>JAKIJQ010000001.1:0-10000000 GCA_023373905.1 Rhizoglyphus robini | reverse complement strand
GAAAACTTTGATTGATTTGTTGTGGTGACGTTCGACATTGTTCCAAAGTCGAGTGAGACAAGTCAGTGACTGTTGAAGTTCAATTATGATAGGTTTTATTCTTTTCTAATTCGATTAAATTATACTAACTTTATTAGTGCACATTGCTCTTCTTAATTAATTAATTCGCCTTGCTTTCAGCATTTTATCTTTGCTTTTTATTACAAATGTACTGTCTGATTATTTAAAGTAAGTCAACAAGTCTGAAAACCTGTGACTCTTTGGTTGGCTTGACCGAGTTGGAATCGTCACTGTTGGCTTGTTTGCAGTGGAATCCAATCGATGGCACAACAATTGTGATCACACACCACGAAACAGTGCCACTCCGTTGGACTCGGACTGGGACGTTTTACTAGTGATTACATTTTACTGTCACCAAACGACACGAGTATCATCGTGATCAACATACAAATAAAATGCCAATTGACGCTAAAGGGAAAATGTTGACTGGAAGATCACAGGACGGGGACAAGTCTGCCAGTGACACTCGACACTCAATTGAGGAAGGCATGCATTAGCAATTTTGCCTGACTCGAGTTCCGATCGGTCAGAATGCCTTTCACCTCTTCCACATGTTCTCCTGACTTTACAAAGTCACCATTTTGGTATTGTATAGCTAGAGTCTGTATACAGACGTAACAAGGTGACACCTTGAAGGTGTTATGCAAGTTGCAACTGCTTGAGGAATTGTATGCGACACTATTCACAAACAATAGTCTATTGTCAATAGATTTTGTGTCTATTTTACTTTTTTACGAACACTATCGAGTAAAAACCAAAATGGCGTCAAATTGAAATTAACTTGGCACTTCATCAACCTTGGTCAGTCAAAATGTGTCTGTCAATTGGATTTTGGACAATTTTAGCAATTTGACTGAAATTATCAATTTGATAATTTTGGTTGTTTTTTGTTTGTGCACACGTTCCATCTTAGTTTGACTTGTTCCCGGTTGTCCAAGCAAATGTCTACATACGGGATTCTTTCGAACAGTACTTCAATAGAAGTGGCCACACATATATCTACTGTATGCATATTATAATTGGTCTTGTTTGTAGTATTTCGGTTGGCAGTGGCTTACTAATTGACATGATGGACAGTAGGCGACAGGCAGCACAAGGCAGACATTAACGGTCAATGAATAACCCATGGGTTTAACTGCAGTTTGCCTATTTGTCAATGTTGTGTATTTGTGAAGTAATACCTTTCTTTTGTTTATTTGCATGTCAATCGCCAGCATCGACCATCAGTGATTCAGTACCTCGCCAATAACCCGAACAGAGCAGAAACAAGTCGAGCTATGCATGCACTAGTCAACCTAATCTCGGAACCTCGTCGTATCCTGACCGCTGTGAGTCCAGTGACCAGTGTCCAGCCAGAAGGCTATCAAGAATGCAGTGGAAATCAACAGAATGGCCCATGCTCAGGTAATTCAAAATGCGCGTCTCTAATTTTTTTTCTATTTGCTAATTTGCTTAGCTCGCACACAATCATCGATCGAATGGTTCGATTGTATTGATGTGAGTGACAAGACCTGAGTCGGTTCAATTCTGTGTGTGGAGCAGTGCGAAGATGATCGATTAGCGCGCACGAATTGCATTGGCTGTACAGTGGTATATCAGTGCTTGGTAGGACGTTGCCTGTTGCAATCAGACATATGTCGATATCGCCACCAGACGGGCACACCACGAGTTGAGTCCATCTGTGAGTGACCATCTTCCCAATCTCGGCACTCGTTCATGTCTCCTTGTATTGTCTTCATTTATCATTAATCGATCAGTCGAGTGTTGTGATCGGAGCCGTCGAATCGGTGCCATTCACTTCGGTGCAGTCATTATTGGCACATTAGCTCCATTATAATTAATGAATGCATTATGCTTGCTGCACACGTAGTTCTGTATAGTGTAGTACTGTGTGGCCATTGGACAGTGTTAGTCCACTTGTTGTATCACTGCAGTGGTAATGCAACAATGCTCCATCCAGCCTGTGTCAATGATGAATCATTGGCCAATTTGCTGCAGCTCGATTATTGACCGTAATGGCCAAGAGCATCGCCAATAAGACTGTCCGTAATGGTTCCAGTTAAGCGAGCCTAACAAACCCTATTTTCGTATTTCGTTGCGCTTTGCAACATTTTGTTGCCCGTCTGTGTACACATGTGTCTGTTCGTCTGTCATCTGCCATGATATTATTATTATTAACTCTTCATTATCGGACTCATCATTAGAGCGTCTGCCAGTGCTACCTTTTACACTTTTCTTTGGCTGATACCACGTTGTGCTTGCCTCCACCACATTACACAACACTAAACTCCACTCACTTATTCCAATATGTCGCCATTTATATAGTCAACCTTGAAGCTATTATCGTTCGATTCTGTGGTGGCCAATTCTTCTTTTTAATCGTCTCTCTTCCTGATTCCTTGTGAACTTGAATGAAGATGACTCCACTTCACTTGAATGGCCATTACAGCCGGACAGGTATGTCCTGTCGACCAACCACTCGTGTCCCAATTGTGTGCATTTTGGCGAAATTGTTACTCTCGATTGTTGCCTACTGACTGTCATTCCGTGTGACCATTCGGTGGCTTTTTTACTCGACCAAGTTTGTTTGTTTATGTGGCATGGATGTGTTTGGAACGAGGTTTCCATTTCGTTGTGTCCTTTGGTAGTAACGTTTTATCATGCTAATTATAAGCATTCACTGATGCTTTGCCTTGTCCGCATCGTGTCCCGTCTAGGTTATTGGGCCAGTGATTTGCTCTTCTGTCTTCTCACTTGTCAATATATATTTACAGTTGCAAAATGTTGTCCAATTCATCGCCTCAATATTATCGCTAAGGTGCTCGTTCTTGTTTGCTCGGTGTCTGATGACAATAAAAACTGAGTTGTATTAGAAGAAAAAGTGTTCAATTTCGCGAGTGCCGACCGATTGACTGGATCAGTAACTGTCTGTGTGTCTTGATTATTCGATTGCCCGTTGGTCAGTGATCGAATCAACACCAAAACTCTGTTGGTTACTAATTGCATTGTTGATTTATGTGTTTATGTACTTGTGTGTACCTGTAGGTGATGAAACGAGCGCCGTGGACGTAACGGCCACGTTCATTCGTTCACTGGACCCCAACTGTTGATTGTGCCAGTGCCAATTGGCAGAACACAACATCTGCTCAGCCAACCAGGTATTTGGGTAATTGATCGGTTCTAATTAAATTACGCCACTAGCTCACACTTGTCAATTACTGGTTCACTGAAACATTCTACCGTGGATTGTTTTCTTTTGAGTTGGTCTCACAATATGAGCACAGTTGCACATGATTTGATTAGTACGTGTGCGTGGTATGTATGTTCATGGAACGGTGTACTGGCACTTGTACATATTCTATTACTGATGCACAATGTGTGTCTGTCGAGATTGTCACTGTTGCCACTCATGCCATTACAAGAATAAGCAAATCGAAGTGCACTTCCCATTCTGTCACTCACTTATTGACATCGCGTAATGAACCATTGAAGTCCAACCATTGGGCCATCATCCCAATGGTTCACCTTGTTCTGCCTAGTAATTGATCACTCAATGTAATGCGATGTAATATCATCTACACAGGCAAACTAAGACCGTGAGGGCCTCATTGACTGAATATTGGAATCGCTCACAGCTACATGAAAGGATCATTTGGTGCGGAAAGGCAATGACTCGTTGTACACATGAGTTCGCCTTGACTGGCCACAATGCATTACACATGTGTTTCACCACGTGTGGATGTGCATGCATGCAAAACAGTACTCACTTTCAATATCGACAATCGGTCTGCCATTTTCGATGTGACATGTGTGTGCATTAATTTGTGGACTGCACAGACACACAATTGCTTGTTGCCTCCAGTTGAAACCGAATTAAATTGAATGCATCCGATTTTGCCACTTAACCATTAATGAGGCAATTGCCGCAATGTCACGTTAGCATCTCAATTTATGGTACTACCTGTGTGTCACTCACACTGTCTAGCATATTCAAAACTAGTGTAAACAATAGTGTAGACAGACCACAGACGCAGCTTAGTCTTTTTAAATTTTATATGGCTGGCAAGGCTCAATCCAACCAATTAGAATATTGCTTTGTGGCTTAAGCCAATTGTCGGTGTTGGTCTGGTCTGGCTGGTCTCGCTAATCCATTACTCTCACACACGTACCTAATCTGTGCTTGTCTTTTCCTAGTCGAATGCTTCCATCATGTGCGTCGTTGAACATTTTTGAGGAACCTTGCATGACTGTGGCCACTCCAACCGGCCACCTCAATAGATGCTGCGCCTCAACATGATCGGTGACAAACTTGCCCACTCCTTCGGTTAATATTGGCGTAATATCATTGGGGTCTAACAACATTACATGTCCCTGTAGACAGTACATTCGCATTGCGCTTGCAGTGAATTGGTCCTGTAAGAACACTATAAACTCTTTAGATGGCATCTCGGTCCTTTCCTTCTTCACCTCACTGTTCTCCATATTGTTCATATCTAAATGATCTCTATCCTGTTGATCTCATTGTTCACACGCAATCTATGTAATTGAGCTCGCACATGTAGGTGACTCTCTGTAATTGCAATTGCTTGGCTTCAATTGCTCCATTTGTGACTGTTGATTGATTCCTTATCTGGCTAAACCACCTCGCGCTCTGTCTTTCCTTAGCTCGGTTTTGCCATGCAAATCAAGACGAACGGCTGTAGGCACTTGTTTTGGTGTGACTGGTCAATTGGCCTCGGATCTGTTCATTTGCCTTTCCCTATGCCTTCACCGCTTTGCCCGTTCTTGTCTTGCCGACCTTAAATGGTTCTTGTGCAGGCAAATAATTGCTAGGTACTACTAGTTTTATAGTAATTTGCATGCACCAACAACGAGGTCTAGCGATAGGTGACGAGACTCTGGTCGTGTAAGGCAAATTTTCAGCGTCACTAATTAGTAATTACTTCACCTTCGTCCCGTCAAATGGCATTGTGAGCTGCTTGTCAGTGACAGTGTGGCTCGCTTCCCTAAACCGGATTAGTGGTTCTTATGATACGCGCGGTCCTTCAATTGAATGACTACTACTAAGTTTGTACGAGTTTTGATTCATTCATTCATGCATGTAACTAATCAATATCAATTTGGAACACACCACCACTACTATTCCACAGTGAACTAATCTAAAGGCAATTCGAATTCACAGGCCAAAATGCTTTTCGATTGTATTTGGCATTGGTCATGGAAAATATCGAATTCGAATTTATCATTTGTTAGTTCCATTTGAAGTTGACTATTATTTATTAAAAGTCACTTTTTCAGTTGTGTTCATTATTGTGCTTTTCTATTTGGTGACCTTCCCCCGAGTCTACTTTTGCCTGTGACATCTCGAACCAGTGCTCCCCGAGATGTCTGTCCACGCCAAGGCCCTGAACGACGACTGTCTTCTGGCCATCTTTAAGCGAATTCCACTGGCCCAACTACTTCGCCTGGATCAAGTGTCTCCACTGTGGGCTGTGCGACTGCCACTTGCCTGTGCTCAACGTCGCACTCTGATGTTGAATTTCGCTGGATTGCATCGATTTGAATGGGTCATTCCGTTCTACGATCGCTTAGAGATACCCATCGATGGTGGTAAGCCAAATTATGATCTTCCAGTGGTGGAAAAGGAGTCTGCCATTGAGTTGCAGTACTTGCTGCCCAAAAGCCCAAACAACTCGTTCGATGAGTTTCTTGTGGATGGCTATGAAGAGTCGGAAGGATTCTTCGATATGCTTTACCGTCCAGATGGACCACATTTAACCGAAATGGCTCGATTCCGTGATGCTCGCCTCTCTGGTCAACTGGGCACCTACCTCGCGGATCTCTTCCCAAGAGTGAACACTCTCGTGGTGATTTATAGTGAATGTTACGAAGACGAACTACACTCGCTGGTTGGCCTACTTGGATCGACATCCTGGTCACTGGTGACCCTGAAGCTGTGGCTCCGAACTAAGGACATCGACGAGCGATATGTGGGACGCCGCAACCAGCATCCCGTTGGCAATCTACTGCGCGCAATCAACAAATTGCCTTCTCTGCAGCAACTAACTCTCGAAATTAGTGGAGACTCCTTCATCAGTGCACAAGAGCCACTCGGGTTCACCTTTCCCGTGGAATCGTTCGCCTTCATTGCGCACCTCAAAGTGGTCAAGCTCTGTCTCCATTATTACGATTCGCACAACTCGATCTGGGAAAATGTGCACCGATACGACAGTGCCCAATTGGGTCAAATTGACATTGGCACAGTGAACAATCTCGAAGCTGCACTCCGTCCCCAATTCGAATTCGTCAGAAAAGTACGTCAACTCTATTGGTTCAATTGGTTTGCAACTGTCGAACTGCTGGGCCAAATGTGTTTGCGATTTACCTCGCTCACTACGCTTGAACTCTTCTGGTCATGGAACATCACATTCACCGAGTTGGTGGCCAATTTGGCTTTGCTTCGACAGATGACTCATCTCGTGATGTACATTCTCTCCGAACGCAATCCTGCCAATCTATTTGCACTGGTGGATCGAGACGAAGGTGATGGGGAACAAGAAGAAGAACCTCGACCAATCTCCCTGCCACAAGTCAAAATTCTCAAATTGGTCATCCGCAAGCGTAATCACCATGCCTTTGAGTCATTCTCCTCGTCAGTTTTTCCCTCGGTCGAGATGATCATCTTGACGAATTTACGCTTCAAAAACGCGCCTGCGGCTGACTGTGCCATCTGTCGACCCAACATCACTGGTCAGCACGACACCCAAGTGGCCAAACGCTGCTTCCAACTGATGGCTCGTTCACTTCGCAACAAATTCCCCAACCCGTCTGTTCGAATGTACGTGGATGGCGCCTGGATGCAACCTGACAGCGAGTCTGGATTCGAGAGCTTCAAGACGATGGCTATTCTTATTGCGGTCTTGGTTGGTCTGCCATTTGTGCTTCGAAAAATACGACCAAATTAGCATTTCGATACTGCACCATTCTATGCGTGCTGTCATGATGATCTGCACAAGATGTTTGGTGCCCAATCTTAATTGTTATTAAACTTAAACCTATTAATCCAAGTTGTGTTCATGTTACTTTCATTTCATGTTGTTGATTCACTTCTCTTGCGTCAAGAGAATAATTATTACATTAAACTAATGAACATACTATCATGATACATGGGAGAGATATTACGGAAATAGACAAATTGATATAATAGTTAGAAGAGGCTGTGTGACAGAATAATGTCACCTAAATTGCATTACTTCTGCAACACTTCAACTAGAACAATCTTTTTCGAAACTTTAAGCTTCACTTCATTTCACTTTCATTTACTCAGAACTGTCGTGCAACACTTCGTCTGATTTGATTTCGTGGATCTTGCAAACATTGAAATCCATCGCTGCAGCATACGGAAAGGTATAATGTTTTTGGATAATCATTTTCGTGGTCTGTATATTGATTTTTCTATTTCTATTTACATTTCAGCGCCGCATCCTCGATGTTGCCAAACTGCCTAATTAGGCTTATAACACATATGTTATTTCTTAATTTTTTCATGTATCCATTACTAATAAATACTTAATTTAACTATATATAAAATTTATGAATACGCAAAATTCTGGGTAGCATTGGGAGTGAATACAATGACGAACCCGTGAATAAAATATTCATGTTAGCGTGAATTTTTTGAGTAAAATAATCGCGGTAACGTGAGTATTTTATTCACGGATACGATATCAACTTACTATTATATTCGCGGTATCGTGAATTAAATCTTTAACGGTGTACTAGTACTACTACGACAATGACTAGTTGCTTTGATAGATTTGGTGTCTCGCCTCCGAATCGCATTGATTTATAGGTTCTTCGAGAGAACAGAACTTCTAATAATAAAAAAATGAACGGGCAAACATAACCGAGTCTATCATTGGTTCGTGTCAATTGTGTCAATACAAATGCAAATGTAAGCCGATAATTATCCGATAGTTGGCTTTTGACTTGTGTTTGATTTTTATTGATTGAGCAGTCTATGTGCACCGATTGTGTTTGTTTGTGCAAACAGTCCCAGTCTTTGCTTCTAAGTTAAGTGCTGCTGAACAGTAGTCTTTTGATAAGTACCTTTCTCAGTAATAATCTTTCAATTAATGTGCCAGCAAAATCAATGGAAATCAGATCAAAATAATTAAGAAAAACATGCAGAGCAGAGAATGGACCAAAATGAACTAGGACAAGGCAAATAAATTAAACTTTGTGTGCTGGTTCGATGCTTGGCAACATGTGCTACTAGAAATTAAGCCTGTGGGATAGGATGTGCCTCTGGTCGGGTCTGGTGGCCATTCTGGTTGTGTCCATGGCGGCGGTTTAAATTGAGTGGAGCAGAAGACTAGTTAATGAAAAGTGTGGGACAGAACAAAAGCCAACAAACGACCGGCAGTTTGCGGCCCGAGCCACAGAGTCTTTAAACTTTCTGGTGGTGGTCTCGACTCGATTAGACTAGTTTTCTTAGTTTCACATTACTTATGGCTGATGTTTTGAGAGCGCCTTTGGCAAATAACCGAGCGAATATGGCAACATTGACAGGCCAACAGATAATCACAGTGGACGTTTATCGCCGTCTTGCATTGCTCATTGCATCGCTCGCAACTTTTCAACCGCGGACCACATCAATAATTTTAGTGTTCGCTATTGCACTAATCCAATTCAAATTCATCCAGATAAATTGTATTACAATTCCGCCTAATTATTAATTACCGAGTCTAAATGGAAAAGTGTGTACAAAACACAAGCTAGCAATTTGTTAACAATAAAAGCCAAAGTCGAATTGACCATACAACACTACATGTATGTGACAAACCAAGATCAGTGACACAAATGACGCCCACAGTGGAGTAATGAACTCAAGTTTGTCATGATGCGTTTGTTCAGATTCTGACAGATGAACAACATTGAGATGTAGTTGAATTATATTGTTCAATGTCATTTGTTGCTCGGCGGCCACCGACTTCTGAGTTTGACTGTTGGTCAGGTGTGAACTTGTGCTGGCACTTACATTTCCAATGAGTGAGCCTTCTTGAGACGTGCTCTGCACAGATGTCCCAAACGAGATGTTAAAAGCAGTATATTAGCCAATTCAACGAATGCAGAGATGTGGCCTGTTCTATGAAGTGTTCATTGTTATTGCAAATGATTCATTTATGAATTGGTGCATTTGGTGTATAGACAGATTCATTAGTGAGCAGACACAGATTGGTAGTGAGACCGACGTGACCAGTGAAAGCAAACTGGTGAGCAAAGAACATCAACCGATCACTTATCTAGATTGAGATTTACACTTGACAGCGAGTTCGCTTGTGCACAGCATGGCCAATTGGTCAAGGGCAAAGGAACTTGATTGCTTAGAATGTGCTTCAATAGTCTGCCATCGGTCTGTCTCGGACAAGGTCGGAGCTGAGTGAAAGGCCAATTGAGGTGAGGATTGAATGTATTGAGTATGGAGTGACAATAATAAATTAGAAGCAACGAACAACTCATGCCTATCTCGAGAGAGCTCATTAATTGTCTCATCAAGTTGACACTGGGCAAATGTTTGCCTTGATTCAATGTAGCGACATAGCAGATCACTTGCCCGCAATGCATTACCACTTTGTCTTTCAACTGACTGAACCAACATGGCATTAATGCAATATTGCCAAGTCACATTTCTACACACAATATTTAAAAAATCACTCTTTTTCGTTGAATTTGAAATCACAAGAATATGAAGTGCAACTTGCCGGCCACAGGCGATCGTGGCAAAACGTCAATTGAGATGATTATCTCTCAAACTGTTAAATTGTTCAGTTCATCAATCACGAGAGCCAAGTTACTTAGATACAGATTACAGGAACAAAACGAGCAAGCACATTTAACAAAGCATTGTTTTGCAGGACTTTATTTAAAGTTTGACTCTGTCAGGACTTGAGCAGATGCCGTTCTCGAATGCTAGTCGTTGTTGTCCTTGCTTCCACCGAACTAATCGTGTCCGAACACTTGGACCATGTTGAACCGAGTGGAATGGTTCGGGTTGAGATGTGTGCACTGATGAGGTCTTTGCACTGGACGAACTTATAATTTCGAGCCAGCTAGTCTTTCATTAGCTGCTTTGGTTCTTTGTCGCAGAATGGAAGATGATTCTGTACAGCACAATGCCAATCGACCAAACTATTAAGGATTGGCTGTAGCAAGAGGAAGAAGAAGTGGTTTGATTTGATCATTTATTATGCACGAGGCACCATAGTGCCTATAGGCAATGTACAATATGATGTTGGAGACAAGCTTATACCATGGTAAAGCATGTAAAGTGACAAAGCGGGAATAAGCGCAGATGGTGTCTACACAGATGTGGTGCAATCAAAATGGAGACAGAGCCAACCTGAGCAGTATGGAGCGTAACACAAACACGCTCACCAGTACGGTTGAGTCTTGCGCACAGTGCACTTCGAGAGTGACGTAAGCACTTCTGTCACAGTCGGAGGCCCATAGCCAGATGAGCATTTGAAGAATGATTGCCTGAGTCCTCGGTTGCCTACTACTTACTACTGTACTTTGCATTATCTAATCACAATTTGTTGAGTTTGTTCAAACATCGCTGCAAATTCGCATAAAAGGCAAGACTTGTTCAAAGTTTGAACTTCAAACCGAATTTATTATCATTGTGAGCATAAATCTTATTTCTCCTTTTTAGTACTTGAAAATATTTTCACTATTTCAAATTATTTTGAAGATCATGTCTCACCAAGACGAACAATCGCTGTGCAAGGCTGGTTGTGGATTCTATGGAAATCCATCGAACGGTGGTTATTGCTCAAAATGTTTCAACGATGCCGAAAAGTTGAAACAAACTTTCACTATGGATTCGCTCAATGCCTTGTTGTCGGAAACTTCAAAATTGCTCACTTCGGAACAGCAGCAACAGAAGTCATCTACAGAGTCTATTGAAAAGGTTGAAATTTCTAGTGGTACCGAGACATCCAACAACGATCTACCTCAATCAGCAGAAGCCTCTACCTCAAAGTCGGCTCAAAGCACCAAATCAACGAAGCCCAAATGTGCAAAATGCGGAAAGCGAGTTGGTGTAATTTCATTTGCATGCAGATGTGGCGGAATGTACTGTGGCGTGCATCGATATGCAAGTGCACATGACTGCACATTCGATTACCGCGAGGAAGGAGCACAGGAAATCAGCAAAAAGAATCCTAAAATATTAGGTGACAAGATCAAAAAGTTGTAAAATATTTAATATATTAATTTTGCAAATTATGACTTTTAATTGTAATAACTTTATAAATTAAGGAGTTTCTTTAGATCACTGCAAATTCACAGTTGTTCTACAGTTTCGAAGCATTGCCACCCGTTTGGTGTGAAACTAGCGAGCTAGACTGGACTTTTCTGACGCCAACAGCCTTGAGACTGCTTTTTGCCGCCACTTTAGGCTTTTTGACCGTTTCACTGCTCGTCTTCCGCATCTCTTTACTGTCGTTTGGCTTGTCAAATCGTCCAGCGGAATGTTTGCACTTGAAGGGCAGTCGACCTTTCGAGTCGTGGTATGCTCTGATCAGTGATCCACGTGATTCCACTTTGTACACTTTGGACGAGCCCACTCGGCGCTTGGTCTGACTGGGCAGTGGATCGTCGAGCTTGTGTGAATTTGTCTTGAGGAACAGACAGTAGATTATTATGCCGAGCACAAACAGTCCTGCTGTGGCTCCAATCACAATCTTGAGAGTGAGGTATTGGTGCTCGGACACTTCGGTGGTAGTGCTCAATTGGACTGTTGTGTTGTTGTCGGGCAGGCCAACCTGCAGAAACTGTTCGTACGGAATGCGAGCCAAATAGACCTTTTCTCCCACTTTCTGCTCGAAGGTCATCACCACTTGTGAGCGCATCGAGAAGAGTCGATTGCCCACAGTGAACGCTCCAAAGCTGCCTTCCTTCATGGCCCAGTCAATGTTCACTTTGCACGAGGCATCGTCGATGCGCACCACCAGACCATCAGGGTCATCTTGCTTCACTCGACACACGTGGCTAGTGGGTCCTTTTTGTTTGATCTGCAGTGGCCGAGTGCCATTGTTGACTTCTTTTGGCACGACACCTGAAGCTCCATAGAAGATCAACTTGTTATAGGACGGACCCGAAGACTGGTAAAAGGTGAGAGACTCGTCCGAAGAGTAGATTGCATTAGGAATAACGCCCCACCCGATGTGACTCCAGTCGATCAGTTCGCCAGTCTCAATGTTGTAAGCAAATGCAGTGTTGGTCACATTCTTCCTTTTGTCCGCAGGATGAATATAGCTGTAGCTAAAGAGAGCGTACGAGTTGAGGGCATCGTGAAACATGATCACACTCTCGTACTTTGTGCCATTCAGAGTACTTTCCAGTTTGTCGTACAGTTTAGGCCATTTGGTGCTGAGTAAGGTTGCGCCCGAAATCAACAGCTTCGAAGCAGTTCCATTGGGATCGATTGTGAGTGCATTCTCGGGCAGATCGTACACGTAGTAATCGTCGTACAGTGTCACGGACTTGTTGTATCCTTGCGGTTGTTGCACTCCGTTGATAAGCACAATTATCCGTTTACGCATAAAGCCAATGCCTTCAATGTGACGCATGTCGGTGGTCAGGTCTTGGAGCAGTTTCTGTATGGCAAACAAATGTTGGTGAATATGAAGATAACATTAGACATACCTGGTCGATACTCTCCGCAGCATTGGAAGAACAAAAGACAGAGCCAGTGATGAAACACACAAAGTAGAAAGCGATTGTGCACAGAAATCGAACGAAATTAAATGGAGAAACCATTTTGAAAGACAGAGAAAAGCAACAAAAATGCTCAAATGAACCAACTCGACTTTTGTATAGTGAAAATCGAAATGTTCTTTATTCATTTAAACATGATTCATTTATAACATTAATATTATCTATCAAAGTTCCAAATAAACGAGTCAATCAACATTCAACGATTAGTCTTGATCGCAAGTTCTTTCAGCAACTCAATTGTAAGTTCAATTCGGTTACTAGTCAAAGTCTTCCATCCTTCCGTGGCCATAACTCGGGTCACATTGTCCGTGATATAGTCGATCACCCCAAGTTGGCATTGTGGTAACCATACTCTCCGCTATTTGTGAGGTGACTTTTCTTAATGATTTTTTAACGCTAGAAACGCCTGTCGAATCAGATTTGAGCCATCTCCCTGGAATCTCGAGTTATCAGATGATAAAGTTGATAAAGTGCATATATTTAGCTTCGATTTTCTCATTGAACTTTTGTGTTTCTTCAATCGGGTTTGTTTGGGCCTTATCTGTGTATATTTTTTCTCTGTAATATCAAAAAATGAAAACAAAAAAGTTAATTTTACTAGTACAAACGAGAAATAAACAAATAATCAATTTAAAACGATATGCAGTGTTTTCCCGCTTAGTGGCGCCGCTCCCGCACGATACTTTTTGTCAACAAATGTTTGCGTCTTTTGTTAATTGTTTTGGCTGCATTTTTCACGGTTTTACTCCGAATTTGTCATTTTTTGTTTCTCCTATTAGTTTACGCTTTCCTTTTTTGTTATTCCTGTTATTGTGTTTGTATTGCGTCGTGAGTGTCAACCCAAATATGAACTTTCTTCTGGCTCTTATGTTCTGCATGAAACAAATCCTATGATCGTATATTCTGCGAGTGAAATCATTCCTACCGTCAGTCAGCATTTGTCCTACATCGCAACATGAATTATTTTTGTCTTATATTCCAACTTCCTCGCCCAAAATTATGCGAGCCAATTTAGTACCGCTGTGCTCTTTGAAAAGTCATCAACGACGATCCATTAACGGAATCACTGTTTTAACTTACAAAGCACATTGAAAGTATCTTTTTGTGTTCATACTCGTAAATGACTCAAAAATTATTGTGTCCTTTGCCTCGGCTATCGATTATAAGAAGTCGCGTTTTTATTTTATTTCGAATGTCGAAAATACGTTCAATGAAGCAGTAACAAACTACAGTTTATGATTACTTCAATTTGTTTGTTTTCTCTCATGTCCTCATTAATAATCAGTAGTTATGTACTGTTATTCATAAAAAATTTAAATAAGACAAGGACAATCAAACAGTGCCAAAATATCTTTAAAACCAAGATGTCCATCAAAGGAAGAATACCCGCTATAGTTGGTTGATTTTGTCCTACAATTGATAAATTAGTAACAAATCTTTTGGATGTCTAAGCAAGCAGTAATCAAGAACCAGTTACACTAATCTTTTTATCTAAACTAATTGGCAAATCACATTACAATATAATCTCTTTTAGAATAAGCATCACACGCGTTGTATACATGTAGTGATGATTGAACGATAGTAAATTGATGAATCAATTATGATCGAAACAATTTTTTGATCATATCTTCGGTCGTTCTGGACATTGTTAGCATTCACAAATTCGCTCATTTACTAGTGCTTGCACCCGAAAATTTAGTTTTCGGGAAAATTCCAAAACTTCGGTTTTTTAAACGAAATTTCGAGTTAAGTTAAGCCGAAACGAAACCGAAAATTTTGGAATAAAGGGATTTTAAGACCTTTTATTCCCAAATGAAGGATTCTACCCCGCAATTAGTTGTCTGGGAACACTCCCAAATGGTCTGTTGAATTATCCCCCAAATGAGGTTCAGGAAACTCCCCAATTGGTGTTGCGGAAAACATTTCCCAAATTTGTTGTTGTGGTATTTATACCTTGAAATTATGGTTCGGGGATTTTTTTCCGTGGTTAGGATGTTGGTTCCAACTTGGAACTTCCAAGTTTGTTAGTGGACCGGAAAGATTTCATATTGAGACTTAGGATATCATCTCTCAATTGGTTGTTCCTGATGTTGCACACAAATTGGACAATTCGAATTAGTTAAAACTGACAGTAGATAATTATTTCATTGGGGGACAAAATCTCACTACCCAATTGGAGAGTTTCTGGGAAACCCAATTGGGGAATCTCCCAGGACCACCAACTGGTGGATAAGATCCAACCAACCAATTGGGGAGTTTCCGTTACCACAAATTTTGGTGTAATATCCAACTACACAATAGGGAAGTTCTCTGGTTCTCAAATCGAGGGACAATTTAATTGAGTCATTTTATTCAATGTAGTGCAACTATTTTTCCAACTATAATATAATATTTCGGCCAAAACCGAAAATATTCGGAAATGCTTTTCTGAAAGTTCCGAAATTTCGTTTTCTTTTCGATTGCAAGTACTACTCATTTACTTGTCCATGTTAACCACATCCAAATGCCAGACAATAAATGGTCTCATCATCATGATCATATTTGCTACACCTTCCCACCAATAGATTCGCGTCACTTCGATTGCTTCATTTGAGTCTCAAAACCTGACCGAGTCATAAGCTTTATGGTTACATGTCAGGGTTTTTCCAGCAAGCTGGTGTCGCTTCGGGCTTAACTAATGACAAATATTTGAGAATAATAACATAAATATTGACTGGATTCATATATGATTACTAAGATAATAAATTCAAATTCTTAGAAATGGAGCAATTTAGAAATAATCTTGATGTTGTTGACAAATTGACATGAGAACAGCACGTTAATGTAAACAGAATACGTAAACAGAATATATAAACACTTGTCGATTAAATCCTTTGTGAACTCGCGTTAATGTGTTGAATGTTGGGATAGTGAGTGACGAAGAAGAAGGATCTTAGAAAATGAAATTTAGGCAAGTTGGGGACAATCAAAACAATCAAAATAGGTAGCGATGTTGATTCATTAAGCTTGAATAGGGAACATAAAAAGGTGCTCCAGATGGAAATCGGATTCTGTATACTATAATATTGAATAGGGTGATTTTGAGATCAATCCAGATTGGTTCAATTGGTTTCGAAACATTTTCGATTTAAATCAAATCAATATTAATCACGATTGTGATAAAACACGCTAAAATGTGAAGAAAATCAAAACAAACCAACATAAAACAAATCGTCGTGCGGGAGTGGCGCCACCATGCGTCAAAACATTGCAAATGACTTTAAATTCTTTTTTTCGTATATTTCTCATTTGTACTAGTAAAATTAACTTTTTCGTTTTCATTTTTTGATATTACATAGATAAATATGGTCAGATAAGGCCCAAACAAATCCGACTGAAGCAACTCAAAAGATCAATGAGAAAATCGAGGTCAAATATATGCACCTTATCAACTTTATCATCTGATAACTCGAGATTCCAGGGAGATAGCTCAAATCTGATTAGACAGGCGTTTCTAGCGTTAAAAAACCCATTAAGAAAAGTCACACTAGAAAGAGCGGAGAGTATGGTTACCACAATGCCAACATGGGGTGGATGCATTCTGCCTTCAGCTCCAGTGCCTGATGCATGTCTGCCAGTAGAAGAATGTTTGCCACCGAGTGAATCGACAGAGAAAAGCTCAAATGTCGTTCACAGAGTGCCTTCAAGTGATCCAACTGGTACTTGTCTGCAGCAGCAAAGAGTTCACACACATTCTGTTCGGCCAATTCGACTTTGCCCGTGTAGATGTACCGGAGCATCAGGTCGCATGCCTCCACCGAAATGTCACTCAACTCAACACGGTTTCGTAGCTTCTCCACACAGTCGTGCTCAAACATTGCGGCAAACACTTTCGACCGAGTGACCAGTATGGCCTTGTGCACGTGAAAGTCCTTCTTTGCACCGACACTCAGTATTAGATCACTGAATGTGCCATCCTCTAGCAGAGATTGCAGGTCTTCGAGAATTGAGTTGTGCGGAATTCGGGTCAAATTTGATTCAAAGTTTGATGAGTCGTTTGGTTCCTCTCGAGTCTTTTCCACCTCACAATAGAATCGAATCTTTCCATTGAGCAGCAGGCCATTGGCAGGATTGAGCAGATAGGCACGATTGATGAGAAATCGCCAATTTTTGTTGTTCAAATCGCCTTTGATCAATTTAGCTACACCTTCTGCAGAATGAAACACAACAAAAACTTTCAATACCAGGTATAATAAACATTCAAATGAACAAGAACATACCCTGCATTTCACACTTGACACCATTTGAATTGAGAATCGAAATGCGATAACGAACATTGAGCGATGGCTGATCACACGAGAACAGATACAAATACACGAGTGTGTACTTAATGTCCAGAAAGGAGATGTCACTGTTGGGGAAGCAGAGCAGCTGTAATTTGATTCGACTATCCACAGACGAGGATGGAAAGGTGAACAGTGACGATTCGCGATAGGTTTGAGTGTCAAAGTTGTCTATGTCAAATTGAACTGAGGCTAAGTTGTCCAGTGATAAGAAGGGAGATGGACTGATGAGATTGACGTAATTGTGATTTCGGTGTGACATGACTGATTTCTGGTGAGTGCTCTCAATCAACTGGACTTGAACTTGCAGTTGAGTAAAATAGAGAAAAACTCACTGAAGCGACTGAACTGTAAATATAAACAAACAAACACTCGCTCTCAAAGTGACACTTTGTGTGTGCGGTGTTACCATGAGCAAAGCAACTTGCACAGTGCAAATTAATTATGCTTTTCGTTACTGAACTGAATTGTTTGTGAGAGAGTTCAATTGAATGAACACATGAAGAAACTGTTCTGGTTTGAGTTTAAACTGACTAAATCGATTCGAGCAAATTCAACTCCTTTCGATACACAAATTACTATCCGGTTTACAATTATCAAAATGTTTATTTTTAGAGCTCAAATTAACAAACATATTTTTTAAAATTCAAAAGTAAATTATTGCATACTTGTTTTGTAAGCTTTTGAGTTAATTATTAATCGATCTAATGTAACTCATTCAAAATAGCTACCAAAGTTTGTTACAGAAAATGATTGGAATTCGATTGTAACTCGCCAGTTCACTATTGAACATATATAAACCAATTGATTGAGATATTTGTTTGTGTGCTTAGTGTTAACTCGAAACAACCTTTCTCTGTCTCTTTCGCTGTCCTCGATAATCGAGGCTCGATTGTAAGACCGATCTGCAAGTGAACATGTGTGGTGGTGGAGGCAAAAAGACGAAAGGCAACAAGAACAAGACCACCAAGCAAGCGAACAAGCCGATCGAATCAAAAGCAATCGCCGCTCAACGTGCCAGTCAAATTACTCGTCCCAATGCGAGTGCATCCCCTGGTTCAAAGGTCTACAACACCAAACCTAGCCAACCTGCTGGGTCCACGATTGGTCAAGCCAACTCCTCAGTGGCCTCTACCCAATCGTCATATGTCTCGGTGAGCTCCACTGGCGCATCATCCATCGCAGGCCCAATGTCAATGTTGCCATCCTCGAACTCATCAGCCGCCTCATCGATCTTTAACCAGTCCTCCTATGGCTCGAGTGCTGTGTCCAATGGTGGCTCAGTTAATTCCAATCTCAACTCGACCATTTCCACTGCTGGGTCAAACACAAGTTCGATCGTTTATGACCTAAACTCAAGTGTCACTGGCTCTTCTGTGGCTGGCTCTTCAATCTCGAATGCACAACAGTCATCTAACCCAAGTGGCATCACTTCCAATGTTGGCTCTTCAATCGCATCGTCTAAAGGAGCTGGTGGCACCTCTGGATCGTCTATCTCAGATGCTAACCAAAGTGGCAACACTGCAAATGTCGGTTCTTCTATCTCAGATGGCAAGTCACCGTTCAAAGGAACTGGCCGCACTGGCTCTCCACGGTCAAATGGCAAGCTGCCGTTGAAAGATGCCACTGGATCAACCATTGCCTCTACAGTTGCCGCCGGTACCGCGCAATCTAATGGACAAACTGGCTCGTCCAATTCAGAGCTAGAGAGTTTGATCGCTTCTAAAAAGCAAACATAACCACTGAAGACAGCAGACTGTTTGTCTAGCCATTGGAGGCATAGTCAAAACTGACTAATTCTACAAATCATTAAAATCTCTTAATTAAACTCTTAATCTCTATTATGGCTCAGCTTAATTTCAATTTGGGCACACAAATCAAATTTGTCACATAGATTCCATTTTGCTCGTGCAAATGAATAGAAGCATCTCTTGACAAACATCATCATCCGGACCTCCGTGTCTGTAATGACTGCATGTAAATTAAAAATTAAATGTTCAACAAAAA
Source organism: Rhizoglyphus robini (assembly GCA_023373905.1). Taxonomy (NCBI): domain Eukaryota; kingdom Metazoa; phylum Arthropoda; class Arachnida; order Sarcoptiformes; family Acaridae; genus Rhizoglyphus; species Rhizoglyphus robini. The sequence goes on along the minus strand of JAKIJQ010000001.1, from coordinate 9,980,828 downwards.
TATAGCAAAATCAAAGTTTAATAATAATTTGAATTAGTATGAAATGCAAAATATGCATTACTGTTGAGTATAGAAGAAATGTTGCTGAGTATGTAGCATAAGCACTACATTACATAAATAGCTAGTGTTGTACTCAGGTGCATATGTTCATTTCTTCTTGGAGGCAACCGGTGCCACGGCCTTTGTCGGAGTGAGATCGAAGCCATTCAGACTCTTGATCTTCATGCTAAAGATAGCCGCATATGTGTCCTTGTCGGACTCCTTCTCTTTCTGCTTGAGCTCGGCAACCTTCTTGTTGAGTTCCGATCGTGACTGTTTGGGTGCGGCACGCTTCGAGTCTTTGGGTGATCCTTGACTGGCGGCCTTGGAAGTCAGCTTACTGGCACCAGCAGAGGAGGTGGCTTTGGACTGAGACTGCTTGACGGAAAGTGCCGACTCTGAGCCAGGAACCATTTTGTCTTTGTTCTTCTTGTCACAGAAGCAATAGACAGCGATGGCCACTCCAACCAGAATCACAATACTGATGATCACTAGGATTAGGATTAGAGTCGTGTTGGAGGCTAGCGGAAATAGAAGGAAAAATTAGACGACTCGCTTGGTTTAGTGTAATACATTACCTTTGGTGGAAGTCATCGTCTTGTTTCCATCAGTAATGGCTTTAGTAACCGGAGGGCTGGTTACATTGCTAACCGAAGTCAAGGTCGAAGGCGCCATGGTGGTTGGTTGCGTGCACTGGAGAAAATCTCCATAGGAGACAGTGAGCAGTTTGGTGGGGGCAGTGTTTGCTTGGTCGGAGAAGATGTAAACTTTGTCTGATGCAAATAAGTAGAACTGAGTGTGGTAAAGGACTCCCTTCCACACGGTCCAGTTTACTTGAGGTTCAAATTTTTCCTGAAACTGCACTTCTGGTTGTTCGGTCGAACCAAAATTGCAGATGTTCTTGTTGGTAGTTTTGTTAACCAAGACCACACATGCATCACCTTGATCCGTCATATTGACAAATTGTATCACCTTGCCAGAATCAATATTGTAGGCATTGTCTTTTTGATCAGTCGAAATCAATAAGTGGGCTGTGGCTTCGATGAATGGTGATGGAATCGATTGGTTTGTTCTAAAATTATAGCCAAAGTACGGTGTGGACGAGAGGTATACCTTCATAGCCAAAACGGTGCTTCCAAAGCTTGAACTGTCCACAATGACCGAATAGTTAACTGTAAAGTCGAAGTCCGTTTTGCCTGTAGCATTCTTGACGGCTTCCGCAAGTTTAGGCCATTTAGTTTCCAACGGAACACCAGAACTAACGATCATGCTGTCATCGAGAGTGCCATTACTGTGCATCTTGTAGGGCGCCAGCTTGTACACAGTCCAGTTCTTGTCCTTGGCAATGGCCCATAGTTCCTTATCGATCACTCCAATGGTGTGGATCAGGTTACCAAATTCGGACTTGGTGTCACACAGATCCTGTGAGAGTGAGAGAACTCTAAGTGTGAACAAAAATACCACATTAGATTACTTACCGTAGTGGAAGCCACAGAAAGCAGGACAGTGATCACTAGAACGTGATGCAGAAGCCATTTGGGGACACTTGATGGTCCTGGTGGGTGCGAAGGCCAAGATGACATAGTGCAAGTCTTTGTGGCACAGAGAAAAAGTCGAAAAGCCGGGGCTGTGAAGGACAAATAGAACTGACTGGCACAAGAAAGGGAGTTCGAATGCTCAATATGCCAGCAGAGCATTCTCATCTTATTGTAGAAATGTACGATGTATCACTGTTCGATCAAATGTTCAAATGACTAATCATACGCACGCTAAAGATCGAAATAATTTGTCCGCGGTAATTCTCTTTTAATAAACGAACGCAAATATCGAGCAGATTCAGATGATAGTAGCAAAAAGTAAGTCTATAATTAATTCGAGTTTATCGATTCAGTACAAACTGTTCAACAAAAAAATATAGCAAAATCAAAATTTAATAATAATTTGAATTAGTTTGCAATGCAAAATGTGCATTACTGTTGAGTACAGAAGAAATGTTACTGAGTATGTAGCATAAGCACTACATTTCATAAATAGCTAGTGCTCAGATACATATGTTCATTTCTTCTTGGAGGCAACCGGTGGTGCCGCTCCAACAGTCGATCGTGACTGTTTTGGTGCAGCACGTTTCGAGTCCTTAGGTGATGCTTGACTGGCGGCCTTGGAATTCAGCTTACTGGCACCAGCAGAAGAGGTGGCTTTGGACTGAGGCTGCTTGACAGAAAGTGCCGACTCTGAGCCAGGAACCACTTTGTCTTTGTCCTTCTTTGCACAGAAGCAATAGACAACGATGGCAACTCCAACAAGAATCACAATACTGATGACCACTAGGATTAGGAGTACTGAGAGTGGTAGAGCACTCCCTTCAACACGGTCCACTCCATGGGTTTGCACTCAGGAGTTGAGTTAGTGAACTCCACTTCGGGTTGATCAGTCGAACCAAGATTGCAGATGCTATTGGTGGGTGTATCACATGTTATGATCACATACTCGACCCGCTAGTATTCTTCATCTCGGCAGATTGTATAATTTTGCCTGGATCATCAAGAATGTAGGCTTTGTCTTTCTCATCAGTCGAAATCAATACATGGTTGTTTGGAAAGTTGATAGTATTTCCATACGATTTATGTGTTCTAAAATCATAGACGAGATATTGATTTTGTGAGAAATTAATACTCTTCATAGCCAAAACGTCGCTTCTAAAGTCCGAACTGTTAATAATGACCGAATTTTCCACTGTAAAGTCCAAATCCGTTTTGCCAGTAGCATTTTTGACGGCTTCCACAAGTTGAGGCCATTTGCTTTCCACCGACACACCCTGGCTAACGATCATGCTGTCGTCGAGAGTGCCGTTACTGTGCATCTTGTAGGGCACCAGCTTGTACACAGTCCAGTTCTTGTCCTTGGCGATGGCCCACAGTTCCTTATCGATCACTCCAATGGTGTGGATCAGGTTACCAAAGTCGGACGGGATATCACACAAGTCCTGTAAGGGTGAGAGAACTTAAGTATGACCAAAAAATGATACTAAATGACTCACCTTAGTGGAAGCCACAGAAAGCAGGACAGTGATCACTAGAACGTGATGCAGAAGCCATTTGGGGACACTTGATGGTCCAGGTGGGTGCGAAGGCCAAGAAGACATAGTGCAAAGTCAACTTTGTGGCACAGGGAAAAAGTAGAAACCGGGACTGTGAAGGACAAATAGAGGTGACTTGCACAAGAAAGGGAGTTCTAACTGGTCAATAGGTCAAATGCCAGTAGAGCTGCACTTTGTATAGTCAAAATGTGTAATGTCACCGTTCGATCGAATGTTCACATGACTAATCAGACCAATGTTAATAGTCGAAATAGTTTGAGTTCGCGGTGATTCTCGTGTAATACATGTAACTTGTAATGAACAAACGCAACAAAATAGAGGGAGATATCGTTGTGGGTCAAAATATACCTTTTCACTTAGAGCCATATTGATCTGACATTTGACATTTCGCAAGGTTGGCTTTGTGCACCGCTGGAACACACGTACGACAGACGGTCGATCAAAACACTCAATAGATCAATGATCATTCATATGGGTGAGCGTAAAAGTGGGGCAACTTGATCTGGGCAATAGTTGACTTCATTGACTACTTTGCAGCTCAAAGTGAATCATATTTCCATTTCGACTTTGAATAGCCGCATGGTGTCACTTACTAAATTGAGCAATTAAGACTTTATCTTTTTAAATACTCTCTTTACAATATTAAATTGTTATAAATTTTTATTTTCCTTGATTAAAATGGAAACTTGTTTTGTAAACTTTTGATTTTAATTGAATTAATCGATCCAACATTGTCTAGAGCACAACTTTCATAAGCACACTTTGTAGTAGTTGAATAGTCAATTCAGGATTGGCACTGGTAAAAATTTTCTACCCTTCATGAATTCAGTAGAGATTATTTTCTTGACATTAGCCGCAATAAACTCGAAACAGTTATGTTTGAGATTTCTTGCTTGATTCGTTTCAGCCAAAAGGTACAAGTTGACCAATGATGCGACATCGATTGAAGTGTACAGTACTTCTTCACGAGCAGCTTTCAGGCGATTCAATTGGTACTAGGTGAAATTAGTATTTACGTTATTTGATTTTTGTATTTTTATATTTATACATACCTTATGAGAAGCTTGCAACAGTTCGGATGCATAATCTACATAATCATACATGTCTACAGGAATTTGTCCAGTGTAGATCTGCAACAGCATTTGTTTGCAAGTATTAACAGAAATATCGTCAACTATAAGCCGATTTTCAGTGCCGAACAAAGTGGAAAACAATGACGAACGCGCACTGAGAATATTCTTGTGCACTGACAGTTCTTCTCCGCCAACAATCAGCAATGCATCACTATGTTTGGCACTCTCGAGTAAGGTTGCAAAGTCTGCTTCAAATGGCTCTACCAAATGGCCCTTGAGAATACTTGGCGTATATTTGTTAAACATGTTCGCAAACAAATCAGCCATCAAGTGAGCCTTAGTGACTAAGGCTTAGTCGCCACCATTGTCCACCAGGCTGAATCGATCACTTCATTGCCATTTTCAGTGATGAATGAGATACATTTGTGCTTCAAAGCAAGTCTGCTAGAACGAGAAGAAGAGCCACATTTTCCACAGTCAAATTATCCATCAAATGTGATTCAATGTGAGATTTGAGATATTCCAATCGATACTGCAAAAACGAAATGTAACTTTGCTTATAAAATAATAATGTTCCTATAAACCAAACAACATACCTTATCGGCAGCCACAAGCAGTTCGGGCAGATAATCTTAGAAGGGTGTCCCGTGTAAATGTATCAAAGCATCAGTTCGCAAGCCTTAACCGAAATATCTGTTATATTCACTCGGTTTTCTCGTTTGTCAACACAATCATTTTCAAACATTACAGCAAAAACTTCTGAACGAGCAGCGAGAATGTTCTTGTCTGCAAGAAATTGCTTGTCACCGAAAACCAGAACTGCGTCACTAAAGTCACCACTTTCGAGTAAAAAGAGATAATCTTGCGTTACTAGATTGAGATTCTTCAAGCAACTGTTGTCAATCTAAGTGATAAATTTGTGTTTATGTTTGTCAATTCAAATTAATTATGCATCATATATGAACGTTACCTCGCAATAGATGGTCAACTTTTCATCTGCAAACAATCCGTTGTTCGGGCCAAATAGATATCATAACAAGATACCTCAAATTGAACAATATCTCCCACATGACAACTCTTATGCGTTAATTCTTTAATTCGAAAGACAGTTTGAATCTCTATAAATTATATATTATAAAAATTATCAATACTGTGGATTATAATAAACAAACAAACAAACAAAACATACCTCGTGTCAAGCACATAGTTCGATCATTGTTAAAAATTGAGATCAGATAACATACAGAAAAGATTTCAGTTTTGCCAAAACATTGAACACCATCATCATCGGACACAAGACATAAATCAATACAAATATTGTCGCTGATATAACCGGTTGTATTTACGTACCATGAAATTTAAAATTGTCATTTGCGGGAAAGGGAAAAAAATTCTGATGAAAGTTGAGAACTGTTTGCAAAGAAATTATAAATTTCTCAGGTAATTTTCGCATGACGGTGGGTGCTGACTATAGTCGGCGCAATCGATGCAGGTAGATCAGCGCTGGTAGACGACATTTTGAGTCAATAATTTACGATGTTTTGAATATTACAAAGTTAGACAAATGTACAAAGCAGAGCAAATCACAACCCAGCTGCCAGCATAGGCAGTCTAGCCATGCTTCATTGTAATCAAGTCAGATGTGAGTCAATATTGACAAATGTCAGCTGTGACTCAGCCATGCTGTTTATCATTAATGAAACATGTGCGCGCATTACCTCAAGTCTCACCTTAATCGCACACAAGTTATATCGCCGATATTCATACTGATTTGTTTGTTTCTCATAAGTTATTCATTGATTATTCATAAACAATTGTGCACTCAAACAAAGTATAAAACGAATCGTGCCTGTAACTTGAGCACAACAAAACAGCATTTGTGTGATCAACACCATCGCGCCCTTCTTTTTGCGTCAACTTTGTTCTTCTCTTTTTGCCAAAATTGCCGAAATGTCCCTTCCACTGGAGGAAGGTGCCTTTTGCCACCGCTGGACCATCGCTAATTTGTCCCACAAATTTTCCGCCGCCTCAAACAGTGAAGAATATCCCTGTGTAACCTTTAGTGCATTTTCTCCCATTTGGTGCACCACCAAATCACCCAATTCGCTGCAACTTAATTTATTTCCCAAAGGATTTAATGAAAGTTGCCGTGATTACATATCGATTGGATTAGGTCCTGTCTGGCTTGGAGATAGAGAGAAGGTCATAGTTCGATGTAGTTTATCGTTGATTGACAATGACGGAAGTCGTCTTCATACGAAAGGTAGGCCTTTTCTATTCATGACGTCGTTCTAGTATGCGATAACTTGATTGTGCAATTTAAATATAACTAATAATTATTATTTTCAGATCGTTTTTATATTTTCTCGCCTGTGAAACTCTATTTGGTGTTTGGCAAATTTATCGCCCAAAATGAACTTTTCGATTCTGGAAATGGATTTGTCACAAACGATACGTTGTTTATCGATTGCGAGGTAAATTATAATTTGCTGTTTAATATTCAATCATTATTTAATTCTTTCGATAGTTGACTATTTTGGAAGAATCCACTCTTCTCGAGTATGCACAGACCAATTTGCCCTACTTGAAGTCGATCGCGAAATCTCAACCCGAATTTATATCAGAAATATTGTGCGATTACACATCGAAACACCAACAGACAGAATGCAATCTGCCATATGCTCAAAAAGCGATTCCAAATTTTGCAATACAAAATCAAGTAGAAGAAACTTTTTCCTACTCTCCCAGGTCAATATGCAATTACCGCAAAGCGTGCGACATTTCTCACCAATGGACAGTCGATTTAGAGGACGATCACCGAATGAATGACTATTCAATTCCGCTGGAATCTCCCACATTTGGCTCGCTTTCCCATCCTAAACTCAAGCTTCAATTTTGTTTATTTTTCGGAAGTGCACAAGAAGACTTTGTGAGTCTGTATTTACGTGATTTGTCAAATCCAAACCCGACTGGCCATATCATCTGTGACCGACTTGATCTAGTCATGATTGATTCTTATGGAGAATTAACTGTCTCAAGTAAGTCTAGGCAATGAGTTGAATTTCATTATATAATTGATGCGTTATTTATTTATTTTTTGCTTTTAGAAAAGAACAAACGGTCATATTCTGGTTTCATTATGGGCTGGGACATTCCTGTACGTTATTTCAATGTGCCTGTTTGGCCATTGAAAAGTGCTAAAAAGGGAAAACTTTATGATCTACCAAATATAGATTCCTTTAGTTTGACCATTCACTTTGAAGTATGTGATTTAAATAACACTTTGGGAAATTATTTAATAATCGTTTTTCACCTATTTATAGATGACCCTTTCAATGTGTAAAGGCTTTTCTTGGAGTCAAGCCAAATACACGAGAGACATGCAAGAAATGAAACAACTTTCGCGTCAACAAATGTTGCATACTTTGAGCCTCTGGACCAAAAGTGGAGACAAACACTGTGGCGATGTCACTTTGTCTGTTTGTGACAGCGAATTTAGTGCTCACAAAGTTATCCTCGCACAGTCGCCTGTGTTGGAGGCAATGCTTGCGCGATCAAACCGAATACGCCTTCCTTACACTTCGATTGAGGCATTTAAACAAGTGATGCAATTCCTGTACAGTGGCAAAATGTCCTCACTTGAGAAGTGCGCAAAGGAACTGTTGTTTGTGGCCGAAATGGTAATGTGCCCACAATACGAATGCAATCTATCAATGTTTTAACAATTGAATTTATTTTGCAGTATGAACTCAATATTCTGAAACAAATGTGCGATGCAAACACTATTGCCAATCAATGCCCAACTGAACAATGACTACATTTACGAGATTATTTTTTTACTTTATTGTAACCAGTAGTAATATAATAAACAATCGAATTTCGCCGGTTTAACTAATTTGCCATAAAAAAAATTTGCGCTGAACTTTAAACAAAGGAAAAATACTTGTGATTGATGTAAATGTTTTGAACTTTTCTGGTTGCGTTCAAGTTCATTAACCAAAATAATACAATGAAATGTTTTGTGATAACATTATACATTGTGTTTGGTTTGTTTAGTTCATGTTCACTTTTACCTTTTGTTTTACATTACTCTTTTTGTTTGGTTCAGAATTATGCATTCGTTAAATACGAGCTTTTATTTGGATATATTGATGATTGAGTCATTCGTATTCGAGTACCAACGTTTGTTGGTATTTGTTGTGTCATTTTCGGTTTGGTTGTTGTACTTCAAATTGAGTTTGGCAACATTGGTCACAAAATTCAATTCAATTTCACAAGAATATCTGCATTTGGACTAATATTCTCACGATAGCCATGTTTGAGGTAGAATCATCTTGTGCACTACTTGTGAACGTTCATCTTCATCCGATTTTATATCATTCATCTGTTTGACAAGATGTCTCTGCGAGACTTATTCTTTTCCTGCTTTCGTGGCGCTAACGATAGCCAATCTTTGGTCGAGGCCACCGTATCTCGTCCTGCCATCGACAACATTTTTGCCGACTATCAAATCGGCACTGATTTTACTCATGTTGAGAAGCAATACTCACCATTGGCTAAGTTGAGTGGCAAGATCACAAAATGTGAAGCTCAGAATTTGTTGGTCACTCAGATGAACTTTACGAATTTGCAAGAGCTTGGCAGTGGTTTCTACGGAACTGTGTACAGCCACGTGGAGGGTGAGAGAACCATCCTTTCCAAGGTCAATGCTTGCAAGGTGTATCATTTCGGCATGGACCACGAGGACAACTCTACAATGTTCGAGTAAGTTATTATCTCAATCAATAGTTCACATTTATTAATTGTCCTTTCCTCCCTTCACAGTCACAACCTTGAGAGCTATACTAAAGAAGTGGCAGCTCTTCGTCGAATTGACCATCCAAATATTGTGAAGTTCATCTCCAGCTTCCAGCTCTATTGTGACGAGAATGATTCAGAGACAAACTTTACTATCACCAAAGTGTATCACGAAGTGCCACTCGAGGACAAGAAATTGCTTCTTGCTGGACTACGAATTGAGAAGTGCCACTGTTCTCTCAGGCAATGGATGGTCAAGCAAGCTCGCGAGAGGCTCAACGAAGCACAGGCAAAGAAGGTCTTTGTCGACATTGGCACCGCTCTCATTTATTTGCACAAGACCCTCAACATGGTTCATTGTGACCTCAAAGCGGATAACATTGGCGTAATGTGCGATAAAGATGGAAACATGTCTGTCATTAAATTACTTGACTTTGGCAGTGCCCAGCAGCACTCGGACGTACTGTATCGTCGAGCTGAGCAACAGTCAGCCAATGCCAATCTGAACGATCTCCCTGACGAGGACTCAAGCAGTGGTAGCACCTTCAGCCTGGTGCCCATTCTAACTGGTCGCAACCCTTTCCTCCTGGAGTGTAGTCTATTCTCAAAGATTCTCATTCAACTGCTGACGTGCGATCTGAGCGACAAAAACCCACATTATGCCTACCTGGTGGAAGAATTCACCGAAGACTACATGGGTGAAGACGCAAACTTCAAAGCTGTGCTGGTGCGAATGTCGCCTTTCGACAACGCTGACCAAGTTACCGTTGAATGGGCCATGAATCAAATGCTCTAAATTATGTCGTACTTAAGTTGCATATGTTGTGTTAATTTATCTGTCAGTTAAATCGCATTTATAATTTCATGAATTGCATTACCTATATTACCTAAATAAACTTTGTGTTATTGATTGACCTTGTAATTAAATGTCATGAAAAAATTCAAAGAGTAATTGAAATTAACTTCGGTTTTATTCATCAGATCTGTCAGATCTACAATTGTGTGTTTGTGTGCACTTTTGGTGGAAGCAACTTGGTCGATTCCCTTGCCTGGGAAGTTCCATTGCAATAAATTGTGAAAATCATCAATCAATCATTCAGTGCTAATTGTCGTCTGAACTTGTTGTTCCTTCGATTGAGCGTTCATTCAGAGAGATGACTTCTATCGGCCAGTGAGCACAATGTGACACTTGCCATCGGTGGTTCAACTTGCGTGTCGCACTGCAGCATGCTCTCCAAATCGATATATAATGACGTTCGGGCATTTTCATTTTTACTATTCACCATCGTTCATTGACCAGTGAATGAGGCACTCCCTCAATAGATGATAAAAAATCACAAACAAATAAACAGACACACAACCAGTTATCACGTAAAGATGTTCGCTTGATCGTGAAGATGGTCAATTGGCCACTGTGAAGCTATTGTCTCGTGCTGTACTTAGTTAGGTTATAACCCTCGACACACATTCTGGTGGAGGCAACTAGCTTGGTGCAACTGTAAGCGGGATCGATCCGTGGGAGGAGATTGTGGCAGTCGCAGTTCGATGCACTTGCAAACCAATCTTTCAAACTACTTCTGAAATAGCCAATACAAAACGTGCACAATTGAACAATTAAGCGCCAAGCAAGCCGATTTAGGCTCATGATAATCACAAAGCAGTGTGCGCATTTGTCTCCATGGATATGGTGACCGTCGAGCCGAGTGCTGGTGCTCTGCCAATGTGGCCACACTTAAGACTTGCTGAGTGAGGATCGGATAACTTTGCAATAAGTGACAGCAAGCAAGCCACAAACACAATGCAAATGAAAGCCTCCTCTTTCGTTGGTTTGGGGCGAACAGTGCCATTTGATTGTAATGTGAGCGATGTGTGTCGTCAGTGGTTGCAACTGCCAATTACATCTTAATCTGAAACGTGTACAATCAATTTAGCCAAAGTTGATGCACCACACCGAGGGTTACACATCGAGCGAGGCAGTCGGCTCGTTGGCACCAGCCTAGACCAACGCCTAAAGTTTTGGCACAAAAATGGCACTCAATGTTATACTCGTGTGTATGGAAGGTTGGGTTGTATGCCCTTTTGAGGAACTTGCACTGGCACTCGCACATTCACTTCTCCTCAACTCACCTAACCATTTCTCTTTCTTTCCAATTGCCCTCAATGCTTCTCTTGATTACTGCCAGCATGGAACTCACCAATTGGCGCCATATTGAATGTAAATACAGCTGATCAACTAGCGCAGGTCCATATCGGCAATGTCTCATCAGTCCAAGCAGTGCACTGCACCATGGCGTCACTGAGACTTTCAGTGAGGAAATGCCTTGCTGGGAAGCCTCAATTTATTTGAAATTTATGAAATTAAATGTGGATATGGAGTGAGACACTGGCGTGAGGAAAAATCAAATTAACTTATCATCTTAATTGGCTCAGTTTTCCTGGTGAACAGTGAAAAGAGCCAACATTATAGGTGAAAAAATACAGATTATATCTAGTAATTTTACAGATTATATTCTCTATTTTTGAAACTAGTTATATTCTGTGAATTATACTAAATATATTCGGTAGTGTTCAAAAATAACCGAATATATTCGGTGCAATTTCTGTCTGTGTATGGTCAGCCAGGCAAACTGAGTGTTAGAGTTCATTACAGCATAGAGCCACTTGGTTAGGAGTGGCATTTGTGAGAGTGTAGATTCTATGGGGAGTGGATGATGCTGATAATCACTAGACGACACCTACCGAGTGGTGCATCGAGATAGATCAAACGAGTCAGGAATCAAGAGCTCATCATCTGCACGCACATCGATCTCTGTCTGAAAGACTAGTTAGTGGCCACTGGCCATTGTGACCATCTTGATGGGAGCAGTACTTTTCACAATTGTCAATTGCTCTGTCCTCTCCTCTCACATTTATTTAATTATCTGTTCATTATGTGCAAAGTGGTGTTCGCAATTAAATTAATGCCAACTGAGGTGACGGCAATCGAATCATGTGCACAGTGAACAAATTGTGGGATGCGCCGATTGGCTTAAGTCGTGTTTCGACAGTGGCAATCGACAGTAACACGGCACAATGGTGATGCATTGGCATGCCGGCACGATATCGACACATGCACAAATTAATTATGTGATTACGATTATGATGATGCCACTGACGGCACTGATCTCTGTGCTCTCCATTGTGGCCTCGTGGTGGGAGGAAATGCTCAGTGCTGGCGCGGTGTTCACTCAGAAAAAGGCTGCAGATCAAATTTGAAGGTCTGAACAGGCTGGTAGATGGCACTTCGACGGCCATGTTGCTGTGTAATCGAGTAACGATAATTATCTCGTCGGGCTTTAGTACGAAATTAAATTTTTGGCTACCAAGCAATTGTCGTAAAGGATGGCCGACTTTGGGCGTTGCATTGCCAAGTTCGGCAATGGACCACTTTTAACAGATTTGTGTGCTCTTCTATCGGCAATCGGCACCAGAACACAGGGTACAGTTGCATAATCCCAACATAAACAGCCTCGACAAAGACGAAATTGCTGTCCACACGAATTGAGTCTGCCACTACTGCTCCACCCATGCAACACTTCAGCATTAGCTATGTGTCGGCATATTGGAGTGTTTATCTTGAATATATATATTGAACTTGTCTGATGTGATGAACGATGTTTGCCATACAAAAGACTAATTGGTGCCGAAGGGAATGCAATTACTGAGTGAATTGTGTAGCCAGAGTTAATCGACTTGCAATTGTTTGCGCACCGTCATTGGGTCGACCCGATCGTCATTGCCGTCATTCTTGCTCTCATCACAAAGCATCTCATTGCTTCATTGCCTGTTTTGTGTTCGCTTCACAGTTGGGCTTCTGTCAGTGTCTGGTTATAGTGCTTGATTAGTTGGGCTTTGTCCATATGGTCACAAGGAAGCGAGAGATGTGAGCCCTAAAGTGCGCCTTTCGTCCAGGAAACAGAAAACGTAAATCATAAGTTTTCAACACAAACGAATGTACTTTGCACATTCTCTGGCAAGCCAATTGGAAAATCAAATGATCATCGGCCGATTATCACGTAATGTCTCGATGCAATGGCAATAATTCAACATTTGCCTTTGTGTTCGATTTCTTTTCTCATGTCTGTTTTAGCCTTTGAGGAACAATGTTCTGCAGTGCAATGTAAAGTGTCTGTCAAATGTCTGATGGACATAAATGTGTTTGCTTTTGGACGCGCACATTCGAGGCCTCAAAATTAGCATACGCTTCAAGTCATATCAAATATGGACAGCTTTGTGGAATAAGTCGTACGGTGTCCTGTTCTCCCTCGTGTGTCTAGCCACAATTTACCTCAGTCTAGTCTAGACTCTAGAGAATGTATTCATAATTGAGCTCGCTTGCAGAGTCCGTGTTCAATCTCGTCACAATGCAATAGAAAAACTACTGTATGCAACTGGCACAGCAAGCGGACAAAAGCTTGAGCGCATTTAGTGTCATTCAGTGTCGGGTGAAGTAAACAAGCTGTTCACTATTGCGGAACCAGTGCAAATGTAGACTGCAATTTGTAGACTGCAAAAAAGCTCATCAACGTGTTCTGAAGATGCAACAAGTTATTTATTTACAAATCAATTCGAAATGTTTGTACAAAAATGCAAAAAGGCACAGTTCAAATACTCGAAACACCTTTGCTGGTGCCATGGGCAGCACTGGGTTTGGCCATCTTTTTGGCTTCGCCATGCTTGTGACCATGGTCGTGCTCGTATCGATCGCCAGCAGCCTTCTTCTTGTCACCAGCATTGTGTTGCTCTTCTGCCCGAGTGGACCTCTTCTTCTTGGTATGTTTGGCCAATCGAGTACCACTGCTGCTGGAATTGCTCCCCTTGGGGTTATTCTTGTGGCCAACAAAGCAAGCACAGCACAGATACTTGAGATAGGGCGCCATGTCCTCGATCAGAAAGTCGAGAAGCACCACAAAGAGCAACACGAAAATGAAGATAGCAGTCATAACCAGACAGAAGTTTAGGTAGAACTTGATGGAGAGATAGTGGTCTGAGGTGATCAGTGGTTGGGTGATCTTGCACTGACCGAAGGGCACAGTCGACAACAGCACGACCAACAGGACAGTGAGGCGTTGGACCAGTTGGCACATCGAGGAGGACATTGCTTGAGCGAGTCGCCTAACCACGATAACCAAATAGAAACGGTCACATTCGCTTCGCTTTATGGTCGTCCTTGCAAGCCATTAGAACAACAACTTTGTTCCTTCAGGACCAATTGGTGAAATAATGAAATAAACGACAATTATCTATTAATTATTAACTGCCGATAGCTCACGTACGTGTCTCTTCTGTTTGTGATTGGCATTCAACTGCATGCAGGGCATTGATGATGATTCGACCAAACTGCGAAAAGAAACAGTTTAAACACGATATATCTTTTTAATTTTGGAACATGTGAAAAAGGAAACAAAATGTTAATGCACTTCATTAGTTTAAATGGCTCTATTGATTTGTATTGGTCTTCATCTGCATCACTTAACGACGATATTTACGTCCAATGAGCACAAACAGAGCAATGCCTCCAATAACAGTCGTATGATGTGACAATAATAACATTGTGGCGATTTAGCAAGTCTGTTTAGAGACAGACCACCAGGGCCTTGCTCGGCGGAGTAATTTGCAACAGCATAATTAGTGCTTAAGCCAATAATGCAACTCATTTAAATGAATTAGCTAATTAGCCACCATCATCTTCATTCGCCATCTTCAGTGCTGGGCGCGCGCGCACTCGAAGCATACTTGATGTTGTCAATGGAAATTACTTCTCACTATAAAATGGGAAATATTGTCAATGATTAAACATTATAGTCAACAGTCAAAATTGGCACCATTAATGTTTTCTACTTCTAATGGTCCTGTAAATTGCCACTAAATATAGAATCTGTACAGCTGAGGACCACTGAGAAGCACTGAAGTTCAGTTACTGAACTGCATTTGTTTGTAGCAGTGGCGGAGTGATCCTAGTGATGAGACATTAGCATTGGTCATACATTGTCATGTTGACACATCAAGCGCAAGTGGCATGCCGGGGAAAACTGTAAAAAATAGCGGCCCTAGCAATAATGAACCAGACCAATCGTCGATTTGCAATCGAGTATCTATGGTTGTAAAATTCCATCAAGTGCAAATGTACCTAAAGTCCCTAAAGGTAAAATGCTTTGGTATCGGGAAAGGCGCTAAAAGTGTAAAAAGCTTTTTCGATGAATCTGAAAAATCAAGCTATGGCGATTGTTTGGTTTCTGCTTAATCAAATAATGCTAAAAGTGACCAGGAGCAGCCAGCAAGCAATGATGCCGAAATGCAATGCGCTGCAGAGCCATTAAAAGATGATCCCATGGAAGTCAAGCAGTGCTAGTGACAAGACAGACAGCTTAATAGAGAAACCTATATTATGCTAGTATGTTCAACAGAAATAACTCAAAATGTCCAATATGAAGCTTCTGATAATTTGATAATGACAAGAAAACGTCAAGCGGCAAATTACATCGTGACAACGATGGGGCTTGAGTTCCTTCGTAATAAACATTAAATATTATAAATATGAATTTTATTATTTTAATTTATTGTCTATACAGCTTAAATAGGTTAAGAAAATTAGTCAGTGTTTCTAGTCTCATAGATTTGGGTCGCTCATAAGAAATAAATTCCGAAAAAAGCTGAAACACCTCTCCAACTCGTTCCTGGTCGACCTTATGGCCCGCGCCGTGCAACAACACAAAGGTTAATTCAGTTTGATCATAGGAGGAGAGATCATGATAAGTGAATAGCCACTGTTGTCGATGACCAGCCAGCTTGCCTTCGTACATCCAAGGACCGTTCCACTTGAGTTTCATTGGCTGCTTGGCTCGAAGGTCATCCAACAGCCTGGGAGAGAGAGAAGAAAGAGAGAGAGAGAGAGAGAGACAATTATTTTGTGAGATGACTGACTCGAGTACACTAAATTGGTTACCATTTTGTATTGAAATAACTTGTTACCAAATCTGCGTCGCCATTCACCATCAATAATCGAATACCACTTTTGAGCAAATGAACAACATGCTGCGACACATCAGGAATGTCAATTTTGTGATTTCTAAAATTATTATAATCGTAATATTGCCAAGCCTTGGAGTAGTTGCTGATATGAAGTTCTTTCATGACCGTTTTGTTTCGAAACCAATTTTGCCATTGGTACTTTCTCACTTGGTTGCTCGCATCATCCTGTCCGTGCTTCTTGTGAATGTTGTAAAAGTCGAGGGATCTACTGGTCAAGTCAATGTCAGTTTTAACCAATAAATTGGTACAGTGACGGCGATAGTTCTTTGTATGGCTAGAACATTCTCGAAGTGAGCAGAAAGTCTTGGGACAGCAAGCATCGGTTAGTTGAGTCCACTGGTACTGGTCGATGAGGCCAATCGTGTGAGCGTGCTGCATTTGGGCCGACATTGACAAGTCGTCATTGAAAAAACCACAACTCATGAAGATGCCTACAATCAAATATCAAAATGACATATGTTAACATTTCTTTGTAATGATGTAATCGATCATAGTTACCTTTGAAGTTCGTTAACTTACTATCAACCAGCTCGACGCCCAAAAGAACATTAAACATAGAGGCATAGCTTACTCCAGAGAGATAAAATTTATTATTCTTGAGGTGGGGAAATTTTTCGTAGAAATTCTTGATTGCACCTAAATTGTGTTTTGCTGTTTGAGAATCAGAGGTTTGGTTGTCTGCTGGCGAGTGTTGGTACGAAAAGCCCACAGTAAAAGGCGTCTCAATGAAAAGGAGGTTTGCCTTTTGACTTCTATCGAATTGCGGCTGATTTCGGTATAGAGTGGCGCCCTCATGTAAGAAGAGTGGTCCAATTATGGCCAATGCTCCAACAAGTGAACTACCACCAGGACCACCATTGAGCCACAGCACCACAGGATCGGTGAGCCATTCATCCGATCGAGACTGAAAGAACCAGTAGTAGAGGTAGGTTCGTTCATCTGCCTTGAGATAACCAGCGTAGTGACCAATCTTGGGATAGTCTCCAGTGTAGTTGGGAAGCGATGTCACTAGATCGGATTCACCTGGGAACGATAACCCACTGGCACTTTGTGACACAATCATACCAATGCTCATGAGAGTGGTGATGATGAATAAAAGCTTCAACATTGATGACATTGTGATTGGTGACAACCAGAGAGAGAGACAGATTATGATGAAGACAACGAGCTGAGTTAATCAAACAAATGCAAATAAAATCAAAGACCAATGTGCAGACCTGAACGAAGTGACACTGCAGTGGCCAACGAGTAACGACTACATTGGCTAGCCGGCTGTTGAACTTTATTTAAATAGACAAACAGGTTGGTGGATGACAAGTTGTCATTGACAACTTCAGTTTAGTCCTCACATAAGTGCCCTTTCAAACAGAGCGTTACTTTTGTATTCGTGAAGATGATAGCGACCGCAGTGTGATGAATCAGAGATAAGAGTTTGAACGTGTCACTTTACCAATCTAAAAAGTATAGTCCTTTTTGAAATATGACTTATCAATTATCAAAGAACTAAACTAAGGATAAGTTCAAAACGGCAGTGAACTTTAACAAAACAAAAGCACTCTCAACTAAGTAATGCTAAATAAATACAGATGATTTCTTATCAAAGACACATTACAAGGTTTACTGAATTTTTTCCAGCAAAGTAGATTATTTGCTGGGTGCAGGGAGATAAGTTTGGGTGCAAGTGTGAAACGTACCTAAATCCTAGAAAGAAGAAACCACTTTTCTTTGGTTTCTCAATTGGTTCCTTTTGTTTAGGTGTTGCTCCTGGAGATTAGCCAGGCACAGGACATTGTTTGAGATTGAACATTAATTGCTTTAACCTTTCTTAATATTCCAGTTTCTAAACATTCTATCAAATGACACATTAGTTCACATAGAATTGAACAAGCAGTTTTGTACATACCTCATTTGGCTGATCTTTGCTTTCGATAATTTGTGAGATGCGTCCTCCTGGTCGGACACTTTATCACACACACCTTGTCCTTCTTCAATATTCCAGTGTTCCTATTAAGTAAAGCACATTAGTCACTAGTAATGATTGGTGGCAGTTAGATTGCCCAATCAACATACCTCATTTGGTTTTTAATGTCCTCACTGATTCTTTGCTGTAGGTGACTTGGGAGTGGCGTCTTCCTGGTCGGACGCTTTCTTCTTGCCATTTAATATTTATATTTTTAGCTTAATAAAATTCCTTTGCTATACTTCTGATTATTATAATACATCAGACTATGCTTCGTTGGAGTAGTTCCGTCATTGTTTCTTAAAAGACCAGCTTAAGGATGAATATATATCGAATGCAGAAACGATAAAAACCAAATCATCAATCAAAATTGTGAGAAAATTTTCCTAGTCACCTCAAGAAGCGATTTTCTCCGGCCACACACCTGTCCAATTGTGATTAGATCAATAAGAGGCACTCGGGCAAATATGGCCAAGAGGAACAGGTCCATCATTTGATTCAGCTTCATCGTGGCCGTATGCTTGTGAGTGAAATCATAATTTGAAATAAACAAAATAATGTTTGTTTGCACAGGCAACATATGCGAGAATAGGACACTCGTTGACCAGCAAAAGAATGTTCATTAGGCAAATCAGCAATCCAATTCCTCCAGATTGGCATTCTTTTGTGGTCGAAATCATATAAATAAATTGAAAGTGGCATTGTTTGGGTATACAATTTTACCTTGCTTTGTTGGTATCATAAATCGCCGAATGTGCACTTTCTTCGTTTCTGCAAGTGAAATAACATTGCAAGAGATTAGTAAGTTAAACGTTAATACATAATAAAACTTACCATAATTAAGAAAAATAAGCCACATGTGAGTTTTTAGGCACTTTTATTGAATTACTTCTGGTTCGATGGAAGGCAAAGTGTGTCAAATCCAGTGATGTTTGTACAATGTATACAGTTAAAGTTGGTAGGATCCATAATAAATCAGTCAGAACAAAATAAACAAGCCACGAGTGGAGGTTCTCTCCGCTGGAGGACAAGCGAGAAAAGAAATGAAAGCGTGCGACGCACACAACACTAATGTCTTGACTAGGGAAGAGAGGTGTGGCTTAAGTTTATAGTGGAGATGGCAGTGCATGACTGAATGAGCTCAACTGGCCACAACTTGCCTTCAAATGAGATGCGAGTGTCTGTTTCAAACAGACTGTTTGGCTGTCTCAACATGTCAAGACATTGCAAGGCCACTACCTTTACGAGTATAACAATTAGCATTGAAGGCAAATTAAACTAATGATGACATCGACAATGATCAACGATCAGTGATAGCATTAGACGATGGCCAATGAAAAATTCATTGCCAGTGGATGGGAGCAATCAAGTCAGTCAGTTTGATGTTTCGCTCCAGAAATGACTCTGTCCGCAATATATTCAGCGTTGCCTGTGTCGTTACATCTACTCCACCCGAAAATGTAAAACTCGATCTGATCTGGTGTGGTCTTCATTCACTCAATACTTCATGATTGGGCACGAGCAATTGATGCTTGCTTCGAGCGATAATTATAATGTGGCACTGTAGGCATTGCCATTCATGCTGAAGGGATCGTCTTAACAGTGATGTTCACTCAGACTCTAGATGTACCTGGCCAACTAAGTTGACCGAATGTGTCGATGAATCGATTCATCGAGCAGCCACTGGCGCACTGTTCTCCGTCCGAGTCGCGATGGCACTGGCAACGAGTGATGAACTTTGATTATATGACATTGTTGGTGTCACCCACAAATGGACACTCCACTATTTTCCCGCTTAATTTGATCGACAAAGTACACACCGTTCTGCACCGAGCTATTTCGTCTCTATCGGGTTTACTTTCTATTGTCGCGGTGGGTAAAATCTTTCACCCCTGGAAAAGGCATGTAAGGAAGGTTACCAGGATCGATGAATCTCGCGCCACCGATTAACACCAACTCCGTCACCCAACTCGTCAGCACCACCAAACGCTGGTCTAACTCAACAAAGCCCTAGTAAGCACTTAGACCACTCGTAGTTCCACTCAGAGTGGCACAACCCAAGTGTGTCGAGTTCCTCTATCGAAACTACTACTAGTCCATCAGCCCCGTCTGCGGTCAACTCGAATAGTCAAATGAGAATTAACTTCTCTTCGCAACGATCGCCTGTAGGAAACTCGGTGCTTAATTCATATGGCAACAATAATCTCTTTTACCCCTCGACCATGGTTATCTCGTGCATGGAGAGTGGCCACTTCTTCATCAAGATTCACGACACTAGTACCAATCATCTCGGAAGTCTCATGTATCCTCGCATGAGCAACCGTTTCCGTTAGTTGATTCAATGTGAATGGCCATGTGAGTGGCCATCACACAAACATCAAGACTGAAGTGTCCAATTAATTAACACGCCGATGAGTTCCACTACCTGGTGGGACGAGTTCAGGGAGTGCCGGCACTTGGTTGTGTGAGATGCCAAGCGCAGTTCCAGTCAGCACTCACCTCCACTGAAAACAAACTATGGCACTTCACCAGATTACGACCTTGGAAGTTCGTTAGCGGCAACGACAGCCACTTCTCCCTCTCACTTCTCCTCGGACCAACATTTGTAACTTACAAGACACATACAAAATATTGCCCAACAGTCAAATTTGAAGCGTCACTGGCAGTGACAAATTGTTTTGTTCGTTCTTTCGCAGCTTCCCTTTCGGTGTCATCCTCACGATTGCAGCGAAGTTACACAAGACGAACAACCTGTGATTGTCCCAATTACCAGGAAGAGGAGTGTCTCGGCCCAGCAGGAGCACACTTTTGTAAGAAGAACATTCACATATCCATGGCAAAGTGTACGACAAAGCATCGCACCTGAAAGTTCATCTTTGGGCACACTTGAGAGAGGCCGTTCGTGTGCAATGTGCAATCTGTTGTGGTAAATGATTCATCCGCTAGGACGAGCTTCAGCGACACCTGCAGATCCACATTGAAACGAAACGCTCCCAAGGAAAAAGGGCCGTTCGAGCACGATTAAACGAACGTTCAGATAAATCTGCTGTCGATGCGTTTAATTGCCCAACCGCTCATCCTAATCCTCGATGTGAACGAATGCTAATGTAGAAGTAATGTAAATATAAATACTTCATTATGGGCTCTATTCATTGGTTCACTTTTACATACAGCAAGGAAGACTGACAAGCCGATCCGAAAGAGCTTAAGTTAAGCCTTAACGTCTACTTTGTACTTCACTTAGGCAGATTGTTTAAAACGAAACCGTCTCAATATAATGATAGCTCCACAACCATAGTATGATGGCAAGTAAGAGCACAGAATCGTGTCACCAATTTAAATTGAATTGCACACAGGCACGACTCGTCTGTGTCTGGTCGTAATTAGGGAGGCACAAGTGGTGATCCGGATGGCCACTTAATGACAAACCTACACCGAGTGGCCATTGTTTGTTACATTGTTTTGGTACAATCTCCACCGAAAGTGTCCACACATTTCCTTAAAGGAAATTCCTTTCCATCAATCTGTCCGAGTTTAATCGAGTCTGACAGAACAAAATCATGTGTAAAGCATTCGCATCGTTGTGCACTGTTGCAAAGAATACTACGGAACAATATTTCACGGTGAATGTCACTCGATAAGTGACATCCATCCGAGCACATCTCAGTTGGAATTTAATTAACTTCAAGACAAGTGAAGCATAAACGACACCAAAGCACACTGCCAAGACGACAGAGGAATTATTCACACAGATGGGAAATAAATTAATCAAGCCATTTGGTGATTGGCATGTGTAAACTCTATTTATGCAATGTGCCATAATGTGCAAGAGTTAGTGAGACCACTCGATTGGATCACTCTCACTCGATTATGTCTGCGAACAGTGGTCGATCTGGTCGGACTGGTAGACAGTAGATTCGGGTGGATATGGTGGCGAGATGGAGATGGCAGGTACGGTGACACTCGTCTCGAGTCACACTTCTTATCGAGACAGATTAACTCCGAGCAGTGAGAAATGGAAATGAATCTTCAATGTCTTCCATGCTGATAAGTGCACTGGCCATTACATAATGCTTCGAAAGTTGTGTCAATGAAGAAAGCACAAATACAGAGATGACATTGATGAGTTGTTTGTGCAGAGGTGCACGTACTCAACAGTGTCAAATACCTTTCCATTCATGACTAAATTAATTTGCATTCAGTTAACGAAAGTCGATACCAACAAAGTCGCCTGCTGCAATCAATGTTTAAGGCTTTTAACGAACATAGAAACGAGAATGACTCAAAGTGCCTCAAAAGAAAAATTTGCCACTGGCCACACAAAGAGAGTCCGGGTACTGCAATTGAGAAAATTAAATTTATACTGAATTAAACAATCATCGATTGGGATCAGAACACGATTGATCTGCCTGGCGCCATGGCACAGATAATTTGAGCTCATCTGAAAGAGGCTTCATTAATGGTTCAGTAGTTTATGCAATTTGGTGTAATGGCAAGACGGCGATCACCTGCACAGACTGTCTCCAAACTGATTGGAAATTTGCAATCGATCGCAATCGTTTTCTGCATTGCTACACTCAATACATAGTTGTTTGCACGAGTGTGCAACTAACAACAAAGCCCAACAAAACACGGACCGAACACAAACAAGGCCTCGAGTGGCACTGACTAACTAACAGACTGAAGTGGCCATGGCCAAGAGAGGCACTGGTTTGGTGCAATGGCGTGCTGGCAGACGTGCAGCAGTAGAGGCAGAAAGCCACAACAAGCGAATAGCCAAGAAAATACTTCAAGGGCTCTCGGCGTCATTGTGGCCGATAGTCGTCACTGCAGCCAACAAAATCATCGTTAACGGTAATTGCCGAAGGCAATAAATCGGCTCCATTGAATATTTGAGTCGGCTTGACTTGGTGGCCATACTACTCATACGACCAGCACTGTCCACACCAGCCCAGCTGCCATAATTCACTAATTCATCGCTCCTTTTCCCTAAATGACACACTCCACCGCCGAGATGCTACATTTGTCCCATCAGTGACGTTTATCTAGTACCAGTGATTGATCCGGTCCGATCCACCATTCGCATAAATTGATTAAAACAATCCACTGACTTAGTGAAAGTGATTGAATCAGTGGAGACAATGCAGTGACAATTGACATTGCTCCACCGTGGCAATATATCTATGCTAATTTTGTCTTGACAATCGCTGGTGAACTGGATAATTCAGGACAATTCGACGGGAGGCAGTGAGTGGACAGGACAGGACAACATTTTCACAGTGATAGATGTGCGCCATATGGCAATTGCCTTAAAGGTGAGCAAAGTCAGTTCGCTAGAGAGCGCTATCAATGCACCAGAGATGATGAGATAGCCACAGAAAGGCGATTAATTGAGCAAATCAATAAGGCACAGACAATCGGCGGCCAGAAAGAACAAGTGCACCCACTGGGAATGAAAGACACTGGTCGATAGAACGGCCGGACACAGATAACGCCATGCAGAAAGACTCCATTTGTCGGTGCTACCGTGTGCTTCCGTATACAATTACTATTACTAATGAGTGACTAGGTTCGCAGTTCGGGTTATATAATCTTCTCTGGTGTCCTTAAGGAGAAATGTCCAATTGGCCATTTCTAAGAAGAGCTAAACCGATTAGTCAATAACGATTGTTCCCTCCAATAACAATCACTCTCACACGGACAGGCACACTTTGGGCAGGTTGTCATTGCAAGACAAGTCTGGCCCACTCTTTTGGTCCCCAAAAACTCACCGTAATGAACTGACCGATCAGTATGATGGCAGAGCTATGAATGACCATTGCCATCGCTCAAAATCGACCATAAAACTTGCCTTCTAGTGTCTGACCTCGTAACAGCACAATCTATTGCCTCATCACTTGCCGCGGCTAGTGATAGAGACAGTTGCACAGTTGAAGACACCAACTTAAAGCAATCTCATTTTGCACTCATGCAACATGTTTTGTTAAAATTTTAATTTTAAATATCAATGCTTTGTATATGATTTATCGATCAAGATGTTATTACGGGCAAACAATAATAGGACTATAGTCTGCTTCACGATTTCAGCTTTTAACGGATTGATATACTAAATATAACTGAATCTCAGATTAATCAATAATAATGAAGTCAATCACTTATAACAAATTGATATTAACAGTTAAATAATAATTTGGTGTATGGAAAATAAAGTAAAGCTTACTTTACTGTAAACAAATATAGAGACTCATGTCAAGCAAACAAGTCAAATCAAATGTGGATCAGACATTTATGTTTGTACACATCCCGTTTGAATGCAAACTCTTGATCGCATAAGCCACATCCAAAACGACCTTTCTCGTGATTGATAGTCCAGTGGTAGCGAAGTTTGGCTGAATTGGTGGCTTCGAAGGCACAACCACCGCAACTCCATTTGGTATGTTCACATTGGTAATGTTGCTTCAGATCGAAGCTAAACAGAAATAGAAACACAAAACTAGTGAGTTGTAATACAAAATCGAATCGTACTTACTTTGATGCAAATCGACCTTCACACTCCCGGACCGAACATCGAAATGGCAAAGTGCCATGTGCATCGATCAAGTGGTGACTCAGTGCACTCTTACTGTCAACTTGTTGGTCACATTCTGGACAGTCCAAACCAAGAATCAACACTTTGGAAGTCAACGATCTCGAACGGCGATTTGAGTTGATTTGTTGTGCATTTTGAAGTCTATTCTCAATGTCCGTTTTGTGTTCACTTGCATAATGAGTGTACACTTCTTGTCTGAACAGGAATATCCTTGCACATTGGCCACACAGGAAGATGCCCTTTTCGTGGCATCGAACCCAGTGCTTGTGCAGATCGGCTGAAGTTGTAGTCTCGAATGCACAATTGGGCGAATAGCAAGTCCATTCGTTCGTGCAAAAGTTTTCACGAGTGTCCAATGGTTGAACGCTTAATACGAATAAATCAAATAAATTAAAGAAATACCAAAAGAAAACACAACACTTACATGTTCATCTCTGCTTCGTGATTGCATGCAGAAGTGGCCGGATGGATCATCAAAGGCAAGTGGCCATACAGTTCGAGCAACTGTTGAGAAATCAAATGTTGATTCAACTCTAGCTTGTTGTCCAGCAAATTCCAACAATGAATGCAGTAAATGGCAACAGTCTTCACTATTTCATTTTCATATTTAGTATCATCTTTGGTCGATTGAATGCCAACAAGATTATCATTGACTTGATTCTGAACCGATTCCTCAAACGGATGCACTACTTCAATGTGGTCACTATTTTTAAATTGTATTTCTCCGTCAATCGTCGAGCCAAGTCTATTCTGGTTTAAATATGACAAATCTGAATATATGTAATCGTGCCCATTGATACTTCTGAAAACTTCTTCTTCTTCAGCTTTAGACTCAAAATCAAAATCTCCTTGTTCGACATTATTTTCAATCACCGAAGTATTTTGATAAAGTGAGTGGTGATTATGGGTTTGCAGATTCAAAGACTCAATGGATGATGATAGTTGAATTGTTTCGGCATAACTTGTGGCAAAATAATTCTGTTTGTCGACTTCAATTAGCTGCTCAACTTCGGTTGTACTGTCGTCGATGTTTGAAACAAAGTTATCATCCTCAGATTGTAAATAAGCTTGAACAGGTGGCTGATTATGATTATAATTATAATTACTTCCACCAAATAATGAGAAATCGTTTGAGTTGACAACATTTACACAATGGCTTTGGTTGTTTCTGTTGACATTATCGTTGTCACGTTCAAATTCAGTTTTTGGAATAAGATAAATTATACGAGGCAATTGTGACGGGACTTGAGGCTGTTGAGGCTGTAAACCATTGAAAAATAGTATTTGCGGATTGATTTCGTTGTTGTGATCCATTGTGGCGAGATCTATTTCAATAAATAAATAATGTCAACAACAAATCAAAGTAGAGAAACATTTACATTGGAAATACCTCTAAAAGAAAGAATCACAAAATAAGTGTTTTGCAAAGCGAGAAACGTTGTCAGCGGAAAACAACAAAGAAACAAATCCATTTTCGACTATCTCTACTCAAGTGTCTCAGAAGACCATTCACTGACACTGAATGAATGAATTATTCAATATTACATTCTTTTGGCAGTTCACATTGCATTTGTGTTGAATCTCGTACTATCGACTTTTAAATGATAATTCAAATAGTAATTGAATATATTTTATTAAACGAAAGAAAATACAAATAAACCGAAAATATAACCAAAATATGACAAAAAAAATATTCATAGATTAAACTTAAACTTGGCCACAATAAATGGATCTTGATATTTAGGCAAATCATCATTGAGATAGATGCGACGCAGACTGGGACACTGCTTAAAGGTGCGCAACAGTTCAAAAATATTTACAATCATCTTTTCAGGTGACAAATTGTCCAATGTATCGAGTGGATTCAGGTTGAAGCACTTACGAAAGAAATAATTAGGATTAGTGTGGAAGCAGTTGTGTTGAATGTGCACAATTTGAACACTCGGAAAGATCCAGCCCCAGTGAGGACAGTCCAGCTCAGAGTGATTAATTTGGCGCACATCAAGTGACAACAGCCTCACAGACACCAATTGAGGCAATTGCGCTGGCGGAACGAGACTGAAATTGGCATCAAACACACGCTCACCAAAAAAGTTCAACTTCAAGTGGACCAATTGCTTGAGGGGCACCAACAGATTGAACAGGCCATTGAAGAAGGTTATTTCCAGACTGACCAGTGAGGTGAGTGAAGGCAAATTACGTCGAATATTCTCGCGTGGTGCATAGTAAAACTGTGGGAGATAAGTAATTTTACTGGCCAGTGCAGATGCGGTCAAGGTGTGAATGCCTTCCTCGAGATAGTTCACCACCAGCCCAATTCGTTGCAATCGAGTGTTTGAGCTGTGGCCTCCATTTTTCAGCAACCAGCCATATATTGGCAAATCACAGTAATAGTCGCGACATCGAATATTGAATTCACGTATTCGAGTGAGAAAGGACAAGTCGTGGTCACACTTCGAGTCCATACAAATAAAGTGATCCAAATCGAGTGTGAGATGTTGAAGTGCGAGCAGTGAGTTGAACGATCGAAGCAGTTTGTCCATTGAGATGGCAATTGGATGGGGATTCGAGTTGTATGGTGAAATGTCGTAATTGCCATCAGAAAAGCAACACCACAATTTGAGAGTGACCAGTCTGGCCTTCCACGCCTTGAGCAAACAAATCACCTGATCGATCACATAGCAATGAATGCCATTGATGGAAATGTTGAGAGTGCAAACATTGCACAGTGCTTCCGCCATTACGTGCGCCGTTGACAAGGAAAGATACGGAAAGTAACCCAAAATGGGACTTGACTCGTGTTGAGGTGCAAACAGCGGTCGACCTTCATCGTTGAGCACTTCGCTACAGTGATGCACTGTGAAGGGAGATTGAGCTATCAGGTCGAGTGCTGTTCGGTAAGTGGACTCGTTCTGTGTCCTGTTCACAGTATGGACACCAATCAGCAGTGTGAGCGAGTGCACCTTGTGGGTAATGTCCAATTGGTACGATTTCCACAGTGGACAAACACTGCCCGCTTGAAGTAGATCGCTAAGGGACAACTTCGAAAAAATGAGACGCAGAACGAGGTCGGGAAGAGCGTTGATGTGCATTGTGATAAGAAGAAAGGCGTTTTAGTGAACGCAACAAAATACAAATAAACAAAATGTTATTGTTGTTACTTTTATATACGATCGTACAAGTGAGCAGTTTTACTTGATGACTGTCTAATTGTAATTTAGTATAAAAAACAACAACTCATTTTGACTCAACAGGAGAGAAAATAGACTAAAACTGTGTCAAGTATGTGTTAGATGGCTGACGATGACATGTCTGACTGTGTATGGTTAATGTACTGATAAGAATGTGTTATCAATGTTAAGAGTAATCAAAACAAAAAAGTGATACATCGACCAAAATGATTAATCAAATAGATAAAGAGCGCTCACTCAAGTCGACGATTCGCAAGTTCGTTGTTTACTTGAACGTAATCGTTCGGGTCTCGGTCATCGGCAATGTTGAGTCGTTCCTTCTGCAATCTAGACAGCTTGAAATGCGAAACACGAACATGCACAACGACATTACCACGTTGCTCAGACGAATAACTGCAATTGGGCCAGGCACAACTGAATGGTTTAATACCGAGATGAAGGAACTCGTGACTCCGCAGTTTTAAAATTCTGTCAAACGATTTTCCGCATCCTTCAAATTTGCAGACAAACTTGTTCGTCTGATTGATGTCACTCGGATTCGACTCGCGTTTCTTGTTAGTTTGATTCGAGCCACTTTGTGCTGGACGTTTACGGCCTTTTGAAGTTGGCGGTTCGTTGGCCAATTCAGTTGCGGCAGCATGTTGTTCAAAATATTCGTTCAACAAAACAGTCTCCACGAGTGGATCGTCGCTAAATTCGACCACGTTGCCAAGAGGGAAATCTCGACCACCACCGAAATTAGTTTTGAGTTCTCTTACTTGAGTACGAATCAAACCAATATGTTGATCGACCCATTCGTTGAATTGGCTTTTCAGCTGTTGACCGTTCACTTCCAAACGTTTGTCGAATCGGTCGAGGAATGAGGAGAAACGATAGATTCGAGACATTTTGGTTAGGCAACAGAGATCTCTTCGAATTTAGAAACGAGAAAGAATGATGAAAGAACCAAAACAGTAATATATTCCATTGCAATATAAATTTACTTAAGTAACTTTATATTATAAACACGGTTTAAAACACCTGACGACGTTGGGATGCATAATTTACACGATGCAATTATGTCTATACACAAATAGACTACCATTTGCAGTGCCAACTTGGCACTTTTCCTCACACCAAAACAGTTGTCTATTTATTTATTATCTTTTTTGCATTTTCAATTCGTGTGTTTCGATTTCACTTATCTCGCCATGGCTCAAGCCAAACGATTTGTCTCATTTCTGGATCGATTCGAGGAGCAACTGGTGGTGGATTGCGAGAGTTTAAAACGCGAACTTGTTGATAAGGTCGATCGTCAGTTTGGAGTCATACGTGCCAAGGTGCACGAACTGAAGAACCAATTTGGTGGTTGTGGCGGTGGTGTGCTTGCTCGCTCTCGTCATGTAGATCATTTGCCTGGAGATCCTGAAGTGGTAAATATCACGCTGGAAGAGTGGCAATATGAACAACGAGCTACTGATGCTGTTGAACAGCAACGAAACACACCGGCGATTGGTCAGAAGCGTGCATCGCACTCTGGACCTGTTCCATCGAAGAAGCGCAAACCGAATCCGAGTAACACTAATCAAACAAAGAAGTTTGTCTGCAAATACGAAGGATGCGGACAATCGTTTGATTTTGTCTCATATCTTCGACGTCATGAATGCATTCACTCTGGTATAAAACCGTTCAGCTGCGCTTGGAACAACTGTACTTATTCGGCTGCTCTACGTACTAATGTTGTTGTACACATTCGTACAACACATTTCAAGTTACCTAATTCGCAGAAGGAGCAACAGCGACTCAACATTGTCGATGAACGAGATCCGAACGATTACGTGCAGGTGGACACTCAAATGGCCCAACATCGACCCATGTAAGCCGCTGTTAAATTATAATGCATCTCGGTCTATGTCTCAATCTCAAAATGATTGAATGATTTCGTACTAACGAATATATAATTTATTATCTATTTACCTTTTCTCTGTTCGGGTCAATCAATATTTGAATGTCATCTCGTTAATGTAATTCTACACGATAATTTGCTATATGCTTTCTAATTGATCATATAATATTATATAACACAAATAAAAATGTTTAATCATACTTCAATTGTTAATCGAAATGTATTCGTTTTGTATTTCACGATGCCCAAAAGTGTCACCGAAATCTGGCACAAACCTAGTGGAGACAAGTCATTCGTAAAATCAATGTATTTTATTAATTAATATATTATACTTAAGAAACGTAAAATTAATTTCCAAATTTACAATAAATAAAAACGATCATTCTATTCATACAGAATTCACAATCTAAATTTGAAACAAAATTCGCATAAATCGATTCTCACCGCACTGAGCTTCAAAGCCATCAGATCCAAGAATGTCAGCGAAAATTCTGTACAGAACCAGCGATTCAAAACTTGCAATCGGCAGTTCGTCACCACTTTCGAGTTGAACTTGATCGCGCAGAAATTGATTTGCGGAAAGTGAATTGTAGACCCGAACGAAGGTGTGTTGCTCGTATTCAAATTTGTTTGACAAGTGCTCTAGTTGGAAGAGGATTTGACTGTTTAGTAGGTCATTGCCTTGGAAGATGTAACCAGAATCGTACAGCCGCAGCCGTTCAACCATGAATCCTAGAGTTTCAGCAGCAGCAGTACACAAGTCCTCCATCATGCCATTTTTGCGCAAACATTGCAACAAATGTTCTCGAAAATCTTCATAAAACAAGTTAAACTGTTTTAATGGCTCACCACTCAACAGAATGCAAACCAGCCTCAACAGATGAGCCTTGAAGCAGGACTGATTGGTGTCCAATTTGAAGACAATCTTGCTAATGTCCAACAGAATTGTACCTCGATTCACCAGACCACGCTTCGAGATGAACATTCCAAGAGTGACAAAAGTGGCCGCGTGTTTGCGTATTGAGCCCGGGGCATGGTCGTTCACCAGAATAGCACGAACTTGCGCATAGAAATGTCGATACAGACTTTGGGTGAGCACACTTGCACTTGGTCCCAGTTTCACCAAGATTGAGTTGACACATCGAAGACACAGGTCCAGTTCGACATCTTCGTACTGTAGATTGGCAAATTTAAGGTGGAAAAAGTTAAATATCGCCTGTTGATGCTCGATGAGATCGGCCGAGGGATAGTGATTGGAACAAAGTGCACAGAGAAACTTGCGGTACAGGTAAAAACGTAATGAAATGCTCTGAGAATTGCCAATTCTCTCGAGATAGTCTCCGATGGACAAAGACATGTTCGGTGATCAGTGTTTGAGGTAACACAACAAAGTGAACAACAAAACAAACTACATACGAGTTATAGTTCATATATAACTTATAGTATGAACAGAACAAAAAACTGCAGCTGTCATGACAATTAATTGCAGGCGTCTATCAGAAAAGTCATGGTCAAAGTTAAACATTGACAGTTTTGTCTTTTTGCAAATGACAGACGGGTTTAATCAGTCAATTATTTAATTTTTAAATCTGTATAAAATGATGTAATAATTGAACTCGTTAGTTACTTTCCTGATCATCCTGCTGTTGCTTCTTAGTTTTTCTCGCATTCTGTTTACGCAAAGAACTTTTGCGAATCTTCTCGCGATACTTCTCGGGATGGTCCCTCTTCATCCTCTGGTATCGAGCCCTAATCTTTTCGAGTCGTTTCGCCCGCTTCACCGCATCCTCCGTCTCGTACATTCGCTTGTGCCAGTCTTGATTCAGCTTTTTCTTATGTTCAAAGAAAGCAATCGCCTCTATGTCGCCCTTTTGGGCCAATTCTTTCATTTGAGCTCGTACA
The DNA here is from genome assembly GCA_023373905.1 of Rhizoglyphus robini. Taxonomy (NCBI): domain Eukaryota; kingdom Metazoa; phylum Arthropoda; class Arachnida; order Sarcoptiformes; family Acaridae; genus Rhizoglyphus; species Rhizoglyphus robini. The sequence goes on along the minus strand of JAKIJQ010000001.1, from coordinate 9,949,224 downwards.
GTGGCGTCATATGCTCGAGACCTTTTCCGTTTCGCTTCTCGTTGCTGTTCACTTCTGCGTGCACGTGATTCCCGATTCCATTGTCTCTGCTTCTCTAGGTACCACTCGAGTCCATGCTTGGCAATCATATTCTGCTTACCACGAGCGTTACGAATTTTAGCTTTGGCTATTGATTCGGGCCTTTTTTCACGCTGCTTCAGTCGGTCCTGGTTGAGTCGTTTGTACTCGCGATTATAAAACATTCGTCGTATTCGACGAGCTTCTGTGGGTGTGACATTACTACCACGAGACTAAAATACGAAACATAGTTTAAAATTAAAATTAAAATTGTAAATAATGAAAATTAACTTTTGTAGGGGATGGCGCTGCAGTCGCCATCACCCGGACCTTTCTAGATCCTTCAAGGTAACGTCCTCTGTGGACGGACCTAGCTGTGTATATAAGCATGTGTGAGGGAGCGAGCACGCCAGTTGGAGTGTCGGCGTTGCCTCGAGTTGTTGTACATATCGTGTGTAACCAATAAAGACGATTAGAAGCATAAGTGTGTCCTACTAGACCGTAACTGGTGGCAGCGGTTCCTACCGAACCCGAAGTCCGTCCCTGAAGACCTTTGAGTGGCCAATTTGAGTTGTGAAGCAAGCATCGAAGTTTGTTGTTGTTTGGAGTTGATGGTGATGTTGAAGTTGGCTTGCGTTCATATTTGATATTTGGCTACGATTCGGTTTTCTCGATCGTTCTTCATTCAAGCGATCTGGTGGATACAGTCTCGAGTAGAAGTTGTTTTTCTTTTGAGTGAAGTTTGTTGTTGATGTTGATGTTGATGTGAAGATCATTTTTAAGTTGCTGTGAAAATTTACGATTTTTGCTGTTTGTTCCGTTTGTTGGATGTTGATGTTGATGTGAAGATCATTTTTTAAGTTGCTGGGAAAATTTACGATTTTTGCCGTTTTTGTTCCGTTTTGTTGGATGTTGATGTTGATGTGAAGATCATTTTTTAAAGCTGCTGTGAAAATCTACGATTTTTGCCGTTTTTGTTCTGTTTGGATGTTGATGTTGATATTGATGTGAAGATCTTTTTTATTATTTTCGTAGCTGTTGTGACAATCTATGATTTTGCCGTTTGTCCTGTTTGGATGTGGATGTTGATGTTGATGTAGATGCGAAGATTTTGTTTTATTTGTTCGAAGCTGTTGTGAAAATCTGCGATTTTGTTTTTATTTGTTCGGAGCTGTTGTGAAAATCTGCGATTTTGTTTTTATTTGTTCGGAGCTGTTGTGAAAATCTGCGATTTTGTTTTTATTTGTTCGGAGCTGTTGTGAAAATCTGCGATTTTGTTTTTATTTGTTCGGAGCTGTTGTGAAAATCTACGATTTGTGCCTATTTAGCCCATTTTGGCGTTGATGCTGATGTCGTGGTGAAGAGTTTATTCTTTTTGAGTTGCTTTCTTTTGAGTGAAGTTTGATCTTGATGTCGATGTGAAGATATTTATTTTTCGGAGTTGCGAAAATCTACGATTTTGTCTTGTTTAGGCGTTTGAGCCACTTATGTGGGCATAAAGTAGAGATGGCGGATAAGTGCTGGAATGATGTCGCGAATTTTGTGATAAGCTCATTCAAAGAGGAGAATTATGAAGGTGCGGCATACGGAATTTGTGTTCTGGAGCAGACTTGCCTGGAGAAGGTGCCGAAGGAAGTATACGGCGAGTGCTATCGCAGTATAGTCGTCTGGTGGAAGCGATTGTTCGAGTCCGCACCTTTTGAAGTTTGCAAAGACGCATTTGAAGATGCAAGGTTGTGTCCTGACGATCTTTGGGAACAACGGAAGTTGAAGGAGCGTGAGCGATCGACGGCGGCGGAAGCTGAAGAAAGAAGTAACGATTCTATACTTGAAGAGGAGGAGATGCCAGAGTTCGACTGGCTTTTCTCATTAGTGGACGAATCTGCTGATGTATCTCTGGTGAAGGAAGTGGGACGTCAATCACCTGAGGCTAGAGCGCAGATGGAAGCCGTTTGCGATGAGACGCCAAAAGACAATACCGAAGTGAAGAAGAGAGGGTGCGAGTCATCGATTGCCGAAGTCCAGAGTGAAGCTGATGTCGTGAAGACACAGATTGGCGAAACAGAAGAAGTGGCGAAAATCATGCGAACGTTGAGGACCCATGAGGTAGTGATCGAGGCGGTGCTCAACAGTGGTTTGGGAAACGCAAGAGTGGCGGTGGAGCAATCTATATTGAACTACCGTGAGATGATCTTACGACTGCCTGAAGAATTTAAGCATGCTAAAGTCATCAAAGCCGCTGGATTCATGTTGCGAGCCGCGAGGTTGGAGAGAGGAGGTAGCCATGAGAAGGTAACGATCATAAGGAAGCAAGTGGAGCCCGTTCCTGACATAGACGCGACCAAATGCGAACAACCGGAGGAAGTGAAATCGAGTGACGACGAAGGATGGATAAAATCGAGCTCAGAGTTTGCCGAACAAGTGGAAGGCCCTAGTGGGGAAGCGAATGAAGTTGAAGTTGCCGCGATAGATACTAATGTGCCCGATAAGATGATACCAGACGTGGAGGACTCGACTAATGAACTGGTCGAAGACGAAGTTGAGGCGAAGAAGGTCGAAGTTTCCCATAAGAAGCCGGAATTGGAAGTCTCCGGCACTGAGCTGATCGAGAAGGATGCTAAGTTGCCCGAGGAGGTGGTTAAGGAGAAACCCGATGGAGTTCTCGTCGCTGAGTTAGAGGATGTTATGTCTGAGGATACAACCGAGGACCCTGAAATGAATATCGAGGTTCCCGATAAGAGGAAACAGAAGGTGGAAGACGTCAACACTGAGCTGATCGATGAGGATGCTAAGTTGCCGGAAGATGAAGTCGTACAAGCTGAGAGACCTATTGAACCCGATAAGGCGAAGTCTGAAGTCAAAGACCCCGTCATGGAACTAGTGGAGGAAGATGCTCAGTGTTCTGAGGCTGAATCGACTGAAGAGGAAGTCGAAGACTCTGCGATGACTATTGAACCCGATAAGGAGACGTGTGAAGTTAAGGAGGAGGAGGAGGAAGCGAATTGCTCTGAATGCGAAGTGCGTGCAGATGAAGATGCATCAAGCGATTGTGATGTGGTTCTAGTGAGCTGCTTTGGATTCATCGATAAGGATCTCGAGAAGTATGCCTATTCGTGTGAACCGATGGGCTGGTGGATCTCGTTTGCGGATGTACCTACCCGAGATTGGAGCCGTGCTGATTGGAGACCTACCTTACGCAATTGGAAGTGGAGAAGACGGAAGACTCTGAAGAGCAAGGATGGGTCTCTATTTTGGGTGGATGGTGTAGGGGATGGCGCTGCAGTCGCCATCACCTGGACCTTTCTAGATCCTTCGAGGTAACGTCCTCTGTGGACGGACCTAGCTGTGTATATAAGCATGTGTGAGGGAGCGAGCACGCCAGTTGGAGTGTCGGCGTTGCCTCGAGTTGTTGTACATATCGTGTGTAACCAATAAAGACGATTAGAAGCATAAGTGTGTCCTACTAGACCGTAACTCTTTAATTATTAAATTACATTAATTTCCTCACTCACAAGTTGGTCAATCAAAGCTTTACTCGGAGTTCTAGCATCAGAAGGTGAGGAAGGTGCTGATGGTGAAGGTTTGGACTTTTGGGTTGAAGTTTTCGGTTGTGTGGCCATTTCGGGAGACTAAATACAAATGAAATTAATTAAGATTTTATTATAATTAAAAAATCAGTAGCCTCTTAATTATATCACTTGCCTGACATGTTGTAGAAAGTTTCCCCTTGAGGGGTGCGCCGTCATTGTTCATGAGAGTATCGGAAGAAACATCTTCCAAATCATCATCTTCGTCGTCATCTGACGTCAGTTCAATCGCATCGTACGGACTCACTTCCACAATCTCAGGACCTGATTCAGAGTCGGAACCTTCCATTCAAAATATTTTGCACTCAGAAAGTAAGTGATTGTCCACTGGAACGTCTCTCACAAGTGTGCAATGAGAGAGACAACAAAGATGAACAAAAGCACGTGGCAACTTGCAACTGCCAATGCAAATGCAAACATGTGTGTCGATCTATAAACTCTCGTGAATGATCATAGATGGCGATACTACTGCCAAGTGGAGTCTATTTTCATTTGTATTTAGCACGTGTTTACCTCTGCTTCGTGTGTTTCTCTGCTGTTCGTGCCAATCGTGTTAGTTTCATATTATTCCAATCAAATAATCTTACCCTCAAAAATGGTCACCAAGTTCGCTCATCTTTCGGAGGACTGTTTCTCACTCATCCTGGACCGTGTCCCACTGAAGGATCTAATGTGCCGTGCAAGCCTCGTGTCCCACCACTGGCGAACTATGCAACTGGTGGCATGTCGCCGTCGTCGTTCACTGGTTCTTCTCTTTGGCATGGAGCCAATCAAGGAGTACAAAGAGGCTAAATTCAAGTCTGCTTTCTATCGACATGGACTGGACGAGGATGGGGCCGAGTTCAATGTGGAACGATCCATCGAACTGAATCGGCTCGACGTTGACTGGCAGTTCCGACTGGACGAAGCGAGGCAATTGCGCAAAATTCTGCCCAACATTCGGTCGTTTACATTACGTGGTGGACTGTGTGGCGTCGGGCATTGCAACCACTCTACTTGCTCGACTGCTCTCTCGTTGGCGAGCCAATTTGACTTCACTCAGCATCATCTCCCAGTACAAGAAGCACGATGTTAGGGGTGAGCCCGCAAATGAGACCAACAATCAAAATGTTCGCCAGTTGTTGGTCTAGACCTAGTAGCTACTTGAACAAACTGCCTGCACTGAAACATTTGACATTCGAGCCTCATCTCGCATCGCCCGACTATGAAGTCGATGATTTTGCTTTTGTGTCACGTTTGGAGGAATTTTACATCTACTTAGGCGTCCGAAGGCATTTATGCAGGCCTGGTACAAGTACATCGAACCTAACCTTGGTCTGCGCCGAATTGGCTTCACAAGCAGTTACGCTACTCAAGATGATGCTTTTGAGGACTTTCTACTGAACAAATCGAAACAAACTGGCTACTTCACTCGTTTTCCACTGAACATTCCAGTCAAATTGTGTTCTCTAAGTGAACTGACTCAACTTTGTTATCGTTTCACTTCGATCACTTCACTTTATCTTGACAATTGGAAAGAAGAATCACTGGCAGGCCTAACCCGATGCCTCGAACCTTGCACTCAACTAGTTCGTCTCTACTTTAGCCTCAACTATGCCATTCCACCGGATGACCAGCAGATGAGCCGAATTCATTCACTCAAAGCACTCGAACTGCAGATCAATTCTGAATTTCATGACAATTTCCATTCGTGGCCAGTGGCACTTTGCATTGCTTTCCCGAACTTGTGTTCACTTGCAATGGTCGACGATCGGTGCCTCTGTTCGGATGGTTGTCCCTATTTTGGCGAGAAGTATGTTCATAAGATCGTGTCGACAAGCTGAAACAATGTGCTGAGGCATGGATCGAGACACTGAAGAGTTCGCTGCCGGATGGACACAACAAGCTGAGGGTCGTCTATGGCCTTTCTGCTTGGTCCCGCTTAAGGGCCACTAATTAGTTTGGTTTGTATTACAACATTAACATACACATTACCTTAAACATCAATAATTTGCTTAATTATGTAATACTGTTGTGGCCTTACGATACAATACTAACACATTTTTTAGGCTTTTTTAGCTCGGTCTAGTTATGGCCGTTTCATGGTTTGCTTTTTAAATTCCGAAATAGCTGTCACACACCACCAATGAAGTAATCGTGTCCTGTTTATGCTTTCAATAAAATATCTTTCATCCATCAAATCGTGTCATAATTCAGAGAAATTAACGTTTCTACTACTGACTTAACATTACATTATATCAAAGTTGTCACTCACTTGAATGAATCGATTCATTTGAATATTATCATAAATCGAGTATATCTTTTCTAGCTAAATGACGGATACGTTTTTGGCAGTAAACACTTAAAATTTATATCCAGAAATTGTCTAATTGAATGGATCGGTCTAGTTATACGGAAGCAGAGTCAATCGTTTGTATGTTCATCGAATCGAGCGCTTATTGAGGACATCTTAAAGAGAATTCCCTTTCAAATTGAAATGCCGACCTGTGCAAGTGTTGACAGTCCACCAAGCCACATCCGATGATGCTCACCACTCCGGACCACTCGAAAATGCATAGGCATTGTATGCTAAAAGTATCAACAGAATGGGTCCTCAAATCTGCAAATGCATTAATGGGTTAATAAAAGACAGTAACTGTTCAATACTACCAATGGTACCTTCGACGTGCTTGGTGGCCATTGTGAGGAAAGACGGTGTGGCGCCATATGAGAAATCTATCAATAGACTGCCCACACAGACGACCACGAACTTGTCCAAACTCAGCAGGAGGATGCGCGGGGCAAAAGTTTGTCTCGTCTGCCAGAGGCGGAACAGGATTCGGTGAATCACCAGGATAACTTCATCTGTGACATCGCCAAGGGCAGAATGCGTGTTCGGTGCATCGGGCCACTCGCGTCCACTATCACCTGTGGCCAGTTTGCTCGTGTTCGTGTTCGGCAGCGACATTTGCGTAATTAAAACGAATTCAGCTTGTTTGTGTCACTTGCCCGCTTCTCTATTTCGAGTGATTGATAGGGCTAGTCCTACTTTCCCGTTACATAAACGAATTAACGAAATGTAAGATATCGTTGGCAAGAAAGAAGACATCCGTACAGCTTAATGGCTCATAACACCAGACCGAGCCGGCCACCTCCACAAAGTGGTAATTGTGCTGACTCAGTGCCTCCACACTGGAGTCCACAGTGACAATGGACAATGGACAGTGAGTCACAAATAATTGAATCTCCCTAGAACTTGTGATCAGATTGGCGCAATGTTGAGGTAAATGTATTTGTGCTTCAACGAATAGACTGATTCGAGTATGATCCTGTGCCATTAGTCAGCTTATGATGTGAATCGTAAATTTGATTAAGTCTCTGGCAATGCCAGTGGCATTGTTCACTCAACTTACTCCATTGGCCACTGCTCTACCATAAATAGCTCTGCTTTACTCGGCCGCTTTTGAATATTGTAGATTAGTGTGGCACTAATTTAATGCAGCATTAATTAATTAAGCAAATTTTCCAATTCTCTCACTTTTCATCACTCAACGTGTGTGAATACAATCGAGAACGAAACACTGCTCAGCAGTGCTAACTGCTTCTTACAAGTTACTTACTGTGTTAGTAAGTTATTACGTATACGCCAAATGAGCAAGCGTTACATACGGTGGCAGATAGATTGCAAAGAATATATCGTTCGTGAAGGTTTGCTTGAGACGGGCCAGGCAGTTTACGTTTGGCTACAAGGTAAATCTATTTTAATTAGCACCGAGTTTCTATCTTATTGATGCATTGGTGCACTGCAACCCGACTAGGCCAACTCGAAGTCAGTGCTGTTTCTAGAGAGCCCCATGTGGACTGAGAACACCAGTTTGCCAGTCGTTCACTGCCCGTTGGTTTAAAATTTCATTATGATCGCATTGAGATTCGGCGGTGGTTTGTGAGTATTACACGAACCTATCTGCAGATGCATGCATCGAAGTCGATTCGATGGCGAACGAGTGTCATAAAGTGCGCTCATTCGCTTTGACGGTTCACTTGCAACAATGTTCTGCCAGGCTAAATGGTTTTATTTGCAACTGTTTGTTCATTTTATTCTTTCATTTAAAAATAGACAATTTCGGAGAACATGTCATTGAACTGGACTGTATTGCCTCATCCAGCGCACAAGGGCACCCTCGTTCTCTAAACTAGTCGATTCCATCTCCTCCATTAGAAAGAACAGTCTTAAGACATTCGGCACAGAATCATGTGCACGCAACGCCCCATTTGATGGGACACAACCAAACCAGTAAATTTTCACGTATTGCATTGAAATCTCGAGCAAGTCTGACCTTACAGATGTATACTTGTATACTTTGATTGGTCACTAAGACTTAGTGACGAAGTGTTGTGTGAGTTGCGACTGAGTTACGACACGTCTCGTCGTTGTTTGTTCACTTTTCATTTTGTATTCTTAATCCAAGTTAATTAATTCCCGGAATGAATGTTTTGGCCTGAGTCCTAAGATATCATTTTGCATTGCTGGAACAGTTTACAACACGTTCCACTCGTTTGCGGCCAATATAGAACAGCCACTGCATTATAATTACTGGCATGCACGGGTGGATTGGCCACTGACCATATTTATACAAACTGCACCGAGGCACTTTCGGTTCTATCGATTTGTAACTTTAGAATGGGCTTTTTGCTTTGATCCGAGTGAGACAACCCGGTCAACTCGTTTGCACCAATCACAAAAGAATTCACTTGAACATGGCACTCACCAAAAAGCCAAATCTATCAAAATATTGAACGAATGCTTTGCCTATTTCTTGGTCTCTTGTGAGGTCTATATTGTGTGGTATCTTGTGTGGTATTTCCATTTGCTCGTCGCATTTACAAATCGGTTTAGCACTTTATTTAGGTTAATTAGAAATGTTCAGAGTATTAGTAAAAATGATTTGGACGTAATCACAAAGTGATACACTGACAAAGAACACACACAACAAGAAAAGTTCAAGTTGTTCTGTTCGCCTACTTCAGTTCGTTGAGTTCATACTTTTCCTCATTATTTGTGGTTTCGGTGTTCGTTCACTACATGCCTTGCTTTTACCACATTTCCTCTCCACGAAAGCTCTCTGCTCTGAAAAATGGATGAAAGTAATTAGTGATTGATCATTAAACTCTGTCAATCAGTCAAGTTTGTGCGCAGATGTCGTAGTAACTCTCAATTGCTGGTCGTCTGACTGGCGACAGTGAGGTTCACTAGTATGGCACTTGCACTCGATATTTATGCTAAATGCACAGGCACTTGCCATTCTATGGGCTAGTGTGGCTTTGACATGTGCCAATTGCTTTGGCCTGGGTCTTAGCATCTCTATTTTCGATGCTGGAACGAGTGACCACAGGATGACCATGATGCGTTTTGTGTCAGTGCCTCGCTATAAATATTTACACATTCCAAAGTGTGAAATCCACACAGAAACAGAACGAACGGAGTGGTGCCACGTTGATCGCTCACTTCGTGTTTGCATAATATGGAACAAGCCACATCAGTCCAGTCAGTCTGATTTGGCACTTGTGTCTGCAGACTTCAACCGTGTTGACAAAGCGCAATTGTTGCCTCAGACCTCAGAGTTGTCACCAAATTATTTGAACACTCGTTTCATTCCATTCAAAGGCAAGCAAAGGGATCTCATTTTAAAAGTATTCTTTGTTGCTGCCACTGGTGCATGCATTACTCGAGCAGAATAAGTGTTCCATTGACGGGAACAATTGTTCGGTGTCACTCGACTGTAGGCATCACTTCTCACCACATAAAATATGCCCTTGGTGACAAGTCACACTTCGGTCTCACCAACATCAAATTTCTCTCGCCCATTTCTCTATTAGCTCGACAATCACAACGTCGCAGTAGGTAACTTTATTGAAAGTAACTTTTCCAATATAAGTGCTTTGTTTTTTTGGTACAATTGCAGACTCGATGGCTCCAGTGGCCCGATGGAGCATTGCACAAGCTTGTGCTCTATTATAATATTAACCAACTCATGTTTATTCATTTGTTTCATTACAGACTGCTCTAATCACGCCCGCAGTGTTTGGCAATCTTGGCAAGTTGTCTCGATTGACGAAGATTGCACTAGGACCGGTCACATTTGAAGTACTCAAACAAGCAGCAAATGCTATTGAACACAACCAGTTTACACCACTTGGCACTATCACTACTTGCAATCTTGTAATCATTGATTTTCGCTCGGTCACTGTTGACCAATTCAGTCGTGTCCTTCTGGCCATCTTTCCGCATGTGGTCAACTGGAAGTTTTCTTTTGTTCCCAAGGCATCGGACAGCCGGGCAAAGTTCAACTTGGAGATAGGATCATTCCACAGGATCTCCCACGTCTCCACAGATTGTAGGACTGGATTGTCCAGTGGCAAGGGAATGCTTCGGATCTGGTCAATGGTGGTGACACTGGCAGGAAATCCACCATGAGCGCAGTACACCTTGTTGTCGATTGTGGCTGCAATTGGTAGACGGTCAAATGCCATGTTGATGATGTCCCAGAGTTTGTCGTTGTATCAAATATTGCATTCTAGATAAAAGGAGAATTTCTTTTGAATTTCGCGCACTTCGTGATTGCCTCGAAGTATGAAAAAAAATTGTTCGGTGCCAAAATCTTCATGCAGAACAGGTAGATGACACACTCAACGCTGTACGAGCCTCGATCAACATAGTCGCCCAGAAAAAAATATTTGCCTTGGTTCAAATAAATGGTGACGTCTTCCACAAGTTCTGAGAAAAGTTGAGCAAATCCTTCAGATTGCCGTGAATGGCATGACAACACGGACTGGAAATATTGAGCACTCGTGGCTCAGAGGCAAATATCTCCTCGGCTTTGTTGGCCACCATTTTCAAGTAGTTGACAGCCACACTTCTGGCTAGAAAGAACAAATTGTCCACTTGTCTGCTCAGAACGGTGGGCATATCATCCTGGTTGAACTTTAATCGTTTGATTCAATCGAGGAGATCATTTGCCAGCACGTAAATGTCAGACTCGCTAATATCTTGCTTGAACTCTTTAGGCGGGATGTGACTGGCGTCGGCTTCCAATTTGCTAATTTCGCTCACCTCGCCAATTTCAGTTAATGAGATAAAGTGCGTAGAGAGGTAGAACTTGGTGCGAGTACATGCAGCACATTTCTGATCGGCATTGGTCCAGTTGTGGTTGGCCAACGACTGGGTGGCGGTCGTTTTCCCCCGCTTGTGAGCATTTTTGACCAATACTGTCGAGTTTGAGATTAAATTGAAGCGCTTTGGCCGGTTGGGAGAATTCGTCTTTGACCAAGGCAATGTATTGCTCCATTGTGGTACCTGCCGAGTCGAGTGTCACTTTGTGCTTATCAGCGATGGCTTCCACACGATGACGAGCCGCAGTCAGTGCTTCGTTATTTGGCTGCTTGTCTGCCAGATCCAACATAAGATTGCACAGATCGTCAGTGCTCAATCGATCATGCTTGGCTGCCCTGGAGTAGTACCGAAAGATGTGTTCGTGTCTGATTTGATTGCACGTTTGGTGGTTGCAAGCCAGCTGGCCAGTCTTGAACACTGCCAGGCCCTGCAGAAGTTCGCCAAAGTTGAGATAATGTCGCTTGTTTGAATCGAATGATCTGTGCAAAGGTAAGATATGTTTAAACCCCTTTCGAAAACAATTACACCTTATGACATACCTGAAGTATTTTCTTTTGTTAGTTGTGGAACTGGTAACTTTATGTGAAGCAATCTGGCTAATGAGCCTTGGGTCATAGAACTGGACGGAAAACAGTGGAGCACAAATTCGTTGTTCACTGCATACTATACAGGGTGGTCAATACGTGAATAATTTAATGTCACATTATTGCACTTTTTAGATGTATATGGCAGTGCATGCATGCTATGGCAATATTCATTCGATGTCCCGTCACTTGTTGAGTGGATGGAATGGATGCTATGGTCTGTGCAATGGATGAATGTCGCCACTACAAACTGTTCTCACCGAGTCACTTTGTCTCAGTCAATTAAGCCACAGGCCAACTTCAGTGGCCATTAGTCTGGAAAGCTTTCTCTATATTATAAGCTCAAGCATCATCATCAAGCATCATTACTAAACGATTGCAAACACAAAGACAGGACGTGGTCAGTGAGATCAAAGTCCAATAATTTACAATTCTGCCAGTGTGCGGATCGCTTGAAAGTGTATAAAATTGAACGGTAACACTTCTCTAAGTTGGCAGCATCATTCACGCGAGTAGCAATTTGCAATGATACAGTACAGAGAATCAATAAAATGAATGGCAGGACGAGTGTGAATGCCCATCATGCATGGTGATCACCCATCTCACAGATCGTTTGCCTTCGTGTTCACACGCATCTCACAGTTCTCTCCCCGAGTACAACTTTATGCACTTCACATGGCGTTCGTCATCAATGGCGAGCACACAATGGACGATCAAATTGACACAAAAGACTGGCGAAAGCAAAAACAAACAAACATTTAACGGACTCACTGTTGGCAGTAGATGCATCATGAGCAGTGAGCACACTAATTATGCATTGGGTTGCCAGTTGGTATGCTGGCACTGGTTGATGCCACTGGCGGCACAGGTTGGATTCATTGCAACAAGCTATTGAGCTGAGGGCCTTTCCGGTCTGCTCATGTTTGTCGTCGTCCTTTCGCAGTCCAGTGCGGACGGCGACAGACAGATATATCGAGCACAGCTGCTCTCACTGGCTCAAAGTGAGAGACAATTTGACTATACTCTTAGTTTGCAATTAAGAAGTAGACCAATTGTGTCGCAATGGTGATTAGAAGGGTCGATGGCAAGAAAGTTGCCTCAGACTTGGCAATAGACCGACCAGTAACAGCTTATAGGAGCTTTGTAGTTCAGAAATCAGGTAAACTAATCCTGCGACCAAGAAAATGTCACTTCCTTCCTCTCGATGGACAGGCAAGCAGAGTTCATTGCATCGGTGAAGGTAAAGTCTAGCGCCAAGTCTAGGAGTCCGAGCAAGAAACAAATCTATCATAGGGCAATAAGATACACTCGATTAGTCGTACGCTATGCATATGCTAAAGTAAAGCGTCAAACTACAGCCAGATTCAACCAGTTGACTCACTAGTTAGTCATGTGCAAATGGCAAGTGTAAATAATCAAGGCGTTCATATTTCGATGACACAAGTTTTAAGTTGCGAACTGTTTCCCTAACTGTGACTTTTGAGCTATTCGTGAATGCGTCTATATTGTTCAGTGAAAGGATGCATGAAGTCAGTTCACAAACAGGTCAGTCGAGCAAACATTCACTGGTACAAGCAAACTGATTCCTGTTGCAATTGAGTAAATAATCAAACGGGTCATTCACATGCACATGCCTCAATCTCTAGATTGGCAAATTCTATTCGTTTGCAAACTAGCCAATGTACTAAACAAGCAAATTGTCAAAGGTCTAGAGATGCTAGAAGTGCGACAAGCTGGCTTGTCTCTGTGCAAATATTGCGTCGCGTAATTTGCGTGAAACGCTCTCCTCAATTTGCGCGTCGGCCGCCGACGTCGGTACCTCGTGACTTGCTTACTTACAGTCTATTTACAGTTTTACTAAAGTGTCCCATTGAAATACTCGTCAATGACAAGGACCATTGTGGCAGAGAACGAGACTCGAGTCAATCGAACGGTGCTTTGCAATTTGATTGGATTTGATTGTATATTGAAAATTACAGTCACAATTCATTACACACACAACTGTTGACGATTGAACTGTACAAATTTAATAAAAAGAAACAATGACACCGCGTGACTGTGTGAATGCATTCGTCGTGCAATGTCTTCAAACTGATCAAATAGAGTGAACGCTTGAGTCTATAGTCTAGACCACACTTGCCACGACATAATCGCCCAAGAAGACAAAATTAAAAGTGATCACTGGCATTTGTTTCCACAGTAATTGCTCCATTGAGGGCAAGTCCTCCAGATTAATCGGCAATTGCCGTGCACATCGCCATTGATGTATTAGCACGGTGAGTGACACTTCTGGCACTTGTATTCGCCAAGCAAAATGTTTGCATCATTGTGTAGTGCGAGCAGCAACTTCCAAAATCAGATCTTCTTGACCTGCCAAGTGGTTTTCTTCGGTGGTGTACCTTTAATAGAGTCGAATAATCTCACATGATTGACGAATTATCGGCAGAGGACGCATAGAAAACCCATTCGATAGAATACTGCTGGGCAATGAGGCTTTAGCTTGTTTCGGTTTGTTGTCGGCTGCAACTTGTGGCAATCGTTTTGCATTTGGCCGAGCGCCTTCTTAATGTTAAACTTATATGTTAAACTCAAGTCGATGACAAGTAATTTTCAAAATTTCTTTGCAACACGAACAGACATCTGAAATGAAACAAAAAAGAAGTTAGCTACAAATTGAGTAAATCAAGCTATAACTTATCCTCTTGGCATTGATATTACTGCTGAACACTGTCTTGCTGCCTGTCTGATGAAGCAAAAAAACCTTCTGACAAATTGATTTGCAGATTTGGGTAAAGATCGACTTGGCCGAACGACAAAATGTGTGAGTGGCACGAAACTTGGGCGAACAGTGACCAAGTCCGTGATGGACACTTCCTTGCGGAACGTTCACACTAACCCGAGCCACTGGTCCCAATGATTCTCATTGCTTCCTTCAATTTCAAATCAAGCTGCCCATATTGATAAGCATTGCTTTCAGCTCGTCCTGAGATAGACTGTTTCAGTTGTCGGTGTTGTAAATGCGAAATATGAAATTCGCACGAAATTCTTCTTGCTCCGTGGTTGATTCATTAGAAGCGAGACCAAGAAGTAACTCGTGCAATGATAGAAAGCCGCTGTCCGAACGTTGAAGGCGATGAACAATTTTTCAAGTCGCTTTTGCTTCGTTCTTCTCACAGTCATACTTGGCCATGTAACACTTGAATGAGTCCACCGTTCCGTACAGCACAGCGCACCACCACCATGGCAAGGCTTCTTATATCACAAGTTAAACTGAAAAAGAACGAACATACTCAAGTTCAAAATGTAATATTTTCGAGTTTGCATCCAGCTTCAGTAGTGTTCCGTAGAAATGTGCAACAAATAACGTTTTGCTTACAAACATTCCAAATGGTCTGAAATAAAATGTCAATAGCGAGCCAAAGAAAATTCACTTAACAAATTGCTGCACATCGGTACAATGGCCATTGCAATTGTGGTTTTGCGCTTGATTAGATTACCTGATAAATAGATTTAAAAATTGTCTGAAGAAAAAGATTCATTATAGATGCTCTAAATATGTTCGTTAGTTAACAATAAATAATAAATGTTCAATTTAGTAACAAGTACCTCGAGTGTTTCTCTTCATTTGCAATATCCAGTATTAAATAATTGATAAAAGAGCGCTTCTTTTTTCATGTCCATTGTAAGCCAATGTAAAAAGAGCATTTAGTAAGTCAAAAAGAAAATTCACTAAAATCAATTATAATTTAAATTCGCTGTGAATGTTTGGTGGAGAAAATTCAGGGGAGAAAACATCAACTTGACCGAAGTAATCAATATTCTAGGCGAGTTTGGCAGTTTTTTTCCCATTGCGAGATTATTTGGGGATAGGCTCGATTGAGGCCATGTCTTCCGGGCATAAACGTTAAAAAAGAAAATTGGGAAAATACCAGAGAAATTCAAAGTCAATGTTGGCAGAACATTCACTCGAGATAGTGTGATCATTATAATTAAATAAATTAATCTCTCAATCAAATTAATACGTACATGTTCATAAAAGCCGTTTCTTTATTTCTGTGCTTGGCATATTGAATAGATGTTCGTTAAGCGAATGCAAACATGGCCAAAAAAGATGAACGAAAACAAGCCATAAATGTTGGCTCCACTGTAAAAAATGAAAGAGAAATAGACACATCAGTGAACAATTTCCAAAATAGAGCCACTTACATGAAAGTCCTCCTTGCAACAGCAATAAATAATATTTGAATTCAAATCGAGTGCATTAGACAAAATATTATTCTCGATTAAATCGCTGACGACATATATTGTATACGCAGCAGAATGAAATTTTGCAGCATCCTTGAACTTCAAGGCTTGATGGTGATGGCAATCTTACGAACCATGTCGATATCGGTTGGAAAAGCAGTCGTGGAATCAGAAGATGAGTGGATTGCTAATTATAACGAATCTCGCGGAGAGCCACCACACAGAACGATATCGGCCATTCTTTTTAGTCTTTAGTTCCACTATTTTGGACTTTTTCTTGTGCAACAATTTCTTACTGGCAGTCTTCCGGGCCAAAATGCGGGCAAATAAGGGTTCGGGTGAATGTGCCGGTTGAGCAACTGCTTGAGATGAAAATGTCCTGCACCCGAATTAGCGGACACATCTGACTGATTGCCAGTAAATCCGAAGTGAACCAAATTTCCATTGGCGTGGAGCAGCTCCTTAGAAGCCAAAGCTAATTAAATATAGCAAAGATAGTAATAAGAAAATAAGAAACAGACAAAAAGGCAAACCTCGTCAATGTGGCTATCGACATTGTTCTGCAAGAATTGATTTTGTTGGTCAGCTGAACTGGTAAACTGGTGAAATGCTATTTACAAAGACAGCAGCTAATCATGATGTACCATAGTTCCCACCAGATGACATCACACACCCTTTCACAGTGAAATTATTTCTATTGCTCACTTGGGCCAAGTGACTTGGCAATGGCCAATTCTGCACAGAGGGAATGTAACATGACGGACCGATTGTTGCACTGCACTTCTGTTGGCAAAATTGGTACATTGCTCGTTGCAGACGAATATCCTGATGGGATGACCGAGGAAGAATGGCAAGCTCATTTTTTCTCGTCTGCCTTCCCAAACATTACACGACCTTAAGTATCCTTCTTTGTTATTAAATACAACATTGATTTTTAATATCATATTTTTGTTTCTTATAGGAAAGATCCACGACTGTAGTCTCAAATCCGAGCATGTCCACAACTACAAATCCTTTGGCATCGGCAATATTTCAATATCACTAATATCGTGTACATTAACAATAAGCCTGTTCGCCACATTCCGGCTCTGAACCTTCCATATCAGATTTTGGAATATATTTATTATTTATTTTCACTATTTATATATTTTTCTGAAATGGCTAAAGAAATGGCTTATTAGCACACAACAATAATATTGCGATGCGATTTCAAGTGGCGAAGAAATTTGGAAAGCGAAACGAACAAAATAAGCTTCCCAAAACAAGTTTCGTCTCTTCAAGCAGAATCAGCCAGTTTTCATCACCACTTGTATTGCCGTAAGTTAATTCGGTTTAAAAATGTATTTTATATTGAATCTTATTTTTGTTATTTATTGTAGCATTGAAACAAAAAAAAAGAAGCAACCAATTCTCTAATTTGTAACGGAAATATTTTTTGAATTGGCTGATGATAACTATATTGAGGACGACTATATTTTCAATATTCTCAACTTCTCAAACTCTAAACTTAAGGCAAGAAATTAAATTATCATAATATTTGCAAATCAAGTTACCTGTATGGCAAACCTTCCCAAACGTAAATATAATTCGTTGGACTATTCGAGTACAAATGATAACTGCTAGGGTCATTCATCGCCACACCCGAGGAATCAAAATTTCACCGAAAAGAAAAAGACTATTGCCTAGAGAAGATAACAACTATCGTCATATTGGCACAAAATGACGAACTAAGCTACAAACAGATGGCCTTCGGTGCCAAGCCAACCGAAAGTATGCCAAATGCTTCTCTTTTGAAGAACCTTTTTATGGCTTGGACGGGAATAATTGATTTCGCAGTCAAAGGACAGCCGGCCGACTACTTTCCTGATGTTTATCTCGTGTCGGAAAATCAACTACTGGTATTTTTAGTAACAGTTTGCAAGGTATTACTATTTATTATTTCCACCTAATTCAATTAATTTAAAATATGTTTAATATTTTATAGGAATCGCAAATCAAAGGAAACCAACTCACTGTTATTAATCGATGCAAATGAAATGTTTTACGATATTTCACCGAATTGAAGCACAATAAAACAAGAAGAGATTTTTCAGTGATTCGATTTGTGCATCTTTTCCGATTACTCTCGTGGATACAACGTTGGTCTATCTTCTCGAGATTGATCGCTGTGGCATTGTGGAGACATCGAAAGCGTTTGCCAGAAATTTCCATTTTATGCTTCTGCCTGGTGGTGCGATTGTGCCCAAAGAGTTGAACTTATCAACAATTGGTATGTTTTCTATTGTTTAAATTACATTTATTTGTTGTGTATATTTTATTAAATAGTTAAATAGATTTTACTGAAAAGAATCGATCAAATCTTTTGCTGGGCCTTTTGATCTACCAATTGTCGATGTTCAAATTTGGAAAGGTCTCGCCATTTGGAAGGTGCTCACATTCATGGTCCTCAAGTGGTAATCCAATCAACAATTGCATTTAACAGAAACATTCGTTTCAAAGCTTTCGAGATCTCCAAACTGGTGTACCTTTTTACTCCAACTTGGTGGGCTATGCATGTAGAATAACCGAAAGCAGCACAAATCACTCAATGCTATAGCATCGGACATTTTTCTCTATGAGACATTACATACTTTTACAATCGATATGAACTTATCCTTTATTAATACAATATTGTCAATATTATCGATTACAATTATAATGGCCAGTGTATGGAACTTTGCAAGAACTTTCGCCTAGACACATCTGCCCGATGGCTTTCTTTGCGATTGCGGGCCCAAGCTTTACCGCCTGTATTTGCTGAAACAATATGGCATTACTCCGATATGATCTTGACCATCTCTGGCAACTATCCCGAAAAGTGTATATAAACTAATATAAAGTATTAGTGTATGCACTTGGTTCGATTATGCCAACTATCATCACCTCAACAGCATCGCCTCTAATTTGCCTCTTCGCCGATGACTCAATCACTGACTGGTCCAGTGAGTGACTAGTGAGACAGTGAGTGCATGCAGTCGCAGGTGGATCGTTTGCAATTAGTCAGGCGTTGACAACACTGTTTGTATCGTTCTCGCTCGATGCATCCATGGATAGAGTCAAGTGCGACTTTGTGGAATCAATTAGCAAACGATACACTTCTGCTGCACAAATGCAATATGTTACGAGTCTTTTGGGTTTTGCTGAAAATATGTGATGCCAAAAGCACCGCCATCAGTTACTTCTATAGTGGCATGGGTCTCGTCACCGTGGTACCACCTCAAGGTGAACTAACTTACGACAACAAAACTAGGACATTTGCAGTATGTCGATCAATACACGGCGATGAAGTGATTCAAGTGTAACCTGTGTAATGTGATTGCATCTGTGGCGGAAATTGACGCATTCGAGCACATTTCACATTTATCCTAAACAGATCGAGCAGTCACCTGCATGCACGATGACAGTAATCAAGTCAACCAAATAAGTCCAGTGAGTCACATGGACCAGCACCATGGTGCTGCAGTCAGTGAGCATCACTAAGACCGAGCAGCCATTTACTAACAGTGGAACTTTGGCTTGGTGGGTGTCACGCCAGAATACTGCACTGCTAATATATTAAACGTTTGAATTTGCCTCAGTCCAATCTCCAATGAATATCAATCGGTTGGTGTATTGCTCGAAACTGGGAGCCCGTCATCAAGTGAGATGTCGTGCAAAGTGCGTTCGGTGAGGAATGGTGTGACCTGGTCTGGTTTGGCTGAGTGCAGACATACCGATGATTGCCACCGACTAGACCGACTAGTTACGATTCTGATGTGACAATGATGCAGCACCACTGGCAGCATAAACCGTCATGACTTGTCCACCGATGATATTGCCGTCCTCAACACCAACCGAACATATGCACCTGAGTTGCTTTGATTTGGAAAACTCAATTAGCCACACAGAAATTACTTGTCAAGACAGACACTGAGGGTATGGTCACCATTGGTCAGTCGCAAATTTACTTACGCCAAATGGCTCCAATTTGACACATTCTACTGATAGAACCGAGCCATAGTGACAAATATGTCCGGTACAGGTGACCACACCAAACAAGCCTCCAGCCGATACTGACAGTTTGGCATTTATGGCGCACACCAATTGGTGTTGTACAGATTGCGCGTGTAGACACTAATGTTGACTGCTGTGGGATGAATGAAGTCGGTAATAGGTTCGCATGTGATACTGTGGCCATTAGGCTCGCTCGGCACATTACTGATATGTCACTGATATGTCACTGCCAAAGGCACATCGGACTGGCTGCACTCACAATTGTCAGCTTCTCTCGCCAATTTTGTTTGCTCTCCTAAGTTCTACCATGGTATGTTTGCACTTTACTTGGCTTGTTTCCCATCATCTTTTACTGCTTTGCTCCTTCCTGGTTTCGGTACTAATTCATTTACATGCTCACATTAACACAAGTGCAATCCACTCGTTGCCTCCATTGACATCGTTTGCTGCGATGAGCTCTATTACCGAGGAGAGGGACGACCTTGAAGAGACACAGACACACCAAAGACTTGCGACTGACCAAGACGACAAATAGATTATGAAAATTAAATGGAGGCGTGTGCGAGTGCCAAAGTGGACAGGTGTGAACAGGGTGGAGTGTAGTGTCCGGCAGAATTAGTGCCAAATTGGTTTGTCTCTGTGCTACTCGGCCCTAACGGCTCATTAAATTGCCACTGTCGCATCTCGTTGAGATGGCCACTCCACACGCGTCGTATTTATCTTTGTCTAGTTTGCATTTAGACCACATATATATTGTATACAATCACGTGCCATGTCCAAACGCATAAACGCACGGCACAATCGAGTGCGATCAAACTTGTCTCTCTGCGTGGCCAATCTAAAT
This sequence comes from Rhizoglyphus robini, assembly GCA_023373905.1. NCBI lineage: Eukaryota > Metazoa > Arthropoda > Arachnida > Sarcoptiformes > Acaridae > Rhizoglyphus > Rhizoglyphus robini. The sequence continues at coordinate 9,928,725 of JAKIJQ010000001.1, read as the reverse complement.
CGCTGGCGCGCGCGCCACTCCGATCATTGCATTGCCTCGGTGGCATTTGAAGATGTCCCCGACTGTGCCAATGGCATCAATCCACTTGATTACTAAATAAATGAGAAAAATTGCACTCACAATTTGCACTGTCAGTGGAGACACACCAGTGCAACTGTTCAGGATTAATCTGGCCACCGTTGTGTCCTCCACCACTAGAGCTAAAGTTCCCCTTCTGCATGCAACTTCATCCACAACAAACGCATTCGTTTGTCTGTGTCAAACGATTTAGCTTAGTGCTTTACAATGAAAACTATTTCTGTCAATCTTGTATTTATTTGAAATTAAAATTGTAATTTCGTAATTGCTACTATGTTCATAATATTGTCCTTTTCCAATACAACCCGTGAAAAGTATATGACAAAACTAAATAACATTTTTTACATGTCACATGTTTGTTTATGAAAATAACAAGTGAACACAAGTGGCTTTAAAGTTATCATTTAAGTTTAATAATAATTGCGATCGTGCACCAATCTTGGGCAGATCATCTTGATAGCACATTGAATAGAACGGTGAGATACTTTAGAAAGTAGAAAGTTGCATTTTTCCAAACAGAAATGTCAGGCCAACAAAGAAACCAGCAAGAATGGCCACCATCCCAGGTGGCAAAATCGTGGCTTAGAGTTGGCTTGTAAGCGGCTTAGTCAAAGCAGCTTAGTTAGGCTTAGAAGCGGCTTATCATAGATAATAACAGAGGACTTGTAAGCTGCTTGTAAGCGGCTTATAAGCCAAAATCAAGCCATAAGTAAGCCTTGTTCAAGCCATTCATTATCGACCCCCGCATTCCAGAAACGGTACCCGTACACTCGGGTAATAAATAGAACATAGTAAATCATGTTACAATTACTTTGTATTCAAAATTAAATGAGCTGAAGTACACAATAGTTAGTAGTTACATAATAATTTGAAGAAACGAAAAAATAATTTTACACAAAAATAAAGATAAATACTGAAGATAATAATACTATGATATATGAATGGGAGATTCGATTATAGTAAAGAAACTTCGTCTCGCTAATCACTGGTTAGGTTCTAAAAATATAAATATATTAGAAGTTTGCTATCACACAAAAATAACATTTAATACTTTACGGTATAATAATAATAACATCGAGAAGATTACACAGTAGCAAATCACATTGATTAGAATAACCTACTTCGATCATAAAATATAAATGTAAGGTTAGATTGTAATACACAAAAGTGAACTCACCGTCTTTTCTTGGTCTTGTCAACATTCTTATTAGCTATGCCAGTTTGTTCTCGAATGACGCGCACTGCTGCATCAACTTCTGACTCGAGTGACAGATCATCAGAATGGGGCTCTCCCTGTGGGCCCAAGATCAAGATCTTATTCTTAATGTCATTTTGAGTTTTTTGATTGTTGAAACTCTCCAGTTCAGTAATCTTCTTTTCAAGATGCTCAGTCTTCTTTTTGTAAAAATCTACTTCATCCTGTAGCTTCACACTGTGCTCAGAACGTTCCACGGTTGTGGATTTGTGAAACTCAGTAAGCAACTGTGCCACAACAGATTTGCAGCAAATGTGTTCACATTCCAAAGTGATATCCATAAGCGGACCGTCATTAGACTCGGTAGTTAGAGATTCCATCATTTCTTTTGCAGCTTCCTCTTCTTCTTTCAACGTATTGTTCTTGAACTCCATAGCTTCTTCTTCATAATCTGCATAAAATAATAATAAATATGTGGTCTAATTATTATAAGATATTTACCGAAAATAGCCAAAACCTTAACTGTAAAATACTGAATAAGAGAGGAATCTTCTAATTTCAAGGGCAGCAGTTGCTCTTGAGAAGGCAATTTCTTGCCAGGCTTCAAATTCGACACTTTTCTATCGCATATGTGATTTGAGTCAAGAATAAACCAATCTTCAAGGGATAGGCCCCTCAAGACAAACCAATCTACCGTAAATTAAAATATTTAGAAAAATTTAATACAAAGGTTACAATGACAATCTTACAAATAGAATCTTCCGAATCAGAATGTTCAGACATTATGGAGATTGCCAGTGTCAATGAGACAATATTGGTTCTGTAGAAAACACAGTTAGGTAGTGAATAAATTCGGGTTTCGGGTAATATATTATTCGGAATCACCAAGATTACTTACCAATTGGTATTATTACTGAATAAAAAATGATTTAGCAACTGGAAGCGTCGTTTTGAGCAGCTCCAGGAGAATGATATAGCTTGATCAATTGAAGGAATAGAAATCTTGGCGCAAAACTTGTGAAATGTGCAAGGAAATAGCGAAAAAACGTGGTCACTTAGAGTGCTCACTAACAAAGCAGCAGATGAAATGAGCTTCAGTTAGCAACATGCGAGGCTGCAGCCATGTGTCTGTCGTCTGTGCTCGTGGTGTGGTGTGTAGCGGCAAAGGCAAAGGTATAGCTGTGGTGTGCCACTACTTGCTGTTTTGCGTTCCGTTCAGAAAGGACGTTCCGCACTGTAGCGTTCCTTGTGTAAAGTTGGCAGTCGGCAATGAGTCATATGGCAGCAGCTCAGCAGCAGTGCGTGCACATACTTTCGTTTGGCCAACGTTGTGTTTTGGCAGGCACTCGTCTTGTGATTGTCCTTGTTTTATAGAGTATAATCTATTTTGTCTTGCTTTTGTTGTTTCGGAATTACATTTTTCGAAGCTTTTAATCTCCCAAAACTGTTTTCCTGACACGGACTATTTTCTTGGTAAATCATTTACTGTTAAATTTATTCATTTATTAATTTGTTCTTTTCCGCCGTTTGTAGCAATAATTTGACCCTAAACGCAATTTCGTTTGATTTCTAAAGCCCGAATTCTGGCCTAGTCTTTTTGCAAGCAATTTTCCAAAAGTTCGCTCAACAGGACAACTTTTGCAAATCGCAAACGCATTTTCTTTCCATTATGGATCTTCCGATATATGATGCAGCTAGTTTGATTCCTGTAGATGAAGACGAAGAAACTGACGATGATCGAAATGAACATATACGAGTGCAATCTGTATATGATGTTGAGCCTGAAGAAGCTCTCCAAGGTAAATTTAGTTCTTGGTTTGTTTATTTAATGTATTTATGCTGATTTACTTTAGTAAACGAATTGGATGACGATATTAAAATTCAAGATCCTCGTATAGCTCGGGATTTGATGGCGGCACGTCTTTTCTATTTGAGTCTCGTCTCGAGTCTTACCCACCGTTAAGGCTCTCTCTACTCTGAGCTATCAGGGCGATTATCTATCCAAAATTATGCAACCTACTCGGCGCTCATTCATCAACAATTTTGAATTTTTTGGCATTCATGTTGATCTGAACTTGAACTTGTGTCAGGAACAATACATCTACGGATTTATTCGAATGCACCTTGAGGAGGAATTCAAAATACTGCTGCTGCAAGGCCCACCCGGCACTTGAAAGACATTCACTATCATTGCTGCCATTAAGGTTTCGATTATGAACATCCTCAAAAACAAAGATTTTTCTAAACTTTTGAAAAACTTTCGTATCCTTGTGTGTGCTCATTCAAATGGCATAACGGACCAACTTGCGAAGCGTTTAACGTGAAACTAAAGCACGAGTTGCAAGAAGAATCAACCTTCAGTCTTAATGTTGTTCGAGTTGGCAATCCTGATGCTGTCCATGCCGATGTGCTCTCTATCTACCTGCAAACGGTGAAGAGAAACAAAATGCTTGAATTATCGAATCGAAGATGACTTTCTTCCCACCGACTCAGTTGTCTCTATCGGTGTGCTATCGTTTTACGATGCTCAACGTGAACGTCTTAAATTGCGACTCGATGCCAATCAAGTTTTGAAAAAGGCAAAATTTTTGGATATACAAGTTGGTAATGGTCAACATTTTCAAGGCCAGGAGAAAGATGTCATCCTACTGTCATGTGTTCGAGCAATTTCAAAGACCGATCTAGAAAAAATGAGTTGCCGAATGTTTTCAAGTAAACCTGTGGACGAGGACGATCCAATGAAGAAATAACGTGGTCAATCGCTCGATTTGTTTCTATCTCTTCTCACCAAACTACAAATTTTGACCACTTTTTATACGACCTTTGATTAGATTAGTTAAATCAATACATGTATAATATCGCATAATAAATATATTTTTGTTTGTCATATATCATTAATAGATGTACATTCAATTCAAAGATATTTTCTTTGATAATATATTAATTATAATTGAAATCAAGTGAAATTTTAGCCACTTGTTAAGATAAGCCTCTGACAAGCGACTAATAAGCCGCTTATTTGAATCTAGCCAAGACCAAGCCTGTTTGAGCCAAGCCAAGCCGCTTACAAGCCACTAGATGGTCGCTTGTCAATTTCAAGCTGCTTACTAGCCAACATTAAGCCGCTTTAAGCAAGTCTCTGCTGCCTGGGATGCTGTATTGAGGGCTCACAGTGGCTTGAGTCACACAGGCACCGTCAGCGTAGATTCGAACCATCGGATTGGTGAATTTGTTGCGCAGGGAACGACCCATCCATTGGAAGCATTTCTTGGCCACTTGGGCATCGTGCTCACCAGTAGCGTTGGGTCGACAGATGGCACATTCAGCCTCTGGCTTGTCTTCAAAGCGTATATTCTTCAAAATGACCATCTCCACGTTGGGAAAGACAAACGGGGAGAAAGACTCCAAGTCAAAGTGGTCACGCTTTCGGATGAACATTTCGAGAATTCTGACTTGTGGCAGAGAGATTGGTCTAGGTTCTTGTTCGCCAACACCATCGACTCGATCCACCAGCGCAAATGGTTTCGCAGGGTGGCGATGACCTTCAAAGTTAATGAAAATGACGAGATGGGCCAACTGTCGAAGAGAAGCCAAGTGGACCACCAACTCGGTGAATGGGATGGTGTGTGACCAGTGAATTTGGAGCATAGTGAGCGAGCTGAAGCGCAAACAAACTTGGCCCAATAGCTCGACAGTGGCAAACCATTCGTGCCAAAAGAGCTGACGCACTTTGGTGGTGACGAACTCGAATTGGGGATTGAGTCCAGCTTGGAGAGTGTACGAGCTGCCAAGGCCAATTTGAAGCAAGTTGGCATTGTCATAGCGGTGCACAATGTCCCATATCGAGTTGTGCGAATCGTAGTATTGAAGATAAATCTTGGCCACTCTCAGTTGCGCAATAAAGGCAAATGATTCGATGGGAAAGGAGAACTCGCGGCGCACTTGGTTGCCGAGGGGAACTTCTGCATTAACTTCGAGAGTTAGTTCTCGCAGGGAGGACCGCTGGCTGTTGATGCTGCCCAGTAGAGTGCCAACAGGATGCTGGTCGGGGCGATTCGCATATCGCTCGTCCATGTCTTTAGTTACGAGCCACATCTTCAGGGTCACCAGCGCCCAGGATGATGATCCAATAAGGTCAACCAGCGTGCGTAATTCGTTCTCGAAGCATTTAGTATGAATCACAACGAGAGTGTTCACTTTGGGGAAGAGAGCCGTCAGGTAGGTGACCAGTTGACCGGAGAGCAGTGCACCACGGAGACGAGACAGCTCGGTACAATTCGCCAGTTGGATTGAGGCAAGGAGAAGGCAAGGAGAAGGCAATCACTAAACAAGTATCACGCTCGAGGAAATCTTTGGTGTGTGCATTTATAGACACGGAGTTCAATTGTTCAATCGAAGAAAACTTTCAGCTTGATGTCATCGAATATGCTAATATCGAAAAAGCGACTCGAGTCAAATAAAGTCATCCAATTCAAAGTATTTCTCACACTACGCGTGTACAATTCGCAACCACTGCCAATTGAGTCAATTCATAATTTAATTCATAAAGCAACAGTTCGCTTGGGTGCTCATTTTGCAAATCGATGTGCTTTGCCTATTAAAGTCCATTATTTGAGGTTTAATTTAACAAGATTTAATTTGTTCGTTCAGTTGAGTTGGTGTTTTGTTGATTTGTTTAACTTACTCAATCATTATGCCATTGAATCATCAATCATTAAAGTTCCATAAATGACACGTTCTAGTTATATATAACCAGACTTATGCCAAAGCAAACTCATTTTTATTTGTATTTCTGAAACATCATTTCTACTTCCCATGATGTCTTTTGTGCGACTTATGATTGTACTGAGCCTTGTTGGCGTCTCTTTGAGGTAATCTCTTTGTAGATATATCTCGTAGATATGTTAATTTATCTTTATTCATTTTACAGCTATCCACTCGGTCCACAGCGGCCTATCTACATCAAGCCTTCAGAGTATATCGATGCAAGAGACATTCATCTTCGTGCGCCTTTTGCTAATCTGAAAGTCGACCAAACTTCTACCACCAAGCGACCACTTTCACCCGAAACGAAGCTCATGTTTGCGAAGGCATCCCTCGAGAGTGTTCGCATCAACTCCTTCCTAATGGCTCAATCGAAACGTCGACTCAGTGCACTGTTGAGCGCACTCACCAGCGAGATTGGCCAACTGCAGACTGTCATGGATGATACCGCGGAGAAGGTCGAGGCAGATTTGGTTGCGCAAGTTAGTGCCTTGGAGGCAACTGCGAATGTCACCGAATCCACTCGAAAGGATCCTTCCACCGGCAACAATACTACTGTGGATTTCGAAAAGGTGGATAAATCTCGTAGTCGATTAGGCGAACTGTATGGAGGCGCGGTCAAGGAGGTCAATCTAGTGCACGCAGTGGTGGACCAATCCGTGGAACAGGCTCGTTCCGGTCAAGTGCCACGGTTTCTCATGGATTCCAACTAGAGAAAATTGCATTTGCACATTTACTTTTGTAATTAAAACTTGATTTTATCCAATATTGGCTATTTGCATTGCTATTTTATTGCACAAAATGGCAAGTCACAAATCGGTTCACTAGCAAGGTTGCCAGGTACATTCGAGATAGTGCCGGCCGACGACAATCTAATACGTACTGAATGGTTATGGGTAGAATCTGAAAGAGACAAATGAGACTGTTTTGTGTTTGTTTTGCAATTCAAATTCTTACCAGCAATAGAAAGATAAGAATAATTCCTGCAAAGGCTGCAACACTTTGACCTCCCGTTCGACAATGAGTGACCAGGCCATTATTTCGAGTGCAGTCGCCAGTGGTTGCCAGTAACGATTGCATCGGTAGATAGCCAAATGGTTCAGTCAAATTAAACTATAATAGAACAAGTAATTACTTAAGTAAATGAATGTTCAACTCACACTCACCTTGATGTACACGGCAAGAAAAGAGACACAAAAGCAGCAAATCAAACGCCATCAATAGAACTTGTGATGCAAACAAGTGACACTTTAGATTGAACACAGACATTATACCAAACGGCACGCATAGAATTTGTGTCAAAATGGCACACAAGCGCTGACCATATTGGACTCGGATCAATTCCAATTGGGCTTGTATTGCCTTGCGTTGAAACTTTGCTTGATCAATATTGCTTCTCGGCGGGGCATTTCTTTTCGGACAACATTGTCCGCCATGTAGGCAAAATTTGAAGTGCCCCCATTGCTTCCCTCACACAATTAAATTGCCAATGTATGCAGTGACCGTTGGCTATCTTGTCAAAGAGCATTGCTTGCCCAAACAAAGACAATTAGAAGCCATTTGCACCTCGGTCCATTCAGTAGAGTAGATCGTACTGTATGATTTTCTAGCTAGATCTGATCAGATCTGCAGGCTTTTAATTATGATAGAAGTTAGACAAAGGCAAAAGAGAAACAAAGCTGTTTTATCATGTTTGCTCAAAATAAGTATTGTTTTGGTCAATTAATTCACACATATGCACTCGACTAAATCACAGACAAGTAATTATATTGCAAAATGTCGAAAAGGTCATTCAAAATAGTAAAGATGCCATCTTTTTAACAATATGGGCTTCTGCAAGAGAGAACACAAAATGCAATACAAAATTCGGCCATGTTATGCAAGAAAATATGCCTTGAAATTTACAGTTGCAGTTTGCTTCATTACGTCAGTACTTTCAACTGTACATTTGCATCTGTTAGTGGTAGTGGGCAATGAATCATTGCAAATGATAGCGACAATGTCATAAATAGGCAATATAAATAGTCAGCCGAAGTTTGCTTTTAAATGTGCAGACGGATTTAGCTATAATCACATTATATTAATATAAATAATTGTTTATCAAGTAAAAACAAATGAAAATACTTTCACACTAGACCTATAAAGATGTAGTCATTATTGAGGACGATCGAAAGAATGTTTTCCACCACAGTAGAGATAACCTTTGTGTTGAATACAGCAGTAATTGATAAATTCATTGTCTAAAATAATGAAGATATAGAAAAAAAATACTCAAAGAACCAAACACTTACAGCTGTCCTTTCAAATTAGCCTCTTCGCAAGTACGCATAACATTCTTCGTCGACGATCTTAGATGCAATTGATGACTCAAGTCGACGTTATACTTGAGCCAAGAACGTTGAAGATACAAGCGGCAATTGCATCTCGGACAAGCTTTTTGCCACCTTCCAGCTAAACGAGAGTTATTAGTCATTATTATGTGAATCAATGATACATACATTCATGTCTTGCTTCCATTTAGACTCAAAAAGCGACATAGCAACCAGAATTCATTATAATGTATTATGTAAACAGTTGGTAGAGCCCCATGTGGATAGCCATATGCTATACAGACTTGGTCTATACTTGTCAACGCCACCAAAAAACAAGTGCAGATCCGATTTGGCCTTTATAACTAATTAATAAAAAAGCAAATATAAATTAAGACGTTTATAAAATATTATCTACCGATATAAGTAGACGGGTACTTACTTTCTCGTGTTCAAACCATAAAGTTTTAACTGAGAGGAAATCACTTTGGTGGCAAAATCAGTAAATATTTTCGCAGTTCTTGTCGGTAATAATCGAATCATGTAATGAATCATCGAATGTAATGTAATCATGAGGTAATCATGAGGTAATCATGATGTTGTTGTCCTTGATTTTCTTTTGACGCGCACGAGTTGACAAAGATGCGACCACATTTGTTCCATTCGGTTTTGTATAGCACGCTTCTGGTGAAACAATGTCAGTGGTCTGCTAGTACTGGGCCATGAATGGGACATGGGACATTACTTGCTTTTGTTCCTGTGTTTCCTGTGAACAGACAAACGAAGCATTAGACACGACCAAATTAAAGTTATAGCTAATCAAGTTAATGTTTCATTAATATTAGACAGACAATCAGAATATCAGACAATCTATACAAAGACGACAACAACTAATGAGAACAAGCAAAGTGACTCCAGTTAGTGAATGCAATGCAGTTACGCTCACCACTGGCGATAATCATTCAATTGCAAAGCAAATGTAGAAGAGTGCAGCGCTGCCAACGGAAAGCGACATTCGATCAGTGCATAATGGGACAAACTAATCACACGAAATCTACCACATCGAGCCAATAATGCAAACATCTATAATGTTTAATTGGACATGTCTCTAGTATTATGTCCCATGGCGACTCGCGAGACATGCCACAAATGCCATTTCTGACCACTACATATTGCTCGCATTCAGTACTGAACAAAAATTACTTAATTGCTGGTCAACACACGAGTGTTAACTAATAGCACACGAATGCGACCAGCAGATGCTTTCCCGACACAGAGCAATTTGCATTGTCCACTGAGGCACAACCAAACGAGGAACGAAAGCTGACTGAACGTGTGCATTGGAAATGTGTGTTGTAACAATTGCAATTGGTCCTGACAATAATCGAATTGACTAACGAGCCGTGTTGGAAGTTTATTCAGTGATCATTGACAGAGCATTCCAATTTTGATGTTGATGCCTGCGGACGACTTTCACTGAAGAGACCCATTCGTTTGCTTTTCTGAGGCCATTTGGCCAGTCGGTGAAGCGTGTGTCAGTGGACAGCGCAAACATATGGCGCGATTGGATTTGGAGTGTGCATGCAGATTATGTCAAGTCCACGCATTAGACTGTACGGTGTCATGTCTGCTCTCAATTCACTCGATATTGGTATGTAGTGCATAATTTCCTTTTCTTGTCTCATGTCTAATGTTCACTTAGGCTACCTGAAGGAAAACGTTCTCGGTTGTGTCGTCAAAGACACAACTTACCAGTCCTAGCTAATGCATTCTGCATATTTCAGTCGGACTCATTCTTCCAAGTGGAAGAGATACGCTACGCTAATTATATCACAAAAATGGTACAAGCCAGCGTAATTGCACACGAGTAGTAGTGCAAAGAAGTGTGACGAATGGCGGAGACGACCCGCACGCATCACTTGCTTCAGTGTCACATTCTTTGCCGACAACGATCGACTGATGCGATCATGCATATGTTATGCACAACAGGACTGCCAACAATAAATAATGACAGTCTCAATAATGCACTTCGGTGAGATATCTAGATATGCCTGATGCCAGTGCCAATGGAAACAGGCAAATGAAATTAACAATTAATCGATCATAAATTAGCCAATTGCAATGCATTAATGCCGTGTAAACAAAAAGTAAGTTTCCAACGTAAACTGATCGCTACAAAGTAAAAACTTATCGATAACGTCAAATGGAATTATTTGGCTCCCCGATGGGTTTGAGAATTTGAACCATAAATTAAATGAAAGAATATTATAGCTGTTTGCTATGCATGGTAGCTCGAGTTGATAAATAATATATTATATTATAATAGCTCGCTGTGGACATGTCTCGGTGCGCGCGGTGACCTGAGGAATAGAATCCTTCGGAGAGAATGGTCTCGTAGAACGTGTCTGTGTTGGCATTGCATGGCATTTGCCAACTTGGCAAACAATCTAAGAGCAGGCAAGCCACTACTCGTAAGAGCGATCGCACTATTGCACACGGCCATTAGATATCAAATACCAGCAATGACCAGTAGTGCTTCATGACTCTTCACCAAATCAGTCCTCATCATCACACAGCACTATATGAATCGATACAGTCCCATCAGACTCTGAGTAGAGATACCACTGGCACTATTGTATACTAAAGTGAATTGCAATAAAGCTGGAAAGCAGCCAAGTGTCCTCCACAGGACCAAAAATAATAGAAATCGACGTGAAAAGAAACGGAGAAAAATCAAAACCAAACTGGTCGAGTAGCAGTAAATGGCATAGAAGGAACACATGACAAAAGCTGCTCATAAATTAACCCAATTGATCAAAAAGATTAATTGAGGCGAGAGGCAGAACAGTGACAAACATGTTTATGTATGCAAACATATACCTGCAGGTAAACAACACCAAACTGACCATTTCGTGGTGGCATTGTCTGTGACCAGAAGCGAGCCAAGCAATGGCCACAGAGACAACCTCAACAACTATCATATGATAATATTTCTGAAATGCAACGCAGGAAAGATGCCGCGCCGTGAAAGGAAGAATATCAGCTTCAACCGAGAATTGCTTTGCTGCCTCACTGACAATGTTCTTAAGACAGTAAAATAGTTGTTCTCTTCAATGACTTCCATAATTGCCATTTCTTAACACTCACCGCTCAATGCCATCATTTAGTATTCTCTAATTGTTAGCAATAAAATTAAGCCAACCAAAGGGTAATAAAGTGCTATACGAAACAAGCCACTGTGGTGCAAACTCGGCGTGATTGTACAGTCACAGCATCGACTTGAAACGATTTCACTCACACCGGACACAGGTCACACAAAGAAATCAGGTGCTGGCCTGCATGTCATCAAGTGTTTCCTACGGGTGAAGCTAATGAGCAAATCGGTATTAGTGCAATCACAATGAGATGGCAAAACAATAAATGAAGTCATCGAGAGGCCACATGCAGATCACGATAATGAGATATGCTAGTGAAGACTCCATAGAGCACACCGGGAATGCATCGTCGAAACTGGTTTGACTAGTGGGACAATGCAAAGCAGCTCTCAATGTACAAGCGACAAATGATGTCATGCATGAGCCATGCCTCGACACGGGGACATAAATCAGTTCATCACTAGTCCGTTCTGTGGCATGCATGGACAGTGCCAAGAAAGATATTGAACTAATGAAGCCCATTAAGAGAATGAATAATTAAAGCAAACAAGTCAACTGACACGAAAAGGCGCCATAAATATGATCATTGATCGGGGATAGCACACAGTGTCAGTGTCAACACCGCCAATGCACACACCACCACAATATGAGCACATTGATACGAGCCAATTGGAAAGCATTAAATTTGAATAAATTAAATACTCTACTGTGCCTGGTGAAACAGTGCGCACCGAACACTCAAGGGATGCAGATGCGATATGAGAAGTGAACCAAATGACCATAAACGGTAACAGACAGCAATGCATAAATCGATCTTTGTTCATATTTATACATTCCTAGATTAGGCCAAGCCAGAAAATTTGGGAGTAAAAAGCAGCACAGGCAAATTGTGTACGGTTGAGTGTTCCAAAGAAAGGCATACAGACAACTCGAGTCCGAGTCCGACTGGAAGAATAAATCAAGTGTCGATTGGATGAGCACTAGACTTAATAGATGCACTCACAGGAAAAGTGATCCCGTTGAGCACTCGAATCTAGTCACTGCCTAGGTCATTGTATTGAGACAGAAGAATGCATTGAGTCGTCTTATAAGGAAAACATTTGAACAATTTAACTGACTCAGAGTTCGACTCAGATTCAACTCGGCAACCAACAACTAGGGTGAACAATTGTTAATGCTGGCCATTGACCAAGCAGGGAAATGGGAAAAGTCGCCAGGCCAAAATCGGTGCTCAACGAATAGACGGCTGCATTTAACCATTGTCTATTATGCGAATTAGCATTGTTACGCGACAGTATTATTAGATCGAATGCAAACGTGCAAACGTATTGAAAATCAAACTGCAAGACTGCGACAGGACGGGCATAGAAGAAAAGGAAGAAGTCGGGCAGGCAAGCGAAACTTACTTAGATAAGTCAGCTTCACAGGTATCTGACGTTGTTGGAGATCCCGAAGATAAATTGCAAGACGAAGGCATTGATTCTGTGGACGTTGGTGGGGGCACGATAGGTCTGTGGGGCAAAGAACAAATGAAATTTGAGCACAAAAATGGATCGTTGCACGCTGGGAGAATTTATGCAAACTACAGAACGGTCAAAGCATATTGCTAGACATCGCACAAGTCCATTACGGAGAACAGAAATATTTTCAGCGCGAAGCTTCTTCAGGAAAGTAACAATCAGATTCTTGAGAAAGTGTTTAATGCGCTGCAAATTATTCGAGACAATCTCATTTGTTGCATTATCTTCTCGGTAACGGTCCTGGAGATTCTTGGGCAGTTTGTCAAAGGCCACTTGGAACAACTCTGCCGGAAGTTCCTCATCTGAATACATAAAAGTTTGGTGAAGGCGTCAACCTACTCGGTAGGCCGACCGAAGCAGCCACTTCAAGCCTTCAATATTATTGGCATCGATCACAGCTCGAGGCAAGAATGGAAACCAGTTCAGATGCAAAATTATGTCCAGCATCTTGAGCTTTCGTGTGGTAAGGGAGCTATCCATTCTGTGATAATAATTATATAGATTAGAAATAGGTTAATAATAATAATAATTTATTAACTCAAATCTTACGATAAGAAATCCACAGTGAGGTGAAAAACAAATTGCGAACGCGAGTTGGAAAGTAGGAAAAGGAACTCTTCTTTCCGTTGAATTGATTGAAATTGAATGTCGGCAATACTATTGATATTCGCGTACAGGACATACAGGACAATTGTTGTTATTGTCACTTGCACAAAGGTAATTTGCCTCTATAATGCCATTATGGCACTGCATATAAGTCTTATATTATAAGAGAAATGCTATGAGAGAAAACATTAATTATTTAATTATTTCCATAGTAATCATTAGCAGCGCTTACCGAAATATCGCTTCAATAGAAGGTAAATATCAAATTAAACCTGACATTACTCCATATTCTCACTTCTGCTTCATATGCCAACATTGGTGGCCAGTGCCATTTAGCTTGTTAGACATAACATTTTGAATATTCATTTGTATTATATAGTTGACGAATATCATCAATGTCATTGACAATGACATTACTTGCAGTGCCTTATCAGTGTTTATGAGCTATCAGATTATTATCGCTGATGGTCCTTGAAGTAAAAAAAGAAGAAGATAAAAACATTATAATATTAGTTACAACTTACAGAAACCGTGATATATTCAACGCGAACTTGTCAGATGATAAATGACCAAAACAAACATTGAATAGAATGTATAAATAGACGACCACGTGACTATTTTCACAGAACTTACATGTTTTTATTGAAATTCAGATTCACGATTCTCTGACGGCAACATAAAATTTATAAATTCTGCAATGGCATTATTATTATTTACTAATTTTGTAGACTCAAAATGACTGATTCAGCATTCATCTCACACGGGAATCGATCAAAATGGCCAACTGATGAACTTTAATGTATTTCTACTGCACAACCAAGCTCTTCTCGTTCAATCAAAATGTCATGAGTTTTTTTTGACGGAAACTTTTCCCGAATTGACCAAACTTTTTATTGTTCAAGGTGACATTCACTCACAAGATGTAATCGAGTCACTGATTAGCCTACTGGGACTGTACTTCAGTCAAGCGGTCACACTCAACATGTATTTCGACTCTCGAGGCGAGCCAGCCAAAGTGATCTACTCAAACACTAGAATCGCTTTATTCTCCCGGTCAGGCATTGCAAGTTAGCCACAATGATCTCGAGTTTTTGATTAGAACCAAAGAATCTTACTTTTACTCTCCAAAAATATCAGACGACAGAGCGTTAGACCATATGGGACACACTAGGTCATTGTCTAATTACTACGCGAATAATTCACCACTTTATTTCGACTTTTGGTCATATTGCTGGTTTGGTGTTCACTACTCGTTCACTTTTGGTCAGTCAAAGTTTTCTTTGAAGAAGCTCAATTTCTCTCCACGATGCGTTCTTTATCATCACATGGACATTTCTACTTCTGGTTACGATGCATTTGGCGTCATTTGGTCAATCATCTGTGAGTTTGTACTGATTAACTTTGATTTATGACTCCCGTTTTACATGTTTTTACTCTTACTCTCCTTTCAGCCTGCTACCGAACTGTCCAAATCTGTCTATTCCACGAATCGAAGAAACAACGGCCAAATAAGCTGACCAAGGCTTCTACGCGTAAAGGCACGATTACCACAAGTAAACTTATAGGCGTGTTTGTATGCTCTCCATCTCTTTTCACGCATCTCTGTGCTTTATTAAACTATATATTCAATTATACATTGTCTGTACTTATTTAGTACTCTCATTAAATTTTTTTAACAAAACATATCAATAATGCTAATTGCACACAGGTTGTCATACTTTTCAGGCTTCAGTTGGTGCCAATTCGTTCACTTCGAAGTCATTCGATGGAAGCAATTCCTATCAACATCAACCCGAGACACATGAGCACTGCTGAACACTGTTCACTGAACAGGCCTCTCAGCAAGTCTACCCTCAGGATGATGTTAATGATGTCAATTGACTAATTAGTTTTAAGCCGAATGTGTTCATCGCACTTGCTGGAGAACAGTTTGAAGAACTGTTTTGGTTGATCATTAAACCAATTCAATTATTGACACTTCCTGTTACTAGCGACGGGCAAACATGTTTTGCTCACTTAAATATAAACCAATTCAATTATTGACACTTCCTGTTACTAGCGACTGGCAAACATGTTTTGCTCACTTAAATATAAACCAATTCAATTATTGACACTTCCTGTTACTAGCGACTGGCAAACATGTTTTGCTCACTTAAATATAAACCAATTCAATTATTGACACTTCCTGTTACTAGCGACGGGCAAACATGTTTTGCTCACTTAAATATAAACCAATTCAATTATTGACACTTCCTGTTACTAGCGACGGGCAAACATGTTTTGCTCACTTAAATATAAACCAATTCAATTATTGACACTTCCTGTTACTAGCGACGGGCAAACATGTTTTGCTCACTTAAATATAAACCAATTCAATTATTGACACTTCCTGTTACTAGCGACGGGCAAACATGTTTTGCTCACTTAAATATAAACCAATTCAATTATTGACACTTCCTGTTACTAGCGACGGGCAAACATGTTTTGCTCACTTAAATATAAACCAATTCAATTATTGACACTTCCTGTTACTAGCGACGGGCAAACATGTTTTGCTCACTTAAATATAAACCAATTCAATTATTGACACTTCCTGTTACTAGCGACTGGCAAACATGTTTTGCTCACTTAAATATAAACCAATTCAATTATTGACACTTCCTGTTACTAGCGACTGGCAAACATGTTTTGCTCACTTAAATATAAACCAATTCAATTATTGACACTTCCTGTTACTAGCGACGGGCAAACATGTTTTGCTCACTTAAATATAAACCAATTCAATTATTGACACTTCCTGTTACTAGCGACGGGCAAACATGTTTTGCTCACTTAAATATAAACCAATTCAATTATTGACACTTCCTGTTACTAGCGACGGGCAAACATGTTTTGCTCACTTAAATATAAACCAATTCAATTATTGACACTTCCTGTTACTAGCGACGGGCAAACATGTTTTGCTCACTTAAATATAAACCAATTCAATTATTGACACTTCCTGTTACTAGCGACGGGCAAACATGTTTTTGCTCACTTAAATATAAACCAATTCAATTATTGACACTTCCTGTTACTAGCGACTGGCAAACATGTTTTGCTCACTTAAATATAAACCAATTCAATTATTGACACTTCCTGTTACTAGCGACTGGGCAAACATGTTTTGCTCACTTAAATATAAACCAATTCAATTATTGACACTTCCTGTTACTAGCGACGGGCAAACATGTTTTGCTCACTTAAATATAAACCAATTCAATTATTGACACTTCCTGTTACTAGCGACGGGCAAACATGTTTTGCTCACTTAAATATAAACCAATTCAATTATTGACACTTCCTGTTACTAGCGACTGGGCAAACATGTTTTGCTCACTTAAATATAAACCAATTCAATTATTGACACTTCCTGTTACTAGCGACGGGCAAACATGTTTTGCTCACTTAAATATAAACCAATTCAATTATTGACACTTCCTGTTACTAGCGACGGGCAAACATGTTTTGCTCACTTAAATATAAACCAATTCAATTATTGACACTTCCTGTTACTAGCGACGGGCAAACATGTTTTGCTCACTTAAATATAAACCAATTCAATTATTGACACTTCCTGTTACTAGCGACGGGCAAACATGTTTTGCTCACTTAAATATAAACCAATTCAATTATTGACACTTCCTGTTACTAGCGACGGGCAAACATGTTTTGCTCACTTAAATATAAACCAATTCAATTATTGACACTTCCTGTTACTAGCGACGGGCAAACATGTTTTGCTCACTTAAATATAAACCAATTCAATTATTGACACTTCCTGTTACTAGCGACTGGCAAACATGTTTTGCTCACTTAAATATAAACCAATTCAATTATTGACACTTCCTGTTACTAGCGACTGGCAAACATGTTTTGCTCACTTAAATATAAACCAATTCAATTATTGACACTTCCTGTTACTAGCGACGGGCAAACATGTTTTGCTCACTTAAATATAAACCAATTCAATTATTGACACTTCCTGTTACTAGCGACGGGCAAACATGTTTTGCTCACTTAAATATAAACCAATTCAATTATTGACACTTCCTGTTACTAGCGACGGGCAAACATGTTTTGCTCACTTAAATATAAACCAATTCAATTATTGACACTTCCTGTTACTAGCGACGGGCAAACATGTTTTGCTCACTTAAATATAAACCAATTCAATTATTGACACTTCCTGTTACTAGCGACGGGCAAACATGTTTTGCTCACTTAAATATAAACCAATTCAATTATTGACACTTCCTGTTACTAGCGACTGGCAAACATGTTTTGCTCACTTAAATATAAACCAATTCAATTATTGACACTTCCTGTTACTAGCGACTGGGCAAACATGTTTTGCTCACTTAAATATAAACCAATTCAATTATTGACACTTCCTGTTACTAGCGACGGGCAAACATGTTTTGCTCACTTAAATATAAACCAATTCAATTATTGACACTTCCTGTTACTAGCGACGGGCAAACATGTTTTGCTCACTTAAATATAAACCAATTCAATTATTGACACTTCCTGTTACTAGCGACGGGCAAACATGTTTTGCTCACTTAAATATAAACCAATTCAATTATTGACACTTCCTGTTACTAGCGACGGGCAAACATGTTTTGCTCACTTAAATATAAACCAATTCAATTATTGACACTTCCTGTTACTAGCGACGGGCAAACATGTTTTGCTCACTTAAATATAAACCAATTCAATTATTGACACTTCCTGTTACTAGCGACTGGCAAACATGTTTTGCTCACTTAAATATAAACCAATTCAATTATTGACACTTCCTGTTACTAGCGACGGGCAAACATGTTTTGCTCACTTAAATATAAACCAATTCAATTATTGACACTTCCTGTTACTAGCGACGGGCAAACATGTTTTGCTCACTTAAATATAAACCAATTCAATTATTGACACTTCCTGTTACTAGCGACGGGCAAACATGTTTTGCTCACTTAAATATAAACCAATTCAATTATTGACACTTCCTGTTACTAGCGACGGGCAAACATGTTTTGCTCACTTAAATATAAACCAATTCAATTATTGACACTTCCTGTTACTAGCGACGGGCAAACATGTTTTGCTCACTTAAATATAAACCAATTCAATTATTGACACTTCCTGTTACTAGCGACGGGCAAACATGTTTTGCTCACTTAAATATAAACCAATTCAATTATTGACACTTCCTGTTACTAGCGACTGGCAAACATGTTTTGCTCACTTAAATATAAACCAATTCAATTATTGACACTTCCTGTTACTAGCGACGGGCAAACATGTTTTGCTCACTTAAATATAAACCAATTCAATTATTGACACTTCCTGTTACTAGCGACGGGCAAACATGTTTTGCTCACTTAAATATAAACCAATTCAACCATTGACTCATTGAATTTATCCTCTTGGATGAAAGACAAAGAAGAAGACGAGGAAATGATTTCGATGTCTAGAAGATTCGAAATCTAACAAACAGAAAAATGTCAAAATTGTTTGTTTGAATATTTAAAATGAAAGTGTGTCAAATAAGTACAAAAAAGAGTCAACTTGCCATCTGGCAACAATTGATTGTCAAAGATAGAGTCAAAGGAAGAGATATACTTACAATGTTAGACCATCCAAATCAATGATTCCTGTTTGCATGGCAAAGGATCGAGTGTCGAGAATCGATCGATCGACTTCATTGCCACTGGCACTTGGTTCGGCGATGTCCACTGTCCAGTGTGAGGCACAGCTTACAGCTTGTTAGAGTTCAGTGTCCGTGAATGAAACAAGAGTCCTGTGTGGATGGCGTTCCCACCAAAGTTTCCATTTGGTGTATGACTAATTTCGGCTCAAATTGTGAGTCCTTCCTTGAGCAATACTTGACTGCAATTAAATCTGAATGAATCTGAATTGCATTTGCGGTGAATGTTGCTGCATTGGGAAAGGCGAGTGAGGCCTTCTGCAGAAGTGAAGAGAAGCCGGTCATATTGGTGGCGATATAGTTGGGCTTGAGTGTTTGCACCTCGATGCCGTACTCACGGTACTCAATGTCCACTGACTCGGAGAACCATTGCACGAATACCTTGGTGGCCGAGTACAGTCCCATCAGTGGCAGTGGCCGGTAGCCGGCAATGGAGCTCATGTTCACCAGCAAGCCTCGCTTCTTCTTGACCATCGATGGCAGCACTATTCTGGTCATCATCACCACTGCGAGCATGTTCACTCGAACCTGTTGCCAAAGTTTGCTTTCGGGCTGGTCGAGCAAACGACTGGGCGAATCGTACATGACACCCGCATTGTTGACCAGTATGCCAATGTCACGTTCTTCCGGATCAATCTCAGCCAACACTCGGCTGTACAGATGTGGATCGTCACTGTTGAGATCGGCGAGTACGGTGAGCAGCTCAATCCCGCTGCCATGCTTTTGGTTCAGTTCCTCTCGGACGCGGTCCAACTTGTCAGGATTGCGGCCAATCAACACAAAATTCAGTCCACGAGTGGCCAACTGTCGAGCATATTCGAGGCCAAGTCCATCGGTGCAGCCAGTGACCACTGCCCAGGCACCATACTTGCGCTTCAAGTCCACCTTCACCAGTCGAGACCAGAAATGAGTGCGCACACCAGTGAGCGTGGACCAAACTAGACCATACGCCAATCGACCTGTCCACAGCAGACCAATGAGGGTCAAGGTGTCCATCACGATGCGCAGCTACTGTACTTTGTACTGACCAATAGATCGATCATAGTGATAGGATTATATACTAACTGATATATGCATGTTTATCTATCTCACAGACCTTGAAGGGGAAACGCCTGGAATGAAAAAAGTGCTTGCAACTGGTTGGTACCACCGACGTAAGACTAATTCCCAGCGGCTAACTAAAGAGCTTGTACAGAAACTCAGTGAAAGGGCAACAAGCGATAAATAGACTTCTCAGTGTGTCCACTCGAATGTCGCCATAAATCAGATCGAACCGTGGAAGGCAGACCGATTAATTCACCAATCGTCACTCGATTTGAAAATGAAAGTGCGTCACTCCTTAATTGTGTACTGCTCAAGACAGAGACGAAAGTGCACTGTAAACTGAATGCTTTTGATATAAATCGATTAAAACAGCCAGCAGTGAATGGCTCGATAGTCGTAATTAGAAATGAATTGCCTTGCCTGGTTACTATGGTACGATTGAATCACCAATGATGGCCAGCACATTGATAATCGCGTGCATGGAATTGGGTTACTGCGCCACTATCCTCGAGATTCTTTCCTGCAGACCACCTCAACTATCGATAGTTGATTTACACTGGACCGATGAGCCAATAAGTGACCATGATGGACCTTATCATATTGAGACATTGCACGGAGCAATCACTTGATCAGTCTATCGTTCGCATATCGTTTAGCCAACGAGTCAGCAGACGGGCTTGAGGAACCATAAACCTAGGAACGGTGTCATTACTGAAATAAGTGCCATAAACGATGTCATTCATTGAGACACTTGTGGGAGGAATGAGACAGATGCTCTCTGGACTATTAATCAACAAATGAAGACGAATAAATGCAAAGTGCCCGTTAAAATTAAAAAGCAACGATAGACTTGGACAAGAGTCACTGGAGTGGTCCACTTGAGACTGGCCATCTCTCAACTCGATATTCAACCGAGCCATGTGTTTTCCCTGTCCACTTTTCCTTTCGGTCATACTTGATTGAATTGAATTCATTTCGTGTGTCGCTCTGTCGTTGTTAGCAAACAGTTCAAATTGTGCGATATGCCAATTTATGTCCTTTAAATATTAACTAGTGCCTTCGTCAACATGCGGTCCATACAGGCACTTGAGTTGATTTTCAATTTTATATTATATTTATTGACATAAGAATTAAACATTGAATGTGTGGTCTGTGTGGAGAAAGTTGTGTGGTGCAAAATGGACAGTGATCAGACTCGGTGGAGTTGTCGGTCAGATTGGATCCAAGCAATGTTTTGCATTAAGCCTGATTTGGCGACAGGTCTGCTGGTCCAGCACATTAAATATGTTCATAATGGGCTTATCAATAAAGTGCTAACTGCCATCAGAGAATTACTGTTGATAAGTGTCGTTGGTTTGGCGTGATCACTGATCACTCGTCACTGACACCAGTGCACACCAGTTCTGAATTGGCAATTCGAATCGGTCCGAAGTAAGCGCGTGCAAACTCCCAGACAAGGTCGAGTGGTGCCTTCGGCCAAGACGGACAGAGCATTTCCTTGATGGCCATTGAACATTGTCTCAACATTCACTCACTTTTGCTTGGCCATTTGGCAAGTTCGGCCAACTCAATAGATCTAATCTTGCTAGTGACACTCGATCGATTCGATCAGGTTACATATACACATTGGTTTACATACATGCCACCCAACTAGTGTGTCACTGCATTTAGAGGCAGGTCGACCTAGATCTAGACGATACCAGCAATGGAAAAATAACTATTTTGACGGCTCAAGGAGCAAAAGGCTATTTGCTTAACAGTTTGGCAGTGCCAGCAGAATGGATCGCATGGTTGGTGACTAAACTAGTAAATAGTGGCCAATGCCACTCGGAATAACTACTGCTTGCCGAGAATGACACTTGAGAGGCGCGCGGCCAGAATGCAACCAACACTGATGCAGATGTCTACAGTAACTAACGCAATTATAATGCCTTTTACTTTTCCTTTGCACAATTTTCTCGGCGATAAAGATTCGAGACGTCTCGTGAGTACATTTGCTTAATTGCACTCGATTTGTAGTGTAACAATTTCTAGGTTTACTGTTGGGCCAAAGTCACACACCATCAGCGAAGTGCAAGTGTTGTGACTTGTGTTGTCCAATGAACGTGTTCGGTCTGATAGAAACACTTGAAGTGTGATGGACATCCAGAGACAGGAGACAGGTCCAAATGCAGAAGCAATCTAGACAGAGGCGATACATTTGGACAACAAGAGTGCCAAAGCAGACCGATCTGGTGCATAGATACTTTGCAGGTTTATAGACACGAAGATATCTGCTGCCAAGCACAAAGTAAACTTTATTGTCTCAGTTGTTACTATTATTACAATGTGTAGTTGCATTTCAATTCAGTCTAAATGACTTCCCATTCTTCAATAATTTTAGGGCCTAATTTAACTTTGCACTGTCCTCTGTGTCTATTTATTACCTTATTAGTTTGCAGTGTTGGCCATTACAGCAAAGTGACACTCAGGCAGACATGTTGGAGGCTCGGTGAGCTAGTAGCAGTAATAAGGATTGTTCACTATTCGGCAATAAATTCATTGACGACTATTATTGTGGCACACAGCTGCTGCACACAATCTCCATTTGACCTGCTAATTCGCCTGCAAAATGAAACCCAAAGGTACGTAGCGGTGGCATGTCGATTGCACCGTGATGGCCTCGATTCGGCTCGGCCAGGACCCATCATATCATCGCGTCACTTGCACTCAATTAGCCAATTCTGGGTTGCTTGTGGTCATCATGCCAAGCGAACCCTTGGTTGAATTTGTAAATTGATGAAAATTAGCCCTCAACAAGCACAACTTATAAGATGCTGTGCTATGAAATCATTTTGTTTGTCATCAGTGATCATAAGTAACTCATCAATTTAATTTGGCCATTCTGCTAAAACACCGGACCAAAGTGTCTCATTGTGTTTGGCTTGTCGGTCAGGAAAGGAACTTAGCTCGATATTTAATTGAAGTGAGTCAGAGATGGTCCAATGGGAGAAAACACTGAACAAACATTGTCACAAAGCCGACAGAGGCGAGTAATGCGCAAATTGTGTGATCACACAACAGAGTGACACCCCTGAATAATCAAAGCTATCTGCCAGGGTCACACAATCTATCGGTGCATTGTTGGCATGCTCTAATGATGGCCTATTAAATAAAGCAAAGACACACAATTAGTCGTTCCATTACATGTCAGTATCATTAGTGCAGAAGCATTAATGATGTCCCGGTGACCATCTCACTGAATGCGTCTCTGCCGTGCAAACAAAACAAAACAAAAACAATCAGATTAGAACGGTCATTGTGTGCACTGATCGGGACCGAGACAATGGTGCGCTGAATGAGTGAAGCCATTGGGTGATAATGTCTCCGTTAGGATGAGCTTGTCGGAAGAGACAAAGACGCTGAAAAGAATGCTCAAGCTGATAGCATTGCCATTAATTAGCACTAGTACTGGTCGGTCGGTACTAATTATGGAGTCATGGGTATCGCCTAACGAGAGACGGTTAATGACGCGAATCAACAAACTAACAGAGGGCAAAACTGGCAAGCATAAATCAAACTGGCTATCGCGAATAATAATGTGTGAGATTATTACCGCTCATTTTATTATTGTTATTATGAAACTTATGTTGCCAATTTAATTGCCAAGAGTACAGGTCTACTTTCAATTGGAGCCCGCACTTGCACTTGTCTCTTGTAATTATCAATTGTGTAATAAAGTGTTTCTTTACGCAGATGACAATTCAATGTGTAACAATCGTCTTTAGCAAACCTTCAATTAGCATGATCGTCTCGTCGGGCGGGATAATAAAGTTAAACGATCAGCACGAAAGGAGACAACAGTCAAGTGTGATCAAAACAAAAGCGTAAAATAGACCGTCCATGACACACATTCGAACACAAACGGATATAAAACAATAAAGCTAAGTACCACAAAGTGGACATCGAATACACTTAACCGAGGACCTCAATTAAGGATTATAGAAAATGACTCACCTTCGACCAGATTTTCTGATTACCATTTCGGTGCTAAATGAATGGAATCGTTTCCGTAAATCCTTAAACTCGAGTGTAACATTGGCGTCGTCCTCGATGTCG
Source organism: Rhizoglyphus robini (assembly GCA_023373905.1). Lineage (NCBI taxonomy): Eukaryota > Metazoa > Arthropoda > Arachnida > Sarcoptiformes > Acaridae > Rhizoglyphus > Rhizoglyphus robini. The sequence goes on along the minus strand of JAKIJQ010000001.1, from coordinate 9,904,210 downwards.
TAGTCTTCAGGTTCGAAAGATGGTCCCACTGATTACAATGACAATGATGCACTGTCTGGTGCTTGGTTTCCTAAGGCTTCCTTAGGTTTCCGACAGCCGCCATCTGAAGAGAAACAAGTACGTCTTCAGATGTTAAACGGTGTCCCAATTTGAAGATGTTTTGGGTCCTTTACCTGCTGGTGAACTCATGTTTTGATGGCATTTTGCTGAAGAAGCGGACTGAGGCAGCAGCCATCGGGCCAAAGGCTGCATGAGCCGAGAGATAAGCCGACTGGGGCTGATTAACTATCGAGGCAGCAGCATCAAAGACATGTTCGGAATAACCTAGAGAAAATACAATATAAATTACCAACAAATCTAAAAAATAATATAATACAAAATTAGTAAATGATATTGTCGCTAATGACGAACCTCAAGTCGAGGTCCTCGAAATGCAAGAAATAACACACGCCTTCGATAATAAGTCTTCGAAGTCAATTTTTTTCTTGAAGCCCCGAATTACCACCTCCTCAGACACGAACAAACAAATGACCTTCACTATACTTTATAATATAAATTGAGGAACAACTTTGGGGTGCTTCTGAATTATTGAAGCAAACAAACAAAAAGTCGAACATAACAACAAATTCCAAAGTCCTTTTCTTGAAGCAACTGGAGCATAATTAATTAAAGATACAATATATTCATGGCACAAATAAAAAGAGATCCATGTAGAGGTTCGTAAGAATTTTTGAAGAACACACAAATATAATCACAAAGAACAATATTGTCAATGTGATAAAAATAAGGGAGAATAGCGAAAAAGTTAGTTCAAAAATAAAACCGCTTGAAGCATTTATGGTAACGTAGATAAAAATGATATCTGTAATAAAAATGGCAAATATCAGTAAATATCGAGAATATACCTATAATACCTTTAAAATATTCAAAATAACCGGGGGGAAAATTCAAGTGCTATCCTTGAAATAAATTCATATCAAAAGTTACAAAAGAATGTGACATCGATGTCCAATAGTTCAATGTTACGGTTGAATATCCAATCCGCCGAAAACTAGAAAATCAATACCAAATACACACAAATTGACCACCATAATAGACAGAATTCCAGGAACAAACAAAGAATCACCACATTTGATGGTAATCAAATACATGATTGGAAAAACTCCGAGAAAATATTTGAAAATCTAAAAACAAAAAAAATTAAAATTAAATTTTAATGATAAAAGTTACAATGACCTTATCTTCAATATGATAACCGATTAATTATTATTCAGTCGATGCTTCACGTAATACCCACAAACTTCGAAAATAATAAATAAGAAGGGCGATCGCCGACACCGTAGGAAACATCGCGATCGAACCTAAAGGAGAAGAAAGATTTTATTATTAATAATAACAATATCACACAACCAGAATGATTACCACATTTCACTTCATCTCCCAATTGGCTAAGTTGTCATTCAAGATAGGCGCAAACAATTACTGTGGAAAGTGTGACCTTCTGCCATTATTTCATTTGCAGTTGTCTCAATCTCATGTTTGATTGGCATTGGGCGAAATTGGACGTTCGGACATTGCTGTACAGCAGACGAAGACATAACGATCAAGGTGGGAAATGATTCATTTGAAATTGGGACAGAGCCACAACAAGTGTTCTACTAGAACTTCTAGCTTGTGCCAAAACTTGGGTCAACTCAAATCACACTGCACTGCAACCACACCAAGCTTGTCTGTATTAGTCAACAAGTGAGACTGAACATAACACCCACAAGAGATGGCGCGACCAGCTACTGGTAAATTACCAGTGGTAATCAGTAAATTACTGAACAAATTGACTAGACGCTGCTAAATATCAATAATATTGGAATGTTCATTGTGTCACTTGTCACATTGTTGTTTTCCTTTATATTCACAAATATTGCAAATTAATAATAATTTATTAGTTATAACGCCAATGGCGTTCCTTATTTTCTTATGGGGACTCTGTACAAATGTTTATAAAATACGCAGAGTTAATAAATTGTTTATCAATTCAATGGCGTTTCCTATCTAAAAATGACACAAAAAGCTGGACTACATTACCCGAGCGCCGTAACTGTAACGTTGCTTGAACACTTGTCACAATCTTTGGGCAGTGGCATCGTGCACAATAACACAACCATTGAAGAGACTGACCGAACTTGCACTTGTGCAAATTGGAATTTATAATTGGCCAATGCCGACAAGTGTCCTCAGGATTGATCAGTGTGGCTAAATGCTAAACAAAGTTGTGTCGTGCTGGACGAGTGAACAGTGACGAGTATTACTGGTGACAAGACTATGTCGGTAAAAAAAGGTGACCAGCAGTTGTCGACGAAAGCAAACGAACTCTCTCCAGTAGAGTTCCAATGCAGATAAGGTTGATCTAAAGGAGTGGCCATCACAAATTGGCTTGTTTGTGTCTATTAGCGCTAAAAGCTAAAAAGCGACGTTGCTTGGCCCTAGTGAGCCCAATGGAGTCAATTCGGATGTCAGGTGAAAAGTGTTGATTGAACGCCGATCAATCGCTCTGCATTGGTTAAATGTCCATCTCGACGATTACATTAGATAAGTTGTCTATTACTAGCTTGCCTATTACCCATTCGGTAATGTTAATCGTTCCAGACGTTGCAGACGAGTATGACCATCAATAAGATATATTACTTTGGGACTAGTTGGTCGTAGTCAAAGTATAATTGGTGGGTGCCAAGAACGAGCCGAGACAGTTATAACTGTATACAGCTGGGCCAAGATCATTATCATTAGTAACGATGCTGCGGTCACAAACGATGAAGCAAACCGATCGAAGAGTTGAGGTGCATATGAAGTGATGAATGCGAAAAGGAAAATAGTGGCAAGTGAGAATCTAGTTGGACAGCGTGGGCGGTATCGACAAATATATTAATTTTAATCTATTCACTTGTGTTCTTTGTGTCCTGTTGGTTCGCTTAACGCTGGTTCGGCATGTTGTGTTGTGTACTGAATCTAAGAATAAAGTACTGAAATACTACTGATTGATTCGATACAATATCTCAAAATGGACTTATTTCGGTCCAATATTAGGATACCACCAATCGATCTGATTTCGATCGTGTCCACTGGTGGGAGCCATTCTGTACACCGAAACTTTCCTCCAACCTCCGACTTGGACACCTTGTTTGTTTGTCGGTGATTGTCACCATATGGCCATATAAGCAAATGAAACATTTCAGTGTTGTATTGTTGCTCGCGTGCCTAGTGCTGCTGTGTGTTCTACCAAAGTTACAATTTCACCTTTGCATTGCCCATTGCAAGTGGCCCATTGCATTGATTCAATCGATTAAACCATTCCGCGCGGGCAAAATTGTTTGTCTTTGCTTAAAGTTGCTTGCAACTAGGTTCAATCTAAGTGATCAAGTTCTGTTTCTTTCCAATTCTTTCTCAGATTGCTTTGTCACTTTAAATTTTCTCATTAGGTTTAATATTTGAGTTGATCCATTCCAAGAAGTAGCAAGTTGAAGGCTTGATTTCCCCGCTTTGTCAATTATGACGATGTTGTCTGGCGCCAATAAGTGATATTTTCAAAGTGTGTCGTACTATTGTGTAGCCAGTTCGCTAGTGTCGGGGCACTAATGATTGCTATCCGATAGCTCACATTCGCTAGTTGCCGATATTGGTGGCATAGTAGACAGTCTGTGCACATTAGATGCACATCGACGGAGGTCTCAAGACAGAGGCGACGCGCCTGCAAATTGACTGCTAGTCCCAAAGCGACAAAGTTATTCTTAGTGTGAACTCAATCGCTTGTACTAGACAACAAATATTAAATATTTATCGATGAATATAAAATAGAGTATACAGCTGTATGGTAATGCAATGCAAAGCATTGAAGGTATCGATATCAATGGCAATCGATACACTTACATCACTCAATGGTCGGTTCACTGGTTCACTTTAGTCACAGGTCACTGATACAGCTTTGGAGGTGCACAGACAAAACACTTACAAAGGTGCCATATGAACAACAATTCCTTATGGCTGATACCAAACTTGAGCCCACAATGAGAAGACTGCATTAAACATAATTAAAGTGAACTAATCAACTCGGTTGAAACAGGCGAATGTAAAAAAACTCGCGTTAGGCATATTATCTGTATGGTGCGGTAGACACCAGTGCGATGCTGATTTGATCACGGAAAAGTGAGACCTGTGGCTTCTGGCCACTAGGAATGCAACATACCATGGTACTATCTGCAACTAACTAAAATTTAATTTTGATTTGCTATCTACCATTGCTATGATTTCCACTAAGAATCGATAGATCGAGGCAGTATGTACTCAACGCAAAACAATTTTTCCCTTACCGAGAGGCACCAAAGCTAATGACAGGCTCACAGACTGAGTACAGTCAACGGGCTGGAATGGAATAGTGGCGATGTGCCTTGAGACACGGAATTGTTTGGATTAGCCAATTTTTGGCTTCTCTATGGACCGGACAAGGATGTTCATCGAAAATTGAGGGTAGTTCGTCGCTTGGGGGCAAGGAATTGTGTAGAATAGCCAATTTTATAGAAAATTTTACTTGAACACGTTTGTATTTAGTGTTCGCAACAAGAAAGTTCGTTTCCTTTTCTAATTGTTACACTAGTGCTGCATGAGTCTAGTGATTGACTATTGCTTGCGTGTTGAGTTCCAAATGACACGTTCCAACAGATTCTATTTCAGATCAGCAAAAAACGGTCGAACAAACTCGGTCAAACTATTTACACGTATGATGGACAAACAGAACAATTACGTACACACAAAGTGGGACAACTTAATCCTCGATCATTTCGAATCGTGAGCTAATCGTGAGGTATTCGAATTTGACTTGTCTCTGTGAATGATTCGGCATTTCCAACAGAAAATGAGAATTTACTATAAATAAGGCACCACCAAAAGGGTTTGAATGTTGTAGTTAAGTCGTAGTTGCTAAGCCCTCTTCTCTTGTATTGTTCATCAAGCAAATCAAGTCGTTTGGTCTCTCACCCTCAGTCATGGTCAAGCAGCCGAACACTGGTGGCAAGGCAAAGGACAAGCGACGCATTTCGAAGGAAGTCAGCACGGTGGTGGAGAAGACGGTCTCTGCTGATGACGACACTGGCACTGATGGCGAGACAACCGAAACCGAGGAGTCACCCGTGGCAAAGGCATCTGTGGACAAGCAAGTGGCCACTCCAGTCGAAAAGAACAAGTCGACCAATGTCCTTCGTCCAAAGAGCGCCAACAAGCAAACGACAAAGCGATCAAAGTCGCGCCAGTTTACTATGGACCCAAGCAAAACTCGTCCAAAGTCGAAAGAACGACCAAAGAGCCGAGGCAAACAAAGACCCAAGTCTTGTGGCCGTGTTGTGCCTAATGCCAAACCGAAGACCAAGCCCAAGTCACGTGGCCTGTCTACAAGCAAAGTCAGTGGCAAGTTGGTGACTAATGCGAGCACCACCAAGACTGTGGCCAAGGTGAACACTACCACGAATGTGTTTGTACTCGCTACACCAAACGACGCCAAGGCAGTGGAGATGCTCCAGAAGTTCCTAGCCAACATGAACATCCCACAAGAGGAACAAGTCGCCGATGTGCCACCAAGTCCGCCAATCGAATGGGTCACCGAGCAGACTCAACTCGAGGACCTCTATGACGCTGCCTTCGAATTGAACAACAAGATCAAGACACTGCAGGACTCGTACCAGCAAATTATGAAGTCTCTGGTCAACATGCAAACTCGTCGACCCAAAGGCATGTGCCTCGTGCCACCAACCAACTCAAAGACAAATGCCAAGTCCAGTACTGCTGGGGCCATCGCTGTCAAAGGAGCTGCCTCACCACTTCCACGTGTCCTGGAAAGTTTCATGAACCCAGCCACCAGAGAGACCGCTTTCCGAGAGCTGTTTGCCGACGTGGAAACGCTAAAGGTCAAAATGGCGTCATTCGAGAGCTGCTTCGACACGGCTGGCTTTATCGACATGAACAAGTACCAGTCTCATCGCGTGAGCACCATCAACCGGGACGCCTGGACATTGGAAATGCATTGACTGGACACGCTGGTGGGAGCCATCCTGGCCGAGTACAACAAAGAGATGCTCGACATGTTTCGACTATCGCAGGTCGAGTCCAAAATGTGATCTACGCCTTCTGCCATCACATTAAACTGCAGTGATATGCACTAATTGTGTACTTGAGTCATGAGTTGCTTGCTTGCTATGCATCACTAATTACTTCACATTCATTCGCCGATGTTTATGCAAATATCGAGTTCGCCTTCCAATTCGGTGTAATGGGTTCAATCGACGTTCTCGTTTGTGACAGGCATCAATCGCCCAGTGAACTTGGCCCTGTACTAGTACTCGCCCGCTGTGTTGACCTTTGTACGGGCCGATGCATTTGCCATATTTAACTAGACGAGCATAATCGCCAATTGGACGGTGTGCAGACTGCTGGTCGGTTTTGTTATAAACTACGACCAAATTGTAAACTTATATGTCTACTTCCTTTTATGACTGCTGTTTGGTCATGTATTTGCTTGTATTTGCCTTTGTAGTTTGCTTGAAGTATCGTAATGATCACAGCTAATTCAAACGCTCGAAACAATTCTTTGCTTTCCTTTCCACTCCATATGGTCATCGCCCCATTGCACTTGCATCTATGCACTCGGTTTACTCACTCACTCATCCACTTTCCACTCGGTTAATTTGTCTCCAATTTAGTTTGTGTGTGTTTCCTGTGTCAGTGCTTGTGTTGAGAATGTGCACAATCTGTCATTAACAGTGCAAATTGGCAAATGTCCCACTTGGACTGTGCCTTGTGCAATGCAATGTGTAGTCACAATGTGCATCGATCGACTCCATCGATACATCTATCCAATGGCCGAGTGCACCCATTCATCCTACGTTGTTTTAACTAGACAAACACTCAATGACCCAATCCGTCCATTTGGTGTATTATCAAGCCGAGACCAATAGTCTCATACCTCTGATCTCAGCTGCCTCATTGCACTTGCATTACCATTGCGAATGCTCTCCATGTGGTCAACTAACTTGTGTGCACAGATCCAATTTGGTGTGATCAACCGAAATATCTGCACACATTTCGCTTGGTTATCGCGATAAGTTTGGTTCTAGCTAAAGAGAGAAGAAATCAATCGAATTAATTTAAATTCAGCTGTTTAATTTGAATTCGTTTATTGAGCCACAAGTGTATGAGGGGAGAAATGAATTCATTTTACGTGTACCTACAAACTCTAATTGCACCGGAAATGGACATTTAGGACCGAATTCAATTATGTCATATAGAGTACATACTCTAGTACAGCTAGTTGGTGGCAACTTGCAACTGATCGAACAGCAAACAAAATCATTAACATGACCACTCCACCATCCAAATGGAAGCAAAACCAAAGATTATGCTCAATCTTGACCACGAAGGCGTTATGTAAAGTAAGTTGCCTGTCGACACATTTATCAATGACAGTGTCAACTATCTGATTTGCCAAATTACAATTACAATTGCAAGTAACACTCATTCCATCTATCAGCAAACAGTCTAACATGTGAAATGAAATTGAATAAGGCATGCCTTGAAGTAACGCGATGTTTGCCTTATATAGATGGTATTTGCATTCATTTTGTGCAGCTATGTCATTTGATTCAACAAATTTTTCCTATATTTAGAGTCACTTTAAATGAGGCCAATATAATTATGATAATAACTTTTCATCAGCAAGTAACGAACAACAACAAAATGAAACAATTCATCAAATGAAACAAAATTACTGTATTGCTTGGCCAATGAACTTTACGAGTCATTATGGAATTAATGGCCGGCCGCTCATAAATCGATTCATTAAACAAAATGACTGTTTGGCATTATTGCTCGCATTATGGCTTGTGCCGATAATATAAAATCTAAAAATCGGTCGAGGTAATGGAAGAAATATACCAACTCAAACTTGATAATTGAGCCAGCACGAGTGTCCCAAACCCATCAAATTTTGATTCAAATTGATCAAATTCACCAAAATCAATTTCCCTCTCAATATGCTTCAATTATTAGCATGAATTTAGCTGAATGAGAGTGCTCTTTTGGATTCGTTCAAATGATGTACACAAAGGTTAATTAGACATTGGCAATTAGGCGAATTTGTTTATTATTACATAGATGATGGCGAAGAACAATGATTTGACTAAATTCATTACTAAACTTGCCTAACCTCCGAATGGAACAAACAACAATGGCCATATTTAGTCAATTAGTACAAAGTGAGTGTCCAGCTTGGGCTAGTTGTGGTTTCGTTGTAGTACTTGCTCTTTGTCACTGGTCGATCTTAATTTCGATTGTTCGATGACCACTCTAGCTCGCATTCGTCGCGAGTTGAAAGAGATCCAACATGATCCACCACCGGGCTGCACTGCCACTCCTGACGGGGACAACCTGTATCGATGGAAGGCAAGCATCACTGGACCGCCCGACTCGCCCTACCAGACTGGCATCTTCCACCTGGGCATTCACCTGCCGAATGATTACCCGTTCAAGCCGCCCAACTGTCGCTTCATCACTCGGACCTACCATCCGAACATCAGTCAGGACGGCCGCATCTGGCTGGACATTCTGGAGGACGAGGATTCGTGGACGCCCACTTTCACCATTTCCAAGTTGCTGCTCTCGCTGTCCTCGCTCTTTTGCGACCCGAACACCGATCGCGGACTGCGACCTGATCTCATTATACAGTATCTCAGCGATCGGGATGGATTCAACCAAGCAGCCAGAGCGTGCACCGAGACTTACGCTCGCAACCCTGAACATCCTGGACTGCAAGGCCTCTTTCCAGCTTAATGTCACTCAATCACTCATTAGAGTGCACTGAAGAGCCACCGAACCAACGTGTGTGCCATGTGAGCTTATACAAATTGTCAATCATTCCATTGACACATTAAACTTTATTATCATTAAGCAATCGTTTGACTATTTCTTGCAAATGTTTATTTGATTGTAAATAATCTTTATTGCGATTCATCAAAGTGCGCACACTTGTGATTTGAATTCATCTTTGAGTGAGGCGGTCATTTGATTGAATAATTTGGATGCGCTTACAAAGTAGGCAAAGTTGGACTGTGGCACATTGACTCGATGGCATGCCAAGGAAGGGAGTGTTGGTTATTTTGAACACTGTTGCCATCTCGGATCACCATTTCGAGCATTGAATCGAGCATCTTCAGTGCATACATTCGTATGTAGTCATCGTGCCAGACCACTTCGTCAATCAACATTGCCCTGAACGATTGTTTAATGTCTTTTACTAGTTCGTTGGCTTTCTGTTTGATTGCACTCAGTTTGGCTAGTAGGCCGTGAAAAATTTGATCCATATACGAACTCATCGTTTTTGAGGGACTCGATACGGTTCAGTATCTCCATACCAAACGGAACGACAAATGGCTTGCCACTTCGCTTTGTTTGTTGTTCAGTAAAGGCACTGGTAATGGACAAATGATTCATATGGAGCAATACAACAAGCTACTACCAGACAGATGATCAAGGATCAGAGTTTATATTTAGAAGAATTACACAAATATTTTGCTTTGAAAATATACGAACAACATAATTCTTACATTGGCACCGCTCACCGACTCGTTCATTTTCGTAGAAGCTTTCCGGGCAGAACAGTTTTCGCTCGAGTTGGGTTTTGGCCTGGGTCAATGTGTGGCTCAGTGTCGACTTTTCAGGATTGCTCTATTTCGTAAATTGTCAAGTGATGACCCGAGTCCATTCGACATCGTTAGTGGCTCTTCGCATGTGGCAGCGAACATTCTATTTGGAGTGACAGTGAGCAATATAAAGTCTAACAAAGTTTATATATTATCAATGTCTTCCACTACATTCTAGTGGAAAATACTTTGACCAATGAATTGTGTGCATTCTTCACTGCAGAGATAATGAGATTCAACGAATTAAGGCTAACATTACAATCGTAATTAGATCAGATCGTTACACTCGAGTGTGGTTTAATGGGCTAACTCATCCCAACCACCGAGATTTCTTTTCAATACCACTACTTAGAACACTTTCTTGCCTATCACAGCAATAACATTCAACAGTAAACCTAGTCATTCGTCTAAACCGCCATTGTCAGATAATTCGTGCAACCAAATTGGATTAGCAAGCAGCTCAGCACTGTGACCAAGTGCCATTAATGAGAATTCTCCAGTGGATATAAACAAACATTCCTCGCTTCAAACAAACAACTGATCCATTGATCAACTTGTCCAAGGCACAATTACACGAGCCAATTCGCTATTCGTGCAGAGACAATGCAACCAGAGGAAGTGTAGAATGTGACTAGGTCATGGACAACCGATGGTCACTGCTACATAAGTGGCACTAATTCGCACTACTTCACTCGAAACCCAAACAGGCAAACAATATAATAATTCATGAAAAGTGCTCACTTGATGTAGCGCCTCTGCTCCATTGTCTCCCAATTGACTCGTACGTTGGCGTCAAGCGACGTCTGTGAAATTCTGTGAAATGCGAGGTTCAATGAAGCCAATGCGATTCTTTAGGCACTTACTTAGAATGCTTTGAAGGCAACCGCCTCGGTGAAATTGACTGCACATGCATGTGAATGGAGTGATTTGGTGGATGGCCTGGCTACGACGAGTCACACAATGGATTCGCGATGACTAGTGTGTGAATATTGTATGGCATCTATCACTGACTTGACTGGGCAAAACAATCTCTATTGATGCACGTTTTCATGGCAATATTCCACCTAAACACATGATGGCTAATGGCATTGTGTTTGCAATGCCTTTATGGTGATACCGATTGTCAGTGTGGTCATTTTGGGCATGAGATCGACGAGCACTGAAGGAGAATTCCCTCACATGTGCAACAGTAAATTATATTGCACACGAGACAGTGCCCAGTGGGGACTCGCTTTCCCTTTCAGTTTCAGATAAGCACGGCCCAAAGAAGCGCTCATCTGACAATGTCAAATTGGTGTGTTACTAGTCTAATCGGGATGTGAACACATTCACACCCCAGAACATAAACCCATTTCTTTGTGTAAGTGTCCACTGGCACATCTGTGTGTCGCCTAATGTGCAAATATGATTCCGCACTGAACAATGATCATTGATTATTATTGTGTCGTGGATTTGTTTCACGCACATTCACCGATCAGACATCATACTTTCCAGACTTGACCAAACAAAAAGACCAAAATCATCCGAACAGTTTTGTATTGGCGTCCCCAGGCATAAATTGGCCGCGGTTAGGTTGTGCTTAAATGAGCTCTGATTAGATAGCTACCACTGGACAAGACAAGTGAACCGTGCTTCGGTTCACACTATGTAGCACGGTTGTGCTGGCAACGAGGTTAACAAAATTTTGCTTATCTCTTTGTAGCCTTCACTTGACTGAGTCAGTGCACATCGATTTATTGCGACCAAATAGTCAACAGCTCGATGCACACGACTGTCAAGTCAGCTCAGCGTATTTATATAGAGTTCGACTTTAGTCAATTGACGGCGCACATGAGAATAGCTCACTATTGTCTACCCATAGCTAATGACATCCACTGAATGACTTTAAATGTGCTAATTAACAGCGATATGCCCTATCTACCTTGTTTACCACTGGCCCTAATAATGTGCATCGCCTCACAATGGACTGTTATTGCATTGTATTTGCCCCTTCTAATACAGATGCAAATACAGATTAACCTTTTATGGCACTGGTCAATTATGGCATATTAGCGAAAATCGATCATGATGATGCCGCAGGTTAATTGCACCCCTCTGTACTTGGCTTAGCCATTCGATCAATGGTGTGGCGCAATAGCCATTACCACAGTATAAAGTTTTCTGGTTAAGTAAACATTTTGTCTCATTTCAGTCTCTTGTATTGGCCGATATGTGCCAAATCAAGAGGGCTAACTTTTAGTTATAGGTGGTGAAAGGTACTGAGGCACTATCAAACACTGACTGGCTCGACACGACGCCATGCAATCACTACTCTGCACAATGACTACCAAATGCAGTAATAAACTGTGCTAAGCGCGCAATTTGCCTTTCGCATTTTCACATGTTCGGACTAGCTTTCACTCGTATTTTTCCAGTTGTTTATCTCATCTGGGCAAACTTACCCAAAATGTCTGACTATTCTTCAAAATATCTAATGCTCGTCCTGAGGACTGTGCATCAATATACCAAGTGATACACTGTCAGCTCGTATACAACGAAATATATTCTTCGTTTGGTGTTGGTGTGCACTGTACCGAGGACATCTACATATCCGAGCAGTACCGAGGCAATTGCCTGGCTGGGGCTGTCACACGCAAGTTGGCCACTCACGCAAACAGAGAGAATATAAGTAGAATAAGTGGAATGTGCTCGGCTGGAATCAGTTTGTCATTCAATTCTACAAAAGTATATTTGTGCTGGTGACATAACCGAGGATGGCTGGAATTTGTTCATGTGGACATAGCAAAAGCGCACCGCCGATTTGGAACAATCTGTAGAGAGAATGAGACAATTTGTGACAAAAATGGCCAAAAATACAAACAAACTCAAATAAGTGACTATTGACGTAAGAGATTATCAATGTTGAATAAATGTCAAATGTAAAAAACAACATGTGATTTGCCAAATAGAATCACTCTTATAATGTTGTTCATTTTAGATTTTCCAATTTGAGAATAAAGGCTTCACTGAGAGGTGACATCCGGTAGGTGTTGTTAGGAGGTCTGAGAGATGTCACAAGTGAGTACCAGTGGTATCAGTGTGTTTGTGTGTGTGTGGCAACAGTGTAACGACCAGTGGCCATCGGCGAGAGTGGATTGCACTGGTCATCTGGATATACACAAGCTTGTGGCTAGCCTACACAAACAGGCAGTACTTAATTGACAATTGCCATTCATGACCGGCTTACATTGATTTGGAACGCACTTCGTTTCTGCACGGCTTGGTACTTGATCGGCAGAACATTCTTCTTATTGCTGATTTGGTGTGGCATAGGAACAGTAGTTCTTATTAAAACCAAACAGAGCAACAGCAATCTCTGGGTCCGATTGAGTTCATCACAGGCCATTTTGTCTATGAACAAGAGCAATTAGCGAGGGCGAACCAGTGAGGCACCAACAACTTGTTAGTGGGAGCACTCAGTTCTTATCTGATCGATGATCGGCAATGCTTATTTAATTGCACATGAAAAATTAATTGACAGTTCTTGTATTATTTATGATAAATTACTCTGAATGTGCTCAATGAATTTCTTCTTGTCAAATATATCAAAAAATCAATCAATTGATCATTGATCAAACACTATCCACTGACACATCGACTATGTATCTTCCTGCAGCTAATCCAAGCGACTCTAATTCTCAAATGCCTGGCGAGTCAAAAGAGGAAAACGGAAATCTCCACAACGAACAGAGCAATTATCGCATTATGACAGTCTTGACACTCTGCACCACAATCCAACTAATTCGATCACAGACTGCACTGGATCGCGTTAATGAATCAAATCGTAATAAGTTTGATTTGGCCATATTCTCACTCAGGCACTTACAATACTGTGAGCAATATTAAAGTTGCATTGTCAATGTTCTGACAATAGATAAGAAAGTCCTGTAATAGATGGCATCATGCGAACAAAGGTATCTAACTTGAGTTAAAAGATTGGTTCATGCAGTAACGTGAGAATAACTGTTTTAGCCGCAAACATATGAATGAATGAGTGATTAGTGAATCAATTTACCCATCTGTGACTTGACTCAGATATTATGAAAGGAATGCTCTCCCTAATGTATCAGGTACACTGTACAAGGAACAGCAAACAATTTATTGTCAACCGTTACAACATATGTCGTTTCAAATGGTTCTCTTGCACAACAAAAGAACGCCAAACTTTGCTTCAATTTTGAATTGTTTTGGTTATTCATTCAATAATGATTAATTCGGATTTGTTTTAATTCAGCATAATTTCATTATTCCTTCTAATTAGTTCATTTGTCTCAATATATAATCTCTGTTAACGATGCCTCAGTGTTGGACCTACCAAACCGAACAGTACAGAGCAATCAATTGTGCTTGATCGTTCTCGACTTTGAATTTTTATTGTTTGTTGTGTGTGTGCGTGTGTGTGTGTGCGTCAATCGTTTTTTGGCCGACTAAGTCACTCTCCTTGTTTTCAAGATGGGCCAAGAGAAGAAAGACAAAGGCAAAGACAAGCCCGAAGATGAGAAGAAGCGAGCACCACCGAAGCCTGTCACTGCACCAAAGTCGCCGGCAACCAAAACCGAGCCCTCCACCAGTCAGTCGACCAGTAGCAAGGCCACTCCCAAGGATTTGCACTACCCTTCCGATGCGCCCACCGCCATTGTGGGTCCTCCTTCCGATTACGAGAATCTATTCTCTAACAAGAAAGCCAATACTGCCCAGTCACCGAATGCGGTTTCCAAAGCTGGTGGCACGAAAGACGGTGCCGGTTTGTCTGTTCCGTCGGACGCACCGACCGCTCTGGTGGCACCCTCTGACTACGAGCATTTGTTCACCAATGTGCCGCCTGATTCAAGCAAGAAAGCCAACCTGAGTGTGCCCTCAAATGCGCCGACCATTTTGATGGCTCCACCCGATTACGAGCACTTGTTTACTGACAAGAATGCTAATGGAGTGAAGCAAGTAGGTCAAGAGCCCAACAAACCCAAAACCCCCAAAGCCGACCTTCGCATTCCTTCTGATGCTCCCACTGTTTTGGTGGCGCAAATCAAGAAGGAGGACCACAAGAAAAAACGAGAAGAGGTGAAGAAGAAGAAAGTGACCAAAAATGGTACCGACACAGAGACATCCAGTCCTACTCCGGAGACTACCACACCACGCAAAGACAAGGCTCATCGTGGCAATGGCTCCAAGAAAAAGAAAAAGAAAAAGCAACAGCCTGAGCAGGGATGGTGTTGTTGCTGCTGAGCAGACCATGGTCTACAACCATTCGATCGAGCACACACAAACATGCCAATTCTCAATTCAACTGCAATATTAAAAAATAATAATATCGCTTATTAATTGATCGCATTACTTCTTTTCTTTCTTTTTTGTTTGGCAAGCAACTAAATAATGTTCATTAGACCATCACTCAATAGCGGTTGGTTGCTTACTGCTACCAACTGTAATGTAACATTACAATGTCGCTTCGTGCTGTTCGAATTCGCTACTGACCACTCCAAATACTTTGATGAAGTGCATTTTAATATTTGCTCAACCACTGATTAATGATGCTATTTGCATAATAACATGTACGTGCTTCTTGTAAAAGGCTTGCTAATGCTTCGAGAACATACATTCTCTGTCATTGCTCTATTTGTCTTTCTTCACGAAGATCGGCATTTCTGGTGATGGTGAATCTTTTGGCTTTGTCGTTCCGTGTATAGAGTGATTTAACATAGCGCAAGCAAACGGCCGTGTTGTTCAAAATGTGTCATCTTTCGACTAGTTCAGACCTTTTTCCTCTTTTGGCCCAATTAGACTCGTCACTAAATTGAGACCAAAACCACACGAAGTTGGCTATCGAGAAAAGAAGTTTGTGTGTGCATTGTGATGTTGCTTACTATGATGTTGGCCAGGTATACTAAGTATGACCGCAATTGGGACTCGGTCTCGCTTTAATATGATCTGTATACAATTACTGGATTAAGGTGAACTGACTGACATTGAGATGTTTATGGTCAACACAAACACTCAACACAAATGGAAAACGCGCCAACAGTCAGACCGTGTCAAGTGACATACATCTCAAGCATCACCTTGAGAGAGACACCTTGAACTTCATCTTGGCTTTACTAAACGTGCGAACATGCGAGTATATAATCAAATGACAAGAGAAAGTATCCAATTTAATTGTTGCATTCTATTGGACCATCACTTTGATATCAGTTTCACTTTCGATTACATTGCATCACTTGCTTGAGGCATTTAAAACGTCCCGTCGTCTGTGACAGAAAATTATATTGTATTGTATTTCGAGCAGAAACAGACGTTGGCTGCCGGCATGCCGATTATGTCAAATTAAATTTGCCACAATATGGATTATCTCAAGCTAATCGAAACACAATTAAATCGATCGTTTCGTCTCTAATTCAATTGGACAGAAGCATTGAATTATACTTCCAATTGGCTTTATTTGGCACCATCTTACCATTGCACTATTGTCGCTAAAGCAATTACCACTCAAAATATGAACTTAATTTAATGACTTGAATTATGTGCCAAAGCACAACTTGTCAAACTGGCAAAACACACACTCCCGAGAGGAGATAATTGGCCACACACTGCCTGCCTTATCTCGAGTAAAGTGTGTCTCTCAATGGACAATTCTTCGCCTGACACTCTGTAAATCTGAATGACGAGCCGTGCCTGTTTGTATTTCTAACTTGGCAGACCCTCCAAATGATTTCTCATTTTACATATTGCAACTATCGATTACTGAATTATGAGCACATAGAATTGACTTATAGAATAACCAGCCCACACAAAACAATAGTGCATTGGTGGCCACATGGTCAGACGTGCTCCGATGGTCTTGATATATAGGTCTATTGAGTGACTCGAAAACACCATTTGAATTTTTGTCCTGTCTCGAGGTAAATTGGCTTTATTTGCAAGTTTTCTCGCGATGCAATGTGAATTTCCATCATAAAGAACCGCACACGAAAGTATTCGAATGGACTGAGTTAGGTCGAGCCAATTTGTCCAAATATGATTTACATGCATAATCGAGCAATATCGATGCGTTCGAATTGTTACGAATTGAATTGGTAATTGCTGTTTGTGAAAGCGGTCATTCGATTCCACTTTGTGTGATCTTACATTTGGCAATAGCGACTAGAATCTGATTCGGGACTTTCATTTTGTCAATTTATTCCGAGTAGTGCTTTAGTTGAGTTTGTTTGCTATGTGGAGAATTATCTTCTTCGTTCGATGTCATGGCATGATGCTCAAGCAAATTAATTGAGCGAGTTCAATTCTGACTAATGGCAAAGCTAAATTATTGTGCCGACCGACAAGTAAAGCGTTCTCAATCAGAATAATTTGACTGCCGATTGGTGGGTCGTGTTGCTTGTGCCATTCTCAAACGATTTGGCTAGCAGCAAGGCAAAAGTGCCTAGAGGATGTCGAGATAGACCGAATGATATGTCCATTTGTCGTTCTTGTGGACATCCTACCGGTGGATTTTAGGTGGAAAACACGAGTTCTATTTATTGTCATTAACGATATAATAAAAATATCACTGATGGATTTAAAATGAATTATGTGCAAACAAATTTAGCCATGGCTCAATTCAATTTGCGAAACATTACCAACTATTTGTAAAATGATTAAAATGCGCTAAATGAATTTGATTTATGTTGACTTCAATTCGAAATTCAAATGCAACTACTAGTACAAATGTATATTTAAATGGCTTTTGTGTCTTGGTGTGTTGTCTTGCACATAATGCCTCCCTCATACTCACCTCCCTCAAACCAAATGATCGTGCCTGTTCTCTCTAAGTTTTTCTCCACTTGTGTGCTCACAGTCCCCTCAAGTCAATCCTCATCCAGCCCAATCATTTGGCTTCATCCTACCATTGATTGTCATCATACTCGCATTCGTACTTATGGTCTTGGAACTGGTGAAGTTTTGTCAAAGTCCCCCAAAAGCTCAACCTGAGAAAAAGCTAAACGCGAATCAAGGCCAAGAGACGGAGTTCGACTACAAACTGATCATTCAAGTTGGCTGTCCCACAGCACAGTTCGACATGCAGCAGGAATTTGTGGACGTGGAAGTACTCGGAGTTCCCAAAGACCAATCGATTGGCACTCAAGTTCGTTTCGACTGTTCTCGTCTGCCTGACCAAGTTTGTGGCGAGATGCACATGCTCATTGAACGAGCCACTGCAATGCCTTCAATAAGTGGCATTCGAGTGAATCACAACAGTCAGCTCGGAAGTATCTACCTCTACGACTATACCCTCATCGACCTGTCCGACAATCAAATAATCGACATTCGTCTGTTTAATCTGTACCTGACCAATCAACCAACAATCTACCGTGGTTGGCCCTACACTGACAATGACAAAATCGACCCAAAGTGTTGTCCCGAACTGACCGCCATCGAGTGGACTAGAATCGAGGTGATCTTCATTTGTGTCCTGCTGGTCTTGACCATTGGTAGTTTCATCATGTTGGCAGAGCACTTTGACCTGTACCCAATCAACCAGAAGCAAGATGGCTCACTGTATCGCTCTCTACTGGACGTGCTCTACATCGCTCTACCGCCATTGGTTCTTCTCTCACTGGTCACCCTTCCCTACAAGTACGTCATCAAGAGACGAGTGCTCCAATGTCAGTGTGCCCTCGATCCTGTCAATGTTCAATTCTGGAGAAACATGTCCAAAGTGTTTCTCACCATTTTGGCTATTGTCAATCTCATCCTGTCAGTAGTGCTCATCTACTTTAGCCTCAACATTACCATCATAAAGTCACTCTACTGACTGTGTGGCACTCTCATCCTGTGCGTCTATGTACTCGGTAGCTGGATCACCTTCACTCGGGCGCACTGTCTCGATCAATTCTTTGAGCAGAACACAGTCATTCAGTCCAACAAGTTCAATCACATTCCATTACCAAATCAAAATGCCACAAAGTTACAAGCCAACAACAACAACAACTCACAAGCGCACACAGTTCTGTTCCAACAGATGGCGTCAAGCAAGTACAACAAGTCATCAGCAGCAGCCAATCGGTCCACTGGCCCCAAACTGGTCAATCCAATGAAGCACAGTCGAACCAAACAGAAACGAGTGAGCAGATCGATTGGCAAGCGAAACAATCGAAAGTCGATCACAGTGAGCAAAGGGGCAAAATTGAACAAATGAACATTCAATTTGAACGAATAGTCTCTCTCCACTTCATAGTTGCATTATTAATCGACCATTAATAAAAAGAATCTTTTCAATTTAATTTGCTTTGCAATTTCAATTTCGTATTAAATACCTAGAGTGGAATCTGCTGGCTGACTGTCTGGCTCTCTCAGACCGTGGTGTCAACACATCTACTAACTCATCAATGCCCATTAGAATGAGTAAAATGTCCGCATTGGCCACTAATAATAATGGCCTCACTAGTTGGCCAATTGACTCTTTGAGCATTGTGCATCATTATTTGTTATTAGCAATGCAGCCATACCTTATAGAAATGCCTCACTGCCAACAAATTGGCGCAATAGACAACCAAGTGATAATAATAATAATGGCTCTGCATAACCGTGCTGTGCTAATCTGTTCGACAGTTACATCAGCTTGGCTCCTGTTCGAGTGCTACAAGTTTGCCGAGATATTCACTGCATGGGTCAGTGTGCACAGTAGAGACAACAAAAGCGTGCTTTCTGCACCTCAGTGAAAGCCAACATTTAGGGGCAGCCCTCAGTAACACTGTACTGAATGTTAGCTTCCCCGCACATCCAAGGTGCACTTTCGCACAGTCTTGTTGTCTCTAGTGCACAGTATTGCTGGTTTGCTTCGTAGAGTTTTTCTTGCATTGGTCAATTATTTAATTTTGTTCTCGTTTTATAAACATTACTCGATCATTGAGAGGTTCTTATTGACGGGCTATGCTAAAAAAAGAAGAGTTGGCCATTCATCACGAAGCATGCTCCCAAAATTCTCTAACGTTTTGTCACTGCAAACCCGACCGTATTTGCTGCGCATTCAATATGTCTACGAATTGTATAGTTAGGCTACTATCGACGGAATATCTACTCGGGTTGTGCCCATCTACGAACATGTCATTCGTTTTATCATGGCCAAACTGTATTCAGTTTATTTTGGACCTTTTGTAGTAGAACCCTGTGGTTGAAAAGTGTCTACTCTCAATCCTGAAACCAAACAAAGTAATTCAACTCGGTGGCATACTCCTAATGCTTACTTTGTAAAGGTAACTAAAGCGGCTGAAAATGTCTCTACTCTCTAGAAACTAGAGGGCATCCCGCTACACCAGCAACGATTCAAATTCCGTGTTCTATTTTTTTTTATTTGTTATATTTGCATACTGTAAATTTTTTTCAATCATTTTCTGCTTTTATTAAATTATTTCAAAACGTATTTTACGACTGGTGCTGGTGTATGCGATGCTTTGAGAATCGTTTCCAGTTTCACATAGCTACGAAGACCAACAAATGGTGTCTGATGTGAGCTTTCCGATGTGGTGCTGCTCAAGGATGCACTCGAGCTGGTTGTTGGCAGTTGGGACATGCCAATGTAATTCACGAGTTTGCTTGTTTCGCTTTCAATATTGTTAATAACTGTCAAGTGGGTTGAATCAGATGAGATTTGCTTGCGAGTCAAGTGAAGTCGTCAAGACATTTTGAGCGTTAACACTTATTTGTCCGAACGGGACCGAAACAAATAAGATTTGGATTGGCAATTGACCGAATAGTTGGATGATATTGCAGCGGCAGCATATTGTAACATACCAGCCCCGATCGAGCCACTGCTGCAATCAGTGCACCATCTAGTCCGAGTTTGCTAAGTGGACGGCTGGCTTTCTATTTGATACCTCATTTGTCATGACTAATGGAGAAATACTACTGTAGAACTATTACTAAACATATTGTCCTATAACCATCGCATTGCCGATCTCCAGACCTATTCTCAATTAGGGTCGAGACATAATTCAAGTTAGCCATCGAGACAAAATAGACAAAATCCGGCTCATGGCCACAGACCCAATCTGTGCACTGTAAGTTCAACCGCGCGGCCCAACGAACAAATATCATGATAATAAGACAAGGCCACTTGTTTAGTTTACTTATATTACTTTAATAGAGAAACGGAACATATATACACTGATACAAGTCGAATGATTAAAGCAAATTATATTCAGTTGTAGGTTGGAAAAAAGGCCAAAGTGACCATATTGGTGCAATGAGGTTTTATTGAGGAATGAAACATTTTTTTCGAGATTAACAGTCGCATGACTAAAGTGTTTTGGTATGAGCCCATTACCAAAGGGTCAGATTTGACCCGAAATAAGCAAAATATTTTTAAAAAATACAAGCTTTTGGTCTTTGGTGTTAATTTAAAGTCTACTTTTTGGCAAAATATGTTATCTTGATAACACACAATCGTTTGAGATAAGATTCATGCCAAAATTTGCCTGTAGGGGGCAATAGTTGTCACGTATTCAGAAAATTTTGCAAAATGGACTATCAGATTACCTGTTTCTCGTTATCAGAAAATTCTGTAAAAAATATATTTGATACACAGGCAACCAAAGATGATACCCTTAAAATTTCATAAGAATCGGCCAAGAGATAACGGAGTTATAAATGTTTAAAGTCTAAAGTCAAAATAGCCATATCTCCGCAATCTGATAAGATTTTTCCAATTTCTTTTTTGTTAAAGTTGTGTTAGCCAGAAAAAATCAGCTAGCGAAAAATCCAAGAGAATTCTGATAACCAGTTCAAAGATAACTTTAAAAAACAACCTTTGGGTCAGATCTGACCGGACTTTGGTAATGCGACTGTTAACCCTTCGCCGCTGCCAGCCGAATCACGACCGCTGGGAAATTCCACACGACTGAAGTGTCTTTTCTGCTGTCAGTTGTGGTACGTACCATTCATTGAAGGCATTGTTTGCTTTGATGAAAACATTGACATTGCAAATTGCCAGGTTGTCCGTCGAAAAAGTCACACAAGCACACTTTCATAGTACTCGGCTTGGTGGCAATTTTTTCTTTCATCTATTAATGTTTCATGACTCATGAGCTCGCACGAAGAAAAGCGCCGTTCTGAATGTGATGGTTCTCGATATCGAATGGTATCGTGAAAGTCTCGTATAATGTTTTTTTTCATGCCAACAAAGGTAATATGGAATTTGTACTTATTCAATATTCAATGATTAAACTTTACTTTGTTTTATTTTTCCTGTAACTGTTCTTTTCAGCCCTTAGGAACATGCTCAGTTCGTCAATGCTGTCTCTACTGTCACATGCAGATGACCAAATGGAGCCCAATGGTTTGATGGTTGTATGTGTAAATTGTACTCGATTATTAATTTGTGTTTTGGTTTAGACAGATACACCAACCGATCATCGCCGATTCATCGGTTGCCGATGCCTTCACAGCTTTTCCCGTGAAGATTGATACAGTCGAAACCGAGTTTCGTTTCAGTTTTTTACTGTCAAGGAATTTCCTGAATTGAAGCCATCACTGAACTTATCCATATATTCGCTACCACTTCAATCCCAGAAGTAATATTTCCGGATTTGCTGCATCTATGCAAAAGTTATTATTGAGCAAAACATTTCAGACATTTTAAAAATATGAATATGTATCCGAATCCGAATTGTGCGACAAAGTTCAAACACTTTGAATTGTGCTTATTCGAGTAGGTCATGCCATAAGACGATTAGATTGTGCTCTAATTGGTGATAACAAATCGAGTCTAATCGCATGGCGAATTTATTCTCAATCAATGTACAAATATGGTTTAGTTTAAACTTCTGTACGTCTTCAGTGAATGTACTAACAAGTAAGTACGTGCAGACATTTGTTGTTGCTAACTCGACGGCCACTCGCACACAGCTCACTCGTTACTTTGACAATTTCTACTTTTGGCCCAAGACCGATCTCTTACATTTTATTTTACTCGTGATATTTTCCTGGTCTCGAGTTGACAATCGAATTAGTCGAAACTATTACATGTACTATTATGTGCCAATTTCGGTCGACAATATCAATGTAAATAATAATATTATCTTTGCGATCTCTAATTTTTCCTTTTTCTTTGAAGCCGAAATTCAGAAACTCAGACAAGTGAACTGAAATTGGATTTAGTTTCAGACAATCACTCCTTAAATCTAAGGTATGTTTAAACTTTATTAATTTTATTTATTAACAACTTTTTTTAGCACACCTAGAAATTCCGCGAGAAGTTATGCAAGTCCATCCAACAATGTAATGGACGAGTTAACAAATGTCACGTTAAATCATGTCAGCTCTACATACCAACTACTCATTGGGAAAATTTGGAATTAACAGTCGGTCAAACGAAAGAAACTATTATTGCTCAAGTTACAACTTTGTACAACAATTTGTGAGCAATTTCGTGAAAATGAAATTATGGAATTGGCGGCTTTTATTTATTCATTCTCTGAATTCAACCAACGTAACGATATCTGTTTGGAATTGAATATGCCTTCACACTGCCTTCTCAAATAGTTTCAAAAACATTTAGAAAAAGCATTTCACTTACAACCACATGAAACCGATTGCCAAACCATGAAGCAGATATTTAGAAACTCAGAAAAATGGACATAAAATGGCTACCGTTACTCACAATTGTCCATTTAATCCAAGGCATGTTTGAATGTTGACCTAAACCTATTTATTTATTGACAACCTTCTTTTTAACATACTTAGAAATTTGGCGAGAAGTTGGGTAAAGTTCTTACTCTAAAACAACTTCTCGTTGCAATTCCATTTGGGAGAATTTGGACCAAACAATCGATCAAAAGAAAGAAACTATTATTACTCAACTTACTTTTGTGCAATTGAACGTTTGGTGGTTTATATCTCTTTTTTTAATCTGGAATCTGAATTCGGCCGTCGAAGCGACTTTGGAATTGGAAATGTTACATTGCTTTCTTGTTTCTTGGAGAATGGTGTTTACTGCCACAAGAGAAGATGCTTGATAGAAAGCAATACTTTTTACTTTTGTGGGGCCCATGCAACGATCGAAAAGCATAACCTATGCCTCAATTATATTAATTATCGTGATCAATCTTTTAATAAATTCTGTAATTATTTGTGATTTTGAATTTTATTTGAAAGTTTGATTCTTTAGTGTGCATTTACATTGATTTTAATATATTTACGTTTTCTTACATTTGTAGGTATTGGAGATTTTACAAGTTGCTCACAGACCATCACAGTGTCAGTTGGAACATTTGACACCCTTGAATGGCCGTTAGCCATTCTTCAACCTCGAACAGATATTTGTCGGATAATGTTATTGCTGTTTGCTTCCATTTCTTCTCCATCTACTCTCTGGCAAAGTCTCTGTTGGAGTTATTCAAAATTGTGCCTCAAAAAGAATAAATATTTTGTGCATCATTAAATGGTCATTAAATCATTGTATTAATTATTTGTTCGCAGTTTGGTGCATATGAACTATTGCAATTGAGAAACAAAGTAACCACGTTCATCGGTTCGGCCACGATTATCTGCACCACCAAGATAGCCTCAGTGCTCGTAATTACGACAATTAATCGATTAATTAATAATCCTAATCGGAAATGGTCGACACAAGACAGGAGAAATGACCAAGTTAAACAGGCAAGTTTACTGCTCGAAATCGAAATGTCAAATGACTTGAAAGCAATTAAACAGAGCACTAGTTTACTAAATATGTTTGTAAACTCTGTTATAACAGACCACTAACTGGCAAAATAAGTGAATTTTGAATAATGGTAGTGTAGTCTTTCGCTTGTACAATGTGGTGCCTCCAAATATTATTATTTGTGTGGACATTTGACCAACAATGTGCATTTAATTAGACTACACATTGTACGAATATGCAAATGATTCGAATGTTCACTCACCAACAAACATTATATAATATCACACAAATCACTCAGCCAAGCACTCTGGTTGGCATTATTTCTCTTTTCACTTAGCTCTTCCAATGTCAACTTGCAAGCCATTTCATCACAGTAATGGGTGGTTTGCCGTGTTGCTGATTGTCACCGTGGTCGCCATCACCACCGTTCGAGCCAATCAAGAGTACGACTATGGTGACTATGGTCAAGATGGTCAAGAGGATTATTACGAGATTGATCAAGTGCACAAGGAGGTGAAGCAACCGCCTCCCAAAGCCAAGACCAACTATTACGAACAACTTGGCAGATTGGTGGCTCACAAGAGAGCACATCAAATGGTGAAAGCTTATCAAGCGAAACGTGGTAGCGATGTTGGCTCGCCGGCTCCTCCGTCTATGGCATCTACAGCCGAGAGCTCTACTTTATCTACTGAGAGCACAACTGCTGCCACATCAACAAATGCCACTAGCATTGCCAGTATGAATGAAACGATGACAGCCACTGCTGAATCAACTTCGTCCACGGTCAATTCGAGTGCCGTCAATCCAAGCACATTGAACTCAAGCGATGTAAACTCGAGCGGAATGTCATCTGAGACTCCGACAACTAGCACAATCACTGTTCCGGCTGCCAGTTCATTGGCGTCAAACGAATCGACACAAGCCGAAGACGACAATGCCGATGGCGGCACCAATCACGGACTACTCTGGCTACTGTTGGTGCTCGTTGGCGTTTGCACCTGTGCAACTGCGGCCAACTTTTGTCCTATTCCAAAGCTGCCAGGAGGAAAGGGCAAATCAACTGGAGCTGGTGGACCGTCCTCAAAGGGAGCAGACACCGAAAAAGGTACATCCGGTGAGCAGAGCAAAAGATTGTGTCTGTTGTCTCAGTACACTTCGGGTCACATTTCTTCGGGTCAAAACACAAGCGACAAGAAGGTGACTTCAGCCTCACAGAAGAGCACTCCAGTTACTCCGAACCAGTCGAACAAGGCCTCCTCGTCCTCGACTGGCAGTACCAGCAGTAGTGGCCTGCCAACGGACTCTTCAAACAAGGCCCAGAACGGTGGTGGTTCAAATGGAAAACCTGCAGCTACTTCGACTGTTTCGTCCACTGCCGTTGGTGCTGGTGCCACCACAACTCCAACCAAGCACTAATTGATACATATCCCTAAGTTTCCATTAAAGTCATGATCACCTTTTGATAAGAGTTTAATTGTTTTCAGTACAAATTAAAAGCTCGATTTGAGGCTAATTTGTCAGTTTGCGCGCATTGAACCCAACAGGTTTCATGAAGGTCGTTTGAGTTATTATTAGTTACTTCGGTCACGTACAAAGGAGTACACTCGACTGGATCTGTAGATAAAGTGTGATGCTATCAGTAGAGAGTTTGATAAATAGAGTGCATACACTTACTCTTTGCCATACTTTCGATCTACAAAGTAGAACACAATCACAAGAATGAGACAAATGGCCGCACTGATGATGTACAGGTAAGACATGAAAAAGTTTCTGCCACCGAGCCAGGAGACGTTCGACAGGACAATGTACTTGCGACCAGAGAACACTGACACTGGATAATCTAAATAGACAAAGTTGTCAATGTGAGCTTGAGAGGTGAAGAGATGCGACTTACTGTACTCAATCATGAAGACATACTCTCCCTCGTGCAACTGTTTGGCAAAGGTGCCATTGAGCAGACTGTCATCGTGGTCCACTCGGGCCCACAGTTTTCTGAAGCTTGGGAACGGTGCTGGTCGCATCCATGTCTGGAAGCGCTCATTCAGGTAGCCATTGTTGTCGTTGCTGCTGTTGTTGTTGTCCGTTTTGTCGTCCTCGTTCGTGTCAAGTGCCCAGATTGGCTGTCTCCAATTGGGCGGAGAGACCGAACCGTTGAAGGCACACTGCAAAGTGGTCATTGAGACAGGACAAGTGGCTGTGGGCACTGGATTCTTCATTGCATAACGAGGCGTCAGTGTGATGTCAGTGGTGAGCAGCTTCACTGGAATCAGAAAGAACGAACTTTCACTTTGGTCTTGTTTGGTTTGATTGACGAGTCGATTGAGTTGGAATGTGTCATTGAACAGACTGTTGGCAATCATGCCACAGGGCGCAATCAATTGGTGGTTCCAGGTGGTGTATGAGCCACACAGGTCCTCACTGCCGTTCAACTTGCCGAGGAGTTGACTGTCGTCACGCGAGGAAGAGTAGATCATGTAGTTCTGGTACATGTTGTCGATGCGATAGTACACATAGACTGAGGAAGGAATTGCTTCACGTATTTTCACTCGCAAGTGACATATGCATGGAGTGCTGTTGGTGGTGTCGGTACTGGACAAGTTCATGCTCGAACACTTCACACCGGTGCTGTAGTCCTCACAGTCCGTGTACTCAAACTGAAACTCGACAACTCCACTGTTGCAGTAGTAAAGTGCCGCTCCGATGATGCCAAAACAGACTGAGAGCATGAGGAAGGGCACAATGGCACTGCCAACTGTCAGTGTTGGGGTGCATGCACTGAGACGTTGCTGAGAGAATGGATTGTCTAGAGAAATGGCAATAAAAAGATCAAAACGAGTTTCACTAAATGTAATAATATAATACTTACTGGACAGTTTTCTTAAACCTTTCTTCTCCTCAATCGTTTGAGAAGAGTCTTCTTCTTTGCCATTTACTTTCAAAGCAGGCTTGACTTTCTTGTTGTTCTTGTGCTCGGATTTAGTCATCGCGGAAGGTTTAGTGGAACGTTTATTATTGCAACTTGTCGATGTTGGTGCTTGTGCATTCTTTGACTTGTGTGACTTTGCCGCTTTGGCAGTGGTTGCTTTGCTGAGGGCACTCTGGGCGGAGCTGGCTGCAGAGTGAGCTGTGGCAGCACTTTTAGCGCTCTTGGCTTTACTTTTCGGTGCACCACTCTTGACAGAGCCCTTGTTCACTGAACCACCTTTCTTGCTCGTCTTCTTGGAGGCTATCTTCATCTACAAATGATTGTCGTCTTGTTGTTGGTTACTTGAGACTTCAATCAAAATGCTCACTCACAGATTTATGAACACAAGCCAAAGCGAACATGCAACATCAATTATGAATACAACTGAGCAAACTCTAAATACTACTAGGAAAATTGAAAGAAAATAGAACGTTTCAATGAGATAATTATTTTGCTTGCCAGTAATGACTCAAAATGTGTTATTCATTGGAAAGAACTTATTGGTAGCCTTCGAACTCAAATCTCTTTTAGCATTATATCTAAGGCCACTCAGTTTGCACAACTACATTGGCTATTTTCATATTATTTTGTTAGCTCTCACTTCGGTTCTCTCTTCTCAAGTTCACTTACTCTCACTAGCCTTACGTCTCCTTTAGGTCAAGTCTTTTGAAATGTTTCGCTTCTTTGTGTTGTTGACTCTCATGATGGTCGGGTTTGATATAGCCAACTGCTCTATCGCAAGACGCACTACCCGGCGGTTTAACTCCCGAGTTAATGGAAAGTATGTTCAGCGAAGTGAAGAGGTTCACTGGCGATCATCTGGACCTGTCCGGGCAAGTGGAAAATGGCTTACTCAAAGAAGACATGGATTGCACTCGAGGACTTGTCTGTCACCGCTGAGCTTAGCTCCACTGCTAATACCCTCACTGGTACTTTTAGTTCGGAGTATGGCGTCGATCAGATCAATCTGTATCGTCCAAAGGAGGACATTTCCACCTTTCTGCTCAATCCTGCAGTCCAAGACGAAGAAGGTGCAGAGCAAGTTAAAGAGCAGCTCGTGCCTGTGGTTGTACTGGCCCACAAGCGAAACAACTACTTCGCCCTGATTTAAATTCCCGGGGAGGGTTGACCTCATCAAATGGCCACTCTTTGCGAAAGACGGTGCTCAACTGGACAAGCACACAGAGCAGCGCACTACCGAGGCAATCAACTGTCTGGGCATCACCCCCAAGGCCAAAGATGGTCGACTGCTGTACCCGCTCAAAGTCTAACTGACTTGTGAGCACTGGCTCAATGGCTCATTCTATGTCATTTCCTTGACAAAGCAAACTAAATTGTTGTATTACTTTAAAATTTATTATTAATATTAAAGTCACATTTGTGAAACTTTCGATTTATTGCTTCATGTGCAGCATTACTTGATTGACTTGAAGCTAACATAAGTCATCCATCTCTAGTGATGCCAAGTGTGCATTGAGTGATTGTATAAATAGAGTGTCAATATCAAAGCTTTCATCATGGTCCGAATCATCGCTCACTACTAATACTACTACTAATGTATCGAATAAAAACATGACAACAAAACACTGGCAATATTAGCGCAATTATAATTATTAATTGACCTATTTATTGAAAAATGACAAATAAAAATGAAACAATTCTCATCACTCACAAACCTTCTCGAGATAATCACCAGGTTGGGCTCCATCCATGACTGAACGTTGGGTTGCGTGCAAAATGAACTAGACGAATGTGCTGAATTATGTGAGTTCGTTGTGTAGCAGCATAGTCACAGTGGAGCCATTTGCATCGATACGGCTTCATGTTGAGATAGATATGTTGGTGCTTCAGATCGGATGCATGCGGTGTTTGATACAGACAATCAGGATGGTCACACTTCAATGTGGCCTGTGTCGATTCGCGTAATGCATGTACACTTTGTGTTTGTATTCTCCAGTGAATGTACAGGCGGGGGAATGAACATTTAAAGTGACCCAGTTGGTGATGTTCAGTGTTGTGATTGGATAATAGTCGATATGCAGTAAAATAATGAGCACACTTGCCACAGTGCCATTGGGAGGTGGACTGGTGAGACTGGGTGAGATGTTCACTCATATTATTCCTATATAAACAATACAGTTAGTTGAAGATGCAACAAAGAACAATTGAACTCACTTCTTATCAAATGATACTCGGAAATGCTCACTATTTATTGACTATAAGGAGCCTTTGCACAATCTATCAATTGGCATTGGGCATCAGTGAATATTCATATGAAGTAAAAGTCATTGTGACAAAGAAGTGTCTAATTTGACAAACACAAAAGGGACCACCGCTCGAACAGTCTACTCGAAAAGAAAATGTTAAACACTTTGCTAAAGTTGAACACAGACGATCTCTGCAATCGATTCGTAACGAACTGTTCGTTCATGTTCGTGGCCGACTCGAGACTGGCTCCTGAGCCAGCTAGCCATGTAAGGCAAACTCGAAGAATGTAAAGAAGTGACGATATACATTTCACAAATAGTACCTCGGCATGCAAGACACGACCAATTCACTGCGCCAACAGACCATTTCTCAGTGAGCACCGAATCAATCTAATCGACGCGGTCTGTCTTTGCATATGCATTTTCACTCGGAAGAAGCGAATTTCCAAAAAGTGCATTGAAAAAGACGCACAACTGGAAAAACTTTAGTTCGGTTCGGTTGGTAATGATGGTGACTGAGAGAATGCAAAATGGCTTTGAAAGAAGTGACTCCTTACTCTTACTCTAATGATGCGATTCATTGCATTGAAATGTGTTGCTTGGTGCTGCACTGTACTATCCGTCAGTTGCTTGTGCATTCGATTGCTTAGTTAAACGCGAGCACCGTCTTGGACATGACTCAAGTGAGCATCGGCATTATTGGACCAAATTGAATAGTGCTGAGTACAGTTGCCAATTGCAATCAATGATCTCGGTTGGGACGAGTTTTCCAGTTTGGCTACTGGCGTGCGTGCACAAGGTTGATTGCCTCCAACTGAATGTGAGCAATGGCAAATTGATTAGACCCATTAACGGTGGTACCAAGTACAGCCAGTGCGATGCGATTGTGATGCGTTCGGTCTGTCTGTTTGGGGCAAGTCCTGGTTTCGTTCTGTTTTCATTAGCCATCTTGCTACATCCGCCATCCGGGCCGAGACAATGCGCAATTATCTAACGCGCCCGGGAAGATGAACAAGTTCGTTAAGCTAGTGCCATTGGTCTAAATTGGAACCAACTGCAGCAGGCGCAATTGTAGCAGGTGGTGCTAGTGGAATGGTGACAGCCTTTTGGTCTTCTGGTAAAGCATCTCTGAGCTGCAGCTCCATGGACAACTTTATTATCTTCATCGTCTGTTGGCACTTCCGTTAGCGACTCAGGAGTTACCACAATGACTGGCGCTTCTGTTGGTGCAATTAGACCAGCAAGGTTAATTGGCAATTGCTCCACTGGTCGAGTGGTCTGAATGTCGTGTCCAGGAATGAATGGAGTCTCGCCGGTGGTGGCAGTGCTTGTCTCTTGACCACTTGTTTTGATGCCCGAATTGATGGTGTCATGTGTGTTGAACTGTGTAGAACTGAATGGGCATTTTCGGCAAAATTGTCATTAGAGCCCCTTGAGGCCACCTCTGCCGACAGACTGAACTCCATACGATTCATTTTCTTTTTGTGTCCTCGTTCGTTCGCGCATTCATTAGTTCGCGTCCAAATGACATGTGCAGCATATTTAATTAGCAAATTTCGTTAGAGGACACGGAAAAGGCTTTCAACAGAAAGAATAATTAATGCGAATATTCAAAAGACAGACAGAGTGCACATTGTGTCTAATAGTCTGTTTATAGATTTTCTCATCGTCGCCATCATAGTTTCACTCATTGCAGTGATCATCACGGTGTTGGCGATGTTCGCCCGTTGCTTAATGCGTGCAAAGGAGGCAAATTAGAAGTGGGTATAATTTCGTCTAAAAATTTTCCAGAATTCTAGGAAGGAGTATGAATTGAACTCGATGGCGAAGATTTACCAGAGCATGGAAGTGGAGTGGAGTGAACTTATTAGATGCAAACATTGTGGTTGGGTCGGGTATATTGACAGTCTCCGTGTCTCAATCCTATCCGATATTTCGTCTTCGCCATGATTGGCCACAGCTTGCACACGAGGAAAGCGAATTAAGGTACAGCGCTTGAGGCCTGAAGACGATTAAAAAGACCAACAGTGAGAGGAACACAAATTGGCAGAGTCTTTGTTGGCAAACAATGAACACGAGGGCAATTGTGGAGGAGTGCTTGCTCGGTGTAGAAATGGAACTTTTTTGGCAATTGCGATCGCTGCATTTCAAGTTCTTTGGCACTGTTCACCACATGAATTCGGCATAAGATGATTGTCCTCTCCTTGTTTGCAACTCGTTCTGTTCCAGTGTTGGTTGGTCCTCTCCGGTGGTAGTCTCCTTTAGGCTTAGGTATCATGATTTGACTTTTGTGTCATGTAGCATTCGGAATTTGCATTTAAATATCGATTTACATTTTAATTGAAAGGATATTTAAGTTTAGTATTTCTTCTAGTGTTTCCCGAGTTTGGTGTGCAATTTGTTTTCCATTTTCAATTTATTGTCAACCAAATTTCATTATTAAAAGGACATCTTGCCAAAAGACAAGGAAATGCAATTGCTCAATTATTAAATTAATAAGTTTGATTGTTTCAAATTGTCAAACTCTTTTGTGACCATTTATCTCATCAAGTTTAGTCCATGAAAACATTTTGTTTTCACTTTTGTTGTCATGCAATTAACAAAGCTGTATTTTATACTAATCAGTAAATTCACATATTTGAATATCCTTGGCCAACAGTTGAGTTTGGCACCAAATTGGTGGTTGAGTCAAACTCTCACAATCACATCACACCATTATTGTCATTTAATAAGCTGGGATTAGTAAACCGTTTACTAAACGCAATTGCAAGATTGTAGTCTTATTAACACCCTAATCAAACAAGATAATCAATAACCAAATGCTGCAATTGTTGTGCGTCTGTATCTGCATAACAGGGGGCTAATATAAATCCAATGTATCAGAGCTAATCGAAAATATTGATTTAATCCAGCACACTTTGTGACATCTCCCACGTTGTCCTCTCTTCGTTTCATTTATATGACCGACTCTTATGATAGCAAATCTACTCAAGAATTCATCAAAGTGCAATCATGCAACGTATCTTTGTGTGTGTGCACAAATGATACATGCAAATTTGACATTTTTTTCCTTCAGTGTAATTTTACTCGATCTCTATTTGAACCGAAATACAGCATATCAGGTGTTCCTAAATGTTGATTTATTTTTACGCATATATTTCAAGGATGGCCGCTTTCTCCACAAAGGTTTCCGAAAGTGTCACCAAGGGCATTTTCCCCAAAGATACGTAAGTTCTATTGTATTTTACTTTGGCTGTTTGATCTCAATGAACAATTTTGTGATTCGTCTAAGCGAATCATATTTGTCCTTCAATAATAATCATATTTCAATGTCTTTTCACAGGCTAAATCTTGTATTCATAATATTCCTGTTCAATGGCATTGCAACCATCTTTCCATGGAATATGCTAATCAATGATGACCATGTAAGATATGATCTCATTTAGTAAATTGTTATGTAACTTTTGGCATTGATTGCAAATAGTATTACACAAATTACAAACTGAATGTCACAAATCCCAGCACTGCAGTGAACGATTATCGACATCACTTTCTGTCCTATCTTGGCATTGCCTCCAAGGCGCCCAACATTGTCTTTCAAATACTCAACATGTTCATCAATGCCGAGTATGAAAGTAGTTTATAAAAATGTACATTCGATCAATCTGATTTGATAATTTCAACAGAAATGCCAATCTATCCCGTCGTATTAGCATAACGCTCGTAATACAAATTGTGGTCTTCATATTCATCATTGGCTGTGCTGCTGTGAATTCCACAAGTTGTCCAGGTCTATTTTTCTGGATCACAATGGGCTCGGCTGCGTTCATCAACACAGCCAACGGAGTGTATCAAGGCTGTGTGTATGGACTGGCGGCACGATTTCCAATGAAGTACACAAATGCAATCACAATTGGTATGAGCGTTAGTGGCACAATAGCGTCACTGTTGACGCTTCTGTCGATTGCCATTTCGCCCAACGATAAGGTGGAGGCTATTATGTTCTTTTCCTTTGCGGTGGTACAGTTGAGTGCGTGCTGGATTGCTGAATTCTTTTTGGTTAAGAATGTAAGTGCTCGATTCAACGATAAATTTAATCATTTGTGTTTATATACCAAAACAGAAATACTATCAACACTATGCACATGTACAAAACAAAGAACTCAAGGAAAATCATGACGATGATTTATTCTATCGAGATGAATCGGCAAAAATAAGCGAAATTGAAGACAAAACAGATCCAGAATATAGCTTCACACAAAAGTATCTGTTTGTATTCAAGAAAATATGGATTCAATT
The DNA here is from genome assembly GCA_023373905.1 of Rhizoglyphus robini. NCBI lineage: Eukaryota > Metazoa > Arthropoda > Arachnida > Sarcoptiformes > Acaridae > Rhizoglyphus > Rhizoglyphus robini. Next base: position 9,870,334 of record JAKIJQ010000001.1, on the reverse strand, counting down.
GCTCAACATAATAGTGATATATTCAGTGTCACTGTCACTCTACCCTGCAGTTACGGCTCGCATTGATTCAACGGACAATCTACTCGGCACTCGATACTTCACGCCAGTATTCTGTTATCTATTTTTCAGTTTCTTCGGCACTGTCGGCAACTTTACCGCTCAGTACATTCAATGGCCCGGACCGAATTGGCTGATTGTGCCCTGTCTGGCTCGACTTGCTTTTGTGCCTTTCTTTCTGTTTTGCAACTATTTGCCTGGTGAAAGTTAGGTTCGAACGGTGAATGTATTTTTCTCCCACGATTGGATGTTTATTGTGGGCATTATTGCGATGGCCTGGTCATCGGGCTATCTCTCAAGTTTGGCCATGATGTACATTCCACGGCTGGTTCCATCGAGACTTTCGGCCACTGCGGGCATGTTGGGTGCAGTCACTATTATACTGGGCATTCTGGTGGGCATCAACACTGGACTCGTGTATCCAAAGATGGTCTCAAAGCAATTGTAGAAATCCTATCAGATCTATGGTGGATATCTCTCTCTCTATTGGCGATAATGTTAGTGATCGAAATAAATCAACCAAATGGTCGAAGTTTCTAAATAACTTTCCGAGTGTTGCATACGAATGCATTCATTTAATATAAACAAATTGAATTACACAAACAAAGATTGTTCATTTTTATTTTAAATGTTACAGTAATAAGGATAAGTATGGAAATTTGAAATAAACCAATATGGAATTTAACTTTCACTCGAGTCGACGTTCCAACAGTTCGTGATCCACCTGAACATAATCTTCTGGATTGCGGTTGTCCACAATGTTGAGTCGGACTTGGTCTTTCTTGAGTTCGGGTAACTTGAAATGCTTGGTGCGAACATGTCGAACGACATTCTCCTTTGCAGCAGCAGAATAACGACAACCGGGCCAAGTGCAGGAGAATGGCTTGATGTTCAAATGGATACGTTCGTGTCGAGCCAATTGGGATTCCGTAGAAAATAATTTGCCACATCCTGTTGACTTGCATTGATTCTTGTTCGATCCAACAGTATACTATAGTGACAGCCTTTTGACGTTTGTTTGTGACAGTTCCAGACGCAGTTGATGATTTGCGTTTACGGCCATCAGAAGTAGACGGAGCACCTCGAATCGATTCCACCAGAGCACTTTGTGATTGACTCCACTCATCCAGTTCGACTGTTTCCACTTGTGGATCATCAGACAGTTCGATCTGAGCAGAACGAGCAGATCGAGCGCGGCCACCACAACCAAATTGGTTTCGAAGTTGAGCTATCTTTTCACGAAGAATTCCGAATCGTTCATCCACCTGAGCGATGAGTTGACGTTTCAGTCGTTCACAGTCCACGGACATTCGTTCTTCGAATCGATCCAGGAACGAGTGGAATCGGATGATACGAGGCATGGTGAAACACAAGAGATAATAGTAAATAGAAATTACAACACAAAACTCTGCAGCAGTAACTGTGTCACTGTCGGTCAGCAAAAAACGGCAGACTATTTCTACAGCAGTACATTGTCAGCCAGCTGTTTGCTTCTTTTCTCTCTCCCTCGTCTGCATTTTCTCTTATTTCTATTTGTCGATTTTGCCTCACCGCCAAAAATGGTCCGTCCTATAGCAACCCGATTTGTCCGCCTCTTGGATCGATTCGATGAGCAACTTCTGGCTGATTGTGATCGAATGAAACGCGAACTGTCTGCTCGTGTTGACCAACAGTTCGGTGTAATGCGTGCCAAAGTGGCAGAGCTCAAGATTCGTTTTTCCCGTTCTCACATTTCTTCTTCGTCACTCAACATTGAAGGAATTTTCGCGGACAATCTTTCAGTGGAAGTGGTTTCCTTTGGTGATTATATCGAACGTAAACGAAGCGAAGCTGCTGTCGAACTGCAGAATGCATCAACCTCTTCTTCTGGTAATCGCAAACGAAAGCAACAAACTGGCCAGTCTGCATCGAAGAACACCAAGAAAGCAAAGACTCAGTCTACTGGTCAGAATGTCAAGATGTTTGCCTGCAAATTTTTGGGTTGTGATCGATTTTTTTAAAGGGATATGCTATTGGCCAACCACGAACGTATTCATCTCAAGATTAAGCCATACTTTTGCACTTGGCCAAACTGAAAATATGCTTCGGAACAGCCAGGTGCTATTGTTCAACACATTCGTTTGGTTCATTTCAAGTTGCCCGCCTCTGTCAAGAAGCAGAACGAACTGAACATGATCGATGATCGTGATCCGAACGAGTTTGTTCGTGTGGATCAGCAGTTGGCCAATCGTCGACTTTGAATTTGACTGTAACACTAACTATACATTCGATTAATAAATAATTTGAATTACAATTCAATTGCGATTAAACTGAGATTGTAATTTTTTAAATGTTCGTATCACTTGTCAATTTGTATATATCAAAGTTATATAACACTTTATTCATTTTGTAAAGAAACATTAAAACAAAAACCAAAACTCAATCTAAATTCAAATTACTACTAATTCGCCCTAATCGATAGATAGGCAAACGGCATCATTTGCGGTGTCGAGATTTGCCATTTGCGTTCGGTATGCCTGGAAATTGCTTCATCGCGTGTTGACACATTTGCAAGAGAATTTTGAGTTTGTACTGCAATGAAAATAGATTTGTTACTCGAAAAATATAAATTGACATAGAACACATTACCCCACTAGCCACATTCAACAGTTTCTTCCAATTGGCGTACTAGGTGTCGAGTGATTGCACCTTGCCAGTGTACAGATACTGCAATCAATGGTTCGACTATCTCAATCGACAAATCAGGAATGTCAATTCTGTTCGACTGAGCGATCAAGTCTTCCAACACTGGCGATTGAGTGAGAATGACTCCGTGCACCTTCATTTCGGTTCCACAAACTGCCAAAGTGACATCTCCATTTCGTTTGTCATCATGCCACAGTGAATTGACCCAATCGAGCAACTGTTTCTTTGATGTTTCCACCAATTCAGACAGTACTAGAGTAGGCACGGTCAAATCGAACGTCAAACTGTCAAGTAGGGTAATCTAGTAGATGATTGAAAGTAAAGTTAATGTCATAAAATTCATTTCTCACTTACCTCACAACAAATGTTGAACTTGTTCGTCTCAGTCCTGTAGTAATAGTCGAGTAAATCAATATATTTCACATTTAAAATGTTACACAAAGGAATGTAACCCAAATCGAGTACCAAACGTTCAACACAATCGCCAGTGGTCACAGTTTGCTTGCCAAACTTGAATGACATTTTGTATCGAATGATCGAGTCTTCCGATTCGAAGCGCCCATTTGGACATTCGTGATTGTACACCAAACTAAATGCTATTTGTTTCTCACTAAAACAGGTATTATGTGATGCAATTTTGTTTATTCGAAATTTGAGTGATGACTTTTCGGGTGCACAAAACTCGGGAATAACTAGTTCAGAATCGTGATTTATGAGTTTGCTTAAGAAGTTGTCGATGGGCCAGTCATGAGAAATGTGATACATTGCGAGGTGAGTGTACGAGATGGTTTCCTCAATTCGATTCGACACTTTAAGTGGGACATTTTCATATACTTTGTGATGAAATTTCTTCTTTCTGTCACAAGTCACTGCAAAATTGTGATGTTCCGATGTGGCCAATAGAGAAAACACCAACACGAGCAATTTGGGACGTGAACTGGCGATACCATTCCAGTTCCAATTGCTTTGACAACTTTCATGGGTACAACTAGAAACTTAACTGCGTGGTATGTATCTCGTCCAATGCCGACAATACCGAAAGTTCCAGATGTTTGTCAACATGAGCGAAAACACATGCGCACTAATGCAAACAGCTGTTCAGCTGGTTCACTTATAAATCATTTAGAGTCTAAATTAGACTAAACGTGCCATTTGATAAATATTTCACTAATTGAATGCTCTCGTTGCTGACATCATCCCAATGCTGATAAGTGCACTTGTTCCATTTCGAAACGTTTCATTAGGAACGATGAGTCATGTAGAATGAACGCAAATGCGAACATGAAGCCAAATTCGAAGGCGTCTATTCGACACTTGACCGATAACAATGCAATACATTTGTCTACAAATATACGGACCTGGACCAGTGGCTTGGCTGTCTCTGTTTGTTCGTTGTTAGTCAGCTCTACTCCTACTTTGGCTGCTAACTCCTTCCGTTTCATGGTGAGTATTTTGGACTGGCTCTGCCAAGTTCAATCAATCTTCGAATTTGTTTGTTCTAACTTTGTTTTATGTTTCTCTTTTCCCACAGGCCGATCAAGAAGCACGGACAGAGCTTATTGGCAAGCGAATCATCTTCAACCGTTCCAAATCGCCCTTCATCGTCCAGAAGTACATCACCGGTGGCGCATTCGGCATGATTTTTCGCGGAATGCACGAGAAAAATCAGATGCAAGTGGCCATCAAGATGGAAAGTCGAGAGGCCAGACAGCGACAACTGTACCTCGAGTATGGCTTCTATGTGGAGGTCATTGGCCGATGCCGATACACGCCCCGGATATACACAATTGGAATGTGTGGCAACTATTACGCTCTGGTGATGTCTCTGCTGGGCCCTTCCCTCAACGATCTATTCAACGAGTGCAAAGTCGGTCTTACCGAGAAATGCATCGCCGCACTCGGTGTGAAGCTGGCCGAAATCTTCAAATACGTCCACTACAAAGGACTCATCTATCGTGATGTGAAGCCACAGAACTTCCTAGTGGGGCCAACCAACAGTTCTCGTGCTCTCAACCTGTACATCATTGGTAAGTGCACAGTGGACGATGTATGGCTCGCTCATTACTGACACGAAAGTCTCTTTTCAGATCTAGGCCTGTGCAAAAAGTGGCGACAGGATAATGGCAATCACATTCCTTTCACTGACCGCCACTGCGTCCTTGGCACTCCCGTCTTCATGAGCTCGGCCATGCACAAGGGCTACGAACTTTCCCGAAAGGACGATCTCCAAGCAGTGATGTACATGCTAGTGTACTTGCACAAGACTACACTTCCCTGGAGCGAGACGTCAGTCAACAATGCCAACAAAGAGCAATGGCAAGCGGACTTCCAACGAAATGGTCTGTCACACTTGTAATCTTATTTGTCATTTTGACACACAATCGTTTCGTTTACACAGGCGAAATGAAGGAAGCCATCGAGCCAGTGGAACTGTGCAGCGAGATGCACCCCAACTTTGCCGCCATTTACGAGCACATTCGCAGACTTGGCTTTGTTGACAAGCCAGACTACAACAAGTACATCGCCAAGTTTAAAGAGATACTCGACACAGACGATGTCGATGATGCACTCGATTGGGATGGTAAGCACAAGAAGAAACCCAAGAACAATAGGTTTGTGTGCTGTTTTGTGCGTTCGACTTGTGTGACTAACCATTCTCATTTGTACTTGTGCAGTAAAGGATCCCTCGACTCTGTTCGAATCAAGAAATCGAAAGAGGCCGATCCCAACAAGAAGAAATAGACGATGGTCTGGCACACAAAGGGCACTCTTCGCCACTCAACTGCACAAGTCAACTAATTGTCGATACCATCGGCTACAATTTAATGCCAATAAATATTAATTTGTTTAAATTATTTGTGTTCGCTTTTTTTAAACAAATTTTTATAGATTTTTTTAAACTTAAATCATTCCATCTACCAGACAAGTGACATGTGTGGTACGACAAAGCACCCTTCGGTGTTATGTGCACGAATGGACACAAGTGCCTGGGCAAATGAATGCACGGCAAGACATTCACTGCTAATTTAAATTGTGACTGCTTGTGTCGATACGAACAGATCGATAACTTAGCTTTTTGTCTGCCATTGCATTAGCACAGTAATTGCCAAATTGAATGTTCATATTTGTATTTATATTTGAAAAAAAACTTAATCTGCAATTATCAGCTAGACAAAGAGCAGCTGCACTCGATCAGATGGACACAGAGAAGAGCACTTCAGAGAAGGTTCTTTGTACAAAGGTGTTACACCCCATTTGGGCTCATTGAGCACTGGCTCATGACTGAGTGCTTACATAAATTCACAGTCAAAACATCAACTAATTGTCGACACCAGCAGCCACAATCTAATGCCAATTAATTAAATTAATTTGTTTAAGTCATTTGTGTTTGCTTTTTTGAGCTCGCGTGATCATCGTATGCTTGTTGGCTCTCGCCGTCTGGTTTGTGTTCTTTCGAAATGGACAAGGCGAACCAAAAGACCACTCTCAAGAAAAGAGTCATCTCAAGGAAAGCTCTTCAAAGGGCAAGGAGTCTCGTCCAAGTCAGAAAGAAGGCGGTAAAGAGAGACCAACCTCCACCGGACTGACCAAAATAGTTTCGAAGCAAGGCTTGAAGCAACAGGCCTCGGACAAACAAATTTCACAGATTACCTCGGCCAAATCCATTGGACCGGCAAAATCCATCGCCACAGATATGAACAAGTCGAAGTTGGCCCAACCATAAAAGACTTACGCTTCAAGTCATTTATGACAAACATTAATGATTAAAATTATTATGAACAATTTGGCTTAGAAATATTTATTTGCTAAGTTTGCAAAATGACACCCATCATGGGGCAATGTCGATTGTTGATTTGGTGGTGAGTGCAATTGACTCAGTGGTGGTGAGTGTTGCCATGTCCACGATGGCTGCTGACAGAGGTGCCAGACTTCTTGGACACGAACTTGACAATCATGATGGTCATGTTGTCCTTGCCTTTGATTCCACCAGCGGGCACCTCTTTCGGCAGTATCTTGTCGATGATGTCTTCCGTGATGATGGACAGTTTCTTGTGTTTGATGTTCTTGTGCACGTACTCGATCACCTCGTCGTTGGTCATGCTGTTCCAGATGCCGTCGCACATGAGCACCAGAAACTGGTCAGTCACCGGATTGAAGGTCTGCATGCTGTACATGGGCCCCGCGATGATCATCTGATCGGATATAGAGAGTTGCTCGTTTTGCTTGAACATGTGGTCACCAAAAGCGCGTGACACATTGATCATGCCCTTGATGCTGCCTGAGACCACAAAGCCACCAGCCTTCTCGATCCGAATCGTCTCCTCGGGGTCTTCGGGCTTGTTGTCATTGGACAGGGCCAGGGCTTTTCCATTGCGGCACAGCACACATCGAGTGTCACCAATGTTGGCCACATGGAAGGCATTGTTCTTGAAGAGGCAGACCACTGCGGTAGTGCCACTGCTGATCCCAGGCGACAGCTCGGGCAGTTCGGGATGGTACTTGTGGCGGAGTTGACGCAACTCTTCCATGACATCCTTTCTCTTCATGGAACAGTCCAACAAGTAAAACGCTTCGGTGAGGCCATTCTTGATCTGTCCCTTGTGGTAATTCTTGTTAATGTGAATGTAGTCGGAGATGTTGTCGCCCACATAACGTGCCACCTCTGTGCCATTGTGACCATCGAACACAGCAAACAGTGAAGTGTCCTTTTCAAAATTGGGCTTCACCAGGTGAATGTCTTCTTGAGTGTTGCGCCATCCTTGGCACGTGCTCACTGCGTACTCGAACATTGGTCCAGAGAGAAACATATGGCAGAGAGAAACATTGTTTACAATCGATTCGACAGACGGACTCGATTACACAACTCAATTCGAATTAAACGTATGAATTCGACATTAAGCTTCGAGTCATTGCTTTCAATTGGAACACTAGTTTAATGTGACGTTGTGGTTGGACAATCATTTTCAAGTGAACATTTCGATTAGTTTGTTGCATTTGCTCAGTAATAAAGTCAATATGACAAATCGACTTGCGTCGAACAAGACCATTTCTATTCTAGCTCTTGTTTCGCTTGTTTCTTATATTTAGACTATAGTCTACTACTAGTATACTTTTGCATTATCACCTTTGCGTTGTGTTGCGTTCGGCACATGGACTTTTGGTTGGCAACTGCAACAATGTGACTAGTGCGAGCGCTTATGAGGCAATTGCACCAAAGTGAATAATAACGATCCCGAGCAATTAGACATTTTTTACATTTCCTGGCCAATTGACTCAATAAAATTAATTGAACCACTAGTATTTCTCAAATGTTCATTCTAATTCAATATGCATTGGAGGAGTGATTTGTGTGACAATTTACCACTTGCTTGTTAATCCTATCAGTTTGAGTGGAGGGAGATTGGCCTGCAAGATGGCAAAGTAAGTGCACACTGCACAGTGACACAACAGCTCAAATGTGATCACTCTCAAACAAACATTCGGTTCGAATTTGGTTAGCTTTCAATGGTTATACCATGCTTAAAACATTGAACACCGAGCTAAGTGGGCAACACCGCCACATTTGTCTATTTGGCAAGTGTACATTCTAGAGGCTGTCTGAGTTAATCGTTTGTAAGTGGGGCACTTTACTCAATTACATTCCATTTTGAGTTTAACTTTAATTTGAACTATTGAAGTAAAATTGATGTCTTTGTAGAACACTCGAAATGCTTAATCGCATTCGGTACAAAGCACACACTCGATTGCATTGCTTTCTGTTATGACAATATCCTACAATTCAATAGTCACTTGTTCATTAGTGTTAAATTCACAAGTCGAATCTCAAAATATTTGCCATGCTAAACTGTGACAAAAGATTATTGACAATGAATAGAGTTTAATTATAAATTGAACATGTCCACTAAATGAGACTAATGAATGTGCCTAGATGAGATGGCACTTAGGCAGGATTGTCGTCCTTGGCCAGACTCATGGCTCGCTTGTGTGCGGCTTCGACCGCGCCAGACACTCCCGAGGCGACGTCCGCTTTGTCGAGAATGGTGAGGCCATAGATGGCACAGCCCGATGGAGCGCACACCTCGTCCTTCAGCTCGTTGGGATGCTTGCGCGATTCGAGCAGAGCCTGAGTGGCACAGTTGACCGTCTTGGCCACGAACTTGACCGCCTCGGCTCGGCCCATGCCAATTTTGAGTGCACCGTCGGACATGGCGTTGATGAAGTAGTAGCTAAAGGCCAGACCAGCACCACAGACCGCACAGGCAGCATCCATCTCCTTCTCGGGAATGTACTCGAGCTTGGCCACCATCGAGAGCAGCGAGCGCACCGGCTGACCGAGCTTGGCCGAATCGTCCGGGTCACAGTCGATGGCACAGATGCCAATGCCATAGCCGGCACCGCAGTTCATCACGATGCGGTGTATCTCCAGGTCGTACTTGTCCGGATGCTCAGGATTGAGCAGAACGTCCTTGATGGACTTGAGCTCGTAGCCAGTGACCAGCGAGAGCACATAGAACTTGTGCTTCATGTTGGGAATGTAGTTGGTGGTCAGGGGAGCGGGACGAATGCCACCGAGCTTGTACAGGTTGCGCATAACGTTGCCATTGACCGCGATGAAGATGACATCACAGTCGAACTTGCCAAAGATGTCCAGATTGCGCTTGGTCACCTTCAGGCCCGGATGGTTAGTCTTGAGGCGATCCGTGTTGTTAGAGCTCGGGGCGGACACGTGGATTCGAGTCGGGTCCAGCTTGCCAAAGATGACCAGTCCATTGATGATGGACTCGGTCACTTTGCCAGCGCCAACAAAGCCAATCTTGGTGCTGTCACTAGTGCTCACTTGACTTGACTTTGACTTCTTTGACTTGGTCATAGTTCACAGGGCGGGCACAAGTAAAAGAGAAATAGACAAACTCAAACGATGGTTCGAGAGAAGAGAGCTAGACAACTGCTAGTAGAAGAAGAACAAACTTGACAGTCACAACAGTTCAATGCACAGTTGGTCACTCAATTTATAGTGATTTTTGGCTTGTGTCGAATCACAATAAGAAGTCGATTGTTGATTGGGCAAATGGAGCTTTTCGAATTCCAATTGGAACGTTGTGTGATGAAGCACATCTAGTGACTTGCACAAATGCATAAAACTATTACATGTCACATCCCTTCGTTACTCACAGATTTGATTCGAATTACAAGCATTATTCATCAAGACTTGATTCGAGTGAACGACTAGACTGCTTTTTCTGAACGGTGCACTGAGCAGTCTAATCAACTGCTAGCAATGGGCCAAAATCAGACAAATCAATCGCTTAGTGAGATAGGTGTTAGATCTAACTCTAACATCGAGAAGCAGAAACTCAAGTTCGAGGCGAAATCTACCAAGGACAAGGCTCGTTACCAGATGGAGAAAGGAGCCGTCCAGGCAGTAATGGGAGCCGCCGACAAGGAGCATGGTCATCGCGACCACCATTCCCGATCGGGCTCGTCCTCTCAGTCACAAGCCTCCGAGTCCTCTGGAGATGGGCCAAGTTCGGATGCCGAGGACTGAAAACAATGTGTGTTTCGTTGCATGCTTCGTGACACTTTGAACGAAGCTGTTCAATTATTAAACTCTTCCACACCAAGTCTGACTGCTTCTCGATTTACTCTTCTTTTCATTACATAAGACAACAAACATTACATACTCATAAGAGCAATTGTGAATTTATTATCGACAATTTAATTTCGCAACAAATCCCTCACTTTAGCGAGTTCTCCCTCATTGAAAAGTCAATGACCGTCTCGAGAGTGACGATGAAAACCTAGCATTCATAGCATCAATCATTGAATCTGTCGATCTAGTTTAATGAGAAACAGATCGGGACAAGTATTAAAGTGAGACACTATTAACCTTTCGGTTGGTCTGCTTGTGCTCGCACTCCACCCACCATGGTGGATGCAACTTGTTAGTGCTTGATTGGCCGTTGAGATTTCTTTCATATTCGATCAGTTGGCGAATGAATGCATGTTCACAACATTTGTCGAATGGACTTGCTTGTGAACAAATGCATTTTAGTGGTTGTTTGTAGTCGTCTCTTTGGTTTTGGTGTGTAGCCTGTTGCCTGTTGTATTTTCGCAACATTTCGTTTTATCGATAATCGTGCAATGGCGATACTTTTAGTGTCACTTACTTTTGTTCGTCGAGCAAATTGCACACAACTCTAATAACTTGTCAGTACACAAGTCAACACTCAGTCATTGGCAAATGGCATTCTATTTGATAAATAGCGGTCATAGCGTCAATTAGTGCAGTTCAATTGGCTGTTTGTGTACATTGTACACAGCATTCTCATGAACCAATTTGGTCGCCATCACTTTGCACAGTAACAAAAGCATTATTTGCATAAAAGATTTAATAATTTAATAATAGCACAAAGGCATGAATGATTGCAAATGTACAATGCGAATAATGGAATTGCTTAGTTGAGTGGTGGAAAGGCATTTAGTTGCTCCACCTGGAAAGTGCCTCATTGTAGGTTGCGTTTGTACGCATTGAGACCAATGATGGTGAGGATGGATAGGAGATGTATGCCCCAGTACGAAGTGATGCCATCGGCATTGGCCACAATTGCATTCCATAGGTCCTCCAGAGCTTGACAGTTGAATGGAATGGCAGGAAGCGGAATAGTGAAGCCATCCTCGTTGCCACCACCAGAGCCAGAGGGTTTGGCAGCTGCCGAGGCTGAGCCAGAAGTTGCCGACGAAGCCGAAGTGCTAGCAGATGGAGTGGGCAAGGCTGCAGGGACACTCGCAGATGCGGACTTTGACTTGTCCTCTTTAGTAGACGAGGAGACACTCTTCGAAGTGCTTGGAGGCTTCTTGCTTGGGCCAGTCACTGAAAGAGTTGGACGTGGTGCGGCCGCACCTTTGTTGGCACTGCTGGCTCCAGTTTTCTGTTCCAACTGACTCGGGGCCTTGTACAGCAGCGAAGTGGTCGATGAATCGTCATTTGCTGCAGCATTGAGACTGCTGCCACCACCAGTGACGCTGCTCGATCGGTCACCACTCCATTTGGCTTTGGACTGCTCTTTCTTGGGCTCGACCTTGGCTGGGACAGGAACTGGAGCACCACCACCGGGAGTTGGCAAAGCTGGCCCAGGTTTGGCATGGTCACTCGGTGGAGGCAAAGATGATGGTTTCTTTGGCTGCTCAGCGGAAGATGGCGGTGGCAGTGAAGCTGGTCCTTTGGGCTGGCCAGCAGTAGAAGATGGTGGTGGCAGAGATGTCGGCCCTTTAGGAGAGCCACCAGCAGTTGGCAATGGAGCACCAATCTTTGTAATGTCGCCTGGCGGAGGCAGAGACATGGGACCTTTCGATTGGGACGGAGGCGGCAGTGAAGTTGGACCTTTTGGCGATGGAGCAGGCTGCGATGCTGCTGGTGGAAGCGATGGACCAGATGGCTTGGGAAGGGGAGCTGGCGGTGGCGCAGCAGTTGGCTCGGCAGTTGGCTTGGTGGCAGTTGGTGGAGGCAGAGAAGCACTCATTCGAGCTGAAGTCTTGCCAGGAACCGACGGAGGAAACATGTCGTTTGATGCGCCAGCTGAAGTCGGATCTTTGGGCGCACTGTGCACGGCCATTGGAACTGGCGCTTTCGAGTCATTGCTCTTCTCGGCAGTCAATGACTTGCTTTTTCCATCTTTGGGAGCAGAAGGAAGAGCCACAGACTTTGGTCCTGGTCCTGGCAGCGCACCACCACCTTGAGAGGGAGGCAATGAAGTGGGTCGAGAGGACTTGCCAGTAGGAAGGACAGACTTTGGCGCAGGAGGATCAGCGCCACCAGTTCCCTTTGCGGAGGTCGATTTCGACTTTTCAGGTGGATCCATCGGGAAGATTTTGTAGAGAGATTGACAGGCACAAGGAGAGCGAGAGAGAGAATTCTCTTTTAAGTCAAGAGAACAAAAAGCAGAAAGCACAAATGACCACAGACTGACTGAGCTAACTCTTTTATAGCGACAATGAAACGTGCTAAATCACGATTTAGTCTACATCATTGAAATGAGCACATTCGAATGTGATCGAATGTTCGAGATCAATAGCAATCTGAAATGACACGTTCGTATTAATCGTTGATTTGTGTTCGAATTGCAAATGTCACCATTCAGACAGATCATCAATACATTCAATGCAACGGAGCGAGGAAGTGTTCTCTTTTGCTCGAAGTGCAATGTATGACCGAATTTGAGATGGTCAAACATAATTAACAGTAGAGTTATTGCTAATATGTCCTTTAATCATGCAAATGAATCGAATGCATACACAACTTGTGTCAATCAATTAGTGTAGTGACAAATAGATTTATTGTTTAAATATGACAGAATGGCACAATGTGCCCACTAGTTGACTCTCAAATTGCGAGTCTCTCAATCAATAAACTTCTTGAGGTATTTGCTTTTGAGAATGTCTCCCACAGAAATTCGCTTGCTCTCGTTGGGATTGAGCATGTCCTCCAGCAGTCGAGAGGCAGTCTTGTCCAGTTCCTTGACGTAACGCGACCGAATGAATTTGGGATAATCTTTTATCTCTTTGAGCATTTCCTTGCGGTCTTTGTGATGGAACGGGAACCGATTGTGTAGCATGATGAACAGTGACACGCCCATTGACCAGATGTCCGCTTTGAATGCGTCATACTTGAAGTGTTCTAGTATTTGAGGACATTCGTAGGGCACAGTGCCACAGAAGGTGCCACTCATCTCGATCGGGTGTTCGCCGTCTTCTTGGATCTTCTTGGCAAAGCCAAAGTCGGTCAGCTTGGCAATCCATTTCGCGTTGAGCAGCATGTTGTCCAGCTTGATATCGCGATGTGAGGTAAACAGTTCCTCGTGCAGATAGTTGAGACCTTTCGATGCCTGGTAGAACCACTGACCGGCGAGTTTCTCCTTGATGCCGTTGTGTTTCTTCGCATAACCAGATATGTCTCCGTTGCCAGCAAACTCCATGAAGATGAACATTTTGCTGGCCGCCCGAAAGATATCGTACACTTGAATTAGATTCTCGTGGCGAGACTGGATGAGAGTGTTGAGTTCGCGGGGAAGAAACTTGGCACGACTTCGATCACTCATGGCACTGAGGTCGATCACCTTCACTGCGGACAGAGACTCATTCTCGATGCTGACCGCCTTGAAGACCACCCCGTATGCACCCTGGCCCAGCTTGTTCTCCACCCGGTAGCCCTTGTGCGCGATCACAGCCAGAGTCTTTGGATCAAACTTGGCCGAAGTGGAGCTTTTGGATGACATCGCGAGAGAGGGTTCACTAGAGCAATCGCTTCTTAAGAGACCAAAGAGTGACAAGAGACACTTTCGATTGGTTGAAGATGTGCTCTATTTATAGTGACAAATGAGACCAATGGAAATTGTCGATTTCGATTTTAAAATTCCAATTTGAGTAATGACAATTTGTGGATTACTTTGCAGTGCCAAACAAGTCTGTTCCCTTGTTCCACAATTCGATGCAATTAATTAATTTTGCTAAACAGCGACACTTTGACGGTGGCCTTCTCCTAGACAAGTGTGCTCTCAGTTTATGGTTCTCGTTATTTACCCAATGAGTTGAATTTGTTTGAAGTGCCCGTTGGTCTGTGTCAAACTATTCAATAGTTACTATTGCGAGACATATACAGGCACACGCGTACATACTCACGTACACACACAGCAATACACACCTATCGATCGATAACAATTGTTAAGGGACAAGTGAGGCGATGAAACTGGCTGGCTAGCTTTCAAGCCGTAGTTAATCGATGTCCATTCGTGGCCGAGAACGAGAACGCCAACGATCGAACCGATAGTTTTGTTTACTGTGCTCTCGGACCTCATCCCACTTGCCGTGATTTAACCGAGCCAGAGTATTTCACCGAACGATTGGTTGGCACCATACTGGCTCAAGCACAGCAAGCGTCTTCTCAACCACCTGCCCAAAGGGACCCTTCACTAGACGACGATCTGTGTGGCATCTGTCTGCAGTGGATCACTGCCTCCAACCGTTCCTACGGCAACCAGGAATTGTGCTCGCACCCATTCTGTGCTCAGTGCATCTGCGAGTGGTACGAAAGCCGACCTAATCAAGAATCTCGTCGATGTCCAACCTGTCGAGTCCGCTCTGACCGAATTCTGGTTTGGCCCCGATTGGTTCGTTCGCAGCTGGAAAAGTTTACTCTTCTTCAAGAGCAAGCCCGAGCTGTGAACCTTTCCGGTAATGCTGCTGCTGGTGGTGATGGTAGGGCCATTGTCCGCGAACATGCTCCACTAGTCATCAATCGAGCGAATCGTGTGCGTCGGGTTGTGCCTGCGATACTGATGCAACCAAATGTTCGAGTCCAAGCACAGCCACACGATCCTATCAATGATAGGCTATCATTCTCGGTAGCACCTCATCAGATGAGGATAATTCAATTAGATTATTTGAACTGTTATTATATAGTAATGACAGATATGAATTTTAGATTAATTAATTAAACTAAATAAAGTTGATAAACATTTGATTTAACTCACAGTGAATAATGAATAATTGTCGATTTAAGTGTTATAGGTTATTGCATACTTCAACTAGACCATAAAATGTAGAATTGACATATTTGTAGAGGATAATTTCATTATAATTACGACCAGATGGGAGGCAGAACAAAAGCAAAGCACGGTATCGGTACTGTGCAATTGCTTTAAAGTGGCCACCACTGTGATTGACAGGACAGCTAAGTCGGAGAGACGATTAGATTGGCCAAGGTGGCCACTCGAGAGATCCAATTGGCACTATGCACATCGCAATCGAGAGAGCCATCATAACGCGTAACGTGATAATGACAACAACTTATGAGCAACAAATATACATCCTTATAGCAAAATTATTGTGCTTCTGGAATCCATGCAGCCGTCGAAGCTTCCTACCAACGTATCAAGGAATTGGTCGAGGTGGAGAAGTGAGCAGCTAGCTCTAACCACCATGCAAATTGCCACACTATTGGCCAGCTAATTTGCTATTAAACTATTTAATTTAATGTTGTGAGTAATTTTTTTGCTCAGACGCAATGCAAATAATTATTGTAATGCATTAGGCTAATAGCAGCAGCAGCAGCAGTCTATTGGTGCGCCAATTTCGCCTCTGATCGGCGATTTGCCAATAAAATTGCCGATAATTTGCAGTCACCGAATTAACTTGGCGTTATTAAGCAATGAAAGTGACATGCACAATTGTGCTTCATAGCAGAAAAATACCACTTTAAATTCAAATTGTTAATTTTAATTTAAATTGTTGAATGCTTGTGCACAAGCAAATTGCAAATTGGTGCTTTTGCAGTGATCACGACAGTGAACATCACTGACGAGAATGGCTCAATTCTCGCCACCAGAAGCAAACTTGAGAGTCCACTCTCGAGCTATTTGGTCGTAGCGCTTTCGGTCTTGTTTGTAGATGCGTGCCACCTCCGGCGCCAGTGGATCGTCTGGATTCGGATCGGTGAGCAGCGAGCAGATGGAAAGCAGGACTTTGCTAACGGTCAGCGCGGGCGACCACTGAGACTTGAGTATGTCCAAGCAGATGCTACCAGTGCCATCAATGTTGGGATGGTAAATCTTGGTGGCAAAGCGCACACCAGGAGGCTTGAACGGATAATCCGGTGGGAAACGAATTTGCAGCTTGAAGAATCCACCCTGAAAGGGGCTGTCGTTCGGTCCAATGATGACTGCCTCCCACTCAAACAGATTGTCCCCAACTGGGCCGGCTGAGCAATTCACTGGTGGGTCACTGCGAAGGTCTTGCAGCTCCTTGCGAATGCGACGTTGAGCCATCACCGGGACACTTGACTGAGGGCGTACGCAAAGTGAACAAGTCGGCCAATGGAGACTTGCAATCGAGAGTTGGCAATTGTCAAACAGACTTTCTCCGCCCGAGCCCAACCAATTGAGTCATTTTTATTGCCTTGTTATTCGATATCCTACTCATTCCAGTTCAGCATAGGCACAATGAAATTCGTTCAGTCGAACAATATAGACCAAAGTAATATTTAATTTTGTACATTTCACATGCAAAATTTATGCTTAGCAAATTGTCATTGGTTTATGATAAACTTTATCGTTAGCAGCCTTGTGTGATGATGTACGCCAACTTGTACCTCAGTGCCTTTTGTTGTGTTGCTCTTCTTTGTCCATTCGCAGTAATGAGGTAAGTTTGTTTGTTTAATTTGTTGATGTACTTCATTCAATATCTTTCCTTCTATTAGCATCGATGTCGAGTACGAATGTTCGCAACGAGCAGTAGCAAAAATTCCAATGATTGGCAAATTGTCGGTGTGCTGCTTGACAATTCTCAAGTGTCACTGTTATCTCTCCATTTGCCGCACTCAACCCGACCTGGATGGTTGTGCTAATCAGAAAACGTACAACACCAACTGTGACGACTACAAGACTCGCTGTGCAGATGTGATCGGTGACTTTGCTAACAAGTGTCTTAATTTGACTGTGGATATTCTCGATGACACGTCAAACCCTTCAGGGCAACCACCAGTTCCCACAGTACCACGCAATTTCAACGTCACAACCACTGGACCATTGTCGTCGCATTCTATGACACCTCTTTTCATAGTCCTGGCAGTTCTCCTGATACTCACACTGTTGGCTTTGGCTCTTTGGTGCTGGTGCCACTTTGGCCGAAGCAAAGAAAAGAGTGACAAGCAAAAAAGTTCAAAGAAAAAGTCATCAACCAAAGTGAGTTTAAAGGCGTCAAAGGACTCTTTTGCCCCAAAGCGAAAACAGTCGGAAAGATCGCTGAGCCATCGGATTTCGACACAACAGCTAATTTCACCTCGAGCTGGCAGCAGTCATCAGCTGAAAGTAAAAAGATCAAGAAACAGTCTAAAGAATAGCGGTCGAGAAAGCATAAGAAAGCGCATGACAAGTGCAGGCAGTCTTCGGCGGGCTCGGTCAGTATCGCCACCAGTTCAGCAAGTCAAGATGTCAACAAAGAACTCAACAAGCAAAGGAGTCTCATTTGACAGTCGTGCAGTCACCACTCAAGCAAGCCTAGGCGAGCAAGCTCAAAGCGAATTACCAGAGCAACCACACACGAGGCCTCCCACATCAGGAAAATGTTTGCCTAGACCAAAAAGCAAACAAACAACAAATTAAAATGTTAAATAAGCCAAATTGGTTGTTCTCGTTTTGTGTCACTGCATGACATCGAATGTATGCATTAATTGCCATTGCTATTGTTGCTATTTCAAACTGTTTATTTGCTAATTTGTCTGTTTCGCCATTCGCCCTAAAACTTTGTGGTAACCTTGAACGTTGTGCGTAGTCATTGATTAAGTGTCATTTGCCATAGTAAAGCGAAAAGAGATCAGTGTTTGGCGAGCTGAAAGCATAAACACAAATTGGCACTCATCTTGGCAGGCATCTTTAATTGTTTTTGGTTAGAAAAATAAGGGCCACAAGCATAACTAAAAGCGAGCCAAACAGAAGAGCTACAAATGACGCAATTAGTGTAATAGTGCAATCTATTCCAGTCCGACTATTGGTCTGAGTCGACTCATTTGGGCCAATACCGAGGTGATCAATGACACTATAAAGGGAACATTTGTTATTGTGTTGCTTATTGCCAAAATGATTGGTTCGTGATGTTCGCTAAGGCTTGACATGGACTTCTTGGTTGGCCCTATGCTATGAATGGCAAACAGCACCGAGGATGTTCAGTGGTAATCAATGCAAAGCGCAATTGATTGTCGGTACGAGAAGGGTAATCTGCCAGTTACATGCCAGTTGTATGTGTCCCTCCACTGAGCAGCAAACCTATGTTCGCTAGTAATCATTTTACTCGGCGGGAAAGTGTTTTGCTATTAACAATTGTTGCCCGGCACTGCTTCGTTAGATCGAAATAATTGGTGTGTTCGTAATCTGCAATGATAGCACCCGGCACAGAGTTGGCCGGTTGTGTCCGGCACTCGGCACTTTAAAATCATCAATTTGGCAGTGAGAAACACAAAAGAGACCATTACCGAGTTACTAGTTGGCCAATTCAATTAATACACCAATCACATCGCTATTGAAAATGTCCTGAGCAGTTAATTAGTACAGTCGAGCGAGGACGCACAACCGACCACTACTGATCGTAATGTAACAACTGTACAACATAACTGCTTGTCGATCGAATGGTCTGTCTGAGAGCAAGTCTCAATTGGCTCGAGTCGATTAATTAACTCTGGTCAGTGTTCAACTACGTTCTTTGGCAAATGTGACTTTAATTGTGATTTTGGCCTTTTCATAAATTGTACTGAAGCAACTCATTGTCTGACGAGACAAAATATGGAGATGCCAATTGAAGGTGTGGCCAATGGCAACAGGACCAAACTTGGTCTGGGATTGTGATTGTGTGATCGTTCTCACTGGAACTGAGCGTATTCCATTAAGTGCTTCATTGATCAGTGGTTAATTTGAATTTTACTTGTTCAACTTGTCGAAATTGCATTTCACTATGTCTGGCACGAATTTGACATTTGCTCCTTGCCTCCGAGTGAACGCGAATGCGGCTCCCAACGGAGAAGCAACTTGTGAATGCGTTTCAACTGCCAAGTGATTGCGGTTGGCAATGTTCTCTCATCTGCCCGAATTCATCCATCAAAGTTAGCAATATTATTCGGAAATTGCCAGTTTCCATTCACACTGTCAATTGTTCACAGTCTTCAAATGCATAAATGTTTGCAAGTGATGTAAGTCACTTCTTGGTGGTCAGTCAAAGTTGCCAAAGGAAGGCACGCCAGAAGGCATTTAGGTGTGTTTATAAACCTAATTAGGTTTGTTGTGTTGCTTTTGTGGCGAGTCTGTTTTGCCGAGCACATTCTCTGGGGTGCATCTCTGTATAATATACACCTAGTGAATTTGGGGCCACTGACACAATCACCCTAGGCAGACATGCATGTTTGAGGCAACTGAGAATTGGCTCGTGTTGCTTGACCAAAGTAAAGTAAGTGGCGTGTCTATAACTGACAGTGGCTGATGCCATTCGAGGGCAATTGTAGGTCCACTCATTGCCAAATGGGACAGCGAAATTAGAAATTATGAGATCACTCCAATTAGACTTGCCACAAAGGCACATTGTTTGGTTTACCATCTTGAAGCTCGAGAGAAAGGCTCACAAGTCAGTCGGGCAGCACTTTGGAGGCAAACGACTTGCTCTGTTCGTTCTGATCACAATTGGCAAACAAATGGTGAAGTCGTTGTTGTTGTTGTTGGCAAAACGTCCTGAGGACATATGTTGCAGCAATATTTCACTGGCGACAAACAAATAGAGTCATTGTAAGGTGCTCCAACAATGCTAACAAGTGCTTGCAAATTCCATCTGTGGACACATTGATACTGATCTATTGATTTGGCAGTTTGATGTGCTACATTTCCTATAATCGATTATACTATTGCTCCTCATTAATCTACCAATAAAAGTAAAAGTAAAAGTACAAGCAGGATAACAACAAAAGTTTATTTTAAATATTTTAAATATATTAATAAATTATATGGCAATTCGCTAATTGCGATTCCATTTGAATGATGCATCAGACGGAGTGCATTCATTGCTGTTTGGTCTTGGAGCTTTGCTGGAGCTTAGTCTTGGAGCTGGCATCGGCAGCCAAACCGGTAATTTCGGCTTCGCGGAGTACGATCGGGAACCATCCGTGGGCACAGACATGGTCGATCGATGGACGATGATCCGGCTCGGGAGTGAGCTGCACACGAATTAGGTCCTTTGCCAGAGCAGACAGTTTCTTGTCGACCTCGTCCTGAAAGACATAAATGCGGTGCATCTGGTTGTGGTACATCTTCTCCTTGTCGCGTCTGTCAAACGGATACTCCTTGTTCAGTATGATGAACAGCATGATGCCCAGACACCAGATGTCGCCCTTGAATGGGTCGTAAGGGATTTCCTTGAGGATCTCTGGCGGATTGTAGGAGGTGGTGCCACAGTAAGTGTCGGAGACGACCACCCGACCACGTCGGTCCAAGGGCACAAAGCGCGAGAAGCCAAAATCGGTGAGGATTGGATTGAAGTTGGCGTCAAGCAGAATGTTGTCCAGCTTGAGGTCACGGTGGGCAATCTTGTGTTCGTGCAGGTACTTGATGGCCCGGGCAATGGGACAGAACCACCAGCGAGCCTTCCACTCACACACCGCACCGTGGTTACGCACTTCGTTGCCAATTGTGCCGTTGGGCATGAAGTCCATTATGATGTAGATCTTCGCCTTGGTGCGGAACAGCTCCTCCACGTGAATGCAATTCGGGTGCTTGAGATTACGCACAATCTGTAGCTCGCGTTTCAGGTCATCATCCAGTTTGGAATTGTTCGGCTCTTCAACGTGCACCACCTTGATCGCGTACTCTTTGCCATCCTTCAACGTCTTGTACACGTTGGCCTGGCCACCCGCGTCAATTTTGAGAAATCCAGAGTAGCCGCGCTTCATGAAGATGTCCATCGAGACGGAGTGCGATCAGTTTAGGGCAAGGGGCAAGTAGAACTCGAATGCGGGCACAAGTTATCAACGATAGGCAAAGGTGCAAGTCAACAGAGACAAAACTGAGCAAGTCAAAGCATTGACCAGTGAGGCTGCTGGTTTTATAGAGATCAACAGCAGAACTGTTACTTTTGGTTCGATTTGGCCAATTGTCCTTGGTGATAGAACAAACTGAACAAACACGACATACATGCGATAATTTGTAATCTAAATTATTTTAAAATTAAAATTAAAATAGTAAAAGTGACAAATGGTTATTCGAGTTGTGAAACTGCCCAATGATAATACTCAATGAAGTCGATGGGTGAGGCAATGAGAACAAACTCGAATTAACAAATAGCTTAATAAAAGCAACTTAATAATAGCTAACTAATTAATGTCATAACAGGAATGCCATTAGTGCCTGGTGGTTTATATTTTGGAACGACCAGCCTGGTCTTTCGAGTTGAGTATAGTGATCGAATTAGTCTATTGTAGTTTGTCCACACATTTTGAGCATAGTCCCAAAACGAAAATCATTACCACCGAGTCATGGTAGAGTTACTTTGCGGCCACAACAACATAGGCCACAATTACAATGAGCACAATTACGGCAAGCACCACCACAATGATGATGATCGAATGGTTGCCCTCTGAAGGTTGCAAAATTTACAAAGCCCAACTCTGTAGCAACTCGTCATTGGTCAGTGGCACTAATTGAAATATCTAAATGGCTTAACAGAGACAATTAAATGTTTGCCACAAGTGCAGTACAGTTGTGCGAAGTGCAATCTGATGGTTGTGCCACAAAATGAGTCACTTTTCAGTTGTAGCTCCATGGCCAGCGAATGGTGATGTGCCTGCAAAGTTTGCAGTGCAAACAACTGTCCACAGTGGCCAATAGGCAGAGCTCTGTTCTTTCCTCTCCAATCAATTATTATTGCCTTATTCGTTAGCATTCTTTGTCTTTCTCTTTGTACAATAGCACAGGCACAATAAAACATGAGCAAGTCAAACGAATGCGCCCAGCAATAAATTTCAGCCAGTGCAAATAAATAAGCATCGGTTCTGTTTGTGCACAATGGCGAATTGTGTCGAGTGCCGAGCCACCTGCCATCCGTGGATGGCACTGACTTCCTTGCAAGATTGCACAGACACCACACTGAATCACAGTGGTCTACTTCATTTATATTGAGTCAAGTCTCGCTCTTGCTTCGAGAATCTTGCTTGACACAGACAAATAGCCACTGACTCGCACATACACTAACTGGTCGCATGCACTGGGCCAATACCTGGAGACGTTTTTGTCTGGGAAGCTAATGTTTCAAGGGTGCAATACTAGACAATGAAACTTCATTTATTAGTCCAATCACAAATGCAAGTGAACTAATCTGTCCAAAATGGATTCAGTGGAAAATAATAATTTGATTGGTGTCTTATTGGTGTATTAGACAGGCGCGCATCCTCGCACTTCGCATCTAACTGACTCGTCAATGACTGACTCGTGGTGTCCCATCCAGAATATGTGAGCAAGCAAAGCAGAATTTCGTTTTGTTTGCAGTTTATGTATGTGCACCAATGTTGTGCACACGAATCGCTGCTAATTGCAAAATATGCACACAACTACACCTGTCCGATGGCCTCACCTCGGACAATTGGTCCCAGCGAGGCAACACTAATAGTTGACTGAGAGACTGAGAGCAAACAAACATGCAAAGGCAATTCAGTTGTATCTGGTCAATATGGTTTGTAAGTCTTAATGAAACCCGAGCGTGTGGGCTCTAACTAATACAGCCATGATGGACTCATGCTAAGGCGTCATTAGTGCCCGCCAGGACTGGGCAGAGGTGAGTGGCTAAGTGATGGTGTGATGGCTCGATCGACCATAATGGCCAGAAATATCATTTGTGTCAATAATGAGCCGAATTGAACAAATCTAAATGCTAATAAAGTGAACGTACCGAGGCAAGCAAATCAAATGAACTTATTGCCAAACTCATGACAAATTAATTGTGTGCTCAAAGCAACACTTTAGTTTGCCAAAGGAAACTAAATTCAACTGCAAATAAACCAACACTCAGTGCCAAGTGTCAGTCTTGGCCAACTGGCAGCAATAGCAAACTGTAAAGTAATAATGCCTTGCTACTCAGCTTCGTTTGCTCAATAGGTGAACACTCGAACTGAACTAACATAAAACGACAGTAATGTCTGACCACTTAAGATGAGTCTCGCTAATGCGACATTACATTTAATGTATTAAAATAAACCAATTAATAATGTTTGTGTAATTGTGTGCATTCTTTGTCAAACTTAATTATTAATTATTAATTTCAATATAATCTCAAAATTATTAAAAGTATTAAAAGTATTACATTTAATTAGGCAAATAAAGTACGAACTAGTATTTCAAAGAAACGGCCACTTGACTTGAATATAATAGACGCAGTGAAATTTCCTACTTCGTCTACTTGGTTGAGGACAATTTTGGTGTCAGGGTCGACATGAAGTCCAAAACACTCCATTTGCACTTTGAAGAGGTGTGCCTTTAAGGTGGATGAGTGCACCGGAGCTGGCCACAACAGAATGCGACGAGAAATTGTAGCACACACAGGACAGAGTATGTCATAGAAAGGTGGGATAATTCCAACCAAGTCTCTCGAACAGTGCGACAACAGAAGCAGTGACCGCAACTGTCCAAAAGTCCAACCAGGTTGTCATAAGTCAAGTCTTACAAATAAAGTGAATTAATGATTGAGTAAAATGAAAATTGAATTACCATCACGTGAATACCATGAAGTGGGAATTGACTTACCACATCGAGCACAATCTTGTTGCTTAAATAGTTCATTCCGGGCATTGGCATTGTAGCCCTGTTGATCAAATTGATCAGTCACTGATCTTTTGTTGGCACTTGTTTGGCCAGTTGCTTGCTAGAGTAAGACTATTTGCATGTTTAAAATAAACAATAACATCTCGGATAAATGATGAACAATGAGAGAAAATGAATCATTTTTAATGTTTTACAAATCGCATATTGTAAATACACACACGACAGTAACAAAATTTTAATCAATTTCCAAATCATCCAAAACATCCAGATCATTCAACTTCTTGGCCATCAATTTGAAAACCTCATTGAACAGCTTGGGCTTGGTTTGTATCAATTGGGCCCACTTGTCGGTAGAGATGATCAAATTGGAGTTTCTGTGTGATTTAATGAAATAATTAAAATCAATAAATAATACTTCAATAATAAACTCACCTGACAATGTACTTGATTGACTCAATCTTGAGTAGTTTCGCGCTCTGCATGTCAGCCATGACCAACAAATCAACAATCGACGAAACATATGACTGAGTTTGATCATTCTCGAGTTGGCAACAAATCCATTGTTCACATTGACATTTGAGATTCTCGAATTCGTACTAAATTGAAAAAAATTAAAACTAAATTAAATCAACAATATATATCAAACCTTATCGGAGGCAACCAGCAAGTCAGCAGCAAATGTTTCATCCAACTCAACTTGTCCCGTGTAGATGTACTTGAGTAGCACTTCAAACACATCCACGGACACATCAATGATGTTCACTCGATTCTGTCGGCTTTCCTCCAAGTCGTGATTGAACATGGCTTCGAACACTGGCGATCGAGATGAGAGAATAATCTTGTGAGCTTTTAGTTCTTTATCGCCAAAACACAAAATGACGTCATGAAATTTAGAGTTTTCCAACATTTTCGTGTAATCATCCAAAAGTTTGCTATCCATATGTAAGGGCAGAGGTTGAGGTTGAATGGCAATTGGACTGATGTAAAGCTGATGAAAATTAACAGTAAAAATTGAGTTTTAAATTCAGTTCAACTTGAGAATATTTCACATACCTCACAGTAAATCCTAAGTATACCATCAGGCAATAATTCTCCTGCTCTATCCAAAATATATCTTCGACGAATATATTCTGGGAATCCATAAAAGGAATCTTCACGATAATTTCCTTTGTTTTCTAAAAAAATAAACAAATAAATAAAATAACTAAAATCAAACTGATTTAAATATATTTACCTTTTGTGTGTACATGCTGCCCATGAGAATTGATCAAAGAAAACTTGTACAAAACATCTCAGGAAACTTGCAGGATACAAAACACATCAAAATGTTAACGCCATTAGTTGTGCCTGGAAATCCATTTGGATACAAACGAAGACTTATTTGATGTTTGTTTGAGGGCTCAAAGCAGGGCGAATCAATGTACTCGCCTGGCACGTTGTGACTTTGGAATTGGTTGATAGTCCAGTCCAGTTTCAGTAGAGTAGTGTTCATGTTGAACAATGCAGTGAATTGTTTCGATTGAACAACACAACGAATGACAAGCCACAAGATTCACCAAAAATAAATTTGAACTAGTCACTTGTTCAAGTAGATTATGACATAATCATTGTGTGTATAACAAAATTAGTAATAGTTTTAAATTACACATCACACAACACGATGATATCCTTCGACTGGCTAAAATAATTCAATAACAAAGTTTGAAGTTGAACTGTTCAACTTGAACAAACACATTTGGCAGTCCAATGGACAGTGTCCATTCACAGACGAAGTAACTACTTTACTCGACAGTTTCTTTTATTTGCGAATTCGTAAATCATTAACTAAATGCTATCTTTTTCTTAGTGAGGCAGAACACAAACTGACCAATTACTAATTGGCAATTAGGTGACTGATCAAGACTATGCATCATTAAGCATTACACAATTTAACTGGTCTGGCTTTATTTTCCTGTTCTCAAGTGTTCAGTTTATCTGAGTTACTGAGTGACTGCGCTGACTCACTCAGTCAGCCTTCGCCTCTACCTAGGCAGCTCGATCGATCGATGACTAAACTTACCCGCGGGTATCTCTGTTATGTTCACGATGTGAAGTCACTGAAGTCTCTGTGTTCCGCTGATTGCAATAATTTCACACATTTGCACATATTCAATTTGGTGTTCCCTAAAATTAACTCGATCATGGTAATGATTGTCGTATGACTGTTTGTCACTGATTCTCCTGTTTGTGTAGTGTGGATGCACATATGTGTGCAAATGTTTTTCAGTGACTGAGTAAACCGTTGCATATACATCAATCATTGATAAAAGCAATCCAATTGGCATTCTTGGCAACCTTCTTTAGATCAAGCAATGCCAACAAATACAACTTGCCGACATCTCTGCCGGCCATCATCGACTCTATTGTGTGTCTCCAATCATTGCACCAACCGAGAGCCAAATGCACGATTGACCTTATTGTAAATATTTGCACAAACTTATTAGTAAGTTCGCCTTTTAAGTGACGCACAGGAAAATTGCCATTCGACTGTATTGTGTCAGTACTCTAAAGTATTACAAAACTATTTCATGGTGCAGCTGCAGACGGGAAGCTATGCAAAAGTCACAAATTAGTTTCAAAAGATTACCATTTATTAATAAAATCAATTAAAATCACAAATAAAATGCACAAAATTAATAAGAAATCAAATTATCCCTTTTGTCAGTATCCAACTGTTCTGGTTGTGCAGTGATCGTTCCAAGGTTGATCACAGCCTTCGCCTGTGCATCTATAAACTCAAGTGGCACTCCAGTTCGATTGTAGCGAGTGTGCAGCTCCGATTGCACCTCCTCCACCAGTGACTGATAACGAATTTGTCGATGCTTTTTGGTGATTCGAACCAGTGCCGCTTGAACACACACAGAGTGATGCTTGTCTAGTTCCGCTTTGGACAGTTCCGAGACTGGTTTGGTTTCGTTGGCTGATTTGGTACTAAAATGGCAAAAACAAGTCGCTTAAGTCAACAAAATTGAGCAATCCATTTGACTTACACTTTCTCAGCATTATCGATACCAACAAAATGTCCAGCCATCACCTCAATGCTACTTCCCAACTTCATAGTTGTGATATTAGTAAGCGAACGTTGATTCACCGGTGCCACTGGATGAGGATCAAATACAAGTAAATCCTGATCATGGAACAATTTACCACTTTTCTCATCTTTATTTGTTGATTTCTTGTGCAAAACCTGAAAATGAGTCAATAGTTTCAGTGCCCGAGTCAACTCTTCAGTGGAGAGAATGTTGGCAAATTTCTGTTTGAGCTCAGCAAATGCCATTGAAGGTTTGTTTGAATTCTGCTCAGTAATGCACATGAGAATCATTAGTTGTGGGGCACTTGTAATTAAGTTAACTTTCACTTGTTTGGGCTCGTTTGTAGTCGTCTTTAATTCACTCGAACCAGGTTGAATTCGATGCTGCTTTGGTGCTTCTTCTTCGATGACACCAAACTCCACCACTGCCCAGCTTTGTTTCATACAGAAGGACAACTTCCGAGGCTCTTGATATTGTTTGAGGTAGAATTTGCGAAACTTCTGAACAACACTTTCGAATGACTTTGGCAAGTAGTTGGCCACATTGGGGAAGCACTGATTGCACTTGTGTGGCAGATGGAGATCATCATTCTGAGTGAACTTGTCCCATGCGAGATGATTCAAAACATTGAGTCGGAGGTCGAATTGCAAATTGCGGGAGGAAGTGCTGCTGACAAACTTGTCACACAACTTGACGCTCTCCACCTGCACGTCATTGATCATCTTTTCGAGCTGCTTAGAGTACAAGACATCGTGTTCCACAGACATGTAGGAGACAACAAAGTTTTCCTTTGATAACCAAAATGCATTCACAGAAAGAAGACGCTTTTCCAGGTAGTAACGATACAGTGACTCAAATTCGCTCTTACTCTTTAGATAGGGAAACAAACGGAGACTTTGTTCTGCAAAGGGAAATTAATGAATTGATAATTAAAATGAACATGAACACATACCCAAAAGAGTGCAATCTTCCGGGTCAGTGGCATAGGCCGAACTGAGATTGTGATGCATAAACACAGTCAAACACTTGGCAAAATTGGAACAAGCGTGCCCCGGTGCACGATTGACCAGTCGTTTCATAAGTTCCTTAACCATTTCGTGCATTTGTGGTTGATTGTACAAATAGTTGTGCATCAGTTTGCTGATGGCTTCCTCAAAGT
The DNA here is from genome assembly GCA_023373905.1 of Rhizoglyphus robini. NCBI lineage: Eukaryota > Metazoa > Arthropoda > Arachnida > Sarcoptiformes > Acaridae > Rhizoglyphus > Rhizoglyphus robini. The sequence continues at coordinate 9,842,027 of JAKIJQ010000001.1, read as the reverse complement.
TGGACAAATATTTCACTGTAGCCAAGTGCTGTTCGGCTTTGATTACTTTTGCAGGACGTTTGGTCGATTGGCTCTGCTCGTAGGTCGACCTGAGCACATTCTCAAAGCGGTCGCCTAAATCGTTGATCAATGCACCAAGGTGAAGTACTTTGAGTTGCATTGTGGGAAGATTGTTGTAGAGCAATTTGATCAAACCATAACAATCGGTCTTTATTAATTTGGGTTTGTTCGTCTCCTGAGAAACATCTACATCCTGGTCAATCAAACCAATGAACTTTTCACTAATAAACTTTATAATTGTGGGCACGTTTTTCAAAACAGTTTCAGTAAAATAGACCAATCGAGCCTGCTCACACAGTTCATCCCGAAGTTGACACAGCACTTTTGTATCCAAATTGTTCATTATAGGTAGACAAAAATTGTTTTCATTTTCGAGCACAAAATTGAATGCAATAAACAGTTGACCACGGAGACCTGTTTGCCATTGGTTGAAAACTGAGCTGAGATAGTGGTGCCAGTTGGGCTTCGACTCTGGTGTGATTAACTGTGCCGAGTATTTTCGTCCAAATTCGGACAAGCACTGCATGAAAGGATCACAAAGCATAGAACGAAACAAACTTTTCTCACTGTCGGGCTTGGTCTGATTGTACTGATCCAGCCAGAGAACATATTGCGCATATTTGCTCAACACAATGTCCGGATGGCGGCTGTAGTCCGAAGTGAGCAGTTGATTGAAAGCATTCTTTGAAGCGCTCACAAAGTGGCCACGATTCTTGTTGATGACTTCGTTGAACGATTCAATTGCAGTTTGATTCACTAAATCGTCAAGACGGTGAGGGCCACTGGTGTAGAAGACTGAATGAACTCGACGAAGTAGACGACAACAGACACCGTCCAGCCGTTGAATGGCATAGAAATAATGCTCCCATTGGTGCACCAATTGACACAAATTGAGTGGTGCAGCAGTGGAGAAATCGATTTTGCTTGAAAGCTCACACGCATACTGTTTCACTTTGTTGCAGACGCATTCGAGGGCACACTTCTCTGCTTGGTGAAGATTCTGCTGATCGAGTGGAATTAAAGAGTACAGTTCGCGGTAGTGTTGAGCATAGGGAAAGGATTGCCACGGGTCTGACTCGAGTACTTTGGTGGTGAGCGAATTGACTCGGTCCAGTGTGGTGGTGTTGGTAATTTGGTGGGACATTCTCGAGGCAAAATATCGACACAAAAACATAGAAAGTGCAAGGACAAGTCACATTTCGGTTTGTTTATTTCTATTTGCGTTCGAACAAGAACGTGCGAACTGCACTGTGCCACACAGGACGGACAGACATCGCAGGCATGGCAGCGGACTGATTTAGCACGGCTAAACTCTGTAAACACTCATTTGTTTGTCTTTTGCAAGTGAGTTACCATTTTCATTTTATTATTGGCACTTAGTTCGTGTTTGTCTAGCATCACCACAAACCGATTGATAAACCTTAAAGAGCACTCATCTCTGTCTTTGTGTTGCAGTGCGCTATTAAGTGTATCATTAATTGCCTCCAATCTATGAGACCATTTCATTTCAACCTTGTGATAGTCTAATTCAATGAATTTGCATTGCCTCAGTTTGCTGAAGAATCATGCCCATCTTGCCGAATTTTTATATCTCTTCACTTCGCTCTATGAACAATTGCTCTAATTGCTTGAATTCGAGACGAAACCACATTCTGAACAACTCGAAGACAGCAAGACAGTCAAATGATATATGAGGCAATCTCATATCTGTATCGACACAATTTGACTATTTCACTGAGCAATATCACCAGTGTGAAGTACTATCGTCAGTAATATCATCGAGAAGAAATTCATTTGTCAAGAATGAACCATAACGACAACAACAAACTCATCTGATAGTTCAGGAAGATTCTGGTGGTAATTCCGATGAGAACTCTAAAGGCATTGAAGACGAATTATTGCAGTGTAATTTACAAAGAAAGAAAAGTTTTCGATGAGAATTACCTAAAAACGATGTCAAGACATATGTTTCACTTTTCTGGTGAGTTTGTTTTCTATTGTTATGTTTTTGGTCTAGTCGTAATCAGATCGGTCATGTCTGAAACCATTCGCCCATCTACAGATTGCAATCTTAGAACTCTGAATTTCTGGTTTCAAAGGCTACCACAAGCAGCACTAGTTGAGTGTGCTCAGCAATGCCATTTTAGTGCCAATCTAATTGGACTTATCACTAAAGTGGCATATTATTGCCGAGGCTTTCGAGTTGATTGTTGATATGGCCTAAATTAGTATTGTGCGCGAATTGCCTGGAGCCATATTTCACCTGGGACATTATTACTGCCATTTCTGTCGAGATTTCTATAGATGGACTGCCATCGAGTGTGTCGATCAAGATAATTTCCGTATACAGTGGGGTGAGTGAAATTGCAATCGATTTAGTAATAAATTATACTTTTCGCCAAATTAGCAATGAAAAGCTGCCTGAGGAAGTGCAATCCGACCAACTTTGTGGACCATCATTGTGGAGATGTACTTGTGCTCAGTGACTTGTCCACAAACAAACAGATAGCCATCCTTGATTGCCTTCAACTGTCAGTCAGCAAGCTTATTTATTCGGGATTTAATTTCTTCAAACTATTGTTTAGTCAAATTGCAATCAAATTGGGCAACTACTTATTACGCCACTTTAAAGAAGTTATTCTGTTACAATCAATTGAGGCAATGAAGCCAAATTGGCAGCGTAAACACTGGTCTTAAGTTATGGCGAAAGCAAGCAACATTTTAATTTGGCACTATGGTGCCAATGACATTTTGTGCAATCGATTGGGGTGCAAAGGAAAATTTGGTTTATTGTAGTTTATTACTAATTGTGGCCAACTTGATAAATAACTCATGCTAAAATGCTAATTAAGTGAGCTCTCGTAATTGTGGCCAATCTGGGATGGACACACTGGGCGTCATTCTTGGCATTGTGAATAGACGTGAGTTCAGTACGAGCAAACGTGCAAACGAATGCAGTCCGAACTATTTATATGACACACACACAAATTCGGGGAGCACAAAGAAACTCATTTTGGAGGTAAATCACATTGCCAAGTTTGCACGATATTGATGCGCTTATTTTCAATATGTTTGCTGCTTTTGATTCGGCATGGTGGCGTCAGACTTTGGCGTGTTCAAACCGTCAACAATTTTGTCTATACCCAAATGGAACAGTATGAATTGAATGAAAGTAAATTAATATAGTTAATAATAACAACTATCAACTTTGTTTGATCACACTCTGGTCTGATACTCCAATTAGAGAATAACAAGAGACTGGAATAAATAAGTCTATTAAATTTAATCAAACAATCAAATCGTCAAACAAACAAAAAATGATAACCAGATTAATCAGAAATGAAATCAACGAATTCGATTAGCTTCAATAAACTTTATTTAAATTTAATGGCCCTCTCCGCGGATTCGTCGAGCCAGTCGAATATCCCTGGGCATGATGGTGACTCGCTTGGCGTGGATGGCGCACAAGTTAGTGTCTTCAAACAGACTAACCAAATAAGCCTCAGAAGCTTCCTGCAGAGCCATAATGGAGGTCGTCTGGAATCGGAGGTCAGTCTTGAAGTCCTGAGCGATTTCACGAACCAATCGTTGGAAGGGCAGTTTGGGGATGAGCAGTTCGGTCGACTTCTGGAAGCGACGAATCTCTCGAAGAGCGACAGTCCCGGGACGGTAACGCCGTGGCTTCTTCACGCCACCTGGACCAGGAGCAGATTTGCGAGCAGCTTTGGTTGCCAACTCCTTTCGGGGTGCTTTGCCACCGATTGACTTACGAGCAGTTTGCTTGGTTCGGGCCATTGCGAGTGCGAACTGAACTGAAGCGAGTGCACAAAGCAAATGAGACTAGCCAACTGCACAAGGCTGAATTATAAACATGACAAAAACTGAGACTCGCACTGCGTGCAAACTGGGACTGCTCATTGAGAGGGTGCTCAAGAGACATGCACGCATTGGCACTAGTCGTAAGGGGCAAGCGCACTTTTTGGTACACTCCGTGCAAGAGAGGGCTCAACAGGGTGTGCACATTGTCTGTCAGCGGATATTTGCCACTTATAGTCAGTCCGAATCGATCCAAAGTGGCACCTAATTGCACAATTCACAATACTCACAAGTCTTATCGCCGAGACATGAGCATGCGAAGGAGGAAGAGGGCAAAACTAAATTGAGTTATTGCATCGTCGGAGACACAAACATAGCCACAACAAACAGTGTTCAGTGAATGGAATCAATCAATTATCAATCAATCAATAATGATTGCCTAGACAATGTCCAGTGTACATTGCCATACTTTAGCCATTTCACCAGTTCGACAATTTTCAATTGTGCATAAGGAAGAAAACTTGCATTAATTTGCCTATTCTGTGCAAATACCTTGGAATGTGTAAACCATAGAAATATTCCCATTGAAAAGCATGTCAATGAAAAAAAAGATATGAGCAAAAGGAAAGATGTCGCAATTACAAACAGTGGGGCAATGTTGAGTACTCTCATCGAGGTTTGCACACTGCAATCAAATGGTCGGTCTGGCGCTTAAGGCTTAAGTTAAGCGATTGCCAGTCATTTTGCTAATCAAGTTTTTGTGTGAATGTGATATGCCAAATGTATTCAATTGGATAAGCCGAGTGATCGGTCAATTGTGTGCCAGTGTGAACGTGTGTATGTGTGTGTGGTGCCACAGCCAATCATTCAAATGTTTTCCCAGTAGACCAAACACGGGCAACATTCGTTGTCTGTGCAGTGCATTGTCCGTCTTTCAATTTCTACCGAGAGCATTAGTGTTCACTTAATTTGGGAAATCGTTACATCGTGCTCGTGAGGGCCCACTCGTCTGCCGGATATCGAATTCGTCTCTTAGACGGTGTCCTTTGTCCCGGACCTGTGGCCCGACGGTAGTGAACAATTTTACATCACTTCGTCTTATTTATGCGCTCTTGTGTGCAACCTTCTGTGTTTGTGTGTTTGGGACGTATATCAAAAGTGTTCATTCATTCATTATCGATGATAATTTATCGTACACCGCATAACGCTAAATGGGTCGCGGGGGAAGGCAGGCCAGTAATGAATGCCATTCATCTCAGCCCAAAGCTCGGCCAAACAAAAGTGTTCAATGAAATCGTTCTGTTGATTCAGCAACTGTCTCTGTGATTTCAGAGATTATTGCAATTATTACAGACATGTCTTAGGGGTTTTAGTGTTTATCTCTATCCATCTCTACATTTCTGTTAATTGTGTGAAAGTAGCTCACAATGGAAGGGATCACAACCAAATGACTCTGTCCAACAAGTCATCGATGGTGCAAATTGTTCAGTCGCTATTTGTTTCATCACACAGACTTTCACCCACAATTGATTGATGCAAATTACGCCTATGCAGTGTTCAGTGTTTAATTAAGCCGGCAAGCAATCAATTTATAATCAACAATTGAATAATGTTTATAGTAAACAATTCAATTAGCAAACCAACACCAACATAACAAAGTGCACTTACAATCAATGGTCCAGTGAATCTGCTGAATGCCAAGCAGAGATTTTTCGGTTATGCACTTCAACAACAGACTAAGTCCACTATCAAGATGCTGCAGCACTGTCTGTTCGCAATTTGCCTCGGCGGTGTCATTTGCGTTCGGTGTCTGTTTGATTCATTGCCAGTGGCAGTGGCAATTTGCCATACATGCAATGTAAGACTTTTGTTTCCAAAGAACGAAGGTGTTACTGAAAGTTGTCTCGGCCACTGCTACCGCCAGTGCAATGTCTGATGGAACCAAACCCCGACATGTCACTTGTTTCTTCTGCACTAAAGAACATTGCTAGTGCATTCATTCGACCATTTGGCCAAATCTTTCTGGATTCTGTGTGTCTCGATCAGTTGTACATTTGGCATTCCTCTTTAAAATGAAAAGTAATTATAATAAATTACACTTTATTTATAGCTAATCAATAAATATAATTTGGATGGCAAAATCGATATTTCCATCTAATCGATGCACAGAGTTTTATTCCATCTGTGTGATTTAGTAGGGATTAAGAGAATATGTAGTACATATTATGAACAGAAAGCAACAAGGTTTTAATGCATTTTATTTTAAAACAAATTATTTGAAAAAAGTCAGTTTGTTCTAAAGATTTGTGCTGGTCTGCACAGGCATCACGATATTTGTGCGCCAAATGAGCATAAACAGAACAATGTCTCTAGTGACTGCAGTGACAATGATGACATTGCGGCTATTGCAATGAACAGGCTTTACTGGAGACACACTTTGGCTTTGAGCTTCTCGCCAAATTAGCCATGGACACATGAGCACTGGCACTAAGTCATCTCGAAGTGAAATAAGCAACACTTTTATTTGGTAAAATAATGCCATTCAGTACAATCGATTGGATGTAAAAGAAAATTGGGGTTAATTATGCATTACTAATTGCGGTCAGGTTGCTAAATAAATACAGTGACAACAATTTGTAGTTTTATTATATTTTACACCATCATCATATACCTTCACATTCTCTAATTTGCCTTTATGGTAGTCGGGAAAGGCAATTTATCAATCATCGGCGATCATTGACTAATCTCGGTTTGGAAGTGTAGCAATGATGATCTCCTGTAAATTAAGTACCACTTTTCGTTTACTGTGCAATTTACATTCCTAAAGAATGACAATTGTGGAAAATGTTGATGACAACAAACCAATTGGTCTCGTCTATAGCCAATGATCACGAAAATAAATAAAACTAATTTTGTATAATATAATATATTTTATTTAACTAAAGCTCATTTCGTCACATTGGTGGCTCCTACAGCTGTTTGAAATAAGTTGCGATGAGGGTGATTGGTAAGTTACCTGTGTTCACTTCTTGACGGGAGCCTTCATCGGAGCTGCTTTCGTTGGAACGGCCTTCTCTGGGTACTTTTGCTTGTTTGGTTGCCTCGGGTTTTCTTTGCAACTGGAGCCTTGACGGGTTTCGCTGATTTCGGCTTGGCTGTCTTTGGTTTCTTTGCTGTGTCTGCCTTCTCGATTTCATTCGCACCAGCTGCCTTCTTTGGTTTGTCCCACTTGGGCTTCTTGGCAACCTTGCCCTCTTTTACGACATTGTTCAGCTTGAAGGAACCACTGGCGCCCTTGTCTGTCACCTAAATCAGAGTTCCCTTACCGACGGCCGACTTGAGAAATTGCCGAATGAACGAGGCAAGACGTTTCAACTCTACGTTATTGTTGGCAGCAATGTGTTTATTGATGGCAAACGGCAATGGCAATCATATGAACCACCTTTCTCGTCGAGAGAACCGATAACAGTTTCGACCAACGATGCGACTGGTGGATGGGATGGTGTTGTCTTTTGTTTCATAGCTTTCAGAAACTTGGGAGACTTTGCATTCTTTGACGTGCTGGAAGCAGCAGCTGAAGCAGTGGCAGTTTCTGTCATGGTTGAGGTCACTAAGTAAAGACGAGAGTGTTGAACGAAAGCACGAGTCCAAATGAAGGGCAATGATTGCGCTTTGAGCTTTTTATATGTCACACAAATCACAAACACGAGGGAGGAGACATGTAATACATTCTTACAGAGAAGCCAATCACAGACAAGTACGTGGGCATGGGCACAACTAGTCGATTCAATCGACTAGGTCACTTTTTAATTCAGGTGCAATGCAAATGAACAGTTGTGATAAGTGCAAATTTAGAAGCGTTCAGACGAACCGAGTCAAACAAACATTACAAAGACGTTCTATAGCCAATTAAGAAATGTTATTGATGTTCGACTCTAATCGCAATATTGTAACTAATGGAATTAATCGGTTTGAAGTAATTGCGCTATTCGATGAAGAGTAAAAATTAAGTCGAGGCACATTTGTAAAAATAAGAGAAAGCCCAACTGAAGTCTTGAGTTTATATATTCACTTTGTACATTAACATACTCTAATGGAAAAGAACTCCAATGTGGCTTACCAATTTAAACAACGTCATCGAATATTTGAACAATTCGGCACAAGACAGTAACAGTTGACTATTTAAGAGGACCACTTCTGTGCCATTTGGTTGTTAGTCTCAGTTGTTTTGCCCACTCACTCCATGATGGACAAAGATCGACAAAAGTCACCAACCAAGCGCACTGTCAAAGAACCACATCAAAGCAATTGGTCACCGCGGGAGAGTGATGACGTTCAATTGGCCAAAACCGTGCTCAACTTTAAGGTTGGCCTGATGGGTGGTAATGATCGACTACCGTTCAAGCCTACTCCAACGTTCGTTCCTGTACCTTTGGTTCCATCAACCCAACCCAAGAAGCACTACTGTGTCCTGAAGAATGTGCACAAGACCAACTATCTCAACTCGGTGGTCCAACTGTTGCACCACAACTGTGCCTTTCGTAACTATGTCCACGAGAATGCGTCCAGTGGGCCAATGCACACTGCACTGGCTCAACAGTTCGAGCAGATGGACATGATGTTCGATGGCTCAGCAGTCAATGTCCTCGAATGTTTGCGCAAGTACAAGCCTCAATTCGGCTCGAATGTACAACATGACGCTCAACAGTTGTGGCTGGCACTGGTCGAGGTGATGTACCAAGAGACGAGCCGAGACAATCGAACTGTCACTTCATTCGAGCACAAGACTGCAGACCAAGCCCGTCAGTTTGTCAAGGCCAATCGTCTGGCCAGTTTGATGATGAGCCAAGTGGAAACTTCAGTGCTCTGTTTGGAGTGTTGCCTGCGAACTGTCTCGTGGAGTACTGTCACTAAAGTGCAGGTTGACTTTCCTGACCGAACCACCATCTATCGACTCACACTGAAGGATTCTCTTGACAATCTCTTCAAAGAACAGGTTTGAAATATTTTCGTCAAAACCACTAATATTGAACTTAATTTTCTCCTAGACTGTGTCAGCAAACTGTATTCTCTGTGCAAAGGCACAAGAATCAAGCAAGCATTTGTCCATTTGTGAACCTCCTCCTCCTCTGTTGTTGGTGCACATTCCTCGATTGCATGCATCAATGGATCAACCAATGGCGATCAATGAAAGTCTCAAACTGAAACGACACACGTACACGTTGTCCAGTGCAGTGCTGGTGCAGAAGACCGATTACACGACCAAATACTGGACACTGGTGAAGGTGTCTGACCAGAAGTGGATTGAGCTGCGGGATGATGTCGATGGGATCGAACGCAAACGAACCGATGCCATACTGCAGTTGGGCTTATATGGCTACTTGCTGTTGTTCGATGAGGTCAAAGTGGCGCAAAGTGGTCGAGTCATGAAAAAGGACAGCACTCAACTGGACTTTAGTGAAGAGGAACTTAGTCTTGGCGGTTGGATAACTGCCGAAAACAAAGACAACAACAGGAATGACATTGTGGCCAACACCTACGACTTACCGTTCGATGACAAACCATTTGGTTACTGTGGCCTGATAAATCTCAGTTTCACTTGTTATGCCAACTCGTGCTTTCAGTTACTGTTCACACTGAACAAAGTGCGTGGCTACATCGTGGACCATCCCAAACAAGGCCACTTTCACCAGGCTCTGGCCGCACTGTTCACCTCAATGCAGACAGAGGCCAACCAGCCCAAGACATTTGACCTTTATGCCAGTCCAGCCGACTTTATGGACAAGTTTCGCTTGGCCAAACCTCAATTTCGAGCCAATCAAATGGCCGATGCACAAGAGTATCTCACCATTCTGCTCGAGACAATTCATCAAGAGGCGAACGTGGCCAAAAAGTTGAGTCACACCGAGCGGCCGAAAGTGGAGCCAAAGAGCGCTGAAGAGTCGTGGAATTATCACGTTCAACATATGGACCAGAGCTACCTGTCCGAGCTGTTCATGGGCCAGATCGAGTGCTCTCTCCTGTGCTGCGCCTGTGAGCACAAAAGTCTGTCCTGGAGCTGTATCTGGCAATTGCAAGTTCAAATACTCAACACACAGGCACAACCCAACCAAGACCAAACTCAACAAAAGGAGTTCACTCTGTTGGACTGTATCAAGGAGTACATCACCACTGAGGTAAATCACTGTTTTGCATTTTTTGCTATAATCCTAATTCTTATATCTCCAATATCAACAGACCTTGAACATGGACAGTGCCCCATTCTGCAGTGAGTGCCAGTCACGCCAAACTGCCACCAAAGGGACCACATTCAGTCGAGTGCCTCACTACTTGATAGTGCACCTCAAGCGCTTCACACCTGATGGCATCAAAATTCACGTACCAGTGGTGATCAATGAGCACTTGAATCTGGCTGGCCAGGACTATGTTCTGCTCAGTGTGGTACTGCACGCGGGTAGTGAGTCATTTGGACACAACTGGGCAATGCACCGTGAGGGGGACAATCAGTGGGTGAAGCTTGACGACCGATCTGTCAGCAAAGGACTGTCCAACGACTACGCAAAGACGGAACTGAAGGAGGACGCATATGTTTGCGTCTTTGAAAAAGTTGCACCAACCGAAACAAGTGCCAAAGGCTCTCTAGTCACTAAAGTTTAGTTGACTTTCTGCACATGATTAATAAACTTATTCTTAATGAAGCCTTTGTTTATTTGATTATTGACATAACTTATGGTGATTCAATGAGTATGCTTTGCAATAGAAAGTTTAAGTTACTTGTGGCAATTTATTATTGTGCCACTAAAATAGAGTGCATTAAAACTAGTCACTAGTGAAGCAAAGCCATTTCAGCCGTAATGGTCTTTGTGCTACAATCGAATTATTAAGCGACCGGCCAAAGCGCGCTGTGTGTTGCTACTTATTTGAATGGTGAAGCAAAAAGATGGCTAACATTAACGAGAAATGTCACATTAGATGACAGTGGCACAAACGAGCTACTCAAATACGACTTAATAGCAATGGTCAGTTTAATTGGCAAACAATTTAGTATTGCATCACAGTTGCAATTTGACGGCCAAATGTGCGCACAAACTGTGCCTTACACAGTGGTAGCCACTGAAGAGGACGTCTCGGTGATAGCGCCAGAAGTGTCTCGGGTGTGTCCTTTAGGAGACCTTTTAGGACTGTCCTTGGCATGTCTCTTGCGGATCGTGTTCATAGCTGCCTCAAGTGAGTCATTGGCAGGTGAACTTTTTTGCATGAGATACAAGTAAGCCACCACACCGACGATGGTCAACAGGAGCATTGGCACACAAATGAGCAAAATGATGTCGATGTCTGGTTAGAGATGCTGGTTTAAATAAATGGTACACACTAACATGGACATACTCACAGGTAGTGCAGGAGAAGAACTGGTCAAACTGGATTGTCATCACTTCTTCTAACGAGTTTGAACCAATTTGGTAGATGGACACATTGGTAAAGCCGCTCATGATGGCATACATGAATTTGCCATCTTTGTCGATGAAGGCGCGATGTATTGGGTCATACTTAGTGCACCTGCCAGATCGATCCTTGTAGTCAACTCTAAAATAGGAAACGGTTAAATACTTTCTGTTAATTCATTAGCATATTTACTTTTTATAGTCCGATGCCTCATTGGCTGCGTCCACTTTCTTCACTTGAAAGAGACACATTTTCGTTGTGCCTGTCAAGTCGCTCGGACCAATGCCATACTTCGTGTCCGCCATAGTGGACGAGACCAGTTGAAAGTCATTGGTCGACAGTGGTGTCGCCTTGAATTCGGGCAAATGGATTGTCTTGGAATTTTGCATGTTCTGGTAGATGGCTTTGCGCTTTGCGTGACGGACGTCAGTTCGGAAGACTAGCCAATCGTTTGTCGACTCGCCCACAATGGCACCGTCCAAGGTGTAGTTGGTGTAGTTGGCGGGCAGAAGTGGCCAATTGTCCAACACCAGCGAACGATTCGACAGTGTAATGGTTGGTCGGTCGTGAAAAGCCGAGCCCCACTGCACAATGTCCAGTTCTTGGTTGTACATGTACTCGCCCGAAATGAGCAAAAAACGATAGCCGGGAAGTTGTTGCCAGATGCCGAACACGTCAATCTTCCTTTGGCCATCCATGATGTCGTTGCACACCGAATCGAATAAGCCCGCATGCACCACCGTGGCAGTGTGACCGATCAGTAACATGATGGACAGCAGTCGGACTTGCACAGAAGCGAGCATTGTCTTTACGTTAGTAAGTGACTTGAATAATGCAAATAACACTTGTCACACAACAGTATAAATATGTCCCCAAATGCACATTTTCATTGAACATTTGCGTTGTGTTCGGTCTATTCGAATATGAACATTTTAGTGACACGAGCACAAAAAGCGTTCCAAAGCAAATGAGTGAACAATATTTGTGCATGCGTGTAACTTGAAAGTAACTCGAACAGTTGCCTGTCATATAGCATTTCTTATTTGTTCACAAGTTCTCATTTGTTGTGTGCCTTGTTTGAGCCCGTCTAATTGCCAATTCACTTCGTGTCCCTTATTGCCCATGCCTTATTACCAGCGAGAATGGAATGCAGTGCTCGGAGATCAAGCGCCAAAGCAAGGCAACAAGAAACTGCGTACCGTACCTGCTACCGATGAGAAGCAAGCAACCGAACCGCCACCGCCCGCAGCTGTTCAAGTGGACCAGATGAAGGTGACCTTCAAGCGGGAAATGCTCAAGAAGCAGGTGGAAGATGTGCTCAACGCAAAATGTGCCGACCCGGCCAAGGACGACCCCAACTTTGCCAAATATGTCATTCAGAAGGATGGAGCCATCTTCCAGGGCAAGTACTCCTCCGTCTATCCGTGCACGAATGCTGCCTTCGGAGAGAATGCACTCATCTGTCGAGTGTTCCAGCCCAGCTCGTCGATCAATCCCGACAATGATCGTTTCCTCAAAGTGTTGCGTCATCTCGGCAAGAAGCATCCCTGCATTCTGTCTACGATGGACATTTACGCTGACGAGAGCAAACAAATCTACATCTTCCAGGAATTTGCCAACAAAGGCAACGCACACGATTATGTCCGAAGTGGCAAAGCAGTCCCTGAGAAACAGGCGGCCAAATGGGCTCAGTCGATTTACCGGGCAATGGAATACCTGGGCGACGTTGGCATCGTTCACCGTGCCATCCAACCGAAGCACATTCTGCTCAAGGCTGGTGCCACTGACAGCGAGATCATCGCCAAACTGTCCAGTTTCCGTGACGCCGCTGTCTACTGGGATCCGGTGGCCAAGGATCTGATTGATCAACCGTGCAAGCCTGTGTCCAAGCGAGTCTACCTTGGTTTCCAAGCTCCCGAGATCTTTGGTTCTTCAGGCGAGTTCTACAATCCTGTAGAGGCGGACGTGTGGTCCTTTGGTTCGACCATATTCTTCATCGCGGCTCGCGTCTATCCGTACAACCTCAAGACTCCTGGACCCAATTTGGATGCTGAAATTGGCATCATCGTGTCGGGCAGTAAGCTGAGCGAAGGCGCCAAAACTTTCTTCACTGGAGTGCTTCGCGCCAACACCAACAACCGAACTCGCTTCGACGGCATCGCCAATGACAGTTGGTTCAAGTCTGCCTAATGATAACTGTCTAGCTCCCAAATTGACTACTTGCAATGTGGTGCAACTTTTACAATTTCAAACTAATTAAAATTATCTTTTGAAATATTTCAATTTGATTACAACATATGCTATAGTATTATTAACTGTTATAGATATGGTTGCTATTGGTCTATCGGCTATCAAAGCTCATGTCGAGTTGTGTTATGCTCGAGAGTTTTGATTCATTCAATACTAATTATTGACTTAGCAATCGTATGTTGGAAACAGAGCAGGTGATGGATCCATGGACAATATTCACCTGACTGCCGCACAAAGTGACTTTGGTCTGTCGTGCCATTGCTCTAAAGACGAGCTTTCATTTCAGTACTCTATCGGCTTCTCACTTAGCCGAATGAGCCTGTCCGGGAATGCAAATGAATGATAGCTCAGTGTTGGGAGGTAGACTGAAATGCCATGAGATGGGATAATCAAACTCGCTCACTCGGACTGGGCCGAGGCAATGGACAGATCAATACCGATCGGTGCATTGGCGAATTTAATGTCCCAGGGCCTATCAGTGCCATTGCATTAATAGTGCGGGCAAATGTGAGATAAAATTAATGATCGCCTTCACCTGGCCTGCAATCACCGAATTAAACATCATCGTCATTGACCATTCGTCAATGGCTTCTATATAGGCCTGCCGATAATTTGTATAACTTGGTGACAGTTCTTTGTCAATGGTAGATTTCCTCGCCAAATTGCTCGTCGTCATCGGGTTGGCTCGGTCATGTCTATATGCTGGCATACTTTGCGCATTATTAAGTTATAAATGTTTGCAAAATGAAATACATGATCTACATATGTTAAAAACACATTAGGGACTTTTGGCCAAATCACTTTGCGCACTTATGACTGCCTAGTTCTCTCTGCCATGGCGCCAATACACTCTCTAACTGCCAAGACGAGTTTCTTGGCATACCTGTAGGCACACACACACAATGTTTCGACTTTACAAGACACCATGCATGGCTTGTCTCAGTGCTTACTTGGTGGTTCACTCTACTTGCTCATCATTTAGATTAAATCTTAATTAACTCATTTGTCTCATTTCAGATTGCTTCCACAAGTTCTTCCTCAAGTACAGCCAAAATTGTCAGAGAAACGCCGAAAACCCGCGAGGTATTCGCCGATTCCAAGATTCATTCCATGATTCGGTCTGATCGATGTGTCAATGCAAATAGAAATAGGCTCGTTCACAGTCGAGCGAAACACTCTCGCTTTAGTCCCTTTTAATTGAATCGCTGAGTGCGTTCGGACCGCAATGTCATCCCATCTAACAACGCGAAACTAGTCAAATTGTCGTTCGTTCAAATATAATCGAAACAAAAAATTCCCAATGGTAACAGAGCAACTGGCTTAATGCTAACTTATTGACCGGTGGAGACTTGTGAGCAAACTGCATCGAGCCACACTGATCAGAAAACAATTGTGTCTCCATTTACCATTTAAAATAAAAAAGGCCACACAAGACACAAACAACGCGAGCAAACACGAATTGCGTTGTAGGCAGAGAGCGTGGCACATTTTCCATATATTTTGCCGTATTAATTACCAAATAAAGTGATACTACCAACTTTATGGTATCAAGGCGGCAGACATCATCAATCACTGCATTGAATTCATTGATAATTGAGTGAGTGATCGCATCGTGCCTTTGGCTCCATTGATCGTTCTAGCAAAATTCTTTGACTCCGATATGGTGGAGCAAATTAGTAAACTTGTTATGTAGTGCAACAGTTCAGCAAACACTTCTGCATCAATGTCACTGATCACCACTCGATTCTGCTTCTTATTCAACTCAAACATGACATCGTACACAGGCGAACGAGTGGAAAGGATCAACTTCTGGACAGCAAATTCGGCTTCTCCTCAAACCAACACAGCATCCGAATGCTTTTTACTGTCGAACAAGAACTGAAAATTGTCCGTGATTGTGATTGTTCCGTACCTGGCAGCACCGTCGGCCACTCATCTCACTTGTCGATGTTGTCTAATCATCGATGGCACGTTTATGCTACTGCCAATTTGATTTGATATGTTTGCTATTGATTGCCATGCGAAGGTTCGCTTCAAAGTTTACAGTATATTTAACCGGGCAAACAATAAATCTCAAAATAATTTATTTCGATTAAAAATTAAAAGTTAAAAGTGCGCTTGCCATATCAAAACGCAAACAAGCGCAAACCTAACTCAAATTATGGTCTTTGTAAGTGATTGTGCTTAATCTCAAGGTGCTCTTGAGAACTGAGGCCAGTGCTACACTGGCACACTCCATTCAGCACTGCTTCCTTCAAAAATTTTGTGGACGGGAATTGTGGGCAAAACTCATTGGCATTGATCAAATTAATGTTGCCCATAGAAAAATGGATTAAACAGGTGAGGTGGAAATCTGTTCAGTCGAGCTGTTGCCCAATGGACAGTGTGCGTCAGTGTCAGAGTCCACTTTGGCACTTGTCCTGTTCATTGCCACTGAATATTTCAAACTTAAACTACTCTAAGACCTTAATGCACGGTTAATTAGTTAACTATTCGTTAGTTGTCGTTGGTCTCCAAAAGGCAAAATAGGGCTAAGTGAAAATACAGTTGCGTTGTGCCGTCTGTGTTGCAGTGTTTAATCAATTTCTTGATTGCCAGTTAGACTCGCTTATAGATATGACAATGTCTCTCCAATGAACAATTTGCATTTCTAAGGGTCAGGACAGAACGCATTAGGCAGATACGATCAGTCTTTTGAATCAAGTTTATTTCGAGACTGTGAACCAGCAACATCTGTCGCTTTTAAGGCGAGCAGTGAGCTGCACTAAAGTCTCGAGTAGTGGATCGATCATGCGTGTTTCGCCATCAATTGGTCATCAAGGATTCTGTGCCTTTGTGTTGGGTTCGGCATGGTGGCCATCGATAGAATAAGTGAAACACCAAAAGGATTCGTGTCGTAATTGGCTGTGCAGAGCAGTAATTAAGTACCCATCTTCTCTAAAGTCCTCACTTTGTCTGTCTTACTAATCCGCACTGACCAACTGGTGGACTGGATTTTAGTGACTTATTTGTCTGTCTATTGGCACTTATTCTGTCCGACTTGAGTGAACATTCTCAACATTCACTGGTGGATTGCCTTTTTAATTAGCTTTCTAATGGTATCATAAGTGAGTTCACAAACTGCAATGCCGTTCGCTCATTCGTTTGCATTCAGGCGAACTCAGTCCAAGCAGTGACTCTGAAAATGAGAGATTTGCAAGTGATGTGTTTAGTTAGTTTAGTGTTCAGTATTTTTACTGATTTGAATTAATTTGTAGTTTGTATTTGTGCAACAATCAAGTTCATTAATGTCGTTTCTTGTTTACTGCACCGAGAGAATAACCATTTGTCTTTTGTATGCCATTGGCATCTTGATCACAATTCGAATCACAGTGTTTAGTGAAGTCCAGTTCAATAACAGTGGGTCAATGCACATCGGCAATTTAGTAAATATTCTACTAAATTTGATGCATTGTAGGAATGGGCCGAGTGTCAATGTCCAAACATCCACTAATGTGCCATCTTGTGGCTCTTCAAAGTTTACGATCTCATTAATACTCGAGAGTGAATTTTTACTATGAATCAAACCAATGTGATAAGAATTTGCTTGCTCGGTAATTGTAAGCCTTCCTCTGCACTCTTCGCATCTCTATAAATGCAACTTTACATGCAGGCAAAGAAAAGTTATCTTTTAGTCTCCTGAGACCAATTGGAACTGATGGCACTGATATGTTTGAAGGGAACACACAACTCTACACTGTAGAGCCTACAGTGACCTCTCCATACATTGTCATCTCATTAAAATGTGAGTATAACATTACCACTGGGAGAAGTGGACCAAATAATCAACAGAGTGTAGGAATCTTCACAAGGGCACAAACATTAAACACAAGTTTACAATAATTTAAAGTTTAATAATAGAAGTAAAGGGAAATTGAGATTTCCAATTTGAGGGTTGAGACTGAGAGGTACTCGATCAGCTCGTTAATAGACTATGAGTGTGTCTGATGCTAACATTGTAAGTGACACACTACTTGGGTGCGGTCGCACTGGAAGGCTTCGAGCCAGTGCTCGACTTGGGACCGGTGGATGCGGTGCCGGTAGTTGGGGGTCCACCACTCGAACCAGTAGCGGGACCAGCACTTCGCGAACCAGTAGTGCCAGTGTTCGAAGCAGCCTTCTTACTGCGCGCCTTGCCACCACCGATACTCGACTTGGCTCGTTTGTTGGAGGAACCTCCACCGGAGCTTTTGCTGTTCTTCTTGCAGTAGTAGAAGCCAACCAGTCCGAGTCCGACGACCAAGGCAGAGCCACCGACAAGAGCCAGAATGGTACTAACAAGGCTGCTGCTGCTACCACCGAGCTCCTCTGCGGCCTTGTATAGTTCAGTCATAGCTTTCACGCGCTCATCACAATCGCTGGAGTTGGTCGTCAAACACTTGTTCTGTGCTTGTGCCAAAGCATCTATAGCAAGTTTCACATTTTGGATTCGTTGGATCTCTTCGGGATCGTTGGCACGTCCCTCCTCCATCTGATCTTCGCGGGGATACTTGTTCAGGATAGCGTTAACCTTGTCAAGGTCGTCCTGGTAGCTTTCTCGCGGTGGCGCAAATGTCTCACTTCAAGCGTGGACCATCGAGTACTGCAGCAGAAAAGACCCGGCCATGATGAAGCCAAGCACCAGAGCAGCACGAGAAGACATTCGAGTAGTGGTGGATATGAGAGGACGGTCCATAGTGCACCAGATAAGGCTTGAGAAGGGCTTGGTAAGGAGACTTGTAGAAGACAAGACAAAGTAGAAAGTAGAGGCGGGGAGTGGGAGTGGACCAGAGAACAGTGGGGCTAGGCTACGAACACAAATGACTGGCACAGAGTGCAGTATTAAGTGGACAGAGGACATTTCGAATTCGATTTGCTCGAATACTTCACACGAGTGTGGTGTGCTGGTGTTCATGTTATACGAAGAGTAATGTGCTAAACAGAACAACTTTCGCATATTCGCTACATGGGCGTTACGTGTGTTGCAAGCTGATTCAAATGACATAAATAGTGTGACTTTATTATTTAGTGTGCAAGCAAACGATGAGTTTATTAAGTAATCAAAAGTAACTAGAGTTATTGACACAGTCGTTCAATACACATACAGATATTGTATTACAGAAAGGGGTTGACATTTTGAGGAAGTACAAAACATTAAAAAGCAAAAATCCAAAGTATCATTTATGATGCTTAATAGAAATTATTTGTGCATTCAAATTGAGAAATTGAGCACTGCACCGCACTGCTCGTGAAACACTCTATCGACCTGATGGTAGTTTGGCGAGTTGCGCAAGGAACTTCAACAGTTAACAGTCAATTGAATGTCAAAATTGGACTCGTGCCCCAACAGGAATCAGTCACTGTTGTGCAAACTGTTCAGTCTCAAGCGGCAACTGTGCCTGCACTGGCTCTCCCAATGGTCAAACGAATTGTGCCACATGCTGGTCATTGACATTGTGGCATTGCTGTCGAACCTGATGAACATGCTGAAGGCCAAGAAGAGCAAGATGAACTCAACACTTTCTATTGAGGGACAAACAGACTAATTGATCGATGTAATTATGAATACTTTTCGTTGAAAGTATACATTTATTAAAGCATTTATTGACATCTATTTTACTCGCCATTTGTTCTCCGAATCACTGAATGCATCAGTGTGGTCGTTAAGATTGTGACATCTTTTTGAAATGAGCATAGTGTTTTGCAATATTAATAAGCCAATGGAAAAGCCCTAACTCATATTTCATTTGCTTCGGTGGCGCAATCGGTTAGCGCGTTCGGCTGTTAACCGAAAGGTTGGTGGTTTGTTAGTCAATGAATATTAAACTCTAATTGAAAACATTTTAATTCGGCCACTAAATTGGAAACATAATCAGTAATAGAACTTTCGATTGAGCCACTTTGACATTTCGGATAGCCAAACAATACAAGTGGATTTACTATAATAGGTCTGCATTTTGTCTGTGCTTTGTAGAAGTATAGAAATTAGTTTTGTTAAGTGCTCTCTCTCCTGTGTCCTTATCGATAAAGTTCTATCAAGTCTCGTCTATTCGAAGTCTTCCTCCCAAGCAAGTGCGAAAGGATGCCTCGTGAACGTCGAACACGTCGTACCAACCGGACTGCGACACCGAACTATCGACAAGTGGTTGTGGCACTGCCGTCGAGGACTCTGAGCGCTGTCTCGCCTAAGACCCAAGCCACGCCACAAGTGACCATTCCGTGGCTGTTTCCCAAGTTGGCCAACCAAACAGTCACACCGTCCATTCCTCAGCAGGAACTTCTCGCTCAAAAGCTACGAGATCATATCGCTGTGGCACTCAAGACCAACTCGATTACAGGCAAGCCGGCAAGGTCGTCCTATGCGCAGTTCTACGATTTGATTCATCGGATGGTGAAATTTAAGACACGACCGTCGGTTCATGACGTTGCCACCGAAGTCATTGGCCAATGGTTCGAATGTTTTGCCTCAAAACTCGTATTGCAGCTCGCTTATCAAAGTGCGTCAGCTTCGTCGGTGACACAGCAGCAGCAGAGCCTGATGCCGGCTCGTGCTCTAATCGAGTTTTATGAAGCATTCTTTGGTGAAACGATTCGGTTTCTGTCTGCCGCGTACATGTCCGCTGAGCGACGTCAACTCCAAAGTGTCAGCTCGTCAGGCCCGGTGCTGCACGAACTGTGCTGTGACCAGTTTGTGGATGTCATCCTCACCAAGCCAGCCATTCGACAGTACCTGACCGACATATCTGTGGTGTTCTTCAGTCGAGCCCGACAACGACTGCACGAGGAGTTTCTCTGTCAACTCAAAGCAATCCCCAACGACTGGCAAACTTTCCACCAACAGCTGAGCACATTTTACCAGCAAAGCTTCCTGTGCAATGCCACACAAGCTGAAAGTTGTGCACTGGTGCGATCGTTGGTCTCGCTCATGATCAATCTGGACAAGAAGAATCTAAGAATTTTTGCTTCTTTCTTGGAGATGCCACTGATCAAGCGAAGTGTAAAGCACGCTCAACAGCTGTCTCGGGATCAAATGCGCCAAGCATGCGCCAGGCAAGACTTTGCCTCGATGACCAATTACCTGCACTGGGTGATCATGTATCTGCAAATGGATCGCTTCCTACTGGTGGACCAGTTTGGATTGCCTGTCAGGGCGGCTCAGAACTTGACCCAAATATTCAGTCACTGGATGGTAGCAGTGCAGATGGACTCGGCCATAGTCGCGAATGGTTTCGCCAAGCTGCTCAAGCAGTGCAAATATGACCAACTGCGACTCATGTACGAACAGATCCAGTGGCTGTACGAACGAACACAACAGGGCGCACTGTTCACTGCTCTGGAGCGACATATCGAGGCACAGTTTGTCCAACTGCAAGCCCAACTCTGCTCAAAGTATCACTTCAAAAGACGCACAGAAATGCTCGACTATGTGCAGGAGCTGTTGGCACTGAAGGCTCACTGGGACTATTTGCTGTGCGAGGTGTTTCAAACTGGTGCGACCAGGATCCAGCAGTTGGTGTTTCGCTTCTTCTACGAGTCGCTGCTAATCCACCAGGGCGTCCACCAAGCGCTGGCCTATTACCTACATCATCAAGTGCACAAGAGTTCTCCGGTGCCAGCCAGTTGCGAGCAACCGCCAAGCAGAAGATCGCCAAAACCGTCAGACCATAGCCGACACTTCACACGGACGCTCACCAAACTGGAACGACTTCACTTCACTGAGGGCTTCAATTTTTGCTCTAATCAAATGGCTCGCTTCACTGAGATGTACCGCTTCCTGAGCCTGATCCAGTACATCAAGGATGTGAACACCTTTTACGACTACACGCGTCACTACTTTTGCACCCGTCTTGTCACTTCAAGCTCGGCATTCTCGCCCGAACAAGAGCTGCACTACCTTGACCTACTGACCGCCGAGATCAAGCGTGTCTTCGTGGACGATCCCGTGCTGGTGAACAGTACCGCTTCGGTCTCACAGGCTTCACTTTCACTGGTGCACAAACACTTCACTCAGTCACTGAATGACTTCAAGTGGATCAAGACCGACTGGAATGCAAGCGATGTATTCTTCAAAGAGTCGTCTTTGCCAACTGACCAGCTCTCCTCCCCACCTGGATCCATCGAGTCATTCCGAATTCTGCACGCCGGAATATGGAAATTGATCGATTATGACCGATGTCGCATTCCGGAGCCTATTGCCTCTTCCTTCAAGTGTATCGAACTGCAGCACCAGACCAAATGGAAGAACAAGCGCTTTCTGCTCAACACCAAGTACAGCAAAGCTATCGTCAATGCTCGACTGTGGACTACCCAACCGAAGCCTCTCTCCCTGTGCGTGTCGCTGCACCAGTTGGCAATTCTGGATCTATTCAATCTGGAGACAGACTCTCCTCAGGCGCCACTGTTCACCTACGAACAGATCCTTCAAGGAGCAGCCTTCTTCAAGGAATCAAATGCCCGTCAAGCGCTTCTGTCTCTGGTGTACGCAGGACTACTGAATGCTCATCCTGTCGATAACGTGACAAGTTGCACGGTCCTGTTTGAACTAAACCGTCGGTTCTACGAGGCAAACCAAGTAACCAATGGAACAAGAGATTTGTCAGCACTAGAGGAGCACAACTTCTGGTGTGACAAGTCGGTGGACATGAAGACGGCGGATCTGGTTCGGCTGCTTGGTACAGAGGAGGACATTCAACTCACCTCAAGCACAGCCTCGGTGGAAGATGTCGCTCAGAACTGTTCGCTCATTCTACGAATGGACACTGCACCTACCACCGAAGCGGGTGAACGAGCCTCCGGCAGGATTGGTGCCACCAATGAAACCTCAGAAGATCCGCCAAGTGAGGCTTCCTCAACAGCATCGCTTCAAGGATCTCATCAATTGCGAGCAAACTCTGTCATAAGGACCACGCCAACTGGTTCTCCGGTGGTTCGACACGAAGCCATAGAGCTGGTGATCAAGATCGAGGCCGCAATTGTGCGTGTGCTGAAGCGAGCCAAGCGACTGTCCTCGGTGCATGAAATATTGCAACACACCAAGCAGGCCCTCTTTTCTGGTCGAGCTCCCTTTGACCCCAGCGAGGTGATCACCTTTGAGGAGGTTAGCAAGGCGTTGTTAAAGCTGGTGGATAAGAAGCTCATCAAGCGCAATCAAGCTGGTGGATTCGAATTCCTGGTTGATTAGGCTGGCTCGATGTGCACCGGCTCACACGCCCCTCTTCATCCGGACCCAATCATGACCAATCAAATCTCATCACCCTCATGCACACACCCACATAAGGGTCCAAAATAACCATTTTATATTATAATAAAATTATTATCAACTAGATCAAACCTCATCAACCTGATAGGACTGACTGTGCATAGCTTTGCAATCGATGTAATAGAAATGTTGCGAGGTACAAAGTATATTTACAATGTAAAATTTGAGTGCAAACGGTGGTCGAATATGGCGGATGCCTCGTGGCACTGCTAAGTTGTGCCACTAGCCACAATTAGTCTACCAACAATAGCGCACCAATATAACCTCGGCTGCTAACAGACTCTGCCTGTATGTATGCACTCAGTAAGTGACATTGTCTTTGGTCGTGTCTCTAATTTCTATTAATGTGGATTGTCTAATTGTTTATCCAGTGCACTTTGACGGCATCTGTTTGTTTATGACATTGGTGTTTCTTGCCATTTCAATTTGATCATCGATCGATCCGAGCAATCACTCCACAGTAGAGTCTCCACTGTAATTGCTTCTTTTCAACTCCTTTTAGTCAATATTGGCAAACACGCAAATTACTTGTTTGTCAATATATAATATTGTAATGGAGTGTCACTAACGGTACAGTTTGACATTCGGGCGATCAAATTTCGACCATCGTAACGGTTCACATGCACTAAAAGCGATTATTTTCATGCGATATCTTCATAGATGTTATAACATTAGTGAGTAAATGTTTGGTGGTGGTGGTGCTGCTGCTTTGAACGAGTGACCACCAGAGAGAAAAGTGAAAAGTCCTGTTTGACCCACAAGTCGCCCGCTTTTGTAGAGAAGGCGTTGAGGAGCTGGGAGTGCTTTGATTGCCTGGGAACATTTGTGTTTCCAAGTTGATACCACTAACTCTTTCATTGATATTATCAGATAAACAGTGTCGATTCTGTTGGGCCATCAAAAGAAGTGCTGATCGTCTCTTGAATTATGTTGCCATTTATCAAAATTTTAGTTTAGCATTGAACACTTATTGAAGGTCTCGTCAATTGTAATTTGGTCCTTTTTAGAGAGAACAGGTCTCATTGAGAGTTTAGTGATCACTCTTCCAATTCGATTGACATGTTCGGCCGAATTAGTTCGAGTCGTGTACGACACCTCGACGATGGTCACGTTCGTTTTGTCTCACCCCCAACCGACCTTCTGGTTCACTTTGCAACCATGGTTGCACTAATTGCAATTTCAACCATCATCTGTTCGCTATTATTGGTTATCGTTGTGCGATTGTTGGCCTTGTTTTCCAGTATGCTCACGCCCATCTAGATTCCGCACTGACATTGAAAGCAATTACAGCAACTGTAGTGCCAATTTCGCTTAACGGGCAATGAGCGCACATTATCTAACTAGAGTCCGATTCGGTACGCTGTTTTGTTTGTAGTTGCCATTGCTGTGGTGGATATGTCCACAATGGTAATAAGTTGTATCTGCAATTTAGATACATGCACAGATGCTTAGGCCCTCCACCACTGTGCAGTGCTACCCTCCAATTAGAACAATAGAGCGGAAATTGATATTTCTCCTAAACAGATGATCGTTCGCTTTGTTCCTCTAGTCGATTATTATCGTGTCACCTCGCCCGGTTTGCATGTTCGCTTCGTTTTGATTTTCTAAATTGCACTATTAACAGCATGTTGCTTCATTAATGATCATCAATTGATTGGGATGTCATTCTCGCTTTTGGCATAATAATAGTTTGATGTCGAACACTTTGGTTGGTTGGCTCGTTGATGTGTCTACCATCACACTGGTAAGGTTTGTCTTTGATAGCGCCACTCATTTTGTGGATTGGCTTTGTTTGTAGCATCACTGCAGCACCATAAATCACCATTGGACTCACATTTGTTTGGGTTTGTTTCGAATCGGCATTGGAAGCAAATAAGCGACTCGACGAGAATGGCTTCAGGAGAAGACGGTAAAGAAGGATCTGTTAGAGGGATGAGATCCACTGCAAGCAATGACATGTCAAGGACATTATCAGTGGCAGGTCACACACTCACTTTGAAATGATGAAGAGGACAGAGTAGGTGATGGCAAGCCGAGCCAAGTGGACGGTCGTTGACTGAGCATTCAGTGAGCAAGACAAAAGCATTGTTGCGAGAAATGAATGGTTTGTACTAGGTCGCTAGGTGCTTGTCAAGATCTATCAAACATTGGTGATGGCCATTGCCATCAGCGATGGATCACACTAAATCAATCGATAGTGCATCTAATATTGGCAATTGTTATGAATTTTCCGTTATCTGGACAATTGTTCATCAAAGATCGTTCATTGCTGAGCGAAAGAAATGCAAATAGCGATGGCGAAAGTTTCGCATTATTTTCTAATCAATTTGTTCAATAGAAACTTTATTTAGAAAATCAACTCGAGCTATTAAATAATAACAAATTAGCAAAACAAACAACTCATCAATATAAAGCAAACCATAGATCTATTTCGAAAGCTTAGCACCCTGGCATGTCAACATTGTCAACAATGCCAAAATTGTCCTGTTCGGAAGCAGCAACTTCAAATGCATCTTCATCTTCGTCTTCATAATTACCGATTTAAACTTTTAGATTTAGACTTCGAGATCAGTTACATTTTGTCAAAAGAGGAGAAAGCAGTCTTTCACGCGTAGGCATTTTCATTACTAACATAAAACAGCACCACACAGTTCTGTGCATGCGAATCAATTACTTTTGATAACTTTTATTAAGTTTAACTTCTTATACAGGTAGGCAACTCTAGAGGAAAGAAAATTGCATCAGTGTGTCCAGGAGTGAGTATTCCACAGCAGGTCAGCGTCATGAAGCTAAACTCAAAGGCGCCACCATATTGTCTTAGTGGTTCGAACTCCTTGACTGAGAACATCGTGTTGGGTCCCACCAATATGCCAAAATGGGCCTTTTGTAGTGCAAATCGACGTGCCAGAGTCCGAGGTGAAACGAGTGGTTCAGGCCAGAGCATGATCCGACTGGATAGGGCACGACACATGGGACAGCGAAATTGGAGTAGGTACGGATCGATTCTAGTTACGTCACGCCAGTGCTGGATGCACTTTCCACAGAATCGGTGGATGCAGTTCTCGAGATAGCCAGTGAGGTAGCATCCTAAATGGGACAATTGGGTTTTGAAATTAGTGGGGTTTTAGGAATTTTTAAGATTGTGCGACATACCACTTGTGGGAGACTGCAAAGTGGGAAGTGGCTTGAGAAAAACCACACAATCGGGCACTTGAACCGCTTGGGTGCTACGTCCTATGATCGCACTCGCCACCTGTTGGACAAATCGACCCGATTCCAGCAGATCCTGTTCCTCGGGATGGAAGCCAGCCTCACATCTCACCAAATCGCCCGGATTGAGTCGTTCCAGGCCCACCTGTTCACATCGTCCTAGAAGTCGTTCCACACAGAAGCACTTGGGCACGATGCGAAGGTTCGGAGTTTCTGAGTCGGTTGGGTGACCACCAAAGGGACACCACTTGCTGGAGACACAGCCTTCAATGGGACACTTGTACCGGGACAGCAGAGTCGAGTCAAGTGGATCTTCGGGCAGGGGTCGGTCAGTGGCTGGCGGCAGGCCAACAAGTGGCGACAGGTCAGGATATGGCCACTCATCAAGGACAGTGTCAGTAGCGGATGGAGCAGCCGAGTCGGATTGCGCTTGACCAATTTCAACTTTTCTGAGAAATGACCAACTTGGTATTCGGGTTTTTATATGCAGTAAGCGTAAGTTCGTTCTATTAAATTCGTACTAATGAGTTGTGCTTCGAAACTTCCAAAAACGTATTCAATTTGTAGTCCGACTTGATCAGAAGCATATTGTTGCAATAAATGACCATCCAACATAAGGCAAAAGCGATCAGATTGAAGTGCAATTTGGGTATGAAGATGTGATAGCCATATCGTAGTTGATGACGTGTTCGAGTTCATTCAGTTCGCTCAATCACAAATACACACAAATGAATGAACTCGATTGAAAGCAGTAAATTAACGATTTGAATTGGCCGAATTGTTCGCGAATTATTCAATAATTTATTAAAACACAACATTCTGCTCGACAATGTACAAATAGTCAAGACTCGTTTCGTTTAGTCCCAGTGCCAATAAAAGTGCAATTTCCTGTTAATTATAATGTCAATTTGATTAACTCGAAAAAAATAAAAAATACATTTATAATTCAATACACGAAATGGGGAAAAAGCAAAAGTCATTTCTGAATCACTGAAAACTACCAAAAGAAACAAAAATTAATCTACAAATCAGGTAATAGTAAAAATTGCTTACTGTTATTATTGTCATTCAGTTTAGGATTCCTAATTTAGGAATACCCAAAGTATGATGGCATTCTCGACCAAAAGTGTCTAAAAAGAAAATTACTTTAGTTAGTCAATTGATTTCAATAAAAAAGATTGATAAAACATCTACTTACCTCTAAATTTTGATTCTGATTAAATTAAATTAAATTCAGAAAAGGCTGAATATATCGTTATCCAGCATAAGTAGCTTAGTAAATTAGTAAATTAAATATAAACTTGGTGATGACATTTCAGTTGGATTCACCATGAAGCACAAACTCAAAAATAAAAATAAAAATAGCCCAAACAGCAGACGACGAGCTGATTGAAGACTCGAGTCGACTCAACGAAGAACGAGAGGAGGTGGGCAGAAGAGGAGCAATTTGCTGCCACCCGGCGTTTGTTTTGCTTTTGTCTGCTCCTGCAGTGACAGTGTGACTGCCTGTTGCCTGCTGCCTTCTGTCTGTTGAGGTTTCATTGTCAAATTGATGACTTCTTATCCACCAACTATCCACTCGGTGATTATTATTCTTTCAATTGAACTCATAATTTGCCTCGAGAAATGTCACATATTTCAAAACCGAGTGTAAAACAAAGTGCATTGTCTTATAAAAAGATATTATTCTAATAGGAAGCACAGAGTGGAAATCTATTTTGTCTCCAACTCCAAGACATTTTGCTTCTAATCAAGACCATTCAATGTTTGTCAAATATGACTCCTTTGCTCTGAAAGCTTTGCACCGAATACTATTTAATGTTTCACATCGAAGCCCCAGACACCAGGAGGAGATTATTGCCCAGAGATGCAGAATTTTGATTTATTTTATAAAGTTTCATACTAATCTTATTTTTTTAGTGGCGAATAAAACTTTGTGACAAAGTGGGCAACATCATAATTGAGACATTTCAAAACGAACGAATTGATTATCGATCTATGGTGGTAATTTTCAACACCGACAATGAGGTCGACTAGAACAATGAACAAGAGGGTGCAAGAGGGGACGAGGAATTTTGCCTAGAAGACCAAGTTACTACAGATTCAAATATGAACGATCCTTTTTTTAAGGTAATTTTTATTATGTTTTTATATTTTATTTATGTTTATTTTCAAATACGTACTGTAAAACAGTGGACTGTCTCGGCTGGTATTTTTAAGGGAACGATGTGCACGAATTCTCTTGTAATGTATGTTCGCAACTAAACTGCATCAACTGTTATGCAATACGAAGGCATCAACTGTCGAGAGTATCCGGATGACCTATATGAGACCTGTGAGAGGCAAACTTGACCGAAGGACTAAACAATATATTGAGGTTGGTTTTGTGGCTTAATTAATTTATATAAAGCAATGTGTAACCCTGATTTATTTGACTTATTAGGTGCTGTTCAAGAATGGTCAAATTGTCTACGGTTTCAAGTGTTATTATCAAAAATGAGGCTGTCATGGCTTGCGATGTGTACCAGTTTGCATGTCTTTCCATTCGACAACGACATTTGAAGATTATTGTTATATCTCTTACTGCAGTAATGATGCATTCACATACAAACATGCATGTGCATTCATTTAGTTAGATAAGAACAGGTCAAACGAACCTAACATGTGTGTCAAGTAGAATGCACTTATTTATCGATTTATCGATCTTATAAGATTAATTATAATTTCTTTATACAATTTCCTTTGTTGTAGTTTTATTTGTTTGTGTATATTAATTGTATTGCTTGATATGTGTGTCGTGGATATGATTGGAAAGTTAATTTCTAGAATCTAGATTGAGGGATGTTTTTCGTTTTTGGTTTGCTTTAGTGGCAATTCAAAATGAAAGTTGTTGATGAGTTAATGAATGAATGTAGTCGTTACATTAGTGTTAGAGGTGTGATAATGCTAATTAATTAATTACGTACAGTACTGGTTCTGTAGTGGTTCGAATGGCGATCAAGCCATGGATCTATTTATTTACTGGCTAAATTTGCCATCTACAGACCAATTCCAGACCTGCCAGTGGTAAGTCAAGCTGATTACTAATCAGTGATTAGGCAACAGGCAAGGCTTATCTATATACATAAAATTGAAAGTTTGTTCTTTATGGATTCGGATACTACTGGACCGATCTTGATGAAATTTTTCCAGAATACCCTTATCACCCACCGTCAGATGATAGGCTATGTCCCGGATCATAATATCCAATGGATCCAAAGATATTTGGATTCTTAGGATTTTAATGCATTGTGGCTATGGCACGCGTGCAATAATGACAAGTATGAGTAATAACAAAGCTATGGATGCAAAATATATGTTCTGTAATCGAGAAATCCATGGAAATTTCTAGAAATGATCTTTCCTTGCAGGATACAAACATAGATATGTCAATGGAATGTTCTAGAAACTTCTAGAAAGTACTTCCCTGTGATGGATATATCCATGGAATGTTCTAGAAACTTCTAGAAAGTACTTCCCTGTGAGGGATATATCCATGGAATGTTCTAGAAACTTCTAGAAAGTACTTCCCTGTGAGGGATATATCCATGGAATGTTCTAGAAACTTCTAGAAAGTACTTCCCTGTGAGGGATATATCCATGGAATGTTCTAGAAACTTCTAGAATGTCCGGAGCGAAGCCCGGGTAGCTCATCTGGTTTATTAATATGCACTAATCGGCCAATTTGTTGTGTGTAATTTATTTTGAGTCTAGCGATGGGCCAACGGTGTTTGTGCCAGCTGACTTGACCCCCGGCACAAACACTCTTTCCTTAGTGCAAAATAAGATGACTGTCCAGTCGATTACTCGGCACCAACGACAGCAACCAGCTTGTTTTGTCTTCAGCATCTCACCTTACGTGTGTAAGGCTTACACCAAACGCACCGAAAGAGAAAGCATGATGGCGTCTACAAACATGTCTTGTTCACTCACTGTAATATCAGGTCTTTAGTATGTTCAGGTTGAATCAATCAGTTTGGAGTCGACCAACCGCATTCCGCGTGCCTAAAGCGGACCACTCTTCGGTGGCCATAATTTAGTGTTTGGCAGACAGCACAAAATGGAAAGTTGTTCGTGCTTAGTGCTAGTGCTAAAATCGATCACACCGAATTGGCCACTCGTTTGCTCTCTAGGTCAATTTGTGCTCAGTTGCACGTTCTCAGCTTTCTGTATGTGCAATTGCCATTTGGCGAAGACATATTTCAGAAGCCATTTCAGATGCCTTTTCTAACTGGTACTCCTAACAGATAACATTTAGGCAGAAGTAGTGCGGTTTGGTGAGTTAAGCACACAAATATGCATACTGTAGGCGCGCTCACCAACCACTAAGCAACCTCAATGAGTTGGCCGCCAATTTATTGTAGCTAACTCCAAGCTGTATTCTCCGTCCATTGTGAAGCCAATATTTATTTATTCACTTCAGCCACAAGCCAAAGTGTCTTCCCCATTGCAATGTCTCCATCTATCGACGGTGCGAGTGTCGTGTTGGAAGGGCCGAGCACTCGCGAGAATCGCATCAAATTACCGCATTGTCCACTATTGACCGCATCCTACACGTACAGCTCTATTTGACCTTATCAAGATCATTATCGCCTTTTCCAGTCTATACTGGATGTCTTCTTGTAAATAGACA
This sequence comes from Rhizoglyphus robini, assembly GCA_023373905.1. NCBI lineage: Eukaryota > Metazoa > Arthropoda > Arachnida > Sarcoptiformes > Acaridae > Rhizoglyphus > Rhizoglyphus robini. Next base: position 9,811,299 of record JAKIJQ010000001.1, on the reverse strand, counting down.
TACAGTAGTTTCGTTCGACTAGGTATGTGCACTTGACTTGAGCAGTGTCCACTAATTCACTTTATTATGTTTAGGAAACTGTTCATGTTAATGCCAATATTTGCCCTAATGGTGATCAGCAATTCGACGAAGCACTTCGTCGTTTGGTACAATGTCGTAATGGTCACTCTTGTCTTCATCCTCGAGTGCCTTGCTGGTTAGTGACTGCTCTGTTGTCTTGTTACTCTATTTGTTTCCCCATTGCACTGCCTTGACTGGTTTTATCGGTTCGCTTATGTTGGCCATTTTATGTCGCACTGCGACAGTGGCAGTGCTGTCCTCTGTGCTCAATCTCGCCGCAGCAATTCTATTTGCAATGGAAACGAGAAAGGCACACGCAAAACGATAACGTTTGACCAATTTGGTGCACAACAATCATCCAAGGTTTACTTTTTCTTAATTTGCATTTCTTTCTGCCTATGCTTTATTCCACTGTTTTCAATTCCAATTTCCGTTGGTCACTTGCCACTACACTTGCACATTAAGCATGACCAGTCTACGTACCTCACAACATGTCTCACATATTCTGCTTTGCATTCTCACTTCAACCCGAACGTATCAGTCGTCGGGTGATTGCTTGTAAATAATTGTAACGGGAACCAATAGCCAGCCATGGACATGATGGAAACATTGCAATGTATGCATTTTATGTAGAGGCTCAGCAGGCCGCTAACAAATGCCAATTTGTTCAATTATCAATAGATAAATGCCACCGTGTGTGCATAATACCGAGAGTTAGTGAGTGAGCCAGCAATGAAATGGTAATCAGACGAGACCACGGGGTGCAGAGTGCTCTTTGCAGATTGACGCTGTACGCTTTCAATTAGTGATGCTCGCCACTGATGAATTAGTGTTTCAAGTTCAAATAAAATACAATTGCATTAATGCAGTTGGCCATACAGGATGAGCAAGATTGACAGACTTGGCTTATTCAATGCAAAGTTACCAGATCATGTATCAACAGATTCTCAATTCACCCTGTGTCGAATTGTGCTAAGAAATGTATGAACAAATATATTTTCACTGCCACAATTGTCTTAAGACACACACTGTCAATTACCACCATGCAATAGACCGAGTGATAATTTACTGCACTACACACACAAACAGACTCGATCCAGTCGGCCACTGCTGCTGCACACATGAAAACACCCCAATATTATGTCAACGAGGCAGCCCACTGATCTTTCAGGATGTCAGCATAAATAAAATTTGAATTAGACGAAAAGCACTGCAGCAAAGCACTCAAACGCTCTCAAATGAACTACTGAATTAAGTTGGAAAGCAGAGCTAAAGATTAATTAAAGGGTAAATTTAATGCAGTTTGATTAAGTAATTAGTTGAATTATACAGCATTGGCTGAGTCAACAGATATTCAATATTTTCGACCAAAACGAAAAGCGATACTTTGCGTATGACTTCAAGGCTTTGCAGTTGGATGTTAATGACGGCGTTGTCCTCGGACACAGTCCAGTCCGAGACCATAGTCAATGCACTTGATCGCATGGTGGTACTTCTTCTGAGCAATCTACACCTTGGCAAGCCACATCTGATTAGCCTTCCAGTCGTACAGCTGCTCGTCCGCCTTGAGCAAAGTTTCCAGGGCCTCGTTATATGAGGACTTTGATGGTGATTCAAAGAAGGTTTGTGCATTGGTGCGCTAGGTGAGTGAGGCAATCTCGAAGCACCAACGGCCATACATGTGGCTCATCACTGAATGAATCATCAGACGGTCGTTGGGATCTATCATGACGGCAATGTCACGGTGCTCCTTGAATTAACTTATGAATATGACCAAAGTTGATGCACTCTTTGGTGCCCACGAGAGCACTCATTCGGCCAACTGAACCTGCAAAAGTAGAATCGCGTTTAGTCGATTGTGGCTACTAGTCAGACCGATCAAACCATTTGTGGACTTGAAGTGACTTTGAATCATACTGAACAGCTTTCTTGGCACTCTTCGGTAAACTTCTTTGACTCGGCCTTGTCACCAACTTTTGTGTTGATATCGGCCATCACCAAACAGACCTCCACTAGATGCCAAAGTAGTTGCACATCGTGGCGATGCTCTTTCAGCTTGTCCACCATTGCTTGGTGATGAAAAAGCGAAGAGAAATAGACACACGTAAATAGACAAACTTTAACTAACTAACAAATGACAAACAAGCACAAGTCATTTAAATAACCGAGAGAATGAATGAAATATGTCGACTCGAGCGTTCATTCGAATGAACTAACGCATTCGATTTTACAGGAATGTTTTGCTTGGGCTATTAGTTGCACTACTTTGTTTCATTTTTAATGGCAAGTGGCGCTATCTAAATCATCGTTAATTACAGCATCATCAACTCAACTATTCGATCACTTGTGGGCACTGACGCAATGGGCGACATAAATGGGGAGGAATATCTCATCTTAGTGTCACCAATGGAGGCTCAAAAGAAGTGTGGTTCAATTGCACCAATGATAGTGCACGAATATGTGTTCATCATTAATGGACATAAGCAAGCGTGGATATCCGTCCGATGACCATTTGCACATTCAGTAGAGAACAACCAAATGTAAACCAAAAATCTTTATGGTCAAGTTAAGTTAAGTTCAATGTTTTGAACTTGTGGCGCAAGACAACGAATACTCAACGAAAAGGTTCTCGACAAGCGAGGAGCATTGCCATGTTTGCTCAAAAATACATTACACATGCACCATTACTACAGGATAAGTACTCTTAAGTTTGGGATATAGAAAGCGCTGTCTCAAATATGGTGCACCTTTTCCCTGTACTAATGTGCTTTAAATACATGATTTACAGTATCTCTGTATGATAAAGCACGCTTTCTAATTGATTAATCATCGAACATAGTGAAAGTTGTAGTTGTAAGTGCAAACCACATTACGCTGTATTCTCGAATGTTCCTCAAACGCAGTGACGGGCACCGCTCAGTGGCTGGCCTGCCATACAACGCATTGCGTTGAACGCAATATAAAAGGACTCCGCGCTGGCTTAGCCGACCATTAGTTGTTTTGTTTTGAGATAGTAAGCTGCCCGCTATTTAGAACTTGTCTCTGCTCCTTTTAGCTTTGTGCCTCATCGATTTTCTGCAAGCAAGTACTTTTATTTGTATTTCGTCAAGATGCAAATCTTTGTCAAGACTTTGACTGGCAAGACCATCACCCTCGAGGTCGAGGCGTCCGACACTATTGAGAATGTCAAAGCGAAAATTCAGGACAAGGAAGGCATTCCTCCTGACCAGCAGCGACTGATTTTTGCTGGCAAGCAACTGGAGGATGGCCGTACTCTGAGTGACTACAACATTCAGAAGGAGTCGACCCTGCATCTGGTTCTTCGTCTTCGAGGTGGCATGCAAATTTTCGTGAAGACCCTCACTGGCAAGACGATTACCCTGGAGGTGGAAGCGTCGGACACTATTGAAAACGTGAAGGCCAAAATCCAGGACAAGGAAGGCATCCCGCCAGACCAGCAGCGACTCATCTTCGCCGGCAAGCAACTGGAGGACGGTCGAACCCTCAGTGATTACAACATCCAGAAGGAGTCGACTTTGCACTTGGTCCTCCGCCTCCGTGGTGGCATGCAAATCTTTGTCAAGACTTTGACTGGCAAAACCATCACCCTCGAGGTGGAAGCGTCTGACACCATCGAGAATGTGAAGGCCAAAATCCAGGACAAAGAGGGCATTCCTCCCGACCAACAGCGACTGATCTTCGCTGGCAAACAACTCGAGGATGGTCGTACTCTGAGTGATTATAACATTCAGAAGGAGTCGACCCTTCACCTGGTCCTCCGCCTCCGTGGTGGCAATCTCTCGGACCACTAGACTAGTGTATTGACTAGTTCTGTAGAACCAATTGGCTGACGCTCATTGCCAGTCATATTAAATTTATTTTAATTTTGGTGTTCACTATTTAATCGCACTGTAAACTACTTTTCATTTAATCATTTCTGCTTTTATTAAACAATTTCGAGACATGTTGCTCTATAATCGCCATCATCCCTCCTTCAAAGCTTACCGACGACCAATGGTCATAAGTGGTGAGCCAGGAATATGCCTGACCGGTCACGCCTCCACCAATCTTCTCGAAACCGTGTTGGACCAAACAGGGCATTGGCGATAGTGGGGACAGTTCTCGGCCTGTGTATTGTCTTCTACTTCACTGCTTGGATGGACGGTACATGGGCCAAGGACCAACCACCACGAGTACGATTCAAACCATCGATGGCCAAAATCGGACAAACTTAAAGACAGCTTTCTTTGCAAACACTGTCAGCAATATCAAAGGTGCAACGCCATTGGCACATTGATCAATGACTGCAGTCATTTGCATTTGCAAAGCCAAAGTTTGTCAACGGGCAACATCTGCTATCACCATTCAGGCACACGAAAATTGAGAAACAATCTAACGAAAAGCTCACAATCCCGACCAAAGTGCCAGTACCAGTACCGAAACGGTCAACTTCTTCGCATGACCACAAGCAAAAAGACAAAAGTCGACAATCGAGGGTGGGTGAGGTTCGATTCGACATTTGGCCTTCGCGCTCAAGGTGAATGTTGATACCCATTGAGCGAAATTGTTTGATGGCTCGCACGACATCTTCGAACAGTCTATAAATAATAACAACATTAATTCACAGTAGTACAATCGACAGAACGGCAAAGGAAACTGAAAGGGTGGCAGAGGAAAAAGCACAAAGGTAACTCGGCAAAGGCAAGTCCCGATCACGGCCTCTGTCAACTGCAAAATAAGGGTAAAGCAAAAAGTGACAAATCGGCTCCATAGATTTATAATTACAACATATGCCCAACTCAAATTAGCATTTGTTTGCAATTAAAACTGTTCTAGTTTTATAAATATTGTGAGTCATGACTTGATTGCACGCGTGCAAGAAAATGGCAAATTGGTCGAATTGTTTTATTTCGGTAAAAAGTGAAGTGATACAGTTGGCTTTGTGCAGACATATCAAACTAAACATTCACTATGTGCGGAAAGACTCGAATGGTTAAGACTTAACTTAAGTATTTAATTTGTGCGATTTGATTTGTTCTCTTTCAGTGGCATTCTCGTGTGCGAGTGACCACCGCAACATTCACTCCAATGCCACTTTGCATCATTCAAATGCTAATGAATTCATTTAAGTGTTTGTTTGTACTGTTTACTTATTTAGTACCACTTTATGCCGAGCTAAAATGGTCATGTGCACTGGTGCACTGCCCTCATATGAGTTCAACTCATCCCAATCGTATAGACAAAGTGCACTGCAATTGATCCGTTGTGATCGTCCATTGCTGGCTCGTTTGCCCTATGGCCTGCGAGGTGGAGATGACATTTTAGTAGACGGACCACGACTTTGAATAATTTGAATAAAAACAAATCTAGATTTGCAGTTTTATTTAAATGTGAAATTGGAATGAGCCGAAACAAGCAAAGCACTTCACCGGCCCAACAGTTGATCGATATTGTGTGTGAGTTGAGTCAACTGTGCTGCACACTGCTCAAACTGTTGGTGTGTCATCTGGTCTGAGCACTGTTGCATCTTCTCTACGTGTTCCATCAGTTCTGCCTTGAGTGTGCACACAATTTCATTGATCATTTTGTGCAGCATCACAATCACTCGAGCTCGAGTGGCCTTTGCCTTCAGTGCGTGCACCTCTTTGTCGAGATTGACCAACAGTTCTTTGGTCGGTTGGTGTAGTGAATGGCTTTGATGGGCCTGGAGACTTTATTACGGTTACCATTGGGGAAAACTTCTTAAAAGCAGACACAGAAGTAGTGGTCTCACTCTTTGGACTGATAACTTTAGATTCGACTGGAGACTTGGACTTCTTACGCTTCGAACTGCCATCGTGACTGGTGGTAGCCATGGAAGCTTTCTTGACAACTTTCTGTGCTGGTGGCAACAGTCGATCACTGACTTTACGCAACACTTCTACCGCCTTTGGATTGTCGACCACTTTAATCGACTTGGAAATGAGCACATCTTTGAGTGCCACCACCTCTGTCGACTTTTTACCTTTGTCTTTCACTTGGGCCTTTGACACTTTGGCCGTGGATTTACGTCTCGACTGTAGTTGTTCTTGCTCTTCAAATTGGTTTGTGGTCTTGTTGTCCATTCGTTTCACAATGGACGCGAATGTGAGACTTTCTTGAGTGGTGATTGGTGAGACAGTTGAAGATGAAGACACTTTGGTTGGCGTGAGCACCTTTGGTTTGACCGATTCGGTTTGAGGTTGCGGTACGAGATCCAAACGTGCCACCGCAATGGACTCAGTTTTTCCACTTGGTGACAGTTGTTCGGGTGGAACAGTCATTTGTGCACCCAGCTCGTCCTCATGCAGTATTAGTTGGTATTTGACATTGTCGTCCACCATGAGAACCACCTCCTTGTAGTCACACAGGAACACATTGGCCACACCATCGGTGAAATCAATTATACAGCTTCGATTGATTGCCTCTTCGCCCAGTCCGCTCTTGGTCCACTTGGCAAAGTAGAGAAAGCCAATCAATTCTAGTTTGGAATCGGCCCCGAAGCTAAAGCCTCCCGCCACTTCGCCGTAAACGTACACCTGTGCATTCTCTCGTGCCTTGATGATAATGTTGGCTGTGTTCTGCAGTGCCACATCCACTTCCATCACCAACTTGAGGTCGCTCACCATGAGATAGTCGGACGAGTCGTAATGCAGCCAGCGAATCTGTCCATTCGAACGGCGCAACAAGTACGGCACTACACGTGCGTATTCACTCGAGATATCGCCAGTGAAGAGGCCAATCGGTCGGACCACTAGTTCACCGTAACAGTAGTACAGTAGAAACTGTGGCTGACCAGCACCAGCACCACCAGAAGGAGACAGAGCATTTCGAGGGCCATAAATTACAGCACTGGTGGATTCGGCCTCGGCATTGGAAGTGCGAGCGGTTGAGGGTGATGCACTTGTTTTGGCCTGTCCAGGCCGAGAAGAAGCCAGAGAAGTCATTACATAATCGTCGGTAGTTGCAACTTGATTGCTGTTCTGTGATAGGAGGAAACAAACATGAAGCAAATGAAGGTCCACAACAAAGTGAACTTACATAAGCACCCGGATAAGCCATTGACAGCTTGTAGCTTGTCACTTGTACAACCAGAAGGGAGGACAATAGGAGACGATCGATCAATAAAGTTAAGTTAACTTTACACTTTATATAATAAATAATTAGGAGAAGGGCAGAAGGCGCCAAAACAAGCTCAGATTGAATTGGTCTCTCACTTTATAAGGTTCGCCACAGACGTGCAAATTCGAGTCGAACAGTCGAGATAGTCAAAGTCTTATTCACATCAAGTTATTATAAATTCACTTGACGTAAAACCAAAGCGAGATTGTTTTCTTTTTCTATTTATAATTACATTCTTCCTCTATTTGCAATGTATGCCTAACTAGTCAAACGAGCCAACAGCCTTTGTTGTTGTTGTTCTCCTTTAGTTTGATCACTGCCTTTGCATTGAGCGATATTCAAAGTGGCCAAAAGAATAATAATGCCTACGATTGTCTGTTGGCCCACTCGAATAAAGAAAGTCTCATTGCTTATTACTTGATTAACTATTACATTCACTCATCAACTAATGATTTCTGTATTTGAAGTAAAAAGCCATTTATTCAAAGTTTGCACAAATCGGTCTCATTCCAATGTCGAATTGATCAATCGAATTCGAGTTCGTTAAACACGACAATTTAAAATGTGGCCAAACTATAATAGTTTGTATTTTACTTTGTAGTGTCCAGTTCGTCTCAAGTTGTCTCCTTTTGAGTGCACGAGTTTGTTGGTAAGTGCACTAGCCCTTCCTCCCGGAATGGCCCCATAGAACGAAGGCCAATTATGATTATAATTGCGCTATTCGAATTCAATCCAATTGAATCGATTGGGAGTGACCAAATAGTTTGGTTTGAATATTGTCCAAGTCGAATCACTTTTGTTTGAACCACTTTAGTAAAAGTCGCAAATAATCGCAAGCAAACAAACATGACAAGTAGAGCATAATGTGACTTTATTAAATAGTCACTGTTTGACTAGTGATGACCCTTGCGATAGGTTACCTTGCCGTTGACTGTAACCTTGGTGAGCACTCCGTCTTGGGCCACCTTTACAGTCACGATACCATTCGCATCGGTGTTCCTAGGAGAAACACAGTGAATTAGTGAATCTTTGCAACTTTACATCTCGAAAGCAATATACTCACTTCCAGGTCTCGATCTTCTTGCCGCGAACAATCTCGCTGTAATAGTCCACTTTTCCATTGACCAACCTTTTAATGCACACGCCATCTTCGTACACACGCACAGTCTCGCGGCCATTCTCCTCGTAATCTCTATAGGGGAAAAGATGGTATAAGTCTTAATGGGAATCAACCCACCCGACTCTACTCTATCTCAAAGTGTGTGCACTCACATGATGGTCTCAATCTTCTTGCCATTGACGTACTTGGTGCTGCGAGAGATTTGATCCACTTTGGTCTTAGACGCACAACCACGGTTGACGGGTTTGGAGGTGCTGTTGGTGGTTCGTTTCTGGTTGGTCTTGCATCGACTCGAACCACTGTTGTTGGTGCCATTCTGTTTGGTGGTTGAGTTCGTGCGGCTATCTCTAAACAAATTATTGGGATGTAGATGCGGAGTGGAGGTGGAGGGATAGAACATGTCAAATTGACTCGTAAAGTAATTGAAATAAGTGTCCATTGGAGGCCATTCAAAGGAAGAGAAGCCATTCTGATAAATGCCATAGTTAGTGTAGCCACCGCGACCATTAGCTGAGACACCATAGACAGTCGAATCGAAAGGATGTCCATAGCCTGGCTTTCGGTACGTCTGTCCTGGGTCACGGAAGGTGGAAGTGTTGGAACGATTAGTTTGGCTGCGATCATAGCCACCGTAACCACCAAATCCATCAGAGAACGTACTCGAGTCCTCTTCCTGAGAGCTGTCCAGATCGTACTGTCGCCGTTTCTTCTCTACAATAAACCACAAGAAAGGAGTAATAACCAAAAAAGTGATGTGACTATGCAATCGATTATTACCATCGGAGAGAACTTGATACGCCTCGGCAACTTGCTTAAACTTCTGTTCGGCCACCTTCTTCTTGTTGTTGGGATTCTTGTCCGGATGCCATTTGAAAGCTAATTTACGGTAACTAGTAGAAATAAATGTACAAAATTAGGACATTACAGTTACACACAATCCAAAGCAACTTACGCCTTCTTGATCTCGTCCGCAGTGGCATTCTTGTGCACGTTGAGCACTTTGTAGTAGTCCTTCGCCATCTTGGACATCTTTGATCGAAAGTACAAGCGAGAGACACTCGAGTAGAGTAGAACGTTCGAACGCACAAAAGTATAACTCAACAGTCGGGGTAGTTATAATGCTAACTTTACAAATCCACACAAATCTGGACAAATTGAGATTGTGAATGACTTTTATAGCTGATGGTCGAACAAGTCGAATACGTTAGAACTATTGTCCCATTTTAAATTCAATCTAATTCGATCGAATGTAATTTACCAAAATGTTTGGTTTGAATATTAAGTTAAGTGTCATTATTGGTTAATACTTTGTACTTGGTATTGGTTATTGATTATACTAATCAAACGTAATAACAAGTAGAACGTATTACGATTGAGTGAGTGACTTTTATAGCTGGTGACGAATTGATCAATCTCGAGATTAACGAACAACCAAAGAAAACTTAGTGACATTCGAATACTTGCGGTCGAATTGCTGCAACTTCTGTACGACCAAGAACAAAACTGAATCGCTCAATTGAATGTTTAACTAAAAGTGTCAATTGAAAGTGTTGAAGATTGAACGCAAAGCGATGAAATGATTGAGACAAAAGGTTTGAGATTCAATCAAGGTGGTGGTCAGATGCTCTAGGCGAGTGAGAATAGGTCAAATAGGTTTTCAATTGGTTGAGAGTGCTATGACACGATTAGACTGTAACACAGATCGAGAGACTGGTTTACAGGTTGACTGTCGATTAGGTTCACATAAGCGGGAACTAAATAGGGGAAAAAGCTAGTTAAAATTCAAATTGAACAGTTCTGTTCACCTGCAACAGATGGCGTCAATGCATGAACATTGCAAAATTGATTTTCCGAGTTATACTTGAGTCTCAAGACTTGAGAAGACCAAGAAAATTAGGATACCAAAGCACAAATGCTTCAATGCCATTTCCTATAAGTTCCTTAGTAAATGATCTCAATGTCTTGTACGGTAGTTTTAGTTTCAGAGTCTTTCTTCAAACCAAATTGACCAATTTGATCACAACATTACTGGAATTGTGTAACAAGTTACCATTTTGATTGACACTGGAACAGCACATTCCTTATTATCTTGGTTAATTCGAATAATTTTGAGTGGTTTTTGGGTTGAGTCACAGGAATAGTTCGAATGTTAAATGCCAAAGAATCTTTAGTATTCTTGTCAAATTTGAAATGCCGGTCCAAAGTGAAAAGCTCAATAGGTTCCAAAGATTTGTAAAATCATTAGTAGAAAATTTGCTGATATTCTCTAGATGATTGGATCCTTTGTAGCCAGCTATTGAATCGGACGGAACGGTTTGTGTGGAGATTTTTTCGGTGAATTTCAATTAAAGTGGCGAAAAAAGTAGTTTGTTATTGTTATTACAGCTTTGCTAACAAGTTTGCTTTGATAATGACTAATTTAGCTAATTTAGCCGCCAATAGATGGTACTATTGCCACTATACAATTTATAATACAACCAGCTGATCACTCACTTGTCAGTCACTGGCACATTAGTATTGCCATATCTGAGTTTGGCGCCAATCTCGATCCAGATTATATATCTGTTGCCTTATCAACGAAATAGCTGTTTCCAACCGGGCAGCACCTTGCCCACCACTTCATTAGTTTTCCGTGTTTTATATCGTGAATCCACGACTAATGTCTTCGTTAACTTATCCACGAGCAGTTCGGTTTGTTTGTGCTGGCCTGATGAATCGTGTTTTCTGTGTTTGTGTCTGTGTTGTGCCAATGGCTGTGAATTGTGGTTTGCCTATTACCGAATTATTGGTCTGTTTGTTTGTTCGGGCATAATGTGATGTGCCTGTGCCATATGGATATCCTATTGTGCGTGTTTTTGCCTTAGTTTCCCGTAATAATTTACAATTTCCCTCTTTAGGAACCACCTCAGGAACCTCATCTCTACATCAACTATCTATCAGAACAACATTTTGGAACAACTAATTCTCCAGGGTTCAGCGAAAGACCCACAAGTACCATTTATTTAAGTATTTGAACAATTTATATATTGTAGCGTGCGCTATCACTACAATATTTTCTAGTATTTGAGTTAATTTATAATTTTACTTTTAGTCTAGTTTCGAGTTATTATGACTCTGGCCCGAAGTTCCAACTGGAACTATATATTATCTCAGGAACTATGTATGCGATGTTTTTGCGTGCTTATTTCTGATGACTAAATGTTATTTTATGTTTAGCTTGGATTATGTTGGAAAGGCTTTTATTGGTTATTTGTTTTTATCTAAATTATCTAACATCTAAGGTATGTTTCAACTTTACTATTTTATTAATTTGGATTTGTCTTTTTAATGTAGTTCAAGATCAAAGACATTACTGACTTACTTAATTCTTAACTGGTGCACAACCTTTAACTTTAGACTCATGACTTTATTTATTTGTGAATATTTAGGTTTAGGTTTAATATTTTATTAATGTTTGTGTGTTTAATTTGGGACGAACTTACTTGATCATCTACATTGTCATATTTGAACTGTTCTTATTCTTCCTATGGGACTAAGTTCATCTGAACTGGCTTCCATTCATATGTTTGGTTCTGTTGTACGTCTAAATGAATGTTGCTGATTGCTTTTCGTGTATTTGTACCGAAATAGGCCAGAATCGGTGTCGGTCCAATACTTTTGTGGTGAGGAATTGTGATTAGATTGTGTACAGATTTTAAATGACGCTTACTAACCTTGAATAAAATAAGCCGATTAGTTGGTGAACTATTGCACCAAAATATCTACACTTTCAATTGAGAAGAAATAAATCGATTGAAATATTTACAATTTAAATCGAAAATTGCCTCACTCATTTTTTGCGCAGTCCGATCTCTGGTAGATGTTCGCCACACACAAATTGTCTGCCTCGTAATCGGATATTGGCAATTACCGATTGGCCAATTTGTTCAAACTGAAGTTTGTGATGTTTGATCGGTCAATGGAAATGAGCAAGTGCACCTTTGTAGGTCAAGAGGCAATGTGAGGCACGACGATCGAGTGATGTGTTGTGACAAGCCATTGCAGGTCCGATGGTAGACGAACTGTTCAGCGAGATCATCACTGACATCATCAATCTGGTCTTCATTCCTCCTATTGGCATGCGAATTTATTAACCGATTCAATGTAAGCCTACGAGATGCATTTGAGAATGTCTGTTTCGGTGTGATTTGTCACATTGCTTGTAATGTCGCAGTCTCAACTGTGTCCAATCGAATGGTATCGTTCGTATGGCATTCCACTGATTGTGTATAGTATACTAGTATGAGTTATCTCGCAGGGCTTCCATATGCTCGCAAAATTTCTCTATATTTCTCTCATTTGTCTATACTGGCTTGTTTTGTCGTATATTTGTTTGTTATTGCTTTTCAAGTTGGACAGTAAATGGGACTTTTTTTAAATTACGATCGGGAGAAGCTCGCGTCAATCGACAGACTCGCACATTATAGCACTTGATTGGCTGCACAGAGATGAACGAGCCTCGTCTTGTGCCATGGTAAGTGGCATTAGCAGGAGCACCTTGATTACCTTTCTAGAGCCATTTTCGCATTACACGGTAATGGCCCTCTCGTACGCCACCGAGCCAGGCTGATCAGACTCGAGTCCAAGTGAGATGACAGTTGGAGACAGGCTCGGCTCGAATTACCGTTTCTGCTTCATTTCAAGTAACACGATCGACCTGCATTCACGGTGAACGTATCGGCTGTGTTGCCTTCTCGACACACACACACAACATTGTTGTTCGAACAATGATGATAATGAATGATATCATTGCCTCACATCATCATCACATGTGCAAATATCAAATTGCATTTGTGGCTGCTCACGGTGAATCAACCCAGCGAAAAGGTGATTCGAGAAGCCAGAAGTTCTGGCATGACTTCCTCCCTTATGGAGTCCTTTTTATTCGATTAATCATATTTGATCGACCTCACCTGGCCTGCTAATGGCTTTGCAGTGAGAGCTCAATAGAATGGAGTGATTGCGCGTTGGGCGCATTTTTACTAGCGCCTATATGTGCACACTGTATTTATTCACCTAAATGGGATGCTGCCGGAATTGTGTAATAATGTGTAATTTAAGGGGCTTTTGTTGCAACCGAGTTTGATTTATTTGCTAGAGAAGTCATTGGTGTGAGTGGTCGCCCATGGAGCAATGTAGCAAGTTAATTTAACAGTTAAATATCATTAACAACAATATCAAAGCTAGTGGAGACCCGGGTCATGCACTTGTATTTTGGCCAGTGCACACAATTTGTCAGTCTCATGCAGTCAGCGACAGTCCCAGTCGAAGTGCCTCACTAGATAACCACTTCTTCTCATTTTGTCGCCTTACCTTTTGACTCATTACGGGTTAGCCAGTGGCCACTTCGACACACTGACTCGATGTGCTTATATTTTCACATCTCTCAACGGTCACCGTCACCTAGAACTAATCAGTGACCGAATCGGTCACTCTTATGCCGTCCACTGGCTTGTATCTGGCTAGTAATTGGCCTGACCAAATAGATGTTTGAATCACTTTGTCTGTAATTCAATGCTTGATCGATGTCTGTCTATATTGTTTCTGTAGTTTAGATATAAGATAGTATTTCTGTCAATTGGCATCATTGCTGCCACTGAAATTGCCATTTGGCCAGGCGATTTCGCTACCTAATTATAATATAATTAATTAATTGTCTGTGTGAAAGGAACAAAGGTTGAGAGTGTATCAATCGTTTCAATCTTGACTTTGTATCTGCGTTAAGATGTGACACTTGTAGCCATGGCCACTGCAGTGAAGCCAGCCATGTGAACAACCGAGTGTGAGTGATCACTCGAGTGAGGTGATGTTGATTGAATTGATTTGTGCATGCCAATGACGTTCGATGGTGCTCGGTCGGTTAATCTTGTATTGCAAGATCGACGGAGACCAAACTAATTTGTATTTAGCCCTATTCTTCTCAAATATTTTTTTACGAAACTCTCATTATTAACGGAGTACACCGGATTTCTCCAGGCTGAGACAGAGACTCCAGCCTAGTGCAGTCTGCCGACATTCGTGCAGACATGTGAATCGGTTTGAATTGTTGTGCCCGAGATAATGCAGCTAATTCGCCACTTCCACTGGCGCATCACCGTTGTCCATGTTCTGTGTGTGGCTCAGTTGAGTCGGGCGTCAGGCAAATGTATTCCTCGGTTCATTATGGGCGCAGTTTGTCATTACCATTCTGGATGTAATCGGTTGCGTGTCGGCACTTAAGCTCTAGGTCAGCATGCCACATGGACAAATAATCAACAGTAATGAGTGACACTTTGCATAACTATGTTCATGATCAAGCCTTCTGCAGTGCACACCGCCAACAGACAACACTTTGCACATTTCGCTCAGTCACCAACAAACTGAGTATAATTGTCACATTTCCATACTCGCAATTATAAGCATTTGCAGCATTGACTCACCAAGCAAAATTAGACCTCATCGGAAAAGTTCTGCATATTCTTAGTACTCCATCAAGTGCAATGTGTCATTAGACAGTCTAATTTATTTTGTCTTCTCTCGACATCGCTCTGCGTCAACGTCAATAAATCAAATGAGACAATCGAGTCCATTTTCGTTTACACCAAATGTCACGAGATGGAATAGTTTTTCTGTATAAAATCCTAATTGAGTCGTTTTAGTTGATATGTTCTGTTTGTGTTACTATTGTATTGCTTCAATTTGTTTTCATTAACAAATTTGCCAATGTCTTGTATGTGTTGACTCGTTTGTTTGGAGCAATTATTGACCAAATGCCGGACAGCACTCGAATGGGCCAAAGCAATCGACTGGTAAAAACAAGCAAAGTGACTTTCTTAGTGAACTGCTATTAACTCAATTGGCGTGAAACAATGCATTTGGACGAGCACTAACTTGCTATGGAGCCACTCGAGTTTCCAGCAAAAACAGAGAAAGTATTCACTGCAAATATGACACCGAAAGTGAGAGCAACCTATAAAGCAGGTGAATTACGTTCGAGTCCATTCACAGGTTTGGTGTGAGTGAGTGTGATTGTGTTCAATGTGCCTTGCTAACGAACAATAAATTGTCTGTTGCTTCCTCAGCAGCCTCACTTAATTAGGATCGACATTGTGGATCGATCAACAGAGTGGCAATTGCAATTGGAAACGCTACGATACTCGAGATGAGCTCAACAGATTGCCGAGTGGTTGGTAATGCTTTTACAATTGGACTGGCTCGGGAAATTACTATATAGTACTGATTTGGCCTACCAATCATTAGTGCCAAAGACAATGCAAAATGGCAGTTCTAATATACGCCTAGTCGGTCCAAGCCGATCGATCCATAAAAGCACATTTGCCAGTGTGATGATGCAAATGCCAGCACATGACACAAACACACAGCTATAGTCCGACCAGATCACAGACCGGACTATGTTTGCACTACTTAGTCGGCTAATTGGATTTACTCTAAGTCCATTGATTATTATCATTATGGCCGACTAATGGCACATGTCATCGTCACACTTTGCACTATAGTAAGATCACTCCAAATCCATATTGACAACTGCATTGAGAATGCCCTGATCTAGTCCAATGCCCGCTGTTACAGAACCGGCACTTCTGTACTCGGGCGTTCCGTAACCGTGAGGAGAGAGAACGAGGGAGTTGGCTTAACTGAGGCTTTATTGTGAGGCCATATGGCCATATGTCGACTTAGTCAAGGAACACTGATCGTCTGATGCTCAGTATATGGTAGGTCACTCTATCTGTAAGACTAGTTCCTTGTGTGAGGTTGAACAGTGTGAGTGTGGAGTGATGAGGCACTTAGGTTGCTAACAGGTTTTTAAAAATTCATATATGCACAACCTCGACGGGTGCAGTGAGAAGAGCGTTAGAAGTGATACACTTTCACAATTAGTGCCTGGGCGTATTGTCTATCTGTCGGTTTGTCTACGCCAGAATGAACATATTTCTAATGCATCTGATAGTCTGACTATTTGTGAGTGCACTTAGCATGTTAATGTGTGCCACTGACCAATGTGTAAGTCAATTGCAAGAAGTAGTGCAAAGCAATGAAAGCCCTAGACAAAGCAAAACAAATTGAACTGATGTAAATGAGATAACAAGCGAGTGCTTCCCCGATTGGACAAAGTGGACACAATGTCCAGTAGTCATCGAACCGATTCTGTTCACTTGCCGCTTTTGTGTCGACAATGAAGCATCATGTATATGAGTAAAAGGAGAGTGAACACAATGGCGACGATGACGGCGAAGGAGAAGTGCCAAGTTTACGGTACATTCATTAGCAATCATTGCTGACCACTCATGAACCTGATACCACTGAAGGGAATAGAGAAAAAGTGATGATGTGATGTTAGTACGACAGACAAAACATTGAAGCAATGTTGACCGATGTTGATCATTGAGGTCAGGAGAAATGCCGTCGAACAATGAACGATGGCTCAAAATGTCAAGTGGAGCACAGCAAAAGACGATAAGTGCTATTTGAGAATGCAAGCGCGCGCGAACGAACCAATCGATTAATGGGAGAAGTGTTTGATCGGTGTTAACCGTTAAAACAATCAATCCAGGCACAATGAGACAATCGGCAGTGATAGACAGCGAACAGGGATAAATCAGTGAAGCAACTCGAACAGTGTTACACTGCCGCAAGTCGATTCATCTCAATTTGTGTCAAAACAGTTAATTGCCCTTGTCCTGTTAAGGGCCATTGACACAGTAACATAATTCATTCATTCCTGCCCACTTGCGTTCGATCAATCTGTTTGTCTCCCTAATTGTGCCAGTCGATTGTGGAGCCAATAAAAGACAACCACTGCAGTCACTAACTAACAAGTGAATTAGCCAGAAGTAGTGATGCAGTAGTGCTTCGTCGTACGCAATTTGGCGGCTCATTCCTAACTTTTTCATATCGCCTGAAACCAAGCCAGACCATTTGCATAATTTGAATGTACAAGCAAGCGCACTAATTTGCACTCACCGGCACAATCCCAAATAAAGACTTATGAGTTGCGGCACTGGCACATTGTACTCCCCTCGTGGTGTATCAACAAACAAAGCGCAGTTTGGATCGGTCTGGCCGACCGTGTTGCGAACACTACAAGTCCAGTTGCCGAGCAGGTCTACGTGTTAATTGGGAATGATCTTTGACTTTAGTCCTTCACATCGACATCGTTTGGTGCCGTTCAGTGTTCCACGAGAATTCAAGGCTAGTATTGGCCAGGATTTGCAAAGGCCATATCACAGATGTTAGGGGTGCGCCAAGTCTTGATTGATACTCTCGTAAATGGTGCATGATGTTTGCCTATTGACAAAAAAAAAAGATATTGCAATTTGAACTTGAACTAAGCAACAAATACTTACAAAGTACTTAATCTGTAGATTGATTCTTTCACCATGTCTGTTGGTAACAATGGACGCGTATAGGCGCCGGTACTGGCCAGTTGGATGGTTCGATGCAGTGCCAACAAGAATGTGTCCGCAATGAGGCCGGTGAATTTATGGTAAAACGAATTAGAAAGTGGTATTACACTTAATATGTATCGTTATGCCTTTTAAGTGGCCGCTGGCAAGGCATCACTGCTACAACCAAATATTTCATTCTCGATCACATCGACTCTACTCGAGGAGACACGAAGATTCTCAAGTGCGTCTGTGAAGAAAAAAAAGACGATAAACGATGTAGATGTAGTTGATTTAAACAGTAACAAATTAGCACAGAATGTATATTGATAATTAATTACGCCCAAAGCAGTCGAGAGAAAACTCACACACACAATGAAAATGCAAACGAGCCAACTGGCATGGGCCCTATAGTCCAGTAAGGCACAATACCGTACAGTAGAGCACCACATGCAGTTCATCGCCGACTGTAGCAAAGTCAAATTAGACTCAAAATGGGGTGTTCGGTTTGTGTTGTTCGTTGGTAGAGGACAATTCACTCGGTGGCCACTAATTTATTGCCTGGCTTGGACAACAGTACGTCAAGGCATTTGGCAAGTCCATAAATTAGATGAGTTTCTAGACGGACCACTCGTCAATAGGCAAATTGTATAAATCCGTTCCAGACTGAGTGAGCACCGAGCGATCAATTATAATTAGGCGACCAATCCATAACGAGGCAAAAAATTGAGGTGAAAATGAATGCACAGAAGACACAGTGATCTCACTTCGCTCGCGGTATACCATAGTAAGGACCACTTTGTCGCCATAAATCGAGCGCTTAGTAACAGACTAGGCAAATGCGTTATCGCACATTAAAGGTATAAATTAGTCTAAAACAGACTGAGAGCTAGGCATGGAGGCAGTAATTACTAATTTATTAATAACCAAAAGGTGACACAAACTTCATGCCGGACAACATTCTACTGATTCGCAAAGCTGATACGAAGTGGGATCCCGAAAATTGGCCATTGCACTCGAATGGCCATTTGTGACTGCACATTACCGACGATTACATACAAACTAACTCAATCGGCAATCTTATAAGACTATAGACAATGCACAGTCTTGCAACTGCAAACACTGAGTGAGTATTGCCTCAGAGTGCCCCTGTTCGGTGGTGCCAGTCGCCAGGCCAGTCTGGTTTGTCCGATTGGCACTAAATTCAAATGATCGATTCAACAGCATCATAATTTTCTTGTCAAATTTATTTGCCGAGTGCTGGTGTTGTGTTTGTTGGTCGGACAAGTGCACTTGCCACACTGGACAGTGAGTCTGTCTGTCAAGTAGTCTCTGTGTCCATCTCACAGTGTGACAGTGACTGTTTCAGTAATGGAGATAATTATTATAATGCTGACTGAGCAAAGAATGGTCATGCATGTGGCCAATGGTCATTCACTGCAACGAGCAAAGTGTTCCTTTCAGTGGACCTACTCGAGGTGATTGATTCGACGCGCCTATCGACAGTACTATAGTAGCAGTTGCAAGCTTGCAGACCAAATGAGATATTTTGTCAACATACACAAAGACAAACAAAAAGAACAAACGAACCATTTTATCAAGTGACAAACCGTGGACTAAAAATAAGTTGCAATGGACTCGAGTCTCAAACTGGCAGTAAACTATTTGAGAAAGAGAACGAACAAACATTTAGGCGAACTTGATTGCGAAGTTAGGTACGTGATGTGGCTTGCCACAGACAAACAGATAAATGCGTTGGCTTGAGGCCAAGCAACGATTTTTCAAAGATTGTGCACTGCAAACCAAGAAGACACTTGTGCATTGGAGAGTGCACGGCTATCCTGTCATCCATCATTTCCACTTCTTTGGTCTCTAGTGTAATTGCCGAGTTGATTTCATCAACCAATTCAGTACTGCACAGCACAGCATTGACACCTTCGAGATGATTGAGATGACACAAGAGGGCAATCGTTGACCTTGTTCAGAGTCACACCCTAACAACATTAACTTAAA
This sequence comes from Rhizoglyphus robini, assembly GCA_023373905.1. NCBI lineage: Eukaryota > Metazoa > Arthropoda > Arachnida > Sarcoptiformes > Acaridae > Rhizoglyphus > Rhizoglyphus robini. Next base: position 9,791,544 of record JAKIJQ010000001.1, on the reverse strand, counting down.
GGCTGAGCCAAACGAATCATGATGTAAAGGGTCAAAACCCGAAAATACACTTTATTAAGCACATTCACTGGAGGTATAACACTGGTAACCACTGGTGCTGGCCCTCCGAGTTTACAGTGCCAACTTGGCACCAATGATGCCAACCATCAATATTTGTAACATTGCACGAGCTGACCATACAGGCGATCTCAGCGGTAGGTACGGACACACACTGCACTGTCACATCGCTGGTTGGTTGGACAATCTCGAATGTTTGGTTAGTGTGTGTGTGTGTTTGTGAGTGTTTGCATAAATGTCCCTCTTTCCATTCACAGCTTCTTATGGCTAATTTCTGTTGACTTTTCTTTAGTGTGGACAGCATAGCACCAGTGGTCGACCGTAACTCATATGCATGCCTGGACAAAGTGTCTCTATCTTTCGCTACATTAATTTCGCGCTGATCTTTGTTAGTGCCGTATCGACAACGACCAAAATCACGATTATACCGTGCAGTGCAAGTCACACATAGTGCTGGCCAATTTTATGCGGCAGGCCTCACTTGTTACTTCAAATATCTTCACCAGGTTGAACAAGTTACACATTCCTTGTCACTTCAATCGAGTCAACGTCTACTCGTTCTCGTCTACTGTTGTCAACAATACATTACTGAAACGATTCAAAGTCGGGGACTGGAAAATGCTGTATGCCTGCTCTGATGATATATGTTTGCCTGGCTCCCAATGGCCAACCGATGAAGCCAGTCCTTGCAAGGCCGTGGGAGAGGAAACAAAGTAAACTGACCAACACAGCAGTCACTCAATAGCTAGGCACTCGAGGATGAAAGCGAGACTGGCCAATACGACGTTGTACCGAACGGTGAAGTGCATGATCGGTATGCTGATCGCCATCAGGACAAATGTAGTAGAATGGCCAGATGTGGACCAAGTGCGTTCTGAAAGCGCGCGCGGGAAGTGAGGGAAAGGACTGATCCAGGCACGTCTGGTTTGTGTCTGGTTTTGTTGTTCATTACGCCAAATTGGATTTAGCTACGAGACATTTGCCTACTGCCTCCATTCATGCCTTGCCATGCCAGACAGAGTGCAGTGAGGTGCTCCTCGAGCCCGACCTGCCCAATGGCACTGCCCTTGGTGCATATGACTAGCTGATCTCGAGCTCGACTGCACTCGAGCTCCCCACTCGGGCCAACACTCAACTTTCTGTTTGCCTTCATATCACTCGGGCCACATGTGGATGCACAGTCGACACTGTCCATCAGAAAGGACTTCGCTCAACACATAAACCAGTTACTCGATTGCTCCAACTTATCGTGTCTCGTTTCTTAATTATCCATTTCGCCTTCTTTGGCCAGTGAGTGAATGAGTGAACTGTGATAGCATGCTAGCACTGCAGTGTCGGAATGTCTCGCTCTTGGTGTCGGCGGTAGGATTGCCATTTGATGTTTTATTCAGTTGTTGCATTAGTGCTGTAGCATCATTTACTGGTAGTGCCACATCGACCTGTGCCTTTATTCTTTCCACCCAACACTGCTCAATTTTCAATTGCACAATTTCGCCCGCAAAGTCATCAGCAAGTGGAGTGACTGAGCACTCGTTCCCGAATCCCGATACCAAATGTTTGGTCAGAACCTTTTCGTACTGGTGCTGTTCTTCTTGTTCCTGGTGTTGGTTCTGTCCTGTTGCTTGGATCGTGACCGTCAACTAGAGGCCTCCAAGCTCATCAACATTCAGTACGCTGCTCTTCTGCATGTTTGTCGTCCACCGAGTGACATGGCACTAGGCCGCACTGCTGCTAGTCAACGCTTTGTCTCGGCTAATTCTCACCGACGTCCACTCGTAGCGTAATTGACGAGGACAACCTGTACAACACTCACTGTCGGCCATTATTTGGTCTTTTTAAATAATTGCAATATGCCAATATACATTGTGACTTATGCGCTTAGCAACAATAAACAAAATAACATAACACTGACATTTTAAAATGTTTAATTACTAATTAGTAATTAATAAAATGGGCGAGGACTTAGAAAGGTTTTGCCTCAGTCTCGGTAACTGGTTCAATGTTAACCAGCTCCTTAAGTCGGCGGAAGGCGCCTTCAATGGCACTCTGAAAGCCACCAGCACAGTCAACCTTGTCCAGAGAGTTGATGCCATAGATGGCTGGACCGCCTTGGGAGGTGACTGAGTCGCGCAACTCGCTCGGGTGCTTGCCCGTTTCGATGACGGATTGAGCTGCAATCTGCAGTGACTTGGCCGCCAGTCGAACGGACATGACCTTGTTGAGGCCCATTTTGAATCCACCGTCGGCCACTGCAGAGATGAAGTAGTAGCAGAATGCGAGTCCATTGCCACCGATGATGCAGGCAGTGTCCATCATTTGCTCGGGAAGGTGTTCCACGTGTTTGTCCTGAATCAAGGCGGAGAGCAGGTCACGCACCACTGGAGAGCAATTGTTGGAGTCGACTTCGACGTCGAGGACCGCCATGCCAAGGCCGTAACCAATGCCAATGTTGAGCATCACTCGATGCATGGAGAGCATGTACTTGTCGGGATGTTCGGGGTCGAGCAAGGTGAGCTTGATGTCCTCCAGACTGACACCACCGATCAAGGAGAGCACATAGAGCGGGTGCTTCTGGTTGGGAATGTAGTTGACCGTGAAGGCCAGAGGACGAGTTCCACCACCTTTGAAGCAGGCTCGGATGACAAAGCCGTGCATGCACAGGAACACAATGTCGCAGTCGAATTGGCCAAAGATGTCATAGGCTCGAGTGCTCACGTTCACGCCAAGTGACTTGAATTGGTCCAAGTTTCTGGTGGTCTTTGCAGCCACGAAGATTCGCTTCGGCTTCACTTGAGCGAAATTGGTGAGACCGCGAACGATTGCAGTGGTCATCTTGCCAGCACCCACAAAGCCAATCTTGGCTCCAGCCAGGTCGATCGATCGCTTCTTGCTCATCTTCATGTCCGAACTGCCTTGCTTCGACTTTGACTTGCTACTCTTCGACTTGGCCACTTGCTTCGAGGTGCTCTTGGACTTTTGGTTGGACTTCGACTTCTCTTTCGACTTTGGTTTCTCCTGCGACTTGGATTTGTCCTTTGACTTGGACTTTTCCTTTGACTTTGGCTTTTCCTTGGACTTGGATTTGTCCTTGGATTTGGATTTGTCCTTGGACTTTGACTTTACTTTCGACTTCTTTGCCGATTCCTTGGATTTGCTTTTATGAGCGTCCTTTGAGGCTTGACTCGAATCTGCCGCAGAATTTTCTCCAGACTTTGACTTGGCATTGGATGCTTCAGCAGACTTGGCGGCCGATCCTTCCTGAGACTTGGCTGATGATCCTTCTTTAGAGTTGGCAGCCGAACCTTCCTTTGACTTGGCGGTCGAACTTCCCTGAGACTTGGCCGAAGAACCTTCTTTGGACTTATCTGCCGATCCTTCCTGAGACTTGGCCGACGACCCTTCTTTGGAGATGGCAGCAGAACCTTCCTTTGACTTGGCAGCCGACCCTTCCTGAGACTTGGCGGCAGACTTGGAGCCAGTTGAGTCATTGGCAGCGGAACCCTCAGTGGCATCGTTGTCATCGGCGTTGGCACTCTTGGAGGCACTCTCGGCTTGCTGTTCGCTCATGACGAAATGACGTTGAAACTTGTGACAAAGGGGCAAAGTCGAGTCTTTGAGACAAAAGGTCTTTGAAGAAGAAGAACTAACTAGCAATCACAAATGGCTTGAGAACGTGTGGGGTAGCTTATTTTATAGACATTGGTTAGACCGACGAGTTCGATGTGTAGTTCGTCATGATGACTATGCAAAATCTGGTCAAATTCGAATGATAAAGTAGTCGTGTCATTTGGAACAATATGAATACGTCAAATATTGTAATTCAGTGGGAGTAAGCTGACAATGTGAGTATGTCGAACTGGCCCAATAAGTTCACCAAACAGTCATCGTCTACCAATTGAGCAATCGTCATGTCCACTTAATTTGGAACTTTTGAATTTGAGTTTTTCGAATGGGCAAATGTGTGCGATAATTGGCTAATTGTACAACAGTGGCTAAATGCAATATGCACGTCAACTCTAACAGACAAATTTGCTCTATAAAAAGTGTTCAATTTGTACTTGATTTGGTTGTACTACTCTCCAAGTTAGTTTCACTCTTTTAGTAATGAACGAACAAGATGACGACTCTCGCGATAGTATACTATAGTGATGATAGTTATGGAGTTCTTTCGTACCACGAAAAACGAGAAAATTAACAATAAATGTTATTATTTGTCTAATTTGTTCTTTCATGAATGCTCTTTCCAAATGGTGGTCGAATGTTGCCGATTGGCAAACACACATTGTTGCTGTCAATGTTGGTGCTATTATTAACGCTCGCTTTCAAAGTATAGCCTATAAACTTAGCAATTTAAATCAAATTTAATTGTTCATTAAGGAGAGATGTAGTGGGAGTAGAGACCCTCTCCTTGAGGAATGATGGAATGCTTCTTCATGAAAGTGTATGCCAGTGCCAGAAATAGCTTCACTGCGGCATACTGCAGGTTGCCAGGCTGACTAACCACCGAGACACCACGCAGGCTGAACAACGAGGCTCGGCTAGGCGCACAGGTCGAGGAGAATAGACTTGGCGAGTGGAGATGACATTGCTCTGGTGGGAAGGCTTGCACCACCGACAGGCAGCAGAACTTGGGCAATTGGGTGCTGTTGTGCCGATGTGACATGAGTGGCAGTAGGTCCTGAGCAGAGTGCCATCCACAGCATTCACTTGACTGGTGCCACATGAACACGTCGGTTGGGGTGCACTGCTCGACGATTCTTGCTCCACGACTGCATCGCATGTCACCAGCTTTGGCTATTTGATAGTAAATGTCTGGCTCGACAGTGGTCGCCAACAGGTCCACTCCAGTTAGGTTGCGGTGTGCCGCCAGTGCCATCGACAAGCTAACCGACAGTAGGCTGAAGGTGTCATAAGCGAACCACTTGTCATTGTAGCCAGTGAGCATAAGGCTCCCGAACAAGATGAGCGAGGCCAAGAAGTTGATTGCTTGCACTGCGATGCAGACCACGTAGAAGAAGGCGAGTGCCAGATCGCCCATGCCATGGCGGTACAGAGAAGGCGCGTAATACTTTACAGCCATCATTGGAGATGAGACCAATTCCATTATGGCAACGAGGATGATTAAGATGAATAATACAAGAGAGCAAAGACAGCAAAGGGCTTTCGACACTTTTCGTAAGGTCACGTGCACAGGCATGGCTCAATTGGAGGATCACAAATTAGCAAGCAACAAGCAACAAATCAAGCTTTGTGTCTCAAACTCAACTGTGCCAATATTTATAAGCAAGACAATTTATTCGAATCGAAATGTTCCCTGCAAATGGGTCAATCAATGAATTCCAATTTGAAAATGGCAAGTCACCCACGCACTTGTTTTGTTCGGGAAGCGAAACGATGGTCGAATTGAACTAACTAACTAATTTCAATAACCTCAATCATTGGTGCATTATTTGTGCTTTTCGATTTGGTTAGACTCACACAACAGGGTTAAGTTGGCAGAATCAAATTTGAGACTTGCTTTTGCTTCTGTTGTTGCACTTTGAAGTACATTTGTCAGTTGACAGTTGTGAGGCAATTGACACTTGCCGCCCCTATTTGAATTAGAACCTAAAGCGTTCATATGTGCTAGTTAAGCAAATCATTAAGCACTGGCAATAGCGTAGAACAATTATTAACAATTGTTAACAAGAATTAATTGGCAATGTGTTCGGCCGACTGATTTGCTCTATAAAAGTGTTGAATTTATTTTTGGTCAACAAAGTCGACTGTACACCTTCAGTCGATCCACTAAATAGTCATCTGCCAAATGGCCAATTGCGCCAATTGCTCTCTGCCAGCAACATAATCAACAAACTGCCCTCGCCCTTACAGCAGTTGACCTTAGGAAATGTACAAAAGGTGAATAACCGCATTCGCCACCGACGACTCCTTATTGATCATGATAATCTCCCAGTAAAGACTCTCGTAATCTGCATTGTTTTAGGCCAACTTGTCATCGAAGACTGGCCAACTGGTCCCTCGTTGACAATCCACTTCACCATGAACTCCGGGTTTCGTTGAGTCAATAGTTCCATTTGATTCTCATCTCGTGGCAGTAGGCGCACGGTCACAGTGACACTTTGCTCCGGGTTGATGAATCCTTGGGTCGGATAAACTTCAAAGCTTTTTGTATTGGTGCACCGTGTGGTCTTCACCATGAAAGCGACCACTTGGTTGCGGGTCGCGTTGCGAAGGCTAATCGGAACTGCCACCGAGTGAGTGTAAGGACCTAGTGGACATATTAGGGGATTAGTCAAAGCGATACCAAATAGATTGGTCACATTACCTTCAAAGAAGAGAGGGCTTGGTTCGACCACAAGTGTAAAGTTGGCCATTGCTCAGGCCATTTGCTTGTTCGAATCGAGTTGGCAGTTGGTAGCACAAGTCAAATTGCGAGCAGGCAATAAAACACAAATTGCAACAGATTGGGACAAAGCAGTCGAGTTAAATAGCCAAAACAATTGGAAAATTATGTGCCAATTCGAACCTGCTGACTGAACCGAACAAACTCTGGCGACTATTAAAAAAGTGCCATTTGCCCAACCAAAGGCAGTATTGTTTGAAGATTTTGGCTCAAGCTCCAGTTCGATTGCTCCTAACTTTCGTGTGCAAAGGCAAGTTTCAAGGAAATGTCCAATGAGACTGAAGAGAAGCCTCGTCGCTGCATATCGGCCTACATGTTTTATGTCCAAGCCTGCTGGAAGGAGCAGCACAAGAACCACCCAAACCAGAAAGTGGACTTTCGACAGTTCTCCAAGGATTGTGGCCATCAGTGGCGTGACATGTCTGCTCACGACAAGAATCGCTATCAAGCGCTTCAAGAGAAGGACAAAAAGCGGTACGATGCCGAGATTGTCAAGTACAGGGCCAAAGAGGAAGAGCACAAGAAGAGCATTCCCAGGCGACCACTCTCTGCCTTCTTCTGGTTCTGCAACGAAGAGAGACCCAAGGTGCGAGAGGCCATGGCCGGCATGCCCAATGTCACCGTGGCGGTGATCGCCAAAGAGCTCGGTCGTCGGTGGCAACTTTGTCCTGAGAAGCAGAAACTCGAGTTCGAAGCGATATCTACTAAGGACAGGGCTCGTTACCAGAAGGAGAAAGAAGCCATCAAGGCACAAATGGAAGCTGCCGACAAGGAGAACGGTCATCGCGACCACAAGGCTCACCAGTCCCGATCTGGCTCCGAGTCACAAGCCTCCGAGTCCTCTGGAGATGGCCCAAGTTCGGATGCCGAGGACTGAACACATTGCGTGTTCCATTAATAATGGACCATTATACGCTTTGTGAAACTTTGAACAAAGCTGTTCAATTATTAAACTCTTTCATTCAAGTTTGACTGCCTCTCGATTTAATCTTTCCCACAAACTAAATCTCCTTACCTCTAAAATAATTAATCACTAAAAATTACTAAATCACACGAGATTTGTCACATCGAGCCAATAATACAAACAGCTATAACGCTTATTGGACACATGTCTCTATTAAATATGACTTGCATTGCTTTTGCACAAAATTGTGTCTTCTTAGTAGACCAAAGCAGACACAAACACAAACAAAAAGCATTGCAATATAACATATATACAGTAACATTGAAAGCCAGTTGTTCACATAGAATTAGCTAAACGTTCGGTGCAATGACCAATAGAACCGAAGCCGAATTGATCATTATCTCGTGGCAGTGTGTCAGTACGCCCCAGTGAGACATGCCACAAATGCCATTCTGACCATTACACATTGCTGAGCAAACATTAATAATTATTACAGAGCATTCAAATTTTGATGTCGATGTCTGCCGGCCACTTTCCCCAAACTCGCACTGTGCTGTTCTAGTCGGTGGAGTGTAGCACTGGACAGCACAAACAAACTTGGCCCTGTTGGAAACTGTACAAAGCGGCTACCTCATGCTCATCACCGGTCAGTGGAATTATAAAGTTGTAAAGGTCTTCCTTACGGCTGTGAAACGATGTAGAATTGAGTGTAAGCAATGGCTCGCATGGAGGCGATATCTAAGGTAGTTGCCATGCGCGCATGATCAGCGCTGATGAGATGGACAACGATCGGCTCGGACGAAAAGCAACGGATTCGATTGATGCGATCGCATTCGAACAGGGCTGACACTCCACAGTGGACAAGACAGTCTCGATAAAGCAATTCGGCGAGACATGCCTTTGTTTGAATGCACTTTCCAATGGGTCTTGTAAACTACCTTGCCTGCCGCATATTTCACTCAAGTGCTCTCGGTGGACACAGTGAGTGCGCTGTCCGAGGTAGACAATCGGCAATGGTCATCGAGACATTTGATTGTCGAGTCGAATTCAAAACTAGTCTGCAAACAAGCAGAAAAGATCAATTTAGAGCGTCAGAAGAAAGGGCAATTTGCATATGTTGGCAATCGATCTGCACTCGGACAAGTGCACTTCATAAATGGACCATTTGAGTGGATGAAAATGGAGACAAGGCACAAACAGAGCACTTATTTGTTAGTGTTCACTTGGTGTTAATTGTTCCTTGTTTGTACTTGATTACGCTTGGTGCAGTGCCCCAACTGAGCCAACTCATCAAAAGGTCAATTGAGGTGAGAGGCAGAATAGTGGCAAGCAGGCAAACAACACCGAACATTAGAGATTTAGAGCCATTTAGAGATGGCATTGTCTGTGTGATCAGAAGCGAGCAAAGCCATTTATGACTACCGAGACAATCTCAACAGCAATATATCGCTGAAAAGCAAACCAGAGAAGATGGCGTCGAAGGAAGAATGTCCGCTTCAAGAATTGCTTTGCCGCCTCACTGACAATGTTCGGGAGACAGTAAAATAGTTCTTCTCTTCAATGACTCCAGCCATTTCACAAATACAATTTGTATTTAACGTTTAGCAAATAAGCAAAATTGGATATGGCTATTGGAGAAAATGCACACATCGCTGGTAGTTAACATTGCAATGCCGCTAGAGTACGAACAGGCCACCCACCAATGGCCACGCTCACCGATCAACGCTAAAAGCCATCATTTCGTATTCTCTAAATTAGAGACTCTAATCGCTTGCAATAGAATGAAGCCAACCACTGAACGATAAATCTAATAGATAAGCTAAAGAAAAATCAAATCAAATCAAACAATAGCCTTGGTGCGTGAGGTGAGGTCATCCGGCCAAATGGCCATTTGCTAGCACCACTTGAATTAAGCATTGACTCAGTAACTGAGCGCTAAAAACCTTGACTACAAGGAATCTGATTTGCCCCAAAAACTTTTAAGTCAGCGTAACTCATAAATTGGCCAAATGGCAATAATGTTTATTGACCAGTAGACAAGTGAAGCCAACCAGGAAGGAGACACCAGATTGCTTTGCCACTTCCAATCGGGAACGATCATTGTCTAGCATCACACTCACCGTACTGACTAAAACTTTAATCCTTTCATCTTAACGCTGCCGCAAGTTAATACAGAGATTGATGTCGATTAGGTCAATTATAAAAGACTTGTCGAGTGTGAGTGTGTGTGTGTGAGTGACTGGGCGAATGATGAAAGCAAACTGATTCAGGTTAGTATGTGATTTTCATCAGATTAGCTGATGAACACTGCAGTGACATTACCACTGACAGGCCGGGAAAGACATTCAATTAATGAAGATCAATGAATGAATAATTAAAACAAACATGCCAATTGGCACGATAATAAAGGTAATAAATATGATCACTGTCAGATTCAACAGCACCAATGCCACACACCACCACAACCCGAGCATCGATACGAGTAAATAGGAAATTTCAATAAATGAAACAATAAATGAAATATCGATATGGATCCACTATGCTTAGAGAAACTGTACACCGAACACTCCAGTGATGTAGATGCGAAAAAAAAACGAAAATGCAAGGGATATCAATCTTTGTTCATATTTACACGTTTATAGATTAGCAGGCCAGCAAAAAGGAATGAAAGCAATGCAGGAAAATTGCGTATCGTTGACTGCACCAACACATGTTGCCCAAAGGAAAGACATTCGTTGCCAACGATGTTGGTATCAATGGCAGTTGGCGCTTGTCTTGCCACAACCGACATAACCTATCAGTGTAATGTAATCGAGCACTGGACAATGATACTGCACCGGAGCTTCCTTCAGATGAGCTCGATAATGCATGCAGTAGTCCAGCAAATTGGTCACTAATGTAAATGGCTTGAAGAGAACAGAACGGTGCTTTGATCAACAAAGCACATTGAGCACCAGCACAAATCCAATTGACAACGACTAATCTGGTGAAACGGCGACAAAGCGCGGCACGTTAATCAGATTAAGTGGAGTCGGCTCTAACTTGTGCCGTGCACCGTTGCCAAAGTGGTCCATTACCCAAAAAGGTGCTGCCCCTGCTCGGAGCCTTGCTCACCTGCATCTGTTGAAAAGCAGCTGGTGTGGAACGGTTAATATACATTTGGGCAGAGGAGTCATAAAAGGAAAGAGACAGTGAGCGATCTGCGAGACGTTACACCGAAGCAATAAAGACCAAGCGAGACTAATGGGCACAAACAAATTCTCAAATATAAATCGTTAAGAGTGCAATCATAGAGGCACATAATAATTGCCACTTGGCAGAGTGGAGACCCTCTAATTGAATTCATTCAATACCCTCTAGTCATAATTAGCATCTCCACTAGATGCTGTATGTAAGTAAATCATATAACAAATTGGAGATATTGCAGTTCGAGAAGAAACGAGAGGCGATCAGTGATCGAACACAGACTGCTCTCACACTAATGGGACTAATCATACCTTAAATAAATTGTGCCAAGCAGTATCGGGTAATTTTCATTGACAACTTTAACTATAGTGCACATGATAAGCAACCTTAGAGGTAGAGGGAGACACGCATAGTAGGCAGTCCCCATCAAGTATGGCACTAAGATTAATCAAAGTGTAATCAAAATCGCAAATAACTGACCTGACCGACTGTGCCAGATAAAATGCAATAAACAAACGATCCCGAAATGTGACTTGACACTAAAAGAAATGTGCAATGCAACTTATAATTCGGTCCGGACTGAGGAATACATCTAAACGTAATTATGGACGAAACTAGTTGACGAGATTAAACACTGATTTGCATAGATAAAGTCAGTGGAATTACTGTTTCTTTGTCCAAAATGTCCTAATTTATTTACACACGCCAATTATTTAATTATACTAATGCAATGACAATAACAAAATGACACTTACCTTCAAAAAAGTATTGTTTGTGTATCAACTTTTCTTTTAATTCGTCCATAAAGTATTTTATATGTAGAAGGGATGAATTAGATATAATAGAAAGATTGCAATTAAAGAGCAATTTTGCATAATGAACACAACAAAATACCAGTCCAATATTTTGATCGAGATCATTCTCCGGCGCCATCAAATACAGATCATCATCATCGTTGAAGTCATGCGAAGAACCAAGATTGTGAAATAACTCGTGTGGAAAAGTGAGCATGCACCAAAAATTCCACTGCCTGCTATTACAGCCCCCCATGGAGGTGGCACCACAGTTCATATTATCAAAGCCCAGTTGACAAGCCAAATTGAAATCAAGAAATAAAGACTATTTTCATGCCGAATAAAGGCATAAATGGTCACAGGACCACAGTCGATAAACTGAGCCGATCCAAACAGTCTCGTTAGAAAAGCCCTCGATCGTTCCGTAGAATTCGTTAATCGCCTTGAACTGCTTCGGATTGTGATCGGTTCGGTTGTGAAAGACCGAATCGGTGATTGGGCGCTTGTCCGTTTTGTTGTCCTGGTTGAACCGAGTGTGGAACACCTCAGTGGGGTATACCCTGCAGTATATACTGCAGTCATGACTTGTCGAACAGCAATTTGAGTGTGGCACTGTGGTGGTGGTGTGCATTGAAAAGATGAGGTAGTGATCTAGAAGATTGGTCGACATTGGCACCCAAATGCAGCCCTAAAATCTCTTCTCCTTGTGGTGAGCATTCGAACATTGAGGTAGGATAAGAATTATCCTGGATAACAGGGTCGGAATACTGTGGCAATGTCACTTGAACACTCCACGAATTGGGCACTGTATAATACAAAGTAGAGAAATTATTAGTATAAACATAAAACATGTAAATCATTATTGCTAATTAGCATATGTTGGTTCGTAACAGTAAACGAGCTGCGTAACGATGATATAAACACTAGAAATGCTGTGTAAATTCAAGCATACTTGGCCCACCAGACAAATGGATACATCATTGGTGGCACATATAGATTGTGTATTAAGTAGACGAAATTATATTATTACATCTGCCTCAAACAACCATCTAAAGACCTAATATCTAATGTAATGCAATCTTGCCACTAGACCAAAGACAAAAACAAGAACTAAATGCGACTGTGAGATGTGATGTTGTGAGGCTAAATTGCGATTTGAGAAATTATCCTAAATTGTACAATAACAGCACAAGCCTGTTGACAATCAGCGCGCGTTCTTCATTTGGCTCACAGTGCATTAATGCAATTGCTGCTAAAAAGACCTGACAAGTATAACCCAAAAGTAAACACAGTCACTAATAACAACATTAAACCATGGAACGTCAACCAATTAGAACAAGCCGAACAAACCTTGTACTCCAAACAAAAAGCCCTCCAAAATGCAAATCGCCTTCATTCTCAAAGTGACCTTTGCCTTCGAATCGAACCAACTTGTCATCGTGTGTCATCATGTCGAGCCCGGCCGCCACCCCCAGTCCAATGTCAAGTAAGCAGCGTCCGTCAATGTCCAATCGGGACACGGTGAAGAGTCGCATCACCGAGATGTACCACAAGAGCATCAAGTCGAATCCGAGTTCGCTCACCGAGGAGCACATTGCCCAGCTGAAGAGTCACCTGTACGACAAGTTCCCAGCCAAGGTGGCCCAGTTCAACGAGGACTGTGTCAAGTTGTATTCGCGCGAGTCTCTCAAGTCGAGTGCCAGTTCGTGGGACAGTCTGAGCAGCAGTGTCCCCACCTTTGCCAGTCCAGAACAGGTGGCCCAGTACCGTGTACTATACCAACGAGAGTACAGTCCCCATGTAGCCGCGGACAATTTCACAATGTTGCTGCCGAACGGACCGCTGGCCACCAATGCCAAATTTGGTGAGATTGTCAACAAACTACTGGCCGAGGTGAATGGCTTCCTGTGGGCACTCAACGAGTGTCGCATCGCACTGTACCTGATGAAGCCGCCCTTCGGAGAGGAGAAATCGTTCGACAGCAAAATCCTGGCCACAGGCATCGCCACTGTTGAAGCGGTCTATCGGTCAACCCGTGCCAAGCGTGCAAGTCTGCAAGGCGCCTTCCGTAAACGTGCCGCCGACACCATCGAGTTGGCCTCTCGACCCCAGACCGAGGACACTCGTCACTATGTGGCCCACAGTGAGGAGCAACTGTTCCACGATGTGGCCCTGTACGCCATTCTGGTGCGCAACAACTACGCCATAATGCATCAATTCGCGGTCAAGAACGCCACCCGAATCGAGTACATCATGAAACAGGCACTGAAAGACGCCAAGTATGGCAAGAGTTAAAATATTAAATAATTATTCAATTATATTCAAAGTTTGAATAAACAAAATATGGCATTACCATTATTATGAAAACTATTATATTACTGCGCTCTCCTCTGCCTTCCACCAAATCTTGTGTATTGCTCACCGCATGGAAATCAGCTGTTTGCGCGCAAAAAGCAGCTCGTGTTTGAGCAAACTACAAAGCTTTTCGTAAATGAATGAATTTTCATTACTGACTGAGTAGTTGACATTTACATTGTGCAATTCTGAATTGATGTTCCACAAAGCCAAAATGTCAAAATCTATAGATTATAATTATAATTGTTTGGATTTGGCCAAAGCAAGTGCCACTGAAGATTCTGCTGCTTCATTCAACATGAAGACAATTTTTTTCAAAATCAAAGAACTCATCAGAAGATATTTTGTCAGTTTAAACAATGAAGATGTAATGAAATTTAAATTGACACTTTCTAAAACAGCTTTTGGTTCATTTTCGAACATATTTATTACTTTTCACTTTGCTTTCAATGGGAAACATCTTTCAGTGCGCTATCGAATGTCTTTGATTGATGCCACTGAAATGCTTTTACTCAAGGTTTGTTTACGGAACATAGTAGTAATTGTATATTTACCAACCATTTTTACAGAAGACATTGCTACTCATCAATCTCTCAATGGGATTTTCACCTTCACCAGAGATAGTATTATTAATTGCTACCGATTCAGGTTTGTTGAAAGCAGAAAGTCCACGCAAAATAATGATTTTCTACTTATCTATACACAAGATTCTGGTAATTATTCCCAAGCCGCGGATAATTCTAACGATTCGTTATTTTCGCGTCATTCCGACCAAGGTAATTTCGGTTTTCTATCTATACTTTTTGATATGCGAACATTTTCCTTTACCACAGAACTATTTCCGTCAACTATCCTCTGCCTATCTCGAAATTGATCGTTTCAGCTCTAACGACTATCAGTCGGTTAGTACTCAATTGCAGAATCACTTCCCATCAGACGATGCGAAACTCAAATTTACCATGAAAATATGGCCAAAAGTTTCCAATTAGTTAACTATGCAGATGGGCCAATCGTTAAGTTGCAGGCAGTTAAGCTGGACGATGCTGTTGTCGTACAATATCTATTTTGAATCGTTCTGGGCAGAAGAAGCTTTACTCGCGTGTTTATTCGGCACATTTTTTGAGAGCAAGCGAAACTCATTTTACGAAATTGATTACCGGCAGGGATTTACTCGATCCAGGAAGCGGACTACTGGAGGGCTGAAAACAGATTGCTTATTGAGGTATGATTATAATTATTATTGCTTTTTATTTCTTGCTTCTTATGTTTTATTATCTTTTGCAGATTAACATTCCTGACAACAGACCTTTTCTTAAAGTGAATTAGCCGAATTTGGCCACAATTTTCAATCGCTCCTACAAAATGGCGCCTACAGTGATGCTGTACTTTTGGTTTTTGATCTCAAGAATGAGAGAAATGTCGAAATTCCTGTACACAAAAATATTCTCACTGTTCGATCGAAGATTTTCGAGGAAATGTTTGAACAATTAGGATCCCGTTCGGAAATTGCCTATATTTCTTTGGTTGTCTGCATGGATATGTTGAATTATATTTATACTGGTAAATTGTGCATGTTTAGGCAGGTGCAATCACTTACTTGCATTGAAGATGTGACCCAATTGTTGGCTGCTTTAGACAAGTTCCAATTGAAACATTTGAAAGACATTTGTGTGTAATACTTGAATTCATCTTACGCCATCGATACTAAGTGTTTTTTCAATCAAAAAATGCATCAACCAATTTTCCTGTTGAAGTCGTACGCTTTCAACGATTTTGATTTGCAAAACTAATCGCCAACTTGTGTCCACAGTTTTGTTGGTCAACAATTGCCGCAGAATTTCTTGCTCTCGTCCAATTGAACTACCAAACGTGCGTAATGAAGATGATAGTGTTGAATTTTAGTGTTTAAATTTACATTGGAGAATTTGCGCTTTCTAGACGCGTTCTGTGTTAAATTTTGTGCTGTAAAGTTAAATCAAATTGAACTATCCGTACAGTATAATGGCCTCAATTCTGGATCGATACAAGGAGAAGCGATACTCGAGTGTACGGGTAGACTTTCACTAGAGAGGGCGATGCCAATTACTCAAAGTTGATCGATATGAAAGATTTGCTCAGTTCGACAATCTACACAGTGTAGTGCACAGAGATCAATAGCAGTTGCTGGTTAAGATTGACATTGCCAACGATCGATATGATCTATCGTCTCAGAATTGCTCAAGATTATCGATCTTTAATGCGTGGATGGAAAGGAACTTGCTGTTCACAAGAATATTCTCAGTGCTCGTTCGAACTATTTTGCCGCAATGTTTGCACACGATTGTGTCGAAAGTCAATCGAGCCGAGTCGACATTTTAGACATGTCTTTTGAATTTAGTCAAACACTGTTCACTTATCTCTACACAGAAGCTGTCAGAGACTTGATATTGTCCCTGGAAAATACACTCGCACTATTGATTGCATCTGAAGTCTATCAACTTGGTCATCTGAAAGCAACCTGTGAACGCTATCTCTGTACATCACTTACAATTGAATCTGTTTCAGACATTCTACTGCTTGCAGACTTGTACCAATCATCGGAGTAGAGTACGAAATGTCTCAATTTCATTTACAGGAATGAACAAAATGTTCTGAGTACTGAGGGATGGAAACATTTGATTACAACTCAACCTGTAATGCTTAGACATTTGTATAATTTCAAGATATTTCACTTGTTTGAATAGGATTTCGCTATTTCGTTTGGGAAATAAAGCTTTGAGACGTTCTAAATTGGTGTTTGTTGTCAAACATTTGTTTCATATGCTGAACAATAATTTTTCTACTCTGAATCGAGTATAAGTTTCAAGTTTAAATGAACAAACAGTAAAGTGTATGAAATCTGCTGTGCATCTAACCCACAAACCAAATTAACCTTTGCCAAACAGAAGAACATTACAATTTGTTGAGTGTAATTGGTCAAATCAATGACGCCTATTATTGCAAACGTGATAATTGACAATAATACCAATAGCTAATTTGCAATGTAAATTGCATTTATTGCCTAATGCCATCACGGATCTGTTTCGTATTGAATCAACCTAATCCATTATAAAATGGGTCCGGTGGCTCATTGCTTGGTCATTCGGATTTGCACATTTCTTGTTGAAGTCTTTATCGACGTTTCTCAACAAAGCCTTTCCATCAGTCATTTCGCAGCTCACTCTGCCTTTCGTATCAGCCTGTTCTTGTCATCCCGTTCGGATCTCACCTTTCCACCTTGCTTTTGTGAGATTTGTCTCTGTCTTTATTGTATTGCTACTATGGATTGTGAACCAAATCCATTTATTCATGACGTGGAACGTCTTAACGCCACTCCGAGACGACACTTTATCACGAAATTCATTGTGCCATTTGCCACTGCAGTGATTGGCACAGTTGGCTTCTTTGCTGTGATCTACTTCATGGTCACAATTGGTCACTTGCCAGCAAGCCACAAGAATAACTCGGTCGCCTGGACTCCGGAGAATGTGAACGCTTCAGTCATGACCACTTTTCCAATGGCTCTCTCGACCGCTGCAAATGAATTGCCCACTGCTTTAGCTACTGACTTTCTGGACAATTCGACTTCTATGGCAACCATCACTTTCACCACTGATGCTCTAACGCCTTTGCCAGTTGAAGCCACCACTACTGAATCTGCCACTGTCGCAACAACTATCGCCGCATCCACGACTGCCTCATCTACAACTACCGAAGCCACCACCGCTGTAGTCATCACCGAGAGTTGGACAACACTGGAGACTCCGACCGTTTCCACCTCCAGTGAGCCGACAACGACCGATGCATTTATGGATATCTACAGAGATTTCACAACACCTGCCGCTCAAGACTACTATACTGGAGACTGGCTAGCATCGGAAATAGACCGACCCAACTGGCTTGGACGTAGTCCATGGCACTTTTGCACTCCAACTGAGATGCCAATGCAGGAGTATCTCGACAAGCAGTGGATGTGTGACCAATGTCATCAGGCAGTTTTGAACGGAACACTGGCTCCAGTAAGCGACCCTCATGGCTATGGATACGAATCCTGGTGCTTCGAAATGTGTTTCATCAATCCTCACTTTGAGCTTTGTGCCCAGCACATTTTCGAGATCAAGCCTCGCTCCGCACCTCATTCTGCCCTCGACTGTCGCTATTGTAATGAGATTGAGCGTCACAGAGTGGTCATTCGTAACTACTAAGCTAGTGTAGTGTTTTCTCAAGATGCTTTCTTCAAGATCGCCTTTCGAATCATTGGATTTAGTGAAATTGTTGATTTTCATTTAATAAATTTGTGTTTGTGTTTTTAAAAAGTTGGCGTTGAATTGAGTTCATCAATTATTGCATCATTCGTTTGATGATTGTATTCGATAATTATCTTATATTTGAATTGTGTTTACGTAATTATGAATAATATATTTGCGTGTGTGTGTGTGTGCACTTGTTATTGCGTTTGCTATTGACGGTACAAATTAATTACCATTCATAAATTATTAACAATGCCAAACAACTTGTTTTCGATTCAACTTGCATGCAACTCGATTTGGAAATGTTTTAGTTGTGCAAAGAAATTTTGAAACGAAATCGCCCGTGTTCTTTGAGTTTGTAAAACTATTTTCTGGAGATCGCCAAAAATGACGGTCGACATTGAGGCGAACAAGTACATTCCACCCGGCAAACTCGCCCGCTTTATGTCTGAATTATCTTACATACTAACCGACTGTGTAATTCCACTGTTGTACGTCATCATTGTTGTGGTCTTCTTCTGTTGCATCATTGCGCTTGGACATCGAGATGAGCGTGCTCTCGAGCAGGACACTAATCCATATAAAGCCATGGTAAGTGAATATGAATGGTTTCTTTATATATTATCTTTCATTATTATTATTCCTATAGGGAGGGTTCGTAATCTTCTTGTCCTGTGCTCTGATGGCCATCTTTATGGAGGTGTGCTTGAGCAGCAAACAGAACAACAACAACCTGGCAGGTAGAATCGTATTCCGAAAAATTGGTGACGAACCCATTGGAGACGATACTCAATTGTTGTTGGATGACGAAGAAGGGCAAGATTCGTCAGAACGCAATGGACAACCTCGACCTATTGTCGTTTATGTCATCTAACTTAAGTTTGTAGACCACCTTTAGTCACATTTAGTCACAATTAGTCACGTAGATCACAACTATTAATAGAATTAACCGGAAATTTAATAAACACGGCAATAATTTAATTATTTATGAGCGATTATGAAATGTACATTTGCCTTTCCTTTTGACTAATTACCACAATAACTCAAACATAATGTACGCATTTACGTAATAAATAAGTTAATTTAAGATCATTTTGAATAATATTATTATTAGTAGTGTGGAATTATTCGGAATTTGAAGCTTCATTAGTCGAATTGAAGATTCTACAAAATGATTCTGCCCAGTAAGGCGAGTAATGATCGTGTGGTTGAGCAGAGGAAAGGATTGGACAGATGCATGTCCAATTGTCTATTTCCACTGTGTTACATTCTGGTGGTGTCCTTCTTTGCGTCCATCTTGATCTATTCGATTGTGCACGATAAGTTGGTGCAGTATGGAGATGAAGGCCTTGACTACTTCCTCAAGTCGTGCATGGTAATTTCATTAAGTTGTATTGTGTTATTGTTGTTGTCGTATTATTTACTCGAATGGTTTCAGGTCTTAGTATCATTTGCACTTATGTCCGCACTAATACCTTTTGTTGTCCCATCCGGCAGTTCCCCCTGGTGTGTCTCGTACTGATGATGCTGCATTTGATCTTCTGGCCAGACCGAATGCACAAACAAAACAGCAGTGCCCTTCTGCCCAGTCGGGGCATTATGACCATTGTCTAGCTAGGCAATTGGCGATGCAATCAATTTATCTGATTGTCGGGAAAAATGTTCTATCAAAGATATAATTTCAATCAATTTCAGATAATTTATTGTAATTCAATGATAGATTAATAAAATTATTGAAATTATTATAAAGTTGTGTGCTCAGATACACTTGTGCAATTTATCATTATAAAATTGCCATTTGTTCCATTCGTGTCGAGTGACTGAATCAACGAATTGACTTGCAAGTTGTATTGGAGCTGCTAATTGTGTTGTGTGATGAAGACTACGCGCACTGTGATAATTAGTGATTGATAAGTTTGCCTTACTATTTGCTTGAGTTGTGTCCATTCTTGGTCTCTTCACATGTCGAGATGGTACTTCATCAATTTACCTCATTTCTTCATCATCTTCCACGTGCTGATCTTTGTCCACTTCGTCATCGAAATATTCTTGGTTAACTTGAGAAATAAGCGACCGTTGTTCCTTCAGTTGGTTCACCTCGTCCCGAAGTTTCGCATTTTCCATTTGAAAAGTGTCCAATTTGGCGTTTGCATTTGTTTTGAATTCAAAATAGTCCAACTGCAATTCGTCGTATTTCTTCTGAAGTGTTTGGTTAGCATTTTCCACCAGTTTTGCAGTAAATTCCTTAAGTTGCTCTTGTGTTTGTTGAAAGTGCACTTCTAAATTGAAAGGAAATTCAGTGTCCTTTTGCTGTGCTTGAAAACTACTTGATGTGCCTTTGTTATTACTGTTTATGATAAATGGTCTGTTGCTTCTTTGGACTTCAAGGCCTTCGCCATCATTTGGACTTTCATGAACAGATGCAACACTTCTTCTTGAACGAGTCTTGTCACTGTCAGATGGCCGAGAAGTAGCCGTAGGAATAGTAATTGAGTCATTTGATGTAGTCACAGTGAGAGAATGTTGATTCGAAACAGATTCAGTCGTGGTAGTGGATAGTTGTGGGCCTGAATTGGTGACAGTGCTTTCGGTCAAAGGATTCCATCCATCAAGTGAAGTGGGCAAATCTTCGTATTCCTCCTTGACCACTGGTAATCGACTCATCTTTGTGTTGAAGACAGAAATGGTCAAATGCCGATTGGCAAATTAGCAGTTTGAGTCTCAAAGCAAAACACAAAGCATGCGGTCTCTGCCTGTCAGTCTACCGCGGTCAGCTGAAATTTATAAACAGTGGCGTGCGGCACAGTCTGTCTGACTTGCGAGCAACATATGTTCGCGTTGTCAGTTTTTTCTTTGTTGTTTACCAAGTTGAGTTTATCATGTTGAATCAAGCCTAAACCTCTTTCGCTTTAAAGACCTTATCGTTGGTTCTATTTTTGAGGAACCTTACAACCGATTTGGTGTAGACAAAGAAAAGCCAGGCTTTTTTTCTGTGGTTTTATCCATTCCTGGCTGCACTTTTATATTCGACACGGCTTACAATGATTTGCACGTCGAGAAATGTCATCCCTGCTGAGTTGTTTTTCAAGGTAAAACAACCAGGCTAATACATTTTATTATTAATATTAATCTCTTTATTGCAGGTGATTTTCTACTATTGCTACAGAAATGAACATTAACCCTTCTGGTGGATGTACCAATGGATGTTGATATATCGAATCGACTTTTGAAAATGATACAAATTTGCCTGTGACAGTTTAAAGTGTTATTGAATCGTCTGAATTCGATACTGAACAGGTGGAATTTCTCATTGACGATGTCGCGACTAAAGGCAATTTTTGTATGTGTCATCTCATTTATTCATTCTAATTCGTTTGATTTACAGTAAATTTTACTTTTAGATAAACTGAAACGTTCTGTAGGTTTAACTGATATGGAGTTTGCTCAAAATATGTTTGAAGTTGCTATGAAGATTTGAATATCTACCAACTCGTCTTTAGCAGCTTTAAAACCGATTCCAACGATGCTAATAAGTGCAATTTTTAAACTTTTTGAAAACAAGACAACTCTGAAAGAGAAAATTGTTACTTTTGTTGAATCTGATCATTATCAAAATTCTTATGCCAAAAGTCAAAAAGTACCATTTATCGAGGTCTTTCGAGTGGGCTGCCAAACGAGTCTTCCATTCGGCGAAATGTTCCAATCGATAATTAAAGAGGTCGAGGAAGCATTCCATTCGATGTAAGTGGCAATTGGGAGCCATAACGTGTTAATACCATATATCCCCCATTGGTCTGACAATTGATTAAGTCTGTTTTACTATTACTTTAAGGGCCACTTGGAGCTATCTCATAAAAGCTATCTAACGCATCGTTTGATTTCAGTGGATGTTGCGCTAAGAAAAGTTGCGATAATCGAAACCCATCGACGCCATTAGACCCAGTCATCATTGATCGGTGAGTGTGACTGTTTTATTGCATTGCACAGGCCATGGCTATTGGTGGAGTGTGTTGTTAATTATTCATAAATTCAAATAAAGTTTAGATTTATATTTTGCCGCCATCGAGACCGGTTCTAGCCCAATGCAAACCCAACTGACAAAAAGACGATGCCAATACTTTATCAATTTGCCTAATTTAGATTTATTCGCTCTTTACTTCTCACTCGCCGTTTTCACAGTCGAAATGTTTTTGATAATTTTGTGGCTAGAGTGGCTCAGTTGCACAAACCGATTTATTAATATGACTGGTTTGCTCACAATTGTGTCATGTGATATGGTAAGTGAGACATTGCCAACGGACTGTTGGTCATTGGCAGTCAAGCGCATCTCTCTTGCCCTGGTTGTGAACATCGAGGACGCACGCCGAAAATTGTTAATTAAAGCTTTGCTTGCCAGTGCTTCCGTGTTTTTCCATTGCCATTGCTCTTTGCAAGTTCATGAGTTGCTCCACATAACACTCACAATAATAACACAGTCCCTCAATGTTGTTGACCAGTAATTGGAATGACACATGACTCACTAAAGATAGACAAACCTTTCGAGATTTGAACTGATGCAAATGACCACCAAGTGACCATATGCGACACGGATAGAGCAGATGACAGCGATAAAGCATGCCAAGTGCTATACAGAGTGAAACAATGCCTCCGGTGGAGATGCAGTTGAATGTGCTGGTTGTGTAAATACAGACGACACTAGCAAAGTGCTGGTCTAATCATAATAGACTCTGTCCATTGGAAAACGAGTATACCTAGCTTGGCGCTATCCGATGGAACAGATGCCGTCCACTGTGCTCTCCATTGATGCATTGGTCCGATGCAGACATAAATAGACATAACTGATCTCACACGTCTATCAGAACTCACTTTATCTCACTGCCTGGCCGACTTTGCCGTGTGCAGCATTCGAAGGCAAAGTAAATAAAAGTGGTCGCCAAACAGTACAAGGAGCAGCCAGTGATGTATGCGGAAAGTGCTCGCTACTGAACCTATCACTTTGGCATCGAGGCAAAGACTCCCGAAATGGCCTCAAGATTTGTACAGTTGGAGGCCTAAGTCGAGCAGATTAGCCAAATGCTCCACCGCGAACGAGTCAATGGCATGAATGCTCTTTCCTGATCCAACTGGGATGTGGCCGCTGTGGTTCGATTTTTGCAGTAAACACAACACGACCGTGCACACAGGGCACCAATTCTCGGCATTTCACTGCTGCCTCCTTCAAATTGCAATTGCTCACAATATTGTCATTAATGTCAGTGAGCAATCAATTAACAAAATTAACATGTAAACATTGTTCTCTAATTGTTGATTAATTGCAGACTTGTGACATTGCAGTTTGCCAATAGTGCATGCATTTGCTCACTCCACAACACCAATGATCTGGCAATATTCGAGTAATCTGTTCTAATTAATTCAATTTGATTATTCGCTCAATCGGTCATATTAAACCCAAGTTGTGTTTATAGTCCGAATATTATTTGGTCATTTAAAAATTGATTCTCCCTGTAGTCCTTTAGGCACAAGCCTCAATGTCTCAAATGATGGCAGCCTTGGTTGACTTTGACTCCAATCTGGCAAACATTGCCGAATCGAACTCCTCTGAACACAAGCGGCTCAAGTTTGTTAATCGCAGTCTGATTGACATCAAGTTGGTGGAGCTCAAGTTGAACATCTTCATGGCGGACAATTTGCCTGTGGAACGTATGGACAAGTTGTACCAGGCTTTGTTTGGATGTGTGGGTGAATCTCGTATTTGCGAGTATCTGCTCGAGTTGATTCGTTTGGGCGAGGAGCGCATCGATGCACACGTGCAATTGTTCAAAGAAATCAAAGGCATCTTTGGCCAGGCTCGAGAGGCTCAAGCGGATGATGATGTGATCGAGGCAATTGCCGAACGGTGCAGTCTCGTCATCTACGATAGCTTGCAGTTCTTGGTGGCGGTAAAGCGAGTGATTGCCGAGGTGGCCACCATCTACCACGTGCCATACTACTACGAGACAGAACGGGAAATAATTCGCATTCGTGCCAGCATTCTCTCCATCCACAAGAACATCAACACCATCATTGACGATCTACAGGCCATGAGCGAAGCACTCTGGCTAGTGCGCAATTTGAACTTTCTCCAAGAGGAGAAACTATCCAACTAACATTACAGCAACAATTAGTCACCACTGGTGCACTCTGTTTTAGTTTAAATTATTAAAGAGCTCGAGTGACTTTTACTTTGTTTACACTTAATCTCGACTAACTATGATGACTAGCAGCATGTTGAACGATGTTGCGAGACAATATAAATTGGACTTGTGTCACTTTCATGTTGACCAAGGAAGCCACTCGATTGTGGCTGTTGGTTGTTTGCACTCTTGTGATTGATGGCAGAAATTTGATGCAATTGACTATCTATATGTAATTCATCTACATCATGTACTGACACATTGTGAGCAATGCATGTATTTCTTACTGTGGCAGTGGGCCACACTGCAAAGTGAGTAATTATTAATTATCTAAGATGGCATAGTTTGGTGGAGGTTGCTGACGGAGGTAAACAAACCGATTCTCACTGGCTTACATGGTTTGCTTTGATTATTGCCCAATCGAATTCATTCCTTCGAAACTATTCACTCCAATCCATATCGATGCTATAAACGCTTACAATCACATTGACGTGGTTGGCATTATTAATTTTCTTTCCACTACTGTTGACTGATTGATTATAGGATTGGAGATATGCCTGTGGCGATATCATCGCCCTCAGTGCAATTTGATAATGTGCAGAAAACATAAGCCCGCCATTTTAATTAGGCAGAGATGGCAGTGAATGTCGTGTGGTGTTGTACTTTGTTTTTGCTTACTACCTCATTACCGTACGCAATGGCCAATCTGTGGAGCAATCAAATCTAATGTAAACTATGAATTATGAAATGTTTTATTCATTTTGTGGTGACAAGCACAACCTTGTCAACATCTACATCAATAAGCGTACCATAATTTATAGGCCTCATTTTCCTTTGACTCTTCATTCACCACAAAGGCAGTCTCGCTGTCGGCTTGGTCGTTAAAGGAAAGTACTGACCGCATGGATGTTGTAGACAAATGTTCTGATGGAAAACCGCCAAGCAAACCAAGTTATCATCTCTGATCACTGATCTTTGAGTAAAATGTGCCAGATGCATTGTGCACACCCCAATCGGTAATGTATGAAGTAACAATGAGTCAAGCCGCCTTGAATCGAAGCCGAGTAGGCCAATTGAAGGCATTCTGCCAAAATTGGATTAATCATTAACTGTTGCCTGCCTAGTCTGTTTGGCGCCCGTGCACAAACAACTGTCAATATAATTAATTTTGCCTAACATACCATCAAACTGTGAGAATTTTGTTATTATTAATATTTTGATTAAGTTCACTCTAATAAAAAAAACTAAAAAAAATCAGTTCGACAAATTCTTGTTTTTAGTACGTGAGCCACTTTACGCTGCCAAACGTTTGATTTGCCAATTCATGATCATGATCATAATCAGCATTCGAATCATCATGAGACAGCAATCACAAATGTCACAGGGCACATTTACCAGCGTTCAAATGACTCATATGAATAGATGACGATTGCCCGTATGCATTCACGTTGCAACTCAGTATCGACTGTTTGTCTTTGCATTGCACTAATGCTGACATTTGTGCAACCAAGCAGGACTGTCTTAATGCAGAGCAGAATGACTTAAGTGAATTCATAAATTATAATTCACCATTTGCCTGTCCCGGACAGAGTTGTCAAGTCTTTTCTGTCGCCATTAGTGTGAATGGCAGACAACTACACTGGCCGACCAATTGGCTGTCAAACTCGCCTACTAAAAGACATTTAGCACCGACAATGCAATTCTAGTATTCTGGTAATAAACAAAACTGAGGCCGAGTGCCGTTCCTGATCGTTCTTGGTCAGTCAATAACGCCAACAAGATTGGTCCAATCTCCGACCAACAGGTTACTTGTGAGACAGGACTAAACTCGCATGGATGGTGTACACCTGGTGTATGCCTGTTAGGTAACAGGCACATGCGAACAGATCGACAACACAGAATTACACCGAACATATTGATTGGCTATGTGCCAGAAAATTCAATAGCGCCAGTTGAGAACGATCAAGGGAGCAAGTTGAGCTACAAATTGAAAAGCACATTAATGGCTGCAAATGTAACCGAGTGCACTGTGTCTGCACGTGCACACCTCGATCGAGGATCGGTCAGGCAGTTGGTGTCACAACGAGTCAATTAGAATAGCTAATTGCTGACTGGGTTCAGTCGTTTCTGTCACGATTCCTGTGTCTTAAAATTTAAGGTTGAATTAATTAAAATCTCTCTGCCACGGAACGATCTTTTTGTAATGACTAAATCAATGCCCTCACAGACAAGCGTGGCTATAGCGGTGGGAACAACTGCCACCGGAGAGAGCCAATTGGACTCGAGATGAATTGACACAAACTGGAGGGCTAATAACAAAAGCAAAGTCGATCGATGTTGCCGATCATTGATTAGGCAATTGGCAATCAAGTGGACCAGCTCAAGTTACTCCGTAATGAGGCATACACAGTGTATTACACTTCATTCTCAGACGCACTGTACAAATCGCACGTAGAACAGGCCGAAGAACCATCGAAGAAACGCAGGCAGGAAATGGCGAGCAGTGGGCACTTACCCAGAGGGTGAACAAAAAATACCAAGTGTTAGTGCAAGAGTTAGTGTTCATATGCAATGGCCCATTCATGTAGTTTACAAGTGACCACTGCTGGTTGATTGAGTGGTGTCATTAAGCAAGCTAATCATCACACTCAACGTGCACTTCTCCTTTGCCAATTTGTCAGCTTTAGTACATGACAGATTGGCGAGTGATTGCAACTTAATTAGACTGAAGCGATTAGAAATTTGTTACACAGACCGAGGAAGTGAGACTAGTGTGAGGTCTGCCAGTAGGCAATAGTTCAATCAACAGTTGGCGTGTCCAGTCGACAAAATAAACAAGGCGCTCGTAACTCATTACTCGTGTGCTCACGTACACACAGAAACACATAAATCAACGATGCAATTAGTAACCAAGTAAGTAATCAGTCCACTGATCCAATCAATGGGCCGGCACTCGAGGAACTGAACACATTCTCTTTGAATTCAGTTTTGATTGTCATCGACACAGAGCGGGCGGCTAATGAACATCACTGATCGGTGCGGCCAGTAACGCTCCAATCATGGCTCACACAACCTTCCAATCGATTGACAGCAGTCGATGTGTAGAGCACAACATTCTTTCAATCTATGCTCGCAACGGAAATAGACAAAATTTGCTGCACATCATTTCAATTATTTATCAAATTCTAATTAGAGTCCAAAGAGGAAATACTTTAGGGAGAACAGGTAAATGTGCCTGTGCACTAAACGGCAATGGCTGATTCGAGTGCGGCCAATTACACTCAAGCCTTTGTTCATCGTTCTTCCATATGGCCCTCTGTGCGATTACAAGGCACAAAGAACAAATCACAAGGGAACTCAATTGGTCGACACGGTTAGTGCAATTGCGATTGGCCAAATGAGCCAAGCAATGTCTAAACGGATTGACTAACGAGTGCAAGTGCATTAGTAAGCCTGACTGCTCTCGTTGGCTTGGCCACTGCACGTTTGAACGTCATTTCCAGGAACAATCAGCGAATGGCTACAATACGATAATTATCACAAAAACCAATTTATAATGCAGGCAATGGAACAGGCCAGTTGGCAGAATAAGTTAAGCCGAACTGTCGCTCTTTCACAAATCGATACCGGGCACAACAAAAGATGATCAGTTAAAGCAGTGATCAGTGGCCATTTTAAATATGACTTGTCACTTGTAAAGAATAACATTTTGCTTATTAAGTGAATAGAATGGCTTTATTGCCAAGTCAGAAGAATTACAAAGGATTGAAAATTGCAATGGCACTCCTGGCTATGGCCGTGGTGGTGGTGCAACAGTGAATTCCGTAGTCCTGCCTGCGCTGAATCCGAACAACAGGTCAACTTGAAGCTATGTCAAGACATAGCCTGCAAGTACAAGCTCATCATCCATGTTGGTTGTCTCACGGCCGAGTTTGACATGAAGTATGGTTTTATTGACATCGAAGTACTCGGCACGAAAGATGCAATTGGCGTTCAAGTGCCATTCGATTGTTCTCACTGACCAAGTTCGTGGCGAAATGCACTCTATCATTGGTCGAGTCACTGCAATTCCTCCGATAACTGCCATTCGAGCAAACTACTACAATCTTCTCGGTAGAATTTTTCTGCACGAGTACTTGTTGGTTGACCTTACGAACCAAAGTGTACTCGATGTTCGTCTGTTCAATTTGTACTTGACCAACGGACCGAGGCATTGAGTGCAGTGGTGACAAAGAACCCGATTCAAAAAGTTGTCCCCACCCTGTGAAGACCAAACTCGAGCGCGCTGATCTTTATCGCTGTCCAGTTGGTTTTGTCAATTGGTTGCCCATTCGACTTCAAAATTCAATATAAACGACTGAAATGTTCACAAGAGACAGTTTTCATTGTTGTACCATCATTACAATGGCTGCCTAATGAGAGCGCTTGGCAAAGCTGTAATTCTGTGCATGCCCTCCTGAACAGATGTGTTCAAGAGGAAACTTTTGATCAAAACGGACAATGAACAAATTATCAAGTGGACCACTTATGGTCCATTGTAAACACAATAAACGACTATACCTTGATTGAGATTCACATAGACTATAGCTACTGAAGCCAGAGCCACTCAGCGAGAAGTGACTTGCCCGTAGCGGCATTCGATTCGTATGCAAAAGCAGTACCGTTGAATGAACACTTGGGCCATCGATCGAACTGGTCCACAATGGACAACAATATGCACATTGCAGACTCGCCATTTTGCCACTGGTCGCTTCCGAACAAGCCAATTGACACATTGCCTGTGCACATTGATCACACAAAACATTGACAAGCACACTGTCATCTAATGGCTTCTGTGGTAAGTAAGTAATAATGTGTAATCTCATATGTGTAAGCTATACACAACTGTAAACTAAAACTAGAATATAGAAGAGGAAATATATATACTCTCATGTAGAATAAAAATTCTTTGTTGAGTAAATTGCATTTCGTTTAGGTTGCCCTTCAATAGTCAATAATATTCGGTAATCGTAAGCGTTAACTAAACGTTTATTTAAAAATAGAAAGATAAAAATGTTGCAGAAGAATGGATTCAAGAAACGATGATACAAAGCTAAGTTCATAAAATAATAAGGCTTAATAATTACTAGATAATTATTAATTTATTAACTTACTTCCTTGATTTTTGTTGATGTTTGCAAATGCCGACAATTATGCTTTCATAAATTTCGTAAGGAAACAGGAAACAAATCTTCGAGATGCTTGCCAAATTGTTTGATAAAATATTTCACTTTATCCATCAAATCTATGGGGAGAGGCCACTCAGTCTCGGTTTTAGTGTCCTTGCGGTAGCAATCTTTTTCAATAAAACTTCAGTCGGAAAGAAAGTCTTCAGGAGCGACATCTCCAAATTTGTCAAGCCATTAGAGCAATACATTTTCGTACGTTTTCGACGGAATCATTTCGATTGTCCATATTAATAGGCAAACCATCTCCTTTGTATACAATACAAGATGCCATCCACGTTCGGAGACTTAAAGGATTATCAATTATCGCCAAAAAGACCGCAAATAAATTATGACTAAATCTATGTAGGTGAAAAATAATTAAATCTGGCGTTATCATATCGATGTGTTACCATTGAGAGGTTTGATCAAGTTCGGGAAACTGTTTGAAGCCACCACATATTAGATGACAAAAGGACTGTTTGATTAATAATAAAATAAAAAAAACAAGACTTGATTGGAGACAAGAATAAACAAAAGGGGGAAAGTTATAAATCACAAAGCGACAAAACACATGGCAAGTGGACATGAGTGAAACAAACGCAGTGAACAAAGCCATTTGTGACTTGGCAATACATTGCGCCGCAAACACAGAGTTTGTGAAAAGTCCTCGCTATTGATGCAATTGATAGTCTTGTTTGGCCAATTGTTTATTTATTTATATTTTTGGCAACAACTGCACCCAGCAAAATGCATTAATCCTATTCAAATTGCGAGTTCTCATTTTGACATTTTATTATTGCTAAAGAACTTTAATGTTATTGTCTTTATTGTCTGCCATGGCAGAGAGAAACCTATTGTCTTCTGTGTAAAGCGCATCAAAATCGAGTTAATATGATTATAATCATATTAACTCGATTTTAACTGAATTAATTAACTGAAAAGTAAGTTCATTTTATTATATTATAGCATCATTTTATGGTTTGTTTAATTTGAATTGTAAATGGCGAGATAGATTTTCAGCAGCACCATTCGTACCTCACGATGATCATCCTTTGCTGATGGATCAATGAAGTCTGACGGTCGCATTATCAGTGGCAGAGAAGATGTGAGAAAACTACGAGTCTACATTCTTCGGTTAAGTGAATGTCCTCAATTTATTATAATTTTAATAAACTTTATATGACCAAAAAGTAGGATAGTATGCTGGCCTGAAGGATTTGTCAAAGATCATTATCACGTAGAAAAGTAAAAGAAAAGTACGTCAATTGTCCAAAGCATTGCCCCACAATGATTGTCGACGAAGAGAAGAGAATACCTCAACTTAGCTTCTAGAAATACTACTCAGAGTTGCAGTGTTGAACACCAGCAATTACTTTTTGGCAAACTTCACATTGAATTGACAATTGGCAATTTTACAGTTACAAATCAAAGTCGAAAATTTCTTGTTGTATCTGGAGTATATATTAATATTCCTGTAAAGGAAAATGCTTAAGCGACGTGATATATTTCTAATTGCTAT
This sequence comes from Rhizoglyphus robini, assembly GCA_023373905.1. NCBI lineage: Eukaryota > Metazoa > Arthropoda > Arachnida > Sarcoptiformes > Acaridae > Rhizoglyphus > Rhizoglyphus robini. Next base: position 9,760,678 of record JAKIJQ010000001.1, on the reverse strand, counting down.
AGCCGATCGTGATGCTTTAAAGAATGCGAATGTAACTTTGAACGAATTTATAAAGGAATTGGTCGACGATTTAGAATACTCAATGGAATTTGGATTACCAAAGTCGAATATTCAAGTAGACTCAAAAAGACTGCATCAAGGCTGTGCTCACGGCTCTAGTTGGAGACAACCTCGGTAAGTGTTGAAGTATCGGCAAATTTTCTTTATATTATTTTTATATTTATTACAATTGTATTACATATTGCTCGTTGCGTTCTACTTGAACCATTTCTGCACTATTTTTTTCTAACTAAACTAAACTATCCAAGAATTACACGACTGGTCCAGCAAATTGATTCCCGTTTGTGTTCGATGGTCGTGCCTCTATGATCGATTTAATTAATTAATTATGCCCTTGTTCAATTTAGCTTTTATGTGGAAAATTGATGGCAATGTCACTTTCGCGCTTATTTATTGTTGTTACTCGACATTTTTCAATCGGCACAAGTGCTGCATTTGTGACTTAGTTTTTGTCTAGCTAATTGACTTTATTGGTGTGTGTATAATTTTAAACAAAACGATAGCACAGGACAAGGACAAACCCAATAATTGGACAATGGTCAATTTGAATTAAAATTGATCTCTTTCACCCAATTGCTTGCGAACGACGCATTCGGTCGCTTTGTATTTATTTATTTAGTGTGAATCAATATTCTGAATGAACTGTTCTCGGCTAGGAAAAGCACAGGAGGCAGAGCGCTGTTCCGTGGTCCATTGGCTTTCCATTAGGAAATGCAACCTAACCAAGCTAACCATCGTTTATTGCGATTAGTCAATGAACTATTGCTCTCGTGATCACTTCTTGTGGAATCCATTTGCAAACAACAAATTGCTTGCTTCAATACCAACCAAACCAACGGGCTGGTTATTGACCCAATTTGAGGATTTATGTTCGCTTGTGAAAGAAGGCTGTATTACCTAAAGTGCAACTAAATTTTAGTGCCATTTCTATATTGTCTGCCGAATGGACTCGAATTAGCTTCTATTCTGGTCGGAGTGAGCATTCGCGAGGGTGCTGTTCAATAATTGACATATGGACACATTCTTTCCTGAATGCAACTCGCCACCAATAATGTCTCCTCAATTGATTGCCTTGTCTTACTCGTTCCGTATTGGCCTTAATCACACACTTCATTGTCGCTAACAGTAATTGCTTATTTCGATTTACTTACCTTTGTCGTGTCAATTGGCAATTTCCATGTGTCGGCGTGTCTGTTCCATTGCAATACGACTGTTTGGTTCTTTGTAATCTGTTGCCTGTTGCCTTATAATTCCGATCGATGGTCAGCTATTTATAGTGATTCGGTCAGTGGTGAACCTTATTACCTAAGCTCGGACTAGAAGTCACTCAGATAGTTACTGAATCGATTGACCTACGTATTTTGGTGGTGGTGAACTGTATTTGACCACCATTTGAATGTCGCTTATTTTTCACTGCGTAAAGCGATGAATAATTGAAAGTGTTTACCTAGAGTGGCCTGTCTGATGACCATAAATCCTGAACTGAGTATCAGTAGATTACGTCACTCGGTCATTTGTTGTGTTTAAGTGGTGCTGCACAGGCAATTAGTGAGCACTTGTACCGGTACCGACAATGATCAATCACACTTGCTCTATTCGACTGGCCAATGGCATGTATGTGTTCAATGGGCTCAGTGTCTTGTCAATGAAAACGAATGCCCAACAAGTGAACGAAACTGGACCAAACACACAAACAAGCAGAGTTGAGCATTCCAATAACTAGATCATTGCACTCATTCACAAGTGACTGTTGGCTGGTTTGCATGAATTCCCACTGAGTGACTTGTCATCTGCCTAAGTAGTGAAACTCAATTGAGATCATTAATACTCATTGCTTTTTATTATTGTCTCATTGGCAATTTACTTCTCAATGGTTTACGGTAATAAACTTTACCTATCTCTTCGACTAAACAGACAACAATTGACGAGTTGTTATCGACACTTTGGTTGAGCGCAATTCATAAATGGCAATATAGACGAACAGTTCCCTGTAGTTAGGTGATTCACACATTGCTATTTATTTATTTATTGGCACCATTTGTCGATCGAATCAAGTAAAACATTGCCGGACAGGCCATTGGCGTGTCAATTAGAGCCATAGTTGATTGATTCCACTTGGTGGCTTGTTCATTAATTAATATGGCAATGGACCAAATGAATATCACATTCGGGTTTGTTGATTGAGCGAATCTTTCATTTGTACAGACACGCATTTATTAGTCTTGGCACGGCTTAGTGATACGGAACTCGGTGCAAGTGCTCGTCTACTTCTACACCCGACTGGTCCGATTTAACCCGTTTCCAGAGCAGTAAACACAAACAGGCAGGAACAGGTCAATCATGAAGAGAACATTATTACTTTCCTCTAAACGACACTCAACAAACCACTATAGCGTATACGCTTGCCTACCGTGGTCACTTTGATCATTAAAGCAATTTTGATTTCGTTCTTGTTTTGCTCTATTTGCTTTGCGTCGGTGTGTTCCCTTAGTCTTTTTGTTTTTCTATCTGATTGGAGTCTGGCTAATTTATTGTGTTTTTATCTTTCAGTTTGGTAACATTTAGCAATCAAGCTATCCTTGAGATAATCAACTCACAACCACTTTGCCTGCTCTCGAGTCACATTACATTTGGCGAGAAAACTAATTCCTTTTGATGAAGATGATTGAGCCATTCAGTCGGTGTCGATTCCTTTGCCGCCTTCGTTATCTATTTTCCCACCTATTCCACTAGTCAACGACACCAAATCCGGACCCAAGTTTACTGGCTGGACATTCTCGATTTGGACAAGCCTCTCTCGTGTCATGTGCGATCGACACTGTGCGAGAAGGCTTAACGTGAGAGTAAGCTTATCCTCGCTAATCACCTCTAATTGCTTATTTAATTTGTTCTGGGAAAAATGTCCATTGGCAAATAAATAAAATGAATTTATGTTTGATTACTTTGTGAGGCCTGCATGTGCACTTGGACTGCCAAGGTGTAGTCGGTCAGTGAATTGAGCTTAGCAATTTATGTGCTGGTGTGTTCGACTGAAGCTGTGTGTGTGTACTGAAGAGTACACTGAAGCTACTAATTACATTAATAAGCCAATCTAAACAATTATCTCAACACATTGCCACATTGTAAATAGAGTCATTGCCGCTGTGGTCCTTAATTCTGTTGTACCTCAATTGAAGTGCATTCTCCGCTTCTGCGGACAGGTGAATTTAGCGACTCTTCACAGTCAGTGGGTTTAATCGTTGGCAGGTAATTGATGCGATGGTATCTTTACCAACACTGGCCCAATGACCTATTCATTAAATTTGATTGCTCGAATTATATTGTCTCGGTGCCGAGAGAACGCTTTGTGCGTGTTGCTTGCTATCAATCATGTCGGATAAGCCGTGGCTTGAAATGTACGACCATTGTTCGGTCTCGGTCTCAGCAAATCGCCTTTGTTCTTGCCTCATCGGGTAAGGCACAATCTTTCCTAAGGTCCGAAAGCTAACAATTAAGAATGGCCAATATTGGCAATATTAATCGAAGCAAACAAATTTTGCAATCGACGATCGATGTAACGTTCAGTGGAAAACAAGTGTATTGCAATTGCATTTGCGCTTATTGAACCGTTCAGTGGAGAAGAGAAGCAACAGCACAATCATCGCTCACTGTCAAACTGAACGGTTTCGTTGCTACCTGACTTTGTCCTGAAAGTGATCAAAATCTGTCTGGTGTGAGGCAAACCACTGGCTGACAAACAATTTGTGGCCAATTGATTGTTGGTCCAACTTGTTCAGTGATCACTTGCCATTTGGCATGTCCTGTCTCGGTCGTGATAAAGTGCTTTTGACAGTTTGTGCATAGATGGCTCAATTTGATCGAATCCATTTGTTACTGACTGAGTGAATGAGTTTGCTTTAATTGACCAAAAGGATTTTATTTGGTTTGTGAAACGGCTTTCTTTTGGACATTGCATGTTCTGGTCGGTCACATGCCTCAATGTAATTGTTCTGTAAATCATTATTCTCACTTAGTATCCATTCTCTACATTTGCTCGTAACGAACCAATGTGTCAACTTTTAATTATTACGTAAGTATATTTGTTTGGACAAAAAATTTCCATAATTAAGCCGCAGAAAATAATTTATTTTCCAATTCTAGTGGCTATAAATTTATCGAGAAGGAATTTAGCAGTCGAGCCTAGTTGATTGACTTAGCCAAATGAAGTGTTTACTTTGGAATTCAAAATTCACAAGTCACTCGCACTGCCGTAAATGATGCCAATACCCGGCAATGGCCATTAGTGGCTGTGCAGGAATTGAGCCGAATAGTTTCATTCTGATTGGCTGTGCATTCAATCAATCAAGTGATACTGTTGCAGTGGTTCGTTCAGTCCATTGGCTGTGGCCGTTGCTTCAACTAAAACTCAATGACCAAACAACGAGATTAGTGTCGAGTTATTGAATAAAGTAACTTTATTAAACTTTGCAATTAAAAGGTGTTTTATTTACCCAACAAATGCTTTCCTATAGTGGTTAATAACCACTGGTTATGACCACACTAATGATGCATTTCCACTGAACGCATCTTCTAATGTTCGCAATGGATGGACTAAGCGGTGACTGTCTAATTGAACAATGAACAGATATGCTATATATATTGTCAATAGCCTATTGAGCACTCGACAATTGAGTAATTAACAAGTGGAATGGTCTATGCAATGTCAATTTGTTTTGCACCTAATGACTCATTTGAATATTGTGCATGTTCATAATGACACATTTTACCAGCTAGTAAGTGCCAATTTCAATGACATAAGTGAGACAATCTGAGAATTGAGCCAATCTCACTATCTTGATTGTTCCCTTGTAGATCGCATCCATATGAAATATTTGGAGCGATCACTATTTATCTATAGTCTCATTGCAACTTGCAAGCATTTGCCTCTTTTGTCTGTACCTCACTCAAATGGCCATGAGAGTCAGACTCAAAGAGTGAAATTAGACTTTTCACTAAGAACGGTTTGAATGCACTTGGGGAGTGTTGTTTTTATACACCAAGTGGGTCGAGTTGTGATGACTCGAAATTTCGGTTTATTTGTGAATTCGACACAAGTCTCCTTTTTGATGAGTCACAATTTGGAACAAGTTTTGGAAATAGTGACGTCGAAGAAGTGTTTGCTTCGAATGTTCCAGCCTGAGCTCGAATGTCTGGGCACTATAAATAAGCTAGTCCATGACCAGTTCACCATTGAACAGTCATTTTCTTCCTTTTAGTTTCATCCACTTCTCTCTGGTGAAGTCTGCCTTGGATGGATGCAAACAAGAACAAGTCAACAATCTCAAACGATGTCAAGAGTGGCTCTTCGCTGGATTTGATGAATTCGAGTGAGGAGGAGAAGAGCGACAAAGACAAGCAACCCGTCAAGAAGCAATCACCTGCAACGGTCACCGCCACTAAAGTCCCTCAAGCAGGCCCGTCTAGACAGGCATCTGGTGTCACTTCCAAGCCGCCTCAACCTCTACCATCGAAAGCAGCTGCAACCAAAGGAGGAGGAAAAGGAGCTGGTGCACCGAAAGCGAGTGGTCCCAAAAGTAACAATGACGACGACGACGACGACGACGATGATGATGACTTCAAATACTACATGGATGATGATGAAGACGAGGAGAACAGCAATGCAGACCAAAAGGACAAGAAGAGACAACAACGACAGGTGAACAAGACTGCCAAAGTGGCCAAAGGAACCAAACCAGCAGCAGGCGCTGGCCGTGGAAATGTCGGTGCAAATCAACCGAGCCGTCCGTCGTCATCTCCATCCAATCAAACTGTTGCGCCATCTAAACCGGCTCTAGGGCCTAATGTGGCAGCTAAGAAAGCAAAGTTCGAACCAAAGCCCACTGTTGAACCCTCAAGACAACCTCCACCTCTACCTCCGAGCCAATCACCATCAGGTGCGCCATTCAAGCAAGGAAACGTTACAACTATGGTTGCACAGTACGAAGCAAAGATCGCTGCTAATGCGAAGCCAATGAACTCGACCAAATCGCCCAACCAAAGAATCGTTGACAAACCTAAGCAGGACAAGACACCTCAAAGGCAAAAGTCTCCAGTGAGTACAGTGCCAAAGTCACCTACTGCACCAGTGACCAGCAGTCACAACCAAACTGTCCACATCGTGCCTCAGGTCAATTCGAACCCGACTAAGGAGACCAAGATCAATCCATCAAAGGAAACCAACGAGCAATTGAGTGATGGTGGCAATATTACCTCGGAGGGCACTCCACTTGTGGTTCATGTGCCACCCTCTCCTCCTCCACTTTCTGTAGCATCAGCCAAAGCTGTTTCCATTCAAGTTGGAGTAGCACCATCATCTCCACCACCTCCATCTGCCACTCTCCAATCACCATCAGTTGTGCCATTCAAGCAAGAACATGTGCCAACTTTGGTCACTCAATTGGAAACAAATTCCACTGGTGGTGTTGATCAAAAGACTTCTTCTCCTGGTGGTCAAGCATCGATGGCTCAAAAGGCAGAGTCTTCAGTAAGCACTGACACCAAGTCATCAACCGCACCACCACCACCACCTCCCCCATCACCGTCATCTCCAAGCAACAAGGTTGACGTCGCTACTCAGACGAGCAACAAAGTGAACAAGTCTGTTCAGACTGAGCCTCAAGTGGGCCCGAGCCAGGTGACGAAAGAGACCAACAGTGGCGGTGCTGCACGTCCCAAAGTAATCGATCCACGTCATGTGAACAATCCGATCGGGGAATTGTTGGGTAGCAAAATATTTGCCCGACCCCCAATTGTTGGCCTCGAACAGGATCCGAGTAAGTGTGCATCATCAACTGATCTGTTTTGACTTTGACACTAATCACACCAATCACTTTGTCCTTTAGTGCTTCAATTTGTGGTGGTCAAGAAGACACGACTGGAAGCGAACAAACCACTACCGAACAGCACCGAGACTGGCACCAACGGAAATCCGCCTGGGTCAAACAATGCATCGAGCACAAATGGCTCGTCCAATTCGACTGGTGCCCAGGGATAGAGCCATTTGAGCTGACAGTAATGTTCTGTCTACATCGAGCAGCACACACACAATGCTGTCTCATTCAATTAATAAACACGATATTAAACATTGCATTGCATTTTGCAGTATAAGTTTGAAAAGTTTTAAAATCTGCCATATAACATTCATTTTGCTGGTGCATTGTTCATTGCGCGCGTTGTGTGTTTGTGATGGAAATCAATGTGCAATTGCATGAATGCATTGTAGTCCAATGAAATCGACTGGACAGAAGACCGACGCGAAAGAAATCGATCGGTGGTTTGCATAGTTGACATAGACCCAAGCCATAAGTAAATTGGACCAGTGCCACCAGTCGATTGAATCGATCGATGGCCCATGGATGGCTGCACCAATGCATGCTTGTCTGCCAGTTACACTTTGTCTATTTAGTGGCCTTTTATCGCATTACACTTCAACGATTAAGTGTAAACTTGAAAGAGGTATTCCAAGTGAAGTGAACTGATAGAAGTGATAACCAAACGAATCGAATGAGCGAAATAGACCAACAGACTGCTTAATCAGACTGCTAATTGTGTCCAGAACAGTGCACAGAGAGACAATTTCGATCACAACAATAGCAACACATATTGTACAAAATAATAATGCAATATGTCGCTTTGATTCGTTTCAATTGGGACAAATGCGCTAAATATGAAACCAGGGGAAATGACATTGGACTTGACATTATTTCTCGGGCTAATGTTTCTATAGATGTTAGATGATGTCTAATGATAGATGTTTCTCATGAGAAATTTATTGCTCACTTGTTGCCAGAATTTATCGGTGCAAATTTTGCACTGCAAACGGACAAGTGTGTATACACTATAGAGATGCCACTAACTAAGTGAATGCACGATGGCAATGACAAGATATGTCACGGAAAATAGATTCTGTGCGCAATGTTAGTTTTATATACATTTTTCCTTTCTGAGACCAAATATCGAGCAACAACCGAAATGATAAAATAAGTTACGGAAAGGCAAGTCACCGACAGACTCGACTCAAACGTCACTCATTGCCGACTAGTACACTCAGTGGGGCCTAGTGGGACCAGTCAGGCTATTTGAAATGCAAAAAAAAATATTACAAGACAATCTAGTTTTGTTTTATAAAAACTGTTTATAACTTATAACTTTATAACTTTATAACTTTATAACTTTATAACTTTATAACTTTATAACTTTATAACTTTATAACTTTTAACTTTTTATAAAAAAAGACGGTTTGATTTATAAAAACTAAAATAAACATGTAACATATATAACAAATAAAATTAAATGATTCAATTCAAATTGAGGCTTTGGGTGAGTGATCAAACTTGTGGATTGGCATGAACATTGTTCGTTTCAAGATCAAATTCGAAAACTAATTAAACAAACGTTGGAACTTATGAGCTTACTATAAATACACTTGTTTCGGTTCATTTCAATCTATATTGTGTGATTTTGATTATGCCTGAAATGACGCCCGACGAGTTGAGCCAATTTATAAAATTGCTCATAAAAATTAACGCCAACGATTCTACTCACCCATTTGTGAGCTCAAGCGTTCCTTTCCAACTGTATAATGGTAAGTATCTTGTTCCTGGACTAATCTGAGCTATTGCAAACCTAATTTTACCATTTCCTTCACACCTATAGCTCCTGTCACTCAGTATTATGGTTGCCATTTCTATGGTGTGCCGGGCACTGTGCCCAATGAGCCCAAGGCAGGATTTCCGAAAGAGAAGCCTTCAGATGACCAAATGGCCGAACTATTACAGAAAATGAAACAACAACGAGATCACTCAACAAGACCTAAGACTGTTGACAGTGACTTCGACAAGCTCCCTACGATCAACACAATCTCGAGTGAGGCGCCACCGAAAATCACTCGAGGCAAGCCGGTATCAATTCAGCTTCCAGAGTATCCGAAACTTCCCTCTCTGCTGACCAACGCTCCTGGTGCTCCAAATGGAGGTGGACCGTCGTCGGTGGTTGCGTTTGAAGTGCCGAAATTGCCTCCACCAACTCCACCACCGAGTAATGCAGGCCCGCATGGTGCTCCAAACGGAGGTGGACCGTCGTCGGTGGTTGCGAATTATCGCGGCATTCAATGACCATTGAATTGGTCATTTCAATTTTACAATTATTCTTATTATTAAAGCCTTTCATCTTTAATTTTTGCTAAAGCATGCCTTCTTTTTTTTGATTTTTACTTTACTTTACGAGTTTTCTATTTTGCATCATGTCAAAACATGTCCGACCGAGTGATCATGACTCGGCGACGACGCGAGTGTGGCATCAATTGCGTGGCGAATAGATCGGCAACGATTGATCTGCGATTCCCATCTAGGCAACTGACTGACTTGTGAGCCTCCGTTCGCTGTTCTTCCAACCAGTGCACCACACCATTGAATCAATATACTGGAGCGTACATCACTGTCCTAACGGGTGCGCTATTGATTTCATCAATGCCGTTAATTCTGCTTAACAGTCACGTACCCACGTGGGGTTCGGTCTGGTCGCGCAACCACGTTGGGTCAAAATTAAATAAACAAAAAGTATTTCACTCGACAGTGCAAAGATGCAACTGGACTGTGTTGGCGCATGCAAATTATAAATCAACCCAAAATGAAGCACATTCTCTCGCTTGATTGTAACCAATGCATGCATTACGATTGGGCTTTTCACTTGCCGAACTGTAATTGGCCCTTTGCGTCAACATGTGATTGGTCTGTCGGTGAGAACACTTGCATTTGGTGCTTTTTGCACTTGACAGTTTCAATTCGAAAGGCTCAATCAAGTTTATACAATCGTTTTCAAGTTATGCAAACAAATGAGTATATTTTGAAAGTTTATTTACGAACTAGTGCATTTGTGCTAATTGACGAACATTACTTTACTAGTTTAAACTCAATTGAGCTCATATACGGAAGCTTTGTCCAAGTATGCCTTTCTCGATAAATCGCTCGTTTACTCCTTTGATCATGTTTGTCATTCAGCAATATTCCCTTTTATTCTTTTTACTATCGTTTTATCTGTCCTTTCTAATCAGTGATGCTGAATGCTCGTCTGATAATGTAACCGACGATAAGGTATCTGTGTATTGACTGTGTGTACTTGATGACAATAACAACAACATTCTATTTGCAGATGATCCTCAATCAACTATTCGATGGTCGTCAAATAGGCACAATCGGTTTGCTTCGTACTCGGCTGATTGTGACCATTAGTCCTTTCCATCGAAAATTAAATGAAAATTACTTCGATGACTTTTATGTGTACGAGTTGACCACTCGATCACTCACAGCCGACAAGTTGTACCTCTACGATGGAATGTTGCTCAAGGACAAATGGCCTCCACTGGCAAACGACACATGGACGCCCACATTCATTGCCATGGTCGATGGCACCGAGCACGAGTATCTCGTCTGCTTCGAAGACGATGTCACCGATTCTGACAATGCATTTTGGTTCGATCCAGACAAGCCCAATGTTGTGCCACAACTCATTGCACAAACGCCCATGTTCAAAACTGCTTGTAGCATAATGTCGTCCAGTGAGGAGTTGGCCTATTATTGTTTGCGAACAGAAGAGCACCACTCCTTTTTCTTTTTTAAATCAATTTCGATCACCAAGATGAGCTTCACTGGCTCGAATGAGCTACCTCACACAAGTGGAAAAGCAGTCGAAGGCAAAACGTACTACATCTGTGTGGATGTGCACAATGAAAGTATGGTCACCACTCAAGAAGTGCCATGCATCAACGCTCCCAATTGGGCAGTACAAATTGCCACTGGACTGGTGACCGACGAGCTAGTGTATCTGTTCACGTGGGAGGGCAAAGTGATTACCTTCTCAAAGAAGATCATTACACCTGGTGGCACTGGCACACCTGTGCCGGTTCGTCAAATTGCAAAGATAGACTTCTTCACTGTGGGCCAACCATTTTGGAATCACAGTAATTATGATACCACTTATTATGAGAATAACCATACTAAAATCTTCTTTTTCGTTCTATTTAGTTTATCTCATCGTTTGCATTGGCATCTCAATCGTGGCAGTGATCGTCACCCTACTGGTGGTTGTCATCTGTTGCTGCATGAGCTGCTGTCCATCTCACAGAGGCCACAGAGGTCACAGTTCGAGCCACAAACGCAAAAGTAGCGGTACCAAACGGAAGCGCAACTCTTCTCGTGCTGGATCGGCGCATGGATCGCGATTCACCAAGCGTTCATCGATTAGATCCAGGGCTGCCACTTCGAGGGCTGGAAGGAAGCATTCCTCTAGGAGGTGATTTATGCTGTTGCACTTGTGGAAATGGTTTTTATTACAAATAAAAACTCATAATTAAACAAATTAAACAACTTGTCTATCGTTTAGTTTAACATTATGTTATAAATAACATTGACATAGAATCCACTATGGCATAGTGACTATGCGGTGGTAATGCAATAGGCCGAAACGTCCACTAAGGAAAGCATGCTTGCAATGTATTTTGTACAGCGCTGTTTGTTGGCTTGTTAACCTTGCCTTAGTTAACTAGACCACTTTTTTGTTGTATTTAATGCGAAAATAATAGTTTTATTTCCTTTGTGTAAGAAACTGTGTTGATCACCTCTCTCAAGAATGTCGTCGAGTCTATCCCGTGAACTCGAAGAATGCAAAAACATCACGACTTATCGTTGGGTGGTTGACAATTTCAGCACTATATCAAAATATTTACATTCGCCTAATTTTCCTCAGCTTGAAAATGATAAAGTTAAGTTTTTCCTAGATTTAGCCCCGATTGGCGCATCAAAGTGGTTTGATGGTTCACATGTGATGATTCAGTTGAGAATTGCTTCTTGTGATCAAGAAGAATTGCTTGTGCTTTATCGGATTTCTATTCTCAACAACAATGGAGAAATGCAACATTCACGAGGTATGTTGAATTAAATGTGTTGAGTATTTGTTTTTAAATTATATATTTGTTTTTGTTGTATTCAGATGGTCGTGCATTATTCAATATGAAATGTGAACTTAACACCAAATGTGTTTGGCAGTACAACATCGAACGGCAATACATTCTGGACAATGCCGACCGACTTTTACCCGGCGATAAACTGACCATTCATTGTGAGGTAAGTTTGGACATAGCTGTTGTGATTTGTTTTGATATTTATCATTTTACAGGTATTTGTCTCAGATGAATCAGGCCTACATTGTGAAATGAAATCAACTCAACTGTCGCATGATCTCGAATCTGTACTGCAGAATTCAAAGTTTTCCGATTTCACTCTGGTCGTCGGTCAGAAGAGCTTTAAAGTGCACAAGATCATTCTTGCAGCTCGGTCGCCGGTGTTTTGTGCAATGTTTGAACATGACCAAACCAAAGAGGCCAAAGAGGGCAAAGTTGAAATCACCGACATTGCCTTGGATGTTTTCGAAGATTTTGTAAACTACATCTACACGGGCAGGATTTGTTCGCTGAAACAGTATGCACCGGAACTGTTTGTCGCCGCTGATAAGGTAAATTATTATTGCTTATTGTATTGCATATTAATGTTTGACAAACATTTGTGTTTTAGTATCAAGTTCAATGTCTTAAATCGATGTGTGAATAATACTTGGGCACTAATTTGGCCATCGATTCAGTGGTGAATGTACTTCTACTTGCGGATATGCACAATAGTGCTGAATTGAAAACAAATGCCATCGATTACATTACCAAACATTCGGACGAAGTGATGCGCACTGATGGATGGAACCAGATGGTCAAGGACAGATTGGAATTGGTGCTCGAACTTTACCAGGATATGTCCGCCAAAACAAAGGACTTTTTGAAGACTAATAACTAAAATAACTAATTATATAAATTTGATTGACGATTTTATTGAATTTTTATTATTAAACATTCTCCATATCAAACAACTTGTTTGTTGTTAGTTTGTTTTAATTCAGCATTATGTTATTAATGAATTAATAGTAATAATTAATAACATTGACATTGAAATTCAATTTGAATCAACTTTAGTTGTATACAATTCGCAATTGTCAGCCAAAAACGTCCTTTATGGAAAGCTCTTTGTGCAACGTGCTAAACAGATGTTTGCAAATTATGCTAATGTCATTTGTTATTGTGGTTCCTTTAGCCCGTGAACTTTTATTAGTTTAAGTTTTATATTTTCTTTGTAGATATGAATTCGTTTAAACGACTGTGCCGATCGCCTCTCTCCGGAATGTCGTCGAGTTTTGATTCGTCAAGTCTGTCTCTTGAACTCGGAGAGTGCAGAAACATGACGACCTATCGTTGGGTGGTGGACAATTTCAGCACTATATCAACATATTTACATTCGCCTCATTTTCCTCTGCTTGAAAATGATAAAGTCAAGTTTTTCCTAGATTTAGCCCCCATTGGCGCATTAAACTGGTTCGATGGCTCACACGTGATGCTTCAGTTGAGGGTTAATTATTGCGAGAAAGAATTGCCAGTACGTTATCGTATTTCTATTCTCGACAACAAAGGAGAAATGCAACTTTCGCAAGGTATTCTCACAAGGTTGAATGTGCTAATTTAATTAAATTCTTGTCTGTTATTTTATGCAGATGGTCGTGCAGTATTCAATAGGAAATGCCAATTCGACATCAAAAGTGGCCTGCAGTACAACATCGAACGGAATTACATTCTGGACAATGCCGAGCGGTTTTTGCAGAACGACAAACTGACCATTTATTGTGAGGTAAGTTTGCACGATAGTGTTGGTATTTGTTTTAATTATATTTATTTTAAATAAATTATTTATTATTTTATAGGTATTTGTCTCTGATGAAACAGCTTTCGAAAGCAAGTTAACTCAGCTGTCACATGATCTCGAATCTGTTCTGCAGAATGCGAAATTTTCCGATTTCACTCTGGTCGTGGGTAAGAAGGGCTTTCAAGTACACAAGAACATTCTTGCAGCTCGATCGCCAGTGTTTTGTGCCATGTTTGAGCATGACCAAACCAAAGAAGCCCAAGAGGGCAAAGTTGAAATAACCGACATTGCTTTGGATGTGTTTGAAGAATTTTTGCATTACATCTACACAGGCAAGATTGGTTCGTTGAAACAATATGCATCGGAACTATTTGTCGCCGCTGACAAGGTAAATCGATTATGGATGCATTGAATATTAATATTACAACCATTTTTGTGTTTAGTACCAAGTGCACTGTCTCAAATCGATCTGTGAGCGATATTTGTGCGCTAACTTGACCATCGAATCAGCGGTGAATGTACTTTTACTTGCGGACATGCATAATAGTGCTGAAGTGAAAGCAAAAGCCAAGGATTTCATCACCAGACACTCGGACTTTGTGATGCGCACTGATGGATGGAAACAGTTGATCAAGAACAGGAACTTGGAATTGGTGGTCGAACTGTACCAGGACATGTCCGCAAAAGCAAAGGACTTTTTGAAGCTTAATGTTCATAAACGAATTAAGATATAGATAACCGAATGAACGAATCAGATTAACAATTTTTTATTAATTAATTGTATTACTTTATTATACTATCATATGATATAAACATAATAAGATGTTACATATATTTTAATTGTAATGTAATTACAAAGTAGCATTTATAAATTTATTCTAGTCGACGTTTGATTAACTCAGCATTCACCTCAATGTAATCGTTTGGATTGCGGTCATCGACAATGTTCAGTTCATGTTGGCGTTTGGCTGATTGAGGAAGTTTGAAATGGACACCTCGAATGTGATTGATAAGAATTCCACGTTGTTGGAAAGTATTTACACAGTCTGGCCAAGTGCACCGATAAGGTTTTATGTTCAGATGAATACGCTCGTGTCTGGCCATATTGGTGTCGTTTGAGAAAGATTGATTACATCCGACAAATTTACATGTCAACTTCTTCTTCTGTGTGTTAGGCTGAGTCTTTGCTTTCTTCGAGTTCGACCCAGACTTGTGAGTTTTCAACTTTCGTTTGTGGCCAAAAGAGGTTGAAGGCTCATTTTGCAATTGGGCAACTGTAGCTTCCTCTCGTTTACGTTTGATATAATCATCAAAAGGAATCATTTCTACTAAAGGTTCGTCAACAAAGATTGCCTCAACGTTGGGAGTAGAACGAGTAGAAAAGCGATTCTTGAGTTCGTTCACTTTGGCACGCAACCCACCAAACTGTTGATCAACACGAGCAGCCAGTTCTCGTTTCATTCGTTCGCAATCCAATTGCAGTTGCTGGTCGAATCGATCTAAAAAGCGGACAAATTGGCTTGAACGAGCCATGGTGAATGAGAAAAGTTGGCAAAAATAGACAGAAAGTACAAAACCAAACACACAACGAAAATGTGCATGAATTTACTGTGCACAGTTTCGAAACGAAGGTGAAATTGAAAAGTGAAAATGAAAATATCTAACTAATGTCATGGCGCCAATGCTGTGTTTATACAGTGCATATACTACAGCTAATTAAATCAATCAAATCTAACAAGTAAACAAAATTAAAAGTAAACAGAATTACAGATGCATCTGTATTTGAACGACTTTTCTGGGTGAATGAGAAGCCAAATAATTTGGCTCAAATTGTGTTCATTTTGGTTTTGTTGATTTTGAGCTGAGATTTTGTTTGATTTACACGTCGGTAAGTGTCAACCATTTTCATGATATTTTGCAAAATAATGTTTCTAACAAACGATATTACACATGCATGTCACTCTTAAGAGTAATTACTGCAAATCTATTATAGTCACAATTAATGAGTTATGGCTCTTCACTTGATGAGGTATGTATTATTTTATCACATTAGTAAACTATAACATCCATTTGCTCACCTCTAGACAATTTACAAAGAGCTCATCTCAAGCAGGCGACCCATTCTGGCCATCGGCTCAATCTCGCTCACTAAAGTCTACTTGTCTGGCAGCTCACTAAACCGGAGAACATTATGACATAATTTATGTGTTCCAATTCCAGGTTCCAAGCCGAAACTATATGCCATAGCATTAGCAAATTATCATTGAGTGATGGCGTAAATAACCTTGGTTTTTTTGTTAAACTTACTAAGAATGCATTCGCCGCTTACCTAGTCGGACCTTGAGTATACTCTGCTAATGACTATGCGATGCTATTTTTCGAAGGCCAAAATGCCGTGGCTTACATCATCAAGGTCAATACGATGGATTTTTCTTCAGATATATTTATATAAAGACGCCAGTTTTATTCTTAATTCCCGAAACCAACATATAAGTTAACCGCCATCATATATCTATTTACTGGAACAATTAATACGACACGAGCTTTTCTTAGTAATACGACCGAGATGCAAAAAAGTTATGGACTTTATTTATGTGTTAGCATTTATTACTGACGAGAAATGCCTTGGTGGTTCTATAGAATTATACTTTCGCTCGCATTCAAACTGATTTTATTGCGTACTACCAAATCACACGGTTCGACAAGGATGGAACAAGAAGTACATATATGTTTCTGAAAGCTTCTCTTGATGACTCAAATTGGTATAACTCCAGTTGAGTACTTTGTACTTTGTCCAACATTATTTGACATATAACATTACAATATTTCTATCCTGTCAATACTGAAAGTAAGTTTGCTTGTGTTTATTAATAATTTGTATTAACAAAATGCTTTCCAGGTTGCAGGGGGAGAAATGTTGGCTTTATTGCCGTGATCCTAATTTTAGTCATCCGGCTTGGGATGGCTCTCTATTTCTTCAACCCTTGTTGCACTTTGAATAAAGAGAAGTAGTATCAACCAAGGCTATCATTTATGGCTCACCAAAAGATAGAAGCTCCTGAAAAGGATGGCGAATCACCAAATCTAAAAGTGAATGTCAAAACAAAACGGCTAAAGGACAAATCGGAAAGCGAAAGGTCTATTGGTGGTCAATCAGGAAGGAAGATGCATTCCAAAAGGTGATGGAAAAACATTACCACCACCTGAATCGAAATCGAGTGGCAAAGCCAAAACGCCCCGTAGTGGTCGCCGATCATCGTCATTTGCCAACTTAGCATATTTATTAAATCTACCAGACTCAACTAAATCACAATTTCAATCGCAATTAATATTTTATTTAAAATAAGTTGATGAACATTGTTAAAATGTGAATAAATATAATGAGTCGATAAACAAAGGACCAAGTATAAATGTACAAAATGTAATATATAAGGAACAAGTGAAAATATATAATAAAAGCAGGAGAGATGCATACAAAGAAAAAAGGAAAATATCATGCATACTCAAAAGTAGAATTCTCCCTTGCCGCCACCAGTCTGCACTTGCATGACCGTGATGATATCCATGTCCTCTAACTCCAACGAAATTGGAGTGTCATCGTCGTCAATTCGTCGTCCCTCGAAAAAGAATCGAAGTTCGTCCAGGGGAATTCCGATCCGATCACTGTACGCTATCTTTAGCTTCTTAAATGAAGCAGCCTTTTTGAACTGAAAGTTTAGAGTATTGTTTAGTTGGCCCACAACTTGCAACTTGATGTGGCTGTCGGATGATGGCTCCTTGGTGGTGGTGGTGTTGTTGACGATGCTTGTGTCAGCCATTTTGTGTATTGTTCAATGGTGGACTGGCTGTGCAGAAATGAGAATACAACAAACCCGGGAGAGGCAATTGAGAAATGTCAAAATACAAATCGAAAGTTGGGACCAAGTTTGTTGTGGTTGCACACTAAGCTTAGTCAACAACGAGTAATGAGCTCATTGAAGGACACAGCCAGCCTGACACAACAGTTAGGCGCGAATTGAACAGAATGTGCTGCCACTCGACTTGCGTCATATGAAATAATACAGTGAGCCCAATTCGTGAACTTATAACTTGTGTTATATAACAATTGACGGTATTAAAAAATAATTACAATTTTTAAATTTTAAATTTAAAATATAAATCTTAATCATTGCTAAAA
The DNA here is from genome assembly GCA_023373905.1 of Rhizoglyphus robini. NCBI lineage: Eukaryota > Metazoa > Arthropoda > Arachnida > Sarcoptiformes > Acaridae > Rhizoglyphus > Rhizoglyphus robini. The sequence continues at coordinate 9,742,669 of JAKIJQ010000001.1, read as the reverse complement.
TAATATGATATTATTAAATGAATTGACCAATCACACAAATGTTTCAACTGGCGAAAGCGAGGTGCCCCTGTAGCAGAGAGGAGGGTTTTCAATGCACATCATTGCATAACCAATACACACAACCAGGAAAGCGCACTTTTGGTTGAATTCGTGTATGTGTATGTGTACTGTTCAAAGTAAAAAGTTCAAAGGTAAATGCGATAATTAGTATTTATTAAATAACCAGTTGTGCGGCTTTGTGGCTGTTGTTTTGATTTAAAATTCACTTTTGGACGTACGTCATCTATGAACGATCATACACATGCATGTGTTTACATTTGTTTGGAGGAAACTCACGTGGTTGTGTGCTGTAAATCTGCTCTCTGCTAATAATATTTTCCGTGTTTTGTATATATTTACTTGTCTGTGTTCTTTTTTATTATCCTCTACACCTTTACCTGTGCTCCCAATATGAGCACTGAACCTACTTTGGTGGATGCTCCACCAGTGGCTGTGGTTGCCAGTGAATCACAGTCTGAAGATGTTGTCCTCTCTGCCGCCGGTGCTGTAATTTCAAATTCGGTCAATCCCAGCCCCCGACTCGATGCATTATCACGTCCAAAGTTTGAATTTGATAAAGATGATGATGATGAGGATGATCATGAAGAGGACAACGATGGTGCCGATCACAATTCAATGCTTAAAATATTGATGAAAAACTCAAAATATGGTGGTTCACTGTCGGAATTTGGTGCCCGGCGTTGGGCTTCGAAACGGACCGAGGCGATTGTGGACATTTCCGAGCATGCCATGAGTGGAGGTCAAAAGTCAAAGTTGTCTCTGCCTAAACTGATGAAAGTGTGCAAAAATGTGCAAGCTAAAAAGTCTCTACGCAATTTTCACGAGAAACCACTGCTTGATGTGCCACTGAAGAAGCAACACGCAAGGAAAGCTGCCCGTAGAGTGAATTTCGAAGAGGTCAAAGCGGAAATAACCAAGTATGATCCTATTGTACGGGAAATTCGACACGCCGATCAGTTGGTGTTTCCTCGTGACCAGCAGAAGGTGACATTCAAAATTGCCGACCAATTTGGAACTTCAATTGCCTCTAATACTCCCGGTGTTGGCCAACTTAAGGCAAAGAAGGCACTTGAGGTGGAAATTAACGAACAATTGATGCTGAGTGAAGGCAATGTTGAACTGGACATTCGGCCCCTGACCGAGAACGAGTTGGCAGTGTTGGGTTCTCGGAGCGTTGAACAGGCCCGGGCAATGCACCGGGAAATTCAACGGAAACGATTATTGACCAGTTTTCAAGAGTCAAAATTTCGCCGTGTGCGAAAAATAAAGTCGAAAACATATCACCGTATTTTGAAGAAAGAAAAATTGCGGGGCACTGTAAATGAGTTGGATCAACTCATAGCGGATGGGTCTTGTTCGGAACAAGTGATGGAGAAACTCGAACAACTGGACAAATTGCGGGCTTTAGAACGAGCCAGTCTAAAGCATCACATTACTGGAAAGTGGGCCAAATACCACAAACTAAGGGCCAAGTATGATGATGTGGCAAGGCAGGAGTTGAATAATCAAATGGCGATCAATGCTGAATTGATGAAGAAGCGATCGTTGGCTGTGTTGGTTGGTCTGCCTGAGGATTGTGATGCTGATGATGATGAGGCTGGGACTGTTGAGTTTGAATCGACCCGAGGCATTGGTGGTGAGGATATTGCCATTCCGAACAACTACAACCCGTGGATTAGTTCCACCAAAGTGAAGAATAATAACAAGAGAGCCAAGGTGGCAACAGATAACAAACCGGCTTTACAGGATGACAACTCGTTGGAACGATTCTTTGCCAAACGTGTACAGGAACGATTGGACAAAAGTGCTGCCGATGAACGAGCCGAACTGATTCGACTTGATGCACTCGATGAGAAGATGATCGAGGAAGGCGTCCAATTTAAGGCTTCCGGGGAGGATGAATCAAAAGTGGCCAAACAGAAGAATGTCACCGTGTCTCGTGAATTGACCACTACCATTGTTGAGGCTTCAGATGGTTCAGATGAAGAATCCGATGTTGATGAATTGCCGGAATCGAATAAGAATGTTAACCTGGACCTTAACAGTACCATTGTGAATGTCAACAAGAAGAGGTCAAAGAAGAAGAAGATGGTCCACAGTGATGGAGATGATTCGGAAGAGGACCAAAGCCACGAGATTGGTGAATTTGATTTCCACAACTCTGAAATGCAAAAGTATCTTTCTGAAGCATTCTTCGACGACGATGTGGTGGAGGACTTTCTCAAGGAGAAACGCGAAAAGGTCAATGCCGAAGATGAGAACACCAAACCACAAATATATCTGCCAGGTTGGGGCAATTGGGCCGGCAGTGGCATCAAGGAGACTCGAAAGCGAAAGTCTCGACAGGTGAAACGAATTGTGGCGGCAGAAAAACGATTGGACCAAAAGATTGCCAATGCGATCATACTGAAGGATGTGGACCAGTTGGGTGGAAGGTTGCGCATTGCGTACAAACCTGCCAACGTGCCTGATGTGAAGACTTTCGAGCAAACGTGTGCTAAACCAGTGGGTGCCACCTGGAATCCTCAGTCTGTGTTCAGGTCCATGTCCGAGCCGAAGGTGATCACTCCACTTGGATCGATCATTGAACCGATGGAGTCTGCAATGGTCAGCAGTGGTACTGACACACTCAAAGGTGGCGTCTTCAAAAAGCCTAAAGGTGGTAACAAGTCGCGGCGGAAACCACTTCGTTAAGCGCGGTTGATATATTTTATATTTTATTTATTTGTCAATAAACAAAGTATTTGTATTGGACGTTATTTGTGTGCATTTGATGGACAGATGTTTTTCGTTTGTGTTGATTTTCTTTATTGCTTTATTTTGGCCTTCTAATTGATGCAAAACGTGGTTTTGTTTGGCACAACCAAAGGGCCTGCAACAATTTAGGGTTTATGATAGGTAAATTAAACTAGTATTTTATTAAGTAGATTATCTATTAAGATTTTATTATTTGTTTATTTTCAGATTGACCCACAAATGGGATATTTCGTGTTCAGTAGTACAGATTGGTACCTTTAATGTCTCTCATCTGATTCACTCACTCGGCATATGACAACACTCTGCAGAGTGACCATGAAAATGTGTGTCAGCAGTGCGCAGTAGGAAACAAAGATCATTCATCACTCAGTGCCGGAATGCATTGACTTTAACGCCAAGCATTGAAACACCCCAGTAACAATGTGACAAGTATAGTGTGAAATGGCACATCGAATGTATATTTGAATGCAAAACAGGCGACAGTGGAGTGTCAGATTGGTTCAGTTCGGTCCATCGATCGCAACGCCAATTGACTCTGCTTTGTTTGCACACAATGTTTGTCTTTCATGTCACGATTGCTTTTTTGCTGTTGGTGTTCTGCACTGCTGCCCAACTGGGCGTGGATCACCAGTTGGCTCAATTGGACCAATATCTCGATCCATTCGATCCAAAGTATGCTATTTTTGGTTTGGTATATTGTTGCGATTATTATTTTTATGTGTTTATTTATAGTCCGCGTTTCATCGTCAAGAGTGGCCACTTGATGGTACTGACTGGTCGTAATAAGGACCTGGTCTTTCGGTCATCTGGTTCTGGTCGCATCAAAATCAACGGTGATGACATTGCTGCCTTGAAACAGCCTTCTTCTTCCTCTTCCGACAATTCTGGCACTTCTGTGCAATTGCCTCCGTCACAGTCCTCAGTGAGCCAATTGGTGGATTCACGTTTGGTCGGACTGGAAGATCGATTGAATCAGCTGCAATCGATCAATGCGAGTGTTCAATTATTGGTGCGAAATTCGCCTTTACAACGTCGTAATCTGAGGAGACTTATTCGCAAAGTGAATCGATTAGAACGACTGCTCAACGCAAACGAGTGTCTGCTCAATCCGTGTCAGAATGGGGCAGAATGTGAGGATGGCTTCAATCGGTACATCTGTCGATGTCGAGAAGGTTTTCAGGTGCGGTTGATTAGTAATGTCACAACGAGAGTTTTAATTGAACTTTGTCTGCTTTTTAGGGTCAAAACTGCGAACAAGACGTGAACGAGTGCGCTCATTACCAAGGCACTGAATTGGGCTGTCAAAATGGTGGCACTTGCCTCAACATGTTCGGTGGCTTTCGTTGTCTCTGTCCGGCCAACTTTCGGGGCGTCCGCTGTACCATCGAATTCAACGACTGTTCCAATGTGTCGAGTCACGAAATCTGTGGCAATGGCTTTTGCACTGACCTGCCACGAACTCAGAGTGGAGTGGCCCGTTACCGATGTGTGTGCTATCAAGGCTTCACCAAAAGTGTGCCAAACTCTGATTCGGCTCCGTGTGATGTGGACGTGGACGAGTGTGCCACTGGAGTGCATCGATGCTCACGCCATCCTGCCGTGGTGTGCATCAACACCCGAAGTGGCTACAACTGTGGTCCGTGTCCTCTCGGTTATTCGGGTGATGGTTACACCTGTTCTCCGGTGGACCTGTGCATGGTGAACAATGGAGGCTGTTCGGTCAGTCCTCGAGTGTCGTGTTTTAGTAGTGCGGGGCGAGTGGTGTGTGGCTCATGTCCAGCTGGTTTCAATGGTGACGGAATGAGTTGCACTCAAGTTGAGGGCGATGTCTGTTCGGTCAGCAATGGTGGCTGTTCACCACTGGCTCAGTGTCGAGCCATTCCATCCATTTCGCCCACATACCGAGACTGTCTATGTCCTGCTGGACACACTGGCAATGGAATTGGTGCACTCGGCTGTGTTCGAGTGGATGCAACAACAGTGCAACCATCGAAAGCACTCGATTCTTGTGCCAGTAATCCATGTCAGAATCATGGCGCCTGTGTGGCATATGCACAGGGTTACAGGTTAGTGATCTATTTGTAGCGCAATATTTGTACCTTCTATTTTTCCTCTACATTTTTCCTCAGTTGCATCTGTCCGAACGAATACACAGGACGAAATTGTGAACAATCTCGTTCTCAATGTGGCGGTGAACTAGACTCTGAAGCAGGCATCTTATCATATCCACTCGTGAATGGAACTTCGTCTTCAATCACCACCAACAACAACAACATCACCTGTGTATGGCTCATCAAGAATTCGAACACACCAGGCCAGGTGTTGAACATAACTTTCACCAAATTCAATTTGCCATCGTCTCCTCGGTGTGCGTCTGCATTTGTGGAACTGTTCGATGGTCCTTCGAGGGAGTACAAATTGTTGGGCAAATTTTGTGGCAATCAACTGCCCAAGAAGAGTGGCATTGTGGTTAGTTCGTTCAATTCGGTCATGCTGCAGTACTGGTCGAGTGTGCCGGTCGACAGTGAACAGTTCAACCTGAATTGGGTAACCATTGAGCCAAGTGAGTAGCTGGTTCAAATCATAATAACTCGACTGACTAATGATCTTTTAGCCTGTGGAGGTATGATCACCAACTTAACCCACGGCATAATCGAATCGCCTGGCTTTCCGCACCACTATCCGGACCACCTCGACTGCCACTGGCAATTGATGGCCAACTTTGGCCAACGACTTCAATTTGTCTTTCACCATCTCGACATTGAAAACAGTGGCAACTACTGTTTCGATTATCTCGAATTTATTGAAGGCTTCAACCTGCAGGACAACAACAGCACCGAAAATCTAATTGAACGCATCTGTAATTGGACATCATCGCCCGATTACTCAGTTCCACCGGCAATCACAACATCGAGCAATTTTGCCCAAATTCACTTTCGTTCGGATGCAGGCATCACTGGCCGGGGCTTTCAGCTCACCTTTCAACAGGTACCAGGTGTTTGTGGTGGTCTTCTCACCGGAACCAGTGGAATATTCCAACCACCATCCACTTCGACCAGATCTAGCCCCACTGGTTCAGCCCAAATTGTTTATCAGAACAATGTCGTCTGTGAATGGCTGATTAGAGCAATGCCTGAGGAGCGCATTTTATTACGCTTTCTCAACTTTGCCCTTGAATCTGAACCTTCCCGAATTGAGTCCCGTATTTCTTTTTCGACTTTCCGGTTCAATAGCCACAGACTGCCAACATTGACCCGGGTGGATTGTATGTTCGATTATGTCGAGGTGTACGATGGAGAGGGGCCTGGTGCACCTTTACGGGCCCGTCTTTGTGGAACCAAAACACCATCCGAAATTGTCTCCACTGGACGCTTTCTGCGAGTCAAATTCAGATCGGACAGTAATATTGCCTTGGAAGGATTTACTGCTCAATATGTAAGTGATGTTGATTTACTCTTATTGTTGTGAATGAATTTTTGTTATTGTTAATGCTGTTTAGACTGCACTCTGTGGGCGCGTATTTACAGATCTTTCTGGCACAATCCAAACACCCAACTATCCATCACCGATTGGTGTGTCGCGCAATTGCACTTACACAATACATGCCCCACTCGGTCACATCATCAGGCTCGAGATCACATCGATGGACATTGAGCCAGACCGCAAGTGTATGTTCGATTACATTGAGGTGGAAGGCAAACGGACCTGTGGCAAAATAGCTCCCCCGCCCGTCTACTCAATGAACAATGAACTGCAAGTTGTGTTTGTGAACGATGAATCAAATCCGAGCAAAGGCTTTCGGGCTCGCTACGAATCGATTGCACTTGGCTGTGGTGGAGTGCTCAAACAGGGCGATCCAATCAGTACGATTCGCGTGAGAGACATTGGCCAGAGTGCACTTGTGAGTCAATGCTTTTGGGAGATTCGTGCCAACGAGTCATTTGTGGTTATGGTCAGATTTATCAATCCGCCAACATTCAATCGCACTCTAGTGATAAACAAGCCGTGCAACTTCACCACCACACCCTACATTATTGTCTCCAATTCAGATGGCAGTTTGATCAAGAAATTCTGTGTCGAGCAGCTTCTCACCTCTGCCATTTGGTCAACTGGCACAAAACTGTTCCTAAGCTATGTGTTTCAACAGTCTGAATCTGTAACCTCAAATCGTAGCACAACATCCGAAAGTCCTCAATTTTCTTTCGAATATCAATTCATGGAAGAGGCCCATCAGTGTGGTCGCAATATGTTTGCTAACTCAGGCGTCATTCGGTCACCTCACTTTCCACTCAACTATCCAGCTTACAGTCTCTGCACCTGGCTCATTCATGTCGACAATGGTCTGCAGATTAAGCTCAACTTTACTCGATTTAAACTCGAACCAGAAATCACTGGAATGTGTTTCGATCGCTTGGAGATTCGCAACGGACGGCGATTCGACTCGCCACTGATTGGACAATTCTGTGGCACAGGTCCACTGCCGGACATTGTTTCACACAGCAACTATCTCTACTTGCGATTTAGCTCTGATCGATCACTTTCGGCACCAGGTTTTGAGGTGTACTACACGACCATTGACTCAGCCTGTGGCGGACTGATGTCTGCTGATAGTGGTGCAATCGAATCGCCTGACTATCCACGCACCATTTTCAGCAACATGAACTGTGAATGGAAGATTCGAGTGTCTGAAGGTTCGACCATTGAGTTGAGCCTTGGTGTGGTGAACATTGAGCCAAACAGTACTTCTCAGTGTCAGGCGGATTACTTGGAAATATTCGATGGTGACAACGATGGTGCACGTTCGATTGGTCGATTCTGTGATGTGCGTAATAGGACAATATCATCGTCCACCAACAAATTGTTTATTCGGCTCGTTACTGATGCCACAGTGAGCCATGGTGGCTTCTCGCTGTCCTACAGAACCATCTGCAGCACCATTCAGACTGGTCGGTACGGTGTGATTGAAAGTCCCAACTATCCCTTCCCTCATTCGGCCAACTTGAATTGCACTTGGCGTATTTTGACTTCGATTGGCAACAATTTGACAGTGAGCGTTAGTGCACTCATTCTCGAGCCACAGAGAAATTGCAACTTTGACCGGGTCAGCATTAATGAAGTCAATCGAAGCACACCATTACGTTCTCTGGACGGACTCAACAACTGGAACATCTTTAACCAGTCGGCACAGAACCTCACCACGAAGAAAGTGCTCTGCGGCAATTATTCGGGCAACCTTCCACAGCCAATCAAACTGTCAACCAACGAAGCTGTGATCAATTTTGTGTCGGACGAAACTCGTTCGGCGAGTGGTTTCCGACTCGAGTGGGCCGCTGTTGGCTGTGGTGGCGAGTTCAATGGCAAACGTTATGACATCATCTCTTCGCCTGGCTTTCCCAATCCATATCCTCGAGAGGTGGAATGCTTGTGGCACATCAAGGCACCGGACGGCAATCGAGTGGACCTACTGATTGACACACTCGATTTGGAGTACTCCAAAGAGTGCACTTTTGATTATGTGCAAGTGTTTGCCGGACCCAATGAACAGTCAGCTCAAATAGCCAAACTGTGCAATCAAGCAGCAACAAAGAGTCACATTTCTTCTATTGGCAACCAAATGACAGTCAAATTGGTGTCGGAACATTCGATGAAACGTGAGTTTGGTTCTTTGTTATGATTTAATTAATTCGTGTTAACGTTTGTTTGTTGCTAATTTAGACAAAGGATTCTTTGCCAAATTCCGAACCTATTCCGGTGGCTGTGGTGGTCGCTTCTCTGCTGCTAGCGGCACCTTGACTTCGCCCAACTATGGTCAAGGCAATCGGTATGATGTCAACTCGGACTGTACCTATCGAATCGAGGCTGCGGGCAACTTTGTACTCGAGCTCACTGTGAATGACTTTCAAATTGCTGTTGGCGATAGTGGCAATTGCTCAAACACGCGCGTGAACTATTTTGCTATTTACGATGCGCCCAGTGAGGTGAACGGCAAGTTGATGGCCAAATATTGTGGTGAAATGGGTCCAATGTCACAGTCGGTGTTCAGAAGTACGGACAGTTCTGTTTATGTTCGATTCAAGGCAGATGGACTCAATGCGGGCCGTGGCTTCAATATCACCTACCGAAGAGTGTGCGGCAAGACGGTGACAGTGGCCCAACAGGATGGCTACAAACTCATCAGCTCAAGCCACTTTCCACACATTGTGGACCAGGACGAGGAGTGTCGCTTTGTGCTGAAGGCAGCCAATCCATCCGACTCAATCACCGTTCAATTCACATATCTACAATCGACCAAATTGACCCAATGGAATGGAACTCTCTTTCAATATAGTGCGGCTTGTAGCAATGAATCTGTTGAATTGTACGAAGGCACACAAGCCCTCGAGCATAAACGCCTAGACAGTTGGTGCTTAAACCGAGTTCAGTATCCGCCCAAGTGGACAAAATCCACTGGAGACACGATGCTGTTGATCACTCGGTCTGCGGTCTTTCAAGCGATGGTTTCCTCGATCGAATCATTTTGTGGCGGTGATTTCAACTTAGTTCGAGGATACATCGCAAATCCGGTAATACATTTGGTTTAATTGGTATGATGGCATCTCTCACAATATTTTGCAGGGCTACACTCACACCACTTATCCATTGAACATTGAATGCATTTGGACTTTGAGAGCATCGCCAGGAAATCGATTCGATCTTACGATGGTATCGTTTGACCTGGAGGAGAGTGACTACTGCAATGGAGATTACCTCGAAATACGAGCATACAATTCGAGTGGACCGCTCATTGGTGACCGACGGCTTTGTGGCAATTCGAAAGACAACCTTCCCAGTCTGGACAATACATACACGGGTGATGTTTGGATCAAGTTCAAAAGTGACGATGCAAATGTGGCCACTGGATTTTTGCTTGGCTATGAGACTGCCACAAATGTACTGCTTAGTGGCGATTCTGGTCAATTGTCATCGCCTGGTTATCCAAATTCCTTCTTCTGGTACAATCAAACATTCGTCTGGTCTATAGTGGTGTCGCCTGGCAGTTATGTCAAGTTGGACTTTGTGGAACTCAGTTTGAGCAGTGACAATCCGACTGGTTCTAATCAGTTGTCCGTCTACAACAGTCTCATCGACGTCACCCAAATGGATCCGACTGCATCCTTTCAACTCTCGAGTCTGCCCGAACCTAAGATCACGTACACCACAACGGGCATTCCACGTCCATTCGTGTCTGACAACAATGTTGTCACTGTGCTCTACTTTGGTGCGTACTTTTCCCGTTTTCCGATAAAGTTTCGTTTGAAATGGTCCGCTCTGAACCAGTCCCAGTGGAACGCACTGGACGAAGAGAGCGAAGGCATTCCATCGGATGTGAACTCTACCTTCAGTGTGTTTGTGGACAAAGGCGAACAGTTCAATCTGGTGAACGACAACTTTAGTCAGTACGGCAATGACATCAACTGGTACTTCTCCACACGCAGTTCGATGCATTTCAATTTGTCTGTGTCGGTGCTGTCCTTCCATCCGTCCATTTCCTGTTGGTTCAACAAGTTCACCGTGTACGACTGGTCTGAGTCGGCCAGCAAGTGGAGACTAAGCAGAATGCTGTGCAATGGCAACTCAAAAACGCACGAACTGACCGGTGCCAATGTCGTGAGAATTCGTCTTCAGTACAGCAAAGCTATGGACGAGGGCCTGATTAGGCCTCGTTACAACATGACCATTTACCCCGTGTGTGGAGGCAATTTCACCGAACCTAGTGGCACAATCAGCACTGAAGATATCCGCGATGGACGAGGCTCAGCAGAATGTAGATGGTCAATCAAGGTCAGACCTGGCCGGACCATTCAAATGACCGTTCAGTACTACTCCATTGGTGTTCAGTCGGTTCGGTGTTCGAGGTCATATCTTCAACTCCGAAATGGCTATTCAGATGAGTCGCCCTTGTTGATTCAACCTCTGTGTGGACAGAACAGCACTTCCTTCCGGGTGCCTGAAACTTCGGGTAACAATGCAGTGGTCATGTTCAAATTTACCTCCACTGATGATGTAAGTGTCCGTTCAGTGATTGAACATTGATATTTAAACACTTTATTACTTTCTGTTTAGAATTTCCGACTTAATTACCGTGAAGTTGGTCTCGAATGTGGTGGCGAGTTTGTGCTCAAATCTGTGTCCGATGTTGTGTCCTTCTCCTCGCCTGACTACCCCGACTCACCTTCACACGAGATCACCTGTGAATGGATCATTCGTGGTCCACTAGACGTAGGCCTACAGTTGACCTTCACGCCCGAGCCCTGGAAAGCGCCGTGTTATTTGAACGATTCCTATGTGGATGTGTACCGAGGTGGCTCAGCCCTGTCCTCACAGGTCAATACGCGCCTCTGCATGCCACCGTTCAATCTCAACACCATCTACATCGACAGTCACATCACCATGATTCGTTATGTGATGCTCAAGCGAAATTTCAACTCAAAATTCAATGCCACAATTAAGCCAGACTTTTGTAATCGTGAATATTTCTTGTTGGGCTCAATGCGCAATCTACAGTTGCCCATCGTTCGCAATGGCAAAGTGGTGCTCAATCTCGACAGCTCCACCTGTTCAATGCACTTTCGAACAATGTCTGGATATAACTATAAGCTCACCATTGAGTCACTCAACCTTGAGGGCGACAACTGTTCCTCTGGTGAAATGATTGAATTTCGTGATTCACCTCAATCGGAGAACGCTTTCACTCGCTTCTGTCCACCTCGCACCACACCAAATGCGTCTACTATCACTTCACTGGACAATGAGCTCTACATCACATACCGACGAGTGAACTTTCAGAAGACATCAAACACTTCGGTTGGTATGAAATTTAATGTCATGATTATCTCAACTGGCTACGCAAGTAAGTGCAAACGTGGTAGTATTAGGATTAGTCAATTGAGACAATTTGTCCCAAACCGAAACAGAATGCAGAAAAACGATCGATGCCAAATTGAATCCAACTGGTGTAATTCGTTTGCCCGAAGTGTCCACCAGTAACGGCTTCTCCTGTGATTGGCGACTGAATAGCCAACTTGGAACTCGATTTGTGTTGCACTTTGATAAGTTCTATCTTGGCTTCACTCCGAGTAACTTCAATTCGAGCAACTATGACTGTCCTACAAGACTCTATGTAATCATCAACTGATCAATTGATTCATTTAATGGTAAAACTAATGTTTATTTTGGTATACATTTCCACTAGGTGTTGCAAGGTCTCATAAGTCCTCCAGCGAAAGACAAACTAATTCCGTATGGATGTTCGAAGCAACCAACCGAGGACATCACTTCGCTGTTCAATACAATGAGACTGTACTTTATTGCCCGAGACGACAGTGCGCGGGTTGACCTTCAAATTAGTTATCGAACCATTTATGACAATGGTTGGTTCACTTGATTTTATTATTACTATTAAGACTTGATGACAATAATTATCGTTTGAACAGACTCGTGCAGTGCCACACTCGACTCACCGCATGGACAGATCATTTCGTCCAACTTTGCCAATCTCAACCAAACCGGACAGATTGCCTGTCTGTGGGAGTTGAGCATTGGTGTCAACCAGTCGGCCACTCTACTTCTCGACACATTCGACGTGCCTGGAGATTGTTCGGATCAACCACTGCAAATCACTGTACCGCGGAGTAATCCATTCATGTCACATTCATTTGCGACAAGAATCGGCACCAACACGAGGACTCTGTACTGGAATGTGGCTTGCATCACCAGGACCAATGCGCCCCAAGTGAGTGGCACAAAGTACATTCTGCCCATTTATCGCACTCAACAACCGAAAATTGTGTTCGACTTCAATCGAACCGAAGCTGGTCAGTGGAAGGGTCTTCGAGGCGAGTACTTCATTCAGAATTGTGGTGGATATTTTGAAGATTTCCAGGGCGAGATTGCTTCGCCCAACTATCCAAACACTTACTCGACGGACACATTCTGCAATTGGCACTTTGGCTTGATGCACTCAATGCAACAGTATGCCTTCCAGTTGGTGTTCACTGAATTTGAAATTGATGACAATTGCGATCTCGAGTACTTCTCGGTAAGTGTTCGGTGTAGTGGTGGGTTGAGCTTGATTTGTGTGTTGCATTGTTTAGGTCAAACCTCGAGTTGGAATGTTCGCCTCAGTGAAACTATGCAAACGTGACGGACTGCCCAAGTCAATTCCGTTCACTCACAATCTGTTGATCTCCTTTGTGAGCAGTCGCAATTTGTCTCTGTCCGGGCCATCCTCTTCCTCTGCCTCATCAACACGAAAATTCAAATTCCAAGTTGAGAGAACCTCTCACGGTTGTGGTGGATTGTTCACGAGTATTTCAGGTTACTTCCAATCACCGAACTATGTGGTCGAGTCGGGCACATCAACAGCAGCATCAAGTCATCAATATTCGTCCAACACTGAGTGCGTCTGGCAGTTTCAGTCACTCACGGACTATCATTTTTCGTTCAAGTTCAATTCTCGTTTCGATGTTGAACAGTCTGACAACTGCACAAATGATTATTTGCTTTTTGAAGAGAAGGTAATCGATTTTGTTGAGGCTCAAGAGGTGGAACGGTGGGTGCCACTGAAACGTCTGTGTGGCCACAAGACACCCGAAACGATCGTCTCACAGGGAAACTTGGTGCGTGTCACTTTCCGCACCAATGACAAAGTGGTTGGCGATGGATTTCGGGTCACTTACCGCCAGGAGTGCGGTGGCATCTTTCAGGGCGAGTCAGGCACAGTGACCAGTCCACTCTACTCGCAAGACATCACCGCCAATGGACTCAACTGTGTCTATCAAATTGAACGAGCACCACACGAGTACATTCGAGTTGACTTTGAGGAATTTGATCTCGAGGAGAATGGTTGTAACTTTGACTATGTCACCGTTTACCTCGGCAACCACACCAACTCTAGCACACCTCAGTATGGGCCATATTGCGGTAAGGTTCTGCCACCAGCGCTGTCATCACAAGGCAAAATTGTGCTGGTCTTCAAGACGGACGGCTCCCGGTCGAGTCGTGGCTTCAAATTCCGCTTTTCGGTGACCACCTGTGGTGGCAACATTACCGACAGTGCGGGCATTATTGTCAGTCCCGAAATGGACGCCTCCGAAGTGTACAAAATGTGCACTTGGAAAATCACTGTGCCCGAGAGTAATAATGCAGTGGCCGTGCGCATAACAAAACTCGATCTGCCCCAGTGTCAGTCGATGTGTTGTAATTATATCAAAATCTACGATACATTAGATGAGACTTATATGGGCGAATTGGAAGTGCTCGGCTACCTGTGCACCAACAATCACCAAGAGCTCACCTTCAAATCGTCGAGCAACAAAATCATGATCAAATTCTTTCGAGGTGGACAGCAGGATGCTGAGACGAATGGCAAACAGCCAGTTCGTTTCAAGTTGCAGTACTGGTCCACGCCTGGTCCCAAGACGGGCTGTGGCGGCACGTTGAGGGACATGCAGGGAGTGATCACTTCACCAGACATTGATGGCGACTCGTACTATGAGCCCAATCTGAACTGCATTTGGACAATCAACGTTCCTTTCCTGTCCTCAATGTACTCGTTATACACTAATGACCATACACAAAATCAATTCGTTGAACTCGAATTTGAGCGATTCGATGTGGAGGAAGGCAGTCAGCCGAACGACTGTGACAATGACTACCTCGCAGTGTACGATGGCACCGACAAGAATGCAGCGCTACTTGCTAATTTGTGTGGTCGAATAGCAATACCCGAGAAGATACAGGGCAACACTCTGCAGTTGCACTTTATCACCAATGACAATGTCACTGGACACGGCTTTAGGGCTCGATTCGAGGTGCACAATCGAACCTGTGGTGGTTACCTCAATCCGACAGAGCAGAAGCAGCTGCTCACTTCGCCCAACTATCCAAACGGGTACGATGTGCCCCAACAGTGCACCTGGTCAGTGTCGCGCCATTACTTTTTCTACGGTGGCTATAACATTCCTGTGGTGCTCACAATCGAGGACCTCGATCTCAACTGCACTCGAGGCGACTACCTTCAGCTACTGGAGACTGTGTCGGACTATGAGCAAGTTCAACAGTTCAAGCCAATCACTCTGTGCTCATCGCCCAGCAAACTCAAAATCATCACCAGCTCTTCGTTCAGTCTGACGATGAAAGTGTCGAGCACGGCTCATTTGGGCGGCATTGTGCTCGACAATCAGAACTTTGCCAACTCACAAAAGGTCCCAACTAAGGACTCGTATCGAGGCTTCTCACTCACGTACCACTCTTCGCTGTGCAACGAAACACTGGACAGTCTCGACAATGGCTATGTGCTCAATCGTAACTATCCAAAAGCGGAATCGGTCTATCCATCCCTGCAGTGTTACATCAACATTAGTGTGCCCGAGGACCGGTACATTGCACTGTACTTTACGTCCTTTTCCTTCTACCACTGTCATTACTCAAATTTGACCATCGCAGAGGGCAATTCCTCACTTGTGAAAGCCACTTTTTGCAACTCTGCCAATACGCCAAGTCCTTTCTTTTCCACTTCGAGCAACCTAATAGTGAAAATTGATGCCACATTCATGAGCACCATCGGTACCAGACTGTCTGATTACTCGAATCCAAATTTCCTGGCCAATCGACTTGTGTACGCCTTCAACTATTTGTCCTCTCTTCGGTCGAGTGGTCCACCCGGCTGTGGTGGCAATCTCACCGCTCCCAGTGGCGCCTTCAGCAGTCCCAACTATCCTCAGCCACAGGTCGCGGATAGTGCGTGCACTTGGCTCATCCATTCCAATGGCTATCACAGCATTAGCTTAAAGTTTGACTTTTTCCGGCTATCCTTTCCGTGCACGGACAATTATTTGATGATCTACGATGGCGAGGATGATGTTCAGGAGAAACTGATGACTAGCTTCTGTGGCAATGTAAGTGTCATTTGGTATTCTTACAAGGTAAAACTGATAACGATAACTTTACAGGACAAACCTGCAACCATCAAGAGTCAATCAAACGCTCTACTGGTCAAACTGGTCACCACAGCAAACAACTACGAGCCAGGCTTCCTAGCTTCTTATAAAGTGAACACTCAAGGTAAGTCTACTGCGAATGCAATTGCAATACAAAAAACTGACATATTTTGTTCCAATCGAAACAGAACCCAAAATTCGTGGCCGAGTCATCACCTCGAACACATTCAGATACAACAGCTTCTATCACACTTATTCTGATCTTTAGTTGTAGTTGTAATGATTGAAATAAATTGAATACAAACTACTTCACATTGCCCAAAAGCAATTAAAATCTAAATATATTATCGAAAATTCCCTAGCACTCAGTCAGAGACAGAGTCAGTAAGGATCGCAAGTTCACCCTTCAGTTCCAAATATCCATTGCGACGAAGATCCAATTCGGCTTTGGTCACAAACTCCGCTGACACCAAATGTGGAAAGTGATTGGGTCCTTTTGAGGCAAAACACGGACGCAACCATTGAACAAGTTGAAAGGCTTTGGCAATGATTGTCACTGTCTTCAAATTGGAAAATATGTTCGGCAATGCTGCGCTCAAATAGCTGTCCTCCATTTGGTCAATTGGAAATTCGATTAGTAGTGTCTCCACTGAGGGGAGTGGCACAATCGCAATTGAATTGTCAAATTCTCTCAAGTCGGTATAGACAGTAGGCTCGTATAAACGCAACTCTTTCAGGTGAGTCAATTTGGCCAGTTGAACAAACTCTGGAACGATCGCTGTACACAAAAGAGGAAACATTGTTAGTAAGTAATGAATTAATATAATTGCCCTTACCGGCATGTTCATAGTGAGACAAGTGAGTGCACTGAACTGTGAGTACATCATCAATGAAGTGTCAGTGTTAGTCTCTTTGGCAGATTGCCAAGCGGAAGTTCTCCAATGCTCAAATTTATGAAATCCATCGTCAACTTGCGACATTTAAACAGAAAAGGTAAAATAGCGCGGGCATATTTCAATGAAATAAGTCCTCCAATGCAGGCATCGATCGTAAATGTGAACTGATCAAGTTTCTGGAGCACTTTTGGTGACGGTTTAAAGTCACGAGTAATGTTGAGCAAATAGAGACTTTCAAACACGGACCATTTGGCCTCGATCACTGTGCACAGTTCAGTGGCAAACTGTTGAAAGTGTGAAAAATTGATAACCAACAAAGTGTCCACCTGGGACAAATGGGCAAAGAAGCGAGGCAACGAAAGATTGTCGAAATATTTTACGAAACGAACCAAAGAATTGATGCAAACCAAACTGAGAAATAGTTTGCGCACTTTGGGAAACAGTCTTGACAGAAATATGGCTGGACAATTGGCAAGTTGACTTTCGGTTAGTGAGCTCGATTGAAGCAAATTCAAACTAAGCACCAAAACATCGCTCTCCATTTTGTTCAATTCGAATTGAATTCTTCTTTTGGTGTCCATTGAGCAAAGCAACCTTCGCGGTCGAAACCAAATATGTGGAACGCGTCTGTTTGCCTGTGAATAGTTTCAGTGATGCCATTTTATTGCAAATAACTTCGATCAACACATTCCATCGGCCATAAATCAAACGAATCTTTTGCAACTGTTGATGTAACGAAAAATGTCTTTTAAATATCAAAATAAAACAATCGTCCACCAAATCGTTGACTTTCTTGATTGAAATCTTGTTGATAACATTAGGTTCGTGTCCACTTGTTGATGTACTGGCAGGAAGATTAGTGCCGAGATTGGCTTCGACATTTTCTTTGTTGTTTTGAGTGTCAGAAAAGAGAGCAGCAGTCTCGGGTTTGTCATCAGAGTCACATGTACTAGTAGTAATGTAAAAATGTAAAAATATTATATTAACTCAAAAGAACTCAAATCACCTCCCTTCACCTCATCAAGGAATGTCCAAGATGGGCACTACTGAGGAACGATCTTGACAGCCACATCTGCAGGATCACCAATTCAAACCAAATATCGCCAAGCGTCTACTGCACCGACAGGTTCTATAGACATTTTCGTAACTTTGTATATCAAATATATAATGATTTGTAAATATCTACTTTAAGTTTTTATACCCTCTTTTTAATTTCCCTATTTTGCATAATTAATTCATTTTGTATTATATTACTTGTAAACAATTCTGATGTATCGAACTATACCTCAGTGTGTATGTATGTGCATTTTCTAGCTCACATTTAGCATTAATTTGCTTAAGAGGTCAATAAAATATCATTTCAAAAAAAAAAGAACTCAAATCAAACATATTTACCGCGGGTTGAAATTCTTTCGAATTTCAGGTTGACCTTTTCTGATGGGCGTTGCTTTGCGTTTTCGCCTGTTTGAATTCATAATAAAAGAAATTTTCTGTGGTCAACGGACAAACAATTTAAACATTCAACAACCAAACATGTGTGCCTCTAAATAAAATAAACAACTTTGATTGATATCTCTACAGAAATGCTACTAAAATAGTCTAAACTTGGCTTTTAAGTGGTCACTCTTTAGCCTTGACTCAACTGCAATGCCACAATGCAGTGCGGCCTTGTCTTTGTCTGCTTGCTCCGTCACTTTCCACTTTTCTTGATAACTCCACTTTACCGTGAATTTTTGCCTCTGTGAGTGTAGCCATTAATTTACGTCATTGAAGATGGCTTCTTCATCGTCGTTATCGCCTTCGTCCATGATGAACTTGTTGTCACAAAGTGCTACTCAAACTCGGTCCAAAGTTCACCGACTAGAGCACACCTGGACGATCGATCATTTCAATTATCACTGTGACGATAAGTTGCATCGTGAGGACTATTTGCAATCGTCTAAATTCTCGCCACACAAGTTCAATCAGGAACGATTGCAGTTCTTTCTTCGTGTGCACCCACGAGGCGATGTAGAAAAGGTCGAAGAAACCGAGGATAACGTTCCGATCTATTTGCACATTGAGTCAAATAAGCATCAAAGTGTGTCTATCAAGGCAAAGGTCTCATTGGTGAATGCGTCAGGTGAAAAATGTAACACAAAAGGTTTGTTTTTACCGCTAAGAATCTTAGTCAAATATATTTTCATTAATCATTGTTATATTTGCCGTTGTCAGAAGACACTAAGGAATTGTCCAACAACGGAATCTTGGGATGGAACGATTTTGTACGTCGCGATTATTTGCTTAACGCGGACAATGGATTGCTGTCAGACAATCAATTGACCATTTGTTGTGAGGTACGCAGTCTTCGTGTGTGCAATTCTCCAAAAACCAACATTTACATTTCCAGATAATGATTCATGTCACCCAAGGCCAGTATCACAACAAGTTCACCGAAAATCAATTGACGAAAGAAGGCAAATGCAAACATGTGCTCAAAAGTGAAAGTTTGAATTCACTTTCACAAAGTTGGACTAAAACTTGCTGGAAGATAGACAAATTCTCACACGTCTGGACTATTGACAATTTTAGCAATTTAAATCTCACTGGAGAATTTCCCTCAATTTTCTCTTCGCGTTTCCATTCTCCGGATAATCCAGAGTACAAGTTTAGTTTGGAATTTTGTCCAAAAGGAGATAATGCAGAAACCAAAGATTACATTTGTATCTACTTACATAGTTATGGTAAAAAAGTGAATGTAAATTTTGCTATATCTCTGTTGAACGATAAAGGTGAAGAATATATAAAATATCGTAAGTTTGGTTTGGTTAATAGTTAATGATAATAATATTTTTAAATTTAGGCACCCCATATAGTTTCCCTAATTTGGATAATGTTGGATTTGGATGGCCTAATTATATCTCTCGTGCCACTTTATTCGAGTCTTCGAAACAATTGTTGCCAGATGAAAAGTTGACTTTTTATTGTGAGGTAAGATTATTTGGCGTACTTTATTCTTGAATTCTATTTTTGTGTTTGTTTTTAGATTTTAAATTTTATGGGCATCAAAATATCCTCGTCCTCCTCAGCTATCATTCAAAAAGACAACTTCTGTCTGTCTCAAATGGCAATTGATTTTGGCAATCTTATGCAGAAACACACTCAGTGCGACATTACATTTGTGATTGGCGATAGCAAATTTCCTGCTCACAAGTTAATCTTTTCAGCTCGATCTCCTGTATTTGAGAAAATGTTTGAACACGATTTGGAGGAGAACCAAAAGAAACAAGTGATCATTGTTGACATGGAAGCAGAGGTGTTTGAGAAATTTATGAAATTCGTCTACTCTGGCAAGGTCGATAAATTGAGCAAATATGATGAGAAACTTTTGATTGTTTCTGATAAGGTATTAAGTTAAATTCAAAAACGGTATAGATTGGTTTACCTATACCGTTTTGCATATTTTTACTAATAATCGTTTGTATTTAGTACCAAATGGATTCGTTAAAACGAATCTGTGAAGCATCGTTGTCCTCGAAACTTTGCCCCGAATCAGTGATTGATATTATTGTACTGGCAGATATGCACAATGCTAAGCAGTTGAAAGCAGACTCAATTGAATTTATTAAAAGGTATAATTAAATTTATTATTACAATTGTATTTAGTTAATTTTATTGCTTTGTTGAATCAGTGAAGGATCATCGATTATCAAGATGTCAAGTTTTAATGATCTTCGCAAAAACTATCCCGCCCTTGCTTGCGAAGTCACTTGTTCACTTTTGGAGTATCTGGACATTTAAAGCAATCAACTATTTTGTGTAAGAAATATAGCCATTTAATCGTCCAATAAAATTGGTTTTATCTATCGTTCAATGATTTTTAAATGTACAGGTTCAACAAGGTCTACTGATAATTAGTGGCATCTATTTATTTGAATCGATTGGCTAGTTCTTCATCCACTTGAACATAATCATAATCAGACGGACAAATAAACAAGCTGACATCAAATAGTCAACAAACTTTTTTGTTTGACAATGACAACTCTGTAGTATTGCAACAAAAAATAGTTGCAAACGGCTTTTTCTAATTAGGTAGAGATAGCCCATGCACAAACGTGACTAATATAAATGGAGTTTAACTGTTGATAAACTTTGCCTTCAAGTTAAGCTCGTAGTTTTTTCCTCGTCGATTTGTCCTCTACTTTGGCTATTCACTTTATTCAAGAAGTCTTCCATAATGAACCTGTTGCCCGAAAGTGCCACTCAAACTCGCTCCAGAGTCCACCGACTGGAGCATACCTGGACGATCGATTACTTCAGTTACCATTGTGACGATGTACTCCATCGTGAGGACTATTTGCAATCGTCCAAATTCTCGCCATTCAAGTTCAATCAGGAGCGATTGCAATTTTTTCTTCGTGTACATCCACGAGGCGATGTGGAAAAGGCAGAAGAAACCAAAGACAACGTCCCGATTTATTTGCACATTCAATCGAACAAGTCCCAAATAGTGTCTGCCAAGGTTTCTTTAGTGAAGGCGTCTGGTGAAAAGTGTAACACCAAAGGTTTGTTTTGGCTATAAAGCGATTTACATTAATAATTGTTTGCTTTGTTTACCATATAGAAGACACCAAGGAATTGTCCAATAACGCATTTTTAGGATGGCACGATTTTGTACGGCGCGATTATTTGCTCAACAAAAACAATGGTTTACTGTCAGACGATCAATTAGCCATTTATTGTGAGGTACGTAGTATTGATAAATATATGTGTACAATACACCAAAAGTTTACATTAACATTTGCAGATTGTAATTCAAGTCGCTGAAGACCATCTTGAGAACAAATTCACGGACAATCAATTGGTGAAGGCTGACAAGGCAGGCAAGCAGATGCCTCAAAGTAAAAGTTTGAATTCTTATTCACAAAGTTGGACTAAAACTTGCTTGAAGATTGACAAATTCTCACATGTCTGGACTGTTGACAATTTTAGCAATTTGAATCTAACTGGAGAATTCCCCTCGATTTGTTCTTCGTATTTTCATTCTCACGAAAACCCTAAGTACACGTTCACTTTGCAACTTTATCCAAAAGGAGACATAGCTGAAAGCAAAGATTACATTTCCATTCATTTGTTTGGCTGTCGTAAAAAGTTGTATGTCAAATTCGCTATATCTCTGTTGGATAACAAAGGTCAAGATTATCAAAAGCCATGTATGTTTATACCATTCTTGTATTTAGATTTAAATGTTATAACATGATATTTTACTTTTAATTTAGACGGTAAATTTATTTTCTCTGATTCGGGATATGGATATGGATGGACTATGTACATCTCTCGTGCCAATTTGTTTGCTTCTTCCAAGAAACTATTGCCAAATGATAAGTTGACCTTTTCTTGTGAGGTAACTCATTCTAAACTTTCTTTTTGTATTCAATTATATTTTGACCTCTTTTTGTGTATTTTAGATTTCTAATCTTTTAGACATCGAAACCACATCCTCATCATTGGCTGTAATTAAAGAAAACAACCTCATTTGTCAGACACAACTAGCAGTCGATTTGGACAATCTTTTGAAGAATTGTGTTCAAAATGATATCACATTTGTGATTGGCGATAGCAAATTTCCCGTTCACAAGTCAATCTTGGCAGCTCGATCTCCCGTATTTGCCAAAATGTTTGAACACGATTTCGAAGAGAACCAAACGAAACAAGTGACCATTGTCGACATCGAGGCAGATGTGTTTGAGCAATTTATGAAATTTGTCTACACTGGAAAAGTGGTTGGATTGTCTCAATTAGATGAGAAACTTTTGATTGTTTCTGACAAGGTAACTTAACCTGAATGATTCAAATATTTTTATTGATAACCAAACATATTCAGTACCAAATTGATTCATTAAAAAGAATCTGTGAAGCATCTCTGTCCTCGAAACTTTGCCCCGAAACAGTGATCGACATTATTGCGTTTGCCGATATGCACGATGCCAAGCAGTTGAAAGCAGATTCAATTGAATATATCAAAGTGTAACTTTATTTATTATTATAATTGCAATTGTTTAATATTTTTATTTTGTAACCAAACCAGTGAAGGATCGTCGATTGTCAAGTTGGCCAGTTTTAAGGACCTTCTCAAAAGCTATCCCGATCTTGCTTACGAAGTCATTAGTTCACTTGTGGAGTACTTGGAAATGTAAAACAATCAATTATCAATACATGTTGTGTAAGAAATATTTATTTTTATTGTGATTTTAATATACATCGAATATAGTTGGTTTTAATAAAATTTTTATTAATCGTATAAAATGATTTTCAATTGAACAGAGACCAAATAAATCAAAGTTGGATGCAACCGGTTATTCGAGTCGACGATTGTCCAGCTCTTCATTCACTTGAACATATTCATTTGGGTCACGGTCATCGACGATATTCAGCTCACGTTGACGTTTGATAGTTTTTGGAAGTTTGAAATGAACCATCCGAATGTGAATGACTGTAGTGCTTCTGGTTATGGTGGAGTAATTGCAGCCTGGCCAAGTACAAGAGAATGGTTTGATATTCAAGTGAATATGCTCATGACGATGTAGCCAGGAATCTTGATCAAATGATCGATTGCATCCCTCGAATTTGCAAACATACTTTCTCTCGGCGTTAGTTTGAGTTTTCTGTCTTTTGGCGTTCTGTCGAGATTGAGTTTGCTTTCGCTTCTGACCAGTTGAAGGAACATTAAGTTGGGCCTCAGGTTGCTGCTGGACATATTGCTCGAACGAGACATTCTCCACTGGTGGATCGTCGTTAAACGACAATTCAATCAAAGAGGGCACGCCACAACGAGGAATAAAGCGATTTTTAAGTTGTCTCACTTTTGCCCGTAACGATCCAAACTGCTGGTCAACTCGAGAAGCCAGTTGCTGTTTCACTAGTTCGCAGTCGAGTTCGAGTTGCTCTTCGAATCGATCAAGGTACGAGACAAATTGAGTGGATCGAGTCATGCTGAATGTGAATGCTCGAAATGGTTCTTTTAAAATTCACAGACAATTATTAAATACAAATAATTTGCAAAATAGCCGAAAGCTCATAAGGTAAATATAGTCGCTTTATTTTAAATAGAAATGATGCAACAGCCTTTACATGTCATTTGCACTTTGTGTTTTCTACTAAAGTTTCTACTTCAGTTTTCTTCAAAATTACCTTTTGTTTTCGTATCATGGCTCGATCTAATCGATTTGCCTCTTTCCTGGATCGTTTCGATGAGCAATTGGTGGTGGACTGTGAGCGATTGAAGCGAGAATTGTCCTCTAAGGCCGACCAACAATTCGGTGCATTGCGAGCCCGTGTGAGCGAACTCAAAAGCCGCATTTGTGGTCCTCGTTCGGCCAATCTCAACATCGAGGCGACTTTTGCTGATGATGATCCGCCAGTGGTGACTGTCTCTTATGAAAAATATCTTCAAGACTGGGCAGTTCAGTTGGATTATACTGAGGAAAGTAATAATATCATGGCATTACATTATATGGCAACTACTAATGTCGGCCCCAAACGAAAGTCACCAGACACTCAGTCTGTTTCAAAGGCAACCAAAAAATCGAAGACTCATTCTACAGCCAAAAAGAAGTTTGCTTGCAAGTATGAAGGATGTAGAAAATCATTTCTGAGTGCCGGACTTTTAATCAACCATGAACGAATTCATATGCAAGTCAAACCATTCTTCTGTGTTTGGCCAGACTGCTATTTTTCCACTACAGAACGAAGCGCTATTGTCACTCACATTCGAACGGTCCATTTCAAACTGCCTCAAAGTATGAAACGACAACGCGAACTGAACATTGTCGACTATCGAAATCCAGACGATTACTTTCGAGTCGATGAAGAACTGGCCAATCGGCGACTCGAGTGATTCGATTCTATTTGATTAATATATGAATTAATCTATTAATTAATTGATGTTACATTATCAATTGTATTCACTTTGTATTTTGTTATAATCTACATTTGTTAATCAATTAAAATTAAATCAAATTAAAATGTCTATTTTTGTGAATGCATTCATTTCTATCTGTGTGGCAAAAGATCGAACTTTGAAATTTCCTTGAACCACTTTTGGTTGTACTTTGTCTGTTTGCGCGGCAGTAAACCGCAACATTTGCCAAGATGAAGCCATTAAATAACCGGGTCGGGGAATATTGGCAAAATGGTGGTAAAGGAATAAATGTAAATTGTATTTTGTCTCTTGTGAAAAGCAATAACAAGCATATTATGCGCGCCGACTGAAATATCTAAAAAACTTGCATCTTGTGAAAAAGCTTTAACAGTGGCGTTTTGTTGGTGGGCAGAGATGCCCAAATATAATTCCAACGTACGACTTTAATCAATGTTTAATTGACTGGTCTACTGCCCCTAAATGTGCGGCATTGTATCTAGCAATAATATTCTGAATACGCCTATTCTATGCACAGTTTATTGACCACTGCTGCCTCCACGCATGAAAGTGCAAACAACCAGCGGCATGACAGTGCGCCGTGTAAACATTCATTTGGACTGTTTTGTTATTGTGTTTCGAGACAGATCGGTGCGCGTATTTTGTTGGTGGTCAGGATGGATTGGCACAATTTGTCCCATTTTGCTGTAATAGAGTCTATCAAATAGACATTGCTTTCCTATTTCTCGCACATTTGCACAAATTATGAGGTAAGCATTTGAGGATTGTGTGTCACTCTAATTGTTTTTTTTTCCTTTAGGTTTTTTGGTCGCATTTCGCTGTTTGTGTACAATTTTGATTTGACTCTATTATTTGGCTTGTGATCTTATTACTGCATTTACCGCATTTTCTCGTTATTATCATTTCGTAAAATGTAATTTTAAATATAAACTTCTGGATTGTCAATAAGGTTTGTTTCTGTCTCGTTCTGTTTCGTAACACTAATTTTTCTTTTTCTTTATTTTTAGTACATAGAATTTCTATTTGGTATTACTTCAGACGTGAAGCAAAACTTGAATTTTCTTATAATTCGCCCTCATCCATCAAGGAATTGTGATTGTCACCCTTAACCAGCTACTACTTTGATATATCTGAACAAAATATAATTTTGATATGCCATTTTGCTACTTTGTCACAAGCTGTGAGATGATCTAGTCTTCTTCGCGCCATTTCGACTTTTTCTCCGAATCTCATCGAATTTGATAGAATCTTGTTTTGATTATAATTCGCACATCTCCGCACGCACATTCCACGCACAACTTTTACTACAAGTCATTTTAACGCTTATATCCAGTTTAAAATATAACAGCACACAGAATCATGTCATCACACGATAATAAATCACTCAACGGAATGGCCGAGTCCTCTTCTGATAGAGAGCAGAATCAACAACAACGAGTCTCTAAATGGCCCGAACTGTCTTCTTCAAATCCCCCAAATGGTCAACCTACCGATGCTATGTTTTCAGGTTATGCATCCACTTCGACTGATCATAATCATGATTTTTCTCCCTACAACTACAATCGGCCAGTTGGCATTGAATCATCGAATGGTATTGATGAAAGCAACAAAGTTAATGAGCAAGAGATCGACAGAAGTGATTACACTCTTGAAATCTACAGCGAGTTTGACCAGGAAGATGAAACTAGTGAAATTCTAGACGATCAAGCTGATTTAGACGGGTACTCTTATGAACTCGAAAATCAAAATGGTTCCGACTGTGTCATGAGTGAGCAACCAGAAAGCATCGAAGCATCTTCCAGCAGACAAAATATAGAATCCACCGTTGACGTTTACTTGACACCCGAGTACTTTCGCTGTGCCAATCAAGAAGTTAGTGAGTTCGATAAGGATGTCGACCGGGCAATCCACCAGAAACTGGATCTCATGACCCCGACTGCCGCTCAGAAGGGAGAATTGGACTCGCTGTTTAACTGGGTGCTGCTGGTGCTCAACAAAATGATCGTGCCTGGCTCAGCGGAGGGCAGCCGAATTGAGGCTATCATTCCGATTGGCTCATATCAAATGGGCATCATGTTCAAGAATAATCTTGTCGCTGATTTGGTGATTATTCTGCGAACACTACCATTTAAGTCAACCATCGAGGGAATGGGCAAAAAGATCATGGAAGATATGGCTCGCATCAACAACACCACCCACTCGTATTTCGTAGAATTTACTGACGATCATCTCAACGTAACCGACAGAATGTTCGCCGGCAAAGTGACCATTCACTTTACCACCAATCCGAATAATTTTGAGTTGCTCTCCACTGAGCTTCACATTAAGAAAGAAACTGCAAAACGCAATTTGCTTGCCATCGAGCATGCAAAATGGTTCGAGGACAATGTTCGACCCAAAGCCGAACTGATTGATCTCATTCGAATATTCAAACACATGGCCAAACGATACAAAGACTTTCGACCAATGTCGCCCTGGATGGTGATCATCCTGTGCCACTATGCCATGTGCAAAACGTTCACTGGAACGCCACTCAAACTTGCGATTGCCTTCAAACGCATTTTGCAGCTTTTGTCATCTGGAATGTTTCTGCCCTTCACTCCTGGCATTCCTGACCCGGTGGACACGACAATGCCAATCCATGGTCGACTCACGGTCGATCAATGTGAGACCATTACCGTGTGTGCAAAGACACTGTTGCGATTGTTCAGCCTGGACAAGGCCATCTTTTGGCTGTTGGAACTGTATACAGGCTCCAAGGTGGAAGCCAAAACAATTGGCCGGGGGTCTCACAACAACAATCGAGGAGTGTTCCGTGGCAGAGGCTCAGCGGGTTGGAGAGGTTCTCAAAATGGATGGAGAGGTCGTCCTCCTATGAACAGAGGAGGTCCTTCTGTTGGATGGAGAGGACCTCGTGTGGAAGGTAGAGGCTCTTCAATGAATAACAGAGGCCCTAGAATGGGCTTTCGAGGGCCACCACCAAATAAATACAGAAGATATTGAACAACGTATAAACGAACTTGTCCAACTAAATGTCAGTATTCACTTCACTTCGAGAGGACATCGAAATGGTCACTTGGCGCACAAGCCAATCACGTTACGTCCAATCGTCATTGACATGCATTTTTTTTACCTAACTAATCTTTACACTCGCATCAAGTCTATCTACATTTGAATCTCTCGCACAACTCACTCAACTTTATATTTCTCATATTGACTTATTATAATTTTTATAGACTCATATCTCATTATTGACTTAACTTTTGCTTATATGTTAATCTTGTTAATGCTTAATAATTCGCACACTGGTTCAACCAAGTGGCCAATTGTTTATTATTATTTTGTGTGTGTGATATAATAAATAAGACAATTAGAACGAACTTCGAATTGTGTTTTCTTCTTTTTGGTCTTTAAATCGCAAATCATTTTATGTCAGTTAATGTTCAACTCGATAATGCATTGCACCCTTTGTCTGTTTGGGCTATTGCTTTTATGTGCCTCTGTAGTGAGTGACCCAAAGGATGTAAGTTTTACTCTTTACTTGTTCAATATTTGTGATGTAACATTTAATTTCCCCAGGAATGTCTACAACTTCAAGACAAATTCGCTAAATCTGAAGTGCTTCTCATTGGTGGCATTTCCTCACAGCGTACCCTCGTGTTGATTAGCACCGACTTGGAAGTGTACGAACTGCCGATGGAATCGTTCACAAGTGCATCACTGAGCCCAGCACGAGTGGACAAGCCTGTGCCTTTGAACAAGAAATGGCCCGAACTTGGGGACAATGCCACATTCCGCCAAATGTACAATGAGAAAAAGTTTGTGAATGCAATCACAGTACAGGAGGGCAATGAAACCGACTGGTTAATGTTTGCCAGCAAGTCTGTCATTGCCGCGAACCACTCGATGGCCTCATTATCGACGTTCACTTTACAAATAGAATCGAAAGCTGTACAGCAAAGTGAGTACCGAATTGAGCCACTTGGTGAAAGTGATGCTGTCGAGGACTATCGATGGCTGTCTGGAGGTGACAACTTGTACGGCATAAGCAGCAATGTCAACCCGAACAACATCATCTCGCTGCAACGATTCAAACTGCAGAGCAATTCGTTGACTATCATGCCTGATCAGAAGCAACAATCGATTTGTGTCTCAGCCATCACCACCAACGGTAGCGAGTCGAATAGTTCCGTGACTTATCAGATGAAGGCACTTGTCGACAGTACAGCCACGTGCGAACATGGACAGTGGTGGCAAATTGACACTGGACTCCAGCACGGAGGGCTGTTCTACCTCTTCTCTCCCAGTGGTGTAATCATCTTTGATGCTAAAATATATGATACTGAGGATATGAAGGAAGCGGTTGCACTGAGTCTCATCGCCTATGACCAGTTTATCGTTTGTTCCAACAACAGTCGAAGAGCCGACGAAGGACGTAAGTCTGGTTGATTTGTGTGATATCTTTTAATATTCACTAACTCACTGTCTTCTTCACAGAAAACAAGAAAATGATTCCATTTGTGATCATAGTTGTGATTCTACTTCTAGCTCTGTGCATATTTGTCTGTTTGTTTGTTCGGCAACGACCCGAGCCAGTGGGCAAGGTGAAGAAGCCAATTCCAACTTCGAAACCACCCGATCCGAAGAATCCCTCCACCTCGGTATGCATTGGAGGCAAAAACATTGTGTCATTATGTGGACAGAAATCGAACAAAGCTGCTTCATCAATTGCAAGTTCGGCGGGTGGCAATTCCACTTCGAAGAAAGTGCCCAAGACGACTAGTGCCAGACAATACAAGAAGACCACCATTACGGGCAAAAATGTGGCTCAGGTTCTCTCGCTTGGAAAGCCTACAAGTAAAGTGACCAGCACAGTGGACAGCAAAGCGAAAAGTAGTAAAGCCAACAGTAAAGCAAACAGTAAAGCAAACAGCAAATCGAATAGCAAAGCGAAAAGCAAAGTGACCAGTGCGATGGGTGACCAAAGTCAATCATCGAAAGCCAAAAAGGAAAAGTGTTCCACGAAGAAGAGCAAAGTAACCAGTGCGATGGACGGCCAAAGTCAGTCGTCAAAGGTCAAAAAGGAAAAGTGTTCCACCAAGAAAAGCAAGAAGAACAAGTGAACGTTCAATGTTATTCAGTAAAATCATTGAATACTCTTATAATTCGTGAAAACTATTTACCTTATTTTAATAATAAAATTTTCATAATACAAACACAAATTAATCACTCGAATTGATCGATCGAGTTCATGTAAGTCCTATCACCAATCATCGGCTTTGTCAATCTCGGCGGTCACATCGCGCGACACATGAGCAAACATCTGGCCAGCCAAACTGCCACCGTACAGTCCACACCAAATGACAAACAGCGTGATGAACAAATTGGCGGTAGAACGCGGTTTGGGCGGATTCAGGATGTAGTCGTCTTGAAGCAGTGACTCAATCTCCACATCTGAAGGATCTTTTGGGCTCAGTATGGGCGCGGACTTGCTTCTGTTCCAGAAGTGATTTCGATTGGTGGTGGTGAAGGGAGATGAAGAAACCAAGATGGAAGTAGGACTGGAAGGTGACAAAAACAGTCCGTTCACACGATTACGGCAATACAACACTTGGGGCAAACATTTGAAGTGTCGAAACAATACGGCAGCCATGTTGGACAGATAGTTTCGTGGGCTAATGTAGAAAGAGGCAATAAACGCGCTAAACTGTTGAGTAATGTTTATGTGCGGTTGTCAAAACAAAATCAGCTGTTTACTTTTTTCGAATTATCGCTTTATGAGCATTGAACAAATTGGAAAAAATTTATTAAATAAAATAAAATAAATAAATTATAAATACATTAAATACAATTTAGTCTAAATAAATGAACTAGATGGTCTCCTCCTGTTGATGTCGAGCAAATGAGAGGAATATCTGTTCGAGATTAGTCTGACACACAGAGTAGTCTTCAATGTTCAACTTTCTTCTTGCCCTCTCCACCGAACCGAATATTTCGCTGCACTTCACCAGTGTGCCCTCAATCTCAAAGTGCATCATATTGTTGTGTACCTCCTTGAGGACACTTCTCGGAAAGGTACTTCGCACAAAGTTTTCTATCTGAGCAATGTTCTCCTGGTTTTTGTCCTCCTCGGGCGAGTGCGCCACTCGAATCTGCACACTGTAGCCATTGCCGAATTTGTTCTTCAACTGCAGTGGACTGCCAATGCACGTTATTTGACCATTCACCATGATGATCAGTCGATTGCACAGTGCCTCACACTCTTCCATTGAGTGGGACGTTAGCACCACCGAACAGCCTTGAGACATTTTCTTGCCGATTGCTTCCCACAGGCAACGACGTGCCACAGGATCGACTCCTGTTGTGGGTTCGTCCAGAAAGGAAATTGACGGATTGCCTAGAAGTGCCTATGGGCGAATTTGGGTTATAATTTTAGATTACAAAGAGAACAAAACAAATCACTTACAATTGCAGTACTCAATTTGCGCTTATTTCCGCCACTGTACTTTCCAACCAATTTATCCAAATGCATATCAAAATACAACAGTCGACTCAACTCCACAATCTGTCCACCAATTTGGTCCTCCCGAATGCCTCTCAACCTCGAATACATTGTGAGCGTCTCACGACCAGTCAAATCCTCTAACACCGCATCAAACTGCGGACAATATCCCATTTCCTGTTGAATGCGTCGAATGTCCTTCCTCAAGTCCATTCCATTCACGAAAATGTCTCCGTCCGTAATAGGTTCATCGCCTGTGATCATTTTGAATGTTGTCGTTTTGCCCGCACCGTTCACTCCCAGCATTCCGAAGCATTCGCCCTGTCCCACCGCATACGAAATTCGTTTGACAGCCACAAATTTTCCATATCGTTTCAACAGATTCTTCACCACCAACGGATTGTCTCCTCTGTACAAATCAATATTATCGATTCGTTTCTTCTCCGTATTTACATCTTCATCAATCACAATTTGATTTTTATTACTTCCAACTTTACCGTTATTGTTGACATCGCCATTACTAAATTCAACTTGATTATTACTCTTAGCATAGTAATGTTTGTTCAACAGTTGATCAATAAGTCCTCGCAAGTAGTTGAGCAAATTGGTTTCAATCACAATCAACAGTGTCATGTAGATTGCTGCACAAGCCATCGTGTACAGAATGTTCAAGCCAATTCCTGGCTCGTTGATTGACAAATTGTTTGGCTCATAAGCAACGCAGGTGTCGTTGCATTTGCCTGAAATTAAGAGATAATAAGTGGTTAAATTGGAAATTGTATTAGAAAGTTTCAAAATCATTTACCTTTACAACAGGGTAAAATCTGATGCGGCGGACTTGGCAGAGAGCATCCTAACTGAATCCAAACATTCCCGCAAACTTCATTGGTCTTATAGTTTTGCATCAAATTGGCAGCCATCTTCCCACAATTGTACACAGGAACAAAGAGCGAAAAGAATGGCTTCATTATTCGATTCTGTTCGAGCAAATCCAATTCTTTGACTGAGGTGATCTGATCGGCCAACACAGTGGCAATGCCAATCACGGTTACGTAGAGACACAGTTTGGCGTACGCAGATGCGGACGCCTCAAACATGAATGACAGTACATAGATACAGGGAAGCACTGCCAGACCGTGCAGTACGAAGCCCAAGAAAAGATAGTACGCCTGTGTGTCCTGGTACAGGCCATCAGTTTTGTAGATGACAAATGTGGACACCATCAAGATGGACGCAATGATGTAAATGGAATAGTCGATTATGAAGTAGGACAACCAATAATTAGTAATGCGAACACCACTGAGCTTCTGCAGATGTTTGCCCTTGGTCACGCGTTCCTTGACAAGCAAAACCGAAAAACTTCCAACCAAAAAAGCGAACCCCAGTATAATGCCTTGCATTATTTCATACTGCTGTGAAGAGTTTGCAAAGGAAAATTGAAACTGCTCCTCGGTGGTCAGTGGCAGTGGATTGTTGGTGACCGAAATGGAAATGTCACTTTGATTGGTTGCCATTCGAATCAACGTCTCGTCAATGTACTTCAACGCAATCGCCGGCGTGTGATAGGCCTGATTGTTGAACATTGCAATCATTTTGGTAACATTCGCTTCACCCTGTTCAAATATAGCCGAAATCATAAACTGGTAATTGTATACGTTCGCATCCTGCGACACAATATCATTCACAATCACATTTGGATCGACATTTTCAATGGCATGAACTTTGCTTCTACCAAGCTGTGCCACAAGTGAGTCCGCGTACTTGTCCGCAACAGCTTTGCTTGCACTATCGTAAAAGTATCTAACTTGAGGCTCGGTGAATTGTGACAATTCAAGCCTCAATGCGGGTGTTGCATCTCGGTCTGGTTGAGATCGAATTGAGATCATTGAAATGTTGAGAATTGCAAAAGGAATCAACAGTTGAGTGGCCAACAGGAATGGACTACGCTTGACGTAGATCAACTTTTTGGTAATCAGTGCGTACAGTTGCTGGAACCATAGTTTGACACCGGAATTTTTGGTCAACGATTTCTCTTGCTGATTTAGATCAATTTGAATCATATCGTCAGTTTTGGTTAGCGAATCAATCTTGTCCTTGGCATACTCTCCCACCCTAAAATATAAATAAAATGTCAATTAATACCAATATGAATATGAATGAAAAAAAGAACTCACTTGAGAAACACCTCTTCCATTGTAGTAACCGAAATGCCATAATTGACAATGCCCATCTGTTTGTCGCTTTCAATTTTAGCCAAAAGTGGTTCAAACTTCTCCGTGTCATCGTCAGGCAGTGAATAGGTCACCTCCACGCCAACTGAACTCTCCAGTTGAGCATTTGGAACGTACGATTTTATTACTTCAGTTATTGCCTCAGTGGCGGACAGAGCTGAACTTTTGGCCAATGTCAAGTGATAACCAGAACCAAAGCGCTTCTTCAGGAACAGTGGTGAACCGCTGCATTGGAGCGCTCCCTCCGACATGATCGCAATTCGATCTCCAAGAATCTATTAAAAAATAATCGATTGCAAAATTTAGATTCAAAATTAATAATCACAAATTAAATCACTTACATCAGCTTCCTCCATAAAGTGAGTTGAAATCAAAATGGATCGATCTCGTTTTTCCTTCAACAGCAAATCCCAAATGAATCTTCTCGCCGAAACATCCATTCCCGAAGTAGGTTCATCCAGAATGACAACCTTCGATCCACCAATCAGTGCAATTCCAACTGAAAGTTTTCTCTTCATTCCACCGGAAAGCTTACAGGATTGCACCTTGCGTTTGTCCATTAAGTCCAACTTCTCAATCATCAGTCGAACGTCTTGTTTAATTTCTGCGTCAGTCATATTGGTCTTCTTGAGTTTAGAGTAAAACACTAAATGTTCCTCAACGGTCAGTTCATCAAAAAGCACATTAAACTGTGGACAAATGCCTAGACTCGATCTTATTGTGTTGATGTCCACTCGAATGTCTGAACCATTCACGAGTGCAGTGCCACTTGTGGGCTTGAACAAACCGGTCAGAATAGAAATGGTTGTAGTCTTGCCGGCGCCATTATGGCCAAGCAATGCAGTGATCTGACCAAAATATGTTCTGAAACTCAAATTCTTCACCGAATAAGACTTGCCACCATCATAGGATTTACTCATGTTCTGCACTTCAATACCAGCCCTCAACTTTACCGGATCTGCTTCGAAACTTTCACTCAAATTTGAATTCCAATGATTGCCATTGCCAATTTCGCCATCGCTTTCATCATCTTTTCCCGTCCAGTATTTGAGTGTAAACGGAAAATACCAAGGCAGTGGCACTCCATACTCTCCAGGAAAGGCTTGAGTGATGTACCAGGTAATCAGTAGGAAGATGACCGAATCGAGCAAGAACATGCCAAACACAGCCAAAATGGTGAGATTATCATTTGGCACAGCAACACTGTTTAGGTGAGGCCAGGTGAGACCTACACCGCGACTTTCCAACATTGAGATGATGTACATTCCGAAGGCCATGTTCGTGTTTGGCAGTAAACAGTAGACCACCTTTAACGCGTGATTCAGTGTACTAATGGAAGATAAAGTTTTACAGAATAAATTAAGAAAGAATTAAACCCACAACTTACCTATATTGAGCAACAGCAGTAAAGAAGGGAATAAAGGTAAAGAAGAATAGCACTCCAGTGGCAATGCCGGCCAAATTAGCTTTCGAGAAGAGAGTGCTCATGAGAAAGCACAAACAGGTGTTGCATATTTGGTAGATGAAGAAAAAGAGAAACAGCAAAAATGGATTCGTGT
Source organism: Rhizoglyphus robini (assembly GCA_023373905.1). Taxonomy (NCBI): domain Eukaryota; kingdom Metazoa; phylum Arthropoda; class Arachnida; order Sarcoptiformes; family Acaridae; genus Rhizoglyphus; species Rhizoglyphus robini. Next base: position 9,707,766 of record JAKIJQ010000001.1, on the reverse strand, counting down.
GATTCAGAATGGCAATCTCGCCCCGAAAGTGAATAAACATGAGCGCCGTAATGATGACCAATGTTGGCAGTACCCAAATGAGTGACTTGGCAAAGTGTGCAATCCAGTGATAGCTCTCCATTAGGCCCATCATTTTCATGGACTCCTTTTGGCGCTTCTCCTTTTCAATTACCAGGTTTTTGGTTATGTTCACAGAGGGATAGATAAAACTGAACATTATGATGGCAGGAAAAAAGAAACTGAGCGCCGAAGTGAAGAGATCGTGAATGTATGGTGGATAGGGAAAACGGGACATTTCGAGCTCCATTTGAGTGCCATCTTGAGAGTCCACTTTGTGAATTACTTTTGCAGCAGCCAGTGAGAGGGCGTGTTGCACTCCGAGAAAGCCCTCTCGAGCATAACCAGGTTGGCCACCATCAGCGGAATTTTCTGCCCTTGGACCTGTTCCACTAATGTCTGGCATCACATTTGCCGTGTGCCAAGTTTGACGCGAAATTGAATTTCGTGACGAGCGCGGTACAGACGGAAATCGTAGGGTAAAATCAATTTTGTGCTCATTCAGAGCACCAAACTCAACACCACAGATCACTTTGCCATCTCGTGCATCGCTGTGTTTGGTCAAATAGTAATCGAGCATTTCAGCTGAGCTGTTGAATCCCATTTCTGGTTTGGATGAGGCAAAAAAAGAGAAAAGTAAATTAGAAACGCAAATGACAGCAAGTGCAATATGCACACTTGTTGATCGCTAGCGCGCTAGTGAAAACTTTCCACTCTTCAACATAACGCAGTCTATGTGTGACCCTCTTTGTGTGGCTTATGTTTCCGCTTGTTTTTGCCTCTCTCACAAATTGAGTGTCACAACCGTGAACTTAACCGAAAAGGACTCCGAGAAAATGGATAGTGATAAGTATTTTAAGATTGTAAGTTTGTGTTACTATGTTTGACTTTTTATTAATTTGTAATTTGGCCCTTTTTACTGTTTACTATTTAAGAAAGCGAAACTATTAGAAGAAACTTTCGATTTGCACAAACGAATCGACAATTCACAATTGAAAGTACCAATCAAGCAGTTCTGGATGTCGCGTACTTTGCCTGCAACCACCAAGAAAGCACGAACTCGCGTTCCTAAAGTAAAGTTGCCGCCACTTGAGAATTTTCCTGACATGTGAGTAGTATTATATAGTTTGATTACAATTTAAATTGCTATTATCATTTCATTGTGATTCACTTAGACCTTGCTGGACATCTGTGAAACAGAATTATCTCTCTACTGAGCAAACAAAGCTTCGATTTGTGCCTTATGTGAACGATAGTCTCATAGTGTACGATCAACATAGTCCTGGCCAATTTGAGCAGCAATTCAAGAGTCGTCATCGTGGCGAAATTGGTGAACAATCTTCCCCTTTGGATGAACACAAACGCAACCGAACTTCTTCTGGTTTTATGATGCCAAACATTGACGAACCTAAAGCTCATGATATGGTCTATTCGGCTGATATGGCTAGAAATACTTTCGTGAATATCTTCTGCTCAAAGTGCTTTGTGTATGACTGTGGTAGACATGGTAATTGCGATTTGAGTACAATTCCACATGTGTTTGTTATCTATTGTTGGTATTTCAGAACATTCCCATCAGGAACGGAAATATAATTATGATGAAGACATGGCCATTCATGACGTCTGTGGAAAGGATTGTTTCCTCAACATTGTAAGTCTCACTGGTAAAATGATTCACTTTTGTTTGACTGTCTAATTGGGTCTAACAGGAGGACATTCAAAAGGAATTGTATGTCAAGCAAGAACAAGTAGTCAATGGCCACGATGAAGACGATGACGACGATGGCGAAATTAAAGAAGCTAATTTTCCCAAGTTTGCTCGCGCGTCTGTCCGCACCGATCACTGGTTGAACAACGAGAAAACCATGGTCAATGTATTGATGGACACATTCAATGGACACTACTGTCGAATTTCCCAGACACTTGGAGGCAAAACCTGTGCTGAGGTATTTGTGATTGCTCAACAGCTAAATAAGGAATTCAATTTTACTCCTCGAAAATACAAACAAGACAAAATTGAATTTGGCACGAAGGATTCGAATGAATCAGAAGAAGAAGAAGAAGATGCGATATCAATTCAAAATCAATCAAATTGTTCAATCAAGCGAAATGAGCATCCCATTCTTCCATGTAAACATTCGTCAGTTGACGAGAAGTGCAACGAAAAGTGCTCTTGCGGAGATTTCTGTGAGAAATCCTGCAACTGTCCACTCTCATGTTCGCGCCGCTTTCAGGGCTGTGAATGCGATGGCGAGTGTGACGACAATTTGTGCAACTGCTTCATTGGAGGCCGTGAATGTGATGCAGATCTGTGCGAATGCACCGCCGAGGAGATCGACATGGACAGTGTCAAGTGCACCAATGTGGCCATTCAGCGTAGACTGAGGAAGAAGCTACTGCTCGGTCAGTCCGACATTAAAGGCGCTGGTGGTGGTGTGTTTCTCAATGAGTACACCAACAAGGGAGAATTTATCGCAGAGTACTGTGGCGAAATTATCACTCGAACTGAGGCCGAACGACGAGGAACTGTGTACGACAAACAAAAGTGCAACTACATGTTTGCCATCAATTCAGGTAAATTCTCATATATTCTCGCAATCATAAATAATCTGTTCATTCACAATAACAGAGTTCACTATTGATGCTACCCGCATGGGCAACAAAATTCGTTTCGCAAATCATTCTACCAACCCGAATTGTTACGCAAAGGTCAAGTTAATCAATGGCGATCATCGCATTGGCTTTTACGCGAGCTGTGACATTGAACGCTTCGAGGAATTGACTTTTAATTATTTGGCCAAAGATGAGCACGACTTTGGCGATACCGAAGCGAGCCTTATTGAGGACTGAATATTTTCCGGACTAATGATGTTTGTATGCATTTGCTAATTATTTTTCTTATTTTTACTTATTTTTGCTTATAATGCTTTTATTGCTTTTATTGCTTAATTTCAATCAATCAACCAATCAATTACTTACCTTTAAAAGTAACAAAATATATGTTTCGTAAATTTTCAATAGTTTCAGCTGCAATTTGACCATTCTGTACGGTGTTGGGCGTGAACATGATCACATATTGGTCTGTGTCATTGCGGAAGGTTTCGTTGAAATTGAATGGCTCATACACGATGGGCTCGGTGTAGTCGGTCACCTCAACCGAGCCCCGGAAAATACTGATCAGTAGCACTAGAAAGCACGGAATCACTATTTCGACCACACTCAAAATTGGATGTCGCCATTGAATGAGAAAATTCTTCCATAGTAAAAGTCGAATGTCGGAAAAGGCCGACTTGAGGCCGCTCCAAAAGGATGATGTTGATGCTTTGTTGTTAGTCATTGTGGAGCATGTTTTGTTTGTTCACACTTTGAGTGTCAAGGTTGATAATTACAAAATACAATATGTAATGACTAGAGAAAGTGAAAGAGAAGAAATGAGTTACAATACTGACGGGTTAAATAGTTAATATATAACAAGTGCACATTGCTCAGTGCAGGTAACTTTTGTGGCGAGATTGAGCTCAAGTTTGTATGTTTTGCTTATCTAATCAACGCATTGACACAAGTCACAAGTGGTCCACACAATGCACACACAGTGCAATATGTCAACGCTCACTATTATCACTAATCCAACCTCTGTGTGACTCACTCTTTTGAGAGTTACAATCTGGTTTCATATACCTTTTTACAGTCTAACACACAAGTACATGCCCAGTTACGGCTAACGGTGTGCTTTATATATTGCTTAGAAATTTACAATTGCACTGCAAATATGCACTACAAATTCACTTAATAAAAGAGACAATCTTACTTAGCAGTAAAAGTTTTACTTACTTATTCATTTGGTGGTACTTCAATTGTTGAAGTTCATGATGAAAGTTGTCACGCTCTCCATTTATCACGAATTCGAATGAGTCACTTTCTTGAGTACAAAGTTTGCACTGCAAACATTTCAAGTGCAATAACACCATTATTTTCGATCGATAAACACATTGACATTTTCACTCTATTTAATTATTAATCGAGAACGGAAATTACATTAATTAACAATCGATAATTCACTCTCATTTGCAATATGTAACGAATGTGTAAATTCAGTCATTGTTTTTATTACACTTACCGGACTATGACGTTAGTTGTCAGTTGTTGGTTGGCGTGTGTGTGTGTGTTTGGGTTTATTTGCAGTATTGTGTTTGCAAGTCAAGGCCTCCTTTTGACAACCGGCAATGAAATAATAACTGGTTAAATGCTCTTTTTTCCTGTCCAACAGGCGCATGTTACTCTTATTCTTTATTGCTTGTACGGCTAAAATGTCCCAAACCATATGGTTTGCATATATCACAATAAGTTAGTCACTGTTGGTTGTATGTGTATTAATTAAGTATTCATTAGAATGTGCGCTTTGGTTCTAATATTGTTCAAATGACAGTTGCCATTAATCAGGTGGCAATGTACTGGATGCATAGCAACCGTTTTATTGTTTGGTGGTGATTTGAGTTGAGTTTTACAATTTGACATTTTGACGGTAATTGGGCATTGGGACAGTGAGAAGTACTCGAAAGATGTTGTGAAAGAAATTGTTTCGCCTAATGAGTCAATGTTTGTGTGTTACCAATTGATACAATTGTTAACCATTTGTGTTCGAATGAATCCTTTTTGTTTTGGCTCAATATATAACAGATTTGGTACATGCACTAAATACTGCACATGATAATATCGTATTATGATATATCACCGTTGACAAGACAATTGATTGATAGACCAAATGGCGGATCACGTGATTAGCACAACAACAAATGCTATATCATACTTACACCTGAGTTTCATCATCTGCATCACTGTGACCAATCATACTAACATGAGTTTATGAGCCATAAAAAGGACAAATGTTGAACATTTGTATTAACATTTTTGGTAGTTAGGAAATGTGGATTACCAAACGGAATATTTTGAAGCATCCGTGATAGATGAAAGTATAGTCTATTAAATAAAAAATCGCTTTTGGAATTATCGACAAATAACAATGGCCGTCTAATTCAAATATAAGGAGTGAAACATTTAAATTAAATGATTTAATGCTAATAGTAACTATATCTATGAATGGCCCAGTAAGACAAAGCCGTTGTAACTATGACACAAAGGAAATATGGACAGGCGGATTGTTTGGCTCGCACTTGTCTTGCACTTCTTCGGTTGAAGTCCAAACAAGTGCTTTGAACTTTGCCATTTTCTCGAACAGACAAATTATCGCTCATTTGAAACGCCATTCCCGTCACTATGGAATATCGTAGCAGCTCTGGTCATTCTGTGCCGCAGGAGCACGACCAAGACTATGTCCACAGTTGGTTTAATCGAAATGATGCAACTTTGACACAACCAGGCCATTCTCGTTCCACTGCCATCAACAGTTTGCCAATGTCTACGCAATTTGCCGATGCCCGTGGCAGTGCTCCACAACCGGAACAGTATCAACAGCGGGAGGGCGATGAATGCAGCTTAGTTGATACAGGAAAGGTAAGAAGAATTTTTATAGGTTCAGATTTATCGATTATATTTTTTATTTGTTTACTGACTTATATTTTTAGCTTTGGTCAATATCAGAAATGGCGAGACCCATAAAGTTGGAATTTCCGGAGACAAATGTGGGAATGTCTTCTTATTCACAATCACAAGAACAACCTAATTTTTATGACAATTCCCGTGCTATTTCTGCGAATTATTCTGGTATCGTCCCAGAGTCACAGATTGATAATTCGACTTTGTCTGATTATAATCAAGTGATCTACAATCTTGATAGTGGTTCTATGATAATGCCCTCAAATAACGACCACCAACCAAACACCATGTTCACTGCTTCTCATCAAGTGGCCACTTCAAATGCTCCTTCAAACCCGATTACATCAAATGGCGATTATCTTTTCATGTCTGCACTTAATCAACAACAAAGACAATCAATTTTGGTCTCACCTATGGCTCCATTTATGGTAATAAAATCTTAGTTTTTTAATAATTTTATTTATTTATTTAAATAGAACTCTGCATCTAACCTTGATGCCGGACAAACTAATTATGCTGAATTCGTGGCTTCTAATTCCGATGCTCAGGCTGAAGATGAGGATGAGGACGATATTATGTGGCTCGATGAAAATGGTCTCGAGGTAATGTTGTAGTAGAGGCTGAATATCTAGATTTGATATTAATATATATTAATTACTTAATTTTTACTTCTACTAGATTCAAAAAGTGTACCTTCCAATGGGAACAAATTTTTCAAACTCGCCTGTGTTTTTGCAACTAAAAAGCGAACCAACTTATGGCGAATTTCCCATGACTGAGCCCAGTCAGCTGCAATTGCACTCACAGTCCGCCTCAGTTCCATTTGTATTCGGCTCGGTTGAAAATAATTCCGTCAATGAGGTGTTGGGATTATCACGTGAAAATCCGTTATTTGACACTCCAATGAGTGGACCTGGTAATCCGTTTCTATCTTCAACGGCAATCGAAAACAACAGTCAACAAATGGTTAATTGCAATTTGACTAATGTTGATGGCTCACCAGCAATGATCTATGCATCAACTTCAAACAATGTTGGATCGTTCTATGAACATTATGATGACATGTCTTATATTGATCAACCACCACCGTGTGGAATTTTTGAGACTGTCGAAGAACAAACTCTGCCAAATGCTTCAACTAATATCAATTCTTCAGCTATTGCCTCAACCTCTCATACCGCCCGCCCTGCAGAAGGAAGAATGTTCAATAGATCTGCTTCGGTGCCGCCTATCTTGAATTATTATGGAAATTATGATAATTCGATTATCAATGACGAGGATTTGCTTCCAACCACTACTTTAGCCACAAATACTCCCTCTACCACATCAAGAATCTCTAAACGTGTGGCCTTATCGAAACGAGAACGAAAGGTTAACCTGTATTTGGAGTTGAAACACAAATTAGAGCAAATTTCTTCGGCTCCTCAAACAGGAAATAATGCGAAGAATGATGCCTCAACTCAAAAAGAAAATAGTCAGCAAGCATTGATCAAAGTGGTGAATAAGGTAATTTGTGCACATTCTTTGATGTTTGATTTGTGTGTTTCATAGTTTTCTCTTGTTCTCTAGAATTCTTCTGATTCCACAAAATCTACTTCAAGTTCGGCCACTTCGAATTCATCTTCATCGAACGGAAGCGCTGATCGAAGTGATCTTGTTTCGGAATTGAAACAGAAAGAAAACAAAATGGACAGAAAGAAAGGTGAAATTAAAAAACTCAGGAAGGAATGTAATCAGCTGAAAAGGCGTTTGGAGACCGAGGAAGAGAGAAAGGCAAGGTTAGAGAAGGCTAGGAAAAAGAGACAAGAAAAGATAGCTAAAATGACGCCTGAACAAATAGAAGCGAAAAAAAAGAAAAGCAAACAAGCATTGATAAATCGTTGTAGGAAGATACTGGCTGCAGAGAACAACTCCGATTCAGATTAGGCGATGTTCACTTTCGAGTCTACTTCAAGAGGATCCACTTTCTGAAATTGAGAATCTTCATGCAGATCATCATGTTTCTAAAATTTCTTTTTATTACGTTCTTATTTATCTTCCCAGTCTACTTCTCTGTCATTATATGTCCACTATCAATTATTGCCTTTCTAACTTTCTAAGTGATTTATTCTTTAGCTTACTTTTACTTACTTTTATCTATTCATTTCGCATATTCGTTTTAATTGGTTCTTTTGATATATTTGATATAATTTTGTCATTTTAAACTTCATTGCATCTTGTTGTTGTGACTACAGTGAAACGCGCACATCTATCTATGGTATTTGACATGGCAGACATTTAATCTTTTTACGAGTAATAATAAAATTTGTAACGATTTAGTCATTGTCAATTACTCACGCATGCATCATTGATGTCAATGATGAACAATTTGAAGTCTTTATAAGCTTTTGCTTGAATGTCAAATCCGATTGAAATCTAGTCTTGCCAGATTGGATGAAGTGCAGGAAAATATAACGTACTATCTGGAAAGGCTATTTAAATCACTCAACCTAAACAATCTTTTTAGTAAACATGCCACGTCGTAATCTACTTCGACTACTCCAAATGTTTACTAAACTGTCAATGATTCGAATTGTATTCCTGGTTTTAGTGATATTTGTACTGTTATCGTTGTGCCTCTTTACATTTAGCAACCATTCTTCATCACCACCAACTTTATCATCTTCGTCATCAAATTCGTCATTGAATCACGAACATTTTCCTCTCATTTTTGGTGTCAACTATCAATTGAAAGGAAACAGTGGCCAATGGAAATTAGCCAAACCATGGTTCATGAGAGAAGGCACCATTCGGCCTTCATCTAATTCTTCGTTATCACTTTGGCCCGAAGAAGTATCGAACATTGCTGATTCAAACACGGACAGAATTGTCAACCAATTGATGTATGTTCCAGAAGATTATAATCTAAGTTCATGCTCAACTTTGCCACTCAAAAATATTTTAATCATCCCAGGAAGAAATTCGTGGGGTTTACCTGTTGGTCAAACAAAATTCCGACAAGACAACTGTCCAGTTCAGTCGTGTTCTATCACGGACGAATTAAGTTTGCTCAACACTGCCGATGCAGTGCTGGTTAATGGCCACAGTGTTGATTACAGGTTGAGCCGCTCAAATTGGGAGCAAATCTGGATTCTGTACATGCTCGAATCGCCACTCAACACGCGAACATTCTTTGCAAACAATGCAAATGTGCAACTATTCAACTGGACAGCCACTTATCGGGCAGATTCGGACATTGTAGCGCCGTATGAAAAGTTTGTCTCATATCGATCTATTTGGAACAATTTGACAGCAGATGTTGACCTGTTTGAGTCATCTGCTCTGAATCCTTCATTGATTCGGGTAAAATTATGATATTTTGAGAATGTGATTTTTGCTAATTGTCTAATTGAACATGTCATTACAGAATCGAAATTATGCAGCAAACAAAACGAAGAAAGTGGCCTGGTTTGTGTCAAACTGTGTAACAAGTAATGACAGACTTGACTATGCCCGACAACTGTCCGAGTACATTCAAGTGGACATTTATGGACGCTGCGGAACGATGACTTGTACTGGTGGAGACGACTGTTTCAACATGCTCAATCGTGATTACAAATTTTACCTTGCATTTGAGAATTCCAACTGTCGCGATTACATTACCGAGAAATTCTTTGTCAACAGTCTCGGTGGCAATTTGGACACACTGAACATTGTTCCAATTGTGATGGGTGGTGCCAGTGCTGTTGACTACCACCGTTCAGCTCCACCGAATTCGTACATTCAAGTAAACGACTTCAACTCACCAGCTCAATTGGCACAATATCTACATGAACTTGACCTTGATGATCGAGCCTACAATCGATACTTTGAATGGAAGTCACCAGTGAGGGTGGGCGAATTTATCAATACATTCTTTTGGTGTCGTTTGTGTGCAATGTTGCATGCCCCCAAGTGGAGACAGAAGCCATCAGGTGGATATGTCAATGTACAAGAGTGGTGGGCCGGGAATGGTGTTTGTGTGTGAATGTTCCAATCAAAATTGTTAATAAATTTGATTTGATTATTATCGTACATCTATATCGCCTTCCTCTTCATCATTTGGTGGCGGCACGAAAGCAACAGGAAAGTCAACCTGATCACCAGCATCAATCAGCACAGCATTATCAATCGGCCCATCAACTTCATCTTCAACAGCATGCGACACAGCAACATTATCGAGTTTGACTTTCCAGTAAAACATTTGAGTCAATAATTTCGAACCGAGTTGCTCAATTTGTTCCCGAGGTATTTCATTACAATTACTAAGTAGTACAAGTAGTAAATAAAATTAATCAAATCCAGCCGAAACACATTACTACTGTACTCACTAGTAAATATATTCGAATGAACTTTTCTTCAAAGTGTCCGCATTGAATCGATTAGCAATTGCGAATAGATTAACTGCGTTTTCGTTTGATATGATCGCGTTGAGATATTGTTCACAGACATTTTTCAATTCACTCAAAAGAAACTGAAAATAAAGAACAAAAAAAAATACAACCAATTTCAAAATTCAAGTATCTTTACCATATCGGCAAGTTCAAGTAAATCCAACGCGTGCATTTCGTTTTCAAATTGATCAATTTTTCTAGTGTAAATGAATTTCACAATCTCTTCGAAGAATTCAGTCAGCCTAAAATTGTCGATCTCAATTGTTGCACAATTGTTAAGATTTTCTTCAGTTCCATGTGAAAACATTGAATAGAAATATTGAGACTGTGATGCGAGCACAACTTTGTGAACGTACAATTTGTTCGTTTCAATATTCGTCGAGCCATCTTGTTGAATGATCAATTCAAAGTCGGTCAATTGGTTGTTTCGTAATTTGCGTTCAGAGAACATAATCAAGCCAAGTTCATTCGCCTGTTGTTCACTCAGTTCAACATCTCTCAAAATATGATTGCGAATGTCTTCGAAATATTCGTTCACAGGATCGAGAAAATATTCAATTTCAAAGAGTATTCTCAATTTGTTTTCCAACAACAATCGATTCTTCACGAGATCATTTCTGGGGAAATACTGAGGCCGTTCAAGCGTAAGATGTTTGTCTGTTTGTTTGAATTTCTCTTTTCCAGTTCGTGTACAACATTTCTCACCATTTGACATTAATGACAATGCAAATTGAACAATTCCACCATGATTTGCGAAATTCATCAAACTCAAGTCAATCACAATCATGTCTTGTTCGTTTAAGTGCACTTTGAGACTATATTTGAATTGGTCGCTTTCGTATTGAATGTTACACTCTGCATTATTGAACATTATTGGCTCAGCACCAATCACTTGACTGAAGTTATCAATTGTCCATTCGTGTTCTCGGACAAATGTGTGCAAAGTAGTTTGAGATTCACTTTGAGCGACAAAATCGCAAACACGTCTTGTTGCCCATGGAGAAGTGAACGATTCGGGGATTAGAAATCGGTCCAATTGATCAGACGAATATAGATTTTGAATTAGAAATATCTTTAAAAAAAGATTTGTTCTACAATTGAAAAAAAACATCAAATAATTTCTAACCTCAAATCGCAACAAAAGCTTTCTATCTGGCAAAAATTCATTTGATTTGTCAATTAAATCTTGCTGTGAAGCCAAATTGAACAATCCTCTATCACCTCGAATCAATGTTCGTAAATCAATTGCTGAAAACAAATTTAATTTATTAATAATCAATTTAAATTATTAAATATTTTTTTTACTTTTAGTAAACTTCTTTTCGTTTGCTCGATCCAAAATTGAACATTTCCACTTAAGTATCAATTCAGTGGCATCATCAATGGACTCACAATGCAATTGCACCAAAATGTCCTTTTCATCATCGGAATTTCCATTTGGAAATAATTTGAAGGAGAATCGAATGTTCTCGTTTGAATTGCAAACAACTTTGTGCGATTCAACACAAGATTGATCTTCCAAACGAAAATACGAACAAAAATTGTCCAATGTCCAAGTGTGGCTAATTCGGAGTGTTTGAGTGTGAATTGAATTGACATCGCATTTCGAGTTTTGGTTAGGAAGCTTACTAATTTCAAGTTTGTTTTCTTCTGTAAATATTTCAAACTAAATTGAACATAAATTATTGAATATATTATTTAAAAATTTTCTTATTGTTTTACCTTGCAATGAATTCGTAATTTATGATCACTTGTAAGAAGACCATTTTCCGGTTTGAGCAATTCGCTTAATTCAATGAGACCACAGCAAAAATGGTTTCGTGTTGCAGAAAATGAATAACGATTTTCTATTATTTAAATTAACTTAATTAAATATTTAAATTCAAATCGACATTTCACTTACCTTTGCATTCGAACTTGTCATAATTGAGTGCACCATTCCAGTCTCTAATCGACATTTCCCATCTCACAGTTTCTTCGCCACTTTTGACCGATTCCAAGTAGAGCAAAATTTTCACATAATTTTCATTCGAAATTTTATCAACGAATTTACTAAGTTTTAAATAAAGTTTTGTTTCGCTCAAATCGGGTGGAGAAAATATGGCTGATTTGAAACCATCTTCTTGGCTTGTGTCGAAATTGTCAATTTCCCATTGATGTTCAAATTTGACCAATTCACTTTGATTTGTTTTGTTGCTAGACGCCGATATTTCGTAATCACTTTCGGCAAGAGATAATAATCTGTCGTCTATCGCTTTTTCCATGATGTTGTGCTTGAAGAATTTCAAAACTTCAATCTGATAATTAATTTTCAATGAATTTTGAGGTAATAATTGATTTGCAGAATCTGTCAGCGCATTTCTTGTGATTGTGAATATAGAATAATTTCGTTTTGTGTCAGTGAATCTGACGAGTCCATTCTGTTCGTGGCATTTCTGCTTCGCACGATCCTGAATCGACATTTTGTATCTAACAAAAAGCTCAAAAGTTTCAACAAAATTGTTCAAAATTAAATCTATTGAAAGTTCAACTTCAGAATTGTCTTTTTTAATTTGATTCATCTGAAGATAGAATTGCACTTCTTCGCCATCAATTGGACAAATATTTTCAGTTTGATCCACGACTGTGTTTGTGTTCTTGTTTGGAGCCCAGAGAAATGAACTTTCCAGAGCCCAAGTTTGTTCAAATTGAAAATATTTCTTATCGTCATTATATAATAAATCAAAATCGTCATCCAATTCTTCAATTTTGTCATTCAATTTGAGAGCATCCACTGTCTGAAAGTAAAGTTTTGGGTCGTTTGCTTTTTGTTTTAAGCACTCCACGGAATTTATCTTAAAAAAAATTAAAATAATATTAATTTGTAATAATGTAATTAATCAATATTGATTACCTGGCAACAAATTTTCAATTCATTATCGTGAATAAATTCTTTTTCAACATTCAGTAAATCGTCATAAGAAATGTTCAACAAGCAGAAGCCCTTGTTTTGTGTGAATCTCAATTTTCCATCTGAAAAAAATAAAAATTAATCAAAAGCACATGTTGAACCACATTTAAATACCTTTCAAATTAAATTTATTCTTCTGTCCATCCAAAATTGAAATCCTATACTTGACCCAAACTTCATTACCCACACAGTTTGCAAGGAACAAATACACAGAAATATGAGGTTCTTTTTGTTGAACACTTTGAGGGTCCTCTTTGAGATACATTCGAAAGTAAAATTGAAGCTCCTCATCTTGGGATGGATGAAAATTGCTGGATTCAATCATTTCCAGATCAGAATGTATAATTGAATCGACATTTGTCACTGTCCAAATATGTTCGTGTTTGTGCGCTTCAATATAACTGGATTCGGCTATTTTATATTTAAATTTAGGTATTTGGCTTGGCATCGGTTCAAGGACACTTTTGGAAAATGTCATTTCGTGTTCAATTACTTCTCCCTCACAAAGCAGAAACAAAGTTTCATTTGGTAGTAAATCATTTTGTGGATTCAACAAAATTTCATGATCCAGAAATGTTCGATTTGCATTTCCTTCTCCTTTGAATAATATTTTTTGATCGTTAATCAAATATTTTCCTCCCACTGAATTGATCACCCAAATTCGATACTGAACTCGAATGATTTCATTCACATTGTCATCGTCAATACACCACGGGCACGAGAACATGAGCGTCGCGAAATCGTTGGTGGGGCAGAATAAGTACGGGTGACGCTTTGGGTAAAGGTGAAAACGAAATTCAAGTTTGGGATGCTTTTTGGTTTGGTGCGTAAACATTTGAGAAACTAAATAGGGAAGTTCACGCTCGAGTTCGTTGAAGTATGTGAGAAACGAATGAATCGTCCAGTGAAAGGAAAAGGGAAAATAATTTATTTGAGTTGTAGAGATTGACCTGAGAAGTGTTAGTTGGTGCGGTTGGAAAGTGATTGGTTCTGGGTCTTCTGGTTCGCCATTTTTAGAAAGTTGGTTTTCCTGGTCATTGTTTTGCTTTTCTTCGTTTTGAACCGATACATCATTTTCATCATCTTCATCTTCTTCACAAAATTGATAACAATCGTAATTATCATAATCTTCCTCCTCTTCCCATTCATCTTCCATCACGTGAACCTCACAATAAAGTGTCAAATCACCATTGGGCAGCAATACTGATGAATTCAATAGTTGCTCTCGTTTGATTAGATTACAGCCCCACTTTGATTCACCAAAACCAAAGCAATTGGGTGCTTGAATCTTTGTATGATCGCCTGTCAAATGATCAAATTAATTAATCTGTATAAATTTTATACTATAAAATCATCAATTCATCATCAAAGAAATACTTACAAATGGACACTCGTTTGCATTCATCTTCGTCCAAAATAGACAATTTCACCCGAACCGATATTTTTGCATTCAAATGGGATTTAACCAAAAGCACTACGAAAATCTGCTCAGAGAATGCATCATTCATTCCTTCGGGATAAAGTGCCATAAAGAGGGAATATTGCTCTCTGGTGGGAATTGACAAATATTCAGATTGCACAAATGGATTGTCATTTGATAGTGTCGCAAGACTTTGGTCGTACAGTTGAGCAAATTGTTTGATGGTCCATTTAAATGCAAGTGGAGTTAAGCGGCACGTGGTCACATTGAAGTCATTCACATATGACGTCTGAATCGAATCTTCAACAATTTCAACCACTTTGTCTTTATCAATTTTGATCTCACAATCAATGGTCAACTTATTCCCATTTGACGATAAAAATTGATTGAGTGAATCAATCGACAATAATTTCAACCAGATTTGACATTTTCCTTTATCAAATTTATCGAATCCATTTTCAGTGAACACTTTGTGATCAGTTTTATCTAAGATAGATAGGCAATACTCAAAATCTTTTGCTTTGAGTTTAGTAGACAACGACAAAAGAATGTGTAAATAATCTTTCAAATTATCGTCATTATCGATTTGCGATTTAAGCGAGAGACAAATGCCAACATCATTATTATTTTCATTAGGTTCAAAGTATTTGCTCGTAATGTTACGAATTTTTCTTCCTTTGGGCAAGTCTTGTGTGCCAATTGTTCGTTTGCGTGAATTTATTAGTTTATCATTTTCAATGGGACAAATTTGTGTTGTTGGCGTACTTGGAATGTCTTCAATGTTTTCCGTATCTACAATAGCAGAAGAGTTACAGACAAGTTCAATCTCACAAATGATTGTCAATTGATTGTTGTTTAGCAATTTGTTTTCTATTTTGAGCAAATCATCTCGAGAAATAAAATCTCTCCAACCACTTCGTCCTGTTGATTTAAATTTGATTTGATTTTCTGTAAATGAAAAGTTAATTGCCGAACAGTGAATACTGAGTATTCAATACTCATCATTTTAAACTAAAAAAGTTACCTTTAGTGCAATATTTTTCCTCATTTTCGTCCAGAATCGAAACATTAAATCTCACATAAATTTCCTCTTGATAATCATGACATTCAAAATCAACAAAAATTGAAACAAATTCCTCACACAATCGATCTTCTCCTTTGGGACACAACTCGACAAGACCAATTAGTTCATTGGGATAGATTTTGTCTGACAACACAAACGAATAGTCGACATTTGGTTGTGAGTTGTAGAATTTGTCAAAATTGCCAATTGTCCATTTGAGGACACATTTTGTCGGTGAAGTAGTAGAGGAATGCATTTTCAAATGCGTGCACGTTTGATGACATTTGAAGTGAAAAACAAAACTACGCCGTATTTGTACAAATGTATGTAAGATGTTGGCTATAAATAGATCGACAAACAAACACAAGGTAATGCCGACTTTACACCTTTGTAGTCTGGCAACCACCAGCGATGAGATAATCAATGAACTAATGCACTAATAGGTTTGTAATTCAATAATCACTCATTCACACCACAAACAGTACGTACTTTTGAAATCAAATCATTGTGCACAAATCAGTCTGTCTAAATTGAATGGGCACAAGTGAGACACAGGAAACAATTTGTTTTGATTTCCAGTGGACGTTATTATTGCATATGATGATTACAATTTTATAACATGTTACTTCATCAGAGTGAATCATCATCAAGAACGGAAAGTTTGTCCTTGAATTGAACTAGTAGTCAGTTCGAGCACTTGTCAAGCCAAACACATACGACCCACTGCACTCTCACATGCGAATGCATTTTAGCATTAAAAGTTCGCCCAAGTTCGCCTCGTAAATGCATTGATATACGACATTTTGCGCCTCTTGTCTTAATTTACGCGGGTGCCATATCGAAACTAACGCACAAAAGTGTCATTTCGTATCGTATTCGTTTATATTAGCAGACAGCATTTCAGCCACGCTTAGGCGATTAGATACACGCAGACACAAATACAGCAATCTCAAATAAGCACTGAGCACTGATATGATTTACTTCACCGCCAACAAAGAGGTTCGAGAAGAGAGGACATATATCACCCTCACTGATTCACCAATCATCAGCCATATCGTGGTTTCTATTTTTGTTTTTGCCTGTTCGTTTTGATTTTGCCGCGTGTTATACGTAAACTTGTTTACGATCGGTATTCAACATCTGCACAAACATTACTGCAAATGTATCTGTGATTTCGCCATTATTATTGACAATAATTTATTGTTTGCGTGCGTGACACAATCGATAATACCAACGATCACTTTAATTTCTCGTTACTGATTAATTACGTTAATTAAATTTTAAATAATAAAAACATATTAAACGATACGCGAAAACACAAAGAGAACCAATGCAACAAATGCGACCAACAAGTAAAGAAAGACAAATTTTCGTTTTGAAGAAATCGCAACGGAAGCTTGCAGAACGCTAACCAAAATGTCGGGTCGAGATTTGGCCAGTGCTTTCCATGTCTCGGTGGCAAACACACTGGTGGAATGGGCATTGATGTATTCGATGCACTGTTTCTTCAGTTGCTCATCGTGATACTCTTCTGCAATTAATAAAACAGATGCCACTGAGTCAGTGAGAAGGTTAGCGCCCAACCATTGCGAACAAAGCACTTTCAGTGATTCTACTTGGAACTAAATTAGAGAAAAATTAGGAAAAACGACAAAATAACAAACACCGTCATACCTTATGTGCAGCAGCCAACAAATCTAATGTCACATTGTCCATGCTGGAGACCTGTCCAGTGTAGATAAAATGCAACAGTTCTTTGAACACTTTATGTTCCACATCGGAAATATGCACTCGTTCACTAATGCAATTCTTTTCATCATCAGGAATGAACATTTCGGCAAAATATCGCGATCGATTTGCAAGCAAACATTTGTGGGCCTTGAAATTGTGCTCATTAACTACCAGAACAACATCACTCAAGAATGAGCCATTGAGAAGAGTGTTCAAATCAGTGATATGCTGCTTCGAGGCTAGTTCTTGACACAATTGACTTTGTTTAGCACTGGAATGGTCAATTGGCTGGTCAAGATACACGGTCATCTTTAAATCATCACAGTTAGTAAAGTCAAATAGACATTTACAAAACGTATATACCTCACACAGAACAGTCAATTTGCCATCATGCAGCAGTCCATTTTCATTGTTTGACACAAATTTACGACTCGAAAAACGATTCCAGCCCCAGGAATATGATAAATACGTGAATAGACACAAAGCAGCTAAAATTGAAATTAAACAGATTATTTATAGAATAAAGCAATTGCAAACAACAATGATACATACTTCGAGTGACCTTCTTACGACCTTCCTGATCGAGAAAAGAAATACTAAACTCAATTCGGACTGGTTTGCTGCCTTTGTACACGAGACATGTGCAGATGTGACCTTTATGTTCGCCAGTTGTCCCGTTTAGGCTTAAACTGACTTGAAATAGGTTCTCATTCTCATTGAGGACTGAGAATTCGGGTGATTCGACAGTTGAATAGTCATCGTTCATAAGTTCCTTAACCATTTCGTGCATTTGTGGTTGATTGTACAAATAGTTGTGCACCAGTTTGCTGATGGCTTCCTCAAAGTTGGACAAATATTTCACTGTAGCCAAGTGCTGTTCGACTTTGATTACTTTTGCAGGACGTTTGGTCTATTGGCTCTGCTCGTAGGTCGACTTGAGCACATTCTCAAAGCGGTCGCCTAAATCGTTGATCAATGCACCAAGGTGAAGTACTTTGAGTTGCATTGTGGGAAGATTGTTGTAGAGCAATTTGATCAAACCATAACAATCGGTCTTTATTAATTTGGGTTTGTTCGTCTCCTGGGAAACATCTCCATCCAGGTCAATCAAACCAATGAACTCTTCACTAATAAACTTTATAATTGTGGGCACGTTTTTCAAAACAGTTTCAGTAAAATAGACCAATCGAGCCTGCTCACACAGTTCATCCCGAAGTTGACACAGCACTTTTGTATCCAAATTGGCCATTATAGGTAGACAAAAATTGTTTTCATTTTCGAGCACAAAATTGAATGCAATAAACAGTTGACCACGGAGACCTGTTTGCCATTGGTTGAAAACTGAGCTGAGATAGTGGTGCCAGTTGGGCTTCGACTCTGGTGTGATTAACTGTGCCGAGTATTTTCGTCCAAATTCGGTCAAACACTGCATGAAAGGATCACAAAGCATAGAACGAAACAAACTTTTCTCACTGTCGGGCTTGGTCTGATTGTACTGATCCAACCAGAGAACATATTGCGCATATTTGCTCAACACAATGTCCGGATGGCGGCTGTAGTCCGAAGTGAGCAGTTGATTGAAAGCATTCTTTGAAGCGCTCACAAAGTGGCCACGATTCTTGTTGATGACTTCGTTGAACGATTCAATTGCAGTTTGATTCACTAAATCGTCAAGACGGTGTGGGCCACTGGTGTAGAAGACTGAATGAACTCGACGAAGTAGACGACAACAGACACCGTCCAGCCGTTGAATGGCATAGAAATAATGCTCCCATTGGCGCACCAATTGACACAAATTGAGTGGTGCAGCAGTGGAGGAATCGATTTTGCTTGAAAGCTCACACGCATACTGTTTCACTTTGTTGCAGACGCATTCGAGGGCACACTTCTCTGCTTGGTGAAGATTCTGCTGATCGAGTGGAATTAAAGAGTACAGTTCGCGGTAGTGTTGAGCATAGGGAAAGGATTGCCATGGGTCTGACTCGAGTACTTTGGTGGTGAGCGAATTGACTCGGTCCAGTGTGGTGGTGTTTGTTATTTGGTGGGACATTCTCGAGGCAAAATATCGACACAAAAACATAGAAAGTGCAAGGACAAGTCACATTTCGGTTTGTTTATTTCTATTTGCGTTCGAACAAGAACGTGCGAACTGCACTGTGCCACACAGGACGGACAGACATCGCAGGCAGCGGACTGATTTCGCACGGCTAAACTCTGTAAACACTTATTTGTTTGTCTTTTGCAAGTGAGTTACCATTTTCATTTTATTATTGGCACTTAGTTCGTGTTTGTCTAGCATCACCACGAACCGATTGATAAACCTTAAAGAGCACTCATCTCTGTCTTTGTGTTGCAGTGCCCCATTAAGTGTATCATTAATTGCCTCCAATCTATGAGACCATTTCATTTCAACCATGTGATAGTACAATTCAATGAATTTGCATTGCCTCAGTTTGCTGAAGAATCATGCCCATCTTTCCGAATTTTTATATCTATTCACTTCGCTCTATGAACAATTGCTCTAATTGCTTGAATTCGAGACGAAACCACATTCTGAACAAATCGAAGACAACAAGACAGTCAAATGATATATGAGGCAATCAAAGACTCATATCTGTATCGACACAATTTGACTATTTCACTGAGCAATATCACCAGTGTGAAGTACTATCGTCAGTGATGATATATCATCGAGAAGAAATTCATTTGTCAAGAATGAACCATAACGACAACAACAAACTCATCTGATAGTTCAGGAAGATTCTGGTGGTAATTCCGATGAGAACTCTAAAGGCATTGAACACGAATTATTGCAGTGTAATTTACAAAGAAAGAAAAGTTTTCGATTAGAATTACCTAAAAACTATGTCAAGACATATGTTTTACTTTTCTGGTGAGTTTGTTTTCTATTGTTATGTTTTTGGTCTAGTCGTAATCAGATCGGTCATGTCTGAAACCATTCGCCCATCTACAGATTGCAATATTAGAACTCTGAATTTCTGGTTTCAAAGGCTACCACAAGCAGCACTAGTTGAGTGTGCTCAGCAATGCCATTTTAGTGCCAATCTAATTGGACTTATCACTAAAGTGGCATATTATTGCCGAGGCTTTCGAGTTGATTGTTGATATGGCCTAAATTAGTATTGTGCGCGAATTGCCTGGAGCCATATTTCACCTGGGACATTATTACTGCCATTTCTGTCGAGATTTCTATAGATGGACTGCCATCGAGTGTGTCGATCAAGATAATTTCCGTATACAGTGGGGTGAGTGAAATTGCAATCGATTTAGTAATAAATTATACTTTTCGCCAAATTAGCAATGAAAAGCTGCCTGAGGAAGTGCAATCCGACCAACTTTGTGGACCATCATTGTGGAGATGTACTTGTGCTCAGTGACTTGTCCACAAACAAACAGATAGCCATCCTTGATTGCCTTCAACTGTCAGTCAGCAAGCTTATTTATTCAGGATTTAATTTCTTCAAACTATTGTTTAGTCAAATTGCAATCAAATTGGGCAACTACTTATTACGCCACTTTAAAGAAGTTATTCTGTTACAATCAATTGAGGCAATGAAGCCAAATTGGCAGCGTAAACACTGGTCTTAATTAAGTTATGGCGAAAGCAAGCAACATTTTAATTTGGCACTATGGTGCCAATGACATTTTGTGCAATCGATTGTGCAAAGAAAAATTTGGTTTATTGTAGTTTATTACTAATTGTGGCCAACTTGATAAATAACTCATGCTAAAATGCTAATTAAGTGAGCTCTCGTAATTGTGGCCAATCTGGGATGGACACACTGGGCGTCATTCTTGGCATTGTGAATAGACGTGAGTTCAGTACGAGCAAATGTGCAAACGAATGCAGTCCGAACTATTTATATGACACACAAATCACAAGCATTCGGGGAGCACAAAGAAACTCATTTTGAGGTAAATCACATTGCCAAGTTTGCACGATATTGATGCGCTTATTTTCAATATGTTTGCTGTTTTTGATTCGGCATGGTGGCGTCAGACTTTGGCGTGTTCAAACCGTCAACAATTTTGTCTATACCCAAATGGAACAGTATGAATTGAATGAAAGTAAATTAATATAGTTAATAACAACAACTATCAACTTTGATTGATCACACTCTGGTCTGATACTCCAATTAGAGAATAACAAGAGACTGGAATAAATAAGTCTATTAAATTTAATCAAACAATCAAATCGTCAAACAAACAAAAAATGATAACCAGATTAATCAGAAATGAAATCAACGAATTCGATTAGCTTCAATAAACTTTATTTAAGTTTAATGGCCCTCTCCCCGGATTCGTCGAGCCAGTCGAATATCCCTGGGCATGATGGTGACTCGCTTGGCGTGGATGGCGCACAAGTTAGTGTCTTCAAACAGACTAACCAAATAAGCCTCAGAAGCTTCCTGTAGAGCCATAATGGAAGTCGTCTGGAATCGGAGGTCAGTCTTGAAGTCCTGAGCGATTTCACGAACCAATCGTTGGAAGGGCAGTTTGGGGATGAGCAGTTCGGTCGACTTCTGGAAGCGACGAATCTCTCGAAGAGCGACAGTCCCGGGACGGTAACGCCGTGGCTTCTTCACGCCACCTGGACCAGGAGCAGATTTGCGAGCAGCTTTGGTTGCCAACTCCTTTCGGGGTGCTTTGCCACCGATTGACTTACGAGCGGTTTGCTTGGTTCGGGCCATTGCGAGTGCGAACTGAACTGAAGCGAGTGAACAAAGCAAATGAGACTAGCCAACTGCACAAGGTTGAATTATAAACATGACAAAAACTGAGACTCGCACTGCGTGCAAACTGAAACAGGGTGCTCAAGAGACATGCACGCATTGGCACTAGTCGTAAGGGGCAATCGCACTTTTTGGTGCACTCCGTGCAAGAGAGGGCTCAACAGGGTGTGCACATTGTCTGTCAGCGGATATTTGCCACTTATAGTCAGTCCGAATCGATCCAAAGTGGCACCTAATTGCACAATTCACAATACTCACAAGTCTTATCGCCGAGACATGAGCATGCGAAGGAGGAAGAGGGCAAAACTAAATTAAGTTATCGTCGGAGACACAAACATAGCCACAACAAACAGTGTTCAGTGAATGGAATCAATCAATTATCAATCAATCAATAATTATTGCCTGGACAATGTCCAGTGTACATTGCCATACTTTAGCCATTTCATTACCACCAGTTCGACAATTTCCAATTGTGCATCTGGAGGTAATAAGGAAGAAAACTTGCATTAATTTGCCTATTCTGTGCAAATACCTTGGAATGTGTAAACCATAGAAATATTCCCATTGAAAAGCATGTCAATGAAAAAAAAATATGAGCAAAAGGAAAGATGTCGCAATTACAAACAGTGGGGCAATGTTGAGTACTCTCATCGAGGTTTGCACACTGCAATCAAATGGTCGGTCTGGCGCTTAAGGCTTAAGTTAAGCGATTGCCAGTCATTTTGTTAATCAAGTTTTTGTGTGAATGTGATATGCCAAATGTATTCAATTGGATAAGCCGAGTGATCGGTCAATTGTGTGCCAGTGTATGTGTGAACGTGTGTATGTGTGTGTGGTGCCACAGCCAATCATGCAAATGTTTTCTCAGTAGACCAAACACGGGCAACATTCGTTGTCTGTGCAGTGCATTGTCCGTCTTTCAATTTCTACCGAGAGCATTAGTGTTCACTTAATTTGGGAAATCGTTACATCGTGCTCGTGAGGGCCCACTCGTCTGCCGGATATCGTCTCTTAGACGGTGGCCTTTGTCCCGGACCAGTGGCCCGACGGTAGTGAACAATTTTACATCACTTCGTCTTATTTATGCGCTCTTGTGTGCAACCTTCTGTGTTTGTGTGTTTGGGACGTATATCAAAAGTGTTCATTCATTCATTCATTATCGATGATAATTTATCGTACACCGCATAACCCTAAATGGGTCGCGGGGGAAGGCAGGCCAGTAATGAATGCCATTCATCTCAGCCCAAAGCTCGGCCAAACAAAAGTGTTCAATGAAATTGAAATCGTTCTGTTGATCCAGCAACTGACTCTGTGATTTCAGAGATTATTGCAATTATTGCAGACATGTCTTAGAGGTTTTAGTGTTTATCTCTATCCATCTCTACATTTCTGTTAATTGTGTGAAAGTAGCTCACAATGGAAGGGATCACAACCAAATGACTCTGTCCAACAAGTCATCGATGGTGCAAATTGTTCAGTCGCTATTTGTTTCATCACACAGACTTTCACCCACAATTGATTGATGCAAATTACGCCTATGCAGTGTTCAGTGTTAAATTAAGCCGACCAGCAATCATTTTATAATCAACAATTGAATAATGTTTATAGTAAACAATTCAATTAGCAAGCCAATACCAACATAACAAAGTGCATTTACAATCAATGGTCCAGTGAATCTGCTGAATGCCAAGCAGCGATTTTTCGGTGATGCACTTCAACAACAGACTAAGTCCACTATCAAGATGCTGCAGCACTGCAGTCTACATGTCTGTCTGCAATTTTCCTCGGCGGTGTCATTTGCGTTCGGTGTCTGTTTGATTCATTGACAATAAAGCACATGGTTGTGTTTGTTGGGCCAGTTTTGCGCGCCTTCTTGTTTCCTCCAGTTTGCGACTTCTGTCAATTCAAAATGGCGAGCACTTGGGTCATATCAACTTTACCCAAAATCGTTTCATCGCTCTCAACTCAACATTCAAAATTTAAGTCACATTTCTCTGTGCTGGCCACCAATGAGGACCGCGTGCAATTTTGTCTAGGCGAAAAAAGCATCCAGCGTTGGGTTGGTCGGTTTGTGAGTCAATTTGGGTCAAACCAGAACGGTTTAAAGTGCTCCAAAACTTCGGCCAAACATCGAAAGAAGGGAAATGACTACTTTCAAGCAAAGAATTATCAACAAGCCATTGAGCTTTACAATGCGGCAATTCGTTTTGCACCTCAAAATGTAGACTCCACTTCTGAGTTGGCATTTGCATATGGCAATCGTTCGGCGGCGTACTTTCAAATTGATCAACACGAAAATGCGCTAAAGGACATCGATGCTGCATTAGCACTTGGCTATGATCGATTCAAACCGGTGACCAAATTACAACTTCGCAAAGCTGACTGTCTCATTCGACTTGGACGAGCCTCGGAAGCCAAAGAATTGCTTCTTTTTATTCAAAACCCAACCGAAGATCTAGACAAAAGTTACAGTAATCGCTGGATTGAGCTATATGATCAAATTAAATTGTTGGGTGACAAGAAGACTGCTGAGGCTAAAATTCCTTTGATTGAAAAACTAACTCAAAAGGGCTTGTTTATGTCTAACGAAAAGATGCCATCGATTAGTACCAAAGTGGCCGTTTGTTATGATGCTGAGAAAGGTACGATTATCTTTTTTATTCCGATTGTCTCATTATTTTTATTATATTATTTTTATTTATTTATATATTTATTATATTTATTATATTTATTATAAGGACGTCATCTTGTTGCTCAGGAAGATATTCAATTTGGCGATATTGTTGCAGTTTCTCGTCCATATGTCGCCGTGTTTGGTTCTAAGGAAGATGCCATTAAATGTCATCACTGTTGCCGTGATTTCTTTCTGGGAGATATGAATGTGGCCGTTTCGCTTCGTCCAATTCCGTGTGCCAACTGTTCTAGTGTTATGTTCTGTTCCGAAGAATGTCGCACTGAATCGAGTAATTCTTACCATCGTTATGAATGCGGACAACATGATTTGTTGGTGCAATTTAGCGAATCTTATCGAATGGCCCTTCGTGTGTTGTACCGCGCTGGCATGGACCAAATTCGTTTGGTTGTGTCTGGTGAACAGGAGAAGGATTCAAGTTACTTTTCTGAACAACCAGAAGACCATTATTCTCATGTATTTCATTTGGTTCATCACTCGGACGGACAGTTGAAAGATTTGGACATTCCGTACATGAAAATGTTGGAATCGTCTCTCGTGGCTTGCATTTTGTTTCAGTTGGCAAAACTTGGACACTTTCCAATGAACACCAAAGAAGAGGAAAAATTAATCGGTGGATTATTGTTGCGTCATCTTCATCAATTGCGCTACAACGTTGTCGAGCATCGTCCACTAGACAAAGTTACATTACCATTATGGCCACCATTATTTGATCTCTATCCTGTGTACGCCTCTACACTGAATCACTCCTGCCATGCAAATGCCCGCCTAGAATTGCTCACCAACGAAGGTGTTTGTCTTCTCCAAGCAGCTCAGCCAATTTCTACAGGAACTGAAATTACCATTTCTTATTTGAACGATATAATTCAAGAATATAAAGGAACTCATACTTCTACTTCACCTAATCAGGAAATCAAACGGTCTGATCTGCTGAGTCGATACGGTTTTCACTGCAACTGTGCCCAATGCAAATATCACATTCGCAATATGCCGTCTGGAGCTGTTGAATATGTTCCTTTGAGCTGTCGTGAGTGTGGCCACTTGATGGAAAATTTTTCCGAGCAAATGTCCGAGTCAAAAGTTCTTTGTTGCACCAACTGCCCATTGGAGATGAGCAATTCCGAGCTTAAAAAGCGTTATCGTAAGCATTATGAAGACCGAAGTATGATTGATCAATTGGTGCAACAGGTCATCTATTCGCAAGTTGCTGAACAGGTTTTGCTATTTGGACTGCTCGAATCGGCCCTCGAACGAATGGAGTCTTCTATTCATCGTGATTCGACAATGTTGACTGCCATTGTTCACTCTATGATGGGACTGTTCTATTTGTCCCATTTGCAATTTGGCAAGTGGTGGGCTGGCATTGAGCGATATCTCTCAGTGGTTGAACATCTCTTTGGAGCTGAAAGTACACAATTTATTATTGAATTTGACAACATTCACAAACTTCAAGTTCAACCTCTTGCCCAAGATGATCCTATGATGATGACAGACTTTCAACAACAGGACAGCCAGATGTACGAGCGCTATTTGGCTAGAGTCGAACAGTGGAAGCAATTGAAGCTCAAATACTACTCAGGTTACTAATCCAATCTATTTCTTTTTTGCTTTCTTTTTTCTTTCTTTTCACTTCCTTATTTCACATTATCGTTTCTTCTTGTCGCAATAATTAATTGTTTAAATAACCTTTAATTCATTTATGATTCATTACTTCAAATCTTTATAATATTAAATTGTATTTTGTTCCAATAAACGTTTTTCTGACTTGAACAATTTTCGCAATTTCTGTTGAAACGACAAATTAATTGTTGTCAATTGTGGTTAACTTTCACTGACAATGATTATGTTGGTCATATTGCAAACTCAAAGGTAGATATCACAGGCTGCAAGTCAACGACAAATCAAACCATAAACAAACTTTATGTTTATATAAATCTCTTTATTGTCAATTTAATCTCCCGAACAAACCGCTTGACAATGAAGTGCAAATTAGGATCTTTGAGAATCATGCAATGACCGTACTGGTGCTCTGCATCAAACGAGACAAACTTGCTTTTTCTTGCCATCCCTTTTGGTTGTACCTTTCGAGCGGCCTCAAAAAGTCTTTTGCCTTGCTCAAATGGAACCACCTGGTCATCCTCGGCATGTAGAATCAGAAGAGGACAGCGCACTTTGGCCAGTAGAGCGAGTGAGTCAAAGTTGGTGTCTTCATTTGTGATGATCGGCCGTCGAAAGCAATAGTCAAAGTAGGGCAGTAAGTGAAATAGTTTTGCCAGAGGATATTGGTCCATTTCTTCTTGTAAACTTGTGAATGGCGCTTCGAGTACTGCTGCAAGGGGACATGACTCGTCGGGTAGTGTACTGAGCAGTCGGATTATGACCGCCGTGCCTAGAGAGTGACCCCACAGGATGATTCGCTTGGGATGCACTCCTTGATCGATAATCCATTGGTAGACGGTTCTAGTGTCGGAGACTATTCCATCGGCAGTCGGTCGCACTTGTGTCGAATCGCCAAAACATCGATAATCGAATGTGATCATGTGCATGGTCAACTTGGTGGTCACCATTCGATAGAGTGCACGTGCGTCGCCTCGATTGCCACCACTGCCATGAGCGTACAGCACCACAAGTCGACCATCGCCAAACCTGGTGTCACTCGATTCGGAACGAGGAAAGAACGCAACTTGTGGAGGAATGTGCCACACTCCCAGTTGGATCACTTCATCATCCGTTGACGTGTCATCAGTGTTGTCCAGATAGAACGCATCAATGTCGTAGTACGTGCTTGGCTTGGGCACACTCTTTTGACTACAACTGTGAAGAAATAGAATTTTACTTCGAAATGCAGTGCACATTCGGAAGGCGAGTGGAATCAACACGAGATAGGCCAACACAGCTCCAGCGAAACAGTTGATGACAATGTCGCACAAAAGTACAATGAGTCTCATTAGGAGAAAGATGTTGCTACGGATAAAACTTGATGGCGGTTTAGGTGACGAATGCTCAAGGCTAGTTCGGTTGAGAAGGTCTTCTTCGGTGAAGCGAGTCACATGGATTGAGGAACCAGATGGGAGCAAGTAAGACTTGTGCAACTGGAACAGTACAGCAACACAACCAACGATGATCAACATGATGAGGAAGATTGAGACGAATCGGTACAGGATGGAGTGGTCGGTTGGACTGTCATTCTATAGAATATATGGAAGACAAATTGAGTTTGTTAACAAAAGTTAAGTTACCCAATAAACTTACTGTTCGGGTGTATGTCATTTTGTGGTATTAGAAAATGCACACCAAAATTGAAATCTTAGTTTAGATTTATAAATGAAACTCAATCGAACCCATGCACAAACTTAATTTAGTACCTTAAAATGAAAGTATCGTAAAGCGATTTGGCGCCGAACTCGAATTTAAAATCAATCAAACATTTTATTTACACAATAAAATCAATCAACTACAAAATCTATACACAACATATGTAATCAAAGTTACTAAATCCCGTAAGTTCGAACAACTGTAGAAATCCAATTTAGGAAGCAAGTGAACTACAACGTTGTTAACTTAGTGTTGTTTCGTTTGAGCGCGTTCAGCATCCAACGCTTGCAGTAGAGGCACTGACGGACCGAGCCCTTCGAGGGAAGATGAGTTTCCACCTGATACAGATGGATGGCGCAACTATGGAAGGCATAGTTGTTGTAGCAGTTTGAATGACACTTGAATCTGTACTCAATTTCGGACTCAGCACTGGTTTCGTATGTGCCGTTGCGGGCTTCTTGCCAACAGTAGTAACAGTACCATTGCTTGTCGAGAAACTCTTCTTGGTCCATTCGGCTGGGGATGCACTGGGCAGGCGTGGGAATATGAGGATACCTTATGACGTACAATGGATCCTTTGCTGGATCGCTCATTACATCTTGAGGGACAGCTTTCGATTCGGTAGTGCCAACCTGTTGGATATCAGAAGCCTCTGTAGTTGTTGTCCAGTCGGAAATGGTGGTCATATCGATGGCGAAAGGCAATTCAGTGGTAGTTGGCTCATTGGCGTGTGCAAATTTGTTCGTAACAGAATCGTTATTGATGGCGCCAGAGTGATCCTTATCTGCGGTGTCCTCGGTAGTGATAACCATCATCGTTTGAATTCCAGACTCTACAGAGCGAGTGCTGTTGATCAACACTGGGGCGGGCCATCGGCGTATGGGTCTGCTCACGTCATAAGGATCTTGATCAGAGGTGCTAAATCCAAGAGGATTTAGGACAGCAACAACGTAAATAAGAAAGATCAAGCCTACAGTACCGATCACAACGGAACAGAGTGGCACAATCACTTTCGAAAATAACCAGGGTCGTCGGCGAGTGCTGGTTGGAAACCGTTCGGGGTCCTGAATAAACGGGTTTCGATTTTCAACCATATTTGGCTTAAATAAATATGATACGATAAATACGGCAATAAAGACAAAAGTCGCTATGGAGAAAGCAGTGATAGCGAAGAAGACAATCTCGAGGTCAGTGGTGTTGACTTTACGAAGGGCAAATAATCGAGAGAAACGGTCGAATGAATTGACAGTCGTATAGCAATTGCTTAAGGCAACAGTTGTGATCAATTGAGACGTGCAAAGCTGTATGACCAAAGGCAACGCATTGAGCACATTTTGTGATGCCTCAACAATCATTGTTCCAATGGATCCAATGGAGTCTAACTCCGTTTTGCCATTAATAATGGCTCATTATGCAACACTGGAAAATTATCATTCTCAAATTGACACTTATTGCTTGTATATCTTTCCTTGTCTACAAGATTTGGACAATTAACCAACTCAATTTGCAATGGCAGAAAAGTTATCAAATTGCATTTGTAAAAAGTTAAGCTAACCGGAAAACTTACTTGACGCAGATGTCATCTTGTAGTTTAAGAAAGTGCAAACAAAATTGCTAGTTTAGTTTGGTCGGTTGGTTTAGCCAAACGAGCCTAAGTAAAATTCTCAATTTAGTACATAAAATGCTAATGGAAATTTATTATCAGTAAAGCAATTTGTTTCTCAAAGCTAAAAGCAAATAAATCAACTACAGCACTGGCACAAGCTAAAGCCGTGTTGTGCCTTACCAGCAAATCTATGCAAATCAAAATGACCTATGCACAATACAAAGAGTGGACACAGTTGTGCAAGTTCGAGGTTTGCAATGTAATTACAAAATATATTTGTCTTAAGGTGTTTATTTCGAGTGCTACCAGATGTTCGCTTTTATCATAAAATTTATGCCAAAGGTAAATTCACAAATGATTAATACGGCAAAGCAGTGTGCAGATGTTTTAATTACGCTTTGTTTCTTGCAGTCAATACGAAATTGAAATGACCGAACAAGAGTTGACCTCAAATATTTACAAAATGAATTATTCACCTAAGTGATCGATTGGACGTTTTTCTCCATGTGCATTGTCTCCTTGTTGTTGAGCATTGTTCGGGTCCTGTGCATTGCTGACTAACTGACCATTGCCAATTTGCATTTGATGGTTCCTCATTTGAGCATAATTAGCCAGATGACGGAAATATAGCGGTCCCTCGATGGGTTTCATTTCTTCAACTGGCTCCTGGTGCCGA
Source organism: Rhizoglyphus robini (assembly GCA_023373905.1). Classification (NCBI taxonomy): domain Eukaryota; kingdom Metazoa; phylum Arthropoda; class Arachnida; order Sarcoptiformes; family Acaridae; genus Rhizoglyphus; species Rhizoglyphus robini. The sequence continues at coordinate 9,677,537 of JAKIJQ010000001.1, read as the reverse complement.
TAGAAGTAGACAATGGGCACTGGAACATAAATATGCTCAGGAAAGTTTGGATAAGCCTGAAAATGAGCCTGCACAATGAGACCATTGCCCACTTGGATTCTTTTGTTGAGTCGCCATTTGCGCTTAGCAGGTGCAACGGCCAACCGTTCGGCATCATCGTCTTCCACTGGAACAGTTGGTTCTGCGTCTACATCCGGCAATCCAATAAGTCCATCACCCACCTGGACACTTATGCTGACTCGAGTTTTGGGCGTAAGAGGAACATCCGATGGCAATTCGTCAATTGGTTTGGCATTCAGTTCGGCCATTTGTTCTGCAATTACTGTGCTTGCCAGTGTCATTGATTTGGTAGCTTTCACAATAGATTCTATGTCCGACGGAGCAGTTGCTTGTTCCTCTGGTTCTATGTCCATTGGAGCCGTTGCATTGATGTCTTGTTCAAAGTGTTCGGTTGAAACAAATTCTCGAGGGTTCGATTCGAAGTGGTCTTTTTCCTCTTCTGCAATAAGTGGGTCTGCATAATGGAGTTGTTCCGTTGGAACGGTTGTGTGAATTTTTGCTTGTACAACTGTATTAGCAGATGGAAATTTTGAATGCGGCAATGGTTTTCTCCTCTGTGCAACATAAATGTTCTCGTGAACTTTATTCTCTTGACAGTACTTCCTCAAAGCATCTCCATAATATTGTCCAGGTTGCCAGCCCAACTTCTTAGCGAACGGTACACATGATCCACCCAATTTCTTGACATGACTTGGTAGCTTTCGGGTGGAGGATTCGTTTGATGATGAAAACATTTTGAGGTGAGACAGAAAAATGTTTAAAAAATGGAGTCGAAAATAAAATGAAGGTCTAAAGCAAATAAACTCAAAAATGAAACATGCATCACTTATTAATTTGAATTACAGCTTAAAGATAAACTCAGACAATAAGTACAAAAGTCGTTATGATGAGAAAAGCAGTGACAGCGTGTGTCGAGAGGTGTAGACTTTGCAACGTGCAAATAATTAAGAGATATGGTCGAATGGTTTGGCAAACGGATAGCAAGCAACAGTTATCAACTCAATTTGCAATGGCAGAAAAGTTTTAAATTATGCACTTGAAATAGTGTTGCATTTAATGAAAAGCTTAGCTAACGAGAAAACTTACTTTGAATCGAGTGTCATCAATTTTCGTTTGGCCGGCTGGTTAGTTTAGCCAATCGAGCCAAAGCAATAACTCAATTTAGTGCATGAAATGCTAATAAAAGTTCATGCTTATAGGTTCATTTTGGCAGATTGTCTCAAGTGAGCCAGCACTGTGAGGGGAGGAGCTTAAAACTGAACCAAACTGCATTTGCGAATTGTTAACAATATTGTCAACTGTCTACTAGTAGTCGTAGAGATGCCTTCACGCTGATGGAGTCTTCTGTCTTTAAGTATCCACCAGAATTTTCAAAATATCTTCTCAGTGATGATGAAACAAAAATGTTTAAATAAGAATCTCTTTATGAATTCACTTCGCTGTCATTTCAAACTGCTCTTGAACCAAACTTGATGCCAGTGGAGATATTCTCGAGATAAACTTAAAACTCGCAAACGGAATTAGTTTTCAAACGTTTATTTCGTTGATTCATTTTTGCGATTTGAATCGGCGAATCTGAACATTTGATGAAGATGCTGATGAAATTGTATTCAAAAAGTTTGTGGATTATATGCTTGTTTTGATTATCAGACTTCCCAAATTGTGTGGAGTCCTCATCTATGGCGTCAATCTAACGGACTCTATGATCTCACTCACCAATTGGTGGTCAACAAGCGAAGAACTTCACGTGCTCTTTGTCGAGTCTTTATCGGTGAAAATCATCGCAGTTTCGCTAATGGACTAGATCTTCAAGAGACGGTACGGTACAATCCAACTACCGACCAATACTTGTCATATCTTTAGCACTTGCCTGTTGCACCTCGTTTGTACAATAGTTGGCGTGGATTCGTCAAATGTCAATGCACGCTCGCTGATGCTTTCTAAGTTTACCTTTCATCACTCAAGCTGGATGGAACGTGTTTTTAATTTTATTTTATGTCATGCTGTTTCATCGTTGACAATCAGCGTTAACAAGCTCATTCAAACTGAAGATGCATGCATGGCTACTTTCCAAACTTTTCTGTTGAAGACCAATGGCAAGATGGTGGTTCGAATGTGGTGGTAGATATTGTCGATAATAAAATGGTGGCCAATGCCATGAATTAAAAAAAAATATCGCTGCTAATTATCCAACAAGTCATGGTAAAGGTGATATTTAAGCTCTTACTACTATTCTTAACTGGCATTTATAAATAAATAGTTATTGAATCGACCTATTTGTGTTCCTCGTGCCTTTTATGGCTCGTTGCTTAATTAGCAATGCTAATTATAATTATCTAATATCGACCGCAGCTTGTAAACTTTTTACCTACACGGCTCGATATGTTACAGATTAGCCAAATTGGCTTGTTCTCGGAAACTTTTCTCTCAGGCTTCATTAATAGGTTTTGCACTCACACTTTGATTGGACTAACATTGGCCATTATCGATGGAATATAATGCAAATGCATCACCAGCCAACTCTCACCTGGAAGATTCGCTCACTTATCGATCCTGTGAATTACTTTACTCCTGGCTGTACCTTTGGGAGTCTGCGACCGACTGACGAGCACAATCTTTTGGTGATTTCACTCGACCTTGCCACCAACACCAACACATAGTTGCGGTGATCGCCTCGAGGTAGTCGCCTTGGTGGCAGCCCAGACTATATGGTCTGGTGCAACACCAAGACAATCACACTACAAAATTCATGCATATCTTTCCGACTATGGTGCAGTAATTGCCACAAAAGTGCCTCTCCCTGTAAATAGTCTAATTATCCTGTTTTATTGTTTACGGTTACGAGCAAGATGGACCTATCGTCGCCGGTGTAAGTGGCACATATATAGCGGGTGTCCATGTAGCGACATGACAGCTCACATTATTCGATGCGGTCAAACGAGATGTCTTACTCAATGATACCAATGAAACAAGTGGCAGCTGCACCAAGCCACTGAAACTTTTTGCTCCTTTAAATAGGTCCAATAAGTTATGCCATCCTATAATATATAACCTATATAAACCGACCTATTCATTGCCAATCATTGGTTGGTGTTAATCGATGGATGCCTTACACCAGCGCAAGTTGATTCAAGGTTACATAAATTTGTCGTAACTCTTGAATTTGGGCATTTAGGCTCGCGCCTGCAACACAACTGATCGAGGAAAGGAGCAAATGCAGACTTTGCTAATGATAATGCTGCTGTTTATCACAAGCAAAGTTAGACATGAAGATTAGCCTGGCAAGGCTGTTTCTCGAGAACGAAGACGATGTGGCCAAACAAATAACACTGACAACTATTTGGAAAAGGTCATAGTCAACAATGGATGCTGTCGTGTTTGAGGAACGATGTGGACTGGTGTGGCAATCGTCCTGCTGGTGTCGACCAGTGGGAGTCGCAAATGAACAAGGCGCTTAAGAGACCAGTGGCCAATTGGCGTGAACCTCTCTGGCCAGCAGTTATCGAGTCGATATATATCGACCATCTCACTCTGTACCCTTTATTTCTTCCTGCTCACAAGCAAACCATTCTTTTGATGTGTTTTCTGTGCCGGTCTTTTCTTTTGTTTATTCGTTAGCCAATATGCCCGTGGACCTCCAGAGGGCAAGTGTGATGAGCAATGCTGTATCATTGAGCATTATTGATCACTTGGATGTGAGCATTCGAGTAAAGAAACACCGAAAGGCATCATTGTCAGTGATTGTTCACAGTGCGCCACGTCTGCCTGTTTGTGGTTTGTCTAATTTTCTCTAAACTCAACTCGACTGTTGTGCTGTGCTAATTCTGTTTGGCAACTAATTGTTATTATTATTGATGTAGATGGGGTGCTTGTACCACTCGGATTAGTCAATTGCAAACATAGTACGGTCACAGTCTCAGTGCCATTTTCTTTCCTGTATTAATTGACATTTTTCTTGTGCTGTTGCAAGTGCGCCCAGTGGAGACTATCAGGTCACCGAGGCAGCCAACTACGAATAGACAGCGTAGTTGCCTAGCTTTTCGTTCATTTGCAGATAAGGACAGGGGTTGTAGGACTAACACCACGATGCACTGTGGAAGTAAAGAACCTGCAATGTCATTAATTGACCGTTAGTGTAACTCTTACTTGACCATTGCAAAAAATTGCAGGTCCCTTACTTCCACAGTGCATTGTGGTGTTAGTCCTACAACCCCTGTCCTTATCTGCAAATGAACGAAAAGCTAGGCAACTACGCTGTCTAACCACGAATCATCTTGTGCCTTGGATGGCAAGTGGCATTAACAGAGCACCTGGCATACTTTGACATTTTCCCATCACATTTTACTCATTAAAGTGATCATTATCCTCTCGGCGGTTTTAATATTTCACACAACTTAATATTTGTTTTGGTTTGCTTGCCTGGCATTGGACAAAGTAAATTATCTCCTTAATCTGTTTCATATTTGTAATTTATGAAACATTCATTGAAACTTGATCTGACTCGGCTCGAATTGCCGTTTCTGTTTCATTCCAACCATCACGACCTGTATCACGATGAACGTGTATCGGCTGTGTTCCCTTCTCGTTGTTGTTCGTTGCCTCGAATCATCACATGTGTAAATATCAGATTGCATTTATGGCTGCTCACCCAGCGAAAAGGAGAATGAATTTCTGTGTGTGAAATGTTGCCGATGCGAGACGCAAAGTTCTGGCATGACTTTATTGCCCGTTTCCTCACACCCAACTGGTGGTGATTGAAATGGAAATATCAATTCAAAAGCAAAGATTGCCGCCAAATGGAATTATTGCAAACAATGTTTGCCAAACATCGACAATAATTGTGCCTTTTAACAAACCGCAACCGCAGGCCCAAATCCGAAGCTATTCAAAGGGATATGCTTATTTGCATTTTCGTGGTTCGTGGTTCAGTAGACTAACAGCGGACTTTGCATTGTAGACTGGATCAGAACTGAGCAGCAGTTTAGTCAAACAGCTGCTTCACTGTGTGCCCGTTACCGATCTCTTCTCGTCTTTGGTTTCTCTCGACTTGGCAGCTATTACGTGCCAGAACTCGGTGCGAGCGAGATAAGCCGTGGACAAATTTAGACATCATGGCCGTCCATATGGAGCGGATTCGAGCAGAGACCGAGCGAGCAATTCACTCAACAACGAACCGAATTCGAGCAACCAATTCGAGTCACGGATCGGTGATTCTGAAAATGTTCGTGGCGCATTTCTTATAAGATAATTATCGGTGGATGAATGGAGTATAATCGGTGTCAGTGAACAGAACACCGTCCAGCAGCTCCCAGAAGTGCAATCAACATTCGCAATTCACATCTCTAGAGCTCTACACATTCTCGCACACATCGAGTCATATCGGCGCAACTCGTTGCCATTCGTTGCGAGTCATTTGGTGCCAAACACGGCTCGGCTCAAAGCGAGCACACCAACCCGGACCAGTGAGGCACCAATAGAGTGGTCAAAATGCAAGACCCGACACAAACAAGTCGTTTGGCAGAGGAACGACTTGTCCATTTGCGGAATGTATCTAGAGATCGGAGGTTTGCATCACATTCAATTTGTCATTGACCGAGCATAGTGCTCATCGGTACAGCACTTTTCAATGTCAAGTTCACATGTCAATCGGTCAATTAGCGCACAACGTCTCGAAAGTGCATTGTCAGTTCGGTTTCTCACGTCAGATCAATTAATACAATTAGGTTACTTCACCAAACAAATGTCAATCCACACAAAGATTCAAGTTTGGTCTCCATCGATCATCAACATCACTATCGCTACCACACTCACCGATAATCCTTACCGACACGTTCCTATTTCGCCACCGATCGGGCACGATCGAAGGAAGTAAGCATTGAGCAGATCAACGAGTTAGTTAGTGAACATTGTTCACTGAACAACGATGGGCACGGATATGGATAGGTGAGGATATGACTCGATCAGTGACGAGGTGGCTGGCTGGCATCGATGGTCGGTCGATCAGTTTCGATTCGATTGAGCACGCACCGATTGAGCCAAGTGAGTCTTCGATGCCTGACTGTCCGATGGTTTCAGAAGTGCATTCGAAGTGCATCACTGGCAATGTGACAATGGCCATAACACCTAACATGGCCGGGCCACGACGGCGACATCGACGTGCTTCACTGGTTACAATTGTACACACTGGTTACAATTGACTTAAGTGTAACACTAAACTGCGAAAGTGGTTGGGACTGACTCGACTGGCACAACCACCGCACAGGTAAGAAGAGAGCGAACGGTGCAAAGCAACAAAGGAAGGAAGGCAGTGGTGGATGTGCAATGCCAGATCTTTAGAAGAACTCTAGAGTGGCATTGAGACGATGCCCAACTGGAAACCAAAACAACTATAGCCAGCTAACCCGGCGAGACTGGTGCCTGTTCAAATGAACGTTTATCTCAGTGCGATGTAATTCTAATTTGACATTTTGGTATTTCATTTGCTCTCATCATTCCAGTGGACCGTTAGGCTGAAGGTACGAAAAAGTCAAAAATTTTGTAGAACCGACAAACATTGTTCGTCAATAGGATTGTATTGTCAGTCGACTTGAGAACATAAAGCAACATTGATTGTTGACAAGTGCAAACTGACTAATTTAGTGAACAAACACAAGTAACTCAACACAAACTCTGCAATGGCATGCAAAATGACCCGTGTTGACCAGCCGTCTGGCAATAGGTTATCGAAAATCGCTGTCAAACAATTGCCTATGTGCAAATCTTAAGTTGAATGCCTACGAGTTAAATTACTTTGCACCGCCAGTGGTCTTCCACTCAAATTGAGAATTTCTTAAATTCAATTGGACGATCATTTACACAATTCACACTAAACGCCATTAAAATTGGGCGACAGAACAAATTTGTTGTTGCAGGATTCCACAGAAAGACATGATTATAATGTCGCTAGACCACGGTGATCGATACAAAAATGCATTTATTCTCACTTGGTCATTTTGATTTTATTTGAACATAATCATTTGGGAAGCATGAACGAGCGGGCACTGTGAAAGGAAAGTGTATAAAGGTTACAATTAAACTATTGTTAGACATCAGATTGCACTATCAATAAAACGAATTGAATTGCAATAAAAAGAGTTTATTGTCTTGTTTGTGTGCCATCGTGAGTGCAGTGGTCAGTTGTTGTTCTGAAAGTACTGAGACACTGATTTGACTGAATGGACAGACTTGAGAATTTTTCGGTACAAGTCCAGGCCCTCTCCGTACACCTTCGAATTGGACATTTGATTGGACTCGCGTTCGCGACCACCACCACGGCCACCACCAACTTTGTGAGCGCTCTCCCTTCGGCGTGACTTGTGTTCTCTTCGTTTTGACTTGACCCGGCGCATCTTGAACGGACTGTGCTGCACACGACCTGAGGAACTCTTTCTCTTCTTTCGTTGACAAGTCGGTCGTTCCTTTAGTTTGTTGTCTGACGCCTTCTTGTGGTGCTTTGTGTCTTTTGCCCTGACTTGGCGCTCATTCTGGTTCAACTCGAAAGGAGTGGGTCGTCGTTGTCTGGTTTGGACGGTTTTCTTACTGCCGCCACTGCCATCCTTCTTTCTCTTTCTTCTGGGCCTTGTAGGGGTGAGATTGTTGGCACTAGAGTCACTTTCCAACAGCTTACGACGAGTTTGTTTGCTCTTGTTCGAACCTGCACGTTCTTGTTGTTCATCACTCGGAAGCTTGTACGAAGCAGTGCCCTTTTCCAGGTCGTTCGCATTGTTTTTGTCTTTGTTGTTCGATGGCGATACACAGTAGCAGTAATAGAGGAGAATAGCCATGCCAATCAGTGCGATCACGGCCACAAAGGAGAGCACAACAATGAGCGAGGTCATATCACCGTTTTGAGAGGCAGTTGATGAACTTGGTGGGTGGGTTGTGGTGTGGCACAGTGACGATTCCATCAGCAACGTCATCAGCAACGGAATGGCCACCCAAAAGAGAGTGCTCAATCGGGTCAACATCAGGAAAGCACAGCAAATTGGTACAGAAGAGAGAAAGAGACAAGTTCGCCCAATGGTCAACAAACGTGCAGCAATACAAAACAATTTATTGTTGCATCAAACCTAAACTAGAAGCGATTTAGTTCGTTTTGTTTTATGATTGAACAAACTTTTGGAACATGTCAAACAGATTTTATTGTAAATCTAGGCTAATTATTAAACCTTCATTAATGTTTTAACTTCCACTCTGGATGGGCCATGTTGAGCAAAGTAATGCTAATGTTCACAAAATCTGTTCGGAAAATTCTCAGTACTATCTATTCAAAAAGTCTTTTTATTTGCTGTTTTTGATTGATAATTGCCAATAGATAGACTGTGGGAATTGAACAAAGGCGATCGAGCGAGTTTGAGTTTGGACAGGTTGGCAGAAGCATCCAGACACTGGTCTCAGCACAGCCACACCGGGCACATTCCACTGGGCACGAATTTAGTACTCGTCACTCGGTCTCCGTGCATCCGTTGAATTGAATGCAAAGTGTCAATACAATTTGTCGATTGTTCAGGCGAGATTACTGCCCGATTTGTAGCAATCAATCGTGTCACAATGCTCTGTACTTGCACACTTCCATATTAAACCACCTTTGTCAGCATATTTGTGCCCCAAATGAAGAACTGATGTTCTGGTGCCATTGAGTTGATGTATGACTTTAGAACAGATTCAAAAGACCAATTGTGAGTTAGTCTAATCTGGATTCATCAGTACGGCGTTCGCTTATACAATTTACGTGATCATTTTAGTTTGCTTCACTCTCCTAGCTAGGCAAAAGTCCATTAAAGCGAGACAGTGCAACTGCACGGTGTACCAAAAGTCAGATTAAACTCGAATTCAACATTTTTACAGTTTTGATTGTCGTAATGAACACTATATCGCCCAATGCCAAATGCCTAAATGAAAAGTAATAAACAGTTTTGTTTTAATTTAATTTTAATTGTGATAAAGACGCAAATGCGTAACAGTGGCAATAAGAGTATGCCATGAATTGTGTGCGAGTGGCAGCAAGTGAATGAATTCATTCATTGTGGTCGTTGTCTTTGCCTGGCTCTTTGGCCTTTTTCTCGATGCTTTTGTTGCCAAGCGTAGACGAGAAGCAGCTCGCGGTGTTGTTGGCTGTGCTCGTGGTGGTGTTGGTGGTGCTCTTGGTGTTCTGGCGGTTACTGCTTGATTTGGTCGTAGAACGAGTGCTGTTCTTGCCATCAGGACTTTTCGACTTGGTTCGTGCCTGGTTACTTTGTGACTTGGGTCGTGCCTGGTTACTTGTTGGCTTGGGTCGTGCCTGGTTACATTTCGACTTGGGTCGTACCTGGTTACTTTTCGGACCAATCGACTTTTTGCTGCTGCTTCTTGACTGATCTAGACTCTTGATCTTGGACTTGTGAGACGAAGACGATCGTTTCTTTGGGCTCTTGGTTCGCTTGCTGGTTCCATCCGTTGACTTTGGTCGGCGAGTTGACTTCTTAGACTGGTCCACTCGAAAGTCCATGCTTGGAGATGTAGCTCGCTGGGTGGTACTCTTCTGAGGCAAGTCACTCTCGTCGGGCAAGTGTTGCGCGATGGGTGCCATCTGTGCGGCGAACCACTCGTGATGCATTAGTTCGCACATCAGCATTCGTTCAGCAGGGTTGGGTTTGAGCAGGCCAGTGATCATTTTACGACAAATGTCGCTCAGCGGATGCGACTTGGCCCACTGGATGTCCGAGTTGACAGCTTGTGCCAATGCATTGTTGTCGTCTTCGTCGTCGAAAGGGTACGTCGACTGGATGATGGTGAACAACATGACACCCAGTGCGTACATGTCGATTTCGAAGGCATTGTATGGCTTGTGTTGCTTCAGCTCTGGCGCCATGTAGTTGGGCGTGCCACAATAGCTCTTGCACGCAATAAGTCCTGTCTTCTTGCGATAGACCACTCGGCTTAGACCAAAGTCGGCAATCAGGATGACGATGTTGTTCGGTGCGGTCGTCTTCAGTAGAATGTTTGACAGCTTCAGATCACGGTGCGCAATTTTCTTTGCGTGCATGTAGGCGATGCCATTGGTGATCTGAGCAAATGGCTTTTTGGCGTCCTCCTCGGTGAAGGGACTGTTCTTCTGGTATAAGAAACGGTAGAGGTTGCCAAAGTCGGCATAGTCCATGAAGATGTAAAGGTGGTCGTTGATGATGAAGTGCTCGAACAAGCGCACTACGTGTGGATGTTTGACCTTTTCCATCACGAACAGTTCGTTCTTGACATCGGCCAGCTTGGCATTGTCCGAGTAGTCGTCGCCAATGTCCACCACCTTGCAAGCCATCGGTTGACCATCGGGGTCATCCACTTTGCGAGCCTTGAACACCTTGGCGAAGCCACCCTCGTCAATCATCTCCAACAGTTGCACACCACGGTCTTGAAGTACTGCCTTGGCATTGGGATACTTCGTGTCGGGCACGCGGTAGATCTTGGTCAGCGCTTCTGTCTCGATCGCGGACGGGGTCGATAACTGCGCCATGAACTCAGACTTGGTTTGGGTCACTTGCTTGCACTCGCTTGGAGGAGAGGCCACAGCTTGCTCAACTTGCACCTTCTCGTCTCGTTCTTTGGTAGGGCGGGCAAGATTCGGGTCAGACTCACTGGGAGTGGCGAAAGTAAGAGCATTTGGATCCTTGCTGGAACACTGACCCATTTTGAAAGCTCAAGATAATACGAACCATACAAGCCAAGTGGAGACCTTCTTATAGTGCCGTGAAAAGCCAAAAAGTTCATCGTGTCGAATGTCAGCGACTCGAATGTTCTCTAATGATTCGAGTTTGTGAGCAACGTTGACTATTCTAAGTTGAACTTGACAGTCACATTCGATTTTAATTTGGTTCGCCAAAACTGGTCATCATTAACACGTCACATCAAATGAGGCAAAGCTGAGAGGCTGGATCATTTAGAACAAAGTCAACAATCGATATCAATTGAAAGCGAACTCAGACGGCAATGGCAATTCGACTAGAAAACTTTCAAGTGGAGGTGATTTCGCCTTTTTTATGCAAGTCACAATGACCATGCATCCGTGGTAGGAGTTCAATTAAATTGTAGTGACGAGTCAGATGCCGCAAGAAGCTAATGAGAGAAGGGTCATTACAGCCAATCAGCAGGTAAAGCTAATGCAAAAAGAGCAAAATGTACTGATAAATATTGCTTTAATAGCGTGAGCAATGAATGGTGCTCGGAATTGACAAGTTAGCTGTGAGTTGCTGCATTGCCACTGTGCACAATGTGAAGTTTACTTCTTGTTGACCTGCGATCCAGGGGTGGAAGAAGCAGTGGCAGAAGAGGCCGAAGTGCCGGCAACTGATGATCCACCAGCTTTGGAGCCACCGGCCTGAGATGAAATAGACGAACCACCGGCGGCATGACTTGCACCAGCAGTGGAACCACCTGCAATGGACGATCCAGCCACAGATGAACCAGCTTTGCTGCCACCACCAGCGGTTGAACCAGCAATGGACGAGGCAACTTTACTGCCACCACCGGCGTTTGAGGTGCCGCCAATTGATGAGCATCCCAGAGAGGAACCACCAGCTTTACTTCCCGCCACATTCGAGCCACCGACAGAGGAGCCCGCAATAGATGAGCCAGCATTGGAAGCACCAGCCACCGAGGAACCTGCTTTACTTCCGGCTACACTTGAGCCAGCGATCGAAGATCCAGCCACAGATGAGCCTGCCTTGCTGCCACCGACAGACGATCCAGCGGTTGTCGAGAGAACAGAGCCGCCAGCTTTCGAACCACCAACTGAGCTCGCACCAGAAATTGCCGATGAAGCGCCAGAAGTGGCGGACAGTTTGCTTCCCGCGGCCGAAGTGCCTGAGGTTGCGGACAGAGTAGAGCCAACATTGGAGCCAGCCGCAGAACTGCCCATGGAAGAGCCAAGCTTAGAAGCGACAGTGGGAGCCAACTGGGGCGGTGGCTGTGGAGCTTGAACTTGAGACGAAACTGAAGGTCGCTCGGCGGCCACTTTCGAGGGAGCCTCCACTTTGGAAGGAACGGCTGCTGATTGATGGGCTGATGGTGGGGCCTCGGATGGCGGTGGCTCGTGTGGTGGCGAGTTGTCCTGTGGTGGCTCTAGACAAGTAAAAAGACAGTTAGCAAGGAGGCAAAACATTGACCAAAGCATAACTTACTGGAACCTCCGCAACCCATTGTACAGTAAGGAGCGAATAAAGAGTTGACAAGTAAACAGAGGAAACAAGTCAATAAGCACCAATGATCAGATATTGTGATGTTTTGGGCTTTATGAAGACATTTGGGTGCGATTGTTGGCAATCACACGACAACAGCCAAATAACGAATGTTTGGTTTGGCTAGGCAAAAGAACTTTTTTGTGATGACTTTCATCAACCAATACAATTTGTTCTCAATGCTGATTTGGTGTTACGTCAAATTGGTGATTAGATTCGATTAAGATTGACCAACGGCTGTCGCCGTTTCACCGAATTATGCATGCATATAGTTTTCAATAGAAATGCACACATAAATAAACATTTAAATGTGACAACCACCATTTCTAATAAATTACTTTTAATTGGTGTGTGAAAAGCTGACACTGCATTGAGTTTGTGAATGTAATTTGCCCATTCAACATAACGTGCGTTATTGAGCTTATTATTATTATTAAAATACAATGTAACCCAAATGTTTCAAAAGCTTAATTAGATATTTATCAGTTTAGTTGAACTATTTCTTTAATTTGCAAAAAGACTTTATTTGCTCGATGTTCAGTCTCAGTGAAACGTGGCATATTCTCAATAAGAAGCAACACTTATTACACGTTAACTATGATATTCCATTTTGATTTATTTCTACTGGCACGTACATGGACGTGTAATGTTCCAATTTGAATGACAATCAACAATCGATCATAGCGTCTATATCAGAGGACTGAGTCCTGAGCCAATGGTTGTTTGTGACTTGATTTTTCCTGCTACCTCATTCAAGTCAAGTATGTCGTCTCACAAGTCATCTAGCAACTCGAGCAACCCAAGTGGATCGTCAAGCCTTTCGGGCAGTCACAGTACTGGATCAAGTGGCCAATCGGGCAGTGCTACTTCGAACAGTCGCAGCGGCTCACAAGATTCCAGCAGCGGAGGATCAAGTATCTCTGGAGGCAGCCACCACAGTGGATCAAATGGCCGGTCGGGCAGCAATGCAAGCGCAAGCCAGACACGAAGTGGCTCAAACAGTCGCCAGTCTCCAAGTCAACAGACAAGCCAGAATCAAGGCTCAAACGTTGGTGGAGTGTCCACTGGTTACAAGTCAGGCTCAAACGTTGGTGGAGTGTCCACTGCATACCAGTCGGGCTCAAGTGCCACCAAGTCGTCCCACAAAAGCACTGGTGGCATTGGCATCGAAGCAGCTATGGGGTCAAAGTTGTTTGCTCGGTGCGAACTGATGACCGACTTCGAGCTGGAGGATGGTGGCTCCAAGCTGAAGACCTCCTACGAGTCTGGCTCAAGTGCAACTGGCTCTTCTGTTGCTCACTCGAACTCCAAGTCTGGCTCAAGCGTCTCTCCCGTGGACACCAAGTACAAGTCTGGCTCCAGTGAAGTTCAATCCTCTGTTGCTAACTCGAACTCCAAGTCTGGTTCAAGCGTGTCACCCGTGGACACCAAGTACAAGTCTGGCTCCAGTGAAGTGCAGTCATCTGCCAATTCGAAAGCCAGCTCAGGTGCCACATCTTCAAACAGTCACTCCACCAAGTCTGGAACTGCCATTTCTGCCTCGAACGCAAGCTGGTCTGCTTCTCTTGGCTCGACTGGCAAATCGAAAACATCCTCGGCTGGCTCAAATCAGTCTAAGAGCAAGGCCAGCTCACAAGGATCATCGCGAAAGTCCAGTGGCACAGGAAGCAAAGCCAGCAAGTCTTCGCCAGACAATAAGCCGAAAAAGTCTTCCTCTTCGACTACTGCGTCCAAGAAAAGTAAATGAACAGAGTGAACTGTTCACTAATTCACTGTTCGCACTTGATAGTGCATTCAAATTAACCAATTCACATTAAATGGTTATTACTTTTCATTGTGTACTTATTTATTGCAATTTGAACGACAACACTGAGGAGTACCACTTTTACAGTTATGTGTCCCAAAACAACATTGCCGCATTTAGTCAACTGTACAAAGCTACCGCTATGTTGGCGTCCTCACTGATATAATATAATCAGTGATATTTGTGTTGAGCACAAATGTACAAATGAGCAATTGCTGTTCAACAATGCTGTGCTGTTACTGAATTCTTGTTCTTCTGGTATTATCACTCGTCTAGTCAGAGAAACAAAAATATCCGGTTACAGGCCGAACCGAGGCCGAGGCAGTGACTAAGTACAGCAAAACAAAAAGCCGCACTACTTGGCATAAATCATCGTCTGGTCGAATCAATAAATACGTCAAGTTTATTAGCTATCGTCAGTTGGTGTAGGGCCTGTCCTTGTGTTGCGCGACTCAGTTAACTCAGTTAACTTGCTGTTTCCAAATCGTGTTCTGCTATAGCCAGCAATCGATATCGATAAATTATTACTCTTTTAATTGTGAACTAATCCCTAGCTTAGCTTCACTCAACACAGACAGAAGTAACATACGCATACATGTAATAATAAAACGACGTGATTGGCCAAGCAGATATTTGCAATTTCATTCGACGTACTGACGCGTGTGTTCTTTGCTAATTTGTAGAGTTTGTTGATTATTATTACGCTTTTTGAAATGGTTCGTTTGGCCTGCTCAATTTTAGAGCAAACTCATTTGCTTAACGGCAGAGTTTAGAGTGAACTTGTAAGTTAGCATAATTTTGTTTCAGCTGTGCTGATCTGTGACATTTTGTTTGGTTTAAAATTGACTCGGATGTGTAATATGTGTAATAATGTGTGTCTTACTCAATTTCTGGATTTGTGCCAATCAGCAGCAGCAGACTTGCACCGTTCTAGTCAATTGTCGTTGTTGGCATATATGGTAAAATTTACTTGTCCCTTGGTGGCACTTTACTTAGCTTCACTCCAGTAACATCTTTTCTCCGCCACATTCATTCATTCAGGAAAAGAAGTCAAGAAAGCGCAGCACTAAAGATTGCAAAAAGATGAAGATCAAAGTGGAGAAGTATGAACAAATTGTCGATGAGTTAAAGGCCACCAACGAAGGACTCAACATTCAGATGAGCAATTTGACAAAGCGATGCAGCAAGTTGTCCGCCGACCATGACCAAGTCCAGCAAGAACTCAGAGAGAGTGAAACCAAAAGACGAGCCTCCGAAAGCACTCGAGAAGAGTTGGCTCAAAAGTTGTCAAACTTGAAGGAACTCAAAGAAAAGGTTCAAGAAGAAAAGAACCAAAACGAGACCAAGGTCAAGGAACTAACTGAGAAACTAGAAGAGGCTCAAGCCAACTCCGATGTGGAGTCAGACAGTGTCAACAAATTGCGCACTGCTTTGGAACAAGCCTCGACCGAACTAAAGCGTGAACAAGAAGCAAAAGTAAAGAACGAGATCTCTCTACAAATTCTTGAGCAAAGGAACGCGGGACTCAAGTCATCACTCGAACAAGTGTACACTGCACACCAAGTAAAGCACCAAGAGTGGAGGGAACAAAATGAGGCCAACATCTCTGCCCTGAAGCAACAACTGGACGAGGAGACGAAAGCAAAGCACGAAGCAAACAAGGCCACTCGCAACTCGAAGAGACAAGTCAAGCAGTTGACTGACATGCTGGAGGAGGCTCAGCTCGCACAGCAACAAGAAAAGAGCAACTTGGAACGAGCCTATGCGCGACTGCAAAACTACAGAGACAAACTGGAGCAACTCGAAGACAAGTACTCAAAGGAATGTGTCCAACGACGAAAGGCCGAACGCGCAATGGAAGAAGCAATCGACACAAAAGACCAACTCGAGATTGAGATTCGCAAACTTAAAAGCCAAATTGTTGGTGGTACTGCAGAACGCATTGCGAGCAATGTTAATGCTAGTGAAAGTGCAGCCAAGCAAACTGCACCCAATATGTCATATGACAATTAAAATAAACTGCTAAATTGCTATTTGACTAATGTTGGACAGTTTATTCCTGCTTGATCTGGACTGTTTCAGTAAAAGATAGCGCTAACGATAAATGGTTGGTCAATAGCCACTTGGTACATGTGCTGCATATTGGCAATCAATGATCGGCAAAATGGACTCACCGAGACGGACAACAAACTAACTCATTGGCTATGCAGGCGAACTTGGGCAAGATTTATTTAGGAACCTTATGCTTGCCTGGCCTTAATTAATTCGGCTCTCACCCAATCAGCCAATCGCTTATTGATGATTATTAATTGTACGAGATGGTAGAACCCTAAACAAATGTTTTAATGAATTGGCTTAGGCCGTCAGTGGCGAAGCTCTCAAGTAAAAAGAGCTCGTTCAATTGATGCGATCTCGCTATTTTGATGATTTTGAAGAAGGAAGAAGAGTAGTAGAAATAGTTGATAGCCAATTTAAGATAATAAATTGCTTACGAGCCCAACTCAGTTAACAAGTCAGTTAGTTAATATGCTACTGGAAATGGCAAACACAATGCTCGAACACGCATGTTGAAGAATATTGCTTTCAGAAGTGAATTGTATACGTTTCGTTGAGCGGCATAATGTCCCACAGTAAGTATGTATCCTAGTTAGAAAAGATCACTAGAGTCTAGACTGTTGCCAAAAGTGCACTTATGTGCCGCTCTGCCATTGGAGCACGACAATTGCACAAGTGAGTGGCATACTGCCGATTGATTCGTTTCGGAGAAACAAAACTGCCTTTCGAGGCAACACTAATTGAAAAAAGCTGAAAAATGAACAGAATGAATAGGTGGAAATAAAATTGAGAATAGTGCTTGACACGGTCAGACAAAAAACAGCCGTCGAGATAAACAATATAGGCTCAATGACTTGTTGGCCACAACTACGATGAGTAGAAGCCAATCGGAATGAAAGAGGCGTTGCTGTGATAGTCATTGCTAGCGAAGGTCAGGTTATGTCAATGGTCTTTCTGCAAAAAATTGTTACTTGCTTGCTAGTTCAACGACAATAAATAATACTAATTTGGTTAGTAACATTTAATGAAGTGTCGTTGGATGAGCCATTTATTTGTCGACATGCCTTCTGGACGTGCCTTTGAATCAGGAACAATCAACAAACTTATCACGGCACAACACTCCTTGGTAAGTTCCACTCGTGGATTATAGATGAGTTGGCAATTTTGCTGCAGTGCTGCACCAATGTGTTCGTATGGCTTGTCGCCGAATGGCTTCACCATGTTGAGAATCTCAAAGAGGCACACGCCCATTGCGTAAATGTCTACCGCTTTGGAATAGTATCTTTGACCATTGGTGCGCAAATGCACTTCGGGTGCCAATGGCATATTCTGGTGTGCCACACACGCTTTCACACAGAATCGATTGACAATTGACGATTGTTCTGGCGAGGAAAAGAGCTTTGCATGCTCACACACACACACCAAATGGCTGACAAGTCAGTCATTTCAGCCAGTGACTACACTCACACACGGCACCGATGATGATCCCTGCGATAGGTAGAGTGAACCAATTTAGTGCGTCAAATCGGATTGCAAGCGGAAGAAAATTCTTGATTTGAAAAGCAAGCTAATTAGCTGCTAATCGATGCATCGATATATTATTTCAAATCATTTGAGCTAAACAAAGGAGCCGTCAATAGAGCGCCACCTAGGCTTGGCACACATGTGCGCGTTGTGTTGTTATGTGTAGCTAGTTATAGTGCACATGCCTTCAAACATGAATTCATTCTTTGCGTTGTTGCAATAAAAGTGACTAACTTGGTAATGTCGCCTAAAAGTATCTCTACCAAAGTATCTCCGCCAACGAATATCGAGCCCCAATTCAGGATGACTTTCAAGGGATTGTTAGAAGAATATCAAAGTACCTACTCACACTCAATTCAATTTTAGTCTAATTGTATAATTTCTATTTCTATTGTAGAGACCTTTATTTTGTATAAAGAATTACAAGACAGATTGACTAAACGGGTAAGACAATGTAAATTCTTTATTTTATCTTTATTTTATTTTTTAATCATTTTAGCCAGTATACCTACAACGTTGCCTTCGTTATATGGAGCATTTTCGAGCCTATTTGGCATCGTTCAAACCGGCCAAACCTATTGATCGTTTTGTTGATTATCAAGCGCAAAGGTTCGTTTGGGCTTCACTAACCTACTGTACTATCTTAGCATTTGTTTTGTAAGCAGGACTTTTTTTACATTGCCCAATAATAATATCAAGCTTAAGTTCCACCATATTGACCAAGTTGAAGGTAAAGGTAAATTATCCTCTTTTATATTGATTTCTCTGATTCTTTTTGTTCAAATAGACTTCCGTTCCGTTGAATTGGAATTGTTCGTGGTTCGGGCCAACATTGATGCAAACAATGATTTATACAAAGCTTTTGGTATATTAATACTTTCTAGTAGCATTCACTTTTATTAATGAACAATTTATTTATTTGTTTAGTTGGCAAAGTATTTATGGATTTGACCGATTTCAGGAATAATTTATTTAGTGAGCTTGTGATCGATTGTGAAAAGCTTCGGTGTGCCAATGAAGACTATACAGTATGGGACTATTCGTTGGCGCTCGTGGTACGATATTTTGATAAAGAAAATACGGACAACGATGAACCGAAGGAAGAATTCTTTATAACTGAAATTCTTTTCAACGATATTGATCAACAGGAAGACTACTTTTATGGTGAACATTTGATCATGTTGAATACTGGAGACATCGAGAAGTGTGAACAAAAGAAAATGATCAATTATGGCAAATACATTTGGATTAGCATTGAGGAAAATGATGTTTTGTGTGAATCAACTCCAAGCAATCAGTCAAGTCCTAAAATCAAATTTGCTATTCAGCCTGAACCTTCAAGAAAACTGACTTATAAATTTGTTGGTCTACAAAATACACTATCATGTGACATCACTGTCAAGTGTCCTTTCTGTCTGGTCGACTGTAATTGCTTCTCATCATTGTCCGTTCACCTTGAAGCTTGCCACTCAAGATTTGTGTATCATTTTAACAAAACCAGGCATGAGATTACTGTTTCGTTGAATAGCAAATTTGATGGTTCGTTGGAAATTTTGCCTAGAAGGTCTAATTCTCGTCGAAAATGGCCAATTGGGGTTTCGCTTTTGGTTTCATCAAAGAAACGAGCCTTAGCTCTTCGAAGTGACTTTCGCGGATGTGATTTGGCAAATTTGAACTACACTCTCCATAAAATTTGCCTTCAAAGTTTAGCGCGTGGACATTAAGCTTGAGACAAATTCTCTGTACACACTAAGCTTTGAGTCTAACGTAGTGACACTATGGTTTTTAGCAAGTTTAGCGTCTACACGTTAAGGTTTTGAAGAGGACTGCATGCGGAGCAGACAAGTTTAGTGTTGTGACATTAAAGTTTGATAATGGCTTAACGAATATTCATTATAGTTTCGTCGGATGATACTGTCCTGGCGATACACTTACATCAATAAATACACCAAATATTTGGAAAAAGTTTATTTGTCAGATACATTCAGAAATAATAACTAATATACAATCTATGCTATTAGTGATGTGTAATAAAAAAGTACCTTACTGAATCGTGTTTGTAAATAAAAATGCACAAGATTAGAAACTAGGTTAACTTGATGAACTTCACAGCACTAGGACTTTGAAGTTTTTCCTTAGATCTGCATTGTAACACACCAGAACGGCAATACGTTTAGATTCCAACGGATAATTCAGTTACAATCCACCAATATTGTAGTGTTCCTCTTCTTGGCGTGATGATTTCAAAAATCTGTGGTGAGACAATTCGTTATAAATAATTGTTAAAAAAATAACGAGGTACATACCGTATCACGCGTTGAAAGAAGTTAAATGTTGTGAAAGTAGTCACAATTGATATAATAGATTGGTTGAGAATACACAGAAGTAAATTAATAAAAAGATTCAGGAACAAACACCAAAAGACATCAAATAAACAAAGAAATCACAACAGCAAGCGAGCCAACCGACACAGCCAGCCGAGCACATGTTCACTAACTTAACGAACTTTTCATGAGGTCACTTGTGTGTGGTAGAAGCATAGTAAAAGGAACACACTTCACCCACCTGTGTGTGTGCTCTGCTAGCAGAAAAGATGAGTCACTAGGGGGAGGCAGAGTCGAGGCAAGAGATTCTTAGGGTCTAGACACTAAACTTTCATGAGGAAAAAATGCATGTCAATGACAATTATGCCAGTTCCATTTAAATGTTGCTCTTTGTTGTCTATTGATCAATTTTATTTTAATTATCTTGTTTGTTAGTCTAAATCATAATTTGAAAATTAAGTTTTAAGCTTAGAGTCGTAGCATTAAACTTATGACAAAAGTATAGTGTCAGAACATTATTATTGAGTTTAGTGTCCAAACATTATACTTTTGATTGAATTTCGATCACTTGATTCAAAGCTTAGTGCGTGGACATTAAAAATCTCGATCGGAAAATCTGGCTGGGCATGCTTCACTGCAATGCATCAAACTTTAATGTCCAAACACTATACTTTCCAATATACGCGAAAGAATTTCGCAACCTTAGTGTCCATGCGTTAAACTTCGAAACTTTAGTGTCAGTACACTAAAGTTGGCTGCATTCTTAGTTCCCAAACATTAAACCAACCAAAATTTTATGGAGAGTGTACAAGAAAGAACGCATCTTTTACAACAAAAACAAACAACCAATGCAACCCGGCGATGAGTATTGTGACATGGCTTATGAAAACAAATTGATACTCGCACGTCAACAAATACATGCCCAGGTATGGACTAGCACTGCCAATTGTGCATAACATCTACTAATCGTTTTATTATTAATGAATCAACAGCATTTGAATGATATAACCGACGTAAATAATGCTGAGAAAGGAGTTATGAAGATGTCTAATAAGTTTCTGTCCTACTCGAGCGCCATACCAAGCCCTAAATCCTTCCCACAATTGGCGATCCAATTTGTTCGCCAAAATGGCAAACAAATCATCAAGCGCAAGTTGAAGTTAAACTTTACAAATTATCTTTCATTATTGGTCCAAATGCAACTTATTGACAAAAATCATATGTTCAACATTATTGCTATACTTAACAATTGTTAACATTAATTCTGCTTTATTTTGAATCTATAATTTATATCAATAATATATTAAAAGCATGTTTATATAAATTAATTACACGTGATCATCAATTTCAATTTGATACACACGAGTTTGGTTGTTTCGAGTAAATTCTCAGGTGAAGCAATTTCTGACTCGAATCGACTGTCCAGTTACAGGTGAGCGCCACTCTTAGGAAGGCAATAGAGGCATCACTGTATTTTGCAATCATTTTGTGCTTCAAATTGGGGTAAGCCCAATTGCACACAAAGGTCTGTTCCACTTACAGTAGTAGGAGACATCACAGCAGCAACAATGAACAACAATCTATCTCCAAATAGCCTGTCAGTTCAAGGCAATGCCAACAGTCCACAGGACAACTAATCGAACTCGTCTAGTGGTCACAATTTGCTCAGTTCGGCCATCTTTTAATAATTACATCGAGAGTGTATTACTACGTACTACGTGAATGTATAATTCTGTTCAATTGATTTATGAGCGAGGGGCGTCAAGAGGGCATCGATCAGTACTCGATTGGATTCAACGGATTTCACCAATGTTTGTGGCATGAAGAAAAAACCGAAAGCTACAAATTCACCGAAAAAGGCTGTTACCAAGAAAACAGCCCCAAAGAATGCTTCCGACTAGAAGTGAACGCTCACTTAACCCGACTGTAATCGCCCTCATATAACCTATCCAAAACTGCTCTTTTCAGAGACACTAATCTGACGAAACGAGCACGTTATCTCAGCTCTGTAGTTGATTTTTCTGTTGTTCTGCTTATGTGAGCGGCTATTGGTTGGCAAATTCATTTGAAAATTAATTAACGTGAACATTGTGGTTGTTCATTTATGTATTTGTTGACGTTTTGGTTTAGGTCAATAGTGAACATAAATGAGATAAAACAAATTGAACGATTTTATTGTAGAGTTATTCTTGGAATGAAAATTAACAATGCATTAAAGTGCATCTAAGGAAATAATCAACAAAAGAATGCTCAATTTGGTCAAAATGAGTGACTCCAAAAAATGGCCATTTGGGTGAACTGATGTGGTCAATCTATTTGCTGGAGGTGAACTTGGTGACAGCCTTCGTGCCTTTTGACACAGCGTGCTTGGCCAATTCAAACCAAAGAAGGTTGCGTTCCGGTCACTTCACTTCATTTGGTGGTGGGTGAGTGTATGCAAAAGTGGATAGGTCGACAAATAGATGGGAAGATGGGCTGATGGACTGATGCGCTCATCTATCAAAATAAATTACCGAATATATTCGGTGCAATTTCTGTCTGTGAATGATGGACCATCGACTGCAGATCCATGGATTCAAAACCAACTTGATTAATTGTCTCACTAGGACGAACAAAGACTAATTTGAGATCTTATTCGGTGTAGATAAAACACAAATGGCGAGAGGGCCAGACAGACAGGATTGATGTACTGAACGAGCATGTTACAAGAAAGCATTGCTCTATGTTTGTCTAATGTTTTACTTCGACAATAAACGTCCTGATGAATCTCAAGAACATTATCTATTCCTTCGTGGACGGCATAGTTCCGCGACCAAGACAATCCAGACTGGCTTGCCCGCACAGCAGACCAATTCAATCCGCTTAATTAATGCATTTGCATTTGGTAGCGTCCATTTAGTGATAATGCAGCCAATTCCTCCAATCGCTTTGTGCACAGAGTGTATAATTACAATAATCTCGATTGCCAGATTAGAGACAGTTGATCCAAAAAGTGAAATTGCACCTTGCCCAGTGCCAATCCATAGAGCGAAACTGTATCAATTTGATTGGATCGATTGTGTGGAGTAATAAAGCAAATAATATCTGTGTGAGACTTTAATTGGCGTGAGCGTCCTAATCATTGAGCTTCGAATGTGTGCTCTGCAAAGACATTGGCACAGCTGAGTACGTGCTAACAGCGGAGCCGAGCCACTGAATATAATTTATCTCGTCTTAAGTCTCAAGACAAGTATCAATTGCGACTCGGCCTGGTTGTCTCCAATGACACCGAGCACGACATTTGCATGAACACGAGTAAGAGTAGATCTACGTTCGAACGCAGTCGAGTCAACAGTGCAACACGCCAACGCACAAACACAACAACCTATTTGGTGCGATTTGCAGTTCTGCAAGTTGAAATAATAAAAGACGCAATCATTACTATCGAACGGACAAACATGCTGAGATCGACAGACCAATTTTTCATTGAGCATAATATAATTTGCCATTGCCACCCAACTAATGGATTGAGATTATTTAACATCTATTCTATGAGTTTTTTAAAGTGAGACATCACTTCCATTTCATGTTACATTCTCACTGGTTACAGCACACATGCCAGAGAGAAGTGCACTTGAGCACTCCATCACAAGTCAAAATCAATGTAATCACTCACAAGTGGACCCAAATTTAATTTGGCAAACGAAAATAATTCCGATAGGAGAGTGCGGTGAAGAGTGTGGTGGTGAGTGAGCCAAACTGATTCGGAACAATGCTCTCGATAACATTTTGTGTTACTGTGAGTGCCATTTGTTTATAGGCCAGTGCCACTGCACGGCATAACATGTTATGCATTCAAATCAAACGATTAAACTGAGTGTGGTGAAATTAGCAAATTAGCTTTCTGTGTTAAAGTGCGGCCAAATTAAAAAAATTATGTTACACTCGCGCTGGATGAAGACAGTTAACTGTTCAAATTTGAGACTCGGCTTCACTACAAGCACATTAATGAGCAAATTAATTTATATAACCTGGTTATATAAACAATCTACAAATCAGTGTTGTTGTTTATCATTTGCAGACAGATCAGGGATCAAGCAAGTCTAGCAATCGTTTGTCTATGACTTCAAACTTATGTGCTCCAGCACCAGCCTCAGCTAGTGCAGACAATGGCAACGCACAAGATTCACTGTGCAAACGCGAGCCTTTTCCAAATATAGCATACAAAATATAGCTATATGTTAGCTAGCATTTTGGTGTTGTTTTGTCATATGTCGATCGATTGTTCTTATGAATCGAATGGTAGCTGTACCAACTTTGCACAATCAAATTGTACACAAAATGGTTCAATTTCAATCGATCGACCTCTTGTGGCATATTTTTGATTTAGGTCAACATTTAGCGCAAACATCGTTAACTTTGTAATTTATAATTAAAACAAACAGTTTGCGCAACAAATTGATGCTTTATTTGGTTTGAATAACCTTTTGCAGTAACAAACTGCTTTCACTGCTTTTGGGTGGTGTTGGCGAATGCAGCTTCTCGGGTGACAGGATTGAGCATCCACTCGTGCTTAAGTGTCTCGTGCATGGTGATCCTGGTGGTCTCCTTCGGGTCCATCAGTCGAATGCCGAGATCGATTAGCTCTTTGGACAGATTCGCATTGAACCGAGACTTGATGTAAGTGGGGTGGGCTTTAAACGCGTCAGCAGCCTCAGCAAAAGGAAGCTCCCTGTGCAACAGGGCGAACAGCAACACGCCCATGGCCCATGCGTCTGCCAAAAAAGGATTGTACTTGGACGGTTGACCGACCACCAGTAGTAGGATCTGAGGGGCCATGTACGACTTAGTGCCACAGGCTGACTGGGAGAGGGTGGTGCAGTGTCGAGCTTTGTCCCAGCACGGCTTGGCCAAGCCAAAATCGGCCAACTTGGTGTCGTAGTTGGCGTCGAGCAGAACATTGTCCAGTTTGATGTCTCGGTGGGCCATTCGGTGTTGCTTGTGCATGAACGCCATTGCCGTCACCATCTGAGTGAACCAGTACTTGGCCAGTGGCTCGGCAACTTGGTGCGTCTTGATGTAGTCACGCAAATCGCCATTGGGACACAATTCCATGGTGACGAACAGCATTTCGTTGGCTCGAATTATTTCCAAAGTACGGACTACATTGTCGTGTCGGATGTACATCAAGGCGATTAGCTCGTACGGCAAGCAACTTTGTTTGTAGCGCGGTGGAAGCTGAGCCAGTAACATCACCTTGATCGCCACATTCTCATTGGTTTCTTCTTTGTAGGCCAGGTACACCTGTCCATAGGCACCTTTGCCCAACTGCTTTATCACTTGATACTTTTTGTGCTTGAACAAGGCCAACATTTTTGGGTCATTCTCGAAGATCTTTTGCTGATCTGTCTGCTTGTTTGAGGCTTGACCAGAGGCACTGTGATCACTTTTGTTGTTTGGGGCACTGTGACCACCACCACCACCGCCGCCGCCAGAGGTTGCTTTGCTGCTGCTACCTTTCAAAGTGTGACTTGACCCTTGACGGCACTGTGACTTGTCAGTGCTGGTTCCGCACCTAGTGGATGACTTTCTGGAGCCAACACTTGTCTTCGAACTAGTCTGATTAATCGATTTGCTAGCACCACTTGCGTTAGATCCGGCATCATTCTTGCTTGAGCTTTGACTCGTCTTCGAATTGGAAGTGCCGCTGCTTCTTGACCCACTGGTTCCTTGGTTAGGATTCGATGCACTGCCACCAGCCGACGATTGGCCACTTGGAAGATTGTCACTCGACTTGCTTTTGTCAGGTTTCTGGGACATGGACGGACAAAGGCTGTCAGGGAAGTATAAGGTAAGAGAGAAAGTAAGCCAACACCACATTGCATTGAGACACTGTCCATTTTATATATTCAAACCTCAAAGCTACTGAACATTGTTGCAAAGTTCTAGTGAGAACAGTCTCAACAAAGTCTTTGTTCACATTTGTACACGACAAAATAACTTTCGAATACCAGTTAGGAGTAAGCTCTAGAAACTAGAGTGAAATCAGAATTAAATTAAACATATACACTATTGGTTTGGAAATTGCCATTTTAATTCTAAATGGCATGAATTGTCACATTGGCCTTTTAGCTAGTCTAGATCTAGACAAACTCACAAACACAACCAAGTCAGTGTCTCACTTTTATACATCAGTCAGTTGGCACTCATAATACTTAGAATGTATGTTATCCTTGTTCAATGTTAGCGGCCAACTCGATTGTCCAACTGAATTTACGAAACCAACTAGTAAAGAAGTCAGCAATCACTGGAAAAAGCATGCAAAACAACTCAAATTCAAATGAATAATAATCAAATATTGTTTTTGAGACACATTTTAATTATGCAATAAAATCGACTATAAAATCCTTATACAACTGCATAGGTAAATTAAAGTAATCAATCCCGCACGTTCGAGCAACTGTCGAAGTCCAAGTTGAAATTCAAAATTCTTAACCGCGAGTGGTGGTCACTTGGGAGCCCATGTTGCTCAGTGGCGAGGCCGTTTCTGAGATGGTGGCAGAGTTAAGAAATTCATCGGGCATCATAGTTGTAGCTGGCCGACGTCTTATTGGCCGACTCACGTCGTATGGATCTTTGTCATCGCTAAGCGATTCTTCATAATTAAATCGGCGAATTGGCCGGCTGACATCGTAGGGGTCTTCGTTGCCAGATTCGTGAGATGGATTAATGTTGGCCAAGACGTACATCAGTACAAGCAGACCAACGCTGGCAATCAAAATGGTGGCAAACCAGCGCTTCTTGAACCAAGGACGAGGCACACTGGCTTTCTGTCGTTCCGGATCCTGGATGAATGGATTCTTTTCCCTAGCCATCTTTGGATCGAAAACAAAAGTTCAAATATCGATTGGAAATGCACAAGATGCGGTACGAGTGCCTTGACAAAGTGCAAAATCAGGGTAAGAAAATAAGCGAGATTGCAGATACAAATGAGCAGATATAGTTTATGTATTGACCAACGAATGGCAATAAGCTGTTACAGTAGCTTTAAACGAGACGGGCAAAGCTGAACTACCAAAACCATTTCGTTGAAGCCCACTTTGTATTGCTTCAACTAGCATAGTTTGAATCATAACTCTGTTTAGTCCTTACTAATGATCCATTTGGCAACAAATCAACACTTGCATTATTGATATTTACTAATTACTCCACAATACCAACAGTTAGCTTATGTAATATTGACAGAAAAAGCTTTCAAATTTTGCATTCGAAATTATTGCGTGTTTTAATTAATTTGCGATAAGTTCGGAAGCAGAAAAGTAGTTAAAACGCATTGTTTGCATTTGCATTTGCCCTATTTTGGCTTGAGTTGCACTAAGAAAGTTTCAATCTTTCTCTTGTAAGCAAAATAATGTTTGTTCGATTAGTTTGTGCTAACTCACTTGTTGTCTTGTTGCTTATCCAAGTGACATCTACTTTGGCCTTGATGACCAATGACGAATCCGATGATGATCTCAACGATGAGGTAAGTTGTGCAAACCTTTTCGTTGTTAACTGTCAATCTGTTATCCTTTCTAGACTGTCTACGACCAACTCATCGAAGGAAAACGTGGCATCCTGTGTATCGGGCAACTTGGGCACAATGACGCCACGATTGTGATGATTGCTCAATTAGATAAAGACGGAAAACTGGCCAACGCAGACGACATTTACCTGTACCAACTTAGAGCAACAGATCCTATTGAAAAACTTGTACTGAAGGGTGGCCAATTGCTTCAAAATGCGCCTGAATGGTCTGAACTTAAAAAGCAGCTTACCAATAAAAGCTATTCAGTGGCCCTTGTTTCCGATGATCATGATGATTATGCAATGACATTCTCTTCTGACAAATCTCCTCTATTTGCGTACAACATCAGCAAGGCAACAAGTTTCTCGACAGGAATTCATACCCCAAGAGACAGTTTGATTCCAATCTCAAGTGCACAAGCGAAACTTGTTTACTTTTTCGAAAACGAAAGTGACAAAAAAGGAAAATTGTCAAATTTTACATTCAGTGACATTTCGAAAGATCAAAACATTAGCACCGAAGTGAATGTCTATTTCTGCAATGCCAGTTCGAACTCCGTGATCACGAGTAATACCTCTGAAAGCTGTAGTCAAGGTGAGTGGTCTATTCGAACAGGATTCATGAGCAAGAATCAAATTATTCTGTTTGACAAAACCAAGACTGTCAGGATTTTCCAAAAGAATGCTATTGACGGCAAACCTGTCGATGTGACGACACGCAAATTGGCCGAATTCTTTGTGTTATCCGAAAGTAACACAACCACCACCACAACTAAGGACCCAGACGAATCCACTGAAACGAATCAAAAGACGGCAGCCGATTCCCCCACTGAACCTAATCGAAAACCTGACCCAAAGCCCGACCCGAACCATCATCACGACGACTCTGCTTCGATTGGTGATTCAAAGGGCACGAACGGAGGCTTCATTGCGGGCATCGTTGTGTTTGTGATTGCGCTGATCGCAATTGGAGCTGGTGCCTATGTGTACTGTTGCTTTTTCGATGTCAAGAAAGATGACAACAAGCTGACTAAAGCCGGTGCAACAGACTTAAAGCAGAAAGCCAAAATGAGTTGCAAAGGCAAACAGACTGGCGGAAAGGGAAAGGATTCGAAGGGTGGCAAGGCACATGCCAAAGGTGGAAAACGATCTCAACAGGCCAGGAAATCATCGACCACTACTGGCAAGTCTCGAGCCACTGGAAAAAGTCCTGGTGGAAAGGCAAATGGTCGTGTAAGCCCAAAGAAAAGCAATGCAGGAAAGTCTTCCCCTCGCACATCTCAAAGGGCTTCGGCTTCGAAAGCTTCTTCTGGTGCACTTAGCTCAAGACACAGTGTTGGAAAGGCATCTTCTCGACCATCTACCAACAGCAGCAAAGGCGGTCAACGTGTGTCCAGTACAAAAGCTGTCCGATCTAAGCATTCGTCTCACCACCGATCATCGTCCCAACGTGCAAGTGCCCAAGGCATGTCCACTGCTCGTCAGTCCACTTCTCGAGTGGCCAGCCAAAAGCGTAGCCTCAAAACGAATGTCACAAGCCAGGCCAGATCTAACAACCCAAGTGGAAAGATCTCTCTTCCCAAAATGAGCAATCCGAAGCTGTCTAAGCCAAAAACATAAACTTATTAATAATAAATTCAACATATTATAACATTAAATGTATTTTATTATTATTCCCCATCATCCTCACTTGTGATCTCATCCATCCAGATCTCTTGCTCATCTTCAATTTCCTCCTCATTGAAACGCAACTCTCGATCGATGGTTCGAATTCGAAGCCAGTTAGGGTCGCTCTTCTCCTGGATGACCACCAGTCGAGTGCCATCGTCCAACTGTGTGTTGAAGTGCTCGAGTTGTTCTCGGAAGTACCATTGCTTCATACTTTCGGAAGGGAAGTGTCCTGTAGGCCAGACACGAGCTCGTGGTGAGGCCACATGACAAGTGGGACAGTCAAAGTCCAGGCTTTGGTGATCGACCGGGAAACAGTCACCGTGGAAGCAGTGGCTGCAGTTTTCGAAATGTGCCCACACAGAGGAATCGGCGATTGGACTGTTTCGGCTGTGACAGAAAACACAGATCGGATCCTGTGATGGGACATCCATTGGGACCACTTGATCCATAATTTGTTTGGCCATTCTGCCGTAGAAAGCGTCCAGATCGTGCAGATCTTCAAGGGTGAGATGGAATCCAGCCGAGCATCGAGCCAGTTCCTGTGGGCGCACTTTGACCTGTTGGTGCAAACACGAATGCTCGCATATGTTCATGTCCTCGTACAAAGAGTACTCTAAACAGAAATAGTCGGGAAACTCGCGGACATTGACTTGCGAGTCGCCAGGAGTGTCATGGTAGAAAGGACAGTTGTCCTGAGAGCAGTCACCTTCCTGTGCTTTTGCAAATGGACACATAAATTGGTGCAGAAGATGAAACCGTTCATGGAGTACATCTATTTTAGTGCGATGATGATGGCAACATTTGGATTCTTGTAGATCCTCTTGTTCTTGAATTACAGGGTCTTGCTCAGGCACATCAGAATTAGGATCTTGTGGTTCAAACTTGTCGTCTTGGCCAAACAAATGCTCAACCGAATTAAGGTTTAGCTTCTCGAGGCGTTGTCTTGCTGCTTCAAAGTCAAACACCAGACAAGTTTCCAGTGCAGAATCCTTTGGTCTCATTGTGACACCTCGAACCAGATCTTTTGACTGAGTACTTTCCGGTTCTGGATTGTTCACTTCTTGCTCATTCAGTTCAAAGCTGTCCAAGTCTGGAACTTCAAAGTCCAAGTCGTCCTCGTGCAGTGTTTCTGACCAGGGAAAATCTTCATGTGGATTGCCATAGATCTGGTCTTCCCATTCATATTCCTGGACTTGAACTTCTGCTTCGATTACTCTGCGAGAGAGAATGAGTACTTTGCCTCCAGGGAGAACCACTTCCAAATCTCCGGCACCGATCTCGCACACTCGTAGGTAGGCTTCCGGACGGACCCAAAGACCGAAGCAGTACTTCTGCAGCCGAAACACTTGGCCTTTGTCATCATCGCAGTCAAACAGATCGGGCCAAAGTAGGACTCGGTGAGCAGAGTCTGTCCGACAGATTGGACAGTTACCAGTGTTGGAGCGTTTTTGCCAGCGAGAGATGCAGCCA
This sequence comes from Rhizoglyphus robini, assembly GCA_023373905.1. Lineage (NCBI taxonomy): Eukaryota > Metazoa > Arthropoda > Arachnida > Sarcoptiformes > Acaridae > Rhizoglyphus > Rhizoglyphus robini. The sequence continues at coordinate 9,646,836 of JAKIJQ010000001.1, read as the reverse complement.
GGGTGGAAGTGATGGAAGCAGGCCTCCATGTAGGCCACAGGAGTGGACGCACTTGGGCTCATTGCAGACAGACAAATGCCACACGGCTCGCTTGGTTTGGATAATTCTGACTCGGTGCTGGTGATGGCATCGACCATCTTGCAATACAGTCCCGCGAAATCATCGGCCAGGTCCTCGGCAGTGGCATGGAAGCCAGCGGTACAGCCTTTCAGTTGACCGGGATAGTTGACTCGGGGCTTGGTACAGGCATCGACCATACACACGAAAGAAGGGACTTTCTTCGGCTGTGCCACGTCAACATTCACACGCTTCGTATCGCACATTTTGAAATTAGAATGTTAACAAAAATCTTTCAAAACAATTTGGCTTTGACTCGGAGAGGTTGAGGCTTTTAAGTACATTTTGTTCCAAATTAGATCGAACATTAGCTTTCGATTGATTGGCACGCGACAGACAACAACACAGTTTGCAATGATTGTAATTCATATTTATTAAACGAATGTATTGACAAAAGATAATTTAATATTGAAATGTAAAAGGAACACAATCGAAATTGAATCTGTAATACATAAATGTGTCTGTTTGTATCAATGAACTAATCATCAAAATTGCTAGTGAACTGATCTCAAATTGGCTATAAACAAAAGGAAATGTGCCGTAGTGTTGAGGTTGACTTGCATAGATGAATCAAAAGATAGGACAGATTGAGAATGAGCAGTGACTCATTGATGTGTCCGGGAGTGTCTCTCCATAGTAATCTTTTTGACTGAATCGCTTGCGACAGTTGGGCCAAGTGCAGACATGAGGCCGCTCGTCAGTATGGATCAATCGGTGCATATTCAGGTTGCCAAACAGAGAGAACTTGGCGCCACAATTGGGCCAGTCACAGATGTATGGCTTCTCGCCGGTGTGAATTCGAATGTGACGCTTTAGATCGGATGGATATTTGAAAGCTTTTCGACAATATCGACACACACGTCGTCGAGCTGATTCTTCAGAATCGCTTTCATCATCAGCATCGAGATCAATATCTTCCTCCTCGTCTTCTTCTTCACTCTCATCCTCCAACCGAGCATATTTCTTATTTGCAGTGTTGACAGCTGAACTTGCTTTACGCTTCTTGATTGTACCAGGCTGAGATTGCCGCTGTCGCTTACGTCCAGAAGAGGTTGACGGTTGCTTTGTCTGGCTCGAGATTGCACTCTGTTCTATGAGCCATTCGTCGTGCGACACAATCACCACCGGAGGATCGTTAAACAGTGGGACATTTTTGCTGGATAGAACTTGACCACGTCCATCGAAACAATTCCTGATTTCGTGAACCTTTGCGCGCAAAACGTTAAATTGTTGATCAACTTGAGCAGAAAGTTGTTGCTTCACTCGTTCACAGTCCACTTCGAGTCGTGACTCGAATCGATCCAGAAAGGAAGAGAAACGATCAGAGACAAGACGAGACATGGTCGAGAGGTCAAATCGAAACAAGACAAATAGAACCGAATAGACAAACAGTCTGTCTGAAACAGAAAGTAAACAAACAGCTATAAGCTAAAGTTTTTTCTAAATGTAAAAACTATTTCCACATGAGTGAATGTACATTCACATGTGAGTGTAGAATATATTCTAATTCTATTCATCTTAATTTAAGATTCTTAAAATCAATAAAGACTTTATAAAGTGAACCTTGATGTCTCGTTGTTTTTATTTGTTCATTAACTATTTGATTATAATCAATAACTAGTGCAATGATTTCAGGTGTGCATGTTTTGTGTTGAATTCTTTCTGTTTGTTTTTTCAATTGTACTTCAATCTCTGGTTGAAATTTGGTTACAACTTTCGAAACGATGCTTGTGAATATTACTTTGAGTGATAATTCTCAATTAAATTAGTGAGTATAATCAGATGACTCTGTGTTTTATTATTAATTACTTACATTTTAGTTATGTCTCGCTTCAAGAACTGCAGCCACGCTCTCTTCTTGATTTAGTTTTACTTTAAAGCGATTTTCACGACTTTTATCATGTCCTGAAACATATATCCATTGCAACAAGATTGAAGTAAGTAACACATTGTATTACATTAATTATGTTAATATATTATCGTATTATCGTATATACTACTTGTTCACAGGAATGGATAATTTTACGCAATTTGACAAATCAATTGGTTCTTGGTCTTATGCCAAATGCTTTGTTAGCACCAGACTGGCAAAAGGTTCGTGCAAAGCCTTTTCAAGTGGGGGAGCAACAAGTTTGCTTTAAAATCAACGACATGGATTGACTCATTATGGATATAATTTTCTCCTGAGAGAGAATTGGCACACTGTGGCACCAGGACTTCGCTGAACATGGAGTCGCCAGACATTTATGAACAAGTATCCCGAAATGGCACTTTCCTTCCCACGTTTTAACATTTGACCATGTTCCGACCTGACTTTGACCGGTTAAAGTGCACTTTGGCCAAAATCGGACTTTGACCATATACCATGGTACATTCCAATAAATGATTCAAACTTCTTGTGACTAAATTTTTTATTTTATTGGGCCAAACAAATGAAAAGGCTTAATGGGTTCATAATTATGAACTTCATCATACCTCTCATAATAGCTCTTATTTTGCTATAGCTAAATAAGATTGGTTGTTGTTGAAATATTTTTGCAATTCAAAAATCAAGCAGTACAAATTTTAGTAGAATTTAATTAAAAAGGTTTTTAAAAAATAATCCAGTTATTTCACCGTAGTTAATTTGATTTGTCCACAGTTTGTGTCGAATTAGTCGATTTGATTGATTTTAAACTTTTAGGACTTGGTGGCTTTCGTGGCGTACTTCTAGTGAGTACTTTGTCCGCATGTGGTTCATCGCTATTGGAGGCGAGCTTCGAATCCTGGTCGACATCAGTTGAAAGTAAATTTCGTACAAAATTCATAAATTCAGACATGTTGAGACAACATAGAGAACACTTGACAAATTACATGACAGTGCAACTTGGCACAATCTTTATACCTCCAAACAAAATGTGCTTATTCTCTAAAATAAATTAGAACCTTTATTGGAAATGCTCAAGGTGAGCGCAATATTGACAAACACTTCAAGTGATATTTCATGTTTGATAAGAAAGAAAAATGTTACCAAGTAAGTTGTAGCATTAAATCAAGTTTGCAATGTCCTTCACAATTGGCAATTGTAAATTTACAATATTTTGTGCTGAGTTTTACTTCTAGTGATCTGTAAATTGAGACTCGCGCACTCTTATTTTGCAAGTGATTGCATTCATACAGACAAGTGGCAATGCTCAAAATATACAAATTTTTTATCAATTGCATAAGGGAATGAGAAATTTTTGCTGTGAGACTCTCAAAAATGCAATTAAATATCGATAATATTGTGACTGCAAATTCTTCAAAGTGAATGCAATGTATTTAACTACCATGGCGAGTTTAATGTGATTAATATAGATATTTTCACTGTACAACAGGGTGGAACCATTTAAACATTTAAATATTTGGAATTCTATGTTGTTTGCTGTTTGTCGATCTATTACGCCATATTTGCATTTATGACTAGGTCGAAACTAATTGGGTTAACTTGTTTTCCTGAATTATAAAATTAGTTTCTGTACTTGTATTTGTTCGAACCAGAATCCTTCAACTTACTACATAGTGAGCACATGTGCATTTATTTGTTTTCATATTCCTTTTTGCCTGTAAACCAATCAAACTACTAAATATTCCAACCAATAAATAAGTGTTTGCTCAAATATTTGTTCTTTATTTTTATTGATTTGTTTGAATTCATTCGCATGAAACAATTTTTTGTTCCTAAATTACTATTATTGATTCTAATGAATTGCGATCGAAAAGACATTTGTTTGATTGACTTTGTTGCCACAACATTTTCTTGGAACTGTGTAATACAAAATTGAATTGACATGCGTGTTTTGAGACATGACATTTCAAATCGAACAGAAGTCCATATAAATAGTGATGGTCAGACTGGCCACTCGAGTTATTGTTGAGTTAGTTTTACTTGAGTGAACAAGTTTGTTTGTGTTGGCTCAAAGAGCACAAGTTGCGCTATGGCCGACAAAGCCACTCAAGTTCCGCCGAGAAGTGTCCCCTCGTTCGTGCATGTCCTTCCCTGCACCAACCCACCGGTCAAGTATCTCGATCGCCTCGATGGATGCGCCACTGGAATCCACGTAACTCCCGAGGACGCCCAAGACCTGCAGGTGCTCTACGGAAAAATGGCGGAAGCGATCAAGGCCAAAGATGATCAGCCTCAAGGAGATGCCAGCCCTGATCCGTGCTCACTCTGTCGAGCCCCAATCGTGCCCAGCCCAATTTCACCATTGCTCTACATAGAGAACTGTGCTCACTACTTCCACTACGACTGTCTCCGCAAGTGCCACTATGAGGAACTGCGTATTCGAAATGACTGTCCTCAGTGCCGTGAGGTCTCCACTCGAACCTTACTCTGGCCCCGACTGTTGCCTACTTCTGAAGCCAAGAACGAAATGTTCCAACTACAGAAACGTACTTTCGGACTGAATGTGGGCCCACAAACCATTCTGGAGGTGCATGTGTCCGACACTGTCAACGAATTGCCCGATTTTGGCTTGGTTGTCTGGACTGGACAAAAGATGAAGCACATTACTGTGCGTAAAAGACAATCGCCAGAAGAAGAGCCACGAAAGAATCGATCGCCCTTTGTAGGAGAACTTTCAATGAAAGTCTGGCGCTTTGGTTTTGGAGTGAACGAGATTGTTCTCATGCGAGAGATTCAAAGATTCCATTTGGCCGATCAACCAATCTACTTGGGCGACATTCTTCCGCTGGAAGATAAGGCACGATTTGAAGCCGAACGAGCCGCGAAGAAGCCACCATTGCTCGATTGGATGAGACGGGAGAAATTGTTGCTTCAATTTCGGTGCCCATTTGCCCGATTGGATGCACCTGGACCCAAAGGAGAGCGGTGCACCGAAGGAGTCACCTGCGAGTTCTTTCATACCTGGCCCCAGAACACTCCACCGTTCATTGTGGAACGAGTCAAGGTGCGAGACTTTCCCAAATTTTTCTGTCTCCACAATTCGAGAATTTACTCGCGTGCCTCCGAGTGCAATGAACACATTCGACTGCATTCCCAAGAACTGGTTCGCTGTTCGGCTGGCTTCCATCCCTCAACCCAGGACCTGCAGAACATGGATGAATTCGCTTGTAAGATGGCCAAGCAAATTATGGCGCCTATGGTCGTACCAGAAACAGAGCATCAGCTCGTCTGTGCCTTGTGCAATCAGCCCGCTGGTCCCGTAATGCTGCACATGAAGAACTGTGTCCACTGCCTGCACGTTCAGTGTCTCCCGCTGGTTCGTCTCAACAATTCGAACCCGAACCGCCAGTTGGAATTGCACTGTCCCACCTGTCAGGTGCCATCAGTGCGCACTATCGCCTGGCCTGGACCCTTCCCAACGGACATGGTCAAGCAGACCATCATTGCCCGTCAACTGGAGCAATTTGAACTCAAAGTTCCGGCCGACACTCAAGTGGCAATTGTTCAAGTGCCCATTGTACTGGCCAAGCGAGTCATCTTCACTCTCGACTATGGCGGACCTACGGTGGTGAACATTGATGCCACCTCCACACAAGACAATGGTACCATTTGGTATGAGTAGTACTATTCAATATACGATTATTCGTATTTACTGCAAATACAAATTTGACAATAAATTACTTGCCTTTCTATATGTTGTTATTGCTTTTGAATTGGCCATTGAGCAGCCGGATATAACTTTAGCAGTAATTTTGAACATTGAATCAGTATCAGTGAAGTTTAATTTTATTTTTAATTATCAATTCAATCACATTACGTTCTCTTGATTATCCGATTTGGTTGAAACTGTCAACTTTTTTAAATCAATGAACTTTGCCACATTTATTAACAAATCTGCCAATAAGCCTCTTTCTAGTTTGTCAAAATCTTCAGTCTTCCTTATCGCTTCTAAGTTACTAAATAAATAAAACAAGAATTAATAAATGTGTCATTTCATTTCAATTTTACATGCAAAAGAATGGATAAATCCTTGATTTCAGCTTTGTCGAGTTATGCCTGTATGCGTGCGCTGCCAAGTTGCATGCGTGTTCGATTGAAACGTGCGAACTAATCCAATTCTCGCTTTCGACAAACAATTCTTTGAGTTCATACTAAATTGTGATTAAATTCGATTGATTTATACTTTTAGATTTGAAACTTATCTATGAAGTAATATCTACCTTATCGGCAACCACAAAATAATCAAGCGCAAACTGATCAATCTTGCAAATTTTACCAGTATAAAAATATCTCAGCAATTCTCGGCCAACTTTTGCATCAAAGTCTTCGATTTGAACTCGATTTTCGAGTTTTTCAGCCAAATCATTTGCAAACATTGCTTCGAATACTTTGGATTGTTTCTGAAGAATGCATTTGTGTGTGTAAAGTTTGTGAGTTTGGTCGGGCTCAAATGCTAAAACAACATCTGCTGGTTGATTGTGCAAAAGTGAAATCCATTTGTCTTGTAAACGAATATCTGGTGTTTTTAATTCTACAGTGATTGGCTCGTGAATAAAGTCCACCTGTAATATTCTTAATTATTATATTCCAACAAAATCTATTTGGCCTTACCTCAAAAAGTATCTCCAATCTATTGATTTCATTCAACAGCAAATTATTCACTTCAGACAAGAAACCCCATTCAAAATGATCTTCAAAATCTTCTTCGTGTTTGAGCAATTTAACATTTCTTTCTAAATAAATCAACATGATAAATTTAAAATCAAAATAATTTCAAAATGTACCTCTCGTATGGCATTTATTTTCACTTTGATCCAACAGTGATATCCTAAATCTCAATTTCTCTCCATCTTCATCAATATTCCGAGCTAAACAGTAATAAATCTTGATTTTATCTTCACCATTTTCTTCTAAATAATTTTCCAATTTTAAATGAAATTTTAAATTCTCATTCTTATTCAGACAAAACACTGGTGATGTTTCGGAATATTTTGGTTCAATTGACTTTTCTCTTAAATCATTAATAATCCATTTGTATTTGTCAGTAAAAACGGGCAACTCAGTTTTCGAAGAGTTTTGGTCTATTTGAATGATTTTCCAATTTTCAGTTTCAAAATTGTCTATCACAAATACTCGAGTTTCGTTCGGTTGTGAAGGGTGCGATTGAACCAAATAAAACTAAATTTGAAATATACAATTATTATTATTTAATGATTATTCGTTATTTTTTAATTACCTCACAGTCAATGTTCAATGTACCATTAGTCAACAATTCGTTCGATGAATCAAACAAATCTTTTCTTGGAAAAAATTCTCTCCAACCAAAAGATTCTTGAACTAAAGAGAATTTCACTAGACCTTCTGAAAGTGATTCGATTAGATTGAATTTGTATTAACATTTAAGTAAACATACCAACAGTTTTAAACCTTTTCCCATTTATATCCAAAATAGACAATTTACATTGAACATTAACTTCTTTTTGCTGATCACTCGATTCCAAGAACAAAAACATTGATAAGCAATCTTTCTTGTCGCGCTCATCGCCAAATGGATAAAGTCGAAGATAAAATTGAACATTGCCTTCGGAAATTTGTTGAGGAAATTTTGTCGATTGAACGTACACTTGATTGGTGTCCAAATGATGACCAAAATTTTCCAGCGACCAGTGATGAGTTATTTTATTGATTCGAGTATAAGTAAAAGTATTTTCAGGATTTTTAAATAAATTAATTTGTTGTGGCAAATTGTTGTCGCATTTTAGATTCTTCATATTTTCAGTTTTAAATATTTTTGCATCAAACGAAAGATTCAATTTATCATCGTTGATTAATCCATTCTCCTCATTTAAAAGATCACTTCGAAATGCAAACATTGGCCAACCCCAACACGCACTCTTTTTGTCGTCAAATTTAAATTTCCATCTTCCACCCTTTGAATTAACCTCATCGAAATCCCCATAAAAATCAACAATCGAAATATTCCACCGAACAGTCACTTCATTGATATCGTCATCCAGTGAAGTCACTTCCAAATAGAACGAAACAAACTCAGAATCTTCTGTTTTCTTTGGGAAAAGTTTCAATTTGAATTCTAAATTTTCACATTCAGCAATATTCAATTTTTTGGATTCACAATTGATTGCTTGTTGCCCAAACTTGCTTTTCACATGCTCAATTGTCCAATCATAATCGAGGTTAATTGGCTCGAAATTGTCTCTATTGGTTAATGATTGTGTAATAAATTGAGCTGGTAAAGCTTTCTTTTCAATTTCATAAAAATATTCGTCCAAACTCGTTTCAGGCGCATTTATAAATTCGACTGCACTTACTTCGCAATAAATTTTTAATTTTCCACTAAAAAGCAATTCATCTGTCAATTCATGTCGTTTAATTTGGAATTCATTTCCTAACATTTCGTATCCTCGTTCAAATTTTGCTGTTAATTCTGAAATTTTAAATATTAATTTATTATATTAAATTGCCACTGAAATACCTTTGGCCAAACATTTACTTTCACTCGAATCCAGTATCGACAATTTGCACCTCACATTGACATCTTCTTTATTGCTTGAAGCAAAGCACAGATACACAGACACGCAATCTTTCATATTTGGATACAATCGAATGTAAAATTGTAATTCATTGTTTTGAGTTGTGAAATTTTGTGAATATATTGACATTTCCTTTGGTTCATTTTCATCCAAAAACGATTCGAAATCATCAATTGTCCATTTGTGAGCAAGTTTACTCAACTTTGCACTGCCATAGAACCAACTTGACGAGTCAAGACGAATTTGTGAATTGGCCAATGAATTGTCGATCAATTCAATCTGTCCAAAATTTAAAATAAATTTAAAATGATGTAAATTTTTAATATTCAAATTATACCTCACACAAAATCGTCAATTTATCGTCCAACAGCAATTTCTCAGTCTCTCGAATAAATTCCTCAATCGAAATCAAATGCCATCCCCAATTGTCAATGCTTTTATGATCAAATTCGACCTGACAGCCCATAGTGGCACATTTCCTATCACAATTATCCAAAATGGATAATCTGAAATATATCGTTGTCGAATTTCTCTCACCACCACCAAACCAAAGGAAAATTGATAAATAATCTGTGAATACATTTTCTGATTTTGTTTGCAATTTTAAATAGAATTCATTTGCGTCATCAAGTGGACACCTAAATGGTGTCGTTTCGACATTGTTAATTTCATCGTTCTTTGGCAAAAATCGACTAAAGTCTTCAATTGTCCATTTGTGCGTGAATGAAATCAAGCCCAAAGTTGCATCGGTCACAGATTCGGTTGCAATAACATTATCGACGATTTCGAAATCAATTTCATCTTCTATAATTTCAATCTTATTTGTTCATATAAAATAATTAATGTTATTAATTCACAAAATTGACTATACCTCATAACGAATAACTAGATCATTATTTTGGAAGAATTCATTATCTGGATTTAGTAATTGTTCATGTGAAACAAACTGATGCCATCCACATCTTTCGCGGCGAGCAATTTTCCATTTATTTTCTATTTTTTAAATCGTTTAAAATAAGCATCATTATTATTAATTATTAATTATTGATTTTCGTACCTTTCGAGTGAGATGCATCTTGTTGAACATTCAAAAGTGAAGATATAAATCTAATATGCACTTTAGGCAATTCACATCGATCAAGTCGTAGAAATAGTGACACATGACTGGGATAATTTTCACTGACTGGATTTAGTGTCAACGAAAAGTGATGCTGCTCCTCGGTGGTTGGCGTGAATTTAAGCGATTCAATCAGTGGCTTGTGATTGTCATCCAGTAAGGTAGTCTTGAAATTGGGAATTGTCCAATTTTGGCAATATTTTATTGATTTGGAGCTGATACTTTCGGATATTGGTTTGATGGGTTTGTCTGCTTTTACTTGTAATTCTTTTATTTGAATCTAGAAATAATTAATTTTGATTAAATTATTTTGCAACATTAAACCACACATACCTCACAAAATAATGTCAATTTGTCATTTTGCAGTAATTCATTTGCCGATTGCAAAAGAGTGCGTTTGTCAATAAAGTTTGACCAACCAGATCGTTTTGCTTTGTCGAGCATGAAATTGTTTTCTTAATTTTAAATAATAAAGAAATTTGTTAATTCAAGAGAAAAGAGGAATTATTTTACCTTTGATAAAGCAAAGTTCCCCTTCCGAATTGGCAAAAGCAATTTTGAAGTCAATTTTAATTTGTTCATTTAGATAAGATTCACAATTGATAAAAGCTGAAACACAATCACCACTTTGGTCATCCTCGCCATTTGGACACAACTCTAGGTACACTTCAATTTTGTCGTTGGGTGAAATGTCTTTGGAGAATATAAATGCATGCTTGTTTGGGTCATTGTTGTTGTTGTTGTAAAAATGACTGAAATTGTCAATTGTCCATTTGTGGGAAAATGCACGAAACATGGTTGATGAGTTTATTTTGCACAACAACAAATTAACAAATTAATATAAAAAATCTGAACATGTTATTCATCAAGCAAAAGATGAGTATTAGTGAATTTGCAATGTGTTGCATAAGGCAGGCAACAGCTGCGAGTGAGTCAATGTGAGTTGTTGCATTGACAACACACGAGGCAAATCATAACAAATCTTATGCAACACACGTTGTGTTTGCTTCTAGTGGTACACAATTGTGATGTACATTGTATACAAAGAAGCAACTTTAACTAATGCTAGCAGTAAGCTATATCGTATACCCAATCAAGCGAAAGCACAGATACAGTGAAACAAATAAGTTAACTTGAAAACTATAGTTGCCGCTGCTCGATTTATTCCTGTCTTTCTCAGAAATACTCAAGGTTAAACTTTCACTTTAACAACTTTAACACCAACAATTTCACGCTAAAAATCACAAGATTAGAGATTCCAAGAAATGTTGTCAATTTAAATATTAAAAATAATTTTTTTAAATAATAATTTTATTAGTTTCATCACTTCTACAAAATTAATTGCTCCGCAATGTAAAAAAATGTAAATTATAATATAAATCCTTATAATCCGTATAATTTTAGATCACTACAATCTATAAATGTATTACTTTCTGTTGAGCTTTCGTTCAGATCGGTTGTCTGCTTAATTTGCATTTGACTCATTTTGATGTTTCATTTGTTTTTGCTTTCATTTGGATCTTCACTGAGACCCAAACCCGAGCAATTCTTCTTCACCTGCAGTTCTGTTTTTTTTGATTTTGTCATCATTGAATTCAAGTGTTTTTACATTTGACCATTTTCAATGTGCGTCTCCGTTCTCTCTCTCACTTCATTGAAGCTCACATTGGCCTTGTCTTTTTCGATTCCGAGAAATATTCGTCATCGTTTCGTTGTGTGTTCGTTCTTGGTCACGAGATATTTCTCTCCCACAAGTCTCACGTTTCGTTGCTGCTTGCCCTCTCACGTTTGCCCTGTTTTCGTCACTTTCTGTTGAGCTTTCGTTCAGATCGGTTGTCTGCTTAATTTGCATTTGACTCATTTTGATGTTTCATTTGTTTTTGCTTTCATTTGGATCTTCACTGAGACTCAACTCAAACCCGAGCAATTCTTCTTCACCTGCAGTTCTGTTTTTTTTTTGATTTTGTCATCATTGAATTCAAGTGTTTTTACATTTGACCATTTTCAATGTGCGTCTCCGTTCTCTCTCTCACTTCATTGAAGCTCACATTGGCCTTGTCTTTTTCGATTCCGAGAAATATTCGTCATCGTTTCGTTGTGTGTTCGTTCTTGGTCACGAGATATTTCTCTCCCACAAGTCTCACGTTTCGTTGCTGCTTGCCCTCTCACGTTTGCCCTGTTTTCGTCACTTTCTGTTGAGCTTTCGTTCAGATCGGTTGTCTGCTTAATTTGCATTTGACTCATTTTGATGTTTCATTTGTTTTTGCTTTCATTTGGATCTTCACTGAGACCCAAACCCGAGCAATTCTTCTTCACCTGCAGTTCTGTTTTTTTTTTGATTTTGTCATCATTGAATTCAAGTGTTTTTACATTTGACCATTTTCAATGTGCGTCTCCGTTCTCTCTCTCACTTCATTGAAGCTCACATTGGCCTTGTCTTTTTCGATTCCGAGAAATATTCGTCATCGTTTCGTTTTGTGTTCGTTGTTGGTCACGAGACACTTCTCTCTCACCAGTCTCACGTTTCGTTGCTGCTTGCCCTCTCACGTTTGCCCTGTTTTCGTCACTTTCTGTTGAGCTTTCGTTCAGATCGGTTGTCTGCTTAGTTTGCATTTGACTCATTTTGATGTTTCATTTGTTTTTTGCTTTCATTTGGATCTTCACTGAGACCCAAACCCGAGCAATTCTTCTTCACCTGCAGTTCCGTTTTTTTTTTTGATTTTGTCATCATTGAATTCAAGTGTTTTTACATTTGACCATTTTCAATGCGCGTCTTCGTTCTCTCACTCACTTCATTGAAGCTCACTTTGGCCTTGTCTTTTTCGATTCCGAGAAATATTCGTCATCGTTTCGTTTTGTGTTCGTTGTTGGTCACGAGACACTTCTCTCTCACCAGTCTCACGTTTCGTTGCTGCTTGCCCTCTCACGTTTGCCCTGTACTCGCCACTTTCTCTTGAGCTTTCGTTCAGATCGGTTGTCTGCTTATTTTGCATTTGACTCATTTTGATGTTTCATTTGTTTTTGCTTTCATTTGGATCTTCACTGAGACCCAAACCCGAGCAATTCTTCTTCACCTGCAGTTCTGTTTTTTTTTTTGATTTTGTCATCATTGAATTCAAGTGTTTTTACATTTGACCATTTTCAATGTGCGTCTCCGTTCTCTCTCTCACTTCATTGAAGCTCACATTGGCCTTGTCTTTTTTCGATTCCGAGAAATATTCGTCATCGTTTCGTTGTGTGTTCGTTCTTGGTCACGAGATATTTCTCTCCCACAAGTCTCACGTTTCGTTGCTGCTTGCCCTCTCACGTTTGCCCTGTACTCGCCACTTTCTCTTGAGCTTTCGTTCAGATCGGTTGTCTGCTTATTTTGCATTTGACTCATTTTCATGTTTCATTTGTTTTTGCTTTCATTTGGATGTTCACTGAGACCCAAACCCGAGCAATTCTTCTTCACCTGCAGTTCCGTTTTTTTTTTGATTTTGTCATCATTGAATTCAAGTGTTTTTACATTTGACCATTTTCAATGCGCGTCTTCGTTCTCTCACTCACTTCATTGAAGCTCACTTTGGCCTTGTCTTTTTTCGATTCCGAGAAATATTCGTCATCGTTTCGTTGTGTGTTCGTTCTTGGTCACGAGATATTTCTCTCCCACAAGTCTCACGTTTCGTTGCTGCTTGCCCTCTCACGTTTGCCCTGTTTTCGTCACTTTCTGTTGAGCTTTCGTTCAGATCGGTTGTCTGCTTAGTTTGCATTTGACTCATTTTGATGTTTCATTTGTTTTTGCTTTCATTTGGATCTTCACTGAGACCCAAACCCGAGCAATTCTTCTTCACCTGCAGTTCTGTTTTTTTTTTTTTGATTTTGTCATCATTGAATTCAAGTGTTTTTACATTTGACCATTTTCAATGCGCGTCTTCGTTCTCTCACTCACTTCATTGAAGCTCACTTTGGCCTTGTCTTTTTCGATTCCGAGAAATATTCGTCATCGTTTCGTTTTGTGTTCGTTGTTGGTCACGAGACACTTCTCTCTCACCAGTCTCACGTTTCGTTGCTGCTTGCCCTCTCACGTTTGCCCTGTTTTCGTCACTTTCTGTTGAGCTTTCGTTCAGATCGGTTGTCTGCTTAATTTGCATTTGACTCATTTTGATGTTTCATTTGTTTTTGCTTTCATTTGGATCTTCACTGAGACCCAAACCCGAGCAATTCTTCTTCACCTGCAGTTCTGTTTTTTTTTTTGATTTTGTCATCATTGAATTCAAGTGTTTTTTACATTTGACCATTTTCAATGCGCGTCTTCGTTCTCTCACTCACTTCATTGAAGCTCACTTTGGCCTTGTCTTTTTCGATTCCGAGAAATATTCGTCATCGTTTCGTTTTGTGTTCGTTGTTGGTCACGAGACACTTCTCTCCCACCAGTCTCACGTTTCGTTGCTGCTTGCCCTCTCACGTTTGCCCTGTACTCGCCACTTTCTCTTGAGCTTTCGTTCAGATCGGTTGTCTGCTTATTTTGCATTTGACTCATTTTCATGTTTCATTTGTTTTTGCTTTCATTTGGATGTTCACTGAGACCCAAACCCGAGCAATTCTTCTTCACCTGCAGTTCCGTTTTTTTTTTTGATTTTGTCATCATTGAATTCAAGTGTTTTTTACATTTGACCATTTTCAATGTGCGTCTCCGTTCTCTCTCTCACTTCATTGAAGCTCACATTGGCCTTGTCTTTTTCGATTCCGAGAAATATTCGTCATCGTTTCGTTGTGTGTTCGTTCTTGGTCACGAGATATTTCTCTCCCACAAGTCTCACGTTTCGTTGCTGCTTGCCTCTCACGTTTGCCCTGTTTTCGTCACTTTCTGTTGAGCTTTCGTTCAGATCGGTTGTCTGCTTAGTTTGCATTTGACTCATTTTGATGTTTCATTTGTTTTTGCTTTCATTTGGATCTTCACTGAGACCCAAACCCGAGCAATTCTTCTTCACCTGCAGTTCTGTTTTTTTTTTTGATTTTGTCATCATTGAATTCAAGTGTTTTTACATTTGACCATTTTCAATGTGCGTCTCCGTTCTCTCTCTCACTTCATTGAAGCTCACATTGGCCTTGTCTTTTTCGATTCCGAGAAATATTCGTCATCGTTTCGTTGTGTGTTCGTTCTTGGTCACGAGATATTTCTCTCCCACAAGTCTCACGTTTCGTTGCTGCTTGCCCTCTCACGTTTGCCCTGTTTTCGTCACTTTCTGTTGAGCTTTCGTTCAGATCGGTTGTCTGCTTAGTTTGCATTTGACTCATTTTGATGTTTCATTTGTTTTTGCTTTCATTTGGATCTTCACTGAGACCCAAACCCGAGCAATTCTTCTTCACCTGCAGTTCTGTTTTTTTTTGATTTTGTCATCATTGAATTCAAGTGTTTTTACATTTGACCATTTTCAATGTGCGTCCCCGTTCTCTCTCTCACTTCATTGAAGCTCACATTGGCCTTGTCTTTTTCGATTCCGAGAAATATTCGTCATCGTTTCGTTGTGTGTTCGTTCTTGGTCACGAGATATTTCTCTCCCACAAGTCTCACGTTTCGTTGCTGCTTGCCTCTCACGTTTGCCCTGTTTTCGTCACTTTCTGTTGAGCTTTCGTTCAGATCGGTTGTCTGCTTAGTTTGCATTTGACTCATTTTGATGTTTCATTTGTTTTTGCTTTCATTTGGATGTTCACTGAGACCCAAACCCGAGCAATTCTTCTTCACCTGCAGTTCTGTTTTTTTTTGATTTTGTCATCATTGAATTCAAGTGTTTTTACATTTGACCATTTTCAATGTGCGTCCCCGTTCTCTCTCTCACTTCATTGAAGCTCACATTGGCCTTGTCTTTTTCGATTCCGAGAAATATTCGTCATCGTTTCGTTGTGTGTTCGTTCTTGGTCACGAGATATTTCTCTCCCACAAGTCTCACGTTTCGTTGCTGCTTGCCTCTCACGTTTGCCCTGTTTTCGTCACTTTCTGTTGAGCTTTCGTTCAGATCGGTTGTCTGCTTAGTTTGCATTTGACTCATTTTGATGTTTCATTTGTTTTTGCTTTCATTTGGATCTTCACTGAGACCCAAACCCTCGCTTCGCACTGCCCTCGCTGCGCTCGGACAGTGCTCAGCTCGGGGATTGACTCGCTCGAACTCTGTTCGAGCTCGTCGGTCGTTCGCAGTGCTTTTGCACTGCTCCGACAAAGTTGTAAACCGGAAGTACTTTTAATTTCCGGAAGTTGTTTTTGGTTTCCTTTCCTGTTCTCTTACTGAATTCTCAATCATCATGCATCGTAATGATCAACTTGTGGGCAATGAAGCTTCAACAATCCATCACTGCTGCTGCTGGCCAACCGAGATGCTGATTGCGCTGACCCGTGATTGCCGATTTATCTATTTTTTATTCTATCTAGTATTTTTTTCTCAGTTTATCTTTCAGTATTCTTTAGCCTCAATACAATTTTGACCCTATTGCGGTCTTTTTTTTAGTTTTTTTATCATTCAGGGTCCTTCCGTGACCATTTGTTCTTTTATTTTTAGTATTCTGACCCTTAGTAATTTTCACGAGTATCTGCGTTCTCATTTCAGTCATCAGACATTTTCGGATCCATTCGCGACCTTTGATCATTCATTAGATTTTTATTTGGCCCCATTGCGGTCTTAGTTCAATAATCAAACATTTTCGCGTCCATTCGCGACCTCTTTTGTTCATTCATTTGATTATTTTGGCCCTTTGCGGTCGTAGTTCGATAATCAAACATTTCATGTCCAATCGCGACCTCTTTTGATCATTCATTTGATTATTTTGGCCCTTTGCGGTCGTAGTTCAATAATCAAACATTTTCCCGTCCATTCGCGACCTCTTTTGATCATTCATTTGATTATTTTGGCCCTTTGCGGTCTTAGTTCAATAATCAAACATTTCATGTCCAATCGCGACCTCTTTTGTTCATTCATTTGATTATTTTGGCCCATTGCGGTCGTAGTTCAATAATCAAACATTTCATGTCCAATCGCGACCTTTTTTGATCATTCATTTGATTATTTTGGCCCATTGCGGTCGTAGTTCAATAATCAAACATTTTCATGTCTAATCGCGACCTCTTTTGTTCATTCATTTGATTATTTTGGCCCATTGCGGTCTTAGTTCAATAATCAAACATTTCATGTCTAATCGCGACCTCTTTTGTTCATTCATTTGATTATTTTGGCCCTTTGCGGTCGTAGTTCAATAATCAAACATTTCATGTCCAATCGCGACTTTTTTTTATCATTCATTTGATTATTTTGGCCCATTGCGGTCTTAGTTCAATAATCAAACATTTCATGTCCAATCGCGACCTTTTTTGATCATTCATTTGATTATTTTGGCCCTTTGCGGTCGTAGTTCAATAATCAAACATTTCATGTCCAATCGCGACTCTTGTTCATTCAATTCAATCAACATCAAGACCCACCTTTTAATGTGGTTCAATCGTAACTCAATTGTTTAACTCAATTCTTAACTCAATTATCCCTCTAATATTTAACTCAATGATTTAACTCAATGTTTTGTTCCTGGGTGCATATCGTGTGCTTACCAGCAATTTATTGCTTTGATTGTCGCCTTGCTGATCACTCAATTGTTTAACTCAATGTATTAACTCAATTATTTAATAAAGCGACCGCACGCTTGCTCTTTGAGTAAAGTTGCGTGCATTAAATAAATAAATAAATAAATAAATAAATGTATTTTGCCTATTGCATCCACATTCAATGGTTCAATGTTGAGTTCTGATTGAAAGTTTGAAGTACTGTCAAAGTTCGAGCTTGGTGGGCTTGATTTGAAAATTTTCACAGTTTTAGGACTTGGTGGTTTAATTCGTTCAATTTTCACTTTGACACTTTTGTCCAATTTGAATGTAGCATTCGAACTGTGTGCAAATCTAGGTTCAAGTGTTCTGCCTCCTGAAAATATTGAAGCGATATATGAAATTATACTGCCCATGATTTTGGTTTGGCAAAAGCTATAATAAAATATGTCAATCGTAATTATTATAAATAAGAACATTAATAATTGTTTTTATTTTATAAAACTTACTAAAGAGAAGCAAAATATTTGCGCCCTTTGAAAATTTAGATTAGTTCATTGTATAATTATAATTGGATAGTGTTGTTGTTGTTGCCACTCAACATTATGACTGTTATGATTTGAACAGATACACATTTGTTCAAAACAGGTTGCCGTATTATGAGAGAACGAGTTATCCAACCAACCACGAATACATCTTACCATTGGACTCTACTTCCATCATCGTGATAATAATGTGGTTGAATTGTGCGAACCCTCTTTATTCATGTGTACACTGTTCGAAACTTTCCTTTTTTCTCGCGAAGTAATAAAAAACGAAATTCTTAGAAATGATAAAAGCGAATGCAATGCATTTAACTTTAACAAACAACATATGTCCATCTGATAATAAGTCGATGTTACCGTCCTTGAGACATTATAATCAAATTCGCAGAATCTTTATGGCACGATGTATTTAGTTACAATTCAGACTTTGATGTTGTAGTTGGGTGAAAAAAAAATATTTAAGGAATATAAATGTATTCTGATTTGTGACGTTGTCGTTATTGTTTTGCCACTAATACAAATGACAAAATTATTATTTGACTATTTGTGTAAAAATGAAATTTCTAGTGACATAAACTTAAGATGTATGCACTGCACAATGGGATTTTTACAAAGACTTTTACTGATATATTCCAATGGGACATAAATATGTTAGCAGTATGCGATAAAAGAAAAGATTGTACAACTTGAACATTTTTGCTGCTTGATTTATTCCTGTCTTCCTCTGAAACGCTCAAGGTTAAACTTTCACTTTAAAGCAGCGGCATTTGGTGCTAAAAATAACACGGAATTCCATGAATAATTTTCAATTTGCTCAGTAAAATTGTAAATGTAAAAATATATTTATTTTTGTGAGTTTATAATAAATGAATTAAAACAATTTTCGTTAAAAATACATTTAAATTATGATTAATCACAATTAAATTAGTTATTTTTTCGGTTTTGGACTTGGCGGTTTGGTTGGTTTTGATTTAGGTGGATCTTTGTTTGGCGGTGGTTTGGGTGGATTCGAAGCTTCGGGTAAGACCGTATGATCGATGGCAGATTTGGTGATATCCTTGAAAAAATCCATGATATATAAATGGTGGCAATAACTACGTCACAACAAAATGTTTACTGAAATAGCACGAGTTCGACAGTAAAACACAAGTGTTTTGTCGGTTCGAATGTCTGCATGTGTGTGATGTTGTATGTGGTATGTTACTCAGTTGAAGCATCAGTGCTTGATTTGTTTTTCTCTTTTGTAAGTGGCACTCGTGAGTGCATGCACATGCGTTGATACTGCACTTTGCCTCTCAACCCGAGCCAATTTCTCGCAAATAGATACAAGTGCAATATGTTTTGAAGTAAGAAATTAATGTAAATTTACTGTAAGGAACATCATTTGGCAGTATCGTTGCCTATTGTAAAGCAAATTTTATCATGTGGTCCTTACGACTTCACTCACGGTCTTCACTCATTTACATTGACTGGCAGTCTTGAAGTATTGAACACAATAAAATTATTTCTTAACTGTTTTTGGACTTGGAGGTTTGGTAGGTTTAGCTGGAGTTGAAACTTTAACTGTAGAAGACTTGGGTAAATTTAAAGATTCTTTTTTTTTGTTTATTCATTTTGAGTACAAAATAAATAATTTGATTGTACGACGAATATACAAACAAATATTAAGGATATCACAAACGTTGAAAGTTTACCAAATGTGGTTGCAAGGCGCTGAGTTATAATGAACGTGTTCACATGGGCACTTGCATATCAGTGCACTGCAGTAATTCCTGTGAATAGTGATTTCTTGTGAATCAAAGAAAGCATGAAGTATAGCAATTAGATGTCGTCAATGATTGTTGTATGATTAAAGTGGTTTAGTGGATCATCATATTTGTCTTGTCTCTTTTTTAATGATCGAAAGCTACATATCAATCAAATATTTATTTGAAAATATACATTTACTTTCACTCAATTTTTTAATTTGTTAATTTTAATGTCAGACTATCAATTATTATAACAATTATCATTGTGGACATTGGGGTTTATTACGAGTTTATTAGCTTCTTCAGAATAAGACAATTTGACTAAATTATTCCTATTATTTGTTTGATTCATTGCATTTGTACAAATATTTCGAATTGCCGACTTTGGACTTGGAGGCTTTTCTTGTTGGTGCAATACAACTGGCTTATCAATAGATCGTTGGCACAAATTTTGAGAAAGTCCAAGATAATAATTCGGTAGACATGTTTTTGGAATAGTCAAATTAAGAATAATCCACAATTCATAAATCAATTTCAAAGATTCCATTTTGTTTACAAATTGTATGACAACTGTATTACTGTAAAATTGTTTAATAATTATTGAAATTGCACAGGATTGTCAATATAAAAACAAATACGCAGTAACAAGAAAGTCTAAATGCACTATTAGTTTTTATCCTTTTACTTATGGATACAAACTAATATCCTTAGTTATGTGTACGTGTACATTGTACACTGTACACTGTACGGCACTGTTGTACCACTAGCAATACTAGTATTAATCATTAATTTAATGTTGCCAACACAACGTTAAATCGTACTAAGATGCTGCAAAATAATTTATTGTGTGAATGATTTGTGTAAGCACGTATACGGTATACCATACATGCGCAAATATCTAAACTTTTAAAAAATGGACTTCATTAAGAAATTGATTAACGACAACTTTATAGAAGATTCCAAACTGTCCCAAAATGCCGACAAACAACAAGCACAAAAGTCTACCTCTCAATCAAAGGCCAGCAAGCCGCCGAGTCCCAAAACGCGGACCAAGTCCAACAATTCATCTACTAGTAAATGATCAAAGTGATTCGCGTTAATTCAAATTGTCTTTGTGCACATACATGTACGATAATCGTATAATCATAATAAGTATTTAGTGTAAAATTTCTTAATAATCAATAAACAATTTACAAATAATACTTGTTCTTTCATTTCACATAGTGACCGCAATTAATCGATGTACCTTAACGGGAGTAATAATTCCCAATTTATATCTGTGAGAAGAATTCAATGTTTCATAAGTGCTTCTTCAATACTTCTCGAAGCAACCTCGAGTCGATATTGTTTTTATTGATCGCATTCTGATATTTATTTTGTGCGCAAAGAATTAGACTTTCTTCAAGTTTCTTGTGAATTTGTTCTCTGCCAATTGCCACTCTTGGACAAATAAGCGCCCTTTACATTGACATTATATTGACATTTCCCTAGCTCACTTTTTTTAAATGGTATTTTATTGACCTCTTAAGACCTTAGCTCACTTAAGATGGGTCTTTTTACAAATGATCATTTTATGTCATTCATTCAGTTATTGTACACTACAAAGTCGTAAAATTTAGTAATATAATTTGATGTCTTTAATAAAATTTATATTGATCTATTCACATTCATTGATCACTGAAGATTTGGATATCTAAGTCAAGTATAACTTTTATCTGTGAATATGCTGAATTCAACATTATTGCAATCCACCAAAAGAGAGCTCTAAAGTCCAAACTAAAAAAACAAATAGTAACTCGAGGAATAATTAAAACGGATTCATAATGACATTTAATCATTTATTGAAAACATCAAAATAAACAATTCACACTTCACAAACAGCCATTGAGAATATATAAAACGAGAGTAATAATAATGAGTGTATGCTAGACATATGTCTGAGCAGTTCTAGAATGAATTTGGAAATTCCATAGTCTCCAAAAGATTGATAATTCCCATGAAAGAAGGTCTGTTTGAGGGAGACGCATTCCAGCAGTTCTCAATCAAATTCTTCAGCCCACTCGGAGTCTTGTCCTTGATGAATGGTCGTTTGCCCAGTTTGGCATAGTTGACCGCCCCAAATGGTCCACGTCCATGGAAGTTGGCTTCCTGACCCGAGAAAGGCTCCTCCTCCTGCATCACTTCATTCAAGAGAATACCAAAAGAGTACACGTCCGTTTTAAACTCAGGAGCCAGTGCACTGTCCAACAATTCGGGAGCCATGTAAGCCCCAGTGCCAGCCACAATGTTTTCTCCATCTTCTTCCAGCGCAACCGAAACAACCGTTCTGGTGGTCTTGCCTCGGAATGTAGCCAAACCGAAATCAGTGATTTTTGCAGTATAGAAACCGTCAACGAGAACATTTGCGGGCTTCAAATCGGCATGCACCACACCCACTTCGTGCAGCTGATGCATTCCATTGGCCACTCCACAGATGAGCTTCTTCTTGATTCGTCCATCGGTGACGGCAGCTTCAACCTTTGGATCACTGCAGTAGTGCAACAAATAAGCGAGACTTCCAAGCTCAACAAATTCCATGACCAAACAGGGCGGACTGACACAGTACCCAAAGAGGGTCACAAGATTAGGGTGCTGACCGACCAAAGTAAGAATCTTAATTTCCTTCACAAATGCAACCTTTTCCCGTTTGTTCAAATTTGAGAGATGCAATCGCTTCACGGCAACAGACTTTCCTTTCCAGGTTCCTAAAAGAGATAAAGAAATATTTTAGTAACATTATAAATAAACAAAACAAATAGTAATGTACCTTTGAGCACAACTCCAAAAGCGCCACTGCCAAGTTTGGCCTTCTCTTCATCACCAAAAGTCGGTTGAATAATGTTGTAATCAATTTCGAGTACCCTGTCTCGCACTTGGGAGGAAATCATTCGATCCAGAGGAATGTCCGAATCCAGAGCTGTACTGTCAATCATGCAACTCTTCAACTCTTGAGTGTTGGTCAGAACACACGGCTTGGGAATATGAATCTTCTCGTTGGTGTCCTTTTGTTTGCGAAACAAGTCAACATGATACTTGAACTGATCATCCATCAGTCGATTAGTGTAGTATTGTTCGCGACAGTTATGATCGAATGTGGTTTGCGCGCCCACTTTGGCCAAGAATGGCAATGCCACGGCTTTGGACGTGTCCAGAGATCCGTCCTTCTTTCGTGGAAGCCAAGTTGGAATGTTCGAATTAGAAGATGATTGTTGCATCACCCATTCCTTGGCAGCCTTAGAGCGCATATCGGGAAGACCAGATTTAGTCAGTGGAATGTGACTCGGAATTCCAGGCGGAGTGATAGCCACTTTAGCCATGGCAGAGTTCAATCGACTCTCTACATCTCTAGACGATTTAAAACGCATGTCCAAAGAGCCATCCTTCTTGTGATGAAGGCTTGTTCCAGTAGAGCCATACTCAGACCCAAAAGCGGCCTTCGAAGTTGTGTATCGCATGTCTGGTGTGCCATCCTTTTTTAAGTGTAAATCACCGGCTACGGCAGACGATGAAGTGCTGTTGTTGTTGTTCACATCGCCATAATATCCAGAAGATACAGCCGCGGCTTTGGAAGAGGCGTATCGCATGTCTGGAGTGCCATCTTTCTTGTAGTGAACATCGCCGGTTGCTGGAGAAGATGTAGCCGAAGTGCCACTAGAATTGCCATAATAACCAGAAGAATCACCCGCAGCTTTAGAGGTTGAATAACGCATATCCAGGGAACCATCCTTTTTGTAGTGCAATGCACTACTGCTGCTGCCGCTAGAACCGTATCCTGAGTTGGAGCTACTGAATCCCGAGTATGAGCTATTCCCACCGCCAGAAGACACAGCAGCCTTAGAGGACGAGTATCTCATGTCCAGGGAACCGTCACTTTTGTAGTGGTAAGGCATTTTCGCAACAGTGAAACTATTTAAAGATAATATAAAAATGAAACAAAATACAGATTGGGGTTAGTGGAAAATTATTAAATTAAATTAAATTAAATTAAATTGACAATACTTACTTTTGAAGTTTTAGGCAATCGATGGCGGTAGCCAATTAGCGCTGCACGGCGTTCGTATTTGAAGTCACTTTGACTCGAGTCACGAAGAAACAAATGAAAAGCCACCAAAAGAAAGCAATCTGAGCAAAGTTGGGTTTAAAGCTTCTTTTTGGTTATGTTTCGCATCGAACACTTGATTTGATTTGATCACAATTTGTAGATTTGGAGAAGAAGAAATTTAACGAAAAGGGAGAACTATTAACCAAAACACAAAATAGACCAAAATAATGCGAAATAAAGGACAAAGTCAGTTTGACAAACTTTAAGTATTTGCAAATGTTGCTTTCACTCAACAAATGCACAGCGCCGCGCACACAGTGACTCATTCGCACTTTGCACACAACAAACAGGTGGTTTGTCCACAGAGGACGAGATTTATGAAATAGTTTGCGCCAAAACAATTGAAGTCTTCAATTTGAAGAGGAACAATATTAGCGACACGTTCACCACAACATCCAAACACAGAATGAGCATACCGAAAATGTGAGCAATCGAAACGCTTGTTGCGGCGCTGAAATATTTTGAAAGAGGGTCGGTCAAGGCCAGTAAATGGAGAGGAACAGATGGTGCTATCAACTACCGACCAGAACTGTAATGTAATGTTCATGAGAAGACAGTCGCCAGGCTCAAGTAGACCACACAAACGAAGAGGCAAAAGATTGAGAGCACAAAACACAGAGAACGGACGTGAAAGCAATTAAAAAGGACAGTTGTTTTCAAATGACAAATGCGTTTGGTGAGTGTGGCCAAACAGAAAGTATATTCAAGTTCAATTGGTCGTTTGTTTTGGACGTTCATTCGGATGTGTGCAAACATAAACATTCAAACATTCGACTCACATCACATTGCAGATCAATTGATTAGCCAATGATTAACAATGACCGCATAGTTCTTGTTGCAGATAGATGACGCACAATAATGTTATTTATATCGATTCCCGGTGCCTCATTTTTGTTGACATACATCGAAACTCGACATTTACTGTTGCAAACGAAAGAGAGGCCCAATCATCGTGCAAACCGAATATAACTGTCGTAAATCTATTTTATTGCTATTTCAAGGACATCAAATGGTAGACACTACAATGTAGCCAATTTATAAATTCTAATCTTGATTACAGCACTTGTTTTCGGTTCCAAAATACAAATTAATTTGATAATTAAATTTTTAATCAAAGATAGATTAATTTAAGGTACAATTGAGACTTGTTTTCTAGTGCTAATGAGTTGCATGCAACTGAAATAGATCTAATTCTTTTTAGTTGAGGCCAAGACTTAATCATGATCGTTCTTCGGTGACCTCGCAGCGATTTGAAGGCTATGGAAACGGGATCAAAATCTTGTCCGAACATTTGAAAAATAGCTTATCGATTACTTAGCACTTCGCCACTACACATTCAATTTTTAATTATTACAATCACAACGTTACTACATAATTAATAAGATTTTAATGAAGTATTTTAAAATAATTCAGATTTTTCTTTGCCGCCAGTCAAAGCGATAAGAAACTTGCCAACTTCAATCGCCTGCTTTGGATTGTTAAGAACGGTCCGAAACGACTCCTCTATTTGGCTAAATAAAAATAAAAAACAAAATAAACAATTTGTCGTGCTTCAAAGTAAATGTGAAGAAACCTTACCGTTTAACTGAATCCATCAAAGCTGCCTTCAACTTGGAAGCGTCGTAAGTGTTGGCCAATTCAAACAATTCGGTGGCCGTGTCTAGAGAGAGCTTTGAGCAGAGTGTTTCTTCGCATAGAATTTTCAATGATTCAATTTGATACTAGTGAAATCAAGAAACAATTAATAATTGTCAATTAATCACTCATTCAACACGAAACCAACCTTGTCCGCGAGTATCATCAACTGTTGATCACATTGGTCAGTCAGTTCGAGCTTGTCTGTGTAGATGTACTGAAGCATTTGTTGGAATAGTTGCACTGAGGTGTCAGTGATGGTCACTCGATTCGAGCTGTTCTCCAACCAATCACAATTGAACATGGCTTCGAACACTGGCGATGCAGACGCAAGAATCGCCTTGTGAGCTCGCAATTCACGACCATCCTCAAAGGCGAGCACCACATCTGTGAAATTGCCACTCTCAAACAAAGCAGTCTTCCATTCGACGAATTTGTTGTCAAGTTTTGCTCCACCAGAATCGTCAGATTCGCAATTTGCATTATCCATAACATTAATTAGATTAGCCTGTGAAATACAAAATGACAACATTGATACCGATCGATAAACATTTAAAATACCTCGCAATAGATAGTAAGCTTATCATCACAAAGTAAGTCATTGGCGGGATCGAGAAGAGTGTCTCTAGCAATAAAATTCTCCCATCCCCAAACTCCTTGCGGTCGGCCAAACTGCTTGATGCCCGCTAAATTAGGAACACAAAGTAATTTCAAAATTTTCAAAAACAAAAACAATCAACCACACCTTTAGAATGTCGCTTCACTCCGTTTCGATCAATGATCGATAATTTGAACATTATGGTTTTCGAGTAATCAATTTGGTCAACGAGTTCATTGACCAAAAACAAGGACACAAACTCAGCATAACGAGTAGAACGAGTCCCGAGTTGAATGTAAAAACGAAGGTCTTTGAGAGAGCTCGGCGATGCGAAAAACGAGCCCATGAAGGGTGCAGCGACCATGGCTTCATCAAAGTAAGCACTGATCTTCTCAATAACCCAAGTTAGCTCAAAAGGCTCCAAAGCGGTAGTGCAGAGAGTTGTGGGCTTTTTACTAAATATGCATCGCTTTAGTACATCGATGTCAACAGTCGCTTCCTTCTTGGTTAGCCATACTTTCTTCAACCAACAAATGACAGCACTGCTTGGACGTTGAAGCAATCGAATGGTGCGCTGATGAAATCGTTCGATAGCACCGAGTTGGCTTGACATTGAGACAAGTGGACGATGAAGACACTTGAACACAGAGAAATACAAATACTAGACGTACAAACAGAAGTAGACTCGACTGGAGAATGGTGACAACCAATTTGGTCTTGTATAACAGTTGAACTGTACTTTCGTTCTGTTCGATTGTGTCATTTTGGGGCTATAAAACATTTGAAATTAAATTATTATTATAACACTAAACTTCGTTTGCGGACTATTAATTAATTTCGCTCTTCACTCGAATAGTTCACAACAACAAAATGTCTCTCTCACCCAAAAGACAATATTTTTCATTCGTTACACCACATTTTAATAAAGCAATATTCAAATAATTCAAATCGATTTTTCTTCGTCACCAGTCAAAGCGAAAAGGAATTTGCCAGCCTCAATCGTCTGCCTTGGATTATTCAAAATGACTTGAACTGAATCTTTGATTTGACTAAATCAATACAAAATACAGTAAACAATTTGTTACTACAATTGTATATAGAAAAAAGCCTTACCGTTTAGCTAAATCCATCACAGCTGCCTTCAACTTGGTGGCTTCATAAGAGTTGGCCAACTCTAACAGTTCGGTGGCATTGTCCAGGGAGACATTCAAGCAAAGTGATTCCTCGCATAGATTTTTCAGTAATTCAATTTGAAACTAGTGGAGATGCGTTATTAAATGAATTAATCAAAATATTAAACAAACCTTGTCAGCGAGTATCATCAACTGGCCACATTGGTCAGTCAGTTCGAGCTTGTCCGTGTAGATGTACTGAAGCATCTGTTGGAATAGTTGCACTGAGGTGTCAGTGATGGTCACTCGATTCGAGCTGTTCTCCAACCAATCACAATTGAACATGGCTTCGAACATTGGCGATGCAGAGGCGAGAATCGCTTTGTGAGCTCGCAATTCGCGACCATCATCGAAGACCAGCACAACATCAGTGAATTTGCCACTCTCGTACAAAGCAGTCTTCCATTCAACGAATTTGCTGTCAAGTTTTGTATACCCTGAATCGACACATTTCCAATTAGGATTAGGGACATCAGCATAATGAAGTAGATAAGCCTAAAGGATGTAAATTAGCAACATTGAAATCGATTGAACCTTTCAAATACCTCACAATAGATGGTAAGCTTATCATCCGGTAGTAGACCATTGGCGGGATCGAGAAGAATGTCTCTGGCAATAAAATTATGCCAGCCATGTCGTCCTTGTGGTCGACCAAACTGTCCCATGCCCGCTAGATTGGAAATGAAAAATAGTTTGCGAATTATCCAAAACAATGAGACATACCCTTTGAATGACGCTTCACTCCGTCTCGATCAATAATCGATAGTTTGTACACTACCGTTTGCAAACCTTGAGTTTTTCTTTTGAGTTCATTTGCGAAAATCAACGACACAAACTCACGATTTTCAATAGATCGAACTTTGAATTGCATAAACAGTCGAAAGTCATTGAGAGTGCTTGGAGATAAGAAGGAAGAACACATTGACGGTGGACCAACCATGTCTTCATCAAAGTAGGCACTGATCTTCTCGATAACCCAAGTTTGCTCAAAAGGCTCCAAAGTGGTAGTGCAGAAAGTGCTGAGCTTTTCACTCAAGTCAGACTCGCATCTTTTTGGTACATCGTCAACAGTCGCTTCCTCCTTGGTTGGCCACACTTTCTTCAGCCAACAAATGACAGCACTGCTTGGACGTTGAAGCATTCGAATGGTGCGCTGCTGGAATCGCTTGATAGTGCCGATTTGGTTTGACATTGAGACAAGTTTGCGATGTTGACACTTGACGACAGAGAAATACGAAAACTAAATGTACAAACAGAAGTACACTCGATTGATTGCAATTTTATCTTATGGAACAGACGATCTTATGTTCTGTTCGATTGTGGCATTTTGAGTTTGCAAATTGTAATCTAATTATCATTTATATTTCAAGGATTTCAAAATGACAGAAAAGACTCTACCAATGTTGCACCTTACAAACGTTAACAATCAAAGCAATTGATAGCACTTGTTTTCGCTCAAAAGATAAATTTAATAAAGCATAGCCAGATAATTTAAATAGATTTTCCTTCGCCACCAGTCAAAGCGAAAAGAAACTTGCCAGCCTCAATCGCCTGCTGTGGGTTGTTCAGAATGGCCTTAGCCGAATCATCGAATTGGCTAAATAAATACAAAAAATAACAAACAATTTGTTGTGTCACAAATTAAATTGCATAAAGCATAAGCGTATTGCATACCGTTTAACTAAATCCATCAAAGCTGCCTTCAACTTGTGAGCATCGAAAGTGTTGGATAACTCGAGTAGTTCGGTGGCATTGTCAAAGGAGAGTTTTGAACAAAGTGAATGCTCGCATAGATTTTTCAGTGATCCAATTTGGTACTAGTGGAGAAAGTTAATGCGTGAATTCATCGAAACACGAAACCAACCTTGTCAGCGAGTATCATCAACAGTTGATCACATTGGTGATCAGTCAATGATTGGTCAGTCAGTTCGAGCTTGTCCATGTAGATGTACTGAAGCATCTGTTGGAATAGTTCCACTGAGGTGTCAGTGATGGTCACTCGATTCGAGCTCTTCTCCAACCAATCACAATTGAACATGGCTTCGAACACTGGCGATGACGATGCGAGAATTGCCTTGTGAGCTCGCAATTCACGACCATCCTCAAAGGCGAGCACCACATCGGTGAAATTGCCACTCTCGAACAAAGCAGTTTTCCATTCAACGAATTTGCTGTCAAGTTTTGCTTCACCAGAGTCAATTGATGTTGCAAAAGATTGGTCATTAGAATTAGCAATCTCTACATCAATCAGATAAGCCTAAACGATACAAAATTATAACAATAAATTGATTGTACATTTGAAAAATACCTCGCAATAGATAGTAAGCTTATCGTCAGGTGTTAGACCGTTGGCGGGATCCAGAAGAGTGCTTTTGGCTATAAAATTAACAAACTCAATAGGCCACTCTCTGGGTGTTTGTGATGGACCATACGTTCGGACGATTGCTATATTAAGAATGCAGAATAGTTTGAGGATTTTCAAAAGCAATTTCACATACCTTTTGAATGACGCTTCACACCGTCTCGATCAATGATCGATAGTTTAAACAATACCTTTTGCACATCACTTTGGTCATTGTACTCATTGAGCAAAAACAATGACACAAACTCCGGATTGCGAGTAGATCGAGTCCGGAGATTTATGTACAGTCGAAAGTCTTTGACCGGATTAGGCTTCATATAATAGGAACTCATTGACGGTAGACGGACCATGTCTTCATCAAGGTAGGCACTGATTTTCTCAATAACCCAAGTTTGCTCAAATGGCTTCAAAGTGAATGTGCAGAAACTTGTGGGCTTGTCACTCAAGTCAGACTCGCATCGATTGCCAACAGTCGCTTTCTTCTTGGTTGGCCACACTTTCTTCAGCCAGGAAATAGCAGCACTGCTTGGCCGTTGAAGCATTCGAATGGTGCGTTGCTGAAATCGCTTGATAGCACTCTGTTGGTGTGGCATTGAACCAAATAAGCGATGACACTGGACTGACACTGAACACAGAGAAATACAAAAACTAGTTGTACAAACTGTAGTAGACTAGACTGATGACAACAAATTTGGTCTTGTAAGACAGTCGAATTTCGTTCTGTTCGGTTGTGGCATTTCGATTTTGAAATGAAACTAGAACTTTAACTTATTTCATAAACAAATTATTCAATCATCCATTAATCTCAATGCGATTAAACAAAAAAAATATAATTCAAGTAAAATCCGTTTCACACTTTTCCAAATCAAAACCTTTGATTCAAGGACGGCAAAGCACAACAGACTATTTTGACTCAAATTGCTTTTCTTTCAACTATTGCAACATGTTGGTAGATCAATTACTCGAGTATTACTCATCGCTATCTATAGCAAGGTCCAGTGCGAATTCATTTGTGACTAAGAGAAACTTGCACAAAAGCACACGAAAAGAAGAAATCAGTCAGTCATTTGGCCATATCAAGTCAAACGCGACTTTTGAATGCTTTTTCTCTACCGGAAACAATCTTTACTTTCGTCCATTCCCAAGTCCTCAATGAATAGCGACAATCAATTCTTCAACCAATCGGCAGTCAATCTGCTCACCTCTGCAAACGACCTAATCAGCCTAAAGCCAATTGGCTCACCCGAAGATGACCAGGCAAAGCAGCACATTCGTGAAGCGATCCGCCTTTTGGGAACTCAAGATCGAAAGCTTAGTTCTGTGTCTTCAGGCTCATTCAAACAATCTCCCGGGAAGTACAAAGCGAGTGTCAGTGAGAAGCCAAATGTCCGAAGAAGACTCCAGTTCGGTTCATTGCAAATCAACGATCTGCCGGTCAAATGTTTGATCTCAATCTTTGCTCATTTGAAGGCAGAAGAACGGAAACAGGTCCGAGTGGTGTGCAAACAGTGGAAACTTATCGTTGGACAGATGCATCCCATGGGCCATGAAGGGCACTATCACCAAATTACCAAATCATTCGATGGGCTTATGGTGTGACTGTAATTACAAGCTTATAAGCATTTGTCCATTTGTTGCATCGCAATTAAATTGTAGATTAGGATATTTTTAAACGATGCTATCTTTTATATATTGTTTATTCTCGATTATAATTTTATGCGTAATAAAATATAAATTGCTATAATACCAAAAAAGTATGCAATCATCAATGAATTAAAGCACAGAAATATCATCATAAATGCAAACATTTACTTTCGAAAATAGTTGAAAGCATATTCCTTCAACTGATCGGCTTGATGCATATCAGACAGAACCAGAATTTCAGATGCAGTCTTTTTGGAAAGATTCGTGTCCAACCATTTCTCACATTCCGATTTCAATTCATCCAAAAATAGATTTTATTAATTTAAAAATTATTATTCTATTTTACATTATACCTTATCAGAAGCAATCAACAATTCAATGTCACCTCCACATTATCGTCAAACCTATGTAAATATATCGAAGCAACTCTTCAAACACTTGCACTTGCACACCGACAATCTCCACCTGATTGGCCATTTTCTCTTGTATGTCATGCTGAAACATTTTCTTGAATACTTCCGATCGAGATGAAAGAATCACTTTATGGCTTTGGTTGCCAGCAAACGTTAGTTCAATAACATTGAATCAATGTAGGTGCACACTATGAACTAGTCCAGTTGAAACTGAACAACTTGTATGACTTGCAAAGTATTAACTGTTTACATTGTGGCTTGCATGTGACATAAATCAGTGATTAAATGAAAGTGAATAAATTACTCCCTATTTTGTAGTATTTTGAGATTTTTGTCTTTTGCACATCTTTTCCTTGCCATGGATCGTTCAACCAGATTTGTCCGCTTTTTGGATCGTTTCGACGAGCAACTGCAAATGGATTGCGAACGACTGAAGCGAGAACTGGCAGCTCGTATTGACCAACAGTTTGGTTTGGTGCGTGCCAAAGTGAACGAACTCAAGAATCGCTTTTCTACTCGTTCTCCTCTCACTCCAAATGTTGAGGCAATCTTTGTGGACGATCCTTCAGTGGATGCGATTTCTTTTGATGATTATCTCGAACGTAAACGAGAGGAAGCTAATGTTGCCGAACTGCAGAATACGCCATCAACATCTACTGGCCGTAAACGCAAATCTCATGCCCAGTCTCGAGTGGCAAACAAGAAGCCAAAGACTCAATCTAGCGCACAGATAAAGTTTTCCTGTAAATTCGCTGGATGTATTCAATCTTTCTCAAGTGACTCAGAATTGGCTCGCCACGAACGTATTCATCTCAACATCAAGCCGTATCATTGCACTTGGCAGAATTGTGATTATTCCTCGGCGCAACGTGGTATAATTGTGAATCACATTCGAGGTGTCCACTTCAAACTTCCTCAATCGACCAAACGTCAACAGGAGCTGAACATTGTCGATGACCGCAATCCAAACGACTACTTTGAGGTGGACCAAGAACTGATGAAGCGTCGCCTTTAAGAATATCAAACAATATATGTTGTTTATGTTATTTCAATTACCACACTACAAATATATATAAATAAATAAAATAAAAGATTAAAGCCAATTATTCATTCATTCTTCATTCTGTAATAGAGGTGTTGAGATCTATTTGAAGAAAAGGTCTCATTCTCATCTAAAGAAAAAACAGCCAATAAAAACCATTTCAAACGCAATTATCATTAGCTTATAGGGCCACAGATGGCGCCTCTAATGTTTTCTTTTTAAAAGACATTTACTTGCAATCATCAATTCGTAAAAGTCAATCAACAAGAAATCGCCCAGTCAATTAAGTGATAAGATCTAGATGTAATTGGCTAATGCGTTAATGATTAATCACTCGACGATTGCATTTGAATGATCATTTTGTATACATATACAAAGTGTTTCATAAAGTAATTTGTACTTTTACTTTTGAATGCATGCGTTCGAACGAGAAATTCATTTTGAACGTCAACTATTTTTACTAATAATCAAACTTGACCTAACCTTTGTGAATTAACGTTGAAAGTTCATTTAAAGGTAAACAGGTAAAAGTATTTCCATCAGTAAGTTACGGTCACTGTCACCCTGTACTCGAATTGAACAACACAAAACATTGCTCGCCCAATGGACAATATGACTTAAATTGACCATAAATTAAATGAACCACCACTCAGAGAAGTAGACACACCCACGAAGCGAAAAGTAGCGTATCAAATGTGATAATAATAAAATAGAGAGTTTTACAACAAAGCGGCCAATTATTGACGCACAACAGTGTGTTCAAGAAAAATAAAAACAATTCACAAATCTACACTAAAATCACCTTCTCTAAATTCACCCTGTACTAATAATAATATACCGTAAAATAATATTACATATTTTACAATAGATCATATGATACATTAATAATAATAAAATAAAAAACCGTACAATTCAAGGTGAAATGCTATTGTTGTAATAATATTAGATTGAGACATATTGTTGAATGGGGAAGTGTTTGAGCGATGCATACAGAAGACGCCCGGACGACTTACAAGGTGGCCCATTCAAAATATTTATTAATAATTTAATATTAACAACAATATTCCTAAAAACAAAATTACAATTCACCTTGTATATCAAGAAATATAATGTAATAATAATAAAACAATCAACACGACACAAAACAATAAAAGGAATCTATTTTAGAATTGACTTCTGGAATCATAAATTCTTATTCTTACTTCATCATCATTACAGGGTGATTTAAAATTTAAAACTTTAAAATGACAATTGTACTTACTCTTTTCAAGTACAGGGTGTTTTATGTTTAATATATATAAAAATATCATTACATTGAAACACCCAAGTTTTACTGCTTTACAACAAGGTGTCGATCGCTTGCGTATATTACAAAATCGTACATTGATTAGGATTTTACTAAATTAGACGCCCAACTAATATACAGACGAAACTTGGTTTATAAACTTATTTATAAAGTACAGGGCGACTCGAAATGTATTTAGCAATACGATTTCATATATATTTTCAAACAAATCACCCTTTACGTTCGAATGGTGCACCTTATTGGTGTGTCTTACTTGGTGGTTGTTGTTCATTATAATGCAAAAGGTGGCTTTCAAGTTTGTGTTTGAGTTCAATGTTCAATAAATCGAGAATGTTACTCACACACGGATTACAATGAGCTTTACTTGTTGTAATTGTTTTTGTTGAGCAAATTTATTGAGTAAATGTTATTTACTGAGTACCAATTTCTGAGTAAAAGTTTCTATTTCGATTTCACTCCCGTTTTGAACACTTCCCAATTAACCCAATTCTAGTTGAAATGGAATTTTTGTACATGTTTAAGATAAGTAGTACAAAATAGTATAATTTATTGGTTTTTGGTATAATTGAAATATTTTTAAAACATTATCATGTTTCAAAAGTCAAACGAACATTTACTTTATTCACTCAACCTGTTGAGTTGACAAGTACAATTTCGAGAACAAATGAAAATTATGACTCTTTGTGTCTATTTGTGTTTAAAATTTAAAATTTATATATTCAAGTCAGAAACATTTTGTGTTGTCAAAAGATTTGTTGTTTGCACATTACAAGTTTCCTTTTCAAGTCAACAATAAAGTGAATCCAGAAAATCCAAAAGTCTTGTAAGAATTACTACTTTCTTTGTTTGTTTGTTATATTACAAATATGGCCACTCCTAAAGAAGTTATCTTTTTGGCTATACCAAAAACAACAAGAATTTCTACAAATTAGTCACGTGAGTCCGATTAGTGAATTTTGTTGTTATTATCGAGTCGTGCCCATCATAATTCTTTAAGAATTTAGGCGTAAGCTTTGTTTTTTGTTTTGTTTATTGAGGTGACTAGGTTATATAAGATTGTTTCGAACAATTCTTTTACGAGATTGTATCTTCAAATTATCTAGGAAATGCAATTATTATTTCATATTCAAGTTGTCACGTTCAAAGTTCAAAGTCAAGAACATTGAGCTTCAAAGAGCACTCGTTCATTCATTCGCTTTGATTGTCATTTCATTTATATATGAAATCTTCCCAGACATATGTCAAAACATGCTCACACGTCTATTTCATTATCGGTTAAAGTATAAAGTTTTCTTTCACATTCAAATCATCATCATCATATGCAAGTGACAATTGATAATGTCATCATCATCTACTTGGTCACTTCACTTCCTATTCGATGACACAATGATTCAATTCATTCAACATTTAAAAACGAGAAAATCTTCCATCCAAACAACAACAGCTCAATTCAATGTTGCTGACACAAAGCTACTTACTTAGTGTTTTAATGAAGAAGATCCTACTTTGAACTTTGAACTCAATCTTTCAACGCGGCTTTCATATTAATATAATAATCTTAATAATAATCAAACAAAAAAAGAGTTATTAACTTGTCTGCATTCGTTTTTTGTTTAAGAAGGAAATCAAAAAGAAGAAAAAAGAAGAGGATTTCAAAGACAAGGAAAAGAAGAACAAGATCAAGTGTGTGTGTTGTGTCCTCAAGTTGAAGAAGAAGATCTTCTTGTTCTGCTTCTTCTGTTAGATCTTTATGTGTCTCTTAATCTTATATAACAAGGCCAAAGGTACATTTGTTTAAAACTGTATATAATATGAATGTTAACCCATTCAGTCTCTTGTGACAAAATAATAAACTCCAACTCAAGGACAGTTTATATTATACTCCTAAGCCGGGTGCATTAATTTGAGGGCGCGAACGGGTTAAGTCGGAACTTGAAGTAAGTTCAGCGGTCTGCCGCGGACAATTTGCTCTTGATGTTAATGATTCGAATAAGTGAGAAGAAGAAAAAGAAGAAGAAGACCTCTGAAACAGTTCACGTTGTGGCCATTATGAGCATTCATCAGACCTCACCAGACACGAGTTCGAGTGCATGCAGCAGCAGAAGCAGTCGCGCTTAGTGTTTCGTTTCATTTCGTTTAATCTTTTTGAAAGTCCACGAGCGAACACTGCACTGGACAATTGAAAGACCAATTGAGTTAGTCGAGAGAGACTCGAATGCATTGGGCGCCACTGTGGCCGGACTCACGTTCACTCATTAGTTGGCGTCAATGTGGGAGAACTGACTGAACTGGCTAAATGTCCTCTCCCCCCATCTCCTCTTCTCCTTCTGCTCTTGATTTCGCTCGTTGCCTTATCATTTGCACCACATCTTCATCATCATCATTGGCCATTCTCTCCCCTTCGGTGTTTTCCACGAAAAGGGGTGTGTGCCAGTGCTCATGCGAATGCCCCTCACAGGTATGCCATTGCATTACATTCATTCATTGCTATCTTTGCCTAACAATCGAGTGGACACAGCACATGCATGGCATGCACGTTGATAACGATAACTTCCATGTGTGTTCTATGTGATGTCATGTTTGACACATACACAGAGTGAGATATATGTTTTGGTGCACACAAAACCTACGCTCAAGTGTATCTCCACTTGATATATGTGACACAATCAATGGTAGTACATGTGAATTCATTTATGTGCGGTACAATTGCGTGTATGTTCTATTAATTGTATACTGCACTTGACATTGTACTGTCTGATTGGACAATATATGACTTGATTGTGTCTACTGAT
Organism: Rhizoglyphus robini; assembly: GCA_023373905.1. Taxonomy (NCBI): domain Eukaryota; kingdom Metazoa; phylum Arthropoda; class Arachnida; order Sarcoptiformes; family Acaridae; genus Rhizoglyphus; species Rhizoglyphus robini. Next base: position 9,610,159 of record JAKIJQ010000001.1, on the reverse strand, counting down.
CTACATGTGCGACTACTGATTGGATTTGTCACATTTGTTGTTTGTGATTTACTGTTTGTGCGCTACTGACTACATGACATTTCAATTGTTTTGGATCAACATTTTTGATGATGATGACAAATTCTGTACTAATTTACTGGTTTCTTTATTTTTCGTTGATTTAATTTGTGCGCACAATTGAACGCTTTAAAGAATTTTAACGAAACTAAATTGAGTAAGTACAATTTGACAATTTCACTTTACATTCATTTAAATTCAAAATTTCTCAATTTCAATTTCATTTTCATTTTGCAAACTACCGTTAATGAACTAGTTTGAACTCAAAAAGTGTTTGTGTCAATGTCTCTCTCCATTACTAATATTTGTAACACTCGTTCAAGTTCAATCGGTTTTTCTTTATATGGAAATATGATTTACATTATAACAACATTTATTACAAGTGATTCTCATGTTCGTATAAGTGTTGAGCAGATGTTGCTCGTTGCACCACTTGTTGCACTTCGTTCGTTTGTTCGTTTGTTTCATCTTCAAGTGAGTCTTCGAGAAACGCGTCCAATTAACGCGTGCGTTGTTTCACAAAATGGCACTAGGTCCGAGCAAAAGTTTCCGCATCTAGAGACTATTCAAATAGAGTGTGCATCATAACGGGAATTTGTTGTTGTCGAGAGAATATACTGTTATATTAAATATTGACAGCTGATAATAACAACAATCATAATACACACACAGACACGATTATAACAGACACTTCATTCTGTGTGTGAGTTGTTGCAACTGTAATTAAATTATAAATTATAATTCATTGCAAGGACTTGAACAGCTCGCGCTAGCTGCTGCTGCTTGTTGTACATTGTACAATGTATAATACAGACTTGGATCGATAGCTCGTTAGTGTTGTTGTTATTATTACATTACAACAAGATGATTTGCACACAAACACAAACACACACAAACACACACAACTAACACTCTTGTTTGGTATACTAACTGGCATTATTGACAGCTGCTTGTGAGGATTGTTTGGTGTTATTGATGCAAATGTGTAAATGAAAGAAAGAGGAAAAGAAGGAAAAGAAGAGGTTTGATCTTGAATATTTCGCGAATCGAGAGAGGCTCAACTAACTCGAGCTCGAATAGAACGCTAACAAGGAAACTTTGAACTATAAATATAATTCAAATAGGATTTGCATTTTGTGTGTGTTCAGTTGTGAGACAATTGAGCTTTTTTGATTGTTGAACATTTGGATACATTGTATAAGTCAAAAAGTTAAATCAAAGTTGACGATTATTGGTGGAGTTTTGAGAGGTGATACTTCTTTACGATGATGACGATTGTCATGCTCGATTTTATATAACTCTAAACTGAAACTGATCAAGGACAAGGACTTTTTGGTTTGTTTTGTTTTTAGATGAATGTAAGGGAGGCCAATTTGGCAAGTCATGCTGATGACTCGTGTTTCGAATTCCATTCGCTATTAAAGAAGGTGCTCGAGACGAGCCACAGTCAGTCGAAAACCAGGAGCCATTGTGCCTATCTCAAGTTCGCAAACAAGTCAAGGGAACTCCTCTCTCTGTCTCGACCCATCGGTGGACCAACCAGGAACGACAGCAAGACCTATCACCACAGGAAGTCTTCTGTCACATCAATCCACCTTTGTTTGTCAATAAACCGTTGTACTTTATCGAGTGTTCGCTAGTTGTGTCTGTTCGCAAAAGTCGACCAACCTTACAGGTCAGTAGGATAAAGTCCTAAAGCGGAAAAAGACAGAGAAGACCAAGACTTGCCCGGAACGAACTTGACCAAGAGGAGCGACTCAAGGAACTTAGGAAGTCATGACCGAACCCAGGAAGCGATTCCTCAATCGCATAAGGATCGCGATGCGAAAGATCCACACCACCAAAGACCTGGCCAGTCGGTGGATCAACAGGACGCTCGCGCTACGGAACAACGTCCTCGAATCTATCAGGAGCCACCAAGTGGAATTGGAGCAGATCGAGACGTTGGCATCGGAACTGGACTTGGAAGAGGACGATCTAAGCCTCATAGGACAAGCGTACCAGGAACTGACCATGTTCAAGTATGAAGTGGACGAATGGAATGAACAATCGCCGGAGGAATCAGTTTACCTGGACGCGCAAGGAACGGAATACCAGGAGGAGCAACCAGCTCAGAACCAAGGAATTGGAGGGCCAACCGGCCAAGGTCAATTTGTGCCGAATCACGATTGGACGAACGCAAACCGCGGCAACGATGACGCCACTTACCAACAGCAGCCCCCGATTTTCGAACAACCGTACATGACACCACAAGGACAGACGTGGCATCAACAGCCGAACTTTGTTCCTCCACAACAAGTTCCAATTTTCCCTCAACCGATGACGTATCAGAACATGCCCTACAACCAAGGATTTGGTTATGTCAATATGGGACAATACCCGTTTGCACAGGAAAATGTACCGCTCCACTACCCTCAACAAGTACCAACAGCAGCACCAGTACAAGCAGGTGTGCCCACAAGCGTGTCATTACCAAAGGAGAAACTTCCTGTACTGGTGGATAGTACGATTGGATGGTTCGATTTCTACTACCCACTCTTTCGACCAATGGTGGAACTCAACTCCAAGATTGAGCCACAGGAGGATCATCTTTTGGAACTTAGACGCAATTTGGACCCGTCAAGTTTATGAAACCCTATCGAGGAACCAGTTGCCCAACAACTGGAGGTGGACTTTAAAGAAAAGGTTGGAGGTGTAAGGAGGCCAATTTGGCAAGTCATACTGATGACTCGTGTTTCGAATTCGATTCGCTATTAAAGAAGGTGCTCGAGACGAGCCACAGTCAGTCGAAAACCAGGAGCCATTGTGCCTATCTCAAGTTCGCAAACAAGTCAAGGGAACTCCTCTCTCTGTCTCGACCCATCGGTGGACCAACCAGGACTGACAGCAAGACCTATCACCACAGGAAGCCTTCTGTCACATCAATCCACCTTTGTTTGTCAATAAACTGTTGTACTTTATCGAGTGTTCGCTAGTTGTGTCTGTTCGCAAAAGTCGACCAACCTTACATGAATATAAATAAAATGTAAGAGATTTAAGACAGACACAAAAACAGTCACAAAGTAGCAAATCAAAATGTAAGCCGATTATAATGTTGCTGCCATTTCGTTTGCCATTTTCGAACAGTTTGTGAGTGTTGTTGAATTACGTGAAATTAGTTTGATGTTTCTGAGTGATCGAGATGTGATCAAGATTACCCAAATTGCAACTTCCTTAATTGTTTACTTCTTATTTGAACTTGTGATAAAACGCGCAAAACTTTGTACATGCAACAACATTAATGACATCACTAATCCTTCTCCTCTAAAGGTCGATGTCAACAACAATTGTGATAAGAGACAACATTGCAGCATTGCAACTAGTGAGCAACCCATTTCCTCTGTGACGGCTCGGTCATTGTATTTGATCTCTCCTCTCTTAACACTGTAAATAACCCAACCACCACTGATCGATTGTCGTGGAAACTTTTAAAGACCCCGCAACTTTGTGTTGTTTTGATGTTTTGCCGACCGACCGACCGACCACACAAAGACATGATAGACTTATCAATGGCAATAAAGTGGTCACAATATTGTCAGGAACGCATTTCATACATAAATAACGGTAAACTCAGAAATGTCTCACAAGTTAAGGTTTCAAACTCAGCACACACACAATCGACACGTCTGTCCTTTTGTATGCATACAGTCACATAGGTAAATTAAAGCTGTCAATCACCTGTAAAGCGTAAAAACACAACATTTTCTCTGTGTGTCCCTCTTATGTGTTTATCACTCACACACACAAAGGTGGAATGAACTGCACGCTTTATGAGTTTAGACCATTTTCTGATGATTCGATGTGCTCGATTTCGATTTACACTCAAACTTATTGTATTGTGTGGTGGTAATGTGTAGTGTGTGCGCTCTTGTTTGGTCATGAGAGAGTGAAGTGATAGAAGAGAGGACCATGTGAAATGACTTCAGACCAATGAAGTTGTTTTTGTTATTGTATACTGTTCATTGTGTGTAATGTAATGTTGCATAGTACAGTTGAACATTCAAATGTGCACACTTTAATTTAAATTCGATTCAATTCGAGAGAGACAGAATGAGAAGATCGATTCGAGTCATCAGACAAAACTGTGAATGAGCAGCAGCGTTAGACGTTAGACCCAACCAAAGTTATATTACAACATGACAACAACAAGTGTGTGCATTCGAAGGTCAATTACATTCAGAACAGAGACGCGAAAAGGAGATGATGAAGAGAGAGACCCTCATTCGGTGCAACCCTTCATTATAATGTCCAACTGTATGACCAGCAAACACACATTCACAACTCTATTCATCATCATACATCTAGACAAACAGACAGACACATGTTGATATTAACATTTGACTGTGATAACCATGACAGCATAAACAAATCAACACACAACACAAATCATTACATGAGGGGTCTCACCATTTGAATCATATTAACGGAAAAGCATTAATAGTCATGATAGTGTAGTCATGCTTTGATTTGTGTGTGAACTAACATTTTGAATTGTCATTTGACTTTATTTCTTTTTAAAAATCGTTCAATTACACAAACAAAGGTCAATTTAATCAAGTTAATCATATTGAACACATAATTGCACACATAATTATGTGCGCTCAATTGATTAATCAAACAATATTGTTTCTGTCTGCTTCAATTGGTCTTTAATTTGGTCGTTTTTTGATGTTGTTTAAATTAAAATCATTTACAAATCTAAAATAGTTCAAATCAATTTACTGTTAAATGGAGCAAAATAGTACTGGTTGAACTGTTTTTGTATCATTTACCCAATTGGCAATTGCCTTGAGCACAAACTTCATGAGTCATTTGTATAATCCTACCCTACTCACAACCTTCAATTACACTTCTTTACACTTACCTGGCAAGCATCTGTTTATGTTTGCCCCATTCGTCTCACTCACTTCAAATATAATAATATCTCGTGTTTATGTTCGTGTGTGTGAACAGACGAAAACGAGTTATATCCAAGTTGATGATGCTCGATCGGTTCAGCTAGGCGAGGATGAGGTCTTTGTGTTGTTCTGTTCTGTGGAAAGAGATGAGAGAGTTTGTTTTGGCGCTTGTTGTGTGAGTGAGAGATTCAGAGATTCAGAGTTCAGTTTGAGTTCTCACTCTGGCTCGGGATGAACAGCATTTTGAACAGTTTGTGTAACCGAGCACACAGATGAATCCACACGGGAGGACTAAACCCTCAGTGGTGTTCGCTTACTAATAAGCTGTGTGCCACTCGAGCCAACTGCAGCAGCACCAACACGGCAACCACCATCATTACATTATACATTATCCGTAGATGGTCGGGTAATGCAACATCGAACACAGACATCGAAACCAGACTGATGAGTGAAGAGAGAGGAGAGAAGAGGAGCACACGAGACGATTGTGCCATCATGCTTCTTCTCACAGAGACATTTAAATGACCCTCACAGCTAACGACCCTCCAACCAGTGTGTGCAGTGCAGTGCAGTGCACACCACCAACAGCAACATCAACACACAAACCAACCGGGCGACATCGAATATATCCAGTCCAGCAGTGTCTCTAGTGTAAGCAATCCCACTTGGAGATCATTGCCATTTGCGGTGCAGACAGACACACGGACAGAAGCAGCAGCAGCAGTCGAGTCTGTCAAGTCATGGAGACGGTCATTCAATCTTTTCTTCTTTACCTTCATATTCGTCCATTCGTCGACTACTTAAACCGCACACACGGAAAAGCTCGATATATCTCATAATTTTTGAATCGTTAAGTCATTTCTCATTTTCTCGTGTGGTCATTACCACATGAGTTGAGTGAATGCAGTAGTGATCATCAACATCATCATCATTGGTGGTCAAGTCATCCATATCTCGACAACTCAACTCTTTCCTCACCATTTCTTTTTTCTTAACATTATTATCGATCACGAGTGCATTACTACTTATTTTTGTGTGTACATGATGAAAATGTTTCTCACAAGTACAGCCACTTGTATGAATGACACCAAAATAGTGTTACTTGTGCACTCACCTTGTCATGACCACCAGGATTGAATGTAGTGACCAATGCCAATGCCAATAACCCGATTTATGCTATATTTACTACGACACAACTCTTTCGGTACAAGTGGTCTATCTCGATAATACGATCATCATATCATCATCATTGTCGACTCAATAAACTCAACTGACCATAACTCGACTAATGGTGAGCGGCAGAGTTGTGTGATAATTTCATTGGTACAAAGCACCTCTCTCCTTTCCCCCTTCGACCATTTTGTCCTGGTTAATGATGCAATTGATCAAATCATATAGATTGCAATAATATCGAGTCATTTGCCTTGAATGTCTTTACCACTACTTTTCATTATGAATTTACATTCACAAAAGGTATATACGAGATTATATCGAGAGTCACTGATTTAGAGTGTTCATTGACTACTACACATTGTTGACGGTGTTGTTGTTAGATTCCATCTCAAACATTTCTGACTTTGTTTGACCACAAACTTGAAAACCTTCTAAACGTGTGTTGTTTTCGTTTTGCTTTTGACTTTTGATATTTTGACTTGTTTTGGTAATGTGTACAATGTGTCAAAATGTAATGCACTCACTTTTGATTGCGCTGTGTTTATGTAGTTGTTCTACTTGTGTGTTATATTATGAGATGAGATGCAAAGATGGATAATCTATTTTACATCTGTTTTGGCCAACTTGTGATGATGGTATAGTACAAATATATTTCTATTTAAAGATGTTCCACGAATAAACGCCAATACACACACAAACAGTGAAAGGATCATTCTAAATTGATCTAAATTGATGATCGTCTCTTTCTCTCTGTTTATTGTTGTGTATGTTTAGTGTTGTTTTCAACATTTTGATTGTTTTGTACGAAAGTTGAAATATTTAGAAGAAGGAAATTATTGTTTTCGGAATCAAACAATGAAACAATCGAATCGTTTGTGTGTTTTACCTGTAAATGATAAATGTATACGTTTTGATTTTACCTGTGCGTTCTCGTTTGCAAATTATTTCTTGCATTTCATGTGATTTTTGGGGAAATGGGAAATCTATTTTCATTATTATTAGCATTAGGTGAAGACAAAAGTCACTTATTTGAGAAATATTTTTAGAGTAATATCTATCAGCACATGTTGAGTGTTTAGTTTAGCACTTGTGTTTACCTATTAATATAATGCAATGAGTTTTCCTTATTGACTTCACTTAAATGTGGAAGTGCACATGAATCAGCAAATAAAGCATCCGAATGTTTTCCTTTTGTCGTATATTCTCTCTAGAGATCTCTCCTTAGTGACACATTCACTTATTGCCTGTTGGTCGCGGTGATCTGTCTGTCTGTTGCACCGTTGCGGTGTTGTCTGCATTGGTCAATACACACAGCCCACCTTTATTGACACTCGGCAAACACACACACAATTTCATGCTAAATTGTATTACCGTGAATTATTTATTATATTCTTACTCAAAAAAGCTTGACTTAACTTAGTAAGTAGTAGGTCGTATGAATATTCAATCCAGACCGACCGACAACACTAATCGCCCTCTCTGGTTGATAACCCCCCACTGTAATTTCCTTTGCGTTCAATGATAATTTCATGAACACAGCTCCTGTATGAGACTAAAACGTGACGCTCGTTTTGGTTTTGTGTATGTCGTTCGAAAGTGCAGTGGCACGACCAGGACTGTTACCCATATTATAACATCCAGGAAATGTCATCGTCACACACACACAAAATTATGATGATGATCGTGCATATGCTCGTAAACCACTAAAACAAAAGAATGTGCACACATTATATGAAGCACACACACACACACCAAAAAACAATCACGCAAAAACATGCAAATTCTCGATAAATTTCGAATTATCTATGAACTCTGTGCATACTACCCAAAGCATAATATCGATCAGTTAAGGTCCATACAGGACTTCCTACATCCGCACTACTAAAGTACAAGTAGTAACATTAGTTTGACCTAAAGTTTAGATCAAACAAAATGAACTGAGAAATACCCAAAACATTTGTTCTGAACTGGATAACCACACACACACAGAAGTGCGCAATAATAACAACAACAATATATTACTTAACTTACCTAATAGTGCCATCAAATATTGCACAAACAACAGACATCTGCCTATGATCAAATGAGAATCAAATTCTATATAGTTTGTGTTCGTTTGTTTCCAAGGTTACCAATGTTACTCGTCCAACCGTCGCCGTCGGTATACCTTCTCATTATTATTAATTTCTACGGTAACACATGTGCCCCTACTCTCCTACATGGACTTACTCACTTTTGGTTAGTCAGAGAGGTAAATTTAGAGGTAGAATCAAAACGAAATGACTAATTCCGATGAAGTGACGACAATGTGCCACCATCAAACATGACATTGCATTTGTGTATTGAGTCTTTCTGTTGAGTGTTGTTTGCTCAGCTGCCCAAAATATATTTTGGTGTGCATTTGTGTGTTCTTTTTTTATATAATAATAAACATGTTTCGCTGTTATTGTTGTTTGTTGTTGCTCAAATAATTCAAAATAACCACACAATGACATTGGTCTATTATATTGTTTTTCAATTGAAGAAATATTAGAAGAAGCAATAGTGTTTGTCTAATTGTTTTTCTTAGTGATAATTCATATATTGTTTACTTTGTTTTAAAACAATATTACTTTACCCAAATTGTTTTCATATTCCTCGCTGTCCAATATATTTCGATTGATATCATTATTACAATTTATTTCAATATTGTGTAAGCAAACAGTGTTCAATCTTCTTCTCGAAATTGCACGATCGAATCGTATGTTTGCTCGAATGTGTCTCAAATAGTCTCAATGTGCAATGTGTAACCCGCAATTAGTGTCGTGCCCGCAGTGTCAGTGGACACATATCAATAAATCAAACACTCTAGTAGTATCGGTCGTGACTGGTCTGATTTACTACTATCATTTCATAGCATTAGTAACACTAATTTATTTATTAGGTTATGCAATGGTCTATTCATCTGCCCCCAACCCTCACTCCTCTTCTTCTGTTTGATATACTAAACTAGGCAGGAGAAGATCCCGTGTGGGTCCTCTTCACAATTAAGTTACGCAAGCTAGAGGTAGCAGCGACCGCTTTAACTTTTCCTTGCTAATGTAACTGAATTGTGAAGAGAACCCACACGGGATCTTCTCCTGGATATACTAAACCTCTTTTTTCTTTTTCTTCAGGTCGCCAATCGACATTTTATCAACACTCAACATCTCAACTCTACTCTACTTTGTGTGTGTTGGTATCTTTCTTCTTTCGATACTTTTCTCGCCTTATTTTAAAGCTTAAGCTTCAAGCAACCTTAATCATCATCTGAATTAGTTTGCACAAAACGGAGTTTAAACACGTCAAACGAGGACTACTTTTTTGAAAGTATTTGAGTAGTATAGTAGTCAGTTGGCTGAGCTGTCTAATTGAAACCAATTTTAATGTTGGGGTCTTGTCCTCGGTGGTAGTCGTCATCATCGTCATCTTCGTGTCTGTCGGGGTCTGTTCGTTGTCAATACGTTTCGCTCAATTTACCACCTAAAACTGAATATATATCTCTTCAGTCAGCTCCTTTAACGTTTGCTTTATTTAAAAAACGTCTGAATATGCTCAAAGCCTGAAGCATTAGAAGAACGCAACTATTTCTCTTTCTTCAAGACACAACAAACACAACAGCCCAAAAAAAGTTAGTTTGGTTTCAAAGTTCAAAGTCTTATTACACACAAGACTGAATGCATGCATATAACTGGTGACTCTGTTCAATTGCAATTGCAAACATAGACGTGCAGTGCAGTGCACATGCAGATAGACAGAAAGAACAGACGAAAAGTTCAAGTCCAAGTCAAAAGGCAAGACAAAGTGAAAGAAGTGCAGCAATGAGTGAGTGAGTGTCTGGGAAGGCAAAAGGAACAACCACCGCCACAACCACTAAACTAACCCAAACACACCATCGAACACACACAACGAGAACATAGCACACAACTCTCGCATATATTCATAGACCATTTTGTGTTGTGTTCGCATGCTTGTTGTACATAAGATCATGTGTAGGAACAAGTTATAACTTTACCACTCGAAGCACATTCGTCTCTCGCCCTGTGTGCCACACTCGATCGAACGTTTAGTTTTGTTGTCTGAACGTATGTACGTTCGTTGGTTGGTCCGATCTTGTTCATTAGTTTCATTGAGCTAAATGAGCGGTGCTCGCGCGCGCTTGTTGTTTAATAATCATCATCTCTGAACTGTCCACCAAGCGAACATAATACCACCATTACCACCATCACTGAGTGTATATCTGCAACATTGGTCTATTTATATCGTTTGCCCTATCACTCCTACTATACGTTCGGCCTGTCTATCGCTCGTCTACCAGTCGCTTGTCTGTCAGTGTTGAAGACTTCTTCGTCCCTTCGCTTTTCGTCCGTTTGGTTTTCTAATGTTGAGCTGTGTTACTTGTTTTAGTAGTATTATTTGAGTTCAAGTTTTTTGTTTTATCATCACTCGAACATCACTCTCAACTCTCTCAACATTGGAGTCATCAACATCATCATAACACAACAGACGGACGGACACAACACAACGGTGCAATGGGCACTGCGCTATACTTTTCTTACTATTCCACTGACAATGACAGGTTCAACATACACACACACACACAGACACACAGTTCATCATCATAGTGCAAAAGTATGATTGATGAAGAGTCACTTGTGTGTGCTGTGTGTTGTCTCCATTTTGAATGAACCAATGAGTTACTATTGTTGTACTGTAACCGAATGGACCGCACTCTGCACTAAAACAATCTCCCTTCCATCACACACACACACAATGTATGTACAGTTGAATGTGTGTCTGATGTGTGTAGACAACAACAACAAAAAATGTGAATGACTTCAAGAACTTTGAACCTTGAAAGCTGTTTGAACCTAGAAATAACCAAAAAGCGGCAAAATCAAGAATTCAAACTCATTCGATAGTATCGATTGTTTGTTTGCTCTCTGAATCATTTGCTTCACGTGTTTATGTTGACAAATTAAGTTAACGCGTGCACTTGTTGTTGTCTTGATTTTGTCTGACAATGATCAATATGTAATCCTCTTAACTCTCATCTCAACTTTTCCCACCGAATCTTTCAGTATTTTGAACTCATCAACTTGAACCCTCATATCACGTGATTCGAGCATTGTCTACTTCAACTTTGACCACCGAACTCAACCACTCACACCAAAGTGCACTCACTTCATTTCACCAGTATTGAATAGCCTCAACCCTCACCTCACTTGACAACCACTAATTTGAATGTGTCTAATACAATCACCATATATTGAATATCAACAATAGCACTATTTGTGCCGACTATTACTTAACCTGACCAAGCAACCAACCAACACCAGACACCATGACCATCACCCAGCGACAGCCACTTTCGTCTTTTGCCGAACAATATCGAGTTGGCGAGGAGATTGGCAAGTAAGTTCATTGTTCTCTAAGTTTTCTTTTTGTTCAATACTATTTAGTCTCGACATATTGTCTGTCAATTTGTTTTAAGTGATCTATAGTAATGTACTTAGTATAACACAAAATAGTAATCTGATTAATGTCGATTCTTAGCGTTGATTAATATTCACAGTGAATTTCTTTCTTTTATCTGACCTTTAATACTTTGAAAGGACAATCAAGAGTTAATTGTTTGTGCAATAGATTCTCTTACACAAAGACATAATATAATAATTAATTTCCAAGTAATGTTACATAAATATCTTTCTTCACTTCAATGTGATATCCGAATATATTTCGACATTATGACTTGCGAAATTCCAATCATAGTTAGTCAGTCCACTTGAGTATGTGAAATGTGTGCATGTGAATTTGAAATGCCGAAATTCCTTGAATTGTTTAATTTTTTTTCAAGATTAATTTATGCGTAAACTCTCATTAACACGTAAAGAGCGCATAATAATATGATTTCATTATTTTTTGGTAATGTTATGCAATCGCTGGTTAAGAGTGAACACGATTGTTTACAATATAAAATTAAATAATTCAATTAGCTCAATTACACAATGTGTTCCAAATGGATCGACTTTTGAGTTATCGTTTAGTGATGAAAGTCTTGTTTTGAATTTGAGACTTTAGAGACGTCGAAAAAGTCGAACTGTCAAGTCAGCATCTTTAACAGCTATTTTCTTTCTCTTCTTCTTTTGTTTACAGTTCGTAAATCATGTCTTTGGATTGTCTTAACCAAAGTACATTGTCAGGACATCCTCTCTCGGGATATTTTATGATACAACACGAGTGTCCATAAAATCTCTTTTCTCTTTTGTTTTGGCGATTTCGTAATAATGAATTCGTTATATTTAAATTTAAAACTCACGTTTTCACTCACCTTCCTTCACTACAACTACTAGTAGTAGGATCCTATTGTTTTATTATTTTTCTTTTTAAATTGATTAATTAAAAATTAATTAAGTCGCGACAGGTTGATTATTGTCTTGAGGAATTGAAATTGCGAGGGAAAGTCACACGCGGCCGCGCACGCGTCTCTACAAATTTTTGACTATTCGCAATCGACTTCGGTATCCTCTCTTCTCGTCTTCTCTGGTATTACAAGTCCAGAAAGAGAAAGAAGTACAGTTTAGTCATGCATCTTCCAGTCTTTGAGTTTGATTGTCTTGTGTTAAAAGTGTTTTTAATTAGACTGCAGATATATTCAATTAAGTATAATACGAGACTTGAGACTAGCGAACAAAAGGATTTGGTTGGTATGTGCTGTGCGGTTGAATGGGGGGAGAAAGTGTTTATTGTCTTATTCAGTAGGACTGAAAGTGTTAATGACTTTACTGGTGAGAAGAGACCTTCATGCTCGTTTTATCTTAACGCCACCGAGTTTAGACACTTTTCCTGTTTAATGTCCAACGACGTTTATTATCATTGTTTGGTGGTAGTGGTGATAATAATTAAAAGACCATAATTAGTGGAACGTTTATTAAATTGTCACTTGATAAATGTGTGCTCGAGGCTATTTTTAGATTGAGTCTTGAGTCGAACTGACATTTGAACATTTAAAATGAGATTTACAGGTTATAATCACTTGCGATTGTATTATGAACTGAACTAGATGATCCATTTAGTGATGAACATTAATAATGATGGACTTGCACTTTGGAGGATGATTCACTTTGAATTGTGTTGTTCACTTGATTGTGATGGATTGGATAGATTTGAAAGTTTTGTTGTTTTGTTCAAAGATTGATTTCGAAATCAATCGTGTCTTCTTGACTTGTCATGTTGTTGTTGTGAAAATATAATTAGATTATGATTTATTATTATTATTGTTTTGATTTGGACTTGATTTGAGAATTTATTTGAGAATCTTTTAAAGTTTTATTTTAGGAAAGTATTAATAATAAGGACTTTATGATTTTTTTCTTAAAATGTAATTTTAAAGAGGATGTTGGTAATAATAATGTTCAACTCTTTCTTTTTGGGTCACATCTTTTTGCTTCTTCTTTTCTACTTCTTTTTAATTGGGTCATTTTTTTGGTCTTACCGGATTTGTTATCGTTTTCTATGTTTTAGTTGAGTTTTAAAAACCCAATTAAGATTATGTTGAGAATTATTGGAAATTTCTTATTAGCAATTGATGTCTTGAAAAGAGTGATGATTCATAATGGACTTTTTTTTTAATACTTTTCACTAATCGTCTTATTTGTGAATTATTTATGAATTTATTTAAAGATTTTTATATGTACAGGATCTTTCCAATTTTAAATTTCACATGGGACAATTTTTTTTATTGGATTTTTCAAAGATTACAAAGTGTGCACACACAAAATTAGATAAATCATCTAAAAATATATTTCTGTACTTAAAAGATTACGAAGTATAAGGGTCATTTTTGGTAATGCTCAGTGAACATGAAGGTTAAATCCGGATTGGAGTGTGTGCAATACTAATTTGAGATTTGAACCATTTCGCAGTGTAAAGATTTGGGTTACAAATTGGTGACCAAAGTTGTGCTAGATTTTTAAACAAAAATGAGAATTTTATTATTTATGATTTACCTGAAAATATTTTGTCTATTTGTGATATTGTTCGTTGTTTAGACTTTAGTAGATTATTAATGTTTGTTGAAAGATTTAAATTGTCTCAATTTGTGTGTGTGTCAATCACCCCACGTGAAATCGAAACAATTAGTAACAGTTTTGAAAAATTATGCAAAAAATGAGTTTCCGAAAAACGCCCTACAAAACTGTTCAATTGTTTTCATTGTTTTACTTACACGATCAATTCGAATTTTTTATGGGATATTTAATGATTATGACAAGTTTGGTGATTTTAACCGTTACCTTTAATGCGCACATTATTATCACGGGTTAATTTGTCAAGGCAATTTTGCGTTTATATTCAATTTTCCCTCGTTCAAAACTTAATTTACCTCAACTTTCGACAAGTTTTAAATCGATCTATTGTCTTAAGACAATTGTTGTTGAAATCTCTTGTGTCAGGTGAACAGGTTGAAGTCGGTGCTTTACCCACAAAATGTAATTTCGTTTTGAATATTTCATTATAATCTGCTGTGAACGAGAGACAATTCCAATTAAGAATCTCACAAATCTCAATTAACTCTATATCTTAAAATAAATCTTATTATCAGTAGACGTATTCTATGAATGGACACTAGCACCAATTTGTTTTGTGGCGAAAGCGAATGTATATCTTATATACATATTATTACATTATAATTGCTCGCCTAACATATTGCAGTCAACACTTTCGAGTCAATCTAACTAAATTAGACCGGAACTTAATTTGTTTGTGGCGGTTTGGTTGGTCTCCCCTTCTTCTATGATTTATGAGTGATACATATAGTATATGTATGATTGTTGCATTGTTTTTCTTGTTGTTGCTGCTTTACTTTATTACATAACATTATTATTTCAGGAGGGGACACAACAAAAGATATATATTGCAATTAGTTGAGTAGAGTAGAGTTCTACATTTCTAGATATATAAATGAGACTGACTTGTGCATGCACATATTTTGGTGACTTTTTTATATACATTGTATTATATTTGGTTACTGCACTGCACAGTAGTCGAGTTATTTATAAGTTATGTCTTCTTCTTCAACTTTTTAATAATAGAAATTATATGATAAAGTTGAGTGTTGTGTCAAGAGGACACTTGGGTGAGAGAGGCAAAGAGAGGGGGACACGCTGCTTTTAATAATTTTAAAGGTCTACTTTATTACTTCTTTGATGTGGTGTGCCACAAGTGGTCAATTGAAAGAAACGACCAAAAGGGGGCCAATTGTGGTCATATGCAAATGTTTGCTCTTTTGACTCTGTTTTGTCGGTTTGTGTTCTTTAAATTGGTAAATTATTATTAAATATTGTTTACACAGACAACACAACAAGTACAATGTGCAGCCCAATTGTGTTCCATCAACTGTTTAGTCACACTTTTCTGCACGAACACGTAATATAATTTCATTGCTCAATTATATCACTAATCTAACCATTCATACTGTTCCACTGAATAATTGTGATTGCTGGTGACTTGGCTTGAATTATACTTTCCATTGACAACAATTGTGTGTTTGTGTCGGTCTGAATGAATGAGTTTGAGTTCACCCGAGATTAGTGTGTCACTCTCGATTATATGGCCGACACTGTATGATGTTGTTGATGAGTGGTGTGGAGAAAGTTGACGCTTACTATAACACATTTACCGTTTCGTGTAATTGTTGTACAAGCGAGAGAGACAATGTTAATTATCTCTTTTTACTCTTTTTCACAAACATAACAATCTTCTAAATACGTCAATTCTAGAATTCTCCATTGCAAAAAAAGATAAGAAATTTCAGTGGCGCGTAAATGGAGATTTGATTTATGATTTGATTTGTTGTTCCTGGGAAAGTTTTAATGAATTGTCTTTTGGGTTTTTAAAATTCATTATGTTTAGTAATTAATTATCTACAGTGTGACAAAACATTTGTAATTGTTTCTCGGTTTAATTAATTTCCCAAGATTGCGGGAAATTAAGTTTTAATGATTTATGTTGTAGATTTAGGTTTTAGATTTTTCGGAGAGAGTTTTTGGTTTTTTATTGATGAAGAAGATTTATTGGACATTTGATTGATTGGTCTCATATATAAGTTAATAGAGTCATTTAGTGTGTGATTGGACATTCTCAAATGGACTTGTTTGTGATTGTCTCTCGTTTTATAATTTGAATTGTCTCCCAACTGAATGTCGATTGTGTTGTTGTTGTCTTTGGCCATTTGGTCATGGTCTCTACTATACTCAAACACACACAGCTTGATCAAACTAGTTTAAAGTGTGTGTTTTCTAAAGTTTCTGACCTAGAAAATCTTGTGTTCACAAGTGATTTGGTTTTTTTCTGAGAAGCACATTTGAGGGCTTGTTTGCTTGTTCGATTCAGTTGGATGTTTTTTGTTTAAAGTCGACGACTTTGTGCTCCTGTCCGATGATGACTGTTGAGCAGAGATTTAAGAGATCCCTTTTGATCCTTTCGAATCGAATCGATTTGATCATTATCTTCACTCGAATAATCGATTCAAGGTTAATCATAGGAGTGGATGTGACTGAGCATTTGATAGTTCATTGAGGGCTGCTTGCCTGCCTGGCACATTATAACCGACAGCTCTAGTTGGTGCCCTCTAATCAGTACGATCAAACCCTTAAATCATATACATTGTGTAAGACCCATGATGATGATGATGCTATCACCTTGAGGGTTTGAGTCAATTGTGTGATCCGATTGGCCGATTAGTACTTTGTTTGATGTCTTGATATACGAAGAGGGCATGACACTACAAAAGGGACAAATGATTAATGACGATTCAATAAGTTTGCGAATCAAAGTTCAATTTTGATCTGATTCTTATCATATCATAAAATAATATACGTTATTTATGAACAGCTCATTTATTACTTTTAATGTTAATAATTATTATTTTATGATAAATTATAAATAAATTATGAGCACATTTATTTGGATAGAAAATTATAGTCCGCGAGATGAGTTATTATAACTGTTTTATGATGGATTAGCCTAGTTTTAGTCTTCATTATTTTGTCATTTATTATTCATATAATGTGGAATTAATTCTTGTTAAGGAATCAAAAGAATTTATACGGAGGAATGAATGGGTTAAATAATAATTGGATTCATAAAAGGATGATAATGAAGGGAAATTTGTGTAATTCTTTTTATTGTATAATTTGAAGCAGAATTATTTATTATTTATTCTTATCTAAAAGGCTATTTTTAAATTTTATTATTAAATATAGATTTTTAATGTTGATTTTTAAGTAATAGGAGAGGCTGAAAGGGTCAAGTATTTTTTATTTATAATAATTTTCATTATCAGATGGCAATTTGTCATTTCCTCAGGAAATTATATATTTTAACATTAATTGGTCTTTTGTTTTTGTTTTATTATTGTCATTTTTATGGTCAAGGACGTTCAAGATTAAAGTTGTGATAATAGATTGTTCTGGTCTGTTCATAAAGTACGTTTTGATAGTGCATTTGAGTGCAAAGTTGATTGAGTGGGCCCCAATTAGTCGATGATTGATTTGTTTGATTGACGATTTGTTGCTTTCTTTTTTTCTTTTTTCTTAATTATCGTTTTGAGGTGAAGTTTTATTAATTGTGAGCGTTCAAAAAGTTTATCGATTTTGTGATAATTTTCGAATGATCTGATAAACGTTTTATTATTATTTATTTTTTCATTGATCAGATAAGTCACAGATCAGGAAGATTGATTCTCATAATAATTGAGCGTGAGAGATTGATGGGAAAATTGAGGAATTGAACGCGTCATTTAGCTTATTGATGATAGGATGTGACCTTGCATTCGGTTTGGGTTCATTTGGGTGCAATTTGTGCCATTATAATTTGATTGACAATGATTGTTCACTTTTATTAATATATTTTGTCTATTGTCCCATTAGCGGTAAATTTGCGACCGTGAAGCGATGTGTCCGCAATGGTGTGGTGGTGCCGTCAACCCCTCATCACCCAACCACCAACAACCCAACTGACTCGAGCTCTGTGGAGGTTGCGGCAAAATTTATCCGCAAGTCGCGTTCCGCTCGATTCGGCCAGAAGATTGAAGACATTGAACTGGAGATTGAGATACTCGCCGATCTGAGGCACGAGAACATCATTCGACTGATTGATGTGTTCGAGGATGTGACACAAGTCATTCTGGTGTTTGAACTGTAAGTGCACTTTTCACATGATTTACATGCATTTGATTTAATTTTGTTCTTTTTTCTCACAGAATGAAAGGTGGCGAACTGCAGGACTACATCTCCGAGTACGACCGGTTGAGTGAGGCGGAAGCGAGACTCTTCCTGCGACAGATTCTCTCTGCACTCGTCCATCTACATGACAAAAGCATTGTGCATCTCGACTTGAAGCCAGAGAATATTCTACTGACCGAGGAGGGCTCGAGACATATCAAAATTATTGACTTTGGCATTTCGAGGAGATGGCATCCCAAAGCGGACATTAAAGGCGTCTATGGAACGCCTGAGTTTATTGGTAAATTGAGTGAATTTGTCCACTCTGAATTGACCTTTTTGTTTTGATTTGTAGCTCCTGAAATTTTGAATTACGAACCAATCGGTTACGGCACTGATCTCTGGTCAATTGGCTGCATTGCCTACACGATGATCTTTGGATCGTCGCCCTTTTTGGGTGAAGACAAACACGACACTTTTGCTAACATTACTGGTTGTTCATATGAGTTTGATGATTCAATCTGTGATATCTCAACGGATGGACGAGATTTTATTAAAAGATGTTTGATGAAGGACATTCGGTTAGTTGATTGTATTTGATTTGGCCTTTACTAATTCTATTTATTTGTATTGTTTAAATAGAAAACGAATCACCGCATTCGATGCACTGAATCACGTGTGGTTGACCAAAATTGATACAATCGACATTGACCAGGTGATATCACTCGATTCGTTCATGGTTGACGTGCATCATGAGGAGATGATTTCATTTGTGAATGGTACATCCGCTGGTTCGGATTCACTCATTAACAGTCATGGGTCGTTGATGAGTGAGGAGGCCACTCCGTCGCCTAGTTCCACCAGTACCATTCATACGTCCAATTCGAGTCTCACCACTGCCTCTCCATGTCGAAGTAGCCCGATAAATTTAAAGTGCCGAGAATGTCGTCCCGTCATTCGACAACGATGGAAGGTGAGTTTGATTCGTTTGTGAAGGATCAAGATTCTCTGGTCCTTCACAAATAACGTGTTTATCAATTAATCTAATGTTGTTATCTCATTATAGCGAGCCATCAATGCAGTTGTACTGCACAATCGTCACCTAAAGCGCAAGACAATTCTCAAGACACCAGCCGTTCCTCATCATCATCGTGGTGCATCGCCCAATCAACTCTCTAGCAGTCGTTTCTTCACTTCATCACATTCGCTCTCGTCAGATGGCGCCACTGGACAGGACGGAAAGGTAAGTTTTTTGAAAATCTGCGCGCGCTTTGTTTTTTTATTTGTGTTTTGTTTGATATAACTCCATTTATGACCATGTCAGCTTAGATTATTATTAGATTAGATAATTGAGATGATTTTTTTAAAATTAAAAATTACGAATTAGAAAAAAATTAATCACGTTTTCCTTATCTATTTTTAGAATCTATTCCGAGATGTTTTCCCAGAATCATTAGACTTGAGAATTTTACTTTCCGTTTTTAATTATTTTATTAATTAATTATTTTATTTAAATTGAATTATTAATAGTACATGAAGGAAATGTAAGTTTTTAGGAAGATGATGATGATGACTAGATAATTACATGCACATGTCATATGTGAATGTGTCCCAGAGGCAATGAGCAATTGCGCATTCGTCGATTATGACTTATTTGGAGTGTACTTGTGTTTGTTTGTTTAGTTTTAACATAATTTAAATATTACAATTTGAAACATTCAGCTTGGGGGCTTGAGTTAATTTAAATTTTCTCATGTAACTTATTTTGTGAATGTAAGCACCAACAACAAGGATAGAAATGAAATTGGCGGGAAATTGGATTTTGCCGCATTAATTACAAAAATGCACCTTGGATTTACACACGCTTAATCTGTCACCTCATTTGTGTACGACCACCACCTATTGGGACACCACAGTGGCGGTGGCAATAATAACAAGATTGCAATTAACTATCTTAGTATGTACAGACAAAACAATTACCGGTCGTTGGACAATTGCAATTGTTTTCTTGTTAGTTAGTCGAAATAATATAATATTTTCTCACACACAATCAATTAACTTGGCACATACACAACACACACACCTGGTTAGAGGTGTAATTAATGAGACACAAAACAATTAACAATTGATCTACTAAAGTTGGATTAGTCTCAACTGAGATTAAGGTGTTCTCTTGTGTACAGGGCGTCTCGTAGATGAGGTTACTTTATTAGTAAAGGCACAAGTTTATTTTGAAACACACGACACCTTTTGACTTGTTTGGTGAATTTGAGTAACTTTCCCATGCAAATCTACAACATTACTTTCGCTTTATACTTTGTGTGTTTCTTTCTTTCTTTTTCTTTGTTCTCGTGTTTGAATTTGAATTTAAATTTCGCTCACCTTTTGGCTACATTTGTGCATTGAAAGTGTGTATTAATGAAAGTGTAGCCAGATATTGACCTTATTCGCTTTATTTTATTTACTAAGGTCACGTTTTTGAGTTTATGTTTGAGTTTCATGTTTGTGTTATGTCTTAATTATCGGTTATTATGTATGTGGATGGGCCTGTACAATAGAGATTAGTAATTATACTTTGTATATATGAAGGTATATATGCTTTCATTCATTCATATTTACAGGATGCGGTTAAAGTTCATGAAATTATATACGAGGTGATTCACAAAATTGACTATTATCACGATTTTAATTTAGACTTTTTATTAGTATTATTTCATTTCATTTTGGCTCGCTCTGTATTTGTAATTATTATTACGACTCTAATGACTCTCCAAATGGAATGATAATTTCAATGTATTATATTAATTCGTGTGTCTGTGTATTGTCTCATGTTTGATGAGTCTTTTCCATTGAGAGTGTACGTTATGTCAATTACCGGGCTTGTTTGGAGCAATGTGGTGCACGTGCACGAGTGCAATCATCATTACTGTAATGTTGATTAGTGTCTGGAGCACATTATACCGCAAGATGATCCAATTTAGATTTGAAATTCAAATATATTCTCATGACGATGATTGCTTTGCTTTGTATACTACTATTACTGCTCAATTACTCGTCCGCATCGTTTGAGATGTTCAACAAGTTGGTGCACACAATATGCGATAACATTCATAAATAAAGTAACAAGAGAATGATTGATGATGGAATGATTTTGTTGTTAACTTGTTGTTGTTTGAGGATATTAATATAGATTGTATATTGCACACAATATGAGCATGATTTGAGTCAATCAAATGTGAATGATTGGTTCAAGTGCGCATGTACGACAATTGGTGTACATTCACAAATAGCATGATTGATATAATCTTATCTAATAATATGAGTTTGTATGTATGTCCTGTCATCAAACTTATTGAACGCACCCACACGTATAATATGATTATGTCGACTTATGGACTTGTTGCTCTGTTGCCCATCATCATCTGATTGTGTGTGCACTGTCTCATTTCATTATGTACTTCAATGGTGTACCCATTCATAACGTACGTGCATGTCTTTAAATATATCCAAAATGGATTGATCGTTACAATGTCTGTGTGTGTGTGCAGTGTACTTGATGAAAGCTTACCTTTTCACTCATCTGCTTATCTCTTCCTCCCCTCTTTTGCCTTCGTTCACTTTCTCCCAGGTGACGTTCATTCGACTACTATCTGTGTGTGCTGCACTCGATGAACACTGCATCTTTGTATGCCCCCTTCAACTGTCCTCAATCACCAGCGAATCGTATAATTACCATAGTGCATTTTGTGTGCAAGTGCAGCTTCACTTTCTCAATTGATAATTGAACTGTCAACCGCCACAAATATACATTCGAGTCGGGACTGTTCAACAAGTTCGTGCTCATTTTGCATTGATTGATGGCACGCACGTGGTTATTCTTATTGAACAGAGTGGTGCTGGTGGTGAGGGATTTGATTATAATGAGATGAGATACGTCTTTCATCTCTCACACGAGATATATATCTCATCGCAGGCTCCTCTACTTTCTCTTACTATCACGGGTATGTCACGCCATGACGCCCGGGCGCCATTCTCTTGTGCCTTTCATAAATGACGTGACTTATCTCATTTACTGTAGTATTGAGGTTAGTTGAGACACTTGTTGCATTACCTTGAGTGTGTTAATCTTATTTGTTGAACTTTCAAATTGAATTTCTCCTCCATCTTCTTCTTATTTGAATAAAATGTTTTATCTGATGATGTTTACTGTATTTCATGCACGTATATAATTGAATTATCACTCTGTATATGAATGAGCCCGTATAATGGAGATAGCCCCTCAATGATGGACTAGGTGAGATGAATCTCCACTTGGCTGCTTAATCTTAATGATGCTGCTTTGAATAGGATTTGAAATAGGATATGTACTTAGGGCATAATTTACCCGCGGTTTTCCTTCTAAAAATTATATTTAACGATTTTTAGATTATTTTAATTAATTTATTAACTAAACTTGTGAGGTTATTAAACTTTTGTTATTTTTACGAATTTTGTTACCGGGAATTATTTTTTAAATGTTTTATATTTATTATCTATTTTTATCGTAAACTTTCTTTTATCTTTTCATCTCCCATCTAGATGGACACTAAAGACCAATCGGAATTATTAAAATCTCTTTACGAATCTCAAAGTGTCAGGTGGTTTGGCCAATTGCTTTCGGTTGGATCACTTATCTTTCTGCTGGCTTTTCTGTTTGAGCGCCAAATTTGAAACTTTCGGATACTTTCATAAAGTGACTTAGATCTTATCTTTACTTAAATAATATACTTACCTATGACTAATAATAATAAAAAGATGTTCCACTCGTAGATGACGTAATCGATTTATTTCTTTTTTAGGATAATTTTTCCCTTAATGACGTAACATATGCGAACATAATGGCCTGCATCCTCTTTAGGCTTTTGCTTTCATGTTTAATTTGTTATTTGTTATCTCAAAACCCTAATGGTGTCTCGTCTCGTTGCGCTATTGTGTGGTCCTATTCATAGAGTAGAGTATTACACACATTACGAGATGTTTGCATATTACGGCATGTATGGATGGGGCATTCACTGCTAATGGTTGCGTTGGACTATTTTGTGTCGCCACTCGCAATACAAAAGATGGATTTTCATGCATAACTTAGTTTATTGTCAAATTTGACCTGAAGGGACCATTCACAGATGTGTGTGGTTGCTCTATTTATATCGTATATATGATCTAGACTATATAATGTTGTGTGGCACGGACACCAAAACCATTGCCATTGGGATTATTATTCGAAGACCAAATTTAGGTCATTCACAAAATGTGTGACACTTTCTGTGGTGCATTCAAATTACCTCTGCTTTCACTTTGCACTTCCATTGAACTTTGATAGACACGGAAAAGCAAACCAACAAAAACCGAATGCACAAACTTATTGAACTGTTTGTGTTGTGTTCATTAAAGAGTTAAAAGTTAAATTTGAATATGAACGGAACATGGCAAGTCATCATCATTATTTCGATCAGTTTTATTACTATTATTTGTCCATTCAAGTCTAGTAGTAGTAGTAGACTTTAGTAGTCTGGGCCATCATGTTTATTTTATGATGATGCTTTCGATTGCGCAATAATTGAGCAGAGCAGACCAGACTAATGATCTCACGTAACATCGTTAGTTGTTATTTGTTTTATGTGTGACCCCATCTTGATGGTGATGTCTTCATATATGTGTTACATCTTATATGAACGGTTGACATTTTGTGGTTAGATTAGATTCGTTTCGCAAAGATCTCATCTCTACATGTTTTATTTTGTTGTTGTTGTTTTGAAAAGATATATAAATATTCAAATATTATTTATAAACATATTTGAAATTACAAGATGGTAATGATGATTAGGATGGTGAGGGCTATTTCGGTTTGTTTGAAAATTTATTATTAATTTACTGATTTTTAATTTTGGGTGTGTGTTGTTTTAGATTATCGATGATGATTTTGTCGATCAAAATCAATTTTTAAAATCATTATTCAATCTTGGTATATTTAGGAAATAGTAGACTTTTGTGGGCTTTATAAATTATTATGGTTTAGTAAAAAATAAAATAAAAATCATTTAAAATTGTGAAATCAATTATGATAATTAATGCAAAATTTTGCGTAATTTTTTAGGCGTGTGAAATTGATTGAAATGGGGTAAATTATCATAATTATTACGCAAAATTATTATATGATCTACATTTTTATTTATTGAATTTCTTATTATTTAATTGGATTAAGTTTGGGCTTGGATTTAAAATTTAAATTTAATCAAATGCGTTTCATAAAAAAAATTATCTTATATCTAAATATATTTTAAATCTCTCAAATATTCTCAGGAAAAGTGTGCGAATCAATCAATTATCAAATATATATTTGCCTTCCCGTGTAAATTATGTTCAATATTTATTCAACGACAAAAAGAACGTTATTATCACTAAGTTTGACAAATAACACGGAAAGACATGTCATGGTGCATTAGTAGATGCAGTCACTTGTTGAATGTTTGCACACATACATTCGATATATTGAAAGTATATCCACAAGTCATACATTATAATATGTCGTATATGTAAAGATATGCTAAATGGATGTAATAGTGATAACGACTACAGCATCATTACCACCACCAAATGATCGAAATGAATGCTAATAGAAAGGGAAACTGTGTGTGTTTGAACAAGCAGACCACTCGAATCGATGCACACAAGTGACACAGTTCAGTGCTTCATTAGCGCACACACACAAGTCAAGAGTCAATCTTATCTCATCTCATTTGCTAATTCGATTATATATTATATATTTCCCGGTTGGTCTGTTTTTTGTGTGACTTTCTGTTTGTGTTTGTGTCTGGGCAAACAACAAACGCTTCTCATACAGGATGAGTTTGTCTACTTTTTTGTGCATGTTTTAGCTCACTCTGTAGCACATAAGTTAGATTTCCTCTTCTTCTTTAAATTAATATATTAATATACAAACAAACATGTTAAGTCGCTATTCATGCAGTAGACCGATTTATTATCTCAATTCAATTTCACAACAACTCACAACAACATCACTGATCAATATGATTCAATAGTCGATTTATAACATCGCTCTAGACATCCTGTTTTGGTGTGTGTGTGGTATATAAATTGGATAATAATATAATTTTGCTTGTTTTGAGTGGGGAATTTTGTTCAGACTACGATCATAAATCACCAGATGCGTTGAGAATTACAGATTAACAAGATGCTGGATCAGGGATATTTTTTCTGTAAGAGAAGACTAGAAGTCATATTTTTGAAAACTTTTCATAACTTTTGAACCACTTTACGCAATTTTGTGCAACACCCCGTTTTGGAAAGCGCCAACATTTCTCTTGATAAATGCCTATATTGTCTTATGTGAAATTGTTGCGCGAAAAGGGTGAAAATTGTACTTTACTTTACGTTTACTCAAAATATATTTTGACATTTTGATGGCTTTGTTTTCGTTCCTTTTAAATCATTTTAAAATCCCGTTTCTAGATTTTTCTCTCGATGAATGTGTTCGGATTTTTACTTTGAAATTATTGTTTCAGTTCGGCAAAAGCAGTCTTTGAACTTTGTTATGTCTGAATTTGTCTTTTAATGATTTTCGATTCAGACAGACAGACGAAACAATAACAACAGCTCCCAATGTATTCTAATCCTACACACCCGGTAGATTACTTTCATCCAATGAGCAATATCCGATATTGATTAGGCAATGTCTGTGTGGTAGCCAGCCAGCGCACGATTCGTTCCAGGCCGGAAGCCGCATTCGAATGAATTACGTCATTAAAATTCATCTCACTTGTTCAACTTTTTTTTTACTGTTCTTGTTGATATAATCTCATCTACACTCACATTCACAGGATGTGATGCATGTCTAAGTTGGTGTTGGTCTATGATGTGCACACATCGACACAAATCGATTCGATTTCCTCTCGAAAATATTATTATTACATTAATTAATCAAAACACCTTAATGAGATTGAGTTGTGTTGGTCTACCAGGTGATCCGTCTCACTGGTCATAATATCACGTACAGGGTGATGCATTTAGTTTGTGAATTTAACAGAAAATGTTGAATGTTTAGTCGAGTACGTAAATTTACTAAATCACCCTGCAAAGATGGATTGCATCACTGCATTTCGAGTGCTTTATTGCATTTGGGCGCGCGAGCGCCCGACTCCCTTAAATCGAATTAAAATGATCAGAAATTGATTCGATTCGGCTTGAAAGTTTAATTACGTAAGGTAAATAATAAATTTACTTATATTATCTCAGAGTCGTTCACAGATGAGGTTTCTATTAATAGATTCATTTGAGTTATTTTTTGAATCTATTTAGTTACGGATGCGATTGGATTTAAATGTATTTGAATTTATAATTTATAATTAGATTCGTTTGTTTGATTTGTCTGTTTGATTTGCTTAATAGTCACGTCATCTGTGGATGTCATTTATGGATGTCGTTTGGGATGAGTTTAATTATTAAAAGAGTTAATTTTGTTTATGGATTTTGACCTTTTTGATTATTTAGTATTTAGTAATACTTGAATTTTGATTGGATAATTTTGATTTGCTGATTGACCAATTTAAGCACGTAGTATTGAGTTTTGTTTTGTTGTTTGTTTTGATCTATTTTGATTGATCAATTATTTGAGCGTTTATTTGAACGTTTGCGCAACTTTGAATAATTGAATTCGATTACGTATTTGTTGGTTAATACATCAAAGGTGTGCTCATAAGTATCTCTTATTGGTTACTGTATTTGTGAATAATTCAATTTGTTGATAATTTTGAATTGATCTTGTTGTTGTGTCCTTGAATTTGGGATATTTTTCGAACGTTAATTTTATTTTTTCATTTCATTTTATTTTGCAATAGAAATTGTTGTTTTGTTCAATAAGTTCATTTATTTATCTTTATTTTTATTTTAAAAATTATATATTGAACACCTGTTGCTTTATTAATTTTATAATTATTATTGTGAGTTTCTTTGTGTCACCAGTCCGAACAATTAAAAACTAATTATTAATTGGCACTCGCTTGGCTGTGTGTGGTTGGTTAATTGATGACCGGAGCAGTAAGTGCAATCTAATATATTTCTAGTTAATAGTTTAGTTCATTAGATGGATGCAAAAGTTTAATTAATTGGCACTGTTCATATATGTAGTGATTGTGATGAGGTACTTTTGAGATGATCTATTATCTAATTTGTCCCGTTGTCTCGACAAACAAATAATAATAAAGACAAAGAGTTTAAAGTTTGTCGAACTCTCTGTAGGCACTTTTGAAGTCTTCGTTCATCGATGTTTGCCTTATCGACTTTGTTGTGTCTGTGTGCGACAGTCATAAATCTCTGTCACCTTAGGTGAGTCACAATTATCACGTGATCTAGTACAGACACACACATAAAGGTATGCCTCATATACCTCATATGTGGAAAGACCTCTTTTCGTAAGTCGATAATTGGGATCACTTTTAGTAGTAGTTACATATTGAGCAAAGAATTTTGGTTGTTCAGTCAAAGTCACGTGCTCCAATTTACCGGTGTGCACACCTGACAATAAGCGCAATTGTTGTACATTTGAGATTGCTCCGCATCATCATCATCTCCACCTGGCAACCTAAATTCGAATATATGTTTGAATTCATTTACACATTTGTCAGTATATACAGGGTGTTATTATTAATATGAATTATTATCATTTTTTATGCATAAATAATTAATTATAGACCTACAAAATGTCTATATTAAAACCTAATAATAATAATAATAACGAAGAATTCGGTAAGATTAGATCATTCATATAAGTAGTACTCATACATCTAGTAGATCAAGGATGGTCTGTAAAGGATGCAGCTTTATTTGGACTTCACGTATACGTACGATAAGATGATGCTTGTGAGTTGTATTGTACAAGATGAATTCAGGTTATTATGATTCACAACAATGGTTACTGTTCTTAAGGGTGTGCGATTGTGTGTTGTGTTGATTCGGTAGATTAATATATGTGCATAGATGATGACCAACTGATAAGGTCTGGACTACTGGGCTACGGTGGTGACCGTTACCTCACTTACCAACAGTAGCTCTATACTGTCTTTTCCATAATCATAATAGAACGGACTTGATTCTTCTTCTTCTTTTGCCTACTACTTCGTGTTTAGGAGTCCTCTAATTAGACTTGATCATAGATGTGTGTGCTGTTGTTATGCTTTTGTTGTTGTTGTTTGTTGTTATGATCAAGGATCGTATGGACTACTGCTACTGTTGCGATGCTTTGAGGTGGTTCAACAAGTTGTTGGACATTCAGAGTAGTTAAGTTGGATTTAAATGAATTCACAAATTTATGGAACTGGCATGATGTGTTTGTGTTTATACTTTATTTACGAACATCCAAGGATGTGGCCGTTAAGAGAGCGTTTAGTCTAGTAAGAGCATGAGCGAGCGCAACACTTTGATGTCGAAGCGCGGGTTGAAGGATTACCTGTGTTGTGGTTGTATCCTGTATTTGTAGTAGCACACCTTGCTCACCTCACCACGGGATCCTTCGACACATTAACACCCGTACAGTAGGAGATTTTGATGTACTTTTCACGTGTTTCCATTCAATTGCAATTCTCCATTCAATTTATCAATGTACGGGTTGATGTACATTCCTCGATGTACAGTCATGAACTTGTTGCTTTGCTTTGCTTTGAAACTTATTTTTAAAGACAAAGTTGAAGTTCAAAGTTTATGAACTAAAATGCTCAAAAAGTATCCTCTCTTGTAAATGCAACCTAGTTTTCTCATTATGATTCAACTTTGTACAGTTAACTTTTCCCTCCACTTTCGAATGTATTTGTGAACATATTGCATTTCATTTCAAGCTCACACACAACTCGATGAGTCGTCGTCGTTTTAGTCTCATTTTCTATTTTGAGTCTAATTTCGCGCTAAACCGAGACAAGTCTTTGCACAGACTTGTTTGTATAGTGCACAGCACAGTCTGACCTCTTGTTTCAATTAGTGCTAGGTTAAGTCTAAGTCTTAAGTGAGTCTGACTAGTAAATTATACTTTCAGGGATGAGCAATCAAAGTCGAACTGTGTGTGCACATCTATGTACGTAGGAGCGAGTGTTCTTTTAGGCTTGGCAATTGCAATTGCTAAATGGTTTGGCTATAATGGTTGTGTGTTTGTGCGTTGGTCTACTGTTTTGGTTGAAGGTGAGAACTGAAGATGAGTTGGTGGACTCGAATTGACGTGTTTTGAGCTGTAAGAGGAAGTTGCTTCTGTGTTTGGCGTACGTTCATGTGTAACGCTAGTTATGAATAATGAAGTGCAAGTTCAAGATTGATAGTATTTTGACACCTGCGTAACGCCATTTGTGAATATATTGATTGGACGGTTATGAAATTGTTAATTTGAATTTTAAATTCTTGACGTTACAAATTTTGATTTATGATTGGTGAAGTTTGGATTTAGATTAACTTTGGACAATTGCCATTGGTACCAATTGGTAGATTGAGTTTGAAATTCACAATTGACTTTTCTTGGCTAAATTTAGTAAATTGGATTATTTCTTGGAAAGTTTTCTATTTCTAATTAAAAGTTTTAATTGAAAATGTCATGAACTTGATCTTTATCTTCTGTGTGTGTAGATTGGAAATTTTTGTTTGGATTTATTTATTTTGAACAGTAAAGTATTTACTGAACAGCCGCACAATTAGAGTCTCATTTATATTAAAAAACGGGAGTCCATTTAGACTGGGCGTCAGTGGCGCAGTATTGGCGCCATCGGCGTCATCGTCGGGATGTGTGTCTGACTTCGACGAACTCCTAAACCTGTCCACTTGTGTTGTCTATGGTATATACGTACAGGATGGTCCTTTAGTAAATGACGTACTCGGGAGATGATAGACTCGAAAGTGTGCAAACACAATTTAGGGATACACTCGAATGCTGTCGTCGAGTAGTTCGCTATGGTCGTTTCGTTAGTTAGCCTTTCTCATTACTACTGTACTGACCCGACACATTCATTCTCGTACAATGGACACAGCATGGATGCTGACAGATCACACAAAAGGACAGTTCATAAAGTTTGTCATCTTTGTACAATAGTAGATTGAATGATAATGCTTCAAAGACTTGTTGAACCAACAATCTTTTTGTCTTTTATTTTTCATATGATTATTTCAAAGGGCAACACTTGTTGTTGTTGCATTCGGCTTTTCATTGGCTTCTCGCATTCACGATCATAATGAATAATATCTCATATAAAATAATAATCATATTGGTCGTTTGTAATTGTGTGTCTGCTTGGTGGTGTAATAAGTTTTCGGTAATTGTGACCACTTGTGTGAATAGTGCAAATTGGAAAGACTTTAGTGTGCACCTGTATGGCAGCCATATAATGGCAGTCATGGATGGCCCTTATTAACGGTGCCTCTCTATTGGTATGAGGTGTTGCACGCAGTACAGAACACTGTTGCCATATGTGATAATTAGTCAAATGGTTGTCTTAGTAATAGTTCAGTACAATTGTCGACCAATTAATGACGATTAATTTATTATATTGTCCGTACAATTGAGATCAATCGATCGATGTGTTTGATCATATTGATTAGTGTTTGTTGCTACTGTTTGGTAAATATATGTTTGACGTGAGACATTTTGCTTGGACACATTTGAGCATTTGATTAATTTGAGCACACAAATTGAGTCAATCCTTGATCTAATTAGTTGAGTTTTATCACATTTTTCAAACTCATAAATGTTTCATAACACACACAAAATCAATGTAAATTGTGTTATGATCTAGTTTGAAAGTTCAATAGTCTTGGTTTTTTTTCTGTACTAAGAAATTAAATCGAATTGAGATTGTATGAATGCACATGAACATGGCAACGTTTTATATGCATTTCCTGGAAACCAAAACCAACCAGTTTCATTATACACGATTATTAAAAGCATTTAACACTTGAGTAAGTTGTGAGTTGTAATTTGGCTATGTCCTTTACAGTGTGTAGATTAATCTTATAATCTCACCTATTTAGCAGTGCTAATCCTTGAGACAACAACAACATTAGCAACGACTTGAGACATTACTGGACAA
Source organism: Rhizoglyphus robini (assembly GCA_023373905.1). Lineage (NCBI taxonomy): Eukaryota > Metazoa > Arthropoda > Arachnida > Sarcoptiformes > Acaridae > Rhizoglyphus > Rhizoglyphus robini. The sequence continues at coordinate 9,578,638 of JAKIJQ010000001.1, read as the reverse complement.
TTTAGATATTTATGATCACTAAACTTAGTTACAAGGGAATGGAAATTATTACTGATTACCTTTGAGAGTCACCTAAATGCATAATAATTTTGATTTTATTGTTTTTTGGTTGGTATAATTAGTGGTACTGATAATATATATGAGATGAGCCTAAATAATACTGTAATGAGTAGCGACTTAATGACATTTAAATGTTGGTGTAATATGTTTGCTACTGTAAATTGAAAATATAAGAGTCGCCGGTTTGACCTTTCATATATGATGTTTATGGTGCTTGTTTGAGAATTATACATTGTAAATTACAATTTGTAATATACAATTGTTATTAAGTAAAGTTTGTCTGGAGAATGTCATTGATGCGCTTCATTGAGTCATTAATTGTGTTTGTGTGTTTGGTTTGCTTGTTGGAAAGACATCGTTTGTCTTGTTTGTCATTTCACTTGTAAAGCATTTCACTTTGATTGGTTTGTTTTCGGTTTTGTCGTCAATTGCAAAATTGTGTTCAAGTGCGGTGGTCCTGTCAACAGGTGGATGGACACTCTCTGCCAGTGACTCATCATCACTCTCTCGCACCCGATGAGTCAATTAATACACAGCACACAGCAGTAGCTTTAATGTACTGCAGTATGCAATTGACAATAACCGGGGGCAAAAGTGTTCCACTCATCCATTCAGTTTGTGTTTGTCTTTGCTTAGAAGCAACCAACCGGTCAAAATGGATCTGCAATGTGTGCAATGTGTAGTGCACCCTGTATCCGTGTTTGTTTGTGTGTTGATTGGTGTGCAGCACAGCACACACAGCACTCAACAACAGGTAGATCGTATTGCATGCAACAGTACTACTAAATGCAGACTACGTTTAGCAGCGAGTTCGGGGCATAGATAGTTGGTTTGGTTGAGTCAGTCAGTGAGTGTCTGCCACTTGTGCACCACTGATCAGTGGTCGTCTCATACTTCTCACCGTGGCTCACAGAGTCTGCTTTACTTTTTCGAGGTAACTCTTACTCTGTACTTACTTGCTTGCTCGTGTACTGTCTACAGTACAGCAACTTGTTGCCCATTCGTCGTCTTCGTAAGACGTTCCTCATAGCATTGGCTCAATGAGTGAGTGTGTATGTGAGTTTTCTCCACACGCAATCGAGCAATACGAAGCGATGATAGCGCGAAGCGTTGAAGCTGTCAGTCGCGCGCGGAAAGTCGAGACGAGAGTACTCGAACATCGACAAAACTCGTCTTGTGTGTAGTGCGAGTGAATTTATCATCGAATGTTGTATGTATGAAAGAGCGTGCTTTGACCACACATTTGCCTTATCAAACTCTAAACCTAAACTGATGCACAAATGAATGCAACAAATCAAACAAGCCCCAAACACTTTGCACTGCACTCGAACATACATTCAAAAGTTGTACTTGTGAAATGTGAAACCAAAATTTTATTGACAAGTGATGATGATGACTATTGTTGAACTTGAATTGTTTGAAGTAGTATCGAATCTATTTGAATCCTTCTGAGTGTACAATCAAGTTGTTTAGTGAACCGTCTGTTTGTAATATTTATGACCAGTAATTGAACAGTATGACCTAACCTCAACGTTTAAACCCTTCTTCTAATGTTCATATCATCATCATCGACCATACCATTGACCTCACAGAGATAACCAGTCTTTTGTCTTGTTGTCTTCTCACTTGTCTAGTCGCTTCATTCTTCATCATCGACTTCTTTTTCTTTTATTTTGTTCTATTCTAAATATTCGATGGCGCCCACCAACGCCCAAACCTTGTGTTCTATGTTTTGATCGTTGTGTGGTGTTTGGTGATCCGTTTTATTGGATCTGATGTGTCTGTCCTCAAGTGGCTGTCTTCGTATTTCTTTCGTTGTCTGTTGTTGTGTCAGAGTGCAACAATTTTCCCGCTAAGTACAAACAACAAAGTGTGTTTGGTTCAATTGTGTTAAGTGTACGGCCTGTGTGTTGACTTGAATTGTGACTTGCTTGTTAGTGTGTTTTGGTGTCCTTTTCAATTGAACCACTGCCAATTGGTGCGCACTGATTGATTGATTCAATCAAAACGGTTCAACTGATTGATTGACCTAACCAACCAATACAACTGTTGGACTGCTCAAGTGCTGATTAGTTGATTAGTTCAATTGACTTGAACGCACACTAAACGTTATTCGCTACTGTACAACGTTCACTTGACTACTTATTATTACTCAAGCTCACTTAAAACAATGCCCCCGACCTACAAATCATCACCTTAAAAAAGAACACAAAAAAGAAAGATCTAAATTTAACACCTAAATTACAAATTACACACACACAGAAATCGATTCGACTGACGCTAATCGACTCTATTTTCCAATTTGAATTTGTAATTGATTTGGCTTTTGGGCTTTTGTCTTTGAGAACCTTGAAGTTGTTTGCTTGGAATCGACGATTGCAACTTATCAATCCTTCAAAAGTACAATAAGGAAGAACACGACGATGATTTGTTTAATTAGTTCAAAGTACAATCATGCAAAATGCTAATTGAAAACAAATAAGAACAAACAATCACTTTGACTTTTGACGCGACTAAATGATTCGACTTCCTATTGTCATTCAAAAAAAGCCGTTTTGACTAATCAACAAACATTTAAATCTGTGGGGGAGGGAAAACACAGTAGTCGATCATTTTCTTATTATTACTCAAACAATACTTTTCGATTAATGCGACTAATTCAAGTAAAAGTTTGTGCGAGAAAATCGGCCATTTGAAAAAGCTTAAAAATCGTTGAGTCGATTTATGATTTTGTTTAAATCTCTTCTAATGAAGTAATCAACTGAACGACAATTGACTTGATTCGATCATTATTTCGATACATTTTCGAATCGATTCATCAACTTTGTACCTTTAGAGCACGGTCATATTTTCAATCAACTGGTTGCATTAGACCATTTACCTCACATCACAGCCACACCAATTGCCATACACTAAATAGCCATCAGATATGTAATCGATCAAGTCAACTCTTTGCTCTTGATTGATCACACAAACTCTTCATCATCGTCCTGTGATGCTCTCTCGCAATCATCATTAGTGTGAAATAGGAAATTGAAAACTTTCTATTAATAAAAAGAAAAGAAAGATCAACTTTCGTTCAAATATGACCAACTTTACCGTCGAATACGAGTCGAAAGTTTTCAATCAAAGCGACTATTATTTACATATTTCTCGTTAAATCATTTTGTCGTTGAAAAGGTTTTCTTTTGTGTCGCTGACAAAAGGCCTCCTTAATCATATGCTTCCATAGCTTTGCATCGTTCAATGTCTAGACGGAAATATATTTGTGAATGCTATTTATGAGTTGCAAAAAGAAAGAAAAGAAAAGCACATTCAATTCAACTACTACGTATGTATACGTTCTGCGACTAGTAATCGATTGATCGATGCGATAACTTTGAATAAATCGATAAAGAAAATAATAATAATATCATAAAGGCTGAATTTATGAATAATACAAACAAACAAATGAACATTTTATCATCGAATTCAACAGTACAATCAGATACTTTGATTACTAATTGATTACAAAACGACAAAATTGAAATCGATTATTCGAAGGCTCAATGGAGAGAGAAAGTTTGTTTCGAAACTAATCGTTTCATGAATCAAATTTGCAATTCAACTGTATACGATTACGATTATCAACTTTGGCCTTATCGACTTTATATGATCAACAGCACTTTGTAACAGCAAGTAACAAATCTTTTTCTCGCCTTTCCACAAATGACGTATCTTGTTTGACGAATCTATTCGATTTGAATCGACTTGTTTCAACAACAAGACCAACAACATCGTCAAATCTTGTCCATCTAAATGTGTTATGGATTTATGTTGAACTGTTCGTATATGATGTATGATTCTATAAATATCGCATCATCGTACATACACGTGATATCACCCTAGTACATCTCTAATTTGTCTCGCTTCTTTTCTTCTTGGTTTTCATCGTCGTACACATTTTCTTCTTCTTCTTGGACATGTCGACAAGCGCGATAAATTCGAAACCGAAACAAAACAAAAGTAAAATCTTAGGAAAATCTTACTTTTCTCTCTAATTTCTCCTCTCTTTCCTTCAAACCTGCAAACTATAAATTGAATTTAGATCATCAGATCATTTTGTAGCTACTATTTAGTAGTAGTACACACTGCGCTTCAATTTATCGAAATTCTCACACTTTTATTCGACTTGAGCACTTTTTTTTCATCACTCAACCTTTAAATCTTCACTTGATTGAACGAGTAAATTGTGTTTGACTGTTGTTGTAATTTGTAGTAGAAGGTAGGACTTGAAAGGTTCATTTTGTGTGTGTCTGTCTGGAAAGGCACTTTTTGAGTGTTTGAGTGCACAACAACGAAAATGGGGACTTTCGGTAAGGTCACTACTAAGCATTATTACTACGGTGCCAGTGAAATCATAATCGAATCAACCTAAAAGTCAATAAGTCTGTGTCATGTCCACTTATTACAATCACCACAACGGAGGAGGCCATCAGGCCTCGACTGGCAAGTCGAGTCGTTATGTCGACTCGTCGTCCTATGCTCCACCACCGTTGATCGATCACCACTCGACTCATCATCACCATCGCCACCATGAGGCCTCCGCCGCTCATCATCAGCATCAGCAGCATCCCCTCAGTGAAATTCAATCCCATCCAGTTAGTAATGGTGCCATAGTTTCATCTAGTCACAAGGAAAAAACCTCATCTTCGTCTTCAAACTTTTCTTCTTCATCCACAACGAACTCTACTTCTTCTCGTCATAGTCGAAATAGTCATCATCGACGCAGTCATCAACACCAACAACCTAGTGACACAGTAATCAACGGAACTAAGCACGCCAGCACTTACTTCGATGATCATCTCGATGACGGCGACAGTGCCGGTGTTAATGACTACGATGAGGACGAACTGGCCAACAGTACACAACAGTTGACAATCATGTTGGATCAAGAAAGTGATAACAACAGCCATCATCGACAGTACAGTCGACAGTACAGTCGAAATAGTCGACGACATGAAGAAGAGATTATGGCGGCCATGATGGCCACAAATCAGCAGCAGCAACAACAGTACAACCCACAGTACGACATGGAATCGTATTACACGGAATGCTTCAATGCGGGTCAGTTGATGCTACCTGACAATGAACGTTCCGTGGATGAGGAGGATGATGGATATCCAGGAGATGAGGAGGAGGATCCGACCAACTTTGTGGTCGTCTCCGCACTGGTAAGATCATTAACGAAACAATATACAAAGAATTGTCGATTGTTGTGTTATGAAATATTGAATTGAATTGAATTGAGAATTAAGAACAGAATTGAGAGTGTCATTTGAGACTCAAAGTGTCAATGACTAGAGCAATTGAGGTCATTGTGAATTGTGTGTCCTGTGTACTGGATCTAGGACAATTCTTGATTTATATTTCACGATTCTGTGATGATTCTGTTATTGTGTGTGTATGTATTTATATATACACTTTCATGATGTTCATGTTTTGGGAGAGGATTTCGGGAGGAGAGCGAATCGAAGAGATTAAAAGATGCTGACCTTTGATAATTCTGATTGAGTGAGTGTCGAGTTTGGTGCTTTTTGTTGATGTTGTTTGTTCTTGGCAAATTGAAGTTCACGAATAGTTCGTTTAATCTTTTTTGTGTGTTTTCGGGTGTCAACTTGTACATGTGTCAATGACATTTGAAGTTTAATAATGAGTATTAATTTAGTGAATTAAAATTGGATTTTTAAAATTTTTTATTTATTTTTGAAAGTACATTTGAACTTTACTTTTTCTGTTGCTGTTGTTGCTATTGGCAGCAATTTGCGGAATTGGCCAGACACTTTAGTTTTGTTCAATCATTCTTATTTTTGCTTTCTTACTTTTGTGTTCTAATACCAAAATTGTGACAATTTGTGTCAAAATGTATTACGCAATTGGATTGTTATATAAATTATGATTGAACCAACGTTCTTTTCTTGAGATTATTATTATTACTTGAAGAGGTGCCAATTTTAGTCGATTCGGGAAAGGAGAGGGGGAGTTGAGAAGTGAAGTAGTGTAGTATCGTTCAGGGTGATCAGTGTGTAGCACAGTGTAATAATCGATTATATTTCTACTACTAAATAATCGACCATTGTCATCTGTTGTCTATTGTGTGTGTCTTGAACATTGCAGTGTCGAACCATATTTTCCTTCTTTCCTTTCGAACTCTACCACTCGAAAGTATGCTCGAGATCGAGACAATCGCTCTACTTGACTTTGTCTCTACTCGATTGTGTTTGGTTTTGCCTTGTGTGCTTGTGCTGTGTGCCAAGCGTTGGTGTAAATTACTGGTTGGTGGTTAACATCGTGAACATGAACTAGATCTCTCCTTTTCATGTGTAGTGCACACATTATTAACCATACCAAATCTTATCGACTTAAACAAATAATAAGAATAATAAAGTTGACCAAGTCGAATCGATTCGAACCACGGTTTTGCCTTTCTCATTTTGTCCTTGTACGTAAAGGTAGAGTTGTGCCTGTGGTAATCATATACTTACACTTACACCTACTTAGTCATGTAGGTAATAGTCTCCACTGGTGTTCGTGTCATCATCATGATCGTATGTTTAGGTTCATTATCATTATCAGACACGGTTTAGAGTCTAAACTTTAGAAGTGTTCAAACCGTCAAACCGACGACCCAGCACTCGTTCACCATCATCACCATCACCACCAGCATTTGCTTTATTTACCGTAACAAATGTGCTTTTGATCTATTACTGCCGTTTTGTTTGTTTTGTTGATATATGATTCGTACAGTATAATGTGAAATGGCCTTTTAACCCGTCATGATGATTAGACTCTTTTGGAGAGAGGTAGGGCGAGCGCACCGAGTGCCACTGCTGATGACCCTTTCCCTCCACTGTTGGAGGTCATTTTCATTGAAGGTTCATTCAAATGATTATTATATACCTTCTTCTTCTCGTTGTTGTATACTTCTGTTCAAAGTTCACTTAACTCTCACACAGACAAACCTTAATGCATATTCATAATGATAACTATCCCTTGGAGTACTAAAGGATAGTGCACCCAGGGGGCACTCTCTTCTGTATGGGAATGTCTGCTCAGTGCACCACCATTCGATCATATCTCAACACACACAACACAGTCAAATGACAAAAACTCTCCGGATCCAAGCATTAGTTCAAGGCTCACATACATTACAATATAAGTGTGTCTTTGGTTAGGCTTCACTGGTGATAAGTCTCTCGTAAACAGTAGTATACTCCAGTTCAGTAAGTTTCATGTCAATCGTGTGACTGTTTGAGTAAGTAACTTACTTTATGAATTGCGCCGGAGTATTTGATTTCAGTCAGTATTATCTCTTGATCTAACAAAGCATATAGTATATTAATAATATCGCAGTAGTATTTCGTTTTCCCGTCGAAATGAATCCAACCATACACACCAATGTCACATACTAACCAAATGGGTACTATACTTGAGTACAGGTTGGGCACTTTTTGAAAGTTATTTAGATTATTTGCTTAACTTTAAGATTATTCTGTAACACTCTGTACTGAAAAGTGCAATGTCCATTCACACATTTTAGTCGATCGACTGTTTGTCGACAAGAAAAAGTCAAAGTTATCAAGTTGCAATCGGCGGCAACAGATTAATCGCTCTATTCAATCGACAAAACTGTATTGTTTTACAAGGAAGGTTTCATGCAGGCACACAACGGATAATATTATAATTATAACTCTCTTTATGACGGGACATTGTGCTCTACGTTGTTCTGTACGTATTTTACAGGTTAATGAAGTTCATTAGTACACTTTCAAGTGTGTGCTAATCGAGGTTTGATTGATTTTTAAATATTTGTTAATTGATTGGAGTGAAATATGTTAATGGGAGGCAGAGAATTCAGGACAAGTCGATGATGACGTGAGGTGATAAGAAGTTATGAAAGAATTTTGAAATTCTGTTTATGATTTTTACATATTTTACATTCAGGAATTTGAGAATCGGCCTTTTGTCTTCAGTAATCGGCCTTTTGCTTTCATTAATCCATCTTTTGCAATTCTTTTACTTTTGTATTGGGCAAATTCTTCACAAAACTTTTAATCAGGAAGTTAAATATCTACAATGTTAATGAAAGTTCAAGGAAGTGTGTGTCTTCATCTTTGTGTCTATTAGTCTTTTCACTTCTCATTCTCGTGTACATTCTTGGCACATTAAACCACCCAAAGTGTCTACTAATATGACACTAAGTTGTTCGTTTTGATATGCAAACATTACATTATATATGGCACGCAATAATAAAAAGGCATAAACATTTTGGCAATGTTTTATATACTTTTTGTTATATGACAGACAATTAGGTGGACTGCTCACTGAGTTGACTGAATGCTTTATGAGTTGAGAACGTCACTCAAAGTGTATACGAATACGAATACGACAAAGTCTAGTCATTGAAGTTATTTTTTCCGCTTTTATGATTTTTCCCACTTGTTTGGCTGTTTATACTTCACTACAGCGAATAAAGTGAATCGGGAAAAGAAGTAAAATCAAAACAAAACATTCGAACTAACAATGCAGGAATGCCAGAAAGCAAGCAACAACAACTACAGCAACAAAAGCTAAAACACAAAAGTCAATTCACTGATGGACACAATAAAGCTTTTTAGCTTTTTGGACTTGACGAACGTGACACAAAGAATTTTTCCTGTTTTCGAACGTACGCACACACACAACTTCATTAGAGGAACTAAACAGTTTTGAAAGTAAAAATAAAGTAAAAATAACCTCTCTTGTCTTTCAATCTAATAAGCAGATCATCATCATCATAATAAGACAATTAGCACACTAAAACATTATTATTATTTTGTTATTATTTAAGAAGGAAACACTTTTCAAAATGTTTTCAAAATTCGGTTGAAAGTGAAGCTGAATTAGTTAAACTAAAAATGGTGCTACATACGAACTTTATGAACGGCTTAAATGACTTTAACGATAATAGGGAAGAATCCCAGTAAAACAAAAATAACACAAAACTCATAAACTCTAAATCCAATTAGACTGACTTTTAAAGCTAATTAACCCGGTTTTAAATTTAATTGGAATGATGAATGCAAATTGAAGTGTTTCACAAGTTTTTCGTCTGTTTTAGGGGGAAAAGGTCTAATCTAATCAAAGACCACTTTTCCGGTCACTAGCGAAAAAGCCAATCTACCAAAGAGAAATTATTGTGAGTTAGGTAGAATTGGTTTTAGCACTTTTGGTAATTGTTATTTAGATTGTGTCACGTCATTTACGTTTAGTGCATAATATGTAATCTTGATTGTTCGTGTGTTCATGCTTCAATTTGTTTGTTGTTCTTGAGTGAGCTTTAAGCTTTAACTTAAGAGCGCCTAATCCCAAAACCGGTAGATACGATGAAATCACGATGAAAATTGAATTTAACACACGAAAATTTAATAATAATTCAAAAAGTCAATAATTATGTAATGACTATTTTCGAGTAGCCGACAAGTAGTCGACGACAGTTAATTACAATGTTGTGTCCATGCGAGACAATCAAATGAAATGAATGTTTGACTTTGACGTTTCGTTACGTACGTATGTTGAAGTACAAGTAGAAGTGGAAAAGTGTAACAAAAAGGCAAATGTGAATTTAGTAAAGTAGAGTTGAGTGAATGTGAACGGAAGAGTTCATCAAGCATTTCTGTCAATCATCACACACACAACACCGAACTACTACCGGACAGCGACGAAATGGCCATTGGCTACTTTGGAATGTATCAAAACGGGGAAGGACGACTTGAGTATGCTATGTTTGATATATTAGAAATTGTAACAATCTCGTGTGTGACGAAATGGCGAACGAGTGGTGGTGGTGGTCAGGCATGGCGAAACAATTTCGCTCGGACACACGCAAACTTTGCCGATACAGTAGCGATCAGTTTGATTTGTGTGGTGGACAGTAGATTAGATATAATTGTGCGAGATTTTCGAGTGTGTGTACAAAGTTAAAGTAAGTTCCGCGTGTTGATAATCAACAAAAAAAATAGTAGAACAACACGGAAATTTTGTTGGATTTATTAGAGAAATGATGAGTTCTTGTTGTGGTTTGATGAAAGTCCAGCTGTTTTCAAAATTGGACCAACAAAAGGGACTTTTACTTTTAAGGATTTAATTTAACTTTCGTTTTAAAGTTCATTCTTTTAACACCGTAATATAATAAATCAATTTTTCACACTTTTCCCTGTGTCGACTTTTGTGATTGCAATCTTTCTTGTATGAGAAATGTAATATTAGTTCGTGTGTGTTTTGAGCGCCAAGTGCAAGTGCCCAAAAAGCAATCAAGTGTGACTTGGTGTTGTGCAATAAATATCTTGCAAATTGGGAATGAATTTTAAGTTTAAGGTAATTTGGTATATTTTTGAATGCATAATAGTAAAGTAGTTATATTATACAGTAGCTTCTTTGTCCTTTGTCTTTTGTAAATGTATTTAAATTTCAAATGGAAATTGCAAGTGCAATCACAGGCGCAATTCACACACAACTAGACTACAGAGGCGTTTGTGCGTTCGATTTTACGTGCTTTTTCGAACGCGTAGGCGAATCGCTGTGAGATTTGAATGGGATTTTGCATTTTGATTTATATATATTTTCAGATATAACTTTGGATAATCTTGGTACACACATTTAACTTTTAAATGTCTAATTTAGCAACTTTTTAAGTGTTATGATAAATTGGTGCGTGCATTCATTAGTTTGTGAACTTTTTTCTTTTCTGCAATCAAATTGAATGTTTCGATATATATCGTGGGAGAGTTTAAATTCTTTTTCGATCTTTTTTGATTGGCCATTTTATGGCTAATTTGAGATGTGAGGTAATTTGTCTTGTGTGTGTGTATGAGTTTTGAAGAGCACACACAGTCTCCCACAATAATCATTTGCTACTTCAATTTTTGCTTGTTGGGCGATGATGATGACGATGATCAATGTGTCTGTGATTGAACACTAAACGATTGTGCTTGATGAATTGCTGCGCGTGTATGCGTTTTGCCGATGTTTTGTTCAATAAGTTTCAATTCAAAGTTGAATCGGATCGCAAGATTGAAGTTTCTTTAAACTTTCAACATTACCTTAGTTAAGTTAAGTTATATGCAAGTCTAGATGATCTGGATGATGATTAACGATAATCGCTTTACGATAATCATCACAAACAAGAAGCAAAATAACAACAACAATAATAACAAGTTTGTTTTGTTTCATTCATGAAAATTGTTTAGATAATTGTTTACGAGTTATCGTCGTTTTAAAAGATTGAGTGATTATGTTTCGGAAATGTTTGGGTAATTGTTTTGTTGATAAATTATTTGCTCGATAAGTTGTTTTGAACAATATTTTTCAGTTTTGGAATCAAAATTGATTTGTTTGGCTTATTTTGCAAATAGCTTTGAGATATTCGAAAAAATGTTTGTTTCTGCTCAAATATTTTCAAATTCATGCAAAGTTTGTTTACGAAATTGTTTTAAAATTCATATTCATTTTGATATTTTCCATATTTATCGTAAGTTTAAGGTCAAAATCATAATTATTTATGGTCTGTCGGTGTGACTGTGCATTTTCCGAATCTTATTACTCCACGCCAGTCAACACCTTTACGCGTTCATAAATATGAATTTCTCCTCACCTGTCTTAAATAATTCTTATTCATTTGTACATTTCCATTTACACAATTTGAATTTCTGATTATTATTATTACTCAACTCGTTTTCGAACGCTCGCGCGCGCATCCTTTTGATTGTAATTTCCAATTCATATTTGTAACTCTTCTTTTTTTATTTCTTTTTATGTTTTCTTCCTATCCTTGGACTTGTCTTGCCTCTTCTTCTTCGTCTTCATCTACGTTCACATTCGTTCAGCATGACGAGAATTTCTTGCTCGCCGCCTTATTTGGTGCCATCGAGGAGGGCAATCTGCATTCCATTGAGGAGCTCTTTGCCGCATCCGCCATCGATCCCAATCAATGCAACAAGGTATGTTCATAAATACAGTTATTTAATATATGAATAATATATTTCTTAATAAAATTAAGGCAAGATTTAATTAGTGTTCATTAACCTTAATTGCCTTTATGAATGTGCACAGCCACACAATTAGCTCACATTACAGTTAATTGACCTATTAATTATGTTTGTCTTACTTGTCTTCTTTTTTGTTGCTGTGTAGCATGGCGAATCGTTGTTGCATTACTGTGCCGGACTGGGCCAGTTGGAGATTTTCAAATTTCTGTGCCAAATTGGTGCCGATCTCAATGTGATCGATGATGTAAGTGTGTTCGGTGGTTTATGAAACGATTTTGTAATGATTTCTACCCGTTAACAGCAAGAGGATACGGTAATCCACTGGGCTGCCCGTCAGAATCATCCGCACATCATTCGTTACATCTACGAGCAAACAGTATCGATCGAAATGATCAACAAGGTCAGTTCAGAGATGACGTTACTATCTTGATAACCTTGTTATTATTGTTATTCTGTGAATAGAATCTCGAAACACCGCTACATGTTGCCGCACGGTATGGCCATGTGGAAGCAATTGAACAACTGTGCAAATGTGGGGCAAACATCAACGCTATCGATGAGGTATGAGGATGATGTGGTGATTGAGTGAAAATAGTCAAACTAATCTGATTGATCTTTCTCTCGATAGCATGGCGAGACGGCAATACTGATCGCGGTCTGGCATGGCTTTCCAAAGATTGTTCATATCCTCGGGGAGATTGGCGCGGACACTAACATTCGAAATAAGGTATGACTTTTGAGACTTTTGAAGGTCTTGCCAATTATATTGCGATAATCTCCCAACGATGTGATTTACGACGACTGATCTTTTTCTTTTCTTTTGTTTTATATTAAATTTATGTTATGGCTTTGGCTCACCTCAGGAGGATGAAACTGCACTACATGTGGCCAGTGCACGAGGACATGTCGAGTGTGTTCGCTGCTTGCTCGACGCCGGTGCCAATGCCAATCTGCGAAACAAGGCAAGTTGTGTTGTGTTGTATATCATGAACGTATCTTATCGATATATTTGTGGGACTCTATTTGCATACATGCACCGACACAGACACCAACAGGATGTGTCATAAAAGATTGAAAGAACAAAGAAAATCGAGAGACTTGGGAGACACATTGTGAACGAATAGTGGGGGAAAGGAGTTCAAGGTGATTGGTGAATGTTGTGCTTGACAGGACAATTTAGGTCTGTGCGTGTTTGTGTGTGTGTTTGCATAGATCCATAAATACATTAGACAATTACATCAGAGAACAATGGAAATGACGATAGGGAGACTTTGTTGGTCAGTTTTAGTTTTTGGTTCGATTTGAATGGGAATAGATGTTACATTAAGTTGCTAATTATAGAGATGCTCAATACTAATTCTGGTTTGCCCTTTTTATTAGCATTCGTACACTCCACTGCACCTTGCCCTGAAACGTCAACACTCGACCGTTGCAATGTTGCTCCTGAAATGTGGTGCCGACTTTGAGCTACCCGATTCGAGTGGTGAACGAGCAATTCACTACGCTGCCCGGTACAATCTGGTGCCCATCTGTCAGTGGCTGTGTCAGTCACTGAGTTCGACCACTTCCCTCAACACTGCCGCAGCCACCAACTCACTGGTTCAGCCTCGCTGTCTGGTGAATGTGCCTAACAAGCACGGTCACTATCCACTGCATGTCGCTGCCAAGTCTGGTCACATTGAAATTGTTCGCACTCTCTGTTTGGCTGGATCGATTGTGGACCAGCGGGACAAGGACTCGATTATACCGCAGATTTGTGCCATTGCTCAGTCGCACAATGATATTGCTGACTTGTTGACTCGACTTCGAAATGAGAGGCAAAAAGAGGAATTCATTGGCCAATTGAGTCAACTCAATCAGCAACCTTTGTCGCGCATTAAGTTGAGAATATTTGGTCACTGTGGATCGGGCAAATCGACTCTCATTGAGTCTATGAAGTGTGGCTACTTTAGTTCATGGTTCAGACGATCGAAAGTGTTGAGCAGTAGTACTTCGATGCTGAGGGGCAAAACTGTGCCCGGCACTCCAGTTACACCAACTTTGCCGAATCCAAGCGAAATTCCGTCCCTTTCGGGCAAACTTTCCTCCAACATGGAACCGTCCAACTTGTCGTACGAAAACCAGACCAAAGGCATCGACTGTCAACAGTTGTTCATCTCGGGAGTGGGCGATTTGAGTGTTTGGGAATTTTCTGGCAATCCTGTGTACTACCAACTGTATGATCACTTCCTCACCGACATGCACTGTCTCAATGCGATCGTGTTCCGTTTGTCCGATCCGGCCGAAGTGCAACTCGAGTCTATTCTCTTTTGGTTGCAATTCATCGCCTCTCGTCAGACAATCACCGAGCCACTGTTGTACTGTGGCAAGAGTACACAACACTCTCGTGTCATTCTCATTGCCACTCATGCCGACTTGGCAGAACAATCTGCCAGTTTTGGCACATCAGAAGTGGAACTTGCGGCTCATCTCAAAGATCTACTCACCAAAGTGTCCACTAAATTCAGACATCAATTCGATATTTATGGAAATATTTTCATGATGGACGCATCTGTTGCTGGCTCGGCTGGCATGAGACAATTGAAGGGTCATTTGATGCAGGCCAAACAGTCGGTCCTCCTGCAGCCAGACTTGCCACACTCGACCCGATTCCTCGATTCAGTTCTCACCTTCCTCAATCTGTACCGCAAAGTGTCGGCCAACTTTCCCGTGTTGGCTTTCCACCAGTTCAAGGACATGATTCGATCACAGATCAATCCACTCGCCTCGGACGACCACTTCAAAGACTTGATCCATCAGCTGGTGATTATGGGAGAGATCTGCTTCCTCAAGGCCACGAGTGTGACCAATTACGATTTGCTCGTGTTGAATCCCAAATGGCTTTGCTGTGATATCATCGGCAGTCTACTGTTGCTCAAGTGCAATCCCGCGAGCTACTTCAATCAATCTCAGTACCATCCAGACATTCAACTGCCATCCTCCAGTCGTATCAATGGAATCTATTCAATTGATGAATTTCAGGAATTGTACACAGATGTGGACGCACTCGATTTGCTTCAACTGTTGGAGTCACTTTCACTGTGCACTCAAAACGATCGATCTGGCGATATCGAATATGAATTTCCGTGCTTCATCCTGTCGGGCGATTTGGACCAAGTACTGGACCAGTTCCAGTACCGAGAGAATTGTGTCTATCACGGTGTGGTGTACCATCGGTCGGGAATTAGTAAGGCGGCTGCCAATTCGGGCACAATCCTGTCGAGTATATTCCCGAGAATTCAGGCAAATCTTCGTTCGGATTTGAGGAAAAACACAACTTCAACCTACGATGTCGATGATCTGCACAACTGCTATCAGTTCTCGTACTTTTCCTCTGATGCGGACCATCGTATGATGGCCATCTTCACAATGGACACCATTTCCGACTGGATCGATGTACGCTTCTGTGCACCGTACGAAATGAAACGAGAACTGTTCTTCTTTATGCAAGAAATGCTTCAAACAGTGGAGCGGACCATTGCAGAAGTAGCCCCAGGTTTGCTTCTTCGAAAGTCATACCACTCGCCGGAACAGTTGAAGAATCAACGAGACAATCCGAGTCTGTACAGTTCGTCCACACTGATGAAGTCACTACTGAACACACAGAAAGCCAAAAGCACAAGTCAACTGTTGAAGAGGAAAGTGCGCACCGACGATGGACTGCTCGAGGAACGAATCTGTGATATTCTGTGCTGTGGCATATCGAACCTGACCGAGATTGGTCAGCCAGTGCCAGGCGGCGGAACAATTGAGCCAACACTCGCCAACGAGTTGCACAGTTCGAATCTGTCTGTGCTGACCAAACAGAGGCTCTGTGCACTGCTCGACCCACCAGAATCGATTGGTCGCGACTGGTGCATGTTTGGCATTCTACTGGGCATGACAGACAAACTGCCCAAGCTCGATCCAACCACTGGCTCGAAGGACTCACTGCACGGCGCCAACAGCACCATTCAAAGTCCCACGGCACGAGTGATTGAGGAATGCATCCGAAATGCTTCGTGTACAATCAAAATTCTGGTTGAGAAACTGTCCGAACTGAATCGATTCGACGCAATGGAAGTCATCCTACAGACTGGGCCACTGTTGAAGATATTTCCACTGAGTTCACTGCCAGAGGAGGGCACCGTGTACAACGATGAGAGCTCTCACACGAGTCTAGGTGTGAGCACAATGTCCCACACCTCCAGTTCCAATCTGTCCCGATAATTAACAACAACACAACAAATAATGCTAATCCCAAATAACACAAAATGTATAATGCCAAAATCAAGTCACTTGAAAAGTGTGCCAAAATGTATATTTTCATATAAAATATATTTATTATTTGGAATTGAATAACAAACAAAATGAAGCAAAACACTTGTGATGATGATGATGTTTGAGACCGTGATCGAAAGTGTGTACAAACAAATGTGTAATTATTTTATATATTTTATTTTGTAAATACAAATCAATCTGTGAACAATCAATGTAAATTGTGATTTATTTTCGATTATATTTTATTAACAAATATTAGCAATAATAATAATAACAATAATTTTTAATATAAAAATAAATGAATTGTACAAATCAAACTAATTGTGTAAGTGTTTGGTGTGTAGTTGTGATGACTTGTCGAGTGTTAATGTTCGATCGATGCTAACTGTCCCGAGCACTATCGGGGGGTGTATCGTCCTGTGGTTTGATGTCAGAAATCTGTTGCAGCGTTTGTTCATCTTCGAATGAAAACTCGAGAGGAGATTGAGCAGATTTTCTGCTTCGGCTACCTGGCTTAGGGGTTGATGAGAAGGGTTGATGAGATGTTGAATTCTCTTCTGCTTGCTCTGGTTGCTCTGGTTGATGCTCATCTTCTTCATCTTGTTCTTCTTTCAAGTCCATTATTACTATGAGGTTCGATCGAGTCGGGTGTCGCCGTTCTTCTTGGTCAGGTGGCCACAATTTGCGTGACTTCTCTACCATAAATTTGAAATTGTCCCTAAGTTTTATAAGTTGCCAGTGAGTGAACACGTAGACGGCGCACAAATATATAATGCCAGCCACTATTTTGATTGCGTTGAAGAAGGTGAAAGGCTTGTGAGGGACGATCAAATCTTCTCGCATTGGACTGTGGGCTCTGGGCCAGACTTTTTTGCTTTGATTGCCGCCTTCCACTGGAGTAGTAGTCTCCTCTTGAAGGGAGCTGCTGGTGGTGCTGCTGTTCTGCTCACTTTGGTTAGCTTGCTCTTTGGGCGTCGACTCAGTACTTTGGTGAATTTGATTGTCCTTCTCGGACGGGCTGGAATCGCTTTCGTCGCCTTGATGAATTCGGTTGTCCTTGGTAGTAGCTTGCCGCTGGTTGCCTCCTGGACGAATATCGCTCTCCGAATTGGCCGCCACAGCGCTTTGGCCAAGTTGCGGGCTTTGACTGTCCTTTGGTTCAATAGCCCCGCGATGCAGTTGGCTATCTTCGGGTTCGGAAGCGGCTTCACTGTCAGGAAATGAACGTTCCTCTGCCAAGTCTTCCTTTTGACCATAGTCCTCCTGGTAGCGATACTCGGGCGAACGATCGAGTATTCGGTCGTAGACGTAATTCGGTGCTCGGTAGTAGTCCTCCACTTGGTTCGATGCAGCAACGCTTGCTGTCATGGCCACCACCAACACAGTCACCAGAACAATGAAGCCACTAAAACGAGTAGACCATCTTTGAGGATAGCCACAGTCACACTGGTGCTCAACAGTGGTCACAGAAGTTGGTGCACTTTGATAGAAACTCTTGAGGGAGTAATAAGACGTGCACATTCGGTCAAAGAGAAATGCGAACAGTTGAAGTGGACTCAAACAAGTTGACAGGGCAAATGATTTCACTAGAGCAAAGTAGTCACTACTCATTGACATTTACATTACTGAACATTCGACTGTCGAATGCCTTTTGATTATGCAGATGATGTCTTTCGAATTCGAATCGCAAACGAATGACTTGAATGTATTCCACCATTTCTGATGTGAAACTGTCATTTTGGGTTGACTTTTCTGACTGTTTGCGCCTTAGTTGGTTGTGTTCTTTAAAATGTCACTCTTTCGCGGCAATTTTGTCCATCTTGGAACAAAGCCTACGTTGCTCTACTGTCTGTTGTTGTGCATTGTGATCGTGACTGCCACTGCTCCTGACGAGGTAAGTGATCACTTTATTCAATGAAACTTGACGTGTAACTTTGTGACTTTCCACACAGCATTCATGTGCTCACATCCATCAAATGAAGCCTCTTCTAATGGGAATACTAAAGAATCGTTTTGTGGCAATCGGATTTATGGACCAAGAACAAGACGTCCACTACTGTCTTTACGACATGCCACCGAATGCCTTTGACAGCGCTGCCAATAGGCTCTATCTCAGCAATGGCACCATCCTGCCCGATGAACTGGTCAGTGCAGTCTATTCGAAAGGTCCGTCAGCTCAATTCGGAGTTACGGTGCAAGACAGCCTAGGCGGTGGTCTGTACTTCAATGTCAATGGCGGCTTTGGCTCGCCTATAGCACGTGTGTACAATCTCGATGGCAAACAAGTGACTACACTTGATAGGAGTGCTTCTATTCCTGGTAATTTTGGGAGAGGCAATGGTAGTATGGCCTTTTCCACCACTGAGCAAATGAAAATATACTCAAATGTGTTATATGAACAAAATCGTCCAACTCTAAATTCGTACACTTTCAATGGCCAAGTATTGTCCGGAATTAGCAGTGCTAATAGTGTTTTTCCACCCCTTCAAACTTATTATCTCTGTCCAGTTGGCGATGATGCGAATGTGTACGTGACCAATGGATCATGCACCGTGTCGGACTGGGGCCTGACTTGTGGTTTCACCGATCAAAAGTCATTCTACGGCTTCACGGACAAAGATGTGTACATATTTGCACACAGTGCGGTCACTACCGAACTGGGCAAACCGGTCAAGTACATCAGGATTGCTTTGGACGAGTTCATCGTGTTGGGCCAACCTCCTCCTGTACCGCCTCCAAGCAATCTCACAACAGCAACTGGCGTCACAACTGTGCCATCTATTCCTTCAAGTTTGGGCACCACAAGTAACAAAACATTCTTTTATAATGGAAATCTAATTCTAAAATCATTTACATTTTGCAGAATCTTCTTCTGTGCTCATTCCAGTGCTGATCGCCATTGTCGCGATTGTGGCTTTGGTCATTCTTGCAATCGGTGTCTATTGCTTCTTTTTCTCGAAGCCCAAAGACAGTAAAAAACCCACAAGTGGCACTGGTGGAGGCGGTAATTCTTCGTTTGCTTCACCCAAAGATTTGGCCAAAAGCAAGGACAAGAAAAGCAAGGCTTCTTCTTACAAGCGGTCTTCGTTGCCGAAAAGCAAGAAAGCTGCCTCAAAGGGACCAGCAGCGGCGAGCAGCCGACGCACTGCTGGAGGCAAGCCAATTCAGAGTGCCAAGAAGAAAACTGGCAAGACCAATTCGTCGTCCAAAGTGGATGGCAACAATTTGAGCACTCAATTTGCGAGTAACAGAGGAAAGGCTCCATCGATGGCACAAACTATGCGCACTTCGCTGTAACGAAGCAAATCTCCGTCCACTTTAGTAGAAACATTAAATGTCCCTAATATTTTGATTTCTATTAAAATTTCTAATAAATTTTGATAGCAAAATGTTCTTTTATTTATTTCACTACTAATTTGAAATGCAACAAAATATATTAATGAAAACATGCAGTGCAAAATACCATATAATAATATGGTATAATAAAATCAGTAAATATAAGAACGTCCACAAAACATGCATGTTGACTAAAAAGATAAGATCGACTTGTGACTGTCCCGAAAGTGTTTGATTGCCTCTGATCGATACTCGGACACGAGGCCACAGGCCGGCAGATTGCAAACAAATTCACCTCGTTGATGGTTCATGTACTGGTGGCGTTCCAGTTGGAGGTGAGATTGATACGCGGGCAAATCGGGACAATTGGGACATTTCCAATTGATTACATTGCGATGGCGTTCGACTAGATGTGCGTTCAGTTTGCATCTACAAATGAGGTGATTAGGTGAATTGAAATAAATTGAATAATAAGTAAGAACATTACCGTTGGTCAAATGAACTACCACAAGCCCGAGCATAGCAAAAGAAGGCAAATGCACGATGTTTGACAGTGTAATGGTGATATAGATCATTTTCGCTTTGAAACAATTCATTCGCTCGCTTGCACTGGTTTGCCGAACAAAACAATCCTCGCACCTCGAACACATTGTCTTTTGGTGGTGATGGTCCTTCAGTTTGGGACTGTATTTTCGACATTTGTTTATCAACAGTTTCAGAACTAATGACATGAGATTCTTTATGAGGCAAAAGTTCACTTGAGGATGGGATGATTTTGCGTTTATTAGTGTTTGAATTAGTAAGAGTTGATGAGGTTGGCATTTGATTGTCGTTCGGTTTGAGGGCAAAAGAATTACTTTTGTTGCTGTTTGGTTCAGTAAAGCATTGATGTTGAGTTTCAGACGATTCGTTGTCTTCCAGATCATCCGTGTATTGTTTAAATTCAACGGTCTATTGATAAAAATAAAATAAAATACATAAACAAATTGAGTGATTTAACCAACTTGCCTGTATTGAGATATTGTCCAATCCATGATCACTGTCTTCCTGACCGACATGTTTGCTCAGAACCAATTCAGTCAACCTGCCCGAGGCAATGTCAGATGTCTTTTGAAGTTTGTTCAAAGGAACAACTTCTTCTAGAAATTGAACATCGTCGTCGTCGTCAAAATCCTCAATTGTGCTATTTTCGGTATAATGTTGAGGAGATTGGTTATAACTCGAGAATGAGGTCGAATGACTAACACTGGGACTATCGAGGCAATGTCGCTGTCGAATATTATTATTCTTATTAGGCCGTTCTTCTTGAGTTCGTGAATCCAAAGAAAGGTCCAATGGTAGTCGAGTGACCTGAAGTGACTGTCCAATTTGAGTGCAAAAATATGTGAAATTATATAACTCATCGCCCAGTATTGATGAAATTCGATGTTGGTGCAATGCCGAACCAAACACTTTCTCAATAACAAGGTCAACCTCGGTGTGCAAACGTTGACGAGTGTGTTCTTTGATGTGGCCAAATGTGGCCATTTGCTCGGTGGTGGTCGATTGATGTGATGATGACTGTGGTGGTGATGGTGATTGGTTTGGCAGTAGATTGTGATCCATGGTGACACTTCAAGGCATACTAAGAACGGTAATCAGGTCAATAACAAAATCGAAACAAAGCCTTGACAAAGTTTAGACACAGAAGTAACGAGTGTTACTTACACTCTGTAAGATGGGTCTTCCGAGTGCCAAGTGCGTTGTGTTCACGTTGCTTCCACTTGGTTAAAATGCCATTGAACTTCAATGATTGAAGAGTGCATTTCTATTTGCGTAAATATTTGTTTTCAAAGCGAGCCTTCTCGATTCGAAGTAAATTCCGGTCTATTTGTCTCAGGTCTGTATTTGTAACTAACATTTGTCCTTTTAAATCAGCACACTTTTTCGTAGATTCACGAGAGCACACTTTCAGCGATGAACATCAATCAGAAACTGAACGAGGACTGTTTTATGGAGGTTTTTGCTCGACTAGAGCCGTCTGATTTGCTACTCATACGTCGAGTTTGTCCATTATGGTGTCACTATTCCGAGAAGGTTTGTCGCACCAAGACTACGCTCTCCATAAGCAATCACGCCGATTATCCTGTGGATAAGCTTGAATTTTATGGCTTCGACTGTGGCAAACCTAAAGCCCTCAAAACGGCTGGAAACTTTGATTTGGTGGTCAAGTACGGAGAGAACGAAAAGTTTGAAGACGGTAAAATATGGAAGAGTAGTGAATATAATTACAAACACGGAATTGAAGTATCAGATGTGTTTCAGCTCAAGTTGGACACCGAACAGGATGGAAAACATTTTGCCGAGCTATTTCCTAATTTGACCTCACTGGCTATCACCAATTACGGACGCGAGTCAACAGACATTCTCGTTTCGATGTTATCTCAATGGCCACGGCTTGTCAATCTCAAGATCATTGGCAAATTCGATTGGCCAATGCTTCGTGACTCGATTGGGCACTTGACAAAATTGCGCTATCTCTCCATTAGTGTGTGTGTGCGAAAATTATCTCAACTTGCCAATGTTCAACAGCTGAACGAGTTTTACTGCAAATATGGATTCTGTCGCAAAGGAGACCTTTTGTCGCCTGAGCCCACTGACCAAGACTCAATTCTCAACGGCCTTATCGCCGAAGATGGCAAAATTGCTCAATTCGGTCTGTATTATTTCAGTAAAGGAAATAGTCACACGAAATGGACTACTGCGGTGGCAACTCGATTGGTGCGACTTGGCAGATTTGTTTTGTTGTTTGCCTTTAACAATTGGCTTGAGTCACTTGCCCTCAATTGTCCAGCAATCACTTATCTCGATGTGCGCTGTCTTGCTTATAGCGAAAATCTTTTCCGACAGCTAAACTGCTTCAAGAATGTGGTCGTGTTCAAGGTGGATTTTTCTTGTGTATTTACATTCGAACTCATCGATCAAAGCGTCGTAATAAATGAATTTGCTCAAGTTGTGGAATTCCGAGGAATTCGTGATTTGCCCCACCTTGTCGGTCGCACTATTCTACGATATTTCCCCGCCGCTACTAAGATGGCCTATCGAGTTAGTCCAAAAGAGTTGGTTCCAAATGATGGTTTAAATTTTGACGACTTTCCAGACTATGATGAAGCTCAAGACGACGTACCAATCTGTGAGGTTGCCAATTGCGAGAGCTGTCGCTATGTGAACGAACTTGTAGCTGGACTGGATTGCTTTGCCGTTCATGATTACCGGACGATTCGATTCGAACTTGGCCGAGATGGTATCATTCGGGCACATGAGTTTGTGTGCTTCGATGATAGTAATATGTTTCAATAATTTTAGTTTACAATGTACCATGCTATTTGCTAATTTATAGTTTAAATATATACTACTTTATTAAATATGTAAGTCCATAAGACGTAGTTTAGTGTTCATTTACTTTGGCATTATGCAACCAAGCAAACAACCAGAAATGCTTCGCTTCACCTTCTACGACACTTTCTTCGTGACAATTATAATTACAATTGTAATTACAGTTGGATCGAACCTAGTTCAACGAATGCATACTGAAGGTAAGTGTAAGTGTGAAGGCAGCCAGTCAATGCAATCAAGCTAAATTAGCTTAAGGCAGGAGGCGGCGCATTTTCAGTAAAAATAGCTGCCAGTCAAAACAGTGGGGAAAAGTGGCAATCTTTGGGTGCACTTTTCTCCTATGTTTCTGGACCGATTTTGATGTATCATAGCATTTTGTAAAGATAAATGTATAGACTTTAAATTTATCTAGAAAAATCAAAGGTTTTTAAATGTTTATCCGTCTTGAGTTGAGTTCAAAGTAAAAAATAATCAATTTTTTCAAACTTTACGCATGTTTAGTATAAATATCATTAAATAGTTGGAATATTTCTAGATAAATATAAAGTCCGTACATTTACCTTTAATAAAAGCTATAATACACCAAAATCGGTCCAGAAATGTAGAAGAAAAGTGCACCCAAAGATTACCACTTTTTCCCACTGTTTTGACTGGCAACTATTTTTACTGAAAATGCGCCGCCTCCTGCCTTAATTCATCTCCTGCAGCCTGGCAGCATTCCTCCTTCCCCATTCGAGAGAGAGAGAGACTCTCAAGATGCTGTTTCAGAAGTATTGCTGCAAACCTGCCATCTGTCTGCAATCGCACAACTGGTTCTTCGGTCTTCACTGGTGGTAAACCACTTAGCCCATTTGCCTTTTTGCAGGCCACCTCGACGATCATCTGGACTCAGTATTCCTTAATTGACCCTCCAATTTGTGGTCATTCTTCGCACTTACCACAATCGCACTGGATACAACGATGGCGTGTATCCACACATGGTAGTGGTGGCACATCTTCTCCAACACCCGACCCAAGCAATCAACTTTAAACAGGAGTCCGTCAACAATCTTTCATTTAGTGATTCTTTCAAATAGAAAAACAATTTATTAAAACTATAAATCTTTGCCATCGATGCCAATTCGAATTGCCAATATTGGTGCACCAAATGTCAATTTCAATGCAAAAATGCAATGCAGTGAAGCCACTGGCACATTGAGGTATTACATACATTCAAATTGTCTTCGTGGTCCTGATGGAAGCAATTAAATTGATCACTTAAATTGTCGTGTTCGTCGTCGTGGTTGACAGAGGGTATATTGCAGAGCTTATGAAGAGACACACACGCAAATCATCAGCTTACTAAATCAGCGATATAATAATATACGAAGAGAATTTGAAAACAATGAAAATCACATGCAATTTGTGGCAGATACATTTAATAATAGATTAAAACTAATATCAGTCTTGGTTGGTAAACCTTCGCGAATTGCACGATCAATGAGTTGACTGACACGACCAGAAAGAATCCAACAAAGGTAGAAGGTCATCCAACAGAATGTAGCCACGAAGCCGAGCCAGTTGTCGAGCAGGCCATCAATCGAATTCAACTGGTCGATACGAGCACCAGCCGAGTCTGCGCTGTACCAAGCATACGGTAGGTATCCAACTGCAGTGCCAGTGATCCACATGAGACAAAGAGCCCAGTGCTGTTCGTAAGGATTCGTCGATTTCAGCACAAATGGCCAACCCACGTTGAGCCAGCTTGGTAGCGACAAAGTTGATCGGAGCACTGCACAGGTGCAAACTAAGCGCACACGAAAGTACGCTCGATCCTAAGAGCTCATACGAAGCCAGCGCAATTCTGCCGCTGTTTCAATGAAGTGCACTTGCGTCACTGGTTCACTCGGTAATCATAATCATTTGCCCATTGTTGCACATATTGTCCATGCTCCAATGAATTTGTTTATCCCCCCATTTTAGTTGGATTAGGCCAATCAATTTTCACTGCAGTGTTATTACGTGCTCCGTCCAATGGTGCTGGCAGTGGGGGGCACATTTCCGAAACCTGTCCCTGATGGTAGCGCTGCTTCTCCAAATAGTTCCGACAAGCAAGCTACATCACACATCCGACTGCTGTGACTCCACCAAGGATTGCCTGCAGGCATGTGCCAACTGTGGACGACCACACAAGTCAAATGTGCCGAAACTGGTTCACTGCCTGCCCAGAATGATCCAGTCGAATAGAAAGTCTCATTACTTACTTTGATTACTTATGTTTAGTTATCCACTTATGATTTCAATATCTGCATGATGTATTAATTATTAATTTATTAAATACTATGTTAATAAAGTCACTTATTCACAGCGAACCGTTTGCACAAATCGGTCTCATGCCAATGTCGATTTTCAATCAATCAAATTCGAGTTCGTTTGCTTGTAATGGAGTGCACACTTGTGAGACTGATGCCACCGGTCTGGTGCATTGTTTTATACTTGCATTTCTATATATGACAATATAGGACAGACACCGGTCAGAGAGAAAGTATTTAGCACACTTTATTATTGTTATCGTTGTTGATCTGGAAATTTTATAGATTTTGTCATTAATGCAGCTATGCGAGATAGATGTGGAGACATGCCAGTGCCACTTGTTAGCGTTAAGACTGCCATTGCGATGTGCCGATCATGGCGCCACGGATAATGATGACGACTGGGCCACAGGAAAGATGATCTAAATGATGCTCCACCGATCGCCACTGGAACAAATGAATAAAGAAAAAATTAAGGCAGCTACTGAGGCATTTTCAAATTAGAATTATTTACATTATCATTATCAGTGTTCAGTTACTTCAACCCGTTCACCTCGCAACACTGCAAAATCAAGCAAGGAAACGACGAGAGATTTCGAGAATAGAACAGACTGCATAAGTGCAAGACAAAGTATCACTTGATCAATGATTGTGCACCGAACACATTAACACAACCATACGCCATTGCCCACTGACATGTCACTCAGATGGCGAGACAAACCATGCACAACTGCAGAACTGCACAACAGAATTGCAATTTGAAAATTACACATAAACATTTCACGATTCGTTTAAATACGCGCCAAAAAACAAGTTGACAACTTAGCTGTGCTTCAAGTGAATTGTCTCCCTTTAATCAGTCGGCATTTACTAGCAAATCTGGACCAGTGTGAGTGTTTCGAAAGGATTGGTTTGTTTGTGGCGTAACGATTGAGATTGATCACACCATGCAACACTTCACTTAACTCGCTCAGCACTAATCGATGCCTGATTGAATCATTGAAATCTAAATGGTAGGGCCGAGTGCTTCGCTCTGATGAATGACCACTGGCAATCTATGCAATCACGGCACTCCACATTGCACGGACACTTAGGCGACCACTTTGGTACAAATGTAGATGATAAATTAAGGAAAATACTACAGACAGATCAGATCGATTGACTGTTTGGTCAGCGAGGATATATGCCATCTTTGACGAGCTGACCATATTGTTCAGGGCCCAGATGTGAAAGGCATCGTTGTACCAATGGCCCATCGTCTGCATATTCACTCGGAGATTTCGTCTCATTTGGTTGTTTTGTCAGTGTTTCAGTTGAGTCAGGAGTCATTTATCGATACAGTATGAGGCACTGCAACAATTGTTTAAACCACCGCGTGCACATCTGGGCAGGGAACGAGTGGCGGTGTCAAGTGTTCTTGGTTGCCAGTTTTTGCTTTTTGCCCGTTCTCGTTTGCCCCGTTCGACCGAACTGTCCGTTACCCGTCCCCGGTCTCCAGCTCACTTCCCCTTTGGTTCTTTTGCTGACTTCCGCTGACCTCACTGTCTCAGTGGTCCTGTGTACCGTGCTGATTGCCCGATTAATTTTGGTTGAATCTAATTGCTTGATTCCACACCTCAAGCAATGCATTTCAAACATTGTCACACTTCCACAGGTGATTGTGGGCATGGAGTGTTCCCACTCTTCTGGGAGATTGTTTGGTCCCATCCCATTCGAGACACCCAGTACCAGTTTCGTCTGTCAACTCTTTGACCAAGAGTCTGTGCAACAAGGTGGTTACGTGCGCAATACCAAACGTGGCGCTGCCTGGTAAGCGATGCTGCTGTCCGACAATTTCTTTCATTCAACAAGCTAACACACATTGTGCGCGTTCACGAAGTGCCCCACAATGGAGTTACTTTTCACTTTGGAAGTCCTGCTGATAAATAAACCGATCTAATAATTTATTGGCAATAAATGCTCTGGCCTGGCCCGTGCACGTTGCATCTAATTAAGCCCTATAATGACAATTGATTACGCCACACTGAGCCACTTCACCAGAAGCGACATTCAAATTTGCCTTCCAACCCAAGCCAGGCTTTGGTGCTGCTCTGCACTCATGTACTGCTTTATTGTTGGCACACTCCAGCCAAGTAATACCTTCCAAATAGTCCAACACAATACCTTCCAAACAGTCCAACAGGGGAAAACGCCCATGCTGCCACACCCACCATTATGCCAACAAGCCAACGGAACCGTCAGCAGTGGTTTGATTTATCACAACAGCAACATATTAGCACACTCGGCGCAATTGCCCATTCGCTCCATTGCCAAACCAAAGAGCGTCCTCGCTCATTGGATCGAGTGGACCGTCTGTATGGAATGGCCCACAGGCAGCAGTGGGTTGTCTAAAGAGTGGAGACATGAAGATTTCTTAATCCATTCTATCGACTTGCATTGGCTGATCACAAAGAGGCAAAGCTCACACAGGTGAGCGCGGAACCAAATGCGGTGTCTATCCAAAAAAAGACAAATCAAAATCGTGCCAAAAATGAAATAGATTGATTTATTGTCAAATAAACTATTCGTTCACAACAGATTGTAGTTGATTTTATTTGACAATAAATTATCAATAGCCAATATATCAGTCTTTGTCATTTTATTGCTCAATTCTTGGCGACTTTGCCTTTCGTGCCATTAATAGAAAGAACTGATTGTTGTCACGGAGTTGTAATTACCGATCGAGATCTCTTGTTTGAGATTGTACTGTGTTGGCCACTTGTCACTTTGATCAGCACTGGACTCAAATTACGATTGAGTCAATTGGATTACATTCAAAAATGGTCCTATTTGCATTTACATTTGGTCTTGATCGGACTTGATCGGTCATTCGGTTTCACTGGTTGCTTTTGCATCGTACTCGATTGCTCTCTCACTCACGTCAAGCCATTCGCCAATCCGATATCGGCCAATTCTGCTGCTTCTACTCGTTTGATTGCACCAAAATCAAAATGACTCGTATAACTCGAGTGCTGCTCGTTCTTTTCGTTCTGCTATTTTTGGCCTCTCTTTATGAGTGCGTCCCACTGGTCTACACACAAAAAGTCTGTAAGCCATGTCTCGATGTATTTGGATCACGCCGCTTGAAATGCGTGATGTGCGAATGTCCACTTGTCAATTATGCCACTTGCCTGACGAACTGCATTGGCTGGAACTCGACCATGGTGGTTGACAAGTGTCCCTACTAGAACACCCGACACAAGTTCCTCATGATGGCACTCGCTTGCATTTCGCCATTCCTTGTATTGCGCTAACAAGGTGTCAAGATGAACCGTTTCTGATGATAACATGAGCATTAATGAACAGAAACGAAAGCATATCCCAGTTGGGCCAATTGGCTCACTTTGTGATTGAGGTGACATTGCTGAATGAGACATTGCACGCAAAGCATCTATCATAGCATAAAATGATTTATTGCCGGTCCAGTGACTGTTCCATCTTCTGTGGCCGGTAGCAAGAGTAGTGCGCAAAGAATCGACTACGAGCATCGACAGGTAGCAAGTTAGTGACTACTGATTATAAATTATAATTAGAGTTGGTAGCTCTCCTTTGGATGTTTCTCATTCCACTCAGCACAGAAACTCATAGAAATCATTATAAGGCTCTTAAGTTATTCACATAAAACCAAACGAATGTATCGTATAAACAAACAGAAGACAATTAAATTATGGCATGCTGGCCACGGATAATTGTGTTGGCTAGTTCGCATTGCTGTCCAATGGCGAGAAATTGAGTTCGTAACACCAGAGTATGATAGTGTAGATATGCTGCGGACCATTCGAATAAGGTGAATTGGGTGAACACTGTTTCACTGATTCACTGAACTGAACAGTGACTCGAGACAGTCATCGTTGAGTGAGTGGATGGTGCTGGTGGACATGGTGGCATAGATTGGAGAATATATTGCAATTGCAAGTTTGACCAGAATATTCTTTTATGTTGTGAAATTACTAACTTGTGAGTTGTGACAACGGTTTGTAGCCAACTGAATGAGCCTAGTCAATTCAATTGTGCCACTGTGCATTGTCACAGATGGGATTGCGATTGCAAAATCAATAAATTCACCTTTAAAATTTCTTAATACTCAGTTTCAATTGCAATCGATAATCAACTTTTGAAAGTTTTGGCGTAGTTGTTACCAAATATTTTTCAAAAGTTAAGAAACGGAACTGCTCAAGGACGTCTTTGACGAAAAATATGAAATTAAATATTTATGTAATTGTTTGGGTTTTTATGGACTCGGTCAAGTCCACAAGAAATGGCTGTTGCGTCTTGAGAATTAATAAAAATGGATGAATTGTCTGGGTTTTTAGGCAAATGTAGATTTGTTTGTCGTACAGTAAATTTGTAGTAACCTTTGTTTTGTTTTGTCATTGCTCTGACATACGAATAAGTCATAATCATTTACCACTAAAAATATAAATTAGTTTCTCTCACATCATCATAACATAACAGTTCAATCAGTTGATTGTTCTATTTTTCTAATGCACGTTCGCTCAGAACTGAGTTGGTGTATGTGGCTTTATCATAAATGTTTTTGTTTGTCTAAGTTTTTCTATTTCTCGTGACCACTACTCTGCTTTGGTGTTTTGCGTGCAGCATATTTCGTCGCCCACTCATCAAGAAAGTTCATTTGAGTTGTTTCTTTTTAAAGTGATCTACCACCCAATCGCTTTCAGCTACAATGGATTCAACTTTGTGCCTTCTAAAGGATTCCAACAGCAAGATGGCCAAGTGCAAATTTGTGGTTGACCATTTTAGCAACCGAAAAGGAGACGAACGAGTAGAGTTTCGGAAATTAATTACTGTGCCCGATGTTGCACAATTTGAGTTGATCTTTTATCCCAACAAGCGTCGTGAAATATCCAACTGTTCGATGATTAATATGAGAAATTATATCCATCCGTCACAAGCTTATGGCACCAGTGACAAGACTGTCTTTCGTTGTGAGATTTCATTTCTGAACAAGAGCAACGAAAAGTGCTACACAAAAGGTATTTTTACTATTTTTACTTGTAAGTTTATTTTAATAATTTTTAATTTTTAATTTACAGCAGGTCAATTTGTTATTGAAGACAAGAAAATTGAATCTGCCTGGTCTTTCATTATTTCTCGAGATTATCTCAGGAATCCGGCCAATGGATTACTATCGAATGATACTTTGACAATCGAGTGTGAGGTGAGTTGGTTTGTATTTGGTTTTACTAAATTAACCTTTTAACTATTTATTATAGATATCTGTGATGGATCAACTGGAAAATCAATCTCTCGAAATTATGCAGTACAAGTACAACACCATGCGAGGTGATTTCAAGTCGCTGTTCGACAGCAAAAAGGGCTCGGATGTTGTGCTGGTCTCTGGTGAAACTGAATTCTCTGCCCACAAGTTGATCCTTTCGGCTCGTTCGCCTGTGTTCAGTGCCATGTTTGAGCACAATTTGGAGGAGAAGAAACAGAACCGTGTTGAGATTACGGACATTAAGGCAAAAGTGCTTGGCAAACTGCTCAAGTACATCTACACTGGCACTCTCTCCTCGTTGGAGAAATATTCAGATAAACTTTTGATTGCGGCAGACAAGGTAATATTTTACATTAACCCAAATCACTAAATTTAATTTCCTTTTTTTAGTACCAAATCGATTCGCTCAAATCGATCTGTGAGGAATCGCTGTCTCTCGGACTGACCATCGAATCGGCTATGAAGTTGCTCGTTCTGTCCGAAATGCACAATGCTACCAAGTTGAAGGCAAATTGCCTCAACTACATTTCGAATCATTCCTCCGAGGTCACCGATGAACTCTACAATTCGGTCATCGCTGCTAGACCTGAATTGGGCTTAAAGTTGTACAATGCTTTGGCTATTAATTATGGTCAGTAGTGATACGATTTGTTTGGTATTTTTAAACAATAAAAATTTGATTCTATTGTAACTTAACTGTCACTGTTTTTTTTAGTACGTACGGTTACAGAGAAATTTGTTGTCGACAAGTTTAGCTCACGCAAAGGAGATGAACTAATCGAGTCGACTTTGATTTATTTCCCCGATTTAGCGTGTTTCGATAGCGTAGAGAGTAAAACACAGGGAAAATTGTGTATTTTCGTTCTTCAGTAGAGAGAGAACGGACTTTCGGACCACCGGAGGTGTCTTGACCTTGTAGACTCGTAAAGAACTGGCTTCGTCAATGTGAACGTAATTGAATCATTTGGTATTGATCAAATCGTTTGATAGTATAATTTGATGGAATAAGATTAAGCCGGACAAGAATGTAGATTAGTTTCACGTGAGTCGACCGTTCGGTATCGAGTCTAATCGGGAAAGTGAGAAGAATGACAGAACTCATGTGCTACATTGAAGGAAGCACATATGTACGTACATGAGCAGGATTGTAAAATGCAAAGAAATGCAGAGAAACTTATGTAAAGTGCAAACAAGTAAAAGTGGAGCATCGAGAGGCGACTGTTACTGTGCTTTACACATCATTGCAAGTAACCCATTGAACCAAAGTGTACATTTGCATTCGGAAAGATGCGCCTAAGTTCTCGATTGACTTGATAATAATGACTACCAAGAATGAGCGTTCACAAAGGGTCATTTTACCAGAATCGAGAGTCAATCATGCCCGACTGAATCATCTAGACAATATTTAGCTTCATCGCGTTGTAGTGACTGTCCACGGTGGCATCAATGTAACTCGTAAGCATTGACTTGAGTCCATTTGCGTTGCATTCAACCAGGGTCAGAAGAGGGTGAGTTGGAAGTGACATTTGGGTGCAAATCAACAAATGAAAATAAAATATTCGCAAATGCAAAAATTTACTTGAAATAAAGAACAGTTCTAAACGCGCAAATGAAATACACTCAAATGCAATTGCATATTAATATGCAGCATGAGTTCTTCAGCTGTGTGAGAGCATGTTCTTTCTCATGTTCATGCTCAAAGCAAACCGACGAGAAGGAGTGAAATGGTCTAAAGTTGTTAGCTGCTTCTCCACCACTACAACTTTCACTCTATTTGAAAGCGTTTGGCTTTCGCTTTGGCGAAGGCTTTACTAAATCGAAAGCGCGTTTTTCCCTCAGAGCAGTGATTTGATTAAAGACAAATTCTCAAAAAAGTGCTCAAGCCAGAATTTCACGAGTCCGTAAATCAATTTTATTACTCGAATTTGTCAAGTTAAATGTCGAATACAAATTCTGTTCATCACTCTACAGAGTATTGAAATCCCTTTTGTTCTACTTGTTCCTCTTACAAGCGTCGTGCAGCCCAGACCATGGACCATTTGGAGGTGGTTTGGGCAGTGACGTGTACGGCCTCACTTGAAGTGATGATGATGCTTGAGTAGGCAAATAAAGTCGGGAGAGTTCGGTCACTGGTTGGCCTCAAAATTGCATTGGAGTGTAGCCTTGAGGCAGCCTCGGTCCGGTTGTGGTTGGGCTGTTAGGCCTTGCAACTGGTGGATGTCTTGGAAAAGTCGCCAGCAATGCAGGGTGGATCTCGAAGGAACTACCAAAAGATCCATCGGTAGATCCACCACTTAAGGAGTGAAGCGAAGAAAGGGAACTAAAAGATCCATATCTATCAGAACTTGTTTGGCTTTGGCTAACATCCGATAGATAGCGTTGGGGTGATTGATTTCCATTTGAAGTCTCATCTGAGTCAGATGGATTCGCAAATTGGCCACAATTCGGTACGGACCTTTGTCGAGTCTGGTCATTTGTGCCGTAGGGTGGTCTTGCTTGCGTTCCTGTTTGAGGTCGTGCTGGTTGATATCTACCTGTGGTCACAGCTTGTTGATATCCACCAGCAGTGCCAGATCTTTGATATCCACCAGCAGTGCCAGATCTTTGATATCCACCAGCAGTGCCAGATCTTTGATATCCACCAGCAGTGCCAGATCTTTGATATCCACCAGCAGTACCAGATCTTTGATATCCACCAGCAGTGCCAGATCTTTGATATCCACCAGCAGTACCAGATCTTTGATATCCACTAGAAGTACCAGGTCTTTGACATCCACCAGGACCATCCCTAGTTTGTTGATACCAGTGCTCAGGCGGTCTCGGCATAGGTTCATCAAACACTGAAGCGATTCCACCATGGTCCGGATACATGTCCCACCGAGGCGCAGTCAAGTCCATCACTTCCCTGCCCAGCATCCAGGTAATTCTCGCTGGCAGTGGCATCGGCACCGGTTCAGCTCTCAGCCAGACTCGTTGAGGCTCGACAATCTCTCTCGGATAGTCACACTTGTGACAGCAGTAGTAGACGTCATCGGTCTCGCTGGGCACTTCCAACATCGCCAAATACTCCTCATAGGGCTGGTGAGGAGACCATTGCGAGGGATACTTGCATCTGGGACACATGTAGTAGGTGCTCGCCTGGCCCATGGGACTGTACGGACAGATGGATTCGGCAGGATTCATTGCAGGAACCAGAGGAGGAGGATAACCAGAAAGAGGCCAAAAGTTCGAGCGCACAAAAGTAAAACAAGTTATTATTCCAAATCTCAATCTCAACTATGAACTAATCAAATATCAAAGCTCTCAAAGAAATAGTGACAAAATGATTCGATTTTTTCGAAATCAAACAAATTCGAATGCTCAAATTAGCAAAATTTATTTGATGATTCAAAAATTGTGTACTATAACCATTCCAGTTGATGTTCCAGTCAATGTCACTTACAGTAATTTGAAATTACACAGAACACTCTACAGTGGACATTGATCCTCGCAATACAAGCCATTTGTGGTTTTCAAATGGCACCCAGTCAAATAAAAGTCCACAATAAATTAGCACTTCTCGGTGGGACACATAGACCGAATGGTCTGTGGCCATGTCTCGGCGGGCACACGATAACAAGTGCAATTGCCAATATTGTCATGTGTCGTTTCCCAAGTGTTCCCTCACAGCAACGGCTTTCAGACTTTGTAGCCCTTTCGAGCCCTAATAGTGGCCAATTTTATCGTTATTAGCGATATGGCCAGATTTAGTATTGCAGCACAACTGTAAAGCAATATTGGCTGGATGTAAAAAATGTTTTACTTTAGTAACAATATTATCGCCAACAGTATTTCAGTGAATAAATTAAATAATTCATTATAAAATTGTTATGCATTTGTTCAATTGCTGTAGTTTTGTTTTGTTTGAAGTGGAGTAATAGGGTTACTAAAACTCGATTATTAGTCTGGTGCTTCATGGAGAGTAGATTACCGGCAGCAATAATGTATCAATTAGTCAGTGTTGCAACAACCAAATAAACGGCACACGAGCAGAGTTAGTAAAATGCAAAGCGGCAATAAAACAATGACAGTGAGGAATATATAGTATTGTAGTCTCACCGAAATTGTATTCAATTTGGCAATTTGGGCTTGACTGTGCAAATGTCCCGACCGCACGATCTGTTTCTAATGTCGAGACCGTGCTGGTCCATTGCATGAGGTGCAGTGCATAGCTAGCTATAGTGTGCCCCACTGTCTCAATTATCTGTTCCGAACGCAATTTTGAAGTCTCCTCAATTCCAAAAGTTTAATCCAACACATAGCCACCATGGTGACAATCTATTGGCCGTAATGTACATCAAACCACCAAACAAATTAGCCGGACAAGTAAAGAAAGTAGGGAAGGAAGCGGGTTGAGGTTCAGGGATTATATCAAAACAAATCAAACAGCAGCTTTAGACAAATCTGAAATCTGTCTTCTTGAACATGTTCAACCTTGAGCACCATTTGTAGTTAGTCGTATGACTGGCGAATTGAGTTGCCAAATGCTAAATTGATTATGTACAACGTTTGACTACATTCGACTTACCACGCATTGGCTGATAGACTATTTGCATGCAGTGGAAATCTTCCTTCCAACTGACCACTCAGTCGCCACTAGTCTCGAGTAGCAACATCAAATGGCATCAAAATCAATATTGCCACTGATGGCATTTTTATGCCATCTACTCGAATTATCAAAACAACAGACAGACATTTAATAATTCACTTATGCGACACATAACTCCACTAACGGCTCAATCTAATTGATTCAGAATGGACTTACCTGCATTGCATTGTGGCTAACTGCCACTCAACAATGTTTTATTAAGTTGTCTTATCGAATATGGTCTGGTGTCAATGGTACAAAGTATACTCACAGATTCTCCGGGTGTCACTTTCCATCGAGCACAAATTGACTAATAATTTAGCTCTACTTCGGTGCAATGCACAAATGACCCAAACACTCAAAGTTCTCAAAGAATCTCAAATTGAATCTTTTAGTTGTAAAAATTTGAGCTCAAACAAAGCACGCATTCTCATTGGTCTCATGTAGCCGTAAGCACTCATTATGTATTGGGTGGCCCTCTCACTATACTCGTGAAGTCACTTGGCGGACATAATGAGGCCTATCTTGAATCAAGGATTGGTCAGCCACTGCAGATATGAAATAGTATTGAACTCGGCGAGCACAATCTTGCATAACTGCTCTAATAAAACTGTTTCTTTCCACTCGAATTAAATGTGCCAGTTACAAGCTGACAGTTTTAGAGCTATAATTAATTTAACTGTTAAAACCACTTGAATTGTCATTAGTGCAATTGCAACAGCTTGCTTAAAGCAATGTTGTTCTATGTTGTTCTATGTTGTTAAACGAATCGATTTTGTGCTACTTTTGAGAAAATGACTAAACTAACCCAATTAATCACGACTTCATTTGAATTAAAATTTAGACCGCGCGAATGCATTTGTAAATTTGGTGTTGCTGTAAATCTCACTAGGAAATGTTGTCAGTGCATCCTTGCAAAAAGAACTCAATCTGAGTGGATAATGAGCGAGCAATGGAAATTTCTTTGTAGATTTAGCTTTCTGCATCGACCGCCGCTGCACGAGCGATCGCCAAGACCAAAGTCATTCCTGCCTCGTCAGCCGCCTTCGCTTCCTGTGGAAACTTGGTAAAAAAGACAATGTCGGCCCGTTTCTATAAACACAAAAAAAAAACATTAAAAAACATTGAAGCACTAAAGTTAAGACACTGAACGAAAATCAATCACCAGTTAAAGAAATAACGCATTTCCCATATGACATATGTCACAATATTTGGCAGTCTTTACTTATCATATCATTACATCGCGTTTGCAAATAATTCAAACTTAAATGATAAATCAAATTGAGAGTCTATGAAATAACACTGACACTGGACACTGAAATACACTCAACTTTAGTATTCAACTGTTTGTACTACAGTTCCAATGTCAGTTTGAAGTGATTTATCGTTAATGCCACTAATAAACATTCCCATAAATGCTCATATTATCTTAATCAAACAAACAAATATGCAATGCACACATTGTGCATGCCAATCTGCAAACAAAATTGACAGCAAAAGCTATAATTAGTCTATATGAGTTGGTCTTATGCTCACTTTTTTCATTTGCACAAGATGCTCGTCTAATAATATTTAATTGACTTTCAAAATGACATTAATCAAAATATTCTTTTATGTGTGTTTGACGATTGCTTTGTGGCAATTGTGTTTGGCTCACAATCCGCCAACTTACACAATCATTGCTCCATCACGAATTCGTTCCAATTGTGTCTATCACGTCAGTGTTCAACTTGTGAACGCAACCAAGCCAGTCAATGTCGAAGTTGCAATTCTGGGGTCTTCGCCATTTGCTAGTACATCTCAATCATTTTCAGTTGATCCTTTCGAGACCAAAATCGCTAATTTGTCTATTGGAGAATGGTCAAGCGGACAGTACAAGCTACGGGTTGAGGGACATTCAGAGGAATTGAAAATTGTCCACGATACTTTGCTCACATTTGAACCGAAAGGTTATTCGATTTTTGTCCAAACTGACAAAGCAATTTACAAACCTGCTCAAGTGGTCAAGTTTAGGACGATCGTTGTGAATCGTGAGTTGATTCCAACCTTAAATAGATCAGTAGACGTTTTCATTAAGGTAAGCTTGGAGAATATGAAACTTTTAAGCGTTCAATTTGCCTTCTAGGATCCACAGGACAATCTGATCAAACAATGGAAAGGTGTATTTCCCTGCCTTGGCGTTGTGTCGGGCGAACTGAAACTGTCCGAGCAACCACCACTGGGGAAATGGTCCATTCGGGTTGACATTCAAAGCCAACAGTACACAAAAGTGTTCACTGTTGACGAATACATTTTACCAACATTTTCGGTGGACATTCATCTGTCGCCTCATGCCACTTACGGACGATCGGATGTGATCGTAACTGTTAGGGCAGCCTACACATTCGGACAACCAGTGATGGGAGAGTGCAATTTGCAGGTGACAAACCCATCCCGAATTGAACTGAGTACCTCCCACAAAACAAAGCTCAACAGTGATGGATCAGTCGATTTTCCACTAGACTATTTTCGTGATTTGACATTCCCCGAAAATGAATTCAAAGAAAATATCCAATTTGTGGCCACTGTCGAGGAAAGTCTCACAGGCAAAACATATAACAAGACAGTACTGTTGACTGTGTACAAGCACGAGTTCAACATTGAAGCAATCGAAACATCGAATGTGTTCAAGCCTGGCATGAGGTACACAGCCTTCTTCAAAGTGGCATATCGAGATGGTTCACCAGTGGAGGACAATGGTCCACCTGTGTCCGTTCAGTATCGTTACACAAACATTGAATGGAGTAATTCGACCAATTGCACTACAGTAATTCCGGTTAAAGGTTTAATTCGATTTGATCTCAATCTACCAAAAGACAACATTTCATTCATTGAATTTAAAGTGAGATATAGAGAAAATGATTTTCACTTTAAGACCGAAGAGTGTGCTGTATCGCCCTCCAATTCATTCATTCACATTTCAATGAATGATCAAGCCGGCTTTGATGAATTGTTTCAAGTGAAATCGGTCAATGTTGGCCAGAATGTTACATTTCAGGTGAATACCACAGAGCCACTGACGTCAGGTCTAGTGTACGAAGTGATGGCCAACGATGACATTGTTCATAGTGGCCAAGTCAGTGCAACAACAACAGCAGCCACACTTGCCATTGCCATTCCAATCACTCATCGAATGGCGCCAAAAGCCAATCTTTTAGTTTACTATGTCCGTGAACAGAACCAGGAAATTGTGGCCGACACATTGAGCTTCAATGTGGAAGGCATTTTGCGCACTCCAGTGCGACTCACATCGAATGTGCGCGAAACCAAACCAGGCGGTCGAGTTGATCTTTCGGTGCACACGAAGCCGTTGGCCTATGTCGCATTGCTCGGTGTTGATCAATCGGTAATTCAAATTCGTTTTGAGTTCATTTGACAGATTACTTTTATGTGCCTACTCAGGTTTCACTGCTCAAATCCGGGAACGATATAACACAGAATGACATTCTTCAAGAGTTGAAAACATTTGAACACGAAAAGAAATCGAGTGCTACATTGAGTAGAAGCAAACGATACACGATACCAGATATCGATCCAAGACCCAGATATGCATACAATCATGGGTCATACGAACGTAATTATACGTACATTCTAAATTATCTTAAATTAATTGTATCTTTCCAGCGCGCTATTCCACAAGAGTAGAAGGAATGTCCAATATTAGGCGGAGATCTCCAAATAAATATGTCGAAAGTCGTTCTTCTACAATTGGCAACCTTTTTGCAAATCTAGGAGTGATCATTTTCACGAATGCGCTCATCTATGAGAAAGTGAAATATGCGGAATACCATCAAAATACACAAAAAAGTGGTCCGTGGTGGGTAAATGAATATCGCGATTTAGGATTCGAATCGGGTTTCTTTGATAATGTATATGTTATATCTTACGCGATACCATATAAGGCAATCACACAGAAAGCACGGCAACTTTCATACGAGCCACCAAGCCAACAACCGAAGCAAAAGTTGAGGCAACATTTCCCCGAAACCTGGATTTGGTCAAACATTACAGCTGCATCTGATGGAATTGCCAAACTTTCCTCTACAATCCCTGACACAATCACATCGTGGCACATTTCAGCTTTTGCAGTGCATCCCACCACCGGTCTAGGTGTTTATCAGGACAATCTCAATGTAAGCGACAGATCAAGTTTGTAACTTAAATTAACTCAAACTTGTACACTTTTAGATCAAAGTGTTTCGGCCCTTCTTCCTAAAGCTCTCACTGCCCTACTCAATCCTTCGGGGCGAGTCAGTTCGACTTCAGGTGCTAGTCTACAACTATCAAGCACAAGCAGTCAGTGCAGAGGTGATCATGGAGAATGTAAAGAACCAATTTGACTTTACTAGTTCGGAGAATGACATTGACAATGGACAGGCCCAAGGCAAGAAAGAACAACGCAAAACGATCACAATTGCTCCGTTTGATGGGGCTTCGGTTTACTTTGTGATTACACCCAAGAAAGTTGGCTACATTGACCTGAAGGTTAGAGCAGTCTCAGACAACGCTGGCGATGCGATCTTGCGAAAGCTTTTGGTCAAACCAGAAGGTCAAACTCAGTACTTGAACACGGCAACATTCTTCAAATTGGACGCTCAATATCGCTCAACTGGTGTGATTAAGAAAAATATGTCCATTGAAATTCCGCAAAATGCAGTTCCTGACTCGGTTAAAGTGATGGTTTCGGGTATAGCAGACATTCTAGGACCGACTGTGAACAATATGGATGACTTGTTACGAATGCCTTATGGATGTGGTGAGCAAAATATGATGTAAGTAATGCTAAGGGAGACATTAGTTGTCAATTGATTGTATTGACTCTTCTTATGTTTGGTCAATTTAGAAATTTAGTTCCAAACATTTTGGTGCTCAACTATCTTCGTCACACAAAGCGTCTCACCAATTCAGTCAAAACCAAAGCATTGAATCACATTTTGTGTGGATATCAGCGCGAATTGACTTACCGTCGTTCAGATGGTTCATTTTCGGTGTTTGGGTCGAGAGACAAGTTGGGTTCCACCTGGTTGACCGCTTATGTGGTGAAGACTTTCATCCAAGCACGGCCACACATCGACGTCGATCCATCGGTCATAAGCAAATCAATTGGCTGGCTGTTTAGAAGGCAGAAGAAAGACGGAAGTTTCGTTGAGAATGGCTGGAATCTGGATAGATCAATGCAGGGCGGTGTGGCCTCCAACAAAGCATCCAATGAATCCAATTCGGCAGTGTTGACTGCTTATGTGCTTATTGCCATTTTGCATGAAGACAATTTTCATCCAAGTCGAAATGAAGAGAAAATACTGAAAGCCGAAGATTACATCTACAGACGTCTGCTAGAAACGGACAATACATACGAAATAGCTATAATCTCGTATGCACTTCATCTCGCCTATTCAAAGCACCGAGACTTTGCATACAGCAAACTAATGTTGCGAGCAAGGCGCAATGCCAATGGAACGATCCATTGGAGCGACCAACTCAATGCAAACTGTCTAAACAAAACACGAGCCCATTTGTGTGTGTCTGACTCGTTGCAAGTGGAAACAACTGCCTATGCACTCTTGACTCTAATGGCCAGACTGGACATGCCTCCAGACGGATTGTCCGCACTGAAGTGGCTCATCTCGAAGCAGAACTCAAACGGTGGCTTTGCCTCAACTCAGGACACCGTCATTGGTCTTGAGGCGCTCTGTACAATTGCGGAGAAGATGTTCAGTGCCAAACAGAAAATGTCAATTGCCATCTCGTTTGGCAGCTCACAGAATGGTGAATACAGGGCCGAGTCACAGTCGATGAAATTAAATGCGGACAATTCGTTGGTTTTGCAGCAAATTCAGTTGAATCCAAACGCAGAATGGGTCGCCTTAGAGGCAACCGGTTTCGGTTCAGCCATTGTACAGCTGTCTTATCAGTACAACATTGCCCTGTCGAGTGACAATTCTGCCTTTGCGCTGAGTGCACAAATTGGTAGCACTTCAAATGAGGAGCATTTGATGATTGACATTTGTACCCAGTGAGTATCGAATGCATAATTGCCACTATGCATTATTAGTTATATTTTCTTTAATATAGTAGACACATCGACGAGGCCAATTCCACAAACATGGTTTTGATGCAAGTGGAGCTGCCTTCTGGTTACTGCGCCAATCTTGAGCTGCTTCCATTACCAGACAGACTTTCTGACGAGGCTAAACAAGTGAAACGTGTGGACACTGCCAACAATGGCGCAACAGTCTACATCTACTTTGATCGAGTAAGTAACACACACTTAACTGTTCTTGAGTAACCAAAAAGTAACTAAAATTAATCCATTCAAGATAACCCAAAACAAAGTTTGCATCACAATATCTGCAGATAATAAACACAAAGTGGCCAATAGTCTGCCAGTTCCTGTCACACTGTACGATTACTATGACCGGTCCAAAATGGCAAGGATTTTCTATCAACCCAAACGTATCTCGGTTAAGGACATTAGTCAGGTCATCAACACCTCATCGAAGACTGTTTCATTCTTGCAGATGTTATCCAATTTATTTGGCTCAATTCATTTCCATTGAACAAATGATAAAATTTAATTGAGATGAGTACAAATATAAAATGCTGTTCACAATTGCAATCGATTGTATCAAAATATAGGCAACAATAAATAAAATTCAAAATGACTCGAAAGTTGTTTGTTGTTCTTTTTCGTGATGTGTTTGTAAAGCAGCCGATGCTCTGACTTAATTCATATTCGTTTAATTTATTAAAAATCTCGCTCCCCTAACTCTCCATCTAAGCATCAATCGATTGCATTAGTAAACGACCGATTGGATTCGGCTCTCTTTAAGAAGAAGGTACCTTTCCTATGTCATTATGGCTGAGGATGGCACCGACAAGACTGTGGCCCACTAGACTGCCGATAAAGGTTCGTACGTTCTCAGTAGTGTGTGCTGTCTTAATCTCGTATTACTATTAACTCACAGGAAGCAAATTTGATCTAAAGAACATTGCCGAGTCTGACCCAACCTCAGTGGACACCTGGAAAGCAGACCGTTACCAGCCACTGATTCATCTGGCCCTGATGAGCAACAATTTGGAAGTGCTCGATATGCTCCTGGAGGACTTCGATGTGCACATCTCCGACATGTATGGTGGTACAGCGATGCTGCGATCTGCCGGCACTGTGCACAATCAATTCAACACTCACAAGTCGTACGAGATCATTCTGCGATGTGCCACCTATGGAATCGATTTCAACCAGGTGAATGCCGAGGTGGACATGAGCGCACAGCACGTACAGCGACACATTCCACAGGATGTGCACTTGTTATGCCACTTGGGTGCCAAGGTTGATTTGCCCGACAATTGGAACAGTACTCCATTGGACTATGCGGTGGACAGTGGCAACAATTCGCTGGCCAAACTGGTGACTCCAACCGAACAGTATCGACCATTCACTACCGGACAGAAGGTGGCACTCTACTGCAATTGCACACAGTTAACTCACTCAACGAGAGTCGAGTGTACTGTGCTCAACAGGCATTGTACTTGGCAGGTGCCCTCTTCTCCACTGCACATATGGCTCGTAAGTTTGTATAGATTTACAAGAATTATCCAATCTTTATTTGCATCTCTCCTTGCCACAGTGTTTGCCTTCTGCCTGTTGCCAGTGAACGTTTTGTTCAATTTGGGTCGCACCTCCACCACTTGGCCAGTTTGTACATTAGTTGCATGCTACTCGCGTTGGCATCTGGAGCCAGTGCCTCCGAAGCAAATGCTCTCAAATCGATTACAGTGAAAGGTTATGGTTGTTGATAATTTTAATTAACAAAACTTGAACAAAACCATTTCAAAACATTCCATAGAACTGCTGCTCGTGATAATGATCTGTTTGGCATCACTCTACCTAATTACGCTCATCATTCTGTACGTCTGGATCCGCATTCAGGAGCAGCACGAGTCACTGCCTCAAGAAGATGAAGAGGAGTACTTCGAACTTATTGAAGGATTCGATGTTCATGACGAAGAAGATGAGGACCGCAACTTCAGAAACATAGCAGCCCGTGCTGTATCAATACCAGTCGGCAGAGCCCGTCATCGATTGAATAATTAACTTTATCTATTTTTTTTTGTTTAATTCGATTAAATTAAATTTGAAATACAAGTATCGTTTTTTGTTAAAATATGTTCAATGCTAAATCATAGTTTAGTTTATAATATTTGATAATAAGAGCGTTCCTTTGTGTCCTTTCTTTTGACCGATTGCGATGCATCCAAATCCATTAACGACCATCTGCCATGTTGGAAGTGTTTGATCGACTTTGTCTACAAGACCTCATACTAGTGGGGGATCAGACAAAGGCTGTTCCAGATAGACACCGCTGAGGACACTTTGCAGACGGCGATAATTGACCTTTCTGGTGGGTGAGAATGTCACCCTTGTTTGCGATATCTTCCAATTGGACTGGTCGATTTAGTTTTGCTCTTGAGTGACATAAACGACAACAGCAGTAACCGACATCGATCTGCCCATAGTTGGCCGTTTACAGTTTGCCCGTATTTCAGTGAGCATCGTAAATGAATCGTTGAAAAGGTATTCAGAGTCAAACGGAGCACTGAAGAAAATTCAAGTGGACAAAGCTTTACCTATGGCAACAAGAGAAATAGACCAATTTATGTAATTGAGTGGACAAGTGGCCATTCGTGTGGAGTACCTTTCCCCATGGCAATTGCATTTGCCAATTGGTGATGGTGAACTTGTGTATTTGGTCACTTTCATCGTCTCACCTCTTGCTTTTTAGTGTGGCGAGATTTGCCAAGCCGTTTGCCAACTGTCAAGCCAACTGAAAGCATTCACTTTGGTGTCTTCTCTGGCATTGTCTCTCACTGTGATCAGGTTCGACTGAACATTCGCGTTTTCGGTGCATACAATAATAAATATGTTCAGAGGAAATGCGAGAATATATCACAGAACGGACGCGGATGTCGCCGAGATTCGTTCATCGTGAGCTGTTTAGTTTCAGAATGATAACCAATTTGTTTAGATCATCATTGTATTCGACTAATCTAGTAACACTAAAGAACAATCTAATGTATGATCTAGATCAAAGTCCTCCAATTAAGTTAACTTTTGTCAGTTACGAGACACTTCACACCAAGACGCATCATTCTAAAGCGAATCTCAGT
This sequence comes from Rhizoglyphus robini, assembly GCA_023373905.1. NCBI lineage: Eukaryota > Metazoa > Arthropoda > Arachnida > Sarcoptiformes > Acaridae > Rhizoglyphus > Rhizoglyphus robini. Next base: position 9,534,100 of record JAKIJQ010000001.1, on the reverse strand, counting down.
ATTGTACATCGCAGCTGCACAACAGATCATATCATACGTATAGTACCTACTGTGCACAGCTAATCTATTTGTCAATAATAATATAAAGTTAATTAGCTAATTAATATTTTAATTACATTAAACAGTAGTTGAGAAGGCTTCAAAGGTTGTGCGACAACAGCAACTTATCTAATAGGATGTGCGATGGCTGACATCAATGCCAATTGACAGTGAAATTGCAGTGAGCTGATGCACACAGTGATTCGATGCTGGTTGATTGTGATTTTGGCATTGTATTTAAATGGATCATTTCATCTCATTGATCGCACAACTTTGCTTCAAAATGGTTTCCAGTCGTGTTGCATTGCCGTTGGCCTTTCTCACACTGCTCTTGGTGTCCGAGTTGAGTCAGGCACAGAAATGTTCCTCCTGCACCGCCTGTTGCTACTATGTGTTCACCCTCACTCTTAACATTAGTGTAACTTTATAAAGTTACTGTATGAAAAAGTAAACTTATAAGTTTACACTATTTGTAACTTTATAAAGTTACATCTTGTAATGTTATAAGAATACAAATTATAAATATGTCACATTATAAATGCTCATATTCTTCCCTGATCACTTTAGACCACACTAGACTTTATCAATAATAATCAATCATTTATTGAGATAAAGTTAATACAAAAAAATCAGACTAGTGAAAAATGAACAAACCCAACAACAAACACAATACTTAGGTTGAAAAAGACAAGTCAATTTGATTATTTCTTAGTCTGTACACGAGTAGACGGGTATACCAGTTCGCTTTGCATTTGAAGATGTTCTGTTTTTGTGTGTTCATTCTCCTGTTGAGTTCCTTCAGTGTCTGAGATAATCGGCTCCAGCGTAGATGGTTCTGACGGCTTATCATTCTTCGAAGTAGCATCAAAATTCATTCTAAAACCATCTTCACCATCTTCATTAGTAAGTTTGCCAATCTGAAGGTTAGCGGCGTTCAGTTGAGCCAACAAGTCGGCATTAGCTTGCTCAAGTTTGGCGTTCACATCCTCAAATCGAGCCTTTTCCGATTCTTACTTCATTTTGCTTGATAGTTTCAGATAGACACAGACGAGCAGGGTTGCAATTCAATCACTTGTTGATTTGCCTTCAATACTTGCACGATAATCTTGATAAATCACAGAGTATATGACTAAAGGACAGTTTGAATGCACTTGATAATACTTGAGTATTACAACTGGTGAGTGGAAGTATGTTGAAACAATCAAAACATTGTTGGAACGAGGAAATAGACCAAGAAACGATCATTTTGAGGCATAAAACGCGAAGAGTAGAGCACAGGCAACAAACAACACAACAGCCAACCGACAAATGAGAGAGGAAAGAGCAAAGTGCAAAGAGCGCTCTACTGCTAGCAGTGTGCTAGTAGCACAGCACATAGCACACAGCACACGGTGGTGTTCCCAACCGCCATTTCACAGTCAGTGCAGTGGATGGTACTGGTGTCTGTTGGAGGGTGAGTTGTCTGCTGCAATGGTGGCGCTTTGCACAATTCAAATTCAAATTGCATTTCATCATCGGTGTAACCACTGAACACAATATTCTCTTAATTAGTCTCGGTTGTTGGATTGTAGTTGAGTTTTAAATATTAGTTAGTTTCGAGTTAAGATATTCCCATGTGTGGCCATTTATTAATTTGTGAACTGATCAGTTATCTGATTGTTCGTATAAATGTGTACATTAATCTAACTATTAGTAATTTATAATTTATAATTTATAAATGACAATTGTCAATTGTCCATCAAAAACTTTATTTCACTTATTACCTTGCTCATAAATGTAACTTTACAAGTTGATATCTTCAATTGTAAAGTAATTAGTGTTCAATGTAATATTATAAATTAACAAAATATTTTTGGTATAGTTATAATTGTACATTAACTTTTTGTAACATTATAACATCACACAATTAGGTTTGTAAAGTAATAATGTTACAATGTACACTTATAACTTTACATTTGGCTATGTAAACTTATAAGGTTACGAAAATGTTAAGAGTGCTGAGTTGGGTGCAAGCCACCTGCAAAATGGAGGACAAGAGTCAAAATGTAAATTACGTCAAGACCTGCAAGGCCACACTGCCCAAGACAATCACCATCCATGGACTTTGGCCTCAACTCACCGACTCGACCAGCCAACTGTCCTACTGCACGGACAGTACTGAGAAGTTCAATGTGACCAAGTTGAGTTCAATCAAATCACAGCTGACCACCGTCTGGCCGACAGCCTTCACTGGAACGGGCCAAAGTGACGAAAGCTTTTGGAAGCACGAGTGGGACAAACACGGTACCTGCTCTCCCCTGACCATGACCAACTACTTCCAGAGGTCACTAAGCCTCAACACCAAATATCCAATCAACAGTTGGCTCTCCTCGGCGGGCATTGTTCCGAGCAATTCGAAGCTGTACACGGTTGCCCAGGTGAAGACAGCCTTCACCAAGCACATCAAGGCAGACCAGTATGTGCTCAAGTGTGTCTCGGTTAAGGGTGGACTGCAGATACTCAAAGATGTGATGTTGTGTGTGTCCAATGCGGACACGACCACTCTGGTCACTTGCAGTTCGGTTAAGTCAACATGTGCGGACAAGTTTTTCCTAATCGAAAACTTTAAAAATCCCATTGCTTAGATTTGTTATCGACAAAGATTTGTTGATCATGAATAAACATTTTGGTCGGTTTTGGGCATTGTGTGTTTTGATCCATGATAATCACACATTCTTATCACATTGGCCAACTTCCGTATTCAAATATGTCATTTCCTAAAGTAAGCTGCAAATGTCAATATTTGCCGCTAAAACATGATAACAAATAACATTGCTAAATCAACATAACATTTAACGTCACAATTGGTCGTATATATAATTTGCGTGCATGCAGTTGATCGATCTAGAATTGTTCATTCAGTTTGCAAAATGGCAGTCAATAATTTGCTTGTTCTTTCATTAATGTTTCTGTTAGTGTTCATTCGAATGTCTTCCTGCAGTGAAGAGAGTGCTACCTGCACCAAGTCTTGTGGCTCATGTTTCTATCATGTGTTTACCAAAAGCTGGATTCAGGCCACCTGCAAGTTGGAGGATAGAAGTCAAAATGGCAAAAGCAAAAAAGTGTGCCGTTCCGAGCTGCCTCGAAATATTACAATTCACGGTCTATGGCCTCAACTCACCGAGAAGATGACTGTCCTGGCTGATTGTAAGAATCACAGAGATAAATTCAATGCAACCGCACTGGAGGCGAGTGTCAAGTCGAAACTGAGCACAGTTTGGCCAACTGCATTTGTCGGTTCGGGTGATGAGAGCTTCTGGAGACATGAATGGACCAAGCACGGCACCTGTTCCCCACTGTCGATGGTTGAGTATTTCGAGAAGTCACTTACACTCGACAGTCGCTATCCAATCGACAGATGGCTCAACGATGCAGGCATTGTGCCGAGCAATTCTCAACTGTACACAGTGGCACAAGTGCGATCTGCTTTCGCCAAGTACATTCAACCAGATCAGTATGTGATCAAATGTGCTTCCATCAGGGGTGGAATTCAACTGCTGAGAGATGTAATGCTGTGTGTCTCGTATGAAGACACAACTACACTCGTAAAGTGCACCTCAGTTAAGTCCACTTGTAATGGGCGATTCTACTTTATAGAAAACTTTAGAGAACCAATTGCTTGACGAATCGAAATTTGCAAACCAGTGCACTGCACACAAATACATGAGAAGGACATTGTTTCACTAAAACTTTAACAAATTGTTTCAATGTTTATGTTAATGATGTATTCAGAAAATTTATTTGGCGGGCAGCAGCGCCCTCAGAATGACATTTATAGTTATTCATAAATAAAGTAATATAAGTTTATTGTGTTTGAATTTATTTAGGAGTGGGGAGGAGAGCCCAATATTTACAAAAATACGCCACTGTTCTTTCCATTCTCTTGATTTTCCCTCCAATTTAAGCTCAACAGTTGTTTCTTCACTCACTTGTTGCACTCGTGCTGATCGATATTTCGCTCGCAGTCCTCATCTCCCCGTGCGAATCCGAAAATGGCGGACACTTGGATCAAAACAACTGTGCCGACAATCGTTTCCACCCTGACAAGTGAACGGCCATACTTTAAACTACACTTTTCTGCTTTGTCCACCAATGCCGAGCGTGTGCAACTATGTCAAGAACAAGAAGAGGTTCAGCGTTGGATTGGCGATTTCTTTGTGAATAAATCGGTGACAAGTAAGAAGGTTTCGAAGTGCTCGAAAATTGCTGCCAAATTTCGAGCAGACGGTAATGTTGCTTTTAAGGCACAGCACTATCCACAATCGATTCCACTTTATAGTGAGGCAATTCGTTTTGCCCCTCAAAGTGACACTGATTCCGAGCTGGTGATGGCTTATGGAAATCGTTCCGCGGCGTACTTTCAAGTTGGTCAACACGACAATGCACTAAAGGACATTAATATTGCTTTGGCATTTGGCTATTCTCGATTCAAATCTGTGACTAAATTACAACTTCGTAAATGTGATTGCCTCATTCAGCTTGGCCGTGCCATGGAAGCTAAAGAACTACTCGATAAAATGCGACAACCAACTGAAGACGAAAATGACCGTAAACGTTGGGCTGAGCTTTTTGACCGTACTCGTGTGGCCGTTGGTAACGATAAAAACGAGCCTCCAAAGGCGAATATTGCAAAAATGATGGAAAAACTTACCCAAAAAGGCTTTTTCAAATCGAACCCGAAAATGTCATCACTTAGTGCTAAAGTGGCTGTGCTTTATTATCTTGAGAAAGGTAAGAGATCGTTCCATTTCTTTGTCTCATCCTATCCTTTCTTTATCCTTAGGTCGTCATCTTGTTGCTCAGGAGGACATTCAATTTGGTGATGTTATTGCAGTCTCCCGTCCATATGCCACTTTGTTGAACTGTACTGGTGATGCCACCAAATGTCACCACTGTTGCCGTGATATCTTTCCACAAGATTCGTGTCTGCTGTCAAGTGCAATTCGTCCAGTTCCGTGTGCCGGCTGCACTGTCATGTTCTGTTCCGAAGGATGTCGTGTCGATTCAGGCGAGTCTTACCATCGTTACGAATGCAAACAATATGGCTTGTTGATTCAATTGCCAAGTTATTTGCGAATGTCACTTCGCATACTGTTCACCGCGGGCCTGGACCAGATCCGTTCGGTTGTGTCTGCTGAGCAGATGAATGATTCAAGTTACTGTTCTGAACAGCCGGAAAATCATTATTCCAATGTGTATCATTTAGTTCACTACACGGACGGCCCATTGAATGATTTGCATTCGTACCAGGAAATGTTGAATTTGTCCATCTATTCGTGTTTGCTACTTCAGTTGCTCAAACAAAGCCACTTTCGTGTGGACACCAAAGACGATGAAAAGTTTATTGGTGGAATTCTGTTGCGTCATCTCCGTCAATTGCGTTTCAATGCTTTTGAGCATTCTCCTCTGCACAAATCATCGCCATCGACAGTTCAAATGGAACTTTACCCAGTGTACGCTTCAACCCTAAATCACTCCTGTAAAGCTAATGCTCGTCTCGAATCGCCAAACAAGGAGAATGTTTGCCTTCTTCAAGCAACTCAACCTATTCCTGCCGGTACTGATATTACCATTTCCTATTTGGCCGATGACAAACATTTTACTGGTGCAAGCTTTACTGTCCAATTTCGTCGTCAACTGTTCGATCGATATTGCTTCGAGTGCAACTGTGTCCAATGCACTTATCTCAATCGTAATCGCCCATTTGGAGCTACTCGATATTTTGCTCTGAGTTGCACTGATTGCGGCAATTTGATGGAACGCGCTTCTGAGCAAAGTTCTGAATTTGAAATTTTCCTCTGCACTAAATGCCGATTAGCGATGGCTAACAATGAGATGATACGACGATATCGCCAACTTGAAGAATTGGCATGCACCTGCAGTTATTTGATTGATCAACTGTTCAAAATTGCCTCAAAGAAAGATGATCCTTTTTGGGCACAGTTCGAATCGGTCACAGAGCAGATTGAAGCCTTATTTCATCGTGATTCAGCCATATTGGTTGTCTATCAGCGCATCATGATCGCGAACTACTATTTGAACATTGGACAATTCGACAAGTGGTGGGCCTGCTGCGAACAGCTTCTCTCGGTCATTGAGCATCATTTTGGAACAGAAAGTGTCCATTTACTGCAAGCACTTAATGAGATTAAACGATCAATTGTGAATTCGGGTCTTGGACGACGTTCGTCGATGGATGATTTCGCAAAGCAAGACAACGAACTGTTTGGACGATATTTGGCTCGAATCGGTCAGTGGCACCAGCTGAATCGTAAATACAACCTCGATTACCTTATTTGTTAGACTACATAATAATCATTTAATTTTGGCCTTTTTCCCTCAATCTTTTCGATAACATTTCTTTAATATATTTTTCTTCAATTAGCATTGTACAATCATACTGTAATTTGTTTTTTTAATTTGTCGTATATTGGTATTTGGTATTGATTTGGTATCAATCATGAAGCAATATGCAATCACAATCGGTTAAATCAAATAGGGAAAACAAGGAGATATTCGTAAATTCGCCGCGCGGCACTAAATTGAACAATTTGAACAGTGCATTCACATCGTTCCTACGTTTAGCATCATCACTATTCTTATTGTCACCAAATCAATAATTATCGGGGTAAAATAAACCTTGTTTGGCAATAGTCATGACTCGATGACGTCAAAGGTAACCACACCGAGAACTATTACAGAGGCATATGATTATTATAGATGAATTCTCGCTATGATGATATTCGATACACTTTCACACATCAAACACAAACTTAAAAATTCAAAGCAAATTTGCGTAATATGTCAAATGCAATAATAAAAGTGAAAACCAAACTTAACGACTTACAATATAAAAGAAGTTTAATTTAAAGGCAAAACAGTGCGATTGCCAAAATACAAAGAATTATAATTTGTAATATTGCAGTTGCTACAGAAGAATAAATTGAGGGTAAATACAAGCACGAATTAGTAATCGAGCAATTTGGTGGCTTTCATTTACCTGTACACTGCAAAAAGCGAGTGTTCAATTTGATAACTCATTGTCGAGTAGTCGACGATGGAGGCATCGGTGAAAGAGAATCGAGTGAACCCTGACTTTTAGCCGATGGCGAGCCTGGCGGTTCCTCACAGTCAGTGGCCGAGCCATTCCCCTGCTGAAGAGCCTTCTTCGGTTCAACTAAATATGGGTATTAATCGAAAATGAAAGCAAAACAACTAAACCGGACTTACCTGGCTGATTATAACTCTTGGTGGTGATGCTTGTTTTACTGTGCGGAAAATAGATAATTCAAAAGATTAATTAAGTCGTCATCGACAGAATCAGTTTGCTCTACAAATGCAATGCCTTGCCACAGACAAATATCCAATAAAAATCTCGATAATGAAATACGAGAAACGTTGTGGATATTGTAATGTTTATTGTTGCGCGTCTTCGGACACAATGAAAAAAGGCAAATTTATTTTTTAGGTTTATTGTTGTTCCAATGACAAATCCCTGTATATAAGTAGTATAAGTAATGTATTTCATAATTAACATTCGTTTTAAGATCGCCTGGAGAAGGCAATTGAATTCGATTATTAAAATGCACTTACTTGTATACACTATAGTGTTTGTGGTGTTGGATGTCATCTCGTTGCTGGCAGCAACTTGATCGATTGCGAATTTGGTGTGTTCGTTCGGGGATACATTCTTGATTGACATCTTGAGCAATTTTACCATTAGGTCACCAGGAGGCAAAGTACTGACGACCATTAGCACCGGCCAATGGCACATTGATGCTATTTGTGCCAGCAAGACATATTAAATCATTCCACACAGAGAATTCGCAGTTGACCAGTCCAGGGAAAAACTCGTGGCCAGAGAAAGTAGGACCAGAATAAAAACCTTAACAAACTTACAAATACGGTTCGGTTCGGTTAACATTTCACTCACTGAGATGAGTAAACAACAGGAATGAATTGAACAACAGGAAAAACCTCACTCTCCCCATTGATAAGTGATGGCGTTACTGTCTGTTTAATTTTTTTCGATTGCTGTTTTGTGTGTTTATATCTTTTCATGCACAAAATTTGTTTTGCACTTTCAAAATCAATTGATTGTCTCGTCATTGTCACTCGAAACTGGTCAATTAATGAATGCAAAATCAAAAATGTACCTTTCCACGATTGCTCGTGTTGGTCAGTTTGGTAGTTGATGCCCGAGACTCAATTCACTTGGCTGCTTTGTCCAATTTGTCGGTGCATTAGTTGTTCACTTGTGTGGCACTATGTTTTGGTATGTGTGGTTGTCTTTTGAATTACATTGTCATTTTATTTATATGTTTCCTAAAACATTATTTAATAAATTTGTTTAATAGTCAAATTATATCATCACTCGGTTTATTTGAGCACTTATGTAAGCACTTCACCTTCACTGCAATGCATTTGGACTCGCATAGGTCCGGCATTGATGGCGACAAGTGTCCGTTCGTCTCACGGCACGGCATTGTCACGGCCACCACTGGCCCACTAGCAACTCAGTAGCTCCATTCGATGTTCGATGTGAAGGAGCAATGCATAAGGTCGAGGGTCAACCAATCGATGCCATTCGATCCGCAAACCGTCTCTCGTACACTCGTACCAGCAATAAAGCTCTTTTCTTCAGTGGCCGTTGACATCGACCTGATTACAACACTAGCAAGCCCCAAGCAATCATGCCCACTGAACAAGATGATCCTACTGGAGCGGAAGAAGAAGGCACACCCTGAGTCGGAAAGTCTTTAGCCGCAAAGTCAGCTTCCACAGCTGTGTCAGCCACTCGACACCACAGCACCGACAATGTCACTCTGAATGGACAAGCTGCACCTCATTCTGAAACAAGTTCGGTAGCTACAGACAGTCAAATGGCCAGTTCTTTGGTGAACACTCATGTGACCCAAGTTGGTGCCTCAACTAGCCAACTGGCTGACAAGATAAACTCTGAAGACATTCCTACTGTCACTAGTTCCCAGTCACCTTTTGCCCAATCTGGACTCTGAGCTTATCGTCAATTCGAAAGTAGGGCCTTCCTTTGGCAAAGATGAAGAGGACGAGGAGATGTTATATGGACTCGATCCAATAGAGTACAAGCGATGAATTGAGTGGCGTGACACAATTCTGAACTATATGATGCAAGCAGCTAATGCAACCACGGAGACCTATGTTCTTCTGATCACTCTGCATAATTAGCCATAATTGATCGCCTCACTGCCTTTGCTAGTTATTTCATTCGATGAGCATCTGTCATATTGTCACTCTGAATGTCGCTATGTCGCACGAGACTACTCTAAATTAAATTGATACCTATGTCAAAAATTGCTTTGTCTATTCAATAATTTGTTAAGCTCACTGCAAATTGTGCTGTTGTTCTGTTTGGTTTGTTCATTTTGAGCTTGTGGTTTAATTTGCAACTATTATCGCCTTATTTTGCAATGTCTGTTTGTTCGATCGAACTTCGATTGCACTGCATGCTTCAACAACTTCACTTTTCATGTTACTTCAAATAGCATCTTTTGTGGTTTCGTTTGATGAGGTATGCAATCTATTTGTATCGAGTTGTGCTCGAGAACACAAATAACGAGAACAAAACTATACATGCCAAATAAGACGCTAAATTGTGACACCTCATGCGCTTACTTTTTGATATAAACATAAACATAAAACATGCATTTTGAATCGAAAGGGCAAAATTGAAGTAAACTTTAAAAGTTGGCATTTGCATTTTAGTTATTGATGAGATGCAAGTGAGATTTGAGCATAAATGGACACTGACACGCGATGTCATAGAGACAAATTAGCCTTGGCTAGAAGTCACTCTGTAGTCCAAAACGCTTCGCATTTGAGAAGGCCAATTCCTCCAAACTGATGAGACACTTTTCGAGTTTCGGGAATAACAATGTAAATAGTCAATTTGTATATGACGTATAACTTGAATCGCACAATCGATGAAAAAGATTGATTGATTTTGCCTATTTGCCAATAAAACCAAAAAGCCTAATTACAAATCCAAATAAAACAAACCAAAATGGATTGATAATAATAATAATTTATATTAAACATTTGTTCGAACATAATGATTTGTACCAATGGGGTTTGTGTGTTGTGTGTTGTGTGTAGTGTGAGTGTGTATTGCAATATTATCGTAATGTAAATCAAAGTTATATAAATTGCATTCAGACAAATAAACAAACAAAAGGGTCAACAAAACAATGTGTGTGTGTGTGTTATATTGCAAACTGATTAGAAGAGGTGATATATGCAAAATAGAACATAAATAAAAAGAAAACACTCAACTGTATATAAATTAATAATAATAATAAATAGATCAATCAGTGAGTGTGTGTGATGTGATAAGCAAGCAAACATTGTAATGTAATGTATTATGTGTAGTAGTGACTTGACTTGAGTGCATTACTTAGGTAATGGGAGAGCGCGCATGTATGCACATTTGGGAAATTATAAAGTGAAATGCACAACAGAATTGACAAGATAAGTGGAACAAGTGGAGTAGTAGTAGGGAAAGCATTAGGTGTGTGGGTGTGTGACCGGGACAGAGTGAGACGCTTTGCTTGTGGACCAATTCATTCATTTTCGTCGATACTGTAAAGTAAGAGAAAATAAAAATTAAATTTAATAAACACAAAACTACACGTGAAAGCTCATTATAATTTATGCGCGCGCGCCAAGCCGATGAATAACGTGACACTGTTCATCAGAAGATAGTGATTTTATGTTTTACTCTTTGGTGCTCCGTCAGATAAGATCAGGCTTGGTAGGCAGCGTTTAGAGAAAGTTGGTGCATGAGAGAGTACCAGATAATTCTCTGCACAATTCCTCAAACGACCCACCAACAGCCCAAATCGTCATCATCAAGCGAGAACAACAAAATCACTAGTCTTCCAGATGACCAGACACAAGCACAGTAGTGAAGGTAGAATGTGCGCAATGCGATAAGATCTACCATCAAAACAGTTAACTAACCATTTGACGATGAGCACGCAAGCATTCTGAACTTCGCCTAGAAATCCCTTCACGGTGATGAGTCGATTCACCGAAGCGGACTTGTTCAGTTGGCCAATCGAGATATCGGCGCGCGACTTTTGACGAATTTCACTTATTCTGCTGCCACCACGACCAATGATTGCACCGACAGTCTAGACACCAGGCAACAAAATGAGATTAAGCCCCAAACATTGCACACAAAAGGTCAATTACCTTATTTGGAACGGAAATGGTAGCACTGGCTGTCCCATCGATATTACTTGAAATGTTCACATCTTCGCGGGACAACAATTGATGCAGTAGACTGGAATGGCTTGAAGCAAGACCACCGCCACTTTGCCATGACTTTGCCGCAGCACCTAAAACACCAATGCACCATCACTAATCGAATAACCAAAGCGAGCAAATAACTTACTCGGATAGTTCAACCAATCAATGTCCTGTCCAATTGGAGAGAACAGATCTAGCCCAGCAACGCCACCACCACCCGAAGCCGAACTCCTCCTTGAAGAGCCATATGACCGTGCACTGGACCATGGAATAGTGCTCACAGCATCACCGGAGAAAGTGGCACCAAAATCTGGCGAAAACAAATCATTCTGAGGATCGTCCATCAGTGCGGACCCTTTGTAGCCTCGAGTGGGACCGTTCAGTGGTGACATTAGTCCCGACTGGTGATGATGATGATTTTGGTGATGACCGTGGTAGCCACTGCCACCCGAGTGAGAGGTCAACGTGGAAATTGGATACTGATTTCGGCCAGAAGACCGTTGACGAGAGGCTGCAGCAACTAAACTTGCAGCTGCCAGTGTTGGTGGTGGTGGTGGGATTGATGCTGACTGGAAGTATGGATTACGTTGCGATGGACCACCGCCCCCACTGCCGCCAGAACCCGAATGGTGACCCGAGTGCAGGGCAGAGGTTGGAGGAGGTGCCGTGAGGCTTGAACCTGTGCCACCAGCACCACCAGGCAGCACAGAGCTTGGATCACTGAATCCACCATACATGGGCGAGAGGTACTGGTCGTAGTGTCGAGGGTCGTAGGCCATGTTGGGTCCCTTCATGGGGAAGCCAGTGATGAGATAGAGAATGGACCTGACCGCATGCACCACAATCTCCAACTGTCCATAAATGACACAGATTCGTTCCGAGCTCTGAGGTGCACACTCGGAGTAGACCTTGATGCCGGCATGAGTTTCCTTGAGCACAACAAAACATTAAAGCACCATAAAATAACAGTGACAACATACTTCTCTCAACTGAGTAATTCTCAGTCCTCCCTTTCCAATCAGCCCGCCAGCATGTGAGGTGTGAAGCAGTAGACGAATCTCAGTGGCCACACTTTTATCCTTCAACTCTCCTCGAGTGTCATATCCGCCCAATGAGCTACCGCCAACCACGGAGCGAGGACTTCGAATTAATTTATTCGATAAACCAGGTCCACCGGAATCAAATCGACCAGATGCAGTTCCAAGTGCATGTGGACGCTGTAGGAAAGCAACCAAAAATGTTCGTTTACAAAGCAACCTCCAACAAGGCAACAGCATTTCTTACTCTTACCGTGTCAATGTATTTAAGCACTTCTCGAATAATCTTGCAAATACGGTCTATATTGGCCACAATCGTCAAAACACTGCAAACAATCAACAAAACAACAACATTATTCAATTATAGTTCACTAATAATAATTAATCAATTAATAATGAATATCTCAATGATTAGTTGGAAGCAATTAGGGGCAGGGGCAGAAAGCTACGGTTTGAGGAAACACTTGTGGGACAGTTGAGTCGATGTAGCATTAGGGGACACGGGCCTAACCCTAACTCTAATGGAACTGACATGGCCTACACCGTGGTCTAGTTGGACTTTGTGGGCTGCGGTCAAAGTGGGTTAGTTGAGTGTTAAGTTGAACATAATCAAACAATATAATATGAAAGCAATGAAACAATACCGTTCAGGTGAAGGGCAGTCGGGCACGGTTATAGACGAATCATACTACACAGTGAGAGTATGTGTGGTATGTGTGGTATAGCGTGGTGGTGGTTTAGCGTTGTGGTTTGTGGTACAGGCGACACACAGGGACAGGACACACACCCCGGGCCAGTGAATGGGTCCATCGTGTCCGGTCAGATCGGTCCGATAGTGAGAGACAGGTGAGGGCAACATGGTTCGTGGTGAGAGTGGTTCAATTGGTTCGAGTGGTTAATGGTGGTGGTGGTTCGAGGTTGGTTCGAGGTCAGAGTGGGTAATGGTTGGTCAGGTTGGTGGTGATACAGCGAACAGGGTGAGGTGGGTGAGGTGATAGTTCAATTGTACAGTTGACCACAGTCAGCCAATAGTGAACCAGTGAGCGAGAGAGAAACAGTACGGGTCCAGAGTGAAGTGGGCAGTGATAGACAGACAGACAATAGTGAGACAATTGAGAGCCATCAAAGCGAGATGCGGACACATTAGACAGTGAACCAGAGCAAAAGTTCATTGAGAGTTATGAGTTAGATTGAAAACGATCATGATTAGTAACGATGCGCATTGAGTGAGGTCACACAGGTCAATGAATTACGGTTGGTGTCAGTATAAAGCGAGTAGAGGTCAATGAGTTCCAATAGACGAGAGAGGTCAAATAGTAAACGAGAGAAAAAGGTCAGAGGTTAAATGAGAGCGAGAGAGAATGAATGAATGAATGAACGATATGTCCGGGAGAGAGGTCATGGTCATCGGAAACAGGTCATTGGGTGGTAGTGGTGACACAGGTGTCAATGGCGGTCACAGGTCACATGGTGAGGTCGGTCATCAAGAGTGGGAGGGGAGGGAGAGAAGAGAGAGAACAGAGAATGAGTCAGTGAGCAAGTGAACAAAATCAAAAGTGGCGGGCAAACGATTAATCGAGAACAATTCAATTGCACACTTGCACAAACCACAATTAATTAATCACACCAATTAAAGCACACATTAATAGATTACATTAGCACACACACACAAACAAACACACACACACAGGGTGACCTTAATTAATTAGCCAACCAAACAATAGACGAGCCTCACTCAGCCCTAAACACGCCAATAATTATCAATAATTAATTTAAGGATCGACCAAAAAGGGTCTTTCCCGACTTATTGATTTGGTGCATTAACACACACGAGAGAGAAATGAGCGAGAAAAAGCATGGAGGGCATAAAGTATGACTAATTTAATTAATGAGCACCAAAATAACCAACAAAACTATAGGGAGGTCCACAAGATGATCCAAAAATCAATTAAAACATTAATCCACAATGGCACCCCATCCAGCACCAATCTAATTAGTAAATCACAATTATTGTTCAAACACAATAGTCAAATGCCTAATCACCCGATAGCACACAATTAATCCTCATAAAATCAAAAATTAATTCCCATGGTGCAACATTGTAAATTCAGGAAATTGGATCATTTCAACGTTGTACAAGGCACGCACAATATATTACTTCACAGGATGGTCGCAAAAATCATTCAAAATCTCATTAAACTCAACATTCACCCTGTACTTCTGTACAATTTCCTACATTGCTCAACTTAGACTTGCACTACAAAGTTGCACTCAAAGTTATTAGCAAATCTCAAAATACTTTCAATTCTCAAGAATCCTTTTGCGAAGGACCATTGAGTCGACAAGGTGACTCAATCCAATCATAAATAAATTCAATTGCACAACACCCTATATCCACAAATACAGTGAGAATCTAATCTAAATTCGTTCCAAAAACACAAAAAAAAACCCTAAATTTCACACTCAAATGCACACTCGAAACTTTGTCATTAACACACAACCAAAAGTAGAGAACGTACGCTCACAAATAATGAGACAGGGAAATAGAGATAGACCACAAATAAGGAAAGGTACATACAGATTGTCGCAGATGAGTAATATTGCTTCCACCACGACCAATGATCGCACCGGCGTCCTGTTGGGTAACATAAAGGGTCATTCATAATGTATGCGACTCAATGATTACTACATACCCGGCTGGAAACCAGAAATCTCGCTTCAATGTTAGGGCTCATTGGTCCGTCGTCGTCGTCGTCGTCATGTCCATTGTCGTGCATACCCCCACGGTAGTTGCCACCACCGGGACCTAGATTATTATTAGCGCCCAGTTTGTGCCGCTTTAAGGGTGGGCCCATCGAGTCGTGGTCAGTACAATTGTTATTGTTGTTGTTGCTATTGTTCACTAAGTGGTCGTGTTGGTCTTCTTCTTCGGCAAATTCGTCTTTCGATTCGAGGTGATCAGTGAGTCCGAGTTGGTCGTGCAGGTCTTCGGTTATTTGGCTGGGCGAGTGGTGACCATTACTGGACAAGGGCCGTTTCATGCGGGAAGAACTAGCTGGGGCCGGGGCAGCGCTTTCGAGGGGACTAGAAGTGGCGGCGGCCGCGGTGAGGCTGCTTGAACCGACAGCGCAAGTAGTGGACTGAGAGGGGGGCGAGGACGAGGTCAACGTTACCAAATTGGAGGATTGCACTTTGTGTTGGTCATTTCCGGACATAATTCGAAATCTACAGGAAGAGGAAGAGACAAGGCGAAACGGAAAAGATTAAATAAACATTCAACACAAATAATATTATTATTACGCAACACAACAATCCTCAAGAATCATCATCAGCCGGCACACTCACAGCAATGGACATTGTGGAAATAGAAATGAAAGTGCTCGATCAGCAACAACCATTGGCCCACTGTACACTCAACAGTATACACTCTCATCGACCACTTAAGATCAATTAGCAACTGAGAAAAGAAGAGACCATACCACACACACACTCACACTCACATTCCCTCTCAAGGAGAATATTCGAATGCCATTAGAGTCAAACAGTCGGTCGCTTCCCTTCACCCGTCACAAGAGTACATGTTTCCATAAAGGTAAATGAGTGCAAAAGTCACCAAGACAACCAGTGACGAGCCACCAATAATAGCGACTAAATAAGACAAGACAATTCAACACAAGAGATAGAATGTGTGTGTGTGTGTGTGTGTGTGCCTTCGACCAACAGAAGAAGCAATGCAGTGTGCATTGCACACACGAACAGACCAAACAGAACCAAACACAACAAGCAGACAAATTGAGAATGTACAATTGCAGAATGCAACGTTTTTGTGTCCTTACACTGAGACACTATATAACCTAAGGACAAGCAGACCTATCTCCTTACCCTCTCAGCAAGCGGATACACAGCCAGACTTAATGCCCACAATGGATGTTCAAGCCACACTCAAACGGATTGAGTGTTGCAGCAGTATCCAATTCAACTAATTCTCCCTTCATTCGCAAACACACTCAAAGTGTGGTGCAATCATAACGCAAACTTATGTCCTGCCCTAAAGCACTACTTGGGGACAGTCTCCAAAAAAGGGGCCAAAATGAGTCCGAGACGTGAATCCAACAAAATAAACCTAACCCAGGATTACGTCCACTCACGCCATCGTACATCCTATATAACAACACATCAAAGAATGAACAATCAAGCAGACAACAGACAAGAGCCACACAGTAAGGAATATCAAATGAGTGATCCCAGATCCTCTCATTCTTTTCGTTCCAGGCACATTACAAAAAGTGCTAATCAGACAGTCTCCATCACAAGTGAGAATCACTGCATGGAAATGTAAAATTATCCCAGACTCCATGAATCCATAATTAAGTGAACAAAACACACGGATCAACTCTAAATAATCTCACAACAAAAGTTTTGATCAATCTATAAGACAACAAAACACAGTCGAATGTACCCAACTGTAAGTTTCATTCCATAAATAGAATCTAATCACAAAAGTCAGTTCAATACACCACTCAATTAGCATAAACACAAACTTTTGTTCAACATAACGACAATAGTTCCAAGAAAATTCTCTATATATATTCACTCTCCCCCATAATTATCAAAGTCACTCACGTATATTACACGCCATTGCGAAATTGCCCTTCAATGCACCTAAAGTCCCCCCCAAAGACATTAAATTTCGATCAAAGAATAATAATAATAATATTCAAATTAAGACCAAAGACACAAACTATTCAATTCCTTAGAAATTGTCACATATAATAAGTCTCATACAGAATTTGATGAATTAAACACAAAATTTTATTCATAATTTTCAAATTTCTCAAATAAGTTCCGTGTACAACATATATAGTGCGGATCTTATAAATCTCAACCAGAAAGAATATATCCCAGAATATCTATAAATAGCAAAGCCCAAATGTGTATTCATTTATAATCAGAATATCCAGGACCAAAGTGTGGAAGAGTAGTTAATCAAGAGGAACCTTACCGAGACACACACACACACACTCACTCTGTCACTCCAATTAAGCATTCGACGGGCAATGAAGCGTTTCCATCTAATATTGCGAGACAACACCAAAAGTATCTCACTTAATCTCAAACCAAATCAAACAAGAATTTAAAAAGAAACTTATCTCTTCACCTAATCCAATAACACAGAGTGGGGACACACAAGACAGTGTCCATTCGATTCAAATTGTGTCCCAAAGTGCACCGAGCGCACAGCACACAGATTGAATTATCGATACATTTCGGTACAACTCACACAAATATTCTTATTCGTCATAAGAAAAAAAATATTATTCACAATATTCTCTTGGTCTTGATTGTGATGTACGAGAAAACTTAATTTTCCCCAGAAATGCTCAAACTACACCATAAACGAACGAGCCCAAACTTGTCGCCCTCGACCACTAAAGTACAATCACGAAACCTCCTCAACAGTCCGAACACATTCCGAGAATATTATTGAGCAAAGATTAGCACAATTCTCTCCCTCTCCAGCATCCAGCAACACGCACCAATCAGTAATAACACAATTTCAAATCACATTCGATCGTTACCCAATACACCGAAATCACTGCAATTGACAAATGTGTCAAATCAATGTGACGCACAAACCAAGATTATCGAGAACATTCTCCTTAACTAGCACACCACACACAAACAACAACAACAAGGCCAGAAGGATTACGCGTGTCGAAATAATTACACCAAAAAGAACCCACACCAAATTAACTGCAAAACAACAAAGTCACTAAATTGAAGCCAAATTTGCCAATAAGCACAAACACACAAAAGCCAACTTTCCTCAAAACCAAATTATTCATTAATACCCAGTACATATTCCCAGCAGAATGCACCAAGTACATTCGCCCAGTGCCAAACAACAAATTAAACACCAAACAATATTCAATTATACAGAATAAATAATAAAACACATTAAATCTTCAATCTCCAAGCACAAAGCTCGTAAAACTAAGTGCACACTGCACACACCAGTCCGGCAAATTGCAAAAACCTGCAGAATGTTCTCTCAACATAAAAGAATGTCCACAATGTCCCTAAAGTAAAATTCCAATTTAAAAAGAACACAAAATATTTCTCTTCTTCTGCCCAGTAAAACAGTAAAACACATCGAAAAGAAAAAAAATTTCGTGTCTCAATTCTCTTAAATCTTTCAAATAAATTGAAACAAAATTGCTTTTGCGCTCATCCCCAGGACGGACCCAAATCGTAAAGAAGCATTGAACATTCTCCTCTGGGATTGTCAATGTAAATCCAAAAGTTACTCAATCCTGATTCATTCAAAAGCACAGTAAACATGGCCACAAACTTCTAACCTCACCCTCAACACAGAGAAGCAAATAAAATGTCAATTACTTTCTCAAATACTTTGATTATTAACAACAACCAAGACAAAAACGAACAAAAAAGAATCTCAACTCAAAATCCTCAACTTAAGACTTCAAAATTGAAGAAATTGAAAAATATTTTCAAAATAATAAAAGAAAAAGAAAAATCCAAGTCTATAAAATAAAATACAAAACGATATCATCAATAAATCTATAATTCATTAAGTAAAAATAAATTCTTTTAATTCTTGAAAATTAAACACAAGAATTCTCAGAACAAACTCTTCTAAGCACTCAAATAAAAATCAATAGTTTTCAAAAAATCCTCCAAATAATAAATTCCCAAAAACTCTTAATTCTTCGAAATTAAATTTCCCGAAATAAAACAAAAATTTTAATCAACCAAAGAGTCAACTCTGTAAAAAGACAATCGATCAAACACAAGTTCAAATAGTTCACAGTACGTACATTTAATATTACAAATCGTTAATATCCCATTTTATTATTAATTTCTAATAATGAAATATACTAAAAGCACATTAAACCCAAAAAAAGTTTAATTCATATAAATGTTCTTCAACCGAATGTTTCAAAACACTAATTCTCCTCATACAAAACATCCCAATTTGAAAGCACCCAATAGAATAGCCCCATTTCCTGTATTAATATCTTTTAATAATATTTAAAATCTCATAAAATCTCATATTTTAAGTGTTTCCCATTTTGTATCAACGGAGAAATGTTATTTAAAGAACAACACACATACACACAGACTCACTCAATTAATTCGAGACGAGAGAGGAGAGACACCAAAAGACATTGAAAGAGACAATGGAACGTACAGGGTGTCCCCCTGTGAAAGCACAGGAAAATACCTCAAACATTAGAGCAATAATAGACCAGAAAGCAGCACCCAATAGAGATGACATCACTTATCCATAGAAATATTCTTGGCACACTCAGCACTGTACCAAGTCGATGCCGTCACCGTCACACACAAAAAGGTCTTTCCCTAATGTCTTCAAATCGTCACAATAAGTTTCCCGCATTCGAGCAAACACATTCGAATGGCCAACCAAACAGCAACTTCTGTGCTCACCCTCAATTCAGTGTATTACAATAATAAATCTTTTCCAATTTAAAAATAGTCATCACGAATTATTACCAACACTAAACTGTGTGTGTGCACTGTGTTTGACTCTGCAGGCAAGTCTACTACTCCTTAGACCGAGCGTTTTAAATGGAAACACTTTCATCAATCGAAAGTCATCTTTCAGTTGTGTCTCTCCCCACTGAACACAAAATAAGAACAAACAACACACAACAAACTTTCCCCTAAATATAATAATGAACAAAATTTATGATTTATTACCCAAAATGACGTGATTCAGAAAGTATTCAGAATGCATCTATTGGATGATTACAAAAATCATAAAAGCCCAAAATATTGCAAATCACCCAATCGGCGAATCGTTAATACTCAAAAAATGTTCATTTCAACCAAAGCGTAGGCGGACAAGAAACATGTCTCGTCGACTAATTGTCAGCGAGAGAGATACATTCTACAAGACACCCAAATTGCGCTAACACTATCACTTTGGTAATGCACCGAGAATTTCAACTAATTATCAGTCATGAATGTAACACACCGATGACACTAATGTCGGAGCGAAAGAGAATTATTGATCCGCAAAGCTTAAATCCCTAAAACCCTAAAATAGCATTTGCAAACAACAAATCCAAACAACATTTAGCTAATTTCTAATTTTAAATAATATAATAAAATCCCTAACAAACAAACTAAATAAAAGTAAATACCCAAATAAATAGTAAATAAAATCAAAATCCCAAAATTAAATTAGCAGAGCAAATTGAAAATGGGCACACATTAAGAGTGCACCAGAATGGACAGACGGCTAGTGAAAACAAATAAGAATGCGTCTGCACCGGCACACACGGAAAAACATCGAAAAGTACTATTCAATTTATCTGCCTTTTAGCTTGTACAGAATGTCTCATGAGAGCGCAGCACATACCAAAAAGTGCCATATAAATGTCAAACTCAGACTCGAGATATGACCAAATCAAATGAGTTGTCACAATTGTTCGCAAAAGCTGTCAAATGTAAAACCATCATCAAAGCCATCAAGTGCATATATTGAAATGTGCAAAAGTAGTCCAACCAATAATAGAATGCAATCTCACCCTGTAGAATGCATGATCCCATATGTATGCAATAGGGGTACACTAGACACTAGACACATTCACCTAAAAGCAATAGATTTTCCCTGTGTGCAAATGCATCTATAAATAGAACACACACACATATACACTTTGCTTGTGTCAAGCAGACTTTTTCTCCTTTCACCGAAAAAAAAGTTCGGTATTACAAATCGCATTTTGTCTATACTTTTGTGCCTAAAAGCCAACTTTATACGCAAATACCCCAACGAGGGTATGTATGCGCTGCCAAGTCGAATAGTATCAAGTGAACGTTCATCAAGTAACTCAAAGCTAACTAATGTTAAGACCATAAAGCAAATGCAACAATGCAACTGAACAATCCATTTGACGTATCCTAGGACAACCAATGGCAAATATACAGAAGAGTAGCCAAATAGCCCCAAATTACCAAATAGAAAAGTCTAAATAATGTTTGTTTGTTTGCGCGCTCGGTTCATTTGCCCTCGGTGGACCGGCCGCCGCACTCACTTGAGTGAGTCCATCAAACTCACTTGTACCGGGTGTGCACTAATTTAGTGCATCCCCTACAACACAATATATTATAGACTATAATCGATTACACTATCCAATCATCATCCTAGTCAAGTCAAGCAAGAATGTCCTCTTCTTCTCTCGACCAAATGTGCTCTCTTCTTTGTTCATGTGCGACTCGTGTGTTGTGTATTGCACAACTACTACAGAGTAAGCCCCACAAAACCCATTCAATTCAATACATATTTCGCTAAATCAATAAAACCGCACCCTGTAATTTTGATTATGAGATGGCGATAGGTATATACAAGAACAATGCAACAAACAGCCAAACAATAAGACAGGGAGACAGTAAGCTAAGAATACATACATCGAGACATATCTGATCGAGAAATGGCGTGCTAAACACAAATGTAACGTACTCTATTGAGCAATACAGGGCGATTCTGCATTAAATCAGCACAGAATTCTGTCTGTGGCTCGAACCAACACCAAAATCGCTCGTAAATGATGATGCTTGCCATAACCATCCTGTACATGCCAATAATTAATAACCACAAAACGATCTCATCTTTCAACATTTCCTGAAACATAAGAAGATAAGTCAAACCAAAAAATATCCTCATATACAGAATGTCCTTTAAAAGGAATATACTCCAAACCAAACCAACATCCCACCCTACGCGCCACATCAAACAAAAGCCACCAAATCAGCAAATTCAAATTGCCACTATTTGCCTACAATGAGACCAAACGCACACACAAGAAAGAACCTCAAAATCAATTGTTCATCTACACCAAATTACCAATCACACCCAATAGTGAACAAATAAGCCACAATCCGAGCACACACACCAAACACAATAAAACCATCGAATAATACAAAATCGCCAACAATTTTCACCAAATTCCAACATTTATACAACACACCAACACACAAAACATTCCTACGGGCAAAATGCATTCACATTCATTAATTATAAATTAATTTACAGCATCCGAGGTGCCTGGTTAGCACATTATTAACAATTCAAATTGCAGAAATTAATAAAATATTAATTAATCAATTGTTAACACACAGTCATTCACATACGCGAAAGGTCAGTACGAAATGTAAAATAGTGCATAAAATAAATTAAAATTTAATATAACAATTGCAATAATAATAATAAAGCAAATTCGGAAAATAATGAACCAAAGACCCAAAAAAATCCCCATTATTGAATGCATTCATTATTCTAACGAGATTATTCCAATTCATTAAGCAAATATTACACAGAATCCTAGAGCACCAAAATCATAATACGTCAAAAAAACAGACAAAAGAAAATGGTGAAGCTCACTAAAACTAATGAAGTCAAAATTATTAATAAGTCTAGAAGTCTAGATTTAAGGATAATAATTTAGCGAGAAGAGAACATAATAGCGATAACAATCAAAATGAAGATTGAAAAACAGGAAAATAGATTAATTAAACTAAGTAGACGAAAAGGGCAGAAGAAGAAAAAGAAGAATAAAGAGAACAAAGAACGAGTTTTAAAGAACAAAAGAAACAAAATTTAAGGAAAATCCTTACTAACGAATAAGAACAAAATGAACTAGAATTACATGAAGACTTACAAGATAAAGGAGGAAATTAAAAGGAAATTAACAGAATAACAATTGGTAAAGAGAATCAAAAAGAGAGAAAATGCACGAATTTCAAGTTACAATAATAAAGCCCAGTAGATAGATCACAAATCACAAATTAAATCAAATCATTTCGCCGTTTCAAACTCAATTTAACTTCATTTGCACTCGCAATGTAAGTTCATCATCAAAATTGCCCCCAATGACGCATAAGACTCATCACTGCATAAGGAGAGAGAAAGAGTTAAATTCTTCATAATAAAGAATATATAAAAATATATCATTCACATTCATTTGGGTAATACGTGAGATTCCCCTGAAGGACACAACTCAACTCTCACTCACAACTCAACAATAATAATAATAATAAGAACATCCTATAAATAAAAAGAGACTGGCACACAGTATTACACTGCATGCACATGTCACTAACCCGGGCATAAAACGAAGCGAAACGAACTTTTAATAAAAACGGATTACACTCAGGAGTATAACCAAATAATAAATAGTCCATCCAACAGACAAGATATATTCCAATATTATTCTACTTCTCTCTCCCTCCCAAAGTGTATCACACAACTCTCGCTGTAATGAGTAAAGTGCCACTCAAGCTCAACTAACCGAGTGAATCCATCAATTTAGGCCTCTGTGCCCAGGATACTCTCGTTTGCAATCATCATAAAGTCATAATGTACAGGGTGGTCCGGCTAAATGCGTGCTAATATACATACAAATCATAAGCAAAATCACAACAAATCTCAACCTGCCCATCAACACCCTGTATGCAATAATTGGCATATAAACAAGTGATGCTCTCTCTCTCTCCCTCACTCTGCTCGTGGCCATTATTATTAATGGACCACCAAGCAGCACACTACTAATGTTTACATAACTTCTTTATTCTCGAATAGTCAGCACACCAAGGAATCACTTCACTAATATATAAAACAAGTTTCAAAAGCTAATTCGTGATCAAGTATCAAACAAACTAACATTTCCATTTATAAGATCGTTTTATAAGAAATTATTCTCTTTACTGCATTACACACCGAGGAATAAATAAAGTACGACAAAACAGCAATCTATTTGGTGTGTGTGTTGTACGCAAATAAATACGACAAAAGGTGACAAAACTAGTTAGGATTCAACAGAATGTCCCCCAGTAATGCATTGACATTGCATCTACACATTCTCAAATGCACACACAAAATTGGCAATTACAAATCACCCTGTAGAGTAGAGTCAAATCAAATCTGGAATCAGTGTATTGAAGCGGCAAATTGGCTTCACTTTTCTTTTGACAAAAAAAGTAAGAAAATTCAAAGTTCGCTAATTGAAGCCATAATAAATAAATAAATACAAATTCATCAAGGTACTACACTACCACTACACTAGTCACTTGAGTGTATACAAAAACAAACAAACAAACGACTACTAGAGTGTAGGACAAAATACTTTGCACAGCACAAAATAGACCAACACACACACAACAAGTTCCTTTCAATTCACAAATCAAATTCAAATAACTCAAAATAGAGAAACTTTATAAAACATCAAAAAGTATACAAAAACTAAGCCGACACACTCTCTACATTTAGTAGTTTGTTTGTATATAATTGAATTACAATGAGATTCAATGCAAATCAAATCGAATCCTAAACCTAAAGTACCGAACGTACTATGCCGAAAAAGAAAAGTCATACAAGTCAAAGTACAAGGTGAATTAAAAAATAATTTAAATTAATCAAATAAATTTAATTTGAAATTGAAAGTAATTTAAAACCAAAGCAAAACTCATCATCCTATATCTGAAAGCCAAAAATCTAATTAACTGAAATCAGAGCTGATCTAGAGAAAAAAGATCAACCAAAGCGCACAAAAAGCCAATTAAAATTGTCATATAAAATCAAATAAAAATAAAGCAAACTAATTGAACATCCATACGTGTGTGTAGGTGTGACACACAGGGTGTCCTAAAAAGGATATCCTAACCTATCCTACACACAAAAACAACAAAACAAGGATGTCCAGGATGTGTCTCTATTTAGATTAGGTATAAAGGAAAATTTTGTTAGTTAAAGGAAAATGTCACTATTGTTTGCCATTCAATGTATTAATGTAATACAAGTTGGGCCATATATTTTCCTCATAATTTACACGAATAACTGAACAAGAAAATCCAGTGATTAGAGGTCACCCTGTAGAGAGCAATACTGTACAACAGCCTTTGTACAGCCTTGTACGATCATTGAACGTTCGTTGTGGTCGGTTGTTGTTGTTGTTTTGATGTGCTTTTCACCCACAATCACTAACTAACTAGTGTGTTATTGTCGATTAAAGCTTTGAGCTATTTTTAAGTGACTCAGTCTTACTACTAGAGTGCAGTTCATATATGCAGAGTCTATTACGTGCAAAGAAGAAAAATACGAGGAAAAACTGAGCAATACCAAGCATCGTTTAGTTCGAATGACATTTGACGTATGTGTGCTATGTCTTTGTCTAACTGAATATATATGTTCATGTTCATTTGCATCACCTCGTGTCTGCATATATTCGACACAATATCTATGACTCGAATCTGAAGTTGAACAAGTGTAAGCTAGTCAAATAGTTTCACTACACTTTCGCGCACAGAATCAATGATTCGAGATGTGGCAATTTGTGGCATTTGCCTAACAATAGAATTTGTTGTTAATATTTAAAATAACTTTACAATGAATAAACATGTGAACTCACATATGTACTAGTAGTCTCAATATAATCAATAAATCATGAGCATAGTTTGAGTGATGAATATGTGATGAGCTAAGCAATCGAAATGTGAATATTCATTCATATTGTCTTCATTCGTGTACTATTTGAGTGAGGGTGAGCATGCAGAAGAAAATGAGAGGAGGTGAATTTTTAATAAACTCACTAAATAGACTCTTCCTCCTTGTCACTATTATTTAGTAATACTAAAAAGGTTCTCATATTACACTCTGTTAGAAGATGAATTTAAATTTAGAAAATAGAAATTACGATAAGATAAGATAAGATAAGAATAACATTCGACACTCACCTTGTGGTAGAATGGACGTACGAGTGACGTAAAAAGAAAAACAAAAAACGACAATTGAGACGCGACTTCCAAACGAAACCAAAAAAAGAACGATAAATATATTTTCAAGTGAAATTCAAGCGATTTTTTTTCGCATTCGGCAATTGAAGATTAGAATTGACTAGAGTGGATGATGGTTGAGATTATTCGGCTTTCGGGTCTGCCTTCTTCTGGTGGATCCTAGTGAATTCCACACGTACGCACATTGGATTCCTAGGATCCAGATGTGGTCTCTAAATTTGGGTTGCTGTTTAGCGAATCATCAAAGTCGCGATGATGGTGACTTTGCGGGATGCGGGACCGTGAAAACCGGGGAATGCTGGGGAAGTGTGCACGACGACGTCCACCTCCACACCACCGACCGATAGGTAGTGAGTGAGTTCAGTCAGTGAGAGGACACTCACTGGTCGGACTGTTCGGGCTGCTCTGTGATCCCAAATGGATCGCTTCCAAAAGAGTGTGCACGTTCAGTAGTCACAGAGCGAGATGGAACACACACACACAACCGGGCAGACTTCTCTTCTTCTTATTTGAGTGTGTAGAATTTGCGCGTTTGCGTTCCTCGTTTTCGGGACGTACCCTCGAGATGGTTCGAGTGATAGTGACTTTTGTCAAGTCGAACGGACTGAGTCGAGTGAGTGTGTGAGAGTATAAGAGAGATGGGACGGACGAAGCCAAAACGGATTGCAACTTGCCGGTAGGTTTGGTTGTTTGGTTTGCTTTGCTGTGTGTGTTCCAGAGACTGACTGTTCCAACAGACTCATTCACACGAGTGTGCGCGGTTGAGTGGTTGAGGGGGTTGACTCGAGACTGTACTGTGCTGGAACGATTCTACTCGGGTAAATGAGTGTGTCGGGAATTAGCGCGAGAGAGAGAGTCGGGAAAATAGAGACAGCGTGACTGGCGGGAGATGAACTCACTTGCACGAACATTAGCACTAGACTGAACGGCACCGACCAAACGACAACAACTGCACTGTTTTGGCTTGTCCACTATTGACACACCAACAACAGTCGCCTCTATTTCCACACAAACAGGTTCTGTTTACATCGAGCAAAGGCGATCGGAATAAGACAAAGGACTCGATCCGAGACTGCTTCTAGTGGCTCGGAGTCCTAGACAAATTGATATTCCTCTGTGATATGAAGATCTGATTAAATGGATTCTTCTGGTGGATAGTATGTTGAATTTGTAACTTGCCTGGCAATACATAATGATTTTGTGGTAAGTATTATTTACTAAGTAATGCTATTTTGGTCCTTTAGTTTGATTGGATTGTGTCTGTTGTGTTTTTGGTCTGGACCTATTTCAAAATGCGCATTGGCCAATGAGGATCCTCTTCTCTTTCTACTTCTTCTTCTTCTTCTTTTGTTATCATTAAGAGTAGAATTGGACAGGGAAGGATTCTTGTTGGAATGACTCTTCTTCGCTCATATGGCCAAACTGAAGTATGAATTATTAACCTGATTATTGAAAATGTAAATATATTGTACAAATGTATTGGCCAATGAGGATCCTCCTCACATAGGAAGAACTCCTCGTATTTTGTAATAATAGACGAGGAGTATTTCGTATGTGACGGATTCTTTTTGGAACGATTCTACTACGATTTGTACTCGTAATACTGCTTATTTTAAGTATTCCTTTTTTGTTTTATTTTTAAAATTATTTCTCTGTTTTGTACTAATTGTGTTGTTTTGTTTTGTTTTTCCTATTCAGATCTCAATGCTGCCTTATTATCATTAATACTGATAAATTGCCTTATTCACTGGCTCACATCTCTACCTCAAATGAATTGCATCAGTTGTGGTCGTCGAAAGCAGCGAGATGATGTCTTCTACTTATTGCACAGTCTCACTCCAACCAGACCATTCGATCTGGTGCTGTACCTTCGAGAGCACCGTAAGAACACTGCCTACCTTGGTCCAATCTGTGAGGAAATGATTCCGCCTAAATGTAAAATCTGTAGAGAGTGCTACTATTATGGCAAGAAATGGATTCGTGTCCAGAAGGAAGAGGCGGAGGGACCGAGCGAACCACCTGACCAACCAGATTTATTATTCTTTCGATTGGGCAACAACTCACACAATTACTGCACTTTTGGTTGTTCGAGATTTGGCACGAACAAGAGAAAGAATAATACCGAAAATGATTGTCTTCTGGTGAGCGTTTCGGAACGATATCGACATGAACTATTAATGCAGTACAAGTGCTACATACAGCGCAATGCCCGAATGTGTTCCAAACATTTGGGCACCATCAATTGGTGGCCTCTGGTGAAGCAGATCAAGAAGGCCGTCAAGCCGGAACAGCTCCAAGATATTATGGAATGGCAACACAAGTTCTACAATGACAGATTCCAGAAGGCGATTCAAAAGGACAATACGATGAACGAAGAAGTGTGTCATCAGGAGGTTCCCGTTGATCAAGAGAATCCAGTTTTGCAGCATCTTTCTCAGTGGTCGTAATTTGGCTCGATTCGTATTGAAACTGCTATTTTCATCAGTCTCGACATTGGACGACAAATTCAACTTATTTAATAATGTTCAAATATTAACCACCGGTTGTGAAAGTTGTAGAAAGACTCCTGTTGGAATGATTCTTCACATTCTTCTAATAACATATTTCTGTTTATGTTGAATAGTGTGTCATTTCGGTTTGATTTTAAAAAATGTTTTGGCCAATGAGGATTCACATCATCTTCAATATCATCATCGTTGTATTTGGTCATAACCAACGAGGTGATTTGGGTTATGATGTTTTCTTGTTGGAACGATTCGTCGCTTATGGTTCAAGAAGATATTCCTCACCAATCAGAAGTTGCTCTGTAGTTATTGTTTTACCAATGATGATTCCCGCCAATTTCCCTATCACGCCATTAGTGTATAAACAAATATATTTAAAAATGAGGTGAGAGTGATATTGGAGGGGGTTCTTGTTGGAACGATTCATCGCTTGAAGAAGATGTCAACCTGATTCTTTTGATACAATTTATATATATGCTGCTTGTTTCAAAGTGAAAGCTATTTCTATCGATTGATCTCAATAAATAATGAAATCATAATAATAAATCACAAACTTTTTTTTGTTTTTAATGCCAATCAAAATGAAACAACTTAATCGAAACTTATATTTATGCTAATGATTATTAATAAATGATTTGATATATTCAAAATTGACCAAATTAAGTGAGTATATAACCAGGGCAACCAAGGTGGCAGACCAAAGCGAAACACCGAAATTACCTAAATAGCATTCAAAGTTCCATTCCAAGTAAAGTTATGCACCCAAATTGCCCCCAATTGTCTTACTTATAATGGAACTTACAGGTACGAAACATTATACTTTGTGTCGTGTTTATTATTAATAGTGCGGACTTGAGCTATTTTGGTGACAGCATTTGCATTATGCACAAACTTGTCTAATGATGTCGGACATAATTAGAATGTGGCGACAAACTTTTTATTGGATGAGTTTTCCTGAGAAGTCTAATTATACAAATGACATTGAAGTTACTTTTAAATGAAATAAATAAATGAATGATTTCTTATTCAAATTATAATTTTGGAGATTCGACGGTGCTGCTATCTGGTGGCTGGTTTGTATATAATTTGTTTGTCTATTTTTGATAATCGATCAATACTGCGGACTTTGTTTGCAATACTTGCCGCGTGACATTGTTTGGCTTTCTTATCATTTACATTTTATATTGACGATTTATGATCGCCTATTTTGACTGATTCAACGATTGACAATCGTCGATAATGTTTTTGTTTGGCACAAATAGTTTGTGGGTGTATTTTGAATCAAAAAAAATTTATGTTTAAAGTTTAGACTCTAAACGTTTTTGTGCAATTGTGATATAAAATTATTAATTGTCAATTAACAAATGCGTGTAACTTTATGTTTGATTTTTAAGATAAAATCAAAATGAACAAATTCTCAATCGAGCTAACCATCAACAATTTGGATCACTTTTACGATGATTCAAAAAATGCCAAATATAAAAATATTTCCCTATTCCAGAGTTCACTTTCGAGCTCGGCTGCAACTCCACTGCCAACTAATCACCAAAGTTTTGGTGACCAAACTGGTCAACCGTTTCTCTACTCACGAAATTTTATTAAAATTTCCAATGATAAATCTGAGTTGAAGACAGGTCAGATAAGCGCACACCTTGAAGTGTGTCCAAATGGATTTGATTCGTCAAACCGTAAATGGTTATCAATTTTTGTGATATTTAAATCAGCTCTTAAATTAAAAGTCGAATTTGAAGTGTCAATTTTGAACGCCGAAAACGAGCCTTTGTCCAAGCTGAGCAAGAGTGGACATTTTGTATTGAAAAATTTCTCGCGTCACGGTTGGCCAGAGTTTGTCGAGTTGAACAAACTAAGAGCATTGAAAGAATTATTGTCCAACAACAAATTGAAGATTCTTTGTAAGGTAGAGATTACCAACGATTTAAGTATTTGGAGATGCGGCCAGATGAATTTGATTTCAAACAAGCCATTTGCAACATCCATCAATGCGGCATGCGAAATCAGCCAATGGAAAGCAATTAGCAAGAAAATCGACATTGACTATGACAAAGAAATTGTAATCAAATTTCCAAACACCCAAAACGATAACATTAAATTTACCTTAAGTGTTTATCCAAAAGGACACGATAAGACGAACAATGTTATCGTTTTCTTCAATCCAATTGTGGCCAATTCCAATATTGTTCAACCAGATGCGTTGGTTTACTTTCGAGTTTCTCTGTTGGATTCGAATAAAAACAAGCTTTTCTCAAAAGGTATTTGCAAATATATATTTTTGTCAATTAATAATCATAATTTCTTAATAAACATAGGAAATCCGGTAAAAGTCAATTGTCAGAGTGCACAAAAAGCCAACAAGATTTACATCACAATGATCAACCGAAAGAAGCTGTTGAAGTCATCGAACAATTTGTTAAATAGTAAAATAATGACAATCTATTTGGAGGTAACTGTCATTGCTATAATACATTTTATTAATTGATTAATCTTATTATATAAAGATCTCATTATGCTTTTAATTATATATTAGATATTAATGATCAAATGTACACCAAATTCATCGAGTTTGCCTCAACAAGACGACAAACATCAAAGTGGACATATGAATTTACGAGCAATTGAAGCAAAAGGAGCTGCAAATGCAACGGAAAATTCAACTCATATTTACAACAACAATTACAACACAAACATTATCAACAATTCGATGATCAATGAAAATTCACGTTCAACTATTCGCGATTTTAAGGCGAAACAAAACTGAATTGGGCAATCGTATTCGTAATGTTTGAAACACTACTTATGTGTCACAATTATAATAATAATCAAAATTAATCGAATAACACAATTTTTATTATCATATCTACATTATCTTGGTATGCTCTCCAATCCAATCGAGAAAGTAGACCACCATGGTGAAGAAGACAGGCCACTGGCCACACGGAGCTCTAAACATGGACTTAATACCAGCGAGTGCATAACGCGTTGGGTTGTTCTTTAGTGGACAAAGCAGTGGACCACCCGAATCACCAGCACAGGTACTTTGGCCAAGGCCGAAGAAGCCCACACAGAGATGATATTCACGGCTGTAGGGAATATTGTTTCGCAGAGCGTAGTTCACACATGTGTTTGTGTCCATTTGTGGTAGATTCACCTCGAATAGATCATCGGTAACCAGGTCATTGTCACCGCGACCCCAGCCCAGTGCAACACACCTCGAAGTGTCCAACAGTCGGAGTGGCTCCGGATAGCAGACACACTTGACCTAAAGGCAGAGAGTGATGAAGTTAAATAAAGACTGAATTGATTCAAAAGCAAACGAACCTTTCTGTTGACTCCGGCAAAATCAATGTCCCGATCGAGTCGAACCAGTGCAATGTCTGCTTTGTTAGTTATTCTGCTATACTGTGGATGCAAGAATAGCTGAACCGCTTTGAATCGATATGCACTTTCCATTTCGAATATGTCAATGTTTGCATGGCCCAGATAGATGACAATATTGTGAAGTTTCTTTAAAAAAGGACGACTGCAAATGAGAAATGGTCACGAAAAGGATAACATATTCAGGAGACATTGTACTTACACACAGTGATAGGCAGTGATGATGGTGTTCTTGTCCCAGACAACGCCCCCACAGAAATGGTCCTTTTGTGTCCTGTCGAATAGAGCCGCAACAAAAGGCCACTTGCCATCGACACTTTGATTCCCGCCAACAATACGAATCTGGTGCCGAGCACTGGGAGCTCCAGTAGAAACGAAAGCTAGGACAAACAAACCTAGAAGAATGGCTATAAATGCCAGTGTGGGAGATCAAATAGAAATGGAAATACAAAATCAGCAACCAACCATTACATCATGTAATTTTTATATGTCATGTTAGAAATAAACGAACATTTGTTTTGAAAATAAACACCAAAATACATGTCATTTATGAAAGTGCTTTACTTCAGCTGTTTGATGTTTTGATCAAGTCAATTTGACTGTCAATTGTACTTTGTTTGACTGTTTTATATTTCTTCACAGTCTGTTTGTTTGTTTATCGTCACTTTTATGGATTCAAGACACTTTCAAGATATACTTTAACCAGCTGAACGAGGACTGTTTCAGGGAGATGTTTTGTTTGCAGGACTGCAGCCGCATGAATTAAGTTCTTGTACGTCGGGTTCTTCCGTTATGGTGCGCGTTACTATTCCGAAATAGTTTGTCGCGCCAAGACTAGTTTGCTGGTCAAGCAGCAATCATGTCGATAATTCTGTGGACAAGCATTAGTTTTATGCTTTCGACTGAGGCAAACTGTAGGCCAACAAAACGACAATGGACAACATTGATTTGGTGGTCAAGTATGGAATGGTCAATAAAAACGACGTCGCAAAGGACGATGATGAATGATGACTACACAGAACACGGAAATTAAGTCTCAAATGTATTTGCCCTCAACATAGGCACCGAAAAGGATGGGCAGCTATTTGTGGAGCCATTTCCGAATCTGACCTCACCAATTACAGGCATCCTCGTTTTGTTGCTGTCTCAATTGCCACTGCTTTCCAACCTCAAGATTATTGGCAGATTTGATTTTTTTGCCAATTCTTCGTGACACGATTGGACTGTTGTCAAAATTGCATCATCTATCGATTAGTGTAAATAAGTGTGTGAAAATTATCTCAACTTGCTAATGTTGAGCAATTGCACGAGTTTTACTGCAAGAGTGAAATATGCCTCAACGAACGGAAAATTTCAATTTATCCGCCGGTTCATTATCTCCTAATCGCACTGCATTCTTAACCAGATTATCTCCGAGGATGGCAACATTCATCGATTTGGTTTGTGCAATTTTCACATCTATAAGGATGGAACTCTAGACAAATGGACAAATGCTGTGGTTGCTCAACTGTTTAATTTAAACTTTAAACTTGGCAGATTTGGTGTTCAAACTTCCGATGTATTCTAGTTGCTGGCCGCGATCGCAAATGTCAATCACGTATTTCGATGTGCGCAGAAATTCTTTCGGTGGAACATTTCATGCCCAACTGAACAACTTTCTGAATGTGTTTGTTTATAAGTTTTTATTTGCGATAGAATTTAATCATCAAAGGAATTTGCAACGATATGATTCCAATTAATGAGGCTGAAGACGGAATTTTTGAAGTTTATTCTTCACTCGGTTGGCCTTCTTTTGCGACTACTTTTCCCTGCTGCCAGTGGCACAAGACTGTATTATGCAATTAATAGTTAAATTAATATAAACGTTTGTTTTCATTTTTAGGTTAGTCACCAATATAACCAAGAAATCAAATATGCAACAAATTAAACGTCGCAAACTTGCAATTGAACTGTGTTTGCAATTACCAAAATTGAAATTATTGTTTGTCGGAGAAACTTTCTCTTGTAACGACTTTTCAAATTTTATTTGTTCGTGTGTCACTTCTCTAAACGCGTTTGACTTTGTTTGACTGAGTTATTTCTATTTTGTTGTCGTGACTGCTGCTTGGCTTTCTTCTGTAGATTTTCTTTTTGTGTGATTCCTCAGTCAAACATGAACCAGTCATTGAACGATGATTGTTTGTTGGCAATTTTTTCTCAACTGGAACCGTCTGATTTGTTGCTCGTACGTCGTGTTTGTTCTTTATGGCGTCACTATTCCGAGATGGTTTGTCGGGCCAAAACTGCTCTCTCCATCAGCAATAACGCCGATTATCTGGTGGACAAGCTTGAGTTTTATTGTTTCGACTGTGGCCTCAGCCTCATACCAGCAAAACGATGGACAACTTTGATCTGTTGCTCAAGTATGAAATGACGAAAATCAATGCAGAAAAGGACGATTACGAATGGTTTCGTTTTTAAGACAAAGCAAATGCTGACACAATGAAGCAAAAATATGGAATTGAAGTTACAGATTTGTTTTACTACAAACTGAACACCAAACAAGATAGACAGCATTTTGCTGAACTATTTCCGAAGTTGACTTCACTAGCCATCCCCAATTACGAACGCGAGTCTACAGACATTCTCGTATTGATGTTGTCTCAATTGCCACTGTTTGTCAATCTAAAAATCATTGGCAGATTCGATTGGTCAATTCGTCACACGATTGGACGATTATCAAAATTGCGCCATCTCTCCATTGAATTTCGCACTGCGAAAGCAATCTCAACTTGCCAATGTTAACCAGTTGCACTAGTTTTACTGCAAACGTGGATTTTGTGGCAAAGAACATAGCCGAAAATGGTCTTCTAATCGCACTGACCCCGAGAGCATTCTCAACCAAATTGTCACCGAGGATGGCAACATTCAACGTTTTGGTTTGTACTATTTCTTTGATAGTGCAAATTTATATAACAAGTGGACAACTGCAGTGGCTACTCGACTGGTGAAATTTGGCCGATTTGGGGCGCATGGGTTCGATACACTTGAGCTACTTGCTCGTAAATGTGCTTCAATTGACAATTGTGAGTATATTGATGTCCGCAGCAATGTAATCGGCGGAAGATTTAATGATCAACTCAACAGCTTCAAGAGTGTGCTTATTTAGTACAAGTTTGCATTTGTGTTTGGACTCGAGTGGTGATCAGTGATCACTGATCACCATCAACGAACTCTCCATGGTATGGCTATGGCGACTATGGCGGCCATTAGACTCGTTTTGAACTTAACCAGGATGGCTTCATATGTCGACATAAATTTGTTTTGTCTACTGCTTAGTTAGTGAATTGATTTTGATTCAATTTGATTATTATATGCAATTTATAATTTAAACTAATAAACATTAAATAATAACGCCATTTTTAAAAATAATCTACAGATTATAACGAAAACAAGTGTGCTTAAATCAAGACATTGTCCAGTGCCCAACAAATTGAACGCCGTAATTTGTCAATGTGAAATTTTCCCTGAGGGAAATTCCCTCTTGCCCTTGTCATTATAGCGCTGTGTGCAAATAGCGCGTTCACAAGGGAAGAGGAGGTGGACATGACTTTCCTGGCAATGTTCCACTACCACTTCAAGCATAAGTAATTGCCTATTTAGTGTGGCTGCTGCGCACTACCGAGAAGCAAACATTCAAACTGTGAATTTGTTTTGTGTCTGCTGTGTCTGAAAAAGGCCAATCTGAACCACACACAGCTGTCAGTCTCTGAGTCGTAGTTTTAAGGTTTGGTTGTTATGACACTCTCATATGAAGTTGATTGATTCAATCGTGTCATCCACTTGGGGCTGACTTAATTTCGACCATCTTCACTAATTGACCAGGTATGTTTGCGTTTGTTTTGAGGTTTTACTCATATATTCGTGTTATAGGTGGCATCAACAACCATAACAACAACGACCATGGGAAAGGCTTCCAAGAGAGCACGTTATCGCGGTCCTTATCACTCTAATTTGGCTATCAACGGTCAAAATCAACGTGCAAATGGCTCCACTCATCGACAGGCCAACTCTGTGGAACATTTCATATCAGAAGCAATGACCCGGCCTGGCCGTGCTGGTCATCTGAATCAATCGCCTTTACCTGATTTACTGATTGACCTTGGCTTGGATTCTTCAAGAAATGTTGCTCGATCTAGTGTACCAGAAGACGAGGATGACCCGAATTTGACACTAAGTGACGCTGATTTGGCCAAACAAGTGTATGCATCTGGCCGGCCTTCTCAGGCAATCTATTCAGCAGGTCCAGTGTCCTACCGCAACTATCCAACTCAACCGGTCAATCCTATCACTGCATTTGATTGCAAAATAGAGGAAGCATTACGCGAACGAGTCATTCAGTTGACTCCCACCGCAGAAGAACTAGTCCAAATGGAACAAACAGTCTTCAAGGTGCAAGACACTGTGCAAACATTTGTTGATCTCGGTCACTATCTCGACTACTACACTTCCGTTAAAGTGAACAGTGTACATCGAATTGGATCCTACCCAATGGAGACAATGCTTCGTGATGAACGGAGCGCCGATTTGGTGATCATTCTTGAGAATGTGCCACTCAAGTGTAATGTCATAGCATTGTTGAAGAAAATAGTGGATCAATTGTCCCAATTCTATGAGGACGAGGTATTCACTTATGTTATGGGCAATCGATTTGCCGAAATACTTGAGATATCTACGGGGAATCGAGTACTGCTGCACTTTGCTACTGTTTCCGAAAATATTAACAGATTGAGAAACGATAAAAGTCAAATAGATCGAGTGTCTGTTTTCAACAGTTTCAATGCAGTTCAACATGCACTTTGGTTCAAGCAAACTGGCGCTCAATACAATGCCAATGTGGTGGCACTGATTCGAATCATGAAAGACATCTCGAGACGATTCAGAGACTTCAAACAATTCAGTCCCTGGATGAACACCGTCCTGTGTCATCATATTGTGACCAACGTTACTGGCGATGGACCATTGTCTCTGGCACGGGCATTCAAGTGCGTGCTTGAGGCGATGGCATATGAAGTCTTTTGCCCATACACAAATGAACTTCCCGATCCAATCAATCCATATTTGCAAGTTCACCGACGAATTCGACGGAGCATACTTGAGGACATTTACCACTGTGCTAACGTTCTGGTCAATTATATGTTCAAAGAGGAAATTATGGATGAGCATAAACGTGAGATTGTGCTCAAAACGGCGGTCGGTTTGATGGCTCGACCTACCAAGGAGGCTATTGATGCAAATGAAGCCAATGCTTAAACCGAAACTTAACGAATTTGCCCGAAACATTATTTCTAGTCACCTTCTTGTGTTATTATTATTTCCTGTGTTGCCTTTATGATTTGATTGACTTGCAAGGTCATGATCACTTTATTCCGTCTGTCCCCTATCTCATACACGAGACAATCAATCGAGTACGACACGATCAAGACATGATTATAATGTCACTGACAAATACATTACACTCTTGTTGCTTTCGCCTCTGTTTCGCGTCTGTAATTGCAGATTTGTATGATGTTATCTTGCTTACATGTGACATGTTTACTACACCAAATATTGCTACGTTGTTATCTGTGTTGTATTGAAGTACTTAAGATTCGATTGTCTATTTCACCAAAATTGTCAACTTTAGTTTGCACATTTTAACAATAAAATGTTAAAGTTAAAAATTTTATTGACATCGGTTGTTGTGCCATTTGTCCTGTTGGTTGCTTTTGTGCCAGACACTGAAACATATTTTGGATTTGATTTCGTGGTAAACGGTGAGTATTTATGTGTTTAATATATATTTTAATTTAAGTTTCTTTTTTAATTTCAGTAACCTAACTTTGCTAAACAATTTCACCGGTTCATTAATGCGAAATCAACTTTTGTCTCAAGCCAAGAAGATTTTGTCCGACCAAGTTTATGGGCTTCGTTCGTTTTCCGTTTGGGATGGTTTGTTGTGTTTGATGATTTTGGCTTTTTGGTTTAATTGTTTTGTTTTGTTTTGGTTTGTTTAGGTTAAGTTTACATGAGTTTGGGCGATGGTCGATTTTTGCAACTGCTTGCCAATGAAAGTCTAAAGGCAATTCCTCACTATCAATTAGTCGGCAATCCTCAACTACTCGAATCGAGCCAAATCAACTTAGACCGGAACAGTATGTCACGTTGCACAATTCGCCCAAATGTGGTATACCATTGGAGTTGGAGTTTTCCTCTGGTGGATTGCTCTACACTGTCGATCCCAATTATGGACTGTTTGCCGTGAACGTTACAAGCGATCAAACTCTTTTGCCTGCTGACAATGTCAA
This sequence comes from Rhizoglyphus robini, assembly GCA_023373905.1. Taxonomy (NCBI): domain Eukaryota; kingdom Metazoa; phylum Arthropoda; class Arachnida; order Sarcoptiformes; family Acaridae; genus Rhizoglyphus; species Rhizoglyphus robini. The sequence goes on along the minus strand of JAKIJQ010000001.1, from coordinate 9,495,637 downwards.
ATTGGGCAATGCAACCTTTATGGATGATTTAGTTGTGCGTGAAAAGACGAATGGACATTTAGTGTTCTACATGAGTGACATTAGTGCACGTTGGAATGAGTGTTGGCTCGATTGCGATGAATGCCGAAAAAGATCACAATGGTCGACTGTTGCCATGACACTTAGACTGCCTTGATTAAGGTCGGATTGGATTGGCTGCACAAAGTGGTGTTATACTGACTGACGACCAAAGTGCCATTCTATAGAATTATAATGGCATCACATTCGGGTCGATTCATTTGTAAATACTCTTTGAATGAAAGATTGCAAGTTCTGGTTGGCAATTTGCCTGGTGAATCAGACAACAATCGACGATCAGGTGACTCTCACAGGGAGATCTATTGGCACTGCTCGCAATGTGTCCAATCCAATTGATCAACTCGCCGAAAGGTACGTTCTGAGATTCATTTCTCATTAATGCGATTTCAACCATTATAAAGTCAAAAGTTGGCTTTATTCAAGTACAAGCCCAAGTAAATGCAAACAATCAAACTAACTATTTCGAAATGTATATTCGAGTAAGCAAAATTAATCAAATTACAGACTTGACTGCAACACTTGAGAACGAACTTTTGACTTACTATTAATAAGCTTGTCCATTTGAATCATTCTATTATTAATTAGTGTTTTAATGTGGACGACAATCAAAGGGCACAGCTCAACGCGATCAAAGATCTTTTAATCCAGTTTGGAATTAACATCACCTCTGCTAATGCGAATAGCATTATCGGAATTAACTTCGGTAAGTACCATTACCATTTACCATTATCAGAACTAATCAATTATTTTTAAGCTAATTTCATTACATGCTATTTCTAGCACCGATCACCATTCAACCGATGCAAGCGGCACCCGTAATAGGTGGTCCACCTGTGCCAGCTCAACTTATCCAACAAGTCGGACAAGTTCCTCCAGTGGAAGTACGCCGTGAGTCAAGCTCAATCAGCAATGATTCTTTGCCTTCAAGTACGTCCAGATTCCGCAGGTAGAAGTTGCTGGCAAAATCAAGCACACCATTTCAAAGCAGCAGGATTTCACCCGTCTTCGCACAAGCAATTTCAGTGAACAACGGGACCGACATTGCTGCTACGGACAGTTCAGTCTCAAGCTTCAACTGAAAGTGATGGCCCAACTCCGCCCCCGAAGGGCTGTAAAGCTACCTTTACATCCAAGTAATGTTCTTAATGTACAAATTTATGTGTGTATAAATGTACACACAACATATTATTTCTTTTATAATACAATTTATTAAAATTTGTTCGCTAAGCCAACAAACATTTTGTCTCATCACTTATCACTCATCACAGAGTCTTTCCAATTAACTGGTCTTATTAAGGACCTGCACGATGTGATGCTTCACTTGGCGACAAATTTGCGCAATAACCTTTCTCCAGTGGCCAATGCAGTGTATAAACTCGAAGTGAATGGAAGTAGGCTTCTTGAAGGGTACTTCAAGAAGATCGTAAATTGACCAGACTGTCTATCTGACCCTCAAGCCGGTTACCATAAATTGACTTGGTTATGCATGACCAATTCGAGGCACATTGCGTTTGTTGGAACTCGGAATTTCATATCTGTCGAATGTGATTCCTCCTGTTGGGTCTGGGTGCTTCAAGAAGATCATAAATTGACCATAATAATCAATTCGAGGTATATTTCGAAAATAATTTGAACACGATTTTGATTGTAAACGATTTATTCGATGTAAACAATAAATCAATAATTCTTGCACAAATTCTGTGCACGCAAATGTAATTGACAGCTTTACATTTCTAAATATTCCACGAATGATCGAAAGACTTCATAAGCAAGTCCTGGTTGGCTTTTGACGAAGTCTTTAAAAAGGTCCAATTTGACGATCGAGAACACTTCACCGAATCAACAAAACAATAAAATTAATTAAATACAATTGCAATAATAAATCCAATTTACCATTTGATGAACTCGATAGAGTCCGCTTTCAATTGCTCGGCATTGTGCATGTCTGCCAACACTAGGAAACAAATCACATTTTCGAGACATAGTTTAGAGGACATCGATGCCTGACAGATGCGTTTGAGCGAGTCCATTTGATACTAAATACATTTGGTTAATGGTAACAATATAGGAATAAACAAATTGACTTACCTTGTCAGAAACCACCAAAAGTTTTTCATCGAATTCACTCAATTTATCGACCTTGTCAGAGTAGACGAATTTCATAAACTGCTCAAACACATCAGCCTCGATGTCGGCAATGGTCACTTGTTTCGTCTGGTTCTCTTCGAAGTCGTGTTCAAACATTTTATCAAATACAGGAGATCGAGCTGAAAAGATTAACTTGTGAGCCGGAAACGTGCGCTCGCCAATCACAAATGTAATATCGCGTTTAGTGCGAAGAATCTTCTGCTGAAGATCGCCAGAACAGATAGCCAGCTCGGACTGACTGAATTCGGTCTTGGCCTCTTGAATGGCAGCCGAACGAGACGACGAGGAAGTGGTTTCAATGTCCAGGAAATTAGAAATCTAAAATACATTTTTAAATGTTGAAATCGTAGAAAGCAAAATTATAAATTAAATAAGCTACCTCACAAGAAAAGGTCAATTTGTCATCAGGCAACAATCGATTGGCTGTGTCAAATAGAGTCGCACGACTGATAAACTTTGGCCATCCCAATCCGCTATCAGCCGAAATGAAAATAACTTTACAGTCTAAATTATAGTAATAAATTATTTTAAAGGTAAGTAGACAATAATCATAACACTTTAAGAGCGAATCAAAAAAGAAACTTACGTGACTTTCGATATTCTTCGCCTTTGTCATTCAACAAGGAAATGACGTACTTGACATAGAGGTCTTTCACGAATGTATTCAAAAATAAATATATTGAAATGTGGTCATTGGCTTCAGGTCGGTCACCATTTGGATAAATTTTCAACTGAAACTTGCACTCAGGGTGTGCAGAAGAATTGAAACAAGCGGATAAAATCGAAGGAAATTCTCCAGTTAAATTGAGATTACTAAAGTTATCAATAGTCAAGACGTGAGTGAACTTGTCAACTTGCCAACAAGTCTTAGCAGTCTCGATTTGAAAAATAGAATTCAAACTTTCACGTTTGAGCAACATGTTGTGCAACTGTTGGTCATCCGTAACTTGGATGACAACCTACAAATGTAAATGTTGACTTTTGATGAATAGTGTGCGCATCAATGCGGTACGTACCTCACAGTGAATGGTCAATTTGTCGTCGGTCAGTAAACCATCGTTGGTGTTGAGCAAAAGGTCTCGACGAACAAAGTTGTCCCATCCCAAAAGTTCGTTGTTTGACAATTCCTTGGCGTCTTCTACAAATGGCAAAAAACACAAACATGAGCAATGCAAATCTCTTTATGGGGAAAACATACCTTTGGTGTGACACTTTTCGCCCGAAGCCTTCACTATCGAGACCTTTGCTTTGATAGACACTGGTTCGGTCTTGTTCGACTTCATGTGCAAATAGATTGGCACGTTATCCTTGGTTTCTTCGGCCTTCTCCACATTGCCTCTCGGGTGCACACGAAGGAAGAATTGCAATCGTTCCTGATCGAACTTGTGTGGCGAGAATTTGGGCGACTCCAGAAAGGCCATACGATGCAGGACTTCATCACAGTGATAACTGAAGTGGTCGATCGTCCAGGTGTACGCCATACGGTGGACCTTGGAGCGAATGTGAGTGGCACTTTCGAGCAAGGGCGACAATGACCACGAGAACGCCATCTTGGAATGAGCGCAAGCTTGGAGTAGGGTGACGTGCAAAGTGCAAAGCGACTCAGTACGCACAAAAAAATTCGTACTGATCAGATTCGAATCATAGCAATCATCAAACGAGCTATTATAGACTTGAGCAGAGCCAAAAGTTCATTTCTACCATTTTCTAATTCGAAATAAGCAAACGGTCAAATTGTGTGCTGTACAGTGTACACTGGTTAGTTTTGTTCATTTAGAATTGTACAAAATTGCACAAAATCATCAGTGACCTCAATTGCTTGTGTTCCTTGTCCTAGGCACATTCATTCATTCACATTTTACTATATTTGCTTGCATTCGAATGAGTGATTACTTTCAACACAATTAAACAGCATTAAAACAACATTTGCTTTAAGTTTGACTCACTTTGAATTAAACAAAATTATAATTCGAACCGAAAACATTCGCATAGGCAAACAAAATGTGAAGTGAACTTGTGAATGTAATTATAGACTTTTCAATTCACATAACTTGAACCATTTCATGAGTTGTCATTTAGAATGGATAATTTATCCCAAGAGCTGAAAGACTTGATCATGGATGCAGTCTGCTGGCAAAGTGCGACCTGTCTGTACGGTGGTGGGTACGTGGGTAAGTAACATTACCAGAACAAACCAATTATTGTTAAGCTAATTCTATTTACTTATCTTTTCTAGCACCGATCCACAATGACCATTTGCAACTGCAGTTCATGAACGTGCTTGTACAGCAGCAACAACAACCAAATGTTCAGCCACCGAACTCACCGAATGCGCCACAGGGTGATGGCTCAACCGAGCCCGGCCAAAACCTGTCTCCGAATGGCGGACAAGTGCCCCAGCGCTGAGAGATGTCCTCCATTGTGAGAAGTCAAAATGAATGCAAGACGCTAGTCGTCATCGAATTGATCATACAAATAACTAATTGCTAATTGCATCAATCGATATTAAATCGCAACTGTGTTTATCATTTCATACATTTCTGAATTTAAATTCATGCTACATTTAATGAATGCAATCAACATTGCTTTGCAACCTTCTGTGGTTGAGTATTTTGCCAGTGTATATATGTCTGTGGGATTGGGTCAAATTGTCAATTTGAAATGGCATTTAATGCAATCAGTCTAATCGAGCCATTTGCATTGCTTATCAAGTTAATTCAGAAACTTGATAAAACATTTATGTTATAACGACACAATGTGAGCTAATCAATGTTGTACTGTTTTTACAAGTTATCTTCTGCATTGCATTAAGATTTGTCAGTGCATGGAAAGTAAGCACAAGCAGCACTGTACCATTATTGGAACAGACGTCGCTTGTCGCGGAATTCGAAAACATAAAAGCCACTCAAGTACTACCGCAAGGACGAGAAATCGCCGTAGCGAACAAAGTAGCAACTAAGCCGAATAGCTCTTATTAGATTAACAAAGCAAATCTAAGCAAATTGACAAAGCTGAATCAGCTTTAGTAATAAATTAAATTGATTGTACATCTTTTATCAATGTGCACGTGCGGTACATTCAATAATTGTTTTGATAAGCACCAAAGTGTCGGTAATTTTCTTTGGCAAATAACGCGAATCTTTTGTCTAATTTGCATAATTCATCGAATTCGAGTTTTGCAAGTTAGCGCAAATGTCAGAATTATATATAAGCTCAACCATTTTGCCATACCAAAACGGGACTTGCTACTTTATCTGAGATAAATTATCTCGAACTCTCCTCTTTGCCCTGCATTATTTTGTGTCCTCTCACCAATGTCACAAGCCCAAGCTGCCGTTCGTGACAAGTGTGTCATCTGCGTTGAAGCCCTTAGTTCTTCTAGTCCAGGTCGATTTGGACTGTCGCCCAGCTGTGGTCACGTCTTCTGTGGCCTCTGTCTCGCTCGTTGGCATCTACGCGTGAAGACCTGTCCCGTCTGTCGAGCCGATTGTCCTGGCATTGTCACCTGGCATCGAGTGGACCTCACTCCTGGGGAGCTGGTGCAACTGTACGCCCTGCAGAATCCTGGTCTATTCACCCAAGAAGAGCTTGACCAATTGGAGATGGCTGGTGGTGGCCAAGCTGATCAGAGTGTCCAAGGTGGTCAAGTGCAGATATCAGTCCAGCCAAGTCCACTTCCACCAGCACCGGTTGAGCAGGTCAATGTTCAACCCGCTAACCATGGCGTCCTCACCATCAACACAACTGGTGAGGTCAGAGTTCTCTCTAACCAGGGCACCCTCATTCTGCATGCGAGTAACGTCACTGTGGAAAGTAACCGCGGCACGGTCTTGGGTGGTGAAATTCTGAAACAACTCTTCAATAAATAACTTAACTTATTAATAAAGTTAGAAATGTGATATGATTTTGTTTGGTCATTCTGCACGAAAAGGTTATTTTTGTAAATTGCCGAAGTGCTTTTTACATTTTAGATTTGTACCATCACCAGGAAATGATGCTCTCTCACTAATTGTGGCACCTCCACCTCACAGATATAACGAAGGTCCTGCAGGAATGAACTTTTGCCGTAGTGGCCGTCTGTCAGAAATTAGTGCCTTCTCGGGTGGTTGCAAAAAGCTAAACCGTCAAGCCAGAGTTAGTGCGCTAATCTATAATCTACAGTTTTGAACTGTAGCGCCAATTGATAATTTGCATTAATGCAAATTAAATATTGAGGCGCTGGAAAAGTATTCCAAATTTTAATATAAAAGAGTAGTGAGTCACTTTATGAACATTATTTTGAGTTGTCCACTCGTAAACTAAAGACTACCAGTAACGCAAGTGGCAAGAAAAGAAATATAGACAGACGGCGAATCGAGTCAATCGCTAGGGCACTTCCATTTGGAACATGAATAAACTCGAGGCAGCCCAAACCGAACAATGCACACATTTGTACAAACTGAAACATGCAACATGACACTTGAGTAGAGTGTTCATAATTTTCCTAGTGATGACACTGCTTTGAATGTCATCAAACATTCATGCAGTCAGCATGTCAACATTGAATGTATCGATCAGTGAAAGAAATCAGCATTACAAGAAAGATTGTCCACTCTGTAGACGAGTGTTCCACAGCTGTTATTGCTATTGTTAACTGCAGTTATAGAGTTCGTTCTCGAGTGATCACTGATCAAAAACCGGGCGGACAAAGAAAAGTTGTTTCATTCGTCAAAAGCGATGCTATTTTATTTTGGCAAGAAATATTGTACAGTCCCTTTAAGTCTGATTGTGCGCAAGTTGTCGCAGCGTCGAAATGACACTCTAGATAGACGAAGGCATTGCTCAATTCGACGGCGTCTTTCCGGGGTCATTCGTACCCTTTGGCCAACAGTCAAGCCACAGTAGGCACAACGCAAAACATTGTCAACCAGATCGAGCACTAGAAAATTGGGAAATAACTCGGACAAATGAAGCCGTTCAGTGTCGAGACTCGAGAGTGAGACGTTGAGTTCATAAAAAGGAAGAATAGACGAACTGATGGGACGAGTTAAATTGGGTTGAGGCACTTCCCATAAATGTCACTTTCAAGTAAATCAATTGAGTTAGTGGTGACACACATCTAGCAAGCATTGTCATCGGAAACGGATTGTTGAACGACAGACGATTCAAGTTTCAATTTCAAATTCAAGTCTGAAAAATTGACATTCAAGGTGAGATTCGAGTTGGTTGATCGACTTCAACAGAGCGGCCGAATTGGTCAAGAGGTCATTGCGAATTGAATTGGTGCTAACAACTTGTGTCTTGTGGTGAGATACGGTATCATTGCACATACCATGGTATACCTCTTCAGTTTATTCTTTATAAAGATCACATGTGACTCACTCGGTGCCACTGGCAAAGAGGAAACTCTTAGGCCAATTGAACATTGAGATAACCTCGTGCTCCATGCACGGTGCACCGCTTAACTATCGACATCTATCGCCCATATATGCAATAACTTTATGTGCATTGTCAATACTGCCTTACGCAAAATACGCATTTGTAGACATTTTTTATCATTTCGACAAATTGTCCACTCTCGTTCACTCAACTGGATCACCATTAGTTAGTTAATACTTTTATTACTCTGCTCATTTACAAAAATATATACAGAGCTCCCTAAGGAGAACTCAACTGGATCACCATTGACCATTGAATTTTGTTTAGTTATTGTTAATATTGTCAAATGTAAGTTCATATTTCGGAAGTAATTTATTCATTTATTTTTCTCTTTAGTATTAGGTGTTTCAATGAAATTTTCACTCCATGACCAGCTGCAGACGGCCAGAGATTACGAAGATGAAATCTACGCAGACTATATTTGTAATTTGTACGGTCAGACGATTCCTCCACCAGGTTGCTATACCTTGATGGCTTACGACTGGCTTGAAGGCTTGAATGCATTCGGATCTTGTGCGACCATCTGGATTGTCTCTATTTGCGTCTTCTGTTTGCTTTTGTGTGAGTTTGTAGCATTTGCTAATATATTATAAATAATTTTTTTAAATCTTCCGTCAGGTGTTTGCTACTATATGGAGTACATTCTGCTCGATATGTTGTTCCTGATTTTCTTTCGGTGAATATGAACAAGTCACTCTGGAGGGAATTCAACAGAATGTTCACTCTCGGCAAGCGGCATTATTGAAGCTTTTCAGTTATCAGGCCACTCATGGTGAAGACACCCCAGATTTGGATAATAAGCTGCTTCAAATTGAGGCCTGGTTGGGCGATGGAATGAGGATATTTCTGGGTTCGAAGCCAGTCGAAGAAGGGACAAATCACTACAACCAGGATTCAACATCGAAATAGCTAATTGTGGACGCGATCGATGCAGCCAGCTGGCCACTAGTGGTCGACTCGAGTTAAACGCCATTCTTGTTTTATTCATTATTACTCAAAGCCAAAAGCAACACTAAAGATCGTACATTTCAACATAAACCTTCGGAACCTGTTCAACGCCAAATTCACGAAACAAAACAATTTCATTCTTTTTGATCATTTGAAAATGGCTCACCAATCTCATCAATTCTGCATATTTACGGTTGGCCATGGCCATTGCAATCGAGTACTTCGATATTTTTGCCGCAAATATCGATACAACAATCGAGCGTAGATTGTGTGATAGTAGTAAATTACTTAGACACTGGACTGCAGCCACACTTGAGGTTGAGTTTTGAAAAGCAATTGACTTATTGAATTAACTGTAAGTTTAAATTTTATCAAATAAATACTTTCTCATACTTGACCAACTTTACCAAATCCCTAATAGTAACATCATTGTCCATTGCGGCCTGCAATTCAACAACAGCTTTCTTATTGAAATTGTACAAATCTACATGTTTCTCAAAATGTCATACTCAATGCACACGCCTCGATGTTCATCTTCGGCAATAACGTAAGTCCCACTTTTTAACATTATAAATAAATGCAAATCGAATCATTATGAGATCGAAACAAAATGGCTTGAACAGTGCAAATTGATCCGCGGGACTTAGACGCCTGAATGCTTGAATTTGTTTGCAAAATTGTACAATCATTCGAATGTACATTTCCGACGAGGTGTATCTAAAAAGTGTATCTAAAAAGTCAGTTGCAATTTTTGCTAAATTGCCAATACGACTTTCATCGATGAAGACGCAATCGATCGCACTGTGCACTTCGACAATTTATTCCATTTCATAATTATTTACTTGCACTCTATTGGTAATCACTATATACAAATATTTTATTTAAATTTTCAATCGCTTTTTGGTCCTCATTTCGCCTTCTCGTTGACATTCCAATCGCTAAACATTTGTTCATTCAACAACTTCTGCAGCGTCTTCTAGCACTGATGTCAATTATGCAGTTGTTTTCTTTTTGCATTGAATTTTCTGTGAATTAATTACAAAGTTTAATTATTGTTTTGTTTTATATGAATATAATTTACATACTTGAGAAGGTGATGACGAATGTCGATGGAAGAACACTTTGCACGAGTCACATGAAAGGCCATTGTAGTTTTTTTTAATAATAATTTTATTAGTTTCATCACTTCTACAAAATTAATTGCTCCGCAATGAGACTAAATATGAGAGAATGTACACTATTTACACTTATAAATATATATAAAAATAATAGTAGTAGTATTGGCCATTGTAGTTGAATCCTTTGAATTGACAAATTATGAATTGAATTTTGCAAGAAGCATTACCGGTTGCTCGATCACCAGTGATTCACCACAGACACGACATTGTTTGATTGTGTTCATTTATGAAGAAAGTTCACTTTTCGCCTCATTTAGACCACTTCAGTGTGATCGAATAAGTAAATAGATTGAGGCGCCTTTGAAGCGACGTTCAATTCAACCTCTAGATTGAGCACTCGTTGGGCTATCATATCTCCATTTCACTTATTGAAAATGATAATAAACATCACATCAAATGTCCTTGAAGTTTTCGTCAGAATAAATGCGCACTACATGTACCTTGATGTGCACTGGCGATGAGATAATATATACGTAATTAATACAAATCGAGGCAACTTTTATTAAAATCTACTGAATTAAAATAAAGATAAGAGCTACTAAATTAATTGGAAAACCAGTAATCAAATGTACTTGATCTAATGTATAATAAATATTAAAAGATGATGCAAACTTAAATTCATTTGAAAATGTACATTTGGTCATTCAGTGGCGATCACGTGAAATAACAAATCAATAAATCAATTGCACTTTTTGTTCATATATCAAGTAAACTTGAATTTGAAAATTTTCATTTAAGTAAATCGACAAATCATTTGGACTGTTTCACAGCCAAACAACTTGCAAACATGTTGATTGAATCACTTTTGAATTGGTTCACATTTGTGCCATTTATTCTTCTTTTTCTTATATTATTCGGAGCACTGCTAATTTGTTATCCACTAGTGTGGAATGGGGTGGAAAGATTTGTAGAATATCGCAAATTTGTCCAACAAATCAACAAAATTCCTGGTCCGGCAGTTAATCCTCTCAATCCACTCGGTCATTTGTACATGTTTGAAGCGAACGATAAAGTCGATGAAGTGTCAAGTTTGTATTTAATTTTTACTTTGGAAATTAATAAATAATTTTAAATTTTACTCATAGCTTTATTCAACACATTTAATGGACTAGCAAAAGTGTACTCGCCAAAGTGTTCAATCATACGACTTTGGGTCACAATTAAACCGATGATTTTGTTCTTTAAAGCAGATTCGGCAGAGGTGAGTTTGTGTGTCTGTGTTTGATAAATTTATTTATTCCAATTTTAAATACATAATTCAACAGAAAATATTCTCCAGCAATGTTCACATTGATAAAGCTGCCGAATATCAGTTTTTGGATCCATGGCTTGGAACGGGTTTGCTTACTGGGTAAGTTTATAAAATTTTGTTGATTTACTTTCAATTTAATTTTGTTTTGTTTGTAGTTCTGGTGCAAAATGGGCGAAACATCGCAAACTGCTCACACCAACATTTAATTTCAACATTTTGGAGGCATTTCTACCGGTGATGAATGAACAGGCAAACATTCTGGTGAGAAAAATTCAAAATTATGTCAAACAAATCAATGCAAATGGAACTATTTTGGATATCACTCCGTTCATTACTTATGCTGCATTGGATGTTATCAGTGGTGAGTATTTGGTTGTTGTTGTTTAGTCAATCGATATTTACAATTTCTTCAAACAGAAACTGCAATGGGAGTTAAGATCAATTCGCAGAGCAATCCAAACAACGATTACGTACAGGCAACTCATCGAATGGGCCATAAAGTGATCAAACGTTACATTTATCCATTGCGACAGAGTGATTTCTTCTATTTCAACTTTACGGCTGATGGACGAGAGGAACGTAGAGATATAAAAATTCTACACGATTTTACTATGAAGGTCATTCAGGAACGGAAACGAGAAATGATGGATTCGAAAATTTCTAATAAAAATGAAAATTCATTTCGTACTAGAAAACGATTAGCTTTTCTTGATTTGCTCATTGAGCAACACTTGAAAGACCCGAACAGTCTGACTGAGGTGGACATGCGTGAAGAAGTGGACACATTCATGTTTGCAGGCCATGACACTACGACTGTCTCCATGATTTGGACATTGTTCTTGTTGGGCCATCATCCAGAGTCACAAGAACAAATTCACAATGAGATTGATCACATCTGGGAGAGGGACAATCTCGACGAGAGCAGATCGTTCAACTCGAATCAATTGAGAGAAATGAAGTACTTGGAGGCGTGCATCAAGGAGTCACTGAGGCTGTATCCTTCAGTGCCATACATTGGTCGCTTGGCCGCTGAGGACATTCCATTCGACGATTATGTCATTCCAAAGGGCAGCACTCTGCTCATGCTAATCTACGCAATACAACGTGACCCGAAAGTGTTCCCCAAGCCGAATGCCTTCATTCCTGATCGATTCGTTGAGCACTCTAACGATTATGTAAAATTGAGCTCATTTGCCTATGTTCCATTCTCGGCAGGACCGCGCAATTGTATTGGACAGAAATTTGGCCTTCAGGAGGAGAAAGTACTGTTGGCCACACTGTTGCGACACTTCAGCTTGCAATCGGTCAAACAGGAGGACGAAATTGCGAGCAGTCCTGAGATGGTGATGCGACCAAAGGAGCCAATCAATATTCTCTTTGTGCCTCGACTGCCTTTCTAATAAATTGATTCTGAATTGAATGCGCATTTATTTCACACTAATTCAACCTTATTACATTGTGCACTCATGGAAGGAGCGATAATGCAGAAGAAAGTGCAATTGAAGTTAAAACACTGCTTTGAATGCAAACATCGAATTCAACGCAGTCCAAAATGAAATGCGCCAATTAAATTGGTCCTGTTGGGCAAATTCGAATACGAAATCTTCATTTGTGAGCTCTTTTTGTAGTGCAATAAAAAGCCCTTTTGGGGCTGGTTTGTCGACTAAGATTTTCTATTTGTTGACGTTCGCCTGAAGTCAACTTTTGCCGCAAGATGTGTGTTCACCTCAACACTCTACCAGACGAATGTCTCCTTGCCATCTTTGACCTAATTACTCTTCCCTACCTGCTCTCTTTCGATCAAGTTTGTCGCCGGTGGGCAGCGCTACTGCCGAGTGCCTATGTCAGACGTCGCACTTTGTTCTTCATTTCCGCTGGATTCAAACCGAAGGAAATTAGTTTCACCTTACCCATCGAAACTTCAGCGGCAGAACTGCACGATCTCTATTTCTATCCTGAGGCTCGTGGTGGTCGCATGGAGGATGGCTTTACCGAAATGGCTCGTTTGCGCAATGCTTGTCGCTCTGGTCAACTGGCCACTTATTTCACTGATCTATTCCCCAATGTGAACACTCTAGTGGTGATTCATCAACAATGCCACGAGGTGGAACTAAACTTGCTGATTGGCCTTGTTGGATCGGCATCGTGGTCACTGGTCACTCTCAAGCTGTGGTTTCGAACTAAAGACATCGACCAGCAATATGTGGATCGTCCTGACCAACATCCCATTGGCACTCTACTGCGAGCCATCAACAGTCAGCGCTCCTTCCTGAGGCAATTAACTCTCGACATTGGTCGAGATATGTCGACCATGGACGCCCCTGGACCACTTCAGTTCACCTTTCCCATCGAATCGTTCTACTTTATTACGCAACTCCAAGTGGCCAAACTCGCTCTACATTTCTATGACTCGCACAACTCAATCTGGGACATTGTGCACCTGTTTGACAGTGCCAACTTGCGCCAAATTGCCATTGGCACTTCGTACACAGTCGAAGATGCACTCAATCCCGATTTCAATTTGGCCACCGCAAGCAAAGTGCACCGACTCTGTTGCTATTCGCCATTTGAAAGTGTCGAACTGCTGGGTCTAATTTGTTTGCGTTTTAACTCGCTCACAATGCTTCAACTGATATGGGCACCGAACATTACATTCACCGATTTGGTGGCCAATTTGGCATCGATCCCACAGTTGATCCATCTGGCGATCTTCATGGTCTTCGAGGGTAATCGTCACCCTGAGAATGCATTTGCTTTGTTGGATCCAGTTGATGGTGGTGAAGAAGCTCGACCGATCTCCCTGCCACAAGTAAGGGTTCTCGAATTGGCCATTCTTAAGCACAATCACCATGACTTTGAGTCCTTCTCCCCGTTGGTCTTTCCCTCATTGGAAATGATCGTCTTGAGAAAGATGGCATTCCCCAACCGAGAGAGTGAATGTACCATCTGCCGACCCAACATCACCGGTGAGCATGACCACCAAGTGGCCCAACGATGCTACCAACTGCTGGCTCGTTCGTTGAGAAACAAATATCCCAATCCGTTGGTTCGCATGGTTGCGTATGGTGCCGAGATGGACTACGAGTCTCCACTCGAGTTCAAGACGATTGCACTTCTTGTGGTCGCCTATGTAGGCATTCAATTGCTCTTCCGGAAAATACTTCGATAATTGCACTAGCTCAACTATGTCACGTTATACTTTGCACACGTGCTAACAAGCTGAAATTAAAATGCAGACTAATACAACTTGTGTTCACTTATTTGCGAGAGAGTTAATGATGCGAGCCTAGTATTAATCGCTTACGATATTTATATTTAAGATGACCAATTTCAGTATATTTCATTTCATTGACTACTGTCCTAGTGTCTGTAATACAGGCAAACTTTATTAGATTGCCTTGTCAAATGTACTTGGATGCAAGCCGATCGGGCACAACCAGGCGGTACAAGGCCACTTCGGCCAAGTGACTTTCATTCACATTTTGAGTGAGTGAGGCCGTTTGAGTCACTTATTTCATTTCCGGGCAAAAAGTGCTTACTCAATTCTGCTCGAATATCTTATTTTCGCTCTGTGCGAATTGACACACTAGTCTGTCTGCACTAACTAAAGTGCAAATTGCCTAGTTTGTTGCCAAATTAGTTTTGTGTCTGCAGTGCATTGAGTTGGCAAATTGCAAACTTTTTAGTGAATTAGAGACATTGTCCACGATCAAATGACAATGAGTTATTATTACATGAAAAAGAAGGATCCAATTTATGAATGGGGCACACGAAAAACGGTCGGTGGTCAGCTTGGAGACTCAACAGACGATTTCGTAATTGGCAAACAAACTTTCAATGGCTCAACTCAACTGCCACAAGTGACGAGTATTGCTGATGCAGGCAAGTCTACACGATATGCAAGTCTGGTGATAGTGACATTGTCACACAGGACAGTGACAAACAGTGCGCTCAACCGTTGGACTGGAACATTGCGAAAGGTTTCGTCGATGCTGACCGAGTGGTACTGATCGACAAAGACATGATCGTCAGATCTTTTCCTCGATCGGCTCTCACTCCTGAAGGTGAAGGAAAGCCTGTAAAGGTGGACAAGTCTGAGAGGAAAGACTTTTTCCAAAATGGACCACCGCCAGTGAACAACAATGGATCGGACGAGTCAAGAGACAGTGCGGCAAGCTCAACATCGACGGGCCTTATCATCGGTGTCATTGTTGTGTTGGTCATCGTGACAGTGGCTGCTGTGTGTATTTATTGCTTCTGCCGAACCGAGAAGTCTGCAAAGAAAGGTCGAGTCAGAACACCAGGTTTAAGTAATTCCAACAAGCGATCGAGTGCAAACAAAATCAAACGAGCAAGAAAAGGCGGCAATAGCAGCAGCAAGGGCCTAAGCACTAGTAAAGCCAAGCAAGGCTCAAGCAAAAGATCCTCGGCGAGAGCATCCACCAAGGCATCATCATTCAAACCGTCCACGAAAGGTTCTGCCAAAAGCGGAAGAGTCTCGTCTCGTGGTGGCAAAGTGTCCACTTCGAAGAAGGCCATCACGAGTTCAAAGCGAGCAAGCAAAAAGGGTCTTTCGAGTTCAAAGAAAGCGGACAATTTGACACGAAATGTGACGAAGCAACAATCCAAGAAGAATCGTGCTGGCTTGTCCTCGAAACGATCGAGTAAAAGGAAAATGTCAAGCAAGAAGAAACAAAGCATCAAAGCATCCACTACATGGTATCGATAGATTGTGTCCAATGTGAGATATTGAATTAATAAAACTCAAACTCAAAACGAAAGTGTTGTTAAGAAACGGTTGGTTTTCCTGTAGTGCTTTTTAGCGAGGAGAATAAGGCAATGGGCAAGTTGGCTTAAAAGCTCCTTTTAGTTACCAACATTTTTGCTCGTCCATTCAAGGGCAACAAATCAAACAGAACATATCGAGTCGAGATTAGTTGAACAGTTAAATTTATTAATATAATCCAATGCAAACACAATATATGTGTGGCACTATTACGAGTGGATTAACAAGGGGTTAACATAAATGATAAATGGAATTACGTAAATGTGGAACTAGGCTAACTAAGTAATGTAAACTGTTCACTAATGTGCTAACTAAATTAGATAATATGATAAAATGTAAATGTCATCAATAGGCACAACATTGTACAATGCGATGCATAATTGAGACAAGAGCCATCAGAAGGCAATTTTGGTCAGCAGTAATAAAGACGGTCCTTGAGCTTGTCGTTCACCTTGACCATGGCGTTCAGTCTTTTGATCATTTCCGTCTCGATCTCTTCCAATTTGTCGGTGTGAGTGATGGCCATGTCGGCAGAGTCTCGCTGTGCCTCCACGAGCAACTTTGATCGATAGGCACACAGGTCAGCATAACGAGTGGGAGTGGGAATGGCCAGCACACCACGAGTACGAATAGAGTTGAAGCAGGCGAGAAAGGTCATTCGTTGCACCTGATTAGCGGTCATGTTGAGATCGTCTCGTAGAATCACATACTTGGTCGGTCGCGAAGTGCCCTAGTGATAAATAATACAGCGATTAGCATTACAAATTGAAAGAAGAACTAACTCACCAGTGGAGAAAAGTGACTGTTGAGATAGAACGTTTTGTACGTTGGGTCCACAACTGTGCTGTCGACCACAGTGCCACTGGGCACATTCCACGTTGGTCGTCGTCCATTGGTGTTGACCTGGGTCAGGGCGAATCGAGTGTTGTGGTGCTTCTGGTTGACAATAAGCGTAATCTTCATTGGCTTGCCAACACTGTTGATGCCTGCCTGAATCAACTGAAGCTCGGTCTTGCTGATCTTGTCAAATTGACTATCGGACACGCCATCTCGGAAGATAATCAAATTCTCTGGATGTCTGTAGTTGGCTTTGAAGAATTCGGCCAGTAATTCTTTGATCATCGAGTCTAGATTTTTGAGTATTTCATCGCTGTCCTTCTTTTGCATTCGAATGGAAGCAGTGTACTTGGAGTAGAGTGGGTCGAGCGAGCCAACCGCCACTGAGACTGACGAGGCAAATCGTTCCGTTTCGGCGGGATGGTTCACATCAATGCCAATCATCATCGTCTTGGCCATGTCAAAAGGCAAACTTTTGAGCTGAGCGGGATCGACCACCGCATTCTGGCCACCGAGCTTGCCATTGGTCTTCAACAGGAAATTATCGAAATAGCCACCTGGCGTTTGGAGAAGCTTGTCCACACTGAAACACTGTGACATGATACCAAACTTTTGGTCACACAGATGCTTGACCGTGGCATAGATGTGGGCTGGTGAGATTGACTGGTGGCCTATAGACAAAAACATTACAGATATTACTAAATGTTCAAAAGGTCAAATAGTAAAGCAAAAACTTACGACTAGGAATGCCAACAAAGACAAACTCGGCCTGAGTCTTCGTATACAAATTGCTGAACGCATTGACGATGGTTTTAATGTCGGGAATGTTCACGCACACAACCGGACTCGGCTCACCAAAGTTGAGGCCAAAGAAGCGGGCACGTTCTTTCAGTTGGTTCGCAAAGCCTTTCAACTGTTCCACGGAGATTGACGGATCCAGGCAAAACACAGCCCAGCGCTTGGGCGTTTCCTTGGTAGAATAAAACTTTTCGCGGTTGTTGGAGCAAAGCTGCCGAGGAGTTGGCAGTACACGGCCTTGCAAAGCGACAGGACGTGGGTCCAACTTGATACCAAACTTTTCCTGTAGATTAGTGTCTGTCTGGGCCACCTTCTTCGCAATCGCGTCCAACTTGTTGAACAGCACATTCGGAGTGTGGGTCGACTTGAGTAGAAGTTCACGTTGAATGACAGAGTTTATTTTCGAATTTGATAGAAATTGGTTCGGAGAGAGATGGCACAGCTCCATTGGCAGGTAACGAGATTGTCTGCCGGTGGTCTTGACCAGTGGCAATTTCTGCAGCTCAAGATTGTATACCTTCTTAAAGTAGGACTCAATGGACACCTTTTCGCCTTGATGCACAAATTCTATTTCGGACGGAAACTTATCGACGAGGCCATCCAGACCGTAGGTGACCTTTCGTTCCGAATGTGCAGTGTAGATTTTGAGGTGACGCACAAACTTGTTCACTTCCACGAGCTGACTACGGCTTGGTCTGACTCCATTGCTGCAATGAAATTAAACAAATTGGCGATTAGTTTAGTTATTAGAATAATAATAAAAAGTGATAATAAATTAATAAGTGAACTTACTTAAAATTGCCTAGATGGTTGGCAAGGTCAGCCAGTTTGGGCAGGGCTTTCGAGACCATGCACGATGTTCTGAGATGAATGTTGAGTGCCAGGCCAAACTCGGTGGCACGCACAGCACTGCTGTAGCCTTGCACAAAGTCGACAATTGGAATTCGCGGTATAGTTTGGGCAGTGGACAAGTCGTAGAATTTGCGCTGAAACGATTCGTGCGCCTGGCCCATCACAAAGCGGAACACAATCTCGTACATGGAGATGGCACGGCCAGACAGGTCCTGTCGCTTGCCCGAAAAGTACTCGACCAACTGGGCCACGTCCACCTGTTCCACCAGTTTGAGCTTCACCATAAAGTCCGAGGGCCGGTTATCGACATCGACCCTAACATTGTCGCTAAATTCGTTCATCTTGTAGTTATTAAAATCGAGCTTCTGTACGGTGTATAGGTTCTTGTGACCGTCATACACAAATTTCATGCCACCAAAAATTTCCGGATGATTAGAGATTAACTTGTTAACAATTAAAGGGGAAAATTTCATGATAAACTTTTCGAGATTGGAGGACACTTCGTCCGAGCCAGTGTCCTTCGCTACGGACAATGTCGGTTGGCATCCAATTTTGCCCAAACCTTTGCCACTGTATTTCGGGTCCTTCTTCACATCGACATCGTAATGATAGACGGTCACGTCAGTGGTGGCAAACTTGAAGAAATTAGCAATCAACTCAATTGGGCGGCCTTCGCTGCCATGGGCCAATTTCTGTAGAACCAGATTGTCGTGTCGAGCGGGAACAGGCATTGGATCATTGGAGCCAGAGCCACCACGTCCGGGACTTGCATAGGGGCTACCATAAGAACTGCCTCGACCACCACGGGGACTGCCATAGCCACCTCGACCACGAGCAGGACTTGCAAATACATCGCCACCAACATAGTTTCCACGGTTACCAGCAGGGCTACCATAAGGATTTGCAGGGGGACCACCTCGTCGGGGACTTCCAAAACCGCGTCCAGCTAGGGAGAACAAATAAATAGAAAAAATACATCAATTCACAATGGCAAAATCAATTTAACAAAAAAAAAATTTAAAAAGAAAATAGGCAGATTAAGTAAACTGGGCCCAACTTACCAAAATCGCCCATCTTCGAAGAAGAAAAACGAAATGTGGAAAAGAAACGAGAGATCTTCCAAGATCTTTGACGGCTTCAAAGTCAAAGTTAGATTCAAAGTCTTGGCCAAAAGTCGAAGTAGAAATTTCGCAGGAAAATTCAAAGTTGAATAGCTCGAGTTAGCTGGAGAACAGAGTTGTTACCGAAGCTAAAGCTGAAATAATTGTGATGCCAGACTGGGCCAGGGCTGGCGCTTTTATAGCGACTCTAGGCGTGGACGGACAGACGGACGCACAAAATGGCGGAATTCAGTTCGAATTCAATTAGATTCAAATTTCAAAAGAATTGCATTACAAAATGTGCACTCCGCTCTTTCCTCTTCCCTAATTCGACTATGTAGATCATAAATAAGCAAGAATCCAAAATTATCGAATCCGATTTCATCGGATAATTCCAATAGATATAAATCGAACAAACGATCCATACCGACATGCATGAACAGAAATACTAGAGCGACGCCATTTTGAATTATCTATTTCTAGCGATGAAAGTTGATCTGAGCATGCGTACAGTCGAATTGAACGATCATGACCATAACGCACCGGATTGAGTCATCAAACAAAGCTCGACGGACACGTCGGACAATCATGACTGGAAGTAGAAAATTCCTACTAGAAATTGGCAGAATATTCGTACTGGCATGTCAATTCCATTTGGAAAGAATCGTTCTTTTCAATTTGCATGAATTAAATCAATTTGTAGATATACCAGACTATATTATATGCATGAATATGGAGTATTTTATTTTATTTGCTCACGAGGCATCAAATACCAATCATCCCGGTCACAAAGTGCCATTCTGCCTAGTGAGATTGTTCTGTTAGAGCTAAAAACAGAATCTGCCAAATAGAACCAAATTCTCTAGCTGCCTCAATTCACGGACTGTAACCAAAAATGCTTTGCAAACAAAAAAGAAACAAATATTCAAATGCCAGTTCACTAAGATTAATTCTTTATACTTTTGACTTTTAATGCAATCGATTTGTATATTTGTCTGCAACATTGCAAATTGGTACAAGCCATGGGGTTCATGCACTAAACGACTCAATTCATTCATTTATGGATCGATCCATTAATCCAATTGCAATAGAAACTGCCAGTTACTAATGATAATCAGTTTCTATTTCCTCAAAATTCAATTCAATTTAGAAATTGTGACTCATTCGAAATGACTCATTTATACTTTTGTCTCCGGACTCCGGAGGTAACCAAATTCGCTGGCAAGTTCGCAAGCAAGACAAAGTTGTAAAAGTTTATTAAAAATAGACTTGAGGCATAAGGAGACCAATTGAGATCTCAATACAAGAGACTCTATAGTTTGTATACAGTATAGGCCTGGAAAGTATCAAAGCGCATCCTTAGAATCGTCGTCTAACTGGTTGATCACTAAAGATTGCGTCATTGGCCTGTTTGATGCGCGCCTCCTCTTGCTTGGACAAGTGGTTGCCCAGTCCGAGAATGTTGCGCACCTGTTGGACGGACTTGCCTCGAATGGACTTGCACATGTACTTGCCAGCGAGCAGCACCAGTGGATCGAGTCCCAGTTGATCGGCCAGCACAACGACTTGGTAGAAATCGGTCTGTTTGTTGGCTGACAAACAACTTTCGCCACCACCCAAATTGGTAATAAAGTGCCAATCAAAGTAGCACGGTTTCTCCAGCAGTCGCTGTAGCTCCTGTTCGTACTCGTCCTGATTGAACTGGGCAAAACGACAATTCTTTTCGAACTGCTCGTCGAGAGTGTGATAGTCCATCCAGTGCACCACTCGAGCCACGGTCTCTTTACTGCAGACAGACAAACCAGTGATTTGAAGTACCATTTTGCCATTGTCAGAACGGCCATTGACTTTAACAGGATCAGTTGGTTTAGTCGAATCGTTCATACGCAGTTTGGTGATGGCTTGACCTAGAATCGGGGAAACTTGAGCTGCTTTCACTGGACACTCCACCGAGAAACCAGCAGAAGACTGACTGGGAGCAGTTCCTGGTGGCACTGAAGGTTGCGCAAACACCACCTCCAAGCGGAGATTATCCTTGTCGGTAAAGTGACTCGAAGATGGTGGAGCAGCACTGACGCCAGTTGCAACGGGACCAGGTTTCGACATTCGATTGAGAGAGCTTGCAAGAAAGAAGAAACGTCTTGTACCACTTGAGAGTCGAGAAGTGACTGAGCTAGACAGACTAACTTGCTTGCCAAAAGAATAAAGTTGACAAAGTGACTGGAAATATATTGAGTTTTATACAGTTGAACATGCAAAGTATGGTTCGAATGAGAACACATAACAGCACATCAGTTTGTTGGAACTTTCTGTTCAGACACGCACATGGACAATTCCATTGTTCCGCAGTTGCCACTAATTACAGAGAACATGCACATTGGCAATTTACTCTAATTTTTTATTGGCATTTGCAGTTTCATATGTTCCATTTGCTGTTCACTAGACATAAGCGGCAAATGTTGTCTCACTCCTCGGTTGTTTTTGTCATCGGTGCAAGCACACACACATTTCGTGGCACTGGCAGGTTAAATGAACTTTTCCACTAACTTGTTAAACACTAGATTGGGTCACTGCTGTAATTATTATGCATTGAGCCTTGTGGAAGCATTGTGGATTGAGCATCGAGCTGTACAATTTTTGTTCAAACACACGAGGCAAACAGGCGAGTGTTGCCAAATCCTCAAACATTGCCATTAGTTGGTAATTGTACGAGACTGAACCAGAAATGTACAACATTTTCAGTGAAGCAAAGTGTTTCGCAATTTTGGTATATAAACCCTCATTTAGGGATTGTGCCTTAATCAACTTGAGTGCTCGCAACTTGTTGCGACGTTCCACCGGTGGCTGGCCATTTGATAAATAGATTCAGGTACAGCTCCATGGCTGGCACTGCCACTAACTGCCACTTGGTTGGTCGTTAGTAAAGTGAAGCACTGCTCGAGTGTGTCCCCCGATACTGAGTTAACAATCGACAGTGCACGTGCAGTTAATTTACTCGCAATGGTTGGCTGTCAGCATTGATTGAGACCACACTGGTTGCTGTTGCCAGAGTAGTGTAAACTTGAGAATATGTTTGCGCATTTGTTGTCTAAGTGGAATTCATATAGCCACATAGGCTGGACCATTTCGTGTGCATGAATGACGCGGGAGAGAAAGTTGGTGCGATGAAATCGATTGGCGCCCTCTTCATGAATTCTTTGAACATGCACGCGGTGCACCGTTTGTCGTTCTGTTGTTGAGGATTGAGGACACGCTTGTCTATGTCTCGCTTCAATGCCTCGATTTGTTGTATCTCTGCGGCAACACATGGGATGCCTCCATGTACACAAAAAATAACATCGTCCGCCAGAGCACAAAGTGGTATGAATGTCGTAAATTCGGTTGAGGTTGACCAGTATTGTCTTTGGCGTGGAATAATTAATAATAGAGTTTACAACCAGTGGTACCTCACACCGACACTTGATGCATTTCTCTGTCTCAATTGGCTAATTGACAATTAGTCAATTGTCATTACACTGACTTAGATCAGTGGCCATTGAGAGGCAATCGATTATTACGAACGTGCCTGGCCAGCCGACCAATTCTTGCTCGCCATTAATTCCTCTGCCTCCATTTGTCTAGTTGCTTTTTGATTGCAATCTAATTCAAACTATCACTCTCTGTGATTTGAACTGCATCGCTAGCTCGTAATGATTCCCAATGGCACTTTTTGTCATACGAGCTGTGATCTGTTGTACACAGGAATGTCCTCTTTGTGGTAACGCCAACGCGCTAATGACAGACACAGTACGCATCGCACAAACCAATACCGGCATTATTCTAATACAAATAATTATCGCTTATTAATGAATTCATTTGAGCTGTCACAAGTCCCAATTTTTAGCTATGAATTTTTGATTGCTCTGACATGTGTTGGCGGCCGCGCTCTGGCAAGCCATAAAATTTTACGTGCCACTAATGTTTAATAATTTACTTCTAGTGCTGTTTGTTTGCCCTCCAAAATACAATTACAGATGATTATACAAATGAATTATCCGACTGCTTTGCATCGTGTGAGGTGAATGTCTCAACTGATGCATTCGTGTGCTTTCCTAAGCAATTTTCATTACCTTCTTCCTGTGCTAATTAGTAATTGCATTGTTTACCCAATGATTGTATTTCTATTTTTAATTGTCTTAATTGTAAGTTTCGCCTCACAATATGCACCATTAATTGTGGCCATATTTAATAAATGAGTCCCATTATTGAGGCAACGATCGAGCTCGGCTCAATCAGATCGATATATCTGGTCTGTGCAACAGTCTCACTCTTTGGTGCTGCTTGTCACACGAATAGTCTAAATATTTATGAGTCTCTTTGTTTGATGTGCCTCTACTTTCCAAGGATACCACTTTTGTTCGAGTACTTTTACCACTTGACAGAGGCAACTAAAGATGGCAAAATCAGTCGCACTTAGACATGGTCTCAATTAGAAGACCATTTCATTACAAACCTACACTACAATGTAAAGCACTACACTAATGGTTGGCCTTATTGTTTGATTGACCGGTAAGAACATTGAAACGCTTCATTGGGGACATACTTAAATCACGTGATCATCTAGAGGGGAGGTAGGGTGTCTTGATCTAAATTTTCCCTACACATTTCTATGCTCTAGGATGTGATCATGGTGGGGGAGGTAGGTGGTTAGGGTCCAAATTGCTGATCACGTGATTTAAGGATGCCCCCATTTTTATAATGGCAAGTTTGTTCACCTCCATGCATGTCAACTGGCGGATCCAAATGGCTAAGAGTACATTAATGGTTGCACGGTGTGGGAAGGCAATGTGTTTGGCTATCGCTCACTACTTGATGGCAATCGAATCACTCCTGCCGATATAGGTTATTGCCAAATGGCCATAGCCGTTCTCAACTGTAAGAGCAAAATCACAAGTCAACAATAAAATAAACTTACTCGATAAAAAATATATCGGGTAGAGCGCGAGCTTAGAATAAAGTGATTGTAGTCGAATTAGTCAAAAGTGAACAATTTAATGTCTCATCAAAGTATGCAGACGAGCACAGATGCATTGCACCAAAATGCATTTCACATGAGCGCAGCACGAATAGTGGACACAGTGGGAGCCTTTTGCTTTGTCTCCTTGGTGGTCAACTTCTCTTTCGGGATGACCATTTGGTTCTTGGGCTGCTGCAAGGTTGGCTGCTCTTTTGCTTTCGGCATTGGGGCTGCAAGTTTTGCTGGTGGCGGTGGCGGTGGCGGTGGAGCAGCATAAGAAGATGCTCCAGAAACGCTCGAAGCTCCAGAGACACTCGAAGCAGCGTTAGACGAACTTGCACCAGATACGCTCGATGCGTTCGAACTTGAAGCGCCAGAAACTCCAGACACCCCGGAAACGCCTGAAACACCAGAAGCACCTGATGCTGCATTTGATATGGCTGGAGATGCAACAGCGGTGGGCACAACTCCAGGCACGACTGGCACCATGATCATGTTGTGTGAGTATCGTGCAGAGCGTTTCTCAGCTTTGATAGTCTTCTTCTTGAAACATATGGCGACGATGACCACAATGAGGACGACCACCAGAATTAGTGCCACACCGATTGCAATGTACACGTAGAGCATCGTGTTGAACTTGTCCGGCAGTTTGCTGCAATACTTGACATCCAAATCGAGTCGCTTGTCAGTGCAATACTCCTCCATAAAGCCTTGAGAGCGCTTTTCAATTTCTGTGCACTTGAAACCATGGCCCTTGCAGTAGTCTTCCAGGCAGGACTTGCTTTGCACAGCTACACAACAGTCGTGTACCGAACTGTTGGTCTCTTTCTTGTTGAGTGCTTTCTTGGCTTGGTCCACACAGTCACTGAAGGGAGCTTGCAGATCGACAGGAGTGGTCACCGAAATCAGACCACACTGCGCCAAAGTGGCCATACAAAAGAGCACCAAACACCAGATTTGTGACATTTGTGCAACTTGACGAGTGAGGTTCGAATAGGCTTGCTCAAGTGATCACACTGGACAATAGAGCTCAGCACAAATGACCAATTGCTTGCCTGCTCTGGACATATATGTGCAGTCGGACAATAGTGCCACCATTTAGAACAAGACTTGCCAAGCATAACATTGTTCGATCTTCGATCATTTGAAAGTAGTCATGTCACAAATGGAGACTAAGTTCATGATGTTGCTCGTCATTGACTCGATTTGTTTTCTAATGCAATAATGCCATTCTTATTCAACTTTGAATGAACATTTATTATTGTCGAACTTGTCGATTGAATTTAGATTCAGTTTGACTAGACCATTTGACCGTGTCACTATGGTTCTGATGCTCGGTGTGAAGGTACACAACACAACGACGAATGTCCATGTTTAAAGTTTAATTTAAACAAGGAATGCTATGATTTGAGTTTTGCGTCAGAAGGTTGGTCGGTCACATGGGAAAACTTTGCGGACAATGATGAGCAAAGGGACTCGATCTGGTGTTTCACTCGAAAATTGGCAAGGGCAAAAGTGCTGCTGGTGTTTCTGCCATAACCACAGTGGTAGTGATTGTAATTGGCATTGTGGTGATCTCTATACTTGCACTGGCTGGTGACTCCTTAATGGCTATTCCGTGGTGGTCGTGGTAAAAAGGCGATGGTCATACGTCTTTAAAACCCAAGTACTATAATTCGTGCTAATTAAAGCAAGAGTGGAAAGACAGGGGCGTTTACCGCTAACAACAGGTTGATGATAAAGGCGGCAAAGATCGATATATGGCCGCTGAAAGTCACGGGCGCAGTGCTAGCAAACAAATCATCAAATGATTCAAATCGCACACAAAGCCTCGAATCATCCACAAGAGACAAACCAGGATAAAGGATATTTCCATTGCCTTGGTTGTCAATACTCGCATTTTTCCTTACAATACCGATAAGCAAAACAACAACCGAAAACGTGAGGGTGGCAATCCATAAAATCTGATGTAAACATTAAACCTATTTTGATCACCACTGATTTTTGTTTGTCATTTTATTACGAATTTGATATGAGAAGGCATTATTAGATGAGCACAAATAAAAAATATTGATTGAACATCGAAACAACATCTTCAACAGACGGCTATGAAAACTGTATGCCTGCCTGTGTACATGTGTTGGCTTTCCCTTGTTGCTTTTTGCTGATTTGGCCACTCAATCATTTGTCCACTTGCCTTCGCTGTGTTATGTGCTTTCGTGTCTCCTTTCTGTTTGCGCGTTTGACATTTTATTTTCCACGCTACAAATTCGAATCCATTTAAACAGGCGTCTTCAACATCAATATCATCACGACATCTTTCTTTGGTACCAATAATGAAACATGTCAAGTTAATGAAATTGACTGTTGTCACGTGTGTCTTGCCTTGTAGAGAACAAGGAAGGTATATTATTAATGCTATCGGAAGATAAAGATGGAGGTGTTCAATGTTCAAGAACAAAAAGTTCACCAAATCCAGAATAATAATGTGGAAATTGAGCAAAATAGATCAAAACAAGGCTCCTCCTTGGGAAAATGATCGCAAAACAACATTCTATCCACAACAGCAGTAAACAAACAAACACAGAAAAGAATTGGCCATATATTAGCAAATCTAGATTGCTTGAGACTTTGTGAGACTTTCAGGGGGCCGACTTTGTTGACCTGTCATGACATGACCAATCCGATTGAGACGGTGGCCTGTCAGTTGAGTGTCTCATTCAAAGTGAGTCTTTCTTGGCTCTGGAAAGTGATTGAATTGTATTTGAAGTCCCACTTTGGTGCACATCGAAACATTAGGCCATTACATATGTACCCCGTCTGTAATATTTGTACTACAATCACTCATCAACTGCTAAGTGTCTTAAAAGTAATGTTCATTTTAATAAAACCCAAGAAGTGCATCCGAAAGTGTTCTTAATAGTGCGAGCCCGACGCCAATTCACTTACAGAGGCGGAGGTAGAGAGAGCTATTAGTTTATCAATTGGCATGCTAACAAAGAGAATGACAATCAATTCAAATTCACATTCCGGCTACTCCTAAGTTTCGTCAACAATTATAGAGCGGTTTGTTGCAAATTTGAACTTAACCCTATATTTATAACACCATTTAACTAATCGATTGGTCATTGATTGAATCAGTAGCAATAACTGACTGCATTGCCTATTAATGCACAGCCATTTGCATGGCCAGAGTTGCTGTAGTTTGTCACACTTTCTGATTATACTGCGAAGCATCAGTTATATTGCTTGCTACTCTCTCCTCCATTTCTCTATTTGATCATTTTCCGATTGGACCGCTTGTGACCTGACGCACTACCAATGGACGTGTCAATTGCCATAGAAGGCGAGAGCCCTAGCTCTCAAGTAGAGTCGAATCCAAATGAGGTGGCTATCGAAACGTCACCATTGCCCAATCAGCGCAAAGTGCACTTTGCAGCAGACGAACAGCTAGTGCAAATTCAAGAAATCAGCCCGCGACCTCGACGATTGCTGACCCGAAATATGGCAAGACGATGCTGTTTCACCATACAAAAGTGCTTCTCTGCCACACTACTAGTCATGGCCATCTTATATTTGCTTCGAGACTTTATACTGAAAATGATGGCTTTGTTTGGACTCTAAAATTTAGAGAACATCTTTCTAATTTGCATTCAAGATTTGCTCGCACTGGTTGAGCCATCAATTTAGTCATTCTTATTCGCAATTATGCGCTACTTTTAACGAATGCGATTGTCAATTATTAATCAAGATTTTATAGATAATTACTTGTAACATTTATACAATGACTAATTGAATGATTGTCAAATAAATTATTATTAACATGTGTTATGTGTATTATAAATTTATTGAAAATTCCACTAGTTATTGTACAGTATCAGGGAAAGCTTTAATGGTGCTAATTATCCATTCTAATAGTATCTAGATAGAAATTTGCAATATATCGAACGCCAAATCAGGTAGATTGACCTGATCAGTTGGTTTCAAACCTCGTTTTGTTTCACTACACTTTATAAAGTTGTTGAAGATGTATTTCACAAAATATGCAATATTAGTACAGATAGACGAACTCAATTTGCAACACATACCTTTCCAGTAGCAACAAAAAGTTCAGCAGCTTGTTCCGCCAGCGATTATATTGAAGCTATATTAAAACACTTCCACTTTGTCATCTTCAATCTCGACTAGACCTTCTTTGGTTTCAGTGTGTTCAAATAAAGCAGCAAACACTGCGCCCATCGTTTAAGAGTGGATCAATTATAATTGGTATACCAACGGTTTGATATTGAAGTAGTTGTGAGTGGCGCCATAAAAAAATTGATCATTCCCAAACACGGCTGCATATCATCAACAACTGCACCATGGTGCTTCCATACGGTATTCGGCAATATATTGTTCGGGCGACGATCATTTGTTTGTGTTGTGCAATGTTTGTGGTAACTGGTTGTATGCCATTTGGTCAGTGTTGTGTTGTGAGCGAGATGAGATGATGCACACAGTGGAAACTTTCAAGTGATGTATGAAGATTAGTGCTGAGTTGAGAGTAGCGTCACTGTGAAGCCTTTTATTGGCCGAATTTGTTTATCCAAAGCTGCTAATTGGCTAACTATCACTGTTATTGGAAGGAAAATTTAAATCGGCGGCGAGCTACTGCAGTGCTGTATTACAAATTGTTGACAACGCAGCCATTTCAGACTGCATTTCATGAAATTCAGAGGCGCAGTGCGTTCTCACTATAGTAGCAGCTGCTCTGGTCACAGACCAAGTCTGCTTGCGTTTGCAAACAAGCAAATTAATTTCGCAGCACTATTGCCGTTCTCTCTTAACGATTTTTGCGCCTATTCTTTTAAACCTAAATTTCCTTGGAAAGTGTCGTTGTCTGCCCCTAACTGGACATGTATAAGCCCGGTAAGAAGCCCATACACAAGTCGTTTGTTGTTGCTGATTTCGTCGCCTGGCCAAAGCACGGCTCTATCAAGACCAACGTACCTGAATCGCATTACATCGCTTTCTCAACATCACCTTTCGAGAAACATTGCAACAAACCGGCATGAGGCCACAATTTACCCCTGTGTCGACCTCAGTTGTCAAAAGCGGAATCTCTCTTCTCTTATGCTTGTCCCGTCTATGCTGAAACAAACTCATACCAAAGCTCTGGTTTATTTACAACTTTGATTAATATGAGCATTTATTCATTTGCCTCAACACACACGTTAGCATATTTTGATATAGCAAAATATACGAGTAAGTATACTATTGAATCAAATCTTTAATTAATTATTTACTGTAATTTGAATTAACCTTATTTATTTATTTTTGATTGGCAGGATATTTATAATAATACGATTAATATTGCCAAATCGTTTATTGTTGGACCCTTCTGACGTCGACGCGATTCGTCTAGTAAAGCATCTTCCCTTGAGGTCGCTATTTTCAAGCCAGCCGCTTTAGTAACTAAGTTTAGTTTACCAATACGAACTACTATGACCCGTTTGTATCGATCAAAGTCGAGGTAAGAATACAAGCGTTTATGTAAACCTTACTAAATGAGGCATTATCTCTTTAGTCAACTTTTGGACGATGTGATCATGCCCTCTCTCGTAAGCATGCACAAATCAAATACGAAGACTGGTGCATTAATGTCAATTGTCGATCTTAAAGTAAGTGCACTTTATTTGTTTATATTTCGATATTTACACTTTGTTTACTTATCTAGACTGCAAGTGGTTTTGATGGTTGATGGGCAACGCTTAGAAACTCAAGTGGAACTATTCTCGTGAATGGCTATCAAATCGTCTTTACACCAAACCTCCAATAATGACTAATTTTGATAAACAAATTTCTCAGTGGTTACGAGAGTGTTACGATTCAAGTCCTCAGCATATCCATTCATCTAATCACAAGTTAGAAAGTGCAAGTATGAAATTGACTAAATGAAATTATTATAAAACCGCATGGCTATCCAAAAATGCTGAACGAGTTGACCCGTACCATCTGTACTGACTATTTGATTGTGAATATTTGATTTGCCCTACTTTGCTCAGTCTCGCATGTCGTCTGTTTAGACTTGATTGACAAATGGAAGAATACTACAAGGAATTTCAAGGTGTCGGCTTTTTGAAAAGGTGATAAATATTTTCCTTGAAGAGTTTCTCAACGATAATGAAAAGGAAGAACATGCCAATTTTGTATAATCTCGGAAAAATGTTTAAACCTTCTCTACCAGCTGAGTCATTCTCTATTATCACTATTATTCAACACGAAGATCATTATGCTTTCTTAACGATGATAGTGATGATGGCCACTCCAGCTAAACCAAGGTCGAAACAAACTGATTGCAAGAAACAAGAGCCAGCATTGGACACCAAGCTGAATACCTATCAGTAAAATGACTTGTGAATTGGCGAATTGTTTGTAAGTAAAATCAACATTTATTATTAATTGTATTGACTTTTAGCATACTCGTGAATGGCCATCAGTGAGGTCTTCTTGTTGACCAAAATGAATGCCAATTTATCATCGTTGAACTGATTGAACAATTTGGTTTGCCAATTCGGATGGGATCGATTCGTGCGGCTGCATAGTCGGTGGCCAGTTTGAGAAAGCAGACATTCACTACAATGGCAATTTGTAGGGCATTGTTGTTCTCGTCAATTTGTCTCTACATTTGAGTTGTAGAAAGAGGAGGCAAGCACCATTTTAATGTACCATTGAAGCAACTGGACGGTTCTTTTGAATCTCCTCGTCCATTGTACTCTATTCATGAATGATCATTGGGCAAGTTCGTCGGCTACTACGTTCGCATGCCTCCTGGAGCACTCTAAGAAGTCACTCGAACAGTTCAGTGAGCAAAACCAGATCTGGTAGCAGCAAGTCCGGTTCGAATAAATTGGTCTCTGGGGTATCTGTTGCTTTATCTGACGAACAGTCTGGCAGCGGAAACAGCAGCGCCAATTGCTTAAAAAACAACTCATCCTTTAAAATTTCGACACTAAATGAATTGATTGGCAATCTCAATAATCTATTAAACCTTTTAGCACCTGTTTATAGGCTTTTTGCATTTCATTTCGTTCTCTAATGTTATCGCTAGAATTGCACTTGCTTTGTTGTTAAAATACCAAAACGGCAGTGGGCAATGTGCTTTATGGCCAATTGGAGTTGATGAATGCAGTTGCACTTTTGGTTGAACACGACACTCGTGATGTGCCCAAAGGAACATTCCAATTAAACAGCCCCTGCTTTAACACTCGATTCGGATAAAAAGCTGGAGAGGCCTTACTCGCTTCCACTGCCCTCAACTGATTGACGAAAGGTTTGAAAGTGACTAATCATGCAACTTGCACAAGCAAAAAGCGGCGAGATGCTATCGAAATGATTGCTAAATTGATAAGACATTCAACAAATAAATAAATAAGTTATAACACAAATTGGTTAAGATGGACTCGAGCCAATGTTATTTAATTGAAAGGGTGTGACTGTAAAGTCGAAATTTGCACATGTAGCTTGTGACAGCAAAGTAAATTATTGCTGGTGCAGGGTGATGAGTGATAGGCGAGAGATGATGATGACTCGATAGACGAGTTGGGCCACTATCGCACCACTGCGCTACATGAGGTTTTGAGGACAATGGAGGGAGAGATTGATGACAGCTCGAGTCCATCCTTGGCCAACGCTTTCCACCGCTTTACGTTCTTTTGGGAGAGGTTTTCTTATTCCCCTGGGCAGGTGAGCCGGGATTCTTGGCTGCCGCTTGAGCTTCCTTCTTTTGAGCATCCTTCTGAGCTTGCTTTATAGTTTCTTCCTTTTTCTTTAGCATTGCCTCTTCTGAAGAACCTTTCTTGCATTTCGTCAGAAGTTTCTTAATGATATTTAATTCATTATCGAACCTTTCAATTTTCCACGTCAAACATGCTTGCTTGATGAGTTCACAGTAGTCGGGAAATCTCGGTTCCGCATCTTTCAACTTAGTTTTTGAGTCTTTCAAATCAGTCTCAAGTTGACGAAGTTCTTTAGCGAGAACACGTGGGCTTTTCGTTGGAGTCCCATTCGGAGACGAACTGCCGTTTGAGCTTGCTCCACTTGTGCCAGACTGCTTTGTCCGTCGGCCTTGGTTCTTCTTTGCAGCAGTCTGGTCCGGATTGTTAGTCACACCCGACTGGCTTGACTGACTTGACACAGTTGGTGCGGGCGGTTGTTGAGCTTCAAGCTTGGCCCTATCTTTGATTGTGTCATCATCGTTGTTGCCTTTCTTCAAGACCGGCATAGTGCCCGAACTGATTTGACCTGAGAGATACTCGATCTGATCGAGTAGCCACTGACGGAAGCCGGTGAAGTGCTCACTAGTTTGCTGGTCAACCTGCACATGGATGTACTCTTTCACGTCTTTGCATCGTTGCAGCAGTGGATCTTTTTCTTCTTGTTGAGTGGCGGCGTCGAATCGAATCTCGAGCCACTCGAAGAATGCGGGCTTCATCGCTTTGCGCACAAGGTAGTCAACCGGGAGTGGCGGGTCTGGTTGCTTGCGCTTCTTCTTGGCCTCTTCGGTCACAAGCTTAAGTTGCTCCTCCACTTGCGCGTTGTGGATCGCCCACGCCTGCTTCAAAGCTTCCTGCATCTTGTTAGAGGCCATCTCGTATAGGTCGACTTGAGATCTTGTGAGCTCTAACTTGTGAGGCACGTAACACTTGCGAGTGTTCGAATTGACACGGAGAGGAGAACAAACAGAGGGAAAGGGCGACTTTCACAAGGCTTTCAAATCTTCAAACTCAATCTTCAATCTTCAATACTCAAACACCAAATTTGACTCGCACTGGGACAGGAGGTCTCTTTAAATACACGATTCACGGCACACGGCTGGTTCGATTCGATTCGAACAGCCAACGAAACAATGAATTGAACAACAAATTATTGTTTCTCAATGAAACAATGTTCACACTCCTAAAGTTCTCTTATAAGTCATGACTCACCAGATGGTCAAGATTTCTAGTTTCGAAGTTTGTTATCAAACAATTTGAGATTTATTCGATAAAATAAATTAAATACAAATTATTGTACAAAATATAATTGAATGCAAATATACATAGTAAGCCGACTGTATTTCTCCTCAATGTCAAAAGTAATGATTGAGATTAATTAATCGGTGACATCTCAAAATACAATTTTGTCAAATTAAGCTATTCGACAAACTTTGCGAGAATAGATCGATCAGGTCAATTCCAATGTGAATTCTTGCATGGCTAATTTGGATGGCAGTATTAAGCACACTTGCACAATGTAACACATTTTTTCCATTCGATTGCAATGGTTCCAATACATTTCTCAATTCGACTTACCCAAAATAGGCAACTTCTCAATTGCTGCTGTTCACTTATTAGCATTTCACAAAGAGTGCAACACTTTCGAATGGCGTGTTTTGAGTTGTCTCTCCTGACTTTGTGGCGGGCCAATTGGGTTCATCGTAGTCCAGCATCATTGCCAATATTGCAATTGCGCACACAACGTTCTGCACAGAACGCAAAGAATTGTTCGCCAATTGACTTTACTTACACGATGGCCGGCTCGTGTCAGCCACTAAATGGTCAGATTTACAATTGTCAATTGGCTAATTTATATTCCTCGATGGTGTCCAACTACAATCGGTCCCATCGATTCGAGCGGACATTTTTGCTTCATCTTTAGGTAAAGAGATGTGAGCCAACTCATCGGGAGGTGATGTCACCTGTCATGGTCAGCCTGATAGTGGGAGTGTGACTCGACAAACATTGCGACACTCGTTCGTACGTTTTGTTTTCGGATCGATTCGGTCTGCTTTGCGTCTTTGTCTGTTTGATTCTGGGTCTTGTGATTGTCAGTGAAGAATATATTTGCCCCTAACGAACGTTGCAGCTATTCTATAAGCAGAATTGGACGATAATTAATGGCAATACCGTGCCGGGCGGTAGTTTAGGCCAAAGAATCGGTGGCGCATATTTGTGCCTGGTCGTGCACTACCTCGGCATTCGGCATTCGTCCAGCAATGTCTAGGTGCTCGATGGCTAGTTAGTGAGTTAGTGCCAATTGTCTCTATTACCAGTGGCACTCGGTAATACGTAGTACCACTTCCTAATTGGCATACTCGCACTTATCACACTCGATCTGCACTGAGCACAGGACCATGCAAGTCCAATCGTCAGTGTATGCAACGATGTGCGTGCTCACATCAACGGCAAGGCAATTGTCTCGATCTCGTCCCGGTCAACAACATCAACCGACATATGTTCATCTGGGCAATGCCTCTACTTGGAGCAGTTGATTTAAATTAGCCAAATTGGTTGGTCGTTCAATAAGTTCGCATGTCCTATGTATTGCGGTAATTGGTAATTGTGGTTGATTTGAATAAATGCGCATTTGGTTAATTATTGTGAATGTGCAAGACAAGGCAAACGTGCATATTCGGTCTCGTTAAACGACGATCTCGATCGATGCCAGTGGCCACAGTGTTTACTGGTGCTAATGAGACCGTTTAGTTGGGTAATGAAGTGTGCATTACCACTGCTCACTTACTGACCAGGGCACACTCTAGCGAGTATGCCAATGCATAAAATAGTCGTAATTCGAGTCTTTACCACCTTTTGCGCCTTCTGTTCTGTGCGCCATTAGCCATTGGTCTATTAAAATGTTAATTTGTACTCACTCGAACCGACTATATAGTCACACTTGACATGTCTCTCTTAGACTGAGTTAGTGCTCAAGTGCTAATAATCGATTGCCTCTATTTTCCTTTGGTCACAATTGGCCTTCCAATGGAGCGGTCACTCCCGGTGGGCGGTGATGGCCAGGTGATGTTGCTGATCGAGTGGTGCCTTATGACTTTTCACTGGTCAGGCGAACCATCTCAATCGATGAGGATGGTTATGAACATGATGACAAGGATGGTAATAATGAACAGATGAAGGGATGAGAGTTGAGTATGGCTATTAATAAAGACAGCAATCACTGCAAAATGTGTCGGGAATGTGTCCACTGAATCGTATGCCTCACTCGATCCATGTGTGATGCTGTGCTGCAGCTGACTTGTGCCACAGTGTTGCTCGTTGTCTTTTGGCGAACTTGCTTTGCGTTTGTGCGAAACGAGGTCGATGAGGTAACCGACTTGGAGGAATTATTGCGGCTTGTACAAGAAATGATTACATTGCCATTGATGGCGCCCGACTGACTCGAGCTGTTTGGGTTCAAGCTGAACAGAACAGTGGTGTTACCAGAGCCGAGGGCGACATTGACTGCTGACCAAAGTTAGCTCCCCTGAGGGGACCAAACATTGCTTGCTTAGAGATGGGAGAATTGTCCGCTGGATTCATTGGTGGTGTAGATGGATTAGCGCCTTGTGCCTGGTTGTTGGCCTGCAATGCTTCCGCTACTGTCGCGGTACTGCCGTTGAAACTAATGAAAGGATGACCGGCCAATTGGTACGGACCTTAACCAAATGGTCGATTTGACAGGCAAAGTTTCTCGATTTCTGCTTCTTTGAGTCTTTGCAAATGAGAAACAAGATGCGATTAATCATTAATAGTTACTCTCTGACTCTCTGAAATGAGAGTCAAACTGTATGGGACGATAGTTACCTTTTCCTTTTTTGAAATTTTGACTTGTGTCTCGGTGAGTGTGAGTAAGTTGGAAAATTCAGCTCGTTTCGCAATTGAGAAGTACTGCTTGTTACGTTACTTACCTTTTAGTGCAAACAAATTGCTCAGTGGCGGAGTGCATGGCTTGCGATTGCTCTTTTGCTTGGGAAAGACACATTTGACCATTAGTCGTGGGGTTCGTCTGGTTCTATGAAAAAGAAACAAGAGACAAACAAACGTTAGAAAGGACAGAACGATTAGCACTGATTGGCTCGACCAATTCAATCAATACACAATGGATTGCACAAGCTAATACACAAAGCTACTCTAATCTTGAATTAATCTTTCTGCCAAATTACACACAAAAGTGGGACAATACGGAAATTGAAAATTAGCCATTGAGACCAGTGAGGCCTGTTTGGCTTGTTGCTAACTCTGGCCATGTCATCAGCAATCAGCAATCTTTCAATTAATTGAATTCAACTCATTCGAGTCCTCTTCAACACACACTACCTAGCTTTTCTTCGCTGTTCATAATAATTAATTGGAGGCAATAATAAGGTTTGGAAATATAAATTAAATTATTGCACACACACAATATAAAATCCGAGAATAATGATAGAGGTGACAGGAGCATGAACTCTGTTCATTGAACAGCACACATATACTCGACTCGATGACAAATTAAAGCATTGTAGGCATTAGTTCAATCCATAGCTCACTTGTCAGGCATTCCAGTGGATGGGTGTGTTGGTTGTGACACTGCCGGTCGCACCAATATAATTTATTTGTCTCCATTAATTGAACATTATCAGTGCACAAATTAATGGGGCATAGGACACATGTCTCAGTAGTAAAACTTGCTTGTGTGGCTCTGTGCTCTACTGAACTCGGTTGACCTAAGTATATCTGCCACTAGGTTAAAAGAAAGGCTTCAATGAACGGACAGTGGAAATTTGAGCAAGTTCGGCAGTTGGGCTAAATAGACCTGTGACTGGTCACACATTAATTACAGACCAAAGAATTGATAGCTTACATATATGTGCTACTCCATCGAGGTGTAATAAAGTGAGAACTCGGACAGGAGCTATTTGTGGCCGGGCGGACATGTTGGGAAACAACAATTGCACCCAAACTAGTCCACTATGGATCGAGGAGCATCTCGTGATGTGGTCAGCTGTGCAATGTCACTCACTCTAAGCTAGTCGATCGGATCATTAATCCAATTCGCCTCTCAATAGAGTTCAATATGCAACGCTCTCACAGTGCACATCGTTGTGCCTTCCACTCACCTCGTCACTGAGCAATTCAAATTCAATTCAACTAACGTTACATGCATGTGGGTTGTGTGAATGTTGTGCTAAGCTAATTTCTCTGTTGACTTTCGCCTCTCGTCTACTAATTGCATTGATCCGTGACTGAATTTATAAACAGAATTATTTGCCTGATTATGGTTGAGTGGTATGCGCTGCTATGTGCTGGTGGTCAGGTTGGTCTAAACACTTTCGCCGAGCACATTTCTCGTTCAGTCACTTAGTCGAATATTAGTCGGCAACGAAATCTGTTCCAACTGTGCAACTGGTCGCAATCATACCGTAGTAGTGAATTGTGCTGTGATGCCTTGTCCGGCGATGTCAGATTACCTAATGAAGCAATATATATGAAGCATTATAATGTTAATATGTGTGTCGGTGATGAGACATGTGCACTGACTGTGAACGGACATGTCGAGATGTACCTAGCTTGCTAATTCGAACAGTTGAACCAGCCAGCTTACGTTTAGAGGGTGTAGTGATAAATGTCGACAGTGAAGGGTCTCTCTGGTCTGGAGTCGCCATTACGAGTACTCTCTAATAACGCCCATAATTTTTCCTTACAATATCATAATCCAATTGTAATTGACATCGCATCGTCCGTACATTCCGTGCCACACACGACCGCCGAAAGAAGGAAACAAACAAGATGACACTAAACAGACGATGCATTGAGGATGAGCACGATGCAGATTCGAACTGAGTGAATGCCTGCCTAATAATTTGCTACTTAATGTCTGTTTTATTTGGTCTCGAAATATAAATCTGAATTAAAGCATGAAACTCCGCAAAGTGGTTGAGCGGAAAAGAATGAACAAATGAAGACTATCAAATTATCTGACCGCATTTAATTGTATTAACGGTGAGAGGTGAAGATGATTATAAGTGACAGTGGAGGAGACAAGTACTAGTGTGACAATATGACAGGAGACATGCATGTCGAAAGTCGATTGTTTGATCACAAATGCTGTGATTGTCGACATTTGGCGATTTGGCTAATTTCGAAGTGGTTGGCAACAAATGCCAAATGCCAAATGACACTCAAACCAACGAAGCAACCAATGGCACATATGTACATGTCATATGACTTAGTACACATAAATTGTATCGATATCGACGCAGTAATAATAAAGACGATTGAAAAAGATAACAAGATAAGATAATTGCTAATGTTAATTTTAATTAATAAATTAAGATTATTAATCTTGATGTTTGATTTGAATATTCTGCCAGCCGAGAAGAGTCCATCCGAATTTGGTGCTTACAAATAAGATCTCGCAAGTGTTGCTTCTGTAGGTCCACTTGCACTCGGGCACGATGATCGAGCTGATCAGGTCTTGCCCGATGATCACATCCACCTGGTCATCGTGTTCATTGTGATTGGTCCAATTGGTACTGATGGTGATGCCGAATCGATCTTTGGCTATTGCGGATAGTTGTTTCATTTGAAATTGGTGGACAGTTAGGCGTAGATTGGCACCAGTTTGGATGTACAGTCGAGACACTTGATGCACCTCGGGCTCGTCCATCGATTCCATCCGAACCTTGACAGAAGCAATCGTCCAGGCTTTTTGCTTGCCTTCGAGATTATTGCCACTTGATGGATTGCTGACAAGACGAGGAGAGAGGCCTAAACGATTGATCAGCCATTCGGAAATGTATGACCGTTCGGAAGAGATGACCAGTAAAGCCCGAACGGTAATCACGTGTTCTGGTGAATGAGGACTCCGAAGACGGAGTTGAAGGATCGGGTAGTGATGAAGCCGGAATCGTTCTCCATGGATTAGGCAATACTGACCAAGTCGTTCTGTCATCACGTCCTGGATCACAGAATCGTGATAGTACCCAGGTCCCCTTACGAAAGCCAATCGGTGCTCGAATGAAGATCTTTGTTGAAATATCCAAAACGCGAATCGATAAGATGTTCGGCCAAATAGAGCACAAATAGGTCGATCCGCAAGGTTGTCCACAGTCCGAGTCTCCGGACCAATCTGATTGCTGTGATTGGGCTGCCATTTGCCGAGTTGACCGATAAAGTCGGGTCCAAGGAGAAGTTGAACAGAAGCTTCAGAAGATTGAATGATCCGCTCGTAAGGATAGACGAGCAAGTTGGCGAGTACGGTTTTCGAATTGTACGGTGATTCAACCAACACCTTGACATAAGTGTCCAGGATAAGGTTCATATTACCGGGATAGCCTAAGATGAGACAAGAGTTTAGCTACCAAAGATCTCAATAAAAAATCTATAAAAGTACTTACCAGAAAGTTGAACAGGTTGACCCGAAAAGCGAGCTCCTCGTAATTTTCGAGCCAATTCTTTGGAGATCAACGAAAATTTCGTACTCGTATCGATACAAGCGCTTACCACCATTGACTGTTGGCGTTGTCCATGGCCGCGATTGTCAGTAGTAGGAGTGCGAAGTCGTAGCTCGATGAGAGTGCGAAGTTGAGCACGTCTACCACCAGAATGACCTCTGAACCACGAGCAAACATGCCTAATCGCAAGATAGACGGCAGATAAGAGATAGCCCAGAAGAGACAGGACAAAGTCTAATAAGGGCATAGTCGAGCATTCATACCAACACTAAGCGAACGAAAGCACATGAAATGAACACAGAGACACATTGTTGAACAAAAGAAGAACAAAAAATACAAAGAGATTCGTTGCGTTAGTTTATTAGAATAGAACTCATAGATCTGAGATTGAGTCAGCATACAGTACTATAGTGCAGACTGAAGAGATCATTGCCGCATCTCACTGAACGAAGCCATTTTCCATCCCGGCACCAGTCGAACTCGATAATGAATTATCGAGCGCGCTAGCGAACTAATTTACTGAGCAAACTTCTCTAAAGTCGTAAAGCAAGTGTTTCACTTCCACTGCTTCATTGACTATGACTACCAAAAGAAAAACTTGAATGATTCGAATGATTGAAAAAGTTAAGTTTGGCTAATGTTCTGTTGGTCAAAACGAATTGCAGTTTGTTATGTTTTTATTGTACAATGACAATTGATCACTTCACTTTGATGGGCACCATATCG
This sequence comes from Rhizoglyphus robini, assembly GCA_023373905.1. Taxonomy (NCBI): domain Eukaryota; kingdom Metazoa; phylum Arthropoda; class Arachnida; order Sarcoptiformes; family Acaridae; genus Rhizoglyphus; species Rhizoglyphus robini. Next base: position 9,455,291 of record JAKIJQ010000001.1, on the reverse strand, counting down.
TGCACGTTGTACTGGTCGGTGAGCAGTTCGGCCATAAATTGTTCGGTGGTTTTGCATGCACAAGCCAAAGTGAGCAACTTGGTCAGATAAGACTGCACTGCTTCGGTTCGTTGGTGTAAATGTTGCTTGGTCGGCTCGTTGCCCGAATGACCACTCTGTGACTTGTTTGCCACCAATTGATCGAGTATTTCCTTAGTGAAGCGTTTAATCCAGGCAAGATTACTGCCAGCTGAGAAGTGCTCCCAATCCTGCTGCAGTCCGGCAGCAATTCGGACACGGTGCATGTCTTTGTAGCCGTCGAAAAAGTCTGTTTCGCTTTCCTGGTAGACGACATTTGCCTCGAACAAAGTGCTGAGATCTTTGAAAAGTGTGTCGCCACTTTCGGTGGTGAGTCGGGCATATGTGAAATCAATGATCATTGCTTGCATGCCACAGGAGGCAATGCTCCACTTGGTGGAGTCACAGACAAAGTTGAAGTAACGATGTTTGCTTGGTCGAACCATCAGATTGCTGATGTGCATGTCACGGTGTTCAAAGAGAAATGCCTTTTCAGCGACCACCAGTCCGAGCACCACTTGCTTGTACACGGAGAGCATCTGTTGGGCCACAAAGCGGGTGTCACTCAACAACTTGTGCAGATTTGCGCCACAGTGCTCCATCAGCAGGACGGTCTTCTCCAGAGTGGGAAAGGACGTGGTGCCCAATTGGCAGGTGTAGAATGCCTCAAAACTCATCAACGCCTGACTGGTGTCGCACAGATACATTTCGTACAGCTGGGGAAAACATGCGGCCTTGAATAATTTGCCTCGCACTTGAGCACTCTCCCCAGCCAAATCGATGTCTTCCTTGTTGGAGGCGATCTCTCCGTTTGCTTTGTGGCCAATGGACAAGCCTCTGGTTAACTTGGCCAGTGTCTGCATGCAACGTATCTCACGGTAAACGTCACCATAGCGCATTCCATTTCGCACAATCTGATAGCACACTGGATAGGGCAGACAGTTGATAATCTTGAGTACCATTGGCAATCGCCGTCTGCCGCGCTCAAGCATCATGGCACTGCCAAACGAACCCGAGCACAAGTAACGAAATCGTTTCTCTGTGAACTCTTCGATTGGGAAAATGGCTTGCACGGGAAAGTCTGTGCCCGATTGGACCAGTTCCAGCAGTCTTGCACGATCTGGATCAGATTTGATTGAGTCTTCGAGCTACAAAATAATGTGATCAACGCATAATACAAACATTGCACACAATCACTTACGTATTGCTCAAAATCGTCCTTGTGTTGATCATAGTACGAGCTGTACATTTCGTCCACTTCTCGCAGAAAGCTGTCCATAGTCTTTTGGGCCTAAAGTTTAAGCAGTCGAAAAATGACACTTTTGATCACAGAAGGAGTCCTGATGTTTTGATTTTAAATATAATACAAATGTCGAATATTGAACATTGAAAACTAATTTAAATGACTTAATTTGAATCAAGTTCACTTGAATTCCAGAAATCAATATTGCACTTAATTGAACTGTTTAGTGAGCGCCATTCAAGTGGCATTGTGCATGTTTGTCAGTAAAAGACAACATTCAAAATGCTAGCAGCAAATCAAAGTGACAAATTCATCCAACCAATCAGAAAGCTTCAATTGAACAATTCTTACCATTACATATACCACTACTACAACCACGCCTAAATTGCACAATACATTTCAGTCAGCTGTTATTTATATGTCTCTCTAACCGAACTTGACCTCTTCAACTTGTCTCCCAGGAGTATGAATTTAAACTTTATTGGCAAAATGGTTTCAAAATCATTTCATTTACTAATGTTTATTTATTTATTTCTCTCATTATAGGCGATTTCATAGCCTCGCAAAGGCACCTTGCACTTTGCATTACATAGTTTCAATTGAACATTTCAAAATGCATCGAAAACTCATTCAGTATGGAAAATTTGTACTCAACCCCTACGACAAAATGATTTAAAATGAAACTACTATTTCTTGTTTGCAGAGTTAACAATCTATTTGACTGTTGCATTTGTATATAGCCGTGTCTCATCTCAAGTCCAAGCTTTCCAATCCAAGTTTTTAGCTGGTCTCGATATATCAATAGTAGTTCCTCTTGCGTGTCTCCATTGTCAAGGCCATTTTTCGAGTGAAACATTTTTAGTGAACCGCTTTGAGAATAGAATGAATCTAATTTTATGGAGAAATGCCTCAATCTTTTTTAAAGGGAAAACTTGTTTGTATGAAGTGTCGTTTTCCTCGAAAAGAAGAAGGATCACAAAGGAATCCTATTCCACCGAACGTTTGAAAAACTCGTGTCTTTTAATAATTACAAATGATTAAATATGGATTTTATGTGAACTTTGGACTGTTTATATGAAACTCGAAGGATTTTATGTGCGCGAAAAATGCTTGAAGGCCATAATGCCGCAAAGCCGAACCAGAACGGTACAACTACTTTCAGCCATTCTAACAGGTAAGTGTTTATTTTGCTTTAATTTGTTTTTGCTTTGTTTTTACTAAGCTTCTTGTCTATCTACGCATATAGGCCTTTCTCCGCATACAACGCCGTCGATGGTTCCACAGGCCCTTCAGTCCATTGAACCGTCCAACATGGGTCAACAACAAGTCAGTGGCGAATTCTTCGGCCCCAAAGCATGGCACAAGAAAACGTTTGAGAGGGCCAATTCAATTGACCAATTGCAAGTGCTTTCAAATTTCCAAAGAGAGTAAGAAGACACCAACACCATTTCTTCCATGGCTGTACAGCTAAAAGACGTCTGGACCAGAGAAAAAAGGGACAAATAGATGAAGCAACAACATCATCAACGACAATTGGTGACCAAATAAAACAAATCGGTAAGCCACTTGCAGTGTATAAGAATTTCCTGCTGAAGACAAAAGACTGCTTGGTCAAGCTGCACAAATTCTCGGCGCATAAAACGCGTTGCCAAAGATTACAGCAGAACTGTATCGCCGCAAGTGGAAATCATTAAAGCCAGAACAAAAACATAACAAGGCAAATTTCTTTGGTGGACAAATGCGAAGGTCGCTGAGAAACAAACGGAAAAGGTGGAGGATAGTCTAAATAAATTACAACTCAGCGAGGATAATTATTAAAACGAAATATTGAAATTAGATTGCAACTTTTGTTGTTGCCTTTCAGTTGCCTCATTCTAACACAACCATTTGGATTGTCCATCTCTCATAGTACCATATATTCTGAATTAAACTATCTTGTGGCGTCAACCTATCAACCTGCTTATCATGAAGTCTCAAAGAATGCAACGAGAATTTTTTTTTGTTTGAAAAACCCATCCGGGTATCTTTATTGATTAGACTGCCAGCGAACGGGCTACAAAAATGCAACGAGAATAATGCAAAAACGCGACCAGGCCCTACGCGTGCTATTAATCCCAAGCACGTAGCTCTATAAAGCTCTCAAATTAGTCTTTATTGGTTGATTTACAAACGATTGCCGTACAATGATTGATATCGTTCTAGAAATATTTGTATCCATTGCAAAGAAGTGCATGAAACAAAGAATTGACAAATAATGCAGTTCCTTGAATACACTGTGAGCAAGATATTGCCACTCTGTACAGCCAATACTCAGAGAACTGTTATCCGTCTCGATTTATGGACCAAACCATGTTGGTCCAATTTGTGAGCAGATGCAAACTAAGTCTGTTGTTGAACAGCAAGGTGCGTGATGAGAAGCGATATCGACTCTTCAATTCATTCTGTTATACTACTTTTACGAGGACATCGCTGTTGCTATCAAAGAGAAGCTATTTGGTATAATAGTCAAAAGTCCAAAGAAATCCACTGAAGCACTGTTCAAGGAACAACGTCTCAATAAGTCAACCCAAGGCCTGTCAATGGACCGATTTGATGAACTGGTGGGATCACTGGCCATTCGTAGCACGTCAGCCATCTTTCAGGCCTTCGTCACTCATCGAGATTCGAGCCTTAAACTGTGCCTACCAGCCCTTGTCAGTGCGATTGGTCACTCTAGGCCAGAAGAATAAGCCTCTTCCTTTCAAAAAGATGCACATTTGTGCATGTGCTTAAAATGTACACGGTGCGCTGAGCAGGTCTTCTCGTTGGCCATTGGCCATCCACTCGAGAATATTTAACTCGGACGACGTCGTACTAGTACATAGTACTATTCAATCAATTACTTTCAAGTTAGTCTGACTTTTGCCCATTGCTTTGGTCAATAGGAAATTTGTGACCTCAAGTGGAAAGTATTCTACATCATTGCCTTTCGATGATAAACATTTAGTCTGCAATATCCTACAGCCCCGGCCAGATGGAGACTATTAGTTGACCATTAATTGCTCCTTTGCTTTGCTCCATGGGCAAATTGCAAAGTAAAGCCATACAAAATGCACCCTATGTTCAGAAGCCATTCAACCGACGTCATTTGCAGTAATGAACAAACACTGAAGCACTACTCTGAGACATTTGAAAGCTGCTGCTATTGCTTTGTACATTTAAGGAACGTTATGTTCGTGGATTCTGTCACCTGTTCACCGGACAGAAGGCAATTTGTGTCCGCATTAGCATGCAATAGCTTAATGCTATATACTTAATAGCGCTATTAAGTAAGTGTTTATTTGGAATATTTTAATGTTTAAATTGTGTTTATTTACTAATTATCAGGAAACACTTACCGGGAACAATGGCTACGGCATGGCCACTTCGACCTCTCGTTCATCTACGCATCTGCTTCTACTGAAATTCAGTCTGAATACTACACTCGTAGAGATTATTTGCCTGGCGTTTTGGTAGACGTAATGATTCATTACTAATTGATGTGCTTGCAAGTTGAGATCGGCTACTGAATTAATTGCCGCCAAATGTCGTGTTGGAAAAGAACCATTCATGGTGCAGATGACCGCTTACCATGGACATTCGGACTCAGACCCGGGCACTAGCTTCAGAACACGAAAGATTCAAGAAGTACGACAAACACGCGATCGTCGCAAAGATAGCACACTTGAGGTATCGTTGGTATCAGCGAAATATTTGAAGAAAATTGAAAGTGATGTTTGCAAAGAAGTAAAAGGGGTCTAGAGCGATGCCGACTTCCATTCAGATGAACTGTACATTGTATAGTGTACAACTATGAGCTGTCTCACACCGTTCGTTCGTGGTTGCACTCCATTCAGCGAACCTAGACACACTACTACTCGAAAGGTGATCAACATGAATTAACTATTAAGCAACTTTATTAGCAACAAAAACTGGGGCCTTGAGAAAGAGCTCTTATTTTTACTACGGCACATCTATTACAAGCTAAACACTCGATAATTATTTTTTGTTTTCACATTAAATTGTTGTTATTGGCGACATAGATCGCCTGTTTAAATAATTGGTCACTAATGAATTTTGACATTCGAGAAGCAAAATTTGTCCATTGCCGTTTAAATAGTCGTTTTTGTCGAGTAGATAATGCATGCGATTACTGAACCTGTGACAATAATTCGTTGAGATGTACTTTTAAGTATATTTTGTCTAGCATCGATCTATAATTCTTTTGTGCCATCACAGTTTGTAGAACTTACTTCTGTAGAACGGTATGTAAGTGTAAAGGCATTTGGCTCGGCAAAGTGCACTTGTGTTCTACTCGCTACAATGCGCACAGAGAGAAGTCGTCGTCAGTTGCAATCTTGACTTTCGCGCGCGCTCTGATCACTAGACGACTAAGGACAAGTGACCTGCCTACCGAGCAAATGGTGGCTGCTCGCTTTTTACCAATTATGCCTTTTCTGCCAATGTCCAATTGATGGATTAAGTGGGATCAATTGGCATTAGCATTAACTCGAGTAACAATGCAACAGCAAGACAAATGCCGTCATTTATGCGCTCGTTCGGATTAATTCCATTTCGAGACAGAGACAAATGGAAGCTATCGAACGGTAATGGTGTTCTTGTTGCCAGTCGAATGGCTTTCATTAGACGCAATTGATTTATTTTGAAATGAATGGTCTGACAGGCGCAAGCTTTAATTGACTTGCCAATATAGGCCCAGAGATGCATTGTCATTAAATGTAAACTTCATTCCCTCGAGGGAGCTTGTTATCAAATGGCTTGCCAAATCAAATCAAATCAAATGCTTGACAGTCTGTCTCCAATTGTGTTCTACACAATCAGTCCGTCTGTCCATTAAGTTTGTTTTCAATTTTACTCACTTTGACATTTTACTCCATTGTCTCCATAGCTATTCTTATCTAAAACGCTTCCAATGTGGCGGGCAAGTGCATTTACATCACATTAGGCTAATCGATCAATGTCTTGACAATGATTAACAAATCACACAGCGAGACACTTTGTTTGTTATTTACATTTACTGTCGTGTCACACCTTGTTAGGCAAATAAATAATAGATCCTTCAACTAATATGTTCATTTGACACTTTAGTCGCATACCAAATTGTCAACTGACTGACCGGCACTTTGCAGTAGCGATGAGATTTAGCAACATTTTTGTGTCCAAATCGAGCCCGATCGACAAATGTACCGAATTGTATTGCACTATTTATTCAATGTAATCGACTAGCTAATGTTTAAATATTTGAAGTTTAATTAAGTCAGCGAGTCTAATAGCAACGATTTGTCAGTGCGCCTTCACGAGTGCCACTCTCGGTACTGTTTGATGCGATCCAGAGTGAGGAATGGAGCCAACTGTGAGTCTTTGAGCACTTTTCTGTTGCGCAGTCGAATGTAGATGGCCTTGAGGAAGGTGATTCCGGTCGGGATGAACAGTGACTCAATGCACTGGTTCAGTAGGGCACTTGTGCCAATCATCTCAGGATGGCCGATTGGGATGACAGCCCAGTTTTGGGGTCGAGCACATTGAATGCATTCCACCAGCAGATAGCACAACTTCTTTGCCAGTGCATTCACCATAGACCAGGTGACAGGTGCTGGATGTGGGTCTTCGAGTTCATACTCTGGACTGGACACCTGAGAAAGGTGATTGAGCAAATCGGTCGCAAAGGGCAGCACCACATCGTGCAGATCCTGCACCAAATAATTGGAGAGGCAACTTCGTAGCAACATGACCAATCGCTTGATGGAACGATATCGGGTGAACAGTAGAATGGTCGAGTGTGGCACCAGTCGACGGACCACTTCGATTTGTTCCTCTTTGAACAAATATGCAAAGATGCTCATTGCATTGTCCAGTTGGGAGAGTGGTTCGGGCAGATAGTCACACAGGGATATGGGCAGAACTTCGTGCTGGGGATAGCCATCGAGTGGATACATTGACCGGTAGATGTTGGTCATGTCGTACAGCAATTCGGGCGATAACATGAGACAAAGTTCGTGGAAAATTTGAATTGCTGTCATTAAAAATAATAATAAACGTGAATAAATGAATCAAAATAAATCAAATAATTGCACACTCACCAGTGTAACGCACAAACTGATCCTCGCAATGGAGCACCGCCCATTTATAGAATCCTTGATAAAAGCACCAGTAATAGTGCTCAAACAGAAAGAGAGCACCCGACAGCTTGTTGACCACCTCCACCGGATCGGTCACCAATTCCTGAAAGCACTTCTCATCGATTTGCCACTTTGCACTCAGTTCAAACTCAAAAGACTCCGTCAGTGCCTCTTGACCGAGTTCTTCGTTTAATTTGACATTAAACTTTCGATTCAATCCTGTGTATCCAGAAATGATGGCTTCAGATATTTTGATGCGAACATATTCTCGGTCAGTTTGATCGTCACTGTCGATCAGTGATAGCTTGATGAATATGTCCGAATTGGTCAGATTGGTCTCTCTCTGGAGTGTAAAGTAGTCAATGTAGAAATGGTGACATAAATCATAATAGATCACTTACCGGAAAGGTGATTTCATGCTGCAGCCCTTCCACCAGATCGACATGACCTAAAATCATATTCAGGCCACCATGCTGCTGTTCACCTGACATTGATGGCAATGATGCTTCATCATGCACTTGTTTGTGTCCATCTTCATTGACCATTTTGTCGTTGGCCACATCTCCAAATTCGAGTGGTCTGCTTGGAACACCTTCTTGAGACAGAGCATCACCCTCATCGTCGGTCACTAGTGGAGAGGCGGTCTCTTCAAACTTGAAATCAAACTCATCGCCCTCGTTGACAGAACAACCTCGAAGGTGTTCCTCTTCTTGTTTGGCCTCATCCTGAACCAAAGCAATGCGAAACTTTTTCTTGCTTTTCAGTCCGGTAATTCGATGAAATTTGAGCACCAACTGACGACGATACTCGAGACACTGCGAGATGGACTTGTGGATAAGCCATTGGCGGAGTTGCTGCTCGGTGAGGTGAGGCAATGGTGCTCTGTCGGAATTGGTTATTAAATAAATTAACCGAGTAGTAAAACGAATTGTCTAATACTTACGCATCATCAAACTCAGGCATCAGAGCCACTCGGTCATGCAGACACGAGTATCGTTGCACATAGTCGTTCATGTGTTGAGCATTCTTGGCCCAGTTCATGTAGTGCACATTGAAGAGGGTCATTGCAAAGAGGGGCATCTTGTACTGGCACAGCAGTAGCTTCTCCTCGTCTTCACTCACTTTTGGCAGATTAGGAAAGCAGGCCATTGTCCATTGTTCACTGGTCTTAATGTCCATGTAGTTGTGGTCTTCTTCCGGTGAGACTGACGGCAACGAGCCAAATGACCTCAACTTGAGCGCCTTCTGAAGCGGGGACAATGAGTCTACTTCGAGATTGACGGGTGACGTTTGCTCGGTTGCAAACATGACAATCAATTATTGAGCGAAACAAGTCACTTTCGAATTATACTTACTAAGTTTCATACATTCAAAGTTCGTTCGTTTATTTTTCGAAAGTTAGTAATTCATTAATAAATTTACTTAATAATAATAAATAACTTTTTGGAATGAGATTAACATAAGCCAAATAAGCGAGAGTGCGTGACTACGTTGTACTGTTCGATCAGGGCATTTAGTCGAATTGCACGTCTAGGCATTTTGAAATTGTTGACCAAGCCTATTTGTTTGTGCCCTTGGTGTCATAATTCATTCAAATCGGAACTGTTGGAAGTGAAATCAATTCGCCGCATTCGACGAATTACTCCACTTGTTGGTGCCAAGCCCGACGTTAACATGGTTGGTTACTTTATTGACGTTACTGGTGAGGACAAGATTAGTGATACTGCTATTAACTGTCCGATGACCGAGTGGGGTCACATTTATACCCCAGTCACTATTTAATGCCGCAGAATGAAGCCATAATATTCAAAAAATCTGAATAATTCTCTATCTGACTTTTAAAGTATTTGCTTTAATTTGGCATAGAACAAGCAAATTAATTTTATCATATCTAAGATTAAAAAAATGATTTTGGGTGAAAAGTAATGTATTTGCCTATTTTCACTGCACAACTTAGTATCGATACCACAATCGATACTTTTAAGGTGAAGGCAACGTTGTTGTTTGTTTTTGTTTGGCAATCAGATAGCGTATCAAATTATATTGTTTTTAACATATAATTAATTAATTTGTTATTAAGAAATTATTTAAAACTAAAATACGTTGTTATCTCATCGTTATCTGAGAAACTTTGCTGGGGAACTAAAGGGACCCCACTTGGTCTTTCAACTGACTATTTTCACTCGGTCATCGGACAGTTAATGTCTCCTGCGAGTATTGACCCCCTAATCGTTGCTGGCAGCCCGCGCCATACTTTGTGGATAAAGTCAATTTCTGTTGATCAATGCAGTCCACGAATGAGGGAGGCCGTCATGAATTCGAATCCTCTTATTAGGGCGATCGCTATTGGAAATGACAATGGCCCTCGAGATTTGCTTAGAGAAGCATCCATCTCGGAGTACATAATCACAATGTACGAAATAGTAATTTACGACTTACAAGTTGGCGGTCGTGTCAATTATGTTATGCAATTTGGCAGCCATGGTTCTCTTTCTGACTTGTTGGAGAAAAGCCCTGATTTATGCGCTAAGGAGGAGAATCAGAAAAAGTGGACCAAAGGACATCTGAATGCCATTACTACCTTGCAGTCATATGGAACCGCGCATCTCAATGTTCGCCTTAAATTAAGGCTTAATCAATGCATAATTACGCAAGAAGAAAATATAAAGCTCTCTGGTCTAAATCGAGCTGTGGAATTCACCTGACGGTGGCCAATTACTGCTTCAACGACGAGAAGCAACCTCGTATAGGACTAACCATTTCCCGCAAGAGTGCTTTTACATGGCTGCTTACGACCCTTCGAAGGTGGATCCTTTTTCGTGCTTAGTGGTCTCCATCGTGCTGGCTACAAAAAGATTCCCATTTGGTCCACTATCTAAAGTAGCTTACTCTTCCCAATGGTCTAAGGTCAAATAGTTTTACTTAAAAGGAGCATTTGATTCATTGAAAGAGGTGGCAGATCTCGCTTTTAATCCTAACCCACTCCTACTAGGACCTGCTGACTCTTTGCTAAATTGTGCTTATTTCACTGGAATTTACAAAAAGAAAGGACACTCTCCAACGGTTAGTCCAAGCAAGGTCATAAAGGCAAAGTCTGCTGGAGCCACTAAAGCTAGTGCTGGTGCCTCGTCTAATAGTCCTAAAAGTGCAAACAAAACTACGAATGGAAAGAGAAAGAGCGCAGAATGCTCAAAAAGCAAGTCATCAGTTAAATCTGTGGACAAGAAAAACATCAAAATGGCATCACAGTTCTATCCCTTCGTAGAATTTGGCAAAGGTGTGGCAACTGGTAACGAAGGTGGGCAATTGTCATTTCTTCGGGTTCTCGAACCTAACGATCCTTATGCAATCTATTGTGGAAAACGTGAGCAAGAGAAGAGTTTTAACAAGGCATTAATTCGAAAATTATAAGGCATTTTCCGCCTTAAACAAATTCTCAGCGTTGCTCAACATTGTACAGTGTACATAAAATTCTTGGAAATTACAATTGATAAGTTTCCAATAAAATCGCATTCAAACTCAACACTGTTTTACTTACTTTTGTTGCGTAGATATAAATTGCCTGATTGTATGAATGTTAAAGTTGCATCGTTGGAGCATTCACTCTCACATGCGAGAGTACTGCAGTACTGTCCAATCAGAGTGCATGCCTGAACAACAGTGCAATCATCTATAGTGCGGACTATCGTCTGGATGCATAATCAAATTTGCTTTAGAGCACATGCATTTGCGGTAAAGCTCGCTCGTAGTAATGCTAGAGTTGGTCGCGCTGACTGCCAGTACTGGTGTGCCACGAGGGCCACTTTGTGCTCTTCTTGCAAAGTTTGCAGTACATCAGGTATATCATCAGCCAATCCAGCAATCGTAATCAAGCAAGCTTAAAGCTGAATCTCCGCGCAAATTGTTTTGATTTTTCGCGCATTCTATTCTGTCTTAGCGTAAAAATCTACCAAATGTTGTAAGTGAAACTTTTATGAATGTCTTAATACACTGAATGTGTCTGGCCTATGCGCAATAAAAAAAAATGCCAATGAAAGTTTTGGTACAGTACCTTTTGGTGGTGGGTTTGGTGGTGCTTCAGTAGTTGAAATGGATTGATGAATGACCTTACCGGATTGGTGTGTTGCCTTAATTCGTCGGATTCTTTTCGAAGTAGAAGTTTGTCGATCCAAACCATTAATGGTCAAATTGTTGTGTTGCGGACAGAATCGATGTTTGGTTCTTGTGGCATATAATCCTGCCAGTTGCACTGTGCGAAGAATATTGTTTGTTATTGTTTGGAGATGATGATTCGTTGGACAATCGATACATTAGTGGTGTTCACTGTGTGTTTTGTCTATTCACGATGTTGATGGAGCACAAAATAGTGGTTCAAGCTGAAGTTGAGGCGTTGGAGTGGAGAAAGTCGTCTCTGACAATTGTGAGATTATTGCCTTTGATGGCACGGTTGATGGTCGATGTGGAAGGTGATAGGCTGATGGTAATGTTGCTGTTAGTAGATACAGTCGAACGGTAGGATGTTGCACAAAGGCACTTAGATCACACAGATAGTGCCACAAAGAGTAGATTCACTAAGAAATGTATTCACCTATTAACATGTGCACGCAGAAGGTTTTTCTCACACAAAGCGCTCACACTAACAAGTAAGTTACCGGTACAGGAAAAGCCGAATAACGTGCTCTCTACTATCTCTCTGTCAATACGTATCCTCCACAATAGTAGTGCATTACACTCAACAGATCCTCGAGGACACTTTATAGGTCAATTCATTGATGAGGCTCGATTTAGGAAATAATGACTCATTGGTTTGTGCAATGTTTGTGATTGGAAGAATTCGACTTGTTATTGCAATATACCTCATGAGGTGTTACTTGTGATTGGTTGCCCTAATTTGTAGAGCGGACCAGACGCAGGTAATTTTCTGCTAAGTTGGGACAATGCCAACTCATTCAACATTCATGAATTCATGAATAAATGTACTCGAAATGAGCACGTGCTTGATTGGAATGGTGGAAACTGAATTTCGGTGCAAAGCAGGTAATTTGGTGGCACTCGACAGTTGGTACTCTGATTGGCTGGCATCGTTGTGGTGAGTGGTGACGATTCATTGGCTGCAAGGAAAATGGCTGTAGTGAGTTCCGATGTTGCAGTCGCATCTTTGTGGTCGTAGTGATTGCTCCTTCAATAGCGACAATTGTGTTAGGGATGGCATGCCATATCGCGATATCGCCATAGCCCGGCAGGTACAAATGAAGAGGAATTGTGCACTTGCTTAACATGTCGTGTGCCAGTCCTTGCCGAGGACTCTAAAGATAATTTAACTTGGAGATGAGTCATTATGCGAGCAAGCAATTGTGCCATTCGGTATTTATTACGAATACTACTAATGCGTCTCAATCAAGATCACTGAGACAAAGCACAGTTGAAGGGCAAGCCAAAGTACATCAAATCAGTCTATAAAGTAGCATCGAAGGAGAAACTGTACTCGGTGAGCCAATTGGTTCGAGATGGCATTTTATTGACTTTGTCAATGGCGATCCACAATGGAAGAACATCGGAGATCGTGCTATCCGTACACCTTCTTAATATCAACTCGACCGATTTCCACCATTCGATGCTCATTTTGCGCCAATTAGGAAAGTGCATTGGCACGGACCGTGAACACATTGCACCAGAGTACAGTGTGGCCAATGCACCGAACAGCGAAACCACTGAACAGTAGCTCAATCAAAGCGTTGATAAATTGCTGCTGATAATATCAATGCTCATTCAAACGATCTGTCAAAGATCATTAATAACGATCAAATGACAAATAATGACAAAAGAAAATCAGTGTAGATAGACAAGGGAAACAAGATCCGTTCTAATAACTAGAGATATTGTGCAAAACAAGTCTGGCCAGATGCAAACAATTCAAATAAAATTATAATAGGTTATACAATTGGAGTAAGATGAACAAGGAGGCAGCAAGCCAAATGGCAACAGTTCTCATTGCACCATAATCGACTGGAGTCGATACAACACTGGCAGCAGTAAGACATTGGAAATGACATCCAATTTAGCACCAAAATAGCACCGAGCCAGTGGTCCAACGGAGGCAGAATGCCATCGAATCAAGACAGCTAGGGTGGGGGAAAATATAGATTTTTAAATTGGCACATTGAGAATCTCTTCATCTTGTGGCCACCAAGTGAGGTTGTTCTTATGTTATAATATCATCAAATAATGATATCAAACTGACAGTGGATCGCATTTGTGATTGTGGTGTTTCACTGCTCCATTCATTCGATGTGTGTGATGTGGCGGCGAACGATGTGCACCGAGACAAATTTGTCTCGGTGTCGACTGCACACTGCTGTTACGGAACTGACTGGCTGGGTTGGCTCTCCAATCAGTAAATCGATTGCCACTGCTGTCTCGATGTCGATGTCACCGAGTGAGCATTGACTGTTTGCTTGGTCGTTTGTGCTTGTTACCCTCCAGAAAAACACTTAATAATGTGGCTTTCACATCAATATAGCACTAACGACCAAAGTTGGTCTGTATGGGCCCGTGCCACCCTGAACCGAACATGTATCGTTCAGATCGGCTTAATCAAGTCAATTTATCTATGGACAGAACAAGATAAGACATTACAGTACAAACAAACGACAAACGAATTCCTGTCGATTAGTGTGCAAGAGTGCCACTACGACAAAGTAGGCTCAACGCCAGTCTCCAGAATAAGCCTGAGCAAGCGGGCAAGCCATTAATCTAATCGTTCCGAATGTGTCTGCATACCGAACAGACAAATCGCACATGGACAAACAAGGCTCAAGACGATCGCGCGCGCAGTGTGCCCGGCACACCTCACATAAATAATTCCTGCCTAGTTTCCAATGCGTCCGCCATTATGCGCTAGGCACGCACAATCGTATCCACACTTGGAGTCCACACAGTTGCTCTGGAGGCCTGGCTTTATCTTAGTCCGCGGTGAGGTCCACGACAAACAGTGCCGACATCGACTACAAAAGGCAATAACATCGACAAAATGGCTGACTTATGGCATAACACACGGGCAGATCGATTATGTTGATGACCGAATTGATTGAGCATTTGGAAATAAATTAAATCATACGGAGCAGTGTCATTAGGTTAAGAGTGCCACTAATTTGGCCCAGGCCAAATCACCAACAAACAAGCTAATTTGACAACTATGGAAGGTTGAAAAACATTTTTATTGGATTTATTTAAAAAAAATTACCTTTCTTAGAAGCCTCTTAATCTTATTGATTTTGCAGTCAATTTTACATTCCCACCGGTCGAAGTTGATGCCTGGTTGCACTTGACAAAGACTTGACTTGCAAAGTTGACATCATTTTCATGATATAGCTAACAAAGTGTCCCTTGTAGTTGCTTTCTTTCTAACAGACGTTTTGGCGGTCGATGGCACTTTTTGTTTGGTTTAGTTTCATCAGTTTGGCAATTTCTTTAGTCGCCGTCTTAATCTTGGTAGTTAACTATTAACTATTAAATATTGTTTCAAGTGCCATCAATATCAGAACAAAGTTCGCTTATCTAAAGGGGAAACAATATAAATTGTTATATAAAAAGACCCTCAACTTACTTGCAGAATGCAACTTGAAAATTTCTTGGTCTTTTTCTTTGATTTTCTTTTGGAGGGAATAGATTTCTTCCTGGGCTGTCACTAATCCTTGGCCAAAATATTTAGCCAGAAGTGGCTGGAGTCGACAAAAAGGAAGAAATTGCCACAGGAAAACGTCACGGTTGTTCATCAACATTTAGAGAAGAAAAAGGTGACACACAACCAAATTGTAATTTTAACTGGCTATAATTTATGCAAAGGGAAACATAAATAAAATTTAATACTTCAAAAGGCAATACTTTCCTAAAGTCACGTCCATTTTGTTTGCACTGATCACAGATTGTGTTGGTCAACAGAAAGTATTGCAGAAATTCGCACCGCCATTAAGCATTTGAACAAATGTTGATTACATTGAGACATTCCTGAAAGTGAAAATATTGTTTTACACTTTTAGCAAATGTTCAGCCAAAATTCGACAAACATACCACACAAAACATTTCCGTTTCTGAGAGGTCATCAAAATAGCGGCGAATATTGAAAAGAGTGCAGGCAAACAGTTTCATTTGAGAAAGACCAGGAGGACTACCATCCAGATAGGATCCAGAAATTAATTCTCGTGAATGACTCGGTGTTGTTCTTTCATTCACTCTAAAAGAGACATACCAAAAGGATTCGAGAAAATAATTTCAGCAACAGCAATGCATTCAAACAACGACGTCTTTTAGTGTCACCAAGCTGAATTAAGTTGGATTCAAATCGCTCCACGAAATGGCAATCACGACACAAGAGAAAAAATAGATCAGATAAAGCCCCAAGATCATCATTGACCGCCATTCCCCTCGTGGCTAGAATTGTTCAGTCCTGGTTTTCCCAGTGGCTTCTAGTGAATGACAACAAAATATATTATTGAATTTAATTTTAATTAATTTATCTCACCATTTACCTGTTTGTATGGCTTCGCGGATAGATAATAATGTCACGTTCCTTTCACCTTTGACCATGACTTTGAGCAGATGTCCAGATACGGCGGCAACGATACTCGGCTTTGTCAAAGCAGCGCATCAAGCCTTAATAAATAATAACACAACAGTGACAACACTTACTTTCGTTTTAACTAATGTCAGTGGAACAAAAAGATTGATCACAAAGTAGCGAGGCAAATTGATTTAAAGCCACAAACACATGTGTTGTACAATAAATGTAAGCGAGTAATTTAGGCCGCGCAAAGCATATGCCACAAGCACTATATAAAAGAAGGTGGAGCTTATAGCAATCGCACAATTCAAGATAAAATATAAATTTTATTAAATCCGAGTAATTTTTCACAGTTCACAAGATAGTTATAGATAGTACTAGATAAAATAATAATAATATTATTTGTGTTGTTTTTAGGAGAATGTTGTTTGTACCATTTGTTTTTATTATAAATTTCACACACTGCAAGTTAACATGGCAGTTTTTCGGTAAAGTTTCACTGTCCAAACTTTGTACTCCGAAGTGGTCCTTAGACGGCCCGTCATCGAATATTTCGTCATCGTGTCGCCTCTCACTCGTCGTGTACTAACGAACGTTACGAACACTGCGGCGTTCTCCAGCTCTCATTCCTAGTGTCACTACTCATAATCACTGACTAGTCACACAACGTTGTTCGTCTCGACTTTTCAAGATCCATTCACTGGCTTCTCTCTCCTAAAGGTCAATCTTAATTTACTCCATACTGCTCCCAATTTGGTTGTATCCAATTAAAGTTTTCCTGTTGTCAAACGGTCCGGTGGCAGCCGCCGAAATCGTCGACTTATATTTGTGAGCTGTCGTTTTCTCTCATCGCGGTAAGCTATTTCTATTTTTTATTTTTGGTATTGGTATCTAATTTTGTTTTGTCTTCTCCTGCCCTGTCCCTGGATTCTGGTGCTCTCGTAGTCTAGTGACAATCTAGAATGGCTCCCAATTCTTCGTACAAAGTATCGGACGCAAATAAGCCTTCGTCTGCTTGTAAGCTGTTCTTCAATCAACTGACAGCTCTTCTTTGGAAAGGTTTCATCACTCGTCGTCGCCATTACATTTCGACCTTCTTCGAGTTGATCGGTCCTCTACTGCTGCCCATTTCGATAGTTCTTTCAAATAGTAATACATCAATCAAACCTGGCGATTCCTTTCAGGAATATTCGGGGCCATTGGTTTGTCCGAGTCCTGATATGTTTATCAAATTTGATGAATCAAATTTCTCCACCGATTCTCCAATCGAAAGCAAATCTTGGTCTCATACTGCACGTAATAAACTAACTGTGATTTACGCTCCGGACAATGAAGAAACCAATCTACTGGTTGCCTCCCTGAAAATTGCAAACTTTGCCGTAATTGCTGTTAAGGACGAACACGATTTACGACAGAAATTGTCTGGCCGAGCCAACGGAACGGACGACACTTTTGTTGGAATTTCTTTTGGTTCGATCGATTTTGACAAGGGTCATCTTTCATACACCGTATTATTGGCAAACTGTTCACAAACCTTTACAAATGCCATCGAAAACAAGTTTCCAGTCAAGGTCTCTCAAAGCCCATCCGAATTTAATTTCCAAGATTATCTTGGGTTTGTTCAAGTGGCTTCGCACGTCAATCTGGATTATGTTAAGGAGTGCTGTCGTGCCCCGCGTTGTACTAATAATAGTACCGACAATGATTCAATCAAATTTGATTCTTTGAAAGAAATCAAAATTCACCGAATGCCCTATCCTCGTTATCGAACTCCCAAAATGTCTGATATGTTTTCTGTGTTTGACTTAACTGGCGCTTTAATCACTTTGGGCTATGTTGTTCTTGTGCCGCTAATGGTCAAGCGAATTGTCGACGAGAAGAGTGGCAAGGTAAAGGAGTTGCTACGTCTTATTGGAATGTCGGATTTCGTCTTTTGGTGTGCCCACTTTCTCAACTATTACATCATCTTAATTGTTCAAGCCTTTCTGTTTACATTTCTCTTCTACTACACAAGCTACAGACCTTTCTTCAACTTCACGTCCGTTTCAGTATTTTTGTCATTTTTTCTGGTTTACGGTGCTCAGCTTGTGCTCTTCGCGATGTTCATCTCCACCTTTTTCAACTATTCTCCAGTGACGTCGGTGATTGTAACTGTTATCGTTTGGTTCATTCTCACAATCGCGATTTGCGTGACTTTGGTCTTGTCAGTATGTCATTGTGACATTGATGCTAATAATCTTTCCCGACGGTTAAGTTCGCTGGTGCCAAGTGGTTCAATGCTTTGGCTGTTCTCTATTATTGGCGATCTAGAGAACAAAGACATGGGCTTGTTGTGGTCCAACATTGGCTCCGACATTAGTGTTTACAAAGACTTTACCGTACTCGATGTAATTCTCTTTATGATTGCATCCTGTTTCCTGTATGCCTTTCTCATCTTCTACCTTGACAACGTTTGGCCATTCCAGCAGGGCGTTCCAAAATCGGCATTCTTTCTCTTTAAACGTTCCTACTGGAATGCACAGGCCTGTGAAACCATCAAGCGAAATGCCTCGGGCTTGGACCCAAAGATTTACGAAGCTGAACCAGATAATTTGGCGGCGCGAATTCAGATTCAAGATGTGTGCAAGACGTTCAAAGGCAAGCCCGCAGTCGATCATTTGTGGTTGAACATTTATGAGAACCAGCTGACGGTGTTGTTGGGTCACAACGGAGCTGGCAAGACTACCACCATGAATATGATCACAGGAATGTTCCGATCTACTTCGGGTATAATCTATGTCAACTCGTTCAATGTGTTCGCCCAGACAAAGGAGGCACGACGAAGTATCGGTCTGTGTCCACAGGAAAACATTTACTTCAACGAACTGACCGTTGGTCAGCACCTGACACTGTTTGCACAGCTCAAAGACTATCCCAAGCACTTGATCAACAAAGAAGTGAACTATGTGCTCGACTTGTTGGCCCTGCAGAGCAAAAAGAATGCCCTCGCTTACAGTCTTTCCGGTGGCATGAAACGAAAGCTCGCACTCGGCATTGCTTTGGTGGGCAACACTGAGACGCTCATTCTCGATGAACCTACTTCGGGAATGGATCCTGAAGCGAGACGAATCATCTGGGATTTGCTGATTACGCTTCGAAGACATAGGACCATTCTTCTCACCACTCACTACATGGAAGAGGCTGATGTAAGTATTTGTGTCTGTCTAATTTTGTTTAATTCAAATTTATTATTTAGGTTTTGGGTGACCGAATTGCCATCATGAACGAAGGCAAACTTTGCTGCTTTGGTTCGCCTCTATTTCTCAAGAATGCATACGGTGCTGGCTATCGTCTTCGAGTTGCCAAGCTTGATGGCTTCAATTCGGCCACTTTCGAGTCAGTGCTGAAAGGCTTCATTCCACAGGCGAAATTTATCTCAGAGGTAGAGACCGAAGTGGTGTACAGTTTGGACGGTGAAAAGACCTTTCTAATGGCCACTTTCTCGAAACTTTTCACCGAGATTGAGCAGCACAAGGTAAAGTATTGCATCGAGTCGTGTGGCCTGTCGTGCACTTCACTGGAAGATGTTTTCCTCACTGTTGGTTCAAATTCGGACCTCAAACTGAAGCCAGTTGAGAATGATGTCTCAAGCGCCGAACCTCTTCTCTTGTCCACCCAAAGCGAACTCCTCACTGGCTGTGCTCTGTTACTAAGTCAGATGAAAGGTCTTTTTCTGAAGCGCTTTCACTTTTCGCGTCGTTACTGGCAGATGTTCCTCTTTCAAGTGATCGTTCCTGGATTGATTATTGCACTCGCGATGTACTTTGACCGAAAGATTCATAATGTCGCGAACGTGTCAAACATGGTCACATTGGACGTGGAGAAGATCTACGGACCAGACACTGTCACTTTCTATGAAGGTTCGAGTAAGTACTTATCGCATTTCAAGGCCGTCAACGAAAAGTGTCACGCTAATGTGAGCAACATTCCCGGCTCAACACCTGATTCAATCAATCAGTGGCTTCTCGGTCGGGCGAATAGTTCACTGAACGATTACATCAAGCACTACCTTTATGGTTTGCAAGTAGAAGACAACGTGTTCGAGGCCTGGTTCAACAACGAACAGTTTCTCTCTCTTCCCCTGTCAATTGTGAATCTATTCGAGACTCTGCTGCACTATGTTCTGCCAGAAAATGTCGCGTCTGACGCTTTCATCAATGTGACCATCAATCCAATAATGTCCAATGAAGACTCGACACAATTGGATGTGGGAATCATAATTCTTTCATACGTCACAACCTGTCTCGTCTTTATGCCACTTGCCTTTCCCTTCTTGGGCGCATCATACATAATGTTTCCAGTGAAGGAACAAATGTCCAAGTCCAAGTTGATTCAACTCATCACCGGCCTGTCTCCTGTCACCTTTTGGATGATGAACTTTCTGTTCGACATGCTCACTCACCTCATTGCCACTGGAATACTCTTCCTGGTCATTGGTCTGTTTGACACTGGACTGTTTGGCAACAATGATCAATCCACCGGTGGCGCCTTATTCATGCTCATGTTCGCATATGGAATTGCCACCATTCCACTTGCCTATGCTCTGTCCTACTGCTTCAGCTCAGCCGCTAGTGGATTTGTGTTCATCACCATTGGCTCCATTGTGTTTGGCTTCATATTCAACATGATATTTTCGATTGCCAATCTTACACAGGTTTTGTTTGGCACATCTGAAGGCTTCCTGAAACACTTCACTCAAATTGGAATTCCCATTGGCCGACTTGTGCCAATATTTTCGTTTCTATTTGGCTATCAGAAAGTGTATTTTCTCAACAGTCTGGCCAAAGTTTGTCCAAGCATCTCTCAATCGGTATGTGATATGTTTGCAAACATGAAGAAAGAAGATAGAGCCAAGGGAGGCATCCTGATTGCATGTTGTCCCGATGTGTGCGATGAATTTTGTCTGCACAAACAAAATGCTTTCAAAATTGGCAATGCTGGCGCAGGAACAGAGTTGATCTGCCTCTTTTTGCTTGGATTCATCATGATGCTGGGCATTGTGCTTTGTGAAGGTAAGTTATTAAGTTTTATCATTAATGCTTTTTATGCTTAACTAATGATTGTGCAGTGTTCAAACTGAAGATGATGAAGATGTGTGCTTGTTTTAATCGATCTTCCGGTTCGGCGGCGAAACAACAATCTGGTCTTGCACTGGCTATGGATTCGGACGTTGAAATGGAACGAATTCGCATTGGACAAGAGGTGGTGTCCACTGCAAATTTGACTGATTTGTTGACTGTGCACAAATTGAGCAAATCTTTTGGTGCACTCACTGCAGTGGACGATCTCTCCTTTGGTGTCCGTAAGAACGAATGTTTTGGTTTTCTCGGTGTGAATGGTGCTGGCAAAACGACCACTTTCTCGATTTTGACCGGCGATATTGTTGCCAGTTCGGGCAATGCTTATATCAATCATATCTCCCTGATGGAGGACATGGCCAATTTTCGCAAACATCTCGGCTACTGTCCTCAGTTCGATGCACTGCTGGACCGACTAAGTGGCGATGAAACTCTCTATTTGTTTGCCCGTCTTCGTGGTGTTAGTTCGAAGAACATGAAACGAGACATTGACAATCTGGTCCAAATGGTCAGTCTGGAGGAGCACCGTTCCAAGTTGACCGAGACCTACAGTGGTGGAACCAAACGGAAGCTTTCCATTGCAGTCTCACTGATTGGGTGTCCAAGTTTGATTATGTTGGATGAGCCATCGGCCGGTGTGGACCCTGCAGCTCGTCGTAAGATGTGGCAAACTCTCGGTTACATCAAGCGAAACCTGAAGAGCTCAGTTATGCTCACCTCGCACTCGATGGAAGAATGCGAAGCTCTGTGCTCTCGAATTGCCATCATGGTGAATGGCAAATTTCAATGCCTCGGCGCCACTCAGCACCTTCGCACCAAATACGGCCAGGGCTATTCGGTGACCATTCGACTGAAGCGTGAGCACGACAAGGACAAGGACACTAGCTATCTCGAGAATGTGCAGCGACAAGTGGTGGTCCGCATTCCTTCGGCCGTTCTCAAAGACTATCACCAGTGTTTGATGCACTACCACGTGACCGACACAAAGGAGACCTGGGCGCGCATTTTCACCGAACTGAGTTTGCTCAACGAACAGTTTCACTTTGAGGACTATTTTGTGGCCGACACTACACTCGAACAGATTTTCATTACTTTCGCTCGTTCACAGCAGCAACAGTCAACTTAGGCTTACACAACTCATTATTAATTTATTTGTCATATTTACACATTTGTTTGTTCACATTCCACACACTATTTTAAGTCTATTTTAGTATATATTTATGACATTAATAAACATTTTATTGCAATTCAAAATTCGAATCTTTTAGACTAAAATTTAGTATATAATTAAATGTCCATGTCTATGTGCTTTATTATTTGCCTTTGAGTATGACCTGCAGTCGGACGCACTCGATTGTCCAGTTGTGCCTGGCGGTCACGTTGTTCACCGTTTGTTCGATTCACTCCACTCAAAGTGCCGATGATAATGTAAGTCTATTACTAATACTTTGTGTGTAATCTCATGTTGAGACTTCTTTTTCTCCTCTAGTCCCAGTGCGAGTCAATCCGCAGCAGCAATCACTCTTCGATTCTGTGTGTGGGAGAGTTGAATCACCGTTTACTGTTGCTCACCACTGACTATCAGGTGTATGATCTGCCGAAGGAATCTCTCCAGAGTGGCATCCACAAGCTCTACCTCAACACTGCGCCACCAGTGGCACTGCAAACCAAATGGCCGGTGCTGTACGAGAGTGAGGACTTTCAGCGAGCCAAGAATTCCATCATCAATGGATTCACTTTTGTGAAGGGCGAAAGCATCGAACTGTTGCACTTGTTCACACAGTATGAAGATGTTCACTTCTATGGTGTGAACTATGATCTGGTGGCAAACAAAGCCTCCTCGGGCTATACCTCCAATGGCAGTCGAACTATGGTCATGCTGTCTAACTACAACTCGGAACACTTCTATGCTGTCATACATGACGAGAAAACTGGAGGCCTGAATATATCCTTGTGGACACGCATTGGTGAAGGCCACATTAAACAGGATGTGGAATATTTTCCTTTTTGTGTTGGTGAACAGAAAGACCAAATAATCGTCGATACTTGTGGGTGGAGTGAATTGCAGGGTAGAGAATGCCAAGTTGTGAATTGGGCAGTGAGCCATGGATTTGTGAGTGGAGGCAAGATCTATCTTTTTGGCCCTAACGATGTGACCATCTTTGATGAATCTGTGTGGAATAATTTTAACATGACTGACATTCTCAACAAACCCACAACAGTGGGGAAAAGTGTTCCATTCACCAAGACGACCTATGACAGTTTCATCGAATGCAAAGGCAATGTGAAAGACATTATTGCCTCGGACAAAGGTCAGTGCACTCGTTGACATATTATATTTTTTGTTAATTCTCTTGAACAGCTCCACTCAGTGTTGGTCTCATCATTGGCATCGTTCTAGCGGTGCTCCTTCTTCTACTGTGTTGCCTTTTGTTTCTCTTCCAAAGTATGGGTGCAAGCAAAAATAAGAAACCAAAGTCACGCAGTGGTGGCAATTCCTCTTCGGCAAAGCACAGTCGCACTGCCAAAGGCCGCAAATCTCGTTCTGCCTCAAAGTTGCCATCAACCAAACGTTCGGCAAATTCATTTCAGCCTGGTGGACTGAGCAAACAGCAAACATCGAGTCGAAAGACTTCAATGAGGACCACTCGATCTGGTGGTGTGAGTAAGCTGGCCCAACGACTGAGTGCAAAGAACAGTCGCAAAGCAAGTGGCAAGTCTGCTGCCCGAACGGGTCGATCGGGACTTTCCGCTAGAACCGCCAAATAGACCAATACGGCAATCGTCATTCACCAATATTGGTTTGCAAACAGCTTACTGTCGAATTTGTTTTATTTTGGCAAATAAATTGTGTGTTAACTTGATGACTTGAAACGACAATGTGGAAGACAGATTTCCGAGCAGGCGATCAACCTTAACGTGACAGTTGTCTTGATGGCGCTCGAGTGGCGGTTGAAGCTTTGGACTTTTTCGCTACTTTTTTGGGCGATGCTCTCTGTTTGGGACTTGATGTGCCAGTGGAAGCTTTGCCACCAGTCGTTCCGCCTCTAGATTGCTTCGTGGGACTGTTTGTTGTTGTTGGTGTTGTGGTCCGTTGTCCGCTCTGTGCCTCTTTCATCTTGTACTTTCGATCTTGTTGTCGTTTTAGTTTGGCCTCTGCCCGCTCATTGGCCTTTCGTTTGCGGTCTTGGATGATCCACCAGACGATGAGTGGCATTTCGATTATCACCAATAGGAATGCACCATACCAGAGGACATAGTAGGTGTACTTTAAGAAGTGGCCAAGTGTGGTGAGACGTTTCACGCGTTTTGGTCGATAATATGTCGTTGGTTTGTCAGACGATTTGCCAGGCGGAGTCGTCAATTTGGTAGATTTCTTTGATGGCACAAAATCAGTCGAACCAGTGAAAGGTGGCTCTTGAGTGGACGCATTTTGTGACTTGTATATGTACCATAGAGCTAGACCCGGTGGTATTGCATATAACAACTTGGGACAACAACTCTTGAAATGTTCTTTGACCGTCTTTGTCTCTTGAAAACTAGATCGATGGTTGATGAAACTTGGACTTGAACAATTGGGACGACAAACAAGTGCAAGTAGAAAAAGAATGACCCGAATAGATGAAAAGGTCGTCATCGTTTTGGTAGGAGGCCGAAATGAGACATTTAGCCATTAGTGCTACACCAAACTTAAATCACTTTTGGGGCATGTGAAATCGAATTTATACATTTTAACAATTATAATAGTAATTTAAGTGTTGACACAAATGCGAATTGGAGTTGCGTTGAGCGGCCTCTGTATCATACTTCTAGTCCAATTGGTCTGCCTAAAGTACGATCTATGGCATTTTATTAGTTAGGCAATATATGTTACATTGCCAATGTAGTATCAAAAGCGAACTTGTCAAAGTGAAAAATATGTTGAAACTGGACGTTGCAACATATGCAACTTCATCAATCATTAGTGCAACTTATTAAACATTTAAAATGACTTATTTGCAATTGTGCATATATTAGGTGCTAATTGGCAATTGCAATTAGGTATAGAATTGCATTTTGCAATTGTGCACAGAATATTTAAATTAGACTTGCGACAATTGTCTGTTTGTTTATTAATTTGGCGGTTCGCATGACAACCGTGCATTTGCATTTGGTGAAAAAATGTATAATTGCACAAATGCAATTTAATATTTTTTAGCAAATTTATTAAAAGTGTCACCAAGCAAGTGAACATGTATCTCTACCAAATGTACCGAACCGATCTCGAAACACTCGAAGGCAACTCTTTACAATTCCTCAAGTGCCACAAGCGAGCTCACTTTGCACTGTACACCGTCTGTTTGACATTGTCCATTCGAATGGCACTCACCAGTTTGTGCCTTCGACTCAACTGCACTCAACTGTACTTCCCACTGGACATCACTTATGCACTACTCAATCCAGACCACGATGCCCAGTGGCAAGATGGATTTCTATTCCTATTCGCAAGTCTGGCACCATTATGGCTACTGTACACTCATTACATTCTATACCACAAACCAAGCCACTGCATTTGGTCATATCTTTATGATTTTGTGATAAGAAATCAAACATTGCTTCAAAACGAAAATTCGCAATTGAATTTAAGAAATCCAATTAAATTAGTACAAAATTTAAAGTTACTTTGGTTTTACGAAGATTCAAACAGAGAGAAACTACACAAATTCGCACAATTGCCAATCAAAATAAGAGCGAGACTGGCGATTTTCACGCAATTTCTCGATTTATTTTTTCATGGAATGCACTTTTGGGTTTTATTTATTCTGTCGCTGTTTTACTTGAAGTTAATCTCAATGATTTCTCCTCTGTGCTCTCTTCATCTCATCTACAAACTAATCTTCATCACACTCGATGTGTTGTCTCTTGTGTTAATTCTGTTTAATCTCATAAAGATTGCCACAATTGCAACGCTCAGTATTGCAATGTTGGTGTGTGCACATGGCTATGAGCTTTATCAGTTGGGCAAGTCACTGTCATCGCTCAAGTGTCGCACTTCGCTGTCTCTGTCGATGCGTTTGATGGTTTTCTACCAGAGACACACTCGAATTGTTTTGCACATTCACGCGTGCAATCGAACCACCTTCTCGAAGGCTCTCTTCAGTCTTTTGTTCACCAATTTCCTGTTCAACGTCTACACATTGCTCACAATATTCTTTTGTGGTGATATGTCCAAATTGAGCTTTCTTGTTTTGTATCTTTTCTCATTTCAACTCAGTGGCATTCCATTTGTGTTGATCACTTTTATTTTGCTCAATGATTTGTTGAGCACATATGCGCTGAAGTTGTTGCGATTTCAGTTGATGTTGAGTGGATTCAACGAAAGTGTGGCGAGACAAAAATGGAAATTGCAAACTTATTACGAGGGATTGGTCTCGAAGAGGGGCAAATTCGGTATCACAGTTGGACCACTTGGATGGCTCAATAAGCGGTCCATTATTGAGGTATTGGGAAATGCTAATTTTACTTTAATTTAATTTTAATTTTACGATCAATTTAATTTATTCCATCTATTTGTAGTTTTGTATACTGTATGTTGGTTATTTAATTTTCTTTTGGAGAAAATTCGTTGGAAATTGAGCTAATTTGGAGTAAAAAGTTCGTTTATTTTCCGTACAGCCAGAAAGTATATTTAAAACACTTACATAACGGAACATAAGTTTTGTAGATGTTTCGAAATGATCCATTTGTGCACGATTGTGTTTGTGTTCATTTGGCAAGTTTATATCTCTGCACAAGTTTCCGCTTCTAATGACGTAAGTTTTTGTTTTGTTTTATTTGTATTTGGTTGTTTTATTAAATGTTGCCATTTGTCTCCAGGTGTGCACTTCGATCCAACAAATAGGCGAATCTCGTCCGTTCAACATTCTCTGTGTGGGAATGGCCTCGAGTCGTTTTGTGCTCATCACCACCGACTACATCGTCTTCGAAGTGCCCGATTTGGTCGCCCTGCAGATCAATGCCCAGCTTTATCTGATCAATCCGACTTCGGTTTATCAGAAGTGGCCACAAACTGGCTCAAATCCACATCATTTTGAGGAGATGAGAAAGAACGTGGACAACTCTTTTCTGGTGACCGATTCGGACAGTTCGTATTGGACCATTACTCAAGGCAGTGCACATCATAGTAATGTCTCTGGTCTCTCGGCATCGAATACTTCGACTGCACTGTTCTATGACATTGACCACGATGAAGTATTCGAAGGATTGACATTTGATGCATCCGATGAGTTGGTGCTCATTTCCACTTCGGACAAGATGACCCTTTATGGCTTGAAGCAGACTCAAGGACTTGAATTGGCAACATTCAAGTTTGATGGCGGTTCACTGCGGGCCAACAGAAAGCTGTCCCAATCTGATGATTTCGTTCGAGTGTGTCAACAGGACAAAGACAGGATTTTCATGCCGAGGGACACTAAGAGAACATGCGATCATTCTGTGGCATGGCAGGTGAAGAAAGGCTTCATCAAAGATGGTCACTTCTATCTGTTCGGCCAGACTGGAGTGTACATCTTCTCGGACTCACTGGTGGTGAGCAAAGGCGATTCAGTGCAGGTCACCATGAAGACTTATGCAGAGTTCATCATGTGCAAGTCACAGATTATGATTTATCTCATCGTGGGCGGAGTGCTGCTGCTGCTCGTTTGGATTACACTCGCCATTTGGATGTATTTCTGCTGTTCCTCTATTTATGACTATTGCTGTTGCTGTTGCTCGTCTTATGAAGAAGCGACCAAGGCCAAAAAGGAACAAAACAAACAATCGAAGGCAAAGAATTCAAAGACGAAAGACAAGGCTCAAAAGCAAAGCACTCGAGGCAGCAGTTCGAGCAAAGGACGACCGAATCAGCAGTCCACATCGAAAACAGTGTCCAAGAACAAGAAACGAACTAGCAAGGGAAAAAGAAAGGCCCAACAACGATCGGCAAAGGCTTCATCGAGCTCAAAGGCACGGTCGGCGAAGCGATCCAGCAGAAAGGCCGTTCCACAACAGCAACAGACCAACAGCAACAATAGTCAGCCTCCAACGAATAATAATGACACCATTTACATAGTAAACCGAATTAAACTCGTATAAAACTGAACTCGAATTGACTCGAATTGTACTCGCTCATTTTGTGACTTTTTGCTAATGTTGACAGACGTGTTATGTTTGTTCCTGGTCTTTTCGAGCCTCTTTCATCAACTGCAAGCCGATTCCCTGTGTGAGTGCCTTCATGGCACTGAACAACCACTGGAGCCATGTCTGCACATGCAAGCATTCACTCGCAACTCGTCTCACTTCATCATCGTCCAGTCGGACAATCTCTTTCAAGTGGACCAACAGAATTGTGAACTTGAACCTACGCCAGTGATTTATCTGTACGACCGTGCTAATCAATCAAATCTGATTGCTTCCGAAAAGTGGCACAAAGTTTCGTGGCTTTCCGAACCTTTACACCAGTTTGGAGTCGATGTCTCACCAAGCTCACCCGAGTTGACATATTTGGCAATGTATTCAAATGTTCCAGTCAAAGTGAACTATTCAACGGTACCAATGACTGTCAATGATGTTCGATTCAGCAATGGCGTCACATTACACTACACTGAGAACACTCAAGTGGGACCTTATACGACGATTCCACCATCACCATCACCAAAGTCTGAACTCAAGTTTGCCACTGTGGTCAGCGAAAACGGCACCACCAACGGATACTTGATTTCAATGAACGAACGAGTGCAATTCTATGATTTGGGAAAATTGTTCATTACAGGAGATAAGTTTGATGGTGAGTTGGGCTGATCGATAGTTTATTGCTTGACTGTAATTAATTCTCAATTTTGCAGCATACTCCTTGATCAAACTCGGCGGAGGAAAAATTAAATTCGTGAAAGAACCCAAACCGGACCAACCAAACCTGCTCACCAAAGTGCCATTCGGAGTAATTGTCAAAGACCGCGTTCTCCTGTTTGATCTATCAACTGAACAGTTGTTCCACTTCCCATATGTAACCTTACCGGGCAATGGCGGCGCACAACCGTTTCACTACCGCAAATCAAAAATTAGAGACTTTTTCCAATGTAGTGCAAAGGAAGGGCATTGGCCAAACAACTCAACTCTGCTCATTATTGGCACCATTCTGCTTGTGGTCATCAGTCTGGCGATGGTCGGCATCGTCTATCGCCGGTCCAAAAGGAATTTACTTTCAAAGGCAATCGAAAATGCAGGCGAATCGACCAGCAGCGTTGTGAGTGACACTAAAAGTCGGATATACTCGTACAGTTCTTCCAAATACGTTCTGCACAGCAGCAACATATCGTCACCTCGTGGTCAAGATGAAGCGCCATGACAAGAGCTCGGAAAGGTCGTAGCACATTGTCAGTTCGTTTATAATTCATTAAGCACATTTACACATTTAATAATAATTAAATCCCCTAATTAAAATTACATAAATTGAATTAATAACCTAATTTACGTTATTCCTGATGAAATCACTGATGATGTCATGCAGATTGGCATTGTACACAATTTTACTGTGACTGTGTTCGGAGGGGAATGAGTGAAACAGTGGTCGGGGCACGTGATTGGGCTGCACTTGCAGTGCAGTCTCGTACATTCGCTCGCCCAAACTGTACGAAACCATCCAATCGTCCTTTGCGTGCAGAATCAACAGTGGACAGCGCACTCGGTGCAGAAGTGAGATCGAGTCAAAGTTGGTCTCGGGATTAGTCACGATGCGCTCCATGAAACAGGCCTCGAAGTATGGCAGGTAGTTGTAGAACTTGGATATGCTGCAGTACTGGAGCACTTCCTTGATGGTGGTGAACGAGGACTCGAGCACTGCTGCACAGGGGTTCAACTCGTCTGGCAGTGAACTTAGCAGCCGAATGGAAATGCCCGAACCGAGTGAATGTCCCCACAGGAGAATGCGCTGAGGTGCGACGCCTTGGTCGAGAATCCATCGATACACGGTGCTGGCATCGGTGACTACGCCCTCCGAACTAGGCCACACATAGGTCGAGTCACCGAAGCCTCGGTAGTCAAAGGTGACCACATGCAGTTGCAGTCGTTCACAGAGTAGTTTGTAGAGAGCGAGTCGATGGCGAGAGGCACGCGAGCCGCCACTTCCGTGGGCATACATCACCACCATCCTGTCGTCATTGAAATTGACATTAGGCGGACCATCACAGTCCGTGCCATCATCATCGGCGTCATCTTCATACTGAGGCGGAATGTGCCACAGTCCAATTCTGATTCCCTCCTCCGAGTTGAGATAGAACATTCTGGTGCGCTTGAAGCCATACCTCTCCGGATGCTTCACCACTCGGTCCGAATGATTACGAAACATAAGTCGTCGCTGTACAGTGGTGTACCGAAACAGTGCCGGAATGGCGACAAAATAGATTTTGCAGAATATCAAAATAAAGTAAAAGAACATTGTTCAGTGAGTGGCCGGCCACAACGGGACTCGAACAAACAGGCGGCGATGCGGTTAAGTGATTCAGTTTGATGCAGTGTTGGTGCACGAATTGGAATTCGATTTGATGTAGCAACAGAACCGGGATATTGGTGCCACAATTAAAATGCATTAAGCAAGAAAAGGTAAAGTTGGTCGGGAAAGGACACACAAACACAAAGCTCGAATATGTTCACAGCACGAAACAGCAGCAAGTGACACAATCACACAATCAAAACATTCACATGTGAGTTACGTGATGCATGACTTCTCACACTGCACTCATCGCACATGGCGCCAACTTCCCGAAACACTCACGGCCATTCGGATAACGGAAAATAAGAAACTTGAATGACACTTTTCAAACAAACAAACAAATTGACGAAAAGTATTGAACGAGTTTGAGTTTGGGAATTTTCATTTCACCAATGGTCGAGAGACAGGTTTGGCTGCATTACTGTCAACTCATCACTTCGCTGTACACAATGTACTGCCGAACACAAGTTCAAGTCTATTGCTGATACACACATCCAAGTGGCGAAAGTTATTTTTGGGGAGGCGAATGCATACTCACAGAGTGATATCAATGATATTAAATGTGCTCAGTGCTGAGTCAGACATAGTTGAATCATAAATATATAATTTTACGATTACGTACACTCTCGATTGTGTGCGTGCACAATCAAATCGGTTTTTAATTATCAATTGAATATGCAACAGAGAGAGATCAAACAGAGAGATCGAAAGTGGTTGTACATCCGAGTGTACTGATCAAACTGACCGACTGTGGCAAGACACCTGTGTTCTGTGTTCTGTTGCATTCTCACTGTACATACAGACAACAGATACACACATGGCAACTAATGTGCCAACATCATGTTTCGATTTTGGTGTCTGCAAAATAGTGAAAGAGAGAGAGAGAGAGAGAGAGAGAGAGAGAGAGAGAGACACTCGATACTCTAGGTGACATGCAGTTATTATTGTCGGTATGTGTGGAGATACACTTGGCCGAGAGTGTGAGTGATAGTGACACTCGACCATGACAACATATGATATATCAACTTTGGTGTACTAGTCGCTACAGTACAATCTACAATTGTCACCAACTGTAGCACTAATTGCACAGACACACACACACACACACAGGTAGATTACTTTACTCTTTAAGGTCAACACATAAGTTTGTCGTATACGAAACAACCTATTCGAAATGAAATCCTTTGCGACCAACTTTTGCGTTGACCCTAAAAAGGTATTGCACACAATTCCTGTGTACCACTCAAGGATTGTCACTATAGAAATGAGAAGTGTTCGCAAATGAGTTGAGTGTTTGTGTGTGTGCTGTGTGATTAATTTGATCGATTAATCCGGTTTAGAGAATAAAGTGATTTGATTTATCAGACGCGATTGGCTTTAATCAATTCACACTAAAGAAGTTATGAAATATAAAACATTAGTAAATTTTATTAAAACATTATGTAACATTATGTAACTGAGTATTATAAATAATAAGATTGTAGATATTTTTACAAACATATCAATGAGTACTTTCGGATCGTTCATTATTGTTTTGCACTGTGGCCGAGTGCTGACTGTTCGAGTCATCAGTCTGAAGAAATACAAAGAATTCCTGAACTATGTCCGTCAACTGTGCCAACTCGAATATGTCGAAATGGTCCAATTTGAGCTCAGAAGGAAATTTGATCATTTTAGTTTTGTGTCTCACTGCTTCTGGTTGCACTTTGCGAGCAGTTTCGCACAACTTTTCGCCCATTTTGCATGGTATCATCGAATCGTCCTCGGAGTGTAGAATCAACAGTGGACACTGGATTAGAGGCAACAGTGAGAGTGAGTCAAAGTTGAGGTCAGGGTTAGAGGTGAATGATGAGACAAAACATTGCTGGAAAAGTGGATGCCTACGAACCCATTTGCTGGTTGGATGGTTGAGGATGCCTTCCGCTATTGTGGTGAATGGTGCCTCGAGAATGGCAGTCAAGGGATATTCTCTTCTGGTGAGAGTGCTCAACAGTCGGATCACCACTGCACTGCCAAGTGAGTGACCCCACAGGACAATCCGGTCAGGCGTGACACCTTGATTCAGAATCCATTTATAGACCAACTTTGTGTCCTGAGTAATTCCATCCGCGGACGGTCGGGCCTGGAAAGAGTCACCAAATCCACGATAGTCAAAAGCCACTACATGAGCGTTGAGTTGATTGCACAGTCGTTTGTATGAACAGTCGAGTTCATCCGAGCCTCGAGAGCCACCACTGCCATGGGCGAACAGGAACACTTTGCATTGAGTGTCCGCAAACGAGTAACACGGCTGCCTTCCATGCAAATACCATTGCAACTGTTGTTCATCATAATTTGGTGGCAAGTGCCATACGCCGAGTTGAATTCGACTTCCAGCGGCGTCAAAATTTTGCGAACTACTCAGCCTAAACTTGTGGATACAATGATTGTCAATTGAATCGGACCCTTCCACTTCCTCTTCGGGCTCATTGCCAAACAACATTCGGTAGTGGACAGAAGTCCAAAAGCGAAAAACCAGAGGCAGCACAACCAGGTAAATAAGAAGTAGAATAGCAATAAGAACGACTACAGTCAAAAGTAAAATAGTATACAGACTTGGCCCATTCTCGTGGTTGCGGCCGAAGGCATCATTTGAGAGGACAGTTTCATTCAATCGCATCGATGATTGATTGCCATTCTCGGTAAGAGGCTGAAAACTTGTTGGCAAATAATCACCAGTAGACTTGGGAACGATAACACTCCAAAGAAAACAAACAGAAACCCCGATTGACAGGGCCAAAATACACAACACGAGACTGGTGATGAGTAGATGGCAGAGATTGGAGGTTTTGGAGTGTCGGCCAATTTGTTTGCGAACCAACTTGACTTTATTCAACTTGAAAGAGTCTTCCAAGGAAACACCATCAGAAGAAGCTCGATCCCTTTCGGTAGGAAACACATTGATTGCTCTGGCAGACATCGTGCAAAATCAAAGACAAATCGAAACTTCACTCGTGTTGTACAGTTCATTGTTTTGTATTAAAGCCGGCACACAGTCAGCTGTTGTTAGTGCAGTGACAGTGACTGAGTAATAGTTCATTCACGTTTGATAAGAACATATCAACACGTGCCTTTCTATTTCGACACTAAGGTGATTGTTTGTTTAGAAGAGATTTAATAAATTCAAAAGTGGTAAATCACGCAACTGATTGTGTTTTGCTTAGCACAATTGTTTGGCTTACTGGACAATTATTTCCCACGGGGAAATTAGGTCGCAAAGTGAAAGTCCGACAGCACTTTGAACTATAGTGGTCACCAGAGAAATGTTGAGACATTTTCATTACTGCATAGAACACCAGACAAATGCACTTATAACAATGTTATTAACGTTAAGATAATTTTAAAATAATTAAGTGAATTGGCAAGACAACCAATGACTTATACGCCTCTGTTATCAAACCACAACACAAACAAGTGTCAAAGTGATTGCTTTATTGAATTGATTTGATGAAATTGTCAACCACATCTGGCAATTCAGGTGCCTTTGCTATCCAGTTGTGTTTGTAGCCCTTGCCAGAGGGAAATTCACGGAATTGTGTCTTGTTGGCCACGTGCACTGGCTGTACCACTTTAGCTGCATTGTACAGTTTCTTGCCGAGCCAAAACGGTATGATCTGATCGTCTCGAGCGTGCATAATCAACAGTGGACATTTGATTTGGGGTAGTAGGGCGAGTGAGTCAAAGTTGAGCTCACTGTTTTGTGCTATTGGATCGGTGAAGAAGTAGTTGAAGTAGGGCAGATAGTTGTACACGTTTGACAGGGGATGTTCGCGTATTTCGTCCTCAAAATTGGTGAATGGTGCTTCGAGAACAGTGGCCATTGGAGTACGGTGAGCGGGCAATGTGCTCAACATTCGAACCGAAACGGCAGTGCCCATTGAGTGTCCCCACATGAGAATCTTGTCCGATGGCACGCCCTGTTCTAGAATCCACTCGTACACCAGTCTGGTATCGTTGGCGAGTCCTTGTGCAGTGAGCAGAGCATCACTCGAATCGCCATATCCTCGGTAATCGAAGGTCACCACATGAGCCTTGAAACGTGCACTAAACACTCGGTACAGGCGAATTCGATTGGAAGCAGCACGAGTGCAGCCATTGCCGTGCGCGTACAAAATGACCATTGAGGCATTGGTGAGGTTCGGTGAAAGCTTTATAGGAGAGATGGAATAGTTTGAGGTGGCCGCCTCACTGCAGACATTCACAGGAGGAATATGCCACACACCTAAAAGTGGGACTAAATGTTAGACAACACACAATCACACAGTCATCAAACTCACCAATACGACCGTTCTCACTCGAATTGAGATAAAACTGAACCGTACAGTTGAGACCATAACTCGAGGGAGGTTGCAAATGTTGCTGTTCAAAATTGACAAACAGAATGGCACGTTGGATGGAGGTGCTCGACCGAAATATGACCGGAATCAATAGAAAGTAAATCAATGCAGTCAGTAACAGTGCCAGCCATAAAATAATGAACACTGTGATGATGGTGCAACGGAGTGAACAACAACCAGAGAGCCAACATGACTTGCTCGGAGGTGGAGATGGGACTTGAGTTGGGACACAGCGAGGCAGTGGTTCCACAATGATGTTTGGTAGTTCATTCTCAAACTGACAATAAAGAGATTAGATTGGGAGAACAGTAAAGGCAACCTTACCTCAAGTTGGTTTGGTGGCTCCTCAATCGAGACCATAAGAAAAGCGAATAAACAGTAAACCGACAGCAAAACTGGCTAAACTTTCTCAGTAAAGCAAATATTTATGTGCAGTGAGTTAGTCTCGATTGGCTTCGAATGTTTCGAATTACTTGTCAAAGTGCAGGCAAATGGTATACTGCACTGCATTGCATTATAGAAATATATTTGCGAAAATAGGGCAAACTGCAGTGTGCAAAGACACACGAAATAGCAAGCAGCACGCCATTAAAGGCAATTGCACACAAATCAATCTAACCGAGCAAAACACATTCAAATGCTAAATGACGAATTTATTGGCCAATTTGTTTGCCTTTGTGCAAGTTATTAGCTATGTTGTTTGCAGCCAAGTTGTCGCCAACAGTTTTGGTCTTTTTAGGCAAAGGCTGTCCCGCTTCGATCAACTTCATCAGACTCTCACTGTGCGAGTCCCTAGGAGCCCATTGAACACTGTCACACTTGTAGTTCGGTTTGGGAGTCTTGGGTGAGCACATTCGTGGCTGAATGACATTGCCACGCGATTGTGGCCGATTTGCATTGGCTTGCAGTGAGGTCTGCCTTTTTGGTGATACAGCTGCTTGTGCACTGGTGGGCTTATGCTTGGCCATAATAAGTTGCTCTTTGGAGGACGATTGCTTCAGTGCATTTTGGTTCATCGTCAGTCGGATTGAGCCTCCACCATTTGGTGCGTCCATGTCGGTGAGAGAAGGCTGATCAATGTTTATGTCGAGCATAATGCTCGAACTTAGTCTGCCAAAGTCAGAGGCCACCGGTGGAGGTGGCGGCGGTTGACCATTCGAACGTGGCTTTCCACTTCGAAGTCTTCTCTTCTTTCTCTCGGTGCTTGTGTCACTAATAGAAGTGTCATTGCGACAGTATCTGTTGGCAAGATACACCATCAACACCACCACGATGATCACAAAGATCACTGCAACTATGGCCTGGTACAGGTGAATATAAGATCCTAAAAATGGAAAAAATTCAATAAATTATCAAAATGCAAACATAAATGACCTACGTTTCGTTGAAAATTCATTGTCCGGCTCGAGTGAAGGTGACGAGTCCTCAGTGGAGAATTGACTACTGGTCCACTCGATCGTCGAGTAAGTTTGTGGGACAGTCGATGGACTTGAGTCTGAAGTGTGGAACGTACTGGTCCAATCTGAGGTTTGAGCAGTCGTAGTTGTGGTTGATGAATTGCCAGTTGTTTCGGTTGACGAATTTGAAGTTGTGGTCGAAGTGGTTGGGGGAGGTGGTGGATCACACTGCACAAATTGTTCGTAAGTGACATTCTGAACTGTGCTGCAGCCACCCACTTTGAATGCTTCAGTAGCATCGAAAATGTACACTCTTTGTGAGCCAAACAGGTAAAAGCGATTTTGGTAGCGGAAACCTTTGTCCACAGTCCAATCCAAATTTGTGCAATTGGCCTCTTGAGTGATGCGTACTGCTGTGAGCTCCGATCCACACTTGTCGATCTTACAGATGCCAGAAGTATTGCCTTTACTGACAGATAATTCGCCATCGCTATAGTTAAGATTGCACTGAGAAATATTATGACCTAGAGAGGACAGTTCATAAAACGTGTCTGTCTCGTCACTCGAAATCCATAAACCATTTCGAACGAAATCCTTTGTGGTAATATTTTGCAGGACCGTGTCGAACAAATCATAAAATTTGAATTTGCTTGAGTTTGAGTTGAAACTCCATTGCAACAGTCCATAGTGATTGCCTTTTTCCTTCATATCGACTTGTAAAAGAACGGCACTCTCCGAGATGTTCAATTGATCAGTTTGATTGAACCAATAGCCCCATTTGTCCGACACTCGAGTTGTTGCGCTGCCGACCAAATTAAGGCTGCTCACATTCAGGGCTGATGACGACAGATTGTACCAGTTCCAGTCGGGGCCGTGAGAAGTATTGTTAATGAACAGCAGCAGATTATCATTGACTGGTCCGAAGGTGAGAAATTCGTCACCAAAGTTGGCCTGTTTGCAGAAGTCGTCCTACAGTGGGAAAATGGTCAATTCGAAAGTTACTTTTTAACAAAACAAAACTTACCACCGAAAGAGCGATTGCACACAGACCGGTGAGCATCAGCACCAAGTTACGCACAATGCATCGATTGACACTTGACGGTCGAGGGAAGAGCCAACCACCTGAGGGTAGCACTCGGTTAGACATTGCACTTCAGTAGAGATGACGAGATGCTCGAGCAAAATAGAAACACCAGAGTGGCGTTAGAGCACAGAAGGAAAGTTCAAAAATGCAAGTAAATCAAACAAATCATTTGGCACAACGATTCATATAGTGGCTAAGAAGTCCAAATTAATATAATAAATTAAAGATTGAATTCTAATTCATCGAATTTCAAAATAAATGGATGTTTGTTTACTTTGCAATCGAATACATTGACTAATTGACATTTGAAAGATTTATTTGTTGTTCATTTGTGTGCTTTAACTAAGTTGGCACTGATGTAGTTGGTCTGCTTTGGTGCATGTTGTCCCGCTTGCTTACTGTGCGATTCCTTCACAGCCATTCGAGCACTGGTGGGTTTGTGGGCCAAATGTTTTCGCAAATGATTCGCTGCAGTCTGTGGTTTGGGAACATTTCCACCGGCCACTGGACCATTTGCTTGAGGTTTCGGTTTAGCCTGAGTGGCGCCGGGTGCGTCCATATCGTCTGCACTTGGTTCGCCCACCTCCAGATGGAGTACAATGCCAGGATCCAATTTGCCATAATTAGAGTCCACCCGAGGTGGTGGCGGTGGCAGTGCGATTCGGCGGGATGACCTTTTCTTTACCTTACCACTCGAATGTCCCTTTCTATCTCGAGATCCTTTCCTCACGACCTTATCAGTGCTACGATCAGTACCATCTCGACAGTACATGTTTGCAAGAATTACAGCCATTACCACTAAGATGGCCACAGTGATCCCCGCAATTATGATTTCGTACAAGCGAATATGATGAATTGCTAGAATGGAAAATTCAGATTTCGTTAAGACCTGATAAAACCAAATATGAATATATGTTACTTACGATTTAGTGTTGTGATTGGCAAGTAGTATTCTGTGGAGTTTTCAGTCATCAGGCTGATATGATCGATTGATGTATCCACATCTTGATGCCATGAATAATTCGAGATTGGAATGGTTGAATCCGACTGTGGTGAGCTTGTTGTGCTTGTGGTGTTCGAGGCTGACTCGCGAGTACTAGATAGCAAGTGACTCCTTGTTACATGTCCATCACATTGTACAAACTCGTCGTAAGTGACATTCTTCACTTGACTACATCCATTATCTTTGAATGCTTCGATGGCATTGAAAATGTGCACTTCCTCTTTGCCAAACAGATAAAATTGATCTTGGTGGCGAAATCCCTTGTTCACAGTCCAATAGTCCAATTGGCAATAGTTTTGCTCCCTTTGAAAAACCACTCCGTAAAATCCACACGTGCAAATATCAAGTACTTCGGTACGGATAAATACGCCATTTGAGCTAGCCTTCACTAATGCAATTTTTTTACCATCTTGAAGAAGTTGATAGAACCTGTCTTTCTCGTCACTCGAAATCCATTTGCCTCCATCATCCACAGTGTCTTTTGACCATTTATTCGTGTCGAAATCATAAAGTTCATATTGTTCAATGTCGTCCTCGACTTTCAAGACCAGTACTCGATGATGAGTGGGCTGACCCATTCCTTGCAAATGTGATAGAATGACATTGTCCACTTGTTTATTTGCCAAGTTTTGTGCAAGTTGTGGCCATTTGTTCGACACCAAAGTTGGCCTATTGATCAGATTGAGTTGGTCGCCATTCAGTGCCGAAGAAGGCAGATCGTACACAGTCCAGTCGTCACCATAGGAAGTCTCGCTAGTGAACAGCCATAAGCTACCATTATCACCGGGTCCGATAGCGAGAAACTCATTTTGAAAGTCATTACAAATGTCCTATAAAGCCAAGTTGTCAATTCAAAAAATTAAACTTAAAGCAAGACTTACCACAGAGAATGCAATCGTGCACAAGCTGATGAGCATGACCACCGAGTTTCGCAGAAACATTCGAATAACCAGTGACTGTCGAGAGGAGAAGCAACCACTCGGTAGCTTTGACATTTGGCTAGAGATAAAGATTACGAACAAAAACAAAAGCAAAATTCAATGGCCTGAATTGCTAGAGAGGAAAGTAAAACCAACCAACCAGTCCATTTGTACAAAGACTCAAATAGTCGATGGATCGAATTCTAAATCGACAAATCGCTTGATAAACATTGTTCCATAATTAAAAATAAAATTGATCAAAATATAGCAAACATTTAATAATGAAATTGAATTTATCATGAAACAGCAAACAATCAAACACCAATGCAGACATAGTCAAATTGCGCGATATGGTCTTCGTCGATAAAGAAAAATAATGACCACCACAAACACAGCAATCAGTACAAGCGCAATTATGATTGTCACACTAAACATTTTCCCATTCGATTTACTGTTGCTATTGTTGTCGATTTGTGTTTGATTGCAATTGAGAGACATTTTCGATTGCTCCTCCTCCTCACACACGATCCAATCTCTGTATCGTATCTTCTCGTACGAATACTGCACTTCGGCATTGTTGATCGCAACCTCAGGAATGATCATCACCTCTTCCATGCCAAACAAATAGAGCTTGCCCTCACGGAAGAATCCATTACGGAACCAGTTGATGAACAACCAGTTGGCACAGTGTGAATACGAAAATTTCACGATCAAATCATCGTCATTGATGCACAGATAGAGATATTGGCCAACTTGATGAAATTCAGTTTGATTGAATTTGATTTCAAATTGAACCATCACATGATCGAACGTAAACTTGGTGCCTTGTTGCCTTTGAATGAACACAAACTGGTAAAATCGATTTGGCTCACTGGCGGCAATTAGACGAGGCCAATTGGTTCCAAGAATTTTGTCATCATTTGGCATTTTGGCGACAGCATACTTCCAAGTAGAATAAATCTCCTTGTTTGTGCTCAAATCATAAATCAAACTTTGTGATTCAAATTGATACCAATTGGGCTTGACAAACAGCAGAAACTCATTGTTCCACTCATCGACAAACGAAGTGAGACCAAAGTCACAATCATCGGGATCATACTTGAAATAGTCTGAATAGCGAGCAAAAAGCCAAGGAAATTTCTGTTGAACATTCACTGGTTGGCAATTGTTATCATCGTAGTAAAGAGAGTCATTTTGAAGTGAGTTCAGCGATAAATTGTGCAGACTCAATTCGTGTTCATCGTTGCGGACAAAAAGCAAAAGACGAGAAGTGCTATTGAAAAGGCCAACAGAAATAGGCGGCTCTCTGTAGAAGGCTTCTTTCAGGTGTTTGCACTGATGCTGAAAAAGATGATTTAAATTAATTCAATTATTTAACAAAAAGTGGTTCGCTTACCTCAGATGATTGAGCATTTTGAATGAGAAATAGTAAAATGATAAACTGACAAATTGGCAACTTCATCCTGAACAAGACTGATGTAGTTGAACATTTGTGTGCATCATTTATATATACGAATCAAATAGATCAAATCGATGATCACGGAAGTTTATGAACTTTACAATCTCGAAGGAATGTCCAAATGATGTTGAAAGCACTAATCGCCGATCACTAATGATTACCTGTTCGATGTTGTTTGTAATCAAATTCTTCTCTGCAATGTGACAATCATATGACACTCGAAATACAAAACAAACTTGTGATCAATCTGATGAATAAACACACAAATTTAAATATAACTTTTATTCTTCAGTTCACCCTCAATAGGCCATAAGTTTTATGGTACACGGCACACAAAAAAGCCAACTTGAAATGGTCCATTTCATTCGGTATCGGCAATATGTTTGCGTGTGTGGGTTGCCGCGCGCGAGAGGCCTCTTGTGCTTCAAGTTTGTTGTCGTTGTTGTCGTGTTGATATGACATTAGGCAATTTAATCGGCAGCCAATCGAACAGTTGAAAGCACATCTCAACAATACGAGTCACATGTCACAGAAGCATCCACACACGCACACACATCAATAGTTCTGGTTGAAAGGACAATTTTCGCGGAAATCAATTCAACTTGATAGTGGCATTGCACACAGTGCACATTTCGTGGAAGCAAATCGATCGAATGACCTAAATATATATTTTTTATTATTTAAAGCACGATTCACGTTGGTATCGTGCGGTATTGTTAATACATATATTGGCTGATCATTCAGCTAATGAACACAAACAAATAGAAATAACTGCCATTTAGCATCAGGCACTAGGATGATGAGCAACATGTGGTCTACTGAAGTGAAAGTATCAAGTGAACAGTTACTGGAGTTTGTTTTGACACTTCAAAGTTTATACTTGGAACAACAGGAAGGTAACATATGTGAGTGTGTTTGTGTTTGTGTGTGTCTAGTATGTGCACGTGTGTGTTTGGTAATCAAATCTTCAACGGAACTGACATACTTCAAATCAATTTGATTATATTGATGGAATGCGCGCGCAAACACATGATACATATGTACATCTAGTCGGATGTTTGCAAACGGAAGTATTGGCGAGAGTTTGTTTTCTTATATATCGATTACACATTAGACATTAGATTAAACTAGAAAAAAGAGTAAAGTATAAATGTTGATAGAAATAAACATGAACACTGTAATTGGTTAATCGGTTTTGGTTAAACATACGATGTTGATTAGCAAAACATTGAGCAAAACAAATCGAAAACAAACCATTTGAATATTTAGGCCATTCGGGTCGATGTTAATATTCACGTGAAATGACAAAGACGTTTGTTGACACTTTGAAAT
Organism: Rhizoglyphus robini; assembly: GCA_023373905.1. Classification (NCBI taxonomy): domain Eukaryota; kingdom Metazoa; phylum Arthropoda; class Arachnida; order Sarcoptiformes; family Acaridae; genus Rhizoglyphus; species Rhizoglyphus robini. Next base: position 9,413,077 of record JAKIJQ010000001.1, on the reverse strand, counting down.
AATAACAGATATGTTTTACTAGATTCGGGTAATTCTGGAAAGCGAAAAAGACAACAGACAACACGTATTGAGAAAACTATTGATCAATGATAAACAAACCCACGTGTACTATTTCTACCTTTATTTGAATGTTTCAAACTACTAGTTTGCAAGTGGCCCATTTGGCATTTGGTCAAATACTTTTGTTTGCAATGTGAAATTATATATTATTTATTCGAATTGAAAGCAAACCTAAACCATTTCAATTTGCTCAACACTTGATCCAATCACTGTACTGCATGGTGACAAAGGAGAACTCTTCGTCCACCCGCTCAACCACCGCCTGGTCAATGATGTGAATTGCACTGTGGTCAAAGAGATAAAATTTGCCCTGATGAAAGAAGCCATTGTGAGACCAAATCAGGAACCAATCGTCACAGTGGTCGGTGGTGAAGGACACTTTACGGGAACGATAACCGAAGCAAAGGTTCTTCAGTGGCGCAACCTGGCGCAATTCGGTTCGATTAGTGTCGAGTGCCAATTCAATCAACGCGTGATCGTAAGTCTCATTGCCACTATCGACAAAAATGAGTTCATAGAATTGATTTGGCTTGTTGGATGGAATCAATCGAGGCCACAAATAGTCGTTGGTCACCAGTTTCTCGTCATCGTCCACATCGAGAACCATTTTCAATGCCGAAAAAGTCGTTTCATTGGTGGCAATATTCAAAACCGCACTTTGACTCTCACGCTTCTCCCAATTGGTTTGTTCAACCAACAAGTACTCCACTCCACCTTCATCGGCGAACGAAACCAAGCCATACTCGAAGCCTCGCTCATTTGTACCAACTTTGAAAGACTCATTGGCAAACAGTTGAGGCCATTTCTCACGTGCCAACACTCGTTCGAAGCCAAAACTGAAATTCAGGAAGCCGCCTTCAAGTGACTCTAAGGGGAAATCGTACAGGACCAGTCCTTCCTTCTCTTGAACAAAGATCCAAAAGCGCGAAGACGAATTGAGATAGGCAACAAACTTGGGAACGCCAATTACGAAGGCATTCTCCAAGTCTTGGCACTCGTTCTGAAAAAAATATATCCCAATAAACTCAAAATGACAATTCACATACACAAACATTAATTGACACTTACAATTCTAGGCTCAGCGCAAACGACAAAAGCAATTGAATACATAAAGAAAACGTAAACGAATACTGGAAATTTCATTTTCACTCGCGTTCAGGAAAAATGACGATCACAATGAATGGCCAAATCAATTGTGCCTTTTGTTCACAACAAATGTCTCAATTTATTCGTTTCATCTTCTAGTCCGCATCCGTTCTCTTGGTCTCAATTAACAACAACACAACCTCATTGCAACCTTGTCGATATGTTCGTTCGGTAAGTCAAACATTCACTGTGTCAACATCCTATATTTAGCATTCGAATCGTCAATCGATTGCCATCCAATCGATTTCATTACTGTTCATTGCCGAGGATGTTTTGACTTGTCTTGTCATGTTGCTATTTGCATGCACAGCAACACCACCATGAGTGATGATTCATTAGAAAGTTTATTATATGTAGACTGTGAGCAGTGAAATTCAATTTATTGAAATTACATAATTCTCAATGTCTCACACCCACAAAACTCAAATCAAGTCCATGTAGTTTGTCCAGTTGTTGTGTGTTTATATGATGAAATCCTTGAAGCAATCATAGAGAGTCTTAAAGTGACAGTAAAGTCCAGTGACACATTCGGGAAGGTCCAAAATGAGACACCACTTGGTGTGATTCCAGCAATCGTATCGTTCCGAGTTATAGAGACACTTCAAATAGTTCACTGGCTCAAAGGAGGGCGACAGACGCATTCGCTTGGACTGATTTTCTTGAGCCAAGCTGGTGGCCAACATGGCCAGCAGCACAATGCACCCAATCGTGATTGAGACTTTTGCTGTAATTAATTTTATTAGTTTAATTAATAATTTCAAAGCGTTACAAATTACCGTTCATTTTGAGGCTTTCAAATTTGTGTTGATAATTTACACTACCAACCGATGCTTTATATATAGCAAATTTTAAGTCAAGAGACACAAGACAATTATAATTTCCAGTATTGACTAATTTTGACATTTAATTTGATGTGCCACTTGTGATATTATTTAATAAACAACAAAATCTTAAATGTCAATTGTCTAAATTTGGGCAACGATGTAAGTCAAACATAAATGTTAAATAATATTTTATTATTATTTAAATTAAACAAATGAGATTTCCACTTTTACACAATGAAGATGAAGATACTGCTCAAATGTCAATTTACATGAGCGGAAATTTGTATGCATTGTAGATTGCATCTCACAAATATAAATGTAAACATCATAAAAAGGCAAAACTAGTACGAATAAAGTTTTGATTTGATGACATGATGGCATATGCATTGCTGATTCGATGAGAATGTGAGACTATTTCATATGTAATAAATAATTTGATAATTTACACAAGCGCACAAACAGAATTATTCACTCATATGAAATAGTCAATTGAGTTTCAGAACAGTGTCCACCATGACGGACCGGATGATCACCAGTGGCACAAAGAATATCACCGCCAGGATGATGAGCACAACCAGAATCATTAGAAGACGATGTCTGATTTCTATAGACAAAAATACATACAATAATTTACCTGATGGGCTCAATAAATATTATTAATAAGGTCTACTTAAATTGGTGGTTTCGTGTTTGTTGAACATGGACATTTTAGCACCGAATTTGAGCCAAACCAATTTAGTTAGTCAGTGTTAGTCTTCAATCAGCTGTGATCAAGTGTGAATTCGAACGGAAGAGTAGCCAAACTATTCATTCAAATAAAAGAGTAGCAACAGTAACTCAAACTTAACTCTCAAGTGACTAGACAAATAGCTCGTGAGTGAGTTGCTTAAATAGATTCAACAATCTCTCAGTGACATGTATCTGTGTCTGTATCTCGGACAAGGTTGAACCGAACTTTCGACAAATATGTCACATTATGACATGTAGAAAAGTTTGACTTGAGTTTAATGCATTTTTGATGCAATCGAAGGCACACAACCAAATTTGGTCTCTCTTAACTGTAGCCAACATGACTTGTCATATGGCCATTGATTATGTCTTCTGTTCGTTGGTTGTTCGTATGAGAGAGATTGCAAGGGATTTTTCCGTTTACGAGAACACGAACCACGAATTGACACTAATTTCAATCTTATTCAGAATTAACCAAAATAAAACGGTAAAGTAATTTTAGATTAATGTTTTGTTTATTAAATTAAAGCAATAATTAATAATACAATTTGATTTTACCTAGAACATATATGGAAACGAGCCAAATTACCAATTTGCAATCTACATATCTGAATTATGTTCCCGAGACTCATTCGATTGTACACTTCGTCGTCGATTGTCATCGATAAAGTCAACATCTAATTCCGCGTGCTCGTTTTGTGGCTGCGGGTTTGGCTCGAACCTCACCACCGGTGACTTGTACACAGAAGTTTGATTTCTTTGGTGAAATGTTTCTTCCTCTTCGTTCTCTCGATTGCATCTGCACCATACGAACAGAGCCACAGTGGCAATCACACACAGCACTAAGAAAGTGGAAGAGCCCGTGACCATGATAATTTTGGCAGTACCTAAATTGATAATTATTAATAAATTTGCCATATCAAACATCGAACTCACTCCAATTGAAATCACATTTAATCCAATCACTGTACTTGTATGACTTGACCTCGAACGGCTTCTCACCGCCCCTGAAGGCAACTTCATCGAAAATGTACACCGAATCACTGCCCAACAGATAGAATTTATCCCTGAGCACAAAGCCCTTGAATGGATGTATGGCGGACCGATTGCAGGGCCGATTGAGGTCACTCGGATTGAACACCACCTCGGCCATATTGTCGGTGAAGCACATTCGTCTAAAGTCGGACGTTTGATTGAATTGTTGATTATTTTCGTACATGTCAACCCGTGCCAGCATATAGTCGAATGTTCTCTTGTCGAGCACAGCCCTGTAGAACATTCCTCCTTTGTCTGTGCATATTGAGCCGTACTGTGGCGAGATTGGAATGACACTTTCATCCGAGTAATTCATTACACGCGAACCAAAGTACCATTGGTAAGACGTAATGTTGAAAGAAGTGCCTTGAGTGACAGAGACAGTGGCGTTGGGAATTATTGGTTTGTTAAAGCGACGACTGAACAAAATGGTATCTATGTATGTATACCAGGAAAAGAGCTCACGCAAATATTCAAAATTTGCTTCGTAATTCGCTAGATATCTAGATATAGAATACAAAATTGGAACTTTCTCTCGCAACTTCACAGGTTCAGTGTCATTCACATTAAGGCCATTCTCAGTGATAGATTCCATCGGAAAGTCATGAACATACAGTTGATTCTCATGATGACTGACCAACCAGACACGATCGCCCATGGCGCCGATTGTGACCAAATTGGAAGTCAAAGTTGTTAATTGTCGATTGTAATCGCACAGAAACTGAAAACAAGGAAAAGATATTAATAGCCAAAACACATAATCAAATAACTCACATCACTTGAATCCACATAAACCAGCGAAGCGAGTACAAACAATGAGACAAATAGATTTGAAGTTTGGTGCCAAGCCAAAGAAGACATTTTTCCAAATTGTGAAAAGAGAAACTTAATTCAAATTTCAAAACCAATTGATACGAACACAAAATGATCACACTCGAAATGAATTAAATGTTGCATCTGTTGATCGATAAATCTCAATCTGTGGCATTGCGCACTTATTGAATGGCCTCGCCAATCATAATTAGCGCTGTGTAGTCATTCGTTCGATGTTTTGATAACTTCACACATTGCAATTGCATGCAGATACTTTCATTCAATCAATGAACAAACGGCAAATTATCGCTAATTTGGCCAATGACATACAGCTTTTGAGTTGTCTCAAAACTACAGAATTTTCAATTAATCAATTAATTTAAAGAATCAAATTGACGACGGTCCAGTCCAACACGGTCTAGTTGTGCAAGAATCTCAAAACGGCAGAATTAATCCATTGAATTAAATAGTTGATAAATTTCGAATTGAAATTCTCCATGCTGGTTCAAAGTCTGAACTCCAGACAATACATTTTGTTTAAGAATTAAGAATATTTAATAAACTAGCATATTGCAAATTGCAACAAACATAAGGGTAACGCAATTGCGACCATGATGATGGATGCGAATTCGGTAGATGAGTGTCGTGTTTGGGTTCAGGGAGAAGGGCAATAATGGAGGGACACAGGGCAAAGGACTGGAGAAAGCGTTTATTGAGCGAGAGGGGTAGGTTACTGGTCGTTGGAAAATCAGGCAAAAGACTGACTTGATGAGGGCTGTACACGTATCTATACTTGTGAGAAGAGCATGGCAGTGAGATTAGTCAGCATGACCACGGCTTGAACCCGAGATAAAATCGTTCGGTGGCTGCTCAAGTCGTTGTATTCGTTGACATTGACGCATTGGGACCACTTCAATCGATTGGATATCCTAAGAAATATTAGTCAGTCGTTGCAAGTACAAAGTTGTGACTTACTTATTAAGAAATCTTCCTTATACAAATCTTCTGAGCTGAATGGCCTCAATCGGATCGTTTGCGCGCGTTGAACCACCTCAAGAAATGTTCCCTTCGGTTCAACCGAACCAAGTCGGGTCGCTCAACATGAGACAGTCGGTTGAGGAGGCGCACGGCTGATTGCCATTCAACATATTCTCGCCGCTCAGGCACAGTACTGACCCGGTCAGTACTGAGGACTAGACCCTGGGTCGGCTGACGGCACATTGGGCACTGTACGTTGAAGCGCAGATGCAAATTGAAGACACACTCGGCACAAAACTTGTGTCCGCAGCGTGCTTCGTAGGCAATCAAGCCATGGCCATGTCTGCAGACGCTTCCTCCATACAGACGGCACAGGTTTCGACCGAATCGGTTTGCGATTTGCGGCTAAATGCAACCTTATGGGAAATCTTATTAGACAGTGCCACCGGGTCAAGAAGGTCATTGATTCGGCAGTGGATCCCAATTGTGCACACAATCACGCCCGATGCAGATTTGGTCGGTGATTGGCACATGTTAAGCATTGACTTGGGGCAGAGGTATGACAGGAAAGGTGCGAGGTCCGTGGTGCCCAACTCGTTCTGGTCTGGGCTCATATGGCCAAAAGGGCAGTCCGCTTGGGTGCACCGATCAGTGGTTGGCGGAACAATTTAAAACGGACATTTGTAGGTGGTGAGGTGGGTCGTGGAAGGGCGTTGAGTAGCCATTGTGGTTGGAAGGGAGAAGAGGCAATTGTCAAGGAATTAGAAATAAATGTAAATATTACTGTAAATACTCTCACCTCATGGGTAATCATTATACAAATCTATAATCTTGCGGTCCCTTATATTCCCCGAAGCGCATTGCGAATCGCCACCTTTTCTTCCAGCCATTCGATCAATTGACAAAGCACAATTAGCACAAATCAATGAGAGTTCGCAACAGAGTTTGTCGACAATGGAGCGCCTTCAGTGCATAACTCCATTGCTGCAGTTCTTCTCTGTCCTCCTGTCTTGTCAGTGTGCCCGGTGCCCATGCAACTATTCCGAACGATTTGGTCGTGCAGACTGGACAGGTAGACGTGTGGTTGTAGTGCCAGTCTACAATGCATTCCACACAGAACAAATGTCCACAATGGACCTGCATACCGTAGATCGAGTTGGCTGGTTTGTCCAGACAGATGGGACATTGGGCAGACGATTGTGCTGGTTGGTCAGGTTCGAGTATATGTTGGTGTAGAAGACGATTGTAGACTTCGGTTAGTTAGGACAGAGATCATTGAGGGCAGGCACTCCACAGTGAAAACCACGTTCACATAGAGTTTGGGTTGAGACGTGCTTGATAGGTAGAGGACAGATGCCAATCAGTGAGAGGTAGCAGATCCAGTCGGGCAGAATGGACAGTTGATTGAGTGGAGAGACATGATCAGGGTCGAGACCAATTCTTGCATGAGAATGGCCAAATAGGCACGATGGAGATGAGCAATCGTTTGCGGTGGCTGGAAGGTCTTGACGAGGACACTGAAATGTTCGAAGGATTGCAAGGTCGAATTCAGGTATAGGAATCGCCACGAAGAGTAGATTGGTGCTTGGGAGATACAGAGAAACAAACTGGAAAGAAATTAAGAACGAAGACGCACAAAGTTACAAAACTCATTTAGATGTGCTAGAAAGAAGAAAGAAAGATCGTGGTTTAAGTCTGGATACTGGTGGGCATAAATGAGCCTGCACCGGGCTATTGTTGGGTTCGATAGAACTCCCCTTACAGATGGTAAATTGGGTAATCCAATAATTTGACATTTCATTTTATTGTTCAATTTACAAATCAACAATAAATAATTAGTGTAAATAATGTTCAAACTTTCAATCAATCAAACTTCAAAGTTAAAATGTTTATATACTAAATACAAAGAACCAATTTATTTATCCACAAACAGACACATTCGTAGAAAGAACCAGAAGCCAAACAGCAGTAGAACCAGAACGATTGCCAACAGAATCTTGTGGAACACATCTAATGAACATGAAATTTATTGAATTAATCATATACGAATTTAGTCACATTCAACATTACCCAAACCTGTGAACCAATTGGGTTCACTGCACTCGAACCATTGTTCATAGTCGACCACAGTCAACTTGCACATCACTCCAACAGTGTCGTAAGTAGTTTCTTCAAAGATGAACACCGACTTTGAGCCAAACAGATAAAACTTGCCATCACGCACAAAACCTTTGGTCAGTTCGGTTGGCACAGTTTCACGTTTAGTGCACGGCTTAGGTGAGAACCAAACATGCCCATTGGCAACATTGAGACAAAGCCGCACAAAAGGTCTCGTCTGTCGAATAACTCGTTTGTGTGCACCGCCATTGGGATCAATTTCGAAACGACCAATTGCGTAATCGAAAGTAGGACCAAGCAGGACAGTTCTGTACATTACATTTGGCTCATTGGACGATAGCTGATTGTACAGTGGAGCGACATGGACAATTTGACTTGGTGGCACGAGGTACTGAAGTTGGTACAGTGATCGGTCAATGTTGAACGACTGTTTGATGTCGACAACTCGATAACTGCAAGTGTTCACTATTTGACTGTCCACTGAGTAGTGACTGAACTCGCCCTCGCCGTACATCACAAAACTACGACCTGCCTTATCCACAAAAGTGACCCAACCAAACAGATGCGGCAAATGAAGGTAATTGCTCTCGTATGCCTCGAAAGTGATGCCACGGTCTTCACTCAAAACGGAATACATTGCAGGAAATCGTTCTTTCATTGAAACCGACTTCAATTCCTTTAAATCGAAACTATTTGCACTACTCAACGATTGAGACGGGAATTCGTACACCACAAAGGAGTGATTCGCATCATCATAAGTGATCATTAGAATGCGATTGTCGGACAGCTGGCCGATTGTGACCAAATTGGCGGGAAATTTCGACGCGGCAAAATGATTCGAGTTGCATGCAATCTAAATGTATTTAATTATATTAATTTAATTAGCAAAATAACAAATGATAAATTAAGGCTTACGTCAGTTGGCTGGGCAATTAGACCGGCGACAAACAAGTGATTCACCACCGAAATAATGAAAATTAATTTCAAACTAATTGGCGACTTCATTTTGGTTGATTTGCACTAGTTGCTTTCATTTGAGTGAAATCAGTGAACGCGAGCGCACTAATTTTATATTTAATCAATCGCTGACAGATTGATTAGTCGAAGTACAAACTTGAATTCATCCTTCCAGCACTAGTGATACAATATTGCCAGTTACCAGTAACAAACTACAAACTAACCACTCACTAATCACCAATCTCATTAACCTGCAATCACCTTGACAACAAACCAACTTCAACGTTCTCTATTCGAGGCCACCAATTCGTGTCATCCTTCTCTACTCTAAATAAATAAACAAAATTAACATTGATTTCGCCAATAAATCTTGTTTTGTCATTTGGCATAAACATAAGGTCGTGGTTCATTAGATTCAATTCGCCAAGCAAATTTTGGTCACTTGGTTAAGCCGAACGACTAGTTTTGGTACCTTTTAAACAATTCGAATACATTTCTCAATTTCCTGTCAATAGATGACGCTTTTGGCTTTAAATTATTTTAAATTATTTTAAATGCCTTTGGTATACATTTTCTGGCAATAAAATAACCGTAAAAAGTTAGTTTAGGATAAAACATAATTAAAGAGAAGTTGAAATTATTTTATTTACAATAAAAACAATAGAAAGCCACTTACTGTATTGGTTCTATCTGATTCTCAAGGTTAGGCCGGAATCGTGATTGATCATTGATTAATCGATTGATTGTACAAGTGCATAGGTGAAATATGTTTTGCAGTGTTTATGGTTTAAAAGAAGCCAAGAAATCGTCATCAAAGTCATCATCATCGTCCATCATAAAGTCCTCCATTGATGGTTGTGGTTGTTTCGGTTTTGTTGTTGTTGACGTTTGCGAGACAGTAATTTTGGTGGATGCCGCGAACAGAGTCGATTCATTTCCGTCAACTCCGCCACTGTTCTTGTCCTTCATCTCGTCAATGTGATCTTTGAACAGTCGGTCAAAGGCCAGTTCCGATTCCTTCGGTTGTTGTTGATTTTCGGAAATAGGCGGCAAATCTGGCTCGTGATCGCTATCATTATCGGACTGTACCACCACCTCGTCAGGGTCGAGATTCAACGGCATTCCACGACGAACTTTCATCAAAAAGTTCTTCAACTGTTTCTTATTGCCCAGTTGTTCGGCCTTTTCGACGAAGTCCTCAAAAGTAGACGAGGGAAACAGCCGATGGGCCCAGTGTTTTGATTTAGACAGCAATAACCGAAGATCCGCCAGTTCGTGTCCTTTGCCCTTAAATCGTGCCTCCTTTATCACGCCAGGCAATGCAGCAATTCCTTTTCGGGACATTAGTTGATCCACCTTGAGAATAGCTCGTGGCCGACGCATAACCAACTTTACCGGCACCACGCCGGGAGTCACCGCATTTTTGGTTGCACTCGCTTGAGAGGCACTCATCCTGGCAGTTTATAAACACTTCGAAATTATCTATAGGTAAGAAAAAACATTAAAAATAATTCAATGGCCACAAAACACGACTATACCTCAAAACCAAAGCTACCAAACATAACAAGAACAGACAACAAAAGCAAATAAGCGCGAACATGCCAAACCAAAACAAAACAAATGCCCTCCACAGAGGACGTACATGCAGCCAATGTGTTTTGATTTATTTATTTTTCTCGTACAATATAATTTTGCATTTCTTACTTATCTTAATTAATTCACAAAATGTCATATGATTCTCTACTTTTCCAACAAACAATCAACATCACGAGTTATTGGAAAACTCAAATTAAAGGCACGAGAACTCGTAAAAAGTCGACTTTCAAGAGTGTCACATAAGTGGACTTTAAAACATGCTTGCAAAGCAAGATTTACAAGATAACCTCTAATCTCTCAAACGGAATCTCTATCAAGATTTGCGCAATCTCAAATCCTTTTGAATGCATGTAATTTGTAATGATAATTAATTGACAGTTTGCATTGATAAATTATTTAAATTATTTTCAGTATAACTGACGCACCAGAAATGACAATGTACAACTCACCTGGACAACCTCAATTCCAGTGCTGCCCGGTATCATTGACATCAATTAATTATTACACGGCACATCATCTAATGTAATCTCCATCATCATCATCATCATCATCGTCATCTACCTGATGTAGTTTTAATCGCAATTCTCAAGATGAAGCGTTACACAAACTAAAAATACTCAACAGATGTTGTATGTATTTGATCTCGTATGCTCGTAATGGTATCGTAATGTAGACAATGTCGTTACACTGTACACTCGCACATACACTCACAATTCATTATCTGCTCAGTAATGCACGTGCTCGTGCTTATATATTTTGATGGCAACAGGCACACACTAACACACCATATCCTTGCCAACCAGGCAAACCAGCGCCACTGTCAGTCAGTCAGTCAGTAGGAATATATATCTAAAAATACAGAAAATGTCTGCGATATATATGACGATTGTGTGCATGATTAGGCCTGTGAGTTATAGAGGAGATGTATTTTCGGACTAAACTCAGATGGTCTGGTTCGAGCTGGCCACGTCTAGTCTTGAGTGACATATCGAGAGCTGATCTCTCTCGATGTGAGCCACAGCATTTGCATTACACATTCATCACAAGAGGACATATGCGCCCTTTTGTTGTTGTTGTTGTTTTGTTTTATGTGTGCAATATATACATTTTGTTTTATACAATCGGTTCGGGATATGCACTTGTACATTTGTCCATATCAATACAGGGTCTCTCCCTTCTCGGAGAACAACCTCCTCTAACCCTTTTTATATTGATTTTGAACTTCATCACCCTGTAAATGCACTGCCTCTTTCTCTCCCCTTCGAGAGATCTCCCAAAACAGGCACACATCTGTGCAATATTGTAAATATTGTGTGTTATTATTGGCAATAATGATTGTTGTTAGTATTATTATTATTATTATTATTACTCAATATTGGACATGATCGTCACTGTGGAGTGTGTCTGTCTGTTTCGAATGTATGAATTGTTTGTTTGGCAGCGCACACAAACTGAAACTAATTAGCAAAAGGCCGAACTAATTGATTCGATCTATTCTGTTGCTTCTTGTCAATTGCCGACTGCTACTGTGCACTTACGCACGTATATACGTTGTATCGAGTGGACCAGAATCGAATATGATCCACAATATTATTTAGTTACTTTAAGTGATATCATTAGTGGCATTTGTCTATAGACTCTAGACTATAAATTGGTACACTCTTGACATTCTTGAAAGTCACTTTATATGATGGTCATTCTATTTACTCTTTCATTGTTGTTAATCCTTTATTTGTTTGGTCCACTAATCCCACCTGCCTATATGCTCACCTGCATGCACACACACAAAGCATTAATCCAATTTGCCATTTGGCTGTGGTAATAATATTATAGTCAATTGCTTTTTGTTTCTTAAATTGCATTTGCAAGTTTATTGCCTCTATCGAATTGCCTTCACCTGCATATATGCTCGTATGCATCTTAATGCTCTTTTAGAAAGAGTCTTTCTGGTACTTTGGCATTCGAATCACACACACACACACACACACTCATTCGCTCGTTCGTATAATTAACCATTTCACTGTCTCAGGTCTATTTCAGTTGTGCACCACTAGCAGTAGGGGAATGAACAGGTTAACGTTATAATGCAACACCATAAAATCACATTTAATATGTTTGCACTTGAAAATTAATCCTTGTGAGAGTGTTGGTGAGTGGCTGGTTTGGTTGTTTCGTTTGTTCGTTCTTCTTCTTCGAAATGGCCAATTTTACCAAGAATGATAAGTCGCCTCTAATTGGTATGCAAATAGAGCCATAGAGTGGCATCACTGTGCACATTACAATTACACTGGGTGGTCACTAATGTTGATTAATACTATACTTGACTGAACCACCAAATTAGGCAATTTATTTTATGTTTTTTGTGTTAATTAGGTTCACCCCGTAGTTGGAGACCCCTGAGTTTATTTTCGAACCGGTAAATTCGGTATAATCGACCTCACTTACTTTTTGCCATACATTGATCGTGCTCGACTTGAACTCCCCACATCCCATGAAACCAGTTTGATATGTATTCTATTCCACAGTAATACTCTTATTATTCTGTACTGTACGTTGTACAGGGTGAGACATTAATGACTGCTCTTTTAGTAGTACAGGAAAATGAACAGTAAAGACACTCTGTATGTAAGTGATCATAAAGTTTCAATGGATTATCTCTCTTTGGTTGGGTGTTGTTCTTCGAACGCTTGATTTGATCGCTATTCGATCGATCGATTGTGTGTGAGAGCGGCAACCGAATGTACATGACCGGACGACAAGAAAGCGATGGGTACAGGGTGTCGCTTTTATTATTGATTTTTTATTATGTTTGATGTTACAAAGGAAGGATCAAATGTATTGAGCAACACTCTGTTGGACATTAGCTGGTGTGTATAATTGGAATTCGTATATAAAAAATTGGCGCATAATAAATCCTGATCTCGAATGCATGTACCACCACTCACAGAACAACAAACAACTTAGGCTTAGGCATCGGACAAGATCGGTTCGGACAAAAGTATTTGATCGGTGATTTATTATCGAGCAATCGACTTTGAACTGCACTTGTTTGCGTGTGTTTGTGTGTGGGCCACTTGTGGCCAACCAAACGTCTGTTTGGCTTTGACTTTTTCTTGTATTTCTACGAGTTAATCTTTTAAGTGTTTTAGTTTCTTTTTTCTGGTGAAGTTTGAATGAAGTCCGGGCGCGACATGACGCCCGACACTGTCTATATCTCTTTTCATGCTGTCCATAAAACATGACATTGGAGCACATTGTTGTCGAGCATCGACACCTCTGCTCCTTCTTTGGACTGTCTCACTCGATCGTCCATTACCGTCTGATTACTGCGTGACCATATTATATTCCACGAACAAGTGCACACACCGACACATGAGAGAGACAATGGCCAATTATCCTCTCACACGGTTCAATGTCGAGCATGTTCTTCTGTCGCTGTGTCTTCTTCTTGGTTGTGTCTTGTTCGTCATTGTGCGGTGTCGGGTAGAGTTGAGCTCGGGTTCAAGTAGAGTACTTGATTACCAATTCAAAGTGTCGAGAACCTCCGTCAAAAATTGACTCTCGTTTTCACAATTCATCAAGGTGCTAGAGTAGTAGAGTGAGAGAGAGAGAGAGAGAGCCCCTCGACGGAACCCACCTTAATTATCATTACATGATAGTACATTGCATTCTGTGGCGCGAATCGAGTGCTGCAACTCACTCACTCACAACATTGAAACAAAGAATGGAATTGCAATTTGCCATTCGTTCGGCTTTGTGTAGAGCGGCGACTGCTGCAGAACACACAATTGGTTTTGCATGAACATTCAAACACACTAATCACGATGCACACATGACTGCAAATGTTGTTGCTTCTTATGGCGCCGATTTGAACGCGACAGTGCACGACAGAATTGATGACTCATTCAAACTTGTTTATTGTGCCACTCAATGAAATTAGACTCTTCTTCTTCTTCTTCTTGGTGGTGATAGAATTTTAATTGAGCTTTTGACGGTGGTGGTGATTCGATGAGTGGTTGCAATGTGGACAATCTCTGAGGAATTGAGTGACAATTGCCTGCCTGCTTTCTCATTCAGGAATTAATGTGACTATCATATGCACGAATATTAGCATAAATGTGCACTTTTGTGGTGGTAAAAAAAATAGATCGATGAAATGGATGTTGCAAGTGAGTGGTGTCACTGCCACAGAATTGATTACCATTTAAAGCGCAAATGTCAAAGTGTATTTCTATTTAGTTTCACATTTGTCTCTTTCAATGTTTCAATAGCGTTAATCCCGCTTTTATTATCACTTAATGTCTTCTCCTCTTTCTAATTGAAAGTTAATCCTTTTATCTTATACTTAAATTGGTTACGCAATCTGAGAGAGAAATTTCCGCGACTTGAGAAGAATCGTAAATTCAATCAACTAAGAGCGTCATGTTCCAGAATGTGACGTCATTGGTGTGGCGTTAATTGTTTTGGGTCTTAGTCGTTAACTCGATCGTTACTTGTCATGTTATAATTTCAACTCAACTCGACCTAATGCAATCTAGTTTGAACTAGTAGACTTTAGTAGTGCACTACTTCATCAACAGTAAGTAGGAAACATCTCCATTTAGGGAAAGGGTTCAAGTGAGTGAGTGAGTACACACACAAGCGAGAGCTCATTAACCTATCTTGTTAATGTCGTGCTTGGTTGGTGGTGGTGATTGCTCGAGTGATGCTCGTCGTGAGGGAGGTAACCGATAAAAGACTTTCGAGTTTTAAGTCTCTTATTTTTGAAGTCATCTTCGGAAGTTATTGCTCGATCTTTTGATGATGAGATGAGGTTTTAGAAGTTTGTGTTTGGTTGACTCGAATAATTCGAATGATGAAAAGTGGGCAAATTTGTGTGATGGTCTGATGAGGCTGAGATGAGTTCGGTTGCTCTGGAGTGCATCAGTGGGATGTTACATGAGTCATGAGCGGTCTCTGTGGCCAGACATAACACTAATGGACTTTCACCTGTTGTCTGTGTTTGTGTCACACCTTGTGACTATAGCAATGAATGAGTGCTCGGCTCGGTTACCGCGCGATGCATGACAACCTCTCCATCCGTGTCTGTCTCCGACCGACCGGTCAACATCGTCAGCATCGTCCTTTAACCGAAAGTGCAACATACGGCACTGATCAATGCACTGCAGTCTGTTCATGTTCCACTCATAAATCACTTATCACCCGAGAATGCCGTAATCGAAGCAGCGGCAAGTGATAACCTAACCAGTTTGCGCGTTATGTTACATTCGGTCGGTCGATCGGGTTATTCCATCAAGAAAGGAGTTTGCATGCTTGAACGCCTTCTTCTGCAGATTTAGCTATCTTTATGACTGTTTGATTTTGTCATGACTCGATCTGAAGGGACATTCCGATGATGGTAATGATGAACATTCGATGGAATTCGACAGGGAAAAAATGAATGTATGAACATTGTAGAGTGTAACAACTGACTTGACATGTGTCAATCATAAGACCTGAATGACCACTCTCCAGGCACAATCAACTCGACATATTCGAAAACATATTTGAAAACTTTTAATAATAATCTGAATTTTTCCATTGTTTTACTATATAGATTTGCATATTTCGTAGTTCAAAACAAAAGAAAATTCCGCATTAATTCGAATTGAACAACAACAACTTGCTGCTACTTTGCCGGTCATAATGACCTTAACCTTCAACAACAAATGTACAAAAAGGAAAGGAATTCTTTTGCCTTGAAAAGAGTTCTGGTTAGGCAAACTGGCTAAATTGGTTGTCTATCTTTCATTGCTTAATAGGAAATGTATGTTTATTTACACACATGTTTGTATGCTTTCCTGGAAGACTTTCCTGTGTGAGAGGATCTTCCCAAAGTGCTCAATGACTCCATTCTCGGTATATATAGAATTCGATTGATGCACTTGAAAATCCTTGTGAATCGCGAATTGAATTTGCAATTCACCAAACACTCTCAATTCAATGTCACTCACTTGACTCTAAATTAGTATCTTTACTAGTCTATTCTGCGATTTTCACCTCAGTCAGTCATTCACTTTTGTACAAAGTCACTCACAAACGTAGTCAATCACCGTTTGCCTCTCTTCTACTCAATTCTCATTCACGTTTATCAATTGATAACGTTTTTGGTTGATAGTTTGTATGTGTGTTCAATGTTTGCTCCCGTAAGACCGTTTATGCGGACACATGAAATGCAATGTTAGTATATGCAAACAGTGCCAGGGGTTGATTGTGTCACGGGCAGACAGTCACTCGCAAGTATACATGACATCGGAGAGGACAACTCTACTCTGACGCTTTCCTGGGAATTGTTACTTGACTCCGGTGTAATACAGACCAATAACGTATATACAGAGAAAACTTTTCCAGTGCACTAATTAATACATTCGAAAGGCATTAGTGAAAGTGTGGAAGCTCTCTTTTGATGAGCGAAAGTGTCGCAACCAGACAGTAAAAGTACAGCAACAACAACATAAAACGATTCCGTCATCATTGACGAAAATGATACACCAAACGTTTCCATCTTGGTAACACTACAATTGTACTCAAACTTTTGTATTCACAAAGAGACAGAATTTGAAATTCAAATTCCAATTGCACACACACATCAATCGAATCAACCATTACAATCATTATCGTTCATCATTTGAAATGTTTTGACATTTAGTGTGACATTTTCTCACACCAAACGAATTGCTATGAAATCATCTTCATCAGGTCAGCACGAACGGACAACGTGACTTGTCAACATTGACATGATAAATTGTACTAGAAATTATTATTATGAATTAGGGAATATGATTTCATTGAATTTCATTGTATTTCATTTGATCATTTGGTTAGTTCAAATTTGGGACATTCAGTTGGCCAACTAATTTGAACCAAACCAGTCCAAAGTGCGTTCGAAAAAGCTCAAATGTCCTATCCACAAAGTTCGTTACATATACAAGTTCCATTATCGATCCATTGACCTTTTTTCTTCTCCGTTTTAGAAAACAATAATCATAAACCAAAATGTACAAACCAAATCACGATTGTTATTGCTTTTTCCGATGGCAACTACTTGCAACGTTATAAAGTAAAGTAAAGTAAAACCTCAAGTCTAGTAATTTTGAAATCAATTCGATCGATCAATCAATACAGGAAGATTTCAATTTTAGTGTGTGTGTGTGCTACACATTTCATTCTCTCATTCACATTAGTAAACATCCTGTATTTACATATGTCACAGTTGTTATATACAGATACACTGTACATGTGTTGCTATTTGCTGTGTGCTGTACAGCTGCAGGATGTCAACCTACTGAAACTTTAAACTACCAATACATTAATGTATTGGTATTATAATAATACAGACAAATCAATAAATTTGTATTCAATTTAAATGTCAATTTGAATGTGTTTTGGTGCGCGAATTAAAGTGACCTCCTGATTTATTAGTAAGATGTGAATCATGTTGACTAATAGGTCATGGTCTGTATGGTTTGCTTTGTAGAATTATTATGCATTATATTGCACTACTATTTTGGAATGGTCCAATGGATGGATGCAGATGAGCTGATGGAGAGATGGTTGAGTTGCCTCATGTGCCTAGATGTGTATTGCTTGAAGGGTCATGGTTGCATGCAAATACTGTCTAGATGTACATGTATGCAAATGTTCAACAGTGTGTTCAGTACTGGCAAAGGGTTATGTGATACAGTTATTAGGTGCTATTCCATTTGTTCTCCCCCGGTTCTCTCTGCCCGCCAACCATATTTCCAATAATTTCACCAATCCATCTGTGTCTGTCTGTATGTGCTCTATTGTATTCTTCTTTCCTGTAATGTAATGTAGATGTATGTATACTGTGACTGGTTGCATGCTGCACATTTTGGTGCATTGGCGCCGGGCGGCTCAATCGACATCGGCAACGATCTTCGACACTCTGCCTGAGTGAGTGAGTTCTCAGTGTGCTTTTGAGTGTATCGGTTGGATGGTGTAATGTGTTCCTTGGTGGAAGGCGTCATAGCAGTCATAGTCAGTTGGAGTGGCAGTGGCAGTGTGCGGATGTACACCGACACACACACAGACACAGGGCGACCGTCAATGAAACCCGGTGCGTCTAGTCTCCACATGTACGAGTGTGTGTTAGTTAGTGTCGCTGAACACGACCAACATTATTAGCATTAGCATTACCATCAGTGAGAGATTCAACACATCGCGCCCGGCGCGTCATCATCAACTCCAAATCGAATCCAACCGGCGGCATTGCGGTGCCTCCTCAAGCTCAATAATATAAAAACAAGAGGAAATCTGACGATCTCTCGAAATAGTGCGACTTGTGACTGACTGACTACTGCAGTTGCACTAAGGCTCACTTCAAAATAGTGTGACTCTAGAAGTCGAGAACGAACAAGAAAAAACCATAAAGAACAAAGAGTCGAAACAATCTCTCTCGAGCGCACTTCAATTTCGAACCACTTCGTGTGGCCACTTACGATCACTTACCTCATTCCATCGCCATCACCAATTTCGCAACCCTTCCTTTTGTAAAGCCAATCGAATTACATCAAGCGCTTTCCATGCTCCCTTAATTGATGGTTAACTCTCATTAAATATATTTACTTTCCTTTTGTGATCACAACACAACAACACACGACAAACGTCATTTGGTTTTTGTTTTGGCGCGCATCAAATCAAACTTCCCTTCCACATGAACACGAAGTAATCAACGAAGCAATCGATTAATCGATATTTGTCTCTGTTTTTCAAATTTACAATTGATTTGTTTACTTTTGGCAGATAACGTGCATCTCGGTTTTGCTTTGAAGTTTGAAATTTAGTTTGTCGCTCGCGCGCCATTTGGTTTTGGTGGGAAATTTGAAATTTGAATTGCAACTGGCCATTTCGACAGCACTGTCCAGAGTGCAAACCGCCTTCCCTCCCGCCTACTCCTCCCCTTGATCACTCAATTGCCAGCCACCAGCAGCCGGTCGGTTTGCCTTTCACTCACTCACACGTGCTTTACCGCGTTTGGCTGTCGCTCGTTCAGTCTCGTCTCGACCGGTGGCCTTCGTCGTTGTCGTCCTCGCCGCCGACACAGACAGACAGTTGTCCTTTGTGTTGAGGCCACCACGCCGCCGCCGTCAGCTCGACACTGCACCGCACCCGAGCCGGTCTACAACAACAACACACAAGCCACAGACCCGAGAACTACCGGCAAATCGTTATCTCCCGCTTGTCGAGCAGTGTCATCTTCCAGTGAGGGCCACATTCGGTTCTACTGGTCATCCGCTGTGTTTGTATTCATATTTCCGTGCCTCTACTTTCTCCCTTCTCTGGTCTTTCATCACCGAAATATCTCAAATTCCTAATATAACACATCAGCACCGACAATGTCAAATCGGGACATCTCCACTCCTCTGCCCGAGGAAGAGGAATCGAAGCCTCTACTAACGGACAAGTCCGAAGCAGTGCTCATCCCACCGAGCACCAATAACGGTCCAGGTGGCCGGTCACCGACTCGAAGCAGTCTGATGAAATCAAGTCTACACCATCGGTCAGTAGATAATCAACTCGACAACGGAGGATCGGCCGAGCCGAAACAGGTTCTCTTCCGAACCGCCTCGCACCAACCTGCACCACCAGCTGCCCATTCGGTGCACTACCAGACCGATTCCGGCATTCTGATGAATGATTCCCCGCCGAACAATAACAATAACAAGGTACGAGTACAACTACTATACATCATACATAATAGCCGCTGATCTATATAGTAGTCATAACACTAACCGCAAACCCGGAAATTATTTATTTTGCAGGTGACCACATTTAATGACGATTCAGACAGTCCAAAAGACGCCAACGGTCATCGGTTCCAGGTTGCCAAAGTGAATTCCGTCGCAAAAGACAGTGACAGTTCCGATGACCGCAATTCGGACTCTGAAGCGGACAACGATTCTTTGCGCGCAAACATCTACGCCACCGCCGGGTACGACACCCGCAATTTGAAGTCATTCAAGCACTACACCCGAGAAGCACTGCCTCGGGTGGACAACTACCGGAATATTCTGTCCATTCACGCACATGCCGAAAGACCCACACTGGACGAGTTGCACGGTGTGCAAACGACCATTCAGTTCGACAGTAAGGTGAGTGACCACTTTGGCTTGTTGTTGATTACGGACACGAGTGCGCTCAACTGCGTGTTGTTTACTTCACTCTTTGATTTCAAGTTCATGTTTACATACTTCACATGCACAGTTCCGTTAGTTAGTCACCACGGTGTTTAATGTGTTTTTCCATTTACACTTCCGTTTAGTGTTATCTTGATAAGTGTGCACCCGAGAGTGGGGGTGTAGGAAAAGTTCTTAACGTGTCAAATCGCGATATCGTGTTTGTTGGGTGCAAGGACTTTTGGGCTCAACTGCAGTGGTAGTGAACGAACGAGATTGCATTCAACCAGACACTCGGTCACACTTATCGAAGGTGTATCGAATGTCTGTTTTGCTTTGGCACTCGCAATCGCTCGTTCCTCTCGCCATCATCGCATCACTCCTAATTGAATATCTCTCAATTAAATCTAGATCCTACAGCTCCTTATGGCGCCTCTTTTGATGCACACACAGTCGAGTGCATTAATATGTTCACTGCTTTATATGGGACAATCGATCGAATGTGGTACAGCGTGTTTAGGTGCCTCATGTACTGCAAGTCACGCTTTGTAGATAATATTTCGTGGATGTGATTGTCGATACTCGAATATATCGAACCGAATCTTTCAGTCGGTCGGTCTGTGTGCTTCTACTTTCGTTTCGCTCGAGGTAGATCGCATTTCGGTGTGTGCGATATATCAAGGATGAAATTTTTGGGTTGAATTTTATGGGAACATATTAAAAGGACAGTTTTTTGCTGTTATTGAACTGAACTGCACTTAGATTGTACAGACACTTTGTTACAGGCTCGCTTGATTTGTATCCATGCTGTCTGGTGCACTTTACTCTACTGAGGATATTGCACAACGAGCCTGCATCACCATCTCATCTCAATCATCATCAGCATAGCAATGTTGCACGGTTAGGAATGTGCTTCTCATGTGTCCAGACTTTTCTAGTCCCAGACAAAACACAATCAAGTCATAACTCGTGTAAAGCACCTTTGAGAAGGCGCGCAATAAACAAAGGCACAATATAACCAACGTAATGCGACCGACTTTATTGTTTTATTGTGTTTGATTCATTTGCCGGACTTCGGTATTCTGGTTTTGATGATTTTCACAGAAATTGAACACTCACTTAGGCTTTTTGCTTTGTTGTATTCACTAATTAGCATGAGCTACACCAAACAGCTCGGTCTCGCCTATTACTTGACCAGTCTCTTCTTCTCCTCCTCCCCTTAGCTCAACTGCATGATTGTCGTGATAGTGAATGATATTACACTTATGTCCATGATATTATTCTCCTTTAGGCCTAGACAGTTTTCAGTTCAGTAATTGTTACCTTGCCCCAATACAAGTGGCGCACCGTCTGTGCCCGCTTTCACTGATGGATTGATTGATGATTGCATGTTTGACTGTTCGGCTCAGTCTAGAGTCGAGTCGAGAGTGCAACTGTGCCAAATGGCGCGATCATCGATCATCAATCACTCAACACTCGTGTGTGTTCACCATCACCATCATCATCTCTACCATCATCAATACATATCCCTTGCATTGTCTTCCTCTCCATTTAGCATTTAGTACACCCAAACAGTGATAATAATTGTTTCTCGGAATTATGCTTTTATTCTTCTTATTACATTTCTGTCCATTATTTTTCAGGGTCATTATTATAGAAGGCATTTATTTGGCATTGCATTGCGAGTACTAGATACAGACGGACTTTCCATAATTGTCCTGTTGTTTGCCAAAGTTCATCAGCTCTTTTAGGTTCACCCTTTTGTGCCTTAAATGAGATATTTTTGGACAGAAATTGTTGATTAATGATCTTATCGAATTAAAGGTTATTAACTTGTGTAGACGCACTACTTGAACAAAGTCCCTTTCTCAGGCCTGGATTTTGGTAAATTTCGTGTACGGTTTTTTCTTACTATTAGTCTATTATTATCTTAACTTGCTAAATGAACGTGAAAATTTGTGTAAAGTCTGTGTAAAGGTATTGTACTACTTTGTACGAGTACTGCACTTTGAAACAATCAATCACATTACATCTCAATCTGTCGCTCAGTGCACGATGGCTCATCACTTTGGCCATACAGTTTGATCATCATCACTGCCTAATGGCACACTAATCATAATGATCATAAGTGGCTACTTGTGTGTGTGTGTGCAACAGGTAATGTCTTGTCTTTGTTACTCACTTGACTATTTGGTATTGCCAATCTTAATTGGTTTGTGATCACGCGTCTGTGTGTAATACCGGGAGTAGAGTCGAGTCGGGTTAATGTAACTCTTTAGGTCTAGTAGAAGTTTTCAAGGTTCTATTGGTGGGACAACTTATCAATGTGCAATACATCTATTGTGTTACGTAATGTTGGCTAAAGTAAACAGACAAAGCTTCGCTACAGAGACATTGAAGTGGTTACCATATAACGGTTACTTGTCTGTGTGCCTTCTTACCTAATTACCCTTGAGCTAATTTTCTTATTTTGCATATCACATGTTTACGGTGTCATTTAGGGTTATTATTATTATAATCGTCTAATGATGTATCCTGGCGCGCTGGTCTTTTGAACACTGGGAAATTGGATTTTACAACTAGTGAAATTGTATATTGCAAGTCTTTAGTCAAATGTAATGTTGATAAGATCTCACGAGTTTAGATTGAGTACTCTTTTGGAGATGGCCGCCCGTTATGTGGATTGTTTTATTATTATTATATGATTATACATTTAGTGTGTGTGTCTGAGGGTCGAGTGTAGTTTCAATGTTTTATTGACACACAAACAAAACATTCGAACAACGAGCAGCAATGAGCAAATATTTGCTCGTTCTGGTGCACTTGATGATGATTATTGAGCGATTCTGTTTGATTGTCGACTAGACGTTTGCATGTTTGAGTGTAAACATGGACTTGACTTCTGAGAGAGTCAATGTGGTGGAATGTTTGTTTTATCAATATAATCGATCATTGTCTCTCCATCTAATGCACTGACGCCCGATTGACTTTATCGATCGAGTGTCTCTCGCTCTCTCTCTCTCTCTCTCTCTCTCTCTCTTGTTCTTATCAGTGAAGCTATTTTTGGCGTTTGGTTAAGGTCCATGCTGTCTTCTTTTTTTTTTAATAATGAGTTAGTTTTTCTCCATTTTAGTATCGAGTTTCAAGTGTGTTGATGAATTCTCTCGTGATCGGACGCGTCTTTGATGAGATATGTACATCACTCACTCGAGTTGGCTAATTCCGCCAGACATTGATCCCATGTGAGTGTGTGTGGATCAAGTGATTATTGTGATGTGCATGTGAGAGTATGTTCACACAGAGCCTTTCTTAATCCTCCATTAAGCGCTCTACTTTTCATATTGCAAACAGCATTACTTTTAGGGTAGACAGGCAAAGTTTCTCTCTGTGGCGCCATTCGATTAGTGTGCCTATCAATATGACCACTTTTGTGCTTGCCTTTGCCTTATGCATACGGCTCTATTTGATGTCTCTTTCTCTTTCTGGTTATCTAATCATGTTTGGTCGTTGGTTGTGAAAATAAACAAAACCGAACTTACTTACACTAACTATAACTACAACCAACGATCTCGTATAAGTGTATTCTAATGATCGTAACGTTTTGGTCTATAATAAGCAATAAATCATTACTGCTCACTTATCTCACTGTGCAGAGTTGACATTTCTACCAGCGAAAAATGGCGCGGCTCACCTAATCTCTCTCACTTGTTCTTGTTGTTCCCAGTCAACAGTACGATTAACCGATTAATGGCCACTTTTGCATGTTATTACACTAGTACTACTTAATTCAATTGTACATGACGCGTCCGAGTCGATATTGTCGAGAAGCTCTTTTGACCTTTCGACTATTTTTAGTAGATTTATGGGGGGAACATGCCATTTAGGTGTGTTTACGTTTTGTTGACATAATTTCGATGGGAATTGGTACATCAGGTGATTTGTAATTTATTGCTCAAAAGAATATTACTGTTGCTAGCTTGACTACTAATGTTCCGGAACATATTCGAATAAGTTGAGGGTTGGTATGAGAACTTGTATGCTTAGCTGATAGTTGTGCATTCATTGGGATTTATTTGGCTGACAATTTGTGAGCTCAATTTATGTAAAGAATATTTAGGAATATTTGAAATATTATTTTGCAATTTTATAATTTTAACCTTTATCATATCTCTACAGAAGGGAACAATCGAACAGAAGATTGAGCCAGTGGACCCATCGAAGGTGACCAAGTTTGGCTGGATCGAAGGTGTACTGGTGCGATGTCTGCTCAATATTTGGGGTGTCATCCTATTTATCCGTCTGTCCTGGGTGGCTGCCCAGGCGGGCATCATCTATGGCGTAATTACCGTACTGCTGGCCAGTGCGGCCACTGTAATTACCACTCTCTCCATGTCTGCCATTTGTACGAACGGAGAAGTGAAAGGAGGTGGAACGTACTACATGATTAGTCGCTCTTTGGGTAGGTTTTGGTTGGTTGACAAATTTGAATGTGAGAATTAATTTGTTTCATTTTACAGGACCCGAGTTTGGTGGCGCCATTGGTATCATCTTCTCGTTGGCCAATGCGGTCGCTGTGGCTATGTACACGGTTGGCTTCTCTGAAACGGTTCGCGATATGTTGATGGTAAGTGACTGGTGAAACTAAAATTGACCTGAATCGATGCCTAAAGCTTCATTTCAGATTTATGGTGGTCACGTAATTTTCGACGGAGGCATGAATGACGTTCGACTGATTAGCTGTATCACTGTGGTCGTTCTGCTTGGAATTGTGTTTATCGGCACCGAATGGGAATCGAAGGTATGTTTGGTGGCGCTTTGGTGTTTGACATATTTAAATCTAACAACTAGCTTGCACTTACCTACAGACTCAAATGGTTCTTCTCGTTATTCTACTTGCGGCAATGGCCAACTTCATGCTTGGTTCGGTGTTGCCTCCAAGTGCAGAAAAGCAAGCCAAGGGTTTCATTGGCTGGAGCTTACCGCTGATATGGGAGAACTCAAAGCCCGCTTATCGAGATGGAATGGACTTTATCTCTGTGTTTGCCATCTACTTTCCCGCTGCCACTGGAATATTGGCTGGCGCGAACATTTCCGGCGATTTGAAGAATCCTTCAACTGCCATTCCCAAGGGCACTCTTCTTTCCATTCTGATTACCACCATAACATACGTCGGATTTTTGTTCATGGTCGCTGCAACCAACCTGCGAGATGCCAATGGTCTTGTGTCTTTGATCAGCAACAGTTCATTGACACCTGCCATCATTAAGTCAATTGCCGATTGTAGTCTTACGCCCGACAAGAAGTGTCACTTTGGGTCGATGAATTATTTCCAGGTCATCGAGATGATGTCCTTCTTTGGCCCATTGATTTATGCAGGCATTTTCGCGGCTTCCCTCTCGTCTGCCTTGGCCAGTTTGGTGTCCGCACCCAAAGTGTTTCAAGCTATGTGCAACGACAAACTGTTGCCCGCCATTGAATACTTTGGCAAAGGATACGGTGTGAACAACGAACCAAAACGAGGCTACCTGTTGACTTTTATCATTGCCTTCGCTTGTTGTCTTATTGGTGAACTTAATTTGATTGCACCAATTATCTCGAATTTTTTCCTTGCCGCATACACTTTGATCAACTTTGCCTGCTTCCATTCGAGCTTTGTCAAGTCGCCTGGCTTCCGGCCCGCCTTCAAGTACTACAACTCGTGGTCCAGTTTGGTTGGTTCGATCTTCTGTCTGTTGGTCATGTTTATCATGAACTGGTTTTCCGCACTATTGACTTTCTTAATCACTTTGGCACTGTATATTTGGATTATGCAAAGAAAGCCTGGTAAGTGTGGCAATCTTGATGATTGGAATTATTGATTCATTTGTTTTGAATGTTACAGATGTCAACTGGGGTTCTTCGACTCAAGCTCAAAACTACCGCTCTGCTATTCAGTCAGTGTATCGGCTCAATTTGGTACCTGATCACGTCAAAACTTATCGGTAATAACAATTTGAAAATATAATCGTCATTTTCCTAATTAATATTTTGTTTTTATTATTTTTCAGTCCACAAATTTTGCTCTTATCTGGAAATCCAGGAACTCATTCCGCGACTGTTGATCTCGCCTATTTGATCACCAAAGGCACTGGCTTGTTGATTTGTGGAAATATCGTCACGGTATGTTGTTTGCTTTATTAATGTTTTATTGAATTTTATATTTAATCTTTTATTTGTTTTATAGAGTCCAATTTCGAATCGTGCTCAAAATGTCATTCTTCAAGATTCGAGTCTTTGGCTGGTGAAGCGCAACGTGAAGGCTTTCGTCAATCTGGTGCAAGAGACAAACTTTTTTCAAGGAGTAAAGGCAATGATTCAGGCGACTGGCATTGGCAAGTTGAGACCAAACATTGTAATGTTGGGATTCAAGAACAACTGGGTCGATTCGGAACAGAACGAACTGCTTGACTACTTCAAGACCATTCAGTGAGTTTCTATATTTTACATTTGTGATTATATTTTCTAATGTATCTTGCTTTAGTTTAATCTTTGACAAGCATCTTTCCTTGGTGATTGTGTCCATTCCCGAGGATGTATCACGTGCCTCTCCTGTTGTGCCCAATGGCCAGTCTTCTGCCAAATCGAACAGTTCGGTTAGCATTAATATTCACTCGAAAGAGTCAGGAATTGGTTCGGATGGTAAGTTTTGTTTGATTTTGTTTGTATTTATGTGTGTTAATTATTTTTCTTTTCAGGAAACATCTCATCGGAAAATACAAGTCAAGCCATTTCGAATGACTCTTCTCTGTTTGCAGTGAAGCAAAAGAAGGGCAACATTGATGTTTGGTGGTTGTACGACGACGGTGGCCTCACTTTGCTTTTGCCTTATCTCATCTCGGCGAATGTTCTGTGGAAGGACTGTAAACTTCGTGTGTTCGCACTGGTGAACAAGAAGTCAGAACTTGACACTGAACAGCGTAACATGGCTGCACTGTTGAGTAAATTCCGAATTAACTTTTCCGATGTTATCATCATTACGGACATTATGAAGCCACCTTCGGAATCGACCAAGGCCGAATTTGACAATCTCATTTCGAAGTACGTTGTGGACGATAGTAATGAGAGCCATGTCGATGGCGACTATGACCAACTTTACTTGACCGAATCGGACTTGTTAGCTTTCAGAGATAAGGTTTGTTTGTTGTGTTTTTTGGGTTTGCATTTGGTTCTAATTTTGCTTAATTTATCTGACAGAATTATCGACACATGCGATTGAGAGAATTGCTGTTGGAGTACTCAAAGGACTCTAAGTTGGTTGTAATGTGAGTTTTTCTGGGTTTTGTTTGTATTTTTTGTTTCTAATTTGCACTTTTATGCCTACACCAGGACTCTGCCAATGCCCCGTAAGAATCAATGCCCACCAGTGCTGTACATGGCCTGGCTGGAGACGCTCACCAAGAATATGCCTCCGATGATGTTGATGCGTGGCAACCAGACCAATGTGCTCACCTTCTACTCTTAGAATGTGAAAAAGAAAAGCCTCGAACTTTGTCGAACCGTCCTGGACCATGCAAGCAAACCATCGCACGCACATTTATTACTTCACTATAGAAAATATATAACAAAATAATCTGCACTTTTGGATCTCTTCCCAATCGATTTCAATTAGTTCAAAAGAATGTTGTCGAATCGAAATCATCTCATCTCAGTATTGTCCACGACGATGTCATTGCTTGTTGGTTGTACTTAGCCACACTACTACATGTGATCACCTGATGGAGTGATTCGTTGATTTCGAATTTTGGAATCGAAATCCAAAGCAGCACAATCAAACCAATCCAAACAGGGTGCCTTACATCTCGACTATACTTTGTCATTCACACACAAATCAACTGATATATATTTTGTAGCTTTGCATAATGCTTCCTCTCGCCATTCTTTCACCCTTTTTTTATCAGTCTCAGTGTGCACCACACCACACCCACCAATTGCAATTGGTTCTATATTGCTCTCTTCCATATTTATTGCATTTACTATTTATTATTTATTATCTCTGTTCTTCACTTTCAATGTATAACTACGACTTCACTTCACGTGTTTGTGTTTCACACTAGACTTTTGGGATACTTTTGTCAACTTGCGGGGACATTTCACATACGCCCTTACTCCCACCCTTATCTATTATTATTCTTTTTTTTTCAAAATATTTACTATTCTACGATTTGTATAGGAAGTTTTAATATAATTTAAATAAATTACATTTATAAATTCTTTTGGAATTTTAAAACGAGAAAATTTTAAATTAATTCGACAGTGGCGGCACCTGGGGAGTGCTTATACTAAGCTGCCTCAAAACAATATTTCAATTTGACAGATGGCAAAGCATTATTATAAGTTTAGTTGATTATTGCCGAATTGGTGATTTCATTGTTTTTTGTCATTTAAACCATCTAATTCCGGTTGGGCCTTATCTTTTTTAAGTACATTCATCGCATTAACAATGCCTTTCTTTAGTTTAGTCGCAATGGCATCAAATGCCAAAAGAAAACTTACAACTCTACCACCCGAGCTTTTGCTGTCCATTCTTGACCGTATTCCAGTGAAAGATCTTCTGCAAAATGTATCTCTCATCTGCAGTCTCTTTGCACAGCTAACCCCATCATCCTGTAGTCGACGTCGTTCACTGACACTGATTTGTGGCAGAACAAATAGGTTCGGTGAATTTTCGCGCCATCCAACGCCAAAGTACTTTCGCAAACCAAACAAAACAAATGGAATTAATTTTTTGAAATTTCAATTCAAGAATCAATAGCGAAACTTTGAGTAATATTAGATCAACTTTCGCAAATGTCAGAGCACTTCAAATGATTGTTCACGAGATCACTGTTGCACAACTTAATGAGATCACCGATACTGTAGATTTTGATTGGAAAACTCAACTAAAATCACTTGATTTTGTGGTTTATTTCAAGCCATCCCGAAATTATAGAAGAAATTTTAAACAATTTAAAGCTGATCGAGCAGTACGTACTGCAGCACTTCAACGGACCATCAATGTGATCAATCAAATGTCACAGCTTCGTCGTTTGGAATTGTCTTTGGCAGATGACAGTTTGACAAGAATGGAGAATGAGAATAACTCATTTTGGGAGACAGTAGACTTACCAATCGTTTCTCAATTGAGTGAATTCTACATCAATTCTGAGGACACAACAAACACTATCATTCAGTCACTGATTGAGCATGGCACTTCAAATAAGAATTTGAAACGAATTGAACTTTGCACTAGAACCAAATTTGACGATCAGCTTGTAGAGTATGTTAATTCTTTTTATATCAAATTTAATTCTTTTTATTTATTCAAAATATAGTTACATCTTATCGAGAGGCCTTTATCAAATGAAAAAACCAATTTTGGCTTCATTGATCACTAATTTCAATTTGGAATCATGTCCTGATTTGTCGCCCTATCGTCTTGCTGATTTGTTCATTCGTTTGCCAAATCTCTGCGCCTTTTCAATTGTGTGGTTTTTGGGCGATCCGCTAATTCATTTGATTCGAGCACTGGTGCCACTGACTCAGGATGTGACTTATTCCAAGCTAACTTTCATTGGGATTCAAATTGCCGTGGATGGCGTTCATGACATAAATGACCACTAGGTCAGATCGTTTGGCCATCGAATGCCATGGATTTGAGCTCCTTTTTGTGAGTCGACTCAGTATCATGCCCTTTAACTTCCCACAGCTCGGTGGGTCATTAGGGTGAAATCTTCCTGGTGCAGGACAACTTTGAAAAAAAGGCGGGAAAACAATGGGGATTTTTGACTTTTTTAGAAATTATTTTTTAAAGGATTGTTCTCGCAGAAAATATTTGGGTTTCTGTACTCTAATCCACGAATTGACATCCCGAGAATGAGGGAAAAAATCAGTAGGTGAGTAGGTATAGGTTTACAAGGCGAGTGGGTATTTCAAAAGTCAAACTTTATCATAGTTTTCGAAAACCGCAATGTTTTTAGCACTTTTTTTAGTTTCCATGGGCAAGTTTGATGCCAAATCTTAATATTTTTAGTGGAGTGAATTAATTTAGTTATTTTTAAAGTCAGAAGTGTCAACAAGCAAATAAAGTGCATTTAAAATGTGTTTAATCAAACCAAAACAAACCTCTTTACTTGAGCGCCGCTACTACTACAAGCGCCACTATTAACCTGGAAAGCTTTAAAGCTTTTTTGTCACATATATTGTTTGTCCCAAATTGATTTATAACGCATTAAGTCCCGACAATTTAATTGTTTCTCAGTTGGTTCATAACGCAATAAGCCCAGACAATTTAATAGTTCCAAAATGAACAATAACCCAAAAATGCCCGACAATTTCATTGTCTCCCAAATGGACCATAACGAAATAAAACCAAACAATTTCATTGTCTCCTAAATGGACCATTGCGCAATGAGTTCCGACAATTTAATAAATCTCAAATGAACCATAACCCAATAAAACCGAACAATTTCATTGTCTCCTAAATGGACCATTGCGCAATGAGTCCGGACAATTTCATTGTTATCCTATTAATCCATAACGAAATAAATCCCGACAATTTAATAGTTCTCAAATAAACCATAACCCAAAAATGCCCAACAATTTTATTGTCTCCCAAATGGACCATTGCGCAATTAGTCAGGAAAATTTCATTGTTATCTTATTAATCCATAACGAAATAAGTCCCGACAATTTAATAGTTCTCAAATGAACCATAACCCAAAAATGCCCGACAATTTCATTGTCTCCCAAATGGACCATTGCGCAATGAGTCCGGACAATTTCATTGTTCTCCGAGTGATTCTAATCCCTGCAATTGTCTATAGAACCAAATTGCCATATAGCAAAATAGCACCGATCATCCCAATTGGGAATGTTCCCAATCTAAAAATTCTATAGAATCTAATCAATTTTGGAATCTTCTTAGCACATCAATTTGAAGATTTATTTTTAATTTAGATCATATATGCAAGTCATATTTATGATAAAATGTGATAAAACTAATAAATAATTTGTTTCAAAGACAAAATTACACTTAGTATTGGGTTTTTAAGGGCAAAATCACTATATAAACCTTGATCTACATTTTCGGCTATATCTCGAGATCCTCTAGCTTCTCGGACTCGAGTGGGCCAGATTCGGAACCAGCGTAAAAAACTGAATAAGATAGACATACTGAGGTTCCTATGGCACGGGAGTTCCGTTACTACTGTGATATCAGATGATATGACAATTACATAGTCATTTTATATAAATTTGAAACATTATATTACGCCCCGCCCACATTTGGTCCAGAATTTTAATTCTAATCGACTTAATGAACTTAAATATATACTTAGACTAAGTTAAGACAATAAAACAATAGATTTGATACCAAACAAGTCGATTATTAGAATTAAATTGTGAGTTTATCTGCGGTTCCCGAAAAATATATTAAACTCAGACTATTAAAGTGTCTGTGCACTAAGTTAATCGGCACCTACACACCCGCCAATTTTTTCCTACATTTTTGGGGTCCCCATACATCGTTTAGAGTATAAATACCACAACATTTTATATGAGAAGACACATTTAAAAATTAATTACAAAAAAGTCAAAAATCCCCATCATTTTCCCGCTATTTTTCAAAATTGTTCTGCACCAAGAAGACTTCACTCTAATGACCCCCCGAGCGGTAGGAAGTTTTAGGGCATGATATAGAGTCGACTCACAAAAAGGAGCTCAAATCCATGTCATTGACCACTCCAAGCTGGATTTGTCCGAACTTATCGCCTCTAACAAGGTCCCTCAACTTCACTCAATCAAGTCAATGTTTCTATGTCACCTTACCAAGTCTCACGAGGAAATACATGACTTTTTCCATTTCGATCAAATATTTCCGAACCTAGAATCGATTCACCTCAATCGATGCTGTCTTCGGTGTTCCGTCTGTCAGTTTGACAATCGGCTAGTCAACCTAATGCCTGAAGACCCCAATTTGCGACAAAGTATGCAGACTCAATGTTTGCGCTTTGCTGCGGAGCTATTTAAGCAAATGCAATCGAGACCAACGATTCATTTCAATGTCATGGGAAAATATATCAACAAAAGTTTCGTGTTTTAACAGATAAATTTCTAAACGATTCTGATCGAGGGGTACGTTTAAATATTTATAACATATTTTATTTAGATTAAATTGTAGTATAATTCATTATATAATTTAAAATAACGAAGCAAATGTTTATTAAAACGCTCAACTAATTGACCAACTCTTTGACCACTTCGATGAATTGTTTGAGATCTCTCTGGTCGATTTGAGCGACTGTCTTTATTCGTGTGCGAACATTTGAAGTGCACCCTGAGAACATGTTTCAGGATTGGACTAACTTTCCTGGAATACATCCTGACCATTTGAAAAGGTAAGGCTTGATGTTTGAAATCGTTGACGCTTCAAGTCGCAATTCTTTTTTTTCACAAGCCGTGATGAAGCAACGAGTTGCACTCGAAATGGACCGAGTGGATCGAAGACCTGTTTGGTCAGTTGGTCGAACAAGTCAAGCAGTTTCTCATTGCTCAGTCGTCGTTGTCTGCGTCATCAAACTCGACTGCCTCAACCGAGGCTACTTCAATTCCTTGTGGAGACAAAGACACAACGGGAATCGGAACCATTCCTCCAAGCCTAGGAGAATTTTGTTGTTGCTGAAGGTTGACACTGTTAGCAAGAGACGCCCTTACATTTGAGTTAACCTGAAGTTGGACATTAGGCGCTAATTGGTTTGACTGTTGAAGTTGCTGTCTAAGTCTTTGCTGCCTTTTTTCTTCAACTTCTGTTTGAACTTTATATATTTTCTCTGCTAGTAAATGATGGTATTCCTCACGTGAATTAGCTTTTTCGTACGTATCAGACTCTACTTTCTTTGCATATGTAGCTAAATTAATTAATCTCATATCTTGTGGAGGAAAATTATTTGGAAAAATTACTTGAACAATCTTTTGAGCTAAATGTTTTCTTAAATCTGAATTGATCCCACGTTGCCAATCTTTTGATAATTGTGCTTGTTGATTTTGTTGCGAGTAATTGGCATTATAGGGTAGGCCAAGTGCTTGATACGCTTTTTGTAATGGTGCTTGAGATGGTTGTTGTGGCTTTCGGCCATTAGTTGCTTGAGATGGCTGTTGTCGCTTTAGGTCATTAGTTACTTTTAATGGCTCGCAAACAGGACAATCATTTCGGGGACAATGTTTCCAATGGCTGATAATTTGCCTTGAACTGGAACAGTGAAGAAATTTGCACTGTTTGCCAGCAGAACAGTTGGCCATATGGGCAAGAACTTGCTTCATAGTTGCACAGTGAGGTAATGCACATTGTCTAAGTGGCACAGTTCCAATCAGCCTTTGTTGTTCTTCTCTTCGTTGACACTTGTGGGCATGTAACAACAATACCAGCTGCTGTTGAATAAGATTTCGCCTTTCATTGCTGAGATTGTTCAGGACTCTTGGTTGAGGATTCACTTGAAGTTCAGAAAGTCCATTTTGATCTTGTTCAACGGGAGGAGAAAATCCAGCGTTATTCATTTGATTTTGAGATCCTGAAGGCGCTTGCGGTTGCTGCTGCTGTGAAGGCTGCGAAGACATTCTTTTTGGTAATTGGTTGTTTTGATTAATTTTGGTGGATAAAGTTTATCATACACTGTTGTGGCTGCTCGGAGTCAGACTAGACGGAATCTAGTCAGAATGATCGTTGTGTTGTTAGGTGAACTAACAAAACTCTACAGAGAGCAGTGCTATATTTTGAGTGAGACCAGTGAGAGTGACATATGTCATGTACATTGTACAGTACTGCGTGTTTGTGTTTGGTGCAATGCGGGCCCATTCATATATACCATGAATGGCCACTAACCGTGCAGCAATCGTTGCAGTGTGCAATGGGATCGGTGTCTGATCGGTCCGCTGTTGTTATGCTTTGCGGCAAAACAGTTTTCCACCTCACACGTGGTGTGTTTGTGAAGAAAACAGTCAACAGAGTGGTGCTAATTTCGACTTGTGTGTTATTATGACTAGCACATTGTCATCGTCTATTATGTTTTGTGTTTCGTATATGCAAAAGTGACAACCAGTTTCTATTGACTCAACACCGAAGAATGTGCACTGTCTTTTAGAATCTCTATCCACATTCGTCGTTGCACTTCTGCCTGTTGATTGCCAATATTTCAGCCAAAATACTATCGTAATTGCCTCATTTCTTTTATTTGAACTTTAACTGATTTTTCTTTCTTTTTATTCATTCATTTTTTAGTTGACAAAATAAGCCACCTGTTATCACTCATTCAATCGACATGTCATCCGAATCTGATTCCGATTCGTCAGTATCCTCTTCCTCCCGGTATAGTTCCTCTTCTTCTGCTTCATCATCGTCTAGTGAATCTGCACAAAATTCGCCTGAAGAAGGCACTGACAAACGATACAAATGTACTATATGTCGAAGGACTTCATCCGACATTAGAGGAAATGTGGTAGTGCATATTCGTTTGAAGCACTTCGGATTGCCGTCCACCTATAAGGCACAGCGTGAACAGGGAATTAAGGATGACCGAGATGCGCACGCTTTCATTGAGGACACATATGTCCCTGCTAGAAAACGTAAACGGGATGTTGCTATTTTGACAAAACGAAGAGATAGCGCGAAAAAGGCCAAAATGGCCAATAAATTTAATGTACTTAAAGGTGCGAGGAAAATGAAAATGCTTCGGGACAAAGAACAAAAGTCCGCCAAAATATTGAAACGACCGAAAGCAGTGATTGATTCGAGTTCTGGAGGAGTGGCCAAACCAAAGGAGAACCAAAGCAATTCCAAGCTTTCCAAATCGAAACCACCGGAGAAGCTGACCAAATCCAAATCGGTGGCAACCTCTAAAAAATGCCAATTCGACATGAGCAAACGGTCAATTCAGCTACTCGTCTCTCGTGACCGAATGCTTTCGAATCCATACACCTGTCCATTCAACGACTGTCTCGAGCAACTGTCCTCACTGATGAAATGGAAAATACACATTCGTGAGCACCTGGACATTCGTCCCTTCTGTTGCATATGGAAACATTGCAAATTTACCTCATCAGCCAAGTCGCAAGTGTACAGCCATGTGCGAGTGAAGCATCTCAAGCTGCCTCGATGTCAGAAGGTGCAACAGCGCAAACAGATTGTCGAAGTTCGCGAAGCATTGGATCATGTCCGCACCGAGAAGTGCGTTCTCGACTGTTTGTTGCCTCGACAGGAGATCTACGAACCGTGGCTGCTCAAATACATGAATCCTTCCAAGAAGAACTGATCGAGTATTTATGATTCTATTTACTATTTCACATGCTCTTTTTATCCATAGCTTTTATATAGCTTACATTTAAGATTTTAAAACGATTTTCATAATAACTCCGAATGCTATTATACATTCTCTTACTGCAGAAGGCACATATAGTGATCAGTGCACACATCTTTATATAAAGTTATAGTTTTCATTATTTAAATATGTTCATAAATACATGTACACACACACACAACATTAGTAATTCAGGCAATCACATTCATTATCAATTAAAATTTCCACTAATGAATGTACAAATATTAAATTCAAATATATAATGATTATACTAATTGAATTTGAATTGTTTCACTTGTGCCCACAAATGAACGAGTTTGCATTTGCTTGTTTGTGTGGTTTAGGCTGAAATATATTACGCACGTCAATAGCGCTATAATTGATTTAGGTAATGCACATAATTTGAACATAATTTACATTTCAAAATACCATTCTCCAATTTCATTTGACAGCTATTTTTGCTCAGCGTTGAAGTAAAACTTTCGTCCGCCACAGTTGTGGTTTGTCTATTTTCGTTCGTTTTCTCAGCCAATTTGTTATTGCCAATTTATTTATTGGTTCATGTTAATTTTCGTCGTCATTTTCTTATTTTTTTTATTGAAAAGTTTTATAATGCAAAAGTAGTAATATTACTTATGTCAAACCTAGACAACGTTGATTCTGTTTGGCAGCCATTCGACCGTCAAATTATACTTACGTCCTTTATTAACATCCCATGTTGTAACTTGGCTCCATTTTGTTGTCTCAATAGTGGCTCTCGTGCTCATTCCTCATTATTATCGATTATCTATTCTCGATTCCTTCTTCTTTTTCCACTTTCCAACTAACTCGATTGAATAATCAAATTTGTCTCTCTGATCATCAATCTTTTCAATTCGTTTCTGGTTTTGGGTTTTTCTCTCTGCTCACTGAGAACTTCTCAGCGTCCAGGTGCATCTCAAACCCAAATTGCTGCTGTTCTTTTCTTTAAAGTTCATTTCGGATTTCGAGTTCCGGTTTGCCTTTTTGAATTGTCTCTCCGCACTGTGCACTGTTACAGTAGCAGTCTCGCAAGTCATTCTCCAAACAACAGTCGTTGGGCGTTGATTCTCCGGAGATGCCTGTCCAGGTTCGATCGATTTTGAAACCTAATTAGACAACCCATCTGAGACTGTGCATATATGGGCAAGCAAGCAAATGTAGCCAAAGTAGTGAAAAGTAGCGATTGCGTGCCAACCGCATATAGACCATTCAAATTTGCGTTTGAGAATTTCATACTGCACCGAGTGTGTGTCTAGCTTGGTGTGAACTTTTTTGTCGAGTGCAATTCGGTTCAAATGGAACTGTTCAAACAAAAACTAAATCGCCAGTGATTGCTTGTTTGCTTTGTTTTATCGAGTTCGTCGTTTACCCTAAATCATCTAAGAAGAACAAGAACAAGATGGGAAAGGTGAAATGTATTTCCGCCTATTTACGTCGAACGTACAACGATAAGGACGAGTACGACTTGGACTATCGTCCATCGGTGAAACAGTGTGCCCACTGTGGCGAATTGTTCGCCAAGTCGGGTCTCAAGGCTCACATGCGTGAACATGATTCAGAGGCGGTGGTGTTGCCGCAATTTCCACAAGGACAGCCACCAGAAAAGAAGATTATTTTAGACATGAACAAAGGTGATCATCAATTGGAGGTCAAACAGGACATTAACAAGTCCGAGAGTAACTCATTGAGACAAAAGCTTCGATCGATGACTTTGTCGAAACCAGAAGTCAAATCGCCAATACTCAACCGAGCCATTGACCTGCTCACCTCACCTTCACGAATGCTTTCGAAGCCATTCACGTGCACGTTCAACGATTGTCTCGCACAACTGGCCACACTGGTCCAGTGGAAGAGCCATGTCCGTGAGCACTTGGGCATTCGACCCTACCATTGCAACTGGGACAAATGTCCATTCTCTGCATCAGCCAAATCGCAAGTGTACACTCATGTACGAGTGGACCACTTTCGTTTGCCACGATTCAAGAGTGAACAAAAGGAGAAGGGCATCATCGATTGCCGGGATGCGATGCAGTACATTGTGACCAGGGAAGGCAGTCTCAACTGTTTACTGCCACAACAGCACATCTACGAACCGTGGCTGTTGAAATATATCAAATGAGATTGTGATTTATTGAAACATTTACAGTATAAAGCAAATGTTATATTATATTCATGTTACTAGTTCATGTGATTGTTTGAATATTTTATTTATTAATCATCAAACGATGTCACTGATATTGAGTCTGTTTACTCATGTTGTGGCATTGCTTGTTGTGTTTTGTTGTATAGTTGCACTATTAATCGGTCTAGTTATAACTAATTATGTTTGTTTGTTACCGAGTTCACATCACTAGTTGTTACTTGTTAATCTTGTTAATATTGCTCACAGTTGTGTTACTACTGTAAGAATGCGAATTGATCAATGTTATCTAACTTGGCCGCACACCAACACTCCTTACTCTAATCTTGTCAATATGTAACGCAGTAAAATGTTACATTATCGAAATGTTCCTTCTGTCTGTGAGTACAGCACTTTCAATTGCACTTGAATAGAGTTGTGTGTTCAATGAACAGTGTTCAATGAAAGTGTGACCGAGTGCGCGGCGGACTTTGAAAAAGTGGCCAGTGAAGATGAGCCAGTTCGCCGCTGGTCAGTTGAGAACGAGATTTGGGCTTTAGGCCTGTCATAAGGACATGTCGACAGTGTCCGTGTTGCTGGTAATGCCACATTCAGCACTTGTTTCACACTCGATAGCTAAATTGGTACACTCACTCCGCCAGCGAGATCGACTGTGCCACCCTCCGTGCTGTCTTCTCTATTCAATAGACTATTGGTCGCGACAGTACTCACATGGCTCATTTTCACTGTTGTCATTGAAGTGCTCAACTAGGACGCAGTCCGACGCACCAATTACAATTGACTTAAGTCTTCGCAAATCTCGTGTATTTGTGTTCATCTCGATAGCCCCCATAACTTGGTAATGGTAAGTCACTTTTATAATATTGCGCGCAAAGCATTTATTTCTCGGTAGAGATGAGAAAGTCACCAATTTTGACCACCCTGACCCTGACCCGCCCTGCCCTGTCACAGGGTAAAAACAGGGCACCCTGGATGCCCTGCGTACAGGGCATGTCAGGGTGCCCTGCCACAGGGCAAAGGTGTAATGCCCTTTCAAATAGAGTTTCCTTTACTCAAGCACCTGTTAGTTGATAATGCTTATCTTTAACATGCGTTTTTTACTTTAACATTGAGCAGTGATTAAATTGCTTATAAGCACAGACAAAAATCACATGGCCCCTTTGTTTGTAATAAGTACAAAAAAAGTTGTAATATAATAATCTTTAAACCATGGATCTTAACGAACCTGAGAAGAACGCTTTTTCAATTATGATGCAACCAAAACGTAAACCCCAAGAAGAAGATGACAAGAAAAAAGTTGGCGAAGTTGGAAAACAAAGATTTGGATCAACTGGATAAGGCCGATCTCGAATTCTTATTTTCGCAAAACAGCACAACTGTTACATTTGAAACACCGACAAAAAAGAATAACCTTGAAGTGAGTATATAAAATTAATTATAAATAAAATTCTTTTATTTATATTTTTTGTTTTCTTGTTTAGGAATGGGCAAATTGGAATGAAGTCTATTTCAAGAAATCGAAGACAGCTTATGCCTTGTGTATGATTTGCAAATCACGAGGAAAGTTCACTGTCTATAAGGCAGACGCCAAAGCAAGCCTCAAATGTATCAAGAAGGAGAACCTTTTGCACAAAGGTGAAGCTGAAAAAAGTGACAAAATGGGGTTTAAGAAGGACGTCATTGAATATTTTACTGAAAAAGAATTGTCAAATGCTGATAAATCTTTGATGACTAAAGCTTTTCAGGTCGTATGATTGTAATCATTCTTTTTTAATTAAAATTGTTTTTAATATTCCAGATTGGACTATCAATGAATAATCAACCATTTAGTTGGGTAGAGAAGCCAGGAAGTTTGCTGATAATGAAAGCTATATCTGTAGCTACTAGAAATAACAATGGATTGTTCAATTTTGAAAACGCTATTTGTCATCGAACAACAATTGCCAAATCGCTTAAAGATACTTTGAAAGAAGGTCAGCAAATTTTAACCGAGATTATGTCTCAATGCAAATCCTTGAGCATCACAACTGATCACTGGAAAGATACTAAAAAAGGGATTACATTTATGGATTTTAGTGTTTCTTATGTTGATCTAGAGAAGAGGCAGATCGTAACCAGATTTTTAAAATTGAAACAAGTTGACGACAAATCGCAACCTAAAGTTGAAGAAGCGTTACATGAACTTTTTGACACATTCAAGTTGCATCAAACCATCATATTTTTTTACTACCGACAATGGTTTAAAGTACATTGAAAATGTATTAACGGAAATTCAAAAGTGGCTTTCTTGTATGGCTCATAATTTTGCTTTATTTCTTAAACTCGCTTTTTACAACGATGACCCTAACAAACTACGAAAACTCAGAGCAAATCGAAAAAATGAAGGTATTGCTTTCCATTTTGATGTTTCAATGTATGATGCACAAGTTATTGACATATTTACGATCATGTATGGAGCATATGTTGCACAGGGAGAGTTAAGTGACGACGGACAGAAGGAACTTTTGGAAATAGTAAATTTAGTACATGCGTGCAAGCAATTGGTAAGTTAATATAAAACAATTTTTTTCAATAATATTAATCTAATTTTACTTGATACAGGTTCGATACGTAAAACAAAGTTCACTGCAAGCAAAAATGTACATTACATTGAAGCAAGAGGTTCCAACACGCTGGGACACCATCTACGATTTGATTCAGTCAGTTCATAGAAATAAGAATCAGTTGAAGGAGCTTGCAAAAAATAAAGTTGGACAAGTAGAAAAATATTTGGAAAAAATTGATTTCGAATTGTTGCTTAAATTCAAACAATTTCTTCGTTATTTCAAAACTGCGAGAATGAAACTATGCTACAGATATAGGCCAACTTTGTATCGCGTTATTAATTATACTATCAATTTGCATGAATACATCATGAATAATGAAGAATCAATCAAGATATTTTGCAACTCTAGAAGAATACTTTCTGACATTTTTCACGAAAAGGTGCTTAGCAAGATCAACAAACACCATAAGTGTGCTGCTATTTTCAGTCCATTTGACTTGCAGTTTTGGAAGGAACAGACTTTTCGGACATATTCATATTCAGATGAATATGAAATTAAATCCATTTTGCAAGACTTTGAAACTAAGAAATCAGAAGGAAATTCGAATGTTGAACAAGTGCAAAGACCTTTGAAAAAATTTAAACTTGATTTATTTTCTCAACCTCTCAACAGAAAATCGACAACTAGTTCAATTATTGCATCAACTAATGAAATGTCAATTATTGATGAATATGAAAAATATCAACTCAATAACCAAACTATTTGTGACATGATTGAAAAAGATTCAACCATATTCGTGAATGCAAAGAATCAAACTGAAAAACAGGAATTAATCAAAACTGGCATAATAAAAAGTTCAGAAGATTTAGTTAACCTTTGGTTGAAATTAAAACCAGAGTATCCAAAACTTTTTGAAGTTGCATTAGTCTATTTACCAATTCAAGCAACCAATTCAGCTTCAGAATCAATTTTTTAGTGGATGCAATCACTTAATCACTGATTTGGCTAACAGACTATCTCCAGCAACTACAGAATGCAAGCAATTTATCTATCAAAATCCAGATATTTATGCGTCAAAAGTTCTAAAAAATTTGAAAATCAATAACTATAAGTTTGCCTTATATTTGATGAAAAAAATTGAATCCAAAAAATTTTCGGACAATGAAGAAAATGACGAACCAAATGACGAGAATGGATTTCAAGAAGAGAACCAGCATAACGACGAATTGGATAATTTTGATAGTGAAGGTGAGTGTATTTTTGAAGATGAAGAGGTTCCTGACAATTATTACTCTGATGACGACGACGATAAAAGAAATGATGCAACTAATGAATAATTAACATATTAAAACATATAGATCTAATGTATAAAAATAATTTTTAATAAAATTATACTTTGAATATAACACCCAACAAACACAATTTTTATTTTTTATTTGCGGAATTATTTAAACTTTAATTTCTCAACATGATAACCTTTAAACAGGGTAATATACAGGGCAGCCGCAGGGTAAGCATCAAACTGCCACCCTGCCCTGCCCTGCCCTGCCCTGTGAGCAGGGCGGGACAGGGTACCCTGCAAGGGTAAGGCCCACAGGGCGACTTTTCTCATCTCTATTTCTCGGCATGCATTCATTCGGTCTAGACTTTCAAAGATCTTTAGCCAATTAGTAATTGACAATTACATGAGCAACACCACTTTGAGCCAACTCAGACTTTGCAGAACTCGAGAAGCTTTTTTTCCATCAGAATCTCTGGGCCATTATTTATTTATAGTGAGTTAGTCAGCTACTTGCAATATTGTTTGTGACTGTGCTTCAATTGGAGCCTCAATGGTTCCCACTAAATTTATATCACTTTGCCCTCAATATTGACCGTAATATATATATTTTCATAACGACTCATACAGTCCAACAGTTGTCTGTTCCGCACCATATGACAGTGCCAGAGCAAGGATTTTTCCGTTCATGAACGATAGCCGTGGACATAAACCACAGAACAATATTGCCTCTCTGCCTGTTCGATCTGCCCTCGGTCAATAAAAGTTTATACTTCTTTTTATATTTCGTTTAATGCCGACAGTGGCCCGCCACTCAAGTTCAAAATTTGAAATTTAAAATTATATATATAACCAGAATTAACTTTAGCGCAGGACTCAAAAGTAGAACGCATGCCAAATGCGTGTGCCTTTCGATATGGTCAATTTCGATTGGACTTTGAGCATTTCGAATCGAAGCAGTAGCCGAACGCAGTGCTCTTCTGTTCGGCCGCGCGGTGTTTTCTATTTCACATCCTGTTGAGTATGCCATTATGAGTGCTCATCTGCATTAGTATCTCAAGGTGTAATCGTTCGAAGAATTGCACTCTCTCCTGTCTTGTGTTGTCTAATGTGTGCACCAATGCTATATAAACTTTG
The DNA here is from genome assembly GCA_023373905.1 of Rhizoglyphus robini. Classification (NCBI taxonomy): domain Eukaryota; kingdom Metazoa; phylum Arthropoda; class Arachnida; order Sarcoptiformes; family Acaridae; genus Rhizoglyphus; species Rhizoglyphus robini. The sequence goes on along the minus strand of JAKIJQ010000001.1, from coordinate 9,370,155 downwards.
ACTCGGTTGTGGCATACTCGAATGTGTGCGAGCACTGCGCGCCATTCTTCACTGGACTAATCCATTTGCTCAGTTAAACACAGAGTTCGGCAAACAACAAACTGGCTTCATTGCGCCGCAGAGCATTTGTGTGGCTTCTACCTCTACCGAACAACAACAATCACCACCGACTAAATGAACTGTCCAACTGTGTCCTCTCCTCGATTTATCATTTCAGCCAATAAAGTGAACATACCAACGAACTGAACGAGTAACGAAATATCGAGCCAACCGCTAACAAACTCTACTGACACACCAAATTCGATTTAAACTTTGATCAATTTGTCCACAAATCATCATGCACGAATTAGGCAATAATAAGGTATGCATGGTAATTGTACACACTTGAATTTACTAAGCACTACTTTTTTTACTTTAAAGTCTAAGGTAAAGCGACGAAAATCATTTATCTTATCGGACTCATCAACATCAGAATCGTCCGATAACGAATCATCCGAAACAGAATCATCCGATCCTGAATCATCCGAGTCAGAGTCAACCGATTCAGAATGGAGTGGATCTAAGCCCCAACCGATAGTGGTGACATCAACAGAACCGGGGCAAAAGAAATTCACTTATCGGTTCAAGTGTGATTATTGTCCCGACACACTGTCAAACATAAACGCCCTCCAATATCACGAGCGAACACATCTATTACTATCGCCATACTATTGCACAAAGTGTTCTGAATCGTTTCGTCAACAGGTCAACGCGAAGAGGCATTGTGAAAGTAATCATCCATCTTCCAAGTATGATCGGTGCATTGAAGAGCGCAATGACTTGCTCGAGTATGAAGAGAAACTCAACCAAGGTCGCATCTACAAGAAGGTCTGGACCGAGATGACCGAAGTGGCATCCAAAAAGTATGTCTATCTTTGTATTTACAAAGATGAAAAAGATTCCTCAAGAAAGTGTCATCAATGTTTTGACACTGAAAGAGAGATTGATGCTCACCTTAGTGAAGTTCACTTTAAAGCCAATGACCCGGAGGCATGTCTAACTGTGCCCACGGATCGCACAAAGTTCTTCGTTTTTACTCGAGTGATTGTGAACAGATTTTCTAACCGAGCAGAGAGAAGTTCTATTGACCAGTGTGATTCATCTGCATTATCGAAACAGTCGATCAGTCTATTGACATCGCCCAAAATTATGCTTTCCAAGCCATTCACCTGTGCATTCAGAGATTGTGCCAAACAACTGCCCTCACTGATCAAATGGAAAATTCATGTCCGTGAGCACCTCGGCATTCGACCATTCTCTTGCACCTGGAAAGCAAGAAAATGTCAGTACTCTTCATCTTCCAAATCGGAAGTGTACACACACGTTCGAGTGCGTCACTTTGAGAAATTGACACCACTCTTCTTAGATATATTGAACGAACAAACAAAGAGAAGAAAGATCATGAAATCTGTCAAAACAAATGAAGCCATTCTCGACTGTTTACTACCTCAACAAGACATATACGAGCCGTGGCTCCTCAAGTACGCCAACAATGACAATGACGACTCTACCATGAGTGAATAGTAGGATCATTCCTTTGCATATGCATCTTGCTCTTATCTTTCCCCTAAAACTATCTATCTAACTTTTATTATCTATTTATACATAAATTTCTGACGAAATTCCGATGACCAATTTGTAATATATAATTCACTAATATTAAATAAACTTTAGTTTTTATTATTACCTAAAGTTATATGGATTCATTAGTAAAATGGCGAGTTTCTTTGTAAATTCACTGGCATTAATGCAATTGCACATTTGCCAAGCAACATTATAAAGTCATGTTTAATATCATGTTGGCCTGTATAGTCTGGTTAATTGGCATTTGATCATCTGTCTTTCATTTGGGCCGATTATCAAAGATGCCCTTTTGTGTGACATGAGTGCTTTTTGGTAATTTAAAGTTAATAATTAATGGCTCATGCAAATGTCAATTGGGTCACTTCTCTGCCACATTAGTCCGCCATTGAACCGCGGTCCAGTGCACACATGTGTTTGTCTATGGCAGTGCCATTTGTCACTGTTCTGTCACTATATACACCACAGCACCAGTACTTTCTTACTTCTACAACTTACTACTTAACTCTACATAATATGTAGTACATATGTTCTTTTCGTTTCCAAGACAAATACAACTCGCTAGTAAAACTTATACACATGCACAGAGGGCAATTGCGCGCTCGCCACAGGCAAAGCAGTCATAAAACTCTTAATGTGTTTACTGAAAGAATTCAGAAAAAGGTTTACATGGATGGCACTGCCCCCTGAGTTGTGCCAACGCTTTCTTATGTACTCGTCTTAAATTCTTATCTACCGCAAGAAAGTGGAACGTGCCACACACCAAAGCCCATTTCTCTAGATAAGCGCCACTGCACAGTGTTGTCATGTGGCTGGCTTATGTTATGCTGGCGCTTGCCGAAACAGAGAGGAAAAAAGCCTAACGCAACTCAAGTTTAGTTCATTTTGTGTTTGTTCGGCATTAAACTGTTGTGTGTTATTGAGTGAGTAAAATGAGATGAACGCACAGCGCATTTGTGTGATGTGTTTCCATTGAAACTTTGCGGCTATATTACGTGTCGAAATCAAATCAAAGTTGAGCCTGATTTATGTCTGTTTTGATCTGTTCCAACTGTAAAGGTACTCGCCACACTCACTTTGCCTATTGGCACTGCTCACTTTGTGTTCAATTGACATATTTCTATACTTTCAGACAGTTGCCATCATCGTGATGCCACCAAAAAGAAAAGTCGGCCGTCCAGCAGGGTCCAAAAATAAACCCAAGTCCGCCAAATGCCAGTATGCATGGATGTTTGTATGCAAATACCCGAGATGTAAGGCCATGTTTGCGTCGAGTGATACATTGCGCACCCATGAGCGATCGATTCATCTCAAATTGAAGCCATATCAATGTACATGGAAGAACTGCAACTACCGAGCCTCCATACGGCACAATGTGATTATGCACATTCGGAGCAATCACTTCGGTACTGAGCGAACAATCAAAGGTCAATTGGACCACAATGGAGGCTGTGATGAACGTGATCCTCTCAAGTATCTCAAAGTAATTCAAAAATTGTTGGATTCTGAGAAAAAATCTAGGAAAGGTATGAAGAACAAGGCCGAGTTGGTTAAGATAGATGACATTGCCAAGAGAGGAAGAGGACTTTTTTGGACTTCAAAAACAAGAGTTCCAAAAAGGACTGTTGATCCAGAATATGAATCTTCAGAGGCCAGTGAGTTAGAAGAGGATGAACCGAATGGGTCTGAATCTGATGTATCTAAATCAGATGAATTAGAACCTGACAAATCTGATTTTTTCGAATCTGAATCTCGGCCTGAGCCTGAAACTGAACCAGAACCTTCATTCCAACCTGAAGCTGCATATGCACTCGAGCCCGAACCTGAGCCCGAGCCTGACAATTTAGTACGAGAGTATCTACCATCCGACGACGCATTCTATGATGATATGGAATTTCCCGATTCGACCTCTGCGTCCAACTGGGAACATGGACCTGGAGCGATAACGATGGAATGCAACTGTGACATCACCTTCACCACTGAACAGGAGATGATCACCCACAGGAGGATTCACTCTTTCATTGGTCCGTACTACTGCAAGTGGCCGGGCTGTTTGGCGCCTAACAACTTTTATTACGCTCAACTGAGGCATGTCTGTTTGGCTCATTTGAGGTCGCCCGTGATGAAGGACAATCCCGAACAGACGAAATATGTGGGCTTTTGTTCTTTTGTGCTAAAGGAACACCGCGAACAGATGAGCTCTCTCGAGTACACCTTGAGGGTAGTCAGTGACACACAGGGAACTGAGGATGATTTAATGCAAAACGTTACCCGAAGCAAGTCATTCACCCGGCCTTTGCCGTACAAGTGCAAGTATCCTGACTGTCCGTACTCCTTTCGTACTCGAATCCATATATATTATCACATTGGAATGAAACATCTCAAGTTTGCCAGTACATTTATAGACCAGTTTGGCACTGCCTACATAGACAGGCTTGATTTGATTGCCTTTGTGAATCGATTTAACCAGCACGTGAGCAAGCCACCAGAGGCACCTCAACCCAGCCCAACTAGACTCACACTGAACTTTCCCCAACTGGATCAATACAAATGTCACCACTGTGGAGAGGGGTTTGATCAACTCAATGTACTTCGAGCCCATCTACGAGCTGAAAACGAAATATATCCGTTTGTCTGCAAATGGGAACAGTGTGACCAGGCCTATCATTCCATAACGAAACTAGCTCAACACATTCAGCTGGACCATGTTGACGAGTCAAATCTGACTGGACCCATACCGAACGATCCTGATAATCCAACAAAGTCCGTGGAAATTAAACGCGAATTGCTTAATGATAATTTGATTTATGAAAGTCTGTGCTTGTGCTACACCAATGGTCTTTCGGATCGGTTCATTGTGGGCATTCTGGGCACTGAGTCAAACTCTCAGGACACCACAAACTGATTGCATTCGATGTTTATGCGATTTGTTGTTAGTTTCGTTATTATTATTATTATTATTTATTATGTTTATAGTTCGTTGTTATTGTTAGTTATTAACAGTTAGTATACTGAACCAAACCAGTCACTTTGATTACTTTTTTCAAGTCAATCGCCTTTTTCTGATTTGCACTCTCAACAAACTGATTAAAGACTTTCCAGACTAAACTGTTGATGTCATATCAATTTGATTGACAGTTTGCTTTATATCAATTTCGATATGATCGAATTGTCGACTGCTTGAAGGTTATTCCCAAATATATAATCTTAAGTGAGGTATGAATATAGAATTGCACAAGAATTTCTTTCAATAAAATAAACAAAATTGCAAATCAATAATAGATCTGACAGCTGTCTGGGAAAGTTTATGGTAGATGGCGCATAATGTCTTGATTTTAGAAATTAAAATTAGAAATGGCTTTTGATTGAAATGAATTTTACTTATTTGCTATTGACTTTTGTTAAGTCATTTATTTTAAATTTTTCTAATTAATTATAGATTTACAATTTGTTATTTATTTATTAGTACGCTTATTATATTTTTGAATACACTAGAATGTATTAGAGTAAAAACAAATCGTCCTATATTCTACGAATGGTGTCGCAAGCAAGCGCACGGCCCCTTGTACACACGAGTTGCATTTTGACAGCGGCTGCCAGCGGCCCGCTGGGCACTTTGTTTTTATTGCTCATTTTTAGAATTTTTCAACTTGGCATCGGTGCAAATAATTGTCCATCAACTTACTACATCAATCATGCATTTGTGATATTATATCTTAAAAGAATGGCCAGTCAAACTAAAAGCAAGTCGCATTCTGCTAGTCGTCGTCCTAATCCGAGATTAAAATGTGAAGAATATCGGTCTTTGTTGGACAAAGCCGCATGGTTGCACAAAGAACTCAACACTTGCGATTTTACTATTGTGAAGAAGGTCACCAATGGATTTATTTGTCATCTTGGAGAATGCCCTTGTTCTGCACTATCTACCACCAAAATTGCAATTGCAAGTGGCTATATGCAGCAATTTTTGCTTTTGTCTAAAAATGCAATTGCTAATTTAGATGCGAACGATCGTGAGTTAAAGAAATCTTGTGATTTGAAAGAAGAAGAGTCTGCCGCAAACTACTCAAGCGATTTTACCCATAAAACCGAAAGCAAATTTGTCTCAAAATATGCAAATCAAGTAAACATTCGAAATTTTAATTATTTGATAAGTCCCGCAATCAAGGCACTCAATTATTTTCAAGATGCTCTTGACGACGATAAGAAAGAAAAGTGTATAAATCTATTATGCATTACAACAAATCTTGTTCTCACGCACTTGAAGGCACTTTTTCAAATCTTTCTTTATTACGACATGGAAAGTTATGCATACAAAGCAGTCTGTTTAGCATTATCCTACATTAAAACCTATATTACAACTGAAAGTAATATTTTATCCACTTCGGAAGATGTTCAAATTGCTTACTGCAACATGGTGAGATTGTTACTCAACACTGGCTGTTTCAACAGTGCTCGAACATTTTATAAACAACACTTTGAAGCGTTTAAATGTGATGATATCAATTCGATCAATTCCTATGGACTAGGTTTAATATTTTTGTTAAATTGTGAAATTTCTTTGAGAAGCAGAAAAGGAAAAGGCATTTCTGACAAGCTCAAGGAATTTATCGAATGTGATTATATTAAAAAGAAATCACTCACTCGATATGCTCTTAGAATAATGGCACTCCTACTTGCATCAAAGTTTCCCTCTGCAACCTACAAGTTTACGACTAACTTTTCAGAATTTAGCGAGCCATTTGAAATAGCATATTCAATTTTCAAAAGATGGCATATGTTTTACTTATTTTCGGAAAGAACTGATTTTGGAGATCCTCTTTGGTATAAATTTTCAATGTTCAATTTAATTTCAGAAGCTGGAGAATTGATTATAAATTTCTACTCCAACATTGGCTTTTTAAGCGACGCTAGTCATTACTTTAAAGTGAACTGCAATTTTTATGGTTTTACTTTGAACATTGTCAGGTATGTAAAGTTTTAATTGATTAATTCCTTTTAGTTAATTAGTTCATTTTTTATATTTTAGACTCTCTAACATACAATTGATGGGAGCTGATATTGATTTTAAAAATGGTTTTCTTTCTGACACGAAAATAAAGATAGCATTGTTTAAGAATTTATTTCAGTCAAAATCTACTGAAGTTGATAAATCGATTTTTAAATGCAATTATAGTCAAAGTGAAAACATCCAAAACGACAAACAAGAAGAAATAATTCCATTATCTTTTGATATTGATCCGTTTGCCGATGCCGAATCAAATTCGGCTATTTCGAACGTAATAGACTCTTATCACAAATTGATAGAACTCAATAGGAAAAGACTAAACACTTGTGATGATGATACCAATGAAAACGATGAAAATCCCACTTCAAAGGACTTGTTTAAATTGATTAATAGTGAATTAAATCATATTCAACAAAATAGAAATGTCTTCAAATCTACTTTTTATTTACATTTAAGAATGATATTTATTGAACTTATGGTCCATTACGAAGAAAATGAAAGTAACTCTAATTACGATTTCATCCATCATTTCAAACAACTATTATCACTTCTTGAAAATTACACCATGAAATGCTATTTTCCTCAAATTCAAAAGTACTTCAAACATCATTTAAGTCTCACCACTTCTATGGATGAACAAATTTTCCATGGATTTTGTGGCACTTTATTCTGGTCAATTATTTCATTTTATGTCAAAACTTTGATTGTTCATAAAATGTACAAGGAAGCCCTTTGTTATCTAAACAAGGTTGTTGAATTTTCCACCTATACGTTTGAGAGCCGACTTTATCGCTGCGAAATGTTTTACTCTCGAGGTTTAGTTATTTATAAATTACTTAAAAATTCACAGAAAAACAAATCGAAATATATAGTCAAATTAACTTGTGATTCACTGATGCAATCTCCGTTTTTACCTTCTCCCGAAATTGAAACTAAAACGCCATCTCCCAAATTTAATACACGAAGAAAAGTTCTTCCTAATGCTCCAAAACAAATTCATGTTTTCTCTGAAACAACTAAGAAGTATGCCACCGACATAAGTGAAGCAAATAAAGAATGTCTTGAAGGAACGCGCCGTAATCAACTTACCTGTAATCTTAAGCTAAATTTTGGAGGCAATCCTTCCCCAATAGATCCAAGCATAAAAGAATCTGATAAAAACTCACAACCAAAAACTAGAATTGCTCTTCGAACTCGAAAAAATATCAAGTCAACTCCTTTGGTTGTCTATAAAGATGATAACCAAGATCTTAACTCTCACTTTGATCGTGCTCTTAATCTAGAAGGAAAAGAAACAGATAATATTGAAGCATATTTCGCAAATTTGTTTGACCATGAAAAATTTTCGCGAGAATTCGACATTTCCCAATATTCTCAGGAAGATATAAAGGCTTTATTGAACAAAATAAATTGTTACATCGGTCTTCACCCATCTTTGGTTCTCTATCACGATAGTCACTATCTGTTATATAGATTTTCCAAATTGAATGCGAAAACTTCTCCTGTTTTGTTGTATCACTTAGCTGAATCTGCCCAATACACCTCATTCAGATACCGAAGTATCTTGAATGCGCATAAAAAGGAATTACTCCAAAAAGAACATCCCGACATTAGTAAAATGACATTCAAATGCGAAGACTTTTCTTTTATGCCATATATGAATGAGTTGCCAAAAAACTGGAGATTTGTGCAGATCAAACTGATTGACACGGGAAGCAAATTTCCAGATTTACTCATTAGCAGATTTCAAGTTGATCTAAGAACAATCTTTGTGAAAATTAGAAGTAAACAACAAGAAAAGGTTAGTTTTTATTATTTTAATATTATTAACTAATCTTTGTTACTTTTTAGGTGTTGAAATTTTTTCTAGATGAGTTTGAGGAAATTATGATAAGAAATAGCACTTCAATGGTGGAAGTAAATCGTGAAATTTATTGGAAAATTCGTTATGATTATGATACTCGTTTGAAAATGCTACTTAAATCATTTGAAGATATTTATCTCGGTCCATTTAAAGGAATCTTTTTAGGACAAGTTGCTGACACCACGTATCGTTCTGCTCGTACTCATTTTAAGAAGAAAGTTATTGAATCTGCCAAGGAATTTTCTTTACAATGCATTGATTCTAATTTGCTGGATGTTTTTTCTGAGTCTGTGATTTTTCTTTCTCAAAGTGAATTCGAAGTGGGCCTGAAAATACTATTTGATACAAATGATGGAAATTTCATATCAAACATTGACAAGATTAAAAAGAAATACTTCAAAAATTGGGTAACCAAGAAACAAATAGATCGGCTGTATGAAAATGTTGCCTCTGTCGGCTTAATTTTGGATCCTCAAGTTGCTCAATTTCCATTTGAATCATTGCCAACTTGTCGTCAAATTCATCAGCCATTTTTTCGCGTTCCTTCTCTTCGCGTTGCCTCATTTCTATACAATTCATTCAAATCGTCATATCTAAAAGATGATGTTAACAATGAGAGTGCCTACTATCTGCTCAATCCATCTAATAATCTTCAAAGTACCGAAACATTTTTTAAAACTAAATTAGAACTTATCAACCAATGGAAAGGCGTAATTGGCACTGAACCAGACACTGTAGAGCTTAAGGAGAATCTAGAAAATAACGATTTATATATTTTCTTTGGTCACGGGTCCGGATCTGTCTACTATCGTAAAATCCCTGACGGCGGTTTGGATAATCTCAACATAAAATCTGTCTCCATTGTCATTGGCTGCAGTTCTGGCAGAGTTAACTGTGAGGGCAAACTGGAGGAAAATTACGGGGTACCTTATCGATTCCTAGTAAATGGCTCGCCTTGCTACATTGGCAACCTGTGGGACGTGACCGACAAAGACATTGACTTATTCTCAGACCAACTTTTCGCTTATTCTGTCAAATGTTGGAAATCTAATTGCCACAAGGTTGCTTCGTTGCCAAAAGCTATTTCTATGTCTCGAGACGCGTGCAAGCTCAAGCATTTAATAGGTTGTGCGCCTGTTGTTTACGGTCTACCACTCAACAGCAGGATTGTTTAGTTTTATTATATTGATTTATTTTATATTGTTTCACATGACATTTTTATTCGTTTTTATTACTGATTTACATTTCATCAAAATTAATAAGTAAATTTGATTTTGAGCCACTCTTCCATATTACAATTCAATTTACTCGAGAGCCGGCACAGGCAAACGAGTTGCCGTCATTGGTGCAGGTCCATCTGTCAAGTGTCAACTGTGCTACAAGAAGTGATCTTCATCAATCGAACCGAGGTTCAACATCAAATATTACCCGAAAATGTTCATCAAATCAAAGCACAGGTTCAGTGCTTTGGTTCACAGTCGATTGCAGTAAAGCTCATTGATGGAGAGGCACAACATGAAAGGCAATATCAAATTGATGCACTCATATTCACCACTGGTTATCGACTTAATCTCGACTATCTCGACCAGGAAAGCTGTGAAATAGGACTGAATGCAAACAATTCACTCGAGGGAGTGTATCGACATTTGGTCAACATTCGCCATCCAACAATGGCACTGCTCTTTGTTGTCCGCCCGATAATATCATTTACACTCTATCATCAACAACTGCTTATTACACAAAAGTACTACTCGGCGAAATTTAACTTCCATCTCAAGGTGCATGATGAAATGGAGATACGTGTGCGCACTTTCGGTTATGGTGAACAGATGCGACACATCTTTACTCGATTAGATGTGACAATCGACTATTTTCGCGACATCGAATGTGATTGCCAACTGGAACCATTGAAAGCGGCTACTTTTGAGTTGTTGGGTGAAGCAGTCGAGACTCGAAATGTGGATCAAATTCGATACAAAGAGAACGACTATAGATTGGTGCGCAATGGGAATAGGTTTGAGCAAATTAAAGTAAATAAATAAATATGATTTTATTTATTTTATTCTCTCTCGTTGGTACGGCTTTATGCTTCAGCTAAAAGTGCTCGTTATGACAGCACATTGATTGGTCTAATCACGAGCGAACCGAAGATTGCTTTCCTTTCGTATGTTTCTTTAGAGACTTGACTATTCAGATTTACTAGTTCTGATGACTTTCGAATCTGTACCGTCTCGTGTGTGATTGCATTAGAAGAAAGCATTCGTTGGATGGACACTACACTGAATGTCAAATTTATTGTCCAACAAAGTGCGCCAAATCTAACCTAAAATTAGTACCGTGCAAAATTTCGAATGCCAATTATCATTTGTGTGTTCTATTTTTTCCAGTTCGGGCAGTATTAAAAGGCAATGTTTGGCACTGTTCTCCGAATTATTGTGCCTTGGTATTTGCATTTGGTGGCACGTCACGACCAAGTCAACTTTTGCCCGTACATCTCGAACCTGTGCTCCATACTCCCAGGGATGTGTGTCCATGGCAACGCCCTTACAGACGATTGTCTCCTGGCAATCTTTGATCGAATTTCACTGGCCCAACTACTGCGCTTCGATCAAATATGTCACCGGTGGGCTGCACTACTGACGTGTGCCTGTGCTCGACGTCGCACTTTGACGTTGGTTCTTGGCAGAAGTCTGGCCTGTTGGACCATTCAACCCTTCAACGATCACTTGGGGATACCCATCGATGGCCTTCCAGTAGCTGAACGCGAGGCTGCCATTGCGCTGCAATATTTGAAACCTAAAAGCTCCAACAACTGGTTCGATGGATTCATGGATGGCAATCATGCTGAATCGAAAGAATTCTTCGATATTCTTTACCGTCAAGATGGTCCAGATTTTACAGAAATGTCTCGATTCCGCGATGCTCGTCACGCTGGTCAAGTGGTCACCTACCTCACAGATCTTTTCTCGAACGTGCACACTCTCGTAGTGATTCATAGTGACTGCTACGAAGGCGAACTACTCTTGCTGGCTGGCCTACTTCGATCGAAATCGTGGTCGCTGGTGACCCTGGAGCTGTGGCTTCAAACTAGGGACATCGACGAGCGATACCTGGATCGTCCCGACCAACACCCTGTTGGCACTCTACTGCAAAGCATCAATCAGTGCTCTTCTCTGCAGCATCTCACTCTCGCCATTGGTGGAGACGGCTTTGGGCATGAGTTCACCTTTCCCGAAGAATCGTTTGCCTTTATTGCGCAACTCAAAGTGGCTAAGATCTATCTCCATTGTTATGATCTGCACAACAGGATCTGGAACGTTGTCCATCGATTTGACAGTGCCCAATTGGGCGAAATTGCCATTGGAACTGTGCACACTCTCCAAGCTGCACTCAATCCCCCATTCAAACATGTCGCCACAAAAGTACGCCAACTTTATCACTACCATTGGTTTGGCACAGTCGAGCTGCTGAGCCAAGTTTGTTTGCGTTTTACTTCGCTGACAATGTTTGAACTCTACTGGTCACCATGGGACATCACCTTCACCGAGTTGGTCACCCACTTGGCTTCACTCCGACAGTTGGCCCATCTCAAGATGCGTTTCTACTTTCAGAATCCTCATTTCCAAGAAGATCCATTTGCGGTGGTGGATCGAGTTGATGGCGAAGCAGATGAGCCTCGACATATCTCCTTGCCACAAGTAAAGATACTCCAATTTACCATCATTCGTAAGCGTGATCATCATGACTTTGAGTCATTCTCCGCGCGAATATTTCCCTCAGTTGAGATGGTCATCTTAAAGAATTTATACCTCAAAGACGTGCCAATGGATGAGTGTGACATCTGTCAACCGAACATCAATGGTCAACATGATCATCAAGTGGCCAAACGATGCAACCAACTGATGGCTCTTTCATTGCGCAACAAGTTCACTAATCCGGCTGTTCAAATGGTCGCAGATGGTGTCATTATTAACCTCGAACCAGACAATTCTCGAGAGACCTTTAAGACGGTCGTTATTTTGGTTGCGGTCTTTATTGGCCTGCCATTTCTTTTCCGAAGAATGAAACCAAATTAGCATTACTTCACGTATGCTAACAAGCAATGATCTGCCCGAGATTGGTGCGCACGATCTAAATTAAACTTTAATGTATTAAGCCAATTTGTGTTTGTATTATTTCATAGAGCATATGAGTGCTGACTGTATGATTGTGCCAAGCATGTGGCAATATGTCTTACAAGTGAATACGATTATATCATCACAGACCTTGATTATTGCAAAAAGGTTATGACAAGACTAGCTTTTCTCACACAAGCCAGGAGAGGCGATTGAGCCTACAGGGTAAATCTTGAGATACATAACTTGTGTGATAGTGTGCGGTGATATATTGATTGCAATTCGTTGATTTGACCAAACTTGCATACTATAGAAGTTAGCCAATTGAAGTTACAGGCAGTTAGACAAGATTAATGTTGCCAGTCACGGCCATTACAAAAGCGAGACATGTCGTGCCCAATGACAAATGGAATAGCCAAACCAAAGTCGGTCTGTGTGATCGGTGCCGGTGTGGCAGGTCTTTGTGCACTGAGACATTTCACTGCTCGACCGCACCAATTTGAACCTGTTGTGTGCTATGAACAGACAGACTTGATTGGTGGCACATGGAACTATACGGACCGTGTTGGACTGGACCACAATGGACTGCCCGTGCTTACGAGCATGTATCCGGACTTGAGGTAATGAACTTTTAATTTGAATTATATATTTGTGAATCATCAATAATTGCAATCAGAACCAATGCACCGGCCCAAGTGATGGAGTATCCCGACTTTGGGTGGCACTACAGCAAATCCTTTCCCGATTCAGCAGAAGTGCTCGAATACATCCACGATTATGTGGACCACTTCAGTCTACTCGCACACATTGAGTTTGAGCATCACTTGAAGCGTGTCACTCGTGACCACTTGACCAACACTTGGGCACTGACCCTGTGGGACATTCGTGCCAACCGACTATTTACCCGCAATTTTGACATTCTCATTCTATGTCCTGGCCGGTCGTGCATTCCTCTTTGGCCACAAATTGAGTCCATCAGTGCATTCACTGGAGACTTAATTCATGTTCACGATTATCGAAGCAAGCAACCGTACACTGGCAAACGTGTGGCCATCATCGGGGCTGGCCCGTCTGGCTTCGATATGACTGTTCAGATTTCTTCAGTGGCAGCGCAAATCATCTTCATCAATCGAACGGCAGTTCAGTTTGAGAATCTTCCATCAAATGTTCGGCAAATCAAAGGAACGGTCAAAGAATTTGGCTCAAATTGTATTCGAATTCAAGTGGATGAAAGTGAAGATGATGAAATGCATGAAATCGATTCAGTGATCATTGCAACTGGCTATCGAATTCATTTGGACTATCTCGATTGGAGCGAGTGTGGTCTTGAACTCAACCGTGCCACTGACACCCTCAACGGAATATATCGCCATCTGGTCAATATAAAGTATCCGAGCATGGCACTGCTGTCCATCATAAGACCGTCCATCAATTTTCCACTCTACCACCAACAGATTTTGTACTACATCAAACTGATTCTGGGTGAAATTGCAATGCCATCACAGGAGCAAATGCACGAGGAAGTGCAGGCAGAGTGGAAAGCGGCCAAAACACTCGGTCTGCGCGATTCTGAACGACATTTACTCAAAGTGCCATTGATGCGCAAATATTTCCAGACACTCGAGCGAGATGCCTCACTCGAGCCAACTTGGCCATCGGTGTTTGATTTGCTTGAAGAGGTGGCCAAAGTGAGGCGAGTCAATCCACTCGGCTACAAACAGGTCGAATACAGACTTGTGGATGCAAACACTTTTCAGGTGATCTGATTATATTCGAGGCTTGTGTGGACAAAGTTCAATAAAACTTATTGTATGCTTTACTCGATTGGATGGAACAAGAGTGGGAATATTCAACCGTGGCGGTGTACCACCCGGTTGTGCAGTGTTGGTGTTGCGTCTGCTTGATGGAAACGAACCACTAATGTAAACACTTTTGGCTCGCAGTTTACCACAGTTTGCAGTCACAATTGTGCCAAACACAAACGTCCAAATTGGCAATAATGGTGCAATTCAATTGAAACTTAAATTATTGCACAATTGGCCTTAATAAGCAATAATGCAACTATCACTGCTTTTATGGTCGTTTCCATTGGTCCAAATGGACAATCTCGCTCTTACGGTTTGTCTCGCTTTTACACCCCCTTCACATCCATTTCATTTGCAATGTCTATCGAGTACTACGGTCGAGTGTTGGACACGAACTTTGAGGATGCAAAGGAGTTCCAGGCACTCTTGGAATTCAAGACCGATAACGTGTTGATCACTAGTCTGGATGCTCGATTAGGCGAACACGAGCTGTACGTCAAGTCAAATCCCGATACCGCCAGCTACCAACAGTTGAGCTACCAATCGATTCGTTACATCATGAAGCAAGGCTGTGCTGTGACCTTTGTTGGATTGCGAAATAGAATCCAATTCACTGGAAGAGCAAATTATCTGAATCCGATCGAGCGCGAAATTGGCAACATTGAGGACGACTGTGAGACTGAGTTTAATGTGCCAGATGGCGAACTGTCGCAAGTGTTTGTGCCGGTGCAAGAGTACGACATACACTCGATCATTGGTCCCAAGGAGTATCGCAAGTTCAAGGCCACAAACGAAGCAGTTGGCAAGCGTCCGGTGACATTTTGGTTCAATCGCCAGTTTCAAGAATATCGAAATCCACTGATCAATCAGCAGCCAGGTGTGGTGACTTTCGAGAAGTTGGCTCTGTTGGACAAGGCCCGCGATGGCGTTCTCATGCACATTGCAATGTTCATTCGCAGCGAAATCAATGAGAATGTGCACAAGATGCGCATTGCCCTGAACAATAATGTCCCCACCGACATTGACGCAATGATTGCTCAGTATGAGCAGTACAAACGAGAGAATTTTATCTATTGAATTGTTGCATGTATTACTTGATAGCATTCGGTTTTTATATTTATTATCATTTCATATGTTTTTACCCACTTTTACTTATGTTCCAATAAACAGCTTTTATACACCAATTCTCAAAGTGACTTAAACTTGTTTTGCTTCTTTTGAATACGATTACTTGATAATGTGCCGATGTACATGTACCACGAGAGAGTTGGGCATTTGCCTTTATCACTCATATGTTTGGATTGTAATTTGTAAACAAAGTTGACGTTTTACATGTGCACGCCACAAAACAGTGAAATGCGCATTTGAGTTGTGTAGTTTGATCATTTCGTTTGGTTCAAATTGAACCGTTCAATCGTCTGCGTGCAATGATGTGTTCCACTCAAACCAACCAAACTCGTCGTTCAGTTTGTGTGATCGGTGCAGGAGCAGCTGGTCTTTGTGCACTGAGGCACTTCACTACTGTCGAATCGAGGCATTATTTTGGTCCAATAGTTTGCTTCGAACAGAATGGCCAAATTGGTGGTGTTTGGAGCTATAGCGAGTGTATGCAAAGTGCCAGTGATGGCACTCCACTGCACTCGAGCATGTATCGTGATTTGAGGTGAGTGGCTAATTAGTTGATTTACTTATTTATAGATTCACTTATTTATTTATTTACTTATTTAAATCCATTAATAGAACTCTGGCGCCAGTGCAAATTATGGGCTATCCCGATTTTGAACTCCAAAGCAGCAAATCCTATTTAGCTCACACTAAAATCCTTCAATACATTCGAGACTATGCCGAACACTTCAGCCTAATGCCCCACATTCAGTTCAACAGCCATTTACAACTGGTCACTAGAGAGAAATCGCAATGGCACGTTACAGTGGTCAATGTGCACACAAACCAGTTCACCACGCACCAGTTTGACATTATTGTTCTAGCTCCTGGTCGATTCTGGATACCGCACTGGCCAACATCGATTCCGACTTTGGCCCAATTCACTGGCGTGTGTATTCATTCGCACGATTATCGAGCTCGAGAGTCATTCACTGGCCAGCGGGTTGCGGTGATCGGGGCAAGTGCCTCCGGCATGGACATTTGCATGGAACTGTCAACTGTGGCCAAGCAGGTAATTCTAATTAATCGGACTGAAACTCAATTTGAAAATCTACTTCAAAATGTCAATCAAATCAAAAGTGAAATACACCAGTTTGGTGAGAAATCAATTGAGTTGAGATTGATCGACAGTGAAAGTGAAAGTGCATCGATTGTGACATACCAAATAGATGCAGTCATCTTTGCCACTGGTTATCGATTGAATTTGAACTTTGTGGACCAAACTAGCTGTGGACTACGACTCAATTCGGAGGATACACTCGATGGTGTGTATAGACATTTGGTCAACATTGCGCACCCATCAATGGCGTTACTCTCCATAATAGAGCCAACAATATCATTTCCACTGTATCACCAACAAGTGAGTTGACTCTCAAATAGACACACAAACTAACTTTGTCATTAATTGTATACAGATTCGTTACTTCATCAAACTACTGCTCAGCCAAATTTGCACACCAACTCAAACTGAAATGCACGCCGAAGTGCAAACAGAAATTGCCAAACGCAAGTCACTTGGCTATGCGCCATTCGATAGACACTTGTTCAAGCTGGACTTAATGGCCGAGTACTTTCGTGTACTAGAACGCGAGGCTTCACTCGAACCAAAAGTGAAACCAGTCACGTGGTCACTGTTGAAGGAGATGGAGAGGCAGAGGAGTAAGAGTTTGATCAAATTCAGAGAGTTCAATTATCGATTGGTGGACGAGCAAACGTTTGAACAGATTTAAAAAAGAGATTTACATTTGAGTGCACATTTTAATTACAATGCACAAAATGTTTTGAATTAGGCATTGAATTCAAAAGTGTCAACATATTGCTTAATAATTTAGTCTTAATTGATATTAGTATTTGCCACTGATGGCTGGAAAGACTTGGTCAAAAGTAGAATCGAATTGGTGCTCGATCTCTACTCTACCTCTCTCGCCAAGTCTGACAACAAGTAATGGGCGCCATTTATTGAGCACCAATTGAATTAATAGCACAATTTATTATTATTAATAAAACGCCTTAGAAGCAGAATACATTCCGGACTATTGTTTAATTGTCAATATTGACACAACACAGATGTACATGTGCACAATGTGAGCATGTATAAATAGCACCACAAGGTCGAACAAATGCTCACAAAATGCCAGTGAAACAAACGCCTCTTTCTCTCATTCGCAATATATCACTTTTCGTGCCAGCATGCACTCAGCTGATAAGTGTTTAGTGCCATCGACGATAAGTAACAATCACTGAAAGAGTTTGCGTTTACAAATATCCATTTGGAAATGCAATATAAAGTGCAAATATTAGTGATATTAATTTAGTGTCAACTTTGAACATGTGATTGACGATTTGGTGCATTGAAGTTGACTTTTGTACATGTCGAACCGAATTGAAAATGGTTCAACAGATCAGCGACAACACGAATGGCACGAATGATTTGTTTACTCGACGGCCACTCTCGGTTTGTGTTATTGGAGCTGGTGCGGCTGGTTTGTGTGCTTTGCGCCATTTCACCGCTCACAACAATCGATTCGGTCCAATAGTGTGCTATGAACAGACGGATCGTGTTGGTGGCACGTGGAACTATACTGACGAGGTGGGCACCGATCGGAATGGACTGCCAATATACTCGAGCATGTATCGAGATATGCGGTAGGACAGTTTTTGCTATTATTAGGGCTTTTAATTTCATTTAATTCGCCGAACACCCAGGACCAATCTACCAATGGAAATTATGGTTTTCCCTGATTTCGACTGGACGCACCAAGAGCATTCCTATGTGAGCCACACGGAAGTGTTGCAATATCTCAATGACTATGCGGACCATTTCCAGTTGCGGCAATACATTCAATTTGAACATTACCTAACGCACGTAACGCGCGATGGACTCAATTTCACTAGTGCTTGGAAAGTGACCGTTCGCCAGCTGAGCACAAACCAAACATTCACCCACAGCTTTGATGTACTAATTCTGTGTCCTGGTCGGTACTGTTCGCCCATTTGGCCACAGATTGACTCAATCGGTGCATTCGCCGGCTCAATAGTTCATTCACACGATTATAGGTCCAACGAGTCATATGTGGACAAGCGAGCTGCAGTGGTCGGTGGCGGACCGTCGGGCATTGACATTTGTCTAGAGGTGGCCAGTGTTGCCACTGAAGTCATTCTCATCAATCGAAAAGAGCCATTCAAAGACTTGCCAGAAAATGTGCGACAAATAAAAGGAGAAATCACGCAATTTGGTGCTCACTCAATGAAGGTTAAATTGCAAGAAAATGAAGAAGAAGATTTCCAACTCGATTCGATAATTCTTGCCACTGGCTATCGCTTCAATTTGGATTATCTCGACCAAAAGAGTGCAGGCATTCGATTGAGGCCTGACCAAACACTGGACGGTCTGTATCGGCACTACATCAACATTGAGCAGCCCACAATGGCGATCATTTCAGTGTTGCAACGAATTTTGCCATTTCCTCTATTTCACCAACAGATTCAGTACTTCATGAAGACACTTCTCGGCGACCAAGTGCACCTTCCATCAAGGCAACAAATGCTCAGAGAAGTGGAGGCAGATTTTGCCAAACGAAAAGCACTGGGCTTTCGTGACCAAGACCGACATTTGGCTAATGTGGACTTGTACGAACAATATTTAGAAAATATTACGCGCGACGGCCAATTGCAACCAATAGCACCGGTGACACTGAGCCTGTACAGATATTTAGGCAAAGTTCGGCAGCAAAATATTGTCGGCTATAAAGATAGAAATTATCGAGTGATTGACGGAGAGAGATTTGAGGAAATCGTTTGATGATGAAGTAGACCATTGAAATGATAACATTGTATTTGGGCTTATCAGTACACATAACGTCAAAAGCACATTGAAAAATCAGTCGATATCAAGTGGCACTTCAATATATTGTGGTTGAGTGATTTTTGTTGTGCTAATAAAGTTCATTTACATCACTGACTCAATGACTGTTTGAGCACCAAAAAAGCACAATGGACCAAAAGCAATCTGTTTGCATAATCGGTGCCGGTGCTGCAGGTTTGTGTGCACTTCGGCATTTCACCTCTCGACCAGATCGATTCGAGCCAATCGTGTGCTACGAGCAGACTGACCTCATTGGTGGCACTTGGAATTACACGGAGAGTGTTGGCACCGATCGAAATGGACTGCCACTGCACACGAGTATGTATCGAGATTTGAGGTTAGAGGGCACATGTTGACTGTCGGTTTGATTTACTAACCAACCCATTTCAGCACAAATCTACCAATGCAAATAATGGAATTTCCCGATTTTAAATGGACTAAGCCGCAATCCTATGTGCCGCACAGTGTTGTACTCAAGTATCTTCACGACTATTCGGACCACTTCAATCTGCACTCGTTCATCAAGTTTGAGCATCATTTGACTCACTTGACCCGAGTCGACACATGTTGGCAAGTGACCGTGAACAATTTGGTCACCAGCCAGGCCACAATCGAACAGTTCGACATTGTGCTCCACTGTCCCGGTCGGTACTGTGCCCCACGTTGGCCACAGATTGAGTCACTCAGCCATTTTAGCGGGCAGGTGATCCATGCACACAGTTATCGTACACCAGAGCAATACAGTGGACAGCGAGTGGCTGTGATTGGCGCCGGTCCGTCTGGCATTGACATTTGCTTGGAAGTGGCCGCTGTGGCAGAGCAAGTTGTGCTTCTAAATCGGCACGATTATGCACTCAAAGGTATGCCGAGCAATGTTCATTTGGTGACTGGCGAAATCGATCAATTCACTGCCGACTCGATTAGGCTGAAACACAAAAATGGCGGCGCAATTGAAGAACTACAAATCGATTCGGTGATACTCGCAACCGGTTACAGGTACACACTCGACTATCTCGATCAACAAAGTTGTGCACTTCGACTCAACCCTGCCGATGACACACTCGATGGAATATATCGACATTTGATCAACATACAACACCCGACAATGGCACTGTTGAATGTGCTTCAACGGACACTTCCATTTGCACTGTACCATCAACAGATTCTGTACTTCATGAAGATACTTCTCGGTGAAGTGCAATTGCCATCGAAGGAACAAATGGCCAAAGAGGTTGCACACGATTTGGCCAAACTAAAGCAATTAGGTTTCCGTGCCAAAGACCGACATATTTTCAACACTGACTTGTTGAAAGACTATTTTGAATTGCTCGAACGGGACGCCCATCTCGAGCCAATTGCACCGGTCAAGATTAAATTGTTTCGCGACCTGTGGAAAGTGCGATTCGACAATGTCACTGGCTACAAGACCATTGACTATCGATTGCTCAATGAGACAGAGTACGAAGAAGTTGGTGTTAGTTAAGCAAAGTTTAATTTGAATAATAATTCAATCAAACAATAAATCGCCAAATTAATTTCTCTTGCCATTTTGGTTGTTATGCTTGTTCTTGTTAACAGGCAACTTAGCTTGAATGGACACTGCTGCCTTGCCTTGCGCGCCCTTGTGAATGTTCTTCGGTGCCACTGAGGCCTTTGGCTCCTGCTTCGACAGTGAACGAGTCGAAGGTTTAGTTTTCTCTTTGAGTTGTGCTTTCACTTGTGTTGTGTTGGACTCATTCGACGTCTGTTGCTTCGAATTATTGTCTTTGAGCAGTTGCACCAGTGATGACAGTGACAAAGGCTCCTTCAATGACTCCTCGTGATCGTTCTCTTGTCGGCGTCTTCTATCGCCACTGTCGGATCCGTTTTGATTGCGTCGTCTGTTGATGAATCGCTGGTACGATTCCATTTGTCGAGGTGCACAGTCAGGGTTGAACATCTTTGGTCCGAAAAGTGACGGTCCAGGAGACAATGTACGAGGCACTCCACTCGAGAACTTGGCGCTATTTAGGTCCGAGGTTAATCGGTCAGGCTGGCCAAGGACGGACATCTTTCGTGGCGAGCCAAACATTTGATCCATGAAGTCTTGCTTGGCACGCGAAGCTCGCCGCTTGCCTTCGACAGTGTCCTCCAGAAAGAGCCAAACACCGAGGGTGAGTGCCATTGTGACCAGAAACATGCCTGACCAGAGAAAGGACCCAACATGGTCCAGCGAGGTGCTCAAACAGATGGTCATGATGGAGAGTGCAATGGCGATGACGTACAGAGCCAACAGCAGTAGAGTCCTCACATAGAAGCAACACGGACCTGGATTGGTAGAGAAGCACTCGCGTTCGTATCGTTTCTTGATGAACTTCAGGTAGACTGTCCTCAGTGCGAGAATGATCGCCCAACTGGCGGCGGTCACCATAGTGAGCCAAATGCCGAATTCGCCCATAGACTTGCCAACCGCCTTCCAGTTGGCGTAAAGGTGAAAGTGCACCTGGGCCAGCATTAGCATCACGGCCTCGAAGCCAACCAAAGCGGCGCACATTGCAAACTTGTCCGTGTCATCCAAACTGTGTGACATGTTCGTAAGCAACTGTTCTTGAGTGCTACTCATGTTGGGGCCAACGGCTGCACGAGCACTTGCTTGCTTCGACTTCAATTTGTCAGACTTGTCAAAGATGAAGGTGGCCTCGTCGCATGTGATGAGCTTGTTGATCACTTCCTCTTGCATGATCACTTGGTCAGTGCCGTTCAGATTGACCAGTGTAAGGTCAACCAGGCACATCACATTTTGCTTGTCCGAGTGGTTGATGGTCACTCCTGTGATTGGAGTCTGAGGCGATATGCGACCAATGACCATGTGCAGCTCGCCAAGTCGTCGTTCGGGCAGATTGCAGCACGAATAGCGAAGTGTCGCACCGATGGGACTGGTGCCCTCGGTCAGCAGTAGCACGTCGATGTAGCTGTTGGCATAGTCGAATCCATCCGTGGCAGGACCAACTCTCAGCACCACCAAATAGTCGTGGGTTGACTTGCCCGTAATGCACAGGATCACGTTGAGTTGCACTTCGGGGTCGTATGGGTCAGCCGTCCACCAGCAATATACCACAAAGTAGACCAACACTGCCCAAAACAGCAACAGGTCCACTATTGGCAGAATGGGCCCTTTGTGATTGTAGGCACAGAAGCACTCTATGCTTCGTCCAACCATCTTGAAGGAACAGTTTGCCTGGGGATGGTACGGATTGATGCACACGGCCACGTAGGAGTCGGTGATAAAGTTGCTCGTGTTCGGTGGTATGCTCATCGAGGGAAAGTCGTGCTCGTCGCTCGAGTTGTACACAAATGTCTGCGGAATCATGTACTCCAAAATGAATGCATTACTTGAGTTCGACTTTGTAGGAATGGTAAAGTGTTCACCTTTGACTGTCACATACGAACCGTTGGGCCAGTGGTAGGCCAGTAGAAGGTCGTACCGAATGACCACTCGATAGCTCACAAGTGACCTCAAAGAAAAATCTCCATAGAACACATGATCGGGCAGTCTCAAGCTAACATCTCCGCTTGTGTCGTTCCAGTTGTTCATGCTGGGAATGAACGCTGAGCCGTACAGTAGTATGTCCGAAGTGCCGGGAAACCAACTGAAAATGTGCACAAATTTGAAGTAACACAGGTCAAAGTACTGGTGCGAGTTGTTGTGCTGCTTGTTGTACAGATTGACGATAGCCAAGGACATGTAGATGCACAGTTCGGGATCGCCGTGTGGCTTGCTGCTGATGGTAGTGCCATTTGCTGGTGCAGTAGTGACATTTGTCGGTGCAGTAGTGCCATTCGTATGGTTCGATCTGCTGTAAACATCAACAAAACCATCAGCCATCACTGCGCAACTGAAGACCATCGTAGATGCTAAAAGAGTACACCACCATAAATGCTTCATGCTTGAGGGCGAGTGACAAAGAAGAAACTTGGAACACAGAGTTCGGCGAGAAACGCGATTGAAAGAAAGTAGAGTTGTCAGAAAACGCAGCAAAGTACATGACATTAGCCCAAAGTGAAAGACACTTTATAGAGACAAACACCAAACAAAACGAATTCGATTCGAAGACTAGCAAACTCAAAACCAAATTGGCGAACCAAAATTTAATTGCGATGCAAAATTCAAATGACTTTAATAAAATTAATAATAATTGTAGTAAATTACATACACACCGTTCTTCTATCAATTGCAGTATTAATTAGTTAATAACAAAACTAATTAACTCACACTAATCGGCTGGCTCAAAGGTGTAGTGCACCACACCGGGCTTCCAGTACTGTTTTGGTTTCATCGGATTGGAGGTGTGCAGGTCCAGGTACATGTCGATGGCTTTGATAACGAAGAACGAGGAGAAAAGTGCGAGGAAAGTTGAAATCATGATGAATCTATTGAACCATTGATGTTACATTAGTATTATGAAATTATTATAGTTCATCAAGCAATCAAACTTACGGTGAATATCGATACTTCATGTTGAGATTTGACTTTTCCGACATGTGACAATCATAGTCGATGTGTACGGTCTCACCAAAATTTCTTCGTCTGTAGTAGTAGTCAAAGTCCTCGTAGGGATCGCGCGCATCCTGACACACAACTGGCAAATTGGGATAATCACCAAAGCCCGAGCCCTCCTCGTATGGCTCGTAATCCTCGGGAATCAAATTGTACTTTCGTGCAGCAGCTTCACGTTCCTCTTTCGTTTTGGGATATGGGGCAGGCTTGTAATCACGGACCCAGCCACCTAAAGTACAAAAAAATTGTTTTGTCAGAAAAAAGTAAATACATAACCAAATAACTTACAGGATCGGACCGGAACGATGAACAACTGTGGATTACGTCGAAGATAAACAGTGGCCAACTGTTTGGCAGACAGACCGAGCCTAGCCAACGACATGGTCGCAGTACTTTGAATACAAGAAGATGATCCAGAAAAACAGATAGAAAATATCCAAAAGGAATTGTTTTGATTAGACTGGCTGACTTTGTCGCTGGTCGGGCAATAACATTGGAGAAAACACGTCAACGTATTCAGAAAAGTAACGAGGTCAGCAGCACACACATTATGTGAGCTTCACAAATGCAGTTACAAACTATACATCAACTAACATAAATAAAAGTAAATGGTTAGCACAGCACCTTAATTGCCCCACTACCAAAGCGTTACTGAAGTAACAGAAATTCACAAATGACGTTTTTTCATAACAAGCCGATAAATGATTTTGAGCAAGTACACTGCAGTAAAGGATGAGCTAACCAGAAAACCCAAATCTGGTTAGTCGAAATAACCCAAATTGACCGTTAAACCCATTTTGGCACAATTTACTGTTGAGTACATTAGTGGACAGTCCACTGAAAAGTGACTGCATCATAGTACCCACTATAAATAGGCGACGAGGTGGCCGAGTGGTTAAGGCGATGGACTGCTAATCCATTGGGTTATACCCGCGTGAGTTCGAATCTCATCCTCGTCGATAAACTTTTTATTTTTTATTTTATTTATTATTTTATTTTTTAGGTTAAGACAATTTCCAAGTGATTTGATATAATCGGTTAATTTTATTTGATTATGTATTAATTTAGATTTTTTGGGTTATTACCAGATATTATTAAGTAGTCACAAAATGATCGCGAATCACCTTATAGCCCAGCAGTTGTTTCTCCATTGGCAATGCATAGAACTGTTGTTTGGTAATGAAAATGATTTCCTCATTCACAAATTGCACCACAAATCGTTCCGTCTCCGCATCATAAGCCATAAACTTGTCAATCTCATTATTGTCCAACAACTTCTGATTGTGTGCAATCAATTCAGGATTGTTAAAGTCAAATTTAGGTTTGCCATCCAGTGGATCGCCTTGTCGGGCCAACTTTTGTTCGTCCTCATACTTCCAGATCATCTGCTCGGCAGTGGGCAGATCGACCAGTTCGAGTGCCGGCTGCCAGGTCTGTTTGCCACTCACCAGTTGAAAGCAATAGCACAGTTGACTCTTGATAATCTTTCGATCGATTATTCGGGAGGTTCGAAGCTGCACTTCGGTCAACTTTTTGTGCACAAATTCTTTTGAGCCATTTGGTTCGGCTTGTTGGTGCTGTTGTTGTTGGTCTTCTTCTTGTTGGACGTCGGTGACAGTTTCACTTTCGACATCAGACATGATGTTGACCGGCAAATCGACTCACAACCAAACTCACAAAGGCCCACACGAGTCTGTCCGAGTGAGACTCAGACAGTTACATGACTCAGTGAGTCCAATCTTTCTCTCTCACATGTGGAACTAATTGAGCGGATGTGAGGTGAGTGCACAGTGGTGGTGGTTGCATAGGGCGAGAGTAGTATTATATATGAGCACGAGGGTGGCGGAGGAGGGGTAATGGACACAGTGCTTACAAGCAGTGCCATAACAAACAAACAAACAAACAAACAAACAAACAAAGGGTAAGGGGCAGCAGTGCTAAACGATGCATGCTAAGTGCCTACAAGCATCCACTGATGCATTGTTTTATTGCTTTTTGTTGAAGATTATTAAAAGCTTCTTGGGAATGGCAGATCGGGCAGTGCTGTCCTTTTGCCGAATGTCATGGCGGTGGACAGCCATTAAGAACGAGTTTTCTTTGCCTTCTTTCTGGTACAGAATTCTTTCGAACGAACAAACCTTTCCGGCACTTGTTTGAAGTGCGCATTTTTGCTCAATTTGAAGTTCAATGAAAATAACCACCAGATCAATAAGTTCGAGTCACTGTTTCTTTTCATTACTGTCAAGATTGAGCGATTATGCTAATATCCCAATGTTGATTTCTACTGGTCACAAAAGAGAAAAATATTAGATTCATAGATGAGCACATTCGAATTTACATCTATCTCGTCATCGTTGACTCACCATTATCAGCAGCTGCAGTATAACACGAGACGAAAGAATGCCGCACAAAGTCTATTACGAGTTGATAATGAGAATGAATGAATGAGAGAAAGTGTATAAATGGGCAACCAAACTGAACGAACCAAATTTAAATAATGTCAAATTAAACAGACTCAAATGCCAATGTAAACAATTAAATTAAATTCAAAAATGTTTATTACCAATTGCACTCACGAGATGTCGCCACTGATCCACCAAATCACCGTTGTTGACAACTAACGTTCGCGTATGTTTGCCGCCCGCTGATTGGTGGATTAATTCGATATGATTCGTTGGTGAGCATGCGCAGTGTTAGTGCAACCGAACACAGTTTGGCGCACTGTCCCCTCTGACTGGCTTGCCTAGCGCAACGAGTGTGCCTCTGTGTGTGTGCCGCACTCGGTCTGTGTTTGCAAATGTGTTGTGTGTGTGACGGCCTGTCTTGGCTTCCTTTCCTCTCACGAATTCTTATCGTCACCTTTTCATCAGATTTCATCTCATCTCACAATTCCACCATTTTGCATGCTCTCGATTTTTAGTGTAATTCGTGTTCGTGGTTATTTTTGTCTAAACGTTACAGACACACGCCGCCTCCGCCAAAATGAGGGTCAATCCCAATCAAATGTAAGTTTATATCTTGGAAATTTGGGATACTAAGAATAGATGCTATACAAACGTGTTTCTCGTGTTCCTAATTACGTGACAAACATTATTTAATATTAAATTATTCTTTTGCCAAATCTACCTGTTGCCAACGGATTTTTCCTCTTTATCAACGGTCACTAAATAATCACTATCTTTATTTTTATGATTTTTATTTTATTTCAAAATTTAATTTGTTTTATTCTTTTCCCATAGTGATCGAAAGAAGGAACCGGGTCCACCTACTAAACCTAAGCCCAAGAGAGCCAGACAGTCTCAGCAACAGCCGGTAGAGGTGTATTGTCGTCTCCGGCCACTTAAACCGGTGAATAGTGCGCCGGCTGTGCGTCCTTTGAGGTCCAGCACTGAGCTACAAGTTTGTCTTGATGGTTCATCCAATGGGCAGGTATACAAGTTCAAGAAAGTGTTTCATTCCGAAACTACCCAAAGTGTGGTTTTTGAAGAAGTCGCTTTTCCTTTGGTAGGAAATCTCATCAATGGAGAGAACGGTTAGTTTTGTGTTTTTTCTTCAAATGTATTTTATATATTTATACTTTTTAATCTGATTAGGTTTGCTATTTACTTACGGTGTTACATCTTCCGGAAAAACCTTTACTGTAACTGGCGAACCAAAGTTTCCTGGAATTCTGCCTCGTACACTTGATGTACTGTTCAACACTCTGGACAAAAACAATCTTCAAAGTAGGAAATATGTCATCAAGCCGGACGGGTATAATGGTTTTGAAATCAATTCATCTCCGGACGCTATTCTTCGACTTCAAGTTGAAACTGGTACTGGTACTCCTTATTCAACGCCTCTGTCTACACCTTACAAGCAACCTTTACGAACCCCAAGATCGGTGGTAAAGACAGTTGATTGGTCAAAACGAGAACGGGAAAGTCATTTTGTAAACGAAATCAACTGTGACAACAATTATGCGGTTTTTATTTCGTACGTAGAAGTTTACAATAATTTTATCTACGACCTGTTGGACGAATCGCCGGATATTGCTGCCAGGCAAACTCCTGGACGATTACCAATGCGCCTGTCAAAGAGTCGAATACTCGAGGATCCTATACGAAATGTTCAATATGTTCTTGGAGTTGTTGAGGTTGAAGTAAAAAATGCTAATGAAGCCTACGATCTTTACCTCAAAGGAGTTGGTCGTCGAACAAGTGGAAGCACTGATTTGAATTCTGAATCGAGCAGATCTCATGCTATATTCACCATTCGTCTCGTCCAGGCTCCACTTGATATTAATGGCACCGAATTGGTTAGCAACAAGAAGTACATCCACGTTAGCCAATTGGCAATCGTCGATTTGGCAGGAAGCGAACGTTGCGGACGAACTAATGCTGTTGGTAATCGGCTTAGGGAAGGGAACAATATCAACAATTCTTTAATGACTCTTCGTCAATGCTTTGAAGCTTTGCGTGAAAAACAAAAGGGACCCAATTCCGAGGTTATACCATACCGTGATTCAAAATTGACAAAACTTTTCAGGAGTTACTTTGAAGGAGAAGGAGCAGTCAAAATGATCATCTGTTTGAATCCGAGTGTAATGGACTTTGCTGAAAGCTTAAGTGTCCTCAAGTTTGGCGAACAGTCTCAGGAGATTCTTACTGCGAAAGGCCGTGGAGCTCGAGCTGCTGCACCAGTGTATTTTGATGAAGACTACTGTACTCCGTTGTCTTTTGGACCTTCTTATCCAAAACGTTATCTTGAGGAAGCTGAGGACGAGCGAATTATTCCCGAATGGATTTCTGTCGCTGAGCAGCGCAAAGAAGCACTCCGCCAAGCTCGAATAGTTCATGAACGAAGACTGAACGACATTCGTCGTGCAATCGCTAATTCTGAAACTGAAAATGCTCAGTTGAAACAGGAAAACTCACATTTGAGGATGGATTTGGAAGCTCGTGAAGCACAGCTCAAGGATTATGAAAATAAGGTACTTCAACAAAAGCGAGAATTGGACTCGAGAGATCGACAGAATTCTGAACTTAAAAAGACAAATTCCGACACTTACTATGAACTACAATTAAAGGAGAATATCTGCATTGTTCAACAAAGGGAAATTGAAAATATGCGTTCATCGATGAATGAACATTTGAAAAAGGAAAAGGAACGACTCAAGAAGTGGTGTCATGAAATGTTAAATCAGAAAGAAGAAGATCTGAAACGAATGAAGTGCCTCAATCAGGACAAACTCAATTTAGCCACTAAAATTCTGATGGGCGAGGGTGATGGAAACAATGTTTTGAACGACTTCAACCTCTTGTCACCGCCCAGGAGTGCATTCGATATATCGAAGAGTGTACAGCCATCGATTTTACAGCAAGTACAAACTCAACCAAAGACGTTGGCGAGTGTCGAACCTCAAACCGCTACTGCTACTTTCACTCCACATGGTCCGCCAGTTGTGAATCCTCGTTTTGGCACCGGGCCAAATGCTCCCAATGACAAGTGGATTGAGCACATTCCACCTGGCACCATTGAACTAGGCACTATTCTTCAGCCAATATTTAAAAATCGCAAATCGGTTACCAATCTCAAGCCGTCAGACTTTAAGAATAAGAACATTACCAAGTATGCCGTGACCCATAACATAGCCACCGAAAGTGGCAACATCGAGACCGAGGTGTACAAAGGCGATGTTGTTCCGTCGGTTACTGGTGGCGCACAGATAATTTTCAACGATGTGGAAGTGTTGAAGCAAGGCTCGCCAATGCAAATGGGACTATTCAATCGAAAGCGCACTGCTACAACTGATGCCAACGGAAACGTTGCTGTTGAATCCGAGCCTGGCACATCCACTGCCACCAGCACACCAACCACTGCCCCTTCGACCACAAACAAGTGAGCCTTTTACATATCATTTACCCCAAACCCACTTACCCAAAGCTAGTCTATCAAACAAAAAAGGTTAATTTATTTCAATAGTTCTACTTTACCTTGTAAATAGACAATTGTTTATTTACTTCTTTTAATTTATTAACTAATCGTTTCCTCTCTGAGCTTTTATCTACTTTTCCTTTAACATCCCTAAACCATTAATACATCTGTCAGTGTGACAACAATAAACTAATCGATCGTTTTGTTTGTGTCTTCCGTCGATATAGACGTCCTCGTAGACGAATTTAGTCGAATCTGGTCACACTGAGCTGACCAGTTGCTGCTGCTGCTTTTATCAACACAACACACAACGAACATATGTTTACAGTAAACTTTACTCTTCATCGCCTATTCCCCGTTACCCTCCCTAATGTATACCAAGTATTATATTCATTGCTCTATGGTCACTAGTACCACTCTTACCTCCTTTTATGTTTGTTTGTCTTGTTTTTACACTTTCCCGTCAATTTCATATATGTGCGCCAAACCTTACGAATTTGTTCATCTATTGTGAGAATTATTTAATTATTACCACTATTATTATCACTCCATCGACAGTTTTTTCAAATTAAATTAAATTATTATCTTTTCTCATTATTAATTGATTGATTTTCTCATTAACACAGAAAATTCTTGGAAGGGGAAATATTTGTGTAATTAAGGACAAACCGTAGAAATTGGAATTGATCATTGAGAGTCAGTCTACTGTCGGTGCACACAATGTTTATTGACTATGTCGTGTGGAATTGTTGATTGATCTTGTGGATTTACTTATTGAACGCGTTCACTCGAATGGTCTATTCGCTCTTGTTAATTATTAATGCTTTGGTAGACTTTAATTGTAAGTTGGTTGATTTATCTCGGTTTAGTTCATTAGCGACTTTGTGATACTATTTAATATTGTATTAGGAAACGATATATTCTTTTTTTATTTAAATATATACATTTGTACATGTTTCATTATAGATCCAAAATGTCATTTACTCTCATTTTCGTAATATAACTTGTTCTTTTAATACTAGATATAATTGTGTGCCCACTTGTATGGGCTCAGTTTATTTTATATTTTATTTTATTTATTCGTCGAAACGATTTACAGGCGGCTTTACTTTACTTGAGTATTGCCGTGGCTTACGGTTATTACTGCTGGCACACAGACACACACACACACACCAGCGAATACCTCCCATTTGATTGCCTTTTTGTAATACCGTAAACTGTCCCGGATTTTCGGTTTATAGTTTAGTTTAGTCTGCAAGTGACAGTCTATTGAGTGTGTCGTCCAATTGTCTGGAGCGCGCCCGTTCTGTGTAGCACACACACTCGACTTGATTGAAGCCAGACACAACCAACCAACCAGACAAACGATTCCATAAATAAATCGAATTGAGATGGAAATCGTGCGCGGTGTAATTTTCGAGAATTCTGGATCCACTTATCCGTATACGGGTATGTGACCATATGTCGAATAATAATTTAGACTACTAACTCGATTATATTTATTTTGTGTGTAGCAATATATACTACCCGGATTTGCAGAATTTGTGGGTCACTTGAAGGCACAGACACACACGCACACCACCCGGCGAAAGCATAATTGAGCGAACATTCTCACAGTATATTGATGGCACCAATTACTGCGACGACCAATTATCCGGGTGCTGGTTACTAATATGAAGGAAGCAGAAGCAGCAGCTGTTTGACCGAATTGGTATTCTCTCACCTGCAAGTGACTACTTGAGATCGACTTTCAGCACGGGAAGGGGGTGAGGTGCATTGTGTGGTGCTTTGTGTGCGCTATATAAATGACCAACATTGTTCACGCTCATTAATCACATACTGCACCGCTGACTGTCCTGTTCCATTTGGAACTGTCCTGTATGTGACCTTAACTGTGTGTGCCATGTTCAGGTAAGACCCTCGACTTTAGTTGATTTGATTTATTATTCTAACATGCACACACACACTCACACACTTTTCACTTCTTTATTGCGTTAACATTTAGGTTGTGTGTGTGTGTCTCGAGAGAGTTTGGTCGGTTTGACGCAAGAGAAGAAAAGAAGTGAACAGAATGGTGCTGAAAGGAGCGAGGATGGCGCCCAATGTCTCTACAACCAGAAGCATACTTTAATGAATGGCGCCTTACGCTGCACTCTCCTACACTACACTGGAACTACTGTGGCCACTCTGCTCATGCTCCTCTGTGTCAATGTTTATGCTTTGCCGCTGTACTCTCGTGCACTCCGCCAAAGTCAGTCGTGTCTTGTGTTGTTCAGTATTGCGAGTGATTTTACGATGATGCACTGTGGCAGTGAAGTGCACCTGAATGCCTCTGCCAACGGATAAGTGATCATTGATCAATACCATCAATAAGCACAATCAGCGTCACGTCACTGTCTCAATGTACTCTCGATATGTGCTAATCTGGTCACGCCATAGATAAGACGGTCGTGGCCAAGGTAGAAGTGTCCTCAGAGTACTTCTGGTGAAGTTCTTTAGTTCCCTTCAAGTCCCTAGCGCCATCCATTCACGCGTCCAACATGTTGAAGACCATTCTTCGTTCTCCCTTCAGTGGAGTAATGATCCATGCCTCTCCTACCAACGCGGCCACTTGCGTGAACGGTTCTCCGTGCAAAATAATTTCATCACGGGCCTACAAACACAAGTACACTGTCATAAGGACTTTTCTGTCCGACAAAGAACGGGTGCGCAATTTTGTGACACTACTCGATCCCGAAGAACGAAAGCTGTTGCAAGATGAGTTGAATCTGCAAAATCCTACTTCAGAAGGTGGCCCAGCAGGAGCAGGAGGAGGAACAGCAACAACTACGGATCATCACATTCACGCACACGACCAACCCAACTTTGAACAACTTCGCGCCCTGTCCATCCATCAAGCGTTGCCTTTTATCGGATTTGGCTTTCTAGATAATTTAATAATGATCCTCGCTGGTGACTACATTGACATCACTTTGGGCGTGTCGCTGGGCATCTCCACGATGGCAGCTGCTGGTCTCGGTAATGCCATTTCTGATGTGGCCGGCGTGGGCTCTGCATTTTATGTCGAACGAATAGCGGACAAGTTGGGCGTCAAATCGCCCCATCTGAGTTTGGTGCAGCTACAGATGCCACGGACAAGGTGGGCCACACAGATTGGCAGAGCCATTGGCGTCGCAATTGGCTGCATTATTGGAATGTTTCCGCTGCTGTTTATTCCACACAAGGAAGACCGGACAGAAGAGACTGAGGTAGCCATTCAAGTTGCCGAACTAGACTAGACATTGAATCTCGGACGATGCTTCGAATCGTTTTCTTTCTAAACCAAAGAATTACAAACGCACTCTGCAACTAATTGCACCCGAATCTGTTCACTTGAGCAGCTCAAATTATTTACATCAACTATCTATACAGATCGATGTTCAGAATGTCGATCACAATTTGCACTCTCAAACTTGACCACACAAGGCACAAGATAATCATTAAGCAGCTTCTCCATCACTCATCACATCAACCTTTTCATTTTCATCATCACTGCCATCCTATACGAAAGTTCATCATATAGCCAATTTTTGTTCCCAATTACTGGGGATCTCGATAATCGAGATAATCCATAGTCGTATGACCTCGTTCATTCGAGCTTCTTTCGTGCAGCATTAGCTTTAACATTATCTTGTGTTAACAATATTGTTTTTCTTCCTGTCCCTATTTAAATATTTTCAGTCCCCCATGTTTGTTGTGTTGATCATTTTCGTATCCTAAATTAGGCATTATCTCACAAATTTTGATTTGTTATTATTGTTAATTAATGTTATATTCAAGAAAAAAGATTTGTATTCCAGTAACAAAACAAACATATTACTGATGTTATTGATGATATATCACACATATAATAATTAAGTATTTACACAAATACACAACCGAACAAGATGAAATAGACAAAGTAAACTAATTTTATGGAATGAAAGATTTATGGTTGCACTGAAGAATGAGATTCGAGACTTGGAGTAGGTGTTGTTGCAGGTAATACAGAAGAATCAGGTTGGTCGTCGTGATTTAATTCGGGTTGATTGGCGTCGAGATTTATGTTTGGATCAACTTTCGTATTTTCCTTGCTTTGTTCAGTTTGCTGTTCATTTTTGATGTCCTGTACAACGTTCTCGTCGGGTTTCGAATCTACTTTCTCATCGTCCTCGTTCTCGTCGACTAGATTTGTGGAATTGCCTTTTTCTACAACCGAAATAATTAGTCAATTAGAGATATTTAATATAAAACAAACCAATCTTAATATCGGGATATTTTTGTTTTAGTTTTTGTTTCAAAAAACGTATTCGATGAAATATCGAGTCCAAGTCCTTGTGCATCTCAGTCAGTCTGGTGGTGTGCTTTCGGTAATCTCGCGACAGTTTCTCATAGTGAATCTGTCCCAGTGCATTAACGTTGACCAGCATTTCGTTAGTCTTCTCAAATCGATTCAACCTAGACAAAAGTAAATAATAAATGTTAGTTTCTGTTAAAAAGGCAACAAAATACAAACATATTCTTTTGTGTTTGGTTGATTTGATTGACATCGTCCAGATTGACAACCGAAACGAGCTGTTCCAGAAAGGAATTTGCCATCTCAGAGTTGAATTCTTCAGATTCCTCAAAGGTGCTACTACTGCCTCGAGGTTGAGGTGTTTGACGGTCATCATCAGGACTAGTTTGGTTGGACATTATCGTTCAGAATCAAAAGGAAATCAATTATTGCAAAACAAACAGCTGGCAGCGAGTTGGCATTTGTAGGGAAAGTTTCGCGTAAAGCAAAACATTGACTTAGAGCAATTGCCCAACTGTAGGCTCCTATTGGCCGAAGGTAGAAGGCGCCAGCCAATCAGCGACGACCGTTTGGTCAGACTTTTAAATTCAACGTTCAGCGCAGACACAGACCGACAACAGACCTAGCGACACCACACCACGAGTAGTTTGAGTTTGGCTTGATTACTTTTTGGCCTTTTACTTGGAGATTTGCCCAAAGAACCTTAGTTTCGCCTGTTACCTCGCGACTAGCACCAACCAACCACCGAGTTAAAAGGTTGCCATCATTCGCATGCTTCTGTCTATGTGCTTTCTGTACTCGGCCCAGTTGCATGTCACTTCGCATTTTCTTTGTCCTCACCAAGCTGGTCATTAGAAGCCTCATCTTTTTTGTCCTCAACCGTCATCGCTTCCTTGTTTCTCAATTTTTTCATCAAATCTCTCATTATTACCTCCTTATTGACCTCCGTTTTTAATTAGATCTATCATTTAATCCCCTATTGGTTTTATTCGCCTTTTCTCATCTTCAACCGTTTTTTATTTTGTTGTTTTAACGTGACGATTTATTTCGGTATTTTTGGGCCGTTGCTTATCTCTAGTTGTTTTTCTGCTTAGCCATTTTTGCTAATCTCCATCATAATGGTAAGTTATTTTGTGTGTTTCCTTTGTGTACTATTTTCTCATATTTTTTTGTCATTCTATAGCACCCATTCCAATCTCGTGCTTTGCGCCAAGTCAACAACCAAGGCAGCTACAATCAGGCTCTGAAGCCTATCAATAATGTGAGTTATTTCTTATTATGTGCTTTATTTTCTGATCCTATTTTATTTTTTATTTAATTTTAGAATTTGAAGAACAACATCCTCGGTCTGAAGTCGCTTAATCTTAATTCGGACAATACCGCCAACCTTGCCGCTTTGAAGCAGAAGGCTGCAAATGAGCTTAATTATGGACAGCAGGGTGGCTTCTCGAAAATCCCGGTTCCTTCGCGGTCTCGCATTCCTATTGCCAATTCACAGGAAAACAGGGTGCCCGAGTTGTTGTTCAAGAAGAAGTCCGAAACGGCACTGCTCAAGAAAGCCCAACCTATCGCGATTCCCACTCCGAAGCCTGTGATTGAGAACATCGATGCCGACACGAATTGTTTTCTTTTGTCCGATTATGTGGTCGATATTTATCATTATTTGCGTGAAGTTGAGGTAAGGCAGTTTGTGTATGTTTTAGGTTTGTAAACTTATTCTTGCTTTCTGTTCTTTAGTTTAAGCAAAGATTGGAACCGAATTTTTTGAGCATCAAAAACTGTGTGGCTCCTCATATGCGATCTATCCTTATTAACTGGATCATTCAGGTGCACGCTTCCTTCCACATGATCTCCGAAACGCTGTACATTGCCGTCTCGATGATCGATCGCTTTTTTGCCCGTGAACCAGTGGTCAAAGGTCGCATTCAGCTGGTTGGCATTACTGCCCTGTTCATTGCTTCCAAATATGAAGAAATCTACTATCCGGAAATTACCGAATTTGTGGCCGTTTGTGATAAGCTCTACACCAAGAAGGATATCATCAAGATGGAATTGCAAATGTTGGAGGTACTTAAGTTTGAACTTGGGCGTCCATTGCCTCTGCATTTTCTTCGTCGTGGTTCGAAGGCCGCACACGCCGATGGTCGTACTCATATGCTGGCAAAGTACCTTTGCGAATTAATGCTCGTCGATTATGAATCTGCCCACTGGAATCCTTCTCTTCTGGCGGCCACTGCATTGTACATGTCACTTCGACTGATTGCTCTCGAACGGGACCCAAGCTCTGAGGCAGTGGACAATGTTTGGACTTCTACCGTGGAGCACTACACTGGCTACTCTCGTGCTGATGTGATCAAACATGCTTCTGTGATGTGCCGAGTTATCGTCAATGCTGAAAGTTCCAAATATCAAGTATGTGTCCGTTTAGTTCTAAACTATACACAAACTAATACATTTTTCTATTCTCCCTCAGAACTGCCGAAAGAAGTACTTGGCTGCTAAATTCATGGAGATAAGCAAACTACCTCAATTCTCCTCAAAGTTGGTTAAACGGTTGGCTGCCCAGACGGCCAAATAAACTTCGAGGAATTCGACCCTGGTCGTGCTTCAGTTTTATCACTTTGCAGTACAATCAACCGGGAATCCTCGACTTATTGGACATCATCGAACCGAATAGAATCGTCACCATTCTTTACTACCATCAACTTATTTTATTCTCACTTCTCAACAAACATAGATTTTAATTATTGATCAATTTTACTGCTGCATTCTCGTGAATGATCTCTTTATTTTTCCATTAATTGTAAATTGTATAATAATTATTAATTTGGAAACATATTTTTCTGTACACTATCTTTTATAAAATATAAAACCAAGTGATGATTTTGTCTTAATTTTGTTGTTTTTGAATTTCCCGCAATTGCCAGTGTAAATATAATGAAAATATATAACGCAAAAACAAGTTTGCTTAAATTAGAAATGTAGTTAATATTTACTGAATGAACTTTTATTTGGAATCTTTCGTACCAAAAATCAAATACAAGATAAATTCAAATTTCTGGGACAGTTTGTTTACATCTGCCAAATTCGCGATACAATCGATACTAGTCTGTTTGTGAACGTCCTCTATGAAGGGACTGAATTTGATTTGAGCGATGCTCGCCTGTGATTGGTCCGTTCGTATTAGTGTTTCACAGTGTGACGTAATGCGCACAGTCGCACTGCGCAGAGTGCACATGCGCATTTGAGTGTCATCAGCGGTGTGTTGTGTTCGGTGTGTTCGAGTGGCACACGTTCTGTGCACATTTCATTTGCGCGCCTTTGCATCCATCGCCTGCCTTGTTCGCCTCTCTCTGCCTCAATAAGCCAACAGTCACATCGCATCATCATCGTCAACACTAGAATTCCGAACGTTGTCATCGCAACTATAAAACCAATCCGCATCGGGCGTCACTAATTCAAATATTTGAAGATTTTATAAGTCCTTTTTTGTACTCCCAGTTTCTGGTCGAGTTCCGACGGCTACCTCTCCTCAACAAGGGATCTAGTCTCACCTAGCGCACAACTTGCTTATTTTCAGGTACGTGTACTATTTATTTCGTAATGTCTGCCCTCTTGTCTGGTTTTCCCCTCGTCTGCAGTCTAACTGTCATCTAATTACTAACCGCCACTAAAGCGGTCGTTGACTTTAGGATTCTTTAGAATTTGTATGTCCTTTCACTTTTAGTTTCGTTTATTTTCACTCCCCACGAAAATCACCGATTTTATCTTTTTATAGAAAATTGCTTTAAATTGTTTTTTGACAGCTCAGCTTAGTAATTCCCCTTCACTAATATACTATATAGATTTACTATTATCCTACAGAATATATCTAATCTTCTGGTTAGTATTTTACTTTTAGACGCTTCACTTTTATTTCAATAAGATCTCACTAGTTATATCAAAATTTCCTCTGTGAGTATACGTCACCACAGTCATGATGACTCAACAAGCTATTTGTAATTTATTCTTACAACCCGCTCTACTACACGATTCTCGCCAACTAAGATAAGAACGTTTGTGTGTTAGTGTGACGAAATATCTTAGAGATATGCCCGCCCCCTTCTTTTGGATGACAGTGCACGACTCCCCTCGTGTGCACCACTCTACTAGCTTATCAACAGTATCACTACTTTGGCCTTGCTACAAAGTCCTCTTTGAACCCTAAAGCTACTTTTACTTTGACTCACTCTTTGTTATAAGCCACTGTACTAATCGTCTTTTCGTCATTTCTCTAGCTTTTTGCTTCTTTGCAAGTACGGCAATTTTGCTCTCTCGACTTTTGTGATTCGTCAATATGTCTGCGAAAGATTTTTATTATTCGGATAAGTATTACGATGACCAGTTTGAGTATAGGTAAGTTATTTGGCTTTTATATTTTATTCTGATTTTAACTATTTTCTTTTTCCAGACATGTGGTACTACCAAAAGAATTTGCCAAGCTGGTGCCAAAGACACACCTGATGACCGAATCGGAATGGCGAGCCCTCGGTGTACAGCAGTCTCAAGGCTGGATCCACTATATGATCCATAAACCCGAACCGCATATTCTTCTGTTCCGACGACCGGTGCCAGGCTCGAAGCCTACCCAGGCCGAACAGTTTGAGTCGGAACGTGCCGAAATTATGAACTGAAGCTGGCTTGCACCAATGCTCTATGCCATCTCCTGTCCTGCCAAACAAAGCACCCCACTACCACCTGTAAATAATGTAAATTGCACCTTCCACCAGCAAAAATTGTTTATGCGCTCATACTCGTCATCTGTTTTATTAAAAAATTCTTGTTTTTTACGTCTTTGTGAGTAATATAAGTACATTCTACACACTTATGCAATTGATATTTCAAATATCACGCTCTGTTCTGTTTTCCCAAACAATTCCCAACTGTGTCATTTAGTTATTTGCCTGTTACGTTCTACAAGAATTTATTATTGTATTCAATCAATTATTTGATGATCATGATTTACACTCACAGACTATAATGTTGGCTCCATATTATTCATAATGTACTGCCGAATCGAGATTTAAATAAATTGATTGTATTTTTTACTGTTTTGTGGTTATTTTCTCTATTCGTTAAATTCAGCGAGGACTTTTGAGGACAACTGTTTTGAGATGATTGCGTCACTTAAGAAAGTGTTTGAAACATCTGTTTCGTTTAGTGTGAGGTCAATGTTTTCCGTACAGGTGGTCGTAATTCAAAGGTTCAAAGGTCATATACATGAGTCATACAGGCTTTCTAGACTATTCGCGACCAAGGCCGAAACCGCACCCAATAGACACAAAATTGATTTCAAAAATAAGCATCGAAATATACATTGTAATCTACTGTTTCATTGCGTTAAGATAATATCAAAATAGCCGATTGTCATTTCCTAGAAAATTCTAGTATTCAAATAACCTAAAAACAAATGAAAATCAACAGGTTTCTTGTTTGGTATGCAATCATAGCTCAACTACAAATCTCACCACCAGATGTCGACTCAATCACCATTACCGAATACAAAATGAGCCTTTTCTCGCTGATGCAGCCCAACAAGCCAACAAAGAATCCTTGAAAGAATCATTTCTGTTAAGTGTTGATCTATTTTCTCAATTTTAATAAATACTCTCATTGACCCTTCACCTTAATCACCTGTAGTTTTGAGTTGTCAATGTCCTATATGCTCAATTTCATAACCATTCACATGTGAAACCAGTGTCAACCACTGTCCCACAACAACTGAGTATCGTGAGTTGTACGCATGCGCGCCAGTTCATGCATTCTTCTGGCTTGTGGTCGTGTGTGTGTTCGTTATATCGCTTCGGAACGAATCGTTGTTGTGTTGTGCTGTGTGTGTTGTGTGTGCACTGATTTCCTCGAATTGAATCCATTCGAACCCATTCAACACACAACACAACCGGACAGTGACAGCTGTTGCGTCACAGTCACACACGCACACTGGTCAGGTTACGCCCAGTGGTATTCCTGTTCCAGATGAGCAAATCAGCAACATTACTCACTTCCATTCTCATCATACGATGGCCACAAAGATGATGCACAGCTGAAGCCAACGAATATGTCACACAACCATAACCATTGCCTTATATTGTTTTGCTCAATTTTTGCCTATTTGGGAATCGTTTAATGCTCAACAAGTCTACCTCAACGCACACCAGAATCGAGAATACAGTCAAGAATTATAATCCTCATCTAAACTAAAGAATTAAAATTTTATTAATACTCAATTTGAAATACTTAACAGACTGAACAATAATACTCTCGCTCAAGTAAGTTATGAATATTCTTAAAGATTTCCTATTAATGTTTCTTTGTGTATATTTTTGTAGATTTATCGTATTTTCTTTAATTTGAATTTTGATTACAAATAGTTTATGGATCACCTTTACATTGTCGTTGAAGCGATATAGGAAATTGTTTCCTTTTACAATTGAGTCATTTGCCTTAAAGTCCACAGAAATCATAACCAATAGTAAATATAGGATGTTTGTATTTTATATTGAAACTAATTTTCTGTTTATCTGTTTTGTTTAGTTTTACTTTTGATACCAAATTTTTATCTTATCAACCATTTTTCAACGATTTTACCGAATTTACTACTTTTTCAATACTTTGAACTTTGTTTTTACATCTTTTGGTTTTGTTTAACTTGCCGACTTCAACGCAACATTTCAGTATTCAGAAGTATCCTCAAATAGCCTCGAGTATTGGTTTGGTTTATTTTGAATTAAATTAAATTATCGATTTTTATTGATTGTTGTTTTATTTTCATTTCAGAATATATTTACTGCCTTTATTTGCTACTACTTAAAATCATCGTTAACCGTTGTCACATTTATTATCGCGCACCCGACTTTTTTCTCCCTCACCTGCCTCTTAACAACTCTACCTCTCGGTATGTTGACACTGTTTGAGTTCTTCTTTTTTTCTGGTGTTATTTTTTCTCACTTACTTTCTCGTTTATGTTTTGTGTGTTATCTCTCACTGTATGTTTGATTTGATTTTAGGGCACAAACGTTAGTTTAACTTTTCTTTTTCATTTGTATTTGTCAATATGACGACATTAGGGGACAGTGTTCGTAATATTTGTCAATGAGCACACACACACAATATACTTACTTTGCGAGATTTGTATTTGATTTTGAATGTGATTTACATTACTTTGTGGGCAAATGAGAGAACTGGCACTGCTTGTGACTGACACACGTCTGTGTGAGAATGTGTCACCAAATGGGACGACCGAGCCGTACTAGACTCGACACTAACCAGAAAAACGGTCTTTACACTTTGTCATATACACACACATTGTCATGATCGACCAATTGACTTTTCCCTCACTTCGACAATCTCAGTCAGAGTAATACAATTTGATTTGTCCTCCTGTCAACTCCATTGCTTTCACAGTGCACACACTCGCACTTTTGACAGTAGATCTCAAGTGTAGTGTTTTGTATGGTTTCGAGTTATAACTGCAGTATGACATGTCCTTCTTATCACTACCGTCGACCAAGTCCGATAAGCACCCGAGTGATATATCCAATGGAAACTAATCCCTTTCTTCTGTTTCGTCTCTTTTTTTTTTTCTTTTCTATCAACGTTCGTCATTTTCAGCACCACTCCATTCTCCTCAGGCCAAAAATATGGCCTCTCGTTCTAATCTTATCAACATCAATGTGCTTGCGGAGAGTCTCTCTTCGTAACAATTCAGTGCATATGAGACATACAATACATCATAGATACATCTCGAGTCGACATGACATAGATGACTCAAGCCAGTCATTCTCGGGTCTTATCACGAGTATCATATTTTGTAACTTGTCACTTTTATACACACACACATTGACCAAAACTGGCAGTGTTTGAGCTATTTGTGATGAGTGTTGTTCCTATTTGTTGCCTTATTCTTCTTTTTCTGTTTCATTCATAGCTTATCAACACACACATACACAATTTAGTGATAGACAATACACACACTTTGAATTGCATTGCATCGTATATATATTTAGTATATTTAGTCTACAGAGACACACATATGTTGATGTTGGTAACAAGTGTACAATGTACATACACAGTCTTGTGTGTGCACAAATGGTCCTCCAAAATGGTGATCATGGTAATGACGGTGATGATGCTGGTGTGAGAGGATGCCTGGTAGTGTCTATTGCTTCCACCCGTCAACAACGAAACTATGCTTTCTTCTTTTTATGTCGATATATGTTGATTGATCGATGATTGGTGGAATTGTAGTTGATTGCTGATGCTGTTGCTGCTGGGTGATGATGAGATTACATTCGATACTCTCGTGTCTTCGCCTCTCCTTGCAGTCTTCACTTCACTCACTTTACTCACTACTATGATTTATCGTTATTTTTATATTGCCTTTTTGCTTTTTACTCGTTTGATTCTTTTGACGCATCGCGATTGCTTGATTGCACTGTTTGGCTGGTTGTGTGTGTTTGGTTGTTAGGTTCACGTTGTCGGTTGTTTTGCGCTCGTTCGGTCGGTCCACCGATTATGAAGATATCCGACCACTAATACGTGAAATTCATTAATATCTACCCTTGTACTTGTACTCTCGCACTCACACTCACACACACGCACATCACTCCTATCATATCCTAATTATACTGTCAATACTTTTTTGCATCATGTTTTTGCGATGATTTCTTTTTCTTCTTTGCTTGTGTGTGCGATAATACACCAAAATCAGTCACTCAGTCACACAATGTATAGCTAATCAGTGACACTTCAGTGAGGAGCAGAGGTAGGGGAGAATAATCAGTCGATCCGGGAATTTCCTATTACTTTGACCTTTCAGTCCAAAGTGTATATTTCCAAACCCGATTTGTATGAGTGGGTTGAGTGGTAGTGTGAGTTGCAGCTTTCAGTAAGGTGTGTAGATTCGAAATAGCTTCCGTTTACGCAATTCATTAGTACAAACTATTACACATCAATCGATCGATTGACATTGACTTTAATGTGTTTTTGTGTTATCACTACTTACTACTAATAATCTCACTTTTTCCCATAATCTAACTTTGTGTAAAGTACATTACACTCGATAGGTGGCTCGACCAGCGTGTGTTGTACCACAAAATATGTACATTTAAAATTATACATTGCAGTTGCACTCTAAATTAGTTCATTGCTATTTTGATTTGAATGATAATTCTTATAATAGGCATTGTTGTTGAGACAATCGTTGTGTTGTTGTTGTTGTTGTTGACTTATTTGAATGAATGAACAAACCCGACAAAGTTTAGAATCCGCCAACACATTGTCCTCGGCTTCAACTCGAACCGACTCGACACTCTGTCTCTGTTGATGAACCTGAAAGTCGAACTCAGTGCAAGTGCATTTACATTTCACTGTGTTGACGTTTGTGTTATTTGATGCTTGAAATTTCTTGAATTTTCTCGAGTTCTTAGACACTTTTTAGTTTATTGCCACCTTTTTGCTGTGCGCTCCATCCTCAATCAATCAAGCCCCTTTGCCCCCATCTAGTATATACTACAGTGAGCTTATCCATCTTCTGCTCGTGATTTCGCGTATTTTATTCTTTATGTACGAGACTTATGGTTTAGTGTGAGTGTTTGTGTGTGTGTGTGTGTGTATTGCTTGTTTGTTGCTTCACTTCCACTCCAAACGGTTCATTTATTATGTCTCGTTTGTTGTATTCAGAGTTGTATTTATTATTTTATTATTATTATTATTACAGTACAGTGTTGACATCTTAGCTGTACAGCTTTATTTTTAGCCAGGTACCTATTCGGTGTACGAGTAGAGAGA
This sequence comes from Rhizoglyphus robini, assembly GCA_023373905.1. Lineage (NCBI taxonomy): Eukaryota > Metazoa > Arthropoda > Arachnida > Sarcoptiformes > Acaridae > Rhizoglyphus > Rhizoglyphus robini. The sequence goes on along the minus strand of JAKIJQ010000001.1, from coordinate 9,326,118 downwards.
TATTGCCATAGACTCTAGCTAATATATGATGACTTGTGTGTATTAGTGTATGAGTATGTGCAAAAGTTTGTGAAAAATAAGTGATTTTTCTGGTGTACTAGTGTTGATGTGATGATGAGATGAGAGAGGGGGAGGATAAGTCACGAGGATTGTACGACTACTAGAAAGAGGTGCATGACTCATGCATCAATTGATTAACACAACCCACACTTAAGACTTTTCTTCTTCTTACTGAGCTGAGCTCACTGGCACTGCAGCCAATATATCTTTATACCTTTTATTGTTTTGTTCTTTTTTGCCACTATTTCTGTGCCCTTATCAAACGTAATCTCTAATCTTATCAATCATTTATGTATAATCAACCACTGATGTGTAGGTACGACCAGGGCCAAATACGTAGAAGTCTTAAGTCTAAGTCTATTCTATCGCAATACACGTCCGGATGCGATTTTATTATTAGCAATGCATCACTTTTTTTGTTACTTGCAAAAAGAACATTATCGTACGATAGATATGGCTTACTTCTTCTTGGAACTACCTCAGAGGTCAAGTGTGCATGCGTCTGTACACATTGGCGCGTCACATTAAGCCAAATGAAGCACCTGTGATTATGACTAACTTTACTGTTATTATTAATTCCGCTTGACGATTAGATTTGGATATGTTTAGAGATTTAGTGGTAATTTGCATTTTATAGTAGTAGTAGAAGTGGCCGAGCATTTATTACTGAAAAGGTTTCAATTTTTACTGCGATCACTTTCATGGGAATACAACCCAAAGTGACCGTGTTATCAACAACGAGGAATTTTAATTAAATTTTTGAGTAGATTTTACATGAAACAGGATGCAGACTGCAGACTAAAATGGTGAAATCCTGGTTTTGGAAGAAAATTGAGTTTGTTACTAATTAGGCAAAAGTTTTGGTTTGTCAATTTGGACAAATGTTTATTACAATGTTTTGGAATGTTTCTACATTTTGTTGAAACTTTCATTTTATGAATACGAATTTGCATTTTGCCACTCAGGTTGAATCTACATTTAGGCTGGAAATAGCTTTGTAGCTTAATTTTATTATATTAATTTATTATTCTACACAGTATTAGACATATGCACGAGTGTCTGTGTTGTTGATTATTCATCAGATGAGGGCTACCATAACGGTAACTTGTGCATTTGCCTACTAATGCACCGAAATGTGTTCTTTTCAGTGGTCTTATGTTGTATTAATAAATATAATAAATAGTATTTGCCTTTTTCAGTGCAATTCACTCCAAATATGGTGGCCAGATGCATATACAAGCTCATTGTGCACTTATTACACTAGTGGATCCCATTTGACAAATTGCTTTATGCCTCGAGTCGAGATGAGTGTATGTGACTGACTTTATGAATGTGTCTGTCTGTTTGTACACTTATCGGATAGTTTAATCTTTTATTATATTATGACTAGTGGGCAATGCACAACATTGATCAATTCAAATGGTTTGTGTTGTTGCCATTATTGCATTATTACAACTTGTCATTTGTATATTACTTTACAACTTTACTACTCAAAGATATGACAAGATACTGTTTGTAATGTTGTACAACATGTTCCTGTAATTGTACAGTTTCAGATCAATGTTTATTAGGTGAGAACAGAACAGTTTGTCCAATGGTGGGCACAGTTGCTTGAATGGATTGACTTGGGCAAACTTGTGTGCTTATGCAATTGTGTGACTGTCATTGACTGGTTGTGCCCCTTTATGTCTAGTCTTTCAGGGGTGAAGTGAGAGAATATGACCAGATCCGGTTAATAAATATATGGCGTCAGGCCTCGTCATTGTAGATGTCTGAGAGTTATGTTGGCGGCATCGTCGGTACCGTTTAAGATTGCCCAATTTTGCTGTAATTTAATCATCGCAATGCAACGTGCAATGTAATATGTTCACTAATTATGTGCTAATTGCACACTTTACAGTTGGATGGCTCTACTTGTGTGTTCACTTTGCACGCATCATGTAGTATTGTATTTGGTTCCACTGTATTTGATGCTTTTGTGCACTTTGATTTCGAAGCGACGACGATGGAGAAACGCCCAGGCGCCAGTGCACTTCTTCTAGTGTAATAATAATAACTGGATACCCTCATATACATTACATTACATTAATGCCCGGGCATTGAATTTCGGACAGACATTTTTCCTGGAAATTTTCTTCAACATGGCATTCACAACACAACACTAGTTAGCATTATAATGCAACCTAATATAATGCAAGAAGTCTGTTTAGGCCGAGCGCAACTTTTGTATATTCATTCGAACACGACATCACATTTCATCACATTTCCATAGAATCGATTGATTTGCTTTTGGCACATCTTTTGTGTGTGTGAGATGTGCACCACTGGGACTGCACTGTAAATCATAGTATATGATGTGGTTTCAGCTTTGATCCACAAATTCTTGAGAATATATTTGATTTATTCAAATTATGCAATACTCAGTCAGTCAAACACACTCAATTTGAATGATGGCACACAATTTGCAATTTGAATTTTAAATTTAAAGTTATTCTTTGTATATGATATTATATATGATGACCGATCTCTGGTTTGGTCTGTGTGGGTTAACCATCATGTGTGAACGAATGTATATGACAAATTGGCTCATTTCCCATGTATGGACTTTTTGATTGATTTTTTGCTATTCGAATACATTACACTCCCCGAGTATATGCGAGTTAGTTCTGGATTGATAAATTTTATCAGCAATTTTTTATGTTTTGCGGGTACTGTGTGTGGGTACAGTGTAATTGGTGTGCAATTTGGTGTTTTCGGTATATTGCATTCAAATTGATTTGAATTTGTGATTAGGCAAGCATAAAAAAGTGGTCCGTTTTAGTGCTGACATTTGGAAATAATCATTTTTCTGTAATTAAATTTTGAAATTAAATTTTATCGAATTTAGCAACGATTATTATTTTATTAATGATGAAAAAGTCCGCAATTTGTCTTTTGTTGAGGTTATTTTTAAATTATTTTTTTTACTTCTTTTTCCAAAGTGGATGACTCATGAGCGAGACACACTGTGTTTCTCACTATGTGACATTTTAATTGCATAGGAAACATTTTTGTATTTTTGTTGTTATTTCTTAATAATAATATAATTTATATTAATTGTGCTTAATTGAAAATTTTTAGTTTTACTATTTCTCAATAATTTTGGCTTTCTTTTTAAACTTATTGTCATATAATTGTGTAATTAAACTAAAAATATGTACATTTTATGTGAATTTCAGTTGGGAGTTCTTTGACATTTAGTGTATATGAACTTTGTTTTCTATTGTTTTTTAAATTTCGACATTTTCCTACCCCGTCTGCTTGGGAAAACAATGAATTACGTCTACGAGGTTTGCACGAAAGTATCTGTTTTGTTATGTGGTTCAATGCCATGCTTGGCAATCAGGCTTACTTGTTGTGCTTACGAATGTCTGTTTTTATGAATGATGTATTTTTGGAGGACTTTAGTAATTAATTAATTATAATTGCATTATTCAAAGGGGACACTTTTGACAATGTAGAAGACTAGTGATGAAAATAATAATGATTATTAAAATGTAATTAGGTTGCATTCTTATGATGGGATGTGATGTGTGGGGTAATTGATTGTTTTGTGTGATATTTATGGAGCAGTGGTTCCTTTTGAATTTGAGTTGAGAATTATTGCTAATTTTGTAAATGTCCTCCTCATCTTTCATTTTTCGTAATATCTCCAAATTCACTTTGCTCCCACAGTTTCCTCTGAATTATTTTTCAACTGAATTGGGTGCTGTATTTTCTTGCTAATTTGTGTGTTATTCTCTCTTCTTCGCTTAGATCTCTCTTTGAAAATGAAGGAAAGAAGAAATAGCAAAAAGAGTTTTTCCGCCGAACTTTTTCTCTGTTATTTGTTGTTGTTCCGAGCAAGCGAGATGATGACAAATTATCATTGGGAGTTGTGTGCGTGTGTGTATGTGCGAATTTCTATGGAATTCACTTGTTTGTGAGTAATATCTACTTTGTTATAAACATTTCAGACGAATTCGAGTATCCATCTGAATTATATTATTGCAGTATTACTTATTTCACTAATATTAGATAATATGAACTTTTCTGGTAAATGGAAGACCCCAAAGTGTATCCCTCACTGTGTGTCTAAATGTCCTGATAAAAGTTGGTGGCACTTCTCGAAAACACAACACAAAGAGCATGTTTTGAAGTGAACAGTGCAAACTTTTCTGTGAAATGGCGAACAACAACATTCGACACACACACGGCACAAATGGCACTTGAGAATTTACTTGAAAATTGCAAATGCCCACTTGTCTTGCATCAACAGTAATGTGTCATGTTGATGTTGATTATTTGGCATAAAAATTGTTTTCTTTCATACACTTTGAACAAAGTGAATCAATCAAACTAGTATTTAGTAATCGCTATGGGAAACTTGTACATGTGCTTGTGTTGTTGTGTTGTCTCGCTTGATGTGTTGATGTTGTCAGATTTCCTCAGAATTTATGTGTTTGTTGCAATCACACTCATTCGTTATATTAAGTTGAGTTGAATATCTCGTAAATATATCGCACTTTATTATGCTGATTTGTACTGTGTGCGATGTGTGCCTGTTTTGATATACATTGAAAAATGATTGATTTTATTAATGGCAGAGAGTTATGTCATAGTCTTGTAATTGGGTGCATTTAGCTTTCGGTGCACAGTCACAAGGATAACGCTCTCGCGTGTTTGTCAATGTCATTTGTCGATTTGAATCTATCCTACGATAAATCAATCAATGAATTAGAAATGGTCGAGTGTGTTGTGTAATGTAAAAGGAAATGTATGAATCGATAGAGTGCTGTGTCGTAATATGTGGTCAATTGGGTAAACATTGGCTTTTACTGAATTATATTGCAATGAATTGTGGCCTTGGAACTGCAATTGTGTGTTTGTCATATGTTTGGGTTGGCTTATGACTCAAAATATTCTTATTTGCTTGAGAGCTGCTTCTGCTATTAGAGCTTCCAAGGACAGAATGTTCTTTAGTGTAGGGGGCACTTGAGTAGTACTGAATGTGTACTACCCATTTTCTGGTTAATTTCTTAAAGATCTAAACGATATTTCTCGAATTAATATTATTAAGGAATAATACCGTATTAATATATTCTCGTGAATTTGTGTTGAATATGTTTTTTAATATAATATAAATTAATTTTGATAATTCCAGATCGCTAAGCCTTCCTCGAACTGTTCATTGCTTCATTTATTCTCGAACATTTTGGTTGGTTGGACTAATTCGGTCGAAATTCTCGGGGTCTCCGAATTGTATTCGCTTGTGTGTACTTCGGATGGCTTAATTATATTTGCTCACTTGTGTGTCTTTTTATGTATGATTTTATTATATACTAGAGTAATTCGAGGAATGAATTAATTGAATTTCCTTTTATTTTGTAGCTTTCCTCTGTATTTTTTATCCCGGTCTGCTCTCGTATGAGTCATTCCACTGGTACTGTCGATGTACTGTACAGTTTGTACAATGGACGCGCCTGGTGGACCACGAACCTTATAATCCTGTGGATTCGCTCTAAACTTTGTACATGTTGGTTGTATGTGTACTTTTCGAGTTAGTGGGCAATAGACCAAGTGTAGTGTTTTTCCCTAACCAGAGAATACTTCCTGTGAAAAGTTGAGTTTCTATTATTCAGGCAGAGTCATTCAGTGACTGTTCGAGTCTTTTCTTCCGAACTGAGCTCTGAACCTAAAATTGCATATCCATTAATCAATTAGCGAGAATTTATTTCTATTTTCTGCAGTAGTGGAAGTAGTGGAGTACTACTGTGTGTATGGCCTTAATGCCAATGGTGCGTGCTTGTGAATATGATTTCATAGTTTGAATTTTATCGGGAAATGCATTTTCCCATCATCGCCGTTTGTGTGTCATCATGGTGTGTATGTGCATTGACTGCGTTAATAGGTCTACTTTGCTGTACTTTTGGAATAACTGTCAAAATGAGGTTTTTTGTCAAAGTATTCAAAGTATTCGAGTTTTTTGTTGAGTCTTTACCGTTGAATCAATCATTTGATAGCAATAAAAGTTCACGTTATGACGCATAGATCATAGATTAATATCAAATACCAAGGGAAACTCTCTACATATTTGCATAATGTCATACACAAAGGTGGTCCTGGTTACGTGTTAGATATCCTTGAGAGATATAGCTCATTTGCATTGTGTTCATATGTCGAGATTGGACACTTCTTGGAAGTGTATTTCTTCTAGTTACAGGAAAAAGTCTGTATTGACTCACTTTGTGTGTGTGTGTTATTTCAAGAAGTGCTAATGGCCTTTGATTCTGATTAATTGTCATTTAGTTTAATTTAGAGCTCAGAGGAAATTTGCATGTGTGCTTGTGCGTACGTGTCCGCTTTATTGCGATTCTGGTTAAAATTACATTAAACTCATGATTGTCTTGTACGGGAGCATTGGTATTGTGTAATTCCAGTGTGTGTTTGTGTGTCTATTATGAACCAACAATTAGTACACCTGGGTATCTATTGAACCCAATACATTGAGTGGTTCTATTCCAGGTACAGCACTACACTGAGGGGGATGTACCGATTGACCTGAATCTGTACAACGTACAAAGAAACATACACACAAAGACATGTCTCAAGAGGTGTCTTAAATGTTTGCATACTTATTGTTTTAAAGTTTACGACATCTTGTGATTCTTTGAGTGTCATTTTGGTTTAAGAAAAGGTTGTGAAACCTTGACATGCGATGGTAACAGTATACTACTATCGCGTCTTGGCAAATGCTGTGGTCATACAAGCGCATTACCACATTATTGCGTATTATAAGTTTGATTTGATAATTATTAATATATTTGTGTGCTATTATGCCAATGCATTTGGACAGTTTACGGACAAATGTTGAGAAATTGCTGCAAGCGATATGAAGTTGACGTTAGGGTTTGATTATATTTTGGGATATTCCAAGTACGAGTGAATGAATTATTTTGTTGATTAGATACATTTATCGTCAATTCTTTATTGCTATTCTTTATTATTATTCTTTTATTTATTCTCCATTGTCTGTTCTTTGTTCAGGGTATTACATAAATTTTCGCGTAATATTTGCACATTTACTTTACAAGGAAGGTGTATAATAGTGAGGAAACACAGAGTGTTTGTATTGTAGCAGTACAATTCCCGGTATTACCTGATTACTAGTAAAAGTGTCACAACACACTCTCTATTTACACACTAATTAATCGTTCGCCAATTTATACAGTATTATTATTACATACTCAATGTACATAGGTATATATACCTTTTTAGTGGGAAATCAGACAATCGTACCTATCTACCGCACCACTCTCTATCTATTCCCGCTAATTTACCCTAAAAGGTCGATCTGGCACTATTAACCTATTAATTAGTTTCGAGGTAATTCTAATATCTTAGATTTTTTTATTTGATTGTCAAATATAAGAGAAAGTCTGGTTTGTTCTGGGCATTATGTGTATAAGAGATATGACTATTATTTTTACTTGGAATAACTACTGCATTGTGATGCTCATTCGCTAGTAAGTGTATTGGCAAGACATTAAAGCGCCCGTTAATATCGTTAATTGGCGATAACATTAGGCATTAGCATTAAATTGGTTAGATTGTGCCTGCAAACTTATTTTATCTCTGATTAAGTCTGTTGTTGTTTTTCTGTGCTGTTTTTTTGGTTTTATTTTTTGGTATTATTATTACACTTGATGACTTTGTTGGTTAGCGCACTCACAATGTCAGATGCATTGCTCACACTATTTGTGGTCCTAGTTGATGATTGTGGTCTGTCTGATTGGATATATCGCACTTGATTCAATGTGTCAATGGACATTGCACATGTACACAATGCACTTGTATCGGGCTGTACAGTACTGTGAAGGGCGCCATGCACTATCTGTACTGCACTCTGTGCACAGTAGTGGTAATTAGCGCCTCATTTAGTTGTGCCTGTGCACACTGCACTATGTACTCTGTATATTTCTTAAGTGAAATCATTTTTCCTAAGAAAACTGTTCCGCGGCGGTCTCTTCTTCTTTTAGACGCACATCGTCATTCGACTGTGCTTTGTGTAGTGTAGGGATGGCGCGATACGATGATGACGTTACTTACCGAAGGGATCTTCACAGGAATCAGATGATTGGACAGATTTCCTAGAAAATCAATCAACCCAAAGCACTAACTAAGTATGGTATGGCACACTCTAACGTGTGCTAATGTGCCAATGTTTTCTACTTTGCTGTCTTTCAATTAGTTTCGCAGAATTGTCTCCCGAACCTTATACCATGGTTCACTTTACTTGATTTGATCAGAAGAAAACTTGAGTTTTGTAATCTGGTGGGAACGTTTGCTATCATTCGAGATGAGATGATGATGACACTCAATGCTTTCATGTCAAGTGTACATTCGGCTGAATTGGAATGAATTTGATGTCGTTTTCAATTTGGGTTTAGCTGGAATTGTGTGAGTGCCTAATGTTCGTGCCTTTCACTTTGGGTGACATTCACAGGCGAAATGAATGAATGACCCTTGTTCTGTACAAATTAGGTCATCGGATGCATTTCGGATGACGTTTCTGGGTTAGGCCAGGTTTAGTGCATTTCTATTCAACTAATAAATCACATTTTATTGTTTGTGCAAGTGGTCTTGTGTTGTTTTATGAGTCATTTCGATTGATTTTGGGTGTGTAAATTGAGTAAATTGAGAGATACTTATTGAACAGGGCATTGTTCAAACAAATGCTTTTACCATGCTTTCGCTGCACTCGCACATAATGCTTTGCACATCCGCCTGCATTGAGTGATGATAATCTAATCCTAAACTTTTTGTATTTTTTGGTGTGTGTGTGTGTGTTTTGTATATTTTATCTAACTTTGCTTTATTTTTCTCGGTATCGATTGTGTGACTGCCTGAGAGTGAAGTGACTTGTATGTTTGATTAGTGAACGAATTGTGATGTGATGGCACCCAAAAGTCGCTCTTCTCGGTGTGGGGGCGTTTGGTTTGAGTGTGTTTAGATTAGTGAGCGATAGATATACCTTTTGAACGGTATGTTTTGTTGTACTGTTCATTTGAACGTGGGCTATTTTGGTCACAGAAATATACACAGTACATTCTCTGTGTATGAATCATTTACAAAGCAGAAGTTTGCTTCTTTTGTTGCTTCTTTTCGTGGAATTGGACATACAGAGATTTCTTAAAGAAATTCTTGAGAATTCGAAAACTATTATATTCCATATGTCCTGTGATCTAATTGGCAATTTTAATGTAATATAAATCACATAAAGAAGCTTTTTAAGTAGAATTGAATCTATTACGAATTGAATGGAGAATTAAGAGAAGAGACCTTGGTGACAGTACTTTTCCATTTACATAGAATTTGAACTGAACTTCTTCATAAATCTCAATTTAATTTAATAAAGAATAAAATAAAGATGAAGGCAAAGTTGGTGTTCTGTGTTTGATCTTGTGACTTGTGTGCAAGTTGACGTTATAATAGTACGGCCAATAATTCGACTGCTTTTGACTGAATTCCGGGAATTGTGCCTCTCTGTGCTGCTGCTGTCGCCTTATTGATTTATCTACTATGTGTTCATATGCTCAACTTTTCTCTATGTGAGTCAACACTGAATAAATATTCTCTGGGGGTTGTATGTGCGAGTGTGTGTATATGTTGGTTCGTTTTTAAGATTGTGAATATATAAGATGATGAATTATTGGAAATTGGCTCACTTTTCTTATTAATAGATAGAGGGACACATTCTTGATAATTGTGTGGTTGTCCTTTCAAGAATAGATGGACAATTTGATTGGCATTTTATTAGTGTGTTCTCCTTATTATGATAAGAAATACAAATTAATTTACGAGGAATTAATCTATTTATTAATAATAATAAAAACATTCTTGATAATCTAATTTATTATTTATATTTTCGCTATTTTTTTAAGATGGAACAATTCTGCCTCCTTTCTCTATTTAATAATATTATTATCGTTTGGAATATAATAATTTATTATTTTGCTCGTTTATTGTTATTTTATCATTTTAGCTTTGATCCAAGGTGAAATTTAGACTCTAAATTTTAGAGCACTCTTGTTTGAAAATGACTTAAAGTGTCATTTTGAATCATTCTGTACTTTTCATTATTTTGTCGTTCATTTATTATTTTCGGTTTTTAAGATATTACACAAATAGTTCTTGAAAATTTATATCTTTTTGTTCTATGTTTGATTTGCCTGCTAGAGATAAAGTCAATGTTTGATTTTTATATTAAGGCAAATTCGTGGGAATTTTAAAATTTGAATTTTGAATTTTGACGATTTTTAAATTCTTATTTATTATTCGCTGACACGATTTGCAATTTTGAATATGTTTTCTCGAGAAAATGTTGAATTTTAAATTTGGGTTTAGTTTTAATTTAAAAATATTGAGTGTCGAAATGTTGTTAATTTAGTGATTAATTCAGAATTTAATTTGAGACACTCTGTACTAGTGTATTCTGATATTTGTTTGTTGTTCGTATGTATTGACATTGGCAATGACATCACATGTTGAGTAAATTCCAGTGTTGTATTTCATAATTCATTTGCTCGTTCACTTGCTTTGACATTGTCAGGCTATGTTGTGTTAATGTTTTAGCGCAATATTTCGTTGCTTCGTTGTACAAATTCTGCACTTCATTCAGCAAAATTTATTGATTTATTTGTTCTTTAGGATTCCTCAAATATTTTCCTTTGGGTTTTGTAATGTATTGTACAGCAGTGAGACAGACTATAGTACTAACTACACACTACACACTTGATTTAACTAATCGTCTTCTCAGTCTAGTAGACTTTGTGCCACACTGCCCACGCACATGTAATAACTTTTATTTACTATCTCTCAGGCTCTATTTAAAGAATATATCAACTATATTCTATTCTCTCACTGCTTCATTTACTTTGATGTGTCTTCTGTTCTCTCAAATATTCATTGACGACACATTGCACACATACGAGAATGTGCTCCTTTCGGAAGTGTGTGTTAATCAATCTACACTTGGGATTTCTTAGGATTCACTTTTGTCTTGGATGATCATTCGAGAGTTTGGATTTATTTTGTGAGTTATTTTAGGTGATTCCTAGGACTTGTGTGTTTAGGTAAATATATACAGGATTTATTATTAGGAAAATGTGATATTTTTAGATTTATTATTTCGATTGTAATTATGATTTATGAATTTGTGTTGGACTTGGGCTTTGATTTATTTTTAATCTATTTTTGATTATTTTCAGATTCTAGAGAATTTTCAACGAGAATTTCTCCGAATACGAGTCAATGCACTTTACTTGGTCACGTACTAGAGGGCGCTCACTGTGTTGACTTGTTTGGAATATATAATTTCATTTATCTTTATTGTTTCCCTCACAATTTCCTCTAGCGAATTTCCGATTTTGTTTCTTTCCTTGTTTGTATCTCTTTTTTGCACTTTGTTGACATTTTGATTCGAATGTGCATTGCAACATGCATCGAGACATGTATGTTGTGATTTCCGTTTTTGGTCAGTTCCGTTCTTGAATGTGTCTGTCTGTGTGTCGGTTGGTGTGCATGTGAGATGTGTCTCTGATCAGAGTGGGACACGCCAAACATCCGTTCCAATTAGCCTTTAATGTCGACTATTTCAACTTGTAGTACTTTAATTTAATTTGTAACTTTTAATTATTTCTTCGTATGTATTTCGATGTATTCGTATGATGATCATACACTGATGAACTGTGCACACAGGCGTGCTACTTTGATTTACTGCCGTACAGTCACCTAGTTACTAGTACTAATGCCCAACTAGATCGAGTCTAGTTAGTGATTTGATTGCTTTACTGCTCCAACGAACATGGCAAAATGTCAGTAATGGCTAATAATTAGTTTGTAATTAAATTACAACTTTACTACTCAACTCGACTGATCAAACAGTTAGTGAAGAGTCAAGTGCTGTGTCTCTGCTCTCGATTAGTATTTTTCAAATACTCTATTTGGCATACATGAAACTATTCGGTTGTAGTGAAGCTATTCAAACATGCCTCCATCATAAGGCAAAGCATTTGTGTGTCTACCCAAATACTAGTAATAGATAATAGACATAATAGACATGCCTTTTGCATTAGGGCACATGTACGTTCAATCGCCTACATCACTTGAGTGCCTCTCTTTTTGCCTGTTGGCTAACGGCACTACCATTTCACCGGTTCCATTTTTTGTTTCCATAGGCTGTTTAATTATAGAATTACGTACGTAGGTTCATTAAGTTTTGGGGGTATTTGCCTGCATTTTCCATTGTAATTGTAATTATCGACTTTTTTCTTTTCTGTGGATAAATGTCATGTGTTGGAAAACTTTTGGGCAAAGCGAAATTGTGCAAGCTTTACTGTTTTACCGTATATCGCACAGGGCATTTATTGAATTTTCCTTTTCGAAATCGAGTTGATCAATGTGCGCGCGCGTTTACTCGAAAGTAGACATTTGAAAACACTTTCATTGATTATCGATAAAATCAATTATTTCTATCCGATATAGACAGTATTAGAGGAGATACTTTTTAAATGATCCTTCGACCCTCATTATTGCTCTCTGGGGACACTGTTGGAAATGAGGCAAAATGAAGCAAAATGAAAGGTTATTTTCAATTATTGCTGCTTGCGAGAGCGAACATAATTAGCCTCTTTCTATGCGATTCTCGCCTTTCCATTCTTTTCTTCGTCAGTACGAGTAAATGTATAGAATTAAACACAACCAGTGAATTCTTTCGGTGCACTTATTAACAGAGAGAATTTCGCAGGAATTCTGCGTTTGCACTCAATTGATGATGGCAATTTGACTCTTTTGTCGATCATTTATTTTGTTTTCATTTTATCTGTACCGAGTGTTTTGTTTGTAGGCTTATTTATGATAATCACTAAGTAACGTCATTTATGGACCACCCAATCGATACCAGAATAGAATTTAATTACACATTTATCCAGAAATAATTACAATTGCCGCATTATTCCAATTGTATTTCGATTCGTTCTCGAATTGGTTGCCAATTTATTCTTGGGCTTTTATTATTTTTGTTGTTCATTTTGAGAATATTTTTGGGTAGATGCACAAGTTTGTGTTTGGTCCAAAGTCTAACTAAGTTTGGTCTTCATCATCATTATTGACGGAAAATTTTACTTTTTACCAAATTAGTTACTTGAAATTATATTTGTGTGTTGAAGTGTGCCGAGAAATATATGGAGTTCTCGAGAATTTCAGGAATATTCCAGAATTCTTTGAATTTAGGAATATTTTTACTATTGAGTTTATTAATATGTACATATTTTCATATATTTTAATATAATTTCGGAAGAATATTTTATATTTGAAATTGAATTTATTTTTTTTAATGTTTAATGTTTTATTAGTACTGACTTGAAAGTGTACATTCTTTTAGTGGACTTGATGATGACTAGAGGGAATTTAGGTTGAAAGGAAATGTGATTTTGGACCGAACCGGATTGAACTGCTTTTATGGCTAAAGTGATGTGACTAAGTGTCTATTGGAAAAAGATGCTTTTGCTAGATATCGACAATCGTACTTGCTTTTACTTGTATATTTTGTCAATGACTGTGTGTTCACGTACTTTGTCATTTTTCCACTGCTTCCCGATAATTGCGTTTGTACATACAATTTATTTAGGTTCGAATTGAGGCACTCGTCCTGTTTACACATTTATTAGTAATAAGACAAGTAGATATTGTAAGGTTTGGTTAAGATTTTCTTAGTACATTAGGTTGATGTTGATGTTTGTTGTGGTTTGTGATGCGCGCTTGGCCAATAATAGCAATTAAGTGTTTGGCTTTAATTGTGACCGGGAACATGCTAATTTATGGACTTGTTTGCTCATGTTTGTGTTTGTGTCTTCCGAGACAAATCGAGACGAGACGCAAGAGACATTCATTTCGTTATCGGTTTAGGGGATTTTCTATTGGTCAGGCTTTGATGGCAATGCTTTTCTCATGTAGGCCATTGCTGTGTACAGAGACGATGTATCACTAATGTTTTGTAAGCAAAGCACTTTGGTTTAATTAATCCAAAATAAACAGATTTGTAGTAGTACTTTATCTTATCGAGAGATGCTCTTGCCAATTAGTCTTTATGTGTGTAGTTGTGTATTTGTGGTTATCGTGCTTGTTGGGCTGATTTGTGCTGCTGCTGCTGCTGCTGCTGCTGCTGCTGCTGTTGTTGTTATTTGACGGACTATTGATGAAATGCTTAACGAAAGATTGCTTCGATTAGGCAAACTCACTATTTAGAACTACGAGCATTTTGGTGTTTTGAAATTGTCTACCTTATACTTTAGTATCGATTTTGTGGGGCAATTTAAAAATTCAATATTTGCATTAATCAAGGCACACGGACAGACAGACACACACAGTCACATTGCGACATTGTTATTATCATTATTAATTGTTTTTCATTTGTGCCATCATTTATTATATTTTGTTATTAGAGTTCGTTGTCTCCTCTCTATCCAGTCGTGTCTCTGTGTGGCTTAATGCAACTCTGGTTTTGCTCTGTTCCAGGCTAGTGGCTTTTTAATTGAGCGTTTGATATACTTTTGCGTGTTTTTTGGTTGATTTGAAAAGTAATGTAGAGATACTTTTGTAATGTGTACAGTTAGTTGTACGTGTGTTGCGACATGTTCCTTCGTATATATCAAATTAATTGTTGGACCTGGGCAAAATATTTTTTAAGTTGAATTTTATTTTGCAGTGAAAATTACTAAATTTTCCCGATAAATTGCGAATACATGCGATCATGTGTTTTGTGAGCAATACAGCGAAGTGTAGAGTCATCGGACGGTTAAGTGGAATTGCGGGCCGGGTTCTGTGTGTGTTGATCGATTGTTCATTGTAGCAATGAACATTGAATTATATATCGCGCGTTCGGCCATTCAATTTCGGACTGCTGCTTCCCTCCAAATGGAACATTTCCCATGCACAGACACAAAACAATGAATAATTTAATTGAACAATGCTATAAATATACAATAAAATTCAAACTAATTCTGCACTGTGCCTCTGTGTAAGGGGCAATCGAATTGAATCGAGACAAAAATGGTTCGTTTCTCGAGTTTCAATTGCAATTTACTAAGTGAAACGAGTGAAATTTAAAATCCCAAGAATCGATTGCAACCAGGCAGAAAAGAGAGGAATTGTGCTGGTGACTTGTGACGATCATTGAGCGAGAATGTCGTCATTTGGATTTTCAAATTGTGTTGTGCGATCAAAGGGACAATGTTTGGAGAGTGTGGAGGTGCCCGCTGGGAAAGTGTGCCTTTGAGTTGCTTGCAAGCGATACCTGGAACAGTCTCTTTCAGGTTTTGGTTTTGTTGCTATTTCCTGACTTGCATCGAGAAATGGTTAAAAGGTTTCGGTGGAATTGAGACATAAAACCAAAATATACTGACGGAAGGGAAAGAGAGAGGAAAGGAGAAAGAGACACAATCTACGAGAGAATTGGGTTGCACTTTGTTGTTGATGCTGATGTTGGTGCTTTCTACTACTTTGTGGATCGATCCAAATGGCACACAGTCACCGAGCATAACCAAGCTGTGCCCTACAAAGCAAATTGAATCAACTGCTGCTGCTGCAACAAACAGCCACACCAAAAAGCTTTTAGTTAAAAATTTCCTATTCTATTCCATTTGGAATGAGACGAGTGAAGGAGAAATGTGTGCGTCAATTGGCAATAATGGCACAATTCGGACGATTCTCCCATGGACTGTACGAATGTGTGTGTGTGTGTGTGTGTGGTCATTGGGAGGCAATTGAACCAAATGGCCCAAATCCAAACAGTCACAGTCATCAACCATCCGAATCGAAAGTGCAAAAGACACCAATTCCAGCAAATTGTAATATACGAGAATATATAAATGGGACACTGACACTAATAAAGATAAGGACTGTTCAATAAGTTAATTTACTTTGCTATACTTCAATTCAATTGACAACTTTTGTTTTTCTTTCTAAAGCAAATGTTATTTAGACAAAAAGATATATCCAATAAAGTAATGTGGAACAAAATGTACTAATTTATGTTTTAGTTTTACGAATTTTAAATTATTTATTAAGCACACATACACATGCAGACAGAATATTCGGTAGATGGGCGCATGTGTGGATTAAATGGAATTTGCAATTATTTTATTTACAGGTTGTTTTGTATTTGTATTACAAGTCAATTGTGGGGGGTTTTATCTTATAGAAACTTTTGGAACATCCTTGATTGTCATTAATTATTAATAATAATAATGCTAGATTCTGGTGAATTCGCTGCAGGGGAGGAATTCTAATTTAAAACGCAATTTTTGGCTTGGAATTTAAAATTCTTTAAAGAATTCTGTGCTAAATTGTCAATTTAAAAAATTGAAAAATAATAAATTATTCACTTTAAGTTTAATAATTAATTTTAATTAATTTAAAATTGTTATTTTTTGTATTTTTAATTATCGAAAGTATTAATCATGAACTCGAAATAGTGTTTGTCGGAAGTGTCAAATGGAAAGTATTGAAAATTGATTTTAAATTATTTATTAAATTACTAGAAAAAATTATGTGCCTACTGATTGATTTGAAGTGAACGTGGAAAATTTGATTTTAATTAAAATTGATTATTATAATTAAGTTGTTTAAAATTATAATTTATTATGGACACGAGCAAATAATGAACGTGATGAGTTTGTTTGTGTTTGAGTATTTAAATTGCATTCCTAGTATATGAACGAATGGAAAGTTTGGTTGGCGTGGAGACGAGAAAAGTAAATAAAAACATAAATTGACTCATGTGACACACTTTAGAGAGACCCAAATGTGCACTTGGTGGCTTCAATTTATTATTGTTATTATTACCACAGGTAAGACACTGGTTTACCGTTATATTGAGATCACCTTTATGAATGGACCATATATAGGAATTATCTAATAATTTATAGATTTAATAGACAACAGGGTGTGAACAGTGTGCATTGGTTGGTTGTTATTGTGCGCACACGTCCTTTGAATTGAATCGACGCATTTATCACCTCTGACTTTTCCCATCTGTTTATAATTACCTTTTTGCAATGTACGTCAATGTCTTGTCTCTTGTCTGTGTAGTGTTTGTGTATATGTGCGGTAGTGTTTTATTTTTGTGTATATTTTCGAACTTATTATACCAACCGAAATCGAAGACAAGACAACAAACTTTCCTTTTGTGTGGAATTTTCCATCAATGGCATCATGAACGTGTCAAGAAGGCGCCATTTGACGCGTTCATTCTGTGTGTCTGTATCTGTACAGAAGTGTGAGATGCAGCCGGCATGAATTGATGGCGCCCTAAGGGGTAAACCCGTTGATGATGATAATGTGCTCAAGAGTGTAATGTTGGATGATGATGATGAAGATGAAGATGTGTCTGTGTGGAATGATTTGCACTACTGAATGGCGTTGCTTGTGTGCTGCTTGTTGGCAAGTGGTTGGACATACTGAATGCAATCATACATGCACACTAACTGTAATTAACACCAGGAGGGTGCAATACAAGTGTAAGGCGATATGATGATGATGCCTTATGAATTGACATGAAAAGTGTGTAGGCTTGTCTGTGTGTGTGCAATTGCAATTGAACAAACATTTGGCTTGTTGCAGTAATTTTGAGTAAGAAATTGTGAAATTATATATTCTGTGCTCAATTGTGAGCGAAATAGTTGACAAATTGGTCCTATTCCTCTCAACAAATTGATCGATGGCAATTTTGTTTGTTTGCCTGCAGTTTGTTGTTGTTGTTGTTGTTTGGTTATATTTGACAAATTGCTTAATGTTTGTTCAATGTTGTTTTGAACTGATCATCATTCTATGATTGATTAGTCAATTGGTTTAGCCTTTGTTGGTATATAAACAATCTTCGCTTTTGGTTAAATATTTCCGATCTGTTATCAGTCTCATATATGTTTCCTACAAAGTTCATTGTTGCATTTGTTGACTTTGACGTGTGTGTGTGTGTGTGTGTGCTCTTCGGTTGAACGTTGATTGCCCTAAACCTACGGGCTTGTCTGTAAGGCTTTTTCGTGGAATCAGTCTATTCGTTCGGCTTGACTCATTTCCTTTACTTGAGTCATACGATCAGGCAGACCAATCAATGGACTGCATTATTTAGTGTATGTTCGTTTTCTCGGAATTTGTCATGTGCTGCTTTGTACCTCTTGCCTTCTATTGCCATTCTCTCTGTTTGCCTCACCATTGGTCATGTTCGTTGTTGACCAGTTCGGTCAGTGCTTGTGCGTAGTGTAGTGTGCATCATCACCGACAACCACACTAACCGGCCGGCATCATCTCGGAATTGATTTCACACTTTCTCGACAAGCGAACGAAATTGTGGTGATGTGTGTGTGAGTGTGTGTGTGTGTTGTGGTATTGCCATTAGTGGACAGACGACGCGACATTGATCCCTCACTAGTGAGGATGGATGTGCTCGGACTGGTCCGGTCGAGACATTGAGGCATTGCATTGGATGGTCATGTCCCGATCAGTGCAATCATCACAATGACCTCAGTGTAGTGTGCCTGTGTGCTTACCCCAACGGCGATTACCATTAAGATGTTTGTACTGTAGTACGGTGTGAGTGTGTATGCTGTCAATAGTCCTGCAGGAGGATGGGAGTGCGCCATGCACACGACCAACTCAGTCTCCTGGCTGTTGTGTGTGCTGATGAGTGTCGCTTTGGCGGCAGCATTCCGTGCATTCCTTGTCCCTCAGTCAGTCATCCTCCTATACCTCCTATACCGTCGATCGTTCGGTCTTGTCTGTCTGACCACACTCGCTCCTAATCGTAATCGTCCCCTTCCATTCGAGCATTACATTACCTATGTGTTACTCACCCGGTATGGCCAGGTAGCTGTAGTGCTATAGTCAAATGAGCGACTCCACCGCGACCAACACAACACAAGGCAACACTCTTCCTTCGAAGACTATTTTACGTTCACACGAATTGAATGTTATACGATCGTATAATGGTGCACTAGTGTTGACTGTGCTCGAATTGGCTTTGCATGCACGAATTCCGGTCTCGATGCATTGGAGCTGTTGTTGATGATCAAACGGAGCTTTATGATTCCACTCGATACAGATTAGGTACTTTCGGTATTACATATAAGGCTAATGTTTGTGCTGCGAGTTATGCAACATGCTTTATACTTTGACAACAATATAATTCGGTTATGGTATACAGACAAAGTGAATGCGACAAAGTTGGTTGACATTGCATTGACTTGTGTGCAATAGTTGATGGAACACAAAAGCTTGTCCGTTGGTTTATGAGATACATAACGAGAGTCGTAATATCGATTCGTATATAAGTGGTAGGCAACATTAACGAGAGACGAGGAAATTGGAATTGCAAATTGGGTAAACAAACAGGACAATGTTTTATGTTGTGTTATGGACAAGTGGAGGATTAGTGTGTCACAAGATGGATCGATAGATGCTGCCTGCAGGATGCAATCGATTGTGCAAATCTATTTTTGATCTTTTGATCTTGTTGCATAACAATTGTCCCTAATCATTTGTGTTTTCTCATTGCAGATCACTTCCGATCACCATTTCCGAAGCACAACCAATCCGTCCAGTTCGTAATCGAAATATTCTGAATCGACTACTACTCAAACGTCGTTCAAATTCTCCCAAGGTATGTTTTAATTAGTGATGCAATTTAGTCACAATCTATACTTGACTCATCTACTTAGTCTATTGTCTTTCTCACTGTGTTTGACTTTGAGTGATAGATGACTCAATCGATTAGTACTCTCAGTGCACTGTCCCAAAGGTAGTGCAGCTAATTGTGCTGTTGCATTGTCTTATCACAATCTGCATATATGCTATAGCTCATTAGTGTGCTGCACACAGTGTCTCATGTCTTCATTGGATCGTTCATTGATGTATTCATTGGTGAGCACTTGCTTGATGTCAGTCTGTCATCAATTTCCTTTTCTGATCGATCTTTCCTTTGCCCCACTCACACAGCACACACACCACCCCACCATTAGTGCCTCATCAAGTTCGTGTCCATCAGCAATCGGATTGATGACTCGTCATATGCGACATATTTGCCGCCTGCAGTCCCCTCCAAGTGCCCTTTGCATACTATTCCTGTGTGCTCTCCCCCACCACCGGATACATTTGTCTATGTTTGTATTTGTTTGTCTAGTCAACACGGTGTTGTTGTCTAGTGTCTAGTCTACATATGTCGTCGTCGTCGGCAGGCACTCCACTACTTAGGCGCTTGCTTCCGTACAGGGCAACCGTTTCTGGAGTATTAGGACTATTTAGTATTAACTTTATATTATTTCAATTGTGGTCGAGTGAGTGAAAGAGGTGTCGAGCCGTGGTGTGTCGAGTCTCTCGATTTGGACAACATTCCTAATTGCGCTCGCTGTCTTACCTTGAATTGGACGATGTGCAGTGTGCACATGCCTTTTAGAGTGCGTGCCAATGTGCCGATGGCGAACTCTATTTGCAATCACTCTGTATATTGCCAACTGATGAGACATGTGGCACATGCCTGCACGATGAGCACTCTTGTGAAGTGTCATTGCTAGACTTGCTAATGATCACTGCATTCCTCACAGTGACACAAAGAGGTGCACAATGCAATTCCACTAATTGATTCACTTTCCATTGAATGAATTTGGTCGATCATCCTGCTTGGACTGAAAGATCGTTTCGAAGTAGACCTGCTCTGTGGTCCAGCAGTGGTGTAATTGTTGTTTAGAATTTGTAATGAGATCGTTCGATTCTAGACATTCTCGTTTTAATGTGATTTCCAGTGAACCTCCAGGGGATGGGTAATAAAATGGTCACAGCAAAGCACCATTAATGACTGACCTTACCTGCATTTGAGTGAGTGTTGAGGTCAAGTCGTAAGGTCATTTCGCATATTGAACCTTGAACAGTAATAGTAGTTGCTAGACCTTGGGGGTCTCACAGCCCGCAGGTCTTCCGAATTAGCATGAAATTGACAAATTAGGCACTTTCCCATTGCCTTGGGACCCTTGTTTTTAGTGCTAAGGATAGATCACCTTGAGGGCCCCGGATGGGACACTCGCTGTGTGTGTGTGCAGTAAATAAGACTGGCCTTGTGTTCATAGTGCCCCATGCCAGGCACGAACTCCCCCAGGTCATGATGATCATGTGCTTGTGGTGTAAGGTGTATGTGAGGTACAAGGCATGTCTTATCGAATTCACAGGAATTGAGGGCTCAAATGGATGCAGTGCGAGCCTCCTATCGAGCTCAATGCTGTCTTGTGGCAATGCATATGGATTTGCATATGCCAAATGGCCAATTCTGAGCAATCGGTGCTTTGTCTTTTGTCGATAAGTCCACCCAAATTCAATCTTCATTTCCTCGTAACAATTTAGTATTATGTCTCATACTCCTATCTTAATCTCACTCTCAATATCGCATTAAGTCTCATCTGCTTGAACGCTATATGACCCAAGCTTTTTATGATTTTGTTATATTATTTTAAGGTTTTAAGGTTTTCTCGGTAAAGCAGAGAGACAATCACAGTCAATCTTATAAGATCTTATAATTATAAGCTTTCTCGCTGTCTCTCGATCGCGCCATTGGGTCAGCACTAAAGTTGCTGTGTGTGCAGTCTGTTGTAGTGGTGCAGTATCGGTTACTTATGATCTCACCCAAATTGTTATACCTTGATTGGTATATCTCTACATGTTTGTGCGTATCTCTTTTTCCGAGGAATTTAGTGTGTGCCTCTATGTGCAGCTCAACTCAACTCAACTCAACATTATCATTGCTTTAGTTGGAATCGCACATACACATGCCTACCAGATATGAACTTTTTATTATTGTGATTATTGTGCTTTATTGTGTTGGTTTGAGAGAAAAGAAGAGAAAAACTTTAGAAGAATTGGATTTTTCTGCAGTTTTGGGAATTTATGAATTTTTATGAGCTGCTCTACGGCTGCAACACACTACACCAGTGCTACTATATCTGGGTCGTTTGGTTTGGGTGAGTGACGAGACAGTTCCAGGAATTTCTCAAGGCAATTCCGTTGTGGTTGTGTGTGTGTTAGATTGTAACAGAAAATGTTATTTATTACTCGCAAAGATTGGTTTGCTGGTTGGTTGGTTGGTTCTATTATTATTGCTAACTTTTTATTGTTATTTCTTCTAGTTAGAACATTCAATATATACTTTGGAAATCTATTAAACGAAATTTGACTTGAATTGACTATTTTCGAGATAATTTGATTGTGATTGATTTAGCTTGCGGATTGAGACATTTGAGTGTTTGTGTGTGTGTGTGTGTGTGTGTGTCCAAATATATAATCGATGGATTTATAATGATTGAGTAATGCAGGGGATTTTCTTGGAATTGTTAGATAGATGTTGTACAGTTGACAAAGGAATTTTGTCTTTTTCCTCCACTTTACTGTACACTATCAAATGTCCAACTTTGTATCTGATTACTCGATTTATTTATTATTACACTTTGTGCTATAGCCAACACACACATTGAGGCTCATTTATCTTGTCATTGGTGTCGTCTAGTGTGTGTGTGTGTGTGTGTGCTCTAATCTCACCCACTCTTTCCGTCTCAATTCCATGCACATACACATACAGGGTGTATTGATGTATGTGCTTCCGAGTGTGCATCCCTTTTACTACACCACTCAACACTCAATGCTTTTCTTTGATTTTCGAACAAATTTGATGATAACACGAAAAATGAGACTCGTACAGACACACTTATTTATTTATGGAACATCCTGTTTGGCTCGGTTGTGTGTCTTCTCTCTGTCTCTTTTAGATTAGCCAACTAAATCCTCATTGATCAATGTATTGCTCACATAGTTGACTTTGTTCTATCAATTGCTTTTGGTTCTAGTGTATTCAAGGCAACGAACAAATTCCAGGAATTTTTGAGTTATTCTTTCGGAATGTGAAAAGATTCTATACTGAAACAAAGACAGTTCTTTATAGTGACGGTTTCGGTTGATTTGGTTTAAGTGTTTTCCGGTTTAGAAAGTTTCGCTTCTTCTTATTCTTTTGCTTTGCATTACATTTTTGATTTTGGTATTGAATAATCAACTGCATCACCTTTAAGGCATTGTTCAATAGTTCGTATATGTAGATGTGTGTGTGTGTGTGTGTGTGTGTGTGTGTGTGTGTGTGTGTGTATTTGTAATAATAATCAAATGTATATAGTTTGTGTATTATTTCATATTAATGAACTGAGAACATCACGCAGTGTATTACTTAGGCCATTGTCACACTGTCAGACGGACTTTCAGTGCGATTTGTCTAACTTTGTGTGTCTGTCTGAATCGAGTCCCAGTTTGACCATACAAAGTAGTAAGTAAGTAAACACACACTCCTTATGGCGCCCAGTAGTTGGCGTAACACAGACACACACACACGCACGCATACATACACACCTGATCGCCTCCACAAACCACCGGCAGCATGCCGACCACCTCCGACCACACGTTCCGATTTTATGAATCAACCAACGAGTAACGAAACGAATCACTACTTTTCGTGTCCAGGAGTAAATTAACCTTTTACACTCAGATGGCTGAGTGAGTGTGTGCTTGTGTGTGAGGTGTTGCAACATATTCACACACTACATCCGACTGTACTCTTTGTCTGTTTGGTTATGAATTTGAAGATATTCTCATAGGAACGAGAAAGAGATTGATTGGTTCGGTGGTGGTGATGGTTGTGAGGCAAGTGCACTTTGATTTGTGTACAAACTTATTGAACTGTTGAGGTGCATCCGGGGTTGAGTCTGTTCACTTGGACAGTCACTCACTCACTCCTCCACATTGATGAAATCAAACATTTACTCAATGAACCAATGAATGAGTCAAAATGTTCACTCACTCATTCATTCACGACATTGGTACAGTGCATGCATGCGGTCTTGCTGTAAATCTGGCGCGGCGGCATGACTCGACTCGACCATCGTTCAACTAAATGAACATCATGCCAATTAGTTGAAATGCACCAATGTAAGGATTCTGTAATGTATTACTGTTGAGATTGTTTTGACTTTCTTTTTGAACTGTCTCATTGATAAATGTGTGTGGAGGTTGGTGATGGTGTGTGGATGTTGTTGATGTTGGTTAAGTCCGGGCGCTAAGCAGACAAGCAGAAAAAAGTTATGAATGGGAATCAGTTTTACTATACGACTACGACTACTACTACTATGTCTACTACAGAGTGGTTCAGTAAGTTTGTGGTTAGGTTGATGTTTGCTAATTTATTTTCATTCATGAAATTACATAACGCGTCATAACGTCTCGTTCTCACCCTGTCTCTCGCTGTAATCGCACCACAATGTCTGTGTTATTGTAAAGTCGCTTGTTGTTGTGTTTTTGTCAATTATTTTGTGAGACAGACAACAGAAAGTGTACAGTAGCGCTGTGGCTTGTGTTGTGTTGTAGAGTGATTGTCTCGATAATGGTCCACCGATGACGTGAGCAGAAGAAAAGAAAAATTGGAAACATTAAGAACAGCCAGGGGAAATCTCTCTACTGTGTGTTGTGTGTAGTAGTGTGGCAAATGAAGTGGGGGCAATTGAACGAGTTGAACTGTTCAACTTGAACTCACATTCGTACTAATACACAACACAACACAACAGGCCTGTCAGAAAGTGCGGCGGAAGTTGGGGGTGTGACCAGCCTTAATGAGTCGAACATAAGAAGAAGACGGGGCAAAAGATAAGAAATGGTCCACTCAAGCAACTAAACATACTCACACACACACACACACCCTCGTGTGATGCGAGTGTAGGCAAATGGTAGCATCTTGTGTGTTGTGTGTGTGATAATGCGTTCAACATTTGATTTGATGAGTTGGCAAATTGAGTGATCTTCCGGATCGCGCGTCGAGATCTTTAAATAAATGTGCACGGGTGTCACACTTCTGACACACAGCACACTGAGCAGACTGTGCTCTATCACACAACTCACTATCTCCTCTCAGAAATCACTGTCATCTTATCGCTGTGCTTTGATTTGGATGCGGCGATATGACAATGAACGAGCGTGTGCGAGCCCCCTTGCCGAGCTCATCGTGGAGAGAACAGACACACACTACAACTACTCTTGATGTCAAGGATTGATGTGACAATGGACGATGTGATGAATCTATTTGAGGTCAGCCGAAAGAACTGAAAGAGACAAAACAGACCGACACTGAAGGAAAAGTAAAACAAAAAACAAAATGATAAGTGCAATGCCTCGAACGGAAGGTTAAGGATCCGATTGCTAATTTTAAATTGAAGCAATTTGCTTTTTTAATTAGGATTTCTTTTTCTTGTGCTGAATATTAGGAGAGACAAAATATATAAGCTTTGGTTCTCAATTTTACCGAACATTCTGTATTATTGGTTTTGTTTGTGATTGCATTGGGAGAGTTTGTTTATTTGTTTGATTTATTTATTTATGAAGTAAACATTTAGGGAGAAGTTTCGAAATCCTCCTTGAACTTCAACTAATGGCTTTTTGTTTTGTTTTTGTTTGATTCGAAATAATTTTGAAATATTATTTTTTACTGAGTTTCTATTTATTTTATTTCAAATATTTATAGTTCAGTGAATTTATTTTAGTGAATTTTTAAAGCAAATTCTTATTAATAAGCCAAAATGCAAGTGAATTTTAAAGCCAAATATTGGAATTTATGTTTCTTTTTTCGGTTTCTTATTATTAATTAGAATCCTCTAGAATTTCAAATATTTTCTTTAATACATTTGAATTATATTTTTAGATTATATTTTGAAATATATTTTGTTATTTGAGACTTGAGACTATAATTTTATTTATTTTTATTCATAGGAAAGTTTATTATTTGGCGAATTGCTCAACTTGAACTATCGATCGATCGAAGTTGATTGACGAATATAAGGAGAATTAATTTAGAATTAACCGGAGAATTCTGGTGAAATGTGCTTTGTCGCAATGGTACGACGAATAATGTTTGAAATGTTTAAATTTAAAATGTGTTGATGTGTTCATAGATTCATTCATTTAAAAATAGCTTTCATTCACAAGTTATATTTAAAGTGTCGATTTGAAAATAGTTGTGTGTTGTGTGTGTGGCAATGTGTACAATGTAGTAGTCCTTGCACTTGAGGATGAGTCCATGCTGTACATTCGAGAGTGAGATCAATGATCGCACCGTGTGGTATAGTCGACAATTGTGATTTATTCCGAATGTACATGAATGAATGAATGCTGTACGTGGTGGTCCTGTGTGCTACACTTGTCGTACATATGTCGTGCCTGTATTTATAGGTACTATTGCTTTACTTGTTTAGTTAGCAGTGCACCCTGTGCTACATTCACATTCACCATTACACTTGTTCTCTTGTTATCTCAGGCATTCCTGCATGTGTTCTTTAATGTCGAGTATTTATATATATTCTTTGATGCTATTCGAATAGGTCCATTCACTAAGTCGGTCGCATTTTAAATTGAACTTTAATTTGCATGTCTTCAAAGTGGATGCGGATGGGTGTTGTAGTTGTTGGCTTACTTTGTGTATCACCCACCACTGGTGTAATTCACTGTCTTTGTCCTATTTATATCCACCTACATTTAATTTTGCCTTCTACTTCTTCTTAGCTTTCCCCCATCCCTCGATTGCATTTCGAAATTAAAGTCGCAACTCAAGGAATTTTAAAGTGTGTCTTTTTTGTTTTCTCCTCTCGCGAACTCTCCCTCAACTGTTTATTGTTTTCCGTTCTCCTGTTCTGGCACTGTTCAGTAAGTAACTCGTTTTGCAGTTGTTTGATTTTCATTGGAGAAATTAGTGTTATTTGTTGATTGTATGGCCAATGAATGTTCTTGTCTAAATGTACTGCAGCAGCACTGTCCCGATTCTGTGTCATCTGCCTTATCCATTCACTCCAAATTCTCTCTCTCTCTCCCTTCAATGTTCATTCACTGTCTGTCAGTATCGATCAACTCCCATTCACACATATCGTATATATATTCATTGAGTATTATGTTGAGAATGAACTCTCTGCTTGTCTTATCATTGAGTGTTCATTTGTGCTCCAATTCCGGTTCGATTCAATCATTTACATTTCTCCTCTTCTCTTTCGCTCACTCCATCTCATCTCTCAACTCCACTTTCTCTTTTCTTTTCAGCTCATTTCTTATTCTTTTTTCTTTCTTTCTTGATATTCCTCCCCCTCACTTCTTACTCTCCTCTTCATCATCTTCCTCCTCCTCCACAGTTTTATTATCGTTTTGGCATCGATTCCCAGAGTACCATTGCAGTGTGTGTGTTGTTCATCATCAAAGTTGATGTGCCGATGATGATGCTTGGCTAGTTTGTTATAGTTGGCTGCTTGTTACTCTCTAGCAGTACTCTCTGGTAGTGTGCCACTACTGAATACATTAGGAATCGATTCAAATTGAATTGACGTGTTCAATAAGTTTAGCTGCTCATTTGTCTCTTGTGAAAGGATTAACTGTTTTGGACAATATGAGGCAATGATGGATTAGTGCACACAATGATGAAACATTCCATTTCGACAGTTGAGCATTATCTGACTGATAAGCTGATTAACTATTCAAGGCTTATAAAATGGCACTCTCTAGTTGGCCAATTGATAATTAGACCTTTTCCAGGCAATTTGTGAACAGTCCCTCTTGGGCATTGATATAAATGTTTATGTTGTTTAGTTAGTTAGTGTTGTGTTGTGTTGTGTGTTGTTGGAGCTATTGATTGTCTTTCTCTCCTTCTGGGATGCTATGCATTTGCAATGACGTCAGTGCATTTCCATTCCCACCAGCATCATCAACATCAACTTACCAATTGCAAGTGCATCATCTCCCCCCAATGCCTTTTGTGGCATTTTGTTGATTATTTACAGAATATTGATTGGATTATTTCAATTTTTGATTGAAATATCAAATTAGGGACGAAAATGTGTGCTGGTGGTGTACATGTGTGTGTGTGTGTGCTATCTAAGTTGGATTGATTACAAATTATGAATTGCATCGAATGCGGTGCTGGTTGTGTAGTTTTGGATCGCAGTTGGAATGCTTCCGGACGATGGTGCAGAATTGAGGCCAAACCGCGTGAGTGCAAAGCAAACATTGCAGAGTGTACATTGTGCTGTACACATTGTAGAGCAGAGAGTGGTGAGTGGCTTCATTAGTGGTGCACTCGGTGATTCGAGTTGGCTTTACAGCACACTGGTTCACTTAGCCACTGTTGGGAGTCACTCATTGGGAGTGTAATTGCTACTGCTGGTCTTGGTGTCTTCGTCTCTTGTCTGTGCTCTATCCTGCTCATGGGAAACTGTCTCTCGGTGTCTGTGCACTTCGCGTCTCGCCTCTTGTTGCTGTGCTATATTTGTGGGACAGTGAATCTGGTTGGCAAGTTGGTTCGTTGTTGTTGGTGTTACTGTCTTCTTGCCATGCAGCTCTGGTCTCAATCTGTGTTCGGTGTGTCCTTCCTCTGTACAACAACACACTAACTAACTAATACTAACCAACTAGAGTGATAACTAAGTTAATTTGTCTGTGTCTGTGCTGTGACGTGCAACCGAACATACACAACACTCTTTCGTGTGTGTGAATGTAGAACCTTGTAACATTGTGCTAATCTACACAATATATTATAATGAAGTTAGTCATGCAAACCATACACGTGCATTATGTGATGTTATGTTACTAATAGTGTAACACTTTGGTGGAGGAGGTGATGGGAGGTGAGTTGTGTCACTAATTACGAGATGTGTGCAACTGATAATGTGCCCCCAAGGGCTCATCTGTGCATCCTTGCCACACACAGAATACTTTGGGCGGAAGACTAAAGCAGTAGAATGAGCTATATGCAGATGAGACATTATGTCATATGGTGCAATACTGTTCGTACAAGTGTCGCACATTACACAATGGGCACGACTGACTCGATCGATTTGATTGATGCACTTTGACTTTCACGTTGAGACGTTACACTTTGATGTCAACTATCTGTCTGTGTCTAGATGTGAAGTTCAAGGATTTAGTTTGATTTGCTCGGGTTGTGCACTGTTTAGTGATGATGAGGGCCTATGGGAGATATCATTTATTTACTTGAGAGATAAATGATGGTCATGTGAGAGGGTAACTCTCTGCACTCGGAACCTCTCAAGGACAGCCTCAAAGTGGCATGTGAGCAATCAAGTGGTGATTACACACAACGAGCGACTAAACCGCTCAAATCTGGTTGGATTTTGGCAGTGATTATCACTTTGAGCCGTACAGATGATGATGATCAGCTTTGTAATGGTGCATAGCATCGGACTATTAATTGCTCGACAGTGATGCTGTGATTGCATTCATGGGTGCACTTTGACATTTGCACACCATTTCGCATGATGAGAAGGTGAGACTCAAGTGCTTTGGGACCTTTAGAGTTTGAGTTGGCTTGATTGCTAAGTTTGTGTGCTTATTGACTTTGTTTGTGCACAGATTAGATTCGATTGTGTTTGGTAGACATTTTTCAATGGGAACTTGCATTTTGTTGTTTGATTTTGATTTGATCAAACTAAAGTTTATCGAAATGCGAATTTAATATTTCACTGGAAATGTTTGCTTTTGTGTGTTTATTTATGGATATTTTGGGTTAACCTTCAAACAGGCATTTTAGCGTGAAAAGAGTCGTCTTTAGTGATTGGACTTGAACGAGTTTGGAGAAGGCAAATGCATTTGAGTTTGAATTGAGTTCGACTTCCCTCGACCCTGCACGCACCCCATGGGGCACTGCAATGACATTCATGTCTTGTGTTCTGTTTTAGTCTTTTGGTCGTACGTCTCGGTTCTATTTGTGTGGTGATGGAATGTTGGACACAGGAAGTGTCATGACAGAATTGGACTATTATCAAGTTGGCTTGAACAAAACGAACACGACCCTCATCACTTCCTCCTCCCACTCATCACACATGATCACTCTCACTGTGCCTCATCATTACATTGAGAATCTCATCTCTCATTTGTGCACTTTGTTTTGTTTTGTGGAGCATCATTATCGAGAGTCGGATCTACACAAACACTACATCACCACCACTGCGCGCTATCTTTATCTCTCGTATAGTAAAAAATAGTAACATAATTTATGAATGAATCTGCCATGACTACTACTCACTACACTCCCCACTCGGGATGGAGATAATAAATTTAATCTTCACATGGAGGCAGAGGCACTTCCGGTGCAGCAATCACTTTCCACCCCCACTTGCACACAAGTATGTGCCTGTTGTGTCTTACTAGTGTCGTGTGTCAATTAATTTAATTTTGAAATTCAATTAAATCTCAACTCTTTCTCTGCTTTGTGATGTGTGTCTGGGAGTCGCGACTTGTGGACTGTAACGATCGGATGCGGCACACAGGCAGACAGACGGACAGACCGATGCACACTAGGTGCGAGTGGAGTGAGATGAAATAATACAGCAACAACAACATGCACACAACCATTTTTGGCAAGTAACACTACAACAAGTATCCTCTCAGTATGTTTTTCTTGTTTGATGCTCAATGGAAATGATGAAATTGAAGCATCCTGTAGCACATCAATACATACAGTCAGTGGTGTGCCCGTGTTCACTAAGTTTGACTCTTGCGATTGTGCTCTTTGCTACAGGTGGTGTGTGTGTGTGTGCGTATGATTGAGTTATTGAACGAATTTGTATTAATATTAGTCTCATCTTGATGGCACTGTGGCAGTGCTAGAGTGAGTGTGTTGTGCTTGCAGGCATAGGCATAAAGAGTTTAGCTCGGGCACGTTTGGTGGGCAAGATGCATCAACAACATTTGAGTTGACTTGTGTGTGTGCTGGTAAGATGCTGGTAGGGCTAACCTATGCTTATGCCGTGATTGATAGAGAGACAGGCTAAAATTAAGACTTCTTCACTTACTCGAATGCAGATGCAATTGATGCGTCGAATGGAGCAGTGTAGTGTGTGTGGTGTGCACTGTTGATGATGCTCAACTACGGTGATCATGATCATCGTTTGACTAGCCTTGCACACTCACTGGCAACAAGCATTGTCTCCAGTAGAGACTAGTGACTAGTGTAGTGCACAGCACCAGCAACAACACATCGCTCCCAACAGTATCCATACTCATCCACACACTCACACACACACTCACACATCCGTTCATTCATACGATTTGTGGCGGTCGAGCGAATCGTCAATGTGCCGTAGTCGGCGTCTCTCACTCCATCCTCTCCTACATCATCGTCATCATCATCTCCATTCATAACAATTTGTGTGTGTCTGTCTGCTAGTGATGTTGCTGTTGTTGTTTTGTGCTATCCATTCATTACATTTGTGTCTAGTTTGAGCTACTGCTTGGTTGAATGGCTTACTGCTGAGGGGGTACCGATAGATGGGGGTTGAGAATTAATGCATTATAATCATAATGAGTAGGGTAGGATGGTGAGGATGTTGACTACTGAGGTGGAGGGTGATTATTGGATAAAGATCGATATGATCGACTTGAGGGTGAGGGTGACACTGGCAAGGGAGACAAACAATGGTGCCCTTTGGACAATAGTGGCCATTTGGACAATAGGAAGGCCAATTGGATTATGATGTATGGTTATGAGTTATTGTTGGCTGGTGCATTGGACAATGATTGAAGTGTTCCTTTACAGTGCACTGATGGACTCGATTTGGTCTTTGTTTATGACTACTGCACCTCCTCCTCTACTCCTCCTCCACCTTTGCTCCCTTTGCACTCGGTCCCCGAAAGCACTCGATTTAAGGACGAGATGAGAGGAAGGAATGGTTTTGTGTGTTTGAGAGCTTGATTGGAGTGCACTGGATGATGATGGATGAGCGTGGAAAATTGTGACTTTACTCAATAGTACAGGGTGCTCCAGGGAATGCTGGCTCCAATGTAATTGTGTGCTGTCCTGTGAAGGTACAGTCTGTGCTGTGGAACATACACAGATTCACTAGTTGGCCACTGTACAGTTAGGTTCAATGTTGATTGACTTGATTTATGAGTGATTGATTGATTGATGCATTGCACACAGTGCGTACATAAGGCTTAGCTGACCGAGCTCGAGGTGGGCCTAACACTAATATGGTCCTGTGAGACTATTTATAGGGACTCCATTTGGCTGCAATTTGCACGGGATTGTGCTTGTGGGAAAGGGTAAGGTGTGCGTTGGACTGAATCTCCTGGTAGGGAAGGGTGAAGGCTAATTGTCATGTGAACACTTGACCACATGGTAATGTCATCACCGGTTTGGCTTGTTAGAGGAAATGTGTCATGTGGCAAACATATGAATGGGAGTGATCTGGTCCATGCATGTACCCCATACTCTCCCAATTGATAAGGATTGTGTGTTTGCATTAGTTGAGCACACACACTCGTGCATATCACCAGGCAACTTGACACTATCACCAGTCGGTGTCCTCCCCCTCCTCATCACCACCACAGCACACTATCCACAGTTAGCTTTCTCCTCATGTTGTATCACTCACTGTGCCACTCTCCCACTTCTTCCGGTCGGAGCGGAATAGCCCGAAAGGAGAACATCTTATACCACTAGCACTCACGTGCCTCACCCTCGCTCACTGTCTTGACACTCACCCCCAATCGCCTCCACCTTCATTTTACTCACGATTATTATACTCTGACAGTTGAACAGTCCGCAGCATCACCATCCACACCGCACATCCATCCATCTCATTTCACCGGATGCCGGGTGTTAGACCATCACTAGACACGAGTGTGTTCTGTGGTGTGCTCCTCTTTCTTCACATGGCGCCAGGGCGTCAGTGCTGTGTGGATCACTGCTTGTGGGGGAGGGGCAGGACACACCTTCCACCGGGAGACAATCAGTGATTGCATTCGGTGAATTGGGAGATTCTCACATTTGATAAGTGAGATGAGATAAGAGTTGGGCGCCTTGCCGCGCACTTACTGTACGCAGTCGCGCCACGAGAAATCAGTTCAAATTGAGACCGGTGTGCGCATGTGCACTCTGCCGCGCAGACTGTTGCACACGTTGGGATTCGTATTTTTAGATGTTGAGAATGAATGTAAGGTCCGAGGTGGAGGGGAAGGGGCAGGAACGATGAGGTAAGAGGCGCTCAAAGGCTATTCACAAAAACAGCTCAATTCATTCAATGGGAATACCACAGTGCCACTGCCACTACGTACATGAGTGACTTATCGAGGGCAGTACACTCGTAGTGGTAACGATTACGGCCACAGACCACGAGTGGTTGGATGCGGTGGAAGCATGATCCTGAGAAGGTGTGAGAGAGGAGTGCAGTGAATGTGTGCACAGTTGCTGCTGAGTGTATGGCCTCGTCTGTGCGACCTCTCTCCGCTCATTGGACAGTTGCGTTCGGTGAGTGCTCGTGTCAGTGTCTTCTCTGTCTTCTCGGCAAAACGTTCCATTGCTTGTATTTGTATTTGTTGGTTCACTCGTGCGCCTCGCGCCGCTTGTTTTCCACGAACTCACGAGTTCTCACGAAAAGAAGAAAGCATAACGCGCTATTACGTCGATGTATGTGTATGTCTTGTGTATATGTCTGTGTTGATGATCATTAGTGGAACGTGCTATCACCAGAATTGACACAAAGGCATGTTATCGCACTGGTATATAAGCTTGCATCAATCACCGTTCCAATCAGACACATATTGACCGACTGTGTCTGTGTCATTGTTGTTATCCATGTAAATGTCCAGTTCGGGAGCGAGTGTGGTGTCTTCTCACAGAGCACCAATCACACATCACACACCATCACCAGTGTTGTCTCTGTCCAGTGAGTGTTTGATTAGCTCGGTTGCATCGGTGGCACACGGCTATGCAATCACTGCACAAGACGTGTTGCCATTCAGTCATCATCAGTGAGCCTCACCAGCAACAGCATCAGGCTCCTCGTTGCACACATCCTTCCAATTAACTGCTTATATCAACACAACATCCAACATCGAAACATATATAAGCACAAGCACAACATACCATGCAGTCTCATATTGTGGCACAGTGCACATTACTTGATTAGGCATTGTTGATCGATCACTAATCGATTCATGCCACCATACTACACACCGCACCATGCATTGATGCATCGATGAGCGATGTCACTGTCACTTGATTCGACTTGATTCGATTCTCCATTCCACTCTTTCACTCGTCACTTCACCTGTGTCTGTGTCACCTGTTCTGTCGTGCACATCTCAATGATGACACGACTCGCCACAACACACCTCGTGGATGACCCTTGTTCATGACTCTCTTGTGTGCTAGCCAAGAGAATCACTTTGATCTATCTATCTCCGTATCAGTTGTATCGTTCTTCATCATCATGTTATTCTGTTTCAGTGCCCAAAGCCCACGTGAAGATGAGCAATACATTATCCTGACAGAGGACGAAGACGAAGACCAGGTTGACAGTGTGGAAGCGCACGACAATTTGATCAACCACGAACTGCTGGTGGCCGCGGCTACCGGTAAATCGGTGGAAGTGACCAGTGGCGACCGTCACCGGCGTCACCGTAGGACATTATCCTCGGGCGTTCCCTCGGCCCCGCCATTGGAATCGGTTAAATCGCCCACCACTCCACGTACATTTCGCAAATCAACAACCGCCGCCGGAGCGACAGCTGCTGGCAAGTTCGTCGACCCGAGCCTCATCGGCAGTGGTGTCGATCAGCACAATCAATCGTCTTCGAATAGCTCCACTGGCAGCACCACCAGTCGTGTATTCTCCAAACTAGGTCCCGGTGTAGTGTCGCACCTGCGACGTAATCTAAGTCAAACCTTCCGGTCCTCCAAGGGCACAGAACATCTGCAGCGCGAAGCGTTGCGTAAGACTCAGGAGACAGCAGCAGGTCTCGGTGTTGATCAGTCACAACGATACATTCGTCTTCCCACTTCGTCGCCCAGCACCAACAGCAGCAGCACCAAGCCAAACAACAACACCACCTCACCGTCCTCCACTCCCAAGTCATCATCGAGTCATCCGAAAACATCCCCTCTCACCAAATCACACACTTCCGTTGGCATTGCCGGCGAGTCTCGTTTGCACCAGCAAGCAACATCCGACAGCGGCACCTTATCGACGACAAAATCGTCGTCGGACCTGGTGCACCACAAGCACAAACCCAATTCGCCCTCCTCCTCATCCTCCTCGTCGAGTCCTTCCCCGTCATCCAGCTCGTCACCACCACCGCCAACGCTCGTTCCTCGAAGTGCCAACAATCCACCACCACGTCCAAAGACCAACAAGCCGAGCCGAGCCAACCAGACCAATTTGGTCAGCTCCCTGTGCACCTCTTCCTCGAACTCGTCTGTGTCGTCCAGGCATCAGCAGCAGTCCTGTTCACCAGTGCTGCACAGTTCCACCAGTTCGATCAGTTCATCATCCCTAGTGGACCCTCTTAGTCAGTCTTCCTCACCCTCACCTTCGCCTCCATCCCAACACCATCACCTTTCCCACCTGCATCATCCCAGTGCATCATCATCACAACCCGAATCGACGAGCACCTTGCCTCAGCATCACCACTCGACCATCACAACGACGAGCACGATGACATCTACGGTGACCACGACGACAATGTCCACCACCAGCATGATGGCGAGCACAACGTTGTCCTCGACCGCATCTGCTTCGACCTCGTCCAGCAGCAGCACCACCACACAGTCTGCCCCGTGCAGTTCTTCATCGACGGCCAGCAACACATTGGCATCGACCGCATGTAGCATCAACTCGCAACCGGCACAACCATCTTCCTCGCATCACCACCATCAGCATCAGCAATTCATCAATAAGCCTCCACGAGGATGGCTTCATCCCGATCACAAGCTATCCGACTCGGTTGGCGTCACATATGCAGTCAGGGTAAGTGATCAAATCACTCGAATCACACCGTGCACTGACACAGGCCAATTTACAGTTTGACCATCTTTGTCAATGCACCATGAGACATGAGTCGAGAGTGAGAGAGTGACTTGACTGTTCCCTTACAGGCACAGTTGAATTTAAAGAAGATGAAATGTGCACCAGAACCGACTGAGACGAGACTGACTCGAGTGTTGCTCGCTGTGCCATTCCAACCATTCGACATCCTCTGATCAGCTTTATGAGTTGATTGTTTGCCGAACGATAGATAGATTATATAACTTTATTGATAGCCACTGTTCAGTAAATATATTTTATATATTATATGCGGCACTGTTTACTGCACCATTTGCCATTTGCATCACTATTGTTTGCTTTAATCACGTTATGCTTCATTTGGACGTATTTCTCCAACGGACTATGTCTCTCTCCTCAGTGTATGACTAAGAGTCGCATAAGACAAGCTCTATTTGATTTGATTTTGGGCTTGTTTGTTTGGGCGAGCAACTTGTTGAACTGAGTGGCTCCAGTCTGTTGTCCCTCAACTGGCGTAACTTGTGATTAGAAGACCACTTTAACGACTGTGTGCTAACTTATAGCCTGACCTCTCTCTTGGCTTGTTGATGGTCCCATTTGGGCGCCCTTTTCTTGCAGCCTTCTCCTGCTCTGTTGTGGCTCGCTTTGCATGCTGTCTGGCTGGATTCTTCAGTTCATTGCAAAGAAAGACTGCAGTGCACTGTTGTGTGTGTGTGTGCTGTCTTGAGGCACAAGACGGGCTTGTGTTCGTGTCCTTTCGAGTTCACCCCTGACACCCTCTCTTCCTTTCGAGCCCCTCTCATTAGCAGTGCACACACACACACAGTACCATTGGCCACTGGCAATGGTCTCCCGTCTGTTCGGTGCACTAGTGCCACCACCATCATCTCCATCGTTCTCCTTACCCTTCGACCTGAGTGGCGCGCGGAGTGAGCCTCGATCAGCACACAACACAAGGCTGTTGCCTTGTTCAGCAAGCTTTGCTTCACTTGGTGAATCACTGCAACAACCAACAGATGACTTCTCCAGTGACTGTTGCCTGTATGTAGCAAGAGCGGCGCGCGGGAGCATGCGCCGGAAGAGATTAGGAGACCGGCGCGGCACTCGGCACATGTATGCACTTGGTTTCGGTGGCGGCGGTCGGGGGTCGATGCAGCAGACGGCAGTACTCCTCCATCGACTCGAGTAGCGCGAAAAGCCCTAGGCTGGCGGTTGTACTGGGGTAGGGCACAACAAGTGTGTCTTCTACTTCTGTCTTCTCTCCATGCTGAATGGCTTTGCTTCACTTTACTTAGCATTGCTTTGCCTTGCTTCACTTACTCGCTCCGATCGGCACTGGGCTTACTGCACTGTTGTCCGTCGCCGGACGAACGACCGTCCGGCCGAACGCGCGAGAAGTCATTTGGGTGAAGATGAGCCCGAGGCGAAGAAGGAAGACGACCGTGCAAGGAGACTAGTGAATGCACAGTGTCACGCAAATGGAGTACGAGACTGATCGAGAGCGTGCAACGCCAATTGACGATCGTTGTGTTCTGTTGGCCACATTAAGGTCGAATGGCCATCCTATGACCACGACCCAATGCACCTCTCGGCCCACGTTGACGTTTCCTTGCTACCCTCATGATTGCACTCGACGTTTTGGCGCAATTTCGAGCAATCAAACTAGTCTGGCTTAGCACTCAGTCAAGTTATTGTTGCAGCAATGATGATGCATACGTGCTTGCATTATTTCCGAGTGCATATGACAGTTATGAAGAGACATCCTTTCCTTATCGCTCTATCGCAGTACTAATTGCACATGAATTGGTTCGAGATGAGTCAACTGAGGCGACGACTTGCCCGGCGTGACGTTTCTCGATCGATGAAGATATGAATCAATGACGATTGCATCTTAGGCTGCAAACGTAAACATCGATTAAGGGGCGATTAGATGATG
The DNA here is from genome assembly GCA_023373905.1 of Rhizoglyphus robini. NCBI lineage: Eukaryota > Metazoa > Arthropoda > Arachnida > Sarcoptiformes > Acaridae > Rhizoglyphus > Rhizoglyphus robini. The sequence continues at coordinate 9,288,141 of JAKIJQ010000001.1, read as the reverse complement.
GTACAGTGCATCCTTGTCTGGTGGTACAGTACGTGGGTACATTCCACTGTCACTTCCCGGAACGGCTTGCCCAATGGAATCAACCTGTTTGCTCAACCCGAGCCTAGATCGGACTTGAGCTGCCGTGTCTGGCTGTCTGTTGTCGTTCGGTTGCGCGCGGTTCAGTTTATTATTGCCCAAGACATTAATGTGGTCCGCGGCAGTGAGGGAGTGCACTAGTGGGCAACATAGTGCAGTGTTCACTTTGCTTGGCTCGTCTAGTGTTTCCTCGATGGAGCCTACAGTTGGAGACTTGGATGGCAGATGTTGTGTGATGAGATGATCTAGAGTAGTGTGAGTGCATTCAGGCCGGATGTGGCATGCAAGCAGTGTGTGAGTCGTTGTGAGCTGTGTGTACGCTGTCAATGTGCTCCAGTGAGCTAGTCACTCGGTATCGTATGTCGAGTAGATCGAGTGTTAGCTAGGCGCGCTTGACAGCTCGAGTGGAACCTAGCGACCACTGCTTCGGACGGCACTGGGACGATCGAGAACGTCGATCGACATTGGTCGCGATCACACTCGACAACCACCTGGTGCTCTGTCCGCAGAGGCTACTTTGCTCTCGTTCACTACTTCATTGGCATGGCAGCTGGCTCATTGGCCGTATTGGCCGAACCACTGGCCACCACTCACTCACTACTGCCCCATCAACTGCCACACTTCCCGACAATTCCCGGGATTCACCAGTGGACGAGTGATGCAGTGGCAGTGCGCTAGTTGGCTCACTGTTCAATTGATGGTTCATTCATTGATTAATTCATTCATGAAAACTGGTTGCACTCACTCACTCACTCAATGGCCAATGTAGTGATTTGGTTTGTTTGTTGTTGTGCTGTGGCGTGTGGTGGTCCGTCTGTCTGTCCCACAGAGAAACAAGATTCTCCCGTTTGTCCAGTCGAATGTCGATTTGATGGTGTTAAACGAGCATAACTGGCTCCATTGCCTCTGGGTCAGGCAGGCACTGGCCAGGCCGTATTGCTCCATTGCTGATTGGCTCGATTGCCTTATTGCCTCTATTGACTCACGATGTGGTGTGCCAGTCAATCGAGTCCTGCCTGTCTATGCCCCACGGCACACCCGCTAATGATCATCAACTCGAGCCTCACTCGTCCTCTGTGTACTTTACGAGCCCAGTTAGGCACGAACAGAGAGGAACGAACCCTATGTGCCATTTACACATTCACTTCATACACTTCATACACTCCATGCACTTCATTCAAATCGAGTGAGCTATTTAAAGAGGATTACCCAATTCCGCCTGTTTTTGAAACAACTCAATTTCTTTTAAATTACCTATTATTGGAGAGAGTATGGTCCACTAATACTATATATATGGGAAACTAAGTAGCATTGTATACTGTTCCAGAATTATTCCAAAATGAAAACTTGAAATTGACGTGTAGCTATACGCGAGTTATTTTTTGTTTTTGAGGTAAATTAAAGCTTTGTTTTATGATATAGTGGATAAATAATTTCAAATATTGTTTAACGTTGTCCAAAATGTAAGTTTTAAACGTTCCAAGGTAAACCGGAAGTATTGAAATTTTTGTTCCAAATTTTTTGGAACCTACTTCCGGATTTATTTAAAATTCAAACTATTTTTATTTAAGATTTATTTTTAGCCAAAATTGAGTGTTTTTATAAAGTTTTACCAAACAATTTAATTGTCAAATAATTTGACTAAAATATTTGTAAAAATAACATGCGTATAGCTACACGTCAATTTCAAGTTTTCATTTTGGAATAATTCTGGAACAGTATACAATGCTACTTAGTTTCCCATATATATAGTATTAGTGGACCATACTCCCTCCAATAATAGGTAATTTAAAAGAAATCCAGTTGTTTCAAAAACAGGCGGAAAATATAACCTTTTGGGTAATGCTCTTTCCTCGAAAATTATTCCACAATTCACCTGAACAAGCTTTAATTAGGTGAACAGCGATTGTGATGATTTTCCTGGAAGTTTCCGAGTGGGCTCTAGTATGTTTGCTTTGCATTGAAACTGCAATGGCAACCCTCACTTGGTTGGCTCGTTTAGTTGTGCCAGTCTAATTGGAGACGATATTTTCTCGGTAATTGTGCTAATGCTCGTGTTTGTGCTCGATCTCAGTGCCCATGGACTGGTTTCAATGCTCCACTGTGCATTGATGTAGGGTCAGTGTGAGTGAGTCATAATCACCTAGTCCCACCAGCACCTCGGTCATTTTGAGCATTAGGGTGATGATGATGATGATGGTGCCGGCGCACAGTGGGCCACTCGCCATTCACCTCACATCATCACCCTCGCTCACAATTTTCCTGCTAATTTTGCTTTTCCAGGAAATGTTCTCGCATGCCTGCACTAGTGCAGCCAAGAGCAGACGACTAGATGTGGCTTGCAAAGTCATATACATTGACTACATTGACACATGCACTCATAATCGCAATGGTGTGCTGATTGTCACTCACTGGTGACTGTCAGTCTGCAGAAGAGGCTCATCTCCTCAAGCTCTGCTCTACTAATCAAATGATCACCACTCTCAGCCTGTGCCTCACACTCAGTCAGTAGTGCTCATCACAATAGCAACTGTTGTTTCGTCTCGCTTTCCTACTGCTCCTCTCTTTGCTTTTGCTTGCTTGTCTCGATTCGCTCAGATGCATTGCGAGACCATTGCGAGAAGAAGGCAACCCTCCCGGCTTGAGACACCCAGCCAGGGATGAGCCGGCTTGATGATGAGTCTACTTAGTGACGGTAGCAAACGGATAAACAGGCATTCATCCACGACGGACAATGCCGTGATGTGTGGATAAATGCTTTCCGAGAATTGTAGCAATTACTTTGCTACTTTATGTCTACTGCTGTACAGCTACTATTCTGTACAGTGTACAGTACTGGATGTGATCGAAATGAATGAACAGAACCACCGACCAATAGAAGCACCAATTCTGCTGAAACAGTTTTGGCTGCTTGTTGTTTTGTTGTGTGCTCGCTCAGTGCTACTGCTTTCTGCAAAGTTGGCTTTTGTTGTTGTTGCACACAAGCTGCATTCACTGGAACCCTCTCTTGGTTTCTCATTTCCCGAAACGATCTCTCAACTTAACTGATACTTCGAGTCACACACACACACACACACACACACACTACCAGTACACCTCTCTCCATCATGGCCAACTGGTCGGACACAGTACTGAGCACACAATTCCAGTGAAAGTGTAATTTTACTGATTTCGCTTGAATGTTGCGATCAGTTGATTGGTTTGGCGAACCAAAACGAAAAGCAAATGCACACAGATCGTTATGTCTTGCTGGTTCGGCATGAAACCATTGGCGGCATGTTTTGACATGTGAGACCACTGAACACTGAACACTGTGCACTGGGAACTTGTGCAAATGTGCACTTTCGGCTTGTTTGACGAACTGAGTGGATCGTGCTCGGTGCACACCTCAATGTGCACTTTGCACAATTCTAGGTGAACTACTTTTGATACATTCTATCTGATATGTGATATGTACGTCTGTCTGTCTGTGCCGTATGCAAATTAGTTTTTGTTTTTTTTATTGAACCAATCAAAAAGTAATTTACATTTGCATTTGATTTTGTCGCAATATATATGTTTGGTTTTGCTTGTTTGGCTGCATTGGTAATGAGGCACAAATGGAAATGTGATTCAATATATACTTGATTTGAGCTTGATCGTTTTGGTATTGATCGTTTTGGTTAGTGGTGCTGGTGGTGGTGCTCATGTCGCGACCAACTCAACTGCACTGTTTAGTGTGTTTGTTTATGTTTTGAGTTTTGCTTTGGTTTGTTTGTTTCATCGAATCATGTGCATTCCACTTTGCGTTCGCATTGGTCCGTCTGGTGGTTTGACGTACACTTGCACACATATACTTAGACTTAACCCAGATGAAAGCAACCCAACTTTTCCAACAGCATTTTGTTGTATATTTTCTATTACACACAGCTTTCCAGTGCACTTTCTTGTGCTTGTTTTTGCTTGTTTTTCACCATTTTTCCGGTGGAACCTTTTTCTGTGTGTGTGTGTGAAAGTGACTTGAAACTGTTCTGTGTGACTGACTGACGCAAAAGACTGAGTCCAAGTGGCTTCTGCTGTCTCTGGCTACACTGTAGCGTAACGGTGAGTTGTACGGATGGATGGCTCGGCGCCAAATCACTCCTCAAGTAAACGTTCCTGTTACTGGTGTGCTTTGTGTGTTGTGTTTCACTGAGAGGTGCTTTCGCAATTGATGTCGTATTGCCTGCTACGTGCTTCCGTGCACCTAGATTAGACCAATTCCGCTGAACTTGTGTGTGTGTGTGTGACTTGACTTGAAGTGTCATATGTGTGAATGACTTCTCGCGGGGGAGAAAATGAATGTTTGAATTGTGTGCTTAGATTCTGTGTGTGTGTGTGTGTGTGCTAGGTGAGATGACTTTGGTTGGTAAACGGTGAGTGCAGTCGGCATTGCTTCATTGCATGCAGAGTGTAATTCAATAAAGACGCTTCTTTTTGTGTTGATTTCTCTGAATGAGCGCTCAATGAATGGAAAGTCTTTGCTTGTGTGTGAGTTGTTGTGTTGATTGTGTTGATTGGCCTGGCTTGTTTATATCTCGATGAAGATGATGATTTCGTCTCCTACTCGTACTCGAGTCTCTTTGATCATTTTCCTTCCTCGAATCTTTTCTTGGTGTTGTGTGTGTGTGTGTGTGACTCGAGAGCTCAACGGAAATACGCGCGCACTGTGTGATGTTGTCAACTGGTGCGGATGGTGGTGATGCTGGAGAAGACGAACATCTCCTCAAACCACCATGACAGACACAACCAGCAAGTTGAAATTGAAGAAAACATGTCAAAGACGGTCTGCTGGTGTGAGTGTGTGTGGGTGAGAGAGATAAGTTGAGATTGCTCTGCTCACAGTTTCAAAGTCGAACCACTAATTGAGAGGATAACAGACAACTACTGAAACCGATTCCCAACCGAAGGGTGCACTGCACACCACTTGTGCCCACTCCAATCCAATTAGTGGACCGCGCGCGATGATTGGCCAATTAGTACTAATTAATGGTCTATTACATGTGGGCCATACTGTGGCGGTGGCATTGCTGATTCTGATTGGCTACTGACTTTAAAACTTTTTATCGAATCAGTGATGGTGTAGTTTTATGTTTCATAGGAAATGTGTGTGTGTTTGTGTATGTATTTGTGTGTGTGATAGTTTGCTTTGCTCATTGCTTTCATTCTTCTTTTTTGTCACTAATTACACCAAACTACACCATTAGCTGATAAAAAGTGCTGTAACTTCCTGATGTTGTCTTTGGGGGGAGGACAGTTGTTGGATGATGGTGTATAGTTGAGAATGAAATGTGTCGCTTGTTGATTTTACTATATTTGTATCGTGGTGCTGACCCCCCTTGTGCACCTCTCTGCCGAGCTGCACTTGCACGTGAAACTGAAACTAACACTAAAGAAGAAGAGAATGAGAGGAAGGAAGTTTGTCTATTTGTGTGTGAAAGGAAAGCAACGATTACTACCGTAGAGTGTAAATGTAAATTGGACAAACATAAAGAAGAACACGAGCTCAACGAAGATGACTGACTGACTGAATGACTGGCCCAGTGAGAGGAATACCACAAGAAAGTGCTGGCACTCAATGTGACTGTGAGGAGCACGAGAGGAAACGACAGATTATACCAAACTCAATGCTGCTGCTGCACTTCAATGAGAGCGTGAAGTGTGAGACATTCGCAGAGGAAGCAAACAAGGACACACCGTGAGACAATGAGAATGACGTGTGAGTGAATGTGTGTGTGTGTGTGTGGGTATGTGTTCTAGTGAACAGTGCAGGGTCCCGGTTGTGCAACATATGGCAGGCAGCAGGCCATTCCAACTGATCACTGAGGACACTAGTGCGGGCACGCGGTCAACTAGCCAAGCAAGACAAAGACACTGTTTGCAATTGCTTGAGATCTAGATTGACTCGATTCTGTGTTGTGGCTCGGACCCTCTCGGCGATGACCACCGGAAGGTCTTAATCACTTGACAAGCGTAACTAATTTGCTACTGACTGAGACCACTTTCTAATTGTCTCATGTCGTCTTTGTGGTCTGCTTCTTCACTCTCCCACTGAGGTTGTAATCCAATTTGGACAAGACACCGGACCTTGCGGTTCCGTGCCAAAGCGGACCTGAGGATTGCCCCAAGGCTCGCTCGCTCTCTCCTTGCCTCTCATGCCGCTTATGGGCTCGTCTCTGTGTGGGTGTTTGTTTATTTAAATTTACCCATATTCGACTCACAGTATGAAACGAGTGCAAGTGCTGTGGTGTCTTGCGGTTCATTTCGGGGGTCTTTTCTCGACCACAAGGCCGCTCTTACACACTCATTCATGTGGTTTGTGCTGTGTGCTAGTGACCTTCGATCAGTTCCGAAGCGGATGTCGATTTGTCTGTTTGATTTTGCTTGATTGGTCACACTGAGTGTGCTTTGTGTGTGCGATTCAATGAATGAAATGAACCAATGAATGACAGTGCTGTGCTGTGGTGGTCATGGTCGTGCCGGACTGACCAATCAAATTGACTTAATTGATTTGATTGTTGCACCATTTGATGTATTCTGATTGGTTCGTGTGCGCTTGACACTAATCACTCACTCACCAACCGAGCAGACAAACACTCGGCTGAAAGCATCCTATTTTATGAATGGACAATCACATTGGTGCGCGTTCAATTCAAAATTTATTTGGCCTAATCTGATTTGTCAATTTTAAGGCGATTACATACTAGTTAGATTATGCATTGACCAATGCGGAATTACCCAATTTAAACCGTTATGTCTGATTGGCCAATCAACCGTGTGTGCATGTGTGTATGTTATCAATTCTATGAATAGACTAGACATAACTCGAATCTGATTTGATGGATGTGATTTGACTCGGGGAAGTGGGTATGGGGAAATTTTCGAAAATGATTCGACTGATTCAATACTCTTAGAAGTGGATTGTGTGAGTTAATTGATTGTGCATTGTAGTGAAATATGTTGGTACTTGAGGGACAAATGTTGTGTGTGTGTGTGTGTGTGTGTGTGTGCGGTTGTGCTTGAGTTACGGGATTGCTTCCACTGAGAGTCGATTCATAGTATTGGGGTGCACTATCGGTACTAGGCAGATATGGCAACCTGATATTGGATGGATTGGATGGATAGGTGCTAGATTGGTGGTAGACAGTGGAGGGTGTATTGGTGTATTGACGAAAGGCAACGAAGATTAGGTGGCGATAGCAACCAAACTCACGCCTCACTTGTTGATTCACGTGAATGTGCATGTGACAGTGGATCACTCTCGATTGCTCTCGATGGTGCACCGTTGACCTTTGAAGGTCGTGTACTGCGTCTAGTTGTGTGTGTGCACCATTCGATTGAACTCACCTTAGACTATCTAACTAACGGTCCTCTTTGTTTCTCCTCCACAGTACATTGGCTGTCTGGGCGTGAACACCTCCATGAAAAGTCTTGACTTTGATACCCGATCACTGATTGCCAAGGAGTGCATCAATCGAGTCTGTGAGGCCGCGGGACTCAAAACTGCTGATAAGAAGAGACGCACCGATAAGAGGATTGCGCGCATGCTGGCCGATTCACCCAATATGGGTAAGTGTACTGCTGGACTGAGGTTTTTTGTCCGAGACTAATCATGTTCATCTTTGTCCCCTTCAACCATCAGATCACGCTGGAGTTGATGTCAATCTGTCGATCACCAGTGCTTATCTCAATTTGGTGGCCGATTCGGGAGAGAATTTGGCCAAACACGAAATGCCCAACATCTCGTTTGCTTCCGGTGGTGATACTGTAAGTCGATTGATTGCCAATGCACCTCAAGTGACATGTTCTAATGTTTTGCTTTTGGTACATGACAGGACACTTTGGACTTTGCCGCGTACGTTGCCAAAGATTCCCGGTTTGGACGAGCTTGTTTTGTGTTGGAGTGCGGCGGTGGCCGGGCCCAGGATGTGATCACTACCATTGGACAGGCGTTCGAGTTGAGATTCAAAGAATTTCTCAAACGGACACCTCGTGCATTGAAGTAAGTAATCATCTCACCAAATTATCGATGAATTTGTACTAATTTGTTTTGCTCTATTTAGCCTGGAAAACAGTCACTTTAACGGCACCTCCAATAACCACCAACAAACACCACCAGTTCCACCTCAAGTCCGATCGGATGACCGGGAGTATTACAACGACTTGCCTGGCAAGATTCCACCCGATCTATTGATTCCAACCAACGGTACCAAAGATGCGAAAGGTGCACCACACGCTGCACCGCGCAAGAAGAACGGCCTAACTGACCATTCGGTCAACTTAATAGACCTTAACGACGAAGCCCAAAGCAGTAACTCTGCTCCCTCAGCACTAACCAGTGCGTCCCAAACCACCTTAATCAATGGGTCCTTTTCGTCTACTTACCATGCTAAGCCATCAGCACTGTCTGCCAATCCAGCTATCCCTCACGATCCTCAGTATGTGAATTGCATGCCATCACAGCCAACAGCAGCAGCTGTACCACAACACACAACTACCAAAGAGGACAATCACAAGGATCCGTTTGATATGCGTAAGTGATGACATTGCCATGGTTTAATGTTTTACGATCTAACGTGCCTCTCAATCTCAATACAGAACCGTTCGCAAGTGCCATTGTGGATGAAGGGAGCACAACTACCAATACAAACACTACCGCTACCACCTCGACCAGTTCCAATAGCACCATTAGCAATAAGCGAATTCCACCAGTGGGTGGACCACTTCCGCCCACCCCCTCATCGCCCTCCACCTCCGATGTGGAGTTTGTGGCCAATTCGGATCTGTACAAGGAAGAATGGTTCCACGGGCCCATCTCAAGGAAAGAGTCTGAAGCGCTTGTTATTCGAGATGGCGACTTTCTGGTGCGTGAATCTCAAGTCTCCAGTGGCCAGTACGTGCTCACTGGAATGCAAAGTGGCAGTCGGAAACATTTGCTTCTGGTTGATCCAGAGGGAGTGGTAAGTTGTCCTCATTCAATGCTTGACACCATTCTAATGATGTCTCTTGATTTAGGTTCGAACCAAAGACAAAACCTTTGAATCGGTGAGCCATCTGATCAATTACCATCGAAACAATGGCCTGCCGATCATCTCATCCGAGTCGGCACTGGTGCTCAAGTATCCCATCCTCACACCAAAGTCACTGAAGCACCTCTGAGTGTTGCCAACACAGCCTGTACCTACCTAGCCCACACACGCAACCCCTTCCTGGTCACAAGTCTACTTCACTAACTAACTCTGGAATTGAACCCAAAACTTAATTTATTATTACTTCACAAAACCACAAAACTTACTCTCGAATCTCAAAGAATTTCGATTTTTGATTTGATATTATTTTGTTACGATATGACCTTCACCTGTGGAGCAGTGCCAATCAACCACTTCTGACTTATCATCATCATCATTGCCATTCGCCATTTCATCATTTTATTTATTATTTTCTTCACCCTCTCTCCCTTTTTCTCATCTCACCTTTCACCCTCAGCATCGTCATTATCTCATTGTATCATATCTTTTAGTTTTTGAGCGGGAATTTTCAAATTGTGAACCTAAATAGCACAGCACAACACAAACTAATCAACGCCAATTCAAATCAACATGAAGCTGCAACTAGACTAGACATTGCAAGCACCACACCAACCGACACACCTACAAGTTCTATGTCAACAAGTGCCTCACGACTTATGGAGTGATATATTCCGCTCTGCCTCTCTCCCTCTGGGTCTCATCTATTGACGATGTGTCCGTGCAAGTGCTGCTCTGTGCTGTGCTGCTGGTGATGCGACTGATAAGGAGGACAAGTCACTGGTGGCTGCTTCTACTTTCACTCACTAGCCATTAGCTCTCACAGGCGCGCACTGCATCTATCTGTAATATGTAATGATAATGAGCAATTCTATTAGTGTTATATTACTTACCGATTACTTGTTATACACAACAAACACTGATCACAAAACGAACCATTCACAAATGACCGTTACAGATATTGTCAAATATATATTCGCTCTATTACTTTGGATTTTTTCAAAAAATCCGCACCACACAAACCAAACACTACACACACAGACTAAGCTGTCCTTGGTTTTATTACTTTTTTAATTTATTAGATTTTAATAATTTATATATATTTCCTCTCTGTCCCTCCTGTCTTCCTTTCCTTTCGTTGCGGATTTATTATTGATTTGATTTTCAATTTTTCCTCTCTCTCTCAGTTATTTTTGTTTGTAATAATTCGCTCGCTCTTTCTCTCATTCTTTCCTTCCTTTGTTTTCTTATTTTATTATTATTTTTGTAAGATATTGACGATATATTATGAAAGATGAAAGATGAATAAGATTTTTATGATTATTATTATCATTTGGAGTGTTGAGTTGTTGATTGATTTTTTTGGTTTGATTCGGTTTCACTAAAAGGAGTGAAAAGTTGTCGAGTTGAGAGTTGTCCAATTGTTGAATTGTGATTGGTTCATGCAATTTGCATTTATGAGCCAATCACAGTTGATCAATTTGAGCATCGAATCTCATTTTGATTGGTTGTGGTTGGGATTATTTAATAATCATTATTAGTTTGTACATCTCTAAATTGAGTTTATGTACGTGATGCGACATCTGGTGTTGTGTAATCAAAACATTTTTGTTTATCATTACTGCATTCATATAGAACACATGTTTATTGCATCAGCCATTTAAACTCTGAACTTTGTGCTTTACCTAACATACCAGATACTCAGTGACGAACCTAGCAAATCAACCCAAATCCAATCCCGAAATCATTTACAAAATATCTTGTGAACATCCCAAACCATTCCACTGATTGATTCGCTTATCAATAAATTCATTTGCACTAATTTGCCATTATCGAATGTTGTTTGTGTTGTTTGAGCGCGCGTCAGCTGTGCAGTAGTTTTGCTTCACCTCGAATCGAACATTCAAATCGAAATCATGTTTCATCATCGCCACAGTCTGGATGCGAGACAGAACTAGAACTATGAACTTTGGTTTTGTATAAGTGTTTGTGTCGATTTGTGCCTGTCTGCTGTGTTCGGTTTGGTTTTAGCCTTATGGCCTGTCCACTCAAGAACATCAACGACCTATCGGATGAGCATTTGTGTTACATCTTCTCCTACTTGCCCGTGGAATTAGTTCTCCGACTGGACAAAGTCTGTGTACGGTGGTGTTGGCTCAAGCTGCTCACCTGCGAACAGAGACGACGCCTTACGCTGATGGTTGGCCACAACGCTATCGGTCTGGTCACCGGTGGCAAGTTCGCTTTTCAGCTGATGCACACTCAAGCCGGTGCTCCATTCGTTTCGTCACTTCTCTATGCTACCGAATGGTCTCGACTGACACTGGCCGACTTGAGTGAAAGCCTTATCTGGTGGCTGGACACTACCTTCCCATTGGTGCACACTCTCAATGTCTCATTCCGAGCGGACACTCTGGCCCAACTGGACCTTCTGCCCCGTCTAATCGATCAGTGGTCAAACAGGCTGGTCAACTTTAAAGTGTGGTTGGGCTATGGCTCCAGTTCCATCTGCCTGGCCTCGTGTCGAAAGAAACTGGTCGAATCGATCAACTCGTGCACCGGTCTGCGACACCTCACATTGCACCTGTGTGGATCACTCTTCCTCAACACTAGCCGCACCATACCTTCGCTCAAGCTGTCAATTCTAGGTCAGTTGGACAGTTTCGATTTCTACTCGGACGATCATGAATACTTGCAAATGGTGACCAATGCTTTAAAAGCCAATAACGTGCCCAAAAGTAAATTGCGCCGAGTGGGACTGTCTACTTCGATTGGCATCAGCAAGGACAATCTCGCCGAACTGTTTCAAATAGACAATCAAGTGGCATCTAAGGTGGTACATCTGGACATCATCGGTCGCGGTCTGGCACGTCTGAGCAATCACGTGAAACTCTGTGCCAAGTTCGGCTCTCTCACAACGCTGGTCATGCGTCTGGTGGAAAGCTCACTGGGCCCACTGTCGATGCACCAACTGTTGCGCAATTTCGACCAACTGCGACATCTTCTCTACCTGAAGATTGACCTTCTAGGCGACTTTGACCTAGTGAACCGACCACAGCCCTACCACCGACTGCGCTCGGTCAAAGCGTTGTCCCTTTCGTTTGCATCCAAGTGTCACACCGAACTGCAATCGTTTCATCTCGACTGGACATTTCCCAACATGCAGTCCATCGAAATTTTGCTGCCCTCCCACTCGTGCTCCACCTGTGGCTATAAGAAAGCTTTGACCCGAACCGATTTGCAGCCACGCAGACAGTGCACTGAGAAATTGTTTAAACCACTCAAAAGGATTGAGCATCTTCAGAAGCGCACTCTCTGTATCCTAACAGCAAACAAGTGATTGAGCACATTAACAAGCAAAAGCAATCCTTAAACTGTTCAGTCGCATAACTTTGCTCATCGCGATATATAAAAAATCTGAATGCATTTGGCGCTTAGTTCAATAAAACGAGTTGCACCGCATGTGACTTGTGTTCTTTTTTGCCTAATTTCAAAACTTATTTTCGCATGTCGCCTCGTGTCGCTTTACAATTCGAACTGCACCGAACTGGTCTGACTGAGCGAATGACCACTTTCGCTCCTAATTAGCTCATTCGACAGTTAGTCTAATGTTGCGTTGAGTCATTTGGCTTTGTTTGTTGTCCACTCGATTTCTATTAGCCAACTTGTTTCTTGTGCTGTGAGCAATCACAAGCAATGCAATCGTCACTTCGCTTTGTGCCTGTTTGCTTTCTTCTGGTCTTTGCAATTATTACTGTACCATTGTGGACTGTCAAAGCTGATGTGAGTATTGTCTTTTGCTATTCAATTCATTTCACTAATTTTTTAAATATTTCCTTAGGAATGCACCACTCTTTATGACAAGTTTGCCAAAGGAAGAGTTCATTTGGTGACAATGCTCAGGAGTGGAATGCTCATCATCACTAAAGACAATCTCCCACTAGTGTACGATATTCCCGCTAACAAAGTCATGACCAACTCTGTTGACTTGTACCAAGTGAAACCTGAGACATTGGACAAGAAATGGCCAGTTATGATCAATGACCATAACTTCAAAAATTATGCGATGAAAATAATTAACGGTGTTGACAGTGGCTCTTCTTTCACTAATAGAACTAATGAAAAGGGCGTTTATATGTTTGTTTTCGTTTATGGAGGGCATAAGGATGCTGATGGAACGAACTATATCTCTACTTGTCATTGTATTCTTGGTCAAGGCAATTGTTCCACGGAGGATTTTGCAATTGAAGACAATAGCTTTTTTCACGATAAGGGATATGTGTCCTCCGACGAGATTGGGGCTTTCTATAACATTTTCACTGATCTGGGCACTTATCAACTGCACAAGTACGTCAGAAAGGATAATGTTTTGCAGACTGAGTGGTGTGTGAACATGTGCCCGTCCATTCACGATGGCACACTCATAATATCCTTCAATGCAACACAATGTGCTCAATTCGACTGGAAAATTGTCAATGCTTTCGCATATGAAGATCACTTCTACTTGTTCGGCAATGATCACCTGTACATCTTCAAGTATCGGACAGAGGGCATTGTGGGCCCCAAAGTGGTGGTCACCAAGGTGGACTTGCGCAATTATTTCCAATGCACTGAACCGACTTCAGTTCCAACATTCTCTACTAGACTCTCCACTACGCCTTCGACTAGTCTAACAAGCACCACAGATGAGGTACCGGTTCACTCACCACACTTCACAAGATTCACCTCTAAACCAACTACACCACACACCAAACTGCATAACCAAACCAATGGGACTATTCGCATTTCTACCTCTTACTCTACAAAAGGTAAGTTTGTATCAATTTTTTCACAATCTAATCGTAATTTCTTTTCTTCTTTAGACATTGTACTCTTCTCCTTGGTACTGCTCCTACTGGTTGTGCTTGCCTCCATCTGTTCATGGTCAGTTCTGACCTCTGAAGGGCGAAGCGAATCAGTGCCCACTGCTGCTTTAGGTCCATCTTTGCAAATAGAACGATCGTACTTCTCCAAGAGCAAGTGCAGATCTGTCTGCGAAGTGTCCAAAAAAATTGTGGAGTCAAGCATTGAAATGCCATCAAATGAAATGGACAACTTGCAAGAAGAATCCAAAGTTGGTTCAAAGGAGCAAATCTCTTCTGCCTTTTGTCAAGAATCTAAAGTTGATCCAAGGGACAAAGTCTCTTCGGTGAACGGTCAAGAATCTGCATTGGTATGAATGGTACATTGGTCAAAAGACAACTATTCCCATAAAGATTGACAACCTCACTATCGACAAGCAACTTTCCTGCAATGCATTATGAAGTCGATCACTAAGCAGAGAGTGTCTGACGTCCTTTTTCAAATCTATTCTGCATTTCACACTTCAACATTACACTAACATTAAATCGGTTTAACCTGTGAACGATATTTGCAAATAGTCACTTTCAAATTGCGCCGAACTAGCCTGACTGAACGAATGACCACTTTCGCCACTAATTAGCTTATTGCATATTGCAATGCATATATTGTGTTATCATTTGCCTTTGTTTGTTCATTTGATTTCTATTAACCATCTTGTTTCTGTATACTTGCTGATATATCAATCTTGTCCAGTGGACAATCACAACAAAGCAATCACCACTTTTACCTGTTTGCTTTCTTTTGGTCTTTGAAACGTTTACTGCATTATTGCAATCTGGACTGTCAAAGCTGATGTGAGTATTGTTATCATTATCATTAATATACTAATTTGTACTAACTTGTTAATATTTCCTTAGAAATGCGCGACTCTTCGTGACAAGTTTGCCAAAGGAAGAGTGCATTTAACCGAAATGCTCAAAAGAAGAATGTATGTTCTTAATTCAACTGGGCAAATTCTCAATGCTTTCGCACACAAAAAACACTTCTTTATATCAAGCACCGATCACGTGTTCATTTGCAAGTATCAGACAGCACATTTTGATCTCCAAAGAGGTGTCCATCAATTTACGCGATTATTTCTAATGACTTCCGACTGCCAGCTTCAACATTCTCCACTATGCCATCCTCTACGTCCTCTGCCTAAATATTCAATAGACTATCCACCAAATTCTTCTCTAAATCATCGACTACATCACACGCCAAATTGTCTAGCCAAATTATTGACCACTGCCGTTGAACTTTTCACATTTATTCCTCTTACTCTACAAAAGGCAAGTTTTAATTTATTTTTTGTTGCGGTCTAATTGTAATCTTTTCTCTTTAGACATACTGTTCACCTTGGTACTGCTTCTACTGATTGTGCTTGTGTCCATCGATGGGACAGATCTGTGCATGGTCAGTTTCCACATGCGAATCGGTGCTCACTGTTGCTCTAGGTCTTTCTTCAAAAATAGATTGATCGTGCATCTCTAAGAGCAAGAATAGTTCTGTCTGTGAAGTGTCCAAAAAAATTGGGGATTTGTGCTTAGAAATACCCTCGAGTGGACTTGACAATTTGCAAGAAGAAATCTAAAGTTGATCTAAGAGAATAAGTCATTTCGGTGATCGGTAAAGAATGTACATTGGCAAAAAGTCAATTATTTCCATAAGGATTGCCAGTCTCACTGCCACTCTCCTCTGTGTGACTCTCGACTAACAACTTTCCTGCAATGCATTATGAAGACGATCACTAAGCAGAGTGTCTGACGTTCTTTTCAAATCTATTCTTCACTTTTCACACTTCTACACTACAGTAACATTAAATCTGTTTAACTCGTGTACGATATTTGCAAGACAACATAGACTGAATAGCCACTTTCGAATTGCTCCGAAATTGTCTGCCTTACGTAAGGATATACGTTAGCTAATGGCCACTTTCGGTATACATTCGACAGCAAATTAATATTATGTCGAGTCATTTGTTGTTTATTTGTGCCAATTTTCACTACTTTCAACAGTTTTATCTCATTTATTTCCACGTGATACTCAATGCGAGTGTCACTGCAATTTGTGCTATGTTGCTTTCTTCTGGTCTTTGCTACGATTACGACATCAATCTGGGCTGACCAGAGCTATGTAAGTGTTTTTTCATGTTTTTTAAATATTCTGACTTTTGTGCTCTCTTAGCAATGCACTACTATTCATGACAAGTTTGCAAAAGGAAGAGTTTATTTAATCTCAATGCTTCAAAGTGAAATGCTCATCATCACTAAAGACTTACCACCACTTGTTTACGAAGTTCAGGAAAACAAAGTCACGAAAGACTTGGTCGACATGTACCAAATTATACCTGAGTCGATGGACAAGAAATGGCCCATTGTTTTCAATTATCCAGGCTACCATAAACTTGCCGTGCGCATGAATAATAGTAGGACGTATGAAGACTCTTCTATCACGATAAAATTGGACAAAGAACTTATTCTTTTCAATAATGCATACAGTTGGGGTAATGAATTCTATTTGAATACCTACACATGCACACTAGACCCTTTGGGAATAAAGGATGTACTTTTACCAAGCTGGAGATTCTTTTTTAGACTTGGAAAGCGATCGACTGTATATATCCTCGGATGAGCCAAACGTTTTCTACAACATGTACGCATATCCTGAAAGCTGTTACCGACTGTACAAGTATGTCTACAGGCAAAATGAATTCTGGGGCGAATGGAGTGTGGATATGTGTCTGTCCATTGAACAAGACACTTCGACACTGTCGTTCTATGAAAAAGACTCAAAATGTCCTCAATTCGACTAGATCATTCAGAATGCTTTTGTGTATCAAGAGCACTTCTATTTTTTTAGCTTCAATCAAGTGTACATCTTTCACTATCAAACAACGAGAATTGTGGGCACCAAAGAAATAGTCACCACCGTGGCCTTAAGCAATTACTTCCAATGCATTGGACCGACTACTGTGCCTTCATTATCCTCCACACCTTCTATGGACGTTTCAAGCACCACACCAACCAATGGCTTCAATGTGACTTTTTCCAATTCTACCGAATCCAACACTGAAGATCTTCTAGATGGTAAGTTTTGCATTAATTTGTCTATAAGTTCATTATGTTTTTCTTAGCAATACCAACGCCATTGGAAATAGCAGTGATTACCGTGTCACTTATTATAATATTAGTGATAGTGTTCATCTGTGTCTGGGAAGTTCTCATCTTCGAAGATCACGATCAATCGATTCCTAATTTGATAGGCTCATCTGAGTCTCGAGTGTATGGCCCTAAAACTTATAAATATAAATTAAATATATAGAATACATCGTAATACCATGTTGGCGCAAGAAGAATCGAAAGTTAATCTTAATGAATCATTAGCCTATTCGGTGCATCATGGTCGGTCAAGAGTTTACAATGGCCAAAAGTCAAATATTGCCATTGAAGTGGAAATCTGTCAACATATGCTAAAACCTCACCGCCCTAAGCAAATTGCCGGCAATGCATTATGCAGGCGATTACAAATTTGCAGAGACTGTAGTGTGCAGACGTCCTTTTTCAGATCTATTCTGCACTTTGGAAAATTAAATCTGTTTTACCCGTGCACGACATTTGCAAGAATAATCACTTTCGAATTGCACCGAAATTGTATGTTTGAGCGAATGACCATTTTCGACTACTAATTTATACATTCGACAGCAATTTAATATAATGTTGAATCATTTGTTGTTGTTTCTTTGTGCCAATGTGTCGACGCTACTTTCAAAGTTTAGTCTCATATATTTTTCTGTCACACTCAATGCGATCTTCGTTTCAATTTGTGCCTGGCTACTTTCTTCTGGTTTGTGCACTACTGGTTGCATCAATCTGGGCTGACAAGGCTTATGTGAGTATGATTGTATTTTCAACATATCATAATAACGTTTGTGTGTTCTTTAGCAATGCACTACTCTTTATGACAAGTTTGCAAAAGGAAGAGTTTATTTAATTTCAATGCTCCAAAGTAGAATGCTCATTATCACCAAAGACTTACCACCACTTGTTTACGAAGTTCCGGCGGACAAAGTCACGAGAGACTCAGTCGACATGTACCAAATTAGGCCTGAATCGATGGACAAGAAATGGCCCATTGTTTTCAATTATCCAGGCTACCACAATCTTGCCGTACGCATGTTTAATAGTAAGACGTATCAAGACTCTTCGTTTACTATAAAATTGGACAAAGAACTTATTATTTTCAATGGTGGATCTAAAAATGGTCAACAATTCTATTTGAACACTCACACCTGTACACTAGACCCTCTGGGAATAAGAGATGTAAAATATCAAGCTGGAGATTCATTTGATAGTCTTGAAAACGATGATCTGTATATATCCTCGGACGAGCCAAACGTTTTCTACAACATGTGGGCATATTCTACTACCAGTTACTATCTCTACAAGTATGTCTACAGGCAGAATATTTTCTGGACCGGATGGAATGTGTCTGTGTGTCAGTCCTTTGAACAAGGCACTCCGACACTGTCGTTCTATCAATTGGACTCCAACTGTCCTCAGATAAACTGGACAATTGCGAATGCATTCGTGTATCAAGAGCACTTCTATATGTTTGACACCGATCAAGTGTACATCTTTCCTTACCAGACAGCGAACATTGCTGGCACCAAAGAGATAGTCACCACAATGGCCATAAGCAATTACTTCCTATGCATTGGACCGACTACAGTGCCTTCACTATCCTCCACATCTTCCATGTACCTTTCAAGCGCCACACTGGCCAATCGTTCCAATGTCACTTTTTTCAATTCTACTGAATCCAACACTGAAGATCTTCTAGATGGTTAGTTTGGCATCAATTCAGTCATAAGCTCATTATGTTTTCTCCGTAGCAATACCAAAGCCATTAGAAATAGCAGCGATCACCTTGTCACTTTTTTTAATATTCGTGTTGGTGTCCATCTGCGTATGTCAGGTTCTCACCTCCGAAGATGAAGATCAATCTGTTCCTAATTTGAAATGCTCATTCAAGTCTCGAGTGTATGGCCCTAAAGCTTCCATGAATTAAGTGCTGAATTGAATTGAATGCATGGCAGTACCATGTTGGCGCAAGAAGATTCCAAAATTGAGCCAAAGGATTAAGCCACTTCGGTGCACAATGGTCAGTCAAGAGTTCACAGTGGCCAAAAGTCAAATATTGCCATCAGGATTGCCATTGAAGTTGTTATCTGACGACAAATGCCAAAACCTCACTGCCACTCTCTACAAGCCAATTGCCGGCAATGTTTTATGCAGGTCACAAAAGTCAAGCAGAGGCTGTTTGGCTTTCTTTATCAAATTTATTTTGCATTTTTCAGCATTAAATCCGTTTAATCCGTGAACTACATTTGAATAATCACTTTCGAATTGCACTGAAAATTGTCTGGCCTAACGAATGACTGCTTTCGCCGCTAATTACAATTACAAATACATTCGACAACAATTCAGCATTATGCCGAGTCATTTGTTGCTGTTTCTTCGTGCCAATTTGTGTCTACTTTGCTTCATTTATTTGCCCGTGACATTCAATGCGATCGTTGTTTCAATTTATGCCGGGCTGCTTTCTTCTGGTCTTTGCAATGGTTTTATCAATATGGGCTGACAATGATTATGTGAGTACTTTGCGCATACTTTGAATATGTCATGCTGTGGTACTAACTTTTGTGAATCCTTTAGCAATGCACTACTCTTCATGACAAGTTCGCAAAAGGAAGAGTTTATTTAATCTCAATACTTCAAAGTGGAATGCTCATCATCACCAAAGACTTTCCACCACTTGTGTACGAAGTTCCGGCAAACAAAGTCACGAAAGACTCGGTCGACATGTACCAAGTGGTGCCTGAGTCGATCGATAAGAAATGGTCACTTATTTTCAATCATCCTGGTTACCAAACGATTTCTCAGTACATATCAAATGGTGTGGTGTATGAAGGCTCTTCTATCACGATAAAATTAGACAAAGAACTTTTTATAATCAATGCTGGTTCAACTAGGGGCCATGACATATACTTTATGAATACTTTCACCTGTACACTTGACCCTTTGACAATTAGGGATGTACAATACAAAGTTGGAGATTCATTTGATACCTTTGATCGCGATCAAATGTATATATCATCAGACGAGCCAAACGTTTTCTACAACTTGTGGGCATATTATGTAGACACCACTTACCATCTCAACAAGTATGTCTACAGGCAGAATGCTTTCTGGTCCGAATGGAGTGTGGATGTGTGTCTGTCCATTGAACAAGGCACTCCGACACTGTCGTTTAATGAAAGGGACTCCAAATGTCCGAAATTCAACTGGACAATTAGCACTGCTTTCGAGTATCAAGAGCACTTCTATTTATTCGGTTCCAATCACGTGTACACCTTTCCGTTCCAGACAGCGAACATTGTGGGCACTAAAGAAATTGTCACCATAGTGGCCATAAGCAATTACTTCCTATGCATTGGACCGACTACTGTGCACCCTTCTACACTTTCCACACATTTCACCACAAGCTCGAATGTGTCTTTATCCAATTCTATGGAAGCCAACACTGAAGGTCTTCAAACAGGTTAGTTTTGCATTAATTCTTCCATATTCTCACTATGTTTTCTCTTAGAAATATCAATGCCATTAGAAGTAGCACTGATCACTGTGTCACTTATTTTCATTCTCGTGTTAGTATTCATTTGTATATGGGAAGTACTCATCTCCGAAGATCACAATGAATATGTTCCTAATTTGAAAGGCTCATCTAAGTCTCATATGTATGGTCCTAAGACTTCCACAAGTTGATCTAAAGGATTAAGCTTTTTTGCACTTTGGTCGCTCAATAATCCACAATGGCCCAAAGTCAAATATTACCAAAGCTCACGAGGATGGCCATAGGCCTGCCACTCTAGACAAGCAAATGGCCGGCAATGCATTATGAAGACAATCACAAAGCTGAGACTGCTTGAGGTCTTTCTGCATTTGGCAACATTAAATGCTTTACTCGTTCACGCTATTTGCAGGACTAATCACTTTCGAATTGCACCGAAATTGGATGTTTGAACGAATGACCACTTGCGCAACTAATTAATACATTCGACAACAATTTAATATTATGTTGAGTCATTTGTTGTTGTTTCTTTGTGCCAATCAGTCTCTACTTTGGCTCATTTTCTAGTGAAACTCAATGCGATCGTTGTTTCAATTTGTGCCAGGCTGCTTCCTTCTGGTCTTTGCAACAATTACTCCATCAACCGGGACTGATAATGATTATGTGAGTTTTGTTCCCCAATATCAAATACTAACTTATTTTCTTTTGGGTTTCTATAGCAATGCACTACTCTTTATGACAAGTTTGCAAAAGGAAAAGTTTATATTACGGCAATTCTCGAAAGTCGAATGTTCATCATCACTGAAGACTTTCCCCCACTTGTGTACGAAATTCCGATAAACAAGGTCACGACCGGCTCAGTTGACATGTACCAAGTAAAGCCTGAGTCAATGGACACGAAATGGCCTGCTGTCTTGAAATTTCCTGATTACAAAATAATGGCACAGAGAATATCTATTGATCCGACATATAGCTCTTCTTTTGCTATAAAATTGGACAAAGAACTTGTTGTTTTCTATGATGGAATATATTCAGATCACAAGGATTATATTGTGACTTACACCTGTACCTGTACACTAGACCCAGTTGGAATAAGTCGTGTTGACTACGAAATTGGAGATACAAGCTTTGCTTTCGATTCAAGATATATATCTTCAGACGAGCCAAACGTTTTCTACAACTTGTATACTGGCCGGGACCAGACTTATCATCTACATAAATACGTCTACGAGGATAATGTATTCCGGACCAAATGGCACGTTGTTGTGTGTGTGACCATTGACCAAGACTCTACCACTATGGCATTCTATGCAAACGGCACAAAATGTACTCGCTTCTCCTGGACTATACACAATGCTTTCACTTACCAGGACTATTTCTATCTGGTCAATTCAAATCACGTGTACAAATTTCACTTCCAGAAAGTGGGAATTATGGGTACCAAAGAAGTAGTCACCATAGTGCCATTAAGCAATTACTTCCAATGCATTGGACCGACTACTGTGCCACCTTCTACACTTTCAACACTTCATACTTCTAATGTCAACACAACATGCTCCAATGTGACTTTATCCAATTCTACCGAATCCAGCACTGAAGATCTTCTAGATGGTTAGTTTACATCAATTCGCATAAGTGCGCACATAAGTTCATTATGTCTTTCTCTTAGAGACACCAATGCCATTAGAAATTGCACTGATTAGCGTGTCACTTATTTTCATTCTCGTGTTGATGTCCATCTGTGTATGGG
Source organism: Rhizoglyphus robini (assembly GCA_023373905.1). Lineage (NCBI taxonomy): Eukaryota > Metazoa > Arthropoda > Arachnida > Sarcoptiformes > Acaridae > Rhizoglyphus > Rhizoglyphus robini. The sequence goes on along the minus strand of JAKIJQ010000001.1, from coordinate 9,265,755 downwards.
AAGTTCTCAACTCCGAAGACCACGATCAATCGATTCCTAATTTAAAAGGCTCATCCAAGTCTCGAATGTATGGCCCTAAAGCTTCCATGATTTAAAAGTGTTTGTTTAAATTGAATACGTGGTAATACCATGTTGGTACATGAAGAATCCAAAGGATCAAGTTATTTCGGTGGTCAAGTCAAGTCAATTTACAATGGCTAAAAAGTCAGTTATTTCCGCAAGTGGCAATTTGCCAACTTTACTGCCAGTGCCACTTTGACAAGCAAATTGCCTGCAATGCATTATGAAGACAATCACAAATCAGTTTGACTGCAAAGCAAAGACTGTTTGACGTCCTTCAAATGCCCCTTTTTAAATCTAATCTGAATGTAGCAATATTAAATGCTTTACTAGTTACACGGCATTTGCAAGATTAATCACTTTCGAATTGCACCGAAATCGGTTGTTTGAGCGAATGACCACATTTGCCATTAATTAATACATTCGACAACAATTTAATATTATGTTGAGTCATATGTTGTTGTTGCTTTGTGTCAACCTGTCTCTACTTTCTAAAATTTTATTCCATTTATTTTCCCGTGACACTCAATGCGATCTTCGTTCCGATATGTGCCAGACTGTTGTTGCGCATGAACACTTTTATGTCATACTATGGTACTAACTTTTGTCTATTCTTTAGCAATGCACTAATATTTACGATAAGTTAGCAAAAGGAAAAGTTTATTTAATCTCAATGCTCCAAAGTGAAATGCTCATCATCACCAAAGACTTTCCACCACTTGTTTACGAAGTTCCAGCAAATAAAGTCACAAAAGACTCGGTCGACATGTACCAAGTTATACCCGAGTCGATGGACAAGAAATGGCCCGTTATCTTCAATGATCCGAGTTACCATATAATGGCCAAGCTTCTTTCTACTGGTCAGTCGGATCAATCTTCTTTCACTATAAAGTTAGACAAAGAACTTATTCTTTTCATTATTGGTGCAACTTGGAGTAAAAATTTCTTTTATTTGAAGACTTTGACCTGTACACTAGATCCTGTGGGAATAAGGGCTGTTGATTACGAAGCCAAAGATTCATATGATAGCTTTCAACACGTACGATTGCATATTCCTTCTGACGAGCCAAACGTTCTCTACCACATGTGGGCATACCCTGCCAGCAGTTACCATCTGTACAAGTATGTCTACAGGCAGAATGCTTTCTGGACCGAATGGAGTGTGGACATGTGTCTGTCCTTTGAACAAGGCACTCCCACAATGGCATTCTATCAAATGGGCTTCAATTGTTCGCAATTCAACTGGACAATTGCCTTTGCTTTCGCATATCAAGGTCACTTTTATATGTTTGACACCAATCACGTGTACATCTTTCACTATCAATCAGGGAGCATTGTGGGCACCAAAGAGATAGTCACTATTGTGGCCTTCGACAATTACCTTCAATGCATAGGGCCAACAACAGTACCTTCACTACCCTACACAACATCCGTGTACCTTCCAAGCATCACACCAACCAATCGCTCGAATGTAACTTTATCCAATTCTACCGAATCCAGCACTAAAGATTTTCTAGATGGTTAGTTTTGCATCAATTTGACCATAAGCTTATTCTGTTTTCCCTTTAGAAATACCAACGCCATTGGAACTGGCAGTGATCACCGTGTCACTTATTTTTATATTCGTGATAGTGTTCATCTGTGTCTGGGAAGTTCTCATCTCCGAAGATCACGATCAATCAATTCCTAATTTGAAAGGCTCATCCGAGTCTCGACTGTATGGCCCTAAAACTTCTATAAATTAAAAGTGTTTGCCTAAATATTATGATAGAATACATCGTAATACCATGTTGGCGCAAGAAGAATCGAAAGTTAATTCTAGTGAATCATTAGCCTATTCGGTGCATCATGGTCGGTCAAGAGTTTGCAACGTCCAAAAGTCAAGTATTGCCTTAAGGATTGCAATTGAAGTGGCAATCTGTCAATATATTCCAAAACCTTACTGCCACCAGCAAATTTCCGGCAATGCATTATGCAGGCGATCACTTGCACAGCAGTGTTTGACGTTCTTTTCAGATCTATTCTGCACTTCGGAAAATTAAATCTGTTTTGCCCGTGCACGACATTTGCAAGACTAATCACTTTCGAATTGAACCGAAATTGTATGTTTGACCACTTTCGTCACTAATTCGACACATTCGACAGCAATTTAATATAATGTTGAATCATTTGTTGTTGTTTCTCTGTGCCAATCTGTGGACACTACTTTCAAAAGTTTAGTCTCATTTATTTTTCTGTGACACTCAATGCGATCTTCGTTTCAATTTGTGCCTGGCTACTTTCTTCTGGTTTGTGCACTGCTGGTTGCATCAATCTGGGCTGACAATAGTTATGTGAGTATTTTTCCATGTTCTTTTAATATTCTAACTTTTGTACTCTCTTAGCAATGCACTACTATTTATGATAAGTTTGCAAAAGGAAGAATTTATTTAATCTCAATATTTCAAAGTGAAATGCTAATTATCACTAAAGACTTTCCACCAATTGTGTACGAAGTTTTGGCGAACAAAGTCAGGAATGACTCTGTCGACATGTACCAAGTTATACCTGAGTCGATGGACAAGAAATGGCCCGATATCTTTAATTATCCTGCCTACCAACTTGTTGCCAAGTTCATATCTACTGGTCAGAACAACATAGGCTCATCTATCACGATAAAGTTTGACAAAGAATATATTCTTTTCAATCATGGATGGTCTTTTGGTGATAATTTCACATTGAGGACTTTCACTTGTACACTTGACCCTTTGACATTAAGGCAGGTAGATTACATAGCTGCAGATTCATTGGATAGCTTTAAACGCGAACGAACGCGTATATCCTCGGACGAGCCAAATGTTTACTTCAACTTGTGGACTTATCCTCTCGACACCAGTTACCATCTCAACAAGTATGTCTACAGGCAGAATGCTTTCAGAACCGAATGGAGCGTGGACTTGTGTCTGTCCTTTGAACAAGGCACTCCGACACTGTCGTTTTGTAAAAGAGACTCTAACTGTCCTAAATTAAACTGGACAATCACGAATGCTTTCGCATATCAAGAGCACTTCTATTTGTTTGACGCCCATCAAGTGTACATCTTTCACTATCAAACAGCGAACATTATGGGCACCAAAGAAATGGTCGCCATTGTGTCCTTAAGCAATTATCTCCAATGCAATGAACCGACTACAGTGCCTTCACTTTCATCTACACCTTCAATAGGCATTTCAAGCACCACACCGACCTATTTTTCCAATGTAACTTTTCTCAATTCTACCGAATTCAACACTGAAGATCTTCTAGATGGTTTGTTTTGCATCAATTCCTCTATAAGCTGAACTCATTATGTTTTTTTCTAGCAATACCAAAGCCATTGGAAATTGCACTGATTACCGTGATACTTATTTCAATGTTCGTGTTAGTGTCCATCTGTGTATGGGAAGTTCTCACCTCCGAAGACGAAGATAAATCTGTTCCTAATTTAAAAGGCTCATCAAAGTCTCGAGTTTATGTCTCTGCTAGCTTGGATTCAGTGCTCAAAGAAAGGCGGACAACTCATACTCAGTGATTTTGCGTTACCTGGACAAAATTTCATCAACTTTGATTATTTAATTTCAAATAAAACTTATTTGCTTAATTCGAATGGGCAATAAATTATAACTACATGGTCAATAAAGTTGAATTGGAACAAACCAAAAGCATATCGAATTATCGATTTCGAATGGACTGGCAAAGTATTATAAGATGGCAACCACAATAGGCACTTGGCCATTTTCAGTTTGTGACTAGTTTGTGCAAGCACTCTTCTGCAAGCTTTCTCTCAAGTTGTCTGCCTTTCGAATCACTCGCCATCAATTGTCGTAGCATGACACGTACTGCCAAGTCGGTTCTCTTTCTGGCCCTAGTTTGTTTGTCCAAGCAAGCTCCTCCTTTTCCTACCACTGACCAGGTGGACAAGCCTTTCGAACTGTTGGATGGCCTTCTCTTGGTTGGTCAACTGAACCAATCCATGTTTTTCCTTGCCACTGATTTCTTGGTCTATGAGTTTCACCTGACTGGTCTTGACGTCCGTACCAATCGGCTTAATATGGTCAGTGTCAAACCAGACCGATTTCAGGACAAATGGCCTAAACTTGATTATTGGGTTCGTTTTGGTAATGAAGCTCTGCCGAACGCAATCACTTTGCGTGATTCAGATAATTCAACATATCTGTTTGCTGCTATCCGTGAAAGTCCGAATGAGACTGCTTACGGCGCTTTCTACAATTTTGACAACAACCTGCCAACTATCGCTACATTCACTTCACCCGAACCTTTGGACTCGAACGTTTGGATTTCCTCGTTTGATGCGAAAGTATTTTACATCCTGAAAACGACCGATATCTACTCGATGGCCAAGTACCGTTTTGAAACCGCCACCAGCCTGAACGAGTCAACTAATGCCACGAAACTCACCGAGTACCTCACCTTCTGCACCGATCACGATGTCACCGACATCATTCTGACCAAAGACAGCTGCATCGATCAGTTCAACTTGAGTGTTGTCGACTGGTCAGTGTCTCGAGGCTCGGTGTTCAACGACCACTTCTATCTGTTTGGCGACCAGTTGGTCTACTCTTTCGAAACAAGTGCCCTCGACAATCTCGAGCGTCCGGTCAAGTTGTACAAAACTGCACTCGAGGACTTTGTTTGCGAGACTACCGAACAGTGCGAGTGGCAAACTGCAACCACAACCACGCCAAACTCAAGCCAGAGAATGACTACAATGGTGTACAATCACGTTACCGAGTATCGATGTAAGTACAGCTGTGGCACTTCTGTTGGTGTGTCTCTAACCGAATTGATTGTGTCCCTATAGGGCCACACCCGAATGTGTGGGGTGTTATTCATCTGTGCATCTGGTTTGGTGGCATTGTCGGAATCATCGTCCACTGTCAAAGACCCTTTCGATTCTTCATCTACGACTTAATCACCTGTGGCAATATGGGCTACCAGCGACGTGTCTTTCCTGCCAAGAAGGAAAAGGTAGATCCAGAGGATGGCCCCGTTCCGGTTGAGGATACTAACACAGGCAACATCGCGTCCAGTCTGGCTCAATCCAAGAACCAAGACGACAGCTCCAATGTGACCAGTGCCAATCCGAACAAGCCCTCGGTCACTCTTCGTTCTACCATTCCTGCCAAGGGTCAGCCTGCCCCAACCATCCCTTCAACTAGTCTCCCCCATCCCAAGGAGCAAGAAAGCCGTCGTGGGAAGGTGATCAACGAGATCCGTTCCAAACTACAGGCAAACAGCAAGCGCTCTGTTTAGAGCTTATTTGGCTTGCTTTCACACAGTGCTAACTATTGCACAATATGTGTGTCTATACACTATTATTGGCTATTATGCCACTTGTACTTACTTATTAGTACTTTACTTTTAGCATTAAAGTGTTCATCTTTCAACAAATGTCGCGTGACTTGGCAATATTTCTACTGTTGACTCGGCATTGAATTGAGTAATTCGCACTGCACTGCCAAAATTAATACTTTCGAATATTTGTCTCAGTTATAAACAAGTCATATTATTAACTTGTGTTGAGCTTTCGAGGCAGTATGCACTTGGCAAGCCTCATTTTATTGTGTCATTTGATGTTACTGTTTCCGTGTCACATGGCCAGGTCAAGTCTCGACGAGAATGTGCCCAGACCACCGTCCTCAGTCATTCCCCGCACCATCTACATCAACCTTCGCCTGCTGTACGACGATGCTCTACTGGTCAAGTTTAACAACAACGAACACGAGGTGCACCAATTTTTACTCGAAGTCGTACATTCGGTCTATCTCACGTACAACAACAAACCATTGAGCTATGTGGCAGAGTGGCACTTTGTGGTGCAATCGATCGATCTGGTCAAATATGTTACCATTGGTAGGGACAATGATGGCGATTGGTACCGAAAGAGTGTTGGTCTCTTCTTCCAAGGTCTACTGCCCGACGAGATGTTCACCAGTTTGATTCTCTTCACAGGACACAACTTTCGAATGATCGATTCAAATCTTACTAGAGTTTTAGGTTAGTCTGTGCTTTGATCGACTAACCAAATTAATTTAAATTATTTCTCTCTTTGTAGGTTTGGCACCCAGATTCACCGGTTGTACTCCCGACTTTGGACCAGGCAGTCAAAGACCAACAATACTCGTGAAGGCCCGGTCCTACCAGTGTGCATCCACTCTGGCGCATGAACTAGCTCACTCCTTGGGACTGCACCACGACGAGGACTACCAATGTGGGCCCAATCACATCATGTCCCAGTTCGCAGCACAACCTTGTGGTGGCAAAACTAAATTCTCCCAGTGCTCTCGACATTTACTCAAGAACATTTTCACCGAAATATTTATCACAAGCAAAGATTTACGCCAAGTGAACTATAAGGCGGAGTGCTTTCAGTATTCGGAGTACAAGAATCCGGTTGCGGTCTTTCCCACTGATCAGAATCACGCATACAAATCGGTGAGCGCAAACAAGCAGTGCAAGTATTTGTTGGGTGAACTATTTGAGGCGCGAGACATGCGTGGCTGGTCACCGAACATTTGTCACCGACTGGACTGTACCAATCAGATCGTCAATATTCCCGCTCATCCTGCACTTGAGAACACCACCTGTGGACCGGACAAGTACTGTCGTGCTGGAAAGTGTCGATAACGCCTCGATTGTTTCAATAAAACTCTACATCTTTTAATAACAACCAATTGCATTCATTTAGCCACCTTTATGAACCGCGCCACTGACAATCTCAAATTGTTCCTCACTGAGCAGTCGATAGTTGACCTCTTTATAGCCAATTGAATTGCCATTTCGCGTTTTGATTATTTCTTCGAGCAATTTGTACACCACTGGTCTCATTGGTTCAAGTTGACCATCTCGTTCGAGCAGTTCAAAGTAGTCTTTCATCACAGGAATGCTTTTCAACAAATGACGGTCTTTGGCTCTTAGTCCCAATGCAGCACGCGCTGCCATATCTCGATCGACTTCGGCTTGCATTTCCTCCATTGATGGCGATGGAATTTGGTTGAGAAGGAGTTTGATGAAATATTGAATCTAGGATTGAACGATTGTAATTTCGCATCAATCGTTAGGCCACTTACCTGCTGGTGATAAAGCGGAAAAGACAAAGTGGGCTTGCACACTGACAGCAACGCCATCGTAGGATGTCTCATGTTGATCAAATGTCGATAGACACCATCCAAAGTGTCGTCTTTGTCATTGTGCCTCAGTCCACACGAGTCCAAATCGAAATAATCCAAACTCAATCGATAGCCAGTGGCGAGAATCACAGAATCGATTTGATTGAATTCTCTCGATTCGCCATTTTGAATTTGAATTGAATTTGCACCAAACTCAAATTGAATGTCACCTTTGAATTGTTGCACATTTTGTGGTAGATTTGCAAATTGCACTGGCGAAGTATTGATGAACAGTACTCGAGTGGCAACAGTGGCCACTTCGAGGGTGATGTCAATGCCGGACGGACCAGCGCCAATCACTGCCACTTGCTGTCCAGTGAACGGTTCACGGTTGCGATAGTCGTGTGAATGAATTATTGAACCGGTGAATTGTGCCATGAATGGAATTGATGGCCAGAATGGTTGACTGTACCGACCAGGACACAGAACCACTACATCGAAATGGCGAGTGAATGTTTGTTGAGTATTCAAATCGAGTAATGTCACTTTCCATTTATTATGCTCACGAGTCACTTTCTGTAAGTGATGTTCGAATTGAATGTACTGAAGAAGGTTAAAATTGGAGACATACAAATGAAGATACTTCAGCACTTCAGTGTGGTGAGTGTACGATTGGGCGCTAGAGAAGGTAAAGTCGGGAAAATCCATTATTTGAACTGGTCCGTTGACTCTGTGAGCGGTGAAATTGGTTATTACTGCAATTTCAGTCAACAAACTCACTCACCTCATGTCTCGATACATACTCGTGTGCACCTTCAGTCCATTTTGTCCAGTGCCCACTTGGTCAGTGTAATTCCATGTTCCACCTATTGTATCGCTCTGTTCATAGCACACAATCGGATTGAATCGATCGGGCCAAGTGGCCAAATGTCTCAAGGCACACAAACCTGCCGCACCTGCTCCAATCACACAAACAGACCGTTTCAAGCCATTTTCCGGAGTGTCCATTACATTACCCAAAGCGCGAATAAAACTCGATCACAGAAAGACCAAAACTACCAACACTTATATAACACTCGAAATGACGCATTACGCCAATGAACTTCACTATCACCAGTGGTTCGACCGAAGACATTGACCGAAGTAGTGAGTAGAACAAATGGAGGAGATGTGCGATAACTTATCGCCGATAAGATTTGAACAATATTTACAATAATATCCTGCCAATTATTGACGATGTTGCCAACTGGCAGCCAATTGAGACTGATCTATTAATACTCAATGATTACATGAGTGATCTCATGGCCACTAAATACGAAGAGGCATCACAAGTTCACTCTAGTGAGCAATCATCAGTGACGGCTACGCGGTCATTACCTTTGTAATTCTAATCGAAAGCATTAACTTCATCTCTGAATATATTTGCAAATAATGCAGTAAATTATCTAATAAATCGGAACGAATCAGTTACTTTTGAAAAGACATTGCATACAGTGAACTTTCCGTTTAGTAATTTAATCCTTTGCTCAAATCTTCTGTCCCCCTGACTGTACACTTGTTTATCCAATTTATCGCCATAGATGCTTCTGGTTGAAAGAGCCCAAGCTTAAACTTTTAAAGAGAAAATCACATAGGAGTAGGAAAACCTCGATTTGAGTAAGGACGATCGTTTAAGGAAATCGATTTATCTACAAGCTTGTTGTTAAGTAAATGCACTTTGTAATATGACCATTGTGGTGGCTCGGTAAGAGACACACATTGCACGATCGGATACAAAACCAAACACAACATCCGAAGATATTGCATCGCGTGCTCGTGAGAACTCGCGCTTGTTGTCAACAAGTTGTTGACACTTTGCATCACGCACACACACATCACATCACATACTGACCTGTTCTGATTCACATTCAGAGAGCATCCGACCTCCGATTATGTCGGTCGCATTAGATCACGCTCTCTCCGATGTAACTCAATCAAATTGCCAATAAAGTCAATCTAGTCAAGTGTTGCGTTCGATCATTCTTAAATATTGGTTTAGCTTGACCATCAGTCAAGCGACCTTCATAATATTTGATTCAAATCAATAAATAAGTTCAAGTTTAGTACTGCAATTTTACTACTGAAAGAATTTGTTCATTTATTTACAACAATAACTCTATCTAATTGAAAAACATTAGGAGCAAGAAAAGTGAAGAAAATTATAATGGCACTGCAGGTACAAGCGAAACGAGGATTAGGAATATGGCATTAGAGGCAATAGCATTGGGAAATGTTTGTCTTTGTTTTAATTAATCTAATATTATTGCGCCAATTCAGTAAATCATTGACAATGACCAATTTAGTGAAACAATGCATGCACAAACATTACAAATATTCACTGATCCACCTGCCAGATGGTCAACTCGCTTTTATCGGATTCTCGACCAAGCATTTCACGATTGCTTTCAGCTGACCGCACTAGTTTGCTTTCACCTTCCAAACCGACTTTCACTATTTGCATATTTCTGACCATTCCATTTACTTTAAAATGAACGTTTCATTAGTGACTGCTATTTTTACTTTGACTGTTGGGGCCACTGTTATCAGTGCAGTGCATCTTTGGTATTGCTGGATACAATGCTTTATTTTGGCACAGCATATATCCCCAGTACAACCTTACAGCTGTAGAACATTGCTACTATGACAAGGCACTGAACCAAACGTACAACGTCGATTGCTCAATGATTGCCTTGAATAAGACCACTTTCATTCCCAAGGAATTTCTGCAGCCACTTCGAGATTTGTACATGAACTATGTGCTGACTGAAAAGCACGATAATCGATCTATGGTGGACTGTCTCTTGAAGCATCCGTACCACAAGACCAAAGTTTCATCTTGCTGGAAGATTGGCAAATTCACCGTTGGACTTCTGTCACGCAGACAAGCTAATGCCCGAAACTACATAAACGAACTGACCAAATACCAGTCGAAAGTGGATTATTGCTTGAACTTCGAGAAGCGAATGATTCCTTTGCCAAGCAAGTGCACATTCCTGGACGACTACGAACTGGTGGAACATTGTTTAATGTATCATGTCCATCAGGAGTTCCAGCCCTGCAATGGAATCAGCTACCCACAAATTGCACTTCCGACTGACGCACGAACCTTCTATCTATACAGCGCTTGGAACAATGTATCCACTGGCTTCGAGGAACAAATTGACCAATACCGGGTTGGAAAAGGTTGGTTTCCAGAGCCAATGGCCATCGTCTTGGACTGTTATTACAAGAATGACTGGTTAAATCCAAGCAGCCGATGCCACAACGTGACGAACCCACAGGAAGGGGTCTGGTACAAGTATTATGACACAAAGCTGCAAGTACTTTACCAAGAAAAACAGCGCAACGATAGAAAGAAGGACTGTGCCTCTCACTATCACCAAGAAGATGCTCACTGTGAGTTGAAACCAACGATTTTATTAATTTATTATGGCATTATATTGCATTAACTTATTTACTTAACGTATGACTTATCTATTTGACTTAGATCAATGACATTTTTAAAATAAATTATATTTCTTATTCGACTTCTTCACTGCCCAGTTTACCGGTTTGTACTTAAATGTATTTTCCAGTTGAATTCGGAGCAACACTGTGCAAACTGCGACAACTTTCAATTGCTTCAGTCTAGCGCCAGTAATGGAATATATTCGGTCAATGCATTCTTCATCTTTAACCCTTTCAATCCCGCAGGTACTTTTTTGTCCATAAAATTTCAAAGTCAGATTTTTCAGCTTAAATGTTCTAAATGCCCATGCAAACAATTTTGTCAGCTCGGTAGAAGTGAATTGAGTGCGAGAAAGAAGGCACAGCCTCCTTCAGCAGCAGTTGCTTCAGTAACAGACGACAAACTGGAGCAAAGTCAACACTCGAAGTGGTCCATAAGTCGATGACCACGACTTGACTTTACATTTCGCTTTCTCCTGCTTTCCTTGGTGATTTACTTTTGGTTTCAAAGTGTGCGTCCGATCACAAACATGTCTAGCTATAATATAACGTTTGAAACTTGGAAAAATTCGCATCCAATCTCATCTTATAAGCATCCATCGATTTATCAAAATTTTGATCTAGCATCGTTATCGATCAAAATTTTAAAAAATTATTTGTGGGACATTGTTCACAATAGCAACATCTTTATAAAAATTAGTCGTTAGGTTAATTATCTCAAAAATTTAATACCTTGGGATTGAAAGGGTTAAAAACATGTCAATCATTTAATTAACTCATTCTTGCTTGGTAGTTGATGTTTGGCTGCATTATAGTCTAGAAAAATTAATTAATCAAATTAGATAGCACCAATTCAATTGCCAAACAATGTTTGCACAATCACTTGAAATAATCACCGATTCATTGGCAAAGTGCCAATTAATTTTTAATCTTGGTGCTAGAAGCCTTGGCCGCTTTAAATTAAAGTTAGAACGATAATAAATTGCATTTGAATGACACGAGACCCAATTGGCCATTATTTCTATATTATTATCAGTATTTATTTTATTTCTTTACTTTGCTTATGATTTGTCAATGACATTTTTAAAATAAATAATATTAATCAACTTGTTCATATTGCTCATCATTGATCAATCGATAGCTCACCGCTTTATACTTCAAAGTGTTTTCCAGTTGAATTCGATGCAGCACATCACTGTACAGTTTGAGTGTAACTGCTTTCAATGGCTCCAACCCAGCATCACGTTCCAGTGATTGAACATATTCAATCAATGCATTCGCATCTTTCAAAATGTGTCGATCATTTAAATAGTAGATTGACTCACTCTTGCTTGTTAGTAGAATTTGTTTGTTGAGTTGAATTGAGATAAAATATAAAATCTGTTGATGATAGAGCGGAAATGGCAACACTGCTCCAATGGCAACTGCGAGAATGGCCATTGAGGGATGGCACGCATTGACCAAATGTCTATGTAGCCCTGTGACCGTCTCACTCGAACTGTCCACTCTCAATGCACACTTATCTTGATCGATAAAGTCTAGACTGAGTTTGTATCCTGTCGCGAGAATGACTGAGTCAATTTTAAATTCTTGAATTTGATTATTTTCTAAGAATTTAATTAAGATTGAATTATGGGAGAATTGGTGCACATTTGCTTTGAACTGTTGGACATTGTCTGGTAATGATTTGTACTGGCGATCTGTTCGGTTGATGAAGATCACATCATGTGCTACAGATGCAACTTCGAGGCAAATGTCGATTCCTGATGGTCCACCACCGATCACTGCAACACGTTTTCCGGTAAATGGCTCACGAGTTCGGTAATCGTGTGAATGAATAATCGAACCAGTGAATTGGTTCATCAATGAAAATGGCGGCCAGTGCGGCGAACTATATCGACCGGGACACAGAACTATAATGTCATATTTGTGGGTGCATGTTTGGCTCGTTTTCAGGTTGAGTAAAGTTACTTTCCACTTTGAATCATCGTCTCGAGTGACAAGTTTCAATTGATGTTCAAATTGAATGTGCTGAAGAAGGTTGAAATGTTGAGCGTAATCTTGGAGATAATTCAACACTTGCGAGTGATGTAAGTATGACTTGCTGGTTGTGCTGCATTCAAAGTCGGGAAATTGCATTATTTGCATTGGGAGATTGGTGCTGTAGGTTGGTTGGTGTAAATGATAACAAATCAACTAATTTCAAACACAGAAATACTCACTGTAAGTCTCGATACATGCTCGAGTGAACTAGCAATCCATTTGCCTCTTCAGCACCCACCCGTTCCACATAATTCCAAGTGCCACCAACTTGGTCCGTCTGTTCGTAACATACAATCGGTCCAAATCGATAAGGTTTTGTGGTGAAATGACGCAAAGCACATAAACCTGCTGCACCGGCACCGATCACACAAACTGATTTCTTCTCAATAGAATTATTACCATTTTCCAAAACCATTTTCAATTCAATTTACCAGTTTGTAAGCAACAAGAAAAAGTATCATAAGTCAAATCAAGGTCATTTTGGCCACTAAGTGGCCACAAAATTATACTTTCATGTGTGTCGAATTGAATAACAAATTTGTGCACTCACACACATTGCGTAAATTATGTGACTTAACTAAAAACTGGTTTGTGAGCATTTCGCGAGAAATCCGCTATTTTCGTAGACACATTTATTAATATTGATCAATCTTTCTCACACTAAATCACACTAGCATCTTATCATTCAATCTCATCTCGAAGACAGAGAGTTGTCCTTGAATTTCAAGTTCAACTCTGACAAGTTATGTGTCAATGTGATTAATGTGTTGTATATTTTGGTATTCAATTAATTAATTAATATCAGGGCAAATCCCTGAATTTGAAAATACAATTGATAACATTCCTAGCTAATTTATTTCAAGATTTACTAAACAGACTAAACTTCTTCATAAGTGTTATCGTCGACTATTCGGTAGCTCAACTGTTTGTACCCGGTAATGTTGTCACACCTAATCTGATAAAGATCGCCATGTAATTTGAGTATAGCCGGCTTCAGTGGCTCCAATTGTGCGTCCTTCTCAATGAGTCGAACATAATCGATCAGTAATTCCACCTTGAGTGCATGTCGATCTTTTTCTCGATAACCAATCAATCGACGATACTCCAAATCAGTGAGCACTTCTTGCTTCATCTGGTCCACGGATGGAGTTGGAATTTGATTGAGTAAAAGTTGAATGTAATACAGTATCTGTTGGTGATAGAGTGGAAAGGGCAGCACTCCATGCTGACACACACCGAGAATGGCCATTGTGGGATAGCGAATGTTGATCATGTGACGAAACAGTCCGTAGAGAGTGTCGTCAGAATTGAGTTTCACATCGACTAGTCCAATTTCTTCCTGATTGAGATAGTCGAGATCAAACAGATAACCAGTGGCGAGAATGACCGAATCTAGTGCGTACTCTTCTAGCTGTTGGCCATTTTTGACAAACATTGAGTTTGAATTGAATTTACAGATTTCCCCATTGATTTGGTGCACATTTGGTGGAAAGTTTTTGAATTGATATTGAGTTCGATTGATGAAAATTATTTGAGCCGCCACAGAGGAAAGTTCAATGCAAATGTCGAAGCCTGATGGACCACCACCGACCACTGCAACTCGCTGTCCAATGTATGGTTCACGGCAGCGGTAATCGTGCGAATGAATCAGTTTGCCTTCAAATTGGTCGATTGATTCAATTTTAGGATAAAACGGACGTGAATGGCGACCAGGACACAGAACTACAATGTCAAATGTAGATGTAATTGACTTGTGCTGAAGAACATCATTGACCGTAATTTTCCAGGTATTAGTTGACTCATCTCGTTTTACATGCTTTAATTGATGACAAAATTTTATGTTTGACAACAGATCGAAATGGTTGGCATAGATTTGAAGGTATTTCAATACTTCACTGTGGTGCACATAGGACTTGGTACAGTTGGCGTCAAAGTCGGGGAATTGCATTATTTGGATGGGTAAGTTGGTGCTGGGAATTTGAACAAATTATTATTAATTAACAAATTTGTAATTCATTTATAGATATTATACTCACTGCAAATCACGATACATGCTCGAATGTATTGGCAGTCCATTTGAATCGCAGCCAATACGTTCACTATAAGTCCAAGTGCCACCAACTTGGTCCGTCTGTTCATAACACACAATCGGGCCAAATCGATCTGGCCGAGTGGTGAAATGTCTCAAGGCACACAAACCAGCCGCACCAGCACCGACAATGCACACAGAACGAACCAATCGATCGCCATCATCATTCACACCAATAGAATGACCATTCACAGTCGCCATGAGAGTTTAGTCAAAAAATGTTCACTCAACAAAGTCACTCGCACATGTTCGAGGCAATGTGCAAATGCGTTCAAAAATATCTTTGAGTGAATATCGGTCGTTATCAGCATTTGAACATTTTTAGCTGCTAACGAACCATTGAACCATTGCTTATCATTGATAAGAAATAATCGAATGATATAGCAAAAAGACGATTTGAGGCAATTCGTTTGGTTGTATATTGTGGACAAACTTGCAAAGCAAACTTAGTGTTGCTCTCATTTCTACTCGGATTTGACCATAAATTTGCCACAAAAGTACATTATGTAACTGGAATAAAACAACGCAAACTGTGCATTAAAATGAATTAGTACAGTGTTCTCTTTTTGCCCCAAAATATATTCATACTAACATTAAGAATACTCTTGGATCTCATCGATCCCAGTGATCCCACAGTCAATTGCAGTTGGTTGTGCCGTCGATGCAGTAGCTCATAGTAAGTGTGCGCCTTCCAGTGTTCTCGAATGTAGTGTCCATCTCGTGGGTGACCAGTCAGAGCAATTCGTGCCAATATGAAAGCTAAACACGATGTTGAACTTTTGATATGACGATTCACTCTAGTCATGAGTAGAAGGCCTAACATTGGAACTAGTATTTGCATCATTAGTATGAAAACAAGAGCACGGTAGAGTTTCGGTACTGGATTGCCATAGTGAAGGAACACATTCGCATAGGCATTGAACATTATGTTGCATATGAAGTAGACAAAAGCACATGGCGATATTAGTTGCTCATTGATGTGCAACAATTGGTTCGTTATTCGGGTGTGATCTGCACGGTAGATGAACAAGTGACGATAGAGAGCGGCTTGAGCACCCACAATGTGACCATAGAATCTTGTTTGATGGCCAAGTTTGCTTCGCACTATTGCCCAAGATATGCGAGTTCGAAGCTTTCGGTACTCGGCAATAGCTGAGAGACAAAACAGTAACTGACTTAAAGCAAGGAAGGCACCACTTTTGTTGGAGATTAAAAAGCAAAACAAATAAAGTAGCGCTTGTGGAGGTAAAATTAAATTGGAGTACATGTGAAGTCGCGACACAAAACCCAAAATAGAAGATGTCAATATCACAAATTGAAAGAACCAAATTTGCCATTCATACGCGTCACAGAGAAGGAACAGTCGAAATTGATCTTTTGCGGACAGGTTTGGGTAACGTTCAAGAGCGCGCGTTTGCTTGAATTGGCCATTCTTGATTGTGGCCAGCAGGCGACCGATTTGCCTGTAAACATTCACAAAGAATTGTTGTCTTGGTATTTTGAACACCAAGGCAGGATTTGCCCGCAGGAATTGGTCTCGATTTTGAACAATGAGACAGTGCAAATCGGTCCATCCTGTCCGATCGAGAGTGTAGTACATGAGAAAGTGTAGTGCGGCGCCCGAGAGATAAAGTGGCGATGTGGTCACGTAAAACAAGCTGTCGTACAGCTGATTGATGCGAGCCACGATGACCATGTAGGAATCGAAATAGGCCGAACTGTCACCGTCCGCTTCAATTTGTTTGATATTGTAACTAAGAAGCAGAAGACGCACAACTGCGATGAACTGCATAAAGTAAAAGATAAGCGAACCCAGGCTAGGCCTATACAGACGATACTTGCCCGCCTCAATGTCCGACATGGTTTTACAAACATCACCGTAACATGAACGGGCAAGGTACAATTGACCAAACATTGTCGATTCTGTTGTTGTGATAATAAGCAAATTAAGACTCAAATTCAAAACTGAAATTATTCGAAAATATAAAATAAATGTTTAAATATACTTTTTAAACATTAACATTTGCGTGCCTGTGAATAATTAAGACATCGAAAACATTTTAATAATTAAACATGAAAACCTTTTGTTAATTAAACATTTCAAGGAATTTAAAATTGTAAATAATATATTGCCAAATAGCGAGTCTTTGCTTTTTTGTTGGGCGTTTTAAATATTAAATTGACAATTAACAAATGTGAGTTCTTTTAACTTTAAATGTCTTTGTTGTTTACGAACGAAAACATACATTTACGCAATAAAAACATTATTTTATTATTTATTTCTGAAATTCTCTTGTGATCGTATGACGTATTGTTTGCCAACTGTATACAAAGGTATACATTGGAATCAACCCTTGGCAAATTGTCAAGACGACACTAATTGGTGGCTACGACAGAAAAGTTAATGCGTCATTTAGAAAACATTTATGGTACTTGAGACTCACAAACAAAATGCATTAATTAACAAAATTTCAATAATAAATAATTAAATAGTTTATTGGAAAACAACATTTGCAAAGACAAGTTGAAGTCAATTTAGAAGTTTGAGATAAACAAATATAAGCAAACACACAAAACGACTAAAATACCACGGACCGTTCACTCTAAAATGGCTTGTTTGCATTGCAAACTTTGCAACACAGCGTTGTAGTGTCGAACGAAACATTGAAAACGATTTCTGTGCTGTTTATTCAATTTCCCCTTTAAATGGATGCAGTAATTTGTGTGCAATTGTCGGGCCCAAAAAGCCGTGATTAATTCCAATTGGATTGTCAACACTGAACAATGGGTGTAACAGTAGAGCATAGTTAATTATTGTTCAATTAGATTTGGGTTAGGCACAACTGCACACGAGGCATTAACCATATACCAATTGTATTCTCAGGTTTATCAAGCTTAAAAACGGACTCAACTGCAAAGGGAAAATTTCAAACCAAATCAAACAAACAAACCAAAATTATAATATGCGAGACATTCAGTAAATTCTTTCTTTGTGAAATAGTCCAGATATCGCCGATTCGGGCATAACAAAATGATGAAAAGAGCGACTTATCATCAACTTGTGATAATGGAGACTTGTAAGATATGAAGATACGAACCAAACTGAAATAAGTGACTACAAACTTCCTTTAACACTTTGCACTACAGAAGTACGGCCAAAGTCAAATTCTTGATCAAGAGCAGCATCATCAAAGATCTAATCTGGATGGGAAATTATTGAGGCAGCAATATTGTCTAATTTGGAAAAAGCACTCTTCCATGGATTATAATTCTGTTTGACAGAGTGTTCAATAGTCTTCTTAGGAAATTGTGCTTCTCAAATGCAGATGCAGATATTCAAATACAAATCAACTGGCAGCTTATTCAACGCGGTGCACAGCATAAACTTTACCAAAACGCAACAACTGAAGTTCATTACTGAACACTTGTTGCAACAGTTGTCGAATCGGTTCCATGCCAAGTTGTTCACGTTTTGGCATATCCACACATTGCCGATAGAAATTTGACGTGCTCAAGTTTTGATTTGCCAGGCTGTGAATTAGCATTATTATTTATTTTCTTTATTTCAAGTTGAACTAAGTAAGTGTCTTCAAGTTGACCATTAGACAAAGATGTTCTAGTTAGCACAGACATGTTGGTAAAAATCATCACACGAGTACATAGAAAAGTCCATTGTGCCATTGAGTATGGCCGTATAATTATGATGCCATTCTGTTGAATTTCCCGTTGATGACTGTCGAGAGGAAGTGGTCAAACAAAACAGCAATGCAACAGAACAAACAAGCAAGCCAATTGCGACCAACAAAATTGCTCGTAAAGGATAAATTTCTATGTTAGTCAATGGCCAAGTGCCATTATCTTGACCTCCAATTGAAGTCATTTTTGCGATGAAAGAATAGGTTGGCAGTTTGTAGTCTTGTCTATTAAAAAGAACAGAAATTATTAAGTTTTGTGCGTATCATGTAATACGAATTTACCCAGATAAGTCTAACTTTGAAATCTTCCACAGAGAAAGTGCAATCACCCAAACTGGAGTGTTTGTATAGAATTGAGACTTTGATTGTTGACTCTTGAGTCATATCTTCAGGTTAGTTTGACTTTGAACAACGATAGCCAGTATTGACTTGTATTTTCTATTGATTCAATTCAATAAAGTACAGGTCGCAAAGTGACTCGTAGTTAGCGCAATACCACTCACAATCCAAAGAAACCATTTAAGAGTGGAAAGTCATCCAAAAAATTGAAGCAGCAACCAGTACAAAGACATCAGTTTAGAATAAACATATTTACTGTCATCTGTCTTTTATTATTATTTAAGAATCTTAAATTAAGATGCCTTCTTGATATATTTTAAAGTAAGTTTTCACTCGGTTCGGTCAATGCAGAGCAATTCCATTTGTATCGCTTTTCATCCGCCATCAACATTGGTGGGTCGTGTGCATGATTGCTGGTGCATGGCGAATGTGACGCAATGTATTAAATGATGCATCTGCAGGACAAACATGTTGATAGAGTGTTGAGTGTCGAGTGCATGTCAGTGTCGAGTGAATCACGATTAGCGCACAATTCCAGTTTGTTTGGTCACGAAAGTGTAAAGTGGCATTAAGCTATATAGAGTGGAGGTAAGCGGAGGGCAACCAAACATGCAATACAGTTGAATGCACACAACGGCGCCGCACAGACGAGCTATACTGCAGCTGGTGTCGATGCACTGCCAGTGCACCATTCCAGTGCATGTTTGCCTGGTGTTTCGAAATTGTTTTTGTTTATGTGAGTCACAGTGTGCAGTGAGAGAGACATCTCGAGCAAACGACCAATTCACCAGCCAAGTGCGGCGCACTTTGATTGTCCTTTAAACTCCACTGACCCATCAGAATGGATTCCGTCAAGACAGATTCAGCCACGACCTGTGATGCAAGTCCACTGCTGTCCGACGAAAAGCATCGCCATCACCATCACCATCACAATGACGGCGACAATAAATGTCTCGAAGTGGACGAGGCATTGCTTACCAAAGTGGCGATTGTAAAACCATCAGCAGCATCACGGCGATGTTGCCGTTGTTCGATATTGACATTTTTGGTGATATTCGCTATCTTGTCGGTGATCTATTTGGTGGTGATTCCGTTCACCTTTTGGTCAAGTGTCACCATTCAACGAAGTTTTCTTTTCTTGAATGATGTTTTGCCTAAAGTTGGTGATCCACAAAGTTATGGTCTCAACAACTGTACCAAGTGGATGAACATTACTTCGGATGATGACATTCGGTTGGGTGAGTTTACTTTTTTTCTATTTATTTATTTTTAAATTTTGTGTCAAAAATATCAGCTGTTCTTGCCTTAGCATTAAACGACACACTTTATTCTTTTGCCATATTATTTTAATTTCACTGTCTTTATTACAGGGGCATGGTACATACCACCAGTAAGCGAATGCAATCATACCTGGAACAGCTCTAAAGAATTGCCAAACAATGGAACAATTCCTACCACCGCCAAACTGGTCGTTCTGTACGCACACGGCAATGGCGGCTCTCGTTCCACCGGTGCCCGAACGAAACTTTACAATCTTTTGAGCACTCATCTCGATGCACATGTGATTGCATTTGATTATCGTGGTTATGGCGACTCTTCTTATGTGACACCGTCTGCCCAGGGTGTCACCAACGATACACTAGCCGTGTACCAGTGGATCCTGTCTCAAGGCATCAAGCCAAATCGAATTCTTGTTTGGGGACATTCGCTGGGTACTGCCGTGTCCGTTCGAACAGCCAGCGCACTGTCGCAATCAGACCTGCAGGTGCCACTGGGCACAGTGCTCGAAGCACCGTTCACCAGTTTGGACGAGGAAATCTGTGAATTTCCCCCATCGAAACTATTTCGCTTTCTACCATACTTCAACTACTGCTTCCGTGACCCGATTGTTAACAATCCCGAATTAAACTTTGACTCGATCTCACTACTGCCACAAGTGCGTACACCTCTACTCATTCTGCACGCTCACCACGACCGGGTGGTTCCCTTCAAGTTGGGCAAAAAGCTGTACGACACCGCCAAGACTGCACAACCACAGCCCGCAGCTAACAAAACTCAATTTCACGAATTCGACCGAAAGTATGGCCACCGAAACCTGGTGGATGCACCCGAATTGCCTCAAATTATCACCGATTTTATTGCATCACTTCAATAAGTTAATATTCTTTAGAGAGGTCTGCTGTGAGTATTTTGTAAAGACATATAGACATTTTGACGAATACGTAATTAATTATTAATACTTATAAGCTTTTTGTGCATATTAGATAGATTTGTTTGTTTTTATAATAAATTGCTTTTATCACGCTTTTATTACGCCTTGACAATCTGCATTGTACATCCAAGCTGATGTCATTTGGTCGTAAGCATAACGTACATGCATGATTTCATACAATCAGTTTGACTTTGAAAGTAGCCGGGACTGTTATCGAGTGATTCACCAATAGCAATGTACCAATATATCACCAACTGCCACTTTATTACACTTTCACGAACACTCAATATTTAATGACAAAATTATATTCAAATTGCCTTAACAATTGTTTTAATCACCAAAAAGAGAGAAGCTTTCCGTTGAATTGTTTTGCCTTTTCCGACCAGTCATCGATAACATGGATGACTTGGACAATCGAGTCCCACACCTTAGAGCGCACATTCTCACTTTAGTGTCTTCGTGCCAGTTAGTTAGACATTCGTTTCGTCATTGTCCTCCTGACCATGAATATACACAAAATGTATTATTGCCACTGTGCAGTAGCAAACAATATTCACATTAAACCATTTGTCTCATTGTCTCAAGTCGGGCTGCAATCGTGCATTATATTGAATCGAATCAGTTTGTATTTGACTTTCAAATCGGAGACAAATAGAGATTGTAGTCCAAATTGAAGCTGTGCCACGATGGACGCCATCAAAAGTGTGTTCGAGGCCCGGCCACTGTTGTCCTCATCGAAGCGAGAATCCTCAGTGGTGCATCACTACCCTCCTTCCACGCCGGACAGTGAACAGCCGGCACCGTCGCGCAATCGACGCATCATCAAAATTGTGGTGGTCATACTGCTGCTGTTGATCATCAATTTGGTGCTCTTCTATTTGGTGATCATTCCATTCACCTTTCGGGTGAGTGTTCGAGTGCAGCGAGAGCTACTCTTCCTCAATCATGTCATGTCACGGGTTGGCAAGCCCGAGGGTTATGGTCTCAACTGTACCAGTGTGTTGAGTGTCGATTCGGACGGAGATGTTAAACTTGGTGAGTTTGGCTGTTTTTTGGTTGGCAAATGGTGACAAAAAGCTAATATGAACAATGCTAGGTGTGTGGCACATGCCTCCCTCTGACGAGTGCAACCAGACCATCTTCAACCAGTCAACCATTGGCGGCGATCGATTTACAAACGCTAAACTGGTGGTGCTGTACGTGCACGGCAATGGCGGCTCTCGGGCAGCACGTTTCCGCATCAATACGCTCAAACTAGCGAGCACCAAACTGCAGGCCCACGTTGTGTCATTCGACTATCGCGGTTATGGTGACTCAACCGGGGACACACCGCCGAGTGCAGAAGGACTGGCAAACGACACAAAAGTGATGTACGACTGGATTAGGAGTCAGGGAGTGCAATCGAAGCAGGTTCTTCTGTGGGGACATTCGCTTGGCACGGCTGTGGCACTGCGAATGTTGGCCACACTCGAGAGTGACAAGCACAGTCCACTGGGCACTGTGCTCGAAGCGCCATTCACAAACTTGGAAGAGGAAATCAGTGAATTTCCACCCTCGAGAATGTTCAGCTATTTGCCCTTCTTCAACTCTAGCTTCCGTCAACCAATTGTCACTAATCCAGAGTTCAACTTTGACTCCATTTCCCTGTTGGGCCAAATCAAGTGTCCCCTGTTGATATTTCACGCACAGGACGACTATGTTGTGCCCTTTCGTTTAGGCAAGAAAATGTACGACACTGCACGCAAGCTACAGCCTGAATGGATTGCAAACAAAACTGCGTTCCACGAATTTGGCAACAAGGGATATGGACACAATGGCATGAACAAGGCACCAGAAATGCCTGAGGTGGTGGACAAGTTTGTCAAGTCTGTTCAGTAGTGTAGAGAGGTGCTAATTGTATTAGGTGGTGGATTGAATAAAATGTGTGCATTATCGTCATTATCGACTCATCTATTACTCAATTGAGTGGGTGTGTGTGCACATGCGCACTTACTATCACTGATTAGAAATTGACGATAACACTTATCGAGTTCTATTTTCTACTTTTGCGACCTGTTAGTTTCGGTTTGCCTTACTTTCGATTCCACATTTTGCTTTGTGGCCTCTCCAGAATAGTCCAATTCTATAGCTCTCTTTGCTAAGAAGCAGCCACACCATGGAGGTTCCAATTGGTTTAAACCCAACTGCTCAACCAACATCGTCATTTTTTGAATTCACTCGAAAACTGATGCAATGGATCGAAACAGCAAAGAATCAACTACACCCACTGGCACCTTTTCGCACTCATGAGTGTGATGTCATTTTGGATCGCTTTTTCACTACCGCCATGAGAGGTATGTCTCGACTTTTCGAATCTGTCCACGCAAATCCATTGGACACTCCACCAATATCGGCTATGATGATCGATGCGCTCGTCTGGATCGAAACTGCCAAGATTTCTTTAGTTCCACTGGTGGACACTCGAATTCAGCAGTCCAATGCCATTATTGACAGTTTGTTGGCTAACTTGTCGGGAGAGTTGTCCCGAAAGTACATTTCGAGTGCCGAGCACAATTTGGCGAATATGCACGATTACAACAACCAAGTGCACCATAACCCGTTCAATTTTGGTCTCATCCAAGCGGATGCTAACAGCAATGCCACTCAGGACAATCAAACAAGGGCAGACAGTTCCCAACAAGTAGAAGCAAAAATCAAGTCTGGTCTAATCATCAAAGATGATCCTGAAAAATTGATGCAAGCCAATCGAGTGAACCCAGGTGCAATCAAACGCAGCCGCCGGCTTTATGACTGTCCAGAATGTGACAAATCGTTCGT
The DNA here is from genome assembly GCA_023373905.1 of Rhizoglyphus robini. Classification (NCBI taxonomy): domain Eukaryota; kingdom Metazoa; phylum Arthropoda; class Arachnida; order Sarcoptiformes; family Acaridae; genus Rhizoglyphus; species Rhizoglyphus robini. Next base: position 9,241,866 of record JAKIJQ010000001.1, on the reverse strand, counting down.
TACCGAGTTCAGTCGACTCGGCCATATTCGCGCAGTCCACCGAAAAGTTCGACCATTTGAGTGTGGCTGGCCAAATTGTGAATATGCGGCTTCATGCAAAGGCCCATTGATTGTCCACATTAACAAGCACATCAAGAAAGAAGTGAGTGCGTTTGGTCGAGATCCGAACGAGTTCGTCAAGATCAATCAAGAACTGCTGAACTAAAAAAAGACCGAAGATGGTTTTTTATATTATATTAATTTATCCAATAATCTTATTTCATGTTAATCTACTTAATTAATCTATTTAATTAATCTACTTAATCTAATTTGTCTAATCATATTCATTAAAGACAATAAACATTAAACATTAAACGATTTTGTTCGCAAATTGATTTGGAACTTGAGCTAAAGTCGACTTAATCGACTAGCTAGTTGATGGTTTTTGTTGTTTTATTTTCATTCGAAATGACTTCAAACTCACAGACAAACGACACTTCCAACGAGGTATGTGTGCATGAGATTGTCGTCATTGTGTACATAATTATTTTATTTGCAGATTTTGACCGATTCAACAGATTCGACCGACTCAATAGATTCTAATGAACCGAATGACGATGAACCGAACGATGAAGATGACGAGCCTTCTAGCACTTATGAAGATTTGTGGCAAACACTGCTCACTGGTCTGATGCTGTGTCTCTTTGTCCTGGTGATCGGTCTGTTCGTCTATCTTCTCTGTGCTGTGAATGTGCCTGGCACTGTCAACACTCCCAAGTACGCAACCAGTTCGGTAGCACCACTTGCAGTGGTGTCAGGTGGAGCCAAATTACCTCAAACAAGCACTTCCAGTAAATCCTGGTCAGTAGGCCGTGTGCTTGTGCTCGTACTTGGGATCCTAGCAGGAATATGCGCCTTCCTCTATGTGATGTTTTTGTTTGTGCTGCCACTGCTGTTCCGATGTTGGACCTGGACGCACTACTTGGCAGTATTCGCCACCTTCAGAGAGTCCGACATTAACGAGCACAGTAAACACCATTCAAAGTGTTTGCGCAATTTTGTGTTGACCAATGAAGAGGACTTCGATTCGAATAACGAGTCAATTCAACTGGGAGTGTGGCACATTCCGCCAAGAGAAGACAAACTCTCCCAGGCACATCACAACAAAACTCCATCCACCAAACCGGGCAGTCCCTCGATGTATTCCTTTGACAAGAATGATTTGGTGGTTCTATACGCCCATGGAGCTTGTGCAACTCGTGGAGAATACGCCCGAATCAAACTCTACAAACGACTCAGCAATGAACTCAGATATCATGTGATCTCATTCGATTATCGAGGATTTGCCGATTCGAGTGACGTGCTGCCCACTGCCGGAGGACTGGTTCGAGATACGAAGGTGCTTTACAGGTGGATTCTCTCCCAAGGCGTCCCACCAGAACAAATCGTCTTGTGGGGCCACTCACTGGGCACAGCAGTGCTTATTCAAATGCTCAGCAGTGCACCGAACTCTGTGCCTACTCCGCGGTGTGCCATTCTCGAGGCACCACTCACCAACATCTCGGAAGCCATCGAGTCGAACAGCATCGCCAAATTTTTCAAACCCCTGCCCTGGTTCAAATGTTGCTTCGTCACGCCCATTGTCACCAATCCTGATCTCAATTTCAACTCGCTCAACCTTCTACCAAAGGTCAACTGTCCACTGTTGATTTTTCACTCAACCGACGACGACGTAATACCGATTCGACAAGGCATGGCACTGTACCTGAAAGCTCGCAAAGTTCAGCCAAGTTCTGTGAAGCACAAAACTCAAATACACAAATATGACCAGGCGGAATTAAAGCTAAACCATAATTTTATTTACAAAGCACCAGACTTGATGGATAAAGTTAAAGATTTTGTAGACAAACTACATTATAGACAAACTGATTAATAAATTCACTTCAAATTAGCCAATTGACTCAATTCTAATTTCATCTTGCTAACTTTTGCTCTATTTAGTCGGACAACATTTAAAGTTCAATTCATTAGCATCACGAGTTTGTGTGTGGACTGTAATCTCCACTCGTGCGCTCGTGTTCGATGTCTTCACATTCACTTCCGATGTTTTTTCTCATCGTCTTGTCAGCAGTCATTTCCTCAATCAGGCCAGTCCAATGCGGTCTAAGTCTGGTATGTTTTTGCTATGTTTAGTCTGTGTCACTTATCATTTATCCTCACAGCCATCCAATGACCTCGCAAGTCTGCTCTCTGCTGGCGACATTCGACTGATTGGAGTGTTCAGCAAGACTCGCCTGATGGCACTTTTCTTTGACACGGTCAACGGGTCAAGTGCACTTTCGGTGTACGATCTGCCAACAGCCAACGAACTACGCAACTATTCGCTCAACCTGTACGGAGTGGACCCAGTGGCAGTGAGCCAAAAGTGGCCATCCATGGCTAGTAAAGAACCATTCCAACAGTTGGTGGCCGCGGACAAGTTTAAAGGTGCACTCGCAATGGATGCAACGTTTGCTTTCATAACTCGAATCGAAGTTCCCAGCACGTACGAGGTGCAAGCACTGATCTGTTCGGCCCAGTCTGTCACCGTGCACAACTACTCAGCCAGTTACTTCCCAGCACCTCTCAACAGTTCATTCATCTCGAGTGCTGAGTCAAGCACTTTCTATATACTCGAGCAAGGCACACCGAACAGTCCCGAGACCTATTACCTGCACAAGTACACCGTTGCTGATGACACCTTCACAAGTGGCACGAGACTGCAAATGTGCATGCACGATGCTGCCTCGAACCAGATTGTCTTTCAGTCGAACGCCAGTATGCCCTGTGGCTCGATTAGTTGGCGCTTTCACAAGTCTGCCTACACCGATGGCACTCACTTTCGACTGTTTGACCAGAGTCAGGTGTATGTGTTCGAACAAGCGGCAGTGGACAGACCAGGCAAACCTGCCTCGGTCGAGATGGTGCCGTATGCCAAGTTTGTGGTACACATTGCTCCACCAACAACGACCATAGCACAACCTACCACCAATAGATTCGCAAGTATTTAACCCAAAACTTTCCAAACTTGTTAATTTAACTCATTCTTTTAATGTACCAACAGACAAAATCCCACTGATGATCATAATCATTGTCATACTTGTGGTGATCATTCTGGTGTCCATCTGTGCCTGGTACTTGTGTTCGTACAGGCGTAAGAACATTCCGCCAGCAGCGCAAACCTACAGTCAGGCCGAAACCACCGAGGGCACAGTGGATCCTTATTTGAAGTTCACCCAAATCAAGGGCGATTACTATTTGATGACAAAGACTCGTGCCAAGAAGAGCAGTAGCAAACGGAAGCGCAAACACAGAAAGGGAAGCAAGAGAAGCCATTCTACGAAGGGTGCAGGAGCATCGTCTTCAGCTGCCGCGTCTTCCTCTGCGCCAGGCGATTCGAGTTCGGCAGCGCCAGACCCAAAGAGCCGAAACAGTCGAGCCACTGTGCAAGCAAATGCAGCCGTGCAACGATACATGCAACGGATGAAGGCACGCGAGACAAGCAACAGTAAGTCCAAGGGCAAGACGGCTCGTATGAAAGATAAAAGCATCTCCGCAAATAAGAAAAAGAATCGAGTAGCCGATGGCAGCAGCAGTGCCAATTCCAAAAGCGCTTCAAGTAGAAGAGTCAACAAAAAGGTCACTCCTGGTGCAATTGTGGACAGTCGTGCCTCCACCTCCACAAGTCAGTCCAAGCCAAAGAAAAAGAGCAAAAGCAAACGAATTTCCAAAAGACGAGTGGACAAGTCCTCGAGCAAGTCTGGCAGCTCCTCGGCTTCGGTCAGTAACACCAAAAACAAAAAGACAAAGAAGAGCAGCAAAAGGATTAACAAGAAGAGCTCTAAAGGTGCATCGGCCAGTGCGAGCAAAGCGTCGAAAGCGTCCAAAAGTCGTTCCGCCTCGCACAACTCATCCAGTGCAAATTAGTGCACACACAGTAAACCAAATTCGAATGACCACTTGTGTTCATTGTGCACACTTTAATGTCCTCATTCTCCGAATGCATCACATATTATTATTATTATTAAACTCACTTCAATTAAACCTCTTCATATCGTTGTTCATCAATCAGTCTGTAGCTAATCCTTTTGTAGTTCATAATATTCTTACTTCGAATGTTTTGTTCAATCTCTCGGAAGAGTGACAGCTTGACCGGTGCCAGTGGGATAATGTTGCCCTCTCGTTCCAGTTGCTTCAAATAGTCAATCAGTGACTCCACATTGAGACAGTGGCGGTCACGCTCACGGAAACCAAGTGCTTTCCTCAGTTGTAGCTCGCGATGCACTTCGGAATACATTTTGTCTTGTGGCGGTAGTTGAAGTTCACCAAGTTGCACTTTGAGGTAATACAAAATCTGAGAAAATAAAAGTAAGAAACAATTGTTTGCTGATCAACTCTGACTGACCTGTTGGTGATATAACGGAAATGGCAACACCGACCGTTGACACACGCCCAGCAGGACCATACTCGGAAAGCGAATGTTGATCATATGACGATACAGTCCATCGATGGTGTCGTCTCCGTTCCAGTGCAGTCCACAGTTGTCCGGGTCTAAATAGGCTAAATTGAATCGATACCCAGTGGCCATTATCACCGAGTCTATCTTCAGCTCAACCATCCTCTCACTGTCGGCCGACTTGATCATCACAGACTTTTGTTTGAATCCATGCAGTGTGGCATTGATTTGGTGAACATTATTCGGCAGTGGCTGAAAGTGTTTGGTGCGATTTATGAAGATTACATCATCGGCCACTTTGCATATTTCCAAGCAAATGTCAATGCCTGAAGGTCCACCGCCAATAACGGCCACCCTCTGTCCAGTGTACGGTTCGCGGCATCGATAATCGTGCGAGTGAATGATCGATCCAGTGAATTGGTTCATTGTTTTGATCTGAGGCCAGAAGGGCACCGAATGTCTGCCCGGGCCCAGTATCAATATGTCGTATTGTTCGGTGTAGGTTCGGTTTTGTGTTATACTGTGAACGCTCACTGTCCAACAGTTTTTCGTATGGTCTCGGGTCACGTGCTTCAGGCTATGCTCAAACCGAATGTATTGATTGAGATTATAATGGAGAGAGTAGTCGTGCAGGTATTGACAAACTTCGGTGTGGTGCACATACGATTCGGTGCAGTTCGACTTGAAATCGGGAAATTCCATTATTTGAATAGGTAAATTCGTACTAAACAGAACATCAACATTATTCACTCAACCTCGCATATGTCCCAAATCACTTACTGCAAATCTCGATACATACTCGAGTGCACCGGCATTCCATTTCTGTCCTTTCCCGTAGACTCGGAATAATTCCACGTGCCACCAACCTTGTCCGACTGCTCATAACACACCACCGAACCAAATTGATCGGGTCGAGAGGTGAAATGTCTGAGTGAGCACAGGCCCGCAGCTCCAGCACCAATGACACAAACCGAACGAAGTCGAATTCGGTCACCAGCCACACCGACACAGTGCCCATTTCGACCTAAATTTGATGCACGAGATAGAACAGGTTATAAGACACATTCCACAAATGTGATAACAAAACATTAATTTATTATATAATTAATTAATAAACACTAATTGGCAATTAATAAATTAGATTATGTACAAACTAAATTGAATAACTAAAAATCACCTCTCTGAAAGATATGATCCGTAACCATGATTGTTGACTTGACTTGAGTTAGCTTCACGCTTAGTTTTAATTCGAGGATTATGAGATTCACAACACACAACTTCAAATGTTTGTTTGCTTCAAGTGGACGATCGTTCCCTTTTAAAGACTTTTCGATGTTGACCACGAAGGCAGAGGCAGGATAGTATCGACTTGCCTCGAGATTTCAAAATGTCTTGTGACTGCTTCAAGCAGGATGGATGCATCGTTGGTTGGTTGGATGGCTTGGTTGATTGGACAGTTCCACACAGTACAGTTGGGTGCTTTGGTGAGATTGGTCGATAAAATAAATAAATAAAACCCTATTCGACAATCGCGCTCACATTTTGCACATTTCAAATATAACGAACGTTCTATACGAATCGATCATGCATCGACATCCATTGAATCAATTGCGCAATCAATGGGGACACAAATGTATGTTACTCAATATCGATTCGATGCGATATGAGCGACAGAGACGTAAGACCTAAATTGGTCCGCTTGTCAAAATGTCACTCACGAGTAGAGTCATGTGAAATACATTTAAAAATAAGAAATCTAACCTAAAAAGATAAATCCACCCAATTGGGTCCCCTTTGTTGAGAATTCAACTTTGACGTCCGAGTTGAACTTTGTGTGTGTGCTTAAAGTAGGACTTCATCGAGAGTTGTTGACTTAGTCTTTCGCTTGTCTGTCCTCGTGTTTGGTGTGTTGTTGTTTGGACGTCCGAATAAAGCAGCATGAGAGATATAGCACGATAGCATCACTACTTTCCGTCCGTCAAACAAATGCTCGATAAGATGACATGACTTTGTCTTCGGTTGGTCCGTTCAAGGAGATTCGATCGATATGTTGTGTTCTCACTATGGCCACATATAGCCACATTTGAGTGTATATTATCGCTTTCGTCTTTTTGATTGTCAATATATATTTCATAAAAATTCCATAAAGTAAATAATCTCTTCAATGAACTTCGATCATCATCAGCATCATCAATCGATCAGTCACGTCTTCTTTTTCTTCTTTTGCACTCTATCGAATCAGCAGACAGACAGACAAACGTCGTTGCTTACTACTACTATGCTGTACTTTGTTCGTAGTTGGTGATAAAATCCTTCAACAATTTCCTATTTTGAGAAGAAGATAAAAACAAAACAAAAAATACGATTAATTATATGGTGATTTGGTTAAGAGAAAATTTCTATTTACTAAACATTAAATACAATAAAGTCATTCCGCCAATTTGGTGGTCAATCAAAAAGTAACATTTCGAACCAAAAATATCAAATTTCCGACTGCTTTAGTTCAATCAGAACATATAATCTGACATCAAACCTAACTGGCAACCCAATTACGAATCTCCCCATACTCGACAAGCGCAATATCTAAATCTATTACATTGAATCGAGTCATATTAGCCCGACAAGCTGTAACACTGTATCCACACTCTTATCTAAATGCGGAAATTTTCCTTTCGCTCAAGTTAGCCAACACTCACAAAATGTCTATGCACGAAAGTACCAAGAACAAAGTGTAATGCAAAAGTGATTGCCTGCGTAATCAAATTTTCCATAATTGAACCTAATGCATTAGATTAGCAATAAGTTTAGAGACACTCTGTCGCTATCTACTATCCCCCTGAACTAATACATTATCAATTGGTTCGTTTCGTACAGATCGAACACTATGCTGACCATATCTACCAGTGGGGCCATTAATGTGACCTCACCAAATGTTACATAACGTTACAGCATATTATGTTATGTGCACTGTATACATAGTGTCATATACACTCACCTCAGAACCATATGATTTCCCGCAATGGACCTTCGTTCTACATCGTCAAGCAATCGATGCAACTCACTGCACAGTTCGTGAAAGATGACCGAACTGGTTCGATGCACCGAAGGAGGCAGCAGATACTTGAGCACTTCAAAGCACTTCGCTGGGCGGTTTTGTAGATTGGCCCGAACAAATTGCATTAAAATGTTGTCCATGAATTGCCTTAGTTGAGGACAAAGAACAAAGATCGATTAGATCATATAAAAAAGGCAATCCCATCGGAGACTTACTTGACCAAATCATGACTCGAATCAAACATTTCCACAGACCTTCTCACCACCACTTGCCACAGCATCACTCGATAATCTTTAGGATTGAAATCATTCAACACAACTGAAGAACGCAATCCAGCCAATAATCTCATCAACACTTCCGGTCGATCCAAACTCGTACAATACCGAGCGATATAATCAAACACAGACTTGACAATCACTTGATCTTTCTGTACGAGATATATTTTCTCAATTGAGGACAACAGATAACATTGCCACTGGTGGTACAGTTGCTTCTGAGTGAAAACAATCTAGACATTCAAATAACCAAAATTACTTACATTCATCGACCACAATGAACAAACATACCTTGATCTGTTCAACACTGCTGCCCTTGACCAGAAATGGAAGATAGAAAACAATCAATTGTCGCATCTTCCTGCCCAAATAAGGATCCCCATCTGGATTGAGATGACACAGTCCTTCAAAGATCAAATAGAAACATTTCGAAATGGTACAATCACTTCCGTCAATAACTGATCCATTTGGAACGATAAGCAAATGTTCCACTACCAAAGCAAGTAAACAATCTGCCTGTCCCATTTGGTACATCTGTGCAGCACAGTAATTCACCAAATAGGCCACAAGCCAATAAATACTTTTAAGTTGCTTCACATTGGCTGTCTTTGCGCTTGCCATTGTGGAACGGCATTCCTGCACAAATGGTCCAAAATATCGAGCAAACAGAGACCGGTGATTAGACTTTTCCTGAAAGTTATTCAATGCACGATACTTCAAGTCAAGTGTTCGCAGAAACAATTTGTAACAATTGATAGTTTCATCTTCAATATTAATCACCTCCGAACCAGTAGTCGTACTAACAGAATTATCATCACCGGTAATCTCAAGTAAATTTCGAAATAAATTCCGTGAAATAGAAGAAATCTTTTCCGGAAATTTGGTAATTCCAAAAGGTAGAAGTCGACACCAGGTTGAAAGTAATAGAACACTCGTCTCAGACGATAATACTTCAGTGCAGTATTGTTGTTCTTCTTTAAGATGCGAAATTATTTGAAATTCTTCAAACAGCAAACTGAGATAATTCAGCTGGAATGAGGTGGTTTGAGGTTTGTCGGGCAAATTGAGGAAATACTTTATCGTAGTCAACAGGGAAGGATTAGGCACCACTTGATTTCTATAGAAGTAAAACAAGATTAGTTATTATCTAGATAAACAAACACACAAAAAGAAGACTTACTCAATAAGATGATAAAGCAATGTAACATTAAACGCCAAATTTGCAATAATTTCCAAGTTAGTTTCATCAGCAAATGGTACCAACTCCGTCTGAATCAATTCCTTTAGTTTATCATTAAATTTCCGTGAAAATTCCACAATCTCTTTTTGATCTTCACGACTAATCGAAGTGGAAATAGCCTCCTGTAGATCAGACGATGGCACCATATCGACGTCAAAGTCAGCATCTTTATGTGCGACATCTTGAAGCATTTTGATGGCAAACTGAGTAACCTCACCAAGTGATTCCATTATTTTCGAGAGTGGAACATCCGAACTTTTCGACGACCTCAAACTGCGAAATATTTGTTTAAGGTCAAGATTAAGAAGCAATGGCTCAAGTAGAGTGATTTTCAAGCATCGTTTCCTAATCAAATCGATCAAATTCTCTAGTTCAACAAAGTAAAGCTTCATGATGGTGTGGTACTGATTGAGGCTCGACTTGAACAATTCCTGTTGGAACTTTTCAAACAATTGTCCAAGTTGTGAAACAATTTTTGCATTCACCTCAGGCTTGGTGTTGTTCAGTTGAAAAAGAGCAAAGTGAAATTGCATCAACAACTCCAGAATGGATCCATTTGGTTTCGCGTTCGAACACGTGTTTCGACCAATCACATTGAGCACTGAAAGGACCTTATCGGAAATGTCCTTCCACCGATCTGATGGAATCGAACTGATGATAGTCAAGTAGAAGGTGCACAGATTAAACACGCCCATTGGTTCGAGCTTTTCTAGAGACTTCGGCTGTAGCGTTACCACAATTTTGCTAATCAACTTTTGAAAGTTCAAATTCTGTGTTTTAGTGTCTGACAAATTTTCCGAATCGGAAAAAAGTCTGTCAAGTTGAGAATCGAGAAATGAGAGAAACAATTTGAATAAATTCAAACCAAAATTTCCATCAAATCGTTCCTCTTCCACAGCCTTCAACCATCTCGAACTGTTGCGAGGCATCCAAGAGTACTCCTGAATTCCAGTGGAGGACAGCCGTTGAACGTTATAGTTGACATTGAGTTTCTTGAGAAAATGTTCCACAAACAAAATGAGCAAATCAAAATTTGCATTTGACATAAACTGAGAATTCTTTAGTGTGAGATTCAACAAATTGTAAATCATTGTCTCTTGAAAAGAAATTGAATTCAATGCAGATTCAATGTCCTTCAGAGTGGTTCGATAGAGTTTGATCAACGAAGATGGAACCGTAATTTTGTGGCTGCCAATCTGTGGATTCGATTCAAAGTTGAGATCAATCGGAAGAAGTGGTACAATGTTGGTGAAGACCCACACTTGGAATAAACGATAATTGACAGAATTAGATATTTGAACACTCGAGAGAGCAATCGATTCAAAGTAGTCAATGATAATGTCGTTTGAATCATCTAATTTTCCCGCTTCAATCGAATCAGATTTAGAGTTGCCTTGAAATAAATTCAAAACTTCAAACAAAACTTCATAGAACGAATCCAACGTTATCGTTATCGTTATGGACGAATTCAGTGAATCGGAATTGTTATTGTTTGAAGAATTGCAAACCGTACATAATAACATTCTCAGTGCAACGATAACTTCCCACGAACAAGTGCAAATAAAAGGCGATTGGTACTGGTAATCGGTGCCAGGCAGAAAGTTTGTCTCGAAATGACACTTCGAACCAAGCAGCAAAATATCATACAAAAGAATTCGAACAGATTGGGTGAAGAGAGGATGTCCGCTAATTTTGCCAGCAAACGAACCGCCAGACGCCAGTCTTGAGTCTTCTCTAACGAGACAAATGTCATTGAAACTATGTCTCGTGCCAACCTGAATCAAATAAGTGATCTCCACCGCGGACCACCAAATTTCCAGCACTGCATGATAATAGTTGTACAGAGGAGTTTTTCGGTCCATTCGATTCTGGAACGGTATTTCAGCGCCCGAATAGCCTTTCTTTGTCCAAAAGTATCGACAAAATTGATTCAAACGACCGGCGAAAAGCAAAAGAAATTTCAGTTCTTTCAGTATTGAGGAACAAAGTTGAAATAGATTTAGATTCGAGTTTGGATTTCCCGTTGTTTGTGCATTTGATGACGATTGCCCAGAATTGCCGGTGATTAAATATAGAAATCGTTTGAGAAAATTCATAAAATCACTAATCGACTGTCGAAATTGAGTAAATTGGTCCTCGTTTAAGGGCGGTGTAGAATTATCGATTATTCCTCCTGTGGAACTGCCATACGAAACATCGCCAAGGCAACTTCGTATTTGACCGAGATTCTTTCTAATAAAATAAAAATAATAAAGATTAAAAAACATTTTGTTTTGCGCTATAATGGACTTACTTAGCAAATTGAAATAAGACACTTAGTGTTTGTGTTGTGATCACAGTTTCGGGATTACGAACAATCGGAATATCGACATAACCAAACAAATTTATCGACGTTTCCAGGCCATCGTCGGGCACTTTGTAGCACTGTTCCAGATAGGCATCATTGCCGAGGATTAAACTACAAAGTACACAAAAAATCAATTAGATCACAATTCTGATAATGAAACAAAAAAAATCACCAAATAAATACCATTTAAGATCACTAGAAGGCAGATAATTGAACGAATCAAAAAGATGTTCCATCAAAAAGAAAGCGGGCGCTGTTTGAGAGTCGCCTTCTCCACCAGGGCCGGCGGTGTTGAGAATGTCAAACATTTTAATCAACGAACAGTTGGTGGTACGGTTGTGCTCGAGGTTACAGTTGAAACACTGTGGACCATTCAGGTCGTGAGTACGAGCCCGCTTCCGTGGACCACCTCGGTCATCGTCGGGATCTTTTACTAGCATAGTTTTGAGGTTAACATTAAAATATTCTCGTTAATGTTTAGGAACTTGTTTGAGAAAGCACTCAGATCACGTGCAATCAATGTAGGGACAATAAAATCAATAACAAAAAATTCACCAACACCAAGAATAGGCCAGCCACATTCGCAATTTTTGTACAAAAATCGTAACGTTCACTGTGCTGCACTTTTGTACATTTTCTGCAGAAGTGGCAGCCCTAACCAAGAATCCAAGGATAACCAAATTTTGGCGCCAACTGTCAGGATTTTCCTCTGTTGTGTGCTCAAAAGGCAAAACAGACAGCAAAACAATGCGGTGCCACTGTTTCGACTTGTTTGGTTTGTTATTGCTCGGTACGGCTATTTCGACTACTGCCCAGCTGATTCACGCCTCACTACAACTGTAAAGAAGGGGAGACGCGGTTTACTCCTGTTTTTCTTAGACTGACTACTTCTACCCAACCGGCTATTTCTACCCTAACTCCTCATTCTGCCGGCTATTGGCACACGAGTAAATAACTGTTGCAGTTGTGCGCATGCAAAACACCGTTTACTCCTGTTTTTTCTACAGTCAGCTGGCTTTTTGTTATTTGTCGTTTGATATACAACTTATATTACACATCTGAGCATCAGTGGAGTTTAGTTTTGACCTGTTTTCTTTCAATTCTCTCTCATCCACAATGGCATCATTTGTATTTGGTGCATTTGTTGAAACATTTTACCAACAGAAGAAGGATCGATACGACAAGTAGGAATCACTGCTTGATGCGCCGTTTTATTCTCAAGTGTAAATTGAAGGCAAAAGGGATTATGTTGCTGTTTCATTTAAGTTTTCATTAAGAGCCTAAACACGAAAATGATGAACAGATGAATTCAAGATTGTTATGAGTTACCAAACAATTTGTAATGCTCAGCAATATCATCTTTATTCGCTGGAAAAGTGCACATTCAATCGATGAAAATTTTCAAATAAGTTAGCTGAACTTGAACGTTCAAACAAATTTCATGAACACCCTTTGATATGGATGTGATCGACGATTGGTTCAATGTTTAACAACAACAACTGAAATATGATTCCAGAAATTTGTCATCAAACTGTTTTCCAATTCAATAACTCAACTGTTGAATCTTTTCTGACATCAAAACACCAACTTCTACAGATACATGCTATCTTAATTTGATATAAACTTTAAGTACTTCCCGGAGTTTGAATTCGACCGGTAACTTGGATTTGACTGATCAATCTACTTCCATCTCAAGTCTGTACAATAACTTTCATCCGTGCACTGTCCCATACCGCACTCATCAACCAACAGGTTTGTGTTTACTATATCTTGCTCTTGATCTCACTTTGTACATTAAAATCAGATTCATTCACGTGACCAGAGGCACTCCGTTATCAAGTCTGTTCTCGTTTGTCTAACTTTCTCCATCTCTGCCTTCTTCCCATCTTCAAATATATCTCCCTAAATGGTACAATTCTCTTTTGTTGGAATTGGACTCAAGTGCAATACTAGTGCCTGGTGGTGCTAGTCAGCGCTGCAGACTTAAGGATTCACTACTCTAGTGATCTCTAGCCATACATCATCTAATCGTGTTTATACCAATGTTCTGTCAATGATTGCCGTTAATTACCCGATAATACGTGAGTTCATTTGTTGATTGCTTCTTACTTAATACGTAATTCGCCTTGTTTTAGGACTATTTTGCATTCCTACATCAAAAGATGCTCACCATAACTTAAGTTTGGTTTTTGCAACGATGGATTTTTCATATTTCTCTTGAAAACTGTATTCAATCGTATACCTCGAACTAAATAAAACACGTGTGGTGCCTGTCTGAACCGGAACGTGAACATTCTCTGTCGAACATTCCACACCTAGTAACTGACAACATTGTATCCTCACTGCTTAATCGTCTGTACGTGCCTTAACGACAGCTTCCCACGAGTGGGCTCACTCTAGATTTAACCAGTGCATTCCGATCACACCGGAACGCATCTCGTTCACCGAGCTCACTAACTATCAACACGAACATCCTATGTAATGGCCAGTTGCTCATTGCAACCAGCCAGTTGGAATTGATCAGTCGAGAAGGCAACACCTCGACTTTGATGTATCAATCTCACTTGATGATTCAATAAACTCGTTCGTTCAAACACTATTCCGATTGGAAGTCAATGCATTAGTTGTGTGTAGTATCGCATCTCGTATACTCGCACACACTACACAAGTTTTATTTTAAAATTTAGATTATGTTATGCTATGATACAAAGATTTTTTTATTGATCTATTGGCATTGGTTGAAGCAGTTGTTTTTTATTTAACCTGCTTTTCTGTATCTTTTCTCTTCGCTTCATTCTTTTGATGGACTCAACCAGATGAATCTCACGAAAAAGTGTCAAAATATTTTCAGTTGTGAAATCTCTTTTCTGGTCAAACTCGAGCATCAATGTTTTAAGATAATTTTCAGGAATTCCAAGAAGTTTGTACCAGTCCAATCCTCTTCCATAATCTTCAGTACTAAGCCTAAAATCTTGGAAATCGTAATCTAATGGATATTTCAAAAGAGATGCTTCCAACACATTCAACCATTTATAAAATTCAGGATCATTTTGTTGGTCAATCTTTAACAGCTCTATTTCCTCGTTGTTGTCGAAATGCGCTGTTACGAAAGAATTGTCGCATTGGTCTTCCCACTCCAATTGATCAACCGCATCAAATACTCCGCCAATAATTGATTTTGTGTATGAATGCTCGGATCTGATCATTGACAAAAAATTGAATTTTTTCCATGTAGAAAAATTGTTCGACTGGGATAGGTTTAGTTTCCAAAACTGGAGTAAAATCGGTATTAAGTATTTTATCTAAATAAAGAGAAATTTTAATTAAAATTGAATTAAGATTGTTTATAAAATAATTACTTTTGACTGCTTCAGATATTTTTATCTGAACTGTCTTTAATTCAAATTTCAAATCCTCATAGAACCGATCAAACTTAATTCCTGGATTAGATTTAAATCTATTTAGGATGCCCCTATGCCAAGCTTCGAGGCCATTGTTTGATTCTTCTCTTTTGTCTATTCTGGGCATATCAATAAAAGTATCAAAACTTGACCACATTTCGACATCATATCGAGGTTTACAACCAATTCCCAACCATGTAGATTTAAAATAATCAATGTATTTTGGATTGATTTGAAAGTAGGAATCATTAAAAATTCCACTCTTTTCCAGTACTTCAAAAACTTGGTTGATGCAATCAGCTGGAAAATATGTCAAATACAAAAAATAATAATAGCGTCCGCGAATTTCAGAGTGTGTTTTCTTTTTTAATGTTATTAGTATTTGCCTTTTTGAAGTGAACAGGACATCCAACGACATTAAATTGTTCATCTCCATCATCTCCATCATCTTCATCATCTTCTATTTTGAAAAAACACCTTGTTCGCTGCATTTCTTGTGGCAATTTCAAAATCAATCATTACTGTTTTGGGCGAGCAACCAACAAGTTTCTCCAATTGTTTCATCAAGAGTTCGTATGTGTCTTGAGTCTTATCAGGCAATAGAGCATGAAGTAGTGGCATGCCCGGATCAAAGTTGCAGCTTATATTGTAAAATTGATAGTACATAGATGGACATGTCTTGAAAGTACCATCCATGCACCAATGTAAATAATGACGAAGAATAGTTAGACCTTCTTTTGATCCAAAGATTAAAATGCGTTTTTCTCGCAACTTTTCGTCTGTTTCATCTCTTGCTGAATCATATAACAGGAATTTATCATTATGGCTGAATTTAATTTGATATCGGTGCCAAATTTTGCTATTAACATCATCATCGTTTCTAAGTAAAATAAGATAAGCATAAATTAATTACATTATTTTTATTAATTGTTTACATACCGTTGTTTTACTTTGGTAATTCTGGCAGACTCTCTTTTCAATGAAATATTTGTTAAAGAAGCGAATTTTGAAAGATCGTAATTCAGTTCATCTGCGACCTCAGTTATTATTCGTCTGTTCGAATCCATAGATTGGCGCTTATAGTTAGGTAATTTAGATTGCGTTTCAATTAATTTATCTATACGATTTTTTGATTTTGACCCTACAATATAACAAACGTCAAATAATAAAATATTTAGATTAAGATCATATTACTCATTGAAAATTTGCTCTTCGTTATTCTCTAAATGATATTTCTTATCATGCTCAGCTGCTGAATCAGGGAAATACTTAAAATCCAAGTATGTTGAAATTTTGCCAGGACAATGTAGATTTTTTCTACCCGTTGGTGCCGAACAACGCCATCGAATTGCAATCTTTTCTTCTTCTCCTGTTTGCTTATTTTTTCTTGTGATATCCCTATAAAAACTTTGAATACAAACACAATTAGTTCAAGTTTGTAACTAAAATAAATACCTGTATTTGTATTTTTCTATAGTTTCAAAAAAGCATAGGGAGTTTCTTTTTACTTAGGGATTTTTCTTGATCTAATTCGAGAAATGGGCATTTTCGTTTCGGAGCTTTGCCATTTCTTGTGGGTTTTAAAGAAACATTTGATGTTGAAATAGAAAAATTGTTAAGGTTTTCTGGTAGACTTTGTGTGAAAGATTCCGATTCTGGAGAATTAGATAACTCAATTCCGCTGTCCGAACTAACTTGACGTTCTTCCACGTTTTCAGACGATTCTGAACTTTCTTCATTGTTTCCATTATCGAAAATTGATTTAGAAATTGGCTGATTTAAATTCAACATAGCATCAACGCGTTTAACAAGTTCATTGCGATTTGATTGTTCCGCTTCTTGAATCATCATTCCTAAATGAAATTCCCAAAAAAACAGTTGCGTTTCACAATCTGATGCTTCTTCAGGGTCTGGACATATCAGGGGCACTAGGATAATGACTTTTTCGGTCAATTAGTTTAAATAAGTTATTCCAACGTCTCATTTGTTCGCCAATTATTTCGCATATTTCTTTTTGGATATCTATCTTCTGATCTGCAAATGGCATCTTCTGATGTCAAAAACTGGTTACCACCTACGCCCATGCTTTGGTCTTTATTCTGTTTCGAATTACGCATTTTCCGTTTATAAAACAAAAGATAAGCATTTGAATTCACAACTTGATCATCAGAAATATCATAGACCATTTTGTCATCACAGCAAAACCATTTAGAATTTTGTTTTTCAAGATTTCGTACATAAATAGTATAATGTCCTCCATTCGATTCCAAATATTCCATGTGATTAACAACTCCAAATAAATCGTAATCGTAAATCCAATTTTTGATATCCTGGCCACAAAAATTATCAACTTCATATTTAATTAATTTGTCGACTTTTCCATTGTCTGTGAGTCTAAAAAAGCAAATAAATATTAAACATATTTAATATAAATTATCATTACAGGACTGACCTTTTTAATTGAATTACTAATATTTCTGGAAATGTGTCAATGTAGTATGTCATATCTGCTTCTCTTTTTTCTTTGCATTGGTCACACTGACGATCATCATTTGTTCGAGAATTGCAGAATACATTCAAAAGATCAGTAACACTAGTAGTACCCTCATCAATTGGTAAGGATAAACAATTGAACTTTTCAAAATATAGTGACGTAGGAGCTGGACACTCATGGTTAGGACACTTTATAACTCTTTTAAATCTTCCATTAAAGAGATTGATTACTTCAGAATTTACACCAAGTTCTTTTTCAAGTTCATTCAGAAAAGTAATAAAAAATTCATGAGCATCTTGCTGACCATCAAAGGACATTATACATTTATTCTGTATAGTTTCATTTAATTCAGTTGGATCAAAATATTTTGTGGATGGTGATGATTTTTGCAGACGCACGTAAGTTTTGAAAAATTTGATCAAAGCCAAAGTTAACGATTTATGTTGCATAGAAAGATCATGATTATTGGGCACAGATAAAAAAAAACTCGGAAAATTCTGTCGTATGAAACAAACACTGATAAATCACATTCATAAAACAGTTACTTCCAGGATTCACTAAACCTAATGGATTTTTTTTGTGAATCCATTTCACTGAATGAAATACTAAAAAAGTCTGAATTGGAATTGAAAATGCAAACATTAGCCAGGTGAGCCACGTGGCATACTTGCCATAGCTAATTAGTGTTAATCCCTAAGCTAAATGTCTGGGGGTCTTGTGCTGCTAGCTGTTTTGTCACCGACTAGACACAGCACCTGAGCCTATGCACCGCAAATAGGCTAGACAGTAGACAGGCAAAGTCTTAAAGGTCCCCCCATGGATTTATTTTGTTTTTTAGTGGTAGCTACAATGCTGCTCCAACAAAATAAACCAACTAACAAAAACTACTACAAGATCTTTCTAGAAAGTTAAAAGCACATGGCAATTTGCGAACCGAACCCTTAAGTGTGAAACAGCAACTAATGAGTGACCATTTCTGCTTCTTCCTCCTTGCTTGGTGTCTCGATTTGTCGATTTTGTGATTGTGCATTTTCCCTGGATAAAATGGACGAAGAGCCCGAATACATGCCTCCTTTCGCGTTAAGGTATCACCACTACACACCACCCCAAAGGCAAGAGTTACAAGAACTGGTTTCTCGATGGAGAGCCCTTATCTACAACGACTTCGATCCCGTTCCGTATCCTGAGCTATGGTTTCAAGTTGCCGACTATGACTTTGAGCACATCTCTCATTTTTATCAATTTGGGGACATTGATTTTGCAGAAGAGCATGCAGAAGAAACATTGGCAAGAGCCTTTGAAATTGGCTGGATTACTGGAAATGAACACGAATGATATATTTGAATTATTATGAACTGTTACATTACTAATATGTACATTTACATTAATAAAACTTAATTAAAATCGTTTTCTTATTATTTAATTAAGCCAGATTAATTTAACGTTAACACACACACACATTCTATTCGTAATACAATGTAAGGTTATTACCTTAAAATGTAAGGTTATTACCTTAAAAATGTAAGGTTATATGTTTAAAAACATAGTTTGTAAACATAAACATCATAATGTTTCTTTCTTTCACATATGTAATATAACTGTTATATAACTGTGTTCACCCGTATATCTCGAACTAAAACACATAATGGAGAAGAAACCCTTTCAAAAACTATTGAAATTGACTGAAATTATTGAAACGAACACTAATGATGCATTTAAGCTGTTTTTCACATTGAAATAGTAGTTTTCTTAACATTTAATTTGGCCGAAGTACTTAAAAATACATGAAATTGTGTTTTGACATGCTCGGTAACTTAATTAACTCGGTAATTAAGTTGGCTCATTGAATATATCTAGTTTGCAATTTGCAATGCGACAACAAATTTTATGGAAAGATTCGATTTTTTCTAATTATTATAATAAAAAGAATGTTTCTTTAAAGAAGCCAACTCAATTTGGTTAGCTTGGTTGTGATATTTGGCCAAAATCGCGAAAATTTGATCAATTTAGGTTAGGTTAGGTTAGGATTTCAGTGGCATTTTTAAGACAAAATTTAAGGTGCTTTATCGCCCACATCAAGTGGCCACTGTTTCTCAAATCTATAGAAACGTTTCCCGCCAAAAAATGATTTTGGGGTGCCACAGCCCCCCTGAAAAATATTCTGATTACAAATTTTTTTCCGAGAAAATGTACATTTTTGATCATATCTCATCTATTGACGAAATTTTTACACAAACTGAGATAGCCAAATTGATCATATATGTGCAAAGTATGGATTCAGAACAAAATAGTGAGTATGAATCGCTAAATTGAGTGTGAAATGAGAAGCATTCGACTTAACAAATTTTTGCCTCCAAACTACATCGCGGTACATAGCCACTTACCCCCCATTTGAAAAGGAAATTTGATTTTCAAATATCATGTTCTCAGTTATCCCAACAGATCATCAATTTATCATTGAAAAATCGTCAATTGCCCTGCTTGATCGATATTTTTATTACGATTCAACTTTATTTAATTGATCCAAAGGATCCTTTTTATTATGGTTATTGCTGATGTTGATTTCAATTATTCCTTCTATTATATCAATGATCAAAGTTAATTCTAAGTATTCGAGTATCAATGTGCAAAATGGATTCTAAAATCGTTTGCTTAAATGAGTTCTCTTAGTTTGTATTCTGGTTTTCATGTTCAATGTTCCCATTACCTCAGAACCAAATAATTTAACCAATTTAACTTTGCACTCACGTACTTGTGGAAAGAGTTAAAAAAGTTCTAGGAAACAAAAATTTACAAAATGACTCCTTAGGATCATCTGATAATCGCTCGATATGTTCAACCTGGATACTTGTTTCTGGTCGTTTCGATCTTGATCATGGCAGATTATGCTCGTCTTCTTGAGTATATAAACAACTAAGCCAACCATAGGGTCCTATTAGAATCCATTATACCCAATTTTGGCACTGAGCCAAGCATATGATCCTATTAGAATCCATTATACCCAATTTTGGCACTGAGCCAAATATAGGATCCTATTAGAATCCATTATACCCAATTTTGGCACTGAGCCAAGCATATGATCCTATTAGAATCCATTATACCCAATTTTGGCACTGAGCCAAGCATAGGATCCTATTAGAATCCATTATATCCAATTTTGGCACTGAGCCAAGCATATGATCCTATTAGAATCCATTATACCCAATTTTGGCACTGAGCCAAGCATATGATCCTATTAGAATCCATTATACCCAATTTTGGCACTGAGCCAAGCATAGGATCCTATTAGAATCCATTATATCCAATTTTGGCACTGAGCCAAACATAGGATCCAATTAGAATCCATTTTGCTCAATTTTGGCACTGAGCCAACCATAGGGTCCTATTAGAATCCATTATACCCAATTTTGGCACTGAGCCAAGCATATGATCCTATTAGAATCCATTATACCCAATTTTGGCACTGAGCCAAGCATATGATCCTATTAGAATCCATTATACCCAATTTTGGCACTGAGCCAAGCATAGGATCCTATTAGAATCCATTATATCCAATTTTGGCACTGAGCCAAGCATATGATCCTATTAGAATCCATTATACCCAATTTTGGCACTGAGCCAAGCATATGATCCTATTAGAATCCATTATACCCAATTTTGGCACTAAGCCAACCATAGGATCCTATTAGAATCCATTATATCCAATTTTGGCACTGAGCCAAACATAGGATCCAATTAGAATCCATTTTGCTCAATTTTGGCACTAAGCCAACCATAGGATCATATTAGAATGCTATCAAAATTTTTTAAATTGAACTTGTAAATGCATTTATGGTGTTTAAACTTATCGATAGTATCGATATATTCTTCCTCATTGAACCTCATCATTGGCAATGGTTACAATGGGTGATAACATCGATAGTATCGATTGTCATGTTAGTCACGTGATATAAACATTTTATATATGATTTATTTACTCGTGTGCCAATAGCCGGCAGAATGAGGAGTTAGGGTAGAAATAGCCGGTTGGGTAGATGTAGTCAGTCTAAGAAAAACAGGAGTAAACCGTGTCTCCCGTAAAGAAGTGATAAGTTGGCTAAACTGTCAGCTGTCATCGTCATCCCGTTTTTTGTCTGTTCCAGCAATATGGATCGATTCTAAATTGATTTGCCATCATTTGTGTGATCTATATTTTGTAATGTGAGTCTATTGAGATGCATTCTCGAGTCGTGTTTTAGATTTTAGACTAAAAATTGTTGTTTTCCCTTATTTACACTCGTTTAATTCACGTTATTTTGTCTTCTTCTAGAACTGGACTACAATTTCACCATTTACCAAGATGGATGTTGTGGAAGCGATGAAGTTGTACATCAACGAAATGGTGAAGGACACTGGCGCGGGTGTGAAGTGTCTGCTGATGGACAAGGAAACGGTTCGTTGTGTGATTTATTTGCCCGAATTTCACATTTTCTTTATTTTTCCAAATAGATTTCCATCGTCTCAATTGTTTATGCCCAATCGGAAATGTTGGAAAAGGAGGTGTATCTGTTTGAACTGTTGGAGAACTTTACACCACGCACCGACAAGGCACATTTCGTCAAGTGTATCGTCTTTATTCGTCCCACCGAGAAAAATTTGAATTATTTGATTCGTGAACTGAAGCACCCGAGGTTTTCACAGTATTATGTTTGTAAGTGATGAACTTTTATTTGATTATCAAAAATTTATTTATTAATTAATTTAATTAATTTATTTTATTTTATATTAATCAGTCTTTAACAACATCATCAGTAAAACGGACATAAAAGCAATCGCTGATGTGGACGAACAAGAGACCATAAAAGACATTCAAGAACTGTACGGTGATTATCTGGCGGTGAATTCGCACACATTCTCCATCAACGTCAAGTACTGCTACCAGAATGTGACCAACTGGAATCCGGTTTCATTTGTGCGCATCAGTCAGGGTCTAATCTCGCTGCTACTTTCTCTCAATCGTTGTCCACTAATTCGGTATCAGGCCAATTCGGTTCTTGCCGAACGATTAGCCGAAGATATTCGACGAACTATTGCGAAAGAAAGTGGACTTTTCGATCCACTTGTTCGATCACTGACTGAATCGCAGCCAATTTTGCTGCTACTTGACCGTAAATTTGATCCAATTACCCCCCTACTGAACCAATGGACCTATCAGGCAATGCTACACGAACTGTTGACCATTGTGAACAATCGAGTCAATCTGGCCAACATTCCTGGCATTTCCAAAGAGCTGCGAGAGATCGTGCTCTCCAAGGAACAAGACGAATTCTACGAAAAGGTAAATATTATCAAAGAAGCAAGCCAAAATGTTTATCATGATTATTATATAGAATCAATACCTCAACTACGGTGAAATATGTTCGAACATCAAGAATCTAATGGAAGACTTTCAAATCAAAACTAAAAGCCAAAAGAAGATCGAAACCATCGCTGACATGAAGTCCTTCATTGAGACATATCCGAACTTTAAGAAAATGTCCGGTACAGTGACGAAACATGTGACCATGATTGACGAAATTAGTCGACTGGTGAACACGCACAATCTGTTGGAGGTGTCCGAGAGTGAGCAGGAATTGATTTCCAATTCAGACCATTCCGATTCGTTGAGACGAATCAACTCTTTAATGTCCAGTGATAAGGTCAGAAATGAGGATGCTCTCAGATTGGTACTGCTCTATGCTCTCACCTTTAGCAACCATTCCAATTTTGATTCTCGAGCGCTGTGTCGTATTCTCGAAAGGACACGGGGTTTCACTGCTTCAGAAGTTAAGGTCAGTTGTACTCTTTATATTACCTTTACAACCTCAACTTAACCTTTTTGCTCTACCTTTAGGTCGTGACACAAATAGTCGAATTCAGTGGCCGAAACAAACGTCAACCAACCGAACTGCTCACAACTGACCACGTGAAAGCATTCTCGAAAAAGTTGATCAAAGGCTTCAAGGGAGTGGAGAACATTTACACTCAACACATTCCCGAACTGAAGAATGTCATCGAAGACCTGTTCAAGGGACGTCTCAAGGAGACTGCCTACCCTTTCCTAGGCACTGTACTGCAACGTGACCGACCTAGTGAACTGATTGTCTTTATCATTGGTGGCATCACCTACGAGGAGTCAATGATTGTCCATCAACTGAACAAGACACAGTCGGGTGTGAAGATTATCCTCGGCGGCAGTTCTGTTCACAATTCCACTTCATTCCTGGACGAGGTTCGTGTCGGGTGCGAGTATCAGTCCGCTTCGTACTCGGGTAAGCATGTCCTCTAAGAGCAGCACTTTTACTTTCCACGACAATTTACATCGATCACTACACTTTATCACTTTACTTAATTTAACATCTAATCTACCAGTGAAATGTTCACTTGGTGAGCACTTTGTAAGGGCCACCCACGCACCTACTATTGTTTGTTATTACACTTTTCGATATTTCTTATTATTTATTTTTTATCTTGAGTTTTTATTTTTCTTTGCAATATTTCTTCTATCATTGACTTGCGTGTTATGATTTGAAATTAATAAAACCGAGTTTGTGTATATTTTTATTCGAACGCAGTCAATTTTTTCAAAACACTATTTAGACCTACCTGGCTCAATTTGAATTTGTTTGTTTGAATTGGCGCCGTCATTGAATAATTCAATTTGAATTGGATAATGTCTCCGAGCCTATTCGCTCCATTAGACAAACTCATCGAACGTGTTTATCGAGTGCATGCACGAAACAGTGTTTTTGTATGCTACCGAACAAACAACACGGAGAACGAGTGATAGCGGCGCGAGCTCTCATTGGTTTGATAAGGACTCGAGTTGCTTGTGTTGGCATAGTCCAAAGTGCCACTTGCGTGTCTCAAATCGCACTCCTCCATTTTTTTCTGCACCGAGCAATTATCACTGAATTAGAGTTGAGTAGAGTTGAGCGGTTTCCTTGGATTCCACTTCTGGCACCAACCAACACCATCACTACCACCACCACCACTACTACTCTCCACTTGAGAGTTTGTTCCTTTGAGATAATTTGCCTTTAATTACCTAATTACATAACGAGCGTCTAACGTTTTATGATTTATTGTCGCTCGGGCAGGAATGTCATGTTTGACTTATACATACACTAACCACTGTTGTAACTGTCATCATTTATAAACACACACACAGAGCGGACACATAAGTTTCTCCTCGCCTCAACAGGCAACTCTTACTTTTGCACACTTTATGAATGTACAGACTCAAATAGAGTCATAAACTTGATGAACTCAAGGCACTCATCATCATACACTCGTCATCTATCATGGAGACATATTCAACAGAGAGCGGAGAAACAAGAGCAAGAAGAAAAAGTAGAAGAAGACAAGAAAGACAAAGTCAATACAAGACAAGACACTTGGTTTGTTGTAAGGGGACAAGTTTTATTGAGTGTAATGGTTTTGGTGTTGGTTTATTGCTTGGGCAACAGACATAGAGACAGACAATTAGTGCGTGCTGGTGTGTGTGTGTGTGTGTGTGTGTGTGTGTGTGTGTGTGTGTGTGTGTGTGTGTGTGTGTGTGTGTGTGTGTGTGTGTGTGTGTGTGTGTGTGTGTGTGTGTGTGTTTATGTGTGGACAAACATCAAAGTTCAACAACTGTAACACTCGAGTCGAGATACGACAAATGGACACTGAAATACTTGAGAAACGAAATGAAAGTCAAAGTTCAGGTGCGGTGTGCTGTGGCCGGTCGGCGTAAATCTAAAAGAGAACTTTTGATTGATTGAACTTACATTAACATTAAGTCGAGATTCGCACATTCGGTCCCCATCTTGTTCTGCTCAGCTCGTTGACATTCTCGTCGCGAACACCGTTGTACATTCGGAATTGTTGGCTTAACTTTGGTAACCTAGCTTTATGATGGTTTCTAATCAGAGTGCATTAATACTGTGCACTGCAGCATTCATTGTGTACTAAGTGCACAGTGGTACAATGCCGTTTGTGGTACTCATACAGCTAGATAACCAAAGAGAAACCAATTCCCAAGTTTAGTTGAGTGGTGAGATGGTGGAGGACCAGAGAGAGGTATTGCCATCGAAATAACCGCAACCAGGAAATACATGCAAATATGCTGAGTGCGCCTCACGACGATGACATGACGACGGGCGACGACCATTTCGCTGATGATATCGATGACCTGTTGGGTGAGAAGAGATTACCATTGCCCAAACGGACATGTACAGGTCGGCGAGTGCAATACTGTGTGCACTGATAAGATTATTATTATATTGACTCAATTAGATGCTATCGAATTGCTCAATTACTCAGGCCCTCTTCACAAATATCGTTACAAATTAGCGTAAAAATGGAGTGTTAATCTAAAGTGACTACTAATTAAATGCACTTTGAGGACGGATTGAATCAGTAGTTGAAGCACCATCATAACAGCATCACTGTACAACAAGAAAATGATGATGCCACTGTACACAAACATACACTGAGAGATAAAGACGATAACATTTAGGGGATAAAGAAAGTATAATGAAGGAGGAAAAAAAAGGAGATGAGCTGCTGTAGACAGGAGAGGGGAAAGAGAGACTTTATCGTGGTGAGCAATCTAAATGCTTACTTCGAATGCTAAGTAATGAGAGTAGAGTAGTTAAAGGATGCTTGGGTGTGTGTGTGTGTGTGCAAAAATTGAGATTAACATTCGTGTGGCATTAAAGAGGCATAAAATCCATTCAAGGATCCAAAGATAGAATCTCAATGTTTGGATGCTCAATCTGATGATTGGATTGGGATGCGAAAAAAGGTGACTCGCTCGTGTGTTCTTTGTCGGAGCAAAGTGTACAAAGTGCCCTCCGGTGCAGTGTACGGTTGAATTGCTTATCCTACTGCTAGTAGAAGTGTGTGTGGATGCCTAGACCTGAATGGTGTTCATTATCGTCTAGGATATCACAAGGAGGATGTGCTCAATACAACACATTCAGTGAGTGAGTGAGTGTATCGATGTTGATCTTGAGAGAGTGGGCAAAGACACACAAGTGATGTGACACATCAACAAACAAACACATCTCCACCGATCGAGTGAGACTACTGGAACACTTATCAGTGATAAGGCGATCGAGTCGATATCGATGATGGTGATGTTGATGATGATGGACAAGTAGAAGAAGAAGTGATGACTCTGTGTGTGAAGACTGTCTGTTCCTCGTGTGTCTCAACAACAAGAGACAAGTGTTGATGTCTCGCGCGACGTGAGTACGGGCTAGACTGCACTACAGGATGAGCGATAATGCATTCTCAATCAGACTTGTGCGATGATTGACTGACTGACTGACTGATGCTACTACACTCGATGCTGCACTCACTTTCAAGATGTTCACTCTATATGAGCCTAAACGGATTGATGGGTTGTTGTCAAGTGCATAGAGACACACGAGAAAGGGCAAGCGAGGGCACAACAGCAAAACAACAAAATAAAATAAATAAGAAAAGGAACCGAACGAGCCACCAGGAAAACAAAAACTCCCACTAAAATTGTAAAGGAAGTTTGAGTGCAAAGAAATCAATCCTTAAAGGAAAAATGTGACAATTCTCAAATGACTTATACTTTTCCTTAGAGACCTTCGGCAAAGCGCTACTACTAAAACCCAAAAATATAAACAGGAAAGAACAGACGATAATTGCGAAAATAGACTTGATGGAGCACTTTGATTTATATTCTCAAAAATATTATCGATGCACATTTTTACTGTCCAAAGTTTGAAGGTTTTGCAAGATTTTTGGGCAAGAAACAAAATTGCTCAAGTGCTCAAAAAGTAAAAGAGAACGAAACAAAGTTTGCTATTGTGAAATTGGCAAAGTTCACTAAACGATTCGTGTTTGAAAGAAAAAGAGCGCGGGCGCAAAAGACTGAACGGAAATTGACTGAACTGACAAACTAGAAAACCTAAGACTCGTTCACATTAGATTACATTGCACATTTAGTTCAATATATTGAACAACATAATCCAAATCACGACATACCATACGATCACATTCCAAAATGGCACGTCTCATCTTCAATGAAATCCGAGTTGATCGCGCGCGCTCAAGCAGTTTGGCGGAAGTTTCAAGCCGAAAGCCGAATTTCGAACGAACTTGAGAATATATCTCTTGAAGCACACTCGAATATGCACACTCGAATGTACTTCACATCGCCGTCGTTAATGCATTACAACAAGAAGTATATATGAAGAAATTACCTTTTTTTGCCGCGTCTGCCAATAAACGTTCGAATGCTCGTGCTCATCAATTGATTGTATGGACACACGCGCGCTTCATCATCTTGTTCATGTTTGTCTTGTCTCCTGTCTGGGTCGTCTGTGCGTACAGTGATGGTGATGATGAAGTTGGTGTTGTGAGGTGCACAGACCATGCGGACAGTGGTGAATGAATGAACAGTGAAGAACAGTGGTCCGATCGGTGATGATGCTGCTGATGCTGATGATGCCGATGGAGATGACGATGATGACTACTGCTGGATGGGATGCTGATTAGCGAAATGAGAGTGATGTGCAAGTGGATGTGTGTAGAGTGTCCATGCCGATGTACGGTGAGTGTGTCTCTGTCCGTGGTGATTTGCCGATCCTCCAGACAACCACCACGGTGCAATCGTCTGGCGGACAACATTGAACCAGCACACACACGTACAACCACAAAGGCACCACCAGCAGACTGAGCACACAAGTCGCGACAATACCCCAGCACTACTCACTCACTCACTCACACACAACCGAACGAATGTGAGTGATGTAGTCAAATGAAATATAAATGCTCAATGCACTAATGCATATTAGTTACCTAGTGAGATAGTCCATATGTATTAAATGTGAGCACTCCCGGTGTGTGTGTGGTGTCCCCCTGTGCCTTCTCTCTCTCCCCTCGACCACCGTATACAGAATGTACATTCGACAAAGAGAGCAGCCACCAAAGAGGACCGGGGGCAGGTGGATTTGGGGGAGCCAGGCGGCCATATGGGCAACAACAACCGGTATCACTTTCGATCACACAGACCACCGATCTACATTTGAGTGAGTTTGTGTGTGACAGACAGATGTGCATTGACAAATGGGTGATACAGTCGAAACATCAAACGAAATATATAAGGGGCAAGCATTTGGCGCTTACTTTGATGTGGCTAATGTACGGGAAGGACTCGTTTCTGGGGAACATCAACCTGAAAGGGTTACAACTGTGTCTGTATAACGTACCTAAAATGATCGAATCAAAGAAGGCATTCTAAAAGTATCCATTACTCAAAACACTCTTTTTGAATAGCTCCAAATGGCGATACTTTCATTTGCAACTCTATAAATTTAAATTAGATAATTAAAAATAAATTTAATTATTATTTGCAGATTGCACTTTTCGATAGCCAAAAGGGTTAATAAAGTAAAGTTGGTTTTGTTTTAATTTACTAAATTGCAAATAATTTATTGCAAATATTGCAACCCTTTCGAAAGAGTGTTCAAAGAGAGTTGTGAAATCTGATATATGACAGAATTCTAGGAAATCGGTCTTATCTTTTCGCATTTATATAATATTTAATGATGTTCAACTATCACAAACTACTACTACACAAAGTGTGCTACTGGTTGTGCCACTGTTTGTTGTCTTATCAAAATTTATATATAATTTTAAAATTAGAGTTGCAAACAGGTAAGTTTGATAAGAGTGTGACAACTCTACTTGGGAGCGTGATTTATCTTATGATTTTCGAAATATGAACCTGATATGAAGGTTTACTGAACTGTGAGCATGGCCAATTCATGTAAGCTCAACTGTAATAGTAAATCTGATTAAACTCAAATCAAAAAATGAATTTAATTTCGCAATTTGACAATTTCATAAAAGATTCAACATCTTTAGAACGCAAACAAATCTGCTCGGAGCTATTCAAATAATGTGTACTGTCAAATTGGCAATTGACAATTGGTAAACAAACCAATCTACCGATAAAACGAATCTCTAGTTCAATGCGAAATGCTGAAATGAAACGAATCAATTGAATAGACAAATCAAATGTCCAATTAATCGAATCGAATCACTCCTGTAGAGAGATTTTAAATTATACGACCTTACCTGAGTGTGTGCATGCACTTACCTGTGAGCTCGATATAATTTTACGACTTTTGAGCGATCTAGACTGGAACATGTCTGCTTTGACTGGTTGATGGCTGTACTCTTGTGGCAGTTGTACTTGCAGAACGATGTGTATGCACAGAGCCATTTCATTACATTACGACCAAAGTTTGTTCAGAGTCGAGTTGCCGTTACCAAATGTAATGCACATTTTAATGGGTACGAAAGGGTTAAGGCAAGGAAGGAAGCAGTACCACCACCAGATGCACTATCCCATTAGGGAACCATTAGTGCCATCAATGTAACCACGTGCTCGTGCTCTCGACGGTCATTCACGAAATGGTCTAATAGAGGAAATGAATATATTAATGAGACAAGACGAGCAGTGAGAGAGACGAACTTTGGTTAAACTTTGTAGAAACAAAAAGCAAAAGGCGATCATCACAAACTGAAACTGACAATTGACTCACAGCGCTAGTGTCTGTCTGTCTGTTTGGTCTGACTGTTCAAATGAGTGACGCCAGAGAGGGAGCGAACTTTAAAATATGAGGAAAGTCGATATATTTGTGTGTCT
The DNA here is from genome assembly GCA_023373905.1 of Rhizoglyphus robini. NCBI lineage: Eukaryota > Metazoa > Arthropoda > Arachnida > Sarcoptiformes > Acaridae > Rhizoglyphus > Rhizoglyphus robini. The sequence continues at coordinate 9,211,883 of JAKIJQ010000001.1, read as the reverse complement.
GTGACTGAGTCCAACTTTGAGTGGCATTTGATGAAATGGCCGGATAGGTTATATTATTCGGTGTGTGACGTGCTTTACTGGGTTGACGAGACATATTCGAGCACACACACACACAGGCACCAACTCAATATACAAAGTGACATATCGATCGTCTTGTGGCGTGTGGCGCAATATAGTCGACTTACCTGTATGTCACCTTACCTTACCTAGGCTAGACTCCTGTGTAGTGTACAACTGCGGTAGTGGACTCATCTCCCTGGGTTACCCATCTGGCTCTGTCTCTCTCTCCCTCAACCCCCAAACAGGAGATGACTGCACACTTGAGTGTTCGAATGTAATATAACTTAAACTTAACTTCATATAATAATAATTATATATGCTTTGACATTTGTGTGTGTTGAGTTGAGTTGACAGTTGAATATTGAACTTTATAAAAGCTAGCTACTAAAAATTGCCCCATCCAGGATGAATCGTCAAGTTTAGATAAGCATAGCCCTAAAATAGACCCCCGAAACAAGAATTAGTGGCACTCGTATATACCTCATCAAAAAGCCCAAACTCGACCTTATCTATTTAAATAATATATTAAAATATAATAGCTCAAAACCAGAAACAAACTCAATATAAAACTTATAGATTCGAATGCAACAAATCCAGACACACAATCTAGATTCATCAAATTCATTGCCACCAACTTGTTGTGGTTGTTGTTGTTACATTCTGTGCATTCAAATCTGCAATGGAAAGCCACTGGAAATGATGGGAGGGATGGAGGGAGACCTCACCTGTTGCATGACGAATCGAAAGTTCAAAACCGAACCGAACGCAACTCAACTCGAAACTCAATACGCAAATCAGTCAAGTCACCCATAATACGACTCAAATGGTCCATCGCCTCCTCTCCTCTTCTCATGTTCATAAATTCATATAGCTAAATTGAGCATGAGTGAGTAGACAAATTCGACAGAATGAAGAGACCGAAAGAAATGCATGATCTGGCATTAATTCATTATATGCACATTGTGGCTCTAGTGCAATTGTGCTTGCCGAAAGTCACGCTTCTTTTCGGGACACTGGAAACGGAATTGTCCATATCATGACATTTTGGGCAACCGTTTGCCTAATAAACCATCAACTTGTACACACAACTGTATATGCACAATCAAATATGTAATTGCAATACACAACTTGAGATGGAGTTGCCGCTCTAATCGACTTACACACCATTTAGCGGCAATCTTTAGAGGCAAATCATCAAAGATGTGAGATTTCCTTAAATGGTCTTACATCAAAGATTCATAAATGCTCAAGAACTTGGAATGTGTTTGAGCAAAGACACACACAAAGATGCAAAGTGTTCGTTCGTCTTTCAATCGACAACTAACTCCAAAGTGCATCACTCAAAGTTCAAGACCAGTGCGAAACTAGTTTCTCTTAGCACATCTCGCTCAGTCCCTCAACAAAAAGAAAATGAAGAAGCCTCATCGTGATGTCTCCCGGTGATGATCAATCAAGATGTATGCAAAGCAGACCAAAATGACCAACTACTGAGCAACAGCAACAGCAGCAATAGCAACAGCAGTAACTAATCACTACCTGTCAATTGACTTGATTCGAACACTGATTGACAAGGCAAGCAATCGATATATTGTCGATATGTGTGCTCGCATGTGTTCGTTGACTACTGAGCGAATGAACGTTCGAAAGTTAGCCCAAATGAGCCAATCACAGTGTTCAGTGAAGCAACAAATTGAAAACAAATTTGGCCATCACCACCACCGAAATCAAATCAAACACACAAATTAGATGAGTTTAATGAGGATTCTAATCAAAGCAGACAATTTAATTAATTAAATTAATTAACCGATCGTTAGTAAGAAGAAAAAAGGTTAAGCAACCGGAACTAAGGCCTACATAACGGACAATTAATCAAACTCGACTAATTAATTAGTGCCGATAGAATAACCGAAGAGACGGATATAGTATAGATTCATTGAATAAGGATACAACTTACATTTAATAGAGAGAAATTCGACATTTTGTTGTTCATGTTTCAAAAACACAAGTCGATGACAACCAAAATTTGCAAACACAAAGAATCAAATTGAGTTCGAGCGAATGAGTTCGGTGAATGAGCCAAAAGCAAAGCAATGCACAAGCATTTATATATGCCTCGGATGAGTCTTAACATTGTTGTCTGTTGTGTTCAATTTTGAATTATCATTGGTCGATTTATTTCCCAGGTAAAGTGAGTCCTCTTCCATACTCTTCTTCAGTCTTGAGTGAGTCGAGGCCCAACTGTTTTGTGATTGGTTCGACACAAGTAGACTCTGTCTCTCTCTCCCACAGTGCACTCACTCACTTCAAATATCGTCAATCGAATCATCACACACACAACTGACTTATGACTAAGCATAAATGAGCAGTATGAAGTAACCAATTCGGTTGAACTCAAACTACTGATCAGAGAGACTAATTAATTTGATGTCTGTTACTGTGTGTGTGCTGTTCTGTGCAATGTTCGGTATGGCACAGTGAAATGACAGTGATAGAAAGAGAGACAAAACTGAATCTTACTCAATCATGACTCGATTGAAACTATTTTTGACTCACAGCGACAACGATGACACAACCAAACTGATTTAAATGTATTCAACATTGATTGCATACTACTGTGCATTACTAGTGCACTTTGAGTAACTTCAAACCAAATAGATTTTAAAGTTTCCAAAACCAAAACTAAACATTGCCCAAAACCTGTGAGCCATTTCGAATGAGCTGATGTCATCGAATAGCATTTGACTGCACTCTCGAGTTCATATCGAGTTGTCTTTGCAATCACACTAATTTGCCTTCTCATCTCATGTCAATTTGGTTGGTTTGGTGTGTTTGGTCAAACATAATTCATTTGTCTCAATTGCATTTGTCGTTCATGTTGTGGTTCGATATATCGTCAATTGCACTTTGCATATTACTCTCGATAGACTTGCTACCTGCACATGCATAATGCAAGTTGTCATGAATTGTCACTGTGACACAGGTGACATGTACTAATTGGCATTCTATCTCTCTCTCTACCAATTGATTGTCCCCATACAGTTAGTATACAACACTAATTAATTAATATAATTTTCATTCATTATTCATAGATGACTTGTAAATTGTCCATTGTCGCGTCCTGTCCTGACACACTAATGAGTACCACTAATTACCATTCGATCGCTCTCGCTCGTTCTCTCGGTAGTCGACAATTAATTGAATATTTCTCGTCGCCTGTTGTTATAATTTACGACTCTTTTTTTACTTCCTAATTGACCTTCCCACAATAGTATGCTCGGATTGGCTTTGACAATTTACACAAGTTTCAAAAACACTTTAAATTCTATTCATAAACGAACACTTTGTCGCTTATTTTGCGAAAGCAGCAAGAAAAGTTATTTTCGCTTTTGAAAGCCTTGGTATTGTTTCTACTCTTGGTTTAGGTAAATGCATAAATGTCTCTCTGTTTGTCAGGTTATAATTTGAATAGTCAAACAAGCAAACTTTAGCATCTACCTAATTTATTTGTGCATATATTAATGAGATAAGACAGTGATATGGACAGTTGTGTTGACATTATACAGTTACTATTTGTCTCGTAGTGTGAAGTGAGTGTTATTTTAGTGTTGCTTTTGGCACCATCTCAAGTGTGATGATGAACACTCTAATTGACACAAACCGCCACTGATTACACTGATTAGCTAGATGAGATGGTACTGGAATTTAGGTGACTGCCGCTGATTTGCGGCAAGGCTACTTGCAATATTGCCGCCTAGGAGTCAATCAGTTGGACTTTATCTGTTGGAATGGTATGCCAATTATGGAATGTCAATTATGGACTGATTAGCACTCGTTTGGACACTTTATTACTTTAAAGCATTAAATTCAAATTCTAATACCAAATAAACTGCATTTTAGAGTGCGGCTCTTATTGCAAACACATCTTCAGTTCCTCGTTTAAATGGAGCTGTGTGTGTGAATTATCACCAACTAAATTATAAGGTACACACAAAAAGCACAATAATGACTGTTTACTCTCAAAATGGAAGATTGAGCTTTGTGAGAAGCTGTCAAAACATGTCAAACATTCAAACATTCGCTTTATCAGAACATACATTTGACGATTCTATTAGGATTATTCAACAAGAGCACATTACGTTTTATGTGAATGTCTCCTTGGCAGCATTCGAATGTGCGTTTATATTGAACAAACTTAGTAGTTCTGTGCAAATACAATGTGAATAATACATTTACACAGCAAAAAGAATCCATTATGAATCCATTTGGTTTATCGTTTCTTATCCGTCTAATGTCGTTATATGAACGCAAACAAACACGACCACATTACATATGGAGTGTGTTTGTATTAGGCAAATCAAGCGTGCCAAACAGAGAACCCTCGCCAGATGTGCGTGCAATGTGACCTTTTGGTGGCAATATTGCGTGCAAAAAGCGAACTCTGTCTGCCCTCTCAAGCAGGTCAATGTCTAATGATTATTAGACTCTAATCGACAACCGCAAATAATACGAAATCCAATTACTTTTAATAATAATAAATTTGTTCTTTTTACCCAATAAAATTAACACTCAATTCAATGAGGCGTGAAGTGAGATTGGCGAGCGTGAGTGATTGCCAAACTGCAAATTGCAACTCAACTCATTCAACTGGCCTCCCTTAATTCAATAAACCCAAAAACACACTTTTGATTATACATTATACGCTCGAGGGTATAATTAGTAATGACGCAATAGATCATCACCTTTTTGGTGTATTGACATTAAAACTAATTGACCGGAAATGATCTTCCCCCCTTTTTCTCCTGCACTGGTCGATCGTGAGGACAATCGTCATTGACTCAATTGCACACATCTTTACGGCTTAACTCTCACTGTTTGAGGTCAATGTCGATTCCAAGGAATATTGCCACCCATTGGTGTAATGCACATCACAAGTCAACCAAAGCCAAATGCACATTCGCACGTTGGCAGTTACCAGTTTAGCCTATTAGTATTCCACCAACTGCCGAACAGACGGACAGAATGACACTCCACAAGGTGTCCATTTGCACACTCTTCCAAACGGCCATAAATAACCACCGAAAAGGTCATAGGCAACAATAGACCTCAAAGCACAACCCAAAACATCATAAAACAAACTCGAGTGCAATACAAACAAACATTACAGTCAAACTCACTGAATCAATATTTATTTGCGCGCGCGTTAATGCCATATATTAAACTTGAAGCCATCGATGGATTCGTTCATCACGCACAATTTATGACCGGTATTTTTAGTTTTATTTCAAAGCATGGATTTGTTAGTGGGATGTACAGCACATCTGTAATTTGTTTTGATTGTATTATTCAATGAGTAATGTGCTTTGTGAATAGACATGTGCGAGGTGTAGCAGCGCCCGTTGTCTTCTGCGCGCCTGCACACAAAGGTGTGGTTTAAACTGTGTTTGTCTGTTGAGTAGTGTGGTGCGGCAAGAAGCAATGCAGCAGCAGTCGGCCGTCTAGACGACATCTGCATGCTTTGGCAACGGCAGAGAGAGGCAATCCCGAGACCAGTTTTGTGTGCTTTTAATTGCATTTTGCTTGGTGCCTCACCTCAAACAGACAACGCTGCTGACATTGAACACTGTTACCATCGTCTTCGTCTTCTTCTTGTTCATTTTGTCTGCCTCACGCTTGTTTCGGTTTGTTTTGACTGGGCCAGCACTAGGATCTGTCTCGTGGTGGCTTTGGTTTGTGTGCTTGGCTTGTGCCATACTCCCACCTTGAAACCTAGTTTTATTTCGTGTCTCACACACACACACCCTCCCTCCTAATATCATCACCCGTAATCTCATCTGCTGTGACAATCTTGTAACAAGATGGCAAGCAAGAGTAAGAAGGCGCAAGCCTCGGCTGCGGCCACCTCGACCACTATTGAGCTGGTCTCGTCTCCCCAAACCGCATCTGGGTCCCAATCTCAGCAGTCCACTCCCAGCCGACCAATGTCTCCCTCCAGACTGTCTCGTGTTCAGGAACGTGCCGAATTGCAAAATTTGAACGACCGCCTGGCAGCTTACATTGAGCGCAATCGCCAGTTGGAATCTGAAAATTCCAAACTGAAGGTACAGGTGAAGAAGAGTATCGAGTCACGGGAGGTGCACTCGGTCAAGAAGATGTACGAATCGGAACTGAGTGACACCCGAAATTCTTTGGACAGTATTGCTCGTGAGAAGGCTCAGGCCGAGTTGTTGCTTAGTCGGGAACAGGAAAATGCTAAGAAACTCGAGACAAAGTAAGTGGCTTTTTTGTTATTTTCTATATTTATATTTAATATTAATTTATGTTATTATTTGTAAGGTTTAACAAAAAGAATGCCGAAGCGGCAAATTTGGAAAAGAAAGTCAACAACCAGGAGGCACAATTGGATGACCTGCGAAATAAGGTGAACCAAGGAATTGCCGAACGCAAACGCCTTGAAGCGGACAACAAGAACCTGAACGAGGAGATGAGATCTCTGGATGACCGACTGGAGAGCTTGAAGAAGCAACTCGAGGAGGAAACCATTCTCCGGGTGGATCTCGAGAATCGCAATCAAAGCTTGAACGAGGAATTGCAATTTCAACGACAACTTTATCAGAAGGAACTGGAAGAGGTCCGTCTGAAGGAGTACGAGGTGAAGGAGATTTACACTGAAAATATCAAAGAACAGTACGAACAGAAGTTGCAGCAAGAGTTGAAGGAATTGCGCGAGGAGACTGATGCCCAGATTAATATGTACCGACAAGATCTGGAGGATAAGTACGAAGCGCAACTTGGTGCAGCACAGGATGACCTCCAACGTCAAACTGCTGCCCTCAAAAGTGCCAATAACAAAATTAAGCAACTCAATTCTACTTATACTTTCATGTCCTCTGAGGTGGACGACTTGAAGCGCGAAAATAAAAATCTCAAAGAAAAGGTCGCCGATTTCAACAAGTTGATTGAACAGGAGCGCGAATGGAACAAGATTCAACAGGACCGAAAGGAGGACGAGATCACCGAATTGAGAAACCGACTGGAGGCACTGATTGAGGAACACAAAGATCTGGTGGACGACAAGATTCGACTCGATGCCGAATTGGCTGTCTATCGCAAACTGTTGGAAGGTGAAGAAACTCGACTCAACATTTCGCCAAATGTCTCCTCGACCAGTATTTTCTCGCCCTCTCTCTCGGGTCCATCAACTTCGACCGCAGCTGGCAGTACATACACGCCCAAGGCTTTCATTTCACGCGGCAACAAACGAAAGCGAATCTGTCTGCAGGAGGAAGAAAGTTTGACTGACATTCACGTGGACTCGAACTGTAAGGGAGAAATTGAAATTTCCGACCACGACCAGGATGGCAAGTTTGTGAAGCTGCACAGCAAGTCGGACAAGGATGTCTCGCTGAGTGGATGGGTGTTGTTGCGAACTGCTGACGGACTGGAGACTCGCTACAAGTTCCACCGAACTACTGTCATCAAGCCCGGCCAGATTATCACTGTGTGGAGCTCAGACTCGAGTGCAATTCATCAGCCACCGAATGACATTGTCATGAAGGCCCAGACTTGGTTCACTGCCGACAAGATGGCAACCACACTGTTCAACAGTAACACTGAGGTAAGAGGTTCATTGGCCCGAAAGTGACCGAATAAACTAACTTTATTTTGTTTATTTTCTTCGGTTTACAGGAAGTGGCATCTCGTGTCACTGAAAAGCGAATCACTTCGCATCTTTCACGACTTTCTTCTCAAGGATATTTGAATGAGGTTTGTGTTTGTTTGATTTAATTCTTAGAATATTCACAATTTTTGAAGTCAATTTGCCCTAATTCGTTATTTGTTTATTATTTCCAGAACGAAACTGACGAGCAGCAGAAGTGCGTCATTATGTAATTGGCCGCGCTCATCTTCACCGAAACACTACCTTGAATGCACTAATTCCCGATAGCTTTAAACCTCACCACACCCATCACGTATATTCAACACTAATGAATTATATTTCAACTCATAATCAAAATCAACACAACCGCCTATCTCCTTATCTGCAATATCACTGAATATATTTCGAACTGGTCACAAGTCGCCAGCACGAACATAACCCTCCCCTACCTTCTACTACGAATACACACAAGTATTTAATGATTTCTATATATTTTCTTTCTGATTATATCATAATACACGATTATTTATTTTTGAGTATTTGCTTCTCTTTCGTTATTTATAGAGATCAGCTCAGATAAGAATACACGACATTGATTATCGTTTAATTGAGGTTTTTAGCCAAAGATTTTTATTATATTGACTGACTTATATAGTCGACTTTGATTGCCATATTGTCAATATATTGCTTATATATTGATTCGATTGATATTTGTGCTTGAACTTATCAATTCATACACACACACCAAACAATCACTGATAGGACACTGAATACATAGACACAATTTAGTGATTGTCACGGTCTGTCCTGCCTTGTCCATTATTATATTTCAATTATTGTCTTATCACAATACGCCTTCTATTGTTGATAAAGCCAAAGGACTATTATTTATTATTACATTCACACATAAACACCTTTTTAGATGAATTCAAAATGAATGAAAATTAAATATTGTTATTAAATGATTTATTGTATTTTTTGATTGAATAAAGATCGTCTTTAAGATGAGCAAATTGTCGATTTACCTGTGGCGACACCTGTTGGCAGGAATAACAAGTTTGGTTTGATCTATTGGTTTATTTATTTATTTGTTTATATGAAAAGGCACAAGGCATTTGAAGTTGGAAAATACATTTTATCAAATGGTTTTGATCTTGATTCTTTGTTCGCTATGTTTTCTCTTATCTGATCACAATGTATATAAATAGTAATGGACTAGAAGTATATAAACGGATTTATTCGAAGGCGTTGATTGTTGATAATGTTTAGTTGTCAGCTAGACGGCATTCTTGAGTTCGATGTATGGAATGCCGTACGTCTCAAAGTGGTCCCGTGGCCAGTACTTGATCACTGGCCGAAGGTCTTCGTACTCGTAGATGGCGTCAAAGTAGGCAAACAGTACACAGACGGTGTAGGAGGCAATGGCAATGAGAATGTGCCACACTCCGTGCAGATAGGGCAAATTGAAGGAAGACCAGGTGTCACAGAACATTCGATCGAGTATCCAACTGACCACTGCTGCCGCCCAACAAAGACAACAGCGCACACCGAGATTTCGAATTCGCTGTATTCGGCATCTAATAGCAACAAAGGTTAGTTTGCACTCGGGAATTAAAGGGTTAAGTATATACTTTTTCAACTCTTTAGTTAGCAGCATAAATGTCGGTATTCCGAGACTCATCAGGGCGAAACTGTTGATCCACGGATAGATGCACGCCATGAAGGAGGCGACCACACTGACGCCCATCATGAGATGTTTGAATTTTCGCCTAAATCAAACAAAATAATAATAATAGCCAAACCGTTGCCTATTTAACCGCCGTCATCTCACCTATCCTGATTGAGCCACCTCGGGTAGAACTTCCTTGGAAACCACATTCCGAAAGAGAATGCCAACAGCCACAGAATGGCCAACTCGTCCAGCAGTTGACCCAACAGGCTGAGGGTGGCATGAAAGTATGCCGAACAGATGCCTACCACCGCAAACAGAATCCATATGATGTAGATGCCCCGGTCGATGTTGTTGGCATATTGTTTGAACAGTTGACACAGGATTGGTGGGAACACCAGAAATAGGATGTTCGATATCTACAGGGAGACAATTAGATTTAGTATATACACAATTGACAAGAAAATTATTTCCGTGTGCACAATTGACGACTGGAATGAAGTCATTTATTTCAAGTCAACCAAATTGAACATTTTCGCGTTCGAAAGTGCACACAAACTTACAGTATTGACCACTTCTGCAATGAATGGCGAGTGGCTATAGTTGAATTCGCACCAGTCCACCGGTGAGGTGCCTCTCTCGAGCACATACAGCAGAGACATTTTCGAGTCGATATCCAAATAAAAGTTTGGATTCTGTAAAGAGCGAAAACAAAACAAATTGAGCACAATATGAAGTATGGAAACAAGAAGCAAAATTGAGTTGTGTGTGTGTGGGTAGACACAGTAGTGCCGGATTGTTTACTTCTCGCGAAGTCTAGCTCAGTACATTCCAGTAAATATTGCGCGCCCCGACTCTAACTACCCAAATGGGAGCAATTTATAATTTATGATTTCCGTTGTAGGCATATAATGGCCGTTCGATCATACTCACGTTGGTAGTAGACCTTGGTGATTACACCTGATTGAGTATAGTTTGAGTTTGATTGATTGACCAAGATGATGTGTGTCTAGTGTGTTGCACTAATTGATCGATCAGTTTGTTCACTCAATTGACGATGTGTTGTGTGGATGTGACTGTATTGGTGTATAACTGTTTGCACTATTGCAGTACTGCACACAAATGAACACCTAACTTGTCATGCTCATGTTTCAAATGCTAATCAATGCTAATTATGTATGATTGGATGTGTTTGTGCAGTATTGCCTACTGCACTCACCTGGACCGTGCACTGCGTGCACACCTATCCTCATTATGCCTGTCCATGTGTTTGTTTGTTTATATATCAACAAAAAGTTTCTCATTTTGGCTTGTTTACAATATATTCGTTTGACATTTTAAACGTACATAAATAATAATAACGTTAGCAGGTTTATACTGAACAACTACCGAAATGTATTTATTTATGCTTTTTAAAACGTTATTTTGGAAATTTCCAATGAAACTCCCAACCCGCTGTGTTTGACTCTAAAGGTAGCCGCCGCATCTCTCAGTGTGAAGTCGATCTCTCTCGAACTTTCTCGCGTTCGCTTCACCTTGCCACAAGTTACCACAAGTTCGTAAATATATATATAATTTCAATGTCTTATCTTATATTATACTAAGCGAGCCGGTTTAGTAGAGATATTTTTAGACATTAGTCCGTAAAGAAGGCTCGGCAAAAAGGAGAAAATTGTTGAACATAAAGTTCAATTGCTTTTCGACCTGACAATAATAATGCAAAAAACGCACTCTTTTTGATGCATTTCGAAAATGTCATGTCATGCCGATTTTGCCAATTTTATTATTATTACTGTGTGCACTGAATTAGTTACAGAATTGATTAACATTTACAGGTAAATAGACTACATTCGAACAAACACACGACTAATACGAGCGAAATGATTTCGATCACGAAATGCTCGTCAAATCGACTTCTTTTTTGTTAATCACAATCAGAACGCAACTAATCGGTCATCGTCAATATATCCGAGAATTGTCATTTCTGTTTACGTAACTGTCATTTGTGTAATAGTAATTGCGAAATGTGTCACTCTATTTATAGATATCATAACGTTAACATAACATGGAGTAATCATAATCATAACAACAAAGTTGATGATTGATATATGAGCTTATATCAACTTTATCAACATGTTTACGTAATAATGAGATTATAAATCTTGATTAATATAATATTTTACCATTTGATATAGCTTTGGTGAAGGCATTTTCGATGATGATTGTTGGTGTTTGGTTGTTGTTGTTGTAGAAAGTATATTTGGTTGAGCTCTCAATTCAAGAGATAATACAAATATGAATGCACTGATTAAAGCTCACAGGACTAGATTATTCTTCAATGTAGATAGATTCGATTATAGATAGATACGTTGTATATGAACGATTGCAAATGCAGTTGAACACTATGCTTTTTATTGTTTATCAAAGATTATTATTTTCTCACGGAGAATTCCTCTTCTTCTTGATGTTGATGTTGTTTATTGAATCATCTTGACGAGATTTGTGTGTCACTAAGATTGATGATGACTGTAGTACTTTTCCATTAAGGGGATTTTGCTGTATGTCGGCACTCGTGTGTGTGCATATGCATCTGCTGCTGGTGGTGGTGATTTGTAAAGCAACGATTATTATGCTCACTAATGGAGGAAAAGATTATGATAAGATTTGATTTGATTTATTGGTGCTGATGAATCATTGGTGGTGATGGTGATGGTGGTCAGTGACAAGTGGAGGTGAAAGTGAGATTAGATTTGAAAGGTGCAATGATTGACTGATTGAACGATTGTAAGGTGTATTGACGATATCGAGGGAGGAGTGAAATGTGAGAGGTGAGAAAATTATTGACTTGAATGGACAGTTGATTTTGTGTGTGTTCCTTTTTGGCGTGTTCTTGCTAAAGCTAATATACAGCAGACACACATGCAAATACATACACCTCTGGACAGTGATTGAAAGGTCAAGGTGGTTCACGGGGTGAAACGATGTTCGTGTGTCCGTGCTTGATCGTTGTTGTTGTGAAATTGTGATTCGAATTGGGTCAAAACGAATTGTCTCTTGTGAATATATATTCACTTTGCTCGTGTGAGCATTCTTGGAAGAATTAATTGTTTCGTACTTAAGAACAATGAAGATATTGTTGATGAAGGACAAGAATGCTTTGTTTGTTCAGTTGCTGCTGCTATTTATGATTGTCTCAATCAATGTGTGTGTGCTTGACAGGTGTCAAAGTTGAATGAACGAGCCACTGTTTACATTAGCTCAAATTGACATGTCAATTCTTGGTGATCGAGATCGATTGACAGGAGATTGGTGGAGAGAGATTGGGACTTATTGATTGAGAGATGATGATAATGGCACTTTATTATCATTACTTGATATATTTAGTAAAGTATAGTTTAGTGCTTTTGTTCGGATTAAAATAGAACTGTTAACTATAAGATTGAAGATTGTGCTGAAGTGGACAACATGGAGCAGTGAATCACATTGCTGGCTGATTGCCAAATAAATTCTGTTGCGACGTACAAGTTGAGCGACTTTGAGTGCAATATATATTTTGTTGAGGATGGAGAGGAAGGAAGAAGTTCAATCTATTCTGTTTCATTAAGGTGAAGTTCAAGTGCACAGACAGACACTGCTCATCACAGGCACGAAGCCAAAAGACTAATGCGGCTTTGCATCGTCCGTTCGTTCGTCTGTTCAATGTGCAAAGTTCGTTGCTGTGTCGTTATCATTAGTGGAAGACACTCAACTGATTACGTAACAGACCACAAACGCCAACGCGCCATTGCACACTCACACACAGACACACACAAAAGAGATTGATTTCTGTTGGAGATAAAATGAATAAACGTTTCTGGTTTCCTGAATCGAAACACGATAAGTCTTCATGTGAGCGGTGAACGATGCGGCACGAGCGAAGGAAGGCCCTTTCATGTGATGATGATCTTCGAGTGAATGTTGCATTGCCAATGGTGGTCTCTTCACAATTGTTCATTACATTTTCGTTTGTCTTGTGTGTCTTGTTGTTGTTGTTGGAGAATTTGTTCAACTTTAGTTGTTCATCTTTCTTTGGCTCGTACACTCTAGCAAAGTCTCTCTTTCTCTCTTTGCCCCTCTTGAGTGCAAACAATTGTGTGGTACATTCATCAGTCATTGGTTAGCAGCAGAAGCAGTATGTAATGTAAGTCAAAAAGGCACCACAACAACACAACAACTGCACAGTAAAAGGCCCGCGCACATGCCTCTCTCGCCAACTAATGGCAATTGCCTAGTATTATTATTGTCCAGGCGTCACGAGCAGTACTTTGCACTGCAAATGTTCAGTCAGTCAGTCAGAAACACACATACACAGCTGTTCATAGTGTTCTCTCTCACTGGTTTGACTGACTAGAGAGACACAGTTCAATTGGATATTGCATTATTGCATGTGTGTGGAGTTGAGCAGAAGTGGCTCATTTACTCGCATGGATGCATGCACTCTGCTCATAACACAGTGGCCACATGCCTCTCACATCGATGCCAGCATAAAGTGCATGTGCATTGGTGAAAGTGCGCCTGCATTCAAACACACAGGATATGCCATGTGCCCGTAATATTGCAATTCAAAACAAAGGATGTGAGTGTGGTATGGTGTAAACCCACGAGGCAACCGCAATGTCATGTGATCCTATCTTGTAAGGGTTCTTGACACTTTGTGTTCTGGGTTAGTGGTGCGTAAATACTCAGCTAAAAGATTAGATTAGACTATATTAAATGGCAATGGACATTTTGGCGTTGTGGTATTATTATTAAATATTTATAAGAAGGCAAACGAGCAAATTCACTGTGAATTTGAAATTGTCGCTAAAATGATTTCGTTGCGTGTTGTTTCATTTTCACTAATGATAAGATTCACTCACATTTTCACTGTTTTCGATCGACTTTTCCTGCTCGTTTCCGTATATTACTTTATTACCTGTATACTTGTATTACCTGTGCGCTGTGTGTAAAGGTCATGGTAATCAGGGCGTTTGATCGACGTGCATATGCAAATTAGATAGTGTGTCGATATATGCTACAAAGTAATTTGTCGTGTGTGCTCGTGTGTGTGTGTAGATTATCTACTTGTTAATTGACCTTTGCTTCAAGAAAGACTTTTCCACTGCTTTTGCAGCTGCGCTCTGTTGTCTCAGTCAGTCACTTTGAACTTAATCGATTATATACTTTCACTTAAATGGTCGTTTTATGTCCGTAATGATAATATTAACGATTGAAGATATAGCACACAGTTGAGGGTCTCTGTCGCTGGCAGTGTGGTAAGGCAAGTGATCTATTTTTATTTATTAATAATATTAAGTTTGCCGTTCAAGGACTTTGTGCATATGAAATGATTCAGAATTATAAAGTTAAAAATTTATTAAATTGGATTTTCCCTTTTAAGTTTAACTAAAGTACACACATAGGAGTTTTATGAGTTTGTTTTGTGGATTTGGTTGGTTGGTTGGCACAGCAACAAGAATGCATATTGACTTTGATGTGCATGGCATGACAATTGTCTTGGCAATTTGAATTTTATGATGTGTTTGATGTATGTGCACATACATTTAGGCAAGCACACACACACACACAAGTTTCTTTACATATTTAATAAATGGTGAGAAAGTTTGCTAATTAAAATGTAGAAAACATATGTCAAAACAAGTACGCAAATATTGTAATGCGAATGCATTTCGACTTATGTCAAGACGCACATACACTTTGACACATGTGTCTCTTGTCTTATGATCTTAATGAGATGATATATCTTTATTTATTGTTATATTGTTATACGCATCATTTGGCACAATGTACAGTGTATGACCAGTTTGGAATGCAAATAATCTAGATATTGCTAATTGAGAACTAAAGTGCGTGCTCATCCTAATGATGATAATGGCCTTGGTATATGTTTTGTTGATATTGAGAAATGTCAAAAAGAGTGTGTGACTCACCTAGAGAAGTAGATTCGAATTGAAGATTCGTTGTGTTTACAGTTGTGGTTGTTGTTGTTGTTGATTTAGTTTGTTGACATTTCCGCGAAAATTATATTTGTGCAAATGGTGTTGATTTGTTTAACCCGATTGATTTGCTGCAAACAGTCGAAATGTTGACCAAAAACTGAAAGGGATGTACTGAAGAGTATTTCACTATACTCTAACTAGTTCAGTTCAGTTGTATTTTACAGTCAGTCTTTCCTTCCTATTGAGTGTGATGTATTTAGTTATTAGGTACAAGGTGATTGTGAGTAGTGTAAAGAGTTGACAAATTGAAATGCAAACTGCAGTGTTCACTCTGTATAATGTCAAACAGAAACAAAAGTTAATTAGTGGCACATTCGAGTTGTTGTAACATTGCTACTTACTAATGGGCAATTATAATTGTTTGACAGTAGTGCTCTAGTAGTTGCTGCTGCTGCTTTGTGTATATACAAAGGAGAGTTTCCGTTTCGTGTTAATTAATTAGTGAGCGAAAAAGGAAAAATACAGACAAAACTTTCAATTTGAAATTGTCATAATGAGTGAGTTCATTTTATATTGAAAACAATTGAATGTACATACTTGCCTGGTTTGTCACTGTTCTGTTCTGCTTCGACCCAAATATGAATCACCAAACACACACGAATGAGTCAATGGTTGAGCACGCACTGGTTGAGACTTGTCTCTGTGCCTGTTTTGGGTTATCGGTCGCATACAAATGAAATCACTGCAATATTGTGTGTGTGTGTACGTACTGCGAACAAGCTTATTGTCAGATTGTGCTTATGGCCGGGACCGAATCTTGCACTCGTGCACAACTGATAACTCACAAACTTGATAACACTCCCGGGAGTAAAGGTAAAGCCGAGAGGTGAGCGCAGATGATCACTATGACACTGGTTGCACAAATGCTTTGGTTGTCACTTGGTCTTTATATATGTGACTGTGCACACATTGGCAAATTGAGATGGAGTGGAACAAAACAAATGTTTGTTTGTCTTATTTGTGCATTTGTGCAAACAATATATTTGGTGAAGTGGCACATTAGGTCAATACACAAGTTTGATTGATTGGCTCAGGAATAATTAGAGTTGCAGTGACGATTTTAAGACAACAACAAAATATATTCTCATTCAATCCTAATGTGGAAGTGTGATATTTGCATTTGGTTTGGACAAAAGGATAATTTATTATTATTGTTGTCCTTGAATTGGTTTTATTGTTTTCAAATGATTTATTGTGAATTTATTGATTTTGCAATAAAAAAAACTTTTGTGAGGGCAATGAATTATGATGGCTATGTATGTTGACTTGGGTTCAATTGGGACAAAATGTAACTTTATAAAATGCTTTATTATTTGAAAATGCAATTGGTTTGCAAAATTAATTTTATTTGGTCGATTAAATTAAAGTGAATGAAATGGAATGTAAATGTTTTCGACAGTTTGGATTGATCTAGATTTAGAAAAGGAGTTTTGGCTTTATTTACATGATCGAAACTTGAATTTAGATTTGTATTTGACTTTCATCCACGTTCGAGCACTTCCTTTATGAACAACAGAAGCACAAGACGAATGTATTCTTTCAACTCTATCTACAAACAATGTCTGATGATGATCGCCATGTTGATGTTTGGCTCCGTGCATGCACTTCCCAAGGTAAGCTTTGACCGGTCTCTCTATACTTGCGTTGACATTTATCTTTGTATTCTTTTTATAGAGCATTTGTGATTATCCACTAGAAGATATACCCGGACAAATAGTGAACGTTTAAGAAGAAGATCAATTGACTCTGATCACTAAGGATTTGACCATTTTTGAGCTGAAGCAAGTCAATTGGGATAGCTTTGTCACCTCCTCAGTAATGGCTATGAAGGACAAGTGGCCTAAACTGTATCGCAATCCCACGTTTGCGTACTACTACAAAGATAGTAATTTCGAAACTCCACTGTTTGGCTATTCGCCTTGTTTGAGCTTTGCTGTCTCACACACGAATACTAACGTTACACTGTTTGAATATGATTTGAGTTTGAATAACGCATGGGAGAGCAACTTCAAACCTACATATCCATTAGATGGTATCTTTTCGAAAGAATCGATCTGGATGGCTACAGGCGTTGGTGAGATCTATCATGTACTACAGCAGGTTCAAGGCAACTATCGATTTAAAACTGTTATATTCAATTGGTTTCAAGAATATCGTAATGGAACAATTGAAATTCAACAAGGACCATACATGTGCAGACAATCAAGTGGAAAAGGCGACATGGTCGTGTACTCGGATGACCCGTGCACAAATGCATGGGACGACAAGGTGCTGAAAGCACATTACCAAACTAGAACTTGTGTCATTTTTGCACAGAAGCAAGTCTATCTTTGTAACAATCAGCATGCCTTCGACTTTCCTCTCAATTTGACAGCAATAAGCTACAATCGATTCTTCAGTTGTGGACATCCCGAGCCTACTTTGTCTGGTCCAGTGGCACAAAGTTCTACTAACAATAGTTCAATTGCTGTACTCACTACTGGCAAATCAGGTCAGTATTTGTGTCACTTAATTGGTTTGCACTTTCACTAACTTTCACTTTAACTGACAGGTTTCCCTGTGATTGCGGTCATTATGATCATTGTGGTGGTCATCCTAGCAGTGATCGTTTTTCTGGTTGTTGTGTTTTTTTCGTGCTACAAACAAGACAAACCTGCTAGTCGAAACAAAAAGCCATCTACGAGACCAAATGTGAAAAAGAGTTTAAAACGCCAAAGCACTGGTAAACAAGCAGCCGCAAGCAGTGCCAAGGTTTCCAGCAAGGCCGCCGGTTCAATAGCAAACTCTAGACGGAAGCAATTGAAAGGAAAACAATCGAAAGCGAGCAAGTTTTAGTTGAGAATGAGAATTAAAATTTTGTTTAAATCTAAAACTAACTTGTAAAGAAATAAAATGTAATGCTTACAACTTTAAACATTTCAGTTTTATTTTGAAAAGTACCATTTAATTGGAATTGCAGTATAAACAAGAACATTTTGTTTTACCACGAATGTATTCGCTCTACTTGAACTTGAAGCAATGCCTGGTGTTTGGCTGACCAAGGTAAGCTTTGACCAAACTGTACTTGTGTATTCATATATTTGTTTATTTCTCACTATAGAGCATTTGTGATTATGTACTTGAAGATATACTTTTTACGGATTTAAATCGTTGACTCAGGTCGGAAGGGATTTAAACTAAGTCAAATTATTCTTGCTTATATATGCCACAAACTCGTCAATGGATATGAAGGCCAAATGACCTATACGAAATTACTATTTTCTGCTTGACACCATTTCAGGGTTTCGATTCGCCAATGTTTGACGATTCTATTGTCTATTTACATTTTGCAACTTTGAACACGAGTTTATAACGTCTTTAATTGTGATTGGAAAAGAGCCAGCATCAATGACTACATGGAAACCGAATGGCACATTAGATGGTATCTTTTCGAAGCAAGCCATCTCGTCACCAGTGGTAGTCGATACTCTTCCGACTATTGTAGCACAAGAGGAACCCTCGTTGGGCCTGTGACCAATCCAATTGCCGATTGCATGTTGTGCTTCGGTTAGAACCAGAACGGCACCTACCAGGGCGACTCAGGTGGACCACTGAACCGCAATGGAAGATGGTACCGGTGTATCTATGATGCCACGGTGGCAGTTTCGGTGTTCAATGTTCCGGCTCAACCTATCCATTTGCCACAGCTTTTACCTCGGAATAATCTTCATGGTTCTGGAAAATCTGTTCGGCCAACACATAAATGCAAAACACCAAAGAACACAAATCTCTGTAATTTGCAAAACTGTGCTTTCTCGATAACAAACGAAAAAGTCACATTCAATTTAAATTAATAAATGTCAAGCAAATTCAAGCAAAGAATTGCAACAATAAATTCTTTTATTTGTTTACAGTCATATACGCAATTAATTTCAGTTCAGCTGTTGCTCTAGTGCGCTTGAGTATTTGTTCCACTATATTCAGACCACGATGGGCCTTGCAACCACAAGGAGGTATTTCAACTCTTGAAAATGCTGAACCAATTGCAATAAAAAAGCCCTGGCAGATAACAGTCTGGCGTTGGCGAATGGCTTTCCTCCAAATAAGTTGATATCTTTTGTACCAATATAGATTAATTGCTCAATTTGTTTCTCTTCATCGACAGCTGCATTATAATGGTGTTGCACAGCATTGGATGGCAATGTAAGTCGAGTGCCAATGGAGATGACTCGTTGCACTTGATGGCGAATAAGCTCTGAGTTTGTCACATTTCGCATGTTAGCCATAAAGCAATAAGTGCTAACTTGCACTAAAGTTGGCACTGAAAACGAGTTTTATTAAAATTAGTTTCGACTTACGAAATTGCTTACCAGTTTCAATTTGAAGCGGTATTTTCCCCAGAACATATTAAATTGGCATTGTTAATCACACAGTGAAATAGTATTTAGCATCAAATAATGAAAACACAAAGTTCATTATGTGTCCACAACAAGGAGATTATGTTATGGGAGCAAAAGTTTTGCGAAGAAAAGAGATTCATTTATTAATCGAATTTGTCTGATTGGCAATTTCCAAAAGCGAACCAGATCGTGTCGGTGGTTAATTTGCATAGCGTGATAATTAGCATTACTAACGACTAGACGAAAGGCACTCTAAAGAGTTCAAATTTAATTACGCCTAGCACTGAACATCAGTGCAACAAGTCTACACTGTAATTAGACTAGAGTCACTAGACTCAGACTCTACAGCCCAAACCCAGGCATAATCAATGGGCACATCGAAGATGTCCAATATGGCCGTGCAGGGCACTAGCTGGACCAGTGGCAATTGTTCTATCCCACCATACAACGAGACACCAATTACTAGGTGAACGGAATCACTGTACCCAGACATCTTTGCATCCAGCCACATCATGTGGCCATTGATGCACAATTACACCGAAAGGTAGAAAGTAATAATTCGATAATAATTAGAGGTAGCTAAGGAAGTCGTCAGTTGTGTCTGAAGTATTGCCAAGATAATGAACATTTACTGAGCCAGTCGAGCTGCATTCGATTTGCCCAAATATAGTGGCTTCGGCAAACTGGGCACTGCCTGGGTGAGTGCATTGTGAGAAGACTCGATTTAATGGTAAATCATGTCATGATTAGGTTAGTGATAATTATCTAGTGGGACATAAAGTACGTTCACAAATAGACTTGCCACATTGCAACAGTCTCAAGCAAACAAAATGCACTGCAGGCAAGTGTGCACGCATGACTCTTAGCAAACACTCACACCGATCTGTCCACCTACTAAAGTCTTAAAGGAAAGTGCACTTCACCGATTGCAAAAGCCTCAAGACCGAGTAACCGCAAGTAGACGAGGAAACAGTGAGACGAGTGACTACTGGTGAAACTGGCAAGGTACAGTCTGCATCCGCCAATGAATGGCCAAAGCGATGCCTTGCCGTGCAAATGAATTACAAACAAACGGATCAGTTCATCAACACAGTTTATTCACCGTGAAGGCATAATAATAAAGTGTTCATCGGGCAATCCTACCCCACCGACAGTGTCAAATGTACGACTGTTCGATCCTTTGCAAATTAACAAATTAAATACACAACTACGACACACATCGGTGCACATAAATTAATTTGTGCGGAAGCATATCGCCTCCATATTGGCCTATTGGTCTGTTCGGTCGGGTTTGAGGCATTTGAGTGCGCTGTTTACACTGCCCAATTGCTGACAAGTGGTTATTTAGTGTAATTAATTTAAATTTAAAATACATTTAAATACAAAGTTTTGGGAACAAATCAGTGATTGAAGACTTCTGCCGGCCGGCACTATCGCCACTCATTTGCTTCTTGGTTCTTGGCCATTGGAAATTGCCATTCAGTGCAAAGCTGTCGGTGTAATCAATTAATTAATTAATTATAATTAAACGACACCATTGTTATGGCTTGATCGCATCTTGCCGACGGTATGCCTCAAAGTAAGATAGACTGTTGCGGCAAACATTCCAGAAGAGAGTCAACTCCTCGCCAGACTTAATGTCCTCACTTAATTGCATAGCACTCCAGCTAGCAGCTTTGTGGATTGAACACTCGATACAGGTTGGGAAAGCAAGTGTAGTTCATGTTCAGGCCCAACACCGCTGCCATACTGTTTGCCAGATTGACAGGTTGTCTATTGTTGGCTCGTTCGGACAGAGGCCAGAGCATCTGCAGATAGGGCGAGTGCTTAACCAACCCAGTACACTAGATTGGTCAGTTCCTTCAGTTCCTTGTCTTTATATATTTTTGCCTTCAATAGTTGACCCAACTGAATGGCGGACACCATCAGATTTCGGTTGTGCGCATCGCTCAGTTTGAATTTTAAGTCACTCTGTGCTCTTGCTTTGGCCAACACTGCAACCGCAGAAAACAGGTGCAACTTGACATTTGAGGCCTTCTCGATGTAGGTCTGGTTCTGATTTTGCCAGTCACCTTTATGTTTGTCGAGATCCGCAAATATGGTCTGATCGATTGGCAAAATTCGGTAAGCCAGAAACTGTGACTTGTTCAAGGAGATCGATTGTTGGCACATTGGCTGCAGCATGGTGAGAATTGGTGGCCTCACGCACTCATCGCTACAAAAGGAGGTACTCGTACACTTGGGGCAGGATGTAATGAGCAGTCCGTTCCACTTGTAACAGTGAGCACAGATGTTTGCTTTCCTGGATTGTAAGCCACCATCCTTTCTCGAAACACCAACTGGCCAACTTTGATGTCTTGAGGAGCTTGCAGTGTATTGATACCACCAGAAGCTAAGCGAACCAGTCCACCAAGCACATCAGTAAGCTTTACCTCCGAAGTTGCCTTTTGAGATAACTTTTCAATGGAAATTAGAGCTCAAGTACCTCTACAGGTTTAGCTGAACTTACCGGAGAAGCTTTTCCATCTTTCGCTGAATTGAACTGGAAACTTGTAGATTCGACTTTAGGTTTGTTATGATCATCGAGCGTTGATTGATGACCGCTTGACCCGTTAATTCAACAATTGTGCACCACTTTATCTGTTATTGATAGATCGTGTGGTGTCACTCGGTAAACGACAAAATGGCAGCTAATCAATTATTTAGATGGGCATCGGTGGCGTTAGTGCATCACATGCATGCATGTGCACGCCAGTTAATTCATGAATCGAACAACACAAAGAGTAGGCGTCTACTTGTGATGCATCCCAACAAAACAATCTAAGTGGACAATGCGGCAAAAGAAAAGACAAATTGGGTACCGGCAAACTGATCCATTCATTGTTCCGAGGATAGGAGAAATAGAGCCCAACTAAGTGTGGCCCACTGGCCATCGAGTGCCCACTCGTGGAGACAATTTTGTATTTAATCCATAAGCAGCAACACACAGACTACAGATAGACAAAGACAAAGCTCATGAGTGCACTTCGGATGAAACCATCTCTACACAAAGAACAAATGCATCGCGCTATCTGCAGCCATGGCAGCATTCATTGACACCACTTTACGAAACGACACAGGCCAACTTGTCATTGCAAAGTACCCATTGAGTGGCCATTTTGCTACACCACAAACGCATCGCTCGAGTAAGTGCAAGCAAGAATTGGGCCTTAGAGCGACTTAATCGGCGCCAAATTTGTTAACAAAGTCCAATCGAGCAACGTAATTAGTGTCACAAACTAGCGATGATTCATTGCTGTGATGAACTTATGTTAACTATGAATTAACCCTTTAACGCCCAGGAAACGAAATGAGTTGAAACTTGTTTTATTCGATTCGTATGCTCAAAAAAATTGACACGTGTTTTTTCTTTTTGGTCACAAATGACCTTTGACCTAAGATATTCGAGGTCAAAGTGTGAAAAATAGTCGACCTGAGACCCTTTATCGTGTCATATCTTTTTTGCCTTTGATCCTACCCTAGGCAAACCCGGTACTTAATTTTCTCAGAATCGCATGGGCTACAAGATAGGCATATAGCCAAAAAGTTAAAATGGTCAATATAGAAATTGATTTTGGCCACCAAATTCAAAAAACATTTAATTTTGAAAAATGTCAGTTTTGCCGCAAATTAGCTCAGTTTTCTCAAATTTGGTCAGATTTTGATGGGGTTTTGTTTGACAGCCAAATAGATATTTTCACAACGAACATTTTAAGCTATCTAAACATTCAAAAATGTCAAAAAATCACAAAGTTATGCGGCTTCAAACATCTGTGCCATAAATGTCCCGGCGGGCGTTAAAGGGTTAATGTGGTTGAATTCATGAATCCAAGACAACTCGACTGCTGTTTGTCACGCTAACAAATATTGATTGATTTCATTTCAATTTGTGAAACTTGAATTACATTTGCAATTAACAAAAAGCGCTCCACAATTGAGCAATTTAATGAGCTAATTTCCAAATTCAATCATCATTAAAAGTGAATGCCTAAATTATTAATTCACACCATCACAAGTTTTGTCATAAATAATTGAACATAATTCAAAAATCCATATTTTCCAAGAATTTTGTGCACTGTCCTTCTCTGCGCAAAACAGAATGTTCGCAAATTGATTCATTAATTCACAATTATAAAAACCAATATGTGAATCGTCCTGTATAATTGTGAAACGAGTCGCATGATTGCAACGTGATTAACCTTTTGTTAACTTGTAAGTTCAGTTCGTTAGAAATATTGCACAAATCGATACTTTCTGGGATTGAAAATGCCACAAAAGGGTCTGAAACTTTTTAGTTATATGAATGAGATAATTTTATGAATTGAATCATCATTTGTGTGCCATTTGTGAAATGTGAAGTTCAGAATATGCAAGTCAAAATATTTAATCGAATTTACAACTTTTATTTTATCAGCTTCTATCGGAATAAGTTGATTTCGCATTGGCTTGATTTCTATTTAGGGGCTCAACATGTTGGCAAACGATATTCATTTTCGTTGGGTTTGTGTTTTGATGTGATTTTGATTATAAATTTGATTTATTCGTTTCCTTTTGCAGATGAATACGCAACCTTTGCATTGTTTGCCTTCATGGTGGTTCGTAGTCTGTTTGCCAGCTTTGTGCCCGCCTATTCGGCCAATCCTCTCTATCCGATCTATTTTGGCAGTTTCTATCAAATGATCAATGCTCACCCGTTTCATGTTGAATTTCTGCTCTGTCTCTGGTCGACCAACTATTTGGCCAATTCACTCATTGCTGGCTGCTTTCGAGTTGGGCACTTTCGATGGCTCGAAGTGGTTCGCTTTCTGCAGGGTGATGTTGAGGCCAAACAAATTCGACTGACCAATGCTGAGGGGAAGACACTCAAAAGGCAGGCGCGCAATTTGCTTTGTCTGGTGCAAGGCTCCTTTGTGGTGTTGCTCTCGAATGCAGTCTTTCTCTTTGGACTGGTCTGCTGTCTGGCGTACTATCCCAATTTTGAGTATTTGACCATTAACCTGCTGTGGCTGGTCATCAATGGCTACTATGGCATGAATCTCATTCCGACCATATTCATGAACACCGCCTATCTCTACATAATTTGCATTGTCTTTCGACTTCAATTCAAACGACTACAGCAATCGCTGAAGGTCATTTACGATCAAACCCGACAGCATCAACAGATCAATTTGCTGTACAATCTCAAGCGCAATCGCCATCACTTTCCCCACCAACTTCATCACCACCAAATAAAGCCTCGGCCATTTTTGTTTGTCAACTGGTCGTCTGTGTATCGCGAAATGAACTCGATCATTCGTGACATCAAACAGTACAATCACTTTTGGAAGCACATCTTCTCGATTGCTCTGCTGTGGCGCCTGTGGATCATCAACTTTGTGGTGTACATCGTTCTGTACTATCCAATTGTGGTCTCCTTCAAAGTGCAATACATCATGATACTCATCTCGGAGTGTGGCCTCTACTTTACACTCATCTTTCAGGTTTCGTACATTTCGAGCGATGCTAAACGGGTGGGAAAGCGACTGCAACAGCTGATTGCGAGAAATTGCGTTCAACACAGCAAAGATCGATTAAAGGTTTGAGTTTGGTGTTGGAATTTGGTTTGAATTTATTCAGACAATTTACTTTACTTATTTAGGCCATGACTCAGTACGAATATATGACCAACGAGGGAAATGTGGGCATTTGTCTCAACTCGAATCGGGTCTTTGAGTCGAACGACATTACTAATGTGAGTGGCAACGTTTGTGTTTATCTAATTTCTAAATGTATCGATTTATAGATGTTTCTGGATTACACGGCAAACTTTTGTCTAATGGCTTCGTTATCGTTTAAATTTCATCTTGATTAGTAATAGTATGTTTGATTAATAAAATTCATTTACCTCATACGATCAATGTCTCAATGTTTGGGGAATCGAGCATAATGCCGAATGAGATCTCTGTTCTCCGTTTGTGGCATGTGGGTTTGTTGTGTGGAACGAAGCGTAATGTCTGTTCTCAATGCATTCACTCGCCTCACCTGTTCAACCTGGAAAACATCAAATGGAAATAGAAGATATTCTTTCTCATGAGGAAATTGAGAAATATCCACCATTGCCACACCGGTTGAAGTGTTCTCAAACATGAAGATGGTGTACGGTGAGTGGTCGGATTCTGCAAACCCGTTTGCCACATTTGGGTCTGTGGTGGTGGATGTGTAGCTGTGTAAGGTTACATAGCTTCCAACCTCTGCTGTAAATGGCACACTACAACCACGATACAGTACGGGCTGACTGGTCAAACTAGGCTCGATTCGTTGCATTCGATTGAGTAAGCAGTTCAGTGCTTTGTATGTGTACTCGGGGCAATTTAGATCTGGTGTACTCACGAGTTTGACGATTGAAGTCAAGGTACATTTGTGGTGACCCAAGTGAGTATGCCAGTGCAGCAATGAAACATTCGGGTGGAAATTGTTCAAGCACTCCAGCACTCCACTCAAGCAAAGTATGTAAAATAAAAATATTTGAGATAAATTGGCCTAGTGAATATTTACAATGGTCTTCATTGCGCCAAATGACGGATGTACGAATGATTTCCGAGTGTTACAACAGGTTCGAGTGTTATTACTTGCGATAGTTATGCAATAAAAGAGATGAACACATCCTTGTCACCTATTCTTTCAATCGATCAATTAGCAATTCGGCCTTGTACAATGAGAGAATGCTCATTTCTGCAGAGCCAAATTGTTCACGGATTGGTTCAATTGGGGCCACTAGTGAGCTGATATTATGTAATGGGAGATAGTCATGAGATGTCCTTTTGCAGACATTTTGGCACACTAGCCAAGTGTCAATCAACAGATACATTCGGTGGTCATCGAGACAGTCATTGCAAGAATCCATTGGAATCGATGGACCGCAATGGAAGGCCACTTGGTGCTAGCAAACAAGCTAACTCCAGTGCGACTTAATCGAGGATGTATAGTAGTGGTATTTGCTATTTGGCGGGTTCATTAATGAATTTAAAAGACGATTTAATCGGCCCGTATTAATCAACATGTGGACGTGTGATATGTATCTCGTCGGTTAACTTGGTTAGCAACCAAAGGTTCAGTTGTTCAATTTGTTTTGCGCTCGATTGATCGGATTGAGATTTATGGGCCAATGCACGTCAAGCCAGTGGCAGTTCGATGTATCGAGGGTGTCTGACTGACTGTAGCATCGTCCGCAAATGTTGCACAATTCAAAATGAATTTAATTCGGCAAGTTCATTAAATGATTGAAGAATGTTGGCATTCCGGGTGGCTTGGTCTGTTTGGTTATAAATTAATTTGGTTAGTTCCTATTTGATTCATAAAATAAATCAATATTCCTCAACTCGATTCGGTAAAATTTGCCTTTCGATCATGGAGCCTATGGGATATATATCTGTCCATTCTCAAAGTCAAACTGGCCATCTTCGAGTATCTCACAATCGTTATTTTCTTCCTCTTCTTCGTCCTCGTAATGCGTGAGTGATTTTCTCAGGTAGGTCGTCGAAAGCTGATCAGCCATCCAACATCTGCTGATCAATCAAACGTGGGTCAATCAATTGGAGCCTCGTGAATTTCAATAAAGCGGTTGCGTGATTCCATTGGTTAAAATAACTTGAACAAATTTTGGTAACAAAAATAATGTAAAGTTGTCAAGCTGTCAATAACAATTTAAACATATGCACTATTTCTACCCAATGTTCACAAATTTATAGTGGGAATTCCTCCGCGGGAAAAACAACAGCAAAAAGCAAAAGAGCTTTTTGAAAGGCTGTTATAATTTGGGTACAAATAGCCCCTTTTACTCGCATATGTTTAAAACATAATGTTTTAGTTGGGCGCCTTTCAACACGAGATCTCTCTTTGAAACTGCTTTTGTTTCGCTTGCTTCTGCAACTTTATTATCTTCGTCTAGTCTCTTATCAATAGATTAGGCATTGCAGATAATCTATTTGTTATCTATAGTTGTTTTGGGCGTCTGTTTGTGTATCAATCTACCATTTTTAAATAGAAGAATGCCCGTTTCACGCAAAGCGACTATGGTTGGTGATTTATCTTGGCAAAAGCAAAAGAAAAACGATGTTTATTAATTCTAGAAAAGAATAATAATGTTGTACTACCGAGCAAGACTGCATCTATGTCGAACGGATCGAGTGCCAACGGTTCGAAGGCCTTCAAGAATATTGTCAATGAATGCGTCTTTATTATAATAATTGGTCCCGATAGTGATGGTATGGTTTTTATTATTAGACATTTTTTCTTATGCTTTTTTAATTTTAGTAATGAACAGCCTTATCGAAGAACCCTACTGTTGCATGCAGTTGAGTCAGTATCCGTTTATGAATGTGAAGATTTATTTTCGCAACTCGATAATGGTATGATTCTATTTCTGTTATTAGATAATTTGCTAATATATCTTTGAATGAACATTGACATAGTACCGAACAAGGCTCTTTGGTCAGCTGCTTCAAGTTTGAAGACCAGGCCGCTATTTTGAAAAGGATTATTCACTTTTATAAGAACGAAGAAGAACCTCTGATCGCAAGTGGCAACGAACATTTGTTCCCTTCTGGAGTGGACTGACTGTCGCATGTGAAGTATGGCACATTATTGGCAACTTTATCACACTTCGTTGCAGTTGTTTGCATTTAGGCGAATGCCAACAATAAAGAAGAAATATTCAGCGGCAATTTTGAAACAGAAAATTGGCTGGCTGGCTGGCCGACAGGAGAGTTTGCTTCGAGAATTACTAGGTAAATATGGAAACATAAAAATGATTTATTAATAATTCAAATTGCCTGCAGGAAATTAGTTTAAAAAGTTGAATCAGCAATTAATGCAATTCTAGGCATTCTTACTTACCACATTTCGGCAATTGTAATAAGCCTAGCTAGGCATTGAATTTTACTACAGATGCAAGTTGTCATTGTCGCAATATTGTCGTTGACGTCCGGAAGACATCATATCCAACCTAAGAATAACTTCAATCTCTTCGTCTTTTATCTCAAGTCCTCATCATTTAGTCATCATATTTTTTGTTAATCAAGAATCGAGTCACTTTATGTTAACAACTTTTGCCACCCTTTTTACACTCTATTCAAACTCTTATTTCAAACACTAAATTTAAACACTATTTCACACTCAATTTAAACGCACAATAGCAATTTCCAATATTCCAGTTTCACTCTCGGCAGCCAGTGTGATTCCAGCACAAACAAGTCCAATCAGACCGAGTCATTTCAGGTCAAATCGAAGTGTGTCATTGGGGCCGATTCGGTCAAGTGCAAACAAACTGGCAACATTTCCGCTCGGAATCCTGTCCCCAAGATGTCTGATCGTAAATCCAAAATTTAAATACGCCTTGGATTATTATTATCGATCACTTGTGCTTTCTAACCCAAAGTGACACTTTTGCTAAATTGGGCAAATAAAATTATTATTCCAAATTTGTTGAGTTTCTAGTATTTCTAATGGGTAATTAGCATATGCAGTGCACTTTAAGAACGTGTTTGGTGACTTTCATTGTGAATCGTTCATCAAACGTATCTAACTGGATATATTCAGGTACGAAAACCTAGTGGAACGTGCCATCGACGTTGTCTTTTCGTTGGCAGTCGACACTAATTAGTGACACTTTAGCTAACAGAACACAAGGGAAATCGTCACTCGCAAATTCAATAAACTATTGTATACAATTATCTACTACTATCTAACTACGTTTCTTAATGTGATAATGGCACCAAATTAGCATTTCTCCACAATTACACGTAGTGTGTTGACCTATTTGCAGTTGGCAATTCGTTTCGCACTGGTCACACAATGAGCACACTATTGTGCTTGGCGACGACTTCAACAAAGTCCATTAATGCATTATGGCCACTCACTGACTTGTATCAATTGATCTCAATCTAGTGAATAATGAAATGATTAGATTACATACACGGCCATTGCAGACCACTGCACAAAAAGGTAAGGTTTTATGGCAACTCTGCTCTCTATCATAATGGTTGACTGGTAAGTGGCCACCGACCATTCCTTCTCGAACGGCAGCCATCCGAGTGTAGTCACAGTGTTGCAAGACTTTGACTGTGTTGAATATAGGCGATATAGTGGAGTCGTTTCCGATTGGCATGGGAGTTATCACAACGGAATACTAAATACTAAATCGAGTCCGACAATTTTCGTTCTTTTCCAGAGGTACTCTACTATTTACCTAATCGAGTTCACTTTTGAGTTCTTACAGGAGGCAGTTAGCGAAGTGCAAATGAGTTTACTCTCCAATCACACGTCCCGACTCAACTCTAATTGGCAGGTAATTTAACGACTTGGAGCGATCACTCCATCGAATTAAATCACTAGTGAAATGGACAATGCAATTCATGTGAAAATTTGTGATTTATTCACAGCATGTCTAATTGGGTCAAAAAGCTTCAAATGTAGAACTTGGACAGTTGTGAGCATTAAATTTGCATCAACCAATTGAGTGAATAAAGTGCAGCACATTGGGTTGTGAGCTCGAGTCGATTCAATTCTTCGCAATTAGCCAAGTGGTCTGCGCCGGCCTTTAACACAAACACATTTGCACAGGCACGATATTACATCGTCGATGTATCAGTTGTGTTTCGATTTCATTTACTCAGATACACCATCTATGTAATTACAAGCTTATAAGCAGAGGCGTCATTGGACAACTAAGGGAAATTTCATCCGAGGGAACAAATGCTAGCAAATGCAGCTGCAGCCCGCAGACATACGTGCACAAATAGTCTCATAGTTGTTCTGGTGCACCTCGGGAGATACTTTGGACACCGAAATAGCAACAGAATGACACATTTTGAAGTGCCACAAGTGTGACACCGAAATGAATTATAGAGAGTGTGTGGGTGTGTGTGTGTGCGCGGTTAGTCCGTTTCCATTGAGTATTGCCTTCCACTTGCCGACTAGAGAAAATCCTTCGGTGGTACTCGGTGCAGTGGTCAATTGTGGCAATTGCCAAAAGAGATGCTCGAACTTGAGTAAACTTCTCAATATGTTTCGACTCCATTTGAACGAATGCACCTTTCGGTCAGCACTCGTAATGTCATGCCGACAAATTGTGATGATTCACTTAAAATCTTGTCCTGATGACTGTAATGCGAGACCGTTTGTCGTCAAGCTTGAATTCAATCAAAAAATATTTTTTCCCGCGACAGTTTGTCGTGTTCTGGCCGAGCCTGACACTTGGATCTATCGACGAATAATCGAATCGAGCCGACCATCTCAAATTACGGACAGCTCAATGGAGCGTGTATTGTACGCATTGGCTCGGTAGAGACAAACTGGCAGAGGAAATTTTGTTTTCGTTGCGCGAGCAACCTTGATTGCGCTATAGTGCGGGTACGATCAAAGCGGTCAACACACTTCACGCACTGACCATTTCTGAAGAACTATGCACCAAACCAAGAGGGCGTACTGCAGTAGACAGTGGTCAGTAATTGAGTAAGCGTTTTTTCCTTTGTCAGATCATTAACCATTGGGCAGGAGTCCGCAGGACGTGCTTGTTTGTTCTGGCAAGCTACATACCGTTAAGTCAACATTGTTCCACCAATGAAGGATCGGTTGAACTGTCAAAGTGAGCTCGGTGTCCACGTCTTCCAATGTTTTTGTTTGACTCTACCTTACACAATCACAACGTCATTATAACGGCGAATAACTGCGCCAAACAAGTGAGAGATGTCTCATGTTGAAAATACTAGTTAAATATAGTTAGTTATAGTGCCACTGTAAACAACAAAGCCTGTCTGTCATGATCAGTCTAATTTCCTCCAACCGAAAGATGTAAATCGACTTATAATGCGCGATGATTATTATCCTCTTGACCGTCTTTGAAAGTGTGGCAAATTGTGCAGTCGACTCTAGGTGCGTTGCATATCTGCATATTTCTTGCTCGATGCATCTAATGTCTCTATTTTTGTTTACCGTCATCTGGTAATTGAGTTAGGATTGTAATTTGCTTCGGTGTTTGGTTGCACTATTTCACGCGTTCGTGTGGTTCTCACGCCAAATTGTAGGCACCTTAACAAGTTTGCCTTCCGCTAGTTCTTTTGCAACTTCTTCGACTGTGTGAATGCATGCATTGGTCTGTGTTATTGAGTCTGCCGTGGCCACGGGCTGCTCTGTGAGCTATTACTTTTAGCCACTAATGAGTTTGAAGAATTTGTCTTGAGTGTTTAGACATTGTTTATGAGTCACTTTTCCCCACTGACCAATGATTGTAAGTTGGAGTCACATGTGACGTTGTAATTGGACCGATAACACAACAAATTAACAATTCACTCACTTGATTTGAGCATTGATTGACCCGGGACGATCGTCCATGGGCATATGTGCATGGATATATATGCAGTTCAGTGACTGAAGCGATATTTTGTCGATGGCTTTGACCATTAAGACGAGATTCCGTAGTGTTGTGAATATTTGGCAAAAGATAAACACCGGCACGCATGTAACATGCAACACAATGCCCGAATGCATTAGATCTAAGCCATGCAGAGTTAGCAATTCATCGATTATGGTTTTCGATAGCCAAGAAAGAGTGCATTCCTACAAGACAATGCACCATGGCAAAAGCGAGATTCGTCAAATGGCATAGGTGGCACCAAATCTGCCACTGATGTTACAGGAAATTGTGTATTTGGTTAATGGCTCAATGCTAGATAGCTAGTCGTTATTCATTAGTGAACACCTTGCAAATTCATTGGACATTTGATATTGTGTATACAGTCTGTGTATAAAGTATACTACAGTCTGTCAGTGCATATCTGTTATGCATTGAAGCGAAATTGCCATAGTGGCAATGCACATGCAATCCTTTCAAATCAAATTGACAACTAATCGACTGTCTCCAATTGGTTCCATCAATTCTGTCGGTATTGCAGCCTGTGCTCGAATTGAAACCGATTCTTTCAACTGAATTCACTGATTCCATCCTTTCCGGATTGCCAGAAAAAAATGAAATCGACTCGAAATTTTGTAGAGTGCTGTGAGCCTGACACGATCGAGTTGGGAGCAAACAATGTGATCGAGTTGTCTTAATTTCAGATTCAAATAAAACTTTTATTAAACTAACCATTTGCATGTTTGTCTCTTTACCATTTCGAAGGACTAACCTGCCACTCGACTGTAAAATGTCAATAATATTCATATGACAGTCCACTAAAATTTAGATCAATTAAATTATGGACAATTAGCATTGAATGTCAGCAGGTGGTACAAAATGTGATTCAGCAGTCGCATACCATCTCAAACCAAACCATCAATCAAGCCATTCACTGTGAATGATTCACATTAATAATTCACTGCAGTGAAGACAACTGTACCACTCGAGTTTCACTTTGACTTTGCCAGACACAAGTTGGCGCTTTCATTCGTTCTTTTCTATGTCAATTCAATTTTGACTAAAACTTTACATTGGCAATGTCAGATTCACACATAAGCACAAATAATTAGATCCTGGTGCCCAACAATTTGCCATTAATTAATCTGTTAAGCGTGTCCCCTCAGTAACCGCAAACATTTGCGCGCAATTGATGCAAGTATAAGTGAACCTAGACCGTGGCAACTTTAGTATTGCTATAAACTAGTGCTGTAACTTGTGACGTAATTATTTGTTTATAAACGCATTCACTTTCACATTATACGAAACAAATCAATAAGAAATAATTTGTTTAATAATAATTTACAAACTGTTCACTTATTGGCTCGGTGGAAAATATTTTGACCTGGGTTGATAAAGAACCAACAAAAAGTTAAAAGTTAAATCAACAACATGCTCTTATGTACCAAATAAAGAAATTTAATTCATAAGCGCAAAAATCGAATTAATCAAACAATAACAAACTCTCATCGCAGTGGTGTCTGATATGTACGAGTGTGTGTGTTTATACTTTGAGACAAATCGATCTATGTTAAAATCATAAACTTTGAATCTGACTTCACATTTGATGTTCTATTTGTAACAGTTCCAACTTGCAATTTCTATTCAACACCTAATTCAAATATTTGTATATTTAAATGACTTCAAGGCTATGAGCAGTGTTGTTTGAATTATTGAGCTTAGTTACTTTTGTGCCATTCGTCGACATGCCTCACCCAAGCAACCTCGTAGAAGAGAGCACTGATGCAAGCACAAATGATGTCAAGCCTACTGCTACTACTACTGAAACTAGCATTTTAACTAACTTTTTAGAAAATGGCAACCATGGTGCTGGTGGAATTACGACGAGGTGCCCCACATGTTGGAATGTTCGCTGGCTCGTTCTCTCTGGATGTCACTACTGCTCCAGATGTAGTCAAGCAGTTTCTGTACCGCCAATCGTACCGGAACTTCTGGGCCCACTCGCCGACTCAAATCAACAACAGGTTCAGTTAGCCGATCTTTTGTCCGACTTCCCTGTGGATACTGCCAACGATGGTCGTGTTCGTTATTACGAACAAGGCCAGGTTTTGGTCAAAGGCCGGTCGTGGAAGGTGGTCCGACGCACACTATTCCACTGCCAAGTGGATCGGCATTGGTGTATGTTCGCAAACTGGCGAATCTGCCTCCGCCCTTCGCCATCTTGATGCCGCCGCCGCAGCCAACGAATTTTCAGGTTTTGCTACTGCTTCGTAGCTTCGCCCTTAACATTTGAATAGCATGCCAAAAATTTTAATTTTATAATCTCAACCTATCTATTGTACAATACAATATTACTAACAGACTATCAAATTGTTTCTAAAGCTTACCATACAAAGAATTGTGTGTTTATTATCAATTGGTCATTATGGTGTAAATACAACACTCTACAAGTCATTTTCCCGGACACTTTTTCACGGCTGAATTCAGCTATTTGTCTATTTACCTTTACTGTCGCTGTCACTAGCACTCCGTTTAAATACAACTGATCCTGTGACATATTTTTCCCTAACTTTATTTATTAAAATAAACTGCCATTTTCTCAAAATCTCATGTCTGTGTCTTATGTTCATTTGATATAATTTTGATACTACAGAAATAAGACTGCTTTTGTGTTAGTAAATTAATTGATTATTAATGCTTTGTAAAGAATGCTGCTAATTCTGTCAATAGCCTCCACTATAAACAAGTCTACTAAGAAGCTGTGATAACCAGTTACTATGTAGCTTTAACTGCTCAAAACATACAGAGTTTGAATTAACAACCAGCATTTTTTCGGTGCAAACTCTGAGATTGGTTCCAAATTTTAACCAGATAATTAGCATCCCTAGGCAAGGTGGCTGACCTATTTTGGTTGGCGTATGGCCAAAGGAACGGGTTTTATAAAGGTCAAAAGTCATATAAAAAGTACAGATAGCTATACGCTCTTTGTGGTATATTGGAGATACTTGGGCTAATGAATTTTCTTTTTAAGCATATGTTACTTTTTATTTATGAATTTGTCTTTATTGAATGTTCATTTGTTATTATTGGATTCTTAGAATGTACATTTTAAATCAAAAAAGTGTTTTTTGGCTTTCAAAAATACAAACTTTTGATATTCTGGCAATGATCCATATATTGATCATACACTTGTCTTCATATCTGAACATTAACTTTGTATTTATTGAACTTTTTTATTTTTTATGCATGAACAAATTAATTTTAGACTAGAAACGTCGAAATTTATTAATTTCATATCCGATTGATTGTCTAAACGATAATATATAGCTTGAGTTTTAAAGTGTTGAGTGGTTTAACAAAAAATGACTCAATTCGAGCAATTCATATACGAAAAGATTAAGATTTTGTCGTAAATTAAGTTATAAAGCTATTGTTGTCTAAAATATAAACCTAAAATTGACAAAATTGATTAAAACAAGCAATTAATTAAAAATATTTAATTGAAAGCAATACTGTCCCAATATATGAAGTACTGAAATGGCATATTTTGTGAGTCTGCAATACCACGTATACCTATACGTTCATGAAATCGATTTGACTTTTGACCTTTATAAAACAAGTTCTTCTGGTCATACGCCGACCAAAATAGGTCAGACACCTTGTCTAGGGATGCTTATTATCTGGTTAAAATTTGGGACCAATCTCAGAGTTTGCACCAAAAAAATGCTGGTTGTAAATTGAAATTTTCCGATTTATTGAACAGAAAAAGTGAATTTATTTTGAAATGCATGTGCGCACATGTGAGCGCTCATTTGGCGTTGTCCGAGCCAGACCATTCGACAAGTCCAGTCACTCCAGTGCAAGTGGGCCAGATGCTGAGCGTATCTTCTCACTTGATGTCACCGGTGAAAGCGAACAAAGGCGCCATCCAAGCAGCCACCGAAGTGTTCAGCATTGGAGAAGTGATGGTGCGCGCCATTGAAGCACGAACACCAAGTTTGGAAATTTTGCTGCTTTTGGTTGATTCGTTCGGCGATTGTGTTGGTTTGCTAGTGGCCTTTTTCCTTCGCATATTCATGACACGAGGTGGTTGTTGTGGAGCAGGAGGAGTAAAGTGAGTATCGCTCGCAGAAACTCATTGGACATTTGTGTACTCGTTCACGCTGCAGTATACTGTGCGGCTGTTATTATTAACTATATTGTGATTACATAGTGACCGGGCTAGATTGCCACCGATTAATCATATTACTACTGATTACACAGTGCAAACACAAATGGATGGATACATTTGGGTTATAGATAAATTTAATATAGTGTCCAGTGAATGTAGAAGACAAATGTTGTGTTCCAAATTGTGTTCCATATTTATTGATGATTTATATAGTCGAAGAGATATAAATGTCCTAATGCATTCTGGACTGATTCTCAATTGATTTTCTATTATGTACTTTGATTTGAGATTCACCGTGCCAACCCATTTCATTTCATGTAGAATATGTTTTGTATGCACAGTATCCGAGTGACCAAACAATATCTGAATTGAATTGATCTCAAATTGGGTTCAATTTGGGTTTTGTATTTGAGGTCACAGATTTGCTTTATCTTTGTTGTTTGGTATATACTTTGTACTCTGGTTGTGCATTTGCTTTGTCATTTCTTGGAAATCTGCCTGTTGTTGTATTTGTTGTTGTTGTTGTTCGCTTCTTGGACATTTGCCCTTTTCGAGATTCGATCTCCATTTGTGTCTGCCTCATTCAGTCGTGCCTTATTACATTATTGGCCACAGACGAATTTACTGGATTGAAAGTAAAATGTATTTATAATAATAATAATGAAGAGAAGGACCGAGAGAATGGCAGCACACAGAGGGCACAAGATAATAACTGAAACATTGAACGAGCGAGTGAAGGCGAATACATTCATAATGGGATTATGTTCATTAAATTGGCATTAACCAACACTGACTGAGAGAGTGTATGGGCACTACTAACAAAGCTGTGCCGTACAGTGCACTTGGCACAGACAGACTCAATATTGTGTTATTCTGGCACTGGCCAAACACGAACAGCAAAATACAGTTGGCACATCACTTTGTGCCGATCACAATCAAGTTTGACAATCGGTAAAGCACAAGCAGCACAAAGAAAATCCACAGTGTATGATGTATTATACCGAATACAAATTGGGATAGATTTTTCCATTTAATACCAAAATATGACAATGTCAGGTTGATTTGCAATAGCAAGTCAATTTTCTTTATCGGAAAGAGAGTAGTTCAACTTGAGTGCGCTTAATAATTTTAAAGTGAAATGTCAAAAGAGCGGAACGCTCAATTAAAACACAAAAAGTATGACATTTTATCGAAATACGACAATCTTCCAAATTAGACAAATTTGGTCGAATATAATGAATTCTAAGTAAACGTGTCTTTTCCTGACTTGGACTGATTTATTCAGTATACTGTTCCCTCATTCATTTTCTGCACTCAACATGCACCCACTGTTTGTGCCCGAAACCGACCTAGGCAATGTTCGTGTGTTAGCCCTCAGTCTCGGCTCGGCTCGACTATACGTGAAGAAGGCCACCAAAGCGCCACGATGTTCGATGTACCGTCTGTGCACCTATCTCGGCTACTGTTACTATCGATGCAGCCGATCAATCTCGACCTGGTTCGAACGAGCAAAAGTTGGCCTTTTCGGTGAACGACCCAAGACGGCACAGGAGTTACAACAGGAGAGCCAAATGCTTCAATCGCCGATCAACATCAAGCCACAAGACAACTCGGACAACAACAACAAGTCAAATGCCAAAGAGTTTGCACTTCCCGCTTTTGCAAACGAAGAGATCTGTTTTCTGCGTGACATTGTCAAGTACGTGTGTCACCACTCGTTCGATGTGGTACTGCTGCAGGAGGTGTACTCAGAACAAACGTTCGTTCATCTGTGTCAAATGTTCAAGGAGGCCTCAGCGCGCGCTGCACCGAACCAGTCATACAAGTTTTGTCATTACGCCCCATGTGCCTATGTGGACCCATCCGGTGGAACGCCATCATTTCGATGGGCTACAAGATGTTTCAGTAAAGAGACAAGACGCAGTGGACTGGTGGTGTTCAGTCGATGGCCTCTTTTAGCGGTTCAAGTGCGTCAATTCGATCCGATTTTGAGTAAAAGTCAACTCTACAATCCACTGAAACAACTCGGTCGAATGTTTTGTTGTGGAACACAAGCTGGAGGAGGTGACGATCGTGATCGGATGCTGACCGGTGCACTCAACCTGGCCAATGGCGTTCAGTACGTGCAGATTGAGATGGCCAATCCAATGGCGGCCAGCCAAACAGTGATGTTGCACGTGTTCAATGTGGATCTGCTGCACAAGAGTTTCGTTCCACTCAATTCGGTCAACAGTAACTTTGTGCCAGGAAGTTCGAGTTCCAAGACGAGTGCCAATATTGAACCAATTGAAGCCACTGGTGGTAATGACAATAATACCAAGGTCCAAGAACAAATTCCGTTGGATGAGCTATTGCGTGAACGATTTCTACTTCGTCTCTGTCAGGCATACGAACTGGCCAAGTTTGTGAATGTGGTGGCAAACATTCGCACATTCGACAAGAGCAACTTCAAGGCTGACATTGTCCTGGTGGGTGGTCACTTTGGTGGACTGTTGGGTGACCAGTTGAGTGTGCTAAGTCACAATCAGTACGCCTTTCCCTGCACACTGACCGTGCAGGATGTGCTGCAGACATTCGTCGATGGTCTGCACAATGTTTATCAATTCCCGGAACGACTTGTCCCTGTAGATGAGCCACTTGTGTACCGAGCCAAGCTGTTTCACGCCATCAAGAGTGAGCAACTGTTTATGAAATTCCTCATGCCTTCCAAGCCAAAACCTCAGCTCACTCCAATGACCTTGTACGTTGAGACAAACGACGCGTCTGTGTCCTACAAATGTAAAGTCGAATTCATACACAGCAAAATCAAATTCGGTTCATACCTTCAAGCGGTGACGGGCAGTAAGTACGAGAATCTGATGAAGCCAATGATCGAGACGCCAAGGGCAATTCACATTCGAGTGGTCAATGCTCAATTGCTTGCGCAACAGAATCGCAGTCCACGAAGACTTCTTCCCGGGCTGAATGATCATCGAAATCGTAGTGCTCGTGTGCAGGAGGTTGAACTGCACAGCAAATGGTGCACCAAGGAACGAAAGCTTCAAGTGATTGAGGCACTGAAGAATGCTCTACTGACCTACAAGCGACAACTCAAAATTAGTCTGTTCCGAAATGGTTTCCTCAACTATTTCACTCTGTTCATGGTTCTCATGTTGGCGGTTCTTCTCGGACTCGGTCGAGATGCATCGATTTGTCTTGCGGCGCTACTTCTATTCCTGCTGTACACCTTCTTCCGTAAACAACAGGCAAATTTCCTTGTGGCCATCAACAAGATTGACTCACTGATGGACGAATTGACGCTCGACTGGACTAATGTGCTTAGCAAACTGGTGAATCGAAAGGCACAACTATTCGACCAGGACGCTTGGCTCAAGTTCTACCAGGACGAGAAGGTTGTGGCCAATTTAGCGACCGTACAAAAGGCGGAAAACAAAGATGATCTAGGCATTAAACTGGTCGATTCAGACGAGGAGAATGAACTGGCAAATGAATCGGCAATTGAGCCTACTTCAACCACCACTTTTTAATGTTTTTGTAATTTTGAACCTCCAAAATATATATTGCACAATAAAGTCATTAATGCTAAGAGTTATCAATAATCATTTCGGCTCGCGCAATAAATTCTTTGCCAATCTTTTCGTAATCTTCACTGGCGAATCGGAGAAAACTCCTCCTTGTAAACACAGACAACTGTCTAGCTATAGCTAGACGGCGAGTG
This sequence comes from Rhizoglyphus robini, assembly GCA_023373905.1. NCBI lineage: Eukaryota > Metazoa > Arthropoda > Arachnida > Sarcoptiformes > Acaridae > Rhizoglyphus > Rhizoglyphus robini. The sequence continues at coordinate 9,171,764 of JAKIJQ010000001.1, read as the reverse complement.
GCGGGAACTACACTTTACGCGCGCGCCTTTACTTGAACAAGAAAATCTCAATGTTGCCTTTTATCGAGATCTAGCTGGTTCAGAGTGGTTCGATGCCGAGCCATTTCTTGTGCCAATCGCCGATCACATCAAAAGTGACCACTGAAGTGGACCCACACAACTTTTCACAAATTGATTCGCTTTATGGTGTCTATGATGAACAAGCTCTATCATCTAACCACTGACAACGACCCTCAAAGTGAACAAATATCACCTGTCACCATAATATTCCACTACTAATGGTTTGTCTGAGATTAAATATTTGTTGCACTTTGTTGACTTAATTTATTTCCAATTCTTCAGTGCCTTTTCATATCACGCTATTCCAATTAATTGTCACTCTAAATCTCGCCATTATTTAGAGGACAGAACTTCCACAGAAGTGGCAGATGAACTGAACATATCTGTGCCAAGAAGGTGAATTGCTTAATTCAGTTCAATTTAATTTTATCAAATTCTCAAACAACTAATTGGGAATTAGTCAAGCAAATCAAGCATCCAGTGAGCACTACCCGACCTCTCTTTGTGTAGCCAGTGGTAATGTTTCCAATTGCGGCACTATGAGTCCACCCGGATCTACTGCCTAGCTAGCGCGTCCACTCGATCGCAACTAACTTTGGTCAGACCCGGTTCGATCTAGGTCTTTGTCTCCGAGCATTTAGTTTTTGTGGTTTGTTCGGACTGGCCATTCGTTGTGTGCTCTTCTGTGTGTTTCGCATTACTTTGCACTTGACCTCACTGGCCATTTGCCCACATCGAATGCGTGCGATTTATGCGAGCCAATTAAGTATCCCTTTGCTTTGCTTTACTGCCTGCCAGTATCGCCTTTCAGCCGCTCGGAGATAGAGTACTAGTAACTACTGTTCACTTGCATTATGGCACAATCGGTAAATAGAGTCTATTACCGCCAATTACCGAACGGTTTGATTAATTTCTTTTTTATCTGTGTGAATAATTCCTCTGTCATCTTGGCAGTGAGTGCAGGCAAGGTTCAATGCATCAACGACTTGATGCGGTACTTGTCAGTGCAGTTCACTGAGTAAGTGCACAAAGTAGGCATAAGCTCTTTTAGCTTGGCTCAGTCGGCAGACTTTAAGTCATGACTTGCTATAAGCAAAGGTGAGCCAGTGAATAGAGCCCAGAATGAAATATTTGCGCCCTTCACTGCTCCATAAGCATGTCTTCACATCGATTATGAATAGGACCAGCGGTCGAGCAATTAATCACATCGACAGCCGATTTCACTGAACGTTCGTTTGGGTTTAGAATAGTCCACTCAATGACTTTGGCTCATGTTCGTTTGCCTCAAGAGACCCTTCACGTTTTGTCATTGCCAAAGTTGTTAGTGCTACACAAGACTTTAGCCACGAGCTGTTGTCCTGTGGCATGGAGGCTTTGGTCGACAATCCATTTGTGTTTCAGATTTGCATGACGCAGTCAAAAAAAGGCACACACACACAAAAGTGACATCGATCCTGCCAAAATGAACACTTTACGATCACATCAATGAGTCTGATAGGGAGAAAACGTAATAAAATGACTCGATCAGGCAACATGCGAATGCAATTTGAACATAGCTTTCTTTGTCCGTTTCACCTTGCGATGGTCGTTGCCATTGCCACTAGTTACATGTCTTTATTCTATGGTTACATTCACTCATTGGGATGGCTGATAATTTTGATTAGCCCATTAATGGAAATTATTCAATGTATCAGTATGAGGACTGACTTGATTTTCTACCTGTTTGCCCACTGGCACAGCCACTGACTTAGACAATTCATGAATGCATGCCGATCACTGGAAACTGCGATATGAGCGCTGAACCGTAGTGAATACAATACAATCTCTTGCACTCAACTCCGCCAAGTGTCCCACCGAATCATTGCTCTGTTTGCCTTATCGATGTCTTTCGTTCAGCATTAGCATTAGCTAAATGCATTGACCTAGAGAATGTTTCTTTCTCAGTGATGAGCAGATAATGGGAAATTTACAGATGGACTGCTATATCAATGTCCACAATCACCTTTCGGTCATCAATCATCGCCATTAGAAGATGCTGTGCTGGTGCGATGGCGACGTATAGTTAGTGCACCGACAAATGAGCAAATGATTCTATTTTCAATGCTCACATTGCCAGAATTGCGATACCACATGCATTGCCAAATGATCACTTCTCTAGTTGGCACTACCCGAGGAAGTGACTTTTCATTAGAATATATCGATTTGTGTCAATAATGCCATTTCTTACTCTACTCACACTTGTCCCCCAAATATGAGTTATAACGCAATCAGTGTCCATTGCACCGACCAGTCCTCACTGAGTACCGACCGATTGGAAGAAGTGTACCTTGGCAGGTATATTCGATGAGACTACAACGCGAACGAAATCCCAATTTTCAGACTACTTGCAACTGGTTTGATGGGTAGAAAGATAGTTGCCGATAGCGATGGACAATTTAGTCCGGAATTGGCTTTGATTGCGTACTTCTTTACTGGTTGATCCTTCTCATATGTATTCATTGCTCGTTGCGCGAATGGCCAAATGAAATGAGACACAAACCAGAAAACAGGCAACAATGTGCTGTTGGTCTGCGGGCAATCTACACTTCTCTCTACCGAGGAAAGCAATGCACAGCCAGCACTGGCCCAGCAGAATGTCTATTGCAATGGTGCTTGTGAGCAAGCACAGTTTCATTGTGGTGATCGAGCGTGCGAATGACGGGGCATCCATTTCGTCTATATTTTCATACCTTCGTTGCCACCACTCGATTCGATCACCTCACCGTCTTTGTGTTTTCATTACTCTTCACTGACCCACACTTGATATTGTTGAGCGATTGTGTGCTGTGGCCAATTAGGCGCCAATGGCACCGCCAATGGTCCGTTCCGTCCGCGGAATTGTGATTCGAAGATTACACGAGGAGATCGATGCTTCGATGACCAGTAGGACTGATGTATACTGAACACTGTTCGTATTACTGATGCACTCTGTGTCCCCGCATATAAACCAATTTATCCAACACGTTTGGCCAACACGAAAGGCGCCAATAATGACGTTTACGTACTAATGGCCCCAAGAAAAATGAGATTCTGCATTGCAGCATTGAGGCAGTATGGTTATATTGACCAGCACAAAGTTCCAAAGAACTGAAGGCATTTGCAATGAAGTAATCGACTGTGAAGAGACCGGATTCAATTACACCGACACGCCAATACCATATTATGCCAATGTGAGATCTTCCAAGTGTACCGAGGAAGGCAGAGCTGATGATGGCGCTAATGTGACATCACATCTGAGCCTATATGGCTGAAGCTGAATTCGCTTGTTTACAATGTGTCCATTCACATGATTGCACTCGACCACACTGAGATTAACGACAAGCAATATCAATAAAGACATTGGTTTGCTATTCAAGATGATAATTCATCCGATACGTGTCAACATCTGGTGATGCATATTTTAAAGTTCTCTATGCACAGGATGGTGATATTTGGTACAATCCACTTTAGTTGTGTTCAACTTTAACTTAACTTTAAAATACGCTTGATCATTAAAGTACATTTAGCATTTGACTGGACAAATATACAGTTGACCATTAATCAGTGATGTCAGGCATTCCAAAGACAAATGTCTTTCTGTGAGTCGTTTGTTTGGTCGTACAATGATGCCCACGCCAAAGTGACATAAATGCAATTATCTAGAGCAAAAGGGACATCGTCATTGACTTGGTGGGAATCATGTCCCGATCAAGTCAGGTCACCACTAGTCAGATGGTTGCAAGATTTATGAGTCCAATGGCGAGTATTTTCCCTTTTTGAAATAGCACATTAGAACCCATTTCACTAGGAACAAGCCTCGGCCATTGCATCGGTCTGGTCTAATACTCCTGTGTTGTCTCGCCGAGGAAAGATCTCTTCCTTGGGGAACGATGTTACCGTGCAATTGCCAATTGGTCAATAGTACACTATGTGCCAGGGCCATTTGTGTGTTGTGTTGCTAATTGCTACAGCTCAGTCCTATTTATTCTCACGTCACTTGTGTTGGTTGACCATTCAATCGCAATTGATGGCAAGTGAGTGCTGTGTTTGTTTTAGTTAGCACAATTAGTTTGATTAGAAGTCGACCGAACCATGATGTGATGACTCGTTCGGATGAGTGACGAAGGGATTCATGTTATGTTACGGCCACAATCGATCGACCCAGTCACTGCCATTGTCACTTGCCTCGGACAGATGCAATGAGAACGATGCCACTAACAGCAGAACGACATAAAGTGCTTGGAAGGAGTAATTACTTTAAGGCACGAGTAAGGAAACCAGGCCAACAATGCTGCTGAAATGTCTGAGGAATGCAGGCACGGATGGATGAGGCGATGACAACCAGAAAGGTCCGCTGAATGGACAGTGATGGCAGTGAGAGAGATGAGCTCGGAACCGATTCCACCGACCAACTATTCCACTGTACAGTGCCACCGAATGCACTGACAACACGCCAAGGCCAAAGTGACACATTTGAAATTGACAGAAGGCCTTGCAATGCAAGTTGCATACATACAAATTGGCCCTCACAAATAAACCGAGTCAATCTGTGAATGAAATAATTTGAATATTATGGTTGTGAATATTAATATTATGGAATAATATGGTTTATGAAAAATATAAATATAATCATTTATTGTTACAAATAAAATAGTGCTCGAACAGGGGTAATGCAGATCATGGAGCTGGTGGAGTTCAATGTGATCTATCACTCAACAATTGAACAGTGCAATTAGCAGACATTGTGGTATGTTTGACTGCACTAGGCCACAGTGTGCAATGTTGCTGTGAACAGTACAACAACAAACAAACATACAAACACAGTAAATAGTGCCACACAAGTGGACCACAAGGAATGAACAACTAAAATTGGACCGCACCGACAAATTGTATAAAGCAGCTAAGTGAATTGAGTGCCGCACAGCAACCATGGTTGTGAAGCCAACACAACCAACTGACCAACACAAGCAAGCTATGACACTAAAGCGCGCCAAATCAATCACTGCATTGGTTTTGTTTGTTCGTTGGAGTGACTTGATGGAGTAGACCGAGCCTTACTGCCCTCCCCTATCGAGAGCAAAGAGACCACAAGCGACCAAAAATGATCCTCTATTTACCGAAATGATTCACTCCAATGATAATGTCTGGTGATAATTGATGCTCCGATGGTCTACTGAGATGGCCAGTGCCATTGAAGATACAACAGAAGCACACTACTCCGCACAATCACTTCAATACTCTACATTACACTGACCGATTATTGGCCATTTCGCGCTATTCTCGGCCTCGATCTACACACAAACAGTGCATTAGTGATTTGCAATGAGACATTCGCCTAGTGCCATACACTTGGTCACTAATCACTAAATTCTTTTGCTAGAATCAATCTCGATTTTTTTTGCACAAAAGAATGAACCATAGGGGGTCAGCGCAATGTCCCAGAAAGGAAAACCAATTATGGCTAGTGGAGCACAGGCGATGAGAGAAGACATCTATGCAGGCACGAGGAGAAATGAGTGGGATCTTCAAAGACCGACAGGAATTGAATCGATTTTGGCCAATGGTCACTTGGTGCTTGATTAATTTCCTTTGGTGGAGAACTAACTGGATTAGTCATCAGGTACCCTCGTGCAGAGCAAACAGATTGCCACTTGCTGTCTCTCGACACTTCGAATACAAGTTGCATTATGCAACTTTGATCTACATGTTTGCATTGTGTCGAATAGTGTCACTTGGCTGTCAGTAAATCGCTCTTTGCTGTATCATCATCAATAAATCAATTTCACTGCAATTCATCCGCGACAAGACATATGCCAAACAGTCATTTCGCCCCGCAAACAGAACACGTCTAGTCAACTCGAGGGTGCTTCTTTGGATGACCCTAATGATGTATAAATATTTTATTAATGCCCCTTAGAACAGAATAATCGAGTCTTAATCGAGTGGCCTTGTTGATAGCATCTTTTCGTCAGTGCACTCTCGTTTGCAATGTTCAAATTCACATTTCTTCAGTCGCTTGTCTGGTCGTGTGAATGCCTAATGGCTTGTCTGGTAACCACTTGTGGTTTGGAACTACCAACTTTACTGAGTTGTGCTTCCGTCGATAAGGCGCTTTATGAGTCATGGTCCATCAGCAAACAAACGTCTCACTGGTCGTATTCACACTTTGCAAGTGTTTATCCATAAATCAAATGCACACAAATAGTCTCGGACTTTTTGTTGAACAGTTAATTGAATCAACTATCAGTGGAAACTCTGTTTGTGGTTTGCCGCATTGCAATATTGAGTCTTGTCGGTAAACACTTTTCACATGGCAAAGAGGCGAATCAGTGAGCAATATAGAGATAATTACCATTTTTCTTGGTGAAACGACATCACAAAGCAATTCCTGAATGCTCGGCCAAAGGCCTGTGCCTCGCGGCACGCGTCAAAGGCAATCATTGCATCCACCATTTCTGGTCACTGTAAATCTTGTGCACAGTGTTCCAATGTGACTTTTCACTGTCGGTGAGCTTTGTTTTGTTTTGCGCATATTACTTAAAAGCACTTGCAATATCTTGCACAGATGCCTGTTTGTACACTCACACATGAAGAATATTTTTCGTGTGAATGTTTCCAAATGCGCACGTGCGTCGTATCGTTTGGGATGGTCTCACTTGACTTAGTGTACTTTAATTCTGCTTTGTTGGTATTTGTTAAGTTTATCAGATAAATTTAATTTTGTTGATCTTGTCAGTCATAATCACAAGCGAGTTTTCATTCGCATGACGAGCTCGCGCGCAAAGTAAAGACACAAAGTGATGACTTGTTGTTCCTTTCACATTCACTTATCACTTGGCCAAGTTGGCCATGGCGAATGTGTGAATGCAGTGTGTGCACAAATCTTATTTAACAACTTTTATCTAATTATCTAACTTTTATTTAAAAATTTTACACAACTTAGTATAGTTTACTTTGCACATATGTCACACTTTGTGTCAATATCGCAATTTGCATTTGACAGAGTGTGTGTGGCCGTAGTAGTGATGTAAGCTAATTTCTTCAGTCTTCTTCTAACAGTGTGCGAATTGCATTACATTCAGACATCAAGTACTACTGTGTGTCGATTATCGTTTGTTTGAAATTGGCCAACTAAGTGAAAACGGAAGTGCCTGTGCAAATAAAGTGCACACTGGCCAAAGTGTATTTCACTTTCTTTTCCACTGAATTAGAGTCAATTCAAGAGTAATTTGCTTTTTAAGAAAGTGGCTCATTAATGACATTTTTTGTATTGTCCTTTATTGAGACAGTATTCAATCTGACATGCATGAGAGCTTGACAATGAGTGAGTAGGTCACTTACTTCACTTGTTTGCATGTTTTCTGTTGCCGATATTTGCCATTCTAGAACCAATGCACCGAATTAGTGTTTCTAAATGAATTTTAATTTGCTCGCGCGCACCTTTTCATTCGTGCGCGGTGCACCACTTGCCCGACATTTGATGGTTCTCTCGTTTTCGGTGCTCGGCACTGCATTGAACTGGTTATTTCACCCGTCTAATCCGTCAATTGGTCATCGAGTGCCAAGTGTGTGTCTTTCTACTTTCCACAAGTGAACGATCATAATTCTAGCCAGTTCTGTTCTGCGCTGTTCTGTGATTGCATTAAACGTCACCTTCTTTCGAATTTTGAATTTTGAAACCAACAGAGGTGGTGAGTTGTGCAATTCGCGAAATTCGTTGTGCTTGTTTAGCCAGTTGAAAGTCAGTCCAATGGTACTATGGTATGAGTGAGTGCGTTCTAGGTAGATTATCAAATGACGATGTGTGATTAATGTTGCACAGTGTTGGCCTTTAAGCGATTATGATTACAGTACATATGTGATGCATGTTATTGTTTGTTGTTGTTAGTTCAACACGTTCGGTGTAATTCTAACTCAACTGAAGATGTACTCAAGACTTGACTTTAAGTCTCCAAAGTGAAAGGCATCACTTCTTGCTAAGTGCTATTGAAAGTTTCACTGAAACAAAGCACGATCGACAATTATTTTGACATTTTATCATGCACCCGAAAATGTTATCCTGTCTGTTGCAATAAATGCACTGCATTTTACACGCGCCTCTCAATGGCGATTGGGCAACTCGCAACATCACCGCAGTTCATTATGTCACTAGACGAATCAAAGTGCTTTATCGGCTTAGTTTTGTTTTTGTATTGCATTGCATACAGTGTGTTTATCATTTTACCACAAAGAGACAAATCGATTCATTCGGATTAGGTTACATATATTGATGTCTCAGGCTAATTTGGCCAATTTAGTTAAGACAATCTCTATATGGAGGACATGTTGAATTGTGGCTGTGTCAATGGCATGTTCACCCACCTTTGCCCAATGAACGATCCTGATATCCTGATATGGCTCGATATCTTGCCAAAGCGATAACACATTTAATCCATTTGCCCACTGTCCGTCTGTTTGCATGAATGCAGTGCGTGAAACAAACTCACAGACAAATGAAGACAAAACAACAAACTGATTGGTAAATAGCGGATGGCAAATCGATGGCCGTATCGGTTACTTTTGCGCAATCGTTACAATTGTATGCCATTAGACCACTGGTGCCCGAGTGAGGGAAATAGCCACAAACAAAGCACATTTGTCAACGGAACCACTCTGATCCAAATTGCTACTTGGATAATTGCCATTTGTGCTAATGGCTCAAATGGTCACAATTGTACTTGTTCCAAATAAACATAATAAACTTTATAAAATGGATTCGTCAATCAACTTGTGCGATTTGTGCAATAACCATTTTTAGTTACTTTGCAACATTCAGTGTTATTTGTGTGTTTTGCCGTCCGACATTGCATGCAGTGCTGATCGACCCAAACCAGATGGCACTTTTCAGTGTGGTGCTCATTTGCACCAATGTTATCGAATTGCTCACTCACTTTTGAATGGCTTACATAATAAAGTGAGGCTAATCACCAAGGCTGTAATTGACTCAATCACCTGCCAGTTTGCGTTTGCCAGTTTGTTCTTGAAGCCTTACTTTGTCAGACTGACTAGCTGGCATCTTTTGGCTCTGCATGTGAGGACAGTAAATGACAAATACACAAGAACTTCGTACTTATTAATAATATTATAAACACTTCGTTATTACAGATTTTGATAAAATTTTAGTAATACAAGTCACTTTCAAATATTTAAAATCGACTTTTATCCGCCGCCAGTTAACGCGAAAAGCAATTTGCCAACCTCAATCGCCTGCTTTGGGTTGTTCAGAATGGCCTGAACTGAATTTTCGATGTGGCTAAATAAATACAAAACAAAATAAACATTAGGTTGCGTTTAAAAATTATGTTGAAGATATTTTACCGTTTAGTTAAATCCAACACGGCTGCCTTCAACTTGTGTGCATCGTAAGTGTTGGCCAATTCAAACAGTTCCGTGCCATTGTCAAGGGAGACATTCGAGCAGAGTGTTTCTTCGCATAGATTTTTCAGTGATCCAATTTGGTACTAGTGGAAACAAGTTAAGCAATGAATTACTCAAAACACAAAACCAACCTTGTCAGCGAGTATCATCAACTGTTGATCACATTGGTCAGTGAGTTCAAGTCTGTCCGTGTAGATGTACAGAAGCATCTGTTGGAATAGTTCCACTGGGGTGTCAGTGATGGTCACTCGATTCGAGCTGTTCTCCAACCAATCACAATTGAACATGGCTTCGAACACTGCAGAAGCAGAAGCGAGAATTGCCTTGTGAGCTCGCAATTCACGACCATCATCGAAGGCGAGTACAACATCGGAGAATTTGCCACTCTCGAACAAATCAGTCTTCCATTCTAGAAATTTGTTGTCACGTTTTGCTTCACCAGAATCGACGCATTTGTCATTAGCATTATCCACAACATCAAGTAGATTGGCCTATGAGATATAAAATGATAACATCGAAATCAATTAACATTTTTAAATACCTCGCAATAAATAGTAAGCTTATCATCACAAAGTAAGCCATTGGCGGGATCGAGAAGAGTGTCTCTGGCAATAAAATTCTCCCATCCACAAACAGCTTGCGGTCGGCCAAACTGTCCAATGCTTGCTAAATTAGCAACACAGAATAATTAGAATTAAAAAAACAAAAACAATTTATACCTTTAGAATGTCGTTTCGCTCCGTTTCGATCGATGATCGACAGTTTGAACACTACAGTTTTTGTGCCAACACATTGGTCATCGAGTTCATTAATCAAAAACAAGGACACAAACTCAGGATTGAGAGTAGAACGAGCTCCAAATTGAATGAACAGTCGAAGGTCTTTGAGAGTGTTGGGGGACAAGATGAGAGAACAGAGATACACTCGACCAATAAAGTCTGCATCAAAGTAGGCGCTGAATTTGTCTATAACCCAGGTTTGCTCAAATGGTTCCAAAGTGGTAGTGCACAAAGTTGTGGGCTCGCAATCTGGATGTGGAACATTGTCCTCCTTGGTTGGCCACACTTTCTTCAGCCAGCAAATGACAGCACTGCTTGGACGTTTAAGCATTCGAATGGTGCGCTGCTGGAATCGCTTGATAGCACTCTGTTGGTGTGACATTGAGACAAGTGGACGATGTAGACACTTGAACACAGAGAAATACAAATACTAGACGTACAAACAGTAGTAGACTCGACTGGTGAATGATGACAACCTATTTTGTCTTTGTGGAACAGTCGCATTTCGTTCTGTTCGGTTGTGGCAATTCGAGTTTGAAATTTGTGAATTGTGCGTCCGGCGTGTGACTGACAATTTATGAGAACACTTTCGCTGTTCGCTGTGTGAAACAACAAGCAAATCGCATTGGCAATAAGAGTCACTTTCCAAAACGTTTGTGAAAATAACCTCTTCTATGAGTAATACCAAATAAGCAACCAGTCTGCAGGTTGCATTGACGATGCAACATGTTCACACGACTCGGTCCGCAGATTCAATTATGCCCGTCGTTTTTCCGCCTGCCTTTAGGCTTGCACATTTACTTACAACTTGCTCTAAAGTACGAGTTGAGCGGAAACCAAAATTAGCACAGTTGTAAAGCACACAAGATCTAGTTTGCCAGCTGTGAGAAAGAAATCATTCAAGTTCTCGATATTATAGCAGTTGCATCACAATTGACATTTACAGTCGGACAGAATTGCGCGTTGCAGATCTAGATGCATTTGGTTGCAGGTTTCTTCGAATGTGAAGTAAATTGGCTAATTTGTTTATGAGTTTGCAGAACAGTGAATTTTGTGCTGGAAGAAATATATACAATAAATTGGACTGTTTCAAAAAGTGTCATTCGCCCAGACTTGACTGATTTCGAGAGCTGCATATTAACTTCATAAGTAATTGAATAATTGTCAAACATTCTAAACGAAATGCAGCCAAACAGTTGTGACATCAGCAACTGGTGATCGGTCAAGAAAGTCGAACAATTGTTCAGAACATTTGACATACAATGATGTGACATTCAATTGTACACGTTTGAATAATTTGACAAAATATATCAGACAAAGTGACGTGTCGCACTGTGCTATTTGTGACGAAGCATTCACAACAATCGCCTGAGAGATGACTTCACTTTCGGATTGTTCCATAAAGGAAAAACTCAATTGGAATGTTTCATCATCTTAACAGTTAAAAATTCTAAACGAAACGTCATTTCTGTTTGTTCAACAATTGCAATCTTGCCTCGAGTTTGGGTATAAAAGAAGTTGGGTTGGGGGGCCACTGGTTGTATTGTGTAGCTTGTCTTGCTTGTTGCTCTTCTAGTCTCGTCTCTTCAACATGAGTTCCTCATCATCTTCTGGAAGAAGCTATGCTTCTGGCTCGATCAAGTCTCTATCCGCTGGCAGCTCTGTGTCCAGTTCGTCAGCCGTGTCAAGTCAAGCCTCACTGGCCGCTACTGCAAGTTCGATGAAGGCCCCGTCAAGTGTTGCTGACACAAACTCCCTAGCCAAGACCCAAGGAGCCAAGAAAGCGACCAGCATGAGCGATATTGAAGCCACAGGTTTAAAGATCGGACAATTGATCGCGGAGGGAGAGCAAGACACCTTCTATGAAGCGACACTTGGTGGCAAGATGATCCTTTGCAAGAAGACCAGCATCAAATCGTGCTCTCCACGATTCAAGGAAAATTTGCTCCGTAACAGTCTGCGAGTAGAACGATTTATGGGCGGCAATGGCACTGGTCAGGCACAATCGGCCAACTTCATCGTCCTGTACGACATCTTCCAGCTGCACCACGACCTGTACACCTTCATGGAACAAGTGCCCGGAAAGTCGCTGTACTTGCGTCTGGCTGATGGGCAAGACATTCCTGCCAACACTGCTCGAGAGTGGACTGTCCAGCTGCTGGAAGCCATCATGAAGATGCAAGAGGTCGGAGTGGCTCACCGTTACCTCACCGTTCGCCATGTGCTGTTCGACCAGTCGGACAGAGTCAAGATCGCCGGATGGAGCAAATCTGTCATCTATTGGGATCCGACCGACGGTGGCAGTGCACTCTTGCAACAAGCAGAACGCCGTTCTCGAAAGAACTCCCACTTGCCGCCCGATTGTTTCCGTGGTCCGTATGACCCGTCCAAGGTGGACATCTGGTCGGTGGGCGTGATTATGGTGGCCATGAACACGGGACGTTTCCCATTCAATGTCACCTCTGGCTTCAAATTTTCCGCCCAGTGGCGTCAATTCGTGACCGTCCAGCAGATGAACAGATGCCTTCGTGCTGCGTGCAACAAGATTTATTGGATTGACCCAGTTCGTCGTGCCACTCCAGCCCAACTGCTCAAGCACCAGTACTTCACCTCAAGCCAGAGTGTCATCTCTACCAAAGAGTTGAAGACAACTGTCGACCCGAAGCACGATCCAACTGCATTTGAAGGCGCAGATCCTTCGGTGGGTCTCAGTGGCATTGACGCCTGCTCTCAAAACGGCTCAACTGCCAATGCCTCAGGCAGCGAGGGTGGTTCTGTGACCGATTCGGTGCCGACAAGCGAGTCCGCCTGCGAGTCTCAAGCTTCCGAGAACTCTGCTCCTGAAGAATCGGCCTCTTCTGCCAAGCCACTGAGCGTGTCAAGCAAGAGCATGCACTCATCGTCTGCTGTCAGTAGCAGTAAACAATCGAGCAAGAGCAAGAGTCGATCATCTTCATCGTCTCACTAAACTCTGTCAGTCTCATACTATGCCACATATGTTGGCCACTTATTATTAGTTCTATTAAAGTTTATTGAACTATTTGTTGTATTGCTTTCATTTTCAAACTCAGCTCTCTGCGTGTTCGTAATTGTTATATTTGTGCAAATGTTCAGGAGGACTGCACTTCAGTTTGTAGTTCAAATAGAGTGCCCATTGGTCAATCAACAACAATCAGACACCAAACCAGTGCATTATGATTTAGTCCACTTTAGTGAAAAGTCTTGGCAAACATTTGGGAAACACTAATGCTCTGTGATTGAACTAATCAAAAATGATCACATTGACCAACAGCCAAGGCACAAGCCAATGCTACAAGCCCGAATTAAGGCACTTATGGATCAAATTAATTTTCCGACTGGCCCAGTGGTCTCGGGTGCTAAAGGAGAGCTATTGAGCGACGCCCATTGTAGACATATCTATAGCTCAAACATTAGTCCCACCAGGTGCACTGTCTCGCCCACAGAGTCTGAGCAAGGACCAACTGGAGAGAACGAAACCGATTTGTTAAGCTGTGCCTCTTTACTCACTCCTATCAAGCCAAGACGCAAGCCACATCCTCGACTGATCACCACTGCCACAGTCAACATTCAAGTGGACCAACAGATTGGTGACGAGCAGCAGCAAGACGATGAGCAACAGTCGCCACCGCCGCAATTCGCCTCTCAAAGATGTTCACTTTGAGCAAATAAGCCAATGTGTCTCACTACAGCAACATGCATGTACATTGTACAATCTGCCTTATGATTTGACCCTGCTGATTCATTCAGCCATGTGCAGTATTAAACCATTTCAATGCTATGCATTTGAGTTTTGAGTTATTTAACGCTATCTGCGGGTTTACAACTGTTTACTTCAATTAACCAAGTTTGCAGTCGAATAGAGACCGAGTTAGATGCGTTTGGCAATTGAACTTTATGGTCTAGTTGGACTATTATTTCCTCTTGTATCTCTAGAGTAGCTAGACATTATTGTATCATGATGTATTCGCCTTGACCTATTGAAGTGACAATCGCAGTTGAACAACCAACTTGGCTCTAATCAATGCTGAGTGCTGTGCCAATTGCACAGTGTGCAATCGATCCGGATTGGCCAATCACTTCCGACATATCGACATGTTGAACATTATAAATTGTCCATTTATGCCTGAATGTGTGTGTGCGAAGAAATTAATGTAACGTGATGCACGTTGTTTGTGTGAATGCGCAATATAAATTAATTAAAGCTAATGTTCATTAGGGTGCGATCATATGCACAGGCAAATGGCAACTCGTTGCGTGTTATGATCGATGGACAGTTATTAATTTGTATATAACATTTCGCATATCGCATTGGTCACTCTCTGTCTCTGCTACAAATTAACGGTCTGTCCAAATCAATAGTTGGATGGATGCAATGCAAAGTGGCTACATTTAGATTGGACTTGAACACTGTTCAATGCACAGTTCACATGTTCAGTGCCGAGTGCAGTGTGATTCCATTAGAATCAATAGTAATTAGTGAAATTGAACCCACAACTATGGCTAATAGAACCATTTCACCTGTGTGGCATACTTGATCGATTCGGCCACTTCTGAACATTCCATATGTATCATTGCATTATTGCACTTTGATGCAAACGGTCAAAAGCTAATGAGCGATCGAGCAGTATTGACAAACATTATGCCATAGAACACACAGTACTGTGTCACGCGGCATTGGCTTTTTACGAGCTGAATAACATTCACATTGCACACTATAGTCACTGAACCGAGTCGGCTAAAGATAAACAAGAAATAAAACAAAAACACTTAAACTGAAGTTTTAATTTTTAATAATAAATATGTGTCATGTCAAATAGACATTTGCAGAGAGTGCCATTGGGTCGTTGGTGGCATGCGGCCAACTAGTTTACTTGTCTGCACTCTTTGGTTTGTGCTTGCCATCGGTCTCCTTCAGCCACGGATGTTCCTTGAGTTTGTCCACTGAAAGTCGCTTAGTGGACTCAATGGTCAACATGTGACCGATGGCGCTGATCCCGTTCTTGGCCACCTTCAGGGTGAGGACGTTCTTTTGGATGTCGTCGCCAACCTTGGTACTGTCTTTCTCGGTGTCGTATGGATACTTCTTGCACAAGAGATAGTACAGGGTGGCGCCAAATGACCAAACATCCGCCGGGATCGGGTCGAACTGCTCGTTGGTGGGATTGCCATACACTTCTGGTGCCTGATAGTCCTGTGATTTGCGCTTGGCCACCGGGATGCACGCCTGGAAGTTGATGTCATCGCGCTCGTCGTCATAGTAGATGATCGCCGACTGGAAGCCAGTCAACTTGGCACGCATGTTTGAGTGAGTGATCAGCACATGGGAGGGTCGAATGGCACGGTGAGAGATGCCCATGTCACCGAGGAAATCCAATGCTAGCCGAATTTGCTTGGCCACAAACTGAGTCTCACCCTCGTTGAGCGCACCTTTCTTGGTGGTGTAGTCCTGTGCGTTGCCGAGCGGAGCCAACTCCTGGAACACGTAAATGGTGTCGCCCTTGACGATGATGTCCCAGGTTGGGATAATGTTCTGGTGCGCTTTGCCAAGGTGACGTAAAATCTTGAGATAAGTCGAAGTTTTGGGGTTTAAGCCAGACTCCTTGATGTCGTACTGTTTGCACACAACGAGACAGTCTGAGGGAAAGTCCTTGTGAGTGCTCTCGTACAGTGCCTTGGCTGAGTGAGGCTTGGCCACCTGCTTCTTGTAGTCGATCTTATACTTGCTAAAGGCTTCCTCCTTTTCCTTGATCGGATCGGCACCCACGCACGATTTGATTCGTTTAATGTTGTCCAGGAGCAGTTCTTGTCCAATTGTAATCATCTTCTCATCAAAGCTCAAGCTTTTTAAGCTCGAGATACTGGCGGTCGATTTCTTGGAAGCTCTCGAGGTAGGTTTGACGTTGGCCACGGTTTTGGTCGATCCAGTAAAGGTAGCTTTGTTTTGTTTGTCAGCAGGAGACACTGAATAAGGTTGCTCTCGAATCTTGTGACCGGCCAAAGTTTTAGAATCGTCTCGAGAAATTCCTTGCTTCACTCTCAGAAAACAAAGCATCTTTCTGGTAATATAAGGCATTCTAGCAAAGAGAACAATCAAAGAAATGAAGCTTGGAAAGAAAGAGAAAGTCGCAAGTTAAATGACAACTTTTGGAGAGGCACAGGTTTAAACAGTACTTTTGAGTGTTCGATTATGTTCGGGGTGCAAACTTCACTTCACTGAAACTCGAAAGAAAGCAATGTTTGAATAGAAAGACATTTCGATTGAATTCTATTTACACGACATACTATGTTACTCGTCGTTTGTGTGTGATTGTTGCATTTGAGTGTCAATGTATTCGTTGAAGTTGTGAAATTTGCATAGTCACTTGCTAGTTGACAATAATCACAGCTAATCACACAAACTGTCCATCACTGATGGTTGTGAATGGAGAGAGTGGACACATTAACAATTGAACCGACTAATCAGTGATGACAAGCAAATTCATAATTAATGAACACATTCGAGCAATCGTTTGTACAAGTCCGATTGTATTGAGCAAGCAAAATGCACATCATCAAGTAATAATTATACAATACCTATGCACATAAATGCAAACTATAAGTTATTCAAGTCAATCACTAGGCTCAATCAATCAGAGTGCATGAAATGCTTTATTTCTCAAATTGTAGCACAAAACTAATCATCCTTTAGCCATGGATGATCTTTGAGTTTTTCCACTGAGATTCGCTTGGTGGACTCAATTCGCAACATGTGGCCAATGGCACTGTGCGCGTTCTTGGACACCTTCAAAGCGAGAACGTTCTTCTGAATTTCGTCGCCAACTTTGGAATTGGCCTTATTGACGTTAGATGATATGTCCGTGGTTCATGTTGTTGTCTGCAGCGATGGTCGCGTTTGGAGGTAGATTAGCCACAATGACCGTTGGCGGAGCTACCTGCACCAATTCGAGCAAAGATGTTCCCTTGGTCTTTTGCCTTATCGCTCTTTTCCTTGTCCTTGCTGCGATCACTGCCTGTCTCGTTCTTGCCTTTCTTGGCCACCTCTGCATTTTGGGATGACTTCTTTGCTTTATCTTCATTCTCCTTGCATTTGTCATCTTTCTCTTTTGCTTTGAGGTCCTTAAAGTCCATATCGTGAACACAACCACCATTGTCCTCATTCTTGGGTTTCTTCGAAGAGTGCTTGGCGGACTTGTTCTTCTCCTTGTCTTTCTTCTCACTTGGCTGTTCTTTGTACAGATGCTCGCCTTTGTCGGAGTGCTTGTCCTTGTGTTGGTGATTGTCACCACGAGTTGCTTCATTCTTTGAAATAACCGATTTGACTTCTTCTTGGTTGGCAAGCTTGCTCGAATCGTCATCATTACGGTCTTTGGAGTAAGTATTACCACCCATGATCAAGTGTAAGAAATGAACGAGTGAGCACAGCCGATGAAACAACTTTTATATGGAAATTTGTCAGCCAAGTTCGGATAAAGTCGAATAGAAAATGTGAACCATTGACCATTTGCACGACATGTTACTCGTGGATTTGTGTATAATTGTTACATTTGAGCGTCAATGTGTTCGTTGTAATTGTGAAATTTGCCTAGTCATTTGCTAGTTGACGTTGTTCAATGTTCACTGTTCACTGTTCGAATGTGCTCAATGGACAACAATTGGTAGAAATGTCTATAAATTAGCATTAGGTTTGTCGGTCTATGAGTGGTGGTCAAACGACTAAGCGCACCAAATCGTTGGACAGCAAGTCGTAAGTTGCAAACAGTCAAAGATTGACCATTCGAAAAGTGCCAAATAGAGTTGATTGGCGCACTGATGCGTCCATTTGTCAGTGCCCACAATGCTTATCAATTGCTGAGCCAATTTAATGAAACTATTCGTAATTCATAAACAGAAACATTATTTGTCTAGCACAATGTACTGAGCAAACAGTCGAGGGTCAATTTGACATACTGCAGTTTGTCGGGTTAATTTGAACGTTCCAATTGGAATGCTAATTAGATTTTCAAAACCGAAAAACTAATTCTCTTCATATGTTTAAGGCTAATTGTAAGTTAAATGAGTTGAATTCTATTTCTTGTTTTAATTGTTTTTGCTCCATCATTTGGCCAGAGTGCCATAGAGTGCACAGATGTGTCCCCCAATCGAGCAGTTCTCTCGTTGCTGGTATGGCAAATGTCTCCTGTTTGTGCTCATTTGTGCCAACTTTACCGCAGCTGCCCTCAATCTAGTGCTTGTGTTCCTTGTCTACAGTGGCACCACTGTGTTTGGCCTGGAAAGTCGAATCGACAGTTGGCTCTATCCAAATGTATGTATACTTTACACATCTCACCTTTTTGACATTGTTCGTTGTACGCTAGGTCGCTGATGGTAGTGGAATCAGAATCTTAATCTACGTTGGCTTTTTTGTGGGCGCACTGTCGCACCTTTTCACCGCCTTCGCCATCTTCAACTTTGAACCACCGCTCATGTTACTGTCGGTCATTGTGACTGTGGTGGCAATCATCCTTAATGCCATAACCTCACTCTTTGTCACCTTGAACTTGATAATCTCGCTGGCTTTCAGTGTGCTCATACTCGCCTGGTTTGCTAGCTCATTGTCCGTTGAGAGTGATCCAAACGATAAGAATAGTGACAGTTTGAGTATCTCTACTTGTGAGTGAAAGTATATTTGTGTGCATTCTAATTAAAATGTTGTGCAAAAGAAATGTTCAATTGAATCTATTGCTCAGTCAGTGACGACTTGCACCAAAGTTAGATGACCAAGCACCATGCTTCAGTGCAAATCTGCACACTGCACACACGTACCCGATTAGACTAGTGATCGAGGCAATTCGTTGAATTGCAGTTTGTTGTTGACACTCAGCCCGAATGTCACAATGTATAAATGCAGAATGTAGTATGTTTGAATTTCTATTTCGCTGTTGAAAAGGCAGTGTGCACTATGAATTGACAATCGAGTCATATTAATTTTTATTATAAATTAAAATAATAATGACAGTGTGGAAGTAGTGATCAACCTCAATCTTTTGCTCTCATTTCTTACGGTTCTCTTTCGAATTGGCTGGTTTGATGATGGTAGTGCCCATTGCAGATCGTTGGCTAGCCTGCTTCGAGCCAGCCACAAGAATGCTTCCTCCTTTAGTGTCACTCATTGCACGTGACTGCGAGTGCATCAACACTCGAGAACGTTTCGAGCCAGGTCTCTCGCTATTGGTGCTCAGTCCCGACCGTCCGGTAGCTTTGCTGTGGCCACCAGTGCTCATGCCATACTTGGATGTCCTTTTCTTGGTGGTCTTTTTCGAGTGAATTCGAGCCGACAACTTGCCACCTCCATCTGGCTGTATCTTGGATCGGCTCGACTTGGCAGTAGAAGATGCTTTAGTCAAGGTTCCTCTTGAGGCAGAGTGAGCGTGCTTTCGTTTGGGCTTCTTTGTCATGGCTTGTCTGAAGCAAAACAGCATCACGCACAGCAGTGCAATGAGAATGACGAGCACCAGTGCAATGATAATGCCCACACCCAGGCCTTTGGAGGCTGCATTGGCCACATTGCCCGAGCACTGGATAAAGTCGGCATAGGCAATCTTGCTGTACTTCACCGGCACGTCCATTTGGTCATAGATGTCTTGTGGGAAAATGAAAATGAACTCCGGCCCAAAGAGGTAAAACTTTTTCTCCGCAAGGAATCCTTTCATTACGCCCCAATTGAGACTTGACTTGGCAGACTTGTCGCGCGCAATCATGATCGTGTCGTTGGGCCCGGCCATCATTGGATAGAACTGGCCATCAGCGTCGTCGGGTACCAGGGCACCTTGGCCTATACTTTGCTCCACGGTACTCTCTCGAAAGTGGTATCGCATTATCTATGGGGGAGAGGTGATTGTTATTGTTCAATAGGAAAGTTCAAATTACTCCAGTCCACTCGAGGCAATGTTCACTCACCTGCAGTCCATTATCCTTCTTGTGGATGGCATGGAAAAATTTGACATTATCCGACGAGATCTGCACCTGTTCATCACTGCCATCGTAGTACAGTCCATTAAGGAGCTTGCTGTTGGCAATGTCATAAATGACGCCTTCCACGGTCGCATTCTTGCCGGTGGTGAGTATGAGATAATCACTGACGGAGTCAATGGCCACAAACGAGTTGTAGATTAGGTCCTTCACCACTATTCGAGTGTAGTTCTGGGACTGGTACAGTGTGGGCCACTTCTCTCTCACCGAAGTTGGCGCCACAGCGGAGACGAACAATTTGTCCACAGAAGCGTTCAACGAGGTGAGCGGCAAGTCATACACAAACTGGTCCTTATGCTCGTCCGCCTTGGTGAGCACAATCACTCGATTGCGTAACATGCCCACACACAGAATGGTGTCCTTGGGCTTTGAATCTTTACTCGAACAGATCACCTACGGAGAGAAGATTAGATTGAGACAGAATGAGACAATGACAAGTAGCACTTACCCCACCAGAGTCGGCATCAGCAAGTCTTCCTGCAGACTCAATGCAGTGCACTTGCAATCGGCCCAAATGGACAAACACAAACAAAAGTGACAGAAAAGTGATTCCTTTCAAAAAGTGAAAAATCATCACGCGGATAAGTGGAGCAAAGTATTACTGACAAGTAAGACTAAGGGCAAGTGACCGAGAAGTCAAAGTTGAACGCACTTATAAATGGACAAGTTAAATTGAAATGAGAATTGTTTTGTGTTGCGGTGAAGCATGTTCGACAATTAGGAACAGTGCAGGATTAATGTGATTCATCGTGGAACAGTGAACATTCGAACTGTAACCATTTTGGTACACTCCAATCACCAATAAATGCATTTAAACCGGTGACTGCGGTCGCCTTACCCACTTACAAGTTTTTTCAATTAAAAAGTTTAATTGAATATGTAATCACGTAACCATAAACCGAATTAGCCTCCATCCTGCACTGTAATAATGGCTGTTGGGTGTTTATGCTTGTCCTCAAAATAACCCAAACAGTTCGATTGTTTACAATTGTTGACCATTTCCCGCCAAAGTTTGCCCTAGCCTTTGTCAACGAGACATATGTGACATGTGTGCTTTGTGATGATCACGAACTGGCAATATATATCATTATAATCATTAACAAATAGGCAATGGATTCTAATTTGTCAGCCAACAAAACAACCATCGGTAATCGAATGCAGCAGTTGTAGAGTGCCCCACAAAAAAAGAGACAACACGTTCTCTACTCGAACAGCGATTTCATTACCGCATTAATGAGACCGCCGCCAAACAAAGGTCGACAAGACAAACTTGACAGTGACGGGAAGACATTTCCTGGCTCGTCAATGCCACACATTGCTTTCACATATGGCTTCACAGCTGGGGACAGTTGTTGACTCGAGTGTAATTTAGTCTTTATTCGGTGCTACAGAGCGGACTGTGATTTCAATTAATGTCATAATTGGAGAATTTATTGGCCAATCAAAACATAAGCATAAACATACAGTTACACAAACATTATCGGGCGAATGTAAGCTAAGCATTGAATGCACCTCCGTTGGTGGTACAGTAAAGCAGTGGAAGCATCACGAGATGACACTCGGTAATCACTAATCAGTAATCTCTAACACTAATTGCAACAAAATTAAGTAAAACAAAGACAATCGCAATAATTACTGCGCGCTCACAATCACCTCTGTCAACAAGAACAATCGACCAGCTGTGCACTGCAGTGAACATGCGCCGCTCATGGCGTGCTCATATGGCTTTGTTTGTTTATCGACTGTTGAACAAAACAATTATTCGCTTTTATTTAAGGTAATTTTCTAGTTTATTTTCTTATTCAATTTATGGTCTCACATTTTAATATTCTTGCAGATGTCTTTGATTTGAAAATTTTAAGTTTTTTTTAGGAAATTCAAATGCCAATAATGAACAAGCTACAAGCACATCTAACCAGAGGAAGTACCATAAACGGAAAGTAAGTTTGTTTCACTTCGTTGCCTCTAAGCCCACAAGCTTCCAGTGCAATTCGACCGTATAAATAATAACCCTTTTTGTGGCGATACTTCGATGGTTGCATCAAACAATTACTTCATCAGTTATGGCATCGATTTGGACGAGGAACTAGCCGATAATAGTTTCCCAATTACCAATCAACCAACGGATGTTATCCAATTGCCTACTACAAGAAGAATTTACGATGCTAAATATTTAAAAACAATTTGATCAACGATCGAAACGAAACTCTAACCGATGCAAATTGAATTCAACAAACGTGTTCCAATATATGATGTTTCGCCGTGAACTATTTAATCTGGTAGGTTATCATTGATAAGTTATCAATCGTTAATTCAGTTACCTGAATATGGTGATGTCTATGGTGATCTACTATAACTCCATAACAAAATTTAACACTCAAAATGTGAAAGGAATCAAGCATCTTTCATGTGCGGTATAGAATAACTTGTAGTTTGTCTATGTAGGTAAGTTGTAATACGAATTTATATGATACATTCGACATATCGCCCAATCACCAATTCAGTGCTTCTACCGATTGGCTTATAATTGTCAATTGTAGTGAGGAGCAATTAATTGTCATGTCACCGGTCTATTAATCTTTTGCATTTTCTTTTGTAGGCGATTGACCGATTTTATCTAACGAATTTTTATTTTATTTTGATTTCTTTAGATATCGCAAACCTGAAAGCGCGCCAAGTTCACCCGAATCTGTTTTGAACAGAAAGAAATTAGACGATAGTGATCTAAGGGTAGAAGACGAGGAAGGAGATGAAGACGAAGAGGAAGAAGAGGAATAAAACAAAACCTAAACTACCTTGAAGGAGATCGAGCCAATGAAGACCTGGGCCAATGGCCAATTGTGGTAAAGAAGTCTCGAGAACGAGCAATGTTGCTATGCGAGAATTGAGGTAAGCCATTCGACAGACCTTCTTTACTTAAGTAATTAATAAGCTAATTAGGCGACACCTGCAAACCCTCACCGGTGAGAAAGTAAGTGATTGCTCAATTTACTGCTAATCTAATGGACTTTGTCACTCTCGCACTTATCGATCTGCAGAGGTCTCAGTGCACTTGACCAGGGGAGTTTCGCTGATGGCCTGCATTGAAATGTTATCAAGAGATGTTACCGTTCCGTAAACACTGGCTTTTATGTCCACGATAAGGCAAGGTTTACTGCACGATAATGCAAGTAAATGCAGATATGAACTGATACAACCCATATCGAACAACAACAGACAATATAATAGACAATTTGCATTCGGTGGCCATTGTTTATGACCATCGTTTGCACACTAGCCAATGCCATCCGACATAACATAAGTGCCGAGCATTCCAGCTTTCTCATATCATATGGAATCATTGTCTCCTCGTGAACTCATCAATTCTGTGATAGTGATAGACCTGTTTAACATAGTCAACTAAATCGAACTCTTTTTTCTCTACAGGTCCCATCTGAGGAGAACAGTTCACCGCCAGCTCCAACCTGTACTATCACCTGATGATGCACAACAAGGTAAGTGTCGCATTTTTATGGTTTAACGGTTAAATATAAGAACTCGATCACGGGCGTGGCTTTGCGATCGGTCACATGAATGACATCGAGCCACTAATTTGATTTAACACTTATTTGCATTAGTGTCCTTTGTTGTGATTGCAATGCGCCAATTGAGATCACATGTGTACAGGACAAATTCAATGTATTGCCTTGTATGGAATTGATGGGTTTGCAGCATTCCATCCACTCGATCCACTGCCATCTCTTCGTGTTTCCATTGTCAAATTGACAATGTCAATCGCGCCGATCGACTTGATTGTTAGAAATGTTGCACTCGACCACGGCAGCGTGCACGAACTAGTCCGATCAGTGACACATCTCGTGTTGACTTTGCACTGATCGATTCACTCACTCGTTTATTACATTGCATTCGTGCATCTACTTAAGTACAATTGTAACGAAAGCAATCGGACAGAGATTAATTAGACTTTTTTAAATAATAGCAAAAAGCACTAATTGTTGCATACTTTTTTGTTCACTACGAGTGGCAGAAGAAATGCACTGCCATCAATAATAACTTTGTTCACTTCGTTTCGCCATCAACATGCTGACAACAATATTGCATATGCTACTCGATTTACATGATATCTCCTCGCATACAATAGTTTGTGTTAGAAATAGTTTGTCCTGTCCTGTGTGCACACTCGCAAGCAAGTTCTCCAATCTTCGAATGTCATCGCAAAAGCAACCGTCTTCTCCTACTGAGGGTGAGCCAAGGTCTGGACGTAACTTATCGTTGAAGTCCGTAGCTGTACCGGTGAACGATACTCGATTCTCCCAAGACAGTGCCAACGATGCCCGTGTGCAACAAGTGGACACTAACTCGGGTGGTCAAGTGTTGGTTGGCTCAACTATGACTACTTCTCTGGACCCTTCTTCTGCCGTTGTTCCTGCCGGCAGTCTTGCCGCCATTAAGTCCGACTGTGCCACCCAGACTGCCCTGTGCAGGCACAAGAGATCACTGCTCAGCCGTTGACTTCGAACTCCGGTGGCCGAGGCACTGTGACCACGATTGCCGTCAATTGTCCTCCCGCTGCTCATGGAACTGTTGGTGGACATGACACCGAGCAAACTGTTGTCGGTCCGGCCGGGACTGTCATCGCCAACGATAACGACGATGATTAGGACGACGATTACTACGATGCTATTGACAAGGAGGAGCACGAGCTCCTCGTGATGCTAGACTTCTACTGGTCCTGGTTCTGGGCGTTGGTCATCAACGAGCTCTCGGTGGCCTGTGTTTGCATCATGTCGATCGTCACCATCGGTGCCAAGATTCTGGAATTTTACCCCTGGATTCGCCAGATCTTTCATTGAACAAATGGTCAATGCATTCACACCATGTATGCATGCATGTGCACCATCGCAAAATTAGTCATATGTGACCTAATTACCATTCTTTTTATTAAAAATAATTTTTAAAAAGTCCAGGACCAGGACTTAGCGGCATATCTCCAATCGCGGTGTTGCTCACTATGTCGGCAATAGCTTGCGCGCACGTCTCAACAGAGCCGGAAGAGTTGTTCTGCAATGAATTGACTTTACACAATGACGGGTTCGTGTCTTCCATGAAATGGTCCGCTTTGGTGTGCTTATAAGCTATATATTTGACTATAGTCAAAGAGTTATGTCTGCGTCGCATTGCCGTAAATGACACCGATCAACTTGTGATCAAATGCACTGTGTCTCGGAAATATTGCCAATATTGCCAATATTAATAGACCTAGTAGCTACTGTAGCACGATAAGATTGTTGGTCTCAACTACATTGTTGTACTCACTGAGAACCAATATGAACAAGTGAACTGCACTGGCAGTACTGATTAATGTCACAAGTTGATGCCCAATCGATAATTTATAAAATTGAACCAATTTCTCTTCTCTATATAGACGATGTCACTGGCAACCAGGCACGTCTCCAGTCAGTTACATAGGCCATGTTTCTAATTATAATGCTAATATTAGCACACACAGGATTGAACATCCTCACTCGGTAATAACGCTCAGTCAATTACTAAATTGTCCATTGAAGTACTAGTGCATTGCTCGACTTAGATGTTTGAACAGTGTTCTTGCACGATTTATTACAGTTTGCCAGTTTACACGTTGGGCACTGCAGTACTGCTAGTTTACTGTTCCGGAACATTATGTTGCCTTATGCACTTCTCCACTTCTCTTCACTCACACAACTTTGATTCGGACCATTGACTGTAAACACATGTGTTGCTCTTGTGTACCACGGTGAATTATCACTCGAAGGGAGTCACTGAAGAGACTGGTGAAGTCACTGGTGAGACATTGCCAAATGTCGATGTGCACACATGTGAACAGACACACTAACCTGTCACAATGTTTAATCATTTACTGTAATACAGGATGGATGTTTGCGTTCGCTAATTATCGCTACAATCCTCATGCAATATTCTCACTCTAATTCTAGTGCACCACTGGAGGCCATTGCGCACAACCACTTAGGCACTGACCGTAATGGCTTCACTCTGCTTTGTCCTAAACATTACGAACATATTGTGGTGCTGTACAATCAACTTCAATGTACAGCGCTGCGGTCGGCACAGTTTCGTGGCCGGCAGTGCCTATTAGGTTTTTTGCTGATTCACTGAGAAAATAGAAATTCTATTTAATAGGAACGTTCACTTGCGGCTACACCGTTGCTTTCACTTGGTCACTTTACTATCTGCAGTCAAATACATTGATATTTGCTCTCTTGTTTGTTTGGAACTTAAATTCACTTGAATCAGCCATGGTAAGGCTTCTGTGCTTTGTCTTCTGTTCTTTTATATAACTAATTTACTTTTATTTCTATAGGCTCGTCGATATGATTCGCGTACTACAATTTTCTCTCCAGAAGGTTTGTTGTTTCTTTTGGGCAATATCTTTAGCTAAAATGTGTGTGTTTATTACTAGGTCGATTGTATCAGGTAGAATATGCAATGGAAGCTATTGGCCATGCTGGCACATGCCTTGGAATTCTCGCTTCGGATGGAATTGTTCTGGCCGCCGAAAAGCGAAACACTAACAAACTTCTCGATGAAGTTTTCAGTACGGAAAAGATCTACAAACTGCATGAGTACGATTTTTGTGATTTCTATATATTCAATATTAATGTTTATGGTTATTATATTTTTCAACAGTGACATGGCATGCAGCGTTGGTGGCATTACTTCCGATGCTAATGTTTTGATCAATAAATTACGATCCATTGCCCAGTGTCACTTGCAAGAGCATGGCGAGAGTGTTCCATGTGAACTTCTGGTAAGCAACATATGCGACATTAAGCAAGCATACACTCAGTTTGGTGGAAAGCGTCCTTTTGGTGTTTCGATCTTGTACATGGGCTGGGACGTGCACTATGGCTTTCAACTGTATCAGTCTGACCCGAGCGGCAACTATTCCGGTTGGAAAGCTACTTGCATTGGCAACAACAGCAGTGCCGCTGTTTCTTTGTTGAACCAAGAATATCAAGTAGGCCAAACTAATCTCAAGCAGGCACACGCCTTGGCTATTAAAGTCCTAAGCAAGACTCTTGATACTACTAAACTTACTGGCGATAAACGTAAGAAACTCTAATTTTTATCTTATAATCTTGATTTTAATTTTGGTTGTGTTCATTGGTTTTTAGTTGAAATGGCCACTCTCACTCGCGAAGACGGTAAAACTAAAATTCGTATTCTGCCCCAGAAGGAGATTGAATCGTACATAAAGATATACGAACAAGAGGAAGCACACAAAGCCGAGGCGGCCAAGAAAAGTGAAGAGAAAGGAAAAGGAAAAAAGTAGTCACTAAACTTATTAATTTGTGTCTTTTACAATTGTAACTATTATTAATAATAAAACAGTATTGTTCATTTCATAAAACTTATTTCGCTGCATGTTCTCTTTTGGCCATTGCGATATCGTCGTTCACTTTTTAATTTCTCACTTCTCTCTACTGCATCTGTTTGCCGCTTAGTGTGTGGCGCAATTCCGTGAAATTCTCTCTTACTCACTTGCATTCGTTCACTGTTCTATGCCTTCCTTAGTTCGGTTGGTGGCTCATTTCGGTGCTATTTGATCTGTGTTGAGTGATACTCATTATGCAATAATGTGCTAACTACAAATGCAAATGTTGTGCCTGATAATTTGGTTCTTAACTATCTGATTTGACTAACTGACGGACTCCCGACTCGGAACGACAAAAAGGACTCGTCTGTGCATTGCCGCGCTCTGCTTGGAGAAGTTGATTAATTAATAAGCCAAATTGGTTGATCGCTCAATTAGTCCGCATGTCCTAATATTGTGGTAACTGCGGTTCATTTGAATAAAGGCAATTAATTAATTATTGACAAGTCAAACGTTTCCAGTACGTGCTCAATACTACCCACTGCACGCAAATTGCGTGACGCAATACACAACACAAATATGTCGCTTTGTCGACAACCGCTGCAACTGATCTGTAGCACTTAATCTGGCAGTAATCCCGAAAAGTCCATATAATAAAACCTTTGTTCACTTTGTCCTTGGAAGTCTCAATTGGCAGTCAATTTATCTTTCACTTTGCCTCTCGTCTAATGTGAGTGAGTGAGTGCGTCAATTCTGTGAATAAATGCCATCATACGTGTGCACGGTTTGGCTTGTTACTAACTCGGCCCATGTCACCCGCGAACATTCGTTCAATTCAATCAATGTGAAATTGCAGCTGTGTGATGGTGCACCACGTGTCATTTGTAAATAGGGAAGACAAATGATAATCCACTTGTACTTGACTTCAATGGCCAACGGTACTTTCGTTAGTTTCGATAGTAACTAGCTGACAATGAATTGACCGAGTAGTCCACCCCAATTCTAGTGATGAGAGTAACCAAATTTCCAGAATCGAACCAAACGTGATCGTCCGTTGGTAGCCTCAAACTACTTATTTATTGATCGAATGACTCGGTCTCAAATCGAGACTCTCGATTGATAATCGAGTACAAATTTAGCCACCGAGAAATAGACAAGCTTCTGGGTCGGAAATTTTTTTTGAAAATATGATTATGCATTGGGCACTAAAAGTATTATAATTACTCGACAAGGCTCAATAAAACATTCAGAATTAAGTTAGTTACCTGAAACGGTGGACTGTTACTATACAGATGACAAGCAATTGGGAGGCCAATTGGAGATAAAGCGAAAGCTTCATTGCTTGTGCCATATTAAGGCGAGATCACGAAATATAGGTCCTATATTATAGGAGGAATGTCTTTGTATTCAAGTAAAGCTCACATAAATCAAATGTATGCATTTGTTTACAAACATTATATAATAACTTTTTATTTGAATGTTAAATTTGCATAATTAGGTAGATATTAATTACAATTCACAACTCCCCGACAGTAATCAATTCGTTTGGCATGAAATATTGTGCAGTTCCTTGGAGTTTGATTGTATGCAAGTTGGGACAACGTCGAAATGGCACCCAAGATAGACGCACACATTGCTCAATTCGACGACGTCCTACGGCATTCATGTTAGGCCCAATCATTCGTTCAACATTTACCAAGCGACATTCAGTGCAACGCTCAACATGCTGAGACAATTGGAGCATCTGAAGATTGGGAAATAATTCGGCCAGATGCAATCGTTCGGTGTCGAAGTGAGCTGTTGAGTTGATAGACACGGAGAATAGACGAACTGAGGGGACTTGGGCCAATTCGGGTTGAGGTACTTCGTTTTGTGAGACATTCGATGTAAATGTCACTTCCAAGTCAATCAATTCAGTTAGTGGTGACAGACATCTAGCCAGCATCGTCATAGGAATATGATAGTTTGACAAGCACAGATGGGTCAAAGAGGTAAATCGAACACCGAATTGTTTCATGTTATCGTAATGATCAACACGGAGACCCTCAAAAGATACTGAAATAAATTTGGTGGCCAAGTGTGGATCGAGCAAAAATATTTCCTGCAAAGGCAAACTCATATTGCAGTGAATACGAATATTTTCATTGGCGTACTGACGAATTGAGTCCATCAACATCGTTCCAATATACTTAGAAGTAAATGTATTCAGTCGAGAAAGAATCGCAAGTCTCGGTGTGTCAGTTAGGTCTGACAGAGTGCCATTCAAGGTGAGATGTTGGAGAGATTCAATTTGGTTGATCGAGTCCAATAGAGTGGCACAATTGGTAATAAGGTCATTACGAAATTTCTGAGCGATTAGTTCGTCGTAATGGACGAAATCTATTTCTAATGAAACCAAACTGTTGGCGTAGTAATTGACCAGGCGAATCATTTGCTTCAGAGACGAGATAACTGAAAATGAGAGAACGTTGTCTTGTACCACGGTGAGCTTAGAGATGGTTGGCAAAGTGGCCATTAGCGGCAAAGTAAATTTTTCTGACAAAACCCGACCAGGCACGAGTAAAGCATCAAAGCAGATCTGGCCTAGTGGCCGAAGCGGCACCCAAGGCGATCCATTTTCACGTCGAACATGTTGCATCAAATTATTTCCGAATGGTCTCTCATTGTCATGAATCTTTTGAACGTCTTCTTGGTAGTCTCGAACGAGCACAACCGAACGACGATGTTTCAACTCGGTCGGAATCACTCGAAGCCAATTTGTGCATACCACGCGGACGGAACGAAGTAGGTCACTCAGTGGGACACGTTTGAAGATATTCTCTAGGCAGAGATCGGGCAAGTGGGACGGTGGGAGAGACATGATTGTGTGTTCAAGGAGATAATCGCATCAATAAATTGGGATAGAAAAATCAAAAAAACGTTAAATAAGACCGAAAAAGACCTGCAGTGTCGTTGAGTGAAGAAAACAAGGAGTAATGCAGTGAGCCAAGCAATTGCTTAAGTTGTGGCCTTGTCAACACTGCACGGTGCACCGCTTCACTATTGACATCTATCGGACATATATGCAACAACTCAATGTGACAGTAATTAATTCATATCAATATGTTTTTTTTCTGCCTCACCAGATGCCAGACTAGACATTGGCAATGGGCACCGAAGGGACGATTGAATGAGTGCACGGTTGGTCATAGCAAATCGTCATTCATTCTCAGTGGACATCTTCCAATTGGCTTCATCTCTGTCTATCTCAGGCATTAATTATCATGATCGTGCACGATACAGACAGATTGTCACGCTAAAAATCCTTCCGAGCTAGCAGGAATGAGTAATGCGGCTAATTCGTTGATGGCGCTATGGGCACCATTAGTGGCCACTCTCGCCACTTTTCCTGCATCGATCGGTTTTGGTCTAATTAAGGAGAATCACTAATTGAACTAGAGACTGCTGTCATTTACATAAATAGATACGGGACAGGCAAGGAAATATTGTGCAGAGTCTTGATTAGCCTCGCTCCGTCCAATTGATCGTTCCGGATTATTGAGATGTCGTAAATAGCACGAAACACTACTCCAAATGAATTCATTCATCCTTCGAAGGTTACTTCTACTAAAATTGATTCAGGCAAAGCAAACTCTTTGCAATCTAACCCTAAAATACAATGAGAACAATGTCAAACAAGTCACCCAAATATCAAGGATAACTTTTATTGTGGATTAATTTCAATGCAAATGACCCCATTCAATCGAGCCTTAGTACACAAGTGCAGCATTCCATTTGGGTTAATCCAAAAGAGAGCTTTGTTAGTGGAAGGCGAGGCAAACCAATGGCACAACACTAGGACATTAGCAAGCCATCGGCAATGGCATTCTATTTGATTTCACTGAAGATGATTGGCTTCGAGTCGATTTGAGTACATGCTGGTCA
Organism: Rhizoglyphus robini; assembly: GCA_023373905.1. NCBI lineage: Eukaryota > Metazoa > Arthropoda > Arachnida > Sarcoptiformes > Acaridae > Rhizoglyphus > Rhizoglyphus robini. The sequence goes on along the minus strand of JAKIJQ010000001.1, from coordinate 9,140,162 downwards.
TTTGGGCCACTGAGTGAAAGATCGGTAATTGGGACCGAGTGTGGTGCAGTGAGAAACTTTTATTGCCGTTCGGTAGAGACTGGTATCTCATCACGGTAATGCATATTGTTGCCATTTGGGTCCATAAATTATGAACAATAAACGCATTGTAGAGAATTAGTTGCATAATCGAGACTGACTTGTGGAACAATCGATAGATCGATTGTACAGATGAGCTGGCCAATGAGATCAAGAAGGGAACTGATGAAAATATACAGGGGAACTGGCTTGTGAGGTGTGCCCGAGACCGAGGCAAGCAGACAAGAGGCACACTGTTCACTGTTCGTGAAGCTAACGATTGGACTTAATCAATGCTGCCAAATGTGTAGGAATTAGACTAGACTCAGGCAAAATCTTTAGTGTCGTTAGACTAGGTTTCCCCATTGCGCTGCACCGAGGAATCATTTGCGATTTTGACAAACGGGTCGTTGGCCACATGATTCATGTGATATGAATGCACGAGTGAATGGAACAAATGGCATAATATGGATTGACCAAATGAAAACAAGTGGCTACAGTCGAGAACAGAGGAAACTGGGGCAAGGATTCAGACCAAAACATCCCTTGTGAGAAGCAGTGATTGCCATTGCCACTGCTGCCCGAGTGCTTGGACTAATTAAATTTAAGCATCACATCAAGCATTGGTTCATTTGTTATGTGTGTCGGATCTAGACTAGAGGCGGGCAATAGATCACTAAATGGAGACCGATTAGACATGCAAATTGATACAAATGGTCAGGCATGGCCATTCATTCTCCATGTGGAAATTAAATCCAATATTTAATGAAACTGCTTTTACTAATCGCATTAACCTTCGTATTATATATTATTAAATAATGTTAGTTTGGCCATTGTGACAGTAGCTCATTTCATCGCCTCGGCCAATAAATGACCAATTGTCAAAGTAGCAAAAGTTGCAAAACATTCGTGCGAATTTATCAACTTTTCCATTTGGAACTACTCACAAATCAATTTTTTGTCGCTATCAATATAGAGACTACTCTGTGTGAATATGCAACATTGTCATTAATTTGCAAAATTTGCACATTTAATTTATTGAGGATTTATTGTGTCTTTGGCATCGTTTTTCGATTTTGGTTCGCTCGTCTTGAGATTACCCTGATAGACAGGAATGTGAATTTTCGATTTCACACCATAACATGAATTGTCCTTGATGAGTTTGCTTTGGTGAGGCAGCTGCCGGTGACTGAATAGTCTTTTCTGTCTGCTGAATTGCAGTGCTGATTGGTTACTGACTTGCCTGATGCTTGTTCCTTCATCTGCATGGATTTAGGCTTATAGTAATTTCGTATAATTGTCAAATTGTCTCCTCGATTTAAGTCATCAGTCAAGAGACTCATCCAGCGACATCGTTGGCAGAAATTCGCATTTGTTCACAATATTAAACAAAAAGATTGGGTTTGTTCTACCGAAAACAAAGTTATTAGCTAGTTATTGTCTTAGCAATAAAATGACGTTTTAAATGTCTTACCGCCAAAACATTGCCAGCAACCTTTTTCCTTGCAAAGATGTAATGAAATATTGGCTGATTTTCATGTCTTTGAGTAGTAGACTAGTTTGAATCGTAATTATTCGACATGACCAATGAAGATGTATTGCCTGGCCAGATGGCATTCTTTAAAATTAAACAAATTAAATCAATTAGTAAAATACAATGCGCATTAATAAAACCAAAACCTGTAAATTGCACTAGTTCTGGACCACCAACCAATGTTTAAACGTCGATATCGATCACTTGCCAATTCTCTTAAGAGAATGTATGATATTAAACGTTGCTTGAAATAAAAATTTCTTCGCAGACAATCAATTGTACAATCAAATGCCAAGCACTGATAAGATATTTGTCGAATTTACATTAATGATGTAAGTTACATTGTAACATTATCTTCGAAGGCAATCTTGATTAAAACTGTGGGTAATCTGAAACGCAAGAGACGTCAGTTCTACATGAGTTTGATTTATTTACAATTACTTACAGAACAAAATATTGATGTAAATTGGTAACAATTTGTGATTGGTAAACGAAATTGTGTCTTGGGCAAATCAACTTGTCTTCATTTTGTATCTAGCGCTAGAAAGAGAAAATATGATAAATAAGCACAAGATAATTATAATTAACTTACAGTTAGCGCTAGACCATTTTCCGATGAAGACTTTTGCCAATGGGACAATTTGTGTTGATTAGTTATTTATGAGACTCAATACAAATATAGCTTTCCGCGAGGCAGATCCTAAAGCAATTAATTTGTAATTAATAAAATTGTTACAAACATTGAGTGAGAGTAGTTCACAAATAAAAATATCGCCAACAAATGGAGATGCGCAAAGTGGCCATTTCGGTTAGGTCACATTGCTCATTTACACACATTCACAGAAACATCCAAAACAGCCAACATGAACACTGAACAGAACAATTATACAATGCTTTCCAGGCAGTGTATCCTTTCAATGGACTCATTCACACAGTAGCAAGTTGTTTTATCTTGCTTTCTATTTAGTGTCCCGCTTATTACATCTCAAGTCTAGTCAAGGAAAGCAGCAAATTAATCAAGCAAGCCGTCAACGTAAAAACGTGAACCATCGAAATTAAAAGGCAGATGGGCCAAGTCACATGTGAACACACTATTAAATCGATTCTGCGCATACAAAAAAAACAGACAAATGAGTTGAAATCAATTTAAATGGAGTGGATAAAGGTGCAACCCGAGTGAAGCAAACATGAGTGAGCAAGACAGACGGACTGTCGGCAAGAGAGAGATTTCTCATTTGGCATGGCTCGATTTAGTTAAGCTCCACAGCGAATCTCATAATGTCAGTCATTAGCAACGGCAGTTGAATGACACAATTTTAATTCCTATTTAATTCCTATTTCGTCCAAGCATAAGCAAAGCTATTGGGAAAAATTGAACACAGAACGCAGTAAAAAAGCGAATAATTAATCTGCATCAGCAGAGATTGTGATTGTGTGTCTCGCTTATATTTTCAATGACAAATCAAACGATAGACAAACAGTCGGACAAATAAGAAATGCACTGGTGTTAATCATTGTAAATAAGGACTTACACGGCGGAACGAATATTAATGCTGTGGTGAATAGGCAACGCCTATTAGGCATTGAAGCTCTGTCTACTGTTGCTTTTTGTCAGTCAGAGTAACAAACTAACCAACGAAATTGGCATTTAAATTCAAACAGTAAATTATTTAGTAAATAGTAATGTAAATAGTCTAGAGACAGAGGAACCAACCAGCCATTGGTGCCAGTCACAACTAATTTACAATCACGGTAAATTAGCAAGCCAACAATGGCAAGAACAAATCTCTGTCCAATGTAAATATCCACACACATAAGTAAGACCAATGGCGCACTCGCCGCTTCTGCCTGCGATGTAATGAGTAATGTGCGGCCATATTTAGGGATGTCGATTTAAATTTCTATTCACAATTGTCAATTGCCATTCAATGGCACAATTTGTCAATGGTGTGTGGCGAGTGAGTATTGTTCGCCATTTGAGCTAATGTCATTAGAGGGACAATGGTACTGCTCCTGGTCCAGATTACAGACAATAACAGAGAGAACAATCTAATTAATGTTCCATCAAAACAGACGATGCCACGGCCAAAAGAGAGGACATCGAACAATCCACACATATTAACATTATAATACAAACTTGCTTGACTTGTCGATCAGGACAGACATGTTGTGATCTAATTTGACAAGGCACATATACCCACAGATATTTCCTGTCTGCATTTGTCAAATGGTAAAATTTAATAAATGCCTGGGCCCGACTTGACAGGACAAAACAGGAGCAGAATCAGAGGAGGAGTAAATCGAGAGAATAAGCCCTAGACGGTGGATTCAAGGCGTGCATACAGATCTAGAAACAAGGTAAATAAGAGATTTTAAAAAATATTGACAAACATTCAAATGAAAACGCGATAGATAGCAGAATATGATAAAATGAAATGGAAGAGAATGGAAAAATTTTCTCGGCAAACGATCAACGACGTTCACAATAAAACGTGGGACGTGGGGCTTGCCAATAAAAGCCACAAACTGAATGCACAAATAAATTTCCATGTAATTTGGCCAAACGCCAATTAACTGAGAGACAAAGAAACGCAAATATGGACACATATCACTAGCCATCACGATAATCATTCTAAAGTTTAAACTCGTCTTTATATCGGAAAAATATCCCATTCAATATTCGCTGGACGTGCTCTAACTTATAAGGCGTTTGTTTAATCCAGCAAGCACATAAAATAACATCTTTCCAATTCATTTAAAATCAATGACAAAAAATCGATTCTATTACAGATGTGTCCGGACTTACCAATGCGAAATGAAAACCCAAAAGCAGCAAAAAAGCGTTCGCATTGTCATAATCGAGCGATGAGATTAAGTTGGTGCATATAATATATTCACACTAAAGTTGAGTTGCAAAATTTCTCCAGTACTGTTTGATTAAAGAAATAAATTAGCAAACCAAATGTAAATATGACTTACCTTTGTTTTGATGAACAATGTATGGACAGCCCAAGCAATGGAATAGCTCGCTGAAATTTACCATTCACTTAATTTACCGTGGCAAGCTCGGCTCTCACTCAAGTAATCCGTCTTATTGATCAATGACCATTTCTCAGAACATTTAGTCGATTTGAAGCTCAGCTTTATTCGCTTTTCTGATAACTTCCATGCAAAGTGGTATATTCGCAATTAGCCTAAGTACAGGTCTATTTAGTTTTCTTTTCATGAAGCTTGCAGTGCCTCTTCAGTAGTATGCTAAATAAAGAATATCAACAGTTATGCGAAACTACAATTTATACACATACCTTTCATCAAATCTTTGTTTGCATCCTGAAAAGCCTGACAAATGAAAGATGATTTTCGATGTACACTGAGCAAATACTCATTCAAATTGGGTTTGTCAATCAATTGAGAACATTCGGGACAGTTAATGACACTTGTTAATTTTCCCACCAAAATAAATTTTTCAACAACCCATGCTACCTTCCTCGTCTTCAATTTTATCACTCAACACATTGTCTTCTTCATCGTCCTTTATCGCCGTTCTTCTTCGCATCATTCAAATGCATTAGTTGCTATCGCTTTTAAGAACATTTTCGTTTGTGTCCTTGTCAGTATCATACTTTTCGGCATCGTCCTGTCCTTTAGCCAAATTTTCTTTAAATGTAGCAAGCGCACTTTTCTCATCTTTAGTGAAGTTAATGTCATCATATGCGCATTTAAATCGACCTCCTCCTCAGAATTCAACCATTCAACAGAACTGTCCGAAGAGTAGTCTTTATCATCGTTTTCAAAATCATAATAAATTCATTTTGATTATCGAATTGTTATTTATTAATGACAAATTGACCATCATAGCCATCATTCAATTCGTCATTGTCTTCATTGAGTTGGCGGTTGCATCAAGGTACGTGAACAGCATTTGTATCGTTCATATGATTTTGAAGATTAAATGAGGCCGACTGTTTTATTTTGAGCTCGAGCGTGTTCTCGTTGTTCAATTCCCGCTGTACATCATTTGAATTGACCTCTTCTTTAAAAATTCAACCATCCCATTTCATTCCACAGAACTGTCCAAATTGCACGTTCCAAAAAACGTCTTCATCGTAAATTCCTGTCCCACTTTGATTGTTGAATTGTGGATTATCATCGTCGATCGTCAAAGTATCGCCAAACAAGATAAATAAAAAGTTATATTCAGTTCAACAGAATCTTTGGTTGGCAACTTGTTTTGGTTGCTTCTTCGAGTAGTGCAAACTTAGTAACCTTAGGCTAAAGGTCCTTAGCAGAGTTGTTCAATGTTGTCATTATGATGTACTGAAAACAGTCACAAGGTGTCGTTAGTTGCTTTTTAGTTGCTAATTTGTATTTGTACCATTGGTATTATTAGGCAGATGAGCGATCGACAACTGGCCATATGGCATCATATGCCACTGCTGTGTTCGTTGTATCTTCGTTAAATTGAATTTAAATCTTTCTTGTAACCACCTCGGTTCTCAAACAATTGATTTGGCTTATTCTCAGAGATATATTTGCTCGATTTGAAAGCTCATAATGAATTTTCTTGTTGGACCGAAATATTGAAGATGATTATGATGCCTCTCAACTGTCTTCCATCTCTTAAGTAACGTTACTAATTGAATAGTACAAATTAAATTATAATGTGTTTGCTTTTCAGACGTGCTTATTCATCCCGAACTCCCGTGCATGTCACACTCAACTAATGCAAAAGTTTTGCATTTGCATTCCGTGATCGTGGTCTTTTATGGTTGGATTTTTTTCTTCACTCAAGCACTCGAAATATCACTTCAATCGACATCTACAATACGAAGAAAATTTAGAAGCAATGCCTTAATTTGACAATCAACTTGCCACCAATGCTTTGTTCGCTTAAACTTATGGCACAACTCTACCGTACACTAGAGACAGTTTTGTTCTCACTTCAGTTCGTTAACCAACTTGGACATACACCACAGTATTTCTATGCCATTGACCATTTGGACTGTTAATATTCCATCAACTAGTTGATCTTCATTTACGATTTGACATACATGATATACAAATAGCCCGCCAATTTAAGCCCAGCCAGAAGAAGCTTTTCTTAAGAGTGAGAAGAAGCTAAACAAGAATTATTCAAGTCCATTCCCTTCTCTGGCTCGCCCTTCTTTTCACTACCAAATCTCACCACGGCTCAGAGAGGCTTTTGACTAGTCTCGTTTTGTAGTTAATTTGTCCACAACACGATCGACAACTGGCGCCAATGTAATTAGGCCAAAGTGTCGCCAAATTTAAATTCACATTAAATTGTTATTCTATCGATTGCCTTAGCCTAAGCTTAGGCAATATAGCTCTTCTTTGCTGGCAGGTCATCTTCCTTTGACACACATCAATCATGCAGGACATCGTTCACTGTTGTCAAATGGACAAAAATCATCTGGTTGACTTTTACATTAGCTCTCTAAAAAAAGCCACATTGCCGGACTGCGAAATCGACCGGCTGTCGATCGCTCGGTAGCACTGCAGTGGTCATGACCATAGTGCACTAGCCATCTGGTCAATGTGCATGCACCACTTGAGCCAGTCCTGCTAATTGTTTTGTTCAGTTGCACTATTATCGATGTTTATACAAATATATATATAATGGCCTGTTGGCTGTTTGTTTCTATTTACAAAGCACCAAATTACACCGCAAGATTTGATAATTATAATTGAAAATATTGCTTTATTCTATTTGTAAATGAGTGTACCATTTTGGCCATTAGATGCCCCATTCACTCGCACTCATTGCACCCATTCACCAACTCGTTCTGTGCTTATCTTTTCGGTGCGTGACCGGGTTTGGCTTATTTCATTTACATTTTAATTTAGTTCTCTTTTAGAATGTCACACACTCGAATGGCTTTAGTAGTATAAATAAGTCTCTCTTTGGTCTCAATCAGTCCGTTTGTTTCGCTTGTTTGTTCGCAAGTCTTCCCTTCTTCTCAAGTCTCTCTAATTATAATGGGTTGTGGAAATTCTAGTAAGTGTTCTTTGTGTTGATTTGATCTTATTTTTGTTAACAAATGTGCATTTTATTTTATTTTATTTAGTTGAGCAAGGCGATGCACTTCCAACAGTTGACGGAGAAGGTGATGGTCAAGGCGCGGAGGAAGTGCCAGAGGGGCAAGAAGAAGCCATTGAAGGTGCGGATGGACAGACGACAGAGTTTGGAGTTAATGGCGGTACCCAAGCAGAGATTGCAGCCAATCCTGGTGCTGTTACCGATGGACAAACTGACGGTCTCGAAGTTAACCCTGAAGGTGGTACCGAACAAGAGGTTGCTGCTGAAGCTGAAGCTGGTGTCGAAGCAGGTGATGAGACCTTGGCTGTGGCCGAAGGAGCTACCAAAGAAACTGGCAAGCAAGATGGCAAGATTGGTAAACAACAGCCAATGGTGAAAAATCAAAGTAGCAAATTCAAACAGAAAGTAATGACACCCAAACTGATGCCCAAGCTTAAGCCTAAGACCAAGTCTAAGGCCAAGAAGGTGAAGAAAAGCAGTAAAAGCCAGAAGCAAGTCACTTCAAAGAAAGTGAAAGCGAAAGGCAAAAAGGCCAAAATGAGCAAGTCTAAATCGATGGCAAAAACTAGCGCCAAGAAGGCAGCCAAGAAGTCCTTCATTGGTAGTGCGTCCAAAGACTCCTCGGCCATCACTCAAGTGAATGTGTCAAAGACCAGACCAGAAGGCAACAAGAACAAGAAGACCAAGTCATGCGATACGAAGCAGAAAAAGAAATCAGCAGACTCTTTTCAAACTAAGCGTTCCAAGAGTGCTGACCAATTAAGTTCTACATCCTCTGTTCAGAAATCCACTTCTGCAAGAGCACCATCCAGCCAAATCATCACTAAGCCTACACCACCTACACTGCGAATGCGTCAGCCATTCAAAATTCTAACCGACATTTGGGGCGTGCTCACTTCGTACACCTTTCGACAAGAACTCTTTGCCTACTATGATGCCCACTGCAAGAGCTTTCTACTGACTCACTTCGAGGATGAAGACGTGAAGGGCTATGTGAAAGAACTGGCTAAACAAACTGCCGAACAGCGAGACAAGTGGTTGGACATGCCACCGGTGCTCATTGTTTCCGCTCCAGAGGATTCGAAGCAAACCGACGAGGCGACCAACAACAAGAGTCAGGATTCAATATCGAAAGAAGCAATTGTGGACTCGATTATGCTCAACCTCACCTACCGCAACACTCATCAAACGGACAAGGATAGTCTGATGAAGGACAATTATGTCATTTACGACCTCGTCTGGAACGATGGCTACCGAAATGGCACTTTACGGCCACATGTCTTTCCCGATGTGCTGTCCAATTTCCGCAAATGGGTATCCGACCCACTGTATATCAAGATATACACATTCGCTACAGGTCCATCAGAAATTCAGAAACTCTTTCTCTCCTTATCGGTCAGTGGCAACGTGTCCGAGTTTGTCACATCCTACTTCAACGCCTACCACACCTTCAAGTACAGTGCCGAACGATTTCGGCAGGTGGTGTCCAGTCTGGCCGAACGTGATCCTGAAAATCTGTTCTATTTGACAGATAGTCCACGAAAAGGCGAAGCGGCCCACAAGGCCGGTCTCAGTGTGTTCATTGTCACACGAGAGGGCAACAAGCAGTACAAGCCCGAACTGCTGGCCAAGTTCAACGTGATCGACAGTTTTGATCAGTTTGACTTTTATCAATTTCAATGAAATTGCGTGACAGTTAACAGTTAAATAAATAAAAATTTGATTTGCAAAAGTAATACATTTTTAAATGTTGTTATTTGAGTTCGAGAGCGCATTTCGGATGAGAAGCCTAAGACTGTGAAAGGAAAGTGGAATGGCACTGGCTCTACACCAACATAACCTTAAAGTTTAAGTTAAACAAATTTATTTACAATTCATTTGTGGCGTGGGTAAGTCCGAACTGCCATGGCGTGATTATTGCGATTGTACTTGTCGTGTTTCTTTTTGTGCTGATCTTTTGTTGTGCCATGTCCAATGCAGTCACAGGTTTGTCCGGAACTATAGTTCCATCACCACCTCCCAAATGGTTAGCACTCAAGTCAGTGACAATGTCTGCTCTGACTTGTGGCGGCGCAATTGTAAGCTAAACTATGAATTTGTGAATGACTCGTGAAGCAATTTTGCGCTTGGTCCACCATAACTGGCACATTATCCGCTATTGAGCTGCCAGTGGCAGTGCCACTGATTGTGGCCTAATTGCGATTGGCAATATATAATTGCCATTACCTGAGGGGCCATTAATCGAATAAATATCTGTCCACTGGCCACACGTGCCACTAGTTCAAGCCTCACACTAATATTTGTCACCTGCAGGCACAGGTGCCAACTGAATGTTACTTCCCAGTGAACATTGTGGAACTCTTGCTAATTGCCTTGCAAGATAGCCACTAACAAGCTTTACCCAGTCAGATGTTGTTTGTCTGCTTCTCGACCACGCGTGCACCCGTAATGTCACTTCGAAGTCGATCGATCGATCAGTAGATGTGCTAAGCTAGCTTCAGTCTCTCGCAAATGGGACAATGTTTCTACACGATTTACAACTTGTCCCATTCTTAGTCTTAGCCTAACTAATGCACAGTATGGACACTAATGTAGTGTACAGTGAGACATGGAAAGATTCAAGTATTAATAAGTACAAAGTGTCACTCGAAAATATCGATTTGTTCACCACAAAATGGTCATCTCTCTGCCTGGCGATGAGCGTGTCATTACAACGACTAGTGCCTCTCACTGGTTAATCGAACGTGTAACGCTTAACTTACAACGACACAGGTGGCGATCACAGGCCAAGCCAGAGAAACAAAAGTGTGCAAGGTGGGGACATTTAGCATTGCTAAGTTAGCAATGATTCTTGCTGGCGTCTATTCCACTCACCACGACATAGATCACCAGGGGAGTAAGAAAACAATATGCGAACAATGCGGAGTAGATGCAATTCGATAGATCCTCTCCCGCAAATGCATCCAGCCCAACCACTTTTGAGGACGCACTTAATTTTGCATAAATAGCAGACAAATCGAATTATGTCTGTGGATGGAAGGGCTAAGACAAAGTTTTCGATGGATGCTAGGACGATCTCGAGCCAATAGGCCGAAGAATTCAATTCAATTCTCAACATATGAAATGGACATATCGAGAACGATTTCATTATGACTCCACATTTGATTGTACAATGAAAGTGAATTTAAAGTGGTCTACATTTTCATTGAAATGCATTTGATTTATTGCATTGTCAAATTAAATTGTGGTGCGAGTGCCATCGCTTCTAGTGAACTGTCACAACTTTGATTTGATGGAACAACATTGCACTGTGCTCAATTCTCAATTCGCCTAAATTAGTGACCATGTTTGTGGGAGCCAGGACCAAGTAAACATATTCGGCGATTTCGGTGACGTGGCTACCAAGTGCTCGAATCTGTCTGTAGACTGTGGCCACTTTCCGATTGCACCAACTGATTCCTGGCGAGCCACAGACTATCTTTGACAAGGTGATGCTCCCAGTGCTTTTGAGTCAATGCGGAATGGAGGAGGTAAAGCAGGCACCGAATAACAACTTGAATAACTGTATGCATGGCAATAGCGAATACAGCCTGACGGAATTATAAATGGCGGCAATGCACTTGCCTACTTCAGACACCCACAAAAGATGACTGCATAAATATAAACAAATAATAAACTTTGAAAAGTACTTTGTGAGTGACTTAATTCAGTAATTTATTGAGAAATTGACAATTAATGGCCGAGTATTGAAAAAGTACCACAAGCCACAAACGATCGAGTTCAGACCAAGTCTATCTCATTAAAGGATCGAACTCGAGCAATTTTCTAAGCTTCATCATCGAGATTTTCGACATTTCGTCGGTGTGTGAGTACGAGCACCACATTGAGGCCTGCATGCAGTGCTGCACAACCCTCAGCTCCGTCCTTGGTGAGAAAGAGCACATCACTGGCCTGGTGTTGAATCTTGTGGAGCACCTTGGTAAAGGTTGCCGAGTCGGTTAGTTTGCCCATTCGAGTGTCCAAGTGGTCCTCAATCAGTAGATTCATATTGCCATGATTGGTTCTCTCCAGGAATCGTTTGGTAGCCTCCGACCAGCCATTGCTGAACACGTACAACTTGACATTCTCCTCGTGGCGCCATTTCTGCAACTGAATGGCCACGTCCGAGTAAACGGGTGTCTCAAGTAGTTCTCGTCTGTAGCCATCGAACCACATGTGGAAGCGCAACAGTGTCAGTGCCTTGTTGTCTTTTCGGTTGTCCGCACAGTAGAGCACATACGCGCTGGTGGCCTCGATCGTCTGCATACGCCCAAGTCCGGTGCCAATCTGAGGAGCATTCGAGTCTTGTTGACTGGCGGCACGAAGATTGGCGATATCTTCACTGACTCGGTGTCCCAATTCTGTTCGAGATACGTCCCGATTGTGGATGTGATGTACGGAAAGAGCACTTGTTTGATGAACGAGGTCTTGGTCACGGTGCCACTAATGTCGAAGAGTACAGCTCGGGGCTTTTTCACTTGCAACTGAACCATTTTGCAGATGCACTCGTGCGATAAACTGAAACAGGATAATGTCTAAACGCGATAAAACACACAACTTTGCTTTTGAACTCTTCGTTAAACTTTAAATAAAAATGCATATTAGCATGAATGAACGTTCGATAATTTTGGTTTGAAAATGAATTTTACTAATGAAAAATTGCTTAGAAAATCAAATTGATTGGTCGAGTACACTCAGTTGTGCCACATATTTGCAACTCAAAGTAATCATTAGCAAAACCAATTGTTTATTGATTGATAAATTCGATCGTTTGTTTAACACAAAACTCCCAACTGGAAGTCATCTAGGTCATCTTGGTTGTGGTGCTGAGTGAACTTGTCGTTAGCCGGTCTGAATGCTTTTGCTATCCGATGCCGATGTACCATTGCTCTGTGCGAGATGTGCCTTCTATACTTGATACTTGGGACGTTTGTTTATCGTCTCGTTGAATAACCCTGTAAATGCACAGATGAGCGACTGCTTCAAACGGTTGCAACCATGGCCAGCTCTACCGCTCAACTGCTTTTTTGGTTATTTGTTTGATGATGGTGTAACAGTTACAGTAACTCATTGCCAATGAGTCATTGGTTATCACACTCTCGGTACAGGGCGAAGTAGTGACTACCTACGTGACTCGATACCACGGTGCAACACCACAGTCGACAGAAGGAAGCTTTGGCCAAGGTCTGCCTCCAAAAAGGTGCGACGTGTTCAGTGAGAGTACCGAACGGTAATTAATTAACCAATGATCATGAGTCAAATGGAAATGATTTGCCTTAGATCACTGCAGCCACTAAAAAGATTAATGGGTCGAGTGTTGTTAACACTATGCCAGATAATTACCGTTATTGTCATAATTCAATTAATAAACAATGCAAATTATGAACTGACAATTGTGAGACAGGCAACAGACAAAGCCGCCATGGAAAGTTGCCTTGCCACACTCGACTTGATTCCATTTGAGTAAATCAAGTCCTGTTTTCATTCGCCACAAAATACATTCGGGCTAATAAAGTAGACCATAGTTGATCGATTCAATTTGTCACAACTGACAATGACCGTTCACTGTGTGTTTGGAGACGTGCGGATAGCTTGGTGCACCATGGTGGCAAATACGAACATGCATTGATGTGCAGATAAGTTGCTCGCCTATACCTGCCATTATTGACTCAAACGGATGGAAGTCAATCAAAATACCATTAGAGCAAAGACAATGAGGCGTTAAACAATAGCCACCATGCAATGGGCCGACAATAAACACGGCCAAATAAATATGAATTGTCAATATGTTGAAAAACAGACATTGGTGACTTGTTCTGGTCAGGTACTAATTGACCTATTGACATGCTCGGTCTCATCACAATCCTCATAAAGAGAGTTAGCTTAGAAGAATTTGTAATGAGTCAACTGGATTAAAAGTTCCGTAGACATTAGTGGCCTATTAAAGTTAGGAGACATTAAAGTTTACAGAACACAGAACGTCTACATTGGCAACTCAATTAGTCAGTGATTGTCAGGTCCATTAACGAACGGGATTTGGTCAACACGGACACCGATGAGACATCGGCGATGACCACAGAGTGGCCAATTTAGATATTTGCATCATTGCCACTGAATAGAGCAGTACTGGTGAGACAGTAATGATACAAAGCATATACATTTGTATTATGGGGGGAAATAATTTATCATTGAAATGTGCAAATTAGACAAAATGAGTGCCTTTCGAGGCAAGATATGCACAAGACTTAATTGTATTTGTATGCGGCTCTAATTGAATGAATGGATCACCCGACAATGTAACACTCCGAGAGACAGCTCCATTTCAAAGCTATGCTTGCGAAAACAGCTTGCTGGCCAAGAAAGCAGAGGCACCGCCAGCAAGTAAAACTCACCACATCGGACCACATCTCACAAGGACACAAGAGTCAGTAGCACTAGCTCAAGTCATTAGCATTTCTATCAGAAAAGATAATCGGGCCCAAAGTGAAAAGCCACCAACTTGGAATATACCAATTGTAATGATGCAGTGGCAACCACAAGTAACAGTCTAATTGGCATGAACTGTGCAGTCAGAGATTGAACCATATAGCCGCAATGATCGTAGGGCTGCCAAATTGATTCTCGACAAGCGTTTCAATTTTGACAGACAATTACCAACAGTAAATTAAGCAAAATAGATTTCCCAAAATAGAGAGATAAGTGGGAGCAAGTGCCCGACGGTACGCTTCCACTATTGCAATTTCCGTTAAAAAAAATTCAAATCGGGCCTTATGGATCCAGTGACTAGTCGGGACTAGTCTTGCCAAATACAAATTGAATCGCAAATAAACAACTGACAAGCACATCATAGTCGCATAGTCTGATCAATGGTCGATGATCGTAGATCGTTCCAACTTACCAAAGGAGTGAGTAATGATATATCATAACATATACATAAGACGAGATCAAGTCGCTTGACATTGACCTAAAAATGAAATAAAATAAATAAATTAGAATTAGATGCATTAAACGGATATTAAGTATAATTATGAATAGATTAGCCCTACATTCAAGCACAACCGGGCATTCGAGTAGAAATGAGTGGAATATGGACCATATTATATGGCACAAAGCACCATAGTCAAACTCTCAGCCATTGCACACTAATTGTGTATTGCAGGCAATTGGTCCGCTTGGTGCAGACAAAAAGACGCATTAGAATAAAACGAGTTTTAATTAAAAAGTTGCCTCAAAAATGCAATTGTTATAAACTTGATCTAATGGAACTAGGTTAAACAGTGACAAACATGGCCGAGGCGATCTGAGTAGAAAGTGAGATAACCACCATGCAATGATTTATTGGTCAGTGGATATGCTAATTGAACAATATGCTCAGTCAGAGTGAGTCAGTGAGAGCTGACAATGTGAGGCACATCACCTGATCGGACGAACACGACAGTATATATATACTAAAAAGACTTATTCATTTGGGTGAACTAATTTTCAGAGGAAGCCATCTAGCACCCAGCAAGACTGATACTGTCCTCTGGGAAATTTTCTACCGGCAATGGCAATCGATCCAAAAGCAAGAATAATTAATAACTGGTCGGTTAGTTTACCAAGGACAAGATTGAGACCGAGAAAACATGAGTGAATGTTTATGCGAAAGCATCGCCACAATACCGAAGACAGCCGCGGTCGGCACAAAAGCACAAAGCCTGCCAAATGTTTTTGATCAATTTGTAGTGCATTATTTGTATGCCATTCATAAGGACAAAACGTGCCTTTGCCAGTGCTCGGTGCACAATATTTTCGATGAGCAGTCAAATTTGTCAGTTCGGTGGAATAATTCGCTTCGGCCAGATTATTGCTTAATTGACAGTGAACACCTATTGCAACTGACTGATTTGTGAGAGATGTTCTCACTGAGACCAATTACCGAAAAGAAGACCTTTAAAGAAAGGCCAAAGCTCACAAACACGTCAGACAGAGCTGCACGCCACTCAAACCAAGACAAACAAACATTCCCAACATTGTAATTTACTTTTGAATATAGCAAGGGCGCCATTTCATTGTCACTCATTTGCAGTTCAGATTGCTTCCAGATACGAGTTTGCAACCCAAGATTAGACTGTTCTCATCAGCATCGAGTGAGAATTCGTGTGGATTAAACATCGGCAAGCACATCAAACAACAAACACTGAACGGCGAATATTGTGAACAAAACCGTGCATCCTTGGGCAACAGTCACCGACTGCATCAGACAAGGTGAATAATTTTCTGGTCATTTGAATAGTGTTTTGAATCGACATTTAACTCTACACCATTTCGATCGATCGGACTGACTTATTTCCACTTTTAGCTGGTAGTCCGTTTGTAGAGAGTTGTTTGTTCGCAAACGCGAAGCAAGCACAGACAAGTCCGCACTACTCTGAAAGACTCTTTCGAAAGAATTCAAAATTCTGCATTCGACAATATATGGCTGAAACGTTAGATTATCGACAGTCCACTGGACATACAACACTGACCGAGACATGGACGATAAAATCGGTTAGACAAGACAATGACATGACAAAATAGAAAAAGGCCCTCCGAGCGGTTATAACACATCTGCTCTACATGGCGTAAAGAGAACAGTAAGACGAGATGTGCGCGATTGTCTCAAAAATTGTCAAAACTGCCGTTCTCGCTTTGTGTTGTGATCTAATGAGAGAAAACTTGTCCACAAGTACAAAGAGTGCTGCTGCCAGGACTGCAAACAAATGGCTGCACTAATGTCTAAAGTGAAGGCATTCTTTCACTTTCTTGTCAGGCTCGATTGAGCCAACAGAAGATGCACTGAAATTGAACGGTATACCACACACAAGACACCACTGCCGGGTAAAACCAGTGAGAATAATTTATGCTAATTCGCAGTCAAACTGTGCTAAACACTAAACGATGCTATCATTGGCACTTAAGACTTGAACTTAAGACACAGCGAATTCATCCCAGTGATTATGTGCATGATGGCAAATTGAGCCAGTGACGGACCATGTCCTGCAGGCCGAGACGGTGCTTAGCTAGTTAAAAAGTGTAAACTAAATTAGGTACTGTACCAAACTGTGTCCAAGTGTGGCAACTAATTGTGAGTGTGCCACCAAAAAGTACACTGCATTTGCTGAGACATTGGTGAGCAAATTCAATATTGTGTTCCAGTGCTATGCGTTCGAAAGCATCGTATCGACCATCGGAATAATCAGCCATATTGATAGAAAAGAAAAAAGTCTAGTTATACTGAGCTGTCACTTACTTTAATTGATTAAAATCTGATGGCTTTGAAAATGTGGAGACCTTATTGGTTCGTACAGATTTAGTCGGCGAATGGAGTAACCTGTTCACATAATTCAAGTCTAGTTCACCAATTCGATACATTCTTCTTTGAATTGGAAATTACAAATTAGGAAAGGGTATCTGGTCACTTGTTGATTATTTGTCGAATGCCATTAATTTGTTCAGCCAAATGTTCATTAAGAGTCGAAAGAGTCATTTGTCTACAAAGAAAACAATGTACATTAAAGTATTTAATAGTAATCATTCTTTAGTAAATAATGAACGGTTGACGAACAACAAATTTGGCTTTAGTCCTTATTGTTCTTTTTCCACAATTAGTGCAATCGACAGCGCTGTTGTTACTAGTAAAGTAAGGCACATCAATGGTTTATTGTGGGATCAGCTATCTATAGAGAAAAACAAGCAAGATGGCGGTTAGTCTTGTCATCATAGCACAAGCCAAACAGTCAAATCAGACAAAAGAGAGCCTTCCACGCTCATGCACACGCTATTCAACAAATAGTATTTATATGACAAATTCCATACTCTACTCGACGGCACTACAAACACACGAAAGGGACTACCCCCTACGATGCGGCTGAACCAGCTAGATAAACTAGGATTGACAGCACCAGCCACCAGGCCTGTAACAATGCACTTCGACGTACAACTAGAAACTATCGAAAAAGGTAGCGGGCAAAGCCAAGGCAAACCGAGGGACAGCAGATGAGATCAACATGACAATGTGCAGATCAACTGACTGATCGCCGATGGGAAGCATAGGTTATCAGCAGACTTTATGGCTTTGTCAAATCATCAATTCATTCATTCATGATCATTGTTGGAATCCATGTGGCTCACATTGATTGGCAATCAAATGGCACAGTTTGCTTCATGCAAATAAATTAATAAAGCACAATTTGTTGGTGCATAGCCAATTGTTGACCATTGGCAAGTGCCACAATGATAGCAGATAATCTCACTTGTGTCAAGCTAGATTATTCAAATTAACTAATCACTCTTGATTTTCCTATATCGGTGGTGCTATTTTAGCTTCGGCAGTGATCGTCTTAATTGGTTCCAGTGTTGTTAGTGGTAATCCTTTCTGCAAAGTATAGCCAACCGAATCCATTTGAACTGCTTCGATCAGTGATTGGCTGACTTGCGGGGAAACTTCTTCACTGGTGTGACTTGTCTATATACCAGATAGATAAATATGTTGGCCGAGAGCATTTACTGAGTAAATTTTACTCACTCTGTTTACATCCACTGATGCAACTGGTCTAGTGGAGTGATGTGAGGAGGGGTGATACATTTGAGTTACTCCCTGAAAGAAAACGAACCATATGTTTCAATATTTTTGCTAGGCACTTATTCTGGCAGGCACACAAGTGCTGTTCACCTCACAGCCAGTCGATTCTATCTGTCAGGGAAGTGCGACAGAAGAAAAGAGCACAACTATCATGTCGGCCATGATTTACATAATCATTTGTTAACTGGCAGTGCCTGGTGGTTCGATGCTTTATCTTAGTGTCGTTAGCGACTATTTGGCTTCTGCTTCTTAGTGCCACTCTTCTAATGAACTTACAAGTTAGGACCGAGTGACAAGTCCCGCTGTGTTCGTGCATGCAAATGCATAGACAAACATTCAATAATTATCAAAGTGGCATTGCACTGGCAGTTGGCCAAATTGTTTGTTTGACAGAATTGCACATTGTGTCATTAGATTGCAGCATTATTTCACATATGCGGCTATAGGCGATGAGGATACAATGGAATGAACTGGTCCATAAATTAAGTCAACTGCAAGCACTGTCTCGGCGTGTATCAATTACTTTTAGAATTAATCAGCAATTAATAGCATTTCAATTATGTTAATGATTGTAACTGTTTGCTAATGTCGTCAATAAGTATAATACATTTATTTTGCATTGAGCATGTAAATCACACAAAGCCGAATCCTTCGGTGCACTCCTCGATGGCTTTGAGCAGCATCTTTTGTAGCTTGTCGTAGCTTTCATACATTGGAAGCTCCAGTTGATTAGAGCTGCAGAAAAAAGAAAAAATAGAGCAATTGGATTAGTTTGAGCATGTCAAGTCGACTCAAGTAAGTGCTTACCAAGTGTGCGCTGAAGGCAATCGATCCACTGAGCCAGTGTCACGGTTGATGGTGAATTTCCACTCAGCATTTCCAATTGCCGAGAAGCCATTCAAAGGCACTTTCGATGTTCCAGTGACAAATTGCAAGAACTTGGCACGCACACTTTGGTCAAAGGATCGCAGGGCCTGCCAGAACCACTGAATTTGGATGGCTTTCTCGTGGAAACCTCTGTACTCGGTGTTACGGCGCAGATCTTCAATGTCAATGTTGGGCAGACCTGAGATGAGCAACTCAAGTTCGTGTTCGTTGAATATCGAAATCAATCTTTTAGGCAACAAACTGTAGAAACCCTCGAGAAGTGCCTTCAACTGATTGCGTATCAAGCCGGTCATCTTCTCCAGGCATACAAACTTGACATAGTCGTGCTTGTTCTGGTCTGTGAGTGGCACATTGGCCCCACCGGGCACAAGTTCAATTGTCTTCTGTACGGCGCTCTCTTGTGTCTCGTACACGAAACGCATCTCGCTGCCACCTTGTATCTCGGCCACTTTGTGCTCCAGAAGGTAGACAAGTCCCTTGTAATAGCTATTGTCCTCCAGTTCCATGTCGGTGTACTTGATCACCTTGCCCAGTATGTGCTTGTACACCGATCGAGTGAAGTAACAGTCGAGCAGTTGATTGTCCAGAATGGCCTTTGCAAGCAATCCACCGACAAACTTGAAGTAGTTCAGGTGGTTTGAGTTAGATTGCGAACTCGAGTTGATCATGTAGGTGGCTCGGTCCACAGTGACAAAGAGGGAGTAGCTTGGATTGAAGATGGCACGCGAGATAGCGAGATACCATTCACGAATGACACCACCAGAGTCTTCTCCCTCTTCTCCGATGAAGGCCACTGAGAATCGTTGCTTCCACTCGTTTGCTGAGCATTGTTCCATGGAACTGCAGTTGACGATAAGAGTCCTCGAAAAGAGTGGATCGATGCACTTTGAGGGTCAATGTACTATCGGTACGTTCCAAACGAAGCACTTTGTACTCAAAGATCATTCGTTTCATGTCAAAGTCCAACAGTGGACTGTAGTCGGCTAGTACGGCAAACGGTCCATTCATCCAGACAGGTGACCCACTGGAGTGACGCAATATATAATTCAGTGCAGCTCGATTTGCCATCACAAAGGCACTGAACTTGGGCGCAATTGCTTTGAAAGTCTTCTCTGAGCTCTCCACATCGGTGGATGGGTCGCTTGCTGTGCTCAGACGATTGACACTTGCACTGATGTGAGCCAACTGTTGGTCCAGTGATTCATTCTCTTGTGGTTGACTCTTTGATTTAAGTGCAGGCGCATGAACCACAAAGAAAGCTTCGATTGCTGGCTTGAGTAAACTGAGCTGAGATTGTTTGCCAAGCAAATTGAGACATTCGCTCAGTCTGTCCCAGAGCAGATTCAACTGAGGCAATTGCACACAGTCACACTCTTTCTTGTCCACTTTGGTAAGCTCTCGAATTTGTTCGCACAAATTGATGGTGCCCAGTAGTTTGAACTGACTTGACGATTTGTTGCTCAACTTGGTCAACGAATCGAGGTAAAGCAGCTGCAGGTCTGGTGACTCGTTGGAAGTGCTCATCGTGACAGGTGCGTCTTTTGCATTGATCACAATCTTCTCGCCAGAGAACCTGTCTTGGATTACAGTGTGGCCACCTTCCATTTTGGTGCTTTGAGTGCCTTTGCTTGTCTTCTCTTTGTTTCTAAATATTTGTTGATTCCTTTCGAGACAAACCAAACCTAGATCGGCGGTGACTTGTTCGGCTGACTTTCGAATTGCATCGAACAGCATTCGACACACCATTGAGCCAGTGGTCGTGGAAAAGATGGTGCACAGCTTCATGAGAAGTCCTTTTGCCTCCACTTGGGATTCATCGTTAGCGGGCGCCAAAATAACGTCCACAATCAACTGCAGCAGTTTGCCTTGCTCATTGATGAACGCCTTCTCCAGTTGCTCTTTTGGCTTCACCAAATCGACGAGTGTATGCGATTCCCTTGAAATGAATATCTCATTGATCACCTCGAACAGCTTGGGAGTGAAAGCAGAACTCTTATTGGCCAGTTGGCAGACCAATCGGAAGAAAGGAAGGGACAGGCTTGAGGGCGTAATTGGCTTCGATAGTTCGACACTTTTCTCAGTGCAACAGTTCGAGTCCTTCTGCTTTGACTTGTTGGCAAACACATTGAGAAGTATGGGAGCGATCAGTTGTTGAGTTTTCGCGGTGCTCGGTTCGGAATTGCTCGGTTCGATCGATTGTCCAGGCTTCTGTGACAGTTCGGTCATTTGCTTCAAGCTCGGGTCATCAGACAACTTTGAGGACTGCATCGAAATGTTCACGACCGATGATGACGAGCAAGATTCCTTTGCTGAGGTGGACGACTTGCCGGACTCTTCTTTGGTTGGTTGAGGTTGGCTTGACATTGCTTTGTGAGAGCACAAGAGAAGAACAAAGCGATAAAAACGACACAAATTCAAATCAGGCCACTTACATTTATAGTCTACAATTTCCAGAACTTAAAGTCGAACTCAACAAATGACGGACTGTCGATGTCGAATGATCGAATGCTGAACTTTCAAATGCAATAATTAATTATAATTAATGCCCAGTTCGGCGCCATTTCAGAATTAGTGTATTGGCAATTGGTTGGCATACTCAATCCAACCATTCGAACAATAAGTTGAGAACCAAATAGACAGCCAGGCGCAGTATTCGAAAGGACATTGAAACTGAAAGGAACAAATAGTTGCCACCAAAGTTGGCACCGAGTTCAATTGCATGTTGCCGTGCGGGTTTCATTATATCTCAGTAGACTATAGTCAATATATTGAATGAAGTCACATTTGGCTTGCACATTGGTCTATTCCAAATTCACGTGCCATTAATGTAATAAATACATTATCGTAAGTTCATTTTATTAATCGATCAGACTACACGTTGAGTTTAGATCATAAAATTCGGAAGAATGATATTGGCGCGTACATTATAGTTTAAATTACATTCGAGTTTGTCCTTCTTGTTGACAGCTGGCACCACGATTCCTTGGAAATCGATGACCACCTCGGAAGTGACTCGGCAGACGGGACAACGCAAAAGTGGATCACCTTTAAATGCCTGTACAATGCATTTGCAGCAAAACACGTGCACACAGTTGCGTAGCACTCCATACGAGACATCATGCTCGGAACATGTCATTTCGAGACAAATTGAACACGGCTCGGCACTCCTCACGATGGCAGTGATTTGCTTGACATAATTCGGTGCCATCAGCTGGAGCAAGTCGGTCGGATGCAGTCCACCACCGGAACAACGGAGCACTTCATATCCAAAGGTAGAGTCGTACACGACTTGATTAGTCTTGTTGGTGCACTTGCCTTGAAGATGATCGAAACACATATGCTTCGGTGTTGGGAACAGGCGGAGATGCATTGGGCCGCTTCCTCGGTGACCGAACGGACACTCTTCAAGGAAGTAAGTGCACAGCTTGAGCTCAAGATCCTCTTCGTCGTTATCGTACGGACAACGGGCCTTGTACAGCCATGGTTGGATGAAGTGTTGAACAACAGTGGACTTGTGGACTGCCATCGAGATTTGCAAGAACACACACAAATGGCACAAAGGCCAAGTATAGCACAATTGTAAACTGACTCGTATGCCAAATGAGTCAAATGACCAAAACACGAGTCTGACAAACAAAGTAAGGCTTACTTGTTTAACTAGTATGCAACAAATTGGCTTGTTCGATTACCAGATATGACAACAATTGCAATTCATTCCAATAAATGTAACAACAAGTACAGTGAACACATTCCTATTTTCCTGTTAGTTAAATTGGTTAAATTAGAATAAATCAAATAATAGCTATATATTGTTTGATTGGCCAATATTGGCTATTAATGGTAATATTATTAATGAAATAATCGATTTGTGCATGAGTTTATAATGAAACATAAAAGGTGTAATTAAAAGTCAAGTCACTCTAGTACCTGATATTTACCAATACAATAGAGTGCTGCTAAGGAATGTTATATAGACTATTTAGTTATAGTAATCAGTATAGTAAAAAGAAGAATTACGTGAATTGATTGAAGAACAGAATGGAACCTAAACCACTTTGAGGCAATCAATTCAAAATACAAATTTGCTGTTCACTGTCATAAATTGCACTGTATAAATTGGACACTATTTCTATTGAATTATTCAATGCGTGCATTTGGCAGCTAATTTTGGCTGGAGAGCTGAGCAGTGCACTGTAAGCAGTCTTGTAGACTCTGCAATACAGAGCAGATGGTAGGACTAATGACAGGTCGTCCTCTCATCGATTCGCAAGTTGAAAGATGGCCGAAATGCGATTTATTATCGTAAAGAATAAATAAAAGGTTTGTTTGTTGTATTTAATTTTTCACTTGTTCACCTATGTTTTTCCTTGTCTCTAGTTTTTTAATGAAGCGGTGATGGTGCAAAATCAACCTTTTCAAAATGCTGCACTTGATTTTGGGCAGCATGAAGTCGACTTCATGCATGACGTCATATAGAAGGAATTTTATTTGGTCATTGAAGAAATTTTCAAACATAATTCATAAAGAAGAAACAAAGAATTTATTGCTACAGCAGTTCGATGTACAAATTTTAATGATTCTTAAGAGAATGCCTTCAAAAATGTTCAAGTATGGAAAATCGAAAGCCTTTTGCCAAATGTTTTTTTTTTAATTTTACGACTTGCTGTTGTCACTTTAACTACCAATAAAACTTTGATGCCTACAACGAAGAGTCCTTCTGTATCAATTTCTCCAAATCCTCTTTCCCAATTTTCAATGCTTTCGCCGAGGGCTGGAATTATTGCCAAGTTTAGTTTATTTAGTTACCAAATTACCAAAACTACGTAAATGTTTTTATGTAGAACCAAGTTCGGTTTATCGATCGTCTGTGTTGGCACAGTAACGGATCGAGACACACTACAGCACAGGTGAAGACACCAGTCAAGACGAAGGCAAACAATGTGATGGCCAACACGAACAGATCAATTAGACACTTGACTGTCGTTAGGGTAGACACAAATCATTTGTGACAAATGCACTCCAATCCAACTGAACCAATTAGAACTAAACCAATTAACACTGACGGCGTGCTGGCCCAACTTCCTCAATTTTGGGTAATAGCTGCTTGTTTGTATTGTTAGTTTGCCAATAGTAATAAGCCAAATTGATAAGAACATAATAAAGGTTCCGTGCAATGTGTGTGTGAGTGAGTGAATGTGTATGTGTATGTGTGGTTGCAACATGTGCATGACTTGCCCTAATTTAACACAGGGTTTGTGTGATCTCAATCACAAATGACTGTGTCAAAGAATGCTCGAGATAGATTAATCAAATTAACCATATTAAATTAATATTAATAATTAATGACCATAGTCTCGTTTTAAAATTTGATTTACTCCTAAGGAAATTGTGATTCCGATTCAGCACTACTGGAGCGATTGATAAAGTAACTACTGCATGGCAGACTGGCCAGTGCCTTTTGGCATTCAAATGTTTCCCATCGATTCGAGCGGGCAGAGATTAGTGCCTTGGCCAATGGATCGATGGATGAGGTTGGTGTTGGTGGCAAACACACAAGCTTGTAAAGATAGCTACCTAGGTAAAACAATCGAAGAGTAATCCGAGCAGAAAGGCACAAACAAACAAATAACTTGTTCATATTCAGGCGAACTAAGAAATTAATTTAAATGCCGCGATGAGAGTGGGTAAAGCTTTAATTAGACCCAATCGAAGCATTTTGACTAATATCTCGCCAACATATCGGCAAACATCGGAGTCACATTGGTCGGTGCCATGAATGGCACACTTACAATCAATGACATGGAATGGGCATGTCTTGTCTTAACTGTTGTATCATACAACTTGTATGTTTGGTGGTACAGTGCACACTGGCTAATTACTCACTCTGTCTCAGTTCACATTTGTTTGTTCGCTTCTATTTGTTCGCGCTCACTCCTAATCCATAAATTTATTTCTTCTTGTTTGTCGAATTGTGTTGTCTGTTCTTCAGTCCGTTCGGTAAAGACAAGTGTCGACAAACAACACGGCGAGCCATTGCCTTGGACGCGAACAAAACAAATAATGAATTTGCATGGGAATAGACCGTGAAAGATCATTATTTGGTGACTAAAGGCGCGAAAGAAGACAGACTGGACAGGGCTTGTGCCGTTGCAAATTACAATGGCACTGGAAAACAAGTTAGCGAGACAATAGTCGATTGTGCAATCAACAACGTGCAGGGACTGTGGCCCACCAGTACATTGTAGATGAGACCAGTGGAGCAGGTTAATCTATTCCTACCGGCCACTGTATTGGTAATGAGAGCAACAGTCATTGGCAATATGGCCCAGGCATTCCTTCACTTGTCTCGGCGACAAGTCTTCATAAAATGTTCATTATCGAATCAACTTATGTCAATCGATGGCTTCATTCTCTCGCACTGTGAGCACTCTGTTCTTTTAAAATATTTATTGCCTGATTGAATAGTTGTGTTTGGCACACAGACTTACAAACATTGTAAACTCTATTTGTGTTCGTAATGGCATTATTGAGCTGCTCCAAAGGTTCAATGCAGTGGGAAGGATGGCTCAGTTCCTGAAAGGTAGATCTGCCTACTTGTGTTTATTTATTTCTTAGCTATCTCAGATAGCCCATCTGTCTATGCAGTACGAGCAAATAAAGCTAATATGATCGTTACACCGTTGTCTGCCATTTATTTGATTTTACTGACGCTCCCATTTTTGCATAATTAACTGAGTCCGGTAAGTATTCGACTAGTGCTCTCAGACAGGTCAAATGAATCGATCCGAGTCGGGTGGTCGCAAAGAGCCATTTGCCCTGATTGATTTGTCACCGGTGCACCAGGCACAGATGCCAACTGAGTGTTGCTGCCAAAACGACGAGCATTAGCATTGCTCGATGCTCGATGGTGTTTCGGTTTCTCACTTGCATAATAAATTCGGTCCTTCCTGTGTACATCCAAAGGCAAGAGCGCATAAGGTTCAATCTGGCAACGTGGCAAGTAGCTATCTGACCTTATCTATACGATGAAGCTTAGGTACACACGATTCTTTGGTGCCGAACGCGATATCCAAACACAGCAGGCAGCAGTCTGTGCACACCAGTTATGGAATAACAATGCTAAATAGAATGCTCACTGCAGTGCACTTGTGAATCGAGCTTGGCTATAGGCTGTAGCCAAGAGTAACAGCCAGTTACCACCAACAAAGTGAACGAACATGTCGATACATCGAGTCTCAAATTGAGACTCTCAATGGAGAGTGGCACAATTCGTCAAGTCAGTTGTTCATTCAGTTGTTTGCTTTGTCTTATACTGACTCGAATTAAAGTGTCACTAACCCCTAACATAACACAATTGTCAATTGCACTAACAGTGATATCTAACAGAGACTATACAATTGACAAACTTGAATGACGATTATTAAGATTTGACCCAAACAAGTTTGAGAGTGCGAACATTGACGATGACATGTCTGAAGTTTGTGATTGTACACACTGCAGTCACCATGGTCAGTGATCACTGATCATTAGCAACAAAAACAAGCAGACAAGACCCAATGCCAGCTGATAGCTCAACAAAACCCACTTGACATCTTGCCTGACAGATCGTCATTAGACGTTCCGATTGACATCACTGGTGGCGAGCTCGAGAAGGCCAATTGACCGACAAACTGACTTATTCAGTGGCCAATCTACACTGTTGTTTGTTCACAATCGATGCTTGTCCTACTGAAAGCTATTATTTTCCAGTAACAAGGGACAAGCTCTAATTAGACCAATGTGATGACACTGCTGGTCAGCTAACGAGCGGTCAAGTGGTTCATTTCACCCAATTCTGGCACCTTATAGACCGAACAACAGCAGAGCGAACAATTCCATTCACCTGTGAAACTGGCCACTGGCTACAACTACCCAACAATCTTGTCACTAGTCAAGCCAATCATCTGACAACCATTTATCGGACGGAAGGGTCAAATGGAAGGGCAACAAGCATTCCTCACGGTGCAGTGCTATATGGGCCAATGTTTCCACTCTGACTTAGGCCTTCCGGACCTTGGCCAAGGTCGATCAAGGGCTCTCGCATCGTTCATTACCTTTTTGCGTTAACTCTCGCTGGATCCAAACCTTTTCTGTGTTGCGCGATTGTCGCCTCAGCAGTGAATTAATTAGTCTCTTGCAGGCTTTGTCTTGGTTCGTTCAATGGTAAGTGAAGCTAGAGCAACAAGTGTTGCACTTCACCTAAAAGATACAAGACTCTCCCAGCCCCACTTGCGATCGACTCCTGCCAATTTGTTGTGCCCACCGACGTAATCGGTGAGCCCTTGCTGTGCCAGTCACACAAACTTTCCAATTGAGTTGCATAATAAGCACAAACAAACAGTTAGTAGTAGTAGCAAGTAGAGCAACTTCATTAATCATAACGCACAAAAGGTTGCCAAACAAGACAACAGCCATTGTCCACCTCAGGTCGAAGCAGTTTAGTGTTCAGTAGAAGTGGCCACCGATTGGCATTAGATGGACACTACCGGCAAGTATCAGTACAGTGCGAGGCAGAAATCGCTGCGACTATAATAGCGGACAGAGGCAAGGCAGTTGTGAGTGATGAGTCTCACTAAGTCAAAGCAACTCTTTCCCTCGCCCAACTGAACAACAATCGGAAGTGACCATTCCGAGAAGGACCAATCACCGATTATCGCTTCCTTCGATCGAGCCAATCGCAGTCGTTTGTCTGTTTCTAGGCAGTGCCGTTCCTAGATCACTTTGCGCCTAACGCAAAACACCTTTACCGCCTATCTTTTTGTATGCCCTGGTCCCTAATTGGCGCCCATTTTACGGTCAAGCGCCTTCGGCGCCTGACGCAATTGCGTCACTTGCGTCCATTACAGGAACGGTGCTGTTTCTAGGTGCGCAAATATTGAAAGCGATTTGGACACAAATTCAAGTTCAACTGGCAACTTTTGTTTGCTTGCCGATTAAATCAAACCTTAATGATAAAAAAACAACAATGGAGTGGGCCATTTGGTGGTCGGGCAAAGACGCCGACGAGTGACCATAGGAAAATAAAGCCTCGTGCGAGCAATAAATCGTCCCTAGTCGGACTGGTGTCCTCTGTGCAGTGCAAACACGACGCCACCAGATCAAGTGAGTTCTGTGGTCGGAGGGTAAAGTGATGCGTGGCTTAGTCACCAGCCACTTGCCACAGTGCTTACTGGCGAGCGCATCGATTAATTGATTGCAGACGAGGCTGGCCAGCCAAGGGCAAGTGATAGTGCCGAGGCAGGTTGCTTCGGTTATTAAATCGGTTATTACCCCTTTTGATGCATTTGCATCAGAATCTGTGTGATCGAAAGGTGGCATTTGTGGCTGCAATGGCCTGCAGCTTGTTGCCTCTGCCCTGCTAGCCTCTGCTACATTTTACATTTTACCTCTCGTTACCTTATTGCCTTTTTGCCCTGCTGCTCGCCTTAATTGAAAGTGAAGCCCAAAGTGAAAGTAATAATAGCGTTATTGATGGACACATGAGAGGCACACACGCTCGACCGCACTCGGCCCTGCCATACAGAGAGGATTATAATCAACTAATATAATTAATTAACACTTGTTGACGATTGTTTTACTGGACTGCCAGCCAACAAGCAATCAACTCGATTATGTCTTTTACTGCCTTCAAACAATTCCGATGTTATAACACGAATTGAGTGACAACGGCAAATTTATGTTTAGCAGTGGCACAAACGTGTCTGGTTGTTCGATTCACTTCAACCAAATTCTCGTGCACCACCATCATTGGTGAGTCACTTAGGGGCCATAGCAACAGACAATTAATTAACAGAATGAAGCTTTTCTGATCATTTGCACAGATGTACATGCCAATCCTGGTCATTGCCGAGAGTTAACATTTGCATTTAAACAACGAGTGCCACATACCATTCGGCTGGCCGACTGCTGTTCGGATGGTGCTCCCAAGTGAGGTAAGTAGAAGAAGGGTGGTCAACACGCACTTGGTCGACCGGTGCAGACGTGACATTTGTCTCCCAGGCTCCACGTGCATCGGGCTCCGGTGCCCACGGCCACCAAATAGCAAGCTACCGGTCACATTACTGGTGTGGAGTGCTCGTGTTGAATACGTCAGACGTGTAATGGTTTGCTTGGTCACTTGTTGCAGGTGCAGACATTCTTGGCAGAGAAGGCACAAGGCAGAAGTGGACAACTTCTCGGATAACGTTAATCCTGGAGAGGGGAATGTCTTCTCGGTTGCTCGTTTGCTGTTCGGTGATATGCTGAAAATGGCTCCCCACAGACTGACTCGGAAGACGATAGTGCAGGCAATGAACACAGCCAGACGAGTCACAGATGTGCCTTCACTGAACAGAAGGGCGAAAGCTAACGACCAGAATAAAGTCTCGAAAAGTAAATGCTTTAAGGCGAAACGCAATAGATGATGACTCAGACTGCGATCGGTTTGGCTTGATGCTATCTGGTCTGCGTGGCTGATGCCACTGGAGGAGGTTGAGAAGTTGGCCAATGAATGCGGACTTGATGAATGTGAGTGTTCCGAATGGGCCTCGAATGCACATAACGCGAGTGTGTTGGCAGTTCGGGCTTGACTTGGCCGAAGCGTTGGCGTCGAAGATGTCGCCAGTAAGGTGATTGCATCGAGCTCACTCTCCACTGTCTCATTCTGTCCATCCTCGGCATACTCATGGCTGTGCCGTGTTGAGGGCTCGTTCCACTGAATATTGTTGATTTGAGCGAGATCGAGAGGGCTTGGAACACTTTCACTGTGGTCACCACTGACAGTCACAATGTCAGGCATAATAATAATCCTTTTTGTGGCCTGACCAAAGTCCGTCTCACAGACAAGAGTCTGCTTGAGTTGATGACACCTGGTTAAGGGACATGAGGGCAAAGTCGAGTGACTGGGTTTGCTGAGGCACATAGACCACATCGTTCTGCAGGAATGAGGCAACGAGTGCGAGTGGCCGATTGGATTGATTGATTGTCATTCACGTTGGCACTGAGTTTTAAGTAACAAGGCACCTGCGAGGCACTAGTTGTGAAAAAAATAACTTCAAAAACAATGAATTTAAACAAGTTGCAGTTGGCTTTAAAAGAAATATTTGCACTTCTTCGAAAGAGCTCGAGACAGAGGGAGGAATTACACAATCAATCACCAATCGCATCTTCCGAGGGTGATGGAGTCGCCGGGAATGGCCCAGTAATAAAAACTTCAGTCCAGTCTGTTCGACTGAGGCAAAACTGAATGAAGACTAAACTCGTCTGGCAGGTCGTTGTTGATTTAACTGTTGTGACCGTAATTTACGAGTCGATCGTACAACTGATCGAACAAACAACGAGTCGATGGAAAAGCAAAGTGGCGATTATCGTTTGTGTTTTTTCATAATGAATCTATTGCCAATGGGATAATCGAAGCACTTAGCTAATAAACACTAACGAAGACATCGAAGGAGACTCCAGATTCGACTTGTCATTGATCGCTACCGGTGGTGGTGGTGGTGGCCAGAAGAGTGCTGGGGACAGCCAGTAAGGTGATAATGACAATGATGACGCTCATCGGGATTAGAAGGCGATGATGGAGGCAAATGACTCGACCCACTAACCAATGTAGTTCGCTTTTGGCAAGTCACTGCCAAGGTGCCAATCAACAAGGGCAAATGGGACTCGACCGCGCTTTGGCACTAGCACTGGCACGGTAAGCTTGGTCGGTGCAAAACAAACAGTAAATTTACGGTTTATCGATGGTCAAAAAGTGGTCCACTCACACGACGGCACCCCGCAAGAACATCGATCGAGACACAAGGAAATAAACAGTTACAATTGAAACAAGTGAAGATGGTAAAGAGCAACGGATTGTACTGGTCAGAGACACGATGCGAAATGCGCGCTCACTACGAATGAAACTGAACAGCAAAGCGAACGACGAGGCCGATGTCGATGGCTCTCACAGACTGCCTACCTGTTTTGGTGGCCGAACAGACAACTCAAGTTAGAGGAATGAGTCCCACCACGGCGAGATTCGAAATTAGCGCCAGGATGCAGTGACTCTGTTGCTTGTGCCGCTACAAAACATTGCACGGCACTCGGACCGCTATGGCAACTGAGACTTGTGGCCACTTGTGGATACTATCCACTGGATAGTGCTTTTCGTGTGCCACTGCCCACATTGTGGCCCCACAAGTCACAAAGCAGTAAGTTCGACTGAAAGGGAAAGTGACCGACCAAATGTCTACGGTGTTTGACGCCCGGTAAGGCAGCTTAGAGGAATTGGCAAATCGAACCTCGGCTCCTCTCGTTACAGAGTGCTGAATCAGAGTGCACTGACTAAATTGAACCGACCGATAGATAAATCAAAGAGCAAACAAAGAGTTTCCATTTAAGTTAGGCCGAGCGAGCACTGCACTTCACTCGACACCCGGCCGAGTTGTTTGTTTCCGATAATGGCTGAATTTGTCGGCAGTTGAGCTCAACATATATAGCAATAGTATTAAATCAATAAATAATACAACGAGTTTAGAAATTATGTCATTTAATGAGAAAGGGTCACTGGTCAAACGATGTTCACTCACTTCTCAGTAGCAGGAGCATTGTTCTGAGTGTCGATGCGAACGGCCCGGATGCGATTGTTTTGCAAAAGGATGACGGATGCCTCGTTGTCGTGGCTGCAGTAGTGCGAGCATGAGAACACAGTGGTGCACAAGTTGTTGAAGTGCTGTGCGCATCCAGTTGGAGGCACCTCGTGTGCCCGAATCATGTGGCTCAGTCCGTTTCGGGCGAGGAAGCTCGAGGTGGCTCGTTCGTTGAACAAATAGGCGGCACCACGCTTGCGGTTGAAGACAAATCCTTGTTGAGCTAGCTCGTACTGAGTGTCATTAACATCTTCCATGAGGTCAAAGTACTGTTGCATGTGACATGGGTCCGACCACAGAATATCCCAGGCAATAGGACACTCGTCTTCTGGATTCACCAATGGACTTGGCATCTGGCGAATGTGCTCAAGAGTGGGAGCCTTGGGAGAAAGTCCGCCGTGCACGCAGAATATGGCGTTGTCCACAGTGGCGGCCACCGGCAACAGTTCGAACAGTTGGTTGGTCATCTGCCAAATCTTGTCACCCAGGTCATCGCCATGCTTGGTCATACATTCCTGCTTGTAGGTGTACTTCTCTTGCAAATTGCGAACCTCGTGGTTGCCGCGCAATAAGATGACCTTTTGAGGTTGGAGCACTTTCATTGAGAGCAGATAGAGGGCACACTCGAGGCTCCACTTGCCGCGGTCAACATAATCGCCCAAGAAGATAAAGTTTGGACCAAGACATGGCAAATGGCTCCACAAAGTCTTTTCCAGGGTGAGCAAATCTTCGAGATTGCCGTGAATGTCTCCAATGACAATGCACGGTGAGTTGATGTTGGGACAGCGACTATCCGCTTTGAGGATAGGCTCGGCCATGTTGAACAACTTGACCACCAGGCTGTACATCTTTGGTCGTTTCTGGGGCGAGTCCATGAGACCTCGAGGCTCAGTCACGCCGCCTTTGCTTTCGTTGAATTGTCGGATGTGGTTGATGAGAACATTTGGGGCTGATTCAGGGTTGACACGACTTCAACCGAATTGGCATTGACTGGTGCAGCACTGTTGCTAAGCGCACAAAGAAGCTTCGCTTTGCAAATGTACCCGGTTTTGGTGTCAATGGCCACCGAGTGAGTGGCCAGCTTAGGTTTGTGAGCTCTGCATTTTTTGCACACTCCTGCAGGTGAAGCAATGGGTCAGTTTGAGGTTAGAGACACATTCACTAATAAAGCCTTACCTTTGTGAGTTCGAGGGACGACGATTTCTTTGAGGTCGTTCCACTCTTTTCCAAGTTCGCAGGTGAAGAGGGGATTCTTGTGAATGAGACCTCGAGTCTATTGGAGAAAAACTGGCACCGCGGAACGAACCAACCGAGAGGTGCCTCGCAATTTGTGACTTTTGATGGCATCGTTGAAGGCTTCGAATTTGACTTTCAAATCAGGCTCGTCGTTGTCCTCTCCGACCACTTCCAGGCACTCGTTCATTTTGTCCTTCACCTCAGAATGATTCAAGTTGGGGAAAATGTCTATGATCATACTGGTAAAGTCGAACCTATTGAGGTAGAACTTTTTTCCAATGTCGTAGAAACGAAAAACGAACTTGATTCGTGTGTCATCGTGATTGGCGTTAGGTTCGAGTGCAGCCAGACCCATGAGCAACTCTGGAAAGGTGACATAGCCAGTCTTGTCGTAATTGAAGGCACAGAACAGCTGGGTGAGTCGCAGGTCGTCGTAGCCCAGGCCATACTTGCTCATGTAGTGCTTGAACGATTCGACCATAAGCGCGGTACTTGGGTAACAGTGGTCCAGATAGTCGTTGTACAGCACCTCGATGGTCTTCTCTGAGACATTCAAATTGAGCAGCAATATCTCTTCCGAACTGCGTGGAGGATTGCGAGGTGCAAACTTGTAAATCTCGTCCAAGCTGAACTCGTAAATTTGCTCATTGAATTGGTCAAAGTCGGAGTTCATTACTCGCGCATACTGAAGCACCTCGGGTCCCCATAGTTTCGCCACTTTAGTTTGCACCAGATCGGACAGTGTCACCCAAATGATTGAGTTGCCAGGAATGGGCTTACAGCACTCTTGGCCTTTGTCCACTTTCAGTTTGACGTAGAACATGTAGCGAGTGAGGAAGGCCAATGACTGTGGCAGTTGGAAGCGAAAGATTTCCAGCAACTGCACCGAAGTGAACGGACTAGGGCCAGACTTCATGCTTTGAAATTGCTGGTCGGTCTCACTTAGAACCACAAAGGAACCAATCAAGGCGGACTCGGACCAAGCTCTGTAGGCAACAAGTGGGTTAGACATTGTTAGGAAAAAGACGTGTCGAGCACTTACTTCTCAGGGATGAGTGGCGTGTATGGGAGCCATTTGAAGCCATTGGTCTTGTCCTCCTGAATGGCGATGGTCTTGTGTCGAGGACAGTGAATCAAGTACGCGATCGTGTCGAAGCGGTTGTCATTTTGCGGGCTAGTCATCAGATCTTTGCCAATTGGAGTCAGTCGAGGGATGCGACGTCTCTTGCGACTGTAACTGATCTTGAATTCTTGAGCATTGGTCTCTTCCTTGTCAGTCTGCTGGTCAGCAGTATCGTCGGTACTTTCAGCAGGATCTTGGCCGTCTTTGCTAAGCATGTTCTTGATCGAGTCCATCATGACACAGCTACAGATCAGATGGCACGAGCAGTATAAAAGTTAGAACTGGTGGTGAGTGAGAACAGAAGAAGAAACTAAGCAGCAAGAAACAACACTCACT
The DNA here is from genome assembly GCA_023373905.1 of Rhizoglyphus robini. Lineage (NCBI taxonomy): Eukaryota > Metazoa > Arthropoda > Arachnida > Sarcoptiformes > Acaridae > Rhizoglyphus > Rhizoglyphus robini. Next base: position 9,105,638 of record JAKIJQ010000001.1, on the reverse strand, counting down.
CCAATGGAAAGTGCACTCTATTTATAGAGCTAGAGAAACATTGGTGGTTGTTGCACAATTCGACTACCGATCGTGTTAGTCATGAGTCATTGCCTTCAATTCGATTGCAAAGAACAAAGTTTAAGAGTTTAACTTGTACAACAAGTCAATTGGCCATGCCATCTGTGACGCATCACTAGAATTTTGCAAATATTTGGAACATTTTCTGATCGAATGATACGTACACTTTTCACAGTTCTCTAATCGAAACTACAATCGGACTTTATCGGTCTCAAACTACTACTTAAATGGGTTGTCACTGCATGAAATCCGGTCAACAGTCTCCACTTGTTCAACTAGCTCAATTTCTATTGCAATTTTGGTACAACTTCTCTCAATCCTCCACTAAGTAAGTTTGCCATTCATCTCACTTCATCAATGTCTTCTAATGTTTTTTGTTTTGTTTTGATAGAACGCGCACTAATCCACGATGGTTCAAGTGAAGATGAAGAAGCCAGTGGCGGTTGTGTTTGACTTTAGTGGCACCGCCGCACGAGACACGTTCGTGGTGAAGTATCTGATGCCATACTACAAGGCAGCCTACAAGGTCTACATGGAGAACGGCTGGTCCCAGGACCAGTGCAAGGAGGACGTGAAGGGCTTGATTGCTGCATCCAAGGCAGACAAGGCCGCACCACAGGTGGACGAGGCCGGCAGCAAGTCTCAGCAGATTGACGCCCTGTGCAAGTATGTCGAGTACTGTGAAGAGAAGAAAAAGTACTCAAAGGCGTACACCATGTTTCGCTTTCACGTGTGGTTCGACGGATACGAGAAGGGCAAAATGTCCACCCCGGTGTACTCGGACGTGGCTGTGCACATTCAGAAGTGGCATCTCGACCTCAAGATCAAGCTGTACATCTTCTCGAATGGCTGGGCCGAGGCCACCAAGAAATTCATGTCAAAGACCAGCCATGGTGACTTGAACATGCTGATCGAGGACCACTTTGACACCTCTCTTGGACCACTCACCAGTCCGGCCACCTTCAAGAAGCTCATTGACAAGATCAAGGAGAAGCCGTCGGACATTGCCTTTCTTACCAAGTCTCCTCAGGAAGCGAAGGCGGCCGACGAAGCTGGACTGACTGTGATCTTGGTGATCACTCATGGAGCGGCCGTCGATGCAGCAAGCGAAATCTGCAAAGACATTCCAATTGCCCGCTCATTCACTCAGATTGAGTTCTACTAGCAAGAAGTGCACTGACAAGTGGCTGCACCAATTCGCAATTGCCTTTCACTTTGTGACGCAATTAAAATTTATTTGTGATCATTTCTGTTAGTTTAGTTATTTTCTCTAATTAGCCCCAAGTGGCACTCGTTCAATCATAGAACAATAATCGCAAATAATAATCAAACTTTTGCAATTGCAAGCCAATCTACATCTTTGACAAGTGTCAGCCCAAGTTAGTTTGGTTTGTTCGATAATATGTTTAATAGTTCGCACACCAATAAGCAATTGCAATGGCAACGATCGTTTGATTGAATGGGTCGAGTCATAGTCGAGTGCACGAGTAGAGAGACAAGTGGAGAGACTTTCAGCAAGAGTGGAAATAAAGTGTGTTCACAAAGTGCAATTAAGCAGACAAGCCAGTTAAATTTAATTCGCCTGCTACCCAAATTGTCAAGTTTGAGTGATGGTTGTAACTATTGATGCAATAATATTTAGGCTTACAACTCGAATGCAGTCGTTGTAAATTCAGCATGTCATCTGTTGCAAAGGAGAAACTAAAGTAAAGTTAGCGAACATTTGACCTATCGAAAACAGTACAATGACACGTGCTTATTAACTCAACAAGCATTTAAGTGCCATTGACTACAAAGTAAACATCACTCGGCATTACGTGCCATTAGAAGTCTAAACATTAGCACAAATGGAGTATGACCATTTTGGTGATTGGGTGAGTAGAGAGTACTTTTTATTTGCAAATTAAATTCTAATAATATTTTGGTTGTTAGTTTTTGGACAAATATGGCGACGATGAGTTCCGACAGACAGGCTTTCCACCCGAGTACACCGAATTGGACACCAAATGGCTTCGTTCAGCGGTGGCTGGCTATTCCTTTCACTTGCAACTGTGTGCCTGGTTGAACATTCCACTCGGCCAATGGCTACTGCTCGTGATTGGCATACTCGTTGGTCTTATCGCTGTACAGCTGATGGTACTCTGCTTTCTCGCACAACGAATTGTACTAATTAAACGCACAGAACTGTGGCTGTTTAAGAAGATTGGAAAGATTCAAGAAAAGGTGCTCAACAACAGAGACAAAACCACAGGTGCACAACAAAATTCAGTTTCATCTACCAACTGTTCTTCTCGTTCGTCACAAAGACACAATTCCACTCAAGGCAAGTCAAGTAGTAGCAATGCTCAAAGAAATAGCAAAGAAACTAAACAAACAAGAGCAAAAGATCAAAGACAAAGATCGCCAAGCCCAGGCTCGAGTAGTAAGGCTCCAAAGAAATGCTCCTCGAAGAACAAATAGACTTTGCTTGGTAGTTGTGTATATATTTTGTTTCGATTGTGTTATTGCAATGTGAAACTCGTGTTTGTATTAAAATTGTATGCAATACTTTGACAGCAACGATTTTTTCATTTGTTCTTTCTTTGTCAAATCGATATCGGATCGGATAAGGAGCTGGCAAATGTTGCACTAAAAAGAACAATTTACAATTGTGCACTTTGTATAAATATTTTCAATCAAACAAATATATTCATACCAAAGTGCATTTCTTCATTGCTCCAAGTGTACATTCAAATGTCGAATTCAATATTTCAAATTCGAATGTCAACTTGTACATTAATTGATACGATCAATCTGTGACACGGTCAATAGACTGACACCAGTCACTTCGACTTTAGTGGAAGGGACTTTTGGTTTTGGTTTGGTGTGGTTCCTCTTTGGACAAATCTCATCACAACAACTTTAATATCGCATTGATGTGCAATCATTATTTACAGTTGAGCAAACATCGTACAGATTGAGCACTGAGTAAGTGAGTGAGTACACACTGAACGGTCTAGGCATACATGACCAGAATTAATGTCAATTATTAATTTTAATAATGGTGTATTTGAAGTACGCAAGCCATTAACCCCCAGCAACGATGCATACATTGCCACAGACTGAATTTGGTTTGATTTGATAGTCGCACAATTTGTACATTAATTTGTTATTGCCATATTGGCATGATTGCATGATGCCAATTATGAAACATGGAATAGATCACACTAGATTGAAAGGCACATATTCGACCAAATTGGCCCACGGATGAGCAATTGCCAACTGCATGGTCTGGTCGTAGCTGTGTTATTTCGGTAATTAATTCTGCTATCATTACACTGAAAATTACACTATTTCAAACATTGTCGTTCAATATTTATAAAAGTGTATTTAGTAAAATGATAAATAACTCATCACCAGTAAGAAGCGCGCGGTGGTGGCAATCAAAGTAGCCCGCGTGATTTGAACGCAAATAATTTATTTATTTAACGCCTCTTGTTGGTTCATTTCACTCTGTTGAACCGCGAAGAGATCGATTTCAACTTGATTACAGGCCAAACTAATGCACACTAAAGCGTGGTGGCCGATCAAACGAACGGGTGCCGTCTTAGTTAACTGTGTAAATGGAAATGAGAAAGATAACCAGAGTAGTGTGAAAGATAACAGCAAACAGCAACAAAGCAAACTGGCACACACATGCACAAACAAATTCGGTATTTATTCGGCATTCTGTTAGTGCGATCACAAACTTGTCAACTCACAAATAGATTTGTCTCCAATCTGAAATTGACTTTCGGTCAGAATGGCAAAGACTTCTCAAAAAAATTAACAAAGTTGCTGATTTATTAACCTCAATTAGGAATATACTGTATTTGTGTTTGATATTGACATTAAGCGTGCGTTCGGTTGTCTTTCAGGTGGACTCGAAGAAATAGATCAACTCTTCAACGGCAACTTTCTTTGCGTGCACGTACAGAACTAACAAGAAAGCACCTAAACTCAGGCCACCGATAGAAATGCTTTCAACCGAACAAGACACTGTGGCTGCATCCATCGTTCGTGCCCACATTTTCCGTTCATTGGACAATGGCTCAAGCTGATTTTCTCAAAGAATAAATTTTAATTAAACAAAAGTGATTTTGATTAAAGTTTTTTATTAATTAAATGCAGTTCGATAAAATGACTGCAGGTGATTTGGTGACCAAGAACAGGCAAAGAAGATGCAAGTTAATTGTCTCTTGCATGTCTTGTCGTGACAATAGGCCTAATTGTCATCGGTTCTTGTAAATGTTCAGGGCCAGGATGGAAACCACCGCCAAGCCAATGGTCAGCGAGAAGCCCGAATCGGCTTTGCAGGAGTCGGTAATTTCCTCGATCTTCTTGAGAATGTACTCCAGAAGAGAGTTGACGCTTTCGGCCGCGTGTGCCACCTCCTTCTTGACCGCTTCGCCGGCGTCTTTAGCCACTTTGGGCACCTCGTTCGCAGTGGGCAGTTGGACCGACTTGGACTGAGCGCTTGAACGTCGCTGGCCACCATCCTTGGCCGAGGTGGACTTGGCTTGCGACTTTGGTGGAGGCAATGGCGGGGCAGACATTTCACTACTGACTTGTGACTTGGGACGAACAAAAGTTCTCGATAGAGCAAAAGGCCAACTGATCGAACGAACGGCAAGTTTGCACAGAGGCACAAGTTAAGCAATTATACACTTTCACAATGACCTCTGCTTGGAATGGATCATCTACATTTATACACTTAGAGCAAGCAAGCAAATTAATAATTCGTTAGAACTAAATGTTAGTGATTACTTGTCAAATAGTAATCGAACCACTTGACCCTGGACGTATGTCTGTCATTGGCCTTACGCGTGCAATGATTTCTAATACGAATGATTTCATCGAATATCGATTTGTTTATAGAGAGCAACACAATGTTTGCCTGGCGATGCCTGCTCACAACCAATTGTCACTTTTGTTTGTGCTGCTGTTGTCTTGTTCTTTATAAAGCCAACAAATTGATTGTCCGCGGGTATGGCTTCTTTCTCAATGGACCAGGTTTGTTACAACCGGCACTTATGTAACTCTCATCTAATTGTTTCACTAATTGTTATCTTTCACTTTTGACAGGTATGGCGACCTCTGTTTGACAAGTACGACTACCACAAACGTGGCATCATTAGTGTGGTAAATTTTCCCCGAATTATCGATGAAAGTCGTCTTTATAAGCAAAATTGCCTGACAGTGTGTGGCAATAGCGACGACAATGGTACTGCTGAGCCTGGTTATCAGTTTGCCATTCCCACTGTGCACCGAGTGTTGTGGAGTAGAATTGCACAAAAAGACGGTAACAAGATGATTAACTATGAGGAGTTTCTTCAAATGATCGCCGACCTGGAGCTGTACAATTCACCGCCTGTGTGTTATGTGGTACAGGTGGATTACACTTCGAGTTCCTTGGTGCCCAAGGCAGAACGTCAATCATTCGTTCGGTGCCGTCTGTCTCAGTACAATGGTCTATGGCGTGAGACACCATTCATTCTGTTGGCCACTCTGCTCGAATCGATCATCTTCCTGTATTACTGTTTGTTCCACTGGACCGACTGGAAGGAAGCAACCTTAACCAGTCCATTGGTGTATCAACTATGTGCTCGCCAGCAAGTGTGGCGTCTGGTGAGTGCAGTGCTCATGCACAGTGGCTTCTTGTACATCATCATGAACATGCTCAGTCAGTTGTATGTTGGAGTGCCACTCGAGCTTGTGCATGGCTGGTGGCGTGAGGCAGTGATCTATTTGGTTGCAGCAATCGGTGGCTCGTTTGCTGGCTCACTCACAGGCACCGTGGTTGGCCTTGGTGCAAGTGATGCTGTTTATGCTCTCTTTAGTGCATATTTTGCTAATTTGGCAATAGTAAGTAATACTTGACCCTTACCAATTACGACTAAAGCACATATAATTCCGTCTACGATCTATAGATCTGGCATAATGTCACCTCGCCTGTGACCCGAATGGTCCTTTTGCTGTTGTCGGCCCTGGTTCAGATCATTTTAGAAGTAATATCTGACTATCTGTTCACACTCAACATTGGCCATTGGTGTCACTTTGGTGGTGCTCACAGGCTTCCTCATTGGTCCAACAGTGCTCTCTTCATTTGGTGTCACTCTGTCTGCTGGTCAGGTTCGCTTTCGATGGATCACATTGCTCGTTTGTGTGATTCTCTCTGCATTTGCCATTGGTTACAATGTGTTCCACTACTACTATGACTTGGATGGCACCATTTGTGTTTACACTAAAAATGTTACCACTTTCCCTAAGTGAAATAAAATCAAATTGTTGCTATATTATATGATCAAAAGAGTACAGTTGTTCTACTCTACTAAACTGGAAGTGCCAATTGCCAGTGGGAAGCCTTCAGCGAAACATGTAAATTAGTTAGCGCTGCACACAGACGGCTCACTGAAAGCAAACCAACAACAAATGGTCTGACCAGTAACCGTTGCAATAATTTTGTCTTGTTTGCCACTTAAGGGCGGACAGTGGTCGCCACTTGACATAAATAAGTGGTTCTGGTTAAGCACATAGCCTTCTGTTTGATGTCCATGCCACACACATAGTCACAGGTCCTAAACTAATAGATTATAATTAGTTCTTGTCAACCAGACCCGAGACTATTTGCCATCTAACATCTACTGGTAATAATTATTCTTACGCTTGCATTACCGGCACCTAAAGTTTCTAAATCTACTCTTGTAACAGCGTTATATGTTCGGTAACTTCGGTTCACAGCTAGTCTATTTTGATTGAAAGGAATTGCCAAGGTTAGTGGCCATTTGATATGGTTAATTTTGACAAAACCCTTCAGCCAACACTGTGCCATAGACAAAACTTGGTTGTTCCTCGTGTTTTGGCAAATTAATTGCTGAAGAATGGCCTATTTGTAATGTCTCCAAGGACAGACGCTGTTGTACGAACACCAATCATGTTGTGCATTTTATTTGAACTCTGAGAATGCTGTGATACAACTAGTGCATTGGCGTAATTGCCATTTAGTAATTAAAAAATAGCCAACTGCACTCAATTCATGCACACCAAAGCAAGCACAAGTGTAACAACATTACCTAAACTGCGCTTGCACTCAAATGCACCTCACCTACAAAGTGTTAGCCTATTGCATCATTTTGTGACACATTTCACTTACTTTAAATAAATTGAAACTAAAATGTAGCTTGTAATAAGTTTCCAGTGTGACCACACACACACAACTTGCAACTTATTGCAATTGCGAGTGAACAACAAACAAGTGTATTGAACAACGAGACTTATGCTAATAAAATGGCCTTGTCCATTTTAAGCAAATGTATAATTTGAGTCTAATTGGCTCAATGCAGCCCATTCAAAATGACCACATTATCACATTGGTTCACTCATTCATGCACAATCATTTATTACAACAGCACAAGTGCATGCTATTCGACTGATCGGAGTGCATGAATTCTTCTTTATGAGGAGAGAAGTGCTTTCGACTGTCTTCAACTTGAGCTAATTAATGTACGTTTGCCATGTTGTTTACCTCAATCACAGTGCTTTCTTACAGTACCATTCTCGCTAGGCCCTCTGCCATTGACCATTGACCTAGTGGCTACCACGACCTTATTCATGGCTCACGAAATGTGCTTAATTAAATTTAATATAATATCATGTGCAAATGGTTCTGCTAATAAGCATTGAGACTCAATGATTGAGTGTTTGAGTTTGTGTGTGTGTGCATATAAGTGAAAGTGTTGAGTGAGCGCTCTCGCACATCATTTCATCTTGGTGTGATACATTCGAATCACATTTGCCTGATTCATTCGATTGTCAGGATTGCCCTCCACCTGTGAGAACGAGTACCCATGAAAGGCGTCAATCTCGGCATTGTTGGTTATTGGCGAACCAATTGTGCGCTTGGGAGTAGCGCCTGTGGCCTTGACAGGCAATAGTCCTTTCACCATTTGAACGGTTCGAGCGGACATTATACTCGCCGATCGAGCCGGACCTTCACGGTCCTCTTTGGCCAGCTCTAGTTCGATGATCTTGTCCGCTAAGGACTTGAAGCAAGTGCGCGAGATCAACTGAAGAGTGACAAAAGAGAATTAGTACTACAAAAATGAGTATGACTCGATTTACCTTAACCACAATGTCCACCAGCAGTGCCACAAACGGTATGATGGCCATGCCCAGCCAGAAAAGCACCGTCGAGAAGATGATAAAGTCCATTGAGGCCATGTCCACACCTCCCACTTGCATATTAGGCCAAATACGGCCATATGTCACCAGATAGATAAACCACAACAGAATGGAGCCCCAAATGCCAATGTGGGTCATTATGTTCCAACAAGAACTCTCAAGGGCCGCCTTTAAACAGACCGTTATCTGTGATTGGAGTTGAAGAGGATTAACAATTGATCGTTTGTCACGGGTCATATATACTTACCACCACAAAGGTACAGAGAATGTTTGCGAAACAGAATCCACCGCCATCAGACTTGCCATTGCTCCACAGTGCATCATGACCCAACGCGAAGTAGCTCAAATAGAAGAGCACTAGTGAGTGCCAAATGGCGAACCAATCCAGAACCAGAAGAGTCGTATACTGAAGCCGTCCCACTTGTCACGGTACATTTCGGGATTGTTGAGCAACATCTCCGGGGAACATATTCGATCAAACAGACCCAACACCATCGGGGGCATTGCGGTGAAGAGCAAGTTGTAGTTGGAGAGAGACCAGCGCTCGAAACCAGCCTGACCACTCCACGCAGAGATAGTCGCATACCACACCTCGATGACGTACAGAACAATGTTTTTGTAGAATGTACAGAATGCATTTATAGATGCGAGACAGAGACCACGAGCCAAAAAGCGAAATTGAGCAATGGCATAGTCGGACGAGTACACGGCTTGTAGACCTTCCTGACCGGAGATATCATCTAGCCATCTAGATGATGGGGCCAGACAATTGTTGGGGTGAAGCATTTCTGCCACAAACACGAATCCTTCCTCTCGTTGACCTGGTGATCACTCACGGTGGCAACAACACCGTGACCGAGACTTTTCTATTTGGCAAACCAATGATTGTGATGCCTCTGTTTGGTGATCAGTACGACAATCCACAGCCAGTGCACGAGAAAGCATTTGGGGTGCGACTTGATGCTTATGCATTCCAAGAACGGGAATTTATTGAGGCAATTGACAAACTTCTCAGCGACACTTCACTTCATGAACGATTGCAAGCAGCAGCTAGACGAATCGAGACATCCAACAGTAAGGTAAAGTGGCTTGTGAGAGGATTGAACAGTTGGTGCAAAAGAGCAAAAAATAAACAAACTACATTTGATTACAGTCAATGGCTTTACATTGCATAGAAATAAATCAAATAAGCCTGATCTAAACTTACTTGTTAGATAACTTCCAATATTGAATCATTGCAGGAAAGCATGCTTATAACTTCAATGGAATCCAACAATTTCCATTCGATCGAGTGCTGAATTTGAATCAAAGACTATTGTTCAAGTGTTTTAAACTTTAAATTTAATAATAAAATACTAAAAATATATTAATGTATAATAATGTGGCAGCAAAATTTACTGCATTTTAGCGTTAAAGCTGGACTTGGCCGATTGGCCTTCCGAGATGGGAGCATTAGATGGCTTCTGCTCGGAGCTGCTTGATTCGCTCGTTTCAAAACAAAAGTCCGGAAAGGTCTTTGCCAGAAATAGGAACAAGTCGAGCACATTGCCATAGACCGAATTGGCCGCTTGTGGAAGAATGAGAAGCGAGTTGGTTGTCCAATCGATTGAGAGCACTTTCAATCGTGCGCCAAAGGTCGACTCAATAGTGACCGATTCCCAAGTGGTGCTTCCCGGAATAGAGTGAATTGCACGCTCAAGCGCGGCTGGATCTTTCATCAATGGATTGGTCAGGGGATTGGCTTTCTCCAAAATGTCTAGAAGCGAGTAGACCATCCACTTGCGAGTTGGCTGGTGACTGCAGAAAGAGGCCACCACTGAATGGAAGCGAACCCGATCGACCGAGTCGTTCTTGACAAAGAGCAGCAATAAAAGTGACGAAAGATCGTTAATTTCGATCAATTGCGGTCCATTCATTGGCACAGAAGGCGCACCAGTTTGGGCAACAGATCTGGCCAGTTCGGTAGGACTATCTTCAATGACGTAAATGAATACGTCATCATCGTCAGGATCTCGAGTTGGTGAGTTGTTTTGTTGGTTAGTGTTTGCATTGGTGATTGCAGTCGTGTTTGCATTAGTGTTTGCAGCATTTTCAAGTTCTCGCAGCCTTCGAGCTGCTTCCTGTCGGAGAACTCTCACTTCGGTGACCATTTCCGCAGGCAGAAATCGCAATTGGCTGTCGTCCATTTCTGCCAGCACTTGTTGTCGCACCATTGGTTCTAGTGACTGGATGAAGCTGACTATTTGTGCAGCCGGGCTTGTGGCATCATTCAGTGGGGGCGGCTGCTGCTGTTGATGCTGTTCGCCTTGACCGGCTGCTAGAATGATTGGTGAAGCCACTTGAGTGACATTTGAACCAGTGACATTTGCACCAACTATGGCATCTTGTTGCTTCACTTGTGCTTGTTGCTTGTTCGTTGGCACCTTTGTCATCTCACTGGTGTCTTGATCATTGCTCGACTGTGCTTTACTCAACTCTGACTGTTGCTTGACATCATTCAATTTTGATTCTTTGGTGTGCTCGGACTGGATCGGGACGGCTGAACTCACGGCATCATTTGTCTTGTTTACTTTAGCTTCGTTGAGAGAAGCCTTCGGGGTCTCTTTGTTTGATGACAAAAGTGTCTTTATTCGCTCTTTCTCAGTTTCCTCAATAATCTTCTGTCTGTGTGCCAGTAGCTCTGCCTTGACCAAGTCGATTGAGTCAAACTGGAATTGTCCATCCACCAGACAGCACTCCATGAACCATTGACACATTGAACATGGCGTCACTTGTTTAGTCATTGAGCACATGCAACCTAGACCATGGAATATGGCAACAGAATTGCCACGAGAATACGAGACAGTGATCTGATCGTTCGTTAAAGCAAACTTGTTCTCCTTAGCAGTGAGCAGCACTCGACAGTTTTGATAGTGCAAGACAACATTGACAGGATTGCTTGCAGGTGACGATTTGACGGCCAGCAGAAAAGGATGCATTAGTGGACAGAAAGTGCTTTCAATACATCCTGAAGTTTCACCCTTGGCCTCGCTGTTTTCATTGTCGTCATCGATTGGCGAGTTTGTGAGACCATTAGTCGATTGTCGGGCACATCGGAACAAAAGCTCTGTTGGGCTTGCTGGTTGGTCGAATATGTTTGTGGGATTTTGGTTGGTTGGAGTGATCGGTTGTTGAGTGAACAGGTTCAGGATTTGATCGGAAGGAGCGGCCACTTGAGGCACGTGTACAGACTGTTGACTATTGCCATTACTACCATTGGAATTGCTGGCCATTACAGAATTGGTTGATTTCATTTTGTTTACAAAACTAATCAAACTGTCAATGGTCTTCAGTGACGCGTTGACACTTGTGGAAAGATAAGCGGAAGATAGATCCAACTTGTCAGTGGCCGATGCCAATTTGGAAATAAGTCGACTCTGTTCGATCATCTTGAATAGTTGAGCGGTTAATGAAGGAGACACTTTGTCAATGTGTCTAGTGGTCTGCTCAATCAACGAACAAATTGATTCAATTTTTCGATGCTTGTCGGCAGAATCGGCACAGGCCAGAGCACAACTCAAGGCGGCATCCATTTCTCCAAACACTTTGTGGAATGCTTGTTCGGACGATCTCATAAGCTTGATCAGCACATTTGTAGTGAAACTTAGATCATTTGTAGATTTGAATGCGTGCAACATGTTGTCGATAATGAAATTGAGTGCACTGCAGTCCTTGGTAATTTGTTCAGTGCGATCTAGAAATAAGGTTCGAAATGAGGTTAGTACATGTACAACTTAAAAGCATTCAAGTTTGCTCACCTTGTTTGTACTTGTGTTCAAATATCACTTCATTGTTGGGCTTGCACAAATAAGACATCTCTGTTAGAATGGCCAACAGTTTAGTAGTTGTAAACACAAACTCCATCCTCGGTCTGGTGGTGTCCTGCTCGTTGGCCCATCTGTCTGCTAGAACATTGAACATCTCTTTGGTCAATTCTTTCGACTGTTCACTTTGTTCTTCAGGCTTTAGCTGGCGCGGAACAACACAATGAGGACAGAAACAAATCATGCCCTCCGAGTTGACCAGAGATTTGATCCATTCAGTGGTGAGAGTCTGGTCTCTGCACGCAATCGAATGGAGAAATTGAAAGACCAAAGAGAAAGGATACTTGTGATAGCAGGACTTTCGGAAAAAAGACGATACTTCGTTGTTCATTGAGCATCGCAACACATGCTCGTTCTCGTAAACATGACGAATGAGAAGAGTGGTCATTGGCACTATTCCATCGAATTGCACATTGATGGTAAGGTTGAGAAGGCTAGTGATGCCACCCAACTGTGCAAAGTGACATGCATTCGAATGGTTTCGGGTCAATCGGAGACAAGTACGAATGATAGCTTCCACAGTGCTGGCATCGATCGAAGGCAGCTTCAGTAGGGCGACCATTGTTTCTATAGTCGACTTGGCACGAGATGGTTCCATGCGCAGAGCAGTCAGTTGAGACACTTGACCGTCCGACTGTTTCGCCTCCATTTCGATGAAGATTGGTTCAACTTTACCAGTTTCTTCACAGTACAAATTCATACTGCCAAAGTGCACCAAATAATGCATATAATTAAATTTGTAACGATAATAAGGATGACCATCTTGATACGCCTTGACAAATTGGTCATATTTATTAGCGAATCTTAGATGGGTTGTCGCATGCCCATTGTACAGATTCCAAGTTTGCGTTGAACACTGTATCACCTGTTGGCGTTGGCTGTATGCAATGGCGTTCTTCTCGTTTTGGTCGATTAGCAGAATGAGAGGACAAAGCCACTGAGGCATCGATGTAATTGAGTCACCAGCCTTTGATACCAATTGAACGGTTAGCTCAAGCAGAGTGTAAAGTTTCGGCATAAAATGACATTTCTTGTCCGAACGCATCTCCTTTGCACAAGCAAATGGCATTTCTGCGGAGAGCACTGCCAACAAATGCACTTGATTGGCCAGTTTGGTTGTCTCGTGATTCGAGGCCCACAGTTTGATCTTCTCTTTGTCATCACTTGGAACAACTTGTGCCAAGTTCATAATAGAAGTCGCATTTTTGGTCACTATGTCTACCAATCCTCGAATAAATCCACCAATGCCAAGTGACTCATTGTGTTGGGCTATTGTACAAAGCAATCTAGCCAACTCACACACCATGGAAGGGTTTTGCTCGAGAAGGTTTCGAACTGAATTCTGAATGTTCATAGCCAGAAGATCCAAATTAAACAGCAAGTGCCGAACTTCAAGCATGGGCTTTGGCTTGGTACCCTGACTAGATTTGAAAGTCAAATTCTTTGAAATTATCTTCTCGAGTTGTGGCAATTTCTTCGCTTTCATCTTCTCATATTTGGATTTCATCTCTTCTAAGTCTGAAGGCAAATAAGTAGAATTCTCGCGGCCTTGATCTTGATCTTCAGACGATGGAATGAAATGATCTTCCATCTCTTGTACCTTCTTAACCACGTGACCATAACTTTTGAACACATTTGCGATAACATTAAGCAAACGACTAAAAGTTTCATTTCGAAATTGTCGAAGCATATCAACATTCCATAATTTGGTCAAGCAGTTCAGTACCTTCTACAAAAACAACAAACAAAAAGTTATAAGCTCACAAAAAATTGCCAATACAAGACATACCTTTAGAGTTAAAATAATGTACTCGGTCTGGTCAGTAATTCCTTGACTGCCAACCAATGAAAATGTCAGTAGCGAATGGCCAACAGTGAAATCGTTTGTCTGTAGTTCGAGTACCTCCAACCACGAGTCGAGAAGGTTCAAAGTATCATTCGATAATTTTCCGCCACTTTTCAAGTACGAATCAATGTTGCCTGTCATCTGTTCGGGCAACTCAAAGAAAGCTTCTTGAACACTTTGATCACAGTGATATAGATTGCGATTTGAATTTTCTTTAGTCTTGTCAAATAGAATCAAAATGATCTTAATGAATGAGACACAAAATTTGGATCTACATTGAAGAAAGAAATTGAATCAGATAAGAATGCTAATTGTTGAAACAAATGTCTAACCTCATGTCTACATCGTCCATTGTTGCCTGCCAGTAGAAAGCATTTTTGATTAGTTTCATCAGTGCAGATGCAAGCACTGCTGGTGAGGTTGGGACTGTGTCCGATAGTGGAGTGAGTGACAACTAAATGGTGAAAATTTTCGGTTAATCAAAACAATGTACGGCAATGTAATTATAATAAATATACCTGTACCAAAAGAGAGAACAGACTCGTGAATTGAGAATCAATTTGATCAATTAAATGAACAATCTTCTGAATTTGTTGGCGAACAAATACTTTGACATCGAATGGTGGTGGTGGTGGTCGAGATGACAGTGCATCCAGTACGAATTGAGCCTTTGTGATCGATTGATCATTGGATGGCTGTTCAGCAGTCAGTTCAGCTAGAACCTTGTTCAAAATAAGTCTCTCCCAAATGAGTGTCATGTAACATTTCGACATTCGGTCAATGACGTTCAGGCCGAGTGATGAAATCCATTGTCGAATCAAAATAGTCTTAAGTCGCATAACGCTAGAATGCAGAACCTGGATATAATTGAACAAACCGGACAAAGCCTGCACAGTGGGAGTAACCAGAAATGGGGCTTGATAAAAGTCTTGATCAGAGTTGATGCAGAGGCACAAGTCTTGCAAGATGGCACTGCCAGTAGAACAATTCATTTGATTCATCAATGAATTGAAATGTACAAGGTGGCTATCAAACTTGACCAAACAGTCTCGAAGTACAGAATTGCCATCTGTGAGTGGTTGCACAGTATCGTACAGTGTCATAACGCTTGAATAGGTGGTCAAGAGATGTTCGGTTGGCGAAGCATTTGGCAAGTTGAGGAGCTTCAACAATAAATCAAGTCCACCACTTCGTAGAAATTCTTTGATATTTTCAGCCGAAGTAGACCGAAGAAATATGTTGATAAACTTAGTCTGTAAAAAGATATTATTAACGGCATTAGTCATCATCATCATCCATAGACAGAGTACTTACAGAGTACTTGATATATTCGTGTAATGGAATGCGAATTCGTTGTTCAGTCAAATTGACTCGATACTCGCCATTGAGAGTGGCCAATGCAGTCATCACCACTTCCTTGTTGTGGGCAATCCATGGCTGAGTGACCGTTTGATGATCTTCATAGTCATCTACTTCGTCTCGAGTCAACTCAAACTTGGCCGAACAAATGTACTTTGGCTCAGTGCCCAGTCGGCATATTTCATTCAACAAACCGATCATTGCCTTTAATGCCATTGGTCGAAGGTTTGAGTGGTGTCGAATCAGCAAAGCCATCCCAGTACCAAATCCCTCTACAGCTTCCTGAACCGATTCATTACGTTGTTTGCGAATTTCACGAAGAAAATTCACCGAAGTGAATAGTGTAAACATCCGTTCGAATGGCTTCATGGCCAGAAATGCTTCCATTCCACGGCGATTAATACACAAAGCGCCAAACACATCTGGTATAGAAGTGACAACGTCTTTGGTGATTGGAATGTTCAACTTGAGCAAAACGTTAAGAATTAGATCAGAAAAGCCAGATTCTTGAAAGGAGGAGAGATAAAATGGATTTTGCTGGATGTACGCAGTAATGAACTCAAGTGCTTCTGAAAACAAAGTGCCTCCATAGAAGTGGCCATAGCGCAAAATGTTCTCAAGACTTTGTGGAAGGCTTGAGCCACTCATGAGTCGACGCAACAAGTCTGTATACGATGAATGTTGGATGCAACTGATCAGGATAAATAACGCCCAGTCAATCACTTTGAGACGATCAAAAGTATGGTACCGCTTTGGCGGCTCATCGGAAATACCGTCGGGCAGCATCGAACGACAATTGTTTACTTCACACTAAAAAGAATTTACTCAAGCAAACAAACAAAATGCAACAGAAGACAAACCTCGAGTCGTTTGGCAATAATATTTAGACCATCACTTGTTCGTAGTGAGTTTTGATCTAATTGCGCCCATTTATAGATGACGCTCATTGCGAAGTGAACGATCTAGCGAGACAAAATATAGTACAAACAGCAAATAAAATCAATTGGTCAATTACCCGCAGATGTATCACCGTTGGTCCTTTCCACTTGACAAGTTGAAGCAGTGAGTTCAATAGCCCACTTTGAATGACTTGTTGGCCTACAAAGATAATGAATAAGTAAGTCATAAATAACGTCATATGCACTCACCAGTCTTGCTGTAGATAATATCCACCAGTATATAGATCAAACTCTCATGAAAGAAGGTTGGATCTTTGTCCTAGTTGGTAGTCAACTCGTGAATGGTCTTGCGCACAAGAATTGACAGTGGCCCAGTGGGAGAGTCGATGCTTGTGGCCTTTAAGATTGCCTTCTCACGTGTAGCGTCCTCGAAGGATATTAGTGCTGAAAGAGTATTTAGCACGGCAGCCTGAATTTTGGTGAGATCATATTTGTCGAGATGAGTAACCGAGAGTGTGTCGACCAACTCTTTCGCCAGTTCCGAATAGAATGCAGAGTTGTCATTACGCCGACAGGCTGTATAAAAAGAGGAAATGCAAGTTGTGAGTGATTAGCAATCTAAATAATCTAGTCAACACTCACCAACTAAGGCCAAAGCATATACCCGTGCACGGACATACTCGAGTCGAGCGTTGTACTGAGCAAAGCACTGAATTAATCGAACCTTGTTGAACAGCTCAAACTGGAAATCGGTTGGCACGTGATGCAATTCGATCAGTTCGTTCATGATCGTGCCAATTTGCTTGCCCGCCAAATGAGCCTTGTCCAGTCTAATTCGAATGAGCAAGTCTTGCTGTTTCACCAAGTCATCTTTGCCAACCGGTGAACATTCAAAATTGAGTGACGTAGTCAAGATGGGAAGTGGGACATCATCTTTCATGCACTCGACAAGTGCCACGTCTGCCTCTTTGCCACCCCAAGACTTGGCCACAGTGAGAACGTTCTTGCGCAAAGTGATCCGAGCGCACTTGCCATTACCAGGACTTTGGAAGAAGCTGCTTCGATCGCCAAAAATGTATATGGTGGTGAGCGCCTGAGAGACAAGTTCAATGTCAACAGACCAAAGCAAGGTGGCCAAGTGCTGCAAAGCAATGTGTCGTATTCGTATTAACACTATAAGCAAATGATAAAGTGCATACCTCGGTTGAATTAAAAATCGACCCACCATAAGTGTGTTCTTGTTCTGCTAAAAGTGAGAGAAACGCCAGAATGGACATCACGAGCTCCTTCTTCTGTAAATGAAAAATGTCAGAGTTTATTCGACTTTTAAATATACAATTGCACTTACTTTTGAGTTAGATGGCAAGTCCACTGCCAATGTAGACCACAGATTTGGCCCATTGCGAGTGCAACATTCCTCCAGGACAGTGTCGAACTTGTCATTATGACTTAATTAGGACTCCTAACGGACAACTGTTTGCCTCTTTGTTCAAGTCGTGAGTTCAACTTGCCTATCAGATAACGTTTGTTCTCGCTCGGTTCGGTTATGTTGGATTGCAGTTGTGTTTGCTTGGCGCCGATTTCGAGTGAGCAATGGCACTTAAGTGCGCGCTAGTGCAAATTAATCAAACAATTCCCTCGGCGTCTGTGCACACTTGGCAGACAGATTTAAATTGCCTTCCGATTTGTATGTGCGGTACTGTACATTGTGATTTGCACTCATTCACCACAGCCATCGATGCATCCATTTGTCTGGTTGGCGCACAATTGTGTTAAATTAACTTGTTTCTTATTTGGCACGGTACCAGACAGTGAGAACATTGAAGACACTTCACACAAGTGATAGCACCAAGCCATCATTGTACTTTCGCTGTCAACACTGAGCCACTGTTAGTTTGTTTGCTCGTTGCTTTGACTTGAGTATTTAGTGCATGCTTCCACTCTTATGCTAATATTTCCATTGGTGGAGGTCAACATTTGTGATCTCGAATGAGTGGTCACTTGCTAGTGGGTCGATTAATTAATAATTATAATTTGTTTGCATGTGAATTGACTGTGAGCGACCAATAATTGTTGCGCTGTCTTGGTGCTTTCCAAGCTGGCACATTCAAAATGATTCTTTCCGTTCATTTTTGAGTTTTTGAGAATTATTGGACATCACTGTAGGGTGGTGCATGTTGTGTGCCTTAAGACTAATTAATTACGAAATTACGACTCTTTTATGACCAGTAATCACATTTGGCCTCGCATTTTGTTCGTGCATGTTGCCTCTTTAAATGCTCATAAACAGTACACTCTCCTTCTGATGAAATCCATTTAGGTGCACTTGAAAGGCAAAAAACAATTTAAATTGATATCCGAGATGAATTGATTGATTGAACTTGAGGCAAGTGTTGCCTTGTAATTGCACTAAAGGAAGAGAGTGTCTATTTGCTTGGTTGGCGGGTGAGGTTTATCTCCTAGTCTATTTGTGCTCTCTCACACCAGTTTGGCAAATTGGCGGATAAAATATTTATTATTCTCGAATCGATGACATTTTCCCTTTTCTGGTCCAAAATAATGTGGCCCTCCCGTTATGCTCTCGATTTTGTCCAGTTGTATAACAAACAGAAGCAACTCAACTCGTACTCTGTTGTGTTTGCTGCATCTTACAATGCCAGCTGGCCGGTACAGGAAGCCACTCGGGTATATCCCAACTGTTATCGTCACTTGATCGATTTGAATTACCGCGCGACCGGCAACTGAACGATGACTGTGCCTGTGTGTTTTAACATGCACCCGAGGGCCAATTGGGGCCATTTATTCTATTAGGTAGAGGCATAAACAGTGGACCTTTTACACGCGTTTTTAACGGGCCGAGAGGGCCACTGTTTATGCCTCTGCCTAATATCTACCATGGTACAAGTGCAGAGTCAAACATTGCGAGGCGTAACTAAAGGACGATTTGTGCAAATGGTCCCATTCACCGACGATCGTTTGCCCTGTGACTGTTTCCTTTGCAATTGCCGGCTTGTAAATTCTCCTTTGCTGGACATATTTACATCCGAGCCACCTGCAATTCACCATATGGTTTGTCCTCCCATTTGCCGCTTCATTCAAATGTCCAAAAAAGCAGCTTTTCGGTGGATTAGATGCAAACTTCACTTTGAGACAGGTTGTTTCACTGACTGTGAGAGGCTATTTTATAACTTTTGGTGCTGTCTTGGCTAATTAATCTTTGCTAACGATAATCACTCCACACAGGTCTTTGCTTTCCGTGAGACTCAGTGACTAGTGTATCCAGTGCCCATTGGACAAAATCTGTGAAATGCCCAGTTTTCAAGCTTTTTTACCAAGTCGTATTAATTAGCATAACAAGTCTACAACCCACACAAATGCTTTTATTCAGGCGAATAAGCAACGCGTTTGATCAGTATGAAAACATTCATCATTTCCAGTTGTCCTCCAACGGAGCGCAGATTTACTTTGAATTAGTCCCGTTTGGCGCATTCAGGCTAATTTGTAATGTGCAATGTTAATCACATTGCCTCGGCAAAAATCATAGATGGATAAAATCTGTCGTGTAACGACGTTTGTGAAAAGGCACAGGCACGTGAGAACTGAACGAGACATGTGTTGAAGAGAGGAACTTTATTTTTACAATGAACTTGTGATGTTTTCTTTTATCAATGACTAATACATGGCCATCTTTTTTTGAAATAGCGTGAAGGAACAGGTATAAGAGGCGAGGTGGAGACGGACTCGAGCAGCGGAAAAAGAAGCATCAACAACAGCTGAGAAGACAGCAATTTCATGTCGTTCTGTCTGAAGAAATCTGATATTTTTAACTTTGTGTACTTATTTCAGTGAATTGATACTTTAAATCTTGAACTTTGAGGCTAAATAAAGTGTTTATCTATTGAACAAGTGAGTACACTCTCTCGCCATCCATTTGGTTGCGTGACAAAATCCTCCGGTGGATCAGACACTGCCAATCAGTGTTAATCTTCAATTGCACACACATTCTGCCATTACTTGGTGGTATGTATGCATTAATACAATTGTATTGCATGTATTGCACCGAGCTTGGGCTCTTCATCACATTTAACCTCTCACATGCCACCTTGGCGTAAATGCTCACACTTTGAGCACATGCCAGGCGTGAGACAAACACACAGCAGCACTCCACCACCTTGAACGAGTACACACTACTGCCTTTTATTTGGCCAACTAATTGAGCCACACAAACTAATGAGGCCAATGAACAACAGGGCTAGGCACAATATCAATCTATCTCGATCGGTAATTGCAAAGCTTGACATGCCAGTGCCGCAGTACACAGTCACACATTACATTGGCGAACACTCGTTCACTTGTTCAGATGTCTTCTTAATGTTGATTGGCAAAGGACTGGTTGACTCGTTGACTACTTGGCACAAGTGATTGCCTCAATCACCTCAAGCACTGCTCAACACTTTGTTCGTGGATGCAAATACCTGACGGTGAGGGTACAGCCTTGTCCAAACACTTTCCGTAAAGGACCAGTTCGATCACTATGGTTACCAACATGTGAGTGTCCTCACTGCACTGAGCCTGGATTGAGTGCCTTGAGAAGCTTCGATATGATTTATGCCCTGTCTTTTGCCGCTTGTTCAGTTAATCTTGTTTATACGCTTCGCCAGTGCAATATCGGCCACTGACTGCCATTAATATATCTTAGCGAATATCTCAGCTCACAACTGAGGATTTTTACTGTGCGTTTTTGTATGTGCCACACTCAACCGATCTCAACATTTTGTGCTGGTGCTTCTGTACTACCTTGACCGAAACCACGCAGAGAATAAATCTCTCTCTCTCTCTCTCTCTCTCTCCCTTCCTTTCACTCTTACGTATGAGGCAATCGCTCCCGAGACCGACGGTTAGCACGACCATCGGTCTCCCTTGTTTCACTTGAGTCTCTCACTGGCCTGACCAGCTTCAACTTCGTACTTCGTACAACCTCGTTTATTATGTAATGAGTGTTTGCGAGGAATGAGGATTCAACTTGGTACTCCAAAACAAGATCCTTTCCCTTGCAAAAGAAATAGCACTGATCGATTGTCGGATTATTTTATTATGTAATGAGTGTTTGCTAGTATCGGAGAGTCAACTTGGTACTCCAAAAACAAGATCCTTTCCCTTGCAAAGGAAATAGCACTGATCGATTGTCGGATTATTTTATTATGTAATGAGTGTTTGCTAGTATCGGAGAGTCAACTTGGTACTCCAAAACAAGATCCTTTCCCTTGCAAAGGAAATAGCACTGATCGATTGTCGGATTATTTTATTATGTAATGAGTGTTTGCGAGGAATGAGGATTCAACTTGGTACTCCAAAACAAGATCCTTTCCCTTGCAAAGGAAATAGCACTGATCGATTGTCGGATTATTTTATTATGTAATGAGTGTTTGCTAGTATCGGAGAGTCAACTTGGTACTCCAAAAACAAGATCCTTTCCCTTGCAAAGGAAATAGCACTGATCGATTGTCGGATTATTTTATTATGTAATGAGTGTTTGCTAGTATCGGAGAGTCAACTTGGTACTCCAAAACAAGATCCTTTCCCTTGCAAAAGACATAGCACTGATCGATTGTCGGATTATTTTATTATGTAATGAGTGTTTGCGAGGAATGAGGATTCAACTTGGTACTCCAAAACAAGATCCTTTCCCTTGCAAAGGAAATAGCACTGATCGATTGTCGGATTATTTTATTCTGTAATGAGTGTTTGCGAGGAATGAGGATTCAACTTGGTACTCCAAAACAAGATCCTTTCCCTTGCAAAGGAAATAGCACTAATCGATTGTCGGATTATTTTATTATGTAATGAGTGTTTGCTAGTATCGGAGAGTCAACTTGGTACTCCAAAACAAGATCCTTTCCCTTGCAAAGGACATAGCACTGATCGATTGTCGGATTATTTTATTATGTAATGAGTGTTTGCTAGTATCGGAGAGTCAACTTGGTACTCCAAAACAAGATCCTTTCCCTTGCAAAGGAAATAGCACTGATCGATTGTCGGATTATTTTATTATGTAATGAGTGTTTGCTAGTATCGGAGAGTCAACTTGGTACTCCAAAACAAGATCCTTTCCCTTGCAAAGGAAATAGCACTGATCGATTGTCGGATTATTTTATTCTGTAATGAGTGTTTGCGAGGAATGAGGATTCAACTTGGTACTCCAAAACAAGATCCTTTCCCTTGCAAAGGAAATAGCACTGATCGATTGTCGGATTATTTTATTATGTAATGAGTGTTTGCGAGGAATGAGGATTCAATTTGGTACTCCAAAACAAGATCTTTTCCCTTGCAAAGGAAATAGCACTAATCGATTGTCGGATTATTTTATTATGTAATGAGTGTTTGCTAGTATCGGAGAGTCAACTTGGTACTCCAAAACAAGATCCTTTCCCTTGCAAAGGAAATAGCACTGATCGATTGTCGGATTATTTTATTATGTAATGAGTGTTTGCTAGTATCGGAGAGTCAACTTGGTACTCCAAAACAAGATCCTTTCCCTTGCAAAAGACATAGCACTGATCGATTGTCGGATTATTTTATTATGTAATGAGTGTTTGCGAGGAATGAGGATTCAACTTGGTACTCCAAAACAAGATCCTTTCCCTTGCAAAGGAAATAGCACTGATCGATTGTCGGATTATTTTATTCTGTAATGAGTGTTTGCGAGGAATGAGGATTCAACTTGGTACTCCAAAACAAGATCCTTTCCCTTGCAAAGGAAATAGCACTAATCGATTGTCGGATTATTTTATTATGTAATGAGTGTTTGCTAGTATCGGAGAGTCAACTTGGTACTCCAAAACAAGATCCTTTCCCTTGCAAAGGACATAGCACTGATCGATTGTCGGATTATTTTATTATGTAATGAGTGTTTGCTAGTATCGGAGAGTCAACTTGGTACTCCAAAACAAGATCCTTTCCCTTGCAAAGGAAATAGCACTGATCGATTGTCGGATTATTTTATTATGTAATGAGTGTTTGCTAGTATCGGAGAGTCAACTTGGTACTCCAAAAACAAGATCCTTTCCCTTGCAAAGGAAATAGCACTGATCGATTGTCGGATTATTTTATTCTGTAATGAGTGTTTGCGAGGAATGAGGATTCAACTTGGTACTCCAAAACAAGATCCTTTCCCTTGCAAAGGAAATAGCACTGATCGATTGTCGGATTATTTTATTATGTAATGAGTGTTTGCGAGGAATGAGGATTCAACTTGGTACTCCAAAACAAGATCTTTTCCCTTGCAAAGGAAATAGCACTGATCGATTGTCGGATTATTTTATTATGTAATGAGTGTTTGCTAGTATCGGAGAGTCAACTTGGTACTCCAAAACAAGATCCTTTCCCTTGCAAAGGAAATAGCACTGATCGATTGTCGGATTATTTTATTATGTAATGAGTGTTTGCTAGTATCGGAGAGTCAACTTGGTACTCCAAAAACAAGATCCTTTCCCTTGCAAAGGAAATAGCACTGATCGATTGTCGGATTATTTTATTATGTAATGAGTGTTTGCGAGGAATGAGGATTCAACTTGGTACTCCAAAACAAGATCCTTTCCCTTGCAAAGGAAATAGCACTGATCGATTGTCGGATTATTTTATTATGTAATGAGTGTTTGCTAGTATCGGAGAGTCAACTTGGTACTCCAAAACAAGATCCTTTCCCTTGCAAAGGAGATAGCACTGATCGATTGTCGGATTATTTTATTCTGTAATGAGTGTTTGCGAGGAATGAGGATTCAACTTGGTACTCCAAAACAAGATCCTTTCCCTTGCAAAGGACATAGCACTGATCGATTGTCGGATTATTTTATTCTGTAATGAGTGTTTGCGAGGAATGAGGATTCAACTTGGTATTCCAAAACAAGATCCTTTCCCTTGCAAAGGACATAGCACTGATCGATTGTCGGATTATTTTATTCTGTAATGAGTGTTTGCGAGGAATGAGGATTCAACTTGGTACTCCAAAACAAGATCCTTTCCCTTGCAAAGGACATAGCACTGATCGATTGTCGGATTATTTTATTCTGTAATGAGTGTTTGCGAGGAATGAGGATTCAACTTGGTACTCCAAAACAAGATCCTTTCCCTTGCAAAGGAAATAGCACTGATCGATTGTCGGATTATTTTATTATGTAATGAGTGTTTGCTAGTATCGGAGAGTCAACTTGGTACTCCAAAACAAGATCCTTTCCCTTGCAAAGGACATAGCACTGATCGATTGTCGGATTATTTTATTCTGTAATGAGTGTTTGCGAGGAATGAGGATTCAACTTGATACTCCAAAACAAGATCCTTTCCCTTGCAAAGGAAATAGCACTGATCGATTGTCGGATTATTTTATTATGTAATGAGTGTTTGCGAGGAATGAGGATTCAACTTGGTACTCCAAAACAAGATCCTTTCCCTTGCAAAGGAAATAGCACTGATCGATTGTCGGATTATTTTATTATGTAATGAGTGTTTGCTAGTATCGGAGAGTCAACTTGGTACTCCAAAACAAGATCCTTTCCCTTGCAAAGGAAATAGCACTGATCGATTGTCGGATTATTTTATTCTGTAATGAGTGTTTGCGAGGAATGAGGATTCAACTTGGTACTCCAAAACAAGATCCTTTCCCTTGCAAAGGACATAGCACTGATCGATTGTCGGATTATTTTATTATGTAATGAGTGTTTGCTAGTATCGGAGAGTCAACTTGGTACTCCAAAACAAGATCCTTTCCCTTGCAAAGGAAATAGCACTGATCGATTGTCGGATTATTTTATTATGTAATGAGTGTTTGCTAGTATCGGAGAGTCAACTTGGTACTCCAAAACAAAATCCTTTCCCTTGCAAATGAAATAGCACTGATCGATTGTCGGATTATTTTATTATGTAATGAGTGTTTGCGAGGAATGAGGATTCAACTTGGTACTCCAAAACAAGATCCTTTCCCTTGCAAAGGACATAGCACTGATCGATTGTCGGATTATTTTATTCTGTAATGAGTGTTTGCGAGGAATGAGGATTCAACTTGGTACTCCAAAACAAGATCTTTTCCCTTGCAAAGGAAATAGCACTGATCGATTGTCGGATTATTTTATTATGTAATGAGTGTTTGCGAGGAATGAGGATTCAACTTGGTACTCCAAAACAAGATCCTTTCCCTTGCAAAAGAAATAGCACTGATCGATTGTCGGATTATTTTATTATGTAATGAGTGTTTGCTAGTATCGGAGAGTTAACTTGGTACTCCAAAAACAAGATCCTTTCCCTTGCAAAGGAAATAGCACTGATCGATTGTCGGATTATTTTATTATGTAATGAGTGTTTGCGAGGAATGAGGATTCAACTTGGTACTCCAAAACAAGATCCTTTCCCTTGCAAAGGACATAGCACTGATCGATTGTCGGATTATTTTATTATGTAATGAGTGTTTGCGAGGAATGAGGATTCAACTTGGTACTCCAAAACAAGATCCTTTCCCTTGCAAAGGAAATAGCACTGATCGATTGTCGGATTATTTTATTCTGTAATGAGTGTTTGCGAGGAATGAGGATTCAACTTGGTACTCCAAAACAAGATCCTTTCCCTTGCAAAGGAAATAGCACTGATCGATTGTCGGATTATTTTATTATGTAATGAGTGTTTGCGAGGAATGAGGATTCAACTTGGTACTCCAAAACAAGATCCTTTCCCTTGCAAAGGAAATAGCACTGATCGATTGTCGGATTATTTTATTCTGTAATGAGTGTTTGCGAGGAATGAGGATTCAACTTGGTACTCCAAAACAAGATCCTTTCCCTTGCAAAGGACATAGCACTGATCGATTGTCGGATTATTTTATTATGTAATGAGTGTTTGCGAGGAATTAGGATTCAACTTGGTACTCCAAAACAAGATCCTTTCCCTTGCAAAGGAAATAGCACTGATCGATTGTCGGATTATTTTATTATGTAATGAGTGTTTGCGAGGAATGAGGATTCAACTTGGTACTCCAAAACAAGATCCTTTCTCTTGCAAAGGAAATAGCACTGATCGATTGTCGGATTATTTTATTATGTAATGAGTGTTTGCTAGTATCGGAGAGTCAACTTGGTACTCCAAAACAAGATCCTTTCCCTTGCAAAGGAAATAGCACTGATCGATTGTCGGATTATTTTATTATGTAATGAGTGTTTGCTAGTATCGGAGAGTCAACTTGGTACTCCAAAACAAGATCCTTTCCCTTGCAAAGGAAATAGCACTGATCGATTGTCGGATTATTTTATTATGTAATGAGTGTTTGCTAGTATCGGAGAGTCAACTTGGTACTCCAAAACAAGATCCTTTCCCTTGCAAAGGAAATAGCACTGATCGATTGTCGGATTATTTTATTATGTAATGAGTGTTTGCGAGGAATGAGGATTCAACTTGGTACTCCAAAACAAGATCCTTTCCCTTGCAAAGGAAATAGCACTGATCGATTGTCGGATTATTTTATTATGTAATGAGTGTTTGCTAGTATCGGAGAGTCAACTTGGTACTCCAAAACAAGATCCTTTCCCTTGCAAAAGAAATAGCACTGATCGATTGTCGGAATATTTTATTATGTAATGAGTGTTTGCGAGGAATGAGGATTCAACTTGGTACTCCAAAACAAGATCCTTTCCCTTGCAAAGGACATAGCACTGATCGATTGTCGGATTATTTTATTCTGTAATGAGTGTTTGCGAGGAATGAGGATTCAACTTGGTACTCCAAAACAAGATCCTTTCCCTTGCAACGGACATAGCACTGATCGATTGTCGGATTATTTTATTCTGTAATGAGTGTTTGCGAGGAATGAGGATTCAATTTGGTATTCCAAAACAAAATCCTTTCCCTTGCAAAGGACATAGCACTGATCGATTGTCGGATTATTTTATTCTGTAATGAGTGTTTGCGAGGAATGAGGATTCAACTTGGTACTCCAAAACAAGATCCTTTCCCTTGCAAAGGAAATAGCACTGATCGATTGTCGGATTATTTTATTATGTAATGAGTGTTTGCTAGTATCGGAGAGTCAACTTGGTACTCCAAAACAAGATCCTTTCCCTTGCAAAGGACATAGCACTGATCGATTGTCGGATTATTTTATTCTGTAATGAGTGTTTGCGAGGAATGAGGATTCAACTTGGTACTCCAAAACAAGATCCTTTCCCTTGCAAAGGAAATAGCACTGATCGATTGTCGGATTATTTTATTATGTAATGAGTGTTTGCGAGGAATGAGGATTCAACTTGGTACTCCAAAACAAGATCCTTTCCCTTGCAAAGGAAATAGCACTGATCGATTGTCGGATTATTTTATTATGTAATGAGTGTTTGCGAGGAATGAGGATTCAACTTGGTACTCCAAAACAAGATCCTTTCCCTTGCAAAGGAAATAGCACTGATCGATTGTCGGATTATTTTATTATGTAATGAGTGTTTGCTAGTATCGGAGAGTCAACTTGGTACTCCAAAACAAGATCCTTTCCCTTGCAAAGGAAATAGCACTGATCGATTGTCGGATTATTTTATTATGTAATGAGTGTTTGCGAGGAATGAGGATTCAACTTGGTACTCCAAAAACAAGATCCTTTCTCTTGCAAAGGAAATAGCACTGATCGATTGTCGGATTATTTTATTATGTAATGAGTGTTTGCTAGTATCGGAGAGTCAACTTGGTACTCCAAAACAAGATCCTTTCCCTTGCAAAGGAAATAGCACTGATCGATTGTCGGATTATTTTATTATGTAATGAGTGTTTGCTAGTATCGGAGAGTCAACTTGGTACTCCAAAAACAAGATCCTTTCCCTTGCAAAGGAAATAGCACTGATCGATTGTCGGATTATTTTATTATGTAATGAGTGTTTGCTAGTATCGGAGAGTCAACTTGGTACTCCAAAACAAGATCCTTTCCCTTGCAAAGGAAATAGCACTGATCGATTGTCGAATTATTTTATTATGTAATGAGTGTTTGCGAGGAATGAGGATTCAACTTGGTACTCCAAAACAAGATCCTTTCCCTTGCAAAGGAAATAGCACTGATCGATTGTCGGATTATTTTATTATGTAATGAGTGTTTGCTAGTATCGGAGAGTCAACTTGGTACTCCAAAACAAAATCCTTTCCCTTGCAAAGGAAATAGCACTGATCGATTGTCGGATTATTTTATTATGTAATGAGTGTTTGCTAGTATCGGAGAGTCAACTTGGTACTCCAAAACAAGATCCTTTCCCTTGCAAAGGAAATAGCACTGATCGATTGTCGAATTATTTTATTATGTAATGAGTGTTTGCTAGTATCGGAGAGTCAACTTGGTACTCCAAAAACAAGATCCTTTCCCTTGCAAAGGAAATAGCACTGATCGATTGTCGGATTATTTTATTATGTAATGAGTGTTTGCTAGTATCGGAGAGTCAACTTGGTACTCCAAAAACAAGATCCTTTCCCTTGCAAAGGAAATAGCACTGATCGATTGTCGGATTATTTTATTATGTAATGAGTGTTTGCTAGTATCGGAGAGTCAACTTGGTACTCCAAAAACAAGATCCTTTCCCTTGCAAAGGAAATAGCACTGATCGATTGTCGGATTATTTTATTATGTAATGAGTGTTTGCGAGGAATGAGGATTCAACTTGGTACTCCAAAACAAGATCCTTTCCCTTGCAAAGGAAATAGCACTGATCGATTGTCGGATTATTTTATTATGTAATGAGTGTTTGCGAGGAATGAGGATTCAACTTGGTACTCCAAAACAAGATCCTTTCCCTTGCAAAGGAAATAGCACTGATCGATTGTCGGATTATTTTATTATGTAATGAGTGTTTGCGAGGAATGAGGATTCAACTTGGTACTCCAAAACAAGATCCTTTCCCTTGCAAAGGAAATAGCACTGATCGATTGTCGGATTATTTTATTATGTAATGAGTGTTTGCGAGGAATGAGGATTCAACTTGGTACTCCAAAACAAGATCCTTTCCCTTGCAAAGGAAATAGCACTGATCGATTGTCGGATTATTTTATTATGTAATGAGTGTTTGCTAGTATCGGAGAGTCAACTTGGTACTCCAAAACAAGATCCTTTCCCTTGCAAAGGAAATAGCACTGATCGATTGTCGGATTATTTTATTATGTAATGAGTGTTTGCGAGGAATGAGGATTCAACTTGGTACTCCAAAACAAGATCCTTTCCCTTGCAAAGGAAATAGCACTGATCGATTGTCGGATTATTTTATTATGTAATGAGTGTTTGCTATTATCGGAGAGTCAACTTGGTACTCCAAAACAAGATCCTTTCCCTTGCAAAGGAAATAGCACTGATCGATTGTCGAATTATTTTATTATGTAATGAGTGTTTGCTAGTATCGGAGAGTCAACTTGGTACTCCAAAACAAGATCCTTTCCTTTGCAAAGGAAATAGCACTGATCGATTGTCGGATTATTTTATTATGTAATGAGTGTTTGCTAGTATCGGAGAGTCAACTTGGTACTCCAAAACAAGATCCTTTCCCTTGCAAAGGAAATAGCACTGATCGATTGTCGGATTATTTTATTATGTAATGAGTGTTTGCTAGTATCGGAGAGTCAACTTGGTACTCCAAAACAAGATCCTTTCCCTTGCAAAGGAAATAGCACTGATCGATTGTCGGATTATTTTATTATGTAATGAGTGTTTGCGAGGAATGAGGATTCAACTTGGTACTCCAAAACAAGATCCTTTCCCTTGCAAAGGAAATAGCACTGATCGATTGTCGGATTATTTTATTATGTAATGAGTGTTTGCGAGGAATGAGGATTCAACTTGGTACTCCAAAAACAAGATCCTTTCCCTTGCAAAGGAAATAGCACTGATCGATTGTCGAATTATTTTATTATGTAATGAGTGTTTGCGAGGAATGAGGATTCAACTTGGTACTCCAAAACAAGATCCTTTCCCTTGCAAAGGAAATAGCACTGATCGATTGTCGGATTATTTTATTATGTAATGAGTGTTTGCTAGTATCGGAGAGTCAACTTGGTACTCCAAAACAAAATCCTTTCCCTTGCAAAGGAAATAGCACTGATCGATTGTCGGATTATTTTATTATGTAATGAGTGTTTGCTAGTATCGGAGAGTCAACTTGGTACTCCAAAACAAGATCCTTTCCCTTGCAAAGGAAATAGCACTGATCGATTGTCGAATTATTTTATTATGTAATGAGTGTTTGCTAGTATCGGAGAGTCAACTTGGTACTCCAAAACAAGATCCTTTCCCTTGCAAAGGAAATAGCACTGATCGATTGTCGGATTATTTTATTATGTAATGAGTGTTTGCTAGTATCGGAGAGTCAACTTGGTACTCCAAAACAAGATCCTTTCCCTTGCAAAGGAAATAGCACTGATCGATTGTCGGATTATTTTATTATGTAATGAGTGTTTGCTAGTATCGGAGAGTCAACTTGGTACTCCAAAACAAGATCCTTTCCCTTGCAAAGGAAATAGCACTGATCGATTGTCGGATTATTTTATTATGTAATGAGTGTTTGCGAGGAATGAGGATTCAACTTGGTACTCCAAAACAAGATCCTTTCCCTTGCAAAGGAAATAGCACTGATCGATTGTCGGATTATTTTATTATGTAATGAGTGTTTGCGAGGAATGAGGATTCAACTTGGTACTCCAAAACAAGATCCTTTCCCTTGCAAAGGAAATAGCACTGATCGATTGTCGGATTATTTTATTATGTAATGAGTGTTTGCGAGGAATGAGGATTCAACTTGGTACTCCAAAACAAGATCCTTTCCCTTGCAAAGGAAATAGCACTGATCGATTGTCGGATTATTTTATTATGTAATGAGTGTTTGCGAGGAATGAGGATTCAACTTGGTACTCCAAAACAAGATCCTTTCCCTTGCAAAGGAAATAGCACTGATCGATTGTCGGATTATTTTATTATGTAATGAGTGTTTGCTAGTATCGGAGAGTCAACTTGGTACTCCAAAACAAGATCCTTTCCCTTGCAAAGGAAATAGCACTGATCGATTGTCGGATTATTTTATTATGTAATGAGTGTTTGCGAGGAATGAGGATTCAACTTGGTACTCCAAAACAAGATCCTTTCCCTTGCAAAGGAAATAGCACTGATCGATTGTCGGATTATTTTATTATGTAATGAGTGTTTGCGAGGAATGAGGATTCAACTTGGTACTCCAAAAACAAGATCCTTTCCCTTGCAAAGGAAATAGCACTGATCGATTGTCGGATTATTTTATTATGTAATGAGTGTTTGCTAGTATCGGAGAGTCAACTTGGTACTCCAAAACAAGATCCTTTCCCTTGCAAAGGAAATAGCACTGATCGATTGTCGGATTATTTTATTATGTAATGAGTGTTTGCTAGCACTGATCGATTGTCGGATTATTTTATTCTGTAATGAGTGTTTGCTAGTATCGGAGAGTCAACTTGGTACTCCAAAACAAGATCCTTTCCCTTGCAAAGGAAATAGCACTGATCGATTGTCGGATTATTTTATTATGTAATGAGTGTTTGCGAGGAATGAGGATTCAACTTGGTACTCCAAAACAAGATCCTTTCCCTTGCAAAGGAAATAGCACTGATCGATTGTCGGATTATTTTATTCTGTAATGAGTGTTTGCTAGTATCGGAGAGTCAACTTGGTACTCCAAAACAAGATCCTTTCCCTTGCAAAGGAAATAGCACTGATCGATTGTCGGATTATTTTATTCTGTAATGAGTGTTTGCGAGGAATGAGGATTCAACTTGGTACTCCAAAACAAGATCCTTTCCCTTGCAAAGGACATAGCACTGATCGATTGTCGGATTATTTTATTATGTAATGAGTGTTTGCGAGGAATGAGGATTCAACTTGGTACTCCAAAACAAGATCCTTTCCCTTGCAAAGGAAATAGCACTGATCGATTGTCGGATTATTTTATTATGTAATGAGTGTTTGCTAGTATCGGAGAGTCAACTTGGTACTCCAAAACAAGATCCTTTCCCTTGCAAAGGAAATAGCACTGATCGATTGTCGGATTATTTTATTCTGTAATGAGTGTTTGCGAGGAATGAGGATTCAACTTGGTACTCCAAAACAAGATCCTTTCCCTTGCAAAGGAAATAGCACTGATCGATTGTCGGATTATTTTATTATGTAATGAGTGTTTGCTAGTATCGGAGAGTCAACTTGGTACTCCAAAACAAGATCCTTTCCCTTGCAAAGGAAATAGCACTGATCGATTGTCGGATTATTTTATTATGTAATGAGTGTTTGCTAGTATCGGAGAGTCAACTTGGTACTCCAAAACAAGATCCTTTCCCTTGCAAAGGAAATAGCACTGATCGATTGTCGGATTATTTTATTATGTAATGAGTGTTTGCTAGTATCGGAGAGTCAACTTGGTACTCCAAAACAAGATCCTTTCCCTTGCAAAGGAAATAGCACTGATCGATTGTCGGATTATTTTATTATGTAATGAGTGTTTGCGAGGAATGAGGATTCAACTTGGTACTCCAAAACAAGATCCTTTCCCTTGCAAAGGAAATAGCACTGATCGATTGTCGGATTATTTTATTATGTAATGAGTGTTTGCGAGGAATGAGGATTCAACTTGGTACTCCAAAACAAGATCCTTTCCCTTGCAAAGGAAATAGCACTGATCGATTGTCGGATTATTTTATTATGTAATGAGTGTTTGCGAGGAATGAGGATTCAACTTGGTACTCCAAAACAAGATCCTTTCCCTTGCAAAGGAAATAGCACTGATCGATTGTCGGATTATTTTATTATGTAATGAGTGTTTGCTAGTATCGGAGAGTCAACTTGGTACTCCAAAACAAGATCCTTTCCCTTGCAAAGGAAATAGCACTGATCGATTGTCGGATTATTTTATTATGTAATGAGTGTTTGCGAGGAATGAGGATTCAACTTGGTACTCCAAAACAAGATCCTTTCCCTTGCAAAGGAAATAGCACTGATCGATTGTCGGATTATTTTATTATGTAATGAGTGTTTGCTAGTATCGGAGAGTCAACTTGGTACTCCAAAACAAGATCCTTTCCCTTGCAAAGGAAATAGCACTGATCGATTGTCGGATTATTTTATTATGTAATGAGTGTTTGCGAGGAATGAGGATTCAACTTGGTACTCCAAAACAAGATCCTTTCCCTTGCAAAGGAAATAGCACTGATCGATTGTCGGATTATTTTATTATGTAATGAGTGTTTGCTAGTATCGGAGAGTCAACTTGGTACTCCAAAACAAGATCCTTTCCCTTGCAAAGGAAATAGCACTGATCGATTGTCGGATTATTTTATTATGTAATGAGTGTTTGCTAGTATCGGAGAGTCAACTTGGTACTCCAAAACAAGATCCTTTCCCTTGCAAAGGAAATAGCACTGATCGATTGTCGGATTATTTTATTATGTAATGAGTGTTTGCTAGTATCGGAGAGTCAACTTGGTACTCCAAAACAAGATCCTTTCCCTTGCAAAGGAAATAGCACTGATCGATTGTCGAATTATTTTATTATGTAATGAGTGTTTGCTAGTATCGGAGAGTCAACTTGGTACTCCAAAACAAGATCCTTTCCCTTGCAAAGGAAATAGCACTGATCGATTGTCGGATTATTTTATTATGTAATGAGTGTTTGCGAGGAATGAGGATTCAACTTGGTACTCCAAAACAAGATCCTTTCCCTTGCAAAGGAAATAGCACTGATCGATTGTCGGATTATTTTATTATGTAATGAGTGTTTGCGAGGAATGAGGATTCAACTTGGTACTCCAAAACAAGATCCTTTCCCTTGCAAAGGAAATAGCACTGATCGATTGTCGGATTATTTTATTATGTAATGAGTGTTTGCGAGGAATGAGGATTCAACTTGGTACTCCAAAAACAAGATCCTTTCCCTTGCAAAGGAAATAGCACTGATCGATTGTCGGATTATTTTATTATGTAATGAGTGTTTGCTAGTATCGGAGAGTCAACTTGGTACTCCAAAACAAGATCCTTTCCCTTGCAAAGGAAATAGCACTGATCGATTGTCGGATTATTTTATTATGTAATGAGTGTTTGCGAGGAATGAGGATTCAACTTGGTACTCCAAAACAAGATCCTTTCCCTTGCAAAGGAAATAGCACTGATCGATTGTCGGATTATTTTATTATGTAATGAGTGTTTGCGAGGAATGAGGATTCAACTTGGTACTCCAAAACAAGATCCTTTCCCTTGCAAAGGAAATAGCACTGATCGATTGTCGGATTATTTTATTATGTAATGAGTGTTTGCTAGTATCGGAGAGTCAACTTGGTACTCCAAAACAAGATCCTTTCCCTTGCAAAGGAAATAGCACTGATCGATTGTCGGATTATTTTATTATGTAATGAGTGTTTGCGAGGAATGAGGATTCAACTTGGTACTCCAAAACAAGATCCTTTCCCTTGCAAAGGAAATAGCACTGATCGATTGTCGGATTATTTTATTATGTAATGAGTGTTTGCTAGTATCGGAGAGTCAACTTGGTACTCCAAAAACAAGATCCTTTCCCTTGCAAAGGAAATAGCACTGATCGATTGTCGGATTATTTTATTCTGTAATGAGTGTTTGCGAGGAATGAGGATTCAACTTGGTACTCCAAAACAAGATCCTTTCCCTTGCAAAGGACATAGCACTGATCGATTGTCGGATTATTTTATTATGTAATGAGTGTTTGCGAGGAATGAGGATTCAACTTGGTACTCCAAAACAAGATCCTTTCCCTTGCAAAGGAAATAGCACTGATCGATTGTCGGATTATTTTATTATGTAATGAGTGTTTGCTAGTATCGGAGAGTCAACTTGGTACTCCAAAACAAGATCCTTTCCCTTGCAAAGGAAATAGCACTGATCGATTGTCGGATTATTTTATTCTGTAATGAGTGTTTGCGAGGAATGAGGATTCAACTTGGTACTCCAAAACAAGATCCTTTCCCTTGCAAAGGAAATAGCACTGATCGATTGTCGGATTATTTTATTATGTAATGAGTGTTTGCTAGTATCGGAGAGTCAACTTGGTACTCCAAAACAAGATCCTTTCCCTTGCAAAGGAAATAGCACTGATCGATTGTCGGATTATTTTATTATGTAATGAGTGTTTGCTAGTATCGGAGAGTCAACTTGGTACTCCAAAACAAGATCCTTTCCCTTGCAAAGGAAATAGCACTGATCGATTGTCGGATTATTTTATTATGTAATGAGTGTTTGCTAGTATCGGAGAGTCAACTTGGTACTCCAAAACAAGATCCTTTCCCTTGCAAAGGAAATAGCACTGATCGATTGTCGGATTATTTTATTATGTAATGAGTGTTTGCTAGTATCGGAGAGTCAACTTGGTACTCCAAAACAAGATCCTTTCCCTTGCAAAGGACATAGCACTGATCGATTGTCGGATTATTTTATTATGTAATGAGTGTTTGCTAGTATCGGAGAGTCAACTTGGTACTCCAAAACAAGATCCTTTCCCTTGCAAAGGAAATAGCACTGATCGATTGTCGGATTATTTTATTATGTAATGAGTGTTTGCTAGTATCGGAGAGTCAACTTGGTACTCCAAAACAAGATCCTTTCCCTTGCAAAGGACATAGCACTGATCGATTGTCGGATTATTTTATTCTGTAATGAGTGTTTGCGAGGAATGAGGATTCAACTTGATACTCCAAAACAAGATCCTTTCCCTTGCAAAGGAAATAGCACTGATCGATTGTCGGATTATTTTATTATGTAATGAGTGTTTGCGAGGAATGAGGATTCAACTTGGTACTCCAAAACAAGATCCTTTCCCTTGCAAAGGAAATAGCACTGATCGATTGTCGGATTATTTTATTATGTAATGAGTGTTTGCTAGTATCGGAGAGTCAACTTGGTACTCCAAAACAAGATCCTTTCCCTTGCAAAGGAAATAGCACTGATCGATTGTCGGATTATTTTATTCTGTAATGAGTGTTTGCGAGGAATGAGGATTCAACTTGGTACTCCAAAACAAGATCCTTTCCCTTGCAAAGGACATAGCACTGATCGATTGTCGGATTATTTTATTATGTAATGAGTGTTTGCTAGTATCGGAGAGTCAACTTGGTACTCCAAAACAAGATCCTTTCCCTTGCAAAGGAAATAGCACTGATCGATTGTCGGATTATTTTATTATGTAATGAGTGTTTGCTAGTATCGGAGAGTCAACTTGGTACTCCAAAACAAGATCCTTTCCCTTGCAAAGGAAATAGCACTGATCGATTGTCGGATTATTTTATTATGTAATGAGTGTTTGCTAGTATCGGAGAGTCAACTTGGTACTCCAAAACAAGATCCTTTCCCTTGCAAAGGAAATAGCACTGATCGATTGTCGGATTATTTTATTATGTAATGAGTGTTTGCGAGGAATGAGGATTCAACTTGGTACTCCAAAACAAGATCCTTTCCCTTGCAAAGGAAATAGCACTGATCGATTGTCGGATTATTTTATTATGTAATGAGTGTTTGCTAGTATCGGAGAGTCAACTTGGTACTCCAAAACAAAATCCTTTCCCTTGCAAATGAAATAGCACTGATCGATTGTCGGATTATTTTATTATGTAATGAGTGTTTGCGAGGAATGAGGATTCAACTTGGTACTCCAAAACAAGATCCTTTCCCTTGCAAAGGACATAGCACTGATCGATTGTCGGATTATTTTATTATGTAATGAGTGTTTGCGAGGAATGAGGATTCAACTTGGTACTCCAAAACAAGATCCTTTCCCTTGCAAAGGAAATAGCACTGATCGATTGTCGGATTATTTTATTATGT
The DNA here is from genome assembly GCA_023373905.1 of Rhizoglyphus robini. Lineage (NCBI taxonomy): Eukaryota > Metazoa > Arthropoda > Arachnida > Sarcoptiformes > Acaridae > Rhizoglyphus > Rhizoglyphus robini. Next base: position 9,068,564 of record JAKIJQ010000001.1, on the reverse strand, counting down.
AATGAGTGTTTGCTAGTATCGGAGAGTCAACTTGGACTCCAAAACAAGATCCTTTCCCTTGCAAAGGAAATAGCACTGATCGATTGTCGGATTATTTTATTATGTAATGAGTGTTTGCTAGTATCGGAGAGTCAACTTGGTACTCCAAAACAAGATCCTTTCCCTTGCAAAGGAAATAGCACTGATCGATTGTCGGATTATTTTATTATGTAATGAGTGTTTGCTAGTATCGGAGAGTCAACTTGGTACTCCAAAACAAGATCCTTTCCCTTGCAAAGGAAATAGCACTGATCGATTGTCGGATTATTTTATTATGTAATGAGTGTTTGCGAGGAATGAGGATTCAACTTGGTACTCCAAAACAAGATCCTTTCCCTTGCAAAGGAAATAGCACTGATCGATTGTCGGATTATTTTATTATGTAATGAGTGTTTGCGAGGAATGAGGATTCAACTTGGTACTCCAAAAACAAGATCCTTTCCCTTGCAAAGGAAATAGCACTGATCGATTGTCGGATTATTTTATTATGTAATGAGTGTTTGCGAGGAATGAGGATTCAACTTGGTACTCCAAAACAAGATCCTTTCCCTTGCAAAGGAAATAGCACTGATCGATTGTCGGATTATTTTATTATGTAATGAGTGTTTGCTAGTATCGGAGAGTCAACTTGGTACTCCAAAACAAGATCCTTTCCCTTGCAAAGGAAATAGCACTGATCGATTGTCGGATTATTTTATTATGTAATGAGTGTTTGCGAGGAATGAGGATTCAACTTGGTACTCCAAAACAAGATCCTTTCCCTTGCAAAGGAAATAGCACTGATCGATTGTCGGATTATTTTATTATGTAATGAGTGTTTGCTAGTATCGGAGAGTCAACTTGGTACTCCAAAACAAGATCCTTTCCCTTGCAAAGGAAATAGCACTGATCGATTGTCGGATTATTTTATTATGTAATGAGTGTTTGCTAGTATCGGAGAGTCAACTTGGTACTCCAAAACAAGATCCTTTCCCTTGCAAAGGAAATAGCACTGATCGATTGTCGGATTATTTTATTATGTAATGAGTGTTTGCTAGTATCGGAGAGTCAACTTGGTACTCCAAAACAAGATCCTTTCCCTTGCAAAGGAAATAGCACTGATCGATTGTCGGATTATTTTATTATGTAATGAGTGTTTGCGAGGAATGAGGATTCAACTTGGTACTCCAAAACAAGATCCTTTCCCTTGCAAAGGAAATAGCACTGATCGATTGTCGGATTATTTTATTATGTAATGAGTGTTTGCGAGGAATGAGGATTCAACTTGGTACTCCAAAACAAGATCCTTTCCCTTGCAAAGGAAATAGCACTGATCGATTGTCGGATTATTTTATTATGTAATGAGTGTTTGCGAGGAATGAGGATTCAACTTGGTACTCCAAAACAAGATCCTTTCCCTTGCAAAGGAAATAGCACTGATCGATTGTCGGATTATTTTATTATGTAATGAGTGTTTGCTAGTATCGGAGAGTCAACTTGGTACTCCAAAACAAGATCCTTTCCCTTGCAAAGGAAATAGCACTGATCGATTGTCGGATTATTTTATTATGTAATGAGTGTTTGCGAGGAATGAGGATTCAACTTGGTACTCCAAAACAAGATCCTTTCCCTTGCAAAGGAAATAGCACTGATCGATTGTCGGATTATTTTATTATGTAATGAGTGTTTGCTAGTATCGGAGAGTCAACTTGGTACTCCAAAACAAGATCCTTTCCCTTGCAAAGGAAATAGCACTGATCGATTGTCGGATTATTTTATTCTGTAATGAGTGTTTGCGAGGAATGAGGATTCAACTTGGTACTCCAAAACAAGATCCTTTCCCTTGCAAAGGACATAGCACTGATCGATTGTCGGATTATTTTATTATGTAATGAGTGTTTGCGAGGAATGAGGATTCAACTTGGTACTCCAAAACAAGATCCTTTCCCTTGCAAAGGAAATAGCACTGATCGATTGTCGGATTATTTTATTATGTAATGAGTGTTTGCTAGTATCGGAGAGTCAACTTGGTACTCCAAAACAAGATCCTTTCCCTTGCAAAGGAAATAGCACTGATCGATTGTCGGATTATTTTATTCTGTAATGAGTGTTTGCGAGGAATGAGGATTCAACTTGGTACTCCAAAACAAGATCCTTTCCCTTGCAAAGGAAATAGCACTGATCGATTGTCGGATTATTTTATTATGTAATGAGTGTTTGCTAGTATCGGAGAGTCAACTTGGTACTCCAAAACAAGATCCTTTCCCTTGCAAAGGAAATAGCACTGATCGATTGTCGGATTATTTTATTATGTAATGAGTGTTTGCTAGTATCGGAGAGTCAACTTGGTACTCCAAAACAAGATCCTTTCCCTTGCAAAGGAAATAGCACTGATCGATTGTCGGATTATTTTATTATGTAATGAGTGTTTGCGAGGAATGAGGATTCAACTTGGTACTCCAAAACAAGATCCTTTCCTTTGCAAAGGAAATAGCACTCGTTTTCTGAGACAATTAAAATAATATTGTTTTTACTTTCAGGACACTGTCTGGACACCCTCAAATTACTCTCAAATTTGCTGTCGGGGCAAATTTTGGCAACACTTTGAATTAGCCAAAACAATGTGTGCTCAGTGCGACAACAAAATGAGTGCTTCTTTGGAAAGGTAATTGTGGAAATACTAATTATTTCATCTTATTGATCACTAATTACCTGTGAATGTTGTAATTTAATTGCCGCTTTTGGTAGATCAAGTACAAGGTGCGCCAAGGCCAAGACAAGAGTATTCGCTCAAGAGATTCACTTGAGAGGACCATTTGATTGCACCGGAATCTGAAATTGCTCAACCACCGAATGCCAAATCGCTTCTCGCTTGATGGACAATGCAATGCATTATGTACTTTCCTAAAATGAATGTTGCCTCCCGTCGGAACAAATCAGCGCACTCGAGTGACTTTCGACCCTCGATGCAATCATCATTTCTTTGCTCTGGCCTCTTTTGCTGCCTTTGCTTGCTTGCTTTTTTACCTTTACCAGTCTCAGCTTTGGCCGCTCCGGCTGGTGGCCCGGCTGTCCCATTTGGCTTCCCTTCGTCGTTCATTTTGACGATCATCTTTTCGAGTAACTCGTTGACCTTGGCGGCATCTTTCTTCAAAGCCTCACTTGGTTTGAAGTGAATCTTTGGTGTGTGCTGTGGTCGCTTGAAACCTTCCCAATTGCCAAACCAGACAATCAGTTAATAACATTGTTTGTTGCCATTTTGTGCACCTCAAATGCAAACTTGTGTCGAATGGCAAATTAATACACAGTTCGGTGCAATTGACAGTATTGGCCAAATCAGCCAAGCAACTGAAAGTACTCATTGTGAAAACGAGTCAAAACCAAATGTCTCTTTGTTAACTCTTTGTTTAGACTGAGCCTTACTAGTAATACCGAGTAAGCCGAGTTGTAATTGACCATGTCAGATTAATTCTCTTCATTAAATATTAAGAATAATAATTGTATTATTAATACACCACACACGGCAGGTATTCTCATGGGCTAATCACCTTATAAGGTCATCCACAATATTGACTCGACCAGTGATGTGTGAAACGAGTGAGACACACATTGCCCACTGCTTGTGCGCTTCATTAGATTGGTTCATTCATTAATTCATTAATTAAAATTTCATGAGCGTGCTGAGATTACTCGGTTTAATGTGGACCAATCGAGCTATGACGAGCCACAAAGAAGAATCAGTTGATACATCGCAAAACATCAAATCGTTGTTGCCACTTGCCTGTTCACTTGGCCCATTGAGTGGCCAAAATTGTTATTTTGTCGTAGGTTCTTAATCTGTAAAACATTAACGTTCTACTGTAAACTCTCTGGTTGGGCGATAAATCGAGGAGCGCGCGAGAAAAATTGCTTTAAAATTTTCTATATTTGTTTAGGACAAATGAATTAAACTGCAACCATTGCGGCCGTGACAGTTCGGTGTTGTTGTGCTGCCGTTGGGTTGTTTTAATGTTGTAAATTAATTTTGTTAATTCCGACAAAGCTAATTAAGTGCCAGTAACAAGGACACAACATACAGGCCATACAGGTAATTAATCACCAACACTGGCGGTCACAGTGGCCGGTAATACGAGATCGTATGACGAGTTTGCTGGCAAAAGCTGCAAGTGACACAACCACCGAGCATCAATTGGCTTAATTTAAGTGTGAATTGCCATTTGCAGCAAGTACCGTTTGGTTTGAACACTAAATCAAATTGGACGAGCTGGCAAGTTCGCGTGTAATCTAACTGCAAACAAACTGAACAAGGAGTGACATCATTAAAGTAGTGGCGAACCAACTTGAAGATTGGCAAGCAAGCAAAAAAAAATCAATTTGCTAAGCACGTTGCACTGTTGGAGTCTCGATCGGAGTGATGTTGACCAAGTGGTCACTGGCACAGCACTTGCCTCACATGTTTATTTGAATGGGAAAATTACTGTGCAATTAATTAAATTAAAGCAATGAAATATATTTTGGTTGGTTGAAGTATTTGTTGTTGTTGGACAAACACTGTCAATCGCAGTGTTAAAAGCAGCCATCAAGGCACTCAATCTCAAATGTCTTCATCTCTTAGTTTATTGTGCGCGGTTTGATTTGTTAATGTTTTGTTTGCTTTTGTTTTGCAATCGTGTTCTCATACAATCAAATATTGCATTCTATCTCAATTCTTCGTTAATGGAATTTGTAGTTTTATTGCCGGTCTGACTGTCTGTCAAATAAAGTGTCCGAAAGTGTAATACAAATTTACAACTGCCAACTGACCACTGCCAGTGTTACCTTTTATTTGTCTTTCTCATTGCATTTTAGGCAAAGTGCAATCGAACTAAACAAAACTTAGGCTTTATGTGCTTTCAATTTTGTTTGGCCTTGTGCATTTGCTGCTCGTTGACCCAATTAAACAGGTCCACTGGCTGAGACTCCATTTGTCGTGGGGCGCAGTTGTCAATAGATTTGCAGAGCGTTGTTCGGACTAGTCGCCTGATAACAATAATCGAGCGGTAATGATGTTCATTGACTGCCGTGCCATACACCCAAAGCTGTCGACGTAACCTCACCTCTGATGACCAGATCTGCAGACCACAGTGAGATAGCGACACCATTGAAGCAAGCATTATAGCAAGCTAGATAGCTTTGTTGTAGTTTGCTAATTTAATTATTTACTAGCTAAATTATGATCTAATGATGTGATAAAATTCAATAAATGATTGCTAATCGGCGCTAATAGGCAAACAAGCTCAGTGTCACTTGTCACTTAAGTAAGTCTGTCCAATTCTGAATGGACATTTGTGGAATCGCCACCGTTGCCACCCATTTGTCTGTTCGATCACGCTAACATATGACAAATTGCAACTATGTGAGCAATCAATTATATTAAGTAATTAAGTAATAATTCTCCAATTACATTTATCGCATATAGGCATGATTTATAAATTTTTATGGCCGATCCAACGCGATCATTGATATTTTATAATAGATACAAGTACTTGAGTGCATGCCCGAGTCGATGTCAATATCTGTGACAGCTCCAAACAAACCTGTATCTTGTGCACTGACTGCAGTCATCTCTTTAACTGGTGACACCAGCAAACAATCAATGAAAGTGCCAATGCAACCTCGATTGTTGAATCATTAGCGCACCGAGTTCAGTATGCTCGATCTGAGAGTGCAAACGATTGACACTCTCTCCGCAGGAATGATGTTCCTTTCATCGCGGTGATCTGCTTTTGCTTCGTTTGTTTCTCTCGTGTTTCGTCTTGGAACTTTTGGCTTTTTTGTTTGTGACAGTTGAGTCACTTGGCTCTCTTTGATCGATTCTGACGGTGCACCTGACCACTTCTTGCAGCAGTACAATCCGACAATAACCAATAAGACGAGCACTACGATCTGGAAGCCTACAAATCAAAAATAATTATGAACAGTGAATTAGGCATTATGCTTCACTTACAAGTGACTATTCCCCCCAGTGAGAATTAGACTCGGCTTCTGAAGGCAACCACCAGTGGAGACAATAGGACAAACAAAACAAACTTGACATGTCAAATTGTTGCAAATGTTACTTTGTCAATCCAGTCAGGAGGTTGGACTGACTCAAAATGAAATGCCCACATTGTAAATTTTGAACAAACAAAATGTTTGACATTTCGAAGCCAAACTAGTTGAATAACGGATTATTTCGATTTCGCTGCCAAAGTGTTTAATGCGTGCAATGCACAAAAATTGACACAATTAACGAACTTGCTGCTTGCTCCATTGCACCACCTGCGCAGGTCTGACCAAACGCGTTCATTGGCAAGTATAGATTGCTAATTTGTTGGCAAACGATTAGCTCGATTAATTAATTAATTCTCGACACATTCTTGAATAACTACAAATGGACGGCAAAGGAAACGCGATCATTTCTATCAAGTTAACTTGCCAATAGGCACGTTCTTCATTTAGTAAAATCACTTTCAAATGATCAATTTGCTAATTCTGAACACCAACTTGAACTAGAACTAATTGCCCTCAATAAACTACTAATAAGTTGAAAGCTTTTAAAAAGCCACCATTCTGACAACAACTTTCAACAAGCCATGGTAACATATTGAGAACATATTTCATATAGCCAGACACATTCACATTCATTGCCATTCATTGGTTCGGTAACTGAAGTTTGGTTATATTTAGAGTGAGTTTGTTGGTTGTTGTTGGTTGTCTGTGTGGGACATATGCGTTCATATTTCGGTACTGCCGACAAAACACAAGACACGACTAAATACAAAAGAACGAGACCGGCGAAAAGACTCAAATTGTGTGGCCTACCCGAACATTGTGACTATCACTGGCAGACAAAACCGAATGATTGCTTGAAATTCAAGTTGAATGTCTCGAGTTGCATTGGCAGATTGGCAGAGACATGCGCCAATGAAATTAGTTCAACACAGCAACTGATGCAATCGAAAAGCGAGTGCCTGCAAAGACTGGAGGGATTAATGATGTGCTAATGCGAATGTGTGTGCTCTTCAGCCCGTAAATAGATTTACTATTAGTTTAATTAAGTCTATTTATTGTTCACGTATGAACAATAAAACATTAAACACTGCAGCATTGTCCAATTATTAATTGGCCATTACAATCGGCCACTTATTGCTTCATTAGAGAGCGGTCAACGGGCAACTTGTGCAATCGATCGGTCAGAGAGATAACCTCGGCCATAATTAACTCATGCAGCACTATAGTGGCCCAAGATTAACCAAAACGAGCCGAGTCATGTTTAAATTGAATGACTGCAATGCTACTGGACAATTGGCCAATCGGGCAATGGGCAATCAGTGGACTAGTGAAGACCTCAGGTGAGAGAGCCCGAGGTCATTATCGGACTCAATCCGCCCTCTTCATGGCCAGCGCATCTCGTTTGACCGAGTAATTGACTAGCCCAAATATGTGTTGAGAAGTGGCGGACAAGCGATAAACAGACACGAACCACCGAGTGAAATTAGTGAGAGCTCTAGAGGCGATGGGGGTAAGTGTCAATCAACTGAAACAAAAGAGGCTCGGCGGTTGGACCACTTTTGGGGGAGAAAGCATCATCTGTATATAAAGTGTCTTACTGATTCTCCACAAGTGACACAAACAAACTTAGAAATAAAACTATCAAGTAAATGCTACCACCAACGGACCGATGAGCAGAGTTGCTCACATCACTCACAAATAACGAGCAAATTGAAATGTATGGCAAGCAAGTCCGGCCAAGTAAATACCGAGCAACTCTGTTCGTACACTACAAATTGGTCATTAAAAGTGGCCACTCTGATGTGAGCCGATAAATTGCACCAATTGCATTCATTGTGATGAATGCAGATCGGGAGGGAGTACTTTGCTAACTTGTTCCTTTTGCCACTTTGTTCTCGCTTCAGTGCATACATCGCAAGTCAATTCTCTTCATTGGTGCTGGTTTCAATAGCCTCTAAGACTTAGACTAAGAGATGGCGCCCGCGAAAATTTGGTGCTTCCTTTTCAATCGGTGATGATGTAGTAGCATTAAATTCTCGCCTCGAATGCTCAGCATTTGTAGGCTCGGCCATTCTCGTCAATGGGACAACAATCGAGGCCAGTGGGGGTCTATACAGCGCTGTTGATGGTCAACATGGAGCCAATTACCATTTTGGTTGAGTTCATTTCACGGAAAAATTAATAATCGATGTCACCATCCATTGGGAGTGGTAAAGTGGATTGGGATTTTGTTGAAGAAATATTGAACTAGATTGGACTGTATAAATTTAAAGGAAAAAATCAAAACAAACCAATGAGCGCGCTTATCTCCACTGACACTGTCCGTCAGTCGACTGATCAGAACAGAAAATTATCTTAAGGAATGGTCGCACTTTATTTACAGGTACAAATAGCGCAAGGCCCTGCATTTCCACCTGCCGCGCCACTTTGGTTGCTTCTTTAGTTCGGTGTGATCTAGTCAAGTGATATATCGATTGGCAGTGGTCCATTGAAGAGCAGCACATTCTCACAGTGGATTTAGCACGAGATGACAAATGCAAAGCATGTGAGTTATGATAGTACTCTTTACAGGCACAGTGTGGGGCTACACTTTTCATAGAATGTTTCAATCATGGCCAACTGTTTGTCTTCAATTGGCAAACGGTGCGTCAGTGCCCCACAACGCAAACCAATTGCTATTGACATTCACTAAATCGACGAATAAATGATAAATGATGTTTGGCTGTTTGTGCATTGACTTTGTTCTCCAGACCAGGCCAATTCACACTGGGCCACCTCGATGGAAGCAAGTAGTTCGACATGCGAGACAAGACGTTTCATAAGTATCATGCTTTGTATTGGATGTCTCTAATTATTAAAGCGAGAAAAGTGGAGCAATCATTGCAATGCGAGTATTATTGCCGTTTGTCGTTTCATTCGGCAGAGAAATGGCCGAGCGGAGGTGCTCTAGTTCGCACTCTAGTCGGTCGCATGTAAACCGAACAGAATCAACCAATTGATCAGCAGTGGACAATCACCTCCGTGTGAGCACAAACAGTACTGCAAAAAACATATTCCACTGACGACTCATCCATCCGTGAGCGTTGCCCTGAATGGAGAACATAGGCACGATCGAACAGATAAGTGAACTAAACTATAGTTAAAGGAACATTGCCACATTGCCAATTTCTGCTTATTTGGCTGCCAATCCAATTGAATTGTTTTGGACCTTACTCAAGTATTTGCTCTATTGACAGAGATCAATCAAGCAAAATGTAGGCAAACATAGCTGGTAATAGAGCAAATGAATCGAAAGGTTGCGGCATTCAAAACGACACCGCACAATGCCCGAAAATAATATTTTCATTTTCAAATAAACATTCAAACAAACTGGACATTGATTTACACTCGCCGTTAATTAAATTGTTCTATTTTTTATTGACGTTTGTTGACAAATCAATCAATCAGTTTAGATTCATTAACTGTTTAAAATGCGAGTCATGAGGTTGCACTGCAGTATATTTTTTCAAATGTAAACAATCTTGTGTAGCTATTATAATTTCGATCTTGAAATTAGAATGTTTCAATGTTTGCTATCGACATATAAACCAAGATCATTTGAGCAAATGATGTAGTGTTTTGTTCTGCGGTTTTCCCCTTATTGATTCACTTGTGACTTGTCTGTGAGTTGTGTGACAATTTGCATTCGCTAAGTACAATGGGGCAATGTTGTCTCGGTGGTAAGTGCTTTTATTGTTCAACAGACTATTTATTAATTTTCTTTTTGTTTTATTTGATATTCAGGCGAGGCCGAAAATGAAGCTGTTATGCCGGATGAGCCTGTCGAGCCCGTCGAGCCCGTCGAGCCCGTCAAGTCTGTAATGCCTAAATCGAATCACCTTTTTGGTGTTAATCCGGCGGCGAGTGCCAAGTCACGTAAATCACTCGTGAAAACTTCCGCGAAAAGTGCCACAGTGCCACTAAAGAGCAAATCTAAAGTGGAATCAGCGAAGAGCACCACTTTAACTGGCAATGAACCTTCAAAGCTCGAGATGAGACGAGGCCCAGAGGTTGACATTCAATTATTATCTCTCTTCACGAATTAATTTTATTCTCCAAAGGTGAAGATCGTGGTTGATATGCAACGCATTGAGCAGAGATTCAAAGATCGGCTCGAGTTCCAAGCACTTGTGGAAAATATTGGAAAGGGGGCTGCCAGTTCTTCATCTTTGTCCTCTCAAGGGGACTCCCCTGGCTGGCTCAAGTCTCCGAAACGTTTTGCTCCAGTACCACAATCCAAGTACAAAATCAAGAGCCAACCAAAGTCTTCACTCAAATCTGTCTCGAACAGCAAGAGCCAAACTGGTCCAAACCGTAGTACGATGAGTGTTGACTTGAACAGTCTCCAGAAGACTCACTCGAAAGCATCTGGCAGCACCAGTGGCACTAACTTACTTGCCAACAAGCCTACTCCAAGCGCAATTGGCAACAGTACTGGCAGTGCAAAGAGCACTTCGTCTCTTGGTAGCTCTCACTCTAAGAGCTCTTCCAAATAAGTGCAAGCACATGCAAATGCAGTTTATGCTGCGTAATTTAAACAAATAAATCATTTAACTAAAACTATACTTTTATTAATTATACAGCCAAATGCAAATGTACGATTAAATTGCAATTGGAGTTGGGCAGCAGATGCAGACTTCACTGCAATACTTTAGCAAGCCACTATAGTATGGTGCTCAATCGAAACATTTGGTCTACTTTGCGAATGTAAACAAATGACCACACGGCAATTCAGTTCAGCTTTAAGTGTTTATTATAAATCAGTTATAATTTTGTAACTTTGATGGTGGGGCTGGCTGTGATTGTAATTGTGGTCTATGTTATGGCCGCAAAGTGCTCTCTCCTTCTCGTCCGAGTTGTTCGCGCGCGAATAGCTCTCGGACCGGCATTGCACCATTGCTATGGCCCATAGCCATTAATTAATTTCATCGTTACCTCCTCTCTATAGAACGTGCAGCACTTCTGTCCCAGTGTGGTGGCTTCATCACAAGAGTACCGTCGATGCTAGAATGGTGGTCTTCACATTGAATTTGTCTATTTTCAGTGGCCTAATTAAACAATAATAATTAAACTGGCAGCAGGGTCAACTTGTCCAAAGATTAAATTAGTAACTAGATAGTTGTTGTTGCACTTTTAAGAATCTGTAAATTTTTCTGCCAGTTTAACCAAGTCTGGCACTTGCCGTCTTTGCAATTATGCTATTGGCTTAAGCCAAATTTGATTTCCGTCGTTATAATCACCATTATCGTGTTGGTCATCTGTTTTGTGTACAGAAAGAAATTCTGTTGGCATCGTAGTTATTGGCCAAAGCACAACATCATTAGCAAGCAGGTATAATGATTAATTGGCAAGTGAGTGAATCAGTTGATCTCGGAAAAGTAAAGTGTTTCTTATTTCATTGACTTTATTATTCTTAGTATTTGTAGTGTCATGTACGTATGACAATAATGCCTAATAATGACTATAGTATACTAATTGGTCTTATCAACGTCTTAATACTTTTGAAGAAGTCTTATTCGAAATGGCGCTCACCGGTCGGCCATTTCTGCAACTAACTTTGGCAACTAACTAACATTTCGGGCATTAACTGCAATGTGCAGCCACTCTATCGATTTGACAGGACATCCGCTCACCGTGCAGTTGAGCATCAAACTGTGGTCCAAATCTACTCGGACCACATGAAGACCGATCTGAACATTTAACCAGTGAACTAGTGCAGCTGCAGTTACGAAACGCTTAGTTGATTAGAACAAGTGGAAACACCTCTACTGGTCAACTCCAATAATTTACCAAAATACTCGTGTAGTTAAATCACTCGTACGTAAGCAATTTACACATTTGTTACATGATTTGTACAAATGGTTTGGTCGAAACATACAAGCCACTGCAGTCATTAATCACTAGCACGCCAACTTCACTGCATTTCTAATTCAAGGCACGATGAAAACTAAAGAGAGATAGCATCTCACTGCACAGCTCTGGTAAACGAGTTGACAAGCTCTTTGGTCCAGCAAGATAGCGCCAACTAGAATAGTCACTCGAAATGTATTGCAAAGTAGTTTATTTATTTGCATTTACGCTTGCGAGTAGCTAATTCAATTTGAGCAAGTGAAGATAGCGCAAAGTTGTCTCACTCGATAAGTGCTAAAAATTGAATGTTGGTAATTTAATTAAGCCAAATCTACTTTCTTTCCCACTTGTGCCATTCTAATTTGGCCGTAGTTCTTGTAATTAAACAGCTATACTAACAATGCACACTTCTGCATTGAATGGACAAGTCATGTTCCAGTTCGAAAATAGTAAAGTTCTGTAGATAAGTCTTATAATATAAAGGCTTGCAACAAAGGTAACGACCCGCGAGAGAGATTCGAAAGTTTGCCCAGTTATGGAAGACCAAATGAGGTGAGTTTTGATCGATTGTGTGTTGAACACTGAATTAACATTAATCTTTCTCATAGAAAACAATTAGCCATCGAAAATTTCGACATTGGACGCAAGTTGGCGAGAGGCAAGATTGGCAATGTCTATGTGGCCCGAGTGCGCGCCGACAACTTTATCGTTGCACTGAAGGTGCTTAACAAAGCCGAGATAGTCAGTCAGAAACTGCAGAAACAATTAAAGCGCGAAATTGATATCCAAGCCCGACTGAGTCATGCACACATTCTCAAACTGTATGACTACTTCTACGACCAGGACCGGGTCTACTTGGTGCTCGAATATGCACCAAAAGGCGAACTGTTTCGAGTCCTGCAGAAGCTCGGCAAGTTTCCCGACGTACTTGCATCGCGTGTTATCAAACAAGTGATCGACGCACTCGAGTACTGCCACGAGAACGATGTCATTCATCGCGATATTAAACCCGAGAACATCTTGCTTAGTCAGGATGGCCAGATCAAGTTGTCGGATTTTGGCTGGTCGGTCAAGTCTGCCTCGCAACGACAGACCCAGTGTGGCACTCTAGACTATTTGGCCCCCGAGATCGTCTTTGGACGCACCTACGATCACCGTGTCGATCTGTGGTGCTTGGGCGTGCTGGCATACGAATTATTGGCGGGCAAGCCTCCATTTGTGACGCCAAACAGTAGCCAAACCCGAAAGCTCATCCAGAAGTGCGAGTACGAGGTGCCAGAATTGATTTCGCCATACGCCAGCAGGTTCATCAAAGATCTTTTGGTTCTGGACCCGTCCAAAAGAATGCCGCTCAAGAAAGCTAAAGCGCATTTGTGGATTGTTCTGTACGAGCTAAGCAAATAATAACACTTACATCGTACAATCACTTGTGTCTCAATTATTTCCAATCCAAGACTTGTTGACAATGCAGCGGTAAATTTACATTTACATTTGCATTTAAATGCACAAATCGAGAGTGACACGAACTAGCTAGTGAACACGTGTGAGCTGTGATTTTAAATTGCCATGGCCATGCTGCTAATTTTGGTTGTACAATGTGCGACCAATTTTTTGAAAGCCATCCCGTATTTGGTGCGCCCGTGTTCTACACTAATTCGGTGTACCTCACCAGATTGTCTCTTCGCACAAATGAAAACTGGCGCCAAACAATCAAAAGTATTGAAAACAAACGAGAAAGTGGCCTCAAAGTTGAACATGTACGGGGCATCAAAGGCCTGTGTCAAGTGTCTCGTTTGCCTTACATTGACTTGGTGACCATTTGTCCTCAGGAAAGTATGCATTCAATGTTCCTCGGTAAGTCATTTGTAGAATCTGAAATACTAAGCTCACGAATTTCAAATTCTAGGTGTTGTAAAGTTAATTATCGATAGGTGGTTTGCTTGGGACCTTGACAAACAATGGTACAAGAACATTCCTGGCAATGAAAAGGTGGAAGACTACCGTGGGAATCACTGTATCGGTAATACAAAAAAAAGTGATTGATGAAGTGGACAAAAGATTGGCATGCATAAAGTTTCCTTCAAACATGCTGAGACGAATGCCGACTCTTAATTCATCCGGTTCTATGAAAAGTTTTGACTTGGAAAATCTTCTTTTTTATGGTTGGCCAGTATTTGAAGGTTTAATTAAGAAAGAGAGTTTTGAAAACTTTAAATTGCTTGCCTGGATCATATCGAAACTATCATCGAGAGAGATTCAAAAGTGTACTGATATGAGGCACATCGAAGGACAAGTCACAAAAATTCTTTCAAACTTACGAAGCAATTTACCCTGTGCCCAATCTTGCTGACACAAAGACAAACAACAAACCTAAGTCCAAAAACATCTCCAAAGAGGAGTTAAGAAAGCAAAAGAAAGAAAAGTTGGAGAAAGTTCGGCAAGAAGCAAAAGAAGCTTTTATGTGGCGTTCAAATGTTCATCACCTCTCTCATATCACCGATATGGTTCAACTGTATGGCCCCTTGCCAGTGTGGTCTGCCTACTTTACTGAAGATGCCAATGGTGTGGTCGCGGATATGGTCAAAACTGGCCTTCATGTTGGTCAACAAATTTTTAATAAGTTCATCTCACGTCATTCAGTGTTGTCATCAAGCAGCAGTGTTGCCGAATATGGTTCAAAGCCATACCTTGAAGGTCAATATCGCTACTTTCCCGTATTTGCTCTTGATGCATCCCAATTGTTTTCTAATTCCGACACTGATCAATCTACTCAAGTAATCGTTCCACCAATATCGGGCGCCAAGGAATATAAAGTTGGAGATGACCTAACTGCTTTAAATCGTCAAATGCACATGAAAGCAATCAATTACTCATCACAAGAAGACACACAATTTCTTTCACTCGACAAGGTCATCTGGCAAGGTCAAACTGTCTGCACTAAATCATATAACCTCAACATGGCAACTATAAACCATTGTTTGCGGACGAAAAATGACAAATATTTTTTGGTTGATCAAATCTTACAAGAGAAAGCCACATCAAAGCTCTTCTTCCTTGGAAATGAGTTAATGAAATGTAAAAATGTCACTATATCCGAACTGAACGCACAAAAAAGGTCTACTAACATAAAGTTCGATTATATATTTCAATCAGAAGGGATTTCAAAAGGCTTCACCAAAATGGACCCATCTAATTGGTCTGAATTGTGTACGTATTGTCATATAAATGATAAATATTATGTTTTTCGAATTTTTAATCGCCATAAGTGATATTTATCAATAAATAATAGTACACTTTATTAATATTTTTCAATTATTATTAAATTAATGGAGCATAATGGTTGAATCGGGTCATTTATAAATTATCGTTAATTAACACTAGAATGTTTTCATTTAACCAACACTTCAAGTATGCACTCCTAGGGCTACTCCAAGCATATATGACACTTGCAGGGCTACTTCTGGTGCCACTAAAAGTATAGGAAACACTTGAAGTGCTGCTTGAAGCATGCTTGAAGAGTCCACTTGAAGTATGCGGGATACTTCAAGTGGACTCTTCAAGAGGTGTTTAGGTTACATGGGGTACAGTCTGATTGCAATAAACTTGTCACTAAATGCTGCTCTGTCGATGCTTGTTTAATTCCAACGTATGCTAAATCCTAAAATGGCATTGCTATTGTTGATAATAACGAGATGTAAGTACGAACCTTTTGGCGCTGGTCGTTCTTGTTTTGCATGTAACTCGCAATTGCGGAGATCACCAACTGCATACATCCAAACACAGTTATCACTTCACCATCGCCAGACAAGTGTCACTTTTGGCTCTTGGCCCAATTGTTCTGGTTTAGTCGTTGGAATTTGGACCTACATCACATGCACAAAATGTCTATACCCTCGTAAAGATTTGAGACTGCGATAAGTGGAAGTGGACTTTTTCATTGCCAACATATTTGCGATTATTGGAATGTGCCCTTGCACATGGATTGGATTTCTATTACCGAATCATTGGCCAATTCGTTTATTTGTGAAAAGTCACGTTTGTTAAAGAACAAAACAGACAAAGCGATCACTCCAAATGGACAAACAGTGACAAACAGCTGCTTCGAATGCATCTGTTCGATACAGAGCCACTCACACCCGGCCAACAAGTGACTGGTGGATTCTATTTCGTATGTCTGCATGATTTCGCTCTGGGTGCACTCGGTGCACTGTCCGAACGTCCAACACTTACTGAGGCACAAATGAGTATTACACCATGGCACAGAAAACTTACTGTTGAACTGATTAACTGAGGAAAGGCAATGACACCGAAATATTGCTCTCCAATTTCCAGTGCCACTGCAGACTCATACTGGGCCATGCGATTACACGCACATTTGTCTCATCTAGATGTTGATTAAAATAAAGTGTTTATTAACCGAATAAATGGGCCAAAATTGGTTTGTCAAGTTAATTTTGAACGCCTTAGGTAAGCCACCGAAAGTGACATTTTATTGGTTTGTCCAGTTTGTAGAGTTATTTGACCAGTTGCCGCCTGTAGTGTTGCTGACGGTGGAGGAGGCTTTGGTTCAGGCTTGGTGGTGCAATTGAACAAGTGGACACCTTTGACGCTATTGAACTACTCTCGTCACAAGTACACAATAGACACAATTGCCACTTCTCTAATTCTCTAATTCTCGATTCGATAGCAGCATTGCTGCAGCATTTGCGTGTCATAAATTGTATAGTTGCTCTCGGGCTAACGATAAGACAGAGCGCCGTTCCACTAATAAAATATCGGCAATCATCAGCCTGTTGATGAGACAACATTGATTTTTATCGAATTGGCAATAAAGACGAGGAGTCTGCCAATAAGGAGCGGACACGCCAAATTATACACACCACATCTTGTCACACAAGTGGCTTACTCGATGTCAATTTGGCTGTGGTTGACAATGACGTTGTTGAAACAAATTAATTAACCGAACCAAAAAGCAAATTGATGCACAACACAACAAAACGTGGCTCCATTCATGGTGAAATGGCTGCTAAAAGTAAAAGGCAACGATACAATTGGTGTTCAAGTGGTGGGACCGGCAATGTCTAATTTGTATTATGGCACCGAATATGTTTCTGTGTTTATTTTTCAATATTCATTTTGAAGATCGCTTTATCAAAAATGAAATGCTCGAGAGTAGACCGAACTTGGAACGCTTTCGAGTGCATCAAAAAACGTACACTCATGAATGAAAAAGGTTGTACAAGTTTATTCTAACATGCTTTTTTGAGTTGTTGAAAATGTCATTGTAAAATGTACATTTTGATGTATCTGTTTCTTTCTAATATAAAATAACGATAACAATAAAACAGATTTCGATTCAATAAAGGCTTTATTTAACGATTAGATAATAAATATAAATATAAATATAATGAAATATAAATTAATCAAACATTAGGATATTCATCAACTGAATGTCACGAGCCATCTTTTAGTCAGAAGAAAATTCATCAAACAGCGTATGAACAAAGCTTTGGCAATTCGCTCCTATGTAGTGATAAGCACGTTGAAGAAACGTATTGTCATAAATCCAACAAAATATATCGCAGATTTCATAATTTTCGATAGATATATTTTGTTTTTTAACCACAGTTCCGTTTCGTTTCTTTCCACGGTATTTGTACACCACGGAATCAAAATCAGGTGCACATTGTACATGAATGCCATCAACATCCTTTTCAAAAGACCAGAAATAATTTGTCGATTCGATGACGGCAAATTCGTGCCACACACCGAACCACATAGGCAAC
Organism: Rhizoglyphus robini; assembly: GCA_023373905.1. NCBI lineage: Eukaryota > Metazoa > Arthropoda > Arachnida > Sarcoptiformes > Acaridae > Rhizoglyphus > Rhizoglyphus robini. Next base: position 9,050,838 of record JAKIJQ010000001.1, on the reverse strand, counting down.
CATCCGAGGTTGTTCTGGTAGATGTACCCTTCCTTAATTCTATCATTTCTACCAGCAATATCGAAAAGAAAACTTGGAAGTTGGTTGTGAGTGATAGTCCATTCAAAATAATTATCATTATAATCAGAACAAATTGTAAAGTACAATTTTTCCGTCCACAGTTGACCTTCCATAGCACCAGACGTTTGAACATTAGAGCTTCTACAGGTGAAAAAATCTGGAGAAAAACTGAAAATTTATTATTAGAAACAGTGATTAGTTGCAATCAGTTTAGTTTACCTCATCTTGACAGATTCTTGAGATTTTTGGTTGAAAGTCGAAAGGTGCAAACGTGAACAATGAAGTAAGATTGCGAGTTGGCCTGCCAAACAAAAACACTGTCAATAAAATAGCTCACAGCAGAATTGTGACAGTTGGTCAGTGAGCAATCACAGAAAACATTCACGAAGTACGTAACCACTGATACTCAATTCAAATTACAGAACGGATATAGTTTTTTAATTGATTTTCAATGCTAACAAATTAACAATAAATTATTAAAACTCATAGAAACATTTAATTAGATAAAATTAACAAAATTCACATAGAATCATCTACATGTTTGCACGAAAGTTCTCCAGTGCCCATTCAATGGTGACCTGTTCGAGTCCAGTGATGGGTGCCATTGTGAAAAGAATGTTCTTGAAGATGTCATCGGTGATTTGGTCGTTCGTTCGGGCATACGACAGACCAACAAGCATATTTGCAAACTTGAACGATTCAATTAGGAATGCATTGTCTGGATTCTTGAGACAAACAAAGTTGGGCGTTCCAAAGAGGCGCGCGCCAATGTCTTTCACGCTCTCGTTGTTGTTCGCCAGTAGAATGTTTGATGCCTTTTGGCGTGCCAATGCGTACACTGAGGCAGTGTAGATCTGAGACAGTCCGAAATCAATTAGCTTGAGGTGAGGCATCTTTTTTGAGCCAAGATTACGAACCACGGCAATATTGTCAGACTTTAGATCTTGATGGCAGATAAAGTACTCTGTGTGGCAATATCGAAGAGCACCGCCAATTTGCTCAAAGATCGCTTTGGTCACATCTTCATTGAGTGAATACATTCGATAGGCGTCCATCCATTCAGTGAGACTCATTTCAAGCTTCTCCACCAGAATCACACTCATCAGCAAAGTGTCCGATAGATGTTCGTTTGTGGCAATTGAGAAGACTTGAGTGGTATCATCGCTACCCTTAGGAAGGTACACTTGTGCGGTGGAATCGTATTCCACAATGTTCGAATGGCTCTTCAATACACTGAATGCCTCTGTCTCACGCATGTACTCATCGTGGCTTTCACCGAACACAGACCGTTGTCGCCAGTTTGGGCCAAATCTACCAATTTTGCATATAAATGGTTGGCCTCGCTTGGTCTTCCGAATTATAAAGATGCGACTGAAATTTCCAGGATAGGTTTCTTTAACATCGTGATAGAGTAACACGGTCTTTAACAAATGAGCAGAATCGACCATATTGAGTCGCTTCTTTGATAAATCCAAGCGATATGGCATAACGGTTCGTTTGATACTGCGGGGAAGTATGCGTCCAAAAATACGACGCAATACTCCTTTCTTCTGAATTCGGTCATCGGCCTCATCAGGCAAAGCTAAATCCAATGCGTCATTCAATGGCGACATTTGGGCCCGTCGAGGCGGGGTTGGCATATTATTGTTCTCCAGGGAAAGCGATCGGTGAGTTCGCCCTGGGAAAAATTCTTCGTATCCAAACAGTTTCTCTTCTGTCTTGTCTTTCTTTGCCTTGAATATTTTCGATAGTTTCAGCAGTAAAGGCATTGTAAGGTAATACCAAAGCAAAGTGATGTTGACAGAAGACAGATGCCATCGTTGGAAATGGTTTACAATTTAGATTGCTGAAAGGTCCATTGTTGAGTTGGTTTGATTGGCGCCAATGCGATTGAATGATAGTTAACATTTGAAACGAGTTGATAAATGGCGACTTTTATTTCAAATTATTGTTGTTATTATCATGAATTGTTCCACTCGATGGTGCCTTGTTCCTCTCCACCGATCGGTGCCATTGTACATAAAGTGAATGAACACTGCACGTCCTCTTGAGTTACGCCAGCCTTGGCAGCAAGTCACAGCAAAATTGGAACAATCACCTCGTCCAGTCTCGGTCTATTTGATTCGAACCGGTTCACTCAGAAAAGGGTACGACATCTTGGAATGTTTGCGCCGAGAGAAGCAGAACAGACGGTCCAAAAGGGAAGAAAACAGATTTTGCATTTTGTCAGAGAAAGATTGACGAGGTGAATAATCGATGTGTCGCAGTCTGCGACTCGCAGTGACGAATTATAGTGGAAAATAACTCAGAAGCGACAAATCGAGCCATGTTAGTTTCTTAACTAGTGTTCAAGTTTATGTTGCACGAAATGAAATTGATTGCCTTATCGAGACTTGAATAAATGTAAATGTAGATTCAAAATTTTAATGTCAACGTTTAAAATGCTAAAACGAGTGTTTGCATGACTGCAAAAGCATATAGGCATGGATCTTTAATGACGTGCAAGACTGTCATTTTGTCCAGACTTGGTCTCGTTGTCATCTTCTTTACGGCGCCAGTGACGATCGAATGGTGTCTCCAAAGCGAGGCCTTCGTCATCATCATCATCATCTTCTCTCGGATACTGCTGCTGTTAATCGTTGACATCAAAGTCCTGGTCATATTGTGCTGCTTGTCCTTTCGATTGAAAGGAATTTCTACGACCTAGAGGTGGTGGCAAAAATGATTGAGAGAAAGGCGTTTGGCTTTGCATTCCACCCATTAGGGTGCGCAGGATCCAGGAAGCTTTCTGTGGAGTAGGACCAGGAGATGAGACGAAAGCGAAAATACCACCAGAAGAGGAAGCCGGTTGAAGATTACTGGGAGTGGAATGAGAATTCACTGATGGTGATTGAGTTGGTGAATGTTGAGGTGGCAATGGATAGCCATCTGAGAAGTGGCCCACTGTCCAGCGGTTTGATCGAAGGTTGGTGCCTGATAGAGCTGGCTAACATTGTTCCTGGTCAGTGACATCAATGGAGCCGCACCGAACAAAGGAGCAAACACTGTTGATGATGTGTTGATGAGTCGTATTGAGCATTCCACGGGTTTGCAGTGGTGGCAGCATTCCACAAACGGTCGTCATCGTCGTCATAGACATAAGTGTCGTTCAAAATAGGGCGACACTCATTGGCTCGTGGCAAAGCAATACTTGGAGGCAGAGGCAGCGAACTCATTGAGCTTTGTGACTTTGACGAGCGAACTTGTGCAAAGGACTTATGTTGATGATGCGCTCTTTGGCGTGGACAATGCTGTTGATGGCCCAGGTTAGTCAACTGCGATGTGATTCGTTGACGAGCCTGCTCGGCATTAGGCCCTTTAGCTGCTTCAACTTGATTGCCATTCGAAGAGGATACTTGATTAGCAGCTCCGCCATTGGCTTGGTTCAGTTCACCAGCTGCTCCATCAGATCGGGCACCAGAACCTTTATTTTGAGTGCAACCACGTCAAGTTTGATCTTGCGACATTGCAATAGAGAGTTCTAGTACAAATAACTAGTCAATACAGAAAAGAACGCAAATAAAACAATGCCACTCGGCATTAATGGCATGATTAAATAACGAATATAGTTTATTATCGATCATCAAGCCTCGAGTTGATGCCAATTAGGCGATGATGTCATTGCTAATATATTAGTCCAGCACAGTCGAGCACAACAGCACAACAGGAAGTACATACAAACATAAATGGGCACAAAAGTGCTAGATAAGTGCGTTCTGTACTAGTTGGCACATTGGTTTGATGTGCAATTGCACTGCTCGGGCTCATACACACCAAAACCAGAACGTCACATTAATACTCGATTTGAAGCAAACACATACTGAGCAACACCACTCGCTAATGACCCAATAGCACACCAGACAAATTCATTGAATTTTATTTGTATGTGTTCGGCTCTAACTCAACTCTAAGACAAACCTAGTCCGCCTGAGCCAGTCTGATTTGCCATGAGCGCCACAAGTCAATTGCAATTGTAATTTATGCATCCGATTGAGCCTTATCTGCTGATTGCTGATTATCTACTTTCGCTGTGTAGTCTCAGATAAATCCAAGTGCACTGCTGTCCGCTACATGCGACCAACACGGCCAAATGTTCATGAAATGCACCACTAGTAAGTCACTGGCACTTGATTAGTACCAGGAGCAAACATATTTTATTTTATTTTATTTTGCAGTAATTTATCTCCCTCTCTATTGCAGACTTTGCATGTTTACGTGAATGGGTTGAGCAAGAGAGACTTGAGCTGCCTGCTAGTGTGTCGGCGTGAAGGCGCTGTGCTTGCATTCTCGGTAGCTTTTCGGTCTAATAGTGTATCCCTATGTTGCACACTCTTGATTGAACACATTGAAATTCTTGTCTTATTCTGTCCAGTCTTGTTGTTTTCATTGTCTTTCCATTTGTGTTTCAGTTCGCGCCATTTTCAATTTGTGCGCACACTGAACAATTAATAATAGATGAATAGTGAATGAACCCAATTGGACCGATCGACAAATTCACTGTTGAGTCGCTGACTCGACCACTAAATGAGGACTAACAAGTCAAAGCCGAGCGAGCCTAACCACTCAACCGAGCCAAATGGCAATGAGCGCGCATTGTGCACACAAAGGCCATTTGCATTTGTTTGTGTTTGCAGCTTGTACCACACTCACACCACAATTATGTCATTACCCACACAGTGTCCAGTACCCACACCAACACAGGTGACACTCATTGGTGCAACTCGAATGGTCCTTTCGGTCTCGTGTCGAGTATATCGTCACTGCTCAATCGAAGTCATTCACTCTACAATCACTTGCCCTTCACCACTCGTTTGTTGTTTCACTTTTGTAGACATTGCGTTTTTCGCCGATTTCTTCTCAGTTTTTCGACACAAACCGACTATAGACTCACTGCGACAAATCCCCTACTGAATAACTCGAGTGAGGCATATTTGTTGGGACGTTCTTCGTTATTGCTAAGTTGCGTGGTCTATTGCCTAGTGGAGTCGGTCTGCTTTTGAGTGTTACAGTCGCCTGTTGAGACAATTTAGCACAAGTGATGACAATGGATACTGAAGCACTCTGAAGATGGAGGCGTCATCAAATGGAGGATTCTCTCGCAAGGCCACAAATCGATCACCATCGCCACTGTACGTCCAATGTGGCCTAATCATTTGAGTCTAATGGTCATCAACAGGAAGAACCTCTGCTGCTGGCATCGACTTGCTTCCACTGTCCGTGTCGGTGTCATTATTGAAGAATTGCTCGCAGAAGTGCTAAGTCCCCTAAGATACTTCATAGGTAATCATGGACGAGACATTATTGGGCTAAAAAATGGGATTGCAATAAATAAATAAATTAAATTGCTTTAGACTGGCACTCGAGACGAGACGAGGCCATGCATGGAGACGACTCTATTTCGTATACGTGCACCGACTGACAGATGCACCAAATCAGTCATAATTTATAATAGTCAGTATTAATACCGACTTGACTCAACAGTGAGACCCAACAGTCAACGGCGGTGCAATTCACTAATTTTTCCAAATGTCTCATTTGGCCAATTGAAACAATCCTAAAGAGCCCAGAATTGCACCAAATAACCAACTCACCAGTCACCGCACCACTGAATGAATGCTCAATTTTGTGGCCTAACGGAACAGTGGCTATGGGCAAACACTATAATCTGATTAGAGCAGTTTAAATGCATCCGTAATTATTCCATGACACTACAAAGGATACATAGGCTAATTGGACTATGCCATGGCAGTACGACTGAAGTGTTAGCTCAATGTCGCACACCAACACAGAACAGGACTCGATGCAAATTGACTAGTGCAACAGAGGGCATCTGTTACAAACAAACGAGGATATTAATGACAAAAATGATAAAAAATGTTCGTTCGATCAGTGCCAGTGACCCCTGCACTGCATGCGTCAGTGCTCTCCAAAGAAGATAGTGCGATGGTAAAGGCTCTGTGGAGGCGGTCATTGCGATGGTGATATGCCACAGTAGTAGAGATTCAAAGTCCACACTGCAAAAAGAATTATTCGAGGTAGTGTTCCGTCCGTAATGAAACGCAATTACATTCGATATTTAACGTCCATTTGTAGCAGCCTCTTGGCTCGATGTGTGCCAGTGCGGCCAATGCATCTAGTTCCAGTGTACCGTATTCACTGACATCATACCCCTCCTCACTGGCACATTGAAAGATTGATATAGCGAAAAAAGGTTTGCAAAAAACATCAAACTGGTCGGCAGGCAGTGAGGGACAGTGCAACTCAGCTCATGTCGTTCGATACTTTTATGACGCATTTGCTGGATTCGTTTTTTCTTAGTGTGGCGAGTGGTTCTCTCCTATCAGGCTAAATAATGGAAATGGAAATGATATGTTCTAGCAAATGGGCCAATTACTTTGTTATTTACTAGGCCATGTTGATCTACTGCAGAATTTGTGCAAGAGCACAGCAAAGAGACCGACTAATTGCATTAATTAATTGCTCAAATCAATTACAAATGCTCACACAATTGTGCCACTCGCTGCATTGTCTGACACTCACACCCATTCGCCAGTGCAGAAACACCAGGGAAGGCTAATTTAGTGCTCTCTACTAAAGGCAATAAACAAGGCATAGGAAATGGACACTTACACTGGTGCTCTATGTAAATAGTGAACGCCACTGGACGCCTGGCCAACACCAGCAAAAGATACGACCTTCCATAGTGAAGTGAGCGGAAACAAACAGACTGAAGGCAAAAGGGAGATCGATGTGATCATACGAAATTTCTTACAAATTGACACTATCGGGTGAGCCACAGTGATACCAGGTTTTCATTACCGAGAAATTTACACAAGACAGTATGAATATATTAATTATTAATTTATTAATTGGAGTAAATAATTAGCCTCATTTTCGAGTGGTACCACCAGACATGTGTGCATTAGCGCGACAGAAAGCAACTTGCCTCCACTGACAAGCTCAATTCAATCAGATTTGCGCCGATCGTTTTAGTGGAATAAACGAGCCATACAGACAGATTTCATTAGTTCTCAATGAATTATTGCATGGGCTGTATTTACATGAGTGAATATTTTGTTCCAGTCAGTGGCGAGACAAAATTGAAGGGTCGAGTTGCTGTGATGCGAGTGATAATTGAAATTTGCGATTTGATAGAGTCTAGACTAGATCTAGTTCGAGGCAATCATTGAACTGAATTTACACTTGTTCAAATTATAAAGCGATTAATGTAAATCAGGTTTGAACGATACATCAATTGACAGTGACCATAACCGATAACTTCTCAATGGCCAAGTATACATAAGAATCGACTTCTCTTTCTTCATTCATTGACTGGTCTGGTGCAGTGCATTGCGTCTTACATTTGAGGATGGCCAATGTTGAGGCAAGCAGAGAGTAAGACAATGTCAACGTTTAATGCGAAAGAAAACATGTCACGCTCGAGAAGTTCAAATTGCACCTCAATGCTTTGCGGCTCTTTTTAAAACGATCTCACACTTGAACCTATTTGCTAAATCATCACATTATCTGACAAGGCCGAAATATACCCTGCGCCCTGCTTCACTGAGTTTTGCGTTTGCTAGTTTGGTGCATTATACGACTCCAGTAATTGGCTGAGCAATGATGATCCAAGGGATGCATGACATCATGATGAATCATTCAAGAATTGCATAATTAGCAGACCAACGCACTGCAACTAACGACGCTAACCATCAAGAGAATTTATTTATATTGAAAGGCAATCGAGTGAAGTGGTTGCGACATTGCTTTCTTATCGACCAAGTCTCTAAAAGTGCATATTGTTCACATCACCACCATCATTGGAAAGCTAGTTCAATTTGGCCTCATCGCCACCGACCGAACGATGTGCACTTTATATTCATTTATTTAATTAGCGACGATTGCACCTGTGTGACCAGTTGCTCGGATTGGTTTGCTAATAAGGTGCCGTTAGACAGAGTCGAGTGCAGCAAGCATTGCAGCCCTTCTTGCAATTCGACCATGTGTGTTTACTTCTCACAGGCAAGCTGTTCTAGAAGTTGATTGCATCCAGTTAGTTAGATCTATTTGTCATCGATCGATCCTCATCGGCACAGGTGAGCCAGACAGGTGATTGCCTTAGGAGGATCCTTGGCATAGCTGGGAGCGGCAAGTTCTCTAAACCTCTATTGGCCTGTTAGCAAATTATCTCGCTGTAAGTTAGTTTCCAGTGAAAGGCAAGGTCTTGTTGTTTTTGCTAATCAAGCCATTTGTTTCCTCGTAGGTGTTCAGTAAGAAACAAATTAAATTTCGTTCAAATATGCACCTTTGCTATCTTTATTAGTAGACTTTTATTATAATCGCACACAAGAGAGGCCAAGTGAGACGCTTTGAGAGGCCATTTTCAGTTACTCATATGCTGTACTTGGTGTTAGCATAACATATTGGTTGAGTGATTCGCGTGTTGGCCAGTGCACTGCACAACTTATAACTCTATGTAGATCAATATTGCACAAACGATGAGACGAACAATTGTTGACTCACTCCACCTGGACACACCACTAACGATGGACTTCTCGTCTCCACCTCTGGTCATACCATTTTCGGTAGATGTTGTCGGCAATGTTCTTCTGTTTGTGTCTTTTAGTGTTCTTCATTTTCGGTGTCCAACTTTTGTTTAGTCAATTTCAAATGATTCGCCGTTCGGTCTGGATAATAATTGATTGCTCACTAAGTGAGTGAGTGATTAACACTTACGACGAGACGTGACTGACGTGAGAGAACGATAAACCAGACAAACAAACAGATTATCATTGATCAACGGCTTTCATAAAGTACTGCTATTCAAATGAACAAGCCAACCAAACACTCACTCACTTATAGCGCACACGAAAATTGCTTTTAGTGTAATTGCAAGTAAACTATTTTTTGTCAAGCCAAATTGCAAATTGTACAGTTGTGACTTTTGTGACACTTCATTGACATTGACAAGATATGCATGTGTTCGCCAATATTGGCAAAGATGAGTTGAGAAAGAGCAATTACCGTGGAGTCATTGCTTTGGAGAGCATTTAAATGTGAGCAAATGTACCATTAATAGCATTGCTCGAGAGCGCTAATGGCAATATTGTGCTGAAAAAAAATTAACATTAACAGTGATTTTCATCGTTGAGCCTCTATCATTTGCATTGCATTGAAGGCGAGATAAACCGTACACCACAAAGTCTTTCTGAAAGACCTTTACTTAAAGCATTCCTCCTTAGGTGTTCTTTTGACCAACCTGAAGCCATAAGGACGAAATAATATAACACTAGTTGACATGATATGAAGATGATATCACTTGAGACTAGATCAATTACACCGACAAACATGATCATCAACAGCAAGCAGAAGAGAGAGAGAGAGAGAGAGAAAGAAACAACTCAAAATCAATTTGACAGAAATGTAACTTTTATTGCATTGTAAAATCGCGCTCGCAGTCCTACTTTCCATCAGGTTTGTCATCTTTTTTCTTGTCCTTCTTCTTGTCTTTCTTTGAGACATTCTTGTTCTTTTTGCTTTTCGTTGGCCGTTTAAATGCCGAAATGAGCCTGTCAAACAATTGGTTCTTGAGAGACTCAAGCTTGGAGGTGGTCAGGTATTTTGAAGATTGCTTGGACTTGCTTGGAGATGATGCACTAGGTTTGCTTGTTACTGAAGAAGTAGTCGATGCTGCCGCCTTTGATACATCAGGTTTAGAAGTAACCGTTGTTGGCGATTTTGATTTCACAGAAGACAATTTGGACAATTTAGACTTAGAGGGCTTTGGTCCTTTTGCTGACACAGGTGCAGTTGAAGAAGCCAATGCTGAAGTGTCAACATTCGATTGCACCGGTTTGGGCACTGTCGAGCAATTCTCTTTGGTAGTCATTGGAGCAATTTTGCCGGATTTGTGAGAATCTGCATAGAATTCGGCCTTGCGAGACGATGCAGACATGCTGGAACTTTTCTCGAAAAAGCTTGGCTCTAGTTCTTTTTCAAGTTGTTTTATTTTTCGACGTCTTTCCTTGTCCTTTTTCTTTCTTTCTTTGTTTCGGTACATCTTGTAGTAAAACAGAGCGAGCAGTCCGAAAATAAAGATGAAAACAACAAAAAGGACAATCCAGCCAATGGAAGAGGATTCTTCAGTTGCAGTCACTGGTTCGCCATTGGGATTAGCAGTCGTCGTCGTCGTAGTGGTTGATGTGACAGGAATTCGGCATTGAATGAACTGACTGATACGTATTTCATATCTTAAATTTGAGTCTTCATAAATCTCCACTGATCCATCAGAATAGAAGAAAACTGTCATTCTGGTATTATGGCCTTCATAATAGAATGCAGCAGTTGGATTGTTCTTCTTTCCGTCTCTTCGTATCCAGGCCATAGTACTAGGTTCACTTGAATTTAGGCTTTTAGTTAAAATATTCAAAGTGTTCTTTGAATCTATATACAATTGAGCCGTTTTGTTGGGTTGTCCGCTTGATCCGATAAAAATAATATCCGCCACAGATTCCGTGTTCTGAGCAAAATTAGAAACCACGAATGTTGAGGTATCTGGGGAGAAATATATTATAATGTAATTACATAAGTAACACTACTGTCCGATGGACAGCAACTTACCGGCTTTATCGAGTTCATTACATTGAACACCTTGCAGTTTGCGGCTAAATTTGCCTTCTAAATCGAGAAGAAGAAGACAGGCCTTATTTGGTCCTTGTCGGCCCAGAAAATACGCTCCAAGGTAAGACTTGTGAAAGCTTTTTGAAGTGTACAAAAAGTACTTCACATTGGCATCTTCCTCCAGACTTGCTTGGAATTTGTCCCACTGCTCTTTCACACGAAGACTTGCCTCCTCTCTGATGGTCACAAGTGGCTGTTTAGTCGACACCAGACTCAGACTCGAATCCAGTTCGAGGACATAGGCCAAAGCCGAGGTGGTTACGATCGCCAGTCTATTGTCAGAAATGACGCCCATTGCTAGAATTTTGTCATCGTTCAACTGTATTGCCTCACAGTCACTCTACAGAAAAGAGAAATCAAAATTTATTAGAGATAATAGACAAGTTATATGGTTCAACTTACATTGTCGGCTCTGGTCAACGTTCCACAGCAGCACAGCCAAAGCACCAAGAGACATGTCCATTGACCGAAAGACATTTGAAGGCAAAACGGAGAGAGACGATAATACACAGAGGCAAACCACCAACAAATGACTTGAGTCGAATAGAAACTGTCAAGTTAACTCAAAGTACTGGAAAGATTATTCGAATTAGAATGTGCTTTCAGTGGATTAGTTGATTTAGTCTGTTTTGGGTAAATGACTGTTGGAGATTCAAACAATTCGAGTTGACAAGCAGCGACTGCATCAATATTGGGTCGAATTAGGCTTCATTGCAAAGAGGCATACAGTCAACAAAAGTAACACTAACACTCAATTCTATTCCACTCAAAGTCAATTTGACAGAAATAAGTTTTATTGTATATTGTAAAATCTATTGGCTTACAATTATTTGAAATAAGAATGACTCCAATTTAAATTACCTAAGTTCATTGCACTACAAAGTGAAAGTTTGCTTAATTGATCAAAATAAAAAGTTACTACGATATAGTAAGTTAAACACATGTCGCCAAATGTTACTTTCACTGGAAAAGCAAATATTGGCAGTGACATTGACCGAAGTTTTGCCAAGTGTAGTTACACGAATACAATTTAGTAATTGACTTTGTTTAATTGTTATTTTTACAAAATAAAACTTTATTTTATTCTGTTTTGACCAAAAATATTTTAAGAATTAATTTGCAATTTAAGAATATCTCAATTTACCTATTTAGCCACAATGTCCTCACTACTGAAGCTAACATTTGGCCCAACAGCTTCAAAGTCGATCATTGAGAAATTAGTGCAGCACTCAATTGAACGGCCAAATAGGTCAAAATCGATCAGTCCCTTTCGTTGGCTGTACTATTTGCACATGGCTTCATTTGCACTGCGTTGTCTGTTCATATCGTACTATTCCATCTCGGACGATTATGACAAGGAGGATCACCAGAAGGCGGGTCAACCGGTGAAGGAGATTTACCTGCGGCACGATCCCTTCATGACCTTGATCAGTGGACTGGTCACCAACAATCGAATGATTCTCCTGTTTCTCTCGCCATTGCCTTTGTTCTTTATTGCAATAGATTATTTGGTCTACATCAAACCGAATGCATTCATTTGGTGGTTTGTTCATCAGATCATTGTGGTGAATGGAGACAAATTTTGGCGTACAAATCGACGAAGATTGACACAAAAATTGTCTCTCATCACGCCAGAGTTGGTTCACTTTCGCAATTCGCCACTCATTTGGGCCGAACAGAGACTCAAGTTGTGTTCAATTGTTTGGTGCAATGCAACAAGCAGTGGCATTAAGTTTGCTGTTCAATTGCGGGCACTACCAAATGTTTCGAACCAAACCCGAGCTCGTGCTTTGGTGTGTTCGTTTGTGTGGGAAGTTGTTCAAAATGGCCTCTTGCTGATCATAGCATTTTGTCCCTTTCTTGCCTACATCTATTATCACTACATCGTAATGCAACTTTTCCCACTCAATCGTTTGGTGCACTTTCCGTTTGAACTATTCGTTTTCTACTATTTGGGCATATGGAAATGTTTACAGGCCATTTTGTTTATGGGCCATGTGGTTATAGTGTGTACACTATTCTTTGTTTATCACCTTCGTCAGCAAAATCATTTGCTCAACTTGTTGAGTGGACAAGTGCTCAAACTAGTGCACCTGCAATGGCGTGTGTTTGACCAAGCAGTGCTAGTCAACTCTGTGCAGCACTACCGCCAAGAGCATTCACTCGTTTTGCTCAATGTATTGCACTTTAACTCTCGAATAGCATCACAAATGCTGATGGCTGGCTTTCTCACCAATGTGCCAATCAGTGTGTGCTTCCAGTCAATGTTGCCCTTTCGAACGCTTTCGTTCGTCAACCGATTGGTGGTCATTCTCATTGTGCTCACTCAATTCACTAGTTTCCTATTTGTCTGTAATCTACTGAACGCCATCTCCAGTCAACTTCATGGTTCTACTAGATTTCTATTTCGACTTCAACCACAGATTCGTGTCAAATTCATACGTGATAAACTAAAGCTACTCTCGTATTATCAGTTGTTGAATACGAGCGATAGATTCTACTATTCACTTGGCTCGTTGAGTGACATCTCGAAGAGGGCCTACTTTGAGGTAAGTTCCGATTAAATTGATTTTACTAATATAATACAAATATTTGTTCAAATTCATAGTTTGTCTTCTTCTTCTATGGCTACGTTTTGTACATTTCAAAGCTGTTGATCAAATATAAAAATTGAGAAAGCTATATTGAACTGGGACTTACACAAAAACCACATTCAATTCTGCAAGTGTTTTCCAGAGGAGAAGCAAAAGGACGACGGACCGAACATTCATGTGCATTCAGCCACCCGAGGTGAATGACAATTCAGATATGAAACAGTTAGATCCCATTCATGTGGACATTTGGTCTTATGGGGCGAAGCGAGCAGCAAAGAAATGGCCACCAAAGGAGCCCGGCCATCAACTGCAGTTTTAAATATACAGAGCGAGCAAAAACACTGTCAACGACAGAATATATTTATTATTATCACTTTTGATATTCAAAATAAACATTGCTTTAATAGCAACAAAATTAATTCCTCCTTAATTGAGGTTAGCATGATAATCAAAAGGTATCAATGCTGTCACGCAGATCATTTGGAATGGATTTCTAAATGAACTATTGAGTACACTCTTTGACACCACAAGCCGGTCTCTTTGCTTTCGGTCATATCTCACAATGCCATCGATGATATCGCTATAGCGATAATTGATTATGTCATGTGGTAAACTGGAACGGAGCATTTGCTCGATTTGCTGATGGGTATTTGCAGATCAATTGGTGCCGATCTAGCTATCGAGCCATGATCACTCGGTCGTGTCAACAAAGTAAGTACAGTTGTCTGTGACTGTCACTATCCAAAGTAGACAAGGAATGGGTCATGTTGTTGTTTGGTCTGACGAGGAGAGACATGAGGCGCCAGGATATATGAACAAGTGCGATATTAAAGAACATCTGTAGCCCTGCCAGCATTACTGTGCCATGGCAAGTCGGAATAAAAACTGTGAAACCATCCCGAGGTGTTTACTGCCATACCGACCAGAGTAGGTCTTGAAACATGCCTCCTTGCTGTTGGCGGTGACCGAAGGAGTGGACGACAGTGGCCAAAACATGGCAAGTGGCCACCTACTATATGTAAGTTATTCACTAATTCAAGTGTGCCTGTCCTATCAAGAATGAATTTATTTCCGGCAACAATTGTCGCGTCCTTTTTGTTTAATCGGTTTAGATATTCCTTGAATCGCTAATTGTTAATTCTCATTTTGTTTCCATCTTGTCTAGTGTTTGAACCTGCCAAGATGTTCTACCAAAAGAAAAGCAGACTGACACAATGCAAATGCACGTAGAGAAGATGGCACAAGATATGTTTGCTAAACCTTGAGAATCGATCACTCAATCCTTGACCGGAACAATTAAAATGCCCTAATTAAGGTCCTTTCCGAATTGCGCGAATTAGTCGTAAAAGGTACAATCACTGGTCTGCTGACAACATCGATAGAATTTTACGCTTGTAGGCAGTGAGCTGATAAACCAGATTAATAATTTAAATTGCGGCAATGCTGACCAACGGTCTTAATTAGACAGAAGAGGAAGATGGATTGAACGAAAACGAGAATAAGTGACCAGTGAAATTGCTAACACATAACACCGACAGACCAACAGTTGAGCATTGCTGCTTCACAAGCAGATAAGCAAGTGAACATAAATGTTCAAGCGATCTTGGTCAACTTAAAACAAATGCAAGTAAAACTGATGCTCAAAACATGAAACATACTGAAAAACAATTTGCATTAATATTGCTATTGTTTGACCAATGAGCTAACTTGGTTCAACGTCCAAGCCATTAAAAAATACGTTCGCCGGTGAGAGTTAAGCGATTAATTTGTATATGAGTTGCATTACCCAAAGGCAATTAGTGCAAAGCATTGGCTAACTTTTCAAATTGGCCTCGGAATTAAAGTATTATCAACATTATCATACGTTATTAAACAAAAACGAAATGAAAAATACAACAAAAAAATATAGTCAAAATTGTAAAAGTCAAAATAACTTACGACGCAAAATTCGTGTGACCATTCCAGGAGTAAACTTTACTGTATCGTATATAACAGATCTGTTAATTCTAGAATTAGATGCATTCAATGTTGGGATTTTGCTTGATTGCTTGCTTGAAGTGCGGTCAGTTTTAGACGTGAGGTAGAATAATTCTACTAGAATTATTGCACAAATTGGTTTGGTGAAAATACTTTTCTTGCTCTTATTATCATAGTTCTTTCATCGCTCAAGAATTGATAAAGCATTGGCCAACTTGAGATACTTGATTGAAGACTTGGTACCAAAACGTTTGTTAATGCCAAATTCACAAACTAAAAATAATAATGTCAGAAATGCAAAATTAATTATTTTATCAATCATCAAGTAACACTAACTTTTCTTTTGTTTATCTTCTGTGAGATTGTCTGGCAACAAGCTCAAATGAAAAGGCCAATGCAGAATAGAAAAGACGACAACTCGGTGAGGTTGTCAATCTGTGGTAGC
Source organism: Rhizoglyphus robini (assembly GCA_023373905.1). Lineage (NCBI taxonomy): Eukaryota > Metazoa > Arthropoda > Arachnida > Sarcoptiformes > Acaridae > Rhizoglyphus > Rhizoglyphus robini. The sequence goes on along the minus strand of JAKIJQ010000001.1, from coordinate 9,035,043 downwards.
CACGTTCCAACAGTTTAAGACTTAGATGATAGACTCTTCAATTTCATTCAACTTTTGTCGTAGTGACAGCAGAAGCTGAATCGGGTAGATATCCATAGAGGAATTAGTCACAGAATCATACAACTTGCAAGTGTCCGCTGATAAAATAGCAAAATGTTATTTCAATATCAAATATCAATATACAACAAACACAAACTTACATAAACCGTAGACAAATTTTTCATCAGAACGAGTTCGTCATTGAAATAGTTGGTTTTAGTTGGAAGGCAAGCTAGGCAAGTACGCAAGTCAATCTTTTCCAACTTTTTCACTTCACTCTGAATAGTGCAGAAGCGGTCCAGAAATGACGCACGCAGAAGCCGTTTCGGAATTTGTTCATGTAGATGCGACCACCAGTAGCAGCAAATAATTTGCTGCAAATTACTAATTTAAAATTTAAATTAATGGAAAATTGGACATAATGTCGATGTCAACAAAGTGACCGGTCCTGACCATTCACAAACGAAGTGATTTGTGAAGTGAATGCATTTGAAATGCGCACATGGCAAGCCTCACATGAGTCTCTAATAAAATAATTTAGTCAAATATTTTATGACTTTTTAGATATCGTCCATTTGTACAAACCAACGCCAACCGCATTGGCCTACACTCTACGTTAATTCACGACTACAATAATTTCAATTGCCATGACATTTGTCCTGTACAAAATAGGTCATGTTTAGCATCTCATCAGGTAGGTAGTCATTAGAATGTTATCATTAATTTGTATTAATTGTATTTGTATTTCAGTTTATTTTACCTAATTGAACATTTTTTAACACTCTTTCAACATGGCATAACTTTACTTTATTTTATTTTATTGTCACATCTGAACGTCGAATCTGAACATTTGTGATCGATTTTCATTTCTCCTTTTTGCACCATTTCATCGGAATGAATCTACTTTTGGCACCTCCCAACTTTACGGATTTATTTCCATTTGCCAATGATAAATTCCTGCACTGACATCTTTTCTTGCCGCTCGAGCACCACTGGAATTCTTTCTCTATCATTTGTGATTATTTGGTGAACACATTAAAAAGCCGGTCCATTGGTGGCTTTTATAATTTATACCTTCCTGCAAGGAACAATCGTCGAACAATGATTCTCAAATTAACACAGCCAAATATAACAATGACTACTAAGATGGCACAACTTCAAAAAACGCAAATCCAAAACAGCGCTTATATTTGAATCAGAACTTGAGCAATTTCAAACCGGCAATAAAATGAAAGCAAATCGAAGTTGTCCATTTGCGAGTTTCTGTCACAGAGAAGCCATCTGCTGAGTATATATAGTCGAACCAAAATCAGAATTTCAACTCGTTCAATACTGTTATCCCACGATTTTAATAAATCAAATAAAGTCATTTCAATTTAAGTCTATAATAAACTCATAATTTTAACTGCTCCCCGACATCAATCAGCCCATCTATTTCTGCTACCGAAAGAAGGGAACGCCGGCCTGATCGTAGATACCACAAATATTGGTCTGCTTCTTTGGTAAATAGAGATAGCCCTGAATGCCCCACTGAGGCCCCCAGCTGTTCTTGATTATCCAAAATTGTTCATCCCAGCCGACTGCAATCAAGGCATGATTTACATCAGTGCTACACTCTCCATTCCAGGGACCGTTCTTCAGATAGGGCAAACTGGGTGAACTGGCATCGAGTGCAATTGCGGTCGGTCCGTGCTGGTAAATCATGGCCATCAGCTGTTCATCTTTGTCCAGGTCAGTGATTTGACAAAAACTAATAGGCTTTGCAAACACTGGTTCCGCTTCTTTGAGTTTACACTCTAAAGGCTGCACAAAACAGATGAGTTACTTTAGTCAGTTTACAACGTTTTTGCTTACTTGAGCCTTGTACTTGTGTGGATACTTATCGGCCAGTGCCAGGCCATGTATTTTTGCAGCAACCCAAACTCTGGGCATAGTGCCACCATCACAACCACGTGGCAAACAGTCGACAAACTGCTGTTCGCTGAAACGAACCAAACTCGAATTGTCCACATGGATCATGTATGCGGACTCCATAGTGCCCACCGCTGAGAAGATGTAACAACTTTGGCAGCCGTACTGATTGCGCACCTCTGTTACTACACCTTTGAGACGCCAGTCAAATGATGTCAAGTTGTTGAGCAATGACGCATCAACATTCTTTTCACATCGATGCGATCGAAGACCTAAATGAGTTGGCAGACGGCCAATGCCCAATCGATTTTCGTTCGAATCAACATTTTCCTCGTCTAGTTCATCGTCAAGCTCTGTATCATTATTTTGGGCAAGAAGTGAATTGCCACTAAATTGCGCTAAGAATTCTTCATGTGTCTAAAAAAATATTTGATAAGTCGATTGATTTATAAGATAAAAAGCTATTAATTACATAGATGGCAAAGGGAGTCAAGCCAAGTCTGGTGGACTTGTAGTTTGGATTCGTATTGAGTGCACACTTGATCACCTGTCCAGCCAGGAAAATGATGTTTGACAGGAGAGTGTTGATTCGTTGCTTGAATTCAGCAAAAGTTTGATCAACCAATGAATTTCTATATGCATTCTACAAATGAACAAAGATTTAAACAATCATCGTTAAACAATTGTTGATTACTTACAACAAATTTGAGAACAATCTCACCAAGTGGTTGATTGAAAATGTCCAACAGATCGCCCGCGTCACCAACGGAGCTGTCATAGCACTGATCGATTCGATCGTGTGTCGCAAGGATTATTCGCTTAGCATCGGGCATTATTGCAGAGAGAGGAGAGTTCGGGTCGCGGGACAAGGATTCGAGAACCTGATTAATCAACTCTTTGTTGAAGATGTGAACGTTCTTCAAAATGTCTCTCATTGTGAGAAGACCTAGTGCAGTACCATTTTGGGATGATGCCGAAAGGTCAGCGCAAAGAACCAAATTTTGACTACAAATAGCCAAAAATGCGAAAATTACAATTTTCATTATTGATAAGTGAAGATTGAGCAAATGTTTCAGTCAGATATTTCGTTCTCGAGTTTTCATTAAAGACTGGATGTTTTTGTCTGTTATATATGATTTCTTCATTAACCATTGACGCAATGGGCTCAATTATAATTGAATTTTGCAAAAAAAACTAGTAGTAGAAATTATATATAATTATCAATTGTTCGGAACTATCTGTATAGATAGCCAACAGATGGATGTCTGTGCAATTGTGCCAGTATGATGATGATATTTAAAAAATAACGAGAAATAATTAGTTTAGATAAGGCATTTAAAAAAATATAATTTATATTGCGTAAATGGTTGATCAATTTTAATAATTTTGGCTAAATGTCAAATCTGAAGGAATGCATGGCCGAATGCAGCCATTGGCACTTGATGCCAGTAGGAATTGGAGAAGTGCGAACGGTGATTTTGTTCAAGCCATATGAATTAAATGCCATCTCAGAAAAACAAATACAACCCATGAACGAATCGATTTGTGATTGCCTCAAAAAACATTTGCTTGTGCCTGTTGTTGAGTCACAAGTAACACTCACTCAGTCAGTGCAAACAGACCAATTGGTGGGGGTTGTGCAAATGAGGCAGTTCTTCTGGTGTGATGTGAACTCAGTGAACTGGGACAACTGCAAACGAATTGAACGGTGCACAAATAAAACGACCGATTAAGCATAAGCCTAGGCTTTAGTGAGTGACGGGATCCCGGGAGTGTAAGAGTAAGTAAACAGCGAAAAAGAGGTAAGACCAAACAAAACGAAACGAGCAAATCAATGGATGACACTTCGAGTACGAATTGCATCGAGCCCAGAGGTAAGAAAAGTGGCTGGTCAGAGATTGAAAATCAGACTGCATTTGTTTGCATGTTGGCATTTAACGAGCATAAAAGCAAGCAAAATTGATGTCTCGTTTAATTGTGGCATAAACACATGCAATTCTCCAATTATGTTAATAGAGCATAATTAGAAAGGACACCGCTGCAGCTCGCCACCGGCGCCGAGCACTATCACACATTCACTGCACTCAGTCAAAAGGCCGGCCGTCCAATCGATGCTGCAAGAAGACACAATCGAGAAGGGCGAAATTGTGTCTGGTTGCTCATGTGCAGGTTGCCGGCACCCTCAATCGAGCAGACTACTGCCCGATTATTGGCTACTGCGAGTAATCGTTACTGATCGCCGATTAGTAATCGGTCTGTAGAGCGTGTCTGGTCAGTAAGAGGACATCCTCATGTGACGAGTCAGTTGGCCAATCCCGGCGAGGCAATGCCACATTACTCTAATTGTTACACGGTGAGCTGACATTACAATCAATAATTGGCTCAGTACAGCACTTTTAATTAAGCACCGATGTCAACAACACTAATTAAAGCAAAGCAGAATGAGCCTATTGGTCAATTGGCGCGAGTGCTTCGGAAAGCTTAATTTGGCAGTCTTATGTGGCACTGTTTGACTTTACAGCACTAGTAGAATAGGCCACAATGAACACATGAGACTTGTCTTTGGCTTCTCTTTGGCTCGTCCTTGTCTGACTAACTAATGAAAATGCACAAAATTAATTAATCGACTAATCGAAAAAGAAAGACTCGTTTGATGCGGTGCCATATGGCATGCATGTCTCTAATACAGACCTAATAGAGACTCTCTATCTGTGCTGTCCATTAAGAAAAATTTCATTGTCGATTGTTTTGGTACGAGTTACCACTGTTCAGGAACAAATTAATTAAACTCTTTCTTTAACTCTTCTTCCTCTGTGTGGCAATCAACATACAAAGGATATTTCACCTCAGGTTTCGGTCTCAGGCCAACTCTGGCATGGCCCGAAGAAAGACAATTTTGGCCACTAAGTGCAGTGACACAAGTGGACCGCTGTGCCTGTCCCAGTCGAGAACAATTAATTGTTCATCCTCTCTCAATATATAATTATAATTATATTAATATATATTTAATTAAACACCAAAACATCAACTAGAGTGTACAAAGTGGCAGCAATGATTAGACTGGCACATGCACAATCGCAATGCGGCAAGCACTAATTCGGCGGTACCGCGGTGTGCACTGCCAATTGGCAATAATGGTAAATGTTGCCTCAAATCTCCATTTGTGCAGTGGCTAATAGAATCCAAGCAAGCCAAACCAAATTAAGTCACAGACAAAGCTCAAATTGAAGCGAGTCAAATTAGCAATTTACAGTACAAATTGATTCCTAGATGCATCGATTCTTAAACCTTTGTTAAGACATCGGTCGGTTAATAAAGTTATGCAAAATTAAATTGTTTAAAACCAAAATAAACAAGACCAAGTGGAGTGGTCAGTGGTTGGCTTGAGCTCAACAGACTGGTTGAGACACTGGGAAAAGTGTTGCGGACAAAGCAATTGACTGGTTCTGACCGACCACTGGAGCATATCAACAGCAAAAGTTAGTAAGAAGCGTGCTTGCGAAAAGCAATCTGATGATAGACAAGCAAGCCAAATCACTAGAAGACAGCATGTTCGATGTCATGGGGACGATGCACTCATGAATGACTAGACCCGACCACCATTCACACCAAGCCAATTGGCGCCTCAGGAAGGGACGTAATGTGTGCAATGGTAAATGATGCCACCATGAGACGAGACGTATGGCAATAAATCGAAATGTGCCAATTATGAAGTGACCGATTGCGAGTGCCAAGGCTTGACCGAGGGAGAATACAACAGCTCGGTGCTAGTTGGTGTCGTGTTGCCTTCCTATTGCCTGAGTCTAGGATGCATAAGCCAAGGCTGAAAAGGGCAAACAGAGACATGAGCGAAGAGAGAGAATGGACATGACGCAAACGATTGCCATCAACGGACTTGTATGAATCAAACTGCATTCGTGCACCAGTGGGGCAAGTCTATGCTCGGAAAGTTCTGCCGAACTGAGTCATTTTATCTGTTTCACTTATGACTTAACGGTCAAAAGGAGGAAGTGCCGCAGTTCATCTCGAGCCAATCATGTGTCACAGCAACGAACTGACACTAGCAACTGTCCAGTAATCACTTGCAAAGTAAGAAAATGCAAGGAACTTAGCCATTGGTGGCATTGTCTTTTCGGTGCAACAAATCTCTCATAAACCCACAGCATCAATAAAGCACTTTATCTCAATTTGTCAAACAGTGCACTTGCAGTTCCTAAGCAATCAGATAAGTGGTAGCAATCAAGTCAGTAGCGGCCTTTTTACATATAGAATCTCATATTACTTATAGTAATAAGTGCAATGAAAGAGAAAGCCTCTTCTTTGAGGCGAACAGCAGCAATGTGTGTAATTCCAACAGTGAATCACATCTTTATCTATCATCATTATAATAATAACTAAAGGCAAGAAACAAGTGAAATCAATTTGGCCTAAGTTGATGCATAACATTGAGGTAATATTCAATTCATTAATTTATTACTGCTCGTTTTGGCCAACTTGAACATGTAACGGGTCAGGCGTACATAGAAATAGAATCCAATTAATATTTACATTGATAACATCGAGGATTGCTGCGGCGGGCTAGCACTAGCCTCTATATAAAAGCAAAGACAAAACTGACTAAAAGCTCACTTACTTGTTAGATCTCAGTAAGAGAATGCCAAGAGTGCGTTGAAGGAAATATATGGAGAACACTTTTAGATTGGTACCGTTTGATGGTAATTTTTCATAAAAGCGACAAATTGATTGTCATAAGTGGCCCAATTCAGTACAATTACAGTGGACCGTAGAAGAAGACTTTTGAGAGTTGCAATTTCACTTTACCAAAACTTGACTTGATTTGTTAAGGTTACGAATGCAAGAATCGTCAAACAGGCAATGGCTCAATTGGCACAACCAGTTCAGCAGACCTTTCAATTTCTCTCAATGGACTCTTCAACAAAAAACGATATTTTGCACATTGGGATTGCTTGTACCAAACGAATATATCACTTCTCACAATGTTCTCGTCCAAATCAGTAATTACAAAGCACAAAGTTTTCGGGTACAAAATCTAAATTGCACATTCAAATATATGAAAATTATTAAATGAGCTAATAAAACCAATACATTCAATATTCATTCAATACATTACCTTACCTTACAGCAAATGGTCAGTTGTACATGTTTGAAATAATATTCTTTCATTCTGAATAGTGAAATTCGGTAAACGAAATAATCCCATCCTGCACCACTATCTCCCGCAATCAACTCAAACTGTATTTCTACATGAGAAAATTTTAATGATAAAAATCCAGAATGATATTTATAATTTTCTAAAATACCTTTTAAATTACTTTCCTGTGTATAAAATTGCCCATAATTGCGCATTCACAATTGCAGGCGATTTGTCGTTGTCTGGGTGATTTGAAATGCGAGGAAACTATCAATCTACATCAATGAAATGATCCCAACCATTAACACTTTCCGTATCAAATTGGTTTTCTATAAAAAAAAATAAACATAAATTCTTATAGAAATTTCAAATACACTAATGAAAACCACATACCATGCAAAGATTTCATGGAATTATTTTTACGACAAATAAATTCACAATGGACAGTGAATCGTTGAAATTTGCTTGATTTGAAGTATAAATAAAACGAAACTGAGGTAGTTGGACTATTTGAATAAAGAGAATCATCAGTGATTTTATCAGATTCTGGGCAAAGACATTTTCTTCGAGGATAAAGACGAAGATTCTTGCGAACCAATGTAATTGGTCAAATTTTGTCCAAAGCCAATGGCTTCTCTGTTAGTAGATGCGGACAAAATCCCTGATACTTCATTGTTAGGAAATTCAAATCAATCATAGCTAAATAGACATTAATACTTGAAACTGTAAACAATGTAAACATTTTCAATGGCAATTTCGGCTAAAGCAATCGTTCCAGTAAATGACTTTGAGCAATTGGGGCAATTCTGTAGAAAATGCATAATTAATTAAAATGATAAATCTGTGATTATTGAATGCTCACCGAAAAGCCTTTGAAAAGCATACAAAGTAGCGCAATTTTGGTCAGATTATTAAGAAATGTAGTTATAAATTCTTAAAATATAATATAAACCAACATTAATGAACCACTGCCAAATTGCTACCAGATTGGTGTGAATCAAGTAAGATTGAATTCCTGTACAAATTTCTTTCTTAAAAAACCAGTGGTAAACCAATCTGAGGTTGATACAAAAATTATTACGAGTCATGAACAAACTGTTTGCTTACCTCAAAATGACCACTAAACAAATATCAATGCTGTAATAATAATCAATTAAAGTTGATAATGATGATTGAATTCTAATTGAGAGTGCAACAAAAATTAGTAAATTAATTAAACAAAACTCAAGAAGTTACCCTTTAAAAAAGATTGGCGATGAATGATGAATATAACGAAATATAACGATTAATAGCGATATTTTCTCTACTTTCAGTTCCATATTGAGACTTGTTTAAGTCAGGGACTTGTTTAAGAAGGTAAACACGAACAAGAAAGACACAACTGATGTACAAAGACAACAAACAAAAGGATAGCTCAAGAACTTTTAGTTTGATAAAGTTTATGATAGTTTCTTTCTTTCTTTTTAATCAAAATATAAACAAAGCAAACCAAATTACGCTTAGCGCTTTGTGGGCCAGGGCCAGAGTAGGCACAAGGAGTCACCTAATACCAGATACTTGATCAAATATTTTCTCCTCTTTCAGGCCTAGATCGATGCAAAATATTAAAAACTACAAGGCACTCCAAAAAACTCCAACCAGGAGTTGTGATTAGCTCAAAAAGTCAGCTGACAAAATATATCGCCATCTAGCGACACTGAAAGCACTTTACTAACTAGTATGGCGCTCAACCTGTTTGATAAATAAAATTGACATTAAGCCTACTAGAAAAGTGTTTCCAGGTAAATTAATGGTTCTCAGTCCACAATTTGGTTGTCCCAAAACCCAAATATCCTAAATGCATCTTCTCAAAATCGGCCAGGTGTGGCTGCTGGATTCGCTGCAGCTATAAAATGTAGTGCCAAATTTGGTTCACACCAGCGAATAACATATAATTTCAAGAATGGCGCATTCAAGTCAGTACTGACGATTGTCGAATTGTCCTATTAGTCAGTGAAAGAATTGCACGTCTTTCATTTTCCTCTCGGGCGTCGGTAGCACTGTGACTTTTTTCTGCTCTCCAATAAATTGATTTATTCCATATTTTTGCCAATTACATTGGCCAAATGCTGCGTTACAATTAATTATTGATTTCATTTGATTTTATCAATTGAAAGATTCAATTGAAAAGTTTCTTTTCGTGTGGTTTTGTGCCATTCGAATTAACTGGCCATGCAATCCAACAACAAGCACAAATCGGAATTTATGTCTGCTTTGTGCAAATATTTATAAGCTAGTCGAATCATTCGAATCAACGATTTATTTTGTTGCACTTTGCAGACATGCCATATATAGTATATCGTAGATGGCCCATCGAGCCAGAATGCCATTTTTCGCCATTGACAATTTGCCCATTGTATTTTTCCTTAAGGAGTTAGGATATTAGGTTTCATTGTAACATATAAGTGGCAATTGCTATTGCGGGTAAAAAAATGTTTATTGGCAATTGTATCGAACTGGAATTATTATAATAATTAGGCATTTGATTGATTATACTAACAAGCTCGGTCGACAGCTGCATACTGACCACCAAAAACTGACCTGAACTGATGCAGCACGTACGATCAGTAGTCACACAACACAATTCACTTTGGCTGTGTAACCGCCAATAGAACATATATTACTTGCCAATTATTTACACAACATGCAATGCACTAAATGTGACTAATTGTGCACATGCCAAATAAATGACCATTTGATTGGCTCTATTAGAGTATCCATTCACAAAGTCACATGCAGTTTAGAGCGCTTAGTGCACGTGCAAGTGGCAACACGGCAATAAAAGAACATTTCAGCGTTTGAAGAGGCTTGAATAAATGAATTTTTGTGCTTCGACCGTGGCCCAAGTCAGTAGCATTATGTGACCTTCGGTAGTAACTGGTCTCGACAGAACAAATCTATAATTTGTTCCCTCAATGTTGTCGCCAGTAATGGTGCTCGACCAGTAGTCGAATGGACAAAAGGAAATTAGTTGGCCAACCAAAAGGGAATCTTACGGTGACTTATTGAGTCTAGAAACACTGTTGAATGAAGTTTTGCATTAGTCCTGTAATTCTCAATGTCAATTTCTGTATTTTGCTAAAATGAAAACACCCATTGGTTGCATTTAATGTGCTTTATTTAGTTTCATGTGGCTAAATCAAATACACCATTTCATTGCTTTTGGCTGGTGTTGGCGAATGCTTCCTTTCGGCTCACAGGCTTATCCATCCACTCGTGCTCGATGGTCTTGTGCAGGGTGATTCGGGTGCGCTCGTTTGGATCCATCAGTCGAATGCACAGGTCGATCACTGCCTTGGAGAGGTTCGCCTTGAAGCGCGACTTGATATAATCGGGATGGACATTAGTTGGCGGCAGAGTGTCCTCCGGTTTTTTCAAAAGGCCAATCCATGTGAAGCAGTGCGAAGAGCAGCACGCCCATTAGGAACCACCGAATCTTCATATGACCTCGAATATTTTGATGCCTCATCGACTAATAGTTACATTTTCATATAGAAATAACTATTCTCCATTTTCAGGGCTTTAGGATAACGGCTAGATCACCCAAAAAAATGCACTGATGAGAGTTACAGCCATTGAATCTTGACTATCACTTGACTTGGACGGAGAACTGTCACCACCACCCGAGGATTGACCACTTGAAGGGTTGCTGTTGCTGTTGTCACTTGACTTGCTCTTGTCCGGTGGTTGAGACATAGACACTCGGGCAATGCAGAAGAGAAAGAGAGGTCGATGAGGGTGATTAGTAAAAGAGAGAAAGTAAAGCGTATACACTGCTCGGACTGCGAAGGTACACTCCATTTTATATATAAGCAAACTTCAAACCGGTTTCATATTGTTGGAACAATGTTCGTGTGACACGTAGTCGAACAAAAAGACACGTTAATTCTCTTATTGGGTGACAGGACAAATCAAAGTTTGTTCCATTCAAAATGAATCAGAAAACTAGAGAAAGTGCACGTCATTTGTAATTTGTGATTGTTGTCATGTAGTTCGAGTGGAACTTGCACTTTTGATGATCTGTCATTTGTGTTCCTTTTTGTTGCAAATTCAACGTCATCTCGAACTTGTCCACCGACAAATTGTCTATAAATTGAGCCACTTGGCCAGTTGAGGGATTGTTAGTTGTGTTGTATCTATTGCTATCTTTCTCCTGTGCTCTCTTGCTCTCCTCTCCGCAATGGACTGGAACCAAACTATTCGTTCAATGTTTGACCTGATCGGAACTGGCGTCAAGCAAATTATCCCTGGTCAAGCGCCTGCCAAGACCAAGACCCAGACTCCTGGCAAGACTCAGACTCCTGGCAAGACTCAGACTCCTGGCAAGACCCAAACTCCGGCCAAGACTCAGTCGACGAGCAAGTCCAAGTCGCAAACGAAGACCACGACCAAGAGCCAAAGTTCGCTTGTCAAAAGGACCAAGTCACAAGTGTCTACTGGCAAGACCAGCCGGGAAAGTCCACGAAGTGGTCACCGTACCGAGCGACACGTCCGTACCCAGCCTCAAGAGACCGTATTCGCTCCTCGGTTGCTCTCCTCGACCTCCCTCACTGACGATGGCACCTCTGGTCGCTGGATGAGTGTCAACTCAATGGCCGCCAGCCGATATCACTGCGCGGTGTACTTCATCCACTGTGCCACACACAAGCGAGTGGCTGTCACCAAGCCCTCTAACCAACAAGCCGTTTGGATGCCGTTCACGGCCATACCCAACAACCGCTCGTGGGAAGACTCTGGTCTGGCTGGACTGCTGATCATCCTCTCGGGCGCCAACATGGACCTGTTCCTGTCACTGAAGGAGCACTTGCCTTACTCGGAGAAGCACCTGATGGAGCTGTATGACATCCAACTGCCTCAGACCCAGAGCATCATCACTCGTCTTACCTGGTACGTGCGTCTCGACCAGTCAACGATGACCAAACCGAACGCACACTTCAAGTGCTGCCAAGATACCGACTCGCTGGTCTGGATCGCTGAGAAGGACATCATCGAACAGAGTGCCGTCCTGGAGTACCTCTGGGGAAGCGAACTGTTTGGCCACTATCGACCGATTATTGTCGCTTATCAAAATGGAATGACCCCGAACTGTAACTCGTACGAAGAGTGCAACCTCGAAATGGCCTTCGAGTACATGCCACGCCATCCGCACACCAACGACGAGCAGCACCTTCTCTACACTGCCAACCTGTCCGACAACGACATTGAGCGACTCTATTTGGACTTCTTGGACCACTGCTTTCCGTGCACAACCATGACGACGCACTCGTTCAAGGTGTACATGGCCAAGCATGGCATGAAATACGCTGATGAGCGGTTGGAACCATACTTCCGTGCCTTCAACTACAAAAACAATGGGTGGATCACCTTTCCCGAGCTGCTCATTGGTCTGGCCTGCATTGACCGCAACTCGGCACACAACGAAACCCGATCCAAGTTCATTGCCCGCTATTATGACGTCAACAAGTGCGGCTACCTCAGCGAGCACGACTTGCGAGTCATGCTTCAGGACATCCACCCAGGCATCTCGGTCGAAGAGATTGGCTCAAAGTTGATTCAGATGTTGGCTGGTCTCCAGACCGAACCCGATCCAACTAGTCCTGGAAAAGTTCGCGTTCAGCACCGAAAGCTAGTCGATGGCATTGGCGCGCACACCATTCGAGGAACGGCCAAACTGTGTCGTCTGAACAGACCCATCTTTGTCGCAATCACCAGTGCCATCTTTGCTAGGATGAAGCTCCAAGACGTCAAGAAAGAGCACCAGTACGCGAACGTACTCGAACCGCCTTATGTTGGAATCTGTCTTGGGTGCAAGGCCAAACGACCCACTCTGGACGAGCATCTGTACAAACTCAGTGCAGATGGATATGTCGTGGATTGCATCAAGCCCGAGCAACTCCAGCCATTGACCAGTGGTTCAAACGTGACTGTGCGAGACAAAAAACGACAAGCCTCAAAAGAGACCAAGAAACAATGCTCCAAGACAAACAAGTCGGCCGGCAAAGTTACATCGTCGGTGGAGGATCTTCAGGCGACCGAGTCGATGGTGTCCATTGGTGGCCTCAATGACAACGAAGAGGCAGTCAAGGTGGCATTCAAAGTGATCGAGCTTGTGCGCAGCTTTGAATCAAACAAAGGAAACACTTTCCAACCAAATGGACTTCTCGCCGAAACCAACCAAGCCCGAAAGTCATTTGTGGAGATGCTGGAAGTTCTCGATCACGCATTGTGCCCAGTGCTAAAGCAGACTCGCTGTGTGCAAGTGGCCTCCCCGGCTTACATCATTGGAGACATCCATGGCAACCTGGCCGATCTGCTCTCGCTGGAAAAAGCCTTCTGGAAACGAGTCCCCATCATTGGCCCAAACTTGGTCTTTCTCGGAGACATGGTCGACCGTGGCAAGTGGAGCATCGAGTGTGTGGCCTACCTTCTGGCTCTCAAAGTACTCATGCCCAACAAAGTGACACTTCTCCGAGGAAATCACGAAGTGCGAAGCCTTCAGTGCCGCTACTCCTACCGTGCGGAATGCCTCCAAAAGTATGGCGACGAGTATGGCAGTCACCTGTGGGAGCTCACCAACAAGATCTTTGACCACTTGCCTCTCTGTGCGGTCATTGACGAGGCCATTTATTGCGCTCATGGTGGCATACCACGAGCCACTATCGATTTACGCGAGGTGGCCACGCTCCCAGAACAAATCTCGGATCCCGAACACGAGAACCAAGTCGCATGGGAGATCCTTTGGTCGGATCCGATGGCACAGCAGCAGTTCGTGGAGTCGGCTCGTCTAATGCAAGTGGATTTGGCTCACTGCCAGGGCTATGTTCCCAACAAGAAGCGTGGCACCGCTTGGGCGTTCAACGAAGAGGCCACCGACCGCTTCCTCGCCACCAATGGCCTGTCTCACCTGGTCCGAGCACACGAGGTCCCACCTGCCGGATTCATGTTCCACTTTGGCAGGAAATGCACCACCATTTTCTCCTGCTCCCACTATTGTGGCAACAACAACGAGAGCGCCGTCCTCTTGGTGGACCGAGATGTCATTCGTTTGATTCGTGTGGACACGTCAAACAACGCCTCTGCCACTGATTGAGGCAAATTGTGACACTCATTTATGTGTCTTTATTAAAAATCTAAACAATTGATGACTTGTTTATTTATTACTTGATGATGTGTGCACTTTTCCTTGAGCAATCGGCCTAACTGAACTAAAACTAAACTATTGCTCGAATGTGCTCAAGTTCAAATTGATTTTGAATTTGTTTGTCGTCAATAGTAAGTCAAAAGTCGACGATTCGGTGGCAGTGGCTGGTGAGCTAATGAACAGCCGTCCAATGATTATTAACGGGCACTGTTGACCATTGCAGGACGTTGTTGACGAATCATTTCTGAATTGGTTGAAGTCGAACAGATGATTGAGCTGACATAGACTTGTCACTATGTTCTAAATCATTTTAGATTGTTGTTGACGCTTGATATGCTCAGTCACAGCTTGTCACAATGCCTAGGCAGCTACCAAATGTAAACAAAGGACAGCCGCGCCACAGCACTGCACTTCATTAGCACATTTGTACATTTGTGATAATTCAGCTGCAGTAATAATAAAGCTGCATTCAGCATTTGGAGCATTATCGGGCTCGAGCATTCCGGTCAAATTCCGCGAAAGACTTCGTTTTAAGCGGAAAAACTTTTACCAAAACAAGAAACGTGGTGGTCACTGTTCGTACTTCACCGAGAAGGGACTGCAAGCTTTTCTCGAGGCGAACCACCTGAGGATGGTCATCCGTGGTCATCAGTATCGAAATTGCAAACAGAATGGCTACTATTACGACTTTGGCCGGCGTCTATTGACCGTGTTTAGCAGTTCAAATTATTGCAGCACTGAACACAACACCACCGGCTGTGTAGTGCACCATGGTCACTGGGGAACGGTGTCAAGTGCTGCGAGACAAGGACGATGCCGGCAAGTTTGCCGATTTCAATCACTTAAAGATTATCCTTGATGACAAAACAAAACAGATAGCCAAGATTTACTTTTGAATGAGTAAATAAAATTGCACAAAACTGATCAAATCTGTTCTATAGCCATTTAGCTCGGCATACTTTTCTTCGCTGCATTGCATTACGATACAATTGTGGCATTGACACATTGATCGCGAGTTACACCAAATAGCAAACTCATTGCTACCATTAACACCACACAACACAATTGAACCGCTAATTGACATTAACTTGCACTTGTACTGTTTCAAAAGCATGTTGTCTTGGTCGCGCCATTTCACTTTCAAGGAAACAATTGAATAATTACTAATTTGCCCAAGTATTGATTTCTTCATTTTGTTAATTGTTTCTCGTGTAAAGCCAAAAATAAAATTGATATTTTCAAATTTTCTCAATTCGATCAATGGCTAATTAATTATTCGCTCACTCCACTCGAACTCGATACCACTCAATAGTGCAATTCTCTCTGTCTTTTCCCTGGCAAGTGGCTAATACAGAAATATTTGTCAAATAGCAAAGCGGACCAAGTGCGAAAGTAATTAATGTGCCAACAAAGCCGTCATGACTCATGAGTAATCAAACAAACTCGAATTGTCAGTTTGGCATTCGATTTTCACTCGAGTTGACATTAATAATCAACTTGCCACTTGTCACAATCACGAATTTGCAAGTTTAAACATATGTCTATGCGCATTGCCCATTGGGCAACGATGTGACGAGCAAATTAATTCGAAGCAAAAGGTGTGCAAGCAAAAGAAAAACAAGAAGCGGAAGAAGCGTAAGAAGAACAAAAGGAAGAAACGGACCAAGAAGAAGGCAAAAAGGAAGAAGAAAAAGATGAGAGGAATGTGTCGCGAAAGTTCGCATGATTACTTATTTAAATGAAACGAATCAAGGCACACAGGCGAACAAAAGTGCAATAGTGTGCAAAATCAAACAACACAACCTTAGTCTATTTGGCTCGATTGGGGGCCGCTTTCCATAAATTACAATCTGAGCGAGAGAGACGAAGCACAACAGAATTGGGCAATAAATTAGGCAATTTAAATGTGTTCCGTTCGTGCAGACAGTACAGAGCTAAACAATTCACGAATTAATCTGAGCAAATACATTACACGACATAAAAATGACAATAATGAGCGTTAAAGCAATTTGCCACCAATTACCGAGCCTAATAGCGAGCCAACACACAGTAGACATTGTAGGCACAATTACAACTCGTTTAATCGTTTGCCCATAAGTTCTCATTCTCAATATGTCAGCACTGGCTCAGTTAAGCTAAGTAAACAAAATATACTGAAAAAATACATAATTAGTGACATTGCTCAATGCAAGCACAGCACAACTTAGCAGCAAATCAAAAATACTCAATGGGTCTATTGCAATTAGGAGCAAATTGTAAATTAGATTCGATAAGTCGATTAGCTGTTGTTGTTGACTTCACTACATTTTACAGACGAAGCCAATGCAAAAAGCGATTCACTTGCAGTGGCAAAGCAGTTCGCTGAATTAGTTTGCATTTGCTAGCAGTGTAAATCAATGTCGACACTCGATAAGTCCATCTGCATCTTGTACTTTTAAAACTCATCTCGAATAAAAGTGTGCCATCAACAAAGAGGAACAAGACAAAGCAAGCAAGCAATAATAAATGTATATAAAAAAGTAATTTCCAGTAAAACTCAGTGCGACTCACAGAGCAGTGTCCGTGTCTGCAGACATGAAGAAGAGAGACAGTAAGTATATTGACAATATCAATCAGTGCAGCAGTCAGTGTAATGACAGGCCAAATAACAGACTGGAGAGGGAGATGTCGAGCCGAACCAGACTTTACGGCGACGACAGCGAAAAATCAGATTAGATTTACTGGCTACACACAAATTCTAAGCCCAGCCTGAGGCAATCAATGCAATATCAATTTGGAGCAAAGTATTTGAGCCCAAAGAGAAAAAACACTGCCAATTGAAATGGGGCGATTTCCAAGTGAACTCTTTACAAAAAAAAGTGTTCATTCAGTGACAGCAATAGAAAAACAATTGCCTGTCAAATTTTAATAGCAAACTTATGAAGACAATTGATTAATCGTATTCCGAGATCGAAACGACCGCGTTATAAAATAGATTTCACGATGGGCAATGGCAGTAATTACTTATAAAAAACGATCGAAAACAATATCTAAATATTATAATTGGTCAAATTTGCCGACAATTGGAGGCACAACAGATGCCTGGCACACCAATTGATTATACCTTCATTCATTCATTCATTCATTCTCAAGACGCAACCACCATTGCTGGTGGACTTGACCAAGCCCTGATTACAGGTCAAGTTTTTTATACCTTCATTGGACAGCAAATTATCTCCGATTGTGGTGCAAATAAAAGTGCAGCTAAAGCAAATAAAGCTCAACTTAAATTGGAACAGTCAAGTAAGACATATTTAGTTGCACATGTTAACAAATAATTTATTTATTTATTTTGTAACCAATATAATTGTTACTGCGAATATTTTTCTTATTGTAGAATAATGAAGTTTTAATTAAAAACTGTGGCAAACTTAAAACTTTAAAACAGCCAAGACAATCAAATGGCTTATTGAGATAGCAAAACAACAAACACAAACGGATGGCAATTTTAAAGAGTAAGTCATCACTCATTGCTATTGTGCATTACTTTGCTAATATTGACTGACATACCTTTGCAGTAGTTGACGTTATAAGCCGCAGGTTGAAAGATCCAATTATTCCAGCCTATTATGGCACAGTTTAAAGCGATGCAGAACACAACGCGGTCCAAGTTGATCTGTTATAGTCGGTTGAATTAAACATATTAAAAATGTCATTAACAATTGCCAGCAATTAGTTGTGGTTTGGCTGGATTGAAATTTAAATACAAGGATACCTTTTCGAATATATCTGATGAATTGTCGCATTTTCCGCGTGGATAGAGAAACGAAGAAAAACAAATATCAGACGAGTGTAATTGTTCCCTTTAAGCCGTCAATATCAAAACACAAAGTTTCCCTGTACGAAATCTAAATTGTAAATAAAACAATTAAATAACTTGAAACAAACAACTGTAAGGGAAATTACCTGACAGAAAATGGCCATCTGCAAGATAATAAAAATTAGAAGTCAATAACCAGTCGCTACAAACTAAATTATCCCGACCATCGCCACTTTTCGTCTTCAAATTGGTTTTCTAGAACAAATAAATAAGTTATTATCAAAAATTCAAATACACTAATGACACATACATGTACCATGCAAAGTTATAGTGGGAATTCTTTTGGTTACGAATATTCAACGTTCACAGTGGTTCGTTGATATTTGTTTGATTTGAAGTATAAATACAACGTTACCGGGTCTGGTTGGTCCATTTGAATAATGTGAATGATACAATCAGATTCATGATAAAGATGTTTACAACGAGAATAAAATAAAAGGGGAAAAAGCGAAAATTAGGCGAGGAACTAAATTCTTGCGTATGCATGGCTTCTTTAAAGCAATTGCTAGTCGATCAATGCAGACAAAAAAATTTCGCAAAATCCATGATTGATAGGAAATTTGAATCAATTGTTCCGATGGCTGTAGCGAATAAGTAGAACAAGATTTGTTTTTAATTCGTCCTTCGAAAGTCGATTCTACGTTGATCGTTAAAAATATTTGACCAAATCAATCCACCAATCTGTATGAACTCTTATAGATGATCATTGGTCAATAGAGAGTAATACTGGACACTGCGAACAAAGTAAACATTTTCACTGGTAATTTCAGTTATTCGTTCCAGTGAATGATGTTGCACGATATTGTGATAATCCTGCAGAAGATGCAAAATTAAGTGATATCATCGATGCCATTTCGGCCAGAAAATTGAAATCCATAATATAGTTATAATCAACAATGTTATGTCCATTAACATTGATTAATGTTAATGGACATTAATGTCCAATTACTGCCAGATTGATGTGAATCAAGACAATTTCGAATGAAAATTTCCTTTCCTGGAAAAGCAGTAGTAAATTAATCTAACAAGAGCAATACAAATTATTGTTTGGGAAAAGCACTTTTTCATACCTCAACCACCAAACATGTCAATGCAAACAATGCGATTTGATGATAAATGTTGTTAATGATGACCGAATACTAGAAATGATATAAAAATAGGTTAATAAAACAAATTGAATAACAATAACAATAAGTTACCCAAAAAATTAAATAGATTGGCAAACATGTGATGAATATAACAAAATTAACGATTAATGTAGTGATACCATGGTATTTCGTTATCGCTACTAAGTTCCATGTTGGAACTTATCTGGGAAAGCCATATAAACAATAAGCACACAATTAATGTGCAAAAAGAACAAACAAAAGGATAACTCAAGAAGTCTTCGTTTGATGAAATTGCTTTCCTTGAGCAAAATACAAAAAACATTTGGAAAATGGCAACCATCGAGCGCGAGGTTGCACAGTGCAACAACTTTAAAGTGTCTAAACATCTGTCTTTCTAGTCTTCTAAGAGTCTCTTCTTTTTTAGACCAATAAGAAGACCTTGGCGAGCGCCGCCGAGCGGTTGCCCTATAATATATTGTCCAATGGACTTCTGCTATTGTCATTGGACATTGTCGATATTGATTCGTTGCAGTTGGCAAATATACTGCCAAATAGGATTTATGTGCAGTCTATTAGTAATATGGATTGGCTTGTATGGGTTGGCTTCTCATTGGGCCGAATTGACTAAAAGGGTATGGATGTGGTGATGTGGTGAATTAATTGTCAATTAATAATTGAATGCACTGAGGCAAACATCATCTTGGATGACTTGTTCTTTCACTTTTCTCGCTTTGGGCTTGTGTTTGACAAATTATGGTCGACTGTGCACTGTCATGAATCATGATGACTCATGATGCAGTTAGTGACTTTCCCAGCCCGAAGTTAATTCATCGGGAATTTTACTGTGGCAGCCTTTCATCTAGTCTTTTCATTTTATGCTCGGTGTCGATTCGCACCAAGCTGTCTTAGCTCGAATGTGGCCCAAACCGTTCATATTGCACAGTGCAAATTACAAATCCAACTCTCATTAGGCACGATCGAGTCTCAATCGAACACGGTCGTATACGGGCCAAACAAAAGTCTATTAGGTGGACCGACCAATTTCATATCTCGAAACTGGCATCGATGACTGTGTCCAGCCGTGAGCAGAGGAATTCATTCATTCATTCATTCAATGTATGCAATATGTGAATGGAAATGTGACCGTACCCCACTCAAACACTCACATACATTCACTCGAGACATGAGACAGAGGACGTGAGTAAAACTTTAACTTAAAGTGCAACACTGCCTGCCTAATTGCCAATGAAATACGCAACCGACTAAACAAAATAGCAATTTACCAATTGCTTTGTCCTCTGCCTCCTCTGGACCGAGGCAAAAGAAGTGAGCACACTAAGTGGCATCATGTTCGATAGAAGGTGCTTACAGTTCAGTTCACTCGTCTATTAACTATTACTAAAACTATTAATTTGTTGTTGAGAATTAAAAACACATTAATGTTCTTTTTACAATTTATTTTAAAAAATAAAACCGAAAGAGTTTATCGGATCACTTCAATTGAGTGAGTGAATCTTGTGCCATGTCAGTTCGGAGCTCACTTGTTCCCTTTTCCGTCCTTTCCAAAAGACTTTGGTGCAGTTGGGTTGGCTTGTTTGCCAGTTGGTGCAGCCACGGTTGCCTCTGCTTGCGGATCGTTCAGTCGGACCATAAAATTGGCGATTTGCTGCTTGAAGGCGAGTTTGCGAGCCTCTTCTGTGACAACCTTTGCCTGGTTCATCTGTTTGGGAGGTGATGGATTGGCATTTATACGGACATTGGCTTTGCGGTAGCGATCTTTCGATGAGCTGTGATGAACACCGGCATCGCTGGGAGGGTGAGTCTTGCTGCCCATAAAAGTCAGTGAGGCTAGATTAGAATGACAAGCGATTAGTTATGGAACAACAGGCAAACAAACGAATACTTACAGTCGATGTTGTCCTCATCGGATTGCGGCCCATCGTGATTGTCACTTGTGACCGGTTTGGAAGGGTTCGACTTGACCTTAACCGTAAGGCAAGTGGTTGACGAGGAGACTTGCTTCACCGTTTCGCTGGTAATCTCGAGTCCATCCTGTGGCTCTTCCTTCAAGGTGGGAACGGCTGTGCTTCGAAGGCTCGGTAAAATAGTCAAAAGCCAATTCCCTAGACCCAAACAACAATGGCAACATCAAATAAGCTCTACTGCCCATTGTAGTGCACAAACCAGACAAACCAGAGAAGATGTACATGATATATTTCACTTTTCCCATTACAAAAGTCTCAATTCTCACAAACTGACAGAACAATAAATGACTCAACGCTGTCAACTTTTACATGTACTTGCTCACTTTGTTCGTGTTGTTGGCTTCGGTGAAATATGTTTGCTTCCTGAGAAGAGGCCCAATTTGTCTCAATTGAGTGTCACTCGTGCCTGGTGGCCGGTGCTTGCACGGCGCAAAACTGGTGCTCCCGGAACTGTGGACTTTTGTGAAACAGCACTCAAAAGATCAACTAGGGAAAAATGAAGGCAAAACTATTTTGGCCTCTCACGAATAATGGAAAGGAGTCGTGTTCACTGGCAAGTTTACAACATGATTACTTGATGCATTATAATTAATAATTATTAATCTAATTAAACTAATCTTTTTCATATCTCAAATGTCTCTCCTTGTAACTGACGATTGTGACATTCAGGAAAAACTGTCTATTCACGATGTGTTGATGCTGTTGAATATTCAACTTTGGATGAAGTCAAATCTCGGGTAAATATTGACTTGATTTGGCTTGAGACTGAACAATGTACTTTGGCGTTTTTCTCTGCCAAGCGCTTGGCTCGGTGATTGTTTCTAATTAGCAGAACTGATTGCAGTTGGAACGTGTGTCGAGACTGTGTTGTGTAGAGTTGTTTTGATTGATTTGCTTTTTATATAAAAAAAGTCGGTGGAATACAGCCTGACAAGACAGACGTCCAGTGAGAGTGTGTGAATCGATCGGCACAAGTCGACAATAATGGCGCCTTAATTCAATTATAACTAGTGGACACAACACAGCACAAATTTGACTCTAATTTGTCGCCTATCAATTGTGAGTTGTTAGTGCCACTGCCGCGGCAGTGTGATGACGGAAATGTCATCTAAATGAACCTATTACCGATGTGAGCCGCCTTTAATTATAATTATAATTAGCATAGATTGTTCACGGTTCGATTGTGGTTCGCGTTGAATGCAGCGTTTTGCTCACACAAGATGAATGATTTATTTCTGCACTGACAAACTAGATTGCTCAATGCATTAATGGAATTCCTAGTGAGATTTCACTCTGGTCAGGCAGTGATTGTTCTTGTGACCGATTTCTTAGTTCGCCAAGCTTCACTCTGTGCCTTATCTCGCAAGCGAGTGGAAATGCTCCAACTGGATTGCAGTGCATTTTTGACACTTACTAGTTACTAACTTACTAACTAGTATGTTCGTTTGAGTGACTCCTTGATTAGCAGTGCGCAATCGTTGCTTTGATCTTCGCCACCGCATTTGTCTGTTTGTTGTCTTACTTGTTGACTAATTGAGCTTCCCAGAAAGGAATCGACTGATAGTACGACTAGCGCATGCATTTGTTGACTAATTGAGCTTCCCAGAAAGGAATGGACTGATAGTACGACTAGCGCATGCATTTGTTGACTAATTGAACTTCCCAGAAAGGAATCGACTGATAGTACGACTAGCGCATGCATTTGTTGACTAATTGAACTTCCCAGAAAGGAATCGACTGATAGTACGACTAGCGCATGCATTTGTTGACTAATTGAGCTTCCCAGAAAGGAATCGACTGATAGTACGACTAGCGCATGCATTTGTTGACTAATTGAGCTTCCCAGAAAGGAATGGACTGATAGTACGACTAGCGCATGCATTTGTTGACTAATTGAACTTCCCAGAAAGGAATCGACTGATAGTACGACTAGCGCATGCATTTGTTGACTAATTGAACTTCCCAGAAAGGAATCGACTGATAGTACGACTAGCGCATGCATTTGTTGACTAATTGAACTTCCCAGAAAGGAATCGACTGATAGTACGACTAGCGCATGCATTTGTTGACTAATTGAGCTTCCCAGAAAGGAATCGACTGATAGTACGACTAGCGCATGCATTTGTTGACTAATTGAACTTCCCAGAAAGGAATCGACTGATAGTACGACTAGCGCAGGTCACTTAAAACTTTACTTACATCGCTTTTCTTGATGGGTCTCGGAAGGTTTTTTTGTAGAATTGGTCGCTTATGTTCGCTAGTTCAAAGATCAAAGAGGGTGTCTTCATCGGATTCATATAGATTCGTGAGCTAATGAAAGACGAAAAGTTTAGGAATACTCTGAATAAAGTTCATAAGGCCGCATGGGACAGCTTTATTCTGGTAAATGACAACTTTCTTGGAAACAAGAAGTCAGAAAACTTGTAACGTGATTAAAGCGGCTTGTGTTTGCCTTCACTCGACTCGACAACAGCGAATTGTACAAATGAAAGCTAAATTTCACAGTTGACTGCAACGGAGAACTCTCTTGGAACGGAGGTTCCACATGATTCGAACTTGAACATCTGCATCTGGTGAACATAGCAATAGCTTTGGTGTGACTGGTGAAAGAGCACCGTTAAATGTTTCTGTTAATGCAAACGTTAATTGTGAGATCGATAATAAGAAACGAACCTTTACCCTGAACCCAAACAAAATTGATTATTGTGAGTTGCTGACAGAAACGCCCAAAAAGTCACCAAACAAGAAAGCAAAGAAAAGCTTGACACCAAAAAGCCCAATGCCTTTGTTTGATCGCACAAATCAGTCTGAAATAAGACAAAAGTCGAAGATAAATGTAAAGAAAACGTTGTTTGATTCAGACTCACTGAATTCGTTGAATGCAACTGTTGAAGATCACTTAAGTGACAGTGAATCGGTAAACCAAAAGATTAATAAGCGAATCACCAAAAGAAGTAAACATAAGCGTTAAGTGAATGTAAAAAAGTTGACAGCGTTGAGTCATTTATTGATCTGTCAGTTTGTGAGAATTGAGACTTTTGTAATGGGAAAAGTGAAATATATCATGTACATCTTCTCTGGTTTGTCTGGTTTGTGCACTACAATAGGCAGTAGAGCTTATTTGATGTTGCCATTGTAGTTTGGGTCTAGGGAATTGGCTTTTGACTATTTTACCGAGCCTTCGAAGCACAGCCAACTGGGAGGTGAGATTTTCCGAAAACAAATTCTGCATTAGGTTACAGGTTGAATCAAATCAAATCAAGCCAGATAAAATAGCATTCGACAGTGATTGACTTTTTAAGTTTGGCCGGTGACCATGATGAGTAAAGGACAGTGATCGATATTGATGCGTTGAAAAGATAAATGAGAAGAAAATAGCAATTTGACTACTTATTGAACATTGAAGCAATTCAACTATCGTATATGGTTAAAAGAACAAATGAGTCTCATTAATAAACGAGCAAACACATTTAGAACAAGTTATACCCAAACAAATACAACAATAATAACTTTAGATTCATAAATCAAAAGCAGCTTTGTCATTTCAATTAAAATATCAATTAAAGCATCTCTTCTCAAGCATCGCAATCACTCGAGTTCACTGCACTCGCTCGTGAATCACTCCATCGCCTTGAGTGCGTCCACCTATTTGCCAAGATTGTCTTTCAGCTCTTTGGTCAAGAGCACCTTCTTTGCATTGATCTTCAACGGAACTAAAGTGTATTGCAGAGATTTGTGACATTCGGCCTTTGGTTTGAAATGTTCACATCTTTGGGCGTCACCACCACCTCTGCCGCCTTTTTAATATCTTTCACTTGGGCCAAACGTTGAAGATGATTGAGAGAAATGGCAGTGCAGAACTTGGCCTATATTTTAAAGTCGATCGCGTGCCACTTTATACCATTTGCCAAATTTTTTTTATTTCCATTTTGCAAATAAACAACCAAAAATCAATCAAAATCTAACAAAATTTACAATTTCGTTTGATTCAATTAGAATTATTGAACACTGAACAATGAGCTTTTTGTGTAATTGCTAGTTTAGGTGAAACCAAACCAACCCGCAACAGTACTAGTAGTGGTAAATCTACATCTTCCAAGCGAGCTCTGACATGTGGTCGTCGTGCGTCTACTAAAATGTCACCACCACCTCGCAGGTTACGACAATCATTCGAACCAGCCAGAACTGGAAGACTATCACAAGGGATCAGTTTTAGTGCAATGAGTCAATGTGCAAATAACCTAAGAAGTGGCAGGAGTTGAGCTCATATATGAGTGCACCAGTGAGCACATGACCATTTTAGTCCATTAAACTCTATTATTTTATACAATAAATGATATTGAGATCTAAATAAACATTACAAACGATCACTTTAAAGTTTGGTCATTTGCATTTGAATGGTAATAAAGTGGCATTGGAGTGCATGCATGTAAGTTGTGGTGGTCACTGGTCACACGCCAAAGATATCAAACACAACTGCTATAATACAAGTGAAAACTATATGTTGGCAGTAAGGCCAATCTTGATCAAGTGAGACTGCCTTATAAGACGACACATAGACCCAAAATGTCGAACATGGTCTGACTCGAGAGTCACGCGTGGCCACATCAAATTGTTTGTGTGCACTGACACTTTTTAATAAACCAATTCGATCAATTTGCCATTTCCTTACACGCGTGCAATCAAGTTGTGGCTAATTATTAATTAGCAATTAACTCACAATGTTTGTAAAACTAAAACAGTTTTAATTATTTTAGTGGTAAGTATAAATTGCAAACAAATGCTAGTTTGAGTTCGGCACATATTAAAGCTTGAAATCTATGGAGCCGATTTGCCACCAGAAGATGATCCTGGAGATGGTGGGTCAGAGAGCAATTGTTTGGCGGAACCATTTGAAGAATTTGAAGCTACCACCAGGGACAGGTTGCGGCGATGTGACACCACTGGCAGCACAAATGGACAAAGAGGTACAATCAGTTGGGCTTGGTGCTGCTGTGAGATGAAGCCAGTTAATTGTTCGCAAATGGTGATGGAGCTCTGCCGCCACCACTACAACAGACTTTGGCAGCACATCAACAGATTCGGAAATTTGAACTGATTCTCCGCTTGGCGGTATGTTGGGATTTGGCACGGGCAAGTTGGCTTGTCCTTTGGAAAGGCTTTTGCTATCACTCTTGTTACGGTTCTTGCACTTCGAAGCAGATTTGCTTTTGGCTTTACTCTTGCTTGCTGTTGACCGAGTCCGTGATCGAAAATTGACTTTGTTGCCTTTCTTGGTGTTTTGTCGAATCGAGTCGATTGCAATCCATTGCTATGGCGGGCACCACCACGACCACTACAAGAACGGCACTTGCCAACTGAAGACTTCCTCGAAGTGTCGTGTCTGCTTGTGGAGTCCAATTGTGGATCAAGTGCTTCATTTTGAGTGGACAAGACTTCCACAGTTGGCACATGCCCGAGCAGAGACACCACCAGCAGACTTGGAGGCTTGACGAGTTAGAACCATTACTGCTAGAGGCGTAGAAAGGAGATTGGGGTTACGTAGGGAGAGCCGAACCCAAATACACCAACACTGATTTGAGTTGGACCATGAGGGAGATATTTTATAGTGAATTGGTGTGCAACTTGGAGTTATTGTGTATTGCTGCATGCTTAGAACTTTTTTGGTTTGATGAAATTTGACTTGTCACACCAAATCTGATGACTTACTGAAATGCAATCGTTTTGTTGAGTTCGCCCTAATATTTAGCCAAATAAAAATACAACATAAACTGAGAACAATGAACACAAATTGAATTGACTTGGGAAAGGGAGTGTGGCCATTTTGTCGAAGAAGATGGTATCACTTCTTTGGGTTGTCCACACTTTTCTTTGGGACAGGTGGCGATGGCTAAGATCTTTGCTTTGTCCTTTTTGTTCAGTGTCCAGACCAAGAGTCTAATAAAGGAAACGCAATTAACCGCTCAGTGTCACACTCGATTAAATCACTTAATAAAATCTTTGTGACATAGCTGTGGCTATCCCTTGGCAACGCATAACATTTCCTCACTTGTCAGTCTAATATTGTAATCACCGATATTGTCCTCTTCGTATATCGTGTTTACCTATCAATTAAGACTTATTCGACTCAAAGGTCACAAAATTTTAATAATGATTGCAATATATTAACAATAAATTTAATAATTGCATAAATTATGCATATAGTAATAATTTAAAATATATTGCTTGATGGACTAATTGCCATCTTCTTTGTTCATCTTTCCGCGACAGTCCTTGGCCATTCCACCAGATTCGCCATTCAGGCTTTCAGTTGGCTGAGCATCTGGGTGGGCAATCTGGGAATTCAACATGCGCACAGGTTGAGTTGGTCCAACACCGGTCGAGTTGCTCCGCAGGTGGAGTTGGTGCTTGAACCATCTGAGCCACGTTTGCGGCATCCGGAGTAGCCGACTCATCTTGCTTCGTGGTGTGGGTCGAGCTTTGATTTACTGGATCGACTGTTCCAGCTGTGGTCGATGGAACAAATGGCTCGACTAACTTGGTCAACTCGGCAGAGACCGAACTTCCATTCGGGTTGACTATTGGTGGACTGTGTCCAGGGCTTTTGACCGTCTCCACACCGATTTGTTCAGCCGACCGAGTTGGTGCTTGAACCATCTGAGCCACGTTTGCGGCATCCGGAGTACGCGACTCATCTTGCTTCGTGGTGTGGGTCAAGCTTTGATTTACTGGATCGACTGTTCCAGCTGTGGTCGATGGAACAAATGGCTCAACTAACTTGGTCAACTCGGCCGAGACCGAACTTCCATTCGGGTTGACTATTGGGGGACTGTGTCCAGGGCTTTTGACCGTCTCCACACCGATTTGTTCAGCCGACCGAGTTGGTGCTTGAACCATCTGAGCCACGTTTGCGGCATCCGGAGTAGCCGACTCATCTTGCTTCGTGGTGTGGGTCGAGCTTTGATTTACTGGATCGACTGTTCCAGCTGTGGTCGATGGAACAAATGGCTCAACTAACTTGGTCAACTCGGCCGAGACCGAACTTCCATTCGGGTTGACTA
Source organism: Rhizoglyphus robini (assembly GCA_023373905.1). Classification (NCBI taxonomy): domain Eukaryota; kingdom Metazoa; phylum Arthropoda; class Arachnida; order Sarcoptiformes; family Acaridae; genus Rhizoglyphus; species Rhizoglyphus robini. The sequence goes on along the minus strand of JAKIJQ010000001.1, from coordinate 9,006,747 downwards.
TTGGTGGACTGTGTCCAGGGCTTTTGACCGTCTCCACACCGATTTGTTCAGCCGACCGAGTTGGTGCTTGAACCATCTGAGCCACGTTTGCGGCATCCGGAGTAGCCGACTCATCTTGCTTCGTGGTGTGGGTCGAGCTTTGATTTACTGGATCGACTGTTCCAGCTGTGGTCGATGGAACAAATGGCTCGACTAACTTGGTCAACTCGGCAGAGACCGAACTTCCATTCGGGTTGACTATTGGTGGACTGTGTCCAGGGCTTTTGACCGTCTTCACACCGATTTGTTCAGCCGACCGAGTTGGTGCTTGAACCATCTGAGTCTCGTTTGCGGCATCCGGAGTACGCGACTCATCTTGTTTCGTGGTGTAGGTCGAGCTTTGATTTACTGGATCGATTGTTCCCGCTGTGGTCCTTGCAAGATTCCTCGGAATGTTTTCACGTGAATGGTACTCCGTTGAAAAGATACGGTTCAATGGGCTTTTTCGAATTGGTCGCTCCATACTTGGCTCGGCATTTACAGATGTAGTAATGGAACCAATGGAAACTCGGGATTCATTTTGTCGCTTCATCTGTTTGGCTTGAAATATTTGCGAAATGGAACGCATAGTCTTGCCCAAGCGTGCTTTTACGAGCTTTACACGTGAGGATTTTTGCCTTTCGAGCTGTGGCCAGCGAGATACTTTTAGGCTTTCGTTTGAAAATGGTCCTCGCTTTTGAAGTACTGAGAATTCTGGACTTTAAATTAAAAGTCGATCTGCGAGATTTAGTCAAACGACGTCGACATTTAGATGTCTTTCGAAGTGGCTTCTGCATAGCCTTGGTACGTTTCTGCATAGGCTTGGGACGCTTCTGCACAGTCTTGGGACGCTTCTGCATAGTCTTGGGACAATTCGACTTTCCAGTTGGCAATTGGGGTGGCTCTCTTTCTTGTCGCTTAGTCTGCATTTCTCCAATGCTCACATTGTTGTGATTGCCAATAACCAGAACAATAGATCCTCCGGCAGTGTTTTCTCTCACGTGAGCTTGGTGAATAGCATTACCATCGAGTTGACCTTGATCTTGATCATCGTGAGTGGCAGCTTGACCACCAGCTTGGACAGTATCTTGCTGTACATTGTCACCGTCCTTTGGGGGTTTCATGATTGTCAGGGTCGTCATCTGGAATGTCCGTTTGATCAGAACTTGGCGTGGAAGGCATTGTTCACAAATAGGAAAACTAAAACCACTAACCAAGCAAAATTTGGAATTTTTTTCTTTACATCAAACTAAATAGTGCAAATCTAAGCAATGTTCAAGCAAGCAAAAGATTCGAATTGGATTTCTATATTCCAAATTAGTTCCATAATCAATCAAAAAAATTAAAATATGCCAATTGCTAAAGCTATCTATGGGCCTGCATTAAAACTAACTAATTTTTTGTGCTCGAATCATCGTGATTATACATTATATGGCATTGCGCTCGTTTTGTCTCTTGATCTGTGTGCATTTTAGGCATAGTTTCACTCACTTTCACTGGACTTTCACCTCAGTTTCATAGCGCACTTACATGGTCCAAATAGAGTGTCATTCAATGATTGACTAAGCACGATAAAATCTCAAGTATTAGATTGCTCCGTTTAGCATTAATCCGACTGGCTGATTTGTGTGCCTAATTACCAATTGCCCTTCTTTTGTGGTGAATGCATTAATTGAAATATCTGACCGAGATGTGCAATGGCAATGTACATTTGTGAATGTTGTTGCTCGATCATGGAGAGTGCCTTGTTGATTGCCTTACTGTAGTGGCCCATTAGGGGAAGCATTTGACCACTGGCTGCACTGGAACACGAATTGGCCACATGTCGGCCTCACTGTATGGCCAACGGCACAGGTGCTATCCACACAAGCCAAATCATTCGAACCTCGACTATATTGGTGAGTTAGTGCATGCGCACCTAATGATGAGCTTTCATCAGAGTCATCAAGTCGGCATTTTGCTGTTAAATATGCCTCGACCTTAACCACAATTTGTGTGCTCGTTGAATCATATGATATGACATATGTCCTCTCATTGCTAACGGCCATTTGAATATGTCCAGTCTAGGCCTATTGTGCTCTACAAAAGATGGTATCACACTCCACTCTACTCAACTCAGAGAAGGCAGGGAAAACTGTCAAAAATGGTTTGGCAATCGCAATCATTCAACATAGACATATGCATGAATAAACAGCCTAAAATGGCACGACTACGTATTTAAGCGCACACAATCATTCGCATTCTCTGACTGTGTGTGCTGTTCGCATGTTAGTGTGGAAAATCAAACTTTATTCTGAGTCTCAATCTCAATCTCAACTCTAGGGACACTACACTCAGTGGATCCTCATTACCGAGCGAATTTACTCTTTTCATCACACCCACACGACCTTCCTCTCCGAATCATTGGTGGCACTAACTGTGACCACCATTAATGAATGTTGATATAATAAATGACAACAACCAAACTAGTTAGACAACACAGACAAACTGCATTCTGCGTTTGGTTGGGTGCCATTCAAGTGACCCATTGCAGACCGTGGCGAGCGCTCAAAGAATCAAATGATCGCAACCCTGTCATTGTGCTGAGCCATTTTAATTGCTCGGTCTGGTTGGACTGAATGGGCATATTACCACTGTCATTTTCATTGTCTTTGGCACTAATGATTGGTCGGTCAAAGCAGTACTTTACCCGAGCCATTCCAATTATAAAAGCATTGCCAACTACTGGCTTGGACCACTTGGCGGCCAGTTGAGCTCATCTCTATTGCTTATATAGTTAGTAAGTTCAACACTGTTCACTGACCAGACTCGAGTCTTTATCCAATCGAGTCGAGTAATGTCGAAACTAATTAATTAATCAATATTGAATGAAGACTACTGACAATGTGTGAGGAAGTAATAGATAATTCATTTCTCGTTATCAATCACAATCACACTCGCACTAGTAAACCCATGAATGGACTCGAGCGTAATTCACCTGCTTTACCTGCTTTGCTCTCGCTTCGATGTCATATTTGCAGTGAATACATTCTAGTTTTTCTGGTAACCCAATTGGCACTGTTTCATTGTTTCGCGCTTTACTGTTCAACAAAGCTTGGCTATATGTCATTGATTGTGTGCACCACCGACTTGCCATTCATTTATCCACCCAATTGTTAACACTAAACACTAAACATTTACCATTGCCTTTACCATTTACCGTTCGTTCGGTACCGAGACAAAGTTCCGGTTAGTCAGGTGAACATGACGCCAGTTGAGTTGATTAATAACAGTTCACAGCCATTTGGCAATTCACTTTGCTTGCCTTTGCCTTTGGCCAACAGATTGCTTGTGTCTTTCCAGTGTTGTTCAGTCTTTAATTGGCCAATAATTGTTCCAAACAAACTAGCCAACACATACGAGACATTGGAAAAAAATTGTTAATGAAAACAAATTGAATCGATGCATGAAGTTGTTTCATGGGTCAATTGGCAATGGTTATATGGCCAATGACACACAAATGACCAACAATGCTCGTCGCGTAATGTCTTCATCGAGTTGATCGACAAATAAGAGCAATTATGAGAGTGATAAATATATCAATAATTTCCAAAAACATTCGCGACACGTGCTAGACAAAATTCCAAGTTTAATCGACTGACGCCGGCCGTAAAGTGCATTTGGTGCACGTTGTATTGTGCTCGCTTCGATGCATACCGATCATTAAAGTCCACAATGGTTACTCTGTTCATTCTGCTACTGTTGTCCACCAATGAATGACACATATTTGGCTCATTTTAATGCCAGATTGATCGTATTATCATAATAATATGCTATTACTGGTCTATCAACATTGGCCAATGCCGTCGTAATGACTCATGATGGCCCATCACTGCGCCATTCGAGCCTCACCAGTCCACTCTAATTATCCAATCAATTGGCTTAATGGACAACTCTTTAAACTCTTCCTTAGTGTCTGCCCAAATGGATTTATCATGTTCGCATTTACGTACGTGCCCGTAGTCGGTTGACTCACGGTTGTCAGTCGGTGCCCTTCAATAATAATTGCCAATCTAATCCAATTATAATTAGCAGCAAATCAATCGAGCTAAATGGATTCGATACACTCACATCGCCACACTAGTAGCATCTATCTCTCTTTCTATCACCAGTCTTTGTCGGTGGGACTAGGAAATTTGATCGTAAACAGATAAATAGATGCAAATTGTGTCAAATTTTGACATGTTTCGTTGCTCTTAAATGCGCCTTGCCCATTCTCGGCCAATTAGATTACGACCCATTCTGTGCCGTAACGTCTCTCATTAATCATGTCAATTAATTAATCACAATGAGTTGTGTATTGGTTGTGTCGATAATAGCCTTTGCTTGCGGCTTACCACCACTCTTGTGGCATCCACTTGGCCATTTGTACACAAGGAGCTCCGAATAAGCTTTTGTTGGTATCCCTGCTAATGCCATTGACATGCTACAGCCACTGATCGAGTTTCATCCTGTCTCGTCCTTTTGTGTCGATCCATATTCGATGGTAATGGCGAAGGTAGAAATAATCAACGCACTGGCTTGCGCATCACCCACACACCAATATGAATGCGAATGGCAATTTGGCACGCTCTAAACGGAATACAATTAAAGTGTAATTACCTCATACCACTTAGTCAGACTAACCACCACACAACATTGTTCATTGAATCACTGTTGCCACTGCACAAGAGTACTAAGAGTCGCTGTCATTCACTTGTTCATCAACTGTTTGGCTCAGTATTGGCACATTCCATCAAATTAGTTATAATGATGTTACCGTGCGTATTAATCATACAACCACACTGCACCACCATAACTCGGTGTGCACACCAGTGTAGGTCACTGGTGACCACTTTTTCCATACAAGACACCGATTCCCATGCTAATGTGCCAATCGAAGACACGTATTATTAAGGACAGCAGGATTAAGTGAGTAGATCGTAAAGGAGTTCAATACAAATACACAATGTACTACAAACTGAATAGTGCATCAATGGCAAACTATAGAACAAACCTAATCGAGATCAATGTTGACTCAGTGACAAATGAATAAACGAATCAATTGTTTAATTGAGAGGCAATTAAAAGATCGACTGACGTGAGATGACAGAGAGCACACCAATCAGTGCCACTTTCTGCACTGGTTGAGTTGAGGTTGAGTTGCAACTTGGGTTTATTAAAATTTGAATTAATTTGTGGTAAGCATAATTGGAGATTTCCTCTCGAACAGTGACACACTCGAAGAAAATGTCAAATCGGGCCTTGACTTGCCACACTCTCACCATTCTGCTTGATGGCATTCTTTCTCATAACCGATTCTTTGTTCGGCAGTAATAATTGGGAGGCCATTGAAAGTAGCCAACTCATCTTGGAGACTATTTCATCCGCTAAATATCTAATAAGTAAGCGTAAGCGATATATTTATGCTCAAATGGATCCATTTATCTAAAATGCATAATTGTGATTTATAATGCACATATAACATTTAAGGCTGTAGTTTACACTTGATACATTTTTGCCACTTCTTAGTCGTTCGATTGACAATGATACAACAAATTAATTGTGCCATCATGCACCTCTCAACCAACTCAATTGGGATGGAAAAAGGCGAAATTTGTTTTTGTAAAACTAAATTCACTTTATAATTTGGCTTCAATTCGGTATTTGTATGTGCCCTGATAAAAGCAAATGGAATGGATTCATTTGGCAATTTGTGTACGGTTTCACTGAACTGCAATCTGAACAGTGAAATGTGAAGACTGCACCAAAACATTTCAATCACAAAATGGATTATGCATGCACTGGTGCTTCTAGTATTATTTTGTTAGGCTTGTTTGTGCCTCGCCATTGCAGTTCAATCCATTTGACCGTTCATATTTCATATCTCTTGGTCTAACACATTGAACAGCATTCTCTATCAGTTGTATTTCTTAGGCTCATTATTTGTCATAGTGAACATTGTCAGCTCGTTGCAGTTTGCTCAGCTTAATTAGAGATTTCATCAGTGTCAATTGGCTTGTAAGTGGAGCTAATTGTGCACTTTGTACATGTTACTGAATCAGTTTTTTCATACAGCCCTGGCACTTTGTTGATTGAATACATGAACCTTATTGATACGAATCGAGGTAGTACCGAGAGAGCTAACCAGGACAAATTCTTAGATCGATTGCTTCTATTTCAACTAATCCTGGATTAAGAGCCTGGTTTAGAGTACTCTCCGGTGACCGCTCCACAGGTTTCATCTTATCAACCTGATCCTTATGAAGGTGAAAAAATATATCGAAGTATTCGGCTTTTTCGATTGCTAACAATTTAGGATTGCCTTTCTCAAAAAGCATAAATGAAACAATTCATGAAATAATAATTTTAATAGACCTCCTAGCGAGTTAGGTGACTATGAGTTTGGTTTGGTTAAGCAGATCCATGGATCCGAATAGTGCTGGTGACCTGCTTTAGTAGTCAGGTGGAGGATAGCCAGGAGGAGGAGGGGTACCACCCTGTGGATAGCCACTTGACACACCTCGCGAGCCAGCAGAGTTCCAACGGCCGGTGCTTCCGTAGCTTTGTCGGGTTCCATAGTTCGGGTCGCGCACTCCATCGCGGTAACCATTGCGGTTGAGGTATGATCGCAAGAGGGAGGCAAAGTTGACCGCCAGTGGATGGTCCTGCCAGTTGATCGGTCCAGACAGGAAGGCGAATGGGCCAAGTGCAGTGTTTGGTCGGACGCCACCACTTCCTGGAGCACCAAAAGAACCTGCTTCCGCGAATGGCTGACGAGGACCACGAGACTCGCCAGATTGGGATCCACCACGGGGTCCGTAGTTGCCTTGAAAGCCTGGTGGACCAAATGAGGGTGGGCAGGAAGAAGTTTGTCGAAGGTCACGAGACTCGCGAGAGTGCGACCCGAACCCATAGTTGTCCTGGAAGCCTGGTGGAACGGATGGAATCTGTCGTGGACCACGAGACTCGCCAGACTTGGATCCACCACCTGGTCCGTAGGGACCTTCCATTGGGGATGGCGAGGCTGGGCCAGTATACATCTGCCCATATGGTCCTGGTGGTCGACTGCCTGAACCCGTGTTTGGCGTTGGTGGTGGTGTCATTTGCTGATAGAACAGCGGTGGTCGTACAGCAGAACCATATCTGCTTGGGGCGCTTCTAAACATGCTTCCACTTCTAGCATAGGACGGTCTACCGCCAGAACCAAGAGCAGGCCCAAACGGTGGTGGGAAAGGAGCGTTCGGCATAGGACTTGAAGTCGGCGCATTTGAAGCTAGGTCCAGAGTAGGTATGGGTGCAGTGTCTTGGCTACTGCTTCCTGCAGGTGGAGCAGAAGAGGAGAGACCAGCGCCAGTGGGGCTTGTGCCAATCAGATCGATATCGTTTGGACCTCCTTTGGACGAAGCTGCAGGTGAGGGTGGTGGTGTGCTGATTGAGGCAGGTGGACCAGAGCCAACAACGGGATGGGTGCCTGCAGTACCAGCCCCAGATGGACAAGAGCTAGAAGGACCCGATGGAGCAGAAGTTGCAGCTGATGGCTTGGGGCAGAAGGAACCAGAAGGAGCAGAGCCACAAGATCCAGTGCCTGAAGTTGGCGAGTTAGCGGGACTAGGAGCGCCCGAAGTGGATGGCACTGGTTTGGAACTGGAGGAACCAGAAGTGGGTGGAGCAGAAGCAGAAGAGCCGGGAGTGGGTGCAACTGGCTTGGGAGCAGAAGAACCACCTGCAGGAGGAGCAGAGACAGAAGAGCCGGGAGTAGGCGCCACTGGCTTGGAACCGGCAGGGGAAGCCGAGCTAGAAGGGCCTGGAGTGGGCGGAACTGGCTTGGGATCAGTGGCAGAGCCGGCCTTGGGAGTTGCACCAGGAGTCGAACCTGACGAACCAGTCGGCTTGGAGTCAGACATTCTTGAAAGCGCAAACTTTAGAACAGAGACTTGAGTGTAGAGTAGGACTCGAGAAGAAGGCTACTAAACAAACAAAACACTACCAATCACCGAGAATACTTTGGGGTAAGGAAGGATAAAGACAAATGAAGGCATTGTTGGGTGGAGGTTTTGTAGAACACGTTTCGCTTTCGACCAAAAGAAGTCGAATGTGATAATTGCAAAACAAAGCATTTTCATTTGGCTTTCGATTTTTAATAAATTAATTTATTCTATGGTGGCAATGGCGCAAAGTGACACGTTATGTAGGTGACAGCATCTCCGACATGCATATCAACATCTAATGCCACTTTTTTCATTTTGATGGCTTTAAATTTAAAATGCACCCTCGTCAATCACAATCTTCACCATTTAGTTTCACTTTAGGCCAACTTAAGTGCCATTTTGAGCCATTGGTCTCTTAGTAGACTTCAAAGTTTCAACTTTGAAGTTCAAACTAGTGCCCACATCAGTTTGTTGTCTTTCTTAAAAGCACTTTAGAGCCATCTTTGACTTTATTGATGCCACCTTTAATCTTTTAACGTAGTGAAAACAATAATCGACTCAATAGAGAAAATTTAACGACACTTACCATCACCACCAAAAACAACTGGCATTATATTGTCCTTGTAGTATTGGCGCACTTGACAAAATCAATGCAAATCAAAGGCTGAGAAGAAGTGCAACTGACATGTCAGTTGCAAGTGTAACAAGTGTTTGACTGAACTACTTAAACGATAACATATTAGTATAACAAAAGGAGAAAATTGTTTAATAAGTTTATTGTATTTAACAGCGAGTGTTATAGCGAACAAATGATATTATGATTGCACAGATAAAGTTGAATCAATACGGCGATCAAATTTTAGTATAAATGAACAAGCAACGGTAGCCAATGTATCAATTGGCAATGATGAGCCAATTAGTGGTTTGCATCCTTAGCAATTGATCCCAATCCTTGAAATTGAATTAATCTGCGAACATTAACATTGAAGAATAGTTAGCTTACTTGTTAGAAGTATAATATTCAAATTTGCTTACCATCGTTGGGCTGCTTCAGAAGTGTTTTCAATTGATTGTCTTAGGCGCAAAACCATTCGGGGTCTTCTCGTGCATAGAAATCTAGGAAAGAGGCCAGTTTATTTATCTTTGTCTTGTGACCACCTTTGGACCTCGAATTGGGCCAATTTGCGTCACTGAAACTGTTTCAGTGAAACACAGCATCCGGTATGATACCGTGTTTATGAATGACACAAAGCTGAAGGCAATGTTTATGTTTGCTTACACTTGGTTCAGATGTGAAGCAACGACGCACATTGCTTTATTGTTTCTTGGTTAATGTAATTTTTATTGTTTTTATTATATTTTCTCAAAATGGCCCCCAAACGTCATCTCGCTAAGCAAGGTACATCTCAAAGTCTATCTACAGAACACAAGAAAGGACCGACGAACATCAAGCCTATGCCATTAACAGGCAATCAAGCGCGTTATGCAGTAATGCAAATCAAAGAGGAATTTTTGGATGATGTTTTAGAAACTCCACTTGTCTATTGGGACTACACTCCATATGACACTGAAGTGTTGCCTAATTGTGAAGTACAAGCTCCAGATGTCATTGTGAATGAACCTGACAAGAAAATGTTTGAGGCTATTGAGAGCAAGAGCATTGATTTCGATGGAAACAATGACAAAACTGACTGTCAGCAAAATGGCGCTTCTTTTGAGAAATCGAACGAAGAGCCTTGTGATGTGAAGAAATTGGACAATTTATCTGTGAGTGAGCAATCGAACAATGCAGATGCGGATTTTGGTATGAAAGAATCTGCTGAAGAGCCGGTTAAAATTGAGAAATGTGTACCCAAGCGAAAACATTCTCAATCTTTCACTAAGGGTGGCTCAGTGAAGAAACGCAAACAAAAGCGAAACAAAGTGATTACTCTCACTAAGAATGACAGCAAGCCCATTCCAACAGGAAAGGTTATCTACTTCAAACCAATTGCCGAATTGAAAGGTGTGACCACTTTTCCAAATGTTCAATTGCTTTTCAATATGTTTGGTTTGAACATTTTGAATCATCAACTGTCAAAGTGCATGTGGCGATGAACACCATGTTGTGTGTTGAATTGATTCTACTTTGGTTTATCTCACTTTTGTAGTTCTTATATTGTAATAATTCATTTAATTCAATTATGATTTATATTTCCATATTTTTGTATCATTTCCTGACTTAATAAAAATAATATAGTATCATACTTATCTTAAAATTTAAGTATTAACTTGTTTATTGCTGTAAGACTTATGTCATAACATAACAATAATTATTTGAGCCAAATTACATTTTATTCGTGTGTATAAGTTCAGCAAATAATAAAACAGCGTATTACTAAACATATACAGAAACTAAATACAATACCAAACCACTTTTACCATCTTGTCAAACCGTAATGCAAGCAATTTGTTTGAAGCAAATCGAGATATATCATATATGAAAGCTAACAACCTGTGTCCTTCCATCTGTGATCCATCTTTGATCTCTTTTGCATTGTCGATGATAAATTGAACGAATTTGACCTTTAATTTGGTGCTTGTCCGCTAATATCAAAGTGCCGGCCCCCTGACTAGGCGATATTATCAGAATAAGTTCACAGACAGATTTGCTGAGATTGTCCAACTTGGTACTACGGCTAAAACAGAATAATTGTTAAGCAATCATTTATGAATTGAGAATCGACAAACCTTATCGGCCACCTTCAATAGTTCTCAAGCCTAATGAGACAAAGATTCCGCCTTATTATATTAGTGTAGAGAAATTCAATCAATGACTTGCACGTGCAGTGCACGTCGTGCACATAGATTGATGTAGACTAACTCAATATTAAAATTAATTTGATTGTTTTGAGATTCATTGGTGTAGAAGTGATAAAAAATTGCATCAAACGCTGGAGATCAGGCGAGACCGACTTTATGCACTCAAAATCCATAACCACCAACAAGCAGAACAACATCGCTAAATTCACAGTGTTTCGAAATCTTTAGCCATTGGCATCGTAGTAGGATTCGGTTCAATTATATATTGATTACCCACAGGCTAGCTTCGAGTGATAACAATTTCACCTATTCAAACAAAAGATTAATATGTTGCATCGCATACATCAGTACGTATGTACTTCACAGTGTACCTTGAGACTAACAATGGCAGTGCCATTCACCAACAGGTGATTATGAGCATTGATAAAATCTTCACGAGATATGCTAAATTCAAGCGTTCAGTTGTATATCTGCAGTATACTATTTGTTCATGTAAAAAATAATAATTGTAAACGCAGTTTTAAAATGAAATCAAATAAATACCCATATATGGAAGGAAAGGAAACGATGTTAACGCGTACAAGTGAATTAGCACAATAAAGCTTGTCCCAGGGAAAAAAAGTTTATGCTTCTGCCATAACATTGGAGACTGTAAGATCTGTTAGATCTATTAGATCAGTGTTGTACAAAAGCAAATAATTACAAAATCTACGAAGAACAAAAAGTATAAATCAAAAAGTATCACAAAGTTTTCTATTAAAAATAAATAAACACAATAATAAGCTGCGTTTTATGCGGCAAGAGCAAGAAATTTTCTGGCAGAAAAGACAAAAAATGATTTGTGAATGACGCCGTGGTCACGTGTTGATGGCATGACTAAATGACAAAATAACAAACAATATGATTGCAATCAGCTGATTTATGCTCTATTCAGCTTCATTCAAAATTTGAATTTCAAATGGCTCATTCAAGACCACGAAATTGCATCCTTGAGGAATTCCCCGTTCATTCTATCAAAATGGACATTTTCTCATTCGAGTGCGGATAGTCTAACAGTATAAGTTACAGTCGTTGGGCAACAGCTTTCTTCATGAATTGTCAACTGTTTGGTGGTAATCTGAAAAGGCATGTAAATCATAATAGTGATTGTTCTTAATTATCCATATTTATTAAATCTCTAGGGATGGTCAAATTGCCTACTTTACCGACATAGTCATCTGTGACGCCTTATTTGTGGTTATGTAATGTATATGTTATGTAATAGTATTACTAATACATTAAACTAAATTATTGGCCCCATTCAATTGTCCCAGCGACTATAGATCTATAGATTCTATGCTAATTCAAAAGTAGAACCACATTTGGTTCATTTCGGTAGAGCCTGGAGTTGTGTGGCAGTTGTATTGTCAAGATCGATAGAATCTCTCTAGACAGTTCAATTAAATTACTCTGAGCTAGTGGTGAATAGTGCAAACTGTAAATGTGCAAATTAGCGGCAATTTAAATTTATTTATTCACACTTTCTCTCAGTTTAACTCTGCTGGCACTTTATTATTATTATTATTAGTTAGGATTATTGTTACTGGTGCTATTATGACCGTTCGGGATGATCTTCCATTGTGCGAAAACGAATTTGTAATTGTAAAATTGCCTTTCGCGCCTCAGTCCAAATGGAATCTTTGCTTGTTGTCTGTAAATGTTTGTGTGTGATCAATTGTTCGACCACACACGCCACTCCACACCACTGAATGTTACATACATTACATACATACATTAACATCACACCGCTATGTCCGTAAATCGGGTCGCGGCTCTAGCCCAAAAATCTGCTGCCTCCACAAGGATCAGTCCGTGGCAACTTGTGCTACTTCTGAATGTTCGAACCGAAATGAGCCATTAACCCGCAATAAGTGAAGCCATTTGTGTCATCGATTCGATTGTTCTTTGGTTCGGGGGTCACGGTGCCAAGTGACAAATGGCTACAATTATGCAGTGACATATTAGCCTGACTGAGTGCTTGTTTTATTGAAAGGTCCGCCTCGGGCTATTGTTTACTGTAATAACGATCATCGAACGAGTCTTAATGATGAGTGGCGATTGTGTCACCATTGACTCAATTTGAGCCATAGAGCGAGCATCACTTCTGACTTGTGCGAGTGCTGCACTGAGTAATGCATTCTTCGGTGCATTCTCGAGATGCACGTGTCGATGACATTCGATCGCACGGTCAATCGAACCATTTCGCACATCGATACTATTTCTTTTTTTTCTAGCTCGCACTCTCTCCATCATCTAATCGTGAATTAGTGGATGACATCGAATTGATCCTGTTCGTTGGGACCAGTCCCTCTGTGGGTTGGTGTGTGCCTTATCCGATTACAAAATGGACGAGGGCAACTTACCTAGATCGATGATCGAACGGACCTAGTGCCACTTTGACCGTACTCTAGGTCTGGTACTGGTGATGGATTCATTGGAAACGCTAGTTATGGTGTGGTGTGGCAAATCAAATTGGTCTAACTGCACATATGGACAATATCGTTAATTAAAAAGCAAACTTCCGTCGTATTAGATGTTGCTGCAGCATGGTGTGAGGACGTTTTATGGGCCATTTGGCCAACGATATCTATTAGTTAAAGTGTGCGACTTGTGTGTAATGGTGATCGAGTCCACAGTATTGAGTGTCAGTTTGGTTCGGTCAGACATTTAATTTGTGCAACCAGATGTATAACATTAATTAAGTGCCCAGTAGAGCGAGAGGTGCTGCTGATACTTTACATCGACAGATCGCTTTCATCGGTAGAAGGTTTTCCGCCAATTTATTGGCCTGCTGTATGAGCGAGCCATGCGTCAAACAAGATTCAGTCGAGGCAGTTCGATTGATTCTGTTGAGTTTGTATGTGGCGCCCAGCAGAATGGCCTTTTTTAATTAACAGATCATGGTGACTCGGTGTCCCGGGACATGCATGTGTGTATGTGTGTTGTGTTGAGTGTTATGCATGCGTTTGATTGCATTTTCTGCACAATTACTCGATGTCCATGTCCCCCACTTGAGCACCTCTCTATCAGTTGAGAATCTCAACTTGAGATGCACTTCGAAATAAGTGTCTCCAGCATTGGTGCATTACACCGAACGGGCTCAGTTCGATTGATCTCACAAGGATTGGCGCAAGCTACTTGTCACACTTTATTTGTGTCAATTGACGCAATCGATAAAGTGCTGAGAGACAAGCTAATAGATCTATTGAGTGGAGGCAATTTAATTACGACATTTTCACACAGTTGCGCTTCACAAACTGCTTCCCACCAAAGTTGAAAGTAGATATATTGTACATTTTCACAAAGCTGTTGTCTGTGTTGTTGCATGTCAGAGCGATGTCACCATCCACACCAAGGCATGGTGACCACTGACCATTCCATGCCCATTCTGCCCAGTCGAACACTGTCATTTGATTGATGAGAATGGACTTCGTCAACTTGGCGACAATTAGATTTAATGAAAAGGTTCGCCAAACGGTCCAAACCGCACCATCTTGTCCCCCTAGCTTTGTGAGTGGTAATTTGTTCTGAACATGTCATTTCCTAATTGAGTTAGTCCCTGCAAATATGCAACTTTGGCTCCAGGTTTGAACTAATGTGTTGTGACTTGCAGTGCTTTTGCACATGATCGCTTTCTATTATTTGCAATGGTTGTACTGTATTCGCATATACCCCATTCTTCCATTAATGACGGGAGTGCATATTGCTGGTTTGTAAGAGCAGTGTATCTGCCAACCGCGACCGTGTTTACTCAATTCACTTCACCAGGCTCAAGTGTTTCTTCTGAGAACGCAAGTTGAATCGACTAAATTATGCGAGCACTGGCTTAGGACTAGTTTCGTAACATTTGCTCAGCGGCTGAGCCTCAAACCTGTACGGCGCTTCCAATTGCCAACCTTTTTTCGCGTTTTATTGTGCTAATTTGGGCATTGGATACATTTTGGCAATCTTTGATTTGGCCGGGTGCTCTCTTTGCGGACCAAACGATTCGGCAATGACAAATTACCGCTCCACTGCCATTCATTTGTTTGCATAATGCTGTCTGTATCGATGCGTTTAATAAGCCCCCGGTTGTGATGCCATTCGTTGAGTCAATTCCGCCTCTGTCGCCATTTTCGGTGCTTCTTTCTGGTTGATGCTTCTTGCAGTGAATAACCATAATTGCTGGCTTGCTTAATTCATTCATTTGCCTATGATCATATCAAGCATGCTTGTAATCACACTCTACTAGTGACTCTAGTGACAAGTTTGCAAGTTGCCACTGACAGTAGAATTTATGCGACTAGTAGAATCGTTGACTTTTAATTGACTTAATTAAACTGTCTTTATCCAATTAATTTGTCACCTCATTGTTGTCTTCAGTCTCTACACTCTCCTCTTTTGCGTTCGATCTTCTTCGAGTGTCATTTGTTTGTTCCAGTGCACAAGCACTAAACCATTAAAGCAATCAAAGCAATTGATTGATCACCAGACGAATTTAAGTGTTTTCTTTTCATTTCAGATCATATATGATAGTATACTCACGCGGCCGTTTGTATTATCGCACGTTTTACCTCGATCCGAGGCGAGAAACATTTATTACGGCTGAGCAGTCGATTTCAATCGGTCCTCATGGTGTTGTTGATAGTATTTGTTTCCTCTGCTTTACTTACCAATCGAGTTGGCTCAATAGTTCCAGCAAACACGAGGTGACTTATGTCTGGCATATTGCTACTGACATGATGCACAGTGTGCATTGCACACTGCTCACTACTTTCAGCGCGCGCCTTCTGTGGAGCGAAGTGATTGCGGGCAATTCATTACCGAATCAATCAAAATCAGGGACTATCTCGCCATCGGTCTATTGATATATTTAATTACGCCCAATGTCAGTGCGATCGGTGTTCACGTTTCATTGCTGCCATTATCAAGTTAGGCACAAGTCAGTCGATCATCAATGATTCATCATGACCACACTTTCGGTGTCTCCATTAGCGCGATCGTTTCGTCGCGTCCGATCTATATATCATGGCTATACACGCTCGTTATGCAGTTCTATTAATATTATAATAATAGACTTATTATAATGCCGCGGTGATATTTCCATTTGCACAAATAGTAACCGACATCACCAGCACCAGTAATGAAGTAAAGTGACGCATAACACAGATTGACACACTGCCACAGTGCTCACCTGGTGAAAATGAGTTCTTTCTTGTCAGGTGAGCACCGACAAATACGACCAACTCCCAATAAATGCCTCTTGTCAGTCTAGTCCTGTCCGTCGACATCATCGAAGGTGGTGATAGTGAAGTGAATGAACAACCAATCAATGCATGCACAAGCAGAGATTATCGACGAGTAACCGAGACAAGTGTTCCCATGGGATGCATCGAGTGGCGACAAGTAAACATCAATGAAGCGATTTATTAATAATTATCGCTGCGATTATGTGCGAGTATGTTCTGGGACAGCCAAAAGATTGCATCAAAAGTGTATAATCAAGAATAGACTTACCAAGTAGAAAACACCAGAGAAGAAGCTAAAGAACTGCTTGCGAACATAAGTGTCACCGAAGGAGTACAACAACTAGTCGACATGCTTTTCGAGAATCATTCGAATTCGTAACTGTTCCAACCAATTCCCTCACAAACTCCTGCAAAGTGCGCCAGTCTTGCATCCGAGGTAATCGGATTTCATTCAGTTAACTGTTTACCATTCAATTCCAGGCATTACTAGAAGGCATATACAAATTTCAACGTTTTTGAAGGATCGAACCATTCGTAATTGTTGTCTGGTGAATAGCGTTCTGCATGAAGGCAATCGTCCCAAGTTCTGTAAGCACAAATTTATTGAGCCAGCAGAAATGTGTGTCTATAATTAGTTGGTTCGATTAGATGCTCATTCATTGCACCGAGTGAATGGCACACACATTAAGAAGTTGACTGCAGTGATGAACAAAAGTGCACTTCTTTAATTGGCCCTTTAGTGAATGACCATGACAACTGACCATTCTCTGTACTGTAGGCAATTAACATCACTCTTAAATGGTCCGCGTCTGCATTTGCATTTGCGTTTGCATTGTGTTCAGTGCTAATCGGTTCGTTAGATTACTTTACGCGCGTAATAACTTAAGTTAATTAACACAGACAATGCTCAATAGAAAGGCGATACATTCTCATTGAGAAAACAACGAAGGACAACGCCAAAATTGCCATTAGGTTGGACTCGAGTAGAGTTGTGCTCTGTGTGAGAATGGAGATAGCTAACAGGCCACTGGTAGAAGCGAGCGAACGTAGAGCAGAAAAGGCCAAGACAATTGGCCTCGATGAAAGCTTGGGCACGCCATGGCGCAGTGATACTGCAGTACTGTCAGTCTGTTTGTCGATGTGTTTGCCTTCTAATTACTTTCGATTGGCCGAGAACGTTCTCATTTTTCGCTTGGATATATTCTATCGCTCGAATATATAGAGTCTTTCAGAAAGACAGTCACTCAGTGAATTAGTCAGTCTCACCTCGGTCGGTCTGAACATAATCTATGGTAATGATTCATTACTAATGAAGCAATACGCTGACTGATCCCTGTCCCGGTCAGCTCGAAAGTCTCTGTTTTTTTGTCTGATTCGAGTCGTCCGAATGCACTGGTCAAGTTGGTGGAGAGTTGGTTTATCAGGCCATCCCCGAGCATGTTCCCCGATTGAGTGCAGCTCACAATTGTCAGTTCACAGAAACTTGTTCGTATCCTCCCTCTCGGTTGCCAGCAATTAAATCAACCTGGCTTTAAATTCGGCTAAAAATGGGGAACTCATGGTGATCCTTCTGTGTTTACGGACGACTCACTGTTTGTTCACTCTCAAATCGACCTGCCCTTCATGTTGGACTCCTCCTCGCCAGAACTGACTTTTTATCGCTGTTAAGAAGTGCAAAAGAAACAGCTAAAGGCGCGTACTGCATTCACTTACCACCAATTAAAGGTAAATTGATCGACAGATTATATACTAACTGAAACGCGCATGTTTATCTATCTCACAGACCTTGGGGGAAACGCTTAGAGCGACAGAAGTGCTTGTCGGTTCAGGATCGAATGGAACCGGCGGTCAAACCGAAACAATAGAATTATAATTTTAAGTGAAATTAACAGGTTTGGCTTGTTGATTCGACATGTTATATATAGCCGTATTCATTTCTACTATTGTTAAACGCCGATAAACAGTCGGCTCGAGTTACTGACGCAGAAATTGGCCGTTTGCATCCATAGACCAACCAGTGGACTGGACAGTAATTCAGCTGAACTTGTGATCGAGTGTCTGAAGCAACTGGTCACTGTGCACGGCATCACGATTATTGCATCAATTCATCAACCGAACAATGAACTCATTCAAATGTTTGACCATCTCTACGTGCTGGCACTGGGTGGCGTTTGTGTCTACTCTGGTCGGCCAATAGTGATCAAACAAACACTACAAACAATTCCACAATATTCTAACTCAAATTATCGAGCTATTAATTTTAGTATCATGTCAAGGTCGTAACGATAAATCTGTTCGAAAATTAGCTGAAATCCAGAATAAATCAATTAACGATTCAAAATTGTTAACCGAAACTCAACAAATTTCAAACGAAATTCTTCGAAATCAAATTCGTTTTTCGTTCACATCTTCCTACATTCTACTGCAACGTTATTTTGCCTATTTTTGTGGCTACCAATGGATTGAGATTCTGTTCTTTACATCAAATTAATTTATCTATAGAATAATTTTAAATTTATTTCACGATTTCCGTATGGGGCACTTGTCTGGCTGTGTAAGCTATTACGATGATACGTCCTGTCATGTCCTGTCCTGTCGTGATCACCGTTCTGTGGATCAGATTGATCAAATATTGCTGTTGAGTGAAAATAGTAAGTACACTTTCATGTTTTCGATTATATTTCTGTTTTGCATTTATGCACAATCGTCGATGATTTTCCGAAGAGAACTTCAACTTTTCAAATGTGAACATCGAAATGGTTAGTTTATGAATGATTGAATGAATTTTGTAATTTGAAATTGTGTTTTCAGGTTGGTACAGTTCTGGTTTGTTTTACCTGATGAAATTATTAACCGAACTTTTGGTTGTACCAACAAACCTGATATACGTGTATGTATGTGCTTATTACTATGAAGATGTCCGTCCAGGAATCTATTTGCACTATGTCCTCATTCTATCACTCTCCACAATTGGTCTACAAGGAATGTCTCACATACTTGCAATTCTATCGAACGGTGACATTTTCATCACAATCGTATCTGCAGCCTGTTCTCAATTCTTCTAGGCAATCTGTACATTCCTTTCTACAAGTTGCACTATATCCATCAATTTGTTGGCAATTTTTTGATTGTTAGATTTTGCTATGAATCGATGATTATTTTGCAGTATGGATTTGGTAGATGTGGTCGAAAGGAGATTCAGGCAACACTTTATATGTTACAGTTGAGCAATGATGATGGCCACTATTACACTTGCTTGGGCATGATTGTGCTGAATTTAGTTTTGTATAGAGCAATTTCGCTTTATGTATGTTAATTCATAAAGCTAATGGCAAGTCGGCCATTGTTAGACAGAAACAGATGCCGAAATATTATTCAACTAATCCAGCGATATTTTGAATGCAACAATTAATTAATTTAATAATAAAAATTTAAATGATAGTCAATTTTACAGTGGAAATTTTATTAACAGATTAAGGCCGCCACAGTTGATTTGGTGACAATTCCTCACGAAATGTATCACAATCGTAGATTGCTGTTTGAAGCTGGCGGCACTGTGCAAAAGGGGACAGCAACTGTTGGATGCAGTGAAGCGATTTTGGTCGTTCGGATTCATCAAAAAGAGGCACAATTGAAGATGGATAATTGATGCCACAGAGAGAGCACATGTGATACATTATTTCATAAACAAAAACAGCTCGCAAACTTGGAAAGGACCAGGCCCAGTTGCACATGTCGCCAAAGACTTGGTGGGTGCGTGGGAACCAGTTCTTGAGATACAAAACTTGTATGGAGGTCAGTTGGGGACCTTGGACACTGGCCATAGTCGGATAGTTGGCCTCGACATTGAAATTGCGAAATTTGCTGGACAAGTTTAACTGAAGATAGTAAAGTTGAGGCAACTTGACTAGAGTGTGAAACAACTTTTCCAGCGAGGTCTCATGCACTGTAAACTGCAAGTGGTTGAGTGAAATAAACTTGTCGCAAATGAGCTCAATCATGTTGGCATCATGGTTTTTCATAGTCAAACTGGTGAGGCTGTTTGGCCAGTGGTCGAGCACAGTAGTGGCTTGATTGGAATTCTCTTGGTACCGTTGTACATTGATCATCAGCTTGCGAACGTTTGGCATCAAAGAAGTAATCCAAGCCATCTTGACCTCATCCATACTGGCGAACCAGAGCGTCGACATTTGATTTAGCCGTGGTAAGCCGCGCGCTAGGTCACGCACTTGCTCATGCCGATCATCATGCAGCTTGATGTAGTCCACGAGTTCCAATTTGATGTTTCTGCGCTTCGACAGCCACTCTGGCTTGACACCAATCTGCACGGTGAGTTGGTTGACTTGTTGAAGAGCGATCTGTTGAATGCAGCGCCATCGTGACGATACTTGACCAAATCGAACTAGATCCACCAGAGGAAATCGGGCAAACACTTTCACCAGCAATTCGTAGGGTAGGTCATCCACAGGAAAAATGGCACCACCGTTCATGGTTGTCGAAAGTGAGACTTGAGGCAACCAACACTTGAAGCACAAAGTTATACAAACTCAAATCTTTCAACAAAATCAATACTTTCCTAACTGACTCAAGTGTTCGCACTTTGACAACATTTCCAAATCATTGTTCGACACAATATAATCTTGTTGTTTTACAAATTCTATTCTGTTTTGAGACAACCATTTTTGTTTGTATGAATTCGAATATGTTTCAAATTTAATATATTTATTATTCACTATTTTAAATGCACAAATTAATTAATTAAGGTCCTTATCATAGAAATGCCCTAATTGTTATATTAGATTATATTGTTGCAAATTATTTATTAAGCCAATTGGACCAAGCCACAATTACAATTACGTAAGTGTGAATGTCTCAAAAGCCAAACTTGGAGGTATCGGTGGTGCACTGTTGGCCAATCAAATATAAATTATATTTTACAAAATGGCCACCAGAGATGTCTTATCTATTAGCCTAATGCCAATTGGCAGAGATGAAGTAGGCCAACGAGACAATCGGTCAGGACTGGCAAGTGGTGCGTATATGGCCATACTCGATTGTCGATGGTCGACAAGTGCATTTCAAATTGCAATTGTGGGATGGTTGCGGGCATAGATGCAACTCGATGCCACAATGCAAATATCATCTCAAATTGTCATCTCCATATTTTGGCTCGTCAGACAATGTATATACAATATTGCAATATTACAATGTGTGTTCAATATTGCACTTCAGCACAATTTGTGAAAAAGCCATCACAATTATAGTAACATTTGTCAAGGAACGAACAACACTTGGACACTGGCTACAGTTAATTAATTAATTAATCGACTCGTGGAAATTAATGCACACTTGCTCTCAGACAGACCAACAGACAGATCGACAAACAGTGCACTGGCGAATCGCCAGTGGCGATTTGGTTCAATGTGCACACATGTGCCCCACTCGAATCGAGTAACACTGACTGGCGCCATGGCTCGTTGGTCGTAGGTTTTCTGGTTAATTGTAATTAATTAGCATGCCCTAGTAAAGCATCGATCGAGCATTGCAGACATTGCTTAGACATGGACATATATGTTATAATAATGTTATTACCAGTGACACAATCATTCACACAATTCATGAAACCCATTACCCTGAGTAACCGAGTGAGAGCGCGTCTTTGGTCAAATGAATTTGGTGAATGTTTCTCTGTGCAATGTTGTTCGCATTTGAATTGTCAACTTGGCAGCGTGTGAGCAGCACGAACAAAACGCAAATTGTGTGATTAAATTAATTTGCATTAGTTAAAGTGTGTTTAGTTGGCCAACGATAACAAAATGAATCGTTTCTACGAATCAGTTTGCACTGACTATGTTCAATACTTTGGTGCCAGTGTTGTCTGTACTTAGCGATAAATACAAAGAGAACACATCAGAACAGACTGGCCAGGCCGACAAACGATATATCTTAGCTTTGCAACTGTGTACTATTTTACATTTGGAGTAATTGTGGTACATTGGTTCAGTTCAGTTTGCCATCAATAGAATACAACCTAATTGGGTTCATTAATGATAATTAATTAATAAGGCTTATTTGGAGTGAGACTAGTGAGTGGAGAATTACGGCAACACAAGTTGAATGAGAAAGAGGAATGCTTAATTGAAAGCTTTAATTACACTATCCTTATGACCGAACGGTGATAGTAGAAACACCAATGGAGAACAATTAATTGGTCATACTGATTGCTGACATAGACCGACGGTAAAATTAATCATTAATTATTAATGACTAGATCTCGAGAGCAAACTCACTTCTCAGTGCATCACCACAACACATCCAAACACGGTTTTTCATTACAATTTAGCTAAGTTTGAGTAGGGAGAAAGAGAAATGTGCTAATTAGTGGATGAAGCCAGAGTGCAGCTGTCTAAAGTTTTGATCGGTTGCAATATTAATTCGCGTTTAAAGTCAGACTCTGGACATGATTTGTCCTGCCACGGTGCAGGTAAATGCACCGCTCAGCCGAATGCATCACTTTGTCCAACAATTGCCTTATTCACAACATTTAAAATCGATCAGTGGTGAATGGTCCATTCATGTCTTTTGTTGGTCGATTAATAGGCACGATGACGCCAAGATGAAAGATGCGTTCGCTGCTCAAATGGCTCACTCGTTGCATTGCATTGTTGGTTGTTGTTGCTTACTGCAGTTGGTGGCCAGTGGCCACTTGTCAGAATGGACCAGAATTTGGCTGTCTGTCAATCAATCACTAATATCTAACAATAATTATAAGCTATTAATGACTTGCACATTAATAAAATGAGAAACGACTCAATTAGATCAAATGGCCAATTATATTTAGCTCATTAATAATGCAACTTGGCGTCGGTGCACTTTGTCAGAGTGTCTGTGGCAAGCAAGCAATGTGTCTTGAGATGGTAATCTCTCAATCTATGCAAACAAACTAATTTAGAAAGCAATAATGAACGTTGTCGCACTAGACTAGACCTATCCTTCCCGCCAGTTTCAATCCAATGGCCATCCATTGCAAATTGACATACTCCCGCTGATTGGCTGGTTCGATCATTTTAATTAAAGACCAGTGGACTGCAGTGCACTGTGGAGAACTGTGTGCCTTCTGCCTGTATGTTTTTCTGCACTCGATTGGAAGGCAGCGAGCATATCGAATTGTTGAGATATTGATTGCATCCAGTTACAAATGAGCCAGTCAATTGGAAATGCACGCCACTTTGTCTCGCTGGACGATGAACCCATTCGGGACAATGTGTCTGCACTGGATGCACGCGAGAGTCAACTCTGTCACTTTGCCTACCTGCCCACTGGACAGATTGAATTCAATTGGTCAATGATTGTTTGACGATGCCTGTAGATGGATGTGCTTTCACTGCTGGCCTGTACTACAAGTGTTAATTAATTAATTAATGCCGTGTGCTTGTTGATGTGCTGCTGTGCATACACAAATCCCATCTACTCTTGCCATGGCAGTGCCACTGCAGTGTATCTCCTTTGACAAAGGCTTTGTGTTCATTTCACTGCGTTTTATTAATTTATAACAGAAATGCTTACTTGTTAGTTCATTTGCGCTGGACTAAATTAACTTTCTCACTTCTCACTCGAAAGTTTCCTTTGCTATTTCGATCTACACACTCTTCAATTTGCAAGTGCTCAAATGCCCTCAAAGTGCTGCTCTGCCTGCGAGTTTGTTCGATAGCATCGCTTGGTTTTATCGTCTAATTTGTCTAATTTCGCTTTGTTTCCAATCGCTCCATTGTTTGTTGCGGTGTGTGTGTATGGAGGCACAATCTATGAATTATTCTTGTCTTGACTCAACAAGTTACAGAATTAAGAAGCACGCAGCCAGAGACAAAGCCACATCGTAGTGAGATCGTTTCTGGCTACCAGATGAGACAGCGAGTGCAACAATAAAAAATAAATTTAGAGCAATCAGTGATATGCCATTTTGCCATTTTGCCATTCCCTATTTGCAACAATCCGTTCTTGGTTGGCAGCGCCTTCTCATTCTCCCTCACGCTCTCAAGGTAGTGGGGCAATTAAACACTATCGGTGGGCCAATTTAATTTGCCAATATCCAATATCGCATGCCTCTAGATGAGTCTCCACTTGGTCAATAGTAAAAAAGGTTTGCGTACATTAGGTGCATGCACCGAACGTTTAAAGTTATGTGCAAGAATAAATATTCAACATGTGACCCTAAAGTCACTTTACTGCTTTAAGTGAATTAAGAATAACACTCTGTCGACTGTAGAGGAAACACTTTTTTTGATTGGTTTGAATGACAAATTTCAGTATGTGTTTACCTGTTTGAACCGAAACATAGTCAGACATAGATTTAAGGAGAACGCAAAAGAAACATTTGCTACTTGCAAATGACCAATAGGAATATGGAACAACCGCCAAGCCGGGAAGGACATCAAAGGCATCAATGCAAAATGCCTGAATTAATTTTAATTATAAAATTAAAAAAACTGTGATTATAATTATACTTGGGCATTAATTTTTGTCGTTGGTAAGCAGCAATGTTAATTACGAGCACATGGATGCTCTCACACTGATGAATCAGTGATGACTCGGATGTTTGACTAACTAATTGGTTCGTTCTCATGCTTGACACTTCGGACTGGTCAGTGGCGCGCCTAACCCGTCACATCCACTTTAGCCCACTTCACCACCATCCGAACCAGTTTGTTCAATTTAAACATAAGCCCTTGCTTGCAATGCAACAAGCGATGTGGAGGTGTATCATTCTGTGACTTTGCTGGTGGACTTAAACCAAATTGTTCGTGAGAAGGCCTCACTTTGACATTGTGGTTATTCCTTTAGTGTTCCTTTGCCTTTCACCCCGGCGATATATATTTTTATAAATATTTACAGTGGCACTGTTACTAAATTGGACGAATATGCACTGGAACTGTTTATTGTTGCTGTAATAAATTATTGACAATAATAAAACTCTTTAGTTGGTATACGTGTAAACAAATATTGCGGTGTGACACAGAAGTAAGAAATGCCTTGTTTTGCTCTTTTGCTCAATCAAACGTCTTTGATGGGAAACTTTTTCAAACAATTGCGCAACCAAATCGATTCGCTCGCTTTTGAGTATTTCGGTTTGCATCACTTCTTTTACATGCTCGAACATGCAACTCGATGCATTTTGCCTTCAACTGTTCTGCAGAGTACATATCTGAGATGAGAACACCACTGACAGATTCGACAGTGAGGCAAAAGATGAGTGATGGCTCACAAATGCTTTTCAAGTGAACCAATTGGTACTGTGAAAGGATTATATATTGGATGCATTAGTATGATATATGCATAGGTGCATAATGCATAAGGAACAAACCTTGTCAGCAGCAGCAAACAGTTCAGCTACATGTTCGCCCACTTCGGCTACTGCCCGTGTTATTTTAAGACCACACATGAACACAATTGTTAAAAAGACCAAGTGATAGTGCATCGAGACATTGTTGGACTTGGCAGTTAAATGCACACGACCCGGCCCGGCCAGACACGACATTAGACGTGTCATTAGAGCGAACCGAGTGGCTCCCAAATGAGGCTTCATTAATTGTTGATCAGACTAGATGCCCTCTGTCAGTGATGCCATTGAGCCAGAGGTTAAATGGCAGACCGACAGATTACGATTGCAAATAGTCAATCATCGATATCGAACAGAGTGGATGCTTGTGTTTGTTGCTGATTAGTGCCAGTAATTAACTGATCGCCATCGCGCATCGACAGGTGAACTAGCAAAACGATTGTGCGCCACAAATTGGTAAGCATTCAGATAGCGCTCGTTGACATTCACACCCCTATTAAAGACCTCCAGATGAAAGCTGCCACTACCTATTTGTCCACTCTCATTATTGCCATGTAATTGTGCGGATGTTTTAAACGGCTTCTTACAAGAAGTCAGTACGAGTGCCATATTCGGAAGTCGACCCTTCAGTGGCCTGTGACCTATTTGTGGGTAAGTTTGTCTCATTAGCAACCTGAATGTCCCCAAAACGAGCCGGGTTGGCTGTTGTGTCCACTGTGTTTGTGTCTGAAGTTAGTTCATACAAAGTGCTTGGCTCTGTGCTGGTCGCCAGGGCAAGTCTCTCGACAGGCTCAGTACACTAACTCTAATGCACTTGAAGGGTTTCATGCAGGGCAAGCAATTTTCTGCCAATTCTGGGTCCAACACCACTCTTACTTTTTTATTCATATAGCATTTATAATCTCCAAATAGACCATTACAGGGTCCAGTTTGATGCTGGGGAGGTCTGGGAAGCTCGTTCGTGAACACATTGTCTACGACCACAAGATCACAATTGGGGGTTTGAGTCATACTGGCTACTGATAACGTGCAACCTGGGAGATAAACCACAATGTGAAAATGACTATCAATAGTCTGCTTACTCACTCATAATATAGACGATTTCAATAACAAAGACCATTGTGATGAGAATGAACACAATTGCAATGTATTTTCAATTGCATTGGAGCGAGAGAACCTTGCGGAAAGCAAATCGGAAGACGGTCAGCCCAGGGTAGCCATATTCGGTCTTTGATTAATCATGTGACAATTGTGGAGATGTGAGTTCGGCCCAATCAAAAGGTCAACCAGGGCGATAAATCAAAACATTAGCACACTTTGAATTGCACGATAAATTGTCAATCTAGTCAGACTTGAATGAGTTGTGTTTCTGTGAATGAGTGTAGTAAGGCAAACTGGATTGCGTTCAGTAAATCGCAATCGAGATTCTCTAATCATTTATAGTTCCAGACGGGTTAAGTTGTAGAATCAATTGGGTCAGTTCTATGTCATTGTTTATCAAGTGGCACGAACAAATCCTTAAGCATATAGCCAAACAGGCAGATTTGCAATGCACTTGTGTGACTTCAAATTGCTCATTCAATCGTTGAACTAGACCGCGGTGCTCATTATTACACTTGTCCTACCCTCACCAGATTGTTTGATTCATTTCAATTTCAATTCCTTCAATTCATTCATTCATGAAACACACGATACTGCGCAAGTGTATACAAAATGTGATGTCAAATTAAGATTTATTAATGTTACGCATGATCTAATCGTTTAGCGCTTGAATGTATTCATTACAGCAAGTTGCTGTGGCATGTAGCGGCTACTAAAGTAACGAATAAGGAGCATTGCAATGAGTCTTGATCGCACACACATTGGATCGCCCAGCTGGATACGATGAGTGGATGCTTGTTCGACACGCTCAGTAGCTTGCTGACGATCTTCCAAGGTCGAGTCGACAAGGTACAGTGCCAATTGTAGTGCGGTAATCCTGGTGGGCACAATTGCAGCAGCACACAAAAAGCGTAGCTCGACTGGGCATAATTGTGCCAGTTCATCAGTTCCATCACTCAAACAAATTTCACTCTGAAATTCATTAGGTTCGTCAGTTTGTCGAACAAAGCTCTCGTCCCACTGGTTGGAGTCACAGTTTGGTAGTCCGACTTGCTTAGTGAGGTACTCGACAACTTGTGAATTAATTTGACGTCCACCGAACTTTGGACAGCTTTTCATAACAAGGATTAAACGACCGAATACAAACTCAGCCTTGATTGGATTGCTCTTCAAATCATCCAGTTGTGAGCTTATTTTGCGCTCAGCGCTAACCATACAACGAAGGGCTAGCTCCTGAAGTTCGGATACTTTTTCCCTGTAATAATTATGATGAGAGATACAGAACAGTATACTACTGATCGCGTACTTACCGGAACGATCGGTAAACTGTGAGAGAAAAAAGTGCTCTTACTTGTGTCACTTCCAAATGGGTGAAATAAACGTCCACATTAGTGCTTCCTCGGAGAACATTCACTTCAAAATCCTTAAACTTCTGTACGAGAAGTTGAAACAACTCAATGTACTTAATTTGGAATAGTCCTTTGGAAATTCTCTTAGATGAAGGCACACTTGAGCGATAACTTTCAATGATGGCTTCAGCAACTTTCTCGTGCATCATAACCTCGCCTGAGTCATTATTGATTACGTCTTCATTCAATAATGACAGCAGAATCATAGAATCGTTTTTTTAACTAAAATAAAAAAATATTTAGACAAGTGATTAAATAAAGTAAATTTACCCCAAACAAACACATAACAATTTATTTTATCAACAGCAAATCCAGTTGAACTTGAGCTCAAATCGCGACTTGGGTGCTTTGAGCACTGAGGCCTCAAACCAGTGAACGTTTTGTTGGATGCCTCTCTGACCAAGTGAATGCTCACTGATTTTGGCTTCGTTTGAACATTTTACAATTCTCAAACTGGAAAAGCGAGAATGGCATTTTGAACATTTTGTGTAACTAAACATAGCACAAAGTGATTAAAGTAGACATTGGCAAATTGTCGAACCAGAATATCGACCTTCGATGATAGAAATTATGACCATTGGTTTGTGCATATAATTTCAATGCATCAATGCATGAAATATCAAATATTAAAATCATTCTGCACTCTAATTAAACAAGCGAGACTACTGCCACTATCGAGCTAATCAAAAAATAATTATAATCAAATCATTTGCACAAATAAGCATATTTAATGGAGGTTGCATTCTCATATGCTCTACAAATAAGAACACACTTTCATTTCATAGTGCACGGACGAGCCTTGAAATATGCGTCCAATCTGTCCTCATTGTAGGCCTTCAGAATGGTGGCCACCACCTTGGACAGGTCTTTGATCTGTGGCAAGTAATCAATTGTAAGTTAGCTGTGCTTAGCTTCACAGTGCACTGCACACATACCACTTTGAGGCATTTGCCATACTGAGCCCGACTCAGTTGTTCATTGCTCTTTTGGTAGGCCTCTTGTCGAAAGTAACCCTCGGAGTTGAAAAAGGCACGGAAATGGGCCATTGCTGAGTTGATTTGCTTCGTCTCAGCGAACAATTCGGCAAAGGCATTCGCTCTCAAGCGACCATCCACAAATCGGTCAAGGCTGTACTTCTGTTCGTAATTGGTCGAAGCGCGTCCACAAATGTCCACAGCACGGGTCAAAGTTGGTTCGGAGGAGCTGTCGCCAGCTTTCTTAGAGCGGACCGACACATCGCCAGGAGTGGAAACTGGAGCCAAAGTTTGGGCATTCTCTCCTCGACGATTGTTGATGTTGGTTAGTGAACGATTGACGTTCTCATGTGAGAAACGAAGTGTGGCCATTGAGGTGTTCAAGTCATTTAGCTGTTAAAGAGAAACTTTAGATGGCTAATACAAATGCGATTGACAAGCAAACCTCATCGTTGAGCTCTTCCATTTCGTCGTTGGTCAATGGTTTGGTGTCCTCTTGGGCCACATTCGACTTGGCCACAGTCTTGCTCTGAGCGGGAACCTCTTTGCAGGCCACTTTTGGTGTTTCATTTAATCCAGTGACCCCTTGACTCTTTACAGTGGTCTTCACTTTTGTGGGCTTTGCTTTCTTCGCAGACTTCTCCCGGCCGCCACTGATGTTGATTGCCTTTTCTCTTTTGCATTTCATCGCTTTGCTTTTGGCCTTACTGGTCGATTTAAGCCTTTTCTTGCTTGGTACAGGTAGAAGGGAACGAGTTTGCTCCATCCCAGGCGAGGTAAACTGGTCAGCGTTTGTGGTGGTCTTGCCAGAAGTGGCCGGACTGGCTAACGACAAACCAGGCGAGTTCTTGTCAGTGGCAGTGGCATTACTAGTCTTCGATTTTGGTAGTTTCACTTTGGGCAGCAACTTGATTTTGGTGTACTTTTCGGTCACAAATGATGAGACCATCGCAGTTGGGGGATTCTTTGAATTCCAACAGTCGAGCGAATCGTCAGAATCGGAGCGCTCAATGCCGACACTGCACTCCTCCTTGGCACTGGCTGGGGAGGGCACTTGCTCAGTAGTAGCACCGTCGTTAGGTTCGTCATCATCCGTAGCTTCATCTTCACTTGGTGGTGGCTCCTCTGGATTGGGAATTGGTACAACCATCGAGATAGATTGGGGCAAGAACGATGACAACCAAGAGAAGCGACGAGTTCACTACAGGACTTTGCTGAAAGAAAGCGAGCTCAAATGATTCAACTATTGGCTTATCGAACCATATTTAATTCAACCTCACTTGCGAATAGAACTTGAATGAAGTGAACACAAATAAATCAATTAACAGTCAATTAACCGGAAATATTTATTATCGAAATGCATCACCACTCAAGCAAGTCAAACAGTCCATAAAGCCAGTGATCGTTAATTACTTTCTCACTTACTTCAGCATATTCGTACGGTGGCAGGCTAAATTCGAACTAACGTGCAATTGCCACGAAACAGATTGAAGTGAACCATAACAGTTCCTTGGCTTGTTCAGCAAAGTTTAATGTTTGACATTTGTCTAATTCGAAACTTTAAATCAATCAGTTTAGCTAACCGAACTAGACCACGATTGTATTTTATTGCTCGTTACTTTGCTTATTTTCTTGTATTTAAGATATCTTTTAGTTTATTCTCTACTGACCTGTTATTACGATGAATTGTTCTCGTTTGGCTTACCGAGTTTATGCTGCCTTCTTTGGCGCAATTAGTGTGCTTGCTGTGATGGCCAACTGCGCTCCGACCGATCCAACTATTTAGCCGATCGATCAGACCACTATTGCAAGTTTCACAGCCCGGCCCTCTGAAGATGTCAGTGCTGGTGAGTGTGTATTTGAGGATACAATTCATTGCAATTGTACAATAATATTTGTTTGCTTTCCGATACAGTTGCACACAATTCTTTGGTCTTTTTGGTGGTGTTCATGTGAATAATGGTGTACTGTTGCACTTGCTGTTGCATCGATTGCTTCTGCACAGGAACTGGCCAACAGGAATCGACTATCCGCTGACAAAGACCACACTAAAAGTAGCCAAAGTGAAGGCAAACGCCAGCTCAATTTGTCGCAGCAAGCTGGTTCCAGTGCCACTAGTGCCATGACTAATAATGCGTCCCAAGTGAAAGGTACTTCAAGCAGCGTGGCAGGTCTTCCAAAAAGCTCAAAAGTAATTGGTCATGGCACTTCCTCGAAGTTTGTTTTCTAATCTGGTCATCAAGATATGGCACACACGAGTTAGTGTTGCATTGTATTCTCATGAGTAAATCAAATGCATTCATTACACTTATTAAATTTGTTCAATTAGTATTAAATTAATAACTCCTAACTAATAATAGCTTATAACTTAATAATAAACGGTTTGTTGGCTACATTCTCTGGTGACATGTATGCCTGTGTGCCACAAATGGTCCGACTCACATATGTTAGATCGATGCGTCACTCCTCGACACCGATCACACGGCTCACAAAGGCTAAAATCGGTAATCAACACGGTTTGTGAGTTTGTTGTTGGGATGACCTTGGTGTAATGAGCCAATGGCACAGAAAATAATCAACACTGAGTTGGTTAGGTAAAGTGTGCACTCATCTAAGGTTAACGCAAATTGGCTCAAATCGGTCCGTACTCCAGTACAAGGTCTCACTCGGTCTGTGTCTGAAACACACAACGAGACTGATTTGAATCAATAATTGATTGCCATCCGATGCCTTCCAGTCCACTAGCGAGACAAGTTTATGGCCACCAAAAGTTTGCCCTCACAAGGTCACACAGGACCGATCATGAAAACGGCTTGTGAACGATTGATCGAGATTGCGAGCAGTGATCAATTGAGTGTATACGTGCATTGGAAGGCTCTCACTTGCAGAACTGTAAATAGTGTAGGCAATCAAATTCAATTAATTGTCTCAACTGAACAATTAAGCGAGAGTGGTTCTTTGATCGATGACGATCGGGGGCAGTCCACGCACATATGCGAAGGTAAGGCATTGACAAGTCTGTCCTCGCCTGGTTCGCTCTCTTTCACTTTGTCCATTGGGCGTGAGAGGAGTGGTACCTAAAGAAGACCATCCAACTGACAATATTGTGGCACAAACATAACACTCCCACGCACTCTCGCTAACTCACAGCAGCAATTTTCCGCCGTGCAATGGCACATTTATAAAGTGGCTCTCTGGCTCTCTTTGTTTTCATCGTCCCCTTGTGTAACTGCCACCTGATTAATGAATAAAATAACGTTAGTGATGTGTTTGAATGTGTTTCAGTGACAATTTGACTTTTGTTCGGTTCGAGTGAACAGCTCAAATCGATGACTCCAATAGAGCCGCTCCATAGCTCAGAGGCGATCACTGTCGATCGTAGACAATGAAGTCAATTCATTGCGCAACACAGCATTGTGAGGTGTGTCACTCGATCGGTCTAAACTCAGTTGTTGTTGAACTGTGTTGCCCTTTGCAGTGGTATTGCATCCGTTGAGCGCTTATCTGTCCGAGCAGTGTCACACATCATGTCGACATTGGCTAGGATTAATCTCTCGCGCTTCTACCTCAACAATTTGGTAATTTTGCTTTCACTTTGGTGTTAACTCTCCAACACTGTTATAACATATGTTCACTGGTGACAGATTCTTGCTATTCTTGTTCTCGCTGTGTGCTTGCACATCCTCGATTGGTCAGACAGTTTTGCACTCATTTGTTGAAATGACTCATCCGATTGCGATCGACTCCACATTGGTGATGTGCATGCCAAACACCAAATCTTAGCGATAGTATTCGGTGGATAAATGGTAGGTTGGGTTCAGCAGTCTGGTAAAATGAGTTAATCGGACGAATTTGTTTTGCACTTGGCTCAGTGGGCGTGAAGAGGTTTATCAAGATGGCACTCGTAATGACACTGATTAGTCCAATGTTGGTTGTTGGGTTGCCCTGGTGACTGCCTTTGCACAGGTGCTCGGCGGGCTCGTTACCGAAATCAATAAACTGTTTAGTATGTTGATTTATGCAATGGTTCGCCTTCTCGTTCCCACTATCGCACATGTTCAGTCGCTTCAATTGATCTATCAATCACAATATTAATGCCTTCGTGAACGCCACAAGCTTTGAATTGCCCACCACCCAAATTGACACATACACAGCCAAGTGCGTTAATAGCGATCCATTTGTCCCTAATTGTGTGATCTGTCTTGCAAAGTCGGTTTGTCGTTTGGCTGTATTGTGTGAATTTGTCTCTGAAGAGTGGTCATAATCATCTGCGTATAATTTACATTTGTCAAACTGGCCAATGTCCCGTAAGACAATTAGGTTACAAATTGCAGCATTGTGTCATTATAACATTTTGACACAATCTATCTTAAATTTCAATGTTTAATCACATTAAAATGTGAATTTTTTTTATACATGCAACACCACACTTGGCACATATTAAAATAGAAATATTTAAGGAATTTATATTCATTTGATTTATGAGTTTTTGTCACTCAGAAATAGAGGCTCTTTTGTCAATAGAATTTAATTTGGCACACGCATTGAGATAAGTTCTCTATCGTGCATCCAGTCTTTGAAGGACTGGAAAACTCTTAACTATTACATTTGAAATGCTGTTTTTACAATGTAACAAGATATCATTTTGAGACCTCAAAATTTAAAAATCTATTTCGACTTGATAAAGCCGCGATGTGACTATTTTCACTATCAATCATTTCAATGTGGTTTGTTGCAGGCTGTTTCACATGTGTGAATCAACGATTGCGTTTATTTTGGTCGAAACGTTTGTCTTATAAGAAGTCTTATAAGTAATTCAAGCAAATTGCTTATAAGCGATTTCTGTGCTGTAATCTCGAATTCCTCACATTTCTTGGTCACTCAATTCTTGTAAGTATATCACTTCTTATTTGCATTGATAACAATTTTTCCAATCTACAAGGCTTGTTTCTCTCATTATTTACTTTCCACGATGCACTTCAACACATTTCCCGACGACTGTATTCTGTATATCTTTTCACGTCTTCCTTTGCACAATTTGCTTCGTATCGATATTGTCTGTCGCAAATGGCAATCACTCCAACAAGTTGCTTGTCGCCAACGACACTCTTTGCTGCTTTTGGTTGGCAGCGGAGCATTGGATTATGCCCGAAAATTTTATGATTGTACAACTCCATTCGGTGATGTACTGATGAACGAAGATGGCACTCACATGTTTGTCTCGCATTCAGAGATTGTCAAGTGGCACGGATTGAACTTTGCCGAGTTGAGTAAACCAATTTGTAAGAAGCTGGTAGACAAGTTGCCCAACATAAGCTCACTTCAGATTACGATTGCATTTGAAGCCTACACTATGACCCACCCAGTCTTGTCTCTATTAACTGGATGGTCATCGAAACTGGTCACATTGAAACTTTTGTTCGACAATACTGCTGGAGAAAACGAATATTTTGGCGATATTGAACCTAAAGTACAGCAAGAAATAGCTCAGGATTGTTGGTTCCTTTTGGGTGCACTCAACTGTCTTGTAGCACTCAAGAATCTCACTCTCGACATTGGTGTCCTCTTTCTTGGCCCAGACCAAATGCAGCGCAACAGTCGTCGAATCAGTCTGCCAATCTTGTCCCAACTGAACCAGTTCGATTTTTGTTCCTACGACCAGCCAGATGTAATCTTGGACTCGCTTGTTCGTTATGGCGAGCCAAATGAAAATCTTCGTCAAATTGGAGTGTACGATAAGTTCATTACTCAAGAATGTCTTGACAAGTTCGTCAAACTATCTCCTGAACTCAGGTCTCGTTTTACCCATCTATTGCCATTGTTAAGTCCATGTTGTCCCGATGTTCTGAATTATGACTTTGATCCTGGCTTAGACACAATCTGTTCTAAATTTAGTTCACAAACAAATTTGCAATTTTCTAATGATAGCGACATTTCCTTCTCTAAAATCATCAACACTCTCTCTTCCCTCAAGCAGCTGCTATTTTTAGGATTGGAGTATGCTTTAGAATTTGATGAATTTCACTTTTCTGACCCGAGCATTCTCAACTGTTCCATTGCCCAACTGTCATCAGTCAAAGTGTTATATCTCGACATTTACATCACTTCACACACTCACTTGTCCCAAATGAACATTCCCTGGGCTTTCCCCAACTTGCAAGCACTTGAAATTGTCTTTCCATTCAATGCATGTGACGAATGTGGTTTAGAAGATACTCAAGAAATCTCTAATGAAAAGTACCGCGAATGTGCGACTATAATGTTGGAACCACTCAAAAAGTGCACTCGACTGTGTTCAATCAAACTTGGAATGTATGATGATAACTTGAAAATTGGGTGGATCAATGTTGATGATATCATTGAGAAAATTATTAATAAGTAATTAAAATTATGTTGCACTTGGTTGTTCTTATTGTATACTTATTGTAAAATTGATTTAAACAAAATAAAACTGCTTTCATTGAGTTGCGGTGCCAAATCTCACTAAAACCAATTTGCCTAATCATTTTATCTAATAAACAGCAATATTTTTTGAAACGAGCCAAACTAAAGTACAAATGAATGTTAACGATTATAATATAATTATTGCCATTTAACAATTTCGGTCATGTACTTAGCACATGCATGTCATTACTGATCGCTGCTTGTGCATATTTATAAGTTATTTTCTATCCCACACTACTCAATTGAGTTCTCAAATTTGGTAGTGACTACATTCAATTTGGCATTCGGTGCATTGACAGAGTTGCAATGTCATTCCGATATGTGGAATCATGGATGGTTCGTACGAAGCTGAAAAGGTGAACAGAAAGAACGATTCGATCAGCGATTGAAAACTGTATAACAATTTAAAATGTTGCACTGAATAGCAATCGAAGCACTCGTGCAGAAGAGATCAATTCATTGCTCAACCCGTTTATGTTTGTGGAAGTATTCAAGTCAATGCATATTGAGTGCTATCAAGGAAGTTCATACGAGAATGTAATGGCAGCTTTGAAACGAATGGCTAACTTCAGTTTTTACTCAATATATTCGACAACTTTCAAAAGACTATTTTTAGTCTAAAATTTTTAGAGTGACACAGTCGCCATCTGTATTAGCTAATATTGTATTAAAGAGAACAAAGAACAGTGGCGTTGTCAGTGATCAACGCACATTCTGGTGCATCGCTGTCCCTCAATATCACATGTGATGAGATATAACGCATCTAACTTTGTTTATTTATAACCTAACATGAGATTATTAGTGCTCTACTGCCCCCAAAAAAATATTTTTCTGAATACTCAAAAAAATTAATAATGCGTGTTCTTGTTACTTGTTGAAATTGCTGTTGACTGCGTGCACGGAAATGTTCCTTGCCCATGGACCCTTTGTCTCATTTAAAAGTCATTTTATTCAATGATTTGAGTTATAGTCGATTCGAACAGTTATTGCCTCGTTTGGTTCCACTTCCATCGTTGTGTTTTCCATTTTTTAAAAGTAAACTGCAGTCAGTTTTATTTATTTTTTTATTTCCAAACTAACTATTATTTTTATTTCTAGAATTATTTTCTGTGCCTTGAGCGAGTTTTAGTTTTTTGTCATCATGAAGGTCAACCATTTGCCTGACCTCGTTCTGCGTACCATCTTTAGCAAAGTGCCCCTTATCGATGTAGTTCAAACGGGACGTGTTTGCAGACTGTGGCGAACGTATCAACAAATTATCACCGATAAGGTTGACTCTATTACTCTATTGATTGGTAAAGATTCTTCTTGCTATTCAAGTCCTCTTGATATGATGAATCATTGCTGGTTCACTATTCCTCACCGTGATGAACTGCTCACCGAGAATGATCTACAAATGTTTCCACCTCAATTTGGTCCAGAATCGAGTCATCTTTCCTATTCTAATTTTGACCTATCCTCTGTGTGTACATTGGTGGAAGCATTGCCCAATGTGAAAACTCTCTACATTGCTATCACTGGCATCGAGCCTTCGGTTATTGATCACCTGATTCGTCTTCTCAAACTGTGGTCTACTAAATTGGTCACCTTGAAAATATGGTGTGTCTTTTCGGAGGAAAATGAACACTTTCTTTATTCGCAACTGTTTCTTTTACTCGAATTTATCAATACTTTGCCTATTTTGGAGCATCTCACGTTGAATATTAAGCACAATATTTTTGAAGTACTTAAAATCAAGCATTTTCCTAATTTATCTCGTTTGAGTGAATTTTTCATCTCGACCCATGATTTATTAAAAAATTCTTTGCATTGGTTGGAAGATTTTATGAGTGGCCCGGCAACGAAACTAGAACGAATTGGTTTTGGCAACAACGACAAATGGTGTTATTTGTTGGATTACAAAAATACCCCTGTTGCTAATAAAGTAACTGTGTTATCGTTTATTGATTGGACCAACTACGAAGAAGATATTCGAGATCTTTTTTCAAGATTTAATTCGCTGACCTCTCTCGACTATGAATACTTTCATCACTCAGACAGGTCTTTCGTTAAATTCATTAACAATTTGGCTCCTTTGAACAAATTGGTTTATTTACATTTGGAGTTTTATTCATGGAATAATTCTTTGTCAATTTATGATAAAATTCCACCGAAACGAATTGTTCAACTGTCTTCCGTGAAGGTATTGTCACTTGATCTCTCCATTGATCGTAATTTAGATATCGAATCGCGTCACTGGGGATGGATTTTTCCGAATGTTCAGGTGGTGGATATTAAACATAATTACACATCCAATTGTGATTTTCCTAAGAACGTAAACTCTGGCTCAATTTCTCAAGATCACTTTATCCAAAGTATTCGCGGCCTTTTGCACACCTTCAAGCAATGTCCCAGCTTGCGTCGAATCTACACTGACTTTCCAGTTCAAAGTAAATGGGACATTGAAGAAATTTGATTTCATTTTAAAATCTGTAATGATTTCTGTTTATACTGATGAATATTTCTTTAATTTATGATTGCTGTCTATCTGCTTTGTCTATCCAAACTGATTATCAAGTGAAGTTTACAATAAATGATTCATTCTATAAACATTCAAATTGACTCAAACAGTCAAATCCTTTGGTGCAACTCTACCAATTCGACTGATCATAATATTTCCACTGTGAGCACTGAAGGTGTGTGAACTGTCAGTGACACTTGCAAGTTTTTGCTTTTGAATTTACTAAAATCAAACATTTTATTTATTAGTTGACAAATCTCACAAATCACAAATACAAAAACAGCTGAGTGGTTTTATTGTCACTTTACAAATACAAATGTATCCGAGAATTGTGTTAATGGCTGACAGCCATTGGCTGTCAACAAACGATTCTCAGACAAAGGTGCGCATAATTGTCAATCCAAATAAAACTATAAACCATTTGACATGTTGCAAATTGCAAAGTGGCTCGCTGTACTCGATTAGCAAATTTGCACCAAACTGACATAATCCACAAGCGACAAAGGGCAACTGGCAAGTGCAATCGCGTTGTTTCATTACCGGGGTTCATCTCTTTGTTGATGTTTAGTTGCGGCTGAAGAAGTCCTCATCATTTAATCGAAAAGACAATAATCATAATGATTAAATTGACAAGGAAAGGAGTTCTGTGCAAGGAAAGCAAGAGGAATTGCGATTAATTCAGTCATTCGGTCTGTCAATGTAAATTGTTTTTGGCTTTATTAATATAATTAATTCATTCACAATTCATTTCAATCATGGACATACGGTAATCAAAGCGGTTGCTTTGATAGCTATTATATTGATGTAATGTCAAATATAAATTTTATACTATAAAAGCTAAAAGTGTATGTTTAATTGTTCTTGTCTCCGATCGTGGTGAACAAACTTGTGTCGACTCTGGCACTATTGATTAATGATAAGCCAGTGCCGTCTCGATCAGGAAAAATAGCCGCTGTACTTGCTTAACAGTCTTCTAAGGCCGGCTGACTGACCAGACCGAAACAGTGAGCAATTTGACCACGGTCGAAAAATAATATCCAGGTACCACATTGGACAGTAATTGCGAGTGTCATTTGTGTCAACATTAGCCTAAATGCTCATTCGGCTTGTCTTGCTTGTTCACTGGTGCATCATGGCGTTCGTTAACACTCGCCACAGCTTTCGAGTGTAGTGTCATTTGTGCCAATCTAAATTTCTCAGAAATGATTTCTGTTATTGTCATAATCGGGCAGACATTACAAGTAATTTGAAAGTGTTTTATTAGTGTTTGAGAGCAATGTGATTCACTGAATTGTTCGTTTGGGATGAATGAAAAACGAGTCTTGGGCAACCGAACATTTCGGACACCGCGATGCATCTTTTGAATGATGGCTTTGCTGCCTTGAATATTTTGTCTGATCGTTCTGCCTTCCTCCGAGTATAACGGTTAATAATTGCAGAGCGTACTGTGATCTTTACTATAAATATGTAATAAAATGATTTGCCAATAATTGATAAGTTAAGTTAAACTTTTAATATAATCATCAATCATTAATGATCGAATTATGCAAATATTCACATTGACTAGAGTCGGCCACTTGCCACTGTGTGTATTGTCTTTAAAAGTCCGATGGCATCGAGCCCGCATTAGACTTTTTCCCGCTTTTGTTGCTGCTACTGGGCGATCTGAGGGTGACCCTCTCTTTCGGGCGTAAGGAGTGCAAACTGTCCAGCTTGGCGGTCCTGAAAGAAGCGTCACTACTGTTGGGCAAAAGAGTACCACTGCCAATGGCCAAAATTGATTCTGATTGAATGAGCGACGTTGGTGGCTGATGATATTTGACTTGGCTGTTCGCTTGACGCATCGATTCGGTCTCGGATTCAAGGCTCATCAACGACCGAGGATCGTTCTTTGGGATCAATTTGACACTTTGCTCCGAATGAATCTCGAGCTCTTGATCGGCCACCAGTTTGAGCTCTGGTTCATCAGCAGTGATCTCGAACTCCGCAGCACTTGGCACTTGTTTGATTGCATCATTAGTTGACACACAGGTAGCGAATCGAGTCACTGTGGAATCGTCTTCTCGTACAGACTTGGTGCATTTTTCTGGTGGCTTTGATGGAGCTTTCACTTCACTGAACACAGTCTTGAAGCTAGTCAATGCCGAAGTGACAGTTGGCTCCGTTCGAGGACTATCTTTGCGCATCTCGGCCTGTGACTTGAGCACTTCCTTAGTAGTGGACTTTGCGATGGGACGTTCAAACGTTTGCTTTGGAGACTGAATTGGACCCTTTGGCCAGGTGGAGTGGCGCATTTGAGTGGAAACCACTTTCCATTCATTAGACCGCTTTCGATTCCAGGCCTCACACATGCAACACATCACACAGATGGTGATCAGCAGCAGGACAATCAGCACCACAATGAGAATAGTTTCGAGCCTCCAAAAAGCTGACCATACAACAACAACAACAAAAGGCTAAAGGTTAGAACAAAGAAAATAAAATACAAAAGACAAACCTTTGTTTCCAACAGAAGAGACAGTTGAATTGGATGACGATTCGTTCGAATGACTGTGATGATGAGCAGTGGAGGTGGTTGTGATGTTGCCCAAGGCGAACACAACACAAAGAGCAAGGGTGAACACACTCAGAGGGACATAATGAGACATGATGCAAGAAGGCGACCAAATGCTAATGGAACAAGGCGACACGCGAATGAACATTTAAATATACGAAATAGTATTCGATTTCGATCTTGTATATTTATATTATTATACACTGCTCTCATTTTGTCGTCTTTAATGCATTTACATTATAAATTCTACTGATTGAAATGACAATCAAAATGTGAGTGCAAAACCTAAAGCCCAAAAGTGAAAGCGAATTAACTAATTTCATTGGCAATGTTTCATTGCCAAGCCAGCAGAAAGCAATTGTCATATACAAACAACGAGGCACAAAACGAAACGAGATAGAACAAACATGTCGATTCAATAATTATTTATTTATAAATGCCGACCAATAATAGTGGAAATAAATAAACAGGATTATTTTTCAATTAGAGCATTGCAATTCATTTGAGCAGATTCGCCCTTAATGAACAATATGGACCACCGCATTCAGACCACCGAGTTTGCCATGCTTTCCAATGGCATCCATATATCAATATTGCATGCCTCTGCGTGCACACACGAGCGTCATTCAATCTACCGATTGACATGAAAGTAATTGCACATCAAACGATATCATTCGCTGTGCACATTAAATGATACCAGTTTCAGTATCGAAATACTTCTGAAATACTGAAATATTAATACCAATGAAATTGATTTTTTTGTTTTGCTTTGGTTATTAATAGCAATTGCTGGCAACCTTCAAGGTGAACATTTCTTCTCGGATGTTTTCACAACTGAAGAAGCAGTTGTTCGCTTGTTTATAGTCTCTTTTCTTGCTTGTTTGGTCTTACTTGAAAAGAGTGCGCGATCGAGGTTGCTATCGAACGCAAGAGAAGGTGATTGGAAAGACTGGCGGCTTTGTGGAACAAAGTCCAATCAAGTACTTCAATCGATGAGAGGCCAACTACGAGAAGGAGTCTGAAGCAATAATCACTGATTGTGCTGAAGTCTCTCAGGTCCAGTCAGTGGAAGAGAGGTCAATTACAACATCATCCAGGCAGCACTACCATGCGCTCCCCCACCCGAACAAGCAACACGACTGGAGAAAGCAATACAGCCAATTCTCTCGATGCACAGTCGATCAGCGAACAGTGCTCGCCGAACACAGAAAGGACTTTTTGCAGCCTTACAAAGAGGAGCTTGAGAATATCACAAAGAGCATTGGCCAAGTCAGAATTGGACAAAAGCTGAGTCAAACAGCAAACAGAGTGCTCATTTCTTGTATGCCACACAACGAGCACACCACCGAGTTTCGATTGACGGACAACAACAATCCAGTGATGATCAAAGTATTCTCTTGTCAAGTTAATGGATCTTATCTGACACTATGCATGCACTATCCAAAAATTGAACTGAGCAAAGTGAATAAACCAAATGCATGTGCAGACTCAAAGGCGGCCACACTTCCGGTGTTTCGCCAAGCATCACAATGGACTCAACTAGAGAGCTAAACAGTGCCACTGTCTGGCGTCCCTTTCTTCAAATAAACGAGATCTTCCATCTCCCCAGTGGTCACCACTGAGCGGTCGTTGTTGGTCTTTAAAGTATTTGTTGAGTTGGTGTCCAATAAGACACTGCACCATCTTATCAAGTAGCGCACGCCTATACTCATAAATCAAGCTCGTCTCTGGTCTGCACATTGTGCTTGGTGGAGTAACCATTCGACATGGAATTGCACACCGTTCCCTGCGGCTGGAGCACCTTATGTTAGAGTCCAGAACAGTTAGACAACTCAAGAAATTTTAGCATTTTTGGGTGGCTACTAGCAAAAAGCGATTATAATTACTGCAGTAATTATTGGTGTTATCACAGGTCACAGGCAGCGTCGCGTTCGGATGTGAACAAAGTGACTTTCCAGAAGAGGCTTTTCTCGGACCATACCAAGCAGACTCGGTGGATTGCAGCCTGCAGGTCGTGGGGTGTAGTGAACCACTGGTGATGCACACTCTCTGTACCTTTTATTATCTGTTCAACATGCGACAATCCAAATTAGTGGAGGATCGGTTGGCTTTATTCAAAACTTGTCGTGCCACTCACAGGTTGCTGCAATTCTTGGCGGGCTGCGTCTCAGTGAGCCCGACAATTTATCAGTGACAAACGAAGTTCAGTAAATACTATTCAGCAAAGTGCCTTTTTTGCTGTTTGCTCATTGAGGATTGCTCAATAACAAGCCAACACTGACACGTTCAGTCACCTCGAAATCGACCTCTCAGGTGCAGAAGTCCTCTTCGTGTAAATTTATCATGTGCATTTATACTCGAACAGTGAAGTTCAAAAAGCAATTGAAAATTAATTTTATAATGAAATTGTATTAAAATTGTTAACAGGACTTACTGAATTGCATGCTAACATTGTGCACATTGCAGAACTTATTATCGCCGATCGATTGCTATCGTTTTGCGGTGTTGCGCCACAGTCAGCACAAATGGTTGCCAAAGTGGACACAAGCTTGCTTGTTAGACATAATAGAGAAACGCGATTATTATAATATGCCTATGCAATAATTAAATGCCTCGAGTGTTCTTTGGAGGGCAATTGCATGCCATTGTATGTCATTGTGTGACACTAGACAGAATGGCGGAGAATTAATGACACCAAAAGCGAAAAGAACAGCCTTAAATGCAAATTGGACCGAATGTTGCTTCGGTTATTTTAAATAACTCCCACAAATGGCTGATCAGCGGTACTGGACATTTCATCCATTTAGGAATGACTGAAAAAGGATGTTTATCGGCTCGAGTTGCGACACGGTAATCATTTTAATGAACGACAACTCAAATTAGTTTGTTGTTTTGCGTTAAACGGAAAAGCAATGCAGTGCAGCACGAACACGCACTGCTGCACCTTGCATGCCTCTTTCTCTCGTTGGGCCTTTTCGGCTTCGTCCACTTCTTGAGAGGACTCGTTCGGAGGAATGAAAATGGCTTCCGTGTGATGCATGAACAGAGGCTGAACATTTCATTAATTAAATTATTCTAAGGTTTTTACTCGGGCATTGGATTGGTAGACGAGCGAAAAATTTGGCTTATGCCTTAAATCTAGATTTGCAGATATGCCAACTTTGAAGCGATCGTTTAGAAGCAATGAAGACAAGGCAAATTAGCTCGATAAATGTTATCGTAACTCGTGGTCTCTGTATGTGCCCCTCAAGAATAACAACAGGTAAAAGCAAAACTAATTAAATTATAATTATACAAGTGATCATCGAGAATGTCTTGAGATTGCAAATGAATGAGAATTGAATCTGTCAATAGAAAAAAAGAATAGCAATGTTTGCATAACTATGTAAATAACTTATTGATATGATTTATTTATTTAGCAACCATTTGTTTGTTGGTGGAACAAAACTGCGCTGGCACAACATTGAAAAATGAGAATCGAATGCTAAAATTTAGCCTAAATGCCCTAAAGACAGGATAATCGATATATCGAAACAGAAGTGAGTGAGACGTTGCTTGATACATGAATGTGAAGTGGGCAAAATCGCGGAGAACATAAAGAGAAACTACTTTGTTCATTAGCACGCTAAATAAACTTCAAAATTCAATTAGCATACAGGGAAAATGTCTAAATCAAATTGACAAATCTACAAAAATAGTGCACACAGCGGGACAACTGTTGCGCTATAAGACATTAGAATATAAATTTAATAAATGCAATCAAGAATATGTGCTAATGTTGGCTAAGTTGTAGTTAATATGCAACAATTTATACAAAGAGCAAAAGAATTTGCCAAAGAAAAAAAGACGTCTATACTAAATTCTACTGATTGTGACAAGTTGATTTGGACAATTACTAACATACAAAGTATCAAAAGGCAAATGTTTAATTGGCACTAACCTTGTTGCTTGAAGGCACATTCGATCAAACATTAATATCGAAGAGGGCGATAATAACTTTCTAGGATGATAATTAGCATAAAATGTGCTGCTTATAAAAATTTTCATTTTAGTCGAAAAATTCAAATAAAAGTTGACAGCCGCCAAA
This sequence comes from Rhizoglyphus robini, assembly GCA_023373905.1. NCBI lineage: Eukaryota > Metazoa > Arthropoda > Arachnida > Sarcoptiformes > Acaridae > Rhizoglyphus > Rhizoglyphus robini. The sequence goes on along the minus strand of JAKIJQ010000001.1, from coordinate 8,962,305 downwards.
AGATAGTGGTAAAATGATGACAACTTTCGCAGTTATGTAATATTCCAATGATTGGAAACAAACAATTTTGCATTATCAAAAGATAAAAATGAATAAAAAAATTTCAAAATACGTAAAGTATTATCAGCAACGACAACAAGAGATCCAAGCGATAATTTGAATAATCCAATTTCAGTATTGCACTAATAACTAAACAAACATTATAGTTTTAATTTATTATTATTAAATGGCGATATTATTGAATACTTATCAATGAGAATTATAATTCGGGTAATTATGCATTTCAAGTCATAACTAAAATAGACCTTAACACGACATTTAACGGGCAATCTACAAGCAAACAAATATATTTAATTTAAAGTTTCCAAACATACACAGAATCGTCAAGTTATCAGTTACCAGTATTGTTTACATAACTTTGAGCCCTGCAAAAAAATGTAAGTTTATGATATATTGTTTTAGTAAGTTATATTTTCAAATTAAATACCTTTTCTTCGATTGGTTAATTCAGCATTAACCAGCCAATAATATTGAAATAAAATATTTAGCAAAATAATCAACAAGAGTTGTGCTCCTAAAATAAATAATAAAGCAAATATTTTTGTAAATCGAGAAATTGGAAAAATACCATTTCGTAATTTAATGCAATAAAGTTCAATCTACTTAGGTGAATTGAAATGTTTCGACTGGAAGTAATAAAATTTGGTTCGGCTTGTGACTCAAAAAATTACAGCTCGAAGTCGACAGCTCAGGAAATGCAAATTATTTTTCAATGTTGCATCATCGGAATGAATCTGAATTTTCGAATCTAATAAGACAATAAATTAACAGAATCTTCACGAATGCTAAGCTCAACAAAGAATACCATTCCCGCGAAAAGACAAATTCCAAGTTGGTGAAACAAATAACGCAAATTCTGTTTTCAAATTGAGAATTATCGCGAATATGGAACGGATTTACAGTGAAATTATTGAGAGGGTATAATTAAATATTGTTCTTTGGTTATTTTGCCGAAAGCCAAGTGATAGTGGAACATTCTCGGTAATTGATCAATGCCCAATGATTGTGCACGAACGGTTGAGAATAGCCGAAAAGCGAAAAATTCAATATCGTTTCGTGCAAAGAAATACTAAAAATAAATAAATAAAATAAGTTTTTAGAATTGTTCGAATTGAATAGAAATACCATTTGAGAAAAGTACCAATACAGCTACGGAATGGTAGAGAACATTTGGTTCAATAGTTGATTTTCCTCAAAAGTTCCAAATAACAAAAGCAAAGATATTCAACCAAATTATTTGGTCCAAATAAGAAGGCAGAGACAGACAGGGAGCTCGGTGAAACAGGGAATTTTGAGGAAATATTGTTCACTTAAGTCACGAAATTTCCTTCGAAAAACGATAACGGAAATGTTTGTTCTAAAGGAGAGATGAATGATTGGGACATTCAAGTTATGTGTAGCCAGCGTTTCATTTGCAAATCAATCAAAAGGAGACACTTGATAACATTGCAAACTCGTCGAATTAGACCTTGAACTGTATGTGATGGAATTTAAAGAGAAATGAATTTTGATTTCAATTTGACGAATGTCTAAAATTAATTGATTGAGTAGCAGCCGCCATTTGGTTCGCGGTTTGAGAAAATACTCGGTTTATATTGGCAAAAACACTAAAACAAAAAAAAATAATATGTTTTTCGGTTCATACAAATTGTGTAAGATACCTTTTGGGACAGAAAGCGCCAGTGCCGATTCACTCAGAATAGTTAACGAAAATTAGAAACAACTTTTAGCGTAAATTAAATCGATTATTCGGGATATTATAAATAATTTCCTCAAACTGAGGCGATTTTTCTTTCAATTGTTCCGTCGAGATATTGTCAAGAAATTTTGCATACAAGTCAGGCAAGTTTGAAGATAGGCAAAATTAGCTTTGTTAGTTCATGTAAAAGATGAAATGGTAGTTTATTGATGTTGACGTTTAGACTAAACGGTTTAGTTAGTTGAGAATAACAGAATTATGTGCTCCGAATGAAAAGAATTGTATGTTCACTGAAGTCGTAAAATTCACTTTAAAAATTATAACGGACAAAGGGTGCTAAAAAACTTGAAATATAATATCGAGGCAAATAATCATCGAAAGTCGTCTTTTTGAGTTCCTAAAATGATAAATAGTATTAATTAAAATTTCACAAATATAGATTAAAAGTAAATTACTTTGGCCTACCAAATTCGGATTATTATAATCGGATATTCATACCGGTGCGGTATAATATACCGTATATTTGTCAAGTAAAGAATAAAGTCCGAGCACTAAAAACGATAAAAGTAAATTTTAAAAAAAATATATTTATTTACGAGTACTTCGTAAAATAAAGAAAAAAATACCAATGGTAAATACCGATTTGGTTGAATATTCGCATTCAGATTCTGATAATTCTAGAACATTTCCAAATGGTATATTGAAGATGGTATAGTAAATATTGGTAGTTAGTTCGCGATCTTCGAAAGCTGTGCTTGTTTCCATTCATAATAAAATGATAAATACCATTAGGAACACCAAAAAATAAGCAAAAGCTATATAAATTCCTTTTTGGTGATTCTTGAACATTTCCAATTGATTGATTCAATATTCCGGGGAGTAGATTAGCTTAGATTAATGACACTAGGTCTGGAATTGTCAGGCATCGCCGATTGCCGCATCGACACAAGGTTTGTTTTTGGGCTTCAGAGAAAGATTGTTTGACACGTTCCTAAAGAACGTTTTTTTATAACTTCTGTATTGAAGTTTCAGTATTTTGAAAACATAATTTCGTAAATCAATCAATAGTACAAATGCTGATTTGGTTGAATATTCACTGATTCTGGCGATTCTCGAATGTTCATTACACATTCCCAATTTGTCCTAGTAGTAGATATGGTTTGAAACGAGGAAAATAGTTTTTCATTTTTATTTGAAAGATAAAAATACTAAAATAAATAATAAATAATGTAAATATTAATGTTCGTACAAATTATATTTAGAGATACCTTTTAAATCAGGACACGAAAGTGAGTTCCTAATTGCGGAATTGCTCGGAATAGTTGACCAAAATTAGAATCCACTATTATGCCTAAATCAAATAAATCATTTGCAATTTTGCAAATATCCTCCTCGAACTGAAACAATTTTTCTTCAATTGTTCAGCCGAGATTCAAGAAATATGAGGTTCAAGTTCGGCACAGCTTGGAAAGAAATCGTTTGGTTTTTGTTAGCTTGAGTAATAGAAGATGAGATGACACATTAGGTTCCGTTGTTGATTTTTCGGTTTGGAATAATAAAAACAAAACAAAAATCCAACGAAATAAAAATGAAGAGACGTCAGTGGCAAAGTACAGAATGGCGTCCTTCGAATGAGTGCTCTCTTCGGTCGCAAAATATGCTTTGAAAAACAATAACGAAAGCAAATCTTCAAAAGGAAGAATTGGGAAAATACTTTCAAATATAGAATCTTGAAGTATAATGTCAAGCTAAATAATCATAGAGATTCGTCTTTATATTTGATTCCTAAAATGAGAAAATTTAATAAAATTCAAAAACATTAGGTTACAAGTAAAATTACTTGGCCTCGCATATCAAATTTGAAGATCAGTGCTCTTCGGTAGAATGTTATTGGAAAAAAATTTTTCGATTACTTAATCACTAAGTCTTAGTGGTTACTTAGTGTAAAAATAATTTTTCAAATTGTATATAAAATTACCTTACCAAAGCCAGTCTTCACGTATGATTAAACCAAAGTTTGAATGCAATCTTTTGGCGTAAATCAAATAAATCGTTTGCAATTTTGCAAATATCTTCCTCGAATTGAAACACATTTTCTTCAATTGTTCCGTCGTGATATCGTCAAGAGATTTATGAATCATAACATAAATTATGATACAAATTCGGTACAATTTGTAAAGTAAGCAAAATTCATTCCGTTTCGGCTTTTTCTGATAAAACGAGGTGAGAAGGTACATTCGTTTTGTAGGGCAGTTTCATTAAATTGTAAAATTCTTTATTGCTGAGCTCGAACAGCCGAATTGAATAAATCATAAATAATTTATGATAAATTGCTTCGTTGTATAATTCAAAATAGGAAAACAACAAATCAACATTTTGGTTTTCGACCATTTCCAAATGATCATAAAATAGTCCTTTTGTGGCATAAAATATAATTCCGTATTTAGCGTGTTAATTAGTAGAACAGCAACAACATTAGGTTCGTCTTTAGTAAAGACTCTTTACCTAACCAGTAGTGCTAGAAGTAAATAAGGAACAATTAAATTAATTAATGCCAACCAAACCAACCAAAAGATACCAAATTCTGCGTAATTTTAAGTTTTGACAGTTTGATTGTTTTATTTTTCGTCAAAAACCGCGATCAAACACGAACTTCAGAGTTTTGTTCGGTTTATTGCAAATGTTGTGTGTGGTCACTTTCCGGATCAAAGACGACCGCATTTTATCAGTCACATCAATTATATTTGCTGCATGCTGAATTCTTTGCTAAGGTTGAATTCGTAGGGACACTTTGATGCTTTCATTAGAGCCTGTAAAAAAGCTATTTTTGAGAATCGGTAATAGTTGCGAATATTAATTTAATGTATGACTTACCAGAATGATGATTTTCATTCTCAGAACAGTCGAAAATGCCTTATCATCCATTGAGGATTGTCGATGCAGGAATGGTGAGACGGGACAAATAAACAAAGCTGGATATAGTGTTTCATTCAGATCAATCAACAAATTGGATAAATTGTGCAGCCTGCAGGCTGCAACAGCCAAGTGAGCTAACTAAGGACCATTCACAAAGAGAATGACTTTTCTTTTGTAGGCAAATTTTCATGTGGTGCAAAGCGTGGAGCAGATTTGGTGATTTAGTAAATTTGGTAATTACGTCGTAATCGTGATTTACCACAATTTGAGCACAACATGTATTTTACATTCTCCAACCGAAGTATTACAAAAAAAATCTCAAAATTCACTAAAAGTGCCTTCGTGTTTGATATTTGATCACGATTTTCTTTGGCACCACTTTCGTTCTTAGTGAAAAGTATTTATTTTGACCACAAAAAGTAAGTGCCTTCTTTGAAATTAGCAGTAATTCCGATTTGTAATATTTTTCTTTAATTTATTCTTAGTTTTGGCATTATTATGGGCGACATTTGGAGACGAATTTCAATTTCAAATTGTTCGTTACTGAGAATTATTGCTGAATTGTCCAAATTGAATCAAAAGCCGGGCCGCATTTTTGTTTTGTTTTTTGTTTTGTTACACAACTTGAGTAAGCAGACGAGATTATTCTAGCCGATGTTGATGAAAATGATGACATTGCCGAGCTGAAAGATGAAATATAATTTGTGGCACAAGTATGGAGAAGCAGCCAAATTGTTGATTGGACAGAACGAACAGTAACCATTTTGGCCAATTATTCGAGTACAACGAAAATGTGATATCTCAAATAGCCCAAATTAACTCTACTAAAAGAGTGACCCTATCCATCTACTTCCGAATATTATTTGCTTATTCTTTCATCCAAATGAGCAATGCTGAGAGTGAAGAAGATGTCTATGCAGGAGGATCTGATGGTCGTTATCTCTCGTGCTATGGAATTTTTAAATACAGAACGAAGAGACTCCCTGGACTTTGGAATTGGAAATGTTACATTGCGCTCTCACGAAATTGCCCGAACATATTGCGAATGCATTTCGCTTACAACAAGAGAAACTAATTAGTTTTTCTAAAAGCTTTTCTACAAACAGCTATTGCGCGTTTTTATGATCTTGTCGAAGAAGGCAATTCAATTATTTAAGCCATTGGTAAATTCAGATAATTCTACATCAGACGACATATCTTCGTTTGTCGTTCGTCCTCAAAAAAGTCGTCTTCAAAGATTATTTGTTCAAGTGTTTTCGATGTTCGTTTGCAAATTTGCCATGACAATGCACGCACAAATTTTACGACCGACTTTTTACGCAATCGAAAAGACTAAAATCACTTTTAAAAATTACGTCAAAAAGTGTATTTGCCAAATTTTCGACAATGAATGATGTCGATTCAATCAAGTATTTGCTATTGTTTGTAATTTGTCGCCATTCTTTCTTACTGATATCGTCGGAGAATCAAGAAAAACTCATGAAACAACGCCGCGGCCGAATTTCTTCAAGATTATCGCTTTAAGCTTTAAGCAATACTTGCAAAGCATTAATTTGAAATATTTTGCTCTGTTGCAGTCAAATCGCAAGAAATTATTTGTTTTATAATGGCATTAATGAAGCACATTGTCGATCGGCTGGCCACCTATGGGTCAATGGTAATGGGACGAAAGGCTTACCTATGTCTGGGATTCTTTAAAATTTGGTCACAGTTAGAAAAGATGCGAGAATGAACTTAAACAATTAGGCTGCAGTTTGATTGTTTTTGTGTGACAATCAGTTTTGACCAGTTTTGGTATAAAAGTAAGCCAATCACTATTTACTTAATTCTCTTGATTACTTAATAAGTTTTATTTTATTTATTTATCAACATTTACCATCTTCAAATGCATCACAGTTGTCAAATTTTTACAAGTTTTATTCAAGACAATATTTAAAGACATATTCACTTAACTTGCGAGAAATTATAAATCTATTACATCAAATTGGTCAGTGGCCCGATGATCTCAAGATTGGTTATTTGTTTCAAAAGACTGTCATACAAAGATTTAATCAAAGATTCCGGTATTACCAGTTTGTCATTACAGCACTTTCAAAGCCGTTTTTGCATGACCCTTCTTTATGACTAAACTGAACCAATTGAGCCAATTGAGCCATTCTTATTTACATTTACTTAATTCGCTTAATAATCTACATCTATTTTAAACGGAGTGATAGCTTGAGGTGCTTGAAGAATAGCGACATTTCGAATTGCGCCTTTGTGAAATTATCAATTGAAACTTAAAAGTGAGCTAATCATTAATAATCATTAATCAGTGATTATGTCAGATGGATCATACAGAGGCTTGTTTATTTATTTTTGCACAAGCAACAGATCAATCTCGGCTCTACCTTACCGGCGTCTCTTCTCGATGCGAAAATGACCAAGTTGGCCCAATCGGTGAACACTATCCCTCGAGAGCGCTCTCAAACGAAACGAAACAAACGACTAATCGATTTAGCAAAGAATACGTACCGGAGGTATTTGTAATAAATTTATGAATTATATTTTGGACAAAAGATCATTAGTCACGTGAGTGGTGTCTATGTGAATTCTAATTTGTTCTTCTCTCTTTTATTTTTTCTCATGTTTATTTGTTCATTACAAAATTGAATTTATCATTAAACCTTTCAAGGTCAATTATTGATGAGTTGTGTTCATAATTTATTTCCTATCACTGGTCAGTCATCATTCCAACTCTCGATGGGAGCCCAATGGAGTGAACACTCGATTGGATCGTACTCATCGAACAATCAACCAATCACTGCAGTGACAACTGCCTGTGACAGAAGGCAACAGGCAAATTTAATGGCTACTAATTGTCCCAAATGACAAGTGTCCACTCGTTCGCTTTTTGGTTGGTGTCTTTGCGATATTATAATTGCCAAGTGCTGGCCTGTGGTACACATTTCGTGATACATTTCTATGGCCAAAAACACTCCACACAAGTGAGCCTTCTCACACAAATCGTGTGATTAGTTGGCCAAATTGATCTGTGAGCGCATTGTGATTCGATTGTGTTCGGTGGCAGTGGAGTTCAATTAACGTATTTGATCACATTTTCAATGCACATCACTTTCGCGAGTTGCCAACAAACTGAGAACGTGCGAAAAAGGATTGCACTCAAAGACGCACTTTGCTTGCTCGATGGCTATTGGCCCATCACTCATCTGATCTGGTGGATCATCATCTCAATCATTATGCCTAACCGGCGTTAAATTAGCACTCACAAGTTGTCGGAAGCGAACATCGCCACAACTCGGGGAGATGACAATTAACCGACGATCGATGTCACTTGTGTTGTGTGCCTTTTTGCATACGTAATCTAAAGGTGGAACAGAAGTGGATAGTCGACCAAAACCTCACAGGACAACAGCTCGTGGCTAAAGTCTCGTGTTGCACTAACAAGATAATAAGATTTGTTTGGCATTGATCAAGTGTGAATGTCATTCACTGAATGATCTCATTGAGACAAACGTGCCGAGACTATATAGATAGAGTCTAGATCAAACGTTCAGTGAATTCGATCGTCGATGTGATTAATTGCCTAACCGCTCGCATTATAATGATAATCCTCGATGTGAACGCATGCTAATGGAGCAGTCAAAGGCACAATCAAATAATTTAAATATTTCATTTTGATCTCTATTTGTTGGCTCACTATTAGCATACATAGTACACTAAGTACAGTATAGCAAGACAAACTGAGCCGAGGCCAAAGAGTCTAGGCACTAGTCTTTAGGCACTGCACATAGACTGATTGCTTAGAAGGAAAGCGTCTCATTAGACAAGTTGTGGAGCGAGTTCAATCGAAAGAAAGTGCAGCCACAGTATGCACTGCTAGTAGTAACTGCTGCTGAGAGGCAAGAATCTTGTAACAAATTCGATTGCCCACCGGGCCCGGTTCGTCTTTGTCTGATGGTAAGGCACGAGGCACAAGTTGCGATCAAGTTAATGGCAAACATGCACCGAGAAGCCATTGTTTTGGCTTCTTTTCGGACATTGCCTTTTCATCCAACGGGCCGAGTTTGTTTGATAGAGTGTGAGCATTGCCATCGTTGTGCACTGTGGCAATGAATACTTCGGAACGATATTTCACATTGAATGCCACTCGATATCCACTTGACATCCGGTTGTCAACACTTCATGCCAAGATAACAGCAATTATTTATACAGCCAGGAAAGAAATTAATCAAACCGTTCGGTAATTGGCGTGAGTAGACTCTATTTATGGAATGTTCCACAATGCGAGAGTTAATTGGACCACTCGATCGGATCAAGACACTCGATTACGTCTGCCATGGCCATGCAACAGTAGAGCAAGCAATTCTGTGAACAGTGGCGAACGAGCAATCTGTTTGAACTGAATACAGGGCACAACACAGGACAGGCTCGATCTGAGTATTGTACAATTATTGTCAAGTATTGTCTTGTCTCGTATCGAAATTGGCTAACAAATGGCCACCAGTCACTAGCGCACGTGCGTGCATATCTATCTATCTGCCACCGACCGTAAGGCGATACAGAGTCTATATTAAATTTTAGCGGCTAAATCATTTAAATTACTAAATGCTCGGAGGCACAGGCCTAGAATCGAGTGAGACCGATAAGGTGACGAGATGAGGATGGGAGACATGTGGGAACAAACAGTTCACCACCACTGTGACACTCGTTTCGAGTGACACTTCTTATGGAGATTAGCACCAAGCAGAGAGCATTGCGAATGAATGTTCAATGTGTGCCATAAGTGCCACTGACCTTTACAGAATGCGTTGACTCAATGGCGAGAGCATACAGAGAAATGACATCGATGCAGTTATGAATGCACTCGCCGAGGTATGTGATCAACAGTGTCAAATACATTGCCATCTCCTCAACGAAAGTCAATACCAACAAAATCGTCTACTGCAATCGATGCAAGTTTAAAGCTTTTAGTGAACATTGACGAGATTGACATGATTCAAAGTGCCACAAAGGGAAACCTTGCAACTGGCCACACTAACAACTAACTGTAAGACGGTTTGGCAGTGCATTTGCTGCTTGATTGGCTCTAATTCAAACTATTTCCAATTTCAAATTATTTGTCCGAGAATTAAATTAAACTGAATTAGGCAATCATCGATTGGGATCAGAACACGATTGATTTGCTTGGCACATGTGCAAATATGTTGCGTTCATCTGCCACTTTCGTCCTCTCCACTCGGACGGGTCGAATCAATTGAAGTATTTCGAGACCATTTACAAATTACAATGCCATCACCTCGGTTCAATCAACACGCCCCAAATGTCTTCCTGGTTCCGATTGGCCCACAAAGCGGCATATTTAAAATACTTGAACAAAGCAAACCTTACCCAAGCTCTAGAGAGGCTTCATCAATGGCTTGGCAGTGTATGCAAATGAATGTAATAACGAGAGGGCGATCACAGGCACAGACTGCTTCCAACTGATTGCCAATTGGCAATCGATCGAAATCATTTCCATTGCTGTGCTCATAAATACATTGTTGCTTATACAAAGGTGCTACGTTTAGTAGCACAACAAAGGAAACAAACATGAATCCAACACAAACAAGGCCTCGAGTGGTACTGACTAGCTAACAGACAGCCCGATAGAAGCACTGGTGCAATGGTGTGAGTTTGGCGGCAAGTGAAAAGGTACATTCAAGGTGACAGGTCTATTGGAGGCGCCCAGTCGGTGCAGAAAAGAATGTTATTGCAGCCAGAAGTGTGTGCTGTGGGCTACCAACTAATGACACTGTCTGACACCCTACAGTCAGCATCACCACAATCGCAACCACTCTGAGAGACGGACAAAAGTAAAAGTGATTAAAAGTGAAACACGAGTGGCACAGTTGGCTTTGCTGCAGTGCATTGTGGATGAAATGTTTTGGTTTAGCTTTGTTGGGCCCAAGTGCATACTGAGGCACTAATAGCGATTGATTTGTTCAGGAATGAACATTTGTCAAATCACTTTGTTGTGCTTAGATGACTAATGTCAAGTGGCACTGCACCGAACAGCACAAATGTGCACTATCGCTTGCAACTATTGCCTAGTGCGACAACACAAATCAAAGGACACATCTGCCCGACCGCATCGTATGACTTGTGCCACTCGGCATCGAGATAACCGATCAAGCTTGTCTTGATAAATAAATGTACCAGATTGTACCAAATCGGATAAACGAGTGAGATAAGAATGGGGGCTCAATAATAGGCCGTTGCCGTGCATTGCCCACAATTTTATTAGCTCGTTGAACAAGTCAAATGATTGGTAGTGGCAATTGCACTCAACTTGCATTCAGTTTATTCTAAGGGCTTTAATAATTAATAAATAAAAGAGCAACACAGGCAAGTAAATGAAGTTTATTTAGAAGATAACTTCCATCTTGTACGTTTTGGGGTCGATGACTACTCGGAACATGTTGAAGTTTCGGTAGTGAGCGCTTTCTTCAATGTTGCGCAGCACACGAGCCTCCACCTGGCAGTTTTGTCCAGTGACCACAGCACATCCAATCACGTTGCTTTCTGTTCCACAGTAGTTTGAGCTGCTGAACACGGTCAGGCAGCGGCCATTGAAGTCGTAGCTGTATCCAGTGTCGCATCTGGTGGCCACGAATCAGTATTGCCAAGTGATTTGCCTCGAGAAAAGCCTGTTTGGCCGGTTCGGTTAAGAGGCAACCACCACGATTGATGCTTGGATAGAATGCTCGCTTGACCTTGTTTGGCTGGTATTGGACACTTTTAGGTAGAGGGTCATTCCACAAGAGCTGATTGAGGACCATCAATTCAGCTGGAGCGTGCACACTTGGAGTGAGAATGGTTGGCTTCTGGGTCAGAGCGTTCAGTTGGTCGATTTGCCACGGCTGATGGTCTTGGCTATCATAACAGAGTTGAGCCTCGAAAGCGGCACTGAATGACTCGCTTGAACTGGAGTTCGAATGCTTGTGAGCTTGACTGCTAGATCGCACGGGTGGCACTTGACAGTGGTTCGATTGAGAGTCACATGAAGACCGCTTGCCACCTCGTCCACCAACACCAAAAGAGAAATTCGACGAAGAAGAGGACAGCTTTCTTGGCTTGCTTCCCTTTCAAAGCCTTGGGCTTGCTTTTGCTGGGAGTCATTACAAGTTAGAACCAGACTGAAGTACAACATTTGACAGTGCGACCGGTCCGTGGTTTTATGTCCACCGATGGCATTGTTTCCATGAAAGTCGAATCATTCATTCTACTACTTCCATTCGAATGTATGCCTTTTCGCTATTCGGTACGAGCTGGAGCAAACGTTGCTTAGTTGTGCTTTCGAACATTTGTCTTCTCAATTGAGATTAATTCTAGTGACAGTTCGATCAATGATTCAGCCAGTGCAGTTCCATTGATTCGAATGAGCCAATTCAAATACAATAGAACGGCCTCAATAGATCAATTGTTGTGTTGATTGCCAACTATTAGTCTGTTGGCCACGTTGATTTTTCATTGCTGATTGTTTGGTGTCAACCAGTTAAACAGTCAAATACATTGACCGAGGTGCGTTCGCTCTGCTTGCTACAGTCGTTTTGCGCTTCATTAGAAAACTCTGCTCGAATAAATGACTCACACTAAGAGTCCATTTTTGTGCCAACATTTGCTCAGCTCACTGAAACCAGCACACAAACAAAGACTGCGAAATAAACAAAGACAAATTAATTAATAAAGTTTAATCATTAAATTAATGTGCAGTATTGTGGTGATGTGAGGAATTGACTAAGTGCGAGCTTTAGTTTCCTCCTGCACAGAGCCGCCACTGGTGACTTTTTGCACGTTTCGGTCGTATCGCAAGAAGCGAATCTTGGAACGGTTGGGCGCACCGTCAATGAGCATAATGGAGGTAGAGTTCAGTTGAGTGTGACTCTGCTTGTGGCACGAGAAGATGGTCAGGCACCGATTGTGAAAGCAGAGTGCGTATGCGTCCAGGGTTGGGTTGTGCGACCGAATGTGATAGTCCAAGCCGTTCTGCCCCATGAACTTGCTAAAGGCCTTTTGGTTGAAGTAGTGGAATGGCTCGCCATTGCGGTGCGCAGTGAATTCCTTGCACAAAGCTTGCTCCAGTTGGTCATCGTCCGCGTATCGAGCCGGAATGTTGACCACCATTTCATAGCCCATTGGGATCGTCTTCTTCAGGTCAGGCACTTCAGCGAATTGACTTGTGGCGTACTTTGCGAAGGCCGAAATGAGCTTTGAGTCTGGGGCCATGTTGGGAATGCCAGAGTGGGTGGCCAGTACGGTCTCGTCTATCACGGCGCCCAGTGGAAGATGGTCAAACACTCGATTGATGTGCTCATACATCTTGTGGCCATGGCTGGCGCCGTACTTGTTGGCTAGTTCAACTTTGAGGTGGCTCTCGTTGAATTGTCGCAGCTCCGATTGACCACGTAGCAGATAGACCTTGTTGGGCAGTGACACTTTCAGTGCAAACAGATAGACAATGCACTCGAAGCCAAAAGTGAAGGTTGCGCCCGAGTAGTTGCCCAGAAAGAGGAGCGAGTGTGGAGTGGTGGGAGCTGAGCGGAACACCGAATGGTCGTACTTGAACAAGTCCACCAGGCTGCCTTGAAGGTCCCCGAAGATGTACAGTGGCCCGGCCAGACGAAGTAGTTTGGGCTCGTGACGAAGAAGACGAATGAGCTGGTTGCACAGTTGCTCCACCGACTCGAACAATGCTGGCAATTCTTCATGGCCGGTGAGCAGTCCTTTTGGGTGATGCTTCTCCTTGAGTTCTTTCTCCTTAAAGTCTCTGATGAGGCTGATCAAGTTGTTGGCGATAGAGTCTGACTGGAAGACATTCTCCATGGAGAAGCGTTGTCGGGTCATTTCATTGTCGGACCAGGACCAGGTGTCCGCGATGATTCGTGGATCGACACAGCGTCCACTGCTGTCCAAAGTGGCCGAGTGCATGGCATAGTCGTACTTGGCCAGCTGGTGATAGGTGCAGCTGGTGCCTTCATTGCTCTGGCCAGTGCACTTGGAGGTTGATTTCGCACTGCCTCTTTGATCGGATCCACTTTTGCTATCACTCTTTGATGCACTTTTGTTCTTCTTTTTGTTGGTCTTTGCCACAAAGTAGGATTGCTCTAGTCGAAGCCATTTGTCGGGAAAGTTGTTGCTTCGGTCTCGAAGTAGACCCACAAAGTGCTCCTGAGTGGCCTTGTCGCGGAGTGACTTGATCAACTTGTCCGTCTTCTTACTGTCACCACCAAGGTCGGCTGCCAGTTGTTTGATTTCCGTGACAGACAGAAGGCTTTTGTTCTGTTGAGCATAGTAGTTGAAGGCAAACTTGGCTCGAGCTTGTGAATGGTTGGGTGCTTTGGGGTCCATGCACGCCAAGCCGACCAACAGGTGAGAGAAGGACACAGTCCCTTTGCCAGCAGCGAATGCCTTGAACAGACGCTCAAATGGTGTGCCATCCTTGGACAAAAGTTCGTTCTTCACCAGGAAAGCTCGCAGCGAGTTGACGGTCATTTGGCGTGCCGGGTAAAGGTGACTGGCGTAGTCGAGACCCAGTTCGAGCACTTGTTCATCTGACCAGTTGATTTGTCTGATCACTTGGGCCTCGTCAGTGTCGCCATCATAGAAATTTTTGACATCGTCAATGGTGAACTCGGACAGGAAGACTCTGTCCACGCTGGTCAAGGCCTGACACATAGTGACCACTTCGTCGCCCCACAGTTGGTCCATATTCACTCGCTGGACGATGTCGCTCAGGTTGACCCATACAATTCGATCGGTTGGTTGGCAGCACTGGCGCTCGCTCGATGCCTGTAAGGTGACCACTTGAGTCAGCCGAGTGTGGAAGCGCTTGGTGTCGGGCATTTGCAGTCGCAACATATTCATCCAGACGCGACAATTCTCAGGCAGTGTCGCCATGGTTGGGTCCATCTCGCCGGCTATGTCCTTCTTGTTGTGGCCAAGAATGATTGCCAGTCCATCGCGAGACACACGAGCCCAGGTGGAGACATCTTGAAGCGGAATAAACGGAAACCAGGAATAGCTTCGCTTCGCGGGATCGGTCAAGGCCACGGTGTTGTGCTTCTCGCAAATGATCACAAACACCACACAATCGAACACACGATGCTCGTAGATGTTCATCAGATTGGTGCCGAGACCTTCGGGCATTAGGCGAAACCGAAGTAGGGCATCGGGCGATGGTGGCTTGGCCTTGGAGATGGGACCAATGCCGATGCTGCCAGTAGAGTCCAGACTCGTATTAGACTTGACGCTGACCGACTCCTTCGAAGGCACCTTGGACTTGCCTGAGGACGAACTTGCGAGCTTGGTTTGAGACTTAGCTTGGCACTTCTCCATACTTTTCGACGGCGCGTACTTGGCCTTGGCGCTGACATCGCGTGCTACTGTCTTCATAGGTGAAGTCGGACCTGGAGCTTGCCCAGTAGGAGATGTTGGTTGAGTGGTGGCTTTGGAGTTGGTCTTTGGACGCCCCTGCATGACAATAGATTTCGCGAAAGTAAGAGACAGAGAGAGAGAGTTGAGTACAGCAGCGATAACTAAGACAAACGACGGACGGTCAATGATGGAGACAAATGATGGTGCTGCCTTTATAGTAACTGAGTACATTAGTTCATTCGAAAAAAGTTCAGCTAGAAGTCATCGAATAATGTAAGTTTCGAAAATCGACTCACATTTGTCAGTAGTCAAATCATCAAATGCAAATTAGAAGTTTCTAGTGCAAACAGCAATTCTAAATCAAAACACTGTCACGACCAAAGGCTTTCAATACGTTGTGTTCGAATCATTAGATGAAAAAGTCACAAAAGTGGCTCTCATCAATTGACCAGCAGAAAAGCTTCTCAAGGACAAATGATGAGATGAACTGGCATATGCCGGCATTGAGTATAACTCGAACACTTAGCATATCGAAATATGGTTGTTTCATGTCGATTGATGCACTCACTACTTGCTACAATTGCAGTCCTCAATTGTCAGTTACATATGCTCTAGATGACAAAATAAATGAATAGCGTTTCACAATAAACGAGCCAGTCAATTCAAATGTCACTTCAGTTTATTTCAGTAATAATTTATTCAGTCTATTCGGTTATTTACTTACTATGTCTAAGTAAATTGAAGTTCATTTATTGTTGGCCACTGCGCGATACCATCTTATTGACTGCCTTGTTCTGGTCTGAATCGACTGTAGTTCCATAGTTATAGTGATGGAAATAAGCTTTTCGCTTCATTGGACAAATGTCTCGGGCGGCAGAGGCATCAATGGCACAAGCTTCGAGTGTTTCAAAGTCTATTTGCAAATTACATGCTGTAAATGGTCAATGAAGCAATGAAGTTCGCAAATCGTATAGCCACTTTTTCTTGCCTCGGTCCAGCTAACGGTACATCACACGAAGCTCTTTGGGCAGTTTACTAAAGGCCTATCCAAAAATCTCCGACATCAGATCAATGTTCTTCCATTCGGGCATGGTGATTGCGGAGACTTTGATAATCATCAAAAGGGGCTCCTTTGTTGCCTCGAAATCGGCTTCCACACTTTCAATACGATCTAACTGGTCTGCTTAAGGCTTAACCGCAACATGGATTTCGTCTGAAGGCGGCGGAAGTGAAACAAAACAATAAGGCCAAGACGTAAAGACATTGCTTCTTGAAGGACGGCGAAATGGAGGAAGAGGAGGTAGCGAGCAAGGTGCAACTTTTGCTTGACCTCGTTTAGGAGATTCTAGGACTAACTGTTGATCACCAATGGATTTGAGGACGGACACCTCGAAGACTTGCTTGGCTGCGACTGAGTGTGCACAGCAGTTTGGTTCTTCTCAAATCGTAGACCAGAAGATGTCCCGGCACTGGCCCACCATCTTGACCCAGCTTTGTTCATCGGACAATTTCACAATCAAATCTTCCTGTTGGGCAATGTGTTGCTTGAGAGAAGTTGCAGGTTTGCATCAAACATTCTCTCGATGATGATGTACACTGTACATTGTACAGATTGTCCATGCCATTGTGGTCAACATAGAAGTCATCGCACAAGTTAGGACAGAGTACTACGAATGTTTGAGATAAGCAAATCAATGAATTCATCATTCTACTCATTCAACGCGGCTTGACATTTAATGCTGGTGGCGAGTGCATCATGATGAAGAAGTGAAACGAAATTGAAATTTGAAGAAAAAGATCATTTTAATAAGTTCACTTTGAATGTCGACTTACCCAATTCGAGATTGTTCTGTTGGTAGTTTGCGAGCAACCATCACAGTGGATAATTCATTGTTTGTCAAGTAGAGCAGAAAGCGAGCTTAAATTGGACAAGTCATTGACGAAAATGTCGTGACAAATGCAATACATTATAATCAATAGTTTACAGTGTAAACTTTACACAAACGGGCTCGATTTGAGTTCATCCAGTCGATCCAAAAGAATAATGTTTTCTCCATTGTCTCAATGATGGGATTCCTTTTCTTTGCGACAGTCTTAAAAGAAAGTATGTTCATTAATTTAAATGTTTTTAAAATAAGAAAAATATACCGTTGCTTTAGAAAAGGGATTTTTAGATAAATGATTCAAATAAAGATATCGATTTTGATACATTTCCGAAAGCGACTGTCGAGAAATTCCATATTTCCTAGCAATTTCGCTAATCTTTTTTGTTTCCCATCCAAACTCTCACGCGCTGATTTGATACACATTTCGAGGACCTCCTTCTTGAGTGGCAAAGGTAAACGTCCTTTCACTGTGCCACAGTGACTATTGGTTCTCGTTGATAGAATTTGACTTTTTCTTGGTTGCTTTCTTTGTTTTCTTCGTCGTGGTCTTCTGTTTGATGGCAACAAACAAACTGAATTGATCAGCAAATTTGTGTTGAGGAGGAAAACATGAATAGAGGTCAGGAAATTCTGATTCAAAAGCAAAAGTAGAGTTCAGTTCAGATTATTAGGCTGCCCCGAAGTTGACTGACTTGTGAGGTAGAGTCTTCTCGTTTGGAAAGTTCTCATTTTGGAAAATTGTGTCCACATTCGGTGATACATTGTGACTTTGAGGTGAGTCATTTGAGATAGTGTTGGCAACTTTATTCGAAATTGTCTGCAGAGGAAGAGATCTTCGTGAGATTTGACTTCACTGATCGAGCTCAAAAGTCTGATTGCCCAACGGTGGCGAATTTTCGTTATTTGACTTTTTCTTCTTGTTCGTTGATTTTTTCTTTGATCTACTCTGATTTGAGTTATCAGACGATCGCTTGGGAGGCATTTTGGCGATTAAACGAAGAAAATTGATGCAAAACGAGCAGCTGCTACTGCCAAAACAAACCATTGGAAATTGCTTGGACAGCACGCGCACTAGATGGCACTACAGTAGCCAGGCAGAGTCTGTGGCAGTCTGGCACTTTGTCAGGCAATTAAAGCGGCGCGGTACTTGCACTTGATGTAGCACCCGGTACCTCAACCCGGTAATTCAATTCAGTGCAGATTGATTGTCATACAAATTGAATGGTCAAATCCAGTAATTGCCCTTTGCACCCCATGAGATCTTCGCACTTTGACTCTCGCTGGTTAGTAACAGAGCGTTGCATGGTGACAGTCAACTCGAATTTTTGAGAAAAGCTGTAAAACCAGTTGTTGTCAAACAGAGTGACCGAGTTGATTAGGTCCAAACTGAGGCGATAACAGTTATCCTCGGGTAGGATTGATTCATCGACCTGGTCAGTCGGGCAATATCTTCCAATGTCTTGCACATCCAACATGGTGGCGATTTCTTAAGCGTTTCTTGTTTTTGAGCAAAACATCACCCATCTGAGGCCATTTCTCTGGCTGTATTGGGAGCAGGAGAATATCCATTAGTAGCCGTCGAGACTCAATCTTGCCGGTCTCATCTCTATTCCTTGTCAAGTGTTGGTTGCAATGTTGCGGTTAATTTGGCTGTAAAAAACAGTGCGATAAAATTCTAAATAGCCAAGTTGTTTTGATTAAAACTGGTGTGACATTAATGTGTACATTCGCTTGGCGTACATTGCCATAGTGAGTTTGTATTTGTCAATAACAAATTGTCATGGATGAGAGTGCCCGTGGTGGAACTAGCCGAACATGAGAATGTTTCCACACTTGTATCGTCATTAGTCCGTACCCATCGGCGATCCATCATTGTCCATAACACATAAAATTTTCAACTCAAAAGGGTAGTCTTTGCCATAGCGCTTGGTTACAAAATTGCACTTGTATAGCGAGTTTCCGTGTCTAGATATTAATATACAAATAATTCATTAACAGTGGCTTAAGCTTAATTGGTAATTACCAAGCAAAAGGCCATCCATGTCAAAGATGACATGAGTGATTTGAGTTGATTTCATTTTGGACAATTTAGTTATTAGACAAGCTAGCCGAAACAATTCAACACAACTATAGTTAACTAACCAACTGGCTTGAACAACCAATGACGACAATAATGTACAATGTATCAATTTCGTGTATCTAATGTATTTGTGCACTTATCAATTCATTTGAAAAGTGCTCTTGCCTTCTCATGTAAATGTCCTCGTTGAATCTTGCAGGTTGTTCAATTCATTTGAAAAGTGCTCTTGCCTTCTCATGTAAATGTCCTCGTTGAATCTTGCAGGTTGTTCAATTCATTTGAAAAGTGCTCTTGCCTTCTCATGTAAATGTCCTCGTTGAATCTTTCAGGTTGTTCAATTCATTTGAAAAGTGCCTCTTCGGTTGTTCAATTCATTTGAAAAGTGCTCTTGCCTTCTCATGTAAATGTCCTCGTTGAATCTTTCAGGTTGTTCAATTCGTTTGAAAAGTGCTCTTGCCTTCTCATGTAAATGTCCTCGTTCAATCTTGCAGGTTGTTCAATTCATTTGAAAAGTGCTCTTGCCTTCTCATGTAAATGTCCTCGTTCAATCTTTCAGGTTGTTCAATTCATTTGAAAAGTGCTCTTGCCTTCTCATGTAAATGTCCTCGTTGAATCTTGCAGGTTGTTCAATTCATTTGAAAAGTGCTCTTGCCTTCTCATGTAAATGTCCTCGTTGAATCTTTCAGGTTGTTCAATTCATTTGAAAAGTGCTCTTGCCTTCTCATGTAAATGTCCTCGTTGAATCTTTCAGGTTGTTCAATTCATTTGAAAAGTGCCTCTTCGGTTGTTCAATTCATTTGAAAAGTGCTCTTGCCTTCTCATGTAAATGTCCTCGTTGAATCTTTCAGGTTGTTCAATTCGTTTGAAAAGTGCTCTTGCCTTCTCATGTAAATGTCCTCGTTCAATCTTGCAGGTTGTTCAATTCATTTGAAAAGTGCTCTTGCCTTCTCATGTAAATGTCCTCGTTCAATCTTCCAGGTTGTTCAATTCATTTGAAAAGTGCTCTTGCCTTCTCATGTAAATGTCCTCGTTCAATCTTCCAGGATGTTCAATTCATTTGAAAAGTGCTCTTGCCTTCTCATGTAAATGTCCTCGTTCAATCTTCCAGGTTGTTCAATTCATTTGAAAAGTGCTCTTGCCTTCTCATGTAACTGTTCTCGTTAAATCTTCCAGGATGTTCAATTCATTTGAAAAGTGCTCTTGCCTTCTCATGTAAATGTCCTCGTTGAATCTTCCAGGTTGTTCAATTCATTTGAAAAGTGCTCTTGCCTTCTCTTGTATATGTCCTCGTTCAATCTTGCAGGTTGTTCAATTCATTTTAAAAGTGCCTATTCGGTTGTTCAATTCATTTGAAAAGTGCTCTTGCCTTCTCATGTAAATGTCCTCGTTGAATCTTTCAGGTTGTTCAATTCATTTGAAAAGTGCTCTTGCCTTCTCATGTAAATGTCCTCGTTCAATCTTTCAGGATGTTCAATTCATTTGAAAAGTGCTCTTGCCTTCTCATGTAAATGTTCTCGGTGAATCTTTCAGGTTGTTCAATTCATTTGAAAAGTGCTCTTGCCTTCTCATGTAAATGTCCTCGGTGAATCTTCCAGGATGTTCAATTCATTTGAAAAGTGCCTCTTCGGTTGTTTAATTCATTTGAAAAGTGCTCTTGCCTTCTCATGTAAATGTCCTCGTTGAATCTTTCAGGTTGTTCAATTCATTTGAAAAGTGCTCTTGCCTTCTCATGTAAATGTCCTCGTTCAATCTTCCAGGTTGTTCAATTCATTTGAAAAGTGCTCTTGCCTTCTCATGTAAATGTCCTCGTTCAATCTTCCAGGTTGTTCAATTCATTTGAAAAGTGCTCTTGCCTTCTCATGTAAATGTCCTCGTTCAATCTTTCAGGATGTTCAATTCATTTGAAAAGTGCCTCTTCGGTTGTTCAA
The DNA here is from genome assembly GCA_023373905.1 of Rhizoglyphus robini. Taxonomy (NCBI): domain Eukaryota; kingdom Metazoa; phylum Arthropoda; class Arachnida; order Sarcoptiformes; family Acaridae; genus Rhizoglyphus; species Rhizoglyphus robini. The sequence goes on along the minus strand of JAKIJQ010000001.1, from coordinate 8,941,320 downwards.
TTCATTTGAAAAGTGCTCTTGCCTTCTCATGTAAATGTTCTCGGTGAATCTTTCAGGTTGTTCAATTCATTTGAAAAGTGCTCTTGCCTTCTCATGTAAATGTTCTCGTTCAATCTTTCAGGTTGTTCAATTCGTTTGAAAAGTGCTCTTGCCTTCTCATGTAAATGTCCTCGTTCAATCTTTCAGGTTGTTCAATTCATTTGAAAAGTGCTCTTGCCTTCTCATGTAAATGTCCTCGTTCAATCTTTCAGGTTGTTCAATTCATTTGAAAAGTGCTCTTGCCTTCTCATGTAAATGTCCTCGTTCAATCTTTCAGGTTGTTCAATTCATTTGAAAAGTGCTCTTGCCTTCTCATGTAAATGTCCTCGTTCAATCTTTCAGGTTGTTCAATTCATTTGAAAAGTGCTCTTGCCTTCTCATGTAAATGTTCTCGTTGAATCTTTCAGGTTGTTCAATTCGTTTGAAAAGTGCTCTTGCCTTCTCATGTAAATGTCCTCGTTGAATCTTTCAGGTTGTTCAATTCATTTGAAAAGTGCCTCTTCGGTTGTTCAATTCATTTGAAAAGTGCTCTTGCCTTCTCATGTAAATGTCCTCGTTCAATCTTTCAGGTTGTTCAATTCATTTGAAAAGTGCTCTTGCCTTCTCATGTAAATGTCCTCGTTCAATCTTTCAGGTTGTTCAATTCATTTGAAAAGTGCTCTTGCCTTCTCATGTAAATGTCCTCGTTGAATCTTCCAGGATGTTCAATTCATTTGAAAAGTGCTCTTGCCTTCTCATGTAAATGTCCTCGTTCAATCTTGCAGGTTGTTCAATTCATTTTAAAAGTGCCTATTCGGTTGTTCAATTCATTTGAAAAGTGCTCTTGCCTTCTCATGTAAATGTCCTCGTTGAATCTTTCAGGTTGTTCAATTCATTTGAAAAGTGCTCTTGCCTTCTCATGTAAATGTCCTCGTTCAATCTTTCAGGTTGTTCAATTCATTTGAAAAGTGCTCTTGCCTTCTCATGTAAATGTTCTCGGTGAATCTTTCAGGTTGTTCAATTCATTTGAAAAGTGCTCTTGCCTTCTCATGTAAATGTCCTCGTTGAATCTTTCAGGTTGTTCAATTCATTTGAAAAGTGCCTCTTCGGTTGTTTAATTCATTTGAAAAGTGCTCTTGCCTTCTCATGTAAATGTCCTCGTTGAATCTTTCAGGTTGTTCAATTCATTTGAAAAGTGCTCTTGCCTTCTCATGTAAATGTCCTCGTTCAATCTTCCAGGTTGTTCAATTCATTTGAAAAGTGCTCTTGCCTTCTCATGTAAATGTCCTCGTTCAATCTTCCAGGTTGTTCAATTCATTTGAAAAGTGCTCTTGCCTTCTCATGTAAATGTCCTCGTTCAATCTTCCAGGATGTTCAATTCATTTGAAAAGTGCTCTTGCCTTCTCATGTAAATGTCCTCGTTCAATCTTTCAGGTTGTTCAATTCATTTGAAAAGTGCCTCTTCGGTTGTTCAATTCATTTGAAAAGTGCTCTTGCCTTCTCATGTAAATGTCCTCGTTGAATCTTTCAGGTTGTTCAATTCATTTGAAAAGTGCTCTTGCCTTCTCATGTAAATGTCCTCGTTCAATCTTTCAGGATGTTCAATTCATTTGAAAAGTGCTCTTGCCTTCTCATGTAAATGTTCTCGGTGAATCTTTCAGGTTGTTCAATTCATTTGAAAAGTGCTCTTGCCTTCTCATGTAAATGTCCTCGTTGAATCTTTCAGGTTGTTCAATTCATTTGAAAAGTGCCTCTTCGGTTGTTTAATTCATTTGAAAAGTGCTCTTGCCTTCTCATGTAAATGTCCTCGTTGAATCTTTCAGGTTGTTCAATTCATTTGAAAAGTGCTCTTGCCTTCTCATGTAAATGTCCTCGTTCAATCTTCCAGGTTGTTCAATTCATTTGAAAAGTGCTCTTGCCTTCTCATGTAAATGTCCTCGTTCAATCTTCCAGGTTGTTCAATTCATTTGAAAAGTGCTCTTGCCTTCTCATGTAAATGTCCTCGTTCAATCTTCCAGGATGTTCAATTCATTTGAAAAGTGCTCTTGCCTTCTCATGTAAATGTCCTCGTTGAATCTTCCAGGTTGTTCAATTCATTTGAAAAGTGCTCTTGCCTTCTCATGTAAATGTCCTCGTTGAATCTTCCAGGATGTTCAATTCATTTGAAAAGTGCTCTTGCCTTCTCATGTAAATGTCCTCGTTCAATCTTGCAGGTTGTTCAATTCATTTGAAAAGTGCTCTTGCCTTCTCATGTAAATGTCCTCGTTGAATCTTTCAGGTTGTTCAATTCATTTGAAAAGTGCTCTTGCCTTCTCATGTAAATGTCCTCGTTCAATCTTTCAGGATGTTCAATTCATTTGAAAAGTGCCTCTTTGGTTGTTCAATTCATTTGAAAAGTGCTCTTGCCTTCTCATGTAAATGTCCTCGTTGAATCTTTCAGGTTGTTCAATTCATTTGAAAAGTGCTCTTGCCTTCTCATGTAAATGTCCTCGTTCAATCTTGCAGGTTGTTCAATTCATTTGAAAAGTGCTCTTGCCTTCTCATGTAAATGTCCTCGTTCAATCTTCCAGGTTGTTCAATTCATTTGAAAAGTGCTCTTGCCTTCTCATGTAAATGTCCTCGTTCAATCTTCCAGGTTGTTCAATTCATTTGAAAAGTGCTCTTGCCTTCTCATGTAAATGTCCTCGTTCAATCTTCCAGGATGTTCACTTCATTTGTAAAGTGCTCTTGCCTTCTCATGTAAATGTCCTCGTTCAATCTTCCAGGTTGTTCAATTCATTTGAAAAGTGCTCTTGCCTTCTCATGTAAATGTCCTCGTTCAATCTTCCAGGATGTTCAATTCATTTGAAAAGTGCTCTTGCCTTCTCATGTAAATGTCCTCGTTGAATCTTCCAGGTTGTTCAATTCATTTGAAAAGTGCTCTTGCCTTCTCATGTAAATGTCCTCGTTGAATCTTTCAGGTTGTTCAATTCATTTGAAAAGTGCTCTTGCCTTCTCATGTAAATGTCCTCGTTCAATCTTGCAGGATGTTCAATTCATTTGAAAAGTGCTCTTGCCTTCTCATGTAAATGTCCTCGGTGAATCTTGCAGGATGTTCAATTCATTTGAAAAGTGCTCTTGCCTTCTCATGTAAATGTCCTCGTTCAATCTTTCAGGATGTTCAATTCATTTGAAAAGTGCCTCTTTGGTTGTTCAATTCATTTGAAAAGTGCTCTTGCCTTCTCATGTAAATGTCCTCGTTGAATCTTTCAGGTTGTTCAATTCATTTGAAAAGTGCTCTTGCCTTCTCATGTAAATGTCCTCGTTCAATCTTGCAGGTTGTTCAATTCATTTGAAAAGTGCTCTTGCCTTCTCATGTAAATGTCCTCGTTCAATCTTCCAGGTTGTTCAATTCATTTGAAAAGTGCTCTTGCCTTCTCATGTAAATGTCCTCGGTGAATCTTCCAGGATGTTCAATTCATTTGAAAAGTGCTCTTGCCTTCTCATGTAAATGTCCTCGGTGAATCTTCCAGGATGTTCAATTCATTTGAAAAGTGCTCTTGCCTTCTCATGTAAATGTCCTCGTTCAATCTTCCAGGTTGTTCAATTCATTTGAAAAGTGCTCTTGCCTTCTCATGTAACTGTCCTCGTTAAATCTTCCAGGATGTTCAATTCATTTGAAAAGTGCTCTTGCCTTCTCATGTAAATGTCCTCGGTGAATCTTCCAGGATGTTCAATTCATTTGAAAAGTGCTCTTGCCTTCTCATGTAAATGTCCTCGGTGAATCTTCCAGGATGTTCAATTCATTTGAAAAGTGCTCTTGCCTTCTCATGTAAATGTCCTCGTTCAATCTTTCAGGTTGTTCAATTCATTTGAAAAGTGCTCTTGCCTTCTCATGTAAATGTCCTCGGTGAATCTTCCAGGATGTTCAATTCATTTGAAAAGTGCTCTTGCCTTCTCATGTAAATGTCCTCGGTGAATCTTCCAGGATGTTCAATTCATTTGAAAAGTGCTCTTGCCTTCTCATGTAAATGTCCTCGTTCAATCTTGCAGGTTGTTCAATTCATTTTAAAAGTGCCTATTCGGTTGTTCAATTCATTTGAAAAGTGCTCTTGCCTTCTCATGTAAATGTCCTCGTTGAATCTTTCAGGTTGTTCAATTCATTTGAAAAGTGCTCTTGCCTTCTCATGTAAATGTCCTCGTTCAATCTTTCAGGATGTTCAATTCATTTGAAAAGTGCTCTTGCCTTCTCATGTAAATGTCCTCGGTGAATCTTCCAGGATGTTCAATTCATTTGAAAAGTGCTCTTGCCTTCTCATGTAAATGTCCTCGGTGAATCTTTCAGGTTGTTCAATTCATTTGAAAAGTGCCTCTTCGGTTGTTTAATTCATTTGAAAAGTGCTCTTGCCTTCTCATGTAAATGTCCTCGTTGAATCTTTCAGGTTGTTCAATTCATTTGAAAAGTGCTCTTGCCTTCTCATGTAAATGTCCTCGTTCAATCTTCCAGGTTGTTCAATTCATTTGAAAAGTGCTCTTGCCTTCTCATGTAAATGTCCTCGTTCAATCTTCCAGGTTGTTCAATTCATTTGAAAAGTGTTCTTGCCTTCTCATGTAAATGTCCTCGTTCAATCTTTCAGGATGTTCAATTCATTTGAAAAGTGCTCTTGCCTTCTCATGTAAATGTTCTCGTTGAATCTTCCAGGATGTTCAATTCATTTGAAAAGTGCTCTTGCCTTCTCATGTAAATGTCCTCGTTCAATCTTGCAGGTTGTTCAATTCATTTTAAAAGTGCCTATTCGGTTGTTCAATTCATTTGAAAAGTGCTCTTGCCTTCTCATGTAAATGTCCTCGTTGAATCTTTCAGGTTGTTCAATTCATTTGAAAAGTGCTCTTGCCTTCTCATGTAAATGTCCTCGTTCAATCTTGCAGGTTGTTCAATTCATTTTAAAAGTGCCTATTCGGTTGTTCAATTCATTTGAAAAGTGCTCTTGCCTTCTCATGTAAATGTCCTCGTTGAATCTTTCAGGTTGTTCAATTCATTTGAAAAGTGCTCTTGCCTTCTCATGTAAATGTCCTCGTTCAATCTTTCAGGATGTTCAATTCATTTGAAAAGTGCTCTTGCCTTCTCATGTAAATGTTCTCGGTGAATCTTTCAGGTTGTTCAATTCATTTGAAAAGTGCTCTTGCCTTCTCATGTAAATGTCCTCGTTGAATCTTTCAGGTTGTTCAATTCATTTGAAAAGTGCCTCTTCGGTTGTTTAATTCATTTGAAAAGTGCTCTTGCCTTCTCATGTAAATGTCCTCGTTGAATCTTCCAGGTTGTTCAATTCATTTGAAAAGTGCTCTTGCCTTCTCATGTAAATGTCCTCGTTGAATCTTCCAGGATGTTCAATTCATTTGAAAAGTGCTCTTGCCTTCTCATGTAAATGTCCTCGTTGAATCTTCCAGGTTGTTCAATTCATTTGAAAAGTGCTCTTGCCTTCTCATTTAAATGTCCTCGTTGAATCTTCCAGGTTGTTCAATTCATTTGAAAAGTGCTCTTGCCTTCTCATGTAAATGTCCTCGTTCAATCTTCCAGGTTGTTCAATTCATTTGAAAAGTGCTCTTGCCTTCTCATGTAAATGTCCTCGTTGAATCTTCCAGGTTGTTCAATTCATTTGAAAAGTGCTCTTGCCTTCTCATGTAAATGTCCTCGTTCAATCTTCCAGGTTGTTCAATTCATTTGAAAAGTGCTCTTGCCTTCTCATGTAAATGTCCTCGTTCAATCTTTCAGGTTGTTCAATTAATTTGAAAAGTGCCTCTTCGGTTGTTCAATTCATTTGAAAAGTGCTCTTGCCTTCTCATGTAAATGTCCTCGTTCAATCTTCCAGGATGTTCAATTCATTTGAAAAGTGCTCTTGCCTTCTCATGTAAATGTCCTCGTTCAATCTTTCAGGTTGTTCAATTCATTTGAAAAGTGCTCTTGCCTTCTCATGTAACTGTCCTCGTTAAATCTTCCAGGATGTTCAATTCATTTGAAAAGTGCTCTTGCCTTCTCATGTAAATGTTCTCGTTGAATCTTCCAGGATGTTCAATTCATTTGAAAAGTGCTCTTGCCTTCTCATGTAAATGTCCTCGTTCAATCTTGCAGGTTGTTCAATTCATTTTAAAAGTGCCTATTCGGTTGTTCAATTCATTTGAAAAGTGCTCTTGCCTTCTCATGTAAATGTCCTCGTTGAATCTTTCAGGTTGTTCAATTCATTTGAAAAGTGCTCTTGCCTTCTCATGTAAATGTCCTCGTTCAATCTTTCAGGATGTTCAATTCATTTGAAAAGTGCTCTTGCCTTCTCATGTAAATGTTCTCGGTGAATCTTTCAGGTTGTTCAATTCATTTGAAAAGTGCTCTTGCCTTCTCATGTAAATGTCCTCGTTGAATCTTTCAGGTTGTTCAATTCATTTGAAAAGTGCCTCTTCGGTTGTTTAATTCATTTGAAAAGTGCTCTTGCCTTCTCATGTAAATGTCCTCGTTGAATCTTTCAGGTTGTTCAATTCATTTGAAAAGTGCTCTTGCCTTCTCATGTAAATGTCCTCGTTCAATCTTCCAGGTTGTTCAATTCATTTGAAAAGTGCTCTTGCCTTCTCATGTAAATGTCCTCGTTCAATCTTCCAGGTTGTTCAATTCATTTGAAAAGTGTTCTTGCCTTCTCATGTAAATGTCCTCGTTCAATCTTTCAGGATGTTCAATTCATTTGAAAAGTGCTCTTGCCTTCTCATGTAAATGTTCTCGTTGAATCTTCCAGGATGTTCAATTCATTTGAAAAGTGCTCTTGCCTTCTCATGTAAATGTCCTCGTTCAATCTTGCAGGTTGTTCAATTCATTTTAAAAGTGCCTATTCGGTTGTTCAATTCATTTGAAAAGTGCTCTTGCCTTCTCATGTAAATGTCCTCGTTGAATCTTTCAGGTTGTTCAATTCATTTGAAAAGTGCTCTTGCCTTCTCATGTAAATGTCCTCGTTCAATCTTTCAGGATGTTCAATTCATTTGAAAAGTGCTCTTGCCTTCTCATGTAAATGTTCTCGGTGAATCTTTCAGGTTGTTCAATTCATTTGAAAAGTGCTCTTGCCTTCTCATGTAAATGTCCTCGTTGAATCTTTCAGGTTGTTCAATTCATTTGAAAAGTGCCTCTTCGGTTGTTCAATTCATTTGAAAAGTGCTCTTGCCTTCTCATGTAAATGTCCTCGTTGAATCTTCCAGGTTGTTCAATTCATTTGAAAAGTGCTCTTGCCTTCTCATGTAAATGTCCTCGTTGAATCTTCCAGGATGTTCAATTCATTTGAAAAGTGCTCTTGCCTTCTCATGTAAATGTCCTCGTTGAATCTTCCAGGTTGTTCAATTCATTTGAAAAGTGCTCTTGCCTTCTCATTTAAATGTCCTCGTTGAATCTTCCAGGTTGTTCAATTCATTTGAAAAGTGCTCTTGCCTTCTCATGTAAATGTCCTCGTTCAATCTTCCAGGTTGTTCAATTCATTTGAAAAGTGCTCTTGCCTTCTCATGTAAATGTCCTCGTTGAATCTTCCAGGTTGTTCAATTCATTTGAAAAGTGCTCTTGCCTTCTCATGTAAATGTCCTCGTTCAATCTTCCAGGTTGTTCAATTCATTTGAAAAGTGCTCTTGCCTTCTCATGTAAATGTCCTCGTTGAATCTTTCAGGTTGTTCAATTCATTTGAAAAGTGCCTCTTCGGTTGTTCAATTCATTTGAAAAGTGCTCTTGCCTTCTCATGTAAATGTCCTCGTTGAATCTTTCAGGTTGTTCAATTCATTTGAAAAGTGCTCTTGCCTTCTCATGTAAATGTCCTCGTTGAATCTTGCAGGTTGTTCAATTCATTTGAAAAGTGCTCTTGCCTTCTCATGTAAATGTCCTCGTTCAATCTTTCAGGTTGTTCAATTCATTTGAAAAGTGCTCTTGCCTTCTCATGTAAATGTCCTCGTTCAATCTTCCAGGTTGTTCAATTCATTTGAAAAGTGCTCTTGCCTTCTCATGTAAATGTCCTCGTTGAATCTTCCAGGTTGTTCAATTCATTTGAAAAGTGCTCTTGCCTTCTCATGTAAATGTCCTCGTTCAATCTTCCAGGTTGTTCAATTCATTTGAAAAGTGCTCTTGCCTTCTCATGTAAATGTCCTCGTTCAATCTTTCAGGTTGTTCAATTCATTTGAAAAGTGCCTCTTCGGTTGTTCAATTCATTTGAAAAGTGCTCTTGCCTTCTCATGTAAATGTCCTCGTTGAATCTTTCAGGTTGTTCAATTCATTTGAAAAGTGCTCTTGCCTTCTCATGTAAATGTCCTCGTTGAATCTTGCAGGATGCTCAATTCGTTTGAAAAGCCAGAGTAGTCAATCAAAAGGCAAAACTATGATGCACTAATAAAATTGTTCGAGCCTCACTGTCCTTAGCCAATTAACGAACTTGTCAATAAAGTGTCACTGTAATTAATGTAGTGTACACAGGCAATATACAGTCCATATGGACATTAGAGTCAATCTTGCAAATTAATGAGGGCTATTAGCCGAATGGGCCGTGAAGACTGTGGAGGTACATTTGTTTCGACAGATCGAACCTGCCAACCAATGGCCAAATTGTCCAACGGTTAGCAGTAGGCCAGTCTCGGGAATAGATTACTGACGAGTAGAGAACACTCACCGGTGTGCCATTAATCAAATTTGTGCAGTCAGTGCAGTCACTGTGGTGTGATGATGCACCGGCCGATGGATCATGCAAGCGAGCCAATTACGATCAGGCTAACGAGTTCAAGGTGTAATTATGTGCGAGCATGTAAAAGTGATGCACTGAGGAGTGAGTGGCCACTGGCCAGTGCAGAGCGCTCTGCTCACACAGTGACCCATTCCCTTGCTTTCACACTGTACACGTGTCACAATGTCATTAATTGGGACCATTTGCTTCTGTACACAACAACTGAAACAGTACCGTCCAGTGTAAATTGTCTCCACCACTCACGACCACATACAAACACAAATCCATTGGTCAGTGAGTTATCTGGTCAATGAACACTTAACATTAGAAATAAGTGCAAATAGAGCAACATATATGATATATCGACGCTCCGTTAGAGTGGAGCAGTCAATTGAGTACTCTCAAATTGACATTCAATGGCCACAAACAAAGGCACAAGAATCAAGTCCAAAGACAACTACTGCAGATAGCAATCAACAAAGTGAATGTGCGTTCATTCAATTCGATGCGAATCATTTGATTGACATCAGACAATGTGACAGGCCACACTTGCCCACTCACCATGCATTGGCATTGCCTTCATCAAACGAACTGCCAACACTAATCCACAATTAACCGTACGATAGTAGACCAATTGGCAATCTCCGAATCTATTGAATATGCCGACAAAGCCTAATGCATTGTTCCTTGTTGCGGTACTGTCCACTAGGCCGACAATTAACGGTTCACCGATTAATCTGAAAGATTCACTCACTAGTCAACGATGCCTATTGAGCGTTACTTCATTTTGGTGGCCTGTCGACAGATCTGACAAACATAATTAACTCAACATTACACAACTTAACATGTACACAATAGACAAGTCTTCTAAGAAATATTGCTATATAGACATTGCTTGCGAGGCACCATCTCGATAAAGACTCTAGCGAGATTAATTTGCCATTTATTTCCTACTACAAGTAGTCCATTGTAGCAGTGTGAGCTTCACTTTCATTACTGTTTGACCGTTTGTCATTGGCTTAACCGCGAATGAAACATTCTTTAATCACCGAGTGTAATAAGGTCTCACAATGCTATGGCTCTTTCCAGTGCCATACTCCACTGAGAAAAGTGGTGGTCTAATGCATTCGACGCTTAAGCAAATTTGTCGAATGCATTAGACTGAGGGAAAAACGTCGTATCCATTCGACCTTTTTGAAAATGATCGAATCCATTAGACCATTGCAAAACGGTCGTATGCATTTGACGTGATATCTGTGCTGAATTTTTTGAAAATAGTCGAATACATTTGATCCTTTTTATTTATATAATAAATATACAAAATAATATAACAACATTAAATTGCTTTATTACTTTAATGAATCCATTCGATTAACAAATTGTCATTATCTAGTTTAAACAAGAAATCATTTGCAAAATGCAAATTGTCTAATAAAATATACTTTTTCTCGGCAGTCACTCTAAGGTACTGCAATTTTGAAACATGGTGTTGCCTCAGTTTTGGTCGAGAATCATCAGTTAACTCTTCTTCGTACAACGAGCCTTCACAATAAATACTTTCGTCTTGAATGTACTTCCAGAATTTAGTTGTAAGCAGCCAGTACTTTTTACGTGCATCTTTGACTCTTCGCAAAACATTCTTGTTGAGCTTGAAAGGATTCAACGTAGAAGGCAAACTGGTAAACAATTTATCATCACCGGGCAGTTGATCTAAAAACTCGAGGTGCTTCTCCTGGTATTCGGGGAAAAAATCTACTTCAAGAAAGTTTGTTTCTAGTTCAATGTATGCCCGCATTGCTTGATGCCTTTTATGAATCGTCATACATGGATCCAAAAAACATCTCATAATATCAGCAATATTTTTTGCTAAATTGATGCTTGTGTTCATAGTGCCATGACGAATAGAGATACAAAGGGCCAAATCTTTTGACAAGGTCGCCATAATGAGACAAGTGATGCAGCTTGCAAAAGACTTCAGCGCCAGGATTAACAAATTGATAACCTTTGATGATTTCATCGGACAAGCTATTCAGTCTTGTGAGGTCTTGGTAGATACTTGGTACATAGAGCTCTCAATGAAATGCGAGAAAAGGAGCCTGACTGGAGCTCAAAGGCTTCTGGCTTGATATAAGTTTGCAAAACATTTTGTAAATAATAGTCTTGTAAATATTCACTTCGGCAAACTCTGATGGAGTCATCGATTCTTGTTTTAGTCGAGTCCATCTCGTCAGAACATATTTCGAGAGCTTCAGCGATCGTTTGGTTGATGTGTTTGGCAGGAAGGAAAAGTGCTTTTTTTACTTAAAACAAGCCTAATGACTTTCTATATTAAGAGTAATAAAAATATAATTAGAATTAAAAACATACAAATTTCAAACAAATTTACTTTAAAAAATGGATGATCTTTTACGCTCTCAATGATTCGGATAACTTCGTTCATATCGGCATAATTCGAATATTCGTCGTCGTCTTCGTCTTCTGCAGGCTCAACATAATAATACTCTTCAACCTGATGGATTCTAGGCAAGACGATTCCGTTATCATCCACCAATTCAATTTCCGTATGATTTCTCTCTATTTCATACATTTCAATACTTGGTTCAATTGGTTGCAACTCTATAGGAGGCCTAATAAAAAAATAATATGTAAACAAAAATATAAATACGAAATAGGTACATACCTTCCGTGAAGTTGTAAATTTGGATGAGACTGCTCGATATGTCTCAGTAAACCACCGGCGTTAAATAGTCGTGAAGAGCACTTGGGACATTTCTTGGACTTTGCCAAATCTTTGTTAGGACCAAATTCGCGCAATTCGTTTAAGGCTTCTTCGAAGTCAGATCCTCTATAACATTCGGTACCTCTGGTTACTTTGATCATTCTTGGTGTTATTCGAAGAAACTTAGTTGAGGGAAACAAGAATTGTGATAATCACTAGCCATAATAAGTCCCGCTTCTAAAGGGCTATCCACATATAAGCCCTGCAGTGAGGTGAAGTCAGCTGTTTGCTTATTTGTGGATCACCCCTTTAGAGCAGGACTTATTATGCCTAATAATCACAACAAGACTGGTTGAAGAAAGTAACTTGCAAACAGACTCGACATGAAGAAAGTCAGTAAGTCAGCAAGAGCCGAAGCCTAGTACTGTAGACTGACAAAACGTTGTGTAAACGATTACAACGAAAATTAAACGAATTTTTTAATACGCATGCGCACAATCAAACAGCCAATCACAAGCAACTTTAACGGACAAACACAGCTCAACGGTTCGACTGTGACAGTGTGAGCGCGGCGTGCTCACTCACAAACTGCACTTTGTGTGGTGATCGAGACGTCGTCTGTCTGATGATCAACGGTCATTAGTCTTGCTCGTTGCTCATTCTTTTGTTTCAACTTCACCTGACCCATTCAACGGTTGACTATCTGGTCTGCTTCTATCACAAATTTGTTTAAACTCTGTATTCAAGTGACACGATGACTGAAAATTGTGAGAACATCGATCCCAACGGTTAGTTTTATTATCGACTATAATTTAACGTTCGTTGTTGTCAACGAATGTGTTTTTAGAATCTAGTTTACCTAAATTTTTTTTTCTTTAAGGAAAACGAAGATTGAAGCGAAAGATTCTCGAGCAAATTGGCATTGGCGAAAAAGATGATTCTGGTAAATAAGCTGCCTAATTTGAGAATTTAATATTTATTTTTGTGTTATTTATAGAATCTGACTCAGACAATGAAGATTACGAAAAATTCACCGAAGACGATCTACAAAAAGACAAACTGAACGATACTTTCGTATTAAACAAAGAAGTTGTTTACCAAGAGGATAGCGATGTTAGTCAATCTGTATCCGAGAATAATCCAGTTAAGGATTGCGGTTATTTGGTGGGAGAAGAGGAGGTAACACCTCGCGAAAATATGCCCGATTGGTTGGTAATGGATCCTTACGATGAGCAAAAGTACAACCTGCGCATTACCAAATTTAAATATAGACGTTACTCTGGTCAACTGTCTGTCTGGCTTCAGGATGAGAACAGCGAAGACTCGATCATCAACTCTGATTGGCTTACTTTCTCTAAACGATTGACTCGCCTACTTAAAAGATATCGAGACGTGTTGAGTTTGTTTTACCGACACGGAATGTCCCCAGTTGATCGACGAGACTTTCTCGACGGGGTTTTGTTTGCTTTTCCAAACTTGGAACTACGATATGATCAATTTCGCAAAATGGAAGGCAGCAACGACGAAGAAGCAAAGAAAGAAGGCTATCTTATTGGAGTGACCAAAACAAGCTTGAAGAAGACACGCCTTACGGTATTAAACGTTTGTGTTTATTTGAATTTAATTTAATATAAATCATTTAATAGGATCTGATGATGGACAGATTTGGCAAACAATTTGGCCGTGAAAATCGTTTGGAGAAAAAGGCTCGCAAAGCGGCTGGCATACCTACACCTACCAAGACCAAGCACGCCAAATTTGGCACAAGTTTGGCTATGTCCGAAAGAAACAGGAAGAAAGCAAATAAGTAAAGATACAATGTTTTTTTGTATAGATATGCATACATATTGTATTACATTGTATTTATTTTGTTTACATTATGATATTCTCAGTGTATTTTTATATTAATTGTAACAAATATTGCTTCAATGTACCTTACTAGAATTAATAATAACATTTTAATGCTCATTTCGATTACATCCGGTCATTTCTGGCTCATTTCCAAAAAGGTCGAATGGACCTTTTTTGAATAGGTAAAATGAAATATTTCGTCGAATCCATTCGGTCATTTTAAAAAATGGTCAAATGCATTTGACCATTTTCGGAAAGGTGAAAGTGAAAAATTAGGTCTAATACATTAGGCCATTTTCAAAAAGGTCGAATGGATACGACGTTTTTCCCTCAGTCTAATGCATTCGACAAATTTGCTTAAGCGTCGAATGCATTAGACCACCACTTTTCTCAGTGTCACTCAGTATACTATAGTATAGTATACTGAGTATAGCCTCACTGGCGAATATCTCTCTTGCCAGCATCGAGCTCAATGGTCGTTTCTTCCTACGGATCGTATTTTATGGTATATTTCTCGATTCGATCATTTATTCCTGCCCAGTTGTGTGCAATGTGGCAATGGTGATGGTGATGATACGTGCACTTGTTACAAGCTGACAATGTATTTCTTGTTTCGACCATTAATGGTGAGAATTCTCCTGGCGAGGACTGCGCTAGATGGAACAATGTCAATGCAGTAGCAAGTGCCGCACAATCGACCAGCAAATACGTTGGCCCAAATCGATTCGACCATTCTGGCTTGATTCGATAATTGCCAGGACTATCCCTTTGTTGTTGGTATATGTCTTCATTTATTGCCATTAAAGCTGCTTTTGTTAATTAACAAGGCAAGGCAAACATTTATCGGGTTAATAGAGGCGATATGGCACTCCATTTACTTTGTTTGTCTATATACAGAGAAGAACACTAATATACAACTGAAATATAACTGACAGAAAAATGCGCACATTACTTTGCAAACAAATCTGTTAGATCAATTCGTATTGTATAATATCAAGTGAAGCAAACATTAATATTTTATTGAAATATAGCATTTAGACAATTGTATACTACTCTTTTTTTTGTTTGTTTAACCAATTCGAGTTCCTCCCAGGAATAGACTGAGCACATGTCATCGTCCATTTCATAAGAATCATAACAAACCGACATTCTCCCCGATGAATCTTCACTCGAGATTTCATGTGCTTTCATCTTTTCCAGCCGAAATCCTTCACACAACCTTTTGAGAAAGTTAATCATTCGGCTAGCTGCAACTTCTTTGTTTGCATTCGATGCATGAAAGTCACCAAAATTGACAATTGTAATCCTAACACGATTGGAACCTCTTTTATGTTTATATTTGACAACATCGCCGTGTCTAGCTTCAAGCAGAGCCATTACTTCAGAGGTGGACTTGCCAGGTGAATAAATTTCTAATGAGAAAAAGAAAATTTGAATTATATGACAAAATTAATCTAATTTTCAACAAAACTCACCAGAATTGAAAGTTTCCAACAATTCCTTTAGATTCTTCAACAGATCTAATGCGGCCTTCAAGACTGTCACGAGATTTTTTATCAGTTTGGTCAGTTGCGGTTAAACTACAAAATTTGTCTATAGTAAGAACAGTTTCAAATTGTTCTTCATCGTCTTCTTCAGCGCCTTTAATTTTACTTGGTTTCAAAATTGGCTTATAGACCAACGAAAAGACAGATTGATTTTGCTCATCGGTGGCAATCTCCATCAGTTCTTTCATTATTTCAATAGGCTGTTTATTTGCATCGTAAACTACGTGGAAGCAAAAACTATATATTTGAAAAAGTAATTAATAGATCAAATATACCTGAACAAAATTGAATAAGTAGCTTAATTGCCTTGTTGCAATCACGATTAAATGGCCGTGGAAATCGTGGTCTGAATTGTCGACATCTATTCACGCGATGTTGAACTAATTGGTTTTGATTGTTTCGCTTGTTAGTGTTTAGGCGATTAAATAAACCGTGCCCGTTTTGATTGAATCGATTGTCTGTGGTTTGGTCATTATCGGAGTAATAAGGCATTAGTTGATGTATTCTTTGTGAGTACATTTGCAAGTAATCGACCAATTTACTAAATGCCTCCATTTCGGCCCCATCTTCGGTCCCAGCATTTCCACAAAACTGCTTCCAATTGTGTCCCAAAGTAATACGCGCAAGATAGCCTGATTCCACTTGATTTGTCTGAATAAATATCATATCGTCATTCTGAGCGATCAATATATCCTTGTATGAAAAAATTGATTTGGCAGGGTTGTAAACTACATGCAATGAAATAGATTAGTTATATATTTTTTATATATATTAAGACTGCAAAACATACCTGATTTGAAGTGAGCAATTAACTTGGACAACTTCTGCAAATAATCGAATGGCTGATTTAATGCATTGTGGCGAGAACGGGTCTGACATTTGTCTAGACCATAAAATGTAAATCCTAGAGCAATATGTTTGATTCTAGTTTTGTATAAGGTCCCGGTCCCGTCACGAGTGACTTGTGAATAGCTTTTGATTTCAAACATGTTGACATGTTCTTCAATCATCTTATCCATAACTTTGACTAAAAAAGATTCTTCAATTGGAGACATTCAATTGCGCACTAGAATCAACAACAAAAAATAAATATTTAAATAAATAGCCAAAACTTACATATCAAATTTAACTTACCTGAATTGAAACGATTGATTAACTCGATCAGTTGGTATACCATACTATAGTCGTCTAATGCTGGCGAATATGAAATCGAACCCTCTATACAAACTTGACTTGATTGAGCAATTTGAATTGGTGCACTAGGCTGGAGATTGTTCAGACAAGAATTTTGTGAAGAAGTACAAATGCTTTGATTAGTGTGATTCGTTTTAAGCATTGCTTGCTGTCTTGTCTTCTTTGGAGAAGATTTCTTTGGCGGATTTGGAAGAGGTAGAGGCGAAGTTGGTTTGATCGATTTGCTTGATTTGACATGTTTGGTCTGTTGTCTCGGTTGTTGCGACTCATGTGGCTCATCTATGACATTTCGTATTTCACAAGTCAAGCTTTTCAAATAATTAATAGCAAGAGCAAGGGCGTTATTCTTAGATTCATTTACGTCTTGACCAACGGAAGAAAATTTCGCATTCAAATCAAAAATGTCAACTCTTGTTTCCTCACCAGATTTTGATTTGCGCATGGTTTTCCATGTAATCATGGACACTGCTAGCAGCTTGTTAGTGGCAATCAAATCACGCATCTCAGACCAAAAAAGAGCACTCAAAACTTCATTGAAAACATTTTACGCTTACAAACTGGGCCATTCATGATCTGCAATGATACATCTAAGGATATGCAGCAATACCAAACAAAATAAGTGAAACAAATTAATAAACGCATAAAAAAGCAATGCAAAAGCAAAATGGTCATATATTGAATGTATGTTTTGTGTTTCCATTGTCACTATGAAAGTGAGCAATGGTACAAAAGTTCATTTAATTGAATACATTTAGTTTATTGCAATTCTTTGCATGTGTCAAACAAATCTTGACTTCGAAAGCCATATCTTGCCATTTCTATTGCAATAGATTCGCAACAACCGAACTTGTCCCTCGTGCCGAGCCACGATCCCTGTCCTGGCAAGATATGGCTTTCGGAGTCAAAATTTGTTGGACACATGCAAAGAATTGCAATGGTGCCCAATGGGAGGAAGAAGAACATGGACAAGAAGGCAAGCAATCCCGATATCGGCGATTCTGTGAGTCATCGGTTGAATGCAAATGGCGCACTGATTGTTGCGCTCCGCCTGGTCTTCGGATGCCTGAGCAAATGGGTCGGGGTTCTATCAAAATCCCGAGTCAAATGGATGATGTTTGACCCTATCCCCGATCCATCAAAGATTATATTTTGTCATTGCGCCACTGCAATAGCAATTCACTAGAAATTTGTTACCTGCGTATTCAGAAAACCACTGTTTTCACTTAGAATCGAATTCATTTAGTTTTTATTTGTTTTTATTTATTTAATATACAAAAATAACAATTCTTACTTTTTATATTGCTCAATATTTTGAAGAAAATGCTCTTTTATCAATACATTAGCATTTCTAAGCTCATCTTCAGTGACATCGCCACATGACTTATTCACCATTTGAACAAATCGTTCAGTGGCCTGCGTGTCTCCTTTTAAGTTTGGCAAGACGAAATTGAACAAATCTCTTATACCAATTGTGAGTGGAGGTTCGTTACAATTATTCTCCATATCAACCATTTGACTATAATGAGTATAATTAAAGTCCAACTTTGATTCATTCTCAGGTGTTGGTTTAATGAAGAATCTGATTTGACTGTTAGTGATCATAAGTGTCTTCTTTGGCCCTTTCAGTACTGGATTATTCTTCAAATTTTCAATTCGAATCTCGTTGTTGACTCGAGCTTTTGTGATCAAGCGAACTGCTTCGAGCTTGACACTTTCGTCTTCGTCCCCAAGCATTGCAATGGCAACATTTTCCGGGTGTGCCCAGTACGAGTTGGTCGTTAAAGTCTTTTGGATGCTGCTTTGTGCTTTTTGGGATAAATTTCGAGATCGAGCAAACAGATTGAAGTAATGCTGCGAACCATAAACAAACGATGGCCGCTTTTTGCAATCAAAGTAAACAAAGCCGTAGACATTCACTATAAATGCAGCTATTGTCTTGAGCACTTCATCGGGCTTATCTCTGGAAATGTATATTCGGAGAATGCGAATGGCAGTAGTGAGCCACCTCGCGTGTCCGATTTGTCCCAATTTGTAGCTCTTGACTGTGTCAATGTAAGTTTGTTCGCCGGTGATCACAGCCAAACAAAGGAGATAAAAAATGTCTTGATCACTGGTCAATCCTAATTTCTCCTCTCGATCGTTCTTTCGGTAAATTGGAAAATCGTTCACAGGTATTTTCTCAAAGTCAACAACAGGTCGTAGATGAAGGTCTTCGAGTGTTATTTCTGTACCAAGAGGATGACCAGAAAAGCCTTTGACTCTCTTAGGACCAAGCAGAGCAATAAGTAGATTCTTCAGTGTCAGCTCGACAAGGTGAATTATACAAATGATCCACTGTAATGGTCGATTCAATCTCTGTTCCATACGTCGAATTATTCCATTTTCCCAACCAGTGTTGGAATTAGTACCGTCACAAGCGGCAGCTCGGACATGTGACAAATCAATTTGGTTGATGGTAAAAAAATTAATTATCTGTTCTTCGGTGATTTCTGATATCTGGAAATATAGAGAATAATTAATGTTTTGTCAAGCCATTGCCGTTTATATTAACCATTCTTTCTTTTTCGTCTTCTTCCAATTCTTTCTGTGGCCGTTTCACAGTTATGGATGTGATGAATCGACGGAATTCATGTTCGAGAATGGTATAGTGCTCCTCATATTCTAATGAACGCGAATATCTACTATTTTCATTCAAACACTTAAGAAGTTGGCGCTCTTTTTTGCTGTCAAACGAAATGCAAATGAGAGGGGTACCAAGTGCAACCAAATTTTGCAATCGACTAAAGTGGTTCTTCAAAAATTCTCTTCTAATTCTTGTTTTCCAATCTCGAATCTTCGAGACAGTGAACACAAATCGACGATCGATGTCACTAATTTGGTCAGCATCGATGAAAAGACCTGTTGCCTGATAAGCACAGATTGCAGTAGAGACATTTCCATAGATGCAAGCAATTATGAAATTGCGTATCTTCAAATAATTCCTCTGAGAGAGTGATTGAACTCGACCAGGTGAGTAATCAATGTCCCTTTTGTCTTCTTTGACAATTTCATTTTCACTGTCATAGTCGATTAGTTCACTCGTTTGTTTCAATCTTTTGGCGATTTGTTTCTCCTTTTCATGTTTTCGCTTTTTCTTATCTAGCAACTCTTGTCTCAATTGGTTTGCTTCTTTTTCGATTTCTTCCAATTCTTCTGTTCCTTCAGCATCCTTGTGAGGGCTTATCTTTGCATACTTACCAGTTCTCAAAGCAAACAAGAACTGACGATCTTCTTCGAGCATTGAGTCACAAGTGGAGCAGTCACATTTGGCACCGACTTTCTTTGGATCGTTACATTTGCCAATATCGAACAATTTCTTACCATTCTCTCTGTATCGATTCAGTCTGTTTTGATTTGTTTCTGTGTGGATTTTCTCTAGGCTTTGTTTGTACCACTTGAGTTCCTTTTTATAAAATAGTCTTCCTTTGATGGGTTTGTTTTTCTTCTGACCTTTTCCGTCGTAAAGATCGCGAACTTTGAGCTTGATTTCGGACATCTTCTTTGGCGCCACTTTTGCCATTCTCCAAAGCTGTTCAACGTCGTAAGCCACAAAGTCGACAATTTCGGAAATTTCGTGCTCGGTATCATTACCAGATTTAACCTTCAACAAAGACCTAATAAATTGATAATGTCGCATAACATCACCAATTGATGGAAGTGTACTTGTAGGCAAAGGTTTAGCACCACCAAAAAAGGGACAATCAGTTGATCTATTTTCTCTTTTTTTAATCTTCATGTTGTTCTTTATCTTGATAATAACAAAATAATGACACAATCAAAAGAATCTCAAATAAAACAATTCAAACCACGTGGTGAATGAATGTAAATAAATAATTTTTCTGAATACGCCAAGAAGCACTTTTAGCACATTTATGCACAAATACAGTGACGCTAACGAATGGCATCAAAATGGAATCTTTAATTGGACGGGGATCGGGTCAAACATGATCCAATTGACTCGGGATTTCGATGGAAACGTTTATTAGACTATAAAGTATAACTACAATGGGTTAACTCAAAGAAATTTCAAAATTCATTCCCCGAGTGCCTATCCTAGTGACCACTGATTGACATTGAAATTGCCAATTGGCGAGTTGGCTAGTCGATTCTAACCAGGAAATAATCTATGGCCAGTAGAACACAGGCACACTCCAGCACATCGCATTCCGGTTGTGCATTCTTTCTGTTTGCTCTAATGAGACTATTCGCTTTTGGCAGTTGTCCTTTGACTCTTTCAGATCGTCATGGCGATGTCATAAAAATTTACGTGTTTGCACATTTTGCAAGCAATGCATCAAACATTGTCTTTGACTTCATAAATGAATTCACACGGTATCTCTCGCGGTGCTCTGCACTTGAAAGTGCTCACCGCTTTGCTTTGGCTAATTGCCAATTAGTAATTGGTTAACTTGAGTTCTCACTTCGTTCTTATCTCAATTTGAGCTTCAAAGTTCCCGCCAGACAAAACAAACTCATAGTCTCTACCAGACAGGACGGTTATCATTACTACATACAAAGTCAGTCTGCCGACTATTTGCAAAATCAATCAAACAACGAACAGCATTCTCTTTGTCCCTTTAATGCACTAGAGATATTCGCTAGAAAATTAACATTATGTGCGTTGGGTTCATATTTAGCACTTTGGGACACAGCTGTGAGAGAGTGCATTGATCACAGTGGTGCTACGGGCCTGGTGAACATTCATTCACATGGCGGATCAGTTTGAGTGTTTAGCAATTAGGAAACTTCCTTGCATAAATAACAATACTAATAAAATTGCATTCTTTATTCTTTATTGCCAATTAAAAAATTGAATCTTTCACGGAAATTTCATTGGAAACTTGTAAATCTCCTCAAAAGATTTTTTGCCACTCTTGCCACTGTACTCCAAGTACTGATGATAGTTGTACATGAGAGATTGGGTCTCTTCGGTGGCATTCTCAAAGTGTTGATCATTCTTGCGCGCTTCATTCATCAGAAAGTTGCCAAAATACTGACCCACCAGTATCGCATGATAGTCGTGATTGATGGCACCAATAGTTTCGCTCACTACCCACTCAAATTGATTCTTCTCCGGGTGCCACATTGTGCTATAGATCGGATACTTTCGGTGCTAAATGGTGGACACAAAATGGACACTGCCGTGTGTGTTGGTGTTCACCAAGATGAACTGATCAGTAAGGTTCTTTGTGTGCTGAAAGGTGTCCACCGGAAGACACACTCGGTGATAGTTGGCGGTGACATTAAAGTTGGCCAGCATCTTCATAATTTCATTGGCGCCACTTTCTCGAAACAGTTTGGTGCTCTTCTCACTGACATCAGAAGGGAAATCCAAATTGAGTGACAAATTCTCCACAGAACACATTGCCTCCCATTTGAGATTTTGATTGCCGGTGAAGTAGGTGATCAACTTCTCAAAGCTTAAACAAGTGCCCCAAACGGGAAAGTAAATCTCGGCATTGTTCTTGGCAATTGCTAGTTCGAGCAGGAGATCTGCTGTCTGAGAGTAGCTCGAGTGAATAAGTGGTGTGCCACCGCCTGGCATTAAAACACCGTTGATTTGGTTCGTTAGATGCTGGTAATAAGAACGGTCTTTTCCTATTGAGATTGGAATCTACAAAAAAAAGTGAGATTAGATAGGCAAAAAAGCATACAAACATGCGACACTGACCACTCTGGCACCAGCACTTTCGAGATACTTTACATAACTGGACGCAACATATTGGGCAGTGTTGTGCTGTAGCTCTTGAAGCAACACACCCACAATTGGCCGATTGTTTAATTGATGCGAATGGCTCACCAAAATGGAACACAACAACAAAGACAACAACAGACAATCCGTCAGTTGTTTGAGGTACATTCTGGCGTTTCAGTACACACTAAAACACATTAAAGAGGCTAAGAGACACAATTTGGCATATTTAAGTGAACACGAACATGATACAACAAGTGCGATGCAGTGCACATTTGTCAATCGATGCTCGAACATTTGTGTGATATGAAAGTGTAAACAATGAAATAGAGTAGCATAACAAAAATGCATTGCCAGTTATCAGTTATCACATCGTTGAAAATTATTGAAAAAGGCATTCACACTGTTTATATATTTCAGTGGCACGCGATAAGATATTATTTCATTATCATTTAGGCATATTAATAAGCGTTGAGTACTGAAGCCAAAAGTCACTTACTTTTCAGCCGACTTAAAGTGCACTTCAGTTGGCCAATGGCCATATGATAAGGATTCATTGATAAATTGCTTTATTGCTACCATTTATTGGTATATTATTGAATTGCCTAATTTGCTGCTTCCTTCATTGACGATGCTATTTAGTGTCACTTGGTACCTTTGCTTTCGTGGACAATCGTGGCACTTTCTTTTGGCATGACTTCGAACCCAATTGCTCTACAAGGGGCATACTGGTTTATTACCGAAAAGTGTGACAATTTGACAAGTTGATGGTTTCCTTCCCGGTATATATTATGGCTTATTAGCTAGCACCTGCCAAACTGCTTTCCTCACGATCCAAATCTTTTTAAAGCCAAACCTCACACACAATTAGCCAAATTAATCAAATATTTTGAATTGTTAAATGACTGTGCATAATCATTGATTGCTTTGCTGTTTGATTAGTCTTCTAAGCAGTTCCACATCTTTTCTCAAGCTCAGTAAAGCCCATGCCTCAACAATTGTTAACCTGTGAGCTATCGTTGCCATGTTTCTCATTCGACAGCACTTGGCCATTCTGCCATTTTTGTTGGTGATAATCGTCGTTTGTCCAATGTTATGTCCTCTCTCCCTGTTAACAACGACAATGGAAAATCTCTTCCTAAGTAAGTTAAAATGAACAAATCATTATCATTAAATAGAAAGACTCACAGAGTTTTTCTTATTTAAATAAATAAATTAATAGCGTTCAATATGCTTCAACAGCAAACCAGTTGACTTCTCCAAGTGTTTCAATCAGTCCAATCCAGAGGCAATGGCCAAAATTAAAAAATCAGAATAATTGCACTTAACAACTTCGAAGATTATCAAACAAGAATTAGGGCAATTGAAGAAGTTGACCAAAGTGGTGGCCACCATATCACAGGCGGTGATACGAATTAAGGGTGTCACAAAAATAGACACCAGAACAGCTTGAGTGTGAACAAATTGAGAAGACTCCCACTGGTGATGATGGTGACTCGCTTGACGATGATGACAATCGTGACCATTCTTATGACCTCAAAAGCGCTGATTACTATTACATAAACATAACAAAGACGAAGACGGCGAACAAGTGAGCGAACAAAGTGGCCGTTTCCCATGTTCGTGGTCATCACCGTTTTGGTGTTAGTTCGGCAAAGAAACTCCGACTCCGTTGGGCCATTGAAAAGTACCAAAGTGCCTAACTTTAGTCGGACGCTCTGCAGTGCCAAGTGCACAGATCATTTGATTTTGCTATTATTGCTTTTGCACAAGTAAACTTTGCCTTCTTTGTACATTTCTTGCTATAACTAGAATGGTCAACTCAATTGTCAATATAAGAGCACTGTGGACTAATTTACAATGTTCACTTTACTTAAAACAGTTTTACAGCGCATCGAATGGATGAATGCAACTATTACCACTTAAGTACTTGTAAGATTTTATAAGTAAGAGATTTGATGTCTTTACATTGATAGGTCTACTTGACAGTGGTTCTATTGGCTAACCACTGACTATCCACTCAAGTGACTTCATTAACTAAGTGCACGTTGAGTATTTCAATTTACTTTGCTAGTTTTAGACAAATTGAGAGTATATCTTGTAACAGTGTAATAATAATATAGTAGTAGTGTTCAAGGCAATTTTATTTGAGTGCATTGGAAATTGGAAAGGTGTGAATGAAGGGTAATAATGGATGACATTATGTGTCGTGTGAGTGTGAGGCATTAGAGGCATTTGCCAGTGAGAGTTACTGAAAATCCTCAAGTCGAACATACTTCAGTCCATTGGGACAGCGCACATCAGAGTGGCCAAATTCGAGGCACTTGACACAGAGAGTGGACTTGAGCACTGGACAATGAAGCGAAATGTGGCCACTCAGTTTGCAGTAGAAGCAAGCTTTTCGCTTTACTGGACCAACGTCTCCCGCGGCGGTGGCATCAGTGGCACAATCTTCGGGTGCTTTACAGTCCATCAACAGTTGCATGGTGTAGCGGTCAATCTCCACTTGAATGAAGTTGCGCAAATCGAATAGCCGCTTTTTCTTGGCTCGGTGTTGTTTGCGGTATTCCACACGAAGCTCATTGGGCAACTTGCTATAGGCCCATCCAAAAATGTTTGACAGCAGATCGACGTTCTTCCAGTAGGGTATGGTGATAGCACGGGCCTTGGTGATCATCAAAAGAAGCTCCTTTGTTGCCTCAAAATTGGCTGCCACACTTTCGATACGATCCAACTGGTCAAAGGCCTGCTTGAGCACATCGCGGATTTCGTCTGTCGGCGGTGGAATTGGAACCAAATAATAAGGACGAGGCGGGAAGACATTACCATCTCGGACAGCCCTACGAAATGGAGGGAGAGGAGGTGGCGAACAAGATGCGAGCTTTGGCTTGACCTCTTTGCGGAGTGATTGCACTGGGGGCTCAGTGTTTCTCACCAACGGACTTGAGGGCACACTGCTGGTAGACTTGTTTGGCTGTGAGCGAGTGGGCACAGCCATTTGGTTCTTCTCGAATCGCTGCCAGAAGTGCACTGCAATGTCCCGGTACTGGTCAACCAACTTGACCCAGCTTTGCTCATCAGGCAATTCCACAATCAAATCTTCCAGTCGTGCAATGTGCTCCTTGAGTGAGGCCACCGGTCGAGGGCTCGCGTCAAACATTCTCTCGACGATAATGCACAGATTGTCCAACTTGCGCTGTAAACGGTGGTGCTTGGTCGAGCTGGTCAATTGGCAAGTCATCGCACAAGTCAGGGATAGATTGAGTGACACGCCTGTTAGAGAAAGACAAATGAATGAATATGCAGTAAATGCGGTTTTACTTATGTCGGAGGTGAGTGATGAAACAGACGTACCAATTCGTTAAATTCGAGTGGCAGTTTAATAATAAAGTTCAATTTGAATACGTCAAATTAGCTAATTCGAGATTGTTCAGTTCAAACAATTTGTTCTGTTTAGTCATTTGCGAGCAATCGGCACAGTAAATGATTCATTGCCTGTCAAGGTAAGAGCCGAGCTTGAATTGGACAAGTCTGTCACAGAAATATCGTGGCAAATGTAATATACTTGCGTAACACTCGGTGCTCTATGCAGTGTGATTGATTGCCATACAGATTGATGTCTACTTATACGCTCGATCTCGTGATTGACCGTGATGGCACTCCACTGGCTTTTCGCTTGGTTAAGAACAATACAGTAGATTGTTCAATTGGCACTTGAGCCACTTTTAATACAAAGTGAAATGTCTAGGCAGGATATTTAAGCACCTCACATATGCACAAATGATTTCGTACTGCAACGAGAGTCGATAATGACTCAGGTCAACTTATTGATCATGATCGAAATGGAGAATATTGTCAAATTAAGGCTAAGTTCATTGTTGTCTCTATAAATAGAGATGATCACTAATTATAATTAATTAAGAATACATTATGACACAAACTGTGTGCATCGATTGATGGACTCACACTGAGCAGTTAGTTTCAATGAGGAAATTCAATTGACAAGGCGAGAGATGGACCAATTGGCCAACTAGTCCGGTCAATTCAAATGAATGGACAAACTAAATTGAGCCTAGGTGCACAAAGCCAAACTCACACTCGACTCGATGAGCACGTTCGATTTCATTACAGGAAGGGCAACAATTCAAGTGCAACACTCCCTCGTTGGTGAATAAGTGGCAGAGTTGGTCGTCAGTGACTCGTTACCGATGTAGCCACTTGTGTCCACTTCCAGGTGACATATCTCACCCCACCACTATTGGAATTTCCCGAGTTGGTGAGACGTTCCTTTTCAGGACACCAAACTGGGTTCGGTTGAGCCTTTTCAGAAAGACCAAACTTGAGACTCTTTGGGCAGACATTTTATTGAATCATCTGCACGCGCCATGGATTGCACCTGACAGGAGTGCTCCTTCTCGGTTCGATGCCACCAGATGAGATGGAGTTGTCAAGACAAGTCAAGCAGAGTCGTTTTAAAACAATTACCTGGCAATTGCCTGACAATGTAGAAAAGTTCGCACTAGTAGGGAATAATAATTTTGGTTAGCTTTTAGATCAATATATTCAGTACAATTGGGCTTGTCCTCGAACACAAACACAAACTCCTCTGCTCTACCGCAAACATGGACACAATCTTTCACTCCCATTCGGACTGATCTTGTCCACTTTGAAAGACTCTGCAGTGGTACAGCCTCGAGTACTCACTACTGTGAGAATTTTGTAGGACAAAGTTAGTGCTCGCAGTGATTAGCCAGAACAAATGGCGTCTCATTATTACCGAAGTGATAAATGAACCTAATAGTTTGTGGCCATTTTCACCACTGACAACAATTGAGAACGCAAACGTGCCAACCAAACAGATAGTTTGCGGATATAAAGCACACAAAACAATCACAATCCACCGAATGACCACAAAGTGACACAAGTCACACATATTATTTGTGCTCCCGATGCACTAGAGTTCATGCAGTGATGGAGTGCATATTGACTATCAGAGTAATGTTTGAATGGAGATTAATTAAGTCAAATTGAATCGATACTGATTGCCAAAATTAGGGCCTAAAGCATGGTTAATTAAACTTTAGTGAAAATTACTGTCGTGACACTGGTTAGATTGCGACGTTGAACTGAACGAAATTTAAAATTTGTTTCCTGTCACGGCACGAAAGAATTAGACGGCTAAGAGAATAACTGAATGTAATAATCGAGTTTTATTTTTGAACATAAAATCAGGTAAAAGTACTAAAAACAAGCAGGTCAACTTGTACATACATAATATATTGCTCAAAATTAGTGGCCCTAAAAAGTGGACCGTTTGAGCGAACTGAAATGGCCAATCTATTTGCTGGAGGTGTACTTGGTGACAGCCTTGGTGCCTTCGGACACGGCGTGCTTGGCCAATTCACCGGGCAGCAGAAGTCGGACAGCGGTTTGAATCTCACGGGAAGTGATGGTTCTTTTCTTGTTGTAGTGCGACAGACGAGAAGACTCGGAGGCGATTCGTTCGAAGATGTCATTGACGAACGAGTTCATGATGGACATGGCTTTCGAGGACATTCCAGTGTCGGGGTGTACCTGTTTCAACACCTTGTAGATGTAGATGCCAAACGATTGTTTCGGCTTGTTACGACGCTTCTTCTTGTCCGTAGCACGGAGAGCTTTCTGTGGCTTGTCAGACTTTTTCACAGCTTTACCGGTGGTGCTTGGTGGGGCCATTGCGAATTGATTGCAAGTGTTGACTGACAAACAGTATGAGAGAGCGGTTCAGAGAGAGTGGTTGTGCTAAGTTGCCAGTGAGCGCTTTTATATACTCGGCCAAAGCGTGCATGACTAAGTAGCCAATCAGCGCAGAGAGCAAAACGAGGGAAGAACGCTGATTGGTTGGCCTGTTACTGCGCAGTATAGTTTGGCGTGCAGTTTGTTTTTGACTAAATGGGCCATTCACAACTGTGCCTTCTCATGGTCAGTGCATTTGTCCATTGTTTTTCCCAAACAAAAGCATCACTTTGGTATCCTTACAAAGTATTCTATAGAATAATTTTGTTTTGTTTTTTTCAATCCAATCGCCGTGTTACACCTGTATCTCATCTGCATCATCGCAATGAGTCATTTTTCGAAAGAACAACAAACTCCTAATTCTGCATTGCTCAAAACCAACTCAATGCCAATTATAATGACGATGACGATGCCTATTGAAGTTGCTCCAAAAAATGTTTTATTTGTGCCACCAAAATTATCAGCAGCTAGTTCACGACGAAATTAAGTTGCATCAGGACATGTGCCGTGGCTATTGCAAACTTAAGTTAATCCCAATCGTGGTTGTGGGAGGATGCAGGCAACAGTTGATAGATCGAGCCAAGTTGATATATTCAACCAGTCAATTCAGACTAATTCAGAAGAAAGTGTTAGTGCATCATTGATTCCTACTGAATCAACAGAGCTGGCATTCAGTAAGTTTGTTGAATAATTTTATTTGATTTAACTCTCATTGTTTCATTTTTATGAATAGATAGTGAAATAGTTATCAATGACTTATCATCAATCGAAACTTATTGTCATATGTTCAACGTCAGAATATGATTATTTTCTAGTGAAATATAACTTGAAGAAGAGGACGATAGCGAAGTAGTGGATAATTGTTTCAAATTTATCAACACCATGTTCGGATGAGGCTTCAAGTTTCAACAAATCAATTCATTAATGATAATTATGGAGCTTAGCAACAAAGATCTGTTAAACGTTTATAAGAAAGGTCTCGGCATGAAGTCATTGCTTTATGATATCTTTGTGTATGTTTTGGCAAATGTTTCACAAGATAAGGTGAAGGTATGTTTTGTTATTACTTGCTATGTTGCCTATTGCCTAATTATAATAATTTTAATTTTTTAGACTGATCCACAAATTATACATGACTAATCAATTATTTGAGAATGTGAATTGTTGTGCCAAATGCTCTGAGACATGTCTTATGGTGGATAATTCTGGTTATGCGCTGAAAATAGATTCATAAAAGGCATTACCGAAAATATTATTTTAGCCATCGACGACAACCCAAGAGTATTCGGGTATATGCAATTCGGAATTATTTTATTATGGCTCTCTGTTTCCAACTTGTTTTCATAATGAAAAAATTTGCTTGTACATCATTGCTGATTCGATTAAACTCTTCCGTCGCATGTTTGCCATTGACTTTCAAGACAGTTCACAACAAATCAATTTGACCACTAATTCGTTGTTTATTTGGTATTTTGTGCTGCTTCTATTCAATAGACCAGGCACTCTATCGATGGATATATATAAAACCTACCAAAGAATTTCAAGAAAATTTAGACTATATTTGATTTATTTTTTTTGGTAAGCATTTGAATGATGAATTGACCATTTTAAAAAATATGTTTATTTTTACAGAATTGGCCGTACCACAAGTAGAATTGATAGACCTACAAATAAAGTGACATTCCCCTGAACAATTGTTTAAGCAGGGATTGTCTTTAGCCTTTGATTGGCGGGCACAAGTGCTCCACTGGCTTTCATAACTTTGTTGGTCATTTTGTGTTCATCACTAATTATCCGACAGTTAGTTGTTGATTTCCGCAAGCATTACTCAAATCTCCAATCAATGTTTCATTCAATAGTCCATTCTTACAATCCAAGGGATTAGAAGTTGGCTGGGAAATCACTTGAGATGAACAATTCAACCCGTTGAGAACATCATTGGACAATTGGATGAAGCTGCTTAATTCCGAAGCAATGGATTGATTGACCTGCATTGTCTATGAACATCATCGACGATATTTCCTCCTCCACTTCATCGTAGTCCTTGCTTGCTTCATTGCCGTCTTTGCTTCGTCGGAATAAATTCAGTCACAGTAATTACATGTATGATGATAAACATGTACATTTTATTCTTCGCGGTTTGGACGATTGTTCCTCTTCACTTGGAAATTGTTGGCTGTGCAGTTATCTGTGGTGACTTGTCGGTTGGCAATACAAATTGAATTTTCATGATTTGTTGAAGCGGCTGTATTGACGGATGGTTGATTTGGCTGTGGTACCACCGGTATTTCATTAGACACAGATACATTCGAAGTGGCAGAAGAGCTCACCACTTGATGTAGCCCATTGAGATTAAAATTAGATTAATTAGAGCAATCAACTTTAACCACTGAATAAGTGAACCAGTGAAGAAATATCAGAAACATCCTCAAGCTTGGAATCTTCTGCATGGACTGTGGTGACTTGTGGTTGTGAGATGATGTTATTGTTGTAGGCACTACTCTGGCTTGGCTTGCCAGTTAGCTTATACTTGCACCTGATTGAATGTGCTGATTGGTGACGTTGTGGAATGCGGGAGAACCACCCAAAAAATAATTCGAAAATCAATCAGTTGATCATCACCAGGAATGACAAGCTGTCCACTTTTACTCACAGAAGATGACGCTGAGACAATGCTGGCGATACAAAATTGTCTTGGTACCTAGGTGGTTGAGGAAGGGAAGAAGAACCATTCTCTACGAGGTCCAGGGATGTAGTGATCGGTGCAGCAACTTCTTCGGTATTTATATGATATAAATTTTATATCGTGGTGGCTTGCTTGTTGGAACAATTTTGGACAAAGACATCGACGATTAATGACGAATGAGAATATTGATGATCATGTCGAAAAGTCGAGTTAAATTGATGCGTAAACAGAAACTGGCATAATTTCTATGCGCTTATTTATGACAAGAATTGCCACATAAATACAATATCACTCTGAATAAATTAATTGCTTAACACGAGTTAGCTTAAACCAGTGAGATGCACTAATGGCCCACTCCACCGCAGCCGGCAATTATCGATCAAGTGAGAAACTTATGTTCGCAATGGCCACATATGTGCAATGAGAAATGTTAAGGCATAGAAAGGCAGTCAACAAATTCCAAATAGTTTATTTCACGGCCAGAGTGAAACCACTAACCCAGAGGGACGCTTAAGTGAAGTCGATTGTTTTTTTTGTGGCTTGTGTTGTTCATTTTACTATCATATTGCATTTATTTAGTAGGGGCAAACTCGGCTATGGCGAGCAAGTGTCCTCATTTGGAACTGCTCGTCACTGAGTGGGCAATAAGTCATCACCTGTCTCACAAATCTGATTAACTTGTGTGTTTATTTTGCCGGCTGATAACCTGATTTTGATGACCTGCCACCATCATCACTGAAGCTTCCAATTGAAGCATCGTTGGTCAATTGGAATGTTTCGGGCCAAGTGGTCACTTGTCAGTGAGTGGTTAGTAGTCGTACTGGTTCAGTGTCTCTTGCGCTAATCTTATTTTACACCTTGTCTCCTAGTCCGATTGAAAATTGTTTTTCCTTAAGGGTAAAGGATCAAAGCAGAGGAATGGGCAATATATATTACATATCATTAACATATCATTATTGGTTAACCATTATTGCCTCGGTGCCATTGTGACCATGGATGGCGATCTAAATTTATTGCCACTGTCATGCAGATAGCCAATAGCTGATTGCAGCATTACGCTTTTCGTTATCCTTTCATCAAACAGCTTTTATCGTGAGTTGAATCATTTGACTTGTCTGCAGACATACCATGGTATAACTTCTGCTGTCATTGACTGTCAAGTAAAGGTAAAAAGTGGAAAAGGAAATGCAAAAAATGCTTTTTGCGAACACATGTGTTTTGAGGCAGTAAATATTTTGGTAGTGGTATGATTTTCATCAGTAATGTTAAATCACCCCAGGTCAAGACAGGTAAGTCAAAACAAGCATTGTGGTATGTTCTAGTGGCCAAGATGAGTAATAAGTGCCTCTAAGGCAATTAGTCATGCTCAAACTTTAAATTTTTCATTTCAAAGTAAAAAATTTGGATTTATTTTTATTGTTATCCGAAAAATGTGTGCGTGATATCACGCCAATCACGCCCGGGTTCTACGGCTCTGCATTGACATTCTGCTGCCTACCAGTACGTCGCCTGTAATAATAATGTCATGATGAGCCTAATCAAGGAAAGCACTTTTGAGGATAAATTGATCTCTTCATTAAAAAAAAGTAATGCAAAAATTTAAGCCAAATGTCTTGGCCTCTCTCAATCACACAAAGTGTGATCGGTTAAATGAGAAATAGAGGAGAACAGCATTGTGTGCTTCGTTTGAGTCCGCGGCCGACTCGTGCATACAGACGGCAATGACTAATAGAGACTGTCATTCCAATGAAATCAATTCTCCTCCGATCTAGCTTAAGCACAATTGTGTGCACTGGTCAGTAAAGGTATTTGCTCGCTTGCCTCCGTCGCTTGTCGCTCTGTCGCCAATGAACACAAGAACCGAGTGGAAAGACTCGAGTTTGGTCGAGTTGCTCCTTTGGTGCTATCACAGCGCTAATTTGACTAATTGTGACATACAGAAACGAATGTACACAATGCGACCTTTCACTACCTCTCAACAGATAATCAGGACGGCTGTGGGCACTCGGAACAAAAAGAGCGGACAAAGCTCAATCTGGCACAGGAAATTTACTCAAACTGGCAAAATGGTTGACAGGAACAGCAGCAGGACAGAGTAATTGTGTTGCACTGGTAACTACGGTACTGAGGATGTGTTCGAAGGCACAATTAACCCTTATCAGGTCGACTTGGTGCAGCTAACTAATTGCACAGATTAACTTATATATGCCCTCCACGGTGGTGTCAGTATACTATAGTCGCTTTCCGAATGTTTCGATGTTCAGTTTTGTTAAACATTCAGCTCGACACGACAGGCACGTTTATTGTCATTCATTCGGTACACCATTGCGCACATTCATTTTATTGCCATGTGAATGGATGTGAACTGTGTTGGTCCGTGCACAGATTGGCCATTCTAATCGAAGGTAATACTGAACAGAGATGCGTTGACTGCATTGCATTTTTTGCATTAATCCGTGACGGGTTGAATATCATTCCTCGTTCGGTCCAAACTTAATAACGTGCTGTGCTCTAATTGACAACTGAATCGAGCTACTAATTACATGCATCTTCATCGATCTATTCCTGTGACTCGGAACTTGTTGGGTTGCATACATGCAATCTATAGATGCATTATAATCAAGACAAGCCAGCAAAGGGCGAACAGTAATGCTTGGCCGCCAGTGGAGAACTCGAGTCGAGTGCTTCCAAATTGATGTCTCTGATGTTGGCACACGTGTGCCGAGTAAACACAGTTCGGTGATCAATTTTCATCTATGACGATTTCCTTTGGTATTTATTGCCTCTGTAAGCACTCCTTTTGTCGCATTTGGCAAACAAAAAGAGCAATAAAGTTGCGATTGTGCAACTTTATTTGTTGCTGTGTTAGTTAGCTAATTGGCAATGAACATTGCAATTGTTCAATGATCTAATTATGGATCACTCTGACCATATCAAGGGAATAACAACAAAGTACTTGCACCAACAAGGTGAATGCAGTGGCTAATTTGCTACATCGGCCGTTAGCGTGCTTGCACTCTCCGCCATTTCATTTTGATGGTCACTGCAGTGGAAATGGTTCACGTCTTGTATTGACTATGTGTTGAAAAATTGCTCTGCATTCGTCTCGTTGTAGGTCTTTTTGGTTGAGACAATTGTTAAGTGATGTCAGACAGTCATCCTGTCAACGAACATCGACTCCACCAAACTCACTCTCGTGAGAGACAGCAGTGGTAATTGCACAGTATGTCTCGCTTTACAAGCCATCTTGCAACGAATTTCAACTCACAATCGATCGATTGTGTAGGCGAGCTGACATCAAAGCAGAGTCGGTGGCCGATGATCGCGAGAATTGACTCAAACTGGTGACTTGCCTCCCACTGCGACCCGAAAGGAATGATGCGGCTAATTGAAAATGGATGAATGGATCGATCTATCGCTGTCTGGCCAGCCGGCTAGTTCGAGTTGGATGTCTGTCGCGACAGTATCAGTGATATAGTAGAAGATGTTGCTCTCTTGTGTGTTTATCTCGTTACACTCGATTGGATTGCAATCGGAGAAGGCATGCAGCCACACCAACTAGGGAGACAGTTTATGTTAATTAATTACTCATTGATGTGCGTTCGGTTGTGCGTTAGGGCCGAATAGGCCAATTAATTACACGCCACAGACCACATATAGACAGTGGGAAAGATCGGCTCACTTTGCATCGCTCAATTGAAGAATGTTTGTCAATCGATTCTTGTTCCAACGAGTCTCGAGTAGGTCGCCCAGTGTTCGCTCATCTCTTCTCATGGGAGTCGAGTGCATTAGCACTAATTGTGATATATTGCACGACTCTCCGTAATTCTGCTTCTGCTCAGTGGCACTTCTGATCTATCCCTTAATTATTGATGATTACGCATGCTTAGCTAACGGTGAACAGAGCTATTAATGAATTAATTGACACACTCGTTCGGACAAATACGATTTCAATTATGTCCACTCAATGGTGGGCAATGGCTTGATGGGCATGACCACTGAGAGATACACGAGTTGACTCTAATAAATATTTACTCGATACGGTCACTAAGCACACAGAAGAAGACAGTCCCAGCATCCAGTTCAATGCACTCAATCATGGATGGATTAATAGATCAAACGGCACCATTATGACACTGCTCGGTGTCATCACTTTGTCCACTAGCGATTTGCCTCCATTATCACTTGGTTTGAAAGGTTTGCTCGTAATCAGCAAGAATCGTCTAGCACTGGCCTGCACTTCGGTGCACTCGTCCAAAAGGCAATGAGATGATTAGTTTGATTGCCTTGTTGAGTGTCGCATTATTGATCATTTTTTATAGATCGGTAATGCGATGGTTGATTTATATCAGTTTGGAAAGTACGAAAAACATATTGCACTGACTGGCGGCATGGAGTCTATTGCGCCAAATGTAATGTTTTCTTTAGTGCGCTATGATCAAGGCTTCCTTGCCAATGGCGATTTCGGTAATAGTTTTATTGAGTGTTCACCTCCTATACGCTTGCTGCATGTGACCAAATTGGCTATTTATCGATTTCCCTTTTGTATTGCCACTTTCGATCATTGCTAAATCGATGCGCTCGAAGAGATCATTTTAATAATGGAAACTTTGTCCTTCGCACCGAACCAGTCCCTGTCCCCGATCGGGCCTCGAGGCCTCGTCGCGTGCCTTATTACCATTTGTGTTTATATTTCAGTTGTGTGCCGTTACGTGTAAGCATTTAGTTCAGTGTCAAGCAGACACTTTGTCTGTTATTTGTCGTTCCATTAACGAATGTATCGCACGGATGTAATCGGGAAACCTCCATTCTTTAATTCCTTAATTGCTTCTATTTCCAATGGCTTCTCAATCGATCAGCGTTTATCATTGGAGTAAATACTCCATTTACTTTAACAAGCTTCGAACCGAGACTAGACAAAGGAGCACTATTAATTAACACAATGTTTGCTAATTAATTAGTCGAGATTAAGCTTACAAAAATTAAGCCCATTCACACTAACCATTATAAATCACTTTTGATAAGCAAACACAAACAAATAAATAGCAACAAGCAAAGTGACAATTTGTGGCAAAGTACACCGAACACTTTGAGTAGCGCAGAGTAATTGTTGCCAATGGAGACTGTTGTGGCTGAATTGGTGTCACTGCCACACCACTCTCCACTCACAAACCGGTGAGACAAATTACAAATTCTTAATCTCAGGCCAGCTCCTGCAAAAATCAGGCAGCCACCATTATCATTGGGCGAACGAATTATTTGTTGTGATTTCTGCCATGGGTTCATACTGTCAAAGCTATCCGCTATTGCATTGCTTCCCATCAAGTATTCCATTCAAGCTTGCCATTCAATATTGATACTACTGTTGGCACTGGTGATGTACCTTGGCATTCCGCAAAAATACATTACAAATGGCAGTAAATTAAAATTACAATTTAATGATGAATTCAAGATGCAACGAGGGTCATTGTGTCGCGTCATAGTGCACTAATTGGACTTATGGGCATGGTCGAGAGCATGCTTGAGTGTTTGCACCAGTTGGGCTCGAAAGTCATTGATCGCACTGACGACCTTCTATGATTGGTCACCATTCATCTGGTCGGTCTGCATGTGAATGGACGCGGACACATTCTGGCCAACACGGAGCACTTCCTTTTGCAGCAGAGTGCACTTTGATTGTTGCACTTTTTGCTTGAGCCGATGTTCACCAGCATGGTAAATATGCTCGTAATCAGAAGGTGGGTAAAGTTTAGGGGCCATTGGCACTGCCAATCCATCCTTGAAAGGCATTGCCATCTTGGCGTTCATTATTGGGTCTGACCCTTTGAGAGGAATGTTTTCTGTAAGCCAAGCAGTTTTGATTTTCCGAGTAACCGACTTGGTACGACCATCAGCTGGCTGGTTTCCTTTAGTCAAACTACGGAGATTGTCACCAGTGGAATTAGCAATTTTCCCTAAAGAAGCGCCTTCAAGTGGAATACTCTTGCCACCATCGCCACGAGCATTGTCTTTGGTGACGGTCTGCTCTTGCTGTTTGTTGGTCTTGTTTGATTTGTTGCGAATTATATTGATTAGCTCTTGCAATGCATGGTCGGTACCGTTGTCTTCTTCGTTGTCAGTAGGATCGTCAGCCATTGGTGCAAAGTGACTTGTACGCAAAGATGATATTAGTAAAACACATACACACACACACTAAAGTTAGACACAATAGACGACGGTAAATAAATATTTAATGATTTGACTTGGCCGGGCGATTAAGCATTAAAACATAAGAACTTTAATTTGTTCAGTTACTAATCGCGTAGAAACGTTGTTCACAAATAGTATTTGCATGGAACACTTGTGTTGGCATGTGTTCAATGCCCAAAAGGTACCTAGTTGGCAATGGTCATTGCACTCCATTCAAATTAACAATAAGTTTACACATTGATTGTGTTCAATCATTTATTAGTAATGTCATAGCAGCAGTGTCATTTGAATGGAGTCCATGAAGGACAATTACATGAGCACACAGCAGTAGCAACGAAAGACCGAGCCATTAGACTTGTCGCGTTCACATAGAGACTCCTCTTTGTGTGCATTTCGGTGAGTTTGGTGACTGTCGGCCTGTCCACTCTCGCCACCATCATGTTTGTCTTTCTTCTTGTTATGCGTGTCCAACTGAGAGATCGTCTTGCAGGCAGCACCTTTGTTGGGCTCTCTGTTTGCATCATTGTCTAGGGCATCATCAGGAGCAACGAGAGCAGTGGGAGCGGACGAGTTGACACGAGCAACCGGTGCTACATACTTTGATTTTCCTTTTTCATTGGAGGCTTTCTTGAGCTGGCCAAACTGGGCGCCACCAGCACCAATCAACACGGTTGGCTGATCGGAACGAACCCTCACCGCTGACTTGGCTCTTGCCTTGGGCACATTCTGCTTGGCACACGTCTCTGGGGGCAACTTGATATCGCTCAACTTGGTGATCCTGTTCACCTCAGCCCAGCTGCCATGCTTGAGCAGGTCCGAGTCGAAGCCCGAAGGAATTTTTTTCCGTCCCAGTTTGAACACAGAAGTGGCAGTGGAGTAAGAAAATAGAAAATGTATACGACAAGTGAAAACGCTCAATCAAATCACTTTTATGCAAACGATCGTTCGAATGAGGTTGCATTGAAATGTGCGAAATAATAAAGTCAATATATAATTGACCAATTGATCTATTAGAGCATTACATTTACTTGTTATCGCTTGATCATCCAGCTAAGTGGTGCCTGTCAATTGATTAATCAATGCCATTCTACACTCGCGAAATGGTTCGATTTGGCAAAGAGCGACCATACATACAAAGACAAAACTTTAAAACTGCTCTTCTATCCCAATAGACACGATTCCAACGTGTGTGCCCATTGGGCACTGCCCAAGCCATGTCGATCAAATGGATGTGTCCAGGTTCGAGGCCAGCACAACCAAAGTGACTTTTACCGACAAGACCCTCTATGGCATGCGAGTCCTGTTGTGCCAGCAGGTGGACAAAATCAAACAAATGCCACCTTCCATTCCGTCCTCATCGAAGGTTATTTCCAAATACCAATTGGTCATCGCCAAACAAACACTTCAAACCGAGACTCAAGTGCGTCAATGGGCTTGTCAATTGTACTCTGCACTGGATCACCTCGGTGATATGACCATCTGTCACCGTGCATTAAAGCCAACCAATGTTTCGATCAGTCAAATCGAATGGACCATAAAGCTGACAGAATTCCATTACTCGATCGTCTATTGGAATGCACAAATCGAGGACATTAACT
This sequence comes from Rhizoglyphus robini, assembly GCA_023373905.1. NCBI lineage: Eukaryota > Metazoa > Arthropoda > Arachnida > Sarcoptiformes > Acaridae > Rhizoglyphus > Rhizoglyphus robini. The sequence goes on along the minus strand of JAKIJQ010000001.1, from coordinate 8,903,307 downwards.
ATCTTCCGTGTTTGTCATTGTCTTGCCAGAGTCAAGTCAGTGCCGACTTTGAAGCACTCGAGGTGTATGGCGATGCTGAGAAAGATCAATTCGATCCAATCATGGCCGACATTTGGTCGTATGGGGCGGTGCTATACTTTGCCGCAAGTCAGGGAAATTATCCGTTCAATTGTGCACTGGACAATCCCAAGGTAGAGCAAGAAATTCAAGCGAATGTAGACAAATTGCCACTGTCTGGACAAGTAAAGGCGTGGCAGCACTGCTATAGTTGTATACAGACAAACGCATTGACTCGAATACCGTTTGGCCAGATCGGCAGACATGGCTGGCTGACTTTGCACTACATCTGCGACATATGAATAAAGCGCGACCACCGGTGGTATCGTCAGTCCCAATCAACATGTCCACTCATGTGTAATAGGCTAGTCTGCTTGATGACAGTAATCAAAGGCTAATTTTATCTTTTATTTTATTTTATATACTTGATCAACTGCTTTCGCTGAGAGTCCTAGTTACTAGCCCAAAATTAAGCAGCGTCTTTACTAACATGACAAGCAAAACATAACCATCATAATTATCAAGTTTATCAAGAAAGGTAACTCTCAATTGCAACTGTCAAATCAGTGAGGACGTTGCCACTAGCCACCAAACCACATTAAACCACACATGTTGATTTACATTTTGCATAAATAAACATTTTTAGCTAAATGTTAAATTAGAATAAAAGTGTTTTCTGTTGTTGCCTTAAAGCTATTGACTCGCTTGTCCATTTTGCAATGTTGTTCCTGCGCGCCAAACTGACAAACAAACCACAACATTAGACCAACGACAACACTCCACACAATGCCTCTCGACTAAGCCCTATAGAGACCAAGTTGCTTCAAGAAAAAGATTAGGCTAAGTAGATGCGAATGTACACAATAGACCATTTGATAATTGACGTAATATAGTTTAATGAAATGTGTATTAATAATAAATGTTATAATAATAAAATAATGTAAGTAAGCAGTTGTGTGTGGGTTTGTAGTCCTCTTTTGCAGCTTCGATAAGAAAATCAACTGTTTCAGATATTCCTTAATCCTATAATAAAGAAATTATTAATTTAGCAAACAAATTGCCTTCGGCACATTGCTTACCTTGTTCATTTGTGGTGGAAGATTCTCTTTTTCAGCTTTCATAAAGCAATCCACAGGTATCAATGGTTCTTAATCCTATATAATAAAGAAAGTATTTATTTAGCAAACAAATTGCCATCGGCACATTGCTTACCTAGCTCGTTTGTGGTGGAAGGTTCTCTTTTCCAGTTTTCTTAAAGCAATCCACAGGTGTAAATGACTCTTAATCCTATAATAAAAAAAATTAATTATTTAGCAAACAAATTGCCTTCGGCACATTGCTTACCTAGCTCATTTGTGGTGGAAGGTTCTCTTTTCCAGCTTTAATAAAGCAATCCACAGGTGTAAGATAGACCCTAAACACATAATAAAAATAATTATTTAGCAAACAAATTGCCTTCGACACATTGCTTACCTTGTTCATCTGTGGTGGAAGATTCTCTTTTCCAGCTTCCGTAAGGAAATCCTCAAAACGTGTTAACAGAACAAGAGACAAAGAAAGACTAAATGAATGATTTAAATTAAAATCGAACTCACTTCTCGCAGTGCAGTGCTGCATTGGCAAGTTCTATTGTGACGTCACTTTCGAGTCGAAAGCAGCATTGAGAATCTCAATAGGAGAAGGACGCCATCTATTGTCTTGAAAGGAAAACTTGACGAGAAAATTAAATTTTTCTAATCGCGATCTCGTCTAATATTATTATAAGCTAATGCTTCAGGGAAATTGCTGTGGCAATTAGATCGACACTATTCCATTTCTCTTTCTTCAATCACTCAAATCACTCGATTCTACATTTAAAAAGGCATCCAGCTTTTATCAAGTTTGCCATGAATGGATTGATCAAATGGAATAATATGAAAGCACCACTTGAGGGCAAGAATGCACTATAGAACCACTGTGCCCAGAGAGCAATGTAGCCAAATTGTCCGCCATATGATAAGACTGTGCATATCGATCCAGTAATGACACAGTCTAACAAGGCACATGTCAAATTAAAATATATACAACGAGTAATGATTAAACTAACCTGTTGGTGATGTCATTTGGCGAACGATTATGAATCAATCAAATGAACTATCACTGGCAATGAGTTGAACATTGATCGATAAAGAGAACATACTTCGCCGTCGTCGTTGGCAATAATTTTGTTGTTGTTGCAAATGTGATCTACATTGGATAAAAGTTTTTTTATAATTATGATCGATAAAAGAATAAAGAATTACCGTTACTTACATCAAACGGCTAAATCAAAGAGTACACTGTTGTTGTAACAGACTTGGCATATTGATTTTCAAATTAGACAATAAAGTGGCAAATATTTCGCGAAATTCTATATATAAAATAGTTTTGAGTTGTTTTGATTTGTACAAAAATATGTAGGTGCCATATAGACGTATAACGAGCTATCAAATCAAGGGTCAAGTGACATGTAGAATCATTTGGCAGGTCGGCAAACATTTAATAAACAGCTTCGTTGTCTTCCTTAAGAATGGAAGAAAAAGAAAGACTAAACAAATAGAAAAGAAACAATATATTCATAATAAATCATATAAATTACCTGTAAAAATTAAACCAATATTGCAGTTGCAATTGAATTAGCCTCCGGTTTGCTCTTTTTTGATTATCAATGATTGAGCATTAAATTCGTCAATGCCTCGAACGATAAACGCGGCATAATAAATGGGCTCAGAATCAGTATATTTGAAATAATCATTTTGAATTTGTACTTCATTGCCTAGTGCATTGAGAAATGCTATATTTTCATCCGATTTGTCGGCAATTTTTGCAGGCAATAACAATAGGACAATGCTGCTTGAACGTTTCTTTATGCTGCTTTAGGTAAAGCGCTAATTAATAAAGTAAAGATTTAGTTTATTTTCCAGGTAATGTTTTATTCACGATACATTACCTTACCTTGTTAGATTGTTGTGAAGGATACTTTTTAGCAGCAATTTCCATAAGCCAATCCGCAAGCGGCAGAACAAGCAATGGTGGCTAAATCTTGTCCGTAGTCATTTTTTCTACCATTTTTTACCGTTGTGGAAAAAGTAATAATTAGCGACGACATGTTGTTTCCTTTGTGCAATTAGGAGATTTCAATTTGCGTTGGAAATCGTTTGTTAAGCTGACGTGAGACGATCGTGAAAATTCACTGAAGAAAGAGGATAAAGTGAACAAAACAAATGAACGAGAATGGTGAGAGAAATGACAGCCATTCAGGAATACAGGTTTACACAAGTGAAAGGAAAGAAGTGCATGCTCGCCGTCATTTTGTGCTGCTGCTATTGTGCACAAAGCAACGCGCTGTTTGCATTAGGTGTTGTTTTGATCAGCACGAGACACTAGCAAATTATCTCGGGTTCTCTCTTTTTGTTCATCAATTTCTACACATTCTCTGGTTCAGCCATGGACCAACCATGGACAACAAGTTCGCTCCCCATTGGTTCTCAATTACAACGCCAACCAACACAAAATTGTTTTTTAATTTTGAATTGCAATTTAAACAAACACAAGAACAGATGAAGGAATGGACTGAAAAGTTTGTTGAAAATAATAGCAATGCCTTCCCTATACTCGAAAAGAAATATGACGAATTGAAGTTGGTTTATTCTGATTTCAAAACAAATGGCAAACTGAACGACAAGGCCAATCAACTCAAGGACCATCAAGTGGCCCTCGTGGGCCAATTTAGTCGTGGTGAAACTGATCACGCCGGAACATCTCAGCTTGGATGAAACAACTCGTCAAAAACTGCTTCTGCCCATAATCCTAGCGATATTATTGATGATATTATATAAGCGGGTATCATATCTTTCTGATGGAATTATTATTATTATCAATATAACATAATAATTATGTTGTATTTTTTTGACAGATTTGCCATTACCTGAGTCTAAACCTGCGACCACTTCTACGGTTCCAAATTGATCGAAATTGTAGAGGCAAGGTGATTTCTATCGGCCTTACTAGCTCGGAAATCTACGACAACCGCATTCCAAAAAACTCACTGTTCATAAATAAGCCTCTGGTATACCTTAATATGTGTATATTAAGCTCTGCTATACAGCTATTAATGTATTAGTTGATGAAATACACGATACAATGTATTTGAATTTGCAGTGAAGCTGACTTTCAGGTGGCAAATACATGTATTAATGTATAATAACTCAAATACATACATAAGTGTATTTTGACTTTTCAGTGAAAATGAATCGTAGATGGCATATACATGCATTTATGTATAATAACTCAAATACATACATAAGTGTATTTTGACTTTTCAGTGAAAATGAATTGTAGATGGCATATACATGCATTTATGTATATTAACTCAAATACATACATAAATGTAAATCTAGCATTAGCAGAATTTTGTAAACTATACACCAATGCATTGCAACCAATTGGTATAAAACTTAACTCAAATCAATAAATATAAACTTAAAGATTTTATTTAGTATATACTATATTAGATTATATTAAAATCTTTTCACCAATCCATCGAATTAAATAGTACTTAATGTTGCCTCTGTTGAGACTTATATCTTTCTTATTTTTACACAATTCAGGTCGATTTTCGTGTATCTTAGTTCTTGTTGCATCTTTCATTACTTTGATTTCTTTTTCACTCCATCCATATTCGAAAATAAAGTCCTTGTGTAGAAAGTCCTTCCATTCGTCCAGCCACAAAACAGGTAAGCAAACTGTACAATCTTCACAAATATTCAAGCGAGGCATTGCACCAATACACAGAGCCAACAAACGGGCCAATATATTGGCTGGGGATCTAATCAGCCAATATATTGGCTGGGCCCTCGGCCAATATATTGGCTGAAATGAACGAATATATTAGCTGGAATGGACGAATATATTGGCCGCAGTCAAACTAATATATTGGTTGATTCAAATATTGAACCCGTTCTAATGAAAGTTTGATGAAAGTGTAAACTTAATTAAAATTTAATTTAATGAAAAAATTAATAAAAAAATATAGTCAGCAAACAGACAAAATCAATCAAATTACACTGCATAAAAATACAAATCACTTTTTGCTGGTTCCTCTTAGCACACGACTATCTTGAATTTTTTGAGATCTGGTACATTGGTGCTTTCACATTGGCGACAGACAGTTTTATCCGTTTTACAGGAAAAGAAGAAGTGTTTTCTTGTTTGGAATCTTGCTTTCAGTGCTTGGGCCTTCTCTTCCCCATGCCCCCATTGTGGCTTGGTATATAGTCGAGTCATTGATATCCTCATCTTCATTAAATGAAATTGTGTAGCTATCGGATCGGGGATTGTGGGATGTCTTCTTGCTGGTGTCACTTGAGGTAGATGATTTGGTCGAGGCAATGCAAACTTCATCTTCAGACAAACTCGAATACTCATCAGAAGAAACTAGAAGAAGAAAAACCGAATAAAACAAGTGAAATCAAAACAAATGGGATTTGATTACCTGATTTGGGCGTTTGTGGGATTTCTTCGATCTGAGTGCGGTTGGTGGTTTGGATGAGGCCTTGGAATCATCATCTTCGTTGGATGAGTTCGTGCCCTCATCAGAAGAATCTATAGATTGTATACAAATGAAAACCGAATCAGACAAGTGAAATCAAAAGAAAAGTGAAATAGACTACCTGATTTGGGTTTTGAACGCTTGTGAGATGCCTTCTTGCCACTTGGGGTTGGTGGTTTGGATGAGGCCTTGAAATCATCCCCTTCATCGGATGAGTTCGAATCATTGTCGGATGAATCTACAAACAAAAACAACAAGATCAGAATAATGAAATCAAATCAAAAATGAAATAGATAACCTGATTTGGGTTTTGGGCGCTTGTGAGATGCCTTCTTGCGGGTGCCACTTGGGGTTGGTGGTTTGGATGAGGCTTTGGAACATTCACCTTCATCTGATGAGCTCAAGTACCCATTCGGACCAACTAGAAACAAAAACAGAATCAAATTTGATTCTGTTTATGTGAGATAAATGTATCAAACTTAATTAAACAGTCATGATTTTACTTACCGCAGCGGTCAATGCATCAAAAGTTGATTTCGTGTTTGATAATGCCATGGTATTGATTTTGATTTGACGGTGTTTTGATTTGTTGAGAATCCATGATTAAAAATGATTGATACACACAATTTAAGAAACTAGATCCAAACACATCTAGTCAAGACACACGCTCATTCCGAGTCCTTTGTTCTACTTGCAAGACACACTCACAGAGCCGCACCCTTTCTCAAAAGCCACTCGGCCACCTTACTGGTCAAAACAAACACAGGCCTCTGCTGTTGCAGTATTTGAGCGAGCAAGCGAGTGAAAAGAAAGTAGCAGAATTTGTCCACAGATGTAGTATACATGTTTGAGGGACTCAATATGATTATGTGATTTGATCTTAATACTTCATAAATTTAAATAAACCAAACAACAATTGATTTAATTTTGAATATTTTAGAGGTAAGTAGATAGCAAATATAGCCATATTAAAATTCTTGTAAAAGATTGAAATATTAAACATTTTCAACAATAATCATGCAAATTTCAGAATATCAGTACAATTCTAAATAACATAAAAAATTGTTTATTGGTTTGATTATCAATATTGGGAAATGCTACATTATTATCATTTGATTCATTATTCAAACTGCTTTGTTATTGTTTTACTGGTTGTCAATGTATTCAGAAGAAATGTGCATGTGGTATGTTCTACCCCTTTAGTGTTAAAAAAACAACATTCACAAAATTCGTTTCATGAGCGAATATAGTCAAACTGAATGTGTCGATGGGTGGTACAGCCCTTGTTGATACCCTAAAATAATGCCACTTATTTTGGACTGTTTCGATTTAATTTTTATTATTTATTTTTATTATTGGAACATATTAATTCCTATAATCATTTCCAAATTAAAGCGTAATATCCATATTAACCAAGAACTCTGTGAATCATTTACATGATATGGACAATTGTTAAGAGCTAGTACGTTTAAGCTAAGAAGCCTAATCTCTAACGGGCGAGCAACAAGAGTGTACCTTAGCTTGAAGTGAGAAAATCCTCTTGAATAAGAATATTCTTGACTGTGATCGTATTTCTATTCAGATTGGTTTTGTGATTAAGTCTTTAATAAAACTTATTTGATTGTTTTGTAAGCGAAAAATATTGTTTATTAAACATGAGAGACACAAATCCAAATGTAAATGCATTGTCTGACAGTGAGCCAATACAGCAATAATTACTGGATTAAAGTTCATGTTTTTATTGAAATAGTGTTTTACAATATATTGATAATCAAGTTTCACTAATATATGTTCGAGAAATCTAGGTAAATAGTTGGTTCTAGTTATGATAACATTTTAGAATTTTCAACTAAATCAACTAATCAATGCATTTAACATGTTTATCTACATCAATGTAACAACATTAAAAGCAGTCAATTAAGTTAAATCACGATTGAATATCACACGTACTGTGTTATTGGCAATTTAGCTATCCTAATGTCATAATTCTTAGTAATTACCGCGATCAACATAAAATTCAAAATCTAAATATCTTTTTCAAATGGGGTTAAGTCTACATGCATAACGCTTGATCGTCGATGTTGTTTGGAGAGAAAACTTGTTAAGTCGGATCATCGTCATTTCACACTCAGTTTATCGATTCACGCCTAGTTTTTTGTTACATGTCCACACTTTGGACATTTGTCCGTAATTTGGCTATCTCAGAATATGCCAATTTCCACTAATAGATTAGATTTGATAAAAAATACGAATAAATGTCTTCTTAAAGGTGTCTCGACCAACGTATACAGAAATTTTTATGTGGGTTTTGCGGCACTCGTGCCGCCCAAAAGAACTTTTTGGAGGGAAAAATCGCTATACATTTGTGAAAGAATGCCCTCTTTATCGTGGGCCGTAAAGCACTTTAATTTTCTATATAAAAACGTCACTAAACCCAACCTGATTGGGTTAAGTTTTTGTCTATTTTGTACGTTTAAGTACAAATTTTATGTACAAACAAACCAACTTTAGTTGATTACTTTGAATCCTGACCCATTTAGTGAAATTCTGGCTAAAATTAACGCTAATTTTACGGTAATTTTTGTTTCTATCTTTTTAGTTACATTTGTCTCTAATTGGCGCCTATCTCAAATAGTATTTGATAGTCCGGCGCCATCGATTCCTGACGCAAGAACGTTCCTTGCAACTATTACATTGTAATAATTACAAGTACGGTGCATATTAAATTATATAATTTCCATGTAGCATATAAAATAGATTAGCTAAGATACCCAAAATGCTTTTGTTTTATGCGGTTTGAGTTGATGACGACGTTGTACATTGTACAATACAATCTCTGTTCATCATATCTTGGTCCAGTACAAGTTTTGTATGTTTTTTACAATGAACTGAATACGGTTTAAAATAAGCTTAAGACATTCAATTAAGAATATTAAGATGATATAATCATATAAATAAAGTCACTTAAAATAGAAGCAAGATTTACAGTATAACTTCGCTAAATATAATTATTTATTTATTTATTTATTTATTAGTCTTTTTGTTAATTCCTTATATTATTTATATAACTTATTTTATTTTGAATTATACTTTAATTTATAAAGAATTCAATTCAATATTTCTTTAAAATCAAAACAAGTCCTCATCAAGCTGTGTTGTCAAATTACACTGTATTCGGAGCAGTACTGCACACTGCAGTGCACAGTGCTGCTCGTGAGTATATACTGCCACAGTGTGGTAACCACTCAATCCATAACAACAACCCCCTCTCACCAACTCACTGTATGCAAAAAAGCAGGGCAACTGAATCTGTGGTCGGACTACTTTCAGACAAAGACTTTACTCACAGTGCATAATATTCCCACCAAAACACACTTTAATATTTATTGATTTGTCCAAAATTGTTTGTGCTATTTCTTGTTGTTCATTTGTCACAATTATTCAATAATGCCCAAAGAAACTACCAAAAAAACTCTTTTGAATTGACGGGATTAATCGATTTTGTATTGCACAATTCGATTTAATGCACGACTTATCAGGTTTGGATTTTTAGATAGAAAATAATTTTTAATTGTTTTTAATTTTTCAGAGGGCGTTTGCGCTGAAATTTTAGAGCTTATTTTGAGTTCACTTGTGAATGGGGAAAATCAAGCAAAAAATCATTGAAAAAGATTTCAACAATTCAAATTTTTCACCAAAAATCCAATCTTGAATTGGAATGGAAGCGAATGATTTCATTTGAGAGGCAAAGCTGTTGAGGTTTGAAATTAGAAAATGTGTAATGATGATAATAATTTAATTAAATTAACAAATATATTTTTATGTAATTACTGAGTTTTTATTTACATTGTGAATTGTTATTAAAAAGAATAAATTCATTATTAAATCTTTTATTTTAATTATTTAATCTCAAAAGGATTAACTTGATAATCCCAAAATGGTATAATCTCAAAAGGATTAATTAAATAATGCAAAAGTTGTTTGAAACCAAACCATCTTCTGCAAATATTCACAAGTCCTTGGCTAATATATTGGCTAGGCCTAATATATTACTGTAGTTGACTTGTCCGCTTTGCACTTCCAAGCAATATATTGGCTCGGGAACGACTCAGCCAATATATTGGCCCGTTTTTTGGCTCTGTGTAGCATTGGCTTCGGCATTTTTCTCACCCTTACGAATGCTATACAAATTGCCAACACATACTTTCTCGCCAGATTCTCTTGTTACATACCTCTCAGGACTGAACCATATCTGCTCATTGCGATTAGGGCTTTTGATCAAGATGTTTTTGTTTAATTCAAATGGCATATTCGCATTAGCATCATCTTTAGAAACTTTTTCGACTTCGGGGTCAAATTCGTCTACAGGCCACGGATTTAAAGGTTTACTTGATCGGTCGAAAAGTTTGAAATTTTTGTAATCGATATTGTGTAAATATTCCGCTTTGTTTTCCAAAGTTCTTGTTAAAAGTGTTTTTTCTATTGTCTTGGTGTTGTTTATTCGCCTTGATTGTTCTTTGTGTTCTTGATGCTTAAGCTCATATCTGAGCACTATGTACAAAAATAATGGACCAAACAATCGAATTTGCTGAGCATAATGCAGAATGTGGTGTAACTTGCAGCGAATAGGGGTACCAGTTAGTGTTGTAATTCTTTTAACAATTTTTGGTGCTAGTATCTCCATTTGTTTCAGATCATTCTCATCTAATTCTCTGGCGAATGAATAAAGAATAAATTTTTTGATGTCACAATAGAGTGTAAAGCCATTTTCGCCACTTCCAGGATTTTGATGTTCTTTTTCGTCCTTCAAAATACTTTTTAAGAGTCTGTTGAAACTAATAGGTTTTTCCTTCCACCTCACTTCACCACCATTATGCTGATTCGGAACTTTTACTTCGTGTAGAATAGCTTCCATCTTCATAAACAACTCCAATTTCTATGAATAAATTAATATATAGCAATTACAGAATAATAAATGCTAATTACCTGTACAGCATTAGCTTCCATAGTAAAAGTGTCGGCTGCTTTCAAAGTCACCAATGGTCGACATTCGTAGTAGTTGAATTCTCGAAATTTATTCTCAATATACTTTTGAAAGACCAATCTCGAGTCTCCACCCAATTCAATCGAAATTGCATTCAAAAAGAGCTTGAAAAAATCCGGAAGTATTCCTTCGAGGATATCGTGACAGCCATCAAAAGGAAATGCATTTGTGATACATATCTTTGTTGCAAGTCGTAGATCGTTCGTTATTAGATATGGAGGTTTAAATAGACCAATTGCTTGGTTATCTTTATCGCGACTATCCAAATCGCTAAAGTCATCGGAAGTCAGAAGCCTGCTCACGTCAGTTGACTGCATCGATTTGTGTTTCTTTTCTATATCTTCTTCTCGACATTCCAATGGAATTTTATTCCACACGTAAGAACAAGAAATATCGTGAACATTTGAAGGAGTGAATTCATCTTTGTACTCGTTTTCCCTAACTTTTTTGTATTCTTCTTTTACTTCAGGGCATGCACACAATCCAGGCAATCCACAACCGCGACAGAACATAGCCTGAACCGTAAAGCATTCTCTATATCCGGCTTGTTCATATGATGATAAATTGTCACCAAGTGTTGTACTCATCGTTACTGTGTAGACGACGCCATCTACTTCAATCCCATTTGTCGCCAATTTGATCAGTTCATCTCGGATCGGTTTGTAGAGTGTTCTAAGGTTTGTTGCAGAATTCTTGCTCTTTTTTATCAACTCCATGCTATTTCTGCTTATAATTAAGAGAGTGTCAATGTCGATAATCTTGGTCCTGAAGTTGTACGGCAGGTTTGGGAAAGTAACATATAAAAAAGACAGTTTGGTTTCTCTGCTTTTTTCGCCAATACTTTGATTTGATTTCTTTGTTTGTGCATCGTCAAAGTAAAACTCAACTAGAAGATCATAATTAGCCAAACGTTCATCAAATACAGAACCATCATCAATGCTTTTGTATACCTAAAAATTATTAAGTTAATAAATTATTAATTAATTTCAGTTTCTATACTTTAATTGGTTGGGATTCTTCCTGTGATCCTTGATGTTCGCGAGATGTGGATTCCCTCTTCTTTCTTCTGTCGTCTAGTAACTTTCTTAGAGATTTATTTTTTAGCATAACTTTGCATAATTGTTCTAATGATACGCGCCAATACTCCACCTCATTTTCTTTACTAATTTTGAGTGTTCCCCGAACTTTCTTCAATTGATATTTTCCTGTTGATAGTTGTATGAATCTCTTGCTTAAGTAGCAATTAGGACTTTTTGCAATTTTTCTTTGCACAGGTATTAACGTGTTTTTGAAATATGAAGGCTCCATTTCACCTCGACTAAGCGCTTGCACAACATCATTTAATATTTCAGTGTGCAAGCTTTTGATTGCATTTTGCTTTTTGTAGCAGAGCTTCTTCATAAGTGCATCGAATTTCATAAATTTCTGTTTAAACATAAAGGTGACACATTACACATACAGTTTGTTAACTAAACACTTTAGTAAGTAAATACCTGAATCCACTTATCACGTATATATTGCTTAATAAAAGAATCTCTTTTATTCTTTTCTTCTTCTGGTGGTTCTTGAACATGTTCAACATCTTCATCGTCGTCGTCGTCGTCATCATCGTTGTGTTCCTCTAGGTTTGGTTCAGAATCAAAATCTTCCTCGTTATCCCCGTTGTTTAGAATGTCGCCATCTTCATGTTGCTCAATGGCATCAACATTATGGTCATTGTTCATGTCAACACGCTCCATTTCTTCATATTCGTCGATATCTATATCCATGTTGTTATAATTACGGTCAAAGTCAGTGTCGTTGTTGTTCTCACCATGAACATCGATTATCTGATCAGGTCTAACATATTCCCAAGTTTCGGTTTGTTTTATATACCAATCTTTTTCTTTTGATACACTTAAAGCAAAATAAATCTTAGAATAAGACCACAGAAAACATTTATATAACTTACGGGATATGGCAGCAAACTTCAAGATGATATGATTCGATGTGTAGCCGTAATTGCCTCAGTGACACAAACTTAAAATCACAATCATTATAACCGCATTTAATATCGCCATAATCAATTTTAGTCCATGCTTCTCCGTGTTTTCGTTTTCCCTCAAGAGCAGAATTTGATTTTGCGGTTGAAATTTTCTTAAATTCTTTAAATATTTTCTTCCAGTATGGATGCACTTCATACCCTTTGTTCGGCTGCTTAGGTATTGCCCGATCTTTTATACCCTTCCACTTCTTGTAATTTTCGATTTCAATCATTTTGGTCGGTAATATATAGCCTCAATATTGACACAAAGCACAAATACAGCATAAATTGCGATATATCTGAGAGTGTATAATAAAAAACAACGTGCAAAGCCGGCAGCCACTTGTTGAGAGTGTTGACTGTTGAGCTGTTGTGTGTGAGCTGAGCTCAGCTCAGTGCTGCCATCTACTCAGCAAAGGACCCGCATGGCGCACTACACATGTGGTGCGGTAGCGGTACCATTGCTGCGGCAGCGCAATCAATATATTCACATGTGATTGCTGCTTCGTGCCCTACAGTTGTCTTTGTGCCTTTTTATTATGTATCATAATGAGTTCCAACAAATCCCATTCCAGCGGCAGAGTCCTTAGAGGTAACCCTAAACCAAATAAACCTCACACGCCTCTGTATGATATACCGAAAGGCAAACGCAACATCAGTGAGAAATTGGAACATCAAAAAGTCGAAAAAGCTAGAACCAATGTGGCCACAAAAAGCAAAAAAACCACCAAACCAACAAAATCAAGTAAGTGTTTTTGTTGTTATATTCCATTACAGCTTGTTTTCCCATTACAGAGACAAAAGAAAAAGACGATGATAGCAGCTGCGATGAAGAAGCCTCCAAACGCCAAAAGCCAAGTAATTATTCTTTGTTTATTATAATTCACTCTACAGTTGCTTCTGATTGTAGATGGCAAAAACATAAGAACAACCAAAGCCAACAAGAACGACAATTCCGCAAAGCAAACAGGGAAATCACGTAAACTTTATTGTTTATTATACGTATTTCATTTACAGCTTGTTTTTTACACTAGAACAAAACCAACACTACACTAAGCTAAACAAGCAACCCCGTATTAGCACCATTAGTAATTTCTTTATCTATAATTAGACAGAAATTTATTTTTTTTGTTAATAGGTGTGACTGATCAGTCGATTGACATTGGAGATGATGATTTGATGGAGCCAACGTTTAAACTTGATGGCGTACTTACTCGCGATTATGTAAAGAATGTGTCCGAGCAAGTCAGTAAAATTAACCCTCCATCATGTATGGAAATCTTGACTGAAATGGCAAACCAAGTGGCAACGCCATTAACGCATAACCCAAATATAGAAAAACTAATGCACACTCCTACAACATCATCAGGTGTCAAACGCAAGTTGCAACCAAGCAATATATCTTCTAGTGAAACTAGTGATTCAGAAGAAGAAAAAGAAGGAGGAATTGGCTTCGCTTTTCCCACTGAACATCAATTTACAGCTGATGCTAGTGCTGGTTGTCTAAATGATCAACAAGTCGACCTGCAAACAATTTCAACTGTCAGCAACACCGATGGTTGCAAAACTATGATCGAAGTGTCAACAGAAATCACAAAAACAAGACCAGCGGCAACTAAAGTTGAAAAATTCATGCTAAAATCTTTTTTGCCTAGTTCCATAAACTGCATTTCTGGACTCTATGAATTGGGGATAAAAACTGCCCAGACTTACTCAAGCTACAGAAAATATAACGTAGACTTTATGAAGACACTGAATCTGTACCCACGAGAAGCTGTCATGTACAGACAAAAACTTAACCGACCTGTCCAAGTACAAACTGACCCAAAGAAAAAGCCAACAAAACCCCCCAAGAAAAGTCAAGTTTGGTTTTCTGCCTCTAATAGCCTATCATATCGTGAACATAGTCAAGTACATTGTGGTATTTCCAAACAAACGTATGGAGGGTTTATCTCGTCTTAGCAAAAAGTGAAAGAAAAAGCAATATGATCTGGAATTGGCCAGAATGGGCAAATGGAAAATACAATAATAAAAGCAATCGTTACGATACGAAAAAGTATACTCTTACCTCCATAGAACATGGACTGTTTGTTGCAGCAGTGAGGGTCGTTTGGTTTGTGACTAAAGGGTTAAATTGCGAAGATTTTATAGCTTCACGAGAAACATTCAATATTTTGGCACCTAAGCTGTTGGATCGTTTTGAATTTATTAACCGCGAATACCAGTACCTCATGTATGTCATGCTAGATGAAAAAGAAAAACCAGGATCGAGAACCGACGAAGATAATAGAAGGGTGGAAGGTGCCGGATCAGGGGTATATCTTTCAACATTGATAACAGTAAGTAAACAATTACAACGTTAACGTTGTGTAAAAAACTAGTTTTTAATTAAACTTTTTCAGGACCGTTTAGCTGAAAAAATGTACAATCGCTATCGAGTCATCAAACCAAATGAAACGGCTGAAGTCACCAAGCCAAGTGAAAACACGATAGTTCAGAACAAACAAAACAAGAAAAGTGCCAGAAAAGAAAAACGCGACCGAAATAGAGATGGAATAGCAGCATACGAGGGTATAAAGAAGCCAATTGCAATTGACCTCAGTCCACCAGAAGGTCTATTTGATTATGTGATGGAAAACGTCGCTGATGGACAAAGTGATACAGAACAATCAAGTAAATATTTTGTTTGTTATAATCCAAAATTTTACAGCTTGCTTTTCACCGTACAGACAATAAAGGGCAAAATGACGATGAAAGCGACGAAGAGGATGACACCGAACAATCAAGTAAATGTTGCATGTTATTGTCCAAAGTTTTACAGCTTGCTTTTCACCCTGCAGACAACCAAGAACATTATGACGAACGCCGGCGCCATTGTGAGGACGAAGAACACCGAGAGAAGGAGTATGGTCAGCAACCTTTGAAGGCATCTTCATCAGTAAATTCGCATCTTCCCCTTGCAAGTGTTCAAGTTCCACAAACAACTACAATTACGAAGGATCAATATACGGGACTTATGGATGCCATGGCTAAGTTAGACAAGTTGGGGCCTCTACTTGAAAAATTAGAAAGATTGGGCAATTTGTAGATCTACACGTCAATTAGTAGAACAAGGATAGACTTTTTTGTGTCGTTTTGAATTTTTTTAATTGCTATAAATTCAGTAAATAAAATTAATTGCATATACATTTATTCGTGTATAACTCAAATACAGATATATGTATTTCTAAGTGCAATATATGCATCCATATATTTGACCGGTTGCAATACACGCATTTGTGTATTGCTCTACTAGGGCTTGAGGTATTGTATCGTAATAGATATACACACATACATGTATTGTAACAAGCAATACACGCATTCATGTACTTGACGCGTCAAATACACGCTATAGCATATTGTTATTTATGTACAGTGCTGATAATCGAAACTGCTGCTGCTGCTCTAAAGAAATTTATATTTAGCGGTTAACCTAATAAAGAAGATAATTTAACTTGTCGAGGTAATGATCATTGCTGTTGGCCCGTGTTTCTGTCTAATAATAATATGGAAATTAATCATCAAACGGTCCTCCTCGAGAAAATTGTCGCAAAAACAACATTCCACCCACATCTCGTTCGACCCTATCTTTCCGGCCGGTTCTGTCCAAGTCCCTTGATGATGAGACTTCTGAATCTGAATCTGATTCCAATGATGATGATATTGTTTTTGTAATCGGTCAACAAAAATTAAATTGATAATCGACCGCCGCCTCCTCTGCCTTCGTCAATGGATCAGCGGAAAGTTTGACCAGTTCAAGCAATTCCATTTCAAGTCAACGTAAGTACGACACAATTGAAGTGCCGTATAGAATGATACTTTAAATAGCCTCGTGTGTATTTTTTACCTTACAGTGCACCTTGGCCTAAGGTGGACGCCTTAATTGAGTCACAATATAGGTACAATTTGCACGACCAATATTTTCGTTCGGTGTTTGTTTGCATTGCTATAATGAAGGCAGATTATTATCTTTATCTTTGACTGACTGACCACTTGGCCATTCAATGGCAACAGTTGGCGTTGTCCTGAATGGAAGCATCGTTACTCGTGTGCTTGTAGACAACAAGTTGTGGCCACTACCATGGTAACTGTCTGTGAATGTATTCAAGCAATGGTTGATAAGTCTGTCTGAGTGAGGCCTCTTTTTACTTTAGCAATTGGATTGAATTGGGCCACTGGTAGTGGAAGACCACTCGTTTCGAGCGCAATGTGCAAGTCTGCTTGTTCGGTGCGGTACTCGGTTCTCTGCCCGATTCATTGCCTCGAGACAAGTGCCTCTGCCTCATTGTGGTGGGCAATGCAGTCAACAAATAAACGATTACTATTACACTGTAACTATTAAGCAATTATTATGCCGATTTATCTAACGATTCAGTGAATTTGTATAGTAACGACTTTGACATGTAATTACATGTAGTTAACTGCTCGACAGTTGAAACAGTGGGCAGACTCTGCCCGGCAGAGGCACTTGTCGATAGGATTGATTGCTCTCAATCTGCTCGCTCGACCTAATGAGATACGATTTTGTTTTGGCGACCAGACATCAGCGTCACAACACTGCCTTTGATTGTGTCCATTCACTGATGTGCTATTGTCGTTGATTTTCTAGGCCACTGTGTGGCCACTGCCCAAACCAACTAGTTGTCTGCGATCTGTTTGATCGTGGCCAACTGATGATTGGTTTAGACTTGTGATTAGTTCGTGGGATGAATTAATAAGGATGCCACTAGATTGATTCACTTCATTGGCTCCGAATGTAGTGCCAGTGCCAGTTACAGGGCAAACAAGAGTACTGAAATAATTTTAATTGGAAACACTGCGAACTATAAAGCGCGCGCGCCCGAACGATCGTGCATGCCTCGAGGCATTCTTGGCACTCGTCACTTCATGCTGTTGCTTTGTTTATTCGAGCTCGCTCAAACGTCACATTGCACAAATAGTTGGTTTGTTTGTTTAACCGACTGTTCTAGTAGTGATTATTGTGCTAATTGGGAGGATTGAGGAAGACTTACTTGACATTCTCCTCACATGGTCCAGTGATCACAGGGACACTACACGAGACGACAAATCGATAGCGCGCTGACCGTTCGTTTTCTCCTGGTCTCGTTCCCTTCAACAGCACTTTTGAGATGTCCTTCAATGGCTTGCAACCATTTTATGATCTTTCAGTAGTGGAACGCGAAGCTTCCCTTACTGTGCCATTCTTGGTTCCACAAAATGTCACTTTCGACGAATTTCTCTTGGATGATAATGAATCTGTTCAAGTACGGATAGTAGCACAAAGTATACTCCTGAAGGAGTGACTACTGACTGCAATACGCAATGCGCGGATGTGCCGAAGTAGGCAGTGGTGGTGCAGCAATTGAAATTCTATCCACACTTGTAGACATTGGCCACAATACGAGATTCTAGGCAATTGAATAGATAACCGCTCTGGTCGCTATTACTAATATGACATTGGCAAGTTCATTCACTCGTTTTGATTGGCCTTTGGACTGCACCAATTGAGATTGCATTCAGTGTTAGAGTGGGCCAATCAGTGGACACATCCCAATTGGTTGGTTCGCAAATGCAAATCAATTAACTGGTGTGCACGTCTCAGAATCGGTGGAGGCACGATTTATTGATCTGTTCTCGAGCATAACTAGCTGACCAGTTGTGATGTTGTTCTATATTATGTGACTAATTAATTCTTAATAATTGTTTCGATTTCTTATCAATGGTTAGCTTAGCACCACTGTGATCACTGATCAGTGATCACTCACTAATTAATGAATTAGTGCCATTTCGTCAGCCATAATTATGCAGGCTTATGGATCATTTAGCATCAAGTGCCACTGGACACTGGGACAATGAAACGGAACGGGAGGATGGTGTGACAATTACAACAGTGAACAAAGTGAACATTGAGCACAGTGTCAATGTGGAACCGACAAACTTAGACTTAACTAAATGTGCAATTCAAATTGTGCAGTTGAAACTTTTTTCGACTGTTTGCTAACTGGTGCGCCTGGTCAATAGTAGTCCTATGTACCCTTGGTAATGACTCACTTACTAATGAGAATATTGATTAGGGATGCACTGAGCATGGCATTGGTTCGATTACCGCTTGTTTGCTTCTTATGTGATTTGAGTGTTTGATAAGTGCGCTTGCCAGTGCGACACTAGGACTGGACTGGTTGCGCTAACTACAGGTGATTGGGACAGTCCGGTGCTATTGCTGCTACATCCATGATAAATTATTATCATTGATAATAATAGTGATCGCATATTATTGGCAATCTGTCATAAACATAAAGTAAATGTCTCAATTGCAAGTTTAGATTTAGTAAAACACGATCTAATGGTGCTCTGTAGAAACATCGCGATGTGCATCTCAGATAGTGAGCATTGATTAGGCACCAGCCAGAAAGTAAATGCAAATAGTTCGTAGCCTGGCAAATTAACACAAAATGAGCTTTGCTGTGCACAGTGTGCAGTTGGCCAAGAGAAAATCTACTCAAGTGATTGCGATCGGTGTGATGATAAGCGACAGTCTTGCATCGATACAATGACTTGGACAGACAGATTGGCTCGTTAGTGGCAATGGGTGCCCTTCTGGGCCAATGAAACCATTGCCAGTGGAAGAGAACTGCATAATCGACTGATGGAGATAAAGACACGATAGTGCATGCCACAGTGACCTAGTATCACTCAGTAGGCCTGTTCGAGGCATGAATTAACTCGACGATGCACATAAGACAAACAAAATGGAGCGATGGTAATCCACTTGGACACGGACAAAGCAGTGACCAATGCGTTAGTGACACAAACACAGACTGGCCAACACAATACCAAGGCCAGCCAAGCCCATCACAGAATGCGACGAAGCCATCATCGACAAGCAAACAATGCAGCATTATAGTGAGCACTAGATGGCTGGTCATTTGTGCCTGGCTGAGTGCACTGTCACCAGAACCATTTCCACTGCAGACAATGCCCTCACACTGGGCCATCGAGAGATAATGACAATGAGCTGGTCTTAATCATTGGTGGATATATTTGCATTTTGATTCATTTTCAATTAGTGTCATGAGGGAATGATGAAATGAAGCTCACACAAACAGCAACCAAATGCACAGTTCATTAACCAAAGGCACACCATGAAATAAAGATTCGGTTTGTACACTTGTGCTTAGTGGCGAGTTGGCCAACGTAGTGATGTATCGTGCTTGCCACGTACACACACTTTGGCCGATTAGCATGGAAAAATTGCAGTGCTATCTAATTAAATGTGATTGTCAATCTCGGCAACAAACCATACAAATGACTTGATGTGTCTTTGCAGCAACAGCCACATTTCCACAATTGGTCACCTTTTGGCGAATGCATTTACCTATGAATTCAACTCTAGCAACGAATGTGACTCAACTCTTTGAGAAATGCAACAATGGACACAACTCAAACCTATCCCACCAATCTAATGTCATCGACTGATTTGTATTATAATATACTTCAATAGATTTATTAAGTATTGAGGTGAGTGTTGTGAGTGTTCATTGTCAGCCACTACTAGCCACATTAATGAGCGAACACTTCTTGCTAAGAACAACAACAATCGGACACCCACCAAATTCTATTTCGCCAAACTGTAAAAGTACATCACATTTGGTCTCTATTGCTCATTTGGCTTTGAGTTTCCAGTTCGAAATGACTTCATTTCTTGTGCTCACCTATTTCTGCTCTCTATTGCTCATCTTTGCATTGACTGAGGCCCGTTCAGTGAAGAGTGCCACTGATGGTCCACTGGTGGAGCAGTGCCAAGCCAACTCTGACTGTGACCCTCTCGGTGGCTCCTGTGTCGATGGCGAATGTGTCTGTCCCACTGGCAAATGGCTCGACCCGTCCAAGAATGTCTGTGTGAAGGTGGACGACCAGGCCACTGGTACCATCAAACCAAAGTCCATGACTGCAAAGGAACTAGCCGCCTGGGTGTGGATGGTCATTGGCCTGACCATCATTATCGTGTTCCTTCTCCCAGTGACCGTCGTTGTTCTGTTCATCTGTGGCTGTATTTGGTGTGCCTGGTTAGCTGCCTGTTTTGGTTACCTTAACATCGAGGTGCCCAATCCAAAGCACAAAAAGCAGAACCAGAAGCCAGACAAGAGCACTGAAGCCAAGTCCGGGAATACGAAGACAGCGTTGTCAGGTGGCACCGAGACTGGAGACGAACTCGTGTCTTCTGAAACCAGTTCAAAGTGAGACACAAGCACTGCAGTGGCTCAATGCAACAGTGTTGCCTCACAAGCATAAATTTCACCACCATTTCACCATGTGCTATTAAATTTCAAATAAATTTTTTGTTTCATAATTATAAATCTTAATTTCTTTTAACAAATACTCTTCAGTATCACTATTTGTCTGGTGCATTTGTCTGGTCTTTTTGCAATGTCTGTCAAATTACCTCAATTACCAAGTTGTGTAAGTGGTTGCTCTGCAATTGTGTTTCTAATTCTGAACAGTGGAGAACATTTGATTTAATTTTAATTTGCCCTTGCCCTAACCACAAATGAATCAGCACAAAACATAGGAAAACGAATGAAAAGTTCTTTCCATTGTGTTAACTCATCAGTTTTGTTGCCTAAATAGTCTCGTTGGTTCATTCAAGTTTATTGAACTATTTGGACTGCTCCCTCCAGCGACTTTTCCACTCGATCTTCGAAGACTTGTTCGCAACTCTACCAACTAGAAATGTTCAACGGACTTGTGATCGAGCCAACCGAAATCAAGTTTGCCGGTAAGTGGCTTTGTTGACTGTTTCTTTTTTACAAAGCTTTACAACCTTCTTTCCCACTGACAGCTCCGTACACCCGAACTGTTCCTGTGCAGCTCCGTTTGGAGAACTCTACCATCGACCAAGTGATCGCGTTTAAAGTTAAGACAGTGGACCCAAGACGTTACACAGTCAAGCCCACCAATGGTGTCATCGCTCCCCAGAGCTCGACCAACGTAACTGTGCAACTGCAGCCACTTGCAGACGATGCCGCAGCTGAATTTGTCAAAACTAAGCAGCAATTCATGATTGAGTCTGCGAGCAGCAGTGTCGAGTCTGCCTCTCAATCAGTGGCCACCATGGTACGTGTGCGTTTCAATTGAACATTTTCAAAAGTAACATAAATTGTCTTTAGCATATTTATATATAGTTTGCTTCTGGTGGTGGAATAGTCGAGACCAAATTGCTGTGCGTGTTCGAAGGCCAAACTCAAGCGAACACTGAGAAATCCAATTCCTACAAACCGGCCAAGTCAACTGCTGTGGACGATTTGAACGAGCCACTGGTTTCAACTCAATCCACCACCGGTGGCACTGCTGAGAGCACTGCTTCGGCTGTACAAGGCACTCCACAGGTCACCAAGCCAGAACCTGCCTCAGTCTCAGTCAGTCAGGACCAGTCTGGCCTCAAATGCATCATCATCTTATTGGTCATCATCATCGTTATGATGGCTCTCATTCTGGCTTTTAAGTAATGACCAACTGTGCACCACGCCACTTCACATGCACGACCAAAATGCTTAATCGAGCCAATTTGTGTATTTTCTAATTAACTCTTAAGCGCACGACGTGTGTCTCCGAGACACACAAGTGTTTTTCATCGAGCCTTCCTCTGAAACAACAAAACCTAGCCAAAAATCCGTTTGAGATATGTGTTCTTACATTAGTTTAGAACTATTTACCGCTTTCTCTGACCTCATAGTTCCAATAGATCGATCCAGAGATCCAAAAAACCAGACCAAAGTCGAGTGAAAAATGTCTCTTTCTGCCTTTGGCTGTACTAACTAGCAACAGCATCACCATCATACCTTTCACCATGCATTTAAAAGTCCTCCGAGGAACACATAACAAAATTTAAAGGGACTCGACGCGAAAGCACAGGACATTTAAATGCATTGACCAAAGGTAGTGCAGTGCGTGCTCGACAAGCAGCACAGCTAGGACAGACAGACTGACAGGAACACACAAAAAGATACTTCAGAAAATTTGATATTCTCGAAAATCTAAGATTGTGACCATATTTTATTATCACATATTCTTAAAGTAGAGAAAATGTGCTTTCCAAAATGGGGTGTATGTGATTTTAACAGTAAGAAATGGCAAAGTTATGCGCTCGTAAACTTAGGCAATTTTTGCTTGACCGCGCTTTCAAACAAGCTTTCTCCTCCTTCATTTTACACTGTCAGAGCTGTGTCTCCGAGACACACGATGGACAATACGCCTCTCAATAGACGTCGTGCGCTTAAGAGTTAAAATATGATGCACACGCAGCAATTTGTAAACTTACTTGCAAGCCATTGGTTCTAATCGGCTATTGTGCACAGACAATCTGCAATCTGATCATATGTAAATTAATGTAACTTGATAACTGATGTAGCCAGCTAGCTAGCTGTTGATCTGTTGTCGGCAGAGAGCAGTTGAACCATTATGGAATGATGCCATATGGTCCATGGTCCATATGGAAAGTGAACACATTGTATAGAGAAAATCAGTCTTTTCAAGTGGACTTACACTTAGCACTTCGAATATTGCATCTGACATTTGTAGTGCATTGGTCGATGATCGCACAGATTTACACAAGCAAAAAATGCATTTTGCTCAATGACAAAATGGCTTAACACAACACAATTACAGTGTAATTATTACACTTATTGTAGAACGAACACATTTTTATTTGTGAGTGCATTGGTTGCGAGTGACGCCCGACACTTAGGACAATGCTGCCTCCTCCTTGGCCACCTCTTGAGACATCGATAGTGGAAGATATGAGTGCAATTGGTCACTCACCGGTTATCGCTTCTTGGTGGGATCGAGTTAGGCCAGATGGAACAGGTAGTTTGTTGCGCCACTTCATCTTGTCCGGAGGTGCGGCGGCGAGTTGATTGGCTGCGCGCCATGCGACTACCAAGTTTCGGATTGATTGCACCAGTCACTTCACTGACAGTGCACTGACTGACTCAATGAACAGTCGAATGAGTGCGATGGCCTGACCATCATCTAATACGTTCAGCACCGACACAAACACTGCATTGTCCTCCCAATCGTTGTGATTGTAGGCGCACTCAATCATACATGACAATCGGATTGACAAGGCAGAGGTAAACATAGCAGTGAATGGTGACAGTACTTTGCAGAGAGCCACATCACGTCCACATTTGTTGTGAATATGACACCACTGGTAACGAATGCCGGCGATATTAAATATATCCATAAATAAAGCTCATTCCAGGACAAGAACCTACCGAGACTAGTGAACAGAATGAAATGTAGCTCTAGACTCTTGACGAACTTCAATAAGATGAGAAAATGACGAGCCAACTCAGTGATGTTGCCTCCTATGAGCATGATGTCAAATTTGCTTTGCCAACCTTGGCAATTGCCACTTAAGTGTGTGCGGACAATGTTTCAGACTTGCTGGTTAATCTTGTTGAATTTTGGCTGTGTTGGTGGTTGCATGCAGTGCAGTCCGTTGTCAGTCATTCATTCGGATAATCCACCAAAGAGTTCACTTTATTGCAGTATTCGTTGCTGTGTACCACATGTCGACATGTGATCACAGTTGACATCGCGTTAATCAGAGTCGCAACACGAGCACATTAATTAGATTTATAAATTGTGCTTATTTGCTAATACAGGAAACAAAGTGCCTGTTATCAGTGAACTTATCACTGCTTACACATATATATCTCATAGTATTTTGGTTATGACTGTTTCGTTTTGTGTCTAATGTTTGTGTTTTATCTTGCTGAATTTCTACGGTGGAAACTGAATTGTTAACAATTGGTGCTTAAATGCCACTTGGTGTTGGCATTGCATTCACTTTGCAATACACAAACTGGGCAAGTGGCAATTGTCTGTGCCGTGATGGAGCTGCCAAACAGGGCCAAGTATTCGAGGTGTACAACATGGCGATATTGTAGAGTTTACTGGTGATATTCATTACCGAAAACAATGCTTACTACAATGATCAATTAGACATCTCTTTCATATGCCTCTACCGAATGTTACACTCGTGGAGATTATATTTGTCCGACGCGCCTTTCGGTGGATGGAATGGATGTGCTTGCGGTGGTGGTCTGCCACTGAATTTATTGCCACTGAATGTCGTACCGGAAAAGGACCATTTGTGCTGGAGATGACCACTTAGCGATACAATGGACATTCGGTCGCACACCCTTACACTAGTTACCCATGGGTACACTCGAAAGAAGATTATAATTAAGAAAAAGAACGACAAACCTGCAATTCTATTGCAAGGCTATTACAGAAAGCATACTCGAGCCATTGGCATTGACGGAAGGGCTTTAGCACATTTATAGTGATGTTTGCAAAGAAGTGGACACTGCGGTGGAGGTGACCAAAGACGATTCCGAAATGCACCGACATGAACAACCATGTCTTTGTTAGCTGTGTCACACAGTTTGTACTTGGATGCACTCCATTCAGAAAACATCGGCACGCTACTACTGCAATGCATGCAACCATGGTGGCCAACATAAGCAACTTTATTAGCAACCAGAACACACAATAAACATTGTTTGGATCAAATTCAACGATAAATTATTGATGTTGATGGAATAGTGCAATTGCAGCTTGGTAGTCAACGCATTTTGGCATTCATTAAGAAAATGAGCAACCAGTTGCTTTAGTTGATGAACCGCCACTCTGATGTTCGCTAAGTCTTGCCACAAGAGACAATTGTTACTTACGTGACTGCTCACTTTGTAGGAATTCCTTTCTGCCCACTCGCGGTTCTAGGAAATGTAATGGCGAGTTAATGCTCACAGTGCTGCAGTGCTGCCATTCGACAACGTCTCAAATGCACTCGAATTAATTTGCCAATCGGCTAAGGGTGAACCGGCCAATTTGGATGATCTGGTCAGATGAAAGACTTGAGGGCAGCGGGCTGAGCACAGGTTCGGTGACCAGAGATCCAACTGAGATATCTTTGTGCTGGCCACCAGTGGTATGATCCCAAATGGGACACTAGCAAGGCGTGCATCAGTCCCAAACTAAATAGTTTGCACAAAATGACTAGTGATAACAGTCGACCTAGACTAGTCTGCCTGGACGCAGTGGTGAGTCATTGGCGACACAACCTTTCACCAATTGATTCTTTATTTATTGTGTTATCTGTATATCTGTATATAGTAATTTTTTAATATTTAGTTTCATTGCGGAACAATAATTTTGGTAGAAGTAATCAAGGATGGCTCGCTCGATTGAGTAGGCGGAAGGCGACTACAGTAGAAGTGGCCGACTACATGGGCACTCGAGGTGCCTTTGAAACGTCATTCTCAATCACACTTGTCAGTGAGAATAGCACAGATTGAGTGGTCTGTGGACAAGAAACTGGCTTATCGACACAATCGATCGCGATCGACTAAATTGAGCCATCCAAATAGTTTCTATAAATAGTCTATTGTCGCCTTTGTGACTTTTGAATTGTCCAGCTCGGCAAATGGCACTCCATTCGGGCGACACTGTTTCAGTGACCGTGGGTGAGAGCGAACCAATTAACCGACAGCTTTGTTCCATCGTGAACGATAGGAATCAATTCAACAGGTGATTTGTACAATAAAGACGCTTTTACGTGCACGGCAGGTGTGAACGGTGTTACCGGGACAAGTACCTGCCACTCAATGTGAACAATTTATCTCCACCTTTTGATCATCAGCGTTGTTTTATTGTTGTGTGTTTTGTTTACAATATATTTGAACACTTGAGTCGTGCAGGGTTAACACTATTTTTGTCTGTGCCCCATTCGTGCACAACTTTATGACATTCGCTTGAGGCATAATTGATTGCTCTGGTATTGCGTTCAATTGGACCGAGCAATACTGCCTCATTCACTGAATTCTCAGTCCGGCCAGACTCGCCGAACACAATCTACACAATCGAGTGCCATATGGCGAGCCAGTAAAAGGGGATCGCAGTGGCGAGATCACTTGTCTGCCGGACAGGTCAGCAACAACCATTCTCACCCTTTATGCAAACTGTCTAAATGCCAAAGCGTCAAACAAATCCGTCCCAATACGTCAAACTTAAACTCAACAGCCCGCGTGCGAAAATAGCTGCTTTGCTTGTGTCTGTGTAATATCGCGCCAATTGCTCTTGTGCAAACCAATCAAAACAACACTTATGCTCATTGACGAGCCTGTCTTCATTTATTACCTTTTACTATCAATTTATAGTAACATGGCCAGATTCTAACGCTCGCAACGGTTGTACGGTTCTGTAACTCTGTTGACTCGTAAAAGCAAATTTTCCTCCGAGTAAAGTGCATTTCCGTGTGAGTTTTATAATGCCCGATTGGACGAGCGCGTCTATATTTTCCATTGTTTGCGCCCAACAACTGTGCTCCCATGTCCAATAAATCTCAAGTTACAAGTAGAACTTTGTCTTTTAATTGCTTTCGCATTCGCCAGGATTGTTTAATTAATTAAGCGACAATATCTTCATTCAAGGATTGAGGGAATTCGATTTGTCCACTTGTGCAAAAGCGGATGTGTGTTGCTTCTCCAGCAAATGCACTGTTCGCCACTTGTGCCCACGTGTTAGGATCGTCGGCTGGTTCGTCCTTGACAGAGGCATTTTCAGACTCGTCAATATAATGGTTATTATGAGTTTCTTTTCTCTCAGAATTTGTCTCACTGACCAGAGCTGCTGCGGTTTGAAGAGCGACTTTGAGGACACTTGAAACTTTCGCGTGCACTGGTCGCGATGGCTCGTCGTCGAAGTGGTTGCCATCGTAAGAGAATCGTTAGCCAATGGAATGGAATGGTGCCAATTACATTTGAGAGCGAATGCACTCAAACTGGAATAAGACAATATTGTCGTTCTTTTGTTGAACGTGTAACGCGATTGAGGCAATATTGCTCTCTTGCATTCAACTGTTTCTGTTTCCTAGGATCCTCTTCATTTATGGTGTTAACAAAATTATCACTAGTGCCACGGTGATGCAGTGGTGTTGAAAAAGTTGTTCTAGAAGAGTACGTTGTTGTACCAAAAAAAGACAAAAAAGAGAACTCTTTCGAGAAGCACAAAACAAGAGTTGCTTCAGAAAAGCTTTGCAGAGACGATCGAGATGACTGAGACGTGGCATGAGTCAGTAGTCGAATCGTCATCGTTGTTTTGCTCAGTTAAATGCACTTCTTCATGATTCGATAAAGTCGGCAGTGTTGGTTCTTCACAGGTCGATTGCAATGGCGATGCATTCAAAGCACTCAATTCATTAATTTCGGCTTGAAGCGATTTGACCTGTTCATTGCTCTCCTCGAGTGACCTGTCTCTACCTTGTTCCTGAATTGGGAATGCTCCAACTGTGAAGCAACCAATTGGCCCTGAATTTCTTTAATCATTTGAAGTACATCTCCGCAAGTTGATATATTCGAGACCTGTTGGTCATCATCAACTTTACACTGGAGTACTCTTATTTGCTCGTCCTTTTGCTGAAATGATTCGTTTGCGTTCACTTTGAATTGGAAATAATCCAACTGCAATTCATCGTGTTTCTTCTGCAGTAGGCATTTTTATTTTCCACAAACTTTTCAGTCAATTCCTTCAATTGCTCCTGCGTTTGTTTCAATTGAGACACAAAATTTAAGGGCGGTCTGATGTTATTTGGCTTTTGTTGTGCATTAAAACTATCCAAGGAAAATTTGCTGCTGTTAATAATAAATGGTATGTTGTTACTTCTTTCAGCTTTTTTTCACAAGGTCATGACGATTCATTTGGTTTTCATGAAACAAGTCTTGCCATTATTGGCGTTAAAAAAATTGAGATCTAGTAATTTTCATTGACTATATTCTTAAGAACAAGCTTGTTATTGTCGAGAACATTTCTTTCTTGAACAGCGTTTATCGTTCTGCTAAGTATAATAATAAAAGCTTAGATTTAAAATTAACTTGCTTTCATGGTTAGATATATTTTGGTTCGAAATGCCATTTCCAAATATAAAAAGAAATAAATTGTTTGAGCTCTTTAGTTTAGTTGGTATTCTAAATTGTAGAATGATTAAATTGTGACTTGATTTGATTCAGATGCCTAAAATATATTTTGATTGATTCGGATGACAAACAGAGCACATGCCAACTGCCAATTGAGAAAATATTGCAAATTCAGATCTAAGAAGTAAATTAATTATTGCACAATAGAAATCAGATGAAACAGTATTAATGAATGACCAGAGACCAGATACAGTCTTGAATTTTGTTCCACGGAATCATGACCATTATAATCGTATAATGAAATAATGCAAAACATTTTCTTGGCAATTATTTGAACTTTTTGCTTTGAATTGAACCAACGTTGTGCGGAAATTGAGTGCCATTCTATGGTGGTTGTGGTGTCATTAGAGATGATTAAAACCAAATCATTCTGGGGGCATTGATAATTGCATTTAAAAATAAATATTTAAGATTACACAATTTACCTAAGGTTATTACAAGAATTCGTGTCACAAAGGTAATTTACTAAAAGCCACAATAGATCATAATGTGGAAGCAGTTTCCTATTTTCTATACATAAAATAAAGAATATAATAAATATTTGAACAGCAACTTGCAAGTTATTAGATGAACATACCGCGATTGGCAATTGCTTTCTGATGGTCAATTTGTTTGTTCTTGTTGTTAATCACTCATGGTAACGTTTAATAACTTAACGATGATATATATCATGAGTTATAATAAAAACATTGGCTATAGACAAATTGTCAGCTGTTTGAGAAGGGCCGGTTGCGGCGCCACTGGCCAAGTAATTATGTTTTTGCGTCCTTCATTCATTTCATTCATTCATTCTCAAGACTAGGCTTAAGAAGTGGTGTGCTAAAGGGTGATCCACAAATAAGCACTTCAGTGCGGAGAAGCCAGCTGTTTGCTTATTTGTGGATCACCCTTTAGCGCGCCACTTCTTATGCCTACTCAAGACGCAACCACCATTGCTGGTGGACTTGACCGAGCCCTGATTACAGGTCAAGTAAACTTTTTGCGTCCTTCAACAAACTAATATGGGAAGAGTACCACTATTTCAGCTATTGCCAGCATCAAACGAATTATTTGAAACGATCTACTGATCTTCCAAATAATTTGTCGATATTCAGTTTCATTGCATATTTCATTTGTTTTGAATATGGTTTTCGTGTTACTGTACCATCTCTGCAAGGTATTTGTTCCCTTATGGATTAACGTTTTTCTCACAATAAAACTTATTATTCAACAAAATGACAAATCCAAATCGGTTCGCAGTTTTTTTGTCTTTGTTTCGCAGAACTCTTTAATTGGCCAATTAGCACATTTAAAAATGTGTTCCTGAGGAAATTCAAATCAAAAAGGTATGAATGTCATATTAACTTGTAAAATTAACTTTTATTTTCTAACTAAAGACCCCAATTAATACACCAAACTCAAATTGCTCTATGTGAGAATCTTTATAATATTATTATGACTTATTTCTAAGCATATTAAAGTGATGGAAGATGGTACTATCCAGTATGATGACCAGATGGAAGGTGTAAGCGAAGTAAATAAATAAACCTGAACAATTTGGTATAATTGAACTAGAAATGAATTATCTTTCAAAAGTTTTGATTCAATACTTAGCCCAAAGAAGTTGGAACATTTTCGAAACTCTAACGTCCTCAATCTGTTCCAAATGACGCAATTATTGAAAAGTTGAGAAAAATTGTAGATGAATTTGAAGGCGTTGAGTTTTGAAGGTAACTCTTTAAAAATATAATTTTATTCATTTATAAATCTGAATTTATTTTGAACAGGGACCTACGCAAAAAAACATATGTCAAGTGCTGAAATAGTTCAACTTTAAACTCGAATATAGAAAGTACAGACATTTTTAATATTTCGATTCACATTTATCGAGAAGTATTTGCGAAATGAATCAATAAGAAACAACTTTCTGATGAAGCGAAAATAGCCTATTCACATCTTGACAAACATATTGATTCTTTGTCTGGTGCAAAAGTATTCCCACGAATGCAAAAAAAAACAAGTTTGAATTATTGCAAAATTGCGATTGTGTTTAGTTCACATGGAAAGAGTTCCGATTAGAAGTTTCTAAATGTTTATGTTTCACTCGCAGACAGTTTCTCTGAAGAAAACGTTCTCGTGCTACTGATATCGAAATGCTTATTATGATCAACCGACAAGATTTAGATTCTCTCGGTCTTGAAACCACACTAAATGCTTTTTATGCAGGAATACGAAAAAATCTTGAAGAACTAATGAACATTTATGGTCAAGTTACTGTTTAGGTTATCAAGTTAGATGCTTTAATGTCGCACTATAGTGGTGATAAGTTACTGATAACTTCAATTTTATGAGGGCAAGCAATTATGACTGGATTCAGGTCTAGAGGAACTATCCTTCAAGTAAGTAGTTATAATTATTTATTGTGTACATAAGTGATTTCTAAATTTTAAAATGTTTTTAGATTTTTCAAGCTCTTGTGATTTGAATCTATTTTTATTCCTTATGCCTTCATTCCAAGTGACTTTGAAGAAGAATTGATTTTTTGTTTGTTTGAAAGAATTCTCCTGTATCAAAGCGACAATACTTTTATCGAATAACCATTTCTTTCAATGATATTGTCGAAAATTTGAAGTTTTTAAAGGCGGATTTGAATGTGTACTGTAAATTACGCCATTTATCTTATTATGGCGATCCTAATAGACATGTTCGATCTCCTTAATCTTTTCTCTGTGCTTCAAGTATGACCATAAACTTCGATTCTGCAATAATAATGTAGCAAAAACAATGAAAACTTCCTTAATCTGGCCTTGATTGAAGAGAAGAACAGTTTCTTGAATATTTACTTTTGGCCGGGTTTTAACAGAGCGACTAATATTTTTGACAGACAGACATTGCTTTCATGAAGAAAGTACTTTCACGATTATACCCTTTCCGATTGAATAAAAACTTCTTGAGAAGGACAAAGTGGCTTAATTTGCTCTCACTAATACAATTAATTGCCAATTAATAAATCAAATACTGAAAGCTCAAACTGCTCATTATGCTAATCTGTTCTACCTCACCGACAGTCCCAACAAGGGCAGAGAGGCCGCCGGTGCTGGTCTCACTGTGTTCATTGTGCGACGTGAGGGCAATCGAAAGTACAAGGAAGAGGATCTTCGTCTCTTCAAGAGCATCACCACCTTAGACCAGTTGGACTTTGTTCCATTTAGCAATCCTAATTGCTGCTAATAAACACTCACTATTTGGGCAATGTTTGCTCACTAATAAAATGTTTCAACAATTTGTTCAATATCAAAAAGCCACTGTTATGGGATTTATGCCAAAACAAACAACCAATTATTATACAAATAAAAAAAGATTTTTAATGTAAATAAGAATTATAATTTGTGGCTCACCACAATGTGAGCATAATGTTGACTCAATGTCCACACAATGATCAATATCAGCACTGTGTTCCTTCTTGCAGGCCAGGATCTTTTCCAGTTTCCGTACAACGGTGCTGTTCTGCTTGCACTCGACAATTGTTTTGTTGGGACGCTCGTTTGCCCATTCCTGGCAGTCGTCCTCCGTGAGATAGGATAGCAAGGAATCAATGAGAGTTTGTACTACCTCGACTTGCTTTTCTCTGCAAAGTTTGCACGAGCTCGTGGCAACACACTCGGTGATCGTAAAATAGCGCTTGCAATTGTTCTCGGTGGTGTTGCCAGCATGGCTGCCTTCTGCTTCCTTACCAGTTGCTGCTTAGTTTGAAAATCAGTGGAATTGTGCTTCTTTTCAGGACATTCCGCGATCTCATAGATTACATCCAGGACTCCAGGCAGAAGTTGATCTTTGAACCTGTCCACAAATTCTTGGACACTTTTGATGAAGTCAACAAGCTTGCCAATCGTCTTGACGATTTCTTCATTTGGAGGCCAACCCTTACAGTAATAGTCTGGTTGCCAAATATTACAGGCCCACTTCACACAATCATCAATGACAAAGGGTTCTGCCGCCTTGAGAATAGTGAGGTAAGTTTGACTTATCTCGTCTTTGCACTAGTCGCAAACTTTGGGAATTGCGCACTCGGTAGCCATGGCGATGTACCTGCAGTTATGCTCATCCTCGTCAGTGTAGTGATCGGTCGCATTCTTGGCCATCACACTGCAATTCTCTGTGCCATTCTTGGTGAGCTTCTTGGCACAGGCTTGTCTCATAGATCATCATGTCTTGTAGAAAGAGTGGTTCTAGCTTGTCGCCATTCTTGGTGCACACCAGTTGGTCCTCAGTGAGACTGTCGTTGGCCCATTCTTTGCATTTATCCTGGGCGAGTACGAACGATACACCGTCGGCGATGGCGCCCGAAACACCTGAACTAACTTGTCACTGCACTGCAGTGCACACGGCACAGGAAGCCTTGGTCACACATCGGAGCCAGCCAAACGCCGCATTGCAACCAAGTTTGGAGTCATTCGCATTCGAACCGTTATGAAGCTTGTCCATCATTTCCTTTTTACAGGTCTGGTAATCGGACGAATTTTGGATTTGCGTAACGCAATTTTCAAGGTTGACGGATTTTTGGACCATAGCCTCCACTAGTCCGGGCAGTACATTCTCGACCACGCTCTGGGCGATAGTGACGATTTCTTCATCTGAGTAATTAGGCATTTCCTGAATAAAGTTGACAATCTCTTGGATGGCGTTCGTGTCATCTGCAGAGACCATAGAAGGATGCCAGGTCAGTTGCAACACGAGCAGATGCATGGAAAGCATTGCCAGAAGGCCAAGGGTCCCGGTGGACCAGAGAACACTGCTTGCTCAAACATAACGCCGAGACAAAGTAGTAGGTGATTTTAAAAGATGCTAATTTGGTTGGACTTGTTGTAGGACTGCTTGGCAGTTCGATGCGCCTTCACCAATTGGTGACTTCTCCCAAGAAGATAAAACACCACCAGCCGACCAACTATCGTCATATTTGGTATGTCGAGTTGACGAAATGAATTCTGCCAGTCTGCCAGTCGTACTCTTGTTGTTCAGGACTGATCATTAGGCGAAGGTTAATACAGGTAGGTGGGCAATCTGACAAAACAACAAGATTAGGCCACTGGGTCCGTTGATCTGATAATTATTATAAGACAATTAACCGATCAAAGACGACATAGAGTAGGCAGAATTGTTTTGCTCACTGAAGAAGGACATTGTTAACGCATTTTGATTAATCCATTGGTTTGAAGTTTGGTTGCAAATTAATAATTTCACTTCTCTCGAACCGAGCTTTGTTTGTTTGCTTGTTTGTCGATTTGCGGCAAGCTGTCGAATATAATTAATTAAGTCATCCATTTGGCAATATTTTGCCCGGTGTTTGTTAGTTTCAGCTTTTTGTTTGCTTACCTGTTTATAACTTTATAATATTGAGAGTATAAATGTACTAGTGGAGTTTACTTTGAGTGGAGTTTGCATCAATTGCAACACGATCGTGCAACCCTAAAAGCAGCTTTAGCCTGGTCTCTTGCCATTGCCAGTTGTCAGTGAAGTTCAATCGAATCGCATTTCATCACATTTGGGTTTGTCAGTTTGATTACACTGCTGTTTAGGGTGATCTAATTGAAAGTTATCACTAAAACTACAACTTAATTTTATTACAAAATGCCTAACAATTACTTAATAACAAGTTTCTTATCGTTTTCGGTATACAAAAAGTCGCCTACACGAATTAAATATTTAGATGTATTTACAATTTGAATTCCTTCACGCTTCTCTTACAATACTTAAGTTCCCAACACAAGAAATGAGTTTCAGACAGAGATTGCGTTGAAATTGGACCTTCTGCTTACAAGTAAGACATCGTCATTATTGATGAAAATCGTTTTGATTCGTTGATTCGCATGATTCGTTCTTCGGTCTTGGAAAAATCTGTTCAACGTTGGCAATACACTAGGTGAGCGATCGATAATAATTTCCTGGCCAAAATTACCTTTATCTTTACTCTCATGTAGACTGCCACTATTGTCATAATCTTGATTGGAATAAAAAAAATTCCAGATTGTGAGCGAGTTGGAAAACAGTATTTGAAATACTCAAATGGTATTGGTTCGAGATTGGGCTCAAAATAAGCAGTCTTGTTCAGTTTCACCACCAATGTCCATTAAATTGTTGATTACAGAATCGTGTTCGTTAACATCCAAAAGTAGTGCGATCATTAATACACAATAAATAAAAAATTAGTTATATATAGAATGCTGCGAATGAGCCAATCATACTTAAAGGAATAGACACTTTGATTAAGACTTAATCTCTCCTCGATGACATCTTTCGACGTGCTTCTTAAAGTACTCACGCGTGATATGGACATTTAATCATTAAATTAATGAGAGTTTTGCAGTTAGGTAAGCACGGATAGACAACGATAAATTAAAATTTGTAGCGTAATCTTAAAATTTTTTACCAAAAACTTCTTGAAGACAAATTCCAGTCAAGCACCTTTGACAATTTGTCAATCACAGATTCGTAGTCAGATTTTAATCAGAACTAAATTCACTAAACAAACGTTTCATTTTGTAAATCTGGCGAGTAAAATTTTGACAAAGAATATTATCGCAAAGAGAAAAGCAAATCGACTATCAATGACTCATTGACAATGAGTCCCTCTAATAAATTTACCAAAAACAAAACAAATCAAACAAACAATCAAGTTTGTTGGTAGTTTGTTATTATGCACTGTCTAAATAGGGCAAACAGAGCGATTTACAATTTCAAGCAACGAAATTTTCGTTGCTTGCCGGCCACATGTGTCTTTTCTCATTTGCCGCTTTTTTTCACTTGGCTAATGATAATAAAGCCTAAATTAGGCTTTATGGCTTTGCACAATCATATTGTTTGTTTTGTTTTACTCGGTGATAATGTCTTCAACAATGATAAGGTCAAATCTGGCAAGCCCTTCGACTAATGTGAATTAATTTACCACCAAAATTAAAGCGTTATTTTCAAGGTCTGTGCTGTATAGTTAAAAAATACATAATTTAACTTTCCTCTAATATTAGAGACTAATTTGAAAACATTCATGAATGCTCCCAACTAAATATATCGACATCGATGCATCAATCGTTGTAGAAGATAAATATTTCGATGGCGAATTTATCAATGAATTTCCTTATAAAGTAATGGACGGAATGCAAAGTTAATCGACGAAATGGAATGCGAAGAAGAAGAGGCCAAGAAATCTAAATGATAAAATTAAAGTTTTTGGTTTGTACTTTTGTTGAATGCTGAATATTATTCGAGCAATTAATAAGGTATTATAAATATTAATGTACCTCTCTGTTTTTGTCAGTGTAAACTAAAGATCACTTTTCCATATAGAGATTATTGTGATCGATCGATTGTGTTTTAATTGCACTTGTTAGTTAGATGGATGCACTTATTGCACTGACCCAATTTCACTTTCAATTCGATATTAGCGGAAAGATCACAAAGATCAAACTAACTCTAATGACTTTAGTAATGTAGTATATACTCAGAATTCTACGATGTTTACTCAAGAGATCTCTTGATTGACTACTAATTGCTGTTACAGCCTATTCTATACTTTGAAAATGAATACTATACTAGTTTATTTTGCGGTGCTTTGCAAAGACATATCTCGGATATTCTTTCAATGTAAACCTTATGACTTTTCTAGAGCTACCAACAGCTACTTTATTCAAGACCAATCGAATTGAGTCCTTTATTAGAGTTGGTTATTTATACACATAAATGGGAAGCAACTTTGAATGTAATTCATCCAAATGTACAAAATAGACTTGATAATCGCTATTTTTTAATAATATTTAGTGTCCAAAATATCAGCCATTCTTAGTTAATCGCTACTCAAATGTGACATTGAATCGCATTACTTTAATTTTGCAATTGCTCTCACACGGGCCAAAAGATTTAGCCAATTTTGTTGTGCTGTTTCCAGCAGTAATGCCAATTGAGGTCAACATGGCACTAATATTGTGTGGCCTATATCTATTCGTAATAGACTACTGTACTGTATTACTGATTGCAATGCATGCATCAAATTGTCACGAGTGTCAAACTGCCAACTCCTTTTGAAATGGAACAAACATAGATCTACGCTCGTCTTACTGCGAATCCTCTTTGCTCTGTCTCTCTCTCTGTTTTGATTTATCCACCTTTCGTTAAACACTTTCACGGAAAATCAGTAAAACTTATAGTATTCTCGCAAATATTTATGTACTCTTTGGCACAATTGAAATTCACTTGAGTATAATGCTTGCCTTTTGTAGGAGTTCGTTCTTTATATTAATAAATTTTATTTTCGGCAGAATATTTTTACACGGCAGACATGTGCAATATTGTTTTCTGTACTGATCTTTGGCGATTGTTATTATGGATTATCGATTTTCCTCAATATAGACTGAATTTCCATCATGGACTTAGTGATTGCTAATTTCACTTGAGAAATCTAAACTTGTTAATGTTGTTCCTCTCGTCATATGTTTTAACTGTATGTGGCTCACACAGCACTAATAGCAATCATAGTAGCAGTCAAATTCTAATGCAAATGATGATAATGTTTTCTACGGATGGGTAGATCACTTTTTACCAGCAGTGATGCATCTATATTATTAATTACTGGCCAAATGTCGGCTTTGTTTATCCTTTTCATTATCTCCTAGATACATTAATACATTAATAAAAGCGATACAGAAGACCATAAGTACAATAGCACAATTGCACTTTTAATTTTATTGGCTACAAAACTCGCTAAATTTTGGGTTATTCTATTGAATGGATTGCTAATGGCGTGCATGAAATTGTCTTCAACTGACAACGGTAATACCAGTTAAAAGTAGGGCGCCATGCTGCCTTGGTCATTAATAGCTCTAATCTGGTCTAATCTTACTCACATTGTCTAATTCAATTATTATATCAGGCGATTCCTTATTTGCTTTGGTCGCTTAGCGCTTGTCCAACGAACGAAACTGTTGAATCTATTTTTTCATTTTGACCACATCGAAACTTACCAACCTAGAGTCACATACACATTCACACACGCGACGCTCTTTTCATTTATCGTTTTCGATGTCTTCAGCGATCGATGGAAAGTTTGTTTTTAATTTATCTAGTAATTTATCTATTAATTTATCTTTTGTGCTTTGTTTCCCGAAGTCGATTTCTTGGCCAATCGACTGTTGGCTAACATTTTTTATAGGTGACTCGAATCAATTTGCTTGGCATTGCTAAACTTTCCATTCGTTTCAATAATGATTTTTCTTATTGTTTTTTCATTGTTTGTCTATCTTGCAAGCTGTTATATTTAATGTTATATCTGATTTTGAATTTATGAAAATAATTTAATCGAACGACACTTGAATACAGTCTCTATTGGTCAATTAGCAATTGTCCGCCAAGAAACACTTCGAAGGGATCCCTGCAATGAATTAGAGTCTGGCTAGTGCTAATGATGATAGCCGTCTTGTGTGAGACCAATTAGACCGAATTGACTGTCAACTCTTAGTACCAGTATCGTATCGTATCGAGTCGAGTCTTGTGCTAATTGCTTGTCTGTCTCTCTGCTTGTGAGTCGTCTTTAATTTGAATGAAAACACTACCACAGTGCCAATCGAGATCTCGAGTCTTTCTTTTCTATTTTTATTGTTGCACAGTGTTATTCGCTTTTTTGAGTGTTGCTCACTTCGTCTTTTAGGAACTCCCTGGACTTTGCGCTGCCCTCCACTTGTGCTATTGTAATAGTCTTTAAGTGCAATTGAATTAACCTAATTTAGCCTTTATCCCTATCACTTATCTAAATTTTCATATTTAATCCGACTTTAGTCAATGGAAATATGATTTTCTTTCAGTTGCGCGCTTTGTGTTTGATTTGTTCGCAAGTTGCCAGTTGACTCCACTGATGCTGCTTGTCGTTGTCGTGTTTGTCTGTATTGCACTTTCTCTAATCAGACTGGCAATAACCTAGCTCTGCGACACGAAGCAATCAACTTACTATAAAATAATTCATCTTTGCCCGCGCTTAATTTGTTGGCGTAAAGCGTAATGTTATTGAAATGTTCCAAGTGACGGCACATCCACACACATGCTATTGCTTATTGTCTTTTAATTGCACTTTTCTGCTCATTATTAGCCTTGTCAACATTGTACTAATTTATTATCGAGCTATTTACTTTGTTTGATTGACTACTGCCGCCGCTGTTTCTTGGTAATCTTCCTCTTTACTTGTTATCAGTGTTCTTACTTGTGTGTGTATTTGCCTAATCTATGACAGATCATCTATCCTCATGGTCCAATTGAAACTTTATATATAAATCACTTCGAATGCATTGTTTGGCAAGTAAACTCGGACTTGAGTTTATATTGGCAAAGGCAACTTTCCATCCGATACATTCATTGCACATTCGATTGCTCTTTTAATGAATTGACCAAATAGATTCAATCGACAAAAGAGTTTTTATTTGCATTGACATTTAGATCATGATAATTGCTCTCTAATACGAAATAGTCATTGTACTCGATAGCCTATCGACGATAGGTTTAATTTGCCTTGTGTTTATTAATGTCTTTTGCATTTGTCTGTGCTTGGAATTTTTTTTACCAGACTAACAATTTTTTTTGTAGTTTCGTTTGAATCATGTGTGCCCAATGACTGTCAAGCAGGCCTGATGATTTACGGCTGACAATAAGTGAGTTATAATGTTTCTGTTAGTTGACGCCTGTACAGGTAAGCAATGTATAAAAAGCGAAATTTCCTAGAAATAAATATAATTTTTGCTATAATTTTAAGGGCCATCAAGAAATGTTCAAGCGTAAACCCTGCAGTCTGTCTTGTGGAAAGAGTTGTCGTGTCAATAAAGGAAATCGGCAAAGGCCAAACGTGCCAAAGGCCACCAGGGCCAAAATTGGAAACTTCTTTCGTGATGGGTCAGCAAATTGATGGAACTATTTACTAACTTCAATCAACGATTACCGACGATCAACGAATTTACATGAAATTTTAATTGAATTGTCTTGCTTTCACTACGATATATCATTACGAGATGGCGTACAGCAGCTTACGATAAGCTGTACATTAAAACTATTCGCCCTCTCAAGCGAGCATTGGCATTTGCATCAACACATCAAAGGTTTGTTTTTATAATTCTTATCTTCTAAAACTCAACGAAATAGCTTGTGTTTGTGTATGGCAATTGGTTGAATGAGTTTACTTATGAATGACTAAAAGTTAAATTGATTAAAGTTGAACGATTTTAAAATGAATTTAGTTTAATTAGTTTCCCAATGAAGGTAAAGGGACATTTAGTGATGTGTGAACTGTGCATTACAGGTTCACCTGCAGGGGTGTATCATGAGCGCCAATGGGCAATGGATTGCCGGCTTCATTGAACACCCACAAGTCCAGCGGCAGAACGTAGTCCTCACAAAAGGTCAAGTACAGGAACTTGAGAGTGCCCCCGATGAAGTGTGGGTCATGGTAGTCTGACTTTTTGGTGGGCACCTGGTCCACATCGACTATGTCCCAGAAGCCATTCTCGGTGAGACAGTGCTTCTCGATGGCTTGAGCCATTTGCCAGGCATACTCGCGGTACTTTGCATCCTTGGTGAGGCGCCACAGGATGAAGTAAGACTGGGCCAACTCGGGACTGAGAATGTGCTCACGGTCGCTTTGGTGCGAGTTGGTGGCTTCGTCCTTGCCATCGAAATAGAACCGAGCGGGGATCAGTTTGGTCTTGGTGCGCTCTGACGCGATGTGACACGTTTCGACCAGACCTCGGGCCAGTTTCCAGTAGAGTTCCACACGATCTGAATTTTTGGACTCGCCTTGATTCAATTCAGAGACAGCTCCGTAGGAAAACATTGCTCCCAGGTAGGCAGAGTGGTGTGACATGAAGTCGTCGTGCCGATCAGTGGAGTAGTCGTAGTCACGAGCATACAGCAGACCACTAGTCGAAACGCCTATCAATTGACTTTGTTTGACGCCGTCCATTGCATCATTGAACATTTGCAAGCCTTCCTTGTCAATGCCGTTCGAGTAAATGTACCCTTTGACCAGGTTGTGGTAGAAATGACGAGCGGCAAAGGATAGAGTTGAGGTAGTGCTTGCCCAATCTCCAGTCTCCACGTCCAATCGCCACATGTACAACTTTTTGGGCTTTTCCATTCTGTTGAGGAATCGCCTGGCAGTCTCTGATCGCCGTTTGTATCGAGTATCGTTGGTCACATCCGAGAGATATTCGTACTCGAGCACACCATTGGCCACATCGGACAGCCAAACCAACGATCCAGTTGCTTGGCCAGTGCTGAGGTTGATCGAATGGTAGGGAAGGCCAGTTGGACTTTTGTAGGCTGGCTCCAGCTTCATGGCAATTTGCTCTGCCTTGTCTAGAAAGGCTCTGTTCCAGGTGAGGGCGAAGCAGGACAACAGGCCACCAAGGTAGTTGGACATGACCCGACTGACATCGAGGTCCTTGTCGAGATGGTCAATCTCGAGTTCATTCTCGACCCACTTGCGACCTTGCTCGAACTCGTCCTGCATGCCTGTGACCGCAAAGGTGGTCATTGCGTTGACCAGCGAGTCTTGGCTGACCAACGATCGAAACTTGATTGACATTGCACTTGAGGTTTGCTTTACTGAGAGAATTGAGTTGTCTCCGATGGCACATTTCGCCCCTTTCCACGCAAGCCCAACCATTTTCTTGACAAACAGTCGGCGTTGGGCCATTTCACCACTAGTGCCATCACCGGACGGGGCAGTTGGAGGAGTGCTTGGTATCACAGGGCAGTTGGCTTTCTCGGGCGAAAAGGCACTCATTTTGGCACAAACAGTTCACTAACTAACATGCACAATGAATTCAATGATTCGGCTTAAATATATAAATCGATTCGAACTTGTAATTGAATGAACGATTTTGGTGAACAAACGAACGAATCAGA
The DNA here is from genome assembly GCA_023373905.1 of Rhizoglyphus robini. Classification (NCBI taxonomy): domain Eukaryota; kingdom Metazoa; phylum Arthropoda; class Arachnida; order Sarcoptiformes; family Acaridae; genus Rhizoglyphus; species Rhizoglyphus robini. The sequence continues at coordinate 8,861,623 of JAKIJQ010000001.1, read as the reverse complement.
ACTGGCAAGTGTCAAGTGTGTGCCTGACTAACTGGTGACAAACTATTCGGCTTAGCTCATTTCAATTTAATTAATTTGCGTTTGTTTTCGAAATCGGTTAGTCTTTTTTTTTGGTTGCGATGGTTTTTATAATTGTTGAGCGAGTCGACCCGACAGCGTGCATTCGAATTTAAATGAAAACAAATTAACATAATAAAAATACCAAATTTTTACCAAATCACTCAGTAAATTGTAGGCAGAGTCACTTATAGAGAGCTAAAGCGGACAGTGGCAGTAGTCAAAGGCGATAGTCATTCTAGTTATCTGCACTATCAGATAGTGACTATCTGGTGGATCGACCCAGATTTGTCTGTGTTCACACTCTAGTCCATCTAACTTTAATTCGAGTCTTGTGTCGGTTTGGGCACACCGCCGGTCCAACCAGTTACACTGCACTCGACAAATGACCATTGAATCGATTGAGTGTTGACAGCGATAGAGCGATGCATTACTTCGCCAAACGCCATTAGGCCACAATGGCGATATGCCATCTGAGATGTATGGCCGTTTTCTAAATTGAAACTTTTAGCACTTCGCATAAATATGACATCGGTAGGCAGAAATTGTCACTTCTGCTCTGTACAACAATGCACTCGATTGCGGAAAGGCTCTAATTGGAGAACAATTAGAGGCTATCTTCATGATAATGGCCATTATCTAACAAGTCTACAATTGTAAGGTGTCCTTTCAGCTTATACTTTCGCGCCCCTAATTATTCGAATGTCGCCAGTACATTGTCGATATATGAGAGATCAATTCGGTCAATTTATTGCAATCGATTTTGTCTTGCTCAGTTTGACAGAATATTTTAAAGTGAACTGTGCTAGAAAGTTCTTCAGTGCTAAATCCGTTTGCGTCAAGCTAAAGTCCGATAAATTACGAGCTTTATTAATTAGTGCCGATCGATTCGGTGAAAATCAGGTTAGAAGTCTTTCGTTGCTGTTTCTGCAGCCATTTTGATCGATTGGTCGTGCAGAGCTTTTGCTCTACCTGCCATTTGGTTTGTGACCAAACGACGCCTCGGTCTGCATGTACTCAGTTCCATTTGACTCGGTTTGCAGTGAATGCATTCAGTGAATTATAATTTAATATAGACTGCAAACAGACATGAATTGGCTCATATTACAACATTGCTTCGCTCTAGGCGACCATAACTCCGGTGTTAAACATGCAGATTGTCCCATTTGCCTTGTCGGCGCTGTCGATCGATCCACACTACTTTCTTTTCACAAAACTCAAAACTTATTGACCCAAATGAAGGGAGCATACAAAGCGACAAAATAAAAGTGAATTCATCCAACTTTTAATTGACTTATACTTTACTTGATATTATATAACGACTTCGATAACAAAATGTTAATTTAATTGACATTTAATTTAATTGACATTAATTTGTTTTGAACAATGTTCGCTCAGGGCCGAGTGTTGATAGTCGTGTTTGACTATTTGTTCGGGTTAGAGCCTGGGCCCAACATGAAATAGGCCAATAAGATGGCAAGCAGCAATGCCAGCGAGGCAGACCCGATCGTGGCCACCAGACGAGGACGCTGACGGCACCATGAAGCAAGAGTTCAGTTGCGCGACTGGCATGCCGCAATGCCTTCTCCAGGAGCAATGTTTGGCTAGGTTGGTTGACCAACAGTGCCAGTAGCCAGATCCTTGTACGAAGTGGACTTTTCCGGTGGCTTGTTGAGGTGCGCATCGAATTGGCAGTCCAACTTGATATGCTTCACTACGAAGGAGGCATTGCCAAACTGTAACGGTGAATGTGAAGTGATGCATTGCAAACAAATGCCTACTTTAGTTAACTTACCATTTCGGCCACAGACTAACCAACTGCCAACCGACAATCCACTGCACCATGAACTTATGGTTTCTCTTAATGAATAGCTCCACTTGGCTATCGTGCATTAATGGCAGCAGGTGCACACTCACAGTGACACTTTGCTGCGGACCGACAATTCCTTTGGTAGGCTGTACCACATAGCTTTCTGGATCGATAGTCTTCACCTTGAAAGCGATCACTTGACTAGTCGGTTGTGGAGGTTAATCTCAACGGCCACCTTGCGAGTGTAAGGACCTTGTGGACATATTGATTAGGTTAGTCGATTAGTGAAAGCTGGCCAACAGATTGGTCAAATTACCGTTAAACTTGAGAGTGTTCGGCTCGACGACAAGTTCGATGCTGCTCATGACTCAAGCTTGCTTTGGTTCGAATTGAGTGCGAGTTGGCAGAGGTCAAATGGCGAACAAATAATAAGACACAAACAACCAATTAGGGCAAAACAGTCTGGTTTAATAGTCTTCAAAGATGGGAACTTGTATGCTAATTAGAACTGGTGGACTGAACTGAACAAAATTTTATGATTGCTATTGTTGAAAGTCCGCAAATGCTGTCCAATGAACAAGTTAACACAGATGAGTATGATTGAGCGAATATAACGACATTGGCCAGAGAGACGAATGCAAAAAGACAACACCAAAGGATGCTCATTAGTGGCAAGATTGAACCAAACAAGAAGTGTGTCCAGTCTCACATCAGGCACAACACTGGTGACACATTTGTTTGTTCACTGTTGTTGTTGGTGTTGTATCTCCGAGTCTAATCAAGTGAGCCAAGTAGTGACCGTTGAACGCTTGAATGGACTGTTTGATCAACGAATGCACAGAGCTGACTTGCTGGTGTGTGTGTTGCATTAATTAATACATCGAGACTTGCCTGATTTCCATCCACAATCATTAATCCAATTATGGAGCGTAATTTGAATGCACTTAGATGCAATCACTTGGCGCATTGATGGTGCTAATTGAATCTGCAGTTACCATTTGGCGGTAAGCAATTCCAAATGAGTGCAGTTCAGTTGAATTCTACTGTGGACCGATGTGAAGACGTTAACGTTAACGCCAATTGGCTCGCCGGATTGTGTTTCTTCAATTTGATTTAATTTTACTTTAACTGTTTTGTCTCTGGTTGACACATAAATTTGCCTGCAAAACTCAACTGGCACCCTTTTAACCTTGCTTTCGTATTTCTTTCCTCACTTTCCTTCGGACTATTAAATTCTAGTTGAGCTCACTTTTGACAGTCCATCGAGCAATAGTACAATCAATATAGGGCGACAGTGAATTTATCTTGCTTGCGGCTTGCTCCAAATGCTAATTATGGCTGGTTGGTAGTGCAATTTGAATATTTCATCAATAAATAATGCATCATTGCACCATTCCACCCACACATATTTAATCACTCACTTGCCAATCTATCATTTTTACCGTGAACGGATCGCGAATTTCATTATCAAACAATTGATCAATGATTGCTTTCACTGTAGCATCACTCTTCAATAAATCACTTCTGTCATGTTTTTCATCTACACCGTAAGCATGATCTACTGGATTGTACACTGAACCTGTGACTTCATTAGAATGTTCAATGTTTGCATTGGTCAGCATTATTCTCAAAATCACCATGTGCATTATGCATGTTTGTGTTCAGTCTGTTAGGCCAATGTAAGCATGACCTTTCATTTGCATTGTGATACCGTCATTGGATCTGTGCCTTCGAGCAAAATAAATTGTCTAATTTGCTTTGTCTCCCTCTCTGGTTCCTTCCTGCCGCCAATTGTGATATAGCGTTCCAATGACGGCCGTGTCTTAGACGAGATCTACGAAAGAGCACTAACGTGAATCGGAACGGACTCAGCCTGCCTCGGATTGAGCGAAATCATTTTCTGTTGGAGATAACGTGCCAAGTCTTCCCACCACTTTGCCTCTAACCCAAAATTGCCTTCCACGGACAAATCTGTGCTGAATTAATCTCGCCACAACACTCTTTCATCCGTCGTTCCTCGGTGGTTTTGGACCTGTCTGCCCATTGAAGTTGCCAATGAAAGTTGCCAATTGCACATCTCTAATGATCGACCATCGGTTCTTTTTTGTTTTTTCTGTCGATCGATCGGCTAACCAAACACCCTCCTTTAAAGTCCAATTTAATTACAATTTATTTCGTTTTAAAGTTTTAGATTAGGCACAAAATTCTGGTAAATGGGCTGAAAGAATAAACTTGAGGGGAAGAAAAATATGCTAGTACCAAGTTTATTGTTGTCAGTTGGCAGATGGCTTAATTAATTTGCATTGGCTCTCTTCAATCGACCCTAACTGACAATTTCTCAATGAACGGATTGCTTGTTCAGTTGTGGCCACTGATCAATCGATTGCGCACACTTTGATTATTTCCATTTTGCGTGTTTCGTTCACTTGACCTATTGAGCAACCACTGTGCTCGGTTCAGTCTGTGCGAAAGGCGCACTAGTAGATCGAGTCTCTCTCGATTTGGTGTGACATGAATGAATAGAACGACACTGTTTCAGTGTGGCCAAACTAAGCAGAGTCACTTTGTTTATGTTTATGTGTCATCGAGTGCACCACAGGACTGTTAGCTGGTGGACTTGTCACCACTTGTCACCGAGTATTATATATGATATATAATACATGTATCACTTTATAATTAATTCACTTGACACTGCATGTCCTTCGTCTGTCTATCTGGTGATGGAGGCACCGGCCATATGGCAATAGATGCTTTCGATTGCACAAACAATCACTCAGGTCTTCAAGCCGAGTACTTTTCCCATGGTTACTCTTGTTGTGAATTTTGTGAATGCTTGTTCTATTCTGAATAAATTGATATCATTTGCACAGGTCCAAATAGAGTCAAAATATTAACGATATGGCCATTTGGGCAGCAAGATCTAAAACGCGTTTAAACGTTGAATGTGCCGAGCAGTTGGCCGAATGGAGGTGTTATTGCTGTCATACTTACTATCGCTTCGGTGAGTGACATTTTGTAGTTGCAATGTTCGGTCGCTTCCTCAATGTGTGTATTTTCTCATTTGGCTGCCTTGTCTAGTAGAATCGATGTTTTTCAGTTAATTTACAATTTAATATACGAGCTTCGATCTGTCCGAGCATATTTCGATACATTCGCCTGTGTGGCCAATTGTAAGGGAAATTAACTGATTACTTTCACTGAAGTGTGCAGAGTGAGTGGAGCGAGATACTGTCGTTCTGGTATAACTTGTGCCACTCACAAGTCAGTGCACCGAACAGAAGCCATTGCACGTCAAATCAGTCAAACTTGTCTCTGTCTGCCTGAATATCGCTCCATTTATGCTAACCATTTGTTACATTAATTAATTCCACCCTATTAGACTCTCAATTTCCAATTTGAAGTTATTAAAATTTTAAATGAAATTTGTAGCAGCGAATTAAGCCAAGTGAGCTGAGTGGTTCGTTCGGCTCTTGTTGTGAGTCAAGCTGAGGTCCAGGTTTGCCGATGCTCTCACCGAACAGTGGCTTGGGTTGCAATTAGGCACTAATCAGGAAAGTGTTCAACATCACCATTAGGCATCTTTCTCGACGAATGCCGGTCAACCAAGTCAACTCGTAATTTACCTTTTTTTCCGTAATGAATGTCGATAATGGCAATGGCTGTATGCTGACAATGTGTATTGCATTGGATTGTGTTGCATTACTGCTGTAATCTATTTGCACCCGTACAAGTCGTTAATAGAGCGGACAATTACTGTAATAAACAAACAATAACCGGTCAATCGGACAAATGGATGTGTGAATTAATAAATTATGAACATTCGACAGACATGGCCACTAATAGATATGTTTCATTGATGGCATTATTAATGAAATGTACCATTCACTCATTTACATTGTCTATATAGATGGTCGGCTCAGTTCTGCTGATATGTCCGTGATGATGCTTATTGTTGCTAATATTGCCTAATTGCCTCCTTCCTGGCTGGTTATCTCCAGATTCACCAAGCAAAATTTGAAATGGCAGTCATTATTTGCACATTTAGCCGAACGTGTTCCGATACTGGCGATACAAACCATTCCAATTGTACAGCGATTGCAATTGGCCATGGCCATATGCACAAACATAAAAGCATAATTATGCTCTTAAAAGCATTCCATCAATACAAGTGGCATTTCTCCACTAGTTCCATTGATTGCACATTAGGCTCGGTTTTAACTTGCCTTATAGTGCTTTCTGGGCTATAGCATCTGCTTTGACTGACTAGGCATAAAGACCATCAAGACCTCATCATAAAGATTCTTAGAGGCAGGAATCTGGAAATGTAGTGTATTCGGCTAACGATGCCATCTCTATCTTGAGGTAGACGGCTGTGCCTGAAAACGATGCTCAACGACTGACCTGTCGAGCAGACAATCTTCTGTCAACCTATAGGTATACCAGGAACATGAAAACTGCCTTTAGGCCACCATCTCCGTCCTATGTAAATGTTTGAATGTTTCTGACAGGTATTGTGTCCTGCACGGCCTTAAGCATCGATCAGAGAGCACTATGCACGCCTGTATTGACTATTTAAAATTTAAATTTTTAATGAAAAAATAAATGAAATATTGAAATGTCAAATTGACTTGCCTCTATTTATCGGTCCAATCTGTTGTAATTATATCGTGCACATTGCTTGTCTCTGTTACCGGGCCACACCAACCGAACATACCTCAACTCGACACATCCGAGCACAACCGAACTGAGCCAAGTGAACATCTCGGCACATACCGTCTCGGTACTTGCCGTGGTGTATCATATCTTGTCACAGTGAGCACTTAGCGAATTCTTCATTTTACTGCAACCACCGTTTGACTGTGACTCGTGTGAGCAAAATTTCCCCCACCAACAGCCGCCGATACTGCTACTCTGTCAAATTGAGTAATCATTAGAGACGAAACCTAATTGGCTTTTTATCGGTACGCAAATGTTAACAATGCGAACATTCTCATTGTAAAAAATTTCTCGCTCGACCCAGTCAAGTGATCGAACACTTGTTGACCGTCAAACAATTGAGTGTCTGAATGGGCAATTAATTTCACATTAGTTGGTGTTGCCAAATTGGCAATGCCAATCGAGTTGGCTCGTGCATATGAGATGCCCTCGAGATTGATTATAATTATGTGTTATAATAATAATAATAATGTATCTGCCCAATGACTTTATCCTCGGTGCAATATTGCAGTACTGCTGAAAGAAACTGATGGTGCTGTGATAAGGTTGACCTTCTTTGATTAGTATGTCGGGAATTTCCCAGCAAAATATATCTGGCTTCTCTTTATGTAACTCTTATATCCTCTTTTCGATATCACGGGTTTCGAGGTTTGCAACATGTGGTTTCGAGCCGACTTACAACTTGCAACTTATATGTATGAGGGCCCAATGACGCCTGGCCAAATTTATTCAGTTTCCTAGGTAAGCGTTTAGTGGATTAGCACAATAAGCCCACTATAGTATCTATACTATCTATAGATTAGCTTAGAGAGCATTATGTACTTGGCGCGCAATTGATGGTCACTATGTCACTGCCACTAATGCATTACAACACAATGCCACATATATGTAATATTACAAGCTCGGTACAGCACAGAATTGAGCACTGTAGCACTGACAGCAATTGACTCTCAAGTGAAGCCAATCGGACAACACGAGATGGCATAGAGCATTGAATAGATAGCTAGATAGAGTAATGCAATTAGTGACACACATGTTTGCAAACAAGCCTTCAATATTTGTATACATTTTATTGGTCAAACACTTGTAGATGCTTCGTTTCATTAGGAGACTGCCTTCACCACTGCACTGTGAGTGACCCTTTTAGACTTTCCGCCTCGACTGTGCATTGACGTGCCTGGTTGTTTGCCTTTGTGTGTAAAGCCCTTTTTGCTTTTCTTGTTACTGTTCTTGGAGGCGCTCTGCTTGACACTAGTCTTCTTTCGGGAGCCTTTACTGCTGCCCTTCTTGGAAGACTTGTTGCTATTTTTCGAGGACTTGCCCTGCCACTTCACCTTACTGGCCACGTTCATTTGGCCAAATTTGAGTTTGGCGTGCTTTGCGTCCGAGCTTGAGTCTTGTCCACAGAATTTCTTTCTGTACACACAACAGATGGCTACCGCGATAATTATGATCATGAGTACAGCAACAAACAGTAGAATCCACAGCCAATTGAAGCCAACAGAATCTTTGCCGTCAAGGACTGGTAGGGCCATGCACTGATCCAGTGGGAGAGTGTTGTTGATACAATCAGGCGTTGAGACGCATGGTCTAGGACATCCTTCAGTGTCCGGATGCTTTTGGCACATTTCGCTGTCACACATCTTCTCTCGGTAACAGCAGTTCCGTTCGTGGGCGTCTTTGGCCTTCCTCCCACTGAACCACTCTTTCCATTCTTTGTCGCAATCGGCAATGGTTCTGTGGGCAAAGTGAAAGTTTAAACTTTGTGGCATGACTTAGAGCAACTTACTTTGGATTGGGAGTATGATCAGGCCCGAGGTCGCCGTTGGGAGTTGTGTTACTGTCGTGAGTCACCATTCCATTACCAGAGGTGTGGTTTGCTTGACGTTTCACGAGTGCCCTCCTGCTTGGTTGGACAGAGCTTAGGTTACCGTTGTTGACAGTGGCGTTGAGTAAGATTGCCGCCGGTGTCGATTGGTTCCAGTCGGGCTTGTTCTCAATCGCAACGTCTAATTCGCCACTAACCAAGCCATGGCTCAATGTGCACGGAAGAGTCACCGCCAACACCACCACCATCATCGTAGTCGACAGTTCACTTGGAAACGATATCTGTTGGCCCGGTGGCATTGGTCTTGGCGGTCTCTTGATGCAAATCCCCCAAGACTTTGTTGAACAGATGGCACCGGACAAGGTGATGTAAGACAAATATTAAAATGGGTTGAGGTTAAATCGAGGGTTGAATGGAGCTTTCGAGTAATACAATGTATTTTGTGATTTGCAGCAGTTTATAAGTACACACTCGGACTGGACTTTAATTTTTGGAATTCAGTGAGTAATTTGGCAGTGAACAGATGAACAATTTATTGCTAAATTAGAATTATTTCGAGTTTTACTTTAATTTGTTGGTGATCAAATATTGCCAATTGGCAACTTACTTGCTAACAAATCAGCTAGCCGTTTGATTTAAGTTGGTATGCGTTTGTTTGGTTAATGCGCACTGACAAAGCAGTCTAAAGTAGTCAAGTGCTTACACACAAATCATGCAAGCGAGCATATTTATGGGTGTTCCAGTTTTACAATAAACAAAATAGAGCAATTGCCGATTCATGAAAGAATGAGTGCGTGTTGACTACTGTCATTTGTGCACTAACGAAAGTACACTTGACTGCATTGCAAATCGATGGCTTGCCACTGGGGTTGTGTCCGCTTGTTTGTTTTGGTCGTTAATGACGTTAATGTATTTTTATTAATGTTGGTGTAATGTACAATATTGTGCATAATATGAGTGAAATGGTCAGTTCGGTTGACATCGATCATTATAACGAATATATTCACTAGGTGGGTGCTAGTGGTGTGGCCATTCTGCTAGTGGATTGACTTTCTCGCTTGAGTGGCACTTGCACCATTCTAATTGAAGGCATTCCACTTGTGCCATCCACAAAGGCCACTGTCGGTTCAATAGCTGAACTGATGGTGACAATTCGTGTGCCATACTGCGATAGCCCTCGACCAGTGATTCGTTGCTTCGGATCATGTGAGTGAGACTGTTGAGTCGCATGAAAGTGCTAAAGTTGGTCATGTTGAATTCGGTGCTCATTGACCGGCTTGACCCGGTCGAATCAATGCTTTCACTTTGGGACCGATCTTCTTGCACTGGTACGTTGAAGATTAGCTAAATGGGTGAGAGATAATAAGATTTAGTACAAAAGTTGGAAAGCATCAATCGATTTTGCTTACCTCGAATGCAAGTGGACTTTCTTTTTGCACATTTTGAATGAGCCCATGAATGCCGTACAACGTGGAGAGCAAGCATTTAGTTTTGGGCACGCCAGAGTGAACGCACATGATCGATTCGTCAGTCGGTGGCTTGATTGATTGGTTGGATTGATGAGTCGGTCATTAAGAGAACACTCGGTCGAGAGCCTCGTTGAGACAGTTCCAGATGGCACGACCAAACTCGCCACCATACCTCTGCTCGCACTCCAACAGCAGTGTGGCCTTGTTCTCCTCTCTGATCTCATTCGAGCCACGTAGTAGGATGACCTTGTTGGGCGCCAGCATCTTCAGTGCCAACAAGTAGCACAGCACCTCCACGTTGAATCGCGACGACGGTCCACTGTAGTTGCCAAGAAAGACCAGATTGGCAGACAGAATTGGGATAGACTGCCACAGTGTTCGTTCCATGGCCATGAGAGAGTCAAAGTTGCCCAGAATGTCTCCAATGACCACTGTGGGTGCATTCATTCGGACCAATCGTTCCTCGGCGGACAACAACTCGCACACATTTTCGGTCAAGCCCTGCACGTAGCCAGCGAACGATGGTGCATCCTCAGGTGTGCACATGAGACCAACTTTCACCTCCTGTTGGTAGATGGTTCGAATGGTGTCGATGAACATTCGAGGCATTGATTCTACTGGGAAAACAAATTCGACCGAGTAACGATTTGGTGTGATTGTGTCCGTCGCAGGAACTATTTAACCAAACATGAACATTAGTATTGTAATAGTAAAGTGGCTCTGTGCCAGGTACTCACCATCTTTGAGTCTCATTGGCTTCTGGCAGAATGCTGTGGCGTCGAGTGTGATGATGTGCACGCAGTAGTCAATGTTTTGACTGCGACAACCAGTGCACACTCCTTTGGCTTTTCCCTTGACCGAACACTTCTTGTTTGTGGACACTTTGTCACTGTTTGAATTTCGGCTACGTTTCGCGTTGTTGGCCACCACCTTGGGAATGATCGCTTTCGGTGCTCGACACAGTGGACCAGTGCTCTGCAGTCGATTGCCCTGAACTGCCTTGTGGTACGATTCGTAGGACAGTAGATCGTTCTTCATTGAATGGCTTCGAAGGTGTTCCACTTGTTCGCGTAACACTTCGACACTTGCTTTCAGGTTGGTGTCACGCAGTAGACACAGCAGCTCGTCTACGCTCAAGTTGTCATCTCGATCGACGTCATAGTAGCGAAAGATGAGCCGAAAGCGGCCTTCGGTGTTATGTTGGGTGTCTGGCTCGAGACTAACAATTCCAATGAGAAATTCGTTAAAGTCGAGGAAGCCCTTTCGGTTGTATGCAATAGCGTTGAATAGCCACATAAAGCGAGGGTCTGTTCGTGAGAAGCCATACTTGATCAGATAGCACTTGAACGATTCGAATGACATGAAGGTGGATGGGAAACAGTGCTCAATGTAGTCTTCAAACAGCTCCAGCACAGTGTCTTGAGATATTTTACAGGTGACCAACATTTGGGACTGATACATTGAGGCTCGCTCGTGGTTGGTGAGCAGAAAGAGAGCACTCTCTCGGTTGAACTCTTCCATGTAGACTGGCTCGGGTTGAATGAGCATCGTGATGAACTGCTTCACCTCTGGTCCCCAGAGTGACTCCACTTGGTCCTGTAGAATGTCGTTGGTTTGGTGCCAGGTGAGACGAGCAGTCGGTTGGCAACACTGGTAACCATCGGTTGGGTCGATTTGGACAAAATAGGCAAAACGGTGATAGGACCGACCAGAAGGCAGTCGAACGTGCATCACGTGCACAAATTGGTTGGCACTGAACTTGGGCATCTTCACAAAGGTCTGTTACTAAATGGTCTTCGCAACCTGACTGCCACCAATGCCCATGCTCGACATGGAACTGTCCGAGTCAACACGGCGAGCTTGTGAACTGCTTCGACTTGCACTGGAACTCACTTTGATGGATGTTGGCTGTGAACCGACTCGTGTGATCGACACTGATGCCACCGTGGCTTTGGGCTTCTCCACACGTCGAGCCGATCTGGCCGTAGGACTGTCCTCCGAATCTGACTTTGCCGGTGACTTCTTCTTTTTGGGTTGGCTCTTCTGATCTTGTTGGTTCTTGTTGGCTTTGTTCTTGTTGGTCCGCTTGGCATCCTTGTCTTTATTGTTGTCTTTATTGTTGTCCTTGTTCTCATCATCGGTAGGTGACGGCATTTTGATAGGCACACAAAAGATATTGTCCAAGATGGCACGATCACTTTGTAGGAGATGAAGTTATAGTGGAGAGACACACAATCGAGAAATGAGCTCATGTCACACTTATAAATGCTTGTGCAAATGTCCAATTAGAATGGACACAAGCCGACGAAATATTCCAAAGTCGAAAGTGGTCCGTCAGTATTTTTAATCATTCGAATGCTTAGTTGAACGTGCCAAATATCGATATGATAAGTAGTATTTCGAAAAATCAATTCGAATAGCCTCGAACTTGGTCGTCATGATCAATCCGAAACTTTCTCTATAAATACTCGTTGTTTGGCTGTCCCAAAATCGTTTTTCTAGTTGTTGTCTCTTCTGCTCTTGCACTCATGACCAACTCCGACCCCAACAAAGACAAGGACAAGGACGCCAAGAAGGGCCAAGACGACAAGGCGAACAAAAAGACTGACAAGGAGGATGAAGACAGTCCGTTCAAGTTCTCCCTGGACTCGAAGGTGGGCTCCAAGATTTTTCACCGACCCAAGGGAGATTTCCAGATGCTCGAGGAGGGTGAAGGTGGAGCCAAGTCGACCGCAGCTGATCCGAGCAAAGACAAGTCGACCACCGGTGGACAGCCATCCAACAAGGCGGACAATTCTCAAGACTCGGCGAAAAAGTCCAAGAGTTCTTCTGTGCCTTCTAAATCGTCCACCGATGCACCGAAAAGCAAGGACAATACTGCGTCCAAGTCAAAGGACAAGCCATCTTCGAAGGGCAAACCCAAGTCTGCCAGTGGCACCAAATCAGCCAAGGAGTCCTCCGATACTGCCACATCGGACGTATCCACCAAATCGAACAAGCAACCCACCAAAGTGCAGCTCACTCCGGGAAGCAAGAAAAGTTCCTCTTCTGTCTCGGCCAAATCGATTCCTGACTCAGCCTCATCCAAGTCAGCCAGTGAGCCGCCTGTCAGTCACACCTATCCTTCACAAGAGTCGAAGGCCACTCATCGATCAGACATTGATCCCAAAAAGAAACCAGAACAGCTTGCTGCAAGGGACAAGAATGATGGCAAGAGCAACAAGGAAAAGTCCAAATCGGCCAAGAAGAAGTCCAAAGATAGCTTGAAAAGCAATGCTACCGTGTCTAAGCCGAGCAGCAGCAAAACCCAAGGCTCAGGTTACAAACTGTCGTCAGCTGACAAGTCAACCTCAGTGAAGCCTAAATCAAGCAAGTCCTCTACTACTAGTTCAGGCACTTCCAGTAAAGGACCACCAGCCACAAGCAAGGCCAAGTCTGCCTCTGCAAACGACAAATCGCAAACCAGTGGCAGCAAGTCATCAAACCAAGGATCAACATACAAGTTGAATTCGTCCAAATCGGATGCTGCAAATGGCACTACTGGAACCAATTCATCAGCCACCAGTGACGCTAACAAGTCAAGCAAATCGAAAGGAAAATCAAAGTCGACCACTACCACCTCCAGCAACAACAAGTCTGGTAGCGCATCGAAAAGCTCGAATGGCTCCAAATCAGACGGTGGATCTAAAAGTGCATCCAGAGCCAGTTCCAGTGCCAACTCCAAAGAAGGGTCACAGGCCAAAGGTAACAAGTCGTCTTCTTCGCAAGCAGACTCAACCTCTAATGGTGGTTCAAAAGGCGGTTCAAAGGCAAGCTCGCAGCAGTCGCAAGCTGGATCCAAGTCAGGCTCTAAGGATGGAGGATCAAGTTCTGCTTCTCGATCACAGGCGTCAAAGTCTGACGGAGGCTCAAAAGGTGGCCCTGCAGAGAGCAAGTCCAGTTCGCAGTCTCAGTCTGGATCAAAGGCAAGCGATGCCGCATCTGGAACTGCTTCTGGGTCACAAGCCGGTGCCAATTCAAAGGGCTCAAAGGACGATGGCGGCTCCCAAGCAAAAGGCGACAAGTCTGGTTCACAGACTTCTGATTCAAAGTCAGGCGGAGGCTCCGATGCAAATGGAGAAGACCAGTCTGGCTCGCAGTCACAGGCAAGATCAAAGTCCACCGCTGGCTCAAAGAAAAGTGCCAGTGACAGCAAAAGTGGATCGTAGAGTTCCACTAAAGATTAGGTCCAACAAAATTGGACATTCATTAAAGCTAAAAGTCACTTAACCGTCTTAGTTCACTTTGCATTGCACATAGCTTTGCATTATAATTGCACGCGGACAATTTGCCTTTAGTAAATCGAATCGAGTCGAGCCAATCGAATGAGACATATTGGCACTTGCCATTTGCCCGATTGGACTTCACTTTTTGTTGGGCTAATTGTGCAGTACCACAACTTGGCCCACAAGTCATGCAATGAATTCATGCATGCAATATTGGCAATTGCAATAGGATAATTTATATCATTCACAAAACAATTAGTGGCACAATGCACTTACAATAAATAAAACAACTTTCGCACTGAATGATCAATGATTATCATTGATAATTTATATTTTGTTACTTTTATCTCGGTGCTTGATTTTGAGCGTGTACAAGACAATGGCCGATGATCGATCACTGTGGCCATTTACATGTGCCCCGAACTGGATGTCGATGTTGCAACTTTGACTGTGAGAAGGCAAAACCTATTTTTGGCAATCTCGACTTTTTCCTAAACTGATCGACCATCTTCGCTGTGGCCGTCATTAAAGTGTTCGTACTGTTGATAGTTGCTATGGCTATCTTCTTGTTGATCATTCGAATCGTCGCAAGAAGCGAAACATCAACTCAACCAGCATTGACGCCACTCCGACTAAAAGTACCAGTGGAATTAGTGGCAAAGGTAAATTGACAAAAAAGGCAAGTCAAGCAAGAGCATCACGTCGAGCAGCAAAACAAGCTAGCGCTACGGACCAGATTTGAAAGTGGTCAATCAGAAGTAAATTGTGCATTCTGCAGTGCCACAAATTTTCCTTCTAAAAGCGCGCACACGGACAACTTTACAGATGTAAATTATCGTGGTTTTGTATTTTAATATTTTAAAAAATCTTGATGTCTGAAAAGTAAACCAGTCTACTAATCGAACATTGTTGCATAGTTGCTAAGCAGAGAAATTTGACTTTGCATCTCGAATGGTCGAATAAGTTAATCAATGTTCGCTAGTTCTGAACAAAATGGGCTATTTAATGACCCGTGCCATTTTGGTCTATCCTATATTGTGAATCTATTGCCCTATGAAAGACAAAGGTCACGACTCGGTCAAGAGTACTGTCGAGGAAAGTCACCAAAAGTTGGCAATGGCCGAACAAAGTCAATTTGACGGCAAGACTGGACAAAATGAGAGCAAGTGGTCACCGCGTGAACGTGAAGACTTGGAATTGGCCAACAGCTTTGCAATTGGTGGTGGGTCCGATCAAATGTGTGGCAAGCACTACTGTGGCCTGAACGATTTCCCACAACAAGTGGACTACCTTACACGGTTCAACGCGATTATACAGCTGCTGTACCACAATGAACTCTTTCGCCTCGTGCATGAAAGTTTGTCCCAAGGAGTGGTGCATTCATCAATCTCTCAACTGTTCAACCGAATGGAGATGGTGACTTTGACCTCGGCACACAATGTCCACTCCACTTTACTAAAGCTAAAGCCACAGTTCCACAAGGATACCAAATACGAAGTTCAACAATTGTTCGTGGCATTGGTTGAGCTCATGCAGCAACAGGCGAACCAACCAACCAACGTGCAAAATGTCACTGCTCTCGAGAACAAGTCGGCAGACCAAGCCTGGGACTATTACAGTGAGTGTGTCAACAATAGTCGTCTGGCCACTTTGATGATGAGTCAAGTTGTAACCACTCAGTCGTATCAAAGTCTCTCGTGGAGTGTTTCCTGTCTGGTGCAAGTGAACATCTCTGAAAAGGCCAACATCTACCGCTCTTCACAGAAGCATCGTCTCGATGACATGTTTGCAGAACAGGTTAGACTCACATTTCTATTTTCATCAAGTAATCTTCAATTTTAATTTCTCCTAGACTTTGAAAGCAGACTGTGTCAAGTGTCAAAAGGTTCAAAAATCGAGCAAGCGATCGTTCATCAATCGATTTCCTCCATTGCTCGTCTTTCACCTTCCACGGATTTCTTCTGGATTTCACCGAACCATCATTATTAACGAGTGCATCAAACTCGAAGGACGCCAGTACTACTTGACCAGCGCACTGTTGGTGAACAAAGTCCTTTATGTGGCAGATTGCTGGACTCTTGTGAGAGAATCTGCCCAAAAGTGGACTTCACTTTTGAATGACCTTGTGAACGAAATTCCACTTTGTGATGCAATGCAACAGTTGGACTCGTTCGGATACCTGTTGATGTACTCTCATGTGCCTAAGACTGCTAAGTCTGAAAGTAAAGATGCAAAAGACACTGAAGAGGATACCTTGATGCTACCATTTGAGGATGACGAACTTAGCTATGAAGACATCCAGGATGCCACAGGTGATGATGGCTTTTGGATTACTGATGACGAACAGGACACTAACACCGACACGAACCAACAACCGTTTGGCTATTGTGGCCTTGAAAACCACAATCTCACCTGCTATGCCAACTCGTGCCTCCAGCTGCTCTTCACTTTAGAAAAAGTGCGCAAAAGTATTATCGAGAATTCCAAGTGCGGCCATTTCCACCAGGAACTGAGCACACTGTTTGCCAATATGCAGATTGAGGCCAACAAGCCAATCACCTTTTACAGTGCGTGTGTTAGTCCTGTCAAGTTTATGGAAAAGTTTCGCTCTGCCAAACCTCAATTTAGAATCAATCAAATGGCCGACGCTCAAGAGTTCCTAGCCATTCTGCTCGAGACGATCCACCAAGAAGCGAACATTGCCAAAAAATTGAGCCACACCGAAAAGCAAGTTGACCCAAAAAGCGCCAACGAAGCGTGGAACTATCACTTGCAACATGTGGATCACAGCTATCTGTCCGACATGTTCATGGGCCAGATCGAGTGCTCTCTGTCCTGTTGCGTGTGCAAACACACTAGCTTGTCCTGGAGTTTCATTTGGCAATTACAAGTTCAGATACCGAACACTCAAGATAAAGTCTAACAAAAGACGTTCACTCTAATGGACTGCATCAATGACTACACCGACACTGAGGTAAATAGACACTTGTGGTTGACGCTTTCACTAACTATCTTCGTCATTGCCAACAGATTTTGAACAACGACAGTGCTCCATTCTGCAGTGAGTGCCAGTCACACCAACCAGCCACCAAGGGCACCTCAATTTGCCGTTCGCTACTCTATCTCATGGTGCACCTTAAACGCTTTGCACCAAATGGAAGCAAAATTTGCGTTCCTGTGGTCATTGATGAGCGATTGAACCTGGCTGGTCAGGAGTATGGTCTTCTCAGTGTGGTGCTGCACTCAGGCAACGAAAGCACCCACGGACACAACTTTGCCATGCATCGAGAGGGCGACAACCAGTGGATCCTGCTTGACGACAAATCTGTCAACAAAGGTCTTGCCAACTCATACGCCAAGGACAAGTTGCAAGACAATGCTTATGTGTGCACTTATCTGGCAATTGCACTAAATGAAACAAGCGACAAAGCGGCCAAACAATGAGCCATTCGCCTTACATTCACACAATTAGCTTGACATAATTAAACTAATTTCGGCCACTTGTGTGTCAATCATTTCTCAAATGTCAAATGTGCACTCGATTTCAATTGCTTTGTTCATTGGAGGAGAGTTTGGTTACATGCCACCGGAACAAGTGATACAACTGCATTGGTGTGACTGCTTCACTGCTTAATCTGCTTAGAGCGCACTAAGTAAAGTAATGTTCGCTTATGTCCGTGTTGGCTCGTGTTCGAATGAATGCCTTCGTCTTGTGTCTTTTGCCTGTGAGACCAATCATGTTTGCCTGGAGCTACAGCCCGGCAAGCAAGACATTCTCTGCATTGGATTACCTATTAATCGATTTGTGTGCATCACCAGTGATTCACCACAAAGCGTGCTCTGTATGACTTGCCTCAAACGGCATTGCACATATCAAACCAGCGACTCTATCTGAACGACGATGTGCCTCTCAAAGACAAGTGGCCTATTTTGGACGATTACATCGAACGCAGCATTAGTGACACTTAGTGACAACCAGTACGACTACATGTCCATTAATCGCATTGCACATTTGCAGCCATTTATGTCATTTTGCTATTAAACTCTTTTATGCAAATAATGTTTTTGACTGTGCAGAGTGATTGCGAACAAATTGGTCCATGAGAATCCTGTACAATTGTACAATCACACAGCCAATTGAACTGCACTGATTGACGCCATGACCGCTAATAATGCATTTGTCAACTGAGTGTTGATTTGTCTGACAAGTTATTGTTAGAGTTGTGTGCAATTCGCTTGATGAACCAAAAAGTAAGTGCACTAAAAGTGTCGCCATCGCACCATTAATGAAACATTATAATGCAGTGAAATTGCGAGAATGCAATGGACAAACTAAATCAATCAGTGTTTGGAGTCAAGCATACTACCAGTAGTAGTTGAGCAGAAAAAAGTCTACATCGCATTGCACTGTCGTCTACTCGATATTTTCTATCAAATTGTTTGCCATTCAAGAAATAAATAACACATTTTAAAACATAGTAATTTTAATACAATAAAATAAAATTAATTTGCACAAATTGTGCATTGGCGTGTCACAGTTTCACTTCATTTGTCGGTGGCAGGCAAATTGTTTTGAGTGTCAATTCGGACAGCTCGAATGCGATTGTTGTCGAGAATGATGCACGCTGCTTCGTTTTCATAGTTGCAGTAGTGCGAACAGGAGAACACCGTGGTGCACAGATTGTTGAAGTGTTGAGTGAAGCCATTGGGAGGCACTTCATGGGCCCGGATCATGTGGCTCAGTCCGTTTCCCGAAAGGAAGCTTGAAGCTGCTTGTTCGTTGAAGAGATAGGCAGCACCACGTTTCTGGTTGTAGAGATAGCCCTGTTGAGCAAATTCCCCTTTTCCTTCGGTCATCTCCATGATGTCCTGATACTGCTGCATGTGACACGGGTCAGACCACAACAGTTCCCAAGCAACCAGATTCGGTTGGGGTTCTTCCAAAGGGCTTGGCAACTGGCGAATGTGCTCGAGAGTGGGCGCATTGGGAGAGAGGCCACCATGCACGCAGAAGATTGAGTTGTCCACTGTGGCTGCAACTGGCAAAAGGTCGAACATTTGATTGGTCAACTGCCAGATCTTGACACCCAGCTCGGGGCCATACTTGCTCAGACATTCGTTCATGTAGGTGTACTTCTCCTGTAGACTGCGCACCTCGTGGTTACCACGCAGTAGAGTAATCTTCTGTGGATTGAGTGCCTTCATCGAGAGCAGGTACATGGCACACTCTAAGCCCCACTTGCCACGGTCCACATAGTCGCCAAGGAAGAGATAGTTTGAAGCGATGCACGGAAAGTGGCGCCAAAGAATCTTCTCCATGGTTAGCAGGTCTTCCAGATTGCCGTGAATGTCTCCGATGACAATGCACGGTGAGCTCGCGTTCGGGCAACGACTTTCCTGCTTGAGGATAGGTTCGACAAGAGTAAACAGTTCCACCAACAAGTCGAGCATCTTTTGGCCTTCCTCCTGCAACAATCCGTTGGGCTCTTCCACGGTGCCTTTGTGCTCGTTGAACTGTCGAATGAGACTGATGAGCTGGTTCGGTGCCGAGGAAGGATTGAACACCACCTCAACCGAGTTAGTGTCAACTGGAGCAGCGATGGTGTTTACTGATGTTATTCGGAGAGGTTTGTCGATGTAGCCGGTGGCTAGGTTGACATTCACGGAGTGAGTGGCCAATCGAGGCTTGCGAACTAGACATTTCTTGCACTCTCCTACAGATTAGAACAAATGTGTGTTAGTTCGTGGTGTGAGTACTCACAGAGAGACGTATTACCTTTGTAAGTTCGTGGAACAATCACCTTGCTGAGGTCGTTCCATTCCTTTCCGAGCGGGTCTAGAATAAACTTGCGACGGAAGGCGGCTCGTGTCAACTGAAGAAAGACGGGCACTGAGGAACGACATAATTTGGAAGTGCCTTGAATTTGATGCTTTCCAATGGCAGTCATGAAATTACCAAAGGAGACTTGAACATTTTCTCTGTCGGCAGGATCAGCACCGACCGCGAGCAGGCACTCGTCTAGTTTGTCATTTAACTCTGCTTCTTCAAGTTCGGGGAAAGTGTCCGCCACCAGTTTGCTATAGTCGGTCCAGTCGAAGTAGCCCTTGTGACCAGTGTCGTAGAAGCGAAACATAAACTTGGCTCGACTATCACTGTGTCTGGCTGAAGGTTCCAGCGAGGCTAATCCCAGAAGTAGTTCGTGAAATGAGATATAGCCATTGTGCTTGTAATTGAAGGCCACAAAGAGAGAATTGAGTCGTTCGTCCGAGTTGTGCAGACCAAATTTCTTGAGGTACTGCTTAAACGAGTCAATTGGCAGCGAGAAGCACGGATAACAGTGATCCAGAAAGTCGTCATACAGGATCTCGATGGTCTTCTCGGATATGTCTACATCGCTTAGCATGGTCTCTTCGGCATTGCGAGGCGGTTCGCGAGGCGAGAACTTGTACACATCGTCCAAACTGAACTCCTCGATGCGCTCAATGAAATCTTCAAAGTTATTCGCAATCTGTCGCGAGTATTGCACCAACTCCGGGCCCCAGAGCTTGTTGACGAGTCCGTTATCCAGATCTTTGAGTGATATCCAGGTGATTTCTTTGCCTCTGGTGCAACAATCATTTTCTGGATCCTCTTTCATCTTGAGGTAGAAAATCTTGCGAGTCAGAAAGGCCGATGTCTGTGGCAGTTGGATTCGTAAAATCTCCACCAGTTGCATCGATGTGAACGGATAAGAAGCACCGGCTTTGAAGATTTGGAACTCTTCGTCACTGTAGTCCAAAATCATCAAGGTGCCTCGCAAAGCGGACTCAGTCCAGGATCTGTAGAACAAGTAGGAGACGATTAGTTGTGCCCCCTGCAGTTTGGGTAAGTGTACTTACTTGTCGTGCACAAGTGGAGTGAATGGAAGCCATTTGAAGCCATTTGGGTCATCATAGACAGCGATGGTCGAGTGCTTGGGGCAGTGGATCAGGTAGGCAATCGTGTCGAACTTGTTGTCCTCACGAGGCTTCACCAGCATATCTTTCCCAATTGCAGTGAGATGGGAGGCGTAGGTAGTCTTGCGACGATACTTCAAGTCAAATTGGGAGTGAACTCGGTCCATGTCGCTTGTCATCACGGCCAATGGGCAATCAGGAGAGCACAAAGTGAGGAGAGCCACTAAACAGTCAACGTTCAACGCTCAAACCAGTGAACAACGTTCCATATTTATAGAGACTTCAACACATCAGCTTAGCGTCACTCATTTCGCTATTCGATTTATGCAAATTGAGTGATTCATGACTCGAAGTAATTGTTCAACATTCGAGACAGTTCCGACAGTGATGTCAGCATTACTTGTTCATTACGATTTGAATGACGAGGTTCGACATTCGAATTGCCCTTTTCTAGTTTGGATTCGATAGAACCGCTGGTAGAACACTAATGCACATGTTGAGTGAGAAAGCGGTTCGCTTCAATAGTGACTGTTCAGAAATGTATTAGCATGACGGACAAATCGAACCAATATTCGGCTCTCGATAGTTCCACTGAAATAATCAATTTGCACTTGTCATGACTCGTAGAAAAATTAGTTATAATACGTCAAATAGAGAAAAGGAGACATATGTTACAAGTATGTACTGATCAAATTGATTCGATAATTAAATCTAGTAACAAATTCATTTTAGCTAACAAGATCAACATAAAGCAATATTCAGTCAAATTGCTCAGCCTCATTACATAGCTACTAGATTGACAAACGAGTGCATTGATTAATCAATATTGGCTTGAGCAATGGCATTCAGTTTCGATAGTGAAGAAAGAAGCTTTGTTCGAGCCACATGTGCACAAAGGATCGAGTTTAAACCAAGTCGATCTCACTAAATAAAATTTCATATTAGTAAGAACTATCGATAATTACGGTTTGTAAATGAATTTCACTGAAACTAATAAAAATCAAAGTCGAGTACAAATCAAAGTGATTTTGAGTAAAGCCAATTGTTTATTGTTAAATTTGATCATTCGGTTGACACCATAACTTCCACTCATCTAGGTCATCTTGGTCGTAGTGCTGAGCACTTGTTGTTGTTGGCCGGCCTGATTGCTTTGGTCATCCGGTGTCGATGGAGCATTGCTCTGTGCGCGATGTTGTCCTACTTCGGGCGCTTGTTTACAATGTTTATCGTCTCTCTGAATCGCCCTATAAATGCACAAATAAGCGAATGCATCTACCAGCTCTAGGGCCTGCTTGTTGGTCATTTGTTTGGTGATGGTGTCATCGTCGAGGCAAACCCATTGGTAGTCACGCTCTCGGTAAAGGGTGAAGTAGTGACCAAGTGACTCGATTCCACGGTGCAATATGACCATCGACAGAAGGAAGCTTTGGCCACAAAGGTCCAGTCGTTCGTTGATGCAAACTTTCGAGTGAATTTTGGTGCCATCGTAAGCGAAGCGTTTGAGATGAACGATGAGATAGTGAGGCACTCGACAAATTGACTGACGCTTGGTGGCCTGCTGACGCGATTGACACTTAGCACTGAAAAGAGCACTGTCATCTTTAAGAGTCTGGAGAAATGAGAAGAACGTTAAAACAAGAACCATAATGCAACGAACGAACCTCTTCAGTGAAGAACTCTTTGAGACAGTCCTTCAGTGTGGACACTCTTGGCACACTCGACCCCCGCCCTTGCAAGCCTACTTGGTCCCTCTTTACAGTGAATGATTAATGATGTTGGTGCCATGTGCTGAATTGGCTTAATATTGTTGTCCGGATCGGTCTCAACTTGCTCGAGTCGGCTTGTGTGAGTGTGTGTGTGCTGTGTTCACTGGTGTTGTTGTTTATTGGTTCAATTGAGCACCATCGCCAGCAGCACAGCACCACCAGGACCACCACGATCAGCACCACCTCAGCTCACCTCAGTATTTGCATTACAATTACCGCATTACTGCATTACCGTCGACTTGTGGGCCGATGATTTGCTTGCTCGTGCTCTGTGCCTTTGTTAGTCGGTTGGATGGTTTGGCTGGTTGCATTGTCGCCTCTCGTCTTGCCTCTTGTCGTGTCCTTATCCGGGCTGGTCTTGCCTGTTGTCGATTGTTGTTTGCTTTTTCGTGGTTTGGTTCGGTCGCATTCTCGGTCGCCTTTAGTTCGTTGCTTTCGTGTTTGTACTTTAATTAGCTTGAGAAATGAAGAATGCAGCAGTGAGGGCATGTGCTCATCACTGAGTCATCAGCTCATGCACGGCTCCATTGCTTTAATTGTGCTTGTGCGAATTAGTTGCACTCAATTGTCGATTTGTCCAACTGTGTCCCATTGAGTGAATCCTCTCGGAGCAATTAACCTTGTTGAATGTTGAGCGTCGAAGGCCCACTTCACTGCAGTGCATTTCTGTTTGCTTTGCACTAATTGCCAAATTGAATTCATTAAGTGACTAATTGTAACTAGACATTAATCATCTCTTTCCTCTCGTCTCACAGTGCACTTTTATTTGAAAATATTCCTGATTTACCAACATAATTCCTCAAATTAAACCAATCCCTTGATACCAGCACATCTGTCAACATGACCAATTGACTCAGTTCACTTTGCAGTCTGTGCTCTCACCGGTCACTTTCGTCTCACTATGCCCAAATATCAAAATGCTTCGATCATCTTAGCTGAGTGAGGCACAATGATGGGCATAGCTCAGCCTAAGCGTCCTTGGTGCCAAGGGCGGTCGATGGCCACTTCAGTGTCGATGTATTTGTTGTTCGCACTGCGGTCAATGATGTTGTGCCACTTGGTGACGTTGATCGGTGTGAGTCCGGGCACTATTTCTGCCTTCTCCGGCCTGTCTCAGCGCGATCACGGCACTAACCTGTCGACATCACTGACGGCGTCCTCATCCATTTGGGTGTCAGACCCGTCCCCTGTCACCAACAATCACATCGATTCATCACCGAGCCACTCGGCATTCTCCAAAAGCCACAAGCACAGATCCGCATCAGCACCATCGTCAGCAGTATTTCCATTGCCCTCCTAACCACTACCACGCGCTTCTTCACCTTCATCAGCATCGTCATTATCGGCATCATCTGCCACTTTTTCCTCGATTAATCACGCAAGGTGAGTCTATGATTCATTAATTTTCATTTGCACACCTTCGAGTGATTCTTTCGCAATTCTTCTGTATTGTCCTGACACCACTCTCAATAGATTACTTCACTTAGGTCAGCAAATCATTTTAGTAGCAGTCAATAAGTATAATTACAATTAATTAGGCCAAATTGTAGTGGGCGTTACTCTTCCACATTATGGTTGGCCTGTTCGATCTATTACATTAATCTGTGGCTTTCCTAATTGCCAGTGACGCTTTGCCGCTTGTGCCCCAAAAAGTGCCCATTTGTTGGTTCGAGTAATAACTATGCTGTTATTGATTAATTCCTTGTGCCTCCAAGTGCCATAAATTAAAAATCGGTACGATCTGCCATGGTGGTGTTGGTCTTCTCTTTTGTGTGTGGAACACTGCAGCATCACCAGCCAACAAGAGCAAATCTGTCCGAAACGTTGTCTAGAATTGTTAATTGTCTCGATTAACTCGATCCCAGTTGTTGTACTGTTGGACAGACCGAGTGCCAACAGGGGTGGTCAGCCACACTGAGCTCACTAATCCCAACTCACGAGCCCACTGACCACAAGTCTTATCTCTGTGTGGCACCAATGGCCACATGTGGCTCACTCGAACACGACCCTAGCCGAGCAAGCCAGGCTCAATGTGCATTAAGTAATTTAATATCTCATTTTGTGCTTTTCTCTATATTTGTCGGCACTGTCCACCACAGTGCTCACTGGAGCACTCGATTGATACAACACAGAACTGCATTGTTCGTTCATTTGTTCTCACCGAACGTTTTGTATCGAATTCTTAATTCTTCTTAGTAAAGAGCAAATTGCAATTTCTTGTAATTTGCAATTATTGAAAAGTTGTTGCAACACATCTGGCCGGTCTAAATGAAGATCGATACATTCTTTGGTTACTTTGTGTGTTGTCTCTGGCCAGGCCGAACATCGGCCATCGTAATGGAGTGCAGTGGGCAATGGGGCCAGTGCAGTTAATGATTGTATGTGCAAATTTCATTACATTCAGTCGTTGCACTCAAATTGGCGCCATATTTTAAATTTAAATTTGCTTTGTTTCCCTATGACTCGACTGTATTCAAGTTGATTGCAAACCTGGGACCGCCATTCGAGTGATCGATTTTCAATTTAGAAAGCTTTTAAATTGCGTCTCGCACAAAGCAACCATACCCGACACTGGCACTCGCACTCACACCAGTCCAGTTGACCAGTGACCAAACACTTCACTTTCTGGCAAGTTTCTGGCCAGCACCGAGAGTGTTTTGGCTCGGTCGCGGAAAGTGTCCCAAGCCGAATGGAATGAATTAATTTTTAATGGTTTGAATAAATAAGTTCTCAATACTTTGGTTTATTAAATTGGCGATCGTCGTTAGGCCTCGGTCGGTTTGGTGTTTGCACTGCACCGATGCGTACCAAAATGAACTTAGATGTAATCTAATCGAATCTGTTGGCTGGCCCGACAAGCCATTTTGTATTCACACCATTAAAATTTAATTTTACCTATTTTGCCTGCTGACATGTTTGACAGAAGTGAGGATCGACAGTGGAGTGAGAGATCCTTTCGGTGCCATTCATGTCCGACACAGGCACACATTTTACATTATAATTTATAATGCATTGACGGTACCTAATTTTTTACACTTTATCGGTGGAAAATTTGAAGTTTTAAAGATAATGATTTATGGAAAAATAAATATGACAATTACTTTTGGCTCAATAAATCACATCGCTTCGGTGACAATCTATATTGGCCACCACTGAGCAGACGACGACAACAACAAGACGAGCGATAGTTGATGATCGATAGTTGCCAATGGAGACTGTGAGATATTGTACCAATTGAACAAAGGCGAACAAGCCAGCTTGAGTGTGGACAGGTTGGCAGAAGCATCCAGGCACTGGTCACAGCCACACCGGCCACATTCCACTGGGCGCTAATTTATTCTTAATATTATTCTACTAGGGTCACTTTACCATAATCTGCTCTCACATTGCCAGCTATCTTTAGAAATTCAGGTAATGATCACTATTAATAAACTAATTGATTCGATCGGACCACTGGTATGATATAGTTGGCTTTTCTCTCAGGAAGTCCATTTCGTGAATTGCATGTGTGAGCTGTCAATTTGGTTAGTCCACTTGCCCTTTAACCTTCACACTGTTCATTTGCCCTAACTGAAGAATAATAATTAGCTGTCCCATTAGTGCCAGAGTTTTAATGACCTTTGACATTTGGTCGTTTGGTGGAAGGGAAATGTCTTAACTGTAGCTTGACTGAGCGCTAATTGGAGAGGAAATAATACACAGGAAGTGATGCAGTGAGACGAGTGAATGAGTTCATAGTGATCGGTCAGTGGTGTTTGCTGTTCGGTGACAATTGCGCTGCCCACCATTGACCATTCTATTCTGGTATTGTCGGCAGCTGTCATTGACTGTTGACACGGCCACCCTTGCCAGTGTACCGTAAACGAGCCACTTATTGCACTTGTTTGTGTGCCATTGTCTGGTGGGCGGTGATCGGTCAGTGCGAGTCACTGTGACTGTCGTGGAGCTTCATTAAAGTATGACTCTCTGTCTGTGTCTGCTTTAAAGTAACTCAATTTGCTTCATCACTTCATTACTTCGGTTGGTGCTAAGTGTAAACAGTTTACTAGTCAGTCTGGTCTAGGAATTATTTGGCCATTTGTCGGTTTGTTCGTTTCGCAGTTGTTTATGCTCGAATATGTCCCTGTCAGTGAATTAATGGGCCACCGAGTGCGCCCACCGTGTGCCAACAAAAACACCTCGCCCAGTGGTGTTGCTTAGGTTGCACGGGTCTCGCTTGCCACCAGTTGGGAAACTCGGTCACTACCGACCAACTGACTCCAATTGACTTGGCTTTAATTTGTTTGGCAAACAGTAAACTTGGTCAGTTGTGTTGTTTTGCCTCCAATTGGCATTGCTTCACTGTATTCCGCGGCATACACTAAATTAAAAGCCAACTCTGGTAGTCATAAAAAAGTTTCCGTCCAGTCAAAGGCAGACACAAAGTTCAGTCTGATTTGTGTTCGCCTCCAAATGATCTTAATAGCTGTTGGGCCACTCACTTCTTATTAGTCTTCTCCAATGGTGCTTTGTTCTCACTGGCCAATTGTACGCAAAATTTGTTTGCAGCCAAGTCAGTGAGCAAGTCAATTATGGCACCACCATGCACACACACCGAGTCAGACATTTGCAATCTTTGCTTGGCAAGACATCTGTTGTATGCAACAGCAATAAAGGGTGGCAATAAAGAATAATTCAACACAAATTGGTCTGTCGGTGGCGAACGTGTGAACAGCAAAACTACCAAAACTACCAAAAACAGACCCAATTGCTTCTTCTTTGCTCTGCCAACTGTGCCACGAGTGTCTGAATGTTTGAGTGTGGCTTCACTGCTCGACATGATTTTGCATGTTATGCCCACTCTCTGAGTAATGTTACTTTTTATTGGCACTTATTAAATAACACTTTGCCAACAAAGTGAACCACTCGATCGGTAATGGAAACATACAAAGTATCGTTCGAACCAAAACCAATTCAATTAAATCGGTCACAAATGGCATTTTAATTGAACTTGGTCTTATTCAAATTATGACTCGACACACGCCAATTGCGACATGTTCACTCGAGACTTGTAGTACTGCTTCTCGTCCAGCTGTTTGCTTACATTTCCATGCGGAGCAATTAGTGCGGACTGCAATTTAAAATTGGTTCAATTCGTTGACTCACTCAGTTCTTCACTGTGACTTGCTTGTTTCTGCTGCTGGCTAAATTGATAAATTATTGCGTTAAGTTGTTGCTCATACACACAAACTTGTGATGTTAATGTTTTGTCATTACAACCGAGTGCCAATTGAGATCATTAGTGGACAGGACTATTAACACATTCTATTCTTGGCTGTGGACCAACTTGCATTTGACAAATATTTGCATTTACTTTGTTTCTTGCCTTACAAAGTTGTCTTCACTGCACTCAATTACTGAGACACAACTTTTGTTGCTATATTTCACTAAAATTAATGACAACTTTCTCTTTAATGTGTATATTTGAACTTATTGACGATTGGTTTATTGAACATTGATAGTAAACATATCACTGCATAATGACCATTGAGCAAATGAGAAATCTATATTGAATTGTGATTACTCCAACTGTCCAATGGTGATGATCATGTTGCAAGTTTATTTAAAACTGCTCTTGTCGTGTTCATCGGAAATATTTCACTTTGTTAGTGTTTATCAAATATTGAGAGCATTTGCCCACTTTGGTGCATTGACAGACCAAGACAGACCAATACAATCCGGAGACTAAACAATATTAAATATTTACCGAATGCTCTCTTGCAACGGATGGACTGCTTGCTCGGTCTGGCCGAGTGGATTGGTTTGTTTGGCAAGTGACTAATTTGAGTGAAATGTATTTGCACTTTTATTTGCTCTCAATGTGCTCAGTTTATATAGCCTGTGGGCCAGTGTGGAAGTGAGCGAGTGTGTGTCAATGCACAGGGTCGGACTAGCACGGATCGTCACTCGGTTCTGGTCACAATTGATTGGCACATCTTCATTGGTTGATCTGTTCCACTCGGTGTGTTTGCATTGCAATTTCCTTATTTGATGCCATCTCTGGTCTTTGTGCAATTGATCCGAGCAGCAATTGGATCGATATCCGATTATAATCACTCGACCAAACACACAAACACACAGGCTGGTGAGACAATTTACAAATAATCCCCTAAAAGGGATGAATGTATGAATTATTATTATTCGGTGACGTTATTTCCAATTTGGCCCAAACGGGCACTGGACAAATTGATTCGCTGCTGATGAATTTGGATGAATTGGCTCGGTGTGTTCGGTGTGGCATTAATTATAGACTGCTTTGTCTCTTGGCCACCGCGTTATCTCATCGTATCGCAACACTTGCACAACACTTGCTGTTTGCATGTTCTCGCTTCGATGGCCACTCAACTCGTGTGTTGTTCGTCTTTGCTTTTGCCTGTTTGTTTCGGTTTGTGTCCATTTTCGCTTTATTTCTATTTCGGTCCATTCGGCCAGTGACACAGTGCTCAGTGCAATTTGTCTAAATGCACCATTCGGCTTAATTGTCACATTAATCTAAGTCACACTAAGTTTAATTTAAAGCTAAATTTAAAGCATGTCAACAAGAGGACATTACCACCCCACCGCCTACTCACCCACTCACACAAAAAGCGAGCAAACAATGTGAGTGCATTGGTCAGTGAGTATGTCCAGTAGCACCACTTACCGAGCGGTAATTGAATTAGCTCGAATTAACTCTTCTATATAGGCGTAATTATTAGCAACGACCAAAGCATTTGTTTGTGTGTTGTGTAGGTCATCGAAAAAAAACTCGAACAACTCGTAAGCGGATTGTCTGTCTGGCAATTGTGGCGCGAACCGGTCCAGTGGTTGTTGGTCAACTGACAGACCAGTGGGCAGCAGCATCATTTTTTGTGCTGTGCCGGGACTGTGATTTATTGTTTTAATTTGCTTTATTTGGTCACTTTGTGCCAGATTATATATTTCATTTATGGAAAGTGCACTTTGGTTTGCTCTGCCTCACAAGCGATGATGATCGCCAGTCGCCAGTGGTGAGTTGTAATAAAGTGCACTGCCGAGTTGATATATTTACTTTGATTGACTTTTATTTCGGTGGCCTGTGTCCTGCCCAATCGATCATCGATCGCTCTATTGGTCCAACCAGATTGTCCTCGTGCCAATTAATTCTTCTCGATGACCTTTCCACTGGCCACTTTATAATTAATCAACCAGTTTAGTATTTTACTTCTTTTGCTTCCAAATTTAGTTTGCTCAGTTTGGTCAGTTTGCAGTACCAGGAAGTAATAGAACGCGATTAGTGCCAAGCCAAGACTCGGCCACACTGTCCAACTGGCCACTTATTTGCATTATCCACTCAGGATTGCCATCATCATCAAGTTGGCTATCGTTTGCAGTCGTTTGCATGCTTCGAATGTCTCGATTGCCCAGTTCGGTTTGGTAGTCTTATTCCTTTTGCTGCCCATTCGGATGTAAGGATTTATGTGCTTGGATTGTTTGGACTGGTTCGACTGTTTGGCTTGTTAGCTTCTTCTTTGCACGGCAGCAATTATTTATCTTGATGCAACCACTGGGCTTTGCATAAATTGCTGACAGTTTTAATTCTCATGAATGGACAGAAGTGGCCAATTGAACGACAAACAAGTAATTACTAATGAATATGCTCGCCTCGTGCAAATGCACCGAGTCTGAGTTGCTTGTTTATTGTTTTAGTTGTTACTTGTCCCATGATATCTCAATCTTTTTTCTTTTCTTTACTTCAATTCTGCTTGTCTTGGGTCCAGTGTTGACTGTTATATTGACGGACTGGCAATTAGTCGTTGGACTGGCAATGCCATTGCAGTGAACTACCACAGGGAAAACATTTTACCATGAGGGATAAATAATGCATGTGAAGAGTCGGCGCGAAGGAGCCAATTGGCATTGGCGGACATCATAGCTCTGAACATAATGCAATTATCGTGGGGTTCGGCATCGATTATCCAGGCCGGTTATGTATCATCACCATTACAGGCCCGGCTCGAATTACCCACTCAGGCTCAGTTAGTGAGTCACCCTTTCTTTTCTCATTTGCTTTGATTGTTCATCGGCCATTGCATATGGCCTATGCCTGTGTCCAGTGACGATATACCACCATCGAACAGTATTGTACATCTTGCTGCAAACAAATTTCAATTTCGCTTTGGTCGGCTTATCATAAGCGAGGTGCTTACTTTGGGGAAATTATGGTTTATGTTGAAATTTAATTTTAAAGTTGTTGTTGCGGTTGTTGGGGAAATTATGAACTCAAGAAATGAGCGACCTGTTCAGACAATTGTCCAAACTGAAATGAGTCAATCGAGTACAAATTGGTAATTTGCACGAAACCAATGGTGAATATAATAAAACACCTGAAAACCTCTAGGACACTACTCAATAATTAGCACGAACACAGTTTTAGTTTTGAAATCGTTTTATTGATGATCAAAGGGGGTAATACAGTTGAGTAAATATGAAACGGTGAATGAGTTCTGAGCAATATTGTGTATGGTGTGTAATGAGATGAGCAAATAGACGGTGGTCTAGTTGAGGTAGATGGTTTAGTTGAGGTAGAATTGGTTGATGATGTCTTCTGAGAAACACTTCAGGAGGTGACTCATTAGGCTGTTTCGAACACACACAGAGTATGAACGGCGTATGTCAAAGGTGAACGTGGTTTTATGATGATCAAACACACGAGCGAATCGTGGTGTATTGGTGACGATCGATAAAGCACAAACACTTTGTGTTGACACAAACAATCACGAAGGGGTGTTTGAGGAGCGTCGTTTTGTCTTTGTAGATGAGAATCCAAAGACAACCAACTGAGTCAAGCGTTATTTCAGCGAGCTAGTTTGCTTTGCAATTAGAGTACGATTACTCGTAAAATAGCTTCGAAAGCAAAAAGAGCCAAATGGCACGGGCACACGGATTGGTGAGTGTCAGGAGACCGGAAACCAAATTCGGGAATATTCGGGTGGTTTTGAGTCAATCAGGTTGATTCGGGTGAACCAGGTTTCTGGTTAGTACGGGAATTCAGCAAGAGAACAGCAAGTTAGAGTTGAGTGATGGCAGGTGACATAGCATGAGAGCAATGGGGACCGATGGAGTGGTCTCGAGTCAAAAGTGGCGAAACTTTTTATAGTCGATTGGCTTTCACTTTAGCAGTGCTTAAGGGTTTCAATAAGTGAATGGACCATTTACAACTTGAGTCACAAACGCGCGAAAACAGTAACAGGTGCCCGAGAGCGAGGTTGCGCAATGTATTTCCTATGGGAGAAAACTCTCGCCGAAATGGAAAAATGCAGTCATTTCGCCGGGCGAGCGTTTTTAGGTCCCTTTTGCCTCGAATGGTCAATTTCCTATGGACTTTGCCATGTATTTTTGAAATTCTGTATTTGCGCCAAAAACACGCGGAGAAGTTAAGCGCATCAAAATCGTCCAAATGCGCAATGTGTCCTCTATGGGAGTTTTGTCACTGAATTCGTCTTTTGGCAGCATTGAAATTTCCATAGGCGCGTTTGCCTTTTTCGCGCAACGAAATCAGATTTATTTTGAACGGACTTGGCCATAAAACGGGAGCAGAAGGACCTCTTGCTGGGATGAACGGCTCGTACAGGTGCTGTGTTGATGGCTTGAAGTGTGTACGTGTGTGTGTGTAGGGCTCAGTGCATGCTTACTCATTCAGTGTAGTACAATGCAATAAAATATGAATATTAAGAAAATATGATAATTATTAAAGTAATTAATTAAAAATAAATTCATAATTAATAATTCATAATTCATAATTAATATAGCATTTTATATTATGAGTTTAAGAAAAGAAAAAAAAATTTTTTTTTTCGGATTATTTGATTAAGTAGAAATAATAAAATTAGATTAAATAATAATAATAAAAATACGATTAGTATGACAGGCTTTAATAAACCGAATGCATTGAACATAGCCATTATTGTGTGCACTGTGGCACATTGAACAAAAAAAATAGCGATAATTGTGCCCTAAATGAAGACGAATGATCGGAATCTGTACAAAGCGATCTCGCTCATCGCCATTTGTGTGCCAATTATTGCCACTACTGACCACTGACTAGTGAATGCTCTTTCCTTACTCGTTACTATCATTGACCAATCCGTTAAATGATACCGATCGAGGCTGCCCATTAATATTAACTAACATTCGAGTCTAGATGTCTAGCCACAAGCAGTCATCATCATATGAACAATAATAAGCAATAATTTCATTAAAAGTCATTTAACATGACATTAATCTTGACATTCTCACTCAGTGATTCAGTGAGTCTATCGGTGTGTCATAACTTATCGCTCATTTATTAGATTACGTCGATCATTTTGTAATGCGGTAAAGTGTCAACACCGTCCAACTGCTGGCTCTGCTTGCCAACTGACTCATATTTACTTGTCCTCAGAATGATACATTTCCGGGTTGAAATTGAGTTGAAATTGAAATTAATTGAATTTAGATTGCCTTGTTTGTGTGGATGCAGTCTGGTGACCACTCTCGGCAGGGCTGCAACAACAAACAAGGCCTCAATGAGGCCATTAGTGGGTTAACCCTTGATTCGTTAGTTCAAATTGCATATCTGCACATTATAACAATGGCAAGTCGCACTTTAATTGCGCTGTCCATGTGCACTGCCAAATGGTAATTATCGACCGAAGGGAACGTTGTCCTTTGGCTGGTTCGTTTTTTGCTGCCTCGATTTCATTAATTGTGCTGTCCGCAGAGTGCACTGCATGTTCTTCCTATATATCTCAAGCAAGCATTAACCAGAATGACAGTCTAATAAAAGTGTCCGCTTATTATAAATTGATTTGTTCGAACTGGCCATACATAATTTGGCCCGGGCCAGTGTCACTAAGATGGCGCTTTGTCTGTAATCGCAATAATCGACTGGTCTCTCACAAGTGGATTTCAGTATGGTGCCTTGGTGGATCACTTTACACTGACCCTGCTGGCATGCAAGTGTGCTTTGTTATCTCTGAAGTGAAGTGTCGTAAAGCAGTTTGGTGCACTTTGATCGGGCAACACGACCATTTTGGTGCGATAACTTGTGCCTCACTGAAACTATTGAACTGTCATTTAAATCAAGTGTTTATAGACCTAGGCTTAGGAGACTCGAGGTTTATTGCCGTCGTTATTGCGGGCTGGCTTGGCTTGACTTGCCTCTTTTATTGTTCGGTGTGATGATAATGTCCGACTGGTGGCCCGACTGATCTCGATCGTGGCTATTTCAGTGATGATGATGCCGATTATCAGCCTGATGATGATGACTTGGCAATCAAAATGTCAATCTAACTGAACCCTTTGCACTGATGGAATTTTCTGTTCGATTAACTCGACTCATTTCACCACAATGTCCGATCGTGGTGTGATCTGCTTTGCTTTCTCACCGATTGCTTCCGTCCGACCTTATTGTCCGCCAATAATTCTTTCCATTTAGACGCTTAAGAATATTCAATACATTTTCCGATACTTGATTTGACCAAGTCAGCAAGCAAAATTGTTTTCCGTTTCGATTTCAATTGATTCAAAGTGAGTAATGACATCAATGTGCTTACTCAAAGTGTATCAAGTCGAGATTTTCGATAAGTCACAAGTTTTTGGTTTCGTTTTCTTTGAAGTGTCAAACAGCAATCGACCCAAGGTCATGTGCTGCTCCACTGTTGGCAGTTGGCTTGTGTCTGACTGGTGGAGTAAATGCGATCGGAAGTGATCTCTGTTCGGAAGTGTGGTTTGTTCCATTGTGGCGCAATCTAATCACGCAATGCTGAATTGCTGATTCAGTTACGATGCGATCATTACCACACTCAGTGATTGACTGGCTGATTGATTGTTGACCAAGTGCAGTCCATACCAACAGATTGCATTCTAATCAACTTATAATAAGTCTTATTGCTCGACTCCAAGCTAAAAAGTGTTTAGCATTACAAATGGCTTGAAATCATTAGTCCATTTCACTGTGCGAATGAACTTGCACCAACAACCGACTTTTTGCTAAATTGTGACTACCTAAACAGTTCCATTTGTAGATTGTCATTTGTACAAAATTAATTAGCCCATTATCTTAGTGCCATATTGTACTTAATTAAACTTTATTTATTTATATTAGTTAGCCAAATTAATTTGAATGCACAGTGGCGGATGAATTATGCAATTAGCGAGACACGACATTGTTGCTCCAGCTTGGGTGTTAGCCCTGCTGCTGTCTCCTTGTTCGGTGAGCTGTTTCACCACTGGGGCACATTCTTTGCATATGTCGACCAACTGGCCATTGAGTGCTTGTTGTGTGTTGACTTGTTCAGTGGCGTATCCAGGGTGTTGCCTAATGGGGGGGCACTTCCAATTGACCCAAGGCCTAGCCAAAGGCTGTATGGAGGTTCCAAATAGCATTTTGGCCAGCCAATGAGGGGCAATGGCCCCCTGAGCCCCCTACTAAATACGCCACTGGATTTGTTCCACTCATCACTGAAATTAATTATTACACAAAAAGCTAGACCGCCAAATTGAATTGCCGCTGCAAGGGTGCTATGGATTAATGC
Source organism: Rhizoglyphus robini (assembly GCA_023373905.1). Classification (NCBI taxonomy): domain Eukaryota; kingdom Metazoa; phylum Arthropoda; class Arachnida; order Sarcoptiformes; family Acaridae; genus Rhizoglyphus; species Rhizoglyphus robini. The sequence continues at coordinate 8,826,201 of JAKIJQ010000001.1, read as the reverse complement.
ATCGCTGCATGCATTATGCTGTGCTCTCATTACTTATTGATGAGCAAGCAGCCAAGATTTGTGCTTGTATGGTTTTGTTCGGTATAGTTGGCCATAGTTTGGCGTATTTCGGTGTATCGACACCAAACGATGACGCCAAGTTGAGCACAGCGAAGGAGTTGGCGCGTGAGAATTAGCTCTCTCGCTGGCGCCATTAGGGTAATTTGTTGGCACTCATCGAGACCCGATGATGTATGTGTTGTGTGTGATCTGTGAAGCGCACGTTTGCAGTGCCATCCACTCACTAGTGAGCCAATACACTTTGCAAGTCAAACCGGACCAAGTCAACCTACTAAGTGATGCTCATTCTTCTGTCAGGTGTCTGACCTTACTTTTCCGTCATAATTCAATTAAAGCCACTCACATCGTTTGTATCATTACATTTCCCCTTTCCCGGGAATTCGCTGAACGAATTTGCATAATTTCCAATTTGCCCTCGTCCTTAACCACTTTGGATAGATTGTTATTATCTCACTGGGAATAATAATGCCAATAAGTTGCTCAATTTCCTCTTTGTGGAAATGATCTGTAAAAAGTTAATTAAACGACACCACTCGGTCATCGTCACTTCGGAATGGCCTTAAATTAATTTGCCCATAATTGGACGAAACGGTCGTTAATGAATCGATTTTGCGAAACGATTTAGACATGAATCATTGCCGAATTGAACTAGCACAGTGAACACTTCCACAGGAATTTAACTCTGGAATTGCCATTTTAGAGTGTAAAGTTAATTAAATGATTCAAAATGGCCTTTTCTACTAAATTAACTTTGGCCCAATAATCGATGGAATACGTTATGTGCGTTGTCTAATTTATTGCCGAGGCAGCACTAGTCACCGAGTAGTACTTGTCAGTGCTGGAGTGATTCATGCCGACAGCGGGCCAGTTAACTCGTGCCAGTCGCACTCTGACTTATAACATCGATGACGAGTGAACATTGAGGCATCGCATCGCCTCCAAGGACTGTGCTTTAAAGGTTATTACAACAAACACAAAAAGTCATGGTAGAAGACTTACCTCGTACGAGGTAAGTCTAGGTGCAGCAGTGTACCAGTAGCAATTAGTAAATGAGCCATCCCACCAGTGATTATCAGTGATCTAATTGAGTGAGTGAGACAACTGGCAAATTGATTTACGTTCAGTTGTGAATTCTCAATTTGGCTCATTTGGCTCGTTACCTCTTTACTGCCTTCTTATAACCATTTGCCACTTTGCTAACCATTTGGTTTCTCTTTGCCTACAGACCCACGGGACTTATAATTGAGTCCGTTAAAGGTATGTCGCGCCTGTTTGCCCTCTACCTTAAATGGTTCGTTCGTTTGGTGTTTACATTTTCATTTTTTCGTTTCATGCCATCCATTTGGACTAATTGAACCTTGCCCACTTCACCCCACGTTTCATCTTCCAAATTCTAACACTATTCAACTGACTAAATTCAGCGGAAGATGCGGGCGAGTACAAGTGTCGGATCGATTTTCGCAAGTCACGCAGCGAGTATCGTTCGGTACATCTGGAAGTGTACGTGCCCCCCAAAGAGGTGATCATCATGGACGAGTTCGGACAACGACTCAACGATCCCGTCGGGCCTTTTAACGAAGGCTCCCATCTTAATCTAATCTGCGAAGCGGAAGGAGGTGAGCAATGAAGCCCGAGATTTGCACCGAATGCGTAATGGCCAATGCCAGTGCCCAATGTCACTTTATCATAGGATGCGTCCGTGCCGTGCAGTGCTCTTTGAGTGCACTTTGTGCGTTTCGGTTCTTTCATCTGTCACCACCGAGGCTAGATCATGCTAATTTGATCGTTCCCCCGAACTTTGCACTATTGGGCACAATTGAATTCAATTTTTGATAAAATATTTAGCCAAGTGATCATGACAGGCGAATATATTCCGTGATGGCAGACCAATAGCAATGAGATGATCGAGCCAATTGGGCGAACCATTCGATTGGTATGCTAATTCGTATTCGTGCGAGCATGTGTTTGTACTCGATTGTTGTTGTCACTTCGGTGTGTTTGTTCGCTCGATGTCTGCCGAGACCTAAGTGCCCACCAAAGTATTACCGACAAATGTGTGAACAACGCACCAAAGGAGAAGCCAAATGGTTCGGGCTAGATCAGCTCGTAACGTGTGAGTATGGCAGTTGCCTTTTTCGAAATCGATTCACGATACATTGCCATCCCTGTGGATGTATTCTAATTCAAGGCTTTATTAATGGCGCCTTGATATGACTGAGCCAATAGAGTGAGAACAGTGGTGATGATGCAATTGTTCCACTGCCTTCCATTCCATTCACCGTAATGCATTCACACAGATGGGCTTGTGCTGTGCTTGTTTTGGCACCATTCTGCCGAATGACTCGCAACCAAAATAGATTACACAGATAGAGTAGAGATAGTGGTCCGCTGTAGCACACTCACAAGCACGACAATTGCATTTTCTAAACTCGATTCCAATTCTTTCCATTGTGGTCCGATTGTTTTGAGCTATCGAGCCATTTTAATATTCATACTTGTGCACAAGACCATTTATTCACTTTCTGTGCTCTCAAGTAGTTCAATTAGAGTTAAATATGATGTGCAATTGTCACACATACACACCTTTACAGTAACCCAACGTTTATTTTCTCATTTTTATTTAGTTTCTATCATTACCATTATCATTTGTATTTTGAAAATAATCCACATTGGCTTATGCTTGGTGTGGTTAAAGCTGTGCAAATGTTGAATTGAGTTTAAGTTGTTTGACTTTGAACGGAATTTCACCTTTTGAGATTTGAAAAAGTATGAGCTTTATTAAGCACCATCAAGATAAAATGCACCGAGGCGATGGAATAATGCAATGTTTAATGTGTTTACATTTTATGACTAGGTGATAGGAAAATTTCAATTGTCCGAGCAGAGGACGAACGACCACTTGCCTGCAAGTATTTATGTTTTTGCGTTAGTGTGGAAAATTAGCATACTTGCAAGTTGCAACACTGCATTGACACAGTGGCACACTGCTTTTTTTTTACCACAATCAATTCCTTAAATTAGGCAATTCAAAATTATTAATTGCACAAATTGAAAAAGTCAATTGAACCTTTATCGCCACAAACACGACATTTCTTGACGAATCGATCATCCATCTCTGAATGATGAATTTGGTACTTCACTCGTTCGTTTTGATGTATTGATTCACTGTCGGTAGTTTTCCACCACTTGTTTGGCAAGTGTTTTCCCTTGCTTCCTTCGCCGATCACTGTTCACTCGACTACTGTGTTACCTGAACAAATGAATGAGTAACAAAAGCCAAACTGACATACAAAAGTGAGTCTGTGTCTGTGTGTGCATGTGTGTGAATTTATGTTTCCACGCAAATAATAATGATTGAATGCAGCTGAATGCAAACAATTTGACATGAAACTATGTAACAAGACAAAACCAGTTTGCACTTAAAAGACAATTTATTCAATTAATTCCGATTAATTGATATTGATATTTGTTATTAATTTATATTTGACAATTAATTAATTGTCATTCTAAGTGCACCAAGAATATTTTATGTTTTTGTACCTACTATGCACCAATTGTTTTCTGTTTATTTGTTTGTGTTTCATAAGAATCAATAGTTTTGTACTACTGATAAATTAATTTACTAATTTGTTTGAGGAAAATTGTGTGAAAGTAATAAATTTAAAATATATCATTGGCTTTTGTTTGACTTTTGTGTTTTGATAAAACTCGAATAAACATTAATTGAATGTTTTCAATTAATTAATTAATTTAACCAAAGTCCAAATTCTCCAAATGACCTTGTTCCAAAAATGTATGTTTCAAGTGTGTACATGTAAATCAATATTTGCAAACACATGTTTAGGGCAACAATCAAATTGTGACACTTCTGGTGCAACATGTGCAACTTGCTTTGAAAAGTGACATTTGTTATTTAATATTTGCATTAGTTGCACGAATGGTTGCTAAGGTCGCATTGTGATGCGCTTACGGCCAAGATGGCGAAATCACTTATCGAAACGATTCTTCTTCTCACAAGATTTCATTTTACAAGAATTTTCCAATTTGTGTGTAATTTTGAATGAAAATTACTTACAGTTAGAGTGCCAAATTAGAGCTGAACTGAACTGAGCTCACGAGAGCAGTTACTAATTTGTTGTTAATTGGTAGTTAGTAACAGAAGGGCACAATGGCGAATAATAAAATATACAATTTGTTAATTGAAGTTTATTGGTTAATTGATTGCTCTCATAAGACAGAGAACTTTAATAGACAGAGTGCACTAGTGCGCAGCTGTAAGGGTGGGCCTAGCTCATTGAGGCAACATTCGCACTGCAGAGTCAATGTTCCAATTGGAACAGGAGAGAGCGTTCAGTGCGGCGATACGGTCACTGGTGCGAGCGAGTGTCATCACACGACGGACTAGGTCTGTTGGACAAAGATGTTAGCGAGTTAGTGTTGCACTGCAATGACACAGTCAGTGACTCACTTTCGAGTTGCTCAAACGAACGTGCCATCTCATCAGTCCTGACCTCGGTGGCAAACACATAGGTCCAGTAACGAGCCGTTTGAGTGTACATGGCGGGATTCTCTTTGTACTGACGAGCCACCACCGCGTCCTGTGGATCGTCCGGCTCGGCAGACGTGAGCAGTGCCTGCAGACTTAGCATCACCGTGCGCAAACTCAACGCAGGGGCCCAAGTGTCCTTCAGTATGTCCAAACAGATTGCACCAGTCTGAGAGGCTGTGTAGAAAGAGAGAGTTTGAGTTGTGAAAGTGGATTTACATTCGCACAGTGCACTTACAAATGTTGGGATGCCACACTCGAGTGGTGAACTTGACTTTGGGAGGCGTGAACGGATACGACTCGGGCACCTTCACCTCCATCTTGAATATTCCGCCTTGGAAGGGCGATTCCAGCGGTCCAAAGAGGTATCCCTTCAGATCGAGCAAGTTGCCATTCACGGTCTCGATGCAGTAGATGGCCCGGTCTTGAGCGTTCCTGTTGAACTCCATCAGTTCACGGCGAATGCGTTTATGGGCAGCTGCAGCAGCGTTCTTGGGAGGCATCGAACAAAGTGATCAACGTTTACAGTCAATTGAAAAGGCTAGCACAAGCACAAGGTCCAATTGGGCACCACTTCAAACTTCACTCTCAAACTACAAAACGCACGGCACTCGAGCTTTTATGATTGCGGAGTGGAACATTAGAAATTTCAATTCGGCTAATTTGGTATTTTGAAGTTTAATTAATAAAGTTGCTAATACACTTAGAAGCTAGTGTAAAACTTTGCTTTTGGAAATATTCGGCTAATTTCCGAATAGAGAGGATGCTCAGCAGTGGCGCCAACATTTCTCCAGTGCTTGGCAAAGTCACGAATGGAGCTGACTTGGGACCAGTTACGTTCTTTTTGTATCTTTCTGGTAACCAGTCGCACTGATTGGACCAATTCAAATTGGACTTGAAATGTGCTTAGATCCTTGGGGTTCTTCATCCAGACGTCTTGGAACTGATAGTAGTCATATTTATTGACTGAGGATAATATCTTGAGACGTCGAAGGTTGTGTCGAAGAGGCACAATCGCGGTCAGAACTTCTTTCTTCGAGAAAGGGCCATAAATATCTAAACTCAAGTAAGAAATGTTCGGGTAGAAGCGACAAATGTCGGCCAGTTCTTGCTTGCACCAACCCGGACCAGACACAAGTGAAAGTCGCTTCAGTGGAATCCGTGATCCAAGAAGGCCTGCTCGCTTGAGATTCTGATGAAAGCCATGCAAGTCTCCAGCGAAGCCGAGATGCTTTAAAGTCAAAGTAGCGGGAGCCACCTGATCGATGTGCTTTATCATTGCGCAAAGACTTTCGTAACTATCACAGTACCGACCGTACAGATTGAGCACTTCCAATTGACCGGTGATCAGATGGAATGGTACATTCGCTAAAGTTCTGTCACGAATAGAAAGTGACTTGAGCTTAGGTAGTAGACACTGGCCATTGGCACAAAGTTGCTTGAAGAATTGTTCACTGTAGTCACGGTTGTAAGCAAAGTCAATCTTCAAAGTGACCAACGTTGACGAGCACTTGAGGAGCATCGAGCTCAAATCATCATAGTTGTTGATTGATCCACCATGGTAGATGGACAGTTCTTCAAGGCTATCGAACTTGTCCGGCAGTGAACTGACCAGTCGATTGTTCCCTTGGTCCAACACAAGAAGATTGCTTGAGGTAGCACAACTTGGAGCCATCTCGAGGAAATGCATTTGGCCCACTGCAAAGTAGTCCAAAGACTTGCCAGGGTAAAGGAAGAGTTTCTTCTTGTCAAGACAAACTATAGGTGCGATTGCACTCCAACGTGAACATACCTTGGCCACACTCAATAGAACATCTTCCAAGGCCAATAAGTCGAAAATCTTGTACAAATTGCGATCAGTCAGATCGGCGATAGTCTTTTGGGTGGCCATCATGCTTTCTTGTTGGTCGCTCATGACAGCAAAACACAATCACAAATCTAAAAGACTCAACTAAAACTCACTGTCGTCCAGTTTGTCACAAACATTATAGCAAAATTTTTCGAACTTGAAAATTCTATTTGCTAGACTCTCTTGCAAATCTCATTGATTGTCTTTTGATTTTGCAACTAGGCAGTGTACCAATAAAACTCAAATGCACAAATCAACATGTCATCGAATTTATAATTTAACAAGCACGCGAGCTCATTCGATTTTCTGTGAATATGTTCAACATTTGGTTCAATGAACATTGATGTTTGGCACCAAATCGAACAGCTTGTGACGGGTAAGTGTCATACATTTGTCAGAAATAACGGCAGTCATGCAAACGGTTCAACAAGCGCGTAAATGCATCGCCATTTGTTCGATTAGATATCAATTGGATATCAGTTTACTTTACATCTATAGATACCCATGCGACTGTTTTCAATTGAAGTTCGTTGACGTTAATTTGCACTTGCTCTGTACTTAATATCTTTTTCAAATTAATAACATCATTGTGGTAGATTTAAACTAATTTATGCAATCATCAACTTTTAAGAAGTACAAAACAATTTAATTCAACAATATTAAGACAACTTTAACTAATTTATCAAAAATGGTTCAATTCAGACACAATTAGCAGACAATATTTGAAACACCTAAATAGAATTGAAGTTTCTAGAAGCAAACTGTATTATTATAATCTAATCTAAACCTAAACTGTCATCGACAAATAGCAAACAAATACGTGTACCATTACGATTATGTCGAACAAAGCGAAGTCAACTAGTTTAAACTCCTCTCAATAAGTAAAGCATAATGTACAAATAACTCGATAATCACCACAGATCAAAGTAAAAGTCAACGAGGAAGATAAATATCGTTGCTGTCAAGTGGTGGTTGATTAAGGAGGGACACGACGTTGCTAAAATATGCGAATGATCCCTACGATTTAAACGGGAAAAGGTATTGTACCTTTTTCTCCGGAACCTATTAACCGATTTTTGTCTACTATAGCTTAAATTAAAGATAAAGATGTAAACTACAGAATTGACTAACTGAATTTTTCAGTTAAACCAAATTTAAAAATAAACGAGTTCAGCAAGTTACAAATTTGACAAAAACAAGAGATTTTCAGTTTTTTATCTCCTGTCAGAGATCCTCTCACTGTCGGATTAGAAAAATATTAAAAATTCAGTTAGTCAATTTTGTAGATTACATCTTTACCTTTAATTTAAGCTATATTAGACAAAAATCGGTTAATTGGTTCTGGAGAAAAAGGTACAATACTTTTTCCCGTTTAAATCATAGGAATCATTCGCATATTTTAGCAACGTCGTGTCCCTCCTTAAATACGAGAGACAAATGCAGAGTGAAACAATTGTGCACAATGTTGTACATGTTGCCGGCAGTTAGCAGTTGGTCGAGTAATGTTGCGTTCGTTTGTGATTAATAGATGCAAAACAAGCTTGCAATGTGAGGCACACTAATGTACTTGAAGCGAACGAAAACGTCGATTAGTAGTTGCATTGGTAGTTTGGTATTTGCTTTGGGGTGCTTCACTGTACTGTGCTGATGTGTCTGTAGTTTAATTAACAGTATATACTTTGTGTGCTTGTGTAAAGGTAAATACAAGGAAAACTATTTAAAGCTATTTAACCAACCGTTCTCTAAGATCACTCTTGAGTTGCAATTTCAATTTTGTTCAACAAGCTCAAAACACGTCAATCCCGAAAATGCCAATCGAACTGTACACTGTACACTGTGATTCACCAGTCCAGCATTCCTTTGGCCAGCTAGGAAAGCGTGATGGGCCTTGATTGGCATTAGTGGCAACAGCATCGATTGCTTTAGGGACTTTTAAATCATGGCGTCACTCGAGCTGACAGACCAGCAGCACTTCTACATCACACTTTACCCAACCATCTCCATGCAACCATTGAAGACATTGCAATAAAATTGTCATCTACCTAATCGTCAACTTCCGCCGAATGCGAACGTATTCATCATCAACTTGGCCGTGGGTGCGCCTGCTGATGGCGGTGCTGTACATTTGTTTCACCTTCAATTCCAACCTTTGGCTGGCGTGATCCAAACTGAATTTACCGCTCATACATACTTTTGTTAAGTTCGTCCAGACAATTAGCACAAACAATACAGATCTATACTGTTTTATTGAACATTGGATATAACGCATTCGGTTGTTATGCAATGTGAATGTTGTTCTTTGCTAATTGTAATCGTGGATGTCTTTAGTGTTATTGCTTTTGTCGCTCCTTTACTCCACCTGAGGCCTTTCTTGGTTGAGCCTACGAATGATTAATCGTTTGCAACACATGACCAGAATTGCCAGTTCGAGAAAGACCAAAGCGACTGTACCAATCCACAATACAGTAACCATCAATTTGGAACGAATGATCGACTGAAAACTATTGTGAAGTGGCATGACATTTTGATCAGGACTTTGCTGCACGGTAATTGCTGGGTCATTTTCATTGTCGTCTGTTCGGTAGTCCAACCACGACCATTTAGCCATCCTAAAGAGAGGACCAGAATATGTCCATTGGTTATGTTCGAGTGGAGACACTTACCCAGTGAACCATTTAGGCTCCTGATAGGTGTCCTACCAGGAGGAAAAAAGGTAGGACTCCTAGTAGATTGCTAACAGGAGTCACTATCAGGGGTCCCTTACATGACCCCTACCAGGACTCCTTCTTGAGTGCTGCTTCCTACACGGGCTCCTTAGCTAGGCATTCTAGTTTTTCTCTGCTTTTCCACTATTTATCGACACTTAAATAACCAAAATAATACTTTTAATGATCAATAATAATCAAAATACAAATAAAAATAATTAAACAACACAAAATTATTACTAGTCACTATCACTAGAAGAGAAAGCTATATCTTCATCTTCATTTTCATCTTCATTGCCATCGGATTCATCACTTGTGATTTCGATTGCCTTGGAACCATTCTTTTGTTTTTTTGTACTTGTTGGAGTCACTTTTTGAGTTGACTTTCGTTTGCGGCCAGAAGGTTGCAGTTTAGGCGATGAAGACTGGGGATCCGAGAAAACAATGTTTCGAGCCTCCAAGGCAGCGCGAGCCTTCTCCGTGGTGTTCATTCCTGTTTGTTGTCGGTGATTCCACATAAGCTTTCCCAATCTTTTTCGTAATTTCTTCAACAGCTCGCGAAAATCCTCAGACAAGACACTTTTTGATTTTGGAAGTTGAACTTTTGCATACAAAACTAAATGACAAATAAAAAAATGTTAGTGTATTTGAAAAAGATGAAGGAAATAAGCGTACCTAGCAATTGAGTTGTCGCTTTTTCCAGATCTGATGTAAAAAATTTGTAGTAGTAAAAGTCTTGGACATATTTGTTTCCAAAGACTAGATTCAAAAGGATAGACAAATCATCGCCTTTGCGGGACTTGTTAGCATCATTGAGTTCTTTTGTAGAGACGAACCATCGCCTGCCATAGCCATCTTTAGCTTTATGCCAAAGTCGAGTTTCAAACGAATCAAGTCCTTGTCCTTCTTCCTCCTGAAGCATCGAAGTAGAAGGTGTATCCTCTTTGACAGCGGTGTCCATTTCAGAAGAGCTCTGCATGCCAAACAGACTATCGCTCATCAAAGTGGCATCTGGGCTACGGTCGGTTGGCAACAGAGAAGTAGGCAACCAAAAGCCAATCGGTTGCTGTTCGGGGTTTAGTTCAATAGTTTTGGTCATTTTTGCGTTATTCAACTCGATCGTATCGATTCTCATGTAGAGTGGTAGTATAGCCATTCGAATCAATTCTTTAGCTGCAGCAACAGTAATGTACTTATCGTAGTCGTCACAAGAATTTGATAGATCAAAAAGAATGTCAACTTTTTTCAAATTCACCAGAATTTGTTTTTGGTGTGGATGCAATGTCATCGGCTGGGGATTGAGCTAAGGTAGGGAGACTGTCGACAGAATTACCAGAAACGCCAGTTTCGCCGCTAGACTCCACTTTGTCAAACTTGGAGGAATCAAAAATAGACTTCTGTATCTTGGCGTCATATTTCTTTAGTTTCTCCATAAAATAATCGACATTTAATAGCATAAATTTCTTATGCTTGCTCAACTTCAAGGCAACATCACTTTGTGCAACATCAGACAAGGAGATACATGCCATATCTAAAACAGATTAATTAGAGAAGCATAATATAATTTATAAACTTGCCGGTAAACACAATTTGCTCAAAATTATCGCGAGCCTTAAGTATCTTCACGCGAACGCTTTTGTGTAACTTTTTATTCACGAATTGAGAGACAAAGTTCCAAAGTAATTCACGAACGTCAGGCGCGCCAACCAACTTGTTGTTATTGTCGTCAGTTGACATGATAAAAAAGGTGAGGATGATGAGAGTAGATAGCAGCCGGTAAACTCGTAGATAAATGAGAAAGACAGATTAACCTTAAGCAAATATTGAGAAACAGACCGAACACAAGCTTGTCTAGACAAACGAGACAAACAAAAGCGTGCTTGTGTCGAGTGCACCTTGCTGCAGACGTCTGCAGAACGGCGGCAAAACTAACTGCCAAGCAAGGCGCGCACCGCGCAAACAGACGACGACTTCACGTTAACGGTATGCCGTTCATAGATTAGGTACGTTACACTCATTTGTGCCCAAAACAAACTACTCATACTAGAGCTCTAGTTCGAACTAGTTGAACGTTCATCGTACGTATTTGACAACCACTTGTCAGACAGTCATCGTAGTCTGTTTCTTTCTACTTTTTGTTTTGATGATAACATTCTTTCGACTCGATAGCGATGTCTGGAAAGCGACCATTATTTCCTGATTCATCCGATTCTGACTCCGATTCAGACAAAACAATACTTCAAAAGCTTCAATCTCAAAATAAAGCTCAGGCACAAGAAGAGAAGAAACTGTTTGAACAATTTCTCAGTCCAATTGGTGATAACGACGATCTCGAATCGAGTGATGGTGATAGTCAACAAGATTTACCACATCTACCAGTTGATGACCGCATGCCAGAGGATCTTTTTGCCCGTTGACCACTTTTCAGATGCCGAATCGGACGATGATTACGATGACGATAACGAACTCTTTTACGATTTCCCAGGAAGGCCCGAGTGTCTAAGTGAAGAAGAAGCTACTTTGCTACCTTTTATAGGTCAAACACTTTTTACTCTCACCGACAAAGCAGCCGTCTTTGTAGGAAATGTTGCAAATGCCTCGAGTAGCGGAACTAATCGAGTCGGACCTTTAATAAGAAGCACTCACATTCGAACAATGAAAAGACGAGTTTTGAGTCTTTTTAATCCTCAACACGACAAATATTTCTATGCAAATTGTGGCAAAGCTTTGGTTGGTCCATTTAATGAACGCAACAAGAAAGTATCCCAAACCTGCAACCTCAACCATCCTGAATGCACCATAAACGACTCATGCATAGAGAGAAAAAAATGGCAGATCGTATTTTTGTTGTGTATCAATGAAGCAATATCTCGACTATGTCATTCCGCCTTGGTTCGATAAATTGAGGCTCGGTCGAACCGATCTGTCTGCTGCCGTAGGTCGGCCAAAGCTACATGACCTCAAAGACGGCACCCGATATCGAGAACTTGTCCCAGAATTTCCCGAAGACGGCATTCAAACTCTGACTCTTACGTTGGGGTGGGACGGTGTACAGTACACGGACGACGGAAAATCACTCTGGCCACTGGTGGTTTATCTTAATGAACTACCCTACAACGAACGCATCAAACTCCCGATGCTAGTGGCTGTACACGTAGGTGAAACGCCAAAAGATGCTGACCAAGACTTAATGTTACAGCCATTCATCGATGAAATTGTTCCATTCGCTAAGGTGCCTCTCCAAATTGTCATTAAAGGGGTTGTGCACCGTTTTCGGGTGAAATTGCTTTTGGCGGTAGCCGATGGCCCTGCCAGAGCTAAGCTAAAAAACTGTCATGGTCACCAAGGAATTTACGGTATGTTTTGAAATGTACAATTTATTAATTCGTTAATTCATTTGCAAATGCATTTTCAGGATGCCACATGTGTAGCCACGAAGGTGAACGAGACAAAAAATTTAATTCTACCCTTTTCAAGACAAACGGAAAAACAATAAAGAAATATGGTCAATTCACCGACATTGATTGGCGTAAATGTGCTCAAGACGCATCTGCAAAGAATCCTGTACTTGGCATTAAAGGAAAATGCCAATTAATGAAATTAGATTATCTCGACATGGGCAGCATTGCCCCGCCAGAATGTCTTCATGCTGTCTATCTAGGTATGATCCAATTAATTAACGGTTATTTTGTTTCGATATTTTATTCGGTAATCATTTTATAGGATGCGTTTCGGCAATTCTGGACCGATGGTTCGCTGATGATTTGAAGGACAAAGCTTGGTATCGCGAGGAGTGCAAATCGACTTCATGTTTAGGCAAGAAAGCTAACATTTACAAACAGTACAAGATCACCGATGAAGCTTTGAAAGAGTTAGATTCACGGCTCTCATCAATCAAGTTTCCTGTTGGTGTTCTTCGTCGCATGCCTCAGTTCGGTTTGAAGAAAGGCAGTCTCAAGGCCATTGAATACGAACTTATCCTTTTTTATGGATGGGTTTGTTTCTATGGTTTGGTCAACACCGATCGATTGGACAATTTCAAGTCCCTTGCCTTCGTTATCTCAATGCTCTCTGCCCGACATATTCCAGAGAATTTGCGGCAAGTTCAAATTGAAATGGTAAAATTTTTGGACAAGTTTACCGAAATTTACGGCAAGAATGAAGGATTTATGTGTCGTCTACAAATTCACTACCTTGGTCACCTCGTAGATATGGTCAAGACTTATGGCCCTCTTCTAGTCTGGTCCGCATTTTTCACAGAATCTACAATGGGTCTTATCTCTGGGCTAATCCAAAGTGGCCCTAATCCGGGCCAGCAGGCGATCAACAAATATACCACAAGTCTGGCTGTGGTCACTGCTTGCTCCAAGATGGTGGACACTTGCTCGAAACCATTTCTACAGATTCTCCAAACGCATTTGCCAGATTTGTGCCCAAAGCCACCAGTCACATCAGATCTTATCTCTGCAGCAAAGGCTTCCTCTTCATCCGCACTAACTCCTGACGACCTTGTGCTTATTTCAAAATATCCGGACTTGCAGCAATCGGAAAAAGTATTATCTCTTTCACGTGTCATCTGGAAAGGACAAGCACTTTGTACCGAAGACTATAACAAATCTATGTCTACGAACAACCATCTAATCAAGACCAAATCCAACTCTGGTTCAAATGTTTATTACAAAATTCACCGAATATTCCAAACCGATTCTGGTTTTTGGATATTTGGAAAAGAACTCTGCAATAGTCGACCGTTGCCATTGTATCCAGATTCACGAACCAGTTTAAATTTTTCTTATATCTCTACATATTCACATGTATCTGACACAATCACTAAATTAGCGCCAATCAATTTCATTGAATTAGCTACATATGTATCATTTGAAACCAAAAATTCTAAAAAACAAACAGTTGACAAACATTATATATTTGATCTTTTTAATAGACACGGCTAATTGTATTAAAATTGTTTTTACTTTGTAATTCATAATATTAAAGAATTTTTGATAATTTTTTATGCAACTTTTATTTGATTATGAATATATTTAAAGTCAATTTTACCCTTGTCTAGGAATACTTGTAGTATTCCTTCCCAAGGGATCCTTGATCAAGGACACCTTCGAGTGGTCCTGGGGTAGGACATCCTCCTTGCCAAGGGTACCTTTCAGGGGTCTTTTCTCAGTATAAGGGTTCCTTCAATGACCCCTACCCAAGGAGCCACCAGGAGTTTATGGTTACGTGGGTTGCTTCTCATAGTGTTGGCGCTCTTTTTGTTTGTCCGTGATGATGTCTTTGTTGACTAAATGATTGTCACTTACACTTGCACAACAGACCTGCAGGTGATGCTGACCAATCGATAGGAACAGTAGAGTTGACACGCCGAATACGATTGATGAAATCGACATTTGAGAAAGGACCGTGAAAATTGAGAAACAACGATTCTTTAAACGGACTTATGCACGTCAAATGAAATCAATGTTTGTTCATCAATATACTTTGATTATAATTTGTGTGCCATTTTCGAAATAGCGAATCATGAAACAAGTAACTGCGAATTCGACTGCTCACTAATGTTCACTTGTACTATAAAACAGGCTGTTTGTCTCTCAGTTTGGTCATTTTTAGTGAAGTCACCTTCTTTTCTTTCAATCCATCAGTGCACTTGTGCCTGTGTGACATTTCTTTCAGTTCATCAACTCACCAGTCACCACTAAAGTGTCAACTTCGATGGCTCGTTTTTGGTTGTTTGGCCCTCGGATCACTTGCATCACTTTTCCGGTTTTACTCCTGGCTTACTTTGCTCAGCCAGTGAGCTCAGTGCTCACAGAAGCTCAGGCAAACAATGGCGCTGGGCATCTGGATCACCACCGAGTGCTGGATAAACGTCAAGTCAGCTACACTGAAGCGGCCAGCAGTGACAATGGCACTACTAATGGACCTGGACCTTCGCACCCAATGTCTACCACTGGCCTTACTTTGCCTGAGGAACAGACTGGATCGTCCGTCGAGCAGTCACCGATTACTGCTTCTGATGGCTTACTGTCGACAAATGCAAGTTCCTACGAGGTGGAGAACACCACTTTGCCCGACAACCAATCCATCAGGGCCAATGGATCATTGCCGACCACTGTGCAAGACAATCACGTGAATGGCACCGAAACACTGAAGTCGAACAAGCCTCAGCCAAGTCAAGCCGGAGGAAACGTAAGCAAAAGTGTCTCGAAGTGGAGCAGCAACTCATCGGGCACCAGACGTCGCAACACCAGGAAGTTTGCCAACACCAGCCCCATGCCTGCCACCTCTGCCACTTGGTTCACTTCCTTCACTTCGGTCGTGTTGATCGTTCTCGGGCTTCTCTTGGTCCTGGCCATTCTGTGCTGCTGCATTGGTTACTGCCGTCGTGGAGCCGCTAAAGATGCAGCCGATCAAGAAGCTTGGCGAAGCATCGAACAACCAGTGACTCTGTTTGCCACGATGCCTCTGCTCGACACCTTCCTGGCAGATCGATATGCTTTGGAAAGTGGTGCAGTGCGACACAACAATCTCGGTGCCTTGTTCTATTACCTGCCACCACAGACCACCCTGGTGAAAGGTCGCACCGGTCAGCTCTTTCATCCACCCAGTGGTCTGCTTTTCAATCCGATCAATGGCTATCTGATTGACCAGAGCGGTAGCACTTTGATTAATCAAAGCGACCACACTCAAGTGGCTGGCAACGCCAACCTGGTCTACCACCCACCAACCAAGCGCGTCTATGAACGTTGCATCAGCATGTGCTCCAAGGCAACTGGCTCGTGGTTGTTGGCCAATTCGCCCACCGGTGACGACACTGTACAGATGGAACCGATTCGACGTGCCCGTCCGGACGAATTGCCCACCAAGTTGCACGGTCAGTACTCGCACCTGTTGACCCAATGGAAGCATGCTCTTCAGCAGCGTGAACAGGCTCATTCGGCCCAGGAGAATCGTCAGGCAGTGGCGGTGGCGCAGCCAGCTCCGGTAGTGGTCGTTGTGAACGCAAACGATGACCGAACTCCTCCATCTCCTCGACGACACGATGGCAGTCGTCGCTACACTCTAGCCATGCCTCAGCATCATCGACGACGCCCTCTGATGCCGGAAGACATGAGCGACTATGAGGACGCTATGTCCAAAATTATTCCATTTTGAATGGCTCATAGTACACAGTGTACATATTGTACACCATGGTGGTTGCTGCCTTAACTAGCACCACTCATGCAATTTGTATTAAATTTATACTTATTAAATTCAATTACTTGCTTTCAACTGCTTACTTGATACTTGATTGTGGCTGTGTTTATTATTGCACATACATGTATGTTCTTCTTTGCACAAATAAACCAATAGATGCAATCAACTTTGCACTCGATGTAATTCGTCAACTTGCCTTATCAATTGAATCATAAATATTTATTTTGAATTCGACAGCGGACAACACAACACACACAATGCCATTGCTAGCACAGGTTCCCTTGTCTTGTTGCCCATCTCCACTGGCCATCAGCAATGTAGCCAAGTGCCACTGTATCAACTCATCGATTTCAATTTTTACCTGTAAAATTAATAATTGGTATGATGATTATTATTAATATTTGTTGACACCAAAAAGGCTTTTACATTTAAAATTTCAATTACAAAGCTTTGATCAGTTTTTGTCGTGATGCGGATCGATCAGCATGTACATGGCGAAAAGCGAGCAAACAAATTAGAGAATATGTAAAATGATTCAATGTGCCAAACAATGCATTGCCATCTAAGTGCCAGTGCCAGTGGTGTGGAATCAATTACTGCAGGCGCTAAGTTAGTGCCGAGCACCGTTGTACTTCGTAAGAACGACACAGTGAGTGTCTGACATTGCTACATTGTACTATGGGCCAAAGTGGTGCCAAATGTGACAAACATTCAGTATTGAGCGAGATTAAAAGGCAATCGATGTATTTCTATATGAGATTGCAAGGACAATTGTTGAGGGTTGAAGTAGCACAGGAAAAGTAGATCAATCCATTGTGCGCTCACTTGACAAATGAACTCGTAAAGATAAATCGTCAAACGAATGTTGAGCGAAGCATCGGGCACGTCGAGTGTAATAGGATTGACAGACTAGACTTGTACTCTGACCAGACACAATTGGACACGTTGGAGGAGGAGGAATGCAATGAAAAGCTGTCCAGAAGTGATGCTTTTGAAGCCATTTAGTGCTATGCAATGAAAATGCAGATTGGCCTGCCACTTGGCGAACTAATTGAAAATGCGCACTGAAGACAATAAAAAAGAGTGCAAGTGGGATTCAAGCAAATAATTAGTACTTGAAATCAAACAACAAAATTGAATAGATAGAAGAGTAGAGTATAAGCGTAATATATTATATTTGCCGAGAAGACAATAAACGTTTTTGCACTGACATTATCCAACATGGTTTATTGAGCTATTCGCATTCACCACTTAGTGCCTTTATCCAGTACTGGTGTCACAACCAACATGACCTCTTCCACAACTTCCAACACAATTATTGTTTCTTTGGCCCGCAACATATTTGCATGCGCGCATCTATCAATCCTCACACCTCGGTCCACCTCGTCAGCTCAGCCTCGCCCAAATTGTCCAATTCCTAGGCGAATGTCAGTCTCAAATGCTACACAGTGACCATTCCCGTCGATATGAACAACAGTACAACCACGCCAGTAGTTGCACCTGCAAATAGAGACAACTCAACCACACTAAATCGAGTAGCCATTCTGAAGGCTTTTGCTGCCAGACCAAGTCATCACCGCCACCTCCATTACCAGCAGTTTCCCTCAGCATGCTGCATTCCTGCAGGAGGCATATGTTTATTGAATGATCTTAACCTTTGCACAATCAAGCCTTTGTCGATTCTTCCTTAAGTTCAGATTATTTGGCCATCATTTGATGCTTAATTTAAGCTCATTCTTATGTTTGTTTTGAATTTCTTTCAGTCAGTGCACAATGTATTATTGTATGTAATATTGTACACTTGATGCAACTTTTAAATCAATTCGCTTGTGCTGCACTGCAATTAGGAGCAACTGTTTTGGAAATTTGATCTCAAATTAATTAATCAAATAGTAAGCGCATTAATGATCGATACATTTGCTGACCAAAGTCCATTGCTATTGACAATATCAATAGTATTGTATTGCGGACCGCATTATGTGGTGGTAAATGTTTTACAAAGTCCCACACACAGAACACACAGAACACACCATCACCGACCGCGATGGCGATTATTAATATGGATTATTCATGTTGCCACTAAATGCTAATCGATCAAAGGGTTAACTGCAGCATGTACCGCTGTCGTCTCTAGTCGAGCAATGCGGGCATTGAGGAACAGTTGCTCGGACAGAGTGGCCACTTCTGTTGCAGTGCAACCCGTTGGTGTCCATAAATAGAAGTGTCAGCTGTCATGTTGTGCACGCGTGCTCTGTCTGTTCATCTCGCACTGCCATTAACACTAATTACTATATCGACTATGCATATGAACATGCTCAAGACTTGGTGGACAGAAGCGTTGGACGATGGACAGGCGAAGCACTGGTCACTGGGTCTCTTTTTTACAGACTTGCACTCCATTGCCACTGGACACAAATTATGTGACACAATCATACCGCTTTGATTTGTGATGGCTCGATCTGCCCATTCGATTGACATCGCGTACCTCGCACAAATTGAATAATTCGTTGTGTGCCATTTGGGTTAGACACTGCATGCACTTAGCAAATCAATAGACCTAGCTCATTCACCTAAATTTGCTTTCTCGCAATGAGATAATCACAGTTAACGGTCAATTGGTCCTCTGCAAGGTGTGCGTACCATTCAATTCACTGACCGCAATGTCCATTCCATCAGGCCATTCCCCAGCACTTCTCGCCCTTAGTCACTGGCAGAAATGGCCATTTCTGAATGACATTTTACACAGCCGTTGGATGAATGCGGTCGTTATGAAAAAAATTAATTTGAAAGCAAACCAAACTAATAAATTAAATAGGTTACAGAGACCTGAATTAATTTTAATTTTACAAACAAACAAAAAAGCCATAAAATATGTGTGTCATAATATATTGTGAACGAATTAGATGAATTCACTAAATAATTGCTCTTGAATACTCCAAGCAAATGAGACAGATTCTGTCTGAAATAAGTAAACTTGTAGGCTCGCTGGCGTCATTTCATTGCCATTTTTGTTTATCTCCTACTTGGTTGCGCCAGGAGCAGCTTTCGGACCAGCATTTAAACTACTGTTTGAGCTAGTACTTTGAGCAATGGCCTTTGAAGCGTTGGTAGAAGAATAGATATTACAAGAGCATCCTTCTCAATGGATCTATTCCGAATTGCAGGCCTTTGTCCTGGTCTTTACTACCTTGTTTGCCTTGTTCAGCTGAGCATGTATTGGTGGGTAGATTCTTGCATGCAGTTTCATCATGAAAGGCCAAAGAAGTGCCAAATAAATTAATAATTGCGATATCTCACTAAACAAGGCAACATCAGGCACAAAAAAAAGTTTAAGACACTCGACAGTTGATGGGGTGGCCCACATTAATGAGCACAGAAACATGTCACTTGAATAGTCATTGGGCTGCGAACGATTGCAATTGTTGGAGAGAGGATGAAAATAAATAGTCGAAGAACAAGCAAACATTGCCTTTTAACAGTGACTTTGTGAAATGAAGTAATCGTCACATTTGCTCAACATTCAATCAAATTGCCATGTCTGCCTCAGTCATAACCTTTGATCCCATTGGAATAATCACATCTTCCAATTGTGCCCCACAAGGCCACCAAGTGGAACAACCTCCAGTGGAAAGCAGACTGGCCTAATCGAGACTTGTCACTTCTGTGACATGACTTTCCTTTAGTGCTTTTACAATCTCTCAATTGAATCGGTTTATTCTGCTTGTCTTAAAATTTGAACTTTTCAAGTGATGCGTTGGGCGTAAAGTGCAAATGGATTACACTGCTAAGTGGCCAAAGTGACTAATAAAACTTTGGCCCAAATCAATTCAACTCTCAGTTTGTTGTTTATTCCAATAAATTGATTGAGAACTCAAAGTAATTGCCAAATTATCGCCAAGTGGTTATTTTTCTCATTGTTTTTGGCGTTTGGCTAAGTGGTCAAGTGTGGATTAAGCTAGACCGAGACAAAAAAATTGAATTCAATTGATAAACATGACACTCACCGATCGATTGCCGGCCACACAGTAGAGGTGTAAAATTCTTGCCGTGTAGCACATTACATCACAGGAGATCCAAAAGTGACACGAAATGGAGCCCCAAAACCAGTACCGGACCAAGGTGTTATTTTCTAAGGCTAGGCTGTGGGCGAGAAAAGGACAAAAGTGAGCTAGTGAGACACAAGCCCAAGAGTTGAGTCGCAATCCAGGCCGGCCCATTTGCAACAAACATGAGAGGATAACTTTTCTTCTCGATGAGCATTTTTGGCTTTAAAGCCAAGTGTCGATCAATGCGAATCAACATTGTTTTGGGTGCTTTGTGCTGATGCGGCATTTACGGTTCTGGATGAAACGATGCCGTTAAAGCGATTAATTCATTCACCATTGACGCGTTCGCTTGAGAGTGGTGTGACAAGATGGAGCACACTCAGTGTCACTGCTTGACGGTCTGAGCAACTTGGCAAATGAAGCAAACATCAATCACGTAGCAATTTGTCTATTTGGGCCCTTGTCTCGTTCCGCCTTATGGTACTTTCGTTGTCCTGCACGGCATCGTCCCCAGTTTTGTTGTCTGCTTCCGTGGTAGAGACGAGGCCAGAAAAGGTTCGACTGTCTTGCCGATCGAGCTTGTCACCTGTTTCGTCGTTTGAATCAAGGAAGACAATCTCTAAGTGCTCATTAATCATCATTGATGGTCTTTCATTTGGAAATGTGTCAATCCACCTATTGATCTCTCCTAGTTAGACCACTGTGGTCGACTTTCTTAGCCACATTGGAGACTTAGTTTGCTTGCCTAGCCCGCCTCCAGTGACCGTCATTTGATTGCCATACTCGATGTGTTGAGCATAGCGTAGCATGAGTGGGTGGCCTGTAAGGCGTAACACCTTTCCTAATCTATGTCACTTTAGTAGAATATGAACATCGATTGATCATTGCATGGCAACAAACAAACTGACGATCTGTCGAAGACAAGGTTGAAATGTCAATTACTGATTGGATAATGGCAAGTGTTGAGAAAAGTGAAGGAATGTGTTGATAGTCGCTAGTGATGACTTGATCAGCGATCATCCCGAATCGATCATCGATGATCGGCATCATCGCTATACGTCTGTCTCTGTCAACGACTACAGGCCATCTGAGCGAGAGTGAGAGAGAATCGAGTCAGCCACCTGGCACACAAACACAGTCAATAGAGGCCAATTAAGCCGTGCAATTAATGCGTGCACTTGTCAATCGGCATGAATTCAAACAGGCAAATCACGTTAGTGCAAGCCAAACAAACAGTGAAGTGAAGTATATATATAATTAATGAGTATGGCCAGTTGAGCACCGCGGGTCTTACCAAGAAGTCAAAGGTTTTCTATTAACAGTGTCAAGTCACTCTGGCGCGGTGTCCTCTTGCCACTCAGAGTGGGCCACCTTGAACCAATCTGTGTCAGGATAATATTATCTCTATATAGATCATATATAATCATGATTGCGCACTCGGCTCGTACTACCAAAACATAAGACAAGCAGGCTCATTGTCAGCACAGCACTACACCAGCAGAATAAACATTAACAGAGTCGACTAATGAGGCGTGAAATTAATTTCAAAAGGGCAACTGCCAATTGGACAGCGAACAACACTCGGTTCAGTGTCACTGTGCCAATAATTAAATTTAATTTTGTCTGCCTGACAAATTTTGGTAACGATTATGCCACAGTGCCACATTTTGTCGACACTTGCAGAACGAGCCGCCAAAAAAAAGCCGATTATTTAAGAAAGGAAAAGACCAATTTGACGCAAACAACGAGCAAAAAATCAGATAGAAATTAATATTCATCCGCCCAAGTGCTTCTTCGGACTTTTTAATTTAGTTAGCAGTTTACTAAACTGTTTAGCCCTGGCCTCGGCAGCCATTTAGCCTATTGCAATTAAAATCCTGCTAATAGCGTAACAGTTTTCAATTTATTTTAGCTAACTGAAGTCGATTAACATTATTTCGATTCGTACTAATTGAACTTCGGTAGCAGTGCGCTAGAGCATTTGGCAGTCGCGCTATTCAATTATTACACAATGCTGCATGATGTTGTCTGGCCAAACAAGACTGCCAGTCCTTAGTGAGTGTGAGTGATTAGTCTGCTGTATCAGTTTGCGTTTCAATCTTGTTGGCGTAATGTGGCATAACAGGCACGATAATGGCCTGAGAAATGCGGCCAACCAAATGAATCGATCAAGCAGTGGAGCAATGTTTGTCTGGCTAATCTAGTTATCAGCAGTCTTCAGTGTCATCATATGATATCATTCGTTCATCGCTGCTCAGTGGTATGAACTATTTCATCTGACTGTCTGGTCATTGCCGCCTCGAGTCGAGACATAAACATGAATTAAGATCCCCTGCTCGGAGGATCGAGAGAAAAGCTGACACCGGAGAATGTAATCAAATTCAATTTGGCAAAGCAAACCCCTGGTCAAGTGCAAACAGTGCTTGTGTCATGTTTGCTTCACTTTTACTAGTTCATTATCGTTTGTATTCATTGAGACAATATAAAATATCTATAGATTCACATCGGTGCCATTCGCTTGATTGGCTCGATTTATTAATTAATTCTATGCTCACCATTCTCACCGCTTCGCTATTCATGTGAGCAAGGCCATTCAGTGGAACATTTGTTAGATCGGCCGTCGGGTTTATTAGGGTTGGCGGCAAGCGACCAAAAAAATTTGTACCTGAAGGAAATATAAATTGAACTATTCTCGAAAATATTCTCTGTGTGAACAGTTCTGTTTATATATCATATTATAATAGATTAGTCAATTGATTGCACTTGATATCTACTTCGAAGCAGCTATCTTTCGCATAAGTCGATAAAGTCGACGAAATAGTGAAATAGCACGAGTAGAATTTATCTGTTGCAAATGAGAAACAAAATAAGTAGATTAATATGTAGAGTCTACACTGCACAGAGTTGTCTGCTGGATCAAGCTAAAATAAATTCCATTTAATGAATGCGGCCGGAGGTTGCTTTAGAGCTGTGAGGAATGTCTTACTTCCTTTGTGGTGTCTATTTGTCCTGGTTATAGCATATAAGTATACTTAACAGTGCTAAGAAATAAGACTGCCTTTCGGCTTGTTGTTACCAGAGCTTGGTTTAGGACGATTGCCATAACTTTTGTGGAACGGCGGCGATTAAGTGTCCTTGGTAGCAGCAGGCGATTTGGCATTTGCTTGTTCCTGACTTGTTTCTCAGTTAACACAAATGCATTGAAGACAGTATCACTGATCAGGCATACTTGTGCCATCCTCTCTGGGCTGATAGAAAACAGCAAAATGGCAACAGCGTTAAAACGATTATTTTCTGGTATTTTGTTATTGTCTTTGTCAAGATCAGCGCTGAGATAAAGTTTTCTTTGTTTCAGTGACAGTCGAAAGTGCTGTTTGCGGTTGTTGCACGAATCGCAATCATAAAATGGACTTTTAAGTGGCAACACCAGACCGATAAAGCTTGGTACAGCTTTTTCACCTCGGTGAGATCGATTTTGACTGCTAATTAGCAATATTATTGCCAATTAGATTGACCACATCTGACTCGTCTAGAGTGGCACCGTTTGCCAGTTCTGCTGGTAAGGCTGGTAAAAGTGGTAAAGATGTTCAATACTGTCTCTAACTGAGATTGGTTTGTTACCACCACGCCAGTTGTCTTCTTCTGCTAGCAAAAAACCAAAATAAGTGTAAATATTTGCCGGTTCAAAGAAGCCTGCAACGATTTTAAATCCTTACTTTTGATGGCGTCAATTTCCGTTGCCATATACTAGCACCGTTGTTAAGAGAGACAGCAATTCAAGAGTGACCAAAAATTCCCACACATTGCATATATTGAAGAATTTCATTGTTTGTTGTTTGGCCATCCTGAGAAAATACCATTCAGGAATTTAACAATTTAGTGGTCAAATGCCAAAATATTCGTGCCAGAAAAGAGTTTATTCTCATTTTGATACAAAAAATATTGTTTGTTGGCCAATTGTAAATATTTTCTGGTTGTGCGGTCAGTGTATTGCAAACAATTCATTATTTCAAATCATTTCATGATGATTGGTCAGCTGGATGAGCAAGCCTGGTTCCACAGAAATACACTGAAAGAGCTCTTACTAGTAAAAATAGCCATTAGCTGCCAACTGCTGCATGGCAAAGCAAGTTGTCAACAAAATGTGACAATTCTCGACATAATTTTCACATTTTTATATTTGTCTGCAATAAGATATTTAAAATATTTCCTATTAGTGACCATTAACTTTGATCGCGTCATTTTGAATCAATCCTTTAATCGAAGAATATCCGTCTTTGAGCAGTAACATTCACACAAATAACAAGTGCTTTTCATTCGACAAGTGTATTCCAATATTTTGACTGTCCCTTCTGCACTCATGTTTTTGTTGGGCTACCGTAAAAGGTACTTGCTTTATCATAAAGTTGATGTACTTTACTCTTATGTAACTAAGCCACTTGCTAATTTACTATTTTTGATTTACTTTGCTTTAGAAATTCTTTTGGTTGTTCAATCGCCATCGGGTTCACTTTTATATGCTTTCATTAGCTTGTTTCGCGTGTCTGTTTTATTTGAAAGGTTTGTTAAATAAATTTTGATAACTTTCTATGATTTATTGTTATTTTCAATTTAGTTGGATTTTACTACTATTCCTAATCGGTTTATTTTGAATACATTTCTCCCTTCTTTTTGTGGCCGAATTTGGTGTTTTCCTTGACGATTTTCTACCCAACTATGAACCCGTCTTTTTCTACATTTCACTTTTAGTTTGTGTTGTTGGTTATTGTATGTTTAATGGTTGAATTTATTTTAATTTGGCTATATTTTTAAATAAATAATTTATTCCATTAGACTGACACGAATAATCCAAATGGTGGAGGCCGATTTGCTAATAAACTTTTCTCAATTCTGTCTGCTTGTCGTTCTTAGTATGCAGTGCAGTTTTTGTTTATTCACTTTCTTTGGTGGTAAATGCCCGAGAAACATCATAACGATTGTTTAAATTTGGTGGATGGCTTACAAATTCACATACAAACTGCTATCATCGTGTCATAACTAATGGCCTTCGACCGATGTGTCGATGAGTGGCTGCCATAATGATTTGTTAATGCTTTTTTCTGTACACATTAATATAAAGTATCCATGTATTTGACATCAATAAAATCTTTAGTACAGTCTATACTGTATAATGTAACTTTGGCTCAACCAAATCATTTGGCCCAAATCGGTTGCTAATTCACTCACCATTCACCATGTGGTTCAATGGCTATAACCTTAAGGTGTAGCCAAATAATCATTGGGAAGATTACACCTCTTTTGACAGGGGCATTATATGTCGGTGAATACATGCATACCAAAAGTTTATGCCAGCAATTATTAGTTTATTGATAAAGCATTCAATGGATGAATGTCATCAGAATCAAGACAATGTAAACTTTTGTCAGTATAATGCAGAATTTCCTCAATTGCTTCTCTAGATGAACAACTTCACTTTTGATCGTGTCCCAGTGAAGGTCAATTTGATACGCCAATGCAAATGCACTTCACAAAAAGAATGATCAATGATCATACTAGCAGGTGAAATGAATCAATTTCAAACAGAGCAATATACACTTGACACAAAAACATCAGTCAGGGAAAAAGCCTATAGGCAATTATAATTGTGAAAAGTGGCAACAAATCAGTCTGACCAAAAGCAATATACGTAATGATTGTGTGTAATTAGAGTGGATAGCTGAGTCTTAGATGGAACGATGCAGGCTGACCGACTGAGCAGTGACCATGCAGTGCACCACGGTGGCCTGTTCTTTTGATTGGAATGTATCCATTTTGTCGATAACCTAGTAGATCGCCAAGTTCTCCCTTTTAGCGTCATCTACTGTAATGCTGTACGAATCGATGCCATTGGCACCTTAAAGGCGACATTGATCACCAACTGACTGGAAATTGTTCAAAGATTTTCTTGACGATTCCTCCTGCGCCTGTTCCGCGGTGAGACCGAGTAGTTCGGTCATTGCGGACAGCTGATAATATGGCTCCAACTGTCCTGTGGTCGGTGGTAAAAGCTTTCTTTTACTCTTTTCAGGCACTTATGAATGAGCAGATTTTGACAGCGAACAGTGGATAGAAAGAAATAGATAGGGGAAAGATTGATGACGGTGACGATGAGATTGATTGGCACGTTGGCAAGAGAATCATCTAAATCGGGCGTTGTTCAAAAAGTGAGATAGAAAAAGAGAGTGGAGAGACCAAGTCAAACTCGAGAATACTCGACTTTTGTAGTGAGACCAACCAAGCCAGTGCAATTAATTAATGCAATTGCATGTTATGTTAACATAGCAATAACACGATTAGTCGTTTCATAGTAAATGCAATTAGCACAATTAGTGCAATGACACTAGTGCATACTTTGGCCATATTGAATTCAATTGAACGAGCTAATCTAGACTAAACAAGTTTTATTTCATTCCCATTTGCAACATTCATGAACAAATTATAACTTAAAAGTTGCTTGTTGAGTGATGCTGATGGTGCCAGTTGAGTTAACTCGACAATATTGTTGCTCGATTCGGTATAGAGCTATGGCCGATTTGCAAATCGAGCCCAATCCGAGGCCATCGACACATGAACATGAACATCCATTCTGATTTATTAGCCATCTCGATTTTCAATTTGCTGCTTTCCGCATCGTGCCTAATTTGCTCAAGATATGACATTAGCACAGTAGAGCAGTCTGCAGAGTATGAAAAGAGCTGCTCACACGATGGTCTGATTTAGCGACTTAATTTACAAACTAATTTAATCTTGTCAGCACATATGTCCGCCACAACCGAGCAGAATTCAATCAGCGTCAGATCGGTGCTCGTGATGATGATTCAAATTTGCACACGCACTCAATTGGACCTTGCTTGCCCTACGAGCGAAGCTAACTAATTTAATGAGTCTCTCTTACTGGACTAATCGCAGATGAATTATGAGTAATATGCAATGACGCCATTAGTGAGCCATTCAGATTGTGACTGTCCTGTGGTTAGTCGATCGATCAACTGCCAATTCAGACACGGAAACATTCGTTTGTGTTGCTGCTGTTCAATCTCGTCGAGTCGTTTGGTAATCGCGAAATTAGGCATGATCAGCATAATGTTAGGCCTTGTTGGACTCTTAATGGCAGTAGTCAATTTCACTCGTGCTCACTCTTTCGCAGCTATTGAAACCGTTTGACCAGTGAAGCATCTCCACTGGGCACTAATGTCTTTCTCTAATATCTCAATCTACTCGATGTTATTTCTTCACAGCGGGATTTTAAAAATGCTTTCTCTGGCCAATCCAACTGTTTAACATTGCTTTCTATTTCGGTGCTGAGACCAATCGGGTTGTATTGTCCAAAGCAATGTTTGTGCCACTCGATTTGCATTTATTAATAAAATCTGTCAATTGCTAATATAATTTAATCTATGAATGTCATTGATGCGCTAAAAGTTATATCCCTGCAACAATGAACCCATGTCGGGTCAAATGTCACCGGGCAGCAACTCGCTTGTTTCGTGTTGTTGGTTCATTGATATTAATGGCTATGCAAAGTGCAACAACCACTAAAGCACAAGCCGATGTTTATGCTTAGTCGAACAATATCGCCTTACCTTATTACTGAGCCGACATAAACGACCTGTGATCTATTTATGCAATTTGACGCGAGCAGAAAGGAAATTGTCATTTCTTTCTGTCTAATATCAACAAACTTGCTGCATTTATAAATTCTCTAGTTTACTAAACGCCTCCGTTTAGCAATGCAGCCAAATCATTTGAATGTTTCCACACTCATTCCCACTGCGATTGTCGATCGAGTCGCTTGCATAAAGTTTCACTAAGTTGAACTAAACTAAGATTTATTGGAGAAGTGTTTGTTTTGTTTTAACTATGAAAAATAAATAAGCACCAGACAAACTGCTTGATTCTGATTTACACACAGTCGGATAAGTTTCTTCTTATGTGTTGAATTAAATCGTTCCTGAAGAGTGCTCTGTGAATTACTCTTCAGTGCATAGGTATTCCATTCATACCTTAAGGTACTGAGCGCCGTATAATTATAATTCCGATAAATCTTTTTATTCTACAGTTTGAGTGGACATGCCTCTCACCGAACTTTATTTTCAAATCGACCGACAATACCTTGCTTAAGGCGAGACACGATACTTCAAACGTATGTGAATGACCCCTTCACATATTAGTGTAAAAAGTTGTTTTCGTAATATTCACTTTTCTCCGGAACCTATTTACCGATTTTTGTCTATTATAGTTTAAAATAAAGGTAAAGACATGGGCTTGAAAAATCTCAGAGCACATTTTCCGATTTGGGCTTTGTTTAGTCAAAAAACACCGAAATGTGCGCTAAAACCGAAATTTTTGACTTTAAGATAAGCTCACGCAAAAATAAAGTCCAAATCGGAAAATGTGCTCTGAGATTTTTCAAGCCCATGTCTTTACCTTTATTTTAAGCTATAATAGACAAAAATCGGTAAATAGGTTCCGGAGAAAAATGAATATTACGAAACAACTTTTTTACACTAATATGTGAAGGGGTCATTCACATATGTTTGAAGTATCGAGTCCCGCCTTAATGCCAAATTGAATTATGCATGCAATAGTTCACTATGTCCTGATGGTAATGGCCGCCATGATGATAATGCTCACCATCTCGCTTCCAGAAGACCAACTGTGGACGAGTAATTTCTTCCGAGCAGAGTGAAGAAAGCCTTTATCGGGACACTTCAAAGTAAGTGGCAAACACTTGTCTCGTCCTAATTTATGACCTGCAATTTAAATTAACGGCCATAATTAGTTCATGCCTGTCTGTTTATATTGCGTCATTGCGTAGTGATTTATTGTGTGAAATTAAATTCACTCAATTGGTTCATTATGGCATAGGCAATAAATAATCTTTGAATGTATTCTAAATTGGCATTCAACAATGTGATCGCAGTGGCAGTCTTGCATGCGCCAATACTAAAGTTTCACCGTCTAAATTATCACTGAACTAATCTGTCTTTAGTCAACAGTGATGTCGGCGACATCAGGGCACGTCTCATCAGACTGCCTTTTTTGTACCATCTCATGGTCATGGGCCCGTCTGACTCCATCTCGCGTTGGTACAGAGGCACGGACATATCGGACACACCAATCAATATCCGCTAGGGGATACAGTAATATTACAAACCATCTCTCAAATAGCCAATTGGGCTAACCAGACAAACACGACCATTCGGCCGAATCATTGGTCACTTGTTCAATTCACACAATCACACACACACACACCACTTGACATACCACTTGACATATTGGTATTTTCATTTTTGTTTGTGAATTGAATCTTTCTCATTTCTCAACTCTCAACAATCGATTCCGCAAGTCAAGTGGCAATTGAGTCATTATAACCAGTGCAAACTCGTAGCTTTGGAGTCAAATTGGATTGACACTTGATACCACACCAGTCAGTCAACCGGGTACTGAACACTTTGTAGGCCAACAAATTCAGCACCGCCAATGGCAAAGTCATGTGACTCACCAAGTGCAACTCACAAGGGCTCAAAGCAGAAACGAAACAATTTGGTTTGAACGAGTACTGGGCTACCAGAATTATCTGCAGGAAGAGGAAAGTGAACGAGAGTACAAAGATAGCCAATGCAGACAGGCACTAATTAGAAGGCTAATCGGAAGGAGGCAAGAATATTAATTGAAAATTAACGTTCAATTGAAAAAATCGAGAAGCGTCATTTAATAAAATTCACATTAAATTATAATTGAGGTAATTTATTTTATCCATTGACAATTGCTTATTGGTACAAATTAGTTTCATTCAGACATTTCACTTTTTTCTTATTTAAGTTTACATCGTTGCTGAAGAGTGCTCTGTTGTCTTGGCTGCATGTTTTTCGGAAATCTTGCCAAGTACGTAGATAGGCTCATCTCATCACTGAGAGGCGAACGGGCGAGACGAGTGGCCGCGGCGCCGAGGCAATTTATTTAATTTGCTTGTTGCATCTAAACGCGTATGAGTTCCTAAGTAGTCTTCTAATGAACTGTCTTCTGTCTTGTGGTGAACATATTGTTTGAAAAGTGATTTCAACTCAGATATATTATCTTGAATACTCAATTTAATTGACATTTCGGACACCTTCAGATTTAATGTATCGTTTTCATTAACCAAAGCAGTGAGAATATCATCTTTGTCTAGAGGTGACAAAGAAGAGAGTAAGATTAGGGATGGCAACAAGGCAATGTGGCCCATCAAAGTTCAGCTTTGGGTTCTTGCTTGAACAAATTGTCTTTGTCTTTGTCTTTGGAACATTCCTTGAAGCGTTCTGACGTTTGAAAACCAGAGTTAAAAAAGCCATATACTTTTTTGATTTGTGCAAATGGCAAACAGCCAAAAATGTTGTCTGTAAAATCGAAAATATCTTCGAGAACTTGGCATTTCCCCACCTATAAGAAAAACTAGTCCTAACGCGTCTTTATCAACAGATAAACATAAACGAGTATTTACCAAAAAAAAAATTTCGGCAGAGATATCAGTCTTGGTGCAGTAGGTTTCGAAATCGTCAGTATAAAAGTATAGCAGTGTAGTGTGTGTGTGTATGTGTAGACACCACAGCAGACAATTATTAAACTGCTCCATCAAAGGTGGAGGCGCTGATGGAAGAGTGGCGTGATGCTGCTGAGTTTGATCATCTTTGTCCGACGAGATGAATTCGTTGTCGTTTTGCACTTCGGCGACATTAGGAGAAGACTGTACAAAAACCAGTCCAGAGCCTTTTAACGATTATCAGAGATTCAACAAGATCGGCATTTTTGGTACTTCCGCCTTGCACAATACTAAGATAAAAAAAAATATCAACAAAAAATTATCAAATTATTCGAATCGTACCATCGTCAGTCTTCAGTGTAATCAGCGTTTTCGCTATTTGAGAAGAAAGTTTTCGCGTGTTTCTAAGTGTCACCACAACTCGGCTCTGTTTCAGCAGCAGAGGTCTTTTTCAGTCTTCTGTCTCCCGTCTACAAGAATT
This sequence comes from Rhizoglyphus robini, assembly GCA_023373905.1. Taxonomy (NCBI): domain Eukaryota; kingdom Metazoa; phylum Arthropoda; class Arachnida; order Sarcoptiformes; family Acaridae; genus Rhizoglyphus; species Rhizoglyphus robini. The sequence goes on along the minus strand of JAKIJQ010000001.1, from coordinate 8,794,744 downwards.
GTAAAAACTGTATAAACATACTGATAGTACAGCAAAATAAGTAAACGATCAAAAGTTAAACTTCAGAACAAAAGCACATGTGCATTCATACAAGAAAGGCAAACAAGAGTCTCTCTGAGTGAGCAACTATATGTACCCAACTAGCAGCCGATATTGAAGGCGCGATAATTTAGGATAAAATTTAGCCTCTAATTTCAAAAGGCTAAATTGATCAAGTGCTTTTGGGTCGAAATAGTAGCTAATTGTTTGCTATTTGTTCAACAAATTTTGTTGTTATTATTAATTTTTGGACAAGTCGACACCATTTGAAATGACTGCATTCAGTACAATGGTATCACGCGGACGCTTAAAAGAAATTAACAACACTCCAACTGATGACAAGCGTTATTATAAAACGTTAGATAAATGCCCCACATGTCGATTCACAGCGCCCAAACAAAAGCCATCAAGGCCTGAGCCAAAGCAATTTTAATCAACCAATCGGCCACTGGACTTGATGACCACCATCACATTTTGGGACAAAACATATTTGAATTTCAGTTTCCATACTATAACAACAATGGACACGTCCAGGCATTTGATTACCCTCGCGATGAAACCGCTCATTACGAAGACGAAAGGAAGGCAACAATCTTGAGATACGCGAAGCTGACGAATCTGAATTTGAGTCAGAGGATACAAAATGCATTTTCGAAAGGCCTGTTTTGCTGAACCGAGTTGAGGCAATGTTGATTGCTTTTATGAGTCAAATACGAAGCAACAAAAACTAAAAGAAGCCTCCCGGAATGCTGCTATGATCAACTTGGGTTTTAGTCCTTCACTAATTAAGACGCATCAGATGCATGAGGAGAAAAGTACCAAATGCATTTCATCCTATCATTCAAAAGTATTTCTACTCGAAGACGCCACAATGTGATGCTTTAGTTGGACCAGTCTTAAGAATTTTTACTACATTGCAGTAAAGACCATCCTGGCTACAAAATAGCCCGGTTGTTGTGATTCTTCTGCTGAAGATGCTTTTTTGTTATCTTTCACACTCAGCAAATGGCTTCGACTACTCGTCCAGATTTGGTTTCGCCATCTTCGTCTGGTTAAGAACAATCACAGCAATTCTAACAATTGTTAATTAAGTACTTGCACGAAGAAGTTGACAAACACTTAGCTAAGTTATAGTTTTCTAGAAGAGTACTAACAAGAGAAATGCCATAATCGCGCCATCGAGGTTAGTTCAAAAGTATGAACTACGAACTATTGCAATTTGTTATTCTATGTTTGTTTATGTCTATGGTTTGTCTGCTTCAATGGAATTATCAAAGTAGAGAGCCTAGTCAACTTCAAGTTACTGCTTGTCTTGTGAGGCTATATAGCCTGCTTGTGGACTATTTAAAGGCATTCAAGGAAATTTGCGGCAATAATGAAGATAAACATTATCACGTCAACATGTGGAACATCTTTGTGATACCGTTCAATGGTAAGACTGTGTGCATTCACCGCAGAAAGCTTGAAAGTAATCGAACCATTTCTTTACTTTAGATATGGACCACTTTTTATGCATACTTTACTTTACAAAATTCAATTAGTGGGCTTTTGAGGAAAGTTAACTTTTGTTAACAATTGCATATATATTTCCCAAAAAGGTATGTTTACCATATTTACATTCCAAGCTAATGTTTACTCATTTATTTTGTATAAAGTATTCAAAAAGCACTCTAACAACTATGTGACTGGTCTGGCGATGGCATTGGCTAAACAGCCTAATAAACTCAGCCAAGTTTATCGAATTCGTGGAAGATTTAAATCTAATAATTATTCCCGTTGTCGTTTGAGACAGTTTACAGTGCAACTCAGCGCTGAGATGATAAATTCATTCAATTTCAAATGTAATTAACATTTAGTGCGAGTTTGTTTTTGTGCTAAATTGGTCGTTCCTGTTTGTCGCGGTTATGTTTGTTTGCTGTTCGCCACAATCCATGCAAAGCGAACAGTTTAAGGGCACTAAATGAATAAATAGCGCACTGGGCACTTTTAAAGCAATCACCAAATGACAATTTCATCTCGTTGTTCGGAGTATCATCGGCCTGTAAGTGGCAGACTGCAGACTGCATGCTTGTCCGACTGTGAACATGGCATACCACTAATGAATCCAACTCAGTCGGCAGTGTAGTGTAGCCTCAATGGTCTAGTCAATGTGCCATTGTTTTGGCTTGCCAATACGAGTTGCTATATTAAAGTTCACTTAATGTTTGCTTTCACTTTGTCACTTTGTGCTTCACTTGGCCAATTCAACTTGCACCTCTGTCCTCGGTGACATTCATTCGCAGTCGTCTTTTTCAATGACTTTGCAGACAATTTTGATTCTCCCTTCTCTTCCTACACTCCGGACTTCTTTTGTGTATCCCTAATTTGCCCAAATGCATCGATTCTTGTCCTAATAAGACACTTCACTGTTAAAGGAGTAATTGACACACACCGATCGAGAGTTTGTGATTGTGCAATACTCTCTTACTATGCTTGCAACACTTTTCTTTTTATCCACAAAGATAGAACAATCACTTAAATGAGGAAGTTAATTGTGATGGATATTTGGCTCGTTCAATGTTCTTATTTTAATGGCCAATTTGTTCATTGTCTTGATGTTCACTTAATTGGCCTTCAAATTTATTTTGATTTGAACTTTGGTGAGTTTTCAGTCAAAGTGCTATTTTAGATATGAAGTCCCTCCGCGCGGAAATGCAGTTCAAGTCCGGTCCAAGTTACTATCGAGTCGGTGTGTCGACTTTCTCCCAACCAAACGATAACCTTGGATGAGGTCACCTCGGTAATTTTGGTTCTAAAGGAGGTGCCAATGCCTTGAGCGCAATTTCACATTGAACCCTTTCTGGTTGGCCAGGTAACCAGTTGTCAACCAACTCAACTGGTACCGAAATGACGAGCTTATCCGAAGCGAAATCTTACATCTCACAGCCTTACGCAGAACAACCGAACATTGCAAAGCCAATTTCATTTGACTCAAGTCAGACAGACGGAACACACCGTGCTGCTCCAAGTGTCTTTTCAATAACCAGACCTTCCTCACAAATTCGTCTCAACATTTGACTGTGAGTATATTTTTGCTTGCCGTGGCCAATGCAGCCAATAGCCTGCAGGTAATAATTTACACTAACAAGCTAATGGACTATGTATTTGTTGATTGGCACTAACGATTCTGCCCAGCACAATAGCCAAGCCGAGTCGAGTGGAAATGGTGCGAGTGAAAGTCTCTCGGTCGTGTGTTGTGTTGGCAGGCATCTAGTTGACTGTCATCTGTCACTCATTTCCATCACACCAAATCACAGGCGAAAGACATCTTCCAGTTGTGAAGTAATTACTTTAATTTAAATTGCCACTTGCTTTTGTCTTCCTTTTTTGTGTTGACGCTGTGTTTTTCATTATTATTTTCTTTTGTGATTATTTATCAGCTATTTGTGGAAGCAGATGTCTATTGGGCTACAGCTGCGACAAGATGCGCAAGTTTGCTGCGAATTGGGGCCGTACACAAATTACATTATTAACTATTTCTAGAAATAGGCTATTGTGTCAGTGCAATGGACTGCTATTAATATGTTAAACTTAAATTTGTCCAATCGATGACTAAAATGGAAACATGCGATTTGGGCTTTTCACTGGTCAATGTCATTCTGTATACTTCTGAATGACTTCAACTTCGGTTTCTATGATAAAAATACTTCGAACAGTCGCTTGTCAATTTAGTTCAATGGGCGCCAATGTTGTCCCTCTGCGTGATGCAGTCAGTGCAGAATTAGTAACCGATAGAGCAGATAGCTGGACAATTGACAATTGCATTATTTGCCATTGGCGATAGATTATAATCTTGCCAATGCCCATGACGCCTCTTTTTCTCTAGTGTCGCGGGTCGGCAAGCCAATCTGAGAGCGCGCATCTAATCGTAACCTAACCAGACATGACATCTCACCACCAAGTGAGTGGCTTCTTAGCCGTTGAATACAAATTGGCACTAGTTATTATATTAAAAGTTGACTTTATTATGACAGTAGGGCTTTTCGTGAACATTTTTTAATGAAGTGTGAAATGAACAACACTATAGTATATAACAACACCAGCAAAACGCCAATTGATGAAACGCTAGAGTCTGCATTTAAAGACAAGAAAGAAATTGATCCGAAAGCTGAAAGAATTCCTCCGGTGCTCCACCGGGGCCAGGTACTGTTATTGTTGTACCAAGTTCTTGGCTTTTTTTAAGATTAAAGGTGTTTTTGATTTGATTTTTGAATTTGAATAAAAACAAATTTTTATTATGTCAAAATGAAGACTTGATAACGAGTAGCCGAATTCCGTGAAATTTGTGTGTCTTTTTGTCTTTGTTTGTCTACAGTTTGTAATCTTGCTAATTTCCATCTCGTTAATTCAATTTTATTTATCAAATCAGAGTTTGTAATTGTGTTAATCTAGATAACTCGTGTGTCTTTTTGTCTTTGTTTGTTTACAGTTTGTAATCTTGCTAATTTCCATCTCGTTAATTCAATTTTATTTATCAAATCAGAGTTTGTAATTGTGTTAATCTAGATAACTCGTGTGTCTTTTTGTCTTTGTTTGTTTACAGTTCGTAATCTTGCTAATTTCCATCTCGTTAATTCAATTTTATTTATCAAATCAGAGTTTGTAATTGTGTTAATCTAGATAACTCGTGTGTCTTTTTGTCTTTGTTTGTTTACAGTTTGTAATTGTGTTAATCTAGATAACCCGGTTGTCTTTTTGTCTTTGTTTGACTACAGTTTGTAATTGTGTTAATCTAGATAACTCGTGTGTCTTTTTGTCTTTGTTTGTTTACAGTTTGTAATCTTGCTAATTTCCATCTCGTTAATTCAATTTTATTTATCAAATCAGAGTTTGTAATTGTGTTAATCTAGATAACCCGGTTGTCTTTTTGTCTTTGTTTGACTACAGGTTGTAATTGTGTTAATCTAGATAACTCGTGTTTTTTTTGTCTTTGTTTGTCTACAGTTTGTAATCTTGCTAATTTCCATCTCGTTAATTCAATTTTATTTATCAAATCAGAGTTTGTAATTGTGTTAATCTAGATAACTCGTGTGTCTTTTTGTCTTTGTTTGTTTACTGTTTGTAATCTTGCTAATTTCCATCTCGTTAATTCAATTTTATTTATCAAATCAGAGTTTGTAATTGTGTTAATCTAGATAACCCGGTTGTCTTTTTTGTCGTTGTTTGTCTATAGTTTGTAATTGTGTTAATCTAGATAACCCGGTTGTCTTTTTGTCGTTGTTTGTCTATAGTTTGTAATTGTGTTAATCTAGATAACCCGGTTGTCTTTTTGTCGTTGTTTGTCTATAGTTTGTAATTGTGTTAATCTAGATAACCCGGTTGTCTTTTTTGTCTTTGTTTGTCTACAGTTTGTAATCTTGCTAATTTCCATCTCGTTAATTCAATTTTATTTATCAAATCAGAGTTTGTAATTGTGTTAATCTAGATAACTCGTGTGTCTTTTTGTCTTTGTTTGTTTACAGTTTGTAATCTTGCTAATTTCCATCTCGTTAATTCAATTTTATTTATCAAATCAGAGTTTGTAATTGTGTTAATCTAGATAACTCGTGTGTCTTTTTTGTCTTTGTTTGTTTACAGTTTGTAATCTTGCTAATTTCCATCTCGTTAATTCAATTTTATTTATCAAATCAGAGTTTGTAATTGTGTTAATCTAGATAACCCGGTTGTCGTTTTGTCGTTGTTTGTCTATAGTTTGTAATTGTGTTAATCTAGATAACTCGTGTGTCTTTTTGTCTTTGTTTGTTTACAGTTTGTAATCTTGCTAATTTCCATCTCGTTAATTCAATTTTATTTATCAAATCAGAGTTTGTAATTGTGTTAATCTAGATAACTCGTGTGTCTTTTTGTCTTTGTTTGTTTACAGTTTGTAATTGTGTTAATCTAGATAACCCGGTTGTCTTTTTGTCTTTGTTTGTCTACAGTTTGTAATTGTGTTAATCTAGATAACTCGTGTGTCTTTTTGTCTTTGTTTGTTTACAGTTTGTAATCTTGCTAATTTCCATCTCGTTAATTCAATTTTATTTATCAAATCAGAGTTTGTAATTGTGTTAATCTAGATAACCCGGTTGTCTTTTTGTCGTTGTTTGTCTATAGTTTGTAATTGTGTTAATCTAGATAACTCGTGTTTTTTTGTCTTTGTTTGTCTACAGTTTGTAATCTTGCTAATTTCCATCTCGTTAATTCAATTTTATTTATCAAATCAGAGTTTGTAATTGTGTTAATCTAGATAACTCGTGTGTCTTTTTGTCTTTGTTTGTTTACTGTTTGTAATCTTGCTAATTTCCATCTCGTTAATTCAATTTTATTTATCAAATCAGAGTTTGTAATTGTGTTAATCTAGATAACCCGGTTGTCTTTTTGTCGTTGTTTGTCTATAGTTTGTAATTGTGTTAATCTAGATAACCCGGTTGTCTTTTTGTCGTTGTTTGTCTATAGTTTGTAATTGTGTTAATCTAGATAACCCGGTTGTCTTTTTGTCTTTGTTTGTCTACAGTTTGTAATCTTGCTAATTTCCATCTCGTTAATTCAATTTTATTTATCAAATCAGAGTTTGTAATTGTGTTAATCTAGATAACTCGTGTGTCTTTTTGTCTTTGTTTGACTACAGTTTGTAATTGTGTTAATCTAGATAACCCGGTTGTCTTTTTGTCGTTGTTTGTCTATAGTTTGTAATTGTGTTAATCTAGATAACTCGTGTGTCTTTTTGTCTTTGTTTGTTTACAGTTTGTAATCTTGCTAATTTCCATCTCGTTAATTCAATTTTATTTATCAAATCAGAGTTTGTAATTGTGTTAATCTAGATAACCCGGTTGTCTTTTTGTCTTTGTTTGACTACAGGTTGTAATTGTGTTAATCTAGATAACTCGTGTCTTTTTGTCTTTGTTTGTTTACAGTTTGTAATCTTGCTAATTTCCATCTCGTTAATTCAATTTTATTTATCAAATCAGAGTTTGTAATTGTGTTAATCTAGATAACTCGTGTGTCTTTTTGTCTTTGTTTGTTTACAGTTTGTAATCTTGCTAATTTCCATCTCGTTAATTCAATTTTATTTATCAAATCAGAGTTTGTAATTGTGTTAATCTAGATAACCCGGTTGTCGTTTTGTCGTTGTTTGTCTATAGTTTGTAATTGTGTTAATCTAGATAACTCGTGTGTCTTTTTGTCTTTGTTTGTTTACAGTTTGTAATCTTGCTAATTTCCATCTCGTTAATTCAATTTTATTTATCAAATCAGAGTTTGTAATTGTGTTAATCTAGATAACCCGGTTGTCTTTTTGTCGTTGTTTGTCTATAGTTTGTAATTGTGTTAATCTAGATAACCCGGTTGTCTTTTTGTCGTTGTTTGTCTATAGTTTGTAATTGTGTTAATCTAGATAACCCGGTTGTCTTTTTGTTTTTGTTTGACTACAGGTTGTAATTGTGTTAATCTAGATAACTCGTGTTTTTTGTCTTTGTTTGTCTACAGTTCGTAATCTTGCTAATTTCCATCTCGTTAATTCAATTTTATTTATCAAATCAGAGTTTGTAATTGTGTTAATCTAGATAACTCGTGTGTCTTTTTGTCTTTGTTTGTTTACAGTTTGTAATCTTGCTAATTTCCATCTCGTTAATTCAATTTTATTTATCAAATCAGAGTTTGTAATTGTGTTAATCTAGATAACTCGTGTGTCTTTTTGTCTTTGTTTGTTTACAGTTTGTAATCTTGCTAATTTCCATCTCGTTAATTCAATTTTATTTATCAAATCAGAGTTTGTAATTGTGTTAAGGGATGACATGGGGGACATTTTTAGTGAAAATAGTCGCCACATATTTCAGTGTATTATTGGTGGTCATGTGTTGGTACCATTTTAATTTACAATTCTGAACGGATTTTGTTTTTCGATACCAAAAATTAAAAATAAATGTATAATCTTTAAAACAAATGGACCAAATCTTTTTAATTTGGCTTTATTCAAAATTTTCATTAAAAAATCGGTGAAACATAAGGAAAATATAGAACACAAGTTTGATGTTCATTTAAGATAAGCTTAGTGAATAATATCAGGTATTCTGGTCCATTCGTTTTAAAGATTATACATGTATCTTTAATTTTTAGTATCGAAAAGCAAAATCCGTTCAGAATTGTAAATTAAAATGGTACCAACACATGACCACCAATAAAACACTGAAATATGTGGCGACTATTTTCACTAAAAAAGTCCCCCATGTCTTGCCTTAATCTAGATAACCCGGTTGTCTTTTTGTCGTTGTTTGTCTATAGTTTGTAATTGTGTTAATCTAGATAACCCGGTTGTCTTTTTGTCGTTGTTTGTCTATAGTTTGTAATTGTGTTAATCTAGATAACCCGGTTGTCTTTTTGTCTTTGTTTGACTACAGGTTGTAATTGTGTTAATCTAGATAACTCGTGTTTTTTGTCTTTGTTTGTCTACAGTTCGTAATCTTGCTAATTTCCATCTCGTTAATTCAATTTTATTTATCAAATCAGAGTTTGTAATTGTGTTAATCTAGATAACTCGTGTGTCTTTTTGTCTTTGTTTGTTTACAGTTTGTAATCTTGCTAATTTCCATCTCGTTAATTCAATTTTATTTATCAAATCAGAGTTTGTAATTGTGTTAATCTAGATAACTCGTGTGTCTTTTTGTCTTTGTTTGACTACAGGTTGTAATTGTGTTAATCTAGATAACCCGGTTGTCTTTTTGTCTTTGTTTGACTACAGTTTGTAATTGTGTTAATCTAGATAACTCGTGTGTCTTTTTGTCTTTGTTTGTTTACAGTTTGTAATCTTGCTAATTTCCATCTCGTTAATTCAATTTTATTTATCAAATCAGAGTTTGTAATTGTGTTAATCTAGATAACTCGTGTGTCTTTTTTGTCTTTGTTTGTTTACAGTTTGTAATCTTGCTAATTTCCATCTCGTTAATTCAATTTTATTTATCAAATCAGAGTTTGTAATTGTGTTAATCTAGATAACTCGTGTGTCTTTTTGTCTTTGTTTGTTTACAGTTTGTAATCTTGCTAATTTCCATCTCGTTAATTCAATTTTATTTATCAAATCAGAGTTTGTAATTGTGTTAATCTAGATAACTCGTGTGTCTTTTTGTCTTTGTTTGTCTACAGTTTGTAATTGTGTTAATCTAGATAACCCGGTTGTCTTTTTGTCTTTGTTTGACTACAGTTTGTAATTGTGTTAATCTAGATAACTCGTGTGTCTTTTTGTCTTTGTTTGTTTACAGTTTGTAATCTTGCTAATTTCCATCTCGTTAATTCAATTTTATTTATCAAATCAGAGTTTGTAATTGTGTTAATCTAGATAACTCGTGTGTCTTTTTGTCTTTGTTTGTTTACAGTTCGTAATCTTGCTAATTTCCATCTCGTTAATTCAATTTTATTTATCAAATCAGAGTTTGTAATTGTGTTAATCTAGATAACTCGTGTGTCTTTTTGTCTTTGTTTGTTTACAGTTTGTAATTGTGTTAATCTAGATAACCCGGTTGTCTTTTTGTCTTTGTTTGACTACAGTTTGTAATTGTGTTAATCTAGATAACTCGTGTGTCTTTTTTGTCTTTGTTTGTTTACAGTTTGTAATCTTGCTAATTTCCATCTCGTTAATTCAATTTTATTTATCAAATCAGAGTTTGTAATTGTGTTAATCTAGATAACCCGGTTGTCTTTTTGTCTTTGTTTGACTACAGTTTGTAATTGTGTTAATCTAGATAACCCGGTTGTCTTTTTGTCTTTGTTTGACTACAGTTTGTAATTGTGTTAATCTAGATAACCCGGTTGTCTTTTTGTCTTTGTTTGACTACAGGTTGTAATTGTGTTAATCTAGATAACTCGTGTTTTTTTTGTCTTTGTTTGTCTACAGTTTGTAATCTTGCTAATTTCCATCTCGTTAATTCAATTTTATTTATCAAATCAGAGTTTGTAATTGTGTTAATCTAGATAACTCGTGTGTCTTTTTGTCTTTGTTTGTTTACAGTTTGTAATCTTGCTAATTTCCATCTCGTTAATTCAATTTTATTTATCAAATCAGAGTTTGTAATTGTGTTAATCTAGATAACTCGTGTGTCTTTTTGTCTTTGTTTGACTACAGTTTGTAATTGTGTTAATCTAGATAACCCGGTTGTCTTTTTGTCTTTGTTTGTTTACAGTTTGTAATTGTGTTAATCTAGATAACCCGGTTGTCTTTTTGTCTTTGTTTGTTTACAGTTTGTAATCTTGCTAATTTCCATCTCGTTAATTCAATTTTATTTATCAAATCAGAGTTTGTAATTGTGTTAATCTAGATAACCCGGTTGTCGTTTTGTCGTTGTTTGTCTATAGTTTGTAATTGTGTTAATCTAGATAACTCGTGTGTCTTTTTGTCTTTGTTTGTTTACAGTTTGTAATCTTGCTAATTTCCATCTCGTTAATTCAATTTTATTTATCAAATCAGAGTTTGTAATTGTGTTAATCTAGATAACTCGTGTGTCTTTTTGTCTTTGTTTGTTTACAGTTTGTAATCTTGCTAATTTCCATCTCGTTAATTCAATTTTATTTATCAAATCAGAGTTTGTAATTGTGTTAATCTAGATAACTCGTGTGTCTTTTTGTCTTTGTTTGACTACAGTTTGTAATTGTGTTAATCTAGATAACCCGGTTGTCTTTTTGTCTTTGTTTGTTTACAGTTTGTAATTGTGTTAATCTAGATAACCCGGTTGTCTTTTTGTCTTTGTTTGTCTACAGTTTGTAATCTTGCTAATTTCCATCTCGTTAATTCAATTTTATTTATCGAATCAAAATTTGTAATTGTGTTAATCCAATTGGATTGGTCCAATTAAGAGGATTGACCACTTGGCCAGATTGAACAAACAATGAATGAAAGTGAATTTTTTTAATGGAGAACTTACTGGTGGTGGTCACATTATTAATCGATGCACAAAAGACAAAGGATGGAGGTGAATGATAATTAAGCGATTCAAAGTGCACTCGACTATAGCTAGCCAGCAAGTGTGGGAAAATGCCTCAACGATAGTGAACACATCGAGTGTTGGTCTACGAGTGCGAGCACTTTGCTTGCAAAAGCTGTTTAACGCACAAACAAAGGCTTAATGGAAGTGAACTGAGGCGACAATCAAACTGCTATTTGACGAGATTGAATTAAGCATTAATGCCGACAGAATGTGATAACGCTCTCGATTCGAGCCAAACGATGCAATTTGTGTGTGTGGGTGAGCAGTGCAGTGTAAAACCTAAAATTAATCTCGAGGAAATTTTCAATTTCATTGTTGTCAATTTATATAATTTCCATTCCAACCGAATCATTAGCACATTAATCTGCCCGAGCAATAATGCTCCAATGGTAAACTCATTGGCACTCACTCTCGACGTTTGCTTCTCTCTCTCACACACAACTAAGGAAGGCCAACGAAATCGGTAGCAGAAATGATGCCAATTGACAGAAACAATATACAGCACTGGACATACCTCTGAGAGGTCTTGCACAATGTGTTTGCAAGTGTCGCGGTGTGTTCGTTCATTCTGTGCGAATCTGCTAGTTGACGACAGTGCTGATGTGCTCAAATTAATTTAATTAGTCAGGTTAATTGGCTCGATCGGCACCGGACATCGATTAGCACCACGCGTCGAGGACCAAGTAACAGTCACAGATTGAAAGAACCTGTGGGGAAAACAGATGCTAAGCCTGAGAGTTCTGTAGCTCTACAAACGCTTTCTCTCGCCACTGGAGTCATCGACACCGTAAGACCAAAGATGCAAATTGCACAATAAAAGATAATAGCAGAGTGACTCGGTTAATTTACTGAATAAGAGCCATCCAATGGCTAATAAAATGCGTTAATATGCCTTTTAATATATTCAATGATCGATACTGGACAACGATTGAACGAAAAGCAAACAGTCCGCGGTGGTTGACAGAAATATTACATTTTATTACCTTTACTCTTTGCTAATGAAACAAACTGAGGTGGAGGTGATAGGTACAGGTGTATTCGTTACATTGGAAATTACAATGGAAACCAATCGACGCCCACCGTGGGATGTAATCAACAATAGAATCAATGTATATTTGTAGTGTTAGGCTCCGAAACAAATTACTGAACGATATTACTATTACTAAAACAGTCAACAGTCGAGTATATTTAAATAATTGCTCTTCGTCGTGACAAGTTGTAAAAGAGGTTGTTCGTGCGCCTTTGTAACCGTTCATGTCTTCCAACGAAAATTTCGGACTATTTTCAAAAAATTGTCAAACCATTTGAGAATTATTGAGAATAGCAATTTGTTTTTGCTCCATATCCAAATGCTGCTTTGGTGGCAGAGGCTTCATAAATCGGTCCATCGTATTTTTCAGCTAATCCAAAGCCGAGCAGCTTCAGTGTTGGTATGGAACCATTGGACTAACTTGTCACAACACCAATGCTGTTAAGTTTGAGGTCTTTGTGGCAGAGGTGACACTTCGAATGTATGAATTGGCCGATCCGAAGAAACAATTAATTAGATTGCTAACACAAATAAAAGCACAAAATTTATCTGTAAATTGCCACTTATAGTAATGCGTAATATTTGCAATGATGAAAAGTATTTGCAAATGAATGCAACTATTTCAGAATCATCTGTATAGAAGCCAAAGCGTACAAGATTCAAAACAGATCGATTAAGTTGATGCCTGTTGGTCAGCTCTTCAAGTGTCACACGCCGGAAAATGGATCCAAAACTACAGATGCTTGCTGGCAAAATTTTGTGAATAGATTCATGACCCGAGTCAGAAAGATGTTCGAGTAGAGACAAAGTTGGTGCCAATTGATAGATTGAAACATATGGTGAGTCCAAATTAAGTTGTTTGAGATTGGTCAGTTGATTGATTTGAGTTCAAAGGTCGTTGGCATATTCAGAATAGTGCAAACTAACAGAGAGTGATGTCAAGCTTGATGACCACTGTTGGAGCATTGAGCTGAATTCAGTGGAGGAATATGAAGTGTAATCAAGAATGTAAAATTGTTCAATGCGGGGAAATAATTTCGAGAGAAGAGTGCAAAGTTGGCCAGACATATGAATTTGACCGTTTTGATTATACTTCAATTTAAAAACCACAGAATCCTTACTCAGCTCATTGAGATTGAATTGTTTCAATAATTCCGAAAGATAATGCTTGTTCGGTTGATGCATGATCACCACGCACTTCTTGTCCCAACAAATAGACTCGATCACCACCTTCCATCTGTTGGAAACCAATCCGAGTGGAATCATTTCGAGTATTTGCACTCTCACTAAAAGTAGCTCGCAACATTTCGGTGGACAATGTGCTGAGGAAATCTTGTGATTCAGGACAAGATATTTTTGGTTGAGTCAAGTTGGCACCGCAAAGCGGGCGAAGCGATTTGATAGCACGCGAATTCATTTTGCTGGTCTGTGTGTGTGTAATCAAATAGGTAAAACATTGATCATTTAATCCAAACTTACCAGTAAATTCGATATGAACAAAAAAAAATTTGGCTAAGTCAACAAACAAATAAGGCGCAAAGCATCAATTGCATTAATGCATCAAAACTCTAGTGAAATAAAATGCCACCGAACACAGCAGAGTGCACTTCTCGATAAATGTATTCAGAAAATTGATTTTAAAGTTGATTTGATTTACTTTGGGTTATTAATAAATGCCGTTATGTGAATTATTAGGTTCATTTGATTATATTGGTGGCTGAGAAGCCCAAGGTTGGGTGTTGAGCACTCAAAACGCCACTGTTCTTTGTCTGTCTACATTTAAATCATTTAAATTAAATGAGCAAAGGAATGGCATTCCTATTCGAGTTTTGAGGACTGAAATCTGAGAATTGAAAAAGTTTGCCTTCGCAATGTGGTCACCTCTGGCCTGTACCGGCTTTTCGCAAACTCAACAATTAAAATCATTTAAGGTGGGCAAGGATAACCTTGTTGAGCTGGCTGATTTAATGGATTCGTTCACTTTCTTCGAAACAGAGCTCCAAGTGGACAGTCGTGATGATTTCGATGACAAGCTTAATGGTCACACTAATAATAATCGTGGTATAAACCAAAATGTTTCTTACTTTCAATTGTTTACTCTCAAATTGCATTTTGCTTAAGACAATTGTCCCACTCCACCAATGTGCAGCACCTAATTCATATTGAACGCTATCGAACCGACAAGAAGTATATGCCTGACTGAACAATGCGACCAACATTCAGATCGAATGCAAATTGACCACGCTGGTGGCGATGTCCGCCGAAGCTAATGTTCTCTAGTAATACAAGGATGGTCGATTATACGCTAATACTAATTCTGACGATGACAACGTTACACTATTAATGAAAATAAATGACATCTGTAAGCGTAGAAGGGACAAATTGATTATGAGGAATCTCGCACTCGAGGCACTTCCAGCTGGTGGTTCGTCTCTGTTTATTTCATTCGATTCTGTGAGTATTACTCAAATTTATGAGAATGTCTTTTTTCTAATATTGTCATTGTTTTAGGAATAGCACAGCTGTCATAATGTGGGTGTATCGCAATTTTCTGCCTCTCTTTATCTGATCTGAAGTTGATCATCGCAGTTGGCCATTGCATTTGTGCTGCTGTTCAATAACATTGTCGCTTGTAATAAACTAATGTTTTTGTTTTGTTCATTAATAGATAGGTGTAATAAATTACAATTTGTAATCTTTAATTATTTACTCACAAGTCAGTGCATTTGATATTATGACAGCGGCCAGCCTTAGTAGAACTTTGCGAATCGTTGCTCTCAAATACCCAGATAAGCACATGTTCGAGCTTGCACTTGTTCCTTTGCCATTAGTAGAGGCAGTGCCAATGGAAACCAATCAACTAAGGCTTGTCAGTAACCACTATAGTGAAATTTGTGTCTCCTCAGTTTTCTTTTTGTGTAACATCTCAGCCGACACCCGACGTGATCAAAATTTTGTAAGTGCACTTTTTAGCTTTCTATTGTCCATGCCACACGAGTTGCCAATAAGTTGGCTAATTAGCTCATTTCCACATGGACCCCGTTTTGATTGGAAACTGTCTGTTTGGTCCAATTTGTTCTGCTTGTTTGCGCTGTCAGCTTGGAAGGTCGGTAGTGTAACAATCCGTGGTATGCACTGGTGCTGGTGATGTCAGTGACTATTTGTGGAAATAGAAATATTACCGAGCCACCATAATAGAGACGAATAACTAGCGTGCACAGCAATAGATCGGACGAGACGAAAAGAACGCGCTGATGGTGACACCGAAAGAGCGATCACGACAGTGTCATTTGTTCGACACTTCTCACCTTTCGCTGCTGATGACCCAATTGGGAAAGCAATGGTTGTATTGCTTTGTGTGGCCATGTTGTGAGCGAGTGAGTACTCTATTGAACCTATGCCATATTATTGGTATTGTGGAAGAGAGCCTACTGCCACTCTAGTGCCACTGATAACGCATCAGGTAAACAGAAGACCGAACAGATCATGCAGGACGACCACACATATTCGATGGCCTCTGGTGACGAACCGAATTGATCAATTTGGAGCACTCGACTCTGCTCTAAGCATATTTAAATTGAATTTAATACCCTCGATCACTGTTTCTCAGTGCTCTTACCTGAGCTAAGGACAATTACTTAGGGACTGTTTTAAGTTGCCCGTGCTAACAAGACTTTGGTCATATTGCACTTCTCTCAGCCGTTTCGATGTGGCCTCTTGTTGCCTCTCTAGTCGCTCTGCTCCATGTCACTTTCGCTTATTTGAATTCCATCAAGTCATGTGTTCATTGTCATTGTATATTCGTTTTTTTTATTTGCTAAATTTGCAGTCCGTGATTGTGTTGGTCAGTTTGGTGGCTGATGTGCGGGACTCAATTCACTTGACTGCTTTGTCCAATTTGTCGGCGCACCATTTTTAGTTCATTCTTTACAGCCCACTTGTGTGACACTATGTATTCATGTGTTTGTCTGTTGTATGTTGTTGTGCCGGATCACGCCAATTTGTGTGCGACAAGATGTTTACAGCAGCAAAACATTTCCTCCTTGCACACACTGCACATTGTGGCCTTATGCAAACATATCACGATGATTGATAATTGCACTGTTTAATTGTTCAATGATGGATCACATTGCACTCCACCAGCTCCTCCACCTGCATTATCCCTGTCAGACCACCATTTGAATTATAACTATTAAATGATTTTATATATATGTTTCTATAACATTATTACTATTATTATGTAATTATTATTATTAGACTAAACCCAGTCTTTAAAACAAGACGAATTATTTCAGTCACAGAGTGACTCGGATTTACTCTTTATAATGTTTAAACTGAACGAGTGTGCAAACAAAGTGCAAATTTGCGAGAAGGCACCAAGCAGAATGACCAAGCAAATTAAACCGAACGAAATCAAGCCACAATCTGAAGTGAATGGGTCGACTAAAGTGACGAAGTGGCCAGTGTGTTACACTTGTGACTTGTCCGAGCAGGAATGTGGCCAGGTACTATGTGGCACAGTTTGTATAACATGCGAAAATCGCTTTTCACGTTTGCCTGTTCGCGAGAAGTAATTCTGACGCCGGCACGGGCGAAGGCATGAGAAGCGATATTTTCAAAGTCTTCCCTTGCTGATCACAACACGAAAATGGAAATCTTTGGCAGAATGAGCCATACAGCTAAGGTCCTGTGTGTCAATTTTTTCAAAATCGTAACTCGTACCGAAACAGTTTCAATGTTCACCGCACCGCACCGAAAACCGCACCGAAACCGCACCGAACCGAATATCAATCTTCGGACAATCGGACTTACATTGGATATTTTATCTTTGAAATGGTCAGCGGCAATTGCAAGGGCAGGATATTTTGACAGTGCATCACGTAACTTTTGTCTTTCTTCTTTGGCCATTGAACTTGAATTGTTGGATTGTAGTTGTAGTTTAATTGATGTCAAATATACCGAAATGATAACCAAACATAACACCAGTATTGAAGGGATACCGAAAACCTTCACGTTTGACCATATTGAATAATCGTCCATCAAGAGCATTCATTAACACTAATGATATTGTCAAAATACTCTTCAATTAGATAGGTAGTTCTGTTCTTCTTAGAGATTGAATCTTTTGTAATCAAGTTTCTTCGTATAATTTTTACGACCAATACGACGAATTTCTGCGATGTCAATGTGCGTTTTAAAAAAATACAATGATTTAAAATGCTACGAGTTTTACGGTTTCGGATTTAATCGTTTATGCTGAATTTTAAAACCCGCACCGAAACCGTACCGCGGTTCGGTTATGGGTTTTACGGTTTAACCGGAATTACGGTGAAATTTTTGACCTCGTACAGGACCTTACATACAGCTTTGTAAGTGACAGTGCAAACATGGCTAAGGGAGTCATAATTAGTCTGTCTCGCTGCTGTTCACTGAACAGTGTTCATGTTGCAATTGTCGAAATCTGCGACACAACCATGGTTTGCAAAGAGAGAGTCCATGCAAGATGGCCATCGCGCTATCGGCTATGCGTTGTTACTGGTGGCGATGTTGTCGATCAGTCCAATTGGTGACGAGGCTAGTTCAAATTGTGAGACCATTCGGCACTGAGGCTCAAAGTTCTCATCAGAGACTACACACTCGAGATTAGTATGCAAGAAGACAAAGACAATCGCACAATACAAATGGAAATCAAATTTAGCACTAAAGACAATTAAATTTTTAATTCGTTTTTTGTCCGATTGTATTGTATCGTAATAAACTTGATTGTATAAATCTATTACACAACAATCTTTGTAAGCATTGGACTTGGTGGCACCATCCGCCGATACGTCCTCAGGCTTGTCCACAGACTCGTCAGCATTGGTATCGGCTTCAGTCTCAGGAGTTTCAGTTTGAGAAGTCTCCTCCTCCGCCGGTTTGTTTTGATTGGTGTCACTCATTGCGAGACGAATAGAGTACAGATGGCGAGTAGCACAAGAAAAAGACAGAAGAAAGCTTGTAAAACAGTAAATCAAACTTCCATGCTCAGATGATGTAGGATGCTTTGTTTTATGTCCAAACGAACCATTGTTACACAAGCTAGTTCTCATCAGTTGAAGTGAATTAATGAGAGTCATTCGTTCTATAGAATGTAAAGTGACATGTCCAGACTTTGCACTCGAAAATTTCAATCGTTTCCTTGAACATCCTTGGAACCAAACAACTATAAAGTAATCAATCACTAATTACGCATAGCTAACTTGTCAAACAGCAGTGCAAGCAAATCGGGGCGAAGGCAAAGAGAAAAAGAATCTAACCTTATCAGTGTATAAATATTCAAGCATATTCAATTCGCACATACAGGTTGATATCGACAATCTCAATTTGATTTGCTTTGAAAACATTGCGCCAAATGCCGGAGATCGTGCGATGATGGCTTTGTGAGCTCTAAATGTATTTTCACCAACAAGCAAAATTAGCCATTCAGTAAAAATGTCTGGAAATGTTTAGCCATTGGCATCGTAGTATTCGGTTCAGTTATATTGATT
This sequence comes from Rhizoglyphus robini, assembly GCA_023373905.1. Classification (NCBI taxonomy): domain Eukaryota; kingdom Metazoa; phylum Arthropoda; class Arachnida; order Sarcoptiformes; family Acaridae; genus Rhizoglyphus; species Rhizoglyphus robini. Next base: position 8,776,157 of record JAKIJQ010000001.1, on the reverse strand, counting down.
GTCCGCAGATTATCGATAGCTTCAAATGATTTCACCTATTCAAGCAAAATATTAATATTTTGCATCACAAACATCAACTACAGGACATACTTCAAAGTGTACCTTGAGACTGCCATTTACCAATAAGTGTTTATGATCATCATTGATAAGATCTTCACGGGAGATTTTAATTTAGCCAGTCGTTGAGTTGCATAATAGCAGCAAACTGTTCGTCAAAGAAGATAATTCAGTAATTTGTGATTAAGGATTTGTGCTTGTTGCTGCACTGGCACTCACGATATTTGTGCTAAATGAGCACAAACAAAGCAATGCCTCCAATGGCTGCAGTGGCAATGATAACATTGCGCCGTGAACAGGATTGACTGGTGACAGATCACAGGGCCTGGCTTGGAGGAGAAATTTGGAGCAGATGGGGCAGCAGTGGGATCGCTGATCAGTGCTTGAACCAGGAATAGAACTCCTTTCGCGGCCACCAAGTGGCTTGCTTAAAGATTTGGTGGAAGTGAGCTCAAGGTCTAAGGCAGAAGTAAACTTGGCTTCCACTTGTTTGGGAGTGAGTTCCAAAGTTTCATTACACTGAACAGAAGAAACCTCGAGTTCTTCTTTCGTTTGATTTTCTGAAACCGAAAAGTTCGTTGACAGTCTTCGAAGGCTCTTCAGTGGCGGGAGTGCACTCAAAAACGCATTTGTTCTTGTCAATATAGATGACATCTCTCTGGGCATTGAAAAACTGTGAAATATTGTCAATGATTAAACCAAATTAAGTCCAAATGTATTTTTACCAGATCTGTCAGTGTGTCTTCAGAAGTCTGAGCAATCAATGATTGAACCATGAACTTTTGTCTGTTCATTTTGAAGGCAGCCAAATCTCTGACTGGTTTGCACCGAATGCGCACTGTGACATGGCCGGCTCGATGAAACCTTTTGAAGGTCGCACCACATAGCGGCATAGGTCGGGAGTCTTCATTTTGAAGCCAATTCAATCAGTAGACGAACGATTGTGTAGCACCAGTTTGACAGTGGCCGGACCAGGTGGGCCTAGAGGTCCTGCAGAAAGAAATAATTATTCACAATGGCTTTGATTCGCAATGAAGTAAAATAATAAACCTTTGATAAGAAGCTCTCTCGGTGGATCAAGAGTAAGCAGTGACTCGTTCATGACTTGTGACGAGTGGGTAATTGTGAGGTCAACACAAACTTCAATCGACTGCTCCCGAGATTAAATCACACTTTTATTGTATACAATCGCTTCGAATGTTTGAATCATTTCGATTTGACTTTGGTTTGAGTCTTGCTGTAATGCATTGGGGAGTACAATCTTCTTGGCTTGTTGAACGCTCGTTTCTTTGGTTGCTGGTCTCAACACTTTATCAAATGGCCCTATTGCGGGCACTCTCTGCACAAGGAAAAAAATCTTCGTTTCGCTTCTCGACCATCGGCAAAGGAATGGAAGTCATTCGGAGTATGTTTGAATATTTCTCGTGTCAAATGTCGACTCACATTGAGAGTTATAATCGACTGACTATAGCAGTGGCCAGTGGAGTTGATTTATTGGAAGGCTTAGACTACTGCACTGCACTGCTTTGCAATCTGCCTCGAACCCAGAACAAGTGTTACAGAGACAGTGTTGGAGACAGCGCCAACCAACTCAATCACCTTCTCAGAGCAACACCATCTCGGTTTGTAATCTCTTAAGCACTGAATAAGTCAGTTAGTTAAGTTCAATCCAATTGACACTTCACTAGAGAGACTTGGACACGTGTACGTTGAGATGTATCAGAAACTACCTTAGTACTTAGTCCGGATTACGAAACAATCCATCAAGGCAGCGGTAATCACCTGAGCCCTCGGCCTTCACCGAGCGAATGTGCAATGCCGGCGGTCGTGTGGCAAAGCCCATTCAATTTGGGAGTGACCTAGTAACGGGACGAGATAAATAATGAATTGAGTAGATCGGATTTTCCTGGTTGCCAAGCTGGTACAACACCACCAGTAATATGTGTGTCTCGAGGCGTTCCATCTATCGTTCCACTTATCGGCGCTTATGCTGTAAGGCAGTCTGACAAAATCCCCCACAATGGACTGACATTCTAATGCCCAGAAAAAAAAAGAATAAAATTCAGGTTAAAATAAAGGTCAGCACATACGGACAATGGGTCATGTAACGACGACAGCCAATTGACTGGCCAAATGACAGTTGCCATCAATAACAGGACGACAGTCAATTGCGAACGGACCAACCAACCGCAGGAGCAGATAATCAGAGTCAATCACGGGCGTAATATAAATATTAATAATCACTCGATTCAATGTAGCACTTGACCGAGTGGACACTAATGAGCGCCATTAAAGTGTTGTCCCGTTGGTGTCAATCAAGCAACAGTGCAGGAAGATGCTGCGTGCTGTAAGCAAATGAACCGAACTGGCATGTCACTTTACCGAAGCTAATTGTACCATGTGGCGCATCGGGGCAAAGTGGCACTAATAACAACTTGTCTCTGTGCCAGCAATGTGCTGCAATGAATACACTCGATATGATCACAACAAACTCAACACTCGCACCACAACTCACCACACCTCACCACAATAGAAACATTGCCTTTGCGGACTTTGCACTCGCCAAAGAAGACAAGAAATACTCTGTCTGTGCGGCCGCAAATAGATGTAACTGCCAAAGAGGCAATGATTTTATTGTGGCTTGTTGGAAAATTTTTAAATTCATTAAAATAGACAACTCCAATGGTGACAACTAGATCTAACGCTATTGATTTTGTAATTTACGCTTAGATGGCAAGCATCAATAATGGACCAGCTCGGGTGCAAGGGCACCAGCCAGAGCATACAGACCGGTCTCACACAAAATCAATGCATTAGGCGGAACGATGTAGTAATGACTAGCACCATTGGAGGGCCAATTTGGCACTCGGTGGAGGCATCGGACCGGGCCAATCTGATCTGATTTTCAAGCAGAAATATCGACATAAACATAATAATTTGGTGGCAGTTGATCGGAGCCTTCGTATGTGATCCCACGGAGTGTGAGCCACACCAAGATCATCGTTAAGTGAGAAGTAAGACAGAGCCAGACCGAACCCAAAAAGGCTCGATCACACCAATCATGCCCAACAGCACCAAACCAAACGAATTTCATTCACCAGAAATGGCAATATTTCATGTTTACAGCAAACACAGCTGCTAATAAGTCAGCCAGCCTTAACCTCTCAGCAAGCAGATCACCTCAGAAATGATCGAAATGGTTTAGCTTGACACATGTGTCATAAGTAACACATTAATTATGTGCGCTATACCAAAGTGAAATCACAATAAAAAAGTCAGGAGAGACAGTCAAATGAGATCTTCATTTTGAAGGGCAAATATGCAAGTCTCAAGTGAACAATGCAGAGTGCAAAAGAGTTAACTTTAATCGAGAATTAATTAATGAACTAAGGACAAGATGGGCCATGGCTGCAGCTCTTGTCTGTCAGCTCATGGCGATTAACAGACAGCCTGCACATTTGACACCAGATGGTGTTTGCTATGATAGTCTGGCAGACTAGTTTCATATATGGCTATATATTAGTCCATTGTCAATTGTGAGTTATGCAAAGAGGGATAGATAGATAGCAGAAACCAAATTGCAGATACATAAACGAATCGGTGTTTGCTGTGCACGGGAATGTAAACACTGAAAGTGGCGCTGGCTCATTGCAAATTCATTCGTTCATGATAAAATCGCAATTGTGCCAAATTAGAGTTTAACTTGTGCACGTCTTTGAAAGACGATTGTCTCGGTTGGACAGTCTGCCGACAAGTGGAGAATAGTGCAAATATCTCACAAGCTACATCTCACCTTGCCACACCACAGCAAAGTCATTGGCTAAACAGTGGGCCAATAGTTTGGTTGGACTTTTGATTAAGACAACGTTTGCAGTTAATCGCCGATTAAAGAGCACAAGCCAAAATGAAATATTGCAAGGTTGCCACTTGCCTCTGTACAGAACAGAGTTGCAAAATAGCTTGGCCGAGTTTAGTGGCTGCATTTGTGCTACTGGAACATTACTCGATCACAAATCCATAAATAAGAAAGTTAACAATCGATAGATCTTACATCAGTGGTTCGGTGAATAATGTAGACAACGCCAGCACAACAACCGAGAAGCAAATAAATCCCAAATTGCAATTGCACCCGAGTATTCACCCAAGCCATTTCGAGTGTTTGCATTGCCAATTGAAATATTCTATTCGGTCCTACTAAACTAGTCAATCATTATCCGATCGACACACACAGTTCACTGAATGAATGAACTGGCCAATTTATATTCACTTTATCATATATGGGTGGCCTGGTAGTCACTCACTCCGTTGATAAATATAATCTCGCTTAGGGGACAGTGTGACACACTTACATTCAACAAACAAACTTATAAGTAATTACCTTGTTCAACAGAGCTGTCCCAAGAGTAGTCTTTATCATGGTTTTCAAAACCAATTTTGATCATCAAATTGTTGTTGATTGCCAATAGCAAATTGACCATCAAAGCCATCATGTGCCAACTTGGTTAAAAATGCCCAAGACAACATATAATCGGTGGCTTCAAAAAATTAACGAATAAGTATTTGAGAGTGATTCTTCAATTTAAATTTCAGTGTAATTTCGAATTGAATAAATAGGTCCAAAAATATCTAAAAATTATTAACAATTATTAGTATATATAAAAAATCTTTTTAATTATTAACCATTACCACTCATAATGATAATTGGGAACATTCCATTCAAAATGTTTAAAATTCGAGTTAATATCTAACCACAAGGGAAAACTGCGAAAATAACACAAACAAGCATTCGGATTTGGTCCTAAAAACAAAAAAACAAGATCAGCATTGTGTTGAAGACACTCAAGGATTCTTACCATTGATTTAACTGAAGCTGTCATGAGAAAGCACACTGTCATACTCGCTCGGTACTCCAGAGAAATATCAAAACGCACAAATCTAGATGATTTTGAAAGGAAAGGTTCTTGAGCAATGTGTTACACTCTTTTGGCCAATAACAATAGCACCAATGTAAAACAAACATACCAAACACAACAATAACATCGCAAGTAGAAGGGCGTTCTTCGAGGAGCTCAATAGATTTGGAGGAGTTTGGTAGAATTTGATGAATTAAACTCGTTCGTGGTCATTTGGTTGACACGTGCATTTAGATATAAACAAAAACAAACGTAGGAAAAAGAGAAATTCAAAACAATTCTGAACTAGTCGTGCAATGCCAGAGCGAGAGCAGCTGACATTTGTAAACAAAGCATGTATGTGGTAAATAACGCTGGCGTACTCAGAAGATTTTATGGTGCCTCTGCCTTCCACTGTATTAAAATGAAATTAGACCACCCTTTTAGGAGAGGCTTCTGCCTTCTACAGTGCTGTAGTCGGTTGAAGTTAAGACGTCCATCTTTTGCCTTCTACTGTATTACTGGGCGTTCGATGACGCAATGCATAACTATGCTTGCGATATTATATTATAGTGATTATAATTGTCAAGAGGATAATTAACGAAAGGAATCGAAGGACAGATTGCATCACGTGCCTCTGGCAAGACATTAGGCCGATAATATCGATGTTCAACTTAAAGAAAAATTATCTTGTTGCCAAGAAGAAGTATATTCTAATATAGCATGGCAACAAAAGTTGCAGAACAACATAGTGATTAATGTTTTGATGCATGAAGAAAAGAAAGAAGTACAGTCGAAGTAGTTTTTTGAGATTAATGTCGACCAAGATTAAGAGCGCGCGCGCGATCAAGGCGAGAGAGACATTTGACTGAACTCATTGACAAAATTATTGTGTTGATTCGAATCGATTGCACAAGTGTCCTCGGACAATTGACTCGGCGAGACAAATTGATGTGTGCACAATTATGCATACAATGAATGCCACACTAGCGCAATGTCGCACACTTTACCAGGGCACTTGTTTCACTGCAATAAACCGAATCAAGTGGAACGCACTGTAGCTATGTGCCCAACTCAAATGGCATACTCGGAAGTTGAGTGATATTTAAACTTTATTTGACTGGCCATTACAACAAGACACTTCACTGCTTCGAGTAGAGCAAACACGCACACAAAACACACTGAATCGATCATTTACTTGGCCTTGCTAAACATTTCTGCTTTTGATTGTGCCGGCAAGCAGTGACAAAAAATCAAACAGGTCCCCAAACACAAAGGCACTAAAGTGTCTGCATGATATCAATTAAGCACCATTTGAGACAAAACCACAAACAGAACATAACGAATCTGCGGACAACTGTATTAATAGACAAACATTAGTGAGAAATGATTGGAAATTATTAAACACACCCGACGATATCGATAGCGATTATTGGCCTGTGTGAGAGTAAATTGCAATTGTATTCTAAGCATGATAAGATGGTGACATCGAACGTAATGCTTATCAATTAACAAAGCGATAAAAGAAGAAGTTTAAATGAGTACCGAATTTGTGTGGATATATATCGTATTGTGAAGAACCAAATTACAATTAAATTAAGCATTACTTACTGCCCAGAATGCAATTTTCCGTTTGTCAAACTGAACATTGACAAACACACACGCTCTAACTCGCAGCACCAAGTATTAATTGCACAAGTTTGGCTTAGCCAATGCAAACAGGCACATTGGAAGGCACATGCCCCTAACCACAATCGGTGCATTCGACAAACAAACTTACAGATAATTGAACTTAACAGTGATTCAATCCAGTGTCTAGCTTGCACCGAGTAGACCGAAAATGGCAAAAAAACAAGCAAATACATTACTTACATTTGAGATATTAATTAGGAAATTAACTCACATTGGTAATTACCAATTAGGAGAGCCTATGAGCATTATCTGTCTAATTAAAACGACAAACAAATGACACACAGAAATATTCAATCAAATTAACGAGCCAACCAATTAATAAAGAGTGCAGTACACATTCAGTGCACCATTGGAGCAAGTGTCGTCTGAGGACAGAATTGATTGGCTTGTCAATAGACAGTTGAGCCAGGCGCATTACTGCCACTAGTGAATTGTCAAGTAACGAGTTGTAATCAAACTTGAAAATTCTCAACTCGCTCATTACCAGCAAGGATCAATGTCTTGGTAGAGATAGAACAACACTCTGTGGACTGAGTGGTGTACCTGCTTTCACAAATGGATAGTGTTTACATGTTCGGCCAGAGCGAATACAAACACTGGCCAGCTTCACTTCAATATCGTGAATAAATTGTTCACGGTGAAATTTGTCTTGGTAAATTTAATAAAATCCACTTTAGAGAAATATTTGCCAAAGCTACTAGTAGAACACTAGGCCAACACTGATACCAAACTAAATAAATAAGATTCGATGCAACTTTGAAGACTTGCCTGTTCAGTTTGGCGATCACTCAGCGAGATGATTGCTAATCGACAGATATAAATTAATTAGGCAGTGAATATTCACATGAATTCATAGTTAACTAGAAGGAAAAAAGTGGCGCCCAGTGGTGATCTATTTAATTTCAGTCCAAAAGCACTAAACTCAGTGGCAAGTCATCTCGGGTTGGTCTCTTCTTGTGAAACACTCTTGTTCATTTCGTTGGCCACTTGTAAATCAAAGTGAAACGCCAATGCCTACTTGGCAGCGATATCGCATCGAGATCGATGTAACCAAATCGGACCTAGTGAATCAGTATCTATCGATAATTAGCCGATCTAATATATCTTACCAAATATATACAATCGAGTTAAATGATGGCTTGTGCAAGAAAGTGTCCGTACTGAACACTGATAGCGAATTGGCACTGTCCATAAATCACCGATTTACAGAGACATAAAGTTTGGAAATGTGATCTACTGCAGAAATGTGAACATCGACGGCAATGTAATTACAAAGTGTGATGGTGCCATATTGTGCACAAGTGCCAATTGACACAGCTCAATCTCGCCAGTCGCCGAGTAAAGTGGAAATGTCTCAAAGGGCACTCACTGCCACATAAATTACGACCATGTTTATTCAGATGATCGATGACTCGAGTCCAACGCCAGTACAGTCGTCACCACAGAATGAGCGGTACCATGCAAAGTAGCATTTATCAACTAGCCTACCAAGCTGTTTATTAACCTGCCAAACGCGCATAATTTATAAATTAGGCGTTGACTAAACTGGGACAGCATTCAAATAGATTGAAATATGCTGCCGGAAAGTGAATTCAATTGCACACCATCCCTGCAGAAGTGCCAGTACTTTTATTTAACTTAAGTTGACAATTGCCGACAAGTGAAACATAGCAATCATGCATGCTTTGTTAGTTGCAACTGTTGGTTAACCGACACAGTATTACAGTGATACGTCTGAAAATGAGTGCAAATGTGCCAGTTTGGTATTTGGTAAACAAAGCAATTGATGCCAATTAACAAATTAATAAATCTATAAAGGCTATGTCTGCGACATAGTCTCGCCGTTCTGTTTAGTACGAAACATTGACAAAGACATGTGTGACAGCTGTCACAGCACTCACAGGCTCGCATGTGGACAGATCTACTTTTGACGACGCCCGCCGAGTATGACGCACTGGCGAGGTAAATATTAAAAAGCTATAACTTTGGTGGTAGTCGATAATCTTTGGCTGCATAGAGTTCAAGAGTGCGTTGTCATGACGCAAGCCTATAATAGATTTAATTGAGATCAAATGGGACACTCGGTGCACTATTACAATTAGAAAGCAATTACTACAGAGTGCATCTCCAATCGGACCTCCGACTGAGTGCTCGGGTCTGGGTCGGCTCTTATGTTACCGGTCCGGTCTGTGAGGTGTAATTATTGAGCAAATCAATATTTAAGTGCTTCTACAGTTTGACCCTCGAATGGATTACAGAACATGTAAACAAACAGTGCAATGTCTCACTGTAAAGAACAACTAGAGCAAATCTAATTTACAGTGTTGGTAATTATTTGTGTATCACTTGGTTTGTGATAAATTATGCCTCTTCGCTGGACGCTCAAATAAAGATAAACAGCCTACTCGTATATGAAAATATATTTCCATTAGCCGAGTTCTGATTCTGCGTATGAAGTTAGTCTGTGCAAGTCAACACGGTTTAACAAACTTGGTGCTTTCAATTTGGCTTTGAAAAATCAAACACGCTTAAGCTAATTAATTATTCAACTAACATATTTAAACAATTCAATAAACATTATCAAATCAAATCATGTCGATTATTTTTTCATTGGGCGCATTTCTGCCTGTCATTCTCAATAAAGTTTGCTTTCAACATCAACTAACTGCAAACTCGTACATTGGACAAATGTTCTCCTTCAGACTCAATTATTTGCTTGTTTTAACTTGAACTTTAACTTGAACTTTAGCACAACGGACTTAGTGCCATGGCAATAATGAGTTGAAATGAATTTAATTGAACTGGAGAGCGATTAGTGCAGTACACCAGCCAATAAACAACACATCACCTGTGAGATCGTTTATCGCCTGTTATTAGTTTCCAAACTAACTTTGTGCATAGGACTTCCATTGGCAGTGCAGTAGATGGCTATTCCTGAGCTGAATAAAGAGAACTGTCAATGAAGTGTACAGAGACAAAACATTGAATAAACTTGTTGGAAAAGGTGACCGAGAGAGGTGGCTCGCGAGTGAAGTAATAACCGATCAGGTTGAGGTTGTGGCGTGACCGAAAAGTGGGTTTGGGGACAGAAGGTTTGCGTTGGGTCACGGACAAAAGAAAAACGGCAGGTTGGCAAATGGCTCGTGTCGTGAGATGACCGAAAGGTGAAAAGAAGGTGGTTAGGAGGGCGTTACCGAGAAAATCTTACCCGCGGTAAGATCACGCGGACAGAGTCGTGACGCTGACTCCGCGGTGATCGGACTCGGCTGAGTCGAGGGCAGTGAAGCAGAACACAAGGTTAGAATCAAAACATTTACTAGGCTCAAGGCCAATCAGTGAGATGAGAGTTTTGTCACAAAATACAAGAATATACATAAAAACGATGATAAAAGTGAGATGGCTTGATGCCGGCGCGAGCCAGATTTCACTGGGATACGAGGGTGGTGGAGGCGAACCTAGGTACTCAAGGTTGCTTGTAGAAATGGTGAGACTTGTGTCGAGGTGCTGGAAAACACGGACTGAAGTCCTAGAAAATAAAAAAGGTTGGCGTCAGAGAGGTAGAGCATGTGAACGATGTCGTACCATGTTCTGGGCAATTGCTGACTGACCAGGAGCCAGCTTAAATAGGAGAAAGGAGAGGGTGCGACGGCCAAATGGTGACCATCCGCGACGATGCGAGAGCAATCGACCTTGAGTGAATTGATGAAGTGGCGCGTGTGACACACGGACGGCAGCGTGATCGTAACATGTGAGGGCCTGTCCGTAGATGACGATTTAGTGGTGTGATTGCATCACCACAAGGTTTCTGTAAAAATAAATTTCAAACGATGAGTTTTAATAGAAGAATTTGAGACTAGGTCTGTCTACAGCAATAAGTCGAAATAAACCGATCAATTGATCTCCGGGTCTACTGGTCTACAGAAAGAAACGGTTATTAACAAAATTAATGAAACCAGTGCACTTTGGCTCGGCAAGTTAATCGATTGAGATTGTTATTCATTCATCGGCCAATAGTAAGAATGCCTCGCAATGTGCGCCGACGATTTCGATTGACCACAGGAAGCATGAACCAGGCACGAACAGCACTTGCAAATGAGAAACGAGAAAGCGCTTATAAGCACCGAAGTGCGCAGCAGGCAAGGCAAATGCATTTAAATAAAACTCTCGCCATAAGCACAATTACCACTTCTCTAATCGATAGCGACAATTTGTGTGTTATAAATTGCTTAGTTACTCTCGAGCTAACGATATGACATAAGCTCCGTTGCACTAATAAAATATCGGTTATCATCAGCCTGGTGGTAAAAACAGAATGTACTCGTATGTATGCAAGGACAAGTATAACGCATTTAGCAGAACAATGCAATCAAACCAAGCAATTGACTAATTGACACGCTCCAGAAACACTGTTGCAGAAGGGCAATAGCCACTGTGTGACTGGCTATAGCTAACAAATGATTCGCATAGCCCCGTTCATCCGCCAGTTGAGATAAAGCCAGCCTGAAAGTTTCGCTTTCTTGTGGCTCACAAGTGAACTCTATTTCTCCCAGTCATTCCTTCGTCAGACATATTAGCCTATAGGCATATATATATGCACAGCTAATATATTAATCATGACTCGGTCCCATTGTCCGCCACCGACAAAGATACAGTTGCCGTTGTTGAATCAAACTAACAACCGAACCAAAATGCAAATTGACTCACAACACAAACAAGACCAGCTAACAAAACGCGCCTCATTCGCCAGTGGTTCAGGTCACATGCTTGCTAAGGTAAAAGGCAATGATACCATCAAGTGGTGGGTAAATGGACCGACAATATCTAATTGGGGTTATGGTCGCTGATGGAGAGAATGTCATCCGAGATTTGGAGCGCACTTTGTGTGCACGATGGGAACAGGTCATTCAGGCTCTTGTCACTGAAATTAGACAGAGTTCTGTTCAACATTTTGGTTGGCCACCGCCTTGGGCATGTCAGCAAAGGCAACCAGTCAGAGCAATGGTTAATTTATTCGAGCAGCAGGCATCGTTAATTTTGTAATTACATTTGCAAATAAAACACTGAGCGCAAATTTTTGCCCTACTTGGACCAGGCTCATCCTGAAACCGAAGGAAACAACTCGACACATTTAGTGGGCTAAGGGGTGGTAAAATTAATTCTTATTAAAACACTGAGACATTCGCCGCTTAGAGGTAAATTTGATTTTAATAAAATTTGATTTGACTGCACATTTTATAATTTGGCAGCTGCAAGGCACATAGCAATTGGTAACACATTGAGACAACATTTTGACACATTTCATCTCACTGGCGCTCGACTAACATGAATTGAATTAAATCAATTTGCTTATGAGTCCGCTGAACCAATGTCCTTCGTTCTGCTATTTTAAGCGAAACGACAGTACCAACAAACAAAGGCAGATATGCCATAAACTTGTCCAATTGGAATAATTTATATAATTTATATATTTAGATCGAATCGACCAAATATAAATGCCATTTGAATTACGTCCTGGTGACATTGAGCTTGACTGGTTAAAATAACGGGATGAATAAAGAGAAGCCTGTGCAAATGTCATTTCGTGTATGAAAGAAGCCATGGCAATTGCAATTGAGGACGACCGAGGGGAAAGAAAACAACAATGAACAAGACAAAATGGCAGAGGGCAAGTTAAATCGGTTTCGTAATAAATCTGTCTCAGTGGTTGGCTATTGATTTGTCAATTTAAATGCAAAGACAAATATCTTCTAGTGAATTGCTTTGTTTGCTAACCTGGGTGACACTCACCGCCAGTATATATCAAAAACAAATTAAAAAATAAAATGGCTCTTTTCAAAAGAACTAAAACTCGTGCGTAAACAATAAACATTTAAGACTTACCTGACGGTGTCAATGTTGAGAATTTTGAGAATAAAGGCACAATCGGCAATCGAAGTTGTGGGTCATAATTATGACAGAAGGACATTGAATTGAAAAGGAAGGCACACTGAATAAGGACATATCGAGAGTTGGTCCAGTTCCACCCGAAGAGAGCAATTCTTCACGCTGACAACAAAGCCAATTTTCAATTTGAACATTTTCATAGTTGCTTTGGTATCTAAATTAAATAAAATCAAAAGAAAATAAATAAATTTCGCAAACAGCCAAAACAAGACAACTCCCAAATTTTGATACCCAAAACATCGAGACCAAAGACAATTTTGCTTTTGGTTGTTTGATCGTGATCATATTTGATATCCTGAATTACGGGTGGCTGTAATAACCAAATGATAAAATATTTACAAAACAATCCATGAACCACTCACCACATTTCCCAAATAAATTTCCATCAGTAGAAAATCATATTGATCGTTTGAGCTTTTGCATCGCTTTATTGCCCTTTCAAGTAAGAAGTTATATAATCTTGTGAGAATGCCTGTTCTATACCACTTGTGGCATTCATAACATTCTTCGTGGATAATGCAACAAACCACTGCAGGTATATTTTGAATCTGTTGTCCACTTGTAGATGATGTTTTGCATTATTATTAACACATTTCATCGACAAACATATATATTAATGCAAAAATCCGCCAAATTGACAAGATGAGTTCGCTTCTTGTCGGTGCGAATTACCTCCAACAAAGTGACATACAAAACAAAACAATCCAAGTGAACGAAAGTTCAAAATAACAAATCAAATAACCATAGACAAACAAGAATAAGGTAGGAATTTATGAACAGGTTTCATTGCAAGACATCAACTATTTGTTGGGGGAGAATTCATTTTCAAACCGGCTTTAATTGTGATATAATGTATACAGAGCTAAATGACAAAATATTAACAAAACAGTCATCCCATAAATCAAGTACTTACAAATCATCAACCACAGAACGAACCAAGTTAAATACATCTCGAGAAGGGAAAGGGCAACAAGTGGCAATTACTCAAATTGAGGACAAATTAATCACCAAATACTTAAATCATTTAGAGCAATCAATTGTGTCAAAATAAACAAGAAAGCGACCACTTGATACAATAGTCAATTACAGGGACAGCTGAATGATCATGACCTCGAGGTTCAATGAACTGCGAGACGAGTGCACTGTGGTGACTATTTGGCCATGTGCTGTTATAAAAAAATATTTGCAAAAAAGTCGAAATTTCTGATGACAAAATGATAGCTCGTCTCAATCAAATGATAGTTTTAAGTAAATAAATCGTAGAAATTGTTGATTTAAACTTATAAAAAAGTGTTTTAATTACTTAGTGAGTTCTCCATGTTAAGATTTAATCATTTGGAAGCTAGTTATAATCGAATCAGCTAATCTGATAGCCTTCAATTTTGAAATTTTTTTTCAATTCTTCGTTGATCACTATTATCACTTTAATCTTTATCATTACGTTGTAAATTAGCTCGATAAATATCTTAAGATTATTTGGTTAGCATTATTTCCAGGATATTCAAGTTCAGAGAGAAATTTGGTCAGATTACAGCCTCGATTTTGGTCACTGGAAGTCAAATTAGAGATTGCTTGACAGTTTGCCAAGGTGTATTATCTTGTTTGAACACCGATTTTGGCCCAGAAACATTGTGGATTTGAAGAAGAAAAGGCTGTTTCATAAGGTGGATATAACCACAGTGTTCCAAAGTATAAAAAACATTGAGATGAGGTAGCTTTCCATAGTACCCAACAGTACCCCAAAAGATAACCGAGCCACAACCAATTTGTATTTTCGGTTTGAACTTCTTTTTGAGCTCAAACACATTTTCTGCTATTAGATTTCCCATTTTGACATTCGAAAATAAGTTTTTTATTGTCAGAGAACATAACTGAGGACAAATCTCGATCAAAATTGTCGTTTGAAAACTTTAATCCCATCTCATATAACTCGTAGTCAAAAGCGGATTCAGATTGAGTATATTGAACTTGATGTCATCGGCTTCAATGTTGATTCTTTGAACAGTTGAGTGATGTTTGATGTCAGTTGAATTGTCCAGACATACTTCTCGATCAGATCAATTGTTTTCCGTGTTTATAAGTCACAGAATTCGCCTTCAGACACGTTGATTACTAAGCGGTTTCCGAAAAAATGACTTTTTGGAGTCATTGTTCTTTGAGTTTTTGAGATAATTCTTCACATAATATCTCAAACGACCGGTTCTTTTAGTGAATTATGATTAATTTAATCTTCTTGATAAAGAATTTTCACTTCTCTGACCTCTTTCGATGATAAACTGTGGTTAGATTCACTATGAACGATTTAAAATGAAAACAAGCAAAAAGTTTCAAGAACAAAACAAAATCACGATACATTTCAGTATAACTGCAATATTACTATACTAATCAAAACAATAACAACATAATTATAGGATTTATTCACATAGGACGTGTTGGAATTGCAAAATTCCGCGAAAAAATAAAGAATTTAAAAAACGAGCTATTATTTTGTCACTAATATTTTCAACTTTTGTAGAAAAATATTTTTTATTTTTATAGATAAGATATCTGATTAGGGTTTTGATAGTGGATAATGTTGAGGACACCTTGAGGTATATCGGATATTTTTTGTAGATTTTTCGAATGCATGGTTTCCGAGAAATCGATAGTCAAATGCAAAAACTACAAGGCGAGCTATCATTATGGCGCGTACTGTATACTATAGTATATCAGCTGTTGTTTACGCCCTTTGTTTTGATAGCAGCAATGCCATTGAACCAATAAAGTTTTGATGATCAAAATCTTTGATCTTTTGAATATTTTTTGTTTTGTAAGTGTGGTCACAGTCTGTATGTTTTCCGGATTATTTTTGTTCCAATTTATAATGTCCAATCGGTAAAATATTTTTGTGCCTGACATTTGCCTTTTGTTCAAATGCCATTTAGTCGAGCGTTTGCAAAGTTTTTCTTGCCTTAAAGCCGAAAGTTGCATTTATTTATAATAGCTCGAATATTTGGTGAGTTATTTTAAGTCAGTATAGATAATGACTGTATTATTGATTAGAAAGCGTTTCCATCCACAGGCTTCCCTTGAAGTATGATGCCCATATCTTCTGACAATTTAATTGTATCTATCTGGCCGACTGTTTCGAAGGCAGTGAAACTAATGACTTATGAGGTTTTGAACAACGGACATCCACGCAATGGCCATTCAATAATGTCCGGACCTATGAAATATTATACTTGTGCCGTACTCTATAAAAATGAACGAAGTGATAATTGCAGACATTTGCCTGAGCCATCGGCACTGGAACCAGTTTTGGCACCACCAGCACTAGACACTTTTTACCAGTTTTTGAACAACTAGCACGTGCTGGCAACCTTTGAACCGGTCTTGGAGCCAGCAGCGGACGACACTGAGGAGGACCAGCCAGGTAGGGCGCTCACGTAGGTGCACAGTTGCCAACGTGTCGGATAGTTTTGTGATTACACCAGAATAGAATGAATTGAACCGCCGAGTCAATATTTGATTTTACAAAGGACAATTTAAATTAATGCTCCTTGCCAATTACCACACCACAAGACTCGACCCTGCTGGCCTGCACAATGCGCCATACTTCTCGTAGGGGCCATCTTTTTGTAACACCAACTCGCAAGGTAATGTACATTGTGCATTTCAAATAAATGACTCATTGAAACCCGGTTAGGCTGCTACTGTGGCACTGTCCAGATTGCTTTGCATTGCCAGCGAGGGTGACTAAATCTACTGGAGCCTGTCATTGAGTGCACCTGAGTACAGTAATCCAAGTCTGATAATTATGAAATAACTCAGCATTCACATGAAATGAGCAGCATTCACATTGACCTTGCCTAATCCAGTTAGTTTGCTTGCCAATTCTCAATCGAGAGCGGCCGCTCGCACAGGGGAACTGACTCGCATTTTTTGTATGATATTTGCTATTAGCATCGATTTGACGAGCTGAGATGAGATTAACAATTAAAAAGCTACAGCAAACAGATTTGGTGAGATTGAATCACTCCAGATCGGCTCGAGCCTATTCGATTTACTTAGCGATAGAAAATTAATAATTGTAGTCGATTACTTGGTTTGGCCAGTGTTGATGCAATTGGAAAACTTACAATCTTGCTATTCACACGCTACACTAAAGTATGCAATAATACAAATGCGGAGTAAGCGCTATTTTAGTGTCATTCACTTAGAATATAATTAATAAATTATCAATAATTAAATTGTAAATAACCGCAGTTGAGAGGCTCGACACCATCACAGACAAAACAAACTATTTATCTCACATTGACAGAAGGATTAATGAGAAGTTAAATGAATGTAGACAAATTGCATTACCGTATGTGCCGCGCCAAGTAGACTTGCTTTGCTGTTGCTTATCGGGCGAGAACTTGACCTGTTAGCTCTGTTGACCATACAAGCTAAATGTAAATTTTGTTTTTCCCACTTATGCAACTGCTCCTTAGGTCGTCCCAATAATTTAGAGTGTCTTAGTCCTAAGACCAAATGTCAAACCGATTCGGCACAACTTATGGCCTATTAGTATGGTGTAATTGGACAAGGCTTCGATGCAGTGATGCACCAAGTGAGCATATGTACCTTTGTGCAATGACAGGTTACCAGTGTTCCGAGACTCGGACTCGGTCACTAGAGCAATTACATCTTTCCGTTATTTAAACAATTTGACACAATCAAAGTGGCGCCAGCACGGTGCATGCCATCAGCTAACTCAATCGAACACATCTACAGAATCAGTTTATTCCGTCCAATCATTGGCACACTAGTTCAGAACCAATTTGTGTAGCACTCGATTAAGAAAGTGCTTCATAATTTAAATTTAAATTGCTCAAGATGTTGTCTATCCGTAATTTGCTTCGTCGATGTCATTTTTGTCCTGTGTCTGTTTAATTTATTCCCACACTTGAACATTTGATTTTTAAAATACAAAGCACTAGACATCTGCCAAACTGATTGGCTCTGAAGACTACTGAACGACAAACTATTAATGCCACACAGAGATAAAAAATGATCTACACCAACACCGCACTAGACTCTGCGCAGGCACTTGGCCATTGGCCACTAAGGAAAGCATGCAAATGGCTTGATAATAAATGCTCTCAATGAGTGATGTTTGTCCACACTGGCCTAATGAACACATCGGACAAGATATTGTGCTCATTTTCACTGAACACGTCATATTTATTGGTCGACATTTGCACACACACTTGCCGACCTGTCCCTTGAGCTAATAAGTTTGCAGTCGCACTCGGCAACGATCGAGCAAATGTTGATCCCTTCACGAGTTCGTTCACTGGTTCGTTCATTGGGCGCTCTGTTGGAGAGAGAATATGCCAATTGCCATTTGGTGATTAGATTAAATGGAAATTGCAAAATGGTGCTCGGTGGCGAATAAATTTCATAATAGAATTTCAATCAGTTTCTTGTTTTTGATTGTTCCAATTCGAAGTCTTGTTGCCAGTCACTTTTTGAAAGTTTAATGATCGAAAGTTCGATCAAAAGTATTCATCTCCGGATATATAAGACTGGCACAGCGCGCTCCACTTGGTCGTGAGTTTAGTTTTGTTCTTTGCTTCTTCCTCGCCTTACCTTCTTCATCGAACGTCTTTGTGGCAATGTCCAAAAAGAAGAGTGCCTACAAGAACAAGAAGTCATCAGTCAAGAAGAGTCCAGCTGTAAGTAATACTATCATTTCAACTTTAATAATTCTAATTGATTGTTGCTTTATTTCAGGATCAAAGTCACAAACCAATCAAATCGGCTGACAAGACCAAGCCCAAGTCCGGTGACCAAGCGACAGAGGCGAAAAAATCTGTGACCAAGAACACCAGTGCTGGCTCAACCGGCAAAGGCAACAAGCCAACTTCGAAGGACAATGTGCCAGTAAAGACAACCAGCAAGGACAACAAAAAGAGTCAAACTGGCCACAAGCCAAATGCCTCAACCTCGAAAGCGGTCCTTTCTGCCCACTCGGCCACCTCGACTGTTCAACTTGAGAAGTATCGCAAACGTTTGTTTCAACTCGACACTGAGCACCGAGCTATTCTGGAGGAGGAAACCAAAAAGTGTGAACACCTCGAGGCAGAACAAACCGAAAAGATTCGTCAACAAAACCAGACCGAACTGGAGAAGAAGGTCAAACAACTGCAGGAGGAATATCATCACAAGTTGAACTCGACCAATGTTGACTTTGCCAAGCAGCAACAAGAGGAAATTGCTCAACTCGACTGTCAAGAATTAAAGTCAAACAAAACTACTGAGAAGAAGCGTGCCGAACTGGTCAAAGAAATGGAGACCCGCAAGGAAGAGACTCGAGCCGACATTGAACGATACCGGGCGAAACGACTGACCGAAAAGGACGAACAAGTGAAGCGCATTGAACAGCAGTGCGAGGCTGACATTGCCGAGTACACCAACAAGCGAATGGAAAGCAATGACCAGCTGGAGGAGCAATTCAAACAGAAGATAGAACTCGAGATCAAGAATGACAAACAGAAGAGTCAACTCAAGACAAGCCACGAGAAGGACAAAGTGAAAGAACGCATCCAGAAGGCTCAGGCTGAGGAGACTGCCAAAGTGAATGACCAAATGGCCCAAGCCACTACAAAGTTGAGAGCTCAGAGTGATGCAGACCTTGGTGAGGCACTGGCCGACAACAAGAAGACACTTCAGAAGGAGCTCGAAAAGACACGGGCCCGAATTGACGAGGAATTTTGCAAAGAACGCGCCAAACTGGACAAGTTGATTGAGTCGGTGGAGGATGCAATCAAGGGCAAACTCAAGCAACATCAACGTGAACTAGAAGGGCGGACCAAAATGAAACAGGAACTACTGGCACTGCTCAACATGCCTGACACTGTCAAACTGGCCGACGAGGAAATGATCGCTTCGAGGCATCACTTCAAGATCGAGCGCAATCAAATCATTGTGCAGAGCGATGCGTCCACCATTTACAAGGCCAAGAAGGATGAATCCAATGACACCTTCTACTGCAAAGTGACCATGCTCGAGAAGTGGTCCACTCGACATCGAGCTGACTTTGCCCGTCACTCCACCCGACTAGTTCGTTATCTCACGGCCAACCACAACAAAGCGCCTTTTTTCACTAAAGTGATCGAAGTGCTTGCCACTGACTCCAAGCTGTACACTTTGGTTGAGCCATTGCCCAGCAGTCACACTTTGGTTTCTTATGTGACTGGCAAGAAAGCAAAGACTGACTTTAGTCTAAAGAAGGCCGAACTGGTGAACGTGTTAACCCAAGTGACCAAAGGCATTCGCTTCCTCAACGGCATTTTTGTGGCCCATGCTAACCTCAGTCCGGACAACATCACACTGCTTCTTGGCCCAAACACAAACGATTTGAGCGAATGCAAGTTGGTGCTCACTGGTCTCACCCGTCCAATCGTGTTCTACAATGTCGAGTCCGATCAGTACACCACTACCAAAGGTTTCGACCTGTCCAGTGATGGAGGCGACTCGATTGACCATTTGCCTGCAGAATGTTTCGAATCGGAATTTGGCGCTGTCCAACTCGATGCATACAGCATTGGCGTCTTGGCCTACATGATGGCACAACTGCGTTCTCCATTTGGCAAGTGTGGCTCCTCGCGAAAGAAGATACTCGCCACTAAGCAGGCAGAGCCTGTCAAGCTCGAAAGCAATGCGTCCGAGTATGCTCAATTGGCATCATTGGTGGCCTCTCTCACTGTGCCACAGCCCGACAAGCGAACCTCACTGGAGGATATTCTCAAACATGCTTTCTTTCACAAATGAAGCATTCACTACACTAGTGACCAAGCTCAACACTTATTGAGCATTCATTAAAATGTCACTCATTAGCTAATTAGTGTTGTTTTGTTTATTACTGTGCGGGTGTGTGATGATGAGACATTGGTGTCACAATTGCACGCAATCATTATTGGCATAATAAAACTCTGTGCCCAAATAGAAAAGCCACTTTTGAAGGGAACATTGAGGAGGTGCAAGTGTTTGCAAAACTGGCGTCATTCGAGTGCTTCGGAAGCGTTGCACTACATAGTAATAGACTAATTGACAAATATAGTATTACTAACAGTGTCACTTGGTTAGATTGCATTCGAATTGAACATTCATAGTGCTACTTAACGAAGTACTCAGAGTATGTCTACATGCAATCATGGACAATGTTGGCCATGCTAACTAGAGGGCAAACAAGCTAACTCATTGAGAAAGTCACATTTTATAGACAAATGAATGTTCAATGAAATGTTAAATGCTCAATGGCAATTTGGTTTGTTCGATCATAAAGCACCGAACAAGCAATCGAATCCACTTTTGACTCACACTTACGTCACTTGATCATGACATCATTCTTGTTGTTCTCATTTTCTACTTTTCGTCAGCACTGCATTTGGAATGAACGATCAAGTAGCACATCTCAGCAGAGGAGAGTTCCAATTCTATGAAATCGTCATTGACACGTAGTCTGAAATTGAGCAATAGAGCTTTTGTTATCGAATGTTCCATTCCAAATCGACTCGCAACTGGCACTATAAAACAACTCACTCATACCGCAAACTGCCATTGTGTAGACCGCCTCTCTTGTTTGTCTTTCTTCTTTCAAAGCCCGACCCATGTCGAAGAAGAAACCTACCCTGGCTCAGCGGAGTGTTGGTTCCTCTGGCTCTGCGTCCTCTGGCTCTGCGGAGCGCAATCGTTCCAAGTCCAAGTCGTCGAACCGTTCAATTGGCATCGTTCGCAAGCCGTCATCAGTGACCTCTCTGGCCTCGCAGTATCGCAACCTCACCCATGGCCGCTACACTGCTCAGAACGTGGAACCCTTTGGCATGTTGGCTGAAGCAAAGGCTGCCGAGCATATTGACCAGTATGGGGAGAATCTGTACGACACGGTGGTCATCTATCTCTCCTGTCCCACTCACAAGAAGGTGGCTCTACCGCTGTTCGTCTCTAAAGGACGCTTTCTTCCGTATGGCCCAATCCGAGGAGGCGAGTCATGGTTGGTGGCAGTCTCTAGCCTCATTCAACGTGTCCTTTGCCAGGACAACCAGGTCGCCAAAGATGGTCCAATGTTCACTACTCCCGAGTTGTTGGACATTTTGCGCGTTCAATTGCCGCGCTTTTTCGAGTATCTCACCCGTGTGTGCTATCGATCCAAGATCACCCCGGCAGGGTGCAAGGCTGGCATGTGCAACGAAAACTCTTTTCTCGGCTGGTTCCCGGAGTCGTCACTCGACAGTATGATGCGCACTGGAGACAAAATGCTCGGACCGGAGGCGGCACTGTTTGGCAGTCCCGAGTGGCCCAAGTCAAGTACCTGTCGCGAGATTACCATGGCGGACGTGATGCTTCATCAAGTTGCCGATGTTCCAACTGTTGGTCGTGAACTACTCCGTCACAGTGCCTATGGCGAAAAAGAGATCATGCTCTTCTATGGAGACTACCTCCAGCATTGCTTCCCGTCCGAATATATGACATTGGGCCAGTTCATGTCATACTTCGCAAAGTTGAAACTGGCATTGGCTTCTGATCAAGAGATGGCCTCTCTCTTCAATGCTTTCGCCAGAAACCAAGTGCCCTACATCAACTTCCACGAGTTCCTGCTTGGTTTGGCCATGATAGACCTGCTCAATGCGACTCAAAGCTCAACTGGTCCCGCCGTGTCTGCCAAATTGGCCAAGGATCGATCGGACTTTTTGTTCCGTTACTTCGCCCAGCCTGGTCAAGACTATTTGACTGAAGCCGAACTGAACAAAGTCCTGGCCCAATTCAAGATTAGTAATCACTCCGATGCAGGCGATCTGAAGAAGGCCATGCTAGTCAAAAGTCAAGTCCCAAAGGACAATTTCACGAAGGCAATCACCTCTCTGCTGGCCATGGCAAACAATCCAAAGCGACCAAGTCCGATCACCAACTTAGTCCATCCACGGACTCACATTGGCAGTCATCAAGCCTACCCTCGGATCGAACTAAACCAAATGAAGACCATCTACCATAAGGACGCAATTCAGGCCAGGTTGTCTCAAGCTCGTCAACTCTGTGAGAACTGCCGTAGCAAGAAGTATACCCTGGCCATGCATCTGGTGAAGATGTCAACTGGTGGTATTATCTACGAACCCACCTTGAACAATCAGCCTGACGTGGCCAAGGCTAGTGAGTTCAAGCGCAAACAATCGGAGAACTTCTTCAACCGTTCCTTCGTGTGCAACCAGTTGGCCGACACCATTCGCCAGTATGCCACAAAGATCAAGATCTACCGAGGACTGTGCGACTCTGAGAACGAACTGCCTGACTGGTCCAAGGAAAGTGTGCGAATGCACAGTGTGGACAAGATTATCCACATCTGCAAACAAGCCCAACTGATGTTCCAGAAGGGTGGACGTGTAATCAAGGTGACCTCCCCTTGTTACATTTTGGGCGACATCCATGGCAATCTGCACGATCTGCTCATCTACGAAAAGGTTCTTTGGAAGCGTGGTCCATACATGGACGCTGCCAACTTTCTCTTTTTGGGCGACTATGTCGATCGAGGCGACTATTCGGTCGAGTGCATCCTTTTCCTGCTGTGCATGAAACTGCAAGCCCCAAACCGCATCTTTATGCTACGAGGCAACCACGAAAGTCGCGAAATACAGACCAACTTTACCTTCCCCACCGAGTGCCGAAGCAAGTTTGGCAAGCGAGCCCCCGAAGTGTTCGAGGCCTTTCACAACATGTTCGATGAGATGCCTTTGGTGGCCATCCTTGACGACACCATCTACTGCGCCCACGGTGGCATTCCATCCTGTGCCAAGAAAATCTCCCAAATTATGCAGGTGTCACGAAACGAGCCACTTTCGGATCCAGACAACAACGAGATTGCCAACGAAGTGCTCTGGAACGACCCGATGACCGATCAGGAGTACTTCGATCTGGTCAGGAACGGGCAAGACATTGTCGCCGATTTAGCCAAACTGAAGCCGGGCTTTATGGACAACAGCAAGCGTTCCACTGGCTGCTTTTACAGTGAGATGGCACTGCGCGAGTATTTTGAAGACAATTCACTGACCCACGTCATTCGGGCTCACGAGTGCATTCCATCAGGCTATCAGTATCACGCAGGTGGCAAGTGCATCACCATCTTCAGCTGCTCCCGTTACGTTGGTGGCATCAACGAAGCGGCCATCGCCTTTGCACATGACTCAAAGATACGAGTCATCAAGATGGACACTCCGCTGCAAAACTAACAGTGTCACATTACTGACACTTTATTATATTAATGCTTTATTAAAAGCTATTTTAATGCTCACCGGGGGTGTATGATTTATTTGAATTTTGATTTTCTTTTGAATTGCTATTATTTTTAAATGGTAAATCGAATGGCGACGTTCTCGACTTTGTTTCTGCTGTCATATGTGCAAATTTACAAATTGAACCGGAATTAATTCAAACGTTGCTCGAGTAACAACGAAGCTGCTGTGTGCTCTCTTTGCATTCGACTGTGAGGTGAACCTGAGGATGAAGCCATTTTTTAGAGCGAACCAAGTGAATTTCAATGCCAGTGCCAATGTAAATATAATTTGCAATTGTGCATGTGCACACAAATGACAATCTGAACGAATTTAAACTGATATTTTAGATTGTGGCCATTTTGAGTGAAGAAATGTTGTGCAAATATTGTTATACTAAAGGACAATGTAGATATGGAGACATCACTTTCCAGTCGGCGCCAGTTGCAATTGCACGGTCGCGGTAGGCAAGTTTCCCAGTGAGCGGGCTTCTAACTGTGCCAAAGCTAAAGACCATTTCGGGAGTCTTTGTTTCGATGGCGAAGACAATATGTCCAGTATAGCGAGCACTTTCTGCATCTGTGACTTCTTCTTGTACTTCTTGTCGGGCGACAACCGTGCCCAGTGGGCCAATTGGCTCGGGTTAGGTGAGCAGCAATCATCACAGTGCACTTTGGCAATGTGTTTGTGCTGTGTGAGTAAGTGGCAGTGAAGTCACTCACAATGATCGATTCGTTCTACAAAAAAAGTAAAATCAATAAGCCAAAATAACAACATGCATGCATCTGAATCAATAAACCCTGAACTAGTATAAACATTTGGTTGAGCGAAGAATACATTACATTTGAGGATATAACAAAATCGATGACAAAGACAGGCGTAATTGATGAGCGAGAATGTAAATGTAGAAAGTAAATTTGAATAAAACCAAATGATTAATAATCAAAGTAGAACCCGAGCCAAGTAGAAATAGAAATCAATATTTCCAATCAACAAGCTTACTGCAGATTAACATTGGAATATACTTTAATAAAGCACACTACATAATTGGCATTGAGAATTTATAATAATATTAAATTAATATAATATGGTAATAGAGGTTAATTTAACATGTTCACAAATGTACAAAATGCATTTGGTTTACATTGGCTGAGAAGCTATTTCGAGGTAGTCCATCGGGTCGACATCACTTTTGATGTGCAGTCGCACTTGTGCTTTGACAGTGCGTGGCAGTTGAAGATGGTTCACCCGAATATGTCCAATCACAGATCACAATCACAATCACTCTTTCACGTCCGCATGCACCGATCGAACGTCTTTCG
The DNA here is from genome assembly GCA_023373905.1 of Rhizoglyphus robini. Taxonomy (NCBI): domain Eukaryota; kingdom Metazoa; phylum Arthropoda; class Arachnida; order Sarcoptiformes; family Acaridae; genus Rhizoglyphus; species Rhizoglyphus robini. Next base: position 8,750,963 of record JAKIJQ010000001.1, on the reverse strand, counting down.
TTAGAAAGCTTCTGTGCAAACAAACAAATAAATGCATGTTAATTTGGACGTGTTTACTAACAATAAACATTAAAAACAATTCACTCACCTGCGCTCAAACATTCTTTGGCAAGTGCTCTACATGCACCGATAAGGCGAAATTATGACCATGACCCTGAAAGAGATGACTATTTAGTTTACTACGAGACTCATACTGACACAGACAACCAAGCTCAGGACAGGCAAACTTCTCAATGTGTGGCAGAAAGGCATCGATCAAAGGAATCAAATTCATTTCTTTATTTTCTTCGCCGTCAATTTCCTTCATTTGTGCTTTCTCGTGGCCATCGGTAGTGGCAATTGCTATCGTTCCACTGGTCAACTGGCACAGATCAAGCACAACTTAACACTCGATAAATTGAGCAATTTAAATCGTTGTTTTGGTTTGGGTTTATCTCAAAGTCAAAAATTTCGGTTTTTGCGCACATTTCGATGTATTATGACTAAACAAAGTCAAAATCGGAAATTGTGCTCTGAGATTTTTCAAGCCTATGTCTTTACCTTTAATAATCTGTATCCAACGTCAAAATTGGTCAAGGGAATCTGGTGCTATAGGTATCTATGTAAAACCATTTTTTCCATTGAAATGACTGACGGTGGTTGTTTTCACTGCACCACACTGTGTCTGGCCTTAATTAATTAGAGATAATTAATTTACGTAACCATTGTATTGGTTGTGACAGGTCATGGCGAGTTCACTTATAAGTAAGCTTACAAATAAAGCAAACAGTTCCGCATTCCGATCAGTGAGGAGTCATACCAATAGGATGTCAACTATAAATGCAATTGAGTGTGTAAAGGGAGATAGAGATTGTAATGCGGTCTCTATAGATAACATCGCAATTCGCCATTTCATCAAAAGTATGGCTCAACTAACTCAATCGGTTCATGTAAACTAAGTGTTTGGTTTCCCGACCGTTGACCGACGATTCGAGCAATGACATTTATCGCCAATTGCCTTCAGGTAAATCACTCAAGCTATCGATTTGTCCAACCAACCACGAGAACATTTCCGAATTGAACATTCCATGGGCCTTTCCCAATGTTCAGGTCATGTGTCTGTCTACTTTAAATGAAGTACATAGTTGTGACATTTGTGTGTATGGCCGCGAGATGAGAACGTCGAGATTCCTTTGGATCGTTTGAAGCACTGATATGAGCAAATTCTGTCACACATTCAAATTCACTTTCGTCAATGTGTCCACTTGCACACTGACTTTATTGCTGATCCATTCAAAACCGTCAAAAGTCCCCTAATCAAGCAAGATCTTACGCAGACAATCCAACTGGAGATTAGTGACTAAATTGTAATTTACCATTATTTTGTTTACTCTGCATCATATCAATGTTGTGAAAAATGTATGTAATTGTATGTATGCACTTGATCTAATTACAAATAAACTTGTGTTTCACTAAAACTACAGTTTCAATAGTCAATAAATATTTGTGCTCGACTTGGCGTGGAATGTCCGTTCGATGACATGTTACATGTAGATGAAGATTTTTCGGCTTTTATTTCAAGGAAAAGAGCATTTAACGGAAGTCTGTTAATTAAAACGTCATGTTATTACAAGAACGTCTATTACCATCTAGTTCAATCAATATCAGTAGTCAATTGACATGTAATGACATTTGACACGTTTGACTCGATGATGCAAAATAGAAAACTCGTAAAATAAAGTAAAAACCAAAAAAAGAAGGCATGATTTAGCAAAATTAAAGATCAAAGTCTTTAATAATAAGAATATTCTTTCATATAATTGTAAAATCGAAATGACCAGTTGGTCATTGATCTATTGTGTGAGAGACTGATGGTCATCGTGCCACATTCATCCGCAGCGTCACAACTGGGGCAACGGTGTTCAGAATTTTTTGCGTAGTCCGTAATTAGGAATGTGTTCCGACACATTGGCCCCTTCTTGTTGGGTCGAGGACTGTCCACCAGCCAATTCTGATTGATTCTCCGCGGGCACAGTCGGTGAAGGTTGTTTCGACACATTGGCCCCTTCTTGTTGGGTCGAGGACTGTCCACCAGCCAATTCTGATTGATTCTCCGCGGGCACAGTCGGTGAAGGTTGTTTCGACACATTGGCCCCTTCTTGTTGGGTCGAGGACTGTCCACCAGTCAATTCTGAACTTGGTGCATTCGTCATGAGCGAAGGAAGAGATGGGAAATATGGTATCTCCACAGAGGTAGGCTTTACCCGAGCATTGCGGACCATAGGTGGCGACACGAATGTCTTGATGGTTTGGATTTCATTGAAATCGTGGCCAATGTTGCTGGGTCTTGTAGAATGGTTCGGTTCCTTCATCTTCTTTAGTAAATCAGTAAATTCAGTAGTCTCTGCAGCAGCTGAGCTGGGCTTCGCTTTCGGACAATCATTTTGTCCATCAGCTTTGGACTCAGTGGGGACAGCTCCATGAAAAGTGCATCCATAGTATTGCGTGACATTGGCTATAGGTGTGAAGGAAATGGTAAAATTAGGCTCAGATTAGTCCAGAAACAAGATACTTACCATTGTACACCTGCAGGAGAAGACGCGCCGAATCGGTCGAATTCAGTTTGGACAGGAGTTGAACAAGTTGGACGATCTCTTCTGGAGACATTTTACACGGAAAATTTACTCTATCTAAAAATATAGATTGAAATGAACCGAAACAAGTATTTATAGTAAGCTCATAAGTTCCAACGTTTGTTTGATTAGTTTTCGAATTTGAGCTTGAAACCAACAATGTTTGTTCATACCAATCCACAAGTTTGATCACTCACCCAAGGCCTCAATTTGAATTGAATCATTTAATTGAATTTTTTATATATGTTAAATGTTTATTTTAGTTTTTATAAATTAACCCGTCTTTAATTAATTGATCGCCTTGATGATGGATTTCAATGCCAAAAATCTTTGTTGAGCCATGAAACAATTTCAATATCGATTGCCATATCGCTCAGTAATTTGTTTCGCAGCCTATGACTGCGAATATTACATACAATAATTGATTCTATTGTCGATTACATCACACGATGGGCATCGCTTAGTAACTAACAATGAGTGGCTGTAGTGATGGTTGTTCGTTGAATATCTGAAACATAAAAGTACAAGTAATTGGACAAGGTCAACAAAGTTTGTCTGATATCTGACTATTAACATTAAAGAGAACAAAAATCAACAAAGACAATTGACTTCGCGCTTGGATGCTAGTAGAAAATGAATCGATTTGGCTCGATAGTGAACGAACACAACCATGGTTGCAATTCTGTGTTGGCAGACTATTTGGCTAATAGAGGGATCGAAAGAGAACGGTTGCATTGATGTAATGGATGAATTAATTCACCTGAGAACGATGTAAAGCAAACTGAAACTGAAAGCTTGGCAAAGCAACAATTCCGAAATGTCGCTGAAAATGACTGAATGACTGTCTCCTAATGATAACCATTCAACAGGTGCCATTTTTAATGGTCAGACAAAAGCTAAAAGAGAAGAAAGAGAAAGTGTAGACTTATTATGGCATAGACTGGAGACACTCATAAATCAAGGAGTGTTAAGCACAAGAATATCAATCTAGTTAATAACTTATATAACGTAGTAAAACATCTAAATTTTCTTCCAACGGAACAATTTGCCAACAAAGCCTGCAATCCAATAAATTCTCATGCACAGTTTATGCATCCGTGTGCGAAACTTGAGGCAAGAGATAGTTACTCCAAAGTATGTACATGGAGACGACATATCATTGAATTAACAGTCTCCACTGATACATCATCATACAAATGGACAAAAATATGATTGAGATTAGGCAAACTCGAGTGGTGTACATCCAAAGCAACATAAGACGACACAGGCACCAAGCACAAAGCATTGCTTGATATTAGCACAATTAATCGTGTCGGTTGTTTTGGTGGTGGGGGCAAGCTCGCTCTCACTCTCATCGTGACTGTGGGATAATTGTTGATACAAATGGACAAGACAGCAAGTAAGTACACTGCTAACAGTTGTTCAATTAATGCAACACAATGCAGACTCGATTAATATGTAGCAAGTGTTACTTGGCCCAAACCGACACCACAACACTCACCAACACACTCACTCACACGGACACAATACACGAATTACAACGATTAAGCTAAAGCCTGAGTACGCGCTCGCTAACAAAGATTGTAAGACAAAGTAGCCAACAGAGAGTAATCACACAGGTAAACACTTTGATTTAGTTTAATTTGCATTAGCACAAGTTAATTAGCGTTACTAAAGGCTTTAGTAAAGCGAATGCGGCATCGAGCATTACAAGGTGCGAATGAAGCGTTCAGGACGCGACTGTACCAACTAAGGCCGAAAGATGAAAAAAGAAATTAAACGATACCGATCTGTCTGTCGGCCCTAATTAGACCGATTAATGCACCTGTGCCATTCATTTCGTTACAATTCTGTTTATTCATCAATTAAGCTTTTTGTGAGACCGTGGTCACTTCATTTCATTTGGGCGTTGTCCACTAAGAAAAAGTGCACTATGCCACGGTCCCACTAACTGGGACATACGAAGTAGAGGCCAACTCGATCTATTGCCCTGAGGTCATTGTTAGTCCCATTTTGACCTCGAATGACACATTACCAATGACTTTAAAGCGCGCCAAACTAATGGCTGCATTGGCTTATATCATATCATTGCCAAGTGTCAGTACGATGTGTAATTATGCAAAAGCGTTCTAAATTGCACATTTTACCCACTCGATATTGTAGGATCAGAACATAGTGAACATTCCAGACAGGTTAAACACTAATTGCGCCGGGAAAGTGAGCATGAGGAGACAGGCAAGGCCAGTGAACTTAAGTGCCAATTGGCAAGAGATTTGCACACACCTTGGGTGACGAGACTGACAGAACCTAACTGCTCGATGGAGCCAATCGTCAATGGATAGATGTGAACTTGACACACGCCAAACCTGAGGCTATTAGGACATATATCAAGAATCGATGATAAATTAATTAGTAAAAGAACACAAACAAAAGCAAAGACACAAACTGCTTGATTGTGAAAACAAAATTATGTTTACTGTCTAGAATTTTTTTGGCGCGAAAAAATACACAAACCAATCGAGCCACTTAATTAACCAGCTTTAGCCAAGTCTCCCGGTCGCCTGTAAATTTTGACCCCAGTCCGTGCAGATGTCCTTAGCTAGATACCCAATAGGCAGGTGTCAGGCACAATGATCGAACGCTCCATTACAATGTGCGGATAGCACGACAAGGAACACTGGTCAACGCGGACTGGTCATTCGTTGACCAAAAGGCCTAAACGATCATACAATGACCGATTGACCATGAAAATATTGCAGTAAAGCTGGGTGAACTGACTGAGAAGTGAGCTTGTGAGTGAACCTGTGTGAATGCTCTCAAAGCGAAGAAGGAAGAAACATTGAACAAATCTACTCGAAAAGCAACAAGCCAAATTAGCCTACATTAACGAGATGCCAATGCACGATCATTTTCTTGTTAGTCACATAGCAAGGTCAGTTTACAATGAATTATAATTAATTATAAGTAATTACCAAAGTGAGCATATCAAACACGTGGAATGAACCTGCTCATCAGTGGCCACTTTGACACCACAGATGGCCCTGCCACCGAGGCGGACACTTTCAAGCGAATGCTTGGCAAAATCAAACAAAAGCCCGAGGATGTTCTCTTTCTAACCAAGTCGGCCGACGAAGTGCATGCTGCCAGTTCGGCTGCAGCCATGGTATTGTCAGTGTGCTTGTCATGACCCATCGTCGCAACATTGACATGCTCGAAGAAGCGGACAAAGCCATGCCGCGCATTCGATCTTTCAAAGAATTGGAGTTCGAAGACTAATTGCCATTGACAATTTTGGCATACACAAATTAAAATTATTCATTAATTAAAACTTTGTCACAAATTACTCATTTAACTCGCTTCTGTTTGCTATTCACCAAAATCTTCATTTGCTAATTGTTATTTCGACATGTGGCACATTATAATAATTATGACGATCTGAAATTGAAATGTTCTTTTTCGAGTGATGAATCATATGAATCACTGATGAGGCATAGTTCCACTAGTGTTGCACCGCTAATCGTTCCGTTCGAACGTACTTTTAGGCCAATGGCATTGTTGCTTGGCCACTATAAAGATAGCACTCTGCTGCAATTGAGGTTGTCGATTCGCAGTGCTCTGTACCTAGCGTCTACTGTTCTATCCTTTCATCCGTTCGCTTGTCAAGTCAAGTAGCGACTATGGCCAAAAGCAAAGGCAAGTGCAAGATCCTGACCAAGAGCAAAAGTCGAAGCAAGTGCCCTGCTCCCACGACGACGACGAACCACCATTTGATTAATGATCCGGCTCACGACCTTTCCAAAGAGAAGGTTTTGGTGGCTCGCTTGGTTGGTAATGGTGCTGCTCGAGATGCGCTCTCGTACAAGTCGAAACGACCACAGGACAAGGTGCTGGAGGGAGATGAACTGGCCCAGGTGAAATCATTCCTGGAGAAGAAAGATGAAAGCATGCACGAGATGGTCGGTCTGGGTGCATTCGCCGAGGTGTATCGCGGTGTGAACCACAAAGTCAAAAAGAACGTGGCCATCAAGGTGATCAACCTGAAGAAGGCGAGTGACCATTACCGAGAGAAGCTACTGCCACAAGAGATTGCGGTGGTGAAGGTGCTCAAGCACGATCGCATCATCAAGATTTATCAGATTTCCCAAGTGGGCTACATGGTGGTCATGGTGATGGAGTACGCTGCCATGGGCACCATGTCCAATCTCATCTGTAAAGTTGGTGCACTGTCCGAGCCCACCGCCTGGCTCATGTTCTCTCAGGTGTTCTCCGGCCTGGCATACATGCACTCCAAGTCGATTGCCCATCGAGACCTCAAGTTGGACAACCTGCTCCTCAATCACAATAACGTCCCAAAGCTGGCGGACTTTTCATTTTCTGTCCACTTTGACCGGGTCACCTTGTGCACCGACTTCTGTGGCTCGATTCCCTACTTTTCTCCGGAGCTGCTGTCCACCAAGCCATACAACCCACTACTATCGGACATTTGGAGCCTGGCCGTGTGTCTGTACATCATGACCAACGACAACTTTCCATTCCGATTTGCTGACGACAAGGCAATGCTCGAGGCACAACTTGCAAAGAATTGGCACTTCCGCGCTCGCACCGAAAGAGATTTTTCCGACTCGTACCAAGAGCTAATGCAATTAATGCTGGAGCCAGACGTAAACAGCCGAATCAACACTGTCAACCTGAGCAAACACCCGTGGCTAATCACCGAACAGAAAGAAATAGCCCACGAGTAGTTCAGTTGAGTGACACTTACCACTGAACAACAATAAAGCACTTTTATTTGTGTCAACCAATGTGTCGTTTCCTTTTTTCGTTTTGCGCTGTGCGTTTTAGTTTGAAATGGTTTGAGTGGCCACATTTGCATAACGAGCTTTCTCCATTTGCTACTAAACGGAGAAAGCTCTTGAATGGCTCTCTAGTTAAACTATGATAACAAAAATTGCTTTTCAAAAACGACCAATCTAGTGTAATAATTAATAACATTTATTTGATGCCGATTACTCCATTTCCAAGTTGCCTGGTAAGTACTTGTGCCACAGTGGCTCGCAAATATTTTAGTCACTGTAAATTTATGTTTGACTTTACTTTCAAATGATCGTTCTGAATAAGTTTTGTGTGTTAACATTGATGCTGCCAGAAAGGGAGACAAGAAGAAGGACAAAAGCGACATCAAGCAAAGTTACCCAAATTTGGCAGCACCAAGTCCTAAAGACTCATCAAGACTAATAAGTCAGGATTTTCTTTTCAATAAATTATTCAATTGTTATGGACAATAATTTGCTCAGTGAATGCCAATTGTACAATGCATTAAGATAAGAGTTGACACCAATGATTTGTATCAATGGGGCATTGCGAGATTGTCAAGCTATTTTAATGATGTTACACTGCGCGTCACTCATGTTGCCGATTCGCGTGTGCGCGCGTTCACCATTTTGGCGCTTCACTTTTGTTTCTTTGCAAACCGTTCTACAGTTCAGACAATAATTTTTTCAAGTTTGACAATCTTTTCATGAGTGGACGGTGGCAAGAAACAAAAGAATGCAATCAGCACCTCGATCGGCGTCAGTGATTTCACTGCCTCGGAGCACTATCTGAGTGCGCGCATTCATTCATTTCATTTCATTCATTCAATGAGACCGCATTCATCAACTTCACTAGGGCCAATGGCTTCAGTCACATGATTCGATCGCACAACATTGTGCCCACAGATGGATTCGATCTTCGTTTCACCAATCGTTGCATCACCGTCTCGTGCACCAACTATATGCTAACAGTTTGCTTCACTGGTTGGCAAAGAGATGGCAAGGCCGAGCCACCGAACATTGGCACTGCCGCATTCGTGGATGGTGGCATTCGCGCGTTCGAATGTTGGCTTTCCTTGACACCCTATGACAACTCGAGTCCAGTGCTCCAGCTGTCTCTGCAACCAACTAATGGTCTTTTTGCTATTAACAGTTAATAATTAACAATTAACAGCCACTACTTTAAAGCTGTTAATTAATTAAAATGTTCTAAACTAATATAGTTTAGTCAATTAAAGCCCTACTAATCTACTGAGTATTTGTTGTAACGTTATCTGCACTTTGTGCCAATTTTTCCTGTAAGTTGACAAGCGTCGGCCATAAATTAAGGAGGGACGCGATGATGCTAACATCTGTGAACGATCCCTATGACTTAAACGGGAAAAAGTGGGTTTCGTATTGTTCAGTTTCAAACGAAACCTATGGACCGATTTTGACATTCTATAGCTTAAATTAAAGGTAAAGATGTAAACTACAAAATTGACTAACTGAATTTTTAATATTTTATCTTATTTGACAGTGAGAGGATCATAAAGAACAAAAACCCTCTTGTTTTGGTCAAATTTGTAACGTCTTGAACCTGTATATCTTTAATTTAGTATAAACTAAAAAATTCAGTTAGTCAATTTTGTAGTTTACATCTTTACCTTTAATTTAAGCTATAGAATGTCAAAATCGGTCCATAGGTTCTGTTTGAAACTGAACAATACGAAACCCACTTTTTCCCGTTTAAGTCATAGGGATTGTTCACAGATGTTAGCATCATCGCGTCCCTCCTTAAGCCAAAGAATGCGGCACTGAAAGAAATATAAATCCAATTTGTATGTCCATCCAGCCACAGTAACGACTCACGAGTCATGGACACGACTCACTCGCTTCTGTTTGTTTGTAGTCAGTAGCAATTGCATAACTGGCGTTAAGTATCCATTCTATTTAAATGTTCATATCGTGTTGTGTTACATTTTCCTTCGTTCTAGCGCTTCAATCTCTTTTTTAGCCTTCATCGGCTGCTGCCTTTTTCACTTCTTTAAATATCATTCCTCAATTGTCGTTTATAAATGCAACGTCACTTTGTGAGCAAACTTTCTCAGCAGTATAGCACAGTGATACCATTTCAATAATCGAGGCGCGTGTGGAGCAATATGCACAGTCAAGTTTACAATTTACCTGAGCACATTTTAGGGTACAATGGTTTGAGTAATTCATAATTTACATTTTTTAATTGAATTCGGTTCCGAGGATAAACATGATTTGGGTGTACACTGTACAGCAATCATTCAGCGGTTTCGATTGGTTAATTGGAGTGAATCACGAGTCACCCGGCTCAACGACCATGTTTGACAAAATCTTTTGGTAGATGTTGAACTTATCGTCCATGTAGATGAGCAAAATCTATTGACATGTAAAGCACCAGTAATTTATTAGCGAGCGATTTCAATAAAGTAGCGCCAGCAATAAGGTGCGACTGGGATGCTACTTACCAATAGCATTTACCTTGGCGAGCAGCACAACTTGGTCAGATATTTGCAATTAGAAAATCCATATTGCCCCACAAACACACACACACACGGCCCACTCTACTGGCAATGCAGGACAGAGCAAGGCCCCAAGATTGACTCAGTTTGACTCAGTCGGTCAATGTAGGGCCAAGTGCATTGAATGGCCATACTAGCAATTGCTAATAAATGGAACTGCAAATGATCGCTCAACAGATTGGCACTAACTCACTGGCAATGCTCATCACCATTTCTTACTGTGTTCACTTTCTAGTTTGACTGCACCACTTAGTTTGGATGGTAAATCAACTGTTTGGTGGTGGACGGTCATTGTGTGGTCATCTTCTAACAAATCTAATGAAGGCCAATCATTTAGTCACACCACCAACTAAAGAGTCCATTCATCAGGACGCATTCATTGAGTGGCACTAAAATCGACCAAGACACAAAATGAAACTAATCAATTAGCATAATTGCAATTCAATTGAATTGTACCAGACCAGATCTGCTCATTAGTGTTCAATACGTTTGTATTATGTTTTATTCATCTCAAATCAATAACTGCCTTTGTATTTTCATTTTCCTAGTGACATCAATTGGTCAATAGTTACAATAGCTGCCTGTGCAAACATGATCAGCGAAATGGTGCTACTGCCACTGGAGATGAGATTCAACATTTACTTGCCTGCCCAAGTGAAACAAACAAAGGACAATCGATCTAATGAGGCAATGTGTTGGTCATCTTTCAATAAGTCGTATCGAACTAAAGAAGCTTCTAAGTGCCATCCGAGCTTTCGCTGTCCACATTACATTGATCGCAATTAATGGCGCCATTTGTTGAATGGTATTTTGTCGTCAGGCAAAATCAAGTTTCGCATGTTTGATTGACTTCAAATTGAAACACACAAACAAACTGCTTTCTACCAGCCGTATACCAATGTGTTGTCTACTTATATAGTCAAGTTAAAACCATTTAGGAGTATTAGCCAACTCAATATGAGTTAGATTTGCGAACGTGATCAAAGTGGCTGCCTTAGATTAGATGAGTGTGCATTCAATTAGACTGGCTGTATGCAATAGAAAGCAATTCCTCCGGGACTGGTTTTGTCTCCACTCGGATCAATTCCAGAGATGCTAATCGAGTGAGTTCTCACTGTGGCTTATTGCTATGCGATGTGTAATTAAAACATATGGAAAGTAGCAAATTAATGTGCGCTCATTAATCCAATTCCAATTGCAATTACAAGCCATGGCTTGTAACCCGCGTAATTGCATTGGCGCCAAACGGTTGTGTAGTGAACATTGTTGACCTAGCTGGCCACACTCACACAAACGATTGTTTTTTGCAGTTTCCAGTGCATTACACAATGTATAAGTGGTAATTGACAGGCACATCAAAATCACAATCAGAACTCAACTCGAAGGAAATTGACCACATTTGCTGCTATTCGGCTTAATCACTACAAGCCAATTGTAAATTGTAATGTTCTTATCCGATTGCTAATAATAATAATTGTGATTGGTTAAATGTTTAATCTTCACACTTGTGATCGAATACTTCGTGTGTTCGAATGTCCATTTATCAACTCAACAATCGACTTGAGTCTTGCTTTTTAGTTTTTGGTTTTCCTTTTATTAGTTGTACGTTTGAGTTTGTGTTCCTATCCGTCCTGCGACTCAAGCCTGACCTTTGGTTTCCTCTTCTACGCCAAGCAATGAGTAACTCTGAGGATCACAACAGACCGGATCCATCTGTTGGCGCACCTTCCGTGAACGATTCTGCCGAGCCACTTCCAAGCAACCACGCTTTACAGGACAGTGTGCAGGTTCGTGAATACGATGGCGACATCCACGTGGACATTGGTGGCCGTACTAATGAGATGGAACAGATCTGTGGTTTACTGTACGAGCAGGTGATGGCACTGGGCAAGACGGTGGCACAGTTGCGCACACTGCTCACCAAGACTAGAACCAGCAAAGGTTCGGACATTGACCCAGAGCCACAAACGCCTTCTACTCCCGTGAAAGATTCTGTTGAGCCACTTCCAAGCAACCACGCTTTACAAGACTGTGTGCAGGTTCGTGAATACGATGGCGACATCCACGTGGACATTGGTGGCCGTACAAAAGAGATGGAACAGATCTATGGTTCACTGTACGAGCAGGTGATGGCACTGGAGGACAAGACGGTGGCACAGTTGCGCACGTTCACTCCTGAAAAATCCCTTACTGGACCGAAAGCTCAACCCACTGATGATCAGTCGATCAGCGCGGAAGTTTCCACGATTGCTGCTTCGTCTAAATCATTGTCAAAGGCAAAAACTGGTCCGTTAAACCCGAGACAGTCTGCCTCAAGTGTATCAAGTCTGAATGTCGGTTCTCAGTTGATTCGCCTTAACTTGGTGGCAGATCATGGTCGATCAAGTGTCGGTAAGTTGAGTTCAGTTGATTGGTTTGAATTTAATTAATTTGCCTCTTCTTCATACAGGTACAGGCACTTTGAAGAAGGTTGGATCATTGAGCAAATGTTCCTCTTTGGCTACCAAACCAACCTCCTCCACTCGAGGTCCAACAACTCTGCCTCCGAATGTGACACCAAAACGAGTGCCTGCCCGTGTGCCATTTTCGCCTGCCCAGCCTAGCACTCCATCCACTGTGGCTCAACAGCAACGCCGTAACCGTGAGTTGGAGTCTGCCCGTTACGAGCAACTCGCCCTTTCGGTGGACAAGCGCAAAAAGGCCGAAGACAACAAGAAAGCACTGCTCGATCAGCGAATCAATGCACTCAAAGTGGAACGTGAGAAACGACTTGAGAAAATCCGGGAAAACAAATTTGCACTCGAAAGCGAGAAGAACAAGAAACGAAAGGCAGGTGAAACGAGTGGTGGCCAACATTCGGTTGTGACGGTGAAGACAGTTGCACCTCCACCGACTCCCACTGTCATCAATATGACCAAAGCCGAGGCTCGCAATGTGGAACGTAGACGAAAGTTGGCTCAACTACAGTTGGAACATGACAAAAAGAAGACCGGCACCAGTACTTCTGAACCGGTGAAGGCCATTAATACTGCTGTAAAGAAGGTTTACTCGAAATCTGCACCGAAGAATGCGCGCCCAAATAAGGATGCCGATGAGAAGCAATTGCCGCCACAGGAGGAGGAACAAAAGGTGCCCGGACATTCGGAGATGAAAAAGGAGATTCACCACGAGGGAACTGCACCAAAGTGCACTCCTAAAGTGGATTCAGATGGCACAATCGCCAATGTACCAACCACTGCTGCTACTCCACCACTGGTCACACCTAGTCATCTGTCGGCGACCTTAAAGGCAAAGTTGCTCAACGAGTGTTCGAACACCTACGAAATGACTCCACCACCACGGGAGCGAGTCTGTGATCCTAACCTCGACATCACCAAGTACATTGAGCAAGACTACGAGGCAGAAGCGGTGTACGAAGCAGCGAAGGATGGCAAGCAGATACCGAAATGGGCTCAAGGCAAAGAGTTTGTCCGTCTGGTTGAGGAGCAATTTAGCATGCCGCCCGAACAGTTGAACCAATGGGCCAGTAGGATTTTCTCCGGTCCTGTGCTGCCGGTGCCACTCGAGGAGATGGGCTTGGGTGTGGCCAAGGTGCGACACGCACAACGGACTACTCCAATTCAAGAACAAAAGCAGTAACTTGCTGCACGTGGATCACTGTCCACACTGGACATATAGCAATTGTACTAATTGCAGACATATTATTATGTCAATTAAAATGCATTAACCAAACATTCTCCTTGAAACCATCGTTTTATTTTACTTAAAAGCCATTTGAGCAGTTCGTTTCGATTTGATTGATTTGGTGGTGCTCACACGTTTTCTTACTGCCATTGCACTCATTGACATGCCACATTGGCATATCGAGTGAATGGTTCCCAATGTGCAAAGTGGGCGACACTCAGATCAAGATAGAGAAAGACCGTAATGGCGAGTGCACAAAGCTCGACTGGCCCGTTATGAATGGCTTCGTGTTCAACGATCAAATTTACCTATTTGGCAAGTCGTACATTGTCAACTTTCGAGAAGGTGTGGACCGAGAAGGGCCAACTGGTGAACGCGTCGAATTGAGTATGGTGACTTTGTGCAGTGTGATGGTACAATCAATGTATCGTTTAATCCTGATGGTCCGTCAACTGTGGATAAGTTTGAGATTGAGTGTTTTATTGACTTTCAATTCACCTTTTTCTCGCACCCTTTCTAGCACCCGTCAAATGGGGCATTATCGTGGCAATCATACTCGTGATTGTGTTGCTTCTCCTCTGTTGCCTGTTGTGCCTTATGCGAGAAGCAATATTTGGCAAAAAGAAGAAAAAGCCCACAAGCCGCTCCAGTGGTGGTCGGTCTGGTTCAGCCCATCACAAAGGTTCATCTCGACTGGCTCGAAGCAGTCGTTCAAAGGCACTGATCGGTGGTGGCAATCTGTCCGGTAAAGGAAGCAAAGCGACTGGCACTAGAGTTTCGGTCCGTTCGAAAGACTCTCGAGCCTCGGGCGGAAAGATTAGTCGACGAATGAAACAGTCTCATGCTCGGTCTTTGCATGGCACTTCTCTGCGTGGACAAAGTTCGAGGGCCACCGGTCAGGGCACTAATCGGTCAGGATTGAAAGGTCACTCTCGCCATTCTGTCAATAGGCTGCTGTAACCGATCGTTCAAAACTGAAGAACCACTAGGCAATTGCTGTGTTGCAATACATTTAATGCAGCCATTTTAATTCAACTCATTAACCCATTCATATGCAGTGAACGAAGCTTTCAACATTAAACTCAAACTTAAACTAAAGTCCCACTGCTTCTCGATTTACTAGCTTTTCATTTAATCTGTTCAAACAAAATTACATACAATTGAAATTGACTTGATTAACAAAATAGATCTCCAATGAACAATTAGGCAAATTCGTTCAATAAAAACAATATTGTGACTTGATTGAGATTGATAAACTTAATCGAATATGAGACAAAATGTGTTGAAAACAACAACTGGTCAATTGAATTGGGAATTTAAATATTTATTTAATTTAAATAAGTAAAGTGGTCTTGTTCTCTAATAGTGGCGAAAGGGTGAAATGTTCCAGTGGGTAATTCTATCGATTCACTCGAATGAAAATGAACAGAGCTTTTTTGTTCAGAAAGTATTGAGTTGCAATGTTTTGGGACGAATTTGACAGTCATGAAGATTGCTATCATTTTCCGGCACAACAATCTCGACAATAACTTTGCGGAAAGATGCATCGAATCCCATTAAGTCATTTTCTTTTGAGTTGCAATTTGTTCTTGGTAATTATGTTCATTAATTTCTAAATAATAATAAAAAGATATTTGAAATCAATAAATAAATAAGACAAAACTTTAAATACTTAAAGTACGCTTTAAACAGTTCGTTACAAGCTAAACTATCAATCAAGTTACCTCGACTGAATTTCGTAGACGAAAATTCACGTTTCACTTTGTGTCGGTTTGAAGTTCAACGTTTCAACATCAACAACGATCGCTACTTCTTCCTACAGGAAAAGGAGCAAATGAGCCCCGTTGTATGGTCAACAGTTTTTTACTTCAATTACTATCAACATTATTTTGCTTATTATTAATGTTATGAATATTCGCTTGTTCATCAGCGGCAGATGTTTAGTTTGGCTTGTTGGAATTGGTGATAAGATTGAAATGTTATTATTATACAAAAGTTCACATCAAAACATTACAAACACATGCTAACAATAGTAACGTCGTTTAATGATGATGTTTCTTACCCATCTAACATATGTTACATTGTTGATTGGCAATTAGCTAACTCACCATTAGGCTAATTTATCGAGTAAACTATTATTAGTAATAGTCGATTGCCTTTGACTTTTGCCCCTTCTACCTCGTTCACCTCCACGTTTTCTTTAGCAAAATCAATGTTACTATTTCCTTTGCCTTACAATGTATTTTCTTGTTGTGTGCTTGGCTAATTGCTTTCGGCTTACAGCTTCATCGTACATTTGTTATTTAATTTTGTTTGATATTAACCAAAAATATTAATATTTTTTGTAGTAACTATAATAACAACAATTCAATCTTATCGCCAATTTCAACTTTGTATCCCAATAATTCTACTGGCGAAGAAGTGAACAATAAGCAAAATGAAGTGCATCAACATGAAAATTAGCATGATGTTGATATCAAAAATGAAGTAAACAACATTGAAATGAGAGAAATTGTCGATCCTTTAGTGGCTCAGTCAACGAAAGCAACAGAGGCAACGGCAGTGCAAAGGCATGCCACTAGTGCCAGGCTGGAATTGACAATGACGAAGATTGTGAGGAGGAAACCATTATCGACTCAGAGTCCGAGAAAAGCGGAGCATTCGGTAGTCCGGTGCAGCCATTGAGCGACCCCAGTGACGCCATGTCCAGTGGACATTGTTGACTCACTTCTCATGTAAATAGCTCCTTTCTGAGTGTCCAAACTGTCAAACCTGCACAAGGCACTAATTGTCCTCTTCTATCTGTCTGCTCTCGAGATCTCCATGCAGAAGTGAATACAGTCACTGTGCGTTTGTTCAACAAATTGTTGCGATAGCACTCTAATGAATTTGCATCCACTGAACAAACACTGACTGCCGAATTACTCCATTCGACTTAATGTCGGTGATTGTTTGAAAATCTACTTATATCCACTTGGATTTTCCCGTAATTTGGCTATTCGATATTATCCTTATCAGAGGATTTGTACAACAAAACACTTTTGTGTTAATTAATAAAATATATTTAATGCTAAATGGAGTATTTGTATATTTGTCACATTTCTGTCAGTTCCAATTGGAATTTAGTTTCACATCTGATCCTACAGCCCCAGCCGGTCTCATTCACAACCTGGCCTGTCCTTATTAATATTAAACTTGTTGATCTATTAAGTAGCATTTATTGATATGACAATCGAGTGTAGTGTATGAATGTCATCATTGGTTGTTGCCATTATGCGGCGGAATGTTCTGATCAGAACCTGAACCTCCACTATCGTTGTCCTGACCATCGCCATTCCATGGTCCACCATAGAAGCCATTAGGTCCGGGATTACTGTTGGAAAAGAAGATTTGTGTGCCCCTTGAACTGACATTCGAATGTCGAATGTTCAGAGTTCGAGCAACGTCTCAGAACAGAGAACATTATTTGTGCTTATATATCGCTGCACTTGCTCTGTCCTAAGTTGTACTGTTATTTGTTCTTATTCTCTAATAAAGACCTTTAACTTTATCGTGTGCCTCCGTGTGTGCTCTTGTGGACCAGTCACCTTTGGACTTCCCAAGACCTGTTCTGCTCTCTGTGGTCGAGTCAGCCGCTTGGATTCCCCGAGACCTGTTCTGCTCTCCGTGGTCGAGTCAGTCGCTTGGATTCCCCGAGACCTGGTTGTATCTTCGTGGACGAGTCACCCGCTTGGACTTCCACAAGACCTGCTGTCGTACTCTTGTAGACGAGTCACCGCTTGGACTTCTACAAGACCTGCTCGTGATCTTGGTGGACGAGTCACCGCTTGGACTTCCACAAGACCCGTTTGCTCCAACAATTACCGTTGCTACCATTTCGTGGTGGTTGTTGAGCGATTCCTGGTGCATGAATTGCCAGAAAAGAGGAATTCATCGGAAAAGGATATTGCAACTTCTGCAGATGAGCCAACAGCTTCTCGTCGAACAGCACCAGACGGAGCAATAGTGGTGACGAGGACTGTACACCGGGCTGCACTGTAGTGCCACCAGCAGCAGTTTGGTCGTGGTTGGGAGCAATGGTTGCATGCACCATTGAGGTGATGGACTCCGAGCCCGGATCGGTGTAGAGCCTGCCGGTGAGACCAACTTGGGCGAGGGCGTTGAAGGTGGTAATCACACCAAGGTAACCATTCGACAAGGCAACTCGAGGATAGAGCAGGGTTTTGTGCTGCTGGTTGAACAGAACCAGGACGCCAACCACTGTGCCACTGTTTGGAGGATTTGGTGTGGGTGTGACAGGAACAGTAGTAGCTTGACAAGCAGAATCGATAGCACCACCACTACTACCACCAGAAAGACCAGATGGCGAAGCTTGAGGAAACTCGACCTTGATGTGGTTGAGTCGAATATACTGCAAATCATCCATGAGACCATTCAAACTTGAGGTGTCCTCCTTGGAGTCATACACCGGCAGACCGTACTGGTTCAGTACAGGTCGAGCACAGCCAGGAGTGGCACTTGAGGGAGAAGGAACAGGTTCTTTTGCCGATTCGAGTCCATCGTTCGGTCTAGTAAAGCCAAGTGATTCGTCAGAGTTGGTACGAACGGGCGTAGAAGGAGTGCAACCACTGGGACTGTTGACTGGGACTTGAGTCGACTCGTTCGGCTGTTGACCGTCACTGGACAAACCGTTGCTGGTGCTGTTGGGATCGGACATTACGAAAGAGCAGCTGCTGGAGATAAGAAATCAAATAAGTGAACTAAAAAATTGAAACATTTATGGTAACTGGTTGGTTAGTTAACCAATTTCGAATCAAGGAAATTTCCTTAAGCGATGCGAAATTGCAAATTCCAAAATAAATATGAATAGTACAATGATCACTGATTACATTACTTTGAATAAAACAAACAAAATTTCTCACTACGAAATCAATTAATTGAATTTACAGTTGTTTCGTTACAGAGTGTTCATTTGTACGATGAGATAGCCAAAGGTTGAGATTGTGTGCAATTGAACTAGTCTAGACTGACCTGTCTAATCAGATCTGTGTTAACATTATAATTAGGCCAATAAAGTACGAGTCATATTTGGTTGCGAGGTAGGTTCATCGCTAGACTCGGTGGTTACTTGCACTTAGCTCTGTGAGAGTTGATTGGATAATTAATTGAGAGTTTGATTACCTTGCACTTGTGCGTTATGTCATTAGTCTTCCGTTTGAGCATTCATTTGGTATCACAATCGGGCTCAATGTCAATACTTGACTAATTAACAAGTTGGCCACTGCCTAATTCGGGATCATTATTTATGCACTGTTGATTCATAAGTATCTTCTTTAGTATTGGCTCCACTCGAGCAATTGTTCACATTGGTCGGTTATATGTCCAAATATTGTTAGACCCGTTCAGTACTGGTGCACTATGGTTCATTTCATTGTGCGCCTTTCTCTGTAATGAGTGCAGCTGCGCCAGACTTCAATCGTTTGGCTAAACTTTAGCCTAACGTGAGGAATCAATTTCCATCTCGATGATCTTTTGGCCTAAACGATCGTTCCATCACTTAGCACGAGTGACCAATCGAATTGGTACTTTTCTGGCCAATCGACGATTTGAGTGGTCAATTCGACGGTAAGCCAAATCTAAATTTAGTACTGCTATCGATTTGACTCGACATCGACTCGATTAGTATCAACTATGATTTGTCTGCATTACCAAGGGTATGGCACAATGATTGTTTATGCCAGGTGATTCAATCCTAATGCTATTTCCATTTAAATTGTAACACTAGTAGGACCCAAACATTCTAGATATCTCCAGTGACACTGGACCCAGTGTAAATAAATGAATTGAACATAACAAAGACGCATGCGCGCTGACACTGACATATGTCAGCCATTTTGTCAAACACGCTCAGAAGGGCTGTTGGCTCAAGTCTCGACTGGCCTTTGTTACTCATAAGTAATGAGTCATAACACTGTCATCGTCTCGTCTCATGGTGCTTATCGATCAATCAAGACTTATTCGATCGTTTCGATGAGAAGAGAGCAATTCATAATGTGCTATTTCCATAGAGCACTCAATTTGATTCAAACTTGTCCATTTCCATTCGTTCTCAACTGACTGCAACTGACAATTGATCTTATTCTTGATTTTACTCGATTAAGCTTATTTCTCCTGGCTTTCTCTGTTTTTGCTAGTGAGAAGACAATATGGCTCCTAAGAAAAAGCGAATGAGGACCCGAGGACATGAGAATTCTAATTCATCACCAACAGATGAACCCGTATCTACTAGCACGTCACTGCCCGAAGCATCTCCTGGTTGCACCAAAATAGTGGCTATCTCAGACAAGGAACTTTTCTCAGTCTTTTCACTCCTGCCACTCTGTGATCTCCAATGCCTGGAACTAGTTTCGCATCGATTTCGTTGGATTGCCCTGAAAGTTTACTCCGACAGACGATCCTTATCGTTAATTCAAACTCCACAGTATCGAGCTCAACTGGAGGACATAACTCGGTACTGGTACTTCACCGACTATAGCACTCGTTTTCCGTTTGGCGATGGCTGTTATCGCGTGAATCAATTTGAGTGCGGTTCAATGGTTCAGACAACGATTTCCCAGGGTGACCCAACTCGCCCTCTACTGTGTTGACCATTTATCGCTATAGAGATTTGTACATTTGGTCCAATTGTAAATATTCCTTGATCCAGCATTTTCTGGTACTCATATATTTCCCGTACATTTAGATATCCCACTCTGGAACGTCTCATTCTGTACAGCACTGGCGCTCAACAGACCGAGTACAATCAGCCACAATTTTGGACCTCGCTCTATAGATTACGAGGCTCCATACGCTATCTTCATCTTCCGTTCGATTTCGAGCACCATTTGACCGCAGCTCAGTTGTCTCCGCTGATGACGCTCATTCAACGGTTCTTTTATCTCAAAACAGATGTGAGACCACGGGATATGTTTCCAAGCAATACTGTCCAATGATCACTGGCAAGATTCGTCACAACTCATTTCCCATTTGGTTGCTCAACAGTGTTTTGCTCAGCTTCATCAGCTCTACCACAATCAACGACTCGTACTTCGACGGACAGAAGCAAGGATGGTGATAAGACAGAAAAAGACAGATTGGTTTACGTGATTGTAGAGAAAATGTTAATTAAGAGTAGAATCTAAATTCATGGAGAGGCGGATATATCCATCTCTATCACGATATATCTCTATATCTATCTCATTTATCGGATCATTTCTCATTATATCCATTATTATTTTATAACTTATAACTATGTAACAATATTATATATAACTTTAATAAATATAAACAAATAAACTCCTGTTCCCATCTCGGATTGTGTACAATTTGTAATCAATTTGACCTTTCTCATTTGTCATTTGACATTGCAATATTGTCGATCACCAAATGTGCCTTCACATGACATTACGAGTCTGCTATGTTATGTTCTCATTGACTCTGTGTGGATGTGGCCAATTGAATGCCTCCATTTTGTGTGTTCAGTTGGGCAAACAGTTGTTTTCAATATTTCCCACATTTAGCGGTTGTGATTTATGCTCAAATGAATGACACAAGCAGCCGAGTGTTTGTACACTAATTATTTTGAGTTTGTTTTTGGCATGTTTGCTGTACTCAAATCGAACCAATCTATGGCTCAGCCAAGTAGTGCCATTGGTGTTTGGCAAGTGAAGAGACATTAGTTTTGTCTTCCCTCAGGTCTCTTCGGTCTAATAAGTCACTGCTTTGTCTCAAGTACACAAGCCAAGTGTTTCGATCAGTCATTTCGTTATTGCCATTGCATTAGTCATTTAGTGTTTCTATTTATTATCATTCTGTCTGCCAGTTTGTGCACTCACATCGAAGGCCCATTTTCAGTGGAAATTTTAATTTCAGTCCGTTAATTGGGGGAAATAAGCGAAATATAAGTCCGTTGAGAACTGGCTGTGGTTGTGTATCTGTGTGTTCACATGCAACAACATGTGTCTGGTCTGACATGTTGATTGGGTGGATTGTTGATTGAACATTCTTACAGGCAGCCAGTCTGAGGTTCGTCTTGTTGGTTGCCTGCTATCGGACAGAGACATTGTCTGGGGGAAGAGTTGATTCAAATGGTGCTGACGGGGACACACTTGTCCCTCCGAACAATGACACTGGATCGCCATTATAGTGCACTTCTAAGTGAGACAAAACTGTGCGGTGAGCAGTGCCATATCGAATGATGTTATCATTGAACACTTCATTCGTGGTGACTGCTCATGTTGTGATGTAGCACTCTGGCGAACCACTCGAGTCACTGTCCAAGGTGCACCACCGCCAGTAACCCTTCCAAATGAGATTCATTCATTGAACCGCAAAATATGAAAGTATGATTATATTTGCATTTCCGCTAATTCATTATTTTCCTCTACTTTATATTCAATGAATGATCTGTTTGGTGTGCAGGAATTGATGAATACGACAGGGCAAAACAGAATGCACTCGCATTGTTGGCAATTAAGTTGAGTAGGACAGTCACTGGTTTAATGATGGGCCATTGATGGCTAATCCCTCGGTAATAATTGTGAAGAACAATGCAGTGCCGCGCACATGACCACTTGGGATAGATCACCTCCACCAGTGAGGCAAACTGTATATTAGGCTCGTCTTGAGTACTCACAGAAATGTGGCCAATCGAGTTGTTATTGTGTTGCTCATTTGCGATGTGGCATTTGGTTATAAATTACTAACTTTGGCAAACGCGTTTTTTACATCGGCCGGGTTGTATCTATTCCTATTGCAAAGCTACTAAGGTAGATTGTATTACAATTTGTGTACCGCATGGTTGAGTTAGTTTACTTTTATTGTGGCTTCCACAAGATTGACAGGCATTGGCACTGTGATGTATCGTTGATGTACTGCAGTACTGGCTGACCAAACACACGTGTGTATGGCCATTCGTGCGGTCATTGACGAGCGGTGGCTAAATAGTTACTGTAACCGCTCACTCGAGTATCACCGCCATTGGGTATATATGCTGGCTTAATTGACTATTCCTGCCTTGGCGTGATAAAGATTGATTCGCAAAATTTACTGTTCAACCTGGCAAGATGCAAGTGGATAACAGCAAAGCAACGAGGCAACAGTACAACGGCTGATGCAATTTGATTCAACGCTGAAATGTTTCAGCCAGTCACTGGCACTCCTCAACTCCTTTGCTTTCTTTGTCAAATTATTGCAAATAAAGTGGAGGAAATGAATGCATTCTTATGCATAAACGACTTTACAATTGGTCTTGCGGCTGGCCTTTGCTACTGTTTGGGCCCATACAAACAATGAGAGCCAAGTTACAAACTACTAAAGCACTACGAACCAAGCGAGCCTCCAACCGTTGATTCCAATTTGGAACATTGGGTTTATTATTGTGATTATTTGTGGTAAATTATTGCATTGTGTCAATTCAAACAGATCGCAGTTCATTGCACAATGGCAATATTGTATAGTAATATTTAAATTACATTAAAAAATTCACAAGCATATCAGACTTCACGTCGTTCTATTCACATTTGGAAATGCATTCGGTATCTATTCACTCTTTCACATTTCGCCTCGTGCTTGTTCATTGCTCGTCTGTTGGTCTGTCCAGTTAACGAGTGAAATTACTTCTCGCCCAGTGATTGAAACCATCATCGGGCGTTATGTATTTGTCCAGGTTTGATCTGTGTCTATTTGAGTGAATCAATCAGTGCATTTTTCACTTCATTACCGATTGTTTATTCTGTTGGGCATGTTTCGCTTATTTATCAGAACGTTAGGTAATCGGAAATGATCTGCTGCAAGCAGGGAGACTTGACTGCTGTCAGTGTATTCTCACTCAAGCTTTGCATCCTATTAGTCCTCTCTCTGTTCACCGGTTGCCGCAATGGAAGTAATCCTTTCAAATTG
Source organism: Rhizoglyphus robini (assembly GCA_023373905.1). Classification (NCBI taxonomy): domain Eukaryota; kingdom Metazoa; phylum Arthropoda; class Arachnida; order Sarcoptiformes; family Acaridae; genus Rhizoglyphus; species Rhizoglyphus robini. The sequence goes on along the minus strand of JAKIJQ010000001.1, from coordinate 8,727,383 downwards.
GCATACAAATTATATTTATAATTATTGCTCTCGCATTTCTGCAGTGTTGCCATATCGTCATAAATTATTTAACAGTCGCACTAATACATTTAAACTGTAAGTCAAAGTCAGAAGCCATTTTAAGCAAATAGTATAGTTTCTTAGAAAACTTGTAAAATGTCAGTGGCAAGTGGGAGAAGGTGCATCGATGTGATTGTGATCACAATGCTGTGGTCCATAATGGGTTTCTCTTGGCCTATGGCTGTCCACGAGCTAATTACATTAGTGCTAATTAATTTAAGTTCGAGGCTTCAATTGAATTTGCACTCCACAATGTAGCTTCCACATGGCAGCCGTGGATCGGTGCTTTGTTTCATCAAAAGAATTTGAATTTAATTGCCTTTAACGGCTTTGATGGCAATCGAGTGTTGATAAGTTACGGATGGTGGCTCAGTCGGACTCTGTTTTGGTCACTCAACTCAATTAGCTACTTGCGCTAATTTGTCTGGTGCGTGTTTGTCCTCGAATTGTTCACATCTCCACTCGAGATCGAAAGGCACCAGAGTCCATTGACTGGAAGTCTCACTGCCTTCACAATGTGAAGTTCACATTCAACTTATCGATGCACTTCCTTATAAGGCAATATATTGGCAAATGTGGCTCTGGTAAATTGAAGAACGAATCTATTTTTGATATTATCAATCTTTCAGAGATTCTCACTGTCTGTTTATTTGTTGTCTGGCTGACTAATTGCACTGATGATTTGTCTGTTTGGTACTTTCCGATGGCACACTATGGATGTGTCACTTGAAGCCTGCCTATACTACAGTCATCGATGAATTATTGTCGCTTCTCAAACAGTCAGTCATTTGGCATCGCTGACCTTTCCCGACCGGTGGTCCAATCGCCACGACCGTCCTGCACGGCTGCACTAGAGCATTGTTTCTCGTGGTGGCTCGAGCTGAGATGCTTGGTCTCGCTCGGTCTTGGTAAATTCAATTTCGGCTTAATTTGGCTCGTTATGTTGGTTATGTCTGCTCATTATTGTGTCATTCTCCATTGTCTACTAAGTACTCTACTTGTCTCGCTTTGTTCTGGTCTTGTGCCTCAGTTTGCCTTCTTTTAGTTTCTTTGGCCAACTTAATCGTTTATTTTGGTCAATCTTAATTTGCCTTTTGCTATAGTTAAAATATACCAAGCTTGGTATTTGCATTTGTGTTGCGCAATAAATTCGTTGTACTATTATAATAAACAAACATATAAATGAGTAAAACAATTTACAATGATAAATTATCACCTCCAGTGAGCTGTGTACCTTTCACTGCTCATTCATTCATTCATTATCATTAACCGCTTAATCCTGATCGGGTCGCGGGGGATGGCAGGTTAGCACCAGTCGCCAGTCATCGCGGTCCAAAGCTTGATCAACGATCTCCGTGGTCTCCAATCCAGCCCTTTGACATAGCCTTTCACTGCTAATATGGCCAATTATCCAAAAAGCCATTGTCTGCACGTCCACCAAGTGAGCCATAGAGCACAGGCTCTGTCTGGCATCTCTCTTGCTCTCTTTATCGAATTGTCATTATATTCGTGCATTATCCGTATGATCGCCACAAACATTTTACATTGGAGCAATTCACTGACTTGTGAGCGCTCTAATTATTAGAGTCTAATACATTCTCGGAGAATGTATGCACTGTAGACTGTCGATTGTGTTGAGTGGCTTTGTGTGTGTGCCTCATTACCCTAATTAATTTGCTTATATGACATTCAATCGACGATCGATTTTTACTTTTTGCAATTGAAACAGCTCGAGCAAGGCTTACAAGTGTGGTGGCTTAAGCCAATTGTCCGAGGCATTGCATTGATCGGCCTGTGCTGGAATGCAAATGGCCAAATTCGTCCTCAAATCCGCCAAATAAATTATAGCTGGAAATTAATATCAACATGAATTACTCGCTATTCAACATCCGGAGACCAATTCCGCCGACTACAAACGATGAATTATGTGCAAAACGCCTCGAATGGAAAACTATGATTTAATCTAAGAGCGAAATAAGATAAATCATTGATCAATATATTGTAATTACACCACCCAGCGAGATTGATTGACTTTGCTCAATTTTTGAAGAGTCGGAATTCAAATATCATTGAGAACTGAGAAAGGTTCCATTAATTGCTTCCGTTAGGCCAGTTCAAGCAATGTCTGAATGGAAACAGTTACACCGATCGGCCGAGATGAGAGAGAGAGAGAGAGAGAGAGAGAGAGAGAGAGAGAGAGAGAGAGAGAGAGAGAGAGAGAGAGAGAGAGAGAGAGAGAGAGAGAGAGAGAGAGAGAGAGAGGGAGAGAGAGAGAGGGAGAGATAAGAGGTCATTGTCAAGTGAGTGCTTGTTTGTGGCAAAAGGAGAGACACCACCATCTTGATAAGGAATTGAAGATTCAAACACATTTCGCCACATTCGACTGTTCAGTGAACAGTGTTCACTTCCACTGTCCACTTTAGTCTTGATTAGGCCTGAGGCAGGCAGGGCGCCACAATGGACATTTATTGAGGAAAATATATTGACCAAATGGCATTAACAATTGGCCATTATTGTTTCATTAGCGGATATATCGATAAGCTCGGATAACGAGGTCGATTTGTGTTGAAACGTGTCAGGGTCAATAACACAATGCATGAATTGGCATTTGAACGACTAGACGTGAAATCAAATGTCCGCATTTGTCCGAATTAGTCAGTTCACCAGCCAAACCAAGTATATCACAAATTGAACAACCACACACAACCGCTGAACAGATTCGATCGATACGTTCCACATGTCAAGACATCGGAATTATTTCGGAAGTGAAACATTCAGGGAAACGTGTGCACTTTGCAACGGATATTGATATTAGCTGCTCAAATAGATGTTCCGACTTATGGCAATTGGGCAAAGATTCAATTATCCAATCACAAACAACAGGCTCAGTGATATATCAACTATGATAGTTAGCGGAAAGGAACGAACAGAGTGATGCATCATGATTAGTCACCAATAGTGCAAGTAAATCGCTTTTAAGGGCTTTATTGAGAGTTAGTGATATTGCTCACATGTGCCAGTGTGGTCAGTCTGGATTATAATTATGCATGCATGCACAGTGACATCAGTGGATCACATGTTTCGCACTGTGCATCTATTAGTGGAATAGACAAACACTAAGCCCTCTGACTTGTTCTAACAAGAGGCAATTAATGACAATGGCAAGAACGATTTGCAGTGTTTCTAGGAGAGAAAAGACAATACTGTTGCATTCATGGCCACAGACAATGAATGATTTAAACTAGAGAAAAGTTGGCAAGTTGGTGAACAGACAAAACAAAATGATCCCACTTGATTAAATGTTAATTACGAACTTGTGGCTTGTTTGTGAAAAAGTGGTCCATTTGGTAAGTGTACGAAATTAATTTGATTGTGCAAGCGTTCCCGCGTTTATCGCAAAACAAATGACCAACTGACAAACAAACTGCAATGTGAGCCATCACAATCACACTGAATAATAGATCGCACAATGAGCCAATCAAAGCAACCACAGCTAAAAGCCACAAGTTCGCCCATTTGTTTGTGCCACAATAGACCAGTGAAGACCACTGAAGCTCGAGTACAGGCCCGAGCCAAGTGTCACTAATTGACAATGCAATGAAAGGGACAGAGACAAACACGACCGTGATTAATGTTGATTGCACACACAGCCACCAGTGGAGATCAATCGACAGAGCAATCGGTGGATGGAGAGACAGGCAGGAGGGCAGCAATCGCGCACAACCTCGTCCAAGACGCCAACACATCAACCGAGACACATTTGCCCATCACACGCAAAGTAATATTGCCATCGTCGTGCTCTAATCGAATTAAATTTAATTAATTAGCTTTATCGTCAAATTAATTTATATTCTTCTTCCAGTTGTTGGTTGTCTCGGCCTGGGCTTGTCCTTTGGCTTGGCCACTATTATTAACAAGCGCATAAACATAAACAGAGAATGACGCAGCGATGAAAATGTAACCAAATACGAGACAATTGGCCACACCTGTGAACCCTAACGAACAATCGAGTCAATCAATTGATAAAGTTTGGTGCATCTATTACTGGACCAGTGGCAATCAATTATATCATAATAATTCGAATCCTGTCTGCCTATCGCTCCGTTTGAGAACATTGCGAAAGAGAACGATCACACTTGGTTCAGTTGATCAGGACGAAAACAAATGACTGCAAAATAGAACGAATTATCATAATTAGTAACAGTAATTATTCTAAACTCAAAAGTTCTCAACTCCGCCCAATGTTTCTATAAAAACGATCTAAAACTTCCAAACGAATTATGCTTTGTCAGTCTCCTCTCAACTCTTGCCAAGTTCAAGTCTAACCAAATTCTCCATCTTAACCGTCATCTTTACAAGAAATTGCAATGGGTGAACCGGGCTAATCGAAAAACGATGACAACGACGCTGAGCTGAAGGATGGGAGCACCAAGAAGGAAGACGCCAGTGCTAAGAGCGCCAAAGGACAAGATTCTTCCAAGAAAGAAGACCCAAAGGGTTCCAAGAAAGAGGGACCAAACGACAAAAGCAACCAGAGACGAACCAATTCGCCCACCGACGAGCGAGACACTACTACCATGGTCGATGAGACAAGAGATGACGGTCCGCAAGACTATGTCCCATGCAGACATGTGCTCGATTCCAAGTGGGACGAGGTGTGGAACGAGTTGATCGAGCCCAAGCTCACACAACTAACTGGCCTGGTATTCGTGAACCCGAGTTTTGCCCGCACCTACTACGTGCCGACCAGTCCATTCCGTTATGACTATGACGGGTTGGTGGAATACAACCTCTTCAACAATGAAATTTTAGCTTCAATGAGGAGTGCCCGCTATGAAAATGTGATGCAAGGCCAGATTCGCAATGACTCTTGCTTCATTTCGATGCACGTGTGTTCAGCCGTCCAACTGGTGGACAAATTGTGCTCTCGGTGCCATAACCTTGTGCGGCTCAACTTTCACTACTACCACTTGGATGATAGCTTCATGGCCTACATCATACGCTATTTGCCAAATGTGATCTCCATCAACCTGGAAAATTCGATCGGTCTTTCTCCGATAGCATGCGCAAACTTGGGCTCTTTGAGCCATCTTGCCCATCTCAATTTGGCCGGTTGTGACATAAGTGAGGGAAGTATGAGCAAAGTACTGGAGAGCTGTGGTCAAATAGAATCGCTCAATGTTAGCAACAATTGTGCCATCACAGGTAAGTAAAGTATTAAAAAGCTATTTGAGATATTGACTTTGCTTTTTCTAGGTCAGTGCTTTACTAGCCGGACGATCAAGAAACTGAAGCGACTCAACATTCGGGACTGTTGGGGCATTAACTCTTCTCAGTTAACCGAAATGGCTCAAAATGGACTGTCAAACTTGATTGAGCTCCTCTGCAACAGCGGGATTACTAACGACTCGTTAGCGACGATCTGCAGCAACTGTCCCTCTCTGTTGCACTTGGACATCAGTTTTGAAGAGTTCACCTACAACGACGACTCTGGCTGCAACTTACTCAACGACAAAGGCTTTTCTGAAATTGCCAAGTTGACCAATCTAAAAAAACTGCGATTACGACACATCGGCCGACTTTCAGACAAAGCCCTTTCTGACATCACTCGAGCTTGCTCGAATCTAGCCGAGTTGACCCTTAATCTGCGCCATCGTCACAAACTGACCGATAACAATGCACTGAAAGACATTGCTAAAAACTGTCCCAGTCTGAAGTACTTCGAAGCAGTGCACAACCATTTTATCGGCAAGCATAGTATCGAGGAACTTGCTGGTTTATCGTACAGCTTGACGCATTTGATTCTCCGTGGAGACGAAATGGTCACTGACGACTATATAAGCGAGTTGATCAAAAAGTGTCCCTATTTGCGGACCATCAACCTGGATGGTTGTAAGGATGTAGGAGAAAAGACGTTTAATGCGTGCTTGTCTCATGCACGAGACGTTTCGATCGATTCGGATGGAAACAAAGTTGAGTTCCAAGCCAATCTGGTGTGCACCGCCATTGATCGAAGCAAGCTGAATGACATGAGAGACGATATGCCTGACAATTTGCGCATCCGTGTAAGCGACCAACGACGCGACAAGGACTACTACAACGAATTTGATGGCCAAAAGGTGAATGAGCTCCAATTGAAGGATACATTCATCCCCTTCTATTGGCTCGATTTCAACTGATTATTGTAATCACTAGCCATTATGCAGCGCATCTTTTATTTATGCTGCTATTAAGCAACTTTAAAAAATAAAATGTTTAAACATCAACAGAGGTTGAACGGGTAATATTCATATAACATTTGCGACAAACTGGTCTCTGTGACTTGGTGTAGTGGCAAGGAATGATGCAACGCTTGTCAATGCACCGAGTTTTTAGTAATACAATGGCAATTAAAGCCTCACAAGTAGTTGCTGACTGTGGACTGATTGGTCATACTCGGTCACCTGCACAGATGGGCACTTGTATGCACTTGGTTTGCAATGAAATAATAAGCAAAAATAAGCTTTGCACGTCAAATGTATCGACAAGCAGGGCCAATGTCTCAGGCAGACAAACGATACATTTGACGACAACAATTGTTGCAACAAGTCACTCGTTCGACTCCACTCAACTCACCTTTGCCATTTCCTTCGACGTTAATTTGATTGATTTTAATGTACAGTTAATTGCATATTTGGCCACTAGATTGCCACTCGATGCAAATTCAGTTTGCTACTCAAATTGTTCGGTGGGAAAATGACGAATGGAAAGAATCGTTCGGGTGCCACTTTTATGGCGTTAATGTTGAACTCGCTTGTCATTGCACTTCTTCTCCACTCTAATTGGCTCGATGTGAAAGAGAATGTACCACTCATTTAGACTGCGGTCACCACCAAACATCGGCATCAAACCAACACGCACAATCACTTGGCCCAAATCGAGTTTAGTAAGCAAAACTCAATTTACACTGGCGGAGAAGCTTTAATTGAGTTTGTAACCCGAAATAACATTCATTGACACATGTGTGCCAACTTGTCCACACCGCGGGCAATCTTGATGCCCCATTCCAGATTGAGTGTAGCACCGGGACTGATGCGCTTGGTGGTGATGTACTCGACCTCGCCTGTGTGAACGTTGAACTGGCGTTCGATGTTGGCAGTGCAGGACATTTGGCAGAGGGAGCCTAAGGCCGACAGCATAAAGCCTAGCACTACGGGTTGACGCTGGTTGACACCTCGGATAGCGTCCAGCTGAAGGGAGAGAGCAGGTGGGTGGTTAGTTAGAATGCAAGCAAACCGGACACTACTTTGGTGATCTTGGTCTTGGCCTGTGGAGAGTACTTGAGAAAGCGGAGCAACTGGTACACCAGGAACAGGTCTTTTCGGTTGTCGAGGCAAGGAGGAGTTCATCACATTAATGATGCACATCAGCCTCGAGCAGTAAGCCAATCTGCACTCGGGCACCTGGATTGTTGAGTTTAGACTCGTACGTAGTGAGGCACAGTGCCACTGCCATCACCTGCCAACTCTTGATCGCCATTGCTGAGCCATCGGTCTGGATTGAATCTGCTAGAATCTCCTCCAGTGAACGAATTCGGTCGAGGTTCGGATGGAGAATCTTGCAAAAGTCAAAAGTCTTGCAGGATGAGTTGAGAGTTCTTGCCCAACAGATGCTGCTTGTGTAACTGCTCGCACATTTTCTCTCCGTGTCGTCCACTTTGACCGGCGGTCAAACAGGCGCTCGAACAAAACCAGACACTCTTGCACACGGGGCACTTGACCTGTTCGGTGGCTCGGTTTCTCTCCCGGTAACAGTAACCACTGGCAGTGTTGCGAACTGACTTGAATGCAATCGGGTTTGAAATGTTTTGATGGTAAATAAAACAAAATTCAGTATTTTCAAATTGATCTATTCTATCGACATGATATAGCAATGAATTACACAATGTCATATAAATGAGACTTCTTTCGTTCATAGCAAACTTCAAATTAGAAATCAACGAGTCAATGACAATGTTTCCCAAAAACTCTCAAGAAATAGAGAAAATAGACAATCAAGTAAAATGATAATGTAATTATAATTAGCAACGAAAATGATTTATATGATAAACTGGTACAGGCGTATTTACAAATGTCAATAATAAACGATAAAATGCTCATGTTCGTCACAAAATGTGGCCCTGAAAAGGGCCGTTTTGATTATAGATGCAAAAGTGAGCGCACCTAGGCACGTTCTCCTCGGATTCGTCGAGCGAGTTGAATGTCCTTGGGCATGATGGTCACACGCTTGGCGTGGATGGCGCACAAGTTGGTGTCCTCAAACAGACCAACCAAATAAGCCTCGGAAGCTTCCTGAAGAGCCATCACGGCGGACGATTGGAATCGAAGATCGGTCTTGAAGTCCTGAGCGATTTCACGCACCAAACGTTGGAAGGGCAACTTGCGGATCAACAGTTCGGTCGACTTCTGGTAACGACGGATCTCACGGAGGGCGACAGTACCAGCACGGTAACGATGAGGCTTCTTCACACCACCGGTTGCTGGAGCAGACTTGCGGGCAGCCTTGGTGGCCAGTTGCTTTCGTGGAGCTTTGCCACCAGTTGACTTACGAGCGGTTTGCTTGGTTCGGGCCATTGCGAGTTGTGGGAGAGAGAACGATGTGATCGAAACGAAAGTGAAAGAGCAAATGAGAAAGCTACCAAACACAGCAGCGGGCTTTTATACTGTGAGGGACAAATGGGCGAAGCATGCGTGACCTGTCAGCCAATCAGAGCAAGGCTAGTGATTGCTCTCTGTGACTCACCGAGAGCTACACTCACTGGCGCGCATTGAAATTTAGGCGCCAAATTTAGACCACCAAAAAGGAAAATCACGAATTAATATTTGATCGAAACTTTGTTGTCAATTTGATATAAAATAAAATACCATGGTATTTGTTACAAATAGCCCCATTTTAATTTCATCCATTAAGTTACAACTCACAAAATAGTCAGATACTAACAATGTAAGATTCATCAAATAAGACATTCTGCACAATTAACAACAAAACATTTAAGTGCCTCAAATAATGAGATTTTATATAATATAATAATCAAATTAAAATTATTTCAAACGAACTAACCAGCAAAATGGTTGCATAGGAAATTATATTTACATAATAAAAGTACAACTGATAAAGTGCTCGTTTTGGTTCAAAATAAGTGGCCCTGAAAAGGGCCGTTTGTAAATAAGATTCGAAAGCAGAATACTTAAGCAGTCTTTTCGGTCTTCTTGGGAAGAAGAACAGCCTGGATGTTGGGCAGGACACCACCTTGGGCGATGGTCACACCGTTCAGCAGCTTGTTCAACTCTTCGTCGTTTCGGATGGCCAACTGCAAGTGACGGGGAATGATGCGAGTCTTCTTGTTGTCTCGGGCAGCATTGCCGGCCAACTCGAGCACTTCAGCGGCGAGATATTCGAGGACAGCAGCCAGGTAGACTGGAGCACCTGCACCAACTCGTTCGGCGTAGTTGCCCTTGCGCAACAATCGGTGGATTCGACCAACGGGAAATTGGAGACCGGCACGGGACGAGCGGGACTTTGCCTTTGCCTTAACCTTGCCACCTTTACCACGACCAGACATGTTTACTTGAGGTTTGTTAGGAGTTTGCGAAAAGCGCGACAAAAACAAATTGAAGTGAGTAAGACAACAACTGGGTTCGCTGCTTATATAGCCAGACTGTGCATGTGCTGTTAGCCAATCAGAAGCGAGCACGCTTTGACGGGAAGCGCGCTGATTGGCTAACCGCATATGCATAGTTTTGATGGGGTATATAAGGTGAGTGAGTCGCACGCAAAACTCCACTGTTGTCTCTGTTTGAATCACCAAAACAAACTCACTCAATTCACCATGGCCCCGCCAAGCACCGGAAAAGCTGTGAAGAAGACTGGCAAGGCCCAGAAAGCTGTCCGAGCCACCGACAAGAAGAAGCGACGTAATCGCAAACGCAAGGAATCCTTCGCCATCTACATCTACAAGGTGTTGAAGCAGGTTCACCCCGACACTGGAGTCTCCTCGAAGGCCATGTCCATCATGAACTCGTTCGTCAATGACATCTTCGAACGAATCGCCGCCGAATCCTCCCGTCTGTCGCACTACAACAAGCGAACCACCATCACTTCCCGCGAGGTGCAGACCGCTGTCCGACTTCTCTTGCCCGGTGAATTGGCCAAGCACGCCGTGTCCGAAGGCACCAAGGCCGTCACCAAGTACACTTCCAGCAAGTAGATCTGTACAATCTACTAGTCAACTCAAACGGCCCTTTTCAGGGCCACTCATTTTGACCAAATTGAGCAGTAACCCTAATAAAACTATTTAATTCGATTTGTCTCATTTGATTTTTCTTTTTATTGACTACCAGACACGAGCTTGTCTGATTGGCTTGCGAGTCATAAGTTGTGAGTTATTGCCACATTCCTGTACATATTGATCAAATGTCGACAGTGGTTTGCTAGTTTGCAGTTAGATTGCTATATTGAATGATCATTTATTCATCATTTATTGATGGATTTTATCAAATAGAGCATTAGCTTTGCTTTGCTATCTATAATTATAAAATCGAAAAATTATATAATATATTATATAATTGCCAACTGATAAGCAAATTTGCACATGAAAATTAATAAATTTATTGACTTGGTAAACAAAAAAAAAGATGTCAACAAAAGCTATTTGATCATGTCAGTTTGCAATACAACAAACTCAATAGAAATATTGATTTACATTATAATGAACTTAAACAACAAATGCTCGTTTCATCAGATTAGTGGCTCTGAAAAGAGCCGTTTTGGAGGTTAGATGCGGACGATTACAATCGGGTTAAGTGAGTGCGTTCACTTCTTGGCGGGAGCCTTCTTGGGGGCTGCTTTCTTGGGAGCGGCCTTTTTCGGTGACTTTGTTGGTTTGGCTGCTGCCTTGGGCTTCTTGGATGCGGCTGGAGCTTTGGCGGGTTTTGCTGCCTTCTTTGGCGCGGGCTTGGGTTTCTTTGGAGTTGTCGCCTTCTTGGCCACTTTCTTGGCACTGGTTGCCTTCTTCGGTTTGACGGTCTTGGGCTTGACAACTTTCGGCTCCTTCACGGCCTTGTTCAACTTAAACGAACCAGTGGCACCTTTGCCTTTCACTTGCACCAACGCACCCTTTGCCACGGCAGACTTGAGGAATCGACAAATGAACGGATTGAGACGATCGATTTCGACTTTGTTGTTGGCGGCGATGTGCTTCTTGATGGCAATCAGCGATGAGCCTCCCTTCTCGTTGAGAGCACCGATGGCAGTCTTGACCAACGTGGCAACCGGTGGATGAGTTGGCGCGACCTTTGGCTTGGATGCTTTCGGGGCCTTAGCAGACTTGGAAGTCCACAGAGAGAAGTCGTCGTCAGTTGCAACTGACAATCCTTGACTTTCGTCAGTTCGACTTATTTTCGTCTGTTGTATCTGACGAGTTGTCAGTTGGGATTGACGAAATTTTTGGTCAGTTGCAACAGACAATATCGTCAGATGCAATTGACGAAAAATTTTGTCAGATGGAACAGACGAAAATGTATAAATTCGATTATCAAATCTTAATTATTTAAAATTTTCATAAATAGTTAAAAAAATTCAGAAAAATTTGTATTTATTGTCAAAATTATGTAAGATTTATAATTACAAAACAATTCAACGAATCCATTTGACAAGCATGTTGTTGTTTTTGTCATCGATAAAAAGATAATCATTTGAGAAGTGCAAATCGCTGAATAAAATATAATGATCATCAGAAAAGACCTTCTTCAGAAATTTCAACGAATTATTATAAAGCTTCGGTCCTTTGACCTTTCCATCATCGCCCCTTTCTTGAATAGGATCAAAAACGCTCCCTTTGCAGTAAATTTTCCCATCCTCGCCTTGCAAAAACGATGATGTGTAAAACCAGTACTCCTTGTTGTGTTTTGTTCTCCTCAGCACGTTTTGATTCAACCGGTAAGGATACAATTGTGATGGCAATTTTTTCAATGAAGTAGGTAACGTCTGATCAGTCATGAATATTGGTCGTTCTGTTGCGACATCAGGCCAGAAATTGGTATTCAAGAAATCGCTCTTCTCCTCCATCAAGGCGATCATGTACTGATGTTTGGTGTGAATGGTTAAGGCCGGGTTGAGGAAGTTCTTCATTACTCTTGCTACATTCTTGCAGTACTGATGCTTGTGTTCATACCTGAAGCAAGAGTAGAGATACAAAGGACCGAACATGTCAGTCAGGTCGCCATAGTGGGACAAATGGTGCAATTTGCAGTAAACACTCAAATCGGGTTTCAATACTTTCCAATTTTCGACAATATCGTTAGACAAAATGGTCATTCGAATCAGATCTTTTCTTGTTAAAACAGGAGAATATGAAAGAAGTATAAATTCTTTCACTGACATAAAAAGATTCCACTCTGCTTTAAAGTTGGTTGGATTGAACGCAGGGAATAGAATTGATTCGAGACGTAAAAGAGCCTCAAGTTTCTAAAAACATTTTGGAAATATGAAAGCACATCAATACAGTAATTATAGTTACTTACTTGAAGGGCTGTACCTCTCAACCTGAATCCAGTTTTTGAATACCAATTCAACGTAGGCTTGCCTTCATAAAATTTAAAATTTTTAAATCGACTTTGAACTGCTTCAATATCTTTCTTCGATGGATATTTTTTTGTAGGCTTTTTGGTGGCACTGGTTGTTGCAGCAGAGGAGACAGGGGCAGCAGTGGCGGCTTTTGTTGTCTTTTTGGTAGCCTTTGGTGCCTTTGCTTTCACCTTTTCTTCAATCGGAGTTACAATGGAAGTCAAAATGTAATTCAAAACATCTTCACCAACTCCTTCATTGATATCGTGCATTTCATCTGGTGGACAACAGTTGAATCTTGTGATGTCACCATTCAAACCATCAAAAGGAAAATCGCGAAGAACCAAGGCCTCAGGATCGGTATCAATAAGAAGGTGATGTTTGGATGGACATTGGATGTTGTCGGCGCCTCGCTTCTTGTTACCCGGTGCTAGACAGAAACGGCAGACAAAACAATTGTTGTTGAAGCTTTTCTTGAAACCTTGAAGCTCATAGACGCCCAAGTTGTCACCACAAATGCAGCTTAGTGTGACATCAATGTGAATAACTTCGCCGCCAATGTTCATGTCGACGCCATTTTGCATTAGTTCGTCGAGGTCTTTTCTCAGTCTAGCATAGAGAACACTTAGAGGATCTTCAAGGCCGAGAGAATCTAGATCTTTCCGATTGACCATAATAAGCATCTCGATGTCCGTTGCACGAGAACGTTCTTCAAAGGGAAGGTCAGCGAGTGATACGTAGACATTAAGGAACTTCTGATCAGACCCCATCCCAGGTGATATTTCAACTTCATCGCAATTTAATTCGATTTTAGCTTTTCTTTGCATTCGTGGAAATACTTTTGCATCTGACAAAGAATCGATGTGCTTGTCAAGATTGGTTATTTTTGCCTCGTTTAGTATTTTGTTTCGTATCGATTCATTACGTAAATACTTCTGCACCACCTTGCGAATCGGAATATACGAATATCGACACTTTCCAGTCGAGTTTTCAAGTTGAACTATTTCGGGTTTGATGTAAGTGGTAAAGTATTTCTCAATGTAAGAGTCTTGCAAAAAGTCGCTTTTGATCACTTTTTTGTAGAGTTCTATCTTAGTTTTAGACAAATTGAGGACAGATTCAAAGTGAGATATCATCTGGTAGACTAACAAATTGATGTGCTTTGACGGAGTACACTTGACATATATTTGTTCCATTATCAAAAGCATAAGTCCCTATTTGAAGCAAATTCACATTTAAAAATTTATAAAATTGTATTTAAAAAATATACCTTAAAAAATCCATCGCCCTCCAAGTCATTGACAGTTTTTCTCGACTCTTCAATAATTGGGTCATCATTTGGAATAGATTGAGGATGTCTGAGCCTTGCAAATTCGTCAACTTCCTCAGGTTCAGTTTCGATAGAAAGCTCAATTTCTGGCTCAATAATATCGAAATGTCCAGACTCATCTTCTTCGGTTACGTCTTCCATCTGAACATCATACTGAACATTTCCATCTGCCACCACATCAACATAATCAGGAATAAAGTCGTATTCTTCACTTAGTGGAACTTGTTGCATCAAGCTCAACTCGAGTCTTCTCCTTTAGTATTTATACAGAAGTTAATTTAAAACAATTTGCAAAATAACATTTATACCTTTTTGATTGGCACTCATCTGGATGCTTTTTCAATGTGACGGGATAATTGAAAAACCTTGTAGAGTTCTTTGCCACAAAAACAGTGAACAGATTTGAGTTTGTCGTCATTTGGTTCAATATCTTTAAGTTGATAGTAAATATCTTCAAAACGAGAATTTCGATAAGTGATGCACCTTGCAGACATGTTTACAGTGACGTAAATATAATTCTTAAAAGAAACAGAAAGAAATCGCCGAATTATTCGGTAGGTTGCCGACGAGAGAAGGCAGAAATGACAGTTGAGTCGCCAACAAACGTTTGTTGAACGTCAGTTACGATACAAATACGTTGTAAAGTTAGCAGTGGCACACTCAAACTGGCGCAATTCGTTGTAGCCGTTGAGTCAAGCGACAGCCAATCAAAGCAATCAGTTCATCAAACTGAAACTTGCGCATGCGCTTTCACTTATTCAAACAACGACCGTTTGTTTTGCTCCTGTCTGCTCTCTTGTCCGACTGACCTCACCGCGGCCTTGTCTTTGTCGCTATCTGAACTTAAGATTCTGAAGCTTCTTTTTGCTTTTGACTATAAGTTTGTTATCTATAAATTATCAAGCCATGAATGATCAACAGCAGCAACAACAAACAAATCGACAACCAGAAAACAATCAACAGCATCAAAGTATGTCACCTAACTATTTTAATTATTGTTTTTCAAATATTTATTTTTATTATTATTGTGTATAGGCAATAGTTTTCCTAATTATGGTTCATATGGCCAAACGCCTTTAGGAAATTACTCTTACGGTATGAATCGCTGTAACCGCTTAACTTTTGTAAACCGAAATTTACTTTTAAAGGCAATTCTCAGTACACCCAAAATTATAACCCGAATGTGCTTCATTATTTATCCCAAATGATGTCACAACAACTTCCACCAATTGGTTCCCACTTTCCACCGAACGTTGGGCATATTCTGCCCAACTTTTCTCGTTTCTCTTCAGATTTTATTCGAAGCAAATCAATCGGACTAGAATGTCCACCAAATGATGTTCATGCCACCTTCCCTCAGAATCCTCTTATTGCTTCTCAAAATTCATTGGCGGAACATTCTGGGTCGAATCGGCAACAATTTGATGACTCTTTGGTTACTGAAAGACCCCAAGACACTTCTGCTTTGGGTCAACCGTCTATTGGTTCAGTTCTTAACGAAACTTTTTCAAATGAAGAAAGTATGTCTTTTTTGTAAATACTGCAAAATTCTAACAATTTTTAATAGGTCTCGAAGATACTTCTCAATCGTCAGGAAGCTCTAATGTGATTCCTCTCTCTAATTCGAGCAACTTCGACGATTCTTATGATGGTTTGGCTAACAATCGCACTGAGGAAGAAGAATTGCTTTCAGTTGTTAATTCAGTGACAAATGGGACTTGGAAGGCAGGAAAAAATGAAGTTACTCCAAGGGCAACGATGCCTCCTTGGCTGGTTATGGATCCTTTTGTCGAAATGAAGTGGAATTTTGAAGTAAGACATTTTGATCTCGTTGTTTATGCTGAAAGTCTCGCTGGTTGGTTCAAGAGTGATGCTGTTGAGACAGCTGATTGGGACAAATTTTCTGACAAAATCACTCAATTGGTCAAAAAATACCGCGATCAACTTGCCAAGTATTTTCTCAAGGGTTTGAATCAATCAGACAGGCGAGATCTGTGTGGAGCTATTGCGCATGAATATCCTAAAATGGGGCAACGATATTCTGAGCTTCGAAAGAGCAAAGCAAAAGGCAACAATTTTGGGTGTGATACAACGTTTACCTTTCGAAACATTACGGTAATATTGATTTATTGGATTCTGCCTATACTAATTTAGTTTTAACTAGGCCTTACTCTTTGATCGACTAACTCGCCAAATCGGATATATTCCGAAAAAGAACTCGAAACTCGTCCACCTGTCACTCCTCCAGTGAAAAACCAGAAAAAAGTCCGAAGCAACTTCTAAAGCTAACCGAAAACGCAAGCAAATTAGACTCGAATTACAGCAAGCAGAAAAATGATTTCGCATTTTTTGTTTTGTTTTGATTAGTTTGTAATTTATTTAATTGATTGATTTGGTTTTTTGTTTTAAATTTAATAAAATCAGATACGATATAATTCTCTGTTTTGTTGCTGAAATATATTTATTGAGCGTGTTTCGTCTAATCCATCAGACGATATTTTTCGTCTGTCACAACAGACAATTTTGTCAGTTGGAATAGACGAAATTTTTTGTCAATTCCAACTGACCACTCGTCAGATGCAACTGACAAAAAATTGTTGAACTGACGAAAGTAAAGGATTGTCAATCCCAACTGACGACGACTTCTCTGTGTGTCTTCTTCGGTGTGCTGGGAGCAGCAGCAGCTGGGGCAGTAGCGGTTTCAGTCATGTTGAGGTTGGAGTTGAGCGAGAGCACGAGTGCAAATGAAGGCCAACTGCTGTGTGGCCAACTATTTATATGCAGCACACAAATCACAAACATGCTGGGAGGAGTCTAGTTAGCCTAGCCAATCACATTTGAGGGAAACAAAAATAATGGCGCGCAATTGTTTACGTGTGCTGGAAATTGTCGATTATAATAGACAAACAAAATGAACAGATGGCCGTTTTCCGACAGATGCATAGTCCGCAAATTGACTTTTGCAAATAGCATTGATGCTGAGCGACGATACATCGGCGATAAATCACTTTCATGATCATATGAACTGATCAAAATATAACTTATATTACTGATTTTTTTGTCAATAGCTAGTAATCATAATTAACAACTAATTGAAATGAGGGTCCAGTATTAAGTAATGAGTCTAAGTGATTCCACATTAATTATTCACGAATGTAAACAAGTCATAATAAAAAATATAAAAAACTTTATTTATAAGTTAAGTTTCACTCGAGTAAGTACATAAATTAAATCAACATTACAAATGCTCTTGATCGTCAAAGTTAGTGGCTCTGAAAAGGGCCTTTTGAATTGATGTGGAAATGGTTTAACCACCGAAACCGTACAAAGTACGGCCTTGGCGTTTCAAAGCATAGACAACGTCCATGGCGGTGACGGTCTTTCGCTTGGCGTGCTCGGTGTAGGTAACAGCATCGCGGATGACGTTTTCGAGGAACACCTTGAGGACACCTCGGGTTTCTTCGTAGATGAGACCAGAGATTCGCTTCACCCCACCACGACGGGCCAGACGACGGATTGCGGGCTTGGTGATGCCTTGGATGTTGTCACGAAGAACTTTTCGATGACGCTTGGCGCCACCTTTGCCGAGTCCCTTGCCTCCTTTACCGCGACCAGACATGATGCGATTGAGTTGAGAGCGCGAAGTGAACGAGTCAAAACACAAACGAGAAATGGACAGCTGCTGCCCTGAGGTGAGCTTTTATATGCCACTGCTGAACCGCAGACGAACTCAACGAGGAGGGGCTGGGCCTGTGCCTCAACACGCAACCCTCATTGGAAGGTGAGACAGTTTTTGCTAGGTTTCTTAAATTGATTCATAATCGGATTTGTTTGCTTTTCCAAATACCAAAATGTTGCTGTTTCCCTTAATATTATCACTGATATTATCACTGATATTATTATTATCACTTTACTTACATTACCACCACTAGGTACCACATAACTTATAATAGAAACACAAATTCCTGAATTTGCTTCTATTTTTAAATTGCAATGCACAGAACAGTTCAAAACAAAATTAACAAATTAGTAATTTAAAATTACAATTTTTGTTCATTTTCAGTTAATTGTCGGACTAATTATTCAAACTTAATTATACTACCAATGGCACTAGAAAGAAAACCAATATATCTCTTATATATTAATACCCTAGTGTTATGCCAAACAAAAACTTCGACAGCCAAAACTACTTGACGTAATGTCATGAAAATTTTTTATTAAACTAATGGACCACAGCGGATCTAGGATAAATTTCATTACAAATTAGACAATATTGAATTTAAAAATCAATTGATCATTCAATGTATAGAGAATCATCGACATGATTCATCGTATAAACTAGACAAATTTTGTAACTTAAGTCATATGACCGTTGTTGTTTACTTTGCTTGGCTTGCATGTTGCTTGATTTTCAATCCTTGAAACAAATCACTTTCTGTTTTGTAGAGATTTTTGCCTTTTACCACCTCTTTCCATCATTAACCATGGCACGTTCAACCAAATTTGTCCACTTTTTGGATCGTTTCGAGGAGCAACTGCAAATGGATTGCGAACAACTAAAGCGAGAACTGTCTGCTCGTGTTGACCAACAGTTTGGTGTGTTGCGTGCCAAAGTGAACGAACTCAAGAATCGCTTTTCAACTCTTTCTCCTCCAAATGTCGAGGCAATTTTTGTGGACGATCCTTCAGTGAATGTGATTTCTTTTGATGATTATCTCGAACGTAAACGAGAGGAAGCTGCACTGCAAAATGTGGCATCAACCTCTTCTGGGCAAAAACGAAAGTCACAAACCCACAAGTCTGGACCAAACTCGAAGAAAGCAAAGACTCAATCTAATGGACAAAATAAGTTTGCCTGTAAATTTCAAGGTTGCAATCGATCTTTCCCGACTGATGGGAAATTGGCCAGCCACGAACGTATTCATCTCAAAATAAAGCCTTTTCGCTGCACTTGGCAAGACTGTGGAAATACTTTCCAACAACATGGCATTCTCATCAATCACATTCGATCAGTTCATTTTAAGCTTCCTCAATCGACCAAACGTCAACACGAATTGAACATTGTCGACGAACGCAATCCTAACGATTACATTCAGGTGGACCGAGAACTGATCAATCGTCGACTCTAATAAATTCATAGATGCTACTTTGTAATAATATTGTATCTTATATTATTTGTGTATCATTACAATTAATAATAATTCAATCAAATTGCCAATAATATTCATCCATTAGTTATTATTCATATTTATATTTTCATTCGTTTATTAGTCTTTATAAAGTCTTTTGTTTTGGTAGATATATCCTGATAGACAAATAAAATACTTAGTAATAACTTTATTGCAATGAAAAGTTATTTACAAATAAAAATAATCAGATACACAATTTTCCTGAGGAAAATTTCCTCATTAAATTAATAATTATAATTAAAACTGTTTTAATAAACGGTTTATTAAACCAGTGTTATGATCGCCATCTATGAAAAGTTTTCATTGAAAACTTAATAAAACTGTTATTGTTTACAATTGTAATGTTTGCACGGCAACCTGGTCTCATTTGGGCCAAATAATTTGACTCTAGTCTGCTTCTAAATTGAGTCAAACAGAACATCTTCACTCGTTTCTCCTCTATCATCATGAACACCATACCCGACAACTGTATGGTCAACATTTTGTTGCGTGTTCCTCTTCACGATCGTGTCCGCACTGGCCAAGTGTGCTCAAGATGAAGATGGCTTCGGCCTGTTGTCACTGTCAGACTTAATTCTTTGACGATTTTGGTTGGGCCAAATGCTTACGACCGGATTGAATCTTCCAGATTTAATAATCGGTAAAAAAAAGGTTGCGAATATTAATTTAATATGACTTACTAGAATTTTGCCTTGTCAGAACTGTGTGTGAAAGCTTACCATCCATTGAGGAGAATATATCGAGTCGAGGCAGGAATGGTGAAACGGGACAAATAACCAAAGCAGGACATGGTGGTTCAATAGATTGGTTTGATAAATACCACAGAACGATGAACTCAGTTCATTGAACTGAAACCGTTTGCATTTACAAATTTTGTTAATTTCTCAATGGATCATTCACAAAGAGAGTGACACAGTCAATGACTTCCTTTGGGTGTTGCAGTAGGCTTCGTTCTGCTGTTGCAGCAGGGCTGTCAGTTGGCAAGTAAACAAGCGGCTTTTTACAAGCCTCAGAAGATCTATCTAGATATACTCGTAATCGTGTTTTATCTCAACTTGGTTGACAATGCAAACTTGATATTATTGCTCGTTTGTTATTTGCTCACCACTTCATTGGCACCACTTTCGTTTTCCTAGTGAAAATTTTATTTCACCTCAAAAAGTAAGTACCGGTTTGGAAATTAGTAATTCCGAATGTGCTCTTTTGTGACGTTTTTCTTCTATAGAAGTATATTTTTATTCCTAGACTTTGTCATTATCGTTGGAGACATTTTGGTAATTATACCAGCCACTTAATTATATTGACTTTGCCCAGCTGGTGGAAACGAAGCCAACTACAAAGGAATTTTAAAAAAGTGACAATTGTTGTAAAATTTAATTAATTCTTTGTTTTTATTAATATTTTATTCTTTTGTGTAGACGGAAAAACAACTATTATTGCTCAAATTGCAAATGCTTTCATTCAAGAGACTCCCCGGACTTGGGAAATATTACAAACAGCTATAGCTCGCTTTTATCGAAGTGAAGATGGCAATCCAACTATTTCAGCCCTTGGTAAATTCTGATGGATTCAATTCAAACATGTCTTCGTCATCGAGATTTTATACTGGGACTGTGTCTTTTGATATTTTAAGTCCGATCAATTGGCAACGCTTTGTCCAAGCACTTAATTGAATTAAGCGATTAATTTTGACGCTATCTAAAATACCAAAATCATTTTTAAAAAGCACGTCAAAAGTGTATTTCCCAAGCTTCTGCCAGTGAATGATGTTGCTATAATGAAGTATTTGATATTGGTCAAAGGTCGCGTGTCTTTTTCTTTCTCGTCGGTCGAAGTTTTTCTAAAGAATTTAATTTTCTTATTCCTATCGTCGGATAATCAGGAAAAATTCATGAAACAACTCGCGGTAGCTCTAACAAGACAGAAACCTTTGCTCATTTCTTCGAGATTATCGCTTCTGAAGCATTAATTTCTTCCTTCGCCTACTTTTTTTTATATATCATCAAGTTTGCTCGTTTTTTTCTTTGATAAAGGGAAAATTTAAGAAGGTCAACGAAATTATTACTGTCATTTTTTTAAATTACATGTGCAACTAGAATATAATTGCAACTTTACTTTACTGGAGGTGGGAAAATTGTAAAATGTGATTGTTTTATTTTGTCAAATTGGCCAGTAGCCAGAAGATATCTCGAGATTTAAAAGTAAGCTAATCTATAAGATTTACCTCAATTAATTTAAGTTTTATTTTATTTATAGTCCATTTAGACTCATTTGTCATTTTCAAAAGTTCGTTTCAATTCAAGACAATCTATATACGAAAAACTTCTTCAATATTGCTTTTCGATTTCTTTCGCCTACATTGTCGGCATGATGCTAAATTTTATTTTTGTCTGAAGAAACGAGTTAAGAAGGTCAACGAATTGTTGTCGAATTTGGCCGAAATTGCTTGAATAACTTCAATATATTTACTTTACTTAGCTGGCGAAATTGTGGTTAAATTATCAATTTATTACTTACACTTATAAGTTGGTTCATTTGCTTCTAAAGAATAAAAATTCAAAAAGATATAATATCCAAGAAATTGGCTATTTATCATAAGTTGGCCATTACAACACGTTCAAAGTCGTTTGCCTGGGCTATCTTTATTACTGAACATGACTAATACCGCCATTTCCATTTTCCACTTTAATTCGCTTTGTTTACACACTACATCTATCACTCATTTGAACGGATAATTTATGGCTCATTCTGATCAGCAGATGAGATAATTAAGGGTGCGGTCCGACCGACTAGGCTCGGTCCACTTGTTATCGGCTGAAGGTAATTACTTCTGAAACTGTTGTAATCATTTGATAATTATCAATGAATGTCACTAGTGACTAGCCCTTGTGGCACTTTTCACTTTTGAATGCAACTTGCCGAGTGGGAATGCTCATCTTGGCTTGATCGGTCGATGCCGTCTGCCATCGATCATCGATCACCAGATGTTTATTATAATTTTCAATTATGATCGGTTATGTTTGCTTGTTTGTTTCTGTTTGGTTTGTTCGCAGATTACTCATTCATTGAGTCAATGAGTCCCGTAATATAGGGCAATATGGCTCAATGCAAAATGGTTTGGCAAATCTATGGCTAATCTGAAGGGCAATCAAATGAATCAATCGACTGTTCGTTGGTTGAGTTATGTGATGGTGTCGTGCACTGGTGCTGGACTGTCTGTCTGTACCGTTTGGTACTATACTGCACTGTCACACAGTTGACCACTAGCTAGTCCTAGTTGACCTAGGTCATTCGGAACGTGTTACCGGTCGAAGTGTGATTGAACAGTGTCGGTCAGTACTCGCCCACTTTGCATATTCCCAGAGTGGCCACTGGACAGTACAGAGAGGTAGTGTAATTACAACGAGTGTGTTGGTGCTTGGCGACTCGTCCGGCCACCGCAATTGCAGTTAACTCGCAAACTATAGTTATGGTATACCAGCAGCGAGTTAACAGTGAGGACTAGCACTTGTGGTGGATAAGTTATCCAGGATAACTGTGTCTCGGTGGAACCATTCAACCAGCACAAGCACACACAGTTCAGCACACTCTGTCCACACTCGCACCTTGATCACGATCATTGGAGACGAAGTTTTGGTAACGACACTCTCGACTACTCCACAGCCAGTATGTGTGTGTGCATTGCGAAAATCTGTATCACTGCTCAAGCATCGCCTCTTCACCATGAGCATAGTCAATTAAGAATATCACCGCCAGTGGCAACATGCCCGAGTGGAACACTTCTAGTTGAGCAGTGCTGAGCCAGTGGATCATTCACTCGTTGATGGTTGCCTTGCATGCATGCACGGAAAATATCCGTATTCGTAAATTTTAAATTCATATATACGTAGATTTTAACTATCAATAATTTACGAGATTGTAAAAAAGAAAAATTTACGTATACATTTTCAGTTACTAACTTTTTTACGAATTCATAAATTTTTGGAGGCAAAATTTTTAACGGTGCACCATTACACCATAAAGCAACCATTATCCGATCGACCGAATAATCTTAAATCAATTGTGCTCGAGATCTCCATGTGTTGACCATGTTCGTCATGTGTTGCAATGCGATCTGTTGATGCAGTTTGATTGGTGCACCTGCAGAGTGACATAATTGGCCAGTGGCAAGGACAATGTCAATCGAGCCAGTGATATAGTGGTGCTAGTCTGTGCTCACTAGCTTGTTCACTTGTTGGTCGCAATCTCTTTGTGCCGAGCTTGCCTCACTCGCCACCACAAATTGACCAATTGGCTTGGTTGGCCAATTGTTGATAGTGTCCACTGACTCTGATAGCTTTGTCCTCTTCCAGCTCAGCTGTACGTGTAGCGGCAGTAGTGCCTGCACAGCAGCTAATCAATTTTGCCCAGATTCGATCTGATCCATCCCCAGATGGAAAGTCATTGAGTGTATTTTCACAACATAAACATGCTTTCTTCAGCTTTCCTCCTTCTGTGCCACTTATGATCAGTGATCACTTATCCCAATCGAACCATTCCACGTCCTGTCGCATCACATCGATCCATCAATCGTCATTCATGAATCACCTTGTTGTACAGCAATGTGTTTTATGTTGATTGGACTATTGCTATCACCTGTACTCAAGTCAAACCATTAGTGCACAACATATGAATCTCGGTGCAGACATTGAAAATTACTCTACTCGGTTTACTCTCGTACAAATCCATTTAGAGTTTGTTGTCCTGCCGAACCATTTTTGGACCGTCTCTCCTACTGCACACTCTCATACTCCTCTGGCATTAAGGCATTATTGGCTGGACTCGGTGCTAATATTAGCATGGCGTAGCTATTCATTACATTATACACTACACAACTTCCTTCACTGGCCACTGGCCAGTGCACTGTAGTTTATTATGTTGTTAAGCATGGTCAATCGGTTGGTATTTAACTTATGTCATAGTTTAATAATATCTTCAATTGTCGTGTTTCATTGTTATTTAGTGGCACACCATTCGGGTCAGTTCATTCCACTGCCATTACATTCATTACATCAGTGTCATATTACTGGCCTCGATGTTATAATGACGATGTCATTAACCCAAAGACATCGGTATTGTCTGGCCAAGATGTTTCACTTTTAATTACCACTGACCAAATAAATGTCCTAGCGAACAAGTTGGTCCAACATTGATGCTAGTGTCTGCACTATTGATTCACTTGCAAATTAGTTTGTGCATGTTACTTTCCAGTTTCGCACATCTAACAAGTAAGTGCATATGCAAAACAGCATTGTGCACACATCAAACAACAACAGTAACTGCAAACCATCAAATGTTTTCGGCTGACTAAGTCCGAGTGAAGCAACACCGAACTCACTAGCCGCCACAATACCATCGCCAATTAGTTCACATTTCATTTAGACACATAAAGGCAATGTAGCCAAAACAATCGACACAATTGAAGAATCATTAATAATATTACAGATTTATTGATAAACGATTAATTACGACTGATCGAGAATGCTACTACATTAGTATTAGAATTACAATAGTGTGAAGGGCTTTTGAATATCTTGTTCGATTCGATTACTGTTCAGCTCGTTGAAACTAAAGATGCTAACTGTTCGCTCATGACAAATGCCTTTAGTCTTGTTAGTTGTTTGAGCCTAAATTGGCTTGTACCAATAATTGTTATAGGCAAAGAAGAATGCAAGTAACAGTGCCAAGGAGGCAGACACAACGGTGGCCATCAAACGAGTGCCACTGTATCTGTGAAAAGGCGAGGCCAATGTTGCCTGCACTTGAGGGGTCCGGTCTGGCTCGAGTCTACTGCTTGGGCCGCGTGGTACAGGAGAGCAAACAATTGAGCCAGGAGGCAGGTGTTTGCACTTGTGTGGACATTGCTTGACTGACTTGTACGAAGTGGACTTTTCCAGTGGCTGACTCGGCTGGCCATTGAACTCACAATCCAACTTGACGCGGTGCATTTGACGATTAGTGTCCAACTATACAAAAGGGGCAATAATGAAGTGATAGTGTAGTGCTTAGAATGAGACACCACTTAAAACAGAATCGTCACCGATAGTCCATTCCACCATAAACTTCTGTTTGCTAGCGATGAAGTGATCCACTTGTCTCAAGTCCTCTAGTGGAAGCATGTGCACCGTCACAGTGGCACTTTGCTCAGGGGCAATGATACCTTTGTAGGGTTTCACCAAAAAGTGGTCAGGCTCGATGGTCTTTATTTTAAAAGCGATCACATGTTCAGTCGGATTGTACAGACTGATCTCAATGGTCACAGTGCGAGTGAAAGGACCTACATGATATGATTACAAAAGAGTGCATTAAAAGTAGTAGTAAATAAGTTAATTATAAAGATATTTACCGTTAAAGCTTGTTTGGCTCAAGTTCGCTGCTCATTATCAGCAGTTGGCTGATCGAGTGCAGTCGCGGGTTGGATAACGGAGAAGAAGCGTCAAACTAAAAAATCAAACCAAATTGAGCGAACCAAATAGAAGTGGCAATCCAACAATAAGTAGTAACCAAAGTGGACAACATAAATGCGAATTAGAATTTATGAACATGACTTCATTGTGACTACATTGTACAAGTTGGTAATGGCACAAAAATAAGTGACTGAACGAGTGTCAATGTGCAGTGCACATGAAAAGAACTAATTGCCAAACAATAATGTCTAGATGTGGTAGTTGCGACAATTTTTAATTAATTAATTAGCATTTGATTAAACATGGACATCTACACAATTACAAACAGTTTTATTAATTAATTTAATAGTGAGAGTGAGCATGCTCTCTCATTCCAGACTTGTGCCACTAGTGAGTTCACAAGTGCACTACTGATTGATGGTGTAAGTTTTGCTTTGTTTTTCGATAAAACGATTGACCACACGTTGAATCGATGATGGCAATACTTCGTGGTTTGGTTCAGGTGACGGTTGCGGTTCGATCTCTGGCTTCTTCGACTTCTTTGCCGGTTCAGCACGGACTTTGTTCAATTGACGCGGCTTGCTGGCAGTCGGCTTCACAAAACGTGATGGAGCTTTTCGTGGATTCTTCGAATTGGCGTTGCTTGCACTTTTGTCCACTTTTGCCACTTTCGCCACCTTGGCTTCATCTTGGTAGATGTGCTCATAATCAGAAGGAGCGATCAATGCAGTTGGTTGGTCTGAGGGAACGCGTTTCGCATCACCGCCCTTTGGCTTTGACACTGGCTTGCTTATCTTGGGTTCATTGTCGTCGCCTTTGAAGATGTGCTCATAGTCAGAAGGAGCGATCAATGCAGTTGGCTGATCTGAAGGAACACGTTTCACATCACTTGCCTTTGGCTTTGACTGTGGCTTTGACTGTGACTTTGACTGTGCCTTTCTTTTCTTGGACTCATCGTCGCAATCTTTGTAGATGTGCTCGTAATCGGATGGCGCAATCAATGCAGTTGGCTGGTCCGATGGAACACGCTTAGCACCTTCACCCTTGGCTTTACCACTCGAGGCAGAAGTGTCTTGCTTGTTCGAAGTGCTCCTCTCGTTGTCATCCTTTGAGTGGCCTTTGAAGATGTGCTCATAGTCAGAGGGAGCAATCAGCGCAGTTGGCTGATCGGACGGCACTTTCTTAACGGCATCGTTCCCTTTCTTGCTGGGCATAATTGGGCAATGACACTGGTGATTCAAGAGAGCACATAAAACGAATGGCACAAGTCTGTTTGGAGGTTTTCTTTTAAGTCACTATATTGTAATTGTTCATTCGAAACATTTGTAATTCTAGTTACATGTGGCATAGAGTAAGTGTTGGCCAATCGTGCGGCATTGTTTGCACCGTAAATGTCGGTCACAGCAGGGCAACACAACCATGTGGAGCTAAAACAGTAAAAAAAATTGGCTAAATCTATATTTGCTTTGAGAATGAAACAAAAAACAACACTTTCTATTTAGGCTCAATGGCGGAGCAATTTATTAATGCTTAAAAAGCAATTTCGGTGACAGCTCTAGTCTGGGGATCGACGACAGTCAGAAAGCGATTAAAGTCGTGATACGGCTGAGCGTCTTGTGCACTACGCAGGGTTCGAGCCTCCACCTGACAGTCGGCACCAGTGACGAGCACACATCCGGTGGCATTGTATTGGGTGCCGCAGTAGTTGGAACTGCTAAACACGGTGAGCAAGCGCTGCTCAAAGTCAAACTTGTAGCCATCCTCCTTGCAGTGACGGAACTGGTGACCACGAATGACAGTCGACAGATGGTTCGCCTCGAGGAATGACTGCAGGCCTTTCTCGGTGAAGAACGAACAGTGGCCACCGCGTTTCTTGTTCACGTAGAATGGCTTCCTCTGAAAGCGAGTCTTTTTGCGCACTTTCTTGGGTATCGGGTCGTTCCACAGGATTTCGTTGAGCGCCAAATGTTCCGGTGGGGCACGTTTGGTGGGCACCAGCATGGCCGGCTTCATGGTGGCAGTCAGTGCGTTCAGTTCGGCGATGGTCCAGGCGGTGGCACGCTCAGCCACAGGCTTCAGCATCTGGTTCGGAATGCCACCGTGGCAACAGAACACGGAACGATCATCACTTGCCCCGATCACCACTCCAAGTGGAAAGTAGGTGAAGGCACGGTTGAATGACTTGTAGGCCAACGGTCCAGCAACTCGGTGCTTGAGAAAATTGTCTTTGAACACGTGTCCGCACAGTGCTTCAAAGCCATACTTTCGGTTGACCTTCATCACCTCGTGATTGCCACGCACCAGGATGAATCGTTCGGGACTGGTGAGCTTGAGTGAGAACAGCAAACACAGGATCTCAATCGACTTCGGGCCTCGGTCAACATAGTCGCCCAGGAAGACGAACCGATAGTTGGCATAGTCTTTGTGGCGAATGTAGCTGTTGTAGATGTGCCACAGGTCATTGAAGTTGCCATGCATGTCACCGAAGATGACCACGTCAGGCTTGGTTTGCACGAAGAATGGCTCCTTGGAGATGAGCTCGACAAGCTGGTTGCACAACAGTGGAATGAGATAGACAACAGTGTCCCAGAATAGATTGTCCATTTCTCTTCGCTGGACACTGCACGGGTCTTCGTCTTTAGAGAGATCGTAGAACTGGTTCATGTAGTTCACAATGAAGACAGTCAGCTTGCGGGCATCTACTTTGCGGTCGAGAAAGCTGCCACTCTGTCTGTCTGGCACGGGCACTAGGAACTGTTCAGGGTCATTGTTCGTTCCAGCCAGACTACAAATGTTAGTCGCCTTAAATTCTTCCACCACTTTCTTGTCGTACATATTTTGAGTATCGAGAACAGTTCCACCATTGGCCAGAATGGTCGGCTGGTCGTTAATGTTCATGGCCGAGGCTTCTATCGGTAAGTTTTGATTGGGCAGAATCTTTGCCTTGGCGGGATTGAGTCGTTTTCGAGAGCAGGAGACCGCACGCTTGATGCTTGACTTCACAGTGCGACTAGTAGCGGTTGGCTTCAGATTGGCTCGTAGGTTTGAACCGGAGGTACTTTTGATGCCACCAACAGGAGCGGTGCCTTTCTTCGAACCGGCTTGATTGACATTCTTCGGTGCAACAAGCGAACTAGACTCTTGACCACTTGACGACTTGGCGGCACTCAGGACATCGGACGAAGAGACGGACGATTTTGACGAAGCTCGCGACTTTGGGCGCTTGGGAAGCTTTTTCTTGTTTGGATCTTGGCCATCCATTGGGAAAGGAGACAAGGAAACAAACAAGTGAGCGCAATCAAACCCTTTGGGACAGATTGAAGGCCTTTTATAGACAAATGAGAACATTGTTCGAGATGACTTCCACGTCACACAAACCAAACTGCGAACTTTTCTTTGGTATGTTCGAATGGTGCTTGTTCCAAAGTGGAAAGCTCCGTGTTCATTTGTGCAAGTCACTTGTGTTGAGTCACAAATAGTGAATCACGATACAATTCATTGCAATTCGCAGATTCGCAAAAGATTCGATCATTTTGGTGCTTGAAAGCAAAAGCAAAAGCAAAAGCCAAAACCAAATTAAATTGAGTTTGTGTGTAGTTGTGTGTGTAAATATATTTCTATATAGAAAGTATAGTGGAACGCTTGGTCTCGATATGGCGCTCTAATAAATGTGCTATTTGGCCACAGTGACCACAGGCGCTTCAATTCACACAAAGATCACCATATTTAATGGGTTTTTTCAGAAATGTATTCACACAACATGGCACTAGCATATGGCATGATCGAGTGTATACGACTGGGACGAGTCTCATGTAATTATTCACATCGACAAATGACAACGGTCAGATTTGGTTATGATCGCACTTTGATTGACACTTTCGCAAAGCTAGCAAATAATAGTGTTATTCGATTTGAGTAATATTATTGTGTAGATGTTTGGTCTGTGAATCGAGTTCAAAGAGCGATATTTATTACGGGAACTCTTTACACGACGTGTAAGTTAGTCTTTTCGCCAGTGGCACTGAGAGTGGTCACTTTGTTTGGGACACGGTGAGAGTGTTTCGCTTGTCACTCTCCAGGTGCAAGTAAAGAGACATGACATTCTGAATCGCGCATTTGACTCGGGCAAAATAGAGGTTAAAAGTGAACGCTCTTATTTAGGCAAAATTAAAGACGTGACTTTAATAATAATAATAACAACCATAATCGTAAAGCCTAAATTCGTTATTGATCTATTCGGCGAGAGACAACAACAGATTGATGGTCATCAGCACAGCACATTTATCCGCATCGAGCAGCCTTGCCCACCACAGCGTCACAGCTTGGGCAATGATGCTCCGCATCTTTGCTGTATTCGAAGCAGAAAGGAAGGCAGCAGCTGAAAGTAGAAAACAAAATACAATACAGTTATAAATCATAATTCGCACCAAAGGCAAGTCTTACAAAGGCGCAGTGACAATGCACAAGATCCAAGTGAGAAGGCCAGGGACAAAGGTGACTTGAGTTTTGACAGTCTTCTTGCACTGAGGGCAAGTGGCACTCTGTGATTCGGTGCCGAAAGTCGATTCCGCTCCCTTGACCGAATTTTTGGACGATCCGCGGCGAGAGCCTTTCTTGCTTGGCATTTGTGGAAAGAGAAAGGTGTGACTTGGTAGACTGTTTGACTGATCGTTATATCCTATAGGCTTAGTTTCTCTCTTTTAGTTAATAAATCACAAGTCGAAAAGTATAACATATGCATACTCGAATTAGTTAGCCGTTCTCTCTATTGATTAATTCTCACAAATCGGTATTATACAACAACATCGATACAATTCGATCAAATTGCTGCTCTGTTCGGTCTTGGTTGTTAATAACTTCTCGATATCATCAGCAATCGCCTAAATAACTAATAGCAGCATTTGGCGGACAAGATTTAATGACAAGTTTGTCGAACAACTGTATTGTTCCAGTCGTTTAAAACCAATTAAATAATAATAAAGCATTTTTTCCTTCATGAACATTCAATTATGTAAAGATAATTAGAATTGCGATTTTTGTGGGGTTGGGGAAATATTCACAAAGCCAAAATAAATTATTTGCTATGTCCGCATGTTGATTATTCGGAAGTAATCGACCTAAAAAGAAAGAAAAAGATTGTGATCAATAAGTTATTGGATGATGCTGTACCTACATACATGTACACGTATATTTAATGAGCCCGATG
The DNA here is from genome assembly GCA_023373905.1 of Rhizoglyphus robini. NCBI lineage: Eukaryota > Metazoa > Arthropoda > Arachnida > Sarcoptiformes > Acaridae > Rhizoglyphus > Rhizoglyphus robini. Next base: position 8,696,549 of record JAKIJQ010000001.1, on the reverse strand, counting down.
ATGATGCAGATTTGATAAAGCATTTCCTTATAACCGACTTCTTTCGATTACTTGCACATTTTGTTCATTTCATTTAAATTTTAAAATGCTTCAACTTGGATAGCGCGATCATGCAGTCACATACTATTTCTACATGCTCAAGTCCCACTGTAGAAATAGCTTTGCTTTGTTGATTCAATGTTGAAAAAAATTGCCTGTGAATTGGCTCGCAATTGGTGTAATTTCAAACAAGCCAACATAACAATTCAAAATAGCTTCTGAAGGAAAAATTATTGCATTCTTGACCTCTCCTCAAGTTGTTAATGTCACTCACCATTGGACGATGGATGATTTTACATTTCTTTGTGTCTTTCCTAACTTTGCCGTTCAGTTCTAGAGTCTAAGCCTAATTCGATGTTTCACAGACAGTTTGTCAGACGGCATTAATTTTCACCATCGCCAAATCCTTTCGAGATAACTTTTTCGATTAAATTATATTCCTACAACAGTTGCACGTACAGGAAATTGTCTGAACATATTTCAGATTCGGCTGTGCATCGAATTGTGTGGCTATAACGCCGTTCCTATTCGGTGCAAAATATATGTGAATCGGTCATGACTAGCAACGTCTTTTGCATGGTATTATTATTGAATTTTTAAATAACCATAAACATAATTGTAATAATAATAATAATCATTTTATTAAACCTAGATTACCGGTTTCCCGTTACTACTAAAATTCGTGGCTACCTTTCCCGAAAAGATGTTTTAAAAGTGGATAGTCATTTACTGACAGATGACAAGTTGACCATTTGCGCGCAAGTAAGTTGCAACAAATAAATTGCATTTTAATTATGTTTTGTTTTGTTTATAATAGATTAGTTTTATATTATTGATACTTATATTATCCTGCTACTTTGACTTAGATCGATTTTAGTCATCTGAATGGAATTTCTCGCAATTTGTTGCTTGAAGCATTCAGTTGCTGCGTTATATTGATTTTTATATTTATTTTTACACTGGCCAGATTGGACAGTTGGAAGAGTATTCAATGGAGTTGCTGGAGACGACAGCGATAAGGTTAGTTCCATCTCAATCATTTTACTTTTAATTTTCATAAATTCATTTTCAGTACGATCTTGAACAGCCCAAACAGTTCTGTCAACAGTTTCTTTGCCTGAAATTGTCTAACTAATACGCGATCAATCTTATTGTATTGGCTGACTCCATATTCACAATGCGACTGACCTGACAGTTGCTTCTATTGATTACATCAAAAGGTAGATATTTTACAGACTTTTGATTTATTTTTATTAATATTTTTCACATATCATTTATGTGTGAAATCGTTTTAAATGTAATTCACTACTTCCACTAATTTATTTGTTTATGTTCTTAAGTGTAAATAAGAAACGACAAGTGTTCCCCATTCGCGCTTTAATATATAATGCACTTTTGTGCCTTTTCAGTTGTCATAGCAATTATGATAACTATGATCTTAAAAGCTGTCTTTTACTAAAGTCGTTTGTCTAGAAGATCTTCTTATTTCTCTCTCTCTTAAGAAATTTGGCAAAATGTTGATTATAACCATGGGAATCACTTTCACTGTCACTATAGATAGCTACCTGCAATTTTCTTTTAATTGCTGTTAAGAGTATATTAATGCGACTCAGCCCGACAAATGTGTGATCAATTACACTCGAGTCAAATATATTTGCATTTCTACTTTATTTGTTTGCTATTTTGTGTGATATTTTGTGCATTTTATTCAAACAATGGGCCAAGGCAATGTTAGTAAATTGAAGCAAATGATCATTGAGCAAGCACAAGGAAATGTCAACGAATTCGCCTGGCAACATTATGTTGCGGAAAACATTGGGTGTGATTGGTTCTGCGAAGAAGGACTGAAAATCCTTCTAAACGACGATGAGTGGCACGAAACGGGAACAATCGACATTACCCGGCTGATTGGTTACTTCATTGGCAGTTCGTCTGTCTCATCGGAGGAGGTGCAGCGGCTGCTTGTGCAACAAATTGATTCGTTGTCAAGCCAACTGGATCCATCACTGGGCTCGCAGTATGTCAATTCACATGTCAACAGTAGAATGCAAAACAACTGGCTCAAAGATAGAAACATTTGTGCCATCATCTACTTTATAATGAAAGACTTTCCCGAACTGATCAGTACCGCCAATAAGGACAAAATATTGAACTATCTTGAGTTACTCTTTGCGATGTGCAAAAATACCGAAACATTGTTTTGGGCAATTTTGGCAGTGGAAAAAGTCTGCTTCCGAAATGATGTTCCCATTGAGAAGCGACTGAGCCTCTATAGAAAAGTGATTGATTTGTTCAGTGGCATTGACACTGCCATTGTGACTGGCACTGAGTTTGATCAATACCAAACGGGCGTGTTTGCATCCTTTTCCATCAAGAGACTGTTCTGCTCTGGAAGTACCGCAATTTGCAGCCACAAATTGTTGCTCAATCTGTCGACCAACACTATTGAAGCGGACAATTTGGTTTTGTACTATTTCACTTCAATCTACTTTCCTGTGCTTTCTCAAATCAACTTTATCACTGTTCGTTCATCGTTGGCGATTGTGACCGGTGTGCACTTTTATGAGGTGACCATTTTCACTGATGGACGAATGCGATTTGGCTGGACATGTGCTCAGTCAAGACTGACAGAGTCAAATGGAATTGGTGAGGATGTGCACTCGATTGGCTTTGATACGTCCAGTGAACGAGTGATTTACAATCGTTTGCACCTCAGTTCGCCTTCTAGACTTTCGGGTTGGCGTGTGGGCGATGTGGTTGGCTGTTTGATTGATGCAAATAGTCAACAATTTACATTCTATCTCAACGGTCAAGTGATTGAGTGTTGTACAAAGTTTTCCTCATTGCCATACTTTGCAGCGGCAAGCTTCTCCGCTAATCAACAGTGTTATTTTAACTTTGGCCAGACCAACTTTAAGTATCCTCCAAAAGATGTTCAATTTTCAACTTTTCATCAAAGCACGTGTGGCAACACCCAGCGATATCGACTGTTGGAACCGAAAAAAGTCAAACACCATTATTGGTTTACACGAGAACTGATCGAGGGTCAAGTGCAGGCGTTCTATCTTGATCCAGCTCAGAAACTGTGTGATCAAATGTTGGTGCAAAATATTAATGATGGCCATTTCAATGGAAATAATGCTGACTTGAAAGTGTATGGACATTTGCGTTGTATTCAATCGATTATTGAAGTATTGGGAGAAAATTCCACAGAAAAGGTCGATACTATGGCATTGTGGATTGGGGAAGTGATCCAAGAGGCAATTGTGGATATTAACTTAAATTCAGAGAAATTAATTGAATTCATTTTTCCCTACTTGACATTACGAGTTCACAATCAATCAAGCATTGTGTTCAAACATCGCTCAATTTGTCTGATTTTGCTGAATCTCATAAATTGCTGCCACAACTTTCTTGAATATCTCAATCAAAGAATTTTAATCTATTTGATTAAAACACTGCGCAAAACAAGTGACATTTGGACAAAACTGTTTGCCCTGATCAGTATTGAGGCACTGAAAATTGTGGATCGAGACAAAAAATATTTCACATTGAAAAACATAGAAAAAATTGTCGAATGGTTTGAAATGCGACAAAGAAATACTAATTTGAGTTCGATTACTTTGAATGAAGAAGGACATTTGAGTAGAGTCCAATTTCAACTCGATTTGTGTTGCGAATGGTTTCAAAGTAAAATGTTTAAATCAATTCAAAATAACTCAAAAACTGATGCAACTGAAACCACACTGAGTTCAACTGACAAAAGTGATCATCTCAAGCTGTCAGTCGATTTGCTTTCTGCTCGAAGTGATTCCAATTGGCAAAGTGTTCGGTCAATTGCTACTGTTGACACAGGCAAATACTACTTCGAAGTGACTCTGCTCACCAATGGACCAATGAGAATTGGCTGGGCTACAAAGGATACAAAGATGTGCCCAAAGAGTGGTCAAATAGGTGCAGATTCAAACTCAATTGGCATCGATGGTTACAATCGCTGTGTGTGGCATGGGAACAAGCAATTTGAAGTGAAGCAACTTGACCAACAGTGGAATATCGACAATTTGGAGCATTTCTCAAGGTTGCGACACTTTTTCGAGTACGCAACAATGCCTCAGTGGAAGGAGGGAGATGTGGTGGGATGTTTGATTGATGCCACATCCGAAAAGCGTCGCTTTCACTTTTTTCTCAATGGACTTCTGTTGATTTATGACCAAACGAACGTTCACTTTTCTTGCCAGCAGTACCATGCCGCACTGTCTCTCTCATCACATCAACAATGTGTGTGCAATTTTGGTCAAACCGACTTTGAACATCCACCCAATCAAATTGGCTACTCTTCCTTTTGTAATCCAATTCAGACGATGCCAATCAAGAACAATGAACAAAGTGTTCAACATTTTAATCTTAAAAAAGTATTTGTTGAAAATTCAATTTTCACTGTTGGGTCGAAGAATACAAAAATCGGCGATGTAAATTTGTCTCAAAATGCATCCAAATTTTCTGGTATGTTATAATGTTTGCTTAATTTAAATTCATCAACATGTCTTTTGTATAGATTCAAACGCCAAGTGCCATCCAGCTCAAAGTTGGAATATGTCGAGACACTGTCACAACTTCGCTTTATCGTTTCGCCTGTTGTGACTTTCAAATGTTTTGTCACACTTGTGTTCAAATAATCAAGGATTGTCCCAAATGTTCAAAGATTGCCAAAACCAAACAACAGAATAGTAAGTATTTATTCTTAGTATAAAGCAAGTTGTAATGCATCGTTTGTGATCACACAGCTTCCCGAAAACATAAACCAAACAAATGTCAACTTTGTAGCGAATCGACATTGAGCACTTTAATTCGCTTTGTTTGTTGTGGAAATTTGATTTTCTGTAGTGGCTGTGCTGAACAATTGCAGTCTGGCTGTTTCAAATGTGGGAAAAGGAAATCGTGAATTGTATAGGTGATTAATTCAATAAACTAATTTATCCAGAATAACATTTATCATCCATAAATGACTAAATTGGGTCAATCTGGGTATACCAATTAGCTAGCCTGATGTTTTACTGGGTGAGATTTCAGTTGCTTTGTATCAATAATAATGGTATAATAATTAATGATTGCATCGACAGACATGCCTTCTTGCATGTTAAGTAGAAGTTCAATTTCAAATTTAGATAAGAGGCATTCACGGTAATCTGTCGGACTGCTTTCTCTGGAAAAGGCCTTCTGGAAGCGTGCTCCAATTGTTGACCTTTGTATTCTTTGGCGACATTGTGGATGGTGGTGGCAAAATGGCCTATCTAGTGCTTATGCCACGCAAAGTGACTTTTCTAATGTGGCAATCACGAGGGGCGAACTTTACAATGAACTTTACACTCTTACCAGACCAAATGCATTTGTAATTATAACTCTAATTATAACTTTAACGTTTTTGTACTTGTTTGACTTGTGTTAACAAATGTTGCTTTCTCGAATTGAAAGCCAAAGACAATGAGATCAGTCATCTTTGATAATTCATTCAATCGTTCATGTTTTGTTGCTTTCAGTGGTTTGGCAATTTAGCATACAATTGAATTGGCACTGTCGATTTGTCAGTAATGAAAACAAGACTGCTTTTTCAGTACCTCAGTTAACAGTTCAATTGACTGATCGATTATAGCATTAACTGTATTAGTGGAATTATATAAGACTTATAATAAGAGTCCAATTTATAAAGTCTCCAATATAACTGTCTTTACAACAATCAATTTGTTCAATTAAAATGTTGATCAATTGAGTCAACCAACATAATTATTTTAATGACTCAATCTCATTGGCCTGTGCTAGAACAAATGAATCTGGATTGGATTTTGTTCAGAATGTTAGCAAACAAATGTGAAATGTTTTGTGTGACAGAGTGTTGAAAGCGAGCGTTTATTGAATTAGGTCACTGAATGGTCTTTCCGTGCGAAGTCAAATCTGTTTGTCTTTATCACTTGACGAGCGTCGATTCGATTGATTGTTGCCACTTTGAGTAGACTTTGTGGATGACTTGGACTTGGTTTGCGCTGACTGAGATTTGCTTGATTTGCACTTGGCTTGGCTCAATTCTTTGCTAGGTGTGGCGGGCAGGCCTTGAGTGCATTTCTCCAGGTAATTGACCAGCACCTTCACCTGGTCCCGTCGGTAGTACATGAATCGCTTGGTCTCCCACAGACATTGGATTATCTTGTAGTCCTGCTGTTCGTCCAGCTCAATAACCTCGCTCAGGAATGAGTTCAATCGAAAGTAAGGCACATTCGATGCTGAACACATCGATTCGGCTCTGTAAATAAAACATTTGAGGTTAGCAAATGAACACACTTGAGAAAGTGACTCGAGAACTCACCGGTGGACGATGTGCTGCTCGGTTTGTGTTACTTCGTAGATGAGCAGTTCGATTATTGTGAGGCACTGACGGAAGGCCGAGTAATTGCTGGCAATGTCTACCACGACGCTCTCCTCGAGCATTCCTTTGCCAGTTCCGATTGAGAGGACCAAATCCAGCTTTTGGCATTGTTCACTTTGTCCCACTGCTCGAAGTGCACAGTTGTACTGCTGAAATTCTGCCAGTGCGTCCAGAGTGGGATTGTTGGCCACAATGCCACCATCGAGGAAGTTGCCATATGCACGGATATAGGTCGGCGCTGCACCCGAGGCTCGACATGCCTTCCACACTTCGATATTGCTGCTCTCGTACTTCTGGTAGTTCTTCAAGTCTTTGTCTCGATCCGGTTTCAATTGTTCCTGCAGGTTCGCTTGTCCACTCTGTTCAAACAGTTCCTCTGCCGAAGGGAAACTTCGAAACAGGTGCAACTTCATGGGACGTCGATTTGCGATCATCGAGGGAATGACCAAGTACTTGTCGTACTTGGTTCTAATCTCGTCCATCTTAATGTCCTCGCCCACTTGTTCGATGATCATCTTCTCGAATGACTCTGAAAGGTATGGCTTCGCTCCGACAAATACTTTCTCCTTTATTCGAAAGTAGATGGCTCGTATTTGGTTGAGCGATTTTCCCATGGCCAGGAAAGCGCAGATGAATGAGCCAGTGCTTGTGCCAGCATACCACTTGAAGTAGTGATGCAGTGGATGTCTCAGGTACCGCTCCACCTCTTTAAGCATCTGAAGGGACACCAGTCCTTTGATTCCACCACCATCCAGGCAAAGCATGTTCACGCCTCTTTCTTTCTTCATCTCTTCCGGGGTTCTATTTTCGTTTTGTTTGAGAATGTCCCCAAATAGAAAGTCCTTGAACAGTCGGTCATACTTTTGGTCCACTCCGTACAACTTTTCGCCGATGTTTCCTTCAAAGTCGCCATTGAAGCTGCAGCCATGGTTGCACAATTTCTGCTCATCGATGAATGGCTCTCTTTTGGGACACCTTTTGGCTCCAAGGGCTGAGAGCAAATAGAGAATGGTCTCGTTGCCGGTTGACTTGCATGCCTTGGCAGCCACATGGCGCACTGTTTCGTTGTTGAAATTCTTGGCGTCGATGTTTGCATCGAATACGATCAAGGTCTGCGGTACCACGAGGTCGTTCTTCTTCACCGAAACGTGCAGTGGAGTGTTGCCAAAGATGTTGCTCGCGTTCACATTGGCCCCTGCACACAACAGTGACATGACACATTTCAATCGAAGCCGCTTGGACATGTTGTGCAGTGGAGTGTCGCCGTGGATGTTTCTCGCATTGAACGGGAAGCCATAAGTGAGCAGTTTGTCCATGAGACGTTTGTGTTTCACCCAGTGCATCGGACAGCCACCACTGAAAATGTCCTGACAGTCAATGTCGTCAAAGTCCTGTTCGGAGAAACGAACTATTTCGTTGAGCCTTTTCTCTTCAGCGCAAGTTTCCTTGCCAGTGACTGTGCCACCAGGCGGAGAGAGTGTCAACATTCGTACTGTGAGACCGAACTTGAGAAACTCGAAGACGATATCAAACTTTTGGATGTAGCAAGCTAGGTGCAGTGCAGTGCAACCTTTCACATCTTTCCACAAGACTCGCTCCATCATGTCAGCTTGGGCCAGCATCAGCGCGACAATCTCTTGAGTCGAAATGGCTGCGTAATGTAACACTGACTGTTTTCTTGAGTTGACCAATGCGAAGTTAGGCTTCTGTGCCAGAATCGACCTCACTGTTGGCAGGAGAAAACATTTGATGGCCAAGTGCAGCGAAGTGTCTCGGTCAGGTTCCACCTGAGAATTGATCGCCTCTTGGCACTTTCCCGAGAAGTACAAATCGAATCCCAGACGGGCACACACGTGGGCACACGTCCAGTTCTTGTTGATGCGCAAACATTGCATAATCGACTGGAGATTGTCCGCCACGAGCAATTTGTTTGTGGTGAAGTACTCGGTCAGCAAGTTGAGAGTGATCTTGACATTGTTGAAAATGTCTATTGCGTCTTGCTTCGAGGTGTTGTGATAAACGAGGAAAGAGAATGCTTCTTTGTGTCGGTAGACCACCTCGTAGTAAGTGACTGCTTGTTGGGACGACTTGTTCACATTCGAGCACAGGCCAACCAGTACTTCTGTGTCCAGTTCGACGCGACTTGTCCACTCAACTTGATCCAAATTGACCACACAGAACGAGTCATCATACCAGGCCAAAGTCTTGGGCGGAGTTGGGCTTGTGAACCAATTCTGTGGCCACATTTGAAGGAGAACACACAGGCAACAGTTGTAAGGCGAAATAAAGAGAGCACAAAGTCACCAAGTTGGAGCAATAGTAGCGCGTTTATATAAACCAATTTTCGCATCGAATGTTCTAAAGTCTTGGTATTACCAACAAATGGAATGTTGCAGTGCAGTGGTGTCATTGACTTTTCTCAAACCAATTGATTTACATCAACGTTTAGTATGCCTTTTGTTCTTTGGAAATGTTTTTGTGTCCATCGATGTCGATGTCCATGTTCATGCATGGGTTGGTCTGTCTATTGGTCAGGTCCGAGTGGGTCTATTCAATGGCTAATTGGTGATCAAACCATCGAAAGTGTAAGTTCTGTGTCTTTTAGTGTGATTCGGTGTCAGTAATTTAATGAGCCTAACGCCTAGATGAGAAGCAAGGGAAGGAGAGAGTATTGTTCTGTCAGTTGCTACTGGAACTTTTGCATGTCAAGTGCCTTTATTGGAGCACAATTGTACAGACTTAAGGTCATCCACCGAAGTGAGTGCCTATCTCGGCGTCAATGGGCAAGCCACCGCCAGGACACAATTCCACTTGTGCATCAATAATAGGTATACCTTATCACTAAAGGAGCTCACTAGTGATCACGGTGCATTGCTCATTGTCGGGTGGAATTTCAAGTGCGTCGTTCACGGACACACAACCGAGAGTATAAGTAGCAGCCGAATAGGTCCATTCCAGTGACTACTCGCTGATATTCTAGTGGAACTTTATTGGTTTGTCCGTCTGCCGCGTGCGGTTTGGCAATTGATTAGAAGGCGCGCACAATTAATATCTCAATGTTTGTGCTCGATCGACTCTGAGCCATTGAGAGAGTGACTGTTGTTCACTCCAGTCACTGCACCATGGTGGTTGTAATGTTGCAACCTAAAAGGCAATTTATTTGCATAATAATAATAATTATTATGGCCGTTTGTTACAAATTGGGACGATGCTGCTGAGCATGGCTTGACTAACTGGACGGTGCGAGGTGCCATTTGCACTAATGTAATTGACCGAACAGGCAGATTCTCATTTGGACAGCTTCAATTGGCTTCTTGTAATCAGGATAATTTGACTCATCTCCTATTAATTTAAGAATTGCAAAGTCACACTTAAATTATATATCATTTTATATTGTGCATAAAGAAGTCGAAAAGCTTCACCTGCAGACCGCCACAATCACTGCAACGATCACAAGCAGTAGTGTACGATCACGCCATGGCACAAAATACAATGTACAATGTCCACAATCATAAGGACTGAAGAATGAGTCGTTGCAATGAGGCATTCCATTTTTGTCTCGAAATAAAACCATTCCTAGCACTTCTCTTTGACGTTTGTGTCGACAGTAAGCGTAGATATAGACACTGGTTACCCTCGTAAATCAATTTGCACTGGTGTTCCTATCACACAGAGAAAGAAAATAAATTGAAATAACGAATTGGAGATAGTTTAATTGCTCAGTAATTGCAAAGTTGTAATGCACTGCTAAGTGGACACATGTTTTAGTAACGTGATCCAGCTCTACTTGATGGACGAGCCTTACTGTGGGCCACCCTGGAACTAATTCGGCTCGAGTGTTTTCGTCCACTGCTGCGAATAGACGATCGTCTACTTTTGCTCGATTTCTTGCTGCTGTGACGATGCGAGTGGCCATGTGATGACTTTCGGCACATGCACACCACCACAATCACTGAGACAATGATCAGCAGTAGTATGACTACGCCCACGACGATTGCCACAATGAGAAGGACCGAAATGGGACACTCGGTCCTGAGCTTGAGGTAGGACCATTCACTGCAGTCCTCTTTCGATGGTGCATACGTGGAAACGTTAATGATCTTGAGCAAAAATTGTGCCACTTTGCGGTCACAGGCTCGGCAGTAAGCGTCTGCATAGCATCCGTTGCATTCGAAGAGCCACTTGCAATAATGTTCAATCGGTACAGAAGTGGCGCCATCCTCAACATCGGGATACTTCTCACCGAACTTGTCTTGACACATTTTCAAGTCATCGCTCACTGTATCCTTGCACTTGCGTTCCTCCTCCAAGCTTGGCCAATCAGGACAGTTCAGCCTTGGGGCATCGACTTTCCATTTGGCACACAAAGCAGTGTCAGTGGACGTGGGCCCAATGGTTAAATCCGACAAATAAATGGTCAGCATGTCAATTGCCGGCTCACTCTTGTCAAACGGGCAGTGCTTACAAATAGTGTCAGCTATGCACTTGAGAGTGTCGAAATTGACTTTGCATATGCTTTCATCTGTGCCAACAGGGTTCTTGGCTAGTGCATCCTTGAGGCAATTAGTTTCCACCGTATTCGAGTCTAATTCACCACCGCAAACGAACTTAAACGTTGGCAGTAAATCTCCGAGATGACTTTTGATAGCAGTGCGATTGGCCAAAGTGGAAACCAATGGCGAACCAGTGGGAGACTGTCTAGAAGGCATATCACTACCATCACCAGTGACAATGGACAAAGCCATAAAAGTGCGCCAGAATAGTTGCATAACGAGGAAAGACATCAGTAAGGCTTCAGTTGAGCGACAAGTGCTTGACCAAAACATTGAGCCAAAGTTGATACAAAGATGATTGCCACAGACTACTGATAAGGTGAAATAACTTGCACTAAAGTAGAACTCTGCAGCACCAAACAAGACTTAAATGCGAAAACCAAAAGTTAATATTTCCAAATTGTACAATGTACATGCCAACACATTTTCGATCTGTCGAATTCGATAAATTGATGGCCAATCATAAATGATTTTTTGCAAACGTTGAAAATAATTCATAAGCAAACAACTTTCTGCCTTATTACCACTTTCATTAAAGTAATTTTTAACAAAAAAGACTTGTTTGCTCATTTGAAGTGTCTCATTGAGCAGCACGTTCTCTACCCTGTCAAACGGATAGTGTTGGACGAATGCAAGGTGAAGGCTACGTTGTAAAGAATAGCAATATGTTGCAAAAGGTTTTGATTTATTAAACAGCGTGATTTAATTATATTAAATAAATTAATAAATGAACAATTGCGTCGATGAGATGAAATAGACCGACAACTCCGAATAGCTCGACAATGCATAGCTGTAGCCGTCTGGTATTTCGGGTACATCTATGAAACCAACTCGGAACCCAATCATCGCCGAGACCATTAAAGCCGATTTCATCATGGTGGTGGCTTATCGGACCAATTAGTGCTCTTTGAGTTGACTTTGCCTTCTTTCTTGTATAAGAATAATTATTTGTTGATACTCCATTCGATACATCTTTGAACAACGCTACTAATATGACGAAAACATTTTCAATGATTTCAGAGCAGAAATGTCTTGTTTGGAGCGATAAAGCATCAGGCGAGTTACTTTATTAATCTGATAAAACACTAAATATTTCAAGAAATGCGACGAGAACAAATTGACTCTGTTCTAGTGGAGATTTATAATCTCAATCAATCACTTATCGAAATACTTTATTGGTATCATTTATACTTATAAATAAAAAAATAAACACATGAAATTAGTGAATGTAAATAAAGTAATAGTCTAGAATCAAAATAAACCTTAATAATGTTAATAGAAAATCTTACTCAATGGACATATTAGATAAACTAAAAAAACATTCAACACTTGCCTCCAATGTGGATAATATGATTCCTTTAGGTTTAGTTAGTGAGTGATCTTGCGGTAGTTGACGTGGTCCACTTGAATGTCGCATACTTTGGCCATTTCAGTGTGGGCCAATTCAGTGGTCCAACGAGATGGATGATGAAGTTTATGGCGTTGGCTGGCAGTGCCTTTTGATTTAAAATTGTTGGCAGGAAAACTGTGACACAATGCCAAGTGATGTTTACCCCCACAGTGGCTGCATTTGTTTTGGCAGCAATGTCCCTTAAAGTACTCCATCTCGAGGCATCGAAAACACAGTCGATTAGCACGAACCACTACTTTGCGTTCCTCCACCGAAAAGCCGCATCGTTCCGGAAAGTGAAAGTCTTTCTTACAAATGGGACACATTGACTTACTAACAGGGATGGTAGTGAGGTCAACACCGAGATAAGACATTCGTTCAAGGCCACAAATCTTCCTTTGGCAATACGCCATAAAATCATTCAACTTCCATTTAACGTTGAGAATTTTGAAGTAATCCTCGGTGTGTTTCGGGGCCAGTTTGCCCAAAAGAATGATCAAACACTCCTTCTCATAATCCAAATCATCTTTAGATTGCTTTCCGGCAAGAAAGCGCTTCGCCAACATGGTTGACTCCAACAACATATACCAATTATCTATGTTGTAAGTGTTCTCCACAAATGGAATTCGTTTCAGGACACAAATAAGGTCAAACAGGTTGTCAAAATGAGAGCAAAGTCTGGAGAAAGCCAATTGAGGATCCGAATTGATGAGGTCAATGTCTTTAAGAAGCATTCGAGTCGTAACATCCAGATTGTCAAACAGCAGACGGAATTTGATAAAATCTGACAGTCTAGAATTGTGCAACACCATATTTTGATAAGTAGCCCGAAATATTGGCCAGTACCGAACATTTCCGTCATAGCGATTAAGCTTGTTAGAAATAGAATTGATGTATGCTTTGGCGGTGGCCATATCGAGTTCATCCTTCACAGCCTTCGACCGCAAAAAACAATCTAAAGTAGAGACATATTCTTTGAGTCTGTCGAGATATAGGTTTATCTAAAAATTAGCGCTTGAAATTTCGGGTAGATCTTTCAGTTGATTAAGTTTCTGGGTGTAATCGTAATTTGCTTTCGAGATTAAGCCGAGGTAGAAATTGTCAGAATGATCACTAGACAACTTTTCGTCTGAAGAACAAAAAACATCAAATCGATCTGATAAAACCATCTTTTCATATTCCGAACGGCAATACAATCTTTTGGATCTTCAACATGATAGTTAACCTAAAAAGTAATTTTCAGAATTATAATCGAATTTAATACATAATAATTTACAAACCTTATCAACAGTAGGCATTGCCTTTGTATACAAAATCTTGTTTATATCTTTAGAATACTTCAAAGGATTTGTTTCCAAAATATTATTCATCACTACGGTGGTAGAAGTAGTCATCGTAGAGGAGGATGAAGGTAGATTTTGTTGTTTGTTGCGGTACGAATTATTTCCTTGTCCCAAATTGAGATAATGTGAATGTGTCTCGGAGACTGTAATTTGACTGTTCACAAGGTGCGATTTATTTGCTATTGCAGCAGAAAGAGCACTCGTTCGGTCGGTAAAAGTACAATTCGCTAACTCAAACAAAAGTTTTACGCTTGGATGGAGAGGAGACAGAGACAAATCACGAATAGAGTTTTTATCGTTTGATTGTACAAGAGAGCTTCGATTATTGCTGCTCTTATCAACAGAGGCTGGCAACTTGTCATCGGTGGCAATAGGTTTAGGAATTGACGTTCCAGTAGTACACGACTTGGGACTTGAATTCACAAAAGATCCTAAAGCATTGACCTCCATCGAAGTGTTGTTAAAAGGCATAGATATCGGCGAATGTGGTAAACCACTGGGCGAAATACAAGACGAAATAGTTTTGCTGTTTTCAAAATTAAAATCAATCGAAGAATTCAGCGGAATAAATAATGACTTTGAATGAATGCTTGCAGGAGTGTGGTGTTTTTCAAGAAAATTCGGCGAGTTGCAAGCATTGGCCAAAGAAACGGAATTTGAAGTAGGAAGACTAGAGTTTGATAAGAAATTCTTGTGACGGCTGTGAGCTACATTATCGGGCAACTTAATCAAAGTTTCGGCAATGGGCGAAAGACAATTACCACGCAACATATCTGAATTATTCACTGAATCGTCAATTAGATTGATGTCTGTATACAGTCGAGGGAATTTTAAGATGAGTAACTCCCATGAGTTGAAGCGTGTAATGTAAAGTTTAAAATCAAAGATTAAATCTTGAGGATGAAAATGAAACCAAAACAACAAGCAGCGTAAATAGACAGGCAGCCGAGGCTCAAATTGAGCCGTTAAAGAGAAGCTGCATTCACAAACAAAGTGTCAATGTACAAAATAATTGAATAAATATGTCAGTCAAGGAATATTTCTATTTTAATAACCTTCATAGTGCACTAATCAACTTAAACTTGTTGAATACCAAAATAATGTTCGGTTTATTTGATTTAACATTTGCAAGTTGCAAGCAAGTATTCAATCAAAAAATATAGTTATCAATACAATCGTATATGCCGTCGTGCTTCAAGTTGGAGACTTTCTTTCCAACCTGGCTCGCATGAATGAATTTTGAATTTCATTCTCTAATTTAATTTAATTTAATTAATAGTACTAGCACTAGCACTAGCATAAAATGTGAAAGTCTGATCGAACGGTGACAAATGCCCATATCTCCAAGAAAGTCCAAAGCGATACAAACTTGTCTTGCCACAGTCTGTGTCTGAGTCTCGTTGAGAACGCCTTTTTGGCTGTATAGTCCTGCATATTTGCATACGAAGCAAACTCTTGGAAAACATAAATAGTATCATCCTTGTACATGATGTCCCAAGTGGGAATAATGTTGGGATGGGCTTTACCAAGGTGACGCAGTATCTTTAGATAACTGGATGCTTTAGGGTTCATACCATACTTTTTTACATCATGCAATTTACACACAAGTACACAGTCTTTAGAAAAGTCGTTATGAATAGCTTCGTATAAAGCCACTGCTGAGTGCGGTTAAAAGTGGGTCGATTGACCCACCAATTTCTTACTGTTGACAGCTAGTGTACATGTTGAAGGAGTTGTCCTTGATCGGGTCGGCTGCCTCGCACGACTTGGCTCGCTTCACATTTGACACGAGTAGTTCTTGTATGAACTTCAATTTCTTCTCGTCAAAAGTCATATCTTGGTACTGTTCCATACCGTCCATGTCTACAGGTTTCAAAGCCATCTCGGTTGCCTTGATTGTTTTCACATCAGTTGGCATAATTTGTGCAGATTTGGAAGACTTTGCTTTTGCTGCTGATAGTAGTTTTACTTTTAGAAGAAGACTTTGTGTTACTTGCTTATTTGGCAGATTTGGTCTTGCTTGACTTGGCACTGGAAGTTTTCTTTCGAGGTGGCCTTATCTACAGACTTGGGTTTATTAACAGACTTGTCATGTAAGGACTTTTTAGTTGATTTTGCACTTGCTGGCTTGACTGAATTTTTACTGGTTTCTACACCATGCTGCAGCCGATCGATCGTCTTTGATATGGTCCACTGTCACCGGTAATTCACGAATGTTCTTCTTGTGGCCCGAATTGGAAGCTTGAGCAGCCGCTGACATCACCTCAGTGCCCGATCCACTCACCGATGTAATAAGCCCTTTCTCTTTCATAATGTCGATCATTTGTCGTGTGCCATATTGCATCGTTGTTGTTTGGAATGATGCGAGTTGAGTTGGAGACCTGTCGAGTAGAGACGCAAAACACAATGCCAAGCATATACCGTCTTGTTCTACTGTTGGAACACAAATGACACAACCTTTATTAGAATAGTTCAAAACACACATTAATGTGCCAATGTGCCTAATCAATTGGTCATTCTCTCAAATAACATCCTACACAGATTTCGAAATTTGTACACTTCTATTTGAAAGGCATTTAAATTTTAAATTATGCACAATCATAGACCAAATTAGTGTAATTAAATTGCACTTTATCAAAAAACAAATCTAGTTGCTCGTGCACAATTCATTAGCAACTAGCTTTTGAATTCAATTGACTTTCGAATTAATTGCACGATTGTGCCGAATGGCAATTGTGCACAAAGTGTTGCACAACTGACTTGTGACTCGTGTCAAGTAAGTGCTTCCTCACTGCAGTACAATGTATACATGCAAATAGCCTCGTTGCAAGTTTATGCAAGTGCTCGCACACTGAAACGTGGCTTAATTAAGAAATATGCGACAGTAAAGCAGCAATAAGACGAATTGGGCACAACACAACTTACACAAGGCAACATCAGTACTGGTAAATTACGAGTTGAATTGGTAACGCACCATTCAATGCATTCAAGTGAGCCAAACCAGAACAATTCGACGAGTAAGATGTCTAATGGTGGTATTAAACACTTTTCTGTCACTGCTACTGTGAGACCATCGACAAACATGTATCGCAACTTGTCTGTTGAGTTGGTCTATCCAGCCAACGGCTCAGATAATTTCTGACTGAGTGGAGAAAAAAAATTTTGTCCGACGACTTTCGCTCTATCCTATTGCTCAGTGCTCCCTACTCGTTCTGTCTGTCTGTTTAATGATCTACGGGTGGATCAACATGCTCTATCAAATGGAATTATGCTTCTATTTCTGGGGCATTCACTTTTGGAGAGACGCTGAGCTGGCGCAATTACTTTTGCCAATAGCGATAGAAATGATGAACTTTTTGTCTAATTTGAGCTGACATCCAAATCTTTGATTATACCAATAAAATTAATATTATTCAGTGTTGAAAATATATTTGGACTTCCGCTCATTCATTCACTTTCTCTACTCTTTCATTCAATGAATGGTCCTGTTTGGTGGACATGTGCAGGAGTTGATGAATATAACATGGCAAAACAGAATGCTCTCGCATTGTTGGCAATTTAGTTGAGGAAGACAGTCATTTGTCTAATGGTTGATAATTATTAAGAATAAAGCAGTGCCGGGCACATGACCACTCGGGATAAATCGCCTCCACCAGTGAGGCACACTGTAGGCTTGTCAAGAGAATACACTGGTGGAATGTGCCAAATTGAGTGGCCATTCTTTTGGTCTCGATATTAATTGCATTCTATTACCGAGCAGATCACTCACATTTGGTCTAAACTGGTTGCGCTCGTGCAGTTTTGAGCATCGAATCTATTCTTTGATGGCGCCAATAGGCTAAAGTGTATTTGTGTGCCAATTGTTGGACCAGTGGGAGGCATCTCTAGACTTGTCTCTCGCCAAATTAGACCATTGATGACCTATGATGACTGCTTCCCTTCAGTAATGACCGTCCCAATTGAAGTGTTATATATTTTCCCTGTCACTTTAACGCAAAACTATTTATGATAGCAGGTCCAATCCACAGCCGTGGCCGCGCACACAAAGACCAAATGACCGATCTCGTGGACCGATAGTGTGACACATTGTAATTAATGAAACTGTACTGCATTTGCTGTAAATATTTAATTTTCTTTAGTGTTAAAGTGTGCACCACTTGCTGCAACACTTTCTCCAACGAACGCAACATCAACTCACTGAGCACCAGTGTGAAACGAGCCTCTGTTCACAGTTTAAACCATTCATCAATCAATCTTTGCAGTGCACCTTTGCACTTAACTGGTTTGTCTTGATCACTTGGTCAAGCCTTAATTAATATATTCACTAATTTGTTGATTGATCTTTCTGTTTGGCAGACGGAATTGACTCCCATTTGATCATCGATGACTAACAAGCGAAAGGCAATGAGAGTACTACTTGGTTGGTTATCTAATCAATGTGTTCCATTATCTTTTGTCTTTGTATTGTTGGTTTGGCTAATTGATCACTAAAGTGTGCTCAATTGGCCAATTTGCATACCAGTCTAGGTGAGTAATATCTGTACCCACCTCGCTTCTGTGCACTATATTCGCTTATCATGGCACCAATTTAAAATGAATACTTACAAATGATCTAGCAATACACTGCCCAGTGCCCACACCAAATTAGCTCTCCGAGATTTGTACTCATTTTGTGTATTCATCATCTCTCTCACTATCACTCATCTTGTTTTGTGATTTTTAGCGCTTAAATAACAAAACAAATTTAACTGTTTAACCGGTTAACCGTCAAAAAATAGCTAAAAATGTGTAAACAGTGTTACTAAACACAAATGTTTGCACATTTAAAACACTATTCACAAATGGCGCTCGTTTGTTCATTGAGAACTTATCATGAAAGTGAAACTGGAAGGCGCCAAAGTGCTCGTCGAAACTAATGTCCTTCTAATGATTCCAATTCGAACATAAAAATCATTGCACCATTTTACTATAAAATGTCATTCATTTCGAGTGCATTTGGCTGTAGCTGTGCTCATACTCTACTGACATTGTGAGCCTTTTTGTGTCCTTGATTGTTCTTTCATTCTTCCTGTGTCTAGACAAGCTTGTCACTGTCTTTGATCGACTCCGCGTCCTTCTGTCGTTGTCATGTCCGCTCACAAAGACTCAAAAGACCCAAAGGCGAACAACAACCCAAAGAGTTCCTTTGCTGGTAACAGTAAGAGTAAGTTGCATAGCAATGAACGTTCCTCGATGAGCTCGAACTCAACTATACAGACCACCATGTCTGAGGTCAAAGATCCGAAAGACTTTCTTCACAATCGAGGCTACGAAGTGGTACGCATGATTGCCGAAGGTGGATTTGCAGTGTGAGTGCTCTGTGTTCTATTACCAGTAAACTAACATTTGTTCCTTCAGGGTGTACAAGGGCAGAATGAAGAAGGCACGGGACGAAATCGATGACCAGCCAGAAGAGTCTTCCATCAAGGTGGCCATCAAGGTGTTCAACTTGACTGACCAGAGTCAGGCCTTCTGGGTGAAGAATTGCCTCAAGAGGGAGATGTTCATCTCAAAGTATCTCAAGCACCCGAACATTGTACAGACATTCGAGGTTTTGAAGACTCACTCGTACGGTTACATCGTGATGGCACTCGCCCCGAACGGTTCGATCAAGCACGACATTGCCAACCAACTCAAACGGCCGTACACTGACGGCGAGGCCAAAAAGTACTTCCGATGCTTGTGCACTGGACTGCAGTACATACACTCGCTCAACATTGCCCACCGTGACCTCAAATTGGACAATTTTCTCCTAAGTGCCGACAGCATTCCCATGATTGCTGACTTTGGCTTCGCTTCCCGTGGCACGGCTCAGACCGAAATTGTACTGGCACAGATTTTGCGCAAAACTCGATGTGGCACCAAGGGCTACATGGCACCAGAGTTGTATCGTAAGGTGACACCGGTCAAATCATCATCAACCATCGCTGTGGCCTCGAACAAGTCAAGCATTATGCCTCCGACTGAGTCAGCATCTTCCCGAGAAGGTTTTTACGATGCTAAAGCAGTGGACATCTTTGCCATGGGAGTAAGTCTGTTTGAGATGCTCAATCTGGTCAAGCCATACTCGAAGAGAGTGGACGAGGCAACGATGAACAAAATAGTCAATCAGGAGATCGTCTACTCGAATCCGAATGTTGAGGACGCCTGCAAGAAGTTGATCAGTGCCATACTCAAGTTCACTCCCGATGCTCGGCTCAAAGTGAACGACGTACTGCAACACAAGTGGATGACTCGTGGCGCATTGCTCAACACCATTCTGGGAAAGATTGGTCTGTGACGCGCCTCAATGCAAACATTCAATAAAACTTATTTCATTCAACAATTTGTTATTCATTCACACTGTTGCCTGTTACCAAGGTAATACATTTGCATTGGAGCACTTTCTTTGGTGTGCGATGCGATGCGGTGTTATCAAACACAAACAAGTTTATATTCGATGAAACATTGACAGCTGCATTGGACATTAGATTTATTCCGTCAAAGTTGTTTAATATGTTTTAATTAGCAATTAATTAGCAACTTGGGCAGTTTGTCAATTGCACAAGTAAAAATGTGCTCACTGACTAGGTCCAAGCATCAGTGTTGGTCCATGTCATCACTCAATGGGTGCGTCACCAAATTGGGCACGAACCAACAAGGAGGGACGTTCTGTGCAGATGGACACCTTCGGCTTAGCACTCAGGTCCTGGATGTTGTCCTGCTGAGAAGTTTGCTCGGGTGCAGTGGCTGAATGCACATTGGCCAAAGTGTCTGGAGCCATCCAATGCGAAAATGGTGGCTTAGTAAAGTCAGGAGTGCTGATGGGAGAGGTGAAGGGCACTCTGACAGAGTTGGGCGGAATTGGTGGCATTGGAGATGCATAAGGATTGACAGCCAAATACGGACCAGGGTAGTAATAGGCTGGATTGGCTTGGTTGGCTAACAAATGCCAGTTGAGCCACTGATTGTACTGTTCGCCATAAGTGTGAGGATAAAAGGCGGGCAAAGTGCCATTCTGTCCACTCGGAGTGGCCATTGGAGCGCTCACTTTGTGGACAATCTTCCACGAGTGTCGAGTGCCACTTGTTGGACCATTTGAATGTTCACTGGCAGACTTGTGATCGTCTTGTTGTTCTCCAGTGGACACTTGCATTTTCTCATCGAGTTGCACTGTAATCTTATCTCGATCGCGACGATACACTTGCCGCTTGGTGCGCAAGTCCAACAGATCTCGAGTAAACGAGGACACCGAACTTGCTGGGCCTAGAGCGAAGAAGAAGTAAGACGATGAGTGAAATGGCAATTGAAAGTGTGTCTTTTACTTGAGTGGTCTGCACCTGGACTGCTTTCCTTGGGTTGGTCGTTGACCGAGTTAATAGACTTGTTCAGCATTCGATGACGAACAAATTGTCCTAAAATTGGCAGTTGAGAAAAGAAAGGCACATTCGAATGCAACTCACCGAGACAAGCCTTTGAAGCGAATTCTCCCGAGAACGAGCGTGACGATGAGGCACTGATTGACACATCAACCTTGTCTTCCTTGACTTGTTTGTGCCCAGACTCCCGCAGCTGTTGTTCACTTTGGTGCAGCACTTCACTCTCGGAATGCTCGTCGTCAACTCTGATGCCAATCTGGAACGGATCATGGTTCGGGTCACCGAGATATTCGGCCAAGACTTGTTCAGGCGTGATGTCATCAGCCAGTTCGTCGTCGCCTTTCATTGTGCCACTTTGCATCATGGTACTTGACTGCTGTAACTGTTGCTGAGTCGAGCAGATAGTCTTCTTGTGAAAGCGAACCATCTGAGTGGCACTTGGCACTGTTTCGTAATCGATCGCAGTGGTACTTGAGGTGCTGCAGGTTGAGCCATCGATTGCATTCCACTCAAAACACGATAGTGACGATTCAAACTCGCTCAGACCAACCAAGGAGTCCTCGTCACAGGTTTGCGAACTTGCTGACGTGCTTGAAATCATCAGACTGGACATTGGGAAAGTCCCGGACAAAATGGTGAAAACAGTGCAAATGAATGAACTGAACGCTAGTAAGACTTTGCTGGCGGAGTCAAACAGATAGACTAAACTAGGCATTCGATAGAACAAAGGCCAGTTGAATGTACAGATACAACTTGGGAACGATGACGTGAATATCGAAAATCTAGATTTTTCCTCAGTAGACCAGAACAATCAGCAAAGTTTCTGTTCGAATTTGGCACTCGTGCACTATAGTGGGGCCGTTAATTTGGTGGTGGTAATGGCCACCATGGTACCATAAGACAATCACCACCGAGTGCATGACACACAACAGGACCACAGTCCAGTGTCAAGTGGAAGAAGGAGTTTGCCACTTTGGCCTATCAGAATGAATGTGAAAATGGGTCACAGTGGACAATGTCAATGCAATTCAATGGCCTTTCCTTTCCTGCATTGTTGGCTTCACCGTAGTGTATTTTCATTGAGAGATTTATTAGAAAATTGTCGATTGCACCTCTTTGAACTATTTTGCATCACACACTTATCGGATGAACTTATGAGTATGCAAATGATGTTCCGAATGTGAATCAATCGATTTGTGGCCATTGCACATTGTTGGCTGTGCTTGTGTTTGTGGTATTTGAGTGTTTGGCGCACTGTCGGTCTGGCTTCCAATAGATTGCCTCAATGGATTGCTGGCTCCAGTGATAGATGCACGTTGAGTCGATACTAAATGCCAAAGTAAGGAACAATTAGAAGCTTGAATTTAGCCAATATTGGCGCTATTGTGTTACATCACCGATTGCACGGGCTGAGTTATTGACCAACCAACCAACAACCAAAGGCTAATACAGAAAAGTTTAAACTTTAAAATTTTAACTTTACGAAAGCGACAAATTGTTTGTGACAAATAGCAATTGGCGTTGCAGTTGTGGGTTACCGTTGGTACACTCATGCAGAGGATGTACTTGGAAAAGGCACAATTGGGCTTTGTCATTTGCAATGTTGCTAGTTACTATGGTTTCCTTGGAGCGCAACACAAACGAACAAACTCAAACAGATAGATAAAGGTTGCGATCTAAGCATTTAGTCAAATTAAAAAGCCAAATTGAGTTTGGCACATCAACCACCGAATGTCACACGAGCACTTATTCTAATTCGAGTGAGCTTATCCAATGTTACTGGGAAACAGTTTTTTGTAATACACTTCAAATGGACACCGAGAGTTGCATTTATGTGTCTATGTGAAATGTGCGAAATGCGTTTGAGCCTAGTTGCAATCTCTAATTATAATCTCCATTTCGATTGGCATCAACTCTGACTAACACCAAAGAGCCAAAAGTTTACAAATCATCAATCACAATGGCCCGACTCACTAGTTAGTTATAACAATATTTGTACGTAAACGTTTATTGATGTTGCTTTTCCCTTCAAAATATTAAAATGATATTATTTATCTGTCACAAAATTTGTCTTTGAATTAGTGCTCGCTTCAAACCATTACACTGAAAGTGGCCTCCACCATAAAACCAAATGACGCTGTTCGATGGTCGCACACATTCGAGGGAAGCATTTTGGTTTACCGGCCTCTTTGAAAGGGACGCAAAATTGGTGTTGATGATCGTGGACCGAGTGATTTCTTTGAAGAGGTCACTGAACAAGCGAATTAGCTTTGAGATGCGAGTTATGAGATTATCTATATTTTGCTTTATTTGCACACGTGTATTCAAGTGATATTGTGTAATTGGAAATTGACTAATAAATTGGGGTAACCTTGATATAATAACCTTCTATAAATTTCTTACTTTTTAATATTCTTTTTAATGCTTTATAATTCTTTCGTCACTATCGTGACGACCATTCTCACTCGATGGGGCTTGTTTAACAATTGTCCTAAATGGATCAATATCAACTTGGTGTATCGAGCAAGACTAGGAAAGAAAGTTTTGCAATATTAAATTCGATAGATCATTGCAATATTTTGTGTATTGAAGTGAATCGTCATCAAATTTGTCTACTTGAACATGACTGCAATGAACATGATTTGCAAAGAGAACAACCGATATTTGAAACGTTGCTTAACACAAACAAATTCGAATGGCGTCTTGTCCATTTTGCCTACAAATGCAGTGATGCCAGTTGACTTTGGTCATTCTCGTTTTGGTTTTCCCTTCTGCCTCTCACTTCTCTCGTCATGAAGATAGACAGAGGAAAAATCAAGAAAACCCCTTACGAACTGGTAAGTGACTTGTTCTATTGTTGATTGCCTAATTGACAACTTATCACTGACATTGTTTTCTCTCTTCTGCAGCCGTTCAGGTCGAAAGTGTTAATTGGCAAGTTGATGTCGTGCAGTGATGACAACCAACTGACCTCTCTTTTGACCAGTATCGTCACCTGGGAGTATGGAGCGGTAAGTGCTTTCTTATTGGTGGTCACTTTCTCATCTTGTAACTTGGTTTCTTTTCAGAGTGACTTGTACCACTGGGCGGATGTATTGGACAAGTTCGACACTGTCCTGGAGGAGTGTTGCACTCGTGATGGGCCAAATCTGTGGTCCACATTGGCAGTGGACTTGCCATCCAACTCAAAAGTATGTGTAATGACACTTTTGAAAGTCGATTAAACTTTGACGTTTTTCATTTCACAGAAGAAGGACCTCGTGATGTCCATTCTGTCTTTTCTGTCACTTTTAGCAGAATGCACTTATAGTGGCTCGATTTTTAATTCAACCGAGGTAAGAGTATATACACTTGATCATTTGTTTATAGTGCTTAATGACACATTGCTTTGCAGCACTTGACCACCTTACTTTGGTCTGTTGATCTGAAGCTTGTCTCACAGGCCCTCTACACCATGTACATCTTTGGCGATCGAAGCAGCTTCTTCCAAAGTCCTGGCGGTGACAAATGGCTCAATTTGCGCAAGCATGTTCTCACTGTGGCCAAGTCTTGGGGTGGCAAAGAGGCAGACGTGACACTGGTCGAGTGCATGAAAGATGATGTGCCACTGCCAATCTTGACTGCCTCACTCAATTTCGAATGTTTTGGCAAAGATGACTTGCTCAAGCTGCCCATTCGAATTATACTGGACAAGGCACAGCTAGTGAGCAAGCAAATTGGCACCATCATGACCGAACTGATCGATACGCATCACGTTCCAAGCGAGTACCAATTTGAGCTGTTCAACAAGATTCGACTTATTCAGTGCTTTGCACAGTACGACACTCGACTCGAGTATGTCCGTGCACGAGTATATGCTTTGGTCTTTGTTGGTGAGTGCTCGTTGGATGCATTCGATTATTTAGATTGCTAATCACTAACAACATTTGCTATTTGGCATATACAGCCTGTTGGCGTGATGACACCTCTGCTTTCTACTCGGCCCTGGTGAAAGAGTTGGTCGACACACTTTCGGTTACGCATCTCGACAAATATGACCTCATCAGAATTCAGCTTCCCGTTGTAAATGCTCTTTCGGCACTAATGGTCTTCGAGGACGGTACACGTGAGAAGGCAATCATCAAGGCCACAAGCATTGACTCTCCCACTGGGCCACTGTCAATTCTGGTGCGCAAGACCATTCACGAGTTGACAGCCAACTCGGACAAAGATCCAACCTTCTTTCACGAGAGTTTGCTCTATCTACTTGTGGACATTTCCTACAGCAAGACTGGTGAGTGCACATACATGTATTCACACTGTGAATATATTCAACAGTTTCTTCTTAATCGTTACTAATCGCTTACTCGTTCATTGATCATTTCTATAGGCCAAAAAGTCATCACTCAAAGTGGCCTATTGGACTCTCTACTTCAACTAGTCAAGTGGGAAGGACCAACGGTGAAGCATTTGCTGGTAATTGGTCAATTGATTTTCTTTACTGTTTGTACTATATAATTTTGTTCAATTCTCTCGCTAGACCGTTCGCTACGCAATGAGCGTCATATCGAAATGGACCAACTTGGATCAAAACTCAATGCGAACTAGTAATGGACTAAATATTATTGCCAAACGACTCGAGGTTTGTCATCTGTTTCCATTGTTTGTTTGATTGAGTAATTTTGCATTTGTAGTCTGAATTAGACAATTGTCGTTCGATGCTGCCCGACAGTATTTCCGATCCGCCATCAAAGCAGTACCATAGCCCTTCTCGTCTCTACACGATGCACTGGGCGCTATACATCCTGTCGAGTTGCATCAAACAGCCCTCATTTACAGACTTGTTGCGTCGACTCATGAGTGGCTCAAGCCTTCCACAAACTCTTGAGAACATTTTCCGCTATGGTCACTTCTATGGAGGCACTTTGTTTTCGGAAGCACTTGAGTTCATTACCGATTACATCCAGCAAAATCCATTCAATCTCACCTCCATTCAAGACTATGGTTTTTCGGATCTAATTCTGAACGTGTTGCTCAATATGAACTTTCCAATCAGCAAGGACGTTGTCACCACCATACCTGGTGTGTTTGGCGCTTTGTGTATCAATCGCCGTGGAATGGACTCATTATTGGCCATGAAGCCATTCGAACGAACCTTTACACTATTCACTTCGGTGAATTTTATTCGTGAATTTCGCAAACAACGTAATGAATCGACTCTGGAGACTGCAGATAAATTTGGTACTGCGATGGCCTTGCTCATTCGACACCACTCAAACCTTCGACCAATGGCAGTAAAGGCAATGATCGGTCTGTTGAATGAAGTTTGTCGACTGGGCACCGAGCCAAGGTACATTTGTTCGGCCAAGTTTGACTTGACTGGAGACGTGCCAGATGACTTTGAAGACCATCAAACGCTCACTCGGCCATGGATGGATGCCAACAACAAAGAAGTGCTCATGACTGCTCTGGCCACTCTCAATGGCGAGTATCGAGTCAAGTTGACCGAACGACGAATTCGCATTCCACTACACGAATATATCAAAAACTCTGTAAGTATACTATGGATGAAGACTGATACATTTAATAATATTATTTTTCGTTGCAGACCAAGTTTATCGACACATTTCTTCGGTCTACTTCTGCGGAAAGCAGCAAAGAATTTCTGCGAAGTGGTGGACTGGATTCATTTTTGAATGTGCTCAACCTGCCAAATGCTTCGCCGACCGAACATTACGTGTCCACCTATTCAAACGTTATAACAATTTACGACACTGTACAGCAACTCACAGTGGACAATTCTGTGCTTCGAGACTGTCTGGTCAAGTTCGATAGCCACCTTGCACATTTCAATGAATTGATGAATCAAATGAATTGTTGCTCTACTCGCAGTGCACTCTTCGAAGACTTGTGCCTCTGCATCAAATCTGACCAAAGCCTTTATCAAGCTCGATTTGTGGTTACTCCCACTGTGCAGGCTCTGTCCGGTTTATTCAAATATCTCCTGGTTCTGAACAATAGCTTCACCAACGGCAGTGCCGTCATGTTACTCAAGACTATTTTCATTCGACAATGCATTTCACCACTCGGCTTGAGCGTCATTGAGCGACTGTCCAAATGTTACAGGACTCTTATTTGGGAGAGACTTATTCTGAACAAGGTCCTAGCTGAATTGGCCACTGAACTGTCCTCCAATGATCAATCGATCACAAAGGCGCAATTCTTACTGAATACACTACCACCATCACCATTCGATGTCAAAGAATTTGTTCGCCAACACACTCAGAAGACTATTCATTTAATTGATCAAATTGATTCGCAATTCAAAAATCTGTTCTATCATTTGGTGCAGGTATTTATTTATTATAATTCCACATTGTTTTGAGATTAACTGAAAATTGTCACTATTTAGTTTTCACTCACTTCACTAAGTGACACTGTCCTACAGTCCACCTCGCCCACAGTGCTTGCATCTGCACTGATGAAACTGATCAAATCAGCTTTCCACTGGCAGACATCAATGAACGATCTAGACATGAGGTTAGACACATTCTTGTTCTCAACAATTAGCATTCTTATCTGACCTCAACTTTCAATTTTCAATATAGATCCAAATTCTGCGTCTCATTTATTAAGATTATTTTGATTCTATTTGACAAGACTAAAGAAAAATCCAATCGCAATCTATACTATCGCGATCAAAGTGTTCAAGACGCTTTCTTTGAGTTGGCCCAACAGATGACAGGCGACATTGCTTCGTACGAGAAAAGTGGCCACAAATTATCGAACGATACTATGAACCTTCTCGACTCGTGGCTGGAACTACTCGAACTACAGACCAACGAGTTCACTGTTGACCATTCTTTGTTGAAATTTTTATTGGTTGGCAGTCAAGCAATTACTGACCCGACTGAGTACATTAGCTTAACTCTAAAGGTATGTCTGGCACTGGCTAATTCTTTTGAGATTATAACATTTTGTTTGTTATTTGTTGTAGAAAGTACTGAACTGTCTCACCAAATTGTGGAATGTTGATTTGCTTCGACAATTTCGAAATGAAACTTTCAGTCGTTTGCTTAATGTGATCTCGAATGTGTTCAAAAGTTCCGGTTACGTGGCTAAGAAGGTTCAAGTTCGGTGCTTGCTGTTTGATTTGGATCTGCTGGCTATGAACATTCAGAATGCAGCTCTGTGCCTTCTAGAGCAAAGTCCTTCCATGGTGTGTGAATTGGCTCGATTGCTTTGTACAATAGCCCAGCACAATGCTCCCCTTGGCATTGGTGGATTTATTCGGGCATTGATAGACGTGGTGACCAAAAATGCCACTTTTATTGTGAACTTGGCCCAAGTTGTGCCAAACGATGACAAAGAGAAGATCAAACTGTGGGCCTCGAATCCTGAGACGACCAAACTGGCCAATCAAGTGCATTTGTTGGCAGTGCTCTCCGCAGAAATGCCATTTGCTTGTGCCAAAGAGATGTGTTCGGACAAGAAATGTCATCTTATGCCCAAACTGTACAGCCTCCTTGAGCTAACCGTTCAATTGGTGTCAATGGCTGGTGACTCAATGACATCGATGCCCCAGTGGCTTTGTCCTCTCATTCTACTAATCGAACAAAACGAGAAGAACGCCATTGCATACAGCCAACGCCAACAGGTGACGAAACAGTGCTCAAAGCAAGCTTGGAAACTGTACATTGGGTACAAGACAATCTCACTAAGATTCAATGATGATAAATACAACCAATTTGTTAAGGCGTATCAAGATGGTCATCCTTATTATCGCTACAAATTTGGATCTAGGCATTATTTGGTGCACTTTGGCAGTATGAATTTGTACTGTGAAGAAACTGGTAAAGTTGAACCAATTTTCATCGAAATGAAGGCCAAACAGTCGAACGGTGAAGTGTCTCAACTGACTACTCAGTGCACTGAACAGCCATCTCGTGCCAAGTCGACAATCGAAACGATGGTCACTCTACTGAAGCTGGCCTCGATCGATGCCAGCACTTTGGAAGCTGCCATTCGCACTTGTCTCCGATTGACCCGAAATCATTCGAATGCATGTTACTTTGCACAGTTGGGTGGCATCACTGCCCTGCTCAACCTCACCATCAACATGCAATTCGATGGACTAGTGCCAATGACCACTCTGCTCATTCGGCATGTCTACGAGAACGAGCACGTGTTGCGATGCTCAATGAACAACGAAGCACTGGCTTTCTTCCGACAGTCCACCTATACCAAGTATCCTTTCTCTTTCCTCTTTCAATTTGCACATTCGATTGGGTGCAGAGATCAGACTCTCACCGCTGAATGGACCAAATCTCTGGTCAACTGGCAGGGCATGATTTGCTTCTGTTCTCAATGTGTTGTGGTTCGGCGCCAGCTAAAGCCTGAAGAACAAAGTGAACAGTCGAAAGAATTGACCAAACAGATGTTGAATGTTCTGACAGATAGATGGGCCAACGAACAGGACACCACCAGACCGAGGATGGACTTTGTCTTTACCAGCACCAAACTGTTGGCCATTCTTGCAGAGATGTCGCACTTGTGCAAACCCAACTATGAAGTGATACTTGAACACAAGTACAAACAAGGTGAGCTAACTTGAATGGACTTTTAAGTTGTATATATACTCAAACCTCATTGCTTTATTTCTAGGTCGCACTGAACAAATTACCAAGGACTGCGGTGCACTCGATTTTATTCTCGACAATATGTTGCGCGCATCCAAATCTAAAAATGTTTCGAGTTTCACTGAAAATGTGCTAATCAAGCTAATGAGAACGTCCGAACAAACATTCCGCAACGTGTTTGGGGATATTGATGCAGCCTTGAGTCGTGCCCTGGCCTGTGCCGATTCGGCCGACAAGCATCGGAAAATTGATTCAATCTGTTTACTAATTGAGCAGACCACTGAACACTTTGCCAAAGTGTCTCCTTCACTAGCCGCTGAACTATTCAAAATGATCAAACAGAGTGGACTTATTTCCAAATTGGCATCCGCTACTGACTCGTTGGATCTATCTTCTGCCTACATTTCCACAAGTGTCAACGCCTCACTCAACACCATTGACAGTTTGATTGGTTTTGTAAACAAAATGAAATCAACCAATTCTGCAATGGCCGACAAGTCTAATGGCAGTAATGACAATAGTCCTGTACAAGAGCAGCCTGTACAAGAGCTTCAATTAGCCACTTCTTCCGATCTAATCCCGAACCTGTACTCTCGATCACCAGCAAACCTTCGTCAAACTTTGACAGACATAAGCTACCGACAAGTAAGCTCAACAAAGTGTATGTTACAATGTTCTGGAAAATCGCCTAATACCCTCAAAGATTGGCTAATCGATGAAGACAGTGAAAGCAAAGAGGCCAGGAGTTGTCAATATATTGAAAGCACTTTCTGTCCACTAATGCATCCTTATTTGCTGGTCGGCAAATGCTCACCTGCAAGCAATCCTGTCAATGTTGTCTTGCACTATCAAAACTGTCGAGTGCCGCTCACTGCCAAAGAGAACAAGTTTGCTTTGCAGAAAGATCGAATCACTGGCTCGTACTCCTTTGGAAATACTGTTGCCATATTCCATGGTCTAAGTTGCATGTGCTCAGTAGCTAAACAAGTGGCGCCCTGTTCAATGTGCCAATGGTTCATGGAGTGCTGTCTGGTGGATGGACAATTTCAGTTTGATTCAATCGACCTGGTCAAGGCACAACTATTGGCACACAGGCAAAAGATTGTTGAGCAAACTGTGAAAGAGCTAGAAAAGGCACTTTTGTCATTAAGCAAAGAGACCTCGAATGCTTCTCCCAACGATCCTGAAGCCAAAGCAAACAAGACAAATGATGCCGTGAGTTCAGCTGTACCAATCCAGTCCGAGCAGACCAAAGAATCAAAATTGAATGAAGCCGAGCAACAGTCCGAGTTGAGTGAAGCACAGTCGAGCAATGATCAAAACATCAGTGAGATGACAAAAGTGCCAACCAACAAACAAGTTGTAAGCAAGGTGCCATCCGAGCCAGAACAACAACAACAAGAAAATGCCAAACAGCAGATCGTTGAAATTAGTGAAAAGTCGTTTGTGAACGTTTCTGGAAAATTTGACACGACCAAAGAGGATTTGTCCACTCCGAAGCAAACTTTAGAGCAAGCGAAAGTAGACGTTGTTGTGAAAGTCACTGAAACAATATCAAAGCAAGCCATTTCTTTGACATCTCTTCAGTTGGCACTTAAGTCAATTGATACTGCCTTGGCCCCTAATGACGACGAACAAATTGACACAGTAATCTTGGATTTTGTGGGCAAGTTGAATACTTTGAAAGAAACTGTCAAAGAGAGCCAACCACCAAGCGAACCAGTCCCACTTGAACAGTCAAAAGATTCGCCAGCAAAAGAGTCGCCAATCGCCAACTTGGACCTCACTGCCGAGCAAAGAGCCATTCTCGGTGATGAGCCAATCCCTGAAGGACTCGATCCGGCTGTTTTGGTGAAATTGCCTCATGACCGAATGCGAATGGAAGCGATTGAGCAACAAAGACAGATCAACAGCCATAAACAACAACAGGCACAAATGAAGCAACAAGGTGCCTCTGTTGGTGCTGCCACTGGTTCGAATGTCACTCCACAAGTGGCTTCACCAATCATTGCAGCAGTTGGTCAAGGCCAACAAGAGCAGCAGCAGCAGCAGCAGCCTCCACCGAATGATGCCACAAGCCCAGCTGCACAAATAGTCAACTTCATTCAGTCACTAGAACCAATGGTGCGACAACAAGTGCTGGCAGAAATGGACGACAGTCAATTGCGATATCTGCCTGCCGAAATGGTCACCGAAGTGAGAGTTCTCCGACAGGAAGCAGCTCGAAGGTTGCAAGAACTTGAAAATGCTGCAAACACCAATGCAAACACAAATGCAACCACTGCTGCAACCACTAACCAACAAGTCAACTCACCAACTCGAGACGATCCTGACGATGATGATGATAGTCCTCCTGAGCCTAGTCCAACCGAACCGGCCAGACCTAGGTCAGCTGTTGCCCAAGCTAGTGTGCACACAGACATGCCTTCTGTGCCAATGAATGGACCGCAATTGATCGAAATTAAGCATCTTTCCTCACTTCTATTGCTGCTCTTTGTCAAGAACGACTCGATCGATCGGGCTCGCTTCCATTCAGTGGTGGCTTCTTTCTGCAGTCACCAGCCAACTCGCAAGTGGATGGTCTACTCGCTTCTCGACATTCTGGAGAAGGCCAATCCCCTGACCAATCCATTGATGAAAGACCCAGTCGCGCTTGATCATGCAACCCAGTCCACTCCGGGCAGCACCTCCTGGAAATCGGTGACCATTGAGTCGACCTTTGGCGCACGATTGAAAGTGCTCTCATTCGATTCGACCACCAACTCGCTTCTCATACTGCCACAAGCGGCCAATTCGGTCTACGGCAATGTGCTCGACCTGTTCCTCTTTCTCACAAAGACCTTTCCGGACTTTTGTTTGGAAACGAGCGAACCAAGCAGCTCCGAGCAGAAGCCATCTACTAATTAGCATTAATTCTCCCATCTTGGAAGGCCAATCGGCCAAGTCCAACTTTTATGCAAAAATGCAGTAAATTTTGCTGCTACATTATTATTATTATACATTGATAAATATTTTTAGTATTTTATTATTAAATTAAAAGTTTAAAACACTTGAGAAACACAGTAGATTTTGATTCGAGGCAGTGGATTGTTTAATTAGGCGAATTTGATTTGTCACATGATGTGACCAGAACGCGCACGTCCAATAAAGCGAGGTGCCGTGTGGTTGTCGCTTCGTAGGCCATAGTTCACTATTTCTTCATGAGTGAGCGAAAAAGCGTATGTTCCTCGAAATAGCCACTCTTTGGTTGAGTTTTATCTTATGACATCATTCTGTTGCCAACTGATTAGATCAATGGTTAAATTGGACATTTTAGTGAGTTCAATATCGTACGATGCGTCTTTCGAGACATTAACCATAATTTGAAGTAAGCCTTCTTTCTTTCTTTCTCGATCGTAGATTGGCGCGTGAATTTGCGCTTTGAGATTACTAATATGAATGCCTAATGTCCAAGAGCTTCTTTGTAAATCTGAAGAAGGAGAGGATAAACAGAAACACGTTCAATTCTGGAAAGCAAGTGGAAAGCAAATTGTTAAACCATCGAAATTCACGCTCGATGCAATCGAATCCATTTAATAAAAGAGATTTTGAGAAAATAGTTTAATAGTGATATTCGTAAAATATATTTAGAGTAATAAAATAAAACTTACTATTTATAGATTATTGCCAATAATTCATTGGAGAGAGAATTGTCGCAACCAGCGGCTATTGCCAAAAATCATTAATGTAGTCTTCGATATCAACCAGGCGATGTTAAATGGTATCAAAGGGGCAAATATCGACAGAGAATATCACGAGAAGTTGCATTTTGGTGACAGATTAAAATTTTTATCTATATACATAAAATTGAAAATCTGTTCCGCATGGATTCGGATACTACTGGACCGATGTTGATGAAATTTGGCCAGAATAATCTTTTCACCTCCCGTCAGATGATAGGCTATGTCCAGGATCATAATATCCAATGTATCCTAAGATATTCGGATTCTTAGGATTCTAATGCACTTAGGCTATGGTAAGCATAAAACAGCGAAGACTTTTAAACAAATAAATGCAAAAACATGTTTGCATTTCAAATTTAGCTCATAGAACCTTCTAGATTTTGTCCAATCATTTTCTCGCCGAATGTTCTAGAAAATGTCCCTTTTAGGAGGATACATCCATAGAAGGTTCTAGAAAATGTCCCTTTTATGAGGATACATCCATAGAAGGTTCTAGAAAATGTCCCTTCTATGAGGATACATCCATAGAAGGTTCTAGAAAATGTCCCTTCTATGAGGATACATCCATAGAAGGTTCTAGAAAATGTCCCTTTTATGAGGATACATCCATAGAAGGTTCTAGAAAATGTCCCTTTTATGAGGATACATCCATAGAAGGTTCTAGAAAATGTCCCTTCTATGAGGATACATCCATAGAAGGTTCTAGAAAATGTCCCTTCTATGAGGATACATCCATAGAAGGTTCTAGAAAATGTCCCTTCTATGAGGATACATCCATAGAAGGTTCTAGAAAATGTACCTTCTATGAGGATACATCCATAGAAGGTTCTAGAAAATGTCCCTTCTATGAGGATACATCCATAGAAGGTTCTAGAAAATGTCCCTTTTATGAGGATACATCCATAGAAGGTTCTAGAAAATGTCCCTTCTATGAGGATACATCCATAGAAGGTTCTAGAAAATGTCCCTTCTATGAGGATACATCCATAGAAGGTTCTAGAAAATGTCCCTTCTATGAGGATACATCCATAGAAGGTTCTAGAAAATGTCCCTTCTATGAGGATACATCCATAGAAGGTTCTAGAAAATGTCCCTTTTATGAGGATACATTCATAGATTGTTCTAGAAGGTATCCTTCATTTTAGTAATGCCGGAGCGAAGCCCGGGCAGTTCATCTGGTAAATTATAAATTACACAAATTATAGCTTACCTTGTTCATTTGTAATCATTTCAAATGCCACGCCGATTTGTCTATTTGCACTAAAATATGTATTGCAGATCGAAATAGATTATGTTTGCTTACTGAGACTCAGTAACTGAGTGCTCAGTATTTCAATGCAAAAACTTGTTTGCATTTTATGGCACAAGATACTTTGCACATTTCAGTTGTTTTTAATCCAGGAAACTCGTCCAATTTTTTTCGTAATACCTCTGATAATATATATTGATATGTTTCCATATTTATTAATTTTTATTTATTTATTTAGATTTTACCAAAATGTCTCAGGACCGCAGAAGTGCTTCCTTAAAAGTGATCTCTTTGAGAAAACTTTACTCAGTAAAGGCTTGCTTTATTGTCAATATGGAAAAGCCATCCTTCCCGGTGTTGGAGAAAAGGTTGTCTTGTCTAAAGAACTCGATTATTATTTTGCTGTTTGTTGCACGAATTGGCCTGTTAAATCACTGGCATTTTAAAGTTGCCACCCTCTGGACACTATTCTCATCAATCATCTGTAATAATGGGTCTAAACAAATGTCTTCAAATGGCACTTGGATTGCTCGGTCAGCTTCTAATTCGGTACGTTACGTGCTGCGTTATCAATTGAATTTAAATTATAATATAATTTATTTTTAGACTTTACTTATCGGTCGAAAGTAACAGTATTTCTATCTCTTCATATATTCAAGCAAATCTATGGCATCGATTCGATGTTTGTTTGTCACTATTCAAACAAGCGTTATAACTTATAGCTGTAATTCTGGTTGTTCTTATGGCACTTGTCAATCCCTCAATTGCCGTCGCTTGTTGATCACGGAATTTCTGACCCACACACAGACAGAAATTGCACCGAATATATTCGGTAAATATTCACCAAATATATTTAGTAAATGAATTACCGAATATATTCCCTTTTTTGCAATGGAATATATTCGGTATTTTTTACAGAATCTATTTAGTAAATATAATGAATATATTCCATGGGAACGCCCACCTTTTTACCAAATATTTATTGTAATTATTTACCGAATTTATCTTGTAGTTTTACTTATTATATTCAATATTTATTGGAGTAAATATTCCTCCATACTCGTAAAATACCAAATATATTTTGTGAATTTACAGAATAAAATCTGTAGTTCCACAAAATATATTCCAAATAGAACATACATGGTTACACACAAATAGGATTTATTGGATTGAAAAGATAAAGGAAATAACATTGAATACATAATATATAATACAAAAATGAGTACCGAAAGCAAAAATGTGGTATACACTGGCATCAATGATAAGACATGAAAATAGACAAACCGACAAACTTTACCATAACACGGGATCGATCGATCTTCTGATCATCAAAAACTTGCTCCAGTCTTCTTCTAAACCGGTTAACCATAAGTTTCAGAACACTTGTTGGAAACTTTGTCAGGATTCAGGAATAAATTCGTGTGTAAAAGAAATGGCAGGAAACACAAAAGGCATAGTCTATCAAATACAAAAAGTAAAAAAGAATTAATTTATTAAAATAATTATTCCACCAAATGATAGAAAAGATTGTTATGAATGACAAGTTAGACTATTTAGGTTAAAATTACAAATGAAGATACTCGCCTAATCAACTCAAACCAGGAATCTTCATTGTTACGGTTAGGGACATTTTCTAGAACCTTCTATGGATGTATCCTCATAAAAGGGACATTTTCTAGAACCTTCTATGGATGTATCCTCATAGAAGGGACATTTTCTAGAACCTTCTATGGATGTATCCTCATAGAAGGGACATTTTCTAGAACCTTCTATGGATGTATCCTCATAGAAGGGACATTTTCTAGAACCTTCTATGGATGTATCCTCATAGAAGGGACATTTTCTAGAACCTTCTATGGATGTATCCTCATAAAAGGGACATTTTCTAGAACCTTCTATGGATGTATCCTCATAGAAGGGACATTTTCTAGAACCTTCTATGGATGTATCCTCATAAAAGGGACATTTTTCTAGAACCTTCTATGGATGTATCCTCATAAAAGGGACATTTTCTAGAACCTTCTATGGATGTATCCTCATAGAAGGGACATTTTCTAGAACCTTCTATGGATGTATCCTCATAAAAGGGACATTTTCTAGAACCTTCTATGGATGTATCCTCATAAAAGGGACATTTTCTAGAACATTCGGCGAGAAAATGATTGGACAAAATCTAGAAGGTTCTATGAGCTAAATTTGAAATGCAAACATGTTTTTTGCATTTATTTGTTTAAAAGTCTTCGCTGTTTTATGCTTACCATAGCCTAAGTGCATTAGAATCCTAAGAATCCGAATATCTTAGGATACATTGGATATTATGATCCTGGACATAGCCTATCATCTGACGGGAGGTGAAAAGATTATTCTGGCCAAATTTCATCAACATCGGTCCAGTAGTATCCGAATCCATGCGGAACAGATTTTCAATTTTATGTATATAGATAAACCAGATATATTTGGTAAGTATCAGGACCAATTGTTCAAATAGTTTAATGTTTAATTTGTTTTGAAATATAAAATACATTTGGTAAATACACTTAATGTATTCTGTTAAGTATGAGATATATTTTGTATATGGATCACAGAATATATCCAGTAATTATGGATTTGAATTTTTTATTTACAAAAGTAGAATAAAGAAATCTTCTAGCCTTAACATTTGGGATAAGCCCCAATGGTCCAAATGGGAAATCTTCATGAACCACAAATTGAGGTATATTTAGTAAATTTTCAGAATGTATTCAGTACAACACAAAGACAGGAAATGTTTAGTAAATGTAATGAATATATTTGGTAACAATAGTTAGAATTTTCTAATTTTGTGTTTGCAGCACGTCTACTACGTCTGCATCGCACTTGAAGAGATCATGTACATTGCTATTATGTAAACACTAACATCCTGTATAATATCATATTCATTCAATGTATGTTCAATTGATTGTTACTCACGTATTGGCGAGCAACCGAACAAGCCTCGCTATCTAAACTCTGTAACGACAAGTCTGAAATAAAGTATTCAAAAGCAAAGATGTGCTGTTTGGCTTATTTCTTTATTGCATCAAGAATGTGGATCTAATTCTGTGTGATAGATCTTCTCTTGCTGCATGTTATCTGCAAAAATGGAATATATTTGATATTGTGAGTTGTTATATACCAAATATATTTGGTACTTAAACAACATTCTTGTTCTGGTTATTTCACTATTAAAAATATTGAGCATATATAGTAAATGTATAGAATGCATTCTGTAATATATTACCAGATATATTCTGTACACATAATGCTGAATATATCTGGTAATAGTGAAATAAATTCAAAAATTTGCTAAAACATGTGAAGACAGGATATATTTAGTATTGCTTAACCAAATGTATTTGGTTGATTTACCGTTTATATCTAATATTATAAATACAGGATATACTTAGTTAATTAACTGAATATAATTGGTTTTAAAAACTAAGTATATTTGGTTAGAGAAAAACCAAATATACTTTGTAATTTAGACTGAATATATCATATTTTAAATGCACAAAATATATTCGGTAAATTTACTAAGTATATTCGGTCATAAGGAACAAAATATATTTTGTAGGAAAAAATGCAGATTATATCTAGTAATTTTACAGATTATATTCTCTATTTTTGAAACTAGTTATATTCTGTAAATTATACTAAATATATTCGGTAGTGTGCAAAAATAACCGAATATATTCGGTGCAATTTCTGTCTGTGCAGAGAGGTAAATGTTTGTATGTTATCTTTATGTTTGCTAACATTTACTATATATTACAGGGCGAAAATATCACGTAGTTGTCGTTGGGCCGAAGGGAAAAACTGCTTGGATTTTCCTCTTGGATATTATTGAAAATTATAAATATTACAAATAAGTGAAGTAAATGTTTTGTGTGAACGCTGTATTTTGTTTTCTAATATTTGTAACATTTTATAGAATACTCCGTTGATCCAGCCACAATCCGGGATATTTTCTTTGGATTTCATTGAAACTTAAGGACAAATTATAGATGTATAGGTAAATGTTTTTAAATTAATGCTATCTTTTTGTTTTCTAACTTTTTTCTAACATTTAGCATTTTAGAATCATTTGATTAAAAGAAAGGGCCGCAATTACGATTCACAACGTATTTTACAGCCTTTTTAAGCAGTATATTTTGAAGCATTTTCCTCTATTGTAAGTGTTTTTTATATTAGCGGATTGGTTCAATT
This sequence comes from Rhizoglyphus robini, assembly GCA_023373905.1. Lineage (NCBI taxonomy): Eukaryota > Metazoa > Arthropoda > Arachnida > Sarcoptiformes > Acaridae > Rhizoglyphus > Rhizoglyphus robini. Next base: position 8,657,596 of record JAKIJQ010000001.1, on the reverse strand, counting down.
GAAATATGTTATGTTATTTTATGATGTTTACTTATTATTAATTATTAACTTAAAGTGGTAACGAAAAAAAAATTGCGTCATTGTCTCTTGACAGACGTCTGATAACCTGACATTGTCTAAAGTCATTTGATGGGAGAAAGACTTTTTTGGACTAATTCAGTGTTGCGCACCAAGTAAAGCAAAGCAATTAATTATTGTTTACTCACTGCAGTGCATCTTGATTGTCGAGATATTTGATTAGATTTACGATCTCTCCCTTGGCATATTGATGTGCTTGTTTGTTTGTCTATGCGCACTTTGAAGGTTACACTTGTTGTCAGATTATTGACCGATTGTTCACTTCGATATTGCATGCTAGTTCAGTCTGATCAGTCTCAATGCCACTTGATTGACCCTCTCCCTTGCAATTTATAGTGGATTCATTCATTTATTTTCCAAGTTGAGATAGCGTGCGCTCTAGACAAATTTGATTGCCTGTTTGGGCGTTACAGTAGCCGAATTATGTTTGAGGAACATTGTTCGTGGCATCACTGGATGAACTCGATGACAATCGATGCAGCAGACCAATTGATCGTAATCGACACCGACGCATCGATCAACGTTGTTATGCTAATATACAAATAGTGAACAGCAAACCTTTGCCAGGATAAATCTCTGCTTGCAATGTATTTACTCAATACTATTCAGTCCGACTAGTGAGTGTGAATGATTTGCATTTTTTAGAGGCAGTGCTACACTTTCGAGGTAATTTGCATGTGCCGATTCTTAAACTGGACCTTCCGCATCACGCTCAACCACTTGACTACACTCTTTGAGACTGCAGAGTTACATCTGGTTGGTTGCTCTTCTACAGCATCAGAAGTCACCTTGCGTCACTTTGCTTGTGTATTTGTGTGTGATTTATCTTGTCGTTAGTTTTAACTGCAAATTCTTCACAATTAGATCTTTTCACTGCTGTTGACACTGATTTAGCAACCTACTTTACTCGAATCTTTCTTATTTATTCTTCCGTGTCCACTATGTGTAAAGATAAAATGTTGCATTACTGTTTGGTCTGGACTTGTTTGCACATTCTTTTAAAACGTTCGCAGATTAAATTTATTATTGCACTCAATTAGAGTTAGTGTTAGAGTGTGGAAAGGGCATAAATGTGCATTATTTCATTTATTCATTATTTAACTCACACACTCCACAGATATATCTATTGACAGACCAACGGTGTGTCGTGGTACACGGAAATGTCTATTGAACGAACCAAACCATTCGAGAGATCTGATCTTATCGGTGCAATCCTCTTGGTGCTGTCACACTGCTGTGTATCGAGACTCTCTCGTTTCGAGAGCACAAGATAAGTTTAATGGCTCTCTTTAGATGAGTGGACATATTTAAATGAGAAATTGTTCATCTCATTGGCATTGGCCAATATTCAATCAGCCAACTGGCAGAGATGTCATTGAGCATTGGCAGGTCGCAATTAATTTGATCTTTATTTATCTTAATTTGCAAGTTTGCACAATTGCAAGCTGTCCGATCGACTCTATCAAGTCGATTAGGTTCCGTTATTGCTTTTTAGCCACCATTTGCATTTAAGCTAGCTAGAGCGAGCCAACGACGAATGAGGCCTCTCTGATCAGTTTCCATTTGATGTTCATTCTTGCTGGTGATGGGTCGCTCTGTCTCGATGTGTCTACTCATTTATCAGGCTGTATCCTTACAAAATGCTCACATTGTCAGACACCATTCACCGTATTTATTTAGGCCACTTGTTTTACCCTAACATTTATCACTCTCGTCTGATCTTACATGTAATACATGCAATGCACGTATGCAGTTCATGTCAAGTGTCCGTGTGAGTGAATGTATTTGGTGATTGGTGCCCTAGTACTTGGTTCTGTGTTCTTTTGAATCGCTGCTCACTTTTCGTACTGTATGGAATCCTATGGATTCGTTTTGCGCTCGGTTCGACAGCAAATGGTTCGACTATGGCGATAAGTTCGGCGGTCTATCTACCACGGTATAGTCTCCATAACAAGCGACCACCGAGTAAAAAGTTAGTTAATTAATCTCTTTTGGAAACAATGCTCCAGTGCAACCCTACATAAACATCCATAATATTTCTAGGTAAATTTATTTTGCATAAATCTTGGCCGATTTGTCCACTTTGTGTCTTTCTCGCCATTGGATGCCCCTTTGCATATGTCTGCTTTGATTGGTGACCAATTGATTAAATAATTATTGTCTCTCACGCTCACCGGCCACTAACGAGCTTTATTGTTCTCGGTGCGGTATTATTGTCTCTATACATTTTCATGTGTCTGGTAACGAGTGCACTCTAGTGCTGACGGTGTCTTGTGCTGGACATTGTCCAGTGGACAATAACTCACTTGTGACAAATGTCGAATTAATGTGTAATTATGGTAACCCTGTGTATTGTATCCGGTGTAATTAGGCAATGGCGCCAATCGATTTAATTGACAGGTACAGCAGTGACCAACTAATTTGTAACTAGCCTCGCCATGCCTGCGCCTCGATCTGTTCATTCTAATTGACTTGTCGAGTCAGACTTGACCGATTGTTGCTTCTTGTCCATTCTGATAGATTACCGGTCAGATATAGTGCTGAAGTGGACTGTTTAACAGTGTTGTGCCTTGATTGCTATGTACTGTCGGTTGTGGTTCTATTCAATTGCTGCTCTGCCCGGATGTCTGCCGTTGTCCCACTCGGTGAATTATGCATTCGTACATTGGTTGATCCATAGTAGATCTGCCCGTCTGCCCGTGTCTATCTTGCTCATCACTGTTTGTTCACTGCCGCCTTCCTCGCTGATTGCCTTTCATTGACATTCATTAGTTGCATCTGGTCAGTTGTCCACAATACGAGACTGTTCTCTATCTCTATAGATCTGTTATTGCCTTTGTGTGCATGTAAACAAATCGTGCATTTTAAACCTTTTGACATTCGCACATTAACAACAAAGTTGCACATTGACAGTTGATGTAGGGCCAGTAGTGGCACGTCACAGTGTACAAGTCGATTTGCTTCGTTGCTTAATTAATTAATGCCATTGCTTAAATGGCAAAAGTCCATCAACTTGCCAACCAATCAAACTGCAGGCAATCGAGTCATTTAGCAAGCGTAATAATGTTAATAACGTTCGAATGCAATAGGGCAATAAGCAAGACAATATTCTATGCACAAACAAACTTAATGCAGTAACGTTGTTCGCATTGTGGAACCAATTGACTATGCCGAGCGCAAGTGCATCAATTAAAGCAAAACATTTAATTATACATTTAATGGGCAATTTAATGGAGACGCTAACTGCAGTCTCACAAAGAAAGAAGAGCCCACTGTTCACTTGCTCTTGTCTGCGGATGACTTGTCGCTTGAAGCAGACTCATTCTTTGATCGTTCGGTGGCGTCATTGCTGTCCACTGAATGAGCATCCGAGCAATTGGCTGACTGTTCACTTGGAGCGTCCGAAGGCTCGGTGCCTGAGGCTTTTACTTTGCGGTCTTTAGCGCTTTTCGCTGAGCCAGTCACCGACATGGACTCATAATCGGCTGACTTTACTGAAGCATCCTTTTTGGTTGATTTGACTTTACTTTGGCTGCCTGAAGCACTGCTCTTGTGGCCTTTATTGGCACCAGTAGAATTGGTTCGCGACTTCGACTTGTGATCGTCCGACTTGGTTGGTACATCCGTTTTGGTGGATTTAACTTTGCTTTGGTTGCTACCGTCACTGGAGCTTTGCTTTTCTTTGCTCATCGAGTGATAAACCTAAAATAGATAGATAGATTAGTTAGATCATCAATTGAGATCCACAGGAAATACCTGCGATGAGCTTGAGCAATTTGGTCCAACAGGAGTGGATTTTATTTCTTCTTTAGAGTTGGAGGAACTGCTTCTGCTAACTTTCTTGGACGGCACAGCAGACGATTTGCGACTGGAACTGCCTTGTTGGCTCGAACTGATGGGGATGGCACTTGTCGATTTGATGTCTTTCGATTTGGTGGCAGACTTGCTGGTCACAGTCGTTGACGATTTGCTCGCACTTGAATTTGGCTTCTCTTTCGACTCGACTCGTTTCGTATCTTTTGAGTCAGACTTGGAATGCGACACAGACGACTTGCTCTTGGACCCGTGAACAGCCTGATCTTGGTGTTCTTTGCCTTTTGATTTGTGACTGCCGCCAATTGACTTGTTCACTGCTGAATTGGTTGATTTGGACTTTGAAACAGTCGAGTTGTCCTGTGACTCGGGAGCATGTCCATCTTGTTTCGATTTGGACTTTTGCTTGTTGTCGCCGCACTTGCTGGTCGAATCTTTCTCGCTGATGGCCGATTGGTCCTTCGAATCGGTAGACTTACTTTTGATGCGACTGATGACACTCTTTGACAAGGCTTCAGAGGAGTGAGCTATGGTGAAAGTAAATACAATTAATAAGAGGAAACACATTGAGACAAAGCATTGACTTACATTTCGCATTAGAGTCATGACCATAAGGTTTCGACTTTAGGTACGGACTTGAGATAGACGAGTTGCTTTTACACTTGTCAATGTGCTCCTTGTCAGTGGATTTTGATTTGGGACTTTCGCTGTTCATCGAAGAGCCTGAACTGGAGTTCGACTTTTTCGAATCAGAATTCTTGCTTTGGGAATCGTGTCCATAAGGCTTTGACTTGAGGTACTGACTGACAGCCGATGACTGGCTTTTAGGCTTGTTAACGTGCTCGGTGCTCTTAGACTTTGACTTTGGATTGCCGCTGCTCTGGGAGTTTGCAACAGAGCTCACGTCAGAATTCTTGCTTTTGGACGCGTGACCATTAGACTTGGACTTGGGGTTCATTTGAATTGACTTGGAGATCTTTCGCTTTAAGTTCGATTTGGAGCTCGACTTTGGGGGCGACTGCTTGCTCTTGGACTTTTGAACAGGCTCAGTGCTTTGTGATTTCGACTTTGGATGAACACTGTCCGTTGGCTTGTCCCTGGAAGTGACATTTTGCTGGCTCGTCTTGGAAGCCGGTGACTGTTCTGAAGTAGACTCGTCTTGTTTGGAGGACGATTGATGGGCGTCACTGTTGGTGGTGGCGGTTGGCGTCACTGTAGATCCTTCTTCCATAAGCTTGAACTCTCCTGCAGGAGGATGGAATATCGCTGAGCCAATCTTCGAGTCGATAGAGAACAAACTGTCGTCATCGTTGGTCTTGTCTTTCGACGACTGCTTGCTTGGCTTGTCGGGCATGGCACAGTAGAGCGAAAGGACAAGGCAACTTCAATCACATTGCAGCTTCAGTCGAGACTTGCTTTTATATTCGAGCTCGCTCTTGGCTAATGTTCGTTCTTGCAGTTCGACACTAAAAGTGATTGTTGTTTCCAGAGCAATTTACCCAAGTTTAGAATGTTTGACTGCAAATTCAAACGTTCACTAGAACAAACCAACTGTTCGCTGTTCGGTGCTCAATGAAATTCCATTTATTATCGATCCTCAATAAACCAAGAAAGAGTACAGCTCAATGCGACTGTAACAATTGTCAGTGTCATTTGGTTGTTGAATTATAGTGTCATAGTCTCTTTTCTCTGTCTTATATTAATGATGCTCTCTCAATTATTATTTGGTTATTATTATTATCATTATAAAATCGTATTTATCTCTCCATATATAATTCATATTGTGAAAATAATTCAAATTGCGGACACAAAACGCTTTGACTAACATCGCTGTTGTCCCTTGGTTAATAATCCAATTCGACGTCAATTGCATTACATATTGTCATTAGCCATTCTTACAATGTCAGTCAGAAATGTGTCCACACTCACAGTGGCAATTGGCGACTGGCTAGTGTGGCAATGGCTTAATTAACCCTTTCAATCCCCAATGGACTTTTTTGTCCATAAAATTTCAAAGTCAGATTTTTCAGCTTCAATGTCCTAAATGCCCATGCAGACGATTTTGTCAGCTCGGTAGAAGTGTATTGAGTGCGAGAAAGAAGGCACAGCCCCCTCCGGCAGCCGTTGCTTCAGTAACAGACGACAGACTGGAGCAAGTTCAACACTCAAAGTGGTCCATAAGTCGATGACCACGACTTGACTTTACATTTCGCTTTCTCCTGCTTTCCTTGGTGATTTACTTTTGGTTTTAAAGTGTGCGTTCGATCACAAACATGTCTAGCTATGATATTTCGTTTGAAACTTGAAAAAATTCGCATCCGATCTCATCTTATGAGCATCTATCGATTTATCAAAATTTTGATCTAGCATCGTTATCGATCACAATTTTCAAAAAATTATTTGTGAGACATTGTTCACCATAACAACATCTTTATAAAAATTAGTCGTTAGGTTAATTATCTCAAAAATTTAATACCTTGGGATTGAAAGGGTTAAATTGACAAGCTTAAAATACCATTGCTATTCACATTGACTTGTGAGACAAATTAGTCTACACTTTGTCCCGAACAGTCGAACATTGTGTCCATTGATTGACATTTTCCGCCGGTCCCTAATTGAACTCGTTTAATTTAATTTAAACCAAACTCAAAAAGAACTCTTATTTTCCAAGACTACCATGACTGTTGAGTGTGTATTCAGACTATCATTGCTAAATTAGCACAGTCGGTGATTGTCTGTCTCTGCTCAATTCCTGTTGATTCTCGCTGAATATTGTGACAAATAGCAAAGTTGTTTTGATGCAAATCAATACAACCTAATCGTTAAACTATATGTGCACTTCACTTTGTGAACATTGCCGGCAATGGCCATGGGCCATGGCGCATCACTTCAAATGGTCGAGTGAATGTGCTAAGATTCGCGAATTCGAGTCAGGCCCGGTCTGAGCCAACTGACTTTTCAGTTGCTCCGCACAGAATGGATAATCCTGTTCGATGGGGTTTGTTGGCGCAACGTTAAAACTTTACAATGCTTGTGTGCAGTATCTCACAAATCAGATAGAAATACCAAAACAAGGCCTCACGAATCAATAACTTTTCGGATTAAGTTGTGCTGTGTGTTGTTGACCAATCTGCATTCGAGACCGGACCGAGGACACGAGCACACTATGTTCCAACTGATTTGGCACATGATTTATTTAGATGGCACCTCTGAGTGGCCTGTCCTGACTTTACCTTTCCGTCTAGCACACAGCGCGCATGTGTACACGCCTCCCAGTTTCGATTTCACAGAGCACAATGTTCAGTTTTCTCATTGTACGTCCAACTGAACGCACAACGAAATCATTTGTTAGACTAGTGCACTAGTGAAATTTCATAACTCATTCAATGCATGCACACACACCAACTGGTCGCACAGGGGCACTCATCCCACCACCTGAAAGTGAACATTTTACATTTGGCCAGAGTGTTCATTAGCGAGTTACACATTTAATTAATACCTAATACAATTAACTATCTGTCCCGAGTAAATAGCCTTCTCAATGAATAAATAGCCAGCAGCAGCAAATGTCCCCTCCACATCATTTCATTCACTCTACTCAAATCTCGCATATATTTAAAGGTTCCAAGAGAGTCCTTTTGGGCACGTTTTGGGCACTTGTCAATGAACAAATTAATAAGCCCAACTCATTGGGTACAGCACCGAGCCTGTTAAGGTAATTGCACAAGTGCACTCGGTCGAGCCATCAATTGATCATTACTCACCGAGTCAGACAAATTAACGAGCGAATCAGTTTGCAGCACCATGGCCAGTGCTCACCGTGTCTATCGCCTTTCCTCACAAGTGAATTGAATTGTATTGTTTTGCTTGCGGATCACTGTACGACAATAACCATACAGCCACTGACGGAAGGTACCATCGACAATTTGATCAATATTTAAACTCTGTAAGTGGAGACTCGTTACTCAATGTGGCGATTGTGTTCAATGCGTCTTATTACTTTCATTTGCCTAATGTAGACATTTGAGCCCCAATTCATTTATTATTTATCTGTGATTGTAATTTGCGTTGACTTTACGAATATATTTCCAGGATTCGGCCTACACTGGAAACATCTGATGCTCGGTGCGAAAAAGCAAGCCTGCCAAGCCTGAACAAGTTCAGGTGTAAAAGAGCCGATGAATTACGCACTCGATATGCCGACAAGTGCTTGATCAATAGCTATGGACATTTGCATCGGTCGTGTAACTTTGAATATTAATGATTTTTGTTGTTTATTTTAGAGACCAGCGGTAGGCAGTACGATCTGAACGAAATGGTCAACCGCAAGCGTTCTATGCCGCTTTTGGTGGAAATGGTGCAACTGGTCACACCCAAACCGATCCAAACCGTCTCAACACCTATGCTTTCCGTGACCAACAACAGAATGGCACCAAGCAGGGTGGAACGTGGATCGAGCCAACAATCCCCGAGTCCAGCAACCGTGAAGGGTTTTGCTTGAACATTTGTTCAAGCAAAACATTCGCACCTCATACGTCAATAACAAGAAGATCTACACTTGTACTTGAGTGTATTCTTTGAAATGTAAAGTCGCAACGAGACTAATCACCACTATGTTCACTATATGACCATCGAGGCTAATGGTACCTGGACTGTAAAGAAGAAGTATGTGGATTGAGTGCTCGCCAGAGTGGACGGTCAACGGAAAAGTGACCTATCGCAATGATTGACCACATTCAAAAATGTCATTTGACAAAAGTCAAACATTCCGCCAAAGTCAACCAACAGCCGTTATGAGTTATTTGCCTCCTATATTGGTTTAGTTTGAGCTAACTTTACTGTGTGGTATCTTCCATGCAGGTATGTTTCATGCATGCATGTATGCAACGTGCCTGAGTGCACAATTGTACTGGCCGACCGAACGCTATGCTAAACGATTCAGACTCACTGCCAATGTCAATTAGTCCGAAATCATCATTATTGAGCAATGGCTTGTTTGCCGCTCTATGTACATGTGTTCACGTGTTCACTTCAACTGGCCAAATGCTCGGTGAGCATTACTTTGTATATTTACTGGGTACTTCTTATGACCCAGTGGCAGAGCACACTTATTGATCCAAAGCACACCGACTGAGACTACCAGACTAATGGTCTTGTTTGTGGCATTGATTGGAAATTGTCACATTTTGAAAATTTGAATTGTGTGGCATTGGCAATTAATTACTGTCACGAAGAGTGAATTGAAATGAGATATTAATTAAATTTTAAAGATCATATTATAAACTTTGGGCAGTGCTGCTTCCGCCAGTTGCCTCGTTCCGCCGCTACACACCGCTCCAACAAGCAAACGCACAATATCAACTCGTTGAAGAAGCCAATCACCGCGTGTAAGTTCTCCAATGATGGCAAATACATTAACGGTCGGTGCATTCAAAGAAGACAGAAGCAATTTCTCATTGACTTGCACTCACAAATGGAGTCGCAATAAATATTAATCTTAACGGACAACAGCAACCAAGTTTGGGTGGTGAAAATTTAACTGCAGTGGCCTGCAATTGGTGGAGTGCACTGCAAAAGAGGAGATGAATTTGTATGACACACAGAGCTGACGATGATTGACCATTAAATTTACATCACAGTGTGGATGCACCTTGGCCCGAGCCATGTCCAATTGACATTGTCCATTACAGTTTGCCTCTTGTTTATTGGCAAGTAATTGAATTTATCTCACTACACTACCATACCACTCTACTTTGTTCGGTAATGATTACCGTAATCTCATCGAGTTTAATTAATATTTAATTTGGTCTCGCTCGTCACTTTTTCTCTTTCGGCTCGATTCGCTAGCTTTGTCTAATTAACGTGCCCGTTTACCGTTTATCGTTACCGAAGCGTTATTTCTTTGTTTTACCTTTTATATTTTATCCTAGAACAGTGTATCTGTATCATGTTATTTTATTTGTCAATAAACCTAGCATTTTCATTAGTATCTAGTGATTAGCATAATTATTTGCACACATTGCACCGAACGGGCCAATTTCAAAGGGCACATCTAATTGATCCTGGTTTGGTCGTTTGCATTTGTATTTGTATGTCTGTTTGTTTGTTTGTCTCGATGCATCAAACTCCAGTCTACATTCCATCCATTAGCGCAACATTGTTGTCATCACCGGCCTTGATGGACACGTGAGTGGACAACAGTGCATAGTGCTCAAAGAGACGAACCCTCCACTTAGAGACCTGTGAGGGTCAACTTGCACGTGGCCACTAGAATCTAGTGACTAGATGCTGATCAAGGCAAGATTCACTCGTCAGAGAATTAAGCAAAATGAATCTCATAGTGCTCACTCGAACCAGCACTGGCAGCTGTCGATACTGTCAATTCCATTGCATGAAACAATGGAATGGCCCCGAACTGGTGCAACGCAATGGAAAGAGACCCTCAATAAGTGCACTAATAGCTCGACTTCATACAAACAAATTGACAATTTGCTCCAACACAATTGGACCAATAAATTCAAAATGATTCAAAAAAAAAACTTTAGGAACAATCTAATTAGGAAATTTGAAACCAAATACTCGAACTACAAATTGGTCTTTTGAATGACAATTGGGTGGCGAGTATGTGCCAACTTAAAGCGATTAATCGAGTGCCACTGACGGGTGAAATGTTCAATGCATGTCTTGATGGCCACGGCAGTGGTCAATGCAAGCATAGATGGAGCGTATATAGGATAGAACACAATTGTCAATTGACCACACGGAGAACAGAGATACAAGACATGTTGACTATGAACATTGTTCCACAAATTTCGTTTTCGATATCGTTTCACTGGTTCTTAGTGAACAAGGATATGTGCATGCCGTGCACAGCACGCTCAATGAATGGAGGTAACTAACTGAGTCAATTGACTGTAGGGTCCTATGCGAACACTTTCAATTAGACTTCGTTTCAAACGCCGAGTGTTTGCTCAGACCGACAAAACCTGCTCTGGCGAGTGGTAACTTACCGTCACTGTACTGTAATTGATTGAGACAATTGACTTAAGACATCCATTCTAGAAGGTCTACAGTGAGAGTGTTTTGTTGTTTACTCACATATATGTCAGTGCATTAGTGAAGTCTGCTGGAGGAGCATACGAGTAATAAATCAACTGTAGACAAGTCAACAAGGGGAGAATCACCAATTGTAGCGTTCAATGCAATATCAAATGCGACGCTGGTAACAGTGGCAGTAAGTGACAAATGAACGACGCCGGTACAAAAGCAACTTTATCCACCATGGGATTAGTCGCCAATTAGTGCGATAGTTGGTGAAAGTTGTTCGAGGCACAAAACACAAGCGCCAAGCCTCGAATACTGAATCATCGATATACTCTGCGTGTCTATTCTAGTGGGACATTCTGTGCCAAACCTCCTTGCTAAGCAAAATAATAAACCACAACCTCTTCCAGCTCGTGTGGCTTGTGTTGTTCTTTGTGGCACTTGCGGCAGTCACACAGACTGAAATTTCGTTGTTGCCAATTTCAATCAGTGATGGAGTACTACTGACAAGTGGGCTACAAATTGGCAGACTGAACATTGCACTTTTGATTATGGTTCTGGTTGGGGGACTGATGCTGCTGTTGCCCACTGCCTCCAGAGTCCGTTATTGAGAATTTCGATCAAAATTAATTACGCCACTCGATTCACACTGTCAGTCTGTTGATGGACACCGTAATTCAGCTGCAGTAGACCACATTTAGACCACCACAGAATTACAATCACAACGAAATCGGTGATGCAAATGAGCTCATAGTTTCACCTGTTTTCAGGTGAACCACGAGAACGAATTTATCTGCCGAGTCGAGTGGCGGTCATTAGCACTCACTTGTAAACGTGTCAATTATTGCGAGAATTGGAAAATACCAGAAAAAAGTACTACAGACAGTTGTGCTGGTGGTCGCATCTCGAATGAGTAAATGAATGTGCACTGACTGAATGGACCGACCATCGATTGTTGCACTCTTGTTCGGAGCAAAGTGACGGTGTAAGTAGTGCTGTTTGTCTGACTCGGACTCGATTAAAGACCGTTTGCCGGTGAGAAGTGATCAACTGTCGGTGAGATCGATCTCGCGTGCCAACGAGTGTAATGTGCAATGCATTGTGCATCGTTCAACAATATTTCAACTTGTGACTTGTGCCTTTGACTCGATTGACCGCACTGCCGGTCGCAGTGTGTGAAATATAATTGCTAAAAGGGACCGGGGAGGATGATACAACCATTGATAGGAAGAGAGCAAGGCGAGATGCCTTGCCGTCTTGCGGTTGATGTCTGAGGAGCGGGCAAATGTCGTGGAAGAGATAGATCGAAAGTAGAAAAGTCCCTTAGGCGCGCGCAACTTATTGCCCGATTGAACCAAAAGGTTCCTAAAAACACAGTCCAATAATAAGCACCGAACAACCTGAAAAGAGTTTGACATTGTCGGCTGTCGTCATCTCCACAGCTACCGCGCGAAGACTCAACACTGTTGACTCAATCCCTTTCGTACAAGATCCATTCGGTTCTTTGGCCGCCTTGGCCGAGCACAGAAAGAAGTTTCCTTGCCCGCGAGTGCAACATTAATAGAGGCAAGCATCACTTCACTGTTGTACTTTGTACCTTTGACGCCAGCGTCACACATGCACCGAAAGTTCACTCTATTTTTCAGTTAATTAATATTTTCAATATATCTCCAATGAACTTGACAATTAATTTATAATTTATGCCACTGTCTCGTACACGTGCTAATTAATTAATTAATGTTTGACAAATTGCGGTTTAGTTTCAACTGAGAAGCTACACTCACACCGACCACCAGTGTATCTTAAATTGCATTTAACACGACACGAAATGGGGCAACTAGCGTGCTTGGCTCATTTTGATTGTGTCTTGTTCGGGAGTATAGTGCATTGTGGGCCACAGTTTGTGGCTAGTTCTGTGATTAGGTGGCAGACTGGTGGTAGTGATTCTGTTGCACTGCCCCAAAGCACACTGGAACTGCACTCTCGGACTAATTGTAATTCCATTTAGTTTCGCTATAAAGTGGATCATTTAATTATGCCTTTTGGTTACTTTGTAGACAGAGGCCATTGGCAAATTCGATTGAATTAGATTGCGTAAATGGTGCGCAATTCAGATCCCTACAGTGAGAATATAAAGACAATCACATGGTTAAGACTGAAGTGATGAAGTGAAATTAAGAGGTGCCAAGCAGACTAGCACGAACTTATTCGCAGTGGCAACTTTGAGCCATCCTGGTGATTGGCTCGATGCTCGGCCAAATGGCCAAGTGGAACAATCTCACTCTGCGTATATAATCTCGGTGGTCTGGTGGAGAAAGGCTCTTCAACGTACTGCTCAACTGTTCACCACTCTGGGACACTTTCATTGTCTCCACACTCGTTCCACTCGCTCACTCTACCTCAGTTGATATCGTGGCCAAATGATCGTTTCAATAGCTTCTAGTTATACGATTTTAGCGATTGCTATCTTTTGCTGTGCACACTACACAGTACATGAGTTAGCTGTTCTTTCATTCATCTCTCAAGTGCGATGGCACAATATTCATTTGCTAGTTTGTTCATCTGCTCGGTGTGTGTGTACGCCTTTATGTTTGCTCTTTGTTCGAGTGAAATAGTGCATTTTCTAACTAAACTTTGTCTCAGTGAATACAAACACATAAAAATGTATTACCAATTAATAATTGTTGTTGAGCATTTCATTGAAATTGCCTTCATCCCATACTACAATATGAATTGGATATGAGTCAATAATGAAATATCTCCCAATGGTAATGCTCGACAAAGACTTGTTTGACACTTTGCTTTATGTGTTTGTTGATGTTAGCGATGGCGTTGTGAACTGCTCTCGGACCATTTGTATGCAATTTGAGTTGAAACTTTGAACAAACCTTTTATCAATTGACACGGCGCGAACAGAGTACTTCCTCGATTCTGCGGCATATTTGATGATGGAATGCTGTGTGCAAGGTTGACCAGACCACTAGACCAATACGAGCACACATCGCGCGCAGTATTCATTCCCAGGAAAGTGGCCACTAAATCACTGACGACCACAAGCGCCCATCAATATTGAATCAATATTAATGATGCGAGCTAAGGCCATGTCCGGACTCCGGAGTTACTGCTCTTGACGACGACTGCTTCTTAGGTCTAATGGTCGAATGTGAAGGAGGTCAATGGCGATGGTGATGAAAGTCTGTTGCAGGCAATTTGATGGACAAACTCGATGATAACAGTGATCACTTTAATGGCACTATAAACACAACACACCGCTCGTAGAAAGCTAGAGAGCAACTAGAGCTAGAGCTAGCTTAGAGGAAACATTGGGTAGTGCCACTGGTACAATCTCTGTTCCTCTCGATGAGACTCGGCTGAGACTTTTGGTGGTGTTGATTATTTTGAATTTGCTTGTCAACTTGTCGGTGGACATTTTTGATTGGCATTCACTGTTTAATGGTGGCGCGAGCCACTGTCGCTGGTGCTTGCTGTTCGGTTCAGGACAACAGGCCGAGCTTCAAGAATTCTCCTTCTGGTTGAGTGGACGCGAATTGATTCAGTGACTAGTGACCACGGTGGTTGTCTCTGCTATGGATAGAACTCGAGTATCACCACTCAATTGACACAATTGACAGCAAAGCAGTAAGTTGGGCTCGGTGGCTGTACAGGAAACGCAAACTTTCTCGATGTTTTTAGAGCACGGTAAAGTTTTAATAGAAGAAATAACTTGCCGTCGGGTACAAAAAAAAAGCATTAATTGGCTTAAAAATTTGACGCACCTTGGGACGAGACCCGAACAGAAATGTGCCCCGATTGTGTGACTGAGGCCGACGTCAACTTGTGTTTTCCACTTTGCAGACATACTCACTTTATTGGCTCTTGTCAGTCAGTCAGTCAGAGTAGTACTATACGAACAGGGATTTACTTGACGCAGTGCCATTGTTCTTGCTTCATTGGGCCCTTTCTTCAAAGAACCAAACAAGCCATATGAATATTCATTGAATATTATTCAATAAATAATACACAAGTGCAATCGGCAAGCGATATATATGATCTATGCCAGTAGATGTGTGAAAGTGAGCGCTATTAATTTCTACTGGAATGTCGCTACTGCATTGCTTGTTAAGAAAACATTCAATACCTAATCAAGCCCACAATGGACCGTTTCTTGATGGCATTGACACTGTCAATGCCAATTTGACACTTGAGAAATTTGTTCAGTTTGGTCAGAGAGAAGTGCACTCCGTGGTGTTGCGCCCCACACTGTCGACATGTCGTATGTGTGTTAACAAAATTTTGTGTTCAATTGCCGTTCTGCAGTTCACATGTAAATTAAACTCGAACGATTCTGATTCAATGATTCCGATTCGAATTGTTTTGTTAATTTAAAAAATTTACTTTACTTTGACATGATTGCTTACTGCTGCAATGTTGCCAGTATTAGAAAAAGGGCCCCAACAAAATAAAAACATTTACACCAGAAATCGAAGATATGCGACGAGAGGTCAAGAATAAGACTTGAAAAGTAACGCATTTGGTGAATTCATTCACAATATTGCCTTTGATGTCGTGCCTGGCCGACTAATGGATCTACACTGAATTGACATCACAACCTATAGGTATATATGATTGAGTGCATTGCTTGTGTAGCGATGTGGGCCATATTGTGGGACAGGCAGAAGGACTCTAATTAGAGGACCGTTTCGGTGGTGGCACTAGAGCACACTACACCTCCTCTCCTCTACATGTGCACACACACCGATCTCATCAAATGGATCATTGATTGGATTGATGGCACCGTATCGAAGCCTCACATGCTCATGCTGTCCCAACACGATGGCGCACTTCTCATCCAGGAGCCATGGAAGCCATCGCCACAGCATAACCAACAGCAGTTATAACTATCTATAGATTGCACTTGAAGGTGTCAGTCGGGTCGAGTCTGCTCAATGAATTCATTGCTCTGTGGAGACCTCACTGTGGACAGGCATGGCACTACGCTCATTAGTACCGCATTCGTAGTTTATCGAGATAATGGCAATTGTGCTTTATGTTCTGCCTCACACGAGATAGAACCGACTTTATTGCCTATCTTCTCGAGTTCTCGATTCAATTATGTTCTCATCATATATGATATTATTCGCCACTCATTACAATTGCCCATTTGTGCTTTGTGTCAATTCACATCGGCCAATTACAATTACAAACAAACTATCTTTTACTAAGCTCTTAAGCTAAGTACTTAAGCTACGAGTAAATTGATCACAATTGATGCATTTGACCGTTTCAGCATGGTAATTAAAATAAGCGAAGTTATCCAAAATTGGCTCGGTGGTGCAATTAGATGAATAGTGCCACAATTGATGCATTTGACCGTTTCAGCATGGTATAGCATGGTAACACAACAAATGAGTTACCAATTTATTAATACTCTGTTCTGACCACTCTCGGTGAACACTTTCAAATTATAATTATTTATCGTTTAAGCAGTGGCCCAAACAAGCGCAACATTCAAATGTGGCCAAATATATTTGCGTTCATCACCACCAAAATACGTCAATTGACAATCGATTCAATGAGTATGAGTGACTTCTGGTACGAACTTAGGCAATAAAGCTGACCAAATCATTATAAATAACTGATCACCAATCTACAAGGCAACAGACCAACAAAACAGTGCAGTGAACAAAATGAACAAACAAGCAAAGAGACTCATTAGACTCAAAGGCGAGAAGCAAATCGTAATTTGTAATTCCTGTTGGTGCTGGTAAAGTGCAATTAAAGTTCACTCAAATGAAGACACATTATTGGTTCCGAGTTGCATCCAGGAAACAATGTGCCCGTTCCAATTATTGAACAGCACCTGATGACTGCTCACTCGTTGACGGGAAATGAAATCTAATTCGAGTTCATTAGGTGGACAATGTGGAAATGATACTAACATTTAGTTGTAACTTCCGATTGGAATTGGCTAACCACTCTTGGTGCGTGTGGATGGAATTGTTTGCAGTGCATTGTTTTGTATTGACTTGCAAAGAGCCAGTTAAATCCTGGTGAAAACTATATTTAAATTCGACTAGTCCCAACTTGGGTTCTGCCGAGCACTTAACAACACTGTCTTCTTCCACAAGCGAACATAAATCATTTGTCCATTGGTTTGGTTGGAATTGGGGAAAGCAATTTGCTGTTTGCAAATGGATCAGACAAGAAGTGATCGCGAGAGCAATAATTTAGAGCAGTTAGCTCATTGTCTAATCACAATACATGATTAGTGGTTTTCATTACCCAATGGAAGACCAATGGTTCACGGAGCAGCATGCCTCCTATGGGTTTTCTAGCCGAGAACAGTTAAACACAGCACACTCGAACCAATTGGTTGTCCATGTGAGTTAAAGCACTTGCTCGTTATTGGGCAACTTGGTTTAACAAATGGAAATTAACTCGTACCATCAATAATGCCACTGAGCCACAGTCGCCATCGATTCGCTTCCATTCATTAGTTAATTGAGCCTAGGCCGATAAGGACCAGAGCAAAGACTTACTTGTTAGACAGAGCAGAGAAGCGAAGTCTGTCAAACAGATCGAAATGATAATATTTGCCACTAAATAAATTAAACCAAAATGGCTCCGTTCGAAAGAGATGGATGGAAGGAATTAATTTTGATTCAAATTGGTAATTTCTGAATTATCGCGTTTGTCGTTGTTCTGTGCCATCGGTTTGTTCAAAAATTCCACAAACACCAACAAAGGTTAACAAAAAGTCAATTGGTCAGACAAAACACCGAAGTCAAAGATAGTACTTGTACCAATTTAACGATGCCGAGTCTACAATAACTATCAGGCGCAAACGTGATATTGCCGCCATTTTTACAACATAAACGCCAAATTGGGTAAGACCATAATTAATTAATTACATCGATCGGTCATCGAACACAAGGAAATCAAATGTTTGAACTAGGGTGAACATGTCCAATAAGGAAGCTAAAGTTTGTGCAATTCTCGGTAGTTTAGCTTAGCCAAAATAGTGTAAAAATGGTTCAAGGCAAACTCAGCGATGAGCAGTAGGAAAATTGTAGCACAAAATATCAGTATTTTGAGAAGAGTTGTGTGGATTGTATAACGTTGAGGGCTACTACCAAACATTGACACTGGCGAACTAACTGAGTGGCGTTCGTTTCACTATTTCATTCGTGCTTTGTTGTGTCGTTTGTCTCACTGGCAATGCCATATTGCGATATTGATTTTCTGGCAAGTTCACTCTTTGTAAAGCAAATTCATAATGAAAAACTGAAATAGAGAGGAGAGGACTCTAAAACTCAATACCAGAGAGCAAACGACAGAGCAAATAAAATATAGTGTCCAACATTGAAGCAAATGTAGTGACTGACAAAAGATTTGATCGTATGTATCGAATGGTAATTTCAAATTACTAATTTGTTTAATTCTCCATGTTTGGAATGGCTACCTTAGCCGACTTGCTTGAAGTCTTAATTTGCATGTCATCCAAAATAGTACTGCAGTACCATGGTAGACATGAGAGATTGGTCGGTAGCATCATCGATCGAGTGGAAAACAATCGAGGATACGATCAAACAAAAATTTTCAAGTGGTTGGAAAGTTGTAACGTTAGAAGTGTATAAATATTACATCTTACTTACATCATCGATAGACTATTACTTCTACAGCTATATGTATCATTTCATCGTATCGTTTCATCTCTATCATTGGCGTAAACAACTCTAATTTGTGCACTAATTGGCATTTGCTTTACCAAGTGGCTTCTCGAGAAGCCTCGCAAAGTAGTAAAAATTCACTGACGAAGAAAACATCTAACGATGATGTGGATGATGCCACTTTCAACCAGAATCTAGAAAGGACAGATTGAAGTTAGCCTTTAGTAAGTGGAATTGATTGTAATTTGCTCGCCATACATCGATTTTCTTCTTTTAGATGCTTAGCCAGAAATTTCGATTCACAATTTTTATCAATTGATTACGTTAATCAAACCGTTAACGGTTAGTGTGAATACTATGGTTTGACAGTAATCTGACCTAGTTTTATTTTTCGGACTGCAACTCTCTTCTCGCATCCAACTGTGCCATCCTCAAAGTACTCAACACCCTTGCCCAGCTTGCCATAAAGAGTTGGCTTCTCAAACGAAAACTTACCAACATTGTTTTTCCACTCATCAGGATGCATTCATTCCATGCAGTTCCAGAGCAATTTGGTGAGAGACTGCGCCAAGTGACGAGCACGCCTTACAAGTTGTAAGCTCATCAAGCAATTAAACATCACTTCAACAGGAAACCGTTTTATTTCAATTGGCCCGAATGAAACCACACTAGCCAGTCGAATAGCACTCTAATGTTTAGTCCGAGCACAAGATGCAAAGCAAGCCACTGAGAAAGTCACTTGTGCCATTTAACAAAGCGCTTGCACAAAATTAATGCAAAAGGGTTACTTTAATTTTTTAATTGTTTTTACTACTGGTTTTATGCTTCGAGCTTGCGCCTTTCTTATGGGCACTTGTTGCTTTTATTGTATTTTTTTATTGTTCTTTTTGCTAAATCGAGATGGCGCTTGTGTTTTTAGTAACCAAAATTTGCTTTGACTGCAGTTATAACGAGACGAGACCAAATGGAAGGCAACACAGCCAATGATGAAGAGAAAGGCAAAGATGGTCAACAGCTTTACCGACCTGGCGAGGGATCTCATTAGTTCAGCAGCAAATGGTCTCAATTTGCCTGGCAGTGGCATCTTCAACAATACCTTCGATGGTTCGTTTGACATGAAGAAGTTTAAGTTTTACTTCAATGCCGATTCTGCCATGTGGCCATTCATGCCATCTGCAAACCTGTGGCTCTCTTCAATGGGCGCAAAACCATTTGCATTTCCCGCCCTGACCAGCGGCACCGACCCATCTGAATTTTTGCGCTCGAACAAACTGCCCCCACTTCCCAACAAATTTACCTCGAACTGCAGTTCTCTTGCATGCTCTTTTCACTGTAGTCGCTACTCAAATGGTTCTGGTTACAGTAATCTGAGAAATAATCTTCTCAACGCGAATGGAGCCTCGCCACATGGCCGACCGAGCATCATGCAACAGTTATCGCGATCTTCAAACACCACCGATAGCCGCAGGAAGGAGCACCGCTTTCGAAACGACACAGGTGAGTGCTGCGATGTGTTCCAACCTGACTGTCCACCGGCAGTTACACACCGGCGAGAAGCCGTACAAGTGCAAACTATGCTTTTATGGCCATTCACAGGCCTCCAAATAGACGAGTCACTTCAAGATACATGACCAACACGGCAGAGATATGTACAAGTGCAAGTTTTGTGATATGCCTTTCTCGGTTCTGGTCTAGCTGAAATATCGAATCCGTTCAGTCGTTCATCTCACCTTGGCGATGTAAATTATTATCAAACTGTACATTCCGAGTACCTCGTGTTAGGCACTTTGTAATGGACTAGCCAGTCTGGTCTTCGAGACAGGCGCCACTCACGTTCACAAGTGACCAGTTTGTCTCACCATGAAGCACAGGTCCTTTCATTGTGGTGTGAGTGCATGATGCACCATTTGGTCTACTCGCCACCCTCACCTCGTCACTCCCATCATCTTTGTTCCTCGTTGTTTTATTCGTATCTCAAGTCAGTGGCAATGCGGACCTCTCTCAAGTCTTCGTTCATCTCTCCCAACTACTTAAACTTGCCGTGTCAGGTTTATTCACTCCTCGTGTGGATCACTTTGGCCAATGTTTATCGTTAGTGGGCTTTTTTCCTTTATATATTATTGTTCGTCTATTTGCCCATATCCATTCAGTCTATTATAAATATGTCTGCTTAGTATTGCAATTACTGAAACGTGAAACGAGCGAATAAACAAATCAACCGGCTGACATGAGAACAACATTTTTTAGTATTACCCTTTCAATGAAAGAATGGCTGTGTGAGTGAGTGTATGCTGATTGCTTGTATAATTGATCGATTGGCTGCCAATAAATAGTGTAATTATATCATTATGATAATTATATACGCCATTAATACCGACTAGAGGTGGCATTCAATATATGAACTGATCATTGAAGGCATACCGCCACCTTTGCTCACCAAGAGTCAGTGCATCTCAATGTATTGCCGATGTCAGTTCCATTCGGCCATTCTGTGTCCATTCCACTCTACAATGTACCAAATCAACACGAATCTCAAGATATTTCCGATAAATCAACTCTCCACCAATTGCATCCTTCAGCAGCATTAACTAGTCTTAAGTGACGCCGTTGGCGTGAAGTCGGAGCGGGAGTATCGCGAGTACTCGTCCTCATCAGTTCAGTCATCGATGAGTCATCACAGTGCGACAAACACCCAACACGTCGTGTACAGGGATCCTCAAATAAGTGTAAGTCTTGATAAATTTTTTCGTTTGTATTTTAACCGCTGAAACCGGATCTGAAATCAGTTTTGTTCTGGTACTGTGGAATCACGAGTTATCTGATGAAAACCACGATAAGGCCACCAATAGATTATGCGGCTTGTTAGCTTAATTTCACTTACTTTACGATTCCGAATACGGTATTATGCTATCTACTTAAATATAATCTTAGTCAATTTAATAATCATATTTTGTCATATAATTCAGAAAAATCAAATAGAGAATTAGAGAAACTAAATATAACAGAAAAAAGTTATGAATATTTATTTCAAGTTGTACAAGGAAGACAAGATTATAGGATCAAATCTAACATATCCAAATTTTTCAAGTAAACTCGCGATTTCATAGCACTACGTCTACCACAGATTCGGATTGTACAATAAAAAATAAACAAGAAAAACTTTATGAGGGCTTACACATTATTTATTGCGGGATTCCTGTACACGAAGGGCAAATTGACTCATTTCTCAATAGAGATCTTTATAAATATCATTAATTATTTTTATCTCTGGTGACCTTTGACCTTATATGCCCAAAATCTAATCAGTTCGTCTACACCCACACCAGAATTTTTGGGTAAAATTTCCAGGGCGATCCATTGAACCGTATAGACGCTAGGCTGCTGACAAGCCTTTTCCATTTGAGTTAACGCAGAGTCGTCACTACACTTACTCGCTCGCTTCGCTCGCTCGACGTTCCGCTCCGACAATTAATTTTTTTCCTCACGCCAATGACAATTTGAACAATACCGAACAGGAAACTTCACCACAATCTGCACAAACAAGCGTAGTAACGAGCCATTGAAAAATAAAACGATTTAAATGTCGAGTTTAGTTTATTATTGCAGGGCAGCTTCACTTTGCACTTTACTCTGAAACAGCCTAGCAAGTTTGCCGGTACGAATTCGATTCTGAGCCGTGACAAAGATCAGTTCGAGTATGTCTGCATAACTGGCCAATTTGTTCTCGTGGTCAGCTTTGAATGCATTCCAACAGTCAGTGGCACTGAGCATTGTGTGTGGCACAGTGAATGGACTGCTGCCAGTGAGACAGTGCACCAGCACAGTACCGAAACTCCAGATGTCCACCAGTGTGGAGTCATACTTTGGTTGGAAGCACTCCGGTGGCAGATGGTCCCATCGATGCTCCTGGCAGTCCTGCAGGGCGCGTGTGCGCAACACTTGGACAAGCTTGACTGGGTTCCACACGAAACAGGCCATCTCAAAGTGAGTGAGCTTGATGGTGCCACTTGAGTTGAGCAGAATGTATTCTGGTCGAATGTAGCGATGTGACACACCGTAATCAGTGAGAGTGTTGATCACTTGAGCCAGTTGTGCCATCACAGGCGTCAACTCTCTCACACCATCGAACGAGTGATCCAAAAGAGTGGCATAGTTAACCAGATCGGTGTAGAAGATGTACAACTTTTGGCTCTTTTCCATGTAGAAGATGTCTTCCACCCAGTGAATGTGCTCAATCGTCCGGTTGCTCATAAAACGCATAATTTTGCTGCTTTCGGTGTATAGCATGTTCCAGTGACGTACGGACATCTCTTTTTGTTGAAATATCCTCACCAAGCAAGTTCTATTGCCGTTGACTAGAGCCTGTAGATAAGGGTAGTGAAGGAGGAAGGTGCCAGACTGGTACGATTTGTTGCGCAGCACAATGTACGACTTGTTCTTCTCGGTCAAGTGTTGCATCGCTTCTTCATTCTCAAGTAGTTCGAATCCTCGTATATCGAATAACTCTCTACAATCTTTATTGAAATGAGAAGATGACACAGAGAGAGGCAGTAATGATTCTTGTGATGCTGACATGGGATCGATTTGACTCTATTAATGGAAAGGAAGTTATAAGTTGACATGCTAATTGGACATTTATTAGTTGACTCACCACATCAATTCGGTAGTATGGAGAATACTTTGCTTGACTCAACATTGACGAGGCCTCTCCTTGAAGTCGTACGTCTTTGGCCAAATCATATGCGATCATACGTTGATTGGCAGGTCGGAATATATCGTCCAAAAGTGATCGGAACTCATCGGCCATTCGAGCTCGTTGTGTGGAGCGCTTCCACTGGTCGATCAACTTTGTCGGTTGAGTGGGATTGAACGGATGACTCGACACCAGCAGACAGCAGAGCAGCACTCCAACGCTCCACGAGTCGAGTGTGGTTGCATCGTACTGGTCGGTGAAGCACTCTGGTGGCAAGTGGTCCCACAGGGCAAATGGCACATCACGAGACAGTCCAATCGGCTGCAATATTACTCGATTGTCTGTGGCACTCCAGTAGAGACATGCAAAGTCGAATGAGGCCACTTGAATTTGATTGTTTGATGTGAGCAGAATGTTCTCCGGTCGAATGAATCGATGTGACACACCAGCGAGGTTGAGCACTTCCACAGCTTTGGCCAATTGCACTGTCCACTGTTTCACTTGAATGGTATACTTGGTGTAGTCATCAGCTGAACAGAGCATCTTGTGGTACAGACACGAATAATCTGTCAAAAGCTTGTGGAACACAAACAAGGTGGTGTCCAGTTGGAGTATGAGATACAGCTTAAGAAAGTGTTCGGAGAAGTGACGAGAAATGTACAGTTGAATTTGGACTGCTTGGCCAATGTCACACGAGATGTGGGTGAGATTGTACTTGCGACACAGCACATTGGTGCACTTTGAGGATGTCTTGTGATATGCTTTCAGTTGACGACAATACTTGGTTGCGGCTCGGGTCAGTGTGCCACATTCGGCGGTGTTCTTGGTCAGCACATAGCCATAAGCGCAAATGTCTCTCACATTGTTCAGTTGCTTGATGGCACGCGTGTTCAAGTTATTGGCCAATTGGGAGCTTTGTTCGGTGAAGCGAATCATTCGCCTTTGCCATTGCTTGAGCCGATCGGCGTGACTTGAGACGTGTTGCGTAATGTGACTCATGGCGACACTAAAGCGACTAAAGCACGGAACAGTGCACAGCAATGTGTTCGGTATTTATTGAGCACAAATAGAATTCAGTGAATTCGAGTGGGACAAGTGGTCGAGTGTAAAATGAGTTGGCATAAATGAGTGTGCTTGTCATGTCAGTAGGAGCGCTAATTCGAGTGCTGTTCCAACAGTTCAATGCTGATTCAGACTTGTACATGCTACATTACATGCTAATTAGCTTGTACAAACACTGTTACACATTCATTGTTCGAGAGAGGCATGACGTGATTATAAAATGTGAGATTATAAAATGTTCAACCATCGAGATGCCGATTAGTTTGATTCGAGTGTGCAAATAGTGTGTAAAACCTTTGTTGTTTAGTGCCAATAGCGATGAACTTTACTCCTGCCACTCCGACTGCCAAAGCCAAGCACAAGAACCATTATTTTGAAACAGTCCGAAGACCGAAACGAAAGCTTGCTGGTGAGCCACAGCGCAAAAAAGGACGTCCAAAGGGTTCAAAGAATCGGTTGAAGGGCACCACCAAGCATAAGAAAGGTCCCTCAAAAAGCAATGCCAAAAGGAAAGCTCGTTTGACTTCAAGCAAGAGCAAAGCAAAGAAGCCGAGAAAAGCTTCGGTGTGGGACACCATCAACTCGGGCATTAAGACAAGTGGACAAGTGACAAGCACTACCACAACCGACGGGACTCCATACACTCGCGGACACGACATTCAGACCACTCGACCAGTGGAGCCAGTCACCCTTGCTGGCCAAGGTGCACCAACAGAAGCGCCTGTCATTGTTGTTACTCCTGAACCTCTTGCGGAAGTGCCACCGCAAGTGCCAAGAGAAGATGACAATGAAGATGTTCAGCCCAGAGAACCTGAACAAGCAGATCAAACCGCGCCACGTACTACAAACGAAGAGAACTGCTATGTAATGTAATGAACGACATACTGCGGCGTCCTTAATTTATGCTAATTCATTAAAAACTTTACGTTTGGCGTCACAATGAATTGTCTCCTGAGTTGAATTCGTTTGAGATTGCTTTGCTCAAACTAGTTAGCTAGCTTTTTGTTTTGCATTGCGCCAAGAGATGAAAAGTGAAAAGACTAAGCTAGAAAGTGATATTGACAAGTCACTCAGTGTCACTAAGTGCACTTAGCAAACCATCAGTCGAACTCGATCTGTTTGAATGTAAAACTATTGCACATTTGTTTGCAGTGCCCTTTTAAGTGGAGTAGTACTCAATGCAGTGGCACTCGAGACTCGAGTGGCATTCTCTCCAAATGCCTAACTACATTAAAAATCAATGCGAATAAATCATTTATTGTTGTTTCATTCACTCGACTCGACTAATCCACCGATGTGCGAGCACCTGTTCCACCTGTATGCGCTCTTCAGTGTTTGGATTGAGCAGTTACATCAGTAGCGATCACAAATTCTCGTCCAGTGCAATCGGTACAATGTTGGCCCACTGTTTCGCAGGAATGCGTCTGTGCAGCTCTGCATGTTCTTCGGTGCTTTCCGTCGATTTGGTGTCTTGACCGAAAGGAAGCCGTCCCGCGATTAGCCGGTACAGTAATACACCCAGACTGAAACAATCGGCAGTCATTCCATTGTAGGGCGCCTCGTACAGAAGTATCTCCGGAGCCTGATACTCCACGGTGCCACAGTATACCTATAGGTCTCACATTGCAGTCATGACTTGACCGACTTGGCATTGTTCCGTTTAGTGCGCTTCGCTTTGACAATCTTTGAGTCAGTTCTCCATCTCGATTTGGCGCGCGCAATATTCTTGTACGATTTGGCCTTTTTTCTGTTCACTTTACGTTTCTTCAAATTCGACTTGCTGACTCTCTTGCTTTTCACCATCTTTAAGACACGTTCTTGTAAGCCCAAAAAAATGGAAAGAAACCAGACTCAGAAAGCGTGAAATGTCGATTGATTTTATATCAGTGTCACATAATGATGCGGTCGAATTGGAGGCATTCGAATTGACTTGGCTAATTGTGCTGTTTTATCGAGTTCATATGAATGTAAAAGTATTCGAAAGTATTGGACATGCATAAAATGTCTACTTGATATGATTGTTCGCTGTCTATTCGTTTACATGTATTTGTATGTTTGTTGTCAACTTCTCTGTGCTCCTCATCATCTCAATTCTCTGAATTCTTTCTGTGCACTGTACCGGTGAGTACACTTTTGTGTTTGCGTTGTTCAAAAGTAAACTAAACTTCATTTTGTATCATTATTTCTAGATCGACTATAAAGTGCATACTGATGGATGAGCAAAGTGACTTTCATGTTGCCAACGGCATTGTGCCCAGGGCAAATCATCACGACAAGAAAGATAATTTCAGCCATCCGAACACGATCGATGATGACCCTTTTGGAAACGACATTGGCAGTAGCAGTCAAGGTGCTATCAATCTGTGGTTATTGACTCTTCTCGTAGTGCGTTGGAGTGCTTGCCGCCATTATTGCGGCCTACTATTGCTGCGATGCTGGTAATAAAGGCTCAAGTGCCAAGGCAAAGAGCACCAAAAAGGAAGGCACGAAGAGCACTTGGGGCGGTGGTGCTGGTGGTGGCAAGGCAGGCAAATCCTCAAAAGGGAACAAATCGACAAAAACAAGCAAGGCTACAAAAGCAAGCAAATCCACAAAAGGAGGCAAATCTACAAAAGGAGGCAAATCGTCGAAAGGGACCAAGTCTAGTGCCAAGTCGAACGTCAAGAAAAGTACCAAAGTTGGCAAGTCCAAAGCTGGTGTCTAAAGCGAACTCTTTTCGGGCGCGCACTTCACTTTACTTGTCGATTATCACCTTCTCTTGGCACAAAGCATTCATCTGCCTTTGTCTCAGCACTGCACAAGAAATCCATCACTATTATGGCCCTCATTATATCACACCTAACCTAGCAGTTCAATTAAAGATGCATTACATATTTTCAATTATATTTCGTAGTGATTTGTCTTGCAGTGAGCACACTTTAATCCAGTTTCACTTTGTATCGTGAATGTGTTCATACACAGACTGCATTACAGTAACAGATCAAGGAACTAAAATTATACACGCCACTTCACATTTATTCAATGGAACTACTCTTCCGATTCGTCTTTCTGCAGTCGGACAAATCGCAATATTGTGTTTGTTCAATTGGACACTTCTCCGGACCGATGACTCGCAAGGCAACGTCACAACACAGTGGTCTGCTTGTTCGCTGTCAGGAATGACACTGGACAAACAATGCCATTCGATACACAGATTGTATCAATTCGCAGCCACTTGACTAGCCAGGCGTAATTCGCTTGTCGACAAGTATGTGAACATGCATGCACGGCAGAGTGTGTCACGTGTGTAGGTCTCGGTGTTGGCACATGCATGTGTACATGGTCCACTTTGCACAGAGCAGCAAGTGTCGCGGCACTCTTCCCAGCAAGTGTCGCCACTTGGCAAATGTTTGTGATGGTGCACAAGACAAACAAAGTCACAGAACTCGTCACTTGTCCGTTCGCTGCTCACTAGATTCACTTCTAAATCAGCCGACAGAGATGGCCCGCGTCGGCATGAAAACGGAGAAACCGAGGTCCGCGTTCGCCAACATTTTATAACAATTAACAGCTTCACCGAGCCATTACTGCTCGGCAAATAATGCCATCATGCAACTTGTGCAAAGTCATCTGGCCGGGCACAGGTCTGTGCCTTAATGTCGACCTCCAGTAGGCACCAATAAATTAATTGAATCTCTCAACCAACGAGACAAATCCATTACCGATCCATTTGGTCTGCCCGACAACTTCATCACACGGCAAAATATATTTTTGTATCGACTGTTACAAATTTTTTGAACAAGAAATCTCTGAGTGAGAATTGACTGAGAACAATGACTGAGAACAAACTGTTTCACTGATATCCGTTCACAGTTTCGCCTACCACTGTTATCCACTTAAGTGCAATTGTACTGCATAGCATCGATGCCTGGCATAATCTCACATTGCCTGGCAAATTCATAATAATGGAATATACGTATACATTAGCTTGTGATCGACAGCAGAAAGCATTGCACAAGAGATATTTCAAGCACTGCTAAACTACAGGCGTTTCGGTTGTTTTGATTGATCGAGACATTTCGCACAATTATGCACTCAAAATGGTGAAGGATTGTAAACCTTAAATGAACAATAAATGATTTTAAAATGACAACTTTATTATTAGAGCATTTATGATTGCGCATTAGGTCATTGCGTCATTACGCCACACAGTCGAGTGTCTCACAGAAGGCATAGTCAATAGTCAATTCCACAAATGTGAGCCTTGAGAAGTCTTGCATGAAGGTAGCCACAAAGAGTGTACTCGACAAGAGATAGATCCATTCGATCATTGCGAGGAATATGAGGCCCGGCTGATGACGTGACCAGAAGGGAAAAGACTTGTGTGCTTGTTGGATGAGTGCAAAGATTCGATGAATGATGTAGAGCACCAGACAGACCACTGCCAGTACACACAGGCACAGTCGCAGGTTGTACATTTTGGCAGTGTTGATGGAGCCAATGAGCACTCGGGACAGGTACACATTGAGACACATGATGACGGGTGCGTTGAGGAAGGCGATTGTGGTGCATATGTCGTGCCATTTCTGTGTCTCAGATGTGCGGAATGTTCCGATGAAGATGAGTGAGCTGCACATGATCACACTGGACACATAGAGAAGTCGGTTGAGACGATTGAAACGGGCCAGTTCGGTGGCAATGTTGATGATGATGGCGTCCACTGAGTGCTTCAAATAGTACGTGTGCAGTGTGGACACAAATCGAGCATCGTTGATGATTGCTTGCAGTTGGATGAAACGAATGCTCGAGGTAATCAAAACTAAAAGTAAATCAATCAATAAATAATCTCGCAATGACACAAAGAACACTTACACATGACACTACTGATGATGACAACAAAAGTGAACGTAGCCGCTTCGGGAATATGACGACCACTTTGACTGACAACCGGGAAGAGTGGATTGAAGTGCTTCCATACTAGTCCTTGGATGTAGCTGTAGAGTGAACAGAGGTTAATCAACAAAACAGACAGACAAACAAGAGTACATACCATGATAGCATAAGGTAGGCGGTGGATACAAAAGTGAACAGTGGAAATATTACCAAAATGTTCATTTACGAGAAACCCAAAGTGATTTGGGCATTATAAGTTATAATTTATAACAGACACATAAGTACAGACACAAGTTTCGAAGAACGCTGTTTCGAAATATATGAAAATGACTTGTCCTTTCAATTGTTCCAAGAACAAATTATGATTATGGAACGCTAAATCTAAAGAGAGTTTACGCAAATGCACAAACTTTCCATTTATAGAATTTTTGATTAAACATTGCGCAAATAACCAAAAAGTTACTAAAGTCTCAATGATAATACACTAAAGCTTTGCTTGAATCAATCGCACCGTATCAAAATAAACATAGCACACGTTTGTCATTTAATATATTTGCATTTTAATAGAAAAGTAAATGCAACGTTTGCAGAAGTGAGCGTAAAGGGATTGAGCTCATGTGAGGAATGCGAAATGCATTCACTTTTTGGGTGATGGCTTTTTGTTCTTCTTCTTAGGTCCAGGACTGCCTTTCTTGGTTTTTGGGGAGGTGGCCTTTTTGGTTTGTGGAGAAGTAGCCTTCTTGTCTCGTGGAGAGTTGGCTTTTGGAGAGGTTACTGGGGAAGCTCTCGGTTTGTTGCCACCAGGGCTTGCTTTGGCACCTGCCTTCACTGGTCTTTGTGCTTCGGTGGTGGTCACAGCTTCAGTAGTCTTGCCAGTCTTCCCTTTTATTTTGCATTTCCCCGAAGACTTGAAGTAAACAATTGCACTTTCGCCAGTGGCTTCATTCTTGACGGCTGCTTTGTCCGCACTGGCACTGCCACTGACTGGTCGGTTGTTTCTTTTTAGAGGCATCAAACTTGTGAAGACGATGCACTCTTGACCAGCCACCTCTTCATCACTTAAGTTGAGAAAATCCAAACGAATAGCGTCCAAGCCCTTGACAAAATTCTTGTTCAACTCCTTGTCTTTTGTGAGCACAATCTGAGTTTGGCGCAGTGACCGTCGAAAGTGTTCGTGAGAGCTGCTGCAGAAATCGCATTCAGAGTCGGGCTTCTCAATGCGCAGCACCAGACCGCGACAGTTAGGCACAACAGACTTAACCAGTGTCAAATCGAGCTTGTCCAGCTTCCTATCTCGTGCCGCAATTATGTGCGAGGCTTGGCCCTTGTATCGGAATAAATCGATGCTAAAGGTGCCAAGTGTGAGAGAGACAACGTCGGGGAGTTGAGCAGTTCGCTTGGACCCAAATGGTTTGTTGAGTTAGACCGGCAAGCTGTAGTAGATGCGCAGTTCGACCAGTTTGAGATTGCGAGCAGCGATCAGGTTGACCACGTCTGACTCGTCCACGGTGGCACCGTCAGCCAATTCAACGGTGAGTCGCGTCAGGACAGGAAAGGCGTCGAGCACTTTGTCCAAGTGAGTCTGGCTGGACACGACCACACCCACCATGTTGCATCGCTGGCCAAGAAAGTTGTCTTGCTCTGCTTGCAAACAGTTCAACAGTAACTCAATTTCCACTTGACGTTCATCATCGGTGATGTGATGATCTTTCGAATTAAACAGTCGACCAAGGGGAACTGCCACTTGAATAGCTTTCAAGTTTTTGCTTTCGATAGCATCGAACATGGCCACCGAGTCCCACACAGAGGTGCAGTTGTTTCGAGATCCAAAGTTGAACTCCTTGAGAGTCTTCCATTGACTTTCGAGAGACACATTTCGAACATCACTTGGCTCCATCGGAAAGAGTTTCTGCGAGCCGTCGTCCTCGGTTGTTGTCGACTGTTGTTCGGTAGTTCGGACTTTATCAATTTGAAACTCCCACACGTCCAGAGTGAGATGCTCGAGTGCTTTGAATTCGACATTAATCGGCCCAAACAAGGCAGTGTCCAGTGTGGTGTTCCAATCTTCGCTTGATTCGTTTGCGGTTCCAGCAATGGCAACTTTGGCCCAAACTTTTAAGCTCTTCATTCTTTGACCCCACTCGGCGAATAGCTTGGCAAAGAGTTGTGCCTGCTCCTCGGAGAACTTTGCTTGTGACAGTATGACAAGTTCGAGACTTTCAATGTTGGGCAACGAGCTGGTGAGCATCTCCACATCAGCTTCGCTCAGATACTTCTTGGTGTAGCGAAAGTCACTCAACTTGGCCACCGGGGCATACTGTTTGGCGAGCTGCGGAGCGAGAAAGTGGTCCGCAAGTGGCATCGAGGTCTCGCCATGTCGCACCAGATCGAGGGCTTGCTCGAGGCTAGAACGGTAGTGCACCACCAGAGTGAGGACTTTCTGACTGGCCAGCTTTTTCGCGTCTTTCAAGTCTTTGAGTTCGTACCATTTTGATGAGGCCATTCGGGAGAGCTTGCACACACAGACGGCCAATGGAGATTAAACGAACTTGGTCACTAATTTGACGAATTACACAGAAGGCAGTGAGCCAAAGGAAAAGGTAGGCAAGTGTAGGCTAGGCAAGGCAACTCAAAGTACAACCAAACATGGGCCAAAAAGATTTACTTTTATAGCCAAATTGAAGTGAGCTTTGCTCCGAATTTTTCAATGTTCCATTCACTCGATACTTGCAGTTTTCGATTTTGGACCGATGGTACACGACGAACTTTAGAAAATGATTGATACATTAGAACAATGCTGTCTATGTGTTGTGTTGTTCGATAAAGTTCCGTTTAGTCATTGTTGCATTGGCATTCTCGTACATTATTGTTGCTGTCTTTACTAGTCTCCAGTTTTGGTGGTCGAATTTCTGCCCACAGCCTCAATGCTCAATCCCGATCCTGAGCAGCCACCACCAAGTGAAGATGATGCTTCCGATGAAGACGATCCAAGTGACGATGCCACCACCTCCGAGAAAGTATCCCCAACGAGTGCCAAGGAAGATGCAGACAAGCACACCATTGGCCACTCCGAGTCTGAAGATTCGCTCAACTGCTGGGACTCGAAGAATCCTCCAACTGCTATGGTGAAGCCAATTGTGACCGAGAAGTATCAAATGTATACCAAAATCAAGTTGCTACCAAAGGCGAAACGGCCTAAATCAAAGACTACAGCTGTCTCCGATAATAAATCGCCAGAAGGATTGTCTTTGGCTCGCCCGGTTACTTATGTCACTGTTGACAAGTTAGCCAGGCCTGTGCCCACTCGGTCTCTCCTGCCTGAGCCAAGTAAGAGGCAACAAAAATCGACTATCAAGACCCGAAGCAAATTAGTCAAATGCAAAAGGGAAAAGGCAATCAACATCAGTGGCGGTCGTGAAAAGCCTTCAAAGAGTGAAAAGAGCACCAAAGCGACAAAGGGCAAAGCCATTGCAAAGAGTCAAGTGGTGGCCGAATTAGACGGAAGAGAGGTTGCCGTTCCTGGTCAGACTAAGCTCGTGGCCAACTCGAATGTGACACCAAAAGAGAACACCGAACCATTGACCGACGACGAAATGGAAGATCTTAACGATGAGGTT
Organism: Rhizoglyphus robini; assembly: GCA_023373905.1. NCBI lineage: Eukaryota > Metazoa > Arthropoda > Arachnida > Sarcoptiformes > Acaridae > Rhizoglyphus > Rhizoglyphus robini. The sequence goes on along the minus strand of JAKIJQ010000001.1, from coordinate 8,624,747 downwards.
TGTTTGATGGTTCGGATTGCTTACCCATACTAACAATTTGCCTTAATAATAATAGCTAACCGACTTGAACACATCAATGGCCACACTTGGCTTCTCGTACGACAACGTGGTTCGTTCACTGACCAGCATCAATAATCGTCGAGAGGAGAAAGCACCAACTACCGTGATCTCTCCTGGTGAAGTTCGTTCTAGTGCTGTCAACAACTCGACCGGACAAGCAATGGCCACCATTGAGGACATCTGTGGATGCGCTTCGACCGACTACCAGCAGAAGTACAACCTTGGCAGATTTGTAGATGGTCGTTTGCGAAGCAATGCCTTTACAGAACTGTTTTCAGAGGTGAAACAAATCAACTCGGCAATGGCTTGCTTCAGTACCTTTTTCAACTCGGAGGGCTACTTTCGAGGAGAGGCATACAAACAGAGCGAAGTACATCTCAATCGTGTCCAGTACGGTCAATGTCTCAAAGTGATCAAAGTCCTGTCCACTGTGGTCACTCTGTTTTAGAGTATTAAAACTCTCTTCTTATTAACCAGTGTCTCCTGACTTGTGTTTGTGCAAGCGTCCTAAGGTTACAGTCAAGTGCCCGTCCGTCAATCGTTCGCTTTCGCGAAATTGGTCCGTCGAGCCGGATCCTAGTCAAGACCTCAAGCCGTGACCAAGTCTTGTGACCGTCTGAAGTAACCTTGTCAAACTCTGGTACGCCAAGCCCGATTGCAGATCGGATACGCCGAGCCCAGACACCACAAGACGTGACTGAGAGCCGGATCCTAGTCAAGACCTCAAGCCGTGACCAAGTCTTGTGACCGTCTGAAGTAACCTTGTCAAACTCTGGTACGCCAAGCCCGATTGCAGATCGGATACGCCGAGCCCAGACACCACAAGACGTGACTGAAAACCGGAACAAGTCAAGTCTGTACAAGTGGAACCCTCAGATTCAAGAACAGTGCCGAGCCCTTCTAGCGAGTCACTAGAAGCAAGTGAGCAGTCGTCGTTCGAAGACACGTCATCGCTGGATCAAGAAACAACTCAGCTAAGTGAAAGGGAACAAGAAATCGAAATAGTCACAAGTGGTGATATGGGCGAATTCGATGGTCTCAAGAAAGAGCAGGCCAAGCTTCGTGGCCAGATTAGCCGATCTCACAATTGCGCCCTAGCCGGAGACGAGTTCGATTACAACAAGGTCAACATTGCCTATCAAGAACTCCTGAAGATTGAAGAACGACTTTACGAAAACAGAATGACCGACCGTGAGGAGGAAAGAGTGCGCCAGTACGCCGACAAGATCATCGACATTCGCAAGCATAAGGGCCTTCTCAAGGAGAGCACCAAGCCGAAGAAGGTCAAATTGAAACCCGAGAAGCCTCCCACTTTCGATGGTGCTTACCAACGGTGGCACATATTCTTCAGCATATTCGAACGGATGATCGACAAAAATCCAGATTTAGAAGACGATGACAAAGAGCGATACCTCCTCAGCGCGTGCAGTGGTGAAGCGGAACAAATCCTACTGCCACTTGCCGGAAAGACCAAGGCTTATCCCGAAATGATCCAGGCACTGAAGAGCCACTATGAGGACATAAACAAGATTAAGGAGAGCATCCTGGACAGTATTCGGAAACTTCCCTTCATCCAGCACAAATTCGACGAAAAGGTGACCGAGTTCAAGACGCAAGCCAAGATCATTGTCAGCCTGGTCGAAGAGAAGACCACCGCCACCGATGACTTCCGAAAGACTGTTGCCAGAGAGTTGATTGAACGCTGGCACATTCGTCTCCAACTAGACTTTCTGCGCAAGCATTCTACCATGAAGGATGTAGTCAAGGTTCTACAAGAGTTTCACGACGAGAGGGAGCGCCGAATTTCTTTCAACAAGCTGAACACCAATTCGAACTTTCGTAAACCGACTACAGCAGTGGTCACTAGTAGTACCAATGACCACCAAGAGAGACCAAGAGTGTCCAGAGACCGGGCGTGCGTCTTCTGCAGAGAGAACCACCAGAACTACCACTGCCAGAAGACTCTAAGCCCTGAGACCCGAAGAAACATAGCTGCCGAACATCGACTCTGCTTCGTATGTCTAGTGGCTGGACACCGTTCTCAAGAGTGCCGTTTCGAACGCAATTGCGAAGTGTGCCAACGCAGACATCACACGCTGATTTGTGACAACGATCGTCAAGGATCGAACTATTATGGCCGCTACGAACCAAACACAAGTGCACCTTGTCTACAGCGAATGACTGAACAAACTCGAATGGGACCTATTCTGGAAACTGTCCCGAATGAACCAAACGACAATCCAGTCACCGGTGTCGCTTTGGTCGAGGTAAAGAACTCTGACTCTCCTGTCGTCAAGGCCTTCTACAACGGTCGTTTCATCAAGATGTTGTTGGACACAGGAAGTGGCCTCACGCTCATCAAGCGATCCAACACTTATTACAAAGACATCCGGAAGGGACAATCGAAGATGTTCGACGGCGTGGGTGGAAAGAAGCCCTCTAACGAGGTTGTGAGTACAGAAAGTGGGAGGCTTCTCGGGTTTCAATTTGACCTTCTTCGGCTTGGTGCTCTCCTTGAGAAGGCCCTTATGCTTGCGAATGTCGATGATCTTGTCGGCGTACTGGCGCACTCTTTCCTCCTCACGGTCGGTCATTCTGTTTTCGTAAAGTCGTTCTTCAATCTTCAGGAGTTCTTGATAGGCAATGTTGACCTTGTTGTAATCGAACTCGTCTCCGGCTAGGGCGCAATTGTGAGATCGGCTAATCTGGCCACGAAGCTTGGCCTGCTCTTTCTTGATAATTCGAATGCACTGGAAAGGCCATTCTGAAGGCATACAACGAGGACCGATTGTCCGCATACCTCAAAGGTGCTCCTCGTGATATCAAATGAAACGAGCTTCGTGTAATAGTAGTGTTCTTGTTTACAAAACATTTGTTTATTTGCCATTAAACCAATTAATCACATTGTTTTGCTTACCGTTTGTCAATAATGTTATTTGTTTAATTAGCTTATGCGCCAACTTAGTAAGTGCAAATCGATTGACACTATTCATTGTCTCCTCTAATTAGCGAAATTTGAATTAGTTGAAATATTTTCCACCCAATTAATTGATTGCCAGCCAAAAGCGTGCATTAGTATGATTAATAATTGACATTAGATGCAGTTTGTTTGGCTGCACTTTTATTGGCATTTACATTGCTCACAATGTGTTCGACAGTGCCATGGTGCACCAATAGTTTGGCCTTTGAGTTTACGATTTTAGTTAAACACTTTTGTTGCTCTTGCATTAGGCAAATGATGGCACCAAATGATACAACTTGGTCGAGTCGTACAATCAGCTAAACGAGGTGTGACGAGAAGATCGACCATCGTGCAATGCTCGTTCCACTTTTCGTGCCATAACATTCAATGGGGAATTGCATTTTGTGGGTGGATTCAACGGTAAAGACTGTTATAATACAATCTCGTAGCAAACTACATTAACGCACTCTTTTTCTATAGACGAGAATCCTGCCTGAAGTGTGGAAAAGATGCATTCATGAATATGTGCACTGATGCACGAACGCAGTGGATTTGCACTCGTTGCCATCTCCAGCGCATTTAGCATTTAGCTTGGCCAACATTATTCAACGTTGAGTACTCATACATTAACGCATATGAATGTTTCTGTTTAAAATTCATTACGCATTAAAATTGTTCTTAACTCTTACTTTTGTTAGTATTGACAAAATGCATTGGCAATTGCACAAGTTGGCTAATCACACTGACAACTGACAACAATTACTCGTAGTACTCAAGTGACTTCAACCATCCAATTGTCATTTAAGTGAATTAAAAGAAAGTTTTAATTTGGCAATTTGATGCAAATTTGTGCGTGATGGTGTCCATCACTGATTGAGGAGCATTGCGTGGTCAACATCAAAAGTTAGACGAGTCCTCTTCGAGGTCAAGCTCGGTTTCCTGTGACATTGACAAAGATGATTCATAGGAAAGCTCCTGGCTTGGCTCATCTGAAGGCTCCTGCTCGGGAAGGTGGTCGCTTTGGGCTGCTTGTCCCTGATCGGTGGCCTTGTCTTGAGTAGCTTCTGGCTTGAGCACATTCACGTTGGCATAGATGGCACGCAGTTGCATCTCGTAGCCCTTGCGAATCGATTGGCAAATGTCGATCACCTCATCGCAGTCCTGGACAATCTTCTCGAACAGTCCTCTCATTTGGACCTGTTCCTCTTCAGAGCGCTTGTACACCTCTGGCACCACATGAATACGAGCCACATAGCGAAGGTGTTCCTTGTTCGAGTTGAGCGCCCAGGTGATCTGCTCGATCTGAAAGGCCAACTGCTTGAACTCCGCCCAAATTGCAGCCAGTTTGTCCTTGGTGGCCTGGTCGTCGAGACAAGCCATCTCATTGCCCACAGCGTTCAACCTCTCCAACATGTCTTTGCCTTGATGGATCTTGACCAGCTTGCGATCGATCATGTTCTCGGTTGAGGTCTGTCCAAGTGTGATGTGGTTAGCAATAGTGGACAATCATAATAATAAAAGATGACATACCATAACTTCGATGAGCTTCTCACAGATGCGAGACGACAATGGCAACGACTTGATTGCGTTGACAAAGTTGCTCAGTCGGTAGCCCTTCATGATCCGATTCAGGTGGTAGTCCACGCGCAACTCCACCAGACTTGAAGACATCTTGTTGTACTCGGTGAAGCTGACAGAGGCTCGCTTGTTCTGCACTTTGGAAGGCATCGGAAGAGTGCGATTGCGAGATTGCGGTTTGCAAGATCTTTACTTGCGAGGGACAAAAGCTCAAGACTTAAGGCAGACTTGTGCAAAAGTATGCTTAAATAGATCACTCAAAACACTAGTGCTCAAGTGATTATTGCATTGACTCATTTGAAGGCAGTTGTGGTTATTGTTGCAAGCACGCCATACAACATTACACCAAGAGCTCTAAATTAGAAGCAATCAACACAAATTCGAATGTCTACAAGTGTGGTCAGAGGTGACCGAACATTACAATTGACAAAATACATGCCAAATTTGCCTGCTCACTTATTACATTGTAACATTGATAACATTGAGCAAGTTTGCAATGCAAATGAGCAGTGCAACAACTAAACGAGTGTTTGCACAACGCTAACCAACTAAATGGGGTAGATTTGATTGATCGAACTACATTGAAACGAATACTTTTCTGACTGACCATGATCGCACAAAACAACTCGACTGTGTCGTCACAGGCACAAAAAACTCTGCCTTCTCCTTTAACTAAACAGTTCAGCCAAAATTTAGTCACCAAATCATTTGGCACTTAAACTCAATCGTTGACAAATATGAGCCAAATTAGAGTTCACTTTCTTGTAATTGCAATTATTATTACTTGACTTAGCAAAATGAACAAACAAGTTGCAGTTCATCAAAATTTGAAAGTCTGTTAATTCTAAACATTTTATACATTTAATCGCTTACTCACTACTTCATGTGGCCATTTCTATTTTGCTCCTTAAGCTCAACATGGACGAAGACCATTTGAACCGTTTGGTGCAGTCCCGTCTGTGTCGCTTCTGTGGTGATGGCTGTGTCAGTTCGTTCATCGTTGCCTGCAAGTGTCAAGGTTCGTCCATTCACGTCAACTGTCTCGAGGAATGGCTGTCATCGAGCAAGCAAGTCAAGTGTGATGTGTGCCGTCATGTGTACCAGACCAAGAAGAGTGACCGATCCATTTGGGAGTGGTACCGCAAGGCCTCAGACACAAGTGACTTCGCTACCTTGGTTCAATTGATCGGTCGAATGAGCAAAATTGTGTTCATGCTACTGCTCAGCTTTGCTTTGCTCAGTGACGGACTTGGTGGCTGCAAGACCGAGCCAAATTGCAAACAGGACCAAGTGAAGCCCATCTTCGCCTGCTCGATCATGCTCTTTGCCTTTATCCGACTGGTGGCTGTGTTGTACATGGTGCTCAAGTACCGCACTCTGTTGTGGGCTCATTGGGTGCAGTGGCGCAACAACAATCCTCGAGTGCAAATCGAACCAAACAGCAACTTGGGTAAAAACTCTACTTCGCTTGTCTCATCCACTGTTCGAGTTGCTGGACTGCGAAAGTTTCCCAAATTCAAAAAAGTCCAGCCAGCAAGTCGTGCGTCTGATTCGGACAAGAAAAATCACTAATTTATTATTAATTATCATTTTATTTTAAAGTTATTATTACATTAAATTGAGATTAACTTAAAGAAGTCATTAAATAAAGGTTTGAGAGAAATTCCAATTTCAAAATGGTCGGTAAGCAGAATATGCGATATAGAACATTGCTCCGCGGGTTTTTGGTCAACTTTGCAAAAATGTCTAATTGTGTTATTTGAGTTGTCAGCCAGCAAATATACAGAAATGTCAATACTTGACCATTTTGAATACTATCAGCCATCCACAAATGTGCATCTCTGGTTTTATTTGGCTGATCAGCTGAGTGCACTTACAGCTTTGTTGTGTCCTCAGTTGGCAGGTACGGTATCTTACTGAGTAATTGTGAAGAGTGTCTGCTAGCACCATGCAAAACAGATCTGATGATATACAAAGAATTTGGCCAAATTAAATGTATCGACAATGTGACGACCAAGGACATTCGCTGCTCTCTCACTCACTCGGTCAAGTGCTCTGACACTGTAAATATTAATATAAAGGTCATGAGACAGGCAAACAGCCCTACACACCTCCATTCCGAACACCAACAACACCACAGCACTGACATCGAGTCATAATTAGACCTTTCAGTCAAATTAAGTGTGTCTCAATCTAAGTGCCATGTGTCATGACAATACAAATGTGCAATCAGACTGAACAAGTGACTAATTGGAACTAATCCACTAGACAAGTTGACTGTTGAGGCGAGAGTGCACTTTGGCCAATTTCGAGCACAAATCGATTCGGGTAATGGAATTATTGTCGGGAATGGGCCTGAATGTGATTTCACTCCGTTAATTACCGATAATGTCTTATAATGCATCATGCAAATTCCTTAGTGATAAGACAGATCGAGTTGAGTGATTCAGTTACAGCTCTGGTTATAGGCAAATTGGCCACCGACGCATTGTCAATTGCCAATTGGCAATAATGGTCGATTTGGCCTCGATAATGGCCGCCAGCGAGTTTTTTCTAGATCAAAAAGTTAGCCACCACGCAAAGATAGTGCCGCATCGTTTCCGTAGCACTTGTGAGTGGTATGTATAAAAGTAATTGATCATAAAACAATTTGGTCAGGCAATGAAACACTAATCATTGCATATAACCCATTTTGCAGTGTAGCACACAAAGGTCAGTTCATTCACCGATTGGCCAATTAATGGGCAAACAAGCAATGGCGCTGACATTGAATGCCCCAGCACAACAAACCACTGAGCATCAGGAATGGACCAACACTATGATGCAATTTGGTGATGTGATGAGATGGCACCCGCGACAATGACAAGCACTAATTACACCGGATTGATGGCATGACACCAAATTGCATGAATGCATGTGGCATCAATCGGAACTGAACAGCTCTGTCTGAAAGCGAGCACTGACAGGCACAGACGAGTTGATTGCTGCACTTGAACTGTTTCGCCAAAGAGCATTGCATTTGCCATCTGTTTTGGTTATGATATAACCATGTTTTTTTGCAATTACAACCAATGCTAATCTGGTGTAAATGTTTGCATATATTTACCACTCTGTCGGTCACTATTATTGACTCTCGATCGAGTAGAGTTTTGGAGCCAGGTTAAAAGTGCTAACTCGACCATGCCACCTACCCATTGTGTCCTAGCCATGTGTGAGGCAGTTGGCTTGGTGACATCAGCCCAGACCATTTGATTGCGACGCCATGACAAATCTCCCAGTAAAAAAAATGCCTTGCAGGGAAGCCAATGCACTTTCACAGGCAAGCACTTGCCTCCGAGTGCCATAAATGTTCCTCTCACGATTGTTATATTATTTAATCGTTTTATTGTTGCTGGCCACGAGCTCTATCGGCCGTATTCATCGCAATCATACACTGGTCAATAAATTATTTACAATGATACTGACAACATGCTTGTTACTTTGTCTCATAGGAATGTCTAATGCCATCGGCAGAAATTGCATTTATACAAGTATATATATCAACGAGTTGGTCAATTGAACTGCTCGACCAACTTGTACAGTGTGGCTAACTGTACACAACTGTACACTAATAATGTACACTATAGCTGTAGTTAGTAGCTTGTCTGCTTCTCGGAAGGGCTTATTGTCAATTTCTGATGATGCTCTGCCTGATGACACGATTGGTACAAATGCTAAACATTATTAACAAGAGTTCAGGGACAACCACAACCAAACAGACGACTAATTCATAATTGTATGAGTATACTCCATATATGGTCTCTACTGCGCAGATGAGAAGTTGCTCGAGACTAGTAAAGTTTAAAGTTGATTTGTTGTGCTTTCTTCATACGAGAACAGCATGAGCAAAGCATGCAAATATGTTTAGGCAATAAACTAAATGAAATAATTATAAATGAAAAGTATCAATGCAAGTCCCCAGGCTGTGGCAAATCATTTCGAGTCTCTTTTGAATTGTCCCGACACAAACGTATCCATCGGCAGATCAAGCCGTTCTCCTGCACTTGGCCTAATTGTCTTTACTCTGCTGCCACAAAGGGCAATGTCGTTCGACATGTTCGTACCAAGAATTTCAAGTTACCCAAGCTCATGAAAGACCAGACACGACTCAACATTGTGGATAATCGCAATCCTGAAGATTATGTTCGTGTGGATAATCAACTGGTGGAACGTCGACTCGAGTGAGATCCTGTCACTTAATTCCAATATGACTCAATGTCATTCTTATTCTTGTAATCCTTAACATTTAAAATAAAAATACAATCTTTGTATGGAATGTAATTCGTATTATTTATTGAACGAATGTATGCGTTGCGTAACAATCAAATTCAAAGTCAACGAGTTTTATTATGAGAATCATGAACAGTGCTTAAATTGATACGATGTAATCGATTCCAGGTAAAGCTTTCCATTGGATTCTACAAATGTTGTGATTCATGCACAGTAAATATTTCTTCGTCTGAAGGCAAAGAGAATTCGTTCTCGAAGAGAAACTAATAATGTTCTTGCCGCTATTGATGAATTGGTTCCACTAATTTTTGTTCAATGCACCAAGTTACATCATTTCTATAACATCAATTCCTTTTTTTGCTGCTTAACACTGAAAACTGTGCACAAATGTACCGAATGGCGCAGAACTGAAGTTTTGGGTGACAAAAGCCAAAAGGACATTCAGAAGATACAACACTAGAAATATTTTATAATAAATCTGCATCACAATAGTATCATTGGTAATTTACCAAAGCGCCTTAATTAAATAATGTAAAACGGTTACTTTAATTTTGTTTTATTGTGTTTACTATTGCGCTTCGATAATTGAGTATTTGAGTGCCAAGGCGAACGGTGAACCACTCAATCATGATTTGAATGTGACTCAATATAGGCGTCAGTTGGATTGAAAGGCATTCGCTTTTGCCATGGAGCTCGTTAGAATGGTCCAAATAGGAAGAAATGATAATTTCAATAAACCAACAAAATTAATAGCTTTTAGGTGAGAATATGAAATAAAGCACTTATTCTACCACCACTTGGTATTTTTACGGTGGGGTTAATCTAGACTCTTCATAATTAATTCAATTTATTATTGGCCATAGTTCACAGAATTGTAGTCAGACAGTTCATTGCAGCGAGTCAAGTTGGAACTCCATCTGAATCACCAGATGATAGTGACAACGGCTGCCTCAGTCATTGTCAGAGACTCGCTAGGAATTGCAATAACCTTTCACAACGTGCACTCGAACTACAATAGTGCTGGAAAAGACTCGAGAAAATAAACTAATTCCGCTATTTCTGTCATTTTCATGACCATTGGCCAGCCATGAGGTTAAGGCAAATGTGTTCAATTGCGTACTTGATGTACCATTCGCCACATTGCCTTTCTCGGTGGATGAAATTTCTTGGAGTTCAGGGAAATGAAAGAGTTAGACGTGCTGTTAGTACAGAATTGTGAATGAATGACAATCCATTGTTTTATCATTTCCACTAGAGCTACATAGAGGAACAGTCCAGCACAGAAAACCAGTGCTCACCGGTTGACAGTGTCGTTGTTGCCCAGCACATTGCCAATGTGCAAACAAATGAAAGCAGCATTGATGAAGTTTGTCACTGCGACACGGCGCTCTGAGAGAACTGCAAAATTTCCTTTTCAAAAGAAAATATTGGGCTGACATATGTGCACTGAATTTGGCTATCAGAATGGCGATCGCTTTCATTTTACTTATTCACCAATCACAGGCACTTGCTGCTGGTCTTCAGTGTTTGGTGCTCATTACCTCGGTGCTATGCCATCGCACTCATCACGCTCGAATCCATATGTTTGGTGCCATTGTGGCCATGGATTGCGCTCTAAAATTCAATTGCTGCCACTGTCATGCAGATAACCAATAAGTGAAACCGTTCCACTCGGCTTGTATTCGAGTGCAATTGGCCAATGCAAACATGCTTGCTGCTTTCATTTTAATTGGCCCCATACAAACTTAGCTTTATTCGACTGCTTCAAATGATCGATCTGATTGAAATGGCAGGATTACCAATGGTTAATTGGTGCTCGACTAATTGCTTTTAGTGTATAACTAATTGGATTGGTCGTTAGGGCCTCGCCTCGTGCAGAGCAAACAGACTTCCACTAGTACTTGTATCGACACTGCAAATGCAACTTTGATTTACATGTTTGCATTGACTGGCAATACATTAATTTATTCATTGACTCACTGACCGAATGAGGCTAATTTGGTAACAAACAAGTTCACATAGTCACGTACAGAAAAATGCATTTGTTTGGTGAACTCGATCCGGCCAGCGCCAAGCACAAGTTCGGCCTTTCGGTGCTGAATGTGCGTCAATTGGGTCATTTCGGTATAATAAGTTTCTTGTGGGAACGAATGTATCGTTTGTTGGCCCGCAAGCCAAGCAAATGCAAGTATATTTGGTTGAAGCCTTTATTACCGAGCCATTACACTGTCCGTGCCTTCCATTACTTGAAATCCAGCAGACATGTCTCATTCATTCATGGCCAGAACGTATTAGTCTGAATATTGCCTGTTTGTTATTTACCACATAACGAGCCAAAGTATGCAAATGGTAGATTGGACTATTAGTAAGTTCACACCGGACCAACTGAACAATGAATTTTATTTAAATTTTATTTATCGCACTAAAATGAGTGCAATCATTACTCAACATATTCAATAGATTTTTCCATTTTGCATATTTAAGACCATGAACCTTCGTTCTCGACTTTTTCAAACATTTCTACTAAAAGGCCAATGAGTCAAGCAAACTCATGGCACAACTCTTAAGAATTAAGTCAAACAGCCAGTATAGGCTTGTTTGTGTTTGTCTAATGTTGCCTCTTTTGTTGTTCTTGTACAATATGTCGTGCAACCAAACCAAAACGAGCCTTATGCAGCTCATTGATGAGCTTCATCTTATCTGCATTTATTACTTGCACTGCACTGCATTACAGTGGCCAATTACCGGTTTGATTGAAAGAGCGATTATGGTGATAAAAAATGCTGACCAAGTGCTGAAATCATGCCACACATGCCTTTCAGTATTGTGCAAATAATTGTGCAACACTCATATGCATGCATTGCTTGCCATTTTGCAGTAGTGGCCATTTGCGACATTATGTCTGCCATCTCCATTTGAACGCTTCACTCCGCTAGTTTGTCCATCACTTTAGATGTGTGTAAATGCAGTTGGCGGCTCGAAATGACCAAGTGGACAAAAGAATTGTTTAAGAAATCCCAAGTAATAAATGCAAATAATTAGTGCCACTAAACTGATTCGTAACTAACACATGTGTCAGCGACTGTCGACTATTCAGGACTAGGCAGGACAAATTGAGGGGCACCAAACTAACTGGCAATTGGCCAATAGTGGCAAAGCGGCTGTGAGAAAGGATGTACAGCCACTTGTGTCAGATACTATCGCGGCCTTCATCACACCAGCAGATCACTAAAACATCCAGAAGAAGCCAGCGTCAATGACATTCCACTCATTCAATAAAATATCCAGTAAAAGTAACTTTGTATTTTGTTTATTATTGCAAATTCCTCCACTATCTTGTGATTTGTTGCCTACACCAGCCGACAATTAGAAAACACGGAAGGAATATCATGTCACTGTTGTCGTTCGGTTAGTTGTTGTCTTATGGCTCGTCCAAGTCGATCACTACGAATTCGTTTGTCTGCAGACAGGAAGACACGATCGAGATGTTTCGTGTAGTTGGCCATTTGATTGGCATAATCGGGATCATTCTTGAAGATGGTCCACCGTTGAGTGGCGAGTTCGACTGAGTGCGGCACAGTGAATGGATTCGTGCCAGTGAGACAGAACACCAGAACCACACCGAAGCTCCACACATCCACCAGTGTTGGGTCGTACTTGTCGAGGAAGCACTCTGGTGGTAAGTGGTTCCAACGGTGCCCTTGATAGTCCTGCAGGCCACGACTTCGAATCGCTTGAACACAGTGCTCAGGGTTCCACGAGAAGCAGGCCATGTCGAAGTGGGTGATCTTGATGAAATTGTCCGAACACAGCAGCACAAACTCGGGTCTAATGTAACGATGCGAGACGCCGTGAAAAGTGAAAAAGTCTATTGCCTCAGCAAGTTGACTCATCAGCCGCAGTAGTTGCATCGGTTCAAAGTGATGATCGAGAAGGGAACCGCGTTCGGGAATGCCACTGTAGAAGATGTACAACTTTTGAGTCTTTGTGAGGAAGATGTCCTCAATGCAGTGCACGTATTGACACTTTAACTTTGCAAAATAGCGCATAATCTTGATGCTCTCTCCGTACAATAGGTTGCGATGACGACTTGGCATCTCTCGCAGTTTGAATATTCTCACCCAGCGCTTGTCTTGTTCATTGATGATCGCACTCAGGTAGTGCTCGTGACGAGCCACTTTGCGGCACTCGCGGCTGAATGATTGATTCCGCAGTACAACGTACTTGTCTGCAGAAAGCAATTGCAGTGTCTCTTCGCTCGAAACTGACTTGTGACCTTTAAGATGAAACAATTCCAAACACTTGTCACTGTAATCGCCTGGTGAAACTTTCTGCGGCACCAATGGCTCCGGTGTTGGCCGCTCTGGCTCTGTTTGGTTCTAAGAGAAACGAATACATCAACTGGTTAGTGACGAGTTGAGTCAGTCGGTGTAGTGGCTTACTTGGTCAATTCGGTAGTATGGCACTGATCGCATGTTTCGAAACACTGACGAGGCACCATGCAGTCGTCTGTCTTTGGCCATATCGAACACAGTCAGCCGTTTGTCAGCAGGCTGGAAGATGTCATCCAGAAGTGATCGAAACTCTTCTGACAGTTTCACTCGTTGCGAGCAGCGTCTCCACTGTGCAATCAGCTCGTAAGGCCTAGTGTGATCGAAGGGATGACTTGAAGCCAACAAAGTGCACAGCAGCACTCCAATGCTCCACGAGTCCAGGTTGGTGGGGTCGTACTGTTGCTCGAAACATTCTGGTGGCAAGTGATCCCACAAAGTTGGTGGCACTTCTGAAGGAATACCTCTCGGTTGCATCACCACTTGTCGGTCGGTGGCATTCCAGTAGAGACAGGCCAGGTCAAATGCGGCCACTTTGATTCGGCCATCCTTTTGGGTAATGAGAATGTTTTCGGGTCGTATAAATCGATGTGCCACTCCAGCGAGATTCATCATTTCGGCAGCCTCGGCCAGTTGCGCTATCCACCGTTTCACCGCGTTGGTGCTTATCTCTTGACTGCACACTTTGTGGTACAAATTAGAGTACGGGATTCGATAGTGGAACATGTACAGGTGGGGTCCTTGCTTCATCACCGGGAACACTTGCAGGAAGAGCAGTCGAGACTGAGAGGAAAAGTACGTCTGGATGCGAACCGCTTGGATAAGATCAAAAGAGGCGGCGGTGAGCTTGTAAACTCGACAGTTGACATGTACGCCTTTGTATGTGGCTCTCAGTTCGTGACAGTACGGAGTGGCAGCTCGTGTTAGTGTGCCACACTCTTCGGCCACGTCCAGCTCGCACTCGTAATCCTTGAAGCTCTTGTCCTGCTCATCAAGGTCCACCAGTGGAGCGGTCAGGTGCTTGGCTAAATTGTCGGTCTCCTCAGCGAAGCGAACCATCCTTCGAGACCATTCATAGATACGCTCGGCGTGGTCGGACTCGGCCTCAGAAGGTGCCACTTGACTCTGCGAGAGTTCACTCATTGATCGGTCCTTTCGATGAGCTGGTGAGTAGTACTGGTCGAGTGGTGACTTGAACACACAGCAAAGACTCAAAACTTCCAAACACAACATTTGAGCAGAGTTGCGAGATCGATATTTAAAGACATGCGAGACCAGTTCGACCAAAGATAACAATCGAATCAAACTCACAATGGAAATTGGTAATGAATTTTAACTGGAGCAGTGCCTAAAATTCATCTGCATTGTCATCTAATCAATGTTCAAATTATTAATTGACAGAAAGTTTGTTCGTTCACTCAAACAAAGTATTCGATTCGAGTCAAACATTATCCAATATTTAAAGTGCTAGTGCTCTGCACACAACACTGAACTAGTTCATTTGTGAGTGACTAACCCAAAAATGCCCTCAAATCCGAATGAAAGCGACCGTCCACCTGCGTCTGCTCCTTGCCCTCCTCCTGTCACCTCTCAAGACACCATCCATGTCGCATCACCTGTTTCGTCACCAAGAAGCCGACACTATGCATCGATGCCGCTGTTCATCAAAAACGTGGCTAGGGATTTTGAAAATTCGATGCTTCAAATGCTATTCCACACCGACCTTCGCGGATATGTTGGCATGAACACTGGCATCCTCCATCGCGAACTGGCACTTATCTTTGCGTACATGTCATCTGAAGATAGTGGTAGTCCCAAGTGTCCCTTCTCCAAAACTGTCCACCTCATTCGGCAAGATGCTCAATCTGCGGTGATTTTCAAGAAATTGCTAATCGATGGCAGTGATCAAGTGCTGGGCATCCGTCCCGATCCAATTAATTTGCTCATGTCGGCTTTTATGAAGTTAAATGATGAGTCAAACAGTGCCCGATCGGACCATGCACCAAACTTTCAACAGTCAGTTCACAACGGCGCACAAGCCTGGGAGTGGTTCGGCAAGTTTATGTCCAATTCATTCGTCTCCAGACTGGTGGCCATTCAGATGGAAGTCCAATTGGCACACCTCAACTGTGGCCATCGAACCGACACTTGGACTTGGCATAATGAGATTAATCTAGCACTCCAAGTGGACGGCAACCGAGATGTGGTTTGTTCGCTCAAGGACTATCTCGACAAGTTTCTATCCGAACAGGTAAGTGAACTTGTGCTGATCACATTGTGCATTAGAGTTGCCCATAATTGTCATCTCCTCTCTTCCTTAGATCGTAATGCACCAGTGCGATAAATGCGACAATGAGCTTGCAACCCAAGAGCAGGAATGCAGTCAAATTCGAGTGCTCTCCCGTGCCCCACCCTATTTGGTCATCAATTTGATGCGTTTATTCATAAGTGGCAGAAAACTAACAAACCAAGTGCTCATTGACGAACGTCTCGATCTGGGAGATGGTCGAGTGTACGAGTTGGTCAGTGTAATCACTCACAATGGCACCACTGCATCGAATGGAGTCTACTGGACAGTGGTCCGAGAGCGACCCGACCACTGGGTGCTGCTGGCCAATGAGGAC
This sequence comes from Rhizoglyphus robini, assembly GCA_023373905.1. Lineage (NCBI taxonomy): Eukaryota > Metazoa > Arthropoda > Arachnida > Sarcoptiformes > Acaridae > Rhizoglyphus > Rhizoglyphus robini. The sequence goes on along the minus strand of JAKIJQ010000001.1, from coordinate 8,608,923 downwards.
ATTTTCACCGGACTCGACAATGAGCAGGCCAAGCAATTGTTGCTTCGTTTTGCTTGCTGCATGATGTACAAACTGGTCGATGAAAAGGTAAGCCTGTAGTCAATGTAATCTAATTTATAATTTTGTTGTTTTCATAGAACCCAAAAGAGACTCAAAACGATGAAGAAGAAGAAGAAATTCGCAAGGTGTTGGATGCAGCACAAGATGATCCTGTTCGAAATATTATCTCGGACAATACTTACTACTGTGGATTGCGCAACTGTCAGTTTGTGTGCTATTCAAACGCGGTGCTTCAAGTCCTGTACAGCTGCAAACCAGTCCGTCATTACTTGATCACACATGCCCGCTCTGGTCCATTTCACCGTCTGCTGGCCGAACTGTGTGTCCGAATGGAGAAACAGTCACTGAAGCACAATTTCCCACTTGTTGATCCGGAGTTAAAGTTGAATGGTCAATTTCGCACAGTGCGACCTCAGTTCACTCGAAGCACAATGCATGACGCTCAGGAGTATATGTCTGTCCTGATGGACTTGGTGCATCAAGAGGCGAACGAGGCTAAACAGAATCGAGACAAACGACCACACGAGACGGCCCCTGGCCCAGTCAGTGCAGAAGAGGCTTGGGCGTATCAAGTGACCTACGAGGACAATAGTTTTCTCTCGAGAATGTTCATGGGTCAGATGGAGTCAGTGCTCACCTGTCTGACATGTGGCCGTCTCAGTCGAACCTGGTTCGGAGTGTGGGAGCTGCAGGTGCACCTGGGCCAAGAGAAGGAAGGCGACACTCGAGAGCTCAACTTGACCGACTGCATCAATGAGTTCACCAGTGTAGAGGTGAGTAACATTGTAATGTTCATTAATTTTATTTAACCCTTCTTTTGTATAGACCCTCAAGGACGACTGTGCACCCGTGTGTTCGCAGTGCAATACTCGACAGTCCTCCACCAAGCAGCAATCCCTGCACCTCTTACCTTCCTACCTGATCATTCACCTGAAACGTTTCACTTCAACCGGTGGCAAGATCTATCGAGTGGTGAAGATCGACGAAACGCTTCACCTGGCTGGTCATTCACTGGTCCTCTCGAGTGTAGTTTGCCATAGGGGCACCGAAAGCATTGGCCACTACTACACCATCGTACGGGAAGGAGAAAACCAGTGGATCGAACTCAACGATGAGTCTATCAGCAAGATGGACAGTGCCACCGTTCCTAATGTACTCAAGACGTGTGCTTATCTGTGCATCTATAAGGTGGTCAAGGAGGGCAAGGAGATCGTTGAGCAGAGAGATGAAGGTCAAAACTAATTGACCATATAACCATAAACCAAAAGTGCTGCAATAAAGTCACACTGACACAAACACTTGTTGTTGTTGTTGTTTTACGTTGCAGATTGCGGACAGCAAGATATGTCGGAGTGCTGGTTGTAACTCGCATTGCATGCCATAATTATTTAAATTAATATCTCTATTATATAAGTCATTAGTTGGCTTGTCTGGACAGGTTGGCATCAGTGTTGGCATGCGCCAACCATCTATCCATTCATCTATTTGGTTTGGTACTTTTAGCATCATTCATTACGAATGCTGCACAACCTTGTGCAGTTGTCTCTGGTGGGAATCAGGTAAAATGTTCAGCGAGGCAATTTATTCATTTTCAGTTGGCCTGTTTTCAATTGTTGCCATTAGCCTCCATGCGGTTTGTGTCATTGTTTTAGTCCATTTTCGGAGGCAGATGGCAACATGTATAACATATTAATTCATTTATGTATGTGTTGTAATAACAATCAGAATGATAACAACAGGTTTTGTCCTAAACGAATCATCGGTTTAATAATCAAGATCGATTTAAATAATAATAAAACTAACAAATATGCGAAAATAGATTCTCCCTCTTCTAGTTCGCGCATGCTTTCCTTTGCTTTCTCCACTAACTGCCTGAGACATAGAATGTAGAAGAACGTGATTCGAACAGATACGTCAGAGTGTGAAAGACCAAGTACTGGTTGCCGCTTACGGTGCGTTGCTTGTTGTCTCTTGATGTCGGAGAGAGAAGTGAGGAGAGAAAATAAATGAGCGAAAAGTACAGACCTTATTGGGGTTTGAAAATAACAATTAACTAATAATTAACATGCTATAGTGAAATCACACTCGCATATTCTTTTATTGGTTTTTATTAAAGAATTGATGAACAAATAGGGATCACAACTACAAAGAGTTACATTCTTTAATACAACACAAAACCCCACTATACAACTCGAACACAAACATCTACTCATACAAATATCCAAATGAAACTGCTATCCTCCCTTGATCGTTTGTTCGATCCGGTTCTTATTTAAACCCATGGTTCGCAATTGAGACTCTTCGGTCGCGCCCCGAAATCCATGTGTCACACTTCATCAACGCATTTGGAAGTCCCGACTTTACATTTATTATTAATTAATTCGTTCATGTGAAATATTCCATAACTTTAACTCGACACTTGTGCCGAAACCAAAACTCATTGTTAGTGAATTGTGTATTATTGTCTAATTTGAATAAACTCCATACCATGTCTCCCCAATCCATTTGAACGAATTATTGATGGTATCCGAAATAATATCAAAAATGCCACATATGTATGTACGACACGCTAATTAGCTTAAGTGAAGAACCAGTTGGCAGATTATTCAACCAATCAATTGCAACCATACAGCACCGATCGCCATTAGTACTGCCTACAAGGCAGTCATGACCACTCAACGACACGAGACAGGTCGAAGGTGGCAACGGCAAATTTGAGCAAAGTGACCTGCCAACATGCCTCCCAATGTAACGCACCATTCACGTGCCAATCTGCAAAACACACAACAACCAACATCTTCGCTCACTAATTGAATGGAGTGGAGGGCTCGCGTGCTCACCACACTGCACCAGACAATATTCAGTGGAGTGCATATTTATGCAGGGGACATCAGGCTAAATCAAAGACAACTCCATTTATCTGTCTATCAGTCAGTGGAGTCTGAGCTATAAAACACATTTATACCTTTCCACACAAACTCAAATCGAGTACAATAATATAAAATTAATCTGTGAATATTTACAAACATGTGCAATCAAGTCTAAACCAAACATTAATGAAAGATAGCGCTAAATATCATACACCACTGGACACATGGGAGAGCAAATGGAAAAGATTCGAGTAAAAAAAATACTAAACTAGCACTGAACACAGCCAAAATCATTTGCACTCGCTAGTCTGGCTGAATGCACTCGCAATGGCCAATTGTAAAGTTAGTGAAAATACACACATTCTGCAACCATACAGATTGTATTATTATAAAGTGCGCCGTCTATAAAAGTCCAAACAATTGGCGAGTGCAGCCTTTGTGCAAAGTGATAATTGATTAGACCAGAGAAATGTAACACTATTCTTTACCGAACTCCATCATCTCCTAAGCAGATAGACCCAACAGAGCTCTGAATGAATTTTAATAATTTGCACAAATGGCCAGCAGTTTTGTGTGGTGAAAGGCTCATTTCTTGGCGTCTTCTCCAACTTGCAGTGGCGAAGTGGTTCGGGATGTGTCTTCAGGAGCTGGAGAGTTGGGTGGAGGTTCGTTCGAGGCCTGAAGAGCATTGGCTGCCTCGGCAGTTTGCAAAAAGCTTGGCTGCAAGAATTTGTGCTCCAAGACTTTCTCGAGAGAAAGACGATCTTTAGGCTTGTATGGCGCCAAAATTAGTTCCAAGAGAGCGAGGCAAATGGCAGGAATGACCGTCATCTTGTCCTTATGGGCCTTGCAGTGCACGTCCCAAACTGAACACATGTCCTCAGTTCCTTTGAATGGTTGTTGCTTGCGAAACGGTTTGTCCCTGACCAACATTTGATACAGCAGCCCAGCCAGGCCAAATACATCAACCGGGACGGGGTCAAAGTCGGTGCCAACCTTGAAGACCTCCGTGGAAAATGGCCAACATACTTTCGATCCTTGATGGTCTTGTGTCGAATCTGCAGTTCCAGCTTATGGTCCCAGATGAAGAGGCGACTCAGTCCGACCATCTTGATCTGGTTGTCACTGGCCACCACAAAGTTGTCCGAGCGAACGTTCAAGTGGGCTAAGGCGTTCGTATGCAGAAATGCAAGTGCATCGGTGACCTGTTTGACAAATCTGTGCACATCGGCAATGGCCATTGTGGTCTTGTGTTTGATGACACTGGCCAGTGTAGTGTGTGGCAGCTCTTCCATAATGGTGCAACATCTCTCGGGCAGAATCGTGGGTCCAATGACACACACGTTCAATATTCGTACAAGTGACTCGTGACGCAGTGAGCGATCGCATCCCACAAAAGAGTTTAGGAATTTGAGCGACTTGAGACTGCTTTGAAGGAGATGGTTGCGATAGTCGCTCGAACACTTGTCCAGCACGGTCACCTTAACCACCAGATTATCCGAAATAATGTTGGCGAGTTTGGTTTTGGAGGCCAACATGGCTGCTTCAGGCATGTGGTGCACAGTGCACTGGTGGATAGTGCTGTGGTATGTGGAGGCAATCTCTCGACTGGCAATCACCAGGCCATATCTCATCTTGAAAGAGTCCTCGTCGTTCATCTGAGTTGGCTCACTTTTGGACTTGTGGTAGTTGATCAGAAAAGTGCGCATGACCTTTCGTCGTTCAGTCTCCTTGTGGGCCTGGGCCTAGGCCTGGGCATTGACAGTTGAAAGGGCAGTTCTGCGAAGTCGCTCACGAAGTTCGTCTTCTTCTTGTTTTAGCTTCTCTTCCTCGGAGAGATCACGCTCTACCTTTTCGTCTTTCTTCATCTGATCGGCCATCCCTTGCAAAGCATGGGTGTAGATCCCATGGGTGTAGATCGGCAGTGGCGGGCAATGACTTGCAAAGTGACCAATAAACAAATGTGGCACAGACAAAACTGTCGGGTATAACAATACTAGTAGAGGACAAGGCAACTTCAATCACGCACTATACCTTCAGTGAGAACTTGTTTATATATTCGTGACCGGTCTTGGCTAATGTTCGTCTTTTGCAGTTCGGCACTAATTGTGATTGTTTCCAGTGGAATTGACACAAGTTTGGAATGTTTGACTGCAAATTGAAATCTTCTCTCAAACAAACCAACTGTTCTGTGCTCAATGAAATTCGATTTATTATCAATCACCAATAAAGCAAATCAACAAGAAAGAGTACAGTTCAATACGACTGTAAGTTGTCAGTGTCGTTTTGTTGTTGAGCTATAAAATTGTCACTTTTTAGACGCCATTTGCTTTAGCCATTATCAGTCAGCAATGTCTCCACTTATTTTCTTTTCTAAATTTTGAATTTCAATTGTCGAATCAGGCTAGCCAAATGGCAATTTTATTGTTCGCCTCTCAACAACAACAACAATTCAATAGAACTAACTCTTAAGGCTCTTAACAAGGCGAATTTCAACATGAAAGGAGCCATTATTGCCTGACCTCTTCTCACTTTGAGAAATTTAGCCCAAATGGGTTGTTGTGGTTCTAGTAAGTCTGACTGAGTTGATTTTAATTCGTTATTAACATTTTTATTTATATTAGAACGCAAACGAGTCAAGGATTCTCGAGATGAGCAAACAAGTCAATCTCGCTCCAAGTCATCGACAGATCGTTCTCGATCAGCAAACGCTCCATCATCACCTGGTGGATGCAAAGTAGCACTCAAACAATCGATGCATCCAAAGACTTCAGCACCTGTGGATCATCCAAGTGCACCATCACTGGCATCTGCTTCATCTAATCCGATGAAATCATCACAGGCAACAGCTTCGGATCCGGTTGTGCAAATATCCACTCAACAAGTGCCAATTAGTCAGCCCTCAGTGGAAGAAGCCAAAGTATCCGTGCTTCCAGTGACCGCAACTCCATTGGAACCAGTAAAGGTTTCCACTATCCCAGTGCCATCCACTGAAGCACTGAAAGAAGTATCCGTACTTCCAGTGCCTTCCACTCCGGCTCCAGTGGAACCAACCAAAGTTTCCACTCTCCCAGTGCCAGTCACTCAAGCACCGATGGAACAAGCAAAGACATCCTCGCTACCAGTGCCCTCTACTCAGACTCCAGTAGAGCAAGCAAAGGCACCCACTTCAGCACTGACTTCGAGCCAACTTCCATCTCTAGCCAGTCAGCATCCAACATCGTTACTTTTGCCATCTCCACAGTCGAATGCACCACCACCACCCACTTCTGCGACTGTAAACAAATCAGCAAGCATGTCACTCTCGCCAACTGCACGCAACAGTGTTCCCTTCACTGCCACTCCCCTTCGTCAACATTCATCCTCTCAAGGTCGATTGCCATTTAGTGAAGCCTACAAACCTATCTCTAAGCCATTTCCTTCGGCAACTGCCTCAGCGAGCACATCTATCAATGTTGTCGATTCAACTCAGCAAAAGACCTCGACCACAGCTGGAGTGCCAAGTAACACTGAACAGCATTCTGATGGCTCCAAACTAGCAAGTGGATCTGCGTCTCCAGCCACCGTTTCTCATGATGGACCAAGCAGCCAAACTGCTTCAGCACCACCTAATTCGGCACCCACTTTGCCAACTGCAGGTGCACTGCCGACTCCACTCAATGTAAGACCAGCATTGAGCTCTGCATTGCCCACTGGTGGCAGTGCACCATCTCGCCCTATCGGTGGCGGTCTTTTGCCTCCGCCTACCACTGGTGGCTTTGGCAAATTTCACTTCAGCGGAAATCAACCACCAACTCCGGGTGCCTTCCCACCGCCAATCCCTCAACCTCAAATAGGCTCACTCCCTAGCCGCAGCACTGGATCGGCTACCTCGCTTGCATCACAAAAGTCCCAAGCCAAGCCTGGAATTTTACCATTTGGCAGTGGTGGTGGCACACTTCCAACTCCAACTGGAGCCTTACCTCAACCACGAGGTGCACTTCCAATTGGTGGTGCCAGCGGTGGTACGCATTCGGCCACATTACCTCAGCCAGTACAAGTATCAGCAACTCCTCTCGCTGTGCCTAAGGCTGGTGATGCATCGAATCAGATGCAGCCTACTGCAGACAAGCAAAACGAAAACCATAAAAGCACTAACTAGATCAAGTGCTAATGCTCTAATGACAAATGACTTGTCAAAGCTTATTAACAAAATAAAATGATCCATTCATAATTGCAATTTCTTCAATTGTGTGATTTTGTTTACTTAAGTTGCATGGTGTTCATGTTCGCCAGTCTGCAAATTACAGCGGCATTTTGTGTGATCACTTTGCAAAATTTGCAGTGCCTGTGAATGAATTCAATGTGTTGGTGACAACTTTGCCCAGTGGCTTAAACAGCACCGAGCTAATTAAGAGAAATTGCGAATTTGCCAATACAGACTAACACCACCGGGAGGAGACTATAGAACGACTCAATTAATCGGTACTTGGTGACAAGTGCACCTTTCAAAATCGTATACAATCGCACTCATTGGGCTGTGCCTTTTGGTTTGCAGTGAAAATCTAAATTATTATAATTATAATTCGAATTAGATCCGATCTTTACCAATGCTTGCAAAAATGATAAAGCAACCAATCTTATAACGGTCAAAAGTAGATCGTATTTGTAGTTTAAATTATCGTTCAATAAAGTTTTGAAATAACTATATTAATAATTCGTTTAATTTGGTTGCATTGCAAAAGAAAGTGCATGTTATAGCATAAAGTAAATTTTATTTAGTTTAAATTAGCAATGGAACCTCTAATTGTGTCCTCAATTTAGCTGCCTGGTAGCGCTGGTAGGCTCAAGACAAGTGAACTTGCTTCCCAAGTGGTGGTGGCTCAAGTTAGGCAAATGGTGAGCGGTGTTCGGTGAGCGGTTAGAAACGAATGCCAGTGGAGTGCATTGAGGCAACCGTGTGGCCACTTGACAGTTGAACGTGCTTGCCTCAAGTGGCAGTGACTTGTGATGAAGCCAGAATAGCATTTGGTCTCAAGCGCACAGGTCGGTTAGAGATCGGTCACTTGAAAAACTTGAATAGAGTTTGACACCACCAAAAGAGAGAACGAGAACACTTGGAGCACTGTAAAGCATCGCTGCCGCTTATGACTCTTGTTGGATGGGCATGATTGAATGTGCACTTGGTTGACTGGACTTTTATACTGCGTGGCCTGCAAAAGCAAACAGAAATGCAAACTAGAATTCGATTTGAATTGTGTACTAATTTGGCTAATGATCGAATGGAGTTAATCTTTTTGTTAATGGTTTTAGTTTGTGATTACATACAGCCAGTCCGACACTGGACAAGCGAAGTGGATAGATTATATTGACCGAAATGAGCATTGGTTCAGGGCAAAGTGAAAGTGTTTCGGTAGTTTTAGGATTCGAAATGCAATTGATAAATTTGGACATGTGCACAGCACACATTCAAGGTCGAACTAATTGAACAACTTAACCAGTTCAATAAATAATTGTCGATATTGGTTTCTTTCGAATTGATCACGTACTGTGACTGGTTAGTCTGTTTTACAATTGGCAATTTGCATATTGAAGCACAAAATATTGTATTTTGTCGTTGTTTTCTGCCACCGAAGCCACAATCGGCAGTAATCAATTGGAAATAAACTGCATGGCTTCAATGAATAATTCAACACTGTCCACTGGTGGCCAATGGCACCAATCTGAATCTGAACCTTAATTCTCATCAACACTGCAAGGTAAGTGAGCTGAGCTGAGCTGCACAAACCGGCCTAATGATGGTGGCCTTGTCATAAGCATGGTGTTTGTCATCGATATATTGACATTGATTTCGATGCGGTAGTGCGAAAACAACAAGCAAATTGCAGATTAAGACATGAACATTAACATTAGAAATCATTCACAAACAAACTAAAGGCACAAAGTTAACTTCTCTGCATGACATTTTTCATGTGAAATTGATCGCTGCAGTCGTGAGAATGAGAGAAGTAATTTGTATGTAATTAAACAATACCGAAACGGCTCATTTACACACATGAATCTCATGACATGGTCGAATTGTTGTTTTCGGCTCGAGTGTTGTCGACGCGCCATTATGTGCTCTAGCTGTAATTATCAATATTTAGCCAATAAATAAATATAATAATTAATCAGACAGAATGATAACTGCAATACAGTCGACACCGCTTATGAACAAACAAAGAGTGCATGCAGCAGTAACCAATCAGAGTGTTTGCCTTGTTTTGTCCTCTGTGCTGATTGGCTACTGCGTTATACACGCTTTGGCAAATCATAAAAGCCACACACACACATTGCGTCATTGTGTCACGCAACAACTGACCAATAAATCTGTTTGACTCGCTCTCAGTAAACACTTCCAATCAATAGCTCCACCAAGCACCGGTAAAGCCGTGAATGATTACGAAATAGAAATAAACAAATTATATATAACATAATATTTTTTTATTTAACTAATGCTCGCTTCAACAGATTGCAACAATGGTGGCTCTGAAAAGGCGTTTGGGATAAGTTAAATGAAAGGTGATTGCTAATCAGTAATTACAGGTTAAATGAGGACCTCCCTTCTTGGCGAGAGCCTTCTTCGTTGCTGTTTTCTTGGGAACGACCTTCCTTGGGGACTTTGTTGGTTTGGTTGCCTTGGGTTTCTTACCAACTGGGGCCTCGACGGGTTCGGCTGCTTTCGGCTTGGCTGTCTTTGTTTTCTTTAGATTAGTAGCTTTCTTGATTTTCTTCGCACCAACTGCCTTCTTCGGTTTTTTTTGCCTTGGACTTCTTGGCAGACTAATTGATTGTAACAAGCACGCTTTTTTATTTTAGCGCCCAATGAGCACCCAATAGGAACAGTTTCAATTATTTATCACTCACTTGTCAATGGATGTCAACAGTGAAGAATACTTGCTGGTTAGCAACGATTAAATTGCATTTGCATTTTTAATTACCTCAATGAATGATAAAGTCAAAAGTGTCACCGGCAGCATGCTCCTTCATTCACTGCAGCTTGTCAGCAATAGATCTGTTACAACATTTCGTTTGGTGTCAGCAAACATGCGCGCACACTTCAACGATATTTGTGTAATTTTCAAAGACGATATATAATTCGAGTTTATTGAGTGCACTTAATAATACCCAGCATTGTAGTGAATGTAAATCAGTGTTTATCGATTCCAGTCGTAGACACCATCATCGAGAAGGCTTTGTCGCTTGAATAATCGTCTGAACATTGCCCGCAGTTTGTCATAGTTTGGCCTCTGTTCGAACTCCAAGTGGCGCACATACTCAAGGTAGAAGCAATACTCCACTGGGAAGCCCTTGCACAATTCTTCCACGGGAATGTTACGCTTGTAATCACATATCATCTGGTTGTGCACTTTGAAGTCGTCCATCTTGAGGCCACTCCAGGGTAGATTGGCACGAAGAAAGTAGATGAAGACATAGCCGAGGGCCTCGAGGTCATCTCGACGAGACTGTTCCATGCACAAGTGTGCATTGACACTCATGTAGCGTGAAGTGCCAGTGAGCTCGTTGGTTCGCTGGAAGGTGATGTGACGCTTGGCCGAATCGACAAACGACTTGGACAGACCAAAGTCAATCACATAAACGGTGTTGCACTTGGCGCCCAACATGAAGTTCTCCGGCTTGACGTCACGGTACAAAATGTTGCACTGATGGATCGTTTCGAATCGCTTCAACAACTGCAGGGTGAGGTAGATGATCGACTTGAGAGTTAGTCTGCGTTCACACAAGTCATACACGCCCTCCAGATTGCGGCCAAGCATCTCCATGCCGAGTACACTGTTGTCCATGTACTGTCCAAAGAAGTAGATGGTCGAAAAGCCTTTTTTGCCCTGCAGAAGCTGATAAATCTGATACTCCTTGGCGAGCTGTGGATCATTGGCCGATAGCAACTCAAACTTGATGGCAATCGTTTGGCGAGTCTTGACGTTGGTGCCCACACGAATTTGGCCAAACGAGCCCGAGCCAATCTTCTTGCCCACTTTGTAGGTGTCGGCGATCAACTGGTCGAAGCATGGCGAATTGGACGTCTTTGAGTCTTTTTCCACAGTGGGCTTCTTTGCTTTGCACGAAGTAACCATGATGCACCACTTATGAAACGTTCTGACGAACAACAGTCAAACAAACATGACAAAGATGATTTATAGAAGTGCTATTAATGTTCAAATCTAATCACAATAACAACTGGAATCAATCAAATTGAACATATTCAATGAAGAGTAAACATTTAATTAACATTGCAAATGGTTAATTTGGTTTCACTTAAGCTTGTACCGCATATGTTTACTGTTGCATCTTTTTGAATGGCTAGATAAATGAATCAATAGCCATAAAGTTGTGGTTGCCTTTCATGAGGGTTAATATTTGTCAGCTGTCAATCGAGCAAATAGAGACATGAGTAATAAGTTAAGTTAGTGAAGTTAGAAAGAAGATTCAAATTAATTTTAATTAATTAGCGCGACAACTTATATCGAGACTAATGTCTCTACTTGACTTCACTTATTGTTTCAAGTAAACTTGGCAAGACATTTGTTCTTATATTGAAATTCGATTATGATTATTGTATTGTGAGACGCGTTAAAGCCTATTGATTTTGAGCACTAACACGACAAGCACGATGAACAGTGATATAGAAAAATAAATAAATGATAAATTCTTTATTACTCAAAGGAACTTTTTCTGAAAACATCCATCGAACGAATGCAAAATTGTGATGACTTTGTTCGATCGTTCATTGAACATTGCAACACTGTAATACTACTTTGTATTTTGCTTATAAAAGGACAGTTACGTCGATGCAGTCTGTGTGTTGGCTTTTCATATTCTCTGTCTCTCCTTTTCATATTGTGCCAATCATCTCTTCCTGTCGGACATGTCCAAGAAACCAGACTAGAGCAAGTAAAGTGGCCTTCGAGTGCTCAAGTTTCAGGCAGTGATGGCGGTGGATTGTTTGAGAAATTCTGTTCCTTAACGAGAGTAACAATTTCATTGATGAAGAGTAAGTAACCCTTCATCACTTGATTACTAAAAATCGCCCCCGTCTCCCTTTGTACCATAGCTGGACCTAGACTTCTGAAAGTATTACAGGCACTGCACACTGCACAAAGTTTGGTGGTATTCGAATGTATGACTTTACAAACTAAATTGTTTAACAAGGAGGAGCGTATGTTTTTAAAGCACAGCATTGTCCGTATTAACTCAAGTAGTGTTCAAGTTGTCTCCATTGGACTAACAAGCTACCAGAAGTGTTCTCCTTTTTCAGTGAAGGCACTTTATAAGAATTATTCTAACATTCATGGCCGACCTGCTGGCGCGAATCCATGGATCCACAGTTGGTACACGCACCTTTTCCACGGTTAAATGGACTTTGCTTGACTGTAGACAGCGGCCGCTGTTCTCGCCATCCACTATCTACAAATTGTGTTCGCAAGTCAATTGTCTACTGGCTTCAGCATACTTCAACATTTCAAGTAGTTCGATTTGCTAACAGAGACTATCCAGAACAATTTGTGGAGTTATTCGCAGTTAGGCCGGGTGAAGAAGCTGCAGCCACTTGGCCAATCAACTTTGACCAATAAAGTTGTGTTAGTGAAATCTTTGCTTTACTGTAATGAAGAAACTTTAGAACAAACTTAAGTTGTCAATTGTCAATGGAAATGTTATCACCGCGTCAAACAATTGATCCGCGTGCGCCTCATTCACCTTAGCAGGACATTTGATGTGATGCTCGTTTGCTCTCTCAATTCATTCCAAATTCATGTCACCTTATCTTATGTCTATATATACCGAATGTTACACTAGTGGAGATTATTTGCCCGACGCGCCTTTGGGTGAACGGAATTGATGTGCTTGTGTGTAAGATCTGCCTCTAAATTTCAAGCCGAGCAATGCTAGCAAAGGCAAACGAGCTCACAATTGCCAATGTTTGTAAGTTCAGTGCCAGCTCGTGTTGTATGCTAATGTGCTAATATTTTGCTCAAACATGACATTTGTTTCTTCCTAACAATTGCCAGTAAAGCAAACATTGTGCCAAAGTGTATCTCCTAGTGGAACTTAGCAGCCTGCAAAGTTGTCCTTTGCCACGTTTGTTCTATTTCATTATGCCAGAGTTCATCTATAGAAGCAATGACGTTAAATCATTTTGATTGGTTCATTCGAATCGATTTACTGAAACAAAAAAAACATTTTAACGTCAAACAATTTGATGACTAAACAATTCGAGTGTGAACTCAAAGTGTGAATTTACTATAAATAAGCCACTCTAGCTGCTAAAGCAGGCGTTGTTGCCTAGTGTTCTCCCCTCACTTCACCTTCTAAACTGTGATCTAAATCTCTTTGTCCTTCACGGTCATGGTCAAGCAATCGAACACGAGCGGCAAGTCAAAGGTCAAGCGACCAACTTCAAAGGAAACCTACAAAGTGGTGGTGGAGACGACTCCAACTGATGACAATGACAGCACCGAAGGCGATACTACCGAAGACGAGGACTCGCCTGTGGTGGCCAGTGTCGACAAGCAAGCTAACCCAACCGAACCAGACAAGTCGTCTCGTGCAAAATCGGTTCTCCCAAAAAGCTCCAACAAGTTGGCTACAAAAAAACCAAAGTCACGCCAGGCCAGTCTCGCCAAAGATGGCAAGCAACCGATGACGGGTGGCAAATCAAAAACCAAGCGACGTCCTTCTACCTACAAGATGGCGGAGACTCTTCCAACTGATAACAGTGCCAGCACCGAAGGCAAGACTACCAAGGAAGAGGAAGCAATGGTACCAATGGTGGCCACCGTCAAGCAAGCCAATTCAAGTGATCAAAGTAAATCGGCTTGTGTCAAATCGGTCCGTCCAAAGAGTTCCAGTAAGCAGGCTGGAAAGCGCCCAAAGTCGAAAGAACGACCAAAGAGCAAAGGCAAACAGCGACCCAAGTCTAAAGAACATGTTGTGGCCGAGGCCAAGCCAAAGACCAAGTCACGTGGCCACGTTAACACAAGCAGTTCGAAGAAAAGTGTCCTTAGCAAGACAGTCTCTAACACTAAGAGCACCACCACCAAGACGGCAACTAAAGAGAACAATCCCACGAATGTGTTCATTCTCGCTGACCCAAATGACGCCCGAGCGATGGAGCTGATCAAGCAGTTGCTTTTGAAGGTGAACGCCCCACAAGAGGAACCAGCCACCGACATGCCACCAGTCGAATGGGTCACTGACAAGGCTCAGCTTGAGGAGCTGTACGACGCGGCATACGAACTGCACAACAAGATCAAGACAGTGCAGGAGTCATACCAGGAAATTATCCGATCGCTGGTCAACATGCAAAACCGTCGTCCAAAAGGAAACTCGGGCCTCCTCACTCAGAGCAACACAAAGTCCAGTGGCGTGACCAAAAGCAAAGCTACTGGTGTCATCGCCAGCAAAGAAGCTCCAGTTCCTCGAATCCTGGAGAGTTTTATGAACCCAACCACCCGAGACGCCGCTTTCCGTGAGCTGTTTGCCAACGTGGAAACCTTGAAGACTGCCATGGCGCCATTTGAGAGCTGCTTCGACGCCTCAGGCTATATCGACATGAACAAGTACGAGACTAATCGGGTGAGCATCACCAATCGGGACGCTTGGATGGTCGACATTCGTTCACTCGATTCGTTGGTGGGCGCCATTCTGGCCGAGTACAACAAAGAAGTGCTCGACATGTTTCGTCTGTCACAGTCAAAGATGTGATCTGATCTGACTGTCCATGTACATGTCATCTATTAAAATTCATTATTGAACTTGTTTGCTTATTTCTTGAATCAAGTTGCTAGCGCGCATTTGAGCTTTTGACAAATAACTTTTTGGTTTTGTTTAATCTGAACGACTGTGCCTTTCTCAATCACAACTTACCACTCACAACCTGACAGCAGCCTAATTTGACAAAATCAACAGGCGCATGCATGTTCATTTGCAATTGTTAGGCATTTTACCAATGATATTACACAAATGTACAAAAGGGACGCAGATTTGCCAAGAGAACATTTAAATTCTGCCATGGCTGCAGCAGTCTCGCCTGCAAAATAAAATATGTTCTACCTAAGACATATAGCAAAGTAATTTATTGCTTGTTTAGAGTGCAAAGTGTAAAGTGCCAATTTGGCTTAAGACTACTGATTTTGATCAGTGCCACTGGAGACGATGTCGACTGGGGCAGTTGACTTCAGTTTGGCACACTGCTTCAGTGGCTGCATTAACTTTCGGATGCACTTGATCTTGATGTCGGTGGACGACTTTGAAAGGCCAAGAAGAGAGGCCTGGTCACACAGGAAGCAGTTGGTGTTGTGGTTGGTGACTTTGATTTCTTGCACCGAAGGGAACATCCATCCCCACTGCCTTGATTCGAGCTCCAAATGAGAAGGAGCGAACAGCTCGAGAGTGAGGCCCAGCACCGAACTGAGTTGAGCGATCTGTTCGGTTGGAATGTTGTCTTCGGAAGCGAGTGAGCGCTCCAAGTGGGCGAATGCGTTCAAGAGACGCAGATAGATCAGAGATGTCAACGGGGAGAGACAGTTGACCAGTGCCACCAAGGACAGTTCCGCACAGTCAATGTCCAGAGAAGTGAGCGAGCGAAAATCGCCAAAGAAGACTTTCAGTTTGTCGGCCGAGAAAGGTCGATGCATCTCGGGAAGGTGCACAAATCGAGTGGACAGCACCGGAGCCAAACGTTGGAGCATGACAAGTTGTTCTTCGGAAATGCCTTTCGAAGTGCGAAGTCCAACACGCATCAGTTTGCCGCTGGTGTTGGCATGCTTGGCCACTGACTCGATGAACTGTTCGGTTAGAGTCGGGTAGCAAAAGAAGAATTCGTCCAGCTTGGCCAAAATTGGCAGATCGATGGGCACTTCGACAGCATCGGAGCCCTTTTCCACGATCTCTAAAGTGAGGTTCTGCAGGGCTGGCAACGAATTGATGGAAGCCACGAGTTCGGTCAAGTTGTTTGGGCCAAACTGAAACCACAGTCGTAGAGTGACCAGCGAGTCTGCCCAATGCTCCACCAGTGCCACCACCGAGTCAGCGAGATTGCCATCGATGCGCCCATCGGTGAATTCGTCCTCGGCACAGAGCAGCTCCAACTTGGTGACGTTGGGCATTTCCTCGAACAATTGGCAGCTTGCCTCTTCGTCCAGGTAGGTGCGAGTTCGTTTCTGGCACGAGTGGGTGACCGTAGTGGAGGGACAAACCAGTGGACCATGCGGTGCCAGAGCCATTTCGCGGTCGTAACAGATGGCGAAGGTCGACTTGGAGTATGCATTGATGACCACGTTGCCTAGACACAGCACCAAGTGGGTGGTGGACTTGTTGTGACTGGATGGAACGGAGCACTCTTCGTCTTGAGATTCACTTTCGGTGGTGGCCATTGAAGTTGCTTGAGACAGGGCAAAGATGAGGCTAGACTGAAGAGAAGTAGTGCCAAAATAGAAATGCAGCCTTGCACTCGTGCCTAGCACTTATATATTGGTTCAAACCAGTTGAGCAACATTTTCGATTGGCAATAGATTCGACTGAATTGAATACGTGTCTAATTTGTTATTGAAAGTGCACAATGACTTTCACTATCACAGTCTCTCCATAGAACACTGTCAGGTCACATTGTTGAATCAACCAGTGCAGCTCAACACTATTCACGTCGTCACTATTCAATTGGATCAATGTTCGGTCAAAACAGTGACAGTTGGTTTAATGTTCTCAATATTCGTTTTCTATTTGGCGTAGTCGGTCTATTATAAAAGAAGGCACCCAGTGAGCCATTTGGTCGTTGTTTTGTCTAATTTTGTGTCTCCCTCGTTCTCGCCAATGGCCAGTCAGTCTACTTCCTCAACCCGTCGCTCTCGAGCATCTTCAAGACGAAACGATGAGGATGAGCGCAAGTCGAACAGTTCGTTGTCTTCCCAACGCTCGGCCACTGTGATCAAGTTACGAGCCGAAGGCGATGTGCACAGTGCCTCTGGAAGATTTGACTCGTGTGCTTTCATTGTGCACTGTGTTGAGCACAAGACCATTCTGGTGAATCGACGAGAAGACTCCGCCTGGATGCCGTTCACTCAACTTCCGCCCAATCGGTCCTGGGTAGAAAGTGCACTGTATGGTTTGTTTGTGGTGTTGCACTCCTCGGATCAGGACAAGTTTGCCCACTACAAGGCCAATCCTCCGTACCAGTCGTTCAAGTGTCTACAAGTGCTCCGAGTCCAAATGCCACAGACACAAAAGTTCATCACCCGACTGATCTACTATTTCGAGATGAAGCCAAGCAACGAGTGCTGTCAGCCAATCAGCAACCATCTCGAGTGGCTCTCATTGGAGCAGATCAAACAAGGAAAAATGTGCATGTGGGGTCCAGAACTGGTCGAGTACTGCAACCGAATTAGCCGACCCGAGACATTGGTCACTGAGTATGGCCTCGATGAAGCTTTCCTGCACGTGCCTCGTGACCCTCCCGGCAGTGAGCAGGAGAAGATACTCAAATCCTTGCACATCACCGAGAAAGTGGTCGAACGCATGTACGCTCACTTCCTGGAGCACGTCTACCCGAGCTTGTACCAGTGCTGGGACTCGTTCAAGTCGTACATGATCAAGTGCACTCTCGAGACCGACCACAACCGACTGACCAAACTGTTCGACGCATTCGACTACACCAACAATGGCTATCTCTCTTTCCATGAGTTTTTGCTCGGTCTTGCCTGTATTGAGCCAAGCATGGAGCATAGCCAATTTCGTGCCAAATTTCTTTTTCGCTACTACAACACAGACAAATCGGGCACTCTCTCCAAAGAGGAACTTCGTTCATTGGTAGCCGATCTCAATCCAGACGAACTGACCGTGGACGATGCCAAACTGGCGGAAACTATTCGAGCGTTCAATACTGAACCGAACTCACACGACTGCCAAATAACACAGAAAGACTTTATCACTGCCATCGAGACTAACAAGTTGGTGGGCACTGCGGCATTGTGTCGTTCGTCCAAGTCGACCTTTATGCAAATAACCCGAAATATTGCAAAGGACAAACTGTGCCAAAGTGGACGTAACCAGGACCACCACAAGAAGGTCTTTCAGGCGTTCAGCAGTGTTCAGCTCAAACGGACCAAAGTGGATGGTGAGTGTGCTTTGTGTGGTCATTCTCGCATTACTTTAACAACTGTTCTTCTCTTGACAGACTCGATCTGTCTCAACTGTGTCTCGAGAGAGTACGAATTGGCCTCTCATCTAGTTCACTTTCATCATGACCAAAGTATGACCAGCCAAAGAATTGCCACAGTTGTCAAGCCCACCGAGGAGAGACTTGTGCCACAGTTCAACTACTCCAAAGAATGGACATTCAACGTCGCTTCCGATGCGAACGTTATTCTTAACTTGATACGCAAATTCAATCACTACAAGAACAATCCAATCTACGACAAAGAACCGATGGGCTTGATGCAACACGATTCTGAAGAACTTGTCTGCTATGTGCAGCAACTTTACCTGCAGATGAAGCAATTGCTACAGGCCGAGTCAAAGTGTCACCGAGTCTATTCGCCTTGTTACGTGATGGGCGACATTCATGGCAACCTTGCCGACCTGCTCTCCATGGAGAAGGTCCTCTGGAGTGAAATGCCCTGTGTCAGTGCCAACTATCTCTTCTTGGGCGATTACGTGGACCGTGGTCGGTGGAGTTTGGAGTGTGCTCTCTATTTGGTGTGCTTCAAAATACTTTGCCCCACCAAGGTGACCCTGCTCAGAGGCAATCACGAGGTACGAAGCTTACAGGAACGGTACACCTACTTAAAAGAGTTGCGCTACAAGTATGGCCCCAAGAACGGACAGAGACTGTTCGACTACACCAACGAGATATTCGACCGATTGCCCGTGTGTGCACTCATTGACGACACCATCTACTGTGCACATGGTGGCATTCCACACACTCTCGAACGAATTGAACAGATCGAGCAGTTGCCGAATGTGGTGAAGGACCCAGAGATGGAATCCAGCGCCATTTGGGATATTCTCTGGTCAGACCCGGCGAACGAGCCCGAATTTGCCAATGTGGCGGACAAGATGTTCATCGACCCATTGAAGGCTGGTGGATTTGTGCCAAACCTGAAGCGTCGCGCTGGCTCACTGTTCAACGAGGAAGGCGCCACCAAGTTTCTCAAGCTCAACAACCTGACCCACATTGTGCGGGCACATGAGGCCATTGAGCTGGGCTATCACTTTCACTTTGACACCAAATGCCTCACCGTCTTCTCGTGCTCTCACTACTGTGGCAATGCAAACATTTGTGCCTGTATTCTGGTGGAGGGAGGAAAGATTCGCGTGATCCAGGTGGACACTGTCAATAATGACTCTGCCACTGACGACTTTGAATTTCCATGATGCACTGTGCACTCATCAATCCGATGTACACTCTAACTGCCCACACCTAACTGCACAATAAAATGCTTCCACTTTTAAGTTTGTCTCATTTCATTTCATCCCAGCAACTGTTGTGCCAAGTACTCTGAGAGCATTTATGCAATGCATTTATGCATTCTGTACAAGGCACTCAACAATGACTCGACTGAATTCAATGAAACGAGAATTGCTAAGATTTGAGAGTTTTGCGCCAGAAGACTGTTTATCGGTTACTTAAAACAATTTTGCGTACAAGTACACAACGATGAACAAGGAACTCGATTTGATGTTTCACTCGAAAATTGGCAAGAGTGGTTCGACGAATACCAAATGTGGTAGTGATTGTGATTGTCATCGTGCCGGTATTTATACTGGCACTGGCACTGGCTCTATTTGGTTATCCCGTGGTCGTCGTGGAAAAATGCGGTGGTCATGCGTCTACTAAACACAAGCACCACAAGACCACAATTCGTGTTGGCACGAGCCAGTGGCGCGGAGTCACAAAACAATTGAGACAAAAGTTGAAACAAATCCATTTTCATTACCACTCATTTGTTTTCCTATTTGATCACGAATTTGAGAAGAGAAGCCAATGGCCAAATAAAATATTGACCGAACATCGAAAAATTGCTACAACGCCATTTTCACATTTTCAGTCAGTCAACTATTATTGCTCTTGTGCATTGGCAATTTGTATCGTTTGATGTTGAGCACTGTGCATTATTAATTTGTGCATTGCTGAAGCACACAGTGTTGGTTTGTTAAATTGAACACTTGTGAATAAATCAAACAATGTCACATTTGTGTACACTGTAAAGTGTTTACTGCCTCGTTCTCAATAAGTCTTTGGCCAACATGCTATGATTACCTAGATGGCACACAGTATCGTGGATCAATCGGTCGGCCAACTTGGCCACCCAAATATACAGGCAACAGGGCCATTTTGCATTCTCATCGTAAAGTTCAATGTGCTCACTTATAATGTTCGTTTGCAATCGGCAATAAACATAGCACTTTTTTGTTTCTCTACTATCACAAACAAACAAACAGGCTTCGATAGTAACGTTGTTTTGCAATGTGAACCAAAAAAATAGCGATTTTCTGAACGTACGTGAGCATCTATTGATGCAAAACATTGGAATTAAGCATTTAATGGAGAATTTACTTTACTTGACATTCGCCAGTGTCATTTCGTTGTTGAATTAGTGTTGTCTTTTCTCCTTTATTCTCTGCAGCCTTCTTTGTTGAACATTTCGTACATCACTCGAAGCCATGTTTACAACCATGACCAGGTTGGCCGCAAGTGGCATGAAACATCTCAATCATCTCATATTCAGTAAACTTAACTGGAGTGGACATGCAATGTCTTTGGCGACTCATTGAAGAGGGCATGCACTTTCTTTCACTGTCATTTACGTAAAAGCATTTCTTCATTCCCAACAGAAAAATTTCTACTCATCTCTACTGAATCTCTCCTTAACAAACAATTAAATTGGATTTAACTTGATTGAGTTGCATTGCTAAAAGGCAATAAATAGCACGAGTTAGCTCGGCTATTTGCAATCTGCAATGTTTGCAGTGCAAACCATAAAAATTGAATTTTAAAATTTTAGTCACTTTAATGTATGGCCATGTAAGATTCACTCAAAAAAACTGTATGGCCAACTAGATCAATTGATTTGAATCCTCGAGTACAAACATGCCTTACCAAGTTCAATCTAAGCATCAATTTATATGATTTCCTTGAAGTTCCAGTCACAATCCTCTCTCACCAAGTGTAAGCGTTATAGCCACTTTTCATTGATTTGAATCCTCGAGTACAAACATGCCTTACCAAGTTCAATCTAAGCATCAATTTATATGATTTCCTTGAACTTCCAGTCACAATCCTCTCTCACCAAGTGTAAGCGTTATAGCCACTTTTCATTGAATTGAATCATCGAGTACAAACATCAGTGACCAAGTTCAATCTAAGCATCAATTTATATGATTTCCTTGAACTTCCAATCACAATCCTCTCTCACCAAGTGTAAGCGTTATAGCCACTTTTCATTGAATTGAATCATCGAGTACAAACATCAGTGACCAAGTTCAAACTAAGCATCAATTTAAATTATTTCTTTGAACTTCCAGTCACAATCCTCTCTCACCAAGTGTAAGCGTTATAGCCACTTTTCATTGAATTGAATCATCGAGTACAAACATCAGTGACCAAGTTCTCAGTCATTACTCAGTCGGTCTGTCTGTGGTGTCGATCTTATTTGTGAGTTCAACAAAATTGGCATCAAAGTGGAGGTGAGGCAGCACCACAATTTAATAAAGGCGTAGACATGGCCAATTGGCCCACTTGCCACGATAAGGCAACCCTGTCATCTCTACGGATTCGATTGAATAGCATAAAGTAAAAGGAGTAAATTAAAAAGTGCCTAATAGGCAAATGTAAGCAAATTAACATATTTGCATTTGACCATTTCCGTAATTGGCAAGTACAATTTTACTGCAATCAACAACAAGAAACAAACAATTTATTAATGCAATTTATGCACGGCAATATTAGATCATAAATATAATCCTGTATTGGCTGTATTCCGAATGTACAACCAACAAACTACACTCAATAGTATCGTGTAGAGAAGATGTTTGAAGATTCCACATAAGTCTAGGCCTAAAGTACCGAACCAGCTTTGAACCCCTCGAGGATGTCTTACAACCAACAATTGAGTTACCAATGAGCTAGAACTGAGATGATCATGATAGAAACAAATGTTGGAATTACTGACTTGAATCGATTACTTGCCAGCAAGTAATCAATGATGGCGAATTTGGTTGTTACATTGAATTGTAGTTGTATAATGTACATTTGCAGTAGCAATTGGATTGAATCATTTGGCATCAACAATTGTAATTGTAATTGTGCATACCCTTGTAATGCAGGCAAATTATAGTTAGTAATCGAGTCACTGCAATTGGCTTACTGCCGAATTGACTGCTCAAAAAAAATTACATGAAAATTACCAATTTGATTGCATCTTACTGTAACGTAATCACCCAGGGCTCACTTGAAACAAGTAGAATACGGTTAAACCGATTATCAGCAAACTGAGCACAGGTACTGTTAGTGTGCATACTATGGCATTGAATATATGCAATGCCACACTACTCCGGTACTCACTGCTCCGGTGATGTTTTCATCGATAAAACGTGCGCACCAGTAATGGCAATTATAACGATTATTATAATTAAAGATTTATTATTGTTTGTGAATTGAAAGTCCATATAACTTCCATATGCGAATTTATGTCATACAAATGTGACTATAAAGTGTATTGCTCTGTAATTGAACAATTTCGATCATAAATTAAATCATTTGCAATTTTACGAGCCATCTCGGTAGGTTAATTTAAACAATAACAAAGTGTTTATCATTGCAGACTTGTCCAATCAAAAGTAGTTGAACAAAGCAAATTAAAATACAATTGCGCTGTTGTGCGTTTACTTTCCATGGCAACCTAGAGAAACGTTCTATTGCTATAAATAAATGTATCAATAGATGCTCAGTTCGTTCGAGCCAATTGAATTTAATTGACTCGGTCAATGTATTGATTTGAAAGATGTTGTGAAAGAATCAATCGATTCGTTACAGTGCCTAATGGAGTGTCACTGACACTGTCGGCATCAATGACATGCATAGGTCGATTAATTCGGACAAACATAATACAATCAAAATGGAAGTGCATCACTTGTAATGTAACACACAGTCATTTAAGCCAGCTGAAACATAATTATGCAGCAATTAGCTTAGCTAACAAAATTAGCTTAAGCACCACAAACAACTTAAACACAACTTGGACCGCAATTTGAGTCGATAAATAATTATGTGCATAGAAGAGAGCCCACGGGAATAGGATCTAAAAAGGGTCCACAATCTAAGTCGATTATAAATACATTTTCAATTATTTATAAAGCCAGTAACAGATTAAAATGTCCAATTCGTTTGTTGTAATTAAGCAGAAAACAATATAAAGATACGAGATCAAAACACAAATAAAATGTCGATTGGTTACAAGCGCGGAACATTATAATGTGGTGAATACGCAAACAACATACAAACAGACAAACAGAGCCACTGAATCGGTAGAGTGGCACGAACAATTTGGCGCTTTAATTGTGTGTAATCAATTAGCTCCCTTGGTGGCAATCTACTGCGGCCAACAAAGCCACAACAACTGAACAAGCAGTACTTGGCGCAAACACGGCAACCATTGGTCGATCAAAGGATCTTCTGACAGTCTTCCATTCGCCTTTTGCCTCTAATATCCCGAATCTCTTCACCTTTTCCAAAGTCTTACGAAACCATGATTTCATGCGTCTACTTTGAATTCTATTGTTCTGGTATTTTGAAGGTTGCTAAAATTCTTAAATAACATATAATTAAATGCAAAAAGTGCTGGTAAAGTAGCACTGAGGCACTATGGCAATTTATATGTTCGGCAAGAAACATTTGCCAAATCACTTTGATGCTTCTATTTGCAATGTTACAGAAAACATTTAGAGAAACAAATTTCCCTACAACAGTTCGAGCTAGTATTTCACTATAAATCAAATTAAATGTGGCAAATGGTTACCAGAGAGCCCCAAAAGTTATAATTTATAACTCTCGTGCTCTTATTTGCCAATGCCTATTCTCAAAATATTAGCTTAATTTCCAAAATTGTAGAGCAATTGCAGTTGAACATTGGAGTTTGTGCTATGAATTGCGTCGGAACATTAGGATTGTCAGGTTCGAGCAAAAATGCCATTAATACCATTAATGACAATTGTCACTATATGTGATATGTGTGTTTGTGACATGTTTTCAAAACCAATGAGAAACTACGAGTATTTGGTGCCATTGCGATTTGCAAGTGTCTATTTTGCTAGTGCAAGCCATATGTTATTGGGCGCATTTACATTTGTGCTATCTCTCGTAATTATAATTAATTAATCATTTGAATAATGTGCGAATTAGTTGTCGAAAAAATCATTTCTAAAATCTAATTTTAAAAATTAATTTAATAAAGCTTATAAATCAATAATAATTGTTACGTCTAGCCGAGTCTGGTTCTTCATTTTGCCTTCTAACAAAAGTTTGAGAATTATCTTTGCCTCGTTCAACCAGTCCAGATCGTTAGCCTGAGCTCGATTATGTGAAGAGTTCACATTGGGTTCGAATCAAAATGGCCCAATCTAACTTTATACAACGAATCAAACCAGAATGGAAAGTTAGTGAACATTGACTCAAATTGGTTCAATTTGAAACATTGATAGCCACCATCAAGGAAAATGGGCCACTTGCGAAAGCTCTGTTCAATGGAATTCACAAAATGGTCACGAAGAGATTCCAGGTACAAGATTTGGATGTTTGCCATGAGAATTGAGTGAAGTAAATTTAGTATGCAATTTTGTTTAAGATAGAAGATGATACAAAATGAACATAAAATAAGGTAAGTGCAGCCAGATGAACATACCAGATGCTGATGACTTTGCTTGATTAGGATTGACCGCTCCAATGCAGGCAACAGCGAAAACAACAATATTCCTGACCAGATCAAGATGAGAAATTCGCTCGAATGATTTTAACTTGACAGCAGTTGGCGCAAAGTCCCGTGTAGTGTCAAATGACGTGAAGATAGTGTCCAATGACGGCCAGCAGGTGGTGGTGTTGACTACTTGCACCAAATTGGACAGCAATGTACAAACAGTGTACAACATAATTGCTCAATTGTACAACATAAAGAGAGAAAATGAAAAATCGAAATGACCCGTATTCGAATTATAATCGTAAAAAACAAACATTCATTGTCTCGTACTCGTGGCAAAACGGACAAACTGAAAAATCTCAAATCTCAATCTTTTGCATGTTGTTAGGTGTTCGCATAATTAGTAATAGTAAACAGTAAAAAATTAGTGATAATTATATTATAATGATTTTCAAAAGTTTAAATCACGCTAGATGTGGAAGCTAACATTTGAGTTCACAATAATTCGAGTGTTAAATCTTGAAATGATTGGAAAATCTTTTTCTTAGATGAGTCAATTGAAGCAAATGCCAATTTACACGACTTATTGTGATTGAAATTGACATTTGCATTTGAATGATTTGTCATTTTTTTCTGTAGAAGTATACATGTTCAAATTAAACTTTACTGTCAAGCACTGATCGAATGCGAACTGCAAAGTGCATGCTCACAGATTATAAAATGCGTTTGTCTGAGTGTGGTTGGTCGTTCTTTCGTTTGGCTTCTCTCTCTCTACTTGTGATTGTCCTCTCTTCTGCAATGAACAGATTGAGCGACCACCTACAAAGCATGTTCGATATGATAGGCATGCCCGTGTTCGTTCCTGGCAAGACGCTGCCGGTCAAGACTCGTCCAGTCAAAACCAAGTCAAAGTCCAATTCCAAGTCTAAATCATCGAGTGATGGATCTCCAACTGGAAGTATCCAAACAAAGCATCAAATGGTGCCTAGACGGGATGTCCGTGGTGATTTGTTTGCTCCGAGACTGCTCCACTCTGGCTCTCCACCAACAGAGGACACCGAGCTGATGACTGTCGAATCGATGGCAGCCAACAAGTATCACTGTGCAGTGTACTTCATCCACTGTGCGCAGCACCAGCGAGTGGCCGTGAGCAAGCCATCCAAACATCAGGCTTTATGGATGCCCTTCATGCCAATTCCCAACAATCGATCTTGGACTGACGCGAGTCTGGCTGGCCTTTTGATAATACTTTCTGGCGCTAATATGGACCTTTTCTTATCGCTGAAAGAAAACTTGCCCTTTTCTGAGAAGCATTTGATGGAGCTGTTCGACGTTCAATTGCCCCAGACTCAGAACATCATCACTCGGCTCACCTGGTACGTTCGTCTGGACCAGTCTAAGATGGCCAAAGCTAATGCACACTACAAGTGCTGCCAAGAGACGGACTCGCTGGTCTGGATCGCCGAAAAGGACATCCTCGAACAAGGCCAAGTTTTGGAATACCTCTGGGGAAGAGAACTTTTAGATCTCTACCAGGCAGTGATCAGTGCCAATCAAGATGGCATGACACCACAGTGCCTCTCGTACGAGGAATACAACCTCGAAATGGCCTTCCAATTTGTGCCACGCAATCCTCCCGTCACTCTCGAACAACAGTTGCTCAGTTCGTCCAATTTGTCAGAGAACGACATCGAACGCCTTTACATCGACTTTCTGGAGCACTGTTTTCCCTGCACTGCCATGACGATGCACTCCTTCAAGGTGTACCTGTACAAGTATGGAGTGAAGTACGAAGGCCGATTCAAGTCATACTTCCGAGCCTTTAACTACACCAACAATGGCTCAATCACCTTCCCCGAACTACTGATGGGACTGGCTTGCCTCGATGGAAATTCGATTCACAATGAAACTCGGTGCAAGTTCATTGTCCGCTATTATGGCGACCCCAATCACTATGGCTACTTGTCCGAAAATGAACTGCGCCTCATGATACAAGACATGCAAATAGGCATCTCAAAAGCGGAGATCGACCAGAAGTTGGCCAAGATACTTACCGACATCGAAACCGAACCTGACCCGACTTCTCCTGGAAAGGTACGAATTCAATACCACAAATTCATCGCCGGTATTGGCAATCTCAAGATCAGAGGCACCTCCAAGTTATGTCGCATTCATCGACCCATCTTTGAAGCTATCATCAATGCCATCCTTGTTCGAATGAAACGCCGAGACACAAAGAAGAGTCGTCAGTACGCCAACGTTATCGAGCAGCCATACACGGGCATCTGTCTTGGGTGTAAGGCAAAGCAGCCCACTCTCGACGAACACTTGTACAAACTGGACGTTGATGGATACTATGTTAGTCGAGAAAAGCCTGGCCAGCTGAAACGAACTTCGTCCAAGCCACATGATCGAAAGGCAAAAAAGGATGATTCCAAGACAAAGGCCCAGCCTACCGAGTCAAACCGGCCTATTACCAAAGTGCCAAAGGATGACGAGCACTTCAGTGTGGCCTTCAAGCTAATTAAGCTAATCCGCAACTTTGAACCGAACAAAGGTACTACTCTCCAGCCAAATGGTCTTCTCACTGGAACCATTCAAGAGCGAGAGTCTTTCCTAAAAATGCTCGAAGCACTCGAACTCAAACTAAGTCCAATGCTGAAGTCTCGTTGTGTTCAAGTTGCTTCGCCGGTTTATTTAATGGGAGACATTCACGGAAATCTATCGGACTTGCTTTCTTTGGAGAAAGCCTTCTGGAAGCGTGCTCCAATTGTTGGCCCGAATCTTGTATTCCTTGGCGACATGGTGGACCGTGGCAAGTGGAGTGTCGAATGCGTGGCATATCTCATGGCCCTCAAAGTACTCATGCCTTTCAAAGTGACTCTTCTGCGTGGCAATCACGAGATCCGAACCGTGCAACGTCTATACTCTTACCATACCGAATGCATCGACAAGTATGGAGACGACCATGGTACACGTCTTTGGGAGTTGACCAATCGAATCTTTGACCAACTGCCACTGTGTGCCATTATTGATGAAGCCATTTACTGCGCCCATGGTGGCATTCCCCAAACTACAGTCGACCTGCATCAGGTGGCCACATTGCCAAGGCAAATTCCCGATCCGGAGCATGAATGCCAAATAGCCTGGGAGATACTCTGGTCGGACCCAATTCATCAGCAGCATTTCCTCCAAGCGGCTCGATTTATGCAAGTCGATTTGGAACAATGTCATGGCTATCTGCCAAACAAGAAGCGTGGCACCGCTTTCGCATTCAACGAAGAGGCCACCGATCGTTTTCTGGCCACCAATGGTCTGTCACACGTGGTCCGTGCTCATGAAGTTCCACCCAAAGGATACCGCTTCCATTTTGGCAAAAAGTGCATCACAATCTTTTCGTGCTCGCACTACTGTGGCAACGGCAACGAAGCCGCGGTCTTACTGGTGGCTAAAGACCAAATTCGAATCATTCGTGTGGACACAACCAACAATGCATCGGCCACTGATTGAGTTTGAATAGCACTCAATATGCCTCATTAGGCAAAATTATTATTATTATTATTATTATTGATTTAAATAAATTTAAAAAAACTCAAAATGTTTCTTTTGGCAATGCACTCAATCGAGCCTCGCATTCGTGGCTTGTTGCCTTCAGTGCTAGTTGTTTGGCAGTTTGCCTCACAAAAGTTATCATTGTAACTGTATTAGTGGGATTTCTGTACTCGAGCCGAACAACCAAATTGAGCAATTTGAATATTTACCATTGCATGCATTGTGCCAATCAGCACTCTCTACACATTCACTTCTCAGTGTAAGTGCTTGCCATTTGTTTGGCTAAATCGAGCAATTATAATTAGCATTAGCACAAGTGGCAGCATTTCTATCCAACTTACGAGCGTGACCAACAGTGAATTAGAGTCATTCCATTGACTGACACAAAGCTATCTACAAAACAAAACAAAGTTTAATATTGCAATCTATGCCGGAACAAACGCGTTTGTAGCGATATGCACGTTGCCATTTGCCTATGGCTATTTGTGACGAGCGCCGGTGCAAGTCACTCCAGAAGTCACTACCGCAACCAATAGACTAGTCGACTCATCGCACCGAAATGCCTAACTGCAAAGCAAATTAAATATTTATTTAAGTGTAAGATTTATTTAATTTTAATAGAAATATGCAGTAGAGTGATTCATCTGCAATTGGCAATCTCATCAATCGCTGCAGATAGATTCTTTCCAAATGTCGATTGTGGTTGAATCATTAATAACGGTGGCTCAGTGGAGAAGTCGCATAGCTCTCGCATGAAGTTGCCCATGGCATCGGAAGAACACAGTTCAGTCTTGGCAATCAGTTTGGAACACTAATAGAAAAGTGCATTGAAGGTGTGACCGGATTCATGAATCGTTTGATGTCGTACTTGTCCGCATTGTCAAGGCACAACACCAAAATCTCCATCAGAGTGGTTGGAAAGTTGATTTCATTTGCTGGCTTCGATTGTTGTTGCTTCTTTTGTCTGCGAGAGTGCATGTTCACTTGAACACATTCGCCTTGATACGTTGACCTGAAGACATTGGGAATTAGTGAGGTGAAAGAATTGTAGGAACTGGCTGTTTCGGACTGGTGAGTGAATTCTCCTATGGTATATTCCATGGTGCACCGAGTGAATGAATGAACCATTCAAACTATAAAGCAGAAATTGTTGCAATTTGAAGTGAGGTTAAATTAGTGCCAACCTAAAACAGTCTATCACATAGTCGGCCCTTTGCATGCATGATAATGCTGTCCGCTGATTGTTGCTATAGTTGGTATACCTGATCAAATAAGTTTCGAGTTGGCAGATCATGTGGTTCACTTGATTGCTACTGTGTGGCAATTTTAATTAGCCCTCCAAAGTGCTTACTTTGACCAGTGAGCAGGTTACTGGCATTGTTATGCTCTACTGTTGTGCTTGCTGGGTTGTGTGCACACCGCAACACTGCTTTTAATTAAGTGGCCTCCAACGCACTTCACTCGTGTTTCATTGCTCCAGTTAGTCACACTGACACCGTCATAAACTCACGAATTAAGGGTCCAATCATCTGTTATCATTTCAGGCCAATTCACTTCAGATGTGCAATGTCCAATAATTGCTCTCCATTTTCGGCCAGCATCATGTTGCCTTCTCCTCATTGCATTTTTTGCCTCACATTCAAAGGTAAGTTCAAGTTGTTTGTTAATTTGGAATTCATTTGCTTGCCTATCATTACATTCATTACATCATTGCCTAATTTAAATAATGACAGCAAAGACTGCACAATGTATCAGATGGGTCCATTGAGTGAGTGCTTCACTCGATTCATGGATGCATGCATGTGTGATATGTGCCGCAGTGTTGCTGCACTTGCTGCACATTCCAATTCTGCTACAATTCTGCATCGACTGTTGCATCGGTCTGGCAAATTACTTCGAACCACTGCATTTGCCAAGTTATTTGCTGATCTGGCAAACATATTCGGCACTGCAGTTAGTATACTATAGTGTCGCTTGTTGTCTTTTGGCAAAATTGCCGATTGGTGTCGAACTCGATATCGATGAGGTGTGCGAGTTAGTGGAAATGTTGCTGCTTGTAGTACAGGTTGTACTGATTGCATTTCCATCGGTGGTGCACTGCCTGACGACTGGTGCCTGACTACCTCCAGCTGCTGAGGGTCGAGATGGACAGAGGCCAAATTACCAGAGCCGAGAGCCACATTGACTGCTGGCTAAAGTTGGCACAACACTGTGAACTATGCCACACCAACATTCTACCTGGCAATCAGTGAATCATTTAAATGTTTTCACATTTTCAATTAAGTGGCTAAGGACACATTACACTTTGTGCACTCAATTATTGCCGAATGCGTGCTCAATACTGTTCACAGCATAGAAAACAGAACACAAAAATGTCGTTTTGCCTGACAAGTTAGTCAAATATAATTAGACTGACCACCATCACTGCACTGACCAGTAAACATTAATTTGGCAGTAATCCCAAAAAGTCTATATAATAAAGTCTTTTTACACTTTGCCCTTGAAAGCCACAATTGGCAGTAGTGCACTTTATCATGTCATTCTGTTCAATTATGAGTGTGTGCATCAATTCTGTGAGTAAATAAATGCCATCACA
The DNA here is from genome assembly GCA_023373905.1 of Rhizoglyphus robini. Classification (NCBI taxonomy): domain Eukaryota; kingdom Metazoa; phylum Arthropoda; class Arachnida; order Sarcoptiformes; family Acaridae; genus Rhizoglyphus; species Rhizoglyphus robini. The sequence continues at coordinate 8,577,901 of JAKIJQ010000001.1, read as the reverse complement.
CGTAGGCAAGAACTTTCGCACACGCGCTTTCCATTTGTTTTTGCATTGCAAGCCGTCAGCTTAGACGGCCGAACGAAAGTAGAGAGGTAGTGAAAATGTGTGAATTGGTCCAATTAAGAAGATTGGCCACTTGACCAGACTGACGAATTGACGGAAGGTGAATTGCCTAGTGGAGAACTTACTGGCGGTGGTCACACCATGCATCGAGATTCACACAAGAGACAGGATGGAGGTGAGTTAATGAAGCGATTCGAAGTGCAATCAACTCCATGTCTGATAATCGACTATAGCAAGTGCGGGAAGATTTCTCCACTAAAGTGAACACACCGGAAGTTAGCCTACGAGTGAGCACGAGTGTGCGAGTAGTGCAGTGTAAACTTTACACTATAAAGGCAACCCTACTTAATCTAGAGGAAATTTGTTTGAATTGGTGGTTCGATTGACACTCACTCTCGACCTTGGCACCTTTCACACAGACAAATTAAAGAAGACCAACGAAATCGCCTAATGGCGGCAATTAAAGGTGAAAGGAAGTCGTCGAATGACTGGGACTGTGTCACTGACTGAGACTGACTGTGAATGAGTGCACTGCCAAATTACAAGTACAAGTCTCCTCTAGTACTAGAACTGTAAGCACAATAAAATATATAAATCGATAATCACAGGAGGCAGACCTGAGAGACTACATACACGAGCAAAGGCAAATCAGTTGTATATCTGGTCAATGTAGGTCGAGCGAGCTGGCTCGAACTAATTCTGCCATGATTGGGCTCACTTTAAGGCGTCATTAGAGGATAATTAAAATAAACAAATTCATGATGTTTGTGTAAATGTGTGCATTCTTTGGGCAAACTTATAATTTCAATATAAACTCAAAATTATTGTATTACATTTAATTAGGCAAATTAGTATGAATTATTCCAAAAAAGAAACGGCCACTTGACTTGAATACAATTGGCACAGCAAAATTTCCTACTTCGTCTACTTGATTGAGGACAATTTTGGTGTCAGGGTCAACCCGAAGACCAAAACACTGTGCAATTCGAATGAATGAATGAAGCAGCCCTCAGGTGCTTCTCATTGATTTGATTGTGGTTCGATTGGTCTGGTTGGTAGGTCTGCCTGAACACTGACGTCTAATGGAAGAAATGGGCTGAATGGAAGCACGTCTAAATAATTATTGAAACTAAGTTGAAACAACCGATCCTCGTTGACTTGCTTGACACAAACGGCAATAATCTCGGTCAGATATATCTTGAATAAATTTTTCTGTATTAAGTACCAGGCATTGAAGACACTAAAGTACTGGACTGAGCACTGACCAGACCATTATTTGCCATGATGGTGACGCCAAGGGACAACGAAATGCAGTGCCAATGTTGCGTTCGCCTCTACTGTTCAGAGTTTGCTGATTAGCGCGCCAGTCAATGATACATTTGGAGCAGAACTTGTGACTACAGTTTTCGAGTCCCCATTAAGCACACAACCTGGACAAAACAAAGTTAAGTATGAATTTAGTGAATTGAGAGACAAATGGAATACCATTGGTTGGTGATGATAAGGTAGGGATAAAGACAGATGACACATTGAGAAGGCCTTCGAACCTGCCAGTTCTTATACATGGATGGGCTCGCCAAGAATCGCCTCAGTCATCAACGGTGAAATGAGTGATCACGTTATGTATGGTGACATTTGGGTTAGACAACTACTAGATTAGATTATATCAGTAAAATTAAGTGGGAAAATTAAGCAATGATACGTACTTGAGATTATGCTGTAGAAAGACATCTAAGAAAGAAATAACAATTTATTAATTGCCACTCCATATCCTGATAGCAGTCGATAATCAGCTTCAGTGTCCATTAATAAGATGCAGGTAGCCGATGGTACTTTGATTAACAGTTTAATTAGTTTTGTTAATAAACAAAGTTAGATTCCACTAGACAAAAATCGTTTGCAAAGTTACTTTGAGTACAGTTGTTTGCATGTTTGTTTGCACGTATTGCTTGAGCCGGCGTCACTCGACTGGAAACAGTGCTATCGGCTGAATCAGCTGTAAGGCACACTTTATGTGACACATACTGTATCTTTTCAATGCTAGCTTTCAGTGACGGTTTTGTCATTTATATAATTCATATTAATACCCCAGCCGAGCAGACCACTGTCACAATATTGATTATTGATTCTTCTATTTGGCTGTACTATTTAAAGTCATATCTGATTGACTAATGTGTCTACTGCTTTCCGTTTAGCTTTCTCAAGTTTGTCGCCGCCATGTTGAGCTATCAAAGCTTTGTTCTCTTGTTTATCTTTGTCATGCCTCAGTTAATTTCATCTGATCATGCGGAATACAACCCTGACGATGCGAAGAACTGGTCGAAGCCGTACGGCATCATCATCCATTGTATTTGGCCTCAAATCTCTGCCTACTAGCGACTATTCTGAGAAGATGCATTTCGATGCGGCAGAAGCATGGATAATGGACCCATTTTGATCTATGAACCGCGAGGTAAAAGTTACTGTTTGTCTGGCATTAATATTAATTGCTTTATCAAGCTTCATATCACTTTAGGTCGATTGAAACATTTAACAGCAACGTACGGGGCAAACGACTACTGTCAACTTTCTATGGTAGGTGTTTTATTTATTTTATCGTATTTCATTTCATAATAATAAAACACATTATACAGCACACTATAGATTTATCCTAATTAAGGGCTCATTGATTATTTTATTATTTGGATCATCTGCGCCCAAGAGAATTGACTTGACCAATGCTGAAGCAGCAGATGCAGAAGGAAACTTCAGATGCTGTCTCCCAGTCTCTCACCACTCTGAATGGCACTACTTGAAGTTTACAATTATTAGTGTGCACCCGATAACTTCAGCTCTGGCTTGGAATTCTTTCGATCAACATTTATCTAATTTTGTTAATTACATTTACCCGCTCAGTGCCCTCTATTCGGATGGTGACATGGTGGCAGGCTTGTTTGTGTGCCACTAATTGCATTACAATCAATGCTTGATATACCTTCTATTATAATAATTATTTAGAGGTAGAAAAGTAGATTGTTGCCCGATTGGCTTCAATTATGAGCCAATTGCAATTGCCTTATTATTTATTTCTTATTACATACTTATGAATGACGTTTATTTTTGTTTTCAGAAAACAAATTTCCCTCAATAAACCGACCGCAAAAAAGTTCAAAAGTCACCCGAAAATGTGATCTTCAAGCAAGTGAATTTACAGTAAAAACACTCATCCGCTTATCTCACTGCTTCAAATTTGTGTTTATCATATTTTAACATAAGTTAACTTGCTACCTATCCTCTTTGTACCGTTCTCATGCCACTCCATCCATTCATCGCACTGCCATGCAAAAATATAGTGCAATTTCGTTTTGATTAATTAATGTCTTCCATGATAAACTCTATAATAAAGCATTCCGTCAAATGGTAATGAAAACGGACAAAACAATCGATGAATGATTGAGAATGATATAGTTGAGTTTGATCTCGTCATTTAATTGCCGCTTTCCGTTTGTATATTTGTATTGATCGGCGCAGTAAACAAATATATTGATACCTCACCGAGCAGACACCAACAAACCATTGGAAGCATTGTGCTGATGCTGAAGCAGCAAGTCATTGAGACTTGACTGAAGTTTTTTGTTTGGCCAAATCAAACCAATTCCAGTGTCTGTTTACTCGCTTTAAATAGATCGATCACCTCACTATCTCCTGTTGTCTTGTTTGATTATTGAATTTACTTACTGTGGATATACTTTGTGTGTTGTACGCACAGGCAGAATTGTGCTGTTTGATGTTTGTCTTACTCATTGAGACCGTGTGCTGGGTAAGTTCTTTCTTTGGCGAGCGCATTAGATTAATTTGAATTGCTTTTAATATTTTCCATCTCAATTAAGCTTTGTGTTTGGTGGTCAGATGGTTCGTTTGTTTAGTAAATTTTATATTGAAAGATTTTTCTACTCATGGACCATTTGGTTCAGTGGCGATACTTCATTAAAACTGTTAATATATTGCACTTAGATTAGAGAAGTACAGTGCAGTTCTGCTGGCTGCTTGGTGTGCCACCTAATGAATGCTCAATGTTGTGACTCGTGCTTGTGTCCGAGTGCTTGTCCGACATTTGTCTGCTTTGCAAAATGATTCATTCGTTGTGATTCGTTATGCCGGTGCGTTATTGATTGTAGATTTAATTGCCTTGGCCTCACACCCCGCCTGGACACATGCACACAGTGGACAGTCTCGGTCGCCCACTCGATTCTTGTTAATCGATGCCGTTTGTGTCCATGTGGCGAGTTTGTGTGTGCATGGGAATCGGTTGTTTATTGGTGGCACTCGAGTGAACTCAATGTAATGATAAATGCCAGTGTACCACGGTATATGACCCTTGCAGTGGATGCACTGCACTGCTAAATTACCGATGCATTCGTCAATGAGTCCGTGGCCACTGGCCAGTGCTCTCGATCAAAATGACTACCTCTGTGGATCAGTCTTTCGCCGATACTGTTTGCTCACTGTTGCGCACAGAATTGTCAGTCGGTCAAGTAGGCGAGACTGAGATTGGCAATGGCAACATATCAATCGCAATTACCAACGGACGCAACAACAAAAGGGTTGAGGTGCTCTTCTCAAAGTGGGCTAAGTGGGTCGGCTTTTTGCGTTACCGTTGCTACAGCATTATACTGCTGCTGGTGGCAATCTCAATTGCTCTGAGTGGGTCTGTTGAGTGCACTTGCTATTGTGTGTTGAACATTCGATGTTTGCTCGATTGACCGATCGGCGATCGGACAAACCAGTCGGGACTGCATTCTGTGCTGCTTGGTCCGATCACCATACAAATGATCGCAATTATCTTTCGCTGCCAATTATCTTTATGATAATGATCTTGAGGATGCGTTATCGGTTGAGTAATTGAGGCAGCAATTCTGTGGGACAGTTGTATGTTGCTGCCACGACCGCCGCTTGCTCTACATGCCAAACACAGCCACTCTCCATATGGACCATTCGTTCACTGCCACATTAGCATTAGTTGATCTGATTTGTTTGTCAACACATAACAGGCGACAGACTGACTAGTGCTGTCATCTTACTTGCTTTGACACTCACACGACTTGTTCTGTCTGGCTAATGGGTCCGTGTCCGGTGTTGACAGGCCCGGCAATACTATCCCCGACAACACTAATGATAGGGCAATCGAGATGACAGGCAACACATGTGAAACGATTATTAATCGTTCGCACTTATTATAATTTAAAATGTTAAATTAAAATGTTCTTGCTTAAATGTTCAAATTGTCTTGCTGTTGCTTCATTTAGGAAACATTTGCCATTTATTCGCAATGAGCCAAATTGCCTCGATCGGCCGAAGGTTCACATTGCCGCGGCACTTCCCCCTCTACCTAGAGCACTGCACATGCTTGGTAAGTGTTCAATGGATTATGAGACACTTTATTACTGACCCCGAAACCTCTTTTCAGATCTTAAACTGTGCAAAAGTGGAAACAGGACAAACAGACAAGAACTCGGTTCTTTACACTGCCGCTTTCATGAATTCGGTCATGCACATTGACATTACGATCGAACTGTGCCGAAAGGACCATCTTGAAGCAATGAAGTACATGCTCATGCACTAGACTAAACTTCCCTGGAGCGATTTGTCAGGCAATTCCAACTCGAATGAATGGAAATGGTTTGTGTTTCTCATTTGTCATATGTCAGCAAAATGTGACTAAAATGGCTAATAAACTGCCAAATTATTCAATCGTATATTTGAGCCGTGCTTCTAATATTAGGCAAAGCAATCAAACGAAAAGTCCAACTCAATTTGGCATATAACTGTTTATTATTATTATGCTCTGAGTTAGTCCGATTGACATTGCTCTGTTCGAGTTATTTGTGCTTCTTAGTCTGGCTGGTTGACTTCACTGCGGTAATGCTTTTCTTACTCTTGCTCGATGCATCTTGAGACTTGGGCTTCGACTTCACCTTGGAGGCAGACTTTGACTTTTCCTGGTTGAGCGGCACAGCCTTGACAATCATCACGGTCATGTTGTCCTTGCCGACGATTCCTGTCTCTGGCATGGCCGCAGGCAGAATGTGCTTGATTATCTCCTCACATATCTTGGCGAGTGGCCAGTTCTTAGCGAGATGCTTCGCCACAAAGTCGACCACTTGTTGGTTGTCCATGGCATTCCAAATGCCATCACACATGAGCACCACAAATTGGTCGTTCTTGTAGAGCACCTGTTCGACCATGGTGTGCGGCCAAGCGGTGACCATTTGGTTCTTCTCGCCTAATTTGGAGTTGCTCTTGAAGTGATGGTCACCAAAGGCGCGTGACACATCGATGCACATGTTGATGCGGCCATTGATCACCTCGCCACCGGCCTTCTCGATGCGAGCCTTCTCCTCTGGCTGGTCAGGCTTGTGGTCCTTGGACAGTGGAAAGGCTTTACCATCTCGACTCACAACGCATCTCGAGTCGCCCACATTGGCACAGTAGTAAATGTCGTTCTTGATGAGAAGCACCACTCCAGTGCAGCCAGTGAGCACGGCCACATTTGGTTTCTCTCCACCAGCGGGAATTTTGGGCCAATTCTTGCCTGTGCCTTGTTTGGCCGCTTCTTCTCGGTACTTGAGCAATTTATCGTTCGCTTCTTTTTCCTTGAGCTTCTCGTCGATGAGCATGAACACTTCTTCGATGCCACGTTCCACTTTGCCCTCTTTGTAGCTTTGGTTCTTGCACAAATAAAGACAAAAGTGTTCGGCAACGTACTTGCCCACCTCGGGACCATTGTGACCGTCGAATATGCCAAACAGGGAAGTGTTCGGTTCAGGATTGAGCGAAGCCAAATGAGCGTCTTCTTGAGTCACTCGCCATCCTTGACAGTTGGCTACTGCAAACGCATAGTGAGGTCCTTCGCCTTTATCGATCTCCACCTTGGTGACTGCTTTCGCCAAATAGGGAGAAGGATGAGCCATCTTGGAAAGTAGTGAGCACGACTGGTTAAAGAGAAAGTTGCGGAGAGAAGAGACGAGACACGACCGCTGGCAAGACTCGCTCTGCATATTATACCCAAAATGACTTCTGCTTTGCTCGAACATGCAATAGTCATTCTAATTCACGCCAAAATCGAACCACGTAATCAGTCCATATCAGTGACTTCTAACTGTAGACATATAATTCTTATTCATTGAACTATATTATTAATTGTAACATTAAATGCCCTATAGGGTATACACACAGTCACTACAAACGAGTCGTCGAATGCACACAGCAACAATGCACTTACCCAGTGGCCAAAGTGACTTAACTGTTCTTTGTTTGAGACATAAGTTTAGCAAAGATTTGATAAAGCCTTTTTCCTTGTGGCATCTCTCTCCGCCAAGTGCATTGCAACAAAGTTCAATTGCCTCCATCGGCCGACATCGCATTTCGCTTACTGCCACAAAGTTCAAAGGACTTTCCACCGAGTGCAACTCTAACCGATGACTAACAAGATCACAAGATCGTGAGTGACCAGCAGTGCACTGCCACCAACAGTGGATGCTTCAACAAGCTTTTCCTAAAGTGCAAAAATGTGATCAGATCTCGGTGCTCTGATCGATTGGTTTATTTGGTGGATGGCGAGCTCCATGCGGTGTTGGTGCACCTTCGAACTGGTGCTGGTCGCCAAGTTGGTTTACATGCGTTGGCTACTGTCTGATGGCTCGATTGCCGAGAACAACTTTCTGTCTCGGTGCACATCGCTCTCTTCCTGATCGGTGGTGCAATGCTCCTCTGTTTGGTTGGCTAAATCTTGCGGACACGTAGAGCAGGGTGGCACTTTTGACTTTACCAAGAATTGCCATAGCACTGAAAGCCAGGACAAGAGTATCAAGTCGGGCAAGAAGCAAGCAGTCAGACACTGGACAATGACTCCAGTGACCCAGGCGACGATGCTAAGATGAGCAAAGACTTAGTGGCAAAACTGCTTGATCCGTGCAGTTGTCTGAGTTGGACTGGCTCTGCATTGGCAAGCCAAGTTTAGTCAATCTTCTCATTGTCTGTGGACATTCATTAAATTAATACCAACTAACCAAATTGCGTCATTTTATTTATGAGTTATGGACTAACCAATTGTAAGGTGAAAGTGAAAGAGTTTTCAACCTCAACCCAATTTCGGGCCACTTCAACGATCACTAGCATTGACAATTTTTGCACGATTGGACAATTTTGGCAAAGCAAGTCAGTCAAATTTCAGTTAGTAGTTAATGTCAGATAATTCGAATACCAATGCAGTGGAATTATACTGCAAAGTGACTGTTGGCAAACAAGCTAAACATGTGTACACAAGCTGCCAATCGCTCACTTAATTTGGCAAATGGCAATTGCTGAGCAAGCAAGTGATGAAAAATGGCGCCATTGGTGCAAAATCGTTAACCAACTAACTCATTGAAGGAACTCGAACTGAATTGCATTAAATTTGCGTCTCAAATAAAAATTTAACAGGAGAAGCCAATCGTGCAAAAGAGACTACAAAACAAATAAAAGTGCATCTGTGTTTGTGTGCACGCTCACTTTGAATAAGATTTGTTGTTTTATTTCACTGAAAATTAAAATTGAAAAAAAACTAAAATGTGAAAATTGTGTTTCATTGGCTCATCAGCTAATCAGTCGATGAAACTGTTTCGCGTACTGCTCAAATTGCTTGGGTGGCATCTTGTCGAGTACTGTCGCATCAATGGGTCTAACTGCTATGATGGTGAAGGTGAAGTGCTCGCAAGTGCATTAAGATTGCCGTTGCCTTGTTAGTTCCCTGATGGCACATTTGTTATTAAGGACAAAGAATGCTAACTAAAAAATTCAATTTGCATTAATTCAATACCTCTAATTGTATTTTTCAATACATAAATGCATGATAACAATTAAATAAAATGCTTCAATAACTCGCCTTTAATTAATTATGGGAAAATAACTCTTGATTAATTTGCAAGATAAACGAACTTTAAAATACCAATGGTAAAAACAACCAAAAAAGTTTCTAAACGAAACAAACTTTTGTGTACACTATTTGAATTACACCAATTTAGTCACGTTTCAATCACAAAAGTACAATACTAAACTGAAAATTCCACGAATAATCACTTCAAATGACAACCAGAATTGCCATTCAAATCAATTGTGGTAGTACTGAAGGTAGCACAAAATGCCCTACAAATGAACTTATGAATTAATAAAGCAAATCCGTAAACAACAGATTTCATGAATGGAAACGGCATTTTCCAATGAATGACATTAATAATTCATGTTCGAGTGCGTGTGTGTAAGTGATTACAAATTGAGTATAAATTCCTTCATTCAATTTGAGCCTTCTCAATCAATCAGCAATGGCCATCAAAATAGTCAACTTTGCAATGACTTCCCACCAAAGCAAGTCAAACCAGTCCAAACCAGCCAACCTCAACAGCCATTACACACTCCAACCTCACGATCACCTCAAGATCGTGTGCTTCACCTTGATTGCCATTCGAAGTGCATTGGCCAGTTTTGTGACCACCTTCACCGTCCATCCCTACTACCCAATCTATCTTGGCTGTGCATCGCCACTGCTCAATTCACCACCATTTCACATTGAATTTCTCTTTCTACTTTGGTCCACAAATTATATCGCTTACTTTCTACTCACCCGAACGTTTCTATACAACAAAATTGAATTTGTCAAAATTGTCAATCTTTTAAAAGGCGGCAAATTTCGACCGAAATCTTTCGGTTTATCCAATCATGAAGGCATACACTTTGAGCAACAAATTGGCTCAATGTCTCGACGCATTCAAAGAAGCATGAAGCTATCGACTTTCATTGCGGCAAGTGTGTACCTACTGATGAGTGCACTCAAGTACTATGCCCACTGGCAGTATCTATCGATTTGTGTTTGTTGGTCTGTGTTTTACGCTAAATTCGCACACGATCTCGCCTCGAGTATGTTCAAAACGGACGGCTATTTATCACTGATTTGTATTGTGATTCGACTCAAATACAAAAGAATCAACCAATGGCTAACACTAACTTACAACAAAATCACTTTACACCAACAAAATTATGCATTTCTCCTCAAGAGCAACCGAACTCAATTGCCTCACTACCCAACAGTAGAGTTGCTCTCAATTTATCGACACTTGAACTCGATCATCCTTGAACACCGTCAGTACAATCACTTTTGGAAGCATCTCTTCACTATGGTCCTAGTATGGCGTGTTTGGATAATCAATTTCATCTGTTACATCATACTGTTCAATCCACTGATGAGTGTCGTTCGAATTGGCTATTTGGTACTACTTTCGGGCGAAATTGCCTCACTTTTTCTCATGATGTTTCAGGCCTCTTCAATTCCACTTGATGCACGCAAAATTGCAAAACAATTGCGACAATTTCTGTACTCGAAAAGTGATGATGCAAATATTTTCATTAAATTAAAGGTTTGTTTTAACTAATTAATAAAAAATTATTCCATAATTTCATTAATCTAGACAATGAAACAATTGGACCACTTTACACACGAGCAGAATGTGTCCTTTTATTTTTCCAACAATGCTTTACTGCGACAATTGGCAATTGTTTATGTGAGATTTTGCTTAAAATAATTAATGATTAATGATAATAATTTTAATTTAATTTAATTTAATAGATTATTCGTGAGTGCAGTACTTATTTCTTTTTACTTGCCTCCATATCGACCAAATATCGACTGAACTGAAATATTTATTTGATCAATTTGTATTAAACTAATTGCTAAATTGTTATTTTCACAGTAAATATAAATAAATTATCCAATAAATAACAATCAATAAATAAATGCAATTTTATTTAATAAATTATTTATTTGTAGTTTAAATGTCAAAAGGTGTGTTTGCTCACAAGATGAAAAGTTCAACACAAATCTCCATAATTCCAAGTGTAAAAGTTAAAAGTAACTTTAAAATTATAAATTCATTGAAGCGCAATTTTGATTCGATTCGAAAAGAAATTCATTTCAATGAAAATTTTCATTTTGAAACATTTCCAAAATCACTTCAATCGTTGAAGACGTTTTATAAGTTGATATTATTATTTATTAATCAAATAATTAATTAAATTTTTACAGTTATTACAGTTTTTCATTTTCGGGATGTATTTTCCTGAAAAAGCAATCTTTGAATGCCGAATCAAATATAAGTCGATTTGGACGATGGAAGTGGGCTTCACTGCGTTACTTTTTGATTTTCCTTAATGTTGGTGTAATCTTTGGCCTGATTGAGCCGTTCTGGAATCCACTAGCCAGTGAAGAAAAGGCAAACAAAATTGCCAATTTACTCGATCCAAATGGAACAAACTATCAAATTCAAAGTGAAGAATTGCGCATCAACGAGCTATTCAAAGTGATCATCCGAATTGCACAAGCAAACGATCAAAGTGAAGAATTCTCTCAGTTGAAGCCAATTCTACGTCTCTTAATGCAATGGCTGGTGTACATCTTCATGGGCAACACCATGTTCACATTTGTCTACAATCTACTGTTTGGTGGCACAATTCTGTTCAGACTGATTTCGATTGGCGAAATACACAAGACTGACTTGACTAAATCGTTTGGTCGGTGGCTGTGGTTGGGTAATTTGGCCATTGTTTTGGTGATTAAATTTGCGGGCATTTGGTTGTACCAAAAGGAGGCACTCATGATGTTGATCTTTCCCGAAGAGGAGAAGACAATCTTTTTTGCACTATTCAAATTTGCAATGGAAACTGGGGCGCACTTGACTTATTTTGTCTATTTGAGTTTGAATGCTGTTTTGTTTGTTTACTCGATGGTCATGTTTAGGAGGTGTATTGAACACTTGCAGGTGGAGCTGGTTGAGGGTAAGTTTTGCTTTAGTAATTTAATTTGTAATCTTTTTAAACAACCAAAAAGCCAAAGAACTCGACGAAGCCAACCTAACCGAACTGTGCGAAAAGCTCACCGCCTTAAACCACCAATTCCAGTGCATCCTCCAATACTTTTCTATTCCAATAACCTTTGACCTAGCATCAAATGCCTTCATGCTGATCGGTTCAGCCTGTTTCATGATCATCAACCAAGACAATCGTAACGTTCAACCATACGTCGCTGGTTTCATCTTCTGTGTTGGCCTGTTCGCACTCGTCCGATTGCTCGCCATATGCAGTGTTGGCAATGCGCCTATTGCAGCAAGCAAAACACTAATACGAATTGTGTACGAGCACAAGCCCGAATGGACAGTGCAAGAGTGGATGGCCTATCGAGATATTAAAAGATTGTCCAAACAATTTCGTGTGTGCATGATTCGAATTGTGTTTGTGCAACAGTCCTCCATACTGACAATGTTGGGCTTTGTGCTCAATTACATTGTCATACTGCTGCAAACGGAGAATTATGTAATCAATAGTGTCAGAAATGGCACAGCAACATCTGTAGGTAACAATTCGGTTAATCAAACTTTGTGAATTAATTATCAAAAATTAATTAATTTAATAAAAAACAATTAATTATAATTATTGGCATAAATGATTAATTAATTGTTGTTTTACGTCATTTCGGGGAAGTTTTTGTGTGTATGCAATGCAAACTTTGCTCTTTTGTGTTTTGACATGTTTGCATATAAACAATCGACATGTTTACTATAAATACTTTCGTTTGTTTGTGTTGACACATTTGAGTCTGTTTGTTAAGAATATTCGTTTTTACACTTGATGACTTGGTGTCAATCTAAATGAGAAAATGCATAAAAAGTCTACGAGCTCACAGTTGCACAGTCGAAATGGTCAACGCATCTATCCACAGGTCAACGAAATGGATCATTTCATTGCGAAAAAGTCCAAACCAAATGCAAAATATTTTGCCATTCAAGTCAAAAATTGTCCAAACTCGCTGAGATTGTTGATCAATGCGTATCGGCAAGTTTGCAAATGTTTTATAAACTGAATAAATAATCAAGTTTGATTTTGTATAGATTTTTTGGCTTCTCATTTTCGGGCATAACTTTTGACGATCAGGAGCAAGTGAAATTGAACGATCAAGATGAAATGTCCAAATGGAAATTTACACTTCGCCGTTTTGTGACTGTTACGTTCAATTTGCTGATGTGTATGGCTTATCTTGTGCCTTTGTCACTGATGATCTATGCAAAGTCGAATATCAATGAAAGTATGTCGACAGAAAATTCCACTTCTCCTTCGTCATCTGCCCATTTGAGTCAATTTCAAAATGTGACCTCTCGATTCTACCACAAAATGGTTTCCTTCGACATGGGCAGTGTGTTCAGTACGGACGATCGCGGCGAACAGTTTGTGGACCTGAAACCAATTCTGCGCTACATAATCGAGTCAATCACCTATGTCTTGCTGATTGATGCATTCCTCAATTTGGCTGTGAATCTACTGTTTGGTGGTCGGCTGATTGGTCAACTGTGTGACATACCACAGAGTAGAATTGTCAAATTTGAGGACAACTCTAGTCTGGTTGGCATGAAAATGTTACTTTCACAATGGTCAATTCTGATTGGCATTACCGCGGTGGGTGTGCTCACCTTCAACAGTAAACTCTTTCCCATTCTGTACAACTATTTGTATGATCCAACGCTGGTTCGCCCTGAGGATGGACAGTTCCTGAGTCGGGTCTTACTGATGGCTTTCATTCATTTGTTGCATTTTGCTAATTTGTCCATGATTCCTGTGTTCTTTGTTTACACGATGATTGCGTACAGAAATCAGGTGGCACTGATTCGAGATTCGGTTGAGACAAGTAAGTTGACATGCGAATTCTATTTATAACAAATATTCTAACAAATTGTTCAGTTCAACTCAACGAAGTGACAATGTACAAGATGAAGAATCAGCTCACCCTGTTGAGTGAACACTTCAAGAGCACTCTCCTCTACTTTTCCTTTCCACTCACCCTGGACATGGTCACCAATGCTCTCCTAATCATTGGCTCGTCCTGCTTTATGATGATCAACAAGTCTAGTGACAAATACTATCTGGCAAACATATTCGATGTTGGTATGTTTGCCTTTGTCCGACTGGTGGTGGTCTGTTGGGCAGGCAATCTGGCCACCAATGTGTACCAGTCACTCATTAGGATCATCTACGAGAATGTACCCGAGTGGAGTCTCGACGAGTGGATGTACTTCATTGAGATCAAACAAATTGGCAAAGAGTTCAAGGCGACCATATTCAACACTTACACAGTGAGACAGTCGGCCATACTAACAATGCTCGGCTTTGCACTCAATTACATTGTGGTGCTGTTGCAGACAGAAAATTATGGCAATTCTGCAGTGGCTAATGCAACTGACTGCAATTGTACTGCTAGCAAAAATATTTCATTGATTAATTAAAATTTAATTTAATTAATTAAATCATCAACTGTAATTTAAAATTTAAAATCTCCCACTCGGTTCACTATGATTCAGAGTCTGAATCGCAAAATAAATAAATAAAATTTATAATTCACAATTAAGACATTTTAGTGAAGCTGACTTTCAGTAATTTTGCAATTTGAAATAAATGTCAAATCAATTAATTCAAATCAATAAATACAAATGAATTACTCTTAATGTCTACGTGATCTGAATATTAATTCTAGATTTCTCTGTCTCTAACTTCCTTAAGACCTTGAAACTTGATCTTGAAATTGAGATTAATTTGAATATTATTAATATTGCGGAAATGTATTATTCATTCATTCATAATTCTAATATTAATTAATAGTATCACAATGAAATACAGACCAATTTGTTTGTATTGTAAATTAATTCCGGGTTGTATGAAGAATATTTTATTAATAATTAATGATTGATTAATATAAAATTTGATATTATGCGGAAGTGAAGTTTGCATTGGAGAAAAAATTATTAGAATGGAAAAATTGAAAAATTATGACGCTTTTGTGCAAGTTTCAAACTTGACAAATTCAACTGTGAATATGCTTGATAATGTTGATGATGAATTTAAAAGTCAACAAAACCGTGGAAGATTTGGATTCCCTGTTAGCAATTGTCCGAATTCGTTGAAGATTTTTGTGCAATTTTACAGGTTTGTTACTGAATATTATAATTTTTTAACTAATTCATTTTTGGTTACAGATTTATTGGATATTCATTTTCTGGAATAAGTTTTCAAGACAATTATGATGAGTTTCCATTAAAAAGTGCACTCCAAATCTTAGTGAATCTTCTATTCATGCTTGTTTGTTTTGTGCCCTACTACTTGACCCACAATGAACACAAATTGCAGTCCTCAAATGCAGTGGACAATTTCAGTTCAACACTTGAGTACGAACTCACTCTCAGCATCAATGAGTACAAGAATGGTTTCGCTGCTTTTAAGCCAATTCTTCGCGTGACAATGCAATTCATCATTTACGTCTTCACGGTCGATGGTATTACGAATTATGTTGTCAATCTTCTTTCTGGTGGAATGTTGATTCGTAAATTGAGCTCAATACCACAAGTACACAAGTTTGATTCGAACAAGAGTTTGGCTGTGCGATTTTTGGGTGGAACGTTTGCGATTATTATTGCGTTGAATGCACTCGGAATTGCGCTTTTCACTCGAAAGCAATTGAGCATTCTGTTCAATTGGATTTTTATTAAAGATTTTGTTTTTGAGCATAAAGATCAAGTACTGACCAAAAGGATTTTCATGGTCATCTCCATTCACTGCAGTTACTATTTAATTCAGTCAATGATTCCTGTGTTGTTCATTTACACGATGATTATTTTCACAAGAAACATTCAACAGATTGAGAGTTCAATTCAATCATCAAATGAGTTTGATGGCAAAAGTTTGATTGAAATCAAAGCAAAATTACAATTTTTAAGTGAACATTTCAAAGAGATTCTCCAGTACTTTGCCCTGCCCCTGACACTGATCAATGCAGCCAACATTTACTTGATCATCAGTTCGGCCTGCTACCTAATGGTCGGTCAGGAGAATTCGCCCTTCTCAGCATTTGTGTTCATATTTGGCATGTTTGGCTTCATTCGGCTGGTGTTGATTTGCTGTGCCGCCAATATGGTCGTGAATGCTTATTTCGAGTTAATGCGCGAGATTTATGAACAAATGCCCGAATGGACACTCGAAAAGTGGTTGTGCTTTGTTGAGATTAGACGAATGAAGCAATGCTTCAAAGTTACAATTTATAGCACTTTCAAGGTGAAACAATCGTCCATTCTCACAATGCTTGGCTTTGCACTCAATTACATTGTTGTGCTGCTGCAGACTGAGAATTATGGATTGCAACAAAATGTACAACAAAATTTCACTAACACAAATTTAACTGTTAATTGGATTATTTAAATAATCAATTAAATTTCTAATATCATAATCTGACATAAAATTAAAACCAAATTTTAATCACTACAGTGAAGCCAACTTTCAATTTAATTTAATAATTTCAAATAAAATGTCTCGAGTTGAGCAAATGAATATTTATTAATTAATAAAAGTAATAAATTATTTACCAGAAAATTAATTAACCTAAATTGCAAAGGTGAGCAAACATTAATTTACAACATTAATTGTGTGTTTGAACTAAATATTGCATAATTCAAGTCAACATTTGCATACTTTGCTTGACAACAAAATTCACTAAATAGCGAGAAAGACAATAAACGAAAAATTCAATTTTCATACAAACATAAAATGTTTTCAATCAACATTCAAAATTGTCCTAAATCGCTGAAATTGATTGTCCAATATTATCGGTAAATATATTTTAATTTTAAAAATTAATTAATTAAATTTAATTAATTAACAGAATATTTGCATTTACATTTTCTGGTGTGACTTTCACTGAAGCTTTGAGCAACAAAGTTGGAGACAAAAATACGCAAAATGAAATCAACAAATCTTTTATCAATCGGGAGACTTTTCGTAAATTGCAAAGTGCACTTTTCATTTCGTTCACCATTTTCATGATTCTCTTTACTTCTGTACAAATTTATTTTTCTATTGCCGATCAGGACTCGACTCACAAGTTGACTGTGTCGAATGGAACAATTTCGAAGGAACATTTCGAGCAGTACACAAACATACTCGAGTATGAACTGAAAGAAGGCGTCAGACAGTTCCGAAGCGCATTCACCGAATTCAAGCCAATACTCCGAGGCATTCTCGAGTACGTCACTTACGTTTTCATGGTAAACATATTCCTAAATTTTATTATAAATTTGTTCACTGGTGGTCGACTGATTCAACGAATAGCACAAATACCCGAAATAACTCAATTCGACAACTCCAATCGTGTGGCAATCAAACTGTTCGCCTGCAAGTATGCTCTCTTGTCGGCCATAACCCTGTCCGGTGTTGCACTGTTCAATCAGAAGGAAGTGAAAGTAATGTTCAATTGGATGTTCAATCCAAGCACCGAGATTGACTACGAAAGTAGTCTACAAACTAGAAGAATGATTGTGATTGTGGTGTTTCATGGCTTGTATTACACAATGGAGTTAATGATTCCACTGCTGTTTGTGTACACAATGTGTGTCTTTAGGAAGCACGTTCAAATTGTGGGCGATTCGATTGGCTCGGGTGAACTGAACGAGGCTGCACTTTACGAAATCAAAGAGAAACTAACCAAATTGGGCGCACATTACAAATCAATTCTGCGTTACTTCTCCCTGCCACTGACACTGATCAATGTGGCCAACATCTACCTGATCATCAGTTGTGCCTGCTATCTCATGGTAATTCAGAGTAAAACACACTTTTTCTCTTCATTCATATTCAACTTTGGCATGTTTGGCATGGCTCGTCTGCTGGTGATTTGCCTGGCGGGCAATTTGATCACCAACGAGTACCGTGAACTGACACGACAAATCTATGAGAATGTTCACGAATGGAACCTGGACAGTTGGCTGTGCTTTATTGAGATTAAGGCAATTCGAAGACAGTTCAAAGTGACCATTTTCAATACGTTTTCGGTGAAGCAATCGGCAATACTGTCAATGTTGGGCTTTGCGCTCAATTACATTGTAGTGTTGCTACAGACGGAGAATTATGGCAATACTGCTAGTGTTAATCAATCGATTGTTCATTGATCAATTTGAAAGGTCAACTATTGTGCAACTCAATTTAGACCAATATTTAGACATAATTGTTGTGTAATTGACATTAATAAAACATTATTATCACTTAATTGTACCAATTAAGCCAAGATCGCACACACAAGGTGTCACAATAAATGTACTTCTATTAAACTAAGGAAAAACTAGGAAATATTGAACTATTGGTACAAATTTGTATATTCACTTTGTATTATGAACTTTGTTTGACATTTGCATTAAAACATTTGTCTGTGACATTTTACATTGTGAATTGATATTTATAATTCAACACTAACAAAAAAAAACAATGAACAGCAAAATCATCTATCATTCAAACACTGTTTATCACAGAAACAAAGATTATCAGAAACCTTTGAATAAAAGCACAAAATTGGAATTCAAATTTGCAATTCACAATTGTCCTCGTTCGTTGAAGTTGATTGTGCAGTTTTATCGGTAAATTTGTTTACGAATGAATCAATATTTTGACAATTTGCAATTTTTTTCTAGATGTTTGGCCTTTTCGTTTTCAGGAATTATTTTCACAGAAATTGATCGTGATAAGAAATCGGTTCTCAAGACTGTTCAAAATAATGCTAATCATAAGATTAGTGTCAAAGGAGTTGGCTTGATTGTCTACAATTTGCTGTTCATATTGGCATGTTTCATGCAGTTGGCCGTTCAGTCAAAGGATGAATCGACCAATAATCAAGACAATTTACAGCGAAATGTTTCGATCAACGAAAGCACTGGTCTTATGGGACTGTTCCAGTATGAACTGTCAGTTGGAGTGCAAATATACAAAAATGGCTTTGTGGACTTTAAGCCAATTCTTCGGACCATACTCGAGTGTGTCCTCTATGTGTTCATGATTGAGGGCGCAATGAATTTTGTCAACAATTTGCTCATTGGCGGAAAGTTGGTCAATCGGCTGACTCAATTGCCCCACATTGGTGCACTCGATTGTGACCGATCGGTTGGCATCAAACTGTTGACATTTACGCTGATGATTGTATTTGGCATTCACATTGCAGGACTGTGTTTGTTCAATCAAACATATGTGAAAATTATTTATTATTGGATTTTTGAGCCCAAACGCCAACTGAACATTGATGAGGAATTTCAGACTAAACGCACTCTTCTGATGGCCTCAATGAATTGTCTCAATTTTGTGAACCAATCAATGATGAGCATTCTCTTTGTATACACGATGATTGTCTTTCGCAAAAGTGTTCAGCTAATTGAGCGATCATTCAAACGAGTGGAACTCAGTGAAGTTGAACTTTACTCGATCAAACAGCGACTTGTAAATCTGAGCAAGCATTTCAACAAAATATTGCATTACTTTTCGGTGCAACTGTCAATTGTCAATGTGTCGAACATCTATTTGATTGTGTCTTGTTCGTGCTATCTAATGGTGAGCCATGGCAAACATAACAACTACTTCTCAGCGCACTTATTCAACTATGCACTGTTTGCCTTTGTGCGCTTGATTGTGGTCTGTTGTGCGGGCAATTTGGCCACAAATGTCTACAGTGAAATGGTGCGTGAACTGTTTGAGCAATTGCCCGAATGGACACTCAACTCGTATATGGCATTTCTCGAGATTAAGAGGCTGAGGAGACGATTCAAACCGAGACTGTTTGGCACATACACTTTGAGACAGTCGGCCATACTGACTATGCTCAGTTTTGCACTTAATTATATTGTGGTGCTGCTGCAAACTGAAAGTTATTCAACATTTAGTCAGTCATAAATTAGATTGTTTCGAAATTACATTTATTAATAAAACCATTTAAAATATAATATAATTCACATAATTAATAATAAATCAAATTATCCCTTTACTGAGTGTCCTGGCTCGGGCTGGCTCGGGCTGTGCAGTGACCGCTCCCAAGTTAATCACTGCCATTGCCTGTGCAATGATCAACTCAAGTAGCTCCAATTCGATTGTACCGTGTGTGTAGCACCATCTCTACCAGTGATTGATGACGAATTTGTCAATGCTTTTTTAAGTGATTAGAACAAGTGCTGACAGCTACTTGAACATGTGCACACAGCGAATAATGTTTGTCTAGTTTGACTTTGGTCAGCTCGGAGACTGGTTTGTCTTCGTTCGCTGATTTGATACTAAAAGGGGCCAAATCAGCTGTCAAAGTCAATCAAATTGCGCAATTAGTTTTACTTACCCTTTCTTAGTAGTATCGATACCAACAAAATGATCAACCATCATGGTCCATCACCTCAATGCTGCTTTGGTGCTTCTTCTTCTACAACGCAAAACTCCACCACTGCCCAGATGTGTCACATACAGAAGGACAATTTTCGAGGCTCACTATATTGTTTGAAGTAGAATTTGTGCAAATTAGTTTTGCCAATTTAGTAAGTTTAAGTTAAGCCGTGTTCAAAGGATACGAGTGTAAAAAACACTAAACAAATTGTGTTAAGATTAATATACTTCATTTTGAAAATGACTTCTTACAATGCCATTGTCAATGAAAATTCAATGGAAAGCTTTCGATTGTATGCGACTCGCTTAATGCGATCACTTTATTCATAACAAATTTGGGCAATTATTTATGCAATGTTTTTTAAAATTAATTTCCATTAACAGCAAATGGTAATACAGAATAACAATATTTTAATGTATTATACATTAGCAAAAATTAGTAGCATAAAGTAGCATAAAAATTTAAATAGCATTAAAAATGATAGACAATAATAATGTTGCTTTGTTGCGAGGAGGCTGATTGTTCGTCTTAAACTTGCCCTCTTTGGTGTAAACAATTAATTACTTCTGTTCCCTCTTCTTGTTCAGCATGCTGTTAGCTCCTGAGTCAGTATCTTTTTCTTCTCTATCATCCTCCTTCTTTGCCTTGTAGATCTGATTGTGGTCTTCTTCTTTTTGAGGTCGGCTAGGAGGTGCCAACAACATAGAAATATTCGACATGTTCGACAGAGTAATGTCATCCTTACTATACGGAGGTTTATCCATCAGAACGCGTTTCAACTGTTCTTTCGTTCAACCGTTCTTTCTTTGTCTTTATTGTGTTCCTAGCATAAAGCATTTATGTAGCATTAAAGATGCTAGACAATAAAGTTGCTTTGTTGCGAGGCGACTGAGTTCGGCTTGCGAGATCAATTTATTTCTTCGATTGCTTTTCATCTTTTTTGGGTGTCTCTTGCTGGCTCTTAGGCAGTGTCTCAGTTTGCTTTGGAGGTGCGACTAACATCGATGTAGTATCAATATTAGACTCAGTCAGCTCGTTTAATGCTTTCGAAGATACTACGATTCCATCAGTGTAAACTCTTGTTTTGTTCAAATTCTTTCGGCTTGGAGCTCTACGACTCGAAACTTGAGAAGAAGTTCGGCGACTTGAGGCCAAGTGCTCTGTTGAACTTGAATTACCACCACGTAGCCACAGCTAAAGTAGTCTTTTTCCTCGATGACCTTGTCAGAGGATTGTTGGTTAAGCGCGACAATGATTCAAGCTTCGGGGTCGTGGTCCCAAAACGTCGTGAGCTTGGTTTTTGGACTTGGTGTGGCAAGTGGTTGCTGTCGACTGAGCAGTTCGGCCAGTTTTCCAGTGAAGGTGGCGATGAGAGACTCTGCGGATGGGGGTGGCACTTCTTGGCGAGTGGCCTTGGCGTTTGTTTCGTCGTTGAGTTCTTGCTTGAGCGACGTTTCGATTAAAGGCGATACCGACGTGGCTTTGACTTCGGGGTGACTTTTCTTTGGTTCTTGAGCCAAGTCACAGTCAAAGTCGATAAGATTGTCCATTTCGAGTTGTTGAGACAGAAGGGACGTCCTTTTCCTTGAAATTCTTGGCACGTCCTGTAGTCTATCAAATTCAATAATTTTGCAAACATTGTATGCAACGCACTCTTATGCAAACTTAATTCCTAATGCTTTTTAAATTTCGCACGCTTTAATTATTTGCTTTATTAAACTCCATTCTAGTTATTTCGACTTTTCTGTGACACGAGTCATGCAACATTAATGTCAATTTTCAACAATAACAACAATTGTCAGTCGAATGTCAATTTCTATTCACCATGTCTATAACACCCCTAGATCAGCTCAGTTGAGTCATTTTTGTGTTTTGTTCTTTACTTCGTTCGGCATTTTTCCACTCAACCATTCGACACGACTTTTGCCTATTGCCCTTCTTTCTCACACCCTCAAGGATGCGACTTACTCTTCTCTCGGCAGGAAGTCTTCTTTTGCTTATGAACATACTTGTTGTCTCGATCTGGACTGTCACTTGTGATGTAAGTTATTATGATTTCGGTTAACCTTCTCGATTTCTATCTTCTCTAACTCTTATCCAATTCTAGACGGTCTCTGATCTGAAGGACAAGTTTGCCGGATCAAAGATTCTCTTGGTGGGTCTGCTTGCGGATGACCTGTTGATCATCACCAAAGACGCTTCACCTCAAGTGTACGAAATTCCCAAACACCATCTCAACGACAACTCCATCAACCTGTACAATCTGACCGGTGAGTCACTGCAGGACAAGTGGCCCAAGCTTAGCAGCAGCGATGACTTCAAGAAGAATGTGCTCGCAAAGTCTACTGCCACTCAGTCTGTTTCAGTCAAGTTGCAAAGTGAAAAGCTTATTTTTGCCTTGTATGACGAGAATCCAAACCAAAAGCGATTGCTCATGACAGTCACGTATACAATCGAGCCCGCAAATGCAAGTCTTCAAGAATATGAAATGCAAGACGATCAACCTCTTAAAGAGGCGCATTACATTTCTTCCACTGAGCCAGACGTATTCTACAATCTTAAGTTATCCACCAATGATGACAACAAGGAATATTATCGTCTATACAAGTATAGCTATCAAGCTGCTGTCTTCAATATGGAAAGTCAGGCCGTCTGTAAACAACTCGGTGGTGAAAATGGCACCGAAAAGATTGCTTTCAAAAGCAACGGCAAGGACTGTCCTCTACTGGACTGGGACATTCAGAACGGTGGCTTCTACGACCAACAGCGTTTCCATCTCTTTGGCAAAGACAAAGTGTACATCTTTGATTACACTTCAGGCGGTGGCAACTCTTCCGATGCGGTGGTCACCTCTGTCCCGCTTGCAGACTTTTTCACCGTCATCAAGCCAACCACAATGGCCACTCACAAGACCACTGAAGTGACCACCCAAAAATGTTTGTCTTTCCATTCATCTTATATAACTCCAACTAACATTTTATTATTATTATTATTTGTTTAGCTTCCATGGGCATTATCATTGGGGTGATTGCTCTAGTTGGGGTCCTTCTTTTGGTTGTGGTGATCATTGTCGTGTGCAACCAAAAGTCTTCCAAAGGCAACAAGAAGGCCTCAATTTCGGACTCAGAGAACGAACAAAGAGTCTTCCCAAGTAACGCCTCAAACCAAGAGAAGCCCGTCGAGATACCCAAAGAGAGCCTTGGCTTTGCCCCAAAATCGAGTGTTGCCAAGTCTATTGCCGCCAAGTCAAGTGCTGCCAAAACTCGTTCCAACAAAGCTAAAGCTACCAAAACCTCTAAAGCCCCAAAGTCGAAAAGCGCCTCTCAAAGTGGTTCCACCAAAAGCAAAAGCATCTCCAAGGCAAAAGGAATCAAAGTGGCAAAAGGCAAGAACAAGCCACTCTCTGTCGCACCCAAGATTCGCTTTCGCCCTGAACCTGAGAGCAAATGGCTGGATTCACGTGATTACTCGATGCACCGCCCACTGCCGGTCAAGAGCATTTTTATGGAATCGTACGAGAAACAAGCGCACAAACAAGGCTCAATGCCAAAGTCACTTCAGTGACCAATTTACATGGCTTTACTGTGCAAGCAATTTCTTAATGCTTTGCTACTTAAATTAACTCATTATCCATTGCGCCATGTATGCGCTTCAATTGTTTGCTTTATTAAACTTACATTCTACTTACATTGTCTCATTGTCTCATTATTAATGATTGCTTGCTCTGTGGTGTGAACCGATGGTCAAGACTACTCAAGTAAATTCACTCAAATCGCTAGATGCCAATGCAAATAAAGAAAAAGAATAACAAATAAAGTAAACTTGTATTAATAATTTCAAATATAATAAAAAGAAACAATTTAATTCTCTCAAGTTTAAAATGAGCCAAGCAGTCGAGTTGTGCCGTGTGCGCACTTGTGAGTTCATCGAGAACTTTGTCCCTTGAATTGGTTTACTTTATGACTTGAGCCAACAGCCATGCTAGAACCTTTTATGCTGCTTGCCACTGCACGACCTTTAGAGTTGCCTTTGTTAGAAATGCGCGAATGCTTTTTGTCTTGAGTCGATGATTTCATACAGCACAAACAGTACAACAAAACCAAGAGTAGGATCATTACTACGATGACCACCACAGTAATGGCAATGATAGCAATCATATGCGAGACAAAAAAGCCTGTGGAAATGCAAATTAATAATTTAATGAATCAATTTGATCACATTTACACTAACCTGGTTGGTCGTTTAGGACAATAGTAGTAATTGGCCGAGCATAACTACTAGAATGGTCTGTATCTTCTTCCAAAAGTCCACAATTGAATAATTTGTTGTAGCTCATTGAGGTCAACGGATATGGGTTCGCATAATTTAAAGCCTCACAAAGAAAGGAGTACACTTGCTTGTGAGTTAAAATGAAACAAGTGATTTTGCCGCTAAATATTTTAACCACCTTGTCGTCCCAGGGAATGTCGCACTTGTTGACTGATAGCATTATAGTTTGATTCTTTCCGCTCGAATGCTTGCAAATGTAGTTCGAGTGTGATCTAATCTGAAATGCACGGTTAAAGTATGCAAACATTACAAGTGTAACTAAATAGTTGTTGTCTTGCTTTGGTTGGAATACGTAATGTTGTCCAAGGATTGTGTACACTTCACTCCAAATGGCGTCTTTCGAAAATAGATCACCCAATTCTTTATCAGGCTTGTAGTTGATCACTTTTGGTTCTTCCTCTTTATCATGGTTTGTTTTTTCAAATCCAAAATAACTAACAACTGAAACTTGATCTCTTCTGTAGTCAGTGACCAAATTGACATAATACCGGGTAAAAGAAGCTGTTTCGACAAAGAGTGTCAATTTGAAGTCATTGTTTTTGAACATTTCCGAGAAAGCTGGATAATTGGCCAGCTTTGGCCACTTATAAAACAAATGGGTGGCAGTTTCGTTCGAATAAAAGTCGGGCGCATAGTGTCTGTCCAATTCGTGCACAAACAAATCCTTGGTAATCAGAAA
Organism: Rhizoglyphus robini; assembly: GCA_023373905.1. Classification (NCBI taxonomy): domain Eukaryota; kingdom Metazoa; phylum Arthropoda; class Arachnida; order Sarcoptiformes; family Acaridae; genus Rhizoglyphus; species Rhizoglyphus robini. The sequence goes on along the minus strand of JAKIJQ010000001.1, from coordinate 8,552,558 downwards.
CATCGTTTGATTAAATTGGTAAACCAATAAAATTTGGTCAGATAATTGCTTGCTGTCATGTGACGATAGGTAGCCACAAAGAGTCTGCAATTGAAAGATTTACTTTTAAATGACAACAATTTATTTGGTAATACATACCTCAGCGAGTGCCGTCACAGAGGAAAGCATCCACATCGTGAGCACAAGGCACTGCTTGAACGAACGCATTCTAGGTTGCTTGAATGAGCAAACAAAAGTAAGCCAATGTTTTGTGATCGACATACACAACAACAAACAAATGCAAATGTTTCGAAAGTTATTTATAATTAGGCAATTCAAGTGTAAATTAGTTTAATGGACAAGTCTATTTGACAACATTGATGACGAGGTGCCACATTTTCCCCACAATCAAAAAAAGTTTTAACTTGCAAACATGCAAATCAAGTCAAATTAAGTCAAAGATTGAGTAAATGCAAATAATAGTCTCGATCATGTCATGTTGCTTTAGAATTTAGCCAATAGAAAAAGAACTGACATTATTTATTGAGTGAATCATTGTTATGTGTTTCTAAAATGTCACTGTGTTCCATCACAATCATTTGTGTGCAATCAACCGACCAATAAGTCACTGCACTCTCACCACGAATGTATTCGTTTAATTTGAACTTGAAGCAATGTCTGATGATGATCACCATGTTGGCGTTTGGCTCAGTGCATGCACTGCCCACGGTAAGCTCTGACCAATCTTTATTCTTGTGTTGACATATTTCTTTGTATTCATTGTAGAGCATTTGTGATTATCCACTAGAAGATATACCTGCACAAATTTTATATGTCACTATTGGATCTAATGATTTAATGTATCTGATCACCAGGGATTTGACCGTTTTCGAACTAACTAAAGTGAATGCCATTAATTATGTCAAAAACTCGTCAATGGCCATGAAGGACAAATGGCCTAAACTGTATGACAATGGCGACTTTCTGGCTTACAAAAATCGTGGTTTCGATTCGCCTATCTTTGGTTGTACAGAAAACTTGGTTAATGATACTTTGCATTTTGCTACCGAGAAAACGAACGATGCAGTTACAGTACTTAGTTATGTATTTTCTGACCCAAAAGATGAGCCAAAAGAAAGTATCTACAAACTGGATCGCCCATTAGATGGTATATTTTCTAATCAGGCAATCTGGTTGGGAATTACCTATGCTAGTGACTTTTACTATGTATTGCAAGAAATTCAAGGCAACTTTCAGTTTAAAGTTGTGCAATTAGATGGTCATGTAATCTCTATTGACCAAGGGCCATACATGTGCAAGGGTTCTAAAGATCGTGAAATAGTGTTCTCAAATGACAAGTGCACAAATCCCTGGGACGACAAGGTGCTGAAATTTTTTCTTGATCCCGCTGGCTTTTACCATCAAAGTTTCTATATTTTTGGAGAGAAACAAGTATATGTTTATACCTGTGGTCATACTCCATATGATATGGAACATCCACACACGAATTTTACGGTTTTAAGCTACAATAGATTCTTCAGTTGTGGACATGTTGAATCCACTTCGGCTCAGCAGAATTCTTTCAGCAATGACAATTCAGCTGCTATACTCGGTAGTAGTGACACTACGGACAAATCAGGTTAGTTTTGTTACACTCACTCGATTCACACTTTGACTAACTTTTCCAAACTTTGACAGGTCTCCATTCCAAAGGACACATTGCAATCATCATCATCATAGTGGTGGTGCTCATCATAGGAGCGATCATTCTCCTGGTTGTTGTGTATTTTCTGTGCTACACACAAGACAAACCTGCTGGTGGAGACAAAAAGAAACCGCGCACTTCCATGTCTCAAACTAAAGGACAATTCTCGAAGAAAACTTCGATGAAGCATTCAAAGGATCACAAGTCTAGCAAAGCACAGGCAACCAGCGTCAAGGGCACCAGCAAGGCTGATGGCTCCAAAGCGAAGGTGCCAAAAGTGAAAAAATCAAAGGCGAGCAAGTTCTGAACTATTAATATCTGCAACTCGACTCTTTGCCACATTTAGTCTTTGTTATATAAAAATTCTCAAATAAATCGCAATCATCGTACACGAATATTAGTGCAAAATATTTTAATTAAAAGCTACAATGCTGATGGATGCCTCAATGTCATCTACCACGGCTTGGCAGAACTACAGCCACCAGTGCGACGGGAAGATTTGGCTCGACTCTGTGGCCTGACACTAGTGCGCTTTTGGCTTGGAACTCGAGATGTGCTCTGTCGAGTAGTGGTCATTCGAGTGGACGCACGAGAAGTAGATGCACGCTTCGAAAGTTGACGCCTCGAGGACTTTGCCATTGATGAAGTTTGTTGAGCAGTGGTGCGTGGCATCGATCGACGACTACTTTTGGCAGTCACTCTCTGACTTGAGGCACGTTGACTGCTTCTCTGCAATTGTCGACTTGATTTTGCAGTAGATGTGACATGAGGTGAGGCACGAAGTGACTTTCCTGGAGTGTGCCGAGTGCTCAGTGCTCCGCGAGAATTTGCATCCGAAATTGCTTGAAAAGTGCTGTAGGTTGTCTTTCCTGCAGTGCGTTTTGAGCTTTGGACAGCGCGAGATGAAGCCATCGAAGTGGCCGCTTGTGACCCACGGGGGGAAGACTTTGCAGATGAACGTCTTGAGCTTAGTGCTCTAGAAGAAGCAGCCGATGACCTTTTAGACAAAAGCCGAGAAGACTTTCTTCCAGTGCGACGTTGTGAGCGTAAAGCCGCAGCCCGAGAATTGGCCACCGAAGAGGCTCGTGGTGTGCGGCGAGAGGCCTTTCCAGCACTACTCCGTCCCGAACGTACAGCTCCACGAGATTTGTTGCCTTTGCGATCTTGAGCAGTGCCACTGGCTTTGGCTTTTGCATTCTTTTTCTTGTCTTTTGACTTGCAAAAGCAACAAATGGCAGCTGTCACAACGAGTAGCACTACGACAATTACTGCAACAACGATGCCAATGATGAGGCCAAGTTTGCTACTGCCGGCTGAAATACAAAATTGAATGTATTTCAAATAGCACTCACAGTAAGTAAGTTACTCATACCTTCAGAGGCCACTTTAGTCACAGCTTGAGTGGCATTGTCAGTGCCGTTTGCAGTACTTGTGTTGCTGTTGTCACCCTTTCCACCAAACACAAAAAAGTCTTTCATCTTGAATTGCTCCACCTTGAAAGACTTGTCCACATTTTCACTTGAAATTTTCGGAAGCAGATAAACATTTCCATCTTTGCTAAAGAGAGTGGCACTCGTCTCGTCGACAAATCCATTTTGAATGTTCCAGTCGAAGGACTTGCTACATTCTTTCTTGCGTATGACAACATTATCGCCATCTTTGCAGAGATAGAATTCTTTGGTATTATTCATCTTGGTCTTATTGGCATTGATGCGACCATGATCGTCGCTATAGTCGTACTTATGTACATGGAGATATTTTCCCTTTCCGTTGGAAAACGAATAGCTTGTTAGCTTCTTTGTTGCGGACATCATTGGACTCGTAGTATTGGCTTTCTTGAGTTTGGCCATTTTGAAGCCTTTCCCCTTTTCGATTTCATAAGCATAGGCTCTGTGCGGCCCTCCATGGAAGACCATCACATAGCCATACTTTGAATCACTAAGAAGAAACACTGTGTGAACGTTCTTAAGTTCTTTGTGAAGTTCTGGCCACTTGTCACTGAGAAGAGACCCCTTGTCCAGTGAAAGCTTGTCGTCGGATGCTTCAATTTCAAACACAAAAGTGTCCTCAAACTGTTTGCCACCAGACTGAGCAACCAGTAAGATGATCTTGCTAGACAGTTTGCCGATGGTGAGAATTTGACGCTTGCCTGAAATGAGCTCATTGTAGACGGTCTAAAAGTAAAAAAAAGTGAAAATATGAAACAGTATTTCAACATCAATAAATTACCTCTGATGATAATCCACCTGAAGCGCAATCAGCCTCCAAAACCAAAGTCATCACTTGAATGAGCAAGAAACACTTTGCTACAAAGCGAGTTCGAATTGACCCAACGAACATGTTTTGGCCAAATAGTTGGAAAGAAAAATTACTACAAATGCAAAAGTCAACTCATGCCAAACGAGCACTTTAATATTGTTTTGAATAAAAATTAGAATTTCTATTTAATTGATTAATTGTAATTAATTGTTCACTTTGAATGCCTAGATTTGTCTCTCTCTTTGATGATGGCAGTTTTCGGGACGTTTTGCATAATGAATCTTTTTGCTCGATTGATTCTATCGATGTCTTCCAAAAAAAACGACAGCACATGCATTACAGTAAAGAAGGCATTAGCCAAATCATTGACCTACCGAACACTTATGCACCGGAGAGACAAACGCAAGCAACATTAGTGATTGTGACTTGTTCAAATGCATAAACAAAGTCGAAGCAAGGTCAGTGCACTAACTAGTGAAAATGATTTACAATAGTCACAGTGCCACTTTTGTTCTACGTACATGGTAGCAATGTCTACTCGATAAATGCGAACTAAATTGAAAAAGGTCAAATTAATTCATTCTGTGACTGTCAAGACAAAAATCCATTTTAATAATAATAATCGTTTAGTGCAAAATCTGTAACTGCGAGATGAAATGCCTCAACTACGGCTTTGCAGAGCTACGAGCACTATTACGACGTGAAGATTTGGCTCGGCTCGACAGTGCACTTGTTTTGACACTAGTTCGCCTTTTGCTGGAAAGCCTCGAAGTGGACTGGCGCGATGTGGCCATTCGAGCAGACATGCGGGCAGCAGAAAGTGGCCTTCTCGATGACTTGGCCATTGAGGAAGTTTGTCCAGTTGAGCGTTGTTGCATGGCACGCCGACTTGTGGCCACATTGCGACTCGACATCCGTTGACCACCTTTGCTTCTCATTTTTGACAGTGCACGACGAGACGATTTTGCAGTGGAGGGTGCTTGTGAGGCTCGAAGAGAAGATCGGCCAGGAGTGCGTCGTGAGGCTCCACGAGAAGTGGCCACCGAAGAGGCTTTTGATGTGCGACGGGACTTTGCACCACTGGCACGGCCAGAGCGTATAGCTCGACGAGATTTGACGCCTTTTGCCGGGCTCGCTTTACTTCCTTTGCCACCCTTTTTGTAGTGAGCATTGCTGCCTTTGGCTTTGACTTTCTTATTGCTTTTTGGCATACAAAAGCAACAGACGACAGCAGCCGCGACCACTAGAATCACGAAAATAGCCAAAATTACCATGCCAATGATGAGACCTGTCTTGGCACCTCCTAAAAATACACATTTATTAGATCTTTGGATTTAGAATGCAATCAAACAGCACTCACCAGAAAGTATTGACTGACCACTACTGCCCTTTTCAATTTCCTCAGTCGAATTGTCGTCCGGATAGTCGACAGGACCCTCTCCCCCACCAGACAAGTCGAAAAAGTCTTGCATTTTGTATTGCTTGACAGTGGTGGACTTGTTCAAATTCTTGTCATTAAATGCTGGAATCTGATAGATGGTGCCATCCTGACTGAACAAAGTAGCCTTTGACTCGTCGACAAATCCATTTTGAATGTTCCAGTCGAGAGAATCTTTGCATTCACCTGCACTTTGAACGACAATCTGATCTTTGTCTTTGCAAACGGTGAACACAGCTTTTTGGTCGCAATCAATCTTGGCACTCTCGTCGATTACTTTCGATTTGGTCACAAGTGCGCAACGGTGCACAACCAAGTTCTTTTGTACATTCTCAAATGAATAAGTTGTAAGCTCCTCACGAGCAGACATCATGAAAGACTTTGCGCTTCCATTCGCCATATTGATCACATTCTCTTTCTTGATGTTGAAGGCAATTGCACTTTGGTCCAGCACCATCACATAGGTACCAGTCGAATCACGGACAAAAAATGCTGAATTGTCAGACGTGATATATTTGTGCAGTTTTGGCCATTTTGCTCGAATCAGTTTGCCACCGTTCAGTGATAGTTTGTTCAAAGGACTGGACTGCTCAATTTGGTACACATACGAGTCCTCGATTTTAGTGGTAGCGGTTTTGTCGGCTGAAACGAGTAAGATGTAGTTGCTTGCTGCTTTGCCCAGTGCCACAACTTGACGCTTTCCAGCAATGAGGTCATTGTAAATGGTCTGCAAAGTAAAGTAAACAAACATGAGAAATAGTAATTTGGTCAATTGATTTACCTCATCAATCGCAGCCGGTGATGATGAACCAAGTAGTGCATGGGTCATCGAAACCAAAGTGGCCATCATCACTTGAGTCAGCAAGAAAAGTTTGATTGCCATTCGAGTTTGAATTACTTGAACAAACGTGCGACACTGGCATTAACGCAACTCTTGGCAAATAAAGGCAAAACCAAACTAACCATTTAATATGCCAAAATGGCTTTTGGTTCAATTTAGAATTGGAATGTTTTTTGTTAACTTAGTGAATTAAGATTTCGATTAATTAAGGTCGAAATTGATCAATTTAATTTGCCATAAATGGTTCAATTAATTTTGGGGAAATTTTCTGCAGCAACTCAATTCGGCTTACTAGCGCTTTTGGCTTTGTTTTCGAGAAGCGGAACGCCGAGAAGTGGATGCCCGAGCTGAGGATGGTCGGGCAGAGGAAGGCCGAGTTGATGGCCGAGCACCAGACAACCGACCAGTGGACACACGGCCAGTAGACATGCCTTTCGAGCTGGCACGTTTCGAGGAAGGACGACTCGATCGACGCCGACTTTTGACGCCAGCTTGCAACGATGGTCGACTAGATTTAGCAGCGTTTCCTTGTGAAGTGCCACGAGAGGACTTGCCAACACTGCGCCATGAACCTTTGGGAGTTTTTGCTGCCGAAGAAGGTCTTCGAGACGCAGCACGAGAAGACTTTCCAACACTGCGTTTTGAGCGCAGAGCTCCACGAGATTTTGCGAGGGACTTTCCACCTCGACTTTTTCCTGAGGCTCGAGAATTTCGTCGAGATTGCTTTCCAGCAATGGCAGGCGATGACTTTGCACCCTTTCCGCCTGTTTGCTTGCCACTGCTGCCTTTCAAGTCTGCTTTTGGCAATTTGTTCTTGTTGCTCGAGTTGCAATAACAAAAGTACAAATAGGCACTCACTGCAGCTGCGATGAGGGCAATCACAAAGATTACGATACCAGCGATGAGACCGCCATTGGAACCTGTGAATACAAATGCAAATTTAGATCAAATTGAGTTCGAAGCCAAACAAAACAAAACACCACACAACTAACCTTTTGCCTCGGAAATTGCAGTATAATCTTGAGGATGATGTCCGCCAGTGTTGTGATTGGGCGAAGGGTGCAGATCGGCTCCAGTAGATGGTTCCTCATCAGAAGATCTTGTTTGTGAAGTACTTTCCGAAGTACTGTCCGAGGTGCTGTCCGAGGAACTGTCCGAAGTACTTTCACTAGTACCTGGAGGGCCTTTAGTAGTACTAGTAGTCGTAGTGAGCTGCCCATCTGGTGACTCAAAGAACTCACCAAAGCTGCTCGTCTCAAATTTGATCGATATGTTATGGCTATCCTCAATTGCCGCTTTCGGGAACTTGTACACAGACTTGTCTTTGTCGAACAAAATAATTTGCTTCTCATCCATAAATCCTGCTTGAATAGCCCAGGTGCATGCCTTGCAGTCTTCTAAATTGTCATTTTTCATGGTCACCATGCTGGAATTTGAATCAACACAAAAAGCATCCACGAAAGTCGGCTCCAAATCATATATCTCACACTCAGGAATATACGTGCATGGATATCTAAGTTTTCCTAAAGATTTCTTTTTGATGTCTCCATTGATATAAAAAGTGTAGATCTTGAATGGGTATGTTGAGGAGATTATCTTGTGTCCTTGATTAAAGAAGTTCCACCCAAGTGAGACTCCTGTTGAGGCAGATTTATTGCTTTTGAAATAGAACACAGAAGTTTTGATTCCATGCTTATGGTAGGCAAATGATAAAAAATAATCGTAAAATTCATCTGTAATCAGAGCTACAGCACTTGGTTCATAGTTGACTATATCTTTTTGCAGTGCGGGCCATTTGTCCTTGAGCATTTGACCGCCCTTCAGTACAAGCTTGCTTGTGTTGTAAGTAGTCGCAAGTTGATACATATAAATGTCGTCATAGCGGATAAGCTCGCCAGCATTGTTCAGTTGAGCAATCATCACGATGGTGCTATTGCCGTGCACAAGTGTCCCAATGACGAGGATGCCACGCGTGCCATCCATCAGGTCTTTGTAGACAGACTAAATTGGGATTAGGAGAAATGAAATCTTATTTGACAGAAGAGCAAGAAAAATAAAGTTTACCTCATCGTTGAGATCGGTCGAATTGTCGGCCGTGGCACTGGCCAACAACACCAAAGTAGACGCCACTTGGATAAGCAATAAGACAAGTGAGCTCGCACGAACTAATCGAACAAACATTATTTTGCCAGACAGAAGTTTGCCACTTGCTAATTCAACTCAAGCAGACATAAAACAAATGCAAATGACAACAAAGTATTTTAACTAGACTTTTGTCGAACTTTGCACAAATTATCGAAATTGGGTGAAATGATCAATTTATTGATGTAATTCAATATGAATGCAATTTGAAATAATAGTAATATAAATAAATAAAATAAATGTTTTTGATAATGTACATACGATTTACGGCCTTAATTCAAGAAGACTTTCAATTCCTCATATTTGTTGTTTTCATGTCAAGCAAGTGTAAACATTGCCATTGGCATAAGTGACCAGATTGTTTGGTCCTGATAAGAAGGTTCGTGATGAAGATGAATTGATGTACAAGTGCTCATTGGAACAGCTTGACGATTGACTCTCTGCCTGCTGCTGTTGCTGCTGTTGTGGATTGCTTTGGGGATAGTGGTGAAAGGTGGTCTGGGGACAGTCTATTTGGATGCTTTGTGGATGATTATACTCAACCAGGAGAGATTCGGTTTGGTGGCTCGAGTAGGACTCAGTGGGCACCATTTCGGTGTCATCGAACGAACAGGTCGATGAGGTGGATGAGATGGACTCGTAATAGTTCGATGCTGGTGGGTGCTTGCTCGGTACTGACTGGCCAAAGCACTGATTCAATGAGGCTGCCTCGAAATAGTCATTCGACTGATAGTCAACTGGACCACTGGACGGATTATTGACATAGCCTCGGACATTCTCTTCGACAGAACTAAAACGACCAGAACCAGTACTAGAGGCGGAGAACTTTCGTGAATAGTCCTCCTGGGAGGATGGCTCATATCGATTCTGGTTGTTGTTGTTGAATTGTTCATAGAAATTGTTTGTCTGTTCAGTGCTTGGCTGCAATTGTTGATTAAACGCGTTTGCTTGTGAACTCCAAACATTTGTGCTTGATGATGAATATTCCACTCCAGTCACCGCATCGGTTATGCTGGTTCGAAGGATGCCATTGTTTGGTTCGGTTGGAGTTTGCTGTAGCTGATCAAATTGATAGAATTGAGCTTTGAGCGATCGATTTGTGGGCGACTTTTGGATTGACTTGACCAAAGAATCGTGCGCCATTCGACCAGTGGAATTTGTTTCCGGGTTTACCAACTGTTGTTTGTTCTCAGGGCTGAGCAAATCCATTCGACGAATTGTTTGCTCTTCATAGCGAATGTGACGTGCAGTCTCCAGCAGTAGAAACTCTTTGATGCACATGAAAACCAAATTCCATAGGTCTAAAGTGAAATATATCCGTGAATGAGCAATCCCCAAAACAATGTCAATTTCAATCTTACCCGAACTTTTAGCACCATTGATTGTCATGTCTCGCATTACACCCAACACATAGCAGGTGTATGCACCAAGCAGGGTCTGGGAACGACTCGTCAAGCAGGACCATTTGTACTGAAAAAGAAAAAGAAAGCAAAATTAAATTACAATTTTCAATATATTTAAAAACAGTGCAAATTGCACTCAAGTCGGGAAAGCCTTCACAAAAGAGTAATCAGTCATTATATCAATCTAATCTTAATGTAAATCTTATCAAAGTGTACGCGGCATTAAATCAAAGTCGGTCTCTTTCTGTCTGATGAAGAAATGATCTCTTTGATAACAATCATTAACATACACAGACATTTGTCAATTATGTGCATTATGTCATACTAATTGGCATATAAGGTGTTTGCATAAAAGTAATTTTCCAAACAATTTTTGTGTCGATATAAAACCAACGAATAGTGATAATTCTCACTAATTGAGCATAACCACTATGAAATGTATGAGATTAGAGGTGAAGTACCGCACACCACCCGGCACAGTACTTTGTGTCGATTTACGCTTGTTTTGTCGGTATGATCAAACCAAACAAAGCGACAAAGCGACAAACAAGCCGACAATGGTTGACAAATACACACAACACACACGCGAGCATGATGTCTCTCTCTTTCTCACTCTCTTCCCACTATCGTTCACTTCTCAATTAGAGTGCAATTAGCCAAACCACAACTGTGCCTGAGGAGGATTGAGGCCGATAAACCACACAGACTGATTATGTAGATAGTGAGCAAACATGCAAAGAGAGACTAGCGGTAAACAAACACAAACACACGAAACAACAACACAACAAGTGCAAACTAAACTAAAGTAGTGCGCATTGCTTTGCACACATTGACAAATGTTGTGCAATGTGCAAATCTAGAGTTTATTGCCATCACCTTGATTTTGAGTGAATTTGTTTGGGTGAATTTAGAAAGTGCAAAATAGAAACTCACCGAAATGACACATTTCTCCATGAGTGATCGAGCCCATCTCAGTATTTGATCAAAGTCCATATTCTTCTGCAGTGCCTGCAGTAGACTTTTGAATGCACGATGAAACACTGCCAGCAGTTCAATGTCGGGCACTTCCGATTGACCAACTTTTGAGCACTCAACAATTGCCTGTTCACTTGATGGCTCAATTTTTGTTGTTAATGCAGTGCAATAGTTGTTGCTGTTGTTTGGAATTGCATTTGGATTGCATGAAGATGATGAATTTGTAGTGGAACCGGCTGAACCGAGAAACAGTAATCGATCCTGCTGTTGACGCAGTGGACTGTTCTCCTCGGTGATGGCATGGTAGCCTTGAGGGGAGGTCGACTCGGCAGAACTTGACTCTTCGTCCAACCAAATTTGACTTAGGTCATCGGTCATTTGGGAGGCGTACTTGGGTTGCATTATTCGGTGGCGACATTCCTGTAAAATTGCCAAAATCAATTAATAAACAAAACAAAACAAACAAACCAAAACTCACTTTTGCAATTTTAAAGAAATTCAACAACTTCCGAATTGCACCCGCAAATTGATCAAACAAATGAATCTTGAGTGACACCAGCCGGTAGAGTTGCTGTTCGCCTGCATGCTCAAACTGCTGCTTCGAGTCATGATTGCCGTACCAGGATTTATTAGTTCCATTAGATTCGGAACTGCCACAAATGATCGATCTCATCCGACTGTGTTCACCAAGAATTGAGCAACGAAGCCATGTGGTCATGTTCTTGAGAATTATTTCCACGTCTGACACAAATACACCTGACATTTCGGGCAGAAGGGAAAGCTGCGAGAGGGAGTCCTCGATTGTCTAACAAATCAAATGAAATTATACACACAATTCAAATTAACATTGCATGAGACTTACCCGATAGAGCAATGTATCACAACACTCAATGAGCACCAGCAAGAATGAGTGTGACATGAATTGACCCAAATGAGGCGGCATTTCGGTCCAGAAGTGAGTGATAGTTCGTTCCAACTCTTCCACATTGGTCAACTGGAAAGTGTCCAGTATTCTCTGTGAATGACTTTGGTACATCAACAGAAAAGTGGACAAAGTTGAGGCGGAAATGTCTGCAGGAGCCGTTTGGAAATCTGCAGCAGTGGGAAAGTGTTGCTGAAAGTAGGCATAGGTGCTGTTGACCGAAATTGGAGACATTGACTCGCAATCCACCGGAAATGGCTGATTGGTGGTCAAGTTGGTTTTCACTGCTGATTGACTGCGAATTGGCGATTCGGTGTTGTTGGTTACATTGGTTGCCTCATAGACAGGCTTCTGATTGGTCAAATCTTGAAATTCAGAATTGTTACTTTGCTGATTAGCTGATTCGGATTGGTTGGCTTTTTGCATTCGGGACAGCAAAATTTTTCGCGTTCGCTTCTTGCTTGCACTAATGTTCGAGTGATGGCCATTGGACCTGATCGTGTTCAGTGTATACGGAAAGTGACCATTTGCGTGAAAATGACTGAAAAGTAAAGAATGGAGTTAAAAGAGTTATTTTGTTTGGGAAATTACGGGTCTTACCTATAGGAACTTGCGAGACTAGTTGCAAAGTTGCTTACATAGGGAAAATTCTGGTTCTGGTACTGCTGGTATGAGTACTGGCCCATGTACGGACCATAGTAGCCCGGATTGGCATAAAACTCTGAATTCTGAATATAACTGGCCAAATCATCGGCATTGCCCGAGTTGAACAACTTTGCCGAATGATGATCGTGATGCTGGTGGTGGTGCTGCTGTTGCTTCTGCTGTTCCAACTGATAATAGATGGAAGTCTCTCGAATGGCAATGCCATAGTAGTGGTACTTTGACTGGCCTCGAGTGCCCAGCCGGCGGGTGGTGATGCTGGGAAATGTCTTGCGAACCAATTTGCCAAAACCGGCCGCACCGATTGGCTCAATGCTCGCTTCACATCGTTTCATGTAGTCCTTGTAGTGAGTGTACAGAGTGCAACGGGGCAGGCAGATGCCGTCCTGGAATTTGTAGTTCTGTTGCAGCCTAAAAGAGCAATCAAAACATACAATTGAAACCCAACTCGAATTCTCAAAAATAAACAAAACAAAAGCACGAGCTTGCACTTACCACTTGATAATATTGTCGTTGAGTTGTCGGTGTGCAATTCTGCTCAGACTTCTGCTGGACAATGTTTTTGGAACCACAAGCGAACTGTTGTTGTTGCTTGCTGTTGATTGTTGTGATGCAATGTGATTGACACTGACGGGCGAGGATGATGTCGATGAAGATGTAGAGTACATGTTGTCTGATGTGTTGCTTTGTTGCTGCTGCACGTGATTTGCATTGCTAAATTCGTACAGTGTGGTCGGAATCATTTGGTCCGATCCATAGGGCGGATTGTCAAGCACAAGTTCGGTTGGATTCATGACTGTTGATGATTGCTGGTGTCAATTGGTCTCTACAGAAGATTAAGACAAATATGCCCGCGCAAGTGTATTTGACAGTTTCAATTGTTGAATGCAACCAGTGCACCAGTGAATCGATTGCACATTGCTCATGTGCTCAGCGATTGTGATCAATGAATGATCAATCTACCTGTGTGCTGTGCACACTTGTTCGGCGATGCTGCAGCTAATGATCAACAATGGCCGATCAGAGTGCACTTTTGTAGTTTGTGGTCGAATCAACTCGAATGGCTCGAAATAGGTGAACACAGGCACACAGACTCACTCAGACTCGTACATTTGTCTGTGTTTGTGTGTGTTTGTTGGTTAATTGTTTGCACGCTCACTTGCAAATGTTGATGATTTAGGCTCGTCGCGGGACTCAATCACGGAGAAATGCGATTTTGCTGGTTGGAGTGAGTTGAGTTGGACTGTAGGTTTGAGTCAAGCCAAGTCAAACACCGGTTAAAGGGCGGTTCGACTGAATGGTGAGTGGCACACAATGTTCTCATGCCAAATGCGTGTTGCGGTTACCGGTGCACATACACACACACTGCCACAGGTGATGCGGATAATTACGTAGATGCTCGGAAGGTGCTGATGATGCTGCAGAAGACAATAGACCAGATGCAGGTGATGATTGAACAAATCTAGAGTATTTATACACAAAAAATCACAATTACAACATTGCAATGATAATTGAAATTCGGCACTTTTTAAAGTGAAAAGACAAGCAAAAAACAGGAAATGATTCACTCAAAAGGGCAAAAGGGTTGCATGACTCAGAAAACGAGAACGTAAACGAAAGAGAAACGCTCGCGCGTCAAGGCTAATTGAAGCCACAAACAATAATTCATTCGGTCGGGTAAAAAGATTAACAGATGGCTCACATGGATTAGTGAAATAGTTAATTAAATTAGGTAATGGCGAAAAGAAAAGGTTATTTAGACAGAAATAAAAAATAAATAAATGAACAAATAAACAACAAACCAATTTGAAATTGTTTGTAAATCAAAATTAATTGAAGAAATGCGATTGTGAGATTGTCAGTTTGTAGCTATACTTTTTATGAATGAGTTTGCTAATTGAGTGATCACTACGGCAATGTCAATTAGTAGTAGACAAATTGGTGCACAGGAGCAACGATTGCTGACTGACGGAGGGAGAGAGAGAGGCGCACAGACACACAACTGACCAAATGATTGTGATTAGTGGCTGTTCTTATACGTTGGGTATATATCACTCTACATCAGCATCATCAACATTACAACCTGTGTGATGTGATGTATGACTGCATGCAAGGAAACAAATGATCATTGCGAGACGCGCGCAACCTTATCTTAATTGTGCACACACAAACATCAAGTGGAAACACCGCCCACCCCCTTCAACAAGTGATGCAGGTGATGGTGCTAGTGGAAGGTAAAACAAGGCCCCACCAACCACACTCAACTAACTACTCAATGCCACTCACCTTACCGAGCATTCGAAAGGCCAATTAATTAGCTCTAGTAATTAATTGTTTTCGTTTAATTTATGACACAAATGTAAGTTACCGGTAGTAGTGTGCGCTAGTGGCAAGATCCTGTGTGACCACAACTACCACTGCCACAACACCCATAAAATGATTTTATTATTAATTATGCAAATACAATTTTAAAGAGACAAGGGACATATAGCTCGATGATTGACGTTTTATTAGTTTTCCAGTTAAACTACTCAACTCAACTGTAAAGTCAATTAAAAGTCAACAACAAATTCTAGATCACTATTGATTGCATGTGCATTCAAATATTAATCTACAAAATACCAAATAGCCAAATTCGTTGGACCACATCAAGCAATTCTGTTAACAAGTCTTTACAATGCATAACACTGAAGTAATCGGAAATCTTTCGCTAGCTCATCCTTTTACTTTTACGAATGCGCTCTAGATTCCAAGTAAAACGATGATGACACCGGATAAGTTACTGAAAAAGAACGGACACAAAACGAACGGAAATTAACCTTTCGGACCCTACATGAAGAATTCGTTGGAAAATGTGCACAAGGACACACGAATAACACTTTCAATGACATGTGTCAGTGCAAGAGCACGAGAGCATTTTCATGGGAACTGAATCATTTCCGAACGTGCACTGGACTAAATTGGTCGCGCTATATTACCGTTCAATTGTGAGGAGTAATTTCGCGGAAAGCAACAATTTAAGAGAAAAATCATTATTTTCCACTGATTGCACAATGGAAAACGAATTTAAAAAGGATTTCAAGATATAGATTCAAATGTAAGTGTACACAAACGTAGATGCAATTGCAAACACAATTTGAGTAATTACGACTGAAAGTGTCAATTGCCCTCTAACAAATATTTTTAGTAAAGTTCAATTGATCTATTTGATCTTAGGTCAATGAAGTGTCAAGTGGGTATTGATTGATCGAAAGTGTCACTTTCCTGTGTGTGCGCTGTTTGAAGCACTCGTTAATCTTGTTGAATCGCATACTCCTCGAGATAATCACTACAACTTTGCACTATCCAACTGCAACCCAACACACAATCGCCTAATCGTGTAATGAAATCTCTCAATTGTTTGTTCCTTTCACACAATCTCTCAATTACAGGTCCATTACTCACTTTATATTCCGTTATTATGTTCGTATTACCGTTTGTCACCATCACGTAGGGCACATCTCTACCGCCACACTAATTGCTCTCCATCATCTTAATTGTATTGTATATTTTGTGTGCCTTTGTCGGCTTGCTTCGTGTGCACAATTACAAAAGTTTCCTTGCAAACATTCACCTGAATCGAATGACACGAAAGTGGCAAACTTGTGTGCTTGTCTCTTTGTAGAGTGTTTGCGAATGTGTGCGGTGCGGCACCCTTGGCGGCACGGTCGATACAATGCCAATCGGAAGGTTTTCACAGAAGCAACCGCGCACACGGCCCCGCAGTTGACTTTTTGTGTTCCTCTGATTATCATTGCAGTACAATGCACACGCATTAGGTATAAGAGAGCAAAGGGGGAGTAGATGACCGAACGCGCGCGAGTGCGGCGGTGGCCAAAAGACAACACAAGAAGAGATCAGAAAGACCGATGAGCGGGCTCTCCTTTATGTGGTTTGTTCTTATTATTATTGCGTTACTTTGTCGGTCTTTGTGCTTCTTTGCAAGAGTAACAGAGTGTTCAGGTCGTTCCTTTCTGGTGGTGTGTGTGGTGGGGTGTTATGTTTGCATCACCTTGTGTGTTTGCACTTGTGCTGGTGGTGATGATGGTGGTGGTCTTTTCGCAGTGCACAGGGCACACCAGACATAGTAAAACAAAACAAAACAACCAAAACCAAAGCAAAGCGAATGTACAAACACAGACACAGAAACAAACAAATGATACAATGAGCAATGAGGGGAAGAAGGAACGAGAATTGAGGACATTCGCACCTGATACAGTCGGACTTGATTGAAACAAGTCAAACCAAACAGAATTGGACCGATTGCACGAAATTCACAATTTGATTGGACGGAAATTGTTGCGTTGTTTTTGTGCACCAATCAGATTGCACAAATGCGGTAATTAGTGTATATACTTTTTTTAAATTAAGCATCTCATTTCAACCAACAGTTGTAATAATCTTTATGAGTGTAATACTACTTTGGATGAACATAACAAAAGATAATGATAAGATGATGAAATAGTGACACTTTTGCAACAACTTTCCGTCCGGCACCATGCAGTCTAGTCCACCTTCTGGTAGTAATTTGGTTCCACCTGACAGAGTATGACCATAAAGTCATTTCACTTTAGTCACCCATTTATGTCTGAACCTGTATATACTTTAAAGCAATCATTACAATAACTGATGTACTTTGGCAAGAAACTTTTGTTTAATAGTCACTAATGGTGATGCTTAACCCGTTGATAAGCTTAAACACTTGACTCTTGTACATAAAAAGAGGATAACGATCTTTTAAAATATGTTTAAATTAATTAAAAGGGTCACAAGATACACCAAAGAATGTACACACACAAATTCCTGAACACAAAAAGTGCGATCAAAGTTGATCTTATTTGTGCTAGAAAGGAATTTGGTGTGTGCATGTGACTTATCAGAATGTACTTTGTGTCAATCAATCAATCGAGCATACCTTGACGGGAATATCTCCGATTGGCTATCAGCAATGAGATAACCTTGATTGAGATATCCTGCTGGAACTCGGCTACCTTTTCAGGCATTCTCCAGATGGAGACGACTGATTTGACACTGACTGACTGAGAGTGGCTGACTCAATATGGTCACCAAACATGTGCAATCGAACTTGCTTTAAACCTTTCCTTACACGTTCACTTGATTTGATAATCCCAAATAAAATTATCTTTTCTCGGAAATGAAGCTCCTGTTGGCCCTGTCCTCGAGTAATCAAACAAGTAAATAGACACGATCGATATTAAATAAGTAAGCAAGTGATATGAAAATGTACATTTGGGCTTATTGATCAATGTTATTGTGATGGTTGTTGTAATACCTAAAATAGATTTGTACTGCATTTGATCAGGATTTACTCAGAAGAACTTTGCAAGAGGTAAGTTTGCGAAGGAAGGCTGCGACGACTTTGAAGGCTACTTTTAAGGACAATTTTGGTAAGAAAGATTTGTCTAAAATGTGCCAGTGACATTGCAAATGTTTAGACAATTAGGCAAAATTGACAAGTTTACGGATATGAAAATTGCCAGCTTGCCTAAAACCAAATTGTAATGTAATGTACAATTCTTGGAATTGTAATGTCACATTTATAAATAGCCAATACGTCAAGTGTATAATAATAATTAATCAAATGTGATTGTATTCTAATTATATCATTATATGAATGACATTTACATCTCAAAATACCTTTTCCCCACGTTTTCCCCTTTGATCTATACCGCCACTAGAATTCCAAGACCATACTTTACCTTACCTTATACATCAGCATAGAGTCGAGTTGCAAAACAAAATCCTTGAGCTTACAACACATACAAAACCCAAATCGTATTTTTGTGCTTTTTGCTGTACTGCCCCCGGAACGGAAGTTTGCTTTTTGGTTAGTGTATGTGCCCACTTGTATATATGACTTATTTGACTTATTAATAATAATAAAACGAGTCACTTTAATGAGTAATGTCGGTTTGTGTGTGTTGGGACTGACTTTTCTGTGACAGAGTCAAAGCCAGTCTATTTCTATTTTCTGACTCTATAATAGACGACAGGCAAGCCAGACAGTCAGCCAGTCTACCACTGTCTGTGCAATGGCATACTCGAATGCATTCAAGTGAATAGACACACACACGCATGCACACGTACATCATTACCAATAAAAACGATGATGATGATGATGATAGCTTCATGTTCATGTTGCCGATGCCGAATTGATGATATGTTGGATGACGATGCGGATGGTTGAGGTGATGGCTTCGATTGTGCACCAATACACGCAAAATTTTGTGTGTGGTCTGGCATTGCTTTGAGCGGTGAGGGTATACCAACACAAGGTGATGCGCTTCATTGACATTGATTGGAATTGGGTTATTTCGGGATATGACAAAAAGGGGCAAACAGACTGTCTTTTATATATCGTGTATACTTTGCTCAAAAGAGGTTTACGAAAGAATGCAATTTTACTTTTAGCAATGAGATATTTAGTTTGAGAAAAGCAAATTGAGCTGTAGCCAATTCAATCAAGGCAAATACAAAAGGATGGAATTTGCAATGCAAACTAAAACTAAAACATAAAGCAATTACATTTACTAAATATTATACATTGAATGTTTCACTTAATTTTGAACAATAAAACGAAAAGAATGAATAAGAGCGGCCAGTGGTCACATTTTTAATGTTTTTAGTAAATTTTACTTTTTATAATGAACATTAGTCGTCCATTCAGAAGTTATTGCATTGTGCATAAGTGTTCGGCTACTGTAGTAAGTAATAAGTTCAAGTGCCCACAAATGTGTCACTCAACTCGGAAGCTCCAATGATTAGCATCTCCATTACTACTGAATTGACATGATTTGACTGACACCTGTTCTCTTCTGCACTCTTTGCTCGCTCAATTCTTGAAATGTTCATATTTTGCATTAGAAAATGCACATTGAAATTGTGTGTCGTATCTTACATTTCGTCCATTAAAAGCGACGTACCGACACTTTAGTGATACACTTTATTGCTATTACTACTACACTTTATGACCCAACACAAGTAAAAGGCCACTAACAGGGCGCCACTGTACATTTTCTATTTGGTATATACCTTTGCTTGCTTATATACGACAACAGGATGTCCTCGATGTACTCGAACCCAGGAACTTGGAATATTTAAGGATGATTCTATTTTTAGATCACATCACGCACGAATACGTTTGATTACGATCTACAGCATTATACAGCATTCCACAGGATATATCGCATGCAAAACGTATATACCCAACAGGATTCATTCAATTAGATCATTAACGTTTAGCGCCGTGTGTCTACATTTTCGGATCTACACATTAAACATTATATTATATTCCGATCTAAAATGATTTATGACAACTCAACAAATAGAATTATTTTAAAGTGCACACATCAAACATTGTAACCCAAATATTGTGTGCCATCTTTCTATTTGTCATGATGTCATGTCAATGTCGGACAAGACAAGACAAGACATGTTACATACTGCAAGTGTAACTTTCAAGGAAATTGTCATGACGTTCAATCAAAACAAAAAATGCAATCTTATCACTTTGCTTTTAGGCAAATAATGATTCTGATTGTATAATATGTAATCGACAATTGATTTATGGTCTAGACTTTCTAGATCTAATCAATTACATAAACAAAAGAAAAGAAAAAAGTAAAAAATGATTGCGCCAAGTTAGTTTGAGAAGATGTGCTCTAAATTGATCGTGATCGTTAGTTCACACACACACACACAATTTGTCAATCGAAACCTATAAAGCAATCGTTCGATTGAATAGTGCAAATTGATTTGATTGACATTTGCACAAATGGGTGAGCACAATTAGCAAGTATAGTATACAGTGGCACCTACCTTTCTGTTCAAGTCTGTCCGGGCACAGTCTCACTTGTTGAATTGACTTGTATTCCAATTAGTAATGATTGAGTCGGTTTGATTTATTCGGGCAATTCGTGTCCGAGTCATTGAGTGTGTCGCATGTCGTGCTCGTGAGCGTGCAATACGATAGATGTGCACTGTACAGTGCTCGAGTGTATGTGCACAATTTATTATGAGGCCAATTAATTTTAATTACACCTGTGCAGTACCACAATTTGAATATATGAGCACACATGCACACACACGAGCCAACCGAACCGAACCAAACGAACAATCACATACACTCAACAGTGTGCCGCATCGAGTCCCATGTATGAATTGACATCCCAATCGGGGGAATGTTTGTGTGACTGACTGTGGAGTGTCGTGTGCACAGTTGACATCGTACATACACGATGCACACATTCATTTGTGTTGTACCTAAACCAAAAAAAGGTGAACACAAAAGTTTGCATTATGCTGTGACATGTCTTTCGAATGGTGCACTATGCAGTGGACTTATTGTGTCAACTCAATTCAATCACATTCGAATTGTGCATCATATAATTTATGAGTTATGACAAACATATTAAACGTTAATTCTGATTTGCGCTGCAGGTACAGCCAAATGGTGTACAGTATCAGATTGGGCAAATGCAAATGTGTGTTCAAAATGGACTAATCAATTAGCTATAGTCATTTAATAATGAGCAGATTACAAGATCATTCAGAGAGGCAAATTGACAAAAGAATGAATAAAGAAAAGCTAGAGGTCACATTATCAAATTTGAGTTAACTCTAAACGAATACGAGTTACGACTATCGGTAAACTACATTTGAAAATTGTGACATTTCCGATTGACCGCATCACATTACCACTGCCAAATTAGTGGCCTAATTAGCTAATTGAAAAAGGTAATCAATCATGCTTTTTAGTGTTTGTAAGATGTGTCAGTTAGAAAGAAGCCATCAATGTCCAGTGCGGCATAAATCACAAACGGCCACTCTGTTTGATTTCCTGTGGCTGTTGCTTTATTGCGGTCGTTCATGTCTTTTGATGTTGCGCATTCAGTCTATGCAACTTCTACTTTACGCATGCGAAAGGATTAATTAGTGTGGGAAATGTCTCGGTGCACAAGTTGAACACACGAATGGACGCGACATCAGAATCTAGGCTACGGAATCATATGGTGCATGATGTGGCACGGTAACCAGTCAACACACTTTACAGGCCAATGAACAGTCTGCGCTGTGTTGTCCATATTGCTAATTTCTTTCCTCGTGTGTTTAGTGTTTTGCATCTCTCTGTTCTGTTTGTTAGTAGGTTGTAGTTTGGTTCGTTTGGTCTCGTCTCGGAATGTGCCCATTGCCACTCGTTATGCTTTAGTCTAGAGTCAATTTGGCTTTTTAGTCTACTACTTTTCAATTCTGTGTGTTGATTAGCATTTCGCACGAAACCAAAACCATTTCCGTCGAATGATGATTGAACAACAACATTTCATGCTAATGAGATCACTAATTAATTAGTACACCATGAATGTCTCGAGGACCTTGAAATCTGAGTCTGGTCTCAAGGTCGTCTCAAGATTAATAACACGAATTCGTGTACATACAAGTGTAAGTTCAAGTGAAGAAGTGAACGTGAAGATCTACAAGAGAATCCGTTACGAGAACAATTTGGCTCCCAGATAGGAAGACTCTTCAGGGACCACCAGGATTGAGCCTCACACGCAATTGGAAAAAAGGAAAAACAACAACAACAACAAGCTGGTTCTATAGAAGTTAGGCCAATCGCTGTTTGGGTCAACGTGCGTCACTATGATCACACATCATTAGCGGCAACAGGCACACACACAGACACACACTCGCCGATCACCTCGACAGTGCAGACCACCATGATGTTTGTGGGATGCGCATCACTCGGCTCGGCTCAATGTGTCACTAGATGCGCGCACAATGTCCAATAATTGGCCGTCATCACTTACACCAAACGGTAAAGTCAATTTGATCGAACGGTTGCTCATCTAACGCCGGTGCAATGCACACACACACACACACACCGTGCAACCGACTAATGAGCCTCGCCTAATGAGTGGATCATTACTCGGACCATTTGGCTTGCGGATTTTGTGGGTAAGTGCAAATACTGTGAATTGCAGTTCTGTTTATCAATTAGTTTGATCACTAGACGAGTGGACAAAGCACACAAAAGTGTCGCTTCTTATTGTCTCAAGGTGCAATTGGTTAGCGTGTTCGGCTGTTAAATGTTGCTGGTTCGGATTCAGCCGATGGCGAGTGCTTTTTAGTAATTTCATAAAATAAAATAATAATATTTTCTAAATAATTGACTTCACTAATAGTAGACCCAACTAATCAATTAGATTTAGTAATTATGCAATTTGACAAGTCTCAATACAATACATTTGAATGCATCGCACAGTTCCAAGAAATTGAGCAAAACTGCGTATATTTGAGTTGTTAGGTAAGCGGCATGAAAGGTTAGAGTTGTGAGGTTATTCGCATAAATTGCATTAATTAAATCATTTTCGTTAATTGAACTTACCCAATTAGTTGGAGTGCCTGATGATTGAATTGTTCAGTTGAACTTACGTAAATCAAATTAACTGCTCGAACCAAAAATTAACCTTAATCGTTGTATTATTGAAATCGATTTGCATATAGTTTGGTCATTTCACAAATAATTCTGTTGACTTTAGTAAAGTGTAATTCAAATATCGATTTAATAATTTAAATAAATAATATTATAAATTCAAATTATTCGTTAGCTGCTTCTATTGGTTTCAACGGTGCACTGGCTTTTGCTTGATTGCCTTCGCTTGGGTTGCTTTCGGCATTGTTGGTATTGTCATTATTAATGCTGTCTTCATCATCTTCGTCGCACCAATTGCCACCCACTTGGGCATTATCGTTGTCTTCACCAGGTCGTCCAGGGCGCCCGGGACGACAGCCAGGTATAGTTAGCCGTGTTGGACGGGTCGGCCTAGTCGGTCTGGTTGGTTCAGTTGGTCTAGTTGGCCTAGTCGGCCGAGTTGGCCTTGTTGGACGGGTCGGCCTAGTCGGTCTGGTTGGTTCAGTTGGTCTAGTTGGCCTAGTCGGCCGTGTTGGCCTGGTTGGTTCGGTAGACTCAGTCGGTCGGGTTGGCCTCGTGGGACGCGTGGGTCTAGTTGGTTCGCACCAATTGCCACCACCCTGAGCACTTGCATCGTTGTCATCAGCATCTCCAGGGCGACCAGGTCGACAAGTGGGTCGTGTTGGTCTAGTGGGTGGTCTCTGTGTCGAACCCGGGTTGATAATCTCCTCAATTTCGTCCAACAAATCGGCTAGGTCAACTCCGTCCAACCAGAACGACTGTGTATCGCGACCATTGCAGTCCTGCAGGTCATATGTGTCACCCTTCTTCTTGTGACTTGTGAACAGAGCTACATAAAGTAGTGAAATTAATCAATGAACCAATAGTAGAAGAATAGACTTACTGAGACATCTCGAAGGATACCGTCTCGAGTGGATCAAAAAGTAGATTCGCTGATTGGTCAAGTCAATCTGTCTCGCATGCACTCGAATAAAGAAGTCCTGATTGTCCTTGTCGGACTTGCACTCGATCACCACCAGATTGCAGTACTCCTTCTCGAGCCAACAGTCCAAACATGCAGAAGATCCTCGAATGGCGGGAAGAGTCGATCTCGAGCCAACTCGAAGTGACTGTCCAGTTAGGCGCCACAGTTGATTCGCCTTGGTCGCATCACAGTGGTTTGGGAAAGTGGAATAGTGGTACAGGTGACGGGCATGGTCAATGCGGTCCTTGTTCTCCTTCACCACCGAATCATGAATCTTCAAAGTCTTCCAGTCGGAATCGAGACATCGATTTTGAAGTTTGGTCGAAATGGTTCGACCGTGAAAATTCTCCGAATCGCCTCGAAGTGCATCCTCAAGTCGACGAATCACTTTGGAGGTGTCCACCCGAACGCCGAAAGCATCAATCCAAGTGCCCGGGTCTTCGAGTGCAGTCACTGAGGAAATGAGAACTAAGGAGAAGAAAATATAAAACATTTTGCTTATTCGTTTAAAACAAAGCAAAAGAACTGATAGCCAAACCGAACGTCCAGTGGTGGTTTAAATAGTCAAATCAGAAGACACTGACCAGACACTGGTCACAATCAGATTGAACTCTTCTTCTTCATACGCATCCTGGTCTTTAACCATTTTTCGTTCAATTCTATTCTTATCTCTAGTAAGATTGACCTTTTTTCTGAGAAAAGAGAGTTTCCTCAAGTTCACTTGATCTCAAATTGTTACCATAAAAAGGATGAAGGGAAAGATAAAAAGAAGAGAAGGTTTGCACAGAAAATCAAACTAGACAAACAACAAGAAAACAAGTTATTTTTATACATTTGATTATTAGCGCGACTTACCCCGCAAAGTGCAAAGACATATTGCGACATTGACATTGCCTGTTGAGTGATTAAATTGATTAAAATAGATTTTTGTGAAAATACAAATTAATAATAAAACCTTTTTCGGGTGAATCGAACGGGGAGATAAGTTATCTCAGATAATCGGGATGTCCATTTTAGTACAGTCTACTGTCTTGTCTATTGAAGACGTTGAGGGAGCAGTAAATATTCACAGGTTGACGAATTGAAGGACAACTGAGGGAAAAGAGTAAAAGTACACAAAAAGGACAAAACTCGGACAAATCGATGCCCACGGAAAAGTCTAGACTCTAGAGTGCAATTAGATACTTTTTGTTGAGTTGCGCGGAAAAGAGATTTCACAACCACGACCAATTGAACTTGGGTTTGTCTTGTCCTTTTCGGATTAGAAATAATCTAGATATTATTATTACTTAGTCATTGCAAATGGTGTCATAATGAAAAGCTCCACAAAAATGTCTAAAATGACGAATTTGTCCCATTTGCGCCAACAGGTAGCCTCCGTGGCGCAATCGGTTAGCGCGTTCGGCTGTTAACCGAAAGGTTGCTGGTTCGATTCCAGCCGGTGGCGATTTCCTTTTCTCATTATTAGTATTATTACTAAACTACACAATTTTATTATTCATATCAATAAATACAATAATTAATAATTAACAATTTCCATAATAAAAGTTGACATCTACTGAGGCAATACTAACAAATATTTTCCAAAGTGTAATAAAACGCGTGCACATGTCAGCCGACCGTAATCATTCATCATCAGGTCAGGTGCCTTCAGTAAAAAAAACATTCCCCAGAAAGAAATATACCAAACAAAGCATCATATGATTTCGTTTGTGCACAAGTGGAAGTTTGTTGTACTGCTGTCAAAAGAAATACATTGAATTGACATTGCATAGGGCATTGGACATTGAAGGGGAAGGCAATATAACAATTTACAAGCTCATTACACCTGAGAAATGTGTGTGCGATAAGTTGATTAGGTTAATTGTCAGGTTAGTAACGTACATGAAAGACTGCAAAATGAGTGACAATTTGATAAACAACAAAATGATCACTTACACAGCTATAGACTAATTGCGTCATGCTAATGCTAAAATGGCAATATGGCAAGGCAGATTATACATCTTCCGGGAATACAAATCCGGGAGAGGACAAATGCGCACTTTCGGCTTTACTTTCCATACCGCGGTTGAACATTCACGTTGCAACGGCAATTGTCTGCTGTTGTTCGAATTGTGGTTGATCGACTCGAGAGCGTGAATGTTCCGGTTGATGGTCAATCTGAATGAGTTCCGAAATGGTTGGTTCGTGTTTAAATGATATTTCGATTAGATTCACAACTGAGAGTTCTTCGTATTTGGGTGGTTCTTCGTAAGCGGGTGGACAATCGGTCAGGTCTTCATCGATTCGGTGTACTTTCGTTTGTTGGTTTGAGCTGTTGTTTCGCCGATTGGGACAGTTGGGATGGTGTTGACCAGTGGAAGTAGACGGACCACTCGAGGTTGCCGTACTTTCTTCCACTGACCCCGAACATCTCGAACATCTGAAATTGTCCAGCCCGAGATCGTCCATAAAGTCAAACACGTAAGCGTCATCGTTTGCACTTGAAGTGGTTCGACCTCGAGAGCCTCGGCCACCACGTTCACTGATTGTGGACACTTGATAACCGGGCAGCAGCACTGCCTGACTCCTCTGTAATCGATAGAATTGAATAGAAATGAACGTATAAACCGATATGATGATTATGGCAAACAGAATGAGTCCGAGTGTGATGTTGATGATGGTGAAGGCGGCCTTCTGGTCAAAGAACACCGCTCGAACACAGTTGATGATGAGAAAGATGATCAACACAGGAATGCAACGAAAGATCCAACACAGACAGGTGTAACACAGGCCCGAGGGAGCCGAACTCGAATCAGCACTCGAATCACCATTCTCGGTGACTCGGTTAACGGGAAAGCGAGTGGGCAGAATTTGATTCGAGGAAGTGTAACCAATCGACGATTCGGGCACCGAAATGAAACTCATGATGGCTTGCTCAGATTGGGATAAAGTCTCACTAGAAGATGACGATGACGGTGACTGTTGGGCTGGTGAGTTGAAGTCATTGAATGTTGTTGTGGTTCACCTTTATTATGACTTGGCCGATGGAATGTTTGCAATGTAAAGCAGAACAGAACAGGTGACAATGTGCAAACAATTGACTCGAGACTCGAGCAAAGTCGACTGTTTCAAGTTTAAGTTTGCAAAGTAAGTCTTAACGACCAGGTGTGTGAGTGTGTGGTCTGCCACACATACCTGAGACAAGTCATATGTTACACAATGGCAAATGGTGTCGTAGTCGCCGTATTAACACGTATGGTCGCTACTGGTGATTATCGATAAATGATGCTGATGATGCTGGACACACACAAAAAGGTGCTATCTGTGCAAGCAATACACACCAGACACACCACAAAGATATATCAATCTGTGAGACATTCACTTGCCACAAGTGCACACAGCAAAGGCAGATGACTGACAAGACAACGATTAGTTGGCCTGCAGTACACTTTACTAAAGGTGATGCACTCGATCTCATTTTGATTTGGCTTAACTCAAACAATGAGATATGAGTTGGGTAAATGTAACTTTACCGGCTCGCAATTAGTACACAAACAATACTTAAATCAATTGGAACATGTCAAGTCGAGCCCGTTTACCAGCACATCTCAATTCCTATTTACAAAATGTGCTTTAAACTTTAAAGCATTTTATGACACTTTCACCTTCACATACCCAAACAATAATCCAATAATAATAAACGAAAAAGGGGTAATGAACTTGGCTCACACAAACAGCAGACTATAGAGATGTACCTAAATGTAGATCGTATAACCGATTAAGGATTATTATATAATTTGGATGCTATAATTATCAAGGTTCAATGATTGCATGAATTCATGATTTGCATCACGGCTGGGTTCATAAACTTGTCCACTTACGGATGATTTATTGGCCGTCTGAGGAATTAGGAAAGGAATATTTTGATTAGACCAATTCCCGCCAAAGCACGCTTTAGTTGTCACACGTCGGATTAGTTCTTCTAAATAGTCTAATGGAAATGATCTGAATGAAATATCTGATGACAAGAGCGAAATAGAGGAAATTGATGTAACAACAAACCGAAAATAAACAGAAAATTATAAAATAAATTCAAAATTAGCAAACAAACTTTCTAAACTGCCAAATAATGTTTGGTCCTATCAAAGAAAATATCAACAATCGATGATCTTATAAAGCATATCACTGTGCACATGATATATTGATTTTAGTCGATATAATTAATAATGAAAGTATTTAAGTGGTAGTGGAGTAGGGCAAAGTGCGCAATTAATAATAAGTTTTCGATAACCAAATATGTTGCAAAGCAATGACTCATAATAAATCAATTAAGTAAGAAACTAGTTTTAATTTCAATTTCAATAATAATAATTACAATAGATTGTGTGTGAGTGTGTGTGGTGTAAGCCTAATATAATAGGAAAGATATAAAGAAGGTAAATTTAAAAGGTCATACCGCCATAATCACCGGACACACAAGACACACATCCGTTCGTATATATTCGGACTTGGCGATTGACGCAAAAAGAGATGGATGGTCACTAATACAAAACGAATATATCTTTACTGGCTGAAGACATCGTCGATGGCCAGCTCGGGCTTGTCGTAGCCAAGATCTTCTGGAGTGCTGATGCCCAGTTTGTTGAGCGTTGGTCGAATCTCCTGAATCAGATATGGATAGATGTTCTTGTTGAAGCGAGATTTCCAGCGGAGTGCCTCCAAAAAGCGTACTGCCACAGAATGGTCGTTGAGACGACGGGCGGCTTCTAGTGCGGCGATGATGATCTTTGGCTCGGGGATCAAATCCATTCCATGCAGATCGGCGATACCTTTGCGCAGCTCCCAGCTGTCAATTTCGGGTCTGTTGAACCAGGCTAGATAACGGTTGTCGAACTCTTCTTCAGACTCCTTACGGCCGTGCTTGGTTTCGGCCAAACCAGGATTCGGGTCAGCCTTGCCAACGGCAGACAGATGACGAAGGTGGGACAATTCTGCATAAGAAAAATGATTATTAGTTGTTATTAAATAACAGTAATTCGTTGATAATCCATAAATGTAATAGATTATCTCAAACAAGACACTAAAAACACATGTCCCTCGGTGGGATGATGTACTTACGGCCAGATTGGCAGACCAAAAAGCTTCGCAGCGAACCGACAACGACTTTAGTCAACATGATGTCCGAGTGATGGTGATCGTTGGTTAGACCGTGGAGATAAGCAAATAAACTGAACACCCGAGAAAAGTCAAACAGAACCGTCTGGTTTGTCTGGTCTGGTAAGATAGGTCGCCGAGGCACTGATCGCTTCTGTTCACAAAAAGCTGTTGTGGCGTGCAAGGTGAACTTAATGCAGTGGCCTTTTTGTATAGCCCTAACAAGTGGGGGCTCTGCTCTCCATAATTCATTTAAAATCATCGCTCACTTCTATAATGTAACGTCATATACTAGTTCCCCATAATATCAATAAATACCCACATAAATTATATTCTGAATACGCTACCTCTATAAATACACCAATCTTTTGTGGAAAAATTCTCTGTAGGCTGTATTTTGATTTGCAGGAAATTTCGCCGTTACTATGAATTTGAAATAATTTAGTCAAATCTTATCGGCATTTATTTGATGTTGGAAAAATCGTTCACAAATTTGTTGTATCAACGGATTCTGATCATCGGGAATGTTTTCCGATTGGTCTGCTGTAAATAGTTTATCTAGGAAATTATTTAGATCGATCGTTACGAGTAAAAGTGACTTTTGTTTTGGTGCATGGTCCAATTTGCGACCACAAAAGCTGGCAGTCTCGATCAAAGCGGAACATAGTTTGAATACTGTGTAGAGACGATCGTGGTTTAGATCAAACTGAGCTAAATGAGGCACTGGAGAAATATGGTCGGGATTTGGCTCGGCTTCATCTGCAACCTCCATCGGTGCTGGCGCCTCAGGATTATTTCTCTTGAGCACATACGAACTCAAATCGTCCACTATGATTGCTCCAGGAACTAGAGCCACTTCGGAATTATCCAGTCCCAGCAAATGATCAATCAGTGATTTGGAATCGGGCAAATAATAAATCTTGAGAAACTCCAGGTAATTAGCCTCCTCGAGGTTTGAGATCAACCGAAAGGCCGATTCAGGACGAATCAAATCGGGCAAATAATCCACTCGAATCAGATGAGCATCTTCGTGGTCCTTTAGGCCAATCTGAGTGGCGAACACATAGGAAAGCAATCGAAGTCGATCAGTATTGCGACCATAACACAGCACCGAGTGGTACCTGTTGAATTCGGTCCTTTCTTCTGGTCGTTCGCGCTCAATCTCGCTGGACAACATTGCCATAAACTTGCGAACATATCTGAGCAATCTATCCTCCTCGGTGGAGTTCACATCATTATCATCGGGTGGTACTTCTTCTTCATCAACTTCCATCGCTTACGAGCCAACAACAAACAACAAAACATATGATCGGTGGCGCGGTTTGTGAAACATGGTAGTAACCAACTTTATGAACATTTCTTTTTGGAGATTTAAATTCAAATCATTTGACTATTTTTTGTAAATATTGTTTATTAAAATACAATATAAAGTGCGATATACATTAGATATATAGAACAAAACATACTTTATATATAATAAATACTTGGAAATAAGTTGGACCTAGGGAAGGTGTGGTCGGGTGCAATGACGAGGTTCACACGAAATTCATTCCAATGGTCTTTTCTTGTTGCACACAATTGACTGGATTCATTCGAATGTATAACTTGACTGACTGGAGTTTGGAGACTAGCTTGTTTGGTGTTGGTTGGTCACTGGTGAGCCCAAATGGACTATTTGGACTTGACCAATTTGGTCCACAAATCACTGCCAATCGAGGTAGCACTGTTTGATCGCAAATAGAAAGTGGGCACTAGGGTTGGCGTTGTGGGCGATACAGGACTGGTGAGATGCTGTGCGTTGCCATGTCCATCCACCAGTGTTGTATAGATCAAATTGGACTTGTCGATTATTGCCTCATCCCATGGACCGTAGATATTTCTGAAAAAGAGACAAAATTGGTTTTATAAAAGAGAAAAATATGGAATAAAAATGACTCACTCCTTGTAGACTTGCATTTTGTAATAACCAAAAGGACAAAAGAAATTGACAAACAAAATAACAAAAAGAAACAAGCCACAGTAGACGGCGGAAAAGGTATGATACAGCATCACAAGTGATATGACCGAAAAGACGATGGTCATTATGGTTTTGGCAAAACGAGGCAGTTTCGTGTAAAGAATGCCAAACAGAACAAAAATGTCAATGGCAGAAATGAGAAAGGCAAAGGCGTGATACGAGGTGGAGAGACGCGATGCGAGACAGACCGAAGCAAAGAATGCCGCATTGAGCGATATTGGCTTGGACACTATCGCCGCATTCACACCATAATTGTAGAACGAGAGATGGGCCAGCATCATCAAGGTGACCATTGCGTAGATTGTGTCTGTGCTGATTGTTTCGGTTAGTGTTCGCAAAATGGGACTCATCACAATGCCGGTCACCAGGAAGATGACTGCACTCTTTATTTCGGTAATTACTACAAAATAGATGGAGAAAAAGTGCATCATTAGTTTTGGCATGTTATGGAAATAAGACGATAAAGGGAACCATTATTTTTGGGCAATATAAATATGGTTGATAAGTAGAGAAAGAGGGTAATCAGCAATATCAAAGTAAACAGTAACGAAACGGTCGACTTGGAATGACCAAACGAGTCCAGGTAGATAAAGGTCGAGATTAGTATCACAATGGAGGTTATCTGCTGGGTCAAGGCACCGGTGGCGAGAATAATGTCCAGTAGCTGAACCTTCTCCAGGTTTACTAAACAACGACAACATCAATAAATATACACATAGATCAATTAATAAACAGAAAAGATTTTACCATTTTTGCGTAAATCCTTAAGAAACGAATTGGGCACAAAATTATCGGGGACACCTTGTTTGAGGTAGAGCACTTTGATCCATTCTCCCCTCAAGTTCATGTCCAGTGCATCGTTCGGTTGATAGTGAGCTGGTTGCTGTTGCTGCAGTTGATGATCGAACCGACTAATGTTGTTGTTGATGTTGTGATTATTATTACAATTGGTATTATTATTATTATTATTATGGTGATTAGTCAGTAGATGAGCAGGTTTTGGTGCAGGCAAGAGACTGTTTGGCGGACTGACTAAACGACGACGATTGATGATGTGCGATGAGGACGAGGAGGAGGATGCTGTGGTTGTATTATTGGTCTCCACCAATAACGTCTCCGTGCTTTGATCATCTTCTTCGATTTCATTCAAAAGGACCATTGGCAGATGTTCCAGGACCGTGGATGAGGGGGAGGACACCGAAGAGAGGGAGAACGGTGCCAGTAGAATCATATCACGGCCTGTGAGGAAACGCAGATGGGTGCCGAAGCTAACAACTCAACTCCAACTCCACTCGTCAATCGAAAATCAAAACAAACAACCAGCTGTGCGTGCAAGCCTATCCATAGACGACATGAAAAGTTTGCGTATTCAGAATATTGGGGATAATACTACCCAAATCATTTTATCCACAAATAATATAACATTGAAAATTTATTGAAAAATAAAAATAAATGGGCAGTACAGCACCTGTAGTTGTTGCAACGCCACTGTTCAATGTTTTGGTCCCATTGGAGCACGTGAATTGTTTTTGGTCTTTGAATATTTTCTTTAAAATTCTTTAAAGTCCCAAATTAATTTGTCAAGTGATTTGAGTATTAAATAGAGAAAATGTTCCGATTACTGCCAACAACAGTGCGCACGGTTAACCAATGCCGGACAAGTCAAACTCGATTTTACCACACTCGTTTCTTTGGCTCAACTTTGACGTTGCGTTCAATAATATCTTCAAGATTGTCGCCATCATCCTCATCAACACAATGCTATCAATGTCACCATCACTTGATGAAACCAAAGAGCTATTCATTTCGTTACTATAATCAAAAGCAACAACAAAAAGGCCGTCAGTTTGGGGGCAATACATCCCAATCGTATACTTTCGATCCAACATTGGTCTTTTTGTTCGGGGTTGCGGGAATATATTTTGGCTTGAAGGCTTTCTTTGTTGAGGTTTATGTTAATAAGTTTCATAACTTTAAAGACAGGTAATTGAAGAAACGAATAATAATATTTTATTGATAATTTGTAATTTTTGTTTAAAGTAATGGAAATCAAATTGCGATGAAGAAGAAACTTCAGGAACAGTTGTACACTTTTCTGGACGAGGCACACATCAATGGCACTTTTCGTTCGATGGAGTTGGCACAGTTTGTATTTTCTACAAACCTCGAGGTTAGTTCCAGAAATGTTTATTTTCCTTTAATATTCATTTTCATTTGCAGCCATTCGTACACAGCTGTTTCGAGTCTCGTTTTGGCGTTTTCTTTGGTCTTCCTATCTACTTGAATTATTTCCCCGAAGATGAATCATATCAAGCGGATTTGGATTTGTTTATTGACCATTTCGGACTTGACAAAAATCGTCTCGAGTCGAGCTTCGATTCTGAATCTGGTCAATCGATGATGGATCATCTCAAGCAAAGTCTCAATCTCTCCATTGCTGGTCGTAAGTTTCTTCTCTTGTGGTTGCTCCAGTCTGCCACCGTGCCAACGGATCCTTTCTTCAATTCGGTCGCCCTTGTTGGCTTTCCGGCTCTCACCTACAAATTGGGTCAATTGCTTCGAGTATCAAGTGTGCCAACATTGGTGCTGAGTGTTATCGTTGGTTATGTCCTCTCTGCTGCATCCATCTTATACATGCAATCCATCCGACAACGATTCGGCTATTGGGCTGTGTTCAACTACGAGACCGTTGAAGGAGAGGGAAAAACTGAGGGAGAAACTGCTACTGCTAAAAAGGAAGAACTTCACTCTGCTGCTCGAGAATATCTTGAAAAGTTGGATCAACTACGAAAGATTGTGAAGGACTACTCAATTGCAAACACACAAACAAAGTCATTTGGTCCCAAGCAACGCGCCCTTACGGACTGTGAATATGATAAAATGTATCCAATTGAGAAACGACTGAAGGATGTTGATAGATTCGCTAGTGAAACTGTCTCAACGTTTAGCTTTCTTTGGTAATAATATATTATATGTTGACAAATTGATTTTGAATTTAATTTATAATAATACAATCATAGTATATTAATAACGCATATGACAATTTAGTGAATTTGCCTTTCGAATTTAGCCATAATTCGAATAGCTTGTTTGGCAATTAAAATGTGTTGTAGTTTGCATGTCATAGTTAAGTTTGGTTCTATTTATTTGATTGCTTGCTTGAGTATTCAATTTGGCCAATGCCAACTCGCATTTTAATGTCGCCTGTCAAACCATTTCTGATTGTTGCAATGTTGTTTGCTGTACATTGTCAGGTATGTATGACACTCATCGTTTTGTCTAATTAACGTTTTGTCTATCTCATTCGTGTAGGACCTTTGTGAGCTAGAGCCGAACAAAGTGCCTCGTCACATTCTGAGCATTGGTTCTCTTGACCAGAATCATTTGGTGTTGCTCACCTCTGAGCACATGTACGAGCTTGGCCCGCTTGACCTGAATGACA
The DNA here is from genome assembly GCA_023373905.1 of Rhizoglyphus robini. NCBI lineage: Eukaryota > Metazoa > Arthropoda > Arachnida > Sarcoptiformes > Acaridae > Rhizoglyphus > Rhizoglyphus robini. Next base: position 8,518,180 of record JAKIJQ010000001.1, on the reverse strand, counting down.
CTGCGATGACTCTGCCTAGTCCTGTCTCTCTCAAGGACAAGTGGCCCTCCCTCAGTGCAAGTCCCATATTTCGTCGCTATCGGCAATCGGGCATTTTAAACTCGATCGTTATTCAGGAGCCCAACAAGTCCGACTCTACAAAGGTCATCTTCTCAATAGAACCAAAAGAGCACGAATCGATGCCCATTGGTTATGTAACCATTTTTGTGTACGATGTCGAGTCGGGACAGGTATCCCAGAGTACCTGGACCTATGACCAAACCAAAGGCGGTGGCCTGGAAGGCATGGAAGGACTGGCCAGTGTTTGGATTGCTAGCAATGCAACCTACTTTTACGTGCTACTTCCTGACCGATACGGTGGACAAGTGATGACACTGGTTCGTGTCGACTCGAGCAAGTCCAACTTTGAGCAAGTGGACCGATTGTATCGAATGTGCATGTACGGCGATGGCAATGCCGAGGATGTGGATTACTACGCTGACATTGGTCAACGGGAAGAGGTGTACGGAGTGTACCTCACTGGCACTGACGGCAAATGCAAGACTCCCTGGATGTGGACCATTTACGGAGGTGTCCATCGAAACGGTCGATTCTACCTGTTTGGACAGGACCGTGTCTATTCCTTCTCCGACCAAGTGAAGGTCACACTCAACAAACCATTTCCGCTCACCATTCTGAACTATCAACAGTTCATGCAATGTCCCAACCGCACTCGAACCGTCGAATATTATCGACTGGCTTTGTCTGAAGTCTCTCTAGAGACCGAGAAATCGGTTGATGCCTCTACGGCCAAAGGTAAATTACATTTGATTTTCACTGAAATTAATTGAAAATAATTCCTACAGAGAACAAACTCAACCTGATGTATGTGCTGTTGTTCTTCTTGGGCATGGCTATTATTGTCATGTTCGTTTACATTGTGCAGTGCTTGATGCACGAACAGGGCCAGAACGAGGAAGCCAATGAACATACCGATCCGGCAAGTTTGGTGGTTGTCACTGATGCTGATGGCCAAGCTCAAACTCTTGTCCTTCCTGGCAATCCTGCCGATGCCCCAGCTGGTGGAGCAATCTTTCGGGCTCGTTCACGTTCCCGTACGCCAACTTTGGCATATCCAGACAATCATGTTTGCACCTCAGACGGTGGAGTGATCATTCGGTCTCGTTCTCGATCGGGTTCACCAATTCGAGCTCGTCGTAGCCTTCAATCTGGCTCTATTGGCGCCGGTCATGGTCGAGGACATCGTGCCGCTCCGTACGAAGAGCCCCAAAGCGATGAGAACAACTCATTTCAGTTCTATGTGACCAATTATAAGGGAAATTATTAAATTAAATTAAACAATTTGCACCATTACATTTGTACCATGTCCCATTAGTGCAAAAGTACGCAAATCTGTCTGTTGCTTTTGGCAACAAAAACATTAATCAGCTGTTGATCTGTTCTAGAAAATTCTTCACAGATGTCGTTAGTGGTATTTATGCCAGGTAATCAAAACATTTAGTTGTACTTGTACTTGCCGACCGACTGAAGAGAGGTTGTCCTGCGGTTGTATGCTTTTGGCAGAATTTTCGGAACGAGAAGTTCCAAAATTCTAACCCCGTCGCCACCTCTTGTTGAACATGTTTCACAACCAGAAACGAGTGGCACTATTTGCCTGGACTGTGCATCGAGCCTACAAGCAAATTCAAATATCTTTTCAAAGTCACGGCCGTTATCGTCATTACCACAATCGAGGTACATCCTCAGGGTCATCCATCTGGAGCAAAGTTTCGCCTCTGTTTGCATTATCGTTTGGCCTTTGGCGATCGTCAAACAGCGATGATGCAGAACAGTACAATCAGAACTATGAATTCATGTCCGAACCGATCAGTGCCGAACTGGATCACATCATTCGTAGTGATGCAGTGAAGAAGTCATCAATGCGGTCACAATTTGAACTATTTTGCATGCAAGTCCAAACCGAATTGTGTCGAGCACTGGAACAGATGGAACAGAAATATTCGGACGAAATCGACCAGAAAAAGGTGAAACAATTTCAGGTGGACCGGTGGACTCGGTCTGAAGGTGGAGGCGGTATCACGTGTATTCTTCAGGATGGTTCCGTCTTCGAGAAAGCTGGTGTGAACATTTCAGTGGTACACGGACAACTTCCGCCACAAGCAGTGGCTCAGATGAGAAGTCGAGGCAAGAATCTGCCCGCCGGTCAGTCACTGCCATTCTTTGCAGCCGGTGTCAGTTCGGTGATTCATCCTCGCAATCCAAACATTCCTACGATTCATTTCAACTTTCGTTATTTTGAAGTACAAATTTCCGATCTTAAGAATCCCAACCAACAGCCCGAAGTACAATGGTGGTTCGGTGGGGGCATCGATATGACGCCATACATTCTCAATGAGGACGATGCGCGACAGTTTCATCGATTACTGAAGAAGGCCTGTGATGGACATGACCCGCAATATTACAGCAAGTTTAAAAAGTGGTGTGACGATTACTTCTACATCCAACATCGACAAGAACGGCGGTAAGTGCAGTAATGTCCTTTCGATGGGGCCAATCAATCAATTTATTTATTTTACAGAGGAATCGGTGGCCTCTTCTTCGACGACATAGACGAGCCATCAGCACCGAAAGCATTCAACTTTGTGCAGGACTGTGCCCGCACCCTAGTCCCTTCCTACATCCCGGTGATAGACCGTAATGCCCGCTCGGGTTACTCATACCAGGACCGGCAGTGGCAACTACTTCGTCGTGGTCGCTATGTGGAGTTCAACCTCATCTACGACCGAGGCACCAAATTCGGTCTGGTCACACCCGGTGCACGATATGAAAGCATTCTAATGTCTCTCCCACTGACCGCCCGATGGGAGTACAACCACCAGGTCCCGGTCGGCTCCAAAGAATCTCAACTACTCGAGATTCTCAAGAATCCCAAAGAGTGGGTCTAACCTTAATGCGACCCCACCAACAAACTACAAACGCTTATAACCTCAAACATTAATATTTTTGAAAACAAACAAAAACATTTTCAGTATAGTAAAAAGGCGAAAACAAACAAAATACTTGAATTATTCCAGAATGTGAAATATTTCTTCAATATTATCAAATTATTATATTTTCTTTTCTAAATTATAAAAATGCCAAATGTACTTTCGACTGAATGTGTGATATAAAGTTTAATCGATGACCTATTGCCCCCAGCCAAGCCATCCTCTGACCATTCCACCAAGACCAGCTTTCTTCGCATTGATCTCCTCATCGAGGTTCGGGAATTGAAGATGATTGTGGGCCAGGTCAAAGAACAGTGGCTTACATGGCACTGCACGATATTCGGGTGTGAGAGGACTGAGTGCCACATTGCCGGCCACAATCTCAGGGTCAAAGTTGAACGTGTCCAGTTGTTGAATCAATGGCTAAAAAGCGAAATAAATTAACAACCAAAATCGACACCAAAATGAAATGTTATCCTACCAGTTTCGAATCGGGAGTCTTTTCCAAAGCATCTGCTCCAGGATCGTCCTTCGAGATGGATTCGGCGTAAATGGCAAACTTGTCCGCGTCTGCTTTCGAAAGCAACTTTTGGAGATTTTCTTTGGTTTCCTAGAAAAAGCAAACAGTTACATTAAATTATTAAAATTAAATATAATTTCAAACAGTACCTTATCGGTAACAAATTCATTTTTGAGAGCTTCCTTTGCGTAATAACCAGCCCGGTCAAGTAAAGCAATCGATTCTTTCCAGTTCTGTTTGGCCACATGTCCAATGTAGAAGCATCGGAAAGCCTTGTACACCGTGATGTGAGAATCAATTTCGGCATAGAACCGCTCCACTAAGTAATCGTCGGGAAAGTGCTGTCCAAGTGGCAGTTGTTTGATCTCGTTATATCCTCCAATGATAATCTCGTACTGTCGCAAAATGTCGGCAGGATTCTGCAGTGTGGCCACCAATCGAAGGTTACGTTTGATGATAAGATCCAAACGCAAATAGGTAAGATACTGGTAGAGGGAGGAACGTTCCGAATTGGAGTCCCGCAACAACTGAAGACCATCACGACACTCAAAGATCAACTGTTCGTACAGTGGCAGAGCTTGCCAATCGTTGGCAGGGTCTTTGAGTTGGAGCAAGAAAGAACGAATCTTGTCGTGCTTCACAAACACTTGCTTTCCAAGCCATTCTATTTCGGACAGTGCTTCCGCTTGTTTCACACGAGTTTGGTCAATCAATTGCTGTAAGTGAAATAAAATAATTAATCAATACATTACATTTAGCATTTAACATTACCTCAATCTTGGAGGAAATAGTCTTATCGCCAATTCCGTCAACTTCATTTTTGATTTTATCAATAAACTCCTGGGCACCTTTACCGCCTTTGCCTTCGCCAATATTAAAGGCGCAATATCGCAAAGTGGGCTTAATCTCATCCACACGTTGTTTGTAATGTGCCAAAATTTCCTCATCATTAATAACGTGGAACAACTTTTCATAGATACTCTGTGCCTTAGTCAACAGTTCCGACGCCTTCTGCCATTGGTCAATTTCGAAGAAATAGATTCCATTCAAATAATCAGCATAAGCACAGGTCTCCAACTTGGTACGGGCATCACACTTTGAGTTCTCATCGTTGCACACATCTCGCAGTCGTTCCGACCAGAAAACAGCCTTTCGAAAGCGTCGAATCATGTGAAACTTTTTCCTCGGTTCAGTGTTTGCTTCCTGTTTCAGTTGCATTGCATAGGACCAACAACGTTCGGCAGAAATCAGTGGAATGTACAAAAATCGTAGTGCATCCTTGGGCGATCGTTTCACCTCAAACACCAGCTGAGATGTGACCGGTTTGGCATTGAATGTGGAACGATTCTTGGTGCCAGAGCTTTGCACAAAATTAAGCACTTTCCGAATGCGTTCCAGTCGTTTGGTGCAATACTGGCGATATCGCAGGTAATCACTGTGCTTGAGACCGTGCTGAGATTGACTCTCCTTGATTACAGCCAAAACTAAATTAAATACAAAAATAAACATTAATATCATAATTTGTTTGAATTGCAATACCTTCAAGAGAAATAATATCTTTCTTGCCAACTGCACTGGGCGCATTCTCCTTGTTGGCCTCCTCGATCAGAGTTTGTTGCTGTTGTTCTTGCATGATAAAAAATGAATGTCTGCCTTTTCGTAACAATACTCGTGACTATTAGTTCACGATCAGGCTGTTCCAGGAACAAAAATAAAGCGTATTTGTGACAAAACGGATAAAGCCAAATAGCACAACAAACAGACACACTTCATGCCAATTCATGTACAGCCACGAGTGGACGTGTCGATTGAGCTATCGATGGTATCGAACAATCGAACTCGTCCATCGCCGTATTGCAATGTTTTGATTTGATCGAATTTCTGTTTTGACCGATCACTGCTGTTGTCTGCTGTGTACTTTTATTGTATTCGGGTCATAAGTCGGCTTTTGGTGTTTGTTTGTTTGTTCTCACAAAAATGTCTGGAAATGTAAACGAGTGGAATCGTGACATTTCCTTCGAGGAAAGTCTTCGCCAGCAGCAGCAACTACAACAGTCCACTTCGTCCCCTCGGAATAATGTACCTAACTTTTATGGGGACGATCAACAACAACAGCCAACCTTCTTTGGCGTCGGTCAAGCGGGTTCTAGTTTCTTCGGCAATTCCACCGATCCATCCACCTCGAGGCCTTCTTTCTTAGACGATTATAACAGTTCGGGCTTCAACAATTACAATGACAAATTACGTGATGCAACCTTTGAGTATGACCAAAGCGGTCGATCGTATAGTCCCAGTGGCTCACCACAGGGTCGTAATAATAAACAGGTAAATTAGGAATTATTTTGATTATTATTTTTTTATGATTATTATTTTGTTTTTCTAGGTTGGTGTGGTTAATCCTCGACCTTCGAGTACCGCTGAAGCTGGCGCCGATTCACACAAACTACTCGAATCCTCAAAGTCAAATATATTATCAATCATAAATCTGCTTAATGAACACGTTCTCAGTCATCCGTTTATTGTGTTTCGACGACAAGCTCAGGTAAGTGAGAGGTTGGTTCTCAAAATGTCCTTTAATAAATTAGTTGCATCACATTAGGTCAACAATCGAAGTCTTGCCTATCACCTGACGCCTTTTACAGTGATACCTTTTATGGTACGAGTTCAAGGAAGCCAAGGCGTCGGTGCCTTTTTCAAAGGCCTTCCCAGTTCGCTGGTCAATTATGTTCTTCTGATTGGGTCAGAGTCGTTATTCTACAATTTACTTCAATATCCAATGTAAGCCAAAACAATAATAAAATAACAATTTTGCATTAAAATATTTTCTTTCTTTTTTTCTCAAGTGAATATGACTTTGGATTGAATCAGTTATTCTCTGAACGTCTACTCAAGCATCTAATTCTCAAATCTCTGTCCATTATGGTGGTTACTCCCTTTATTTGTTCAAGCAGTGTCGAAACGGTCCAATCGTTGATTGTTGCCGAATCGCCTTCGCCACTGGACAGCATCAAGGAAGGCTTCAGTCGAATTTTTCATTTTAAAAGTGACCGCAAACTGCCCTTTTACATGTTGATCGGTCCCAGCATTGCTTACCACCTTGCCTACTATGTCATCTATTCCATTACGAAAGAAGCACTGCTCTATATGAATCGTAAATCGCAGGAAGAGGAAGATTACCTTCAGCAACGAAGATATCGCAGAACTGTGAAACGAATTCGTAAGCCAACCCAGGAGGGTGAGGTAGAGCAGAATCAGACTGACTTTATTGAAGTGCTTGACGATAACGAACTCGAAGTTGGCAGTACTGTGTCCACAGTAGCCGGTGGCACTGGTTCCGACACCAAGAACATTCTTAACGAACTCAAGTGCTCTTTGTACGCGAATATTATCACCGATATTGCCTTGTACCCATTTCAAACTGTCCTCTACAGGTACAAACATAGCATAAGGCAAACTTAAATCTAATCTAGCTCTGTTCTCTTTAGATTGTTCCTTCAAGGAACGCGGACTTTGATCGATAATGTGGATGGCCGCACTGCCGTAATTCCACTAATATCAAACTACGATTCGGCCGGTGATTGCTATCAATCAGTGCTCAAATATGAAGGCACCGGTGGCCTGTTCAAAGGATTCGGCGCTCTACTTCTACAGTACAGTGCGCAAGCCTCTTTGATTCACCTGGCAAACTACTGTGTCGAAAAAGTCTTTAATGGATAGAGATAATTTTCAGTGTACATAGAAGAGAAGAGATACAATCTCACAATCCATAGAATTAAGAATTTATAGCGTAACTAACGAATTATTAAATTATTAAACGCAATTTTATGTACATTAGTATGCTGATGAAAACGGTTAAAATCGGTTACCATACCGGTATTTGAGTTTAGGCAAACTTGATCTTCTTGTTAAAGTTATTTCCTCCAATGGAAAGCTTTTGCATTTTATTCTTTTCTGCCATCTTTGCTTGCCAAGAAGGATGCATATTAGCTAAATAGAGAAAATATTATGATTAGTACGTGAATGTAGAAAATTACATAACACAATACATACCACCGCCATTCTCCTTGGGTTGTGTCGATGGGGCAGCGCCAAATCGAGGACTTTGTCCTGGTCGGTTTCCACCTGGACTGCGGAAGTTTTCCCTCTTCTGGAATGGCGACGATTTGTTGTTGTTGTTTCCGAATGAATTACGCGAATTTCCGTTGAATTGCTGTTGTGCAGGCTTTCTGTTGTCAAAAGGTTTGCTACCGCCAAACTTTTTCTGACCACCAGCGAAATTACCTTTGGAGAAGCCACCACCAGAGTGTTTTGGCGCGGGAACCTTTTCTTCTGCATCGTCGTCTTCTTCATCTTCGGATACTTCTTCTCCGTTTTCTTTCAAAAAGAAAGCATCTTTTCGTTTAGCTTGCGGAAACGAGGGTTTCTCTTGGGACATATCAGAATCCTCATCATCGTCTTGGTTGTTGTCACATAACTTTGAACTGACCAAAGCATTACTCAAATCGATACGTTTAATGACAGCCGCTTTGGTGGAAGTCGTTGAGGACTGTTTTGGTTCAACAGGCTTGTTCTGCAACAACGGAGTTATCTGGAATTTGCCAGTCGACGATATCGGCTTCGGTTTTTGTTGTTTCGCCAATGGAGTTGTTGCTTTGGAGTTGACAACATTGTCATCTTTAACATTTTTGTTCGGAGAAACAGTAAATTTAGTGGCAGATTTTGTCGGAGATGGTAATTGTTTCGACTTGGCTGGAGATTTTGAAGGAGTTTTCGCGTTCTGTGGCTGTTCTTTGGTTTTAGTGGAAGCTTTGCCGTTTGTGTTCGGTTCATCTTTACTGTCTTTATCGTTCTTCTTTTTATTATTCTTTTTCTTTTTCTCACCATTCTTGCTGCTCTGTTCCCACAATTCCAACAGTTCGGGCAACCAAAGTTCAGAGTCGGGATTGTCCTCTTTGAATTGCTTCACAGCCGCCTGAACTTGTTTTGAGGCACAGACCAAAGCCACAACACGTTCAGAGGATGCTTGATCTGGCTATAAAATAAAATAAAATAAAATAAAATAAAAATTAAATTACTATTTGCTCGGGCAAAAACAATCTAAACAACGCACCTTTTGAATAATGTTCTTGAAGTAATCAACATCGTGAACTAAAGCCTTTTTCGAAATCAAATCCTGGTCGAGTGACTTCAGTGAGCCAGCTTCCTTCTGGCGCAATTCAATTTTCTTTTTCAACTTATTGATATCGTTCGGTGCACCGGCGCCCTCCTCTTGCCTTTTCTGATGATTCTCCAACTTTTTCTTAAGTTCATTGATCTGTTTGCACAGTTTCTGTCGAACCTGAAACTTGCCCACACGGATTTGTTTTCGCATCACCACAATCTAGGCAAAAAGATGAAAATGTTTTAGTGGCTGGCGGACAAATAAAATAAATACCTGATGATTGACCAGTGGTTTGTCCATCGTATTCTAGTGAGGATGTAGATGTTTGTCACGAGATGAGATAAATGACCACAATTAAAGATGAGCGGGGACGAGGTTTCGATTTTTGACGATTTCAGGAAGGAAACCAAATTGAGCCTGCAAACGGCCAACAGCCAGACGGACAACATAGAGAAAAGCGTGCATGCTTCTCACATGCGGCATGGGTAAATACAGCGCTAGTGCTGCCACCGGGTGCTTGCTCAAACAATTAATTTTCAAAAATTTTCCCGGTTTGATATTTTGGCATATTCACATTAATTAACATAATTTAATGTTTATTTAACGATAAACGCATTTTGAGATTGTAAATGACATTTAATAACAACAAAAATTCTTCAAATTACATTGCAACGATCACATTAATTGGCCTTTGATAATTGCGCATGATTTATTACTGACAATTTGGTTGAGCTATGAAAACACAGACAGTTGCTCATTTTGCTGACATTTCAATATAAAAAATAATTGAAAAATTCCACTTGCACTTGACAGTTGAGTGTCAGGCTGAAGGTTATTTGGCTTAAACTCCTAAAGTTGACGAATAAAATGGCTCGCTTGGCAGTGTCCGAGTGAAATGGTCCATGGCCAGGCGATAGGGCAAATTAATGTGACCTGACTAACTACAAAGCGATCAGTACTTGAGCTTCATAAAAGTCAAATTCTTTTAAAAATAAAATAAAATTCAAGATTGCTTAGACATATACTTTATAAATTATAAGAATCATTAAAAGTACAAATTGAATTGTTCAATTCATATTGTGTAAAAGGTTGTGCCATGCCTGCAGCAAACAGATCCGAACTCTGATTCGAACGAGTTCAACTTGCTCACTTTGAGTGCCTAGATCTGGCTCTCCTTGAAGAAGGTCGTTTTGATTTTCGGGATGTTCTTCGGGATGATCTCGGAGTGGATCGGCTCGACCGACACGACCGTCCACCACGTCTTCCAGATGAACGACCGCACATGCAGCACAGTGCAAACACTATCAATAAGCCAAAAAGGGCTACTAAAATTCCAATGATTATGAGCGTTCCAGTGTTAAGGCCTGAAATGAAACATTAAATTGAGTTTTGTGGCACACACACACAAGACACAAACCTAGAAACTTGTAATCACAAATGACAAACTTTTCATAGTCCACTGAGGTCAAATTGATTGTCTTGTCTTTAGGGAATCTGTCCGTATATGCAACCGAATCAAATCCATGCACTTTCTTCTCGCAAAACAGGTAGAGGTAATAGTTGTTGATCATTGCCTGAATCACTTTGTCTTCCCACGGATGTTCGCACTTTTTGTTGGAGAACATGAGGCCATCGCCAGCTTTGCACATGAACGACATATGAGAGCCTGAGAACTGTTTTGCCTTTAAGTCCATTTGGACAGATCTCATTTCCCAGTCACCTTGGTTTAGTAGGAAAACAAAGAAATAATTCTGATCAGAAGCTGTGAGCCAAACAGCGTCGGCTTGAAAGATTCCTTTCGTTCCATCGTCATAGGTCCATATTTCGTCAGAAATATCATTGGATTTTTTGTCGAATCGTAAAATTTCCACTTTATCCTCTCCATTCGCGAAGTGAATTAACAGTTGATCACTTTCATAGGCGTGAACAAGATGCGGAAAGCCTTTGTTTCTGTTCATATAAAAGTAGCCAAAATTGTACATTACTGGCCAAAGGTCTTTCAGCGCAACTGGGACAGTACCGTTGAGCCGAAGTTCTCTTTTGTCGATTTCTTGATTGTCGTCAGTTGTGGTCAAATTGTACACATACCAGTCTTTGGATATCAAACAATACTTGTTTAATTCGACAAAATAAAATATCGCTATTTGCTCAGCGAATTTATCCGGCGAATAGTCACATATGCCCTGTGAAAATATGATCAAACTCATTACACAAAGAACATTAGCCAAATCATTGACATACCTGACACTCAATTTGTACTGAACAAACCAACGCCATCATTGTGATCACTGACCATTGCTTGATAGACCACATTTGGGATTGGCACTTGCCACTTACTTTTGCTTGGAGTAAAACTAAAATAATAATAATAATAACTCAATACTACCTAATATAAATCGCTTATGCACCCGAAACATTCTAAACTCGGAAAATTCGCTTTGTCATTGTATAAACTTTTTAATGAACGTGTCTCTTTGTTTACAGTGTCTCTATGCAATTTAATTTAATTTAATAAATTTAAATATGAGAAATTAAAAAATTATCAATATTCTAAACATCTTGTTTCCATTTTAGTTTTGCTAGAAAATCTAACTCATTAATTGATAATAACGTTCAAAATTTGTAAAGCAATACATTAATGTAATAATAATGTCAAATTGTCAAATTAATTTTTTTGTAGTTATGTAAATGGGCAACCTTTGATATCTTTACGGATTTTAATTATTATAAAATATCAAAATATAAATATATATTCATATGCATGAAACCACCTATCATATAAATAACTGGATTCAAAATTGCGACCTTCATTGCATGATCAGTATTGAAAGTGCATTTTGTCTCAACTTGTAAAATGGCTAAATTTGCAGCCATTTTAGTAATTATCTCTTTGTGTTACGTTAATTTTGATTACCAGTTTGTTTCGAGTGAAGATGCACCAATTCCTGGGATTACAAATCTTCAAGTTGGTTTCGATATAACCAAATTGAATCTGTTTCCAACCGCGGACTTTGATCAAGGCAAGGCAGCATTGAATTTTCTTGATTTCACGTACAACAAAGGCCAAAGGTGGTATTTTCCGGATGTGAAAAAATGGTTTCGAATGCCCGATCAAGTTTCGGTGGTCAATTCGTTGCCATCTACGAGTGTTAACATATCGACACAAATAAAGCAAACAATACTGGATTTTTCAATTGGTGTGAATGCCGATTTCAAAGGAGAACCGGCAATTGCAATCCCAATTATACCCGAGCTTCTTGATTTGGCTGGTGCGGGTGCAAGCCTGAAAGCATCCTTTAATTTGGTTATGGAAAAGAATAGTGCCATTATTTCGGTGAGTATCTTAAGTGTACAAATAAACATGCTTTTGTAAAAATATACTAACTTGCTAGCTTATATCAGATTTGATTGTTTGTTGCTTTGATTAATCTGCCAACTTATATATTAATACTGTTGTATATTAATAATATTATTTTCATTTTAAGGTTTCTCAAAGTGCCTTGTCTCACGAAGCTTTTTTGCTCACTCCAGACTTGCTTGAACCGAGTGCAAGTTTCACGAGTGATTTAAACAAACTCACCGGCGATTATAAAGATAATTCAGCCGCTTACGATAAATTTGTTGAGAATTATGGTACGCACTTTTTTGTATCTGCTAAATTTGGTGGTCAACTCTCGTTGAATTCTATAGTAACGACAAATTTTCTTCGTTTATCTGGAAGTGTTACAGCAGAAGCTTGTGCAAAATTAAATTTCATAGAATTCTTTCAACTAGATGCAGATATCGGAATCGATATAAATGGCACTTTTGAGTCTTATAAAAAAACTTTTCAATCCGATTTTCGGCGATACGGTGGATCAACTCAAGGCATTGTAAAGTTTAATTATACAATTCCGCCCACTGACTTGAAAGAATGGGAAAGTAGCTTGAAAGAATCTCCATGGCTGGTGAAAGGTCACCTGATGCCAATCAGTAACTTGGTTAAAAATGAAAACACAAAGCACGAATTGGAAGTGGCAATTTATGTAAAAGTTTCCAAGGCATCACTTAACCAAATGCTTCCAATACTGGACTTGATTGCGGCGCATTACCTGGATTATGGAGTATTGCCGGAAGCGCCTTCTGTGGGTAATCAATTTGGCGAAGGTTTCAAAGAGATAGCACAAGAAGTAGTTAAAACAGGTGAAGATATTGTGCATGGTATTATAGATGGCATATCTGATTTCTTTGGGTCCCTTGGGGCGCCGGATGGGACCACACCAAAAATTATACCAACTTGCCTGTGCACTGCCGACAAATTGAAAGAACTTGTCAACGAGAACCTCAATCGTAAAGTGCCAGTTCGTCATGATGTGTACATTCTTCAGAAAGGAATACTTGAAATTCAAGACATTCTGTGGAAGAAAGGAACTAATTCATTTCCTATTGGAAAATAACAATACATACTAATGTTTACTAAAGTACTGACTTTTTTTTTATCAGATCAGCAAATATTATTAACAATACATAATACATGTAACATTACACTTATTACAGATCATTACTAATAGGTTTCCGTAAGTAATGCCGCTAATGAAATGCTGAATTCAATTCAAAATGATTTAATATTGATGAAATTTAAATTCCAAATTTGTAACTTTACGCTGTTTCTTTGATTTGATTGATATTTAAAATAAACCTTTGATCAAATGCATTAATGTTTTTACTTTGTGAATTGTTATATAAAATTAAGACTCAAAGGATATTAGCTAAATGGAACACAATATTCTAATTTTGTTTGCAGAAATTTGTCTTATATTGACGATTACAACTGGACTTTTGACATTTAGAGTATAATTGTTAATGCTCAATAGAACAGTCTTTTTATAGCGCACTTTGCAAACGTTGCATTCATGTCACAGATGACCGTCTACGCTTTTCTGTTCTTCAGTGTAATCTTTGGCATGGTGTCATGCAAGAAGGTATGTTATCTGTATCTGCCTGACGAGGACATACTAACAATCATAAATCTTTTCTAGAGTACACCAGGCAAGAACATTTTATTTATTTGTCCGAAAGACGATGATATATTTGTAGTGACAAAGTCACTGGCCCTCACTGTTGCTTCTGCCTCGAAACTTCCAGCCACTTTGGAGATGAGTTCCTCAGCAGTTTCAATTAGTAAAAAGTGGAATGCTTTAGCGAAAGACCCAAAGTTTCAAGAAGTGGCCAAGTCAGGCTTGCCAGTTTGGTGTGACATCTCTCCCAAAGGCAGCTACTTGCTGTACTCTCACGGTGACAACACAACCGGCTTGTACGACATTGCTAAAGACCAGGTTAGCACTGTTGAGCTGAACCTACCGCCGAGTTTGGTGGCACTTAGTGCGGACGAGGCCCATCCAATGATGGTGCAGAATTACCAAAATGGCCTGCTGCTCACCGTGGTACTGTTTCACGACAACACCTTGCGCCGAAATGGCTCCGTGTTCCTGTGCTATTACGCGAGTGACAAGCGTATCCAGCGCTCGAGCACTCTGTTCAATTATCCCTGCATTGACACTATCGAATGGGGAGTCATTGCTGGATTCATATCAGACGATGTCATCTATCTGGTGGGCAACGATAGTCATGTGCACTACTTTGATGGCAAGTGCATGGAAAAGAGTGAGGCTTGTTTGATGACAAGTGTTGAATTCTATTCCTTCTTTGTGGTGCCAGATGGACTGAGCGTCGGTAAGTGCGCGGAGATTTCAACGTTGGTTAACCAATGTTGAAATTTATTTAATAGGGCAAATTGTTGCCATTGCTGTCGGTGTCTTTGTCTTGGCGATTCTGGTGGTAGTGGCCACTTTCTGCCTCATTCGGTGGAAGCGCAAACGGGCCAACAAAAAGCCATTGTCTAAACGACTCTCATCGGCTAGTCGTGGTGGCAAGAAAAGGCGATCTAAAGTGACAAGATCTAGTCGAATGTCGAAAGGTAGACGAAGTTCGTTGCACAGTCGCAAGGGCGCATCATCGCTGGCTAAACGATCGCCCAAAGGCAGTGGACATCGATCAGCCCACAGTGTTCGTACTGCCGGCAAAGCGAGTGCTCGTTCCGTGAAGAAATCCTTGAGAGGTCGTAAGTCAAGCAAACTTACTGGCAAGACCCGTCGCACTCGTATTACCTCAACTCACTCGAAGCGTCATTTGAGTTTGAGACGAAAGTCATCGTTGCGTCCACATTCCAAGCGCACTCCACAAAAGCATTAGCACGCTTGTGTTGCCCACAGTTGCCAATCAATTGTCTCATCTTTCTACATGCAACTGCATACTCCATAGTGTTGCCCATTGCAAGTTACAAAATGTCATTAAATTACAACTTGCTACATTTGATTTGTGTCGCATTATTTTCTATTATATTTGGACATTGTGTTTCATCATTAAGCAGCATTGAGTTTTGTTTTCATTTTGCTAATTTTCGCTCGCAATTTGCTTTTGCTTTGACTTAAGATCTCTTTTTTATCTGCTTTGGTATTAGAAAACTCAAAAGACTGCTAACTTTGCAGTGCAAAGTGATCAATATGCTCGAGTCTCTGTTGAATAAATTGTACAAACTCAAAATTGCTAAAAGTTGTTCTAATTTAATCTAGACAACTCTATGGAGAGTGAGCAAGTTGCGCAAATAGATGGGACAATTGAATAAGCAGCCATAAGTGGGCAGAAGGAGAAAGATGCAATGCACAGCTGCAAAGCGCTAACTTTATCGGCGCTTGGAGGAAGTCTTGGAAGACTTCCTGGAGGAAGCCCTGGAAGATTTCCTGGAGGAAGCCCTGGAGGACCTTTTGGAAGTCTTGAGCTTCGATGCTGAGGCTCGCTTGGACTGGACTGAAGTCAAGCGAGAAGACTTCTTCTGGGATCGACTGCTGCGCCGAGTGTGGACATTGCTTGCCTTCAAGGAGGCCATCGTGTTGCGTTTCAACGAGCGTCTACTTTGGACATTCTTGCCAGAGCTCACACGATGAGACTTGACAAGACTTCGAGTCTTGAGAGCAGAGGAGCGCTTCTTCGACATAACCGAGCTGCGCTTTCCAAGCTTGGCAGAACTGGGCTTAGCAGACTTGGCAGCACTGAGTTTGCGAGACTTGGCCGGACTGATCCTGGAAGACTTCTTAGCCGAGCTAGCTTTGCGATTTTTGAGTGAGCTTCGTCGCTTTTTTGACTTGAGCGAACTTCGCCTTTTCGACTTGAGAGAGCTTTTCTTGCGAGACTTTGACTTTGAGCCCTTGGTCTTGCGATGTGAACCATGAGAGCGCGATCGCTTTGCTCCAGCTCCCTTGCCGGTGCTACCTTTGTCTTTGTTTCCGATGATCTTTTTCTTTCGAAGAAAGCAACAAACAGCGATGAGCACCACAAATGCAATGGTCACTGTCACCAGGACAATGAGTATAATCGCAACTAAAAAGCAAAACACGATTACACATTGTAGTCTATAGAGGTAATTGCAAATCAGTGCAATCACTTACCAGTGGACAGACCGCTTGGCTCAGTGACAAATTCGGCGTATGGCACAGTTCGCAGCTTAGCTGCAGGCACCTGGTAGACAGATGACTCAAAGATGCGCACCTTGCTGTCATTGCCAAGCAGGTAGAAAGTGTCATCAGCGACAAAGCCAACAATGGGACCCCAGTCACTCTTTACCGAACACGGAGTGTGGAAGATGTCGTGCGAGAACTGCACACGATGCTGATCCGGGTACTCGCACATTAGCCGTGAATCATTCACCTCCATGGTGTTGTTCTCGGCACTGTACTGCACCACGTGGAACATGATGCCATCAAGCTTTCGCACCACCATGTACATCGCATCAAGCTGGTCCGAGCTGAGCATGAGAGTGTACGGTGTGAGGGGCAACGTATCGGACTCCATCAACTTTTGACTTTTCACATCGTAACGCATGGTGCCATTCATGTCGGGAGTGGAGAAAAAGATCGACTCCGTCTCGCCGCTCTGTAGCCAGAACTTGCAGTCTTTGGTCTTGCAGATTTGCAGTCGCTGCTCTGCAGCCAGTCCAGGCCAGACCGAACTCATGTCCTTTGAGCTCGCGTTCACGTCCACCTCCTTTGGCAAGGACCACTTGTCCAGTTTGTAGACGGACAAACTTTTGGTCACCAGGTCCAGCTTACCCTCGAGCATGCCAATCGCAAGAATATTCTTGCCCTCAAACTAGAAGGCAAGAGTGGCAGTTAACTTTGAGCACAAACAAAGAGACATCTTACCTTGAAGGTCACTGCAAGAGAGGCGCACAAAGCGAGTGCCACTAAGCCACGTAACATACTCATGATGTCAAACTTGTAGTACAATGTAGTGGGTTAGCAAGATGTAATACTGAACTAGGCAGGAGTTAACAGTCAAATGAGCTCGAACACTGAGAGAGATTGATTATTTAAGAAAGCATGCAATACCGAACAAGCGATACAAATTGTCAATATTGACTAAGTTGTGTAGAAATGTTGAATCTGTTTTCAACATTGGTTGATAGAAAGTTTCGATTCGAAATCGATCGTTTGTTAGTTTATCAATTGAGAATTTACCAATTTAGTTGTAATTCTAAATCGGATGTTCTACAGAACTGTAAGCTTACAAGCCAACAAACTTCAATCACATTTGTCATATTTAGTTTTGTTTGATTGCACACTTTTGCAAGTTCAATCCTTTTTGTCTCGCCCTAGTCAACAAAGCAATGTTTGTTCGATCACTTCAAGTAGTGTCACAGCTTTTGTTGTTTCAAGTGATTTTGATCACTTTTGTGCAAGTCAAAGCGACAGGTGAAACTTCTATTCCACCATCGGACCTGAATGACGAGGTAAGTGTTTGTTACAATTGCTTTGTGCTAATTAGTGATTTTGGTGTTTATTAATTCAATTTCAGACCGTCATCAACGATCTCAACACTGGAAAGCGACAAATATTGGCAATTGGCCGAATGGTGCACTCCATGGACAACAAGATTGTTATGCTGGTTGCCCAGTTGGACGAGAAAGGAAAGCCCACTCAGAAAGATGACATTTATGTGTTCAGTCACATTGAGCAAGTGTCCAAAGGAATGGTCCTGAAAGGTGGCGAAATGCTCAAGTCGAAATGGCCTGAACTGCATCATTATCTGGAATTTGATGTCGGACAGCTGTATTCTATTCTTATGCTCTCAGATAGTCAAACGGATTATGTGATGGTTTTTGCAAGAGACGGCTCTCAAGAGATTAATGATCGCGCGTTCAACGTGATCACTGGCCATACTGAAACTTTAACAGACGTTAGTAGTTTCTTTGACCATGGCAATGGCATTTCTTCTACCAAGCAACTTGCTTGTTTCTGTACCGATGGTTATGCCGCTAAGATACAATTAGCGAAGTTCGGAGATGATGACACATTTGACTTAGATAAAGAGACTGAAGTCAGTTATTCGGACATTTTTACAATATGTAAAGGCAATTCAAGCGATGAAGTGACCGTCACCTATGATGACGACTGTCTACCACTAGACTGGCCCATTTGGACTGGCTTTGTGGACGACAAGTTTGTCCACTTGATCGATAAGCAAGGCACCGTGTACAAGTTCAATTCAAATGCCCTGGACGCTCCTTCGGTGGATAATCCGTCAGTCAAACTTGAGAAAATCAAGCGAAGTGAACTATTTGGCTCGGTCAATGGTCATGGCTCAGACGATAATGACCATCACGGCAATGACTCACATGGCACTGACTCACACGGCAATGGCAGTGGTAAGTTTGTTGGATTATCTATCCAAATTAAGTTCAAAGTATTGTTTTATAGAGAAAGGCAAAAGCAACGGCGAAGGAGGCCTTAGCACTGGGGCTATTGTGGTCATCGCGGTGGTGTCGATTGTGTTCATTCTGGCAGTGGTTGCAGTGGCAGGGTATTGCTTGTGCTGCTCAGGCCAGAGATCGCCCAAGCAAGGATCAAAGCCCAAATCGTCCGGCAGCAAAGGAAAGTCTCGAAAAAAATCGAGCAAGGGGTCCAAAATGTCTAGTGGACAGAGCAAAAAGTCGAGCAAGATGGCAAGCAAAATTCGTTCAAAGCATCGAACATCGGCTAAAGGTGGTGTCGCGTCCAAGGCTTCCACCAGACGATCATCCGCTCTTGCTCACAAACCTGCTTCTGGTCATAAGGTGGCTTCGAGTCGAGCTTCGAGCCGTCCATCTACTAAACCATCCGCCCGAAAGGGTTCCAGCCGTCGATAAACAGTTAGGCAACTGTAAATGCAGAAAATAGCATAATTAATACTTTTAAATTTTTAATAAATTTAATTGTCACAAATTGGTTTTGTTTGTCTCGGTCTAGCATCACTAGGCTTTGCTTATTGCATGTAAATTCGATCAAATTAGTATCAACAATTAAATTGAGAAAAGTTACTTGATTTTATATTTTAAATTCCATGTCTATCAATTTCACTTAAATATGTCAAATTGTGTGTTTAGATTTAGTTTGATTTTCATGTTTGCAAGCACTTTAGTCTCGCTTTAAACTGCAAATGTCTGTTCGAATGTCACTTCGAGTCGTGTCACTTTTGTTGTTTCAAGTGATTTTGCTCACTTTTGTGCAATTCAAGTTGCATGATGCTGCTTCTAATTCATCGTCAGACCTGAATGACGAGGTAAGTTTGTTGGTTTTGTTTTGTGTTGGCATGACTGCAAGTCTTTTCTAATTCAATTTCAGACCGTCCTCAACGATCTCAGCACTGGAAAGCGGCAAATACTGACAATCGGTCGAATGGTTTACACCATGGACAAAAAGATTGTTATGCTGGTTGCCGAGTTGGACGATAAAGGACTCGTTCAGTGGGACGACATTTACGTCTACAGCAACATTGAGCAAGTGTCCAAAGGGATGGTCTTCAAAGGTGGCGAAATGCTCAAAACCAAGTGGCCAGTTCTGCATGAAAATCTGATTCACCATGAAAACAGAAACTATTCGTCAATTTTTACAATCTCTGATTTTAAAAATGACTATGTTGCCATATTTATGAATGATGATAAACATGTTCTGTACAGTATCAACGAAGGGAAATTATATGACTATAACAATTTTTATGGTTATTACAATGCCATCTCTAGCACCGAACTTTACGCTAGTTACGCTACTAAAGGCCAAAATGCAAAGCTAATCTTAAAAGAGTTTGAAGGACATGGGGACACTTTATTGAAATATGTTGGCATAAAAGATGTATACGGCATTGACATTTGTAAAGCTGATGACAGCGATGAATTGAGCATTAACCAGGACTGCAAGTCTGGTCCAATGAACTGGCAAATACGGACTGGCTTTGTGGATGACAAGTTTGCCCATTTGATTGACAAGCAAGGCACTGTGTACAAGTTCGATGCGAGTGCTCTCAAAAATTCGTCAGCCAAACTTGAGACAATTAAACGCAACGAACTGTTTGGCTCGGCCAAGAATGGCAATGGTAAGTCTGACGGATTGCCTTTCAATTGATATCAAAATATTGTTCTATAGATACCAAAAGCAACGGTGCAGGAGGCCTTGGCACTGGCGCTATTGTGGTCATCGTTGTGGTGGTGATTGTGATCATTCTTACACTTGTTGCCGTGGCAGGATATTGCTTGTGCTGCTCGGGCAAGAGATCGCCCAAGTCGAAGCCCAAATCGTCTGGCAGCAGAGTAAAGTCTCGAAAGAAATCAAGCAAAATCAAAGGATCTAAAATTAAAGGATCCAAGGTTTCAAGTACCAAAAAGTCGAGCAAGATTGCAAGCAGAATTCGTTCCAAGCGTCGATCATCGGCTAAAAGTGGTGCCACTTCCAAGGCTTCCACTGGACGATCGTCCGCTCTTGTCTCAGCGAACAAGCCTGCATCCGGCCGCAAGAAGGCTTCGAGTCGTGCTTCCGGCCGCCGAACTACCAAGCCAGCTTCTACTCGAAAGGTTTCAAGCCGCCGATAATCAACTAAACGACTGTAAAGTCAATATTCCAGCAACAGATTTGCAGAGCTAATCAAGTCTTTTTTTATTCGTAGATGTTGAAATTTCTGAAATAATAAAAGATATTTCATAATTTTGGTTACGTTTTTATTGCGTTCAATAATTTCAATATATGAAGTGGTCACAAACTTTAATGTATTATTAATTATTAGTAATATCAGAATGTACTGTGTAAATTGTTGTGTAATGTGCGTTCCAAAGTAACAAGTATTTTGTGTTACTAATTGTACTGTAGCTAAATGTCCATTAGTCCATTAAATGGACAGAAGAGAAACTTTGTGCACCACTAATAATCATAATATGCGATTTCTGTACATTTTAGCCCTCGGTGCCCCATTTAAATTTTCTTTTAATTGTGGTAAGATTCCACACTCCCTGTTGAATGTCCAAAACTTCCTGTCGAACGGGCACATGACGACCCAAATTTTGATCAACGTAATACCGAACATCGGCGAGAGTGCAATTGCACAATTCGTGCAAATCCGGATCAGTATCCTCAATTTTATACGTCTCGACAAGTGCTTCCAAAGTAATCTTAATTATTCGAAGGGACTGTCGGGCAAATTTGGAATACATTGCATTCATCAACTCATACTTGATGTCTTCGTCCTTAACCAAATTGTAAATTTCCGTGTACAAACCACCAATTTCCCATGGGCTACGCTCAACTGCCAATTGCCACTCCTTCAGGGCGTCATCGTCGAAGGTGCCATTTTTTGGCTGTGTTATTTCACCGCCATAGAATACTATCCGTGTATGCGTGTGTTGATTCAACTCCGAATGAACATCTTCCTGTTCGTAGAATGCACCAGCATTAAAGCCACCAACACCAGCTACGCTTGCATGAACTTCCGCTTCAACTTTTTCCTTTGTTTTCTTTTCGCAATATTTCTTCTCGATTTGCAGACTTATCGACAATTGACCACCAAAAAATGCCTTGGTGTAATAGTGTGTGCCATACTCCGACAGAAATTTGTCAAACACTTCGGGATTGCTTTCATAGGTACCAGTTAGTTTGGCGTAATCCTCCTTAAAGCCTTTGGTTGGTTCCAGGTCAGTAGAGGTATCAAAGATGATGTAGTGTGAATTAAGATATCCATTGACCTAAAATTAAACACAATAAAAATTAGTAATTTTGTTTTTAATATTCCAATATCTTACATCGGCCGATATTCGATCTTCTTCCACCATTGTTTTGACCGAATTTTCATAAGACACACTTCCACCAGCGGTAAACCCGTCTACACCAGCTTCACCGCCAACATGAAATCCCCACGAAGTTGCATGCGAGTCCACAGTTGTGTGTATTGATGAAGTGAGCTCAAGAGTGGCCTTTGAATGGATCGAAATCGCTTGCACTTGGTCAGGTTGACTGTATCGCTTTTTAGCAAAATCGAAAAATTTGCCTTTGTTGAACGTGAATTCAAACAGGTTCTTCTGACCACGTCCATCCTTTTCGTCCTGTCCAGGTGGTGGAAACAGGTCAAGCTTGTTCAGGTCGAATCCCTGTTGCATAAAGGAAACACCCGGCACCAATTCATAAGCTTGGCCATTTTTCTGTGAGAAAGCACTTTCAATGGAAACAGACAAAACCACCAAAAGAAGTTTGAGAAGAACCATTTTGACGATGCAAACACTGCACAGTGGCAAATGAATGCAATAATTGGTTTGTTCAAATGTTTGTGTCTTCTTTTATATTGGAGACGCTCACTGTGCAATGCTCACCTTGGCATTTATTAATTGGACATACTCGTATTAATTAATAATTCGTATTTACGTTACAAATAGCTTATTTAATGTGCCATACGTACTTGGATAAATTCAAATAAATACCTGAGGTAAAATATAAAATTATTTATGATTAATTCACAAAAATATTTGAGAATTATTTTCTTACTTCTATAATTTGGTCTAGCTGATTGCTGGTTGGCCAAGTTTGGCTGTTCAGTTAGGTGACATGTGATTTGATAAATTGAATTATTCAAAGATGACATTTTATGCAGGTGTTTGGGTGAATTGAAATGTGCAATGCATTTGAATGACATTTATGTTAATTAGTTGGCGCCAATCTGTTCACTTGTTATTACAACTTTAACGACATCAACAAATTGTCAAAAGCAAACTTGAAAAACAGCAGTGGCAAGAAAACTGGCGGAAAAGGTGCAAAGTTTACCAGGCACAAGTGAAATGCAAACTCGCTGAATATCTCAAAGTGCAAAGTTTCTCGCAAAATATCGAGGAGCTGTACGCTCAAAATGTAGTGCAATGAAATGAAGCAAACATTTCTGCCACAGCCACAAAATTTATGGAGCATTTAAAAGCTTTAATTATATCACTGTAAGCATTAACAGTTCCTTAACTGATTGTCGTCGGCTGGAATCTTGTCGGGCCAAATTGGGATTAGTAGACAATGGACGGTCTGAAGGGCCACTTGAAGCCACCTTTACAAAGCCGAGTTGTTAGGTGAAGCAAGGGCGGACAATTGACCTGTCTAGAAAGAACAATCAAAGAAAAGCAATTATTGATCAGAGTTTGATCTCGTTAGTATCAATGCTGAACGATGGATTTTATGATTAAGGAGGTGGCAATACAGATGACCATTTGGGCAAAATCGAAATGCGATTTAGTTGCACGATTTAACAAGAGAGTGCTAAAGTGGTCCAAACCGAAATGAATAAAATAGCAATTGCACCATAGTGAATAGCCTATATGAGTAAACTCACACAACTCATGTGCACAATTGAATGTATTTTAATATGAAATGAATAATGTCTACAGTAATTTGCTGTTCAACGTCGTACGGTGGTCGCTTTGCGACTAGTAGCCTTTCTACTAGACTTTCGTTTGCTTGCCAATCGACGGCTCGATGTCTTTTTGCATTTCGATTCCAACTTTCGAATGGACGCTGGCTTGGTGGCCAAGTGACGGCCCGACGCCTCAATTGTCTCCAAATTTCTGCCACTCAATTTCTTCGAAGCAGGCTTATAAGCAATGGCCAGTGCGGAAGATCGACCAGTGGACGCCTTGGAGGCCTTTCCACCTTTTACCAAGGATGATCCACCGCGTTTAGAGCGAACTCTACTTGCAATCTTGCTCGACTTTTTAGCACTTGTAGCCACTTTGGAACCCTTGATTTTAGAGCCTTTAATTCTGGATCCTTTGATTTTGGACCCTTTAATCTTGGAATCTCCAACTCGGGAACCTTTGATTTTGCTCGATTTCTTTCGGGCGCTTCCTTTGGCACTACTAGACGAATGATGCACTCTCGATCCTTGTTTGGGTGATTTCTTGCCTGAGCAGCACAGGCAATAAGATGCCACTGCAACCACCACCAGAATGAGCAGAAGCACCACCACAATGATGATCACAATGGCACCGGTGCCAAGGCCACTATTTCCGTCAGTGTTGGTTCTATTAGCTAAAAGAATACAAAGAAAGTACATGCTCAATTCAGATTCAAACAAAGACAAACAATCAAACTTACAGTTGGTGCCATTGTCGTCATTGGCCGAGCCAAACAGTTCACTTCGTTTGATTGTCTCAAGCTTGGCAGACGAATCATTGAGAGCACTCGCATTGAACTTGTACACAGTGCCTTGCTTGTCGATCAAATGGACAAACTTGTCATCCACAAAGCCAGTCCAAATGGGCCAGTCCAGTGGACCTGCTGGACAGTCCTGATTGACGCTCACCTGGTCACTTGCATTGTTTTCTCCTTTACATATTTGTAAATCGCCTGAATATTCAATTTTAGCTTTTCCGCCTAATTTGCCATCATCGTCTTTACTTTTCAACCGAACGAGCTGTAACTTTGCTGCTTGTCCATCAGTACAGTAACAAGTGAGTTGCTCGGTAGAAGAAATGCCATTGTGAGGGAAGCGACTTATTTCTTCACTATTTAAATCACTAACATTTCCATCGATGACATTGTATGCAAAATTATAAATTACTTCGAATTTGTCTTCTGCATAAACCATCACATAATCTGTTTCACTGTCCGAGAGCATAAACATTGTATGCAGCAGATTGATTTTTGATTTCAGCCAAAGATGCAGTTCGGGCCATTTCGACTTGAGCAATTCACCGCCCTTCAGGACCATTCCTCTGGTCACTTGTTCAATGTGACTGAACACATAAATGTCATCCTTTTCAGTGAGCTTTCCTTTATCGTCCAACTGGGCAACCAGCATAACAATCTTGTTGTCCATGGAGTGAACCATTCGGCCAATTGCCAGTATTTGTCGCTTTCCGGAGATGAGGTCTTGGAGGACTGTCTGAAAATTGTTGAGTTGAAATTAGTTGGATTACCAGTCACTGTCACTTGACTTACCTCATCATTTAGACCAGTCGATGAATTCGTAGAGTTCTCGGAGGCATGCACAAAAGTGAGCAAAATCACATGAAACAACAAAAGTTGTGACACGACTCGAAGTGATCGAATAGACATTGCAGGGCTCAAACTTGCAAACATTGAGACAAATCAAACTGAATCTAAAGTCACTAAAGATAAAAATGACCAAAAGAGAGAAAAGTTGTCATATTTAACTGGTTGAAATTTAAATTGGCTTAGAACTTGGCATTTAGAATGAGACAATCGACGCAAAATGAAGAACATTTTATTTATTGCATGGCAGCAGGCAAATGGCAAACATGTTCAAGTCAAATCAATATTGAGTGACCTTATTGCCGTACATTGAAGTTAGATAGTCGGAATTGTTTGTCTTTTTAGCGTTGACTTGCTGCAACAAAAGGCCATTCTTGTTGAGGTTGTTCTGCTTCGTGGGAAAGCCAATGCCACCACCAACAGCCGGATTGGCAGCAGCAGTTGGTGTGACTGGTCGCTTCAACATTAGTCCACGCGTTGAGCCCATCTTAGCCAGTGAGCCAATGGGCACTATGATCTTTGACTGCTGCTCACGATGCTTGGCATTGATCGCTTGACGGGTCGGTGAGAATCGGCGCTTGGCTACATCGGGCTGTTGTGGCACATTGACTGTGGCTGGAATTGGGTGGCGGGACTGGACGCCAGCCGGTTGGACAGTGTCCGAAGCGGATCGATGATGGCGCCTTTTGCTGTGCTTGGTGCGCTTCGAGTGTCGAGTCTGTTTCGAGTGTCGAGTCTGCTTCGAGTCCCGGGTCTGGTTCGAGTGCCGAGTCTGGCTTGAGTGCTTCGATCCTCTTGCCGAACTAGTACTTCGATTCGATAGGCGACTTTTCGGTTTGTGCTTCTTGCCACCTTTCGAGCAACAGCAACAGCAAACGATCATACAAATTATGATCACCAGCAGAAGCAGAATGACCACCCCCGAGAGGATCACTTGCAGCAGACTAAGCTTCAGTCCGAAGATGGTCAGAAGAGCTGTCAGCAAAGTAGAAAATGTCAAAGTCAAAACAAGTTTGCCAATCAAAATAGCGCAACACAAACCTGACTCGGTGCTGGACATGTGAGCTGAGTGGCCATGGGACGCGTTCGTGATTGCGCTGGTCAAGTGAGTCGAAGAGGTGACTTGTTCGGTCGTATGTTTGCCATCCGACTTGGTGCTCGATTTGACAGTCGAGTTGCCATCACAAGACACGTGATCGACCCAGTGTGACAACCAAACCACTTGAAACACCAGACAAAGCTGCAACAGACGCGAGCCAAGTGAACGAAAGAAGAAGGCGACAGACATACTCGAACAAACAAGAAAACTCTAATGAAACTTTCAATTCAGAAACATAAAGTTTAAAGCCAATGAAGTAAATCAAAAATTAAGTTCCAAAACACTTTCAATTTGAAATTCAAATGACTTTATTGTTAACCAGATGTGCTACCCGGGCTTCGCTCCGGAACTAATGAATTTAATGAAAACTCAATGAATGTATCGCTCATGGGAAAGTACATTCTAGAAGTTTCTCGAACATTTCATGGATATATCCCTCATATGAAGGTACATTCTAGTAGTTTCTCGAACATTCCATGGATATATCCCCCTTAAAAAGGTATATTCTAGATGTTTCTAGAGCATTCTATGGATATATCCCTCAAAGGAAAGTACATTCTAGAAGTTTCTCGAACATTTCATGGATAAATCCCTCTTAAAAAGGTACATTCTAGATGTTTCTAGAGCATTCTATGGATATATCCCTCAAAGGAAGATACATTCTAGAAGTTTCTCGAACATTCCATGGATATATCCCTCTTAAAAAGGTACATTCTAGATGTTTCTAGAGCATTCTATGGATATATCCCTCAAAGGAAGGTACATTCTAGAAGTTTCTCGAACATTCCATGGATATATCCCTCTTAAAAAGGTACATTCTAGATGTTTCTAGAGCATTCAATTGATATTCTCTCTCAAAGGATTATTCTCGAATGTTCATGTATAACCTTAGATTTATACATCCTCTCTCATGTTTCCGTAGTGCGCATGCGCCACTGCAATAGCATTAATGCATTAGAATCCAAAGAATCCGAATATCTCCAGTTCCACATAATATTTTGACTTGGGACCAAGACTAAAACCTTTCCTAGCCCGAGTTGAGCATCCATGCCAAGTTTCATCAAAATTGATCCAGTAGTTTCCGAATGCATAGCGGTCGTACAGACAAACTTTCATTTTTTATGTATATAGATTAGCAAAAACTTTATAGTTCGCCGACAGATGGCAGCACTTTTTGCAACGAATTTCAAAATTTTCGAAGATTTTTCGGCGCGAGCCCCATTTTTATGAACATTTATTCAAATATTTTCAATAGAAAAATTCACAAAAATATTTTTTAATTTTTCAAATATTTTTTGAGTGCAAATTTAAATTTTTCGAGTAATAGTTTAAAAAAATCTATTTTTGAAAAATCATTTTGTCAACTAAATTATTTTTTATAATTTGATAATTCATTCTTTTGCAATGCCAGAATTTGATAGTTTAAAATAGTTTTTTTGTTTTCTAGTTTGATAAAAAAAGTTAAGTAATTTCGTAATTCTAATAATCCTGATTTTGCTTTGACCGTACAAAAGTAACTTCATGGGTAAATGACGACCATTTTTTGTTCCACATATGAATTTTTAATTTATTTATTGTTATGACCCAAACTTTATGAACAGTCGCACACTTTAGAAAGGTCTCTTCCAATTTTACCCTTACCTTACCTGTACTGCAAGCTGTACCTCTGACCTATACCTCCTGAAAATTGGAGAGTGGAAAATTCACTTTCCTCTTCCATGCATTCTGTCTTGAGTCATCGTGTTGATCGGTTGCCCAATTAAGTGCAACTGTTCCTAGTCTAGAATCCTCGCCTTCAATGCAAGGTACCTGGACAATTCACCTTGATCGTCACTATTGCCTCTCTACTTTGGGCGTCCGAATCATTTTTGTAGGAAAATAAAAAACGCTACCGGAATTATCTTTTCTACTTTTTTGTGGCTTCCAATTAAATCATCAATATTTTATGTCCTAAATATTTGTCAAATTATTGAGCAAACTGATTTGCAAAGAATATACTTAAAATCATTCCCCCAAAATGTCGCCACTATCCTCACTGCCCGACGTTTGTATGCTCATCATTTATGCTCGTTTGTACATCAAAGATCAAGTTCACATGGGCCAGACTAGTCATCGTCTTCGAAACCTACAACTGAGTACTCACAAGCAGCCAGTCAAACTGATTCTTACGGATACCCAATTACTCACTTATAATTTTTCAGAATATATTCAAAGAACTTCCACGTGAAATTTGTGATAAAATAATTGTCCACTTTCCCAATGTGGTTCAATTGAAGATTAAAGAATTTTATCAAATAATTAAGAATGATCCATTGGCCAGTTTACAAAATCTACAAAATGGCCAATGGTCATCGAAGCTGGTTTCGTTGACTCTTACTTGGATACCTTTAATTTCTCAAAGTGTCCCGCAGAATTACTCAGCTTTAACCGAATCTATCAATTCGTTGTCATCACTCAAGTATCTAACACTCAACTTGACATTACTACCAACTGAACTAAGCAATCTAACAATTTTACCTCAACTCAAACACTTTTGTTACGATTATAACAAGGCTCGTGCAACTGATTGTGCCAATCAAATTGTAAAGTTGTTTCAAAGGCATTCAGAATCATGCCTTCTGTTGGATCACTTAAAATCAATTCAAATTGACATTGGAGGTACTGATTGGAGCAATGATGTCTTCGAGGAGTGTTTGAAATGGAATGCCAAATTGACTTGTAGATTCACTCAGTTTGGTAGAGTAGACTGGGCAATTAGTAACCATCTTCTTTCCCGTTATTGTTCACATTTTCCTTCACTGAATTCAATGGAAATTAGTTTTCCTACCAATGAGCTAATTGCACAACGTCTCAACTGTTTGTCTTCACTAACACGAATCACTGATTGCCTCAAGCTGCACATCGATGAACCATTTTCGTTTGATAATCACAATCATCAAAGTGTCCATCCGCTGACACAGCTCAAACATTTATATTTGTCTTTTCAAATTCCGCCAAAAGATTTTTTGGCGAATATAAATTTTGCTCAACGTTTTCCAAATCTACAAACAATCATAATCAACTTCGCAATCATCTATCAGCACCATTGGACTGAAACAAGTTGTCGAATTTGTGAAGAAATTTGTGCAACGAGCCTGCCAACGCTGGCAGGTCGAGATGAGCATGAGAAAAAATGTTTGCTTGAATTAATTGAACCATTGAAGGCGTGTGATAAATTGTCTAAAATTCGAACCTGTTCTCCAGACATGGATCTAGCGAAACCATTTGACCAAATAACCAAAGTAATCAACAGACAACAATCAGGACAATCTTAATTTTGACATAACTTTTAAACCCACCAACAGATAGCAGTACCATCTGTAGCTTATTTCAAAATAACCAATGGTTTATTGGCGCGCTCGCCCATTTTTTATTCCAAATAAATAAATAAAATTCATAAAAATAATTTAATAATCAATCAATCATTATTCATAAATACAATGTGAAATATATATAAAATTCTCTCAGAATTTTGCTTTGACAGAAAAAAAGAATGAAATATACAAATCAAAATTAAATTTCAGAAATTAGTTTCCGAAACAAAATACTAAACAAAAGTGTTGAGAGCAATTGCGCCTTCGTGGTCGTACAGATTGTTCGGTAATGAATTGTTGTGATGATTCTTGTTGTGGTTGTGGTGGGGTGAGGGTGAGTGGTGATGATACTGCTGCTGCTGCTGCTGATGATGATGATTCTCACCATTGACTGGACTGAAATTGTCCATTGGAATCGAATTGTTTGTTGTACATTTGTTGTTATTGGGACTATTTTTGGTTTTGTAGCTGTTGTTATTGTTGCATGCATGATCTTTATCAGATCCATTTTTGTAGCTTTTATTATCAGTTGTTGCTCCATTCTGTAACGAATCGGTCACCACTGCAGGTAACGCTGTGTGTGGATAGGAATATGAGCGAGTGTTGTTGTTGTTGTTAATCAGATTATTGCTATTGTTATTATTAGCATTCAAGTGTGTTGCCATGGTAAGTTTGAAGCTACTGTTGCGTGATGCAGTGCTAAAGTGTCTCGAGAAGTAGGTCGAACGATTGCGGGCTCGAAGATGACGACCCGAGCCTCCTCTGGTGAGACAGTGCGACCCGCGTAGACCTAAGGCCTGTTTCAGTTTGGAACGGAATTTCTTGCCAAAGATGCAGTAGATCACAAAGTTGATTGCTGAGTTGAAGCACACGAGAACGTTTGAGAAGATTGTGATTGACTCCATCAGTGGATTGCCCACATCAAAGTACGGCTCCATACAGTTGACCAGAAAGGCTGGTGCGTTGCAGGCTGTAAAGAAGAAAAAATTAGAAATCAGGCAAAAATTAATTCATCCAATCTCAAATTACCAATGAAGATTGCCACGATGAGCACCAACATTGAGGCTAGATGCAGTTCACTCTGTCTCGCCCGAGTCAGCTCATTTCGATGTGCATTCGCATGTCGAACACTGGCGTAGATCTTAATGTTCAGTGCCGACAGTAAACTCAACGGTAAAATATAATTCAAACTCAAATTGAGACAAATGTAGTACACATGATAGTAGATTTGGTTGCGTCTCAATTCGGTGGGTCGAATACTGTCGCCGGTTGTGTCCACCTCGGCGAAACGAGGCAAATTGAACAGAAATGCCGCAGCGGACAGAATTGATAATGCCCAAATGGCTCGTGATCGTGTTGATAGTGTCAAGGACATCAGCGGATGACACACTGCCAGGTAGCGTTCAATCGTGATCAGACAGGTGGTCCAAATGGAACCAGTTTGCGATATCAGGGCAAGAGGATACACAATCTTGACATAGTAGATCAGTGGGTACATGCTGCCAGGTGGTGCTGGTTGAAACTCCGCGTCAGGTTCATCTTCATCGTCCTCAGAACCTGTTCCATTTGCAGTGGAACTACGACTTTGGTAACCATCCTGACTTGTACTCTCCTCACCGGTCAAAGAATCCGCATAATGATAGCCCTGTGGGAAGATTGTGGTATCCACTGCCCAAGGCCTAGACCGGTAAATATCCTCAAGTGTATTGAGTAGTAGCAAATTCTGAGTCGCTTCCTCATCGCTCTCTTCTGATTCGCGAGATTGTTTCGAATCTGGTTGAGATGATTCAGACGCTCGATGATCCTGAAGATTGGATACAAATGGATGCGATGATGTGCTCGGTGATGGTGGAACTGATGTTGTGACTGAGCCTTGATCATTCTGTGGCACTTCTTGACGATAGAATTCGACTAAACTGTGACGACATCTGACTAGATCGGTTATGGTTGTGGGATATTGTTGTTGTGGGTTGTTTGGGTCCAATTTTGGTGGTTTGACTGAGGATTGACTCAAACGAGAGTGCCAACTGATTCGAACCCATAGAATCAGTTGTCTAAGTAGGGCCTCAAAGAACAATTGATCCATCAATTCATCATTAGACTCAGTGGATTCAGAATTCTTTAGTTCTGTGCTTTCGTTGAGTAGAATCATGTTGCGTTTAAGGTTGGCTAGATCCTCACTGGTGAGGTTGAGACACCACTGGAATATGTCCCGAATTGGGGCTGTGATGAGTGAGGGAGCGTGCCGTTTGGCTCGCTTGGAGCGATGATGCTGACCAGGGGCCAGACTGCTGCTGTGACGTATTTGGTGACTGGTGCTGGAGCGAATCGAGTTGGTCACTCCTGATGTTGGGGTAAATCCGGAAGGAGAAGAAGAAGAAGACTGACTTTGACTTAGAAAAGGCATTGATGTGGTGGTGGGAGTGGGGGTGAAGGTGTTAAACGATGACGAAGAGGAGGATGAAACAAACATTGGGGTTGAGGAGAATGCAGCATCAGACTGGGTCCAGTTGACCGGTGCGGCATGATGACTAGCGATGGTAGTAGATACATAATGACGATGACTACTCTTTCCATTCTGACCAGTATCCAAAGGTGCCCTCAGACCCGAACCAGTGGTGGTGGGCGTGAAAGGGTTAAGTAAAGTCGATGACGACAAATGATGACTGATGGTTGAGGAGGGAAACGATGTGAAAATGGGCGTAGTAAAGTGAGGATGATGAACATGATGAACCCCGGAAGTGGTACTTGCAGGTAAATGTGAGGGAGACAGTGCCATCTGTTGGTAGTCTGTGATGGCAGGAAGATTGAGCATTAGAATGCTAAAGATGAGCACTCCATTGTCGTACAGGGCCAACACTGTCAGGTAGATGTTGATCGATTGCTTGCGCATATCTACAAATGAATACAAAACAATATAATAAGTAAAACTATTTACAAACCAAAAACATTAACTTCCGCCATTTCGCAATGCAATTGTGAAACAATCTTTCAAATAACCAAAAAAAAAATAAACTCGAAAATTGTTCGCAACCAACAAACAAATAAACCGGAAAAAAATAGATTGCGAAAAAAGAACCAGAGACAAATAGGAATTAATCAAATGGCAATTGAAGAATATATTGTGCAAAAAACAAAGCAAAAATCGAATGCACAAATTGCTCGACAATAACAAACATTCCCAACGCTACAAACAAGCACACACTCACAGAATATTCTCAATATTGCTCAACTTTAGCATTAACCTCTATTAGCAGTAATAGTAGCAGTAGTAGTGAAGGGGAATGAATGCGGAATTCGATTCTGGGGACAGAGCGATAAAACAAGCAAACTCGCAAATGTATTAAGTGGGCTGTATTGCTTGGTGTGTTGCTGAATCCTCAAACTCCTCAGAGGATTAGACCTCACAAAACTCACTCTAATCACAGAATCAATAGTACAACATACAACACACACACAAACAACTTAAGTAGAAACATCCGATTCTGCAAATTATTCTACAATTTTATTTGCCTGTGTAGTGTCCTGGTTATAAACAGAATTCTGTCCACTACACTCGTACAACTGGGGGTGACAAAATAAAATGTGAAAAAGGTCACATGCAGGTCCAAAACATCCAATTCCCTTAATGTAAAAACAAACTTGTTTAAGAACAGAAAGTAAAGAAAAATTCAACAAATTCTGGCAATTGGAAAAGTTTAAAAGTTTCGACTTATTTCACGAATATGCGTTCTTTATTATTAATAATTAATTGACTTTTGAGTGAGTGAAATACAAATAAGAGAATTACTTTAGAATTTAATTCAAAGTTTAAAAAGTGCAAAACAAACAAAAGGTAAAAGAATAGCAATTCATAAATTAAATAACATGCAAGCACGGGGCACTGTATTCACAAATGGAATGGTAATCGCAAAATTGAAATTTGATAATAAAAGTCAAAGTGAAAAAATAATAATCACAAGTTCAGATGAAAAAGTAATAATTTTGAATTATTTTTTTGTTTTTATTTCTTTTTTGAATTGGAATTCAATTGAATTGGAATTAATAATTTCCCTTCAATTTTATTAATTTACAATTTCAATAGTAAATCAGCAAAAAAGAAAGAAAGCAAGAAATGACTTTGACTCGAATTTCATTTTCCAATTGCAAAACATTTCACAACATTTTGACATTCAACTTGAACATGAACTTATTCTTTTTTATCGTTTCCAATTTTTTTTCAACATTCAAAAAAGTCATATTTTATTATTATTAACAGAACAAGCCATTGGGATTTATATGATATCTTGTGTGTGTGTTTGTACTTTATGAAAGTGACATTTTGCAATATCCTCCTTTAGAGTTAGTCAAACTCCAAAGGAAACAAAAGTGAAAAGTACACTCTTGAGAGCGGTTCGAATCTAGACAAATAACTTTCACTCACACAAAAGTCATTCGCGAACTTGAAAGGAAAAAGATGTAAAAATAAAAAATTGTTAATAAATTTTCCTCTCTTCTGTTAAGAAAATGACAAAAATTTTCAAGGTTTTCCAAATAAAAATATAAATTTAAAATTAATTAAAACAAATAATAATGAAAAAAGCTGACTCACTTATCGCTTAATCCCAAACAAATGAGCTAATTTTTCCACATAAAAGAGAAGCCAATTCCCGGAATAAAATATAATTTAATCCAATAGAGACAATCGAGGATTTAAAATATTGTTTAGTTTGCACTAATTTTGAAATTAATAATTCAATCTGGCTTTTATAATTATTGGCTTAAATAAATAAATAATAAAATAAATATAATAAAATTATATTTTAGATTAAAATTCTGGATTTCGTGTTTCAGTGAACGACAGAATAGGAATATTCCTACGCAGACAAGTTCGAATACCAATTGAGTCTCTTTGAATTAATGAAAAGATTCTTTTGGCTTTAGGGGCACTCGAATTGTTTTGCATTCTGTGTGCTCTTCATTGACACTTGACAAATATTTACTGTTCCTGGAACAAGATGAAGAAGAAGAGGCAGAAAATCACTTTGGTAGTGGTTAATTATTTGCTTCATAAAACTTTATTGCCAATTGAGATTAAAGTTTACGTTTTAATTTAATTTGGGTTTCAACGAATTCTTTTACTGAAACTTTTGCTTTGACCTCACTAAACTGTGGACTCGAAGAATAATTAGGAGCTAGTCAATTTGTTAATTATTAACGAGAAAGAATCGACAGTTGTGGTGGTGGATTCTTTCATGTTGGGTAATTAGTGCATTAGAATGGAATATTCCTTGGTTGTTTGTGTGTCGTTGTGCTGTTGAAAG
Organism: Rhizoglyphus robini; assembly: GCA_023373905.1. NCBI lineage: Eukaryota > Metazoa > Arthropoda > Arachnida > Sarcoptiformes > Acaridae > Rhizoglyphus > Rhizoglyphus robini. The sequence goes on along the minus strand of JAKIJQ010000001.1, from coordinate 8,483,399 downwards.
GATTATTTTTTGCGGTTTGGAATTATTTTTGTTTAAGGAATATTCCTAAACTAAAACACTCAACAATGACCAATGCAATGTCCACTTGATGAGTTACTCACTACAACTTGCGGCTGTTCGATTCTGCTCTAAATTCTACCATTTCAATGTAAATCGAGTCTGTCACTTATTGAACTAATCCCAGCACATCTCAACTTGAGAATAAAATAATATAATTTTCTCATACCAAAACACGACTTCATGATTTCGAAATGTGTTGTTGTCGTGTGTTGGCCCATTTCCCTGGCTGTATGTCATCGGTGGAAAGCTCCGATAATTAAACCCCGATGGACTATCTCGATCGGGGTAGACACAAAAAGCGAACACACAAAAATAGGGAAATAAATTTTGTACATTTGACAATTTGACAGCTTTTGCGTGATTTCGTTTTGGTGTGCAAATAAATAAATAAAGTGCCATTCTACGATTGCATTCGAACACACACACAAAACGAAAGAATCGAATCTGGGATTTTCTCTCACTCAGTTCTTTTAAGCTGCACAATTTAGATAGAGGAAAATCATATTTTCCTGTTCAAATGCACAAAATAATAAAACAAAACAACACGAAAACATTGCGAACAATTGAGAAACACTAAATTTTCGCTAACAATTTTCAAAACAACGAAATAATTTCACAAATAATTTCGAAATTGTTTTGCGAAAATATATTTCTGTCTTATAAGAGTCGTTCACAAATGCAATGTTGTGATAACATTTATTTTTGACTGTACTAAATAATAAGAAAATCGAAGAAAATGTGTTCAATTTCCCAGGCAAAAATAAAAATTGTTTTAAGCAAAAAAAAAGCTTGCAAACATTGTACTTGAAAGTTGAAAATCAAACAGAAAAATTATTAAGAACTCTCAATCGGACAATATTTAATAAGTGAGCATAAGTGTAAAAATACAATTGTATAAATGTAAAATTTATGGAATTAATCAGAAATTAATTGAAATAATAATTTACAAATGGAGAAATGAAGTACTTAAAAGCAAGACACTCGAGAAAATTCTTGACGGGTAAAATTTTATAGGATTTGAATAAGGAAAGCAGCAGAATTTTCACTTTTTATTTACATCAGGCACAGTGGGGGCAGCACCTGGATTCTGTGGATCTTCGACCAGTCCTCTGGAAATAGCCTTTCCAGCCTGATTCAGTTTTCGTACGATTTCTCTATTAAACAACTCAGTGGCTTCGGCTTCGTGGATTGGATTGGCTCATGTTGAACGATAGTTGACTAACGAGACCAAAGAAGTAGACCTTCGAGTTGAGTGAAGACAAACAAACACACCAGTCAAAATGAAGAAAAAGAAGAAGATTTGCGAAACACAAAAAGATGAGATGAGAAACCAAGCAAGTGAAGGAGCGTATGTATAAAAGCCAAAACGAGTGAGTGACAAATGCACAAAGACAACTGCTTTTATTGTGAACAAAGTGATCGTACACGACTGGCCAATTGCCACTCACAAAGTGAACAAACTCACACTCAAACTAACTGACCATACCACTGAGGTAGGTCAAGTTCACATTGATACGCGCACATATCAAAGTGAGAGGAAAATCTTCGAGGGCAAAAGCTTCTGGCGACACCACACGACAGATAACTTCAGTGCAATACTTTAATAGTTCATCAATTCGCAATTTTATCTTGACTAACTAGTTGAAATGAAATGAATCATTTCGCATTTGCTCAAACTCTTATCGAAAAACTCACAAACTTGTCATTCAAAAATGAGAGCTTCATTCCGATTCATTGAACTCGAGTTTACTTTACGATCACGATCGTAGCAACTCAAACTTGAATAATCAAATCAAACTTTTCCCTTCTTTTTATCATCGAATCTTTAATCTTCTACACAAACAAAAAAGTTTTCAGTTTTATTGATAAATTCATTTGTGATATAATATAATATATATAATAAAATCTAAATAATGCAAAGAATACCAAGAAAATATTCACAAAAATAAAAACTTTTAATATTTACTGAAAATTCTATTTATTTAACCCTTTTACACTAATTTCTCCCTAGTGTGACAGTAAGACAGTAATGATGATTGTTCTTCTTGGAAAATAATATAAATTTTAAAAATAAATAAATTACTTCACAAGAAAATAAGATAAAACTTGTCTTATCTTTAAATAATAAAAACTGCCTGTTCAAAAAACCCAAATTCAACCGACAATCATAAATTAAAATAGTTAAACTGTATATAATATAATATAAAGTAATAATGGAAAAATACTTTGATGAAAATTTATATGACGATGATGAATTATATTATTTTAAGACTAAATTAAGTTTCACTTCCTATCATTTGACTGAAATGAAAACATCTTAAGTTAATTAAAGTATTTGACTTATTAAAATGGAAAATTATCCACGAAAAAATGTAATAAATTTTAATAAAATATTCTTTAATTAAATTATAATAAATTATCATTATATGCTAAGCAGGAATAGCAAACGATTTGTTAAAAAACGACATGTACGAATTGCTCCATAATTGAACGAATCATAATTAATTGTCAAATATCTTACCTTGATAGATGATAAAAATGTACAACATTAGAAAGTTGCCCGACAGTCCTGCAAGACAGAGCGAACTGTTGACAATGCCGTACATGACAAACTTGAGGCTCACAATAGTCTCAAGATCCATTCTCTCCATTATGATTATTTTCGGGTAAGTAGAATTTTACTTTAAAAACACAAAACAAAAGGACACACAAATTCACTCACTCAAAACAATGAGAACAAACAACAAGAATGTATGAATTGTTCCATAGTGATCATCATCATCATCATCAGGTTGGTTGGTTGTTGCTGGTTGCTTGTTGAGCTCATTTGTCCGCTTGATTATGGATACATCTTGTGTGTGTGTGTTGGTATAATATAATCGCACTATGATCCAGTGTATTTGACTATTGCACTGTATGTGTTAATCCCATAATTGACACAAAGTCGTAAAGCCAACTCGGATGAACTTGTGTGCGAGTGTACTGTACTGAACAGAGATGAAAATGAAAGTGAGAGACAAGGCGTCAAAATGGCGCGCACAGTAACACAATTTAACACGTTCAGTATCACAGAACACGTGCACAGCCTTGCAGAATCAGACATGAGAGTGAAAGGGTTAATAACAATAACAATAATAATCGAGTGTCGGGTCTAGGATCTTCTGGTTATTATCACCCAAACCGCACAACAACAAAAACACAGATCAGGTTGACAACTCATATGTGGCCGCACTAGGCACTAACTCACTGACACTTTCACTCTCACTCCTGTACAAACATCGACTGGCTAATAAACATGAACATGCATATGCACAAACCGATTCGATCTTCACATCAATTTCTCTCACTCTCTCAAAAGTGAGAGAATGCATATAAAAGGGGGTAGAGGTGCATCCAATCTGAGAGTGTAACTCACTGAAATGCATGCCCAACAGCATGCACCACATCTCTGCCCTTGGTAATACAACTTTTCAATTGAGCAATTCCCGTGCACAACACAAAGCCCTAAAACATAAAGTATATTGCTTCGCGCTAAAGAAGTACACATGCACAGGGGAGACAAAAGTGAGAGAAAGTTAGAGCGAGGGAGAGAGTGAGAGACTGAGGGTAAAAATGTAAATTCTCTCTTCAATCGACCAATGAGGATGCTTCCCGCCAACGCATCAATACATCTACACAGGCACAGACTGAAAAGATCACACTTCAGGCATAAACTCGCAAAATATTCAAACTCAAACTTTCAAAAGGACATTTTGGACACACACACTTTGGTCCAACAGTGCGGCGATTATTTGACATTTTTAAAAATTATTTTAAAATAAAAAGAACACACATTTTGTTGTACACCAAAATTTCGCAAACAGAATGAATGTACGCAAGTTGTACTCCAACTCAAATGAAAGTTCAAATGCCTGCAAGGGTAACACTAATAGAATCGTCTGGTAGAATTGTAGTAAAAAATAATAAAATAGTTAATAATAATAAAATTTATTATACCAAATAAAATGTAACATTTCAAAATTATTATTGGATTCCGAAAAAAGAGAGACATAATTTAATCGATTTGATTCAACCTTCAATTTTTTCTTTTTAGACATTTAAATTTAAAAGATGAACATTTAAACCCATTTTAAAACTATTGGATTTGCCAATTCTATTTATTTTAAATTAATAAATCAAATTTGAAACCATTTCCGGTGAAATGCGATTAGATTCGCACAATTCGTGAAACAAAATCGTTTTTCAAACATTATATTAAAAAATTTTGAATTCGTAAGCAAATATTTTCAAATATATATAAAAATATGTGACTTTTGACGTTTAAAAAGAAGAAAAACGTTTAAATTTTATATCAAAATCTCATTTCCGATATTTTGTTTTGCTATCAGATCATAATAATAATAAAATATTGAAAATTGAACATCAAAACTCAATTTACATCAAAATTGTTCTCCATTTTATATCGAAAATATTACATTATTTTATTACTTCCCAATTGATCTTTATATTAAATTGCATCTTTCTTCTTCTTCTTTTTATGATAAAATTAATATCAAATGCATCTCTTCTCTTTCGTATTATTATTACAAAAGAGCAACAAAAAAGGTGCGATGGTGCAATAAGCACAAAGTTTTATTGCCCATCGTTTTATTATTATTTTTGGTTTGTTCAGTGATGGCGGCAGTGGCAATTGGCAATTACGAGTTGCTCTTTCAATTACACAAACAACACACCAAACAATATATGATAATGTGTGTGTGTATCAGCACAAAAACATGTTAGGCTTGTGATCAATAAAGTTTCTCTATTTAGGCACCATTCACAAAGAGTGCTTATCTGTAAACGAACTTTATGAACAGCTCATATAGATAAAACTGCGTACTAAATGCCAGTCATGTGTCATAAATTAGTCCCCATAAATGGTAATTGAGACCTGCTGCTGTTGTTGTTGTTGAGGTTGTTTCGGATGTGTTCGCGCACTTTGGCGGTAAATTCTTTCGTGTGTTCTTTACCGAACAAGTTACGAAATAGTTTGGAAATAGTTTGAATTTATAATTTGCATTTTATTCGAATATTGTGCGGCACTTATTTGAGTCTAGTAATTCAAATCTGCAATCCGAAAAATGTTTCTAAAAATAGCATTTTTCTCTTTAACAATTTTAATTGGTTTGAGAGGGTTGCCCACTGTTGTAATACTATACGTAATAATGTTGCATATAATTCCTTAAATGTCTTAATACGTAACCTTTCTTATTCTTTTTTTCTTTCATTTACGTAAACCTGAACAGAGACAAAAGAGAGATTTGGGAAAATCCATTTCCCAATCCACTTCTGTCTAATGAATGTGACTGATGACGTTTGTTGTGTTTGAGCTATTTTTAGATTAATTTTTGGGTTATTTGACCGATTATTTTTAGGTATATTGAAGATTAAAGACATTAATGCATGTACGCAAATAGAAATATATCATATATTATTGCTAATTGTAGACAGAAATAGATTTGAGATAAATTAATCATTGTACGTATTTTTTTTATTGGAAAAGTACTGAGTTTCTTCCAAGTTTTTTTTTAAAGTCAAACTTTTAAATAAATTCGAAACTAGTAAGTCGAGACAATTAAGAATCGGAATTCACAGAAGTAAAAATAAATTCAGAAACTACTACTTGTCAAACTCTCAAATACAGAAAAAAAAATTGTTCCGGAAAACAATAAAAACAACTGTTTAGAGAAGAATTCAAATATATTTTGGCATTATTTTATTTTATAAAGTAAATAAATGAATTTTACTGAAACTCGAATTGACTCTTTGTCAAATGTCAAAACATACTTGATACAAAAAATAAATAAAATGGAAAATTTTATCTCGGAAACAGCAGCAGAACTGATTCGGAACAATTATTTTCACTTTCTCAAAGTGTTTGCAAGTGAATTATATTCGACTCTCGAGAGGTGATACTGAGCTGAAAAGGTCACTTACAACAATACAAGGTGATTTATCTATTTCAATTTTCATTTTGTATAGAATTAATTAAAATTGATTTAGCAATAATTATTAATCACCTTATCTTGTAAACAAATGACACCAAAAGTACGTCCACTACTAATGGACCATTAACATTATATGGATCATGACTATTTAAGCGGAAAGAGAACGAGAGTGAGAGAAAAGTGAAAATAAACTAACCAAGCCAAATGTAGTACAACAAGTCAACTTGAATAATTAATATAAATACAAATGTACAAACATCTTCTATCTGTGTCCGTGTTCATCCGGTTATTATAACCGACAAATTATACGCTTCATCAAACATGTACGTACATGCTGGACAGTGCCAAAATTAGTGTTTCATTTGTACCACCAAACGGCAAAAGGGTAAGGACATACCAAACGTACCCATTAGTACAAATTCGGAGAAATTTCAAAAATACGAAACTAAAGATGACTTCCAAGAAATTGAATTATTATTATATATTTAAAATGGAAAAATATTTACATTTGAGCACACTCTCGCTCGTTTCATTAGTCATAATGATAATTAGCAAACAGAAACAAAATTAATTAGGCAAATGCCAAAAGTTTGTGTCCTCAAAACATCAAAACACAAGTTTCGGACGACCCTTCAGTTGGCAAACTTTCGTCTTGGCCTAAATGAATTAAATGAGAATGACGTTTATGAATATTTACTTTGTTAATTTAATGATTTTATTTGCACTTTAGCATGGAAATTTTGACACTTTTTGTGATATTCAAGAATATTTTGTGTACCATTTTCTAGCGGACATGGACTGCATTTATTAACATAACTACATTTACTATTCATTATTATTAAATTTTTGGAAGACACGTAAATGTCTGTTTATTTGTACTTGTTCATAAATGTGGTTACTTTAATCTTGAAACTTTTGTGTCTATCAAATACTTGAGTTCCTAAATTAACCAACAAAGTAATTAGTAAGATGTTGAAATGAGTTGCGTCCAGAAGAATGAATAGAAAAAAATTAATTGCAAAGAAAATTGAGAATTATATTTAGACAGTGTTCTTATCTTATGTAATTTGGTGAAATAGGTTCGAGAATTATTCGTGAATTTGTTAATCAACAGAATTTTATCATCAGAAATTGACAATTATGGGATCTTAATGGATTCTTGTTATATAACCTTGAGAAGTTCTCAGAAGCAATCAAAAAGTTCAATAAATATTTTATTTACTCAAACTCGAAATGTTCTTTTAATTTATTTGATTTTAATTTCTCACTAAATTACTAAAACCAACTCGATCTCTCCTACACTAAAAGCGAAACACCGAAAGGTCAGCAGCGCCAATTCCTCTGAGCCATCCGATACGTCATATATAGAAATTTAAATAAATTTGTATTGCTTTCTAGATAATTTCCGGGCCGCCACTTCACTACTAGTTTGATATGAACTAAAACACAGAAAATGTTAATTAAATTCACATCAAAAGGTGATGCGAAAAGTTATTGGAACAATTCACGAAAACAACTTCCAATTCATTTCAAAATATGAAACTTTTGAAATCAAACTAAAATCACAAATCAAAAGTATCACATTCAGTACAAAACAACAACAACAACGAAACAAATTCCAGGAATCCACAAAAATTTACATGTCTTTCAAATGTCAAAATCTATAAAACTACACACAAAAAATATGAAATTAATGACTCCAATCCATTGAGAATTCATGTTTATTGCTCGTTTGACCTACAATCCCCAATTGGGGCCCCAATCGTTCATATACAGTACAGGACACGTGTACTGATATGGCCACTGAATGGCTTAATAAACGCACTCAACCATGAATTGCAATAATTGTTAGTAGCTTTTTGCATGTTTGATTTCAATTATTATTGCAAATTAATTATTCATTAATGTAACCTTTATTTATGATCTTCTTCTGATACAAAATTATATGAATAATACAGAAAAATATTTTACAACAAAAACTACTTCCGTCATATTTGAACCGTCCATGTGGAAATTTCTTGATCTAATTTAAAGAAAAAAACTTAAGATAAGCACAAGTTAATAATGTGTTTGTCTAGCAAAATTATTATAATCTTTCCAATCTAAAAATAAACCGAAAATTAAGCAAGACAGGATGTGACAAAATTAATTGTCGTACAGAATGTTTCATAAAATTTTTGTTTTTATTAATAAAATTAAAGTAAAACAACACATTTTTATGAGTCAACATAAGTTGAGTTCCAAAGTAATAATTATATTAATATATTAAACACACAAAGATGTATCAAGTATTTCTTGATGAAAGAATGGAATTTTTAAAGTCAAACAACAAAGATGAAAATTTTTTCCACTTCCTTAAATTAACTCAAAGTTGAAATTGTGCTATTTTGTCTGAAGTAAAGTGAATCTTATTAATGTAAAAATATGAAGTATATTAAAATATGAATAAAACATTGGAACAATCATCATAAATTCAAATAAATTAACCACTAACATGCTCCATAGATGGCGGGACGTTTGCATTTTCATAAATTCACCTGTTCGCGCTCAATGTTCACAAAGTTTTTCTATTTATAAAATCATCACATCTTTCACAAGCACATTGACATGATTTATAATTATTATTATCACCATCAACCAAAATCGTTAATTAAATCAGGTGCCATAATTTTTCATGAATCATTGACATAATTTAGCAATTGACAAAAGAAAAGGAAGAAAAACAATCATTGTAATTATTAATTATTACGATAATAACTCTGTAATAACAATTAACTTTTCTTTTTATTTCGGCGATTTTTTTGACGATGAAACTAATTAATATTTATTGGCAATAATTTCGAGTCGTTATTTCGACGTAAGTTCAAAATGTTTCTGTAATGTTAATCACATTCATGAATTACTTCCTTTATGAAAACTTTTTAAAGCACATTAAACCATAATTTCACAGCCCAAATGATAAAATAAGAATAAGAGAAGTGATAATAATAGTGGAGAAGGAAATGCCTAATTAGCCCGAAATGTGAGGGCAAAGAATAATTTACATTTAGACCAAGAAATAGCCAATTTTGCCATTTAAAATTAGTTTTCGAAACTTACGAAACCACCCAATGTTTGACAATATTTATTTGCTCTAATAACATACATTTTATTATTACACATACATTCTATCCATATAATCGCTAATGATTTATTGGGGGCACATTTATATGTGTATTTGCACATTAAAAATAACCAAGTGATCCTAAAAACAGACTCAACAGACAAATTAATTCAAACACTTGGTATATACATTGTTGGCGTCAATGGCGATACCATGTGACTGTACGCTATTTGTGGATGGACTCAACCAATTAATTATGCTAACCATTATTATTATTATTATTATTATTTCCAGAACCAGAACCATTTTAATTTATTATTGAAACAAATGGTATATGAAAAAAGTTACTTACTTTATGAACAACTTGAATTCTCACTAACAATCTAACATATCTAATAATCAAAATCACTCCTTCTTCTTGTATCTTGTTTTATTAGTTAGTTAGTTGTGACACAAAAGAACAAAACTTCTTTCGCTTTTATCGCTAATAAAAATTGTCTCGGGTAAAATTTTCCATAAATCTTCACACGCACCAACTTTTGTGTATGTACTTGTTTTGCACTTACAACTTTTTCCATCCACGGCATAACTGTTCATGTGGATTCATAAAGTTTCTGTAACTGATAAGGACATATTTGAATGTTACTTTATAAAGAAACTTATCCATTTGATATACATTCGTTGGTTTATTGGTCGTTACTTTGATCTACTTCTTAGTAAGTTTGTAAGTAAATAAGTAAGCAGTGAGTCACTTTCCGCCTAAAATCCTCTCACACGCCGGTCATAATAAAATATATACAATTTATTATTAAGACGACTAGACAGACTGTATATTATATTACACAGTCAAAATGCAAGCTCAAACATATTAAGATGACACACCGAGACTAAGAATCTTAACTGTCAACACAAGACAACAACAACAACAGAATCACGAAAAGCAACCAACTAAATAAATAAACATCCAAAGGGTCACATTCTAGAATGTCACAGAGAGAAAGTAACATAAGGAGAACCAAATAAAATGATTTTGGAATCAAACCAAAATTTGCCTAAGTGACATCAGAGAAAGCTGAAAGACAAAGAGAAAGAGAAATTATATGACAAAAGACAAACAAACAAACAAAAGAAGGTACAACTCTAATTTTATGGAAATTTCTACAAAAATGTGAACCGAACCAAAATAATAATGGACGTCTTATGTTTTATTAAATAAAATAAAATAAAAGAAAATAAGAATCCAGAGACAATTTGTTTCTGGAACTTGGAACCTAATTAGTGATTGTGGAATATTTTTATGGAGTACATTTATTTGTTGTAAAAAATAAATAGAAAAAACACAATTGTTTTAATTTTAAAAATTTTTGAAAGCAAACATTTAGCAAAAATGGCAAAAATAAAGCTCATTGAACATTGCCAATAAGTAAATGATAAAATGATAAAATCTTAAGTATTTCTAAAAATAGATTCTTTTAATCTCAGCTTTTAATTATTATTATTTCTTGTTTTTCAGATCTTAGAAAGAATCTTGTCTAGAATCTCAATTACCAATTAATACTCACAGCACTGGAACATTCTCAATTTTCACGTTTTTTGTTGTCTTTTAAGTTTGTTTCCCTTTGTTTTTATTCTTGTTTGAGACTATTTTTCTTGAAAGGATTTTCACTCGATAATACAAATTTAGTGCATCTAATGAAGGGGAACACGAGAAAATAATAAGAACACAACAAAATCCTGTCTTGTGCACTGGCAACTGAATTCGAATTGTCCCCGAGAGTTGAAATTGAGTCGTATATACGAGTTGGCACTAATGAGAAGATAATGTTCAACGAACCTATTAGGGCAAACACACAGACACACACAGACACACAATGTTTGTATATGTCGTATGTTGTGTAGGTGTTATGTAATGTCGACGAAAGTGCACACTGAACCCATTTTATTGTACCACTGGTACAAATAGACAGCCAAAAGTTTCACCATTTTGGATCATTCATAGAAGTGATGTCACAAAACCAGTCACTTTCGACACTACCTGAATGCACATTAGATATCCCGTGTGTAATTATTATTACAACACCAAAACCTTGTTATACTTATTAAATAAATCTGATTGCTCATTTATAAAACTACTAACTAACAAGCGAGAAACCGAGGAAAGCTATTTCACTCTCACAGTCAGTGAATGTTTGCTCATTAATTATTGTGCACACAAAAGCATATGAGCACTAAATTGTATTATAATTATTCAGTCAAGTAGAATCGACAATTGAGCGAGAGAGAGCATAAATGAGATGAGATAATTTGGTTGACTTTGCGAAAACATTTGTGAAAAGGTCGCGATCAGTGCGAAAGTGTTTCCGATCGGAAATTGGGTTTAGTAGTACAAACGATAAGTGCCTTCTCAGACTAATGATGAGATTTGTTGGTGATTATTTTGACTTGATATATTCATAGGACGTGATAATTTAGATGTTATAATAATAATGTTTGAAGATGTAGAATTGCGCAATCAAGCTGAAAGATAATATGGCGAATTTGAACAGACTTCAAGGATAAAACTCAATAAAATTGAACAATAGAATTTGCTTTATTAGGCAAAAATAATTTGTGTGATAGTGCTAATCGATTGATTCGAATGATCCGGATGATCCATTAAGGCTGCTGTTGGTTTGAGTGTCCATTGGAACGGTGATGAGCGCGATGACGCCCGAGAAAAGTGGAATGCGGTGGGTCCATCGGCAAGCCATCTGCCTCTTGGTGAATGCCAGGCTCGATGCGAGTAATGCCATGTGATTCGAGAATCGAGGTGACACGCTCGAGATTTTGGGGCACAACCCACAGGGCACCGGGCGGGAGACCAGCAATGAAGAAAGTGTGATCGGGCTCAAACTCACGGACCACATAGTGAAAGGTGTGCGTTTGGGGCATTGGCACTGGTTGCACCAGAAAGACCACCGAATCCATTGGACTTTGCAACAGGGTGACGAAGCCAAGGTCAATTATGAAGCCTTGCTGCTGCTCGGGTGTGGTCACTTCTTCCTCTCGGTCCACTTGGCCTTGGCCATCTTGTGCGGGAACACGGTGACGCAGCTTGGACACCACCTGACGACAGAGGGGACAGCGGTTTCGTTGGTGTACCCACTGGTTGATGCACTCGTAGCAGAAGGTGTGCTGACAGGCCACTGCGTACGTTAGGTCCTCGATCGGCTCCAGGCAGATGGGACAGGATAGGGCCGTAGGAGTGGGCGCTGGTGAAGAAGTGCCAGGAGGGGACATGTCACGACCACCACCAGTGGGAACAGTTTCAGAAGGCATTTCACTAGCACAAATACGACAAAACAAACTCGACTATTTTTATATGCAAGCTTGAATTTTCCGTGAAGAAGTTCTAATTGGAACAAAGAGAAATAGAAATTCAAAACTGTAAGCTTGTAAGCTCTCTGCTCAATTGATCAAGTACGTATATTTTAATTTAAATATATTTCTTCTGTAAAATTAAAGATCACCAAGGACACATTGTAATGTAATGAAGAGAAAATATAAAACGAAATAATTTTTACCAAAATGAATAGGAACAAGAGTTTGCACTTGTTTTGTCTGTTCAGTCCGCATTTTTCTATTTGTTTGAATAATAATAAACCAACGAATAACAATTCTTGGAAATCCTAAACTCTCAAATACTTCCTACTACTTTTCTTTTAAAAGCAAAAGTGTACATTATCTTTCCTGCATTGTTTTTCTGAAATAATTGTACAGTTTTTTGCAATATTTATTATTCGATTCATACATACACGATGACAATGTGAATTATGTAATGATAATACGATTATGATGATGAATATAAGATGTTTGCACTTGTGTAGGGAAGTCGACCAAGATACACTCAAGACAATCACAAAGTTGGCAATACAATTGATGCAACACAAATGTTATTAGGTAAACTATAAAGTCTTAGTAATTCTGGCGCATTTGTAAATGGAAGCACCAGAACAAGGACTTTTGTGTTTCCCAATCAAATAACTAAAATAAAAGTTTCCATGTTTGCGTTTCAAGAACAAAACAAACAATAGACATTTTGTGATAAAACTAAATTTTTGAAACAAAAAAATGGAAATTAGAAACAGACAGAAAGACGTTCCTAATGACGTCTTTCATCTTGACACACTTGAAAGTTATTTCTGAAATTCTGACATGAATTGAAAATAATTTGATTTCGTTGAATAATTAATAATATAAAGCGTGCACCAAAAAAACTTGTGTTAATGTATAATTAATTAATTATTAATTAAGTTTATTAATAAGAAAAAATGTATTTCTTGGGAATATTTAAGAATTTGTACCAGGCGTGATGTTGTTGGCACTTTCCAAGAAAAGAAACGAAATTGTGAATAACATGAAAAAATAAATTAAATAATTGACGGGAAAAATATAAATAGTTTGATGCTAAATTGTTTTGGATTGGGAAATGGGGAATTTGCTCAAATGAGAAATTATCTAACCTTTTAATGTAATCTTAATAGCGTTCTGGGAAATTTACAGTTTAGAAAAATTATTAAAAACTTTTAATCAAACAGAAAATTCAAAATTGTTTAAAAATTGTTTTTAATTAATCAAAGTTTCTGAAACCAATTAATTAGCTAGTTTGAAAATGAACATTCATTGAACAATGCAACCTGCTACATGGCGAAACACACTTCAAAACTTTGAGGATTACTTAACATTAGTTCATTGCATAATTCAAAACATGAAACTATTCTTTCGGATTGCGTTATGAAGTCGAAAAGTTTGCAATTTCCACAATCGATAGTTTTTGTTCTACGACTTGTTCAGACAATTGTTTATATTTTAATTATTTCAAACACTTATTGCAATATATCAATTGAGAAATTTAGAGTAACATTTAATAAATACAATATGAATTTAAAACTAATTTATTTATAAAATTAGTCAAAACTTGCTTTATGTCGAAACTGCCAGACAGAAAACTTTATGAATTACTTAACATATTTCATAAGTGAAAATTCCATTTGTAAATCTTTTGTTTTATTAATATTTTTGTTTTCAAGTATGGAAATTTAAATAAATAATTAACAATGTTGAAACCTTTAAAATGTTAGACAATGTGACTGTACACAACTGTTCTTGCTCAAACAAGTCAAGATTCATTTACATTTACAACAACATTCAAAAGTAACGAATTAAAATTTAATGCTGAATTAATGTAGCATATGCAAATGTATACAAATTTTGTATTACAAAATGAATTCTTTATTTACGTTTAAATTTAAACACAAAGGAGTCTCTTCTTCTTATTCTTAATATTTAAATCTGAATTACGAATAATCAAACAATAAAAATTCCATCTTCACCGCACTACTCGTACTTTAACTTCGTTAAATGTCAGATGCAAATTTACAAATTCGCATTCGTGTTTATTTAGGGAAATTTTATACTGCGAAAACTTTGTACTACTGTAAACAACAAAAAAGAAGAGAAATTATTCTTTCTGTCTTAAGAAACTCATAGCATAAGTATTGCACCACAGAATGTCTGCAGAATTTTAAGTATTTTTGCCCCTGTGTACATAAATATTTATATTTGTTTGTATTTAAATTTATTTTTGTTGACACCCGATCGAGAATTGAAAAAAATAAGTAAAACCATTTAGTAGCCTAAGCAGTGAAAAAACGAACAAGAAAATTCTCAAATAACAACAACAACAGGAATTAAGAGTGAAACGTTGTTGTGCTGTTGTTGTTTTGTTTAGTTTAATTCAGTAATTTAGTGAAATAGAGTCGAATTGAGTCAATTCGTAGTGTGTCGGTGTAATGTAGTGTCGAGCGCAATAACACGACTCATTTAGTGAACTATATTTGTTCAAGTGCAAAATGGACAATTTGGACTACTCACCAAGAGGAAACTTTGAAAGTTTCTTTAACTCTAACATTTTAAACTCGACGCAATAATTCGAAAAATATCTTAAATCACCTAAATTTGAGTACAGAAAAAATGTGCTGAGAAAAGGCATAAAACTTAAACCAAGAGCTAATAGAGCGCAAAGCGATGTGAGTTTCCAACTTTATTTTTGTGGTTTAAAAAGTTTTGAACCTTTTCAAGTATACTGAAGGAAGAGTGTTTATTTTAAAAACAACAGAAAAGTTGGTCAAAATTATTGAAATTCTCTTATTTTTAAAAGCCAAAATAAACAAACAACAAAAAAGTTGTAAGTTAAGATTGCGTGCTCCCGGATTTCTTAATGACAGACGATAAAGTCTACTCTACTCTACTATTAAAACTCAAATATTGCACAAAATTACGCATTTTTGAGTTAATTTTCCCAAAGATAAAATTGTTTGACTCAAAATTCAATGGACCATACGAATTTACAATTATACTTTAAATAAATATTAAATTGCATATATAAATTATTTTATATAAAATTTAAAATACGAAACCCACACTTTATCTTCATAATAATATTCGACTAGTGCTAATACTCAAGTTGATCCAATTATTCCTGCAGACTGATCACGTAATAATAATGACATTCTGGCAAGACAGCCAAAACAACCATCGGGCGTAATAGACAATAATTACCCTAATGTATGCAACTAATAGGTTTCTATTTCAAAGAATGAACACTCACACTCACTCAATTCGGAAAACATTCAAAATTGCTGAATTGGGGAGCTGTGCAAGTGCGAGACAGAGACAAAAATAAAAAAGCTAATTAAAAATTTATAGATTTTCAAATTGTGTCATTACAACTGAAGAGTGAAAGTTAAAGTGAGTCAACCCCCGTGTGAGTGAGTAAATGAATTTATGCTTTAGTAGAAAACAAAATTTAGATTCGCGGAAAAATAATAAAGTGAGCTAGCTTTAGTCAAAGTTGATGGTGGATCAGGAGAAATCTCAGCAGGAGTGAGTGAGTGAGCAATGTGCCAAACAATTGGACAAATGCATAAGTTTCTCTATTTTGTGTGATTCAAATAAATTGTTTCATAAAACATAAACTTTTGTTTCAATCTAAAAGTGCATTTGAATAGCACGAGAGAACATTGCCATCATGCTGAGTAATCATCAATTCGACAATATATTGTGTAAACCTTGAACTTTATTATTAGGGGTAATTTGAGTTTGAGGATTTTATTGTTTTCCCTTGTTCACAGAGTGAATTGAGGAAAACTTTCAAGTTCTTAATAAAATAAAAGAATCAATAATAAAAGAATATTCCACAATAATAAATAATTTTAGATTTTGAAAAACATGTCTTTGTTTTCTAAATCGGAAATCCGTCAGAAAATCTTGTTGGTTTTTCTAAATTATTGATTTTATTTGCTGTGTAGAATATTCTTTCGTTTGAGATGATGACTTTGTGTGATTAATTACTGTGATATACTTTGATAAATTTTATTAAAGATTTTAATTTATTTTGAAAGTAAAAGTTTAAGTCCTTCAGAATTAGACAGAAGCAATTGAAGCTCAAAGTGATTAATGATTTAATTCGTGAAAGGAAATATATTTAAAAATATCAGAAACAAATAAATCCCAGATCTCAAAATTCTACTTTTAAATCATAAATCACGAATTTCAATATTAAATTTTAAAATAAAATATATAATTCTGGACCAAAAGTTAATGAACCCTAACTAAAATTGTGAACTTTATTTTATTATTTTCATATTATTCTCGTATGTTGTGGACATTAAAAGTTTTGTGTAGTACAAAGTAAAGAGTAATTTGTGTTGAGTTACTAGGAGAAACTGAATTGATAAGTGGATTTAGATTCTATTGGTAGAGTTGTTTTGAATCAACAACTTTCGAGAGGGGTAGTGAGGGAAAGTGGCCAATGTAGGGTGTTTCAATATATTGATGGTTTATTGAGAGATTATTATTTTTGTTTTCTGTTGTTGAAATTATTTCGAACCAAACTGTAGAGTAAAACTAAATGTAGCACAAAAATATTATCCCGGAAAGGAAACCAAACTAGGAAATGTTCTTGTAGATAAGATGTTTTGTTATTCGGACACTCGACCCACATGCGTCCACTGTTAACGAGCTAACAATTCAGTTGGTAACATTTACATTGGAACACAATAAGTTTCGCTATCTAGAGTCGCTCACACAAGTAGTTACACTTTGAGATATTTCTGTTCACAACTAGCCCCGAAGTTATTTTGTTTCACAACATATTTTGCAATTCAACTGACCACATTTGATGTTTTGACTCTAATACAAAGTCAACATTCGAGTGTTGATTTTGGTTTGCATTTCCTGGATCTATTTGAGTGGGATTGAACTATCAAAAGCACAGTGAAGGAAATGTGATCAATTTACAACTTTGCAGAGTCAATTCAGAATTAACCCATTCACTCCAACAATAAACGCAATTCAATTTGTTCATTTTGTTCAACAAGACTCAATGAGTTAACTTCAAATACATTTGTTAATCAGTAGATCGTATACACTGAAAATATTCTTTGTGTCTGTTGATGAGAATTCTTTTTCCTTTCTCGTAATCGAGAAAGGAAGGAAACACATGTAATGATGTGTTGAAGGCAATGAATTGTGCACAGCAGAATATATTCTGTGTACAACTACAAAACTGTTGACTTGTTGTGTGCTGGCGATGCATTGTTTGGACAAACCAACCCCGAACCGAACACACAAAATTGATCGAGCGGATAAGTGCAAGGGTGAGAATGTGTATGCCATTAATCAAAATGTATAATATTCTTACATAAGAGAATTATATAAGAATTATTATTTCACTGTATACAAGTAAGAATTACATATATAATTATTTAACTTGGCAACAGCCGGCTACAAAATTTGTTATTGAAAATTGAAAAAAAATTATCGAGATAATTTATTGAGAAATAAATTCCAAGAATTTTTTGTTGTATGTCTGCGAAAAATTATGATTGCAAAGTACAATTTATGTGTAGTGGGCAATTAATCATTAAGCGATTTTAAAGCTCAGGATTCCGGATAGACCTGGGAAATAAATTCTTTATAAGAATTTTTCAATTTTAAATCAAGTAAACACGTAAATTTCTGTCAAAAGTAAGACACTTTTTGAACTGTCCTAAATATTGAAACTTATGAACTTTCCTAAAACATTCGAAATTGTCTTAAAATGCTCGGAGAGATCCTTGACCAGCACTTGATCTATGGCTCATCATATTCTTGGAAAAAGAAGACAAATTTTATCTTTTTAAATTTTGAAAATGAAATTCTAAATTTCTTGGGACTTACAAATAAATAATAAATCATAAGAATTTAAAATTTATTTGACTTTTAATAATTAATCTTCAAGAAAAGATAAGAGCTTAAATTATCTTTTTGGCCAAGAAGCAATTTATATTTTCCAATAATTATGTTAATTAAAATTAACGATAAAAATGTCTGGGAATTATTAAATTTTTAATTACTAAATTCGTGGAATTTTATTTACATTTTATTTTATTTATGTACTGCTTTTGAAAGTGGAATGCATGGAAAACGAATTGAAAATTGATAAATTGAAAAATCATTTGATGCAACCTCTTTTACGGGTGATCCCAGACCACTTTTATTATCTAACCAATATATATTGTTTATTGAACTAGTATTCCGAGAAGAAGTTTAATAATATAAAATAAAATCCCAGATCCAAATTCATGTCACCAGAATCGTACAACGCCTAAAGGCAAGTACATAGAAAAGTAATTATTTTATTTCTTTTTAATAATAACAAATGAAAATAAAAAATTTTATTGATCATTTCAAAAGCGAGTCCAGGGAATTTTATTCTGCAATTCGTACTGTCGAAACATTTTTAAAATTATTTAAAACAAACATAAAAATGCACAAACAAAACAAAGAAATCCAGTTTTCCCGTAAATAAATAATTTTTTCAAGCCTTAGCCCAGGTAAACGAACATATAAATCAAATGGCGAAATTTATTATTTAGGCAACCACCCGTAACGGTAATTTGTGTTCGTTTTGGTTGCGGCAATACAATAAAATTCTCTTGAGAGAATATTCCACATGAAATGTCTCATAAAATTTTTTGGTCACGATGTTTCTCGAGAAAACGGAGTGGCTGATTTATATATTTCATAAATATATATCTTGTTGTTGTTGGTTGGTTGGTTTGGGTATTATTATTATTTTATTATAATGTCTAATGAATAATAATTTCCCTCTTGTAATAATTTTATTACACAACGAGGACATGTAATAAATATTTTGGATACGTCTTTGCTTCGTTTTGTTTCATCTTTCCTGTGTTATTTGGTGTATTGGTGATGCCTTTGGTGAGCAAACAAAGCTAATTGCCAATGTTTCTGATCAGAGATCAAAGAAAAAGAGAGAAGAGATGAGAAGAAGAAAGCTGTTGCCATCCACAAGAGGCAGAACCAATCACAAGAGAACAGAGAGATCAACAAGAATATGTAATGCACCACAAGTTTCATGTCAAGTATAGACAAACACAAATGTTTCTGCTTGTGTATGTCGTAACTTGTGTGTCTGTGTATGCTTACCATAATAATAAATATTGTTATTAATAATAAATTTATTGAACACTAGCTTGCACTTTGGAAAGAATTCATTGGAACGCAGAAAAAACGAACTCAATTTTCTCGAATTCTGATTCTCTTTGATCTCTGCAAAGATGGTCATTACTATTCAGACAAAATTCAAAGATGAATATCAAAGTCCTTAATCTTTTTTACGTCAAACGAAAAAAATGCACAAAAAATCGCAATTCTAATTATTCAAAAAAGAAAAAAAATCTCATATAATCTTAGAGAACAAAACTAGAATATTCTTGAATCAAAATCTATTAAAATGATCCAAAATAATGAGAACTATTAATAACTATTTGAACTGACATACGAACTTTTGGCGATTTAAAATTTAACCAAAAAAATAAAACTATTTATAAATTGAGTACTTTAAATAATGATATCTTTTTTGAACGTCTAAAAGAATGCAGGAACTTTTGTCTCGACCTAAACCATAGAATTCGAAATCATATGCGAAAACTTTAATATTAACTTTTTGAGAATCGATTAACTCAATACTTCACAACTCTTAAGTAATATTATTACTATGAGAACAGGAAATTTGCACATGAATTAACATTTAAGAGTTTCAGAGTAAAGTGAAGTAAGTCTATTTATTTAAAGAGTGCTGTGTAGGTTTAATTATTTCTGAGGTCTCTGAACTTGTTCATTTACCTATTCATAAATATAAATGACGCACAAAGTTGCCTCAAGTTTTTAGTTCCAAACTATAAAGTACAGTAATTTAAGGTATGTAATCTAAACTAGAATATATTCTTGAACATTCTGAAACAAAATTGTTCTTAATCACTCTGTAATTCACACTGGAAAAATTCACTCTGAAATGATCCTAAGTATCGTTTAGCATTTGACACACTTATTTGGGTTTGACGTAATGTTGTTTGGTGAAACTTGCATTTTTGTGTCATTTACATTCATAATAACATTTCTTGAGAATTCTTGTTGTTATTCATAAAGCGAATGCATCAAAACAACCGAATTAATTGAAGTTGACCATAAATAAGAAAATGTGCTTTTCTATGAACAAACAAATAGTGGAAATGATTTTATTATTAACGGAACTACTAATAAGAAAGTAGCACACGAATCTAATTATTTCATTGGGACACTCTGCACCAACACTTATTTATTAAGCACCAAGCAAAATTTTCCAAACCAAGAATATTCAATATAAAGAATAGTGAATGTGATCGATTGGAAATGTTTGTGTTGTGTAAAATAAAAGTAACACACAAAAGATGCAGAAATTACTATTCGATAAGTTTTCTATATTTATTAATTCATTCATATTGGCTTTTTACGTTCACAAAAGAGCTAAATTAATTCCTAAACAAGAATCTAAGATCCAAAGAGATGGAATCGAAACACATCTGCTCGAGCTACACGAATCTAAACAGAATAATAAATCTGAAATCGAAACAAGGTATATAATAACATTGAATGAAAGAATGATGATTGTGTGTGTGTGTGTGTGATCGAAAATGATCGAAAATGAGAATCGATTTCGAAATGTTCTTTTGTTTGAATGAAATTGGTTTTTGTGTTTTCGGATTTTTGCTTAAAAGAAAATAAATATTTTATATAACTCATCGATTTATTAGTGTGAGAATATATTGAATGAATGGCTGAGTTTAGTAGACAGATACAAAAGTTTTGAGAGTAATCGAATCTATTTGAAATTCGATTGGTTTGAAGAAAAACTTTTGTGTTTACCTGATCAGATTCAGATTATGTACGGCACAATAAGAAACAATTTTCCAAGTATTTCGAAATTATTTTGAAATGATTAATTGCAATATTCTTTCAATTATTTTATACCAAAATATTACTAATTATCTCATAATTTATTATTAATTAAAATTCGTTGATATAAAAATAGCAACAAAAAATGTTAATTTCGCCAGTGCATAAAACAAATTTCCATTAAACACGCAAAAGCAAAAAATAAATGTTAATAACAGAATTTCTACGTTACACTCAAACCGAACTTGGCTGCCACCAATTAGGTCAACTCAACCGAACAAACCATAATTTCAAATACAAAATTACACTAAAACTGTACTCGAGTGCACCGAACACAGCTTTGCGGGTTAATTATGCAATCAAGTGCAAATGACGGAGCATCAAAAATAATTTTCACGTAATATTAAAGCGTAAATTGACTTTATAGGAGAGGGAGCAAATTATTCTATACAAAAATCCATAAAATAAACAAAAAAAACTGTAGACCTCAAAAACACCAACAAAATTGACCTAATCTCAAGTAATCAGATAAACGAAAAATACTTTTCTCATATATGAACGAGAAATGGGTAAATCGGATTATCTCAAAAAGCGAGCAAATCTTTCAAAACAAGTGCAAATGCCAAAATAATATCGCGCATTTAAGATCTAATCTACTAACCTTTACTACCATTCATGATGTAAAGCGTGAGCGTGTTTCCAAGAAGTCCGAGAATACATATCAAATTTGATAAGATTCCGTAGGAGAAATACTTGATTGCTGGAATATACATTATGATGCTGGTGAGTTGATAAGATGAGCTGATAAGATGATTTTGACGATAAGAATTGTGCTTCAGAATTTGGCACTTGTTGTCGCAGCCGATTCAGGGGACAGACTAATTCATGATTCGCCAACTCTCAAATTAGATTGGTCGATTTTTTTTATCGTGGTAGAATAAATAATAAATCAAAGCGTAGGTGGATATGAAGGCGGAATATTTGGTTGAGATGAAGGAGAATCATTTGGTATTAAAACCCGTAAACCGAAAACAATTATAATCAAATAATCCGGAGCAATTAGAGGAATCACAGAATCGTGAATATAATGACGAAGAAGAATCTGCATTTGGGTTTATTTGCTTCTGCTTCTTCTGCTTAAAGTTCCTTCCCACGCACAACGTTTTAAGTAAGATTGTTTCTTTGGTAAACACACTGGTGAATATAATCACAAGGAAAGTATAGAATCAATCTGGTTGATCTTAAAAACAAATACACAAATAATCACTAGATTAAAAGTGGTTGAGATGTGTTGAGAGATAAAAATAGACAAAAACAAATATCACAGTCTAGAAATAAAAATAAAAATTAGACTTTATGCAAAATAAAACAGAGTATTTCTAAAGGAATTTCAAAAGAATTGTGAACGAATTGAAAAGAATCGATGATTGACGTTTGATTCTTCATTCACATTGTGAGATGAATTGAGAGAATCAAAATTCATGAAATTCAAATATCAACACATCACAACTCACACATTGAGATCATCATAATGGGACGCCCGATGATTTTGTGAATAGGATTGAAAATCTAGTTTAATGCACACACACAAAACCAGACGCCCGATTCTATGGCGCCCGATCGTGAGTTGGATGGCGCCCACACACTAGGCACTAAAGAATTAGAAGAGTATAGAAATTTAAAATACTTTTGAATGAAAGAGTTGAAGAAGAAATCGAAATGCAAATTGGGGTAATACTAGGATTTGAATTGGGCGCGCGCGCCAGAATTTGCAGATAATTTCAAGGTAATTTAATTCATGAGTAGAGAATATTCTTTATAGTAGAGAAAAAACAATAAAATGCGTAGAATATTTAGAAGCGAAACAGCTCAAGCAAGGTTTAGACATCAACTGACTGCTAACCGACTGTGACAGACTGACTGACTGACTTGAACTCGCATTATCCCACTACTGCCTGTCCGTCTGTCTGTCTCGCAGTGTGCACTGGGCGCCAAGTGAGAAGTGGCTCCAAGTGATTCTGTCTATGTATTTCTCTCTGTGAGAGTAAAAGTAGTGGCGCGCATGTGAGCGCTCTTTTATTCTCTTCTTTCTTCGCCATCACAACTGTAGACACAAGTGGTAAAACCGTGTTCAAAATTATGGAGCGCGATCGAACGATGAAGCAATAACAAAGCAACAAACAAACAAAACTCAATAACAAGTTAGTTAGTCGATGATTAGTGAAAATGTTTCCGTTTATATACAGACAAGAGGTACAACAAATAAGATAACGCTCAATTAAGGGAAAAACCAACGAAAAGAGATTAAGTGAGATAAGAATTGGAATAAAATTCCCTGTTTTGCAATAGCACGAGATTGTGATTAATAGGAAAATAATAAATGTTATATATGATGAGGAAATTTTCTTGATGCAATTTGGCAATAGTTTAATAATTAAATGAAAATTATCTTATAAATAGAAATTCACGACGATTCTAAAGCTCATACATTCGTGACTCATCAAATTCCAAATTGAAGTTAATTTAAGAATAATCACAAACTAAATGAATTATTTATCAAATCTAAAGAATTTTGCTTCTGCTTGTTTATAGAATTTTGTAAGATTTAAAAATCGTGTTTTTTTCTCATAAATAACAGTTGAAAAGTTCAATCAAGTAAGTCAAGTCAAACATCGCACAGGGAATTTACATTAAAGAGGCCTAGAAAATGTTTAAAACTTTGCATCGAAACCAGGAAAATTTCAATTGATTTAAAATTTAAAAACATTTTTAAAACATTCTTTGTATGTTAGAGAAAAACTTTCCACCACTCAAGAAGAGTATATTTATTGAATTTGACGCCTCAAGACATTCTCAAGATGGAAGAGAATGAATGATATAAATTGTAAAGTAAAACTTAAGTTCAGGAATTTATTATATTATCATAAATAATGACCAAGGAAAATGTCAAAATTCTGTAGAAGGTCATTTTGGGTTTAGCGAGCCGGCAATTTGGTGATTCACCAACTTATCAATCGATTCAGCTTTGGTTGGGTTTTATGTCTATTTAAATATTCAACAGAACAACAGCAAAAAAGAACATTCTCGCACATTCACAAATAACCAGAAAATGCTTTCAAGCGATATACAAAAGCTCATTTGTTCACAGTTGCTTCAATGTCATCACAGTAGTATTCCTCGATATACGGTAAACCTAAAAGTTTTATATCAAAATGGTCCTGAAAAATATAGAAATTTACGAGTTTGTGGATTATTTCGAGTAATCCATATGTCGAACGCAATGGAAATAGCCCACAAACGTATGACCACCAAAAAAAAGTTTAATGAAGCGAAGTTGTCTTTGAACCAAAATTTGTCAAAACTATTTTGGAAAATTTTACAATCCAGTTTGGGAGTTTGTTGTTTATTAGTCGGTGGAGTCGAGAGCAGAGCCACAATCACACGAGTTCATTAGTCCTCTTCGAAAAATGGTAAAAAAATACTCATTATTAGACCATTCAAATCCAATGTCACGAATAATCAAGAATTTTTGAACGTCCTCAGTAACAAGGGCACAATAGGACCATAAAAGATGGAACTACCACCCGAGAATTACAATTACACACACACACACACATGACAATTGACAATAATAAATGTAATAAAATATATATTTTTTCTACTTCAAACTCAGCACAAAAGTCCATTACGACAAAATAATATGAAAAACCACATGCCTCATCACTGCAGCGAGTGAATGAGAGTGAAAAAGTAATGAGAAAAAGTCGTAAATGAGACCAAATTCAAAATTTTGTTGTTTGTTGGAACACAGCACAACAACAACAACAACAAAAATATTCCCAAATGGAAACCTTACAAAGCAGATATTTTTATTAGCTAAAACTGTAGAAAGTTGTTGCTATGGAGCAGTCAGTTTATGAACGAGTCCTGATGGACAAACTTATCGTATCAACCTAAACATTTACGTGTGACATAAAATTTATTATTTGATATGATCAAATGAGATGATGATGCATCGTGTTTGGCTGATGCCCGGAACCGCGGAAATGCGTGATTGTGCAAGTGACATTGTAAATACGGACAAAATAACGAGATAACGAGAAAAGGTGTTTGCGGAAATATAAGTTATATATTTAATAATAAATCCGCCATTTCAAGAACTGAACAAACTTATACTCTACAATAAAACTTATATTACTTAACAAATAAATTAAGACATTTTATTGAAACCATGAATTCAGAAGAATTCCAAAAGTTAAAAATGCCTCACATTTTACAACAAAAATTTACAACTTTTAAGAAATTTTAAATTAAAGATTCCAGCACAAATGGAACTAAAAATAGAAAACTTCAATTGAAAAATATTTTACTTTTATGAATAAATGTAAGATTTACGAGATTGGGCTTCACTGTAATGCATTTTTTAAAAGAACAAAATAAGAATAAAAACCCATTCTTAGCTTTTCATTTTTATATTTATAAATAATTGCCAATTTTGCATTTTTGGCCAATTTTAAATTTCTCGTACAAAATCGAAGATTGGCCAATCGACCTGTCTCTGTTCGTGTGTGTGTCCCAATCGAATCAAATTCAAAATCATTTATTGTGCCCTCGAGGAAGAGTGGAATATTTTTCAGTTTCGAAAAATAAGAAAATCTATTTTTAGGAAAATTCTCATATTGAAACAGTTTTGCGGGTACTGTAGCTGCATCCGAAATGGTAACATTTTAATTTGAACGTAAAATTCCAAAGTACAAAAGCAAAATGTCGCAATCGTGAGTGGAATTTGACAAATTTGTGGGTTTGTCCATTCAACCAACTCAGTCATGCACAAGAGACACTAAATGCTGTGTCACTGTCACATTGTGTTACATCCGAATTCACTGATTCACAAAATCAAAAATTAACCAAAAAAGTCAAAGAGTCAAACACAGTGACACACTTTATAATTGAGGATTTTCTGTTAAAGAATTTTCCTGCAATTGACAGCTAATATGGGAATAACCATAAAATCATTGTGTTACAGGGTGATTTAGAGAAACATTGATATAAGAATTAGCATTAATCGATTTATACTCAATCGCCCTGTAAATCTCAATAGAAATAATAATCATCGAGTAACAGCCGTGATACAAATTAACATGTGTGGATATAACTTTTTATTATTAAAATTTGTGCCAATTTCTCATAATTTTTCAAAGTGCAACTAAAATCCAGTCTTCGGTATCCAGTTAAACAGAAGGATGAGAACAGAAACTTTTGTTGTGACCCTAACCTCTGATTTAACTCAAATATATTTTGATACCGTTTTCCTGGTATACATGGACTTTAATAATAAATATAATTTTCTGATGCCAGAATCCCTGAATTGTTGGCCAAGAATATTTTGAACAACCCTCAACTAATCGATGGCGTCATTCATAACGGCCTTTGGATTTTTCCACCTATTCCGCGAACTGTGATTTCAATAACGAATTTTATTAGAAATAAAATTAAACCAAATCCTATACTTTAAAACATATACATTATAACTTCTCTTCAACTTAATTCTCGAATTTAAATTGCAAATTCTTTATATATTCTTTTAAATTATGTTGCTAATTTATGATGTATACTGAAGCATATACTTTATTTCAAGTGTTGCAATTGTTATTAGTCCTGGAGTCCCGGGGATCTCCCTGGAAACTAATAACAACCACCAGGCCATATCAAGGTTGAATAATTTGAATTATCGATCATTTAAGTCTTTGTCTTTGTTTTCATTTAATTTGCAGAATTTAATGATTCTAAATGTTCACATTTTAAATAAGAATATTTACACAATCACACGGACAAATTGTACATATTAGCAATTTTTGTTTCTAGGAATTGATTTTTCGACATATTTTGTGCCTTTATTAAAAATGAAATTTTTGTTTGCACATTGCACAATCAATCTTTATGGCGCCCACACACACACACACGCCTGGTTGACTGATTTAGGACAATAAGGAAGTGGTTTTGGTTGTTGTGCTCAAAGCCCAAAACAAACAAGGGCCTAATCGACCGAGTCAAACATCTCGATTTGATTTATCGTAAATCGAATTATTGGAAATGTATTTATTACACCAACAGACCATTGATCGCTGTGGTCTAATTTGATTTCAGTGCAATGTGACTCAGGCGAGGGCGCCATTTAAAGGCGTCACTGAACACAGATTTGCTCTTCAATTTCTCTAATTGAATTGCTCTCTAATTACTCTAAGTGTTTTGTGCCAAAATGAACAATTTTGTACAAAATTTGTACTATAAAAAATTAATTCGCTCATTGTGAGCACAAGTTGAATGCAAAAAGTGTTGCGAATTTCACTTTTGTATCATTTCTAAACTTAGTCCGAGTCCGTTTCTGTTTACTAGCTCATCCATTTGGCTGCTTAATTGCTCTCTCCCACTGCTCTCACTAATTTGGTCACGTCGTCATTCAGTCTGAAGGATTTTTCTTCTTCTTATATATTCAGTATACTGTTGCTAGGCTCCACTTAATTAATTACAAAGTAATCATCGTCTCATCAACAAATTATTTTCTTAATTGCACATTTACTTCAACACACGAAACTTTGCTAATTGAGTTAGTCAGTTTACTGTTGTATACTACTTTGTATCTACTTTTGGCAAAATGTACACAAAACTTCCTTTGTCTCTTCTAATTAGACAATATTAAATTTCAAAATCGATCAATCTTGTCTTGAGATAAAATAAATTGAGGTGAAGATAAAATATATACTTTATTCTTGGAAACTTTAAAAATAAATTTCAAAATTGTGCATTGGATTCTTATAAAACAAAATTTCGCAAATCTAAAAGTTTAAACTTATTGTTTTTCTAAATATCGTCAATTTTTCATGAATTGCATAACATTTGAACAATTTGAATTTGGACTCCATTTGAAAGATGTGTCCAAGACACAAAGTGAGTGAATCCACTCGTAATCTGTAATTCGTGAAGAGTGCTAGACAAAGTTGATTTTGTTCTTTTTTGGTTCATGTGCTTGCAAACTCGTATGAATATGACGCAAAGATGCAAATCCATCCATTCACACGGACCACTCCAGACAGACAGAATATTATTGGTGCGTAAGCACTCGAACTCGATGTGAAAAAATGTCGAAACGTATAGAGTGACACTTAGACACAATTTGTACTAACAAAAAGAAAACAAACCTTTTCAAACATATTCTCGAGATAACTTTTTAGCTCGAATTGAACAAATCAGAAAAGTTTTAATACCACTTTTAACCGAAATCGATTCAAACATAATAATACGATTTTCTGCATTCACAAAGCAATTGCTGTATGTTTGAGAATAATGTAAAAATGTATATTAAAGTATGAATTCAGTACGAATAAAATGTAAATAAACATGATTTAATTTAGATTTGATGCAGAACCAAATCAAATTTGAAGGGTTCGTGGTAGAATGAAGCAATCCAAATGACATTTGCTTTGCTATATTTAGGTTTATTTAGCATAATCAACTCAATGACATTTTGTATGTACCATAAATTAGCCAAATTGTACTTCATAAACTGAGTTATGCATTATATTATGGTTGCTCAAATAAATATGACGTCTTTAGAAAGAAATGTTCATATTCTCATGAGAGATTTGCAAACTAGATTTGACATTGAGAAATTGACGAAAATCATTGAAACTAAGTCAGTGGAGCCACAGAAACAGAAATAACAAAAAGCCAAAAAACTAAATCCGAACAATCGATTTGTTTTGTTGTTGTTGTTGCTCAATTGTGCCATTTCTTAAGAATTCTCAAATTGAAACGCATTAACATTAATTGAGTGGGAAAAGCAAAACAAGAGCTTTTTATATCTTTGACCAATTCAAATGGATCATTCCAAAACTGAACACACACACAAGATAAGACCACAATGTGAATCAAATAAAAACAATAGAATAGAAGAATAATTCTCCGAAATCTAATTTCAAATTCGAGCCAAATTTGCCATTCATAGTGACAAATCAAAGTGAGTCGGAAAGTACGAAGAAGAAACATTAGTTAGCAAGTCAATTAGAATTGCACTTCACGGTCTAAATCGTCTGTCTGTCTGTTTGTCTGTGGTGATTGGCTAATTCACTCCTATTTCGACAAAGTTCTCACAACAAGTACATCTCCTCATCTCGTTACATGGAAGCAGAACCAAAACAAAGTTTCAATCGACGCATGGTTACATCACCAAATTCAATTTGACTCAACTGTTCCAGCTAACGAAAATTAGCGAAATACGGTCAGTAACGCAAATTGGTCTACATCTGTTCCACTTTACATTTATTAGCCTGTTTTGATTAAATAAAATAGAAAACAACCTTTTTAATGTATTCAATTTAAACTTAAGTCATTGAACTTACTTGTTAGTTAAATTCAATTAAAAGTTTTAAATCAAGATTTTTTCTTGCTTGAAAAATAAATTTGATTTAATCATACGATTCTTGTGCTCACTCAAGTCCATTGTCTGGGAAACGTTAAATTTATCTTTCTTTTCGAAGAAATAATTTCTTATTACAATTGCTAATAAAAAGTGATTAATTTTTGTAATTCCGCATTTCCATCGATATCGAGAGCACATTTTGATGGAAACACAAAAAGTTCTGTCTTGGAACACAAGATTTATTTCTTTTGAATCAAAATACACATAATACAAGATGTCAACAGTTTCGACTTCAATTTGCATGAATTTCAGAAATAAGGAAGTCACAAAACAATAAAGATACGGCAATCAATCATCTAAAATATAGTTGACCCGAGTTACTTCGTAGATAATTTTTTCTCGTTTCTTTGTAACAAAAGTTGACAAAACAAACTTTTTTCCAAAGATAAGCACACAATGTTCATAGATGACATAACTTATCGCGACAATTATACGATGATTTATGACTGTACTACTTTCAAAATAAGGTATATTTCGATAAATAGGTCCAGCCATAACCGGCCTGATCTAGATCTTGTGACTTCTTCTGACAATGACCCGGCTAATGCGGATTTTTCCGGACTTATCAATTAAGGAACTCGTGATGCAGAGCTGCATGGCAGGAGGTCAACTGATTGCATGATGATTAACATTTGTGTATTGGCTTAATATCACAACACAAATATAACAAATTGTCGTTTTATTGAGGACTCAAGAGATAAATTGGTCTCATTCGCTAGAATTTAGATTCACTAAGGAGGCAATTAGAGAAGATCGATGGCACAAAGAGAGAAGATGTGACAGTGGAATTGTACTTGAGTGAAAGACTTGATGGAATTGAATATTCAAATTGACAAATAAAAAAGTGCAAGCAAACAATTTTAGAATAAAAGAAACTGATTCAATAGTCGAAAGTTTCAATGATAATATTTTCACTAGTTAATTGATTAATTATTAAATTATTAATATCAACAAATCAAATCATTACGAATAAATTATTTATAAAATCTAAAAATAGTAAATCGTACCATCAATTTGATTGATGCATTCAATATTTTCCACAATTCTCCTTATTCCTAAGTACACATACACTTCAATAATTTATAACACTGATTTGTTTTTATTAAATAAAATCTATTTATTATCACACAAAAGTGCCAGTTTTGCATTATTAAAATACAACTCAAATATTTGTACTTGATTTAATATTCATAATCATAATAATAACGTAAACGTGAGATGTATGTAATTTTATGAAACATTTATCAAACTTCTATGAAAATTTCTATGAACAGATCAAACATTATATCAATTTGTTCAATCGAAGTTTTGTTATTGAACTTTATGAACAAGTTGGGTACCATCAAAATGGCACAAGTTTATCCAAATCGATCATCAAAAGTGTGTCAATAATATTAACAATAACCGTCTATTCGGTAATTGGGAAATATAGGACTACAATATAGTAACAATGGGCAAATGGGAAATAAACTAATTTTAGAGAATATTCTACATCTTTCAATAATAAAAGTTATAGTAATATTTCAATCTATAGATCTATTATAATCACGAATTAAATCTAGTCAAAAGTTTTTGTTGTTTTAGCAAGTTTAAACTTTGTGTCTATGGATAATCAGATAAACACACAAATTCTGCCATTCTTAAATTCTGTATTTTGAATATAAACTTTTGTGATAGCCTAGTAAATTGATTATCGTTGGATATTTTGTTCAATAACTAAAAATAGAACATAAAGATTAAATCTACCAAGAGGATAACAATAAGGATATGAAATTATGGTCGTGCACGTTTCGAAAATTAATGTATATTTTTGTATATATTGGGAATGTTGTATGATAAGTTTAGCTACTTCTACAAATTATTGAACATTGAACTAATTTACCAATTTGAACTATTCGAAACACTGGTTTTGTCTTTATAAACTCGAGCGTCTGCTTGCGTTTAAGCATTATTTGCTTGACTCTGCCTTTTGCAACTTGTGTCAAAATGTTCCAAGACTTTCGTGGCGTGTTCAAGTTCGAACTTGTGTCCAAGACGACTGTTCTGCTTATTATGGCGTTGTTCGCTGTGGCTCAAGCCGATGGAAATGTAAGTATTTAGTGGTTCACTTGAACAATGATACTAAGTTGCCTTTCTCCATACTCCAGGGAGCATGCCACAGTCTGAGTGCCCAATCGAACAGTTCGGACACGAACATTCTGTGCGCCGGCTTGGTTCCATCGAGTGGTCTGCTGCTGATCACCAAGGACTTTTATGTGTTCCAACTGGCTCACGGTGCACTGAACAGCAAGGACACCATCTACATGGAGTCGAGTCCAATGCTGATCAAGGACAAGTGGCCCACCCTGTACAAGAACGAACGTTTCCAAGAGATCTCCACTGGCGATCACATCTACAACTCCTTCACGGTCGCAAGTGCGGACAGCGAGTATCTCTTTTTCACAACCAAAAAAGAACAGCTCAACAAGCGAGGCGTAACCTACGATATCACGAAAGATGTTGCCTCACTTGGCCTGACGTATCAAAAGTCCGATGACCAAGTGCTCATTTCGTCCAGCGAGCAATTGCTTTTGTATGCAATCAACAATGAAGGCGGATTGCAGATTGCCAAGTACCGATTCGATTCGGATGACATTGCAAACAGCAACATTAGTCAAGAGGGCGAATGGCAGAAGATGTGTGCCTCCGATTCGGGCGATGAGGCCACCATCTACCTCAGTCCAAGTGCCTGTCCCAAGCCAATCAACTGGGCAGTGCTGCGTGGCTTCATCGACAAAAGCCAATTCTTTCTGTTCGCACCAACGTACATCTACATTTTTGATCTCGATGTGGTGCAAAGTGTTGGCAAGAAGGGCACAGTCACCAAGAAGCAATACGATGGATTCTTCGTATGCGGCATCGACTGGGGCATGTGGATCATCCTAATCGTTATCATTCTGGTGATCCTGCTGCTGTTGCTCGCATTGATCTACTTTTGCTGCTGCAACAAGAAGAAGAGCAAAGATGAGCCAAAGGCAAACAAAAAGAAGAGCTCAAAAAAGTCCAAATCGACCAAGCCGGTTAGCTTCTTCGGTGCTCAAGTGACCAATCGATCAAAGTTCGACAAGAAATCCAAGAAGAACAAATCGTTCAAGTCAAAGTCCAAATCGAAGAAAGGTAGTAACAAGAGTGCGATGGCCTCAAAGTTCACCTCGGGCAACAATCAAGCCACTGGTCGATCGGCCTTCAAGTAGATGAGCCGAGTGATCACTAGACACGTGTCCACACTTCGACACCACATACACCAACACACCAGTTCAAATGAACTATTTCTTTTCATTAAAATGTTAACTTTAAATATTCCATTTGCTAAATTTACTAGAAAAACCAAGAAAACAATTAAATTGAAAATCAATATTTTGCCTTACTTGACAAGACCCGCGACTTGCCTTAATAATTGTTTCACTAATTTGTTATTAATAATTTAAAATACATTTTCATCAATTTAATATTAAATTAATTGAATAAATTATTTTGAAAAGTAAGTTCAAAAGTTCAAGTTATAATAAGAAATAATAAAAATGTTCGCAGATCGAACGACTGAAATGTTGAAATGTCATTTGAATCATTAGAGACATTTTGAACCTTAAAGGGCACGAAATTGAATTTTAAACAAAAATTAAATCAGGCTTTAAGGTTAGCTCAAAAGTTCAATAAAGCTTTAATATGAATTGCTCAAAAACATTCTTATTTGGCAAATAATTTTTTGAGTAACATTATTCAAGTGGCAATGAAGGATACAGAAAGAATATTCCATAACATCACATTTATGTATCATTGATTATATATTTTCTGTACTCTAAAGCAAAACAACAACAACAATTAATTAATCTATTCAGCGGAATATTCCATTCGAGTCCGGTGCGCTTGACATTTCAAAGTCCAATTTTTCATTTTAAATTACAAGTTCAAACTTTGAACATAAATTATTATAGCAAAATATTATTAACCGATAAAACAATTCGAACAAATACAAATGAACAGCTTTTGGCTGATACCTGCAAAATATTTCGGATACCACAGCTATTTTGATTAGAAATATATAAATAGATAAAACTATTTTTATCTCATGAATTATCAGTCGATCTAATTCGACAATCACAGCCATAATGAGTGTAATCATAATGAAGCTCTTTCAACATTTTTGTGTCTATCAAATGTTTACGATTCAGTAGATTAATGCACAGTAACAATCGGAAAAATACCAGAATTACTTTTATTTGTAGTTCCGACAGTGAACAATTCAACAAGAATCGGTCAATTGTATAATTCTCTCGTATACTTCCTTATGATAAAATTCCAATTTGTATCTAAAAACGAACTCTCCTGAAATGTCAAACAATTCTGAAATTGTCTCGATTAAGTGCTCTCCTCACATAAATAAATTAGTACCGCCAATCAAAAGTAGTGTACTGCTTGGATCGTTACTGAACAGAGATTTAAGTGATGGGATGGAAAACCAGGCTCGATAAAATTATTTTATTTAGAGAAATAAGGACTCGATTTTTCGCTAAAATAAAAAAGTATTTACTCTTTTCACCAAATATAAACGCATTCAATATAATAATAAAATTAAAAATTTGTACAATACAAAATTAATTAATTTTGAAAAGTTTAACTCGGATACCCAGAAATTAATTCGAACTCGTGCCACGATTAAAATAACATAATTGAAGGTTGCATTTTAAAAAAAATAAACTCTTTAAACTAATTTTAATTATAAAGCCCAATTTCAATTACCAAAATTTTCCATTAATAAAACGGCAAAAAATCCAGAGAGCATAAAGAAAATGCACACAGTAATAACCATAAACCATAAAATATTAATTAATAAATTCAAACACTTACACAACAGAATATTCCTACATTAATTTGTAAATTCAATTATAATTGATTTAGTGTAATAAATTCTATATATTAAAGAATCTTTAATGTAAATAATTGATCTACATTTTGAGCTGGTTTGATTCACTTTGAAACAACAAAACACACTTTTTCTACAATTTTCAATGTCCCATTTTCATAAACATTTATTGATTCTCAATAAATATATTTTTGTCTCCCAAGTAATAATTTGTTATTAAATTACATTTTTGCATAGAAATTCCAAGAATTCTGTGAAGAAATCGTGCCTGAACAATTTCTTCCAAACATATTGCAAATGTGTTACGAGTTCTATTCGCAAAAAGCTGTCCAACTCGAAACAAAGTCAATTCGTGCATATTAAATTTCTAGAATTGTGTCCTCTTACTAAAACACAAAAGTTTTTGAACAAGAAACCATTCAAGTAACCATGATCAAGATTTAAATTTTTTATTCTTACATAATGACAACTTTTTGTGAATGTCTTAGTACAAAACAAATAGATTTCAAACAAAGAATCCACTACTGAATAACTAAAAACAAAGTACAAAACGAACAAATCTGTACCTAACGAAGCGGACAGAATATTCATAAATAATTTAGTTGAATTAGTTGATTTTTCTTAATGTAACTTTTTTTTATAAACTTAAAATGCTTAAAAGAAACACGAAACTTGTGAGTAAACAAACTTTAATTTAAGTTTAAATCAAAATTGTAGTGAAATTCTAGACCTTTAATTATCAAATGCTTAACATTTTGAACAATTTTATAATTACGCAAAACTCTTTAAGTTTATCATTTAAAGCAGTTTGCTTTCTGTGTCAAATATTTATTATGCAAATTCTAGCAAATGAAAAGAATGTTTCAAATAGAGAATTAATAGCAAATGTCAACACTCACCAATTTGACTAAGCCTAAAATCCACTGATGCAAACTTTCGAGCAGTCATTCCTCCCAAGCTATCCTATCAACCACACTGTTCGATTGTCAATGACAATTTGTCATTCAAATTCACACCATTGAATATATTTGCCTAAATCCAAAACACATATTTAACGCTCTACACACACATTCATGTCCGATCGCAAACAAACAAGATGATAATTTGTTCTGTCAAACAGTATTGGTAAATAAACACATTTTTCGGTGTGTAGAATCATTTGAACAAGTGATTATCGACATGGACAAATCGACAAATGCACGAGAGAGCAAATAATAAATATAAATAAATTCCTCTCACAATTGTGAATCAGAGAAAAACATGTTGACAAATATTGACAAACAGAAAACAGAATTCAAAATTCTCTATACATTCATTGACAGAAATATTCAAGAAAATTCAAATCAATAACAAATAAATTAAATCCTATTTAATGTTGACAAATATTCTTAAAATATGTATTTTCCATATTTATTAAATATGTCAAAAAATGCAAAAACCAAAATTGTGAAATTATTCAACAAAATTATCCAAGCATGACAAGTCAAAAAGCGAGATGGATTTATTCATTAAATTTATGAATGAAATATACACAAACATAAAAACAAAAGGCAATTTAGTTGCCGTTAATCTAGTTGAATTATCAGTCAATTATTTCATTTCTTGGAAATTCAAAAATGTCATTTAAAATAATCAGAATAAATAGTTAAATGTAAATGTACTGTTGCACAAAATAAAAATAAAAATTGAATTTGATTTCACAATTGAAAGCAATCGTTTTGTACATCTTCTCAGGATTTTATTCAGATAATATGGAAATTGTGTCATAGAAAACAATCAATTGAAGCTCGAAGATAGAAAGGACGGAAACTGGAGACTGGAGAATGAAATGCAATTGACTCGAGGAGAGATCCAGTGAAAGCATAAAAAGCAAATGGACCGAGAGAATGATTTGCGTTAATGGACGAATTAGGCAAATGACCAGTGGGCAGTTGGCACACAGGATTGTACTGTGCTGTACAAGTGATCCAATTTGACCAATCAACGAACACTAACATTGAGAATAGATCACCAACAGAACGAATAATGCAATTACCAATGGAAAATTACAAACCAAATTATTTTCTTTTCAAGACTTGGATATGTACGATTTTGTCTAACAAGAACTATTTGAGTAAAATAATGAAGTGCAATAATAAATATTCAATATAGAAGATATTGTTTGTAGAAATAATTGGCGAGCAAAGTAATATGATGCAGAAAAGCCAACATTTTGCTTTAAAATATTGATTTGTTTGTTTATTTAAAAATTTTCATTGAAATGCTAAATCACATGACTACAAATTAGAAAATTAGCAAAGCACTAATGAAGGGCAAACAAAAATGAATAATCAAATAACAAATCAAACTGGACAAACTAAACTTCATTAAGCAAAATCTTGTAGGCGTAAATGTGCACGGTACAACATGGAAACCACCAAATTGAATGACCTTTTACTTAGAACTTTGTCAACTTTTTGAAATATGACCAAAAAGTAAGATAATAATGCACAATGTACAAAGTTGTTAATTATTGAATTCGTTTCCGTCTGTGTGTGCAAACACTTCACTAGTAGTACAAATCAATATGGAGTCATGTTGATTGTACAAAGCCATCACTCATCTCATCATCTCGTCCACCCTCATCATTGAGTAAATACAACAAACACAGCAGCAACAAAAAAAATCTCATGAGAGAGAATTTGCTCTCAGTTTGCACAGAACGGAGAAAAACAAACATCCGAAAGGAATCAAACTGTGCTCGGTACAAAGTGATTCACAACAAAATGTTGATAATAAATTTCATTAATAAATTATTTTTGCAATCACTCTGTGACTTTCTAATTATAAAACACTCTTGCCATGGGAGGCCATAGTGGAACTATTTTAATTAAAAACACTTGTGGGCTAAATTAAATTGACTCGAGACTACTAAACGCACAATGGGAGACGTCAATCAAAGATGCAAAAATATAAATTATGGTAGGTCAATGCAAAAGTTGCCATAATTTGGAAAATATATTAAGATATATTATGTAATCATTACAATAACTTTTGTGGCTACCCCAAACGATAAATAATAAATCCATTGAGAAAACAAATTTTTCTATAATAAAATTTCACATTCAGTCACTTTTGATGGCTCTTAACACCAATAGTAAGCAATCTTCAGTTTTATGACCCAAAACTGTGCCTAAATCGTCTCTTTGTTATGTCATAATTAATACAAATCACGTCTGCGAGCAATTAATTTGTATTTTTCTATCCATAAAAATGATAGATGGTCACAAACACATACTCAAAGACAATAATAAAGTAGAGTAAACCAAATAAAAAAAATCGAGGATTCCCTAAAGAGTGCACTTTTTGGTAAAAACGCATAAACGAACATTACTATTTTCGCAAACATTTTTGCCCTAAAAGCAAAATATAATGAGTTTGTTTTCAAGTTCAGAAGCCATGACTTTTTTCTTCTCAAAGTCAAGGTCAATAAGAGGAAGAATAACATAACATCAACAACAGACCTAATAATAATAGAAATACTTAATTTGTAATGATTATTCGGGCGAAAATAAATTAGAAGCAGAAAAACAAAAGAAAACTGCTCGTTTATGTTAATTATTTTCGAGTTTTGGGCGAAATTCATGTCTTTATTTCGCATCATTAAAATTATTATTAAGTTAACGGTACTTTTTCACCTCCCACGCATGTAAATTTATTTTCCAAAACAATTTGTATAATTTAAATAATAGCTGTTTTTTTAAAATTTAGTAACTTTGACAAAGAAAGCTACGAAAAAACAACTTTGAAAGTGCAAATTTAAATTTAAATATAAATCCAAATTAATTACCAGAAGTTAAATATTTACCGAGAAACCCAAAATAACCAACTTAAAAGTCATCATCAATAATTCAAGATTATCCAAAGAATAGACACTAGATAAGGCTTCTTGAGTCTAAACAGAGAAATAGAAGCTGTCGACCGAAATGGTCAATTTGGGTAAATTTCCACGAATTCAAGTTCCTCATTCCTAAGACGGACTGTGTGTTGGACTAAGAATTTTAGTCAAACTGAGTGAGAATTGAGTTCAAGAAAGAATTTAAAAGACAGAAAGAGAATAGATTTTAATTAAAAAAGGAACGTAATTAACAAACTCACAAGAGTCTTGAAACCAGAAACTAGGCGAAGATTTCTCAATCCCAGGGCATAAAAACAAGAATTACAAAGTTAACTTATTTTGAGCTATTTTCAGACATTTTGAGAATTAATTTAGACCCTTGGTAAAAACAAAATACTTTTGTAAATGAAACCTAGAAAAGCAAGAAAATCTAGAACATTCGAAAATATCTTAAAAGTTTAATTTTAAAAAATCCACCAAACATCCAAAGTAGATTTACGAACGAACGAACTCAAACTAAACTAAAATTACATTTTAAAAAGCACTTTTAAACAGCAAACTTGTAAACAAGTCAAAAACTATCGAGAATTTTCTGTATTAATGAAAATAAATTATCTTACACTCTTGTTTACTACTAAATCAATGTAAAATTACAAGTGCAATACTATACACAAACTCAAAGATCAATATCACTAGACTTGTTTACAACTAAACACAAATAATCAAACATTGATTAGATAAAAACAAGAACTAAACAACCAAGTCATTTGTCTCCAATTGCCAAATTCAAGAAGTCAAGCAAAACATCCGAACAAACAAACTCATTATCAAACAAATTGTTTGAAGAGACTTTGATTGAACATTTTAATGATCAAACACGGAAAATTACCTTTTATATATTGACAAAAGGCATTAAAAATTAAATGGTTAAATAAAACTCTTCTCTTATTTTTTCTAAATATCTTAAAGAAAGTAAAATAAAACTTACTTTTAAGCAGAAGTAAAATGAAGACATTACAATTTTGTTTACTTGCAAGTTAAGACATACAAATTGTTAGCGATAAAAATTAATTTTTAAGTTTATGTTTAATATATATTTTTAATAAAATGAATTCAGTTGTTCAATTTCATGAATAACTATTTTGCAAATTATCCAGTGTTTGAGGATAATAAAATGCATAAATTGAGTTGCTGAGATGCTGTTCGATGAAATGAGTGGAAAGGCCCACTTCGCGTGATTGAGACACAATTTACAATTTTAAATTTACCAACAAATAACTAACAAAGCACATTTCGGAATCAAGACAAGTAGATGACATCAACCAAAAAATAAAACGTCCATCTTCGAGACACGAAAGGAAAAATGTCATCAAACGGACAAATGTTGAATTCAAATGTAGTAAAGTGACCATCTGCATGAGAAGTAAACATCACGATGTGTGTGACAATCATGAACTTGACACAATGGACAATGACAGCTCCTTGTCACTCAACTGCTAATCAACATTCAACATTGCAACATAAAGTATACAACACTTCAACATTTGACAAACAAAACACTTTCGAAAGTACTTTTCTCTAATGTACACACAAATTGGTCAAATTGATGATAAATGGGCAATTTTATTGAATTGAAACATTTACAGGATGACAACCGTTTTGGGTAAAATGATTTGTTTTGTGTCATATTTGTTCATAGAATACATTTTTAGTACTAAATAATTAATTTGAAACTAAAAGGCAATTAATCTGTTGAGTGATGGCCTTGAAATGTCCTTTACTCGTACGTCATTGTACCGAAATCAAATTATACCCCCAGATCATTGGTTGAATCAATATGATCTAATGGAAATCTATTAGTTACTATGTAATAAATATGTCTTATAATTCAATTTACAATAAATCACTTTTCGAGAGATTGGTCGATTAGGCTTTGTGACATCTTCAACAATTTTTGCTTTACTATCTCAAAAGCCAATAGACGTGAGTGGGCGTTAAAATATTGATTTAGTAAAAAATAAATACAACAACAAAAATTATGAAACTGTAATTCAATTTTGGTGCACCAAAGATTAGTCTCGAAAACAAAAACAAATTGAAAAAAAATATTACAAATCGATTTTGAACAATTTGCGTTGTAAGACAAAGCACAATTACACTTGTATATAACTGAAATAACAAAAAAATCTGCATTATATATTTTCGAAATAATAAAACCTGTTTCACAATGTTTCAATAATAACAAATTTTAATATATTCAAATTCAAAATTGACATTTCAACATAAGACCGTGAACTCAACAATAAACAGGCAATACACACAAGTTTCTATTTAAATGTGCAATGCAATGACAAACAACAACTTTAGTGTATGTCTAATATAGTTTCATCAATAAGAAAACAAGTCCAAATGCAATATGTTCCACTGAATTTCCTTTCCAACGTGTCAGTGAGTGTGGAGCAAGTGAAATGCGAGACCAAATTGATTTTATTATTCATACAATGTACACTCAGATAGACCCAGAGAAGTCCATCCATCGAACCACTCCAGACAGACAATATTATTATCACTGAGTGAGTGAACACTCGAAGCACTGTGGAAAAGGTCGAAATGTATCGACTCACACTTGTGAATTGTCACTGTCCACAAAATCTTTCGACCACTCAATGAATCCATCAGCACACAAAACACAAACTGAAAGGAAACATTCTCTCTCAGTAAATGTGACAAATCGATATTTTTAATTTAAGCACCAAATATAATGCAAACTAAATCGATTCACGCTAATGCTACCATTGGCCACTCACTCTCTCTCTCCAAATTGACATTCGAATTTGATATCAAAAGCCAGTGAAAATGTGCTCAACCTGAATGTGTATGAGAGTGGAAATAAAATGCAAACATACTTGATTTATTTGGTTTATTCATTTGAGTCTAACATTGAATAACGAGCATTGGATTGTTCGTAATCTAATTTGGAAAGATGTGGAAATGTTGTTGGGTTGCACTCAAATTTGAAATCAAATGGACTATATTTAGATTAAGTAGACAAAGTGCAACACTTGACATTTTGAATAGTAAATCTAATCGTGGATATAATGATACTCAGATAACCACAAGAATAAATTTCATTAACGAAAAGTAGTAAAACAAAATTTAAATAAGAAGAAAAAGATTAAAAGTTTGAACAATTTTTAAGCAAAGAAATATTGTTCTTACAAAGTCTCTATTGTCCCAGTTTTTAAAATTGGTCTAAATTTTAAAATCGATATTAATGTAGTCCGTAAATAAATCACTCGGTCGTACAAAACAAACCGAGCAAACCCAAATGAACCAAATCCAAAGACAATCGATTTGTTGTTGTTGTTGTTTTTCCTCAAGTGCATCAATTCTTTCGAAAGAGATCTCACATTAACATTAATTGGCAAAACAAAAGCTTTTTATTGCGAGGACCAATTCAAATGGACCATTCTAAATCGGGCGAAAACAACAAACAAAACCACAACACAAATTCAAGAAAAAGAATATGAAGCAGGAAACACAAAAAGTACAAGTATAATTCTGCGAAATCTAATTTCCAATTCGAGCGAATGTGTGTCCTCACTGTCGAGTAGAAACATTAGTTGGCAATTCAACGCAAACTGCACAATTCTGTTTATTGGTTAATTCGGTCACTACATTCTGCTAAGCTCTTCACAAGTACATCTCCTTTCCAGTCCCAAAAAAAGTTTCAATCTACGCACAAGGTTACATCACTAATTTCAATTTGACCCACAAATCTTGTGCAAGTAAAGTGCAATGTACGGACAATGTAATGTAATGTATTTTGAAGTGCAACCATTTTGACTAACAAGATCTTTTGTGAATCAAATCAATCAATCAAATCAAGTAAATCAAGTCAATAAACTTTAATTTTTATATTTTTTTGAGTCACTGAACTTTACATTGAATTTCAATGTCAAAATTTCATTCGATAAATAATTTTTTGCACTCAAGTTCATTGTCAGGAAAAATTAGGAACATTGAACTTTTTTTTATTGAAATGAAAATTCATTTTAGACCGATCGAGCAGACTTGATGGACACACAAAGAGACGCTGTCATTCAAAGAAATCTATGCACAAACAAAATGTCTGCAATTTGACTTCAAATAAAAAACCAAAATATAATAAAAATTTCCAAGACGAAAAATGTCCATCAATCATCTGCCAATGAAGTGGAAATGTACTCGACTCGAGTAATTTGTAGAATTGAATCTTCTTCCAAACTGAACAAATCTTCTGTTCAAGTTTTCCAAATCGATCATAAAATGGGTGAGTGTGCCAATAATTACCGATTGTCCGGTAATTAGGGTGATAACAATTGTATTTGATTGAATAAATTTATAAAATCTCGTGTCTCAATATTGTTGGATCTTGGTATTTCATTTTCGTTTTGTTTTACAAAATCAATACAACATTTTATATTTATCTAATGGACACACAAAAGTCTATGGAAAATTCTCACAAAGAAGGAACTAAAATTAGAAAACATTAAGAAAAATAGTAATCATAGTACAAAATTAATGATCATAACGAAATAATGAAATTATAAGGTCTCGAGCGTAAATCGATTAGCTCAAGAATGTTCAATAAAATTCTCAACATTTTCTAATTCTGTTCAATTTCCTCTAGACTGGATTCCACGGAAAAGATCAACCAAACATCGAAGCAATAGGCCAACGAATCATTCTAGCGAAAGATATTGCAAAGTGAAATTCAAGAATTTGAGACTAAATTCAAAACTTTCCATTTGACGTTTTAAGATTTCTTAGAAAAATTTAATTTTAATATATTAAAATATGAATTACATTTGGATATATTGATATTTATTTGTCGTTTAAAAAATAATGTCCATTTTCAAATATGCGTTATTTTTAGAATCTCAATTTATAAATAAAATGCCTCAAAATTAAATAGTAATTCAAACTAGATATGACCTTTTCTGCATCTCATGTTACAACAATTCTTAGTTTCATAATTTCTCGAAAATATTTTCAACTATATTCAAAAACAGAAACCATACAAGTGTTCCGGTGGTAAGTTAGTAAGCAGGTTCGAAATTCACTCAGAATTCTGTTTTAAAACATGAAGAATCTATTTGATTTATTCAAGAATATTGTTGAACACACTCAAAATAATATTCCATATTAGTCTGTTCGTACATCAATAAATCAATAAATATGTACTCGTATGTGTTCTATATTTAGGCATAATAAAATGTCTTTTTGTCAATGTAATTTGTGTGTGGATGTTGACTCGTTTGATTGACAATAAATATTCCATACGAATAGAAATTAATATTAAAAATGTGTAGAAAGAAGACAGAAAGTATAGAAGCAAGGCAGAAAATCCAGAAAACACGTCTTTCCTAAGAATTCTGAATAAATCGATATATGAAATTTAAAGGAGAAATTAAAATGTTTCTTGTTTGCAACCTTGATTTAAGACAGATACGAACGATTGCTAATACATAGAAGAGATACACAAACTTTCGGAACAATCCAAAATGGAAATAAACCGTAATATGCAAAAAAGAATATTCAATGAGTAGTGACTTGAATAAACAAAGTGGAACGTGGAAAATTGCATACAAGTTTTATCAATACGAAACACTCGTTGTATGGAGATTTGAGTGGATCGCCATTACATTTACTATTCCAAAAGAAGCTTTAAAGAATATTCTGTATATCGATTTGCTAAAAGCTAGTGAATCCATAGTAAATTAGCAACTGTTCAATGCATTACATTAAAAATGCATGATCATCATTACGAATTGGTAATGCATTGAGTGTTAATTTGTTGAGTGCTAAAACGTGATCACAATCATCTTCGCGCTCTATTGAGCTCTATCACCAGTGCAGAACTATAACAACTTATTAGGCTAAACTCGAGTAGTGTTAAATTATAATTCTATGTTCTTACAAAAGTGTAACACGGAATTTATTCTTGGATTCGGGCT
Source organism: Rhizoglyphus robini (assembly GCA_023373905.1). NCBI lineage: Eukaryota > Metazoa > Arthropoda > Arachnida > Sarcoptiformes > Acaridae > Rhizoglyphus > Rhizoglyphus robini. The sequence continues at coordinate 8,438,667 of JAKIJQ010000001.1, read as the reverse complement.
AACTGTGCATTCTCTTCTGAAACGATCTTGTGAGATTATATTTGTTAAAGGTTGAATAGAAATTGAGAAACGATTTAATGGTTTGAGTTAATAAAGGACACGTGACTCGAGTGCCTTCACTATTCATTTATTTGAGCAAAACAAATTTGTCTATACACATTATAAAAATGTCTTAATCAAGTGCTGCACTTTTAAATTAAATATCTACATTTAAATTCAAATTTAAAAAACCAATAATCATATTAAATATTAAATATTAAATTGGATTACCATATTTTCCAATTTTAGCACTAACTCGATTTAGGTTGTACAAGTGAAGTTAATTCATTCACGTACGCCAGAAAATAAAATTTGATTTAATATTCAGAATTTCTTCTTCACATTTATAAAAATGTACCTTTTAGTCATTTGTCGAACGATTTCTGGTAATTTAATTTAATTATCCCAATTATGAATAGAATAAGTTCAAAAGTCCACTTTGAGAGCACAAGAAAATTGGAAAGCCCAAAACGGAACTAACGACATTTAAATCATTAGAGAGTCACACAATTTTAATAGGAAAACAAAATTGCATTTTAAAAATACTACTTCCTCTCGTTAATTCGTTTTCAAACGTTTTCCAAGAAAATCATTCATGTGGGAATGAGAATTCAATAACATTTTTGCTGTGTAGCCATTTTGGTCGTTTTTGTAAACGCAAATGGTAAATAATAGGTCAATGCAAAAGTTTATGTAAATAGGAATACAGTATGCGAGTGTGATTATAATTGAAACTTTTCAATTTGCTTAGTAGAGCGTCAATATATCACAATCAATTAAGCTCGAGTGCATAAAGTGCGACAGAATATTCCATTCGTAATTTGACCTTTTGTGACTCTTTGTATTTGTAACTTTTCATAGAGCAAATATACAAGTGAATGAAGTAAAAAAGCAAATGAGCTAATCACGTGATAAAGTTTGCTCTATTTTTACATTAACTATATGTGCATGAATAAGTGCATTAATACAAAAAACATTAATTCTCAATCTATAATCGATTTTACAACAAAGAAAAATATTCTTTAATTTATTTAATCAAACTATTTGTGTAGATGATTTTAATTGAAATTAATGAAATAAATGAAAATATAATTATGAAAATTTTCCATAAACCACAAGACCCACAAGAAACTGAAGATCGTGCCAATAAAGATATATTCAATATATTCAAACACAAAGAAGAATATTCCTATTCGCATATATTCAATTATAATAAACTACAGGTTGGTTAAAATAAATACAAAATAATTGTTGTTTTAATAACTTTTGAATAAGACTGTCTGGAAAGTCAGGCAACTAACGAAACTGTGTATGTGTGTATTATCTATTCGTCCATATTAAATAATTTATGTGAATTAAACTAATTTTAGTAACAATGCAACATTCTGGTTCTTGGAGAAAAAAAACTTTAGTAATGATAAACTAAAATTCTCAGAATTAAGGAAACGCCGTTAGTAGTGTAATCCGAAACCAAAGTACAAATGCGAAAAGAATAGAATGCACTAACAAGAATATTCTTGGAATTAGATGTATTTAAAGAGTAACCAAGTTCCTGTACATTTGTGTAAAGATGAGTCTGAAAAGTGTATTTAAAAAAGTGTATTATTTGTATCATTTTCAATAAATAAATTGTTTCTATGGAAATTGTCACACAAAACGAAATCGATACAAAGGAAGAAACCGTATATAACCAATTCAAATTGACTTAATTTAATTCTTAAAGTAAGTCAAATTCAAGCAAAATGCATGAGCATTAGGCAAACGACCAAGGGGCTATTGACAGTATAGATCTATTCGAATACTTCTCGGACAATTTAGTCTATTTTTTATTCGTAAAGAAGTGAGAATAAATAATAAGAGTAAAAGTAAGAATTAACCACTACCAACATGCATTGAGCCCGTTCGCTGGCAGTCTAATCAATAAAGATACCCGGATGGGTTTTTCAAACCAAAAAAAAAAAAAAAAAAACCAACATGCGTAATGAAATTGTTACTGAAAAATTCCACAAGAAAATATTTGATTTTTAGACTCAATATCGAAGATTATTATAATATATTGAATGATTTTGCACGGTGATAGATTCCATTGAGCATACTGGAAATATTCACATTCACATTCATTTTTTCCTACCTTATCCACTTTGTACGAGCAAGATTTCTGTCGATGCCACTCGACCAAATTAAGCAAAATTTGTTTTTCTCGGAACTTGCCTCAATCTCATTCAATAATTCATTCACTCTCCACAGGCCCATTCAATGCAAATTAAGTGACCACAAAACCGGGAGCTCATATCAATTTGTGATGCAGAGAAATCAACACACACAAACACTTATACACTGAGACCATTAAATAAGACTAGAGAAAAACAATAAACTGGCGCAAGTCAAAATCACTTTATGTAAAATGCATATTTCCAAGAATTTCAACGCTTAAAGACCTTTTTTGAGTAAAGGATAAATTGTTTTACATTATTAAAATTCATTTCGTGTTAATTTTGCGGTCTTTTTTGCCTCCCACACATCATTCAGTTTTATTATCTCACAAAATTAAAATTCTTAAATATATTTGTAGACAAATAAAAATAATGACAATTTATTTCCGGTTTTAATTTACTTTTCGTCTAGACATACAGAATGCACTCAAATATTGATCTTGAAATGATAAGAATAAATATAAAATGTGACTTTCTAATGTAAATAAAATGCAATTAACTTTCGATTCCGTGCTGAGATGAGTTTGTAATTTGTGAATTTAGACGGCTCGCAGTTTTTTCTCCTGAAAATTATTAGGACATTTGCACTTTTTGGGCTTATTCTAAAAGACTTGTTCTGGTAGATTTCCAGGAAACCCCGGGAAAATAAAACATATGGACTTTTTGATTTCGAGGAACTAGACACATGCTGAGTGAGACGGATGACTTTGGTTATCAGGTAAACACAGAATTTATTTACTAAAGCTACCGTACACATAAACCATAAATGCTAAAGCAATGTAGATTCTATTAAGCTAAAATAAATGAGCAAAAGGATAGATTTTAATTAAAATACACAAAAACACAATTAACATCAAACAATAAAACAAAGTCCTGGCAATGTTTCTAACTCAAGGAAAAATAAAATACGAGATAGTAAAAATAGTCTTACCGGGCCTAGAATTACATTAATTTTTAGATTTTGATAAAAAGTTGAAATAGTAAACATTTTATGAAACAAAAATATTAATTATAATAACAATCTATTTAGAAATTTTGCGAATTTTTTAAACTTTAATATGATTGATGAAATGCGATGCATATGCAGGTCAAAGAGCACAGTAGCATTAGGCTGAATATGTAACCACAAATTACGAAGACTTAAGTCAAATTAATCGTTTGAAAATTTGTGGCAATATTACTTTTCAAGAATTCCATTCTTCCCATTAATAAACATAAACATTGATGCTTGAATACATTCTCTGTTGTTGGCTAAATTGCTTACGAAAAAATGCTTGCAAACACACATATGAGTGTATTGGAATTCAACTACATTCAAATAACCGAAACGTTTACAAATAAAAATAATTGATTTTCATAACAAAATAATCAATTCTTAAAAAAGAAAAAATTTAATTCTTGCAAATCAAATTTGTGGCGAAATTTATGTGCCAAACAGTCGAGTTGCTGTCTGTTGCGGGAGATCGAGTTCATTTAGAACAGGCTACCTTTGACTGCTTTACTTTTGGTTTTTTTACTTTGGAGCCAGCAGCAATGCCATTTTCCTTTTTGCTAGTCGCACGTGCTTTGCTAGAGTTGTGATCATTTGAATGCTTCTTCGAAGTGTGCTTCGAGAATGGCTCTTTAATCGATGACTTGGAAGAGCTTGGTTTCTTTTTGCTTCCACCAGACTTGTCTTGCTTGCAGCAGAAGAAATACACAACAACCAGGATAATAATCACTGCTATGATGAGCACCATTATGATGATGATCACAATCATAGGAAAACCTGTCAGTTGGCAGAAAGTTAGTCAAAGTGTGCAGTCACAGTGACACAAACTAACCTGATTTTTCCGAAGTGAGTTCAGCAATTAAGCTACCAGTGCTGAGAGAATTCGAGTCCAAACGAGTCGAAGAGGATTCAGCATGTCCACAACTGAAGAATCTATTGTAACTTATCACCGTTAAATTCTTAAATGGCAATGCCGATTCATAAGGAGCACTAATACAGTCATAAACATAGACTTGTTTCTGTGCAAAAATGTAGCAACTATGATGACCATTGCCATCGAAGTTAACTTGCTTGAACACCTCGTCGTCCCAAGGATTTGGGCACGTGTCATTTGAGAACACTATCTCATGATCTTTTCCACTTGAACCTTTGCAAATGTATGGCCCTTGTTCAATGTTGACTAAATGCGGACTTAAAGATAATTGAAAGTTAACGGATATAAAGCGAAAGTTGCTTTGAATTTTTTGTAATACAAAGAAGCTGTCGATTGACATCATTCCAATCCAGATGCTTTTCTTGGAAAATATATCATCTAATGGGCCATCCGGTTTGAAGTTATATTCTTTCGTGTCACCATCAAATTGATAAAAAATTCTTGTAACTTTATCATTTGTTTGTTCACTGACAAAATTCAAAGTATCCTTACGACCAAACATTGGCACAGCGAAACCGCTAGACTTGTATGCCAGAAAGTCGCTGCTGTCGTACAGTTTGCGAAATTTGTCCTTCAGAGCCATTGACGAGTTTGCGACATAATTACTGACATTGACTTGATTTAGTTCGAAAACGGTCAAATCCCTGGTGATAATCAACATAATGCCATCAGATCCATAAATAGTGACATATAATATTTGTTCAGGAATATCTTCTAATGGATAATCACAAATGCTCTAAGAAATAAAGAAAGTTGTCAGCACATGCACAGTTTGGTCAAAATTTACCTTGGCGAGTGTCTGCACGGAGCCAAACATCAACATGGTGATTGCCAGACATTGCTTCAAGTTCAAGTTGAGCGAATACATTCGTGGTGTGCGTACAGTGTCTTGGCTCAATCGCACGCAAATGTTTGTGCTTGCACTTGAACGAAGAAGCACATTGTGTTTGTAAGTATTGTACAATCTGATAAACAATATAATGTCGATTCACTACAAAAATACGTAGAGTACAACATTTTTCTATATTCGAATTAAGTTTAATTCTGAACAAAAACATCAAAATTCGTAATAAAAATGGAAACTACAGAAACCCAGTAAGACAACTTCTTTGTTGTTTGTATTTAATTAAAATAGTAAAAGAACTAGAAAATTTCAAAGAGTCAACACAAAACTATTTGCAAACAAATTCACAAACAAATTCATTGACTACAAATTCTTTAGTTCAAAAGAATTGAATCATCTTTCAAAAAAATAGTTTCACAAACAAACTTACAGAAAAAATCAAAATTGAATGAGAAATACCATGGTAGTAAAAATATAGCAAAATATTTTAAGTGAATCAGATGAATTACCTTTAGAAAGAATGGTGATATCTTGAAGGAAATAATGAATGAATCGAATATAAGTTGAAAAAATGCCGTTAAATTTGAAGAGAAACACAAATCATTAATTTATTAAATTAGGATCATTAAAACACACAAAATACACAATACACGTAATTAGAAATAATTTTGGCGCAATTTTTAAATAATGATAATAAATGATCATTTCTCAAATCTTCTATGTTCGAGTAAAATTAAACAAAATCAATGACCCATTGACAATTGATTTTTTACTAAAAAACAAACCTTCCTAATTGATCGATTATATCGTGATGTGTAGTTTGAATGTTTATATGATGCAATTTGGGATGACAATGTTGTCGCTCAAGTGTAACGGCTGGAAAGACCCTCTCTGCGTGATGATCGTCATAGTAAAACTAAGACAATTTTAAAAAGAAGAACACATCTTGTGGAACAAACAACAACACTAGTGCAAGGAACACATTTGCCGTCTGTCGACACAAACACAGCGTCAAAAGAGACATCTCGAGTAAAAAGGGAAAAGCATAGCTACAAGGAAAGTGTCACTGGCAAGCACAAATGTTCGCGTCATTCAAATTGGACATCTGAGTAAACATCACAGTGCACGACTGCAGTCATGCACTCGACAATGAACACAATTGAAAGCTCCTTGTCAAAACTTGGCCAATCAGCAGCAAAACAATCGAAATCACTCAACAACACTTGCAACACAGTCTCGGTAATTTAGTCTAATGTACACACAAATTGACACAAAAATGGGTAATTTTATTGAATTGAAACATTTACAGGATAGCAGCCATTTCAGTTTAATATTGCACAAATAACATTTGTTGCGTCATCCCTCGAATGATATATTTGTTCATTGTGACGGACCTGTTCTTGCTCATGACTCATCCTGCTACAAAGAACCTTATAAGGACAAGATTGGCCCTGCGCTTGTTCTCGCTTCATATGAGATATTTGCTGCTCGAATTGGACAATCTCCTGTATAATACCAGCGAACTTTAACCAAATAATTTTTTAACTGAAAAATACATTTTATTGTGTTAACGAAAACTGCGGCTTGTTGATGCACTCACGAAATTATGTACGAAATGCAGCCAGAATGTTGCAAACAGTATTTTTTTGCAACAATTTTTCAAAATCATGGATGACATCATTAGTCATTATTTTCTCTTCCTTGTCTGATGGATTTTTCTTTCTTCTTTGTCTTCTGTCACTTAATTAATTACAAAGTAATCATCTATTCAACAATTGCTTGCTTTTTAGGCCCATCACGAAACTTTGCTAAGTTAGTGAGCACTGCGCAGCATGAAAGTTTCAAAAATGGCTCCAGGCAAAGTAAAGACTCAAATGGTTCTTGGATGAACTCAACGGCTTCTTCAACTCGAGGCCAACCTAGTGCATGATAACCAAGTTAAATGTCAAATTTAAAGTTTCAATAAACTAAAATTAAATTAGTGGAAAGTGGATTGAAACTTTAATTTTAAAGCGCACTCAAACGTTTCAAGTTCAATTTGAGACAATTCAAATGGAAAAACACTTGAAGTACATTCGAAACACAAAAAAATAAATCACACTCCCGAACAGTAAATTTCTTTTTGTACAAAACAAAATCAAATAAACGTTTGTATTTGTTTTAAGTGGTATTTTCTCAGCATAGTTGTATAGTAGTATCATACTATAGATAATACTAGAACTATTTTAATTAAAAAACACATGTGTACTAAAATAAATTGACTCGAGACTAACGTAACTAAACGTACAATGAGTGACGTCAATCAGAGGAAAATACATCAAAATATGTTTCTGGCAGACCAATTCGTGAAAATTCGTTGAAACAAAATTCACGAATTATTACAACTTTTGCGGATGCCCAACAAGTAGACAACGATAAATAATAAATTCATTGGGAAAACATTTCCCAAATTAATATGACACATTCAGACACTTTTGATGGCTCTTAACACCAAAAGTAAGCAATCTTCAGTTTTATGACCCAAAACTGTGCTTAAATCGCTTCGTTGTTATGTCATAATTAAAACAAATCACGTCTGTGAGCAATTAATTTGTATTTTTCTATCCATAAAAATGATGGATCGTCACAAACACACACTCAAAGACAATAATAAAATAGACTTTGCAAGAGTAAACTCAGAGCAAAAACAGAGCATCCCCTAAAGACTCGAGTGCCCATTTTGATATAAGCGCATAATCGAACATTATTATTTTCGCAAACATTTTCGCCCTAAAAACAAAATATAATGAGTTTGTTTTCAAGTTCAGAAGCTATTTTTTCTCAATGTCAAGGTTAAAATAAAGGACAAAATAACATAACAACAACAGACATAATAATGACAAAAATACTTAATACTTAATTCGAAATGATTATTCAGGCGGAAATAAATTAGACTCGGAAACACAAAGATGAAAAATGCTCGTCTATGTTAATGATTTTCGAGTTTTGGACAAAATTCAAGTCTTTATTTCGCATCATTAAATTATTATTAATTTAACGGTACATTTTCACCACCCACGCCTGAAATTTATTATATAGGCAATCTCAAATGATATTGAATTTAAAAATAAATTAATTGAAATTTTTAAACAAATGATATCGAGTTTGCTTTATCTTAAATTTAAAAGAATTAAAAAGCTACTTGAAAAGTACAAATTTAAATTAAAACCCTAATATAACCTTCTTAAAAGTAATCAATAATTTAAGATTACCCAAAGAAGTGACACCACTATAAGACATGTGAGTTCAGAGAGAAGTTGTCGACCGAAATGGTAAATTTGGGTATATTTCCACGAATTCGAGTTGGATTCCGTAGACTAACTGACTTACAATTTGTTTGTCCTGGACTAAGAATTTGGACAAACTGGAGAGAATTGACAATTGTGAGTTCAGGAAATAATTCAAGAGGCAGATTAAGAATAACTTTTAATAGGAACGTAATTAAAAAACTCACCAGAGTTGTGACTCTATGCAAAATGACTAGAAAGTAAAGATTTCCAAATCCCAGAAAAACTTAACTTATTTTTAGCTATTTTAAGACATTTCCAGAATTAATTTAAATTCTTGGTAAAAACAAAATACTTTTATAAATTAAATCTTGATAGGCAAGAAAATATCTGTATTAATGAAAACAAATTATCTTACACTCTTGGCCAACTTGTTTACGAGTAAAATTCAATGTAAAATTACAAGTGCAATAGTAAACACAAACTTAAAGATAAATTTCACTGGACTTGTTTACAAGTTTGTAGATGAACACAAAACAACACAATCAAACATTGACAAGATAAAAATAAAGGCAAAAAATCAAGCTGTAGATTTAGAAAACCAAATTCAGAAAGTCAAGTAAAACATTTTCATTATCAGACAATTTGTTTGAATAGACTTTGATTGAACATTTTAATGATAAAACATGGAAAATTTATCTTTTATCCTTTGGATGCAGTAAAGTCAAAACGTATAATAGTTAAAGGAAAATTGTTGAAACAAATAATTTGGCTTGAAAACATTTGACAAAACTTGTAAAATAAATCTTACCTTTAAGAAATGGAAAACATACAATTTGAAAATTGTTAGCAATGAAATTTAATTTAAAGCAAGGGTTTTATTTCTTCACAAAATAGATTAAATTGTTGAGTTAACTCAATAATGTTGTTCATAACGTCGTTTGTGTTGTGTCCCATGTTAGAGAATGGTAAAATGCATAAATTGAGCTGATGAAATGCTGTTTGGTGTAATGAGTGAAACAGACTCACTTTGCGCTACATGTCTGAAAAATAATTACAATTTGAAATTTAGTAGCGAATAATATAACAAAGCACCTATGTAATAGTAGCAAACTTTTGGAATCAAACCCTTTTGCAAATGTAAATCCAACAAACAAACAATAAAACGTCAAAAGTTTCTGGCCACGAAATAAAAAAAATGTCATCAATTGGATGCTTAGAGAAATGTTAACGCAAAATGGCAAATATAGTAAAGTGACCATCTGCATGAGAAGTAAACATCTCGATATGTGTGACAATCATAAACTTGACAATGAACAATGACAGCTCCTTGTCATTCAATATCGAAATACACAATTTACTCACACACATTAAACACAACACTTTGCCATTTGGCAAACCAAAACAGTTTCGAAAGTACTTTTTTTCTAATGCACACACAAATTGGTCAAATTGATGATAAATGGGCAATTTGATTGAATTGAAACATTTACAGGATGACAGCCGTTTTGGTGGAATGGCAATTTGTTCATAAAATACATTTGTAGTACTAAATACCATGATAATTAATTTGAAATAATTAGGCAACTAATCTGTTGAGTGATAACCTTGAAATGTATTTTACTACAATTACGTACCGAAATCAAATTATTCCTGCGATCATTGGTTAAATCAATATGATCTATTAGTGGCAATTATTATTTACTATGTAATATAATAAGTCCAATAATTCAATTTACATTAAATCACTTTTCTAGAGATCGATCGATTTGGCTTTTCTATGTGAGGGCAGCAATTTTTGCTTTATTTCATCTCAAACTATAAAAATGTGTGGGTGCTAAACATTTTGAAACAAAAAGAAGACAAATATATTATGAAAGTGCAATTCCATTTTTACACCAAAATATTGATTTCAAGAAATCAATTTCAAAAGAAAACAATCACAAATTGATTTTGTGCAATTTGTTGGTGTTGCAATGCAAGACCTGTAACAACACACAGTTAAATTACTGAAATTACAAGAAATCTGTATTAAATATTTTACAAATCATATTTTACAATCTTTAACAACAAATACAAACAATTCCCATTCAGGTCATTCACTTAAGTTTCTGTATATTACACAATTTAAATGTGAGAGATGAAATGACCAACAAAAACTTTAGTGTTTGCTTAATATTTAGTTTTATCAGTATCAAGAAAATAAGTCCAAATGCAATATGTCCCACTCAATTGACACACAATCTGTCAGTAAGTGTGGAGTAAGTGAAATGCGAGACAAAATTGATTTTGCCATTCATACAATGTACACTCGATAGACTCAGAGAAGTCCATTCATCGAACCATTCCAGACAGACAATATTATCACTGTGAGTGAGTGAGCACTCGAACAATGTCGAAATGTGAATTGTCCATAAAATCTCGACAACTCAATGAACCCATCAGAAGTGAAAATGTAAACTTACAAAGAACATTAACTCGCAAATGTGACAAATCAATATTTTTAATTTAATAATAAATCAACCTAAATCGATTTGGCACTAGATCTTTCCGTATTAAGATTGACACATTTGAATGTACTTACAAGGCAGGAATAATGGTCTGACCTAAATCTGCATGAGCGTGGAAATAGAATGTAAACAAAGTTGATTATTTACTTTATTCACTAGCTCAATCAAAGGGAAACTAACGACATGCCCATTGATACTGAAATAGTTGGGTAATGAGTTGAGTCTAAGTATGTATATATTACCATCATTGGTGAATGTCCACAGAAGACCATATAGTACCTGTCCCTTTACGGTAGGGCACTTTGATGCACCGATTTGGGACAATTAAGTCAAGAGGTAAGACAATTTGGAATTTGAAAACAACATTAACGGGACATTATTCTCGATTGACTCGAGCACCTATTGGAGCGATACATGAATTGACGAGCACATTCAAACAGAGACATCACATTTGATTGTGACGCGACTTACTCGAACGTATTAATGCAAACGAATAACGATTCATCTAGATAAATATTGAATTAAATATTGTTTTGATTAGTTAAATTTACAATTTACAAACACTTTGTCGGTTTGGTGTGCGTCGAATATAACAAATGAACACAAAGAGCAATGTAAACACTTGACTGCCACTTGATAAATATTGAATAATGTCAAATGACTATTCGTAATAATAAACGAGCTGTCTGCTGCGTTTGGAATGGCCAATTTCAATTACTGTGACTTTCTTAAAATAACCATTTTTCATTTCATTTATTTCTTTTGTCTCACTAGTCATCAAACATCAACCTTGGTGGGTTTCATCTGTTTGCCCTGGTCCGCCTTGTCTTTCTTCGCAACTATCAAAACTCGAACATTGACTCTATTTGCCAGGTTAATCGCTAAAAGTATTTTGAAGCAATCAACTGCTTGCTTAAATGTGACGGTAACATTTGATTCTTTCCACAATGACAACACCGAAGGTCTCATCAGAACATTTCTCCGTGATTCCAGAGTCACAATAACTCAACACAGTTAGCAGCATTCTAATTATGTCCGTAATTGTTTCCAAATTTGTTTTTGTGGCCAAATTAAAATTATAATTGTTTTATCATTTGAAATTATTATATTTCGATTATTTTCAATCACGTAAATTATTTACGGTAAATATTTCTAATTCTGTCCTATTTGCACTCCATCAACTTTATTGTTTGTGTATGAATAGTCGCCAGGTTGCACTGTCGACTTGTGTACGTCTCCACACACACACGACACCATTCTGCCATTTCGTTTCTACTCGACGAAGTGTTCTATTTCAGTTTCTATTCAAAATCTATACCCGAATTTGAATCCCAACTACTCCTTTCACAGTTGGTAAAGTATCTGTGCTTGAAGATTCTCTCTGGCGATAGTTACGCCACGATGAGACGAAACTATAACCCGAATTGGAGAGGTGGTCTCGCTAGACCCAGGAACAACCGCCGATATGGCTTACCTGATGGTCATTACAATCCGAACCAGAATTATCGTTGTCGCGGTGGTGGCCAACATGGCAACAATTGTGGCTGTGTCTACATATATCCACCACCTATATGCATTTGGGCCATGTCACCAAGTCCTTTACCTACCCGAAAGGCTGAGCCCCAACCTGACCCATCCACCTTTGATGGAATGCACATTAATCAAATGATAGAAGATTGCTTGATTATGATGTTCCGCAAATTTGCCATCCGCGAACAGCTTCGCTTCCGACTGGTCTGCCAACGGTGGAAGGATGTGCTAGATCGTATGTTCTCCAATAGAAAGTCAATCAAGTTGTTTGGCAACACTGACGACATCATCACCTACTGTACAGCAATTTCCAAATATAATTTACACAGAAATGAAGATTTTATTCTGCGACTGTCAAGGGAACGCAACGATGAACTGGTCATCAGGAGAGCAGATGAGGTGTTGCACGCTATTCCGTTTTTTTTCCCAAACTTGCGAAGGTTGCTCATCTGTCACAAGCAAACCGGCATTGAATGGTACCGTGTATTGCCAGATGTGCTCACTTGGTTGCCACATCTCGAAAGTCTCACCATATTTGAATTAGACTTCAGTAGCGATAGACGACCGGAACTGGACAGGTTTAGAGCTTCTCAATTTTGGTCTTCGATTAATCATCTTTACAATCTGAAAGAATTGCATCTGTTGGACGCGTGGATGGTGCAGATACCATTCGACATGTATGTGCTCAATCGGCTGAAGCAGTTTACCCTCACCACCCATAAGTTCTATACTGGCGCATGCATTCAGGAACTTAGCAGCAACCTTCAGGTATTGCGCCTGTCTAATGTCAATATTAACAACGACCAGCTTCGACTTTGTCTGGACGCCAATCCAGGAATGGCAAGAAACTTGCGCCACCTTACCTTTGGCCATCTTTGGACCAATTCCAATCAAAGCTACATGGATTTGGTCGGCATTATCTGTGACTACTTCAAGAATCTTGTTACACTCGATTTGCTCAATGTCAACGTAAGCTTGCTACTAGATTTGCATTTATACTTACCTCATTTTTATTATCACTAGATGCGATTCGTTGATCTCATCACAGAGCTATCGAAGCTTACTGCTTTGACCGATTTGACGATCAACTTGAACAACGCCAGTGAGGTTCTTTTTGAGAATGCAATTATGAGTCCTCAGCTGCACTCTGTCAAGCGACTATCAGTCAGGGAGAGCTCTCTGCTCACAAAAGACAACTTTTGCAACATTTTCCCCCGCGTATTCCCCTTCATAGAGTCCCTCCGGTTGGACTCGTTGCGTACCGACGCAATAGATGAGTTGCTGAATTGCAACTTGTCTAACCTGTTCCCCAACCTGGTGGAGCTCAAACCTGTCTATACGCCCATCCACGACATCGCTCGTGTGAGGGAGGGGGACTATGCCTTTGCAGGCCGTCACAGGATGCAATACATAGAGCACCTGTGCGAAGCTCAGCCAGTGATCAGTTATGACTCTGAGCAGGATTTTTTTGATGGTCTAGACCTGATGTGACCGTTTTAAATTTATATCTATAACTTATAATTACACTAATAGCCATTTACATATATTTTTTAATTCAAATGAAGTTATAGCATATTTATTGTCATTACACACACACACACACACACATGTGCCATTTTTTATAGATGCATTCAAGTTTCATTTTTTATATAGCAATACAAACACACACACACACACATACGCACACACACACACACACATTGAGCTAACATTTATCGTTTAATGGACAAATTTTAATTTTATTATTCATTCATTTTATAATTTCAACACATAATGTAGTAATAATAATAATAATGTTATAATCAATAAATTAATTTTATAATTTAAACGTTCGGTTTGTTTGGGTCGTCTAGTAGAAATGGTCTAAACCGTATACGCCGCTTTTTATCAAAATCGACAATTGTATCAATTCTGAATTCTACTTGCCTGGCCACCAAATGACTGACCTGACTGAAATGATCGACATTATGGCGGATGTTGATGACACAAGCCACGAGATGGAGCTTTTAGTGAAGAAACTGTACTGTAAGTTGTGATAATCGAGAATTTTTTCAACAAACACAATGTCGAACTAGTGAACGAAAGGTTGTTCAAAATGGAGGAGTTAATCTGTCAAATCCCATATTCAGGATTATTTAGACTGATCAAATCAGAACCAAGTTAAACCTGCTTCTCGTTTATTTACTGCACAATTCAATTGAATCGATTGTTAATATTTACAATTTAACTCGATAGCAAACAAATGAAACTCTTGACTGAATATGAAATACCAAAAAGAGACCAAAAAGACAACAAAACGAATCAAAAATTCGGATGCAAAAATGAACTCCAGGACATTTAATTGCCGACATTGATGGTGCGATAGACGCCAAATGGATTTGTTTCATGTTTCAATGTTTGTTCGTTGTGGATTTAGTTTATAATTCGAGCACTTTTTGCAAGTCTCGGACGATGTACAACAATAAACTATCAAGCACTGTACTCGCTTTTCTCCTTGCTTGCAATCACCAATTGGTGATTTATCCTTTCAAGTTGCAAAGTAAAACAAAATTCATAATAACAAAAATTATTGACCAATTTTAAAGCAAAGAAATATTGTCGATACAAATGCATGTCTAAAATGCTCCCATGTTTTTAAATTGCGCAAAATAAATTTCAAAATCGATTTGACTTTGCCCATTGATGTAGTTCATAAATGAGCCACTCGGTCGTACAAAACAAACCAAAAACAAATGAACCAAATCCACGGAAATCGATTTGTTGTTGTTTTTTCTAAGTGCATCAATTCTCTTTTTAGAAAGCTGAGCTCAGATGAGCTCACAAAACATATTAGCATTAATTTTAGAGGCCAAACAAACAAAACTTTTTATTGCAACGACCAATGGATCATTCTAAATCGGCGAAAACAACAACTAAACCAACAATACAAATTAAAGAAAAAACATAAAACGAGAAAAGTACAAAAATAATTCTTAGAAATCTTATTTCTAAGGGGAATGTATGTTATCACTGTAGAGTGTAGAAACATTTGTTAGTAAATCAATTCTGTTTATTCTCACACTGCATTTTTGAAAGCTCTACACAAGTGCATCTCCCAAGCTTGTTCTAACATCTACTCACAAGGTTACATCACTAAATTCAATTTGACCCACAAATCTTGTACAAAGTAAAGTGCAATACGTTCAATGGGCAAAGTTTATTTTCTACTTTGCAGTGAAAACATTTTGGCTTAGTATTTTTTATAATCAAATCCATTCAATAAACTTTGATTTGTATTCTTATTTTTTTAAATCATTGAACTTTACATTGAATTTCAATGTCAAAATTACATTTCAACAATAATGTTGTGCACTCCAGTTCATTGTCAGTGAAAATTGGGAACATTGAACTTTCTTATTGAAATGCAAAAATTTATTCTTTCAGCAAATAGACACACAAAGAGAAAGTTTGTGCACATGCTAATCTCTCAAAATGTAAAAAGTTGACTTCAATATAAGTGAATGCAAATTAAATGAATTTCTAGTTAAGAAAAAAAAGAAAGCTTCATCTAACGGATGGAAGTAATCTGCCAATGAAGTAGAAATGTACTCGACCCGTGTAATCAAAGGAATTGGATTTTATGGCGAACAAAAAAATGAATATATTGAGGCAATGATTTAACGAATCATTTGAGTAAACGATATTAAAAAATAAAATTCTAAACTTTCCATTTGACACTTGATGATCTCTAAGAAAAATTAAATTTTATATATTAAATTATGGATATATTTATTTGTCGTTTTAGAAAGCTAAAGTACTCTTTAAAATATGCATTATTTTATCAATCCTAAAAATAACTAATTCAAACTAGAACTGACCTTTTCTGCTTCGACAGTCCTTAGTTTCTCAATAAATCAAGAATATTTGTCAACATTATTCAAAAACAAAACCATACAAATGTTATTAGTAAGCAAGTTTAAGAAAGTCGCTCAAAATTCTATTTTATCAGATAAATAATCTATTCGATGAAACCAAGAATATTGTTGTACAATCTCAAAATAACATTCCATATTAGTCCGTTGTATATCAATAAATCAATAAATATGTATGGGTTCTATATTTAGGCACACCAAAATGTCGAATGTTCTTTTGTCAATGTAATGTTGTGTGGATTATGTTGACTCGTTTGATTGACCATAAATATTCCATTTGAACAGAAATTAATAAAAATGTGTAGGACAAAATAAGGAAGAAAATAACAGAAAATCCAGAAAACACGTTTTTCTTCAGAATTCAGAATGAATCGAAAGGAAAAGCCTTGTGAGAAAGTCTAAAAAATACTTGGTCGCAACCTTGTTTGAATGCTGAGAGACAAATGAACAAACAATAGCCTGAACATACATAAACTTTCTGAACAACCCCAAATGGAAATAAACTGTAATATGCAAAGAAGAATATTCAATGAGTAGTGACTTGAATAAATATAGTGGGACGTGGAAAATTGTATACAAGTTTTATCAATAAGGAACACTCGTTGTATGAAGATTTGAGTGGGTCGCCATTACTGATACATTTACTAACCAAAAATTCTGATAATAGAAGCTTTAAAGAGCATTCTGTGCATTGATTAGTTTGAAGGGAGTGAATTTACATTAAATCATCAACTGCTCAATACATTATATGGGTAAATTTTAATTTGATTTGATTAACATGGGTGGGAATAGAGCTAGAATATGCAACAGTTTAGTTTAGGGTAAATTAGAGTTCTTGGTGTTACCGTTGACCCGAATCTACTTCTGAGAGAATTTAGCAACGAGACAAGCAGATTGAGTTGAGTGGGCTTCCGAAACTGAAACATTACCCGAGTGACCCTCGCCCTCATACAGTGTCCTCACTTGACCCGTACTCGATACTGGCCAACACCAACCGCCATGACCCGGATATGATTGATCCAGCCTCAAAGCGATAATCCCTGCGCACATCGGCACGTGGCTAAGCCAATTGAACTGAACCTAATCGAGAGCCTGCTCCACGTGGTACCAGATAACTTATATACTGAGATAAGAGACCACATCATGCCGAACGTTTTCAAAGTGAACCAGTGAAGAGACTGAGAAGCCGGCCGGCTCGACTTGATCTCGATTGTTGAAGATTATTTCGGTGTCTTAGGTGTAACGGTAGCGGACACCGGACAGGGCACAGAGACAGGTATGCAAAGGGGGCACACTTTTGCATACTGATCCTGTATAACGATTTTTTCATGCATAATAAATTAGCTAAAATGCATTTTATGTGTTTCAGTTTCGTGTAGTATCTAACGATTAGATTCTAATCCCATCACTTCAATCTTGATAATCTGTAAATCAATTTAGATTTCAATATTTGATTTGGATCAAACGTTCTAAAATCGAGTTCTAAATTTTGATAGAAAATAGTTTGCTTATGAAGTTTTGGAGTTGTAATTTGGGAATTGTGATTTTCTCGTTGTATAAATTCTACTTGTGCTCACTTGTGTCAAACTCATCCCTTGCTATGCCTCGCTTCGACCAACAACTACTTGAAATAAGCCCGATAGCCAGCCGACGGCAGCCGATATCCACTATGGATGGACCAAAAGATCAAGTCGCCACTTTGGTTGGTCGGTTTTTGGAGACCAAAGGTGAAAGCATTGAGTCTGTGTCGAACGCGAGTATTATCCTGGGATGCTCTTGAATATTCCAAAGTATAAAGTGTGGATCAAGACGGTTGATTTACAAGTGGTTACACCCCGTATGCGGTCTGCTATCCTTAAGGCGGCTCCGATGGCAAGATGACTTCTGGCCAATTACGACCACCGCAACAACTTTTAGACGCTCGAAGAGAGTCGCCAAATTTCCTCTTGATGTATGATTTGACCAAGATGAGGAACGCTTCTTCATTATGTGATGGAATTCGGGGAGCAAGGACCACTGATTGACATTCTTCTTAAAAGTCCAAATTTATGCACCACCGAGGATGTGGCAAAGAACTGGACCAATGACCTTCTGCGCGGAATCATGTGCTTGCAAGGCTATGGAATAGCCCACTTAAATGTGAGGTTTGATCATGTGATTGTGGCTCAGCGTCAAGCTAATTTGTCCGGATTTACACGCACAGTCAACTGTTTCAACCAACGAGCTTTGGCTGCAACGTCAAGAAACGCCTTCTTTTCGAACAAACCATATGCCATCGGAATGTTTCTATATGGCGTATTACGATCCAACGAAAATAGACTTCTCTGTGATTGTGGTGGCAACCCGTAGTTACCCTTTCAATGGCACGTGCAAGGTGCGCTTCTCGGCACAATGGACCAAATTCGCTGAACTTCACTTACCAAATGCTGAACAATCTTATAATCTCATAATAAAAAGAGATGACGGTCGAGGAAAGTTTCGTTGATTGCACAAATGTTGTCAAATGTTTCAATAAACTAATAAAACAAAATTAGTATAAAGTGGATTTAGACTTTAATTTTAAAACGCGCTCAAAAGTGTCACATTTCAATTCAAATTGAAATACACTTGAAAGTACATTCGAAACGCAAACGCAATCTCACTTACAAAACAAAATCAAATAAACTTAAATGCTTGCCTAATATGTAGTTTTATCAATAAGAAAATATTAGTCAACAACTTATGTCTTGATAATGGCGCCCAGCTTTTAAACAACTAAAATGTCCTAAACTAGATGGTTTTTGGAAAAGTCCAACTGCAATATGTCCCATTGAATGTCAGTGAGTAAGTAAAATGCGAGTCCAAATTGATTTTATTGTTCATACAATGTAGACTCGATAGACCCAGAGAAAACCATCCATCCATTGAACCACTCCTGATAGACAATATTATCACCCAGGTAGACCAAAACGAGTCACTCGCACTGGCACATCGAGTCACTCGAACAATGTCGAAACGAAGGCAATCGCACTGTCCACAAAAACGTTCATTCACCACTCAACGAATCCATCACCAGTGGATTCACCATACACAAAACTTAAATGACATTCACTTGCAAATGCATCACATGTGACAGATAGATATTTTAAACATTAGCACCAAATATAACACAAACCAAATCGATTTGAGCTATTACGAACATTGGTCACAGTTCACAGGCTCACAAAAAAAACCAACCTGAATATGCACGAATGTGGTACACTGTAAACAAACTTGATTTGGTTTATCCATTCAATTCTAATGATTTAGTCACTGACAATAACGAATAACGAGCAACGCTGCTTTGGCATTGAATTGTTTGTAATCAAACTTGAGCGTTGAAAGGTTATTGGGTTGCACTCGAACTTGGATCAAATTGTGTAATATTTAACATTCTTATGGAATGCAACACTTTTGATACATTGTAAATTTAGATTTGTGGTTATAACAAGCAAATCTTTAAAAAGAAGAAAGAAGTGACAGCAGAAGGAAAGAAACTTTCTCGGCACCTAACTTCGAACTTGACAGAATGTGTTGTGTTGTTGTCTAGTAGAAACAGTAGCGAGCGACACTGTTTCGTTTTATTCTTTCCATGAAAGCTCTTTTCTGGTACATCTCGTCCCAAACAAGTTTCCATTGTCAAATTCAATTTGGCCCAACTGCTAACGACATTGACTAACTTGTGCAAAGTCTACTCAACAGTTTTACTTTCAGCTATTCTTGTGAATACAACTTTGCTAACGGTAAGTGTTCTTTATTATTATCAAGTCATAGTAAGCAAAACTTGTTTTTATTATCTAGATGGATCATTCAGATTTGATTGACACAGCGGACAAGGAGGACTGTCACGAAGTAGAAGAAACTTTGCAAATCTCACGTGATGCCAATGAATTGACAACTTCTCAGGAAATATTTATGAATGATTCACAAGTAGAAGAAGATGAAGACGATGATGAAACGGAAGACGAAGAAGAAAAGGCAGATGAAGTAGTAGAAGAAAAGCAACAACAACAACAAGAATCATCAAACGAATGCGGCAATCAATCATCGTTTGGTGAAGTAAAAATGGCTGACCCAACTGTGCCAATCGACGCCTCTTCTTCTTTGTCTGCTTCTAAACCAAAACACTCGTCGAAAGAATTAAAGAATGCAAAGAATATTTTGGAAGAAAACGAAAAGTATAATGAACGTATGATGTAAGTAGATGAATTAATGATTTAATTTACATCAATTAATTCAATCTTTATTACTCAGGTTATTGTTGTCCAACTTTTCGGAGGAACAGCACAATCAGTACGAGATGTATCGTCGGTCCAGGTTTAATAAATCAACCATCAAACGGGCAAGTTTATGTCAATTAACGACTGTTCGGCATTAACCAATTTCTCTTCTCCCTTTAGCTGGTCCGACAGTCCACCAATGAGATAATCGGTGATAAAGTTGCAATTGCCATTGCTGGAATTGCAAAGGTTTTTGTGGGTGATATTATCGAGCATGGTAAGTAAAACTGCACATATAGAAAATAATAATTTCCACTTTCTTTAAAGGACTGGACTTTATGGAAGAAAGCAAAGAAACTGGTCCATTGAAGCCGAAACACATTCGTGAGGCGATGCGTCGAATCAAGAAGAGCCTTCCGTTCTTGTGAAAGTTCTGGGCAACAATTGAAATCGTTAAGCACATTAATATATTTGTAAAGTACACTTTTTAGCATATTTCCCAATCTATTTTCAATAATAAAATGAAATCAATTCAAAATCTCTCAATTAGTTTCAATTAGTTTTAATAAGTGCTCATGTGACTAGATGAAATGGCACATAATAGAGTGGAGTGGGTGCATGCATTTAGGTGCAACATCCGAGTGGATCATACCACTTGTAGTTTCTGGTTCCATCCACGGCGGAGGAGTCAGTGCTGCCAATGGATGAGCCACCAAACAGAGACGAGGCCATCGACTTGATGCCATTCATGGCTTTGTTGGCCGAACTAGACGATTCCGTGTTTTCGGTTAGCGGGCCAGTTGAGGCTGACTTTGAGGAGGTGCTCACATCAGTCTTGTCGCTTTTGGCCTTTCTCGAGCCGCCAGTCTGAGAAGTGATCGAGCTGGTCCTTGACTTGGCCCTTGACTTTGCCTTGGCTCGACTCGCTTTGCGTTCCGCTTTTTCTCTTTGGGCCGAAGAGTCGTGTTCACTGCCCGAGCTGCAGATGGGTGCGACCACCAGTGATCCAATCTTGCTCTGAGGCTTCTTTGACTTATTCCGTTTGGCAACTTTGGTGCCGGTGGCCGATTTAGACTTGCTCGTTGACTCCTCGTCGGGGGTTGTCTTCGACTTGCGGCCAGTCTTTGAGGCACTTCTCGACTTAGTTTTCTTGAAGGACAACTCCTTCTTGATTTCGGTGCCAGACTTGGGAGTTGAACTGGAAGTTGGCTCAGTGGTGGGCAGATCGTGCAACGAAGGCAAAACTGACTTGGTGCCTTTGTCCACCTGATCCGTGTCGAGCACCTTGTCCAGTGACGCGTACAGATTCTTGCGGTCCTGGCGTCGCTGCACCGAAAGTTTCCTCTTCTCGGACGGGTCGCCTTTCTTCAGTCCAGCTGAGGCAATAGCTTTGGCGGTCATTTCGCCCACTTGTGACTTTGGTGCATTCGACGGAGCACGGACTAAACTCGGTGGCTTGTTCGATTTCTGTGCCAACTGAGACTTGCCAGTCTTCTCTAGTCCTGTCTGTTCGGTCATCTCCGCCTGTTGTTGCTCCTCTTCTTCGCTTCCAAAGCCCAGAGCACTCATGATCCATTGCCACCAGCCTTGCTCCTTGGGAGCAGCATCAGCAGCCACTGCTTGTTGTCCCGACTTGAGTGGACCCTGAATTTTGGAGCCAGTCGCACCACCTTGCGAGCCTTCTTCGCCACCATCGCCAGCCTGAGTGGCCGACTTTTCATCTGCTTTTTGTTCGGCAAAGTAGTAGGTGTAGATGAAGTAGCCCAGGCCACCACAGACGGGCACCAGCACCACCACCACTATCCAGTAGAGCCACTTGCCATTGCCAAACATGAGTCCTTGTAGTTGGGTGGTGGACTCAGTGTTGCCCTTCTTGGTGGTGGCCGTTGTCATCTGGAGCACCTGTCCGTTCGAGTCGATGCAGTTGGCCTGGTCGTCGGTCATGTGCACGCAAATGTTCGACCAGCCACAGGTGTGGTCCTTGTTACAGATGTCCTTCACCACATTGATGATGCCCGCCACTTGCACATTGTTGATTTGCCAATTCTTTTGGCTCATTATTGGCTTGAATTTGTTGTTTCGATCGGGCATGCCCAACTCTACTTTCTTGCCTCCGCCTGCAATCTCGTACTCTCGGATCATGTAGGTCGAGGTTTTGTAGCGTGCCATCTGCACCGGGATTGCGCCCTTTTTGCTCATTTTCACTTGCATTTCATTGACCACAGCATTCTCTCCTTTGAAGTCAACCGAGTAGAGCACCGCATACTTGTGGCTACCATCTCCGTAGGAATTGTCATAGTCATTCGTATCCTGTGAGTAAAAAGTCAAATTAGCACAGGCACACGCACACCCGACAAGTGACACTACTCACCTCATTATCGCCACCACCGCCATAATCGTCGTAAGCATTGCGATAGCCAGTCTGAGCGGCCTTTTCCATGATGAAGAAGAAGAATCGTCCACTGATCGAGTCGATGGACATGCATTCGATCCTGCTCTTGGAGGTGTGCACTGTGGCCACACTCGAGCCGTCCTTGTTCGCCTTGACAATGTTGTTTTCGTTACCAATCCAAGCAATGAAGTGCTTCTGATGTTCGATCACAAGGTTGCGCAGTGTTTGGGTGCCATTGTAGATGAGAGCCGATGTCGATGGACTTTTCAAACTGTAGACGCGCAACTTTTTCTCATAGTAGGCGTAAACATTGTGGTCCACCCAGTCCACCGCGAATGCCTTCGGGTCGAACTTAATCGACAGCTTTTGTTCGGCATTGCTACCGAGATAGTTCTCACCTCTGTGTGGTCAAATGAATAGTAACCAAGAGTTAATCAAAAGTCAAGGTCTACGGTAAGTGGACTTACGTATACCCTTCTAACGGGGCAGCAGTGATCGAGTTGATGCCATACAGAGCGAGTTTGTCCTTGAGTGACACGTCAAACATCTCAATAACGTAATCGTCCTTCCCGATCAATTTTTTAACCTCTTTCCAGTCCACTTGACCAGCATCTAAACACCGAGTCGGGAGTGCGGTAATTTGCGTTTTGGTGGACCAGACCAGCATGGGCTCATCAACATCGTTGGCTCGATCGTGCACTTGATCTGGCCAGTTGTCAGTCTGTCGATCGGCTAACTTGAAGCCACTTGCCACCGTGGTGCAGCCCACAAGTACGACCAGAAGAGTGCCAAGCAGTGGAGGATGGCGCCTGGTGAAGATCGACTTTGAGTAGAGCTTCATTTTGAAGTGATGACAAGGGGCAGTCACTTGAGGACACGTAGAAGTAATAATAGCTCTTTCGAGAATGGACTTGAAAACAAGATAGGCTCACTCAACACATGCTTGTGACCAATTGAGTGCTTCCTTTTATAGACACCTTACTGGCACACAAACATTCGAATGAACTGAGTTGCTACACGTTCGAATAGTCCAAATCGAGACGTGTTTCAACGAGTTCGTATACGAGTTTCATGATTGATGAGTGAACGTGTGTGAATTAAACGTTCAATTCGAATTGACTTGATGCCTTCACTCTAATTATTGCCACTCTCACTTTGTTGATCTTCACTTTTCAGGCGTTTAGTACACTGCTCGGTCCGATTGTCATTTCGACTTTCACTGTTCTCTCACTCTGGTCAGGTCTTTTCCTTACCGCTTCAAGCCTCGGTTGTTTGACATTGCACTCGACTGTGGCCAAGTAGTCACCTCGATGTCTATTCCGCCCAATTTGCCCGACGACGATGGCACAACTCCCAACAAAATGCGCCCTGATGAGCCTCCTCGAAAAGCTGGTCGACCGAAAGGGTCCCGAAACAAGACCAAATGTACACGAAAATTTAAAGGACGTAAAAGACGAACAAATCTAAAGTCTACGAAGAAAGTTAGTGTCAAAGAGAGCAACCGACGCACTCTACGAAGCGTGTACGACTCCATCACCAGCGTCACCACAACTACGGACAGCAGTACGCCAATTGTTTCTGGTATTCAAACTACTGCACCATCATGTTCCACAAGCCAATGTTCTTCGGTGCTTCCAATCGAATCTCGAGATGCTGTGCAGCCAATGTCACCAGCCGTCAACTCAAGCGTTGAGCATTTCGGTAAAGAACCGCAACACTGTGGCCCCATTCAACCTAGAGAAAATCTGCCTAAAGACGAACCAAAGGTCTCAATCAATACCGAATCCGTAACTGGTGGCAGTGAAGATGAAGTTCGTATTGAACAAGACCACGCAAAAGAAGAGACTCAACAAGATCCTGGTTTCGGTGCTGTTGCTGATGATGACCACCGAAATACTAAAGACTATCTAGATGAGCTCGATTAGTTATTGTCATTTTAATAAAGATCACATTACTTAATATAATAAACGAATTTAATTTGCTAAGATAATTGTGTATTTCGAGTAGTTGTATGCTAACTACTAATTCTGCATAAACTAAAAGACATTTTATAAAATCTCTTGAATTGTATCCTATCTTGAATGTATTCTATCTTGAAAATAGCCACAGGTAGAAGTATATTAAAAATTTGAAACACTTCCCATTTTCTCCATTGCCAATAAGAATAAATGAATAATACTAAAAATAATTTCTGTCGTAAAGGCACAAGAATACATTTGAGCATATTGGGGAAAAAATTATTATCGGAACATGCTCTCGTTCTTTCAATAATTCACGTTCTCTCAGAGTGTCTCCATTCAATGCAAATTAAATTGCCACAAGTGCAATCCATTCATTTGAGTTTTGTTTGAAGTAATACTATGATGAGAAGTCTCCCCACAGGGGCCATTTAATAAAATGGGTGCCAAGGCGAAGTATATATTGCCGCACATATATTTTCCACAATAATCGTAAAAATGTAAAATATTCTATTTATTATCTCAAGGACATTTATGAAATTTCGCTGAATTCTTTGAAGTTTTTTTGCAGTAGGTAATAGAAGCGTTAGGAAAAAGTAACAAAATAAACCAATCAATATTTTGGACTTAAAGCTCAATTCGATTGTATAAAAAATAAGTTTTAAATATATAGAATTGAAATATACATTTTATAAAAATCTAAAATATATTGACAATTGTCTCGGTTGATCAATTTAACGTATTTGGTTTTGTTTTGGTTTTTGATTTGGTGTTAGCAATAATATATGATGCAGGCAAGTCTCCACACAGGAGAAATAAAATGGTCATATTTAAATGGATGCCAAATATATCACATTGAAATTCAAGAAAAAATCAAGAAATATTTTAATTCTCGAGGACCATTCGAGGAAATTCACTGAACATTTTTTAAAACTAGAATTAAAGTGCTAACAAAAATGAGAAACAAAATCAATCAATCAATCAATAATTTGGGTAAATTCAATTTAAAGCCTTAATTTAATTGTACCAAAAAAATATAATTTAATTTTAAAATCTAGAAAATATATATTGACCAAGTAAAGTCTGCCTGGCTACAGGAAAAATATTGTTTTCTCTTTCGGTTTAGGAATATTGGAATATTTACAAAACTAAAATGAAACAGTAATGGGATTATATTTTAAAATTTAAAATATTATTGATTTAATAATGTTAAATTTTAACGGATTTTATTTTTAAATTTGAAAAATCAAAATTTAATCAAATAATAATAAAACTATTCTGAAGAAGAGCACAATAACACATAAACAAACAAATGGCAAACTGGCCAATCCTGCAAATGAGCAAAATGACCGTTCATTAGACTCCGCATTGCTGATTGAGTCCTCAATCAAAATAAACAAACAAACAGATCAGACAGAATTAGCATGAATGCCATCAGCACTGGTTTGAGTGCATATGCAAGTGCATAATAAAATCAAATGGAAAATGAAGCCAAACAGGCAAAAAGTTTCTCTCATGGCTAAGCACATTTGAGAATGCATTTAAATGCACAAACTTTGCTACTTCAGTTGAAGCCAGTCTCGAGTGAGTACAGACAAACAAACAGAAGAGAGATTGGAGTCAAAAGAGAAAACAAAGTGATCAGACAAAATAATATTAATTTATTATTTACCATTACAGTAATGAATAGAGACTGGGCGTTATGGCGTTATGTCATCACCATCACCATCATTCAATAATACAATGCCACTTAATTAAAAACACTTGTGGTTGAGCAAATTGACTCTAGACTAGACTAAACAATTGCGTCAATTGAAGGAAATACACAGAAAACATAATAACAAATAAAATAATTAATCCATACGTCTGGCGAACAAAAAGCTATAAATACAAAAACATTACACAATTACCAAAATAAAGCAAAAAGGGTCGATAAAATAATTTAATAATATTTTAAAATGAACCATTTTAAGACTATCAATTCCATCTCAGGAGTAAACCATGACACTAAAGAATCGCGAATTTTTATAAATTAAGTCATTTATCTACTTTTCAAGAACACGCGCGTGCTTGCTCATAAATTGCAACACAAATCACGTTCATGAACAATTTATTTGTATATTTCTCCACTTTTGGGGTAAACATGTGAAAATGATTGATGATGCAAGTAAATAAATAAATGATCTAACTATCAAAACAAAACTGACATCTTTTCGTGTCCCATAAATTAAATTCAGTGAGGGCAAAGTAAACATTTACACACAAATAATGAGTTTGTTGAAAAGGTCTAGCGGTTATTTATTATTTGTTGTCCCAAAGTCAAAGTTAAGTATAAAATGATAATAAAACCAAGCAATTGTTAATTCTTAATGATTGCATATTTTTCTAAATCAAATGAAATGAAAAATAAATTCAAAGTATAGTTTTATGTTTGACAATAATAATACAATTGTCAATTGTAATGGAATATAATGTTTGTAAATTACAATGGCTTAATTATAAATATGAATTAATTGATGCACACAATCCAAAAACATAATGTTAATTCGATTCATGACTGATGACGATTCAACAGTGTCCACCCGAATATACTGATTCAGATTGCGGTCATGGTATTCTTAGAGTCGACGCTTCATCAGTTCTTGGTCCACTTGAATGTAATCGTTTGGATTTCGGTCATCGACAATGTTCAGTTCCTGTTGACGTTTGGCCGATTGAGGAAGTTTGAAGTGAACACCTCGAATGTGATTCACAACTATTCCACATTGCGCTGAGGTATAATCACAATGCTGCCAAGTGCAACGATACGGCTTGATGTTGAGATGAATACGTTCGTGGCTGGCCAAAAGTGAATCTCTTGAGAAAGACTTATTGCAACCTTGAAATTTACAGATAAACTTATTTCGTCCATTCGATTGAATCTTTGCTTTCTTCGAGTTAGGTCCAGACTTGTAAGTTTGCGACTTTCGTTTGAGACCAGAAGAGGTTGAAGGTTCATTTTGCAGTTCGGCAGCAGCAGCTTCTTCTCGTTTACGTTCGAGATAGCCATCAAAAGAAATTACATTCACTGAAGGATCGTCCACAAAGATTGCATCAACGTTGGGGGTGAGAGGAGAACGAGTTGAAAAGCGATTCTTGAGTTCGCTCACTTTGGAACGCAACACACCAAATTGTTGGTCAACACGAGCAGCCAGTTCTTGTTTCATTCGTTCGCAATCCATTTGCAGTTGCTCGTCGAAACGATTGAGGAAGCGGACAAATCGAGTTGAACGAGCCATTGTAATCACAAAGAGATTAAACGAAGATGGATAAAAGACAAAAAGCTCGAAATACAACAAAATAGAGTGATATGATATGTTTCACATGTAAACAACAGTTGCTAATTAGCAATTAACACCAGCAAGTCATACAAGTACAAGTTGTCCAGCTGAATAGTATAAATTAGCTTATAATGAACGCCATGTTTGAATTATGCATTGTGTGTCCGATAAAAGAAGTCTGTTTTAGTCTACCTCATAATCCAAATATTAAATGCTTATTTGAGAGG
This sequence comes from Rhizoglyphus robini, assembly GCA_023373905.1. NCBI lineage: Eukaryota > Metazoa > Arthropoda > Arachnida > Sarcoptiformes > Acaridae > Rhizoglyphus > Rhizoglyphus robini. The sequence continues at coordinate 8,410,294 of JAKIJQ010000001.1, read as the reverse complement.
GATTAATTTATTTCAAATTCAACAATGCGAATAGATTTGTGTAATACCACAATTGAATGTCAATTTGCTACCAATTAGAAAGATACAAAAAAAAGCCAAAACCAAACTATAAATTACTGAGTTTTTTTTACTTATAAGCAGCATTAAAACGAATACAAGCAGAATTGAATACGAAATGGGATATATTTTATAGAGTGGCAATTGAAATAAAATATAAAGTGTGCTTGTATGGTATTGGTATTAAAGTCGACGATTCATCAGTTCTTGGTCCACTTGAATGTAATCGTCGGGATTTCGGTCATCGATGATGTTCAACTCCTGTTGACGTTTGGCCGATTTAGGAAGTTTGAAGTGGACACCTCGAATGTGATTCACAATCATACCACGTTGCACCGAGGAATAATCACAATTCTGCCAAGTGCAACGATACGGCTTGATGTTCAGATGAATGCGTTCATGTCTGGCCAATTTCCAATCATTTGGAAAAGATCCATTGCAACCTTGAAATTTACAGATTAACTTATTTTGTCCATTCGATTGAGTCTTTGCTTTCTTCGAGTTAGGTCCAGACTTGTGAGTTTGTGACTTTCGTTTGCGACCAGATGAAGTTTCATTTAGCAGTTCGGCAACAGCAGCTTCGTCTCGTTTACGTTCGAGATAATCATTAAAATAAATTACTTCCACTGATGGATTGTCCACAAAGATAACCTCAACGTTGGGAGTGAGAGGAGAACGAGTAGAAACGCGATTCTTGAGTTCGCTCACTTTGGCACGCAACACACCAAATTGTTGGTCAACACGAGCAGCCAGTTCTTGCTTCAGTCGTTCGCAATCAATTTGCAGTTGCTCATCGAAACGATCCAAAAAGCGGGCAAATCGGGTTGAAGGCGCCATAACGCGAAAGAGATTGACAAAAGGCACAAATCTCAAAATATTACAAAATAGAAAGTGAATTGTGTCAAGTCACCCAACAATGATGCAACATGCAACGCTGACAAGGAAAATTCAGCAATACCAAGTTATCCCTTTGTTCAATTTATACAGTGCATTTGGTTTGTATAAATATCCTTTAGTCATTCAAATCATTGCTCAATTTTGAAATTATGTTGATTGAAGTTTCGTGCACATTTTTGTGTTTTGATAAAGAATCTTACAGTGCGTATGATCACTCGAGGACTAACCGAATTGGCAAAATTCGCGTTGAAGTAATTTTGCTATGTGATTTACATTATGGTCAATTCTTGTGAATCCACAAAATATTGCAAAGTTACTTTTAGTCAATTTATGTTCTAGTGGCCATTTGACATTTGACAATTGGCATAATGCAATCGCTAACGGTGCATTGATTCATTTGACCAAAAAATAAATGACTGTTGTCAAAAGATATGGCAAATGTGATCAAATGTTTTCCGTCTGACTCCACAAGTGAGTCGATCTAATGAAACGATAAATGATTGATGAGTTGAGTAAAAAAACGTTGAACACGATCGATGACCACTGGTGCACTGCTAAATGGGCTTTCCATTCTCGGAAACAATGCTAAAAATAATGCCAACCTTAGTGCACACATAATAAATATAATAAACAAAATCAATGATAATTGATCGATTATCTTCGGATTGCATTCAGTCTTGGTTGAGTTCGTTTGTAGTGCGACATTTTAATTAAAGGTAGCTCATTCTTGAGCCTAATTTCAATGTTCACCTAGGTCTATGTAGAAAAAATGCGTAACTGTGCAGAGAAAAATGGCTAGACGGCTATTCCAATTCGACGTCCGATCTAGTTTCTGTCATGTGACACGGCCGTACGATTATTATCGATCGATGGTCGGCCATCAGCATGACAAGTAATTTGATGAAACAGTGGCAGCCACTGACAATTTCGATGAATTACACAATGAACAAAAATGCATCACCAGAATGCAAAATAATTCATGTGTCAATGGAATTATCATGAAGTGCTATCTGTTTCATCAAATTGATCAGAATTGATGTAATTCTGCATTACTGAATAATTAATCCCTCCCTCAACAGAATCCATTACGCCATCTATCGAGTGTGACATTAACCAAAACGCCATCGACACGAATCGCAAGAATTCCGCCTTGTTATTCATGCACACGATCAAACGGCGCGGCCGCCAAGAATTGCATAAATAGTTCAACAACCTCCAATCTGAAACACTAGATGTCGCCAGTGGTGTTATACAATCAATACACTGATTACCTGCGACGCACTCAAATGGAATCAGCTGGTAGCCGACTGCTGCTGCATTTGAGTGTGTGTGTGTTGTGTTGGCTTCAAGTTGAGTTGCGCCGAGTGACTAGTGCTGCCACCGCAGCTGGCAAAGGCAATCAAAGGCAGGCTGTTGTCTGTCTGTAGTGGCAAGTGGACGGCGACTGTATTACCCGAGTTGTAGTGTTGTATTGTGCCACTCATTCAGCTCACACAGGCCAACATTGAGTCGACTGCAGTTCTCAAGTTTGTGTGCTCGTGTGAGACAAAACATTTTGTGTGAGTGCTCAATGATCAAAACCAATTCCACAATACAACACAACACATCGACATACGGCTCACACGCGCTCACCAAACAAACAACCAAACCAAACCGCTAACGGATAACGTTTAAGGCAAGTTCCGAGCACACGAGTTTGCAATGAACCTATTTGCAAGCAAATCGGTGCAATCAGTATACGACTGATGTAACACATTCCTTAATTGCATACTGCGATTGATTGCACTTTTGTATTTATTTATATTGATTTTTTTATCTATTCCCACAGATCGTGCGTGTGAGTGTCTGTCTCTGTTTTTAATTTCAGTCCGAGTCCTTAGGTCCACTTATTAAGTGATTACAACATCAACACACACAGTCGTCTTAACCTCAAACCAATCAAGCAAGACCAGCCGCCAAACGAGCTCTTTCTTCCTCTTCTTGATTCTATTCGACAATACTTTCGTGCTGCATAACTTTCGCCAATTTACTCACCTATCTCTCTCTTTCTCTAACTCGCTCCCGGTACACAACAACGAGACAATAATCAATAAACAACAAGCGACGACAACAGCAACATCATCGTCATCAGCAAGTAGCGATACGATAACACTCGGAATAGAACATTACCGGAGAGAGAAACGCGAGGCCGAACACACGACACTTTTTACTAATAATTCGCTTGTGAGAAGCATCATTACCAGACCGACAACGAACTGATCGAGCTGTGTGTAGTAATACAAACTTACTATACCGAGGGTGTCATAAAAAGGTTCGTCGAACTCATCAATAATATTTCAAACTTAGCCTTCTCTTTATTTCCCTTTCTAGACTATTAATTTGTTTGACTTTATATTTGCATCACACTATATAGTCGCTCTGTGTGATTATCAACTTGCACTCTTGCGTTCTTTATTATTTTTTAATAACAAAAGGTATATTTGCGGCTTTTGAAATAACAGCGTATTATGGTTTTGTTTGCACTTGCTATTTTTTATCTATTAGATTTGATTTTGTAAACAGAAGAAGCGCACTTTGTAACTAGGCTTTTCCTGAAGGTTAACATGCAAACTTAGATTAGCTTAATTATATTTTTTATTAGATTTTGCCTCTTCAGTGAAAATCTCTAGTTGAAAGCGATTTTACAACAAAATTTGAATTTTGCTTGCGTAGCTAATAATATCTCATCACTTAGTCTGTTATATAAGGTTTCTGTTTATGTCATCAACTCTTATTAGTATTCGTATGATATTTTCTATTTCGTACTGAGTTTGATGTTGCGAAACATTTTTTTACTACCCACATACTAGTATTTTAGGTGTAAACACAAATCAATTTCTCTCTGTGTGGGTTCATCATTCATTCAAATGTTAACGTTTTTTTATTTGTGCTTATCTGATGATTGCGTATGTGCGTTAATGTACGTGAATTCATGCAGGATGACTTTGATGATGATGATGTCAGTGCATAATCATCAAATATACGATTCTTTTTGTTGTTTTCTCAGTATTGACTGCACTACTGCTACTGCTTCTCCACTCGAGTAATTTAGGCATTTAGACATCAGACTTAGAGTTAGACATATTGCAGTTGATGATGAAACCTCATCATCGCATAAATATTTCAATGATTTGGATTACTCTTTGAGAAGCTAAAAGAAGAGAATTTGTTTTGATTGCCATTTTTCGTGATTTTATTAGGCTTTTTCTTGCTAAATTGCCAACTCATCATCATAAAGACTAACTTTTGACTTGTTATTAAGATTATTTCTCCTATCGATAGTTTGATTGCATCATTTTGTAGAAAATATATGACTTCTGACTTGTGTTTATGTATTTTAATGTTATCTAACGAATTATTTGTTTTATTTTTGAATTCATTTAGACTTTTCTGATCTGTGAACGTCATCTAGTATTTCAATTTTAAACTCAATTTCTGAAATGTCTACTGAGTGAAGCCACCCGAAAAGATGACTCTAGAACAGTTTAAAGAGAAGTTAATTTCAACGGCCAAGCAGCTGTCGCATGCTTCGACGCCGGAAGATGTCCGTCGACACAATTCGCTGGTAACCGAACAGCTGCTGGAGCACTGGTCGGTGGTTGTACCGGAAATATTTCGTCCGAATGGCGCCGATCTGACACAGGTGTTCAACGAGAAAGACTGTACCGACAGGTTGATTGCCCCACTCGAGTGGTACATTACCGGCTGTGAACAACCGAAGGAATTGTTAGCCAAGCTGAAGCATGTCTGTCCACCGCCTGAATTGTGTGGAAAAGTTTTCAAGGGCGGTGAACCAGTGTATAGCTGCCGGGACTGTGGCACGGACGGCACTTGTGTGCTTTGTGTGGATTGCTTCAAGAACAGGTCAGTCTTCAGTGGTGATGAACCGAATGTTGTATTGTTTTTGTTTACAGTGAACACAAGAACCATCGCTATCGCATCTGTACTTCTAGTTCTGGTTACTGTGACTGTGGTGATAATGGCAAGTGAATTCTCTTTTTAATTTGGTTTTAATTTAGCATTTAACTTTTACAGAAGCCTGGCGGGCACATGCCACCTGTTCGCTTCATGCCAAAACACTCAACAATGATGTAATATAATGCTTTTCTTATCGAATCTAGTCTTAATCTATTTTTATTGCTTTTTGCAGGCTTTTGTGTCACTGTTGGGAAACATTATGACCTCAATTGAGTTTGAGCATTTACTCTCGCGATTAAGGATAATACTTCAATTTGCACTCGATTATTCGTATGCTGTGCTGAAATGGCCACACTCGAATGTGCCAGCAGAGTTGAAACAAAAAGAGGTTCAGCTTTCGGAAGAGTCAGAAGAATCTGAGGCCAACAAGAATCAGTACGTTTCGGTGCTGTACAACGATGAGACGCACACTTACGAACATGTGATTTATGCTTTGACCAAATCGATTCGATGTGATTCAAAGCAGGCCACCGAATATGCCACTGCGGTTGATCGAGAAGGAAGATGTATCATCTTGTTGGATGATGAAAATCGATGCGAAGCTATTGCAAACCAGATTGGCGATATTACTAAGAAAAGTTCGGACAAGAAGTTGGAGGTTAAAGTTCTGCATACGGACTTGTTTGCGCATCAAACTTTTGCAACCAGATTGATGAATTGGATGTCGACCATTTTACCAATCTGTGAACAGTTTCGTACCATTTTTGCCACTCATCTCTACACTGGAGTGCACCAATCGGCGGCTATTAAGTTTACCGACGATGATGTTGTGGCTGTGACACTGTTGGAAAAGGTTATGCTTTCGGATATCATCTTTTGGAAGTCAATTCGTGTGCAATGGCATCAACTGTTCATGTGCGGACTACTGCTTGACCTGGAGACGAAGAAACAATTCTCTCGTTTGTTTACTCGCAATTATCCTGCACTGATTCGAGACTACATGCGCGATGACCACGAACATCGAGTGTCAATTCTGTGTTTATCGGTGCAAATCTACACTGTGCCCTCCATCATTATGATGTTGATTGAACAGGAAAATATTATCGAATTGTTGATCAACGCTTTCCTCGACATTAATCACAGCTTTCATATACCTACAGGCAAGTTCAAGTTTGACCCACTGCTGAATTTGTATCCGTTTCGACGGTCGTATCAACTGTTGTCGGACTTGCATTACATTGTGTCGAAGCCACCAGAAGTGTGGAATGATAAACTGCGAGAAGCATTTGCCATCGGTGTAGAGGCTTTCGTGAAGTTGATCAAACGAATGCAACTGATGGATTCGGTGGTGCGACAAGTGAATCAACATATTGAATACGAACCTGGCTGGGAGACGGGAATTAATTTCCAAATGAAAATGGCGCCCATCATGAAGTCAATGGTTGACTGGGCTGGAAGTGATGAGAAAGTTTATCTTCGATGTTTGAATTCGGCACTGCACTGGTTTCGGTTGTCTTTCAACAATGCTAACCGAAGTACCAACCAAAAGTTGTTACACGCCTCTGGTCATGCTGCTTATTGCTGGAATTATGAAGTAACCAAGAAGGAGATTTCCATTCACATGCCACTGATTCGATTTATTGGTGCATTGTTGGTGCATACAAGCAAGTTTGGCATTTCATATTCGGATGACCCGAGACTGGTGACTGACAAGCCAACTCCGGATACACTGATTGAGTTGCCTCTGCGAACTCAAGTCATGATTGGACAGTTCCGTGCGGGAATGTGGCGACGAAATGGTTATTCACTGATCAATCAGGTGATGTTTTACTTTAATGTTCGGTTGAGGGATGAAATGTTTGACCGAGATGTGATTATGCTTCAAGTTGGTGCTTCCCTCATGGATGCCAACGAGTATTTGATTCATCTATTGAACAAGTTTAATCTGCTGTTTATGCTTGACGAAACTAATCAACACCCTCGACCCACCAATGACGAATTGGTTCGACAGACAAACACGGTCATTGAGGAATTCTTCAGGCTGATTTACACTGTGCTGGTGGAACGATATGTGCCCGGCCTGGGTAATGTTTCAGCCGAGGATTGTCTCAAGCGAGAAGCTATTCAGTGGCTGTGCAAGGACTCAATGTCCAATTCGGATCTGTTGAATCATCTGCTTGATGACTCTGACCTGAATGTGGAGGACCTCATTCTGGAGGTTGCCGAATTCCGTAAACCTTCGAATCCAACCAAATTTGGAAAATATGTACTCAAAGACGAATACTACAAGGACTATAACCCATTTTTCTATCACTACGCCCGACAAGATCAATCCGCCGCTTATGAAGCTCAACTCCGACGTCGCAAGGTGAAAAAGGAGAAATACATCTGCTGTCCGCCACCTCCTTTGCCCGACTTTGTGTCCCATTTTGCGTCCATCAACAACATTCTCATATGTGATGTGATGTTTGCACTGATCAAGACAGTACTCGAGAAGACTTGTGATCTGAACGATAACATTTTCACCGATTCTCAATTTCAACAAGTGTTGTACATTTGTGGTATTGCACTGCAGGAAGAGCAGAAGCATCCACGCACTTTCCGCTTCTCTGCTAAGTGTATCGACAATGGAATTGTGCAGCTGTTGGAACAGTGCAATTCACGGCACATTTTGCCACGAATTGAAATGCACAAAGATTTGCTCACGTGGCTGTTTGATAAGTTCAAGGAAGTGTTCAAAATGCATTCGGCTGCTGAAACTGCGGACTTTGTGATGGTTGACATGGCAACTGGACAGAACGGGGTGATTGCTAACCAACAGAGGTTATCTGAAGCTCAAATTAAAGAGGAGGAGGATTTGAAGGCCAAACGAAGAGAAATGGCTACGGCGAGAAAAAATCGAATTTTGGCACAAATGAACGCTATGCAAAAGACTTTTATGAAAGAAAATGCTGAATACTTCAAGGAGGATTCCTCGTCGTCGAACCTCAGTTCGGTTGCCTCCAATTCAGGCTCTATGATGGACATTAGTTCCTTGCCACCGACTATAAACAATGCCTCAGAGGTTGCAATTGGTGTCACTCAAGATCACCGATCTGGTTGTACCACTTCATTCAGTGGGTCAGACTCTGACTTTTTCACTTGCATCCTTTGTCTCGAGCAGCACAACATCAACTCCTCAGACCGTTTTCTATTGCTGGGCGCTTTTGTACAGAAGTCTACAGTTCTTTCACAGAATCGAACCAAGAAAAGCTGGATCGATGTGTCTAGTAGCCACCTTCTTTCGAATGGTCAGCTGTTTGCCAAGGACCCCAAAGAACCACTGAAGAATATTTGCTTTGTTGAGTCGGACCTGAACTATGGTCCACATGTGAACACCTGCACCCACTACATGCATAATGATTGCTTTGACAAGTATCTCGAGATGATTCAACTGCAAGAACGGCGACGTGCCACAGGTCGACATCTTCGTGTGAGCTATGACATCACCAAGGGCGAATTTCTGTGTCCACTGTGCGAGTGTCTGTGCAACATCGCCATCCCAATTGTGCCACAAGTGGCCATCAAACAGGGCTCACTCAAGACTGACATACCAATGGAGAAGTTTCTCAGTGGACTCAATTCAATTCTCTCAGATTCAGGCTGTGATGGAAGCACTGGTTGGTTGGACACTAACAAGTATTTAGGTAAGGCTATTGAATATTTCTTTTTTATGCATTTTTGGATACTTATTGACTTTTGATTTAGAAACCTATTCTGCATATAAGAAGCCTTTTGCTGAATTGATTCAGTTCTTGCCCTCTGATATTAGGCAATACTTTCAGGACATTCAGTCCGAATATAAGGATAATTTGCAGAATGATGCCGTGGCCGAGGCTGACGTGCTCAAGGTCTCTGTCAGAAGGAAATTGGTGCTTGCCTCCACTAAATCTGCTTTTGTGGTAAGTGTTTGCTATCACTTGGGGGTTTGTAATTTTAATTTTAATCCTTGCTTTATTTGCTGTGTAGAAAATATTTGGTTCTGGTCAAGATTCGAACTTTAGTCCCGAATCGTCAGACCCACTTCAGTCACTTTACTGGGCAACTTCGTACACGATTCACACCCTGGAACGGCTCATCCGCACTGAACGGACCACCTTTCAGGATATGATCGACACCCGGCCGTATCACTGTTTGAAGGGCATCATCTCACTGATCCGTTCGCAAATGTGCACCTATTCGTTTGTGGTGCCACGCAAGCTGTTCCTCTACCTGTCCAACTATCTGTTGGTGCACGCGTTCTACCAGTCGAGTCCCTTTACGATACTCGACCTGGACGCTTTCTCGTTACTTGTTACACTGCTCAGCACTTCAGGGTCGCTCTTTGCCGAACAGGACAACACGAATGTGACCAGAAAATTTACTATTTTACTGGGAAATTCTACTGATAAGAATCTGATTGAACTTATACTTACCTTTCATCTCGTTCAGGTATGTTATCATTTATCATTTTATTTATTTTATATTTATTTGTTGTTTATTTAAGATTATTTTGACGAATACAAACTTGACTGAAGAAACATCTTCCACTGCACCTTCAACCTCATCATCATCGACTTCTATTGATGAACCAATGGAAGTGGATGATTCTAATGCGAATGCATCTTCGTCGTCGGCAGCACCTTCCACTGGAGACCAGAATTTGGTTCAATTTATGATTGACGTTCTCACCGCTGCAGGTCATCAAATCAACGAACCTCAAATGAAGGCGCAAGCATCCAGAGTGACTGCAGCCATTCGTTTGCGACTATTACCATTCTTGCGATGTGTCGCCATCTATGCACACTTTATGACTGACGTGAAATTGCCCAAACGGTTACTTGAGTTTGGTTCATCTCCGGCTAATTCATCGGCTTCGTCCGCTTCGAGTGGAAAAAGCTTTGTGATGCTTCCCTCGAAGCTTTCTCAAACGGAAGAGTATGAGGTGTTGTGTCAGTACTTGGGCATTCCCACCGGATTCAACTTTCTCCGAATCGCTTATCTTCGAGGAGTGGCTCTGGTCTGGCCGAGACATCCACGAATTCGTCATTTGTTCTGCACTGAGGTTTATCCCCGCAATGTGCCATCTCGAACGGTACTCTTGCCCGAACATCTCTACTTCTCGCAGCCTCATTCGGTGAACTGTTTGGTTCGACTGCCCCACGACTATAGTGATCTCATCAATTCGGTTGCCAACTTTACCTGCCCTAACTCGAAGGGTGAAGAATCGCGCTTTCCCACCATGTGTCTCGTCTGTGGTGAGATTCTGTGTTCGCAGAATTATTGCTGCCAGAAAAAGTTGAAACGAGAAATGATTGGCGCTTGCACTTATCATGCTCAGTTCTGTGGTGCGGGCACTGGAATATTCCTCCGCATTCGTGATTGTAAAATACTCTTGCTGGCTACTCGTGGAAGAGGTAAGAATAAGCTTGTTTATTGCACATTGGACATTATCTAATTGTAAATTATTATCCTTTTAGGCTGCTATATGCCTTCACCATACGTGGACAAGTACGGCGAAACGGATCAAGGATTGATTCGTGGTGGACCACTGTTCCTCTCAGAATCGGCATACGAGAATCTGTACAAACTGTGGCTTCGACATGGAATACCCGAACAGATTGTGCACATGTTGGAATCGTCATCTAATCTGTCTGCTACCAACTGGAACATGATGTAGCAGTGGGACATTGTCTATTTTATGCAAGAATAACAAGTCATTAACTTTCAACTCACCTGTGTGGAACAGTGCAAATATATCTCATGAAGAACAAAGCCAAAATGGCACTAGAATACAGCCGAATTGCATCGAAAACTGCTTGAATCTATTCAACATACACATTAAATAATATCTATTCATAATTCTTAAACTGTTGTATCTTATATTACTCTCTCAACAGTTCTCTCACGCAACATGCACACATAATAGTCCTTTGATATAAAGATAAAGTGCCAGTGTTGTTCGAATGGTTCATATAACTCGAGCACACACCTCAAGCACTGTCACGTGATACATAAGTCCTGAGTCACTTTTGCACGCGCGGCCATCTTTGTTCAATTGTTTTTGTTGTTTTGTTTGTTGAAACACTAATTTTGTGCTTTTACTTTTAATTATTATAATATTTTTATTTTTAAAACAATATATTCGACATCTTCACACCCTCCCTCCTTCAAGATCATCGATGATCTGATTGAGACGTATCACACACACAACTCAACTCAACTCTTTCTACGCCTTGATAAGAAGCGAACATATATAATCCTACACACAAATATAATGTGAGTTTTGTTATTTTTTACGACAATTGAGATAATTAATTTTGTAAAAAATGGTCAATCAAGTCATTAATAATAATAATAAAAAGCGTTTTTAAAAATAAGCATTTATTTACATAAAAAAATAATTATTTCAAAAATGCTAATAAAAAATAAATAAATTATTTAAACAAAATAATATTCAAATAATAAATAAAAATCTGTACAGGTATGTGTGTGTAGATACAGGTGGGGCGTAACGGGCAGGTTAGGTGTGGTGGGGTTAAGAGTGCAGTGCAAGAATTAAATAAAATCTAGAACATAATAAAAAACATGTAACAAAATAAGGCAACAAGTGAGCAAAAAAATGTGGCAAATTGGCTTCAGATAGATTAATCAATCGAAATGAATTAACCCGTTCAGTCCCGTGTTTGTGGAATACTTGGAATTCGGGATAGATGAGATTCGTGTGATAAAGCAAACAGAATTGTTGTTTTCGTTTCAAATTCCAGATTCGGCAATTCCTTCGTCATCTAGAATCGCGCAAATAGAGAGGAGAAAATGTGGATTATCATCTAATAAGCTCAATAACGGTTTAGTGTTTAGAATGCTGCTTATTAGATGGCGCCACTTGTGTTTACCTAATTGATCGAATCTCCTTTACTTCATTCTTCCTCTCATATATTTTTAGTTCTTGAACTTTTAAAGCAGACTAGACTCTTTAATACTGGAAACTAGATTGGGCAAAGGAGTGAGGGTGGAAAGAGCCAAAGCCAAATTGGTTAATTATAATTGGATTAATTGGGTTGAGTGATAATTAATTAGTTTGCAGACACTAATTGGTTAGTGTCATTCGTGCAATCAATCAATTAATTACATTTGGTTAGGTCTAATTACGAGTTAGTTAATTGATTAATTAGTAGTAACCATTAGTGTGTGCTATCACAAAACAATCAATTAGTAGCTTCATTAGTGTTAGTGTTAATTGGGTGTATGTTCGTAGATGGAGTTATTAGTTGTTAGATAAGAAGATTAATTACAGTGATAGAGAGGAGAAGAGAAGTAGAAGTGAATTGTATTTCAAATCAAACTCATAAGCAAACACAAGCGACAGTTGCGACAGTAACGAGACAAGCAATCAAGCATTTCTTAGATCAATTGTTAGATAGTGCAAACATACCTTCATAACCGGGATTTTCGTGCATCTCCAGTCGGGTTAGGTCGAGCATGTCCTCGCGACCTTCGATCACACTCAAAAGACACTCGTGAATGCAGATGTATTGTTGCTGTTTTAGGATTTAATCGATAAGTTAGGCTTTATCTAATAGATCAATGTTAATTACCTCGTTCTGCACCATCCACACTCGTTCCTTCCGCATCTCGTGCACAATGCCAAATATGTCGACAGTGTCATACTTGTTAATGTGCTGCAGTAGTCGATCGAGTGCAATGAACGTGCCCGAACGACCAACACCGGCCGAGCAGTGCACAATGATTGGCTTGTTGTTGTCGGGCGTACAACGCTCACGGAATGCACGGACAAACTTGACCAGAGTGCTCGGGGGTTCAGGCACACCAAAATCGGGCCATGTGGTGAAGTGAAAGTGGCGGACAATTCGGTATTGATCACCCTACAGGGTAAAAGGCATTAGTTCATCTTATATGGTAATTTGCATATTTCAAGACTTACCCGCATCACTTTAAACTCGGCAATGGTCCAATCCTGGTACTGAGACTCGTTGAGAATGGTAACTTGAATGTTACCATAAAAGACAGGTTGAGTGTCATATGGCCAGTAATGGTCACACTTCTCTCGGCCCTTCTCAATGCACCTGGTCAACATGACGATTGCCCTCGAATTCTGTTCCCAGCACATTCGCCAAAAGTCATCTCGCGTACTATGCAGTGGACCCTGTGTGACGATAAACTCGCGCGGACTATTGAACCCAGGCACATAGTTTGAGTTGATGTAGTCCGAGCCCTCTTCATCATCGGTTGGCAATAACTTCACTCGGGAATGGTCGTATGGCAGAATGTTGGTGAATCGATTCTTGGGCCTATTCTCCGACAGCTCAGCCGCATCACAAGGCTTATCACGACCCACAAGTTTGAGTAGTTCAAATTCTTCAGAGAATCTAAAATCAGAGTCCGCAGACATAAGTCGGAAGTGATCGGCAAAGTTTGACAGTTTAATAGGTCGATTTGTGATCAATTCAGCTCCCATGATTGACAGTGTGTCACCATCGTGTAGGCCACTGTTTGCGGGATGAGGACTTTTGCCATTGGACATGCCTCCGAGCTTGCCACCCATCCGTCCGAATGGTCCCAAGCGGTTGTGACGTAGATAGATGACCACAATGATAATCAACAGCACAAACGTGAACGGTGCAAAGATGGACAAATAGATTGCGGTGTGGTCTGGATCGGTGGACATGGCATACGAATAGACAGTGTCGGTGTACTTCTCAGTGGTGGTGAAGGCACGAATTTTGATTTTGTAGGTAGAGCCCGGCTTGAGTGGACCATTGCAGAATTTGGGTCCATGATGGTGGCCGTGTCGATTGTGGTGATGGTCGTGAGTTGGTTGCTTCTTGACCTGTTCCGCCTGTTCTACACAATTGTCCGCGCCAATCACAAAGTCTTCAATCAGTGATTGGTTGAATGGATAGAAGGGCTCGGTGGCCTGATACGGTGGCCACACCGAATAGTCCTGCACATCGTACCACGAGGCCAGATCGAGCACATTCGAATTGACTGCATCGTCCTCGGCCACAATCACCGCGTATGCATTGATGGAGCCATACATGCTGGAGAAGTAATTCTTCCTGAAGCGAATTCGAATGGTCGTACTGGTGTGACCAACTTCGGTTGGAAAAATATTGTCCGCCGGTGATGGCGCAGACCAGATTGGCATCGTCTCCTCCCACTGTGCCTTGTGGCCAGGGCCCACTTTGGTGTGAGCTTGAATTTGGAATACATACGACTTGCCAGGAATGAGATTGTATATCGTGCCCTGGGTCTCGTAAGGCTCAAACAACTGATGCTTGGTCACCTGATTGCCCTTGATGTAGTAGACAATCTTGTAGCCAGTGAGAATGCCATTCATCTCCGACTGAGGCAGTGACCACTGCAGTGTAATCTCATTTGGCTTCACATCCACCGACTGGAAGTAGCTCACTTTGCCCGGAATGGACTCGAGTGTAAGGAATGTTTGTGACACTGGTGTGCTGCGCAACATGGTCGACGTTCCATAGCCCGACAGTGTGGTCACAATGAAGGTGTAATTGTTGTGTGGTCGCAGATTGCGGTACTCGATCTTCTCCACCAGAGTCACATTCACAACCAATGTCTTCTCATGTGGATCAAAGTACTGCACTTCATAGCCATCTTTGTCTCCGTAAGGTGCATCCCAACTAAGGGTAATCTCACTGTCCGTAATGGACAGTCCGTTGATGCTCTTCACCGCTTCCGGATAGAGTCGAGCCTGTCGTTGAATGGGCACCGAACTGGTCGCCCCACTGATGGTCCAAATGCTCAAATTGTACAGATGACCGGGCACTAGATTGTCAAAGACCACGAAACGATTTGTGTCATTCCACTGTTTCTCCTGCACGGGAATGGACGTGCCCGACAGTTGGAAGCGATACTTGTCGAAGATGACATTGCGAATTGGCGTGGGCGTGTACTTGATGCCCATCGTTTTGGTTTCGTGCTCGCCCACGATCACGTTTATCACCGAATCGATTACCGGGACTACGGCAAATACAAATTAATATATGCAAATTGCACAATTGCCGAGCAATACTTACTTGTCCGAATTTGAACACCAATTCCTTCACTTCTCAGCTTGAAACTGATCACAAAGAACCGGAACGAGTACTCCTCGCCAGACTTGAGGTCATTGATGAACACCAAAATCTGCTCCTCTGGCCTGGTCTGATTCGAATATGGCACTCGTAGAGACTCTTGCTGTTTGGGCTGATTCACCGGATTGTAGATCACATTGAAGTAATCGATCACACCTTCTGGTGGATGCCAGTGGAAAGTGATGTTATGGGAGTCAATGTTGGTCTTGATGTTCGAGATTGGATTGGGGAACATGGTTTGTTCAATCTCACGAATGTCCGGACTTTCAGCTCGATTCGACACGGAACTCACTCGTACGGTGTACATCTCGCCGGCGATTAGATTTTTAATTTCCAACGAAGTCGAATTGACAATGCCCAACTCTCTCCACACGGTTTGGCGAGTTGGACGATAGCGGGCAATGTAGTGGTCGACCAGTGAGTCAGTGGGCGAGGACCAGACTAGAAGCATACTCGAGTTGGTCACCTTGGACACGTGCAGTCCCTCGGGTGGACGTGGAAAAACAGTTTGGAAGTAGGAGTGAGGGTCAGAGATGAGACCATGCGAGATGGCACTGACTGAAATTTCGTAGACCGCGCCCGGGTGCAAGTCCTCCAGAATGACCCAATTGTTCTTCACAATTCGTTCCTTCTTCTCTTTGGTGTCATTTCGAGTCCATTCAATCTTGTACGAGTCCTGCTTCGATGTGACATCCCACTTCCAGGAAATGTTTAGCGTTCGGCCTGAGATTGGTTCGAGCACTCCAATAACAGGTGAGGCAGGCTTGGTTGGCTGATAGATGACCACATTTTCACTGTAAATATTGTTGGACACCGCTGCCACTGAGATCGAGTAATTACGGCCAGCGAGCAAATTGGACAGGTGCACATTTGGATCCTTGACCACCTGAATGGAGGCATCCGAGTTGAAAGCCTCCAGCTCGTGATACGTAATGATGAACGAGTCCTGCTTGCTGTGGTTCACTGCCTTCCAGTGCAAATAAATATCGCCACCGAATTTGCCTGGCTCCGACTTCAAGTCCATCACCGGCAATGGGCGGGTGGTGATGTTCGACGAAATGGGCAGTGAGATGACATTGCCCGAAACAGTCTTCACTGTCACCTCGTACGTTTCACCTGGCTCAATTGTCTCGTCCTCAAAGTGCAACATTCGAGGCTCATCCTTGAACACAGTTCGAGGTGAGGAATTTTTGAGTCCAATCTGAATTTGGTATCGATCAAACTCAGAATTCGAACCAGGCGGATCCCAGATGACATCGAACGAATTGGCGGCGATGGTGGCACGGTTGAAGCCAACAGTGGTGGGTGGCAGTGGCACTGTTCGGTACTGAGCCTCGGTCGGGTCACTGATCTGTTCACGTGACACTGTCTGTACGGTTATGTTGTACGCCCGTCCCGGTATGAGTCCATCGAAGGATGTCTGTGCCGGACCGGGTGGGTCACTGTCCTTTCGTACAAACAGAATCGACTGTTGAGCATCCTCAGGATGGATGGACACTTTGTATTGGTCGAATATGCCCGAGGGATAGGGCGGCTGCCACAGCACCAACAGTGTTGTCTCATTTCGGTACCATACAATAAACCTTCCAGGTGTGTTCGGCTTAGTGGTGAAATTAGCACCAACAAACTCGACCGACTGTGCACCACGATACACAGTGTGCAGCTTCACCTCGTACGTTCCACCGGCAGTTAAGTTGCGAATCGATATTGGCAGTGGGTCCGTCATGGAGATGTCAATGTGATACGGGCGGAAGTCGTGCTCCGAGATGGGCTGAATGTACAGTTTGTATCCGTCCAGTGGCACCGCTGGCGATGGAAGCTTCCAGTGGATGTCAACCTGCTTGCCGGAAACTATCTGCACGGTCAAATCGGTGATTGGCGAATCAACTGTTAAATAGATAGGGCAAAAAAGGTCAATGATGATAAGATTATTGCAAATGGTAAAGATCAAATGTGTTCAACTGAATAATAACCTAAACTAATCACTCAAATCACACACCAAAATCGAGTTTAAAGTTCATTTCCTCATTAATTTACAATTTCCAACGAACTTGAACTTGAGTTTTCCTTGTGAACCTTTCCTGTTTCTAGTGTAATGTATTCTCCAAAATTCTTCAAATTATCTCGAAACAGGAAGAAAAACATTACGACAACATTCGACAACCCTCAGCAATTTTGCGTGCTATTTGTTCAGTCTGTCTCTGTGTTTGTTTGAATAATTCAATAAATATATATTAATCGAACAAAATTCTTGTGAAGAATGTCTCTTTTGTGAATTAAAATCCCGCGGAATGCATTAATTCGAATAGCTTTTCTTATTTCGTCAGGGTCATTTAACTTTGATCACACAACATTGTGCAATTCAATCAAATTATTTATATACTTTAAACCTCATAAATTATGCAATCTAATTTAATTCAATTTGAAACGCTGTTTACATGCTAATTTCATTACTTAGTTTGCTTAGTTCATCAACTCCTAAGTTTTTGTCCTTGATTCGTGGATTCTTCTTTCTTGCTCTTATGCTGACGTCAAATGATATTTGCAGAATCCATTAGTCAAGGTCAGGATCATCGCACAATCCCACGTACATGATCGAACCAACGAAAATGATGAGTCACAATCATTTGGGGATAATATCAAAATGATAATTTCCTCTTGTTTTTCATTCAAACATTTCCTGGGTTAACAAGGTACACAGTGACTCTCGGTGTTACTATGCAGTAAGTTTCCATAATTCCACACCACATGTTCCAATTGAAACAAACACAGAATATTCTATGTTTGCCTTTATCTATACGTTTATCTGTTTACAGGATGTCCGAAAAGTCCGCCATTGCTATGTTATACAAACAAACCAACGTAATTGTGTGTGCTTTTGTGTATTATTATTATTATTATTCTTTTGATTTGGTTTTTGTTTCCTAGATTCTTAAAATAGAAGAAACCAGAAAAACACAAATCCCAAACACAAACACACATTCACAAAATCCATTAACCAAGGTCAAATGTAGTAAAGCAATTTTCGTTCAATATTCGTTCAATGAAAGATTGTCTCATGAGGAATGCGGGTTTTTGGTTTTGTTTACATTTGTGTCAATGAGAGAGGTTCCTGATCTCTCTCCACTGACCTCTCTGACCGTCTGGTTTGCTTCACTTTGTTTCCTTTCTATTTATCCTCTATTGTATTCTCTGTATCACTTTAGCTCTAGGACTTTAGGTTCAGACTCTAGGTGCCCCCTCAGAATGTGTCCGAAGATTGTCCCATGAGGGAGATTCTGTGTTTGCTCACTCATTCACGTTCGAAAAAGCATTGCATTTCGAACTGGCTAATTCAGGCTAATTTGGCTTGTTACAAGACAATTTGGTTATAACCATGAAAGTAAGTAAGTATATGCTCTATCGTTGAATGGACATTGATAATGAAGGATATATCATTATTGTATTGTATGGTTATGAGTATGAGTGCTCGAGAGTGGGAGGCAAATGACATCTGAGTGAGTCATGACTTACTGCAGTACAGTGTCAGTGAGCAGGCAAGTGTCAGTGTCATCACGACTTGCGAGTGTGTATCCCATGTGAATACTCCAAGATATATACACTCGAATGTGTGTTTGTGTGTGTAGTCGGGAACTTACCAAAATTGCCGCCCACTCGTGGCAGTGATTGGCAGCATATTAACGCGACAGTCAAGGGAATTATGATGGTCGTGTACAGGAAATGGAGAAGAAAACGTTGATGCGACAGGTCGGACGAGGATGAGGTACTCGATGTTGATGAGGATGGGGATGAGGTGTGCTGGTTCGTTTTGTTGTTATGAAGATTGCCACTAGGTCTGCACAACCTTTGGTTATCATCATCATCACACCTTTGTGTCCTGTTGTTGTTGTTACTCGTAGAAGAAGAACAACGATGATGCCAACTGGCAATCAACCGTTTTGACTCTTGTTCACACTTATGGTGGTGGTGGTGGTGGTGGTGGCGGTCATGGTGGCGGTCATTAGTCATGACTCCGGTGGGCGTTGACGCCATCTTGAATCTTGTTCAAATTACCGCACACAATGAAAGTGAAAGTTTAACGGGTTAACTAGTGATACAAGTCGCCTTTTGGGACATGCGAATCGAGTAATAGTTTCGCCTTAAACGGGAGTCGTCGTCGTCATTTGAAATTGAGTTGGAAAGTCATCTGTTGTGTTGTGTCAGGCGACAGGCACATTTTGGCACCGGTGAATTATGTTCGCTTGTTGTGTGTCAGGTGGAGAGAAGTTTGGCAGTTTCGAAGAAAGAGAGTTACTTTCTGTTATTATATGATCATTCAATTAATATGACTTGACTTGACTGCCCTACTGACGAGTTTGGTTCGAATCACTGAATGTTGTTGAATTGAATGTGACTTTCGTTTTGGTTGTCGCACTTTCTATTATATTCTTCGTCTATTCTTCATTACCAATGAACGTTCAAATGTAATTGTCAATTAGCGCACACTTTGGCACAAGTGAAGAACGAGCCGTCACGAGAGTAGCAGACGAACGAAGAAGAAGAAGAATGAGTTCAGTTGTATGTGACAATTCACCTGGAAAATGACTTTGCCTGCAAAAAGGGAGAGAGAAACAAAAATAATTAGATAAATAAATAGAACAAATATAGACTGTAACGTCAACTGGGGGAGAGATAGTCTTAATTGAGTTCTTTGCAACAAAATAATAGTCAACAAGTGGTCTGCACAGGTGAGACTCGAATCGAGATTCATAAGGAACTTGACAATTACTAAAGATCAATCGAAAGTCTATTCAAAGTCTTAAATCTAATTGCGCTTTCGATTATCTCAAAGAGATCTTTTGTAATTAAAGATTAAAGTCATTCAATAGACATTGAAGACAGATTAAGCAATTAAATTTTTAATCGATTCTTAAAAAGCTTAACAATAACAATGGAGTACCGAACGTACTCTATGAACGTTCTGAACTCGTATTTTGACTCAAAATAATTTGACCAAAACACTGTTTATCTCTCACGAGTTTACATGTACTCAATGTACCAAAATAGACCAAACAAGAAAATTCCTGGAATTATTATTGATAAATGATAAAACATAATATTTTGATTACACAAAACAAATCTTATTATTAAATATCGTATGCAATTTTTTTAGCTAATAATTTCTCAACATAATCCAATAATATCAAAATTCAAATCAAAGACAAATCAAAGATTCAAAAAACGAGACTAAATTCTCGGATCTCGATTCGAATCAATCCACTCAAAAGTCATTCAGCTCGAGTAGCGTTCGTTCGTACATTCATTCTGAGTTCAACTTTATTCACCCGTGCAAAAATTCCAGTGTATATTTCTCCATTCATTCTATATTTATAAAATACAAAAAAGATTTATGATTATTAAAAATAGAAAATACTTAAAGCGCACATGTTAGAGATTTTCTATGAAGTCTAAATCTTTCCACACTTTCACTAGTCACAATCACGTACACACACACAGACTGTGTGAGCATTTTATTAAATTAACCGGAAAGTCGTTAATTACTGAGCACCATGACACAACACCAACCGAAACACTTTCTCAAAGGATCATAAAAGTCTGTGTGCATCACTGATTTATGCAATTTCTAACGAAGTGTACTAAACATAAGGAAGTAGTAAAGTAAGTTGGTAATTGAATTTGTGAATCATATATTTGAAAGCATATAAAATCATATATTTATAGATAATCGAATTCGATTGAATCTCAATTGATTTGCTTCACTTTTGAATATGCCTTCACTCGTACAGTCAGTGCACTGAACGGTCCAATTGTTTGCATGCACTGCACCGTCTCGACTGTGAATCATTAATTTTCACTACTAAATTGACCAATTGATCATCTCTTTCATTCATTGAATCGTCCTTTCATTCACACTCGTTCGCTTCACATTGAGATTCAAATGAGAAGCAGCACCTCCACTCGACCGAATGAACTGTATCTGTATCTAAGTTATATATCTCACAGATGGCACAAATGAGAGTTTTGATATTTTGATTGGCGACAAAACGGTCTACATGTCTTCTCTGTACACACTCACAAAGTTAATATACTAATAAACAGTCTCACAGTGGGGCACTCACCTGGTAGGGACACCTGTAATTAGAGCATTGACACAGATTGGTGTCTTTTTGGGCTTGTGTTTTGACTGACTGACTTTATATGTGCTGTGTTGCTTGATGACTGACTGACTGATTGACTTGGTTGGTTTCGTTTTGGTAGGTTGGTGGTGGTGACTGTTGGCACTTGGCAGTAGGTTTGATCACTCCAATCATATATACGACGAGACAGACAAGAAAAGATTGAAATGTTTTGAACGATTCGATTGATTTGATTGGCTGGCGGCTTGCGCTTGCCTTTGCATGTGTGCTTGCTTCGCGGTTGACAGCAAAGTGTGGCGTTCAATGACCAATTGATTGGTTATTTGTAGTGTGTTGTGGTTGATGTTGTTGTTGTTGTTGTTGTGAGAGTGAACATATTAATGGTTTTAGGATAAAGGCACATTTGACATTTGGAATGAAATCCACAGCGTTGGAAAAGATATATTACTTTCGATAATGAACTTATCAACTGGCTAATGGAATTTAGATTTGAGATTACGAGAAAAGAGGAGAGAGATAGAATGCTGATTGATATATCACAGATAGGTTTGATTGATAAGAAGATGGAGTGATCTTTGGTTAAGGTTGACACGAAAGACTTGTTTGCTTGTTGAATAAAGTAAAGTAAAGTAAAGGCACTTTGAGTTGATAATACTTGTTGGTTTGTTGGTAGTGTTTACTTGAGGAAATTTTCAATGTTTTCGTTTTGATTATAAACTAAAAAGCTGTGAATACTGAAGGATATACTGTGAATAATAACCAATTGACACACACTCACACAAGGCCCTAAGGCCGAATAGTTCTTGAAAGTGAAGCCATTCAAAAATGTGTTTTGGTAAATGGCAGTATTGCAAAGGTAGAACACAACAAGACAACACACCAAAACAAAGGAGCCTTGGATTAACACACACCAAAATACACTAAGAATTCGTGTAGGTTTCCATGGAGACCATCATCTCGTCTATGTTTTGGTCACATAAACCAAAACATAAACACACATGCGACAATCAAGTTGACCAAAGTGAACTTCTTCTAGTTGAGATTGTAAACGTTGGCTTCTTGGCCTCTGGGGACTTGTTGTCTTTGTTGACTTTGAGTTGAATTGTAGCTAGGTCACAAACTGAGACGACTGTATTTTCTCACACATACCACAGAAGGAGGACAAACATAGAGAGGGGAGACAGTGGCCACTCAGGCCCTCAGGTCAACACAACACATACAGAAGGAACGCTAACTGAATGGCGCAACTAGTGAAGTGAAGTGTACACCGATCGAGCAAGAGAGAGTCTCTGATCTCTGCCACAAGTGACACAAACACACGGCGACTAGTCCTTCTGCTTCTCTTGATCGGCTAGTCTCGTTGGCGCTAGCTAGCTCGAAACTCCTTTGGCCGTCGCCGCAGCAACACACAACGGACAGCACACAAGACACAAAACTCGTTATTAGCAACACATGCAACATGTGAAGTGAGGGGATGTCTGCTCCGTTGATGCTGATGCACAGTGCACCGTGCACAGGACTTTGCCCGGGCAATACAAATTCAACTTGGAGCACAAGTTTGCCAACAATCGACCATTCAAATACTGCAACAATCGTAGAAGAGACATTCTGAACAAGCAGCCCAACACGCACAACTACCACAACAGAGGGCGAATGCAAACTGACAAACAGAAGACAAGACACCGCTACACGAGAAGAGAGAGTCTTCTCAAGAAGATGAAGTCAAAGACGACGACGAACCAACTCAATTCAAAGGTAACACTAAAAAAGTTTCTCCTTATTTTGCCACTAATTCCAATGACTCAACATGACACAAACTTATTGTTATTGTGCTCAGGTAACCTCATCGTGTTGTTGCATCGAGTTGAGTTGATTATTATATTGTGCAACACACAGTCGACATACAACTCGATCGCCAATACCATCAAGTAGCATATACACAGGGTGACTATACTACCAGTAACATAACAACTTTAGTATACGAGATTCTTATCTCACAAAATCGCTTCTTCACTTCTTCTTCTTCCTCTTTGCTCCTCACCTTGTACTGAATCGTTCATTTTAAAATGATCATTATTAGTTGCTGCAATGTTCTCGTTAAACTCTTTCTTCTTCTCGGAATTCTTCAACCACTTAGTAAGACACATTCAAAGAAGAAGACATTGCCTTTTGTCCTACGAGAGGACACAATAATTTATCCGCCCAGAGTGCAACAATTGTGTGAGCAACTCTGAGAAGTTCAACTGGCGCGGTTTGCGTGACTGAAAGTGTTCGAACAAAGTTCGCCACCACCATCATGCACTTGTGGACGACAAGTTGATTGCGGCATTTGATGATGAACTTGTGGGAGAGAGAGGAGAGGAGACAATTAGTGTCTCGTAATAAGTATGTGCACTCGGCGCTTTACTTTTGATTAGTTGCCATGTTGCGCGAGTGATACATTTCGCTCGAACAAACAAACAAAAAGACCTGTGGACACAATTGTTTTGCGTTGACATGCAAATGTGCATTGCATTACACATTGCAGATAGTATAGGGAAAGCATACATCATCTGTACACAGCAATAACACAATGATGAGATGTTGTTTTGTTCGAGTCGATGGCTACTAACTGGCATACTACTAGTGAGAGAGTGTAATGATCGATTGACACCGAATGGGCTGAGAAAACATGTGACGGGGTATGAGTATGAATGATTGGATGAACGAATGAACTGAACGAATGAACTGATCCATTCACAGCGAACAAGACATCAACACGACCTCACTGTATGTTAACTAGGTTTATTCTTAGTATACCATACATAGCTAAATAGTATCTCAAAGTAGGCTTAATCGGTCATAATTTCTCCCCCTCGTTCGAGTACATTTTAGTAGTGTGCTGACAGACACAAACTCCCAGAGTTGAACACACACACACACACTTCATTAAATGTGTTAAAAGACAGACTTGGCGAGCGCGATTGACTAAAACTATAAATAAATACATATCCGATCATTTATTGTGCTTGTTGTTGTTGTTCATGATTTCATGTGTGAAATGAATTAATAAACAATACACCGTTTTGCACACTCTCTAAAACATGAACACAAATACAATGTGTCCATGTTTGAGTTAGTAAGTAATTTTCGGACGCGCTTGTCATGTCAAAATTTTGTTAACATTTAGCACGCTCAATTGGTTTACTCAATGTTTGTGCCAAAGTCCGTTAATTTGTCCTTTTCCGGATCTATCTTTACAATGTACAATGTTCATATAAATCATCGTGTTTGTCCACTTGAAATTGTCTTATGCTTAATTTGCTTTTTTTAGCGAGAATTTTTTTCATCACTTCTTCAAACAAACCTTCAATTTCTTTATAAGGCGCCTTTTTGATGATTGCCGCTGAGGATTTACATAAGAATGTTTTTTGTTGTTTTTAACCGAAATTGTTTTTCATTCTCATTGTGCGATTAAAGTGTTAATCACTTAATTGCTTTTGGTAGACAATTTTGTGTGTAAATCATTGTTTGTTTATTTTTCAAATTATTATTGTTTCATTGTTCCGTTTGACTTTCCATTGGTTTATTTTTTCTATTGAATTCTTTTTTCATGACCATAAATCATGATTTTAATGACTTTTTCCTGAAATTACACAGCAATTTTAATGTTGTTTTATATAAAAGAAATTATTTATGGTTTTTTAAAGATCTGTGATCTTGGCCCAATTGTGCTCAAATTGTTCTTTATAATTTGGGGTGTAATCGCTTTGACCACATTTTTATGTTCTTTTTTGTTAATCGTTTCATCTTGATCTTTAGATAATGTTTGAACGCAAACTTTTAAAGCTAATTGTCCCACGTGTTTCGTGTCATGTTTCGCTTTTTGTTGTTGTTCGTGAGAACATGTAAACTAATGTTATGTAAGTTTGTTGAGGATTCACACTGAAAATAGCAGCACAAGGAAGGAAATTGCTATTGCCATTGCCATGTTGGTCCATAAATCGAGCATCGACCGTAAATGCTAAACTCGATGTGCTTCCTTCTCCTTTGACTCGAGTCAGTTGTCAATATAAATCAAACTATATTTGTGTGTCTTACAGCATAACGTCCAATCAAACGTGTCTGTCAGTGTCTTAGCATCAGAAGAAGCAACAGTTTTAGCTTTTTTCGTTCTTTACTTAGCAAACTTCAGACGTGTTTGTGTGTGTGTCCTCCAAAAGTGAGCTCTTTTTGGAACGTTCGAGTACTTGAAGAGAAACAGATTGAACGTATGGGGAATAACGCATGGAGCCCACAGTTGCATGCTTACTTGCTTGCTTTGTTTGTTTCATCGTTAGATTTTAATCACGATCTCGTTGTATGTGTACTCTGCACAGAGTGAAAATCGAGGACACAGCGTCCATGTGTGCACCATTCGAAAGGAGACAAGATGCGAGAGTTACTCGGACACTCGACACAACTTCATGCACTGATCATCGGTCTGCAATTGCGGTCAGTCAGTCAGTCAGTAGAGTGCATTCACTAAATATCTTTACATTTTTATTATGAATTCATATGGCAAGTGCACCATTTAGTAGGTCACAAATTATTTGAAGCATCAAGCGTAATCCTCGTATGCGCTTTTTTGCTTCCCCCTAATTAGACTTGTTGCTCTTTTGAGTACTGACCAATTGGCCTGTTCAAATTCGTACATCTTCTTGATCTTGATCTGTCTCGTTTCGTTTCTGTCTTCTTTTTTCTTCTTATGGAGACTTCTGTTTTAAGTCTAAATGTATACGATTGAGCCGATTGATAGTGCCCAACGACTAACTTTACTTAACAGTGCTAGACTAAGCAATTCGATTGTGTCCTTAGGCGCTACTGTTTTGAGTAAAGTCTTCTTCTTCTCTCTTCTTACTTATAAGATGATGTTCACTTTACTAGAACCCTTTTCGGTTTTACACACACACGAGAGGGATCTTAATTTAGAAGAGTGTAAAGAACAAGAAATAAAAATGAGCGCATCTGTGTGATGTTCGTTTGTCTGTCTCTGTTCTGCTCTCACCTCCAGCTTCGACCATAAATTAGCCCTAACCTTGGTTGATGATGATCAACGTCGAAGAAGAACGACTCGATCGACATGTTTGTGAGAAAGCTAGAACAAACAGAACACGTGTACATTCATTGCCTTCATTGACTAGACAGGGGTAGAACACAAGTTTCCGTTATACGAAACATATTGACAGAATAGCTCAACAAATGTGAAATTTGTGCGCTCACCTTGTGCGCACACGTAATTAACGATTTAGCATGCTAATGCCAAAATGCATGTTGTATTCACTTTGAATTTCACTTGTATTACGATTGAGTGCGAATTAGGTGCCAACTGCACAGAAGTAGTAGATAGATAGATGTGAATGCAATGATTAGACTCGGTATAGACAAAATGCTTCACATGTTAGTCAGCGAATACCTCGATGATGAAGGACAAACTGAAAGACAAACTGTTCAATTTGTTCAATTGCGAGTTGTGTGCACTTGTCTTGTCTTGTCAATAATATTGAGGCAAATCTAATTAGCCATATCATATCAACATGTGTAAGTGTGTAAATGATTGCAAGACTGTAATTGCGGTATACAATCGTTTGTCTAACAAGTAATCAAATAGCAATTTAAAATTGTTGATTTACGCAGTTTTTTGCTTTGTAAGTTAAATTGATTGACTCGATCAAATCAAACATGCATTACTCAATTTGCAAGTGAATTAACATTTTTTTCGCTATTTGAAAACGAGCCAACTAATCAACTGACTTTCCGGTTGAGTGCTTTTTAACGAAATTTTAAACAGAATCTACACGCATGTCCATTGCTTATAAGAATAAATTTCAATTCCATTAATTTGTACTTTAAATTCTCGATAGATTATGAATTTTGTTTCTGTTTTCTCGACAAAAATGGAAAACTCCGAGTTTTGTTGTATTGAGATTCAAGGTTCAAGGCCTTCTTTAAAGAATTTGAAATCCATTAATTAAGTTTAATATAAATGTTTTATTATTTTTGAATTAACACAGAATTTTGTTATTAATTTTTGCAGAATTAATTGAAATTTAGAAATTAAATTAATTGAATACATTTTTATTATTCGAAACGAAATTGCTGTAAGCGTGTAAGTTGTTTCAATGGTTTGAACAGTTTGGCAATACATTTGGAACGTTGTGAGGCAAAGTGTTGCAGTATGACTGGACAGTCTGTGCACGCACGAATGCGTACACAACGAACTGCAATTTTGGTCACATTCGGGAAGATCCAATTGAGATGGTGAGACTCGAGATTGGTGTGCGAGGAAATGTGCACTAAATAGAATGTCAATTCGTTGAGCGATGCCAGCTGACCAAAATGTTTGTCGTTCTCGGTTGCGAGTGGAGAGTGGACAGAAAAGTTGATGATCAATTTGAGATGTTGTAGTGACTTGAGTGAAGTGAGACAATTGATAGTCTCACTGAAGGACACAGTTTTACCCAGAATTAGTGTCAGTTTCTCTAGATTGACAAAATGATGGCACATTCGTCGGAATTCGCGATACTCGAGCTCTTGACAGTCAACAATGAGATAAGTTACGACGTGTGCAAAGTGTTGACTAATGGCTATCAACTGTTGCAGCTCATTTGACTGTCGGAATTTGTACCAAATTTCCAGTCTCTTCAACTGATGATTCAATTGCACGTGTTTACGTAACAAATTGTACAGAGTTGGAAAGTTGATTTTACCAATTCTAAGTTGATGCAATCGACTGAGCATTGGCAGATCGATCTGCTGCTTTCTCGTGCGTCTGTCCTCACACCAAGCGATTGGTTGAATTGTCAACTTTTTCAGTGCTGGAAGTAGATAAAGGGCACTGAACAGTTTCACTGCGTACATATCGAGCTTCCAGGCAACTTTGTCCGAACACGTGTACTGAGGCGGAAAGAGCTTCATGTCCACCAACTGTGGACCCCACTGGTGGCCATTGGCAATGCTTCGGATCAAATGGGCCAACTTGTCAATCACCGACGCCGATTCACCTCGAGTGATAATTTCAAGCGAACAAATTCGAGGAAAAATGTTAAACAATTTGAATGCGGAATGCAATTGCCTTTTGGTTAGATGATAATTGGACAATGTGCAATGGTCCAAAAGTCTTTCCGTTTCCAATTCACCTTGCACAGTCAAACAATCCCTCTCTTTACCAATCAGTAGGGTAAGTTCACGCTTCGAACGACAAATGTGCACTTGAATTCTCCTCCATTTGGTGCACACCTGACCAGCCGTGAGCAAATCGTTCAATGGTAAACGTTTGAAAATGATCACCAGACACAGGTCATCGAGATGGTCGATTGTGGTGTTACTACTGACCACGTACAATTCAAGTGTATCATTTGAAAGTGAAGACGAGGAATCAATCGATTCACGACGACAACAACAACACAAATCAAACAAACGATCATAACATTGTTCCAATAGCATCAGAGTTGCCATCCTGATGAGAGTTAAAAGCAAACTAACTCAGTGACAGTGAGTCGATTTGGTTGTTCGGTTAATAGGAGCATCAACATTTTGACATTGCGCATTTAGTGGGATAGAAGGAAAAGAGAGACAGATTGGATAAGGTTAATTCAATGTTAATTAACCAACGAATACATGAACACAAAGTTACAAAACAAAAGTTACGTCACAGTCAGTCAGTTGACATATTCAAATCATTAACATTCAATACGAGCAGACTGGAGCTATTAGTCATCGAGTTTCGCAAATTGTGATTGACGACAAATGTTGTTTATTCTCATTGACAGTTGACGTATTCGACTTGTCAATCTAGTTTATGGATATATCGTCAATATATATATGGCAAATGCAATTGGCGATATATTTGATGACACAATTGACAGCAATTTGGCAATCATCAATTGTACGTGCAAATTGGTCTACATTTGGACTGTCCTTGGATTGTACTTTTGGATTCTGTAGACTTTGTTCTTTGTAATACAAGATTAATTTGGTTTTGATGCTCTCTGTACTTGATTCTTGTTTTGATTGGTGGCTCTGTTTTGCTTTGAACTTCTGTGGAATCGCCGGAAGTTTGCAATTCGCTTACTTAAATGTAATTACTCGTACTCTAAGTGCCCACTAATAGTGGACTTAAGTCAAGTGATGATGTTCATTCAATTTGTTGCTTGCTTTTATTATATCAAATAACGTCTCATAACATGAGTCACCACTAATAATAATCCCAGACACACTTTCATTTTGTTTTGTAAATAGAGAATTTATTCAATCAATCAAAATTTATTATAAATCAAAGTCAAATTGAGGTTAAATTTTGTTGTTTGTTTGCATACACTTTGCGATGGTTCATTTTGAGTACAAATGTTTTTGTTGGGGAAGGAGGAGGAGGAATGTTGTACAATAGAAAAAATGGACAAATTAAAAGAAGAAGAAGAGGATAGATGGGTACAAAAGTAAAGGTAAAGTAAACTTCAAAAAGTTTGGGTTCAGATTGGTTTCAGTGAAATCGGACTTGTGTGAAAGACTAGAAAAAGGTAAAGACAGAACTACAGGGACTAGAGCACATTGAAGTCATTCTTAATTAGAATTGACTCAATGAATTCTCAATGCATTCGATTCTAGAGACTAGAGAGAAGATCGATCGGGCATTTGGAAATAGGAACTTTGGATACTTTGGACAGACATTGCTCAGTTGCTATCCAAGCAGTACAGTCTAAGGTCCGCAACGGAGCACGCCTTACGACAGCACTCTTCCACGATTCCACGGGCGTTTCGGCCAGCTCTGCCCTCAACCAAAGATGACGAACTACCAGAAATAAGTGCCGATGAGGATGAGCCAACGACACCCTCTGCTGGACTATTTTCAGCAATTGGTCCGGCATTGGCACTGTTGTGCGCAATTGAGAGCATCAACTGGGTGATGTTGAATGCAGCGGATGCGTTCGTGGATCGTTTCAAGCCTGAGGAAAGAATGAGAATTAGGATAAAGTTGAACACAAGTATCGACCTACCAGTTGGACCGCCATAGTACTTTCCATCGCACACCAACTTCAGCACCTCCTTCAGTGTATTACCGCAAAAGTGTTGTCTTTCCGAGGCTCGGACTTCTCGATGCTTAAGCAGTGTCGAACTGGAGGGATTCGCTTCATCCGCAACTGCTCGTTCGTTTCGAGAATTCTTGACCAGTGCCACCGTGTAGTTGCCAACTTGGTTCGTGGGGCTCTGCTCAATGCTAGGGACTTGGGTCTGGTTGTTCGTGGTTGGATAAGGCTTGGATTCAAAGGTCGACGTTGTGGATGTTGAGAGTTGGCGGTGAGATTGCGAATGTTGATTCGGGTGTCGCACTTCGTGCAGCGCATTCAACTTGACGGCCATGCCTAGCTGACTAGGACCAGCTGGCGCGCCAATGCTCAGACAAATTGAGATTACGAGCAGATAGCTCAACAGCAGCAGCGAAGGTAAGTAATTCATTTTGAAAGAGATTAAGAGACTTTGTCGGAGCGCGAAAGACTAGATTTGGTATCACAACGATATAAATGAAACTTCTGGAATTTGGAGAATTCTGGACTGTTTTGGACAACTAGAATGGAATGGATTCGGTTGAACTGGATTAAGGGTAAAGTGAGATTGAGATTGACAAGTTGACTTTGACTTTGAAATAGAATAAATTGATATCGAGAATTTGCGACAAAGTGCTCAAATAAGTGCGATATTACAAGTGAAGTGTGTGTATGTGCCAGATCCTAAGGATCAAACCGAAATCAAACTGGACCACCACACAACAATAATCTGGTGCCAGTGTCTGATCGGTCTATTTATACCCGAAATCGGCTCAAATCAGGGACCTATCCACTACTACTACTGCTACCACAGACTCGATTGGTAAATATAAACAAGCAGAATACAACACACACTACACACTACACACTCATGTGGAACATCACTTGGAACAGTCGGAATTGGATACACCGACTTGATGTGATGTGGTCTACTGGTCTGTAAGTCTAAGTGTACTAACTGTACTACTCCCTCTCATGTCGACTGTCTCCAGAGCTCCTGTGCACCTCACTCTCACTATTCTCTGTGTATCTCACTGTATCCACACTGTGGAGAGTGTGGGACGGTGACACGGGTATCGCGCCAAATGTCCAACAAAGTCCTCTCACTCTCTCTCACATTGAGAACTCTAATGGATCGAGTGTGTAGTATCAGTTAGATTGGTTTGGTTCAGTTCAATTCGGTTGGATTCTGTTTTATTCTGTTTGTGTGTTGCCCTCTTCTGTCCCTCTCTCTCTCTCCCTCAGTGAGAGAGTGAGAGTGCACGGGTTTGTGGGCGGACAGTCGAAAAGGGGATTAGTGACTAAAGTCTAATAGTTCACTTTCACTCAAATGAGCGATGATGGTGGTGGTGATGTGATGTGATGTGTGTGCTCTGGTCAACTCAAATCAAGCGGACCAGACAGAATATTCTCTGACCACATGATCTAAGGTGAATGTAATAAATTTGTATATGGAAGTTCCAATGACGCGTTTCATAAAGTTTCCATTCACTATTTTTAGGATGCAATTTTAATATTGAATCAAATATTGAAATTATTTCTAATATTTGATTCGTGAAAGATCGCGAATGTATTGAGTTATTTATTGAATTCACAAATTATCAACAACAACAAGCCGTATACGACAAGTTGTTTTTGTGTGGTCAGTGGCATCTAGGATCTAGGGCACGACCATAATTTGGACTCTGGGGGCTAGTAGAGTACATTGAGGGCTGTTGTTTGTCAATAACACAAAATTGTTTTTAGGTTTGTGTATGTGTGTGTGCTCTATTAAAAGTTGGAGACCCCCGAATGGAACACAAAGCCCACGCATTTTTGGTCGAAGGAATCCAGAATCGAGGTCTGCCTGGTTCATTCCTGAATGAATCATTCGTATAAAAGTTCCAAACCAATCTGGAGAATCGATTAGTTATTAAAATTTTAAAATAAATTGATTGCATTTTAAAATTTCATGTCCTGGAATAGACAAAATTGAATCTAATTGAACTCGATCAAAGGTAGTAGAACCTTGCAGGTTAAACGAGGTCATTGCATTTGAATTTGGCTTCTGTGCATTGAAATTGACAAAGATTCTTTAGGTTTTGTATCTTTGGAATGAGTTTATGAACACATTGGTTCATACTACTTGGGGACAGTGTGTGGGCATTTGAGTGTGAACAATTCTGCATTCTGTGTGTGTGTTCATATATATCTGTGCACTTAATCCGAACAAGTGTGTGGGCTCGGTAATTAACTCGGTACATGCTGTCGCCGCAGACACTTACCCCGGGATCCGGTAGTATGGCGACTGTACATTTGATCTATTAGCTCTCTTGTTGTGTCTGTTCCATGTTTGTGGACACATTTAACAAATTCTGTGTCCCCACGCACACCAAATGGATTCCATTCAGGAATGGTCTCGATTCTTGACCACTCGTACATTAGCTTCAGTAACTTTACTTTGTGATCCAATCTCTCTCGCCTCATGGACATAATTATAAGTAAATCGCTTTAGATATTGGTGCAATTGGATTTGCATCATTTGCATTACTGAACTACTTTACATGCACAGTACACTGCTAATAGTTGGATCATATCTCAATGTAGGTCTCCAGTCTCAAGTGTCAAGAGTTCTGGTTGCAACTGGTTCACTTCTCGTGCACTTCCGAATGCACCAATGCATTTTTGTGTTGCTTTTGTGCATTGTTTATTTAAGTCAAAACTAGAAATTAATAATAAACATATGTGCGTGGGTGAATTAGTATGAATTAGTTATAGTAAGCATAATAAGTTAGGAAGAGAGAGTTGACCGTTCCAATTGGAACAAGCATTAACAGTAACACAAAAATGTTTGTTTGCTTTTGTTTGTTGGTTTTGGACACTGCAAATTAAGAACACACAACACCAAACAAATGTACGATTTTAATAAATATGCTAATTTGGACATAAGTCATAAGTCATTTGCAGTCAAACTTGGTATTCACTTGAATAGTTTGAATTCTCGAAACTCGAGTTTGAATTTCAGAATTCAAAATCACTTTCATCACAATCAAATCAACCAATTATTATTAGACTAATTTACCTTAATTTTAATTTTAATATTTAATTTATATATTTAATTATTTTGACGTTCCGAATTGATGTTGTTGAATTGCTTGTTGAATTGAGATTATTATTTGAAGACAAAAATACAATGAATTCTTGCTTGATTTCGTTGATTTTGATTGATCGTGTGATTTATGGTTGATGAATGTAATTTGACTGATTGTGTCCGCAATGAATTAATCATTTAAATAAAATTATTATTTTCTAAAACTATTCAAAGAATGTTTATAATATACATTGTACAATGAGTAGTGAAAGGACAATTCAATTGTGCGATCATTAGCAGTGATCCTTTATGACATGACTACACTACCTTGAACTAAAAAGTCGGCCATCGTTTTTTGTTTTGTCAAGTATCATCATCAGTTTGGTTTTGTTCTTTTCCTGCAAGGTCATTCAGTTCGGTTTCTTGACATTAGGTCGTTGTGTTTGTATATCTCTTTCTTTGTGTCTCTTCCTCGAATGTGAATAATTCATTTGAATGACGAAAATAATATTAAAAAAAGATTTGCTTACAACAAACAACAAACATTGAGAGAAGAATTGCGACAAAGTTGCACTCTATTTTCTACAATACTTTGAACTTGAGGAAGTTTAATTGTGTGTTTTACTTTGAAATAGACAAAATTCCTGATTACATCATTAATTATTAAACAATCGTATGCACACAACAGCCAAATCGATGACCACTAAATTGTGTTTAAATTAATTTCTGCTTCCGAATGATTCTTACTCCTCTTTTGTTTTGTTGTTCTATTATTAAATGCAAAGGGACAATCATAGTGCGACTTAGTTCGTTCATTCATGTGCTCAATTAGTAATTGTCTACCTCTCTAGACTGCCACTCTATTCTAATTAGTGTCTCTACACAATGTGAGACAGTTCTAGGAAATTCGGCAGAAATTCATTCATGAATTTGGTTCAATATACTCAAACCAGGAATTACGCACAAATTGCAAATTTACGTGTGTGGGCACACAGACACATCGTTCAAGTGAATACATCAAGAATCGTTAGCCTCAACTTGAGGCCCTCAAGGTTGCGAAATTGAATCACCAACTCACACTCGTTAAAACCAGTTCGAAATTGTATGCAAAATCGAATGCAACTTGCAAGAATGCAGAATTGACATTATGCAGATCAGAATATTCTTAATCGCTTTACATTTTGTGCAAAGTTACCAACAATAAAAAAAAGCGTCTCAAGTTGATTTTGGTTTCTGTTGCGCACTTGGCACTTGATGGCATTTCAATATTTGTAATTCAAAAATCAATATTATTAGTTATATTTAGATTCAATGAATTAGCTGATTGGTCTTCGTGTTTAGAAATTTGTGTGATTTAGAATTCTTTGCAGAATTATTGCACATTGATGCTTCATTTCGAAACTGTTTCGGAACACTGAACTAAACATTTTGATTAATCAATCCAATTCTGCGAATTGTATTTCAAGATTACTTAAACTTTAATGATTGAGAGCTGACACCACACTTTGAATGTTTCCGTTTGAGATGCCAATATTGGCCTAATGGCAATGTGCCGATTGCGTGCGTAATTACGAGTGTTGAGTAATTAGTCCCTAGAAAAGAAAAATGTCAGTTATGATGCTTTTGTTGGTATTTATATTACAATTTGAAAATAAACTGCTAATGACTTATTCGGTGTTGCGTTGTGTAGATTATAATCCTTCGAACGCAATTACGCGGGGGACAACGTACGTTGATACGATCAACGTCATACTTTTTTTGGTCGCGTCAAAGTTATATTCCTGTTTGATTCAATAATGCAAAAGTCGATTACTTTTGTTGATTGTTGGAAAATTGTATTTAATAATTTAAACAAACAAATGTAGACTTTTAACATTTTGACTAGAACATTATTAGTGCCAAAATATATCAAATTCCGCGTCTATTAGTTTTTTTCGATTGGTTCAATTGGTTTCCAAAACTTCCTATTAATTTATTATTTCTGTATCACAAAATCGATCTCCAAAAATGTTTGTAGGTGTTGAAACATACAGCACATCGAAGTACAGTCCAGATTGGGTCAGTTGTGTGTGTGTGTGTCTGTGTTTGACCATTCACGCCTCCATTTGTTGACACACAAACATTTTGTTGACGTCTGTGAGCTTTTTGGTCATTTTCTGTTAATAATTTTGTTGAAGATATTTATAAATAGATTCGATAGGATAAAGTAAAACAAAAATTATTAATAATTTATTACTAAAATAGGTAAAACGTATTATTTCGAATATATTCTCAAATTACATTTGAGCTCAAGAAAATTTCCATTTTTCCACGATTGACAAATCCTGTGCGGTCTAGACTGTTGTGTCGCAAAACATGCCTCTCCACAATTCACTATTTGACATTTGATAACCACCGAAAACTGTACCAAAATTGTAGCCTCCACCGCCACCACCGCCACCTTAAAACGGAACATTTTAAAATGTACCACCAATTTAGGACCAATTTGGAATATTTCCAATTTACTTTTGGGTTACAACTTGATTTCATCACACGCGTCCAAAAAGGGTGGTGGGCGGTGTTGGCATGGTGAATCAGAGACTGAATTATCTATTGCGAAACTGTGTATGAAGCGATGGCGACAAATTGAAGTAAACTAATAATAATGTAAAGTAAATCAAACAGATTTTGGTAAAGCAACACACCAAACAGCAAAACGCCCTTGCACTAAAGTCACTAAATGGTAACTAAATGTGGTCATGTTGCACCAAAAGCGATTGGCAGCTGCTTCTGCTGCTTGTTTATGATATCTCGTACATGTCCAGACAAACCGAGTAATAACCAACAAAAAGTACATGCTAAAAGAAGACACACGCACACGTACATGGAAAAGGCAATTTGATCTACTTAAAACTTGAAAGAATTCTTTGAAGCACGAATCCATAAAACTTTTCAATGAAAATTCCAAACTCGTGTACGCACTCAAACTCGATTAGTATTAGATTCTCCCAAACAAGTGCGGACACAGGGAATTTTTTCCATTCACAAGAATTTGTTATTTCAGGAAAATCAACTTCCTAAATACATTCATTTTCACCCCTACAGAATTTTCGTCCCTGAAAATTCTCTCTGAACCGAATTTCTCCTACCTTCCGGTAATCACTTATTAGTATTATTATTTGTTGGTCTATTCTTTTGTGTTCTAATGAGATGACAAATGGTACATCACAATTTGTGAATCACACAAACAAATATCAAAGGTCCATTCTCGAAATCACTTGTGATTATTTTGAGTAACACAGAATATTCCACACGCACACACGGAAGAATCCAGTGATAACATACACAAATTGTGTGTGTGTGTGATTGTGACAATTTCAAAACTTTACTACTAAACTTTGACATTAAACACAGTCACAATTTGAGTTCAACTTTGTTCTTGTTATATATATATCACAACATCATCATATACATTACACATAAATCAATAATAACAAATCATTAAGCGAGCGCGGCGACAAACACAACAAATCATTAACAGAAAGAGAGAAATTAACAGGAAAATTAATAGGGAAAATCACCTAAGAAAATATTTACACACACACATTTCGGTACACAACATAGTAAAAGCTCGATGGAAAATCATCCAAAATATCTTGAAATACATTTTTTCGAGGTAAACACAAAAATGTCCATTCACCGGAACATTCAGTTTGAGTTTGTTCCTGCAAGGAAATATTCTGTGTCACCTCACTGACAGTGTCACTTGACCGAACACATGTGACCGATCATTCAAGGTTTGTTTATATGTTTGTAATAGTAATAAGAGGTTTGATTCAACTAATTGGTTCGGCTTTTGTTTTGTTGTTTTGGTACAAAAATAGATTTGTCTCTATTAATAACAACAATTTTAATTGTTAATTCGTTAATAAATTGTTTCTCCTTAAAAACAATAGTCCCGCATTGTTTCGAATACTTTTGTGTGTGTGTGTGTGTGTCTTTTGTGTAATAATTATTATAATTTAGAGTTTTGTGGAATTGTCTATTGTGTTGTTGTGTTGTTGGTGGTGTTGGTGTTGATGATGAGATCCTTTGAGTGGCGGTGGCAACAGTGGCTCCCTGTCCTTGTGTTTCACAGTGGCACCAGGCGATGAGCTCGATGAGGTGGCGGTTGAGGTCAACGATGAGGATGAGGCTGATGATTTCATGTCCACAATCACAGAATTTGAATTTGATGAATTTGCAACTGAACAATCGTTCGATATCACACAGTTGGGCAGTTGATTCTTGCTCTCCAATATGTATCGAACGCAGTCGTAGATAAATGCGTATTGATTCTGTTGTGAAAAGAAGATTAGATCAGACTATCGATAATGTTGATTCTATTTACCTCAGTCTGCACGAGATGATGTCTCCAATTGCGCAGTCTGTAGACAAGTCCGTAGATGTCGATGGTCGATTTAGAGGAATTGGAGCTTGACTGGAATAGATTGAGCAGCTTCGAGGACCGTCTGCCCCATTCGGACAGAGTACTACTGCTGCCATTGCTTTTACTGCTCGACGAGTCTTTGTTGATGTTGTTCAACATTTGCCACAGTTGGTCCACTGCAATGTAAGTACCCGTTCGACCCACTCCAGCACTGAATATAACAATAATACTCTGTTAGAATTGATAATAATAATTTAAACAATCAATCAAACCTGCAATGAACCAGTAGAGGCGAGTCTTGTACTGCTTTACTAGCAGACGAAATGTACGACCGAACCGCTTGGACCAGCTCGAGCAGTGACTTGGCCGTGTCCGGTGTGCCAAAGTCGACCCATTTGGTGTAGTGGAATTGGGATACTCGATGGATTACGGTGTTGTTCTGTTTATAGAAGAAAACAATTGAAATACAATAAACGAAACAGTGGCAACAACTTACATGAATAAAGAATATTTTCTTAATATAAAAACTATCATGCTGCTCAACGTGGTCTAATTTGATTTTAATTTTGGTCAATTTCGGCTTTACAGGCTCGACAAAATTGACGTAATTGTTGTTGTTCATGCTCAATCCTTCACTGTTTGAGTCAATTGACATTCGGTCCGACTCTTCTGAACTCGATGATGATCCATTCCCAAGATACAATTCCCGTTCCATTTGGTCCTCTTCGTCTTCACCTCCCCAAATTGGAAAGTATGGCGGATTTTCTGTTAATTTAAAAATAAACAAATTAGAGAAATTTTTCAAAAAAATATTCGTTTGCATAAAAAGTTTCTCAGTAATTTTCAAAAAACTAAGCGGGCTATGTACCTCGTTCGAGTAAATTGACTATAATTGCAACTTTATGTTCCAGGATCATTCGATAAAAGTCGTTCATCGTATTTCGTAGTGGAGCTTGTGAGGCGATGTATTCGTGGTCCGAATGCAGGCCCTAGAGGGTTAAGGGGTTATTCATAAATTCGTTACACATTTCCCGGGAAATACTAACCGGAATAAAATTAGCGTTAATATAGTCTGACGTTGGATCCTCATCACCGGGAATTTGTTTTAATTTTACAATTGAATGCACATCTGGAAGAGAATTTAAGCAAAAATTAGTACGTACTTTGAGAAAATTTAGTTTCCCGCCAAAAGTATTGGTTTAAATTCAAATTCTGTTCGCAATCGATGTGTTGTACCAATAAGAAAAATTTCTCAATTTTTATTGGCTGATTATTACATCTTGTTCAGCACCAATGAAAATTGTGAAACTTTTTCTGATTGGTTGATTCTGTGTTCTGGACTGTGTTTGTGCTCTGGATTTGATTTGACCTGTGTGGAAGAAGGTGGGGGCGGTACGGACCAATGGACTTACATGGCACAATGTTGGCATAACGATTCTTGTTATTCTGATTCTTGAGCATTGGCTGCTTATAGACGGTCTCCTTGCAGAGTGAATTCAACAGTTCATACTCCTGATAGAAGCCATAATTGGAATCTTTCGAATTCTCAGTGCAGTACTTCACAAATTGGTCCAGTCGAATGGGTCGCTTCGTTTTGATCAGTGACCGAGCGCATGTGTTCGTGGGTGAGGGCGAAGAACGACGCGATGAGGATGACGCAGATGGTGATGGACATGAGTTGCCGGTGGAGGAGGTGGCTCCACCTGGTGCCGCCGGTCCAATCTCCACATTCAACTGCTTCGCACTGGCGCGTTTGCCATTTTTGGTGAGATACGATACGAAGGTGTCCGGCATCTCTGCCAACAATCTAAAAGAGGGAAGAGAAGAGGAAGGAAGAAACAAAATTAGAGATAATCATCAACAAGATAAATCCATAAATGGAAATAGATTAGATCACATGAGGGCAATTCATGTAAACGGAAACATTGACCTAATGTGATCAATGACAGAAGTGATGCGAAATGTGATTAGACAAGTTGGTCTGTGTGCTTGTGTTTGGGCATGACTTTTTGGGGT
Source organism: Rhizoglyphus robini (assembly GCA_023373905.1). Lineage (NCBI taxonomy): Eukaryota > Metazoa > Arthropoda > Arachnida > Sarcoptiformes > Acaridae > Rhizoglyphus > Rhizoglyphus robini. The sequence continues at coordinate 8,370,551 of JAKIJQ010000001.1, read as the reverse complement.
CATGGCTACAACAGATTGAAGCTAATCGAACATAATCAAACAAACACAAACTTCAAAAGCTTTCAAAGCCGACAATCACTTTTATCAGACAAACAAACAGACACACAAGTTTCCGTTAAGGTGTTTGAACAATGTCCACTTTTCATCTGTATTTACCTATTACGAAAGTTATAGTAAACTAGTAAAGGATAAACGACCTAAAAGGATAAACTTTCAAGTGATTCAAGTTGTGAAAGTCTTTATTTGAACTTGTCGAGAAGAAGAAAAGTGATCTTGTGATCAGGACACAGAGAAGAACAGTCAAGTTGATTGCTAATCTTCTTACACGAGAAAATACTTTTCTGAAAGGTTAAATTAAAAGTCCCTAAAAGTAACTGGATTTTTTATTATATAAAATAATCCATCATAATGGAAATATTTCCAAATTGAACATCAAATCAAATGGCCAAATTATCGCACACACATACACAATTTAGCAGACACACACACATTCAGTCAAAGTCAAAGTCAAAATGTCAACTAAATCAATATTAGTACTTCAACTAAACTCATAATATTGATTTACTCCACATAATTCTTGTGAAATCTAAAATTATTATATCGCACCTAAAAATAGCTGACATTATGTAATTAATTATGAGCACACATTTCGCAAAACATATAAATAATAATAATAATGAGCTTCTTTCACAGTTTGCTCAAATTTATCACCGAGAGACATATTAATATATGAATTAATAGACATACAATATATTATATCTTATCAAAATATGAGACGCCGACGTGATGGACTAATTACGGACGGAGACTGATCTCATTTGATAAGTGTGCACTGCACTTTTGTGAACTGTACGGAAATTGATTTATATTTGTTAATTAAACTAAAAGTACAACTACAAGTATTCATTTTAATTAAACATTTCACTAATTAACTCGTATGAATCACAATTTACGTTAATAAATTAAAACATGTGTTTCAAAATAAAGTCAGATGATTCACAACTTTTTAATTAAATGAATTAAAATTGAATTTATATTAAAGGTTAAATTAAGAATTTAATAATACTCAAAAAATGTTATAAAAAAACAATATAAAAAATAATTCAGAAAGTCAAATGTCTTGAGAGTAATAATCATCGAAATAGCTACCTAAAATATATCCTAAATGTCATCTTCTAATAAATAATAAATAATTTTATCATTATTAATTTGTCTATTATTATGCATAAGGTCATAATCATAAGCATGAGTATTAAAATTATTAATACACTCAGTAAAAGTATAAGCTCACTTATTTAAGAAGCAGTATCGAGTGTTTCAAAATAAATAAGTGATAAAATGATTTAATAAGAAAATATTATTATTATAAAATACCTTATTTAATATTAATTTAATATATTAAATTTAATAATAATTTCTAGGAATTAGCGAAACAATAAAACTAAAATAAAACTTCAAACGAAATAATAATAAATGACAGAAATTACCGAGAAGTCATTAAGTAAGAGCGAAAACGAGAAATTGATCAATCGAGAGTGAGAGCTCGAGAGAACTCGACAGAACTAGTCATCTCTCAACTTGTATTACAAATTTATTTTTACTTTTATTAGTAAAAGTAAAAATAATTTGTGAACTCAAAACTAAAATATTACTAACAATATTAATATTAATATTAAGGTGAAAAGTATAAATGAAAAGTACATTTTGAGGATATTACTGCTTTTCTTCTTGTGGCCACTCGATACAGAAGACGATGTCATTCTAGCTGATTTCTTCATTGTCTTTTAGATTAATCTTTTGTTGCTTAATTATATTCGAATGTTAAGTAGAGATAATTATGGGCGAACAACCAATTGACGAGTCATTGAGGAATGGAATGTTAACTCGATTTATATAATAATATATCACACAAACACAGCCAAGAGTTATTATGCACAATTGAGAAAACTAAGTTTGAACTTGGTTTGAGTTTGAGGAATATATTGCGTGTTTGAGATGTAAGGAATGATGAGTTATGTTATGTTGTGTGAGTGTGTGAGTGAGTGAAGTGTGTGCAAGTGAGTTTATATACCTTTGTCGTCTTGCCTTGAGTCGCTGCAAGCTGGACCGGTCGTAGAGTATCCAGAGCACCAGTATGGCCAGTAGGATGGCGATCAGTGACAGTATGAGAATGAGCAACAAGATGGTTTGCATCACTGCACTGGGTGTAGAAGCACACTATGCCTTTGGTCTTGTCTTGTTTGCTTGATTGCTTCACTTGCACTTGATGCTGTACTGCTCACTCGGGTGGAAGTGGTTACTGCAGATGGGATGAGATGGATTGGGTTTAGTGAATGTGTGTGAGAGAGTAGCTGTGTGATGAGATGGATATGCTGGTCGGCACATTAATCACTAATTGCCAGCTTCTCTTTGCTCTTTTTGTTGCTCTTTTTTTCTGGTGCTTGCCTGTTGTTGTACGGCACAGAGCACACACACACGCACACTTTGATACACTGTACGACCGACACACAACTGTACAACTGTTCTGTTCTGTGTGTTCGGTGAGTGAGGATTTGGAGCTGTCCTGTACGGGAGCACACGACGACTACGACCACGACCAAGATGATTACGAGAGATGAGAGAAAGGATATATCATGCTTGATAGATTGTGTCAGTGTCGAGCATAATGTGTAGAGGTATATACACTCTACTGTACAGTTGATCAGCCTGGTTTGGCTCGGTTTGGGGTGCTTGCCGGTTGTGGCGCAAGTCAAGATGTTTCGATAATTAACCACCAACCACCAAGCAACACACAAACGACGATGAGTCGACAGTTGAAGAAAAAAAATCGAAAAAGAGAACAGAGCAGCAGCAGAAGACAACGAGATCTGTTGATCATCAATCAATCACAACCATCACTGGTACTGCTGCTGGTTGGCTCTGGTCGGGCACTGGTGAGTAGGAACAGAAGGAGAGAGGGAGAGCGCCTAAAGAGATCAGGCCTGGCTCGATCGATTCGCGTAAACACAATATCAATGTGGATCAAGGATCATTCTGCTTGATATGACTCGATTGATTCGATTCGATTGATGTGCAGTTCCGGTCGTGTGCACACTTCAAAACAGAGATGATGATGATTAACCAGAATTTGAGTGCTTATCAATCAAATTAATAGTTAACATTTTTTCAGGTTTGTTCAAGATTTCTCATAGGGACTTTTCCCGTTTTTTGCTAAATTTAAACGTTGAATTGACAAGTTGACATTGAGATGCTGTACATGTTGTACATAGAGTTGTTGTGAAATCGGGCTTTTTGCTCAATTTAGGTTTTGATTTGATATATATTTTGAAATTGAAAGTTATGTTGAGATGAGATCACACTTGTTGAGTTGAGTTGATGATCGATTTCCCTTGTACGATTTGCACAATGTTGGGATGATAAGATTGGGTTCGATGGGGACGATGATACGATTGATTGGGTTCAATTGGATTATGTAAAGACTCCAAATATGAAACTTGGCATGACTTGTACAGATTTTGCAGGTTTTGGATCAATAATAAGTTTACTTTAATATTCAGCATGAAATTCTCTATTTACATTATACTTCCTGAAAGTCAACGTTTTCGCGCAAATGAGATTTAATGAGATTTCGAGGAAAGTTTTGGAAAGTTGGTTGTTTTGGTCATCAAAGTTGGATCGATGATGTTACATGTCATGGATCATTGGGTTTGTGTTAGCTTGTGCATTGCATAATGAGGAATGTGTATGTGCATTTGGTATAGGTTGATTCAATGATGTCTCTTGCTCACACATGCACACAATGTTGTGTGTTTGAACTGTTGCTGGGTTGTATTGTGTTGTGTTGTATGTGTTGAGTTAGTTGTTTGAGGTAAAGTGCAGTACAGTACCAGTGTTGATTGATTGTCTTGTTCGCACAGTGTACATTGTACAATGAGGAGAGGATCCAGGCATTGACAACAACAGCACCACCAGATAATGTAGTCAACCAGACACTCTCACCGTTTTGATGATGCTGATGATGTTATGCAATAATCGTCAGTCTGTTTGATCTAATCGCATTGCAGTACAACTGGTCATCTGTCGAGACATGTTCATCATCACCGTCGTCGTCGTCTTTTCTTCTTGTTTGTCTTCTGAACCTTCGGTCTAGTCACAGAGCACTCACTCACTCACTCACTCATCTCATCTCCAAACTCAACTCGCATACTCATGAGTTCGTAGTATAGTCACATATAAACACCTAGGAAATTATCACATGCTGCTGCTGCTGCTTCTTTTCGTTGTGTTGTGGAAAATGTTGCATGTGTAGCTGTAGTGTCCCTCTGTATGAGTTGCACACAAACACAGTCCATCCATCCATCGCGCCCAATCGAGTGCCGACAACCAAGAAGTGAGTGAGAGAGAGAGAGTGTCTCAGAGAGTAGGAACACAACTCAAACTCGACAACGCAACTCAAGTCTCAACACATTCACTGCACATAGAGAGACTGGTGTGAGGCAATCAAGCAGTGGGCACACACCATCAATGTCTCCTGTACATGTACATGCAGCCATGGAGATGTGCGTGTGTCATCTCATAATGGAGAAAAGATATAAAGACGCGCGTTGCAGGCGACTATCAAAAAGGTGTACTCATAAATATTCTCCATTTGGCGCCACACAAACTCAATCATTCGAAAGAGACAAACTTTATGAACACCCCCTCTCAGTGGTGCATATCTTCGAACCAATCCAGTATGTACCACCTTCAACGGGACAACCGCTTTTGCACCACCACCATCACCACCACAACTCACTTACTTATACAGAAAAAAGAAAAAAAGCGAACGATTGTTCAGTTTTGGCGGGACTTAAGTCCTCTCGCATTGTACACATTATATACCTTTACGATAAGCAGATTCGACTGCGTGAGTGTGTCCACTCAACAATAATATAATGGTGAATGGTATTATTTGAACAAGTGCAAATTGAAGTGAAAGTGAGCTAGATGATGAAAGTGAAGATCACAGGAGGAGACAGATCACGACATTGCATTATCGAATACATCACACACACACACACACAAACATCGATTCTTTTGTACATTCACTTCACATATTCCTTGTGAGTACATTCAAGATTGTCCAATTACTTTCGTCCCGGAGTAAAAGAAGAACAAGAAAATGATGAAGCAGATGATGAAGATAAGCATCTTCTCTCTTACAATATCAAGACATATTCGCATATATTTTATTACCCTTCCAAATGGGGCTATTTAAATAAATGCATTTACAGACCGTCTGTCTGGGTATCGTAAATTTTGTTGTTGGTTTGTTGAAGGTGACAGGCATAAAAACCCGAACCCTTCTTCTTTTTCTTCTTTTTCTTCTTCTATTTTATCTTCTGTCCTTGGAATATGTCTCGTTCATCTAAATCTCAAACATCAACTTCAAGGTCTGATCATCAAACATAATATCACGTGATCCTTCTGTAAATCTGGGTTTATGGTTGTTTAATGCTGTTGTTGTTGTTAATGAAGTAAATTTTGATGACAATAAATTTTCAAAGGCTGTACTCAAAGTGCAGCACAATTGCGTTAATTCATAGCGAAATAATTTAAAAATAGCCGAATTACCAAAATCTTGTACGTTTCACATTTTGTTTGCTGTTTAAAAATTAATAAAAGAATCCATGATTCATAAGTACATTCTATATATACGGAAACACGTGTTGTACATCACGATCGTATAATAAATGTACGTGAAATCGTGTATACAAAAAGGCATGATTGTCAATTTAGCGCGCAATTTTTCACTCCCCACAAAAAATGAATGCGGCTCATAAATTGACCGAGCCAAATTTAAATTTTCCACTCGATTGCTTCTGTTTTCAGCTTCTTTCTACTTAATTGCAATATTTGTTGCTTTCAATAAATTGCAACACTTTCTCCCTATTGAAAATCAACGCTGCAATTTATGATAATTTTTTAAACTGCAATATTTTTGTTTACTATGTGGGCGACTTGCTTGTTCCTTCCGATTTCGATTGCGAACAATTGCACACACACTCATTCATTTTATTATCATCATGTGATAAGGAGATGATAATAATTTTTTTCAAACGAATCGTGACTCACTTGTCTCGACTAATTGGAATCGTTTATTTTTACTTCACTTGTCAATAATATTAAAATCATATGAAAATATCTATATTTGCATTTATGATAATTATAAAAATGTATATTATCATAATTAAATCAGAAAATCGATACCTGCAACCTTGAAAGTTGCAGCAGCAGCACAAAAAAATGAAAATGAAGTAGCTCAATTAATAATATGATTTATTCAAGGTGTGTATTCGATTGTGTGTGCTGTGCACATTGCACATGAATGATTTCACTCTCATTTTAATTTTAATGATTTTTGTGTTTGTTCGATTCAAAAAGGTAAGACAACTTTAGTTGTCAGTGCAAACACACTACACCCTGCACATACAACTGGATACAACCTGTAGTTGCAGGTTTGCATGCAACAAACAAAAAAGTTGCAGCAGAAACTTTTCTTCTTGTTGCAATGTTGCAATGAAATAAAAATTAGACGAATTAATAATAATATTAAAATGAATGTAATTTGAAATTAAAATGAGGAAATTAATTAATTAAAGGGGAAGAATAATAAGTTCCGTATTTTATTTATATTTATAATATGATAATATTAAGTTAATTTCATAATTAAGCAATTGCAAGTAAAGATGTTTGTTGCATATATGCAATTTTGCTTACCAAAGCAATTAAGCACTAATATACCATAAAATTGCATAATTTAGCATATTTTATTTTTAGTTTCCTAAAGCATAATCCTAGAATAATGCATATATCAAATATCATGTTGACACGCACACGAATTACGAAAACAGGGAAAGTCGTGTTATACATTTTGACGTAATTTGTCACACACCATTACTACATTAATGTTGGTTGGTGGTGGTGTATCACTTGTTATAACTTGTCGCAACTTGTTAGGCAATTTAGGTTATACATATGCAAACTGCTGCAACTTATGCATAGTAGAGTATACAGAGTGGCTATTAATAATGCACGACAACTTACTTGAGTGTTTTGGCCATTTCCTGGTAAGTTTCAGTTTAAGAATATTAAGAATTTCAGTTCACTTTGTATTTTAAATTTTAAATTTGAATTTTAAAGTCTGTATAATTAAAAATTGAATACACACGCACAACAAAACAATTTGCAATTCAAATGAAAATTTGTAATTAAACAAACCAATGTAATTTATACGGCACTTTTGTCGCATTTGTGTGTGCATTGCTTCATTTAGGAAACGAAATGTCAATTTGACATTGTGTCAATGCAATACAAAAAGTTTTCGTCCAATTTGTTGCTCAACCGGAAATTCGTACAATATTTCATTGTTTGACTCATGCTTTTGGGTTTATAATTCAAGTGGTGGTAGTGGTGAAACTTTTTGAACATTTTAATATATACTAATCAAAGTATCAATCGAGTATATTGATTAACACCGGATGTTCCAGAAACACTATTTTTATTGGGAATTTTAGTACGTATTTACGTCAAATATCACGAGATTTTTCTGTGAATGTACATCCTGTGTATTTTGACTTTGAGTTGATTTTGTTGTTGCTTGATGCACTAGAAAGCTTGTTGAACTTTAAATGGGGTTCAATAAGTTCAATAAGTTTCTGAATTGATGCTTGTATTTAATGTTAATCTAATTTAAAATTCATTGTTTTAATATATGAACATATTGAACGGCTTTCTTTGTTTTATCTTTTCCGGTTCACGATTTCACAATTCGCCAACTCGATCAATCGATTTCTAAAGTGATCCTTTAGCACTCCATCATTCCATCATATGATCATGTCACGTGTAACAGCTTAAACTCAACTCGATCTTCGTGTGCAATCAATTTGACTTTAAACTTTAAAATTTCTTTGTTATACTTTTTATGTATTGAGTAACTTTTTGAACAGTCCTAAATACATTATTGACCTCTCAACAATTGGCATCGGAAATGAATCATATTATATACTTTAACTTTAAATTATCTAAAACAACTCACGACTTTATTATTATTATTATTATTGCATCTTCTCTAATCCTATTTCCTCTCTCATTATCTCGTTGTTGTAATTATCAGTAATAATCAAATAAAATAAATCAATAGATCTTGAGAGCGTGTTTGTAAAGTTTCTCACTCTTTGCTTCACTCTGAGTGTCTTTGCGATAAGGACTCAATTGAAATTCTTTTGAGTAACTTTATGAACGTACACCGGAATTACCTAACATTATACACCTTTTTCTTGAGTAAATCTTTGTACATCGAGAGATTTCTTTATGCAAATTTCTTAGTAACAAAGCTAAGTCGAGCTATTTAGTTTCCGGTGGAATTAGCTTTAATTAGCAACAACAACAACAAACCCTAATTTCGGTTAAAAATCGCGAGCGGCTTTTGCTTTGATGCTAAACGAAATCTGTGTGCAATAGCTAGTGCATGCACTTTAGGTTTATTTATATTTTGTTGTTGCTTTTTGTTCTCGGTTACTGGGTTTACGGTTCTCTTGTTCAATAAGTTTGTTCGCACTTTGGAAAATTTGTTCACACTGAATCCGAGTGCATTCTCCTCCTCTTCCTTTCACTTTTGTTTGTCTTTCTCGAGTTCGGTGAAATTTATTTTAGCTAAATAATATTATTTCTTCTTCTTGCTTATTGCATTTTGGTATGTTTACATTAGTTGGGCGTCATATGGCGCCGCTGCTTTTTGAGTCGAGCATTTAGTCAGTCAGGTCTGAGTTGATTTCATTGATCGGAAAAGAATTTCCCTCTCTTTTTTGCTTTTTAGCGCTAATTCGACGTTTTGTGTGTGACATAACGCACTTGTGCACTCAAATGTGTGCTCAATAGTCGGCGATATTGATTAGGTGCAAATTAAAGTTTCCGTTATGACTCATCGAACGTTCGAATGAGCACACATGCGGATACTTAATCTTGCACCTCACAGATTGATTCGTGTTGTAAATTAAGAGTGCCATTAAGATAGATGCTCATTGATTACTCATATATTATTATACAGAAATGTATATAGGGTGTGGAGTGTAAATACGTGATGATGATGATGTAATGCTAACACATCGAATCAACACACCCTGTATTGACCATATGACTGTATATCGCGAGTCGCCTAGGGCGCCATTAAACGCAGACGCCGACACATTACACACATCCTCAGACTATAGAACGTGTGTGCAGAGAACTGTTAAGAGGCACCGGTGGCGGTGGTTGTGGTGGCATCTTGTTGCATCAGAACGCAATCCATTGTAATCATCATCACTTATTGGGCGTTTCATAAATATCCACTCAATAGAAATGTTATATTTAGAATGCGCAATATTACCTAATAGACCACCATGTAGTCACAGAAACCAAGTTTCACCCTGGACTTATCAATCGCGATTCCGGTTACATATTTGAATGAATGTGCTGCTGCTGCACTCGTCACTCAATCTTAATTTAGTCAATTCTCAGGAAATATGTCTGACTAGTCATTTGTTTGGGTGAATTGGTGCTTGTATATTGCTTATTTGTGTCTGTAAAGGGTGAAAGTGTTGTATTTGCATACTTGGTCTAGACACTTTCCGCATCACCTTGTCTAACTCTCTCGTCACTATTTTATTATTATTATTACCTTGTGCTGATAATGATCGAGTTTTATTAACCTGAGCTGATAAGTTAGGAATTCCACTGAACCTGTGCGCGCAGACACGTAATTTATGGTCGATGGTTGGGAAATGCACATGTGAGACGTTCACTTATCAATTGGACTACGACGCATTTTGGTTGATGACTCGAATGATGATACAGAGTGGTTCGCATTAAATGACAAAACACGACATATGTGAAAAGAATAAGAATCGCACAATTAGACAATCAGATATAGCTTGATAATATATATAAATTTAATAATCACCATAATCGTACAATTTGCAATCATATAGAATGGTTAAAATATACATCATATATAGAATATAGAATTGCTATGTTCGGTGTGTGTGTGTGAGTGTAAAGAAAGTTATCAAGGTAAGTATACACAACAAGAAAGGTAGTTAGAGAATATTACAAACTCGGGTGCAGCTATGTGCAAGGTTCAAAGTGTGCATGTGAGTGTAAAGACCACAAAATACGAAAGAATAGGGTATATGTGAGAATAGAACATTAGATAGATGGTCTAGATGTCTGTATGTGATTACATAATATGTTCATGATTGCACTACAAAATATACAAAGCAAAAAAACAGTGTCTAGAAGTGAATCGGAGTAAAAGAGGTCTACTAAAGTGATAAAACTTAACAGATATTTAGATAACTATCAACTACTAAATAAAATTCTGGCACCGTACATGACGTATAACACCCAGGCAGGGCATCATCGTGTTGACTCGACTCCACTCACCTAATTGATGAAACTAATAATATATGTTGGCTATAATATGAAAGCTGACTGGGACACAGGTGCGTCCAACTAGTGAAGATATAAAATAAAGTCTAAAAATGTCTAATGGCAAATGTGTGTTTGTGTGGTGATGTAATTTAGTTATATCAATACAAACTGCACTCAAACTAGCTCAAAGATCTGGGATCCTAAGAAAGAAGTATGAAAAATGTCTGTCTGTCAATGTAATGTAATGTAATGTGAATTTGAACAGATCTTGAGATCTTCTGGTAATAACATAATATGGTAGTAATAATCGTCGTATGGATGGGTTAAATTGATGATAGATTGAATCTACTACTTGGAGGCTTGAAACATGATCAATCGAAAGTTGATGACTTTAGAGGCGAGAAGTCGGTTGCATTCGGCCGAACTGACCAAGTTGATGCGGTTGAAGGTGGACTCAAGTGAAGTCTCAGTAAAGTCGTGCTTGAACAACTTTGGTAGGGCTTTCATGTCCCCAAATGGACCCTAAAGCACAGATGGAGAAAATACAAATTAGACTCAAATCTGGATGCACAAACATACCTTCAAAATCATGTAATGAATAGTCATTGGGTTGGAAATTTTAGACTTCAAACCTAACTGAAAACTCAAGTGTCGATCAACACTTTGAGTTGGGTCGCGCTGGTCATCATTAACCCGAGACTTCACCACCCATTGCAGATTGAACGCCGAAAAACGCGAAGTTTCATAAAATAGCTTGTGAATATATTCGTCAGTACGGAAGGGGCGGAACTGAAGGTCGTTCAAAGTGATCTTCTCAAAGGACAGCAAATTAAACAGTGAATCAAATAGCTTCTTGTCCTCCCGGGCAGACTTCTCTTGAGTTTGCAAATAGCTGAGCACCTGTTTGCCGGACTTGTCCGGGTGCTGGCAGGATTCAGCGTGAAAATCTACAAAAAAAATATTAATATTAAATTTCGTTACAGAAATCAAGACAACATACCTGCTTCATGGAAAGGACCATTCCAGGGGCATCCGATGCTGACATAGCGACAGGACACCATGCGCTCCTCACAAACATCAGACATGTGTCGATCCAACAAGGAACGTGGCAATTCCTGATTACAGAAACGACATTCACCCGGCAGTTCGCAAACTGCCTTCTCCACAGCCAAGTTTCTACTGCACTGATCCTTCGAGATGACACACCGACAGTTGGGACAGGTTGCAGTCTCGTCACGAATTCGAGCATCAGCCAGCAAGTGAGTGAAACAACCGGCGCACATCAAATGACCATTGGTGCACTAGAAAATGGAAACAAAAAGAGACAGAAAAACTCACAAATTAGATTCAATTTAAACAAAATCAAAAATAATTTAAACAAAAATAAAACACAACAATAACAAAACCCCAAGTAATGTAAACAACACTTGAGGCCCATACTTACCTGTGATGAGTACCTGCAAAAATTATTATTAAATTCTCAATATCAACAAATCTAAATCAGAGAAAAGGAAGAAAAAAAGAAAAAGAATTTGTCAGAATATTGAATTAACCAATTATATATTAATTAATAATAATATTAATAATAAGCTTATGAATAATAATTAGAACACAATTTTGCACAACTCCACATTTTTTGTTTTTTTGCAATGAAACTTTATTTCGATATTCAAATTTCAATCAATATGAGAACACATCATCACATGGTTGTCAATCTTGTCAATTTAGGAAATATGATACATTTGCTTGGGGGTGAGAGGTGGGAGTGGAATGATGTAATTGGTTGGGAAAGTGAGAGTTTACATTTTTCTTTGAACATTTTGGAGAACAATATTTTGAGATACAATTGAATACATAATTCAAAGTGCGAATTCGTTTATAGTTTGTTCAAAAAGTCGCTCCACTCTTTGTGCACTACATCTGTACTACACTACCTTTGAGTTTGAATGTACCTGACTACGTTCACCAGTTTCGGGTACTACTGATCGTATCGAGGAAAGCATAACTAACTTATAGGTTCAATCACTAATCATCATCATAAGGAAATATAAATAAATTAAGTGGAGTTTCTTTTTGAACGCACTACTGGAGACAATATGGACTGTGTCTGTGTGTACTGTGTGTGATAAGTGATCCAGGATTCTTGGTGTGTGTGAGGGGGCATGTGGATACTTACCTGAGTGTGCTAAGGAGAAATTGGGTTAGGTTTATGATAAGGCAACATCAAATATCTAAGTCTAATTAAGGATAAAGATAACGAAAATGGAACATACTTGATAGACGGAAGACTTGGGCAAATCTAGACATACGGCACAGCAGAGGATGCCACCGAGGCGTATTTCAAGTTTTCCACTCGGTGCATTCGCTGCGGCAGCAGCCGCGGCGTTTTCCTTGCTCTTCTTGGAACGCTTCGAACTCTTGCCTGAATTGGTAGAATCCTTCTCGAGTGGTCGTTTTGGTGAGCTGTTTTGAGGGCTATTTGAAGGACCATTACTATTGTTACTATCTTCGGAGCCGGATGAAGTGCCAGCACCAGCCGAACTTGTTCCACTACTACCACCAGTGTTACTAGCGACCACTGCAGCCACGGCTGCGGATTGTAACACTGAAGCGGTCATTTCGTTGACCAGCTCTTGAACAAACATAATAGAACTTTGGGCATTTTGACTGCCAGAACTAGAGCCAGAGGGAACCGACACAGGCGGAGCCACCACCGCAGTGGGACCAGACTGATCACTCATTTCTAAATTAAGTACGTTCAGTACTGCGGACATTTTCGGGAGAACATTAAAATAAAACAATCAAGCGAAAGTAGAAAGGTGCTATAAATCATGAAGAGATCACCAAAACCACTGTTTTACAGGGTGACCTTGTGGCGGCGTAGGTGAGCTGAATGCGAGTGCTGCACCACAAAAAAGGGAAAGTTTTCAATCACTTTTTCAACTTCTCAAAAAAGACGACGAGGGCGTAAATAGAACAACAGAAATGTTCACTGAATTACTTTTGATTGTATATTCTTGAGCAGGAAGAATCGTGGTTTGTGGCCTCGATTTAGAGTGCAGGGAGAAGGGATTCACTCGAGTGGAGGAAAATTGAGGAAGGAGTGCAGGCTCACGAGACTCGCACACTGTGATCTGATTGTGAGATTATTCTATTCGGAGAGTACTACTGCGAGTTGTGTGTGTGCACTACTGCTCGAGACCAGAGAGGGAGAAGGGAGCTGGAGGTGGAGGGAGGGAGTGAGGGTGAGTGACTCAGACAGACTCTAGGGGCAATGCGGGAAGAAAGAGGAGGCAATGATGCGATTCTGGTGCGAGCACGAGCAAACAAAAAAAGAGAGAACGAGCCAACGAGAACTAAAACGAATCGTCGTTTAGTGGTCTCCGTTCAGTCGAGTGTTGTCAGCAGACGATCGCAGTGTTGTGTGTTGATGTGCGTTGTGCGTTCGACTGACTGTGTGGAGGGAGAGGACAATGTTTGGCAACAGCACAGATGGACTGAGGGTGAGTAGTGCCATGGGAGATGAGGGTGAGTGACTTGAGGAAGGGATAGTGGCACTGCCAATAGAGACAAGTCACACCAAATGAGCTAATCACATGAGGGTGAGCGAACTGAAGTAGTGGTTCAGTGAAGTGTTGCGTCACCACTGTACACACACACCACTTGACTTCTGTATGTGCGCTGCGTCATCTGTGCGCCTTATGTGTTGTATACAGAATGGGCCAAAAGTAATGCCACACTGCACCAAATAGGAAAAAGCCAATGCATTCACCACCGTTCCATAAGTGTCGAGACACTGCCAACAGTGGACAATGTTGCCAAACTTATTGAACGTCCAAATAAAAATTCAATCATAATACAAACTCTTGTGTCCTAGTCTGTCGTGTCTCCGAATCGCAGTGCAGATTTGACTACGTCATCTACCACAACACACACGAGTGCGCGTGCGTGTATTTATGTTTTTATCCTGATGAGGAGGAGGAGGATTCATTTTAAAGAGAGTTGAGAGGGTGAGGAGGGTGAGCGACAGGATAGGATTGATGCTTTGTTGACATTCGTATAATGCAAATGGCGTATTCAGAAAAAAGAATACTCAAGGAGTGTGAAACCCAATTTGAGGTTATTCCTGGAATGAGTGTAATCAATGGATTGTGATGGTGATGATTTGATTTAGGTTTGGGCGGTAGCACCCCCACTGCCACTGACAACGTATATTGTGCAATTATTGCTCAATCTGTCAATATACGTTTTGATTTGGAGTTCCGGAACTTGGTCATCCTCGTCACGATGGGCAACCGCGTGATCGAATCGAATCTGTGACAGCAGCACACACACACACACACTTGGACACTACTGCAGTGTGCAAAGTACAATGCCAAACATAGTTTGGGCGTAACTCTAATGGGCGCCCCCACACAGACTCGAATGTGACTTTGACAATGGACAAAAATGAGTCTCGATTCGAGTTTGGAGTGTTGTTGTATTGAGCAACAAGCCTCAAACACTCAAAGGTAAAAGAAAAGAATGAATCGAGAATGAATATGTGAAAGGATCACTCAATGGAACTCATAGTTTCTCGCCTGTTAGAACTACTCTGTTGGACATATTACTATCAAGGACATACGCACTCGGATTGTGTCGATCGAGTTTTGTTGATGTTTTGTTGTGAGTGAGTGAGTCGAGTGTTGTTGTGTTGTGTTTGAGTCGTGTTGTATGTTTATGGATTGGAGCATTGGGCGCCATATCACGCCTCGTTATCTCTTCATGCTCGTTCTCTCTCTCCTGACGAGTGTGTCGAGTCTCACGATCTATTAGCCATCCACTCACGAGTACATTGAGACGAACGAACGACATAGTCAAACTTAACTTCACTTCACTTTCCATTCCAACTGATAAAGAAGGTCAAACATCATCAGCAGCAGCAGTAGAATGGCTGACGAAATGCACATGAGCTCATATGACTAATAGAAAGTGCAAATACACACAAATACTAAATGAAACATTGAACCGAGAAATGCACATCGACAGGTTACAGGGCGACTTTAATGATTCGATCTTTGTATATTTGTAACTCAAAATAGTTGTAGCGATACTTTATGAAACATCCAATTTATTGGATTGCGCTCGTTAGTGCTAATGTGTTTTGCGTGTGTATACAAATTGATAAACAACAACTAAACAATAACTACGATTTGACACTTTGAAACGAATGTGACAAATTGAGGCCTTTCAATAAGATTCTTTACTTTTACTATTATTATTATCGACAAGTGGCAACAAGTTTTGACTACTATAATATACTCCATATATGAATGACCATCGAAAATGACAATATTCATTCGCTTCCGTTGTACTGCACTGTGCATAGATCCTTGAAATTTTCTGTTGCTTTTTGACTTGATTTATTTGTGTGTGCTTTATAGGTTGTGTTTAGCACATTAAAGTTTGTATGCGTCTAAATCCAAACTGTGCACTGCCATTTGATTTATCGAACCATTCGAATCGAGGCTAATCCAAACTTCCTTTGGTTTTACTCATTTTGTTGTTTATGGCATTGCACACACATTTGCACACTGTTTTGTGTGTCGTTTCGAGACTCGAAATTCGAGTCTAAACTTTCGACAAGCACACTTCTGTAAAACACGATCGATTGTGTGTGTGCATGTATGATTGTTCAACGTTTAAATGTTTGATGTTTCAAACAGACAGAGACACAAACATCAATCGAATGTGTCAGCATTGACAGTCCAATCCACTCGTTAGTCGAAATATCTTATCTCTTGACTGTCAGAAGTCAAAGTCTTATGCGCACGTTAGAATGAAACGTAAGACCGAAAGCTAAAGGTCAAACTCTTTTCTTGATAGAAAGAAAAATAAGAAAGATATAATAAAAAATCCGTTGAGCCAAGTGAGAAATATAATACATTTTAATGCTGTGTTGTTAAGATGAAGAGGAAAAAAGTGTGAGCAGAAAGAGTTCAATTTGGATTCAAAGGAACAATGACTTTGAGGTTTTGGATTTGTGATTATCATTATGATTATTGTTGCTGTGCTTTGAAGGGCTCAATTTGGGACTCTCAATGAGAGTTCAACAAAATGTGTGACTGCTCATGTGAAGGAATGAGAGATGAAGTGAGATTGAGATTGACTTGAGATTTGTAGAAAAAAAGAAAGAAAGAAACCAGTTGCTTCGCAAATGACAATTACAAATTGAATGAACAATCGAAAAGTGGATTAACAAGTGTTAGACAATTGAATTGAGACACTTTGTTTGACTTTTTGATTGATTT
This sequence comes from Rhizoglyphus robini, assembly GCA_023373905.1. Lineage (NCBI taxonomy): Eukaryota > Metazoa > Arthropoda > Arachnida > Sarcoptiformes > Acaridae > Rhizoglyphus > Rhizoglyphus robini. Next base: position 8,353,809 of record JAKIJQ010000001.1, on the reverse strand, counting down.
CTCATTTTTGTTGTTGCTTATTTATTTACTACATTTTCCAATTAATAAAAAAATACTCTTTACTAATAAATAAAAATAATTATTAATTAAATTCGTGACGCTAAAAAAATATCATCGAAAATCGATTTAAATTATAATAATTAATTGAACAATTTTCAAATTGGAATAAAATAATCAGAAATAATCAGAGATTTTCTGACAATTTAGATTTATCAGCAGCAACAAAAAGACGAATGTGTACAAACTTCCTCTCCATCCATCAAATAATGTTTTGCTCGTAACTCGTAATCGACATTTTATTGCCCCAACAATCAACATTCGACATTAGCTTTGCAGTACAACTTTGTACTAACTAAGCACAATTTTGTTTCTTCTTCTTCTTTTTTATTTAGTGAATTTGTGTGCCTGATATTATATAACAAATTGGCCCTCGAGGCGCAGAAACAAAGTGCCTCTTCATCATACAACCTGTAGTAGTAGATCATTGATTGCGCAACAGTTTTTTGCTTCGTATGTATTTTGACATGTTCGTCCCCTTAATGGATGACCATTTATTTGGTTATAAGACCAACACAAAGTGGCGATAGAAATGATGATGATGGCGATCATGACTCATGTGATGATGATTACCATGTTTTGATGCATTGAGGCAATGAATTCACCAGGTGAGCACAAAAGTTCAACTAATTCGGGGACGTTCAAATATGATGTTCGTAAAATGAGGAATATTTCGAACGTGACACTTTTTTTGTGTAAATGAAGAACGAGTTCTGTGATATGGAAAATTACACTAGTGAAAAGCCGGTTTAGTCACTCTTTTTTTGGACTCTCCAAAAGGGACATTTAGAGGACTAAAAGTGCTGGTGGTCACTGACAATTGTGATGCAATAGGTTCAATCATCACCTGTAGGACTAGTTTGTCGTGTGTGTTGTGTTGTGTGATTACATAAAGGAGTGGCCAAATTGGAGGTTACGTAAGAGGATTCGAAAGGATTGTTTTGTGTGTGCACAGACAGAAAGGTGAGAGGCAAACATGAGGGGCTCACGTTTATTGGATTATTCAGACTCAGGATATTAATAATAAATCGTCTATTAGGGTCAACGAGGGGTCAGACTGGTCGTTGCTATGTGTGCAGACGGACAAACAGACAGCATCGCGTGTATACCCTTTTTCGCACAAGCACTTGCACTAAATAACTCAACATTTTATTGCTATTCTTAATTTCATAAATAAAATAAAATATATAAAAATCCAACAAATTTATTGAACAGTTTATATCCTCAGGTGAGATTTATATGTAATTAACATAATCGAGCCCTCCGAGTGTTTGTGTAAATCTGACCATTGGTAAACCGATTAGCCGTTGATCTGTCTGCAAGAGGAATTATAAGGCAATTTATTTTTGGTGATTTAATTTTTATTTCTTTTTTGCAGTACATAAAAGATATTTATAGAATTATAATAAATAATAATATTATTAATAAATTATATGTAATGATGCGCAATCTTGTTGAGTAGAGCAAAATGGAGAAATTATTGAGTTGACCTTACTTACGTAATGTTTGTTGTTTTGTTGTGTTGTGCAAATTGTGTTAATAGGATAACTGGTTTGTTGTTGTTTTGTGTTATTGTGTTTATTATGCCGATTTGGGTTTATTGCATAATTGCCCACTTCGTGCCATTGTTGATTGTTTGCTCGGGTTTAATTGTTATTTAAATTGGTGCTGGGAAATTGTATTGTTCTCTATAAATATATAGTATTTAATTTGATTTGTATAGCGAATTAATTAATTTTGGATAGTCAATTTCCCCCTATGCTTTGATGATTATTTTTAGTAATTAACAAATGTTATCAATATAATTTTGCCCATATTTTGTGTTTAATTTATTCAATAATTTTTTAAAAATGTAGTTTGAATTTGACACAATAGATGGCCACACGAGCGTAATGAAACTTTCATTTGCTTCATGGGAAAGTTATTCCGAATCTTAGAAATGGCAAATTGGTTTACTCGTTGCTTCAAGGAAATTGATCAAGGAAATTATGTTCAACAAATTGATTACAGAGATTCAACTTACAACTTACTTGTTAGTGAGATACATTTGAAGTGGGTTATTCAGAAGATGAATGAAAAACTCTGAACATTTTTGGATTCCTCTAAAGGAAATCGGTCGGTTTGTCCTCAATAACTTCAATCTTCAATCTTCAATGTCTTCAAATGGCCAATTTTTGCTCTTCAACCATTAGGCATCACCCATCATGGATGTCCAATGATAAATTCAGCATTCGAGGATACATCCAAAGTGAATCGGTCGGTTTGTCCTCAATAACGAATGGTCAATTTTCGATATTATTTTCATTTCTATTTCTTGATTGATTAAATACAAGTAAATTTTTACTTAATGTCAAAACTTACCCTAAAGAAAATAAAAATGGATGTAATTCATAATTTCAATTTTGATTATCAATTTAAAGTTTTTTTTCGATTTGCAATAATAATTCAAACATAACCTCCAGTTGCTAGTGCTTCTAACTGTAAATTCTTTGTATATTTACAGAACAAAGTAAAACTTGTCAAATAGACTTATTTTCTAAATAATTTAGCAAATGGAACAATTTGCCATTGGCAATTTCAAATATATATTCATAAAATGCTTTTAGTATCTACTTCAGGTGTAAAGTTCTAATGTACTACATCCGAGTAATGTTATTTAAATATATTATTATTATTTAAAACAAAAATAATAAATTTAATTATTTTAAAAATGAAACTAAATATTATGGACTTTTATTTGACAGTAAATTAAAACAGTGTGTGCCATTACACAGAGACAAAGTTTGTGCTATCATATGACCAAATGTTCATGTTTGACTCTGTGAACTAGAGAGATGTTCGTTCAATTTGAATATTAAAATTCGAGGAAATTCACCTTTTCAAAAAGAAAAAGAAGAAGAAGAAGAGGAAAAGATATATTAACTCTAATGGACAGATTTGACAATTTGTACAAATCTGGGAAAATATTAAATATTTTAATTTGCCCGGACGGAATCACATTGCATTGACAAAACCAATGAATTGAATTGATCTCGAGCACTGAACAAACTCCGAGTACTAATGAGTTTCTGTTCACTATTACAATCGTGACACATGATTTTCTTGTCGGAGCGGTTGTTTAAATAAAACAGGCAGAATAGCTTTCAATAGACCAACTTTACTCGCGCTCTGATTTATTATTTTTGTCAAACCCCGTTACGAAAATCAAACAAACCGGAGCAATACACAAAAAACCATATTGCGACATGTTGACATTACGCAAACATATACATTTCTCGTAAATTGAATTGTGTGTTCAAATTTCAAACAAATGAGAATATGTAGTGACACAATATCGATCCAATTCGATCATTAACATTTGAAGATTTTATTATTATTATCAATTTGTTATTATGACATTATAGGTCATTTGTACATTGTCATTACACAATAAAAGGTCCGGGAATTCTATTGGACTTTGAACTTTACGCACGTTTTACGTTGTTTTCTCCGGGATACAAAATATACAAGAATCCCAGGTGATCCAACCTTAACGGACGAGAATGTCTCCCTGGAGTCTATTAATAGAACATTTTCAACATACAAAATTATTATTGTTATATTAAATTATAAATGCAAAGATTTAGTGTGCAAATAATAAAATTGCACCTATGGATTATGAGTTAATAATAAATTATCATACGATGTGCCAAGGAAAGGTAATGTCGGGTTGTTCGTATATGTCAATAAAGAATACCTACCTACGCAACATGATTTGCTTGATGATTTGAGCAATGACGTGGGCAATGCTGCACAAAGGTTAATTCTCTTGTCTTCGTTGTTCGATTAATTAATCTACTTTTTTTAGCGAGAATTCTTTGCTTTCACTGGTGGACTTTGGGCCAAAAAGTGTTTCGTAACTCGATTTATTCAATAAAGAAAATACAAAATCAAAAGGTTAATTCACTGTATTAAGGTTAGTTGGGTTCATTTTTCTTCGTCATGTTTCAAAGCAACAAAATCAATGTTTTGATCATTACCGAGCTCGGGCTATAGTCGCGATCCATTAACGTTTATTGGACAAACATATACATTAATGTCTATAGACAATGAAATCATTCACTGTGCTGTAATGTACTCTATGAATAGACCGTGTGCTGACTTCTAGGAACTGGATTCATTGATTGACTACTATGTATTAATATATACGTCTATTGATTATTAATTATTAGATTGCATTAGTTGGCTAGTTTGTTACTGTTTTGCAAAGCTAAATATTCGTACTCGAATTGCACTTGACATTTATAAGCATCAGCATCAGCAATCAAATCAGAACGAGAGTATTGTTTTGTACATAATTTTTTTATTAGATGAGATACGATCTATGATTTAATAAGTTTTTACTGATAAAAGTCAAACCAATTACCTTTAAAAGTTGGCTTCTGTGAAATGTTTGTATTTTTCAAAACAGTTGCTGTTCATCAAAACAGCAAAACAGCATCATAGTCAAACACAATTCCATTGAAATTGGAATTCAAAAAATATTTGTCAACCACTTTGTGTGTCTCATTGTTCGCTCTATTGTCTCATTCTGTTTGTGTCTCACTTGATTGTCATTGAATTGGACGAGAGGACTAATGTGTGATTGAATAATTTATTGCTATTACGACGAGTACGACGGCGACAACAACAAAGCTCGACAATTGCTTTCGAAAGCAGTAAACAATGAATTAGTAAACAATGAACACACATCCCTCCTAAATAATAAAACAATATAATATTTAATTCAATCGATTTCGAGGAATGATGGCGCAGTTGTTCGATTGTGATTTGGTGATTTAAAAAATTTTCCATAATTTCGCGCTAAACATGAAAATGAAGACAACCAAACAAACATTTCTGCTTAACTAAGGAAAATTTCAGTTATTGTTATTACTATTAATATTTTCAATGACACAAAATTAGACAAACATAATAAGTTTTTATTAACAATGTAGAGTAAGACACATTTGAATGAATCATAAACTTTTATTTTTACCTCGTAACAACAAAATATAATATTATCGGAAATTATTACTCGATTGAATCGATCAAGAAAAAGAAAAGATAAATGTAACTTCCTACAAGTAATATTAAGTGCCTTTTAGGGACACAAAAGTCTGCTCATTTTCTCAAAACTTTTTCACAAAATAATACTTGAGAAATAATAAAATCAAAAACAAAATAACTTTTAAAAACTTTGTTTGTTCAATTCTTCAACAAAATTCTGTATAATTCTGAGTAAACACATACACAGAATTTCTTTTAAGAAAAAACAAACAAACAAACAGAATTATCACATTGATTTTGTGTTGTTTGTGTTGAAAATAAATGGATTCTCAATTCTTTTCCTCTCCCACACTCTCCATCAAGAATTGACTTAATAAATTCTACAAAACACATACAAGAGATTTTTAATGATTAATTCTGCTTGAATGAACAATTTTTCATGAAATATTCTGTAAAGCACAAGAATGTTTCTCATTTATCTATGAATGGTCTTGAAACTTTTGATTTGACCTATTAGTAAGCTAAGTTATTCTGCACAATGATAATAAGCAGTAAAAATAAAATCACCATAATGACGAGATAATAATGATGAACGAAAGAAGAATAAGAACATTCTTGATTTCATTTATTTTTATTATATAAAAATAATGTCTAAATCAAGTGTTGTGCACAAGAAAAGTACGTTTGATTGGTCAAACTCAAAATTGGCGCCAAACCCGTGAGAGCCAATCCGATTGTTCTGTTTGGTCAATTCATTCCCGTATATTGACATACTGAATTTATTATTATTATTTTATAATAATTTTTAAGATTGAATCAGAGAGAAACACAAAATTGAATCAACCGAATCAAATCAAATTAAAACGACAAACAGAAATGTATCGAGAATTTTCCACTTGAAGTATATAATAAAGTGTTTTATAAATACATGTTCAATAAATAAATAAATATTATTAAATTTAAAATAAATTGATTTAAAATGAATTATTTATTGAACATTTGCAGGCAATATCGTCAATCTTTACTTAAGTCTCTATTAGTGATGAATTGTGTGTGAGTCGACTGAATGAACAGAATTTTCCATTTAAAAATAATTTAATTCTTTATTGACCAAAGTTGAGTGTATCAACATGAGGAGTGAGGTGAAAGTTTTTGTGCTTTAAATTTGATTTTAATAGTATTTCAAGTGCAAATATTTAAGCTATGTCCTACTAAGACCGCACTTTCACAAAGTACGTTACATTATATCTAGTGTACTTTTGAAACTCAATTGGGACAAATATTTACTCGATTAGTAAAAGCGATCCATTAATTTGCAAGAGGAATTTGCTATTGTGACATGAGACTCGAGTCGAGTCGCTCTCAACCGAAGTGACGGATTGTTTCGCTGTGATTTCTTTGGGATTCTCTGGTTAGATTCTTGTGTGATTTGAAAATGGAAATAAGTCTGTCTAGCCAGGCAATTTTGGCGAGACTCTGTGCAAAATTGTAGATAAACTTATAAATTCCATTAAATTCCTTAAAAGTTGGCTTTACTGTAATGTTTTTCGTTTTTATTTTATTATATTTATTTCAAAATTAATAATAAAGAAACGAAACAAAAATCGTAATATTAAAAATCATAAATGAGAAATTCAATTATTTTTTTCCCGGGTCACCATCGTCACCATTTCAATCAAACAACCAAAATCGATGTTTTAATTAACTAAACCCAAAATTAAACGAAAATGACGACTGTTTGAGGTTTATTTTTAGTACATTGATCATAAAACACACATGTGAAATTATTATTAATAATAATATTTATTATTAGGTAATCATAGAAATATCTCATTTATCGGACCATTCATACAATTCGTGCACTATGGCGAATACTTTTGTGTATATCTATTTTAATATATTCGAAACATAATGACGATGACCACACTGATGACATCAATGTACGATTCAATGAAACATTAGTTTGTCTTGTAATAATTTTTCTATATTTCCAACAAACAGACAGACATTTTCATTCACAATGTTCATTCTTACCAAAAAAATCCAATTTGCAATTTGTTGACATTTCAAAAAGTTGCTCAATTCTTTATGATTACTTTTGAATGTACAATTTTGTTGAAGACTTGTTGAACGGCAAATTGAAGACCAAACACAACAACAAAAAGATTTGTAATTGGAGAATATTAGGCAATGGGACATTGACCATGTAGTAGGCTACATATGTAGCAATAAGAGAAAAACATTAGCAAATTATTATTTATTTTTTGATTAATTTTCTCTAATTGATTGTGGCGAAATTTGATATTTCTTCTATCAATGTTAGTTAGTTAGTTACTAATAATGCTACACTTGGGTAGAAATAGTCTCGCTCAGATAAGATCAAAAATTTGTTTTATGATAAACATAACTTTGCACAGATGAACTTTAAAGAAACTTTTCATGTGACCTTAAAAAAGAAAAATTCCCGGAATTTCCTGGTTTCTCAATTTGACGATTCTGTTCTTGACATATTTTGAAATTTGTTTTGTTGGTTTGAGTGAATAGCAAAAAAACAAATGAAAAATTTTTAAGATAAACACTTTAATTGACAGTCACACAGAATGACGGAAGTAAAGTTTAATGTACAGAATATAACTTTTAAAATTTATCTTTCCCAAAACAATTAAATTCAAATATTTTTTGCTCAACCTGCACTCCAGAGCCATACGCTCGCTTTCAAGTGGATACACTTTTCGAAACAAAAAGAAATTCAAGTGTGAGTGGGCAGAGGGAATTTTTCAATTATAAAGAGATGCGAAAAGAATTATAAGAATTGTAAAAGATTTTTTTTAAAAGAATAATAAAAAAGAATTTAAACTTTTTAAATTTAAAATATTTTGGGAAAAAATTAAACTTCAAGAATTTTTTAAAAATAATAAAATACGAAATAATCATAATTTACATCAAAAACTGTCCTCGCCCGCGCTTATTAGAAGGCAAAATTTAAATTAGTAGCGACATCTAACGGCAGACTGGCTGGAGGAAAGCAGTTATGAAATCGTTTGTTATGCAGTGTGGTGGCATTTCACTAGCACGTGCACTTGTGTGTTCGTTGTTCTGGAATGTACTTTGAGCGCGGCTGCTCGCGTTAGCTCTCGCACCTGTTGTTTTCTTTGTTCTGTGTTACACAATCTGTTAGATTTTTTGCGCCTTTTTGTACCTCATCTTCCTGACAGTGTTGTTGTCCTCGCCGGGCTGAAGAAGTTCAAGACTATCTTTTCACTTAACATTAACTTTGAACATAAACATAAAAGAGCAAGCCCCCTGAATCAAACTAGCTTGCTCATCAGCTTCAACCAGCAGTCTCGAATCCGTCTACTCCTTTGCATTTCCAAATTTACGTAAAGAAAAAGTACCTTGGAAGCTGTTGGGCAAACCACCCTTATTTGTGATACGGCATTTTTTAATTTTATCGCCCGTTTGAAGAGATACGAACCCGGACCTGATTCGTATTTCATTCTGATCAACCTTGCCTCGCTTTTCCCCACAAAAAAGCATAGAAAATAAAAGTAACGAAAACAACAACTTGATCTGGCATCGGCCTCAAAGGCCCGTGTTACCTCTCACACACTGCTGTTGTTCTTTCGTCTTATTTACTTTATTTTGCGCCATTTTTCGTTTTCCTCATACATTTCCGTATTACGGCCTGGCAAGTTACCTTGTCCGGTCAAGACTGAACTTGTTAGAAGCCAGAACACGAATAGCTCCAGATCACATGCAAGATTGAGACGATTTTTTATTTTCTCCGTCCGGTTGTAGCGCGACTGAATGATTGTTCCCGTTTTATTGCATTATTCTGTGTTCAAAGCATCGCCGTCCCCACAACCGAAGCAAAAAATAGAAAAATACCGAAAACAACAACTTGACCTGGCACCGGCCTCAAAGGCCGAGAACAGTTTTTCCCCTCCTATTTTTTTTTATCAAACTTAACTTTGACAAGGCCATAGCCTGTCGATGCGGAATTATTTCTTCACGTTGCTCTGGTTTTGCATTTCAATATACAATCATCTATCACTTCAGCACAAACGTTCCCATATTTATCTCAACTTTGTAACTTTTACAAAAAAGTAAGTACACCAACGAATCGAATCCCTTTTATTAATTGCTGTAATTTTTACTTGCCAGAATATTTATAATAATAAAATAATATACGAATATTTTTTGTTCTTTGACTGGGATAATACTAATTTCCAAACATGGCAGAATTTATAAATGAAGATTTTCCGTGCGCATTACCTTCACTGAATCCTCAGGTGGCTAACTTCAAGCCGGCCGCTTTAGTTTACAGTGGCAGTGGTAATGCTAATTGCCTTGGTCCGTTTGTATTGGACAAACCGGAGGTAAGATTATACGCGTTTATACATTGTACATTGCTGACTGTGGCTTCTTTGCCTACTTATGACTAGTCCACTTTTGGGCGAGACAACGAGTGTGATTATGCTATCCTCTCGGTGGAAATATCTCGTAAACACGCGCAAATCAAATACAAAGACAGTCACTGGTGGATTGTCGATCTTAAAGTAAGTTCACTTTATTTGTGTATATTTCGATATATTTGCACTTTGTTTACCTATTCTAGTCCACAAATGGTTTGATGGTTGGTGGAGAACATTTAGAAGCTCAAGTGGAGACTTTACTTGAGGATGGCGCTGAAATCGTCTTCGCTCCAGTAGCATTAACTAAATTCAAGTTCACTTTCAACGAACATTATGAAGCGTACTCGCAGGCTAAACCACCAAAACTTTCTACTATGGCTAATTTTAATCAAACACACGAGCACAAATTTGTTGAACCTTGTGGACCAGAGAGTGTTGCTACGCAAATCATTAATATACCGCCTTCCTCATCTAACTTAGCGTCTGAAAATGCAGAAGCGAAATCGAATCTCTCTAAAATGTTGAATGAAATGGTCTGTACAATTTGTACAGAATATCTGGTTAGTCCTACTTCCCTTGGCTGTTCGCATGTCTTCTGTGCTGATTGCCTTGACAAATGGAGAAGGAGTTCAAATTCTGGAAACGACAAATGTCCCGTTTGTCGAAAGAAAATTCAATGTCAAACTAGTGTATTTTCCTTTGAAAAAATTATCAACATTTTTCTTGAACAGCTGCTCAACGATAACGAAAAGGAAGAGCGTGCCAAAATGGTGCAATCTCGGGGAAAACGTTCGAAACTTCTTTCGGATTACTCATTGTCAGGTGGCAATATTATTCAACAAATCTTGGACGCTGCCCCGCGAGGAGCATCTTTTGTATTTACTAGTGATGATAGTGATGGTGACAGTGATGAAGACATTAACGGTGTTCTATCTGATTCTGATGGCCATGTTTTTTTGGGCAGTGATAGTGATGACTATTCTGACAGCAACCTCTCTGAGGTAGGTGACTATAGTGAACTTGACGAAAGCAGTTCTGATTGTGACGATGCCTCCGAAGTGGGTAGTGATGAACACACAAACGATGGTAGTGAAGACTATTTATTGTTGACTTCTGAATGCGATTTGGCTTTTCCTGAAAACGATAACGAATTTTCTCTACTCAACCAACATGGCAATGAAAATCAAATTCTCTATCAAAATGGTCTAAACGATGAAATTACAACTATTGCGAATGACGAAGCCGCGTCTGATGGTGATGGTATTGGGAATATTCGACCACACTTTGGTAGATCTAGACTTTCTCGACGATCTCATCCTTATTGAGACTAGCTCTTCCAGATTTTGGAGAAATGGACCGCGCAAATAGTACTACGTTACGTTTTTTGCATATCATCAAATCTCAAGACTATTTTTTGAATCTGTTTATAATAATAAAATATTATACTATTAATAATTGTATGACTAAATCTTTTAATAATTGAAGCGATTCGTTTGAAGCATTTTCTCTAACTTTGAGCTTTAGTTTACTGTGCCGCCAATGCTGTTCCTCTTACTGCTACTTGCTGGTATGATCCGTTTGTCTTTCGAAGTGTGTTATCTTTGCCTTTGTCTCCTATAGCCAACCTTTGGGCTAGATAACAAATGTGATTATACAATCGTCTCGCTGGAAACATTTCATAAAAACACCAAAACAATCATTAATGTATTGTCCATCTTAAAGTAAGTCTGTTTTCGCTAATTTTTTTTTGATTTTACACTTTGCTATCTAGTTTATTGATAGTTTGATGTTTGATTGAACACCTTTATACACTGAAGCGAAGGCTCTTCTCAAGGATGGTTCGGAAATCGTCTTTGCAAAATCAAAATTCAAGTTCAGATTCAATTATAGGCCGAACTCGCTGACCCACACCAAACTTCAACAACCTTCTGAAGCTGGATAAATCTCAACTACTACTGTATCGTGATACACTGAAGGAAAAGACATCTGCACTGAATACATATTTGGTTTGTACTTTTCTTGTCTTCATTTCATGTCTTCTTTGCGGACTGAATTTCCAAAACTGTTGGCAAATCGAAAGTGCACAAGTTGAAAGTAGCAAATGCCCCGTCTGTAGAGAGGAAGTTCAATGTCATGTGTTTTCTTTGGAAATATGTTCGACCTTTTGATTGAATAGATGCTCAACAGCAAATAAAAATAAACCCGTGTCAAATGGTAGAAAACCTGCCATAAAAATGCTCAAAGCAATCTTCTCAGTAATTATCTTAAGTAATCTTCATTCTCTGTTGGCGCAACAATTCAGCAAATGTTGGACGTTTCACCACTTCGATTGTCTACTGTGTTTACCAGAATTTACTAAGTAATGATAATGACGACAATGAAAACGATTGTCTCGATGGTCATATTCCGACAACGATGTCTTTTTAGCTTCTGTTGGTGACGATGATGAAAGCTATTGCCACTCTGAGTTTGACAGCGATAATGTTTTGTGGTCAGTGTTTTCGATTCAAAGTCATTTTGTTGATCACTTCTTAAGATGATTTTGTTTTACAGAATTCGATTTTGGCAAATATTCTCGACCAAACTAAAGTCTAAATTGAATCTATCCGAGTGTCCTCAATATGCTTGGCAATATCACCACAGTGCTATTTCGAATGAGGAAGTCTCGCCTGGTGGTTCTAGTAAGAGTCTTCGACGTCACGGTACATCTCAACGATCGCATCTATGTCGAATGTTTTGTTAGTCAAGAGTCGCTCCTTCTCTCCAATGAATTTCCACAATAAATCATTGAATGAGATTAATCTATTTTTACTCAATTTCATTGGAACGAAATTTTCCATTTCTACTTTTCTCGTTTTCAATTTTCAATTTGTATTAAATTTTTTGTGGAAAATCTTGAATGGAAACATTTTTGCCTCTTGCACTGTGTGTAAACTTTAAAATAAAATTGAGATCAAATTGAGCGAAGAACAGAATCGATTGCTTTATTACGATTTATGAAGAGATTCACTTTTGATCCTGTGCAAATCAGTTTGCACTTAATAAATTGAAAGTTGGGATTTGTGTTTAGCTTAGTAAATTGGTACGAGGATGTTGAACTCGGTTGATTTAATTAGATTTTAAATAATTAAAAATCAATAGAAATAATATTAAAAATAATTTCCAATTGCTTTAAAAGTTGGCTTCACTGCAATGATTTACTTTTAATTATTTAAAAATGTGCATTCAGTACGACTATTAATTTAGTATTATTATTTCCGTTTCTCATTTTCACGTTAAAACAATTAATTTCGTCAATTTAATTTCAATTCTCTCTTTTCCCAGAAAAGATGCGAGTCATTAGTTTGTTAATTTGATCGACTTTCCCAGACATTATTCTTCTTCTCAACATCCGTTTGGAGAATGTTCACTGTGAATGTCAATGTCGTGGCCCTGGACACAAAATAAAAATAGTAAATGTGTGTCTCTTAGCACAAATAGTGAAAATACTAATAGTAATAATAAATTATACAAACAAACTTAAATGTACGAGTGAGAGAGTAATTAAAGAGTCGAGTCCAATTGCACAAGAACAATTGGCAATAAGAAGAATCGAATGAAGCAAAGAAGCAAAACAAAAGTGAGTGCGACACTTCAAATAAATCTGAAAGTGTCTCACCACCACCACAACCCGAGAATGTTCTCAAGTGTGCACAGTGGCCAATATTAACGACCTCAAAGTGTTCGGGCAATTCACATTTCGAACGCCATTCCGAAACACTTCAACAGTCTGAGTTGGTGCACTTGTGAGTGGGCGAAAATGAAATAAAATTAAAATAAATAAAATAAACTTTAAATGAAATTCACAAATGTGATGATGATAATAATAATTATGCAAAAAATATATATTATTAAAGAATTGATTTATATTGACTTTGTTCCTATACTTGGTCTACTTCATATTTATCGTTACTAATCGAAAGTAAGAGCCGTGAATTTAATCAATTTAAATTTATGCATTTAGTTAAATTAAGGAAAAATTTCACGTGTGTGATGAAAAATTATATTTACTAAATTATTCATTAAAATTATTGTTACTTTCTACGTAACCTAATTTTTAACAACAAATTATGTTAAAATATTTGAAATTTGATTTATAAATATAATGTAAAATCAATTGTGAAAGTTTAAACCGAACAAAATAAAATTGATTACAGTAAATCTTTATATTTATAAATGGGAATTTTTAAATCATTTTTAAATGAATTTCAAAATCAAGCCTCAATTGAAATTTGTTTTTGTTCTCTCCATTTGGCAATTTCCTTGTTGGGAGCAATGCAAACCGCCTTTCGAAAGACCACAATCGCACGTTTCCGAAAAGACTTTCTCACAATTGCCATTTTCTTCGTCTCAATCTTCACTCGAATAATCTCATCTCTCCTCACTTTGAGTTGTTCAATCTGTCGAAGTGTCTCGTCCAGTTCGGTCTCGTACTTCTCCAGTCGAGTCATTCTTTGTTCGTATTGAGCGAGTTTGCTTTTGATTTTAGCATTTGCAAAAAAGGCACTAGCGCCCATGGTCACACTGACAGCCGCTCCGGCAATTGGCAGTACAATTGGAATTGCAGGTGAGGCTAGCAGCAGAAGGGCAGTTACAGTTCCGGCCATTGAGTTGATCTTGATTTTGTGCAAGTGGGCGGAACATTTTGCTAGTATTCCTTGATTTTGACCAATTTTTACTCGAAGGTTTACTTGTAAGATAAAATCATTTATTTAATTGTTCAAGCATAACGATAACATACCGATCATATTCGATGTGTCTTTGTACGGTTCTGCCATCTTCAATTGTGCTTTGATTTGATTAAGCAAATCTTGCTCCAACACAAAATCATTGGTCTTTTCAAATTGGCCAATCAATGCATCCAATTCGGAGGCAATCAATTTCAACTTTTGAATATTCGCATCAATAAGTTTAAAATCATTTCGAATCTCCTCATCAGTGACCTCACTCATTGCCTGTGCAATCAACTCTCGAATTGACCACAATTCGCCACATTGTGTAATGAGATTCATTGCAGGCACAATGTTCAGTCCGTTTGTTATTTTGTGTACTAGGCCAAACAACATTTCGATTGCTTTCTTTCGGGCCTTTTTGTCTGTGGCCAGTGACGCAATGGAAGACATTCCTTGTTGGAACACTGGCAGCAACACTTGTGAATGCTTTTGCCATAGTTGGCCAATTTTGCCCAGGACAGATTCGTCATCTTTGAGTGATCGCAAACAGGTGTACAGTTGGAGTAGATCGATGCCTAGTTCAAAGAGTGATTGCACCTTGATGTAGTCGTCAAGTTTGATTTCACATTTCTGTTCAATCAACTAAATTGTAGATGCAAAAAGTAACGCTTTCTTAGTTTGCTATTCAAAAAGATAAACGATTTAAGCAAATGACTCACATTTTTGACTCGTTCAATAAAGCTTTGCTCATTTTGTTGACTTTCATTTTCTTCGCAAGTCATTTTGCTTATTGGATAAACGTTGGTAGTCGACTTGACATTACTAAATCTACTCGACAAATGATCTACACTAAAAGTCATCGATTTGTTTGACAAAATGAGAAATAATAGCAAATGAACCACCGACAAAAAGCAGAGAAACTGCGTTTTAACATTTGACACAATCGTTAACGTTAATTAACAACTCTAGTATGATTCTCTTCTCCGACTAATTTGATAACGAGAGGCGCCGCATTGTTCTTGTTGATTATAGCCACTTGTCACTTATCAACAGGACAAAAACAACACGTGTATTTATTGTCTTCTTTCCAGTAAGAGTATGACCTTCATATCTTAATCGTACCTTTACCTCTTAAACATTAGTTATAAGTAGTAATCCGGATCTGTTTCTTGGAAACACAAAGACAACAACAACAAAATGTTGACAATGTATTGCATCAGAAAAATGCCAAAATGAATGTCAGTTTTAATTTGTCACCTCATTTTAAATATCGATCGACTCAACTTTACGTTAGTTTAAATAAACCAAAACCTAAAAGATAGAATCGTTTTTCTTAAATGTGAAAAGAATGCACAATTCTAAATAGAAAGTGCATAGACACTAGTACGAGTCTAGTGCATAGTAATTCATCTTGTCATGGTTAGGTTGTCAAGCAATGGCCGAAACAATGTTACATGTACTCCTTACATACACCCGACTCGAGTCTTAATGAGTGATTCTAGTTCGAGTACGATGGAAGATGAGAGAGTGAGAGAATGTATCCCCAGAATAGATACCCGGAATGGCATTCATTTGGATGCTACATTGAAGTGTGCGTACAGCAATAGAATTCGGGTTGAGTGGCGTAATGAAAAGAATCTCAAGCCAAGCCAACTGTCTAGGGTCTGGTCTGCTGAGTGCCACCGAACGCGGTGGTGTGCCATGTCCGTGCCCAACACTAACAACCACACACAAGACAAAGGCACATTCTCCTGGGAAAATGCTCTGCACAAGAGCAAGCGCCACACAGAATATATCCAGGAACAGAATAATAATAATAATAAGGACGTTATTAAATAAAACAAAAATCCCGGGTTTATTCGGTTTTTGGGTACTCTAAAAATAGTTTCAACAATAATTCGGTTAACAAAATTGGTGCTCGTGCTGCCTTATCAGATCGAATTACCCACTAATCGAGTGATTGATTCAATCAAGATTATATTTATAGAAAGAGAATCTTCAATATGACGTTATCACACGTTAATCTGATAATGTGTGTGTTCTCTTTCATGTATAGCGCCGATTGAATGATCGATTCTTTTGATTGTTGTTCATGTTATTTATCATGATCAACAACAAAAAGATGTTTGTTTGAGTTCTCTAGGATACACGAATTATGAATTCTGCAATGGAATCTTTACTTTGTACTCTCAAATGAAAGCAAAAGTTGACGTCAAGGTGCATTTAATAGGAATATTCTTGTGATTGCTTACTCATATGTTCGTCTGTTTGTTTGTCTGACTGTCTGTCTGGGTTCAGAAATGATTATGAACATTTGTAAACATTTGTGTATTTCGATTAGAAAATTTTTCCATTGAACGCAAAGGACAAATTTTGTTTGTGATGTTTTGTTGTTGTCGATGTTCGGTTGAGTGCACCTGAGATGTACTGTTTGACTAATGTTGATTTGTTCATTATTAATGAATCATTAAGGCTATTGACTAGAGTGCGCTTGGTTATTGACTTGAGCAATGAAGACATTTAAAGCATTTTTTAATTGTAATTCGAAAGTGAAATGCTATACTATGTGTACTTCATTGACCAAGGGCAGTTCGAGCCGTAGCGCCGCCGCTCACTTGTCTCGAGTTTCGTGACCGTGAATGTGAGTTTTCTCGCCTACGAGCGAGTCTCTTTGCTTGACTGTTTGTCAGTCCAGAGCGACCTGATGCGCCAGAAACACCTCCCCTAGACCTGGACTTGCTTGCAGCATTTCGCTTGCTCAGTTTGCCACCTTTGCTCGCATTGCTGCCACAGGATCGGGCCGTTCGAGGATCGATCGATTTGTCAGTAGTACACTTGGCGGTCAATTGGCCATATTTTCCTGGGTTGGCGGAACGAGCCGATTTGGCACTGTTCTTTTTGCTGAGTCGCTTAGAGGATGGTCGTTTTGAGGAACGAGCCGTGTTGCGACTACCACCGGCACCAGCACCAGCACCACCACCAGCTGCCAGTTTACCGTAGCCATTGACACCAGTTGATCGAGCACTGCGAGGATGTTGAGATGCACTTGAGGAGCCACCATCCTTTTTGCTGTCTCTGCTCTTCTTTGTCTTGTGCTTTTCCTTGTTCGCTTGTCTCATGAGGCACAAGAGACAAAGGAGCACCGCGATCAGGAGCAGTAGAATGAGACCAATGATCAGGGCCCAGCCCACCCCAGAGACAGCTCCCGCTCGTGCGTCAGTGACATTGCCCGAACACTGAATAAAGTCGTTCATCGATACTTTCTCGAACTTGACTGGCACATTGTCCTTCTCGTACACGGACGCCGGGAAGGTAAAGATGTAGTTTCCACCGAACAGATAAAAGTTGCCATCTGCGATAAATCCCTTGAGAACTGGCCAAACCAGTGGGTCACACTGGTCAGAGTCGCTTTTCACCATCTTCATTTCACTTTTGCCCACTTGGCACAATCGGTAGAAGGTATTTGCCACATCGGGAGAAATGCGACCGCTGGTTCTCACTGTTTCACCGGTGAAATGGTATCGCATTATTCGAATGCCTTTATCGTTGTTGTTTAGTCCATGGTTGATGGCGTAGAAATTTTTCAACTGGTTGGAGGAGATGAGCACTTGGGTGTCGTTGCCATGGTATGGATAGCTTTTAAAAATAAGGTCCTTAGACATGTCGTAACCCCATCCCCATTTAGGGTCAAAAATGTCCCCGTAACGTTGAGTGCCAATCAGATAGTCGCCAACATTATCGACGGCACTAAAGCAGTTGTACATTTGCTTGTACGAGTCTTGGTATTGCTGGGACTTGGCCAGTGTAGGCCATTTCTCTGTCAACGCAACTGGCTTTGTACCGTTGAGGTAGAGCTTGTTGATGGTCGAACTGAGCGATTCCATGGGCAGTTCGTACACCATCCAACTGGTGGTGACCATCAACATCTTCTTGCGAAGCATGCCCACGCACAGCACTTCAAACTTGCCATCACTATCTGATTTCTTCAGGTCTTCGCACACCTAGAGACAAACAAAAGAAATACGATTACAATCATTGAATCATTTGAATCATCATCCAACTTACATGATCTTCATCGTCACCGTCGACTCGTTGGGTCACGACCAAGAGCAGAATTAATAACAAACTGAAGACAGGACAACAAGTGTCAACAAAGTTCATTGCGATTTGAAAAGTGAAAATGGACAAGTAGAACTTTAAAAGGAGAACTTGAAAGATTGACAAAAACTTAGTGCAAAGCAATGGTTTAAATAGCCAAAATGTGGATAGAACCAATCAGATTTGTCTGCCTTGTCACTTGTGGAACGTATTTGCACACGACCACAATCGACACCGGCCGCATCGAACACAACCACATTCGATCACACCATAACATAACATTCACTCAAGCCGAATGAATTGCCATTTTCAACTTTCTCTCGCTTCGTACTGGTCACAATCTCTTCCTCGTCAAATCTCACTATTTCAGTTCATCTCCCTCACTACTCCTCTGCCAAAATGAACCTCACTTGGTGGATTGGTCGAGCTATGTCTTGCAACTTTGTTGTGGTCACCCTGCTCCGACTGTATCTTCTTATGTTCGCTTGTCAGTTTGTCCTCTCCAGTGACCTCGAGGTAAGTAATGTGTTCGTAAACACAAATGTAACATATATTTCTATTTCCCCTTTAGTATGACTTTGCAGTGGACCATTCTGCACTGTTGATGCAGCCCAACTTGCAAGTAAGTGCGCAATACATATCGAGTAGTGTTATTATTCCTTATACAAAACTTTCATTTGTATTTTCTACAGACCGAGACTGTCTGCGTTGGCACCAACCAGTCATTTGATCTACTCGGTTTGGGCTTTATTGGCGATAAGCTCATGATGATGAACACCGACTTGGCTTTTCTCGAAATGCCAAAGTCTGCGCTCGACACTGCCAGTGATGAGTGGGCCCTGTACGATGCCACCAGGGACACGGTTGAGAACCGATGGAAAACTGAATACGAAATGATGAAAGCGTATCTTCAGTCGAACATGACCATCAAGACTGCATTCACTGGTGAAAATGTAACGAAGAAAATAATTTTTGCGTGTGAAAGCAAGACAGCTTCTAAGCGGTATTTTTATCTCGATGTTGAACGTATTTTAACCCCCCAGAGTGTTCTGCCCGAAAGCCTGGAACAAGTCTCTGCCACGTACATTTCGGTTGAAAAGAACTACAGTTTTGTTTTCTCCAAAACGGACAACTCGACCACTCTTATGGTGTTCACCTTAGACTTCGAAAGGGTACTTGCTCTGCAGGACAACTTCAGCATGTCACTGTGCAAGGGCGCCAAAGAGAACGAAATTCGCATTGATCCGCTTGGCAGTTCGAACGTGGTCGATGGCTGTCTACCACTCACCGACTGGGACATTCGAACCACAAGTCTGTACATCGATGGTCGATTCTACCTGTTTGGATCGGACGAGGTGTACATGTTCAGCTTCGATCCAATTGGGCACAGGAACGTGAGCAATACTGTCACCTTCAAGAAGAAGTCGTTCAAGGACCTGTTCGAGTGCTTCCGACCACCACCCACGACTGCCACATCACTTGGCCCTACATCAAACACTTCCGGTCCAGTGTCCAAACCGGGTAATGTCACCGAGGCTCATCATCCTAATGGAAATGCCACTGGGCATGAATGGGCCAGTGAGACTACAGGTCTGTAACGATTTGCATTATTAACTCAAATTAACTCAAAATTCACACACAGCCAAGTCAAGCCTCGTTCTGATCATCATCATTGTGCTGGTGGTGATTGTCGCTCTGGTGGCACTGGCACTCATTTATTGTCTGTTCTGTGGCAAGAAAAAGAAAGACGAAAAGAAAGCCGACGAAAAGAGCAAGAAGAAGAAGCCAGCCAGTGACAAAGACAAAAAGTCCTCCGCCAAAGACAAGAAAGGCGATAAGACCAAGCAAACCACCGCCAAGAAGGCGGTTGCTGACAAGTCCTCGAAGGCACCAGAAAAGTCCAGCTCCAGTAAAGCAAAGGACCAAAAGGCATCATCAACCAAGGCTAAAAGCAACATCATCAAGTCGAGTGTGTCTGCCAAAGGTGCAAAGCCAAAGGAGACCATCGTACAGGACAACAAGAACGCGCACAGTCAGTTGGGCTCGAGCATGAATTCGAGCACTTTCTCGAAGCAATCCAACACGGGCAACAGTTCCTTTGCAATGTCCAATGCCTACTCGGCTGGTGGCAGTAGTGTCATCTCCAAGGCTGGTGCAAGCAATGCTCAGTCAAGCTCGGTCGGTGGCAGCAATGTTTACTCGAAGGCTGTTGCTGCTGGTGCTGGTGGTGCAAGCAGTGTCTTCTCTAAGGCCGGTGGCAGCAGTGTGAGCAAAGCAGGCACAAGCGTTCGATCCACCGTTCCGCAAAAGATGACCAAGAAAAGTGTTTCGAAAAACAAAAACAATCCTGCTCCCAATTCAAAGAACAAGTGACACTAATTGGTCAGCATTCGTCAGTGTGTGGTCACCTGAATTGGGGACACATACAAAATGTCACTTTCAAATTATTGAACATGTTTGTTCGTTTCATTTTAATTTCGCTTTTTCAATTGTAAATTACTATGCACATTTTAATTTGTGTTATTAAACTAATTCTATTGAATCTTGTTTTGGGTATCTAAGCATGAGCTTCGTCAGTACAAGTGTCGAATTGATTATAGTCTTTTCTAGACTATTCGAGACATTTGGTTAGCATACGTTTCCTTTGTGAGCCACAGCCATAGCCATCGAACACGATGATCGAATTCGATGACCAAACACAAGTGCCATTTAGCATAACTCAACCCAAATGAATTGGCATTTTCTACTTTCTCTCGCTTCGTACTGTTCGCAATCTTTTCTTCGTCGAAGCTCTCGTACACAGTGCACCTTCACCACCATCTTCCCACTTTTGGACACTACTCCTCCACTGCCAACATGAACCTCACTTGGTGGATTGATCGAGCCATGTCGAGCAACTCTGTCCTCGTCGGCATGCTTCGAGTGTATCTTCTCTTGCTCACTTTTCAATTTGTCCACTCGAATGAGGTAAGTGTGTTTGTTCATACTCGTGCGAATATGAAACCTTAATTTTTGTTTCTCTTTAGTACGACAGTGCACTGGACAATGAAGTAGAGTTGATGCTGATGCTGCCCAACTTAGAAGTAAGTGAATATGAATATGTATTCTTTCATTCTTTTATTCATTCTTCTGTTCTGCAGATTGTGCCTGTCTGCGCTGGCACAAACCAGTCATTTGAACTACTCGGTATGGGCTTCATTGGCGATAAACTCATGATGATTGACACCGGCTTGGCTTTTCTCGAAATGCCAAAGTCTGCGCTCGACACTGCCACTAATGAGTGGGCACTGTACGATGCTACCAGGGACACGGTTGAGAACCGATGGACATTTCCATACGAAATGATGAAAGCGTACCTTCGGTCGAACACGACCATGATCAAGACTATATTCACTGGTGAAAATGAGCAGAAGAAAATAATTTTTCCATGTGAAGGAAACGATACAGATTTAAAGTCGTATTTTTATTTCGATGTTGATGATAAATTAGTCGCCTCAAGTCATCAGCCCGAAAGCCTGGAACAAGTCTCTCCCACGTACATTTCCGTTGAAAGGGACTACAGTTTTGTTTTCGCCAAAACGGACAAAGCAACCATTCTTGTGGTGTTCAACTTAAACTTCAACCATTTACCTCCTCTGGATTACAACTTCAACATGTCACTATGCAAGGGCCCCAATAAGGACCAAATCCGCATTGAGCCATTTGGCACTTCCAACTTGGTGATCAATGGCTGTCGACCACTCACCGACTGGGACATCCAAACCACAAGTCTGTACATTGATGGGCTGTTCTATCTGTTTGGACTGGACGAGGTGTACATGTTCCCCTATGATCCTATTGAGCACCAGAACGACAGCACTACTGTGACCTTCAAGACGAAGTCGTTCAAGGACTTTTTCAAGTGTTTCCGTCCACCACCGCCAACTACCACCACAACTACGACGACCACACCTGTCCCTACAAACGCTACAATTAAACCACCGTCTTCAACAACAACGGGCACAGATGTCCCTTCACCTCCTTCTCCTTCTCCAACTGTAGGCCCCACAGACGGTTCCTCGTCCAAAACTTCCGCCTCTACTTCCCCACCACCCACCAAGGCCCCACAGCCAAAACCGGAACCTGAGACTCGTCTCACCAGTGACAATGTGACTGTTACCTCTGAGACTACCACAGGTATGCAACTATATTTGCAATTAACACAAATAAACCAAATTCTCTCCCACCAACAGCCAAGTCAAGCCTCACTATGATCATCATCATAGTGCTGGTGCTGATTGTCGCTCTGATAATTTTGTTTGTCCTCTACTGTTTGTGTTGTCGCAAGAAGAAGGAAGACGAAAAGAAAGCAGATGACAAGAGCAAGAAGAAACCAGTCACTGACAAAAAGTCTTCGGCCAAAGACAAGAAGGACGACAAGAAGCAAACCAAGAGTGGGGCTAAATCTTCTGCAGTGGTTGGTGCAGGAAAGACTTCGAAAGGCCTTGTCAAGAGTTCAGTTAAGGGACCGAAGTCATCTTCAAAGGGTCTTAACAGCATCAAAGGCTCACTCAGTGCTGGCAATGCATTCAAGTCGAGAGTGTCGACCAAAGGTGGAATGGCTCCAAAGGAGAAACAAACAATCGGTCTGGACAAGTACTCGAACAGTGTCACCTTGAGCTCAAACATGAACTCGAGCACTCTCTCGAAGCAGTCAAGCACGGGCAACAGTTCTGTCCTGCTGACCACTGGCACTTCCAATGACTTTGGCAGTAGTGTCATCTCGAAGGCGAGTACCGTGCACGGTGCTGGAGGCAGCCTCTCTAAGGCTGGCAGCAGTAGTATTAGCAATGCAGGTGCGAGCGTTCGATCCGTCAATGGACCGACCAAGGAAAAGATCTTCTCCAAAAGTGCTTCGAGAAAGCAAAACAATCCTGCCCCGAGCAAGAAGACTCAAGCAAAGAATGCTTTTCAGCCTAAAAGCTCTGCAGGCAAGAGCTCTGCCAGCAAAAAGAACAAGTGACGCTAATTCATTGTTGCATTGCATTACCTAGTGCTGCCTAGTGCATTGTGACCTAAACTGAATGTCACTTGCAAATTATTACTGAACACAACTTTGTTGTTCACTTTCACTTTAATTTCGCTTTTTAATTTATTATACACATTTTAATTGTGTTACTATTAAACTAATTCTTTTGAATGAAATTATCTTGTTGAATGATTCTGAACGTGAACGCTGTCAGTGCAAGTGCCAAATAGTTTTGCGTCTTTTCTAGACAATTCGAGACTTTGCTTGGCATACGTTTCATTTGTGTATTTGCGCATACGTCTCCACAACCGACAACCGACATCGAACACGATGGTTGAATTCGATGACCAAACACAAGTGCCATTTAACATAACTCAACCCGAATGAATTGGCATTTTCTACTTTCTCTCGCTTCGTACTGATCGCAATCTTTTCTTTGTGAAGCTATCTATTTCATCGCAACCTTAGCCTCTCATCAATTTCTACTCCCCCAACATGAACCTCACTTGGTGGATTGGTCGAGCCATGTCGAGCAACTCTGTCTTGGTCGCCATGCTTCGAGTGTATCTTCTCTTGTTCGCTGCTCAGTTTGTCCACTCACAAATGGTAAGTGCACGTACAGTGTAATCACACGTAACCTCAATTTCTCTTTGTCTTTAGTATGACTCTGCACTGAACGATCCTACACTCATGATGCTGTTCAACTTGCAAGTAAGTCATTGTGAATATATGTGCTCATGTTGTATTTATAACATTCTTATTTGCCCTATTCTTCAGACCGAGGGTGTCAATGCTATCAACAACCAGTCAGTACAACTGCTCGGTGTGGGCTTCATTGACGATAAGCTGATGGCAATGACGAACAATTTAAATGTTTTCGAAATGCCCAAGACCGCGCTCGACACTGCCAAAGATGAGTGGCACCTGAACCATGCCAAAAGATACCCTTTTGGGCAGCGATGGCCAGATCAGTACAGTATGCTGAGCGAATCACTTGCGGCCAATGCCAGTAGTATCTCAGCTATTTTCACTGGCGCCAAAGAAAAGAAAGGGGTCATATTCTTTGTGTGTGCAAACAAAACGAACGACACAATTGAAAAGTATTACTTTATTTCGGATGTTGATGGACCTGAATTTAACTTTACTCGCGACTTAAATCTGGGACTCCCTGAGCAGTACATTTCTGCAGAGAAAGATTACATTTTTGTTTTCTCGCAAGCGAAAACATTCATCATTCTTTACGTGTTCAAGGTGAACTTCAGTAACCCCTCTGTCCTGCAGCGCTATACAATCATGTCAATGTGCAAGGGCGACAAAGAGGACCAAATTCGCATCGATCCAGGCTCTCCCAACTCGACCATTAGCTGTCGGCCACTCGCCTGGGACATAACAATCCCAAGTCTGTACATCAATGGACGGTTCTATTTGTTTGGAGATGGAGTGGTGTACATGTTCACCTATGATCCTATTGAGGAGAACAGAAAGCGACAAGTCAGCACTACCGTGGACTTCAAAAAGAAATCATTCGGTGACTTTTTCATATTACCTCCAACTAACAGCACTACGGCTACGCCTGTCCCTACAAATGCCACGACTAAATCAACCCCTTTAACCAGCATCACACCTAACTCTTCAAGCATCAGCACTACGACCACAACTACGACTACGCCTGAACCTACAACTACGACGACCACACCTGTTCCTACAAATGCTACAATTAAACCATCGTCTTCAACTACCACGGCTACAGTTGCCCCTCAACCTCCTTCTCCTTCTCCAACTGTAGGCCCCACAGACGGTTCCTCGTCCAAGACTTCCGCCTATACTTCTCCATCACCCACTAAGGCCCCACAGCCAAAACCGGAACCTGAGACTCGTCTCACCAGTGACAATGTGACTGTTACATCTGAAACTACCACAGGTACGTAACCATATACACGATTAACCCAAATTAACCAAATTCACTCCCACCCACAGCCAAGTCAAGTCTCACTATGATCATCATCATAGTGCTGGTGCTGATTGTCGCTCTGATCATTTTGTTTGTCCTCTACTGTCTGTGCTGTCGCAAGAAGAAGGAAGACCAAAAGAAAGCAGATGACAAGAGCAAGAAGAAGCCAGTCACTGACAAGGACAAAAAGTCTACCGCCAAAGACAAAAAAGACGACAAGGCCAAGCAAACCGCCATCAAGAGTGTGGCTAAAGCTGCTCCAGTTGTTGGCGCGGGCAAAGCTTCGAAATCCCTTGTCAAGAGTTCAGTTAAAGAGCAGAAGTCATCTTCAAAAGGTCGATACAAGATCAAAGGCTCACTCTCCGCTGGCAATGCATTCAAGTCGAAAGTGTCTTCCAAGGGTGGAATTGAGCCAAAGGAGAAACAGACCATCGGTCTGGACAAGTACTCGAGCACTCTGTCGAAGCAGTCAAACACGGGCAACAGTTCTCTCATGCTCACCACTGGCTCGTCCAATGACTTTGGTGGCAGTAGTGTAATCTCGAAGGCGAGTACCACGCCTGGTGGTGCTGGTGGCCGCAGCCTTGTCCTCTCTCAGGTTGGCAGCAGTATCAGCAAAGGAGGTGCAAGCGTTCGATCGATCAGAAGTGTCAGTACTTCGAACAACAATCCTGCTCCGAGCAAGAATGCACAAGCAAAGAATGCTGCTCAGCCTAAGAGCTCTGTTGGCAAGAGTTCTGCCAACAAAAAGAACAAGTGACACCAATTGTGGCATCATTCTTCAGTGTGGTCACAAGTTGACCCAAACTAAATGTCACTTCAAATTATTATTACTGAACCCAACTTTGTTGTTCATTTCATTTTAATTCTGCTTTTTTAATTTGTAATTTATTATGCACATTTTAATTGTGTATTATTAAACTAATTCTTTTGAATGAAATTATCCTATTGTTATATCCGAGCATGAGCGGAGAATAGTTTCGTATAACACATTAAACCTTTCAAATGAATAGAAATCGATGTACATCAATTGTACTTTTGTGCCTACTTTGATTTGAATTGACCAAAAGTAAACTTTTAGCCAAATTGTTCATCACCACCTCAATTGTATAATGTAGTCGAACCAATCTAAATTGTCCTTGACGTAATCTTGAAATATTACAGTAAAATTCACTAAAATGACTACACAATCGTTTCGTTTACTAGATCGATCGTAAACTTCACTTTGTCTGTTTGTAAGTATCTTAATTAAATTCCAGGCATGATCTTTCCTGGACAAACAGACAAACAAAATCTTACTCTCACAAAGTCTTGTCTGTATTAAAAAAAGAGACAGACTTCTCAACACAACAACAACAACACATGTCTTCACACACGAAACAAATTAGGAAATTAACAAGAACGATGAACCAGAAAAAGAAGAAGTAGAAGAAGCTCAAAGACAAACAACAATTTCAAGTTGTGTTCATCTAGTCTATAGAATCTTCTACATACGTAGATTGTGAGTGCAGAAAAGGCGAACGCGCTCTGCGATCCTAAACGAATCAAATCAAGTCAAGCAAGCAAATGTAATCAAATAGCGATTAATTGGAATCACTACTACTAGTAGTAACGTTCGGGGCGTGATAACACGGGCGTCATGTTCAGAAAATAACCCAAAATCGACCACTCACTTACCAAATCTCATTAAGCCATCAACTTATTTTAAAACCTAATTCCGGTTAATGTTGAACATACACCAAGAGACGACGTGCCTGTCACTACACCGCCGTGAGAATATGTCAATGTCAAAGTTATAGCTAACTAGGCGACTGGTTTCGTTACACTACTTCGATTACACAACAACAAACCATTGAGCAAAACCCAAATCTGCATTATCAAACAAAGTGCACAACACTTTGATACGCCTTGGCGGCTCATTTATTATTATTGGGAGCACACACACTGGGAGCGACAAATCGGAAGTGTGGGTCGTTCATAATGTTTGGTTTTTAAATATGGAAAAATTTATTCATTATTAGGCGCGAAATATTAAATTTATGATAACTTATGTTAAGTTTTACTATTATAGCGAATGCAAACTTATGTTTATGTGTTAAAGTTTTTGTGAGCACAAGTGTTTCTGAAACTTTTAGCGTGGGTTCGTTCGGTTGTGTTGTTTTTATTTAATTTCTCTCAGGGTGACAGTCACGTCCTTTTGGTTTACAGGAAGATAAGGGAGGCGTCACTTTGTATGTGGAAGGGAGAGGGAGTAGGAATGTGAATGCGAGGACACTGGCCGAATCTGATCCACTGTGCGTGATGGATGAATCGAGCTTGTAGTATACGTTCCAATGATTGTGTCCATTAGTGTCTCCACTGTACTGGCGCCCATTTGTATGGCGCCCAATTTGAACGTCCACTTGTGTGTGTGTGTGTCTACAGAAGTGAGGCAAGAAGAGAGAAGAGGAACAAGTCACGAGCTTGCTCCCAATATTCGCGCATGCAGTACCGATTCTCTATGAGAAGAGAGAAATTCTGGTTCGTCTTCTTGTTCTTGTTTAGGGCGCGAGAGTATATAAAGAGACCGACTTGCAGGTTGTAGGAACAGTTGTTCCTGGACAGACAAACTGTTCCAGAACTGACGCCTTGGCGCCCAACTCAAATCTCTCCTGTCAACACTCAACACTACAACAAACTGTAAACTGTTGCCTAAAACTTAGTCAAGTCAAACTTTGAGTGCCAACACTTGTTTTTGTGCATCAAAGCTCAAGAATATTATCACTATTTTGTCAAAGTGCACCTAAAATAACCTCACAATTCCCGAAAGTGCATTCGAAATAAACAATAACAATTTTCTGTGCGCATGTCCTCAACTGTGAAAAACTTAAATAACAATTTAAATCTTCAAAATATTCCATTTCAACTTTAATTTGACACCTTCCACGAGAATATAAAAAGGTAAAGACACTTTTATGTATTGCAATTAATAATAAAACTTAAAGAATAAATATTATAATTATGAAAAATTGCATGGTGCCCTAAGACGCTTGAGTAGATGAAAGATATAGATAAGAAAAATAAATTATTTGGAAAATTCTTAAATATTATTAATGGTTTGAAATATTTATTTTAAAGTGTTTATTTATTTTTAATGGCTTGGAAGAGTTTTGTTACTTGGCAAATAAATAATCAGATAATTGGGGAAAATTTCCAGGAAATTTAATTTATTCTTTTATCTATAATTCAATGTCCAATGCACACATGCATGCAGTAATCGATTAGTGTCCTGTGCACATATAACGTAACAATCGATTACAAGATTGTGACCAACTACAAATGCACTCGACAAACGTATGTTATTATCATAGTGTAACATAATAACATTAGTTAAAGTTTTGTTACTCTTGTGATTCTTCTCTGATTCGAATACTAAAACAAATCCCAGATGTTGATCCGAGATGATTCCTTGTGGAATATTCCACGCATCACATGGCATACACAAGAAGAATTATGTTCGGTAGAATAATAAAAAGAGTAGCAAGAATTAGAGAGAATCAAACAGAAAGGAAAGGAATTACAAGTTAAATCACAGAATTACATGCCGAATATTGGCGTATTGCAACACAAACACACAGACGACAAACCACAATAGATAGGACAAACAGAATATTCTTCTATTGTTCGAGTGCACTCATAAGACCAGAGAACGCATATTGGACAACAGATTAGCATCAGGAACTCGAAAAGGAATACAACCAATCGGATAAAAAGACAAAAGTTTCACGAATGTTGAGTTATTCAAATTAGTGATCACCAATATCAGATACTTATGTACTTGGCCAGAATATTCAATATTCACATAATGTTCTCTACATATTCTGGTGCCCTTGTAAGCCAATTTCAATTCTCGTATTCGAGACGTACTCGAAACAACAAACAAACAAAACCCAAGACAGAGAGAAACAAATTATCGCTTCATCTCCCACTCGGGTATTCCATCAGTTCGCTTGGCGCCCAGTGTGCTAATCCCCATATGGCTCCCTTGTACAGAATATTCTCTATTCTGTTCTATTCTCAACTAGCAGCCAAAACCCAATCACTTTCCAATTGGTTTCTTATTACACAGTTTGTCTTTCCATTTGCAGGATTTGTTATTCTTAGTTGGATAGTAGAATAGGAAACCAATTTGTAACAAAAACAGAATGTTCTACTAGAGAATCGATCCAATCTCAACCTGCCAATTTAGGAAGCAAAAACAAAATAGGAATATTCTTTAGTTAGTTAAATCTTGAAATGATCTGGCCTCGTTCGTGTCCTCCACGTACGTTCTAAAGCCCTCCGAGCACGAACTCGCGAATATTCCATTTCAAAAAACAGAATTCAGGACAGACAGATCCAAACCAGAGCTAAACCGGATTTTTAGCCTCTTTTTAAACCCCCAATTCAGTCTAATTTTCTACCCATTAACATGCACAGAATATTGTCTAGTATACTTTCTATACAAAGAATCCTTATTATTTTGTTAATTTTCTTGCTGAACTTGAACTATTCAAATTGAATACAAATTCTACAAAGAAAACCCAAATCGATTGCCCAACTTGAAATAATTATACCAAATCGAGCAGTAAGCGTAGAATATTCTTTAAAACATAATCCTTAAATGACAAAAAAAATCTTTAAATTATTATTCATGGAATATTTGCCATTTCAAATGAATTAAATCCATTCGAGACATTTAAAATAAGAAAGTATACTTTTAGTACATTTAAGAACAAAAAGCGCAATAAAATTGATGGATTTCGCACGTAGACAAAACTTTAGAAACCAAGAATATTTTTTATTCTGTAACCAGTTATATAATAAATTGGATCAAAGGATTCTCTCGGTTTGGTCTGTGTCTGTGTCTGTGTCTGTGTGTGAGTGAGTGTGTGCCAATCTGTCAAATCAATTTGCGTTTATGCAAGAATATATTCTTCTCTATCTCCTCAATTATTATTAAATTGTGCAAGAATACTCTTCCCGGAATATTCTTTTGGCAGCTGTTTTGGTTTGCGTTCAGCTCGGTTAGTTTTATGATAGTCATTGAGGATTATAAATTATTAATAAATTGCACATTCAAACACTCACTGGAGAGCGAACGATAAATACCGAAAGAGTGTTCGAAATATTGTGTGCGAGAATCTGTGTTCTTCTTATCAGGTGATCTCAAAAGAATACTCTTTGTACGACATATTTGAGTGACCCTAAGCTGTAGATTATGAACCCAGGATCACCTAATAAATATCATAATGTAATGACATATATGAAATAATTCAATTAAAATTTATTATTCATGGGTCATATGTTGATTAGGGGAGAGATGATTATCCAGAACCAAAATATTCAGTGATACAGGATGGAATAAATAAATAATTTTGATTATAATTTTGAATCAAATTTATTTATTTATTTATTTATTAAGAACCATTCTGTATAATTCTATAAAATAACAAACCAATTAATATTGGGAAAATTCTCAAATTTAATGGTCAACTTGAGCCGAATGGCTCAAATCTTTTTGAAATGTTTAAAAATTGCGAATTTAATAATTAATAATTTAAAAGCCTAGTATTATGACGCATCTAGAACCGAAATTCTTTTAATTTATATTATCGATATATTCTATAAATAGATTTAAATTGAATTTAATAAATAAATTATTGAACAAGTGCAGATTTGTTTTCTGAGTACAAAAAGATATTTTCTTTCTTTTCTTTTTCTTATATAAATAACAATCATCATCATGAAAGAACGAGAGAGGATATAATGGATTTATGATCCAATTGGATCGATTCAATGTATATCTCTGTACAGTGACAACAAATTATTAAATATTAAAACCAATCAAGCAAAGCAAAGTTGTTTTGAGTGCAGTGCAGAGAAGTATGACATTTTGGGAGGAGGGCAAAACGAAGATCCTTCGAGTGCAAAACAAAAATAGAAACAAATCATACAAATATTGACAAATTGATTCAGGATTTTGGTAGTCTGGGGATAGAGGCAGGAAATAGATTGATTCTGAGAATCTGGTTCAAAAATGTAAACTTTAAAAGTATTTGTTGAAAATAGCTGGACAAATTGATACGATTGTCACACTATTTACGAATCATAAAAGATTAAAATACAAACAAAATCTCTCTCAGTGCTAAATCGTTTTTTAAGAATTTATTTTGCAATCGTGCAAGTACATGAAACCTTTTAAAGCAATTTATTTATTTATTTATATTTTACTATCAAATCTAAAAATAGATTTTAAATACCAAATTAATAATTTAATTTAGTTTGAGTGCATTTTATTAAATCTATTTTTAAATATAAATAAATAAATAAATGCTTCCTGTTTTTATTCAAATGAAATTTAGTTTCACTAAGAGTTCCAAAGAAGTGCAAAAAAAAGTTATTCTTTTTATTAGTCAATTTTGAATCTTCTATAGAATCGAGATCACTTTGGACCCCTCTTTGTTCTTCCTTCTCATTCGATCCTCAAGCGATACTTAATACTTGAGACGTGCTAGAATCTTGATTATATATTAATTTCTTCCTGGAATAAATCGAGAAAAAAATAAAAGAATATATTATTAGGCAAACACAAAAGTTTGTTTCATTTTTTGTTGTATTAAATGCACCAGAACTGCAACCTTTATTCCTGTTGGAACAAAAAGAAAAGGAAATTATTGAAGATTAACAGTAGGAGATTCATTGATCGGGCGTGATTGGCTCCTGTTCGTATAATATTTTATTTGTAAGGAATTTGTACAAGAATAAAGATGAAGAAGAAAATAAATAAATAAATAGATTTTTGTGTTCGCAAGAATGATTTGTCCCCTTTTTCCTTCCTTAACGATGCGAAACCTTCCTGGGAGGCAGAGAGAATTAGGAATCATCTAAGGAATCCGAATAAGAATTTAAGGGGAAACAGATTTTTCTCAAAGAGGATTCTGCTTGGAGACAGCCCACAGAATCACTTGAAAGTTTGTGTTACTAATTAAAAAAGATAATCTAAACTATACCAGTGATGTGAGACAAGGCAAGGAAGACGCGCTCAAGTGGAATTAAGACTGACGTACGTCTTCTGGTCTTGTCTAAGATTCTTGAGATTTTGTTCTTATTTTTCAGATGAACAAGTCATAAGAGGAATAGAGTCTAAGAGTGTACCAGTCTCGAGTGTACGGGCCAATGTCATAAATGTCAATGAAGTGATCGAGAGAAATAAACCAAATTTAATTTGAGCTTTCACACACAGATTTGACTGACAGAATCGAAAAGAGAGAAGGGAGAGAATGGGGAGGCAAGGTTCAATTTGATATATTTTCAAAATGAAATTATGAATAAAGAAAATGCGAATTTTTGAAGTATTTTTCTTTATTTAAATTGACACAGAATTTGCTCAAGAATAAAAATAATAAA
This sequence comes from Rhizoglyphus robini, assembly GCA_023373905.1. Taxonomy (NCBI): domain Eukaryota; kingdom Metazoa; phylum Arthropoda; class Arachnida; order Sarcoptiformes; family Acaridae; genus Rhizoglyphus; species Rhizoglyphus robini. The sequence continues at coordinate 8,321,112 of JAKIJQ010000001.1, read as the reverse complement.
ACCCCAATTTTGAAGCAAATCAAAAGTGAATCAATCATAATTTTGTCAGATATTTTATTTCTGAATTTAATTTATTCATTTTTAAATTTATATTTATTATTCTTTTTCTCAGCCCAACAGGAATTCTACACACCAATCAATAATAATTTCAAGGCTCATTAAAACCCAAAAAATTATCTTTGAAAAATTTCCTTTCTCAAGGATAACATTAACACTTTCATTGCCACATTTTCACATTAAATTAATTTAAAATTAAGGAATCCATTAAAACAAGAATTTTTTATCTAATGGGTTTTGGGTTTTCTTCCTTCTCTTTTGGTTAACTCAAAAAGGTGTTAGTGTGTGAGTGTGTGTTTGAGTGTTAATTATTAAAATTCATGACTCTTTCTGGGTAAAAACCCACCGAATCCAACCTTGGAACAAGATCTCAACTCAACCGCATTTGAGGAATATTCCATTAAATTCTCTACGTTTTATGTTTTTTCACTGTGTGGATTCTTCATTAGACATTTTTGGTTCTGTAATATTGTGTGCGTGTGATTTTGCAATTATTTGACAATTTATTCTTTATTCGTCACCTAACCAACCAAGCAAACACCGATACGACTATATATTCATTCTCCGTCGTTGGTAGTAATTGTTGAGTTAAAGAATATTCAGTGAGCGAATAGAACAGCCCCAGATTGATCCATCATCAGCATGCCAACTCGAGTTTCCGATTCAGCAACAATAACACCAAAACACCGCCAGAATCGCACCTAAAACGTGTTGGTCATCAATCAACTTGCCAGACAGACAGAAAGAATTCCAAATTTCCTTTTGTCCCACAGTGTGTCTCAACCCAAACCCGGAAAGAATCCCCACCCAAAGTAAGTGTATACCTAATTACCTAAGTACGAATTATTTTTATCGTCTGTAAGATTAAGTAATTAATATAAGAGCGAGACAGGTTTTTTCCCACGGAAGCACAAAAAGATCGATCAATATCGATCCAAAGAATCCGGAATTTAAGCTAAATTTCCGGTTTTACGCATGATAGCCGAATCGATCCATCAAAATGTGGTTTTATCCCGTCTATTAAGTCGTAATACTTTTTTGTGCAACAATACTTCTGATTCGTTGATAATGCAAACATGAGATGCATGAATGAGGCGTCATAATATTAATAAAAGTACAGAATATTCTTTAAATTTTAAAATATATAAATTTATGAAACACTCCATATATATACAGAAAAATCCAAATTGATTTTTCTCTCCACTCCAGAGTTTTGTCTGTAATCACAAATCAATCAGACAAAACTCGTTTGCTTGAACGCCTCGCTTGGGCGCCAATCAAAATTGATCGCTTCAGCAGTAGCAAATCTATCAGACAGTAAATCCCCACGAATATTCTACACAGACATACGCAGAATACAGAATAACCAGAATTGGGCGCCATCAAGTTTTGCCCCACTAATCCATTCATTGTCGTTATAGTATTATATTGGGCGCCATCAAATCTATTGTCATTATTGTTACATGTGTACAGATACGATTCGAGACCTGTCATTTGACAAATTTTCCATTAAGGAATCTCAAATCCTAAGAATATTACCGTCTTTTACGGTAGATAAGTCGCACCCTGAACACAAAATTTTCGTTTTCTGCGACTTATCTAAAGGTGCGACTTATACAATAATATTTTTTATAAGAAGTTCCTAATTTAAAGTATTGCAAATGTGCAGTTAAAGGCATTACCTGGGCCTATTTTAGCCCCTGCGAGACAAATTTACCTTTAGTGCGACTTATCTATAGGCGCGACTTATCTAGGAACATTGAAACTCGAAAAAATAGCTCGCTGCGACTTATCTAAAGGCGCGACTTATCTACCGTAAAAGACGGTACTAATTCTTAGTCTTGTTAGATGTTCGAGTGGAAAAAATTATTCAATCAAACACATTTCAACATACAAAATAATAATTACAATTGTAATTCGACATTTATTAATTTTTTAGTGTATTAAATTATTAGGTAATTACAGAATATTCCGTAAAAACGTTATACGATTGACCTAACATAAGAAAGATTCTGTAAGTCGCGAAACGTATTGAAATATCAATAATAATGAATACACTTTGACATTCAAACGTAAATAATAATATAATTTTGGAAGGTAATAAAAAAAGAATATTCTGGTGAAAGCAATTTTCATTTATTACTGCTACTGCTGCTCACAATGTCTTTATTATTATTAGGTGATGCAATAAATTCCACAGAATATTCTCAATGCAATTTCGAGGAACAATCGACAATCGAGATTGTCAAAATTTAATTACGACTCAATAGGACAAGAATTTATTATTTATTTATTATGACGACTCTTTTAATAATAATCAAAAGCGAAATTGAAATCACAATTGAATGGAATATTATATTCGTGTGTTCATTGTGTCGAACAAAGAATAATTTTGACTTAAATGATTGAAAATTCCTGGAAACACACAAAATCACAGTGTTCTCGAGAAAAATCTTCAAAAAATATCCTTGTCTGAAATCTCCTTATCCATTTATTAATACTTTTCATGTAAAGTAGATTTAGGGTCATTCACAAAGTTTCTCTATTTTCTCTATTCAAATTTAGATTTAAAGAATCAGTCAATTTGTCTGAACTATTCAGACAATAACAAATCTCTTTTCATGGATAATAAAATTCTATTGAAAATTTTCTGAGCAACAACATATGAACAATACAATACAGACTTTAGATATTATTATAATATTCTGTGTATTAAGTATATTCTCGAATTGTACAATTCTTGTGTAATACCTTGTTGCTTAGGGATAGATTCAAAAGTTCTTGCAATCATTCTTGAATAGAAACTACTCTTTTAAATAGTGAAAATTTTGTCATGTCCTATCATGTAATTCCAACGTGCAATCCCACCAAACACACGGAATATATTCTCTAAAAGTATTGGAAATTTTCAAGCGAAATTTTATCACGAAAGAGTAAGCGAACAAGTGAGAATTATAATAATAATATAAAGGCTTTTTGTTGTATTACATTTTCATATTTGAACATGCTCATGAATCGTTCGAATGAACACAATAGGAACAGAATATAAAACACAATGCACAGAGAATATTCTGTGTTGAAGACATTCTGAGAATTGAGAGAATTGAACCAGAAGGAGACAATATAATAAATAAATTCTGTCAGATTCAATTTCAATTTTGGGTACTGGTCCTGTATAAATGTTTGCATTATTGAAATTGAAATTGAGTGCATCAATTGAGAGTGAGAGATTGGATGATTGAATAGCAAAGAACATTCTGTAGTGCATTGAGATGTCATATGTGAGCGGGACAAGCACTAGTGATAAACTGACAAATTGAGTACGAATAATTTGGAGCTATTTTTGGTATATGAATTGAAGAATATATTATTCTAGTGATTTTGATTATGAAAATTAGAGTCTGTAGAATGTTCTTTAAATAAATCAAGTAAAATGACATTTAAAAAATTCTTTTGCAATTCATGATTTGTGAATTTAGATTTATTTATCAATTTAAAATTCAATTTCTGGGCTGTCTCGCTTAATCGTTCAGACATTTCGAAATCGCGCAAACAAATAAAAATTAAATTCAAAGAATATTTAATAATAAAATAAATTTAGTTAAATGTCTTTCTAAAAATAAAATTCTTGAGTGAAAAGCGAACAAAATGACGATAATTTCGACATAATTTCGTCTGTCTGCTATGCAAATTTCGAAACAGAAAAACAAACTCGACTACATGATAACTCAATTCGTCCATAACATTTTAACCAAATGATGATCATAATTATACAATTTCGTGCATAAGTTTGGGTACTCGGAACCATTCAAATGTGACGTACCAAATTCCAGGAACTTATCTAATTGAAAGCGAAAAATAAATAGTCATAAATCACGTAAACAGAAAGAGAGACTCGAAAACAAGTTGATGAATTGACATTTAATATTAATAATGATAATAATTCATATAAACCTCAAAAACCACCGCAACAACACGACACACAAAAGTTATTACTGAAAAATTCCATTCTGCTGTGGATTATTTTGAAATTCTCTGTTCAATCAATAAAATCCCCAAACTAAAAGCAAAGTTAATGTTTGAGGAAAAATTTTGTCTGGTTTCGAAAAATTGAAGAAATATAATTCGAGTGTTCCCTATACAACACACGAATCATGAGTCAATCAAAATGTATGGCTAATGAGAATTTTAAAGAATTTTATTTTTTATACAGAAACCAATAGAGTGTAGCAGATTCTTCCAATTTATAGCAAATTTGTATCACAGAATCACAGATGAAATTGAGCGGAATCCCGGACATTGACAACTTCCCGAATAGTTTTCCAGTAACAACAACAAGATTGACAACATCTCCCAATGGTATTTTGGGCTTCACATTTGATCACGAGGATTTTGTGTACGATTCTGTGTGTGTTGAAGTTGTATAGTAATTCTCCTAGGTATGCTCAATCGGTCTCTCGCCCAATTAACTTTCGGCATACACACTAGAACTGGATACACAATCTGGATTTAACGAATATTCTTTAGAGAATTTATGTTCGTTTGCCCAAACACACTTGATTTACTGATCGAGTAGTATATAATAAACACACCAGAAGAATTAGAATCAAGTCGAATCAAGGAATCACGCCACAAAATTTCTAGAATTGAGAAGAAGTGAAGCTCGATTTGGGGTTTGAGTCAATCAAAATTTATAAAGCTTCAAATAACAAATCAAAATATATTTTAGGTGAACTCAAAAGTTTTCCAAATGTATGTCAAATTTAGTCATTCAAGAAGAACGTACGATTATATTTTAGAGTTGACCTAGTATTTGTAGGGATTCCGGTGCCAATCAAAGAAAAGGTTTTGGTTCAATCAGGTTTGCCTGGGACTTGAAAACAAACAAAATCACAGACACAAACAACTTCTTCGGAAACAATATATTTATAAATATTTATTGGAAAATATATAATAAATTGAAGATCAAAATATGAAATTTTTATTAGAGAAAAAATAAATTCAAATACAAATTGACCTATTGGAACGATTCGAGCAGAAGAAATGTGATTGCGGACTCGAGTCTTTTTGTATTCGAGTTGTGTGCGTGTGAACTTTAAAGGGGGAATCGAGCTTCAAATGACTAATCTTGTTGGACATAACTCAAGGAAACCAAACTAGACCAGACTGAAATATTTAAATCAGATCAGTGATCAATCTTGGAAAACAATGATCAAGACCAGCATGATTAGTCCTTTTGTGCACAATTTCACAATATGCAATCATCGATAATATTTAAAACAATTAGACAATATAATCAATAATTAAACAATTGATTAAATCTATTCAACGAAATCTAAAGCTAATTTGCATGAAATACTACAAAGAACGATGCTGTCAAAGAAGAGATTGGGGAATTCAAAGTCTAATGGACCATTTTCAGTAGTGAAGAAATATATTTGTGATGACTTTTGCCAAGTTGTGGTTTTGGTCAGAAAACAAATTTCGGTTTCTAGATAAATTCATAACATTAACAATAAAAATAATTCATAATTCATAAAACACTTACCTGGGGAAAAATGTTTTTGATGATCCAAAACATATATTATCGAGAAAAGCCAAAACGATAATTTCTTCTCAGTCTCATTGGTCAGTGCATTACGCGATCTCTTCTTTAGCAGAAACGTTCGTACTATTTCACTGCAAATCAGCTTTGAATTTTGTTAAATTGAGAGAATTACACAATTGACCAAGTGAAGTGGTCAACAAGTGTTCCCGGGGTCCAACAAGTTTTCTTTATGGAATAGATTGAAGAGCATTGTCCAAAAAGGTCGTGCACACACACACACAAACCCTCACAACTCAAGTTCAACAACCTCATTTCTTCTGATCAAATGGTTCCAACAAGTCAATTTTGAGTTATAATTTTGCGAGTTTTAAATTTTGATAAACGAAATTTGAGAAGTTAGTTGAAAGTCATGTTGATTTAGTCTTTGCTTGGTTTGAGCCCAGAAAGAACAAACAACTTTCTGGGCTCAAAAAGACAGCAAACCATTTGACTTTAATGACTACATTTTATCATATTGTTGTCGTATGGTTGTTGACTTGCTGAGTACTTGAACGAAACTAATCAATAAAGTGACATCGCCCCTGCTCCAAAAGTGATCACTTTCATGAAACAATCGACTCGAGCAATGTGCAGCCAAGAGTCACCTTGCCAACGAGGCAGTTAAGTGGAGTGCCGAGAGTCGTCACACTGCCACAAACGGCAAACAACTACGAGTAAACGTTTTCCTCCTCCTCCTCCAGTTTCGATCAGGATAACATGCGAGCTTGTTGCTCCTCTTCTTTTTCCTCTACTGCTACATGTTGTCGGTTGTGTTAATAATAGTTGGTAGCATAAACGCCATAGTTGTAAAACTGCCTATCAGCAAGTGTTGTTCTAGCAGCATATACTAAAATTTATATACCAGGAAAACAAGATACGAGTGAGAGTGTAGTGAGCGTGAACAAACAACCCAAACGTGTATCGAGTACTCGAGTAAAGCGTACTGCAGTCACTCAACTTTATGTTATATTTACACAAGCACAAGTGTGGATACGAGATTTGATTTGTGGCTGCATGCAGAGAGAAAGAGAAATCGATGGCGATGGCCATCCACAACCAAATGTTCATATACGAATTGAGAGGAATTTTTAACCAAGGAAAACGTGTTTGAATAAACATGAAAATCATTCAACCTAGACACACTGATCAAATAGATCTAAAAATAAATATCTTTTGGTTCAATCAATTTGAGTTCACAATTTCTCTCCTCTCTTTCAAACTCACAAACCACCAAATCAGATTGATTTCAGTTTGCAAATTGAATTTTGTGTGTTTGATTTTGTGTCTAGTCGCAGCACTCACTTTGTCTCTTCGTTCATTCGTTCTTTTTCACGGACATTTTCATTTGAGGTTTTTGCGTAGGTTGAAGTCGCTTTTTGATATCACACATATGATAGCTAGCGAATAGTCTACTTTGTCAAATATTTGGACGACATTCAAGAAGAGGCGCCCAACAACAGCAAAAAACCACAAACCCCCATTGGGCAGTTATAATATTAACATAAATGTAAATAATAGAATGAAATTGTGACTACTAAAACACATAAAAGTGTCACACAGGGGACAGACAGATAGAGAAAAATATAAATGGGCGCCATTGAGAGATTCGATTTCAACAGTAGACTACACAGAGATTCACTTGTGGTAATGCAATTCTAATGGCACCATAATGGACTTTGGTTTAGTTTACTTTTTACTCGAAACTGGAGTAATCATCAAAATGTAAATCAACTTCCTTTCTTTCTTGTTGGACACACTTTTGTTTATCCTTCTGAGCACAGTTCCCAACTTAATATTCTGTGAATGAATGAATATTGAGATTTGGATACAAAGTGACAAATTCTTGATGATGTTGATGCAAAAACAGGATTCAATAAGTTTCTCTGTACGAGCTTTGCGTTTCTTAGAACACACTTGTTTATAAGATCAAACACTTTTCCAAGAAATAGTTCCAGGACTAATCCAAAATTGTTGGTCGTTCATATACAAAGTAACTAAAGAATCGTTCGAAAATTGTATTACAAACTTGACGGCGCTTATTTTTGAAGATTTTATTTTATTATTGAATTTTTTAAAAGAATTCAAATATAAAATTCTCTCTCAAATACGATTTTCCAACACACACACACAAAATTTACTAAATCAAATCAAACTGCGAGATCAAAGTAAATGTCTTCGTCATACACCTAATCTATTTTGAGTTCAATTCCTGGACACAATTCGTGTTTCATCTTTTCCATTCTTCTTCTTCTTCATTTATTTTTCTGTCCCGGACAGACGTGTTATGTTATGACGTCATTTATAAATTTTTTATTTGAACATTCTTTTTCTTCTTTCTTTGAGTTGTGTGAGAATGTCATCGCTCGATCGAAAGACTATTCGATTCGAGTACAAATAAACCCAACTGAATTAGCCTTACGGGTATTGTGCTGTCCAGTGCTGTCCAGTGGAGTGTGATCTAATCTGTACACAAGTTGCAAATAAGTCACGTATTACGGATTATTAGCTAATGTACAGCAAAATGTTTCTAAATGGTAAAAATGTTTGTGAATAGCGAAAATTGCTATAGCAAAAAGGAATAGAAACATTTGAGTCCACCTTATTGCTCAATAGTGTCACGTATGTCCAGTTTAGAGTTCAAAGATTGTCTCGCTTATCATCTTCCAAACTTCTAAAAGACAAAATTGCAATTTTCCCATCAGTTATTACGTGATGTTTAGTCTGTTCAATGTTGAGAAAGAGACATGTTGAAACATTTCACGGCCAACTAAAATTAAACAAAACGTATAATTTTAAAGTCTAGACCCCAAAATTTACTCGTACTCTCGGTGACCAAATGTGTCGAAATACTCGAAACCAGTAGAGTTGCTACTGTGTCTAATAACTGTAGCAACTCAACTCTAAATTACTGAAATTACAACGTGTCAATATTAGTATAGAAATAGAAATAATAATAATAAATATAATAATAAAGTTTTCAAGACTTTTGTTTGCCCGGACAAATGGCCCGGACAAACAGCAACCTTTAAAGACCAACACAGACAGACACAGACACAGACACGATCTAATAAAGTGTCCGTTTCAAATGTAATAAAAATTTAATTTACTTTCTTTAATAAATAAATAATGAAAGAAATTTCTATAAATTGATTCGTATCTATTTTATACTTTTAATGAAATAAAATAAAGAATTTTATAAAATTTAATTCGTTTATTAAATATATAAAATACGAAATGTAGTTAGTTTATTAGTTTGGGAAAATATTTTGGTGTAAAATATTGAGGATTTTTAAAGTAATAATTGCTAATTGTGGTTCTCATAAAAAAACTAGCTAATTACTGTTCAGATGATTGTCTATACTAACTATCCAAACAATTGTTTTGTACTAATTACTTCATAGATATCTTTTTGAAGTAATTGTTCAAACAATTGTTTGGTACTAATTGCTCCACAAATTGTCTGGACTAACTATCCAATCAATTTTTTATTTTAATTAATGCATAAATATTTTTTGAATTAACTATCCAAGCAATTGTTTGTAATAACTCTTAAAATTGTCCCGACTAGCTTTCCAAACAATTCTGAAATGCTAAACTTTCCGTAGTAAGTGTCCAAACAATTGTTTGATACAAATTACTACATGAATATATTTTTTGAATTAACTGTCAAAACAATTGTCTATATTAACATTATTTTAAATTGTCCAGACTAAAGCTCGAAAAATTGCTTGCACAAACTATACTGCCAAAATAGTCCTGAATAAGTTACAAACCCAAATAGCTTACCCTTGAATATGATTTTTTATATTATAAATAGCAACTTTTTTCCCTTCAGATCGATGTGATAATTTGATTAGGAAATAATAATTTTGTTTACCAAAATCTACTCAATTCAGTTTGTTGTTGTTGTTGTCCCAAATTTAGAAAGTTTCAATTCAATTTCTTCTTTGTACCTAAAAATAACTGCAACTTGCTCTCTTTCTCTCTCCCCTCCTGTCTCACAATTGGCGTCATTGGTTTCATTCAGAATGAATCATTCTTGGTCTAACTTCACTTACTCACTGACTTTGTTGAACTTTAGTTAAATTAAATTATATTTTTTTGCTATTTTTAAGAGAAAAAGTTATTATTATTTAAGAGGTGCTGTCGAGTTTGCTTTTGTCGTAATTTTAGTTTTTTCTTTTTTCTTAGTTTCGGAACATTAAAATTTAAATTTAATATGTCTTGGAACAGTGAGGCAATAGGCGTCATTGGGGGAACGAGCTACACTGCATGAAGAGACAGGTCTGGGTATAGCTCAAGTGATTTGCAACATTCACTTACATTTAGGTACTTTCCGTACATCTGGTCTTGTGTGTTATTTAACAAATGACCAGAAAGTCCAGAAAGTCTCATGGGAATGGACCAAAAGACCTAAAGCAACTTGCAACTTTAAAGTTTGTGAGAATGTTGTGATGAGAAGGGGCAAATGGAGAGACGAAAGGCAATTTATTTCAATATTAAATTGGAGACCAACAAGAAAATTCGGGATCTAAAATGAGACTATTAAATGAGATGTAAATAAATGATTCAATTTAGATAAATATTTTCAAGGTCAAATTGGAGATCAATAGTTAATGGTCTAAAACAGGCAACTTTCTGTGTCATTAGCGTGAATAATCTTTGACATATTTGAATCAAATTATATATTTTACGATTAATACTCTAGCCTCCAACATCAAAACAATTATCCAAATATGTACTTTTGCCCTTCACATTTGTCAATTAAACTTTGGCATTTATCAATTATCCTCAGAATTCAAACACATTCGAAAGCTCAATTATAATTTAAAATTCAAATTTATTAATAAAAATAATAATCCTTGAGAGAATGCATTACATTAAAATATATGCAAATGTCAAAGAGCGACAAGGCACACAAGGCAATATTGTTAATTAAATATTAATTTCTTCATTTTGCGGGTTTATGTTTTTGTTTTTTCTCGTTTTCGTTCATTTCTCTTCTCTTGTTTGGCCTCGTTTTAAAAGTCTCATAAAATTGAAATTATCTTTGGCCTAGCACAGGAATGGATTATTATTTATTTATTCTAATGGTCTACTCATTTGTGCAGTGTGTGCGTATGGCGCCCAATTTCGGAATGGTGCCCAAGTGGCCCAACACTAACCGAACATATCTGGCGCCCAATCTTGTGCATTAGCACCAACCAGCACTAGAGACAAGTTAATTCGATTTTTCTGTAAGGTTCTTTAAAATTTAGTATTATGACCTCCCATTATAATCATAATCATTGGGCGCCATCAAAAGGCGTCATAACTAAGGAGGAGGAGGTGAGGGAGGGAGGGAAGCAATCAAATTTGGCGCCTAATAATTTAAATATAAAAGCAAATATATTCGGACGACTTTACGACAACCGGAATTATAAATCTAAAACCCTAAACCTAATAAAAATCCCATAAACATATACATAAATAATTATTATCCGTAACGTTATTTATGAATTGTCCTATCTATATGTAAATTATGTTGAACCTTTCATAAATAAAGCACAACACCAAATAAATTTTCCATATTTTAATTCTTCATAAAGCTTCTGTCATAATTTGTATATTATTTAATAATATAATTTATTATTCAGTCATTAAATACCACATTCACGCTTGACCCCCTTTTCATGCCCAATTCCACCGAATCTGGTTATTCTCTTTTTCTTATTCTTTAACTGAAAGCCATGACCATGGAGGCCCAAAACGCGGCCATTACTGTTAAGTTAACCCGAAAACTATTACATTAACCTGTCACATAAATTCTCTCTTCTCATGCTCGTTCTAGCCAAAAGCAACAAAACCAGAAGTAACAAATGAATGTGAAACAGAACACAGTAGCAAGTAGAATATTCTCTTTAGGCGCCACTCGACACACAAAATGATGGTGCCTAAACCACGCAATGAAATATTCTTTCCTCGGGTTCTATTGCTACTAGACCGAAAATGGAATGGAGAATCAAATCAACTAGACCGAAAAGAAGAATGAAGAACACAAACAAACAAAAATCCAGAACCTAAAATAACTCGAAAAGGTGAACACGAAAAGATCCACAAAGAATATTCTGTACCTGTGCGTGTTTGTGTGAGCAATAAATAACCCCAGCGTGTCCTAAATTGGTTTCAAACCCACAGAACCACAAGGCACACTCCAAATAAAAATAATCATAATCATGAATATACTAATAATAATTACTTTCAAAGAATTTAATTACCAACATTCAAGGAATATTCCGTACAGTGCACAGAATCTTCCCTTCAGGGCTATTCATACATATACAATGCAGTACAACAAGGGTTAACTGACCGCCAGTTTTGTACAACACCAAAAACACAATGCAAAAAAAGATAATTAATTATAAATTAATAAATTGTTAATATCATTAACCTATTTCTAAATATGAGAATTTACAGAATCTACAAAATATTCCGTAAATTTATTATTATTATTTACTTAAAATTCCCGACAAAATTATGATTACAGACTTTTATTATTTATTTGATATTATTCCAAAACTTGAAATTACTAACATTTTTTCCGTGTAATTAAAAAATTCCCCGGGATGGGAAAATTCTTTCATCACATCTATTTCCACCCAACTCACTCTCCATAATTAATGATGAACACACATACACACATTACTATTTACTGTTTTTAATTAATTAATATTTTAATTAATAATATTCTCTGTCTCTGTTCGCTCAATTATGAATATTATTATTGCGAACAGGGTAAGGCTGAATTCATTTGCCCATAGAACTGCTATTTCCACCTGAGTTGATTCTGGCACAATTATTACAGCATTTTATGAAGCACCCAAGAATTCGAATATGTACGTACATTTGCATATAGTCATCATTAATTAAGACAGAATTAATTTAATTCTTGTACAACTATTTTCACTCACTCAACCCCCATTTTCGTCATCTTGATGATCTATGACGTAATGGTGTATTGTTTTTCCCAGGCCTAGATTCCTGGGATTTGGATTCTGTGTTGATATTTCGGTCTATTTTAGTTCAATTTCAAAACTTTTAAATTTGATTATTTCAACAATATTTTTAGTGCGCTGAAAAGGACTGTCAATTAAACTAAAACAAAGGATGATTAATTGACATTACTAATTAGCATTCTAGTTTGTTGATGATTAGTTTGATGATTTTCGATGACGAAAAAAGTTTGAAATTTAATTAAATTATTTGATGATCAGGGAACGCGATCCCAAAGTTTGTTTCAGTCAGTTTGTTTAGTTAGTTGAATTTTGAAATCTTTTTTTTTCTCATACTTTGTTCTGGAAAAATCAATTCTGCGGCTATTTCAACATAATTTAGAATGCATGAAACAACCTGTAACTTGTTTACTCTTGATTCATTTGATCTACAAACTGCAAAGTTTTGTTTATATAAATTATTTAAACAAGCAAACCAATCAAATAAATAGACAAAAGCATTTTGTTTAACTTTGCCTAATTGCAAAAATAAATAATTTGAAATTAAACAAAAAATACGTTAGCTTATTTATTTACTTTAAAGCCAGAAAACTATTTTGAATTCAACAACAACAAAGTCTTGCAAAACATAATTTTGGATTAACAGAAATTTCAAAACATTGTAAACTTTTGTAAATTCAGTTTTAAAAGTGTTGGAAGAAGGGAAATTTAAAATTTAAATTTTAGTTTAGCAAAATAGTGCTACTGAGTAAATTAGTTTACGATGGATCCAGGTTTGAGAATTGTATTTTAAAGTGGACACGCACGATCCAGGATCGAATTGATCAGAGTTGGTCAGTCAGTTTGATTGTAAATTTAAATTTAAAATTTATTTTTAGGAAAAAGCCAATTATTTTGTTCATTTGTGCATTCAGTCTACAGCACTCTGAACAAATATTACAAGAATGGACAATTGACAGTTTACTGTGAGTACAGGGTCATTTAAAATAAGCAGAATTATTTGAAATTTCTATTCAAAAAGACCCAATTTAGTTAACCCAATAAAACATGACAATGAGTACCTAAAACGAATTGTACATTTTAAATTGAACCTTTTTGTTGTGGTAGTGACGGGGAAGTGTCCTTTCACAAACGTCGGGACTTGATCAAAAGCCAAAAATAATCTTGACCAAAATTTATAATAGACAAATTTTAAATTCAATTTCCTTTTGTCCTCTGTCCAAAGCCACTGGAGAATTTCGACACAATTACTGAATTTCGAAACTTTGGGACTACATGGAAGTCAGGAAGCGATATCCAGAAATAAACCACCGAAAAAGGTGTTTCACAATCAACAAAGAATCATTTTCTAGTAACCTGAAACTATACATCCGGGTAAAATGGTACAATTTCTCTAGAATTATTATCGAAATGGACAAAAGAATAGTTTTAACGTATTAAATTTCCAATTGTGAATCCAACACAATTCAAGTGATGCAATTTTCACTATGGACACGACAGCTTCTTCCCGTTTTGTTGTTTGATTTGTTCGTTTTACTTTGCAAAGAAGAATCGTCCTACATTTTGGTTTTTAGCATTATATGGAACACACAATGAGAACGGTTCCAAAAGTTTAACAAAAAATAAAACAGAAAACACTTAAAAGTTGTGTAATAATTTCTTGAGTGTGTTGCAAAAGAAACCAAACTGGCAAAAGTGTCAGAAAAGACCAAAAGTAATTGCCCACTACACTAAGCTGGCATTGTGTCAATCAACATGAAGTAGGAACTGTGTTCGAGTATACTGTACGTACAGTGAGTCTCAACTCAAACTCAAAGAATTTTTCAATTACTGAAAAATTGAAAATATCATTTAATTCTTATTTTCTAAAATCTTTCAATCTGAAAATTTTCCATTAGAAAACAAGACAAAAACATTCTTGTAAACAGGATTTCCTATTATTTTTCAAAAATTTCGTATGTATTTTGTAATTTGTTTGTTACGAGTTTAATTCAAAATTTGAATTAAAATATAATAAAATATGATTTCACATTGATCAAGAAATCAGTACTCTGAGTGCAAATGTACGCACTTTGAAATTAATCTGACATTCCAAACAAACTCGTAGAAACAATAAATAATTCAAATAAAAACTTTGTACTTTTTGTAATATTTTCCCAAAAGAGTTGAATATTACAACCAAAAAGCCATGCAGGGAAAACAACAACTTTCTTGTTTCGTTCACAAAAAAAGTCAAGAATCGCTGAATTATTAAGAAGAATAAAAAATAAAAATTCAACATGCAAAATAACAAAATCGAAAATGAAATTACGTTACAACAAAACTGCAACAACACAAAATTAAATTTGTTGCAAATTTTCAACTCACAGAATATTCTATGTATGGTGAACAAAAAAAATATTCCACCAAAACAAGAATTCAGTAACTTTTTATAAAATAAAATCAAAATTCAAATCACATAAAAAAATTTAACGAACCCAACATTTTGCAATGTGTCAAGACTTAATTTCACAAATATTATTTGATGTCTCATTTATTTTGAAATGCAGAATTTCCTCAAAATGCAGAATTTTTTAAAATAAAGAATATTCTTTAATTAAGAATTTATAAAGTTATGTGGGTGGTTTTTGTAAATACCAAAAAGTTGCAACATTTTTAAACCGCATTTTAAAAACCCGGAAAGCGGAACAGAGTATTTTTTGCTCTGTTCCGCACACAAAATTGTTTCTCTCGGTTCAACAAACCGTAAATACCATACTCTAAAGAATATATTCTGTGTGTAAATACAAAATGTTTTAGAATCAATTTCCCGAGAATTTATTCTTCTTCTTCTTTCGGTAGAATTAATCAAAAATATGCAGAAAAAATCGAATGCAAAATATATGCAAGAATATTGTTGTGTGTGTGTGTGTGTTTAGATACACTTTCTGGTTGTTTCTGGTTGCGAGCGTGTGCACTCTCGTTCGTATCATACCGCAACATATTCACTCAAGTGCAAACACGAACACACACACACACGAATATTCTTGCCCAACTTTATTTGCCCTTGTACCCAGTGGCGCACGCAATTGCCCCCCCCTAAAACCAGCAGATTCCTTCCAGTAACATTCAAATACAGAATCAACACTAAACAGAATATATCTACATCACAACACACAAAGCAAATAGACTTCAAACACACAGAATATTTTGAGAGAATTTCGAGAGCACACAATGGAAAATATTTGGCAGGAGAAATAATATTGTAAAACAACAATAATAAATTGGCCAAATTAAATTGCCATTTCCTGGTACAACATTGTGCTCCACAACAAAACAACAAACAGAATATTCTTTGTATACAATTTTGAGTTCTTTCTCTCACTGTGTGTGTGTGCAATATCTCGTAATGATGATCATACACACAATAAAACATAAAACACAAGATTTATTACTAACAATGTAGCACAACAGGAGAGAGGAAATTTGTTACAATTGCAACAAACTTGAAGAAGAATAAATTGAATGGACTCACTCTGTGATTCTGAATGAACAGAAGAAGAATAAGAAGAATGGAGTCATTAGAGTGAGAAAGTGGAAATATGTTTGATTATTTATTTTGAGTAAAACACATTCTGTTTGTGAATGATTCAATTCTGAATTTTCGAACGCTCAGTCAAACTCATTTCTCTCCACAATTTGAAAGTCCCTGTCCCCAAACCGAATGCACCCAAATGAAGTTGTCATAATGCACTGTCTCTGTGTCGTACACACAAATTAATCTCAAATCAGTGGACACCAATTGAGGCGAGTCAAATTGGTAAGCTCAATCTTGCACCGTATAATTTCATTTGTGTTAAGCCCCCCAGAAAGTTTGCCTTATTATGGCTGTATATTGCTTTATGAATAGGACAAAATGGCGGAAATTTTCCTGGATCTAAAATGTAATAATAAACTAAACTAAGTATAAGTTCAACAAATTTCTTATTTACAAAATAATAAGAAATGTATAGTAATTTGTACACATTTTTATTATTATACACATTTCCCAGTATTCCCAAAGTAACGGAATATTCCGGGCGTACCTAGAATCGTAGTGATAAAATTATCACCAGAATGTATGTGCGCGACTAATTGGCTCGGGTGCCAATTATATCTCGAGTCAATGGACACTCACGCATTTTTGTATCACAAAAAATGTACGTTCAGATTGTGTGTGTGTGAGTGTGTTCTGTATTAAGGAAAGAATATTCTGTGTGTGTGACAATGCTTGGCGCTGATGTGTGATTTGATTATCCGGGGAATCAATCACACACTCACTTTGGGGTGAGAGAATATATTCTGTTGAGTGAGAGGAAGGGAGAGAGAGAGATAGTGACCGAAATGAGGCCAAATGAAGTGGACAACCATTAGTATCCGCACCCCACACAATGCGATGATGGAATATTCTGTGCATAACAATAATAATAACGAACCGATTCTGCATTAGACAGATAAGTCACAAATGGACAAATGGACAGACACACAAATGCATTCTCTCTCGCGTGGACACATTAGCGAATAGAAGTAATGCAGATTGCTGAATGAACACACAATGACGAAGATACTAATGAGAGTGTCCAGAGTGATGATGATACTGATCGAGATTGAGATGGAAATAGATTTAGATTCTAAATTGGATTAGGACACACAATGAGGAGGAAGAGGAAGCGAACTGGGACCCACTCTGATACACTCAAGGACAGAATAGAGTGATCCCAAAACTGAGATTTGCTCTAATTTTCTAAATTTTTAATTCTTTATAGAATGTAGTGAAATCTAGTAATATTCCAAATTGTTACAAGTTTGCATAAATTCTCCCTTGCATGCACTCAAAAAACAAAAACAACAACACAAGCCCTTTAATTAAGTCTTTCTAATTAGCAGAATCATTGAGAGTTCATGCTAAAAAGAGATTCTGTGTATCTTTGGAAGACACACACACACACACAAGAATCTGTAAAGTGATCTAATGAATGGAACCATTCAAGTGCAACGAGTTCCATGGGTAAACCCAAAAGATTCACATAACAGCATTCTTTGATTTATGTTCTACTAAGACACAGGAACTTTAGTCTCTGTCTAATGAAGAAAATATTCTTCTAGTGAAAAGTTTGGAAGATTTTGTTTTTGCTGCAGAATTTAGACATTCTTTTTGCTGTCTTATTAGTAGTGGAAAATATTCTTTTTGGTATTTTACTTGCAAAGGTTAACAAGGTTTGTCTCGTTTGTGTTTGCATTTGGAATTGTTTGTTTGTTTGTTTTTAATTCGGTCTAATACATTACACATTGAATCATTGATTCATTCACTTTTTCGCTTCTAGCTAAAATCTTTGAGTTCTTTTGGATTGCGTGGGTTTTTGTACGCAATGTACCAAATGGATCGGATCTGGGTGTACAATGTTTGCTGTTTGAGAATCAAGTCAATATAGAATCAGTATAAAATAAATCTCAATTATTTATGTTTTGTGTCTTTGGGAATTACGAAATTTTCGTTATTATTCTGTAGGTTAGTATAGTAATGATAAAACAGATTTAAAATTACATCAAAAGTTGAACACAAAAATCAACTTTTCGACTCAATCAATCGATTTGTTCCAGAAACAAATGTCTCTCTTTTTGTTGTACTCCAAATCCAAAGCAATTTGTCTTGTATTTCTTGTTTCTTTTTTTTTATCAACCTACAGAATCTCACCGGACTGTACCGGTGTGGTGATTTGTATAATATACCAATAAGAAGAAGAATAAGAATTCTAGATAATCTAACCAGGAACAGGAACATAATAAATTGATTCAGTAACTATGATGTTGTAATCGAATATATATCTTTGAGGGTTAGATATAAAGTTTCCACTCACAAGTACTATGTTTTATGAATGGGCCAATTGTGTGGCAATTCTGTGTTGATCTTAGGAATATTATCAAAGATCATCAATCTCTTCAACTGTTGGCCAACTGCTTTCGATTGGTTCGGTATTTGTGTTGAACCAATTTGTGTTTAAATATTAAACCAATTTATTATTAATGTATTTGGGTTTGTACGATGATGCTGACGAGTGTTTGAGGTCTGGTTTTCTTTAATAAAGGTCGCAGAATTGGTTCCAGAATTTGATTGGGCGCTTATTATAAATGTTGAATCTATATTTGTATACGATTATATACAAGTCGATTACGATTGTGTGTTTGTGTGTATGTGTGCAATGTATACAGATGGTCGTTGCAATGCTAAATCGATCATATCAATTTCGATTCCGGGAAAAATTCTGTTTTATTCTGTAGAATATTATGAGCTAGTCAATATTAGTTTTTTACTTTAATTCAATTTGATTCAGACAAATTTTGAATTTTGGTTTGCACCTTATGGTGTGGTGTGTTCGTTTCTGCATGTACAAAAGGTTGAACAACCGGATTCGATCAAATACAAAATGGAAATTCTATGTATGAAATTCTATAAATAAATACACTCAGAATGTGAGTGATTTTATGAATTTGAATGATGATGATTCTATTTTTGTTTTAGGTTTGATTATTATGTGATTCTGATTTTTAGGATAATTATTAGTAAATGATACGACATATTTGAAATATCTAATTTTGGTTTATTAATTTCAATAAAATATATATCCAACATTAATTCCATGAACAGAATTGTTGTACCTGTAAAAATCTCCAAACCTGAAACACAAAGTCACTATCACTAATTAACGAAACGATACTCTCTCGATGACATTCAATAATAATAAATAACATTTATTAGTGTTATCATTATTATTATTATTATTAAATATTCCAAACCGGAAAGTTCCGAAATATAGAATATTCTGTAGTTGTAGTAGTAATAATAATAATAATGTTAATAATAATTACAATAGTACAATATTGCAGCAAGGAACGCAACCTGTGTGCTACATACAAAAAATTGCCGTGTAAATTGGCTCACAATAAAAAAATATTGATGGAATATTCCGTTTTGGGTATTCCTGGGGAGTTTTCCGAAAAGATAATAGAACAAGAAAAAGAAGAATAAAAAATGTTTCGGGATAAATGAATATTTTTATCAATAAAACACACATATGCATAGGTTTAATTAATGATTCTATAGTTTCGAAATACCGGATTTTTGGGAATTACTAGAAAGAGTTCATTCACTTTCACACAATTGTGTAAATTCTCAAGTGCAAGCAAAAAAACAAGAATTTCAATTTCTAAATTTAAAATGTTTGAATTAAAAATTTTCAATGGAAAATTGGCGGGAAAACTGTGTACGTAAAAAAGAGAGAATAAAAGTACCATGTTTGTTTGGCTGATTGAACAATGGATGCGTCAGTGTGTGCCATTAGACGTCAACAACTATCAACTAGCAAAGCGAGCAATAGAGAATTGTAATTAAATTGAGACATTTCCAATTGGCACAACACGGCACATCAACACACTCACAACTGGACACAATCGATGTGCGTACAGTTCTGTTGAGACAAATTAACTGTCCGTCAGTTAGACACGGTTTTAACACGGCAATAACACTTCGGGCACACATGCACACACAGAATTACATCGATCCAGGAAAGATGTGCAGTAGACAGAGGCAGAGACTTTTATAATACCATTCGTGTTTACTAACAAGCGGCAGTAACATTAGCTTCAGAACAGGGGTTTTTGGTTTACTTGAAAATTGGAACCAAATTTATCAAAAATCCTATTTTGAGAGATGGATTTTTAGATAAAAGTCTGTATAAGAATTGAGTTGTTGAATTGTTGAATTGATTTATTGTGGAATTTATTGAATTATTTTTGATTTATTTTTTGGAAACCCCTGATTGAACCTCTCCTCCTACACCACTGTTTGTGTAACCAGAGTCATTCATTGTTTCATTAGGCTTGCCACCATTGAGTCGTTAATGTGTCGTTTAATTTGTTGTTAATAATTTAAGTAAGCCAACAGAAACGCATACACAAACAAACGCAATTCAGTAGCGCCCAGAATGGTGCCCAATTCTTTTACTATCGGTCTACTATCTTTCCTTCCAATTGGGCGCCAAGTCATACAAACACACACACACAACCAGAAATGTAGCAAATTGGAGGCCAGACAAGATGCGCTGAGATAGAGCAAAAGATGGTGAGTCCAAGATGGCTCCCAGTTGGGGAATTGGGCGCCAAGTACATTACACTGGCCTTGACCGTGTAAAGGCAAATGAGAAGAGGAGAGGGAAAGATGGTGCTCACTCGTTCATACATGCATGCACAAGTTCCTGGAAGCAAAAAGCAAAAAGAGAAGGGAAAACATGCATGAACACACAAATTGGCTACATTCGCACAGATAACACACAGAATATTCCTTGAACAAAATATTCACAACATTAATCGAACAAATAAACAGATTTGTTATGTAACAATTTAATTTAATAATAATTTTATTAAACAATATGATCGGGTAATGGATTGTTAAGTTTTATCAAATAAAATAAAGATTGATTTTGTTTAAATTGTTCAAAACGAACCAGAATATTTTATTAATTTTCTCCTCATATGAATATAAGGAATATTCCCGGATGTGCTAGACACATACAAAATATTCCTGTGTGCGGTTAGTTTCAAGGAAAATTTTGGTCTGTTTCGACATACATTGCAGAGAGTTTTGTCGAGTGTATCAAATTTCATCTAATGCAAACAAATACCAAAACTTAATACGAGAATATATCTAAAGAGAATATTCTTCTGTTAAAGTGTGTACTGGAATTTCACTTTACTAAAAATTTCGAAAGTAAATTGAAAAATTAAATTTCTTATGCCACTTGAAAATTCTTCAACAGTTTACAACTCTCTACAAATTCAAATTGACTTTTTGTTATAAAGAAAATTCCATACAAAATATATTCACTGTGTAGTCTTTTCATATTCAAATGCATTTTGTAGGAACAAAAACATAAGAAATTACAGGGCAAATAATTTTCGTATTCCTTCATTGTAGGCACATTCGTGTGAATAACATACACAGTAGCTCATACATATCCGGAATATTCTGGTTAAACGAGAATGTTGCTAAGAAGAAGCAAATGGAGGTTAATTGCCACTTACTTGGAGCTAAAAGGCAGTGAGAGCAGTGAGTAAGGGAGATTCATAAAGCACATCACCGAATTGTATATCTCATAATTATACAGAAGCGACAAAAAATCACAGAATTCAAGAGAATTCCGGGAAAATAAGACTCACACTTATTCATTCATTTGGTCCATTTCAAAAAGACGAATCATAAAGAGTCCCTTTCATTCTATCCACAATCGTACACAGAGAATATGTCCTTAAAATAATTAAATTAATTATTATATTAGTGTAGATAAGATTCTGGTGAACATAAACTATATGAACAGTCCTCAATGGCCACAGAATATTCCGTGAGAGTCGTACTCTTTTGACTAATGTCGCAATAACTTAATTTGCACTCATATAATGTATTCTTATATAATTAAAGCAAATAGAGTGAAAAGGGTGCAACAAAAAGTTTATTTAATTCTTTAGATCCCATTCAACAACAAAATATTCTGTTTGTAAATTAAAGTTTTATTTAATAGTAGAATATTTTAGTATGTAAACAAGAATATTCTTTAATGGATTTAAAGTTTAATTTAACTACATACAACTAGCAAACAAAATGGTGTATAATAACCACATAAATTAAGATTAGTGTATTTTAGTGTTCTTTAGAAAATGATTCTACAAAGTAAATAGAATATTCCGTGTGTGTGCTGTAATATAGACAAATTAGAGTAGTAGTGCCATACTGTGAATGAGTCAGTGTACGGACAGATGTTACAGCACTTCCGGCACGTGATTCTTCATTAGCATGTCTAAAGAATATATATTCTTGTAGTTTATTAAATTATTTGTGGGTAACCCAAAAGTCTGTGAACCGTACAGGAATGTACAGAATATTTTTTATTACTCTATAGAAAGTATTGATATAATAAATGAATTACTATAATTAAACTGTGTCTGTTTTGTTGTCTCTTTCAATTAGATCT
Organism: Rhizoglyphus robini; assembly: GCA_023373905.1. NCBI lineage: Eukaryota > Metazoa > Arthropoda > Arachnida > Sarcoptiformes > Acaridae > Rhizoglyphus > Rhizoglyphus robini. The sequence continues at coordinate 8,298,436 of JAKIJQ010000001.1, read as the reverse complement.
CAAATTCGTCTATTTCAACAACAAACACTTCCGGCAGCCGTTCTCTGGTGCGACCAAAACGAGTCATTCCTGTATCATCACACCAAACCGACTATAAGCAGCAACCTTTCCCGATGCCCACAATGGCGGAACAGGAAACCTACCACATACGGTTGGTTACCCTAGGGGCGACCAACACTGGCAAGTCCGCCATTTTGAAGGTATGTTTTTTGGCTGATTGACTTTTGACCTTATTCATCCTCAAAATAAAATATATAATGTATACTAGTAAGTTAGGTAATTTTAATGTGGTACATTGCACAATACATTTGGCACATTCAAGTCTTATGGGCTACTGTAGCCTTCACGGAACGGGCAATGTTCCTCTTGACAGTGCGACTCATTTTTGGCATTGAGGATCGCTTGGTTGACTTTGCTCGTTTGGATGTGAGTTTGCGTGAAATCATTCCTGGGGCTGAAGTGCCTTTTGAGGTTCCTTTCCTCGACGATGTTTTGCCACCTTTCCGTGATGAGGTCAGACGCTTTGAAGTTTTGCCTTTCGAGCTGGTTCCGTAGCCTTTGGCACTGGTTGCACGACCTTTGGCGCTTGTTGTACGACCTTTCGAGCTGGCTCCGTAGCCTTTGGCACTGGTTGCACGACCTTTGGCACTGGTTGTAAGACCTTTTGAACTAGCTCCGAAACCTTTTGCGCTAGTTGCATGACCTTTTGAACTGGCTCCATGATCTTTTGAGCTTGTTCCGCCACCCTTAGAGCTGGTTCCGTGACCTTTCATTTTGATCTTACCACCTTTCGAAGAAGATCCATGACCCTTTGAGGAAGATCCATGACCCTTGGTAGACCTACGACCTTTTGGGGCAGCGCCCGCACCGACTTTGTCTTTGAAGCAACAGAAATAGACACCCACGGCAGTGACCCCAAGCAGAACAATCAAAGCAATGATCACTCCAATGATAATGCCAATCGGTGATCCACTCTCGGCAACGGCTCGAGTATCGTTTTGATTGTTGTTAGAATCGTTCTTCTTGGGTGACTGTCCCGGCACGAACACATCTTTGTAAAGGTACGCGCTCAGCACAATGTCATAGTTCCACATACCACTGCCTTTCTCAAAAGTGATGTCACCCGTAGTGATGATCAGCTTGAGTTGTCCATGGTCGAACATGAACACGTACTGGCCACTGGTGAAGCCAGTCTCCACATTCCAGTTGGGTGCATCATCACTCGCACAGTAATGCTCTATTTTCGAGTAGTAACTGCCCTTGGAACTTCTGCACATTGAGAATCTGCCACCCGAGAGGGCACTGACTGAGGCATCTTGGTCGTGGATTGTGTTCGAGTCGAATGTGTATCCACCGAAGGCATGATAGTATACAGGAGGTCCTAGAGGTGAAACGGTCAAAATGGTATGTTCCAAAATGAACTCTAGTCTTACCATCAATAAAAATAGCGGCATAGTAGTAATAGAAAGTAGCATTCTTGTCAGTGGACATGAATGCTGGATTCATATAAGTGTCCAAGGTTTCTACATGTTCGAAGGCACCAAAATACCATTTCAAAGGGTATGTATCCAGTTTGTCTTGGTCGATGTTGTAGAGCACTTCTATAGGGTCCGGATCGGTCACTACGGCCAACACGTACACATACTGAGAGTCGCTGATGATGATGGTCTTGTTGGTTATTGTTTTGCCCTTTAGCCTCGAGTGCAGGGTGGCCCACTTGGCACTCAACAGGACACCACCAGTTAGAGTTATCTTGGGCGCTTGATGCTCGCAACAGCCACTCGTGTTCACGGACTTTTCCGCCAATTGGTCGTACACGTAGATGTTGTCTGGATTGTTCTCCCAATTCGATTTGCCCACTAAGGCAATGAAGCGTGTGTTGATGACTCCGATTGAAAGGATGAACCGCTTGCCTTCGCCTAGGTCCTTGCAGATTTCCTAGGGATACAACAAAAAGTTACGGTCAATTGTACCAGTCATTAAGGACGTACCTCATCGATCGGATCTTGCTTTGTGTAGTTGACCAACAGAAGTAGACAGACAGTGACAATGGAACGAACAGAAAACATTTTTGAGAAAAGCAAAAAGGCGCAAAACAACTCAAACCCCAGCGACAGCAGTTTTATATCATCGAAAACTGATTCGAAAACTCCACTTAATTTAGATAATCAAAACTTCCGGAATTCGAAAATAATAAAACAAATTATGCAAATATTATTATACAAAATCTTCTTACACAAAAGCGCGCTTCGCCTGTAGAAACAGGTGTAAATGAAAGTATAATTAAAGTGCATTTTGTAAAGAATATTATTATTCTGTTTATTATTCTTTGACTATTCATATGAATGAATGAGTGAGTGAATAGAGTTCGGGGCGCCCATGCTCCCACGCACAACGCCATCTGTCACACGCACCACCCTTTCCCTTAACTCAATAGACATAATTAATCACTTTTAATTTAATTAACTTTTATTCTTTTCTTCTTTCTTCCTATTTACACCCAACCCTCTATCTCGCTTTATCAAATTACCATTGATCGATCCAACACTATTTCCACACTCAACACTCAACACTCAACTCAACTCAGCGGTTTCTGTTCAACACATTCTGTGAGAAGCATCGTCCAACAGTGGAGGATCTGTTCACCAAGGACTTTTCCTTTGGAACGCTCTGTCTCAAGGTATGTATATTCCTATGTTAGTTCCATCATAATCCAAACACACAAACACACACACAACCACAGAACAATCCATCTTGAGTGTGCACGCAGTGAAAGATACGATTCATCCAAGTGACTGTGCACTGCGCCCCACCATCGATTCATCTTCATTAGTACACACTCAAATAAATGTACAGGGTTACACCAATTTGATTAATTCCGGAAACAAATAGAATATTTATTTACAATTTGAAACCACCCTGTACGGTATATACTTGAGACACAACAGATGACCAAAAAAGAATATGCACACAAAAAGAGAATCGTCTTGACAAACTCAACACAAAAATCTACAATAAGTTCCGGAATATTTAGCCAGTCTCAAGCAGAAGTAAAGACACTTTTTGGATACTCCAAACAGTGTGCACTAGAGACAGTGTTTAGCATAAACTTTAGCATAATTAAATTTATTTATTATTATTATTCTCTCATCAGAATCCATTTCCAATTTGGATAATAAATTAGTCAACTCGTAAAATTCAGAGCAATTCAAAAAGTCTGTCATATATTCTCGAATAACATTAGAAATCATGCAGAATATTCATGAATAAATAGCGAAATTTATACACATTTGTGAGGCAAATAGATTTGTTTAGATTCAAATGGGAATTCTTTATTTAAAAAATGGCAAACTTTTAAATATAAAAATAATTGATTTTTTATGTACAATATTCTCGTGTATTTAAACTTTATGAACTGCAACTTTATTATTTGGTTGTTCATATAATATTATATAAAATATTTTTCAATTAAAATTCTAATCGAAAAAAGCTCATCAAACCTAAATTATATTTTATTATCATCAAGAGTTGTTGATGATGGAATTTCTCGGGAATATTCTGCAACATAGTACACTTACACATACAAACACATACAAATCTAATTATCTAAATTAACGTTTTAATTTAATTCGTTAATTTCGGAATTGTCACTAATTCTTGTCTCTCTCCTCTCCTCTCTCCCTCCTCCTCTTCTCCCCAATTTGTGCTAGGTCGACTTTCTCGACACGGAAGGTAGTATGCAATTCCCGGCCATGAGACGACTGTCAATTGCAAACGCAAATGCATTCCTACTGGTGTACAGGTTCGTGTCGCGTATTTGCTTTTACTATTGCCTGAATTTCTATGAACGAACGCAATATATTCGTGAAAGAACAATGACACAACCGAAGAGCAAAACAAAAGAAAGAACAATGAAAAAACAATCGAATCGAATCGAGAAAGAGAGTTAGAGAGGGGACCTTGTTTGTGACACCTCAAGCGTGTAACACACGAGTCCCACTCACTGTACAGAATATTCTGGTGTTGTGTCGTGTTGTGTAGTAAACATGATTGCAATCGATAGTAATAGTACAACTAGTGAGATGACAGACACAGGCTAGACACTCTACACACACACACAATACAGAATGTTCTTTTCTGAAGATCCAAAATCAAAGCAATAGAATCAGAAACGTTCAGTAATTTAACACCCAATACCAGAATATTCTTGTCGTACAGCACAACTATTAGCAGGGTAATTAAATAACGTGTGTGTGAGTAGTACAAAACATGTATAAACATACATAAGATATAGTAAGGGTGAGCTTATAAGTTTCTGCACTGTTGAGTCATTCATGAACAATTGTGACTAGAATCGGAATTTGTTATTCTGTATCAATAATATCCGAAGAGTGGGAAAGTTTTCTGTGAAAATTAATGATTTGCCAACATTGTATTATTTGTTGGTTGTGTGTGTTATAACACTAATGGTTTGGTCTAATAATTTTTCTCTTTCTTCTGCCTTTCCCTCTCTCCTACTTTTCCTTCAATGTTGGCTTCTCTGTCATGCATTACATTTGCTACTTGAAACATCATTAAACGGACGAACTGTTTCAACTCTCACATACATACAACAACATCATAAATCAATCAATCAACCCAAAAATCGATCAATCAAAACACTTCTTCCCCTCTCTCTCTCTTTCTGCCTCGGATCGATCCATTTAATGCGTAATCGATTGATCGATTGTATTTGTCCATCTTTACTCGCAAACCCAAACAAACAAACAGTATCGAAAGTCCAGTTTCGTTCGAGGTGATCAAACAGTGCTTCGAGGAGATCAAGGAGATTCGAGGGGATTTTCAGGTAAGAAAATTAAATTTTCACAATAAAATTGACTTGCCAAAAAAACCGACCATAACATTAGAATCAAATTAATTCCAAAGAAATTTCCTATCTAGTCTAACTAAACCTCGTCATTGTTATTTTAAGTATTCAGTGCACATTCTCGCTTTTGGATCTATTCCAATCGAGTACAAAAGAAACATAATACACAAACCAAAAAGAGGGGGCGAAACTAAAAAGAACGAAACTAATTTTGGACCAATCAGAATCAGCTCAATTCGACCCCCAAACTGTACTCGAACAATGCGATGCTAAATAATACAAAGTGCGAAACATGATATTCTGTCTTTGAATTAGAATGTAGAATCGTGAACAAATCCTTGATGTGCATCAATGAATTCATTTAAAAAATATTCCATTAATGAGCATCACTTCTATGAATTGTTCCAGAATAGTGAAACTTTTGAATGCACCCAGTAGATTTAAATTTAAAAACATTAATTTATCAAAACTTTTTTATAATGAAAACCAAAATTTAAATTCCCTATTTAAAATTCATAGACATTGATACTCTAATTGGGACGAATGAGCGGAATTAGCAAAATCCGTCACGGAAATTTATTTTGTTCTGACATTTTAAAAAAAATCTTTCATTTGTAAATGAGGGATAACGAGCGAATTTAAAAATGTTTCGCAATAATAGCGGTTTGCAGTAGAGAATAATCTGGGATTAGCAAAAATAGTATTCTAGTGGGGAATGAGCACTCGGAAGAATTTGTTCTTTAAGGATCCTTCTTGAGTCTCAAGATTTGTTTTTTTGTGTTACATAATACGAATCACCAACAACAGTACAATTGAGTTAATTAAAATTGTCTCATAGAATCTTCATTTTCTTTCCCCAAAGAGAATATATTCTTGAGCAATTTTCAAGGACTTTAAAGCTCTCAAGTTTTAATTAAACTTGAAATTCTTATTCTTGTCTTTTCCTCTTTTCCTTCTCTTCCTTTGCCACTTCAATTCTCTCATGTCTCATCTCATGATTCTGCTCTTGGCCTACTTTTTTTCTGTTTCTAATGTTTCCTGTTTTCAATTACCTCCCAATGGACCTGTCATCGCGTCATGGACGACTGTTGTTCCTGTCGACTATTTCCACTCAACAGGAAGTGCCTATGATATTTTTAGGTAACAAACTCGATCTCGACGCACTGCAGGAGCGTACTGTGCTAAAGGAGGACGTCGCAGAGTGGGTCTTCTGTGAGCTGCCCAAGCTTAGGGCTAAGGTGAGTTTGTTGTTGTTTTTGTTGTTGGACTTATTAATATTAGGAATTCAATAAGTTTATAGGAATTATTATAAATAAAAATCAAGAACCTTAAAAATTATTCCGGAAATATTGAGTAATTTATTGAAGTACTTAAATTTCAGAATTAACATTAAAAATTTCATATACTAAGTGACTCTTTAAAATGAAGAAGGCTCCAAGGCAAAATTATTCCATTATGGTTTTCTTAGCATTTAGTCTGTTTAGTCTGTTTGATCTGAACCCAAACAATCCCACTCACTCATGCATTAATGAACCTCTTTTCCTCTCCTCTCAGGTGATGGAATGTTCAGCCAAGTCGAACCAGAACGTCAAAGACGTCTTTCTCACCTTCCAACAGCTCGCCCGCATCCCGCTGCCTAATGACGAGGGCCTGAAGCGACGCTCCTCGGCCCAGGCACGTGTCCAGAATGGACGCAAATTTGCGGGCACCAACAGTCTCAGTCCCAGTCATGCGAACAATGGCACAGCCGAGAGTGTCAGTGCCAACAATACGCCCAACACCAGTCCTCGGCTCAAGCCACGCTCTCGCTCGCTGATTCGACGAACGTCGAAAAAGTTCTCCAAGTCCAAGGAGCAGACCGACGCAGACGATTGCACCGTGTCGTAAGGGAACGACAACCTGAAGGTTGGCAAGGTCAAGGTCAACATGTCCTATGAGCCCGTGAGCTGTCAAACGCCAAAATGCCAGAGCTCTACTTATCACAGACACCGAACACAAATGTTTCCATTTCAATTCCCGCTTTGGAATTCGTACGACTATTTCCACACAAACATCACATCACACGCCAAATATATTTAAACACATAGGGAAACTTCCCCGCTGCTTCATGTCTCCATATCTTTTCTTCAAGCTTTCTGAGAAACTGTCTCTCTCATCTTATCTCTCAACTGCTTATCTTGCTATCTCTGATCTCTAACGCTGATATATTACATGAACGTAACATTTTTGTCTGTTTTTGATTTTTTAAATTAATTTTATTTTTCATAAAATAAATAAAAATAAAATCTCAAATATTTTAATTTCTCAATTAACACACACACAAATGTAATTAACAATATATATCAATTACCAAATGTCACATACACAAAAACAAGCAGATAATAACGTCATTTGTGACTGACACCAAATTATGATCACAATTCATGATGTGATGATTGATCTATTTTCATTAACTGTAATTATGATTTAAATATAAATAAATATATAATTATTTGTTCAATCAATAAATTGAGAGACTGAACGGGTTAATACATTCCAAAAATAGCCAAAACTTCTATTTTAAATTCAACTTTTAAATGACCTAAATATTTTAAATTTCCAAGTACAAGTTTTAATTCAAAATTCAAACCTAAAATCCCTAAAGTAAACTTATAGAATGTTTAAGAATTTTCAAGGTTTATTTATTTATAAAAATAAAATAATAAAATAAAAATAAACTCAAAATTCCTAATAATAATTATAAAACTGGTTGAATTCGTTTGCTTTATCAATTGAGTTCTTCTGCGAATCCCCTCGACGGCAACGAAAATATATATAATTATTACTCAAACTGTAATGAAACATTGTCGCGGAAAGACCCCAAAGGGTTTCAAGGGAAAACAAACCCAAAATACGATAATGACTCGAATGACTGTGCTGAACTGAAAAAAAAACACACAACTCACAAAAGAGTTTGTCGTGTGTGTGGTCCCAAATTAGAAACTGTCAAACAGTGAGGAGACAAAATAGAGACAGAAGAGAAGGGGACGGAGTGGGGGGATGGAGAGGAAGGAGAGATGACAAGAGAATTGTCATCAAGAAGAGTTGGTTTGTAAGTTTTGTAACCAAAAAGAGTGCACAGAGTGAGGCACAAATGTGAGTACAATTTGAAGAATTAGGAATCAATTTACGAATGAATTTTGGAATTTTGAATCAATTCTTTACGTACAAAATAAGGTCTTAAGACTCGTCTGATATACAGGGAAAAAGCCTAAAAAGAAGTCTATTTTAATGCATTGTTGTAACAGAATTTAAAATAATTAATCTAAACGATTTGGAGTTTTAGATCAATTCTGTATTTACACAATAAGGTTTGGCCTTGAGACTCATTTGACATCTAGGGAGTGACTCTGATGAGCAGATACTTCACTGCATTGCATTTTTCCCTCATTTACTACAAACTTTCCTCAATCAACACCAAACTTAATCCCAATCGAATACACCCAAATTGCACTCCACAAAATCAATCATCAGTACAAAAACTTAACGGTCATCATATCTCCATCTCTGTCTGTCTGTGTATGGAATAGTTCCAAAATTAGCATAATTGGTTCAATTGTTCCAATGCATCACTGTCCTCTCTGTGCTGTGTTGTACTGCGATCCATCAGGCAATAGACGCCTAGACCCAAATTACCAGGAAAATTTGATTTCAAAATTATATTATATTAATTTACTGTTTGACAATTAATTACGGGACAAAAATGGAACGAACTGAGTGTGAGACAGTTTGAGGACAAACAGTCGAGTCGAGTGTGTGTGTGGAAAGCATCAAAATTCAAATTAGGTACACTCAATTGAGGAGTGAGCCAAAGACCAGAGACAGAGAATATTCTGCTGTTGGCTGCTGAATGTGCCCAAAAGGGGAATTCTCCCAAAATTGGCCCTCAAAGGAATATTCCATTAAACTTGTAAATATTTTTAAAGGGAGAATATTCTCGTAAGTATTCAAATTTTGGAGTCGGTCTCAATATTTATTTTTATATATATAATAATAAGAAAATGAATATACAAGACAGGAAAGCAAACATTGGACTCCAATCAAACAAGCAGGACTGGACATATTGGAGAGAATATTCCGATGCAGAATAATATGCTACAAATACTGTAAAAGTAAAAGAATATTCTTACACAGGAGAAACATTCCGTAAAATTGAGAAACTTCTTGAAAAGGAGCACTCAAGTATATTCTGTTTGCATGAGTGTGTGTATGTGTGTAAATGATTCGCTAATTGTAATTCGAGTACGTGTGTCAGTGTGTGCTTGACTACTGTCGCTAGGAATATTCTTGTGTTTACATACAAGTATTGAGTGATTCTGAACAAAATAAAATTGAATTTACATTAAAAATAACAAAATACATATTATTCGTGCAACACTCAATACACTGTCTATTAATACAGTGATAAATGAGAGTACATCAGTGAGTCAGTGAGTCAGTGTGTATATCTTAGCACTAAGAATCCCTAGAATATTCCTGATCCAGCAAAAAAGAAATCAATTATACACACCAAAATAATATATACATTAGATTCAATTTAAATGTATCAAACACACACACACTCACAAACAGAATCCCCGGGACAAATAATTTAATCTTGTACAGAATATTTGTGTGGACTAAACAAATTTTATAAGAAGTACACAGAATATTCCTAATGTAGCATAGAAGCACTTGATGTGATGCACTTGTAAAACCAGAATCCATATAAAATTATATGTTCAAGTACTTGGTACAGTTTCAATGGACTTTCATGGAGGTAATAAGATAAGAGAGTTAAGAAAATATTGTCGAATTAAAGAATATATGTTCGTGTACTTCAACTTTTGAATGAATGGATAATAAGTAAATATAAATAAATATTTTCTAGAATAATAAATATTATTGAGAAGTACAACTTATTTTTCAAATTCAATTACAAACCAAAACAGAATATTCCTCGAAAGTAATAAAAATAATACAATTAATTAATTGTTTTCCTTAATTATACATTGTTAATCACTGTAATAAATAGATTCTACAATGTGTTGGCATTATGTTTTCCTTTCTTAAAATTATATTATTAGTAATATTTGATGACACTCTGTAAAAGTATGCCTGAAACGAGTGTTCGATCACGATTGCTTAATTAATTACCTCTGGTATTATTATTGGGCACCCAAAGCAATAATTAGTCTTGCTTTATTTCATTGTATGTTGCTCTGACTCGATCCTGGACCGATTGGGACTTTCAAAGGGTACAGCAGTAATAATAATGTCCATTAAATTGAGGTCACACACAGGTCAATTACAGGATGTACATGAACATGTAAAGATCATAAAAAATAATAATAAAGAAAAATCATATAATTTAAGGTACATTCTGTAGTGCAAAAGTGTTCCAATTGGAACTATTCGTATACGACGTGACAAAAACCTAAATGTCCCAAGGTTGCAATAAAACAACCACCCCGGAAAATGTCAATGTGTATTATCGCTTTTTATTACCCAAATCAATACAATTAAGGTCGGGGGAAAAATGTTTAAATAAAATGAGACTCTTCGCAGAAGTAATAATAATTTACAGAAACTTTTATCATTATCTGACGAAAGTATTATTGTTTTATCAGGAAGTGAACAGAAAGGTTCAAAATTGCGCACAACTCTGATCAATTCAAACACTTTTCAATTGTAATAAAATTTTAAATAATAAAATCAACAATAAAATGGCGCGAAAAATTTAAAACCATAAAATTCAATGTTTATGAACGACCCAATGTGGTTCGACAAAATAATATATTTTCACGCTTTAAATTGTACAACAAAAAGATGCTAAACTTATTGAACATTTCGCGCCACAAACTATTTGACTTTTTCGCATGTTTGAGCGAGAAAAATATTCAAATCAAAAAGGGTTCCAAACAGACGACCTCACTGAACGGACCATTAATCAGCAATAAAACTAATAAAACCAAACACGAAATGCTTCAATATATTTGACAACAAACATAACATTGCTCAATCTGTGGGACTGCACGCAAAGTTGTCATTTCGAATGTTTTGAATGTGACAAACTTACTGAATGCACTCGAAAATTGTATTTTTTATTCTTCGCGCCTCAAACTATTTATCAAACCACATATACTAAAATGCACTCATTCATACATAACGTTAGTATGTGTCATTACTCGTGCGGTAATTATTCCATGCATTCAAAGTTGTGCGAAGGTGGCGGGAAAAGTTTCTGTAAATCAAACTATAATCAAAGATTGAGTAAATGTACAGGAATTTTTGTTTCGTTAATCTGTGATCAAAATTGACGTTTGTCTCGAAAAACAAAATGTGTTTGGAATTTCTGAAACAAATTTTTGAAAAAAGAATATCTGAAAATTAAATATTTCTCTGAATGTAAATAAATACTTTAGTCACTCACCTAAAATTGCCACATTTTCATTGCCACATTGACAAATGTAATAAACACATTGTGAAACCCAATTGCGACACAAATGAAATAAAAAGAATAACAATAGCAAACATTCATTTGAGCAAATATTCTACAGAATGGTTACCAAATAAAGCATTTACAGTGTCAATTCGGGCAACTTTGTTTAACAAACCACTCTGTATGCATGAGTGTGAGCAATTTATAGCGAAATGTTGTTTGTGTCGTAAAGTGTAATGGTACAATGACAAAACAATGTGTTTGTGTTCTTGTGTTTGTATGTTTTGTCTTGTTTGTTCATAATGAAATTGTATCCAAACTCGTAATTCGAAACGTGCACAGAATTAAATTCTTATTATATTTTTGTTGTGCAATTTTACTCCTCTACTTTACATCAAAAATATATTCTCTAAACGTGAGCGAGAATATAATTTAAAGTTTATTTCTCAAGCATTCGAAAAGCACATTTTGAGGAGCCATTTTGGATAAACATGGTCCTTCAAAGTAAGGTTCTTTAAAGTTTGTAATTCAAAAAGAATGCAACATAACAATTTGGTTTAATTAAATCGAAATGATCAAAACATTTGAGCGACTTTCTTAGTGACCTTGAGTCTATCTCTCTATGGTTCAATCTTGTTTGTGGCACTCACTCACTCAATAAATGCAAACTACAATTTGGCATAAAATGGCCAATGGAAAAAGCACACACAAAGTTCTTTTTCTAATATGAATCATTTTTGCTATTTCAATTATTGTTCGGACAAGTCAAACTGTACTATAAAAACTGTACCATAAAATCGAACCCAAAGGTGACTTTACTATTTTGCTCTTGATGTTCAACATGTGCACAAGTCTCAAGTCTAAAGTGGCATTCCTTTTCTGAGGTAACCTTTCACCTTCCGCTTCTTCTTTCTCATTATCACCAATCGTTGCAGTAGTGTCATCAAATGAAAACACGTGACCGAGCCCGAGCAATGGAATCGGCCGCAATAGAGAAGATCATGGAGGAGTACCCACTGCATTACTGGACTTTCAAAGGCAAACGAAATAAACTGGACGAACTGCTGAATGGCCTAATGGATGGTCAGCTGATGGTGTGCTACAACAAGGACGGAATCGATTATCTCGATAAGCAGTTTACGAAACCTATTGCCGAAATTGATGATCAGGGCAGACCGATTCGCAGAAAGGATCGCAATGGACAGCTGATGGTGCAATACTTGGGCACTGGTGAGGTGATCAAAGACGAAGATTATAAAGAATTGAGTGGTGAAGAGGCGAAAGAGGACGAAACGGATGAGGAGGAAGAGGAGGAAGAGGATGATGAAGATGAAGATAGAGATGAACTAGAGAATGAAAGTGATCCCCCAAAGAGCAACAAGGACAACAAGACCTCTCTCGAAGAACAAAATCCTAGTGACCCAGACTGGAAAACCGGTGCGGGCCATGGCGAATCAAACAAGCCTTTCGAACTGAATTCTAGCAAAAAGATTTCGTTGAATGATGACGTGGACAAACGGTCAAAGAAAGACAAAGTTGGTGCAGAGGCCAAAGGTCCAAAGGCACTACCACCGGTTGATTTGATCGAAAAGAAGGACAATCGAGGTCGGACTGCACTGATGCTGGCAGTGACCATGGGTTACCGAGACTGCACCCGAGCACTGCTCAAACACAATGCAGATGTCTTTGCTACTGATCGTAATGGCTTCAACGGTAAGTGACCTTCCTCAATGACCTTCTGCTGACATTTTTTTCTCTTGCCACAGTCTACCACGAAGCCATCACCACTAAAGACACTGGTCTCATACAGATTGTGACCCGAGGAATGGAGAGATGTCGCACCGAAAGCATACTCAAGTACATCCGAGACAACTTTGATGACAAGATACTGAACATTCCAAATTTCTACGTGGAAATTAAGTGGAAAGTGAAAGGCTTTAAGATCTTTGGCTTCTCGGATCAAGTCCGAATCTACAAGAAGGACAACAAAGTGCGTGTGGACAACACGATACTCGACATTCGAGGAGTGGGCGTCTTGATCCCCGAAATGATCTACGTGACCCGTACGATGATTTTCATCAAGTTGGATGACGAATCTCAATTTTACGACGTGAACCATGACACCAAGTCGTACAGTGAACACATTTACGAGTATGAAGTGAAGCACCGGAAGAACAACAAGTATGCCAAGGAGGACATTCGCAATCCGAATCGAGAGTTTGCTATCGACTCGGAGGACATTCACAAGAGACTGAAGCTTATGGTCGAGTTGATTGAGATTGTCGCTAAAAGAATGCGAGTGAGACCATTGTATCGACTATTGCAAAACAGTAAACAGAAAACGAGCTACGTGGACGGATTCAAGTGTGACATTTACCAGATAAAGGGCCTTAAGCAGAAGGTGGCCAGTCGAAAGGAACATCTCAATCGGGCCTTCAAAGATCCAAGATTGATGCACAAAGCGCGCCGGCAGAACATCAACTCGCCACTCGACTACTTCTGTCCGTCCGGTAAATACAAAGACCTCGACATAGGACTGAAGCCCAAAATGAAGTACCGCGAAGATCACTTTAAAACCATAGTGTACATGTGCGACAAGTTTGCACTCAACTACCAATGTCAAATTTTGCCCATCTTTGAGCTACTCGGCCAGGTGAGGGGTCCACTCAGGTACCTGAATGATGTCGTAAAGTTGACTCTGCCAAAAGGATTTCCTATCAAAATCGGTAAGTGCCTGAAATAGTAATAGTCAAACTAATGCTATGTTGTGTTTGCCAACACAGAACTCGAACAGGGCAACAAAAAATCTTCCTGTCAGTTTCTCAATCCAAATGGACTCTCAAACCGTGTGAAGTGGGTGACAAATGTGGACGGAGGCTTCACGCTCATCGACGACAAAGCATTCGAAATTCCCTCTGGCTACTCTCCCAACAAACTCAAATGACCCACGTGCACACTCTGCCTTGCAAGTTGTGTTGCAACATGTTATAATTTATTATCTTATTATTAATGTAATACGTATTAAAGTATAATTTACTAACACATTTGAATGAATGCACTTTAATGTGACAATTAATAATAATAATAATAAGTCGTAATAATTAGTGCCAGAAGGCAATTTTGGTGGAGTGGCCAAGTGGGCCAGTGCGCGGCCACTTGCCATTTTAATTTGTTCTCTCCGTATAATCCATTCGAGCTCTGATGTTGAAGATGGCGTCGTCCAATCGGAGATTGCGATTTTGTTGGCCCTGCTTCTCGCGGTTGTCGTCATGCATCCAGGCTGGATTCTCCAGACCAGCCGGACGTTTAACCAATCCATTTGGATTCTTAAAGGTATAGGTCACACCGTATTTCTCTGCGGTGAAGGCAGCAACGTCCAGCTCTGTGCAATACACACAAACATGAGACATTATATGTAAGAAGGCGTAAAGAGGCTAATTACCGAACTTGAGTGGAAATCCTTGAGGCAGTTGGATCCAAGTGAAATCGTCCAGATGTTTGAGTAGTCCTTTGTCGAGATACAGTAGTTTAAAGACGGGAATAATTTGGGTGAAAAAGTCGATCGGAAATGACTGAGTGATGTAAATGATGCCAGTAAAGTCGTCCAAAGAGGTGTCCACCTTGGGAATGAGTCCCACGTCGGCTGGTCCTTTCGTGCAGAAATAGTTGAGTGCGTCGATTTGGTGGCGCATCTTCAGTTGCAACATGTGAGCGTTTGGTGCGTAGAATTGGGCGTCTAGATGCTCTCGACGTATTTTGGTCGTTCTGGTTGCTCCCTTCAGCTTAAATAGTTTGCACTTGTAACTTTTGAGATATGTTGATTGCTGCTTGTGAAATTTCCAAGTGCTTTTCTTCTCTTTCACCCGAGAGCCATAGGTGTTAACGGTGATCAGCTCAAGCGCGCGCTTCATCATTTTGTCCACCGCTTTACTGTTGACCGGGAAATCTTGGTTGTAATTGCGAATGTCGTCCTTGGAGAACACCAACTTATTGGTGACCGGATGTGGCTTGAGACCAGGCTCGAACGTGTGCACAGTGTACGTCTTGGTGGGGTGGTCAACATCATAAAACTCGGATTGCTTCTCTGTAATAATGTAAATGAATTGGAGTGAGTCAGCCAATGACAGTGACAAGGACAGTTTACCCTTCTTGATGAAAATCATCGTGCGACCCAAACGGTCGCTCTTGTCCATGTATGCCTCATGGTGCAATGATGACATTTGGCTGTCCACTCGCAACATGGAACCTTTCTTCCAGATTTGAATTCGATCATCAAAGCCTTTCAACACAGACTTTTTTGCTTTGCAATCAATTTCGACATAGAAATTCGTTGCTGCTGCAAACCCATCAAAGTATTCCCAGACAAATTCCAGGATTTTCTGAATGCGGCATCGCTCCATTGCTCTGTACACCATTTGCACCAGACCGGTGTCTTTAGTAGTGATCGCTTCGTGATAGACTGTTGAATATAAAATGCCAAAGGTCACAAGGTCATGTATAAGGGACAAACAACATACCGTTGAAGCCATTACGATCGAGGACATAAATGTAGGCATTGTACCACAACAAGATCCTGACACATTCCTTGTGAAGCATGGTCACTGCCAGTTGGAGCGGTGTACGGCCGCGATGGTCCTTCTCTTCGATAAAATCACACGGTCTGCGTGTGCGCAGTTGTTGCTCTCTTTCGGTGCCAACCATGTCATCATGCCGCGATTTGTTTGGCGACTTTTTCACGGCTTTCTCTTTGCGCACATTGAGCTCGAGAGGCTTTGACTCGCCAGGACCGCCACCGGTTTTCCAGCTTGGATTAGAGTTTCGCTTTTCAAGTTCGTCATCACTACCTTCATCCGATTCAGCTTTAGAGCTATTTTCAGATCCAGGATCGCTAGCTGGATTGCTGTCAAACACCTTGTCATAGTCTTCCTCCTTGACTCTTTGGCCCGAAACAAAGTACTGCACAGTGCCCCCTTTGCGTATGGGCTTCTTGTCCTCGCCAAATTCGACGATAGGCTTAGTGCATTGTCGATCACAATATTTGGTGTTTCGTTTCAAATAGACATGTGTTGGTTGCATGACGACGATCTTTCTAACGCCATCAGCAACATTAGAATCATGTCCAAAGTTATCTTGAGAGGCAACTTCAGAGCTAACTCTAGATTCGGCTTTAGGGCTTTTAACGCCAGTCTTACTCGGTGTAGCATAGGCATTAGACTCGGTTTTATCCATCCCATCGTCGTTGTCATTTCCATATCCAGTTCTTTCATCATCTACTTTTTCTGAATCTTCTTCACCATCAACATCTTCATCATCATCCGTTCCATTGGCTTTATCTTCGTTCTTGTCAGCTACTTTAGCACGCCCCGGCTTCTGTACAGTCTCAGGTGGACGCTGAGCCAGTACGTTCGGTAGTTTGTCATGGAAAAACAGGTCCTTCAGCTGCTTCTCTAGTTCGAGATGATTGCGGGTGAAGACCAAGTAGTGCAGTGGGTAACGTTTCGCCACCTCCTCCATCATTTTGTGGATCTCCTCCTGGGACATGGCCATCCTTCGGGTTTCGGCTTCGAGTGATGGTCACCTCCGAGAGTGACGACAACGATGACCACGCTCGAAAGCGATCGAAAAGAGAAGAAACGACAGGCGCGTCGTCGAACGGTGACACCAGAACAGGACACGTGTCTTGAGAAAAGAACAGTTGTCAAACACAGGCACACACACAACTAATGCAAGTGCAGCGGTGGTTCGATTAAATAACCAAACCATTGCTGAGGAAATCGAACGGAAAGGTCACTTTTGGAATACGGTTTGTTCGGACTTGCGAAGTTGAGTCAGTGAAATCGAGAAATTTCCATCTCCTCTTGCTTCTACGTTACATTTGACCCTTTAAAATGCATTATTAAAGACATTAAATTAATTTGCCAATGACGTAAGACCTAAGTAATAAATCGAAAAAAGAAGAAAATTTAGCAATTGCACCCAAAACCACAAGCACATGTGGTGGTTATATGACAAGGTCATGAACCATTCAACAACAGAATGGTCCACAAAAATGTATCTATTAATCCAACTCGTCTATAAATGTACCAAAATGCAAAGCACCCTGTACACACAATAGCATTACATAATGATCACCGTATTGACTCTGTCTGTATGTATATGAACATCCCAAAATGGAGCAAGCAATAACATGACATGAACATAACTCACAGTGGCGAGTGAATGTATGTTTGTAGTGCATACAGCGAGAAAGGATCATAATCACCGTAATCATCATCATCATCAACATTAATGTACTAGTACACACACACCGAGCATTAACATAATTAACACAAACACACAAACCCAAACAATCAACACAGAGTGAGCCTGACCAGGATTGAATTACTTGACCTTTTGTGTGCAATATTCAAATTAATTAGATCGTCCTGTAGAAATCATAATACTACTAATTCCTAAGGTGGCGGTGAAGGTCTGTATCAGATAAGACAATTCCAAAAATTGTGTTGTACCGAACTTGACCTTTTACCCAATTACAGGGCGAACATAAGTCTCTGTCTCCATTACACGCTCAATTCATAAATGCAGTATATACTCTGTTTTTATGCTTCCAAATGGAACGTTTGCAGAATATTAATTTCCACTCAACTCTCGCTCTCCGGTAACACAATCAAATTAACGTTAAATTAGTTACACTAACCTGCAGACTAGACAAACATATAAAGGGCGAGTTTATAATAAAAATTTGTATACATTTTATTTCAATTCGACATTTACCCAAACACTCTGTAGCATTAAAATAATTGCAATTATACAAAGAAAATAAGTCAAATGAAATGTACAAAATGAACAAAAAAATGTTTTCGAGCCAAAAAGTCGCTTTAAATTTCAAAAAGCTATTTCGACTTCGTAGGTGTCATGTGTGAGGTCACAATATGTGACATATTCAAAACGCGTTACGCGATGAACATAAAGAAACACAAATGCCTTTTGAATCAATCCTTTCTTTTATTTTATCATTCATAGAAACATTGCTCAAGTATCAGTCACATCATTCATAAACAGTGTCCTCAACAATATAACAACAAATCATATGACAACAAGTCATTCGTGCACACGCCCTATAAGCTCCTATCAGATTATCAGATAGATAGATAGAGAATTAAAAAACTACAAATTATATAAATATACAAAACAATAAATTCTGTACAATTTATTATGAATTAAAAATTAGGAATCAATTTGAAAAATTAAAAAAATAATATATCAATAAAACGATGCATCGAAGTGTGGCTGTCTCCTTGTCAGCGCAACAGGATGAGAAATAATTAGAAACCATACGGCACGAAAAATTATCACCAAGTTGAACGGCAGAATGCGTGTGTGTGTGATGTAGAATTAGTCAGCGTCTATTAGATGTAATCTAAATGTCAGTCAAGTCAAAATAAAGTGAAACAAATGCATTTACATTGAGAAGATAAAATGGAATTAGTGCTTGGTAGTTGAGTATATAATAACACAGTCGAGCACTTTGTAGATCATACGACTGATAAGATGGAATCACATCACACACGCACGAGCACACACTCAAAGATCATCTCTATTAGATAATTGCGAGTACTATAATTCTTCGTGCTTTTCGGTCGTTTGAAGAGGAACATCAATGGTGAGTTGTTCGGAGGTCTCTTGAGGTTGCTGTTGGGATTTCTTGCTTTGTTGTGGCTTTGTTTGTTGTTGTTGATTCTGTTGCTGCTGCTGTAACTGGTTAAACTCGTCCACCATTGCCTTGAGTTCATTGTCATATGATTCCCATTCAGCGACGATTCGTCGAGCACCAGTCAGCTTGGGTTCCTTCGTTTTGGGATTGTTACACAAATCGATGGTTTTGGCAGTCTTCTTCGAGCCATCATCGCACCAAGTCTCACACCAAAGCCATTCTTGAGGCAGTGATTTGATTGCCACCTTAATTTCGAAATGTGATTAAAAAAAGTAATAATAAACAATACAAAAACAAACCTGATGAATCATATTATTGGGCAAGTCTTGGTCCAAATTGGACAAACTGTTCGGATCTTGACTCAGTCCTTGGTACTGTCCTCTCAACCGATCACCAGCAGCAATTCTTCTAAATTTTTGCAAGTCCACAACGTAGAGAGCACTAATGTGATACTTTCTACCATGCAAATGAGTTGCCCAGTAACCCTGTTTCCAGAATCTGAATCCATCCATCTCTTTTCGGGAATCACAGAATGGAGTGTAACCGTAAGGAGCTCCCTCCAGGTCGAGGTCTCTCAGTTCTTTCAAATCAGCACGCACCACTTGATCAGCGTCCACAAAGATAATCTTTTTCACATCCAACGGGAAAAGCACATCGAGAAAGAGAATCTTGTAACCCCAGATAATTCTTTGCTTCTCAGTTTGTTGATGCAGCCATCGAGGCCACTTATATTGGACCAATTCATATTCGAAGCCATACTTAGCAGCCATAAAGGGCAGAACATTCTTAAACTGAGGAGAAAGATAATTCTTGAGAAACCAAAATTTCACAGGAGTCTTTGTGTTTGTGAGCACTGATTTGATCATAATACGAAGCAATCGTTCATAGAGATGTCCAGTGGCAACGGAAAAGACATTAATGCGCTTCGAATCTTCATCATCCTCTTTATCCTTTTTCTTGTCCTTCTTTTTCTCTTTCTCCGAATCTGAACTCCATGTAAACGATCCCCAGAGGGAGTTATCGTCACCGGCAGATTCATCCGAATCGTACAACAATTCCTCATTTTGTTTTCCAGGCTTCTTGTTAACCTTAATTTTGAGTACATTCGAACGGAAATTTGACACAACCGGAATAACTTCAGTAGAATTAACAGTTTGGTCGGTTCCATCGTGAGAGACAATCGTGTAGATATCATCACTTCTTCCTTGTCGCAATCTCAACAACCAAATGCCGGGGTTAGCCTTCAGTTGAAAGTAACCCAAATTAGCCATCACAATGGTATCCTGCAGGACTGGATTGTTCCAAGTGCCCAAAGTAAACTGTAACCCACGCGGAGGACTGCCACTACTCTGTTCAAAGCAATGTCCTTCTACCAGAAGATGTTCCAACTCAAACACAGCCGAAACATAACTAGCTTGAACTTGCTCAAGATGAATATTGTCCAAATCGTAAATGGAATCAACAGCTTCAACCAGAAAATTCTCAGGCACAGCCATGCCAAGTGTTAGAAGCGGAGTGCGCGGCATTGAGGCAAAGTTGGCAATTGGCGCAGAAACAGTTCCACTTTTCGGGTCAAATTGCAGATCGGGATGAAGCACAAAACGATAAAAACTCTTCAGTGGCATGTCAGAATGTTTTTCCACCGCGTTAAAGTAAACTTTCACACGTGCATTAAACACTTGGTAGAATGTTTCAATGATTGGAGTAACCTTTTGAGCTCCTCTGTTGCAATATGTAAAATACTAATTAGTTTAAAAACTCCACAAAAACCATAAAACAAACCTAGTCAATGGATCCAAAATGGCAATCAACTCTACCGCAGGTTGGTCAGCAAGTCTAGGCTCCAGCACCAGTACAGAGTGGTCCTCGTTGACGTTGCTAATGTCGTACCTTTGTTTGGACTGAGACTTCGACAGCAACACAACCGAAAGCTTCAATACCAAATCGGAACACTTTCTAGAGCCGGCATTTTTCTCCTTCTCAGACAACAACTCCACCACCTTATCAGTCACCAAATTGGAGATGAACTTTTCCATTAGTGCAAAGTCATCAATAGTGAAAGGCTGTTCAGCAGGGACTTGGTACACTTTTCCGTTGAGAACAATTGAGATATCATCTCCAGAAATTTGCAATACTCGAGAGGCAAAAGCACGATTCAATTGAGCTGCCTCAGAATCGGGCGACGCAACCAATTGGTAGCGTTCGTTGAAGGCAAGTTGATATTCTTCGGGCACAAGGGCAAATGCCTTTCCCACCATCTCTTCGCCTTGATTGAGGAAATCTGCATTCTCAAGGTGAAGCAAGAATTTCTGCAAGAACGCATTCAACTGTTGTTGGTTAGTGATGGAATGAACCGCAGCATCGAGGACACGATTCACCACATTCCAATCGGAGAAAATCAAAGCTAACCGCATGGACCGAGAGTTTGCCTTGAGATGCTGCAAACCAGCGGACAGCATCTTACGCGCATTCTCTTGACGAAAATCGGTGGCAAACCAAACAGTCACAGGATTGAATGAATCTTTCTTAGAGTTCATCGTGATATATTTGGCCTAAAAAGAATATGATTTAGTTATATTTACAATTGAAATTATATTGCAAAACATACCTGTGAAATCATAGTTGCCTGTAAATCATTAATATTGGCAGTCTTGTAGTCCACGGAATGTCCACTCTTTGACTTCAATGCTGTTCCAGTAAAATCAATAAATTTATCCTTCTGTGCAGTACCAGCCGCTTTATCGAGACCAAGAATGATTCTATTCAAGCGCGGCATCACTGTATTCTTGTTCATCAACCAATCGAGAATGTCGTCCTCATCGTTCAGTTCACTCTTGTAAATAGCCTTTTGAATTGGCGGAGTTTGTTTCATAATCTCAGTCAAAACGGCATCTTCAAAGTAGTCCGAATTGAGGTGAGTCTCCTTGAGTAGCACACCATTCAAAAGTGCCTTTGGCAGAGATGCACCAAGTCCAGTGCGTTCGATAAAATCCCAAGCCAACTTTCGTCCAGTGTCATAAGCAGAATCTTCACCAAAGATATCGTCAAGATTGTCCACTTTAAACTTTGATTTGAGATGAGATACGACATCGTCCGGTTCGAGGTCTTGGTGTCCTTTACTGGTGGCAGCAGCAATCACTTCGGTCAAAAAGGACAAACCTTCATAGGCATTCTTTTCCTGGGAGATGTAGTTGAATGCTTCAAGAGCAGCCACGCCAGCATCGGTGAAGCCAATTTTGGTTGGATCATTATTCACAGCGAAAACCAAACCAATTCGGACTGGAGCCTTGTGAATGTAGAATGATTCAGCCATTCGGAGAACCTCAAAAGTGTCCTTTTTCGACGGATCAAGTACCAAAACTAAATGGTACATATTTCGGCGAATATTCCTCAACATTCCTGGATAAGAAGGTCGAAGCATTTCGTGCAAAGCAGCGGGCCAACTTTTGTACATTCGATCCATCTCGATATCGTTGATATACTGCACCGCTCCATCACGAATGTCAATCTGAAAGTCCTGTTTCTCCATGTTGATATCGAGTTTCACGAAGCTCTTGATTCGTTCAGAGTCCCCATCCAGTAGACTGTAAAGTCTATTTACCACCGAGTATTCTTGTTTCACCAAATCAAACAATGTGAAAATGTCCACAGAGTCAATGTCGTGATAAAGACCATTGACAAACAAGGCAGTGTCAGATGTTCCCAGACTCAACGATTGCATAAACAGATATTGATTCTTGACAATCTCCTTCTTAAGATCATCCTCAACGTTAATTTTGACCAGTGATCTAGCAACACTTGGGAAATTTTGGGAAATATCTTTCAGCAGTTTAAGTGCTTCATCCTTCTGAACGGACAACACTTTGGTGACAGCTTGAAGAGAAATCTCCTGCAGTTCCCAGGCTTTTAGAGTGGCAATCTCCTTGTCGGAATCGATGAGATAATTGTGGAAATTTTCGAGTTTCTCAGTGTAACTCGGATAGGAATCTTTAAGTTTTGAGAAAACAAATCCGGCAAATTCGTCTGGCTTCTCCGAATCCACCAGCTGTGGATTGTTTGAGGCCTCACCACGAACCCGAGTGTCATCTTGTGCTTTATATTCGGTGGATTTGATGGCAAGTTCAACACCATAACCGGAAAGGGCTACTTTACGGGAGTCGGCTGGCACTGGGTAAAAGTAACGAACTACATAACGAAGTCCATTATCGGTGGATACTTTGACGAGATAACGATGAAGTTCTCGGAAAGATTGAGTGCCAATGTTGGCGTACAAAATAACGGTGGCTGGTTGTGGACCAGACTGACTTGGGTAGATGTGATCAACACTATACAGCAGTGGATTCGACAGTGCAGCATCTGAAGACTTCAGATAATCAAGCAGTGATGTAATTGACTTTTTGACACCGTCAAGTTTGCAATTAAATCGATCAAAATTGTCCAATTTCACGTCACCAGCTGGTTGGCTTAACTCCACAAACCAATCACAAGCGCCCAATTGTTCATGTTGACCAATCAGGTCGTTTGAAGTTTGGCGGAAAATAGCAACAGTCGGAGAGTAAGATCTAAGTGACAGTGAAAATTTCAAAATCGACAACTTCGACTCAGACCGAAGCAGGTTAGAGGCGAGTCTAATACTGGTGTCGTACTGGGCTTGTTGCGTTAGGTTGCTGGTCAACTCGGCCTCACCGACAATTTCATCGTGTAACAAGTCGACAAAAGACCAGAAATAATTCGGATTCTCCTCGGCAAGATACTCGGCAACCTCGAGATAGAGTGGCGTTTGTTGCCATTTCGATTGTAGCAATATTTTCACTGATTTCTGACCAGAATTTGACGAAGACGACGAAGCAGACGAGGACTTCGAAGACTTTCCGTGTACATCAGTCAAAAGTGCAGACGACAGAATAAGGCAAACAACGAGCAATAATACAGAAGAGGGAGACGTCCCTAGGATGGACGATATTCGGTGTTTCCAATACATTTTTTTGTTCTTTAAAAAATAAAAATATTCATGTAATAAAATAAGTACAATTCTGGAAGAAACAAAAACAATTAGTAAAAATGCATATTTACACAATAAGAAATAAATAATAAATAAAAGTAATTCCAAATTATATACTAAATCTAAACTTGATAAATTCGCGATTCGTTCAGAATTCATTAAGTAAAACTGGTTTTAGGCAATAAAGTTGCCTATGGGCAAGTGTCACTTAAATTCCAATAGAATCAATCAATCACTCACCTAGCTAATATCACACATGGTCAGTTAATATTGATCAATTAATTTTGTTAATAATAAAAAGTAACTCGAAACTAAAACCAGAACCAGAAAAAGTGAACCAATCAACCGGCGCTTATGCTGACGACCACTTTCTCTCCTCAACCAAATCATCACAACACACATACAGGTGAACAGTCAACACAAATCGAGGGCGATCCACAGAGGACGTCTTTTAAATCGCCAATTAACATGATAGCTAATATGTTTTTCAATTATTAATTAATTTTATGCTCAAATAATTTAATTATAATTGAATTTTTACATAAAATTCAATTAAAATTGTTATCTACGCGAATATTCTTGCATTTTTGCTTGAAAATAGTAACGTCCTCTGTGGAGATCACTTCTGTTTTGTTGTGTTGTTCAGTTTTACACACGCGCACATTATTTGTCGATCGGTCTGTTGAGTTTCATTCTTTACTTGTTTTGTTTTATATTTCTCTGTGTTGTTATTGTTGTTTGCTATTTATAGATCTTATCACAATGATGATGACGTGACAGATGACTTGGTGACTTTGGAAAAGTATTTTTGCATTATTTTTTGAAAGATATTTGGGCGCCTTTTGGTTGGCTGAGGCAACATGACGGAAGAGGATGATACCTGGGGTGATTTTGCCTCTATTTGCGCCGATCCACCAACCAAACGAGACGTTTGTCCGCGATGCGAGTATGTTTTCTTATTTTATTCTATACTTTTTGATATATTTTAATGTCCGTTTTTGCCCAACTAGACGACCAGACACGGTGTGTTACTGTGCGGACATCACGCCCACTCCGATTCAAATTCGTAGTCATCTCATAATGTTGCAACATCCAAACGAAGTGAAGCGTTGCTTACGCACTACCAAAATAATTGAGCTCTCAATTCCTGCCGAGCATTATCACTTGTATCGTGGCAAAAAGTTTCCACAGAAAAAATATCCCGATCTGTACGAAATGCTGGAAGATCCAAACCGTGAGACTGTTCTCGTGTTTCCGTCGGACAATGCAGAATCGTTGGCTTCCCTGCCCACCGGGGAACACGCAAAACCGTACAATATTGTCGTGCTGGATGGCACTTGGGGTCAGGCAAAGGTGCTCTACAATACGAACCCAATTATGCGTACACTTCGGTGCATCAAGCTGGACAACACCGAACCATCTCGTTATGTAATTCGTACTCAACC
This sequence comes from Rhizoglyphus robini, assembly GCA_023373905.1. Classification (NCBI taxonomy): domain Eukaryota; kingdom Metazoa; phylum Arthropoda; class Arachnida; order Sarcoptiformes; family Acaridae; genus Rhizoglyphus; species Rhizoglyphus robini. The sequence goes on along the minus strand of JAKIJQ010000001.1, from coordinate 8,272,948 downwards.
CACGGACACCTGCTTGTCCACTGTCGAAGCCGTTGGTCTGGTTCTATCTCACCTTGAATGTAATCCCAGCATTATGGACCGTTTCACCAAGCCACTCAAGACCATTTGTGACTTTCAACTGAACAAAGGCGCTGTGGAGCACCAGAGCAAAGAATATCTCATCACCAACGGACTGTACGACAAGCCACTGAACAAGAAAATTCAAAAATCCCTCGATCTCAACCTTAAGTTGGACATTAAGGATTTGTTGTGCTGATGCGAGCTATTCTACACACTCCTAAAAGTGTTCTTCAACAAGTGTTTTTATGGAACAAGAAAATTAATCTCACAATTTACCCAATTTCATATACAATTCCACACACACACACACATTGATACTTACCGCCGATCGCATTTTGTGGTTATATGAATTATACTGAACATTCTTTTTCAAATTTAGGTCTGTTAATTTTCAGAGTATTTTGTTTTGCTGCTAAATTTGCAGCTATTGTAAATATATGATGATTCTCATTATTATTTTATATCAAAGTTATTATTATTTTTGTGAATTATTAATAAAATATATTTTCAATATTTACAAAGTTGTGCGACAAAATGGAAATATATCAAAAATAGTACAAAATAGTCTTCAAGGTAAAATCATTTCGAAAGTTAAGTTAAATATCAGTTAAATTAGATAAATAGTTATATATGTACATTGTCTGTTTCAATTGGAGCGTTCTTCCTCGTGCTCATATGCGACCCCGTTCGAGCAATGTGTTGATGCCATCGATCAGTTCACATCGAATCTTGTAGATTGGATCTTTCTTAGTCCCCGCCTGACTCCTCTGTATCTCAAAGAAGCGGTCCAAAAAGGCTGGATTTGTGAAAAAGTTGAACACAATATCGACTCGATTGCTCGACTTGTCCGACAGATGGGACTTGATCAATGACTTCAGTGCTGAACGGAACGATTCGAACGAATTGATCAGATAAGACTGGTCGTAGGAAAAGTCAACCTCGTGAAAGGAGACAACCGTCATTAGGGTGGAACGAAGTTGACGTTGAAGTTTCTCTGCTGAGGCTTGCTCGGATGGGGAGAATTTGTCGTTCAGAATGAGCACGGCGATTTTGATGATAATCTGATAAGGGCGAGATGAAAGGAAGTTATTAGTGATCTGATAAGATTAAAGTGGTCATATGATGAATGCTCATATGATTGAAAAATTGATTGACAAAGTGCACCAACAAGCTAACTTGTTGCTTCCAAATTAGAATCCACAAAAAGAATTACCATGGCAATTATCATTTGAATCGTCATTGAACGACATTTGTGAGCTAACTCTCTCGTACAACTGTTGTCTGTTGTATACAGCTGATTCATATTGACAATGCACATTGCACAATGCCACTCGCGTGTATGTCTCAAGTCAAATGCAATCTGTGATTCACCAAGAAAAAGTTATATTTAAAAATAACCTAATTTGGACCGAGCTTTTCGACATAAACAATGATCTCATGTCTGCCTTCAATTACAACAACAACAACAACCTCTATATTTTCCTAGTGAACATTGAGCTTAAACGAAATCATCAAATTTTGGTCAAACTAAAGTGAGATTCAAAGTGCCAAACTGCCACGCCCGTCTACTTATTTTGACAACAATGATCATATTACTACTCGTGTTGATAGCAGTGGTAATTGCCATCATAATCGTGTCATTTTGTTTATTCCGCCACTCGCACCGAATACAATGCAAAGCAATATTCAACAACAAACACTGTCGATATCATTTTCCAATTCCAAACGGTTACCGCAATGCCACCTCATTTCACCTGTACAATGGAACAGATGTGCGGTTGGGGGTGTGGCATTTCCCGCCTCAGAATAACAACAACCCAAAGTGTACAGAAGATGCAAAACTCGAATCGAAAAGTGAGAATTCTTTCAATGATGAGAAGCTTGTGATATTGTTTGCCCACGGAACAGGCAGTGATCGGCGTGATGCTCGTGATCTGTACCGAATGGCCACTTCCACATTGGGCGTTCATGTGGTCACCTTTGATTATCGAGGATTCGGTGATTCCGCAAATGTGCGACCTACTTCAAGTGAGATAATCTCCGATACCAAAGTGGTCTACGACTGGATTCTCGAACAGGGCGTCACGCCTAACCGGATTCTACTGTGGGGCGCTTCCCTGGGCACAGCAGTTATGGTGCGACTGTTGAGCCAACTAGACGATACCGAGTATCCACTGGGCACAGTGCTCGAAGCACCATTCACCAGTCTAACCGAACTTCTGCCCGAGCACTTCCCAATAAAGCGCAAAGCTCTACTTCGAGCATTCCACTATTTGGTGGTCAGTCCAATCGGACGAAACCCAGCACTTGACTTCAATTCCCTCGCACTTCTATCCCAAATTCGTTGTCCACTTTTGGTGGTGCACGCCGAGGACGACAGTGTTGTGCCCTATTGGTTGGGCCGTAAACTGTACGAAACTGCACTAACTGTACAGCCGAAAGTGAGCGGCGCTAAAACCAAATTTCATGGCTTTAGTGCAGACAAAAAGTGGGACCACTTTTTTATGCAAAAGGATCCTGACCTGTACAGAGTGGTGGGAGAATTCATCGATTCAATCACAGATGACTGATCGATTGTGATCTATTTTGTATGTTTTACTAAAAGTATTGCAAATAAATAATAATAAATAAATAAAAGTAATTATATTGCTTAACACTGAACTGCGACATTTTGCCCTACTCAGCTCCCCCTGATCGAGTAATCAAGGAAATAGCTCGAGTGATCATTTCCTTCCTTATTAGGAAAAATAAATTCAGAATGAAACGAGATAAACACAAATTAGGCTAATGGACAAACGAACACAAAAAAACCGAGATAGTCAACAACGGACTTTTCTTGTTAAGCACAGATTTTTCTGAATTCCCCCTAAACGGTGAAATTATACGAAACATATATGAGAATCAAATATACAAAATAACTAACCTTAATCAAATTCTTCACCACCTTGTCTGTGTCCTTCGGTAGAGCAATATTGTTGAGTTTCACTTCTTGAATGAAGCACTTGTTCAGTTTGTGTAGATTGTCGAGCAGTGCGCCTGAAGTGTCATCGATGAGATGCTTCACCACATGCTTGTTGGACATCATTCGACCGAAAACCTTCTTCTGAATTGATAAACTCAACTCGGTCGCCTTGAACGATTCTGATGAAGTTGCCATGTTCGAGTGTTCAGTGGCACAAGAAGATCACGAAGGCAATCAAAAGAATTCTTAAGATACAAAAGGCCGCGAATAGACTTCAATGGAGACTCTCGATTCAAACACAAACAAACAAAAGAATATGTGCCACCGAAATATATATTTTCGTATTATTATGCGAGACAAAAAAAAGTGAGTGAACGAAAGACGAAACTTTTGACGACTTTTGACGAAGTTATAACTTTTGTTGTTGACGTTTGTGTCCGCTAACTTGTTGGTGATGGTGGCGTGGTTTGATTGTCGCTTCGATTAGTGCTTCGACAGTAGTTTAGTGGTTTATTGGGTTTAGGCAGAAGGACTTCGAACACATTAATGCGCCTTTTGATTTGAATATTGATGAATTGCGATGTTTTCTGCTCGAGGAGATGATTCGCGTGTTTGACTTTACACTCGCTGAGATGTTCGTTCACTCTCAATCGTTTACTTGCAAGTTGGTGTGCGTTCGGTTTGTTGAGGTCCAAAGTCTAAGAAAATAAGCTCGACCGAGACAAAGCTCAGGCTCTCACAGCAAGCACACAAAGCAGACTAAAGGCGAGACTCGAATGCCGCGACCAAAGGAAATGTAAAAGCAAAACATCTGGCGTCTTTGTCCACAACTGTTGACTGTTGCGCCACGCTCTGTATATTAACACTCGCAGGGTCATGTTGTGTTATGTGTCAAGGGCAGGTGGGTGCAGCGAGTGGGGCCACCGAAAAGGTTACGCCTCCCAATGTCGTAAATATTCATTATTTACGAGCTTTCATTATATTCTTGTTGAGTCATCGCAAATTCGTGTCTGTCTGAAATTTCTTGAAAAATTAGACAAAAACCAGAAATAAATTTCAGAATATTTTACCTTTGAGATTCGTTCGAATTCCACAAATCAGCAAATTTCGCCAAAAAATAAAATAAACAAATAAAATTTCATTTTAATTTTTTTTTAAATGCAAATTCTGTAATTTTTTTAAATTTTTAAAATTTTAATTTTCAAAATAAAATGAATAATAAAATTCCCGCTCAGTTGAATTTTTCTAAACCAAAACATTGCGTTCTGTTCATTGGCCGTGACCCTTAGCAGAGTACGTATTTATTTGAAATGGTCGGTAAGAACCACCAGCATCACACAGTGTCTATACAAATGTATTGATAACTTTGTTTAGGAATTGTCAAGTTTAGATTATTTTAGGGCGGTAACGCCCATATTAGATAATTTTCTAAACACGCTAGTTGAATAACAACACTTTTATGTACACAAGCCTAAGCATGACATCACGTGAAATTATCTTTGATCATTATTGGTAATTTCACAACCAAAACTCGCAAACTTGAATGTGGAATCTATTAAGCCCCGAGCTCATCTCAGTACTTTCTATTTTTTCTATTTTGGGGCGCCAATCTGCTGCTTTTAATCTTAATGAATTCTATCAAAAAGTGATAATTATTTATATATTTCCATATGAGCTTCGTTTAAATTTGATTCGGTCCTTGAAAACTTGTGATCTCTCGCTCTCACTCACAAGAAAACTAGTTTTCCCTTCATCAATTCATCACCTCACCTCAAACCAAAGTGCACAAAGTGAGTTTGCAAATCGTCATTCTCATCAACGTCTTTGACGACAGTTGTCACACACAACAGCCTTCAATTCACTTTTGTATGCCTCAATAAAAGATGGTAAGTTCTGTGTGTTAGGTTTAGGTTATTTCTGAATTATATTTGTTGTGTAATTCTGTAGGATCCTGACGCAGTAACGAGACAACTACAAAATGGTGCTCACCTTCAAATCCAAAGGCCCGGTGCAGTCAATCTCATACTGGATTCATTCCTCAAAAGCTTTCTCATTCTGGTGCAGCTTGCGGTGATTCAAGTGGAACGTTATGCCCGGTTTGTCTTGTACCACTATCATCGGGTAATATCTCTCTGGACCGAACACTATCGTGAGCAACTTCGACAATTGAAAAACATTCCAACAAATATTGCAATTGGCATCAATCATGCAGAGCTAGATCTCGACATGTTGGCCAAGCTGATTGACTGGTGTCGACTGGTGCCCACCATCAAGTCGGTCACCATCTACCATCCTTATGCCGAGGAGGAGAATCCAATTGAGCTGAAGAGGATTCTGCCCGATCAGTTGGAGGCAAGTTTTGAGGTGTGCATTCTGTCCGCTCACTCTGGCCGACAATCGTTGATTGAAGCCGCACGCCACTTTGCCAGCGCTTCGGCTAAACCGGTGACCATCGACGGAATCAGTGAATATCTCAAACGTGACTATCCATATGCCGATCCGGATTTGTTGCTTCTTTTTGGTGACTGTCAGATCTACAATGGATTTCCCTGTTGGCAGATTAGACTCACCGAGACCATCTTCTTTGCGCCACTCGAGTGGATCACGTTGAGCCAGTTTCACCAGGCACTGAAGATCTACTCCAAGTGTGAACAACGTTTCGGCAAGTAGAGAACGAAGAAGACTGCACACGAAGACAAACCAAAAAGAGAACTATCACTATCATCAGCCTAGTCCCAAGTGCCACTCGGATGACCTAGGATGTCTGTCGGGGGAATTATTATTCGATTCGGTTTAGGGTAAAACTAATATATTTCCAATTGTTGTTCCATTCTTGTTATATTGTCACATAGAATTATATATTAATATATTTTATTATTCTTTTAAATTCCGCTTGTTGACAAATGGACAGAATCAAATTCTGAGCCGAATCCAAATTATGTCCACTGCAACATGCATTCTATATAGTCGAAATGCAATTATGATCGAAAGTTGTGTAGGCGTTTTGGTGTGTTCATTATGTTTCACTGCAGGTTTGGGATTATTTCCAGAAAATCTTTGCATCCGCAAATTTACCGCAAAATTCTATCGAAGGAAATGGGATTTTAATGTCCGGGAAATGAAATTCAAATATCGGTAACGTAGTATATGAAAAGTCAATTCAAGAATTCGAATTCTATTGGATCGATTAATCGGTAAGAATATTTGTTCCTCAGGTAAATGATCGCTTAATTTATTGAACAATTATGCTATTTGACTATATAACCGAGAGAGTGTAATTGGATTATGTTGAATCAGTTGTTGTGTTGTGTTGCATCGGCGCAATTCATTGTCGCACTCTGTCAGTTGTAGTACATAATGTACGTCAATTGATCACAAATTGGGCGTCGGGCGCCATGTTTGCATGCGCAGAATCGTGGGCTGTTGAGTGCTGTGCTGTTCCAGTGCTCTGTGCGATTGTGTTTGTTGTTTGTTGGAACCTCATTCGGTAGGTTCTCCTTACTGCTCTCGTAGAATCGCACCAGTGTGTAGTGAGTGTGTTGCCAAGATGGCTTCCCTCATTGTCAAAGCCTTGCTGGGCCCTGGCACGGGCTTTCTGGTTTGGCTGGTTATTCTACTGGCCTGGGGTCCACGAGCGCCCACTCTGGTCCAGGCCCGTTACTTCGGTGGCTACTACCAGGATCAGGCTGGTGGACTGCCTGTTGTGGCTGGCGATTCCTTTGATCTCGCTGAAGGAGCCGACGATGTCCAACTGCCGGTTGGCTCACTCGAAGCACCAGTCGACACGGCAGCACTGGTCGACTCGAACGAGGTAAGCCATATTGAAATAGTTCATGTCACAGTTGAACCATGCCAAAACTAACTCCATATGGTACGTCCAGATATCGGCAGTGTCCGGTGGCCAGGATGTGCTCAGCAAGATGTTCTACGTGTCGAATCACGCTCAAGAGGATCTCGACTGGGTGAAATCATCGGAGAAGTCACTGAACAAATTGGGACAAGTCGCAGGACTGGCCGCATCCGCAGATTTTCTCTACATCTTCCACCGGGGCAACACCACTTGGAATGACAGGTACGCGTGAACGAACAATTGAGTGGATCAATAATAATAATAATAATAATATTATTGATTTATATGATTCTTTCACGCGTAATTAGTTCGTTCAACGACGAAACCAACGTCTACAATCACCAACATGAGCCCATCAAGGAGGACACTGTTGTGGCGGTTGATCTGCTCACCGGAGAGGTCATGTTTGCATGGGGCAAAAATAGGTAACATATTGCTAAATGTCAAAGGTCAGTCTGGTAATTGCCAATTGACCCAACAGCTTCTACATGCCACACGGCATCAGTGTCGATCCACAGGGCAACATTTGGCTGACCGATGTGGCTCTTCACCAGGCATACCGCTACAAGAAGAACAACTTCGAACAGCCCGATTTGGTGTTGGGCGAAAAGTTCATTCCCGGTAGTGATGATCGTCACTTCTGCAAGCCCACGGTAAGTGCGTCACTCTATTTATGAATATGTCCCGAGGTAAAGGGTGTTCCAGTTGGAACCGATTTTAATAGTTAAATGAAAGATTTTCTCTAAACACCCTGTAGAATCAAATGCACTTGGGAATGTCTTTAAGAATAAAAACATATAAAACAAATAATGAATCGATGAACTTTATTCGATTTTCGAGTGTATTTAATATTCCGCTCGTGAATATTCTCTACACTCGAACATACAATTCCCAGAAGAATATTCCATTCAAAGTTCAAAGAGATTATTGAAAGAAAATGTTCGTTAAAAGAATAGTTTTTATTGTGATTACTTAACATTAAGTCCTAACATAATAACACCACGATTTATTATTGATTAATTCTATTAGAATTATTTCTATCTAAACTTTAACCTAAAGAATATATATTCTTTGCATGGCGAATTGATAATATTTGTTTAAATATATAAATTAAAGAATATTCCGATTCACCCTATACAGTTTATACTTAGTAGTGCAATCACAAACACAAATACAAGACACATCAGTTCTAAGTCACTTGCAATTATCATCAAAGAATATTCTTACTTTCAAGTGATTTTCCAGTGAGCCCCAAAGTAAACAAGTCCCTCGAGTGCCCAAACGAGTGTACAGAATATTCCTTAATTTATTATTCATTAATGTATTCAAAATTAAATTCTCAAAGTCGATTTGTGTCTCTAAAGTAGTAATAACAACATAGTTTAAAAATTTTGTTAAATTAAAATTCTCGAGAAATTCTCATTAATGAAATTCAAATTATACCAGGAAATCCCAAAAGTGGCTTTCCAGACGTTGACTTTTAAATTTCAATTTTAAAAATATTTGAACTCTAAATTCTTTGAATTCCTAAATATTTTTTAACGGAATTTAGTCATTTAAATTATTAAATTATTTTAAATTGAGAATTCGTTATTAATGAATGTTTCGTTTGTCCACCACAGGATGTCGCCATCTCCTCCTCTGGTGTTATTTACATCTCTGATGGCTATTGCAATTCGCGTATCGTAATCTTCTCGGCGAGCGGAAAGTATTTAGCCGAAATTGGCCACAATGGTAAGAAGGTTCAATAAATCATACTTGATAAGGACATGCACTTATCAGTAGTAGACAGGGCCAATTACGAATAATAATAATAACTCGTGACTAGTTTCGAAACCAAAGTCTTCAAACGGTTTTCGTTTGCACTGTTTGAATCATGTGACTTCTTGTGAGTCAACAAAAACAAAACTGATAGAAATGTTCAAGTTCAAGTTCAAATGGAATGTTTTTGTTGAATATATGTTTCTTATCGTTTTATCCTTTTACTTTCTGCACAGACAAAATGCTTATACCGCACAGTTTGACTCTGCTAGAGATTGAAGACCTCATCTGTGTGGCTGATCGGGGTAAGTTTGCCTTGCCTGCTTTTGGCAATATAATATCACAAGACAAACACTCTTATCACATTCGATAATGATAACTCGATGATTTGGTTTTATTATAGAGAACGGTCGAATTTTGTGCTACAACGCTGGCCTGTCCTCGTACCGACAGGCAGGACAACTGCTGTTCGAGGTGCAACACGCTGAGTTGCACAAACTGTACGCCATTGCTCATCTCGGTATTTGATCACTTTCGCTTGCATAATGACATTAAATAATTGACAAATAAATTTACATCATTAGGTGACGTAATACTGGCACTGAACGGTGGTTCGGAGAATTCGGTTGGCGTGAGTCTGGATCTCGCCACCGAACAGGTGGTTGACCTGTGGAGTCCCCACAATGCATCGTTCCACTGGGCACACGATCTCACCACCAGTCACGATGCAAAGTCTTTCTATGTGTGTCAGCTTGGACCGTTGAAGCCAGAGGATGGCGCAGCCGTGAAGAAGGTCCTCAAGTTTGATCTCATCGAAGCGAAACCAATGTTCATGAACTAACAAGTGAACATTACACAAACACGACCATTACCAGAACACCATTCACCCATAAACCCATTAACCTAATTCCCTCTAAACCCACAACAAACATTCCCAGAAAAGACATCTATTTCAAACTATCGAACCATCAAACCATCAAACCATCAACCAAGCAGAAGCAGCAGCAGCAGCAGCCAACACATTGCATTTATTATTCGTTCAATTTAATTCATTGATTATTTAATTTGTGGATAATTTTCGGTTTCAATTTATTTATTAAAATTTTATTTTTCCATTACTTCTCAACAATTTGTAATTCTTCAGATAATGATGAAATTGAGAGGTCAGAAAGGTCAGAAGCGAGTGGCGACCTTCAAAACGGAACTCACCTCAATTGGTGTCCTGTTCTTTGTTTGTTCAATTCTTCAGTTCGATTCACTTTCGATTTACTCGACACAAAAGGTCAATCTATAGGTTCTTTGTGTTGTCGTGTTCATTGAATTTGGGTTGTCATTGACCCTTCACCGTCTTAAAGACGTTAAGGTCGACTTGGTTGTGTATGCACAAGCCATTTGACACGAACCGAACGTGACACGTGCCAGTGCATGCAGTGTGGCAGTAAAGAAGTACAGGGCCCGGTGGCACTTCTAGTGTTTCTGCTGCTGCTGCTTCTGCATGAGTCATGGTCAAAGGATAAACGCTTTTGACCGTGTCCGTTCGAGTCAGAGCAACAGACGTCGTAGTCTTTGGTTTGTGTGTACAGAAATCATTCTGTATGTGTTTCAGAAGGGGGTTCCCTGTGGCTATTTGTTTTCAAGAGCAGAATGAAAGGGCTCTGGCAAGACGGCAGATAGACGACGAGGGCCATGGCCACGAACTAACACACACCGAACACGGGCACGCTCTCAAGTTCCGTCTGTTCGTGTGTCCAGTTGTTCGTTGCTGGACCTTAAGTGATTTTGCACCACGAACAGATGACGAAATAGAAAGAAATATAGAACCGAGAAGAAGACATCTGCCACTGCCTTCTGGCCATTGGTCCTCAACTCTTAACGATCTACTTTAGCTTACCTTACTTACTTTACCTTCAGAAATTGAATGTCTTCAGGCACAGACACGAAACAGGCACGAGACAAATTAAAACCTCTTCAACTCGCGACCTTTTACAACTGTCAATTAGGCTTTATGTCCAATTTGAAGACGATCATGCTCGTGTGTGTTTGTGTGTGTGTGTGTGCACTGTCTCAATTACCCTTCTGGCGCTAAAGATACACAAAAACAAAACCTGTCCAATGTAGATCACAATCTTGATCTCTGTATTTGTATCAGTAAATGTACATCTCATCTCTTCTTCTTCTTCTTTCCTTGTTCGTATGTTGTAACTCAAACATTCATCCAATTAAACCGTAACGTAATTATCGACTGTCTTGAGTCTGTTTGAGATCGTTACGAGAAGATATATATTTGCAGATACTTTTTACGATCTTGTGGTGGTGGTGTGGTCCCTCTTCTTCATGTACCCCTTATTGTGGAATATACTTAACTTGACTCTCTGCGTCTTCTACGTGTCGTATTCGTTACACACATGAATTTTACGACACAATTTCACGCAACTTTCGATTAAGCAATCGAAACCGCGTTCGCGTTAATTGCGAACGCGCACTGACTGGCCACTTGTCTGACTGTAATTTGGGTTTGGTGACGCGACTATGACACTTTTATTGTTGTTTGTTTGCTCAATTTGGTCATTAATCGTCTTTAGTTAGTTTGTTAGTTTGTGCAATCATGATCCAATGATTGCGCGGTACTATTCTGAATACGTTGCTTTATAAGGCAATGGAGTGCACTTGTTTGCGCGGGAAAAAAGCCCGCCAAAATGCACCCTGCACTCTCCTTCCTTCTTTGACCCTGATTCCACAATGATCCACACGTGTGTCAAGTGGCAAACATTTTGGCGCGCTTTTTGCTCGTCTCTCCAATTGCCTTCCTCGTTTCACCTGGAACATCTGCTCGCACCACTCACTCTCGATTTGATCATAATCACCGGTGCTTGTATCGTCCCACCTTGTATGCACACACACACCTTCCCACCTCCTCCCCAAATGACCCCGTGCCCCAGGGTCTAGGTCCCACTCTCTCTTACTCTGCATCTCAGAAGGAAAGAAGGAAGCAACAGCTGCTCCATTTGTCGTCATCATCCTTTTCGCGCCAAAATGTTTGTCGAGTGTTCTCACACCTACTACCGAGTACCACAATTTGAACCTGTTCAGATCATAGATAACCTTGCTGGAACAGTGAAATGTGACAATGACAAATGGAACAGGGGCAGAAATGGAACAGATGCATGCAGGTTTAAGTGAAATTGAAATCACTTATACTTAAACAGTGGGCATGAGATGTCTTCACATCTGTGTGATGCAAATTGACAAACGAGGAAATGTCAAATAATTATGTCAAATGTTCATTTGATTCCATCAATTTAAGCGACAGTTTGTCGCGGTTTGTCTTATTTGACAAGTGTGAAGAGTTGTGGTTTTTATTGATTGGACAGTGTCCAATTGCTAATGGTTAATGAAATGAAGTGTTTGTGGTCAATGATTGATAATAGCCACTGGTCAAAGTCTAATGAAAACTGAGCAATAGCCCATGGCTAATTGCCAGTGATTTATGGCCAATGATTAATTGAACACCGGTCAGTATCGAATGACCACAATGTCCACTAGTTTGTTAGTCAAATAACTCAACCCCATACTAATTATGCAACTCTATATGGTTGCACACATAACGTCACCCAACACCACAAACCACCCAACAGTTGATTAACTCATCACTCTCTGTGTGTGTTGTGTTGTATTTGTTAGCCAACTGACAGTTCGATGCACTTGCACACAAACCAACCAACCAACATGTACATCTTGTGCATCTCTCCTTCAATCCATCAAGTAAACGGAAAATTACTAGCATTTAGTCATATTATATTATTAATTGTGCATTTATGTAAATTACAATTCGCATTTTGTATACAGTCACAATTGTGCACTATCATCGGGCACTGACTTGCAACTTACAATTGCAAATTGGCCTTATTGATCAATGTCTTAAATGTCACATTCAAACCAAACAGATTGTGCATAATAATGTGAATATATAATCGAAACTGATCACGTGACGGTTGACTTATTGGGTTGTGCAAATTAGCAAGGGGATTTTTTCCTTATTCGTCAGTGTCCTTGTGTTTGTTACATATACAAACTTTGTTTCTTCTTTTAGTTTTGGCGCCAAAAACATTAATTTTCTCACACCCAATCGGTCATACTTTGACTGAACCTGTGCATTGACGTTTGACGGACTCAATAGATGAACAGATGCTGCACACACTTGAACACAAAACAGACGACAGTCAAACATCCAAACACTGCACGTGGGATAACTTTTTCGCGCCAAAACTTGTCCCCCGAACACACAGGTCCTAGATCTCCGGGATTACTTTATTCATTGCATAAGTTGGTGAGATGTTGAGTCATTCGAATCAATGGTTGATTTAACTTGAAATTAATGTGATTGCCTAATAACAAAAAGTTCCTGGAACCTGTATGAAAGAGAGGCAGGAGGGGAACATTTTCTCACATTAGATACACGATGTACACTGAGCAGTACAATGGACAAACACTAGTCCTCTGAGTGAGGGACTCAATTGAAACCTAATTTGACTTCATCCCCTGTCCTAGTCCTCTCTCCTCCCGTTGTGCAAATATCCGGCACTGTGTAACACTGTATGCAGTGATATCGTTTGCTTTTTGTCCCAGTCCCCACTGTCCTCTCTGTCCCCTCTCAGTCCATCCATCCATCGACCAATGTCGACACTTTGCACGTATTTTCTCACGCACACGTTCACTTCCTCCTCCCAAACGATCGTGCTCTGATTCGATTTGTGTATGTGAGTCCACGGACAAAATTGACTTGATAGACGCGACTTAGGTCACTCATTGTCATTAGACAGTCTCACTGTGTGCAGTATGAGGGACAAATGACTGCACAAAGGCAAACGGGACGGGTCCGTCTGTGGCCTATGGCAAAGGTAAAGGTAGAGTGAGGTCCATTGGACAAGTGTGACCCTAAGGTCCCTCTCTTTCTTTCTCTTGATCTCTCTAGTCGAGACATAGTCTGATTGACCTCCTTGGGGCCAAGCACAAAAAAACTGTTCTTACTGTTCAACTTCTTCTTAGCAACAAGTCTGTAAGTCTGTAATGTTCGAGGCCATGTGTTTGCTCGAGTTTTCGCGCCAAAACCAAGCCGACAGGTGATGGTCAAATTGAATCAACAGGACAAGACAGACAAACGAGCGCGTGGTCAAGCCGTGCTGCACAGGACACACAAGACAAACACCTTCAAGACAATGTCTCTAGGGTCTTAAAGGCCCGGTGTGCAAGACAGACAGATCGCCCGCAAAATATATAATCTGTCCAATTAGAGTAAGAAGAGACAAGACAATTGGTGGTCGTAGGAAAGGGTCTGCACACAAAGGTCAAAACGCACGCACAGAATAAAAGGGTCAATTAAGCCAACAGTCTCCCCAAGTGGTCAAGACTTGACTTCTTGCCACTGTCTTTGTGCCATTGTCCGACTAAGACAAATTATCGGCCGGACAGTGTGTGCAAAGGCAAATGCTGCCTGCAGCACCAAGTCTGCACGAGTAAGTTTGTTGTTGTTCTCTCTGCTTCCCTCTTCAGATGGGTTAATGACGCTTCATTCATTGATGTCCAGAAGGGAAGAGCGCAAGGGTAGAGTGTGGTACTACTCTCACACATAGTACCAACTCACTCACTCAATCACTCCAAAGAGGGAAAGGGTTAATTTAGGTCTCATTAACGATTGACACCAGGCAGCAGGGAGCGATCACGAATTGTGTGCATTGCATTGCACATTATAATGCAAAGTGCACTGCACTGCATTTACTATTAGTCGTCTCTTTCCTATGGTATAGTCTCAATTTAATTAGCCATTGTGCATTAGTGGCATGAGAGTTCAGGAGGGGGTTTCGATCGGAGCGAGCCCGCGTCATGACCACAACTTTATATACACAAACTTTCTCCTCACACACTTACTTTCGTTAATGTGCATTGTCATTTAAATGGCTCCTTTGTTGAGTGTCTTCATCCACTTCTTCTGCAATGCATTCTCCCTCTTTTGCAGCTCCATGTGCAAATTATTAAAAGGCGTCCTCTTAATATTCCTCCTCGGAGTATGCTCAAATCCATAAATAAGAAAAAGAAGATGAAGAAGCAAAAGAAAGAAGCAAAAGAAGAGCGTAAACATCAACACCAAACTGGCCACAACAAGTTGCTCAAATGGCGCCATTCGGACAAGTGGCGCATCATTGTGCCAACCTATTGCATATGGCCATTCTTCTCTTCTTTTTCTACTTCATCTTTTTCTTTTCAGAACAATTTCAAATAACCAAACCACACATTCGAATCATATATTCTGTATAATGAGCTCACATCTGCCAAAACGACACCAAATGGAAGAAAACTTTACATTGCAATTTAAAGAACGAACAAGAAGAGTGAGAAGCACTAGCTAATTAGCTTTTTCTTATACTCAAATAATAAAAAGAATAAAGATAAAACAAGAAGAAGAAAGAAAGAAGAACAATGAAAGGAAGATGAAGAAGACATTTGGCACAGATGCAACGACACATTAATTATACAATCAGACTAACTCACTCTGGCACAGAGAAAGATGTGCACTGCACAGTTGGGAGTGCATTAATATATTCAACAGTGCACAAGGTCGTGTCATTTTAAATTCACTACAAATAATATTTGTCAACGCATTCGAATTACTCCAAACTCGAAAGCCCAAGTCATAAGTCAATATGTTGACAGATTAGACAGACAAGTTGCAGTGCACTGTTTGCAATGTGATGCACACATGTGTGAGCAAACTAATCTTGTGCACTCACCTGCACAGTCCACTCCACCTTAACCCACAAACGAGCACACACACACAATTACATGTGCACAAATTAAAGTGCAACATGTAATTTATAGTCCAAAGTCTGATGGATCGTTTCGAATTGAATTCTCTCACAGGCAGAATTTATTACCAAGAAGAAGAATAAGATTCTTACCACACCAGACAGATTCCTAACGAGCCTTGTAAGCCTAAACCCACTCGCTTTGTATGCAGAATTATTTATTCTTCTTCTTCTTTTTCTTGTGCATCTCATTTCGGATTCGCGAATGCACTCAATCATCGAATATACTAAATCACTTTCACTTAATGCAACCACCATCACCATCAGCACCACCATCAGCACCTGTAGAATGTTCATATGTAGTCGTTACCCACCTCATTAAATCCGCTTGCCTTTCACTTTTAATTAGTGCCACTAGCTTATATTACGAGCTCGTAAGCTTCTAACCATACAGGCGCGCACAGTATTTAATACTGTCTGCCCTCATCACAAACACCACCTGAAAGTGTTTAAGTTCCTTTTGCCTTTTTAAATCTTCTTCTTCTTTCTCCTAACCCTTCTTTGCACCCAACCCTAAAACAATGACTGAACGAGAACTAAACGATTCCGAATAAGAAGAAGCTTGCCTCTCGTAATGCATTTTAAGCTAATTAGCTTTGGTAGCTTTGGACTTTGTGTTGTTTTGTTTGTTTTTCTCCGGAGATCTTTCACATCTCCATTCGAACAGAACAAGTATAAGAGAATATAACACAAACAGACAGTGATACAAACAAATACTGAGAAGGAGGAAAGGGGAAAGGGTACGGTCACGGATGGGGTGGCCAATTACCAAGCATAATTGGCCATGTCTCACGGACGGGAGGTTTAGTTGAGTAAAGTAACTGAGCTAAGACAAACAAATTCTCCCGACCACTTTTAGTCGTAATATTTTACGATTCTTGTCTGTCCGTCAATTGTTCTTCCGTCTCACTTTGGTCCTCTCTCTGTCTCGACAGATCTGCATCAAAGTCTGCTCATCATTACAAATGATCTTTGTCTTACTGTACGACTCTAACAGACACGCACAATTCGCCTTTCTGCCCATTACCGATTCGTCATAACCAATTGTGTGCCATATTGCATAGTGCAGGTGATCATTATATCTGAATAAATCATTTCTCACATTCTCTGTCATATTCGACCGAATTATGTTCTTTTTCTTTTTCTTCTTCATATTCGTGTGTGTGTTCGCGCTTACTCAACTCCGGTTGCGTTCTACTTGACATAATAATCATGATGATGAAACACACCATGCAACTGATAATTATCCCCTTTAAAGGAGACTTCAGAAAAAGAGATCGAGTAGTAAATTGAATCATAAAGAACCTGAAAGTTCGTATATATTTTGAATGCATAGTTCCACTTTAGTGAGCAGACACACACACACACACACACACACACACACACACACACACACACACACACACACATCACACACACACACACACACACACACACACACACGGACTCGCATGGTCATTTGTATAATTTGTGAATAAGCACAAATGATCATTTACTAATGACTCATTAGATCATTAGGAGTAACGTATATAATAAATGCATTCTATATTGCAGCAACAACATTGTCGAACAACTAGTACCCAAACTTACAGGGTGGCACAGGTGAATTGTGTGTCCACTCTAATTGCAACCTGTTGAAAAGACAGTGCTTTGTGTCCAGTTCGTATTTGCCGCTACCACACGCATTGATTGCTCAAATTGATCGCCTGTGTTGAGTAATTGTGGCACACTCGGTATATGTATATTGAGCTGTAAGCAGATGAGATTAATGATGATGATGGTCAGAATGGCTATAATCTCAAGATATTATATATTTGACAAAATGATTCGATTCGCTCACTGAGTGGGAGAGACAAATGTGGCAGAGAAAGTGGCCATGGCCACGGTGCATGCACTAGACCGGTCCGATCACGCACTGCATTGCACTGCACCCCTCGAACATTTAGCATTGCATTTTACTGCTCTAGGTGACATTTGACATTTGACACTTGTGAAACGGAGGGAGGGGAGGGAGTGCTGCACTGCAGTAATTGATGCAGAAATGATGAGAAATTCTAGACGACTGTGTCTGCAAGACTGCTTTACATAACCGAGCGAGCACACTAATTAGTCGATTCAGTGAGAGAATGTGTCTGGGCTCTGGTCTACAGACACAAGTGAAAGTGACACTCACGCGCGCGCTCTGTGACACCGAGAGGGAAAGGAATTTAAAGGGATTTGTGCACTTGACGAGACCTTGAGACACACACACAAGAATCACAAGAACATTTACTCACTCGTGTGTGGGAATTATCACATAAAGACAGACAGACACACACAAACAAATGATCAACAAAAAGAATCTGTCTGGCAAGAATCGAAAGTAAGGCAATAAATTAATGAAGGAAGTCGAGCACTGGTTGGTGGGTGAAGGGTAGATGCATGCACACACTAGTGCACGGTCACGTGGGATTATTGTCACGAGTGATTGATTACTCGTACAAATGTTACCGCACACTCGCAACTCTAAGAATTGCCATTTAAGCAATTTTTGACAGACTCAATTAATTTGACGATTATACGTTCTGAATTCGAAAATGAGATGAGTAATTATTGTGCTCGACAAAACAAGCCAACCAAACAACAACCTTCCAGCCCACCTCTGGTGACTTCGGTGCCATTGTGTGTTGATTGAGTATTGATTTGTGCCTGGTGCAAGTGATAATGCATGCATGCAAGTACTGGTGTCAGTGTCATCATCACCTTCTTGCCTCGTCACTCGGTCATTATTCTCGGGTGTTCAGGTGTCAATTGAATCAGTGCGTGTCAGTGTCACTCACTCGCTCACTATATCTGTGTCTGTGTCTGTGTGTGTGTTGTCAACAGCACGCCTCTCTGCCTGTGGCAAATCGACAGCAATCTGTCTGCCACTAGTTTGGCCAACTGTCTCACCCTCTAATCATAATCATAATGTATATTTCGATATATCGTTAATACTTGATGACTCATGGTGCTCAGGTCAATTGAGTGCCAATCTTGGTCACCTCGGTCATCGTCTGTTCTTCTTCTCGTTCGAATTGGTTCTGTTGTCCGTCTGGTCGGAACAACTCACCAGCCAGTAAGTCCATAAATAAGCCAATCAACTCATTGGCCTCATCATCATCGTCGGCCAGTGGTCACTAGTAGTAGTGCATCATCTTCCGTGGCCCGTAAAGAGGTGCCGATTCCGGAGCACCTCCTCATGATCACTCTCCTTCCTTTCGCTGCTTCTTTTGGAGGGTTTCGCTCGTTTTTTTTCGTCAACAAATCGACTCGACAGATGTCCAGCTGCTGCACTGCTGCCGGTCAGTGTTCGAGTCAATGAGCCTAACACATAAACACATTCGTCAGTGCATACACGGTCAGTCAGTTGGTGGATAGCAACAACAACATCTGCTTTCCTTTGACACTGCTCTCTGCTCTGTCCCCTCTGTGTGCCACAGTGCCATAAACACACTCTTTCCTTTCGACCCCAAGAAAGGTCAAGAAACAGAGGACAACATGGCCACGGTCAGAACAGAAGAACAGTTAGACTCAGTGTGGCACTAGCCATAAGCTAGACAACTGCTGAGACACATTTCGACGGAACCGATCGGTGCGTGCACGAACCTTTTGAGGTCCGTCCAATATGAAAAGAGGGACTTTTGCCTTTGGACGCGGACGACAATTAGCCAAGACCGAACTGGTAACTCGATACGACACACAAACACACAACACTGTTGCTGATTTATTAACGACCGTTTTACTGACTTACTGACTGGCTGGTCACTTACGCAACACACAGCACACAACACGAGATAACACTCGACGACGACGACGACGATACTATAAATAGAAGACAAGTGAAGAAATGTGTGTCTGTATGCGAATAATATTGCAAAAGCCGAAACCCCAACTGTCACAAACACATCAAACTTGACACAGTCAAATGTCACAGCTGATCAAATGAGGTGCAAAGTCTTGAGTCGAATATAAACCACAAACAACACACACAGAACTAAAGTCTAACTGAGAACACTTTATAATTCTACACTGTAAATCAATCAACTTTTATGTGAACATTTTTAGTACAGAGACAATGCATTCTATTCTGCACATTGGACTTGATCCGTGAAAGTCATCATGAGCATGATCACTTTCGAAACCATATGGTCCTCATGGTCTGCAAAAGCAATTTATCTATCAACAGGGGTGCATCATAAATAGACCAACCCAAGTGCATTCGAATGGATTGAGATTACGCATGCAAATTTGTTTGTTTACCTAATATTGTTGAGCCGCTCAGTTCAGTGCCTCCTTCCTCTGTCGATGATCATGCTGGAACAGACGACAGTCGGGTTCACATGTGACTGTTTGCCTGTTGACACTCCTTCCTGATGTGCTCTATCTCAATTGACCAGATGACTTGTGAGATGTGTCCAATGTCTATTTGTGGCTGTTGCCAAGGGCCACCGTTTGACGTGCCTCGTGTGTTTGTTCTTCCGGTGTTGGCTTGTCCTATCAGAGAAGAATCTGTCACCGACAGACACCGACACAAACACAAGCAGCAACAGCAGCAGCAGACAAGTGCCGGTCATTAGGGCCCACTTTGATCGCGAGCACACACACACAACAGCACACACGTGCTCATCAGAGCATTTCCTCTGCCCCCGGTCCCTGTCCTACCCACACACACACAAAACAAAGCCAATTAATTCTGTATGCCCACGATGTGTGCTGAGAACTAGACCGAGTGGCACACACACACAACAATCAAACGAACAAGTAGACCAATTGACTAGGTCCGAGCAGTAAGTTGATTGTCCATTTCCCTCGAAAGTGCATCAGTGCGAAACAACACAAACCACCAAGCGAACCGAATGATCGCAATAAAGATGAGCCTCAACAGAAGTGAACACAACAAAGAACACAACAAGTGCCAACAAGTGGCCGAGTCATAAATATAGATGAAAAGACAATAGCACTCCACTGATTGATACCAACACTGGCGAGGGCTAGTGAGTGGGACTGTGTGTCTGTGGTCGATCTGAGCAGAGGCGAAAGGCAACATCTCGTTCGAATACTACACACAGGAAGTGAGTTATGAGTGAGCGTTGCTTGAGTACGATCGATGAGGTTCACTGAGCGAGGGTGAAAGCGAAGGGAAGCGAGTGTCAAAGTACAGAATTGAAGCAAAGCCATTCGATTGACCACCAAGAGGAATATAATAAATGGTCGGCTGTGTTCAAGGGCAAAGCATTGGACCTTATCACACCACTTACGAGTGCAATCAATCAAATCGATTATCAATTGCACGACCAATTTAGCAATTCGTTTGATGATTTGCCTCCATTCGGCGCGCCATTTCACTAACTCGACCATAATGGCAATCTTCTCGCTTATTAGCACATTGCCATGAAGCACATCGACCAATTAACAATTACAAACATCACATCATCATAATTATTATATTATTATTATCATCATCAAACATTCTGACTAGTCACAAATAATAATAAAGTGTACATATGTGTACTGAAAGTGTTTGGGCATGTGGTGGTGTGTCAAGTGAAAGGACAACACAAAAGAATTAATGAACAATAATAAATCGTATAGTTATTACAATAAAGTTTGCTTGTGAGAGAGACATTATACACAATTAATAAATTATCAAATAGAGGGTGTAAAGAATAATCAAAATAATTATAGAAATTTATACAATATAATAATTAAAGAAAAATATGTAAGGATAAAGAAGAATTGCGCACACACGTGATTTGACGAACGATTCAATAGAATTAGGGGTAAGAAGTGAAAGAATTATAGAATTGGGGGCAGAGGGTCGAACATTGAAAACGGACTACATTTGTACCGGAACAAGGATTATGCGAGAAGGTAATCCTAAGAGGAAGTGGCTGGAGATAAAATATTATGGACAGAGTTGTACTATTAGTAGAGAATATTCTAAGGCTTGTGTTCAATCAAGACTCGGGGTGGGGCTGTGTGGCAGAGGAGCAAAAGGCATCATCAGGCTGCAGGAGACGAGATGTTTAGATTGGAGATGGTGTGAGGGGCACAAGTCGAAACTCGCAAAGGCCACACCAAACCAAACACACAACACATCTCTAAGTCAAGTCAAATGAGAACACTTCGAAAAGTTCAACGATCTGAACGAGACCAAAAGCCTAAAAGCCTAAAATGCACTCACAAGTGTTCGGTGTTACATGTGTCATGGGTGTGTGTGTGTACAGTTTAACTAGAGCTTGAACGATGCTTCCCTCATGTCAAAAGCTGACTCGAAAGAATCGTGTTGATAAATTCTTTCCCTTCTTAAGAAGGAACATAATGTGAGTGTGTATGTGTGCTGCACTCGAGAAAGAAACAAGCAATTAGACATCAAAAGAAGACAGGCTGAGAAGAATATTGAAAGCAGAGAGCAAGTTGCACTTGCGAAAAAAGATTTTCTAATAAACCTAAATTGCGTTACGTCATGTGTGTGGGACAAGCAGAAAATAGATCACGATTGAGAAGGCAAAATCCACAACCAGAAGAATTAAGATTAGCGCAGAAGAATCACACAGCTTGAGGCCATATTCACAGATGTTTGCAGAATATTCTTCTGCTTGTGTGTTTAATGTTGGGAGTAGACGTGTAGAGGGTAGATATTAACAGCAAAGTAAATATTTAAAGAATCAACGAATTGAAAGATCACTTCTCGTTTGTGAAAGAGTAGAATCTCGTTTGGCGTATAAGGCAAAGCAAGTAGCAGGCATGAGGCACACAGAATATATTCGAGGTAAGATGCAAACATAAGATGGATTTGAATGCATCGCTTCATTGAATTGAAGTTTAAGCCGCGTTATAATAGATGGGAAATAAAATCGGCGCGAATGCAACTTGGGTTTGAGATATGCTACTGCTGGTTGAATTTGGACGATTCGATATTGCAACAAGATGAAAGAAGATAATGGTTAGTTCAATAAATAGAGGTGCTCGGGTGGTGTTGGTGGTGAGGGTGCAGTCGTCCTCGCTTGACTCAGGCAGAGGAACGCTTCTCCGTGCTCAGTAAGGAATCGGATGAGCTGCCACTACTGGTACTGCTGCTTGAGCCGGGAGATCCACAAACTGTGGTCGAACTTGTACTACAGGTGCTCGGTGGACTGATGGCCGCAGTGCTTGCAACCGTTGACGAGCCAACTGCCGAACTGGTGGTGGTTGTGGTCACTGCGGTGGCAGTTGTGGTCGAGTCTGGTCCACTTTGGCTGACACTGGTAAGGCGTCTTCGTTTGCTTGGAGAGGCAGCAGACGATGAAGCTCTCGATGATGATATTGGTCCACTGGTGGCCACCAAGGAGCATGGTGATCTCGATGACGAGGTAACAAATGGCTCAGACGGACGTTTCACAGCTCTAGCCTTACACACTATTGGCATATGACCTATTCGGAAACAAGAGCAGACGTTAGAATTGAGTTGAAACAAAGGAGCGCAAAAGTAGTGGAAATTAATGAATAGGTCACGTGACCCAGAGTGATTAGAGCAGATTTTGACCTCTAACAAAGGACAGATGTCTAGCGTGGGAGGGTGTGCTATGGTTCTTCAAACCTCAGCACAACAAACTCGGATATGAGCAATCGTGCATGTCTGTGTGGTGGTGTGTTTGAGATCAAATTGGCATTTTGCAGCACGCGGCAATCGTGTGTGCAGCATTGAGGCCAATTTCACACACGAACGGACCTATTAGGGGAACAGAACAAATTTCCCATACAGGCACCACCATCGGTGATCACCACAAAACATCATATACACGCACAAATATCGATCACACGCCCAGCAACAGTAAGTCAGACATCCAAACTAGATGGGAGAGTTCAGTGAGAAGCATCACTACAAGGAAGGCAAGAACCCCCGTGAGAAAATGACTTGAACTTTTACACATGGTCCGGCACATCACTAGTGCACTGACTGGCAACGAGTCAAACTAGAATCGAATCGAGCGAAATCAAATTGCGAATTAATTAGTAGGAAGGAACCTACTTTCGTTGATTATCTAATGAGCGAAGTAGTGTAGTTATCGTTATCGTAAAGGAAAAACAAAAAAGACCACAACCGAAACAAGAACTACGAGAGCGTACGAACGATCGATCGGGAGAAAGTGCAACCAAAGGTCATACGGACTGTGACCCCGAAAGGTCACATCAGAGTGCACACAAGAGAGGCGCACATCAATAGTGGACACGGACAGAGGGCAACTGAAGACGTAAGACTCGATTCTATACTCGAAGAACGTTCGCCTTACGTCCTGCTGCCTTTTCAACCTCGGTACCACAAAAGTCGGCGACCAGGCTGACTTAACGACCATGTGCCTTGAGGCGGCATTAGTGCGGTAAGCGCAAGAAGTGTAACCCTCGCTCTATGCTTCTATAACTTCTCTACAATCGCAAATGTAGCGAGAAGAGCAGAGAACAACTAAACTGCAAAGCCAGCAAACTCATAAAAACTAGCGAAATCATACTAAGTGTTACGGCTGATGATGAAATGCATGCTCGCGTGTCGCTCTCTTCGGGTTATATTGGCACAGAGATTTATGCCACTCGAAAGATGAACGAACTGACAAATATACAATTGAAATGTACTAAAGCACTACACACAACTACACTCAATGTATATACATTTCGCGATTCGATGGAGAGGTCATAGAGGAGAATTTATGAAACGATGAATAGCAGGGGATAAGGTCAAAGGACAGAACTTACTTGTCAGTGATGACTGTTGACTAGTCGTCAGTTGGGGCTGACGCTTCGGTTGAGATTTGGTTACTTGTGACTGGGTGGAAGCCACTGATGAAGAAGATGAAGAGGGCTTTTTGGTCAATAATGAGGAAGATGTGACAGAGGACGACCGAGTTTGGATAGCAGCACCACGCGAGGATGATGGAGCAGCCTCGGAAGAGATCATTTTTCTGGACTTCGATGAGGACGACGGTATCTGTCGTTGACTACTGATCGATACCACCGAAGTTGAAGATGCTGATTGCTTTGTACTTTCGCTCTTGAGTGATGTGACCGTACTGGTGGTCCTCGATGTGGATGGTCGTTGGAGAATTGATGACGATGAAGTGACCGGGACAACCACCGAGGATGAGGTTGAGGCTTTCCATTCGTATGGACCCCCTTTGATAGGCTCTTCTTTTTTGAAATCAAATCCATATTTCTCTGACATTTCCCGCAGGTGTTTGTCACGCTCCTCATGTGCCTCTCGAATATTTTGTTCAGGTTCATGAGGCTCATCGGGAAATAGTCGACGTCGGACTGGCAGTCGAGTGGGACTACTGCTGACCGGTTGGTCTCCACCACCGACGCCACCGCCATTGTTGTTGTCATCGACGAACCTGGGCGATTCGGCTGTTACTGCAGCAGTGCCTGGAACGGTTGGTGGCGGTGGCGGACGAGCATTACCGCTACTGTTATCAAATGACATGACACGATGTCTGGGCATGTCATAGATTTTAGCGTTGGCGGTGGACGACCGGGAATACAAGTGAAACATTAATGGACTGAGGACACTCATTTTGGTGCTGAGGAGAGGGAAGGGCAAGAGGTCAAAAGATGACACGGAGATCACTAGGAGATAGATCGATCGATCGATCGGAGCAGGATGCTTCGAGGTTAGTCAGGTACGACAGTGACAGTCGTGCATGAATAGGTGAAAAATGAAATCGAAATTGCTGAGGGTTTCACTTGAGGAAAGTTGGCGCCCCACGTTCGACCGAATTCGATTGTAGTTTCTACCAGCAAAGACTCGATACGAGCACTACAGCACGGACAAGAGGTAGTTCGTGGTTGGTTGATGGTTCATAATGCCACGCGACCAAGGATAATTAAGTGTCGATCGAGACAGAGAGAATCAAATAAAGTGCGGCGGTGGTGCGGACACTGGACAAATAGAAATAGAACGCGGCAGTGTAGGTGTGAGAGTGAGGCACGAGTGGACGAATATGGCCAGTGGTGTGAGAGATCAATTTGAAGATAGTCTGCGAGTTGAAGTGTTCCCGAATTGGTTCAAAATAAAACTAAACTAAAGTAGATTGCGTCAGTAAGGCACGGTTCAACCAGTCGAGTCAACGGCTATCTCTCGAGTGAATGACCAAGTGAACGCAACCGCTCAACTCGACAGGGCACAATCGTCTGACTCACAGTTGTCAGAGAGGCAGTGTAAAATCTGTTCACTTAATAAAACGGCGGCAAATCGTCAAGGAGGTAGTAGCACTGCTCACTGAGCACAATCAATCGCACCGCACACAGCCACACACACCATCAAAGGCACACTGTTGCAAACACCCACTTGTGGAGGTAGTGGTCTACGAGTGTAAGGCAACAGGCACACACACACTAACAGCAAGCAATGCAGTGAGACAAGTGTGCGCCCGTTCAACTGACAAGATTGAAGAGGCAACGGCAACGGCTGCTGACTGATTCAAATCGAGATTTAAATTTAAATCTAACACTGTGGCGACACCTCTCGGGCTAAATTGACACTAGTTCCACCAGAATTTCAATATCATTACATTTTATTTATTAAATACAGAAAAATGTCGCCATTATTAATCGCATTAGGATTTCATAAAATTATTGAAATATTTTAAATATTTTAAAAATAACTAAAAGCTATATTAATTTTAAAAATATTTAAAATTAATTAATCAGTCCAATTATGACTCATCTCTTATGACCTTTTAGTTAACCTTTGGTAATTACTAAAATTAAAATTAATATTTAAAACATAATTAATATAAAATCATTAAGCTATATATTCATTTACTTGATTAAATATTTCATTTAAATGTTTGTTAAATTAAAAATCAAAATTTAAAATAAATTCAATATAAAATGTAGTTAGAGTAAAGTTAATTAGATGGCGCCACGGGTAGTGGTCAATGTCCCGAGTAATTCGAATTTAATTCGACAATTAACTAATCATAAATTCAATGATTTAATTTACTAAATATAAAACATTAAATTATTATTAAAATTGAATCTGAGTGCGAGCCCCCTTTCGGAGCTCATCGACCAAGGTCAAGGTCACTTTATGAATGATCACGTTAATATTTCATTTCAAAATTTCCTGTGATTTGTACGAGTTAAATGCTCACAAGACTACTGCCGAGAAGGTATATAGATTCAATCCTTTTCCTACCGCCACACTCACCACCTCCCCCAAATCAGTCAAAAAGATAAAATCCTAGACATTTGTACGAACAAGCAAGCAAAAGAGAAAACGAGCAGAGAAAGAGTTGCGCGAGTTGTACATTAGCCAGTGAGTGAGGCTGTTTTCCTGCAAGCATTTTCATCCATCAGTGCTCGCTCTCTCAAGCACCCAACCACTACACCACAATGAATTATAATATAATTTTCCATTACTACTTCGAGAAGTGAAACACTCAAGAATAAAACCGTAATTATAAATTCAAATTAGCTAATCACACTGATCAGATTTGCTGATTAGCCTTATAAGGCTAGACTGACTAGTCCCCGACTTGTGGTCTATAGTGTCAATTACATTACACACCGAGCCGGTTAAACACTAAACTGCCAACTCATCACTAAAATCAGTCAAATAATAAATAAATAAAAATAATTATCGGCAATAAAGATGGCAGCAATAAAAATTGACTCGAATTACTTCCCAGAGAAAAGAGACGGACTAATTTGTTCGTGTTTGGAGGGAAAGCAAGCTTTGAGTTTGGCCAATTCAAAAGTTGAATGTTGAAAAGACACATTTCGACACAGCAAAATATGATTTGGCAATGTACGAGTATGATCAATCAGTTTGGTACTACACTCGGAAACTTTTGAGACGCTCAGGCTTGAGCGATCCAGGGCGTGATCAAGAGGCATCCACGCGGGCGGACAAAGAGAGTGGAACTTTTCTTCTCACTACGTCATTGCATCGAGACTTTTTTGTTTTGTTTCTTTTTTTGATTATTTTTGTTAAACACAAGTTAGTTATGTTGTATATATATTGTGTGTGTGTGCATGTGTAGTGTATGAGT
This sequence comes from Rhizoglyphus robini, assembly GCA_023373905.1. NCBI lineage: Eukaryota > Metazoa > Arthropoda > Arachnida > Sarcoptiformes > Acaridae > Rhizoglyphus > Rhizoglyphus robini. The sequence goes on along the minus strand of JAKIJQ010000001.1, from coordinate 8,245,408 downwards.
GTTGAGTATGACTCGGTATACGGTGAGTGCCTGTGCCTGTGAGTAGTGAGTGTGAGCCTTACTAAGACGCAGTATGTTGCACTGTGTGCTGATGATCAATGAGTACTGAGAGGAGTACGAGCACAAAAAAGTATTACTATTTGTTCGGGTTTGTGTGTGTTGTGTTGTGTGCTACCTTACTACTCTAGCGAACAACAACAAAATGTTGTCTACCTTGGTCATATTGCAGGTGTGGATATGTATTGCATAATAATACCTACTGGCCACTTTGTGCCAACTCGCAGTCAACCTGCAACAAGTGAGACCTTGTGTGTGTGTCTCCTCGAGAGTGAGGCGAGATAGATCTCTGGCGGAATGTGAGCGTGTCTAAAGGCACTTTTATAGGTATGTTTCACTCTCTTGGTTCGCAAGGATATATATTTTAGTGTATATGTGTCACAAAGATGAAGCTATATCCACTTGATATGCCTGTCACTATGTCTCTCTGTCGGTCGGTTCTACTGACAAATGCATTCGGGACCGATTCGCCTCATGCCAACCAAAACCGAACAGAACAAACAGAACCGAACGAGTTGAAAGAGGGAAAGTGGAACCTCTTCAATAACAAACGAGATTCTTAACAAATTTCAACAAAATTAAGTAAGATTGACGATCCTAGTAAATAGACAACCATCAGCACGAATTTGCTCAAAGATCTGATCAGAAAACGACTCTTTCTTTGATCAATTAGATAGAATAAGTCAAATAGATTGTAAATAGATTACAAGAGTTGCAAAAGAGTACGCAACAGGTTGAAGCAAAAGGTTATAACCTATGCAATGTATTGCAAAAAGCAAACATACACGCAAAATTCAAAGTACTGACTACTGCGTAGTTTCCAGTGAGTGTCCAGTGATTGACGGGCGTCGGGCGGTGAGAGAGAAAATCACTGCTGGAAAAATCTAGATTTTCTTAATTGAAAATATGAAATTGTCTCTGATTGAAATGGTTAAAACTAACCCGATTACGATTGTCAAATCTCCAAGTGAAAATAGAATGCAGGAGAAGGTTTGTTAATAAGCGGGAAGGAATTGAGAGGTAAAGGTCAAAGGATTGGGATATGATTGATTAAGCATTTGATATATATTTGCAAGATACATACGAGTTTAGAAGTCTACGAGCATGCATATCCGACCACATGGAACCAGATTAATGGATGGAGGATAATGAATGAGACAGTTCGAAAGAGGTGAAAGGTGAGAGCGTGCGGGGGTGTGCACACGCCTTTTGGGTGCCTTTTGTTGTTGTTGCTTTGTTTTGCTTGTTTTACTGTTGAGCTTTTTTGGGTTATTATTTTATTATTATTATATTCGATAAGATCTCAAAGTTTTTGATTGATTTGGTGATGAATTGAGGAAGTGTGAATGGATTGCTCTCTTGTTGTACTACTAAATGTTTCGGTTAGTGTGAATTAGTGTTGTTGGGGCTAGATTGATCGAAAGGAAGTGAGGATTGATTGAGTGCGACCGATTACGAGTCTCCGTACCAAACAATAAAGAAGAAGAAGAACCAAAAGAAGGAAATCCCAGGAGACAAATATCTTCACAAGAAGGAATCTTTTTCTTCAACCACAAAAATGACTCAAAATCCCACAACCAGAATAATATCTTCCGAAAATAGGTAAAATCACTAGGTTAAATTTAAATTTAGGTCCCAAAACCAGAAGAAAATGATAATAAGAATTTTCAGAAAATAATAAGAGATAAGAAATAAAAAGAAATACTTTCCAACTATTAATTTTGAATAATAATTTGTAAGTAAAATATCGAAGAAGAATTGAGAATCTTTGAAAGCTGTTTCAATTTGTGTTTCATTGTTTGCTTATTTTTGTATATTACAGAAATATATATATATTGATTAATAAAATTGAGATCTTTGGAAGCTGTTTTCGGTTGGTTGTTGAATAATAATAAAAATTGATTAATATGTTGAGAAATGAGTTTGAAAATGAAAAAAATGTTGAAGGAAGTTCGAATTTGGAGAGATTTAGTTTGGTCGATTGGTTGGTGATTACTGGAAAAGTACTTCAATTAATGCAATAATCATTAATTAATTTCCCTTTTCCCTCCAAATATATGATTTCACAAAGCAATTAGTTTTGATTTGCACATTTTGGGTTGCAATTAGACCTTTTGCGCACACAAAGAAATGTTGGTGTTGGTCAATTGGGTGAGAGACTGAGAATGAGAATGAGAAGTGAGTTTCGATTCGACTGAAAGGGGAAATGAAGAGGCAATTGGCCTTTTTGAAGGTTTTTTTGTTTGACGCTTTTTTAGGTTTTGGGTTTGGTCTGTGTCTGTGTGTGTGACACAATGTGAGGATGTGACGAGATGGATATGAGATGAGATGAGATGAGCAGAGTCCGGAGAGCTCAACCGCAGAGGACGAGCACCACAGCACCACTGAACGAATGCCGACGGTCACACACACGGCGGAAAGAGTGAGATGATCGAGAGGCTCGAACGCGCGCGCTAAAACCTTGTCAGTACTGTGACTTCATTCACTCAGGCACTCGTAACTATTTGCTCCTCTTTCAGGTTGTTGGTTGTGGGTGACAGGGCGCCAAGGCGTCATGTAATTTGCAAGCGGCAACAAGACACAGAGAGACAAACATACAGCACACAACCAGCGGCAGGAGCGAGCAAACAGGCGTCCGTTAATCAAACAAACAGACATTAATGCCGTAATAGACCAATAGGCCAATAGACAAATCGATCGATGACATTGCTTCGTACATAAACACCAAAAGGGATTGAGAGTGCTGAGTGCGGAGTGGAGTGGAGCAGACAGGAGGGAGAGAATATTATTGCTTTTTGGGTTGAGTTGCGTGAGAGGGGGTTTGTTGGGTTTGGTTGGTTGATTTGTTTGATTTCATTGCGAGTTGCACTGAGTCAACAATAGTCAATCAACACACAAACACAGACACACGTTCGAGTATGTCCTCTCGATAATGATGCAATCAGTGAAGGTGAGGGTGTCCGGTCAACACTGGAACCATAGCGACCAGAGTGTCAACACAGATTAACCGAAACAATGGTGTCGCACCAGAGAAGAGACGATCAAGAAGAAGAAGTAGAACCAAGACAGTTTGTCGCCCGACTACAAGTAGGACAACAAAGAAGACAATGATGATGAACAAAGGAGAATATGTATGCAAACACAGACGCCCAAGACGCCCGACAAAGGAGTGATCACTGCAGTAATATATTTGAGGATCACTACTATAGAGAGGATTGTTACTGTACACAGACACCGTGCGCCCCCGAATCAATAGTATAATTGGGCGTCATAATAATATATCAAAGCACATATAGACACAAGGCTGATAATATCTTGAGATAAGACACGAGTCAGTCGGGTACTGATCAAGACACACAGTGCAGTGGAGTGAGTGAGTGAGTTCTGCAGATGAGTCGAGTGTGTGTGTGTGTGTGTGTGTGCAGTGCAGGCCCGAATAATAAACACAGAATAAATAAATAAACAAAGTAAATAATAATGCAAATAAATAAAAGACAGATGATCTGTGTTTGGGTTGAGGCTGATAAGGCACAGAGAGAGACTGAGTTGAGGGTGGCCAAGAGCGAAATGGCGCCAAACAAATGTGTTGTGTAATGGCTGCGAGAGAGGTGGAGGGGTAAAATGGCGCCAAAAGAATATGTTCAAGTGTTCGAGTGATTGTGAAAGGGAGTGAGGAGTGCACCACTAGTGAGTGTGGTTATCATCGAATCTCGACGTGGAATGAATGACGATCGCTGGAGGACTTGTGGACTGGTGACGATGATGATCATTACTGTGGCTCAGTTGGACGAGACCTCCTTCCCCCTAGTACACTTTCGAACGGTGGTGGAGTGTGTGGACCTTGAAAGCATTCAGCTCAGCCCAGTCAATTGGCCAAATGAGTGTCTCGCGTCTGGTCGCCGTCGATCGCGGTGGTTGATCGTCGTTGTCGTTGTCTATTTTCCCGGCTTCTTCTTCCTTTTCATCATCGTTTGGTTCGAGTGGTTCAGCTGGCCACAGGGGCACAAACATTACAATATGCCAGAGTAGAGTGTGTACAGTGTACAGTGAAACGCGCGCGCGCCCGGCGCCAGCGAATACTACTACGACACATTGGGAGATATACTGGCGAGAGTAGAGATGATCATTGCAACGGTCAGTGTGGCTGACTGTGGCTAGAGTGAGCGGTATCATCAGACACACAACTCATCCGAGAGTGGAGTTGTGTGTTCATTGAGAGAGTAGACGAAAACCCGATGCGAGGCAACCAGTGTGTGGTAGTAGAGCAGACTGAGTGAGGCGAGGGAGACGATGCAACAGGAGTACAGTATCCACAGTGTGACGCCAACCGTCACTTGGTCGCCATCGTCTTGTACCACTACACACTCCACACAGCCAACACACGGCACTGTACAAGGGGGACGCGCCCGCGACACACAGGATTCAAATTCAAACGTAAGATACGCTCTGATTGGTTGCGCCTGTGTTCGGTGCTAATTCAAATCTGTCCAATCACGGCGCGGCTTTAGTTTAAATCTCGGCGTTCGGTGCAGGCATTGGCTACGAGCGCACAAGAAAGTTCGTTGGATTTAATTTTTTGGTCTTTTTGAGCTGTTGTCGGCCTTTGTGTGTGTGTGTGTGCTGTGTGGAGTCGGTGCCTCGGCGCGGGTGCGTTGGAGTTGGTTGTTGTTGGTTTGTCAGTGCCGAACTGAGTGAAGGGGAAACGAGTGTTGAGGTGGAGGGGACGAATTGATCATTTCAAAAATGTGACCGTTGAGACTTGTGTGTCTTAGTGATGATGTGAGTGAGTTAGTGCTAAGGCCTTGTGTTGTTTGTCTGGTTAGTGATGCCGGTGATGGTGCTGGTGCTGGTGGTGGTGATGTTGGTCTGATGTTGCCCGTCTGATTGGTTGTCCTCCTGAAGAGAGTGATAAACCAAAGCAAAATACATTTCGACTCCAGCTTGGCATATTACATTCAATGTATTACGTTTGACGTGTGTGTGTATGTGTGTCTGTGTCCAAATGACTAAGTTGCTGCTGTTGCCAAGCCAGAAGGAGACCAGACTGTTGGTTAGTCTGCCCAGTGCCAGTGGTGCACCTTCAATGGCGTCCGAGGTGCACAAAAAGGCGCGCATTCGATTGCCTCTCTATTGCCTCGTGTTTCCCTCTTTTGGTTGTGTCGATTACTGTCGATGGTGTTGGTTTTGCTGTCATCACGAGGACACATCATCGTCATCATCTGCCGTCCCCCATCATGGGGGACTTTGCCTATGAATGTGGCACCAACAAATAATAAGGCACATCAGACACACGAGATAAAGAGTGCATCTAGTCTGGAGCTGATATGGAGAGACAGGCTAATATGGAACAATCCAGATAATAGAGACAGAATCCAATGCAATGCCACTAAAGCCAATGGCACGCACTGGAACATTGCATTGCACACATTACATGTATGTCCAGTAAGACAAAGTAACCAACTCAAAGGAGCGTCAACCAAGTAGAACGGGCGTACATTCATCACTCACCAAACATAAAGAGTGCAATGGAGTCAAACATGCATCAGCACCATTTGATGAAGGACACCTTGAGCTTGAGGAAATACCTTTCGAGATTCGAATTCTTAGGCGTTTAATGTGTTACATTGCTACCTTTTTCTCGGTAAGTCATTGCACAATACAACACAACCAGTGGGTGCGACGGTCAAGTGTGACAAAACACAGGTAGCAATCAAACAATAAATAAAGCAATAAAGATGGTGTACGGTAACGTTCTTTATGAACAGTTCCGGGTGGTTATTCTGCGTTCGAAATGCGATTGCGATGGTAAGCTACTGATAAGACAACTATGATGGGATAAGCATGACATTTGAATTAGTTCCAGCAGATTAATGGGTCATTTACTAAAGGTCAAAGGTTTTTGGGTGCTTATTAAGGATTATCAGTTACAAGAGAATCAAATGAGAAACTTATTATTCTGTGTGATTATTAGTAAAGCGGACTAAATAGTTTAGTCGACCGTGCGTCCAAATTGACCAGAAGAAGCATCAAATTGGTCCTTTGTCCAATTTGGTTTGTTAGTCGCGGCCAATTGCTAATTGTAATGCAATAAATGGTGTTCCGTGTAAATGAGTCGTATCCATTTGCGGTGCCATTTGCCACACTCGACACTCGTCTCGTTAATTACACTTCACTTCATCTGTCCTTGTGTCATTTGTCTTTTGTTGACCTTTGTCATGTTGTTCAGGCGTCAGTCAGGTCAGGCGTCATCACTCAGTCCAACACATTAACACGCTCGTGTGCGCTTTCGGTTGGTGAGTACTCGGCGATGGCAATTCCAACGAATGTTCACTTTACTTGTTGCCGTCCTCGTCATGATGGTGATCATCGCCATCGCCATCGCCATCATCAATCACGCCAGTTTTGCATCTAACCGAACAAACTCTAATATTCTACTACTCTCACAAGTGTATTATAATATTATAATATATGTTGTGTTTGTTGTTGTTGTATTAGTTGACGATGATGATAGCACACAGTTGTCATGTTATATTTAAAAGTGCACGTCCACCAGTCGAGCGTACAAACACAAACGTCAATTTAAATTCAAACCAACCAATGGGAGCAAAGAGTTAAATTTGAATGTAAGAAGGAGGCGTCCGATTGGTGCATTCAAACTGAAGCTCACTCCTGATTGGCTCTCCACTATACTACTGGCGAACGAGAGAAAAAGGGGGAGCATATGTACAAGAGTTCTGTGTGCTTGTGTGTTCTTGCTGTACAGTAACGAGTTGCAATTGCGACATCGATACGATCATACTGTGGATGCTGCTGCTGGTGGTGGTGGTGATGCTGATGATGGCCAAACTGACGGTTGGAGTTAGACTTAACACTGCCTGACGTGCGGTGGAGTCGATCGCACTAGCAACTTGACTTGTTTGGTCGCGTTCGAGCTCGCGGGGGTTTATTCCGTACCCAAAAGGTTAAACATCCCAACAGGCCAACAAAGGCAAAGTTTAATTGATTTGTCAAATGGCAACTCGAAACTCACAAACTCAATTCGGAAGCATCCGAGTACTTTAAAATGTAATAATAAAACTAATAAAACGCCTAAAAAGATCAGACCATCGTCGTCATGGGTTAAATTACATGCAGACACACAAAGGTTAACGTTATTAACGTTAAAGATCAAAGGTTAGCGGGTTGTCTGCTATGTCGTAATTGATCTAGCCGTAACCTGTTGACCTCCATAAACAAAGAATTAACCCACAAAAGCACGTACACACGTTTTACGTGCAAAATATTCTGGATAATCTTAATTAATTCTTAAACATAATTATTCACTCACTTGAATGAATCACACTCGCTCGATGAATCATCAGAATTAACCCTTTCAACACCGTAGTGAAATAGATTGAATTTGAGTGAATTAATTAATAAAAGTACAAAATGTCACATTTTTAAGGAAGCGACAATTTTTAATTAATTTAATTTATTTATTTACACGTTCAATAAGTTTATCAACAGAAGATTATTACTATATTTTGAATTGTTTTTAGCATTGCCGTTTAATTTAATATTTAAATGAAACAATAAAATCAATATTAATTAATCAAACACCTGTTCGCATCCAGTCTGTACACAGTTGATTTGTTTGTTCGATTAATTTCACAATTTATAAATTGGTTTATTATTTCCTGGAAATTTTATATTTATGAAAAATCTCAATAGAAAGTAGTCAAACTTTTTATATTGTCTTCAAAGTTGATCAAACTCGCGAGTTGTTTATCGCAATAAGTAATTAATTAAATAAACAATAATTAATAATAAACAAATTTCATTTGTCTCAAGATGTACAGGATGTGTTCGAATTTAGGTAAAATAAAGGGTCATCCGTTGATAGAGTTGATGGCATCTCTGATAAGATAATCAATGAACGGTCCCAATCTAGTCAATCGAATTAGGCGTACAGAATCATTTATTATCAGAGTTCGCAAAAGTAATTTGAGTCATAACAATTTAAATATTCCCACACTAATGGAGCATTATTAATATTAATAATCGATTTATTAGATCACTCTGTACTACTGTTGTGTATATGTGTAGATAGTAAATCAATTATTCGTTTGTGTGTATGTAATTAAGTTGTTGCACACAATGGACACGAACACGATCAGAATGTGATTCAGAGTGCGCTGCTAGAATGTTCTGTTTGGGGGTGTTCCGCTTGGATGGATGAGATTCGTATTCAATTTCCCAGAGTGTACATATTGTGGGTATTAGGTGTTCACTTTGAAATGACAACAATTAGCCAACAGCCATTAGCTGCCATCCTGTAGTTGTGAATTTTACTGAAGACCCAAGTGCAAAGTGAGACTCGGTTTTAGTGCTAATATGATTGGTCACGGTCGAATAGCTTTCAGTTTCGTTACGCCATCCAAACCAAAAACCACAAAACAATGCACAAAACGTTTAAATTTAAAGCAATAAAAATGATTTAGGTGTTTTCGGTTGAAATGTAGAATGTTCGAGATTGTCGGGCAATTGTTGTGGGACAATTATTCGAGAGCTAGAGTGAGAGCGAAAGGGGAGAGAGCAATTAGGAGTGAATTTAAATATGCACAAAATAGGACAGACAATTAGCGAATCACAAATTCTGTGTGTGTGGGAATTTGAATAAACAATAGACAATAAACAGAAGAATGATGAAAGGTGCCGACATTGTTCAAATGAGCTCACAGTCGACAATGTCGAAGGGACATTGTATGAATCGATGGTTACACATTGGACGAAACTTGTCTCGTACAAAGTTGGTGTCGTGTTGGCAAAACAGCTGTTTGATTGAGCAAAACATAATTCTGATGATGCAAACACGTGAGCCTTCGGTGAAATTGTCAATTTGAGTTTTGAGTATTGGTGCTTCGCTCATATTCGTTTGATTTTACTGTAGATTGCCATTTTAGCTAGTTTTCCTAGAAAGCCAAAGAATATTGTTCTGTCGGTAATTGTTAGTTGAACGCTTTCCAAAGTTGTCTTTACCCGAAAATGACCACCTCAAACACCGGACCGGACGACATCCAGGCGGTCATATTTGCTGCCGGTAAAGGTTCCCGAATGACTCAACTCCTGTTCGGCAAAGCGAAATGTCTACTGCCAATTGGAAATAAACCAATGATTCAATATCCACTTGAACTGTTGATTCGGTCTAATTTTAAAGGTTTGTTTATTGTGAATGTTTTTGAATTTTTGATTAATTTTTTGATTATTTATTTTTTTGGTAGAAACATTCATAATCGTACTGGACAGCGAGGAGGAGATAATCCGATCCACAATTCACAAGCTCTGTCTCGACATTACGGTCAACTATGTGCCGATACCAAGTATTAATGATTGTGCCACCGCGGACAGTTTGCGGGTGATCAAAGAAAAGCTAAAGGTTTGTTCGTTTTCGGTTATTTGTATTTGGAACTTACTTATTATTATTATATTCTCAACAGAAAGATGTACTCATCCTCACGTCGGACATTGTGACCGATATTGATCTGTCCAAATTTATTCAACTGTTCCGACTGAAGAACTCTACCTTTCAGTGTTTATTGTCCTCGATTGGGTCCGAAAAGGAAAATCTTGTGCCCGCAAAGAAACTCATGAATAATAAAGGTATTTGAGGGTTCGAGTAATTTTAGAGGATTTATTTGATTTTTATTTATTATTATAGAATTTGATATCGTCGGTATTGACGAGCGAGAACCGAATCGATTGGTCTTATTCGAACCAGATGTGATGTTTGGCGATATGGTGCCGCTTAAGAGATCATTTCTTGAACAGTAAGTCATAATGTGCACTGATGTCATCAAAGCTCTTCTGATCGCTCTTTAATTACAATTTTAGATGTCCCAACATGAAAGTGCAAACCAATCTTCAGGACGCTCATGTTTATTTATTTAAAAATTGGATACTCGACTATTTAATGCACAAAGAGTAAGTTATTGCTGCGTCTATCTGTGTAAATTGTATTAATTAATTAATTGATATTATCCCTAGAAATATAAACTCAATCAAAGCCGATTTTGTGCCTTCAATTGTGCGGAAGCAATTCCGAAAACCAACTCGAAATTCTGAACAATTACAACAAACAGGAACTCATCATCATCGTCATCTGCAGGACTTTGTGAAGACATCCGAAATGTATGAACTGTTGGAAAAGTTAGAAAGCGGCGATCTCGATTCTGAGCCGTCACCTCAGCCCTACCCAAACAGCGCAATCAAATGCTACGCATTGACGGTCGATTCTGGCTACTGCATTCGGGCGAACAATTGGGTCCGTTTCTGTGAGGCAAACCGCGTTACAATGAACAAACTCAAGGCCTCTGGTGTAAAGCCTGTCCGGTCGGAGACGATCAAATCGTACGTCGATGGAGTGATCGGTCAGGGCACTACAGTTGGCGAGAAGTGTGCCATCAAGCGAACCGTCATTGGGGCAAACTGCAAAATTGGCGATAAGGTCAAACTGACCAATTGTATCATTCTGGACAATGTCACCATTGAGGAGGGCTGTGTTCTGCAGGGCTCGGTCATTTGTTACGATGTTCACATTCATTCGTCGGCCGAAATCAAAGACTGCATCGTCGGGCCGAGACAAAAGATTGTCGCTTTGGGTAAACATTGCATTATTTAGTAAGCAAAATATCTATTTTTGTCATTTTCAGGTCGATATACCAACGAATCACTCACCGAAGAGATGCTAGATTTATAATCTAATTTGTACTGTTTTTTAAATGTTAAGAATTTTATAATAACATAATAAAGGACTATGGTTTTTACTAAGTCTACTCGCGTATAATCTACTCGTTTATATAAAAAGAATATAGAAAAATTTATTACGAATCTTTTTTGTTAAATATGTATAGAATATAAGTAACAGATATTAAGAATAATAAAAACTTGAGAATATAAATAGTAATAAGTATTCAATTAAAGAAAAATAAACGGAGCATCAAAGAGAGTAATTTCTCACCACAATTTAGGATTTGCTTTCGATAATTTTGTTTCAAGTTCAATAAGACAATCATGTGGAGCCATCACCAACGACAATCGACTTTGATTCGGGCAAGAACTGTTCCCAACAGTCAACCAGTGATTCTTGTGTTTCAAGTAGCGATTCCATGTAGCGAATAAAGTTCTGCTTAAAGTCTCTGATTCGATTCAGTTCAAAGCGGTCAAATTCTTGTTTAATGTTGTTGGAAATGGTTTCAAAGTCTTCTTTTGCCTTTTCCAGTTTGCCTTCCAACTAATAAAAAACAGTTATATACAAAGAATCTACTACTTTAAATATTCCTTACCTCTCTGATTTCCTCCTCAATCGGTGGGACACGATCGTGTTTCATCGCCAACTCAAGTCGATTCTTCTGTTCCCTCTTTCGGGTCAAGTTCTGTTCAGTTGATGATAAATTCTGGAAACACTTAACTCGCTGTTGAAAGACCTCCCGGACAGAGCCAATCAGTGCAATGTAATCCTTGAGCAGTTCAGCCATATACAAGAAATCATTGTTCGCCTGTCGTTCGTAGACTTTTTCAATCTTCTCGTGGGTGGAAGCCAACTGAGACAGAGCGCAACTCAACGAATTGTGTTCCTCGCAGTTGCCCAATATGGCGGTACTCTTCGCCAGTTGACCAGTTGCGGTTGTTAATTCCTTTCGGTGGTGAATCAGCGATTCGACACTGGCATACAGCTTACGCAGTTGAGAATCGAGTTGGTCTATCCAGGTTTGCTTCTGTTCGAACCACTAAAGATATAAATAAACATGTTATATATTAATGCAAACAAATTGGGAGCTACAAATTTAAAATAGTAACAATAAGAATGATCAACCTTGATATCGAGCATACTATGCGACAATAAAACCTTTAATTTCATCAATTTCAGAAAGCGTGAATAAGAATTTGGAGTTTAAGAAAACATTTGGGAATTCGGGATTGGGATCATTTAAATGGGAGAGAAAAAGAGAGAACAGAAAGCAACAGTTAGTAACAATCAATTCAAGATTAATCAAGATAACGCAAATTAAAATAAAATAAATATTTGTAAAGATAATAGTTACCGTATCGGTCTCGTCCATTTTGTATGTCATCTTGGTAACTGTTTCACTGACAAAGCTAAACATTCGCTTCACGCCCGCACCAGACAGCGCTGAAGTACTTGTAGATCTGGGCAAATCAGTTTCAAGTTCCAAAAATTCTCGAAAATCGGGATCGGCACAGATGATTGGATGTTCAGCATTTCGTTGGAGATATCGTTCCAGTGCAGAGCGACGCTTTTCAAGAAATTCATTCTGTGACAATTGAGAATCCTCCTGCTTGGAGAGCTTTATCTTTGCGGTGCCGACCACAGATTTTGAGGGTGGCGGTGGTACAATACGACCAAGGTGGGCGTGCTTATCATTAATCTTGTCGTGCAAACCGAGGAAATCTGAAAAACGTCGATTGACCGACAGTGACTGGCGCCGGAAATATGGTAGTGTGGTCTTGGTGGTCACAGTGTACACCATATAAGAGCCCATGCCTTCGCCAATTTTATGAGGATCGCTGACTGCAATCTGAATCTGACTAGCAGTGTTTGTTGCCGGTACTGTAGGCTTCTTTGCCTCGGCGGCCGCGTCCAACGAATCTTGTGGAAGCGAAAACTGTACAGTGGGTTTAGGAACGGCGGGAGGCTGCGGAGCAGTCACTTCTACATTTGCCATTGGTTGTACCAATGAAATGGGAACTGATGGAATGGTTGCGACAGGTGCGGTAATGGGAGTAGTGTTCGATGACAGGAGATTGTTGACTTGGTCGTTCGACGAGGTTGTGGTCGATTGACTCGAAAGTGAGGTACCTTGTGCGGAATCTGTATTGCCACCCGAAGACAAGGCTGGAGGATCATTAAGATCGATTGTGTTCATCAAATCGTCAATAGCTGCGGTTGACTTGACTGGGGCCGTGATTGGAGTGCTCTGTTAAAAACAAACAAACATTTACATTAGAGTAATTCGAGAATAAAGCCGATAATACCTCGTAAGTGGACACAAACAAGTCCTCCTGGTCGTCTTCGTCCGAGTGGGTTCCATTTCCATTCAATGGATTCTTCACCACCGGTTCGGTGTTGCTACTTTCAGAGGTGGACATCGTGTTTAGGGAAATAGTTTTGGGTGAAAAGAACAAAGTTCGCTACCAAGTATGACGAGATGGCAAACGCAAATGAGCAGGCAAAAAGGGTGTTATTTGACGTTTGCTGTTGACACCACCAATACAAACAATACAACAGAGACTATTCCACGAAGAGTGTGCCGCAGCAGTACGAGTGAGAGTTCACAGCACCAAAACAGTGAGAGAACGCGTTTGCGGTGAGCAAACAACCAAATGGACGATATCTCTTCGATTGGGCTTTATAGTGACTGATTGAGAGGATCACACTTCATAGACCGAACTGCAACTGAGGGGTGAATTAGACGAGTGCGATCATATACACCACACAAATACGCCTGCTGCTTGCAAAGTGGCGAACCTAGGCGTGGAGTATGAGCAGAACTGTGGGACGAGCACACTACACAGTAGAGCACTGTTATGATCTTATCGATTCGGCGATTGTTCAGGGGCAAGATGAGATTAATCAAACACAGTCACCAAAACAGAACACACACGAACGATACCTCGATGGCGGCGGCGGTGACAATGACAGATGCTGTCAACAGACTCGAGCTATTGCGGCTTCCAGTGAGCCGACGAGAACAAGGCGACACAAGACAAGCAGACAGCGCGCAAGCCACTTGTTTGGGTGTAATCACAGTGCCTTTCCGTGTGATGCACTGGCGCCATCTACTGAACCAAACGCAAACTAAAACGCCAAATAAACCAAAACCGATCGCAAAGGCGTCATTTATGATAATCATCATAATTACTACAGACTAATGGCGCCCTGCAAAGTATCATAAACAATTGCAAATGTATTATTACAAATAAATACCACACATAATGAGTCAACAAATCAATCAATACCTCAAGATTAATTGATTGCGATGACAATGCATTGGTGCAACCCGAAAATGACTCAACAATTTGATTCTTTGAATTCTTTAGTAAGCAATCTTTAAGAATAAGAATGCGTTTCACTACAAAAAGCCACATAAATCACAGTTCGTTTGAATGGCAGAATATTTGTCAAGTCAGTGAGGTGAATTGATATCTTCTTCGTACCAGAAATAAATCCTCACCACTTGACCGTTCTTCAGGTGAACATCTCGATGGTATTTCACAAGAAAGTGACCGGCAATTCCGTAAGCCAATGTCGGAAGTCCTATCAAAAGATTAATTGAATTAAACAATCAACAGAATTCAATCCAAACATATACCTAAATTGAGCATCTTCAGAACAGTATAAATTCGATCCTCCAAATGCAAATCCTGATAAGGTCGTCGTGAGCAGTGGTACTTGATGTAGGGATAACATCCAATTCGTAAGATGTGATAGTTCACTCCATGTTCGTTGGTCCAGTTGAAGTGAGAATAACCAAACTGGTCGTTGACGATCGAACGGTAAGGGACAAAGTACGATGTCCAATGTGGACAATTGTCCAAATGGGCAGTGAGCACCTCCGAAGCAAGTGGTTTCAAGTTTGATGAGATCCAAAGTGATTTCAACCGAGTGTACGGTCCAAGTCTTTGGGCCATTCAGAGACAAACTGACCTAGCAAAAAAGGAACAATCAATAAAAACAAAGTATCACAGGTGTCAACACGAGTAAGCCCCGTTCTGTTCACGTGTTTAGGCTTCACACGAGGTGCACCTAAATCACGCTACTCGTATTACTGTTTGAGTTGCCTCACGGACAACCCATAGACCAGGATCGAGCTAGAGAAACCAGTGGGCTCGGGAATTGAATCCTTCGCTGCCCGAGAAGTATGGTTTTCGGACACTCGCTTCGCAGTTCACCACACAATCGGGTACTTGCTACCAATCGGTCCGGGGACTTTCCGCAAAGATTGCGATCGCCTCGCGAACGAGACAAACGATCTTCGACACGAGTCAGCGCGACACCTGTAGTGTTAAAGTGGAGCTAACTACCTTTTATACCCTTGAGGAGTAATATTTGCGGTTCGTACAGGCGATTGTATGAAAATTGAAACAATTTCCTCGAATCTAATAAAAGAAGTATAATTAAAAAGATGATAAAATCTCATTCAGTTACAATGTTTACTTAATATTTTGTATGCAGATTAACCAAACAAGCGTCCAAAAGTATCCTGGTTCAAAGACCGAGATGTTTCAATTGATAAAAATCTAGAAAGGACAACAATCATTAATTTAATGATAAACTAATCAAGTTTTGTATTAAAACATACCTGTAATCAATTACAAAACAATAAACGAATTCAGAGAATTTTTAAATTACCGAATTCATAATAAAACACAATGTCATTGTTATGTTTACATTGAACAGCTGATCACAAACATAATCAATGATGAAATAGATAAATAGTCATTCATAGAAATTCAATTCAAAAGAATAAGCTTAAGTTGAGTTTAGTTGAGTTCATCAGATTTGGATTAATAATTTCTGAGTTTTAAATGTCGCATTTGAAATGTAACCAAAAATCGGTTTGTTTTTATTTTGACTAGGGCAGTTTCTATTGAGGAAAATTGTCATTTATAGATAAAGTAAGCTGTAGACTTGAGAAGCAGAATCGTTGTACTTTTCTTACTTTATGAACACTTTAACATAAAAAACAAATTTACAAATGTTGAGAAATTGCTTAGAATTCCACGAATTTGCAGCCAAAATTTGGTCAAATATAAATCAATACTATCGCGTTAGTCGCCCATCTCCAATTCGATGTCATAACAAAGCTCACCGCTTTCGGGTTTACTCTTTCGCTCGCTTCATAACAGCTCCCGCCGTCGTCATTCTCATTCATTCCGTTCGTTTCTAAAACAAACATATTTTGTCCTTTTGGATCGATTCCACTCGAGGTATGCTCATTTCATGTTTGTCATTCCACTCTAACGGTTGTGCACTTTCCTCTAGATCGACGAACAATGGCAAAGAAGAAGAGTAAGCGCGCGCCAATGCAATCGAAGAAGCCCATCCAGCCACTCGACACACTGTTCAACTGTCCCTTTTGTAATCACGAGAAGAGCTGTGAAGTGAAGCTGGATCGACAGCGAAATGCGGGCCAAATTACTTGTCGAATTTGTTTGGAGGATTTCCGGACCACTATTAATTACCTTTCCGAAGCTATCGATGTTTACACCGAGTGGATTGATGCCTGCGAAAATGCCAACAACTAAGAGAGACTGCCGCAGCAACAACATATAAACAAACCTCTTCTCAACCAAATCAGATATAAACCTTCCTTGAGATGTTCCCCAGCAGTAGTCAGTGGCAATTGATTCTGTAAGTTGAACTACTGTAGAGTAATTTACAATTTACACTATGGAAGCATAATCCACAAATACATACCATTTCTTCTTCTCTTATTTGATCATCTTTCTTTCACAACAATTAAATCTCCAGAGTATCTCTTCTTTTGTATATTATAACTTGTATTTTACATTATTATCTCTGATTTATTTTGGTTGTTTATAATTCAATTTGTGAAATGAATACAATAAATGTGAGCAAAAATATATTTCTTGGTGGCAAACGTATATTTAAGTCAGTGAGTACGGTTATTAAGAGGGCAAACAAAATAAAAATCGAAATGTTTAAAATACTAAAAGGGATGAGTAATCGAAAAAATACATGAATTTCGAAAAAATGTCTATAGATGCAAATGATATCGAATAACTATTTATATAATGGAGATGAGATTGGTTGATATTTTGATAATGCTCTTCCTTGTTGTCTATATCGAAGCCAGATCCAGCGCATTCTTCATCATGAAATTACGCAAAGACCACAAAGCGTTCACAACAGTGCTTTGATCACCATTTTGACCATTGGGATTATTCTGCAGCCATCCATTTAGTCGAGGATCAACGGCATTTGTGGTGGCATGACCGTTCGTTGTACCATTCACTTCGGGTGTCGTAGCAGAGAGTTGCTTTTCCCAGTTGGTGATGTAACGACGTTCAGGTTTGAGACTTTCGATATATCTAAGTGAAATTAGCAAAATTAAATACAAAATATAAACACAGCCAAATGCAAGTCTTACTTCATGTAGGTATGCGTGTGTGCTAATCGATTAGTTTTGGGTGGCGCCATAAACAGTGGTTCCACTGGTTTGACTTGCACTCCTTGACCTATTATAAAGTGGAAAAGTAAGAATTTAGCCTTATTTCGGTAAAATTGACAATAATAATTAAAAGAATCAAGAAATCACAGAATCGCTCAACAACCCAAACGCGCATGCAATCACGAAACACCAAAAAGAAACACCAAAAGGAGATTATATATTCTTGGATGTAGAATTCTTCCAGAAGCAGTGTTTGAACTTACCAGCCTCTATCAATTGAAAGCTACCTCCACAAACACTACTGTTTAATTGTTCAATTTGGAACTGATCCGCAATAGCTTGTGTCAGTGTGGGATGTAAAGTGCTAATCGATTGATTAGTGTGCGAGCCTAGCGATGACCCACTAGGATCAACAACACCGGATTGAAGTTGTTGCTGAAGAGCCGATTGGGTTTGTTGTTGGGCGTAATTAGACACTAAAAAGTATGGAGCAAAATGGATTGGGTTAGGGCATTCAACCTTTCGACACAATTCGACATTCCTGTGACATTTTACAGTAACTTTCAAAACGATCAAACGATAGACTTACTTGTTTGTTGAGGTTTGATTTGAATTTGCGGAGCTGTTTGTTGCGGTGCAGGAGTAAAGTGAACCTGTTGAGGCATTGAGGATACCACGGTTGGTTGCTGAATCTGAAGGGTTTGTCCACTGATTGTGTGGCCAACAAGCTGTGACTGATTGATAGACTGAAGGAAAGCAGTCTGTCCCGATTGAGAAGTAACCACCTGAAAGGTGTTGGGATGGCCACCTGGTCCAGCAATTTGGATGGTCTGAATGCCTGCCTGAGGGTGCATTTGCTGTTGAACAACTTGTTGAACCTGGCCCTGATGATGCACCTGTGTAGTCGTTCCTGAAACAGTGGCTTGCGCGGCAACTTGTTGAGAAACTTGAATTTGCTGGACCTGACCATGCTGCACAACTGGGCCAATATTGCCAGTTTGTGCCTGAACTTGAACTTGAATCTTTGCTGCATTCGCTTGTTGTTGGGCCAATTGCATAGCCAATTCTTGAGCCTTCTTGGAACTCGGGACATAATTTCTTTGAGGGTAAAAAAATTCAATAAACTTATAAATTATAATCAAATTATGCGTCCTACTTGGATCTCTTTTCGGGATCGACAATCTTTTGAACTGCCTTGTTGATATGTACTTCTTTGCAGTGACGAATTAGTCGTGGAATACTTGGGAATGGTCTGGCAAATGGAGTCAAAATTAGAACTGATAAACAACAAGCAATTGTAATACTTACGGGGCACCTTTCCTGACACGGCCACATCCGTGGAACATGCACTGAAATTCTCCCGGGTCCTTGTCCTTACTGTCGGCATACGATACCCAAACATGTCCAGTCGGTTCGGAGGTCAAATGCTCAAACAGGTCGTTCAATTCCTCAAACTGATAATCGCATTTGTGTTCCCAGTGACATTCGTACACTCCGTTCACATGTCCTTCGGGACCAATAGCAGGAGAACCAGGTGGGGGACCAAATTGTTGCAAGAGGGCCGCCTCAGCGGCATTTTGTTCCTTCATTTCAGCATTCTGTTTCGCCGCCCGTCGTTCGTAGTCTGTTTTCTGGTCTTGAGCCAATAATTTCCATTGAGATCCAATGATTCGAGATATGTCACCAAATGAACACTCCGGGTTGGCCTCTACCACGGACTTTCGAACTTCACTTGCAAAAATGATATATCCGGTAACGAGACGTTTTGGTGTTTTGGGCTTCTTCAACGTGGAAGCTGTCGTCGTGGTAGCAGCAATCGCAGGGGCAGGTGTGACAGGTGTAGGCATAGGAGCTACCTGTTCAATGATGGCACCCGATGGTTGGTGAACCATTAAACCACCTCCCATTGGAATTCCCGATGATATAGAGGACATATTAGATTCATCGTTCATTTCCACATCGATGGAGGGCCTGGTAGACATTAACTGTCCATCGACCAACATCGTTCCAGCTGCAAACATTTGTTGTTGTTGAATTTCATCAAGCACTTGCGGCAATTGATACGAATCCTTTTGCAAAAACAGTTGTTTTCTGAAGAAGTACCACTCATCCTTGACGACAGAAAAATTCTGATGCACAATCTTGAGCAGACCTTCTTCAGGAAGTGGTTCAAATTTTTTCTCGTGTTCCAAATAGCGAATCTCACACACATAGACATCCTTCTCGAGAAATTCAGTTGGTCGTTTAAGAATGTAATCGTTCACGTCTAGCACTGCACACCGTTCACAAATACTCAACAGTGGGTTGGTGTCTTCGATTGAGCTGAGAAAAACTTCCTGTGGGTAGAACGAACCCATCGTGTTAGGCGGAAGTTCGGCTTGTTGCACATACCACGGACCATGAAAGAAAGGATTGCCTTCCGGATCAACCCACATTCGGTCAATTCTGCAAATAAGATTTCGCTCCTGGTCGGTTCGAACATAACAACAGTCACCAACACGGAAGGTTCCAGCAGGAATGGTGAACTGGTCGTAGTACACATTGCCATCGAGTGTGCCTTCAACTGGTTGGGCCAAAACATTCGGTCGGGGCACATCGAGAATCTTCGGAATGGTGTTGTCATCATCCTCGCCTAGCATCTCCTGTTCCATCAGTTCTTCTTCGATTGTCTTCTCGAGAATGCCCGCTGCAGTTGGGACAGACTGGTCCTTAAACACTGAAGGAACTCGATTCATCATCAGAGGAATATCTCGTAGCACAATGGGCACATTCAAATCATAAGTCCATACTTTGATCTTCTTGAATGACTTGCCTTTGCACGAATATCTCGACTCACACACGTACACATCTTGATCGGCAAAATCCATGGGCTTATTGCGAAAGTAGTCCTTCACAAACATAACACAACACTTTCCCAACACCTGACTGATTGGTCTGCTAGTATAGCTATCTGTTTTGAACACTTCTTTTTCAAGAAATCGACGTGTCGGTATGTGAAATGTTTCGTGAGGTCGATAAAACCAGCAACCAAAGATCATTGTTTGTTCACTGAGAGGATCTCGTTTAAACTTTTCAATGTAGACAATGTGGGGTTCCATGCTCTTCTCGTTGGACGCGACATACACAAAGTCACCAACCTTGTACACTACATCCTGGTATACAACCATGGTTTCATCATTGTCCAACATCATGGCCACATTAGAAGAAGTTTGTGGCATGGAAACAGAGCCTGGCATAGCTCCAGGACCAGCACTGCCAACCAACGCACTATCATCGGTTTTAATCTCTTCTTCGTTGATCTCTTTGGGCACCTTTTCTCGTCTAAGTAGTTCAATGTGCTGGCTCAATGTTTGGAGGTCATAACTGAGTGCATTGGTTTGCAAGGACTCTCCATTACGGCAAAGGTCATTTCGTAGTGAGATGAAATACTGTTGAAGTTCGATGGAGTCCTCGAAAGCTTGCGAATCGGTTCGTGACATTCTCCGGGCACGTTCAAACACTTCGAACATGTCCTGCTGGAAACGGTCCATTCGGCGATAACGACCTTGATTTAGGTTTCGTTTAATCAGGTCAAAATTTAATGTTCGTCTAAATTTAAATCAAAATTAGTTTAAATATATAAATTAAAGCAAAAAATACATACAATTCAACTTCGCTGTTTTTATCGCCTAATTCTGTCAATTCATTGATCGAATCACTAAAACATCGCCCTTCTTCGTCTTGATGATTATAGACCGAAATGAACAGATTGGTCAACAAATCCTGCACAATAATTTTCACATCAGGAATGCCATTGACACTGTCGTCGTTGAGGTCAATCTTGGTTTGCAGTGCTACTTGCTGAAGTGTAAGTGCATCTTTGAATATTTGGGAATCAGGTTCATTATACTTGCAGGCATTGTCCAACATGAGAATAATGTCTGAAAGCAAGTCCTCGACAGTGTCATAGATGCCACTCTTCACACGGGTTCCAATCTTTTCAAGAGAAGTTGGTTTACGAATCACTTCAAAGTAATCTGGGAAATCAACCCGAGAAGGCAACTTCTGGAAGATGGACGAAAGAAGACGTCCCTTTTGGTCGGTGTAATCGCGCACAGTTTCGTACAATGTTTTAATCTTCAGTTGAGTGCCACTTGATGGACGAATGCGTTCCTTCCTGGGCTTTTCCACTGCAACCGGCATTGGGCCAAGTTCTCGAAGTTTATGAGCAAGGACAGATTGTAATGTCACGGCGTCCTGGTAAATTTGTGAATTGTCCTCGTTGTATCTTCGACAATTATCGAACATTAATCGAAAATCCATAAGCAATGATTCATCGGATTGATACTACAAAATACAAAATAAAATAAATTCCAATAAAAATACAAATAGAGTCAAACCAATCCACTTACCACATCATTCTTAATATTACTTTCAATAGTCTTCATATCCATTGGTGTGTGAATTATAGCATAATAGTCGGGGTACAACTTCTTTGATGGTTTGTCCATAAAAGGATCAATTAGGAATCTATCATCGTCCTCGGAATAGTCCAACAGTGTCTTGTATAGAATCCTCATTCGCTTCTTCAACTGCGAATTATCGGCCTTTTGAGAACGTCGCACATTCTTCAATTCTTGACTCATAGCATTCACCATAGATTTGCTAGACTTTCTGGTAGTCCTAGAGCCAGCAGATCGAGCCACTACTTTCGATTTATCATCTTCGTCGTCCTCATCCTCTTCCTTGAACACATTGATAATCTCTTTAGCCTTCATTTGCAAAATCTTTTTCAACTTTGCTGCATCTTTGAATATTTTCGAATCGGGTCGGTTGTATGCCAATGCATTGTCAAATACCAACGTAAGGTCATCAACGAGATTGGAAATGTTTTCATAGCAGTTGGACTAAGAAAAAACGAAATAGGTTAATAACAACAACAACAAACAACCCAAATACTTTAATTTTAGAGCAAATCTGTGCTAACGAAATAGGACGCTTAATTTCCTTGTAATAGTCAGGATAATGACGTTTTGATGGAAGTTTAAAGAATGGCTCCGAATGTGGTGTATCCTTGACCGCATTATACAACAACCATTGTGGATTTGATTCGGCATCTTCATTATCGGAAAAATTCATTGTATCATCGTTAAGGCCATCTTCGAAATCATCGGAATCCTCGTATTTCAAAGATGCAGTTATTGCTGACCATTTTGGCTGAAAAGAACTATGCCGTTTTTCACGTATTCGCTGACTCGACTTCGGTTGATTTCGGCGAATATCAATTTCACTTTTCTTGGTCTGAACAACCCTCTTCAAAGTGTTGGCATCTTTATAGATCTGGGAACCAGGAGCATTGTAGGTTTTAGCGTTTCGAATCATCAATTGTAGATCTCTGTCGAGATCGTTTAAATTACTATATTCGTTCTGTTGAATTTTAGAGGCAATCGTTTTAAGATCAATCGGGTCAGTTACAATCTCATAATAATCAGGATAAGATGTTCTCGATGGTAACAACTCAAACATCGAGGATAATTGTCGACCGTCCTCGCTAGTTGCAGTCATCACAGCGGCAAACAAGTCCTCTAAATTTGCTTCGTCGTTTTCACTTTCACTATTGCTAACAGATTCACCAAGATTACTTTCACCTTCGTTGTTACTGTTCGAAGCATCGTCATCGCCAGAATCCAAAGTCTTTGATGACTCTCCGCCACCGCCAAATATTTCATTCCGATAATGAATAAATACTTCCCACAACTTGATGGCATCATTATATTCTGGAGAATCACTCTTGTAGTACGACTTCGTGTTGTTAACCAGCAATTCGATGTCTCGCGTGAATTGATCCAAATCATCGTAATCGTCCAATTTAATCTTCTGTTGTATTCGAAGTAAATCAATCGGAGTTTGCACAACCTCGTAGTATTCAGCCAGACTGCGGCGTTTCGGTACACGAATAAATGTTTCACAGATTACCTTGCCGGTGGATGATTTATAACCGCGCAAAGATTCCATCAATTCTTGCAGCTGATCAGACTATTGAATAAAAATAATAATAATCAGACATTTAAAAATGAGGAAATTGTCAACAAACCACAAATATCACTTACCAGATCATATTTTTTCCTTTTACGACCATCATCACTGCCGTCATCAAACAACGACTTCTTCCTCTTGCCCATTGTGGCCCACAGAATATTCTGCTGCACGAGATTCTTGCCACGACCGGCGAGAAGCGATCCAACGCGATTCCAAAGGTAGCGCCAAGCCTTCTCTTGAATGCGATAGCACTGATACAAACACAGTCACACACACGGACGGGAAAGCAGATGAGACCGCTGAACACAAACAAAAGAGAGCGAAACCTCCGACCACTATTTACACACTAACATATAGCCACGCCATGGAATCGATCCTAAATGGTCAAAATAGTCGCTCAAAGTTTAGGCGCTTTTATTTGTGTCTATCAAATGATAAAATAAACATTGAATATTTTTATTATTATTTAAACAAAAATATCAATTAGATAAAACAAATAATTTATAAATCGACTAAATATAAATCTCAAGCAGATGCCACTGGCTGCATGGAAAAAGCAACAAGATCCTGAACAATTAGTCTCGCACCTGGAAGCGATTCCTGAATTTACTTCGAAGTGTTAGTCAAGAAGGAAATTGTGGATAATAACTGTGATATATGATAGCTGTGATATATGTAGGTATTAATGTACATGAAATTTATTGTAAACAAATTTCGAAAAATTATGAATCATTAAAATTGGGCTTTCGTTTCTCGATGAATGCGTTCATTCCTTCACGAAGATCATTCTGTAAATAGAAATATATAACTGTGAGTATTTAATTTATTTTGCAGAGTACATTTACCGTCGCAAATGTGGTCACCGCTAATTGTTTCTCACTTTGCAAACCTTGTTTCAATGTAGTCTCGTAAGCTATGAATCAAATTCATTAGTTTTCAAAGTAAATTCAAGACAATTTACAATTATTCACTGAAGTTTTGCAAATAGCAGTAATTAGTTTGGAGTTTTGAGCAATTCTTTCGCCCAACTTGATGGCTTCATCGATCAGTTGGCCAGAAGGAAATATTTTGCTCACAAGTCCAAATTGGACAGCTTCTTGAGCCGAAAGTGGCCTTCCAGTGAGAATCATTTCCATTGCTTTTGATTTTCCAATAGCTCTAGTCAGTCGTTGAGTTCCACCAGCACCAGGACAGGTGCCAATTCGAATTTCGGGCAAACCAAATCGGGCATTCTCTCCAGCATAGATAATGTCGCACATTAGCGATAGTTCAGTGCCGCCACCGAACTGAAATAACGTCAAACAAGTGAATAATGCACCAAAAACATTTAACTGACCGCAAATCCATTTACAGCAGCAATGGTCGGTTTGGAAACCAGTGATAGACGGTCCCATTTGGAAGGAAATCGACTCAGGAATATTTGAGAATAACTCTGATTGACCATTTCGTTAATGTCCGCGCCGGCTGAAATAGTAAATAGTATGTAATCAAATCTATGCAATCAGTTCACTAACCAGTAAATAATTTTTCCGACCCAGTCAAAACAATAGCCCCAATTAGTTCATTCTTATCGAAACTCTCTAGAGCATCAAGCATTTCGGTGATGAGTCCATCCGATAGAGCATTCAGTACTTTGGGCCGATTGAAAGTGATTAGTCCTACATTGTTTCTTTCACCTCTGGCTTCTACTTTAATGTTTTCATATGCTAAAGAAGTACAGAAAATGTTAATAATGGAGTATTTAACATTACAAACATACCTTTGACCGAAAAGCATCGACGGAACATTTGTCGTGTGTTGACATGTCCAGTGAAATGATAAATTCTTCGAGCACAATTCATCTTTTCGTCCGTCTTGTACTGCTATAGCTATAAATCAAATGTAAACAAACATATGTACCGACGGTCGTTATTGCAACATCGTCAGCAGTGCTGCACTGCTCAATGCTGCCAAATATTTTATACTGATATCAAATCACTGACCTCGAAACATCAACACATTACACAAGTTACACAACATATGTCAACAATCACCGAAAAGATTATGAAATCAATAAAAAACGAATTAATTTAATCAAAAATAGAATGACTAACAATATTGTACAATTGTATAATTCATCAATTGTGGCAATAAACAATAAAATTCATTACAATCTAAATGTGAGTGTCTTATATGATTTGATCAATCAATAAAATAATGTACATTTCATTCGTATTGATATAATTGATTGGGGAGAGAAGGAAGAGCGAAAAACAATGGGTGACAAGTGAAAGAAGTGAGGGAAAGAAGTATTGGAGCCAAAGAGATAATAAAACAATACAATTAGCGAACATATGTACAGAAAGGGAGGGTCAATGGGTTAATATATCAATAGACAAGAAAGGCAGATAAATCTCTGAATGGTTCAATATGAAAATATATAACAATTCAATTTGAAACAATCTAATGCATACTTCGAATAAGGAGTCGAATCTGTTCACCGAATCAGTGGAGGTCTATGATCATCGAACCGTCGAAATGCATCGTTCGGTGGACCTCGTACTGGTGGCACAGGTCCTCCTCCTCCTCCTACAGGACCATTCTGAGCTATAACTGGTGGTGGAGAGGCCCAGGAAGATGTTGGAGGCGGCAATAGACCGGGACCATTCGGACCCATCACAGGCGGTGGCAAACTATTGTTGTTGTTACCTGGTTGGTGTGACAGTGGAGGTGCTGATGGCACTGGTGGATATGCTGTCGGTGGTGAAGTCATCGGGGCAGGGGCAGATGTGGAATATGGTGAGGACGAGGGTCGAGAATTGAAGTTATCACGATTGTTGTAACCGCCTGGTGGGCCACGAGTATCCTGTGGTGGTCTCCTGTCATAGTATCGATCGTTTCGATGGTTCATCCGATCATCCTTACGGTAATAATCACGATTTCCACGGTAATTGTCATGCTTGGATGAGGACGAATTGGACGTTGTCCAGGGGATGGCACGGCCTCCTCCACCACCAGAATCCTGATACGATGAATTGTGGCGATATGAGTTGTTGTAGTTGGATGAAGACGACTTAGAGGAATAAGACGATGATGATTGTGGATAGTCCCGATGTGACTGTTTGGCAAATTTGTTCGGTGGTCCGCCACTTGATGAGTTGGAGAATTCGCGCTTGTAACCACCGCCACGATAATTCGACGAGTGGTGATTTGCCATTGAGTGATTCGATAGGTCACTGTGGGCATCGGGACCAGCAGGTCCACTGGAGGGACCTTTCTCGCTCTTGATCAAGTGTCGATATATCTTGTACAACTTCTTGGCAGGTTGTGAGGTAAACTGTGACACAAAAGTCCACAGATTGTTCCTCCATTCCTTCATCTTGGCAGTGTCCTGTGAGATGTCGCGTTGGCACTTGTCAATATGAGCACCGATCACTTTGATATGTTCGTTGAATAGTTTCTTCTCTTTCTTGTTCAATTTCTTGTCTTCTCTCACTCCGTCAAGTGCTTTCAGTGACTTCTTCATTGGTCTCAACTTCTCCTTGCACTCGTTGAACACCTCTTTGGACAGTTCCACATCGCCTTCTTCTTCGTCACCTTCACCAGACTTGTCTTTCTTCTTCTTCTTGTCTTTTCGTTTTTTGTCCTTTTCCTTTTTGTCGCGCTTTTTCTTCTTTTTGTCATCGTCTTTAGACTTTTTCGACAAACCGTCTTTTGCACCATCATCGTCGCCCTTGCCCTTCTTTTCTTTCGTCTTTTTGGGTTTATTTTCCTTTGTGGCTTCGTTGTTGACTGTTTTTGCCTTTCTCGTACGCTTCGCCTTGGTTGGTGAGATATTGCCATTATCGAGAGGCGTAGCTTTGACCTGCTTGCCCAAACCATTGATGATGACAGGCTGGTTGGCGTTGATCATACGAGACATTGTCTTGAGCAAATATTCTACTCGTGTTTGTAGTTGTTTGGCTTGTGGTTTTGTGTCCGTGCCATCAGGTAAAATCTACGCACAAACAAACGCACATTTAAATACAATGTAAACAAAGATAAAACAAGCAAAACTCACTTTATTCATCAACTCATAACTCGGGTCCATTTTTATAGCCTCCCAACTGCCAAATCCGTATTCATAGACCCCAGCCAACAATCGTGAATCATCTTCCACCGTCCAGGGACAGTCCCAATTGGCAGCTTTCACTTTACATTTCAAAACCCATCTACAATTAAACAGTTCCAGTGTTAGTTTCAAGTAAACCAAATCTTTATGATAAACTCACTTTTTTCTTTCCTCTAAATTCTTTGGCAACAACTCGTCCAGCGGTTCCATGTCCTTCTGAATGGACAAAATGGTTCGTGGAAACACAGTCACACCACCAAGTTTAAAACTAGGACCGCGATTGTTCTTTTTACCTCCTGTGAAGAAACAGCAAAATGAGCTCAAACCAATCAACATAAAATCAAATCAAAGCAAACAAACCTTCTTCATTCTTTTCCGACTCTTGAATGGCATTCTCACAAGCATTCAACAATTCAGTGGTCAACCGTTGAAGATCAGGCAATGGTTTCTCCTGTAGTTCTGAATCGAGAGCAATTGACTCTAACCTTTTCAGAGGATTAGGAAACTTTCGGAAACTCTTGATGAAACGACGAAGTTCAGGTTCGGAAAAACCCTTCACTAGTTCTTTCTTGCCTGAGGACGGTCGGCCACGGCCACGTCGAGGTCTGTCTCCGTCAGAGTCCTCTGAGCCAGAATCCTTCTGATTAGGATCGTATTCGTCCGAGTCAGACCTATTGTTGTTGTCCTTCAGTGTGGAATTTTTGTTCCTGTTTCGTGGGGCAACAATAAGTTTCATCTCTTCCTTCTGTCGTTCCTCTTCTTCCATCCTCATACGGTCAGCTTCAGGAATAATGTCGTCCCAGTCTTTTGGAGGTGGTTTTGCTTGCGATGCAGCAACGGCATTGACATCTTCTTCTTCGTTAAAGTTGAACGAAGCCATCTTGAAAGAGCTTAGTAGTTCATCACCGAGTGTCTGTGGGCCATCATCTTCCTCTCTGGTTTCAGCTCGTTTCAGAATCTCGTCAATGTCACACTGCGGCTCCTGTTCCTCGCCTTGTTCGGCTTCTTTGAACAATTCTTCGGCACCAAACTTTAAAATGGCAGACAACTCTTCCTTGTTGAAAGGAGTAGAATTGGGCTTGCCTCCACCGCTCATTGCATCACCCATACCACCACCACTCTTAGCAAGGACAGTGCGTCCGGAAGTGTCCATTCGTTGAATGACCAAATGATCAAGAACCATTTTCTGTTTGGCCCGTTCGATGATGTCCTCCTCCACCGAACCTTTGGTCACCAGTCGATAAATGTTCACCTGATTCTTCTGACCAATTCGGTGAGCACGTGCCTGGGCTTGCAGATCATTCTGAGGATTCCAGTCCGAGTCAAATATTATCACAGTATCGGCAGTAGCCAGATTGATGCCCAAGCCACCAGCACGGGTAGACAGAAGGAAGCAAAAGTCTTGTGAACCTTCCGCATTGAAATGTTCAAGTGCTTGCTTTCGCAATTCACCACGAATTGAACCATCCAACCGTTGATAAGGAAATCGACGATAAGAGAGATATTCTCCAAGCAGATCCAACATGCGAACCATTTGGGAGAAGATCAACACACGATGGCCAGTCTCCTTAAGTCTGCACAACAACTTGTCCAACAAAAGCAACTTTCCAGAACCTCGAATTAGCCTTTGCAACGGATCAAGATTTGCGTACTCATCAACATTCCTGATCAAAGTGGCATGGTTACAACACTTCTTCAATTCCATCACAATGTTTGTGAATCCCGTGAGACTTCCTTTCAGTCCCTTGGTAAGGGATTTGTAATTTTTCGTCAGAATCCATCTATAGTACTGCTTCTGAATTGAAGTCATCTCTACCCGAAGAATCTGTTCCACCTTGGCAGGAAGTGACTTTTCCACGTCCTTCTTGACTCTTCTCAACAAGTACTGCTGAATTTGACTATGCAGTTTGCTGAAACCTTTATTGTACGAATCATTGTGCTCCGCTTCAAAGCTTTCCCACGAGTTGAATCGTTCGGGCATGATGAAATGCAGCAGTGCCCAAAGTTCTTGCAGCGAATTCTGCAGTGGCGTACCTGTGATCAGAAGCCGATGATTGGTGTTGAATTCAAACAAAAATTTGTACATTAACGATTCGTCATTTTTAAGACGATGCGCTTCGTCCACTGCCAACACTGCCCAAGGAATTGTTTGTAGAAAGGCCCTGTCGCGAAGCAGAATTTCATATGTGGTCAGAAGAGAGTTGAATTTAATTCGATTATTTCCAGGATGTTCCCATTCGTAGGAGCGAATCATATTTCGACTCACAGCATCGCCAATGTAGACGACCACATTCATCTGCGGTGCCCAGTTTTCAAATTCCTTCTGCCAAGCTGTCAACGTCGAGAGAGGCACAACCAACAGAAAAGGTCCAAAAAGACTGTGTGCGTGATAGAGATAATTGAGGAAGCTAATGGTTTGAATAGTTTTTCCAAGACCCATTTCGTCGGCCAAGATAACCGAATTCTGTTTGCACCACGACTGAGTCAACCAGTTGAGTCCATCCAGCTGGTAATCACGAAGTTCAAGTTTGTCTTTACCACCGATGAAATCAGGCTGCAATTTCATAGGCACAAACTTTGGTCTCGACTTTAGTGCTTTACAAAATTTGGTTGGAATGTTTTGTGACTTTTGGCGAACATAATATTCGTCCACTTTGACCGGGAAATGTTTCTTTATCAGTAAGCCATCTTCCCACGTGCAATCACAATACGGAAGACCGTCCCACTTGCACAAATATTCGGGATGACATGTCTCAGTGTTGACATTCGACTGTTGATGCGCAATCACTCGTTCAACGGTGAGATGAAGTGCACGAAGCTGTTCGCCCAACTCTTCTTGACATTCGTAGTAATCAATCTCTTCTGGAGAGGCTTGATTTCTCCTATAAGGCAAAAAAGTAAAATTGAGCATATAGTACGCAAAATAACAACAAAACAACTCACCATTCCTTTATTTCATCTGCTTTCCTGAGATAAAGCTCAACTTTCTTGATGCCTCTCGCTTTCTCTGCAATCAATGATTCTTTCGATTCCCAAGTGCAGTGAATGTAGCTGAAGCCTTTCCACTTAATAAAGAATTGCATTTCCTTTTCCTCTGCATTTGGATCGTTCGGATCACCATTCTCTTCGACATGGTAATGTGATGTCTTCAGGCCAGTCGCGCCAACCATTCCCATTCGATGATCAAGAATCCGTTCAATCATTTCGCCTTCCTCTTCAAGTGGAAATTCTTCTCCAGTGGCACCTTCAGCACCAGTACCATCACCACAATTCACTGGAATGAGGTCTTCAGCATCGGTGAAGTCACTTTCTTCTTTATACGATATCGTCTTGGCATTGGCTGCAATTCGGCGTGAATTCGTTTTTCCTTTTCGTTCATTGCTACGAGAATCGTCGAAGTCACTTTCTTCCTGATTCGATTCTGAATCAGAATTATATCGGTCATTTCGAGAACGACCAGAATTTCGATTGTTTGTTGATGGCTTTCTATCTGCAGGTCTTCTAGCAGGAGGCTTCTTCTTGGAATGTCTTGAGGATGCTTTCGTACGACGCCGTTTGTAGCCATCTCCATCACTGCTGCCATCGTCATCTTCCTCTTCCTCCTCAGGTTCATCATCGTCATCAACTGAATGTCCGTTCCAATCTTCCGAACTATGAGACAATAAATATTTAAATAAAGCAACAATAATAAGTCAAAACTTACTTATTTCTCCCTCTACGTCTCTTTTTCCTGTCTGAATCATCATCTTCTGACCCAGAATTAGCTTGTGCAGCTTGAAATCGGTCTGGTTCACGTCGAGACCGGGATGACCGGCGGAGAGCATCAGGAAAGTTTTCCAATAACTAAATAATTAATATAAATAAATATACGATAAACAAATAAGACAAGAACGAACCTCTTTGAAATCATTTTTTGATTTACGATTAGAATGAGATTTGTCCCTCATTGATTGACTATCATCTGAATGATCATCCTCGGAGTCACTTCGTTGCATAATAGAATGTTGTGATCTGTGGATAAATTGCACACAAAAAAAGTTAATACTTCCTCAACCAAAAGTCCCCCAACCTGAACTCACCTCTCATCGTCGTCATCGTCCTCTTTACCATTATTTGGCTTACTACTGTTTTGATTATTCGACTTCTCACTACCAGATTCATCATCTGAATTGTCAGATCCCGAGGAGGAATCACTGGAAGAACTTGATTCCGAAGCGGAACCAGATTTATTCGACTCAGAGTCGTCCGATTCGGAATTATCCTCATTTTTGTTATTGTGGTGATTGTTGGGAAGGCGTTCCCGATGATGTGGATGATGGTCGTCGGTTAATGCAGACTCTGTGTCAATATCGCCTTCCTGAAATAAAATAAATAAACAATATTAGTCACGCGTTTAATGTAAACAAATAGAGTAAAAATCAAAAGAGGGTACCAAGAAAAACCAACAAAAAATTATTTACGATTAAATTATTAATGTACAAACAGCTAAAACTAGAGATGATAATTAAGGCACTGGCATAGGAACCAATTAATCAAATCAATTTAAAAATCACTGATTAATTCACCAACAAAACCAAATAAAAGAAAATTGTTCATAATTCCATGCAACAAAAGTAAATAGCCAAAAAAGTAATTTCATCTATGAACAGTGCACGCTAGAGCATTACATATACAATTCCTTTGTTAGTTTATAAGTGCATTTTGAATGTGATTTAAACTACAAGATTTAATTGATCTTAATTGATCTTAATTGATCTAAGGTGATCCTAAAGTAAAGGAAAGAATTGAAGACATTTGGTTTGAAAAAATTAAAAATTAAATATAAATTAAGGAAAATATAATTAAAAAATAAAAGAGGTACTGTTCAGGGACACTAACCTCGTTCATTTCATTGGGTGTCGAGTGAGATTTGTTGTTGGAACACAATTTGGAATTGTTTTGAATTTGAGAGTTGAGTGAGAGTTCAACAAGGCAGATGGTAGGGAACAGGTTGAAAGGTCCAATATAGAAATGCTTGATTTGGTCTGGTTTGGTATGACAAAAGAATTCACCGGGACAGTGTAGATTCCGATCCAGAAAGGTCAAAAGTGAACAGGATGAAGGTTAACCAAAACAAGAAGCAACAGCAACAGTCCCGGCCGAGGTACACGACACCGCGTGTGTCTGTGCTGTAATTGCGAGCAGTGCTCCCTCGGAAAGCAACAACCCAAAAGGACCAGAATTGCTTGGGACGGTACTGAGGAGGTCACCGAGGTCCAGCAAGGATCAGGTGATGTCTCGGGGAATGTGGGTCGTCGTGTTGGGCTGACCGCAAGCGAGCAGACCAAAGTTGTATCACACAAAGTACACACACCGAAGTTGGCCTGTGTCTGTGTCTGTGTCGTCTTTGCCTCCTCTCCTGTCTCCTTTCACACATACAGCATGTGGTGTTACTGTCCGCACTGCTGCAGCCTAACTCGTACCCATGCCACTTCTCGAAAAGCACGTTTTTCTCCGGCATGCTTCTACTGCGGCGGCAGTAGTGGCCAAAATCGACGAAAACAACCCCAACAATCCGTACAAAAGTGGTAGAAAGACAGACAGCGACCACGACGACGTCGAGGACAAACAGCAGACAAAGACGCCATTTGCAAAATAGAGAAAATTGCCATCAAAATGAGCCAGTGTTGGTAGAGAAAGTTACCGCAAATAAATGCTATATTTGAACCAATTGGTATAAAATACATCGAATGAATTAAATGATAGTCAATTGTGATTCAAACTAAGCATGTCGTATACAGGGATCAGTTGGTATAATGTTTAGCTGACATAGGTGGCGTATGGGAGCGGTGGTGATCACTCAGGTATAGATTAGGACAGAATACATCAGCATCTTTAGGTGGGTGCAGGTAATTTCGGGTTCATGTTGCGTCACCAATGAAGTAGTGCACAAATTAGGAAGATCCATTTGACGACAGTGAAGAAAAGTTAGGAGAACCATACGAGTACACAAGCACTGCAAGTCGATTCGTTATTCGGGATGATAATTCTGGTACAGAGAAGGAAGTAGAATTGCTTTACTTCAAAAAGAACAGTTACTTCAGTTAAAAAAAACAAAGATGTTCTCAACATTTGTTCGTACCAAAATATTTCACTATAATAATCGAATTGTTTGCTAGTGAAAATATTCAATGACCTTTCAGTCAAGGGTGAATAGTTCAGAATTTAAAATAAACTCGGTCTTCACATCATAATAGAATCATCAAACGAAAACAAATATTTTCAAAAATCATAGTGCACAAATTCAATTCAATTACAATAGTTTCATAATGATGCGGTTGTATATCGAAGGAAGATTCTTTATTGCTGTTGACACACGTTGATATTTAATTCGAATTGACACATGACCTAGAGAAATTAAAAAAGAAATTAATAAACGGCAAAACAAATTAAATCGAGGTAATATGATATAAAAGCAAGATCAGGTAGAAAAGAATTGGCACATGTTTGCAAAGTATGCCATGTGCACAGAACGGGAAAACATCCAAATGATCAACAACTGAATAATGCCGGTGTAATTGCACAATGTGCAATGGACATAGAATCACAGAATGGATTCAGATTAAGTAATAAAGGCAAAAACATAATTAAAATGTAAATTCTAATTACACATTATGAATAAATCTAAATTACTGATCACTATCATCAGCAAAAGCTGCCAAAGAATCAATTATTTTTTTTGTTGTAATTAATCCCCATTTCCTTGCCCCATAGATGAAGGAATTCGGATAACGAAACGGACATTTTAAACTGACCCACATGTTGATAGACGCTGATGTGACAAAAAATTAGTTATATACGTTAACTAGATATAGAAAATCCGGTTCACAGATAAGTGAAAAGGATAGTGATAATCGAGCAGTACATAAAAAGGTATAATAGAAAATACTGCCAAAACATCTAATCATGCGCAACTAGTACAGATCATATCAATCAACAAGTACAATGATCAAAAATGGTTCTCTAAATGAACCAAAGAATATTTAGCATATTACTCTGATTACTCTGAAGTACTAAAACTTCGATCCGACAAACTTGACGTAAAGAGCTTTTTAGCATTTTTCAAAGAAATGTTCGCAAACTTTGCTAGCCCAATCTCAATTTGAAAAATGAAGATAGGCGGGTAAGAGTATTGCGCTTTAATGTTGCACACTATTCCCAAGCCATTGGTCACCGAAATGTTAAGACCAGCGCTTGAATAGTAGAGTGCGGTCCTAGCGGAATGACGTGACCAAGGTCAACGCCCAAACTAGGACCATTTTGGGGCCTAGGCAAACTAGGTTCCAAATGAAAAGCTTTATCACCAATAAACAAAGTTTGATAAAATTCTATTTTCTGTAACTAGGACCTGAGATAAAAAAAATGTCATATATTCAATTTCAAAAGCTGTTCTAATATAAATTCAAAATAAGAACAAGTAAAAAATAGATTCATTATATCTCCAAAGAAATAATATTACTGAATAACCTACAAAACATTGTCACTCCCACTTAATATAAGACAAAGCAAATATATATCTCATAATAGACGTGATGTCAAATTACTTAGGTTAGGGTTAAAAGACGAAGCAGTTTCTTTGCTTCGCCTTAATTTGCTAACGACAAAAATAATTAAGCACTACTAAAGACCACAACAAAAGTATGTTGTAGTTTATATTCTCATAAAACATATTGTAATATCTATTCGGAAACTTTTGCGCTAACCTAATAGGCGTATACAGGAAAGTCCAAAGTTCCTAGGCTAGCTATAGAATGTCTGATCAACAAAAAATCAAACATATCCGAAACTAGAAATTAAAATATATATTCTATATATCAAAACATGGATTCCCAAAAAAAAACATTTACCTTACTAGAGGTAAAGAAAAATAATATAAAATTCATAATTAATTAAATTAAAAAGGGGGAAAACTATCACTTACTAATTGAATTGATGTAATAAGTTCAGAGTTACTTAGATCAAGGTTGCAATCAACCACTGTCATACTGAGGGTAAAACTAATGAGCATGCACAGAATGGTAATAGCCAAACTAGAGGGGTGTTACCAAAGTGTGACTAGGCAAATAACCAAACTAAGAAAGTGTATCAAAGAATCAAGTTCTTCGATATGTAGAGCATCATGAAGTTTCCATCGTAGAGATAGAGCCGATGCAATGTGGAAAGATACAGAAAGACTACACTTTAGATTGGTAATGGAGAATAGCCAAAAGGGAGTCATTTCTGTAATTGAGCATTAACTTCGTAGTTAGCTGAGATTCTGCAAAATGACCAAAAACAAATTGATTATAAAATGGCCAAGTGAGGTGTAAAGAAACTAAGTGCTTTGGCATACAAATGGAATGAGGGCATTTTACATGACTAATTCCGAGTATGACCTCCATACGCCCTTCATAGTCTGATGAACACGTAAGCACTTTTAGCATTTGCCATAAAGGAAAGTCAAGTAGAGATAGTTCGAGACAATTTGGACATTGTCGGATGATGATAGCGAATAAAAGATATAAGTTAAAACAGAAATGGGTACCTTTCAGAATAGTTCCAAACTAGTCCTCTATCCATCCACTCGACCTTCTGAAGGACATAGAAAGTAATCGGGCCGAATACACCACCCCGTTCAGAAGAAACCATTCATCGTCGGCATACTTGACATCTGTACTTAGCCGAGTCGAGCTAAACGAAGAGAAGTAACAAATTAGGTCCGGAAACAGGGAAACTACGCAGTTTTGGCCATATCGATCAATACCTTTGGGTGTGTTTCGACAGCCATTGTTGCCACATAGGCAAACAAAGAAGTTCCTTTGTAGAGCTCGTGGTTACATTTTGCTGATACTTCAACGTTGCTTGACGTTCGTTCCCAAGCTGGGAACCACCAGAGGAAATAGTTAGGTACCTTGCAAAAGTTGTCGAGAAGACATCGACAAAACTTGGAGTCAAGTGTCGGCCACCATTTTGTTCTTCTCTTGCTGCTCTCGACGGTTCAAATGGTCGGAAATTAGCGTAGAGCGAGCTTTTCCTAGTCGAGAAGTGAACAAGGCGCGCATAGGAGGGCAGCTACATGACAAATGCAAGCACGCAGGCACCACCGCTCGCTTACACTTGTTATGTCCGTCGGAGAGACACCAAAATCATGAAGAGGACAACTTGGCGGCAGCCGCAACCTATATTGCAGAGTGGGGTTGTGCATGGCTAGTGGCACTGAAAAGCCTGACGTGTGGTCGGTTGCACGGTTCCCATATCACAAAGGCTGCAGCAGTGCCAGGGAGGAATTTTCCTCGTTGCCAACCCCATGCATCAGTAGAATACAGGAAAACTTCGAAGTGGAATCGTGTAGATGGAAAACTAGATAATATATTTTTAATTTTTTTAATGTAAAATAAGTTACGTGAGTGATGGATGGGACTGGAAGGAAACGATTCCAGTGATGCAAAGGAGAATCCCAAACCAACTTATTGACGTAATCGAGGTTGGAAAGTAGCTTGAAACGGCAAAACACGTTTTCTCCCCTACACAACGCAATTTGCAAAGCCTGGTGCTCAAACAAAGGCCAGAACTCAACAGAGAGCTTCATCGTCGAATGCTAAACTGCAAAATGCGCCAGACAGCCAGAGGTAGAGAAAACAAGATTGTCAGAAACGAACGGCAGCATTAGAGGCGGCTGTGCGAACATCACCGAAAATGCCCGATTAGCCCTTATCGAGAAAATCTCACAAAATAAAGAAAATTTTAATTTAGATATTAGTTTTATGAGCACTGTAAAAGTGCTTACTGTACTCACCATCAAGGCCTTCGGAAGCGAATAGACACAAATGTGTTTTTGCTTGACGACGTAAGCCATATGGCTGCCAACCTGCCACCGCGGTGTTCGTGTAGAGAAACATATTGAACTTGAGTGTTTTGGGAAGATGATGAGGACTATATTGGGAATCCAAAAAGGCCTGTTACGGAGATTTTGGAAATAGCCAAATTAACCTTGAAGAGCAAAAAACGACAAGGCCGATGAGAGAGGAAAAGGAACCGATTCTGTCCAAGCATGCTGCCTCAAATACACAAAATCGGCACTCACGTGATCGCACGAGTGCTGCCCTCTAGTGCACTCGATGAACACTAGTTACTACTTTCAAAACATTTCCCATTGGTCAAGAGGAAGAAAACAGATATTACAGGGAAGTTACCACGTGACTGTCTCTTGCCCCATTATCTACCTTTGTTATCGATGGTAACTGTATATTCGTGTGCCTTTATGCACTCGATTAGATTGGAGGTGTTTCCTCTCATTGACGCTTGCCCGGGAAAAATTCAAAATTACGCTCTGTTTGAATGGCGCCCAATTTGGATTCTGTTCTCTTGCACTGGTTTAGGTCGTTCTGCGATTGCGTAATGTCATATGAGGGGCATTCTGACAGTGGCGTTGGTGGTGTAGGCCTTGGGGCGGTGAGAACCAATTGATATTGCCCTGGTGCAGGCTTTATCGTGAACCTGTCATCTGTGGACGGACCTGGACTGGTTGGAAAGGGTTGTGGCACACGTTGGAATGATCCTCTGAACACGCCAAAGGAATGTATATTCTGCCGAACATTGCATTTGCAAGTGAAAAGAGAAAAGGATAGGACACAAGCCGAAACACCAGAAATTAAGCTAAACCCAAACCGATCTGGTCTCATCTCGTTCCCAACAGACGTCGCCTGCATTTTGTGTGTAGTTTATATTATCATCTCTCCTTAGCCGTGACCGAGTGCGTGGTGACAACACCGAGAACAACCCAAACAAGCAAACCACCAACCCTTCGTTGTTATTATCTCATCTCACAAGCGCAGGATAGTAATTTCACCTTCACGCCACTCTTTTCCCCATCAATCAACATGCACCGAACTTTTGTAAGTATTCTTGTAAGTATTGCCCGTAGAACCTTTAGTAATCGGGAATTCTTATTGCTTTGCATTCGTGATACAGAAGCCAATCCTGAACAGCATCCTTCGAGGGGCTACTCCACGTGCTACAAACGGAGCTACCGCCGGTATTAGACACGAGTCGACCAGCACTGTCACCTTGATTCCCGGCGATGGTATTGGACCGGAGATTTCCGCGGCTGTGCAGCAAATATTTGCCGCCGCCAAGGTGCCCATCACCTGGGAAAAGGTGGACGTCACTCCAGTGAAAGGACCGGACGGAAGGTTCAGTATTCCTCAGAAGGCCATCGAATCGGTGATGAAGAACAAGATTGGATTGAAGGGCCCACTAGCTACTCCCATCGGCAAAGGTCATCGATCGTTGAATTTGGAAATTCGCAAGTGAGTTTTGTTTATAGAATAATAATAATTTTTGTATATTAACTTTGCTCTTCTATTTCTCTAGGGTCTTTTCCCTCTATGCCAACGTTCGTCCTTGCCGTTCGGTAGAAGGCTACAAAACCCTATACAATGATGTCGATATTGTTACCATTCGAGAGAATACCGAAGGTGAATACAGTGGTATTGAACACGAGGTGTGTATTATTTGGTAATTGTCCAACATTCTTATTCCTTTTGATTTCTATTATTTATTATTGTCCACTAGATCGTGTCAGGTGTTGTACAGTCAATCAAACTAATCACCGAACCAGCTAGTCGACGTGTTGCCGAATATGCATTTGAATATGCTAAAGCAAATGGACGCAGAACGGTCACTGCCGTACACAAGGCCAATATTATGTATGTTGAATTGACCCAAAATGCAATTTAAAGCTAATTTATCACTATCCGAACTAGGCGAATGTCCGATGGTCTTTTCCTTCAATGTTGCCGAGAAGTGGCAGAAAAGCATCCCGAAATCAAATACAAGGAAATGTATCTCGATACCGTGTGCTTGAACGTAAGTTGCAATTATGATTACGTCTTTGCTAAATGTGTAACCTCATTCTAGATGGTCCAAGACCCTTCCACATTCGACGTTCTGGTCATGCCTAATCTGTACGGTGATATTCTATCAGATCTGTGCGCCGGTCTTATTGGTGGTCTCGGTATCACACCATCGGGCAACATTGGCAAGGATGGCGCAGTGTTCGAATCTGTGCACGGTACCGCACCAGACATTGCTGGCCAGGACAAGGCCAACCCCACCGCCCTGTTGCTATCCTCAATCATGATGTTGCGTTACATGAATCTGAATGCACAAGCCGACAATATTGAACGTGCCTGCTTCGATGTGATTCGCGAAGGCAAAGTGTTGACCGGTGATTTAGGTGGCAAGGCCAAGTGTTCCGAATTCACAGAAGAGATCTGCCGCAGACTCCAGTAAATTTAGCCTTCTTGCCAATCAACACAAACAACGATCAGAATTGACCCTCTACACCACCATCGTAACGTATTTTCTCGTCTTCTATTTATACAAATACTGTTGATCTTCATCTACCACAACAACAAATTCAACTATCTCACTCTCGAAACAATCGCAACTATAATCTGTCGAACGAATTCTGTATTTTTGCCTGTTTGGTTCTACTAATTTATGTAGTATTTAATCAATCAATTAAATTATAATAATTTATTTATTATTAAACAAAATTGAATTAAATGAGAAACAAATATAATTGAGAAAAGATAAAAACACGAAATAGCAAATGAAATGATAAAATGATGCAATTGACTTATGATGACCGGGACTTTGTGAGACATTGCTTTCGGAATTACGTCATGAGTTGTTTGGCCTTCTTGTACCTGGCCATGATGGTTTCTGCCTCCTTCAAGTTGCCTCTCCTCTCTGCCTCACAGGTGAAACACTGTTCGGGCAAATACTGTCCAGACAGTTGAAGTGAACCGGCAAAATCATGTTCGTCATTCAACGAATTAGTCTCCTCAGGATTGGCCGAGTTGGGACCGACACAAATCAAATTCGAACCACTGCCAGTGTTTCGTTTGCGCAGTGCACGATTGAAGTAGTGCTGCACCTCGAGTGGATTGGTGCCAGCAATCAGTCGGTAAGCGCCTTCGTAGTGATACAGTTTTGTCTTGGCCGATGGAATTGACTGGGTTATCAGGTAACGGAGAGTGGCCAGGTCTTGACGGAAACTCGATACATATCGATTGCGAATGGAAATTGACTTTGCATAATCGTGTGCCGGCTTGTCGTTGAACATCTTTTGCCACAGTTGAATGCGAGTGGACAAGACCCAGTCACAGGCCAATAGCTGGAAGGCTTCCACCAACTGTTGGTAGCAGTCGTCACAGTTACCACCATTAGTTCCGGTGCTGGCTTCAAATGATCTTCTCAGTTCGTAACTGGCACGGTCCAACAAAAGAGTAAAATTTTGATGGTGTTTGGGATGTGCCACAATTCGATCGCCCTTCATGAACAAATACTTCCTCAGACAGGAGGTAAGCAGCAACGAAATGGCCAATGAATTGTTTCGCAATGTCTGCGGGAACGCAACCACCACTTGGTTAGCCTCTGCATCATTGTCAGTCAGCCAGTAGAATGCCAGTCGAATCACGTGACTCCACCACAAAGAGATCTCATCTTGAAACTGTTCAGAGTTGGCGGACAATTCTTCAATGAGAGCCAGTAGCGAAACACGCTCCGAATCTTTGTTCAAATCTTTCGGAGATTGACTTTCCGGCTCAGACACAATGCTCACACCGGCACGTGGGTTCATCAGTGTGAGAATACACTTTTTGATCAAATACTTTCGGTACTTGGCCGAAATGAATTGCATCATCGAACTGACATCCGCGGTTGTCTTGATAAAGATCGATGGTTTGTCGAACACATAATTCCACTGGAGGTAACTCTTGTTAAAGTATCGGCGACCAATAGGTTTCATCAAAAACTGGTCTTCCTGTATCTTCTTCGATGAGCATCGAATAGCCTTGTGCATGAAATATCGAGCCCACAGATTGTACTGATTCTTGAACATAATCGCAGTGACCATATAAGCCA
Organism: Rhizoglyphus robini; assembly: GCA_023373905.1. Lineage (NCBI taxonomy): Eukaryota > Metazoa > Arthropoda > Arachnida > Sarcoptiformes > Acaridae > Rhizoglyphus > Rhizoglyphus robini. Next base: position 8,204,101 of record JAKIJQ010000001.1, on the reverse strand, counting down.
CAGACCGATGACCAGACTCGGCAATATGGAACGATTCGTTGATTGCCTCAAAGGCATACAAATAAGACTGCATCGATAGACGGCCAGACTTTTCAATCAATTCAATCATGCACAGTTTGCAGTAGATGTAACATATAATTTTCGAAGCCAAATCTTTGTCTTTTTCCGAAGTGCCTTCAGGTGTTCCTTCCACCTGCTCCTGATGACGACGCAAAATAGTGCCAACATACAGCTCGTTGAGAACCAATTTTAGGAAAGCTTTAGTCAACAGGAAGAATCGAGGCAAAAATGACCGAGGCATTTTGAACTTGATGATTTCCTGCAGTGCCAATTCGTAGTGCACTTTGGCCGCCTTCAAATCACCCGACGCCAAGAATTTGTTCGCTTGAGACAAATTGACATTATGATCAGCAGGCTCGTAGTTGCATGCGCGCTTTCGGAAGGCAGCCATAAAGAACCGATAGCAAATAGCAATGTTTATAGCCCAAATGAGAACGTCCATAATTGAAAAGTTGAGCAACTTAATCCACGTTGTCGAATCAATCTCGTCCGGATTCATAAAACTCAAAATAGTTCGACCTGCATAGGTTCCAGAGTCAGAGTGCGCTACTGCACCAGAACCAGAAGAAGCGTAGCTAATTACCGAATTGCCAGTCTTGCTCATAAAAGTGCCCAACGGATTAAATGCGACAATGCTGAGAATAAAGGCAAAACAAACAATCTTTGTTGGATCGTTGTAATTCATCGGTGAAGTTGCAGGCTTGTCGGACATGGCCGGTGATGAGGCCGAAGACATCGACGAAGCAGGAGATCCAACAGTGGACGAGGTGAAAACGCCAGGAGAATTTGGCACCGTCGTATAAACGGTCTGATTCGGCATTGAAGCAAAAGTCTGACCATTTTGTACCGCAGAAGTGTTGACCACACTAATGTTGGCCGCTTTGAGCACTTTCTTGAGTGAATCAACTTCCTTCTCAAGAATTTCATTTCTCTTTCGCAAAAAGTGAATATAGTCAATCACCTTTCGAAGAATCACAGCCTTCTTCAGCTTAGCATCCGGACCGGCAATTAAATTCTTCAATTCACCAATTTTGTCATTAATCGACGAACGATAGCGTTTCTCGATGGCATTGTGAGCAGATCGCTTCTCTGGTACATTCGGATTGTTACCATCCGGGGACATGCTTTCCATCATTGGTATACTACTGGATATAGTACTGGGTGAGATTTTCACATGGTGCTTTGTACTGCCATTTTGTTTTGATGTTTCAGCTGCTGCTGCCACAGTAACCGTGGAAGGTGGGTTCGGAGTTACGATTATTTTAGAAGTTTGCAAATTAGCTGTAGATGAGTTATAGAACCGCTGAATGGGAACCTTCTCGGTACCGGAAATAATTTCCGTCTTTGGAGTCTGAAATATTATTGGAGTGGTGGTGAAGATTGGCTGGGCAGTTGAGGTGGCTGGCTTGAGTTGAAATTTCACCTGCTGTCCGGCTGAGTTATTGAGAGCATTGGCTGGGATGGTGTAGATTGTCGGTTGTTGCTGCTGAGAAGCAAGCACCTTCGTGCCACCAGGCATCTGCTGAATGGTCACAAATTGAGGCAGTTGATTTGAGGAGGTTGCTTGAATCAGTTGAACCTGCTGTTGTGCAGCTTGTTGTTGCTGTTGTTGTTGAATCTGTTGTTGAAGGGGACTTTTTCGGTCCTCAGTCACCGAATCTTTGATAATTACTTGTGGCATTTGATAGACAATAGCCTGGCCAGTGTCGGTTATGCCAATGATTCGTTGCTGCGGTTGAAGTTGCTGTCCTTGTGTAGTCAGTTGAATCTGTTGAGTTGGTTGAGGTTGAATTTGTGGTTTCACAATCTGAATTTTTTGGTTTGTGTTTTGTTCGACAACATTCATCAGACTGATGTCGGGCTTTAGATCTTCCATCATATCAGAAGTTATCATCGAAACAGTCTGCGTCGGTTGTTGAGGTGCCGCTTGCTCAAAGATATTTCCTCCAAAGTTGAACATATTACCATTAGCGGTAAAGGTAAACTGCTGATTCGTCGATACTGAATCCTGTTTCTGTACAAAATTGAATATATTCTCGTTTCGAAGTTGATTGAGAAAGTCGGCGCTTGGCGTGAAGGTGGTTTGATTGCTGCCGCTGTTTTTGCTCTCAGATGACACAATCATGGACTGCGACTTTTGTAGCTCAGGTGACATATACAAACTCGAAAGAGAAGACGCATTGAGAAGCATCGAGTCGGACAGGTCAGGCGAACAACCCATCTGTTGAAGCTGTTCAGTGTGTTGTTGAATGTCCATCATCATTTGATCGTCAGTAATGTTGATTCCCTCCAGCAGTTTATCGAAATTCTCGTCCTGCAAATCTTGCAGCGTAGTCTGAAACAGTGAAGAATCCATAATGTAGTTTGGATTAAAGTCGAAATCGAATAAATCATTGAATTGTGCTTGTTGTTGTCGCGATTGCGACTGCTGCTGTTGTTGCATATCCATGATGATATTGTTCTTGTATTTGATGGATGGTTGATGATGAGGTGATTTAAGTGGATGAGAAGAGACGATATTGTCTAGCGGGTAATAGGCAATAAAATGGGATGTTGCCAAGGCTGTGGCAATGGGCGAAATGGAGCGAATTGAAGCAACAAAAGAGTTGAGTGCGGCTTGGTGGTGGTTGTGTGATTGGTTGCGCAAAAAGAGACTGAAAACAAACTATTTCGTGACAAAAGGTGAGTGTGGAAAAGAAGAGAGCTTTAATGCTGATGATTATCGAATGTTTGTGATTGAAGGATGGCAAATGGGAATAGACTTGTGATCGGATGGATGGGACTAAAGAGTCAAGTGATCAACGGAGGTCCTCGCATAAAAATGAGGATATGCGTTAGTAAATGAGCTATAGCCGTGCAATCAAATCAGATGGCTCAATGACTCAATCTGGCTGACGGACTACTAAACAAAATGTCAAGTGCCAAAAAACATACGAGAGACAAGTGTAATAGTGAAATAGTGTAATAATACATCTAGAAGTAGTAATCGAACCAGGACATACGTGAGAAAGGTGGCGAGGGGAGAGTCGTGTGAAAGAGAATGCCGAGTTGAGATATATTTTGGCGTGATCTGTTGAAGGTTGTTGTTGTCTCTCTGTCAGTTCAGTGGCGAAGGTGCACTGCCACCAGGACTACTTGTTCGTGTAGAATCTTCACTCTACCCACTGGTGGCGTGATATCATACGGAGGCTCCCAATGATGGGATAGGACACAGTGTTGGGATGGCGCCCGGCCAGAAGACACCTGACCAGAACCAAGTGCGAATATCAATACACAGGCAGACAGACAGAGACAGGCAAAGACGATGCAATGTTCGGTCAGCGGTGGTTGAGCATGCGTTCATTCAGTCAAAACACTCGTCCGATAAGGCGTGACTTGTGTGAGGCGATTTGCCGCCAACCAATCATCGTGGAGCACGCCGTTCTGACGTCATCACGTGATTGACACGCAACACACAACTTGCACATTGCACTGAATCACTCACCTCAAAACGATCACTGTACATGTACTGAATGGAAAATGAAAGAAACCTTGCACGCTTTGTGCCACTACAGCCACTGTGCCGTTAATGGTGTGACCATGTGCATGGGTTACAGGGCGGCTTTGCTTTGAGGTTTTGTGTGCCACCGTTCAACTGCAAACATATCTGCTTGGAAGCTAGCAACAAAACAATGTGTCTACATGTTTGTTTTGATTCCCAATGATGATATTTATTCGTTTCGCATTTTAGTAAAATGATTTTACGACGATAAGTTAAGTAAAGTATATGCTTTAATATATAATCATCAATCAGTAATGACCGATTTGTGTGTGCAAATGTTCTCGCTGACTCGAGTCGACCACGCGTGCCTCGAATGTGCTTGGTTTTGGCCAAAAAAAAACCGGCTTAAAAGTCCGAATTTTTCGAGCCCGACTTTTTCGCACTTTTGCTGCTGCTACTGGGAGATCTGAGGGTTACTCTCTCTTTAGGGAATAAGTGGAAACTGCCAATCTGCGCGGTCCTGAAGGAAGCGTCACTGGTGTTGGGTAGTAGAGTGCCACTGCCAATGGCCAAAACTGACTCTGGTTGAATGAGCGATGTTTGTGGCTGTTGCTGTTTGACTTGTCCGTTCGGCGCTTGACGAATTGATTCAGACTCGAGACTCATCAACGATTGTGGATCGTTCTTTGGGATCAGTTTGACACTATGCTCAGAGCCAATCTCGAGCTCTGGATCGGCCGTGATTTCGAACTCGGCGGCACTTGGCACTCGTCTGAATGCATCATTACAGGTCATAAAGCGAGTCACTGTGGAATCGTCCTCTCGTGCAGACTTTGGCCGAGCAATTGGCTTTGGTGGAGCTTTCATCTCACTGATCACAGTCTTGAAGCTAGTCAATCCCGATGTGACAGTCGGTTCAGTGCGAGGAGAATCTTTGCACTTCAGTGACTTGATCACTTCCTTAGTAATGGACTTGGCGGTGGAACGTTCAAACGATTGCTTTGGAGACGGAATCGGGCCCTTTGGCCAGGTGCAGTGACGCCTCTGATCGGTAGTCATTTTCCATTCTTGATTGAATAATTTATTAGACCGCGTTCGGTTCCAGGCGTTATACAAGCAACACATCACACAGATGGTGATCAACATCAGGACAATCAGTGCCATAAGGAGAATAGTCTCGAGCTTCCAAATGCCTGAAGAGATAAAAAAAGTCAAAGATGAGAACAAAGAAAAAGAAAAGACAAACCTTTGTGCGCTTCAGAAGAGGCAGTTGCATTGTGTGACGATTGATTCGAATGATGAACTGTGGAGTTGGTTGTGATGCTGCCGAATGCGAACACAACACAAAGTGCAAAGGTGAACAGGCACAGAGTGGCATGATGCGACATTGTGCAAGCAGATTGATCGATGCAAATTGAACAAGCCGACACAGGAATGGACATCTAAATATAAAATAAAATCGACTTGGCATTCGATTTCGATTAATATTCGAGCATTAAGGGACGTTTTAATGAATTACTCAATTATGCCCGCCAAAATCATCTAAAAAACGAGTAATTGTTTTGTAAGACTTAAGATGGCGCCACCAATGTAAATACCTTTTCGAATTCACTTGACTTCTTTCTCCTGTGAATGTTTTAAAATTTAACTGTTTCATTACATACAGTACAATGAATACTTTCATTCATATCTTCCAAAAATGGACATTTCTTTAGTTCACGATATCGTTGTTAGCAATTTCGCGGCTTTAGCTTTAGCCCTTAGCCGTAATAATTCATCGATGTAGGTAATTCAGTTTTCAGATGTACCTTAACAGTTAAGGCTTAACTTGTGTAGTTTGTGGCTGCTTCATAGAAAAGTTACAAGCAAGACAACAAATGCCACCACCGAGTGGCATAAAACAACACGAAAAGAAACTTTTCAATTAAACCGTTTGATTTGTTTGAACAAATCAAATAGCGCCAATAATTAAGTTGATTTTTATGCAGCATTTGGCCAATGTAAATGCCGAACGAAAAATGAAAGGCGTGCAATCTATTCCGGCTAATAAAACAACCCTCAGTCATCTTTCTAATGGCAAATTGACCATTTCTTGTAAGGTAATGTATATACTGAAAGATATTTATAAAATTTCAACTTAATTTTTTTTGCTTCCAATTAAGATTTTGTACAAAGCAAGATTGAGCTTTGTAATTTGTGATAATTCCAAGGGAGCAACAACTCCTGTCGAATTAAGTGTAAACCTAAATTGAACAAAAGAAACATTTCAATTTTTGTTAATTTGTAAAGAATGTAAATCAATAAAAATTATACGTAAATTGACATTGCTAACTTTTGGTGTAATATGTGAGTGAAAATGGCGATCAGTTTTGCGGGGGCAGGACTAGAGACTAGACTCAAAACAACCACTCGCCAAGGGCTTCACACAAGAAGAGGAGGGAAGACAGCTGTAGCTGTCAAAATTTTGTTTAAAAAAAACTTAAGTTTATGTCATGTGTTTTGCTCAAGAAAAGCAATTGTCGTTAACTTCATCAAATGAAAAGTTCTTAACTTAAGAATCTTAAGCTATCCATTGGTTTGTCTTCGTACATCAATATTTTGTCCATTTTTACCATCACCAAACAAGTCTCAACATGGAACTTAGTAACAAACACGAAATATCACTATTAAACGTGAATTTCGTTGCATTAATCACATATTTGCCTATCTTTTTCAAAGGGTAACTTATTGTCATTATTCAATTTGTTTTATTAAATAACTTATTTTTAGTATTCGGCTATCATTGGCAACAATAATCATCACGAGCATAGTTTGCATTGACATTTGTTTATTTGACTATTATGTTGAGGTTGGAGCAAATGTTTTTCGAAATGTCATAATATTATTCTTAGATTAATTTACCATTGATTTTTCAAGAAAGAAAATTTGCATTTGAAATTGCGTTGATTCATATCAATCTGGCAGTAATTGGACAGTGGTTCATTAATGATGATTGCAACTATATTATAGATTTGAATTTTCTTACCCAAATTGCATCACTTGGCATGCTTTTAAATGGCTTTTCGGTGAGCATTAGATAATTCTGGATTTATCATTTTAATTAACTGTATATTTTTAAAGAATTATCACAACTGTTCAACGTCATTCACTGGGGCGAATGCTTTAACTGAAATTGCCAGTGAAAATGTTTACACTGTTCAAAGTTTCAAGTATTACTCACTGCATGTATTGATCATCTACATGAGTTCATACAGTTTGGTGTCGAATTTGATTGATTTGGTCAAATATTGTAACGAACAGTGTAAAATATACCTTTCATCGACTTTTGAAGGACGAATTAAAAACAAAACCGAAACTTATTCTACTTATACACTACCGCCATCGGAACAACTGATTCAAGTTGCCCATCAATGGACTATCAGGGATTTTACCCGCATTAATCGACTAACAGAGAAGTCATACATTGATTCGGCAAGAATTCGTTTCTCACCTGATGTTCGCTTTTTTCTTCGTCTCTATCCTCGCGGAAAATGTCCTTACCCAGAATATGACAAGATCACTGATGACTTCTATTATTCAAATAGACCAGCCACCTCAGTGTCATTGTATTTATCCTTCAAATCAAACAAATATCAACGAATCACTGTTAACTGTGAATGTATTATTCGTAGCGAAAATAATTCCATGAAAACTTTGCATGGTATGTGTTGTTAGTATATTTTTCAATTTTGATAACTTATTTACTTTTCATAGAAAAACAATTTGAATTGGAGACGGACAGTGGCGATGGTTGGGATTATTTCGCTGACAGGGACTTGTTATTGACTCCCAAATTCCAATATCTTACAGATGGCAAACTGACCTTTTCTTGTCAGGTAATTTAGCTTTCAGTTATTTTGTTTTCAATACATTTAAAATTATTTTATTTACAATTTAGATTCTGTACAAGGAAACTTCGTGTATTGAAATAAACGATTTAAAGGGAACAATTACAGACCCATAATTATAATTACTGGTATGTTCAGGGAATATTATTTTCCTATTAGTCTGATAAAAATTTTTCATGACATTACGTCAAGTACTTTTGGCTGAATAAGTTTTTGTTGAGCATCCTTTTAGGACATCATATAAGAGATGTCCAAATCCGACTACATTTTTATGATTACTTCTTTAAATTATGGAACATAAAATCAAATAAAGTCATTCAACAAATATTTAGCTAATTTTAATATATTATTGACTCGATTGATCGCTTATAGTATAGTAAGTATATTATGCCAGTAATAAAAAATTAGAATCGAATGAGACTTTCTAGACTATTCAGTAAACAGGGCCAACCGAGAAAATGTTCTGATAAGAATTGCCTAAAGCCTAGTGAGTCTATTTGGGGTCAACAGTCCAACTGGGGGACAAAGGTTAAAGGTTGCCGTCCAAGCCAGCCAATTGCAAGGAACTTATCATATTCAATGCTTTTGCGGTCAACTTTGCCTCCGGCTAATTGCCGTCCAAGGACACTCGGACAAAGCGCTTAGTGCATTGAAAAACTCGCACACCAAGGCCCGATCGTACATTGCCTTTCTGGCTTGTGTTTCGGGATCACCTTCATTACCACTCAAACAAACCTCAACTATGGAGCTTACTAACGAAAAAGAGACATTCTTATTAATCATCAACTTCGTTATATTCACCACATATTTGGCAATCTTTTTAAAAGGGTATTTCATTTTTATTTAATTAACTTTTTAGTTAACTTTTTTTCAATTAGAATTCGCTCATCATTTAGCTCACTAATCATCACAACCATTGTTTGCATTTGTTTAGTGGACAATTATGTTCAAGTAAGCAAATGACCAAGTTTGTTGAATTCTCACAAATTAATATAATTTTGCAGATTCATTTACCATTGATTCTTTATAAAAGAAAATTTGCAATTGAAATTGTCTTGATTTGCATAAATCTGACAGTGATTGGACAGTGGTTGACGAATGTTAACTTTATGTTGAATTTCCTGACTGAAATGGCATCAATTGGTATGCTCTTCACTGGCTTATTGGTAAGCATAAATAATGATGGTTTTTTTAATTAATAATTAATTATTATTTTACAGAATTGCTCTAAATCAGTCACTAGAGAGAATGAAGGTGAAAGTGAAAATGTCTCCATTGATTATGGCTTCAAGTATTATTCATTATTGGTCATCTGCATGAGTTCATACAGATTGGTATCGAGTTTGATTGCATTCGTGAAATCTTTTAATGCACCTTCGCCAACTGTCGTGAAGAATGAAGAAATCAAAACGAAAATCAAGACTAAATCCGAGTCATCTTTTACCTTGCCCCCAGCAGAACAAATGATTGAACTTAGCCATCAATGGAATATTAAGAATTTTGATCGACTTGATTTACTGACAGATAGTGCGTACATTGATTCGCAAGAATTTGGCCACTCACCTGATGTTCGTTTTTTTCTTCGTCTCTATCCACATGGAAAATGTCACAACTCATCTTATATGTCCTTGTATTTACATTTCAAATCAGCCAAACAGCAACGAATCTCTGGCAATTGTGAATGCGCTATTTTAAACAAATATAAAGAGAAAAGTGATCTAAAGGGTATTTTTTAAAATTTCATATACTTTTTTTTATTTAAAATTAAAATTATTCATTTAGAAAGACGATTCGAGTTGGAAGCAGGAAATGATGGAGCAGGATGGGATAGTTTTGCTTATCGAAATTCATTATTCAGCATGAAGCACTATTATTTAAAAAATGGACAATTAATCATTTGTTGCAAGGTAATGTGTTGATTTATTGTTTTAATAGTTTTTAATTAATAGCATTTAATAATACTCATACTTTTGAATGTCTATTTAGATTTTGTACAAGGAAACTTCGTGCTTTGTAGTTTCTGATCTGGAGTGAACAGTGCCCAACATGTTGAATGTTTAATCTATTTGTTTGTATATTCAACATTTTGTATCGTACATTTTTTTGAATTTATTTTCCATTCAATTGGAACTTAATAACCAATTAATAGATCAATTAAATGTTTGTCGCTTTGTGACACTGGTTGGATTGCTTGGTATCCTTTTGTTTCTGATTGCTCAAAGTCAATCTCTAGAACGAACGAACAAACTGATCGTGTGAGGAACAAGTGGTCAAGTACGAGATTGATCGGTTTATTAGTCGGGTCACACGGTTTTAGGACGTTTACAATGTTCACTTTTCTGTTGCAAGCCATGGCCAATGGTAAACTCGGCAAAAGTCGGTGCCTGCACATAAGCATATTTGTGATTGTGATTGGCTCTATTTGTACTACAACATTCAACATTTTTGTTTGCTAAAGGCAAACAGCAAAGCACATTACCGCACAAATACCAATAGCCATTGATTCCATTGACCATTTTTATTTGCATTATAATTTACTCCTTTTTAGTGTTATAATTAAACTGTTCATCTGCCTGATTGTCCACTTCAGTTTTGCTGTACCGATTGGTGTAGTGTCGAGTGTCGAGCGCATTCAGAAGTGTTTAGGCGTGTTTAATGTTTTAGTGTTAGGCACAATTGTTCGAATGATCTGGCCCTTTTGGTGCACAGGTCGACTGACGTATGACGTATGACAGATGTAACTGTAGGCTTTATAACCAATTAGTCAATGACTATGACCGTTTCAATGTGCTTGAAAAAGTAATTGCAAACTCGTTCAATGGCAAAATAATTCGTTCCACTAAGTGCGCACCTTCAATGGCGACTTCACTGCAATGACTAACAAGTCCCCCTTGGCAGTGGCAAGGCACTGGCGAATTAGAACCAATCTATTGATACATTTAACATTACAAATTAAAATAATGAAGAACACAAAATGTTTGGAAAACGTTTTAATTTGTCAAGTAGACAGTGAAATGTCTGTTTGTATATGACGGCGGTTAAAGTGCGCGCACGTCTGGTTTGGTGCCATCGAAAGTTTAGCGAGGCATTACGGAGAGTTCTTTAATGCGCTTGAAGGCACCTTCCACCGAGGCAGCCATACCCGAGGCTCAGTCCTTGTCCAGCACATGAATCTCGTAAATGGCAGGTCCACTTGGTGAGGTCACTTGGTCACGCAACTCCAATGCCTGACTCGACGAGACACTGCTCAGCGGACAGAAAGGTCTTGGCTGCAAACTTGACTGCCATTGGCTTCTGCAAGCCCATCTTGAAGCCACCATCCGAGAGCGATGACAGGAAGTAGTAGCAGAAGGCCAGTCCATTGCCACCGACTACACAGGCCTCGTCCATCTGAGCCTCGTCAAACTGTTCGATCGAGCTGGTAATCGAGGTGAGAAGGCTCTTCACCAGATGGGCATACTTCTTTTCGACATCTTTGTGACAGTCGAGTTCACCAAGACCGATGCCATAAGCCACCGAGGTGTTGAGCATAATGCGGTGGGCTTCGAGCTTGTACTTCTCGGGCTTCTCTGGATTGAGCAGTACCTGCTTGATGTCGGTCAGTGGAATGCCACCCACCAGTGACAGGATGTAGAAGGGGTGGCGCTGATTGGGAATGTAGTTGACGGTGAGTGCCAACGGACGAGTGCCACCAGCACGGAACAATTCCCGAATGACAAAACCGTGGAAGGCCAAGAAGATGACATCGCAGTCGTGTTTGCCAAAGATTTCGTAGGGACGCTTGGTCACCACACAGTCGCGTTCCTTGAAGAAGTCCAGATTACGGCCAGACTTGGAGGACACGAAGAAGCGTTTCGGATCGAGCTTGGCCTTTTCGAGCAGGCAACGAACGATTGCTTCGGTGAATTTGCCTTCACCCAAGAAGCCAATTCGAGCATTGTTGATGTCGATGATCTGGCCTTTTACGCGTTTGTACGGCTTGGCGGCTGATGACGGACCGTGAAAAGACGAGGCGTTAGCAGATGGCGAACGGCCCACTGACTCGGAGGACGGCGATGACTCAGGCTCGGCAGTGGCATCTTTCTGAGAGGCAGACTGCTCTGGGGTAGCATCATCCGGTTTCGACTGTTCGGCATTAGCACCACTTGATGGGCCACCATCTGGAGAGGATGCAACAGGAGGAGTGCCATCAGGAGAAGAACCAGTCGAGGCGTCAACTTGAGTAGAACCAACCGGGGCTGCAGCAGTGTCAGAGGGCTGTTCTTGTTCAGTCTGGCTGGGAGGCTTGGACTCACCACTGTCGGACATGGTGTCTAGAATAGAACAAGCAGGAGGCGGTGACGAAAGAGCAAAAGGTCAAGAGAGTTTGCACAAAACAAAAGACTAGGCCACAATGGTGGAGCCAATGGAAGGACCAGCATTTATATATCGGTGGATGTGCATTGTTGGGCCGACTCGTCCATACTTTCTCGAAAGACGTGTCCACTTCGATTGACATTCGAATGATTCTAAATGCAACCGTGGCATTATGCAATTTAATGAAAGTAAGTTGTATTTTGGAATTTGCTGAATCATTGCTGACCAATTCAATTTGGCATCGAATGCTGGCACTGTGGAACTGAATGCAGCCATCGAACAGCACACAAATGTACGAAATTTGTCGCGTTAGACTTTGAGGCCATAATTATTAACACATGACACACGACCTGCTGACTTAGTTAGTTCAAGTTATGTGCAATTCGTTAGAACTCAATTCAAGCTTGTTTGTTACACCGTGCTGGCTAATGTTTTGGCGAAGGGCATAAAGCCAACTGAGGCAAGTGAGCTGATCGATTTGGCCGTGTCTTGCCAGCAGCTATCGTGACACTTGTTACCAATTCGAATTAAATACTTTTAAATGACATGCAACTCAATACTGTACTGCCGAACACCAAACTACAATTGGCACTCTCTTTCAACAAACCAATCTCAATCTGCTAAAAAGTTTAACATTTTAATGAATGAAGTAAATAGACACACAATGGTCACTTCGTAGTTGTGTGTTCTGCTCGAATCAGGCACTTTTCACCGAATTGTGCTCTCGGTCCCAGTCGTATTTTTGATCCTCAAACCGAGTGCCAAGGTGAATGAGCACAAAGCGAAACCAGTTCATCAGCATTCCATAGCGTGGTCGGTCCTCGAACTTCAGTTCGCGCACATACTTCAGATAGTTGGCAAATTCGACTGGCATGGAGGTGCACAGCTGGCCTGGAGTGATTTGCTGCTTGATTTGAACTATTCGTTAAAGGAAAAGTTGTGTTGGTTAGCTGCTAACGTTAATTAGGCGAACAAAACTTACCAGTCAATGTGTTCTTCTCTTTGGGAGTGCCCTGCAGTCCTTGCCAGGGTAGTTCGCCCTTGTGCAAGTAGACCATCATGTAGAGTATGGCTTCGAGATCGTCTCGACGACCCAGCTCATGGCCAAGATGATTGTGCACACTCATGTAGCGTTGAGTGCCCGCAATTGGTTTGCCCTCCACGTATGCAATATGGCGATTGTCCTCGTCGAGGTAACGTTTGCAGAAGCCAAGATCTAAAGGGGTCAAGTAATAAAATGGTCATTAATACGAACAAATAAACACAACAAGCAACTTACCAATCAAGTTCACCATGCACCACTTGTCGGTGTTGGACTGACCAATGAGAAAGTTCTCGGGCTTGATGTCCCGGTACAGGATGCCATGTTCGTGGATGTACTCGAACATGTTGATCATCTGAATGGCAATGGCAGTGGTGGTGCAGATCGAGAAGCTACCACATGTTGTCTCGCATGCCAAGCAGAGATGGCCCCAGCAGATCCATCACCAGTCCACTCCACAGATCGTCTCCACACGGTCCAAAGTAGTGCACCTTAGGAATTAAAGTGACAGTGCCCAAGCTGCGATAGTAGTACACCTCGAGGTGGAGTTGAGGCTGAGGAATATCTCGCTTCTCCAACTTGATTGCCACTTTCTGTTTGGTGTCGCGTTCGTAGCCAAAATGAAACGAGCCAAACGAGCCACCAGCCACAAATTGACCAACGTAGAAGCGGTTGCCAATGATCTTGCCTATCAGGTCCTCGGACGGGCGGTGGGGCGGTTGCGGGCCATCGGTGGCGGCAGTGGTCATGCTCGAGAACAGAGAACAGAGATGCACAAAGTGAAGTGAACAAATTGAACAGTCAGAGGAGAAAGAGGAAGGATGGGAACGGTCAATTGAACTCGATGAACTGTGTGGCCTTTTAAATGCAATTTTGTTCGAGTTTGAGTCAAAGTTGCATAGAACTCTACACGATACTCGTGTCATTTGAATACTAGAAATTTCTGGAAAGACGTATCAAATGACAATGACATTTGAATGATGAATCATTGATAATGCGATTCGTTTGTTGCATTATACAGTTAATATGAAAGTAAGTTGTGAGTTGATGGCTGATTGGATGGCTGCCTTACAATTCGACTTGCATTGTGAACTAGATTGATTCGAAATCGATCAAACTGACTGCCATTTATGTTATTAAAAGTGCATAGATTTGCATTGGTGAACTCGTTTTTTACTTTATAGTCTAGTAAATCGTCTTACCTTTAGCCTTGTAGTGTGAGATGACCAACCAAGACTCTACCAAGACTGACAAGTCTCCAACTCAAGAAGATGAAGAAGATGAAGAGATTCAAAGGGAACTGAACGCCGCCTATTCAGGAATCGACAACAATGTCAAAGCTCCCAAACGGTGCTCAAGTAGCTGCAACACTGCCAATGCGTTCTTCACCATCACAAACCCTCGACTCAAGCGCCATCAAGTCAATCTGCACACGACGCCCACCCGTACTGTGGTCTAGAGAATGGTCAATATGTGTGCTACTCGAACTCGGTCATTCAGTGCCTGTACACGCTCAGTCGCATTCGTCACTATTTCCTCGGTCACGCTCACTCTGGTCCATTCCACCGACACTTGTCCGAACTGTTCCAACAAATGGTGACCGAGTCCGACAAGAATGGTCCATTTCCCGAGGTTGATCCTGAGATAAAGTTCAACACTGAGTTCCGACGAGTGCGACCAGAATTCACTCGAGGCCACATGCACGATGCCCACGAGTACATGACCTGGCTGCTCGAGCTGGTGCATCAGGAGGCGAACGCAGCCAATCGGAATCGAGTCCGTCGGCCAAAGATTCAGCCAGGAATGGCCAGTTCGGAACAGGCCTGGGCTTATCATGTCACCTTCTACGACAACAGTTACCTCTCGAGACTGTTCATGTGGCAGGTAGAGTCGGTGCTGGTCTGCTTGGCCTGTGGACTTGACAATCGAACGTGGAACGCAATGTGGCAATTGGAGGTAAATCTTGAAGAGGAGCACAAAGCTGCAGACGGCAAGAAGATGCTCAACCTGATGGATTGCATCAATGAGTTCACCAGTGTGGAGGTGAGTGATGTCGCAGTTCGCAGTTAATAATTCAATTAATCATTATATCTTTCCACTATTAGACTCTCAAGGACGTACTGTGCAACCAGTGCAAGAGTCGTCAATCGCACACCAAGCAGCAATTGCTCACTCGGCCCGCTCACTATCTCACAGTGCACCTGAAACGTTTCTCTCAAACGGGCGCAAAGATCCATCGTGCTGTGACCATTCCGCACGAGTTGAGTGGTCTCTGTGGCCAGTCACTGGTACTGTCCAATGTGGTCTGTCACCGGGGCTCGGAACACTTTGGCCATTACTACACGATGGTTCGGGAGGCGGACAACAAGTGGGTGCAGCTCGATGATGGCGCAGTGAGAAAGAACCAGACCAATACGTCCACAGACGACAAATTACAAGAATTTGCCTATCTGTGTGTGTACAAGGCGGTGAAGGACAAAGAAAAGGGCGACAAACAGGCAGTGGAGAAGATTATGGTCAAGTCGAACTGAGGCGAACAGGCCAAAGGTGCTCATAGACTGAATTAAATTATTTCGTCCTTTATCGCGTCTATTTAATTCAATTCGATTCTACATTGCATGTTCTCATGGTTAATTGACAATGCAATTCTTGTCTTTTCAATCTTTAGTTGACTCGACCAAATTGTGTGTTTATACTTTAGTTATAATGAATGATAATAAATATTGCAAAATTCAGGTGGCAAAGTGCGGGCCCATTGTCTCGAATTCGACATTAATGCGTTCATCGTCCAGCGAGGCAAAGTGGCGTGCACTCTGACGGACCAGTGCAATTATTAATGACCATCGGCCAGTTCAGTGCCTACATGGACAATGCAGTCGTGCAGTTGGTAATGCCCACCACCGAGTTTAATTTGATCTTCAATGGAGACAATGCGCCCAATCTTGGTGCCAGTCGGGGAGAAACGCTTCACATGAACGATCAAAAGCTGTGCAGGTGTGCAACAGATCGATTGACGCTTGGTGGATGGACGTTTGGTGTTGCAGCGATCACAGTACGAAGCACAGTCGTCCTTAAGAGTCTCCTCGGACAGAAACTCACGGATCCAATCTTGAAGGGTCAGCGTTTTTGAATCGACTTTGGCATCGATGGCATCACTTTGGGTAGTGGTGTTCACATTGCCATCGGACAGATCGAGTTGCAATTGCAAGAAAGCGCTACAATTCGAAATATTTCGATGTGTCCCAAATTCGAAATGAAACAACTTTGTTCCTTCTAAATATTATCTATATAAACAGAAATTTTCGTAGTAGACATTTCATAGTAAAGAAAGGTTTGTTATAAGTGCTTTCTCAGTGTACCAAGACAAGTTTATAAGTGACCTAAATTGACTTAGTGGTCTGTTGTCGGCTACTACTTCCTTTTATCGATGGCCTTTGAAGCTGAAACTGAACTCAACCACCAGTTGGATGAATTGAACCTGGGTGATATGGTGTTCTATCCGGATGATGAAGCAGTTGTGCGTGCACTCACTCGAAGGACAGGTCTGCTGATGACAATATTGTTCATATTGTTGACCATATGGGTTCGGCCGCGAGGGAGTTTTGCATGAGCTCATACTTGTGGCAGCCATTCCAGCACAAGCTAAAGATCTTAACTGATAGATGGTACGACAAGATGGAGCACGACCATCTCGGGCCAGTGGAAATATATGAAAGAACAGTCCCGAGCCTGTGTTACATTCTGCCATCAGTAAGACATTTATCTCCTCATAACCTTACTGGAGGCAAACACTGTATCCATTCCCTATAGATATCATGTCTGTCGGTTATGGTGGACCTGTCAACTCTTCCGGATGAGCAACGAGAACCTACACCTACAGTACGGTGGAACAATTTATACGATACTATGGGCCACAGCTAAAGTGCCTGAAATTATTTGTCCGTTGTTCTGCTGTACGGATTGAAGGAAACTGGCAGTCCCAGTTTGCAAGGATGTCATTATTCGCTGCACTGGACTCAATCACTAGACTAAAGTCTCTCTGGCTTGACCTATCTATCACTTCTGGTGATGTTGACCCACTAGAAGCAGAACGCTTGAATAATATAATCGCTAATCCGGACTCCATGACCCATTGATCAATGCTTACTGCATGTGCACATGTGTGCAATTTATCAAATAGCCAAAAACTAATTAAACATTTGAACTGTCATTTGATGAACTTGTCTTTATTTATTTATTCACATTCGCTTCTACTTTCCATTGGTGCTCTTGGTACACAACTGGAAACCACTCGTGTGTGCACACTTGATCCACGGTTGGTCGTTCTGCGGGCTCGGGCTCGAGCAGCATTCGAATCATTGACTTCAGTTCGGTACTGATCTTTTCCTCCACCGATGGCTGAAGTCTGTAGTCACGGGCCATTTGTCGACTGTACATCACTTCTTTCGGTTGCTTCTTGTCGAACGGATAGATCTGATTGGTCATGATGAACAGCGCCACGCCCAGACACCAAATGTCACACTTGAATGGATTGTAGGGTACGTGTTTAAGGATTTCTGGAGGCTGGTGGGATCGAGTGCCACAGTATGTCTTCGACACTTTGATCTCGCCTGTCTGATCAACGTTAACGAAGCGGGAGAAACCAAAATCGGTCAAAACTGGATTGAGGTGCGCGTCCAGTAGGACATTGTCCAGTTTGAGGTCCCTGAAGGAGGAAAGAGAGGTTGTGGTTAGTTATCACATTTAGGGGAATGTTGTGTCCACTTACCGATGGGCAATAGCATTCTCGTGCAAGTACTTGACTGCTCGCACAATTGGCGGGAACCATGTCTTGATGTTCCACTCACAGAGTGGTCCACCTTGGCGCACCACATTGGCCACATTGCCATTGGGCATAAAGTCCATGACGATGTAGACCCGGCTCGTGGTGTGAAACATGTCACTCACTGTGACGCAATTGGGATGATGTAGATTCTTGGCAATGTACAACTCTCGGCGCAAATCTTCGTCCACCTTCGTTTGGCCATCCTCGATAGTGAGAGGCACCACCTTAATCGCAAATAGCTTGCCCTCCTTGGTCGTCCTGTACACATTGCCTTGTCCACCAGCGTCTAAACGGTCAAAGCCGACAAAGCCACGCTTGGCTAGGCCATTCATATTGGGGAAGGGAGAAAGTGGTGCAGAAATAATCAATGACACAGCCCAACACCAAACTGGCAATGGCTCTTATATCGCAAGTTAGACTAAAGAAAATGATCGAACAAACTCGAGCTTGGAATTTTAATATTATCGAGTTTGCAGCTTTGTTCCACAGAAATGTACATAACGTTTCGTTTATTCCATATAGTGAGGAGGAGACTGTTGCTGCGAGACAGCATCTTGCAACAACGCCTCGACTTGATTTTCCATTTCTTCGAAGCTTACTATATAGGCCAGACCTTGTATGACAACAAGTCGAATTGCTTGCTTTGCACGGTCACTCAAATTGGTGAGTTCTCAAGCATTTTGATTGAGTGGTCACATAACGTCATTCGCGATTTGTTCTGATTGTCAAAATTGAGTGCTCCTTCTAGTCAGTGCACTTAGGCAAATGCTTAGCAAATAGCAAAGTGCTAATGAGTGATTGGCCTGGCACTGCAGGAAAGTTTCAACCTCAGCCTCCCCAATCTAGCTCAATCGTGATTATGCACTATAGAACAGAAAGATTACGATGTCACAGAAATTACATTATGGGGCGGTTGGTGTACGTGTCATTTTGTATTCCACAATTTCGAATCATACATCATCATAATTGTAGTTGTGCTTGGTAAATTGAGTATAAAATCTCGTATATTTTAGCCGTTCTCGGTTGTTTGTGACCACTCGACTTCACTCTGCAATAGCATGACAAGCAAAGGCAAGCCACCGTCAGACAAGAAGAAGGTTAACAAGTCTCGTGATGAAGCTGGCGTTACCGTGGTTGGTACGATCGGTAAGGTCGATTGTGAGATGCATGTGTCGCTGACCAAGGAAAACGTGTTGCCCAGTTCTGCTGGAACAGTGTCGATCAAGTTCGAGAAAGTCAAGGGCAATGCTTCCTCAAAGGTCGACAACTTGGACGTGGTGATTTTGCTGTCACACGAGCACTCCGCTCTTTGCGATCAATTCGAAAGTCAACAGTGCAAAAAGCCAACCAAATCGTCCGAAAAGAGCGAAGTTCGCCAAATCCGAATTGGCCCAAATGACCTCTACTTTGTGAGTGTCGCCACTAACTGGGTGATGTTATGTTGCAAGAAACTTGGCTGCAAGCTAGTGTTTGTCTCGCCAGCTGCGGTGAGCACCTTCAAGCGTGTGTACATCTATGGCTTCCTGGCCAGTCCCGAATCTGGCTTTTGCCAAGTGTCACAGCAAAACAGTAAACTGTGCCAAGACATCAACGAACACTTTCGTGTGGGCACTCAGCAAGTGTCCATTCTGGCAAACTTCGGTGTAATCGACTACCCGACCATATGGCAACACAAAGATCAAAAGTTCAAGTATTACGCGGCCGAGGCCAATTTGTGTCACTTGCGAGAAATGCTCTTCCTGCTGTCGAGTCGAATTCTCGATGTGCGCTCTTGGATCGAGCAACAGCCAAAGGTGCCACAGCATTCAAAGGTTCTGAATGACTTGGAGACACTTTTCAAAACGACTCAAACCGAAATGGCCAAAATACTGCAGGCTGCCGATGGAGACGATCTCAAGATTGTGCTCAAGAACGACTGGGACAAGCCGGTAATGCTCGATGGCTCTGGCAAAGAGACCGAACTTCCAAGTCCGTCCGTGTACAAGTCCAAGTACAACCAGTGGTTCCGTACCAAAGGCAACTTTGTATTCGATCAGGAGAAAGATGCCAAGTCTCTCTACAACATGACTGTCGACTTGGAGCTTCTGTCCAACTCAACCGGCAGTCCATGGATTGAACACAAGATTATTCTCCATCCAAAGGACGTGCTCTTCTGGAAAGAGACACACAAGCCGGTCAACGCTGCTTATGGCCAGGTGGAACAGTACACCCTCACTGTGTATCGGTTGTCCAAGCGAGAGTTCTACCACATTCGGCATAACAACCGTGCTGCACACGACAAATTGATGCTCAAATTCACTAGTTGGCTCAAGAAGAGTCAACAAGACTATTGGCAGTTGAGTTCAATTTCTAATGAACAAGCTCTTAAGCAGATGCACTTGGACACGGTGGGCAGTGCTTTCAATTTGACCTGGAACGATGTGCAAAGTGCAATGGGCGCACTGTGGGGCAAGGATGCTCGACTCTCTTACGGCTATGGCAAAGAGATCCATTCCAATGCAAACCGATGGGACACACTCAAGAAAGTGCTACTCGATGATTTGCAAAGCTTCCTGGTCAAGTGGTTCGGTAAGGTGGCTATCATATTGATCTGTTTAATGGCACAGCAGCAAGTTAAGCCTAACACAGTGACCAATTCTCGGTTGGATGAACTATTTTCCACCTATAATATGCTGAGTCAAAAGGCAATGGCTTCCTTGCCAAAAGACCCAAAAGACGCCATCCTAAAGCGTGCTAAGAACATTGCCTCGTACATTCATTACGAGAATCCTGAATAGGAATTGCAAAATAAATTATTCATTATAAATTAAGAATAAATGTGCAAATTATTTTTAATTTAGGGATTGAAACACAATCCATCAATGGCCAATCTGAGTCGATGCCTGTGCACTAGAAAATCTTAATCGCCGAATATAGCGCTTAATAATATGTAATTGAGTACTATCTGGCTTGAATTAAGAAGGTTTTATTACTGTGAATGAATGAAACTCGATTGGCGACAGTGTCGTGGCCGGTGGCAATATTGCATTAATGCAGAAGTTAACTTGTGGTGTGCAGCTGAAAGTTGGTCTGCACAGTGCGTACACAGAGAAGTGACCGTGGCTGTGGTACTGATTGAGGACTCATTGAGGAAGATGTAAGTGCACATTTGCTCGGCGGACCAGCCAAATCTACCTCAAAATGTTGTACTATGGCATGTAAACTTGGCCAGCGCATATAAATAACAAATAACGGGGCATAACAAAGACTTGCATATAAATAAAATTCAGTTTGACTTATATTTACAACAAACACTTCAAGCAAAGCCATCGTTGTGGCCACTAACCAGATAGTCAGCTTGGTGGAGCCTGTCCAGAATAGCGCCACATGCAAAGCTGTCACAGAACTTGTCTCTGGCCAGCACATATCTCGAGGAGAATGATCCGAAATGATCACAAATGTTCTCTGCATACAAGTGAGTCTATATAGACAATTATATTATTAAATTATTCTTCGGTTGTATTGTACGTCACCCGCTCGATCGGCGGCACTCGTCACAATCGTCATCACTTTGGTTTGGCATGATCAATGATTGATCATGCTGCAATACTGCTAAAATACGTCTGGCAATAAGCATGTACAGTTACTTATTTTGCAACGGTATTCCGTGCTATATATAGTGTATATATACTATAGTGTGGTTAAAGGTGCAATTAGCACTGACTACAATATTGCTAATCCAGTGATGCAAGCAATGTGCGTTAAAATACACTATACACTAATGAGTCAATTTTAAACTACTAAGTATTGCAATTTAACATTCATTCGTTCAGTGTTCATAGTTTGCAGTCTATGGGCAAACTACTAGAGACTTCAATCGATCGACTGTCGACTGGCTAAATTGTTTGGCAAGCGTTCGATTTGCTAATGTGTCCAAATACAATTTGATGGCGGGTCAATCTACATAATATGTTGTAATGATAAAAAAAATAATTGTTAACACTAATGTTAATGATAAATTAACTGTTTCGGGAATTAACATCACTCAAACATTAATGTCACTAACTAAGTAAGACAAGTGGGAACAGCACCAGGCAGCTGTCGTTCTTTCAGGTTCGAAAAATTGTGCCATCTTTGTCAATGGCAATCTGCAATTTGCCACTTAATTTATATTTTTGCATCAGCGCAAGTTGACACAACACGACCAAAGTATGACCAGCTTCAATTTGATCACTGGTCGACTTGTCCACTTATGGTGCATCGCAGCATTAGCAATGCCATGCATTTGCATAGTAGGCGGCATTCCCAACGATCGTTATCGCATGTATTTGTTATTAGCTTAGCGAGTAAGGACTTTGACTCTCAGATTGACAACTAGAGCATTTTTTCCCAGAGCACTCGAACCGAATAGAGAAAGCAAATGAATCGACTCACATTGTCAGTGCTTGACCAGACCTAGCGCTGAACTGTTGTCTCTAATCAATCTTTGAGAAATCCACTTCAAAGTAAACTTGAAAGTAATTGTCATAAGTGATCTTGCGATCATGGAACCAAGAGACAAAAACGAATTATCTTCTTTAGTTGTCATTGAATTTATTGTGTTCTTCACTTATTTTCTAATATTCGTGAAAGGGTTTGTTTAATTTTTAGTGGAATCTTAAATTAATTTAAATTCACAACTAGAATTAAATCATCATTTGCATCATTTATAATCACCACTTTCATTTGTTTTCTTAATGATTATGTCAAGGTAATTGCTAATTAAAATATAATCTTTGAATTTGACTTTATATTCAATTTTAGATTGATTTTCCGTTCAATGACAATTCAAAACCTGTATTCATGATTTATTTGCTTAAAATCAATTTGATTACGATTATGCTGTGGTTGATCGACGATTTTGGAATATTAAATTTTTTCACTAAAATCTCATTATTTGGTATGGCTTTCAATGGTTTATGGGTAAGTCTTAATAGAAATACATTGCCAAATGTATATAAATTCAAATATTTTTAGAATTATCACATTTACTCAAAGTTATCTACTGGAAAGGATGTCAAATCCGCTATCCTATCCTTGGTCCTTTATATGTGTTTGTATAGATTGGTGTCTAGTTTTACAGTTGCGAATAAATCTCGCAATCAAAATCTGCAAATGTCTAAATCGGCATCGATCGTTGTGCAGAAGGAAGAAATTAGTCTAAATGACTTTAACTCTGAATTTTTTAGAGAGCCCAGCCTCGTGTCAAACTCTAAATCCACTTTACTGTTTGCTCAGTCAGAACAATTGATTGAAATAACTCACAAGTGGACTATAGAAAATTTTCTTTGTGTTGATTTACTCACAGACTGTGAATACATTGATTCGCAACAATTTGGCCACTCACCTGATGTTCGTTTCTTCCTTCGTCTGTATCCACGCGGAAAGTGTAGCAATTTATTTGGTATGCGTATTAATGATATCATCGATGATCAGATATCGTTGTATTTACATTTTGAATCAACTAAATGTCGACAAATTACCCTCGCTTGTGAATGTGCTATTCTGGACAACAGTAAAGAAAAACCAAATTTACACGGTATCTTTAAAATATTTTATTTTGTGATTTGTTTGATAAACAATTTTTTCCCCAACCAGAGAAACAATTCAACTTGAACGCGGGAAATTGGGCTGGGTGGAATTTTTTCGCTTATCGCAGTTCGATAATGCGCTTGGAAAATTATTATCTTAAAGATGGTAAACTAACAATTTTTTGCAAGGTAATGTTGTCAAACATTAGTGTAATTAATAAGATGTAACTATTTTCTGTTAATTAATTTTTAGATTGTGTTCAAGAAAACTTCGTGTAACCCAAAATAAGATTTTGAGTGAATGTGACCATTTTAACAATTTTCAATTGGAGAAATGATTCATTAATTTTATTGACTAACGTAAATGTATTTATTTACTCTTTTTGTGCTTCAATAAATCTTGCTATGAAAATCAGAAACAAATAAATCACTTTAGGAGACAAAGGTCTGAACATGCCATGTGTTATTTTACTATAGTAAAAATTGTACTTCTTTTGAGAATATCATGTGATAATGTGCAAGTATAAATAACAAGGTCCAACCTTTAAGAATACAGTCGAGAGGTTAATGGAATTCCAATTCGGTCAAACTGCTATTAGGACAAACAAACAAAATGTACTTACGATAAGAAGCTGTATTCAGCCAAAGGCTATAGTGCAAAGAGAGTTGCCATTTGGCGGAATTCGTTATGTGTTTATTTAGTTTATCTCTTTCGGAACAGCTAAATAGCTTCCCAAGGACACTTGGTCCGATTAGAGAAGAAAGAAAAAGGCAAAAGAATCAGTGATACATAGAACATACTTTGAAAAGAAAGGTTTTCTCGAATCGGAGCCATTTTGAGTAGTTTAAAGTTAACTTGAATATGGCTACATGTAGAAACATGCATTGGCCCGCGGGCATTCGCAACGATATCTTTATGGCATGTGTTTGTTATTAGTAATAACTTATTACCTTTGTGGGGTAAGGACTTGGGCTCTCCAATGAACAAATACTATAATTGCCTCTCAAGGACACTTGCCTCGATGTGAGGAGACAGAAAGACAGAGGAATCGAATCGCTACTAGGCACACAGCAGATATCGCACTGAACTGTTGCCTCAAATCAGACTTTGTCCACAATTTCAAAAGTAATCGATTTTTCGTTACGAGCGATCTTACATCTCGTTCGTGAACAACCATGGAATCTAGTGGCGTAAACGAATTATCGCCTGTACAGGTACAGGTGATCATTGAATTGTTTGTGATCATCACTTATTATCCAATATTCTTTAAAGGGTTTGTTTTATCTTTTTCATCAATTTTCAAATAAAACGATTTTTCCATTTTCAACTACTAGATTGCGATCAGCTTTGGCACCATTTTTAATCAGCGCCATTGTTTGCATTGATATCTATTTTCTTAGCGATTATGTCGAGGTCAGCCGTACTAATTGTTATTTGAACAATCTTTGAAATTGACTTTACAATTTTAGCTCAATTTAGTACAAAATTTCCAGATTGGTGACATTGGAAAATTTGTATTCTTGATTGTATTACTTCAAATCAATTTGACCGTCATAGTGCTATGGTGGATCGACGATGGTGGAATGTTGAATTTTCTAACTAAAATTTCATCACTTGGTATGACCTTCTTTGGTTTATGGGTAAGTCTCGCATTGCCACAATCAATACACAATCAATATTTATTATCACATTTTTGCGATAGTTATTCCCTGTAAAGAATGTCCATTCTACCATTGATATTAGCGATGAAGATGCTTCAATTTATTTCAAATGTTTTTTATTGTTTATGAGTTTGTATAAATTGACGTCTACTTTTACTGTTGAGAAGGCAACCAATGGCAAATCAGGACCCGATTTAATGTCAAAAGCAACGCAAGCAAGTCTCAAGCAAGTGTCTAAGTCTACACAGACCGACTTTGACACTGAATCGAAAACAGCGCCAAAACACAATCTAGAACCCGAGATTTCAAAGCCTGTCACCAAACCTGAACCCAAACTCCAGGCAAACTCTGAATCTTCCACTTTACTGTCTACAGTTGAATTGATTGAAATTAACCACAAGTGGACAATTGAGAATTTTCTTCGTGTCGATTTATTTACAGACAGTCGGTACATTGATTCGCAACCATTTGGCAATTCGCCTCATGTTCAGTTTTTTCTTCGTCTGTATCCTCGCGGAAAAGACAACGATTCGTCTGATGAAGTCTCGTTGGATTTGTATTTTGAATCAACTAAATATAAACAAATTACCCTTGTCTGTGAATGTGCTATTCTTGACAAAAACAAAAAACAGAATAATTTGAAGGGTATGTCTAAATATTAAATCAATTGTTTGATAACAACTTTTTCTGATCAGAGGAACAATTCAAATTGAAAGTTGGAAATTCTGTTGGATGGCATGATTTCGCGCACCGTGATTCAATATTGCATTGGAAAGATTCTTATCTTAAAAATGGCAAACTAACCATTTGTTGCAAGGTAATTTTGTTCATAAAATTTAACTATTTTTTAAATCATTATTTTATTTAGATTTTGTTCAAAGAATCTTCGTGTGTTGCAAATTGGGATTGAATAACGTTGAAATTTGGCATCTACTAATTATCGTATGTAATGTAATTTTATTCTTTGAATGCTTCAATATATTTTACTAATTAATAAGAACGCAGTAATAAATAAATAAATAACTTTTGATGAAACATGCTTTGGCTTTACGGTTACGTGAAAATCGATTATTTTGTTCTCATTGTCAAAAAGAGTTTATAAAATTCACTTCCGGCGATTTCTCAAATCATCGCAGGAAGCACTCAAATACTCCAAATGCACTCAAGACTAGACTTAGTCATGACCATTTCTCCTTTGACCCTACCATAGCCCTGCCACTAGTACTCCAATACATTTCTTTCTCTCCTCTTCTCATTTGTCTTTCCTACATACAACAACATCTTACCACTACTTCTCTACACATTTCACAACCTTTAACCTTTCACCTGTCACACACTATAGCCATATTGATCAGTGGGTTAAGCCACGTGTTAGTGTAAATTTCCTTGTACCTGTTCGCTAAATTAAATAAATTGTGTCTACTACGATAAATCCAATTGCAAATCATTTTCACAATTTTATATTTCTATGGTTTTCCCGACATTTTAATTCAGCCATGGAGCATGACAGCCAATCACTGATTAATTTCATCATATTGATCACATATGTGGCAATATTTATTAACAGGTAAATTTTCTTTGCTTAATATTTTCAACAATAAATATAAATTTCTAAATTTTATTTAGAATTCAGTTTTCATTGGCGCCACTACTCATCACGAGTGTCGTAAGTTTGGATGTTTACTTGTTTGATAATTATGTCACCGAGGTAATTACAAAACAAAACAATTTAGTGACAAATTCTCATAAATTAATCTTCTTAGCTTAATTTGCCATTGTTTATTTATAATGGAAAATTTACCTTTCAAATTGCGCTGATTAACATCAATTTCATTGTGTTGGCAGTGCATTCGATGAATGTTGAGTCTGAAGTGAAATGTAAATGGACCAAAATTGCATCACTTTGTGTGCTCTTCAGTGCCTTTCTGGTAAGCATTATTCAATGATCATGAATTTAATGCTGAAATATTTGTTTACAGAACTATCAAAACACAAAATTAATCAACGAGAAGAATGGATTGACAGCTACTGGAAAAACTGTTAATTGCAACGATCAATTCGAGTTTTTCTTGATCACATTTTTGAGTTTGTATAGATTGCTGTCTGGAATGGGTGAATCTGAGTTTTTGTATGCTCTCCAAATTGAACAACCAATTGAAGTCAATTATGAATGGAACATTAAAGATTTTCTCAAAGTTGGAAATTATTGGCTCTTCCCACCTATGTACCCGTACATTGATTCAGAAGAATTTGGTCCTTCAAGTTTCGACGTGTCTGATGATATTAGTTTTTTCCTCCGTCTTTATCCACGTGGAAATTACACGTCTAGACAGAGAACATGGAACTCAGAAATTGACTCATTGTCGCTGTACATATATTTTAAATCAAGCAAATATCAACAGATAACGGTTCACTGCAAATGTGCAGCAGTATCGAAATATAAGTATAAAAAATGTAGCACATTCGCCATTGGTATTTCAATGCATTTTAGTATATACAAATTGTTTTAATAATTCATTTGCAGAAGGAACATTTGTACTCGATAATAAACATGGCGCTGGTTGGAGTACTTTTGTTCATCGAAAGACGTTGAGTCTTTTCCCACATTTGTATCTTAAAAATGGCTTATTCACCATTTCGTGCAAGGTATTTTGTTTATTAATTATTTTATTTTATTTAATATTAATTTGTTATTTACGATTTAGATATCGTACAAGAAATCATCGGTGCGCGCTTTGTTGTAAAGTTAATACTCCTCGAACAAATGTCACTTCATTGAGCAAATGACAATTTGAATTAACTGATTTAAAATGTATTTTAGGGTTTTTATGTATTTATTATTTTTTCGATGTCTCAACAAATAAAAAACTGCTTCCTTAACCACAACTGTATTTCATAAATAAAGATGGCGCTATAAGCGCTCAAAATCATTTGTTAAATTTTGACAGTCAAAATATACAGAAATGTACTTGGGGCTGCTTAGCTGCCGCTGCTAGCTTGTGTTTGTGTTCTCGATCAAAACAGCCTTCAATATATATTATGCCTTTGTGACAAGGCTTCCTTTCTTTATTGTGCGTGTTTTGAAATGACTGATTTTTGCAAAAGCCATGGACGAATTTAGCAACCAAACCGATGACTTTGATGACCAAATGATATCGTTTACCATCAATTGCTTAATATTGGTTACTTATTTGCCAATATTTTTTAACGGGTTTGTTTTGTTTTGTTCAATATTGATATATTTCGATAACTATTTTCTTAATTAGACGATCATCATTACGCTCATTACTAATCACAACTACACTTAGCTTGAGTATGGCAATTTTCAGTAAGAAAAATGTTGTAAGTACAAACAAATTATTATCCAAAATCACAATAAATTAATTTCATTTTAAAGTTAAAATCCCTTGATATTGTTCTACCATCGATTTATCTATCAAAATTGGTCAGTAAAAAATTTGAATTTGAAATAGGCTTACTTTGCATCAATCTGACAGTGATTGCCCTTTGGTGGTATAAAGTTGACTTTATGTTGACTTTTGCTACTCAATTTGCTTCAATCTGTATGATTTTCATGTCTATTCTGGTAAGTCTTTCTGCATGTATATTAATATATTTTTAATTTATTGTTTTTCACATATTATAGAATTTTCATGATTGTCCAAAGAGTGATTTTAGCCAGCAAAGAGTTCCACCAAAAGTAGCAATTGCGACGATCTCTATTGTATATTTTTGTTTGCTAACAACACTTGTTTTGGTAGTCTATTGTATAAAAATTTCTGAGTCACGCAAGAAAGAAAGTCGAATAAAACCTCAAAAAGAAAACAACAAAAACAGTCTGAAATCTTCAAAGAATTTCACACCAAAAACATGTAATGAGAAAATTGTTGAAAATCCCACAAAATCGCGTTTAAAAGTTAAACCTTCATCAAGAGATAACCGAATTTACAGAAACAACAGAGTTCATGGCCTAAGGGGAAAGGTCAGATGGCAGCCAAAAGAACCTAAATGTGAAGAAGCCAAGTCATTAGAATTAAATTTATTATCATCTGAACCGCCAATTGAAATTACCCATCAATGGATAATTAAGAATTTTCTTACATTCGATGTTGGGGGATTGCTGCCACCCAAACAGAGATATATTGACTCGGAAGAATTTGGCGACCCCTCGAAAGATATTCGCTTTTTCCTTCGTCTCTATCCACATGGAAAATACGAATACGATTGTTCTCGTTGCTACATTACTATTGGCGGACGATTGGACGAGAATGTGTCCTTGTATTTGTTCTTTAAATCAAACAAATATCACAAAATTACTGTCAGATGTGAATGTGCTGTGATGGACAGTAAAGGAAGATTTCAGTATGAAGAAGGTAATTCTCAACTGAATAGTTCTATTATAAACTTATATATTTTTTTGTAGATGAACAATTTGAATTAGAAGCTGGAAAGGACGATGGTTGGGATGTTTGGATTTTTTCGCGATTCTTATTGGGAAGATTTTCGGATCTTAAAGATGGAGCACTTGACATTAGATGCAAGGTAATGTACAAATAGTTACACAATATAATTTGTATAATACTTTTGATCATTTAGATTTCATATCAAGAAAGTTCGTTGTGTCTCAAACCAACCGAAGAATTATTTGATTTAAAAAGTCTAAAATGTATTACAAAATTGCTTCCAACCGACAAATAAAGATGACGCTAGGAACGCGAAAATTTATTGGTCAAAAGAAACATTCGGTACTAGCTTGTGTTGTTGTTCTCCTTCCAATCAAAAGAAGCTTTCACAGTAGGGCCTATTGAATAGACCTTTGCCTTTTTTGGTGTATTTTTACTAAGTCAAACATTTATGAATAAATTTCATTTAAATATCCATTGAATTTACCAAATTAGCAACTGAAGCCAATCAATCTCTGATCAATAACAGCTTTGTATTGATACATATTTACCGATATTTTCAAACAGGTATGTTTGTTATTTGTTTAATGTTTTTATTATTATTAATTTTATATCTTTTTACGAATTATAATTAGATGATCAACCGAATTCCACACATTGACTCGAAAGATTTTGGTTAACCTTTGAATGATGCTAGCTTTTTCCTTCGTCTCTCATACAAGAGGAAATTACAAATACGATGGTTCTATTTTCACATTTTTATTAGACGAATCAGTGTCCTTGTATTTATTTTTAGTATCAACCAAATATCACAAAATCGTAGTCAATTGTGGAGTTTCTGTGCAAGACAGTAATGGATAATTGAAATATGAGGAAGGTAATTTGATACTCTCAACAGAATAATATCTTTTTATAGTTCCAAAATGACTGCATTTAGCAATTTAAATTGAACGCTGGAAAGGATGATTGGATTTTGCTGCGATTTATAATGGAAAAATGTTTTTACTTTTATAAATGGAGCACTTGACAAAACCTTGATGCAAAGCAATGTCGTTTGTATATTAATTGTAAATAAATGGCTTTTAGGCTTCATATCACCAAAGATCGTTGTTTCTCAAACGAATCGAAGAGTCATTCAAATATAAAATGCATTTGAATGTTCATGAAATTAATCAATTTGTGCCAAGTCAATGGTTTTCGAATGCTACACTTTTCATATGAGAACTTGTTTCTCGTTTGTTTTTCTCATTTTGTGTTTGTGTTAATTTCGATCATGAGCTCATCATTTACTGTGAAGCTATTTCTGGCTATTTTGGCGCTGGTTTTGGCTCATCACTCGCGACCATCGGCAGCGTCCAATGGGACCAAGCCACCAACGCCTCAGCCCGATCACTCCTTCAAGGCCGATCAGATTGCCTGTCTCGTGCCTTACGGCGAAAAGGTACTTCTAATCCAGGAGAGCAAAGAGTGGGCCATTTTACCTTCGATGTTCCTACTGCCGGGCACTGCTCTCACCCCCACCAAAGGACTCGACCTAACGGGAGTGAAACCACAAAGCCTGGCAGAGGTCTACTTTGCCGTGAACGAGCAAATGAGGGGAAATCCAATTGCGACCTGCATCTCGGTGGTCGACCCGGACAAGCAGGTCAATTTGGTGTACCAGCGAAGCAGATACAATGGCATCATGGACAGTTGGGTGTTCAATCTCGACCAGAACACCATCAGTGTGGAGAGTACCATTCCGCCTGAGAATAGCTCTGCCTGGATATCGACCAGTGAGGTGAAGCACTTCTACGTTGGATCAAGTGACGTCCAGTGGAAATTTTCACTTGAAAAGTACAAATTCACCGGTGACGATGAGGGCACCATGGAGGACGCGCCTGGCTACGAGAAAAATGGTGACAACTTGATTGCCTGTGCCGACGGTGAGTCGACCATCTACTTGACCGCCAAGGCCTGTAGCACTCCGGTGGAAATCAGTGCCAAGCGAGGAATGATCTTCAAGGATCAAGTTTACTTGCTCAACAAGGAGGCGGTGTTTGTCTTTGAGAAGACTGCACTCGACAAGCCAGAGACGAAGGTCAAGTTGAGCCGAATTGACTTGTGGGCCTTCTTTGGTCAAAGTGCACCTCATACGCATGGGTACACTTCCAATGTTACACATGCAAGTGAAAGTACAGGTTTGTTCATTTTCCAATTGATCTTGTTCTGATCACAATTTCTTTTCTCACCAAGGCACTAAAACATGGATCATTGTGATCATCATTTTAGGAGTGCTCGTATTAGTCACACTTGTGGTGGGAGCACTAGTGTTCCTGTACAAAAGTCCTTCCAAGGATTCAAGCACTGGACTGAAGAAACGGTCTGGCAGTAAAATTGTGAGTAAGGCCAGTTCGGCTGCAGCAGTCACCTCCAGGCCAAGTTCACTTCGCAAGAAAAGTAAAGCTGCCACTTCTCCCAAGAAGAAGCCTTCCTCGCGGCGTAAATCTTCCACTCGCAAGAAGAAGACCCAAGACAAGAAGCCTTCGAGTCTTCGGGCAGGCTCAAAGCAGGCTCGTAAGCCATCCACCCTGAAGGGCAAGTTGGAGCGAAAAGGCTCTGCTGTGAAGGCTAGTCCCAAGGCAAAGCCTGCAAGTGGGGTGAAGAAGTCTCAAGTGAAACTTGTAAACTCAAGAAACAAGCCGCACTCTGCTGGCAACAAGCCTCACACTGCTAGTGGTGGCCATTTGAAATCGCTAGTCAGATCTACGAGCGCTGGTCCCAAACAGCCAACACAAATCAAAGTCACAGCCAGCGCAACCAAGTTGGCCAAGTGAGAGTTAGACCAGACATTTGGTGCAAACTCATTAGAGAGGACATTAGCCTCTAATGTGCCAACATGCAAACACCATATTAATTACACACAGCACCCTCACTGTCACACTACTATTGACAAATCATTAAACGCCCTCTCAATTTATGTCAATATTTTCGGTTAATATTCCTCTTCTCTCTATCTCTTGTCATCGCATTCCGTGACTCGGTCACGATGATGTTGATGATGATGATGACCACGATGACAAGTTCAGTGTCTTCTTTGTACAGGATGTTCCATAAATGCAATTTGTCAATGAATGAATGAATGAATGATCGATTATTGATTGAACAGACTGCTCACACGTTTGATGCACTCGACAATCCACTACTTCTGACCATCCTGTAGTAGTAAATTAATGATCATATACAAACACACACTTTTAATTAAGAAGCTCACTGAATTGTGTGTGTGAGTGCCAGTGAGTACACACAGTTAAGCCCACTGGCAATTGGCTCATTAATGAAATTCTCTACTTCAGTCTAGTGTACAACTGCAAGATAATCTCACAAGTTTCCATTATCTGTAACCAAATATTTGAATGGTCACAAGTAGGCGAACTTGTGAATCTGCTCAATAAAACATATCACTTTACACAAAGTGATCACCACACACACGTAACTGTGTTTAATTATGACGCCCACACTAACCCAAATGTGTCTACAGACTGTGCGAGTCGTTTAATTTGAAATAAGTTAAATAATTTAAAAGGATATAATCACCCTGTAAATTCTGTTAATTAACTCAACAATGAAGCCAATCTAGTGCCCAAACGAGTGTCCAAAAGGTTGAATCATAAATTGAATTTAGTCTAGACGCTGACTCAATTGCTTTTATGTTTTGCTGTGTGCGCACAGTATTACAAAATGGCTCCAATTGCTCGATTAGAGCAATAAATTATGTGATTAAAAATGATTAAAGTATTAAATATATTAAGGTGAAATTAAATTAATTTCGAATTCCCAAATGTGGGCCAGTGAAAATTGAAATAAATGATTCTGTGTACGATGAAGATATAAATAAATAGCGCTGATGAAAACACATAAATTAATTTAGCAGAAGTGGGCTTCACTGCAATAAATTTCGGTACAATCAACCTTTATTAACACTTTCGACTCCATTTAGACCATTTTACTTTGGAATAATGCTGAATGCGCATGAGAATGAAAAGGTTAACCGTTAACTCATACACCGGAGAAATGCCAAAATTAATTGAACATTCATTCAAACCGTGCGTGGGAATCAATTCAATTAATCTAATTAAATATTCTCTCTGAAGATTCTGTTTGTTTTGTTTTCGGGTAATAAAATCGATGATAAAATGCTCGATATTGATTTATTATATATTCTTTATGGCATATATGAAATTAATAAAACGGTTATACACAAACGCCTATCAAAACATTCCAGCGATAAAACAATTTTATAATTTTCTTTCAATCGTTCAAATCTCAAAAAGCAATTTGAAAATTATCTGGAATTCGGCATTAACAAGTTGAAAACATCATCAACATTTACCTGAGAAAGTGTCAATGATTGAAAATTGAATTTCGTGTTTCGCTTTCAAGTGCATTTGTACCTAAAGTCAACACACAACAACAACCAATCATCAATTTCAGATTTCAGAATATTTAATAAAATGTAGTTGATAATTGCGTTCCATAGAGTTGAAACATTAGCCTTGACCTAATGTTGGTCGTGTGCTTGTTGTATGGCTAATATTGCTACCTTTTTGATATACCAGTCGTGGGTGCATTGGTGCTAGTAGATGTTCGACTGACTGCCTTGGAACAGGTGCCACCTGGAGTGGAGTTTAAAGAGTGGAGCGCGCTTTGCTTTGGAATTTGCGGCAATAGAGGACGATTCTTTGGACGACTCGTCTACGCAATAGACAATATCCACCAAGTGCCACAATGACCACAACCACAAATGCGAGTGCCACAATCAACATATCACCAAGAGTGAAAGAGTCTTCGGGCATGCCATCACATTCGATGAATTGGCTCAATGGCTTTTCGACTTTTATAGTCAAGCCTTCTGCCCATAGTTGTGTATTCAAAATAATGCGCGTTCAATCACGAGATAATAGAACCTTGTTGGTGCATTTAGGCATGTTGGAGGGTGGAGGTCCACACAAGTAGAAATGGAAGCAAGTGACAATGTCTTTGTGAGTGATAAAAAAGTCCCAGATATAATTTCTGCTTATTTTGTCCAATGCAAACAAAAATAGTGCAACTTAATGGCCAATTGATGAAGTAAACTTTGATGGTTGATCCGTTACAGCTATAGTTGAGAAGGTGTACATATAGGTTGCATTACAACCAGTGCTGACTGATAATTTCGAATGCAAATGCATCACTCAGCATACTCGCGCTGGGCTTCTGACTCAATGCTCATCACATATTTCTCGTAACACTGGACAGGCGGATTTGGTTTTGCCACCAGGTAATACAGCTGCAGTTTTCATGAAAGCACACTTGTGGCTTTATCTCGGTCAATTTAACCAGAAAGTGTTCATCCTGGGAATTTCTAATGAAGAAGAAACTTATGAAATTTTTGTCACTAGCACGGGAGTAGGCTGTGAAGCTTTCGGTGGGCTCGTTGAACAGAGTGGTCGCCATTTGGTACTGTGCACCTGTGCCATGAGCAACTTGTTCGCGGTGGCATTCCCTGGATCGAGGAACAAATTGGCGAATGACACAGTAAAAAAGTGACCCCTTTCTGTGAGCAAATAGAATCGATGCTTGGCAGGATTTTTGGATCCTCTGGTACCCATTGCTAAGACATTGATAGTGCCATCACGAATATATTGTGACACACTTCCTATATACAAAAGACATTAATAATTAACAGTGAGTCACATTACACAATGAAGAAAGAACACTTACCGCACTGTTTGGCGCTACATGACATGTGGCGATGGTTGCCAATGACAATTGGACAACGAGCAGAGCAGGCCCGATGATAGAGACCATTGTCGACAGCTGGCTTTAGAGTTATCAATAATCAATGACCAAATAGAAAGGCGCGTCTGTCAAACAGAAATGTTCCAAGTCAACACGTCAAGTAGCAATGACCGAACTGCCTCTCACCACTTGTATGTATACTATACATTGTATAATTACTGTTTGCTTAATGTTTCACTCTTACAAATGTCACAATTGTCACACATCATACAATGCTTCTTTGTTCGACAACTGTTGAACAAAACGAATTGAAGGCTTAATTTCATGTGATAGAAGAAAGTTTAATAAAATGCGAATGTTAATGGGAAGTAGAGCAATTAAAGTTGTGATTTAGGGCCAAAATGTGACAAATATCGAGTTACTAATTGCGTTCCATAGAGTTGAAATATTATGTTGACCTAACATATGTGGTCGTATACTTGTGACAAATGTTCCTACTGGTTTGTCAATTGTTCGACTCAATAAATTGTGTGACAAATAAATAAATCAATAAACACTGTGGGCAACAATTGCAATTAAAATCTTAAGTAAATTTCTAAATAAACATAGGCGCAATAAATTTGTTTTATTAAAGTTCATTAAAGTCAATTAAATGGTCAACTCAACTCGTGTTGACACCCTCAAGATTGTCAATCGGTTTTGCCATCTTTGTTCGATGTAGTGTTCTTGCCCTCAGCATCGTCCTCGTTCTCTTGAGCGTCCGACCGATTTCTTGATTGGGGGATTGATGTGGCGCCATTTGACTGTTGAATGTCGGCCAATATGAGCTAAAGAATGTATGCAAATTAGTATGCATTATCTAGTTGCACTTTGGCTTACCAGAACAAGGTTGGCTATTTCTTGCTGACTTGCATATTGTTGCACTTGCGGTTCTTCTGGTTCGGTGACCACCTTCTTGGCCTTTGGCCCATGCACAGCGCATCGGCATTGTTTGACCGTGGCGTAGCTCTTTGTCTTCTGCTTACAGTCTGCAGGCAGTGAGTTCATGTAAGCTTCATACCAACCTTCACTGTTTGAATCGACTTGTTTGTTCGAGTTTGGAGACTTCTTCACACTTTGGCGTGAAGATGATTTGCTCGAAGATGAGTTGGTCAGAGTCGACTTGGTTAAGGATGACTTTGATCCAGGAACTGACATAGGCAGACTTCTTTTCAGGGATTTCGTCTTCGAGGATTTCAGTGTAGATGGCTTCGAAGACCCTTTGGACTTGGACTGAGTCGAGTCATCACTTGGTGATTGTTCTTCCGACTTGGATTGGGCTTGGTTAGTCGTCTCGCGCACATCGGCGCTCCGATTGGCAGTCTTTAGTGGTGAAAGCACGACTTTTCCGGGCGCAGACTTGGGTCTTGATTTGGCCATCTCGGGAGGTGACTCGTTCTGTTGGGCCATTTTTGGAACCGTTTTGGGCGTCTTGGACGGACTTGGGCGGGACATCGCCTTCGCTGGAGACATCTGTTTCATCACTTGCTTGATAGTGTCACTCTTGTGCTCTTTGTCGGCCTTATTCTCATCATCATCGTCTGGACCACTCATAACCAAACTGTGACGCGTCGCTTGACAGAGAGGGAGGAAGAAGATGAAACCAGGGAAAAGTCGCTACACGTCAAGTTAGTTGGCAATGGAACAAACTAATTCAAACTCAAGTTTGCCAGTGCACAACCGAAGTCATTTTATAGTGAACTATCGAGTACAACTCAAATTCGACCAAGACTGAAAGTGACCATTGTAATTAGAATTTGTACACATTTCTAGAAAAATCTTGAACGTCATGCTTTCGGCCAATTTGGAACAATCATGCAACTAGTAAAGTGCAACAAAAAAAACGATGCACACTCGTCAATCGAGACATTGTTGAGCTAGTGTTTGTGGTGAGACTCCACTCAAAGACACAAGTGGCGCTATGACCGATCGTGGTGCACCTAATCAAAACGCCGAACAGCCTGCTCCTGCTGTGAATGGACCTGTGCCTGATGCTGAATTAATCCAGCCAAGTGATGTCCCTTCGTTCGTTTGTGTGTTACCATGCACCAAGCCATCAGTGAAGTATCTCGATCGCCTGGATGGATGCGCCAATGGAATCCACGTCACTCGTGAAGAAACCAAAGACCCACAAGTGCTCAACGAGAGAATGGCGAATGCGATCATGGCCAAGGATGCTGAGCGTGTCGATGGAACCACCCCTGACCCGTGCATACTCTGTGAGGGTCCAAGCGTGCCCAACCAGACGTCACCTGTTTACTATATGGAGAGCTGTCTCCACTACTTCCACTATGGATGTCTAGGCAATTTTCCAGCTACAGATCCGAGTGAAAGTTGGCTTTACGTATCTCACTGTCAAATGTTCTCAAGCAGATCCTTACTTTGGCCCAAACTGTTTCCTACTGAAGCAGCAGAACGAAATCTTTCAACTACAGAAACGTTGTTTTGGACTGGATGTGTCACCACAAACCACTTTGCATGTCTACGTTTCTAATGGATTTCCTCAAATTGACTTTATTCTCAACGAAAAGCGGGTGTCACTGCGTCAAAGGCGGGCAACTCCACCACCTCCACAAGTCTATCCAGACCGATTGCAAGTGACGGTGACTCACCTTGCGCAAGTGATTCAAGATCTTCATTTGGCTGACCGGGCACGACAATTCTACCTGAGCGACATTCTCCCGCTAGAAGAGAATGCACAGTATCAAGCCAAGTATGGACCCAAGTCACCTCTGAGCGAACAGGAGAAGTGCGACAAATTGATGCTTCAATTTCAGTGTCCATTCGAGCCAGCCAGCTGGTGGCGGCAACTGATTTCCGCGGAACAATGCTCAAAAGGAGAAATGTGCAAATTTTTCCATGGTTGGCCCGAGGACACTCCCGCCTTCATAAAGGAGCGAGTAAAGGTGCGTCAGCTTCCAAGTTACTTATGCCTTGACTCCACGAGGAAGGTCTCAGCCCTGCCAAGCGCGGTGAATTCTCAAATCAAAAGCATTGTGTCCGAATTGGAATCACTTGGATACATCGTGATTCCTAGTTGTGCTGAACGGCTTCGTTTGCACCCACATGACTTGGCCCGTTGTTCGCACGGCTTCCATCCCACTGTGCATGATCTGCAGGATATGGATGGATTCGCTCGCAAGATGGCACAGCAGATTATGGCACCTGTGGTTGTACCCGAGCAGCAGCACCTCGTCTGTGCCTACTGTCGCCAGCCGGCTGAGACCAATTCTACCTGGATTCACATGCAAAACTGTATCCACTTTTTGCACTTGCACTGCTTTCCACTGATTGAGCGCCCTAACCGCAAGTTGGTCTGTCCCGCCTGTCAGATCCCATCAGTTCGCACCATCGCCTGGCCAGGGCCATTTCACTCGGACACTGTCAAGCAAGCCATCTTTGGTCGCCAACTCTCGATGTTCAATCTTAGCAACCTTCAGTCTGACACTCAGCTGTCAATTGTGCAAGTGGCCAATCAAATCACTGTCGATTACGGTGGGCCCAATGTGGTCACTATCGATGGTGCCACTGCACAAGACAAATCGACCATTTGGCTCGATTAGTTCCTATGGAACTTTAATTACTGCAATTTCATTTTGACAATAAACTTCTTGTCGGTTATATGTTCTTTGTTGTTTGACAAATGATTGGTTCGTTAATTTGACACTTTAAACTAATGGACGTTTCGCTTAATGTTCAAAACTTTAGCAATCAAATCGCAAATCGAACCAATCAAACCAAACTGAAAAAATGTTTAATATTTCCACTTTATTATCATTCCATTTCCCCCGAAAAAAGAGCTACTTTTAATCACTAATTGAATCCAATATGAAAACATTTGAACAAATTGAAATTGAAAATTCCCTTGAATTAAACCCATTCAGAGCAGCAACATTTACCCGGAAAAGTTTCAATTCTTCGAAAATTGAATTTCACTCACAAAGTGCATTTGCACCTAAAACAACAACCAATTTAATGCTTTTAAAAATTTATTTTTATTTCCATCTGAAACGTAATTTATCATTTAGGGCAGAAGTGCCCTGTAGTAGCAATAATAATAATAATAGGATGATTTGTCGAAATGGAAACTTTAACATGATGAACATAACACGATCATCTAGCGAATGTTGTCTTATCAATAAAATATTATCGCAACTCAAAATGCGAACGTGTGTCTTGAGTAAACATTGACGTTTGTAATGGCAAAATAAAATATTTATTCAGTAAAATGCTAGAAATATAATCTAATTCGATAATAAATTCGTGTTTGTACTCACCAACACATGTACGAGTAGTAATAATCATTGTACTGCCATATAGGGTGCTTTGTGTTGCCGTTCTTGTTCCTGGAATGAAAACAACAACAAAACACAAGTCCAAAGTCCATCCAATAGAAACATGTAAATGCAGAATGTGTGGCCTAAATTGAATTTCAAGTTCAACATTTCATTCCAAAAATGAGTTTACATTAGCATTATTTTTGCATTTGTGATCAAGTGAAAGAACACAACACAAAACACATCAACTCGATTCGGTGGTCTCCCAATGGACATGTTGTCTTGTTTTTCGGAACACACTCGCACGAATCGGACATAAATTAATGTTCTTTCCAAGAATATATTATGTAGAGAATATATATTATTCCTTATGATAGATGCTGCACATATGCACATCATCATTTATGGGTGAAAATGCAAAAGAAGAGAATACATTAGAGTAAAACGAATTATCGAATCAGAATTTGGTTCGGGTGTACGTGAGGAAATGTTCATTAAAATTCCAATTTGCAATGCAATTAATCGAAATTATCTTTCTCAGTATATGGCCATCATGCTCATCAGCAGCGGCAATTGCAATTATCCCATCTTGTCTATCTCAATTTATCTCTTCGTGCATATATTCGAAGAAGGATTCATGATGAAGAAGAAGAGAAATGAAGCAATTGCATGTTGAATTTATTATTATTTTGCATAATTACGAAACTTGGAATGTACTTTAGTGAAGATTTATGGAATGCAAACATTGACCAAACAGAGATTGTGCATCACTCGACATTTGTGAACGACCCTCAAAATACTGAGATTACACACATTGGACGTCCATGGGAATACGGCCAAGCGAAATTATCTGCTCAATTATTCGCAGAATGTTTTTGTGTTCTTTTGGTGGACAGTGTTCTTTTGGTGCGTTGAGTGAGTGCGTCTGGTTCTGTGGTTTTGTTTTTTTATGAATAAAATTGTGTTCATTAAGTTTGCAGTCATTTAGAATATTCTTTTGGATTTGATCGAGTGGAAAGTTACTTTCGAAGTGACCTTTTACTTTACCACTGAATGTAATACAATAATAAAAGCACATTCATATATTATTAGTTCTGCAATATAAAATGAATGCCCGTCTCTCCTAATTAAGCTAAAAGCAAGCACAATGGAAATGCAATGCAATACCCAAACCAGAAACGAACCTAATTGAGAACACAAGCCCAGTGCAAACTTGTACGAGCACTGTGCGACTCAATGAACAATCGGAAATACCGAGACGAGACGAGGGGAATTATTATCCGCTTGTTTTGTTTCGTGTTGTTGCTTCGCTTGTTTCACTACGGAAAAGTTTTTCTTCTTCTTTTTTGTTGTTGTTGCAACCTTTCAACCTTAAGCAAACAAATAAATATATATTCAAACAAATGTTCAGTAAATTCCTTTACATTCCTTTAAATAAATAAATAATGAAAATATAAAATTGAATCCTTTTTTCAAATAAATAATTCAAACATACTTTGTGTAACACCTATTTTACTGAATGAATAATCGTCTCAGATTGATCGATTATTCATAAATAAATAAAATATAAATTCAAATATATTCAAATTGCCATTATTATGATGAATGATGACTGCGCTGCATGGCATTTTAAAATGTATATTTTAAATTGACGCAATTTAAATTTAATATTTTCAAGCATGAGAAATCGATATATTTTGCAAAAATTTTGCAATATTTTCAATTTTCTCGTTAATAATTTAAAATTAGATTAAATTAAACTTAATTTCAATCAAACTCACAATAATAAATTGATCTCAAAGTGCACTTTTAAAAATGTCTCTCTTTTTTTATAATATTTCAAAAGTTTTCCTAAAGTTCAAATAAATAATTCGCGTGAATTTTTATTTGAGTACTTTTCTTTTTATCATTAATATTATTTTCCATAAAAATAATTTCGTGTTTCCTAGAAACGTGAAACTACTTTCCGTAAATTAACAGAATTGTCAAAGGTAAAATTTTCTATTTTTATAATTTATGATTCATACAAAATAATAAAAATAGAAAACTATTTCAATTTATAAAAATTATAATTCATAAATAAATTAGCTTATTAATAATTGAAAAGTATTTCATTAATTATTTATCAATTAAAAATACATCAAAATTAAATTAGATCAATATTTAATTAAATGCACTAAAATGGAAATATTTAATTGAAGTTTTTAATTTAGATTTTGTTGAAGTTAAACATTTAATGAACTTTTTTCTGTATTACTATCTATTCAATCTATATCCATTCACATATAGCGTTTTACTTGATTAACTCGATGCCGTTCTCTCTCTCGTTTAGTTGGTTTCTCTTGTTGCCTCTCTCGGTCGAGCAGTTGCATTTGTTTTGGCCTTTTATGTTGCGTAGGCGTTCGTCGTTATTTTGGGTTTGAGTTTCGTTTTTGTGTGCCTGTTAGTCGAATTGTGCCCCAAACGAATCGAACCGGAGAGTGAGTCCATACTCTACTCTGCCCATACCGAGAAGGCACAAAAAAGTTGTAAATATTGACTCCAATTCGTTCTCTCTGTTAATTCGCCAAGCGAACGAATGAGAGATCAAGAGTAAAAGAATTCCTTTAATTCGGCCATTGATGAGGTGCTCACAAATGCAGTTACTGATTTGATGAGCAAATATACTCTTGTTTGTTAGGAAGCATTCTGTATTATTATCCTGTATGGTACAGTCATGAGTGATGATTTTGTGTGCAAACAAACAAGCACACACAACCCTTCATAGAACGATTCTATGAATTCTCTGTTTTCGTCCTCTCAGTACTGTCACCGAATTCTGGCACACACAAGAGCAATTCACTATCTCCAGTACAGTATCTATTAGTTCACCCTGAAACTCAAATAACAATCTACTTAATTCTTGCTGCATCTATGCAATAAAATCTCCTCTCCCTGGTATGTCTTCTCTCGGAAACCTTTCAAGTGCCATCTTCAATGTCATAAATATTGTCCAGTAAAGTACACAGTGTGAGAGAGGCCATGATTTTATGATCACCCACCACCATACAGACCGGTTCATGTGAATAACCCTCAATTGGTTCCGTTGTGTTATAAATCAAGATGTAATTGGCAGTCGGCCAGGCCAAGAGTCAAGTCAAGTGAGGCATACCAAACTAGTTCCAACAGGCGAACACTAAAAAGAACGCTGACTTCAATAATAAAAAACCAATATCCCCATCCAATGTATTCTATATACCTTTTCCTGTTGAGGGGAAGACAGATTAAACAGAAAGCACGCATGCGCATTCTCAAAAATCGAATTCTCATTACATTCTCCTAGAGATTCTGAGTCGTATGATAAGAGAATTCCAATGGACTTATTGAACATACGCAAAGCCTCACCCGATAATCACTTATTTTTATTATTATATCCGCCATTCGGGCTTTAATGAAGGCAGAAAAAGAATATTCTTATTAATAAGATGTGGAAAAACACTCAGACAAGACAAATACACTCACAGAATGGAATATTCCGTGTTAGCTTTACTGTGCGTTCAGAATGTTTCTCCGCATACTCACAGAATTGCTTGTGACATATGTTGTTTGTTATTGCTGTACAATATAATACTAATGAGATTATGGTTTAATATGTCAATGTTCATATGATTACTTATTCTGTGTGTGTGCACGGAATGTTACTTACAAACTTGGGAAATTGAGGTTACTGAGGCAATTGCAATATACGATAGATAGGAAATGTTGAGATTTGAATTATACGATTTGATTTGGATAGAAAAAGAAGAGAAATTTATCGAACGCAATTTGCTTGACTAAATTCAAATATTTGAATTAAGAAAAACTTGACAAATTTTGTCTGTGTGTGCCTCAACAAGATGAATGGAGTGAGCAAGTGAAGCGAGACATTCGCTCGAATCAAAGTGAAATGCACTGCAGTGAAGTGACTTTCCAGGGGGTTACTAATGAAAAACTTGTCATTCGAATGTCTACACAAATTGTGTAGTGTGAGAAGATGGTACTGATTAGATTTTGGCCAAATAAGGTCAAAAGTCGGAGATGGGCAAATAAGTTTCCATATGAATTTAGTATTCAGAACCTCGTTCTATGTTAATCGATACAATTGCAAATTACATTCTTTCATTCATTGTTAATTCCAAATTGTCACGTTTGTCTTATTTAAATATTCATGAAATGACTTTTAGTGTTATTTCGTGTCACGAAGTGTGTGTCGCGAAGAATGTATCTTCTTATGTTTGAATACTCTCGAAAGTGTATGTAAACTTAGTGAATACTATCTATCATCGGCGTCTATAATAATAAATAGAATGCGGCAGTAATAAGTGGGTACTGGTAGTGTTAGTGCAGTGTGCTGTCACTACGTCAATGCATCAAAGCGGCAATATTTGTGTCTGTAGTTGGTGTGTGTTGACTGGCACAAGTCTCGCGTCATCGTATACTTCTTTGCTAACCAGAGGAATCCATATCGAAGTAATAATGCACTACAGCTCTAGTGCCAACACACACTCACACAATCTGAGTATAAGCGAAATGTAATGTTGCTCTGTGAGCCTTGTTGGAACCTTCTCGTTGTCGTGGTCGGTGTGGTACTGTGATCTATATGGCATTGGATCTGTTTTTTTCGTATTCTCTTCTGGTTCTGTACTTTGCCACTAAACCGGCGTCATTGAGGGCGCCTCTCGCCTACTCGCCTCTACTTCTCATGAATGGGGCAATAAATGGACAGCGAGCATGACGCCCAGTGGAACTACTCTCTCACTTGGACGCCATCCGAGAGTGAACTGAGTTTGTCTCTCACTCGGTGAGTGGTGTCTGTCTCCACACACATCGCACACCACACACGAGCCGAGTGCTCAATGTCAATATTGTTCGATCAATCAGTGAATGCATAATTATTCACATATTTGTCTATGTGTGCACG
This sequence comes from Rhizoglyphus robini, assembly GCA_023373905.1. Lineage (NCBI taxonomy): Eukaryota > Metazoa > Arthropoda > Arachnida > Sarcoptiformes > Acaridae > Rhizoglyphus > Rhizoglyphus robini. Next base: position 8,159,821 of record JAKIJQ010000001.1, on the reverse strand, counting down.
GCCTATTCACCGATTCTCTCACCGGAATTGTGTCCTCATTTAATTCATCATTCATCTCACCTACATTTTGATTCATTCATATCGGAAATGTATTCTACATTTGAGCGTGTCACCCGAAATAGTAACCAAAACAATAGCAAATAGTGCACACTGCACTGCACATCATTGTTTTGCATCATCACCGCATCACCACCACCAGCCGAATCCGTGTAAATGTGTGCTTGACCGGGTAATTGTTATTGTGTGCGAGTGAGTGCAAGTGTGGTCACTGCAGTGTTGTTACATTGTTACTCAAAGTGCTAATTGCTGGCCCGCGCTTCAGTCCGACAGCACCAATTAGCATAATGTAACTCTAAACCAGGAGTACACGCAACCAATTTTGTTATTGCCCATCATCACCATCACTGTCGAATTGCATGTCCACCACCCGTCACCACCAGCAACATGCACACCAAACAGTTCTTTCCCAAATTCAACCAAGCGGTGCTTTTCCAACGTAAACGATCCGCGGCAGCAGTGGCAGCGGCGGCCAATGTGCTCGCAACCGAAGATGAGGATCAAGTCTATTCGTATCCAGCTAAGGCCTTGTCATTGTCATTTAAAGTTAAACAAACAGACAAAACAAACAAACAGACTCTAACCATTTGACCTTTAATCACATCATTACTTAACACTAATCGATCGATTGAGTAATATTTGCATAAGTGATGAGTCAACAGTGGCCAAATAATGACAAATTGAGTTACACTCGAATGCATTCTGTGTCCGTTCGACCTTAAATTGAGTTGACACTTCTTGTTTGACTTTGTTCTTGTTGCAATTCCCTTCCGCTCTCCTAATTCTCACACACATTCACAATACTAATAGCTCATCAATAACCAAATAAGCCAGCCAAATTGGTTTACCCATTAATTCGATAATGGTCCGCGCTCTATCTCGCTCTCTTTCTCACGTATTGACTCTAATTACATACAAAGTCAACCTTGAAGTGCAATATTCTCTATATACGACATTGACATTAATAGATTTCAGGTTTCTTCTTCTTCGTCTTACCTCATAGTAAAAGCAATTTCGACTTTGATTGCCATAGTTGACATTTAAACATTGTTTACGGGCTTGTGCCACTCGACACTCACACATTGACTCAATCGGAGAGTAAAGTGCATTTACAGGGTGTAGTGCAGTACTAAAGTAGTAACTTTTATGAATGACTTTCATGTAGTTCATGTGGTTCATTCTGTGAACGTTACACAACACACACACACAATTCGATTCATGTCTTTTTCAATTAATCTCCGTGTGCAATTAATTTCCCTCGAGAAAGTTTGGCTGGCATGAATGAATGAACGATCGAGTCTTTGAACTAATCCGTTGCCTTTCTTGTCCCTGTCCACCTCCGCATTTGATCCTTCTGCCTGTGTGTCTGTTCAGTGTCGTCATCTCACTACTCGGCAGCAGCCTTAAGCCGTGGAGCACAGCCGGATCCGAGCAGCTCTACAGCCACTGGATCACTACTAATCCTGGTGTGCCTGGCAAGTGCTTTCATGTTGCTCGCCGTGCTCGGCACCACCTTCTACTATTACAACTCGAAAAAGCGCTCTGGCTCACTGCTTCGAACCAACCACAAAGTCCTGCTACTCAAGAAGGATCTCATTCCACTGGAGAAGTCTTTCCTCATCAACAGCTACAACACAACAGCACAGACGAACAATGGTGCACCAGTGGTGCCTGGGGCCCAGGGAGCGGGCAAAACCAAAGCAGTGCGCAGTCCCAGCTCGGGCCAGGTGAACCCATTTCAGAAGAAGACTCCCAGTCCCACTGGCGCCAAGGAATCATTAGGTGAGCATTCTCTTCTTTCGAATACACAAAAGGAATTAACTCAAAACTTAAAGTTACTCGATAATCTTCAAAATTAATAATTGATCAATGTGCTTTAATTTGGTGGGAATCTAGAGCTTAAAAATGGTCGATAATAATTAATAATTGATAATGGAGAGGTCATTAGGGTCATTAGTGCAGAGATGGTGATGTTAATAATTAATCAAAATTATTGATCCTTTGTTTATTGTGTGGCAACGGACACAACACAGGCAACAGTCCACACCAAGAAGAGTCGTGCAAAGGCACCTCGGCCATCTCCGAAATCAATAATAACGACCATTCTCAGACGCCGTTACTGCAGAATGTAGGAAAGCGTAACTCAAAGGTACAACAACATTGGCCCAATTAAAATATATAAATTGCACTTTTCACTAACATTTCACCATACCAGAACCAGATTCTCAATTCGATCGAGAACATTCACGAGGCGACATTAGTGAAGGATCCATTGCGCGATTCAGGCATTTCGAGCTCGACCAAGAAGGACTCCATCGATGGCGGTGCTGTGCCCAATTTGGGCAAGCTGCACTTTAAGCTCAAGTACAGCTATGAGAAGCGTGCCCTCTCGCTGGAGATCATTCGGTGTGCTGAGCTGCCCGGCCCAAAGGAGGGCTCCAACGGCACAATGGATCCGTATGTGAAGATGCAGCTGTTGCCCGAGAAGCAACATAAGGTAATTGTCTCAAAAACATGATTGATCAATGGCTAATTGAGTGGTTTTTGTGGCAATTAGGCCAAAACTCGAGTTCTACGCAAGACACAGAATCCAATCTACAATGAGGAGTTCACCTTCTATGGGATAACGTCCAACCTGTTGGAGAGTCTGGTGGTGCACTTTGTGGTGCTCAACTTTGATCGATTCTCACGAGACGAAATACTGGGCGAGGTGGTGTGCAAGTTGAATCAATTTGAGTTCGATTCACTTGAGAAGCAGATTACACTGGTGCGGGATATTGCCCCTAGGGGAAACAAGGTGAGAGAGTGCAACCTTTTGGGATTCTTGTAACCAATAATTTTAGTTGAAGATTCAAGAATTGGGCGAAGTGCTCGTGTCTCTGTGCTACCAACCAATCGCCAATCGACTAACTGTGGTCATTCTCAAGGCTCGTAATCTACCTAAAATGGATTTGACCGGACTTTGTGGTAAGTTGGCGACTCAATATTGAGTGAATGTGCATACTTGAACTCGTAACCTCTTTTCAGACCCATACGTGAAAATTTACGTATTCCACAATGGACAGCGCATCTTCAAGAAGCGGACCCACGTAAAGAAGCGAACTCTAAGTCCGGTGTTTAATGAAAGTTTCGTGTTTGACATTCCGCCCGAGGAGGGACTCGACAACATACAGATGCAATTCCTCGTGTACGACCATGATCGAGTGACGCGCAATGAACTGATCGGCAAGATTGACATTAGCTGCAAGACGGGCAATCCCGCCACCGAGAAGCACTGGAATGAGGTGATCAAGTCACCGAGGAGACAGATTGCCGAGTGGCACAAACTGAAGGAGTGCTGAGTGCTAACTCGACTAACAAAAGGACAAAGTGAGATGAGAACATATCGAACGTGATCAAAAGTGATTCGGGACTAGTCTAACGGTCAACACAACACAACCATTTTGAATACAAACAAATTACTACAACACTCCTCAACTACTACTACACCTCACCTTATCATTCCTATCCAAGAGTAGTACGTAAATGACGTACCCAGATAACACACACCAACACACACCAGCCCCATGCAGACACTTATAATCAAATACTGAAACCACACACACAAAATTATCTCTCTCCTATATTTACAATTTAATTTTCATTACAAAATGAGATCCAACCATCATTGCTATTATTATAATTAATCTACCATTTCGAGATATTTTCCTATTATGAACACATGCGATTCACACATTCGCAAACCAAAACAAATTTAATAAAATTTTATTGGCGCGTCAATTTGTATTGTGCTGGCACTTTTGCGCACAACACCGTAATTACAACATTAATTTAACTTTCGCTTGCAGACAATGGCAACTGACCAGTCCACCGAGCATAAGGCAGCATCGGCGTTTCTATATTTAAAATCTTTCAAATGCAAGTTCGAGTGGATGGAAGACAACGACAAACCGACCGACAATCAAGAGATAATATTACTTCAAACGGCCAAACTCACTAGCCCACAAGTTGATCTATCGAAACGATTTCATCATTACAATGCATAAAGAGGGACTGCACAGTTGCAAGGAGTCAGAGACATCGAACCAACCAGTGATGGGAAAACATTCACAAGACCATTAATGCATTCTACAAGCTAACAACCAATAGTCGACAACTGAGGGCAATTGCGTGCGTGTTTAGTAAATGTTTAAATGTAGTTCAGTTCGCTGTCATTTTGTAGCTCGATGTTGCTCGATCGATTACTTCAGTTAGTCACAGTTTTAATTTGTAGTTTCATTTTGTTTGTTTGCTTTGAAGCTGTTGGTTTAGTTGCATCATTGACGATGCTACACTGCACTAGCTTGAATCTTTATTTAGTGTCCATTGCTTACAAGTTGTTACAACTGTTTTCATTTACGTATTCCTGCATGTGCGGCATCTAGTGCCCTTTAATTTAAACCAACGTTTCGATCAGAATTTGTTATGACTGATTTGCATTCGTCACTGGTAAGCGTACAATCGACAGTCACAATCGACACTCATCTTTACTCATTGGTCATCACCTCACCCAAGTTGACCGGTGCTACTAAACATGCACTGGTTGACAGTATAAATGTCTGCTCGTTTCGAGCTGTCTGACACAGTGTGATTGGTGCGCGAGGCAACAACATGGCTCTCGTTTGTGCCTTTTACCTAATAAAGCTCCCCGAAACCGCTATTTCCAGCGTCTACCTTTATTTCACGATGGCCGCGCGGATGAGATTTAACAGAATTCCACTCCGATGATAAAACTATTTGACCAGCATTCGAATGGAAAATATCTACGTTGTAGTGTTATAAGAAACGAACAGAGAGTGCCGTAATGAAATTCGGTCCTTTCTTTGCTCAACCAGTGCTAACACATTGGACATTTCGAGTTGCACAAAATCCGTGTAGATGTTTTCATGTGAAAGCTTGAGGAGTACGAAGTCAAGGTAAGTGCAAAATTATGCATCAAATATTTTATACTTTCCTTTAAGAGTTACACAATCGAACTGGGCACCAGAATAGACCAAAGTTTTGAATATGTCGGCAAAATAGTGAAAGCAGCATGTGTGATCAGTCTGCAGTGATGATCCATGGCGCATGGCCGCGATGACCGAGTGATCGACTACCAGACTGTGATCAATAAATTGAAAAAACTCAAACTGATGGAGCATGCTAGCGCGAGTTGTGTATACAATTCAATTGTGCACCAAAAAGACATTAACATTTAACAAGAAACATTTGTTTTATAAATACCAGTTACATGGACGACTTGAACTTTCAATTGAATCTGAAGCAAGTTGAAATATTGAAAGCTATTGACATGAGAAACTGGAATAAACTCGTAACGACGTAGGCCACGATCAGGTATTATGAACATTCATAAATGTCCTAACTAGGTAATAACCGCTGGCAATTTATTTATATTGCCACAGCTCACATTGCTCCAACGAGACATAAAAGCAGTTGTCGAATTTGCCGAAGCCCCAATCAACTTGCCGACTACTTACAAGTACGAGATTGGAAAAAACTATCACAATCTGTAAGTTACCTCATGAGGCAACTAATATCATAACCAAATACCTAACAAGTAATAAAGTTTTGTTTTCTCCATTATCAGTAAACGAACTCCCTCTTACACAGACCGCATTCTGTGCCTGAACAATCTAATCAACTTTTATGCCGACTTGAGGAATGAACCTTTCACATTTAAAAAAAATTTGACTGGCATATATCAACGAGTCAATTTATATTTTACTTTCGACTTAGCAAAACTGCTAATATAATTCAATTGATTTTATTTTATTTCATTGTAATTAAAAACATAACTATAATATTTTGTAGTATTTTATTATGAATCAAATCGGTCCAATTTGAGAGTAAAAATCCAATATACGTCATCTGTGAATATGTACTTCTGCTGACGGTGTGCTCGAGTTGAGCATCTTGCTTTGATTGTTGTTTGATTGGTTTCGTCTTGATGAGACTCGAATTTCGAATTTGTCAATTTCTTTTGTTTCCACCACGATTATCATCACCAAACCATCACAATGACTCTCTTCAGCACTCTTCCTGACGATTGTGTGCAACTAGTTTTTGACCGCGTCTCAATTAGAAGTCTACTTTTGGTGCGGCGTGTTTGTCGGGCCTGGCAACGCCACCAGCAACTCAACTGCCGCCGACGCAAGACACTGATTCTACTTCGCGGAAATTATCCGCACGATGTAATAACTCGATCATTTTTTATCAAAAAATTCGCCGCTCACAACATTGACCAGAATGGCAATTCTGTGAATTACGACGCTTTCATTGATCACAACGGAATTCGTTTAACCGAGTGGAAGAAGTTGCGAGTCAATTTCCTAGTGGGAACCTTTCCAAATGTACGCACTTTGATCATTGCTTCCGATCGCACTCTAACAGCACATCTCCGTTCTTTCAATGAGCTTATCACAAACTATTCGTCTCAATTGGTCTCTCTGCAAATGTATTTTGATGAGAAGATCAAAAGCTTAACCCAGGAAAATTCTGTGAGCATCGTCATTGGTAATTTGATTAATCTGCTCAATTCGTCGAGTGCCTTGCAACACTTCACTTTGGACTCTCCCTGGATGTTAACTTCTGCAATTGAAGCTCCCGAATTTTTAACTCGAATCAAGGAATTCCACTTTAAATGTTATGGTTTAGGCGAAGAGTTGAGCCACTGGTTGCGAAAATATGAACAAGAAGGGAGATTGAATCAATTGACCCGTATCAACCTAGCTCACCAGTGTTCATATTTGAAATCTTCACAGGAACTGTCAGCCAAGGAATTTGAGCAGTGGCCAATTCGCCGCAGTGTGGCCTTTATTCCATTCTGTATCTATGAATACATGATGAACAAAGATCGATTGACAAGTATCATTGCTAATTTTGCATCACTTACTACAATTTCCTTTGGCTATGGTTGTCTCGCTGACCAAACGAATGAAAAAATGATATTCGAGCGCAGACGAAATCTTGTTTCACTGTCCAAATTGGCCCACTTCTTGAGTCCACTCACCAGACTGGTCCTCCTTAACTTGAATGTTGAGAGAGTGGATATTCTACCTGAGCCACTCGATTCAATTGCAATTTCTCCTCAACTCAAATCGATCAAAGCACTCGAATTAGATTTTGGCGATTATATCGATAAGGATTGCTCAATGTTTGCAAATGAGCTCACCACTTTTGTGCACATATTTCCAAATTTGCGCTCGATTCGAGTCATCACGGATGCTCGAGATGAGATTGAAACAGGCCGTTTAACTCAAAGTGCTAGAGATCTTCTGGCTGGTCTCAAACGTGCCTATATAGGAAAGGATTCGCTTGAGATGACCATGGCCACTTATTTTATATTTCCATTCAAATTGTAATTGGACAACATTTCATTTGTTGTTGTTACTAATGAGATAATGTTAACTTTTAAATGATTACATAATTAATTAAATTGTAATTTTAAAATACATTCAATTGAAATATATTTATTTATCACGGCCAATCAAGAAGAATGTTGATTTTTCTAGAATTTTCTAGGATTATTGTGCGGTTTCCAGAAATAGGGCGGAGCTTATGTCTAAATTCAACAACTCGATTGTATGTAAATGTGTTACGGCTAACAGTTGGATTCACTTGGAAACTCCGCCTTCTTTTCTAGTAAGATCGCGAAAGCACAGAAAAGCCAACATTTAGGTATATAAGCCTCAAACAGTGGCAGCCACTCCATTCACTCAATTGCTTTGAAAGCGAATTGACTAAACCCAAAAAGCGATACTCTTTTCACTATTCTTGTGAACTTATTTCTCTGTGTAACTCACTTTACCACAATCAACAATCTACAATGAGTCCCGCACCAGCAATCGGCATTGACCTCGGCACCACTTATTCCTGTGTTGGTGTCTTTCAGCATGGCAAAGTGGAGATCATCGCCAACGACCAAGGCAACCGAACCACTCCATCATATGTTGCCTTCACCGACACCGAACGACTCATCGGCGATGCTGCCAAGAATCAGGTGGCCATGAATCCATCGAACACTGTTTTTGATGCCAAACGACTGATTGGAAGACGATTCGACGAACAATCCGTGCAGTCTGACATGAAGCACTGGTCTTTCAATGTAGTCAACGAATCGAGCAAACCAAAGATTCAAGTCGAGTACAAGGGTGAGACCAAACGATTCACTCCAGAGGAGATTTCCTCGATGGTCTTGACCAAAATGAAGGAAACTGCAGAGGCATACCTGGGAATGCCTGTGACCAACGCTGTCATCACTGTGCCTGCATATTTCAACGACTCTCAGAGACAAGCGACCAAAGATGCTGGCGCAATTGCTGGTCTGAATGTGTTGAGAATTATCAACGAACCAACTGCTGCTGCCATTGCCTATGGCCTCGACAAGAACAAGACCAGAGGCGAGAAGAATGTGCTGATCTTTGACCTCGGTGGTGGCACTTTCGATGTGTCTGTTCTCACCATTGTGGATGGCATCTTCGAGGTGAAATCCACCGCTGGTGACACTCACCTGGGCGGTGAAGACTTTGACAACCGATTAGTCACTCACTTTGTGCAAGAGTTCAAACGCAAACATCACAAAGACCTTTCGGTGAACAAACGAGCTTTAAGAAGATTGAGAACTGCTTGCGAACGAGCCAAACGAACACTGTCCTCTTCGACACAGGCTTCCGTGGAAATTGACTCCTTGTTTGAAGGCATTGATTTCAACACTTCAATTTCCCGTGCTCGATTCGAGGAATTGTGTGCTGACCTGTTTCGAACCACATTGGAGCCCGTCGAAAAATCTCTCCAAGACGCAAAACTCGACAAAGGACGAATCGACGAAATTGTCCTCGTTGGCGGTTCGACTCGAATTCCTAAGATCCAGAAATTACTGCAAGACTACTTCAACGGAAAGGAATTGAACAAATCGATCAATCCTGATGAAGCCGTGGCTTATGGTGCAGCTGTGCAGGCAGCCATTTTGAGTGGTGACAAATCGGAAGCAGTGCAAGACCTTCTCCTGTTGGATGTCACTCCATTGTCACTTGGCATTGAAACCGCTGGTGGAGTGATGACTTCACTGATTAAGCGCAACACCACAATTCCTGCCAAACAAACCCAAACCTTCACCACTTACGCTGACAACCAACCTGGCGTAAGCATTCAGGTGTATGAAGGCGAACGAGCCATGACCAAAGACAACAACCTGATGGGTCACTTTGAACTGTCCGGCATTCCACCTGCACCTCGAGGTGTGCCACAGATCGTGGTGACCTTTGACATCGACGCCAACGGTATCCTCCATGTGTCTGCCCAAGACAAGAGCACCGGCAAACAGAATCGAATCACAATCACCAACGACAAAGGCCGACTGTCTAAAGCAGACATTGAACGAATGGTGAACGATGCCGAGAAGTATAAGAACGAGGACGACAAACAACGAGATCGAATTAGCTGCCGAAATGTACTGGAAAGTTACATCTTCCAGTTGAAGTCCACCCTCGACGAAGAAACAGTTAAGGCAAAGCTGTCCGAGTCTGACCGATCGAAAATGTTGGGCAAAATCGCAGAAACACTTCGATGGTTGGACAGTAATGCACTGGCAGAGAAGGACGAGTTCGAACACCAACGCAAAGAACTCGAAGCAATGTGCAATCCGATCTTGACCAAACTGCACCAACAGCAACAACCCAGTGGGTCACAACATGGTGGATGTGGCGGAATGCCTGCAGGTGGATTCCCGAGTGGATACGGAACCAGTGGTCACCAATCCCGAGATGGACCAACCATCGAAGAAGTAGACTAAAGTGCATCCACTTCCAAAGTCCATCATCATAATTCATGGACCTAGTTACTAGATTCACAAATGCCATCAACTAGTTATCATATTTCATTCTCAACTCGCAAACCTCACTAATCCATCAAATAGACTACTCTCTAGAATCATTCATCATCTCATTCATTACAAATAATGTGAATGTACATTTCCTATTAGTATGTAAATATCTTAATCAATAAATTATTACAAAATTACAAAATGTTTATTTATTTAATTACAATCACAAGTTATAAATTACGCAAAACATTGAATTATTCGGCTATTGAAATCGAACGACTTTTGATGTAACATTGCTACTAAGACTTAGATTAGTCAAGTATATGATACTAATATTATTTAGTACACATTTTAACTGTAGTCCAATGTGAACAATACAAATTGTATTATAAAATGGACAATAGGTAATCACTGATTACTGATTACTAAACAGTGATAAATGTTCAATTGAATTGAATCTCAATTCTTCCACAAACGACACAGTTCAAATTGGCGTCAACGAGATGATACCACATGGTTTAAGACAAACTTTAAGTAGGATTTTCGGTTTTCAAAATTACTGACATGTTCTCGCATTTCAATTAGTCCAGACACAAGTAATATAACAAGTGAATGTACTTACAATTTAGTAAGCTCAATGCCGAGTGTCTCGGCCCGAGACCTATAATACCAACACCGAGTGAATCATCCAGATATGAAGTTACATGCAATGCGTGTTTACATCGAGCGAAGTATGCCAGCAACTTCAACTGCAACTATTTCCGTTTATTTTTTGATATTTACATTTTGAGAATCTCTCATTTCTATCTCACCATGAACGAAGCCTTTATCCCCAGTCAAAGCAGTAGCACTTCAACAAGCAAACTCATCTGCTTCGAACATCAATGGGCCATCGACAATTACCTTCAAGTGGATGAATTCTACACGCCCGGACAATGCTTGACTTCGAGTCAATTCTGTCCCGCAGAAGACAAACAAATCAGATTTTCTATTATTCTATACCCAAATGGTCATGACGAGTGCAATGCTAATTGGTTGTCGGTATTTTTGAAATGCGATTCACTTGTGCCTGGTCCAGAAGAATTAGACGGGAGGATTTTTACTTATAAATTTTCGGTGATAAATGAGAAAGGACATTTGGTTAGGCAGTGTGGTAAGCATATTATTATTATTATATCTATTTAACTTTATAGTATTTATATTTTTAATTTTTAGCTGGCCAATCGAAATTTCAAAAAGGATTTAGTTTTGGGTTTGTTAAATTCATCGAACGAGACAATCTTTTCTTAGCTAGTAATGCTTTACTGTCGAATCAAAAGTTATCATTGCACTGTAAGGTAATTGACACTCTTGTTCCTTAAGTCAAATCACAATTTATTTATTTTTCAACATTTCAGATCAGTTATCTACTGAACGAATCGATCCAAAACTTAGATGAACTTCAAGCGGCTCAACGCCAAATTGCTTCCAATCTGTCTTTCCTTATGGGAACAGAAACTGAATGTCAAATTTCATTCAAAACTAGCGATGGTGCAACGGTGAAAGGTCATCGATGCATTTTGATGTCTGCCTCAAAATATTTCGAGAGATTGCTCGACACCAAATCAAAGTATTACAAGCATCCTGTTGAACTGAGTGATGTTTCGTCGGAAGTGTTCAAAGAAGTGCTCAACTTCATCTACACTGGCAAGGTGCATCGACTGGACAAACACAAGATTGCACTGTTGCTTGCTGCAGAAAAGGTTCGTGCTGATTATTGGGTTTGACATTAACATTTACATGATTATCCACTACAGTTCCATTTGGACTTACTTCAATCGATCTGTTCGGATCACATTCGAGCCAGTCTTTCCCCAGAAGTTGCCCATCAAATACTTGTTCGAATGCCACTGGCTATGATGCCCGATGTTTGTCTGTTGACCACCTTTGATTACATTCCACTACGAACGCTCTTTGAACTGACCACTGTTTGTTCTCAGTGGCGAAACATACTGAAACCTGCCTGCGCTCGACGAACCAACGTTACATTGTTGGTTGACTTTGAAAAATTTTTCCGACAGCCCAATGATGATCTAAAACCGTTCAACATTCCTCACCATGAAGATTTGCTCACCGAGAACGGTTTTCCGCAAATGACCTCTTCGATGAATGCTTCCTTAGTGGGAATTGGCACTCTTAAAGGTCGTGTTCCCAATGGAATGAGCTTTATTTGCACTAGAGTGCCTGAAATATTTCCAAATGTGACTCACTTGAAAGTAGTAAATGACCTGGCGAACAATTTTTCAGTAAAAACTTTGACAGGTCTACTTCGTCAATTCTCAAGCAAACTGATCTCACTCAAACTCATTGTCCGATTGTACAATGTTTCCTTGGCCACAATTGAGTCTCAATTTGAGTGTATCAACTCAATGAGTTCGCTCACTCATCTCACATTGAAATATGAATTCGTTTATCATTCATACTCGGTCCAATTTGATGAGTCATTGAGGTCTGACACCCGAATTCAACCACCAATCCCTCCATCACTGAAAGAGTTGAACTACTATTCTCAATTCTCATTTAACTACAGTACATTTGTGGACAATGTTGTTCGAAACAGACCCAAATTGCAACGAATTTCAATCTCAAACCCAGAATTTAAGAATACTTACGATGCAAAGGAAGAAACCCCACTGCAAAAGAAGTTCACTGCTAACTCACTTCCAATAGGCCAGCGAATTACAAACTTTGGTTATACTCACTTTATCGACAATCTAAACGATTTGACGGTAATCAACAATTTGGCGACCAACTTTACTTCACTGACTTCTCTACGACTTTCAATATTCAAATTACCAATTCGCCAAATTCTTCCTCTCACCTCACTAGCTCAACTGGTCCATTTGGAACTCATTTTTCGATTGAATATGCGAACAAAAGAGCATCCAATCACACGATTGGACCCTCAATTCAACTCACTACAAGTGTTGGAACTAGACTTTCTCAATTCAGCCAAACCTAGTTTAGCTCAATTTTGCATTGATCATACTTTTCCCAAGCTTCAAGTGATCAATATGGATTTAAAGGAAGTCCTTGGAGTGTGTCGCACCTGTTCACTAAAGCATCCAATAACCAAAAATAAGTCTGAGTGTTTGTCTCCTTCACTTCAACCATTGAAACAGTGCGCCAATTTGAGCAAGATTTATGTGAGAACCGAAGAATATGGACTTGTGTGGAACTTTGAGTTATAAGTCAAATGCAAATCGTGTTTCCGGTAATATAATCAATTTATGTATATCTTCTCAAAGCTTTTAATAATTTTTAATTGTTTTCATTATCTAACTACATTAGTAAAGTCATTACAAATTATAAATAAAATTACTTTTTTAGTCGCCTTTAATTTAACTAGTAAATGTGGCACTGTTCTATCATGTCAAAGACAAATCAATGAACCTGGCTTTAATACTAACTTAGACTTTCTGGGCCATGCACGAAAAATACAGATTATATTCGAGATTTTGAAAATTCGGATGAACATTTCTTATCCATGTAAATATCGTATTTTATCAACAAATCATTACAAAATTATATAATATTTATCTATTTATTATGCAAGACATTGAATTATTTGGTTATTAAAATTGAATGACTGCTTGATTGCTAATGTTTTTAGTCAAATAATTGTTCTACAATGACTTAAAAATGGTCGTTGGATAGCAGACCGTTATTCAGCAAATCGAACACTTGCTATTCATCGTACTTGTCCTGACTGACAGAAGGCTCATTCACTCGTGTTTTGTATTTATCGAGCTAGCTGCTAGAAGTCGCATTATTTTGCTATTCAACTGCACCAACTTGTATTCTAATTGATTGTTGATGTTTTCTTATTGAGAATCTCACAAGCCTCCATCACAATGGACCAAGCCTTGATCTTCAGCCAAAGCAGTAGCACATCAACAAGTCAACTAATCTGCTTCGTGCATCAATGGACTATCGACAATTACCCTCAAGTGGATGCATTCTACTCGCCCGGACAATGCTTGACTTCGAGTCAATTCGGCCCCACAGAAGACAATCAAATCAGATTTTCTATTAATCTTTATCCTAAAGGTCGTGATGATTGCCATACTAATTGGTTGTCGGTACTTTTAAAATGTGATTCACTTGTGCCTTGTCCTGATGAACCAGACGGGCGGACTTTTACTTATAAAGTTTCGTTGATTAATGAGATTGGACAGTTGGTCAAACAGTGTGGTAAGTGAATTATTATTATTAATTAGTTTTTAATTTATATTTTTATAATTCATAGTTGGCCAATCGAAGTTTAAAAAAGAATCTTGTTTCGGGTTCACTCAATTCCTAGACCGAAACGATCTTTTCTCTGCTATTAATGGTTTTCTGCCGAATCATAAGTTGTCACTGCACTGTGAGGTAACTGATTTAATTCTATTTCAAAGTCATAATCACAATTTGACTTTTCTCCACATTTCAGATCAGTTATCTACTGAATGAATCGATCCAAACTTTGAATGAACTTCAAGCGGCTCAACGCCAAATCGTATCGAACCTGTCATCGCTTTTGCAAATACAAACCAAATGTCAAATATCTTTCCAAACCAATGACGGAGTGATTGTGAAAGGTCATCGATGCATTTTGATGTGTGCCTCGAAAATATTCGAGAGAATGCTCAACACCAAATCAAAGTATTACAAGCATCCTGTCGAACTGAGTGATGTTTCGTCGGAAGTGTTCCGCGAAGTGCTCAACTTCATCTACACTGGCAAGGTGCATCGAATGGACAAACACAAGACTGAACTGTTGCTGGCTGCGGAGAAGGTTTGTTTTGATTGAGTTTGACATTAACTGACACGATCATTCTCTACAGTTCCAATTGGACCTACTTCGATCGATCTGTGCTGATCACATCCGAGCCAGTCTTCCCCCAGAAGAAGCCCATCAAATTCTGTTTCGAATGCCACTTGCTGTCATGCCCGATGTTTGTCTGTTGACCACTTTCGATTACATTCCACTACGAGCACTCTTTGAACTCACTTCTGTTTGTGCTCAATGGAGAAAACTGCTGAAACCTGCCTGTGCTCGACGAACCAATGTCACATTGTTGGTTGACTTTAAAAAATTCTTTCGACAGTCTAATGATGATCGTATACCATTTGACATTCCTTGCCATGAAGATTTGGTCACAGAAGAAGGATTTCCACAGATGACCTCTTCACTGAATGCTTTCTTGGTGGGCATTGGAACTTTAGAAGACCGTGTTCCTGATGGAATGAGCTTCATTCGCACAAAAGTGCCTG
Source organism: Rhizoglyphus robini (assembly GCA_023373905.1). Lineage (NCBI taxonomy): Eukaryota > Metazoa > Arthropoda > Arachnida > Sarcoptiformes > Acaridae > Rhizoglyphus > Rhizoglyphus robini. Next base: position 8,144,610 of record JAKIJQ010000001.1, on the reverse strand, counting down.
AAACATTTCCAAATATAACTAACTTGAAAGTAGTCAATGACCAGGCAAACTTTTGTACTATAAAGTCATTGACCATATTACTCCATCATTACTCAAGCAAACTGATCTCCCTCAACCTCTGTCTCTGTTTGAGCGATGGCTTCCTTGCTTTTTTCGGCCGATTTCAATTCGAGTGTATCAGCTCAATGAGTGCTCTCACTCATCTCACACTGAAATATACATTTTATTCTTCAGATGGTTCATATTATCAAAATCCGAATCGTGAATTAATGAAACAATCCATTACAACTCAGCCTCCAATGCCTCCATCACTGAAAGAACTGAGCTACTATTCTGAATTCTCCTTTGACTACACCGCATTTGTGGACAATGTTGCTCGAAACATGCCCCAATTGCAACGAATCTCAATCTCAAACTCAAAATTAATAAGTCCAAAAGCAGCCAACCCTGCACAAAAGCAGTTCATTGCTGATTCGATTCCAATTGGCCATCGACTTACAAACTTTGGTTTTGTACATTTTATGGACAATCTCACCGATTTGTCGAGAATCGACAAATTTGTGACCAACTTTTCTTCACTGACTTCTTTACGACTTTCAATTGACAAATTACCAATCCGCGAAATTCTGCCACTGACTTCACTCACTCGACTGGTTCACTTGGAACTTATTTTTCGATTGAATTTGAGAGCAAAAGAATTACCAATTTCACGATTGGACCCTCAATTCACCACTCTGCAAGTGTTGGAACTAGATTTTACGAATTCAGACAAGCCTAATTTGACTCAATTCTGCATTGATCACACTTTTCCCAACATTCAAGTGATCAGACTGGACTTGAAGAAAGTGCTTGGAACATGTCTCGGTTGCTCAAAAAAGCATTCGATAACAAGCGGCAAGCCTCAGTGTTTGACTACTTCTCTTCAACCATTGAAGCAATGTGCCAAATTGAGAAAGATTTATGTGAACTATTTTGATAGCAATTGTATGTCTTCGGCAAATTTTGATGAATGGACTTTTCCAAAGTCATTTTAACACGTAACAATTGTTAGTTGACATCTATTGCCTAAGCAAAGCTGTTTTAATTTATTCTAAAAATAAAATTATTATTTTTCTTTCTATTAAAGTTGTATTCATTATCAAGAATATTTAATAGTAAATCAACAGTATTATTATCTCAGCTCATCAAGAAGAATATCGATTTTGTTCTAGACTATTCTAGAATTTTTGTGAGGTTTCCAGAAATAGGGCGGAGCTTATGTCTAAATTCAACAACTCGGTTGTATTAAAATGAGTAGCTTTCGACAGTTGGATTCACTTTGAAACTCCGCCTTTCCTTCTAGAAAGGCCGGGAAAGCACAAGAAAGCCAACATTTAGTATATAAACCTCGATCGGCGGCAGCCAGTGCATTCACTCATTTGCTTTGAAAGCGAACTGACTAAACTAAACTAACCGCGATACTCGCGACCAACTCTCTTTTCACTATTCCTGTGAACTTATTTATCTGTGCAACTCACTCTACCATATTCAACAATTCACAATGAGTCCCGCACCAGCAATCGGCATTGACCTCGGCACCACTTATTCCTGTGTTGGTGTCTTTCAACATGGCAAAGTGGAAATCATCGCCAACGACCAAGGCAACCGAACCACTCCATCGTACGTTGCTTTCACCGACACCGAACGATTGATTGGCGATGCTGCCAAGAACCAGGTGGCCATGAATCCATCGAACACTGTTTTTGATGCCAAACGACTGATTGGAAGACGATTTGACGAGCCATCAGTGCAGTCTGACATGAAGCACTGGTCTTTCAATGTGGCCAACGAGGGCGGAAAGCCAAAAATTGAAGTTGATTACAAAGGTGAGACCAAAAAGTTCACTCCTGAAGAAATCTCCTCAATGGTGTTGATCAAAATGAAGGAGACCGCCGAAGCATATCTCGGACAACAGGTCACCAATGCAGTGATCACAGTTCCAGCATACTTCAACGACTCACAGAGACAAGCAACCAAAGATGCAGGTGTGATTGCTGGTTTGAATGTTCTGAGAATCATCAACGAACCAACTGCTGCTGCCATTGCCTATGGCCTCGACAAGAACAAAACCAAAGGCGAGAAGAATGTTCTGATCTTTGACCTCGGTGGCGGAACCTTTGACGTGTCCGTGCTGACCATTGACGAGGGCATCTTCGAGGTGAAATCTACTGCCGGTGATACTCATCTCGGTGGGGAAGACTTTGACAACCGAATGGTGACGCACTTTGTGCAAGAATTCAAACGAAAACACAAGAAAAATCCATCTGTCAACAAGCGAGCACTCAGACGACTGCGAACTGCATGCGAACGAGCCAAACGAACACTGTCCTCATCTACTCAAGCCTCGGTGGAGATTGATTCACTCTTTGAAGGAATTGACTTCAACACTTCCATTTCTCGTGCTAGATTCGAGGAATTGTGTGCTGACTTGTTCAGAACCACTCTCGATCCTGTGGAAAAAGCTCTCCGAGATGCCAAACTCGATAAAGGACAAATCGATGAGATTGTCCTCGTTGGCGGTTCGACTCGAATCCCAAAAATTCAGAAATTGCTGCAAGACTACTTCAATGGGAAAGAGTTGAATAAATCAATCAATCCTGATGAAGCAGTGGCCTATGGTGCTGCAGTGCAGGCAGCCATTTTGAGTGGAGATAAATCTGAGGCTGTTCAAGACTTACTTCTGTTGGATGTCACTCCATTGTCACTTGGCATTGAAACCGCTGGTGGAGTGATGACTTCGCTCATCAAACGAAACACTACCATTCCCGCCAAACAGACCCAAACCTTCACCACTTACGCTGACAACCAACCTGGCGTGAGCATTCAGGTGTACGAAGGTGAACGATCCATGACCAAAGACAACAACTTGATGGGTCATTTTGAACTGTCGGGCATTCCACCCGCGCCTCGAGGTGTTCCAAAGATCGAGGTCACTTTCGACATTGATGCCAATGGAATTCTGCATGTGTCAGCCCAAGACAAAAGCACTGGCAAACAGAATCGAATTACTATCACCAATGACAAAGGTCGCCTCTCGAAGGCAGACATTGAACGAATGGTGAACGACGCAGACAAGTACAAAGACGAAGACGACAAACAACGGGAACGAATTAGCTCGAGAAATGCACTCGAAGGCTATGCTTTCCAACTCAAGTCCACTCTCGAGGAGGAAACGGTCAAACAGAAATTGTCTGACGGTGATCGACAGAAGATGGCCGACAAAATTAGTGAGACACTCAGATGGCTGGATAATAATGCACTGGCAGAGAAGGAAGAATTCGAACACCAACGCAAAGAACTTGAAGCATTCTGCAGTCCGATCATGAGCAAACTGCATCAACAGCAACAACAACCAAATGGACCACAGCAGGGCGGATATGGCGGAATGCCTGGAGGCGCATTCTCAGGTGGCTGTGGAACTAATGGGGCTCAACAATCTCGAAGTGGCCCAACCATCGAAGAGGTCTACTAAAGTGATGCATTCACATCTTCATTTCTCACCACGTGGCACGGTGCCATCATGAACTAAGACATTAATTCATCGACCATTTCATTCGCTAGTCATTTCGTCTTCATATTCCATCATAAACAATGTGAATGTACATTTCCTATATTTGTAAATACATTGCATTTAATAAATTTATTTTTAAAATAACACAATTTGTTCATTTTCTCTTAATTTCAATTATGGAACACTAATTTGCATATTTAAAGCACAACTCTCTCAATTGACTTTGTGTGAGCAGTCTAGTTGGTCTTAGTGCCCTTGTACGAGTGCAATGCCTTACTACCAACGATCGTGGAGTCAAGTGCTGCGAGATGATGGACAACATCGCGATTATGGTGGTGGCGAGCCGAAGCAAGTGCACCACAAGCCACTGCGCACCATTCCACTGATGGAGAGTGTCCAGTTGATGAGTGAAGAAGGTGCCAGTGCCGAGCAAGCCTTGACCAAACAGTCATTCGAACCGAAAGTGATCACAATGGACGAGTTGGCAGTGTGCAACACCATCAAAGAACTGTCCAAGCAGGCCAACGAATGTGTGCACAGAAAATGTTGCGATTCGATTGACTCGAGCAACTTCTCCAAATATGTCATCCATCGAGACCGAGCCATCTTCCGGGGCATGCACTCACAGATGTGTCTGAGCAGTGGGGGAGCACAAGCACGAACCAGTGCAATCGTGTGTCGAATCTTCAAGCCATCCTGCCTCATTGACTCACAACATGATATTTACCTCAAAATATTACGACACTTGGGTAAGTTGTCTATAGCACAATTGAGTTCATTCTAAAAGTGACTTCTCAACTTACAGGCACCAAGAATGCTTTCGTGGTGGGCACGTTTGACATGTTCGCCGACCAGAATGGCTCTATCTATCTGTTCATGGAGTATGCCGACACTGGAAATGCAATGGACTATGTGAAAGCGAACAAAACCGTGTCAGAGGATGTGATGCGTCGTTGGGCACGTAACATTTACCGAGCAATGGACTTTCTGGGTGAAATGGCAATTGCACACCGAGACATCTACCCAAAACATGTGCTCCTCCATGCCCGTGCCGACCAAGTGATCGAAGCCAAATTGGGAGGTTTCAGAGACGCCATTGTGTACTGGGATCCCGTCTCCAACGACATAATCGACCAGCCGTGCAAACCAATCAGTCAGGCCACTGCCTTTCAAGCTCCAGAAATGTTCAGCTCAGTGGATGTGCAAGAGTACTACAATCCAGTGGATGCGGACATTTGGTCATTCGGGTGCAGTATGTACTTTCTGGTGGCTGGAGTCTATCCCTTCAAGGTGACCGACCCAGAGCTCGAATTGGTGATCCGTCACTCGATTGCCGCACTTTCAGTGAGCAACGAGGCCAAGTGCTGGTTGTGGGCACTGATGCACACCAATGCTGCAGAGCGATTCGATTTCGATGAGATCGCTCAGAACGAATGGTTCATCTCGGAGTAATGTTTGGCAGTGCAGCACCACTCGGCACTGTGGCAATCGCACAATCAAGTCGTTTGATTTACCATTCATTCAAATAAAGTCACAAAATGAGACACTCGGTTTTAATTAGTTTTATTGTAGTTCACAGCGAAGTGATTAGTGTTTCTTCTTGGAGAGGTTCGATCGGGCTGTTCGAGGATTGCCAGATGTCGAGTGTGGTTTCGGTTTTGAAATTCGAGTGAGATTCTTTGGCTTGTTGCATTGTTTTGACCGAGCAGATCCCTTCTTCTTTGAACTCGTCGTCTTTGACTTGTCTTTCTTTGACTTGTCCTTCTTTGTCAATTGACCACCCTTGCTCAGTCCACCCGAACGAGCCGATTTGGTTGTTTTCGATTTGGCTTTCGACTTATTGCTCAAATTGCCATACTTTGCTGAAGAAGCAGAACGAGCCGACTTTTTCAATGCTGATTTGTTGCTCTTTTTTGAGGAAGGTTTCTTTGAGGTCGTTTTAACCAGTCCGGTGAGGAAACCATATGCAGGGCTAACTGAAGATCGACCCTTGATTGACACCTTTCCATTATTGCTATGACCTTTGCTGGAAGCACCACCACCACTGACACCTTTATCTTTCTTTTTCTTTTGCCTCGCTTCTCTCATCAAACACAAGAGACAGCACAGCAAAAGGATCACAATCAACAGAACAACCACAATGATGATTGCCATTGTGACTGGGTTTGCTAAAAGTGAGGAAAAAAGTGAAAATTAAATAATGAATTAGCAATTACAATGTACAAACATACATACAACGGCAGCTCGCTCCTGCTCGGAGATACTTCCCGAACACTGGATGAAGTCATTCATCGATATACTTTGGAACTTGACTGGCACATTGTCTTTCTCGTACACGGACGCGGGAAAGGTGAAGATGTAGTCACCACCGAACAGATAGAAGTTGTTATCTGAGATGAATCCTTTGAGAACTGGCCAAACCAGTGAGTCACACTGTTCAGAGTCGCTTTTCACCATTTTCATTTCACTTTTGCCCACTTGGCACAATCGATAGAAGGTTTTATCCACGTCAGGAAAAATCCCAGTGCTGGTTATCACTGAGTCGCCGGTGAAATGGTACCGCATTATTCGAATGCCTTTGTCGCTGTTGTCTGCTCCATGGTTGATTGCGTAGAAACTTTTCAATTGGTTGGAGGAGATGAGCACTTGGGTGTCGTTGCCATGGTATGGATAGCCAGGACCAACAACGTCCTTGGACATGTCGTAATCCCATCCATTGGTGCCCTGTTTATCGCGCACAGTACCAATCAGATAGTCGCCAACATTGTCGATGGCAGTAAAACAGTTGTACATGTCCTTGTACGAGCCTTGGTATTGCTTAGAGTTTGCCAGTTTGGGCCATTTCTCTGTCAACGCAACTGGCTTCGTCCCGTTGAGGTACAGCTTGTTGATGGCTGAACTCAGAGAATCCATTGGCAGATCGTAAACCATCCAACTGGTGGTGACCATCAACATTTTCTTGCGAAGCATTCCCACGCACAGCACTTCAAACTTTCCATCGCTGCCTGGTTTCTTCAAGTCTTTGCATGCCTAGAGGAAATAAACAGTGATGAAAACGATTACAATCATAGCTCACGTTCGAATAACACTTACTTGATCGTCACTATCATTGTTACCAGCAACTTGGGTCAGCAGATGGAGAAGCACAACAACAGCACTTGTAGAGAAAGAATGACCAAGTGCAAAGTACATTGCGAAATGATGAAAAGTTGAAACACAAGACACAATGGACTCGCTCGTTTAAATAGTGACCCAAAAGATCGAAAATGCAGAACATGCGTTCGAATAACTTTATCAGGACTCTTTGTCGAATAGAGAAAAGTCATGCCAAGAAGGGCAAATGTAATTTTGAAATGAAGCATGTTCGATTAAGTTCAATTATTGAACTTCAATATGATATTTTGGACGAAAGTGTCAATACGGACTGCCGACCTCAAAATCTGCGCCGACAGCAGCGCCACTTGCAAGCAGATTTGGTGCGGCGGCAAAATTACGAATTAAAAGCCAAAACGGGAGTCAAATGCATTGTCAAAGGCGCGTTTTTTACATTTTTGAGTATTTACTCTTCCGTTTAAGTGGCAATCATGGTCAAAAACGGGTATGTTATTGGAATAGCATTGGGTCATCGAAATATGTAACAATAATGGTTATTCGCGATGAGATTTAAGAGAATATGCCAAAATTGTCAAAATTTCTTCCGTTTTGTACCTTTGACAGTGCATTCGACTCCCGTTCAGATTTTAGTTCTAAAACTGCCGCTACAAGGCGCTGATGCTAAGCCGGCAGTCCGTATTGTTTAATATTTCAGATATTAGATACTAACGTTAATTCAAGAAGTATTATGCATCTTCAACAACTAATTTAATGATATTCTGCAGTACAGCCAAGTGATTAGTGCTTTTTCTTGGAGATGTTCGATCGGGCAGTTTGAGGATTAGCAGTCGAGTGTGGCTTTGATTTTGAAATTCGAGTGAGATTCTTCGGCTTGTCAGTAAGTCTCGATCGAGCAGATCCCTTCTCATGCTTAGAACTCGGCTTCTTTGACTTGTCTTTCTTGGTCAAATCGCCAGCCTTGTTCAATCCATCCGAACGAGCCGATTTGGTTGATTTCGCTTTCGATTTATCCTTGCTCAAATAGCCAAACTTTCTTGTTGATTGGGAACGAACCGACTTTTTCGATTCTGGTTTGCTCTTTTTCGAGGAAAGTTTCAACAAACGTTTCGATGCCGATTTTGGATGAGTCTGTCCGGTGAGGAGCCCAAAAGCAGGACTAATTGAGGATCGGCCCTTGATTGACATCTTCCCGTAAGCATTGGCAGGAGCATCGCCACTGGCATCTTTCACTTTTTTCTTTTTCTTCTGCATTGCTTCTCTCATTAAACACAAAAGGCAGCACAGCAAAATGATTACAATCAACAGGACGATGGCAATGATCAATCCCAATAGGACTTGACTTGCTATGGATAGAGGTGATAATTATGTGAAAGTTATGAATGATAATTCAAACTTACATTTGACAGCGACAGCTCGCTCCTCCTCAGAGATATTGCCCGAACACTGGATGAAGTCATTCATCGATATGCTTTGAAACGTAACTGGCACATTGTCTTTCTCGTATACGGATGCAGGGAAGGTGAAGATGTAGTTTCCACCGAACAGATAAAAGTTGCCATCTGCGATAAATCCTTTGAGAACTGGCCAAACCAGTGGGTCACACTGTTCAGAATCGCTTTTCACCATTTTCATTTCACTTTTGCCTACTTGGCATAGTCTGTAGAAGGTTTTATCCACATCGGGGAAAATGCCATCGCTGGTCAACACTGTGTCACCAGTAAAATGGTATCGCATTATTCGAATGCCTTTGTCGCTGTTATCTGCCCCATGGTTGATTGCGTAGAAACTTTTCAGCTGGTTGGAGGAGATGAGCACTTGAATGTCTTTGCCATGGTATGGATAACCAGGACCAACAGCGTCCATGGACATGTCGTAAGCCCATCCATTAGTGCCCTGGCTTTCGTGTACAGTGCCAATCAAGTAATCGCCTACATTGTCGACGGCAGTAAAGCAGTTGTACATTTGCTTATACGAGCCTTGGTATTCCTTTGAGTTGGTCAGTTTGGGCCATTTCTGTTGCAAAAGGATTGGTTTGCTACCGTTGAGGTACAGCTTGTTAATGGCTGAACTCAGAGAATCCATCGGTAAATCGTACACCATCCAACTGGTGGTGACCATCAACATTTTCTTCCGAAGCATGCCCACGCACAGCACTTCAAACTTTCCATCACTGCCTGGTTTCTTTAGGTCCTTGCATGCCTATTGATAGACAAGAAAAATAGCAATTACAATCATAACTCAGATTCGAATGACACTTGCCTGATCGTCACCATCATCGTTACCAGCAACTTGGGCCACCGAATGATACAGGAGAAGCACCACAAAAGCACTTAGGGAAAAAGAATGACGAGGTTCAACGTTCATTGTGAAATGGAGAAGAGAAGATGAAAAGTTCAAACACAAAACCCGATGGACTCATTCCTTTAGCTACACAAAAAATCGAAAATACAAAACATGAGCTCGAATTAAATCAATTTATTAAAACTATTTGTTGGACAGGAAGAAAAACAGCAAAAATAGCATTGGAATGAAAAATATTCGATAAATGTTATTTCAGTTGAAAAGCCACAATTTAACTTTTATGACGATAGAATAATAGCAGAAATGATTGAAGGCAAAATGTACAAAACAAAATAAAATTACAGAAAAAACTGGAAATGAATAATTCAATTGAATTGAGCAACTAATCGTTAATACTTTCACGGTAGAAAAGTTTCAATGGTCCGGGCTAAAAGTAACCAAAAGTTATTAAATCAATCACATAATAAATAACAACAAATTTACCTTCGAATTGAATCGAGTAACAATCACAAATTTCAAGGTATGGTCTTTTCCAAGAAGTTCTTCATTGAAGTATATTTCAATCTAAATATTTTGTTTATGATTATGATTAACTTAGAAATAAAAAATGACATACCGATTTCATCTTATCGATCGAGTCGTACATCCTGAGAGCGAGTAACTTTTTCAACTTTTCAATGGTTGCATAGGCCGAACATCGTAAGTACCGAAAACCAACTCGCTCCGAAAGATCATCATCACCAAGTGGAATCAATTCCACGCCAACATCATCTGTATGAAAAGGATTCGGCACCGGTGCTTGACTTTTTAATTTGCTATTTTCTTTATCTTTCACACTTGTGGGAACGATGGGCCTGTTCTGATTAGGATTCGGAATATTACGAGCCTTGTAGAATTCCTCTTCTCGTTGAATCTCATCTGTAAAGCAATAGCGCGAAATATATTTGTTAGTTTATGACATTAACATCAAGCACCATATATAAGAAAATAACTTACTCTGCTGCAGTCCAGGCACCAACTTGTACACCAGGTCTTGCAGGGTACGGTCATGTTGAATAAATTTGAGTGGATTCGAGTAGTGGATAACCTTCTTACAGCTGTCAAGTGGACAAGTGGTGGAACAGTTCAGATGTTTCACAAGGCAACTTTTGCAAACTGTTGAACAAAAATAACAATAATGATAATTATAAAAACAAATAAATATTAAATTTACTTACAAGTATGCAAACACTCGGGAATGGTGGTGGCATCGATAAGGTAGCCTTCGCACAATTTACAGGTGAAACACTCGTTGAGTGATGTCAACTGGACTAAGTGGCGGCCCGTTTCCATTTTTTGCGATGCCACAGATGAGACAGATCAACAATCAACAGGTGTTGTCCACTTAGTGTGCAGAGTGCCACTGATCACGAAGACCGGTAACAAATAATTCTGACGGCTGTTTTAAAGAAATGTATATTTTCAAAAGAACTCAAAATAAAAACAAACACAAAACACCTTGACCTAAACGCGTGTCTAACAAGTAAGTAAGACTGGCGCACTCGCTCACATGCTCAAGTGTACACAAAAGGCACGTTGTCAAGAAAAGTGCGCGTGCAACACACAACGACATCTTTCGCCAATTGTACCAACTAGGCAAATTTGAATTTTCTAATGTGCTTTTGGAACTAAATTTGGAATGTTCATTTTGAGCCGTGTTCAAACGAGTATTTAAGTGGTTTGAGTTCTTAATTGTTTGTATGTGCACGTTTTCATTGAACATTAGCTTCTTTCACAAGTTATGACTTTGTCATTGTGTGCTTTGCTGTTTGCTTTTGTACTAGTGACAATCAGTGCCGCTGATGATGCGGAGGTAAGACATTTGACATTTTCGTACTTCAATCTAACCAACCAATTACTTTCATTAAATATGCCCAGAAATGCATTTCCGTTCAGCAAGGTCACAAGTCAATCCTCTCGATTGGTCCACTCGCGTCTCGTGTGCTACTGCTCACCACCGATTTCGATCTGTTTGATCAGAATGCAGATATGCTTACTGCGAAGCATCTAGCTCTGGCCACTGCCGTCGATTTACGCTCAAAATGGTCAGCTCTGTACGATAAACTAAAAGAGGAGAGTGTCGATTCGAGTGTCAATCTCATATCGGTGCAGAATGACAAGCTTTTGTTTGTCAGTTCGAAGCAAAAGTCTTTCTGGCTGTTTGACTCGACAAAGAACTCGATCACCGAATTTACAAATGTTACTTTGGACAAAATTCCAGCTGCGAATCCCGAAGCCTGGACTAACGTGGACAGTGCCAATCGTTTGCATATCTTCGGTGGTTATCAATTTGTGAGCTGTTCCATACAGATGGACTCGTCATCGGTGGAAGTGAACAATTGCCAGTCACGCTTTCTGTGCCCTGATGATAATGGTGGCGAGGACAAAGTCTCAGTAAAGACAAAATGCACTGGATCCCCGGTGGTCTGGTCGGGCTCGATAGTAAAGGCATTCTTGGCCATGGACAAGGCGTATCTGCTGACCAAAGAGGCCAATGTCTATATTGTCGACCAATCTGCACTGGTCGCATCGACCGAGGCAGAGACTGCTGTCACGAAGATCACTCTCCAGAGGTTCATCAAGTGCCAAGGTGGCGGTGGCGGCAACGACGATGACGATGATCCAAGAGAAAATGCAAGCCTAACCTCCAAAGGTCTCTCCACCACATGGTTGGTCCTTATCATCCTAGGGGTGTTGTTGGTGGTGTGCCTAATAATCCTGTGGGTCTGTCGGTCTTCTCATCATCACAAGAACCATGCCAAGCCTCACAGCTCCAAGAAAGGATCGAGTCGAGCAAGTAGTGGTGTGGGTCGTAGTGGACACTCCAAACACAGAAGCAGCTCCAAAGCAGGACACTCCAAAGGAAGTCGTCACTCTGCCTCAGCGCGTCACAAGGCAAGTAAACTGAAGGCAGGCAGCAAGCTCGCAGCAAAACAGCCAACCGTACTCAAAGCAGCCACCGAGGATTGCAAGAAAAAGAGCAAGTACGGCGGCGGCACCTTTGCATCAAAAGTCCGAGCCAACAGTTCAACGCTCAAGGACATTCCCACTCGGTGGGACACTAAATAAATTAATTTTTTGCATTAAAAGCGCGTTTAATTCGATAGTAGTTTAGGTAAAATTAAGTAAAGTGCGGTAGTACAAGTGATAAAATGCTAATAAAACCATAAAACACAAATGCCAAGTCCATATATCGATTTAGCCTTACAAGTCATTTCCCAACTGGTCACGAGTCAACATGTACGGAGCGCCATAAGTACACTGAACAGTGCGAATATGTTTGCACTGTTTCCAGGCAGCCAACAGTTGGCCAATGCAAGCAATGCGATCTTTGTCGTTCAAGTTTTTGTTGAGACAGCCACAAGCGAGACATCGGTTTGCTTGGTTGAACACACGCATTGACATCAAATTGGGAAAGAGACACGCCAGTTGAGACACAATTGGATAATCGTGTGAGTTCGCTTTTAATGAAAGTTCAATACCTCGCACCGAAGTCAGCTGTTGTTGGTCTTTGTTTGTCTCTTCGTTGTCACTTTCGTCCTTCAAATTTATCAAATTTATTTCATTTTGGTGAACAATTTTCAAACCAAGTTGAGTCAAATGCACCAGTGGACGGAGATAGTGAGCCAACTTGCCAACCGATAGATTTGAAATGCTAATCCACAGGCACGTAAGCGAACGAAAATGTCTGGCCAACCGAGAGAGCGAAAGTACTTCTTTGGGATCAACATAGCGAACGTATAGATTGACAAATTTGGAGGCAAATTTTTTGTCAAGACTGAGATACCTGTCTAGTGTAGCCGCATCTCCGATGCAATTCTTCAAGCGAATTTGCTGAAGATTATCATTTGGCTGAGCATACTCCACAAGCGAGTCTAGCATGACACTGGCTTTGTCACTGGACAGCAGATAAAACTTCTCCAGCTTGGACAAAATTGAAATCTTGACTGGAAAGGCTTTGAGCTGAAGTTGATCACCATCGGTGTCAATTGAGAGAAATCGCAGAGAGGACATCGAATTGACGCAGTGAAGAATGCGATAAAAATGACCGCTACCACTTGCATGGATATTACGATCGATATCAATACCATGACGCCACAAATCGAGTCGAACCAGTTGTGATGACCAACAAGTGAGGAGATAGATCAACTGTTCGATAACTTTGCGAAAGTACTCGCCATAGTGACAGATCTGTAGGCTTCGGATGTTGGGAAAGCATTTCACCAGATCGATGGCCACTTCGATGGGAAAGTCGTCATTGAACTCGAGACGATCAAAATCGGGTTTCAGAGTCCACACTGCAGTGGGACTCTCGACCACATTGTCATGGTCTTGCCAGTATTTCTTGATTCGAGTAGTGAGATGAGCAGCTCGTTCGTTAAAGCTATGGCCCATGCGGGCCTTGTCGTACATTACCAAAGTTAGTGAGCGTCGCTCAAAACAGGCCCTTTGGTGAAGGGAATTCCAACGAGAACAAACGCGCTTCAGCAGAAGAAAATCTCGAATTGGCAGACGGGAAAAGATGGCATACAGACAATCATCGTACAGGTCGTTGATGAGCATGCTGGCACGAAGTGGACTAATGAGACAAGTGGAAAACCCGATTTGGCGAAAGTAAAAACGATTTCGAAAATAATAAAAATATAAATAAAAGCGAATGAACAAACGACTGCTGCTTGCTGGAGGGCCAACTGATGGCCACCGACGACAGACTTATATACAACGACGATCATCAGCTGTGTGAATCAATGTCAATATAACCAGTACTGGTTGTTTCACTCATATAGAGTGTGCTTTCAACTGATTGCATCATACGATGAAAGAGTCGATAAGTGAGAAATTATAATAATTTTGAGTTCGGCTTTGTCATCATGTTGTCATAATCCAAAACCGAACAAAGATCTTCGTCACGAAGCTTCGTGAGTATCGAGTTGTAAACAGAATCGACGTTCAAATCGACAAAGAAACACAATAACAACAAGCAGAAGTCATATTCAGCAGCTGACTGTCATCAAACTATTAGTTATTGATTTGGAGACATTTTTGGGTTTGCTCTCTGTCCTGATTATCATTGGTATAGCCCACCGTGCATCGTTATGATTTGAAACTGTAAGTTTCACAATTACTGACAATTCCTTTTGAACGATTACTTTTCCTCTAGGTGGATGGGGCCGGCATTACAAAATTACTCCAATCCAGCGTAACAAGGATGAAAAGGAAGTTGGCGAAATAGAGAAACTTACTCATGTTTAGGAAAATTGTCAAGTTTCTGGGCTTTTGTGATTATCTCAATTTTAGATTCAATATTACCGATTGTGTGCACATAACCCATTACTTTGACTATACCTTATATCATACTAATGAAGCAATTTTGGTGAAACTGGTAATACTGATTACTTTGTACTATGTAATTATATTTGATTTGATTACATTAAAGTTTTGCTTCAAATTGTCTCTCAACTACAATGGAACAGCCTTTACAAAAGACACTAATTTTAGGCGTTTGTGTCACTATCTTGTATTCGATGGTCTGCTCCGTCTCGGCACTCGGGCCATTAGTCTATATTTTTAAGAGCAACTTATCCGCAGCTTGATTTCGTACAGTCCAAAGCGCATTCCTTGAACGGTCCAGCGGCCGAATAGCTGGAATGTGACTGTAATCAATCTTTTTCATATCAAATCTGTCCAGATCCAATTGGCCATTCTTCTCGATGCTCATGGTCTCGATAAGAAGTGTACAAAAGTGTTAACCATTCCAATTGGAACAAGTTGAAAAGTATAAAATGCCTTTATTATGAAAATGCAATAATTTACAACTTGTTAATAAGACTCATGAATAATGAATAATGATTTGAACTGCTTGTGAGTAGAAAACATGGAAATAATTTATATACCGAGTATAATACTCACAGTATTACAGGTCATGGAAGGATTTGTTCGTTTTGCAAATATTTGTCAAACATTTGTTTGGTCGATTCACTTGTGAATGGTCTTTGAAAGGACAATGATAATGCTGATTGTTTGATGTCTTCGGAGCAAAAGTCCAACCACTTCTGGTAGAACTGGCCGGTTTTGGTCTCACGTTCTGCCACATTCGACACCGAATTGGGTCTGTCGGCAAAGTCAGTCTGGTTAGCAGCACAGTCCTGTCCATCACGACGACCACCGCCACGGTTGACAAACTCAACCGCCTGAGAGCCAAAGCGAATCTTCACGTGCGACAGTTTGTCGTTGTTGCATCGGATGAAATCGCCATCACTCAACTCGCCGATAATCGCAAGTTGAGTTCCAAGTGCAAGACGACTATGTTTTGCATTCGGCTCTTTGGGCTTTTCCTTGTTGGATTTATGTTTCTTTATTGAGAAGGCAAACAATTCCGAAAAAGCAGTGCACTCCCCTTTTCGATGCACATCTCCGAACCAGTCGTGGTTGTAGAGTCGCTTCACGTAAACCGATTTCTTCGTATCGCCCTTGAACAGCTCTCGGGCAGCTCGTGGACAGCAGAGTGCTACCTCATTACACCACCATTTGGTGAGACTGGTTCGACTGTCCGACTGTTGCTCTAACCGATGATGCAATTGGTAGTCATCGTTCATTCTCCAAATTGGTTCACTCTTGTTGACGCGATACACTCCCAGGAACAGGTTGATTGCATTCTGTTTGTCCCAGTCGCTGAATGCATTACTGTAGTAACGAGTGAGTGATTGCATGGTATCCTTAGGCTGAGCAATGAACCGATTGGCCACTCCCTGGTAGGTGTCAATGTGGCGCACCAGTGAAGAGCCAGCATATTGCATTGCAATCGTATCGCCATGCACTTCGTACAATTCCTTCAACAACTGGACAATGTCTGTCTCGAATTTCAGCACAGGATCGGCTATAGCGCCCATTGTGAACAGTTGATAGCCCAATGCAACTTGGCCAATGGCAAATTGAGCCGAATTGGTTCGATCGAGACAGTCCACACAATTCACTCGAACAATTCCCTTCTGAATGATTGCCTCATTGCTGTCGTCCACTGTCATCGGCCATCCAGTTTGCTCGTTGATGGCAATTCTTCGACTCTGAAAGTATCCAGTCTTCTGCAAAATGTACTGTGCAATGCCCGCAAGTGCCTCCATCACGTGTTGATCTTTTATGTTTTTCAGCAGTGCCATGTCACAGCCGATTGGCTCTATTTGATGCTCAAGTGGAATGAACTGATTCAAATAGTTAATTGCTTCCTCATATTGAGCATAGAGTATGCCCTCTTGAGGCTTCGCTTCTTTTCGCTTCATCAAATTGAGCACAATAATAGGCGAACCATAATCGTACAGAAGACAATTGAAATGTTTTCCTGTTGTTTCGAAGAATGGATCACTCAAATTGATCTTGATCGGTGGTTTGTGGACAATCTTCTTTTTGCCTATAGACTGAGACCAGAGAGTGGGAACAGATCCACGAATTTGAACAAAAGAGGTAAACAGACCACATTTGTAGGAGGAAACATTGTCATCGTGAACTATTTGCTCAGTTTCGACCTCATTTGCGGCAGATCCTTCAAAGTTGGCACCACGTTTGTAGTAACGAGTGCCGGCATACTTTTTCGACCGTCGTGCAATTAGCGTTAGATTCAACTTCCGTGCACTGATTGGCAGTCGAAACTGTCCCACAAATCCGTGAGTGATGTAAAGGAAGAAGTCGTTATGAACCGAAAAATACATTGGCACTAAAAGATGTTCGTTCCAAACAAACTTCATATTTGGATTTATCAACATCGAATTATCGCTGATATCAGCGTATTTTCTTGAGGCAATGAAATCTTGAGACACACCCCACAAAGTCTCCGAATGACCGAAGCCACAATCCCTGAGTTGAGCATCGTTGGCCAAACAAATTGGAGCCAAATTATACTGCAGAGTATTGGTCAGATCATAACTGTAGCTAAAGTAGAAATTTGTCTTCAAATCGACTTCTTTGAACATGTTATAATATTTTTTTTCTACCGAGGAGCGCGAACCTTTTCCTTCCTTCGGGATGTACACCATGATAGTATCCTCAATCTGGTACACACAATGGCGACTAATGATTGCCACACATCGACGCTGTGTAATCAGAATCAAATAGAAACCTTCGAGGAAACGCACCACGCCAACAATTCCGAAAGCAGCAATTTCAAGTTCAGGAGCACTCGTAAGGAAGCCTTGTTCAAGTTGATAAAGTTGTAATTCCGTAGAGGATAAGATACGCTTTCCTTGATCATCACAAACGGTCAAATTGTTCTTTGTGCGTCGGTCAATCTTCAATACACGATGTTTCGTTTGACAATTATTTGAACCAATTACATAAAGAAACTATTATCGCAAGAAGGTAAAATATCAATTAATAAAAAATTAAAACCAAGTTATACTGAAACATTAAAACATACATTTGCAGTTTGATAACAGGCGATCTTTTCAATACAGAAATTATTTTCGTTAATGAATGATCTCAATTCGCGGACCTTACGATCGTCATTTTCGATGTGATTGCGGTTGTGATCCAAAGGCGGCATAGTCGAGTCAGGCAATTTGTCATTGTCTAAATTGTTCATTGTTTTATAGTGTCTTCAGACAATGAACAATACTGAATATAAAATCAATGAAATCAAACACAAATAAAAACTCTAGCAAGTATATAACATGCTTACAGACAAATGCCGAAACGATGAATAATTCAACTGTCATCAGTTTGTTTGACAACAAGTGTGTGCTACTTTCAAACTAGATGGAAGCACGTTACTCAACTCATCAACAACACGTTACTAGAAAGTCAGCTGAAATGGAGTTTTGGGGACCCTAAACAACTTGTTGATATTTTGTTCCTCAAAGTGACCTAATCCCTTAATAGTTGATTCATATTATGAATTTCATAACAATCGTGGTAATCTTTACTTTTCACTATATTTCAAAATTTATATTTTTTTAGCAAATGGAGCGACAATGTTACACTCAACGAACACAGGCCTGCAGTTTTTCTGCTTTCACGCGAACTATTTTTTTGAACTTTTTCCTGGAAGCATGAAAGCAAAGTGACTTATGAAAAATGGTTCTAATTGCGATTTATAGAAGAAAACAGATTTGTTTCGATTCAAATTATTTTGGGTATTTAAGCTACTGGTTTGCGCCAAGTTTGTGACATTATTTATGGTTCTTATTTTGCCCCCACTCTTTATTTCCTAATTCATTTTTCACAATGAACTTTGTTTTCTGTTCTCCTCTTGCCTGTTTGATGGTGTTCATTCTCGTGATACATCACTCGGTGACCAAAGTCGACTGCGATGGTGATGACGGAGATGAGGTAAGCGATTTGTGTGTGAATTACTTTATGATTCTAATCGATCTTAATTTCTGCAGTCATGTAAGAGCATACAAAAGCCGAGCGATGGCAAATTTGATGTTTTGTGCGTTGGCATGCTTCGAACGCGAATGTTGATGATCACCACCGATTGGATGGTGTACGATATGCCGATGGTTTCGTTGAGTTCAACCATCAATAAGCTTTACCTCAACGGCACCAAGCCGATTCCGGTGGCAGAAAAGTGGCCTAACCTAGTCAACTCCGAACGATACAAATCGGCTCATCAAATAATGTACAACTGTTTTACTGTCGTCGACAAAGTAGGCGATTATCTAATTGGCACCACAAAGTTAAGCACAAAAAGGGATGGCTTTCGTTACGATTTGGGCCCACAGACTGTTGGCAGAGGGTTTTATTACAAAGGAAACGACACTCAGGTGCTCATTTCCTCGAACGAGTTGAATAGCTTTTATGCAATCAACAAAGGATTTGATGGCGAAGAGAAAGACATTCGAATTATGCGATATGTTTTTCAAAGTGATACTGCGGTGAACAGCACATATATTAATCCCGAGAAAAATGATTCAGCATTTTACCGGATGTGTAAAGTAGGCAACAGTCAAATAGAGGTTGTTAAAAGTGAGTCTTCCAAGTGTGATCCCCTGGGATGGCCTGTTCTCAAAGGATTCATCGCGAACCATATCTTCTACCTGTTTGGTGGCAATTACATCTTTACCTTCCCTGCTGCTGTGTACGACGATGACAACGAGCCAGTCCAGTTCCAAAAAATATTGATGAACGACTTCATTCAGTGTTCCGGTAATATCACAGCTGATGCACGAATGGGCGCTACCACATGTAAGTGTGTCATCGTATTTGATCATTTCGAGTAATTTATTGAATATCTTTCCAAACCTAGCTGGCATCTTTTGGGGTGTAATTATCGCTGTCATCCTTATAATTGCCATCGCTGTGCTCATATGTATTCTATGCATGATGAGGGAAGCGAGAAAGAAGAAAGAAAAGAAAGAAAAGAAAGAAATCAAGCAGGATGGCTCTTCGAAGAATTCTCGTGCAGCTCAGAGTGATCGATCTACTGGCGTAAATGGTTTCGGTCAGCTTTCAAATAAGCAGAAGAATCCGTCCAAAAAGCGGGCTTCCTCAAAACGAAGCAGAAAAAATTCAAAGGCATCTGCTCGCTCTGGTCCTGGTCTAGGAAAGTATGGTAAATTGACCGCAAAATGTCCAGACAAGTCGGGTCACTCTGCTAGCCATTCGACTCGATCTAGTTCCAAACGGAAAGGGAGCAAATCGCGATCGCGAAATGGTCAAAGTGGCTCTGCTCGTTCGGGAAATATCGGCAAACCGAAGAAAATCTCTCACAAGGCCAATTCTGCGAAGCACTCTGCAGGCCGAAACGATCTTACTGCCCGAACTGGCATAAATTAACCAATGATGGTTCTCTGTTGCAATAAAACATTAAAACACAATTGACAATGCAGATTCTGGTTTGAATTTGAAAATTGTTTTATTTAGTATTAGCTATTTGAATCTATTAGTAAAGTTAAATAATAATTTCAGTTTCCCAATGAACCAAAGAAAACAACCGCGCAACTTACAAAATCAAAACAAACTACCTCATTTATGAATACTTTACAGAGCCGTATTTATGTACTTGTTTTGTTGGGCTGTACGCGCCCCGTTGGTTTCCATATTTTACATTTATTTTTGTATAACTATATTTGTGAATTGCCTTTATTTTACAATTTTGGTGTAGTAGCACCCTAAAAGCTTATTTTCTGAATACGCGGTTATATGCCTGTTTACTTCACCACATGCTTTGGCTGGATGGCATGATGCATTGCGTGAGACACAAACTTGAAGTTTGTTTGAGACTGTTTTGAATTGTTTATTTAATTGAGAAAATACCTTGAGGTAAGGTATTTCGTGTTTGCTTTAATTAATAACTACAATAACTTATTCTCATTATTAACAGATTCTCCGTGTGCGATGGGGTCACTGTGGACTCGTCGTTTGGTTTTACAATCGTACCGAACCTCACCGATGGTCGTTACCGGTACACATGTTCAGCCAAATCATCGGTTACTTCGGTTATTCAGTGATGGAAACGGTTCCCGTAGTTTATCATCACTTTCATCAGTTGGTCGTTCGCTTTCATTACCGTGCACCCAATCTGTATTAGCCCGAAACCCAACGTGGTGGAGCCTTCGAAGGAATCTAGAACGCCCGCTTGTCCTTTCGGGTTCAGTTCGGTGGCTCAGTTCAAATCCAAATGATAATTCTGACGAGTTTAGTGATTCTGATCTGGCAGCCGCACAAGCTGTGGCCACTCCCGGTGGTGGCCTTGCTCAGTCCGCTCTATCACCCATCAACATACCCGATATATTTCCAAACGTTCCCGTGATTGCCATCAACCGAAATCCTGTATTTCCGAAATTTGTCAAACTAATCGAGGTGACCGATCCGAATTTGATTGCACTCATCAAGCGGAAAGTTGATCTTCGTCAACCGTATGCGGGTGTATTTATGAAAAAGTCCGACACAAACACTTCGGAGGTTGTCACCAATTTGGACGATATCTATTCGGTAGGCACATTCGTGCAGATTCATGAACTACAAGACATGGGCGATAGAATCCGAATGATTGTAATGGCACATCGACGCATTCGAATCTTAAATCAGCATGATGAATCTCTGCCGGAAACGTCACCTTTGGCATCATCTGTCAAAAAGAACGGTCGTAAGAAGAGAGCACGAAAAGTAAACGGACAATTGGGTGCCGTTCCACTTGATAATATTCCAACAGACACTAAAGTTGAATCACTCGATTCGGAGCCTATTGAAACTTCTAGCGAAACTCTCGACCCAAATACGTTGGTTATTTCGAAACCAAATCCCGTTCTGATGGTAGAAACGGAAAATATTGATCATGATGAATTTATTGAGAATCAAGAAATCAAAGCTCTCACTCAGGAAATTGTCAAAACAATTCGTGACATTATCTCGATGAACTCACTGTACCGCGAACCAATTTTACAACTGATGCATTCGGGCCAGAAGATTGTGGACAATCCAGTCTTTCTGTCCGATCTTGGTGGAACATTGTCTGGTGCCGAATCTAGTGAACTTCAGCAGATTCTCGAAGAGAAAAATATTCCAAATCGACTCTACCTGTCACTATCATTGCTGAAGAAGGAATATGAGCTTAGTAAATTGCAACAAAAGATTGGCAAGGAAGTCGAGGAAAAGGTTAAACAGCAACATCGAAAGTTTATGCTCAATGAACAACTGAAGATTATCAAGAAGGAGTTAGGTCTGGAGAAAGATGACAAAGACGCGATAGTGGATAAGTTTAGAGCGAAGATTAAGGATTTGGTCATTCCCGCACATGTTCAGGAAGTGATCGATGAAGAGCTTAACAAATTGTCACTTCTCGACAATCATTCATCGGAATTTAGTGTCACACGAAATTATCTCGATTGGTTGACTTCGATGCCATGGGGATTGAGCAGTGTGGAGAATTTGGAATTGAAGCGTGCTGCTGAGGTACTCGATGAAGATCATTACGGCATGGAAGATGTGAAGAAGAGAATTCTCGAGTTTATTGCTGTCAGCCAACTGAAAGGACACACACAGGGCAAGATTTTGTGCTTTTACGGACCACCAGGTGTTGGCAAGACTTCGATTGCTAAATCAATTGCACGTGCCTTGAATCGTCAGGTAAGAGCTTACTTCTGTCTAAATTAGGCCTGATTTATTGTTTGTATTTTTGCAGTATTTCCGTTTTAGTGTCGGTGGTATGACCGATGTGGCCGAAATTAAAGGTCACCGACGAACATATGTTGGCGCAATGCCTGGCAAAATCATTCAGTGCCTTAAGAAGACTAAAACTGAGAATCCACTTGTGTTGATTGATGAAGTGGACAAGATTGGTCGTGGTTACCAGGGCGATCCATCCGCGGCATTGCTTGAGCTTCTCGACCCCGAACAGAATGCCAATTTCCTCGACCATTATCTCGATGTGAACATTGACTTATCGAAGATTTTGTTTATCTGTACGGCAAATGTTTTGGACACCATTCCCGAGCCACTGAGAGACCGAATGGAGTTGATTGAGGTGTCTGGTTATGTGGCCGAAGAAAAGGTTGCCATTGCGGAGGTATGTTTTCTGATTTTTTTGTTGAATTGCCATTTAATTTGTTGTTTTGTTTTAATAGCGATATTTGATTCCTCAAGCAGAGAAGGATAGTGGCATCAGCAAGGAGAATGTTGACTTGCACAAGGAGGCTGTCAACACACTAATCAAGTCGTACTGTCGTGAATCTGGTGTGCGAAACTTGCAGAAACATATCGAAAAGGTTGCATTGTAAACTATATATTTTTGTTTGTTTATTAACTTGTTCGTTATCTCTAGATTATGCGTAAGTCTGCTTATAAACTGGTTAATAAGGAGCAAGAAAAAGTGGACATCAATGTAGATAATTTGCAAGATTTTGTTGGGAAGCCAATCTTTGTACACGACCGAATGTACGACCAAACACCGCCTGGTGTGGTGATGGGATTGGCATGGACATCACACGGCGGTTCTACACTCTACATTGAGACTACTGTTCATCGTAAATTGGACGAGCCAAAGATTCAGGATCAATCGACTCAGATTTCACCAGCTGTGGCTCCACCAGCTCCTCCAGTGGTTGGTTCATTCCAGTTGACTGGTCGTCTCGGTGATGTGATGAAGGAATCGGCCACCATATCGTACACCTACGCCAAATCGTTCCTCCTCAACCGTGAACCATTGAATGAATTTCTGCAGAAGGCTCACATTCATTTACACGTACCAGAAGGTGCAACGCCCAAAGATGGACCGAGTGCTGGCTGTACAATGGTGACAGCACTGCTTTCACTGGCACTCAACCGACCGGTCAGACCCAATCTGGCTATGACTGGTGAGATTTCTCTCACCGGTAAAGTGCTTCCCGTTGGTGGCATCAAAGAGAAGATTATCGCCGCCAAGAGAGCAGGCGTGAACACGATCATTCTGCCCGACGATAATCGAAAAGATTTTGCCGATCTTCAAGAGTTCATCCAGGAAGGCTTGACGGTGCATTTTGTTAGCCATTATGATCAAGTCTACGACATTGCCTTCAATTACTGAACGACGTACAAACGGAGATTGATCTGACCGATGCATTATATAATATTATTTTGTGAATACTTATTTCTAGTTTATTTTATATACACTTTTCTAATGATTGTTTAATAAATTCAAATTGCGTCATCGCCAGTAACTCCTTTCGTCTCTTTATGATATTTGTGAATATCTCTTGTGATGCAATATGTCGCGCCAAACAAGCGCGCAAAATTCGGTTTGTTTCACTGTTCGTGTTTAGAAAACTAGTTGTGGGTGGTGTTGCCCCAGTTTGGGCCATTTCAGCTGCATTCAGTGATTTAGTTCTTGCTTGGTTGAGTGTAGCGGTGACGTTGTGTGCAGTGGCACTGTTTCATTCCACTGCCCTTCACGACAGCAGCGCCAATTGAGTTCGCCATTGGCGCACTCCTGCTGTGTGTGTGTGTCGTTGCTCGTCCGTTGTTCTTATGTGCTTGTGACTGCTCACGCAATTCTTCTTGCGCGCTCGCCTTACGTTCTGTTGTCTAATCTTTTAATTATCAGAACTTTGAAATCGAACTTTATCATGTCTGACATAGTTATCTCAACCGAGACTATTGCGGTCGGAGACGAAATCGAAATTACAACTACCGAGGCCCTTTTGTCGACCCCATCTTCACCCGTTCAAGAACAGTCCACTGCTACCGTTGCTGCAATGACCCCCGGAGGTACAGTTTCCACGACTGAGGCCGCTGAAAATTCTCAAATTAAACAGAAACGTAAATACGTTCGAAAAGTTCCTCTGAAGAAGAAAATTCCAAAGGAGCCAAAGCCTCGAAAACGGACCGTAAAAGCAAGAGTCAAGGCCTCTGAAAGTAGTGGCGAAGAGAAAGCAAACTTTGCTAGTGTGGACACAGTTGAATCTGCCTCTTCTGGTTCTGGAGCTGAAAGTCAAGACATTCCGAAGGCTAATGTTGATGATGGCACTAAAAAAGGTCGAGGACGTTCTGCTGTTGGTCGTGGCCGAAACCGTTCTACTAACCGAGGTGGAAAGCGTACCTTTCTTACTATTCCAGTTGCTTCCTCGACAATTTCATCAACTTCGGTGAGCGCTATCGTATCTACTGAAGTTCCTGTTGCTAATACCGCCGATCCCAAAATTAATGAGAACGAGAAGAAAATTTCGAAGGAACCTGAATTGTCAACCATTATGGAGGCGTCCTTTTTAGATGTTCCTCAAGAACCGAAGCAACTTTTGGCCCCTTCAAAGGAAGATCCAATGGCCATTCAAAAAGTTCCTGTACAGCTATCTTTGGCAAAACAACAAACAACCACAATTGTGCCTGTCACTGAACAGACACCCGCTTCGGATTCTGACATTAACTCAATTGAGAGTGAACCCAATAAGGCATCTCAACCTGCTAAGAAAATTTCTGCTTCGTCAGCCAACAAGTCTTTTGTTCTTCGAGAAAAGATGTTCTTTACTGTTCCCAGTGCAGATTTGAATAGATTGACGGCTAACAATGTCAAATTTACGCCTTTGAAAAATGGAGTTTCAGCTGGTGGCGTTGGTGAAGTAAATTCTGCCATACCTGCGATCAATACTTCCCGACCTGTGACTGTGAAGCTATCAGCAACAAGCAGTAACAATCAAAAGACACACTTGCATTCTCCTAGTGTTAGCTTGCATTCTGATTTGGAACAAAACGCAAACCGTGAGCAAAACCGCTCAGCCACTCGAAACAATGTTCCACACCAAACTGGTGCCAAACGTTTTTGTTCGATATCGAAGAATGCTCGAAGCTATGCTCCATACAGCTACGGTTCACGGTCCGCTATGGCTCCATATTATCGACCGTCGCCAGTATTTCCGCCAATGTATGGTATGCCAAACTTGGGCTTCGATGCGGATGGCGACAATCAGTTTCTTCACAGCATTGCTTCTTATCTCGAAATGGTAATCTATTTTAAATTTTTCATAACTGAATGTAAAACTTATTTTTTTATTTAGGTCCATCGTGACGATAAGTTGGTGGTTCGCCAACGAATTATGGACGTGTTAATCGAATACCAGAAAAACATACCCATTCCTGGTAGATCGCGGCTGTTTTCTGGTGCTTTTCAAAATTCCAATAAGATGTCCACCAACGACAACCGTCCGACTTCAGCAGCAGCTTCGGCGCCTTCAGCTAAACTTCAGGAAGAGGTCAATTTGTCGAACAACCAAGACAATGTTGAGGAAATGATTTTTGAAGAAGAGGAGGAACTGGAAGAAACGCGAAACATGGACATTAATATGATTTACGACAACGCTCCTGGACCTAGACTTAATGCTGTTTCCAATGAAGGTGACAACGTTATCTTGCGAACTTCATCCCGTGGAAACAAAGGTGTCCCACCTGGACGATTTGGACAAGGAGAATATGTCAGCTATGACTTAAAGGATATCTAATTGCTCTCCACTGTGAGTACATTCTCGCATTTTATTATACATTTTTCATCGTTATAGATGATTTATATCATACTTATAATATTTTAAGCCTTCTAATAAAGAGTTTTCTTTCGATTTATTCTGATTGCATTTATATATATTTATGTTTTCTTGTGCCTGAACTTTATCGATTTATGTTCATTGTGCATCACACGTGTGACTATAGCAACGGGAGTCAACTGCGGACTAACTGAGGACGATTAAGACTGTCGTTGAGTTGTCGTTGCTCGTTGACCAATGAGTTAAGCCTTTGCTTCTCTCACCTGAAGCCTACCTAGACTGTAGGCGATCTCTGCGCAGTACTGTCCTTCTACAGGTTGACCTGTCCCCTGACCTGTGAAACGTTGTCTTGACGTTTTCTCGACGACATGCCCGATGTTTCTTCGACTAGCTTTAGCGCGCGATTAGCACATTCTTCGTTTAGCATTCGTGCAAAACAGTCGATTCTCTCCACAATTATATCTCCTTAATTGAAATTCAAGCAATGTCGAATGATATGTTGGTCCAAGACGAATTGGTGTTTGACGCTTTTGAGCAGCCAACTCCAAATGCATCGCCTTATAACTCATCTAATAGTGGTCGCCTCTTCACTTCGGTCGATTCGATCTTGTTGATGAAACGGGCCCGATGTCAAGAGGAAACAGTGCAGTCTTCTGAAGAACACTGGTCCATTAATAATACACAAACCAACGGCACTGAACATTCCTATGAAGATGTCGCAAATTCTATAGTTGCCAACGATTCACTCGACTTGCCTCGTTATTCTAGCGAACGGCGAATTGCCGATGCCAATCGGAAACGACTCTTTGTTGACTCGAAAGATTCTCAAGAGAAGCGTGTTCGATTTGCCAGTGGCACTCCTCATGAGATTTCATCGTCGTTTAGTGACAGCCTTCGACAAGACCAAACAACAGTCATCTTTCGACAACCTTCTGCAAATCTATCTCGAGGATATTTGGTTTCCAATTTGACTGCCCAATCCGACGAGGATTATGCTCGAGGAATATTGCGGTGGCTCAAACAGGTATTACTTGTGTTTATCACTTTGACTTTGAATTCTAATTATTCTTTGTTTGCCAATTAGATTCCTGGTGATCGTAAGTGCCTTGTTCGTCACCGGCTGAATCAGGTTTTTATGGACGAACGTCAATTTGAGCTCTTTCGTTCCACCGAACCGCCATCTTCTCCAGACGAATCGCCAATTCCGTTCAATCAAATGTTTACCACACTCTTGAACGGTAATGTCGCTTATGGAAGTGACTTGTGTTCGATGTATCGCCCAATGCCGAATTTCATGCAAGCACCACTACCACCACGAACATCAACACCAAGTGGACAACTTACTCCCCAGAACAGTGCTCCTATTGATCGAGTCTCTAATTCGGCTGGACGAGTTCCTTCATTCTTTGCAATTAACGATTCATTGCTCTTGTGGGAAAAGACCAATCAACAGAAATCCAAAAATGTGTGAACGTGCGAATGCACGACCCTTTCGATTATACCATCACTTGATTATTAGTGATTATCTACATTTATGTTTATCGAATATATATGATATTTGATATTTGTAATAAAACTTATTTGAAATGTCTATACTCTCGTGCTTTATTCTAGATTGCGATTGTTTATTGTTTTCTTTGCCTATTGCAATTTTTTCAATAGCAGCGGCGTATAATTAAAATGTCATGCCACTAATGTGCCTAAATTTAGTTTAAACTGATGACCATTTCTGGGACAATGGTTCGTTCGTTGGACTCCACTAATAAATGTACATTGTCATTGGGTATTGGTAGTGTAATTTAGTACTAAGTAGATAGTCATAAATATGCTAAGTCGGATGGAAACAGTTGAACACACAAAATTATTCAATGAGGGTTTGTATTTTATTGAGATAATAGCACAATCTTTACACGTCAATCTGTAAATGAACATGCAAATTTGGTTTACGTCCACCAAGTTGAGTTGCACTTCTGTCGGTCAAATTCATTTGTCTCACCTTGGACATCATGTACCGCAATGTTCCGAGTTGCAGTCTAATGGCAAGCAGCAAAAGATAATAAGTGATGACGAAACCATAGGCCAGCACAATCAGAATAAGCAGTTGCATTACGAGAAGAACCTTTGTTTCGTTGAGGTTTGAAATGTGGTCCTGAATGTATGCCGATAGATTCATCGCAAACGAAAAAGAGACAGAGTTGAGAACACTAAAGTTGATGTTGACTAAACAAGGGTCAGAAATGGAATGAGCTTGAGAATAACTTTGCAGTGACACTTGTTCGCACATTCATGCAATTGGTCTACTGGTAAAAGGCCAAGTGAATTAGCTTGGTGAAGGGTGGCGTCGTTAATTGCTTCCAAATGCTTCGACGTTGACGGGGCCATGTGTGCGCGCGGTGTCGGGCCGAGGCTGTCGGCCTCTAGAATTTAGCTAAAAGGCAACCAAGCGGCTACATGGGAACAGCATATGAGGCCAATAAATTAGAGAGGCAAAGTAAACGAGAATAAGAACAAACATATTCAATTACAAATTGAAGACAGATGACACCAACAAGAGTGAGAGGCGAACAAGGATTGCTCGACAATAAAACAATCTCAAATGTATTTTGGCCGGTTAGGCACAAGTTCCAACCGATTATAATCATTAAAATTTTGAATTGCCATTTTAGTAAAATGACATTTTACTGAATTTAGCCAGAATATAATTAAATTCGATATTGAAGATCCACATTGTTTTGTTTAAAAATTCGAGACAAAATAGCGTTGATTGTGATCATTGTAGCCATATGAATTATATCTGAAAAATTAAGTTATTAACATTTAGAAGCGAAATCGAAACGAATTATATTTAGTTGCCTGATGATGTTAGGTGATTCGTTGGTTGGTGCGACCGATATACATCTTTTAAGATGAATAGTTCTATTCAATAAGGCGACAAAAAAAACGAGAGAATAATTAAGAGAAATTGAAAAAATGAATTACGAAACAAAATTACCATCAAAAATGAGAATCGCAATTTGAATTTCAGCAAAATAATTTACTGACAGTTTTACTATTTCAACTGCACCTAGGTTAAAATAGTCTTTACTCACATATCCTCTTTAGCACTGTAAACAATAATTTCCCTCTCGCGTTTGTTTTGGTTAAATTATTATTACCGTTCGTTTTTTGTGAATTACTTTGATTTTGTCATGCCGCCAGAATGGATCAAGACAATACAGTAATTTCCGAAAAGTCAAAGAAACCACGAAAGAAGAGTACGCGACATTTCATCAGTCTGGGCGAAAAGGCCAAACTGTTGAGTTCGATCGACGGGCTAATTCAGCAAGGAAAATCTTTTGCTGATATTGCTCGGGAATTAAACTTGAAACGGCAGTATGTTCGCAGTTTGTACAAATGCAGAAAAAAAGTCCAAGATTTTCTCAATATTTCCATCAATCCTAGGAATGCGGTAAGAATTGTTATTTTGAAACATTTTAGATTAATTTAATTATTTATTTATTTCTAGAAAATGATGCGAAAACGGGGCTATATGACCAGTGTTATGGAACCTATTCTCCTATGTTGGCTTGAGGACCAAGTGTCCCGAAATTTGAAATTAACCTCACTCCAAATTCGTCTGAAAGCACGTCGGCTGATGTCACTATTTTCCGAACAGTTAGGCAAGCCTCCGTCTTGTTTTCGTGCCAAAATTCATTGGTTTGAAAGCTTCCGTCGACGGAATTGTGTTAAAGTAATTACAAAAGAGACAATGAGTGGCGAAATGGAGTTGGATGTTGTCAATTGTGATGCCATTGAGGAATTTGCAGGAAAACTCGACGATATAATCACCAAAGGCGACTACAAGCCAGAACAGGTGTTTGCCGTGGATGAGTTTCGGTTTCAATGGCGCAATTTTCCCGAATTTAAACCTTCAAATAAGCCAAGGACATATCCTGCTACGATTATGTTTGGTTTGTTTATTTTAATGAAAACTATTTATTTATTTTCAATTTTGAAAATAGGAACGAACGCTACTGGCGACTGTAAACTGAAACCACTTCTCATCCATCGTTTCGATACTCCAAATGCGCTTTGTGGATACAAAAAAGAAAAACTCAATGTCTTATATCGAACCAATCGACCGACCACTCAGATGACTGCTGATATTTTTCTCGATTGGTTTCAAAACGCATTCATTCCCGAAACGAGAGAATATCTTCAGCAAAAGAATCTGCCTTTCAAAGTTATACTTCTGCTTGACCAAGCACCAGTTCACCCGAAACACCTGATTTCTCTACATTCGAACGTCAAAGTGATCTTTTTCCCCGCAAACACATCCGTTGCTCTTCAACCAATTAATCGGGAATTGTTTCGTCTATTCAAATGTGATTTTATAAAACGAACTGCAATACATGCGGTTGAAAAGATGAAGCAATGGCGAAAAGGGAGGTTTGAATTTGCTGAATTTTGGCAAGGATATCTTGAAAAGTTCTCTCTTCGTGATTCTATCAAATTGGTTGGTGAAACATGGAGCCGATTGAAAGCCAAAGCTATTTGTGCACTATGGAAACCTTTGCTGTTTGTTTGTCACGAAAGTGTACCTATTTATGACGAAGATGTTTTGCTTGCTCCACTAAAACGCGATGTAATTGGTTTTATGGCTTTTAACGGACTCCAGATTAATTGTTTGGATCCATTTCTGGAACCAGAAACTTTAGATGATGCCGTCGATTATGAAACTCTCACTCTTAGTCACATTCAAGCAATTGTCGAAGCTGAAAATCCTTCTGAGCAGATTGTCACCTCCACTGTATATAATAATAATTGTTTTGAAAACATGGATAATCACGAAATTATCGTCGAAAATTGTGATACAATTGCCAAAGTGCCAAATCAGGATTTTGTCATTTGTGGAGGTGACAATGAGATTTCTTCGAATTCTGAGTTTGAAGATCAATGCCACTCGGAACCAGAAATTGAAGAAGTTGACTTTGACGACGCTTTTGCTCAAGCCATGGAAATACAGAACGACTATCAAGTGGTCACTTCTGATGAGAACTCTGACCCTATGCCCGTTTATGATCTCAGTTTATCTTCTTGGGTCACTAGAGACAAGCCGGATGGTGGTTATGTCGAATGTGATCAGTTACATTGTGATTGTATTAGAGAAGTAATACGAATTTTAGCCAATTGTAAATGTACTCCTTGTGAGTGATTTTTTGTGATAATTTTATACACAATTTTTAATAATTCTGATCGATCTCAAGATTTATAGTTTCAAATTTGAAATAAATAATCTATTTGAACACTTGACATTCAGTTGTGTGAAAATAGCATTTCTCTCCGAGGCCTTCACTCAGCGGCAGCGTAACGAGTCGGACTTTACTTGAACTCGAAATAATAACAACAAAACCAGTTGCTTTCTGCATTGGCGGGATTTCTTTTTATTTTTTGTGTGTTTAAATGTACGAATATGAGTGACATGGACATTGTTCCTCGCCGGCCAAAAAAGGCACCCAAGAAGCCTTCTGTACGACCGGCACCAAATGGTGTACACAATCGTGCCAGTTTGGTGGAGAAAAAAGAGATGATCGAAGCTATGGAGAAAGGCTTAGCCGAAGGTAAATCCTACGCCAAGGTTGGCGAAGAGTTGAACATGACCCGACAGTTGGCGAGAAGTATTTTTCTTAGACGAAATCATACGAAACATTTTCTCAAGTTGGCTAATAATCCGAACAATTCAGTAAGAATTTGCTATTTTTAACTATTATTTTTGTTTATTTTGTTATTTTAGAAAATAGTACCAAAACGAAGTTATGTTATAAATCTAATGGAATCGTCACTTGTCAGTTGGATTGAGGACCAAGCTCTAAAGCAGGTCAGAGAAGCCGGGCCACAAATTCGGGAGAAAGCACGGACGATGATTGGCAATATTGATCAACAGTTGGCTCGTACGACCCAATTTGCCGGCAGTGGTGGATGGTTTAGTAATTTTCGACGGCGTAACGGACTCAAATGGACTCATCCTCCTGATACTACTAGCAACAAGTTTACTTATCTGCAAACTACTAATCCCGTTACAGTAAATAGATTTCTGAACGAATTGGAAGAAATTATTGTCACTGGACAGTACACAACAGATCAGGTGTTTGCACTGGATGAGTTTGGTTTAAAGTGGAAGAATTTGCCAATTGATCCAGACAATGCAAATCGAGTAACTTTGGCGTTTGGTATGCTTTTTTAAAATCTCAAAATTGAATTTTTATTTATATTTCCTTTCTAGCTACAAATGCCTCAGGTGATTGCAAATTGAAACCTATTCTCGTGAACACACACCAAAGTCCGAAATCACTGAATAATTTGAGTCGAAGCCGACTGCCTGTTACTTTTAGGTGGAATCTAAACGATGCCAAGATGACAGCGGACATATTTCTCGAGTGGTTTCAAAGCGAATTTGTTCCTGAAATAGAAACCTATCTTACTGGGAAGAATCTTCCATTCAAAGCCATCCTTTTACTAGATTCTGCGCCTGTTCATCCAAAAGAACTTGAAACTCTCCATCCAGACATCAAAGTTATCTTTTTTCCACCTAACACATTGGTTTCTTTACAGCCAATTAATTTGAATCTTGTCAAAACGTTTAAATGTTTTTATATTCGACGTGCTCTCGAACTTATGTTCAACAAGACCGACTTGAGCAATGAACAAGCACCGTTTGATCCACAAAATTTGCTTGAAAAACGTGATAAATTCACTATTAAAAGTGCCATTAATCTGATTGGCCAGGCTTGGGACGATATCTCACCTGACCTGATTCGACTTAGCTGGAAGAAAATATTTATTCAAGGCATTCCAATGCTGCCCGAAGACCATCACTTGAGTACATCAAAAGAAGAAATTCAAAATCTATTACAGCTACTTTGTGTACAAGAAGTAAAATTAGATCAATTTTTGGAATCGGAACGCGAAGATGCAGTCGATTATGAAGCACTCAATCAAGGACAGATTGAATTGTTACATGAACTGGAAATTGAACTGAAGGAAATAGAACAACAAGAACAGGAATATGCGGCAATGAAAGCTATCATGGAGGTGGACCGAGAATTGCAGGCAGAGGAACAAGCCAACCTAAATCCGATTCGACGACCAATTAACCCGAATGGCAATAACGAGGACCTGAGTAATGACTCCGAACAAGAGCCTAGCATTGATTCATCAGAACTGATGGAAGTGATTGAAAATGATCACAATTACATCACCAAAGCTCCCTTAACCTCTTTGGACATTTCATACCCACCATTTTCGCTTCCCACAAATAGCCCTACCTCTGACCATTATGATGTCATTGATGATCATGACCATCATGACCATTCTCATTCTGTGAATATTCCGAGTATGGTTCAGCAATTAGTTCGAACCTCACCTTCATCTGTTGACCATCATCAGCATTCGCAACATTCTAAATGTCAATGTGAATGTCTAAAACAGATTCTCAGCCTGTTGCTCAACTGCAAATGTTCTTCATTCGTGGCATGTGCAAAACAATGTCCATCATCGTCGAATAGTATTATAAAAACTGTCAAACCCCTCGAACCTGTACATATTCCCTCGAAAGGACTGAAGACATACTCGAAAGTGAATCCAATTACCACTAAAACTGTTAAACACATATTGTAAGTTTTTAAAAACAATTATATATTTATTCCTATTCCATTTCAATATATTGCGTGCTATAGATTGGCTAGATTGGTTGAAGGCAAATGATTTAGTGGCTGTTGTGTTGTAGTGCTTTTAAGAGGCGTTGTGTTGAGAAGTGCATTTGATTCGAGGTCTTGACAGTCAGCCTTATTGGTGCCATCTTCAATTGTCACCGGGTTCTCTTTCCATAATGTGCTCAGAACGATTCCTGCGAAAAGCATCCATCCAATGTGGATGTTTTGATTGAAGGCACGTGCACACTGTTCCGCGTTGTTCATATCTGTTCGTGAGATGATTCGAGCCAAATTTACACCACAAGCTGCCACCGAAAGGTAGTAAGGCCAGCACTGACCAGTGTTGAGTCCGGCCAATGCCAATGATGAAGTCATCAGTGCTGTAAAGCCGTACAGGTACTCACTGGTCCGGTTACCGAATTTAATTGCGGTCGACTTGAGGCCCAACTTGACATCGTCTTTCTTGTCTTGGTGTGCATAGATGGTGTCATAAATCAAAGTCCAACATATACCACCGAGATAGAGGGGAAGTACAGCAGCTAAATCAAGACTACCATTACAAGCAGCTGACCAGCCGAGAAGGGCGCCCCAGTTGAAGGCCATTCCGAGAACTACTTGAGGATAATTGGTGAATCGTTTACAAGCAGGATAGGTCAACACCAGAGCCATTGAACTGAAAGCAAGAAGAATGCTGTTCAGGTCAAACTGGAGAATGACTAGAAGGCCACACGCGTTCAATCCATGCACCAATACCATTGCATCGAGAGGCGAAATCTGCTTGGCAGCAATTGGTCTTGATTTTGTTCGTTCGACACTGGCATCAATCTTACGGTCCCACAAATCGTTGATAATGCAGCCAGAACTTCGAAGCAGCACGGCACCGGTACCAAACAGTGCCAACAAACTGAGAGGAGGAAAAGAGCCAGCCGTAGTGCTTAACGCTATACTCCACCAACAAGGCCATAGGAGTAACCAGGTGCCAGTTGGTTTGGTTAGCCTCATCAACACTGCATACGGGATTAGTTGAGAAGGCAGACATTGCACCATGCGCTCGGCTATGAATTCGGGTGTTTGTGGTTGTTGTTGTTGGTGATTATTGCTGCTACCACTGCTTGTTGCCAAACCATTTTTGGTGATTAACGAGTGTAACCGAATGTTTTGAAGACTATTTTGGAGTGAAAGTTGATTTTTTCGATTATGTTTCGGATGGTGCAGGTGATGAAGATGAAAATATGATATTGCAGGTTGAATTGTTTTATAGCCTAGTGATGTGGATAACGTAGATGAACGAGGAAGAAACGAGGAAAAAAGAACAAAACGTGAGGAAGTGGATAGGACGGAGGTACGGCACAATAACGAACTCATAATATTTGTTCGTGTTGATAACCAACCGGTGAAAATACAATGTTCAATTAACGCGTAGATGTTGGGAGTATTATTGCAGATTGTAGTGGTAGATAATTCACGAGTAGAACAGTGTTCCTCGGTAGCATATTTTCACACCATCGACGTGTATTTGTACCCAAAGTGCCATCCAACTCCCTTATAGGAAAATTATTAATATTTCATTGAAAACAGCGGTGCTAATACCTCAGTTTGGGTGACCAGTACCGCGACCACCAATGCTGATAAGCAACAAACCAACAAAACACGAAAACAAGTGAAATGGAAAGTAATTTCGGCCGGCTGCAAGGACAACTCGTGTGGTGGTCTGTGTGTTGTAGCTTTCAAAACAAATGATGAACGAGTGCTATCGATTGCACAAATAGACTGAGGTGGCACTTCTCCGGTGACTAAATATTGCCGAGTGTTGTTACGCGTTTGTTTGTTTTGCTATATTTTGTCTTGCTTGGACCACCTCGGAATCTATTGCCACCATGTCGGGATCTGGACCGGACGTTCTCTTTGATACCAAAAATGCCTTTTACCTAGGCAATTGGCAACAGTGTTTGAATGAGGCACAAAAAGCCAAGGTATGCCACCGGTTCGGTTTTTATTTATTTATTGGGAAATTAATGCAATTTATTGTTTATCTCTTGTCAAGGCCACTACTGAGGAACAAAAGTTGGAACGCGATATCTTTATGTATCGAGGTTATATTGCACAGAAAAAATATGGCTTAGTTTCTAGCGAAATTCGAGATTCGGCACCTGCTCCACTCCAAGCTGTCAAACTGCTGGCACGTTACTTTTCGGCATCCTCATCTTCGGCCAGGTAGTTTATTTTAATTTTAAATTTAAATTGTTTTGTTAATTTGTATTTTACTTTGTTAATTATCTAGATCTGCAATTGCGGAACAAATCGATGCCAATCTGGACGAATACACTCAGGACAGTATTTCCTCGCTCATTGCGGCAACCATCTATTATTATGAGCAAAATTTTGATACAGCACTAAAGGTGTTGCACAATTCCAATGATATTGAATGGTAATGTTTATTCTGTTGGCAATGTAAATATATTTAAATATAAAATTATTTTCCTCTATATTAGCATGGCT
This sequence comes from Rhizoglyphus robini, assembly GCA_023373905.1. Taxonomy (NCBI): domain Eukaryota; kingdom Metazoa; phylum Arthropoda; class Arachnida; order Sarcoptiformes; family Acaridae; genus Rhizoglyphus; species Rhizoglyphus robini. The sequence goes on along the minus strand of JAKIJQ010000001.1, from coordinate 8,108,479 downwards.
TTAACGTTGCAAATCTACCTTCAACTGGACCGTCTTGATCTCGCCCGTAAAGAACATAAACGAATGGCTGACAAGGACGAATACTGCACCCTCTCACAGTTGGCTCTCGCTTGGATCTACTTGTTTGCGGCCGGAGAGAAATTACAGGATGCTTTCTTTATATTTCAAGAATTGCGTGAGAAATTCGGTTCCACTCCGGTACTGCTCAACGGACAGGCGTCCTGTTTGATTGGACAAGGCAAGCTCCAGGAAGCTGAACCACTGGTACAAGAAACCATCGACAAGGACCCAAACTACACCGAAGCTATCATCAACCAAATGGTATTAGCACAGTTTTCCGGCAAGCCAACTGAAGTGGTCAACCGATACCTCAACCAACTGAAGGATGACTCTAGTGCGGCTGGAAATGTCTACTTGGCCGACTTTGACGCCAAGGAACGAGAGTTTGATAAAATTGCTCTACAGTATCAAGCCTAAATGCGTCGATAAGATTGTTTGGCGCCATCAGTGTGACTAACTAAGACCTGAATAACACTCGTTCTACTTTTAGTTTTGGCGAACTTGTAGACATATGAGAGAAGAAGCTATTTTATATATTCAAATTTATATTTAATTTTTAAAAATATATTCCAATTGTTCCACATCGAGAATGCTTGAATGGCTTTATTAGAGAAACTTTTAGCTTATGGCAACCTCAAATTCAATGTATTGCATTGCATCTGAAAGACGAAATCAGAAGACATTTCGATTTTGATATCGTCTCGATGGCTCGTTTTCCATTCCATAGTACTTGGAAGTACTTTGTTAGCAGTAAGCACAATTTACTCATTGATGAGTCTCGCCATTTGTTGAGTGCAACGTTGCTAATCGAGAGTGGTCCTTTACTTTGCACTTTGGCTTGGTTTGTGGAACTTTAAAAACTGTTGTGTTTGAGTGAGAGCGATTGGTTGTGGATAGACCAGCAATTAACGTCATCGAGCAAAGACCAAGACGACTAAAACTGCCTGTTGAACTGCTTTGAAGTGGTATCATCAAGAAGAGATCGACACCAATGTTCACCAAATGGCTATAAATAAGACCTCAGTTTCGATGCCTGGCAACCAGGAGGACCGAGAAGAGACGAGACGACTGGTTGAATGGACTTCATTGATTGGCGAGAGATATCCACATGGGATGGTTATCATCGTATCACTAGTAGTAGTAGACTCTAACTTGGCTGGTCCCATGTCTGCCTCGCACAAGTTAACTAGTCGAATTGCGTTCGTCCTCGATAATCGTAATCTTCCGAAGTTAACCGAAGCAGTGGTGGTGATATTTCATTCTGATAGAAAGGATTGTAGTTGTAGTGTGCTTCAGTGGATAGTTAGGTCTTACGATTGACATTAGTCAGTCGAGGCAGTTTTTCGGTTCTGATTAGATTTGGCTAATCGACGTATTTTTCCACGATAAAATTATGCAAAAAATACAGTCGCCAAATAAAATATATGAACTTGAAGAAGTTTGCAATACTGAATCATTCTAGAAAGAGTCAATTATCAACAGGATATATTTTCGCCATGATCAACTAACCTAGATTCTTGTCTTTAAAAAACGGGGCAATTATTTCACAATCCTTCCTTGTTGGAATGCAACCAAAAAAGTCTAAAGAACATTAAGCACATGAATAAGCCAAATTGGGTACAAAACGTCGCCACAAACGCAAACACTTGGCAAGTAATATTTCTTTATGTAATCAAGCAAATAAAACTGATTAGAGCCAAATAGATCATCACGAGTGATCGAAACCAGTCCTTGATTGTGGCGCAATGTGCCCCTGCAAAAGGAAAAGGCAAACATTTGTAGTGTTTCTGTTTGGTTTAGGTAAGGGAACTCAAAGAAAAACTTACGATGTTACGTATTACATTACGATAATTTAGGCTTTGACTAATTGATCAACGATAAGTTGTTGATTAGGCCGAATGAAAAATGGTTATCTCCACCATTGGTTGAGCGAGAGCATTTTGGCTGACAGAAATTATTATTGGTCGTTTGCTGGTGACATTTGCATCATCGACGACCATGCTTGTTGGACACTTTTCTGGTAGTTTCATGTTTTGACTGCAATTACATGTATTATTCAAGTGATAGTCATTTGATAAACAAAAACAAAAACAGCTTTCTTTGTTTTGGTGACTATCGAAACTATTGATTGTAAATCGATCCTAAATTTATGTTGATTCTACAAATACGTTCATCACTTGCTGCCAGTATCGAAAACAATTCAGTTGTCGGATACTTTTTTGGATTTCAAAACTTTAAAACTACAATGTTTTGATTTGATGATTTTTGGCATTTATTTGATCAATATTTACTGTCGTTGCAACGAATTTTAACGCAAATGGTGAGATTTGTTGAGAACGATGCAAAACAAATATATAATTACTAACTGCAATTTTTCTTAAGAATACAATATAATTTATCATGCCTGGCGAAATCTGATTTGCGGGACAATTGCACTCAAATTGTTTGAACTTCCGACCGAAAATTTTCCATCTTTTGTTGTTTACGATCGAAAGCGGTCACGATGGTATTGTACAATGTGCTTCGTACATTTTTTTTATTTTTATGTTTTTCTCATTAATAATTTGTTTGTTACCATTTTTGTATTATCGCCTACACAGTGCCGTTGATGATTGACAAGATTGACTTTGATATTCGATATCATTTGGACAAGATTGATTACTATCCAGACTATAGTCGCGACTGACTTTATGACGAATGCTTTTAGACTTTGGCTTCTGGCTAATATTCCCCCGGTAAATGCCATTTAGTGGTAGCATGAATTTTTCTGTATGAATTCACAATGATGACCTCTACAATGATTAAGCCCAACACTACTGCCTGTTTTAAACCTTATCTTCATCATCATTATCATCGACTTTATGTAAAGTAACGATGTCGAAGTGCAAAAGGAAGTTTCTCTTCAGTTTACTAAGTGCGATTGGTGTGTGATAGTACAGATGATTGTGTTTACTAATCGCCGCGCTTTGTATTTTGTATATAGTTTTGTGTATGTTTGTTATCAATATGACACCGATCAACAAAGCAAATCAAAGTTGAGCAAGTTTTTGAACTGCGCTGCGCAGCTATCCTCTCGAGTGTGGTCGAGTGGCGGAGCGATAAGAAGACGCGCGCGTCGATCGATGTCAGACTCTACTCGAGACCTCAAAAAGCTGCATCCACAATCAACAGCATCACATCGACGATCGTCAGTGTAACAGCACAAGCATCTGAAAAAGATATTTTTCGAATCTCAACTCAAGTCTTCCTGCGTGTGTTTCACAACCCAAAGACCAACTCTCTCTCTCTCTCTCTCTCTCTCCGAAAATCTGTTGCGCCACTTTGGTCGACTTTCGCTTCCATTCTTAGCGCAAATCTTCACTCGTAAATGCATCCATATTTGATTTCCTCTCTTGTCGATGCACCAAACTATGGCTAGATCCACTGGACAACGATGCGCACATTCTGATTCTGTTTATTGGAATTTTAATCTGAATTCGTTGACTTTGATTGTTTTTCGTGAAACATTATCTCTGCTTCACTATGATTGCCATTATATGTACGCTCACTTTCATGAAGTTATTTGATAACTAATCGACTTATAAGTTCTTGAACTTGACTCATCTCACTACTCAACTTTTTTTGTCATTATCGGCTAACTCTACTTTGACATTTTGTCTTTTTGTTTGGTGATTTGTGTGTGTGTGAGAGTGTGTTAGTGTGTTTTTATATGAACACTTGGCGCCGAATACAATCTTCTTGTCAAAGCCATAACACAGCAAGATAAGAAACACCATTCGAAGACAAGCCATTAGTAACGAGAAGGACAAATCAAGTAAGTTAGCACGTTAATGAACGTTAATCAAATCTAGGAATATATTTTTTCTTCATTATTATTGATGAACTAGTTTTGTTGATAGTCGATTTTTCTTTTTGCGCAGAAATACCAGACTTCTAGACATACAGAACAACCTTTTCTCTTTTCTTTTCGAGAAGCCCTAGTTCTTCAGCAGAAATGTCGAAACGAGTCGAATTTGATCAGCATGTCCATACCCTTGGACCACCGAATGGGGGACATTCATCGTCTGAGCAAAGTTGGTCTTCGTCGGGAGCATCCACTTCGACCGCATCCACTTCTGCCGATCCCCTCTTACAGCGAAATTCTCCGAATAACAACAACAATAATAACAACCTAAACGTTCCTAGCCAACAATCTCAATATTCGGCAAACTATTATAACACCCAACCATCACCCACCCATTATAGCAACCAAATTGAATATTACGACGACGATGACTTTGACGACGATTCGTATTCATTGTATATTAACGAAAGTGGCGGATATGTTTCGCGCTATCCTCCGCCATCTCAAGTCGCGAATTCGAATCAACAAGATGGTGGTAGAGAGTCACATCAAAGCACCACTCATCATTTACATCCAATCACTCTGTATCGAAGTGGTTCAGTGTCCATTGTCAACTGTGAATATAAACTGAAAGAAAAGTATCCTCATCTGATTTATTTATTATTTTTCGTCGTGATCTACATTCTTCTAATTCTGCTTGGCGCAAGTTTGTTTGTGTTGTTCGAAGCGAAGACAGAATTACGCTTGAGGGATCAAATTATGCATACTCAACAATTGTTTCTCGAGAAGAATGAATGTGTCGAGCGTGAGTTTCATTTTTATTACAAATTATTGATTTATTAATTTATTTGTACTTTTATTTACACAGCAAAAGATTTGAAGCAATTTGTCAAATCGATAATGGCGGCCAATGATAAAGGCGTTAATTTAGCGAAATTGAACGAGTTGATTGATCTTGCTATAGAAAGGCAAAATGAAACACTAAATGCATCGCTCTCGTATAATTCTACAAGTGAAGTTATTCCCGAATTTGCTCAAGAAGCTCTGCAAACGGTGGAAAAAGCTATGCATAAGTCATCATCGGATGCATCTTCAAAGAATATTATCAATAAATATCAATATAACGGCGAACGCGATGAGGAAAGTAGAGAAGAGCTTTCTGGTGTCTTTTCTGGCAGTAAAGCAGACGAAACCATTCAAATCACCAAACATGCCAGTCCAATTCGTGTTCCAATGGAAATGGCCAACTGGGAATTTGTCTCCAGTTTGACCTATGTCACCACGGTAGTTACCACAATCGGTTATGGTCACGTGTCACCGGTCACTTCGGAAGGAAAAATATTGACCCTCGTCTTTGGTGCTATCGCCATTCCATGCACTCTGCTATTTTTCTCGATTATCATCTCCGCCATACGTGATGGTCCTGTGAAGGCTTTCGAGGCATGGTTGATAAAGTTCTTTTCGAAGTACAACGAGTACTACCATGTCACACTGCTCAAGATTCGTTTTCTGCACTTAATTCTGGTCACGCTGATGCTATTTGTGGCCTTGATTCTACTGCCCGCGTTCATGTTTGTCCAGCTGGAGCCTGATTGGACTTTCCTGGATTCGTTCTACTACTGCTTCATTACGATCACTACCGTTGGATTGGGAGACTATGTTCCTGCACAGAATACTCTCATGGGCATGGATAGTCGACCATTATATTTGCTTGGTAAGTTTCTATTATATATAAATTAAACTATTTTGTTTACTAATTGACATTTTAATTAAAGGTACTGTAATGTACATGTACATTGGTCTTTGTATGATCATGTTGTGGATTGCTCTGGTACTTCGTATTCCTTACTTCAACTTCAAGACCTTTCTCGTAATTGAAGAACCTGAAATATCTGAAGAAAAGCTCAACGAACGAACTCGACTTCTGTCGGAGAATTCCACTCACACCTACCAGACTATCTACTAACCAACCAATCGCTTATCAGCGGAAATATTCTACGAAGACCTGACTAACCACTAGATGACTAAGTGAACATTGTTTTTTACTAACCAAATGTGCCCAATGTATGTAATGTAACCAAATTCACCTAGAATGCACGAATAACTTGAAGTTTGAGGCTTGTCAATATTTTAATTTGTATGAGATTTTACAAATACATAATAGATTTGAAAATTTATACAATTTTTCGGAAACAACTTTATATGTGTGAAAATATATTTGATAATTGAATAAATTTAATTTAAAAGTTATATATCAATTGTACGATAGCCAAGTTTCCAAGGAAATTGATTACAAACTTCCTCGTGTCGTGTGCGAGTGTGGGCTAATCAATTCAAGGTAAATTTAATTAATCAAAAGTAGTTCAATCACTAATTGGTTTGTTTGCTTTTTCAGAACAATGGTCGAACAATCCAATTTTTTGGTGATTGAAGTTGAATGGACAATTGTCAAATGAAGCAAAACATTGTCCGTCTCGAGCTAATTATTAATTATTTCATCGGTTCATCGGCACTTGAAATGGTCGGTTGGTAGAATTTAGGCTTGAGTCTACATGCACAGTGATGTGGTGCTATTGGTTCGATGCAAACAAAATAGGTCAACACATTTGGTTTAGCGTTTGTGCGACTCACCATTGACGAATCCCCATTGTGGTGGTTTATTCTCAGGCTTGTAGTACATGTACATCCATCCGTACCGTTCGGTGCACTCACTCTCGAACAGTGGCGATATGCCCAGGCACTTGCCTTTGTTCTTGGCGCATCGGTACGAAAAGACAAACTGCTTCATGTCCTCCTGTTGGACCACTTTGGCCTTGTTGTCGTACAGGTCGTGGGTGTCGTTGATCTTTGTTTGGTAAGTGTTTGTTGTGTCGTGACATTGATTAATCTGTCTGTTTTGTCTGATCAAGTTGACTTACCTGTTCCCACTTTTGTTTGGTCTCACATATCTCCTCAGATGGAAGTTGTTCCTTCTCGTTGGAGCTTCCGTTTGACCGCTTGCGCTTTTTCATCACATACCGAGTGCTGTTGTGGTCAAAGTTGATTTCCTTCAAATTGGACAAATTAAAGTAAAACGACTTTTCTCTGTGCCTCACTCACATGTACATCTGGATTGTAATCTGGTGGCGGAGTTGAACCAACCCAAAGATAGCGTTGATGCAGTGCAGGGTGAGTGGAGATGTATTCACTTTGGTTTGGGAATTGAAAAGATTAAATTATCTATTTTAGGAACAACTGGAATGGACTTACTTCATGGAGGACAGTTTGTGCTTCAGCTGGTCCTGATCGAGTCCCGGATTGTCCAACAACTCGTGCACGTACGTTTTGATGATCAACTTGATTATATTGTTGGGAGAGTTTAGTGGCGGGGAAGGAATCGCTAACGAATTATTAATGAGAATGTTAATTTGTGTTTACAACTTTAGGTGGCTAACTAACCAGAAGAACACACTAACAACTCAAATTTGAGTGACAAACACAAGAAGATCACAATGGGAAAGCACATTGTTCGATTGGTGCTGATGGTGACCGAGCCACGGTGCCGCTGCAGTTGACCCAACATGATTGTGTGCGGAGGTGTTGTACGCTGTTCGAGGTCTCCTTGCAGATGATCTTCTTCGGCAAGATCTATCGAGATCTTTGGCTTGGGACTTGGAAATTATAATGAGACTTCATATATCTGCTCGGACAAAGCACAGAACGATCCTCACGTTTGAAGGAACAACTTGCAATTGGCACTGTCACTGTGGCGCTGGTCAATATTTAAATGAATCGAACCTTCATACGGCTCACCCTCACACTGCACTCAACGACAACACAACTCGTCTCGGTGAATGGCGCACGTAAGTTCCGTTCCAATTGGAACCATTTATAATAAATAGTGTGTATCGATGGCTTTTAAGGAATGCTTGCCACTGGTGCCACTGGCGTCTTCATGGTGCTTGTTGACCAAAACACGACCGACGGTTTGATGATGACAAATGAAGTGTTGAGGGCCAATTAAGTGCGGTCTGTTTGTGTTGGCTTGTGTATGTCGATGACCAGTGCACCAGTGCAATCCACTCTCGCCAATGGCCACTGGTCGTCACACTGTTGCCACACACACGAACACACACACACACACACTCACCAGTCACCAGTCAACAGTTCCTGAACGGAAATTTGGCCTTGTTAATGATGTGTCTGCCACTGTCTGATGGACGCGTGGCGCGAGAAACGTACGGGGGATTTCCCCGCCTCCGTGTGCGTATGTCTGTTGGCCACTGTTCATAATATTTGTCCAATCCACGACAGAATCGATCATATCCGACCAATGCACCATTGAGCATAGTCACATACGAAATATCTGATGAAACAGTGCATCGAGTGAGCGAAACTTATTGAAGTCTATTAATAGCAAAATAGATCATCATAAACATATCAACAAGAGTCAACCTCGATGTCGCGCTCGCGGTCAATTTGATGAATGAATGTGCACTCTCGAGTGACCATGAAGTTGTATGGTTGTGTGTGTATATGTCAGAGTTGGTCGAGTGCAAATGCACAAATGACCAACAACACGCACTGATGGCACTGACACCACTGGTGCTCACTTGTGACTTTTCTCAGACCACCTAACAACACCTACCGGGTGTCAGTGAAGCCTTTATTGTCACATTGCAGGCACATTTGCGATTCACTCTCTACATTGGACAGTTTAAAATGAACGACCTTACAAGAGTGATTCCATTTGACACATCACTTAATTGACCATTTTGTGCACTTGACATTTATTCAACATTGACAGTCTCTTACGTCAATAGACCACTTATTTGTGTGTATTTTGGGCCATTGCGAGCTTATGTCACTAATTGGCACTATGTAATGTTGTGGAATAATTGATGGGGATAACTACATTGTTAACTAATATTCAATTGTGATTGTACTCTCTCTGCTGAATGGTCGTTCCAAATAGTCGGTGTACTTTTGCTGTGTCCATCTGAACAGATTCCAGCCATTCTCGCCCTCGGTGATGTCACCAGCACCAATGTTTTTGTAGAATCCAATGGCCAACTGATTCCAGCCGAGCACATTCCACTCGATTCGACCGATGTTTTCTCTGTTTGCGTATGAGGCCAACTTGCGTATGACAGCCCCAGCCAGGCCATTGCCTCGGTGCTGCTCGGAGATGTAGATGTCCTCGATCCAGAGCACACGACCACCAAAGGAGGAGTATATCTCGTTGTAAATCGAATAGCCGATTGTCTCCAGTGGTGTGCCACTTTGAACATCCACCAACTCGACAACCAGTGCAGCGAATCGAGCTGGATGGTCACTGCCAAATGCATCTTCGCACAACTTTTCCGGTGTGATGTCCACTTTTTCTGGCATCTTCTCATACACTGCCAGGTCGTATATCATTTGATATATTGAGGCACAGTCCTCGGGAAGAGCATCACGAATCAAATATTTGCCAGTTGTCGCAGTATGGTCAGACATTTTGGGGAGGTAAATTTGCCCAGATGAAATGAACAAGTGGAGAAATGCTGTTTGGTGGCGAGAAGGACATGAAATGATGTTCTGCGGAGATTGATACTAAACGAGTGCTCGCCCTGCAATTGCTTATCACGACTATATCGAGATATTGATAACTGACTTTTTCAAATCATTCAATGTTTATCATTAATGGAGTTAATTTATTTGATGCATATGTTGCATGTAGTTGAGTGTGCTCGTCTCTGACCAGCGCTTCATTTGGTCTTTTTGCTTTTTGACTTGGTCACACTTGCTCCAGCGGTGGTGATTGCCACTCGAATAGGCTCGGCCTTGTTCTCTTGTTCCTCAGTAGATGCGGCCACTTGATCGAATGATTCGTAGTCCTTTTCGGCTTGTGGCAGACTCTCGCCCACGGCACCACCTTCGTCTCCCGTTGCCTTCGTCTCGCCCGGGTCAATCTGGTCTAGCTCGGATCGGCTGCTGCTGCTTGAAGTGGACTTCGATGGTCTGTCACTTTTGGTGCTACTTTGAGATGAGCTTCGGTTGGACTTGTCTCGACTACTAGTGACACTAGTACTGCTGCTGTCTGACTTGCTGCTCGATCGAGAGTCGCTCTTGGACTTTGGTTTGTCCTTTCTCAGGTAACGGTCTTTCAACAGCTGGTTTGGACTGAGTCGCTTGGAGTAGTCCAGGTAGAAGACTTTGTTGCAAAAGTCTCGGACCTTGTCATGCTTGCTCAGATGTCGCTCGATGAATTGTTTCCACTGTGCCGAGAATTTGGCACTGCAGTGTGGGTTGAAAGGATATCGCTTGGTGGTGAGTGCCACCGTGATCACGCCAACCGACCACAGGTCCACCTTTGACGGGTCATACTGGGCCAAGGAGAAACACTCCGGAGGTAGGTGACGATTCTTTCGAGAGCGACGTTCGCGATGCTGGTACAGGGGGCAATTGTCCGTTGGGTCAGAGAAAGGGACACACTTGGACCAACTGGTGAGATTGACACGATTGGGCAGCATAACATGCTGCAACTTGATGCATCGGTGTGCCACGCCGAACTTGTGCAAGTGGTCCACTGCGTCCACCAACTGTCGAGTCCATTCTTGCACCTCTTCGGACTTGATCGGAGGCTTGTTAGGGAGATGCACTCGGTCGTGCATAGTCTCGCCACAGTGCTCGTCCATGAAAATGTACACCGATTGGCCCACCTGGTAGATGTCGTACACCAGGTCGAAGTAGTCGCACACTCTGTGACACTTGTGGTACGTGCCAGTGGTCGCAGTGGATGGTACGTTAATGATCATCGTTATTGAGGGATCACCCGCGCACAGATATCGATGGATTCGGGTGGAGTTCTTGAGAAGATTGGCCTTGTACCGCGGCGAGGTTCGGTTCAGTTTGATCTCTTTGCATCGAATAATTTTATCTCCAATGGATGATTCCAAACGTCCAACGGTGGAGAGGTAAGCCTTGTAGATGACCGTATAGTGACGTTCCAGTACTTTAGTGGACAGTGACAGATGACCAATCTCTTGGAGCGACTTGACCACCTTGGCACCGGGATAATCGAGTGGCACTGACTTCATCAAGGATTGGTCAGTGCTTTGAGAAGACGCCGATTTGGGCTTTCGCTTGGCTCCATCACTCGAGGAAGTAGTCGACTTTCTACTCATTCGACGAGATAAGTGGCGATCAGGGCACAGTCAAGAGAAGTAAGGGATAGGTTTTGTCAAGTTCAATGGGGCACGAGTTGCTGGTTTTATAGACACAGGGCAACACTCACAGTTCGACTTGCATTATTCGAGTTTGCAGTTCTACTTTTGAGTTGGCTTTGGAGCGAATTCACAAAATTGCAAGACAACTGTTGCTTCTATTCGAACTGTTTGTTCGTCATTCTAAATCAAACTGACGAAACGAAATCTCAAATTCGCCTTAATTATTTTAATCGAAAATCAAAATATACAAACATCAAAATGTACTTCATTTCAGCCGCTGTAGCTCATTGTACTGTGTTCATTTGTCCGTTCCACCATGAGCCTCTCTCTTCAGTGTTTCTCAACTTGTCTACTTTTGGTGCTAATCTACTCTCAAGCAAGTTTACAACTCTTACAATCGAGCGACTTCGACTCGGTGGCGATGATTGGCTTTTCAGGCTCTCTCCAATTGGGACAAAAGCCTGGCATACTGCTCATGACCTCTGACCTGATGTTTTACACGTTCGACAATACGGCACTCGATGAAACGAAAGGGCAACTACTGTTGAACAAATCTATCAGGCAATGGACCTGGCCATTCAAGTTTGGAGGTTATTATGGCCAACAAATGGCTGGTCGACAAATGCTTCACGGCGCCACTATTGGCCTAGAGTGGTCCAATTCTTCAGTGATTTACATGGACTTTTCTCCAGGCCACGACAAACAGCTAAGTTCTTTGCTGTACATCTACTTTTATGATGCCTTCACCGATGATTTAGATTCGAGCCTGAAGAGACTGCCCGGCCCGAACGAGTACTGGATTTCGTCTGTCAACCAAAGCATCATGATTGTACTGACCAAAAGTCAAGTCTCTTCGGCCGATGGTGTCCACTTGGTGATGTCCACTTATTGGGTCAACAATGCTACACTGAGCCGCTACTCCAACAAATACCACATGTCTTACCTGAATGTGATTGATGGTTCGAGCTATTTGTTGTGCGATGGTGGCCACCAGTCGATCTACTTCTCCGACAAGGCTTGTCCCAACAATTCACCCGACTGGAATGTCACTCGTGGTTTGGCGACTGAGACCTATTTCTATCTGTTTGCGTCCAATCTGGTGTTCATCTTCCCGACCAAAGCCTACACTGAGCAGTGGTCAAACAAGTCAAAGTACTACGTGAGAAGCTTTATAGACTTTTTTCACAATGCCAATTTCAATCCAACGACTGCAGTCACTATCGAAGAGACCGAGACGAATGCCACCACTGTTCCAACAACAACATTAGCACAAGGCTCATCTTTGATGGGCATGTTCATTGTGGCCGTTGTGTTTGTGCTCATAATCGTCTTTATGTTGTTGGCTTTTTGTGCCTACATGTGGAACAAAAAGTCTAATGACGAAAAGGAAAACATTGGACAAGCCACTATGGTGCTGCCATCCGATCCGAATGTTGTGGGAAACAATTACTTTGAGCTGGCTGAAAAGTATCGACCAAAGATTGAAGATAAAGGCAAACTGCCTGCTGCAGCTGATGACTGGTTTGGTTACAATAATCAAAAGAACAACAAATCGATCAAGCCCAAAGGCATTAGTGAGAAAGTCAAGTCTCGGAAGGTTGGGCCAAAGTCAAATACCAAAGCAAATGATAAAGCCAAATCGATCAAACCGAAGAAAGTGGACGACAAAGCTAAATCGAAGAAGTCTAACAAAAGTGGCGCCAAGTCAGTTGCATCAAAGTCTAAGTACCCAAGTGGCCCAAGTGGACTCGAACCAAGTGGTCCGATTATGTCCGGTTCGCATCGAAGCAAGACCAGTAAAGCCACAAAACCAAAGGGTACGTCGGTAAAGAACAAGAAGCAAGAAGAGCCAAACAAGTCGAAAAAGTCGAAAAATTCGAAAAAGGCAAAGGCAACCTCCGTGAAAGGCAAAAAAGCTGCACCTGACCAAACGGCTAAATCTGAGGTCGGAGCCGATTTGCCAAGCCTCATGTCAGGCATTCAATCTGGCGCCATAGAGAAAAGTGTCGGTAAATCAGCTAAATCCAACAAGAAGGCGACCATCAAGAAAGTGCCATCGAAGCCGGTGCAACAAGCCAAACAAGCACCACCTAAATCGGTTAAGAAGACTTCCATCAAGAAAGAACAGGCCAAACAGCCAACAGCCCCAGTTAAATCCATCAAGAAGGAACAGGTCAAACAACAAGCAGCACCAATCAAATCTATTAAGAAAGAGCAGCCTAAACAGCAAGCGGCACCAGTGAAATCCATCAAGAAGACAATCACCAAGGAAGTGCCACCGAAAACAGCAGTGCAGCCAGCCAAACAAGCCCAACCTGTTCAACAGGCAAAGGTTGCTAATCCTCCCGCCAAAGGTGTTGCTTTGTCCAAGGACCCAATCGCGAAAAATATGGTAAAGGCAAAGGTCGCAACTGCCGCAAATCCACCAGTCAAATCCGAGGTTGGCTCCAAAGAAAGTGTTCAAACGAGACCAAGAGAAATGATGGAGGACCTCGAACCAATGGATCTCTAGAGTGGACAATGAGCGTTTATGCATTTGCACATTCAAACTGTTGTGAACACATTAAAGTACCTTTTCCCAACAACTCAACACTAATTTCAATTAATCTGCGCTGCCGTGAATATTGTAAAAGCATTGTGTTTGGTTCATTCATGATCAGTTGCGTCCACAAAAACAATCGCACAAAGCAAACTACTTGCGTTATTTGAAATCGAAATGAACAAGTCACAAGCACCGAAGTGATCAATTGTGCATTTCAAATGCAGCAATTGGCACGTATTGTACGCACGCAACAGTATTGCTCGGCAATTTAATATTTTGGCGAGGGCAATTGCCCTTAATTTAAACCGTTTTGCCGTTTAAACGAATGGCAGAGGATTTATAGACAATTTGCTTTATTTGCCAAACCTTATACTGGCTTTGCCGGTAGAAATGGCTCTTCGCGGCTAACAAGCTATGCATATCAGTATCATGCACTATCTGCAACACAAACACAAACATTTTAAAAGTAAATTTTATTAGAATACAAATGGACCACCGGCACGGGCACCTCTCTCGGGCAAGTAAGAAGCGCCTTGAATTAAGATTTGTCACTTGTGTCCGCTTGCTGAACCATCTGGTTTGGATGGCTTGGACACTTTGACAGCAGGTGACGGTGTGTCTTTCGTCGATTCGGTTGGCTGCTCGTTGGGTTTCGATGCCACTTGGGCGCCTTTCGGGGGAGGCTGCTCTTTTGCTTTAGTTTCGCTTGGCTTGCCACTTTCACTCACTTTCTTGTTGTTGTTGTTGTCACCTGGTTTGACAGTTGTGGCCGGTTGTTCTGCAGGTTGGACTTTCTTGTCCTGTGACTTTTCTGCCGGCTTCGCATCGCCATCTTTGGGATTCTCCTTCTTGGGATCCTTTGACGACGGTGGATCATTCTTTTTGAGTTCCTCTGGTTTCTTGGCATCTTTAGGAGGATCTACTTTCTTGGTGTTGCTCACGGTGTCATCTTTCTTCTCTGCTGACTTGTCACCAAGTTTGACAGCACCACTTGTGCCACCGGCAGTTTTATTGACCGTAATAGTTATGGTCGGTATTGGTTCTTCCTTTTTCGATGTCTCCTTTTTGACATCTTTCGACGGTGGTTTGTTCTTGTCCGTCTCTTCTGGTTTCTTCGCATCTTTAATATCCTCCTTTTTGGGTTCCACAGTTTTTGGGACTTTAGCTTCGTCCGGTTTCTTTGCACTCACAGGATTCTCCTTCGTGACATCACTTTTCACATCTTTGGACGGTTTGTTCTTGTCTGGCTCTGCTTCTGATTTCTTCGCATCTTTGACGTCTTCTTTCTTAGGTTCTTCCTTTTTGGAGACCTGAGATTCGTCGGGTTTCTTTGCACTCACAGAAATCTTGACCTCTTTAGTCTCGTCTTTTTTAGATTCCGCATCTATTTTGGAACTCTTTGGATCGCATTTCGCTACCTCACTTCTCAGATCTTTAGGTGGTTTGTCCTTTTCCGATTCTGGTTTTTTGATATCTTTTACATCTTCTTTCTTGGGTTCATCCTTTTTAGATTCCTCTTTTTTGGAGACTTTGTTCGGCTCTGGTTCTGTTTTTTTGGCATCTTTGACGTCTTCTTTCTTGGGTTCTTCTCTTTTAGATTCTTCCTTTTTGGAGACCTTAGATTCGTCGGGTTTCTTTGCACTCACTGAATTCTTAACCTCTTTGGTCTCATCTTTTTTGGATTCCGCTTCTACTTTGGAACTCTTTGGATCGCATTTCGCTACCTCACTTTTCATATCTTTAGGTGATTTGTCCTTGTCCGGCTCTGTTTCTGGTTTCTTGGCATCTTTAACGACTTCTTTGTTGGGTTCATCCTTTTTGGATTCTTCTTTTTTGGAGGCTTTAGGTTCGTCCGGTTTCTTTGCACTCTCTGAATTCTTGACCTCTTTGGTCTCGTCTTTTTTAGATTGTGCTTCCTTTTCGGGACTCTTTGGGTCGGTTTTCGCATTTTCCTTTTTCGAGTCCTTCCCTTTTGCTTTCTCGTCACTCTTCTCCTCGTCCTCATCTTCATCGTCTTTCTTGTTCACTTTCTTGGATTTGTCTTTCTGTTTAGTTTTCTCCTCTTTATGCTTCTTATCATCATTCTCATCGTCATTGTCCTCATCCTCATCTTCATCTTTGTCATCCTTTTTGGTTTTCGTCTTCTTCTTGGAACCTTTGGCCTCTTTTGTTGTTGGCTTCGCGTCTTTATCTTTGTCTTTATCTTTAGGCAATGTTTTCTTTTTGGATTTTTTATTAACCTTTTCCTTGGATTTATCTCTTTCTTCCTCTTCATCACGTGACACAGTACTGTCCTCAGAAGAAGATTGTTCCTTCGTCTTCTTGGAATCGTTGTGACTGGTCTGGCTGGTTTCTTTCGATGTTTGGTCTTCGTCACTGTCGTCAGAATCTTTGCAATCATCTTTAGGTGACGTCTTCTTCTTGGAGTCTTTGGCTTTTTTGTTCTTTTTGTCTTCATCATCGTCGTCGTCTTCGTCCTCATCGCCATCGTCCGAATTGTTTTTCTTTCCTTTCCTCTCCTTGGGCCCGTCCTTGCAGCCAAGATCGGGGCCATCTTTGGGATGAACCTTAGAGGGAATATTTTTCTTGACGAACTTTACATCCTCAGATTCTACCTCGGACATTGTGCTCGATTCCTCCTCGTAGAAACTCTTCTCGATAGTGCTCTGTTCTCCAACTTCAGTTTCAGTTTTCTCTGGTTTCTCACGCTTTTTGGGTTTCTTCTTTTTAGGCTCGTCTTTCTTCATCTTTTTATCACCAGGCGACGCTCCCTTTTTGGTGTCTTTGACTTTCTCCTCTTTGGGCTTCTTCTCTTTGAGTTTTTCATCTTTCTCCTCATCTTCATCATCGTCGTCATCATCTTTGACTCGATCTTCAGATTCATCTTTCTTGGCTTTTTTGTTTGCATTCTTCTTGGGTTCTACTCCCTTTTTGGTGTCTTTGACTTTCTCCTCTTTAGGCTTCTTCCCTTTTTCCTCGCCTTCATCATCGTCATCGTCACCATCTTCGGATTTGTCTTTCTTGACTTCCTTTTGGGGTTCGACCTTCTTAGCATCTTTAGAAGTAGGCGACGATCCCTTTTTGGGCTTCTCTTCATTGGATTTAACGTTCTCCCCATCTTCGTCGTCTTGGTCATCAGACTCATCTTTCTTAACTCCTTTTTTGGCGCTCTTTTTGGATTCCTCTTCTTTTTTAGGTTCCATTTTCTTAGTGTCCTTAGGCGACACTCTCTTTTCGGTGTTCTTGACTTTCTCTTCCTCTTTGGGTTTCACATTGTTTTTCGCATCTTCATCCTCATCATCGTCATCATCGTCATCGTCACGGTCTTTAGATTCGTCTTTTTTAGCATCTTTCTTTGCGTTCTCTTTATCGGATTTAACTTTGTCTTTTTTAGGTTCCACCTTCTTAGTGTCCTCATTCTCCTCTTTGTGCTTCTTATCATTTTTGTCGTCTTCATTGTCATCGTCGTCATCATCATCGTCTTGGTCTTCAGATTCATCTTTTGTGGCTTTTTTCTTGGTGCTCTCCTTCTCAGGCTCCACTTCCTTTTTAGGTTTGTCCTCTACTTTGGCTTTGTCTGGAGGAGTGTCCTTGGGATCGTTGTCTTTGTTCGAATCAGGTTTCCCCTTCTTGGGTTCCTCTTTCTTTTCTTTGAGTTCGTCCATCTTGAGCTCATCGGGAATAGTCGTTTTGAAACCAAGATCGGGCCCATCCTTGGGATGTCGTTTGGGTGGACCATTTGTGGGCAGCGCCACCTCGTTCTTGTCTTTGTCTTTTACTTTGGGGTTTTTGTCCGAAGCTGTGTCCTCGGGATCTTTCTTCCTGGTCGATTCAGGTTCAGCCTTCTTGGGCTCGACTTCTTTTTTAGGTTTCTCAGCCTTCAGCTCTGCTGGAATTGTCGTCTTGAAGCCAAGATCGGGACCATCTAAAGGATGTCTCTTGGGAGGATCCTTTGCGGATTTGTCCACTTTGTCCTTCACTGCTTTGGTCTTGTCCATGAGATTCTCCTTGATCGTTTCGGGTTGTTCCTCCTTCTTTGACTGCTCTACCACTTTCTTGTCTTTCGCCTTTATTTTGGGCTTTTGGGTGACCTTGTTATTCTTGGGATTTTCTTGAACCTTGGGACTCTTATCCTTGACCGTTTTAGGTTCCACCACCATCTTCTTCTCATCGAGGTCTTTCTTTTTGGAGCTTTTTTCCTCCTTGGGACTTGTTTGTTCCTTCTTTTTAGGCTTTTCAATCGCTTGGTTCTTTTTGTCCTTCTTGTTCGAGTCCTCTTGATCTTGTTCCTTCTTTTTGGACTTTTCAATCGCTTGGTTCTTTTTGTCCTTTATCTCTTTCTTGTTCTTTTTGCTCGAGTCCTCTTGATCGTTTTCCTTCTTTTTGGTATCCTTTTTGGGAGTCTTCTTGCTCGTGTCCTCTTTCTCCTTCTTCTTGTTAGAGTCATCGTTCTTCTTAGAATTCTTCCCACCACTCTTGTCCTGTTGCTTCTCTTGTTCCTTCTTTTTGGACTTGTCGATTGCTTTATTCTCATTCTCTTTCTTTTTGCTTGAGTCATCGTTCTTTTTGTGACTTTTCCCGTCACTTTTATCCTCGTGCTTCTTTTTCTTCTTCTTGTGAGAATCCTTATCCTTGGGCGTCTTCTTGCTTGTGTCGCCATCTTTGTCCTTCTTCTTAGTCTGGTCCTTTGGTTCTTTGGTTTTTGCCGAAGTTTTGTCTTCTTTTTTCTTGTTCTTTTTCTTCTTGTCGGTTGTCTTGTCAGGGGTTTTCTTCTCCTCGCCGGGCTTCTTTGTAGTTTTGTCCGCAGTGCCTTTCGCTTTCGCTTTCTTAAGCAGCTTCTTCTTAGTGTTTTTGTCCTTTTTGTCACCGTGATTCTTCCCACCGGTGGTGGCCTTTGGATCTTTACCACCTGACTTGCCAAGAGTCTTCTTGTCATCGCCATTTTTGCCGTCTTTCTTCTTGCGCTTGGTCTTATTCTTCTTCTTTGCGTCATCTGCCGCTTTCAGTGTCGAGTGACCAGCTCCCATTGTGCACAGTTGAGGGGACGGAGAGAAAGTTGAACCACCACCAAACACACACCTCAATGCAGATGTCGAGATTGGACGAACAGAAAAGAGAAGTGAACCAAAGTCGTGTCAAAGTCACAGTTAAGAGAGAAGGCAAAGTTTACCAGGCACAGTACACGACTTTGAATGCGATCGAGTAGGTCTTATTTATATGCCACTCGAGAACTTCAAGTTTGTTCTAATGAAACAAAATGGAAATCGTCATTTCACTGATTAAACCAAATTAATTTTACTTTCAAAAAGATTGAACTTTGTGCTTGTCGTTATGTCATTCTAATTGGAACAAATCGATCGAGACGTCTCAATGGCTTCACTAGTGAGAACAACCGTGCTAATTAATTCGATGGCATGCAAGGGACGCTCTCACCCAATGCATTTTGACCAATTGACTAAATGCCGATTGATTGTCAATTTAAGAAATTATATTTACGAACTACCACAGCATTCACATAAGTCAATTTTATTCAATGTAATGGCAAATCGTAATGTGTGCTAAATGGAAACCACAAAAGCACCAAAATGGATGGTAAGCAATTAGTTCACAAAACCACTGATTGACACTAAATTGTCCATTATTTCAGCCACAATTATCGCAATCGTGTGCATTCTGTGATTTCTAAAAGAATCTTTCATTGATAAAAAGAAGAAGAGCACCCAAAGCAGCAAGCAACAAGTCGACTAAATATGGTGGTTCTTATTTGAAAGCGTTCCTTCCAAAAAACTGTTCAATGCTAGTTTTCTATCTTGCGGTGGTCATTGTTAAACATGCTAACGTTAAACTAAACATATTTTGACAATGAATCTTCCAATAAAAGAATATATGCACACATTTATTTGTCCTTAATAGTCATTAAATAATATTTATGTACGAACTAGCCATCACACGCCATCCATCGGCAGTGCTGCGAATATTACGAAATATTGTTTGGCTCACTGTCTCTACCTTTGCCTTCTCTGCCGCCACTTTAGTGCACTCAATTTGTCGTCTGCGTTCTTGCAGTTGTTTCATCTGTTCCACTGTGCACTTCAAATCGGCTTCGTGATTTGCAAGGTTTGTCAGATTGTGCACAATCTCACTCAGTTTATCCCGAATCAACGTGGACAGCAGTCCGATGCCACTGGTGGACAGTGAGCCTAGGCCGGTTTGATTGAATCGTTCGTCACATTCGTTCAGTTTGTCGCGTTGTTTCTCGAATTTAGATTGAAGATTATCTACAAAGAAAAATAATATTAATATGATTTAAATCAAATAACTACGCACTCACAAATCATAACCGAAATATCACAGCCACTTTCAACCGAGATTAACTTAGCCCCGATCAAGTCAACCAATCGACTCATCTCTTTTTGATCATCACACTGTTCATATTCGTCAATGAGCTTTTCCACTTCACCACCAATTCTTTTGAATTTTTCAATTTTCAACTCAATCAATTCAAACTCGTGCTTCACCTCTTGGTCTTGCACATAACTGAACGCCTCCTTGATCGACCGCCGAATGGACCAAAGTCGTGTGCACTGAAACACGAAGACACTGGCCAGTGCAATCTGCAGTCCAATTGCAATCAACTGAACATTCAACAGAACTCGTGCCAACATTTTCCTCCGAAACTCTTCATCTGTGAGCAACTTTCGAATGCTTTCCACACCGCTCTCCAGCATTGGTCGAAGTGTGTCGTAGTGTCGTGTCCAGAGTTGTAGCACATTGGCCACCACTGGCTTGACATCGTCCAGTCGCATATAGTCGTGCAGGGCAAATAGATCCGTGGACAGAGTGGTCAACTTGGCGATCGACGAGTAATCGGTCAGGTTGAGGCCACATTTGTGCTTGACCAGCTATAAATGGACAAATGGACATTAACATACGAACACACAATTGACAGTTGAGATAATGCGTCAAGATTAAACAATTAAACATAAGATAATACTTACGGGAATAATACGCATCACAAATATTTCACTCATGTCTGTTTGTTTGTGTTGAATAAGTTGAATTGAATTAAGTAGCGCATGTATTAAGTAACACATCAGTTCGCGTCCAAATGCGCAATAACACAATTGAGGCCCAATCACACCACTAGCATGCATAACTCGTATATCGATAAGATACTTTCCATTGGAAGTACTCGAGTGAGTGTATCGTACGATTGTGAGTACAGATACAGACATGAATCATTCATTGCGGACATGAACAAGATAAGCGATAAGTGCTATGGTGCTAAATGGGGATACAATCAAGTGTCGTTCACATCAGTCGTCAGCAGATTCACACGGTCCATGTACGACTCGACACTGCGAGAGTACAGACTATTGTCCAGCAGACTCAGACGCGAGTCACGTGCGACCGCATTTTCATCAAATGTACATTCGAATAGATCAAACTAATAAGTTTGGGTTTTATTTGTGCAATTTCAATTAGTTGAAAATGTAGTGCCGGGTAGAGTGCATAAAGGTCCAGTCCAAGGCAGTCTACTTTCTGGACGAGGTCGAGCTCGACTTTGAATTTGGCTTTGAATTTGACTTTGAAGTCGACTTTGAGTGCTTTGCCGGCTTTGTGCCTTTCTGTGGACCTTGCTTGGAAGACTTTGAAATGTTGGCGGACCTATTTTTGGATGACGAAAAGCTGCGACTCTTCTCGTCGACAGTGGCTCGTTTGGCATTTGCCGAGGAACTTGGCGACACTTTTGAGATGACACTCTTGTGGCTTCCGCCCAATTTGGACACTTTCAACTGCTTGGAAGCACCGCTTGCGGAAAGTTTGGAGATGACACTTTCGTGAGTTCCGCCTAGTTTGGACGCTTTCGAGTACTTGGAATCGCCTTGCTTGGACAAAACTGAACGCTGGAATGAACTTGAGTCGGCAGTTAAACTTTTGCCTTTGACTTTCTTGGCCGAGACTGGTGGAGCGAACATCTTCCACTTGGCTTTTCCCATCTTCATTGAGGAGAGCTGGCCACTTCTCATGGAAACTGCATTAGCCGACGAGGACATGGCCGATTTAAACTTGTCCGATTTCGGTGTCTTGGTTGGTTGCTTCAGCTTTGGATTCTGCTTTGCAGTTTTAAACTTGTTAGCAGTGGCGGTGGCACTTGCGCTTGGCTTCTTCTTTGAGCTCTTTTTTGACTTGCCACTCTTGGCACTCTTGGCACTTCTGTCTTTCTTCTTGGACTTTTTGCTGTCCTTTGCTGATTTCTTATCAGTGGTCTTGTTCTTTTCCTTTTCAGTGCTCTTTTTCTTTTTGGTGGTTTTATCCATTTTCTTATCTGTGGCCTTGCCATTTTCCTTTTCTTTGTCCTGCTTGTCACCAAAACAGCAGCACAGCCAAATGATCACGATGATACAGAGAACAACAATAACGATCACCACGATGACAATGATCAAGGTGAGAGGTGATTTGCCGTTACTCGTGTCAGTGGCATTGGTCGGCCTGAGTGTGCTTGGTGGTTGAGTTGGCTTGACACACACAAAAAAGTCTGTGTACGGCACCACGACAAAATGTGCATTGACCACCGATCGATTCAGTAGGTTCGCTTCGAAGATGTACACATCGCTCGGTCCAAAGAGGTAGAAGCGATGATTGACATCGACCATGCCAGTTTGGAATACAGGCCAACCTAGTGGGTTGCACTTTTCGCCTTCCCGTGCAAAGGACAACTCGCTGAGGCCAGACTTGCACAGAGTGACCACATCTAGGCTTGTCGTGTAAGGCGTGAGCACTGATTGGCCTGTCGGCTCGGGACTGAAAGTGTAGAAAAACACTTTGGATTGGCCATTAATGGACGGGGCGTACGCATATGTCATTCCTGTGTCAAAGACCGACAATTGTATAAACGGATTGCCACCGAGTCGGTCGTCTACAACGCTTCCATTGACCAGATATTGTGGCGAATCTTTCGAGTACGAGTACGAAATGGTGACATTGAGAGATTGAGTATCTGGAGGATTTATATTGAGATCCGTAATCAAACTTTGTTTAGTGGTACCAGTGAGCAAATAGTTGACGAAGTACGTTCTGTACACGGTCACCAACGAATTGCTTAGGACGACAAACAGTGGAAACCAATTAAAAAGGGACACTGCGAATGGCTTCTCATTGTACAGGGCGAGCCTGTGAGCTTTTCGATCCAGTGCACCGGACGGCATTTCGTAGACCAACCATTCTGACTTTGTGGCAGTGTTGCTCCCATTGGTCACGATCAGCCTCAATTTATCATTTTGAAAGCCCGCACTGATGAAATTGAGCTGGTTGCCTTGTTTAAACGGACAAATGTCCTATAAGAAAGGAATGAACCCGATTAAATAGTTTCCACATTGAAACAGAAACAACTTACCCCAGATGTGAAGGCAACAAATTGCCAAGTGAGCAGCAGAAGCAATTCGAACTTGTTGTTCGCCAATGCCATCGAAGGTAATCACTAGAACAGACAGTGTTCAGTTAGCTCAAAGTTGGCCGACTTGAAAGAACCTTTGCAAAGCAAAAGCAATCAACACAAAATGAGTGTTCAAACCAGTTGGTGTTGGCTGCTTTATTTCGGACTTATTTCGATTAGCACTCGAGTCGAATAGTAGTAAGTAGAATTCAGTGTCCCGTTGGGTGAACTTTCAGGCAAACCTAATCAAATTGCTATTAATGCTGCTTAAGCGAACTAATGACACTGTCATTGACAGGCCTTCTCAATTGAGTTGACAATATGTTAATTACATTTAATAAATCCGATCATGTATAGAATTATATTTCCAGTTGCTCCATTTGATCTTTCTTGGACGATGGTTGACCTGAAAACTCAGCAGCTGCCACCGAAGTGTTCTGATTGCCTTGGTCCGCTTGACCACCTGAATTTCGTTGAGATCGTTCTGTGACGCCTCTCAGGTTTGGATTCAGTATCGACCAATTGCGATTGCTCGCCAGTTTGGCTGATGAAGCCGAACTCTCGAACGGTGGTGCCTCTCGGTTGACCCACAAACAAATGGCCCATGCAGTGAGCACCACAACGATGATCATTGCCAACACTACTAAGAGGATGATCACACTGGTCTTGAGTCGGTGGGAGAAAGAAGTAGAGTTGTCTTCATTCGAATTAATTCTCAATCGTGCATTCTTAGCCGTGTCGCAAGTGATGAACTCGTGATAATTTGCGCTGGTTATCTGAGTCTTTAGTTGAGTGCCACTGATGAGTGCCCTGTCGAATGAGATGACTCCATCGGATGTAAACAGGAAAATCACTCGATTTGTGACTAAACCATGGTGCACATTCCACTTGGGCACTGTCAGTTGTCCTGTGCAGCGAGCACTTTCGCTTGGGAACACTTGCAAATAACGGTTTGGCCAAGCTGTCTTGCACAGTCGATAAGAAAAGGCACTTTTAACTCGAATGGCTAGCTCATTTGAGATGATAACAAACTTGACCAATTTCACGCCATAATAGTCTGTGATCAACGAGTAGAAAGTGTCCATCTCGTATGAGGAAATCCACTTTTCGGTGGCATTTTGCACAAGATGCACATGATGTCCAAAATTGAGTGTCAACTGTTGTACCTTCTTTTGCTCGACACCATACACCAGTACTTCATAGGTAACATTAGTAGTTTTAGTGGCAAACCACAATTCATGCCGGGAGACGTCTCTTCGAATTACAATACTCAAAATACACTCCTTTTTGGGGAGTGACTGCAATCGGTCATTACTGGACAGAGGTGGCCATTTGTCTTGCACACTAGTCACCAGCAGATTGGCCACATTGAGCTGTCGATTGCTGTGGAGTGAATTTACTTGCACAATGTCGTACACTTCGAACGAGTTGGTCACAATCGACAAGTGTTGTGGTGAGAAGAGGCCAATGGTCAGAATGTGATTACGATAATCATTGTCACAAAATTGATTTCGCACTTTGGCACAGGTGCCTCCCTATAAAACAAATATACAAATTAATAAAAAGAACGTTGCTTAATAACTTACCTCATTTGAACTCGAATGCAAAGTTGAACTAACAACAACAAAGGCGATGCACAACATCAATTGCCTCAGCATGGTACACGTGATACACTAATAAACAAAATGCCAAATACAAACAAATTGACGATCTCAAAACAAGTTTTATTATTTCGACTTGAGCTTAATAAATAGAACACTTGTCAATAGAGAATTCGGTGAAAATGAAATGATTTAGAAGATCAATTTGGGCTAAACATGACTGTAATTATATAACTTGTTAGCACTAATCTAGACGAACTTTCAATTAATTGAATTAAATTTAAATTTTTCTCGTTTCCCATGCGGGAAGACTAAATGCGAATGCAAAATATTCGAATTGTGTCCTTAATTGTCAATTACTAATTGATTTGTAATTGCATTTAAATGCAAAAGCATTTGTAGGTGTCATTTGCCTATGTCGATTGCACCTCAATTACGTGACACATTCTTTTGTGGTCAAAGTTTTATTGATATAATCAGATAGAGGCAATCTGTGTGTTTATTGTTGCATATAGCATTGCAGCGTGTGCAATAGCCAATAGGATTACTGCTAGTGGTAAAGTGATGCACGCGTACTTACGTCACACTCACTCACTGACAGTCATGATCACTGACTCACTGGAACTTGCAATGCAGACGCACGCGAGACTGTACAAATGTAAACTTGAATCGACTCAAAGCTGAAGAGAGCATTGCTGCAGTGCGCCTTTGCCGGAGCACATGTAAACAAGCTAGGCTATAACAAGCATGAACTTGTGTGATTTGTTTCTTCTCAAAAGAAACGCTCAATATTGACACTCCTGTTTTATCCGTATCGACACAACTGTCAACGTTTGCATAACCTTAACCCGAACATGGCCAACTATGGTTCCACCACTCCTGCCTATCCATCTCTACCAAGTGCACCATCAAGTTCGCCACCTGGCAGTGCTACACACGGCATGGCAAGTCAGCAGCAGCCAGGCCAATTTGGCGGTCAAGCCATCATGCCAACCTCACAGATCGAGTTGACCATCTCTGGTCGAAAGCTGCAGAACCAGGACATTCTCTCGTACTCCGATCCGTACTGTTTGGTGTCAATCAAAGACTCGTGGCAAACGAAATTTGTCGAAATTGGCCGCACCGAAACTATCAAAGAGCAATTGTCTCCCGATTGGGTCAAAAAGTTTGTCATTGATTACAACTTTGAGATTGTGCAACGAATTCGCTTTGAAGTGTGGGACTACGACTCGAGTGGGTCTGATGATTTAATCGGTTACCACGAGACGACACTGGCCGAAATTGTGTCATACACCTCGCGACAGTACATTCAAAAACTGAGTGGCAAACTTGCAGGAAGCGTTACTGGTGAGATTGTAATTGTGGCCGAGGAATTGTCTACTTGCAAGCAGATTGTGCAGATGCAGTTTGCTGCTGAAAAGTTACGTAGCTTAAATTGGGGTCTGGTGACACCTGACCCATTTCTGGTGATGTCACGGTGCAATGAAGACGGAACCTACTCGGTGGTGTACAAGAGCAACAAAGTCGACTGTACAAGCAATCCTGTCTGGCCGAGCACTGTCCTGCCAGTTCGTACTTTGTGCAATGGAGACTATGACCGATCGATCAAGATCGATTGCTTCGACTTTCGTGTCAGTGGCGAGCATGTTCTCATTGGCAATTGTTTCACCACACTTCGAGAGCTCACCAAAAAGGATCGCCCAATCAAGTTTGTTTTGGAAAAGAAGAAGAAAAGTTCTCCATCAAAATCGCCCAAAAATTCAGGAAATTTGATTGTCCGTGAAATGACCGTCTCAGACGAGTATTCGTTCATCGATTTCATCAAGTCGGGCACTCAGATGCACTTTGCTGTGGCCATTGATTTCACCGCCTCGAACGGTGTCCCAAGCGATTCTCGTTCATTGCATTTTATGAACAATTCTGTTGGTTTCGAGTCAAAACCTAATTCGTACCAAACCGCACTTCGAGCAGTGGGAGATATTATTCAGCAGTACGACTCGACTGGAATGTTTCCCGCCTTTGGATTTGGAGCCAAATTGCCACCAAACGGGGAAGTGTCCCACCAGTTCCCACTGAACGGCAATCCGTCCCATCCGTACTGTTCAAACATAGCTGAAATACTGAACCACTATAAGCAGTGCCTGTCACAGGTCACTCTGTACGGGCCAACCAACTTTTCGCCGGTCATTCAGAACACAGCACAAATAGCGGCACGATTCCAGGACGGCAAGCACTACTTCACACTGTTGATCATCACGGATGGAGTCATCTCGGACATGCGCCAAACCAAGAGTGCCATTATCGATGCATCTGATCTGCCAATATCGATCATCATTGTGGGCGTGGGCAGTGCTGACTTTGGAGCAATGGACACACTCGACTCGGACGATTCTCGACTCACGCAGGATGGACGAGTGGCCAAACGAGACATTGTTCAATTTGTGTCACTCAACAAGTTTCTCTCTGGCACTGGTGAACCGACACTTTGGTCACAGGCTGACTTGGCCCGGGAGGTGTTGGCCGAGATTCCCAAACAGATGACCAGCTACTTTAAATCGAAAGGCTTCAAGCCACCACAGATCACTGGCCAATAAAGCACAACAAATCCATAACACGACCAAGACAAACAAATACTTTTTCATTTCACTAATTCTACTTACCAAAACAAAGCCGACAAGTGTGTTCAGTTCTTGACTTCAGTTTAGGTCAACAGCCATTTTTTTGTACCAAGACATCAAATCTATATTTTCTTTTATTTCTCATTTTGTGCCATTTCAGAAATGTTCAATAAACCCAAATCAAAATATAAAAAGTATTCATTTTTAACAATTTGATTTTATTTGCTGGACAATTAAGAAAATTGAAAATAATTATGCAAGACTTGTCAGTATATTTCACAGTGTAGATTCCTTCTGTTTGGTTTTTCAGGCATCAGTCTGAATGGTCACTCGAGTGATGGCAATAATAGTTGCTGATTCAAATCCGATCGATTGTTGCCGGTGCGTCTTAAGAAAGGAATGTACCGCTTGTTAACGTCCAATACATCGACACGGCGGTCTATCTAATCGAGTGGCATCGTCGCCGACATCACCGTGGTCCATTGCTCTGCTGGTGTGTCTCGCTCTGCCACCTTGGTGTTGGCCAATCTTGTCATATATACTCAATTCTTTCTACTTCTTTATTTCTTCTTGGCGGAAGACAATTTTCACTCGATGTCAGTTGATTTACCCGGCTTGGTCAGTGAGACAAGTGCAATGAAGCCATTTAGCATTTTGTCGAGACAAGTGTGCTCGCCTGTAGAGCTGGTAAATGTAATGTTTGCAAAAGGGTCGACAAGCGAGCATAATACAATTGACCAGTCTTCTAGGGCTCGAGTGCTCGAGCTTCCAAAATATAGATTTAGGCATTGCCGATTAATGAAACAATCAGACTGCCATTTATTACATTATGCACTGCCACTGGCAAGATGCGAAAGTGCACTTCACTGCATTGCCAGTGGCGAAATGGCATTGAGTTAGCAATGGACTGGATCGACATATGCAAACGGTTGAGCAGAGCCTTGTTCGATTGAACTTTTATTTGTTTCAATAAATGTTATTATCATAATCGATAGATAATGTTTGATAAATAATGCACACACAAATTCATCAATCACCGCGAAGACGTATTGCCATGCTAAAATATTGGCCCTTTTACGCCTTGGTCTTCTAGTGTGAGGCATTGCTGCTCGGCCTAGTCTCGATCACTCAGGCACTTGCCTTGAAAGATTTCACATTTACTACTGGTATGAACTTCTTTGCGTCTTCTTCAGCCGCGGGTTTGGTTGTGGCCATCGTATAAGAAAGGAGTGCTCGGTACGAAGGCACTAAGGGGTACGTTCTCACGAGCTGAATGCTTTCAATTGAATAGAGGTACGACTTAAACAACTAGTGAAGAGCCACTAGTGGCCATTGTATTGTGACACAAATAGAAACAAGTAACAAACACGACCTTGTTGTGTTTGATCTTGTTAATTAGCCCGAGTTTACAAATAGCCACTAACAAAATCCACAAAAATAACCGAAAGTTTATTTAACTAGCACAACTTACTAATTTAATTTTTAGTCAACGAACGAATGGCTAATCAAAAAATATTTCACTTGAGTCGAATGACAATCTCAACCAAAAGGAGACTTTAGAAGTCTTGAATGAGCTTTGTGTTAAACGCAATGTGGCCAGCCCTGTATGCCAAACTCAGAGAGGAACGTGTCCACTTCATGTCGAATCGAGTGCATTCTAATTTCAGCGTAGAGTGACTGCTATTCATCAGTTCATTTGGTTGTTTGATTTGACAAAGAAATCGGTCGCCTTTGAGACAATGTGCCACCTTGGTGTGTTGCCCATAAAACAAACTCGGACCACTATAGACGTTTGTTTGTCTCCAACAACTTGTGACAGAAATGAGACCGACTGGTAGCATTGGTGTAATCACATCGGAATGGTCGTACAGCCGGGCCAAATGAAGTCAGTACATCACAGAGCTCAAAGAAATCATAAAGTTAGTCACCAAATCGTTTTCATCGTTCCAAAGACAAATTTGCACTTACTCGCCTATTCAGTGCTGGACGCAACTCCTCTTCGGTGCTTTATCGTCAACGTCACAACAAATCAACCTGAATGTCTGGGTAATGGCAATGATATTTGCTGATTCAATGTGTTCAATCTGCCCCCTTCGATGCCGGCGCAATGTTAGATAATTGAGTGCAATCAGATATGTTGCCTACTCGAATGCTCTAGTTTGATTTGGCCAGTGCACGCTGCTTTTGATAAACATTATTTTTGCTAATTACATAAGTTTACATGAGCGTACTTGACATTCGTTGGTGGTACTTTTAGGGGACACACTCTTCGGAGTGACATTCTCATCGTTTGCATTCAGTTTGTGTATGCTTTATGCTTTGTTCAATTTATTTATTCAATCAATGGCTCCTGTTCCTAATGGCTCAAACAGTAGTGCCAAGCTGTCCGTGTGTGTGATGGGTGCTGGTGCAGCAGGTCTCTGTGCCCTACGACATTTCGCCACTCGACTCGATCGTTTTGGACCGTTGGTTTGCTTCGAACAAACAGATAAGGTGGGCGGCACTTGGAATTACACTGAACAGACAGGAATTGATCACACAAATGGACTGCCTGTGCACACGAGCATGTATCGAGACCTTCGGTAATGGTTCATGATGATCATATACAAATGAAGTGCACTGTACTTTACTTTACTCTTGATTATTTCCAGTACAAATGCACCAATCCAAATAATGCAATTTCCCGACTACAAATTGCACTGGTCGAAATCATTTGTGCACCACAGCAAATATCTCCACTACCTCCAGTCGTACAGTGACCACTTTGACCTGTCACCTTTCATTCACTTTAAGCATCACATCCAACAAGTGACCCGTGATCAGTCAAACAGCCGTTGGAGTGTCACTTTGCTTGACATTGAGCAAGAGCGCACATTCACTGTACACTTTGACATTGTGATCCTCTGTCCTGGACGATGGTCTGTGCCACTTTGGCCCAAGATTGCCTCCATTAGCACATTCACAGGATCCATTGTGCATACACACGATTATCGTTGCCGCGAGCCGTACACGGACAAGGTTGTTGGCATAATCGGTGGTGGTCGGTCTGGCATTGACATTTGTGTGGAAGTGTCCACAGTGGCCCGAAAAGTAATACTCATCAATCGAGCCAATGTGCAATACTCAAACTTACCTTCAAATGTAAACCAAATCAAAGGCACGGTTCAACAATTTAGAACGAATTCAATAATCATCAAAGATCAAAACAATAATGTGCAAGAATTGCCAATTGATTGTACAATACTGGCAACTGGTTACCGAATGAATTTGGATTGTCTCGACCAGAGCAGCAGTGGACTTCGAGTGAATGCAGACGACACCATCGATGGTTTGTATCGACACTTGATCAACATTCACCAGCCCACAATGGCACTAGTGGGCATCACCAATCCAGCAGTTTCGTTTGTGCTGTTCCATCAACAGATTCTTTACTACATCAAAGTGCTTCTCGGTGAAATAGCTTTACCGACCAAAACCGAAATGCAATCAGAAGTACTGACCGATTTGGAGGAACGCAAATCACTTGGCTATCGAGACAGAGATCGACACCAACTCAAGATTGACCTGATGCAAAAGTATTGCGCCAAACTGGAGACGGACGCAAAGCTCAAACCATTGAGTCCAGTTATTTGGGCAATTCTGCAAGATATTGTGCAGGCGAGAAATTCAGATCCAGTGCGGTACAAAGACAATGTCTACAGACTGGTGGATGAGCAGACTTTTGA
This sequence comes from Rhizoglyphus robini, assembly GCA_023373905.1. Taxonomy (NCBI): domain Eukaryota; kingdom Metazoa; phylum Arthropoda; class Arachnida; order Sarcoptiformes; family Acaridae; genus Rhizoglyphus; species Rhizoglyphus robini. Next base: position 8,077,463 of record JAKIJQ010000001.1, on the reverse strand, counting down.
AAAGTTATGAAAGCTACTTTGGCAAAGGTCTATGTATTGAGTACATTAATATAATTCATAAATGGATAATAGATAACTAATAATTAAGTAGAAAACATTAAGTAAAGATTCAAACGAGGTAATTGGCCAACATTAGCTTCAGAGCTATTTTTGATTCTTAAATGCCAACTTTGACTTCGATCCACTCTTGGCCGCCAGATTGGATGGCTTAGCCTGAGTTGCTCCTGCGGCCGTGAAACGACCGTTCATGGTTGGAGCTTGTTGTGGTGAAGTCGAAGTTGCAATTCGATGTTCATAAGTTTCGAGAATTGATTTGACAAAAGTGTTGCCACCCGGTTCTCGAGCAATTGCCTGAGGCCTAGAAGGCATATTAAAGTTGAAATTGAAATTGTCGTCAGTGAGGATCGAGTTGACCAGATTGATCTTGTCCTGTTGAATGCATTTGGTCTTTTCCAGTTCCATTTGCTTAAGCCTCAACACATCGATGCACCATTGTTTGAGTCGGTCCTTCTCCTTGGTCAAGTGTTCGTGGACCACATTTTGAATTTCCTCCATTTCAGCGTTCATCTTCTCAATGTTGTCATCGATCACCTCGAGTTTCTCCTGCAGTTCGCGATTGTTCTCCATCAAGTCCTCCTGTTGTCCATCGTATGAGCGCAACTTCAATTCATTCTTGTCATAGATCGCCTTCAGTTGCTCAATCTGCAAATTGCGAGCATCGAGGTCTTGCCTAAGTCGGACATTCTCGTCGCGAAGCAGTCCCAACTGGTTGTCGTGTTGAGCCAAAGCAGGTCGAATACTTTCAGCTTGATACATGTAATAATCGGTCACTTTTTGTGTGGCTTCACGTCGTTTCTTGCAACATTCTTCCCATTGGGCCATAAGTGAATCGTCATCACTCCAGTCGTCAATGTCTCCATCGAACATTTGTGTTGGGAATGGCTCAAAGTCCACCATACCACCAGCAGCAAGGTCACTAAAAGTTAAATTGAGATTTGCCCGCACAGTGGCACCTCGTCCTTTTGGGGTGACAATCTCTTGAGATTGTTCGCCAAACTTGAGCACCTGAATGGTTTCGTCAATTTCTTCGGCACCCGGATTGAGGCAAAGTATCATCTTCACTGCTCCATCGCCTTCAAAGTAACTCTTGAACAGCTGAGTCAATTTGTTATCTCGATAGGGCACCATCTTTGGGGCAGCATTTGAGTTCAATTTCTGATTATTTCGCAAAACATCAAAACAAATTCGCAGCTGCATAAGCGAATTGTTGATGTTGGCAGCTTCGCGCAATCGATTCTGATTGGCATTGGTTCGGGCAGCACGCTCACAACCGGCCAAGTCCACGATCGACAGTTGACTAACGTGCACGTTTGGCATATCTTCCATTTGTGAAAGAAAGTTTTTCTGTGCTTGTGCCACACGAATGGTGAAGACAGAGTGAGAACGACTCGATTCAGAATTGAGTGAAGTGCTGCCAATGCGACGACGAGACACTCCCTTGAGGAACAAGTCGAAGGCTTCATCTGCAGAATTCACTTCCATCTCGACCAGTCCTTGTACGAAGGCCCGATTGTTACATTCACGAAGCATCTTTGACTGTGGTTGTTGTTGAGGCGTACCTCGCACTGGCTCAGTGGAATCGTCAAGAAGGTCATAGATGTAGTTGTTGTAGATTTCAACGTATGACACAAACACAGCATAGTGATTGTCACAATTGACATCTTCCACCCAGAGATTATCTTCACGTAAACGGTCTTGCCAATCGTTGATAAGAGAATTCACCTTGCGTACTTTTGCCTTCTTAGCCATTCCATCAGCAATTTCATTCTGCAATTCTCGTAGAAGTCTATCGCCTCCGTTGACAATTTCAAAGCCATTCTGAGAGTCCGGCTTGAAAGAGAATATTCGACTCTGAAGGTTGTGCCGGTCGAGAGTATTGAAGAGAGTGTCCAATGTGCGAGGCAGAATGCCAGGATTTGATGGTCCGCCAGTGACGGTGAATGTCTTACCAGCAGACGTAACACCATAGGTAAACAACAAACCTAAAAGATAAAACATAATTTTAAAAAAGACACAAAAATATTTTCACAAAAACTCACCATTCTGTCCTGCAAGAAGACCTTTCACCAAAGGAAAGCTCACATTCTTAAACACTTCATGCTGTAATGATTTTTCAGTAAAGACATCCTTGAACTTGTAGACTTGACCGTACGAAGGACCTTGATGACAAATCTGCAGTTCACATTCGGAAATCGGTTGGAGTGCAATCAACTCGGTGGCCAACTTTAGTGGACGAATACGACAGGAGACTTCGAGTGCCTGTTGGGGCATATCACTGGAGGATGCTTTGAATTTCTTTTGGGACGCCGCTCCATTCTTTCGAGTTCGTTGACTAGAGAAAGAATCGAAGGTCAGAGAGACGGCAATGGACAAACAAACAAAACACTTACACAGACTTCATGTTCAAACAAAATGACACCAAAAAATCACTGAGAGAGTCGACTTTGCGCGAAGTTGACCACAACACAATAAAACAGTCTCAACACTATCGACGAGATATTTATAACGTCGGACACCTCGTGGCCAACCTTATAACGGCCACCACGACGATGACCACATGTGCCACTAATGTCCAACTCACATTAGTTGAGTCAAACACATTGTTGATAAAACACAACTGAAAATCAACTACAATTCACCATCATAGATGGCGCCACTGGCATAAAATTCAAAATTTTTACTCAACAATTGGCGCACTTTATCTATCACATACCAAATGAACCGTAATTTTCGCAATCAATCAATGACCAACCAAATTAATTAAATTCCCAGTAGTAATAGTAATAATATATATATATATATTTAATAATTAATAATAGTAATAATAATTATACAATTGATAATAAATCATCAATTAATCGATAACATTTTGGTGATCAATGATCATCATCATTTTATGTTTTATATATATAGAAATATATTTTGGTAGGTCTGAATGGGGGTTTGGAGGGAGTTGAGAGATAGAGAGACTTGCGCCGTTGAGAACTTGACCGAGCCGAACATACGTTTTATCTTACGGTTACATAATATACTGAGAGGAGAAGGAGGAGGAGGAGAAGGAAGAGGTGAAAGGTCGAAGGTAGAGGGCAAAGAAATAAACAAAACAAAAATCAAAAATAATAAATAACTACGAACAGATTTAATAATAAGTGATGTTGATATATTCATAATGGAGAGATAATTGATAAATAGATAAATTATTTATAAGTGAGAGAGGAGAGAGAGAAGGGGACAGAGTGGGCGATAACTTTTCAAGTCACCAGCACCATGTTCACTGTTCCACTGTTGGGTTTCACACTAGTTCAATGGTACATTGTTTCATCGATTGGGGGGACACGCGCTCGCACAATCAACTCAAATCAAATCATACAAAATTATATTAAAATTATATAATAATAATAAAACACAGGAGATAGAGAGGAAATATTACACAAATAAAGAAAGTGATTAATTAATTAATAATAATCATAATAATTAATATATAAATTATTAAAAAATATCGAATAAAATTAATAATAATAATAATAATAATAATAATAAACCAAAGTGGGAAACATCGAACATAATATTTCGAAGAACGTAGAATTAGTCGAAATAATTCTGCATAAGACCAGAGAAGGAAGATAAGAGCGAGATAAGAGAGAAAATGCACATTTGGGTGGTGGTGGGAGTCGACAGTGTGTGGGTGTGTGTCGCTAAGGATGACCCGAAACTGGGTCTGGTTAGTGATGCGGTTTGCGATGGCCAACGAACAGTACAGGTGAAAGGTGACACATTTACAAAAAGAGAGAGACAATAAATAGAGCGAGAGTATAAGTGTGTCCGTGTGGGTGTGACACATTCCTCTGAGGGACCGGTGAGGTCGTGGAGAGAGAGATAGAGAGAGAATGTGAGGAAAAATCGAATGATAAAGGATTGAGAAAAGGAGAGAGAAGGGAGACAGCTGAACATGAACCACTCGGGAACATTCAACCTGGTAGGCGTGTTGGTGTGTGTGTGCATGGTCACACAGACAGACAAGGCAATGACGAAGGTCAAAAGGTGAGAGAGAGAGAGAAAGTAGAGAGAGATAGTACAGATACAGAAAAGATTGATGAATGATGAAGGTGTGTGATGGGAGAGCTGTGCTTGGATGATGATGCTTTGACCGTCGGCTTGATTGGGTGAAGGTAGAGGGGGAGACTGGGGGCAGGTGGTGCTGACCAAAGGTTGACCAGTGGGAGACCAGTGGACACACCACACTCCACCCCAGTGGTTACTATGTTTCGAATAGGGTCGTATATGGTGAAAGTCGTTCGGGTAAAGTTTCTTTAGTATTGAGTTCGAGCGCGCGCGCACACGCCAACCATTCGAGTAATCCGCAATGAATAAGTTAGTATTATTATTACTGTCCAAGCCCGTTCCATAATGAGATGCCACAATCGATTGGTAGGTTGTCAGGTGTGATGGTAATCGATGTTCGGTTGTGAGTGTGATGTCGAGTTGCACTCTCTCACACGCCCTCATTATGCGGGCCACCCGTCCGCTGTGACTCGTATTCGCTTCTGTATGGGTCCCTCGTAGTCCGAACTGCCGGACGGGTCGGGCGAGCTCGAGGTGGAGGGCGTCAGCGGGTGACCGGGCGACAGGTGACCAGGATTGTGCGACGAGGATGGCGGTCGCTGTAACGTGGCCAGTGAGGCATGCGTCGGTTGCACTGGCCCGTTCCCGTTCGCCCCTCCGTCCCGGTTTGGCGATATGGGCTCGTTCTTGATCTTCATCGAAAGGGGCGACGAGGGAGGGGGCGTACTGCTGCTCACCGAGAGATGCGGTAATCCGGAGCCACTGTAGTGTGACAAAAGACAAGAGTTAGTCAATCTGTTGCACAGTGCAGTGTCCATGTGAACATACCCGTGCCCTAGTCCTCCACCCAGTGCCGAATGCGTAGACCAGTTCGGTAGTAGACCTGAAGAGTTGAAGCTTGCTAGTGCCAATTCCGAGTTTAGATTTTGAAAGTCATCTGGTGAGTGGGACAAGGCAAAGAAAGACCGGTTAGTATGTTAGCACACAATGGCAATTGCTCAAAGCTCACTTGAACCAAACGAACTAAGCGAGGACGGATATCCCATACCCTGTAACGAGCTTAGTGAGGCCAAATTCTGCGCGGTGCCATTGATTGATCGGTGATTCTGTGCCAATAGAAACAGTTGGGTTAGTTTGTTCAGTTCACACAACAGGTCAAAGTGTACTGACCAGATTCGCGTGTGAATTTGGCATGACCACTCGCATTCCTCGACTGTTGCCACCGCCGTTGGTGGTCGATTTGGACGCATTTGGTTTGTTGTTGCCACCACCCCCGCTGGAGATGACCAAATTTGATGGTGAACTACTGGCCGACAAGGACGACGGTGAGCAAGAACGGTGATGATAACCGTTGGTGGCCGAACTTGACATGTCGATCATTGCGCCTACAAAAGAGTGAATAGTTTTGGGTTAGTGACCGGTCATTTTGGTGTGGTTGAGCTGAACTTACCGGAAGAACTTGGTCTCGGACTGACACAGGAGGAGTGAGGTGATAGTTGGGTGGTTTGCAGCAGACTAGAATCTTGTGGCGCGTAGGGCGACGATGCGTTACTGTTGACGCTGTTCTGGAGTTGGGATAACGTTACCGGCAGTTGCGATAACGGACCACCGGATAGCCCAGATGGGGTAGACTGGATGGGGACAGAGAACATTAGCATACAGTGGACAGGGTGACTCGACCAATGGACTCACTCTATTGCCGTTGATATGATTGGCATTGCGTTGCATCATCAACTCGAACTCATCATTCAACTTGCTGTATTTGCTGGACTCGTTGCGCGAGGAGGGTGTCAGCGTGTACTGCGAGTCATCTGGCTCGGGTGAATCACACCCATTTGAGGAGCCTTTGTGCTCTTTCTTGTTCAGTGCCTACAGTGCAAACAGAAGTGATTAGCCAGGGTCGGACTGGTGGGAGTGGTGTGACCTACCTCGACAATGTCACTATTGGTTCGACTCTCGTGAGGCTCATTGTACTCGGTGTACTTGAGTAGGACCTTGTCCATGTCGGTGCTCGCATACTGGAACAGCTTGTTGGTGCTGTTGAAGATGATCAAGGCTATCTCACAGTCGCACAGCACACTCAGCTCGTACGCCTTCTTCATTAGACCAAATTTGCGCTTGGTGAAGGTAACCTGTGAGTGGGACATAACAAAGCAATACATTAGTTAGCGATTAGTGCAGTGGTAGTGCACACAAGTGCGTATGGCCACAAATGTATCAACCGTAGACAAACATTAAAGTAGCTACATATTCGAGTGCACCACATTTGAATGTCAAGTTCAAGTAGAGAAAGCCTCTCACGGTGGCATAACCTTAAGGGTGCGGTTAGAATGTGTATCAATTGGTCTGGTGCTACACTCAACACAGCACTGCACAGCACACTACATCCTCCTTAGTTAGCGAGGCCCAATGGCAATTGTCTCCAGTTTGTCCATTGTCATCGGTTGTCATCGATAATAAAGTGCCACACGCTGTACATCACCCACAAGTGCTCTACAGGTGCACACAGCACAGCACTACAACTGCAGCACCGGGTGATCACCAGGCCAAAACATTTCCATACACAAAACACAAAGCCACTAACATAAATAGACATTCACAGGAATACTTTCCCTCCAAAAGTGAGCTAATGTAAGAAGCAGTACTCAAAATAGACCCAACAAACACCAGAAATGACATCAATTCGGGTGCACACAGTAGAGGAATGAGTCATTTGAGGAGACAGGGTGATTCCGCGTTTGGTCACTTCTTCTCGTGAGTGCAATTCGAAATGTCATCTTTGTCACAAGAGTGTCTCGTTTGGTTTGTGGCACGGTCATGCATGTTCGAGCTCACTTCAACCTCAACCTAACCTAACTTAGCATTCACACACGAAATTTGCAAATATCAATCAATCACGGTGATATATTTAATTCTCAATACTAATGCAAGTAATAATAATAATACTACTGCTACAGGGTGGTTCAGTATTGGCCAATGGTAATTAGTATTATTGCTATAGTTAACTATTCTCTTTATTAATCGTTTCCTAATGGTGTGCCATGCAAAAGAGACCTGTTGGCATGAGCGTGCACTTTAGTGCCAGCAGCACCGGCATTTGCCAACTCTCAACTGTCTCAAGTTGTTCAAAGTGATCGAACCAGACAGTCAGGAACTAATAAGACTAATGCATTCGTTCACTATACTTCTGTGCATGCATACGAGCACAATCAAACACTGCTAAGAAGCTACTTTTTCATATATAAAGTGACTCGGGCCAGTGAAGTGAGCGAAGTGACTTACCTGTCGGTTACGCTCGTCAGTGATGCGCGATATTTGAATCTTTTTTCTTCCCATTTTGTTTTGTGGTTTTGTGAAAGTTTGTGTGATTGAGTGAGGGAGGAGGAGGAGTGATGATGTTGGTGGTGGTGGTTACTTGCAGGAGTCAAGTGAGAACAACAGATAGATAGATAGAAGATGATGACTTGAAGAAGAAGAAATACAACAAGAAAAAAGAAGAAGAGAAAAGACAATCACGTTGAGGTTGTTGCTTGACTGAGAAACACAATCACAAATGTAAAGCAGACGAGAGAAAGAAATTGAGAAAAAAAGTGGTCGACGTTTGACGTTTGGCCACGCGAAAACTTAAAACTCAAACTGATTTGGCTTGAGTTGTACAATTAGATCGAGAATAGTAATAATGAGACAGTTTGAGAGTGTTCAATCAATTGTCTCTGTGAGTGTGGCGTAGAGAGACACTGAAGATGAGATGCAGATGATCTTACAAATAACAACAACAGAAATATGAATTGCAGTGTAACATAATAATAATAATAATAACAGTGAACAACAAGGAGTAGTAGAAGAAGAAGAGGAAAAAACGACACCAAAAACGATAACCAACAAATATAACGTACAACAACGTTCGGCTATGTGACAGATCCCAAGGAGAGAGCAGAAGAAAGAGGGACAGTGAGAGTGTGTCGAATGTGTTAATTATAAATATATATGCAGATGTGGTCAATAAATATATTAATATAATATCTATGTAGAACTGAGAGTGAATCAATGGACATGCGCAATGTGGTGCAGATCAACTTGTTGATAGTGTTGATGGTTGAGATGTTGTCGTTTGGTGCTGAAGTAGATCTGGTGCGATGAGGCGGACATCGAGCTTAGTGCTGTGAGGCTGAACACATCGATCGAGTGGGGCATGCACTGGTCTGGTACAAAGAGTAAGGCCGAGACGGGACTTGACATTTTGGGACTATCCATTCAACAAGTGACACACATCACGCGAGATGATACTTCTTTGGCTGTGGAGAGACCTGTGTTCGAGTAGAGAAATGCAGACATATATTAATGATTGATCGATAAAGTTATTAGAGAAATTGATTTGGGTGGACAAATTTAGAGTGACAAATTCACAAGTGGAGAGAGGTGGGAGGGTAGGCAAAGGTCTCACGAGGGAAAAGTCTGTCAAGTGTGTAAAACCAGTAGCAATGCAATAGCAAAAGGTCAATTGCTCGGTAAGTTGTTGCCTTTTGTGTCTATCATAAACTTTTTCCGTACTCGACTAAAAGTAGAAAAACACAAAAGAGCAACAAAGAAAAGAATGAATGAAGGCGAACAAATTGACTGAAATGAATGAATGAATGAGCGAGTAAGTGAGTGAATGAGTGAACGAGTGACGATGCCACACACAGCAAGACATACACAACAAAACAACTACAATTGGGCTTGGTTCGATACATTTCACTGGTGGACACATATATGTCTCAAAGTATTATTAATAATAAGAATGAAGAAGACTAATTTAAGACAAAACAAGAAACCAGGTGGACAACAACATCGGAAAGACGTCACAAGAAATTTCGGTGCGTGTAACTATTCAAATAATGTACAACAAATGTCATAACTGAAAATGTCTAAAATGCTAGAAATAAAGTTATATTAAATCAAACTCATCAAAATAATTATGTAACGTCAATCATCAGTCAGTTGGCAATTGGACGAACACACCTGTTGGGCCACCTAATTAAGGTGAAGACACAAGTTTCCGTTATGTTTGCACAAAACATTCGAATGTGTTCAAGCAGGCAAACTTGTGAACTAGCCTTCAACATACACCCGAACATATATTCAAATTGAATTTAGAGAAGGAGAAGAAGCGGCGGCAAACAGACACAAAGTACAAAGCAAAGCAAAACAACAAGTTGACAACAGGCAATTACCCGAAAATTACTACATTCAGAGTGCACCACCAGAACATGTGACAACTTTCACATGCAGTTTTTTGCGCAAAAACTAAGTGAACAGAATAGTAAATTAAATTTTCTTGTATTGGTTCAATGTAATGCAAGAGAATCTTTTGATGGCACGACCAAAATCAAATCAAAAATTGAGTTCAACTTTCAAATAGCGAAACTCTTAAATAGTGTGAAACTGTAAAGCACAACTTGTCACATCATCACTCGATTTAATCAAATCAACTCGATTAGCATAAACATTTAATTAATGGCACACACATTGTCACCTTGATCGCACACATCGTATATTTCACATATTGGGTGAGATTATCCTGTTCAGATTATATCACTTCTCAGTAGCACACAGACACACATTCATCATCATCGTTTATATGATTTGAGATTTTCAAGATCACATGGCCATGTGAAATACTACTATTTGTTGCAGCACACATTTTATTACTATTATTATTATTGTTGTTGATTTTCGGTCGCTTTTGACAGCGCAACAGAACACAACTGTTCGGCAAATAGTTGTGAGTGTGTATGTGGAAGATGTACATTTGCCTCCTCTTGTTAGTTTAGTTTATCATCATCACAGCGAAAAAGTCTCTCTCTTAGCAGTGAGCCCAGTGGCACATCAACTTCCATTAGTGAGTTAATTAAAATTCTCCATCTCCGTAAAGTAGCAGCAAGAGAAAAGAGGAAAAATCCTTTGGCGCATTTGAACCAAGCGCACATACACCGAAAGTGCATGCACATCTTAGGCACGTATCAGAGCATGTATCGACTGATCGCCATCAGCAGCACCATCCTCACACAAATCCACTCGTCATCAGTTCAACTTCTTCTTACATTGCATACAAACAACAACAAAAGTCAACATGATGAAACAGAGGCAAGCCAGTGGAATACGTCATTTACGCAACATCGTCACCACCAGTCACCGTTGAATGTTTCAATCAAAATTGCATTGATTTGGTTGTCGATTTCGACTAACTGTCTGCCGACACACACAACGAATCAGACCCACTGGCTATAGTCTCACTGGATTACACTGGAAATGATGATTATGATTGGCATGATGATGATTGTAATGATAATTGTCTGTGGGGCAGTAGTGGCAATGCAATGCAGAAGGATGGACCATCGTGCACACTGGACAACACTGAACAGGTAGTGCTAATGTGTGCAGAGAGTTTAATTAATTCGCATTCGATTCTCGATTGGTCAGTGATACAGCATTGCCTCAATGAGCATTACATTAATCACGTAACCCTTTGCCAGTGTAGTGCATCACTATGCACAAAGTGTAATGAATGATACCTCCTAAATTTGTGTTAATTGTCTCCAAGCCATGATCGAATCGAATCTTAGTCTCGACTTGTCTCTCTCTTATCTCGTGTCCGAATCAATCAATCTGTGAATATATCCAGATTGACGAAGACACCGTGTGATAATGATCTCTCGTATTACTCAAATTAACCTGAACACTTGATCCAGTCTCATACAGTCCATTCGTCAGCGAAAAGGGTAAGCCCATCGTTAAGTGGATGCAGAGAGATGCAGAGCAAATGGCTTTGCTTGTTGTTCTTGTTGCACTTTGCCTGTCATGTTCACTACTTAATTGCTTAAAGAGCTCTCTGCATGCGCGCAATCAAATCGTTAATAGATTTCTCAAATCTCGTTTCACTTGGTCGTTATCTAGATCATGTAAATACGTCTTAATAGCTCACTCATTAGCTCTAGCCAAATTGGACGGTTCAAGTGCAAGTGCAAAGCTACAACAAAAAAGCATTCACATTTACGCACATTCGAATGCATGTGCTAAATAACATCAAACGAATTGATCGCATTGCATTTTGGCTACCGAATAAAGTTCTCAACAGAAAAGGATGAGTATGAGAGAAGTAGAAGAAGAAGAAATGAGCGGTGAGATGATAAAGCGATTTGTGTGTGTGTCTGTGTGTGCCTGTGTACAGAAAGGAAACTTCTCAAGTGCCAACTTGCCAAACTTTGCCACACAAAATGTCAACAACAACAACAAGAATTAATCAAAAGTGTAGAGAGACAAGAGTGTGCGGTAAAGTGAAGAATCAACTATAAGAACAGTGACGATCATTTTGAGGATAAGAAGAAGATGATGATGAAGTTGCTGAAGAGAAAGATGCCGAGGTAAGGAACACAACCAGGCAGGATGAGAATGCAATGATACACTCGAATGGTGACGATTGCAGGAGATGAACTTGCAAACACACCAAACTGAGACTAACTAATGAGTGGCAATGCCTCAACACAGAAGTGCACTATTCGTGAATAGTGAAACTTGGTGACTGCTTGGTCGGTTAGTCCGCATGCTTGTCACTTAAGGCAAAGTATCACCAGCCGCATCATCCAACCAATGCATTACCAACTGAAATGCGGCATTTTGTGCTGTTAGTAGTTCAGCAGTCGAATCGACAAAATCACTTCTACCCCGCCAGTTGATTAACACCAACACTGAGCACACTATACCATTGGTATACTAATTTGCCCTCAAACTTGGTGAGGCGAAGGCGCGCGCTTTAAAGTTCTTGACAAGATCGACAATAAATGCAAACATTCAAAGGTATTAAGGCAAATCAAACATAAACAACAGTGCACACACACAGACCGACCAAGACGACACCGACGAAATCGACAAGCAGCACCAACAGCAGCAACATCGGACACAAAAACAAACTCTATTATTGAAGGACAAGTTCAGGGATTCATCACTGCATCACATTTTATTGCTCGATCACACCTGCATGCGCACACTGTGACAAGTGACAGGGTTCGCCTCTCTCGCTCGCTCGGGATTGATTGATTCATTGAGATTAACTCATTAGCGAATAAGCACCGAACGAGTGTGTGCACAATACGAGCACTTAAGCTTTGCACCAGCACCAGCAATTAATATAATATGAATGCACACGCATGTGTTCGGTGCAATTCGACAGTGCCACAATGTACACATATCGATAATATTCCTCAAGTCCAACCAACCGGGTGTGATGTACATGATGATCAACAAGAGCATCTCTCTCCACTACACACACAGTGACTCAGTGAACTGGCTCAGTGGCTCATTTGACACTCAACACACATACACAAACACAGAGACACGAGCCGACAATCGTCATCATCAGCCAATCAGCAAACAGGAAAATGAGTGAACAGAACACACACAACAGAACAGAAGAAAGAAAAGACATTAAGGCATAGAGAATGTGCTGTATGTAGTTCGGCTTGCTGGTGAATGTCGATTTGAATGTTCAATGTTGATGTATGTGTCCGATGGCTCACTGTTTATGTTCTGGTGTGACCAACACATTACACAGGAGAGGCCCAAATGTGTTGTTGCCTGTGAGCGGTAAGGAAAGATGCACCACAGCGCATCACATCACCATCACATCAAACCCAATGGCGGTAATGCGTCATTATCACTTGCTGTGTGCCCCGTTCATTCATTCATGGATTGTTTTCCCGTAACACATCACACAACACACGATGATGGTCACACGTGGGGATGCACAGTACAGTGGCACATGTGTGTCCTCAGGTGTGGACACGTTTATTGCCCAAACACACATACACACACATACAGACAGTCAGAATTTACCTACAATTGCGATATTATTAAGATTGTGTATCAAAATAGCAATGTATGATACTAAGAATAGCATCACAACAAACCGACAAGTGAGTGACTGGCTGAGTGAGACTGAGACACAATCAAGTAGCCGTTGATGACGTTGTGCACACTGCTCACTGTGCCACTCATGAATATTATCACTGCGGCATTATTAAATGATATACTTGATAAGACTGTGTGCTTGGGGCATACTAAACATAGATCTAACCAGAGAAAGAGGAGTGAGATGGAGAGGAAACTGACACTGATCTGTCCGATTCGAGATGATGATGATGATCGAATGGAGAGATGCAACATTTCACAATGATCATAGCCGAACCATTCCACGAGATGCTGCTTCATGTGTGCACTTTCACTGTCAGCCTATTACACCACACACGAGAGCGGTCTGTTTGTGGTTGTGTGTGTTGATGCATTAGCTCAATCGATCGCTACGTGATCTCAACTCACTCAGTAATCTCATCCAATCTGATCTGACTGTGTGACTTTGCTTACTTATTCGATGATATGTCTTCTCGCTAATTGGAGAAGAGTATGGCTAGGTGTACTAAGTGACTGTGCACAGGTTGCCTTTGGTACGTTTTATTAAACATTTGGTCTGTTTGTGTGTTGTGTGTGTGTGTGCAAAGGCACCGAATGTACAAAACAAACAAGGAATAATGAACATTTGAGGTTAATGCGAACAAATAGAAAAGCACACAAAATAAATTATCCTTTCACGAATGAGCCAACAAACAAGCAACGAATTCAATGGCACACAACCTTTGTACGTAATGGACACCATTTGAAAGTCAATGCAATGGTGACATAACAGTTCGAGTCAGATCGCAAATTTTCCACACACAGGACAGGAACCATGCACCACAGGGGGAGGCATACCCTTCGGACGGATTCCACACATCAAGAAGGAGCCATGTCATGCTTGTGGGACAGTGCTCAGCATGTGCACCTTCCATTCGGCAGCATCATCACTATCCACAGCAAAGGCACTCACACACGCAAAGTGTCCGTGTCATGATGGGCACAAGAACTAACAGATCGGATCAAATCGACAACGACAAATTGCGACTAACTAACTAAGGCACAAACTTACAATGTCATCCTTGTACTGCACTGTACGAGTGTGCATGTGCTGCATTGCGAGCCACTCAATGCAACAACTGCACAATGGCCATTTCACCCAACACCTAACATTGATCAATCAGTGCACACCTGAACACTGTTGCACAAACACAAATTCATACTCATAAATTCTCAAATGTTATCAATGCAAAATCAAACTTAAAACTAGTTTTAATGTCTTAATGTAATTAATGTAATTGAGTATTAGCATTAGATGTAGATGTGTGCCAGTAAAGTCTCCCTAGACCCTCCATCGACGTCATCGAAGCATCATCATCGATCTGCATTGAGCAATGCAATCAGCTATACAGTCGGACTGATGGGTGCCTTTCGCAAGGTCACACTCGATAGATGGATGGGTGAGTGAGTGAGTGGAGTAGTTGAATATGGCATGTGTCTTATCAGATGGAGACTCAAACTCAATTCGAGCACAGAACTAATCTCAACTATATCTTGACATTAAACTGCATGTACATCCACATCTGATAAGAGTGTGGCACGTTGCAATACCAAATATGGACTGTTCAATACATTTGCAATAAAACAAAACAAAACAAAACATGAAACTTTTTTATGAATTTGTGAAGGACAAGTAGAATTTGATTAAATCGCCAACCGGAAAAGTTTGAATTCGGCTCGGCCAATTCAATTCAGTTCAATCGAAATGGTCACAATATTAAAGTCATCACTCTGCACTGTGATCACTTTTGTGTCCACTGTTTCTGCTTTGGTCGAATCGAGTTCGAATTCGAGTCTCACTGTGAGTGTCTGCTTTTCCGTGCCGTTCGGTGAGTTACCGATTGCTCTTTTTTGCGAGGTGAGTGTCTTTTTGTATGTCTGTCGGGTTTGTTTCATCTCATTTCAATTACCTCCAACCTCCTCCTCCACCTCCTCCCCCCCTTCTAATGATAGTGAATCACTTCTTTTCTTCTTCTCATCAGCTTTTATTACATTTTTCAATTTAATTCACAGTGTCTCAGTGAGCGACCAACCAACCAAATCACTTGGTAGTGATCGTGTGGCGCAGTGCAGTGCAGCCCGTCCACTAACAACCAACTTCCATTTGTCTGTTCCAATGTGCGTCTGTTTCTGTTTTGGCCCAAAAGACGAGGAAAAGACAAAAAGACAGAAAGCGACAATCTCAGCAAAAGAGGAAGCAGCAATAAAAGTAGCAGAAAAAGACACCAGGAACCGGTGAAGAATCAACCGAAAGGAAGTGCCAAGGACAAGAACGACAAGTGAAGCACAGGTCGAGCAACCCATAGAGGACCACAGGAACAAGGAAGACGTACACAACATTTACACGAACACTGATCATTGGTTGTATGGCACACTCGATTGTACTGTCCATCGGTCAAATTATGCTCGTGTACAAATTACTCAAATAACTGAACAGCACTGACTCGTGGTGATGGGACACACAACACACAACACAAACGAACAATAATAAATAGATTAAATAGTATACGGATGTCTATGCTCTGTCTGTCTGAATGCGATGCGCCGTCTTATCGACTCGACTCGCTTTGATAAGATAATGCGAGTGGATGAGTCTGAGGGAGAATGCCAATTGAATCACTCAGTCAGCACAGTCAACTGCAGCAGCATTCCTCATTATCCAATTATTCGCGAGTCTAAAGCGTTCCATTTCTCAGCTATTATCAAACATATTACCGTTAGTTAGCCAGTAAATGCTATGGCGCCCAACTCAGCATGGCGCCCTAATATGATTGTGAGTGTGTGAGTGTGTGTGTGCTCCGGAAAGAGCAACACGCCGAGCGGTCGGACGCCATCTTAGACAGAGAGTGCACACACAATGTCTGAATGAATGTGCCACGAACGCCAACGACAATATCGTCATGCGGTGCCATCATCAGTCATTATTATGGTGATGCGGACTGCATGCGAAGAGATGCTCAAACAAGAACAACAAGAAGCAGAGAAGAAGAAGAAGCAAAACACTGGTCATTGCTCATTAGTTTGCATTATTATGGAAATGGCGATGGCGCGATGGTCATTACGAGTGAACGGGTCGAGTCGAGCCACTCCACTCAACATAGAACCAATGCGAGCGAATTGCCAAGTGAGAGAATGACACACTTTGCCGGTGAGTGATCACTCAAACTGACCCTTCCACCACCACTTGTTGCATTCATTCACTGTAGTCTCATAAACTTATCTCGCCATCTGTAGAGGTCTAGCAGACCTCTCCCGTTGAAGGTTCCATCGAGATTGGTTGGATCGAATACGATCTTTGGTCTCAAGTTTCCCCTTTAGTGCTAATTGCACCTGTCAGTATCTGTCTGAGCAATCAGTGGCACACCGCACATTGATTCTGCATCAGCACCATCCACACCATCGACACCATCACCGTGCCCGAAACAAGGTCAAAGTTGATGGCTGAATGCGATGAATCCGTTAAGTGGGCCTTCTCTGTCTGTGTGTACCTCTTCTGTACTCTTAGTAGCGTTCCACCTGTAGAGTAGTCAACCTGCTCGGAGTTATTGAGCAACGGCACGCAACAACAATCAAGTCGGCTCTTCGAGTGGAGAGAGTTGCCTGGCTGGCCGGTCCACCTCCTCCACAAGTGGCACTGTGCACGGTGAGTGAGTGCCTGCTCGGATCGAGTTAAGTGTCTCTGGCTCACTCACTGCAGACATGCACACAGAATGGTGCCGGATCTAGCGTCGTCGTCTCTCGGACGCGATAACCTAGATTCGGTGTGACTGAGAGTGGCAAGGTGCTCTGAGTGTCCGAGCCAGTCAAAGTGGGTTAAGCTCATACCCGAACTCACATCACAGCACTGAGCACCTTTTGTCTTAACTCGCACTCTCCTCGAGTAGCTCAATGACCTGCTGCGCGCTGGTGTCCCCACGTCAGTGTCCTATTGTCTCACTGTATCTCACCATCATCACCAGTGGAATTAGTCCGCTGGCGCAACCTTTCAATGCGATCGACTTAACACTTGTCTCACGAAATGACACACAGCACACACACCGAGACAGAGTGACACCGGTGATTAGCACACAAGTGAGACACTCGGTGAGCGTGTTCTGTGTGGGTCACCGAATGTGTCCACTAATAGAGACATTCGATGTGGGCTTAGACTTGCATCATATCGACGACGAGACATATGCCATAACAGGTTGAGACAGATCGGTGTGTGTGTGGGGGCCGAGACTTGAGCCTAAAGATGAACGATACAACTGACAAGATAGCGCTCGGTGCACTAATCGATTGGAGGGGCGGGGGACACGGCTGAGGCTAATAAATTAACCGTACAACAGGTAGAGAAGGGGACACAACGACGACAAGTGGCACAGCGGCACAGGTGAATGTTGCGCACATTAGCACACCACTGACCTTGCCTCTGCCGCAGAGCACACCACAGGCGCGACAGGTACCGTTAGTGGTAACGATACGATGACCTTGACTGCACACAAATGAGATGCTGATGCTGGTGCACAGAGTACTAGCGATAGCCTAGATGGAGTAGACCTGGCGTGGGGCACTAGTCACGACCACGGACAACTACCAAACTGTAATGTGCTGATCGTGTTGCACTCTGAGCCGTGTACAGATCATTCCACTGATTGGTCTGTGCTGCTTGGTTTGTTATGCAAATACATTCGACCCAATTCGGCACACAACACAACTGATACTACTCAATTATAAGATGACGGACCTGACAAATGAATTGTGGTGTGAGGTGCTTAACGAATGGTAAGACACATTATGGGTTGCAAATTGCGAAGGTGAACAAGAACAAAAGTGGCACAGAAATGGCGAGAAGTAGCTCATTTATGGTGCACACATATGCGGACACTAATTAAAGCAAGTGCAAACTGAACAACCAAACCCAAAACCATCAAATCACCTCAAGACAGCCTCAAGTTGAGTGTCATAAAGTGTTGGCGATATCATCACAGCCACAGTGAACAATGCTAATTCGGTGACACCGCCAAAGCATCTAAGAGTCCCTTTGGCATGAGACCGAATGCAAATGTGCAATGCCACCTGTAGGGCTTTGTGTGCTGTTCGTTCACATCATTTCGAATTCATTCATTCGTTCGCTTGTTTTGATCTAATAAAATTCAAATCACTCAGGGTTGGTCTGTGTGAGTGTGTGTGAGTGTGTGTGAGTGTGTGCAGTGCACATCGAATCAATGTTCGGCTCATCTCTGCACAGTGCACTTTGATCATGTCCGCATGTGGTTCGGAAGGATAAACCAAACAAACGTTAGGTGGGTCGAGTGTGGATGCCATTCGGGTGTCGATGTGTTTAGTGCTCTCGCACATTTATTTGCGAAAAGCCATCAAGTGAGCACCGTGTGTCTCTGGCACCCCACCATCATCTCTCGCATTAGCCATTAACCCGACTAACCCCCACCAATTGCCATCATTTGCCTCCCCTGTCACGTAATCGGGTAGCACACACACACACACACACACACACACACACGAGTGGTCGCAAACAAGTGGCAAAGGTAAGAACAACAAGAAAAGGTCAGTATGAATGAGCAAGTGCACAAGAGTGCTCGAGACGTATTAGATGATCTCGCCAAACAGGTAACCCACAGGCATGTCCCGATTATCTAACATGTCTATGGCACAGCTGAGTGTGCTGAGAGTACTGCAGCACCATCACCTTCTACTAACCCATTGAGTGGACTGTACACACTCGACTCGACAGGTGACTCGACTGGTATGTGAGAAAGATCGAGGTAACTAGATAGTGGTTAGTCCACACTGACAAGCACAGGCACAACTGACCGACCGACGGGACGAGGCCATCGGTGGGGACAGTGGACAGCTTAAGACGAGAGGCTAAGGAATCGAGGTCAGTCCCGCGCACCACCGACAAACCGACTGACCTCCAAAATGTGTGTGCACTGCACACCTCAGACTGGACACTCGGACACTCCACACCGAAAGGGGTTAAGCTTGGACAATGAAGGGTTGAGGCACTGGGGCAGAACACTACGAAACCGTTCACAATGGACAACAGACGAACATACCTAATTGAGTGGACATGCACTTGATGGAAAAGGATGAAAGTAAACAACAAACAATGTCCCAATGTGACAGTTCACTAACAATTCACACTCAACTGAACGAGATCCAACTGAACGATTGTGAAGATTGCTTCATTCGTGTAGAATTATTGGGCGTGTGTGGACAAAATAAATAGAACGATGAGCAGCAGAATGACGAGATTGAATCCAAGAACCAAAATGGTGGTGGTGAGGGGACATTGACGCAAAGGATTCATTGTGATATTGAGCAATAGATTGGATTGATTCGACTGGAACTGACAGAACTAGACGAGAGAGATGATGGGGGAAGTGAGTCTCGAATTGAATTTGTGTGACTTGAGACAATTGCACTGGGTGTTGTTGCTTTGACTTAGATCCGACTGTTCGGCAAAATGGTGATCACAAGATGGGAGATTGCATTCGGTGGGTTGAGTGGCGTGGGATTTGAGTTCAAGGATTGCTTGGTGCTTGGTGTCGCGCTTGGATGCCACGGAGATATGCTGGCCAAATAGAAGTAATCCGAGGCCGAGACTGTGCGACATACACAACACATGCAACCAGTGAACATCAACAAGAGTGATTGGTGCTGGCCAGAATGGAGTCGAATGGTCTCGAGGATGGGCAATGGCACCGGTTGAATGTGCACTGTGCACTGCACTCCGATCGAACAATTCCGGGTGGTAACGGTGAAATGGTGGTGAATGACTTAGACAGTTGCGAACCAATATTGGTCTGCTCTGGACGATGACGCTGGCACCGATTCTCGAGGTTCGCTTACTGCTGGTGCACACGGACAGAATGGAACACACGAGTGCACTGACGATTACGAACGTGCTTAGGACGGTGGTGCGATGGCTGCTGGCTGGTGTGGTGGTCGTGAGGATGACGCGGACGGACTAACCGAACTCAACACTCAACACAACTCGTCCATGAGACAACAAGCGGGCAGATGTGAGACAACCCGAGCTACCGAGCAAAG
The DNA here is from genome assembly GCA_023373905.1 of Rhizoglyphus robini. Lineage (NCBI taxonomy): Eukaryota > Metazoa > Arthropoda > Arachnida > Sarcoptiformes > Acaridae > Rhizoglyphus > Rhizoglyphus robini. The sequence goes on along the minus strand of JAKIJQ010000001.1, from coordinate 8,057,300 downwards.
AGAACGACGACGGGCTTCAAGCCAGCACAAGAAGATGAAAGACAAAAAGCATTGACTGAGGAGAGACCGCTGAAGACTCGGTCGGACGGACGGACAGGAACGGGAGCGAGAGAGTGCAACGGGACGTCCACCACGGGCAATGGCAAGAGAGAGAAGCAAGTCCGGACGCGCGGCGCGCAACAAGATTCGGCCTCAAGACACCGAACACAACAATGGGCAGAAGAGTCAAGTCCAGACAACTGGGAGTCGAGGATCGAGGAGTGTGCCTGCTGCTGCCAATGCCAATCTGTCTGTGCCTGGCTCGGCCTCAGTGTGTGAAAGGCACCGAAAATAGATCTGCCCAGAGAGTACGGTTACGGTTACGGTGGTGCAACTGCAAGTGCTACTGCTGCTGCTGCTCGAACTACTCCACGGGTACGACTGTGCGCCACGAGGCTACACTCACTCACTGACACACCGAACCAATGCTGCTGCTGCTCACTTCACGACGGTGATGATGCTCCAGAGCTGGCCGAGACTGCACCACCAAGACATGCAACAGACGGCACTGTGGTGTGACCAGCCAATGCACCACGGACACTGACGAGCACACAGGCAGAGGTACAACCAGTGGCGATGGGCACTACTGGCGGTACATGTTCACATTCGAGTGGTGTCCTGCCTGGTGTGTCCTCTTCGGCACTGTCTTCGAGTGGTAGTAGTGGCACAAGACGGGATACTGTCACAATCATCCCGAACTACTACAACTTGAACCAATAAGGCACACACGACTACATCACCGGATAAACTCAACACAGCACACGAATCCGTAGAACATTCGATGATTTCGAAACCACCAAAGCCATAGCCAAACCACATCGAGTAAAGCCTAATCTGGGCTCAACTTAAAGTTCAACAAGAATGGTTCAATAATAATGCTGACATTATCGCATAATAACGATCCAGTGATTGCATCCGTTTCGGAGAAATGCGTCCGCAGGGTGTCTGGACACACAGGCAAACACACAGGCACATCAAGGACAACGAACCCATTCAAGGCACACACACTCAATGACCATAATATTGACGATCAATGGATAAACCTTTTGTTCCATTCCATCCAGGTTGACCAAATGAGTCATCATCAAGCCACATTGCACCAACATTTAGCACTAAATACGACTCTAACCCAATTCTAACACAAAAATATAGAATTCCCGAAAGCACTTCAATTTAACGCTAAATTGTGTCTCAATCAGTCAAATTGCAATGATTCCTCGGCAATTGTTCGGTCAATCAATTCGTCAAACTCAATTCTCGTGCACTCAGCCCGAATCAATCACTCCGAGCAGTTGCTTCACTGTTGGTTCAATTCCCAAAATAAATTCTGCACCGCTCCTTTGTGTCTTTGTTCGGTCCAGTCTTAATTAATATATTAAATAATAATTAATTATTTAGTATCATTCGTGTATGTAATAGCACCACATGCACAATGAACAATTCTGTCCACTGGTGGCAGGTGAGTCCAGTCCCGTGCCTTCAGTCCCTTCCATCGGGTTGCACTGTCCTACAAACCCCAAATCTCTCAGTGATCGAAAGTTCAAGTTTTAGTTTCATTTCGAATCGAACAACCTTCTAATGATTGAGCGACACGATGTAATGGCCTGGCCTGAACATTCCTGCACCTCACCAGGTAACGCAACACAAGGAATACATTCTATATTTAGACCAAAGAATTGAGAGTGAAGTGAGATTGGATGGGACAGGCAGCGGACTGAACAGGTACACGAGAGGAGCAAGTCATTAAGGGGTTAAGTCGGATTGTGAGGTGAGTGAGTCAGTGAGTCACTCGGTCGGTGAGTGCACATAACGGAGACCTGCTCGAGTCCTGTCCGACAACATCAACCACACTCGGTCGATTCTGCCGTGCACAAAGACACACACACACACTCAGGCACTGGTGGTGGTCGGACAGGTCGGACACATCATCCACTGCACTGTCCGAGCAAGCGATCATTAGCTCTCGAGAAAAATCCTCGACTGGCACACTCAACAGTTAGATTGTTTCGATTGTACCCGCGGGAAATGAGAGAGAAATGAACGATCAGTGGAGTGTGAGTGAGGTGAGTGCGAGCAGTGAGCGAGGGACATTGACCAAACACACTCAAGACATTGAAGATGGTGTGCAGGGAAATTCTGTCCTGATTGGGGTTAGTGCTGATCGAGGCAGAGTGCTGCTGCTGTCGATGGCAACAGTTGAGAACACCACCGTTCCTTCTCAGTGGGTTAATTAAAATTTACCGGTCAAGTGACCAACAAAAGCGAAACGTGAGTGGAAAACAAATTGCTCCATTGGTGTAATAGAAGGGGGAGAGATGAGAGAACTGAGTTGAGGCCAAAGGTGGCTTGACCAAATAAACAATTGCCCAATTAAGCATCGTGACACTCAAGTTAGGCCCATTCACATCAAAGACAGTGCATTCGATCAAATTCCAAGAATTCACAATCGATCACATATCTTATCATATAACTTCAATCATAAATCCCCTCAACCAATATTGTCCAATTCCACGAAATCGCATTATGAATGCATAATCACAATCATACATCAGTGGAGTCATAACCCATCTAGCACCCCAAGTCATCATCCCAACGACCAATCATCTCAACCATTCAATTGCACCAGCTGGCACAGCAATGTCTGCTCGACTCAATCTAATTCAATTTGGAAATTTCATTTGGCGCGCAGTTGGCAATTTCTTTTTGCTCACTTGTTCTCTCTCCCAACTTGTGCATTCATTGTGTTCATCACGTTCATCATCATCTCACAGCTAAATGAGAACTCAAACAGAAGCTACACTCACACAAAAACAACCAACAAGAACAAGTAGCAGTGTAAGGTGGGCCAAACAAGCTGAACTAGTTCAGTGCACACTCGTGAACAGACTCGATTAATAGATGAAATTGCCGATTGTGGTGGCAGTTGGCTGCACTGCACTTGTTCTTGTTCGCTTCTGTACATGAAAGCGAATTTGAATTTGAACCATTCGAACGAATGGACTCGAGTGGATTGGTGCACATTAGGTTCGCCACTCACGAACACACAAAATGATCGATCCGTTTGGGTCTAGGTAGAACTGGTTTGGTAATGTGCTGGTGTGTGTGTGCTGGTATCGGGCGTCATTCGACCACCGGTCTGGCGTCATTAGATTGAGTCAATACAGTCATGTAAGAAAGTGCACACACGTTCATTCATACAATTGCACACACAAATGTGTCCTTTATATAAATATATATATTCTTTATTATGTACGATTGGCTCAATTAAATTGAGAAGCGATTTCCAATTCTGGTCACGGAAATAATGATTGTACTAATGTGCATAATGTGTGCAAGCTGTACACTGGTTGGGTCATCATTTCCTGATCGCACTTTGATTGTCCCACTCACTCACTCAAGAGTGTATGTGTGCACAATCATTTCCACTTTGAACTATTCACCTGTCCCCTTGTGTTTATGTGTTCGGTTGCACCTGATCACAGCCGATAAAGCGAAATGAAACCGAAGCTCGCACAGGTTTGAGTGAGACATTGAATGTACGAGTGTTGTAGTGTGTTGATTTGGTTGGTCTTGATCTGGTGCGTGTTTGCACCTCATAAAACTGGTACAGCACACTCAATTGGGAAATATTCAGTGCGTTAAACCTCATTGAGCTCGTGTCACTCGTTGCACTGTGCTTTTGTATGGCGCGGACAAGTGTTGTTAGCGGTGGTTTGTTAGTGGCTAAGCAGTGCAGCGCAGTATCCTGCTCAGGTGAATTGCCCACGCACATGAATTGTGTGGCAATTATCATGTGGCGTGGTCGGTCAATTTTGACTCTCATTTCGATTGGTGCCCCCACAATCGCACACACAACTCAACTCTCAACCAGAACACATTCAACAACATATTCGTGACCAAACACCTCTGCGCTCAGTGAGATTGAGAACAGACACAGGCACAGAGAAAGGAACACCGAGCACATTGGTCCTGTGACCAGGTTGTGTACACAGTCACCACTGTACGGTCTGTGTGCGGTGTGTCTAATCCAATTTTAAGGTAAGCTAACGATGTGATAGACCAAGAAGTGCACAAGTGGGAGACAACATGAGATAGGCACAAACCGAACAGAACACAGATAGTGAGTGAGAGAGAGAGAGAGAGAGAGAAGCGAAGAGAAAGAACAGAATCGAGGATGACGTCAATTGATGACGAAGCGTGTGACCATGACTGCCAAACAAGTAAAAAGCCGAGGTATACAACAACCAAACTGGAGGAGTAAAAGAATACAGTAAAGATCGTTCAAATGAACCACTGCAGTGATGGTGTATTACACTAAATGACTGACAGACACAAGACAGACAATACAATAACCGAAAGAACAAAGCACTAACCGAAACAGGCGAACAAATCAGCAACGAATCGAGGGTGTACAGCTCAACATGGTCAACGCGAGTTGAATCAATCATTACGACAACCGATTTAAATTCACTTAATTACCAACTAATTGACAATGAATCGAACACAAGTAACGCACATGCAAATGCAAGTGTTTAGTGGCAACCAAACACACCGTACAGGCAGACAACAAGCAACAAAGCAAACAAACAAGCTAATTAGCATATGCATTGGCCAATCCACCAGTGCCAGTGCCACACACACACTCGAATCGATATAGTTATAAATAGTTCAATTTTATTATTATCATCATTTACGATATGATTCTCTTTTTTATTGCCGAGTGACTAAATTCAATATTCTATAAATAACACATTCGAAATAATAATAGTGCAAATATTCTTTAAAATGCAAATCCAAAATGAGTCACAGAAATGAGTCTTTATGAGGCGAGATCACTTTCGACTGGATAACCAATATCTCGTAATGCACACGTAATTCGGTTAGCATCAGCCAAATGAGGTCATATGTGCCTAGCCAGTAGTGCAATTCATATTTCATAATTTGCAATTGACGCACAGCACACAGCACACAACACACCAAACGAACCAACGAACAAACAAACAAACCAAGGCAGACAAATTGCCAATCAGATCAGATCGAGTGTGTTGTGAGTGAATGTGATCGAGTTGAGTGGAGCGCAAAACAAATCGCGTACTCAGTCACTCGATTAGTACTGAGTGAGTGAGGATGAAAACAGACAAATTAGTGATCGAACCAACAAACAACGAAAGGAGCAAAAGCAAAAACACAAATTTCACTGTCGACTTGTGTGCCCTCAGCCATCTCTTTCACTCACTCTCCACTCAGTCGTCTCGATCAATCCTCACAGAGGTAACGTTGACCTAAACCTTACCTTTCAGATTTGTGGGCTATATTTAGATACAAACAAACACACACAATCGCGGGAGCAATAACGGTCGGGCCATTTCATGGTGGCTATGAATGACCCCGCGGGTGTCACGCCATGTCGAGGTGTGCACACCGTTCGAGCGTCATCCCGTTGGCGCCAAACACAATGGGTACATTATTATGTAAGACTGTGTCAGAAGAGTGAGTCGCTCAGCTGAGAGAGAGAGAGAGAGCAAAGTCAGCTTGCAAGGTTCACGACCAGGTTCACTTTGCCCCGTGCAACACACAGCACACAGCACACAACAGTGCAACCGATCAAGTGGATAGTGCTCGCGGTGATGGCGCCCTGGGCATGTACGCCTTGAAATTTAGGGTGCCCGTAAGAAGTAAGGTGTGATGGTGCTGCTGTTGTTGTTGTTGTTGCCGGTCGAACAGGTACGGACAGTCAGATTGGCGTGTGTGTTCTAATTTTATCTCGATTGCCTGTGCCGATGTGCCAGTGGCTCACCGTCAGTCGGATCGTCCCGGCCTGTCGTGTTCGTTCTCGTTCTGCATTTTCAGGAACTATGTCAACAGAACACAGACACTGACACTGAGAGTGCGAGCCGCCAGGAGCCAATCAACCTGAAGAAGAAGCAATGTGCGCGCCAACAACCTCACTCGCTCACTCACTCACTCAGTGACGCCAACCTGTGCCTGGTCAGGATCATCAGTCAAGCCACTGAGCGAACAAGACAAGACAGCAGTAACAGTTGTTGTACGTTGCTGTACAGTAGAAGTATTCCTCAACGGTAAACAGTAAACACGAACCACCAAAAAATAGTTACAAAAATAAGAAAGTCGCCCAACAGGTTGAGAGGTAGTGCGCGCCACCATGACCATATAGACCATTGGCATCGATGGTGATCAGTGATCAAGGTGGTGGCGGTGTGATTGTGATCAGCTGATTGGACACCATAACAAGGCCAAGGAGATGATCACGGGTGTGCGGTGTCACCTGTGGATGGATCACACAATGGTGAACGCTCAATTAGACCTGTGATTACATCGACCAACTACAACTGGATTGCACTCGAATTATAGCGATCAAGTCGAGCCAAATGGCCAACTTGGCATTCGAGGGACTCTCACCAGACGAAATCGAGTTGAACATTCGAACAGACTCAATGACTCGGCCAATGTGAGTTGGAGGACGAGTTGTCGGCAATTGGCAGTCGGACATGCACGTCTTGCAGTACAATTGAAAGATTGACCGAATAACAAAGTCGATTGGCCCAAATAGGTCAGCAGAAGCAACAGCTGAGTGGACTGTGTGAGTGCAACACTGGCCGACTTGTGCCGACCGTGCTCGACGACGTCCACTTGCTCGGACAGTTGGACTTGCTCGTGAGCCTTTTACGGGCTAATGTTATGAGTTAGCCAGCGGTTATTATGACGGTCAACCAGCCGGACAGGCACAACGGCACAGTGAGTGAGTGAGTGAGGCAATGGCCCAGTAGTACTTCTACTTGTACTTGTACTTGTACGGTCATCGGTCATCATCACCGGCGGTAAGGCGTCGGACAGGCCAGTGCTGGTGCACGCGATTGCTCTGGCCACTGCAGTGTCCTGTCCAGGCACAGATGATCGGTGAGTGTCTGTTTGGCTGGTGGCCATTAATCGAATGCATCAATCCGAACGGCACAATGATGACCATCAATAATAATAAAACACTCACCCTTGCCTCACCACACACACTCACAATTGTACAGCATTTAGATGGTTTGATGTTGGATTGTGACCATCTTCACCACCATCCCCACCACCACTGGGACAGTAATGGGCCGTTGGCACTGTTAAGCCAGTGCAAGCACCAGCAGCAGCAATCAAATTGCCTGTGCAGTGGGACAATGGTCATCAAGGAGAGAGAGGTGTAAAACGATCGATACACTGCACAGATGCAACGATACACACTTTACTACCGTTGTGCCACTAATAATAATAATAGCAAATAAATCAAATATATTACTCAATGCAATGGACGGTACAATGGACAATCGAACGGGAGGAAACATTGTTTCGAACGGATTAGCCGCGTTTTGGCAGTTGGGGGGAAAGGTGAAGGGGAAGGAGACAAGTGAACGCACAAGTGATGCAACATTCCACTCACTACACAATGAGATTCGTCTTGACTCGACTTAAAGACTCAACTCAACCCTTCACATGATTGACTTCTCTTGATCGAGTGTGTGATCGAGCAGTAGTAACGAGTCAATGTGGGCTAATCACAACTGTGTAAATTGTGTGCTCGAGTCCAATCAAACCGAGTCGATTCGATCAATTGCCAAGTTATTAAAGTTGATTGCATTTTTAAATCGAACCTAATTCCATTAAAAAGCAATTCCAATGTCAACAAGACGAATTACACACTCACACAAATGCACTAGCAACACACAAATTATGCAATATCAATTTGTTGGTTCGATTTGGTTTGACCAAAGTGCTTTTTTCGGGTAAACGAATTGCACTTGATAAATGCACACACACAAATGTACGCCTCATTGACCTAAATTGTGCCAATTGGCCAATTCTTAATGCGTCCAAATATTACATTGATCGTTACATAGTAGCAATTCCAAGAATTTTGAAATTCACACAAATGTGACAAAACCAAAGTGCAAGCTAAGGTCATTTAAGGTTTTATTCAAATATTTAGACCAAAACTTTCCAGAATTATCGTGAAACTGTCAAACCCAATCAGGCAAGCAGTGTGCGCTTTTATAGAGTCCGAATTTGGTTGAACAAATGTCACATGCATGGAAACCACTGGTGGTGGTGGTTGTATGATAAGCGTCCTATAAAGTGTACAGTGCAGCACAGCATCGAATGGATTGCACCAGCATACTTCATAAACCAGTGCAAATGACTCGTGTCGAGCCACCTAATCAACAACAACACAAAGGCCTATTAGTTCCTATAGTTCACTAATGTTAACTAATGAAGCTAATCGAGATGATGACAAGTGAATGAGGTACCTGCAGGTATACGATCACACCGACTCTGCTCTTCCAGCTAATGCCAGACAGACCAAACCAAATGCCGAACCAGCACTCGAATGCATGCATCTCATGGTCTCTTGGATGCAGCACAAACACAGACAATGTGACTCGATCGAATGATGATGACACACTACACACAACATTAGCCCTAATTGGGTGAAATAGATCATACACAGACAATTGAAATTGGTTACGTGGAGACGCATCGTGCTTCGATATGCAAAACAGACTCAATGGAGACATGTGCGCATCATGTGAACTGACACAGACAATTGCCAATTGCGTTCAACTGAGGACAATTTCATGGAAAATGTTATGTATGTCTCATATGAGGTAGAACAAAAATATTACACGGAATCGACATTTTTTGGTGGTGAATTTCGAATGGTGGATTGTCAAGTTACATGAGCACTGAGTGACCTTTTTGGCCCCTGCAACCACCACCACATAAACCACAAACGATACTTCATTTATTTCATTTAGGTCCGCTCAAGTGTTCTCTCTTGGTCTCATCTGATCAGGTTACGGAGTCAGGAGCTGAGATCACCGGGAAGGAGGATGCCGTGAGACACCCCCAGGATCGCGTCCGGTGGTGGTTCGCTCCATCCATGGGCACATCCACTTGAGTAATAGTGTGAGTACTGTGCCTATGAGCAACAAGCACACGAGAGAATCTACAGATTCCTGTGGCACTCACCAAGACACAACATATGGCCAGTGAGTGAGTGACTCGACAGTGGCAAGACAGAGCATCGCTTGATGCAGCAGCAGTAGCCTACTGCACTCCACAGTGGCCACAGGCACACCAATTCATCCAAACACACACACAGACAGAGTGATCGTCTGTGAACTGTGTTTCTTAGCTTTCACGATCTCACTCTCTCCCCCAAACTATTAAATGTTGGGGGTTTTGAATATCAACCAAATGCATTTGCTTCTGTCCATGTGATCATCTTCTGTTGGTGGTGGTTGTGCTGGTGGTGTGTGTCTCACTGTCTGTGCACATCACTCCACATACACACCACCGTGATGATCATCATCCTTAGGATGTAACAGGACAATGACTCCTACCGCGAGCGCAAGGATCTAAGCAAATGGGCACAAACGAGAGCGAGAGAGGAAAAACGAAGCCAACAGAATGTTCTGTTTGGTCACATCACATCACAGTTCATAGTTCATATTGCACTCATAGAGATGAGAAGAAGAAGAAGAACCGTGGCAGGGGTCATTGGTTCATTGAGTGCACCACTGAGAGTGTCTCATATGATCATGATCCGTAACAATCACAGAAGCACATCGCTCACTCAACAGGATGTACGGTACAGTACGGACAACTGAACAACAAGTGAAAGTTGAAGTCATTCACCAAATTCATTTGACAGGACATGGTAGAGTACGGTACGGGAAAGAGAGAGGGACACCGAGCGTGAGACCATTTCGGAATGACCACGATGAAAAGTGAAATTCATTTTTTAAAGAATGAAATAGATAATTCATACACACAAATTCACAACTTATGAATGGACATGTCAAAGATGTCACAAGAGTCGGCAAATTATAAACGAAAAAAAGCAAACAAACTGACCTTTTTATCCCGATTATCTCTCGGATCCAAGCTTCGATTTGGCAACTTGTTGACAGCTAGTTTCGATCCAGCACTCGGAAGGAGGAAATCTGTAAATAGAAATTATAAAGTCATTATTATCATAAAGCTAATGTACAAAGGTAAAGACATGTAATTTAGAGTGGACAAACGAGTGGTGAGAGAATGTAATGTTTCGCTAAATACTGCAAAACGATAATCAAAATGGAGCAATTAGAGAAGATTATTATTATTGTTGCCTTGTGTGTGTGTGTAATGTTTCCCTTCACAGTGCGCACGATCAAAATTGTAGGATGATTGCTCAATTTAATCATCTTATCACTTAACCCAATCCCCTTATTATTATGCTCAATCCTCACACACACACAACAATTGAGCCCCAAATCAAACTAGATTGAACTCAATACTTTAATGATTAAATTGAATGTGATTGAATGTGCAAAAGGGTTAATACCTAAATGAGGCTTTACAAGTCACCTGTCTTGCTAAATACACGGAAACCTTTGTGTCTATTTGGCAAACAGTTTAGCGAACTCGAATATTTGGACTCAAGAGCACAACCCACCCCCGCAACTCATCACCCATGCACCAAAGCACCTCAAAACAACTAAATCACTGGACGACATTTTTAATATAAGATGATCACATCAATGATTTATGTGGCACAACCGAAAATATCACTTCAACTTATCGTGCGTTAATCTCGAGATTAATCAACCACTAAATTGGTTACCGCAAGTCATAATTTTCGGTTGTCTCTCCCTGCCCTCCCTTCTCAGTCATCGCCCCCTCGAATTCACCAACTTCATTCAACCGTTCGACAGTGTCATATTCATATTTCATCGAATTAAGACCGTGAACCTCGTCTTATGCTTATCATTTTTGAGTGAATAAGGTCTGTAATAAGTTTCACTCAAAATGGACACTCAATCTGCACGTCTGCATGCACACAAACTTGTGACTCGACCGTGTGCAATGCAATTGATATCATATTTTTTTGGCAAGCAAACGGACATCACATTACCCCAACAAGTGAGCATGCCGCACACACATAACGCAATAATGCACTCACAGTACTGTCTCATATTGAAAATTAACCGCAGTAGTAAATCCAATGCAGGCAAATTAACGCACAAAACCTCAGGAGAAAGCACACAGAAATTGGAGAGGTTCCTCTGTGAGTGCATGGGAGAGAGATGTGTGCTGAGGAGGAATGGAGTGAAAAATGAATTTCACTTCACTAAACTGTCGGTTTGTGTCTCATATGAGGCTCATGAGACTTGCTCTCTTCCTTTCACAGCAGCTGCGGGAGACAACCGCGCGCGCCAAACCAAACGGACAGTACCGGAGAGGAGAGAGAGAGAGAGACAAGATAGATGAGAATGACTTGTGAAGATGGCCAGAATGTGCCAAGGCAGAATTCGCTGATTCTAATGTAGTGGTGCTGGTGGTGATGCACCGAGTGCCAAGTGTGTCTAGGCAGAACGAAACTACCAAACTACCAAAGATCTTAACAAACAAGAGCGAACAACAACAACAAGAACCAACCGAACAACCTCGAGAGGAATCAACACAGCCACACGAAATGACTCGGCGACTCTAATGACGATAAATGTGATGTGTGATGCAGTGAGCAGCAGCAGCAGTACCAGTTCGGGAACCGTTCGCGCCATCACCCATTCATTCATTACCATTTGGTGTGTGCCAACTATTTGGCAGTAGTTCACCAACAGCAGCACTACTTCTTTCTTTTTCTTTTCTTCTTCCTTCAGCAAACACTTACACACACATTCAAACTCATTACCACCAATGCACATTACACATCACTCGCCCCTGGTTCGTCTTTTGGTCGTGATCATTAAGAAACAATAAGAAAAATACAAGAAAAACGAAACAAACAACTAAACGGGCCTTTTCTGCATTAGAAACGAACTCTGAACGAACTCGCAGTAAATGAATTTGTCCTTATAAGGCATTGTGCCAAGCTGTATAACGCACACAAAGATTCTTCTGGTCGAGTCTGGTCATTTGGGTTGTTGGTGGTTGTCATTACTCAACCACGAGAATTCTCATAAAATCACAATTTTTCATTTCTTTCCTTTTGCATGGTTTCATTGTTTATTCAATGCACCCACAATGGATTCTGTGGCTGTGTGCAGTGAGAGAGAGAGAGAGAGAATCGAGCCGAAGCAACAGGCGTCTGAATCTACAAGTATTTATGATTGCACGCCTGTTCACTGCCATACGGAATGGCATCGATGCATTGGCCTTTCGCTGTGCCCTTTAGCCCAAACCTCACCGAATCAAACCCCATTGACCTCTGGCAATGAACTGTGGCCCATTTGAGTGCATCGACACATCGGTGCCCACCACCACCAGCACCAGCACTGACCATATGTACAACTATCACTGCATCACATCAAGAGCACATCAAAGAGCGTTCTCTCAGTTGCGAAACAATCCAGTGCCTCCACTGGTCAAACAAAGCCCTTTGTTTTGTGAATTGTAAATTGCACCACCGATTTGTCTTCTCCCCCACGGAAAGATTCTCCCTATTTTGGTCAAAATTTAAAACGCGCACGTCTTCATGCGAACAAACCGTAAGAATGGTTCGCTCGTTCGTTTGGTTGGTTTGCGGTAAAAGGAAACCAAAGATTAATGAAAGACTATACTTCTTTCTGTCGCTTTGAGTTGAGAAATAAGTCATTCATTAAGGAGGAGAGGATATAGTGCACTGGCAGCAAGATGCAATGATAAAGGATGCGAAGGCGCAGAGAGCGAGAGATGCAATCTGCACTGCACCGAACAGAATCGCACCATTGCAATCAGTGAATCAGTGAGCACGAGGCACACAAGACAAACAAGCTCACCAGTGTCTCATCATCGCAATGGTCCCTCACCGGGACCCATCTGTACGACCTTAGGGGGAGAGGTCACCGCGAGGCCATCACACCACCATCTCTAGAGGACAGTGGTCGCAGCGGTAAGGTCACATAGGTTTGCCTGCTTGTGTTCCTTGTGGCACGCGTCACCAAGACGATGCACGGGGCGGAGGGCAATGGGAAGTGCGGGACAGTGAGCCATCGAGAGTGCAACAGTAGTCAATATAAATGACGTCGTGTCGGGCTGTGACAAGTCTCGGTGCCAGTGTCAGTATGCACAGTACAGTGCAGCAGTAGACATCTTGGCAGTGATCGTAAAACGTAACTGTCAACTCGACAGTGAGATGAGACGCACTGTTAATTGCCACCAAGACAGACTGACGATGTCACTGGCACTACAGATGCACTCGAATGCAAACGATATGAACTCGGCACAACACAGGAAACTCGCCGATTCGACAATTCTCACTGGCACTCGGACACTGAGCACACACACACACACACACACACACGACGAGTCACATTCTGAGTCAGGAGGCAATCGCGCACCAACAAACTCAAAGAGCTTTGTTTTGGTTAGAGTGTAAGCCAAAGTAAGGCACTTTTGGATCAGTGAGACATGTGAAGGGGGCACACGATTGTGACCATGGACGCGTGTGTGCTTGTTTGCATGTTCTTCTGTTGCTTGTTTGTCTCAACGAATCACTAATGAAAACATTCAAGTCAGTGGTACGTGCCAACTTGGCCGAGCCAGTTGCACTGCAACTGAGTAAACAATCACAGGGTGGACCGAGAAAAAATCAAGTTCAACAAGTCCATTCGGAGGATGCAAAACAAAGCAGTGGCAGCCAAAATAGCAAAATGGCAAGACAAGACAGTTTGAAGAAGGCAACAAATCATCCAGTGGGTTGATCGATTTGTCGAATCAAGTAGCAATGTCGGTAATCCAACGCAATTTGCTCAACACCGAACATGTGCTCTGATTGAGTAATGTGTGACTGGACAGTAATCCCCACCCGGTAGCAGTAACGATCACCATTCGGCCAAGACAAGTAGCACACACTTGCACACCCTCATTCACATTCATTGAGCATCGGACAAGTCGACAAGTCGGCAAAGTGAGTCATTTAACTGTTTACGAGCACGCGTTCCCAAAAGTTAAAAGTCCAGTCCAGTGTCATCAGTGCATTACATTAGTCGAGTGGCCTCTCGCACTGCTCCGTACGCGTGTCTGCAGTGTCTGGCACTGTTGTGTCCTATCCGATCGTATTGACAGTGGCGAAATGGTCTCAAATGGTCTGGTGCCATGTCCATTACCATCACCGCGTGTGTGTGCAACAGTACAACCAGCAGCTGCTGACAATTAAGACCGAACGGCGCGAACCATCAAGTGAAGTGCGTGTAGTAGAATAATAAATTGAACTGTTGCAGTATAATGAAAATGAATTGGCCAGAGAGGAAATCCGAGCAAGTTTAAAGTGCAACACGGCCAAATGAGTCATGTCGAGTGGGAGAGGAAGATGCAACAAATGGTTCTATAGGCAATGGTGCTGATGCTGCTGCTGGTGATGACTGTCCAGAATGGTCTCATCGGTCGTACCGCTCACGACAGAAGGACACCAATCGGTTGCATGTTCGAATGGTCCATGTGCTCATTGTGATGTGCATGCATTGAGAATATATTGTATGGCGTGAGCGCGCCCAATATCGTTCACTCTCGAGTCTAGACAAACAAAATTCTGGGAGCAGTGCCAACACTGGTTGGTTGGGTGTAGTACGAATAATAGTACGATTCTCTGCATTGCATACTACATGATCATTGTTTATCGGAAAGCACTGAACGAATTGGCGGTGGTTGTGACGTCCATTATATGTTCATATACCAACTATTCAATTGCTCAAGCAACTTGTTTCGAGACAGTTGTTGCTCATACACACTCTCTCGCTGTTGTACAGAGAGGGAAGACTCGATGCCTGTTCTGGTGCCAAGTCGGCAGTGCTGGTACAACTGATGGCGTCATTACGTGATGCGGATGATGGTACTGCTGCTGCTGCTGCTTAGTGCAGCACTCACTGCATCGTGATACTATCCACTATGGCCAGATGTAATAAAGCAACAGATTGTGCTACAGCCAATAGTAAATGAACCATTCCGGACAGAGACAAACCGGACGAGAATTCAACAATTGCCCGAATTCGGTTCGACAAATTGAAATCATCATTGCACCTCAACACACCATCAACACCACCACTTGCTCTGTCTACAGAGTGTCTAGTGCTCTCTCTCTCTCTCTCTCTCTCTCACTCAAACCCTAAACCTAAACACACCACCGCAATGAACAAACCAAACACATTCATTCCAAATGGCAAAGGTAAAAAAGAAGAAAAAACCAAAGACCAAACACAGACCGAGTCTCAAAACTCCCAAAGGAAATATAATCAATTTGCCTTCGCAATGTGCTCTAATTGGAGTAGAGACAGACCATACCAATTAGTCTCCTCTTTAAGTATAATGAATGACTTTTGTAAAGTTTTCACTTTAAAACTGAACGAAAATCTTTAAAATCTTTAGAAAAATTTCCGCTCTTCAATCACATTTTCCATTCGACTGACCAGTGTGAGCTGAACTGAACTGAACACACACAGAGAGAAGTGACAAATTATTCCATCAGACTTGAGAGGCATAGAATATTCTTGGCATTCGAAATCGTGCTCGATCTGTGTGACTCGGTCTCGTTTGGTTTGGTTCGGCAGTTCGGCAGACAGTTTATCATCGTCATCATAGCCACTAGCCAAGATCTAATGACAAGATCATTCGAATGCGTGTGTGTGAGTGTGTGTGTGTGCCAGCAGTGGGAGACAGTGGGAGGCAACCAGAGGGAACGAGGGAGTCATTACGTGAAATGATTCGTGCAAACGATACAACCGACAATGATGCTGACGGGTAGAGCGCGACTCACTCGACTCAACACAACACAAAACAGACTATGATTCTACTGGTGGTAAGGGAAAATATTTTGGCAAAGTTTAAATTTTAAATGACAGCTGTGTGCGGTGATGCTCGGGTGACGGTCTGCCCGGGCACAACACCCGACTGTGCACATCCACTTTTGTGTTGCTGTGAGATGCACATTCAAATGCATTCTATAGAGATAGAGGGAGAGACAAGACATAACCAACAAGCGGCACAAGATGCGACACAACCACCAAAACACGACCAACTCCAAACTACCACGGTGGCAAGTAAAACATGTCGCCCGGTGCTGCTGCTGCTGCTGCTGCTACTGCAGTGACAAGACAAACTAACCGAAAACCGAACGGACACACCAAATGAGAAAACGACAAATGGTGAATGCTAACTAACTTGCGAGAATATAAAGTAATATACGAAAAGTAAAGTGATAGAAAGATATTCTATTTGAACTGTTTGCCAACACACAACTCACTGAGCCTACACACACACATGCACACACACTTTGGCGGGACTTTCGAGACTTAGAAATGCTAATTAAAATTAATTAACCAACCAACCAAGCCGAGATCACTCAGGCCGAGAGCGAACACACTGAACGATACAGCTCCAAAAGGAACCAACAAAAAGAAGAAAAAGAAGAAGAAGAAGAAGCGATGCAAAACGATTCAATTGAAGTCGACTTTGAGTAATACGACAAAGTAAAGACGGTGTGAGGCTAATGAAGAACGAGAGAGATTAGAAGATGCAATAAGAAGAAGAAGAAGAACTAACCAAAAAAGCACAAACCCCACCAAAAGTGACTAACAACAAAAAGACCTTTTCATTCATTGGCACATCAACTCGTGAGACAAAGATGAAGCGATTCGCTTAGTTCATTTCACACTTTGAGTTAATTCACTTACACGTTCAACTCGGGCCAAATTGCATAACAAACCCAATCATCCGACTTTTGGCCACTAATTGCCATTACCGCAAAAAGCAGTAAAACACTCAATTTCGTTGAAATATTCCAAAAATTTAAATTAATATATTCCATCACCATATAATAAATTCCTGTTCCTTCCTCTTCTCAACCGCAGAGTCATTTATAGATTTATGATTTGGTGACTTTTTTTGTTGTTGTTGTTCGGTTGGTGTCAGTGCAGGACTCATAGTTCTCGGTTCATTGGTTCCACATTATCACTCAATGGTCTCTCCTTTCGTTTGTGTGCAATGCAATGAGTGAGTCTGGTAACAAACAAACCCATTAGCCCAAACACACAACAAACCAACAAGAACATCGTTTTACAATTGCCAATTGCAATTCTCCTTCTCTCTCTCTCTCACACTCCAAACACATAAACATCAAATAAAATCGAGACATTTGTGCGCCATTCGGTGTACATCACTGTGTGCCTGTGTGTACAGCATCACATGCAATACCAATTGCAGCAGCACATTTCAAACTTTTTATTTTTCACTCGAAGGCGAAAAGCCGAAAAGAAAATAGTGAAAATCAGTTAAAGCCGATCATCATCATCATAGTCGTCGTCATTGGCATTAGTGTGCACAAAGAGTGAAGACATGCAAATGAGCGAGAGACAGGATTGAGAGAGAAAGCACTCAGGCATAGGGAGACCAAAGTTGCATCCATTTTGCCTATACTCGGACAAATCGAGATGCAACATCTTGAACATACACGAGTGTGCCACTGTCTAGGTTCAGGCATACAAACGAGCCAATCAAGCGAACATCCGTGTATGTGCTGTGTATTGCTTAACCAGAAAGGACATTCAGTGGCATTGCTTACAGCACACATGACTACTCTCTGGTTTCTTTTACACATTACCTTGGAACCACCACACGCAAATGGAGCATCACTTCAGCCAAATCGATGCACTAAATCTTTCATAGCAAAGTAAATAAACTTGGGCAAATTCCATTGATTCGGTGGTTGTAAAATTGCGTAACAACTCACGAGACAAAGAATCCTCAATTGATGGTACAGTACCAATCAATGCATTACATTGCCAGCAAACAGACCATATTCTCACAAGCCTCATCACAATAAACATGCCGGATTGGTCATGCTTTCTTTATATGTTTTCTCTCTCATGCCTGTTCTGGGCAATGTTGCAATGAAGCCAATTGATTGGGCCCTTCATCACTACAGTCGCTCTCATGTGCTCTCTCATCAATCCATAATGGCCGTCACATCACAACCAAATGGCGTTGGTCTAGATTCGAATCGATTCGATCGAGCACTCATCAGCACACACACAAAGCAACTCTCTCCCTCGAATGTGCTCTCTCGCCCTCGTAGTATAAGACCAATCAAAGAGTCATCGAATGATGGCAATAACCAAGCAAATAATAGCATCCATCCATTGATTCCACTCTACACTCTACACACACACACACACACACACACACACACACACACACACACACAGGCCATTGTGTATGTGTCTTGTGGATTGTTTTGATTTCGATCGCGCACAAGACAAGAGGCGATAAGAGATGGCCAGAAGAAGAAGCCCTCGGAGGAAATGAGGGCGCCATCGGGAGCCACCAAAGGATATAACCAAACCAATGCAGCAAGCAGATCAAATTCTGTGTGCCTCAACTCCGACTCAGCGAGCACTCATAATCTAAACACACATGCGAACGAACAAATTGTGTGGCACTAGCCAAGAATCGCCTCTCCAACTGCCATTTGCCTTTTGGCTCGTCTCTTGAGGCACCCAAGAAAGCAAAGCAAAGATCTTCGAAAGCACAGGGCGCAAAACATTTCCACTGGATACGAATCATTTGCAGCAGTAGTGAAGAGCCAGTGCACCACCAGCAATAAGTGCTTCACTTGTTGGATGCTGTTTGCATTAAAGACATCACTCAGTGTGTGACTCACCGAAACTTGTGCTGAGTAGAGTAGAGATCGAGAGCACACAACAATCGACTTCTTTACTTCAACATACATCACACACAACACCAAACCAAACGGTAACTTTCCGAAAGCGAATAGACTCGAGACTTGAGATTAAACAGATTGGTGGCCAAATGTAGTACGGCACAGAACACAACACCAACACCAACAACAACAAAATAACACAAATGGAAAGGATCACTTTCACGGTGAACCGAAAAGCAATCAGTGCTAATGCAACTCTTAAATGTTAGTCCATTTCATATTGTGTTTAGCACAAAAACACAATCGATTGTCCATCTTCTTGTCATGTTCCAATCAGTCACACGCGAGAAATACCCTACACAGACCCCCAATTATTATAACCTCACCTAAATATAAACCCATCAGGAATACCCTTTTCCCGAAAAAAGTATAAATAACAATAATATTATCAAGCATTTTTTTGTCGTTTAGTAACTTTCCGAACATATCCGGGGAAGTGAAAAGACACTCTCGAATTTGCCATTGAGCATTTGACGATTATTAAAGTATGACCGGTGCACACAAATGAAAATTTCCACGTGTTCTCAACAAATGTGTACATACATTTACATACGAGAGATAACACACGCATGCGTACTCGGTTTGGGCGCCAAGGCGTCAATTTGTACATTTGTGCATAATGCATTATAATATGTTGTTGTTGTGTTGAGTGTTGAATTAGCTTCGAGTCGAATGTAATAAAAATAATTCGTCAATCCAAACACACACACACACAAATTGGTCATGCAAACATGATTATAATTAGGTAATAATTAATGTCGGATAAATCGGATGATTTATTCGAACTATGACTAAAACACTCAACACATTATGAGATGTAGTAGTGAGATAGACATGAGACAAACATCACAAATATTTGTTAGAAAGAGAGGCACAACATACTACAAGATATAAACAGAGTGGAAAATTCCAATGGACATTAGGGCGCCAGTGTCTTGTGATGAGCGAGAGATTGTACCGACAAATGCAGAAGGATGCAGCAAGTGATGATGATGATCGGACACTGATCGTACACGCTCAGAGTACGATATCTCACTTACTACGAGATAATATAACATTCCATTGAATTAGTGCAATAATTTGTGTTGTACCATTTGTGTTGTACAATCTCAACCTGATAAGACACAATCAATTCGAACCAATCAGTCACACAAAAAGCATGTAAACAAATACCGAAATCGTCACTTCATAAGATACAAGTCAAAACATAACGAGATAAGATCATCAAGCACGAATAATTCAATCAATCAATCCAAAATATACCTTCAAATCCTAAATATAACTTTTTAACAAGAACTTTTACTGGAAAACACTAATTGTACATTACATCACACACAAAAGTGCACAACCTATTGAAAATCACGTATAAATGAAACAAAGAAGAAGAATAAAACTGTCAAAATTAGTTCGAATCGTGCTCTTAAATCTTTGCAAAATCTTTGTCGAAATAAGACCAAAACATTTTCAAATAAATTCAAATCCAATCTTAAATACCAAAGTTGAAAACAACCAACACAAATGCTCATTGCTGGAGCAACGAATCATTAAACTTTGTCTATACAAATTCCTTGCATTCTTATTTTATTATTTTATCTTGAAAATTCTTAAATTCTTTTAAAGATCAAAGTTCATCACTAGGAAATATATTCTATTTATAGAATATATATTCTATCTAACCTTTATTAATATTTATCATCAGGAAATTAATTTTTCATCGATTCAGAGATGTTTTAATGATGAATTTCAATCAATAATAAAAACCCTAAAATGTCAAATCATTTGAGAAACTATCAATTGATGAGATTTTGGTTTTAGGTTGTGAGCGTAATTATTCCAATTTCTGCTTGCCTCGCCGTACTGTCCCCCACGAACATCATCATCGCCAAATGGCGGTACAATTCTGTTGGGGTGGTGGAGTGACATTTAGTTAAGTGAAATGATCATTTGTGCATTTGTGTGCTCGAGTGAATTAGCCAGAGCAGTGCCACACATGGCCAAGAGTGCAACAAGCCACAAGCCGCATCCATCACCGGCCGGAGCACATCACCGCGCGGCGAGCAATTAACATGCACAAGCAAGCAAAATTAATGTGACGGAGCATAAAGTTTTTTGGCATCGAGTGTTTGAGCATCTACTCAATCTCTCATCTTGACGATCGTCCACTGGAATGAGTCAAACCAAATGGTTGGGCATGCATTGAGCGGTGCAATAAGAAAATGAAGAAGAAGCAGCAGCAGAAGAAGCACTTAACTCTTCCATGCTTGTGTGCGAGTGAGTCAAATTACAAATTAGTGAGTGAGAAGGCACAAATAAGGCTAGACCGAGGAGACACTCGTGTGCGATGCTGAGCTAAGCAAAGACTCTTTTCCACCAGGCACCGATTCAGTTCAGTGCCACTGGTGATGATGCACACCGAATGGAGCCAATCAAAAATGTCCCCTCGAACGGCACTCGAGACGAGTCCAAGTGACAATCAATGTGAATCCAAGTGAGTGTGCACGACAGTCTTGTGGTCGGGTTGTGTGTGTCTGAGAGGGTTGTGTCACCCAAAGTGAGCATCTGTCCCGACTAGACCACTAAATGACCTTGCACGATCAAACGAACCGAATACCACCACAAGAGCCCATTCATCTTGTTGAGCACCGAAATGAATGTGCACGTGCACGCTCAAAGGTCACACCAGTGAGTGCCGCACACTTTCAAGTCAAAAGGGTCAAAAAGCCCATCAACTCTCAGCAGCAGCAGACAGAGTTAATGGACATGTGACCAAGGGCAGACGTGGCCATTCAACACAATCGAAGCACGACTAATGTGACACAACTGGGACACTCACACAAAATCACCAAAAACATCAACAACAACAGCAAAAAAATAGTTCAATTAAATCTAAATCACAGTCTGTTGAACCTAAACTGAAACTCCAACAAAAACCCGAAAATAAATGCATTTCTAGGAAATTCAAATCACTAAACCCCCAGTCTAATTAACTCAATTTAGTCAATCAGGTAGAGCACACAAGTTTCACTACTTCCAACCACTCACATGAACAATTCCAAAATGAGCAAACTTTTTGCAAAACAACTCCTAAATTATGTACGACCATCAATTTTTACCTCATATTATATTAAATCACAACCCAAAAATAATAATAAACTCAACTTTTCAAGGTAAGCCAAAGCCATTAGAGTGATCATCATCACAAAATCAATTTCGAAATCACCAAACTCTATACCATGATATGAACTTATATTATTATATAATAATTCCACGAAAAACAATTCCCATTGAATCGTAAACAGTAAACGGAACCATTCACACACAACAGCACACAACAGCAGTGAGTGAGTGTCACCATAATGGAAACTTTCGAATAGCTAATAAAAGTGGGCACATTTAATGGAATAATAAATTAGGTCAGTGGGGAGTGCAATAAGAACTAGTGCTCATAAGTGCATTCTTCAGATGGACTTTCCTGCTTAAGTGGCAATGGATATACCAAAATCATTATCAAGAATCAAAAAGAATTCGAGGAAAATTCGAAATAAATGAATGAATTTACAATTGCTCACCATTGAACTCAAAGCAAAAATAAATATATAAAGTTTATTTAAAATCTGCAAATAAACAAACAAACTCGTATATATTTCTCTCTCAGTGAGTAATTAGACAAAGTGATATTTGATAACGGTACTAGTCGGTGTATATCTATTGAGGCCAGACGCACAACTGCATTCGGCCCACGCATACTGTGACAGTGTCCACTCTGGCGTCTACGGCACATTCGAATCCGTAGGCGTTCAAATATGGAATATCCATTAGGTGAACATATATACGAAATTGTAATATGCCGTTCCACACAGTTATTCAATCTACATTCAAACTTATGAGTTCACCTAGTAGATATCTTCTGATGATTCTGGTACCATCTCGATCCTATCTATATGGCACCAACAGCAGCAGCAGCAGCAACAACAACAACAAGGCCAGCTCCAGCAATAGCTCCAACCAAAAAAGCACAAAAATACATGTCTGAGTAGTAGATGTATTGAGTGTCTCAATTAGTTTGCAGTGTGCAACCCAAGATCTGGTAAAGACCAATCCGGTGAGAAACTAGTTGTGCAATCGGAGAGTATCCGTTTACTTTGGACTCTACTTTGCCAAAAGTTGACTTGTCCGGTTGTGTGTGTAATACACTCTGATCTGTGCAGTACTGTACTGCTCTCATTAATTCAAGTGCACATTTGCATAATAAAGCGAGAGAGGGAAAGATCCAGAGAGACTAGATCAAGGTAAGACTTACTGCAATTGCACACTGCAAGAATGAATGAATAAGACTTGGTGAGATTCAGTTGTTGGAGTGTTAGTTAGTGAGTGAGAGAAGTTCACAATTGATTAGTGCCACTGTGGTCCAGAGTGGCCAATCGATCGATGTCCTGTGCCGACACTAACACTCACAGTTACGAAACAGGAGATATCAAGTTGTGTGTGTGTGTCTATTCATGGGCAAATCAGCACCGAATCAATGTCTTGACGCGCAGAATCGTCTTTATTAGCCTCATTTGGCATTTGTTGGTCTCGAGTGGGCATATGCACACCGAAATAGCCATTCACCGGACCGGCATAATCAATTACGTCCATTGCCGGCGTGTTCGATTGTTGTGCTGTGCTTGTGTAACCCTCATGACACACCACCAGCACCATCACCACCACCCCACACCAATCGGTTTCCCATTACCATGTCCGGGATTCTGGTCCTCACTGGTTCCACTTCTCACACAGTCACACAGTCTCAAACTCAAGAACCGAAAAATTCGTTTCTTTTTTATATTCTTTCGCAAACGATTTCCTGTGTGAGTGTGTGTGCGAATGTGCGATTCTAATAATAGATCAAAACATATATAAGAAGTGTGCAAAAGCAGTGGAGCAAACCAAAATGGATAAGAACACAGCAGCAACAGCAGCAGCAGCTAAATGTACACCCAACAAAGTGCCGGTAACTAACTAACAAACCAATGTACTCACAGTCACAGTCTCGAGTTACTCAAATCAATTGGCCAATTCGAGTGCTCATCCATTGAACAATCATTGCACTCGGTGTCAATACACACACAAAGCCAATGCACACATACACACACACACACACCTAAACCAATTGGTCAATCATCAAGTGAATCAACTGAATACATTGCACTCAAATATCAACAACTAAAATGACGCACACGAGAATCATTGATTCTGCATGAAGTGACATTTCGGATGTGTACAATTTAGATGGATAATTAATTCGGCAAATAAACACGCAATTTCCATACTCGATAAACAAACTCAAATTATCATAATTAATGTCCTCGTCTAATAAACAAAATCTAAATTGAAAACTCGGAACACAAATCTCTAATTTACTACTACTGAGATGCTAATCCTAAATTAATGAGTTTAATTAAAAACTTTAATAATTTAATAACGAAAAAACAAAAATAGATCAAGCGAAATTTAAAATAAAAAATTTCCCAGAACGTCTTCCTCAATTTAGAATAATAATAAAATATTAAATGATTTCCTAGTTTGAGTTTCCTGGAAGAAACTTTTTGTTATGTCCCTCCTCCTTAATGAGTCAAATTACCTTGAGTAGATCCTTGATTGCATTGTATAGAGAAAGTTCACCTTGGGTTCAATAGATTCTGTATGAAATTCTATATAAAATGACCAAATTAACATTAACACCAAACTTATTCTCCACCAAAATCACAAACCGCAAAAAGTCTAGACTAAAGTTGTGCGAATTCAAATTTGCACCAAGTCACCAAGTCGACTTATGAGTTTTTCCACGAAGTGCTTTGAGTGATTGGATTTGCACACTTTCATCGCATATGCACATTCGAGTCAGTCAAGTGACTCATTGGACATTGAGCAATCGAGTCTTACACAGGCAGAATCCCAATTTAGTGGGAAAAGAGATTTGAGCCAAGCCAACCATCAACACTTGTCAAGTTGCCCAGTTCGAGTGTTAAAGCATCGAACTAAGCACACGCAGTCCGTCTGGTGAATTGAAAATTCATAAATCACCAAGTGATTACTCCACTGGTGTATTGCTCTGTGTGTGAACGGAAAGAAAGTTTGGTGTAGTGCACACATTTGGGTAGTAGCCATGGAAATGTCCCATGTCTTGGCACAGTAGTGCTCATGCATGCACACTCTAATCCAATTCACTCGAGTCTCTCACATAGCCCTATTTGAGCAAATAGATTTGTTCATTGGAAACACATTTCGAAATATATATATTAAAATAAACATTGAATAACGACCGTGCACACAAGTCAACATTTTGGAATGCACCGAGTCTCAATGGATCGTGCCCGGCAACCACTTTTTCGTTTCCATTCAATACAACATGCAGCACATGAGGTCTATTCACCCTAATGTATTGAACGATGATGATCATTTCGCAATCTAATCACATGTGTCCATTATATACCGCTACATCAGTGCACAGTATGGAGACAAGACACACACACACACAATAATCAACATGCTTTGAATGTCAATGCCAAGGCAAAGAGTAAACGAGACAACAGCGGCAGCAGCAGCATTCGAAGAAGCAGTTATCGAGAAACATCAATCCTCTCGGTATTGAGTGTCGGCAGTGGTGGCAATGTGTGCAGCAATGTAATCATCCAATAAAATAGTGCTCACACAGTAAGGTGTCTAATTTTAGTCGTTCACAGGCAAATATAGAAGAACGTATATATAGTAATGAAAGTGAAAGTATATACAGACACAGACCAAATAGATATTTTTAAATGACACACACAGAGACACCACTTGGACCAATTAGCATTTATGGTATGTGTGTTGTGCGAGCATCGAGAACAACAACATGCACATTATGATCATTCTGATATGATTGCGATATTGGAGATGATCAAAGTGTGCTCGTTGTCATGACGATTCCCTCAACCAAATAGACCCAACACAGTCCACCCACACAATTGGCCTAATCGAAATGAAATGCAACTTTATTATTCTGATTACATACAAAGCGCAATTCCTTCAATAAAAAGCTTCAGTAAATATGAAAGTCCTTCAGCAGTGCAAAGATAATAATAATACAAAGACCTTAATGCAAACCCAATTGGTGTTGTGCTGATGATATGCATCAAAATTGATTCAAATTCTTGTGAAAAAATTCTCGCATTTAATTCAAAACCCACTTGAAGCACACACATAATGCAATATAAATGCAGAATATTCCGGGAAAAATAATTTCAATGGCAATCACATCTACGTACACCTACGTGTTAATATAGTTGAGTATGAAAAACAAATTAACGCTTAAAATAGTAAGAAAGTAATGCACCTAAAACGACATTTCAGGAATTTGTCAAATAAACCAAATTCCAACTGTAACTCTCAAGTTCAATGGAGCAAGTGGAAATTTTTGGGTTTTCCTTGTACAAAGAAATAAAACAAAATGGAGTTTGTTCGCAATCCTGTATTGTTACAAGTTTTATTGCTTTAGACTTTTGGTCTGTGAGGGGGTAGTGACACATCCTCATCAACCTGTCCTCACAACCTTTCCCACCTGATCATAAACAATCATTGTCTGTTCGGTGTGTCCGCACGCGGATGTGTCCTTGATGTGCCTCACAATCTTCTCTCTCTCCCTCGCGTCTTGTCAAACGGAAGCAATCTCACCTCACCTCACGCTGCACTATCACCACAAAAACAATTTATGAATTAGCCTAATTTGTATAGTGAGAACTGTGAATAGTATCACTAGACTGTAGTATCAGCACTACCATCACCACAATCCTAATGATCATTATTAATAATAATAAAGCAATTAATTAATTACCCCTGCCTGTGTTGTGTTATGCATTGTGTGTTTTGTGTCAATGGCAACCGAGACAATGAGAAAAGATACATTTGTGTGTTGTGTCCGACTGCGACAACATCTACATCATCACACAATGCACAGGTAAAGCAAGTGAGAGATTATGTAATCGTGAATGAGGTGTTGATGGTGTTGATATACTCTCCCTAGCTCACTTGGATACCACACTATTTAATCACACAAATTCTCAAGTGTCTAATAAGTCTAATTGTCTCTGTGTAAGGTGTGCGCACAAGTTTCTCCACAAATCATCTTGTGGAACGTCACTTACCGTTATATGTTGAACTGAGTATTGAGCACTCTATTTGGCATTCGACAACCGAACAATGTTAATAGCTTTGCACTTGAACAAGACAGTTTGTGTTTTTGTTTGGCGCACTACTGACTGACAGACACACATATCACAGAAACATATATAACAAATTGAACTATCGAACACCAGTCAAATGAGGCAAGCTGATGATGATGATCAGCTGTGGACAGGTGAAATGATCATAATCAATACAAGTGACGATATTGAGGTGTGCAACACTTCATCTACTACCTTCGGGTTCGAGTGTTGCACTTGTTGTCTGATTGATCTCTTAATGGTCCAGTGGTGGTTGCAACACAACAAAATAACAAAAACATAAACATAAACAACAACAGACTGCAATTGGTAATGTCGGTGAGTGAGTGAGTGTGTGTTTGTATGGCGAAGTGACAACAACAACAATCGGTCGGGACAATATAAGAGACAATTTGGTAGTCGAGGTGGTCCCGAACAAAGACAGATGGCAGATAAGGCAACAGAGTGCACGCACGAGCAATACTGAGACACTCTGAGAGAAAGACAGAGGAGAGGACTGAGTAAAGGATTCAGACACGATGCCACCGAGATGGAAATGGGCGATAAGTGGGACAGTTGTCAGTGGTATGTGATGCGATGTGGTGCACTTCGGTGTTGATTTGGCCCGATTGGCTCAGGGCTCAGTACGAGAGAATGAGTAGTAAAACAATTAAGGCGCGAGAGGAGAGGAGCAGTGGAAGATACTGAAAAGGTAGATGAAGGTGATGCTGATTGCACTCGATCAACGCGCGATATGCACAGGTGAGGAGCACTGATTAGATTAACACTCGCTGTGCATTGGCACTAGAGATAGATAATAGAGGTTGGCATGGAGATTCGGGAGAGGGGTTGCTCAAAGAGGACGTGTATGGTAGTGATTGGTAGAGAGAGAGAGAGATTGGCGATGCTGGGAGGAAGGGTTCGAAGTGAGGGTCAGGGTTAAGTGGAATTCACTTGAGATAGCAATGGCAGGGAGAGAGGAGAAGGCGATTATGGTACTTTGTACTGTGCATTACACTTTGATTTGTACGAGTTGAGGATTATGCTCTACACCTGAAATGGTCACGATGCACGAGTGAGATCATTTCAATGTTCATTCACATTCACAACATGGCAGTAGAGCAGTGGTGAGTGCTATAATAGCATCCCGGAAGTGTAGTACAATTCAAGATCAAGACCAGAAGTGCACATTTATATGGCACATTCATTGCCACAAACGTGTGCACATCCTAAAATAAGCTCAAACTCTGTTCCGTACTTAAGGTAAATAAATAAAGGTTTATTTTTAATGTACGACAAGTGAAGTGAAGTGAGTGAATGAGTGAGTTAGTAAGTCACTAACACCGAACACAACACAACACACCGACTCTGTTCCACTGTTTCAATGTATCAGTGAGTGCAATAGTAGCGGTACACACCGTTTTGAACACGTTGTATCACACTCGGGCGTGAGATGAGTCGGGCCTGAAATAGAAGACAAAATAAAGGTTAAAATTAGCCATTTAATAATAACAAACATGAGCTACTGAGAGGATAGTAGACACTTGCAGGAGTATTTACTATGAGTTTGAGACACATGCAAGACTAGAGTACTTTGTGCCGTACAGTGCCGTACAATGTGCCGTACTACACACACACGCACAGATACTACTGAGTACCGCGGGACAGACACACAAGGCAACCACTCAACGCACAATGATTGATTGAGAAATGATCGATTCAGCTAAATATGAGTGAATATGAGTGTATGACTGTGTGTGTGCATCAATCAATCATACCATTGAGCATGCCAATGTGCTCTCGCACTGCACTTCACTACTAATACACTACGACCCAATGATAATGCTCTGCAACGGCACTAATTAACACACTCCCAAACAGATACTAATTGAGAGACCGTGCGAGCACATTAAGACGTATACACAGAGAGTAGTCCAACAGCACAACATTCCATTCCAATATTGGTCGAATTGTGTGCCATAAGAAACAAAGTTACAACAAACTTTCAAATACATTATACAAACCAAATCAATAATTCAATATAGCATTTAATTGATAATCGATATCGAAAATTGATACAATCATATTCAAAGTCAATCAAACGGTCAAATGAAATACATTTCTGCAAAACATTTCATAATGCAAATACTTTCGAAAATTATCAAGAAAATCAACTTAAAAATTAAAATTTATAAAATATATTCATCAAACCATATCAAATTAAGCAAACAAACAAGGATATATCCTCTCAATCTACATTCAACATCAACATTCACAAATAAATGTAGATCTATTCCCAAATGGATCGCAATAACACAAACTTGTTCATCTAATATGAATAATAATAATCCAGTTGTAATATCATTAGTAATTGAATATATTTCAATAAATCCATTAAGTACACATATGTTCCAATTGGAACATAGTCCCAAGTCTTTTCATAATTACAAAAGCAAACAAAACTGCAAGAACAAAGCACTCACTTCTTTTGCCTTACTTTCAATTAATATTCTCCCTTCAAAACATATATCAATTCACGCAATCAGTATTTGTATCCTTTCCCGTGAATCTATTTAATATCCTAAAAATATCCTTTCTTCCTGTGTCTTCAGTGCATAATAATATGTTGCATGCATGTTCGTTCATTCATTCAAACACCGCACTAACAAGTTACTTTCAATGTATATTATTATTATTACTTTATTTAATGTATAATATAACTCTCATCTCCTTTGGGTTCTTGGAATTTTGTGAACTTTTTTTTCAAAACAAAACATAACAAAAAATCCCAACAGCAACCAAAACCACGATCAACACAAAGCGGAAATTAACTCACTGGTGAACACGGAGAATGGAAAAGTTGGTTGTGCTCGGGAGAGAGACACGACTCGACCACTGCACACATTTTGGTTTGCTGATGATGGCATTGACATAGTGACAATATTCCTGTGCTGGTGGTGGTGATGTTGTGATCGTGTGTGAATGTGTCCAAAGTAGAGCACATTGATGAGCCAACTAAAGGAACACACACACACACAATGCATTAACACTAACCCACACACACCTTCACAATAGATTGTCAATCCATTTCATCGATCGAACAACGAGCCAATCAATAGACACAATTTCCCTCGTGTCCCTCTCACCCTCACAATGCCTCTCTCACACCTTTACACACCAAACACTGTACAATTACCGTACAAAGTTCACATTGGCCTGCTGATCGATTTCCAAGTGCGCACAATGCACATTCAACAACATCACACACACACAAATGATGATTTGTCATATATGAAAACAATCAAACACTCAATTGGCTTCGAGCTCTGAAAACAAAATATATCGAAAAGTTTTCTCAGAAGGCGAGCGCACAAAAGTTTGCCATTTGGCAAAACAGTCAAATAATACGAAACATGTGTAGTTCGGATCCAATTTGGCAAAAAGTGTTTTGCTAAATATGCCAATTGGGAATCGCTTTGAATGTAAGCGAGAGAGAGTTACTTTACTTCTACTTCTACTTCTTCTTTATTGCTCTTGTACCTATACCTCATCAGGCCTGTAATCGGAGAACGGATCAGACCTGATTCCTCCAGGGATGATGCTCTCTGATGCAGTTCAAGTTTAATGGGACACTAACAGTACTGCAGTACAGTGCAGCTAGCAATTCGCCATTAGGGTCGCAAGAGGTATCGTACTGCTGTGAGACCTTGCCAGAATATATTCGATCGTGCTAATGACTGTGACGTCGATTGGCTCGTCTGTCTCGTATATGTTGTGAAATATTGTCTTGTTAATTCGAGTCTGATTGAGTGACAATCCACACCAAATGCACACACAACAACCCAACCTATGACGGTAATATTCTGTCTATTCTCCCATGGGTTCAGTATAGTAAAGATCATCTCTTCTCTCTTCCTCTCGTTGATCATGTCTTGCACGTCGTGTCTGTGTCTTTTGTGTATTGCTCAATCAGTCAGATGGATACAAGACACCGAGCGAATGTATCACCCAGGCAGACAGTGATCGGTCTAAGACAAAGTGACTCTTGCACACCTCTCTCTCTTTCTCTCGCATTCGCACTCATTGGCCAACACAAATGTCACAAGTCAATGTAACACAAAGAGTTACATAATACACAGAAAGAGAAGAGCCGACTGCTTTTGGCTCAACGACAAATAACAGTAAAGTCGTCTGCAGTGCCAATCTCTAAGGGGAAAAGATTGTCGAGTTTGATTTATTCATTACAATCACACACAAAACACACAGTGGGATGCAAGTGAACAAATAATAATTTCGGTTGCTTTTGCAGTGCCATCTATAGAAACAAGACTTTCATTTCCACCTTTCAAATAGCCCAATCAGATAGATTTATATTCCACCCAAAAGAAAACAAAAAAATCACTCCAAAGAGCACCTACCGCCATCTATCGTCCAAAAGCACAACTCCTAAATTCAAATTTCCAAATCTGCTTACTTAGCAATCTCATTAGTCTCAATTTCGTCACTAATGCACAATCGTCTTTCTTCTTTTCAATCTCTTCACCCTTCACATTTAAACAAATTCAATCTCAAAGTGCACTACCAAATTTGATTTAATTAAAATGTAATTTTCTTTTCTTCATTTAATTTAATTTGCATTTGGTCTACATTTCGCAATATATTGAGCATTTGCGTCTCTTGTGTGCACGCTCTCCCAAATACGTCACACACGTCACATTCGCAGTCCATTCAAAGTCAATTTTAATTAAGCACATTAATTAAACTAATATTTTTGTGCGTACGTGTGCACTTATTAGTGCTCGCTCGGGCCAAAACTATATTGAATACCAAATAACGTGTGATTTAGCAATATTGTTCTATAAATAATAATAATAATCAAAACATATCATCGGTAGAGCACACAAATTCCTGTTCGGGTGTATGGCTTGTGTGAATGTCCCTCAAATAGCGAAACATACTTCATTACCCTAATTCGAATATATAAATAATAAAGAGACTCAAACAGTATCATCGTTGTCGTCGGAACAATCAGAGACAGTCACTGGCGCTACTAACGAACACAGCCCAATAAGCAAAACAACAACACCAACAACAACATCATCGGCAATGTCAATCTTCTCAACCAGTACACACAAACACACAGACACACACAAAAGCAACAACAAAATCAGAGGCAAGCCAGCCAGCAAGCAAAGGACCTTATTATCGATAATAAATATTTTTAATATGAAAAATAACACTCTCACTCTATACACCAGTCACAGTCTCCAATTACCGTTCCGTTCCAGGAACACATTGCCAGACACAGTGTTCAGTATGTGTGTAACCTTTCCTGAATTCCTGTCCACTGGTGCAGTATTCCTGGTACACAAGGTGCACCCAAAATGGAAATATTCCAGATTTATTATTCAATAATATAATCTCCATTAAGAATCGCCTGGTATATTCAGCTCTATTCGAGTGAGTCCCACTTCATTGTCGATGCACACACACACACACAAACACACGAACCAATGGCCATCGTTTGGTCGGTTCGAATGGTCCATTCTCGAGTCAATCATCCAATTAGCGTGTCCAAATTATTGCCTCACCAAACTACTCTGAAACACTATATCATTACAATATGGCCACAATACAGAGTGATTTATGTATTTGGACTCAATATTGAACCAATATAATAAATCAACCCAAAAAGGGTTAATCAAGTGATGACCATATCGACTTGTGTGACTCGTTTCGCACCACCCGATCAGGTCGTCTTCCATGTGCAATTACATGTCAATTATATATTCATCTGCACACTCAGCCACAGTCAATCTAATCACCCAACCAGTAAAGTGTCATTTAGTGTGCCCCACAGTGCAGTACACAGTACACGCACAGAATCTATATCAAGGTCTCACTCCACACGGTCGCTCCATCATACTACTCTTTGTGCACACACATACACCAAAGAATATTCTTTGACGTTTGTTGTCCTTGATCGACATTTGTGCCGACTGCACTTGCAACACTTGCAAGAATACATGCACTATCAGTTCTGCAACATTCGCACACCGAACACATTGCAATTCATCTCGAGTCGAGTGTGTCTATGTTCCCAGACTACTGATTACAGGTACCGACCGCAACCGTACAGACGGTATTAATGAGTGTAACACATCAGCAGTACAACACCCAATGACGATGACAAGAACGCAATGGTTGCACATTCGCTGGTTGTACCATGTTGGTACAATGTACATGTGTTTGCATGTGTATTTCTATATGTCCGTCAGTAGTGACAAATTGGGCGCAACTCTTTACACTCTCACTCGAATCATGTCATCGATCAATTCGAAGGAGTACAATCGACAATCAAAAGTGAAAAGTGCGAACAACAGGAAGGACACACAACGAAACACAAGAAGACATGCACAAAGACAGACTCGAAATAGTCAAATCACAAATGACATCACACTCAAGACAAATTCCAATGAATCGAGACCGACTCTGTCTTTAGGTGCGGACACACACACGCAAATTGAAGGTTAATTTGCACACACGCGGAAAGGTCGAAATTCCAATTGGGATTCGATGAATGCGACGAGTGTGAATGAATCGGTGCAATCAATTGCATAATGTGTGTGCACTGTACAGCACTGAATGGTCCTAGTCAAACACAGAGTAGAGCAAGCAATTCATCCGAGAATTCAATTTCTTTTCATGTCCGATTTCTTTACACTAGCACACCAATTCCTTCTGGCCCGAGCCCCGAACACTGAAGAATTCCGTCTAATGTGCATCGCACGAATATTACACCCGGAACAGAACACACACAAATTGAATTGAAATTGAATTCATACAGAGCAATACAAATCACATGATTCGTATATTCTTCAAATCCAACCATGCATTTCGCACATGTGAGAATATATATCATTGCTCTGTCTCCCTTTACCTTTTATATTCCAGAACATTCTCAAATTCATTATACATTCGTATAATTCGTTGGTTCGTTCATTAATTATCTGTACACACAAGCACACACACAGTAGTGCCAACTAATTCAATTGAGCATACACAGTTACCAATTTGAATTCAAATTAAGTTAATGTGTTTGTAATTGAGGTGCAACTTATTGAAGTCCAACTGCTCTACTCTACTCTACCCAAGCACTGTTGATCTGTCACTCTGTTCTCAGAGTATAATAAATCAATATAATGGATGATATATAGAGTGGTGAGTGTATGTGTGCATGCACTAGGGCGCCATGCTGGCAGCCATATGGATGACGTCTGTCGGGCCACCTTTGCACCAAATTGGCCAGTCACTAGTGACTAGTCTCAGTGCCTCGACTCATGTGAATGGTCACATTTGTCTCGATCACTTTGTATACCTTCGAATAGCTGAATTGAGTTTAATTTTTAATAAAGTTCACTTTCCCCAGAAGACATTGAGAAACTAATGGAGACAAATAAATAATAAAACGAAATCTACAAAATGGGTCTGAGTGCGATGCAGCAAGATGCACTTGACATTGCAGCTACTTAAACAAATTAAGATTTACTGTGCGATCCACTTGTGCTGGTGTGTTCTGTTTGTTTTTGCAGTTCCATTTGAGTGATGGCATGACACTCGGACAAACAACTTTACAACTACTTTCGCTCTCTATCTGGAATGGAACTTTTAGAATGATTGCACAATTTGGAAATATGAAACTGAATCCAAACGAACTTAGAGTGGGGACTAAGCACACACACACACGGAGAGAGTGAGACAGAACCAAAACAACACGATGACAACAACCTTGGAAACGAAAAAGCGTCTTGGCAACTATCAGGCCGGCCTTGCTCTTGGAACAGCGTTAGCCTTAGGGATTGCCAATGTAATGGAGGGTAGATTCATATATGAACATTACCGAATATATTGAACAACCCACACACACTCACACAGACACACAAAACAAATACCCGTATCGGAGAGAAAACAAACACATGCAACACACGAAAACATTGAACATTTGAAGGGGCAAAAGTGATTCGACAATTGAACCTAACCACCAGCAGCAGCAGCACACCAAAACACAGTCAAGGCAAACAATCAAACAAATGAACGGTTACATTTTCAAGGATTCGTTTCTTTTGGCTGTGTGCAAAGTGATCCAAAGCCAAAGCCGACAACAAGCGGGTGCCAACTCGAACATTCCGCCTACCATCTTGCCGACACACAAACCGAACGGCACATCAAACACACAACAACAACAAATAATAATGCCATAATCGAATATGTCCAAATTGTGTGCTCACTTCTGGTCAGTGGAGATTGTGTGCATGTGTGTGCCACTCGGACCAGTTGGAATTAGCCTCCATTCCGTAATCGGATCTACACGGCAGAATGTTCAAACGAGCCAGAGACCGTGAAGAAGAAAATGATGAAAATGGAGAAGAACAACAAAAAGAGATGAAGAGCAAAAGTAGAAATAGAAATAGAATTGATAATAATAATGCAAAGGACACTGTGAAAAAGCGTTGGCGTTATGCAAAAAGTTGTGCGTAATCTCTGTCTCCAGTTCAGAATATTCCAAACAAAGTGCACAAAAGCACACACACACACACGAGTTCAGATATGGAATCGAAAGTTGGACAAAATCGAATTGGTCATCACTAATTAACTCGTTCCGAGTGGATTCGTTAAGTAAAGTCAACTCGACTGTACAAATATTTCCGGGTATTAAGTTCTGAGTGAAGCGCAGAGCAGAGAGAAATAACAACAAAATAAGAATAAATACTACTACAAACTTATTGAACAAGTCAATAATTGTGCATGTATATTCCCAAGAGGGCCTACTGGTATGCCCTTCACTTGAGGATTAATAACAAATGATAAGCTGATCGAAAGGAATTATGACCCAAAAATGATGAGCGAATGCAACTTTTAAACTCAAATGCAACTCAATTCATTCATGGCACAGTTAGTTTCTGTATGACAAGGACGACCTTGGTGATGGGAAAAGACTCAATTCGGGTTGTTGTTCGGTTACGACAAGAATGAGACAAGCACACAAGTTCACTAGTCGTGGAAGCATTCTTGACAGGACACGAGCACATTTGTGTGTTGGTCTAATATTGAATGTCCATGTCCACACACACACATAACCGTTGACATTAGCACAGAATCAATTAGTGGACCATTTCAAATTGCCTTTCTCGCGCTTAATTGAGTTTGCCAATTGTGTGTGTGTGTGCCAGTGGCCTCGTTCAACCAGCCAGTACAACCATTCCCCCCTGAGTAACACCAGAAAGTCACCAAGAGCACCTAATAACCTTGTGTGCACATTCGAGTCGTTGAATGTCCCCCCGAGTTGTTGTGTGCCACAAGTCAGAAGGCAACAATATGATCATGCTTTAGTGATATTGACGTTAGGGTCGTCACTGTCAACAAAGCAAGTGCAAACTAGTGTGCTCATCGTGCTCTGTCCATTCGTCCGTACACGTCTTGACAACTCACCAATTGGGTGCACTTATTGAATTATCTCTGTCATTAACCATCCATGTCCCATCATCATCATCATCACCACCACCAGTATACCATCATTAATACATTACGTCACTAATGGACACATTATTTATTAATGACCCATTGCCAGAGTCATATCTCAATGAATAATATGTCTATTGACCAATTTGATAAATTGCACAGCAAACACTCTGCACTGCAGTGCACTGAACACAACACACAAAACAATCAAACAAACCAAAATCAATACCACTCCATCGGTACACTTAGTAGACAGTTTGTTGAAACACACCAAAAGTCAATTAAATATGCAAACTTAGGAAGATACACACTAGGGCAAACTCAAATAGTTCCTCCAATGATGGAGCACTCACTCGAATTGAACAATAAACACAAACTTTTGCATTGCTCTTTACCACTTACTTCCAATAGAAATGTATCAAAATAGACATTTGAAGACATATCAAACAGTGTCCTATGTCTTTCTATCTTGTACGATAAAATGTCTATAAATACATTCAAATTTATCACATACGCACACACAAAACAATAATAACATAATATTCTGTAAGCAATTGATAAATCAATATTTGCAATGAATTAGGCGAAATTACTCAATTGTGGTGGTGAATTCATTCTCGATTCGACAATAACAACAACTCAAACAAGCCTCAAACCTCAAGCAATTGTTTCTATAAATACAATTCTTTAATGAATGCAAACAAATTAATATTTAATCACAATTCTTAAATTATTCTCGTAAAATCACAAAATCAATGAGAAAAGATTTAAATAAACTCAAATTTTAAAATTACACCTTTGTATGGTTTCAGTATATACGTATACGTATTCTTAGAACGACCTTCGCACAATTTGAGTAAACAAATCCGTTCAAGTGCAGTCAAGTCCATTATTGGCCGAAACGTACCATTTGAATTCGTATTCAGTGAAGTCCCACAAGTGCATCAACTCGAGAATAAACAAATTCAAATTCTCGCTAAACTAATCAACAAATTGAAAACTAAAATTATACCTTCTCCATTCAAGGTCGACTCTTTGTTGACCACTTATGTCCAATTAGGAGCGCCACTCAATTGACAACTATACTAAAGTCTTTAGGCAAACAAATTCAGCCATTCCATATCTAACTTATAATTTCTTACCTATTCCCCAAACAGTTGTCACCGAACTTGTCAATTGCAAAACTTTTAATTTTCAATTGCAATTCTGCACATCTCAGCACCATTTCAAGTGAAGCACTCGAATGGGCCACAAGTGGCCAATCTGCAATTCTCACACCTAGATGCATCTAATTCGAGTGTCCAAATAAAGTGACATTAATGACAATAATGGACCACTCTGGATGTGTGTCCACAGCTTCACCTAAAGTGGTCCTCTCCATCTCTCGGAAAAGTCACTCAATCTTGTGAGCTGTCACCTAATCTAATCTAAATACATTTACTAGTGCAACAATAATTTTCCTCTGCAATTACACTCACACACACCGAGCGAAAGAAGCGAGAAAGAAGAGACC
The DNA here is from genome assembly GCA_023373905.1 of Rhizoglyphus robini. Classification (NCBI taxonomy): domain Eukaryota; kingdom Metazoa; phylum Arthropoda; class Arachnida; order Sarcoptiformes; family Acaridae; genus Rhizoglyphus; species Rhizoglyphus robini. The sequence continues at coordinate 8,019,274 of JAKIJQ010000001.1, read as the reverse complement.
AGAAGAAGAAGAAGGAATCAACCAAATGAGACTGAAAATTACTTCTCGTGAAGAATCACTTATTGTTGTCAGTCGTGGAATATTCTGTTTCAATCTACTCTCAGAAATACAATGCACTAATACCAAGCAAGCGTAATACACAGTAAATTGTAAAACCTAAATTACCTCGAAATATTGCAATGCAAACCATAAATAGAAGTCTTTATTGTTATTAGTGTGTTGTGTGTTGGGCCAGTTGTTATTGTGCTCATCCACGAAACTGAACCAAATCACAACAACAACAACTCAAACCAACAAAAGGAACAAAGGTGCAATCCCCGAATCGAAATCAACGAGAACGAACCTATTTCGAAATGGTCATGATTCCGTGTCAACGTCACAACCAAACAATCGTAACCATAATGCAATATATGGACCGAATGCAACACAAAACCATAAAAGTTTTCAATGAATGCCTAACTAGAGTGGGGCACACGGCAAGACAAGCAAGCACCGACACAAGCCCGGTCCGCACCCAACCAGAATATTCCGTTCCGTTCCACAACATTACCAGAATAGCTCTCACACACAATCATTACACAAGTGAGAAACCGAATAGTATACCAACCGAAATGGACTGTGTGCACTGACTGAATAACCGAAAATAAACATAAATTTCAAGATCAAGTTTAATTCCAGTGGCTCAGGCTAATGCACACACACAAAAGCAATTCATTGTGACCATTGTTTTGTTTTGTATATATTCCAAGTAATTCTCAACGTCATGTGAGTCTGAATATAAATAGAATCATTATCAAACGGACAATATTCTCAAAGAATAATTCCGACTAAATTCGAGTGCTTTTGAGAATATTTGCAAATCAAATTGGACATCATTTTGTTTGCTTCATTTGCTGTTTGTTGTTGCTTGTCCATATATACCTTGATTTACCTAATCAAGCGTGTATTAATAAATCACAGTAGATTGACGTCAATGTCATTTGACATCAAAATGCTCTCTCACTATTGATCTGTATTGACATTGAGTAAACACATCGTTAATTGTCAAATATAGATTTTAATGACAAACTATATTTTGTTTGTGTGTTGCTTCATTAGCTATAGCTTGCAATATATTGCATTGAATCGTGGAAAATGATAGAAAAGACTGTTTGCTTCAAAGTATCGAGAAAAGTTTAAAGTTCACTTTAGTTTTTCGTAAATATCGAAAATATACTCAAAACGAGAATATATAATTTAAAATATATTTTCAAAAGTAAATTTGTTTTTAATCAAATTACTCTCAGTGCTACTAATTGGTGTATCCTAAAAGTGTGTTTACGGTGTTTCAGTAGACACCATTCGGAAGATATATCATACAAGTTGATACCAATAACCATCAATACAAACCAAATCGAAATCACAAAACCAAAAAATTTCAAATCCTAGATCACCCAACCTCACGCACATCATCCTCAAAAACAACATATCCAACCAACCATATTTAATTAAAAATGATTGACACCTTGCAAATGAACAGACAAATATTTAAATCAGGATTAGCAGAGGCAGAAAAACCAAAAATACAAATTTAAATTTAGAAAAAAATATTGCAGAGCTATAAATAATATCCCGGAAAAACAAAATGATTGTACAGATCTTTCGAAAGAATATGAAATGTACAGATACAAGTTGTTTTGATCTGTGAGCTAATTAGGTTCGTAAAATCGAGAATATTCTATTAATGAGAAGAAGAAAAAGAATATCCGTGTTATTACTAGGCGTAAACAACCTGGTCTATACCCGGTCGCCCGAAACATTTACTAAAATTGGATCAAATTCTCAGAGACTTGTAACCTTTACATCAAATTTTATTGCTCAACTTTGTGTAAAACACAAGTCCGCACCAAGCCTGTCTCCAAGCTCTCTCTCTCCAATCTGCTGATCGAATCAATCGTCCGCACATTTCACATTTCATAAATCACCATCATTTCACTTCTCACATGGTCACAATGGCATTACTCGATAAGTAGTCAACTGCATCATCAGTAGTATAAACAAATGTGCAAGTGTTGTAATGTGTGTGCAAATGCATCATTACCCATACTATCATTTGGTTAATGTCTCGCGAGCCACCAACCGAGAGAAACACCAACACCGCCACCACCAACACCACCATCGGCATCATCAACACCCAAAGCAGTCGAATATCCCCATTAGATGGGTTTGATAAACCTTTGAACAAAGTCCGTAGCAAACTTTGAGCCTTTTCAGATCACACACAAACCAAATGGAAATAAGGCGCATTTGAGAGGCACGATTCGATGACTGCTGATGATGCTGCCTGATAAGACAATAAACCATGGGACACACAAGACACAAGACATGTGTTGATAACAAGATTGTTCGTGTCTGTACGTACAATGTGCCACACACAAAGTGGCGTGCTTTTATGCTAAAGTCGATTGCACCACAGCACCAAGCGAGACAAACGACGTGCAAAACTCCCGGGAGAGTGATCATTTTGGCACTGGCAATAGCAAACGGAAGTCAACTAGTGCAACTATAGATCCAGAGAAAAGTTGAGAATTTACTCGAACAACACAAATTGCCACCTATTGTCCTATTGGCGTGTTCGTGAAATAAGGAATTTATTGCACCAATTCGTGTGCCAATTGCGTTATATTCTGTATTGCTTAGGCAGGCAGGTAGCAGGCTCGCGCACACACACGAATCAATCGCTAATAATCGTAAAAAACAAAGTTCTACCTGACAACAAGGACACAACACAGTGAGCACATGCTAATTATGGCAATAAAGCAAGACCAAACAGGAAAATAGTTGAAAATAGTGTCCAAACTGTCGAACCCTCTAAAAAACAACACCAGCAGGAGACTGATTCATTAGAGGACAGTCGAGAATGAGACAATAATTGGTCAGTGACATTCATCACATGTCAAGAACGGTCAAGGCCTAAAGGGTCAGGAGACCTTGACTCGACTTGACCACTTGCGCACTTGGTGGCACATTTGAGGATATCTGAGACAAATACACAAAACACAACTTTCACTCAAACTCATCACTACAGGGTGTTCGTAAGTGATAGTGGTTCTATTTGCCATTAGCATTACGGTGATCTATCGGACAGACCAAAGTCCGAATAGTGCCCATAAAAGTGCCATAAAATCACTAGCTTCACTTAGTGGCATAGATCGGATCGGCTTCGATTTCGATTTCACTTTGCGTGCAAATTACCATCGATTGCGTGTGTAAAAAACAAAACTCCTAATTGCTCGGCCCTAGAAGACAGTGAAAGTGCACACCACCACCACCACCACCATCAGCACTCTTCTCCTCTTTTGAGCTCAATTACCGAACCAATTTTATGACCTAAGACACACAGACTCACTAGGACACAGATTGAAGTCATCAAGCAAACAAAATGAGCTAATCAGCACACAAACCGAGCGACAAAACGTTTCAATTTGTCGTGCTCCTCTGTCCCCGTTGTGAGTGGGTCAACACTCGAGTGGCACAGCCAATCTCTGCACTGCACAACTGCACAATCGCGCTAATGTCAAAGCAAGAGGGGTGTCATAAAGCAATTGAGTGACCGTCGCCGCCCTGCCTAGGCTAGGTCCCGTGTGAGTGAAAGCGCAGCCAAGTCGGCAACACGAAGACGACAACAACTCGGCGGCAAGAAGAAACGCATTTCGTAACAGATTGAGTTATACAACAAGAAGACACGATTCGCAGTACGTAATCGAGTCGAGCAAGCCAATTAACAGACAGAGACGAGCATGTGTCGCCGACTGGACCTTAGCAGCAGCAGACACCAGAGAGCGAAAGTGGCACCGAGAGCACATTAGCTTTATTAGCCCCGAATGGGTTTGTCTGTTTGTTTTGCCTACATTCGAGCACACAGCACAATTCATATTCGATTGAGTCCATAATAATTCATAACACAAACAAATTGTGCCGCACTCGGCTCGTGCCTCCAACAAAACGGTGACAATTAAGTTTACAAGTGCATGCAGGCAGGCAGTAGACTGCATCGATGGCCTCGGGGGCACTGAAGTGCTCCAATCGATCGATGTGACTCAATTCGATTAGTCGCACACAGCACACAACACACCAAATGCACCCAATACTTCAAAATTAAAAAGTTTAGTTCGGAAAAATTTAAGAAGAACTGAGTGAGTGTATATATGTTCTTAAAGTAGAATCCATCAAGTGCTCTCGCTCAAATGCAGTCCAATACAGAGTGTTCCAAAGCACCCTAAGACTCGCTAATCTAAATACGAAAATAAAGTCAATTTTGCCAATTCACCTAATACAACCTGAAATAAGGTCGACATTTGAATTTGACCTTATTGTATTGGATCGAGGCAGGTAACTTTCCACATTCACACCCGAAAAGAGCAGTCTTGAAATCATATTTTAAAATTAGTTCAATCAATACACGTCCACACGCACAGATATATGACAATTCAATTGGCAATTGAAAAATTCCAATCAATCTGTTTTCTTCAAATTATTAAGTTTGCAGTCGAGTAAACTTGAAATGAAACCAACTTGAAATACGACTCGATTCCCTAAACTGAATGTGCGTGTGTCAGTGTGTCTCCAAAGAAATCATAAAACTTTTTATCGAGTCTCTCAGCACTCTCGGAAACGACCTAATTGAACGGGTCATGAATGAATGAACGGATTTGTGCAGAGTAACCAAATCCAAGAGTATCGAATCGGCAACACAGAATGCCAAGAATTTGAGCAGATTCTGGCGATTCTCTTTGTGAGTGCACAAATTAAATCACAGCTCGAATCAATCGATCGGAATGTGACACTTTACATTTGAGCCAAATTGAATCGAAATTAAATTTGACAAATCGAGAGTATTCTCACATTGCAAATTGCATTACTTCTTCTTATTTTCCACTTATTCGTCTGACTTTGCAATTCAAGTTCACAGTAAAACCCCTTTCCGATCAGAATCAATTGAACATAATTGCAATCCAACTGCCAAACTGTGCACTTGAAAGCAGCAGTCTGACAAAAAACAAATTGAGCAATACTTTGAACTTGACTCAGATTGAAGAGACAAAAGAGTCAAACAACTAAACGGAACAGAGAAATTGATTCGAGTCTGTCTGTCTGTGTTCATCCGGGAAAGCACACACACAGCCATTGGTGGGGTCGAGTGTAGAACGCGTCATTAAGGACAGGTGAATTGAATCGATCCGCGCGGTATTGTGTGCGTCATTAAGAAAGTGTAAAGTGTCAATTCCGCAAGCACAGAAACGTGGCCAGCAAACTTGACTTTACAAGCAACACCTACCTGACACATTGCAAAGATCGCGTGATGAAGTGCGTTACTAATTGTCACTACTCACACATGACAGACTGTGAACTTTAAAGTGTCACTGTCGATCGCTTTAGTTCCACCCTTCAACCCAATCAATGCTCAGTGACCATTGACTCCACCAAGTACTGGTTGACCTTATTAGTTCTCTCTCGCCCTAATATAATAAGTTCCAGCGAGAGTAGGCAATATCGATGGATTAGTGAACTTTTAGTGGCTAATTTGGTGGCTAATCCCTAACAGAGCAAGTGTGAACAAACCCTAAAAATTGCAACCTTCATGAACAACGGTACTGACCGGACATTATGATTAGTTATGATAAATGTGTGCCACCAAGCCAATGTGTGTGTCTATGTGTAACTCAAGCCTGTGGGGGAGAGTGTTCAGTGAGTGCAAAGTGAGTGCCACAAAGGCAAATCTAATTGTGAATGGACATAGGCACACCAGCACAATAGAGTTCAACTAGTGTTGACAACAGGCACGCACGAGCACGACAGGGCCTAGGGGTCAACACGCACTACGATGACCGATGGTCACTCGGTCAAGCAGCAGTCAAACAGGCAAGATGGACAGTCCGTGGACACAATGGCCACAGTACAAACACAATGGTCAATCAAGAAGGACCTAGAGAAGAGGCCCTAGATACAAATCATAAAACACGTCATCTGTTCTCGGGCCCATTCATCAAGTGTCCGTTCACGGTATAGTTTCGTATATATTTACCGAGCCTAAAAGTGGGTCCCGGGCCAAAACGGAAAACTCTAAAATTGAACTAAAAACGAACATTTCCATTCATACAATACTCACTCGTAGTCAGACCCACTTTGGGCTTGTTTACGCTAGGTCCCAAGAGAGCAAGACCGAGATTGCTTCCGATGCAAATTTGGTCAACAAATAAATAAACAAAATAAATTAGCCTACTGTCCGGACCTAGCCGAGAGTGGACACACCTGCCCCTAGTTGGGTCAAGCGCGCAAACGACCGTTTACCGTTCATTCGTCCCTGAAAATAAATATATATCGTTTTACGCAACACATTTTGCCATCACACAAAGCAGAATAAATTGATTTTTAATTAACAACCAACACAGAACGACACAGTACGAAACATGATTGACAGTCGCGGGCTGGCCCATTTGCCCCCTTTGGTGGTTGCCAACATTCGATTAATCAAAACAAGCAATTGTGTGTGCACCGAAAGTAACCCATCCACACACAGAACATAAATAGCATTCTGTCCAGATCGTGTGATGTTATACAATAAAAAGAAGAATATCGAATCCCAGGCACAGAACAGGGAAAGCAATCCAAAATGTATCCATTAGGAATGCAGACGCCTACGAGTGAGATTGTGTGTGTGTGTGTCTGCATGTGCGAACAGAGTGAAATTATAATGTCAAAGGTAAATATCCCCAGGGGTTAATTGTGCACATTACCAACACATACACCGACACACGGTATTAATGCCTTAGTTCATACAGTCGATTACTATTAAGGATTATAGCCTTAAGTGGTGGTAATAGGAAGGGGAGGCAAAAGAATAACGAGAAAAAGCGAGCCAAAATGTGTCCAAAACAGAATTTACACACAAAATTTAGTTCATCAATTATTGAATTACACAACACAAACTCACTTGAGAGAGCTCGAGACTCGAGAGAAAAGAAGACTCACGAATTGTTCAATAATTCAAAAGCACCCAAATCTGCATCACAAGCTTCACCTTGTTGTAAGACGCACACTAAAAATACTAAATTAAATCATATGAATTTTAATCTCAAAGTTCAATATTATTAATAAGAGATGAGTTACATAGAGAGAAATCTGGGTCAGTGCGAGTTTATAAATTATGGATTAAATGAGTTGAAATTGAAATTGTAATACAATTGAGTTTGTTGGCTTACTTATTGAACAGTGAACATATCAACACTAATAACCGGCTTATATGCCTTCATGATGCTATAGCCCTAATTCTACACGCTTTTAATTAATAATTCCATCACTCTGTCTCCTAATAATCATCATCATCATCGTCATTTGCCGTCATCTGCGGGATTGGGCTTGTCAAAAGTATGTTCTGTCCACTGCTTACACTCGTGTGTGTGGTTATGTAATGGTCGCGCACAAAAGTTCCTCATCCCATCAGGCCATCATTTGATTGGCTCAATATTGTCGAATTTGTTCGTTTCACCTAAACAGTAGACCGAAAGGCAGTTGAAGGGGCAAGTAAAGTAAATAAATTATCCATGTCAGGCAAGAGTTTGACATGGAGGCAATCGATGTGTTTGGTCGGTTGGTTGGCTGTGTGTGTTTGGTCGAGAAAGTGAAACTTGCAAAGCTGCCAGTGCACACGACTAATCCTCGAGTGTGTGAGCCTGTGTGAAACTGTCAATTGGTGGCACACAATTAATTAGTGCAACACATATGCTACAAATTAATTAACAAATTATTAGTCACACGGTGGGAGATTAGTGGACTGCACACTAGGTGCGATAACATCTTCATCTTGCCTTTTCTTGGTTCTTCTTCTTGGCGTATCATTCTATGAGCCCAATGGACGCCATTGCTCGCATTCATTGCACTGAGCATTGCAAATGGATTTGTCATGTCGTTCAATCAAGCAGTGCACAGCCATTGGGCCAGTCTTTGTTTTGCAGTCTTTCTAAGCCTAATCTCCGATTGCATTTAGCATTGAATCTCGAAGCCCAACTTGGTGGGACAACACATAAATTTCAATTGCCTCTGATCTATTTGTCTCGTTCGTGTGTGACATTTAAGATGTGCATTCTACATCTAACTTTGTAGACAGAGCCAATCGAAGCCTTTGCCTTCTTTTTCTTCTTATTCTACTTCTTATTATTATTCTTCTTCATTTTCATTGTCCGCCATTTTGTTCATTCTATTCTTGTGTGTCCCTTATAGTTTTCCCTAAGCTTATTATTCAATTCAAGCGAATTCCGTGGGCTCAGAATCAGAGCCAGAAGAAAGAAAGCAAATGAAGGCAAAGCAAATGAAAGCAGAAAAGTCCAAATTTGGAACCATTCGGAGCCTGAGAGGAACCGAGGAAGGACAAAGGCAAACCAGAGCCGGCAGAACACAACACAAACAGACAAATTCATCAGTGTTGTGTCAGTGTTGGTGTTGCCATTGGCCCATTGGCACACATTTTCAATTGCATTTGGACACCTTCGAACATTCTGTCAATAGACCACCACACACACATTCAATAGAACACATTGTCCAGAGAGTGAGTCAATTCAATTGTAATTAAAGTAAATAGAGGCACCGAAACCAATAATAATAATAATAATAATAATGTCGGTGTATGTAGAATGGTGGGCAGAATTGGGCAGATCGGACTGACGTCACCACTCTCAGCTCATCTGCCACTGTATAATTTATGGGCGCCACATGCATTACCATTACCAGCACAAATTAGGCGAACAACAGTGGGCACACTGTAGGTCCTCTGTACAGACAACATTCACTGGCCGTACAGTGAACACAGGCCCAACTGCAATTTGCTATCCATTTGGTTTGTGTATTACGAAACGATTCCGCGTTCCATTCTGATTCTGCGCCTGTCTTATCATCATCTGCTAGTGACAATACTTTAAAATACATATACTTTGTTGCCAGACTCACTCACTCACTCACACGGACGTGATCGTCATCGAGTGAGGAGAAGAGAAGTGAGAGAGCACTAGAAAGAGAAATAGCAAATTGACGGTTGCCAGGTCAGTCGGTCAGTTGGGCGCCCCAAGAGCAACCAGAGCAGACAGAACTGTACCAGGCAGGGTTGTTGCCAGTGTGTGTACCTCTACACGAGTTTGTGCCACTACGACTCACACGTCAGAGTGAAACATAATTGCCGTAAAGCCGGAAACCATGGGCCAACCGAGTCGACTCCTCAGTCCCACTAACACACAAGCCAGAAGTGAGAATGTGTGTGTGTGTGTTCCAGAAAGAATTCGCACACACAGTGAGAGACCAAAACAAACCACTTCAAGCAAAGAGGACCATATGACAGGTCATAAACAATGTGAACATGCGCAATTGTGAGATATTGTGTGAGAGGCAGATGAGATGCAAAAGGATTAAGTCAATCATTGGGTGAAATAATAAACATTTTGTTGGATCGTTACCAAAAAAAGACACACAAACAGACTGGGAAATACAACAATCTGTGAACTAGACCATAGTGGCTCGAGATGTAAAAGTGCGAGTCGAGAACTGTCTGCTTGAGAGTGAGTTGAGCCGATAGTGTGCAATGGCAGCAAGGAAAGCTACTTTGCACCGTGAGATAAGATTACGAGATTGAAGCGAAACACGAGATGTGTGCTGGCGATGTGCTCCACAACAAGGAGGTAATATCACTGCACCACTAAGTGAGCCATCCACCATTGCACTGCTCCACTCATGTATGGCATCACTGATGGCTCAAGACACTAACCAGACCAAATATGGAAAGATAGTGACACTTACTTGCGATAGACCAGTGATGCTTGGTTGGTTGGTTGGCCACTTGCTTGGCTTCACTTCAACCGGGAGCTCTTGGAACATAGATCGATAGTTAGATAAGATGCGATTCCGATGAGGATGATGAGTCACAACGAGGGATAGTCACTTCACTGTTGAGAGTCACGGTCAAGTAGTAGAGAGACGACACACGTGAGCTTTCGCAACGATGATCAATTTTGCGCGCGCGAAATAATTTGTTTGGTTTGTTTGGTCGGTGCTGGGATTGGTTTACAACCCTGGCGTACAACAGTGCACACTCAGTACGGCGTGAGTGGGAGAGAGGTGGAGATCCACTGGGGATATAAATAGAATCAATGCGTGAATGTGTCTGTGTGAGTGTGTTGTGGTGACGAGTGGTGATCCACGTGAGTGGGAACTAAGTGTGGACAGCCACGAGTCGACACTTTGCATACAAAACAAGCCACAATGACTGGCCCATTGGCATTAAACAAACACGATTGCCGGTGAATTGGTGTGCGGTGTGGATGTGATCTGGCTGAATGGCACAATCACCAGAAAGTACTTGGCACCAGTCTCAATCGAGTCACAAGTTGTGTCCGTGGCAATTGGTTTGTTGGCTCACTTCACTCAGTGCTCATTTGGCGAGCAAGTTTGTGTCTGTGTTCTGTTCTTCTTGTTCTTCTCAAAGCATCGCATGAGGTTGCGTTGTTTTGTCTCGCTGCCCACCGAAGTAAACAAGACACACGATATATTGGGTAGAAGGCGATGCTGATGGATAATGCTGATAAGGTGGCTGTGGTGGTGGTGCCGGCTGGTGAGATGCTTCGATAGTGCAACACTGATAAGGTGACAGACTGCTTGCGGGCACACAACAACGCGAGCACGCAGATTATCAAACACACCAGCGGCCAATGAAAGTGCCATACAAAAGAGTGCGCCTGTGATGATGATGCTCCAAATGAAGGTGTTCTCATCGGCTTGGTGCTATCACACGCACTGATAAGACATTTTGATGCATTCCATGCAGTGCACTGTCATACAGATAGGTACTGACACTGATCCGATAAGGTGAGGTGAGTGTCGAGGGGTACAAGTGGTTGCAATTTGTAGATGGTTATATTTAGATATTATCAAACACGAGTATTAATAGAATAGAATCCTAATAATAGGACACTTGATGTGGCACTGTCGATTGGCGGTGGTGGTGAATGCTCGCAGTGGCACTGATAAGCCCATTGGGGATGCAAGTCGAGAGGGAACAGCTGAGCAAGGTCACTGACAAGTGAGTGGGAGTATGACCCTGCACAAATGCATCCGGTGTGTGTGTGTGTGTGTGCACTAACGGTAAGTACTCCTCAATGACCCCGAACGGGTGAACGATCGTCTGAGTCTGAATGGACTTTCTTCCTAGTTGTCTCACAGCAGCAGTGCGCACTGTCCTAGGGACTGTGTGGTGTATGGTCTCGCGGTCACGGTCAAATGCGAGGTCCGCTCGGTTCGGTGGCTGATGAGTGACTGACTGACTGACACAGTGAGGGCTCAGGGTGCATGTGTGTTGTGAGTGGTGTGAGTGTACTGCACTGTTGTACTACTGTCCGACAGACGAAGTCGAAGCGCAAGTTCAATTCGTCAGTGAAATGTTCACTAGGCCACATGCGGCAATGGAACACACAACACAAGCCAAGAAGGTTCACCAGTGGCTGTAGTGAGAAGGCAGGCCAGAAAGGCGATCACACTCTCTCTCATGGTACATGTGTGCCAGTGTGTGTTGATGAGGCCAACCAAGAAAGCCAAGCAAACCAAGCGACCGACTCTGTTTGCTTCTGTCCCAATGAGCACTACTCTTCCTGTAGATCGAGACCAAAACCGGCAAAGCAATTCAGTGTGAGACGACTCCGACCAACACGTACCGAATTGACGGCTGCAACAGTGCACTCACTGGTGCTCGATGCTCGATGGTCCTGGAGAGGCGTCCTGACAAGGCGACATGCTTGTGTCTGTCTACAATGATCATTTATCGGTGCTTAGGGTAGATGATGCTCGGTTGAATGGTGATGTTAATGATGGTGACAGTGACACCTTCTTGTCCACAGACTCGACACTGCACTCAACGGTGACATCAACGAGAGCAGTCAGCAACAACAACACGCACATCGTCCTCAAAGGAGCACGGACTTGGTTGAGGTGATAAGGTGCCGAGACCGACAATAAGGCGAGTAGTAATGTAATGCTAATGTGGAGTGAAGTGAATTGACTCGGATTGATGCAGTGCTGTAAGCGTGTGTCATCCACTGGGCGCCATTCAAGCGCACTACTAACACGCATTCATGGACATCACTGCAAAACCGATCCATCGAACACACCATGCTTGCTCTGTGATGCTTTGAGCCAATCGTCACACTGACGATGCTTCTGGATGCCGATGATGATAACTCTCTGGTTGGCATGTGAAGATTATGACGCCTGCCTGTCAAGATTGTAATTATGTATTAGTGCGGATGGTGCTGGTGCTGCTGGTGGTGATGTAAAGTATGATCATTACCACTGCTCACAAGTGCATAACTCGACGACCATTACGACGATGCTGATTGTGCTGGATGATGATGCGGATGGTGAGGATGGCGGTAGTGGTGCTCTTGTGCACACATTAACGAATACTTCTCATTTGATCAACAAAACCAAAAGTAATACAACCAATTTGATCAGGACACAGGTTCAATTTGCTCAAAGAATGCATACATCGATCGGGCCAAATAATATTAAATAAGATCTTGATCATATCAACATGAAATCAATTCGAGATGCATATATTCAATCACACACGTTCAATATGCCCGGAAATAAAGCGACCTTGATGCTAATGATAAAAGTTGAATAGAAAATATAAAACTGGGAGACATACAAGCCCTAAGGTGAACTTGAGCAGATATAGATTCGATTTGATATTATTAATAAATTGATGTTAGATAACACCAAACAGAGATGCAAATACGAACAAACTCATTGATGATGATCATTACAATCAATTGATCAATTATTGCAAAGTCAATGTCAAGGAAAGTGTTTCTCCAAGGACATTTTCAAACCACCTGACCTTGAACACGAAATTGTAAGAAATTTTATTAATTCTAATCATTGATCATTGATAAATCAAATCGATTATTGCCTTTATCAACCAAAAGGCGCCTAGACCGAAATTCCAAGGTCAAAGTAAGCAAATAGTATTTCAATCAATTTCAATTTGTAATAAATTCAAAACAACAACAACAACCCAATTCGGGCCAATTGTGTTTTGTGCTAACCAAAACAAGCTCGATGTCTTGTGACAAATTCACTAAATACGCATTTGGCCAAATTGCATCATGCTGTCATTTTAAAGTAAAGCACAACTAAAACCATCAGCCCAGATAGTTTCGTTACCAAGTGACGCAGTACTGAGTGTTATACAGAAGTAGAGACTTCAGAAATGTAAATATTGAATGGTCTAAATAAAGCACAAATCGAATGTGTGTGCACAGTAGGCACCCGTATCGAGTGTTGGACAGACTTAAATAAATCGAATGTCTTACTATAAATATAACCTCAATCCAGTGATGGACACTTAAAATTTAATTGTTTCGTACAATTGGGTGATGTAAGTGAACTAGGTTAGAATGCTGGTTGCTCGGAAACAGAAACTTTTTGCGCTTCTGAGCAATGTGTTCGATGATGTTCATCCTAATTGCTCTATGATTTATTGAACCTCTGTGTCTGCCTGTCTGTCACTATCACCTACAGTCCATCAATGTCTGTATGAGTTGATGAGTCAATGTCGCCATTGGCCACCTAGTTGCAATCGATCTCTGTGCATCCATCCATTAGCAACTCCATGCCATCTTCACTTTATCACAGCCTCTACCAAAGTAGTCGTAATGTGCATCCCATTCCACTCGAGCATTTATGGCCATTCATTCATTATCACCCCCTCTCAAGTAGGTGTAACTGTACTTAGTGTCCTGTACTGCACTTGTTCCGTGATAAGATTGCAAACAACAAAGCGCAAACTAATTGACAGCAAAGTGAACCGACCAAATGCAATGCTTTTGAAATCAGAGAAACTTGAGCGACGGCGCCATCTAGTGTTTCAGATTCAAACTAAACCTTCCAAATGCCAATTTTCCTCCATTTATCAGTAAATATCACGCAAAATCACAAAAACAAATTAATTTTATTGTCAACTTTTAAATGTATTTTACAGAAGCAATATTTCTCCCTTACGAAGTCGTCAATACAGTCCGACTGGTCTCCATATTTGTCGAGTCTCGATATTTCGCCCATCAGTGTGATTGGTTGTCGGTGAGTAATAGAATTGGCCATTTGTGTCTTGTCATAATAGTAATAGTTGTCATACTTCCTAGAATCTCGCACCAATGCAGACCTATTGAGCCGTACAGTTGCGTCAAAGAGTCCACCACCTGGTTTGAGTCGTACTTGAAGGGCAAACATGTCACTGCCGTCGATCGATTCAGGCTCAGTCCGAATGAACACCTGTTCCAGGTGATCCAATTCCAGTGGCGCACACTTTGGCTGGTCGTGTATCACCTGGTTGATCTGGTCAACCACAAATTGGCCCAAATGCCGCTTCAACTGTTCACTGCCTTTAAATTTACCGAAATGTGAACAAAGACACCAATTCTCGCTGATTCCAGCTGACTCACAAGTTCGATTACGCGGAATTGTGGTAAACAGTGAATGACCGTATGGTTCGTCTTTGGGCGAACTTCCTTCCACAATATGTCTCAGTGTAGCATGAAGATCAAAATGACTGGTCAATCGATGAGCATTTCGACGTAAAGCCTTTCGACTTTTCTTTGCATCAAGATTGAACTGCTCGGGCACATAGACATACACAAAAGGTAGTCGTTCCTCAATCTGACCAGATCGGGTTTGCCGCAAATGACCAAATCGTATTCCGTGATCAGAGAAGACCACAATGAAGGTGTTTCGGTTGATTTTGCGTTCAAATAATGAGGATAGTAATGAGTGCACCGGTTTGTCCGCATGTCCAGCATTCCAAAAGATGTTGTGTGTCAGATCTGCCATGTGGGACATTGTGAAGAATGGCTGTGATCGATTGTGCAGAGCAGTGATCTGGTCCAGAATCCACGAGTAGTAATACTAAATGAGAATATGTCAATTGTATTAATCAATCAAACCAAAAACAAACCTCAATGCCCAATTTGTCCTTGTAACAGAAACTATTGTTGAGATCATCATCGACCAGCATCGAGACCGGCCTCAAGTAGTAATCTGTTGGTGGCACAGCAAATCCCGATCGTCCATAATTGAACAGAGCATAACCAGGCATGTCCTCGATCAGTGCAGTCAAATGTCCTTTGGCGGCGAATTGTTTCCAAATGAGTGGCACTGCATCGAATGTCATGTCCCAACGAATTGACTGATTCCAGTACTTTGTGTAGTGATTACCCGTGAGAACGCCCATCAGGTTGGGAAATGTGTTGTCACCGATTTTGGTGAATCCATACAGTGGCACAAACTGGTGCTGTTCGAATAGTTTCTTTGTTTTGGTAAAGTAGCGACGAAAGTTAAGCCATGAAATTGAGTCGATTCCTAGAATAAGGACATTTGGTATGTTCGAATCGGGAGATGGAAGATATTTTGGTGATTTCTTAGGCACCAATGGAAGTATCTTTGATTCGACTTTGACCTGATATTTTCGAGTTGAATTCAACGGTCGAAAGGGCTTAAAACACTCAACCCGAACTGCACTGAGTTTGGGAAAATGTGTGACCGACGATTTGAACGGCCCAAACCTGTCTCCAAAAGTGTACTCGTCTCCATCATTGGACCTGAGTTCATCTGCATAACATTTAAGTGACGAATTGTTGGTTAAACTTGCAATGTAAACTCCTGTGTAATTGACCCGTTCAATGCTAACCACAGGTTTGTCACACTTCCAATCTCGCACAGCTCTATTGTCTCTAAACATTGGACCTGTCTCCTCGTCATAGATTGGCCATTCAATCATGTGACAAGCTGCGGTGTGCACCAGATAACGTGTTCCATTGATGTAAAGTGATGGGCGATATGTTCGATTATTGTTTGCATTATTGTTTCGATGTTTGTTTGGATGTTTGTGCCACTGAGACACTAATCTCGTTGATTCTTTGGTCCGATGATGATGTCGATAATAATGACGATGATGAAGGTGATAATCTTTACTTGACAGTTGATTAGGATGATGAGGCCATGGTGTTTGATCCTGTAAGGCCCGGCTCAATTCCCTAGGGAGACTATCACCTGCGCGTCTAATGAACACTGTGCCATCAGTAGCACCAACACCACCTCCACCTCCGTCATCCTTGATTGCGATTGCTCTTCGATTTGCGTCATCATTACGCGGTAAATATGTTTTGGTTCTATTTTGGGCAAGTGGAAATGGAGAACAAGAACAAGACGGAGCACAAAAGAAGCAGCAGCAGCACAAAAAGTCCAACCAATAGTTCCGAAGAAGTTTGGGCCAAAATGCATAAAAAGAGAATAAAACAGAGAATACGAGATTAATGAAAAATTAATCGCCACTGTACCCACCACCACCGAACCAGCGAGACCTCCTCACAGCGCGGAGAGTCATTAATGAATAATTTATAATTAAACATTAAAATAATTAATTACTTTAATTAATTAGCATTAAATAGCGCGAGCGGAGAAGAGAAGGAAAAAAGAGACAAGTGGAGTGAAGTGAAGTGAAGTGCACAGAACATATACCAAACAGGAGAACACACTGACAAGGTACCGCCATTGCAGGTCCACTTGGGCATACGCATGAGCGAGCACACCGACTAAATGGCCATTAGGAATTAATAATTCATTAACTCAATTCAAATGTGAGAAGAGGAGTGAGACAGAGAGTAACACAAAGAGACCGATTAATGAATCAATCCATCATAATCATCATTGGACGATATTAATTGGCCGAATCGAGACGAAAGTGACTCATCAGTGTGTGAGACAGTCATAAGTGGAGGGGCAGGAAGGTGGTGCTGGTAATTAAATGGAGACATGCCACAAATTGCCGCATCCACTTAGCGATCCTCATTATAATCCATCCATTATGATGGTGTAATCCAATTCGGTTGCACAATGAAATACATAATTTCATAAAGTAATAATAATTCCTATGAGAAGAATCATCTGTGTGCCAAAAAGAGAACTATGCACTTGTAATCACATATTCTTACATTTTCAATAATAACAATTGCGAATCAAAATTCCCAAAGGCTTATAACAAGAACATGAACACACATAATAAATGCTTTTCGGGTTGTACTCACAATTTGAATGTGCTCACATTCACAAACTTGTGCACTCACCTTCTACTCTACCATTCTATCCATGATTTGTGTTATGTCATCTTCATGTAGGACAAGTTCGATAACAACACACACAGATAGCACAATGGTAATAATAATAATAATAATAATAACATTGTTGTGTTCATGGAGAGACACAAAAACTAGCGATCGTAATGATTAGACTGTACAGATAGAGAACAAATTATGACACAACAAATAATCATTCTTTTCGGGTCGTTATTATAAATTCAAATTAATGATGAAAAGAGGATGCTCCAACAACAATTGGTGTAGTACAATCAAAGGTACAAACAAATATTTCTCCATTTGAAGCAATTCGAATCAAATGTCAACAGAAAACTGAAATTTTCCCCTTCTACCTGAATTATTATTATTTTAATTTAATTCGTTTTTTGTATTATTATTTGACATATTCAAAATATGTTGTTTTTCAAATATTCAAATAGACAAAAATAAATTTAAATTCAAAATTATTTTAAAAATAATAAAATAGAGCAAACAAATGTTTTTGTCAGAGGACAAAGAACGAACGAGCTAGTGAAGCACATGCACCAGTCGGTTATCAATGATAAGTGAACAGAATATAAATTCAATTAATAAAAGATAAATTATAAAATCTTTTCAAAACATTTTTTCTGAACCTATAGAACAAATCTCACAGGTCGGTCTAAAACACCGAAACTTAATTGAACATTGAATTCCTTATTTCCAAGCCTAAAAAGCTTTTATAAGCTTCAAGTAAATCGTATACAGGAATTTTATTATTACAAAGGATTAAGTTTAAGATTCTTTTTAATGATGCGTTTTAGGTGTTTGCACCCAAAAGTAATAAAAACGAATTTTCCCAATTACAGAATTGCATAAAACTTTCAGTCCTCTAAATTTCTTTGCTCACAAATTGCTAATTTGTCAGTTCGTTTAATTGCTTTTACGCAAGCACAAGTCAATTCTAATTATGTGACTAATTTATTTTGATTGAAAAGCTAAGCCCAAACACAGGCCATACACACGTACCTGTAGTATCTGAACAAATCATCGAGATCGATCATATTGAAGCTGATCAGCAGAAATAGTAGAACGAACAGCACAGCACGATTGAGTGATTGATTGCCGATCCAAGTGGACTGGCACAGGCGTCTTCTATCGCACACCATCGACAGCAGGTTGAACGAACCGAGCTGGGACTTGACTGAATCCATTGATGTGTGCATTGCAGAGTGTGAAACAACAAACAGAAAAGTGAACACAAACACTACAGTCAATCAACACACACACAAACACAATCAACAAAGTGTTGCACTAGTTAGCACTTTTTGTTTGTCGGTTATAGTCCAATCGAAGTTGATCGATCCAAGCAAACTGACTCGAATCCATCCACACTGACGGACACTTTCCAATCGATCATCGTGAATCGGTCATTTCTGTGTGCTTGTAAGACATTTCACTAAAAATGTATTTAGTCTACTGTAAACAGTGCGCGTCATGTCCGACACCGACCGTTTAGTCTTTTTTTGTATTGCAGCCAAAACAAACCCAAAAGCAGAACAAACAATCTCAATAGAGAGAAATCTCCATTTTGTGTCAAATCATGTATTGGTGGTTTAGTATAGTAGAAATGTGATTAGGTAAGCAAGTAAAGTTTCACTCACCACTGGCCACTACCGCGAATGACCCAAATATGGTGGAATTTGTAGTGTGTTACTGATATTGGATGGTATGATCGATACTAGGTCGATATGAATCGATATGTGCCGACTTATAAATAGATAAATCAGGTTAGGCTGTACAAACCGAATTATTTCAATTATTTTCGAGCGGTATTTTTCCTATTGGATTCGATGGAATCTTTACAATATTTGAGTTAATAATAATAAAAATAATAATAATTATTAATACAACTCATACAATTCCACTAAACAATTAAATCTAATTAATAAAACAAATAACGTTAAATCTAACAAAAATCAAAGAATATAAAGAATTTTCAAGAAATGCAGAAAAAACTTTCTTTTAAATTATTAATTTAAAAGCAACAAAAAATACCTGGAAATAAGTAAGCACGGAATTAGCCACTTTCGAGAGACACAAAAATCTCTACTTTCAACTGCAAACACGAAAAGTGAATCAAGAAGAAATAAATCTGATTTTAAAGAGGAAAAAGATCCGAAAAGAAGGCACTAGGCACAAACAATTTTAAATTATTAATGAACTTTAAAAGCTTTATAAATAAATACTTTCATAAATGTTCGTCACTGATAACAATTGTTCAGTGGACAAAATGAGACAATGGACATGTTGTTCGTTTGGAGTCCAATTAGTGCTTTGGGTCATTTGTACAAAATAAATACAAAAATATTGTTTTGAGTTGAACAAAAAAAAAAAGAGCGGAAACAATTAAACAATGAGTTGTTGTCAATTGTGCATGACAAAATGGTTCGAACAGTGAAGCATTCCGTTTCAAAACGACCGACAAATCACTGCAGTGGAGTAGTCTGCCCACAGAGGACTCTGATTGACAAAGATAAAAGTGATGAAAATAGATTTCGACATCAAACAGTCGAAAATCAACCTATTGCCCAACCAATTGCGCCAAACTGGTTCTGTGCGGTTTAATTTGGCCACAAACCAAAACAATTGATTGAAAATCAAAATAGACCTTTGGTCACGGCCTTTGTTTGTCAGTGTTTTGAGCCTTGATTTACATTTTGTCTTGTTTACCTGATACATTACAAGAAGACGCTATTCAATTCGACTGAATGCCTAGCTCAATACAACCTTAGTGACACACTTCAAGTAATAATTGAGCCTTTATTTTTCCCTTTTGCCTTTATTAGTATACATCAGCAATCTAAACAAACTTTAAAGTTTAATCAAGGCGCCCAAAGTTGTGCCATCACCATATTTTGTCAATATTAAGTCAACAGACCATCCTGTCTCCCTTGCCGTACGTGCAGCACACAGCACACCGTACACCTATGGAATATTCTGTTGGTCTAACGAGTGAGTGTTTTGATTGTGTCTCAATCCCCGCTGGATTGGTCTCTCTCCTCGTTGTGTATTATAAATAGAAACTCAATGCACCTTACAGTGAGTGTACTGTTTTGAGTGTTTATAATACTCGAGCAACGAATAGAGACAAATCGAAACTTTTGGTTGCCATCGAAATATTAGCGTCTCTGACTTGACAAAGTAACCTTATTTTGAAATGCCACTTTGCCATTCTTCCTCTCTTTTTGCTCTTGTCTTATCCTCCAATGAATATCTAACTAGACCAGCCAGCCACTGTCTTCTTATAATATTAATAAATCTTCACTAAATCAGCCAACAGGCGTTTCTCAACCATAATTAATCGATTCTCTATTACCTGTATTTCACTAATTACCAATCTGATATTTCATCCAGCCAGGATCGAGGCCATCTAGGTGTAATTAAGAGCCTGGATCAAAGCAAACCTTGAACTATGGCAAATTATACGAGTTTCAATCAAATGCATTTGTTTCAAACATTTGGCAAACACTGATTCTCTAGTTCAAAAGCTCACCCAAATTCACCAATTGAGAGTTGTGAGAGTGCGATGATTATGATTATTTATTGAATTAGAACAACTTCAAGTTTAATATAATCGGCCTATGTGAATAATGTCAAACGACTCGAGACGGTTCCTGTGCTGTGCACACAAGTGTGTGTGTGTGTGCCTGTATGCTTACTTCAATGGACCGAGTCAAGTGCACACACGCTAGCCCTCTCTCAAAGACGTCAATTGTCTCATATAGAGAATATGATGGAAGAGTGGAGAGAGACAGAGATGAACCATTGACGCTTTACAACCAGATTACTGACGAGTCACACAATTGGCATACAATATATTCTCTTTGTGCCCACTGATTGAGCATACACGCTCTGTTCAATAAATAACTCGCAATTCACAATCATTATTAACTCAATTAAAAAGAAAATTATTTTGTTGCACACATTACTAATTCATTCATTGATTTCTTTAAATTAGTCAATTTCAATTAGTTCAATATTGAACATTTCATTGAACAAAAGTTTCAGACTCTCTCCTTCATTACAAATGGCTAATTTTCAATGACAGAATGATCTTACCTTTAGTATTAATTTTAGTATTAATGCTCCTAAAATGTCCCTAAAATGCCCCAAAGCATATATCGAAATATATTGAACATCTCCACTTTGAGTGCACTTAAAATCAATATACAATATAATTCGGGCGTCATAATGATGGGCGCCCACTTTGCGCGCCACTCTCAATTCACTTTGTGTGTGTGTTGTTCAGTACAGTACAGTGCACACACAGTGCCCAAATGGTTATTAAAAATCAATTATAATCACATTGACATTTTTATGATCCAATTTAAATCATTAGAAAATAATTTGGACAAGACACGACCAAGGATGAAGTAAAGTAAAGCACAGAGAGACAAACTAAAGTTATAGTTCTATAAATGGAATTATGCACACACACAGGAATAATAATAATAATACCTAAAATAATAATAATAAAAATGATTCACCAGAATCGTCTTTTGATGATTTATGACAGAATCATGAATTCTGTTGAGCAAAGTGAATCACAACACAACAACAACAGCACAGACTAAGGCAACTTTCGAATGAATGTTCGTGTATTGTTGTGTTGTGTTGTACTGTTCAGTAACAACAAATTTAAAGTTTAAAGTCACTTTCCAAAAATACTCGAAAGGAGAGAAAATTCGAATAAATCAGCAAGAAATTATGGACAATGTACGGTAGTCCAGTGTGTATACTGCAGTTGCATGTGCCACCGAATAAATTATTCCCCAGCCATTTCCAACATTACACAACAAAACATTCTTGCACACACACAGACAAAGTTTAGAATTTTAAATTGTGCGTGGACTTCAATTTAGTGTGTCGTCCGAGTGGATAGTAAAGTGCAATTTGGTGGGTACCTCTTCCTCTTTCAAACGATTCCCTCGACTGAAATAATTTCAAAATAATTGCCTCGTATAAAAAATTTATAACAATTGTACATTGTATAATAGTGAATAGTAAATGGGGGTGAGCTGGAGTGGCACAAATTGACTGGCTCGCCCAAATACTAAATCGTTGTAAATTTTAATTTGGTTTTACTTTCGTTTAGAAAGCATAAAGCGGAAGCGAGCCGTCTTGAAGAGCTCATCATAATTATTAACATCAAACATGATGATACTAATAAGGTGGCCGAGTACATTAATGAAAATAATTTAGTTGAACAGTGATGATTGATTGTACGAGTTGACAATGTGTGTAATAGTAGACACACCGACTTGTGCTCTACATAATGTCGGTGTAATGTGATCCGATTCTAATTGGTACAATTGGTGCGAGCAGACAAAAATGACTTCCGATGGGGGTGGTCAAAAGAATACGTACATAAATTCTCGTGTGTATTCTTCTTTTACTTCTTGAAAACATTGTATTTCCTTAACATTTTAAGGAACATGAAGGAAAAAGCACTTTTTGAGGTTTTGCCTAATAATGAAATTAGATCTACCGGTTAAATTAAATTTGTCCACATAATTCTCTGCATGAAATTTGATTCTCTTCTCTGCTGTTTGTATTCTACAAAATAATAATAGTGTCCTACATGAGAAATTATAATACAAATCCACATGTAAGAATATATGACCTAGAAAGACGCGAGTTCTCAGAATAATTTGATTGTAAATTCCTTCTGTGAGTTCATTTACAAAGTGATCCATCATGTACGTATTATAATGTGAGCATTAAATTTAATAATAATATAAATTCATGCTTTTCATTGAGTTGGCGCTCAAGATGAGGACAATCCTATACTGTGAATGTGTGTGTGCCAGTTCGGTCCAATTAGCATCACCCCAGACAAATTGCATTAATGTTTCAACTTCATGTGTTGTGTCTGTTCTGTTTTTGCTCATTTGAGCGCGCAACACTTCATTCACTCTCTCAACTGAACAAACTCAAATTGGCCAACTCTAAAAAGGGCCTAAAGCATAGCTTCAAGTTGTTTTAGAGACAGAGACAAAGACGCGGATTCATTCATTCGAGCTCACTCGCTCACTCTCACTCCATTGTCTTTGTACAACATTCGGACAGTATAATTGAGAGACAAAGACAAATGTTAAATTGTTCTTCTATACTTTGTGTTGTGTTCAATTGCGTTCAAGTAGCAGTGCACGGCTTGTTGTTTCCAATTTAAGGTAAATTCAAAAATTTTCCATTATAATTGAATTTGTAGTGCCAATGATGATAAGAGCAAGCAACAACACGGAGCACACTAGGCAACAATATTTGCGATCTAAAATAAAGTTTTGATTTGATTTATTTTTAATTTGATTTTCTACCAACATTTCAGGGGCTTTTTCACTTCTTCTTGGAAGTCACAAATATAGATTCGCTCAAGAATCGAACACACAGAAAGAACATAGAATTAAAGGAAAAATCCATAGCAACAGTGTAGCGGGTAGAGAGACACTTGAGTCAGAAGCAGACTTGTTCCAAACTTTTTCATGTTTTCCTCTGACGCCGATTCTGGACGATTTGGTTTGCTCATTATAAATCAAACTTATTCGAGAACAAGAAGGGGAGGGTTGCCCTCTCTCTCCCTCTTGCCTTAAGAATAATAAAAGTTGCGATAAATCTACGTTAAAGAATGTATTAGAAGAGAAAAGTGAGTGAGATTGTGAGATGACGTGATGAATAAATAGAATAGAGTGACTCGATCGAGGGAGAATTGATATATTTTGGGTTCGATGCCGAGATAAGTGCAGGGTTCGGGTTGTTGTGATTATTATTGTTTCCGAGTGGCAAGTTAGAAGAGAAAAAGACAAAATCACAATCCGACACGCCTTCCAATGTCTCATTTAATTCGCAACGAGCCAAAACAGATTTGTGTGTTTGTGTGTGAATGTTGTACCGAGAAGTGTCAAGTTAAGGCTACAGATCGAGCCGACTAAAACAAGTCTGTGTATGTGTGCTCCTTCTTGCATTCTCAATCTGCTCAATGTACCAATTCTGCGAATTCCAATTCACTTATTCGCTCGTAATTGACTAATTGGCGCACAAAATAAGTGATATGCTTACTGTGTGAGCTCGAATTCTCTCATATAATATGCGAACAGGGCAGTGTAGTGCACAGTGGCACAGAGCACAGCACAGCACAGCACTAATTGGTCACAAATTGACTCGATTATATTATTTTTGTCTCGTTTGGCGCTACCCGAGAAACGTGCAATCCAATTCGAATGCTGTTTGTGCCACAACAGCGAACACACAACACACACCAACAGGCAACAGAAAGCAGCAGCAGAGGCAAACAACAACAAGGTCCAACGTCAATTCCGCCACCAATTCATGCACTATTCATTAGTCTCATAAATTCTCTCACTCTCCGTGTGATTTCTAATTCTTTTCGTATGCAATTCTGTCCAACACTATTTATCGCTATTCACTTTACATGATTTGTGTGTTTGTAAGTGTGTGTGTCTGTGTGTTGACTATGTTAGAATCTTCTGTGTTTGCTGCAAGCAGATAAATTACACATTTTCACCCTCACTCACTCACTCCACCGAAAAGTATTCGGTCAAATGTGTATATTCGGTTATGTCCAAGGAATCCTCTGAGTCCGTGTACTGCACGGACTTTTCCACAAATGTGCGGTATTTTCCTGAACATAGTAGACAGTACCTAAGAAGACGAATTAAGTCCCAAAAGCGAAACAAAACAAACAGTACACATACGATCGCAAACACACCAGCAAGCCCATAAGCATAATGAGTCAAAAGGGACATACAACATGAAACATAAAGCAGTTTGCAATGACATTCACTAGTTTGGTACTCTAATTAATTTAATGTACAAGTGAGAGAGATCATTTGCAGTTTGTCTTTAAAGACTCAATATTGTACATTCGATTGGTTGGTGTGTTGCCAAGGTGCCAGTTCAATAACACATAAAACGTTAATGATTCAAATCATTATCACCACCAACAACAACAGCACAAAACAAGTAGGAAAAAACAGAAGCATAAAAGAGCGGAAAATGTGAAGCAATCATAATGCAGATCAAACAGAGCAAACGAACAACAAAGCGAACCATGGAAAGTGGCACTAAACTCAATGCCAAACAGAACAATTTCATATCTAAATTGATTTATTTCTTCTTCTTTTCACTCACAAATTCACTTTACTCTCTTCAATCTATCTCTCACTTAGATCATTAATATTGATTAGAAGTGAGGACCAAGTGGGGTGAGAGTTGGAGTAGGGGGATGAGCCATTGGTTTGTTGAGTGTCCTTGTGTACTGATGAGATCCAAATAAGAATAATAAGACCAAGTTTGGTATTTTTAAATTGCACCAACACGAGCAGAGAAGAATCTAGTCCATGCCGCAACCAATGACAACAACAACCAACCCAAATCGCCCACTTGTTTTAGTGTCTTCTTCAGTTCAGCTCTACTATTTGGTAATACACTTGAAATAAGCTTCATTTTGGAATAAGAAGTTCACTCTTATAAGAACAGTGAATACACTCGAAAAAGGGCATTAAAGTAGCAAAATAAAGATAAACCAAAACAAGAGTGCCATAGAAGAGCAGCAAGAAGAAGTAATTATTGCAGATTAATTATTTTCTCGAGAGGTATTAGAAAGTAAAGCGGACTAAAGTGAAGAGTAAACTGAACTACTGGAGAAGATCGAATTGGTGAACGTAATCTTGTTTAGATGAGATTGCTTGAGAGAGGCACCAACTTTGCGATTGAATTCCATCGAAATTCGTCATTCGCCAATTGAATTGAGCAATCAAAACTTGTGTGCGCGCTTGAGTGTCAGAATAAAAACAACAATGGCTGCTCGCACAGGGGTTCTGGCCAGGCGAATTGGCCAGGAAAGCAGGCTATGTGGTCAGGCAATGAATCAGTTTTAAATGAAAATTAGCAATTGATTAGTAATATTTTGATAAAACTCAAGTTTATCAAATCAGCTGTTGATGATAAGAGCCATTGTTGAGATTGATTTTCACAATTGACATGTCTTATCAATGAACTTCATGTCATTTTCGTGCTAATTAGTTTAAACTGACTAATCTACTCGGTGCTTGGCCAGTTGGCCCGAAGTTAGCCAGCCAGCCGACTTAGCCAGAACCACTGTGCGAGCAGCCAATAATACATTCGATTGCGAAAATATTTACAATGATTGATTATTAATCAATGAATCAAATTGAGCTGATTAGGCAAAATTTCAGTTGATTAATCAGTAATTGCAAAATCAATCGAAATGTAATTTGAATTACACAGAACTCGAAACTTGTTTGTTCACCTAATCTGCATGCATTCACTCAATAGTCTCGCTTCTCAAGTATCTTCAAAAGGTCAATTGCCTCTCATAAAAACAGTAAGAACGTGCTGCCTCACTTATGCACTTTTCTTAGTGGAACAATTCGTGGAAAAACTCGTTGAATGTTCTTTTATAAATAACCAAATTACCCAGCAGTACATATCAATTATGCTAATTAGTGCCATCACTCTAAGGTCTATAATGTTTGGTTGCTCAGTTGTGTCGAATGTCTCGACATTGTCTATTGTCATGTGCAAACATACATTCTTGGTGCAATGTATCATATGATATCATGTTGTACTGTGCATTTCTCAGACAAAGCAACATGCAAAGTAAATTAAACTTTTTAATTAACATGTTTGTAACAAAGTTGAGCTCGAGGTTGATGATGACAGCCGTGCACACAGACACACGCACTACACCCTCACTCGGACATCATTCGAGATGGACTCGAGTGAACATTGCATGGAAATTTTTACTATGCATGCTATATTTTGCAAATAATTCCAAACTAATTAACATTTAAACGGATTCCTTCGCTTCGGACTTGGAGTTTGCTGACATGCAGTCGTTGTTGTTTGAATGCTCTCCCAGTTGGGAGTTAAACCAACAAGACCAAATGAGTGGGGGCAAGGCAGTGTGGCATGCATGCAGTGAGTGACGGGGGACAAGGCAATTTAAAATGTAACCATTTAAATCAGCCATTCCGGGCCAATGCAATGCAGAGTAGTATGCATTGCGGTGCTCTCCGTTTCACTCAAGGTAATCAGCTAATGGAAGGCAATGGGCGCCCCAAGGATTGAAGATGCTCAAGGTGGAGGTGGACTGGTGGTGGTGGTGCTGTGGCGGGTGGTGTTCGGGTGGGTGACTAGGTCGCATCTGCGTCAGCGCGTTTAGCGTCAATGATTGGCTGTTGCCACTGGATTCTATTGCCATTGGATGTGTGTGTGTGTTAATAAGGCAGAAAATTGGTGACATCCAACCGAAAATGCATTGCAATGCATATACAGGCACTACTGCACAAGCAACCGACGCGTCACAATCGATCGATTCCTTCTCAAAGGATTCTCACTGAGTAGGCTTCAGTGTCTCTCTCTCCTTCTCTGCTTACTCCTCAGTCTTGTGCCACTCACTAACCAATTGCCCTCTCTCGGCTATTTGTCTCTTTCGACAGACTTCAGGTAGCTGTCCCAATGAGTACGACCCCGGCGTCGACCAGCAATCCGCAGCATCTCTCTCCTTTCACCGCGCGCTTCTTTGCTTCATGCCATTCTTGTCTAACCTTCATTGAGCTGGTCCAAAAGGTCCAATTGGAACGTGTGCGATTAATTGCACATGGAAACGACTTTTGTAACCGGTGAAGAGCAGAGGGCAGAGTAGAGTAGCACAGAGTGGCAAGAGAGACAAGGTTGAGAGACAAACAGCGGGCAGTGCGGTGCAATGTGTGTCGAGTTGTTATGATTCCATTTATAGCATCGACATACACACAACAAACCTACATTTGCAGGGTTGTGGGAATGATGTACAGGCAGTGGATGCAATTGATCGAGATCGAGAGAGACACCATCGAACACAAGAAAGGTGCCGAAGGTTTTCTTTTGTCTTGTTCTTCTTCCTCTTTTGCTATCTCTTTTTGCTCTCGTCTCATTCCATCAAGTCAAGTGAACCAAAATAAAAGAAAAAGAGTGAAATGGAGAGAGAATGAGAGAGAGAGAGACAGAGAGGCAACCAAAGAAAAGGACTACAATGCAATGGAAAAAAAGGAAGCAGGAAAGCGGAGACCCACAGGAGAGCGCACTCATGGTCGCACTTGTGAGCCACTTGGCATATGAGCCATCAAACCCGAAACCGAACACCAAAGACAAATGACGAGCAAATGGACTGTTCTCACTGGGATGCATTCTGTGTTCACTCGATCCAGACGACAGTTCAATAAGTCAACTGTCCCCTTGAGTGGACAATGTCCGAACCAAACACCAGCACAGAAGAACACATGACTAACACGACCATTTTGCAATTTGCAATTTGGCCCCAATCTCGGTAGTTGTCAATATTAGTTCAATCGAACATTATGATTATGTCGTGACGAGATTTCTTTGATCTACTGTGCGCTCCTCATTGTGGCTTCACTTGTTAGTGAGTGGCAAATCTGCTTATTGGCTTACTTACTTATTTATAGACTCAAGTCAGTGCAAATACAGAGAAAACAGCTTCATTTGGCGGTAAAAAGTCAAAAAGAATATTCTTCAAATAACACTACACTCAAAACTGAACAGAACCAACTAATTCATTGAGTCAATCAAATATTAGGTAAACATTCAACATTATGATATTAAAATAACTAAATATACAATGTAACTATTCAAATGAATGATTAGCACAGGAATTTGTGTCAGTGGCACAAAGTTGTGTCGCCTGTCAAACAAATCCAAATTTATTAATAATTCCCAAACTTTAAAGCCATCCATTAGCACACCAAAAATTTAATTAGTACACTGTCTAATTGAGTGTATATTTCAAATGAATTATTATCATCATTAATTTATTATATTATATTTTTAATATTTAAAACATTATAACAAGCGACTATTAAAAGTTTGGGTGATTTCACCGTTCAAGTAAATTGAATTTAATTATATCGAATTATAAGTTTTTATTATTATTATTATTCTTCAAATGTACTTTCTACGAAGTCATTAACAACAAAAACAACAGCAGTAACATATGCACAAGTTGGGTCTAAATCGAGAACTTCTAGTCACAGGACGAATCAAGTTGAGCCAAGTTGAGAGTCTCATTGAAAATTGCTCTCAACCCACTCCCAATTATCGTCGAATTTGGTTCGAAATGTCATTCCACTGTTCGAGTACAACAACAAGTTTTCGTACTCGTCCAGTAATTCCCGTAAATAAGTCTCTCGACAGTTTATCATATATTTTCCATACATTCGAATGCTGCAATCCGTGGAGGTTTGCTGCACTGCACAGCACCGAAATCAATGAAATCTTGCTTTACTTAGAATTGAGCAAATTGAGCCAAATTGGAAACCTTTTTGAGTGATTGAATGAAGTGAGATTGAATGAAAAGAGATAGACACAAAGTACAGACAAAGTTCGAAGTCTAGGTTACTTTGTGTGTAGCTGTGTGGGTAATGAGGTCGATAAGGTGGCCAGTTGAGTCTAATGATGAACAAAGGGCCATGAAAGAGAGCTTTCAATGACGACACACAGCCAATCTGGTGTGCATGTGGAACAGTTGTCCGATTTCCCTTTCTCAGTGTTCCCCTTTCAAATCAGTGGATTCATTCGTTATGGTTTGCGTTGGTTGGTGTCCCGAAAGGCATTCGACTGGAAGATGATGAAGGGCAAAACTGTGTGTCTATGTCAGCTTCATTAGGAAACGATAGGTTCGAGAGACATAGAGACAGAGACACGATCACGACAAGTGTTGGTCTGTGTGTGGAGTAATCAAAGTGTAAGTTTGGTAAACACAGGCTTGCACAATCATGCAATCTCAAAACGAAACGAAACCCAAACCAAGTCCCAGTAGAATTAACCCCCAACAAATTTGTGTCATCATTGCGACGATCGCATCCTTCCGCCCATTAACCAACCGTCTGACCATTCACCTGTTTTGTGTGGAGAATATTATTGAACACCCACTCACATCATCATCCGTGCATCACTGTGAGAAACATTCAGCAAGTGGAAACCTCAGGAATTGCGTGTTGCAAATTATAATTGTGCGAATGCTTTCGGTTCGGTGTGTTTGAGCAATCTGTATGGATTCTTCTTGCTTGGTTACGTCAAAGCACTCTGCCCAAACCAGCCAATTAGTATATATGTTCGTAACACACACAATTTGGTCATATTTGTGAAATGAACTCGAATAAATATTCCATCACGCACACATTTGCCTCTGTACCATGTCTGCAGGTCTTACTCAAGGCGCCACTTTGATTTATAAACACAAACACAAAACGGACAAGAAACCTTTGAAGCTACTTGATTTCCCAAAAGTGTGTTGCTTCACTCACACAATTTCAATAATTCTCATTCTGAATTATGAAATATTTACCAAAGTGAACTAGAAACCAGAAAAATCAATGAAAATATAATATTTTCCTAAAATAGATTTCCCATGCAGTAACACGCCTCCTTCTGATGAATAAATAATGGACTCATTTGAATATATTGCACAAAAGAATGAATTGTCAAAATTGTCACACATCTCCACTCCCACTCAATTAGTAGTGCTTTTCGGCTTGGCCACAGGATGTGCGTGTTCCAATTGGAACTTTACTCAATTGTCCAGAATTGCATTAATGCTATAACAATTGTTTAGTGTCCACCTTGTATGTGCATTATTTGACGACAACACGAATGTCTGGTGACACACACATTGCCAATTGGACATAGCACAATAATAATTCATCACAACAGTTTATGGCCCACTTGAGCCTTACACGGACACACACAGCCGAGCCACACTATTTTATTGCCTTATAAATCAATTTGGTGCACATGCGAGCCATCACATAAATAGATCACAATGACAATTGGCCGACTAAATGTGTGATGGGATTAATGTTTGGTATGCTTATTATTAAATGGCTTTAAATAATGCAAAGTGGGAGTGAGAGTTGGCAATGTTGATGGATCCCTTAGGAACAATTAGGTCAATAATGACCTACAATTTTGAGTGCCCATCAACCCAAATTATCACCCAAAACAGGTCATCACAATTTCAATTAGTTCTCTATCGGCGGCCTAAATGAGCCTCCAACCAGACCCATTAACTGATTTAACTCTTTGGTGGAAAAGTTTTTTTTAATTCGTGTATTTGATGTTAAACATGATACAAAAAACGTTCTTTAAAATTAATTGGAAAATTTTTCCAATCTCTGCCAGATTGAAACAAAGCCTCGACCGTGTGTGCAGTGCACTGGAGCACACATGCAAGGCAATAGTCCATTTAGTGTGACAAATCGACACTGAGATAGGCTAATGAAAAAGGGA
This sequence comes from Rhizoglyphus robini, assembly GCA_023373905.1. Taxonomy (NCBI): domain Eukaryota; kingdom Metazoa; phylum Arthropoda; class Arachnida; order Sarcoptiformes; family Acaridae; genus Rhizoglyphus; species Rhizoglyphus robini. The sequence continues at coordinate 7,987,706 of JAKIJQ010000001.1, read as the reverse complement.
GTGAGTGAGTACCGATCGGTAAGTGGAGAGAGTGCTCTAGAGAGAAGGCGAAACTGTAAATTAGCCAAAAAGCCGACCAAATTGGACTAGACAAACATAACCTCAACTAAATTTAAAGAGACAGACATGACTCATTGGAGACAAATGGAAGAAGAGTGGTGTTGTTGATGTGGTGTGCAGTGAGACCTGGTAGGGGTAAAGGTTACAGGCCGGCTGGGATGCTGACAAGGGTGGGTCCAGTTGAATGCACTGTTGAGTGCAAGTGAGTACGGTGCACTACTGCTAGCAGACGCCAGTGGACCAGTCTCAGGCTGATTCACACTGGGAAATTGTACGAGTGTCGGTGAGTGGTAATGTGCTTGTGGCACACTGAGCCACACAAGCAAACTCTGATGGAGCACTGAGGATTGTGCCACTCTGTCCAACTGTCAGATTGTGTTTGTGTGTGTGAGGAGAGTGAATGAGAGTGAATGGTGGCACTCGCCACTCGCCTGTCGCCACTGAACAAACAAGCCACATGCCGTGCCACACCGGCCATACCCAATCCGAACCGAATGCGAGTTGTATTTGTTGCAAATGTGACAAGTGCCGCGCGTTCTGTCTCTCATGATCACTCATGCCACTCTGTGCACAGGCTTGCCTCTGGATATCGTCAATGCCACACACACCACTGGACCGATTGTGTGCACATGTGAGGACAGTTGGGTCCTGTCAAGCAGTGCAGCACCTAATCAAGATGCCGCATCCTTTCTCTCCTCGCGCCACCTCTCACCAATGTGCATCCACTGTCACTACTACTCATCCACTCACGCTCATCATCATCGGCAATCACTCGATTTATTAAATTAACTTTAAATTTAGAAAACCTTTGAAAGAGGACACAACAACAGGAGGAGAGAGAAAGAGAGTGAGAGAAGAGAAAGGTGGAAAAGCCGCGCACGCCGACAAGAACAATTTGGGTGTTGAGAGTGAAAGTGCAACTGTAAGTGAGACATGTTCGGTGTTGAGGAGAGTGGCCCCAAAGGAGAAACACCGTGCCGGATTGAGTGAGCCAGTGGGTGCTAAGTGAGAGACACCGAAGAGTTGAAACACTCGAGTGCTCAGTGCTCAGTGCCCCTTCCAATTGGTGGTTAATCGATTCTGTGATTCGGTGCTGAGGCACACACCGCCCCATCACGGGCACCACTCCACCAAGTGGAGCATCAACACCGCCACCAGCAGCACAGCATCGATTGGTACATTTGTTGCATCTGTTGTCGGTCTTAGGCACTGTGTCGCACTCGAACACGAATGTTAGTGTCTGGCAGCAGTGGCCAACCAGCACACACCGAACCAAACACTCAACCCGTGCACACGTCGGCCTCAACACCACACCAGACACAGACACAGGTCGGTGCAGTGATTCGTGCCTGTCTGTTCCACATCACACATTAGCACACATTCCACATTGCACTCAGTCACTCATCACGAAATGCATGTCTCCGATAGTATCGATCCATGTCGAGACATAAGCCCACAAGGATTGATTCACTCCAGATCCAAACAGCACGGCCAAAACGGTGCCATCCACCAAGACAAGACTAATTGAATCAGTGCCCGAACAAACAATCACATCTCCACAGAGCCGAACACACCGCCAACACACACACAAACCCCAAACGGCAATAAATCAACACTCAACCAAATGAAACTGCAATCAAGTCTCAACAGCCTCTTGTCCGCCTCATCGTCTCAACCTTAATAATAATAAAATCATAATAAGAACAATCACAAAAAAACAAAGCCAAAGTGTATTGCCTCACCACCACCAGCACTCTCAACACTCGACTCAACAGAATATTCCAACCAACCATGTAGAGACGAGTGTTCGATTCGTGTGTGTGTGTTGCAGTTAGTGTTGTGTTGTGGTGACCACATTCTATCTCATCTATGTTGCTCTAATGTATTCGTGAATTTTGAAATTGCTATTTCTCAGAAAAGAGACAATTTAGAATATTCACGGTTCAATCTAAAGTAGAGAAGAGAAGACCACAGAACCACTCGAATCAATCATCCACGTCAAAGTCTCATTTGAATGGCAATAAGGTAAGAGATTGGTTCTATCACTGCTAAACTCAAACTCCAAAACCAAAACATATAATCAATTCACAAAATCATTCCATTTGTGCATGTGACTGAATCGTCAATTAAAATTCCATTCAAATGTCATCTCGTATAGTTACGAATGAATTCATCAGACAAGGTCATTTGTTCATTTAGATTAAAAATAGACTCAAACTCAAATCACAGAGTAAATTTAAAATTAGAATCGAAATAAAAAGCATTAATGTCAATGTCCATGAAAAAGAGACAAATGTGTCACGGCACAGGAAAAAGTTCCATTTCAAAAACATACAAAAAAGACAATCTCGTTTTTCAACAAACTCTCAAACTCGTTTAAATGTCAAACATAAATTATAAAAATCCAATTTTAACTAAAAGCCAAAAAGAGAGACATAATAAACTTAATAATAAACAGAAGAACCTTTGAACTTTAGGAGCTTTTTGAATTTGAATGCATGCGACGACAATTGTGATGCATTTAGGTCTAGACTAAAGTTTCAAACATATTCTAACATTGAAATGAGTGATGATTTATTAAAGTAACTTTTGTAAATATGACTTTAATTTAAATTTAGTCTAAGGAAAGTAATAATAACTCATTTTTCAATAATGAATGCAAATTTTGTTGTAAGTAAAAACAAATTTCACGAGAATTTGTTCTTTTCATCCCGAAATCGATACAATCGACAGATTATAATTGTCAGAGTGAGATGAATGAACTTCATTGTGAAGAAGCGAGTGAGTGATTCTTATGCAAAATTAGTTTGATAGGAATAGAATGCACGCCTCAATGGACTGCATTATGAATTTGGTGACAAATAATAATCCTAGTGTGGGTGTGAATTGAATTTTGAAGCAAAAGAGGGCAAAGGTGAAGTTATCATGGATAGATTGAAAATAGTTGTAAACTATCGAGTAATTTATGTGAATATTCCGAAAATAGAATGAACTTTGAGTAATTTCACTAATTCACGAGTGCACTCGAAAAAAGTGTGTTTATTTGATAATTAATTAGGTGCACATAAAGCACACACAGAGAACAGAACAGACCTAAAACATCTGCTTTTGACTTGTGATATAGTTCAAGTGAACAGCCAAACCAAATGAGAGTGCATTTATAAATAAATCAGTGTTCACACCAGGTCCCTGACAGACCCTCTCATCGGGACTTGTGTGCCACATTAGGTGCAGACAGAAGTTTGTCAATATGTTCAACTCTAGTGTACTCCAACAGGACTCGAACTTGTGTCCCTACCTATATTACAAGTAAAAGTGCATCCAAATGAGTTCTGCGAATAATGAAAATAAATGCTTTTTGTTGTTGTTGTTGTTTTGGGTGGTGTGAGATTACTTTAATGTGTGCAATTTACAGCTTTATTGTATTCTATTTGCTCTAGTGGTATATGAGATTACAAAATTTTTCCTAAATTAAAACAGACATCAAAATGTTTATTTAAGCCACAAGTTAAAATATTAAAATGTTCCAACTTGAGGCAACAGTTCGACCAACTTTGCACTGGTTTGCATTTGACTAAAGCAAACCAAAGTTGACTGACACTCGATTTACATTACAATCTTTAGATTTGGCTACATTGCCCTGACGACGATCAATTGCCAGAATTAGTGATTATTCGTATGATGGAGAGCAATGTCAGTGATAGTGAAAAGGCAAATGCAATGCACAATCATTATTCGAAGACATGTTGGACCTGGGAGACCAAGATTGATAGACAAAATTTGCATCAAGAATGCACCAAGTTTGAACTCTGAATTAGGAGTAAAAAATTACAGAAAGTGATATGACTTGCAATGCTGAGAAATCCACTAAAGAATCCTAGAATAATGTCCTTCAATGTTCAAAAATGGTAAATTAAAATAAAACAAAATTTTAAAAGCTAATTTGAACTTGTCTGTGCTTCATTAAAATCGGCCAAATCATTTCTCATTAAAATTTATAATTAAAATTTTTCAATTATCTCACATCCTATTTAGCAATCACACAATTATCCCCAAAAGCACAAGTATACGAATAATCATTTTCATATATAATTAAAATAATATTTTCATTATTAGAAATTTTATTTTAAATTATTCTTACGAAATATGCTGAACCAAAAATAATTAACTTTTTTTTGTTCAATAAAGTCAAATGTACCCAAATTCACTTTCGTAATAATGAATTTCAAATGAATCGAAATTATTATTAATAATTCCATGAATCGAGATCAAACTTGATCATTTTGTAGAAATGTGAAATTCTTAAATTTTCACAATTTACAATTGAAGATTGGCAATTGAGTGCAGGTTACTACTATAAAAGTGTAGAATGAATTTCCAAATTTAAAATGTTCAATGAATGTTTTCTTCAATTTATCAGACCACACTGTACTAAACCTAAACTTTAAAATAAAACCACAATATTGATCCAGCACGAAACCACACTCACATACAAACCCATTACGCACTAATGACGAGTACGAGTTCGAAAAGTTCAAATGTACAAATGTGTTTCAAAATGAAAAGTTCCATGAAATATTGAAATTATTGCTTTCTACAGTTTCCATGAAATTGTATTAGCAAATACTCACAAAAATACGACAATTCAGAATATATATTCTTCAACGATTCAAGTGGTCAACGTGTGGGTGACATATAAAGGAGAGACATTGAGTCAATCTTTAGCTGTGTAGGATGTAAAGGATTGAAGTAAAGGATACACTTGAGCACTCTCAAAACGAATGTGTTTCAGTGTAATGTGGCAATGTTAATAAAAGTGAATGTTAACACAAGCCATTAGCTAAGCACATACTCATAAAAATGTACAAATTCAACTAAATTTACTAGCTATTCTTGAACACATCTCTTTGGTTCAATTCAACTACATATTCAGTGCTTCACAAAGTTGGGAAACGTGCGTTCAGGGATTCAGGGATGCGCGTCTCTCACTCACTCATACAAAGTGTCCCATAACGAGGTTTGCATATTTTATTAATAAGTGAACAAATTCTATTAGGCAAAAGTTATGCTCTACTTTATCTCCATTTTGTCCAACCCATTTCGCCACACCTGATCTAGTCAGTCATTCGTCTCGTCTCGTCTAGTCATTCGGTTCGTCGAGTGCAGCATCCAAATCCTCAACACTCAAATATATTTATTTTCAAACTGAATTTCATTTCATTTTCTGGTTCTAAATCCTCTCTCCTGCATTCCGTTCCACATCCTCTCTCATGAGACATACTAATCTTTTGCCTAATTCATTTTTGCCTTCGAAAATATGAACAGCTAAGCAAAAGATCCCCCGAAAGATGATTATTATCTCAATTTTGTTTGTTTTTTGTCTCTCGTTCGCTCAAATTCCGATTCACTCAACAACACACAGACAGGCTAATTCAACTCGAAAGGTATTATAATAAAGCAATAATTCTTTATAAGAAACTTGTACTTCAAAACAACAACAACAACAAAATAACAACAAAATATTCCACCAAATTCATGCCATTTAATACTAGAGTACAAAAATATAATTCCCATGAACTATTATAACCAGGTGCACTCAAATGGTCCAAAAGTACACTTTCCCTCAATGCTTATTTTGATGCATTCTGTACTGCGTGATGCCTTTTTTCATCAAAGATTTAAGACACAAATTAAAAGGCATCGAACGGTGCACAAAAAGCCAAAAAAGGGACGACAAACAAGTCCCAATAGAAATTGCCTCTCGATTAAATTCGGCAGCACAAAATTGATTCCATTCAATGAATCGAACGAGTCAATGTGTGCGCCTCGATCATCACGATGACGATGCAGGCACCATATTGGGTGAGCACACAAGTTTCATTAAAGGGGACTCGTTCAAATATGTAGGCCAGTGGAACAGGGACTTTAGTGGCATTGTAAGACACTGTTTAAGGAGGCAAAGTGATGGAATTAATAATTGATCATCATCATGGTGCGTCTCATCGATGTGATCACAAGCATCACTCCGCATCATCATCATCTACATCATCACTCTCCATCTGGTCATCAATAACCCGCATATCTCAATTAATAATCCGAACCCACAGAATATTCTCACACCTCCATTAGCACACATATGGCAATTAAAACCCATTCTCTAATGATCAATGTGATTATGATTCTCTCATGATGATCATGGTCATGTTCGTCCATGGAAAGTACATTCGATACAAGGGTTATCTATTATTAATGATGAGGTGTCTGTATGGTTGATATAAATAATATAAAAAACACCAAGACATGGTCTGGTTACTTTATAACAGATGAAAAATATATTGAATTTGATAAAATTTCCATAATCATTTTAATAAGTTTAAAATATACATATGCATTAAATATTTAAATATTAATAATAATATTTCCAAATTCAGGTTTCGAAGATTAATGAGATTGGAACGGTTAGTTGGAATTTTGGTTGTTCTTCAATAGAATAAAAAGTGAGAGATTTAGAGATTTGTGTGTGTTGCAAAACTTTTCAATCAGTCCACACGAGAATTTGTTTGCACAAATTAATGTTTCCGGTTCATTTATGTTCGTTTGTCTGTGTGTGTGTGTCTGTGTGTGAGTGCAAATGTAGTTTTGCTTTGTATATGAATAGCCTCAAGTCGATTGCATAATAAACCGAGACCGGTCCCACTCTGGCCGCATCTCATTTTCGACCATTCTAGGTCTCAAATAGTGCATTTCGTAAGTCGTATATATTCCATCTATTTGTGTGCATCATTAATAATAGATCGAATCGTGTGTTTCGGTGCAATAAAGTAATGAAACATTTTGTTTTTGTTTATTTGTTCCATTTCGGTTTGTCCATCTTGCATTCGTCTTGGTCTCACCTTTTCCGTGCCCATCTCTCGGTCAAGCAGCGGTAATCCATCGGGCAGCAGTAGTAGCATTGTGAAGCAGACCCGACCGACCAGCATTTTGGCATCACCACAGGCGGCAGCCTTGAACCGAAATCGCAGCAATTCTGCCGGTCCAACGATGATGAGCTCGTCCTCGGCCACAGCAGCAGCCTCATCCGCCGTAACGCATCCAATCAACGAGGAGACATGTCGTCGTGTGGCATCAACACTTGTGGACACTCTTGTGGCAAAGGCCATTGTGAAAGCTAGTCAGGAGTTGGCTTTTCACCACACCAAAGTCATGAAGAAGCACCAGTCAGAGGCGCCCACGCCAGTGCCCACCGTCAACTCGATCATGCCCCAAGCGAGCAGAAGCGGCCTTCACAACAGTTGCCCCAATGGCGGACACCGACACAAGTCGGCACACAAGTTCGTCGAGAACATCGACATCAACGGAGTAAGTATCGAAGTAAGCATCACCAATCCAATTCCACCCGCCCCCACTCCCAAGCCCGCACACTAACCCTCAATTATTTCATTTAGAATCCCCCGGAAATTCAAATCGACCTAGTCGGACCACGAACGCCCAGTCCTGTAGAGGAGTCTAGCTTTGAAATGCCTTCAGCGCCACAGAAGAAATACAAATTCAAAGTGGCCTACGATGCCGAGTCAATGTGCAATGCGGAGGAGTACTCGGGCGAAGAGTCGAGCTCGGCCGATCCTGATCTCGAGTCCACCTCGTCCTACTGCAACCTGCAGGAAGATGAACTGTCGACCAACAAGAACATCAACCAGAACCACCAGACAGGCAACAGCAGCAGTGCTCAGGTGGATGTGGCCACCACGCCCGAATTGGTACGTTCCGTGTACGCAGTAATCAGTATGACCATGACACAGACCACTGATCAACAGGAGATGGATCTCGAGCAGGCTCAGGAGATGTCCAAACATATCGTCACCGAGATCATCAACCAAGCAGTGGACATACTCAACAAGGAGAACAACCACAATCATCTCTTCACCAAACAGTCACTGCACAACAACATGAAACGTAAGTTGAACACACCCAACCAAAGTGTCACTAACCGAAACACCTCCACAGGCGAGCCCGAGTCGTACTCGAAGATATCGTGCCACAGCTCCCGCACCGCTGCCAGTGTCGGTAACAATTGCACCTGGATCAACAGGGCCCGACATGCCTTGAGTCGACTCATGCGAAATGCGTGCCTCTGCACCAAAGACACCAAGGACACTGCCTTCCATGTGTGAAGACAGACATGTGTGCAAGTCCGAGGAATATTCCAGACAAGTGATTTAAAACAATACAACACACAAACACAAACACACACAAACACATTCACACGATGCATGTCAAAATGTCATTGCTCGTCAAGCAAAGCCAATTCCCCGACTGAGAGACGACCGGAACTGCAACCAGAATAGAACCCCAAACCGAACCGAACCAAATTGACAACACACAAACACACACCAAAGCAAGCCAAAGCCCAATTCCGGTAATTTGCAAACACACACGAATAGAGCGAGTCCACAGTGACAGACCCATCTGAGTCTAATTACGCGAATTAGCAAACAAGCAAACAAACACACCGAGACAAACACAGAACAACACAAACACCGACCACAAACCGAGTGCAGCAGTCAGTCAGTCGGCAAAGCTAACCACGAATATAGCCTGCAACCAAAGGGACAGTCATTTCACGACTAACTGCACTCGGTGCATTAGACAACCGTGAAGAGACCATCAATTTCCGATTGAATTCCATTCTCGCTTAGGCCACTTTGGGCACAGGCATCAGTCGTATGTGCACTCCTCTCTCAGTGGTCTCACATGCCTCAATGTAGCAATTTCCGGTTGCGCTTTGGTCAGTTTCGCTTCAATCCTCCTTCCCAGCCACTAGACACACCACTTGTGATATACGAAGACATGCCCGAACCCAAGCAGACCACTCATTCAACCCCAATCCACCCATTTTGTATGTCACCCTGTACCTGTTTTGTACGTCCTTTCCCAATCACCACCACCACCACCATCATCATCCCTCAATCATAACCCAACCAAATCCAACACCCGAAAGCATTTATTAATGTCCCATTTGGTCAATCTACATATCTGCATCGACCATTAATATATTCTTATCTTTCGACTTGTTCCCAACCATAATACAACACACACACAAACAGGGTGTCCGTTCAACAATTTCGAATCTGTCCCCATTTCGCCCCACCAATGCTTTCAACCATCCATCCTGTATTGATCTGTCTGATCCAAATACTACTACACCTCGTCTGCTATTATTTGTTTGTTTGCATTATTATGTAATATTTATTTTCCCAATGTGTAAATAGCTCTATACATATACACAATGAATGAGTGATGTCCTGTTAAGTTAGAAGAATATACATGGGAATAATGTTGCATTGAGAGAAATATTGCATATATTCCGAATGAAGCAACTTTAGGCCTCCCACCACCATCACCCGCCCAACCACACCACTGAGAATGAACCCCATAAAGATTATTTTTGTACACACATGAACGTGCATCTATTTTGTTATTATTATTATTTAATTTTCTTACATTATCAACCCCACTGAAACAAGTGAACCCAAAACAAAACTGTGTCCAAACAAAACTGCAAATGGAAATGAGAGAACAAAATGCCCAACAGTGGAGTCAGTGCGTAACGCTAAAGCCAACTCCACTGTCGGGTGGTCTCGATGCGTGGAAATAGTCCCCATCAGTGAGATCTACTAATACTTAGATAGTGTGTAGAATTGGCAATAAATATTATATATCTATATAATGCATATATTAATACTACTATTATATATTACTTATATATTGCTAATGTCACATGACAAAATGGTTCAAATTTATTAATAGAATGCAATTCCACAAAACGAATCCTTTTGACTCATCAACCAAAAGATTAGTCACCCTCAGCAACAGCATCCACCCTGTGTTTGTGACTGTGCACCCGAAAATTACGAGTCCTGCTAATTCAACAGCACAGAACAGCACACACACACAAACACCCAAATGAACAAATCGGAAAGTAATAACTTTTCCCAGTAGGAAGTCTTAGCACACACACACACACAAACACAATTGTGTCTACCCCCACAAGAATATTCTCACTCAATTGCAATTATTCCTCACCACATGAGTCGGTCCAATTTCTCTCCTCTTAATATTATTATTTGATTAGATTCATTCACTAATTTGTAGGACAAAGCTAAAACAAAAACAACAACAAGTGTACACATTCCTAATTAAAAACACAAATTCCCAAACTACCAAAATTGAATTGACTGCAATTCACACAAAAGTCAGTAAAGTAAATTAGAATATATTGAATTACATCATTAAATCATTATTAGATTTTGATTTTATTATTATAAAATTCAAGTACCCTCGAGTGTACTGTCACACACTCCCTTCACAGAATTGAGCTCTCAGTAATGAGCTTATCAACTTTAAATTCCTTCAATTCATTCGTGCAATTGCGAGCCAACAACACCAATAATTCGGCATTGAATTTAATTAAATTATAAATTCATTCGTTCAACTCAACTATAAATTGTCTCTCGCAAAACTATTTTTCCTCTTTTGTCCCAATTATTTTTGTCTACCCAACAACAACAACAACAACAACCAAACACAAAAATATATCCTCGTATATGTTTTCAATACAACAACACCAACACCAACGTTATCCAATCTCTATTTATTATTATTATTAAATAATTCCGAGATTGACTCTATATATATGTTTAATAATAATAATAATAATTCCATCCCTTTTTACCCACTGTTGGATCGTCTCTCAATCATCACACAACAAAACACAGACACTCGCTCTCTGCAATCTCGAATTGGACAATTTCCACACAAACACACTCGAAATGCAATGCAGACAAAGCAAAATCTAATTGAATTATAAATTAAATCGTATATATTAAAATAATAATAATAAAACAATTTAAATTATGATTTAAATATTGACGCTACTGTTTTAGAGATAAGGAGAACAATAAATTCTCGAATTTAATTCAAAGCATTTTTAAACAGAAGCTAGCGACGATTATTCTCGTGAATTTGGGTGTCTCTCTCTGTGCATGTGAGTAATAAAGCAAATATATAAATTATTTAAATATTTTCCATAAAGATTGTCTGCTTGTTGGCACATTTGTACTATTCCAAATAATAAGTGAGTTCACATTTCTGTCTGACTCTAATCTGACTCGAGCCAAAAATGTAAATGTTCAAGACCTGCGGGCTATTGAACATTTCAACATTATCGTACAAATGTTGAGAGAGGAAGGCTCAAGTGATGAGAGAGAGATTCGAGTCAATTTGAGTCATGTTCTACGTTCGAGTTGTGTTAGTGTTCAAATCGTACATAAAGATTTAGAGAAAGTGTACAGTGGCAATAGTCTTGCAAAATCAAATAAAACTCCACTTTGGGTTTGTTGGATTGTAGTTTGTTTTGGTTGTAATACTTTACCATTTCGAATGTAATAATAACAATTCTCGTTGGTAGTGTAATGCATTTCTCAATAGTCATTCAATATAAGATTCAGAGAGAGAGAGATTGTGCGAATAAGACCGACTGAGCTTCTTTTACATAATAATAAACGAAAACACCTCTACAGAGTATCGAATATAAATTGAGACTTAAAATAGAAATTTGTCAAGTTCAAGTTTAGTGATGAGTTGGACGGTGGCACAAGTTGCCGGCTCGTAGCTCGCAAGTTTGTTCGAGTTTGTCAAATGCAATTTGGCCTGCAAGTGCACACGAGCCTGATCAATTTGTAAACTAGCAGCTCATCGTTACACACACAATATTACGACGTGCATTAATAAACAAAGGTAGGTCTAAAAGGACTTATTGGTGCATATACATTTGAGATTACCTTTTGGAGAAGAGACAAACCGAAACGATTACAGAAAGAGGATTTGGTTGTGTGTTTATGCCAGAATGTGTCATCTCGATAAGAAGCTAAATTGAGTCTTGCCATTTATACTGCAGTCTCGGTATCGGCAGCAAATCAGTTGGCCCCAATTGCATTCGCAAATGGTGATCAATGTTATAACTTCTCTGTATGTATGTTGACTCGACACTATTCAAATATATACAAATACATACACACACACGACCTGTCAATAGAATGGTCATAAAAGTGCATTAGGCAGGCGGTCAAAAAAGACAAACTTGCAGTATCGTACCTGCATGCTGCTGTCAAGACAGGCAATTCCATAACGAATGCTAATCGTGTATATTGACTGCTAATGTATTGCAATGATCACTATTATCACTGTAGTACTGCAACAAAAACAAAACGGAATAGATCTGTGTGTGCAATAAAATCGAAAAACAAAATAATGTAATGAAAAGAGGCATTAATCGACTCGGTACCAACTTACCACCAAATGGATTGATCATGTACGAATCGATAAGTTGTGAAAGAAAAAAGATGATGATGAAGTTGGCATGGAGATGTACACACAGACACATTCACTTGTACAAGCCACTTTGGGCGGTGCACCGTCATTATTGCGAGTAGTGTCACGATCGGCGATTATTGTCGATTAACTTTCAAAATCGGAAACATAACCAATTCTACACCACAGAATGTTCGGAACACACTAACTAAAGAGTGCAATTACAAGTTGAGAGTAATATGGCGGAGAGGAAATTGAGCGTGAAGTAGTAATCGATGTAAATTGTCATATATGACATGTGTATACACACAGACACAACCATAAAAGCAAAGTTGAAACTAAATCAATTTGAAAAGTAGTGTAAATTAGCCATAATTGTCACGACATTAAATGAAATTGGCTCGTTGGCCTAAATTCACAAATGGCTTCATCGAATGGCGAATCGTTGATTTGTTTCTGTTTTGTAGTGATTTCAACTGAACTGAACTGGTTTGCCTTTTGGTTGACGTTGACAATATCAAATCATAATGGTTTGAATATTGAGAAAATCAGCAAAATTGCAATAAATTTTCTAAATGAAATAATAACACAGCAAATTGTAGCGATAGATTTATTGAATAATCTAAGTTCGTTTCTCGAAGATTATTCGATTATCATCATCTCGAATCTCGATTCTTTTCGCTGTTGAAAAGCGCAACAATTGCTCTTCCAGTCGAGCACTGCATCGGCATTCTTCGGTGTGATCGTCACAAGAGCCATTGGAGTAAAACTTGATGACCATAATGTCTGGAAATGTAGTGTGCAATTGAAGCGATTCAACTGAAGCTTGAAGGTTCATCAAAAGATTCACGCTGATCACTTTGATGCCATTCAGTTGAGGTATTGTCTCTGTGGAGGCTTGAAGTGGTTGACTTAAATGCAAGCTGAGATGCACTAAATTGCGCAAGACAATCAGTGATTTCGCTAATTGTGCCATCGAGAAATTGGTGGGTTCAATGTTTGGCCAACTCCAGCCATCGGATAAGTCCAATTCGAGAGTGGTCAGGTTGACAAAGTGATCCAGGCGAACACGTGACAAGTCATCATCGAACCAGTTTATATTGAGAATGGTGACTTTACTCGCAAACTGGTGTGAGGAAAAGGGCAGATCGAGGAGCTGTTCAATGTTGACCAGCACATTGAGTCCAGCATGGCGCACAGTCTGGCTATTCGATAAGTGTTGCAATGACGGAGAGAGAACTTGGTGTGACCCGCCAAAGAAATAGAAGCTTTCAAGCCGGGATACTATTGGCATGTCGATCCGTTCGCCTGGGCCATAAAGATCCACTACCAGGTGCTTGAGCGATTGCATCGAATTGATCGTATTCAACAATTCGACATTTTCTGTAATCCTCTGCTTATAAAAGGGATAATATTTTTGATAGCTCCTATATTCGAGGTTGTGGAAAGTGGTCCAAACCGAGAGAGTGACTAGAGTCTTTGACCATGCCTTGAGAAGGTCATTTAATGGCTCGAGAGTGTCGATCAAAGGCCACGAGATGAAACATTCCAGGGTGTGCACATTTGGAAGCACACTTGCCAACCACTTAGCATTGGCTGCCGTGAGGATAATCCAGTCTTTGTTGCGATATCGGGCAGACAGTTGAGGCATCCTTAATGAAGCACGAACAATTCGTTTGCCGTCCTTGTCGAGCAATTCATCCTCGAAGGGAATTGAACGGTCGTAGACTTGCATCTGGTCAGGCTTTATCGAGCACGAGGTAACCCACACTGTCACCGATTGTCTGGCGTAAAGGGCGTCTTTCTGAATGTCACTAAATCGAGTGCATACTTTATCCAGCTGGAGAAGGTCTCGAAGTGGCAGTCGATCAAAGATGCGCCGCATGGGAACGAATGAAAGATCCAAAATGGTCTTGCACAAGGATGAAGTCGGAGAACTCATAGTAGCACACAAAATTAGGCACTAGCAAAATCTTATTCGAACTTAAAATCTTTTCAAACAATTTAAAGTTGACAACTTGAATCAGTGGTATTTGTAGTGCTTTGAGGGGTTATTGTTGAGTTATTTCGGATTATTACGACAATTAGAACTTATCAAACTTTATCAAAGAACAAATCAAAATTCAAATGAATTTCAATTTCATTTAATGAAATCAATTCTATATTTATACAGTGCAAGTCTCAAAATATCCATTCAAATCCTTTGATTGCAAATGTATTGCATGCCAAGTTTGTACAGTGAAAGTGTTCTCTACGTCACGGATGTGTTGATGTTTTGATGGCTTGTGGTTAGTGGTTGCACTCTGTTGACGTTGTCTCGCACTCACAAATTTTGAGTCACAATCGCTCATTAACATCAATCCCTTTTGATTGCATTATTATTATTATGCTCGTTTTATGACACTCTCTTCTGGTCGGTTTGTGTGGTCTTATCATTTGTGTGTGTGTTGTGCTCGAGTCACATTTATTGTTGTTGTTTGAATGACCTCCAAGTGGACAAACCTCAAACCTCGTAGAACAAAAGGCTTCATCAGCTGGCGAATTGATTGTCTTCCTGTAAATGTAGTGCGACTCAATCAACTGCTTGATCTCACCATTGGTCAATCAGGTCATTTCACCTTTAGTTAGACTCCATTTAGATGGTTGATAAACTGTGAGTTTTGTTGTGTTGGATTGTATGAGGTTTATTTGTTTTGTTTATTTCCAGTTTGAACTTTTTCGGTGGCAACTCACCTTCATCCCCAAATGGCTCACCAACTCATGTTCGAAGCCTTACTCCGCCACCGATATCACTGATCGAAAATTCTGAAGAGTATCGATCATTTCGGAGTCGAATTGCGCTTCGAAAGTTGGTCCTGGACGAGGACATCTCCAAAACATGGTCCATCTACGAGTCTGGTCCAAAGGAGATACGTTGTCCGGTCGTATTTCTTCCCCCGGTCAGCGGTACGGCGGATGTATTCTTCTACCAACTGGCCTATCTTGCCGACCGAGGCCACCGGGTGATCTCCGCAGAGTATCCAACCTATTTCACTCTGGACGAATTCTGTGATGGATTTTTGCGGCTACTTCGGTATTTTAGGGTGAAACAGGTTCACCTGTTTGGTGCCTCACTTGGCGGTTTTCTAGCACAAAAGTTTGCCCAATACAACTCGTCTGTGATTGCTTCGTTGTTTTTATGCAATGCTTTTGGTGATACTGCTAGGTTCAAATATGTCAACACGGTCCCATTGTGAGTGCATTTATCGTGTCTTTCACTGAGTAATAATTCTCTCCAATAGAGTTTGGTTGGCACCAGCCCCAATTCTGCGTACTTATTTCATCTCCAACAAGGTGCCCGATGACTGTGATGATTCGATCAGAGCGGCCACACATTTTATGTCCACCAAAGTTGCCACACTTTCTCAGTCTGAGCTTCTTTCTCGGCTCAACCTCAACCTAACTAACGACTATGTCCGTCCTGACCGATTGCAATCGCTTGCGATCACAATTATGGACGTGTTTGACCACTGTGCAAACAGTACCTCAACACGACAGGAACTGTACAAAATGTATCCCGATGCCCGAAGAGCTCACCTTAAAAGTGGAAGCAACTTTCCGTACCTCAGTCGACCGGATGAGGTTAACATGCATTTGTTGGTGCATTTGCGACAGTTCAATTATACCGAACAGGCATCGTGCATTCACTGTGTCGATGTGAGAGAGGGCGAACATGAAGAAGACGGCGTAGAATCACTGCAATCTTCGGTAGAGTTGGCTCGAGTAGCAGAAGAGGTCCAACCGAAAAGTCCAAAGGTCAACAAGGAATTAAAAGTGGAGAAATCAGAAGAAGAGACAGAGAATCATGAGGAAAGTGGCGTCCATGTTGATGAAAAAATGGAAAACGATAGTATTGCTCAAGACGAACAAAGCGTCAACTCCAGTGAATCAAGTCAAGTGGATCATCTTGTTTGACAATTTATAATCAATACTGACACAACTCGACTGAAACATTCATGGCAGGACAAAGCAAATTAACCAAATCAACGATATTTTTCATCAAATCCCAGAAATAAGTCTCTTTCGGACACATATGTTATTTCCATTTTGTATTTAGCACTTTTACTTTGGTATTTTAATTGACGATGATTATTACAATGTGATGCTTTTAATAATATTATATACAATTTTCAATAATTAATGATGATGAACTCTCTGTAGATTGACGTATAAAAGTGATGGGTTTCGATGTGTGTGCTTGAGAATTCACTGACCAACAGCATCGAGGCCACTAATACCGGAATATGAAGATTGATGCTGCATTGCCTGCTGCTGGATCAGTTGTTGCTTGTTGAGATTGTCAAAGATGGAATTGTTCTTATACTTCATAAGCAGTTCCTTTTTCATGATCAATTGCTGCCTGAGTGACATCAACACTTGCAACTGTTCCTCCTTTGAGGTACCACTCCCAGGTAATTTGGGCACTGTAGCACGAAATTCAGCAAACAGATCCTTCAATTGTGCCATTTTAGCGTTCACATCCGAACTCGACTGTTGGGGCATTAGAATCTTCTGAGCGGGATTGTCGTGTGTGTCCTTTTCAATGCTAAGAAGTGCAAAAGGATAAAAATGCCCATTAGAAAATATAAAACAAACAAAAAGAGATAACAAACCTTCGGATAATATCGTAAATTAGTGGGAGAAAATCCGGATTTAATTCTTCCGTAGAGACAGACATGATTTTTAGGAATAAATAAAATGAATTGGAATATACAAAATAAAGCTAGGAATATCCTCGAAACGAGATAATTTAAAAATGTGCCTAAATAATCTCCAAAACGAGAATGCAAACAAACAAGACAGACAAGACACGAAAACACATTGTCTGAGTGTGACTATATCCACCCAGTCAGCTCAAGTATTTCTGTTTTTCCTCTGTGCAAATAGTCGCTCTGTGTACTATTGCCAAAAACATTCAGCTGTGTGTCGGCAAATACTTGGTGGATTGTCTGTTTTGGCATGATCATCGCCAAGTTTATTTGATTTGTCATTTGTGAAGTGTCACTCGTGTCTGTTGGACTTTGAACATTGCCCAGTGACCACCGTGGTGACCAATCACTGCTCCTCACTTGTTCGTCATCGTAAGTATTGTACTCGTCATAACTTAGTGAGATCTTCCTTATGCAAATGTCTTTGTCTTGTTTTATGTAGTAATGATGTGTTATCCTAATGTTTTCCTACTATTTATAGACTGACTCACACTTCTCTTCATTGCCATTCTGCACCGTGTCCGTAGCCTTCGCTATATTTTGGTATTGCCATCCTTTTCTACACACTCAAAGTGATATTACAAGCAAAAGTAATCAACCTCAACCCGTTGCTTAGTATTTGTGTAAGACGGAAATGTTTGATTTGACTTTGACTTTTTTATATTGATTGATTTTTTTTATATTTTAGGAATTGTCATTGACTTTTGTGTTATTCTCCTCTGTATTTGACAACTACTCTCCGAAAATGTTGGCCACTCATGTGAAGGAACGTGCCGCCAAGGTGGACCAAACCATCTCGTATCAGATTTATTCTTTGGGACGAAAATTTTCGAGTAAGTCTCGCAAATATCTTAAAGCACTCGAGTACTCGTGTCACGGTGTCCCATGGTTGGCAATTGTGGCCATTTTGTGCTATGTGAGCAACCCTCGGAACAGCAAAATATGGGTTCGACTATTGATTGGTCTTTTGTTCGACATCATTTATGTTGCCTTTGCCAAGGCGTCCTTTCGCCGCCGCAGACCAACCTATTCGAATCAGGAAGACCAAATGATTATGATTGGCTATGACAAACTGTCCTTCCCCTCGGGTCACACTTCTCGGGCACTTTATGTGGCACTGTTCTTCTCGGGCCACTGGTACAGTCTGCTAATTTGGGTGTGGGCACTGGCTGTGTCTGCCTCTCGAGTCGTTTATGGTCGACACTTTCTCGGTGATGTCCTCGGTGGTCTGGTGGTTGGCTACTGGAACTACATTACCCAGTTCTCTCTGTTTTATCCGGTGCACTCACTTCTTGAGTGGTTCCTTCTCAACCTCATCAGTGAAACTGGTGACGATTACTGAACTTCAGTCTGAAGCAATCCTCTCATCCACATCACTGCATCCCTAACATCCCCCCAATTATATACATTTTATATTATTTATTATTAACCATTTTATTATTCGATTTAACCTCGCTTTGATGTTTCTGCTCACCATTGGTTGCACCCGCGTATGGTTTTACTGTTAGGGAATGTTGAACTTTGTATGTGTCATTTGTGAATGTTTACATTCGGCACGTACACTGCACACTCGTTGTTTATTCACTAATCATTTATCTAAATAATATCAACTAATAAAATACTAATAGTGCTAATGCTGTCTTAGACACAAATATATTGTAAGATGTTTTTTGGCTAATTTTGGAGATACCTGAATTCCGAAACGAAAACGAATCAAATCATCAGAATACTGCCATCGAACTAATTTTTCTCTGCAAGCAACTTTTGTATTGAATCTTATCCTAACAAATGATTTACTTGGTCACAAATAAATCGATCATGTAATTATTGGCACATGTATACAGTTTGCCCTGGTTTGCAAGTGTTCAATAAATTCGCTGTTGGGCAAGATACAATGGAAATTGAAATTGAAGGATAATGCCGACTTGTGGTAATTTAGCATCACAACATTTTAATTACATTAATGAATTCGTCTCATGAGTGCAGTGTTGGTGGCCAAACAAAATGTGAGCATAAGATGGGGGCTAATGTTTTGTTATCGAATTTTGAAGAAATTTTGGCTCTGTGGTTAGTTAGTAAATCTATGCAGTGAAGCTTTCGCTGTTGAAGTATTACTGAGTTTTTATTTTAATTATTATAATTATGAAATGACAACTTGTTGAATGAATCAATAGATCTGCTAGAATGTGCGTACAATAAAGCAGTGAAGCCGAAATACCAAACCACAAACAAACTGGCAGCTTTATCACATTTATTGCTCACCGATAATAACTAAGATACGTTTAAGCTTTTAATGTGTTAATACAAACAATATTGCGATGCGATTTACAGTTATGGCTTGAGACAATACTCAAGTGACTTATAAACTTAAAGTGCAAGCCGTTTAATACGTACAAATTGTATTAACACAAATATTTGGAAACAATCATGAACTTATCACAGCACATTGCCCTAAAGCGAAACATTTTGTTCTGCTCTTGTGGTTTCAATCTAGGTATTTATCTGGCCAACATAATGAGGACTGCGCTATTCATGCCGAATGCTTCTGCTAGTGACAAAGGAGTATGTTGTCGATTTCAGTATTAATTCAATAATATTTGTCGTTATTTTGCAGAATCAAATCATAACCCTACTTGTGTTAATATTTGGTCTATGGCTACAATGTTTCATTTTCTTTGCCGCAATCAAAGATAATCTTCTCAGACAGTTCATTTATGCACACATGCAAACATTTGTCACAATTTATTTGTTCAATGCTTTCAACACTTTCAATACTGAAACAGACGATATTTTCATGAATATGGCTCGAATGTCTTCGATTGTGATTGGCATTGTACAAGTGTTGTATTTAATTGATTTGATAGTACTTGCTCGAAACAATGCCAATTTGCCAAGTTTGAAAGTATGCTTTTAGTTTTATTAAATCAGAATTGACTCACAAACATAACAATAACAAGAATCAGCTACATTCTTAGTACATGTGACTCATTAAGCATTTAAATTGTAAAGCCTTTTAATCGAGTCCACATCAGTGTTGATGGCTAAATCAAATGTGAGCATCAGATGTGGGCTTACGTTTCGTTTTCGAAATTTGAGGAAATTCACGCTCTGCTTTTCATTTGTCACGTCCAAATAAATCCATGCAGTGAAGCTTTCGTTTGTGAATCGATTCTGGTGAAGTATTTTACTGATTGGCAGTTTAGTTTCGCCCATAAATTGATGTGGCGCAAATGGATTAGCATCATAGCACCGAACAAACAGAACATCATCACAATGGTGCACATCCAAGTGAGAGTTCATTTTCCAAATGAGTCGTTGATTGTATTCATTCATGTCATCACTGTTGCCAAATAGAGAATTCTTGACGATGCCTTCTTTCAGTTTTGATAGAAATGATTTGCTGATGCTTTGTTCTTCTTTTGATACCTTCTGTGAATTCATTATGCGTCGAACAGTGTCACTTGTGGTGATTGAATATGCCTGGGACCAGTCTTTGCCCACTGCCACTTTGCAGTAAGCGTTCAGCGCATCTAAATTATGAAAATGATTATTAACTGAACATATATTACAAAACAAACTTACAGTTTTGGCTGTACAACTGAAGTGCCTCCACACTGATTAAAGTTAAAATAGCAATCGGTTTCTCGTGAGGCGCCCTACTCGGACCCTTGTCGATATCTCGAAACATCTGTTCTGTCTTACTGTAGTTATCCTTTGCATGGTTAATCTTTTGGATCCAGTTGTCCCACTCTTCGATTGAATTGGCTTCAAATGAAATGTGCTTTTTCAATGATTTTATTTCAAGACGAAACAAATCCAAATTTGAACACAATTCTGACTCATCGAGATCGGCTACTTGAAGATCATTCAGTAGGAATGGCTTTTCGTGCAATGTACATTTCAGGTGACGTGTATCTTTATGCTTAAACAGATTGATGCTTCGTGTTGAATCTTCCAGAATGCTCAGTGGCAGTTCATTTGGCTTTGCAAGCAGGAGAAAATCGTTGAACAGGAAAGCAAACAGTAATTTAGAATTGCTGAACAAAATGCCCGAATGGAGCAAAATTCTGCGACCTAGGAAATATATTGAGAATATTATTTAAATGAATTCAATCCAAAGCCAAACCTAGAAATCGTGTCTCTGAGTTAAACTCTATAATTTGGTCCACCTGATTGCTTGGCATGAAAACATGCTTCTGAATCCATTGTAACTTTTGAATCGGTTCCACTTGTAGACACATTTTGTCATATATTTTGTCAATTTGTTGGCACAACATTTTGCAACTTTCAAATGCCCGTTGACAGAGCTCAAAGTCCGCATGTGAGTCAGGAGTGTTCTTGAGTAGATTTTCAATCATCAATGGATATTTGATGATTCTTCTCATTGGTAAGACCATTCCAGACTGGTATATTGACTTCTCAGCTCCAATTTGATCGTTTTCATCAATTTTAATCATCAACTCTGCAACTTTGCTTGAACAATAGATCTTGTAGATTGGTAGCATCTGTTTGAAAGAGTCAATCATTGTCGAGCCAATTAGACTTTCAGTAGTTTTATTTTGAATTTTCAGATTTCTAGAAATAGATTAATGAAATAATTTTATAAATTGATCGAATAGTCAACATACTCAAAGAAGGAAAGGTTAATCTCGTAAATTCTATGCAAATGTACAATAATTTCATTAATTTCTTCTCTAGACATTTGACAACTCTTTTGAATCAAATCCACATTAAAGTTCTGTTAATTTAAATAAATAAATATGAATGTGAGATTGTCATTAATGTTAACAAGATTTCCTTCGAAAGACAAAGAAGTTCCTACCTGCAAAGTAAAATTCAACTCTTTGATGTATTTCTCTTCGGTCTCAATCAATTCCTTGATGACATTGAAACGTTTTTGACTACTTGTTTGTTCTTTATTCAGTTGGTTTGAGTCCATTCGGAGCGTATGTTGCTCTTTAGTACTTGACAAGGAATCATTGTCTACATTGTCCGAATTTGAAACAAACGAATCAAAATAAATGTTTCCATCCCTCTCTGAATTTGAATGTATAATTGATTTCTTGTTAGTCGCCTTTTCCAGTGCCAGATTGTTGTTGTTCTTGTCAGAATTGAAGTCTTGAACAAGTTTAGACGGGAAAAGTCCTGTTTGGCCAGTTCGTTCATTACGTCCGTACCACCATTTCGAATAGCTTCGTTCTATCACATTGATGATATCATTCACTTCAATGTTGAGCTCATCGTTACGTTCAGAATTGTACAAAGCAATCGCAATAACGTGATCTAATTTGACAAAACATTAATTTAAAAAAGATTTACAGAATACAACAGTAAAACAACTTACCCGATTCATTTTTTGACGGTTTAAGATTATTCAAATATATAAATTCAAAATCGGCACCTTGGCAATCATCGATCATGGTCGCAAATATATTTGAATTTTAATCAGACAAATTGTGAGTACTTTAAAAGAGAAAAATTGTTGCTTCAAAAATAAGAAAAACCTTCATTCTTAGAATACAAATTGTGCAAATGAGAATTCATGAAAGCGGCAAGTGCAAAGCATCAAAGTATCAAAGCATCACTTAAGCGACACGCAAACATTGCATCAAATAAATTTCCCCAGCAACTACAAAAAGCAATTAGACAATTGCAACTTTGCAAAAGTACCTGTACGTTGTGTAGTATGTATTTCACATGTCATATAATATGACCGTCATTTCTCAATAGTCAACATGATCACAATTGAATGGCATTGAAATTTTTAAAATAGAATTCAATGCATGCTGATAAAATTAAGCACCAACTATTTTGTGCAAAAGCATTCAATTTTGGCCCTATTTAACTTACAATTTGTTAATTTTATTACAAATTGTTTGGGTCATTGTCATGGTTAGCATAATTATGCGGCTTTCGGTGGTTCAGTACAATTTTTTATATTAAAATTCGCTTACTTCTTCTCACTTCTTGCTCACAATCTTGGCATTTATTGTTAAGCATAGGATTTGTTAATATCAATATGTAATATATCTGTCATTTTAGAAGTTTCGTAATTTATGAGATCAAAATATTACTTACAAGAATGGTGAAATTTGTAAAGGTGAATCGACGGAACATAATTTTCCCTCAAACATGTGGACTCAATTCTACCATTGGAAAAAATCATCTCATATAAATTTGCAACTTGAGTGCATACACAGGAGAGCGAATATTTTAATTCTGGTATACCATATATCATAACTTCCCACTCTTTACAACAAACTATTTGAATTTAGAAGTATCACTTTTATTTATAAAAGGGCTAGTATTCAGTTCTGATAAAGGTTAATCTTGAGCGCCATTATAACTGTATTCCTCAATACACTTGCACAATTTAAATTAAATCTTTAACCGAAGTGACGATTACCTGAAGATGACCTACACTAGCGTACCTCAAGATAAAAGATGACACAGACAAGGAGGATGACAGTGAAAGTGTTTCACGCATTCCTGTCATTCACTTACAAAGGACAAGGCACACACGATGGATGTGCATATTCGCATCTTGAAATCATCCATTCCTTTGGTCTTCTCAACCTAGATGGCACAGCCAAGCACTTTGGGAACCCGCGCACTCATATCCTGGGCAAAGGCCATGTTTGGAAGGTGGCAATGGCTTGACTAGGCTTAGCATCTAGGTCGCCAAGGACCTAAGACCTGAATAGTGTCATATTCGCTCACAATTCCAATCAGGCGGTGGGTCTTTCTAGAGACACACATCACAGAGAGGCATCACAGAGAGTTAATTGGCCCATTTCTCGGTAAACTCAGCCATGTGGGCAGCCGTAAGCATAGCTTTTTCACATGCCACTGCCACTTTGGTCACTTTGTATGTTCTTTAAAAAAATCTTTTTGCTGCACATGCTTCACTACAGTTTCGAACATTTGTGTACACATGAACTTCATAATGTGCATTGATACGGATATTGAGCCATAAATTTGAGAAAGTCTAGGCTGTTTTGTTGCACTAGGACAGTTGACTTACGATACGAGCCATATATGTCGCTTTTACACCATTGGTCAATTGCCATTTGTTTTCATTACTGCACTACTGCACTATGCCATCCTCCATCGGTGGCAATAAAAGTGTTTAAACCCGGACTGATCCCGGCTGGCGGACTCCCTGGAGCTTTGTTTGCCAATGCAATTAACCCTCTTCTGTGCAAGGAGTAACACGATCTTGCTTTTGCTTCATTCTCTGTTTGGTCATTTGGTCAGCCATCTTGAGCCACTTTGCACTGTGTTTTAGATTTCAACTCGGAACTAACCAACAAAGCGATTTGTGTTTTTAAAACTTTGGAACCTTTACTGAATGTTTTCCACCCTGGTATATCTGTAACTAGAAGTAAGTATTTTGTTATTATTTTATTTTATTTCCTAATTTCAAATTGATTTTTATTTTTGTGTACTTGCTGTCATATTTTTATTAGCCTCAAAAATGGATAACATTTTGGATAAAGTTGCTCGTATGGATTTGAATGTACGAGACGGTATGATCAATGATCAGTATATGCCCGATGTTATTTATCTGCTGTTCAAGTGCAAGCCAGTTATTCGGGCTTTCTCGAAACTAACCGACAATACGGAACGAGTGCGCTTTATTCGGCGACAAAGAGTAATTCAACGTCAATTTGCGGACATACAAACCGATTACACTGGTAGCAAAGATGCCACTCGTGCGTGTGATATTCGAGTTGAAGGTAATGCAGCTTTTGCACGTCGACATTATGTGGATGCTGTTGCTCGTTACACCGAAGCTATTCGATTTGCACCTGAGGTGACTTATAGCAGCAATATTTCCTTGGAGATTGAACAAGAGTTGCCTCTTGCATATGGCAATAGATCTGCTGCCTTCTTTCACTTGGAACAGTTTGAAAATGCACTCAAAGACATCGAAGCGGCTGTGACACTTGGCTTTGGTCGATTCAAACCACTAACCAAGTTAATGCTCAGAAAGGCTGAATCACTTATTCAATTGAATCGTTTCGCTGAAGCCAAAGAAGCACTCGAGACTGCCAAGCCAGATAATCTCAAATGTCCCGATGGCATTCGTTGGCGTGCACTTGATGATCAGATTAGAAGAAAATTACTCGAAACTCTAAAGGTGTCCACCAACAAGCAGTCAGTGATCACTGGCAGGAATTCTGTCATCGAAAACTTTAGCGAAAAAGGCCACTTTAAGTCTCAATCAAAATTGTCATCATTTAGTACTGCTGTGGCTATTCGTTATGATCCCGAAAATGGTATAAATTATCTTGTTTATATTTGTTACTATGATTAATGTATTAATTTTGCTTTAGGTCAGCGTCATCTGGTCACAACTGAGCCTGTTCTCTTTGGTGAAATTCTCGCAGTTACCGAACCATATGCAGCTGTTTTGTCTCAGGCCCAGGAACTTCACTTTTGTCACTACTGTTTGGCAGCTCTTGATGCGAAACAACCCGCCAAAGAACATGAACCAACAATTCCAATTCGTTCTGTCCCCTGTGGTCAGTGTACTGGTGTTCTGTTCTGCTCAGAGCAATGTCGAGACCAAGCATGGAATTCATATCATCGAGTGGAATGTTTGATGTTGCCATTTTTTCATCAAAACAACTTCCATCGTGATAGAATGTGTCATCTCGCTTTACGAACACTGCTAGTTTCAATGAACCAAACTGATGGATCACTGGATAGCATGAGAAAAGTTGTGGACAAATTCAACTACAAAGATTCTCCTATCGAGTTGTGCGATCCAATAGACTTTGAACATATTTACTCGATCCGGTTCACTTCGAGCACTATGTCCCTGATTGATCCAGTCAATGATGTTAATTTTCTTATTAGCTATGCATACACGGCGTGCTATATGGTTAAGTTGGCCAATAAAGTTAGTGGTTTCTTGAAGAGAAAGGTTGGTTGGATGACCATTTGAATTCTGTTAATTGTTGATGCTCTTTCCAACATTTAGGATCGTGTGTTAGCTCAGGAAGAAGACGAAGTGTTTGCCAGCACGATGGTGCTTCGAAATTTTCTGCAAATTCGAGCGATCAAAACCGGTTATATTAAATCATACACTGACTCTTCTAAGAATATACAAGAATTTTTAACTCTCGATCCAACCATTTGTCTGCTTAGCAACTCATGTGATCCGAATGTAAGCATTCTTCCATTCAATTGTGAGAATGATGTTGATTGCAATGTTGTCACGCTCACCGCCAATCGATTCATTCCTGAGGGAACCAAACTTGGTGCTCTGCTGCCCTACTACGGAGCTATTGTTTCTGAAATACCTTTTCGAAAATTTATTCAAATGAACAGACAGGCAATGGTTCACTTTAATAACAAATGTTCATGTGATCAATGTGAACTCGAACGACGTGACAATCTTTTTGGTGCTGCAATGGAAGACTATCGCCCGATTGGATGTGTCAACTGTGGTGGACTGATCAGTCGAAAATCGACTTCTCACCCGTTTGGTTGTCTCGAGTGTCACCGTGAATTAAGTCTTGATGCAATGAAGAAAGCCTACATTACTGTCAAGAAAATCGATACTCAAGCCAAGTTGTTGATCGACTCTATTCGACCACTACTTGAACACGGTTCAGCACAATCGTACAAAGAAAATTTGGAAAAGTTGGATTCGTTGTTCAGTGAGAAAATGCGTCCACGACTGTACCAGGGCTCGAACCGACTGGTTGAAATGTGTGAAATGTTGTGCAAATTCTACAAGACATATTCGCTCAAATCAGCCAATTACGGACAAAACTTGGTCAAATCATGGAACTATGCTGAGCTGTGTTTGGCCGCACTGGAACGACATTACGGCGACAGTATGCCGGTGCTCGATCAACTCAAACTCATGTTCAAGTCGTTTGAGTCATTAATCTTCAACGTCGATTTGACCTCCCGTTTTATGAAGGACAATGCGGAAAGTGTTCTGTATGACTTGATCCGTCGATTCGAACGAGTCAAGGAGAGGATGGTAAAGCTGTACAACTCGTTTAAAGGTCTTTGAGGTCATGTCATATATTAATTTATTGTACTCGTATAATAACAACAAATCACAAAGTGAAACGTATCAATGCATTGCTTTCAATTCTTAATTTTTCAATCAATTAATGTAAATTGCGACTCAAAATGTGACCAATAGCTAATCAGGTCAACTTGAAAATGTATCAGGAAATTTGATCTCGCTTTGAAAATATCTAAACCGAAAATTGTATTTCCTAAAACTTACACATCAAATGAACATATTAAATTGAACTCGGATATTAGAACAAACTTGGCACATTGAGAAGCTATTATTATTATTATAGATGTCCAGAATTGTGTTTATTGTATAGATATTGTCTATAATGGCATACACAGAAACATAAACGATATTGCACAGGTAATGGGACTTGACTCAGTGGGCAGATTGCATCCTGCAATGCACTGTTATTAACTTATAAGCAACAAAATAGTCCAACAAACAACATTCCAGTGTTACTCGTGCGAATGACTATCACTTCAAATCAAAGTCATGTATGACATTTATTTCTCGGAATAACACTTTTAGGCAACTTATATAATTTTGTATTTAAACTGGCAAAACACAGTACGAGTAGTAATTAGTAAAACACATACTAAATTTTTCAATATCATGTTTGCTACTCTTTGTGCAAATCAAACCTAAGTCTGCACTTTTATTGCTGTCTGTATTCAATCTATCCATAAAACAAATTGAAACCACTTTTACTGATAACGCAGTTGTGCCCACTGTGTCACGACTCATGAGCCAGATGTGACGAACTCACCCGAGACAAACTTGGCCAAACAGGACACGATGTACCCGAGGTAAAGGTGACTCCATGCCTATGAGAGTGAGGAATGCTTATTAAATGTAAAACTTTACAGTTTTATTGTTTTATTTCAAATAAAAGACAAAACAGCAAATCAAGAGAAAGCACACAACCATTCAGTCGTACTGTCTCGATATGATTGGTTTGCACACTCTTTCCACTTCTTTTCGTTTAAGCTGCAAAGTCTCTTTAGACGCATTCTCATTGTTCTTAAGCCAATTGAGCGTTTCCCCCACTTTGTCCTCTACCGTTCGTCGGTCATTTTGCGACATTCTCAAGCGCACACTTGACTGACCAATGATGGACAAGGTTTGGTTGCTGTACAATTTGAGTTCAGTACTAACATCGACTCGTTCTTTGTTTTTGACATCATCCTCTTGCAAGAGTTGTGCATCGCAAATCATTCGATCAATTTCCTCTTTTGACAGTCGATTGTTATCATTCATGATTGTTATTTGATTTGTGCTGCCACTTTCCTCACTAACAGCGGTGACGTTCAGAATTCCGTTTGGATCGATGCTGAATGTGACATCAATTTGGGGAACTCCATTTGGTGCAGGAGGAATGTCGTTAAGAGCAAATTTGCCCAACAAGTGATTTTCACTGACCATTATTCGTTCGCCTTCGTAGACAACTATTGAGACAGAAGTCTGATTATCACAAACTGTGGTAAAGTCTTTGGTTTGTTTGACAGGAATAGTTGAATTTCTTTTAACCAATACTTCCATGACACCACCTTCAGTTTCAATGCCAAGCGAGAGTGGAGTGACATCCAAAAGAAGCAGCTCTTGCAGAGTGTCACATTCATCTCCATTGATGATCGCTGCCTGGACAGCTGCTCCATAAGCAACCGCCTCATCAGGATTAATTGAAGTGTTCAACTCTTTACCATCAAAATATTCGGTTAGCAATCGTTGAATTTTTGGAATTCGAGTTGAGCCACCAACCAAGATCACTTCATGTATATCTGACTTGTCCATCTCCGCATCCTCAAGTGCCTTCTTTACCTGAATCAGTGTTGATTTGAATAGATCAAGGCACATATCTTCAAATTTAGCCCTGGTTATGTTGGCACGAAAATCAATGCCCTCAAACAAGGACGCAATCTCTACTGTGGTTTGACTTGCAGATGACAGTGTTCGCTTTGCTTTTTCGCATTCATTTCGAAGGCGCCGAAGTGCACTTTTGTCGTAAAGCAAATTTTTGTTGTGCTTTTGTTTGAATTCTTGTACAAAATAATTCACCATTTCACTGTCGAAATCTTCACCTCCCAGATGAGTGTCCCCTGAGGTTGACTTCACCTCAAAGACGCCATCATCGAGTGTCAAGATGGACACATCGAAAGTGCCACCACCCAAGTCAAATACCAAAATGTTTCGTTCGCCTTGAGCTTTCTTGTCCAGTCCATACGCAATGGCAGCAGCTGTTGGTTCATTGATAATTCTCAACACATTCAGACCAGCAATCTGCCCTGCATCTTTGGTTGCCTGACGTTGTGCATCGTTGAAGTAGGCAGGCACTGTGATCACTGCATTTGTCACTTTAGTGCTTAGATAAGCCTCAGCTGTTTCTTTCATCTTGACAAGTACCATTGCCGAGATTTCCTCAGGACAGAATTGCTTGCGCTCGTTTTTATATTCGACCTAACAATAATACATGGCTTAATAAAATCAAACAAACCAATAAAACAATTACCTCAATATTTGGGTTTCCATTGTGATTGATCACACGAAAAGCCAAATGTCTCATATCTTCATGTACGGACTCATCGTTGAACTCTCGCCCAATCAATCGTTTAGCATCGAACACTGTGTTTGCTGTGTTCGTTGCCACCTGATTCTTAGCAGCATCTCCAATCAATCGTTCCGTATCGGTGAAGGCCACATACGAAGGTGTTGTTCGATTGCCCTGGTCGTTTGCAATAATTTCCACCATTCCATACTGCCACACACCAACACACGAATAGGTCGTTCCAAGATCGATTCCAATTGCGGGAGATTTAGCCATGTTGCTGAATGTGACAGTATTAATAATGTTACAAAGGTTCTTTTTAAATACCACTTAAAGTAATAAATTACGACAACACTTGACAAATGCCGCTTAGAATATCAATGATTTAGTGATATAATTTGGAATGAGTTAGTCATAAATCTAGTTTCCTGGAATAAATGTGCTCTGCCAAGAAATCTTGTGCAACACAACTGTGCACAGATAGGTAGCTCACCTATGACAAACAAGTCAGCCATCTAATAAAAGTCTGACTAAATGTTTCCTCAGACAAAAAGATAAGCAATTGTGGTACTTGCAATACTTTACTTGCACCGGATGCAATGCACCCTCACTTGTCAGTTTAAATTAAATTTTGTTACACCAACTTTTTCATACAGAATATTTCCAATTAAAATTCTTCTTCTTTGTGATTTTTAACTTCTTAACCACTGCAGGAAAAGCTGTGTTTCGACGTATTAAGTGAACATTGTTCATAGCAGTTTGGCTTCACAAGTCATATCAGTGCCATATTCTCTCTGTGATGTTGAGACAAAAAGAAGATGATAAGGCACTCACACATAATCAGTTTTGTTGGCCTCATGAGTCATCTTTTGATATATACAATTAAATTTGTCCTATACACCTTCCCCTGCAATGTTCTTGTTTGCAAGCGCTTCCGACACAATTTGCAATGTCAAACTTCAATCTTAAACGAATCGCAAACAAAATAATAGATTTACATTCGATTGCATATTGTGCAATGCAAGATTAAAAGTGTTGTCAATTATTTAAAATGGAGTTTTTCTTTATTTTGTATATAGACAAATTTATTATGATGATATGAACGGATGTGAATTAAAGTTGTTTTCATAATTCAATGATTTGATTAATATTAAAATTAGTTAATTTATCAAATTGTTTCAAGATGACAGTAACGATGGATGCCCAGAAGGCATACACACTGCTCGGACTTGCATTCAACGATCCTCTGGAAAAAATAAAGAAGAAATACAGAAAATTGGCTTTGATCAAACATCCTGACAAGAATAAGACCGATCCAAATGCTAGTGAAACTTTTATGGAACTTCAAACAGCCTATGATCACTTGGTCAGTCTGAAAAAGGTCAGTTCACAAAAATCAAAGTCTGACTCAAATAATAACACAGGTATGAGTAGAAATATCAATTAATAATTTTAAAAAGTGTTTATGCTTGCTTGTTAGAAAATAATCAGATTTTGGAACAACCACTGCCGAACGAGTTTGAACTGAAACTCACATTAGATGAAATATTTCGCGGGTGTGTGAAGAGGGCGAAAATAACTCGAAAAATAATCAACAAAACAACCGGAAAGGTGCAAGACGAGGAGAAAGTTTTGCAAGTTCCAATTAATCCTGGAGTGGTCACTGGTCACCGAATCACCAAGGAACGTGAGGGCGACAGCCATGTTGGACGAATTCCTGCAAATGTAGTGTTCATTGTGAAGGAGCACCCTCATGCTCACTTCAAACGATCACGTTTCAATCTCGAATACACAGCAATGTTGACCACTGAAGAAGTGCTTTGCGGTGAAGTGCTCATTCCTACACTGGAAAATGTGAATGTTCCACTCAAAATCGATGAGATTATCGCTGAGAGGACTGTGAAACGAATTCCAGGACGAGGACTACCGATTCCAAATGGCAATGGAAAACGAGGTGACATTATTGTTCACTTCAAAATTGTTTTAGGTAATTGTTTGCTTATGAATGATATATATTGTCATTTATTTAAATTCTTCTCTAGAAAGAGACAGACCACAAGATCCACCAGTGGAATATTCGCTTCAACTTACACTGGAACAGATTCTTCATGGTTGTACGAAAAAAATTTTAATTACACGATTTATTACTGATGCAAATGGAAATGAAACAGCTGAAGACAAAATAGTGATGGTCCAAGTGAAACCAGGCACAGAAGAAGGATTTCGATTCGCGCCATTCAAACAAAGAGGAAACAAACGTCCTGAGACAATTCCGGCAGACATTGTGTTCATTGCCAAGGGCATGCCACATGCAATGTTCAAACGAATTGGCACTGATCTGGAGTATGTGGCCAAAGTGAAACTAAGCACATTATCAAACACTAGCAAATGTATGATTCCAACACTGGACGGAGATGAGTTGCCACTTTTGCTTGGTTTGAATCGACCATCAACTGTGAGCAAACGATTTGCAGGCAGAGGTTTGCCTTATTTGACAAATGCTGATAAACGAGGCGACTTGATTGTTCGATTTGAAATTATGGATGACACTAAAAATCGTTTCGCTAACCTGGTAGATCACTTGAAAAATACGAAAATAACTCGCCATGACAGTGCCACTAGTACTGAACCAGTGAGAGAGAAAACATTGCCATTTAAAAAAGCATCAGTCACTAAAAATCGATATCAAAGGGCATACGAGAAAATTTGCAATCAACCACCAGAAAACTTTGCTAAACCCATCGACATGACGCAAAAAACACAATACGCTTCATTGGATTACAATGTTTGGGCTACTCTGGAAAACATATTGAATGGTGACACAAAACAAGTTCAAGTTGATCTACTACGCATTACAAATGGCCAGATACAAACCGAAAGGAAAACGGCCAAGGTTGACATCAAACCGGGCACTGTTGAAGGAACTAAATTACAACTGAATGCAGAGAGCAGGAACAAAATTCCTGCAAATATTGGTTTTATTTTAATGGATAAACCACACAATACATTTGAGCGAAATGGAGTTGACATTGAGTATAGAATGAAAATTAGCAAAAATGATTGGCTCAATGGCATCGATTTGGACATTCCTACGTTGGAACAAGAAAAGGTGAAATTGACAGTGAGAGGCGTATTTAATAGACAGACTTTTCGAAGAGTTCAGGGAAGGGGATTGCCTCATTTTGTGAACCCTCATATGCGAGGTGATTTGGTCGTTCACTTTGATATTGTCTAGAAATATGCAATTGTATTATTTCTAAAAGTTATTTAATTAAAAATTTAATTATAAATAAAATTTAAATTTTTTGCATTAATTGTTAACAACAATTAATTATCATTGGTGCCATCTTTATGACGTCGTCGTCCAAACGTGCCCCTTGTGTGTCGTCCGTTGAGATTTTCTCATTTCCGTCATCACTGCAGTCATCATGATCACTGGCTCGAGCCATCGTCAGTGACTCATTGGACACTAAACGCGCACTATATTTCCAGTTCCATTGACATTGGATATCTTGTTTACTGTCACAATTTAGAAAAACTGGGTGCCTCTTTATTGACTATAGCAATATTTGTCCATGACATTGTTTATGACATTCAATTCTAGGAATTGTGATTTGACGTTGAAGTAGACGTTTGTCTATTGCCCTGTAGTGAGATTTTATGATATTTGTCCATTGGGCACTAAAATGAGGCCGGAAATTTGGTGATGTCTGGCTGATCTCTTATTTGGACAAGTTCAACTCAACAACCCAAGTTGTCTTCGCTCTTTGCATGATATTCAAGTTTGCTATAATGGCTAGAATGACAATAATAATAATAGTAAGCACAAGCTTTTGTATAGACATGACTCAATGCTCGATTGGATTTATTCATTGGCTTTATTTAGTTTTATAATTAATAATATAATTTGAAAGTAAATTCAAACAGTTTTGATTTAATCGAGTTCTTGTATTATTGGACCACGAGCTTTTTCTTCGCTAGCCTTACCCGCTTTGGTACCTTTTAAAGTTATTCCCGACCCACTAGTCACGTCTAGGCCAATTCGTTTTGCATCAGTGCCATGGCCACCAATAGTAGACAAATTAGCACCCTTTTGTTTGATTTGCTCCAAAACAGATTTGTAAACATCTTTCAACTCTTTACCCTTTTGTTCGCAATCCACTTTGTTAACTTTTTCATCTCTTTCGAGCCAATTCGAGATTTCTTCAACTTTGTCATCAGCTTTTCTGTTTTCATCTGACTTTAATTCGCCTTGATCAATTGTAGACTTAATTTGTTTTGCAAAGTCTTTGAGGTCATTGACTGCGTTAATGCGCTCACGGTATTTTTCATCATTGTCACGGTACAGCTCAACATCTTTGATCATGAGATCAATCTGTTCTTTGGTCAATCGTCCTTTGTCATTTTGGATAGTAATTTTTTCTTGGTTTCCTGTGCTCTTGTCAACAGCCGACACATTGAGAATGCCATTTGCGTCAATGTCAAAGGTGACCTCTATCTGTGGCACACAACGAGGGGCCTTTCGAATTCCTGTAAGTTGAAATCGTCCCAACACATTGTTGTCCTTGGTCAGTGCACGTTCGCCCTCAAAAACTTGTACCAACACACTGGTTTGCTCATCTAAGGTTGTGCTAAATATTTTGGTTTGTCGACAAGGCAATGTTGTGTTGCGATTGATCAGATTGGTCATTTTGCCGCCGACAGTTTGAATGCCAAGTGACAAAGGAGACACATCTAGCAACAACATTTCTCCAACTGTTTTGAACTCATCGCCAGTTAGTATTGCAGCTTGCACTGCTGCACCATAAGCAATCGCTTCGTCGGGATTGATCGAAATGTTCAACTCCTTTCCATTGAAATATTCTTTTAGCAAACGCTGAATCTTAGGAATGCGCGTTGAACCACCCACCAAGATAATATCGTGAATTTCTATCTTTTCCATCTGAGCATCAGCCAATGCTTTTTTTACAGGATCAAGTGTCGAATGAAATAGCTGATCACACAGCTCTTCAAATTTGGCCCGAGTCAGAGTCATCTGGAAATCAGTTCCCTTAAATAACGAATCAATTTCAATGGTAGTTTGAGTTGAACTCGAAAGATTTCGCTTTGCTTGTTCACAAGCTATTCGAAGTCTTCTGAGAGCTCGTTTGTTATCTCGCAAATCTTTTTCTTCCTTACGCAAAAATTCCTCAGCACAGTAATCCACTAGAATGTTGTCAAAATCCTCACCACCCAAGTGAGTGTCACCAGAAGTAGCTTTCACTTCGAAAATGCCACTTTCAATAGTCAAAATGGACACATCGAAAGTGCCACCGCCCAAATCGAAGATCAACACATTTTTTTCGCCTTCTGATTTTTTGTCCAATCCATACGCAATGGCAGCGGCAGTTGGTTCATTGATGATACGCAGCACATTTAGTCCGGCAATGGCACCTGCATCTTTGGTTGCCTGACGCTGAGAATCATTGAAATAAGCAGGAACAGTAATGACAGCATCGGTCACTTTACAGCCAATGTAATTCTCAGCAGTCTCTTTCATTTTGGTGAGAACTATAGCAGATATCTCTTCGGGAGTCAATTTAATGTTGTCGCCATTATATTCAACCTAATTGAATTCAAAAAAAAAACATTGCATATTGATAGTGTTTTTACCGAGAATATAAATAAATACCGAAATTTTAGGTCTTCCACCATCATTGACAATATCAAAAGGAAAATGTAGTCTGTCTTTTTGGACAGATTCATCCTCAAATCTGCGACCAATCAATCGTTTAGCATCGAACACAGTATTCTCAGGATTGAGCGTCACTTGATCCTTGGCAGCATCACCAATGAGTCGTTCATTTTGAGTAAAAGCGACATAGGACGGAGTGGTTCGGTTGCCTTGATCGTTGGCGATGATTTCCACTGTGTCAAATTGAAATACAGACACACACGAATAGGTAGTTCCCAAATCGATTCCAATTGCTGGTGATTTGGCCATCTTTTAGAGATATATTTCTATGAATATAATTTGCGTTGATTTGACTAAAGGCTCAACTGGAGTAATGACAAATTGATTTAAGGCTACCCAACCAAGAAAACATTGCTTGCTTGACAAATTTGTAATTTGTTTTCCACCTGCGCCTACAATCTTCTATGCACAAAACTTTGGCAAACGGGTGGGTTGACGGAACTTGGCCAAACTTGTTTTGACATTTTGCTTATCACGAACTTGGCAATCGTGCACACCACACATTTTACTGTGCAACATTGCCTTACATTGCCTTCATTTTTAATGACAATGTTTTCTGCAATATTTCCGCTAAAACACAAGTGGCCTAAATGTGATTTTATGATTTTACTCCCTCACTGTCAATATTATTATCAGAGCTGTCACCTTAATTGGCACTTCACTTATTGCATTTTGCCTAAGTGTCAAACATATAATTGTACGTTGTACAGTAATTCTCTTAAATTCCTTTCAATGACTCATTAACAATCAATTTATTGAATCATATTATCAAAACAACAAAGACCATCATTTGAATCTCATTAACTCTGGCACAACAGATTCGTAAACATCCTGCAACTCTAAGAACTTTTGATCAAATTTTTTTTTGTCAGCCTGTTGATTTTTGTCAAACCAATCTTGTGTTTCTTTGACCTTTCTGACAACTTTTGTAAGCTCTTTGCTTAAAATTCTCGATTTGGTAGCATCATTGTTGATGCTTCTGTTCACGTTGAGCAAATACGAATCGAGACCATTCATTGCTGCAAGACGTAGGCATAGTTTTTCATCCTCCTCTCGATACTTCTCCGCATCACTTTTCATTCTCGAAATGTCATTCTTTGAAAGGCGGCGACTGTTTTTATTTGCAATGGTTAACTCATTTCGGTTGCCAGTGTTTACCTCTTCGGCGCACACGTTCAGAATGCCATTTTCGTTGATAGAAAATGTGACATTGATTTTTGGTATTCCACGCGGCAGAGCAGTAATTCCTTTGAGCCAAAATTCGTCCAGTTGATTGTTATCTTTGGCCATCACTCGATCACCTTCCAATACAATAAACACCAGTTCCTTTTGACCATCTGAACCAGTAGTGAATTGTTTGGTTTCTCTAACCGGAATTGGTGTATTTGGCTTGATTAATTGGTACATTTTGCCGTCAATTGTTTGAATGCCTAAACTGAGCGGTGCCACATCAATGAGCAACAATTGCTGCAGTGCTTCAGATTTATCTCCGTTTAGTATCGCAGCCTGAACAGCAGCGCCATGAGCCACCGCTTCATCCGGATTGACAGTTTTGTTCAGAGGTCTTCCATTAAAAAATTCTTGTAAAATTTGTTGAATTTTTGGAATCCTCGCTGAACCACCAACAAGCACTACTTCGTCAATTTGGCTTTTATCAATCTTAGCATCTGCAAGTGCCTGTTCAACTGGTTTCAGTGTGGCTTGAAACAAATCCTGACAAAGCCGTTCGAACTTTTCGCGAGTAAGCACACATCTGTAGTCAATTTGTTCACACAGCGAAGCAGCGTAAATGTCAGCCATTTTCGCAGATGACAGAGTGCGTTTTGCTTGTTCGCATTGATTTCTCAAACGACGAGTAGCCCTCTTATTAAGTTTCTTTCCGTTCTTTTGGATAAAATCATCAACACAATAGTCCAACAATCGATTGTCAAAATCCTCTCCACCCAAGTGAGTATTGCCACAAGTTGACTTCACCTCGAACACACCATCGTCAAGCTTCAGCACGGACACATCAAAAGTGCCACCACCCAAATCGAAAACCAAAATGTTGACTTCTTTCTGAATGCATTTGTTGAAACCATACGCAATGGCAGCAGCAGTCGGTTCGTTGATAATTCTCATCACATTGAGACCAGCAATTTGCCCAGCATCTTTGGTTGCCTGACGTTGTTCATCATTGAAATAGGCAGGCACTGTGATCACTGCATTGGTCACTGGTTGGCCAATGTAAGCTTCGGCTGCTTTTTTCATTCTACCCAGCACCATTGAGGAGATCTCTTCTGGGAAGAATTCTTTCCTTTTGTTTTTGTGTTTAATCTAAATTTGTAAATTCAAATAAGTTACATTGTGTTTTGTCAAAAGTAGCATCGAACAATACCTCAATCTTAGCTTTGCCATTAAAATTGAACACCTTGAAAGGCAATCGCTTAATGTCGTCTTGAACCGATTTTTCATGAAAGTTGCGTCCAATGAGTCGTTTCGAATCAAACACAGTGTTTTCTGGATTGTAAGCAGCTTGAACTTTGGCACTTTCTCCGATAAGTCTTTCCGTCTCGGTGAAGGCAACATACGATAGCGTAACACGTTTTCCCTCGTCGTTGACAATAATTTCCGGTCGTCCATTGCGAAACACTGCCACACACGAATAAGTGGTTCCAAGATCAATTCCGATCGCAGGGATGTCGGCCATTTTGTCAATTGTTTGCTTCTAGGCAGAAAAAACAGGTAAGATGAAATTTAAAATGTTTATTCTTTGAACAAAATTCAACATCACTTGACAAATCACGGGATCACGAATGCTATGAATTTATGCAGAACACAGTTTATGTATTGGATGCTCAAATGTAAGTTCCGGTTGTAATGCTGCTTGAGTCTGACAAGTGACATAGTGCAGAGTGCATTGCAGTTGAGAGTGACAATGACAGTGAATCAAAACTGTACAATGCCGAATTATCATTAGGAAGTGACAAATTATGGCTCATTTGACTTTGCTTTGATTTGCCGGCAAAGGTAAAAAGCTATTGTGATAACA
The DNA here is from genome assembly GCA_023373905.1 of Rhizoglyphus robini. Lineage (NCBI taxonomy): Eukaryota > Metazoa > Arthropoda > Arachnida > Sarcoptiformes > Acaridae > Rhizoglyphus > Rhizoglyphus robini. The sequence continues at coordinate 7,949,171 of JAKIJQ010000001.1, read as the reverse complement.
ACACAGCAGAGCTATATTCTCACCTCAAGTAAAAGTGCCACTACTGGTGGTGACTCACCATTTCAAATGCATGCAATGTACTGATAAACAACTTTGTTCTCAAGCAGACTGATTTGCTATTAGGGAGCGTCCAGAAATTACGTCATCAAGAAAATCAATTTTTAGACTACCGACCCACCCCTCGTCATCAAATCGTCATCAAGGGACAAACCACCCCATTGAACGTATAAGGGGGTACCCTTATATATATGCATAAAACTCAATCACATGAACAATTATTACAATTTTAATGAATTGATTCATAGCTATATATTGGGGCAAAGTATTCTTAAAGTAGCCCAAAATTACTTATCACTTACAACTTTTCGACATTTGGCAAATAAATCGATTTACAAAAGTAACTTCATATCAGATTCTCGACCACCCTCCCAATCTTTCATCATCATAGCATCATCAGTACCTTAACTACCGACCCACCCTCCTGTTGATGACGTAATTTCTGGACGCTCCCTTACCAAAGACATGAGTTTGTCTTTCACTCGTACAGTCAAACACTCGCTTTTGTCCTCTTTATCCTTTTTCTTCGCGTTTGATTGTTTTTTCAGAGTATTTAGGGGTAAGTAGATTTAGTTTTTCGAATGCATATCAAACAAATACAAACAAATACAATTGCTCTACTCAGACGTGACATATGGATATATCAAAGGCTTGTGAGATTTTGCAAATAGATCAGAAAGCATCGATAAAAGAAGCGGAAAAAGTTTACAGGCGGCTTGCATTGAAGTGGCACCCAGACAAGTACAGGGGATCTCGAGAAGAAGCACAAGAAAAGTTTACTCAAATCGGAAGCGCACTAAATTGCTTCAAAAAATTTTGTGATGATGATTTTTCAAATTCGGGTAAAGTTTTTGTTTATTTTTTGAACCATTACATTGATTTGCATTTATTTATTTAACGGTACAACAACAACAACAACAGAAAATCAACCTCCACCTCCTCCTCACCCAAAACCCCAACAACCAATACCAAATGAACGTCCAATCCAACTAACACTTGAAGAGATAAACAATGGTTGCACAAAATTGATCCCATTTCCCAGAGTGAACAACTCAAGAGGTATCTGGAAGAATGCAAACAAAGATGTAAAAGTAACATTTCCACGAGGTTCCATTGATGGAACTAGAATAACGATTGCTAAGAAAGGTGACAAGTACTATGGAAAGATACCGACAGCTGTTCTTGTGGTTCGCGAGTTGGCACATCCTGTTTTTACACGAAATAGATTTGATCTTGTGTATACCGCTGAATTGACATTAGAACAGGCCTGTTCTGGTCAAATTACAGTGCCAACCATTGACAAAACTATGATCAAGTTTGCGACATGCAATGTTATTACTCAAAGTACTCTCATGAAGGCTGATGGTAAAGGCTTGCCAGTTCCAAACACTCAAGACAAACGAGGAGATTTAGTGGTTAAATTTAAGATTATTGATGGTATTTAAAATATTTTGAATTAATTATTTGGATACTTATGTTTTTAAACATTTTCAAATATAGATCACAATATGGAACAGGACCCACCCATAATGCACGAAGTTGTCTTAACCTTAGAGCAAATGTTGAAAGGCAATAGTAAAACGTTCAAATTTACACGAACAATTGTCGACCCGAAAACTCAAAAGAATCGTGAAGAATTGAAACAAATTATTGTAAACTTTTTACCTGGAACCAGAAGGATTGTACTTGAAAAAGAAGGTAACCAATATCTTGACACAATTCCGTCGGATGTTATTTTGGTGGTCAAAGCAAAGCCACACGCATACTTTACACTCGATGGAATCGACCTCAAGTGTTCAATGTTGATTAGCATTGATGAATTCAACAATGGATGTACATTGGAAATTCCTACATTGGAAAATGAATTCATTTCATTGAAAGTCAATAGAAAAGAGATTTCTCAAGTTATTTTTGGTCGAGGTTTACCATCCAGCGAAAATGTCAGCAAACGTGGAAATATAATTGTGGATTTTAATATCTGTCACAAAATTGGTTAGTAATATAATATAGTTAATTATTTTTATTTATTTTTTACTAATGAAGTTAATTTTTAAGACCCACCAATTGAACACGAACTTTCGATTGCATTGGAAGACATACTAAAAGGCCAAACAAAAAGAATTAAAATTATTCGCGAAATCTTTAATAAGGAACTGGGCCACGAAATAACCGTGGAAAGAATAGTGACAATTCAAATTAAGCCAGGCACTGAGATTGGCACTAAATTCACATTTTGCCGAATGGCCGATCAACATGCAGACTCAATTTCCGCAGATGTGGTCTTTGTTGTATGCGATAAACCTCACGAAAAGTTTAAACGAGTCGGAGCAAACTTGGAGTACACTGCAAAGTTTACCAGAAGAAAGATGAATGCTGGTGAATTGTTGGAAATACCAACCCTGGATGGAGACACTAAGAAATTGTTTCTTAGTGAAAAACTAATACGAAAAGAAAAACAATTTCTAGGAAAAGGTTTGCCTTTGCCTAATGATCAAAACAAACGTGGCCATTTATTGGTGCGCTTTGAAATGGAAAATGAATTGTGAATTCTTAAATTAATAAAATGTTTATTCAATTTAGCTTTCTGTAAATGACAATTGCTTTCTATTGCATCTTTTTTTTAATCACAAATGATTCATTCATTTGAAATGAATTACGGATGCACACGTGTGCCTCAATCTTATTATCTCAATCAAATCAAATGTTTATCATCAAATTGATTTATTACTAACAAAGTAAGTAACGATAAACAGTCCATTTATTAATGTCATCTTTGTGCTTGGCATTAAGCACATATTATGCTAACAATTTTATTAGTTAGAAAAGTAATAAAATAACATTTTAGGCAAGTGTGTGCAATTTTGACAATAAATCAATTACCTGGCGCCACTTGTCACATTAGCTGTCTTTCACATAGTTTGAGGTTAACCAAAGGACATTTTTGCCTCACAATATTTTATTATAATTGTGAAGAGAGATAGTACAAAATTAATGTGTTTTGCTATATTTCATTTCAATTACAATTATAGCATATGAATTTTAACAAAATGTTAAAATTTAGCTAAATGCAATTTAAAAAAAGACTTTTTATCGAATTATTATTGTAAATCGTAAAGTCTTTTAATAGAGTTCACATCAGTGCAAATGGCCAAGCCGAATGTAATCTTCAAATTCGGACGGATATTTTGTTCTTGAGATTTAAGATAATTTTCACTTTGCTGTTCGTTTTCCATGTCCATGTAAATCCATGCAGTTTGGCTTTCGTTTGTAAATCGATTCTGTTGAAGTATTTTACTGATTGGTAGTTTAGTTTCGCCCATAAATTGATGAGGCGCAAATGGATTGGCATCATAACATCGAACAAACAGAATATCCTCACAATGGTGCACATCGAAGTGAGAGTTCAATTGCCAAATGAGTAGTTGATTGTCTTCAGTTGTGTCATTATTAGCAATACTGGTGATGTTTTTTGTAATGCCTAACTTCAGTTTTGATAGAAATGATTTTCGAATGCCTCTGTCAAAGTTTGTTTGAGGCTTTTGAGATTTCATTACGCGTCGAACAGTTTCACTGGTTGTGATTGAATATGCCTGAGACCAGTCTTTGCCCATAGCCACCTTGCAGTACGCGTTTAGTGCATCTAATGCGTGGATTAAACATTGAACATTATCGGAACATGCAAAACCAACTTACAGTTTTGGCCGTACAACTGAAGTGCCTCCACACTGACCAATGTTAAAATGGCAATAGGTTTCTGAAGAGGCGCCCCAATCTGTCCCTTGTCAATATCTCGAAACATCTGTTCGGTTTTGGTGTAGTTGTACTTGGCATGATTAATCTGCTGTATCCAATTATCCCATTCCTGCATTGAATTGGCTTGAAGAGAAATGTGCTTCTTTATGGATTTTATTTCGAGGCGAAACAAATTTGAATTCAAAGATGTTTCAAACTCGTCAAGGTCAGCCACTTGAAGATCGTTCAGCAGAAATGGCTTTTCGTGCAATGTACATTTCAGGTGACGTGTATCTTCATTCTTAAAAATATTTATGATAGTGGTAGAATCTTCTAAAATGTTTAGTGGAGGTTCGTTTGGTTTGGCAAGAAGAAGGAAATCATTAAACAAGAATGCAAACAACATTTTTGAATCGCTCAACAAAATGCCCGAATGGAGTAAAATTCGATTACCTAGCAAATGAGAATGTTACCATTAAAATCAATTCAAAATTGGTGACCAAACCTAGAAATTGTGTATCTGAGTTAAACTCAATAGTTTGATCCAGCTGATTACTTGAAATTAAAACATGTTTTTGAATCCACTGAAAATTTTGAAACGGTTCCAATTGTTGGCACATTTTATCATATATTTTGTTAATTTTTTGGCACAACTTTTTGGCACTTTTCAAAGCCCGTTCACAATTTTCATAGTCGAAATGTGTTTTCAGAGTGTTCTTAAGCAAATTTTCAATCAACAACCGATATCTAGGAATTCGTCTCATTGGTGAATCCAATCCAAATTTGTATGTAAATTTTTCTTCTCTACCAATTTGTTCGTTTTCATCAATTTTACTTAGCAACTCAGCAACTTTGCTCGAGCAATATTGCTCGTAAATGGGAAGCATCCGTTCCAAATAATCCACCAAAGTCAAACCAATGGAACTTTCGGGAAGTTTGTTTTGAACTTGCAGATTCCTGACAAAATATTCAAATTATTAAATCAGTGATATTAATAATAATATCAAAATTAATATCAATACTCACTTAAAATGTTCGTTGAAAGCAAGGTTGATTTCATAGATTTTTCGCAAATGTCCAAAAATGTCATTAGTTTCTTCTATGGACATCAAACAACTTTTCTGAATTAAATCCGAAATGTTCTTTTAAAAACAGAAAAATTATTAATAAATTATTAACATCAATTACTCAATAATTATTAAATGGAATACCTGTAAAGTAAAATTCATTTCATTGAGGTATTTATCTTCGGTTTCAATCAATTCTTTGATTATATAGATACGTGTTGGACTTTTATGTTCTTCATTGTGAGTGTTTGAATCCATTTGAAGGGTAAATTCTTGAGAATTTGAATTGGACGAATCAAAATGAATGTTTTCATTCACGTCTTTCGCATTTTGTGTGCAATGTTCATTTGAGGGCGTCCATTCAATCATATCAGTGTTCGACAGTGTTTCCGTGCTGATTGTTCGCTCCAGTGCCAAATTGTTGTTGCCGTTGTTATGGTCAGAATTGAGTGGCCTAACATTTTTAGAAGGGAAAAGTCCAGTTTGGCCTGTCCGTTCATTTCGTCCGTGCCACCATTTGGAATAGCGTCGTTCCAGCACAGAGATAATGTCATTCTCTTCAATGTCGATCTCATCGTCGCGCTCAGAATTGTAGATAGCGAATGCAATCATTCGGTGATCTATTAAAATATAAAACAATTTAAGATCAATAATCGAATGCTTATTTATTAAATTTCTAAAATATAATTCAAACGTACCTGTTTCATTTTGAGATAGTTGTGAACTATTTGACGATTTCAGCTCTAACTTTTTGTCTTGGTGACTATCGACCATGTTGTTACTATTTAAATTGTGGTTCTGTGTGTATATGTGAGAAAAAATGTTGTTTATGAAAAAGAGAAACAAAATAAACCTTCAAGTCAAGCGTAAAATGACAGATAAGCAATATATTGCCAAAAATTTTACTCACCAAAATGCTATTGCAATTAGATTACACTGACACTTAACAATTATTTTGTCACCCTTTATAATTTATAAATTTATAAGTGATTTCTAATTTACAGAAAGAACTATCGGTGACTAAGCGCCACAACACCTCTTATTGTTATAATAAGAGAAAATATCTAATCTAAATTTCCGGAATAGACGCACAAATATAAGATTTACTTTGATAATGGAGTTTGCACATTTGTGTATGTTTAATTGCCTTTGCCATTGGACTCTACCGAATACGCGTACTTCTCTCTACATTGGTAATCGTATATGTTTGCAACTTTAGTTTAGATCAAACCGATCATTTAAATGCTCCCATCTGAAGAGGCAAATTAATTGTGCAATTTTAAATTGTTCTTCTGATTCCCTATAGGGATAGCTATTTAAAGGACAGAAGGATAAGATTGACAAGATTTTGAATGTGTAAACGAATCAGCAAAGTCTTTTTTCTTAATAAAATTTCACACCTTGAAGAATCGTTGATTAACAATTTTTAATTTATAATAAACCAATGAGTTTATTGTGGTATTATGATAAATAGGATATATACAAATATTTATTAAAAATAAAATCAAAAATTTCTAATATTTCCAATGAGGTTATTTTATTAGCTTTTGAATTGCTTTAATAAAAATTCGTCGTGATTTTTATCTGTATAAATGTTAATGATTGTAGATTCTAGATGTTTTGGTTGATATTTGAATGGCATTTGACCAAAATTAAAGAAACATTGCTGATGCTTTGCCAATGTTACACAAGGGAAATATGAATTGTTAGAAAATATAATACGTTTCATCTGGAAATCTTTTGCATCAATTGAAGAAAACCTGATATCAGAAAAATCAATCTGATAACCGTTAAGATAGAAAATGATTTTTTCTTTTTCAATATTAATTAAACAGCCAATTACATCGCCAACATGACCATAGAGAAATTGTGCATATTTGTGCTGATGTTCATTATACCAAATGCACTGCTGTTGAGTGTCAATTCCGATTGACTGATTATCATCGCCAATTTGATTATTAAAATTCCTTTGTTTAGCAGACCAACCAATTCGAATGGAACCATTTGTCAAAACAATGACTTCATAGAAACACAATCCGGAATGAATTTCAGGCGATAAACCAATCGAAATATGCTCCTCGGAATCATTTCGGGCCAAATTATATTTGTTAGAGATTTTTATTTGTGAGTTTTTGATTTCTTTCCGAATTTTTAAGTTTTGGATGAACCATTCAGAACATATCGCAACTTGATAGTGAATTAAATCACCAGTTGTGTCGTAAATGTTTTCCAATTTTACAGAATACAGAGTAATCAATTTGTTTGCAAGTAAATAAAGTTGAGGACAATTTGTCAGATCAGTTTTCGGAATTCGTAAAATCAATTCTTCCAACAACAATAACGCAAAAAGAATTATTTCAATATCTGGCGATTCTGTGATTAATTTCACAGTATAATTGAGAATTTTTGTACTTAAAGTTAATTTGTTAAAGTTTGAAAACTTATTTTGTAAAATTTTTAATAAAATTCCAAATACCAAACATAAGTTTCTATGCAACTTCCAATCAAACATTTCAATTTGTTCAATATTCATAATTAAATTCAACATGTCAAACAAATTTATAATTGATTCTAGATTGAATAAATGTTTATTGAATAAATTCACGATTTTTAGATGATTTTGTTTGATCAATTTTGAGGGCAAATTTATAACTGATTGACAAAGCCGGCAAATGCTCACTGATTCGGCCCAATAAATATTTTTGAATTTTAAATACCTTTCAATTTTGTTGGTACTTATTTGTTTTTCCAAATAATCAAGTAGTACATTATCAAGTTTTGCTTGTTGGCAATCACCAAACTGAGAAAATTTTCCGATTGTAGGTCTCTGTTCTTCGTTTGTTAAAATTGAATCGATATTAGAAGTTTCAAAATGAAATGAGTCATTTATCAAAATTGGTGCTTGCATTTGGTATTTTTGTGTATTTTGGCAACTTTCCAAATGAATATTTCGATATTCTAAGGCTGGTGGATGCTTGAACGGTTCTAAGCCAAAGTTAAAGTGGCATTCTTGGTGAGGCGATAAAGTTGCTGCTGCATAGTAAAGTTCAGTTGAAAAATTCATGGCACAGTTATCAATTAATTTTCCATTGAGATAAAAGCCGCACACTTTTGTGATTGTATTAATAAGACAGCCAATTACATCTCCCATCTTCCATTGAACATTTTCTTTGATTAAAATCGGTCCATAGTACCAAATACAATTTCGGGACCCATCAAATCCAATAGAAAATTTATTATCTCCAACGCCATCAATTTCGGTGAATTTAGACTGTCTGGTAGACCATCCAATTTGCATGGTTCCTGATGACAACAGAACAGCTTCATAGAAATATATCCCAGAAGAAATTGGAAATAATGACATAGTTGTTGCAAATTGAGATAGATCATTTCGAACAGATAGTCCACTTTGAGACAGTTTAATCATTGGAATGTTTTCTTTTGCATCACAATCGTTATCCAACAAATTGCTTGACAACCAATGGGCACAAAACAAAATCTGGTACTGCTGATTGACTTGGTGGATGTCGTATAGAGACAACATCGGAATTGCTTTAAATTGATTCACTAGTTCCTTCAAAATTCTTACAAATTCATTTCTGGTGATGTGATTCATTGCTCTCTGTCCATAAAACTGGGTTACAAACAATTTTTCAAAGATCAAAATCGCCCAAAGTGTAACTTGCGCTTCTTGGTTGCATTTGCCAATAACTTTCACTAAATAATTCATTACTTTTTCGGTTAATTCAAGTTCAAATAATTTTTCAACATTTTCTGTCATAAATAATAGACTTAGGCAAATAATTTGATGATACATTGCTAATTTTTGGGACAATTCATCATCAATGGATTCAATCGAAGAAAACTTCATTAATTTCAGTAATATTTCTTCATTTAAATTGGAAGAAAAAATATAGCCCAAATGGATATAGAGTAAACTCTCGTTAGTTAGAATTAAATTTAAATTTTTCTCTTCCAAAAGTTTATTTGCAGAGAATGCCAGTCTAAGTATTTGTTCAATTTCCAACCAATTTGAGTGCTTTTGATTATAAATGTCAATCAGTTCAATAAGGTTTGGTGTTTTCAAAATTTCCATGATAAAATTGTCAAACAATTTTTGACGATCGTTTTTAAAGTTGGGAAAATTTATAAAATTTTCAATGAAATTAATTTGGCAATGAAAGCTTTGATATTCGACATCCGGTGGTGGATATTTGAAAGGCGTTTGACCAAAATTAAAAATACATTGTTGCAATGGCCCAATGCTTGCCGCTGGGGAATATTCGTCGGTATACGATAAATTTATTTTAGTCTTTTGGTCAAGAAGGCTTTTTTGAAAGCCCACAAGATTACCATTTAAGTAAAAGTTAAACTTTTGGTTAATCAAATCAATTTCACAACCGACAACACTTCCTGCTTGCCAACGATGAACACGATCAATTTTGTAATTAATATGTTTGTTGACGATGTGACCCCTGTTTCCATCAAATCCAATCGAACATTTGTCATTTCCAAGAGTATTTTTGTTCAAAAATAAATTTTCTTTTGAAGCCTAGCCAAATAGGAATGAACCACTGGTCAACAAATTGACTTCGTAAAAGTACACTCCAGGTTTAGTAAGATTGAAATTGAAAAAGATATTTTGCCAAATGTGGTCACTACGAGCACTTAGCTGACATGAAGAAAATTTCATGTTCAACGTTTTCAAAGTTAAATTTTCAATTTGATATCGAATTTGAGATAATAACGAAAATATATGACAGTTTTCTTCGAGATAATAATTCGCACAAAAGTTTATTTGATATTTGACCAAATCAATTTTTGACGAAATTGAATTTTCAGAAATTTCTGTTGCCTTTGTCAAATTGAGTAATTTTTCATTGATCTCATTACTATTTTCAGTAATATTTTTGAGCATTACAAAACAATTGATAGCAAATAGTTGTGTCCACGTATTCGCATAGTATCTATTGGAAATCTTGTCCAATAGATAATTTGATACTTCAGTATAGAGCAACTGTTTGTCATCGTCGGAATACTTTTGAAGAACTGTCAAAAGAACAAGACAAATGTTCTGGTGCTTTCGTTTGTTTTTAGCTGAAATTGGATCAAGTTTGAAGTTTGAAGTTATAATTTCAAATATTTCGTTGTGCTTTGGCATTGATAAATTAGTTGATAATAAATTTTGAATTATATGTCCAGCGATAACATCAATTTTACCATTATTAGAATAGACTCCAAGAAAGTTGACTATAGATTTAAATAAAAAAAGAACATCTTCTTTTTGCTGAATCAAATTTGCAAAATCATATTCCAGACCTGTGAGATCGGTACATTGATTTAGAAAAGTTTTTTCAATTCTCAGCACTAGTTTATCAATTTTAATTTGTTTCTGATTTTCTTCCTTTGCAACGTCTGGCGACTGGAATTCGATTATATCGTGAACATATAACTCATACTTGGTTGCATCGCTTTTGGATGAAATGTGGAAATTCAAAAATTGTACATTTTTTGGAGGATATTTGAACTTGACATTACCGAAGTTGAAGAAACAGTGTTGATGTGGAAATGTGAATATTGCAGTGGCGATGAAAATCTTGTTTGAAAAGTTGACATTCAATTGATGATCGATCAATGCTCCGTTGATGAAGAAATCAAATTTTCTATTGGTGCAATCGATTAGACAACCAACTGTGATTCCCGCGTTTAGCGAAACAGTTGAATCAAGTTTGTAATTTTGATTATCGTAATTTATTGTTCTGTTAAAGGTATTCAAAAATATTGAACTCTCGGCGAAATCATCTTTACCATGATCCTCAATGGACCAACCAATTCTAATAGGAATGTCAGTCAAAATGGTAACTTCATAATAGTAAACATTTGAGAGCACTTTAAATGAAGATCTCACAATTGGCTTAAAATATTGATCACATCTGGCCGAAAAGCTGTTTGTGGATATTTTAAAAGATGGAAAATCCGAATTCACAATCAAATCTAATTTAGCAAGAACCCATTTGGCGCAAAACCAAACTTGATATTGGTAAAAATCAAATTCCAACTTTTTTAATAACAATTTATCTGACTCTAAAGTTGACAATTGTTTTTTTCAATTTTGCTATATTTTGATCGTTTTGCTCAATAGATGAATTTTTAAAGGGTAGCAATTTCTCTAAAACAATTATGGCCCACAAGACTGTTTCCATGTGTTTTCGCATTTCAATGATTTTGAGTAAATAATCAAACATTTGATCGACAGTTTTCGGTTCAATGTGGTCGACTTTGCACCGATTGAAAACAATCACAAAAGTTAAGCAAACATTTCGATGCTTAACCCAGTGCAAGTCATGCAAGTACTGTTCGTCTGTAACCAATTCTTTAATAACTTTCATTAAATTAGTAAATACGTGAATTTTATCTTCATTATTTAGATCTGTGCAAAATATTTCTTCGTAAATGTAGTAAGCATTGAAGACCAACGAATTTGATTCCTCCAAAATATTGTTCACAAATGACTGAAACAATCTCTCTAATCCGACAACATAACTTCCAACTGTTTTAACATTTTCTCTATTCAAATTAATACTGTAAATTTTATCTTCCAGTTGCTTTTGTTTTTCGTCGTCAAAATAAATAATTTTTCCGTTGTCCATTTTATGTTTAAAAAATTCGGATTGCCGTATTAACTTTTGCGTATATCGCAGGAGATGATTGGTTCCAGAAACGAATTCTCAAGGCTATCAATTTTACAATATTGTGATGTCAATATTTCAAGCTTGATAACTATAATTAATATGTTTTAATTACTATGTTTAAATATTAAATATAATTCCTATTTAATGTTAACAGTAAATAGTATTTACTAAATACTCAAATAAATGCAAATTTGCAAATATTTATTCATAAAATGATTTACTTACATAATTATTTCCAGGGAATATAAAAAACAATAGACAGGCTGCTTTTTAAAAGTCAAAGCAAAGTAACATTTTTAATGAATAAATAGCACAGTATACTATAGTAACGCCTATTTAGCGCAAATTGCTTTCACTGAAAATTTAATTTGCTATCATCGTTAAAGCATACAAAAAAAGTAATGACTTGTGCAATAAAAGTAGATTACATTAGCCCAAAGCACATTGTGCATTGATAAAAACTATTTTTACTACTACTCGTCACTAATTCAATTTTTACAAACTTTACATATGTAAGGTATTGAGATTTATTTATATTAAAATTTTTATTTTTGTGCTTGTGTTAACAGGGCATCAACAGAACAGGATGCGAAACTTAGCCAATGAGAGAATTTTTAAATAGGTTTTTTGGGCTTAAATTAATATTTTAATAAGTTTATGTTAATAGCCAATAGAATACGATAAAACAGGAAACGTTTTCAGTAGCAAAAACAAACAGCCTTAAGTGTTTCTCACAAGTCAAACTTTTTTCCCACAAGTGCCAATATTTTGGTTACGTCATAAATGAAACCACAACTGTTCAATTTTGACAAGTTTGTGAACAAGTAGACAAATAAAATGTAATGACAAAGTATGACAAAATTATGTACAAATAAATGTAAACAAATATCAATGTAAATATGTCATATATTGTGCTATGACTTTGTTTACTTCTCAAGAAGTTCTCATATTGATAAGGTAGACCTGACAATTATCGTGCACAATTGTGCACCATAATTGATTATTGCATTAGTGCAACTGTGACAATTTTCATGGTGCCTCATCAATCAACAATTGAGATCGGCATTCGTTCTATAGATGACACACATGACACCTTTTCCACTTCTGCCATCACGACCATAAAATAATATAATTAATTGTGCATTTATTTTATTGTGGTTTAGATTTGAGACATCATAAAAGAGTTTGTCTACGATTAAGTTTAACTACCACTAACGGCACATAATGGGCATTGAAGTACGATTTGCGTACGAATTGTTAGGCCTCGACTTTAACTCACCACCCAATGTCATCAAAAAAGCTTATCGACTGTTGGCTTTGGAAAAGCATCCCGACAAGTGTCCTAACGACCCGGAAGCGAACAAAAAATTTGTACAAATACAAAAAGCATACGAATGTTTGCTCAATTTTCAAAAAGGAGCAAAATTAAAAGTCAACTCAAACTATACTTCAGGTAAAGATTTAATGATAAATAAATTTATATTAATTATCGCAAATCAATAGAAAATACTCCAACGCATCAACCGCCACCAAATGAGTTCCCGCTCATACTGACATTGGAGGAAATATTTCTAGGATGTACAAAACACGAGAAAAATTTTCGTAAAGTCACCGATAGAAACGGATTAGATAAAATTGAAGCATTTACTACAGTTGTGGAGGTCAAATGTGGCACACTTGCTGGTGCTCGGATCACTCTAACCCAACAAGGCGATCGAATATATGGAAAAATACCAGCAAATGTTGTTTTTATTGTCCAAGAGGAACAACATCGATTGTTTAGACGTAACAAATTTGACCTTCAATACATTGCCACAGTAACGTCGAAAGAAGCAATTTTAGGAGTTAAAAAACTAGGCATTCCAACTTTAGATAAAGAACCACTGTTCCTAACAGTAAATGGGTTAATCACCAAAGATACCGTCCATCGAGTAACTAATCGGGGATTATTCTATGATTCACATAAAAAACGAGGAGATTTGATTGTTAAATTTGATATTGCTTTTGGTAAGATTGTAGAAGTATTGCCTTTTTAAATATTAGTCTTATAAATATTTCAATTTTAAAAATATAGATTCTGAAGATCAAGAACCTCCAATTGAACATGAAATTTTTCTTACCCTTCAACAAATATTGAAAGGCTGCATTAAAAATATTAAAATTACGCGAAAAATTATTAATAAAAATGGAGATGAAAAATTTGAAGATAAAATATTCAACATCAAAGTCAATCCTGGAACAGAGGTGGAAACACGGTTTCCATTTCCACAACAAGGCGATCGTAGACCGGGCACAATTCCGGCTGATATTATTTTCATAATCCGTGATGCACCAAACGAAGTTTTTCGAAGAAACGGAGTGGACATCGAGTACACAGCCAAAATAAAACGCAAACAATTGTGCATTGGAGACCAGATTGAAATTCCAACTTTGGATGGAGAGAAATTAAGTTTTTCGCTTGATGACATCAACAACCCAAAGACAGGAAAACGTTTCCCCGGCCATGGTCTGCCATACTTAACCGACATAAATCGCCGAGGGAATTTGATTGTTATGTTTGAAATTATCGATCCGTTTACTGATGGTAATGAATGATTGAATTGACAAATAGATTATTTTGTAAAATATTTTTATTTCAGTATTTCAAGATCCGCCGATAGAACACGATTTATTTTTGTCATTAGAAAACATTTTAAATGGATGCAAAAAACGTTTGAACATCAATCGTAAGATTGTTGATTCAGAAGGAAATGAAACTTCTAAAGACGAAATTGTAACCATAAATGTTCCACCTGGGACAGAGGCAGGGACTTTATTTAGATTTCCTCGATTAGGAGACCATCATGCTGGCACAATTCCATCTGACATTATATTTATCGCTCGTGATAAGCCAAACTATACGTTCGTACGAAATGGAATAGACATTGAATTCAATGTCAAAATTACCATGTTTGAAGCTCAGAATGGTTGTCAAATTCGAATTCCTACCCTAGAGAAAGAATTTTTCCCATTGAAAATTTACAAAGGCATAGAAGATAAAAGTGTAGAAGTTATTTCGGGTAGAGGATTGCCTCACTGTGAGAATGTTACGAAACGGGGCGATTTATTAGTACAATTCGAAATCGTCGAAAACACTATGAAAGGTTTAATAATAATTTTGATCAATCTTTTATTGACGTTTTACATTTATTAGATGATCAAATTGAGCACTTTGTCAATGCAACTCTCGAAGACATTTTATATGGTTGCACTAAACAATCTACATTCAACCGCAAAGTAATTGATTTTAATGGAAAAGAAGTAGAAGAAACCAAAGTATTTAACATAGAAATCAAACCTGGAATTAAAGATGGAACACAATTCTGCTTCTATCGTGAAGGCAGTCAACAAAAGGATCGAATTCCAGCAGATATTATTTACACTGTTCGACAAAGTCCCATTGATCTATACTTTAAACGAAATGGCAATGACTTGGAGTGTTTAGTACCAATTAGCAAGCGTGAATTAGTTACGCGTCAATTGACTGTAATGACCTTTCAACATCATCTATTGAAGATAAAATTGGATAAATCAGATTTAAGAAAAATGTTTATCAGAATTCCGGGTCATGGAATGCATTACGTTGTGGATGGTCTAATGATGCGAGGAGATTTGGTAATACATTGGAAACTTCGCAAGTAATTTTAATTTAATACAAATTAGCTTCAAAAAATTTAAGAATATATGAGAATTATGATATTCAAAATGCTTAATTTAAATTAATCTTCTTCTTCGCTTTCAATTTCTTGAATAGTCGGACCAGATCGAGATTTACTTTTAGGGTTGTTGGAATTATTTTCAGTATTTCCAGATATGAAACCTGTATGGAATTTAAAATTTAAAAATTAATTAAAATTTAATTGAACATACCTGCAAGTTCCTCTCTAGCTTGTTTGTAAATAATCAAAATGATTGGTGTGCACACATTTTCCAAATCCTTTCGTTTGCGTTCCATCTCGTTTGCACCAGCATCGGGATTGTTTGCCACCCATTTGATTGTCTCCGCAATTGTCTCCTCAATTGTCTGTTTGTCCTGTGCTGATATATTCGTTCGAACTGTCTCTTCTCTCAGAGTGGATCTCACCTGAGTGATGTACTCGTCCAGGCCTGTTTTTACGCTAGCACGAGCACGCAGATTATCGTCTTCTTCTCTGTTCAATTCTGCGTCCCGAATCATTCGATCAATGTCTTCCTTTGACAAACGGCTTTTATCGTTGGTGATTGTAATTTGCTTTTGCATTTTTGGGTTTTGCACATCCATTGCCGATGCATGCAGAATACCGTTGGCGTCGATTTCGAAAGTAACCTCAATTTTAGTGAGCTTCATTGGTGCCGGAGGAATGGGTCCCAGCTGGAATTCGCCCAACAAATTATTATCTTTTACGAGTGCTCTCTCGCCTTCAAAAACTTTAATTTTCACAGTAGTCTGATTGTCAAAATGAGTTCCGAATATTTTAGTTTCTTTAGTGGGAATGGTTGTATTTCGAGGAATCATGACTGTCATCGTGCCACCTGCACTTTGAACGCCAAGCGACAATGGAGTGACATCCAACAGTACCACATCGTCCAATGTCTCCGATTGATCTCCATTCAAAATGGCCGCTTGAACAGAGGCACCATAAGCGACAGCTTCATCAGGATTGATTGATTTGTTCAACTGTTTGCCATCGAAAAATTCCTGTAACAGTTTCTGAATTTTTGGAATTCGAGTAGATCCACCCACCAGAACAATGTCATGAATGTCTGATTTTCGCATTTCAGCGTCTTTTAAAGCTCTTTTCACAGGTTCAAGAGTTGATTTGAACAAATCCGAACACAGATCTTCAAATTTAGCTCGAGTCAGCGTTGTATTGATCACCACACCACCAAAAGTGTTTGCCACAATAATGTCAGCTTGATTTTCGAATGACAGCTTTCGTTTGGCATCTTCACACTGTGAACGCAAAAATCGAAGTGCAGTTTTGTTTTGAGATATGTCGACCGCATTTTTATTGAAGCAATCCTCAATGAAATAATTGACCAATTTGTTATCGAAATCTTCGCCACCCAAATGAGTGTCACCAGAGGTCGCACGTACTTCAAATACTCCATCGGCAATGATGAGAATGGATACGTCAAAAGTGCCTCCACCCAAATCAAAGATTAGCACATTTCGCTCTGCATCCGACTTTTTGTCCAGTCCATACGCAATGGCAGCAGCAGTGGGCTCATTGATAATTCTCAACACATTCAGTCCGGCAATGGCACCTGCGTCTTTAGTGGCCTGACGTTGAGAGTCATTGAAGTAAGCAGGCACCGTAATGACCGCATCTTTAACTTTAGTTCCAAGGTATGCCTCAGCAATCTCTTTCATTCGCTCCAAAATCATAGCCGATATTTCTTCAGGGGTAAAGCGCTTATTTTCTCCTTGATATTCAATCTGCAATGAAATGCATCAAAATGAATATCAATTTTAAAATAACATAGGCCACATACTTCAACTTTAGGTTTTCCTCCTTCATTTACAAGATTAAACGGGAAATGTTTCAAGTCGTCCTGCAGTGAGGCATCATCAAACCTTCGACCAATCATTCGTTTGGCATCGAAAACTGTGTTTGTGGCATTTGTGGGCGCTTGACTTTTCGCTCCATCACCAATCATTCGTCCGGCATGTGTGAAAGCCACATACGAAGCAGTGGTTCGATTGCCCGTTTCCTGGTTAGCAATAATCTCCACCACCGAATCGCGAAACACACCAACACAAGAATAGGTGGTGCCCAAGTCGATGCCAATCACATATGAGCGGTCCCCTTCATTGTCCATATTTTCAGTAATTATTTTAATTCATAAAATTAAATTTTTTTAATTTTATTGTCCATACTTACACTTAACAACAAGGCAATATTCAAACAAACAAATGTCTAATTAAATAAACTGATGATTGAAATATGTTTGAGAAATGTATACAGACGCGAGCCTAGTTGGCATTAGTGGGAAATGTGATCTGCCATAATTGATTTTGATTGATTTGTTGCAACACGCATTTTTACAATACAAAACTCTCTCATTTCCAATTGTTTTCAATCTCCCTGTACATTTGAGTGTTGTCAAACAAATTGAAGATAGCAAATATTGTCATGTACAAAAGCTATTGTCTAAATATTCCAAGAATAGATTACACACAAAGTGGTCTCGTTTAGCCATGTTTCTCATATAAAATGTATGTCACAACGCTAACCCTAATGGATTTACAACTTGTTGAATGTCTGTTAAATTATCCAATGTAGTTGTACAATATATTATGCTTTGCATTGTATGCTCGTGATCTTATCTCATAGTCTGACATAGCAATAGATATATACAAACATTGCTTTTGCTGCTTCATGCGAAAATCTGTTGGGCCTGCCTACATCTGTTTGTTCATTCTTGGTAAATAACACCCCGTACTCGAGTGTGAGATAATTTATTAATTGATTTATCTGAACACAAATTCTCTAACTGCTTATCAGATAGCTTTATTATTATTTTATACTTCCAACTTGGTAAAACTCACTTATGAGTTCTTTTGTATTTGTAACAAAAATTAATTCACTGTCCAATATAATCGCAAAATTGTATTTTGAAATTATTAGCTTTTTTCATTCATGGATAAAAATGATAAACGAGGAAAACATTTTTAATGGTAAGTTAAAACAATTAATTAATTATTCTTGATTTTCACTTTTAAATTTATGAAAGATTCGTTACAAAACAATCTTCTTTCCAGGAAAATTGGTATGGAATATTTATTGAGATCTTTATAATTGAATTGAATTTTCGATTTTAAGGTTTGGCTCGAAATTCCATTCGCATACCACAGAAACAACAAATTGAAATTCAAGATGGCGATTCGAGTTTGAGTTCCAAAAAAATTCGCTTAGAATTAGATAAACCAATAGAGCGCGAACTTATTGTGAGTCTTGAAGACATACTTCGAGGTACAACAAAACATGAAAAAATCACTCGAAATGTACTCGATTCAAATGGATCTGTGAAGCAAGAGGATAAAAATTTCAATGTCAAAGTGAAAGCAGGAATGGCAATCGGAAGTCGAATCACATTTCCCGGAGAAGGTAATCAATCAAAGGGCTATGCACAAGGAGATGTGGTTTTCATTGTCAAGGACGAACCAAATGCTCGATTCAAACTAATCAATCAAGTTGACATTGAGTACACTGCCAAAATTACGGTTGAGGAGAGTAAAACTGGTTGTGAGTTGGCAATTCCCACATTGGAAAATGATCCAATACTTTTGACTATTGAGGAGGAAATTACTGAAGATATGGTCGAAAAGATATCAGGCAGGGGACTGTTCTATGCAAATGAACCCAAAAAGAGAGGATGTCTTATAATTCGATTCGAAATATGTGAACACATGCCTGAAGAAAGATTGACAGCCGAAGACGATGATCACATTGATGGTATGAATGGTAATGCTTTTGTTATAATAAAATGACTAAAATTTAAAGTATAGAACTGGACAATGAATCATCAAATAAAGAAAATCAATCTAAATTGAGTCAAAATAGTAATTTTAATGGTAAAATCATTAGTTATTTAATAAAGTTGTTTTGTAATTAAGATTCACAGCAAGAGCAGCCAAGACCAAGTGGAACCACCAGAAAAGGACCATCACTTCCTCAAGACCCTCCAGTGGAGCATGATTTAAAATTGACTCTGGAACAAATATTGAAAGGATGCAAAAAGAAGCTTATGATCACTCGAATCGTACTGGAGCCAGATGGCGAAAGTGAAACATTTGAAGATAAAGTGGTGAGAATTGAGGTCAAACCTGGCACCGAAGAAGGAACAAGATACACCTTCCCTCGAGAAGGCGATCACAATCCCGGCACAATCCCTGCTGATGTCGTCTTTATTGTGCGTGATAAACCTCACGATGTATTCAAACGTTATGGTCCACACATTGAGTACACTGCATCGATTACACAGAAACAATTCTTGAATGGAGAGAAAATCAGGATTCCAACATTGGAGAAAGAGGACCTAGAGTTCTCACTTGGGGAATTAACGAAACCAAGCGCGGTAAAACGTTTCTATCATAGAGGTTTGCCATTTGCAAAAGATGCTAATAAAAGAGGCGATTTGATTGTGCGATTCGAGGTCAATAAAAATTCAGGTACGTGCAAACGAAATTAATGCACATTACTAACATTATTATCAATAGACATTGATGATAATTGGGAAGTGACATCTGCAATTTCAGAAACTTTCCAAGATCCCCCAATTGAAAATGATCTATTTATTACACTCGAACAGATATTAAAAGGATGCACAAAGAAATTAAAAATTGACAAACTGATTGTCGATTCGAATGGAAACGAGAGAATTGAAGATAAAATATTGCAAGTTAAACTAGAGCCCGGGACTGAATTTGGATCCAAAATAACATTCCCAAGAGAAAGTGATCAACGACCTGGAATTATTCCGGCTGATATTATTTTTACAATCAAAGAAAAGCCACATGAGGTTTTTAAAAGAAATGGTTTAGACATTGAGTACCAGGTGCAGGTTTATGAGAAAAATTGCAAGGATGGGACTAAGATTCAAATTCCGACACTTGAAAAAGAAAAAATTACTTTGACCCTTAATGAAACTATGGCACGAAATAATGTTGTACAAATTGAAAAGCGAGGTCTACCTCACCAAAGTGATATATCTAAACGAGGAAATCTCATTATTCGATTAAATGTAATTAAGGATACTTCAAATGGGGGTAGGTTTGACTGAGTTGTTGAATTTTCTGTAATTATGTGCATTGTATTGATTTAATAGAAACAAACCAAGACATTGTGGAAATTAACAGACAAAATTCAACTGAAGATGGACAAGTAGTGGGTCAACAATCCCAACAGACTGCGCCAACTCAATCTAAAAGTAAGTTTTTTCAAATAAAGGCACGGTTGTTTAAATTGGTAAAATAAATTCATTTAAGTAAATGAAACAAACGAACCAAATTACCAAGATGGCCTTCAAAGAGAAGAAAACAAGGATAACATCCAAGAATTACAAATGACTCAAAGCAATGTTGTAAAAACCCGAAACGATATGTCCCAATCTACACAACTTCAAAATAGACATGCACAACAACAAGAAAATTCTCTAAATCAAATGGATAAAAACGGAAAAAGCAGCAACGAAATTCAAGTAAGGAAAAATCTTCAAATTTTACCAAACAAACATTTATCATCTCAATCATATCAACAATTAATTCAAATTCAACAAGCCATACAAGAAAGTTCCGTAACCCAAGTGGCGAAAATGCAGGAGACTCATAGAGAAAAAGATAGCCAAATTGAAATATCACAAAAGCCTCAAATATTTACAAACCAACAAAAGCTTACAAATGAACAATCGCCAAAAGTTCAATCAACAAAGAAATTGGAGAAAAATCGGCCAAAATTAGTTGAATCTAGCCCACAGCTTCAAAAAAGACCCCAATGTGGAATATGAGCTTCCGCTAACTTTGAAAGAAGTATTTTTTGGTGGCGAAATTATTGAAAATTTGAATATCAATGTTTTGGATTCGGATGGGATAGTAAGAAAAAAATCAATTTCTTTTCGAATACCAGTTCAGCCGGGAATATTGCCGGACAAAAGATATATATTTCCCAATGCACATCATCAAAGTATTGGAAGAATTCCCGCAGACATTACTTTCATATTCAGTGATATGAAGCACCCATATTTCAGACGCCAAGGATCAAATGTTCTTTATACAGCATTGATTACGCAAGATGAAGCCAAAAATGGAGTGCAACTTAAGGTTCCGACACTCGAAGGTAGGCTAAAAAAAATATCATTGAATGGTCCAATTAAACATGGCACAGTCAAAAATTATAAAAATCGAGGTTTACCAAATTTTAGTAATCCACAAGAACGTGGATTATTCATAGTGCGATTTGAAACTGTAGATGACGTATTCAAAGGTAATAAAAATGTCTAGTACCAATGGTATAATAGTTTATATAATCTTGAATACGTTTTTATATCTTTTTAGATCCGTCAATTGAAAAATTAATTAAAATTACTTTAGAAGAAATCCTACATGGATGTCGCAAAGAAATTAAGTATAATCATACATTCTTTGATTTAGATAGACATGAGCAGACGATAGAAAAGATTATACCAATTGACATCACTCCCGGGACGGAAACAGGCGGTGTGTTTTACTATTCTCGGTTGGGCGATACCAGAGAGGGGAGAATTCCTGCTGATTTTGAAATTACAATTCTTGAGAAAAAGCATCCAAATTTTACTCGCAAAGGAAATGACATCGAGTATAAGGCAAAGGTGTTGCAAAGAGATTTGGCCAGAGGGTATATGTCAATACCAACACTTGAAGGACCAATTGATATTCAAATTAGAAGAGATGTTGCGACGAATCCAATTCAGCGAGTGCATGGATATGGTCTACCTGATTGTACCGGAAATAGAGGAGATCTTGTGGTTCACTTTAAAATTGTTGATGCTGGCACTGTTCAGGGTAGGAATGGACTCATTTCCTTTTTTAAATGTGACTGTTTATTACAATAGTGTTCTTTTTATTAATTATTCAGATAATTCAATAAAAACGTTACAAGAGGATATGCCTGATGAGATCATATATAACTTACCGTTGACCTTGGAAGAAATTATAACTGGCACCACAAAAAGGGTTTCTCTTGATGATCAATATGGAAATAAGACAGGTAGAGTCATTTTTATCAATGTGAAAGCGGGAAGTGTAGCTGGCACCATGATTCGCTGTGATGTGAAAGATTATCAAAAGCTGACCATTATCACAGAAGAAAGACCACATCAATATTTCAAAAGAATGGGACTAGACATTCATTATGAAGCACACATTTCCTTAAAAGAAGCTTTGTGTGGAGGAAAAGTGCAAATTCCGAAATTGAAAAAAATATTCAACATGCAACTTGAACCAGTAGTCAATCCAAACAAACAACGAACAATTCTAAATCGAGGTATTCCCGACAATAACAATCTCCAACAGAGTGGAAATTTAATTGTTTTTTGGAAAATACGTTTCCCAAGCATTCTTCCCAAAGAAAGCAAATCACAGTTAACTAAAATCTTAAGTCCAATTTTTTGAACAATATCCAAACAATAGGGATAAAATTAAAATACTACATTGTGAAACCCAACAAATTCAACCTCCAAAGCAGTCAAATCAATTAAATCGAAATCCTCCAATTGAGCACGCGATAATTTTGTCACTTGAAGAAATTCTTTTAGGAACTTCAAGCCCCTACCAAATTGCCCGTATACTGATCGACTCTAATGGAAACAAGAAAATTGATTTAAAGGTACTAAATGTAATGCTGTGCCCTGGTCAAATGGAAACAATTTTTCCAAAAGAAGGAAATCACCACCCTAACATGTCTCCATCAGATGTTATCTTCAGAGTAATTGATGCACCGCACCAAATTTTCAAACGACACAACCGAGTGGACATCGAATGTATTGCTGTGATTACGCTACAAGAAGCGCTTTGTGGATTCATTCTCCAAGTACCTACACTAGAGAAGAAAATAATTGAACTTTCGTTTGGGTTAGATGATGAAAGTGTCATCGCGCTCGAAGAAATTCACACAATTCCCGGACTGGGTTTACCTTATTTAAATGATCCCAACAAAAGGGGGAATTTAATTGTACGATTCGAGATTATCTTTCCTGATGAATTGTCAAAAGAACAAAAGAATAAAATTGAGAAAATTCTCAAGGTGTAATCAAATTATAAATATGAATTTATATTTTATTGTGCATTTAGGCGCATTTATGTTCTCGCTCTCAATTCTGATTAATCGCTATATCTTATGAATATGATTATAATATATTTTCTCGTAATGTTAACCAATAAGTATAATTAATAATAAATAAGAGAATAAATTTATTGAACAGTAATATTGATATGCAAGTGCATGACATTTGTTTGACTTTGTTTGCCCGGCACAACTGTCGGAACTCCACCACTTTGTCCTAATCCACAATCAAATAGTCAGACCAACTGTGTTGAAAGGCCAATTCCTGGAATCAAACCAGAGGATCGTCAATGGTATCACGTATAACAAAAGGTATTGTCAATAAGGAAAAGGCAAATAGTAAAACACGTCAATGCTTTAATTTACGATATGATAAGGCAACAAGTGCACTCACAAATGGCAAACACCCAACAAAGTGTATTATTCCAAGTGAGGCAATAGCAAATCCGGTTTAGTCAGAACTGGAGACATTTGACAAATTGGACATGCACTGATAATTTGTTGGATTATTTAGGTCTGTCTGTTTCGGTGTTTAGGTGTGTCTGTTTGTACATTTCCAACTCATTGTCAAATCTCATGCCTCCAATATTTTGACTCCAATATCACATTAATATGAACAAACAATTTACTTAAGTTAGAGATAAGACAAAAAACACATGACATTTATTTGGTATGAATTAGTCAATAACTTCCGAAACTGTAGGACCAGTTCTTTTAGAATCAGGCTTAGTTGAATTGTCCATAAAGTTAAATAGAAATATAAATTGGTCATTATCAAACTTGTATAAAAGCACCAAAAAGACCATACCTGAGAGAATATCTATGGCACCCGCAACTCTAGCTTGTTTGTAAATCTTTGAAATGATCGTCTTGAAGACACTCTCTATGTCTTTATGTTTCTTCACAATTTCTTTCTTGTTCACTTCTTTAACGTTGGCAATCCACTTTAATGTTTCGTCGATTTTGCGCTTAATTTTGTCTTTGTCTTCTTTTGATATCCTAAGCTTGACTGTATACAGCCTATAGGTTCGGGCACTTGAAGTATCAAATCATTTAATCCTTCGCGAATGTTCATTTGTTCGTGTGTTTGTTCGTCTTGTTCGGCCAAATGAAATGTCAAATGTAAGCTAAAGCTCAAAATGCAATCTACTGTAATGATTGTTTATAATACATGTGCGTGTTTTCGCAAAATTTATCATCAACAAAATCTAGGTACTATAGTGTACACAAGGGATTACGCCATGAATATACCTATTTCCGAATGCCCGATCAAACTAATTTGGCAAGCAGCGGCAAATAGGTCAAATCACACAAGAATGATACTGGAACCAAGGTCATAATAACAATAATTTATTTATTTTTAAAAATTATAATGGATTTTTATTTGTATTTTAATTAAATATGATTTTACAAAATAATAGAATTATCTAATCATTGAAATATTTTATCCATAATTGGGCTACAAATCTCCGTAAGTTGATCATGTTTCTGTTGGATTTCATCTTGAGTGACTTGAGTGACACTTTGCATCCACTGCACAACTTCATCCGCCTTGGCGCTCGCTGCACCGTGTTCATTGTCTGATATTTTTGTTCTCACTTCTGTTTGTTTTAGAGCCGATCTTATCTGGTAGATATAGTGATCCAATGCATTCCAAGCAACAATTCTCGAGCGCTCTCGATTGTCCTCTTCACAGTACAGTTGGGCTTGACGTTTCATTAGTTGGATGTCTTCCTCTGACAGACGACCTGAATCACTTGAAATTGAGATGTGATTCTCAATTTCGCCTTGTCGTTCCACCGCGGTTACAGTGAGAATGCCATTCACATCAATGGTGAATGTGACCTCGATTTGTGGTGCACCTCGCAAGGCAGGAGGGATGCTTTCAAGTAAGAATTGACCCAACAGGTGATTGTCTTTGGTCAGTTTGCGTTCGCCTTCGTAAACCTTGAAACGTACCGTTGATTGATTGTCTGAAGTTGTGGTGAAATAATCAATGGCAGTGGTTGGAATGGTAGTGTTTGCCTTGATCAGCGGTACCATTAGACCTCCAATCTCCTCCAGGCCAAGTGACAGAGGAATTATATCGAGAAGAAGCAGTTCTTGCAAGTCTTCCGATTCATCGCCAGTTAGGATGGCGGCTTGAACAGCCGCACCATATGCCACTGCTTCATCAGGATTGATTGATTTGTTCAATTCTTTTCCACCAAAAAAGTCCTGCAACAATCGCTGTATCTTGGGAATATGAGTCGACCCACCAACCAGAACAATTTCATCAATTTCTGATTCTTTCAAACTTGCACCCTCAAGTGCTTTCTCAACTGTTTTCAGAGTTGACTTAAAAAGATCCAAGCAAATTTCTTCAAACTTGGCTCGAGTAATGGTGAACGAGAAATCGATTCCATCATGCAAGTTTGGCACATCGATTGAGGCCTGCGTGGAGGCAGACAAGGAGCGTTTCGCATTTTCGCATTCCGTGCGCAGTCTTCGAAGTGCACTCTTGTTACCAGAAATGTCCGTTTGATGTCTCCGTCTAAACTCGTGCACACAGTAACCCACCAGTTGGTTATCAAAGTCCTCGCCACCGAGGTGAGTATCCCCAGAAGTTGACTTCACCTCAAAGACACCATCATCGATGCACAAAATGGACACATCAAATGTGCCTCCGCCCAAATCAAAGACAAGCACATTCTTTTCGCCTTGAGCTCGTTTGTCCAGTCCATACGCGATGGCGGCAGCAGTCGGTTCATTGATAATCCTCAACACATTCAGTCCCGCAATGGCACCCGCATCTTTGGTTGCCTGACGTTGTGCATCGTTGAAGTAGGCAGGAACAGTGATCACTGCATCAGTGACTTTGGTGCCAAGATAAGCTTCAGCGGTTTCTTTCAATTTTCCAATAATCATTGCGGATATTTCTTCAGGACAAATTTGTCTTGTTTGTCCTCTATACTGGACCTATAAAATCATTAAAATTATTTATTCAAAAATTCGTTAAAATTACCTCAATATTAAGTTTTCCATTTTCATCGACAATTTTAAAAGGAAAATGTTTTATGTCCTCTTGAACTATTTCATCCTCAAACTTACGCCCAAGCAATCGTTTAGCGTCGAATACAGTGTTCGATGCATTTGAGGCAACTTGAGCCTTAGCAGCATCTCCAATGAGTCTGCCACTTTCATTGAACGCAACATAGGACGGCGTTGTTCGATGGCCTTGATCGTTGGCAATGATCTCCACAGTGCCATACCGAAACATGCCAACGCACGAGTAAGTAGTGCCCAGATCGATTCCAATTGCAGTGGTCATGCTTGCACAAATAAATCTGTTTGGTTAATAACATTTAGGACACATAGAGAAAATGCACATTGACATCAGGAGCGCTTATCTGTAATCTGGAATTGGCAGTATATTTAATGTATTTAGGGGGGCAAGCACTCACTGTAGTCTTATCAGGTTTTATGCCAAGTCAACACATTCTAGTTAAACTTGTCAACTACTTTACTACTGTATTTATACATGTCACCGGTAAACCGTTGTGGAAATCCTCATCTGACGGCTTCGATAACCGTCAAAGTAAGAAAAACTCGTTTTCCGTTTTTTCTCACTTGGCCGCTTCAATTTATGTTCTGATGGTTTTCAAACTTCACCAGTGGCATACATCCAAATATATCAAAATTGAAATCATAAATGAATTCATAACAAATTTTACAGAAAGTTTAAATTAAAATTTTTTATTTATTGTTAACATAAGGATTTATTTATTCACCAAGAATTTCAAACTAGATTTTTAAAAAAATATTAGTCAAATATTTAAAGAATTGAAAATACTTCGAAAGTAAACGTGAGTTTATCATCAGGCAGGCATCCATTGTTGTCATCACTCAAGAACTTGTGCTTGAGATACTTTTGAACAGCAAGCACCTTTTGGTACTCGTTGATTTGATTTGCAGAAAATTTTCCTTTATGAAATATTCGGAAAAGGTTATTGTTCAGTCGACTAAAACAAAGTAAACTCAAGCTTACGATTAGTTTTACATTTACCTTCTTGTGAATTCAATATGGAAAATTCAAATCGAAATTTTAAATTGGGATATTTAGATTCATTTGAGTTGATTTCTGACTTGACACTCTTATCAATGCATATCAAATACAAATCGATATAATTGGAAAGTTTTACATTCGGATGTTTAACATCGTTATGCTGAACAAAAGGAACCAATTCAAGATGGAATTCATATTTTTGTTGAGCATTATCTTCTAAATTCAACGGTTAAACACATGAAAATTTGCTTGACTTTTTGTTAAAAAATTGCTAAAATTCTCATTTGTGAATTTATACATAAAATCTTTGCCGTTTTCTTCTTGGTTCTTCGGTGTAATTTCTTGATTAGTTCCTGAAAAAGGCTTTATCGATTTTTCGATCAAAGAAGGCGTAAAATTTGTTCCATTTTGTTTGCGGAAAGCTAGTCTGCTGATGATGTTGTATTAGATTTGGTTAGTGAAGAGACATCTTTGGAAGCTGTAATCAATTTTGTCTGCTTGCTTTGACTTGCAGTCTCTTTATCATTTGGTTACCTTGACATTGGTCTAGCCGTATATATGTGCCATTATTGTCTTTTGTCAAAAAATTAACACAAAATCACTCAACCTGAAACGCAATGAAAATGTAACATTCACTTTATGAACTACTGTTCGGATTATACTGTATATGTAAAAGATGCAAATCATTTTTTCCAACTAATCAAATAATTACACAATGTTTTTGTACGTTTTACAATGCATAGCCCTACTGTTTCATTTGTTTGGCTTTGTTTGCACACAATGACGCGAGCTCCACGATGGTTCAATTAACACTAAAAGAATCGCTTCAAACATTGGGTTTTCATTTGAGAGCACCTCTAACTGAAATTAAAAAGTCATATCGAAAATTATCTCTGAAGTATCATCCTGACAAGTCAAAAGAACCAGACGCAGAGAAAAAATTTTTAGAAATTACCAAAGCTTATGAATACTTGGACGTTTTCTATAAGAAAGAAAATTTAGATAATAAAATTGATACCGAAAATTCTGGTAATTCCTTTTTTTAAATCTATTATATTCATTTATTTTATTGTAAACCAGGAGACCCGAGAAATGAATCCCAGCCTGAACAGCAACCACCACCAAACGAAATGCAAGTGTCGCTAACTTTAGAGCAACTCTTCGCTGGTTGTACAAAAGAGGTGACATTTACTCGAAAAATAATTGACGAACATGGAACTGAATCTGAGGAACAAAAGACACTGATTTTGGAAATCAAAGCAGGCACATTGACTGGCAAAAGAATTACAAAGGCAAGCGAAGGTGATCGACATTATGGCAAAATTCCCGCGAATGTTGTTTTCATTGTCACCGAATTGCCTCATCCAATATTTCGACGTGTGAACCAAATCAAATTGGAATACACTGCCGAGATTACTTTGGAGCAAGCATTCATGGCCAAAAAGGAAGGACTGACTATTGATGTGCCCACTATTGATGGTTCCCCTCTACAGTGGCATATTGACAGAAAGGAAACTATTACAGACAGCACAATAGAAAGTATACCCGGACAAGGATTCCCAAAGCCAGATTCAAACGTATTACGTGGCGATCTTGAAGTGAAATTTAAAATCAATTACGATACATTTAATCATTTAAAAATAATAATTTATCGTTGAATATATTTTTTTAAATTTTCAATTTAGAATTCAAACATATACCCAAAGAAGAACCAATTGTGCATGACTTGTTACTGACCTTGGAACAAATTGTTCGCGGCTGTAAAAGACGAATTCAAATCAATCCAATAATTGTTGATTCGGAAGGAAACGAAACTCTTGAGGAAAAAATAGTGACTGTAGAAATCAAACCTGGAACTGCGATTGGAACTGAAATCACTTTCCCAAAGTGTGGTGATCAAAGTCCGGGTAAAATTGCTGGTGATGTCATTTTTGTGATTGGGGCTAAGCCACATTCGAAATTTGAACGAAATGGAAATGACATTGAGTTAAAAGCAATTTTAACTAGCGAAGATTTCAATATGGATTGCAATTCTCAATTGATCATTCCCACTCTGCAAGACAAGCCAATTATGTTTGCATTGAATGAACTTCAAGAACCATTTCAAAAGAAGTCATTCGACGGTTTGGGTTTGCCTTTCAGTGATGGCACAAGAGGAAAACTTGTGGTAAGATTTACGATCAGACAATCAGCTGAAGATCAGATTAAGAAATTTCTATGCCTCACCAACGAAGAGCTTGAACAAGGTTGCATTAAAGATATTTTAGTGAATCGTATTCAAAATGATGAAACAAAGGAAGCAAAGCTAAAAATTGAAATTCCTTCAAAGACAATCATTGATACAGAAACTGAAACTAGATTTATAATTTTATCTGAAGGAAATCACTTTCCAAATCAAGGTTCTATTTCCAACAATGTTGTAATTATTATTATACCGAAGAAAGGATTTCCGGTTGAGCATGAATTAAAACTTTCATTGGAGCAAATCCTGAAGGGTCATGAGAGAAAAATTCAGATCATCAGACAAATCATCGATTCCGATGGAACCGAAACCGAAGAGGGTAAAGTAATAGACATCAAAGTTAAACCTGGAACAGAAACTGGAACTAGAATTGTCTTTGAAGAATATGGCGATAAATATCCTGATTCATATCCTGCAGATATAATATTTGTTGTCAGCGACAAGCCTCACAAACACTTCAAACGGAGAAATTCAGTGAACATTGAGTACAGTGTTCCATTGAGTCAAAGTGAAGTGGTAAATGGAGCCGAACTTACCATTCCAACATTGGAAAATGATACTTTAAAACTGAATGTTGAAGTAACTATAAAAGATGGCCATTTGCATAGATTCCAAAATCGAGGTTTGCCTTATGTGAATGAACCTGAAAAACGAGGCGATTTGATTGTTTGTTTTAAAATAAATTAAAATTTTATTTTGTTGAACTAAAGTCAGTCACAAATAATATATTATAATATTAAATCAATCATCTTCAAGTTCTACAATAACTGGACGAGCTCTTCTTCCTCCAGCTGGACCAGTGCTTCTGGGGGTTGGTTTGGGCTTTTCCGAATTGAACGCATTTTCACTCGAGGTTCCACTTGCTGCAGGTTCTTTGAAAACATTTGCAATAATTGGCTGACAAAAAGTCTCCAAGTCTTTTTGCTTTTGCTCGATCTGTTCTTTTTGTGCTTGATCGTTGTTCTCCAACCATTTGAGTGCTTCCTCGAAAGTAGTTTCAATTTTTTTCGTGTTTTCAGCTGTCATTCTCGATTTCACTGGTTCCTGATTAAGCGTCTTTCTAATTTGGTCAATGTAATTTTTCAGCCAATTTTGTGCACGGACTTTCATTTGATACAATTCGTCCTCCTTTTGGTGTAACTGAGCTTCCTGAACTTTCTTCTCGATCTCCTTGGAAGAAAGACGATTCGAATCGCTCTGATTGATGGTCACCTTGTTCTCGTTGCCAGTGTTTTTCTCCACTGCCGATACAATCAAAATTCCATTTGCGTCAATGTCGAAAGTGACTTCAATTTGTGGCACACGTGATGGAGCTGGTGGAAAACCGCTCAACTGAAATCTGCCCAACAGTTTATTGTCCTTCACAAGTGGTCGCTCACCCTCAAAGACCTGCACCAAGACACTCGTTTGATTGTCACGAGTTGTGCTAAAAATCTTTGTCTCTCTAGTCGGAATTGTAGTGTTTCGCTTGATGAAAGTTGTCATTTGTCCACCTTCGGTTTGTATTCCAAGTGAGAGTGGCGTGACATCGAGCAGAAGCAAATCCTGGAATATCTCTGCATCATCACCATTCAAAATAGATGCTTGCACTGCTGCACCATATGCCACTGCTTCATCAGGATTGATCGATCGATTCAGTTCTTTACCATCGAAAAAATCTTGCAATAGTCTCTGAATTTTTGGTATTCGAGTAGAGCCACCTACTAATACAACATCTTCGATTGCTGGTTTGCTCAAGTTGGCATCTTTTAGAGCCTTCTCGACAGGTTCAAGTGCTGATTTGAACAAATCGATACAAAGTTCTTCAAACTTGGCCCGAGTTATAGTGCTAGTAAAATCAATGCCATCAAAGAAAGAATCTATTTCGATTGTGGCTTGAGTTTCCGCGGACAGAGCGATTTTAGCCTTTTCGCACTCATTTTCAAGGCGTCTCATTGCCTTCTTGTCATTTTTGATTATTTTAG
Organism: Rhizoglyphus robini; assembly: GCA_023373905.1. Lineage (NCBI taxonomy): Eukaryota > Metazoa > Arthropoda > Arachnida > Sarcoptiformes > Acaridae > Rhizoglyphus > Rhizoglyphus robini. Next base: position 7,917,532 of record JAKIJQ010000001.1, on the reverse strand, counting down.
AATGTTTTTTGCTGAATTCATTCACAAAATACAAAGCCATACGATGGTCAAAGTCTCTCCCACCGAGATGAGTGTTTCCAGAAGTAGACTTCACCTCAAACACTCCATCGTCAATGCACAAGATTGTGACATCGAAAGTACCGCCTCCCAAGTCAAATATCAACACATTGCGTTCGCCTTTTGCTTTCTTGTCCAATCCATACGCAATGGCAGCAGCTGTTGGCTCATTGATAATGCGCAACACATTGAGACCCGCAATACGACCTGCATCTTTTGTGGCTTGACGTTGAGAGTCATTGAAGTAGGCAGGCACAGTGATCACCGCATCAGTGACCGTTGTTTTCAAGTAAGCTTCTGCAATTTGTTTCATTTTAGTCAATACAATCGCAGATATTTCCTCAGCAGTAAATCGCTTTGTTTCCCCATTGAAATTGACCTAAAACGGAGGACAATTAGAATAAATGCATTTATAGACATTTGAATACTTTAATTTTTGGTTTGCCGCCATCATTGATCGTTTCAAAAGTGAAGAAACGTTTGATATCCTCTTCGAGTGAGGGATCATCAAACCGTCTGCCGATCAATCGTTTGGCATCATAAACAGTTTTGTCGGGATTCAATGCAGATTGATTTTTAGCCGCTTCACCAATCAATCGGCATTTGTCAGTGAAGGCCACAAATGATGGGGTTGTCTTGTTGCCAAATTCATTGGCCACTATCTCGATGAAGCCATACTGAAACACACCAACACAGGAATATGTGGTGCCGAGATCGATGCCGATTGCTGGTGGTTTTGTTTTGTTTTCTTTATTTTCGGACATTTTGTTGATTAAAACTTTAAATGTACAGAATTAATTTTAAGGTCACAACAAAAAGGCTTGCCACAAATTTCAATATGACAAATATAACGTTTCTATGCACTAGCGGTACACTGAATCCACGGGAGTCATTCACAAAAGGTATATAATTTGGCAGTTTGCATTATACAAATTGTATACTCGCTACGCTTAGGCGCTTGGCAGGTTAATTAAGTTTGAAGTCACACAACGCAAACAGTGAGCGCGGCTGCTGGTCTTATCATATCGAGCACACAGTGCATTTCCAGGAATCGCCCACTTTATGCATTTTGCATGTACCAAAAAAACGGAGAGAAGTGTGCTTACATGGTGTTTCAAGCCACAAAACTGCCTGTCAGTTTGGCAATCTCAACTTTGCAATAATGCTATAACATACCTTTTTAATGTGGTGGTAGCAATGTGCATATTACGGGTCAAGTCTACAGGTACAATTTCACAATAAAATTGAATTTATTATAGTATGGAAGCATTTTAGGAGTTCATCGATATCCATAATGTTAATAATTGTTTTTGGGACTTATTTTGGTGGACAATGTTTGATATAATATTATATAAGTAGGTCCGTAAATAGCATCGGTTAACATAGTTTTGTATTTGAATTTTTATTAGTTTTAATTAAAACGAATCTGCTTACCACCAAAACTTTTACATTGCCAAACTCTGTTTGTTCGTCGTTGACTTTAGCCGGTTATTGCAGGATTATTAGCTTTGCCCGCAACTTTAAATTTTGTTTAAATAAAGACTAATAATTTTGATTGGATACGGAATTTGACAAAATCTATATGTTTTACTTTAACTTGAAAGTTTAACAACTAAAGTTAACAAAGTTTTTTGCTCAATATAAAGCCAAAACAATAAATCACAAGTCAACTTTTGTAATCGGTCGTTTAGATATTTGTCAATTAAGTTATTGTCGTATTGATAACAATCAGCTTCGAGTCCCCGAGGCTGGTAAGCAACATATTTATCTTATGCATTACTTTTATGACTTCCCAAAACTAATGTCCGTGCACGTTATGCTCAAGCATTAGCACAATGTCAAAACATGTGTAATTACAGGTTATAAAAGGTTGTTCACAGTTGTGGAGCTGATCTGAATAGAATGATATAAACAATTGAACTAACATTACTAATCCAATATTTCTCGATTGTAAATACAAAATGCCACAAAATTGAATGTCACTTTGCGGCATTATCGAAAGTGGCATTTTGGCATGTGTATTGAGACCACTCAATTCGCACAATCTGGTTTTGGGACAAGATTATGACCAATAAATTGTGGCTAAATAAAAATCGAATAAAAATTAACATATTGCAAAAAGTTATCTTACAATAATGGAATTGTTGTGCAATACCAAATGATGTTGTAGTATGATGTTTCAATCGAAAATCACAATGTGGTAACGCTGGCAACAATCAGCAAAGCCAATATGTTTGCCATCTCTATGCTTTCACTTGCGCACTGTCGATAATGCAGACAAACTACTTTTAGCAAAGGCACGATGAAGGCTTTCTCTATTTTGTGAAATTATAACTTCGTCAGTGATGGAACTATCAAATGCATATGATACTTTAGGACTCGAATTTAAATCTCCAATTTCAAAAGTCAAAAATGCTTTTAAAGAATTGTCTCTTAAATATCATCCTGATAAAAATCCAAATGTGGATCGAAACAAATTTGACAACATTACCAAAGCATTCAAATATATTCTGACGTTCAAAGAGTTGGATACAATCGGTACACTTTTTTAAAATAAATATTTCTTAATTCTTAATACATCTTTAATTGCAATTTTTGATTACAGAAACACCCACTCAACCAATCTATCAATTGCCCACAAACGAGTACGATTTATGGCTGACCTTAGAGGAAATACTCAGTGGGAATGATAGTAAAAGTGTGCAAATTACACGCAAAATTATCGATGAAAATCGAATTCAGAAACACGAAAAAGTATACATTACTGTTCCAGTAAAACCTGGTTTGACTGAAACTAACCGAATAACTGTGAATGAAGAGGGCGATCAAGAACACGGTAAAATTGCAGCCAATGCAGTGTTTATTGTCCGACAGGAACGACATAAAATATTTAGCATTTCACCAAAGTCTAAGTATGACCTTGAATATACAGCAAAATTGAGTAATCAAGACGCATTTCTTGGTTGTAAACTCAAAATTCCCACATTGGAAAATGAACCAGTTGAAATAGAAATTAGAGAAATTGTCACAGAAAATACAGTTCGTAAGATTGAAGAGCGAGGCTTGCCATATCCTGATTTAGATGGAAAACGGGGTGATCTTTATGTATTCTTCGATATTATAATTGGTAAATAATATTCTAATACTTTTATTTTGTTAACATTTGTTTTAATTTTATTATAATTTTATAGAATCTAAACCCAAAGATCCGCCAATGGAACAAAACCTTAACTTAACGCTAGAACAAATTTTGAACGGATGTGTAAAAAAATTTAAAATTCCAAGGTGGATAATCGATTTGGATGGAGAAGAAAAGTTTGAGGATCATATTTTGATTATAGATGTGAAACCTGGCACCGAAACTGGGACTAAAATATCATTTCTTTGCGTTGGCGATCAAAATCCTGAGACAATTCCAGCTGATTTAATTTTGACTGTCTGTGATAAACCACATTCGACATTTAAACGAGATGGAGTTGACATTGTGTATACGGCTTTAATTACAAGTGAAGAAGCAATTCTTGGACTTGGCTGTTCATTGTCAATTCCTACTTTGGAAAATGATTTAATAAATATATCACTTTACGGGGTTATAGGCCTCGAAACAAAACACAGAATTCCAAATCGTGGCTTACCGTACTCGAACAATCCTAAAAAACGAGGCGATCTGTTGGTTCAATTTGAAATTGCCGAACAAGATGATCCAATTGAAATAGACGTCTACTTGACACCGGAAGAGATTCATAGAGGCTGTACGAAACAGATGAATTTTACTAAAAATATTTCGAATTTATCTGGAAATCAAACCAAAGAAAATAAAACATTCACCATCGAGATTGAACCAAGAACTGCATTTGGTACAAAATTTCCTTTTCCAAGAGAAGGCGATCAAAATCCTGGAAAAATTCCGGCCAACGTTGTTTATATTCTTTGCACTGCTAAGCTTCAATTGTTTACTAGAATCGGTAATGATATTGAATATTCCGTGTGGTTAACAGCAAAAGAAGCGCAGGATGGATTTGAATTAAAAATTCCATCTCTCGAATCTGATCCAATTAAGTTTTACTTGGAAAATGTATACGAAGACTGTCGTTATTGTTTTCGATATCGCGGTTTGTCTGTAACCGCCAACCATATTCGTGGTGATTTGTCTGTGAGCGTCAAATTGATTCGGCCAATACTGTTGATTGAAACAAGTGTCACTTTGAAAGAAATATTGTACGGTTGCACCAAAAATGTTCATGTTGAGCGAAAAATAATTGACCAAAACAACAATCAAAAATTAGACACTAAAATTTTTAAAATTTTGATCAAACCTGGAACACCAAATGGAACAATGTTTTCATTTCCCCTTGAAGGAGACCATATTTATGGCAGAAAGGCTGGCGATGTTCAAATTAAAGTTTTTGCTCAATCGCATCCAATATTTCAACGCCTGAACGATGTTGATATTCAATACTGGGCATTGGGACAAAATTTGTATGGAAACAAACTTGAAATTCCAACACTTGAAGGCAGTACACAAACTTTAGACATTACTCAAGAAATGACTAATCAAGATGTGGAACGAATCCACCATTTGGGATTACCTCATTTACATAATAAAAATTTACGGGGAGATCTAGTGGTGAGATTCGCTAGATATTTATTTGGTAAGTTATTAATCAATAAATGAATAATTAAATTAATATAATAACGTTTTCAAAGATTATGAATCTGTTTCACCTGATTTGCCACAAGACTCTCCAATTGTACGGGAATTACAATTTTCACTTGACGAAATTCTCAAAGGTCGCACAAAAAATGTAAAAATAACTCGCAAAATATACTCAAATGAAAGTGCAAAATATGTTGATAATACAAAAATTGTTCAAATCGAAATCGTTCCCGGAACCGAAAATGGACACAAATTTACATTTCCACGTGAAGGTGATCATAAACCTGGCACAATTCCAGCAGATGTCGTGTTTGTGGTCAAATATAAACCTCACGATTTGTTTGTACCTCAAGGAATGGACCTAATTTATGAAACTCACATTTCAACTGAAAGTTTGACCAAAAAATATATCGTAATCCCTACCCTGGATGGATATGGTATTCCATTGAAAATATCAGAATCAATTTTAAGAGATAAAACAAAGCGAATTCCCGCATATGGACTGCCAAACATGTTAGAGAACGATATTCGTGGAGATCTTGTGGTGCACTTTATTGCTAGTTGGCTAGTGTTGAAAAATTTAAATTCTTTAGACGGCAATTCTCATTCAAAGAGTTCTTCAGAAACTTATGAAGTAGCTCAACCAGTAGAAGAAACGCCAAAACCAACTTTTCTAAGAAATACTCGTCTTAGTAAGATATTGTTTTTTGTATTTTAATTATAATTATGAGTTTTAATTTTAAATATCAAATAGACACTAATCGAGACAACGATCGACGCAAATCACAACTTGCACCTGCAGCTTTGGACCTGCCGCTTACCATACCAGAAATGGCCAATGGATGTACGAAGGAACGAAAAATTAGACGTCAAATTTGGAATCAAGATGGTACAATGCAGTTTGAGAATAAATTGCTGACAATAGATATTAAACCTGGGACAGAAATTGGCGATAGAATTGTCATCAAGGAAGTGGGAGACCAAGCAAATGGATTGGTACCGGCTGATGTTGTTTTTATTGTAAAAGCAAAATTTTAGTTACGCTGCTTTATTTTGGTTTTATTTTTGTTATTAAGTTATTATTTATTGATCGTGTCGTTGTAAACTATATAAAAATAGGTACGAAATAAGACAGATTGACCCGACGATAGGCATATTGTTTGAATAGTTTACCCACGAAAACAAGGTTTCACATCCGATGGTCGTGATTCGCGATCTGAGGGACAGTTTGACAAACTAATTGACCTCGAGATTCCACTAATTCAGAGAGCTACCAATGACGTGGGCAACTTGTCAGCCTTATTGTGGTCCAGAAGCGGCATCATACTATATTCTCACTCTATAGACTTGGTTCTAAATGTATACCAACAGGACACTTCAAGGCGAAAGCCAACCTACAACCTTCTGCGGTAAACAAGCTAATTGTGAATCTTAATTTGACGGGACTCAACCTGAATTGGCACAATTCATCTTTGGTAAGACTCAACAAAGCTTAGTTTGATATACTTCTTGAATCCTTTATCCCAACTTTAGGTAATTTCCAAACCGACCAAGTACATTGCTATGCACGACGGAATGGATAATCCATTGAATATGTCGCCATACGAATTGCAAAAGCTATGCTTTTACTCATGTTTAGTGTTTGCCCATTGTCTTTTTGGTTCGGAATGCCGACCTACTCAACTCATGTTTTACTCTATTTTTCCTTTGCTTTTATATTTCCATTTAGTATTTATTTGCATTTGTGTTATTAACTCAATTAAAGTATGTTCCTCATTCGTTCAAATCGCTTGATTGTTTCTGTGATTGCATTGCTGACTATAAATTAAATGCTTCAGTTAATTCAATCGTCGCTCAAATAATTTTCCTACTGTTCAATGTAAAAAGAAAATGTGGGGGTTCCTTCAAAGATTATAATTATTGTTAGTTATAGTAAAAAAATTGAATCTCTTTTTAGAATGAAATCATTTAAGAAAACAATAATGAAATATTCTTTGCCAGCAAAACTTTGAATTTCTTTAATTAAAAATGAAATAAAATTTTAATAGTTTATTTTATTAACTCTTATTCAGAATTAAGCTCACTTTTATTAATTATCATCATGGATTTTAAAAATAACAATCAAATTGCCACGTACACTTTCATTGCCTTGAAAAGGTAAACCATGAAAGAACAATGTCCTCGTTTCACCATCCACTAGTGGTCTGTCAATTTTCAATTTCAACAGTTGATTCTTCAATGTATTGACAAATATGACAAAATTTCCGCTTTGTGCTTTATTTTTTACTAATCCTTTCCTTGTACACAAGATCATGGCCATTTCTTTGAAATTTTGAGTGTGGCAATGTTTTGACGATAAATACAAGATCATTTGGAGTCGTTCTATGAGAGGTTTGATTGCCTTCCTCTGGAAAGCGAAATAGAGTTCCATTTACTATTCCTGGTTGGATTTCAATTGTAAACATTTTTTGGTTCATTTCTAGGCTGCCATTAGAGTCGAATCTTTGTCGAGTGCACACATGATGTTTGACAGTGCCATACATTATGTCTTCTAATGTTACTGATAGTTTAATTTCGGTGTCACCAGCTGCTAATTTAAATAAAAAAAATAATTTGAATTTAAAATTTAAATTCATCAAATACCTTTGCGCTGTTTGTTGACTTTGAATTGAACCACAAGATTGCCCCCTTTTGGTGACATCATCACTAAATGGCAGCCCTTGATCGGGAATTCGCTTAACATCGCCATCATGGATAAAGATGTCTTTGATTGAAATGTGAATTGAATCTTTATCGAGTGTTGGAATGTCTCTCTCACAGCCAACCATTGCCTCTTCTTCGTTGATCATCGTAACATAAAAAATATTTGCTTTATTGTACAAATCACGAGTGAAAATTGAATGAGGAATATCTTTTGTAGTAAATATCACATCTGCTGGGATTCTCCCCACTGTTTGATTTCCTTCTCGTGGAAATTTGAATCGAGTTTTTGCTTGTGTCCCTGGTTTGATTGCAATTCGGAATGTCTTTGTCTCCTTCTTTTCCACTCCATTCGAATCTATTATTTTCCGTTCAAATTCTTCCTTTTTGTCACAACCATAAAGTATTTCCTCCAATGTCAGACCAAGAGTTAATTCCACAGGCGCATCTTTAAGTTCATTGTCCACAACTTGGTAATGCACAATCAAATTACCTCGTTTGGTGGCGTCTTTTCAAATGGCAATCCAAGTGATGGGAAGCAACCGCTTTTCATTCCTTTGCGTACAATCACACTCAATGGCACTTGTTCGAGTGTTGGAATTTGAATTATACAAGCACGATTTACTTCATCTTGTGTCACCAATGCAGTGTACTCAATGTCTGTGCCCATTCGACACAAATTCAAGTTTGGTTTGTCTCGTGTCACAAAAACAACATCCGCAGGAATTGTACCAAAATTTTCATTTCCCATTTTGTGAAAAGTAAATCTAGTTCCAGTTGGTGTTCCAGGTTTTATCTCTATTTGAATCACCACATCTTGAGATGTCTCATTTTCTTCAGCATCATAACAAATTCGAATGATTTTCATTTTTTTGATGCAACCTTTTTAAAATGTTCTCTAATGAAAGTGGCAAATCATGTTCTATCAACGGGTCTTGGGATGGTTTTGCAGATATAAATTCTCTAATCGATTGTTCTTTATCTCGAATAATAAATATAATATCCGCTGGGAGTGTGCCTGGATTTTGATCACTTTCCTGTGGAAATGTAAATCTGGTTCCAACTTTTGTACCTGGTTTTATATCTAAAGTCACAATTTTATCTTCATATTCTTCAATCTCATTTTGGTTGATAATTTTTCTATTTATGCTCAATCGTTTTATGCACCCTAATTTGAGTTTTTCCGATGACAAGAATATTTCATGTTCAACAGGTGGATCTTGTTCTGGATCTGAATCGATTTAAAATTTAAATTTTCAATTAAACATTTTCAAATTGACAATGAAAATTCATACCATAAATTATTTCGAATACAATTTTCAAGTTTCCATATTTATTCGCTTCATCAGGATAAGGCAAACCACAACCAGGAACAGTGTGAACTGTGCTAGTAGTTATTTGACCTTTGACTGACTCTTCAATCGATTTTCCATCAATAGATGGAACAATCACTCTACGGTAATCATTCAGTATTGGCGACGCGGATCGCACACATTTCAGTGTAAGTCTAAGGCAGCCATATTGGAGTGAAAGCTAGAAAGTAAAAAAAGTTATGGCGACGCGGATTAGAATTCGATTTAATAATTTTATTTGACTGTTTCTACACTTGCGGCGCTTCCAAAAAATTTATTTTGACTTTGTTTATCTGTGTGCAATGGAGATTTTCGAATTCTTTTATTTTTTATTAACCAATGGCGAAATAAATTGGAATTCGATTCAATAATTTTATTTGACTGTTTCTACACTTGCGGCCCTTCCAAAAAATTTATTTTGACTTTGTTTATCTGTGTGCAATGGAGATTTTCGAATTCTTTTTATTTTTTTATTAAAAAATGGCGAAATAAATTGGAATTCGATTCAATAATTTTATTTGACTGTTTCTACACTTGCGGTGCTTCCCCAAAAATTTATTTTGACTTTGTTTATCTGTGTGTAATGGAGATTTTCGAATTCTTTTATTTTTTATTAAAAAATGGCGAAATAAATTGGAATTCGATTCAATAATTTTATTTGACTGTTTCTACACTTGCGGCCCTTCCAAAAAATTTATTTTGACTTTGTTTATCTGTGTAATGGAGATTTTCGAATTCTTTTATTTTTTATTAACCAATGGCGAAATAAATTGGAATTCGATTCAATAATTTTATTTGACTCTTTCTACACTTGCGGCGCTTCCAAAAAATTTATTTTGACTTTGTTTATCTGTGTGCAATGGAGATTTTCGAATTCTTTTATTTTTTATTAACCAATGGCGAAATAAATTGGAATTCGATTCAATAATTTTTATTTGACTCTTTCTACACTTACGGCGCTTCCAAAAAATTTTATTTTGACTTTGTTTATCTGTGTGCAATGGAGATTTTCGAATTCTTTTTATTTTTTATTAACCAATGGCGAAATAAATTGGAATTCGATTCAATAATTTTATTTGACTCTTTCTACACTTGCGGCGCTTCCAAAAAATTTATTTTGACTTTGTTTATCTGTGTGCAATGGAGATTTTCGAATTCTTTTATTTTTTTATTAACAAATGGCGAAATAAATTGGAATTCGATTCAATAATTTTGCCTCAAAGTGGATCAATCTAAACAATTCGTCATGTATGGGCGCTGCGCGAGCAACCACCGCTGACGCGGTGTTGTTCACAAATTTGGCAGATTTCGATCAGCCCTCGTGACCTCGGGCGATCGAAATCTTGCCAAATTTGTGCTCTCTTCTGAATTTGTACGACTTTAACTAGCCCAGCGCTAGCTATCTATTCAAATCCTGTTGCATCCAACAACAAAGAGTGACCGAGGATTACACCATCACCATGAGGCCATATTGTCCAATTCAAATAAAGCAACCAAAAGTACAGTCTTGCCATGTTGTTTTATCATTCGAAAGCAATCGAATGGTCAAGTGAGGCCATATTGTCCAATTCAAATAAAGCAACCAAAAGTACAGTCTTGCCATGTTGTTTTATCATTCGAAAGCAATCGAATGGTCAAGTGAGGCCATATTGTCCAATTCAAATAAAGCAACCAAAAGTACAGTCCTGCCATGTTGTTTGATCATTCGAAAGCAATCGAATGGTCAAGTGAGGCCATATTGTCCAATTCAAATAAAGCAACCAAAAGTACAGTCTTGCCATGTTGTTTTATCATTCGAAAGCAATCGAATGGTCAAGTGAGGCCATATTGTCCAATTCAAATAAAGCAACCAAAAGTACAGTCTTGTCATGTTGTTTGATCATTCGAAAGCAATCGAATGGTCAAGTGAGGCCATATTGTCCAATTCAAATAAAGCAACCAAAAGTACAGTCTTGCCATGTTGTTTGATCATTCGAAAGCAATCGAATGGTCAAGTGAGGCCATATTGTCCAATTCAAATAAAGCAACCAAAAGTACAGTCTTGCCATGTTGTTTGATCATTCGAAAGCAATCGAATGGTCAAGTGAGGCCATATTGTCCAATTCAAATAAAGCAACCAAAAGTACAGTCTTGTCATGTTGTTTGATCATTCGAAAGCAATCGAATGGTCAAGTGAGGCCATATTGTCCAATTCAAATAAAGCAACCAAAAGTACAGTCTTTCCATGTTGTTTGATAATTCGAAAGCAATCGAATGGTCAAGTGAGGCCATATTGTCCAATTCAAATAAAGCAACCAAAAGTACAGTCTTTCCATGTTGTGTGATCATTCGAAAGCAATCGAATGGTCAAGTGAAGCCATATTGTCCAATTCAAATAAAGCAACCAAAAGTACAGTCTTTCCATGTTGTTTGATAATTCGAAAGCAATCGAATGGTCAAGTGAGGCCATATTGTCCAATTCAAATAAAGCAACCAAAAGTACAGTCTTTCCATGTTGTTTGATAATTCGAAAGCAATCGAATGGTCAAGTGAGGCCATATTGTCCAATTCAAATAAAGCAACCAAAAGTACAGTCTTTCCATGTTGTTTGATAATTCGAAAGCAATCGAATGGTCAAGTGAGGCCATATTGTCCAATTCAAATAAAGCAACCAAAAGTACAGTCTTTCCATGTTGTTTGATAATTCGAAAGCAATCGAATGGTCAAGTGAGGCCATATTGTCCAATTCAAATAAAGCAACCAAAAGTACAGTCTTTCCATGTTGTTTGATAATTCGAAAGCAATCGAATGGTCAAGTGAGGCCATATTGTCCAATTCAAATAAAGCAACCAAAAGTACAGTCTTTCCATGTTGTTTGATCATTCGAAAGCAATCGAATGGTCAAGTGAGGCCATATTGTCCAATTCAAATAAAGCAACCAAAAGTACAGTCTTGCCATGTTGTTTGATCATTCGAAAGCAATCGAATGGTCAAGTGAGGCCATATTGTCCAATTCAAATAAAGCAACCAAAAGTACAGTCTTGCCATGTTGTTTGATCATTCGAAAGCAATCGAATGGTCAAGTGAGGCCATATTGTCCAATTCAAATAAAGCAACCAAAAGTACAGTCTTGCCATGTTGTTTGATCATTCGAAAGCAATCGAATGGTCAAGTGAGGCCATATTGTCCAATTCAAATAAAGCAACCCAAAGAACAGAGCCGACATATTGTTTTACCATTCGAAAACATTCGAAATTTTAATTTGGCTATTTTGTATTTCGTGAGAATAGTAGATAATGGCAATAAAACGCCATCTTTCCATTGAAATATATATGCCGAGGCCGCGTCGCTAATACTGCTAAACTACCCACTCTACAGCCCTTGAACGCTTGTTTTGGTGTTATCTGTGCGGCAAACTCGAGATCATATCGAACACGTTTGAAAACTTCATGAATTTCTTCACAGACGATGAAGACAACGTTTGCAGGAATTTGGCCATGAATTTTGTCGCCTTGCTGAGGAACTGTGATTCGTATTCCTGGAATGGACCCTCGTTTGACATTCACTGTTATTGTTACATTTTCACTGGTTTCAATTGCAGCTTGATTGATTAGTCGTCGAACTATAGGAACTCTTTTGACACATCCAAAATGTATCTCCTCCAATGTTAGTGTTAGATCAATCTCGTTTGGCGGTGGTTGCTTTGTTGGAATATTTTCTCCTATTATATATATATATACTTATATAAGTTAATACTTAATTCATATATTAAATAATTAATTTGAATATTACCCAAATGGTTATTTTTGTTTGCTTCAATTGAGTCACAATTCTTCTGAAAGTCCAACAAGCATTTGTAAGCTTTCTGAATTAGAGCAAATATTTTGCTAGCATTCGGTTCATTTGGACATTTGTCTGGATGTTTGGTCAATGCCAGCAGTTTATACTTTTGCCGAATAGTCTTGATGTTTGAGTTAAATTCAAGACCAAACAGTTCAAAAGCGTCTCTCGCTTGCATTTCCATTGTGAAACATTTCCAATAAGAAAATCATTACCGTATTTTAGAAACTACACATGAGTAAACACACATGTATTAGTTAAAGTCTTTTAACAATGTGACATTTGCCATTAGGTGAACAACAAAATCCCATCAACAGTTAGCAATTTATTGCTTTGTGAGGTTTGAGGTATTTTAATGTAATATAATGTTATGGTTATAATATAAATCGAGCTCATGACTACTTGAGATGATAAGATTATGGAGAGTGTTACACATTTGTAAAGCAATTGCAATTTGTTGCAACAAAAGTAACACTGAGAATGTTATCCACCCAAGTCAACTAATTGACTTATAAACTTTATTATACTATTCACAAATACAAGCAATATTTTGACAATTTATGATTAATTTGGCTTTTTAATCAATTTAATCGATTCAATTTAGTTATAAATGCAAATATATTTCATAATTAAATCAGTTACGTCGCCTTTTTTAAACAAATATTTTGTTTGTTTCATTATTTATTACTTCTGTAAAACTAATTTTCGTTTCGTCTCTTATACTCAGTGTAAGACTTACAGCGTATGCCTTTTTTAATGGTATATATGGGTAACAACTTTATTAAACAATAAAAGGTGCTATATTACAAATCGACTGTTTGCAATACATTAATGTTAATTACTTAATTAATACAAATTTGTTTTAGCATTTTGTGAGTTTGAGTTGTCACAGTGGGCTTTCCTGCATTTCTGGCTTAAGAATAATTTTGATGTAGATTGTAAAGTCTTTTAATCGAGTCCACATCAGTGTTGATAACTAAATCGAATGTGATCATCAGATACGGACTGATGTTAAGTTTTCGGAGAAAATTCTGACTCAACTGTTCCTTGGGCATGTCCAAGTCGATCCTTTTAGTGATGCTTTGATTTATGTTTAAATTCTGCTGAAGTAATTCTCTGATTGAAAGTTTAGCTTCGCCCAAAAATTGATGCGGCGCAAATGGATTGGCATCATAGCAACGAATGAACAGAATATCATCAGAATGGTTCACTTTAAAAGGAAAATTCATTTTCCAGATAAGTCGATGAGGATCATCAGTTGTGTCATTACTACTGCCAAATAAATTGTTGATTCCAATTCCTTCTTTCAGTTTTATTAGAATCGATCTGCGGCGACCTTGTTGGTTGGTTGTCTTTCGGAAATCCATCACACGTCGAATGGTGTCACTTCTGGTGGTTGAAAATGCCTCGGCCCATTCTCTGCCTAAAGCCACTTTGCAGTACGCGTTCAGTGAGTCTAAATCAAGAATGAAAATTAGTTGAATGTTGATTTAAAAATTTCTAATTACAATTTCGACTGTACAGCTGAAATGCTTCCACATTGGCCAATGTAAAGATGGCAATCGGATTCAGTTGAGAGGTTCGAATTGATCCCTTGTCGATTTCTCTAAACATTTGTTCAGTTTTTGAGTAGTTCTTCTTGGCAAAGTTAATCTGTTGCACCCAGTCAATCCATTCTTCAATTGAATTGGTTTGCAAAGAAATGTTCTTTTTCAAGGATTTGACTTCAAGACGAAACAAATTTGAATTCAAAGATGATTCAAATTCATCAAGATCTTCTACCTGAAGATCGTTCAGCAGAAATGGCTTTTCGTGCAATGTACATTTCAAATGGCGTGTGTCAACATTCTCAAACAAGCTATTGTTCTTTTCGGTAATACTCAGTGGGGGTTCGTTTGGCTTGGCAAGTAGAAGAAAATCGTTGAACAAGAAAGCAAACAATAATTTAGAATTATGAAGCAGCATGCCCGAATGCAGCAAAATTCGCGGGCCTACAAATAAATGAATTATGACATAAATCGATTCAAAACAAAATCCAAACCTAAGAATCGTGTTTCTGAAATGAAATCAATAGTTTGATCCACTTGTTCACTCGGAATCAAAACATGCTTTTGAATCCAACGCAACTTTTTGAACGGTTCCACCTGTAGACACATTTGATCGTATATTTTGTCAATTTCTTTGCACACCAATTTGCTACTTTCGAACGCCTGTTGACAGTCCTCGTGGTCGGGATGGGAAGAAATTGTGTTGTCAAGCAACTTTTCAATCATCAACGGATATTTAGTGATTCGTTGCATTGGTCGAACTAGTCCCGACTTGAATGTTTGATGTGAATTGCTCTGAGTTGCTATTTCCTCCAACTCTGCACTAAATTGTTCATTTTCATCAATTTGACTTATCAACTCAGCGACGTTGCTTGAACAATAGTTCTTATAGATGGGCAACATCTGCTCGAAATAGTTGACCAGAGTCGAACCAATTAGACATTCGGCCACACTATCGTTTTGTGCTTTCAGAATCCTACAAAATAAAATAAAAATAGTAAATTAATTTTAAAATTCAAATAAGAAATACTCATAGAAAGAAAGATTGAAGTCATATATTCTTTGCAAATGTTCAAAAATTTCATTAATTTCTCTTTCTGGTAAAAGGTGACTCATTTTAACGAAATCTGAAAATTTCTGCCAAGTAAAATATACTAATAAATAATTAATTAATGTTAATAAATTCATACCTGCAATGTAAAATTCAATTCCTTGACATAATTCTCTTCAGTTTCAATCAATTCACCGACTACAAAGAAACGTTGTCGACTAGTTCGGTTTGTTTGTTCGTTAATGTCACTGTCTGAGTCCATAACTCTGATTACGCACTGTTGGTTACTTCTCAATTCTACTGCCAATTGTGTATTATCTTCTTCGATAAAATGTTGGCTTGCGGGAGAATATAGAACCATATCGGTGTTCTCCTGCAAGTCTGCTTCGACCATTCTTTCGGGTCCTTGGTTGTTGTTGTTGTCAGGATTGTATGTTTGAACTATTTTAGAAGGAAAAAGTCCTGTTTTGCCAGTTCGTTCGTTTCTCCCGTACCACCACTTTGGAAATCGTCTCTCCAACACAGTGATAATATCTGCCACTTTTATGTGGATCTCATCATCACGTTCATGTTCATACAATTCAATTGCAATCACCCAATCTAATAAATAAATCAAAAAATCCAAGCGATTGACTGAATTTCACTTACCCGCAGCATTTGATAATGGTCTAAGACTGTTTAAAGATTCAAAATCCGAGCCAATTCTTTGATAATCGTCGTTTTGGTTTGCCATTATCTTTGAATTCTGAGTTTACTTTTGCAAAAATGTTGAGATAAAAAGTAGAACTAGAAAAGAAACCCAATAAACCATTCACAAGTATACTGTACAGATGTCTTTGTTCCGTCGTTATCAAAGTAGCACTAAAGTCAGCATTGTCTAAATTTTAATGACTCAACTGGGTCATGTCCATAACCATGGCCATCATAATTATACAAAGCACATACATACATGTATACATTATGCACAGTATGGATTGTAAGTCTAATCTTATTTATTGAAGTCACAAAATGTTATCTCAAATGTATGGCAAACTGTCGACTTGTTGGACAGACAACTTGATGCACACAGCAGCCATAAATATCCATTAGCTGGAAATATGGCTTCATTGAAATTTCAAGAATTAGGTAAAATATATAAATAATTGGACCTTTGATGTTCACAAAATTTGGAAATAAATTCAAGCACCAATATTGGAATTTTTATGTAGCAATACATTCAATTTCCATAAAATATTTATTGGACAATATTTTTTTTCAACTAAAGTTCTCAAAAAGCAGTGTCATGTTATATAATTTCAAAAGAAACATTGAGACTTCCCCGCTTACTGAGTGTGTCGGGATATGCTAAACCTCGATTGGGCACTTGATATCCAACGCTATTTGAGCATTATCCAGTGTGGGAATTCGAATTCTACATCCCAACTTAGCCTGTTTGGCAGTCACCTTGGCCACATATTCAAGATCATATTTTGATTGTGAAATTTTGAATATGTTGTGTGGTTCAATTTTGACAATAAACACCACATTTTTCGGAATTTTACCATGCACTCTGTCGCCAACACCAGGAACGGTAATTCGAGTATTTTCGGTACATTCTTGTGTCACAGTGACAGGTATTGTAGCTTCTTCTTTACTTACAATGCCGTTTTGATTGACACATTCTCGAGTGATTCGAACATACTTGACACGTCCAGTGAAGATCTCCTCTAAAGTTAAGCTCAGATCGTATTCATTGAAAAGCTTTTCTTGATTTTGCGTTTTTAGAGAGTTCTCTTGTGGTTTATTCTCGGGTTGTTGCTTTTCTTGTGGGTTTCCTTTAAAATAATGTTTCAAACACCAAACAATAAATCAACAAACACTTTACCTGAAGAATTAATTTTGTCCGGATCAAACGAGAGAATGTGCTTGTAAGCTTTGTTGATGTCTTGCATTTTATCAATACTTTTGTCATCTTTAGTCTTGTCCGGATGATGTTTGATGGCTAATTTTTTATATGCAATCTTCACCTGATTGATTGGCGATTTAAATTCAAGCTCTAAAATTTCGTATGCTTTTGTTAGATCCATAATTACTGATACAAAATATTTTTATTGATTGAAATAAATGCGCGATTGCAATGATAGTTGAATACAATCAGCAATGATCAATTTAGCATTTTGTACAAGTTTTGCTTCGAAGATGTCTATTTGTAAACTTATGTCAAATTAAAAAGTTTCTCTTTGTGCAGTCATAAAGAAAGTGATTAACCTAAATAGAAACTTTTGTGTTCGCCTAAATTGATATCACCGTGGAATGGAAGCAATTTTGTGATAAGTCTATACTAACAAGTTCAATAAATTGTTCATACTCAAGTTATTTGATAGAATGCCATCTTATGTGTTGGTAAAATCATAATTTCACAACATTTTTTTCTGAAACATAAATTCAAACGATAATTAATTTTCAAAAATGATTTTAATTTAATATTAAATGTGCGTAAAAATAAAATAATTCTGAATATAATTCCTTCTAGACAGATTTTATTTAATTATTGAACTGACTTACATAAAATCATCCATTCATATGCACCTTATTGCCACTTTCCGTCACACCAACGCTCATTTTCATTTCCCAGAAAAGATAATAAAATTAATTGTTTTATCAATAGTTTACGATTGTACTATTGTTTTGACCGTTGAGTTTGAGGTATATGTACTGCCAGTCACCCAACACAAATCACACACAACAACAACAACAGAACACACAGACAAATTCTTAATATGTTGGTAGATAGATAAGTTGATAAGACATTTATTTCTTGGAAGCATAATAACACCCATCAAGCAAAGTTGTTGTTTGTGCATTTGCACGTTGCCTAGCAATATTATTATCAGCTTTCTGCTCTCTTATTACCAAATAGACATTTTCGTCTTGTTGTTGAGGCTTATTTTGTTGTATGCGCTTTTAATGAACTTATAGAGCCGCAAATTTCGTTCATTAAAATCAAAATATTAACAATTTTTGATGACTTCAAGGAATCAAGACGAAGAAGAAGACAGTTTTAATGGTAAGTAATTCAAAGTTATTTGATTACAAAGTTATTATAATTTTCAAAATAGCTTCTTCAAAAATCACCCGTTTCAACAACAACAAACGAATAAGTAAATATTGATTTTTTAATAATCGAAATTTCTGAGAATTTTATTTTTTTCTGTAGGCTCAAATAACTATGGAAGTTTTAGACGAAAGACCCTGTTTGAGATTCGCGATGGTATTAAATAAAAATAATTTAATTACAAAAACTTATTTAATTGTTATTTATTTTTACAGAAAATTCAACCAATTCAAAAAAGCCTCGATTGGATAAGAACGATCCAATTGAGGAAACTCTTTCGTTGACCCTTGAAGAGATATTCAATGGAACACGAAAGAATGCAAAAGTCAAACGAAATGTACTCGATCCAGAGAATGGTTCTGTCAAACAGGAGGAGAAAACATTTAACATTAGGGTCAAACCTGGTATGACTCGAATCACTTTCCCAGAGGAAGGAAATCAATCCGCGGATCGATCAGCCGGTGATGTTGTTTTTGTGGTAAAGGATTTGCCGCATTCAAAGTTTAAGCTCGTAAATGGAGTGGACCTAGTTTATACTGCAAAAATTACACCTGAAGAAAGTGAGAATGGCTGTGAGTTGACAATCCCAACATTGGAAAACGATCCAATTATGTTAACCATTGAGGAGGAAATTACCGAAGACATGGAAGAACAAATATCCGGTCGTGGTCTGATGCATGCTGATAATGCTAAAAAGAGAGGTTGCCTCATTGTGAAATTTAAAGTTTGTGACAAGAAAAATGAAATCAATATCGAAGAATCAAACTTGCCAAAAAATGGTAAAAGAATGTTTTTATTCTAAATTAAATGTTAATAATTTAAAAATTAGAGTCGGAAAAATCTCAACAAGCCAATGAGGGGGTTCGAAACAAAATTGAAAATAAAATCGGTAAATAACTGTTTAATAATTTAAATATTTTATTTTAATTATTATTTAGATCCAATTCTTAAAACTACAGAAGTGGTTAAAAAAGAAGCGTCTAAGCCAAAGAAAAGCGAGTCACAAGAGCCACCAAAACATGTCAAAAAAGATCAAGAACAATCAAAAGTTTCAATAAAAACTTCAAAAGAACAAATTAAACCTTCACCCGAACCGAAAATACCACAAGACCCACCAGTGGAGAGTGATCTCATGTTATCATTGGAACAAATTTTAAAAGGCTGCACAAAACGTTTGAAAATTAACAGAATGATTGTCGAGCAAGATGGAAGTGAAACATTTGAGGATAAAATTATAGAAATTGTAATTAAACCTGGAACCGAGGAAGGTGCTAGGTTCACTTTCCCAAAAGAAGGTGATCAAAATCCGGGAACAATTCCTGCTGATGTAGTGTTTATTGCTCGAGACAAACCACACGACACCTTCAAACGTTATGGCACTAATGTTGAGTACAGAGCCACAATAACTCAGAAACAATTTTTGAATGGAAATAAAATTAAAATTCCAACTCTCGAAAATGATGAAATTGTGTTCTCATTGGAGGAATTAAGTAAACCAAGTGCTGTAAAAAGATTCCATGGTCGAGGATTGCCATTTCCAAATGATCAAAACAAACGAGGTGAACTGATTGTTAGATTCGACGTGGACAAAAATGCTGGTAACTAAATCTAAAATATATGTATTAAATTGTACAAATGTAATTAAATTCAACAAATTCGGATTCGACTAGATGATGATGATGATGATGATGATGATTCTGGAGAAGAGCAAATTGAAAACAAAATTCAAGATCCACCAGTGGAAAACAATTTAATGCTGTCACTGGAGCAAGTACTAAACGGTTGCACAAGAAAGTTAAAAATTCATAAAATTATTATTGATAAAAATGGGAAAGAAAAAGATGAGGACAAAATATTAGAGATCAAAGTTGATCCAGGGACAAAAGCTGGAACAAGATTCCCTTTTGAACGTGAAGGCGATCAAAGACCAGGGGCTATTCCAGCTGATTTAATTTTTATTGCTCAAGATAAACCACATGATGTATTTAAACGAATCGGTCAAGACATTGAATATATTGCTCAAATTACTGATAAGGATGTACGAAAAGGGAACACAATTCAAATCCCAACTCTAGAAAAGGATAACATGACTGTCACTTTGGACGGATCAATCAGCATGAACTCTACACGACAAATAGCAAATCGAGGTTTGCCATATCCAAATGAACCAACTAAGCGAGGAAGTATTATTGTTCGTTTTGATGTAGCTAAAGATTCTTCAGATGGTAAGTTTGGATTGATTATACCAGTAAAAATAAAATTGCTTATTTAAGAAATAAACCCAACTGCAAATCAACAACTAGAAACTAAAGAAACGAAACGAAATCAGCAACTTTCGCATGGTATATCTAAAGGTGAGTTATCAAATGATAATTTAAACAACTTATTTAAATTTTTTAGATATGCTTATAGAGCCAAGCAATATTCCAAAAGGAAGAGGAGTATGGACAAAAGAAAACCCTGTTGTGCAATTACAAGTTGATAAACAAATCTTTCATTCTCAACCTATTCAAGATCCTTTAGTTGAAATTGACTTGCCTTTAACTTTGAAAGACATATTTTCTGGTGCAAAGATAGACTACAGACACAGAGTTAAAGTCACTCAACCTGATGGAAAACACAAATTTCATGAAAATATTCTTCCAATTGAGATAAAACCAGGAACATTGCTAAATACCAAATTTATTTTTAAACAAGAAGGTAATCAATATCCAGGAAAAATTCCAGCAGATGTGGTGTTCGTTACCAGTGATGTCCCACATCCATATTTCACTCGGCATTGTCATGATGTGTTTTACACTGCGTTGATCACTCAAGGTGAAGCTGAAAGTGGTGTCCAATTGGAGATTCCTACTTTAGAACTCAATTACAAAACAGTAAAAATTAATTTTAGAGGAACAATTAAAAATGGAAAGACGAAGAAACTGAAAGGTTATGGGCTTCCTAAATTTGATAACCCAAGAGAACGTGGAAATTTAGTTGTCAAAATTGAAATTGTCGATGAACAATTAAAAGGTGAGTAAAATGTTGTAGAAAAAAAACAATTTCATTAAAAAATTATTAAAATATGTAATAATTTAAATTTTATTTAGATGAAACAATTGAAGAAATTGTGGAACTCTCTTTGGAGAATATAATAACTGGAATACGAAAGGATATTAGCTATCCTTATTTATATATCGATTTGGATGGATATGAACAATCAGAAGAAAGAGTTATAACTCTTGATATTAAACCCGGAACTGTAGCAGGAACACCATTTTATTTTCCTCGTTATGGCAATGCAACTCCTGGAAGAATTCCTGAAGATTTTGAATTTTTTATCGGCGAAAAAACACACCCGTACTTTACTCGAAATGGAATCAATATCGAGTACATATCCAAACTTACTCAGATTGAATTAAATGATGGAAGGGTGCAGATTCCTTTACTTGACGGAAGTGATAAAGTATTGACCCTAACTAAAGAAATCACGAAGAATTTAGTTTATTCTATTAGCGACTATGGATTGCCTCTTTTAGATTACCCAAAACTACGAGGAGATCTTGTGGTCAAATTTGAAATTATTGATCAAGGTAATAGATTTATTTACACATTTATATTAATACCTTTATTGAATTTTTAGATAACCGAAAAACGAATTCGCTTAAAAAGCAACAAATTCAAAATTAAGAAAAAACAGAACAACAAATTTATAATTTAAAGCTTACTTTAGAAGAGATTGTATGTGGAAGTGGAAGAAATATTACAGTTGTTACTGATAAAAACAAAACAGCGTCAAAATCAATTGTTATTAAGCCTGGAAGCATTCCTGGCAAAAATATCATGTATCGATTTAAAAATTGTCTGCCATTTGAAATAAACATTGAAGAATTGCCTCACGAAATATTTGTAAGAAAAGGCTTAGACATTCATTTTACGTATTCGATGCATCTCAAAGCTGCCCTTTGTGGAACCGAAATTAGAATTGATACATTTGACAAAAAAATAAAAGTTCCTATAACAACAGCATTGTGGAACCTTTTGAACAGAAAATAATTCTAAATCGAGGTGTTCCGTTATTTGAGAATCCCCAAAAACGAGGTAATTTTGTGATTTTTTATGATGTAGATTTTCCCATCAAAATTAGCAAAGAAGTAAAAAATGTGTTATCAAGTATTTTTGATGGGGTATTTGAAAAATATACTCGCAATCGAAATAAAATTGTTCAATTTGATGAACAATATAAACGAAAAAGTGGTTTAGTCAACCAGGAAAAACAAATAGAATACAGTCACTGGACATCTGCAGAACAAAATCCGCCTATTGAGCAAACAATTGAATTGTCACTGGAAGAAATCGCATGTGGCTATATAGGAAAATTTCAAATTGTGCGAACAGTAATTAACTCCAATGGCCAAACAAACAAAGAATCAAAAATTTTAATGGTAAATTTGAAACCAGGACAATTAAAAGAGATTTTTCCTAGAGAAGGAAATCAAAGTCAAGGAAGAATTCCGTCAGATGTCATATTTTATGTCAAACCTTCACCTCATCATTGTTTTAAACTTGTGAATGAAATCGACATTGAGTGTACCGCCATCATTACACTACAAGAGGCATTGTGCGGCTTTTCTCTAACTTTTCCATCCCTGTACAACAAAAACATTGATTTACAGTTTGGAATATTCGACGATAGTGTCATTAGACCCAAGTTTACTCACACAGTTTTAAACCATGGTTTACCATATTCGGACAACTCTGGTAGAAAAGGAAATTTGATTATTCTATTCGATATAATTTTCCCTCGTGATTTGCCTAAAAAATTAAAAGATAAACTTTCTAAAATTTTATAAGAATATGTCAATACAATCCAATTTATTCAAAAATATATATTTTCAAGTCACATTTTATAAATTATAGCTAATTATATAATAATGAATTTATTTATGTATTTTATTTTATTTTTTCAATAAAAGTTTGCTTCAATCGGGTTGGATAAATCATATAAATTGAAACAAAAAAATTAATCGACAAATGACTGATTGTGATGAAAAGTGACAAAATTCGAAGATAAAATTGTCAATATTCACATTAAACAAGAAACCGAAACAGACGCTCAAAGTACAGATACATAAACTGTGTGAGTGCACATCAAACGTGCAGTGAAACTAGCATTCAGTACAGAGTAACGGAGAATTTCCCCTGAATGTTAGCTTTCTTCGAGTTGAAAAATAGTTTGTTTGTCTCTAGTTCAAAAAATACTGAGACGATTATCCTCACTTAATACCTGCTGATGTGGTGTTTGTAGTCAGTGAAAGCCTGTTCAACTGTTTCAACGAAACAGATTTAATCTTGAATACATTGCCAATTGGCTTTAAAGTGAAACACATTCAGTTGTTTGGGGCATGCCGGCATCGAACTTAAAATTCCGACATTGGAAGAGGAAAGATTAAAACTGCAAGTTGATAACTATTTTAATAAAACTTTTACTCATCGATTTCAAATTCGTGAGTTGCTCTAACCAGATGATGTTTGCGGAAGAAATTTGGTGGTGAAATGGTTTGTATGATCAGATACAGAAATAATTATTTATTTAAATAAAATTTAAACAAATGTGATTAATCGAGTTCTTCAATAACTGGACCTGCTCGCGATTTTCCATTGCCGCTTTTATTGCCAGTTGAATAGTTAGCCGAACTTTTACCTGTTCCGATAATTTGTTTTGCAATTATTGGCTTACAAAACTTTTCCAAATCTCTTTGTTTCTGTTCAATTTGTTCTTTATCCACACGATCATCATCACTCAACCATCTGAATGTTTCCTCAAATTTGTTTTCAATCTTTCTTCGATCTACATCAGAAATTTTCGATTTCACTGGTTCCTGATTGAGCGTGTATTTGATCTGTCCAATATAACTGGTCAAAATGTTTTTAGCAGAAAGTTTCAATTGAAATTTTTCATCAATTGCTCTATTCAGCTCCGCTTCTTTGACCATTCGTTCAATTTCCTCGGTGGATAGTCGATTTCGGTCGTTGTTGTTGATGATGATTTTGTTTTCGTTGCCACTGTTTTTCTCTACTGCCGAAACCACCAAAATGCCGTTTGCGTCAATATCGTATGTGACTTCAATTTTTGGCACTCGAACAGGAGCCGCTGGAAATCCACTCAGTTGAAATCGACCCAACAGATTGTTGTCTTTTGCTTGTGCACGTTCCCCCTCAAACACTTGCACCAGGACACTTGTTTGATTGTCCTGTGTGGTGCTGAGCAATTTGGTTTCACGTGTTGGAATTGTAGTGTTCCGTTTGATGAATGTGGTCATTTGTCCGCCTTCGGTTTGGAGACCGAGTGAAAGTGGTGTCACATCGAGCAACAAAAGATCCTGAAAAGCATCAACATTATCTCCATTCAGAATGGATGCTTGAACTGCAGCGCCATATGCAATAGCTTCATCCGGATTGATTGATTTATTCAGTTGCTTTCCATCGAAATGATTTTGCAACAGTTTTTGAATCTTCGGAATTCGTGTCGAACCGCCAGCCAGCACAATGTCGTCAATGTCTGACTTGTCCAGCTTAGCATCAGTCAATGCTTTCTCCACTGGGTCTAAGGTTGACTGAAACTGTTCATTGCAAAGTTCCTCGAATTTAGCTCGTGTGATGCTGGTAGCAAAGTCAATTCCCTCGAACAAAGCCTCAATCTCAAACGAAGCCTGAGTTGCACTGGACAAAGTACATTTTGCCTTTTCACATTCAGTTCGAAGCCGCCTCAAAGCTCTTTTGTCATTGCGAATGCTTTTCCCTGGATTTTTCTTTTTGAACTCTTCCGCAAAGTGCAACACCAATTTGTTGTCAAAGTCCTCGCCACCCAAGTGAGTGTTGCCTGAAGTTGACTTGACCTCAAAGAAGCCATCATTAATGGAAAGAATAGTCACATCGAACGTGCCACCACCCAAATCGAAAATCAACACATTCTTCTCTCCTTTTGCCTTTTTGTCCAATCCATAGGCAATGGCAGCGGCAGTTGGTTCATTGATAATACGCAACACATTCAGTCCAGCAATTTTGCCAGCATTTTTAGTGGCCTGCCGTTGAGCATCACTGAAATAGGCTGGCACGGTAATGACCGCATCGGTCACTTTAGTCTTGAGAAATGCCTCAGCAATTTCTTTCATTCTGATCAATATCATTGCAGAGATCTCCTCGGGTGTTAGCTTTATTTCTTCATTTTTTACCTCGATCTACCAAAAATAAATTTTATGATTAAAAATATTAAAAATTTGAGACAATAAATCATTACCGAAATTTTCGGCTTTCCCCCGTCATTGATAACATCAAATGGCAGATGCTTCAAATCCTCTTCCAGGGAAGGATCATCAAATCTTCGACCAATGAGTCGTTTTGAAACACGGATTGTATTCTCGGGATTGATGGTCATCTGAGTCTTGGCAGCCTCGCCAATCAATCGTCCATTATCGGTGAAGGTCACACAAGACGGAGTTGTTCGATTACCGAGTTCATTTGCCACAATCTCAATTAGACCATACTGGTACACAGCCACACAGGAATTTGTTGTGCCCAGATCGATTCCAATTGCAGGAAATTTGGGCTCGTTTTTGTTAGTATTTTGTGACATTTCTTTCGATGTTATTGTTCTAATAAAGTGTTAAATCAAACTGAATTAATTTAAAATCAAACTAGATTGTATTATATAATTACATGATTATATTTTTATCAACACTTCGCTCTGTGTAGTTCAAAGACTCCAAGCAGAAAATCAATTCAAACCTTAAAATAGAATGAGGCGCTTATTGGAGAATAAACACGATAACAGACAAATGTCTCTGATAAAAAAAATGTATGCTTACTGTACAACTAAAACTGTAAATGACAGTCCAATTGGTTGTGGTTATCAGTGCAAGACAATTAAGTGAGTTATACAAAAGGAAGCAGAGTATGGCAACAAGTTTGCAAACATGTCTTGACACTCGCTTACAAATAGATTCAAATGTGCAGTCATCGTTTACATTTTTGTCAATTCCTGGAATTGTGATTAGGCACTTCTTCTGACTAACAAGTAAATGTAAGTAGATTGAGCGCATTTGTGCTTACTGCCAAGTCAAACAAAGAAGGCACAAACAAGTCGATCGACTGTTTGCCATACACAATTGTGATAACAACATTGTCAGACCACTTTGAGGTCATTGTGATTAGACAGTTGCAATATGCACAATGCACAGGTACTTTTGTAACACTCATTGAGATGTAAAGAAAGAAATAATTATGGCAATATTGCTGCTTGCCTGAATGATTGAGTAATTAGTGAATTAGAATGCCAAATTTATTTCATTGACAAGTAATATTGATCAGATCAATCGATTGTACTGATTGTACTTAAGTTTGCCTTTTAATACTTATTTGGGTTTACAAAAGTCTATTTAAACACTTAGTTCTAATTTGAGGAAATATTAGCACAATTGCAAATTGGAAATGCAAAAATCAAATGTAGCTTTGGTTATTTGATAAGATATTAATAGAAAGAGACAACTCTCCAATTGTCTTCTATTGGACTGGATTGCAAAACATACACAAGCACACATTATTTTATTTAACAAATTGTTTCGCAAGTTTTTTATATTTATTCTTTCAAGCATTTTCTTGAAATAAGGATGGCCGAGGATTTGGAAATCGTTGATTACCAAAGTACTGATGTTTCATCCTCGAATGATCTTAATCCAATTAATGAAACCGGTATTAATCTTTATCGTCGATTTATAAATAATAATTATTTATACCTTTAGTTCAATTAGATCGCGTGATTGCGATAGATTTGTATGAATCTGAACGTGACGATGAGATGGACATTGAAGTGAATGATGTTATCAGTGTGCTCAAACGACGCTACCCAAAGTGGTGGCATGGGCGCAATGAACGAACTGGTCAAACGGGACTTTTCCCATTAAAAGTTGTTCAGCCTTGGAATTCTGACAACTACATAGAAATGGAAAGAATGATAAGCATTGAACCGCTTCTTTCACAGACGGACGATGCTATTCAAAACGTGTCCTTAAATGAACATTGTGTCCAAGAAGTAGAGGAAATCTCAGAAAATGAAGAAATTGAAGAGGTTGAAGAAGGAGACATTTATTTTGACTCATTTGATTCAGATTCAGACGAACAAAATAATTATGTGTCATTAGGAAATTCGCAGCTGTTCCCGATCCGAGTTATGGCCGAGAATCCAGATTCAAACCATCACAGTAATGACACAGATCAAAGTAGTCAACAACGTTTCTATGTAATAGGAGAATTGATTGAAACTGAAGAAAATTATGTCAAGCAACTAAATTTTATTTTGCAGGTTTGCACTTGATAAAAATAGTTAAACATAAAATTAATTACACGCATGTATCTTATTTTACAGAATTTTTCAAATTTAATTCAAAAAAGTCGTGTAATATCTGCTGAGGAATTCAATATAATTTTTGAACATTTGCGACAAATTTACGAAATCAACAATTCTTTCTATGAGTAATTTGTTCTAATTTTAGCAATTCACATTTTAATTTATTTTGTAGGAATCTAAAATTACTAAATGAAGACAATACAGAATGTCTCATTGGTTCAACTCTGGTCAATTATTTCGAACAGATGCTACCCATCTATAAGAGCTATTGCTCAAGCAATGTCGCTGAATTGTTGAGTAAAATTAACGAAAGCGAACAAGTTGAAGCAGAGTTGCAGCATATATCCACCGAGACCAATTCACACAAAACATTCAAATCTGAATTAGTTCGGCCAATGCAACGAATCACTAAATATCCGTTGCTGGTTGAAAAGTTGCTCAAGAACACTCTTGTTGGGCATCCCGACAATAAGGACTGTCAACGAGCGTTCGATTGTAGTAAATTGTTGTGCAAGAAAATTGACAAAATATATGGCAAAATGTGTCTACAAGTGGAACCGTTCAAAAAGCTACGATGGATTCAGAAACATGTTTTTATTCCAATAAAACGTGTGGATCAAACAATCGATTTCATTTCAGAAACACGATTCCTAGGTTTGGTTTTTATTTTGAATAAATCCATGTAATGACCCCTTTATTGATAGGTCCACGAATTTTACTTCATTCGGGCATTGTTTCCTGCAATTCGAAAATGTATTTCGCCTTTTTGTTCAACGATTTTTTCCTACTGGCCAAACCAAACAAACCACCACAAAGCATTTCAGAAGGAATAGACAATCTGTTTGAAAATGACGACACACGCCATCTGAAATGTACATTGCACGAAAAACCATTTCTGTTGAACGATCTTCAAGTGGAAGACCTCGATGAGCTTGAATCAACTTTAAATTCCAACTTGTTTCGTCTAGAAGTAAAATCATTAAAGAAACACATTTCTTTGCATGCCAATTCAATGGATGAATGGATTGACTGGGTTCAACAGATTAATCTTGCCAAGCACAACTACAACCGAACCGAACAGTTGTTTCGAAACAATGACAATGCATCAATACAAACACCTCATCAGAATCCAATTGCAACCTTTAAACTGACCAGTGTAGAGGCATTTCAGTTGTATTGTCGAAACTGTAAGATTCAATCATTGCATTTGCTTGTTCATTTAATAATTCGCTTTCTATTCAGATGCACTGAACGCGTACTGCAAAGTGGCATTAGGTAGAGATTGGTCTCAGTCATATTCAACCAGCACGACTGACACTGTTCGACGCGTAATGGACTTTCGAAATCCGACAACAAACCAACAAAAAACAAAGAAATCACTATTATCAAAACTGAAAACTGGCGTGGGCAAAAAATTTGCCAATAATAATGACACAATTGAAGATCCTCATCGACTATTTTGGGAATTGAATTCTCGCTTCAATGTGTACCATTCGGAAGATATTCTTTTTATTCGTTGCTATGATGCCAATCCATTTGCGCCACATCAATTTTTGGGCGAAGCTAAACTAGCCGTCAGAGAAATAGTTCAAAATCGGAGTCGTTTCACGAATAAAGGCCTCACTAAGTCGGTTAACTTGGACATGCCCAACGAGCAGCTGAGCCAAAATTTTCTCCAAAAATTAAATATCCGACCACATCTATCGATTACATTCGATTAGATATTGAATACTCATTCCTAGTAGTTCAATGTGTTTTGTATCTGTAGCATTTGGTAATTGATTTGAATTGCTATTTCAAAGTTGTAAGCTCAAGTCTCAACTTGGCTAATCAATACAGCTCAATAAGCTCTCAAAACTCTCAAATAATCAAAAACACCAAATACCATTTGCCTGTTTCAACTTAGGTTTTTTATTATTATGGCAAAGTGAACACTTCCTGCTTTTGAATGCGGATGCTTACATGGTTCAACTAACACTGTAAAAGACATATTGGAGCTCCAGGAGTAAAGTATGCAAAAGTCACAAACAAATTGTGCGCAGTTAATGTGTTCTTTTACATTACTATCAATTCCAGGAATTTAGATCAGACAATTTAACTATGTAAGAACAAAACTATTCTAACTCGAAAGTATGTATATCTACAGGTACAAAGGAAACTAATAAGTTGTATGTTTGCTATACAATTGTGATAACATTGACTGTGCGCATTTTGTGATGGCTGAGATAAGGCATAAGGCAGATGTACTGGTACTTTTAATTACACACTGTGAGTTGTTGAGCAAATAATAATTTTTCTATGTTGGTTTTATTGTTAGGCATTTTTATGCATTGCTTGCAGGTTTGAACGCCTAAAAACTCAGTAAAATTTGTTAGATAATTTATTATTAATGTCAAACCAATCTGGTGCATCTCTAAAACATACTTAACAAAAACTGTAAATGTTTTTCTAATCGGCCTAGTTAGTATTACTAAGTTATGAATCTTACATAATGAATTTTTTTTGTTAATATAACCACAAAATTATCACAATGAATTCCGTGAAAGCATATGAAGTGCTTAAAATTGACAAAAATTCTTCAATTGAAGATATTAAGAAGGCGTACCGAAAATTATCTCTGCAATATCATCCAGACAGGAACAAAAATTCGCTATTAAATAATGAATTCTTACAAATCAAACAAGCTTATTTATATCTAATCAAATTTAATAATCCGAATGCGTCTCGTATGAATTACTTTTTAAAAATTTCTAATTGCATTAATATTTTTATTTTTAGAATCTGACCCAGTAAAGCCATCACCTGCAAATGAGCACAAACTGGAGTTGACCTTAAAAGAATTATTTTTTGGTTGCACAAAACGTCAAAAAATCACCAGAAAAGTTATTGACGAAAATGGAAATGAAACATTTAAAGAAAAGACACTTGATGTGCAAGTCCAAGCAGGATTGCTTGATGGGACGCGAATCACATTCAAAAAGGAAGGAGATTTGTTTCATGAAAAAATTCCAGCCAACGTTGTATTCATAGTTCAACAACAAGCACACCCTTGCTTTCAAAGAGTAAGATTTGATCTTAAATACACAGCCACAATTACCACTGAAGAGTCAATATTGGGTTGTAAGATAAACATCCCAACTCTGGACGATGACACTGTTTTGTTAACTATCAAAGGAATTGTTACCAAAAGTACTGTTGAACGTATTCCTAATCGTGGATTCCCACATCCGAGCACTCCAGGCAAACGCGGAGATTTACTTGTGACTTTTGACATTTCTGATCAAAGCAAGACGATAGAGAAAGATATTTTTTTATCATTGAGTCAAATTTTAAATGGATGCTCAAAAGATATTAAAATTAATCGAAAAACTTTGAATCCTGGTGGTTTGGATAGAGTTGAAGACAGGATTTTCACTGTTGATGTCAAACCTGGAACTGAAGACGGAACTAAAATTGAGTTTACAGGAGAAGGTGATCAAAACTCAGATGGCGTTCGAGGAGATGTGGTCTTTGTTGTTCGAGTTGAGAAACATGACTTATTTAAACGAGATGGGCCTAATTTAATTTATATCGCCCAAATTACTCAAAATGAATCACAAAAAGGATATACTTTATCTATTCCGACTATTGATCTGGATCCTATTGAACTGATTATCAACGGCTCTGTCAATAAAGATGGTTATCGAATCATCAACCGTGGATTTCCATATCCAGACAATCCACAAAAACGAGGTGATTTGGTGATTAATTTTGAATTAATGGAACAAGCTAAATCGGCTGAAAAAGAACTCGCGATATCATTGGAGGAAATTTCGATCGGTTGCATAAAGAAAATCGATATTAGACGTAGAATCATTGACGAATTTGCCAAAGAAACATTTGAAAACGATTCTTTAGTTGTGAAAATAAATCCTGGAATAGAAGATGGTGAACAAATTATTTTATCACGAAAAGGTGATAAACAACAAGGAAAAATTCCTGCTGACTTTATTGTAATCATTCGCGAAAAGCCACACAATACATTTAAGCGAACTAAAGCAGATATTGAATGCTCAGTAAATATTAAGAGAAATCAATTAATCAACAAAGAAATTATTGAAATTCCAACATTGACTAAAGAGACACAAACATTAAAACTTGACGAAACAATCGATGAAAATGAAGTCAGGCTCATACAAAATTGTGGTCTTCCGCATTTTAATCAACCAGAAAAACTTGGAGATATTTTGGTTCGATTCCATATTATCAAAGGTAAAGATCCTGATATAATACAAAATCTTCCACTTACATTGGAAAATATTCTGAATGGTTGCACAAAACGCATCAAAATTAATCACAAAATTACTGATCAAAAAGGAAATGAAAACTTCAAAAATGAGATTGTTGTAATTGAAGTGCAACCCGGAATCATAGAAGGTACTGAATTCAGATTTTCAAATTTAGGAGATGAAAATCCAGATTCACTTCCAGCTGACATTGTGTTCAGGACTCAAGACAAACCACACACAAATTTTAAAAGAAACGGAGCAAATATTGTGCACAAAGTGATGATCACTAAAAGTGAAATTGAACAAGAAATTGAATTTGAAATTCCAACTTTGGAAGGGAAATCCAAATTATTGGTTTTACAAAAATTTATCAAGACAGGCGATGTTAAAAATTATCCTCATCAAGGATTGCCAATTGATGGCGATAATGAAAAACGAGGCGATTTTATTGTACAATTCGAAATTGTTACAGAAGAAAGAAAAGGTTAGTTTTGCTTGAATGTTACATAGCATAAATGTTGTTTTTATTTAGACCCTAATGTCGAGCATGAATTGCCAATTACACTTGAACATGTCTTACACGGCAACTCAAAGAAAATGAAAATCAAGCGTACAATTTTTGATTTAAATGGGAATGAAAAAACTGAAGAACAAATAGTTACATTGAACATTAAACCCGGAACTGAGACTGGAAAAAGATTAACTTTTGCCCGAAGAGGTGATATACGGCCGGGTTATATTCCTGGGAATGTTGTTTTTGTTATCACAGAAAAACCACATGAAATCTTCAAGCGTAATGGTGCCCATTTAGAATTAAAAGATCCCATAAAAGTATTGTCAGATCAAGTTGACTCGAGAAAGTTCGAAAATATTCCTACTTTGGAAAACATAAACAAAACTTTGAAAATCAATAAAATTACTAATGATTCCCTTGGTAAAGTTGAAGGATTTGGTTTGCCGTATTCGTTTGATCCTTTGAAACGAGGAGATATTTTGATTAAGTTTGAAATAATGCCAAACAAACTAGGTAATTTTTTTAAATTTTAAAATTGTTTTAATAAATAAAAATATTACAGATGAATTCAAAAAATTTCAATACAAAGAAGCGCCAAAAATAGTAATTCAATCGCAAATTCAAGATGATCCAATTTATCAAAATGTGGAACTTACTTTGAATGAAATTCTGAATGGAGGCTACAAAAATATCAAGTTTAGACGCGAAATAATCAATGAACATGGAAGTAAAAGTTTTGATTCTAAAAATTTTATTTTACAATTCAAACCAGGTGTATTGGCTGGAGAAAAATTTGTGTTCGAAAAAGAAGGACACATTAATTTTGGGAAAATACCTGGTAATGTTATCTTTGTTGTAAAAGATGCGCCACATCAATTTTTTAAACGAAACGGACCAGATCTTGAGTATATTTCAAAAATAACTAATTATGAATCGAATAGAGTTTTCCGACGAAATATTCCAACTTTGAATAGTGGCAATTACAATTTAGTAGTAGAAAATTTCAAAACTACTGAAATAATTGAAGGACTTGGCTTGCCGTATTATGAAGAACCCGACAAACGGGGAAATATTGTGGTGAAGTTTGAAATGAATGAAAAAGACAAAGGTAAATAGAGTTCTTGTTTATCAATGGCATTATTTTTTTCAATGTTTAGATTTAAATTCTGATGAAGAAAATTCCGACTTAGTCCAAATGCCAGAAATTGAAATCAAGCTTTATCTAACTCTAGAAAATATTCTACATGGCCATACGGAACATTTTCCATTTCCTGTTACAGTCATCGATTCAAATGGCGAACGCAAGCCAGTAACTAAAATATTGGATGTTGTTGTAAAGCCAGGCACAAAGACCGGAGAAAGGATAGTTTTTCCTAAGCATGGAAACCAGTACAGTCGTACTATTCCTGCTGATGTTGTTTTTGTTATTCTAGAAAAAGCACATGATAAATTCAAACGAAATGGAGTTGACATTGAATATACAGCAAAAATCAGTTCAGCACAAGCAAAAGGCAATTGTCAAATATTGATACCAACTTTAGAAATTGATTCTATTCCACTAAAAATTTTCAAACCACTCGATTCAAAGTCATTGATTGCAATCAAAAATTGTGGTTTACCCTATCCAGATAATAACAAAAAACGAGGCAATCTACATGTTCGATTTGAAATTATTGATACAAATAAAGGTGAGTAATTCATTTTAAATTAAAAATTGCTAAATTTTAATTTTTTAAAGAAATGTCCGTGAAAGAATATGATCTCTTTGTTTCATTAGAAGAAATCTTACATGGGTGTATTAAAAAAGCAAAAATTGAAAGAGTTGTAATCGATTCAGAAGGAAACAAGAATAAAGAGATTGTAGAGCTTTCAGCAGAAATTAAGCCTGGAACTGAAGCTGGAACAAAATTTTATTTCCCTGGTGAAGGAGATAGAATTTATGGTAAACAACCAGGAGATATCGTGTTTATTGTGCGTGATGAACCACACACTTTATTTGTTCGGAAAGGAGTTGATATTGTATTTAGAGCCAAAATTAACACTGTTCAAGCTCAAAATGGTTTTTCATTGAAAGTTCCAACGCTTGAAAAAGAAACGTTGAGAATATCATGTAAAGAAAAAGTAGGTTTTGGTAGTGTCATTTCACTTAAAGATAGAGGTTTGCCTCATCCAGACAATCAAAACAAACGTGGTGATATTAAAATTTTATTTGATCTTATTCCACAATAACTTCAATCAAAAACACAATTAGGATTTCTCAAAAACATTTGTCATGCAAAACGCATGTAAAATGTTTAAAACAATTAATTTTTAATTTTTTATATTTTTATTTTAATATTTAGATTTATTTAGTTAATTTAATCGTCATTTATTATCAATAGGAAAACTATACGCCTGAGTATAGTAACACTAAATACACAAAAATACCCATTTCATTGTCATACTGTATGCCTGAAGTACGGTAACAGAACATATTAAATACACACTGTAATTCTACTCACTAATACGAGTATTTTGATATATCGCATGCTTATGTTCTGAATTTTAATTATTTTAATTAATTATTAATTATTAAATATGAATTATTATCATTAATATTTTTATATTAAGAGTGAATGAGTACCATTAGTAATGATGCATATGCAAACACCTGGCTTCATCTCTCCCTGCAGTGAGCACACACACTCTTCACCGCGCAGCAAGTCCCCCTCATGCCCTAGAGCAACATCATCACAGCTGCATAGCCCATCTCAAAAGTTAACCTCAAATGAC
This sequence comes from Rhizoglyphus robini, assembly GCA_023373905.1. Classification (NCBI taxonomy): domain Eukaryota; kingdom Metazoa; phylum Arthropoda; class Arachnida; order Sarcoptiformes; family Acaridae; genus Rhizoglyphus; species Rhizoglyphus robini. The sequence goes on along the minus strand of JAKIJQ010000001.1, from coordinate 7,882,313 downwards.
ACCGTCACTATGAAGGGTCTCACAAACATGACGTATGAAGAGGATACTTTTCCCCATTAGGACGCATTTCCCCCACATGGACATTTATCATAAGTTATTGGACGAGCGCCGATACAAATTCATTTGAGCACCGATTTAACAGAAGCATAATGTAAACGTCCATAGGCAAAAGATAAGTCAGCCTCGACACTAAAACCCCATAGACAAAGTATGGGCCTCGGCAGTCGAAAATAGTGAAATTCACTTGATTCTGGCCTCGGCGAGCAGATTTGCTCAAAATAATGATCAAGGCTAAAATACATTGGAAATTCAATGCAAAAAGGCCTTGACGAGCAAAATCAACCTCGACTCGAGACTTTGCTCCTAGCGCCGACCATCGAGGCCGCGCTCGAGTTTTCTCCATAGAAAATACATGGTGATTTGACCGAAATGAGTCTCGAACAAAAATCACTCGTCCTCGATGGTTCAGTTAAAAGGTCCACTTACTTAATGAAACCCTCACGCAGCACAGGGAAAGTAACAAGCCCTCTGCTATTAAAAGTCCCTCGACTCAGTTCATCGGGACCAGTTCATCGGTCAACATACTAGGAGGCACATTGCCACTCTCTCCTGCCACTCAACTCTCGCTTACTTGGTCTTCCTGATTGCTCACTCTATTGATCTCCCGTTTGGTATACCTATTTGGTTTTCCCGTTTGGTCATACTATTTGGTCTTCCCGTTGGTCAATCCCGTTTGGTTCACCCGTTTTATCCGTCTGTTTGGTCTTTCCGGTTACCCGTTGGTCACATGTCTATCTGATTGATCATTGCCGAGTCTAACGCCTTCTGGTTGGACATTGCCGTTCTATTTTCTGTTCCCGATCATAGACCACCTTTCATCGGATTTAGCCTATTTTCGACCATTTCCGGTTATCACCTATCCACCATTGAAAATATTTTCCTTCTCGAGTACAAACTAATTTCTCGAGCTATTGGAAATTGTCAAGTTCAGACTTTAGACCATTCAACCTATTTAACTACTATCTCAAAATATTGACCAAAATAATCCTTATTTGGAATGGACTCGCCAACTAAACCTAAATCTACGCATCACTTCTGAACTGAGAAATTGATTTGTGCTGGGAAACATAGAAAATCTATTTCGTCGCCTCTCCATTGTGTGTGTGTGTGCATATCATCGAAACCCATCGCATCTATAAATCAACGTAAACTATTCGTCTCGTCTCAAGTTCCCGTTATATGCAATTACTAATGTTGGCTCATTCGCTCAATATCATCTTCTGTATTCTGCATCCCCAAAATATTCAATAAAAGTATTGCAAAACCAAAATTCACCTGTGTTTTTATTTCACATCTACACCCATCAACCTCAACCGCACTAATAACTTTTGATGGTAAATTAACATTAACTTTGGCCTTTAGATATAAACAAGTACAAATGGTAGTACATGAATTGTCTTATGATAGACAAAATATTGTATGTCCTATTTTGTATGATACATTGTTTTATTATTTTGGTTGCAAAACCTCAAATTATCATGCTTTATATTATTGTGTAGAATGATTTTTGCAAAATCCATATTTTATTAAATAAATAATGTTATTTTATAATTGAGACAGAAATCAAGATTCAATTTTAAAACTCACAATCAACTTTCCTCGTTTATTGGTGTTATCGCTTGAAAATGGCAAACCTCTGGACAAAAACTGTTTGATTGCACTAGGCGAAGAAATACTATCGGTTGAAAATCTTTCAACGTGTCCATCAAGAGTTGGAATCTCCAACATGCAACCGTTTGACATTTGTCTTGTAGTCAACTTTGCAGTAAATTCCAAGTTTTCACCGTTTCGCTTGAATTTATCATGGGGTTTTTCGCAAACAATGAACACCAAATCGGCCGGAACAGAATCGTAGTATTGATCGCCCAATCTTGGAAATACAATTCTATTGCCACTTTCGGTGCCTGGCTTAATTTCGATTGAAATTATTTTTTCAAGTATAGTTTCATTGTTGAATCGATCAATAATTTTGCGTTTGATTTTAAGTTTCTTCGTAAGACCATGCAAAATATTTTCTAATGTTACTGGAAAATCATTTTCGATTGGAGAATCTTTTTTTAATAATATTTATCAATATAAAAGATATTCTAAAAATATAAAAGTTTAAGCACATACCAATTTCGTTAGTTATTTCAAAATTGACAATTAAATTTCCACGTTCACTAGGATTATCTCTTAGAGGCAAACCTCGACTCGGGATAACTTTTGACTTTTCTTTTCTATCCATTTCCAATGGAATAAACTCTCTCTCCAGTGTTGGGACCTCGATTGTGCATCCGTTCGCAAATTCATGTTCACTGATCAAAGCTGTATACTTTATGTCTTGACCATCACGAGTAAAATATGCATGTGGCTTTTCTTTGACCACAAAATGAATATCTGCAGGAATTGTTTCAAAGCTTAGCTGATCACCTTCCATTTCGAAAACAATATTTTCGTCTGATTTAACTCCTTTCGGAAATGAGACAGTCAAATATTTTGTATCTTTTCGACTGAATATGGTTCGGGTGAATTTATAGTTCTTACTGTAACCACTCAATATCTGTTCCAAAGACAACTGAATTTCGTGTTCAATTGGGTCATCTTGTTTTTTATTCTTGTCTATTTGAAAACAATAATTTAGTACAAATAACTGTGAAATAATGTTTTTCTATACTCACCACAAAGAATATTAAATCTCACCACAAGATCACCGCGCTTACCAGCGCTATTCGGAATAGGTATACCTCTATTTTCGTGTCTCGAAACAGTGTTCTTCGAAATGATATCATTTGTGGAAAATTTGAGAACAACTTTATCAAATGTGGGCACTTCAAATTTGCCCAAACATGCCTCTTCCAGTGACAATGTAACCGTGTATTCGAGGTCAAATCGATTTCGTTTGAAAACTTTGTGCGCCAACTCCCGCACCACAAACACGACATCTGCCGGTATCTTTCCGTAGTATTTGTCACCTTCTCTAGCAACCGATATGCGAGTGCCATCAATAGATCCTGGTGGGAAAAGGACTTTCACATTTTTACTTTTGCTCTTCAGTGCACCTTTTGTGCTGAACTCCTTCATGATAATTTTAATTTCTTTCTTGCAACCATTGTAGATTTCTTCTAGTGTTAGGTCGACAGCAATTTCATTTGGTAATGGCTGTTGAGGTTTGGGATTTTCTGGTGGTGGTTGAGGTTGAGCTTCTGTTGTTGATGAGCCGTTAATGAATTATGAGTAAATTAATTTTGATTATTATAATTGTCAAAAATAATAAAACGAAACATTACCTGAAAATCCCAAATCCGAAATATCAGTATCACAAAATTTTATGAAGTATTCGACAGCACATTTGATTTGAGTAAACTTTTCCTGTGCGTCTTCTCCTTTATACTTGTCTGGATGCCACAACTTTGCAAGTCTTCTGTAACTCTTTTCAGCTTCTTCTTTCGAAGATTTTTGATTTATTTGTAAAATTTCACAAGCCTTCGTGATATCCATTTGAACAGAATTTTATTTTATTCGAACGATTTGAAATTAAACACTGGCTGTATTATCTGAAAATTAAAATTTTTGAATTATTTTTGAACTCAATGTTTTACCATGCAAACACAATTAATATAAAATGATTTTTACTTACTAAGTAAAAATACAATAAATAAAATACGAAGGACATAAAGGGGACTGAAGGATATCATGTGACGACAATGGAATCAATTAATTAGAAATGGCATACCGCGATTAGACTGTTGATGTGATGCATAAACTCTCGAGTTTAAACTTTATTTTGTTTCACAATCAAAAAATTATTCAAACTAGATAATGTAAATAAACAAGTTTCATATAGTTCAAATAATGCAACAATACATTCACTCGTAATAATTTGGAAAAATAGTACTCAAGACACTAGCTAAGCCACTTTACCTGCCTGAGCGATTCCGAGAAAAATGCTAATCTGTATACCTTTACTTGTGCATTGATGCTTTACTCCACTCGTGAAAAGAGACTCGGAGAGTTATCTTTGTGATTGTTTTGGTAGCTCAATGTTATTTGCGCCTGTGTCTACTCTTGCCAATGCATAGAGCAAACATACATGTGTCTGTTCTTGACTGTAGACTTTAGGGGCTGACTATTAGTGTCTAAAAAGCATGTTATCAATCCAAACCTTATGCATCTAATAGATAATAGATAATAAAAACGAAACATTACCTGAAAATCCCAAATCCGAAATATCAGTATCACAAAATTTTATGAAGTATTCGACAGCACATTTGATTTGAGTAAACTTTTCCTGTGCGTCTTCTCCTTTATACTTGTCTGGATGCCACAACTTTGCAAGTCTTCTGTAACTCTTTTCAGCTTCTTCTTTCGAAGATTTTTGATTTATTTGTAAAATTTCACAAGCCTTCGTGATATCCATTTGAACAGAATTTTATTTTATTCGAACGATTTGAAATTAAACACTGGCTGTATTATCTGAAAATTAAAATTTTTGAATTATTTTTGAACTCAATGTTTTACCATGCAAACACAATTAATATAAAATGATTTTTACTTACTAAGTAAAAATACAATAAATAAAATACGAAGGACATAAAGGGGACTGAAGGATATCATGTGACGACAATGGAATCAATTAATTAGAAATGGCATACCGCGATTAGACTGTTGATGTGATGCATAAACTCTCGAGTTTAAACTTTATTTTGTTTCACAATCAAAAAATTATTCAAACTAGATAATGTAAATAAACAAGTTTCATATAGTTCAAATAATGCAACAATACATTCACTCGTAATAATTTGGAAAAATAGTACTCAAGACACTAGCTAAGCCACTTTACCTGCCTGAGCGATTCCGAGAAAAATGCTAATCTGTATACCTTTACTTGTGCATTGATGCTTTACTCCACTCGTGAAAAGAGACTCGGAGAGTTATCTTTGTGATTGTTTTGGTAGCTCAATGTTATTTGCGCCTGTGTCTACTCTTGCCAATGCATAGAGCAAACATACATGTGTCTGTTCTTGACTGTAGACTTTAGGGGCTGACTATTAGTGTCTAAAAGCATGTTATCAATCCAAACCTTATGCATCTAATAGATAATAGATAATAAAACGTGTGCTTGTTGTAGTAATTTAAAGTGCACCTTTAGCTTACACATCAACGAGCATTTTCCACATTGAGCGTCTGGTTCATGTAGTTATCTTATGGTGAATCGCAACTTTAACTTAAAATTTAATAGTATGTATGAATTTTGAATAAATATTTTATTAATTTCATTTTATTAGTATTGCGAGTAAAGAGACTCCAAAGCAATGGCCAACGCGCCAGCAATCGGAATCGACCTTGGAACTACCTATTCGTGTGTGGCAGTGTTTAAAGATGGTAAAGTGCACATCATTCCGAACGATCATAATCGTGTTACGCCATCGTTTGTGGCTTTTACCGAAAATGAGCGATTGATTGGAGAGGCCGCAAAGAGTCAAGTGACCAAAAATCCTGAAAACACTGTGTGGGATTCAAAACGACTCATTGGACGCAACTTTCATGAAAAATCGGTCCAAGAGGACCTTAACCATTTGCCTTTCAAGGTGGTCAACTCTAATGGTAAAGCAAATATTGAGGTATTGTTTGATGTCATTGAAAAATATATAAATTGAACTTTTTTCAAATATACTTAAATTTAGATTAAATACAAAAATAAAAAGAAACAATTTTCTCCAGAAGAGATTTCTTCAATGGTTTTGAGTAAAATGAAATCGGTAGCCGAAGCTTACATTGGCCAACCAGTGACCAATGCAGTGATCACTGTGCCTGCCTACTTCAACGATGAACAACGTCAGGCAACCAAAGATGCTGGGCAGATTGCTGGTCTCAATGTGATGAGAATTATCAATGAACCGACTGCTGCTGCCATTGCTTATGGTCTCAACAAATACATTCAGAAAGAAGTCAACATTTTGGTTTTCGATTTGGGTGGTGGCACTTTTGATGTGTCCATTCTGAAGATTGACGATGGCGTGTTCGAGGTGAAGTCAACTTGTGGCAATACTCACTTGGGTGGAGAGGATTTTGATACTCGATTGTTAAACTATTGTGTTGGGGAATTCAAGCAAAAGTATGGCAAGACACTTGACAATAAAGCGGTTCGTCGTCTGAGAAATGAATGTGAACAAGCGAAACGTACTCTGTCATCTGCGAAAATGGCTGACATTTACGCTGCTTCGCTGTGTGAACAAATTGACTACAGATGTGTGCTTACTCGCGAAAAGTTCGAACGGCTTTGTCAGGATTTGTTTCAAGCCACACTGAAACCAGTTGAACAGGCACTTGCAGATGCTAAGATTGATAAAAGCCAAATTGACGAAGTAGTGCTTGTTGGTGGTTCAACGAGGATTCCAAAAATACAACAAATGTTACAGGAATTTTTCAATGGAAAAAACTTAAACAAATCAATCAATCCTGATGAAGCGGTGGCGTACGGTGCGGCGGTTCAGGCTGCGATTCTCAACGGAGATAAATCAAAAATACTACAAGAACTTTTGCTCATTGACGTGGCACCGCTCAGTTTGGGCATTCAAACAAGTGACGGCAAAATGGACCCATTGATCAAGTCAAACACGTCTATTCCCACCAAGGAGACCAAACAATTCAGTACAAGTGTGAATGGTCAAAAGGAATTGATCATTTGTGTACTGGAAGGAGATAGATTGATGGCAAAGGATAACAATAAATTAGACGAATTTTGGCTTAAAGGAATTACTGCCATGCCACGTGGAATACCAAAAATCAATGTTACATTTACCATCAACGAGAACGGCATTTTGAATGTGTGCGCCGAAGAGATTGGCAATGCAAATAAAGCCGAGTTGACCATTACCAACAAGAACAGTCGTCGGCTTTCGAAAGATGACATTTTGAAGATGAAGAAAGATGCCGAAAAGTATCGAGAAGAGGACGAAAAACAGCGAATACGGCTCGAGGCACTGAGTGGACTAGATTCGTACTTGTACAAGGTGAACAGAAGCATCAACAATACCGCCACCAAGTCGAAAATCTCAAGCAAAGATCACTCAAGTGTTGTCCGAAAAGCGAAAGAAATCCAAGATTGGTTTGACAAAAATCAAAATGCTGATAAGAAACAGTTTGACCAAAAATTCCTAGAGTTGCAGAATGCCTACGAAGCGGCTGTGCCAAAGGCAAGTCGATTCAAATAATTGCATTGGTTGATTAGATATTGAAATTTACATTATTTAATCTAATAAAAATATAAAGTTTAAAACGATTTACTTGACTCGTGTCTTCAGAACAGTTACATGCTTACTTTATAAGAGTTCAGTGATTTGAAAATTTATAGTGTTTGAACTTTTTGAGTGTCTCATGAGACTACAAAACTGTGCAAAAATGAGCATCTAATGTGCAGCGAAGCTAACATTCAGTACACTGTCACTGAGTTGACTCGAACTTTACCAATGTGCGATCTTTATTAGCACCAAAATATCTCGACAAGTGAAGTTATATCTCAACCTGAAAGTCACTTATCTATTTTTGGTTTGATTGTGTGTTTACACTCAAGAAGATTTAAATAATCATTTGCCTGGATCTACTAGTGTTTATAATTCTCTTGTATCTAAAAATGTTTACAGTGTAAACTTTACACGAACTCAATTTTACTCATTATCCAAGTAAGTGATTGTTATTTGCTTTAAATTTAGTTTTAGGATGACTAATTTGGTTTAGCATGACATCTTCTAAAGTTGTCTAGACCATTAATAGATAAAGTTAAACTTTTTTAATTTAATTTTGTTTGACCATACAATCAAATTTAGCTGGAACAATTAGCTGGAAATATGCTACAATGTGCAATCATTCTCGCGAGATGCACTTTGATTGTCAAATTCCCTGTAATTGAAGTGACAATAACAGCAAAGTAAAGTGTTCTAACTGACTACGTGACTGATAGCAATCGTGACAGTGAGCAGTAAGCTGCCATAAAGTCACAATTGGATTGTGTTTTTCCTGGAAAAAACGGTAGGAGACATTAATGGTTATACATTTATTTACCTTAAGGTACCTATGGAGGTGAATGCAGCCAAATTCCTCTTAATTAATTGACGTGATGCGTTCAACTGTCAAGTGCATGATAAGCAAAGTGTCAAAACAAGTGGAGTATTATGACAATTGGGGTTAGACCAGGCTTATCCAACGAAGCCTGGTCGACATGTGTGGGTTTGGGTTTGGGTGCAACACAAATTGCTGTACTGATAAGTAAACAATATAGTTTGCTTGGATTTATTGTGATGGAAGTCTGAAAAGTGCAATAAATCTAAATTGAATATTGAAATTAATTTGGTTGAATTAAATAGAATAGATTAAATAGAAAATCTGTATTAAAGAATTTGACTCACGAATATGTGTTTGTTTGAAATGAGAATATATTTGTGGCATGTCCAATTTGTTATTTATGTTATCGCCTCATCGCATAGCAATCATAAAACACGTTGATTGCAGCACTACACACAACACAAACACAAACACAATTGAGTGAGCCACTGAGAGCATCAATTTGTAATTGTTCTCGCTGTGCATCGACTTTATTATATTTGACTTGTAGAATTGAATAAATCAATATCGAGAGATGGCCAAATCACCAGCGATTGGAATCGATTTGGGCACCACCTATTCGTGTGTAGCAGTGTTTCAGTTTGGCATGGTGGAGATCATCGCCAATGACCAAGGCTACCGAACCACTCCGTCCTATGTTGCCTTTACCGACAATGAACGACTCGTTGGTGATGCTGCCAAGAATCAGGTGGCGCTCAATCCTGAGAATACTGTGTTCGATGCTAAACGATTGATTGGTCGAAGATTCGACGATGAACATGTTCAAAAAGATCGACAACATTTCTCCTTTGATATTGTCAACGATAATGGAAAACCTAAAATTTCGGTATTTTTGAATATTCTTTATTGATTCTTATTCTTAAAAATAACTATTGTCTCTGTTAGGTCGATTATAAAGGTGACACTATAAGATTAACTCCCGAAGAAGTTTCCGCGATGGTGCTCACCAAAATGAAAGAGACTGCTGAAGACTATATTGGCACTAAAGTGACCGATGCTGTCATTACTGTTCCAGCCTATTTCAATGATTCTCAACGTCAAGCCACCAAGGACGCAGGAATAATCGCCGGTCTCAATGTGTTGCGTATTATCAATGAACCAACTGCTGCTGCCATTGCTTATGGATTGGACAAAAAATCTGAGGGTGAAAAGAATATTTTGATTTTTGATTTGGGTGGTGGCACTTTCGATGTTTCCATCATGACCATTGAGAATGGCATTTTTGAAGTGAAATCCACTTCGGGTGATACTCACTTGGGTGGGGAGGATTTTGACAGTATTCTGGTGGATTACTGTGCTGAGGAATTTTACCGAAAGAAAGATAAAGATTTGAGAGACGACAAGCGAGCTATTCGACGTCTCCGAACTGCTTGTGAAGAGGCCAAGCGAACCCTCTCGAGTTCAACACAAACTTCAATCGAAATCGTCTCATTGTTTGAGGGCACGGATTTCAAAATCACCTTGACTCGAGCCAAATTAGAAGAACTTTGTAATGATCTATTTCAGTCGACTTTAGATCCTGTCGATAAGGCGTTGGCAGATGCCAAAATGGAAAAGGATGACATTCACGACATTGTCCTAGTTGGTGGCTCAACACGCATTCCAAGGATTCAGAAATTGTTGCAAGAATATTTCGATGGAAAAGAGTTGAACACTTCAATCAATCCCGATGAAGCTGTTGCATATGGCGCAGCAGTGCAAGCTGCCATTCTTAATGGAGATGAATCCGAAACAGTTGGAGACATGTTGCTACTGGATGTGTCTCCTTTGTCTTTGGGCATTCAAACTGTTGGTGGCAAGATGACCAATCTGATCAATCGCAACTCAACACTGCCTTGTCGAGAAACCAAAATATTTAGTACTACATATGATGACCAAACTAGTGTGTTGGTGCAAGTCTTTGAAGGAGAACGAGTTTTGACTAAGGACAACAATCTTTTGGGACGATTTCAACTGACCGGAATTCCTAAAGCTGCTCGATGTGTGCCTCAGATAGAAGTCACCTTTGACATTGACGCAAACGGCATTCTCAATGTGTCTGCTGTTGACAAGAGCACCGGAAACCAAGGGAAAATTACAATAAAAAATGACAAAGGACGATTGACCAAAGAACAGATTGACCTCATGATCAAAAATGCAGAATTGTATCGTGATAATGATGAACAACATCGTGAACGAATCAACGCAATCAACGAACTTAAAGGTTACGCCCAACAAATTAAATCTACGATCAATCAGGAAAACTTCAAGGCAAGAATGTCTGATGACGATTGCAGAAAAGTTGAAAATAAAGTCGAGGAAATTATGAATTGGCTCGATAATAATGAAGAAGCCAGCAAAGAGGATTGCGAACGAAAACGCAGAGAGTTGGAAGCTGTTTGCAAACCTGTTTTGGAGAAGTTCAAGCAAACTAAAGACAATTGGTCTACTGGTGGAACCGGAGGAGGTACCGGTGCAAAAGGTCGTACAGGTGATGCTGGTGGTGCAGGCGGAGCCGGTGGCACAGGTGGAACAGGAGGCTCAAAAGGCACAGGTAAAGCCAAAGCTCGTACTGGCCCAATCATTGAGGAACTCGATTAACTCGATTTTAACCCCCTATTTTGCACATTTATTATAAATCAATCCAATTATGTAACAAATAAAATTTAATAATATTTCAAAAATGTTCATAAATTAGAAGTTTTAGTAGTAGTAGTACGATATTTAGTGTTTGTATTTGATAGATTTTGTGGAACAATATCAAAGAAAATCTTAATTTTGCCACGTTTGTTTGGATTGTCTGGATACGGTAAACCTCTATTTTCAATCGACATTTCAGTACCAAAACCAATTGGTTCTTTTCTTGAAATAGTCAACTTTTCTTTTTCAAGCGTTAGAACTTCCATCGAGAACCCCTTTTGAGCCTGAAGAGAGCTAATCTTTGCCCGAAATAAAAGGTCAACTCCTCTTCTCACAAACAAATCATGAGGTTCGTCACGCACTACAAACACAACATTATCAGAAAAATAATGCTTAAAACCTTCTTCGGTGCCAGGTTTAATTTCTACAGGAAAAGTTTTGAATATTTTGTTTTTGTTTCCTCTTGAATCAATTACTTCTCTTTCAATTTGTGCACTTTTAACACATCCACGTAAGATTTCTTCAAGTGTAACAAAAATATCATATTCTTTTGCCAATACTTCTTTCAAAGTATCCACAGGCTGTATTTGCGATCTTGCAATTTGAAATACTTCATTTTTCTGTTCATTGATATAATCTTTTAATAGAGATTGAATAAACTGTTATGTTAGAAATTTACAATTTAAAACAAGTTTGGTTTACCATCTTTAGTGTCAGCAATTTCAAAACGAACATTTAAATTCCCCCGCATATATTTATTATCTGGATAGGGAAGACCAATTCTATTTACTGGAATCATTGAGTCTGGGCCGATTGGTTTATAGATGTTCAACGGAATTGAATCACTTTCTAAAGTTGGAATAAATATTTGACAATTTCCTTTTGCTTGTTCAGAACTAATTTTTGCAATATATTCAATGTCTACTCCATTTCTACAAAACTTATCATGTGGTTTGTCTTGAATAACAAACACAACATCAGCTGGAATCGACCCATGATATCGATTCCCATGTTTTGGGAACACGATTTTTTCTCCACTTTTTGTGCCTGGTTTTACTTCAATTTTCAAAATTTTATTTTCAAATTTTCTTTCGCCATTCGATTCGATTACTGTAACAGGCAATTTAAATTCTTGGTTATGACCATTCAGAATATTTTCTAAGCTCATTTCTAGATCTATTTCTATTGGTGGCAATTGAATTAAATCTGTCGCTTCTTCATTTTTCCCATCCGAATTTAATTTTTGGTCATCTGGATTTTAAAAATCATCTTAAAATCAATAGAGTTATTCTAATTTAATTACCTTTTTCTTTGCCGATGATTTCAAAATTTACCACAATATTTCCTCGTTTCTCTGGTTTTTCATAATACGGCAAACCGTATTCTTCAATAATGACTGCACTTTTTGAACCTAGATTTTCGACAGTCAAATTATAGTAATCATCGCCCAACGTTGGAATTCTTCTCTGGAAGCTTCTTATTGATTCGTAATATAAAATTTTTGAAATGTATTCAACGTCAGCTCCATTCCGTTTAAAATATCCATGTGGAGCATCTTCAATGACGAAAACAACATCAGGGGGAGTTTTTCCAAAGTTCTAATGTCCTTCTTTTTCAAACACAAATTTTTCTCCAGATAAAACACCTGGTTTGAATTCAATTGTAAATTTTTTATGATCAAAACTTTTGCTTCCATCTTGATTAATTGTTTCACGTTTAAACCAGATATTTTTAGAGCCTCCAATCATAATTTCCTTTAAAGTAAGTTCTACATTTTGATAAATAGGATCATCTTGCATTTGTGATTGTAAACTGACCACATCTGTAATACCAGTTGAATTTTTATTACTTGGGTTTTCGGAATCTGTTTGCACATTGTTTATTCCTTTCTTTTGATGATTATTAATTATTGGACCTAAAAATTAATAAAATGTGTTAATAATACTATTATTTAAAAACAAGTGCTTTTACCTGAATTGTTTGGTATTACTTCAAACCTGACCAAAATATCTCCTCTTTTGTTTGGCTCAAAAGAATATGGCAAACCACATCCTTCAACTTTACCAAGAGAATCTTTAGTAATTTTAATCATTTTTAAAGTTTTGTTTGAATTTTCCAATGTTGGGATATTTTGGAACTCTCTAGAGTCAACTTGATCTGACAATACTTTTATGGGGGCTTTTAATTCTAAATGGGCACCATTTCGCTTGAAGATTTCATGTGGTTCGTCTGAGACTACAAAAACAACATCCCCAGGAATATAACCCGGTCGTATATCACCTCTTCGGGCAAAAGTTAATCTTGTTCCAGTCTCAGTTCCGGGTCTAATGTTGATGGTTACAATTTGTTCTTCGGTTTTTTCGTTGCCATTTGAATCAACGATTTTACGGTTGATTTTCTTTGTCTGTGAGTTGCCGTATAAAACATGTTCCAGTGAAATAGGCAATTCATGCTCGACTTCAAGATCTGAAAGTGGAAAAAACATTAACACTTCTTTGAATGAGTAAAACAAAACTTACTTTTTCTATCTTCCTTGACAATTTCGAATTGAACAATGAAATTTCCTCGTTTTTCTGAATCGCAATCAATAGGCAATCCTTCTCCGGGATAATTTTTATTGTCTTCTGTTTTAGTAAATTTTTGTAACTTCAATAATTTTGGTTCGCCTTCCAAAGTTGGAATTTCAAATTCAATTTCTTGTTCAATTTCACTTTTAGTGATCATTACTTTGTGCACAATATTTGCTCCGTTTCTTTCGAAATTCGCGTGAGGTTTGTCACGAGCCGTGAAAACAATGTCAGCTGGAAGTGAATCTGGATTTTCATCTCCCAAATTTGGAAATCTGAATTCTGTGCCTTCTGTGGTTCCGGGTTTCACTTCAATTACAACAATCTCATCTTTGAAGTCTTCATTTCCTTTTTGATCAAGAATTTTGTGATTTATTTTTATGCGTTTTGTGCAACCATTCAGAATGTTTTCCAATGTTAGAGGAAGGTCATGCTCAACATCTGGGTCTTTGGTTTTACTAAGCTTAAAGTGAACCAAAATATCTCCACGTTTGGAAGGATTTTCTAAATTCGGAAGTCCTTGACCTGAAATTCGTTTGACAGTTTTTCCAACAATAATTCCATCGATATGAATTGATTTTTTGGTATTCTCAAGTGTAGGAATTTCCAATTTGCCACCATTGACCAATTGGTTTTGGGTTATTTCGGCAATGTACTCAATGTCAGCTCCATTTCGCTTGAATATTTCATGTTGAGCATCACGAACAATGAAAACAACATCAGCAGGAATTTGTCCAGGTTTCTGGTCACCTTCTCGGGGAAAAGTGAATTGAGTTCCAGATAAAGTTCCGGGCTTTACATCGATTGTGACTTCCTTATCTTCTTGTTTTTCATCATTTCTTGAATTTGTAACTTGTCTATTGATTTTAAGCCTTTTAATCGTTCCTTGTAATATTTGTTCCAAAGTTAGAAACAGTTCGTGTACTACTGGCGGATCTTGACGTTTTTCTTGTTCTGAAATACAAAAATGTCAACGTGAATAGGTGTACAACGGAAATTGTAATTACCAAAAATTATATCAAATTTAATTTTGATATCTCCTCGTTTTGTTGGTTCGTCCAAATAAGGCAAACCGTAATTAGTCACCAATCGAACTGTTTCCGGAGTGATGCCCCCTTCGGTTTGGAAATGTGCGGGAATACCTTCCAAGGTTGGAATGTTAAGTTTGCATCCGAGAATTGCTTCTTGAGAAGTGACTTTAGCAGTATACACGATGTCATGTCCATCTCGTTCGAAGATTGAATGTGGTTCTTCAATCACTGTGAAAATGACATCTGCTGGTATTTTCGGATATTCTCTATTTCCTTCATTGTCAACCTTAATTTGAGTGCCTGTAATTGAGCCTGGTTTCGTATTCACATTCAACAAAACGTTTTCGATTTTTTGTTTTCCATTGCCATCAATAATTTTTCTTGTAATTTCTTCTCTTTTGACACAACCTCGGAACATTTCTTCCAATGTCAATTTAAGTTCCAATTCATTTGGAGGTAATTTATTTGAAAGATTTTCCTTTGTTTCTTGAATACATATTTTGTTACAAAAAAAATATTTGAGACATTTCTAAATTTACCTTTTATATTGTTTTCATTATCAATTGCTTTCTTTGGCTTAGTCTTAGGCTCATCTTGGGCTTTAAGTACAATTTCTTTTGCTTCATTGTCGCTGACAATTTCAAATTCAACATTTATATTACCTCGCATTCTGGTGTTAACAGGATATGGCAACCCTTTGCTGTAAAGACATTTGTTCATATATTTAGCAACACTTTCGTCTAATTTCACAGTTGCTATTTCTTTTTCAAGTGCAGGAATTATAATTTCAACTTGATCGTCCAATTGCTTTTGTGATACTTTTGCCACATATTTTATGTCCGTTCCTTGTCTCACCAACTGTGGATGTTTCACTTGAACAATGAAAATTGCATCAGCGAAAGATCCATCAGGAAGTTGATCTCCTTCCTGGCTTAATTTAATTTGTGCACCTGTTTCTATTCCTGGTTTTATGGAAATTTCTACAGTTTTATCCTCAAAATTTATCTGATCATTGTCAAATCGTTTTCTTTTAATTTGAATTTTTTTCTTGCATCCTTTCAAAACTTCATCCAATGAAATCCAAAGATCATGTTTAGTTATCATTGCATTTTCAAGTTTTGCATTTTGCTTGGTATCTTCTGACATTTGTTTGTTATCTAATTTAACAAATATAAATTTAGTTTCAAATTATGAAATGAATCTTTACTTGGTTTAAAACTACTTGATGCATTTTGCCCTGCAAGTTCTTTTTCTGCCTTTTCTTTTTCAAAAGTTTCATTTGGTTTGTCCTTGATTATGAACACAACATCACCAGGAAGCGCTTTCATGTTTCTGTGTCCTTCTTGTTCGAACGTAATTCGAGTATCAATTGCGACCCCAGGATTAATTTCAACCGAAAAAGTCTTATCGTCAACCCATTCTTTGCCAATTATTTCCATTTTGCGACTAACTTTCACTTCTTTATTGCAGCCATTCAAAATTTCTTCAGGTGTTAAAAATATTTTTTGTTCAATGGCTGGATTTTTATTTGGTTTTTTCAGTTGCCTTGGGTGTAATGAGGATTTCTTGCGAAACTCAGGTCTTTTGGCTCCTTCATTGGGCTTTTCTTCCTCTTTGGGCTTAGGATTTTCAGGTTCATTTGGTTTGTTGGCTTCATTTCCTTCTGGTTTGAAAACTTTTGAAACATTTGTAAAACCTAATGAATAATAAAAAGTTTAATTGATTACAATTTGATGATGTACTTGCCATTTTCGACATCTTCTAGTTCAAATGAAACAGCGGGTTGAGGTTTCTTCTGAGCCAAAATTTTTTGAAATGCGATTTCTTTCATTTGATTGTAATCATCATCTTCTGTTGGATTGGCCTTAAAACCGTTGTAAGCACTTTCAATGAATTCTAGCGAAGAATTTTTGGGTATTTTTAATAGCTCATAGTAATGATCTAAATTATTGTTTCCGGACATTTTCAAAAATGTCTGAAAAGATTTATGATTACTCAAGATTTCAATTGAGCATATGTATAATGAGGTTAGAAAGTGACAAAAATTATTCAATGTAATAATATCAATGCGGCTTATTCGAAGAGTCAAATCAAGTTTGACAAAAATAAGCGTTGTTGTTTTGATAGATTGTTTGTAGTGAATAGAAAACAAGACTCTGTGCATTCTCGTACTGCATACTCATAATCAAATATTTGCGATAACAAAACAGTAATCACACAGAGATGACAACATGGGTGATTTGGTGTAGGTATCCAATTTGGGGGGTTTGGGTGTCTACCCAACAGCACCCAAGTTCCGCCCGCATCCTAGTGCACAGTTGACAAATATCATAAAATCTCTCCTAATAGCACAATTGCCAATTGTGTGTTTGCGCGTTTTGTGTCAATCCACAATTCCAAGAATTGATTGTCATCATCAAATGGGACGATTTGATAAGATTAATCTGGACAAATATCGTTAAATCTTATTTACAAGCGCACAATTGCACCCATGACTGCTATGATTTTTGCAGGAAACAATCATCGCCCAAAGTAAGGAATAGAAAAGATGGTGCGCGCTTGTTGATGACGGAAATAGAATTGAAAGAGTACTGTAGAGCCCTCTGGTAACTCCAAGAATAACTCGCGTTAATTGCAACTGCTAAGAATATTAAAAACAATAAATAATATTTTTAAAAAATTAATGAAAATTTTCAGGATTTTATTTCGTTATTGAAATTAAGTCTTAATTAATAAAATTATGCAATTAATCAGTCAAATTATTCATACATATAATCGTATATATTATTTAATAATCATAATTTACATTACATCAAAACGAACAACCAAATCGCCCCTCATTTTCGGATTATCCAAATGCGGCAATCCCCTTCCCAGAATTCGTTCAACAGTGTCACTGTCACTTCCGCTTTCCACAGTCAAAGTCACAAATTCTTGTTCCAATGTAGGAATGTCCATATCAATGCCATTGATCAAATCATCTTCGTCTATTTGTGCGGTATACTCAATGTCAACTCCATTTCTTTGGAATATGTTGTGTGGTTTGTCATCAATCACGAACACAACATCAGCAGGAATTTTGCTCTCGTCAATTTGGTCTCCTTTTTGTGGAAAAGTAAATTTAGTCCCTGCCACGGCACCTGGTTTGATGTCGAGAGTGACAATTTCCGATTCGTTCACCTCTTCTCTGTATTCGTCTAAAATTAATCGATTAATTTTGACTCGTTTAGCTTGGCCTTTCAAAATGTTCTCGAGGGTGATTTCAATTGGATATTCAACAGGCGGGACTTGTGTTTTCTCTCTGACCACAAACACAACATCCGAAGGAATCTTTCCTGGTCGCTGATCGCCGCTTTTCTCGAATACGATCTGAAATCTATCCTTGGTGCCTGCTGGAATTTCAACTGACAACATTTTTTCCTTTGTTCGTTGATTACCATCGACGTCTGTAATGTTGTGAGTAATATTCACATTTTTGGTCAACCCTTTGAGCATCTGTTCTGAAGTAAGATATAGGTCATGCTTTACCGGGGGAGCTTGACTATCCTCAATAATATCGAAACGAACAATCAAATCGCCGCGTTTTTCTGGATTATTAAAATATGGCAAACCTTTACTAGCAATTCGTTTGCTAGCAGTTGATGGCTTCACAATTCCATCAAGTGACAGGGGAAAATCATCTCCACCAAGACTTGGAATCATATAATTTCCTCCGTTCGAGAAAGTGCTTTGAGTCATTTTAGCCACAAATTCAAGATTTGCCCCATTTCGCGTGAAAGTGTCGTGCTCTTTGTCAAATGTAATAAAGACAATATCAGCTGGAATTCTCCCAGGATATTTGTCCCCTTCACGTGGAAATGTAAATCGAGTATCTTCTTCAGTGCCCGGTTTAATGTCAATAGTCAAAATCTTTTCCTCTGTAGTCTCATTTCCATCATTGTCAAATATTTTCCGAGTACTTCTCAACCGTTTAGTACAACCGTTCAAGACATTTTCCAATGTCAAACCAATATCTTTTTCAATTGGAGGTTCTTAAAAATAATAAAAGTTATTATAAAGTTTTACTAGCAGGATAAAACTCACCAAGACTAGAATCATTTAATATTTCAAAGCGAACAATCAAATCGCCACGTTTGCCCACTTCATCGACATGAGGCAAACCACGAGCTTCGAATCTTTTAGTAGTCTCAAAAGTGATTGGCTCATCTACAGTCAAGGAGAGTTTGTCATTCTCCAGTGTGGGTACCTCAAACGACAAATGACCATTTTGAGCCTCAACACTGGTAATCATAATAGTGTGCTCAATATTCACACCATCTCGTTTGAAAATTGAATGTGTCTTATCTCTGGCAATGAACACAATGTCTGCCGGAATTGTCTCAGGTCTCTTGTCGCCTTTCTGATGAAATCTAAATGGGGTACCCTCTTCAGTGCCCGGCTTCACTTCGACTGTCAGTATTTTGTCTTCATCAGTTTCATTTCCATCTGCATCAGTAATAATTCGTTTTATTTTGACATTTTTGGTACAACCACGAAGAATCTGTTCAAGTGTAAGTTGAAGTGGATATTCCACTGGCGGATCTTGTGGTCTGTCGCTTTCTAGTGAATAGTTATTTTGATTAGTACTGGAATGTCATTTTGTGTTTCACTTACCGTAAACAATTTCAAATCTCACAATAATGTCACCTCGTTGTCCATCTCCATTTGGAAACGGGAATCCACGTTCAGGAATTCGTTTCACTGTGTTTGGAGTGATGAGCTCATCGATTTTGAGTGGAACTTTCTCGTTTTCCAGTGTTGGAATAAGAACCTCACCGAGACAGGCCTCCTCGGTGGTCAATTTGGCAGTGTATTCAAGATTAAAACGAGATCGCTTGAAGTGCGCATGAGAATGTTCTTTCACAATGAATATCACATTTGCAGGAATACGCCCAACGTGACTGTCACCCTCCCGCTCTTTGGTGATTCGTTGACCAGTGACCACTCCAGGAATGATTTGAATTTGCAAAACCTTCTCCTCATTTGTAACCTCTCCTGTGTTTATATCGATTATTTTCCTAGAAATTGTCTGCTCCTTAACGCAACCATTGAATATTTCTTCCAATGTGAGTTTCAAATCAAACTCATTTGGCAGTGGTTGTTCAACAGATTGATTATTTCCTAAACAAAAAAACATTTCTTAAAATTAGCATTGAATTATGTCTCATACCTGAATTATCATTTTTATCAGCTTTTGATTTCTTGGAACTGTCCTGTTTGAGACTGACCAAATGATCGTACGCTTTTTGGAGTTCCATAAAAGTTTCACTGGCATTTGGATCATTCTTATTCTTGTCTGGATGTTTGGTCAAGGCCAATTTTCTGAATGCTTTCTTTATCAATTCCAGTGGCTCGTTGAATGCAAGACCAAGTAGTGTGTATGCCCTCTGGGCGTCCATTGTGACTGTCATTTTGAGACAATTGGATAAATTAACTAATACTTAATTTTAAAAAATAAATTATGAAATAAATTATAAATTATGAACTAGTTCAATTCACAATTTGAACTCGTCAAAGCGAATTGGTCATTAAAATACAAAAGAAATTTCCATTTTAGATTATTGGTCACACACTTGTGCGTGTGTGCAACCAAAATGAGGATTTATGATTTGGTCTGTGGTTGGGTAGTGGTTCTTCTCGGAAATGCTACAGTTTGACATTCCTAATTGAGTTGGACACACATGAAAACAAGTAGAAGTAAAACAGCAAAAGAGAAACAGTGTGCATAGTGGCAATTGGATACAAATGCAGTCAACAAACAAACTCGGCTTGTGTGACTACAAGAAAGGAGGGAGGCAGGGAGAGAGCCAATGTTTTGAAGTGGCAAGAGGCGCCGTATCAACCTACCACAAGCTGATAAGACTTACCGATGGGAGCTTCTCACTAAAAGACACAGTGGTAAACATAGACAATATATGTGCACAACACTGCTAAATGATTGCACCGGCTTGGTGGATGGTGGTCTTTTGAAAATCATATCAAAAGTATTCAAAATGAGTCAAAACAAATTTTCAGGAAAATTTGTTATTGATAATATCCGAGAGCATTATGCTACAGAAAATTCTGAACCATTTTCGTATGTATTTCCATGGGACAAATACATTTCGAAAAATACCGGAGAAAAATTTGAATTCTTTCTTGAGGTTTGTCCTAAAACGCCCAATCCCGATTTTGTGGCGGTCTATTTGAACTTGGCAAACAGTTCGAATCAAACATCAAGGATCGAGCCAAATTCAATTGGAATTAAAATCGAGATATCAGTTGTCAACTACCGAGGTGATAAATGCCTAACCAAAAGTATGTAAAATATTATTAATGTTTAATATGTTTGATTTTATTTAACTAATTTTTTAGTGTTCAAGAAAAAACTGTCACAAGACAAAGTAGAAAGATTCGAATTTTGTAATACCAAAGACAAGAGGAAGGTTAGATACCTCAACAGAAAGTATCTGTTGGATCCTCAGAATGGATTCTTTAATGGCAACCAGCTGATTTTAAACTGCGAGGTATTGTGGGTAAAATGTTTATGAACTATATTTAATTTAAATATTTTAAGGTTGAATTCACTGAAACAGTACCATTGGATAGCAAGCAACAAGCACAAGCAAACGTGCCTGCTTTGAATGTGCCAAAAGAAGCCACTAAGGAATTGAACAAAAATTTAGACCAAGCTAACAAGTCACTGGAAGAAACACCCAAAGTGAACGATGTAGTATTTGAATTAAGAAATGGCAAAAAACTAAACGGAAACAAGGCAATTCTTGCTTCAAAATCGAAAGTTTTCAAGGAGAGGTTTGATCGAGAAAATTGGCTAAAGCATATCACACTTGATGAAAGTTTTGAATTGTTTTGTGAAGTATTCAATTTCATTTTTAATGGAACTGTTGCCTCAACAGAACCAAAGACGTATGTTGAATTATATGATGCTGCAATCAAGTACTAATAAGCTACAGTAACATTAAGTTTAATTTAATTTTGTTTTTTTTTTGTTTTTTTTATTCCCAGTTTGAAATTGACGAGTTAAAACCGTTTTGTGAAGACTGGTTCTGTGTGAGAATTACGGACACAACTGTATGCCGATTACTTATTCTTGGCGATGATATGAAGTCGAATAAATTAAAATCTGCAGCGCTCAATTATATTGCAAAGTAATGTTCCGATAATCTGTTTGCACTGACATTGACATTTTTATTATAGCAATAAAGAAATACTTCAACGACCAGACTTTGAATTTGCATTTAAGGATAAAGGAAAACTCTTGGCTGAAGTACACCAAGTAGTTCATGGTAAAAATTGATTACATTTTTTTGTTAATTACTATTGAAATGTATTTTATCTAATAAATGGTTTACGAATTGTCCGAGTAAATGGGACACCAGAAATATTAATGATTTGTTGCTTAACTAATTTTTCTCAATTAAAGTTAATTAATTGGTTGCTGCCAATCAAACATAAACATCAATTCTGAGAATTTGTTGCCAATCCTCTGCACAAATAGTTAGACCAAATACAAAAAAGAATGTGTTTAATTGTGGCATGTAGACCACAATTGATTATCTGCTTATCTGCTAGTTAGAGCAAACATTGGGCCAACTTAGTCGCATCTCCATAATGTCAAATTGTTATTGCTAACTGGCTGCTTTGTTTATCAAATGCACTCACTGGAGACAAAGCTAAAGTGAGAGCTTCTCTACTTGTACATCGTTGAGTACCTTTCGATTTCTCAGCAGAGCACATTCATTTCCAGGAAATTAGATTAAGACTAATTTCTCTCACACACCCAAATTATATCACTTCATTGCATTGTGCATGTGAGTTGTTATTCTGCGTACATTTGGGAAACAACACTGACATCTGTATTGTCAATGTTTGATAGAACCATTAACTCTATATCAATATTACTGACGCCAAGTAATTCATACTCGTAGTAAAATGGCTAAACCTCCAGCAATTGGAATCGATCTTGGAACGACTTATTCGTGTGTGGGTGTGTGGCAGTATGGAATGGTGGAAATTATTGCAAATGACCAGGGCAATCGAACAACACCTTCCTATGTGGCATTCACCGATACTGAACGATTGATTGGAGATGCCGCCAAAAATCAGGTAGCTATGAACACAGCAAATACGGTGTTCGATGCTAAACGATTGATTGGGCGAGAGTTCAACGATGAATCCGTTCAAGAGGATATGAAGCATTTTTCTTTTGGTGTGATCAACCACAATGGAAAACCAAATATTGAGGTATTGTATTTGTTGTCTGTTTATTTGTTTAATTACTATAAGTTTGATATGTTGCACTGTTGTTAGGTCGAATATAAAGGAGAGCAGAAACGTTTCTGTCCAGAGGAAATCTCTTCAATGATACTTATCAAGATGAAAGAAACAGCAGAGGCTTATCTTGGAACTAAAGTGACTGATGCAGTGATCACTGTGCCTGCGTACTTCAACGATGCACAACGTCAGGCAACCAAAGATGCAGGTGCCATTGCGGGACTGAATGTGTTGAGAATTATCAATGAACCAACTGCTGCTGCCATTGCATATGGACTGGACAAGAAGGCACAAGGCGAAAGAAATGTGTTGGTGTTTGACTTGGGTGGTGGCACTTTCGATGTCTCCGTATTAACACTCGATGATGGCGTCTTTGAGGTAAAGTCAACCTCGGGCAATACTCACCTTGGTGGAGAGGACTTTGACAGCCGAATGGTGAACTATTTTGTACAAGAATTCAAACAAAAACATCAAAGAGATTTGTCTAATGACAAGCGCGCACTTAGGCGCCTTCGCACAGAATGCGAAAAGGCAAAGCGAACACTCTCATCTGCAAGTCAGACCTCAGTAGAGATTGCGTCCTTGTTTGATGGCATCGATTTTCGTGCCAACATTAGCAGGGCTAAATTTGAAGATATGTGCCTTGATTTATTCAGATCAACATTGGACCCGGTAAAGAAGGCTCTCGAAGATGCGGAGATGGAAAAGTCAGAAATTGATGAAGTGATTTTGGTTGGTGGCTCAACTCGAATTCCCAAGGTTCAACGGTTGCTAATCGAATATTTCGATGGCAAAGAGTTGAACACTTCGATCAATCCCGACGAAGCCGTTGCTTATGGTGCAGCTGTACAGGCAGCGATCATCAATGGAGATGAATGTGACACTCTTCAAGATCTTCTACTCTTGGATGTCACTCCACTCTCGCTTGGCATCGAAGTTCTCGGAAGAATAATGGAAATATTAGTGAAAAGAAATTCAACAATTCCAATCAAAGAAACCAAAGAGTTTACCACTGCTTATAATAATCAAACTTCTGTCTCAATAGTTGTCTACGAAGGTGAGCGAACGATGGTCATTGAAAACCATTTGTTAGGCAAATTTGATCTTCACGACATTCCTGCTGCGCCCAGTGGAGTTCCTAAAATTGATGTCACCTTCAGCATCGATCCAAACGGAATTCTGAACGTCACCGCGGTTAGTCGCGAAAGTGGAAGCACAAACAAAATAACAATCCTAAACGACAACAATCGACTGTCTAAAGAGCAAATTGAACAAATGATTCGCAATGCCCAACTATTCCAAGATGATGATGCCAAAAACAGAGAACGAGCAGATGTTCAAATTAGACTCGAGCTGTACGTCAACCAAGCATTGTCCACCATTGGTCAAGCAAGTGTGCGCTTGAGAATGTCAGAAAATGATCGACGAACGGTGGAGGACAAGGTCGAGGAGACACTCAATTGGCTTAAGAACAATGAGAATGCTTCTATAGAGACGTTGCAGCTAAAAAGGGAGGAAGTGGAAAGAGTGTGCAATCCAATAATATCTAGAAAGTATGACTAAATGGTCGTGTCCATTTGGTTCATTTTCTCATTATCAAAAATTTAATTCCTAATAAATTGCAATGTAATATTTTTATATCCCAAACAATAAAAGTCCTTGTTTGCTTCTGTCCGTCCGCTTTCCTCTACCCTCTCTTTGTTTATGCCAATGACGATTATTACCATGGTGAGGTTGTGACTGATAAGGGACATTGTAAATTATGTTGTGTTTGCTGTTATGATTGTTTAGTCATTTGCTAGTTTGTATGCTCAAAATAACATTTTATTAAAATGACCGAAAAATCTCCAGCAATTGGCATCGACTTGGGCACAACCTATTCGTGTGTGGCCGTGTACGAATATGGAACTGTGGAAATTATTGCCAATGACCAAGGCAGTCGAATCACTCCGTCCTATGTGGCCTTTACTGAACGGGAACGATTGATTGGTGAAGCAGCCAAGAATCAGGTGACTTTGAATCCGGAGAACACTGTTTTTGACACTAAACGGCTGATTGGGCGTCGCTTTGATGAAGAGTCCGTTCAGGCGGACATAAAACACTTTCCATTTGCCGTCGTCAATGACAAAGACAGACCAAACATTGAGGTAGTGTCTTAGAGAGCTTGTCATTATTATTTAATCTGAGTAAATTTGATTTTAGGTTGAGTACAAAGACCAGAAAATGAAATTGACACCAGAAGAGATTTCGTCGATGATTTTGGTGCGAATGAAAGAAACTGCGGAGGCACATCTTGGTAAGAAGGTCACCGATGCTGTCATTACCGTGCCTGCTTACTTCAACAATGCCCAACGTGAGGCCACTAAGAATGCAGGAGAAATTGCCGGTCTCAATGTGTTGCGCATCATCAATGAGCCAACTGCTGCTGCCATTGCGTATGGACTGGACAAAAAGGCAAAAGGAGAGAAGAATATTCTGATTTTCGATTTGGGTGGTGGCACTTTTGATGTGTCCATCCTCTCTATTGACGATGGTGTGTTCGAGGTAAAGTCTACCTGTGGAGACACTCACCTTGGGGGAGAAGATTTTGACAATAGACTGGTGGACTATTTTGTTCAGGAATTCAGTCGAAAAAGTGGAAAAGACATTTCGAATGACAAAAAAGCACTGAGACGTCTGCGCAGTGCTTGTGAGATGGCAAAACGTACTTTGTCATCGGCATCACAAACCACAATCGAAATTCCTGCCTTGGCCGATGGGATCGATTTTAGCTCGAACATCACTCGAGCCAAGTTTGATGATCTGTGCTTGGATCTATTCCAGGCAACATTGAATTCGGTCCAAAAAGCAATTGTCGATGCCGAACTTGAGAAAGCGGATATCGATGAAATTGTGCTTGTTGGTGGATCGACTCGAATTCCAAGAGTTCAGAGATTGCTCAGAGATTATTTCGAAGGCAAGGAGTTGAACACTGCAATCAATCCGGATGAAGCGGTTGCCTACGGTGCCGCTGTTCAAGCCGCAATTATCACCGGAATGGAACCTGAAGTGTTGCAGGATCTTCTACTTTTGGACATTTTGCCAATATCTCTTGGAATCGAAACTGTGGGAGGCGTGATGACAACTTTGATACCACGCAATTCGACCATTCCAACCAAGCAACAGCATCCTGCCACTCCCGACTCGATTCATCAAACGAATGTCTATGTCACAGTTTATGAAGGCGAACGTCAACTGACCAAAGACAACAACTTATTGGGCGAATTCATACTCGAAGGAATAAAACGAGCCACAGATGATTACTTTCCCATAATTGATGTCACCTTTGAGGTTGATGTCAATGGAATACTCAAGGTTTCCGCAATGGACACTGACACAAAAGTGCAAAACGAGATTATAATCACCAAGGAAGCTGGCAGACTTACTCAAGAGCAAATTGCCGAAATGCAAAAACAAGCAGAACTCTTTCAACAAGACGACCAAAATGAACGAAATCGAATTGAAGCTCTGAATGAACTGAAACGCTATGTGGAACACATTCGTGCCACACTTGAGCAGACTATTGCTCGAGCCAACATTGCGCCCAATGAACAACAGCAAATTGATAACAAAGTTGGCGAAATTACCAATTGGCTTAGTGACACTCCATTGGCGGGTAGAAATGAAACTGAATCTAAAAGAAATGAATTGAAGAATATTTGGGAACCAATTGCTAGAAAAATTCATAATTAATTTGTTTTATTGTTATATTTTTAATTTCATGATTATTGAGCCATCAATTTATATGTTAATTAATATTTGAAAAATAAAGACAAAATTATTCAACTAAAAAGATCTTGTCGACATTGTCAATTGCATTATTCTACCCGCAAATCATCTTCCTTTCTACTCTGTCAAACAATTTGATGATAATCACCATTGCGCTGTCAGTGCCGATAACACGCACAGTTCCTACTAATTGGCCACTATGCTGTGTGACACACACAAATTGATTGTCGGTCTGTTGCGACTGCTAAACAATTTAGCGTAATTTTTGTTTCGTAAATTTTCGCTAAAATGGAGAAAAGTCCTGCCATTGGCATCGACCTTGGCACCACTTACTGCTGTGTGGCAGTGTACGAGTTTGGCAGCGTGAAGACCATTCCAAGCGAACAAAACAATCGAAAGATACCTTCCTATGTCGGCTTTACACGTGATGGACATCTGCTGGTTGGTGAGGAGGCAAAGCAACAGGTGGCGCTCAATTCGAAGAATACAATTTATAACACTAAACGATTGATTGGTCGTAGACATGAGGATGATGCGGTCAAAAGTGATATGAACTATTTGCCGTTTAATGTCACGAATAATGGCGGAAGAATATGTTTCGAGGTAAGTTGTGCATCGTGCATCGATGTTTAACATATTACAATTTGTAGATTAATTTCAAAGAACAATGGAGAAAAATTTATCCAGAAGAAATAACTTCGATGATTTTGGTCAAAATGAAAGAAGTCGCCGAAGCCTATTTGGACACTCAGGTGAGCGATGTGGTCATTACAGTGCCTGCCTACTTCAACAACTACCAGCGACAAGCCACAAAAGATTCGAGTGAAATTGCCGGTCTCAATGTGTTGCGTATTATCAATGAAACCTCTGCCACTGCCCTTGCGTATGGTTTCGACAAGAAAGCACAAGGCGAACGAAATGTGATGGTGTTTGACTTAGGTGGGGGCACTCTCGATGTGTCCATAATCACAATTGATGATGGCTGCTTTGAGGTGAAGGCTGTTGCCGGTGATTGTAGCCTCGGTGGTGAGGATTTCGATAATCGATTGGTCAAACATTTTGTGAAAGAATTTAAACGAATGTACAAAAAAGATATTTCTAAAGACAATGAAATGTTACGATGTCTTAGAAATGTTTGTGAAAAAGCTAAACGAACTTTGTCTTCGTATAATCAAGCACCAGTTGAGTTTAAGTCATTTCGCTCGAGTATAACTCGAGACCAATTCGAAGATTTGTGTGCAGATTTGTTTGAATCAGTCTCAATTCCAGTCAGACAAACAATGAAAGATGTCAACATGAAAACTTCCAATATTTATGAGGTTATTTTAGTCGGAGGTTCGACACGAATTCCTAAAATCAGAAAAATACTGCAAAATATTTTTGGAGAGAAAAAGTTGAACACATCGATGAATGCTGACGAGGCGGTGGCCTATGGAGCAGCAGTACAGGCAGCCATGATCAAGGGAGAGCAAGGTGGTTACCTTGAAGAAATGTTACTGTTGGATGTTTGTCCATTTTCGCTTGGCATCGAAACATATGGTGGAACCATGTCATCGCTGATTAAACGAAACTGCACCATCCCGACCAAGCAAATTCGCAACACAAACCAAACAAATGTTTCCATCTCAATCTAC
The DNA here is from genome assembly GCA_023373905.1 of Rhizoglyphus robini. Taxonomy (NCBI): domain Eukaryota; kingdom Metazoa; phylum Arthropoda; class Arachnida; order Sarcoptiformes; family Acaridae; genus Rhizoglyphus; species Rhizoglyphus robini. The sequence goes on along the minus strand of JAKIJQ010000001.1, from coordinate 7,854,218 downwards.
GAAGGAGAACAGGAATTGATCAAACAAAACAATCTTCTGGGAAAATTCATTCTGAGAGGAACAAGACAAATGTTGGCCAGACAAACAATTGAAATCATTTACGAGATTGACATTGACGGAATATTTCACATTTCAGCAATTGACAAAAACACTGGCGGGAAAATGCAAATAATAACTTCACATGACACTAGAAGTTTACTGCAAACAGAAATAGATCGAATGAAAAGACAACTTGTGGTCTACAAATGTGAAGACGAACGAAAAATGTACCAAAAGTTGGTTGAACTGGAGGACGTGTGGAAATGTGTGCTCAATGTGAGACCATTTCTGTGCTGCATCTGCTTTAGCTACTATAAATCAGGCGAGGGTATTGTGCTGAGAGAGTGTCTTCATATATTCTGCAGGTTTGTGCATTTGCTTGTCCATTCATAAATTATATTTGCAGCATTCTACAGAGATTGTCTTAAAAATTTGGTTGAATACAACGACGAGGCGAAAATATGTTGTCCATTTCAGGAGGACTCAAAGAAATGTGAATATTTCCTACAACACAGAGAGATCGAGCAAGTTGCTTCGAAAGAGGCTTTCAATAAATATCTCGGAATGAGTTTGTCACTTGCTTTTTATGACAACATTGTTTTAGAGAGCAGTTTTCGTTGCTTGACGCCCGCCTGTCCTGGTTGGTGTGTGTACGAGTGTGCCACCGAGTTTGACTGTCCCGTGTGCAATCACAAGAATTGTATCAATTGCAAAGTTATACACGAAGGCTTCAACTGTAAAGAATATCAAGATGATTTAATACTGAGAGCGGCTCATGACGAGGAAGCCAAACAAACCAAATTGCAAATTGACGTATGATGCGCATGTTTTGTTATTTTTATTAATATTTTATTTTACTTTATTTTTATAGGAAATGATCGCAAATGGAAGTGCAATGAATTGTCCAAAATGTCAAGTGATAATCGTTAAAGACATAGGCTGTGATTGGATGCAATGTACTATTTGTAAAACCGAAATTTGTTGGGCTACAAAAGGTGCACGTTGGGGACCTGGGGTAAGAATCTCTTTACTTTTAATTAATTTTATATTGAAACTCACTTGTTAATTATTTAATACAGGGCAAAGGTGACACTTCAGGTGGATGTCGTTGCAAAGTAAATGGACAACCATGCACGCCAAATTGTATGAATTGTCATTGAGCCAACATTTCATCCAAGCGTTTTGATAAATTACGTATTATTAATTAATTTGTATTAAATAGCTAATGCTAAATTAAGCAGTTTCGAAAATTACCGCAGTTATTAAATACATTCAAATTTCAACAAAATAATTAAAATTTGATTTATGTGTGATATGTGCGAAAATATTGTGCAAGTACAGTCAACCCCCATAACACGCACATCTCAAGAAACATACCCCCCTAGATACGTCTTATATGAACGGTCAGTTTGTGTTGCCGAACGCCGCAGTGCACGATAAATCAAAACAAACACATTCGGCTGTCGACAGATCTGCACCAACTAAGAATTGTTTTTGCTTTTTGATCGATCTTTTTCGAAGTATTATCGAAATTTTCTTTTGAAGAACGATTATTTCTTAGTGTTCGGATTGTTATCTTCAACACAAGCTACTGAAATATAACCAAACTGTGACAAAACTTAATTTCTTTCCGATCACCTTCGAAATGATCATCCACTGAAGATGCCTCCACCAACAAAAGAATCAATTATTTTATCGAGTATTTTGATTTATTTATATGAATGTATATTAAATTCTTTTATTTATTTAGCCTGTAATTCCGTTTGCAACAAGTTCGTTCCACGATGATTATCTAGTGAAGAGTGTTACTCCACCTCTCATTTGGACGGAATGTTTGAACAAATAAGAAGTTTTAGTTCTTTCCCGATAACCGACTGCATTCTACATGTTCATCAGGAAATCCAGAATTAGAGAACAACTAGACAGAATACGATCGGTTGTCAATGGTTCGCGGCATGGAAAGGATTCAAGACGACGTTAAGAAAAGGGTAGACCGACATGAATGGACAAGACTATCTGCTACCTCTCACCATGACCAACTTGGATCGGAAATGTCTACTGGACATGATTAAAGTTACGTGAATTGCATAATGTCTTTGAAAATAGCGAATCTGATGAAATGTAGCATTAGAATTGTTTTGTATATAAATTATTTTGTATTTGGAATGGTTTAAAATAGTTAAAAGACTAAATAAAAAACATAAGAGCGGGTGGTGTGCTCAACTGAAAAATTCACTTCAAAAAACGAACACTTTTCAATTTTTCACCTCAGAAAACATACCCGGTCTGTTTCTTGGGGGTGCCTGCGAAGGTAGAGATAACGGGCTATTTTAACATAACGAGAACTGTTTGAGTAGAAATAGTGTTCGGCTAATCTGATTAACTTTGACAGCACCCCAGGAAACAGACCCCCTTTCGAAACGCAGCTGAAACTTATTATGGGGGGTTGACTGTAAGTAATCTTGTTATGAAGCTTTATATGAAATGAGCTTTTAACTTTTGAATCGAGTTCAAACTGTTTTAGCAGATTATTACACCGTCATGTTTTGATTCTTACGGAGAGAGAAATTCTCGTAATCCGCCTCACCAGAGATTGCAGCATTGAGTCAGATAAGTGGATCAAAGAACGTCCTGCACTCGAATGTTACCCTACTATTAGTATTACTGACAATTGACCAATGGACGTGTGGTTATGTGACCAAACAATGGCTTAGCAAAATGATGATTAGTCACTAGAAAAGCAATGCCAAAAAACTACAAATTATTAAATAGCGAAATTGTTTAAATATGCAGTGAAGCTAACATTCAGTACATTTAGTATCCCTGAATGTTGGCTTTCTTCCAAGTTTCATTGACTGTCTCCATTCCGAACAGAAGAGAATTTCAATCGATACCTCAAAGTAAGTTTATCTGTTGCAGGACAAAACTTTACGAACAATTTTCTCTGAAAAACGCAAACTTATCCTGGTTGGCGTGTGTTTGAGTTAGCCACCGAATTTGACTGTCTGGTGTGCAAACAAACTGTATAAATTGCAAAGAGATAAATAAAAAAGGCTTCAACTGTGTGGAGTATAAAAAAAATTTAAGTTATTTGAGAGTCACTGACATGACTTGGTTGAGATGTGCGGTAATTAGAAGCTGTTTAATAAGTTTCGCATCAATGTATTGTATCGATGGTGATTATCATTTCAGATTACTGCACGACACATTGATTTTAAAGCCAAGTTATGTGTTGTCCTCAAAGATTATTGCACTACGCTCATATGTTTGTGTGCTAATGTCATCTGTTTCACTCACACAAATGCATTTCTCAATTCACAATAATAATTTACGTTTTATTCAACAAATTATATTAAGTATTTTATTATTGACTAAAAATGAATTCCAAAATTGCTTTTGAAGCTTTACATCTCAATTCGAATGCATCAATTGATCAAATTAAAACGGCATATCGAAATTTGTCACTACAATGTCATCCGGATAGAAACGAAAATCTAAATGATGAATTTTTGAAAATAAAACGATCCTATCAATTTCTTTTAGGATTAAATGAACCAGAAGTAACTGGTAATGATTTATAACTTGATTTTATTAAAATAATTTTATATTAATAATTTTATATTAATAATTTTAGCACCAAAACCAATAAAGCAACCACCGCCAAATGAGCACAAACTCGAACTTTCATTAGAAGAAATATTTTCTGGTTGCACCAAACAACAAAAAATAACCAGAAAATTGTTCGATGCTGCTGGAAATGAGAAACGGGAGAAAAAATCCCTGACAATCCATGTGAAGCCAGGTCTGCTCAATGAGACTCGCATTACAGTAGATAAGGAGGGAGACCGTTACTATGGGAAAACGCCGGCAAATGTAGTTTTTGTTGTGCATCAGAAAATTCATCCAATTTTCACACGAATTAGATTCGATCTGAAATACACTGCCAAAATTACTCCTGATGAAGCTCTCTTGGGCTGTGCGCTGAATATTCCCACATTAGAGAATGACACAATTCAATTTCAGATTCCTGGAAATGTCAATGAAAAGTCAGTTCGACAAATTGCCAATCGAGGAATGCCCTATCCTAATAGTCCTGGAAAAAGAGGAAATTTAATTGTGACTTTTGATATTGTGGAACAAGTAAAAACAATTGAAAAAGAGCTGTACTTGACATTGAATCAAATACTGAATGGATGTTCAAAAAATATTAAAATCAATAGAAAAATAATTGATTTTGATGGGACGGAAAATTTTGAAGACAAAATCCTGACTGTTGAAATCAAACCTGGTACTCTTAATGGAACTAGAATTATATTTCCTCAAGAAGGCGATAAAACTCCAAATGGATTTTATTCAGATGTAGTTTTTATTATTCGAGACAAACCAAATGAACAGTTCAAACGTGATAGACACGATATAATTCATACAGCACAAATAACATTGAACGAAGCCATAGAAGGAACCTCTCTGTCTATTCCAACATTAGAATCGATTCCAATTAAATTTAAAATTGATGGACCACTCAATCCAGAGGGTTACAGAATTGTCAACAAAGGTTTGCCACATGTGGACGATGAACTGAAACGAGGAGATTTAGTGATTCAATTTGAACTCATAAAAAAAGATCCACCAACAGAAAAAGAATTATTTCTAACATTAGAGGAAATACTCACTGGGGGTTTGAAACAAATTAATCACGATCGTAAAATTGTCAATCAGTTTGGTAATGAAACAATCGAGCACAGGATTCTGGAAGTAAAAATTGATCTAGGAGTCGAAGATGGAACGCGAATTGTTATACCGCGTATGAGTGATCGTTACTTTGGAACTATTCCGGGAGATTTGGTTTTAATTGTTCGCGACAAACCACATAATATATTCACACGAAATCGTGCTGACATTGAATTTACTGCTAAAGTAACACAGACACAATTGAACAACAGAGAAAGCATTGAAATTCCAACTTTGATTTATGAAAAGAGACAGTTTCTTCTTGATGAAGCCATTGAAAACAAAACAATTAAGAAAATTGCCAATTGTGGATTACCATATGCAAATGTCCCAGAAAAATCGGGTGATATTCTTGTTCGATTTGAGATAATTCAAGGTAAATTTTAGTTTTTAAATTACTAACAAATTAATTTTAAATTTTATAATAATAGATAAAATCAAAGTAAAAGATCCAGACATTGAATATCCGCTTCTACTGACGTTGAAAAACATCCTAAATGGATGCACAAAAAAGAGTAAAATAAACAGAAAAATTATAAACGCAAAAGGCGCAATAGATTTGGAAGATAAAATTGTCACTCTCGACATTAAACCAGGAACTATTGAAGGAACTAAATTCCGATTTCATAATCACGGCAATGAGAGCCATGAAACAATTCCAGCTGATGTTGTATTCGTTGCTCAGGACAAGCCACATCCAACTTTTAGGCGAATCGGTGCAGATGTAATTTACACAGCTTTGATTACAAAACGAGAAGCTTCAAATGGAATTGAACTCGAAATACCGACACTTGAAGAAGGCAAAACAAAATTGGTTAAATTGACCAATCTGATCGAATCACTTAAAAATGCGAAACTCTTCAAAAGAGAAGGATTGCCTAAGGTTGACAATCCAAATATACGAGGTGATCTTATTGTGAATGTTGAAATTGTCAATGAAGACCATAAAGGTATTTTTTATAAATTTAATATTTAAAAACAAATTAATTAATCTAAAATCAACAGAACCAGTCACTGAACACAAAGTGGACATTTCTCTTGTGGACGTATTAAATGGTTGTGTAAAGAAAATGAAAATCAATCAAACTGCGATCGACTTAAATGGCAACGAAAAACAAGTTGACAAAATTGTCGATATTAATATTCCACCTGGAATCAAATCTGGTGAAAGGTACACATTCCCTCGATTAGGCAAATTTCGTCCGGGAAAAATTTGTGGTGATCTCGTCTTTGTGGTTACAGTAAAGGAACATGAAAAGTTTACCAGAAATGGTTACGACATTGAATATAACGCAAAGATATCAGAAAATGATGCAAAGATTGGATTTGACCTACAAATTCCTACACTTGAAGGTGGCTTCAAAACATTGTCCATCAATAAAACTATTTCAAGGTTTACTACTAAGACGCTGAATGGATTAGGTTTGCCATTCCAAAGTCAACCAAACATGAGAGGAAATTTGATTGTGCGATTTGTTGTTGTATAAAACGTTTAAAATAAATTTGAAAGCAGAATTGCTTTATAAAAACATCTTCAAAATATTATCGGAGCAGATTTGTATATTTAGAGAAAATTTTGCAATTGCAAAACGGTTAAATTGTTAACGGTATGTCTTACCACAAATCCAAAGCACCAGTTATAACTGGCTATAGCCATTGAGGGGACATGATTTATCTAATCGCAATTTACTGCTAAAGAAATTGGCTGCAAACAAACGCTATTGTCAATTGGCAATTGACAATTGCAATTAAACAGCGACTAAGCATTAAATAATAGAGTATTTAAGTTGGGCGATCACTTATGCCTGTCAAAATGTTATGATTGTGTTATACTTTAATAATTATTGTATATTTTTACATTTTTGCAGATTTAAAACTCAAAATGAATCTTCACAATGAATTCAATCAAAGCATTTGAGATTTTGAAAATCAAAAAAGAAAATTCTATTGAAGAGATCAAAAGTGCTTATCGAAGATTATCTCGCCAACACCATCCTGATCGAAATTTGAATTCAGATAACAAGAATGCATTTTTGGAAATCAAACAAGCGTATGATTTTTTATTGAATATTAAAGATCAAGATGATTCAGGTAAGATTCTTGGTAATATTATGATATTTTCAAAATTAATTTTTAGAAACGCAAGCATTGAGACAATGTGCTCCCAATGAATTCAATCTTGAGCTCACATTAGAAGAAATATTTACTGGTTGCACAAAGAATGAGAAAATTGTTTGTAAAGTTGTTGATAATAATGGCATTGAAAAATTCGAAGAAAAAGTGTTAAATGTTGTAATCAAGCCTGGAGTACTAACTGGCACACGAATTACGATCGATCAGGAAGGTGACAGACACCATGGTGAGATACCAGCTAATGTGGTTTTCACTGTTCACGACAAACCTAATGAAACTTTTAAGCGTGACAGATTCGATCTTAAATACACAGCAACAATCAGCGTAGAAGAGGTTATTTTGGGTTGTGAATTGACAATTCCAACATTGGATAATGACACAGTGCCATTAACAATTGATGGCCCAATCACACAAGAAACTGTCAAACGTATTCCAAATAGAGGATTTCCGTATCCAGATATTCCAAATAAACGTGGCGATTTAGTTGTACTTTTCAATATAGTCACACAAATCCAAACGATTGAAAAAGAGCTCTTTCTTACTCTTGCTCAAGCAAAGAATGGTTGCTCAAAGAATATTCAAATTAATCGGAAAACTATCAATTGTGACGGCACTGAAAATTTTGAGGATAAAATTTTGAGTATTGACATCAAACCTGAAACTCAATTTGGGACACAAATTACATTTGCTGAGGAAGGTGACCAAAATGAAAGTGGGAAACGGTCAGATGTTGTTTTTGTGGTTTGTCAACAACCTTACGAAAAAGTAAAGCAAGATAAATCAAGAAACGATTTATCCATTTACTACATTGAATTGAACATTCCGATTGGCTCATCCATTCAAGTAATAAAAGAAGCATACCAATCATTAATGAATGAATTAAATGCTTCAACAAGAAATAGTTTTATTAAAAAGTCAATGAAAATAGCTGAAGCTTATTCTCAGTTAATTAAAATCAAATTTGATGAAGAATTGACTGACAGTTCTGTCTCTAGCGACGACGAAGAAATACAAGGTAAGAATTAATTAAAAAAATATTCACTACACATCAATTTTTTTTATATTTAGAGATAAAACAAGAGAAACTTGCTCCAAACAAATTCAACTTGAAACTATCTTTGGAGGAAATATACAAAGGTTGTGTAAAACATGAGACAATTACCACTAAAATTATCAATCGAAATGGCGCCGCAAAGAAACAAGATAAATCGGTGAAAGTAGAAGTAAAGCCGGGCTCAATTGGTGGGACTGAGATAATACTTCAATTTGAAGGTGACACATGTTATGGGAAGATAAATGCAGATGTTATTTTCACAGTTCTCGAAGAGTCTCATGATATTTACAGAAGAAATGGATATGACATTGAATACATTGCACAAATTACTCCCAAAGAAGCTATTTTAGGTGGGAAAATTATCATTCAAACACTTGAGAACAAACCATTTGAGAATAATTTCGATGGAGGAATTACACCAGGAACTGTACAACGAATTCCAGATCGTGGGTTGCCAATTCTACATGAGAAAAATAAATCTGGAGATTTAATAATAAGATTTGATATAATTTTTGGTATGTCTAACAATGTAAGATGATTAAAAAATAATAATAATAATAATTCTTTTAATTAATAGACGATGATCAAGTTAACAAAACACAAGAAAAGCTAAAAAGCCAAAAACCAAAACCAGAAAATAAAAAAAGTATGGTATAATTTGCTGGAAATTTTTACTAATGTTTTGTCGGTTTATTAAGAATTCCCAAGTACTTACAACTTTTCAAGTAAAACTTCAGAAAACATTAACAAAAATAAAAATGCCAATAAAGCAGAAAAACTGCCACCAAATAATTTTTATTTGAAATTAACTTTGGAAGAAATCTATAGAGGCTGTGTCAAGTATCAAACAGTTTCAATCACAAAAACTTTGAAAAATAGCACTAAAATAAAGGAAGAAAAACAATTGAAAGTTGATGTGAAACCTGGATCTATAAATGGAACAAAAATCCATATTCCAAATGCAGGTGACACGTGTATTGGAAAAAATCCTGCCGATGTCATTTTCACTGTTCGCGAAGAGCCTCATTCACTTTTCAAAAGAAGAGGACGCGACATTGAATATATTCCGAAGGTTAAGATAACTCAGAAAGAAGCTATTTTGGGTGGTAAACTGAACATTCCAACCCTTGAGAATAAACCATTTGAGTGGACTTTCAAAGGTGGTATCACATCCGAGAGTATTCAACGTATTCCAAAACGAGGATTGCCATTTCCAAATGAGCAAAATCAATTTGGTGACATGATTGTTAAATGTGAAGTTACGATGGGTATGTGTTGAATATAGAAAACAATCTTTTCAGAAACTCACAATTTTTTCTACAGACCAATTGTCTCAAGATCCTGCAGTTCGGCATGAAATATCAATTTCATTGGAACAAATATTGAATGGTTGCACTAAAAAAGCTAAAATCAATCGTGTCTTTATTGATTCGCAAGGAAATGAAAAAGATGAAAGTAAAATTTTATTATTGGAAATTAAGCCTGGAACAGTTGAGGGTACAAGATTCACATTCCCACGAGAAGGTGATCAGCACTTAGAAAGAATTCCAGCAGACATTGTGTTCATTGTGCGCGATAAGCCACACGAAACATTCACTCGAAATGGAGCTGACATTGAACAAACCATGACAATAACTAAAAGTCGACTACGTAATGGTGGAAAACTTCTAGTTCCGACATTGGCAAATGATGATCCAAAATATATCTCCTTGGATGGGCTTACAGAAAAAAATGCTTTTCGACGAATCCCGGATTGCGGTTTACCGTTCCCAGATAAACCTTACAAACGAGGTGATTTGCTGATAAAGTTTAAAATCGAAGAAGGTGGGTTATTATTATTTATTGACAAATTTATTTACTATAACAAATTAATTTTTATAGATCCTCAGGATGAACCGATTATAAGAAATTTAAATCTTTCATATGAGCAAATTTTATCTGGATGGGTTAAAAAGATGAAAATCAAAAGCAGAATATTTGACAATAATGGAAATGAAATATTAACAAGAGAAAATACAATTAATGTTGAGGTTGAAAAAGGTAGCCCCGAAGGCAAAGAACTTAGATTTGAAAAGTTGGGTGATGAATATCCCGGAATAATTCCGGCAGATATTATCTTTGTAGTTCAGTACAAAAATCATCCAATTTTTGAACGAAAAGGATGTGACATTTACTACACTGCAATAATTACCACAAATGAATCACAAAACGGAGTTAAATTTGAAATTCCTACGTTGGAAGAAAAACCTTTATTGCAAACCATCAGAAAAGGAGTTACTATAAATGATATTCAGAAGATCGAAAATCGTGGTTTGCCATATCCTGGAGATGCAAACAAGCGTGGTTACCTAATTGTGAAATACTGCATTGTGGATAATGACTACAAAGGTATGATTTTACTCGCAATATATTATTTAAAGTCAAATTATATTTAGATCCTGTAATCGAATATCATCTACCACTTTCGCTGGAAAAGATTTTTCAAGGCGGAGAAAAACAAATAAAAATTAAACGTCAATTATTGAATCGTAAAGGAGAAGTAATAAATGAAGAGAAAGTGGTTACCATCAATATTCCGCCTGGTACTAAATCTGGTGATAAATTTACTTTTTCTCGTCTTGGTGATCATTTGCATCAAGACCGAATTCCAGCAGATTTGGTTTTTATTGCACGGGAAAAAGAACACACGACATTCAAACGAAATGGAAATGACGTTATTTATTCTGCTATTATTACTGAATTGCAAGCGATGCACGGTTGTACTTTGCAAATACCCACACTTGAATATGTAGAATTGACCCTAAATATTGATCAGAAGATTACAAAATATTCAATTAGAAAATTAAAAGGCAAAGGCTTGCCAAATCCTAATTATCCTAACCAACAAGGGGATATCATTGTAGAATTCAACATTATTGAAAACTCAAACAAACAAAAAGACAAGCTTGATAAAAACTCCAAACTAAGAAACAAATTAAATCAGTTTAATATAATCCCACAAGATGAGACTGTCGAATATTATCTACCTGTTTCATTAGAAAATATTTTGAATGGTTGCACTAAACGAATGAGAATCACACGTAAAATATTTGACGAAACAAAAAATCAATTTGAAGAAAGAGAGAAAACAGTACCAATTGAAATTAAACCTGGAACTAAAAATGGCGAAAGAATCACTATTTCAAAAGCTGGAGATAAAAATCCAAACAAAATTTCAGCTGATGTCGTATTTATTGTAGAAGAGGAAAAACACGCAGATTTTACCCGAGAAGGAGCTGATCTTTTGTACACCGCTCAGTTGACTGAACAACAATATTCAGCTGGACATAAATTCATGATTCCCACACTTGAAGGAGGATCAACGCAATGTATGTTTCTAAAGAATATGATAAAATTAACGAAGTCAAACGAATTCATTCTCATGGTTTGCCACTCTATCATATTCCTCACGTTCGTGGGGATATTGTCGTATCATTTGAAACAATTGAAAATGTTGAAAATAGTGAAAATGCCAATGAAGATAAAAGACAAAAAATACAATACATGGATTATCCTCTTCGTTTAGAAGATATTTTAGCTGGTTATTCTAAGACAATCACAATTGACTATTGCAACACTGCATCAAGTAAAGACAAAATATCAAAAAATCTAACAATCATTGTTGAACCCGGAACACCAAATGGAACTCATATTAATTCACTTGATGATGATGGAAATATTTGCCATGATTTTGAATTTATCACAACAGAAATCAAACATAAATTTTTCAAACGTATCGGATATGCAGATATTGAATATACATTGAAGATATCTTTAGATAAAGCATCCAAAGGAGAAATGTTTGAAGTGCCAACATTGGAAAGTGGCAAAAAGTCCTTTCAAATTCTTAATAAAATTCCAACATCAGGAACCATCGAAGTGATTCCGAATTTGGGATTGCCATATCAGCATAACCCGCAAATGCGCGGAAATATGCTGGTAAAATTTGAAATATGTGATAATGAAACAAATATTTTTGAAAAACTTGTTAAACTTATTAGTTAGATTTAAAATTAAATCATTAATTATTTTATTAAAATTATTTTATTATTGTTCATGGGAGCTTTACCACTTTTTTGATTAGAACACATATAAATGCTACATGCATATAAATGCATTTAAATTTAAAATTATTTCCATTTAAAATATTATTATATTATATACATTCCCTCGGTCAGGCAAATATTGTTCGGAATTTTTTTGGAGAACTTATCTATGCGATCGCCGTTAAGGAACGTGAGAAATCCACAAAAAAAATCTTATGACTGAATATAACGAAAAGATATCAGAAAATGATACCAAGATTGGATTTGATTTACAAATTCTTACACTGGAAAATGGCTTCAAAACACTGTCCATTAAACTATTTCAAGGTTTACGACTAAAAAACTTAATGGATTCGATTTACCATTTAAATTCCAAGGTCAACCGAGCAAGAGGCAATTTCATAATGCAATTTGTTGTTGTATAAAACTTCTCAAAATAAATTTAAATCATATAATAAAATATCATGCTTTAAAATCTTTTTAAAAATAATTATTCTTTTAATAGATTTGTATATTAGATTTAGAACAACTTTGGCAAGGGTGTCTTACCAGTGGTAAGTTACCACAACTCCAAAGCACCATCGAGATGGCATATTTTATCTAATCTCAATTTTCCGCTTGCCAACAAACAAGAGCAATTGTCAATTCTAACAGCGACAAGGCACTAAAATAACGCATTTGCGTTGGACGATCACTTTTGCGTGTATGTCTAAATGTTTTACTCAATTTAGTTATTATTTTTTCGTTTTTATAGATTTTTTAAATCTCAAAATGAATTTTCACTATGAATTCAACTAAAGCATATGAGATTTTAAATATAAAAGAAAACTCTTCGATTGAAGAGATAAAAAGTGCCTTTAGAAAATTGTCTCGTCAACATCATCCTGATCGAAATTTGAATTTCGATTCCAAGAATGTATTTTTGAAAATCAAGCATGCTTACAATTTTCTCTTGAATCTTAAAGATCAAGATAGTTCAGGTAAAAGTTTTTGTAATGAAAATAAATATTTTGATAATTTATTTTTAGAAAATAAAGCATTGAGTCAGCCATCGCCAAATGAATTCAAACTTGAACTCACATTGGAAGAAATATTTACTGGTTGTACAAAAAATAAGAAAATTACTTGCAAAGTTACTGATAAAAATGGAATTCAAAAACTCGAAGAAAAAGTGTTGAATGTTGTAATCAAGCCTGGAGTACTAACTGGCACACGAATTACGATCGATCAGGAAGGTAACAGACACCATGGTGAAATACCAGCTAATGTGGTTTTCACTGTTCACGACAAACCTCATGAAACTTTCAAACGAGATAGGTTCGATCTTAAATACACAGCAACAATCAGCGTAGAAGAGGCTATTTTGGGTTGTGAATTGAATATTCCAACATTGGATAATGACACAGTGCCATTGACAATTGATGGCCCAATCACACACAAATCAGTTAAACGTATTCCAGATCGAGGATTTTTGTATCCAGATTCAAATAAACGTGGCGATTTAATTATCTTTTTCAATATTATTACACAAATTAAAACTATCGAAAAAGAGCTTTATCTAACACATGCTCAAGCCAAGAACGGTTGCTCAAAGAATGTTCTAATTAATCGGAAAATAATCAATCTTGACGGCACTGAAAATTTTGAAGACAAAATTGTGAGCGTTGACATCAAACCAGAAACACAATTTGGTACAAAAATTACATTTCTTGAAGAAGGTGATCAAAATGAAAGTGGAAAACGATCGGATGTTGTTTTTTGTGGTTTGCGAAAAACTTAACGTAGAAAGTGAAGAACAGCAAAATAAATCTAGTAATGATTCATCGATTTACTACCGCGAATTAAACATTCCGATTGGTTCATCCATTCAAGTAATTAATGAAGCATATCAAGCTTTAATGAATGACTTAAATACTTCTACTGGAAGCAAATCTAATTCATTTAAGAAGTCAATGAAAATTGCTGAGGCTTATTCTCAGTTAATGAAAATCAAATTTGAAGAAGAAAATGATCAGTTAACTGATAGTTTCGTGTCTAGTGAAGGCGAAGAAATTCTAGGTAATAATTGATTTTTAAAGAACGTTTAATATTCTTAAAATTGTATTTTATTTAGTAAAAAAGCAAGAAAAACTTGCTCCAAACAAATTCAATTTAAAGCTCTCTTTGGAGGAAATCTACAATGGTTGTACAAAACATCAGAAAATTACTACTAAAATTGTCAATCAAAATGGCGCCGAAAAGAAACAAGAGAAACCGATAAAAGTAGATGTAAAACCTGGATCTCTTGGTGGGACTGAGATTATACTTCCATTTGAAGGGGACGCATGTTATGGAAAGATAAATGCAGATGTTATTTTTACAGTCATCGAAGAACCTCATGACATTTATAGGCGTAATGGATATGACATTGAATACACTGCACAAATTACGCCCAAAGAAGCTATTTTAGGTGGAAAAATTATTATTCAAACACTTGAGAACAAACCATTTGAGAATAATTTCAATGGAGGTATTACACCAGGCACTGTACAACGAATTCATGGACGTGGGATGCCAATTTTAGATGAGAATAATAAATTTGGAGACTTAATAATAAAATTTGATTTAATTTTTGGTATGTACAAATTGAAAAAATGTCATAATAATACTTTAAATTAACAGATGATGACCCAGTTAACAACACCCAGGGCATTTCAAACGAAAAACTATCCCCAAATAATTTCAATTTGAAATTAACTTTAGAGGAAATCTATAGAGGTTGTGTCAAGTATCAAACAGTTTCAATCACAAATACTTTGAAAAATAGAACTAAAACAATGGAAGAAAAACCTATACTAGAAAATGTGAAACCTGGATCGATTAGTGGCACAAAAATTCTTATTCCTAATGTAGGAGACACTTGTTTTGGGAAAAGGCCTGCAGATGTAATTTTTACTGTACGCGAAGAGCCTCATTCACTTTTCAAAAGAAACGGATGCAATATTGAATATATTCCGAAGGTCAAAATAACTCAGAAAGAAGCTATTTTGGGGGGTAAACTGAGCATTCCAACCCTTGAAAATAAACCATTTGATTGGACTTTTAAAGGAGGCATTACACCCGACAGTGTTCAACGTATTCCAAAACGCGGATTGCCAGTTCTGAATGAGAAAAATCAATTCGGTGACATGTTGGTCAAGTGTGAAGTTATGATGGGTATGTAGTGCTAAACAGTCTTTTCTGAAATTATTTTTTTCTATCAGATCAAGAAATGCTTAAAGATCCTGAAATTCGGCATGAAATATCGATTTCATTGGAGCAAATATTGAGTGGTTGCACTAAGAAAGTGAAAATCAATCGTGTTTTCATCGATTCACATGGAAATGAAAAAGACGAAGCTAAAGTTTTGTCACTGGAAATTAAACCTGGCACAACTGAAGGTACTAAATTCATTTTCCCACGAGAAGGTGATCAACATCCAGGAAGAATACCAGCAGACATTGTGTTCGTTGTTCGAGACAAGCCACACGAAACATTCACTCGCAATGGAGTCGACATTGAACATACCATGACAATAACTAAAAGTCAACTCAGTAATGGTGGTCAATTGCAAGTTCCGACATTGGCGAATGATGGTCCGAAGAATGTCTCTTTGGATGGACTTCAAGAAAATAATGCTTTTCGACGGATTCAGAACTATGGTTTGCCATTTCCGTATAAACCTAACAAAAGAGGTGATTTGCTGATAAAGTTTAACATTGAAGAAGGTTGGTGTTTCTCATATTTAAAATTTTGAATTAATTTAAAAAAATGATTGTTAAAGATCCTCAAGACGAACCGGTTATACAAAATTTAAATCTTTCATATGAGGAAATTCTGTCTGGAGTGGTTAAAAAGATGAACATCAAAAGCAGAATATTTGACAAAAATGGAAATGAAGTTTTGACCAAAGAATATAAAGTTAATGTTGAAGTTGAAAAGGGAACCCTCGAAGGCACAGAAATTAAATTTGAAAAATTGGGTGATAGATATCCTGGAACAATTCCTGCAGATATAATATTTATAGTTCGATACAAAGATCATCCAATTTTTGATAGGAAAGGCTATGATATTTACTACACTGCAGCTATTACCGTAAGTGAGGCAAAAAACGGAGTTGAATTTGAAATTCCCACTTTAGAAGAAACTCCTTTGTTGTTAACTATCAAAAAAGGAGTTACTATAAATGATATTCAGCGAATCGAAAACCGTGGTTTGCCATATCCTGGTGACGCATACAAACGTGGTGATCTAATCGTACAATACAACATAGTGGAAAATACATACAAAGGTATGCTTTAACTCACAATATATTTGCTAATGTCAAATTATATTTAGATTTTCCAATCGAACATCTTCTACCACTTTCACTGGAAAAAATCTTTTATGGCGGAGAAAAACAACTGAAAATAAAACGTGAATTACTGAATCCGCAAGGTGAAATAATAAACGAGGAGAAGGTGGTTACCATCAATATTCATCCTGGAATTAAATCGGGGAAAAAATTCACTTTTCCTCGTCTTGGAGATAATTTGCACCATGATCGAATCCCAGCAGATATAGTGTTTATTGTAAGAGAAAAAGAACATTCAACATTCAAGCGGAATGGAAATGACCTGGAATACACTGCGACAATTACTGATGATCAAGCAATGCTTGGTTGTACATTGAAAATTCCAACAATTGAAAATGAAGAAAGAGAGTTAACTATTGACAAAGGTGTTACAAAATCTGAATCCAGAAAACTCAAAGGTCGAGGTTTACCTGATCCAAAACAAACAGAAAAACGAGGTGATCTTATAATCAGGTTCAACATTATTAAAGAATCCAAATAACACAAACAAAACAGGAAATCTCTATGACAAATTTGATTTCTTTAAGTTATTTAATGAAAATTCTAAATTTTCTGAAGAGAGTTTCTACAACACGGAAGATGAGTCAACCAGTAGCTTCAATCAGACCAATAGCATCCCACAAGATGATGCTGTCGAACACTATGTTCCTGTTACGTTGGAAAATATTCTTCGTGGTTGTACAAAGAAATTGAAAATAAAAAGGAAAATATTTAATGAAATGACGGATACGTTTGAAGAAAAGGACAAAATTGTTGAAATCATCATTAAACCTGGAACCGCAAATGGAACAAAAATAATACTTCCCAAAGTAGGAGATAAAAATCCAAACAAAATATCTGCTGATGTTGAAGTAATATTAGTTGAAGAAAATCATCCAACATTTACCAGAGATGTGGCTGATTTGTTCTACACAGCTAAATTGACTGAACAACAGTTTTCAAATGGGGTTAAATTGTGGATTCCTACTCTCGATGGAGAACCTATATCTATGTACATTTCAAAAGCATATGACAATATAAACGAAGTCAAGCGAATTCCAGCTCATGGTTTGCCACTTTTTGATAACCAAATGGTTCGTGGAGATCTTGTTGTATCATTTCAGATTGTTGAAAACGTTGAATTTTCTAATGAACATCTAGCTCAAGCAGGAAAAAGTCGAAGAAACCATACTTATAATCAAAACATACAGTACGTAGATTATCCTCTTCGTTTAGAAAATATTCTCACTGGATTTTCTGAAAAAATAACTGTGGACTGTAAAGACCCGAACAACGGAATGAAAATTGTGCGAAAAAACATAGTTATATGTATTAACCCAGGAACACCAAATGGAACTCATATTCATCCATTAGATGAAAATGGAAAAATTTGCAAAGATATTGAATTTATTATAACTGAAATTCCACACAAATTGTTTAAACGTTCTGGTGTGGATATCGAATACACATTGAAAATATCTACAGATAAAGCACTGTCTGGAGGAAGATTTGAAGTACCTTTATTAGAAGGCGACAAAATGTATTTCAAGTTATCGCCGGTTATTACTTCAAAAACGACCAAAGTGATCCTCAAAAAAGGTTTGCCTTATAAAGATAATCCAAAATTACGCGGAAATCTTATAATTAAATTTGAAATCAATGACGATAATGAAACATTCATCCAGAAAATTAAGAGAATTCATTTGAATTAAGATAAAAATAAAATCATTAAATTGTAATTCAGCAATTATTATTTTTAGAAAATTATATATAATGTAACGATGAAATAAATAATTAAATAGTCAATTTCCTCAATAACAGGTCCAGAGTGTTGTTTTAAGTAGTCGTTACAGCTATTGAAAATAAACAAATGTCATTGTGTTGAAACACTAAATAAAATTATGTAACCATTTTTCATTTTTCGATTTCTATCAATGTATGTGAAGATGTGTATTGAAGATTTCGCCACCCAATAAATGCGTTTAAACAATTTGATTATTAGCTTATCTTTACAGAACATGCGTAATACACTATTTGAGTATGCAAGTCCACTGCTATACCTGTCAACCAACATATCATTTGAGTGTCACTTTCTTGCACGCGTATTGTGCGTTTATTATATTCTCAAGAAAGTTTATATTAAAAATGGCCGTAAATAAGAATTCACCTGCAATCGGCATCGATCTTGGTACCACCTATTCGTGTGTTGCAGTGTTCCAGTATGGAATGGTGGAAATCATCGCCAACGATCAAGGCAACCGAACCACTCCGTCCTATGTTGCCTTTACTGACAATGAACGGCTGATTGGTGATGCTGCCAAAAACCAGGTGGCAATGAATCCCGAGAATACTGTGTTTGATGCCAAAAGGTTGATTGGTCGAGATTACCATGACAAGGCTATTCAAGATGATTTAATGCATTTCCCGTTCAATGTCTTCAATAATAATGGAAAACCAAATATTGAGGTATTGTTTGTTTGTTTGTTATATTTCATATTGTGTTATACTAATTCTATATTTATTATTATTTATTCACAGGTTGAGTACAAAAATGAACAGAAGCGTTTTTGTCCGGAAGAAATTTCGTCGATGGTATTGAGCAAAATGAAGGAGACGGCTGAGGCTTATCTTGGAACTAACGTCACTGATGCAGTGATCACTGTTCCTGCTTATTTCAATGATGCACAACGTCAGGCAACCAAAGACGCGGGAATTATTGCTGGACTGAATGTGTTGCGAATTATCAATGAACCAACTGCTGCTGCCATTGCGTATGGATTGGACAAAAAGGCACAAGGCGAACGAAATGTGCTGATTTTCGATTTGGGTGGTGGCACTTTTGATGTGTCAATTCTCAATCTGGATGATGGCGTGTTTGAGGTGAAGTCCACTTCTGGTGATACTCACTTGGGCGGTGAGGATTTTGACACTCGAATGGTGAACTATTTTGTGGTGGAATTTCAACGCAAACACAGAAAAGACCCGACTGGTGATAAAAGATCAATTCGACGACTTCGATCTGCATGCGAACAAGCGAAACGCACTTTATCCTCGGCAACTCATACTTCAATTGAGATTCCTGCTTTCTTTGATGGCACTGATTTCAACTGCACAATCACTCGAGCCAAATTTGAGGATTTGTGCAATGATTTGTTCCAATCTACAATGGAGCCAGTCAAGAAGGCGCTCAATGATGCAAATCTGGATAAAAATGAAATCGATGAAGTCATTCTGGTTGGCGGCTCGACTCGAATTCCAAAGATTCAACGATTGTTGCAGGATTTCTTCAATGGCAAAGAACTAAACAAGTCAATCAATCCCGATGAAGCTGTGGCCTATGGTGCCGCAGTTCAAGCAGCGATTATTGAGGGCAATGAGTCGGAAATTATTCAAGACTTGCTCCTACTCGATGTCACTCCACTCACTCTGGGCATTGAGATCATTGGTGGCCTTATGGAGCCATTGATCGCGGCAAACTCGACAATTCCTGCCAAGGAAAGCAAAATATTTACTACAACTGAAGACAATCAAACTCGTGTGAAGTTTAAGGTTTTCGAGGGAGAACGAACAATGACTGCCGACAACAATCTGTTGGGTGAATTTATGCTCACAGATTTGCTTGCAATGCCTCGCGGGAGACCAAAAATGGACGTCACCTTCACCATTGATGTGAATGGCATTCTCAATGTGACTGCCGTGGACAAAGACACTGGAAATCGAAACGAGATTACCATTGCGGACAACAAAGGCCGTCTCACGAAGGAGCAGATTGATCGAATGAAACGAGATGCAGAATGGTTCCGTGATCAGGACGAACAAAACCGAGACCAAGTGAATGCACGAAATGCACTCGACTTGTACGCCTATCAGATGAGAAATACAGCTCAACAAGCGAACATTTCCGAGTCAGATCGGGACAAAATTGAACGAAAAGTCAATGAAATCATGACTTGGCTAGAGAGAAATGCAAATGCCGATTCTAGGGAAATTGAACGAAAGCGCGCTGAACTAGAAAACGTGTGCAATCCTATTATTTCGAGAGTTAATCGATAAATTGTTTGCTCATTTTTAAAAGAATTTTTAAAAGAATTTTTAAATTTTCCTATTGAACATTACATAATAATTTGCAGTTAATAATAAACTATGACTCATGCAAATAGTCAATAATGTACATCTGTCAGTGAAATAATAATAATAATCAGGCAGACAACAAATGGCATTATAATGTCAACTTGTGCAACAGTCAATTGATACAACATATCTCAGTGGCATCATCGCCTTATCATCTCAAGCGTCCTACACTGTCAGTTTTACTGATAGCTTGTGCAAATATCGCACCAAAATGCAAGCTTTCCATTGTTTGGCGCCAAGGAGGGACATCATAATTCCTGGAAATCTATTTTAGTTTTAGTACCTCTGCTACAAAATCATACATTGACCAAAAGTGTAATTCCTGGAAAAGTGTAATACGTGACTTTGCTTTGATGTGAAAGTCATCTTTGTGCCAACATATCACTGATGGAATGTTGTTTGTTGAGACTGTTTAGCGGTCTTGGTGTGATGGACTGCACTATCTGCCTGTCGCCACTTGTTATCATCTTAAGTACCAATTGAATGCAATATTGGCCATGTGTTTGTGTCAAAGTGAGTTTGTTGGTTTGTGTTATATTGCCTTGTTTGTCTATCTGAGCACAATGCACCCGATTCTGTGCATCTATAACAATTTTGGCTTCCGTCAAACCGAGGCATGTCAGTATGGCTACATTAAATTAGCGATAAGGTTAATTGTATTTGTGAACTTGCCACAATTTGAGCTAGTGACTTGATTTGACAACTGCGCAACTTGGATAGAACTGGCAATTTTGAATACAATAGTTTGACATTTCACCGATATCAATTTGAAGAATGGCAAAAGCACCTGCGATTGGCATCGATCTTGGCACGACCTATTCGTGTGTTGGTGTATTCCAACATGGCATGATTGAGATCATCGCCAATGATCAAGGCAACCGAACTACACCTTCGTATGTGGCTTTCACGGACACCGAACGATTGATTGGAGATGCGGCCAAGAATCAGGCTGCGATGAATCCGGAGAATACTGTGTTTGATGCTAAGCGATTGATTGGACGAGAGTTCAATGATCCAATGGTGCAGAATGACATGAAACATTATTCGTTCAATGTGATCAATGAAGCGGGAAAACCTAAAATTGAGGTATTTTGAGTTTCAGTTGTGAGATTCAATGCTAATTTTCGTATATGCTTTAGGCCGACTATAGAGGTGAAACTAAAAGTTACACCCCAGAAGAGATCTCATCGATGATTTTGATTAAAATGAAAGAAACTGCCGAGAATTATCTTCGAACCAAAGTGACCGATGCTGTCATTACTGTGCCTGCCTACTTCAACGACTCTCAACGACAGGCCACAAAGGACGCTGGTGTCATTGCCGGACTGAATGTGTTGCGTATTATAAATGAACCAACTGCTGCTGCCATTGCGTATGGACTGGACAAAAAGTCTGAAGGAGAAAAGAATATTCTGATTTTTGATTTGGGTGGAGGCACTTTCGATGTATCCATTTTGAGCATTGACGAAGGTGTGTTTGAGGTTAAGTCTACTTCGGGTGACACTCATCTGGGTGGAGAGGACTTTGACAGTAGAATGGTCACTTATTTTACTGAGGAATTCAACACAAAGAACGAGAAGGACATTTCAGGTGATAAACGAGCCCTTCGACGGCTTCGTACGCAATGCGAACAGGCTAAACGCACATTGTCTTCTGCCACCCAAGCTGACATTGAAATTCCAGCTCTATTTGAGGGTGTTGACTTTAAATTTTCAATCACGCGTGCAAAGTTTGAAGAGCTTTGTGCTGATTTGTTTAAATCGACTCTTGATCCAGTACAAAAAGCGCTTGATGATGCACAAATGGACAAACAGGACATTCATGACATTGTTCTGGTTGGAGGATCGACACGAATTCCCAAAATTCAGAGATTGTTGCAGGAATTTTTCGGAGGAAAAGAATTGAACAATTCGGTCAATCCCGATGAGGCTGTTGCGCATGGAGCAGCAATTCAAGCTGCAATTTTGAATGGAGACGAAATCGACGCTGTCCAAGACCTACTTCTCCTTGATGTCACTCCATTGTCACTTGGAATTCAAACAGTGGGTGGTCAGATGACAACCTTGATTGCACGCAACACTACCATTCCTACTCGAGAAACCAAGATTTTTAGTACCACCACTGACGATCAAACCAGTGTGTTGGTGCAAGTGTTTGAAGGTGAGCGTGCCTTGACCAAGGACAACAATTTGTTGGGTAAGTTCCAACTTACCGCAATTCCCAAAGCCAAACGCTGTGTGCCTCAAATTGAGGTCACCTTTGACATCGATGCCAACGGTATTTTGAACGTTTCTGCTGTGGAGAAAAACACTGGAAATCAGAATAAGATTTCCATTCAAAACGACAAAGGACGACTTTCCAAGGAAAACATTGAGCGTATGGTTAAGGAAGCTGAAGTTTTCCGAGAAAAAGACGAAAAACAACGAGAACAAATAAAAGCCAAGAACATTCTAGAGGACTATGCTCAGCAGATGAAGTCTACCATCAAGCAGGAGGCAATCAAATCGAGAATTTCCGATGAGGATCGAAGAAAAATTGAAAACAAAGTCGAAGAAATTCTGCGATGGTTGGAGAATAACACAGAAGCTGACAAGGACGAATACGAACAAAAACGTAAATCGCTAGAAAACTTGTGCAATCCCATTTTGGTGAAACAATACAAACAATCCGGAGATGATGGAAATAACAATTCGAGAAACAAATCAAGTGGAGGATCCTCTGGAAACAATAATAATAGCGGCAGCGGAAGTGGTAGTGGTGGAAATCAAAATGCACGCAAACAACGCTCAGGCCCAGTCATTGAAGAAATTGATGATTAAAATCGGATTTTGTTTAATTACGCATTTAATTAATCATTATTGTAGTATATGTGTGACCAAACGACTTTGCATAAAATAAAAATATGAAATACATGCTTGTCAGAATTATATGACCATGCTAATTAGGCAATAAAGTTAAATTAAAGCTTTGCTAATCTTTCCTAATGTTTTCTTGAACAAACCTTCGTGATCACTTATATCAAATTTTATTACTAGATTTCCAAACTGCTTTGGATTTTCAAATTTTGGCAGGCCTTTTTTCATGATTACTCTAGTAGTCAATGGAGTAATAATTTTTTGTTCAATCGGAATTTTGATACCATTCAATGTTGGAATATCGAATTTTCCTCCTTTAACGGCCTTTTCTGGTGATATTTTGATTGTATATTCTATATTTGCTCCACGTCGTGTGAAAAATTTGTGTTTGACTTCAGTTGTAATAAATGCTATTTCTTGGTGTGGATTACCACTTTCGTCTTCAGGATGAATAATAGTTCCATATGGAGCCCCAGGTAAAACATTAATAAATAATTTTTTTCTTTTGAGGAATTATAGTTCCGTCGCTTAACTTAATAGTATTATCGATAAGCATTTCATCTGAAAATCCATATAAAACATGCTCCAATTCCAATGGCAAACATATATTTTTTTGCTGATTACGATGCTTATTTTTAATTTTTTTGTCCTGAGCAAGGTTTTCATCAAAGTTTTCTATATTTTCAACAATCTCAAATGAGACAACGATTTTCCCCCGAACTACATCTTTGCCATCTTCAAGTGGCTGATCAGTTGGTAAACCATGACCAAAAATTGATTTTTGTTACGTTTATATTGTCATATTCTTTAGAAATATACAATGGAACAAATTCTTCTTCAAGTGTAGGAATCATCAGTTTATGTCCAGTGGAATATTGTTCTTGAGTTAATTTAGCGGTGTACAATAGATCAGCTCCATCTCTAACGAAATCTACATGTTTTTCTATTTGTACAATAAATACGACATCAGCTGAAATTTTGTTTGGATTTTTATCTCCAGCTTTTGAAATAGTGATTCGATCTCCGGTTTTGGTGTCAGGTTTAAGGCCGATTGGTACAATTTTTGTATCTTTCTTCATACATATTTTTAGCTTCGTTGAATATGCTCCTTTTGATTCGCATTCGCTTTACGCCATGCAAAATATCTCCCAATGTAACTGGAAGATAATGTTCAATAGCTTCATCTTGAGGGATGCTATTTGAATGATTTGAACTGGTGCTTGGCTTGTTTAATTCGTCATTTAACTCTAGTTCTATGTTAGAATTTAGATTTGATCCATTTTCTTCGAGTTTGTTTTCTTGTTTGTTTGAATTTTCAATAATTTTGAATCCAACAATAATATCACCTCTTTTGTTTGGATATTTTAAATCTGGCAGACCGCTATATTTTAGCCTTCTTGTGGAACTTTTAGTTATGTATCTATCAATTGTCAATGATCTTGTGACACTTTCAAGAGTGGGAATTTCTAAAGTACAACCACATCTTGCTTGTTCTTCAGTAATGTTTGCAGTGTATTCGATATCATTTTCATTTCGTTTGAATTTATCGTGCGGTTTTTCTTTCGCTACAAATACGATATCTGCAGGAATTCGTTCTGGATTCAAATTATCGCCATGACGAGGGAAACTAAATTTATCTCCAGATTTTGTTCCCGGTGGAATATTAATAACAACAACTTTATCTTCGTTTACTATTTTGCCTTCATGATCTAATATTGCGCGCTTTATTTTCAATTTCTTTTCACCACCTTCAAGAATCTTTTCTAATGATAGTGGTAAAGGATGTTCGATTTCAGGATCTAAAATAATTTGACTTTAATAAATATATTCGTAGTAAAAGCATACCTTTGCATTTATTTTCCACTATATTATATTTCAATATTAGATCGCCTCGCTTGTAGGAGTCCCCAGGAAATGGCAAACCACGGTTTTCGAATCTCTTAGCATCAAGCATAGTAATTTCTTGCTTGGTATTAAAAGGCAAAGTTCTCCCTTCCAAGGTAGGAATTTCAAGTTCAACTCCGTTTGTTGCCTCAGCTTTAGTAACTATTGCAGTATAATAAATGTCATATCCTTTTCTTTCAAAAAATGGATGATTTTTGTATCGAACAACAAATATAATATCTGCTGGGGTATACCCTGGGTAAACATCGCCTAACTTTTCAAATCTAAGTTCTGTACCATCAACTATTCCTTTCTCGACTACAATTTTGATTGTATTTTCCTTAGCTGAAATTTCATTTCCATTTATATCAAATATTCTGCTTTTGATTTTCAATTTTTTAACCCATCCAAATAAAATTTGCTCATATGAAAGTTCTAAATCTCTAAAAATCGGGTCATCCTGAGGATCTTTAATAATAATTTATTTTTTAGTTAAATAATTTGCAATAAATGAAAACCAACCTTCTTCAATATTAAACGTTATAAGGAGATCCCCTCGTTTTTCAGGTTTATCAGGAAACGGTAAACCACAACTTTGAATTTTCCGAAAAGGATTATTTTCTTTAAGTCCGTCCAAAGAGATGTACTTTGGGCCATCATTAGCTAATGTCGGAACTTGCAATGGGCTACCATTACTAAGTTGACTTTTAGTAATTGTCATGGTATGTTCAATGTCAGCTCCATTTCGAGTGAATATTTCGTGTGGTTTATCGCGCACAATGAACACAATGTCTGCTGGTATTCTGCCTGGGCGTTGATCACCTTCTCGTGGGAAATTAAATTGTGTACCATCAGTTGTTCCAGGTTTAATTTCTAGCGATAAAAATTTAGCTTCTTCTTTTTCATTTCCTTGTGAATCAGTGAGGATTCGATTGATTTTCACTTTCTTTGTGCAACCACTCAATATTTGATCCAATGAAATGGATATTTCATGCCGAATTATAGGATCTTGAGGCATTTCTTGATCTAATAGATAAAAATTGTTAGTTTTTGAAAAGAAAGCAATACATACCCATCATAACTTCACACTTAACCAACATATCACCAAATTGACTTTTCTCGTTCAAAACTGGCAATCCTCGTTTAGGAATACGTTGAACACCATCAGGTGTAATGCCTCCTTTGAAAGTCCACTCAAACGGTTTATTATCAATGGTGGGAATGCTCAGTTTTCCACCTAAAATAGCTTCTTTCTGAGTTATTTTTACATTCGGAATATATTCAATGTCGAATCCGTTTCGTTTGAAAAGTGAATGAGGCTCTTCACGTACAGTAAAAATTACATCAGCAGGCCTTTTTCCAACACACGTGTCTCCGAAATTTAAGACAATGATTTTTGTTCCATTTATAGATCCAGGTTTCACGTCCACTGGTATCTGTTTTTCTTCCTTTGCTTTATTGCCATTTTTCAAAGTGTTTGTAATTGTAACTATCTGGTGCTTCACACATCCTCGATAGATTTCTTCCAACGTTAATTTCAAATAAACATTATTTGGTGGCAGTTTTTCTGGTTCATCGACAATGTGTTCATCAGTTTTCTTCGAATAGCTATAAGAACTATTTGTGAATACTTAATAAACAAATCATTAGTAAAAATTAATTGCAAATTATATCCTATGAGCCATACCTTTTTTATTTTCTGCTTTTGTTTTTGTTTCGGGCTTGCTGTTTTGGCCATTTACTTTGGAGCCATCAACAACCCGATCGGTGGTTTTGTTCGCAGCTCTTGAATTGCCATTGAATGAATTGCCTCGATCAAATTTATTTTGAGTTTCAAGTACGGACTTTGGTTTTTCTGGAACTTTTGGCTTTTCGATTTTCTTATTTTGTACTTCAATTTCGATTATATTGTCGTTTTTATTTCCGGAATTTTGTTGCTTCTGCGGTTTGTCTGAAATTTTGAAGCGCACCACAAGTTTGCCTCTGTCTTTTTTATTATTCTCACTTGGTAACCCCCGGTCAGAAAATTCTTCAGTGTCATCCTCGGTAATTTCATCATCAAACATCAACGAGATTGGATCATTTTCCAGAGTAGGAATTGACAATTCGCAACCAGATTTGCTTTGTTCTGGTGTGATGTAAGCCACATATTCAATGTCCGTGCTGTTGAGTCTGGTAAAACGTTGATTTGGTTTGTCCTGCACCAGCAAGACAAATTCTGTCTTACTACCATTTAAATCAATTGAACTGGACAATTCAGTGCCTGGTTGAATGCCTGGTTTAATTTTAATCGTGATTCTTTCATCTTTAACTTTCTTTCCTCCATCCATCAGTTGGACAGTAATTCTTTTGTTACCACCTTGGAATATTTCTTCAAATGATAGAATTAAGTCCTTTTTGAGTTGACTTGCTTGGCTTGAGCTTCCATTTGTTGATCCATCTTTAAAAATCCAATCATTAATTTATAAATCATTAAAAAAATAGTTATTACCTTCGTCTTCACTCATAAGATCTTTTTCGTTCTCTATTTTCATCAGTTGATCATAAGCTTCAGTAATCTTTTCAAATGATTTATTGCCATAAGGACTATTGTGTTCTTGGAATGCAGTATCATAAGCTTCTTGAATCACATTTCTGGACGAACCAACCGGAATACCTAACACGTGGTAATATTCCGACGAATCAGCCATTTTCAAAACATTTAAATCGATTCAAGTTTTGATAAAACAAATTTCTGAAACAAAACTATTTAAACCCATTTTCAAAGAATCGTCTTACCGTACTTTATTTGTTTCCAAAGATGTCTGTTTGCTGATTTGGTGACAAGAAGAAGAAGAAGCAAAACTAAATTATTTTTGTCATAAACCACAAAAGTGCTCAAAGCAATGATAAACTGCACGATGTTGACAATGTTGTGCCCTATTGAGCTTACTTGTTGTGCTAAGGATGTGATCGCCAGTCAAGGGAGATATCATTTGTGATGTAGAAGTGGTACAGACAGTGGGGAGTTAACGATATATGCACATAATTTAGCTGTAAATGTAAAGTTACTTCCAAGAATTGATAACAACAATTGGTGAAACGTAGTCAAAGTGGACTAATTGGACAAATTCTTAGCACAGGAAATGCACCAGAAACGGACTAGATTTAGCAGTATATTTGAATAATTTTATTGAAAGAAATTAAATTATAAAACAAAATAAATCATATTTTGAGCCATATCAATTATAAAATGAATCAGACATAGAAAACAACGTTTAGACTTAGTTGTTTTGTTCCTTTTTCAAAAAATCGTAAAAGTCTTCAATAAACTGTGCTTGCGAATTCTTAACTCGGACCACTAAATCTCCTCTCTTACTTATCTCACCAGGGTAAGGCAAGCCATGTCCTGGAAGTATAATGACATCCTGATTGGAGTCTTTGACCATCATAGACACATCTTCGCCTTCTAGTGTTGGAATATTCAAAATATTGAATCGCATGTTCTTACTCAACCGAGCAACATATTCAATATTGACTCCATTTCGTGTGAATTTATCGTGTGGTTTATCCTTGGCAATGAACACAATGTCCGCTGGGATTGTGCCAGGATTTTGGTCTCCTTTACGTGCAAATACGAACCTTTCGCCCGTTCTAGTCCCGGGTTTAACATCAATCTCGATTATTTCTTCTTTTGTAGTTACATTTCCGTCACTGTCGGTAATGTTTCGACTGATCTTTAATTTCTTAGTACAGCCATTTAAAATATTTTCCAGTGTAAGCTGAAGATCACGTTCAATCGTTGGGTCTTGTTTAGGAAATCTATTTTCTCTCTTGGAGTTGTTTTCCTTTTTCTCTTTGGTCCCAACTTTACGCTTGACAATAAATATGATATCGGATGGAATAATTCCAGGTCGAATGTCGCCTTCTTTTTCAAAGGTAAATTGATGCCCTACTACGGTGCCAGGCTTAACCTTAATTGTTAATATTTTATTTTCATTTCGTTCACTTCCATCTGACTCAATCACAAAACGTTCAATTTTTAATTTCTTTTCAATTCCATTTCGCATCTGATCATCAGTGAGATAAAGATCCCGCTCAATTGGCGGTTCTTGTTTCAGTTCTGTTTGATCTTCGACAATCTCCAAACGAACGATAAGTCTTCCACGCTTTGTCGGATCGTCAAGCATTGGAAGACCTAGACCAGGGAAACGACGTTTAACATTGTTTGGGTTCACAATTCCTTCCAATGACATGTTCACTGTTTCATCCTCTAGAGTTGGAATGTCCAATTTGATTCCATCTGACAGTTGAGTGCGTGTCACCTTGGCAGTGTACTCAATGTCTGCTCCAAAACGAGTGAATTTGTCGTGTGGTTTGTCGTATGTGACAAAGACAATATCGGCTGGAATTTTTCCAGGATATTCATCGCCCATTCGAGATTGAATAAATTTGGTTCCACTTTCCATGCCTGGCTTGATCTCGAGTATGACAACTTTGTCTTCAAATGTTTCATTATTGTCTCGGTCCACGATAAGACGATTAATTTTTCGCTTTTTCTTACATCCATGTAGAATGTCTTCCAATGTGAGTGGAAGATCCTTCTCGATTGGTTCATCTTTTATAATGGAAATGCAAAAATTATTTTCATTACAATCAAACGTTCATAAATGCTCGCAACTCACCCACAAAACTTTGATCCAATACTTTCACATTCACAATCAAATTTCCACGCTTTGTCACACTGCCCTTCAGTGGTAAACCTCGATTTTCAAATACTTTCGAATTCGTTCCGGCACCAATCACCAGTGGAATAGTGTCGCCATCTAGTGTTGGGACATCCACTGTGAATATACCTTTGCGCACTTCATCTTCACTAACCAAAACTGTATGTTTGATGTCAGCTTCGGAACGAATAAATTTTGGATGTGTCTTTTGTTTGACAGTGAAAATAATGTCAGCTGGAATGGTTTCAGGTCTTTGATCACCTTCTTTTTCGAATGTGAATTGAGTTCCTGAATCGGCACCTGGGGGAACTTCAACTTCGATAATTCTGTCTCGCTTCAATTCTGTGCCATCGAATGGATCGATTACAGTACGTTTGATTTTCATTTTCTTGGTGCAGCCTTTCAATAATTGTTCCAATGTGAGCAATAGGTCATACTTCACTGGTGGATCTTTCTTCTTGTCTTTTTCTATGAAAACAACACAAATTTAAAAGAGCGAACTTATATAAGTGGTCTTACCATAAATAATGTCGAATTTAATGACAAAATCGCCTCGTTTTCCATTTCCAGTTGGAATTGGCAGTCCAAGATTGGGTTCTCTTCTCTCAGTGCTCTGAGTGATCAATTCCTTAATGGGCAACCTAATCTGTCGTCCATCAATGGTCGGCACAGTGACATGCTTTGCGCATGCTTGTTCAGTGGTCAACTTAGCCGTGTACACAAGATCAAACCGTGCTCGTTTGAAAAGCTCATGCGGATGCTCACACACAATGAAGACAACATTGGCAGGAATCTTGCCGTGGTATCGATCGCCTTCCTTCTCAACCACGATTCGTGTGTCTGCAATTGAGCCTCGTTTGACATTGACTGTAAGTTGTTTACTCTCTTTCTTTTCAACTCCATTTGCATCAACAACTTTAATTGTGATTTTTTCTTTGCGTGTACAACCTCCAAAAATCTCCTCCAAAGTTAGTGTTATTTTGAATTCATTTGGTTCTGGTTGTTGTGGACTTTCTGGCTCTTGCTTGTTCGATGTGTCTAGTAGGAATGAAACAAATTATTGAATTTGCTTTTCGGATAAGACTCACTCTTTGTGGTTTTGTCTTTTTTGGGTAAAGCTGTCTTCAAATAGTTGAAAGCTTTTTGAATCTCAGTAAATTTTTCCTGAGCGTTATCATCCTTACACTTGTCGGGATGATATTTCAGAGCCAACTTTTTATACGCCTTAGTAATTACTACCAGCGAAGCGTCGTATTCGACCACTAAAATAGAACACGCTTTCTTCCGGTCCATAATCATTTTTGACCAATAATTGAACTTTCGTGTAATTTACAAAATATTATGCAGACTAACAAACACACAACAATAATGCAATCGCATTGCAAACGTTTTGAAGCAAAATGATGAATCGAGTAAGAAAGCAGGTGAAAAGATATATCATTTAAGTGCACAAATACAAATACTGACACAGTGCTAGCTTTACAACGACTCTGTTTTGCAGGATCAGTAAGTTTGGAAAGACAGACTGAAAGACACAATCAAACATGTACACTTTATTATCACTGGACTCAATGTGATAACCATTGGCAGGAGCAGGAGTTTAGTGTTGTGCTTTGCATTTCTAATATTTGTTATATTAAAATAAAAACGAAAAAAGATTAAGATTATTTATAACACAAATTGAATTATGTCATAGGTACGTGCTAGTATTAGTCACAGTCAAACATTTCGCCATTTCATCAATCAACTATAACCTCTGTCTCTTGTCCAATATTGACTTAAGCCATCCTTACACAAACAGGACTAGTCAAAGTGTACACATTAAAGCAATCATTCGATGATGACAAACAGCAAAACCAAAATGTAAAAGTGGCACCACGAGTGTCCATTCGATAGAGTTCCTTCTTGTCGTGTTGGTGGTTCAAATAAGACAAACTCAAGAAATGCAAATAACAAACCTAAGGCTCGTACTGGCCATGTCATTGAAAACCTAAATTAAATTGATTGGATTTACACACTTTATTTTATATTTTTAAAATTCGAGTTAAATAAATATTTTAATAAAAAGATTTTGTCTAACCATCATTAACAATATTAAATAAAAGTATCAGTCTTCCTCTTTTACCGGATTCATCAGGAAATGGCAAACCTTTGCCATTTATAGGTTTAAAACTTTCAGGTGAAATTATTTCATTAATAGGTAGCATAATACAAGATGATTTATCTAATGATGGAATTTTGAGCATAAAACATTTACTTTTAGCTTGGCTTGAACCGATAGTTGCTCTGTGCAAAATATCTGCACCTCTTCTTGTAAAATATGCATGAGGCGCATCACGAACCACGAAAATTGCATCTCCGGGTAGCATATTTTTGAATCGATTTCCTTCGCCTTCAAAAGTAAATTTTGTCTCAGTCTCTGTTCCTGGTTTAATCACAATTGTAACTTTTTTATTTTCACTCTTTTTCACTCCTTTTGAATCAATTACGACTCTTTGGAATTTTGGTTTTCTCACGCAACCTTTGTTAATTTCATCTAAGGTAATTTCAAGATCAATTACTATTGGCGGACTCTTTTGAAGTGATTCTTCTTTTGGAGTTTCTTGTTTTGTTTCTTTTGATATTTTTTCGATTTTGTTTACTAAAAGAAAACAATTAAAATTTAATCAGACCAATATGAGAAAACTTACCTATGTTCGTGTCACAAATTTCAAATCGAATTATTAAATCTCCACGCCTGGTAGCATCATAAGAAAGTGGCAATCCTCGACCAGTGATGGTAATTACAGTTTCATCTGGTTTAATTTGTTCGTGGACTGTTATGGGAATTGTTTCATTGTTTTCCAAAGTAGGAACTTGAATTTGCCCACCACCCGAAATTTGTTTTGAGCTTATTTGAGCAGTGTACTCAATATTTGCTCCATTTCTTTTAAATTTGTCATGTTGTTTATCTTTGACTACAAAAATTACATCCGATGGAATTTTCTCAGGAAATTGGTGTCCTTGTTTTTCTAATACAATTTTTTCGCCTGTTGCTACTCCTGGTCTAACATCAACTACAACAATTTTATCTATATGTTTAATTATTTTGTCTTCATCAACTTTAATTTTAATATTAATTTTTTCTTGACTACCCAGAAGAATAGTTTCTAAAGGCAATTCCAAAATCTGTTTGATTGGTTCGTTTTGTTTTTCTGGTTCTGCTTCAATTGTCTTTTGGACGTCAGTTGAATCTACTTTTTTAATAAGAGAAACAAAAGCCAAATAAAAGAATTATATGTGTTAATTTATAATGAATGAATTTTACACTACCTGTGATTGAACTAGTTGGCTCAAAGTTTACGACAATGTTACCACGTTTTTCTGGGTTTGTCAAATATGGTAAGCCATATCCTTCAAAAATTTTAACACTCCCATAATTGACAGGATCTTGGTAGTCAACTTTTAATCGAATCGAAGAACCAATTTCTAACTTTGGAATATATCTTTCAAATCCCATAAGAGAGTCAAAGTGTGAAATCTTTGCCGTATATAAAAGGTCAACTCCATTTCGTCTAAAATATTCGTGTTGGATTTCTTTCACCACAATTATGACATCACCAGGAATTCGGCCAGGATTTCTGTCGCCTGCTTTTTCAATTTTAAATTCAGCATTAGCTTTTACGCCAGGAGGAATTTCGCATTCTAAATCAATATTTTCTAAGGTTTCTTTTCCATTCAGATCGATTGTTTTTCGTTGAAATGGGACTTTTTTAATTCCTCCTATTAAAATTTCTGATAAAGTCAAACCAACTTCATAATAAAAAGGATCATCTTGATCAACTGGTGATTTAGTATCTTGTTCGAAAGACGTTGATATTCCTTGATCATATTCCAAGTTGCTTTTAGCAGCATTTGAGTTTGTAATTTCTGGTACTACATTTAAATTTGTGTTCACATTTGAAATTTCTCCTTTTGAAGATTTGCGTTGATATTTCTCTTCTTGTTTTATTGGTTTTTGATTTGGTTTTTGTTCTGAGTGAATCGTTGAAGCATTATTGTTGTTTTGTGATTTGGGGGGTTCTGTATTTTATAAAAATAAAGTATAAAGTATAAAACTAAATTAAACAACATACCTTTTTCATCAATAATTTCAAACCAAACAATAATGTTTCCTCTAAATTTTGTTTTAGTTGATATCGGCAAACCCTTTCCATAGATTTCTCTGTTAGTGTATTTAGTCGCCCCATTGAAATACAATGTTTTTGGACTTTCATTCAACAATGGAATCTCTAATTCGAAAGGTCCCGAGGCTTTCTTTTGAGTGATTTTAACTTTATATTTAAGATTAGATCCGTCTCTTTCAAAAATATCATGCTGTTTATCAGTTGTAACAAACACAACATCGCCTGAGATTAATCCAGGGATACTATCACCTTGACGAGAGAAGATAAATGTTGTTCCCGCATCCATTCCCGGTTTAATATCAATCGGAATGCTCTTTTTCTCAATTTTTTCCAGGCCATTTAGATCAATAATTGTGCGTTCAATTTCTATTGATTTTGAGAATCCAAATAAAATGTTTTCCAGTGAAAGCGGCAAATTAATTATTTTTTCTGGAACTAAGGTAAAACAATTAATTATAATTTAAAAAAATTTAGGTTGTTTTAAAACTTTTTTTTCATACCTTTCCAGTTGTTATCCACAATTTTAAAGTTTACAATTAGATTTCCTCGCATTGATGGGTTTTTCTCTAGCGGCAATCCTTCACGTTCAATCACTTTTTTCTTATTATATATTGAAGCATCTTTAGTAAAGAAAGTATAAACTGTATCTTTATCCAAGGTAGGAATTTTGATTTCAATGTTTTTGGAATGTTCGTTTTCAGTTATAAGTGCTTGATAAATAATGTCTGCTCCCTCTCTTTTGAAATTCAAATCTGGTTTGTCACGAGCAACAAAAACAACATCTGCCGGAGTGGAACCAACATTTTCATCGCCATATTCAGTGAATCGATAAGTAGTCCCTTCTACAGTTCCAGGTTTAACGTCAATAACCACAATTTTATCTTCAAAATCTTCTTTTTTGTTCGTTTTATAAAAACGTCGATTGATTTTCAAACGCTTGGTACACCCTTTTAAGATATTTTCCAATGTCAAAGGTAGAATATGTTCAACATCTGGATCTTTGGAATCTGGAATAATTTCAAATCGTACCAAAATGTCTCCTCGCTTCTCTGGGTTATCTGATAATGGCAAACCACACTTTGAAACCTTTTTCACTGAATCTTCTTTAATTCCATCAATGTATATTGACTTGGTTTCGTTTTCTAATGTGGGAATTTCAATCTTTCCTCCATTGACTAATTGACCGTGTTTTATCTTTGCCGTGTACTCCAGGTTTGCTCCATTTCGTTTGAAAATGTCATGTGGTTTGTCTTTTACAACAAAAACAATATCTGCAGGAATTTTACCCGGTTCTTGATCTCCTTCTCGTGGAAATGTGTATTTTGTTCCAGTTTCAGTGCCCGGTTTGACGTCAATATTCAAATGTTTTTCTATTGTGCATCGATTTCGATTTTGATCTGCTTCATTTCGGTTGAATGAAACCCCCACAATATCGCCATACAATATTTGTTCGAGAGAAAGTTCAAGATATTTTAAAATTCCATCACTCTGTTGAGGATCTTTTCCTGGAATTGTAAAATGTATGTTTATTATTTTTGTAAAGTAAAATGATATTTAAATTACCAAAAATTATGTTAAAATGAATCAACAGATTGCCTCGTTCGCTTGGATCGTCCAAGTTTGGCATTCCATAGCGTGGAATTGTTTGAACTGTCTTGGGTGTAATGCCTTTGTTCACAACGACCGTTATGGTTTCATTATTCAATGTTGGCACTTTCAGTTTACTTCCCAAAATAGCTTCTTGTGGAGTAATATTCGCTGTATAATTTATATCTAGACCATTTCGTTGGAAAATTGTGTGGTCATCTTCGTGGACAGTGAAAATAACATCCCCTTGAATTTTTCCATCTGCTTTATCTCCCGC
Organism: Rhizoglyphus robini; assembly: GCA_023373905.1. NCBI lineage: Eukaryota > Metazoa > Arthropoda > Arachnida > Sarcoptiformes > Acaridae > Rhizoglyphus > Rhizoglyphus robini. The sequence goes on along the minus strand of JAKIJQ010000001.1, from coordinate 7,818,219 downwards.
TTTTTCAATCGTAATTTTGGTGCCTTCCATAGATCCTGGTTTTACTGGAACTTCGAGAAATGCTTCTTTATCTTCTTGAACTCCTTTGGCATTGAAGATTTTTCGTTCAATTTTATGTCTTTTTACACAACCTCGATAAATTTCTTCCAATGAAAGCATAATATTATACTCATTGGGTGGTAATTGAATTTGTTTCTCATCAGGTGATGCATCATTTGTGGCTAAAACGAAAAAATTGTTAATCATCAAACTAAATTTTATCAATATACCTTTTGATGCATTCGAATTTTCGATTGCTTCCTTTTTGTTTTCTTCAATTTTATTGAGAATTTGCAATGCAATTTCATTGGCCTCATCTTCACTGACAATTTCAAATTTGACCAAAAAGCCACCTCGCATTCTTGTGTCACTCGGATAGGGCAATCCACGACCGAAGAATCGTTTTTCCATACTCGAGACAATCTCTTCATTCAACGTAATTTTCATAGTTGTATTGTCAAGAGTAGGAATTATAACTTGACTCAAATTTGTTAATTGATTTTGAGAAATTTTACAAACATATTTTATATCTGATCCTTTACGAGTAAAGTACGGATGAGGAATGTCACAGACCGTAAAAATCACATCTACAAAAGTTCCATCCTCAGATTGATCGCCTTCTTGATTGAAAGTGAATTGAGTTCCAGTTTGACAGCCCGGTTTTATCTCAATTGAAAATGTTTTTGATTCAAAATATTCCGTTCCTTCCTGGTCGAATCTTTTTCTTTCAATTTCAATTTCTTTTTTGCACCCATTGAGAAACTCGCCTAAAGAAATGTCGAGTTTATATCGATTAAGCACTAGTTCTTCTGGTTTTTCTGATTGTTCAAGTTCAATTTTATTTTCTGTTTCATTTTGCTTTTGATCTTCGGATTCATTTTGATGTTTAATGCATTTGTCTATTGGAGTATCTATTAACACAGAAAACATTTAAATTCAAATAATTAATAAATTACTAAATCAAACCTTGTTTAACAATTTTGGCATCTTCTTCAAGTTTGTCTGTGTTCTCTGTGTTTTCTGATTCATCCACAACTTCGTCCATTTTGTCAACAAATTCAAAATGCACCAAAACATTACCACGAGAATTGATATCATCTTTTCGTGGTAATCCACGACCATAAATAATTTTAGTTTTGTTTTCATTGATTTCATTCAATTCAACATTCAAAACAAGTGGTTCACTGTCAAACATTGGAATATTAATTTCGTACATATCACCATCCAATCTTGGCACTACTTGAGCAGTGTATTCAACATTGATTTGATTGACTCGCTTAAAATTTCGATTAGGTTTATCTTTGATGATAAATATGGCATCACCAGGTAGTGCTTTGACACTTTTATTGCCTTCTTGTGCAACAACAATTTGAGTGTCGGTTTCAATTCCTGGATAAATCTCAATTAGTAATTCCTTTTCTTCGTCTAATACTTTTCCGATAATTTCCATTTTGCGTTTGACTTTAACCATTTTGGTGCCGCCATTGAACACTTCTTCAAGTGTCAATTGTACCTCCTGTTCAATTGGTGGACATTTTGGCACAATTTTGCGCTGCCTAACAAATGGTGTCGGTGCCTTCTTGCCTAAATAAAATACAAATTACACTTTATTTACATTTTTAATTCAATTTTACGATTCGCTCCAGGTTTCGGTTTTTGGTCAGGTGATTTAATTTCAATTGTCGGCTTCGTTAGGTCATTTGACTGAATATTTTCTGTTTGAATTTCTTTGTTATCCAGTTGTCTGTGTTCTGAAAATTCAAAGAATCAAATTTTAATTACAAATAAAGTTTAATTATATACCATTCTGATTCTGAATTCCATTTTCAAAAGTATTTGAATTGGTTTCTCTTGAATTCCCGTTTTCAGTTGAAGATCTTGTGTGTACAGAATTTAGATTCATATTGGAGTTTGGGAGCGGATTTTTAAAAACATTTAATATCTTTTCCAAATTTTCATTTGAAGATTCTTTAAGTTAAATTTACATTTGTTTAGATATCCTATATAACCCAATACTTTTATACCTTTTTCGGTATTATTCGTTGAATCGTTTGAAATCTCAACTCTAAACGAACTGTCTGGGATTTCTGTTTAAAATTGACAAGAAATTAGTAAACACATGTGATTAATACATTTTAAAGATTACCTTTACTTTTGTCGATTAGAATTTTTTCAAATTTAGAAACCAATTCAGTTTCTTCTTCCTTGATTGATTGACTAAATTGATTTGCTTGATATTGAATATTTTCATTGGGTTCCTGGTCAACTTTATTATTCGATGGATCGACTTCAGATTGAAGTTTCTTTATGATTTCATTATAAGAGATTTGAGCATAGTGCATTTTTTCCTTCGCAATTTCATCCTGATTGCCGTTAATGTAGTTTAATTTAATTTTCTGGAAATGTTCTTCAATTTCTTCTAGCGAGGCATTTTCAGAAACACCCAAATAAGCATAAAGCACTTTCAAGTAAGTATCCATTTTGAGAATAAACGCAGAATTAAATCATGTTTAATAATTCATAATGAAAAAAATGACAAGGCTTGACATAACAAAAATAGCAATAAACATAGATCTAGCATTAAGTTTGTGCTTATTATTAGCTTGACTAGTTTGTTTATTCAGTACTGGACTAACAAACTTTGTTAAGCAGACGTTAATCAAACAAGCGCTGACTAACAAGAAGTAAGTTTAGTCACGTTTATTTGTGTTGCTGCATTTGAGAAGACCAATACTCTCTACCGATTGTTTTGCCTAACCCACAAAATTTGGTAAACCAACGATATTACCTGGGTCGATGATGTCCAACCCGGTGTTAAACAATTAACGCTATCAAGCACAAAATAATTTGACAGCCGTAAAACCAATTGTGCATCCAATGCTCGCACCATTTGCTGCAAACAAAATTCCAAGAATTGATAACATCAAAACAAGACACAATCCACTTCATGTACACGTACATCCACTCAAAATAGCAATCACAATCAATTTATCACTGATAAGACAATCGTCCTCATATTTTCTAGTGGCAAACAGTATACGTACTGGCGCCAAAGAAAAAGAGCATTGTAGGCTAATGTTGGTTTTGATGAACATGGGAAAAAGGAAATAAACACCACCCAAATTGAGGAAAGAGAAACGGAATCTCAAAAATCAAATTATTTAAATCTTTTGACACAATAAACTCCATCTATTAGTTGTGAATGATAACTCTTGATATCATTTGGATTATAGCGATCATTGACATTTATTGCAGAATTGGATGTTCTATCTGGAACATAATTTTGTTGAAAATCACAAGAAGCACACATTTACATATTTAAATAAAAGTTTTATTTTAGTTGAATATTTTAAGCAAAATAAATCTCAGAATCACTTGATTCATCGTCATCATCGTTCTCAATCTCAAATCGAACCACCAAATCACCTCGTCTATTAGCATTGTTCGGAAAAGGCAATCCTTTTCCACGAATCCTCCGAACTGTGCCATTGCCAATTTGGTCATCAACTTTGAGCATAACATTTTCATCGTCCAAATTAGGAATCAATAGCATGGCTTCATTGATTGAGTCAGATCGATTTATTTTAGCCACATACTCGAGGTCAACTCCATTTCGTTTTAAAAAGTCATGTTCTTTTGAGTGAACCCTAAACACAACATCGGCTGGAATTCGGTTTCGATCGATTTGGTCTCCTTCTTTGGGGAAAGTAAATTTTGTCCCTTCCTCAACACCTGGTTTAATGTTCAGGGTTACAATTTTTTCTTCTTCCTCTTCTTCACCTTCATCATTGGCGATTAAACGTTTAATTTTGAGACGTTTCGTACAACCATTGAGTATGTTCTCCAGTGGAATGTAAATGTCCCTTTCAACTGGTGGATCTTGAATTTTACTTTTGATTACAAAGATGACATCAGAAGGAATTTTTCCTGGTCGCACATCACCGATCTGTGGAAAGACAATTTTGGTTCCATCCACAGTCTTTGGTGCAACTTCAACTGCCAATACTTTCCCTTCACTTTGTTCATTTCCATCAATATCGATTATTCTTCGAGTAATTCTGAGTTTTTTCGTAATACCAGACCGCATTTGTTCAGCAAAAAGGTACAGATCGTGAATCAAAGGTGGGTCTTGTGGATTTTCGATAATTTCAAGTGTGACAATCAAATCTCCACGAATGTCTGGACTGTTCTCATATGGCAAACCACGACCGGAAAAGCGTCGAATTGTTTTTGTTGGCTTTACAATATTATCCAACTTTAGGTTCTCTTCAATTCCATCCTCCAAAGTTGGTATTTTATAATCTCCTCCAGTAGAGAATGTGCTATGAGTCATTCTGGCAACATACTCAAGATGCGCCCCATTTCGCACAAAAGTGTCATGCGGTTTGTCGCATGCAATGAAGACAATGTCAGCAGGAATCGAACCAGGCAAACGATCACCTTCACGTGCAAATCTATATCTAGTTCCAGCCATAGTTCCAGGCTGCACTTCGATTGTCACAATTTTATCGTCCATCATTTGATTTCCATCGCTATCAAATATTTTCCTGGTTATTTTCATTCGCTTTGTGCAACCCTTTAGAATGTTTTCCAGTGATAACTTTAGATCATATTCCATTGGTGGTTCTGTAAAATGTAAAATTAATTTTTAAACAATTAATCTCAATCAATGGAAACATACGAATAGAATCGTTCTTGACAATATCAAATCGTACAATCAAATCTCCTCGCTTTTCCGGTTGATCAACATAAGGCAGTCCATAGCCTATGAACTTTTTGTTAGTGCCATAAGTGATTGGACCTCTCAGTTCAATGTTGAGTTTTTCACTTTCAAGTGTTGGCACTTCAAAAGTTAATCTTCCCGATGTCTGAGCCTCCTGTGTTGTAATCATTATTGTGTGTTCAACATCAGCGTCACTTCGCTTAAAGTATGGATGAGGCTTGTCACGAGTGGTAAAGACAATGTCCGCAGGAATTGTCTCTGGTCGTTTGTCTCCTTTTTGTACAAATTTGAATTTAGTTCCTTCTTCTGTTCCAGGCTGAACGTCCACCGTCAATATCACATCCTCAAGTCGTTCATCGCCATTAATGTCGATTATCGATCTGCTGATTTTGACATTCTTCGTACAGCCACGAAGAATCTGTTCCAGTGTCAGCAATAGGTCAAGTTCCATAGGCGGGTCTTGTGGTTTGTCGCTGTCTATAAGAAGATATTAGCACTGAATGAAAATCAGAATGATATTACCATAAATGATTTCAAACATTACAATGATGTCTCCTCTAGGACCATTTCCGCTTGGATGGGGCATTCCACGTTCAGGTATTCTTTTCACAGTATTCGGAGTAATTAATTCATCCACTTCGAGTGGGACAAGTTCATTCTCAAGTGTAGGAATTTGAACATGTCCAATGCATGCCTCTGCACTGGTCAACCTTGCGGTATATTCCAAATGAAATCGAGATCTTCGAAAGTACTGATGAGGCTCTTCCTTCACCACAAAGACTACATTTGCAGGTATTCTGCCAATGTGACTGTCGCCCGCCTTATCAACAGTAATTCTTGCACCGGTTGCAATTCCTGGAGAGATTTTCACTTGAAGTGTTTTTTCTTCTTCCTTGACTTGACCATTCTTCAAGAATTTTCGAGTAATTTTCGGATTTTTGACACAACCTCGGAATATTTCTTCCAAAGTTAGCTTCAACTCAAACTCATTTGGTTGTGCTTGCTCGAGTACTGAGTCGCTAGCTAATGTCAATGAACAATTGCTTACTCTTTTTAAAAATAATTGAAAATTCCATCAAAACTTACCAGTTTTATTATTATTATTTGGATTAGTATCTTGTTTCAAATTGGACAAATACTTGTACGCCTCTTGTAGTTCCATATATTTCTCATTGGCATTTGGGTCACTCTTGTTTTTATCTGGATGCTTTTTCAGTGCCAGCTTCTTGAATGCTCGTTTAATCTTGTCGATTGGCTCGTTGAATGCAATTTCGAGCAATACGTAAGCACGCTTAGCATCCATGACAAGTGCCATTTTGTGGCTATTCAATTACAATACTTTTTGTTAATGAACAAATAATATTCGAATCACATTTTTAGACATAATGACAATCACAGATTCAATAACACATTTCACCTAATCAAAATTATAAAGTTAAACATGCTTAAGTAAAACAATGTTAATGTTTTGTACAATCAAAACAAAACAAATACTATTGATTTGCCATGCAAAGCAGAAAAAGCTGTAACCCCTGTAACATACGCAAATTGAGTGAGAGAGTGAGACAGAGCAATCGACTTTGAATGAAAACAACTCAAAAAGGGAACGCAAACAGAGAGCAAGTGAGTTGCTGTTGGATGGGGCATCGTCATATCATCTGCAATATCAATAGTTACGATGATAAGAACATAGCCGCAATAAAGTGAAATCATAATTTTGCTTGATAGTTGAAATTATAAAAAAAATATTTTCTAATTATTATCAAAGTGACATAAATTGACAGTATTTTTTTATCCCACATGGATTCACAATGAAGGGAGTTAAATTTTGCAAGTGCATTTGTCATTGAATGTATCAATTTTAAGAATGTCGGTATAACGACAATGTCAATTGTGCACACATGTACAGTGCAAATAACATTGCTCCCACAGTGTGCATATTGTGAATAGCACACTTTTACAAGCCACACTATTTGTGTGACACAAAGTGACTTTCTTTTGTATCAAACTCGCCTTGCATTTGTGATCAGAGTAACAAATTCTAATGCTGTTCCCTGTGTGATCGTTTTTAGTGCAAAAACTTAATCTTATCAATATTGCCCCAAGTATACTTTAGTGGCATCTGTGACTCGTATTTTTGTAGCTGTTTTTAGTGCATAAACTTTATAAGCATTTGCTTTATTTAATTTGACAAACAACCAAAATGGCTCCTGCGATTGGAATTGATTTGGGAACTACTTATTCGTGCGTTGGTGTTTGGCAGTATGGAATGGTGGAAATCATCGCCAACGATCAAGGCAACCGAACCACTCCGTCCTATGTTGCCTTTACTGACAATGAACGGCTGATTGGTGATGCGGCCAAAAACCAAGTGGCGCTCAATCCTGAGAATACTGTGTTTGATGCTAAGAGGCTGATTGGTCGAGAAATCAACGATGAGTCCGTTCAACAAGATGTGCAACATTTTCCGTTCAATGTGGTCAATTATAATGGGAAACCAAATATTGAGGTAATTTGTTTACAATACTAATTTGATTTGCTTGAGTAATTTTAAATATTTTGTATAGATTCAATACAAAGGTGAACGTAAACGATTCTGTCCGGAAGAGATTTCCTCAATGGTTTTGAGCAAAATGAAAAAAACTGCCGAGGCCTATCTTGGCACCAATGTAACCGATGCAGTGATTACTGTTCCTGCCTATTTCAACGATGCACAACGTCAAGCAACCAAAGATGCAGGTGCCATTGCCGGACTGAATGTTTTGCGTATTATCAATGAACCAACTGCTGCTGCCATTGCTTACGGGCTGGACAAAAAGGCACAAGGCGAACGGAATATTTTGATTTTCGATTTGGGTGGAGGCACTTTTGATGTGTCTGTGCTTGCAATCGATGATGGTGTGTTTGAAGTAAAGTCCACTTCGGGGGACACTCATTTGGGTGGTGAAGATTTCGACAGTAGAATGGTGAACTATTTTGTGTCTGAATTCAGGAATAAACATAAGAAAGACTTGTCCAACGATAAACGGGCACTTCGTCGACTTCGAACTGCTTGTGAGCAAGCCAAGCGAACATTGTCTTCATCCACACAAGCCACAATTGACATTGCGTCAGTGTTTGATGGAATCGACTTTCGGTCAATCATTACCCGAGCCAAGTTTGAAGAAATGTGCACCGATTTGTTTAAATCTACCTTGGAGCCGGTCAAAAGAGCACTTGAAGATGCTGAATTAGACAAAGGAGACATTGAAGAAATAGTTCTTGTTGGCGGTTCGACACGAATTCCTAAAATTCAAAAATTGTTGCAAGACTTTTTCAATGGCAAAGAATTGAATACGAGCATAAATCCGGATGAAGCTGTTGCTTATGGAGCGGCTGTGCAAGCAGCAATCATTAGCGGAGACGAATGTGACACTCTGCAAGATTTGTTGCTATTGGACGTGACTCCATTGACACTTGGCATTTCGGTAACTGGTGACATCATGTCGCCCATAATAAAGCGCAACACAACTATTCCTGCTAAAGAAACTAAAAGATATCAAACCTCTCATGACAATCAAACAGCTGTTTCAATTAGAGTTTATGAAGGCGAACGTTCAATGGTCAAAGATAATCACTTTTTGGGCAAATTCAGCTTAAGACATCTTCCCCCACTTCCTGCTGGGAAAGCAAAACATGACGTAACATTTTCTATTGATCCAAACGGAATCCTCAATGTGACCGCAGTGAGTCTAGAGAGTGGAAGCACAAATCAAATCACAATCCTGAATGAAAACAATCGACTGTCAAAGGATGATATTGATCGAATGATTCGCAATGCAGAGCTGCTTCGTGAGGATGACATCAAAAATTGCGAAAGAGCCGAAGCAAAGAGTTTACTTGAAACTTATGCAACTCATTTAGAATTCACCATTAATCAAGCAAGCGTTCAATTGAGAATGTCTCAAAATGATCGAAGAATTGTCGACGATAAAGTGGATGAAATAAGACGCTGGTTAGAGGTAAATGAAAATGTTGCAGATACTGACGAATTTGTGCGAAAACGAGCTGAATTGGAACGTGTTTGTAGTCCGATTGTGGCTAGACAGTATGATTGAGTTTGTAGATTCAATTTTAAATTAATCAGATTTTTATTCTGAATCGTATGACCCATCTATTAATGTAATTTATCAAATATTTTCTAAATGAATAATTTTTTAACGTTTTGAAATTTCACGATATATTGATCCATCATTCAATATACCATAATACCATGGTACTGCAGTAGAACCAGTGGTTATAAGTGCCTGTCTGTGTGTACTTTCCCTATATAGTATACCACTACACTTTGCTCAAGGAAGATAAACAAGCAATTGGTTGTCATAATCACAATCGCATTTTGGCTTTGCGGGCAACAAATCCTCATAGTTCCATCTGTGCTTTGGTGACACAAGGCGACTTGAGACTTGCAGTGTTGCTGTGCTGTTTTAATCACATTGGAAATACATTGAAAATTTAGTGTTTTGATTCGTCGTTTTCAAATCTGCCATCAAAAATGGCCGAAAAGCCACCAGCAATTGGCATCGATTTGGGCACCACCTATTCGTGTGTTGCCGTGTACGAGCATGGAGCTGTGGAAATAATCGCCAATGACCAGGGCAATCGAACCACTCCGTCCTATGTTGGCTTTACTGATCGAGAGCGTTTTATTGGAGATGCGGCAAAGGGTCAGGTGGCAATGAATCCGGAGAATACTGTTTTCGACACTAAACGATTGATTGGACGACGGTTTGATGATGAAGCCGTTCAGGGCGATATGGTGCACTTTCCGTTCAATGTTGTCAATGAAGACGGAAAACCGAGCGTCGAGGTATTTTTCAATGTTTTGTTTTGCTATTTTTACAATAAATGTTTAGGTCGAATATCGAGGACAAGCACAAAAGTTTTTACCAGAACAAATTGCCTCGATGATTTTGGCCAAAATGAAAGAAACTGCCGAAGCATATCTCGGCACGAATGTGACCGATGCGGTCATCACTGTGCCGGCTTACTTCAACAATGCCCAGCGTGTAGCCACTAAGAATGCAGGCGAAATTGCCGGTCTCAATGTGTTGCGCATCATCAATGAGCCAACTGCTGCTGCCATTGCGTACGGACTGGACAAACGAGCACAAGGCAGTCGTAATGTGATGGTGTTTGATTTGGGTGGAGGCACTTTCGATGTGTCAATGCTCGAGATCAATGATGGAGTGTTCGAGGTTAAGTCAACTGCTGGTGATACTCACCTTGGGGGAGAAGATTTCGATAATCGATTGGTCGACTATTTTGTGGACGAAATTAATAGAAAACACCAGAAAGACATTTCAAATGACAGACGAGCCCTGAGACGACTTCGAACTGCATGTGAACAGGCAAAATGTACTCTTTCCTCGGCTACAAAGACAACATTGGACATACCCGCTTTGTATGACGGAGTCGATTTCACCTCGAACATCACTCGAGCTAAATTTGAAGAACTTTGTTTGGATCTATTCAGCAAGACTTTAAATTCAGTCGAAAAAGCAATTATGGATGCTAGAGTTGATAAAACTGAAATAGACGAGATTGTTTTGGTTGGTGGATCGAGTCGAATTCCAAAAATTCAGAGACTGTTACAAGAATATTTTGATGGCAAAGAATTGAATACTTCGATTAATCCTGAGGAAGCAATTGCTTATGGCGCGGCGGTTCAGGCGGCAATCATCAATGGAGATGATCCGGAAATTCTTCAAGATCTTGTGCTATTGGACATTATTCCACTTTCTTTGGGAATTGACACAGTCGGAGGCATAATGGCAACCATGATTCCACGCAATTCGCCAATTCCGAACAAACAAATTCATTATGCCACCACCAATTCGGCATACCAAACTAATGTGATTGTCACTGTGTACGAGGGTGAACGTCAATTGACCAAGGACAACAATCTTCTGGGCGAGTTTAACCTAACTGGAATAAGACAAGCACACAATAACGATCTTCCAATAATTGAAGTTGCCTTTGAATTAGATGTCAATGGAATTCTCAGTGTTTCTGCGACAGACATTGAAACTGGTGCGAAGAATCAAATTAAAATCGAAAACGACACTGGCCGATTGACACAGGCGCAAATTGATCAAATGAAACGTGCTGCTGAGATCAATGGTCAACAGGACGATATGGAACGAAGTCGAATTGAGGCGAGAAATTTCTTGGAACTCTATTTGGATCACATCAAGTCCACAATGGACCAGGTAATTGCGCGAGCAAATATTTCTCAAATGGATCAACAGAGAATTGCTCGAAAAGTGGACGAGATTGAGAATTGGTTCTATGATACTGTGATGGCCAGCAAGGAGGAACTCGATGCCAAACGAATTGAATTGACTAATTTGTGTGATCCTATTTTGAGAAATATAAACAACTGAATTATTATGTCATTTTAATCTATTTTACTTGCAAATAAAATCAATCTAAAAGCGCAACGATTGCTTCATTCTCTTCAATGTACATGTGTCTTGGTGATAGCAATCAGACTTGATTGATAATCACTATCGCCTGTTTGGGCGATAACAAACCAGCAAGTGGCAATGATGGCTGTGTTTGTGTGCATGTACATTTAGTCTCTCTGTTGCTGTTGACGTTCAAGACAGAAAAATCTCTATTTATATCATCTTGATCAAAACAAAACATGGACAAACCAGTTGCACTGGGAATTGATCTTGGCACCGCCAATTCCAGTGTTGCTGTGTACGAGTTTGGTGGTGTGAAAATTATTCCAAATGAATTTGGAAAACATAGGACCCCATCTTGTGTTGGATTTACTAATAATGACTATTTGTTAATTGGAGAAGAAGCAAAAAACCAAGCAGCAATTAATCCTAGAAATACAGTTTACGATGTCAAACGATTGATTGGACGACGTTTCACTGATGAATCGGTTCAGTCGGATGTTAAGAATTTACCCTATAATGTCATCGACAATGGTGGAAAACCAAATATTGAAGTAAGTTGTACTTTTAATGTCCAATAACTAATTTGTTGCACATTTAGGTTAATTTTAAAGATCAAACAAAAATATTTTCTCCCGAAGAGATAACTTCAATGATTTTACTTAAAATGAAAGAAACTGCCGAAGCATATCTCGGATCAACTGTCACGGATGCTGTCATATCTGTTCCAGCATACTTTAACAATTCACAACGACAGGCCACCAAGAATGCAGGAGAGATTGCTGGTTTGAATGTTTTGCGCATTATCAACGAAACATCTGCATCGGCAATTGCGTATGGAATGAAAAAGAAAGCACAAGGCGAACGGAATGTGATGATTTTCGATATGGGCGGAGGCACTCTGGATGTTACCATTCTGTCAATCGACGATGACATGTTCGAAGTGAAAGCCACATCTGGTAATACTCATCTTGGTGGTCTGGATTTTGACAATCGATTGGTTCAGTATTTTGGGAAGGAGTTCAAACGAAAGCACAAAAAAGATATATCAAATGATAATAAACGATTGAGACGACTAAGAACTGCATGTGAACAAGCGAAACAAACACTGTCTTCTGCAAATCAAGCGCAAATTGAAATTAGATCTCTCATTAATAATGTTGACTTTCGTTCGAGTATTACGAGAACAAAGTTTGAAGAACTTTGTTCAGACTTGTTTGCCTCAATAATGGAGTCAGTTAATCAAACTTTAGATGATTCAAAGATGAAAGAATCAGATATTCATGAAATAATTCTAGTTGGGGGCTCGAGTCGAATACCGAAAGTTAGACAAATGTTGCAAAAATTATTTAACAGAAAAGAACTTCAAACACCATTCAGTGCAGACGAATCAGTGGCTTATGGTGCGGCAGTTCAGGCTGGCATGATCATTGGAGATGAAGCACTGAATGATTTACTTCTCATTGAGGTGACTCCATTGACAATTGGCAACGAAACTTATGGCAACACAATGGCGCCCTTGATCAAACGAAATTCTTCCATTCCAATCAAACAAATACAAAATATCAATTCTAAAAATATTCAACAAACCAATCTCGGAATTTCTGTCTATGAAGGTGAAGATAAATTCATCAGTGGTAACAATCAAATAGGAAGAGTTATTCTCAAAGGAATTAAACCACCGAATAGTTCTGCAATAATTGAGGTGGCTTATGAACTCGATTTTGATGGAATTCTTCAGGTGACTGCTGGTTATCAAAATACGAACACAACAATTCAAATATCTACTATTCAAAGTGTCAATTTGGTGCAAAGTGAAATTGATAGAATGACAAAACAAATTGAAACAATTTGGAGGGACAATGAAAAGCGAATATATCAAAAGTTGGTCGAACTGGAAGACGTCTGGAAATGTGTTCTCAATGTAAAACTATTCGAATGTCCTGTTTGTTTTGGTTTTTATAAGCCTGGGGAAGGAATTGTCCTGCGGGAGTGTCTTCATATATTTTGCAGGTTGGTTAATAATTTTTTAAAAGTATTAACTAAAATCTATTAATTACAGAGATTGTCTCAAAGGCACAATTGAACACAACGATGAAGTTCAAGTGGGCTGTCCATACCAAGAGAACTATAATAAATGTAAATTTTCTCTACAACATCGAGAAATCAAAGAGATAGCTTCCAGAGAAACATATGAACGTTACCTGCGAATGAGTTTGTCAGTAGCGGAACAACAGTTTGAGAATAGTTTTCACTGCAAAACACCCGACTGTCCTGGTTGGTGCATTTTTGAGTGTGCACACTTCTTCGATTGTCCTGTTTGCAAGCACCAGAACTGTATCAACTGTCAGGTCATACATGAAGGAATGGACTGTAGACAATATCAGGAAGATTTGCTATTGAAAGCTGCACATGACGAAGAAGCAAAAAAGACTAAACAGCATCTTGAGGTAAAACATTGAATTGTGAAAACAATTTATTTAATTGTTTCCATTTTTTCAATAGGAACAACTAACCCGAGGATTGGCAATGCATTGTCCCAAATGTCAAGTGATCATTATGAAAATTGATGGTTGTGATGGTGTCATATGTACCATGTGTAAAACTGACATTTGCTGGGCCACTAAAGGACCTCGTTGGGGACCAAAGGTATTAATCGTTTGTAATTTTAATGAAAAAATTTAATTGATTTATTATTTTTAAATAGGGAAGAGGCGACACTTCTGGTGGATGTGGCTGCGTTTTTGCTGTTCGACCCTGTCACCCCGATTGCGGGAATTGTCATTAGATTTGGAATTAAATTACGCGATTTAATGATTAATTATGCAGCATACTAATTTTAATGAACTAGTTATATGATATGACTAAATTAAGCATTTACATTTTTATATTAATACAAGTCAATGGACTCTTCTTGTCCTCTTGAAATTGATTTGCACAAATTATTGAAAAGCATTTGGAAAGTTATGCAATTGAGTGGATGGAGCTGCATCAAAAGTAGTAGATCGAAATTGTTTCAATTAACGTTACAAAAAAATTTAAACAATGGTTATTTCAAAATATTTTTGTTTTGAGGTAATTAGTGATTGATTTCATTTTTTTGTTTTGTTTTGTTTTTGAATTAATTATTATTAGCTTCTATAAAAATTAACCTAAATGTAATGTAAAACTGTATTAATTGACTTTAATACATTATTCCAAGACGAATATTTAAAGACTGCATAAAATTACAATATAATTTTAATTTATTTGTAAAAATATATAAATTAAAACATTTTGTAGTTAAAATCCCATGGGATTGCAGGTATGCAATTTACTATCAATGTACATGTGTTCCCTGGCATTGAACTGCTCTGCAGTGACGGTTAGCTCTGAAGTCATGATCATGAGGCACATCGGCATGCCACAATGTCCAATGTATTACCACAACTTTATTAATATCAATATATTACTGTCTAGTAATTAACCCACAACAAATACCTATGAATGAGCATGATTTCTTAAACAAGACTTTTTGATCACATTGTTTGTTGCCATTGTATAACGGTTGCGACCATTGTTATCTTTACTGTTATGACACACACACAACCAAATAGTGCATTTCTATACAATGTGTTGCTAGTTTAGGTTCCTCATTTATTTTGGATATATTTTGATACATATTTAGAGCCAAATTATTAAAATGTCGCCATGAACTCAGAAAATGCATTCAGAATTTTGAAACTTGAGCAAAACTCACCAGTTGAGGACATCAAAAGGGCATATCGAAGTTTGGTACTGCAATATCATCCCGACAGAAATGTTGGTTCAAATGAGGAATTCTTAAAACTCAAACAAGCGTATCTCTGGCTCATGGAAACGATCTACGATTCTCCGGGTAAACATAAATATTTTTAAATAAAAAAGATTAATTTTAAAAATTAATTAATAGAAACAAAACCAATCAAACAACCACCACCGAATGAATACAAACTAGAACTGACCCTGGAAGAAATATTTTTTGGTTGTACAAAAGAACAGACAATCACTAGAAAAGTAGTTGACGAAGATGGAAACGAAAATGAAGAAGAGAAAATATTGAGTGTTGAGGTGAAGCCAGGTTTGCTTAATGAAACACGAATTACTATTGAAAAAGTAGGTGATCATTTCCACGAAAAACTCCCAGCAAATGTTGTATTTATTGTGCACGAGAAAGCACATCCCATTTTCCAGCGAAACAGATTCAATCTAAAATATACAGCAAAGATCACAGCTGAAGACGCTGTTTTGGGCTGTGAAGTGAATGTTCCGACATTGGATAAAGATATCGTTAACTTGGTGGTTGAAGGCACAATCGACAATACAACTTTTCGTCAAATTGAGAATCGAGGATTTCCATATCCAAATGTTGCTGACAAACGAGGTGATTTGATTGTGACATTCAATGTCATCGAGAATGTTCAACCAATCGTAATAGAACATTTTCTAACGTTTGCTCAACTATTGATTGGATGCTCACGAAGCATAGCTATTAACAGGAAAATAATTCAAATTGACGGCTCTGAAACTAAAGAAGACAAAGTTTTAACTCTTGATGTCAAACCTTGCACTCAAATTGGAACTAAAATAACATTTCCACGTGAAGGAAATCGAGGACAGAATGGAGTTCAATCGGACGTTGTTGTCATCATTCGAGATAAAGCGCATAAAAAGTTTAAACGAGATGGAGCAGATTTAATCTACACCACTCAGATATCCTCTCAAGAAGTCTTAAAAGGCTGTACACTCACTATTCCAATTCTAAATTCAGAGCCTATCAAGTGGAATATTAGTGGACAAATTAACAAGGATGGTTACAGGATTGTCAATCAAGGCTTGCCGTGCTCTGATGATGATCCACCCAGAAGGGGCGATTTAATAGTTCAGTTTGAAGTGATGGAACAAAGTCCTCCAATTGAAAAGGAGATCTTTGTTACTCTTAATGAAGTACTTTTGGGTTGCTTTAAACAAGTTAAAATTGAACACAAAATTATTGATGAAAATGGCAACAAAAAAATTCAATCAAAATCTTTACAAGCTAAAATTGAACCAGGAGTGGAAGATGGAACAAAAATAGTTCTACCAAGAGAAGGTGATCAACACCAAGGGAAAATCCCTTCTGATCTAGTGTTTATTGTCCGTGATCAACCGCACAATACATTCAGACGAGATCGAGCAAATCTAGAATATTCAGTCAAAGTGACTCGAGGCCAATTGTTTAACAAAGAAAGCATTAAGATTCCGACTTTGAATAATGAAACAAAGCTGATTATTCTGAATGAAACTATCGGAGAAAATTCAGTGAAACGAATTGAAAATTGTGGTCTGCCTTTTCAGTATAACAGTGACAAGCGTGGAGATATTTTGGTACATTTCGATGTTCAACAAGGTAAGCTTAAATGTCTTCATTAATAATTATCATAATTAATTAATTGTTTATTTTTTAAGAAACAAAATTACCTTCAAATGAGTTTGAGATGCCTCTTACATTGGAAGAAATTTATCGAGGTTGTTTTAAGCGACAAAGAATTAAGCGCAAAATAACCGATGCCAAAGGAATTAGTAAAGAAGGAGATGTATTTGTGGATGTTTCAGTGAGACCTGGATCGATTAATGGAACAAAAATAACGATTCAAAAAGTGGGAGACAGGGAGCATGGCAAGATCCCAGCAGATGTCATTTTCACTGTTCAAGAACAAGATCATGCTTTTTTCAAACGAGAAGGTCTAAATCTCATTTATATGGCAAATGTGACTGCACAAGAAGCAATTTTTGGATGTAATCTTAAAATTCCAAATTTAAATAACGATACCTTCACAGTTTCTGTAAAAGCAGGAGTTACGCCTAAGACCTTTCAACGAATTCCAAGATGCGGTTTACCAAAATTTAAAAATCCAAATGAGCGAGGAGATGTCATAGTTCGTTTCAATATAGTTACCGGTACATTTTTCATTGTTTTATAATTTTAATTCTTTAAATCATTGTTTTGTAGATGAAGATCAAAATTCCTCAATCATTGAACAGGATTTGCCACTTTCTCTTGAACAAATATTATTTGGTGGAAAAATTGAAGCTAAATTTGAACGCAAAACTTATAATCTTAAAGGGAATTTTCACAAAGAACTCAAAATTTTTAACTTTGACCTCAAGCCAGGGACTAAAACAGGAACTCGATTTCTTTTTCCACGAGAGGGTCATGTTCAACCGGGAAAAAATCAAGATGATGTTGTCTACATTACAAGTGATGCCCCTCATGAGTTCTTCAAACGAAATGGTGCTGATCTCGAGTATATTGCCACAATTACGCATTCACAATTGGTCAACGGAGGAAAAGTGAATATTCCCACTCTTGAAAAGGAGACCAAATCTATTTATATTGATGGAATCAAAGAAGGATCAACAAAGCGAATTGCAAAATATGGGTTGCCTCATGCAGATAATTCTGATAAGCGAGGAGATATATTGATTCGATTTGAAATTACACCAGGCATTTCATTAATTTATTTTATTTTATTTGTAATTATTATTTTTTTACAGAAAACACTAAACCTAAAGATGCAGACATTGAAAGTCCATTCCAAATGACATTAGAAAATGTCTTGAACGGATTTACTAAACGGGTGAAAATTAATCGACGATTTTATAGACTAAATGGAGAAGAAGAATTTGAAGACAAAGTTGTCACCATTGAAGTTAAACCAGGAGCAAAAGCAGGAACAAAGTTTAGATTTGCTGAATATGGCGACGAAAATATTGGATCAACTCCGGCTGACATTGTGTTCATTGCCAAGGACAAGCCACATGAAGTTTTTAAAAGAAATGAACAAAATCTAGAATATACGGCACAAATTGATTCAAAACTTGCACTCAGTGGAGGCCAAATTCAAATTCCAACATTGGACAATGTTTCAATTCCATTTTATGTTGTTCCAGGAGTCGTTTCAAAGACCATCAGTGTCATCGCTAGAGAAGGTTTGCCATTTTTCGATAATATCAACAAACGAGGTGATTTACTTGTTAGATATGAAATAATTGATTCAAAAGGTGACACTGGAAAGAAACATGCAAAAACTCTAGTTAAAGAAATAGATATTAGCGTGTCATTAAATGAAATTTTAAATGGATGTGTCAAAAATCAACAATTACGCATTGTTACAAATTCAAATGGAATTGAAATAATCAAACTCAAAAATTTTGCCATTAATATTAAACCTGGCACTGAAGTTGGAACGAGATTTTTGTTTGAAAATGAAGGCGATCAACGATTCAATCAAGAGCCCGATGATATTGTATTTGTTGTTCGAGGAATTCCTCATCCTATATTTGAACGACGGGCCGCAGATATTGTTTATAAAGCAACCATTAGTACAAGCGAAGCAAGTGCTACAACTATGCGGATTATTCAAGTTCCCACATTGGAAAACATAATAAATTATTATATTCATGGAATTATTAAACCAACAAGTGTGTATGAAATTGAAAACCAAGGTTTACCTTTTCCCGACAATCCAACTAAACGTGGAAAATTGATTATTCTTTTTGATATTGTTTAGGCTGATTCAGGCCAAATATGTGAATAAATCAGATTTTAAAATGATTGTTTTATTGTTTTCTAGACAATGTTATCCGAATATCTATTTGAAATTGAAGTCCTTTAGGCAATTTGAATGTCATTTCTAATTTTTACCAAATAAATAAATAAACAGTGTCAGACCTTAACAGACACATTTCAGCCAAATTAAGTCATTCGGTTTATCACTATCAGTTATATCTATTCTTGGTATCCAACTCGATGAATTAATAAACCTCAAACTATTTGAATTGAACGTGTTACGCAACACATTCTTGTTAGTTCTCCTTTATTTCTAGTTGTTGCCAACTTCTTGCGTGCGAGCGCAAAAAACAAACAAGCGCGCTTATCATTTGGCGTCAAATGATATAAGTTGGACTTTGGTGGCTTGTATTTGTCTGTCTCCCTCTGCGATTTCGAGAAATCGTATTTAACATTTATTGCTTGCCACTTAGTGATTACCGATAGTGTAATTCCAAGAAGCAAACTTATGTGATCTTTCACTACTCAAAAGACACTTTTGTGCACATAATATTGATCTGGTTGGTTGGTGTATGTGTTGTTGTCCTATTGATGTGCTCTGAGGTCTGTTTATGCCAATGTACGAGTAGTGGATGCACAAGTGGTGTCAGTTTGTTATCATCTTCAAGTGCTCAACTGCGACAGTCATTCTGTGTCTGGCCGTAATCTGAGCAAACAATCTCTCTGTGAGTCTAAATGCAGTTCTCAACGTTGAGTCAACTGAGTTGACGAATGCTGTGACACATCACATTACTGCCGGACGCATTCATTCCATTGTGCTCACTTTTACCAAGGCAACAGCTAAATTGTGTTGATAAAATAATACTTTGTTTGTGAGCTGTCTGACTGTTGTTGATTGTCGTGTGTTGCGGAACACTGAACGCATTCTGACATAACAATATTTACCTTTTTGTTCATTGAACTTTGTTTTTAGGCAGACATGGATAAACCACCTGCAATTGGAATTGATCTTGGCACGACCTATTCGTGTGTTGGTGTATTCCAACATGGCATGATTGAGATCATAGCCAATGATCAAGGCCATCGAACCACTCCTTCGTATGTTGCTTTCACGGACACTGAACGATTGATTGGAGATGCGGCCAAGAATCAGGTGGCGATGAATCCTGAGAATACTGTGTTTGATGCTAAACGATTGATTGGACGAGCCTTCAATGATCCTGCCCTACAAGAGGACATCAAACAGTTTGGGTTTAATGTTGTCAATGACACTGGAAAACCGAGTATTGAGGTATGTTGCAATTATGTCTTTATTAATTGTTTGATTTAAAAAAAATATTATCTTTAGGTTGATTTCCGAGGTGAAACTAAAACTTTTACTCCAGAAGAAATTTCCTCAATGATTCTGGTCAAAATGAAAGAAATTGCTGAAAGTTACCTCAGGACAAAGGTCACTGATGCTGTCATTACGGTGCCGGCATATTTCAATGACTCTCAACGGCAGGCAACCAAAGATGCGGGCGCAATTGCTGGATTGAATGTGTTACGAATTATTAATGAGCCGACAGCTGCTGCAATCGCGTATGGTTTGGATAAAAAGTCAGAAGGCGAAAAAAATATTCTGATTTTCGATTTGGGTGGTGGCACTTTTGATGTGTCAATTCTGACTATTGAAGATGGAGTGTTTGAGGTGAAGTCAACTTCTGGTGACACTCATCTGGGTGGAGAGGATTTTGATTCGCGACTTGTGACTTATTTTGCGGATGAATTCAACAAGAAACACCAGAAAGACTTGTCGGACGATAAGCGATCACTTCGACGACTGCGAACTGCATGTGAACAAGCCAAACGAACGCTTTCCAACATGGCTCAAGCAGATGTGGAAATTGTGGCCCTTTTTGACAATCAAGATTTCAAGTCAAACATTACTCGAGCTAAATTTGAAGAATTGTGCGCTGATCTATTCAAGTCTACCTTAGTGCCAGTGGAAAAGGCTTTGAAAGACGCTGAAATGGACAAACAAGACATTGACGACATTATTCTGGTTGGCGGTTCAACACGAATTCCAAAGATTCAACGTTTGCTGCAAGAATTCTTCAATGGTAAAGAGTTGAACAAGTCAGTCAATCCTGATGAGGCAGTTGCTCATGGAGCTTCAATTCAAGCGGCAATTTTGAATGGAGATGATATCGATGCAGTGCAAGATTTGTTGTTGTTGGATGTCACTCCTCTTTCGCTTGGAATTCAAACTGTTGGTGGTCAGATGACTACTTTGATTGCTCGCAACACAACAATCCCTACTCGCGAGACCAAGATGTTCAGTACTACCACAGACGAGCAGACCAGTGTTCTGGTTCAGGTGTTTGAAGGTGAACGAGCACTCACTAGAGACAATAACTCGTTAGGCCGATTTCAACTTACCGGAATTCCCAAAGCCAAACGTTGTGTGCCCCAAATAGAAGTCACTTTCGACATTGATGCCAACGGTATTCTCAATGTTTCGGCTGTTGAGAAGAACAGTGGAAATCAAAATAAGATTTCCATTCAAAACGATAAAGGTAGACTTTCGAAAGAAAACATTGATCGTATGGTCAAGGAAGCAGAAGTGTTTCGTGACCAGGACGAAAAGCAAAGAGAGATGATTGCTGCTAAGAATGCATTGGAAGATTATGCACAGCAAATGAAGTCAACAATCAAACAAGAAGCAATCAAAGCGCGAATTTCTGACGCCGACAGAAGACAGATTGAAAACAAAGTTGAACAATCTCTCAATTGGCTTGAGAATAATCAGGCAGCAGACAAAGAAGAGTATGAACAAAAGCGCAAAGAACTCGAAGATTTGTGCAATCCCATTCTGGTGAAGCAGTACAAACAAACCGAAAACAACAATGAGAATAGACAGAGAGGTAACGAGTCAAATGATGGATCATCCAACCAACGAAACAATGCCAATGGTGGCAATCGAGCAAATCAAAGTTCTAATAGACAGCGATCTGGACCGATTATTGAGGAAATTGATGACTAAACTTGTAGTTTTGTTTAATATAGACAGTTATTATTGAGAAACAGTTTATTTGGAATTATTGTCAATATATGTGAGCAAACAAGGATTTATGGACCCATGATTTGCGGTAAATAATTGATAGCTTTACCAAAAATTTTCTTTATCGTAATTCCTTCATCTTGAATTATTTCAAACTGAATTATGAGTCTTCCTCGTTTTGTGCTGTTGTCAAGATAAGGTAGACCACGATTTGCAATTTCCTTAGGTTTGTCTGGATCTAATGGGCCAAATATTGGTACTGGAAGCATTGTGCCTTCCAAGGTTGGTACATCAATATTTCCACCTTCCAAAGCAATTTTATGTGGCACTTTAGCTGTGTACACAATGTCAACTCCAAGTCTTCGAAAATGTTTATGTCGAATTGATGTTGCAACAAATATGATATCGGCTGGAAGAATGCTTGGTTTGATTTCTCCTTGACGCGGAAAAATAAACTCGGTTCCATTTTTCTCTCCTGGTTGCAAATAGATTTCAAAATTTCTATTTACGAAATTGACGGTTTCATCATCTGAAATGTGCCGAAATTGAAGTGAAAACGAATCATTATAACCTTTAAGAATTTGCTCTAAATGATAGTATGTGTTGATGAAAATTGGTGGATCTTGAGGCATTTCTTTGTTTTGATTGGAATATTCGGCTTTGTAAGTCTTATTCGAATTACCATTGTTAGCATTTTTTGGGCTTTTCACAATTTTGAAGTTAACAATAATATCTCCTCTTTTACTTGTATTGTTAAAGTGTGGTAATCCACGATATGGAATTTGTCGAGTATCATCTGGGGACAAAGGCGAATAAATTTTTAGCCCAACTGGGTCACCTTCCAAAGTCGGAACATTAAGTTCACAACCTTTTGCTTGGTCTTCAGTAATTTGCGCAGTGTACTGCAAATCATGTCCAAATCTTGTAAATAAATTGTGCTTTTCTTCAACCATCTCAAATGTGATGTCAGCAGCAATTTTGGGATGTTTGGCCTTTTCAAACGTAAACTTTGTTCCTGTCTCCGTTCCTGCTGCAATTTCGAGTGTAAGAATTTGATTTTCATCAAATTCTCTTCCTTCGCCATCCTTTACAGTACGTTTAATTCGCATTCGTTTGGTACAACCGATTAAAATATCTTCAAGTGAAACTGGAATTTCATATTCAACAGACTCATCATTCTTTAGTTCATCAGCAAATTTCTTTTTGTTTGAATTTTGTTTAGATCCCTCAAGTTTTTTGTTGTTGTTTCCCTTCTTTGAATTATTCAATTTTTGATTGTGATGTGCCGGATCTTTGAGAATGTCGAATCGAACAATAAGATTGCCCCGTTTATTTGGTTGTTGTAGAAAAGGCATTCCAGCATTTTTAAATGTTTTCATTAATTCGTGTTTAAAATTTTTAGGTATTGTTAAATTTCGATGATCACCATCAATTGTTGGAATCTGCAAATCACATCCAAGTTTTGCTTCACTTTCAGTTATGCTTGCAATAAATTCAAGGTCATTTCCTTTCCTGGTAAATTGTATATGTTTTAGTTCGCGAATGGTGAATATAATATCGCCCGGAATTCTATTAGGATCCAAATGATCACCAACTCGACGCTTAAAAAACTTTTTGTCCGATTCAGTGCCCGGTAGAATTGTGAGAGTGATTGTCTTTTGTTCGGTTGTTTCAATTCCTTCACTGTCAACTATGGTGCGAGTGATGTTCATTTTCTTTTCGCCACCACGAAAAAGTTGTTCCAATGAAAGATTGAGCTCTTTTTCAATTGGGAGGTCTATTTGGTAGCAATATAGTTAATTAAATTTATAAAACAAATTAAAACTTTCAAATTTAACCTTTTAGACTATCGTTGACAATGTTAAAATCTAAAATTAGATCACCACGTTTGTTATTGCCACCAGGATATGGCAAACCAAGTCCTGTGTATGGAATTACGTCATCTGGTTTAATTCCTTTTTTTGCAAATACAAATTGTCCACTTTCTAATGTTGGAATTTCAAGTCGTACACCATTTTTGGCTTCGCTTTCCGTAATCCTTGCCGTAAAATATAAATCAAGTCCTTTATCTTTAAATTGAGGATGTTCTTTGTAACGAACAACAAAGATAATATCAGCTGGTGTTTTACCAGCTTTCTTATCTCCATGTTTTTCAAAAACAAATTCTTGTCCTTCAAAAGTACCTTTTTCAACCACAATTTTAATGGGTTCTTCTTTTGAGGATAATTGGTTTCCATTATAATCGAATACTTTCCTTGTAATATTCAACTGTTTTACACAACCAGTTAAAATTTCTTCAAGTGACAATTCTAAGTTGTTTACGATTGGTTCATCTTGTGGGTCTAGAAATGTAAATTAAATAAATAAATGAATTTTATGGAAAAGCATTTATAGTACCTTCAACAATTCTAAACTTTACAAGAAGATTTCCACGTTTTGCGGGGTTTTCTGAAATTGGCAATCCAAAATTGGCAAATTTTCTGACTGTTTTTTCATTGACAATTCCATCCAGGGACAGTTCTTTTGGTTTGCCATCCAAAGTAGGTATTACAATTTTCCCGCCATTATTAAATTCACTTTTAGTCAGTGTCACAGTATGCTCAATATCCGAGCCAATTCGTCTAAACAAATCATGTGGTTTGTCTTGAACAACAAACACAATATCAGCAGGAATGCACCCTGGATATTGATCTCCTTCACGAGGAAATGTGAAAGCAGTTCCGCTTGTCGTTCCAGGCTTAATGTCCATTGTTAATATTTTTTTATCCTCTCTTTCGTTTCCGTCCAAGTCTATTATATTTCGCGTTATTTTCACTCTTTTATTGCATCCATTGAAAATTTGCTCCAAAGTTATATTAACATCATGTTCTATTGATTCATCTTGCTCTGTTTCTTCTTCTGAAAAGTAACATTTATGTATTGAAAATTTTACATAATACAATAACACATACCTTGCATGTCAAGAATTTCGAAAATAACTATGAGGTCTCCTGGTTGATTGTTTGCACTTGAAACTGGCAATTCGTTTCTAGAAATGTGTAATCGTGTTCCAATCGTGATTCCGCCTTCAAACTTCCATTTGATAGGTTCATTTCCATTCAGTGGGGGTATGATAAGCTCACCACCCAAAATAGCTTCCTTCTGTGTAATCTTTGCAACATATTCGAGATCACAGCCAATTCGCTTGAAAATTGAGTTTGGTTTTTGGCAAACTGTAAAAATTACATCTGCAGGTATTTTTCCGTAACACATATCGCCTTCATGCTCAAATGTTATTTTATCACCATTCTTTAATTCTGAATTAATGTCAATATTGAAAGTTTTATTATCTTGATGTTCAACGCCCTGTTTATCGGTTCTTTTTGTGGTAATTTTCACACTTTTCACACCCCCGCGAAATATTTCTTCTAATGTCAGTGGCAAATCAAATTCATTTGGTGGAAGTTGTTCCTGTGGGTTTTGTGGTTGGTTTTGTTTAATGTTTTTGTTTTCTTCTTTAACATATGAATCCTCTGCTTCTTTTATGTCGATTACAACATAATCTGAAATTAATTTTTTAAATTAAAAATTGATAAGGATTGTTTTCCATACCATCATCACGTTCGTCAAACTGATTGTTTTGATCAGTTTGATTAGCATTACTGTCATTGAAAGTATTGTTCTCAACATTTGAAGAAACGAAGGTTTGTTCCTCTTTAATTTGCTTGCCTGACATATTTTCTACCAGTGGTAGTTTGCTCTGGTATTCATTTATAGTTTTTTCAGATATTCGTTGCTTTTCTGATTTTGAAATTTGCTTTTCAATAACAACTTTCTCTTTTGAGTAAGATTGCTCATGAAAGTTTCTGTCATTTGGATTGTCTGTAATTTTAAATTTTACCACAAGTTTTCCGCGTTCCTTTTTATTGCCTGCAAATGGCAGCCCTCGACCAGTGAATTCTTCAACAGTATCTTCAGTGATTTCATCCTCAAATGTCATTGTAATTGGATCGTTTTCAAGTGTTGGAATGGACAGCTCACAACCGTTTACGCTTTCGTCTTTTGTAATGTACGCGGTGTATTCAATATCAACTTCGTTGAGTCGTTTAAATTTTTGATTTGGTTTATCTTTTATAACCAAAATAAATTCAGTTTGATCTTTTTGGATACTATTTTTAGAAGAACATGGAATTTCAGTGTCTGGTAATATGCCATGATTAATTTTAATTCTAATAGTTTCGTCGTTGATATATTTGTCTTCATTCATCCATCGCAAAATAACTTTTTGGGTTAAACCACGAAGGATCTCTTCTAGCGATAGAAATAGATCTTTTTCAATTGGATTTTTTTCGTTTGCATTAGTAATTGTCAAATTTTCGTTATTAAGTTCTTTGTCGCTTGTTTTGGCTTCAGTTTGTTCGACTTCACTTACCTTGTTCTCAATAGATTTGGCCTCGGTTATTTCATTGATATTTGATTCACTGTTGCAAACTGTTTCGTTGACATTTGTTTGATCTCCAAAATTATCAAAACAAATTTTATGTTTGAAAAAATCATCCATATCTATAATTTTTTAAAATCATTCAAATTATATTTTAGAATTGATTTGAAATATTACCATCATCTACATTTCGAACATGAACAATTTTTTCACTACTTGAATAATCCATAAAATTGTCATTGTTTGTTTGCAACACTAAAATCAAAGGTATAATCATGTGGTTAGGCAATTTTTTTTAATCTTACCATTTGTGTTCAACTCTGAAGTAATTTGTTGTGCATTTAAGGTTGTTTCACTTTGTTGGTCTGTCTCCATTAAATTTTCTTTGTTTTGAAAACTGTATTTTTTTAGATATTCATACGCTTCCGTAAGTATATTTGATCTGTCAATTGAATCTGAATTCTGATCCCATGGAAAATCACTTTCATTCAGCAATCTTTGGTAAGCCTTCTCAATAACTTCAAGTGGTGAGTTATCAGAAATTTCAAACAATTTGAAGTATTTAGCTGAAGGATCTGCTTAAGTGTTTTAAATAACAATTATTTAATGTACTCAAAATATATTTCCATTAGTTTTTACCGCTTTGGTCATTCGATATAAATTCAGATTGCGCTTCTTGGCTTCGAATTGAATCTTGTTGAATTTGTAATTTCATCTGAACTGTTTTATATTGAATCAAAAAATCACACAATTTTAATTTTTCTTGATAATATTTTGCTGAGAATTCTTGTTTGTGTGCAATGCAGCTGTCGATATTTTCAACTATGTATTGACGCATACTTTGAATTCTTTGAAATGAAGAATCTTCAGGCATATTCAATTTTTGAAAACATTCTGATGGACTGCATAGTAAAGCATCTGAACATAATAGAAATAATAAATTTTTAATTTAAAAGACAAAAATATCAAACTACCTTGAGCATCTGGATTCAATTCCAGACCTGAATCGAAATTTTTTGTTAAATTCTTGAATAAAGCAATCTTCCAATTTTTTATTTTTGCTTTGGTACTCAATCAAAATGTCGCATAATTGTATTTTTTCTTGCAAATGCTTAGCAGAAATAATAAAGTTTTTCTCAATGAATTCTCTTTCTTTTGAAATATAATATTGGCGCTTTTCCTCGATAGTTTCAATTGACGAGTTTTCCGAAATGCTTAGTTTTTTTGAAGCATTCGGTCGGATCATTCAAAAATAGATCTTTTATAAACAAAATAAAATGATTATTTTGAATAAAATTTTATAAATCAATTTTAAAATGAACTTGGGACTGACATTTCGGAAATCAAATCGTACTTATATGTTATTTGTTTCAGTGCTTTGTTTCGGTACATCAAATATTGGAATATCTCACTGTTAACTCTTAAAAAATTCTGTGAACACGTGTTTTTTTGTAATGAGATCACTGAATCAGAATATCAAATCACCAGAAGGAGCCGACCTAAGGTACCCGAGATATTAAGGTTTTTAAGTTCCACTGTTGGAAGGTGGCGCCACTAAAAATGGTTAAAGTCTAGGAGCTCAGCTCCAAAAACCGATTTGATACATAATGATGTATAATGATTCTACTATTAAAGAGCTTTCTGAAACTGTCAATATGGCAAAGTTCACAACCAACTATAATCTTGTAGTGTACTTTAAGCCGAAAACTGTCATGACTCACAAAAACAAAATGAAAATGGTTTCATCTCAACTTGATATTGTCAAGTCACGAAAACAAAAACTTAGAAGTGTTGAAGCATAAACAGTGTTGTTATATAACATACCATTTCTTTGAGGAATCAAATTTTCAGGTTGTGTCTGACTTGTGTTTAGAGGAACAAAGCATTTTGCTTTGTGTGAAAGTTGTTGTTGCTGTTCTTGTTGTTCCTCTTCTTTCCTCTGATTCACCAAATAATCACGAGTTTTTGTCAATTTATCAATTCTCCGCTTAGAATTTAAATTGAACATTCCTTTTTCAGATTCTGCAACAAATCGGCGGTATGCTTCTTCGATTGTATCAACTGATGCATCATTGGGAATTTCCAATATTTTGTGATAGATAGATGGATCCATTTTTATCCAACATAATTCATTTGATCTATAAATTTATAAAACAATAAATTTAAATTGCTGTCAAATTAATAACACCGGAAAATACATTACCAAATTGAAGGATTACTGTAGCTATTCTGGAAACAACGGTAACTAAAGCACAGGCAGACTAGTCAAGTGCGCTAAATCATCAACACAAACACAACACTGACGCTTTAGATGTAAAGCATAAATTGCCGGTTTGACTTGTTTTGCTCGTATTGGGAGCCAAAACTGCACCTACCTTATCACCAGCAACCGATGATGAGAGATAGAAGTGAGAACGATAGTTGTGCTTTGTACATTGTATTTTAGTATGTGTGCATTTAGGCAGGGAGAAATTTTTTCTTAGAATAGATAACGCTATTTTGATAAGGTGCGCAAACAGTAAAAATTCCAATAGAAAATTAAAGGAAACGGATTTAGATCTATACATTTATTTTGGTTTACTAATGTGCGCGCAAAACACAATTTGATTGATTGACATTACACAATTTCAATTTCTTACAATGCAAACCACTATATCGCCCCTTTGATTATTATGATCATTTGGATAAGGCAAACCCAGTTGAGGAATGATTCTTACCTTCTCATGTCGATTTAGTGATGTCAAGGTTAGATTTACGATCTCATCTTCAAGTGTTGGAATTTCCAATATCTGAAACATTGAATTGCGATCAATTTTGATTGAGTATTCGAGATTGACACCTTTTCTAGTAAATTTGTCGTGAGGCTTATCACGTGCAATGAACACAATGTCCGCGGAAATTGATTCAGGATTTTTATCGCCCATTTGGGAGAATACAAATTTGTCTCCTTCCTCAGTTCCTGGTGGAATTATTATTGGAATTATTTGTTCTTCGAGTGACTTATTTCCATCAGAATGAGTTATAGTCCTTTTGATTTTCATTCTTTTAGCGCAGCCATGTAAAATGTTTTCCAGACTAAGCGGAAGGTCATGTTCAATTGGCGGGTCTTGAGGAAGATATTGTGATTTGGGTTTAGGACTTGGCGCTTTTGATGATTTGTGCCTAACAATAAAAATTATATTGGCAGGAATGCATCCAGGTCGAATGTCGCCTTCTTTTTCAAACAAAATCTTTTCCCCAGAACAAGTGCCAGGTTTAACCTCAATTGTCAATATTTTACTTTCATTTCTTTCATTCCCATTCGAATCAATAATTGACCGATGAATGTTGACTCGTTTGGTGCAGCCAACTGCTATTTGTTCATCCGTCAGAAATAGATTATGCTCAACGGGTGGATCCTGTTGGACTTGGTTATTACTATCATCGATAATTTCAAAGCGTACAACAAGATTTCCTCGCTTCTCTGGATTATCACAAAATGGTAAACCATGACCGATGAAACGTTTAACAGTTGCAGTTGGTTTGAGAATTCCATCGAGCGATAACTTCACAGTGCCACCCTCTAGTGTTGGAATATCTATTTTTCCTCCACTGGATAGCTGGTCTCGAGTCAGTTTAGCAGTAAATTCAACATCAGCACCATTTCTTGTGAAAGTATCATTTGGCTTGTCACTGGTAATGAACAAAAGATCTGCTGCAATTTTATCAGGATATTGATCGCCCATTCGAGCAAATCGAAATATGGTTCCACTTTCCGTTCCGGGCTTGATGTTGATTGTCAGAATTTTATTTTCGGTCACTTCATTGTCATCTTTATCAAGGATAAGACGTTGGATTTTTAGCTTTTTCGTACATCCATGCAGGATATTTTGCAATGTTAACGGAAGTATATTTTCTATTGGTTTATCTGACAAAAGTTTTAAAAGGCATTATTCAATTAATCAATCAATCAAATAAAACTTACCAACATGATGATTTTCCAATACTTTAAATTTAATAATCAAATTTCCGCGTTTATTCAAATTGCCATCTTTTGGTAGACCACGATCTGGGAAAATCTTAAAATTGAAAGCCATGCTCATATTGACCACCAGTGGGATTGTGTCGCCATCCAGTGTTGGCACATCAACCGTACAACCATTGCGTGCTTCATCTTCACTAATCAGAGCAGTATATTTTAAATCTGATCCATTTCTGATTAAATTCGAATGGGTCTTTTGTTGCACTGTAAAAATGACATCTGCTGGAATAGCATCAGGACGCTGATCACCTTCTTTAGGAAAGGTAAATTTAGTGCCCGATTCAACTCCTGGTGGGATTGCGATTGTCAAGATTTTATCTTCATTTCGTTCAGATCCATTGAATGGGTCAATTATAGAACGTCGAATTCTGATCTTTTTGGTACAACCTTGCAGTATTTGTTCGAGTGTTAGTGAAATGTTGTGCTCAATTGGTGGATCTTGCTTTTTGTCTTTTTCTGCAAAACAATAATCGATTAAATATTTGTGAAATATTTTTAAAAAATAAAAGTTCATACCATAAATTATATCGAATTTAACAATTAAATCTCCACGTTTTCCATTTCCGTTTGGAACTGGTAATCCTCGGTTTGGAACTTTTTCCACTGTACTTTGAGTGATTATTTGGTTGATAGTCAATTTGATTGACCTGCCATCTATTGTGGGCACTTCTACCCTTCTCGAGCAGGCCTGTTCAGTGGTCAACTTGGCAGTATATTCCAGATCAAAACGTGTACGTTTGAAAAGTTTGTGTGCTTCTTCTCGCACCATGAAGACAACATTTGCGGGGATTTTGCCTTGATATCGATCACCTTGCTTATCGATTTTAATTCTAGAACCAGCAATTTGTCCTGGTTTGACTTCAAAATTGAGTGTTTTCGATTCGCGCTTTTCGATTCCATTTGCATTAACAACCTTTATGGTGATTTGTTCTTTTCGCGTACAACCTGAAAATATTTCCTCAAGCGTCAGTGTGACTTCAAATTCATTTGGTTCGGGTTGTTGTGGAGTTTCACTTTTTGAAGAATCTAAAATTGATTAATTGATAATGATTTAGGCTTAATTAATTGATATCACAAACCTTCAAATAGATTTCTTGATCCATCACTTTTAGCATTCTTTTTTATATATTCGTAAGCTTTTTGAATTTCAGTGAACTTCTCCTGAGCATTTGCATCTTTGCACTTGTCTGGATGAAATTTCAAAGCTAACTTTTTGTACGCTTTCGTGACAAGTGGCAGTGAAGTTAGAAAATCTACTTTTAATATAAAATATGCGCTTTTAAGGTCCATGTGCATTTTATTCACAGAATTGTATGCTTAAGACTAGCGACAATGAGTCATATCATTAATGCTTAATAATTATAATTATATGTGTTTGGATGGTATAAGAGAGGCTCGTTGATAAGACCCACTTCAAAACAAGCTCATTTTGTGGTAGACTAATGTATTGGACTGTGTTTGCAATTGAGAGGAAAAGTAAATCATACAGTGACAGACACTGACTTGCCAATGAGTACGATTATCGCTTTTAGCTGTTTGCTTAATGTTGATAACAACATTGGCTGCATGAGTCGATAGGAGAGAGTGCAAAGTGAGTGGTACGAAATATCTTCAATTCACATATAGACTTATTCTAAGTTTTAATAACAGATCAAAATATATTTTTATTTTAATTAACAAATAATTTGTTGGACAAATATTAAGAAATGATGCAACTTTTGTCTTTTTTAGATTCAGAATTCAAAGGCGGTTTGGGATTTGTAGTTTGTCGCGAATTACTACCAGAAGGTTGGCTTGACGCGAAAGGATTATTGTTTCTAGAAAAGTAATCTTGGTAAATGTAACTGTTCGAAGGAGAAGGTCTGGAAAAGGTGCTTCTGTTGCTGCTTTTACTATCAAAAGTTTCAGTTTTCTTTTCATCTGGCTGCTTGGTGTTGGTAAAATTATTGTTCTTTTCGTTTTGATTGAAAAAATGTGCCTTATTATCAGTGTTTGTATGATTTCTGTTAGTTGAAGTTGATGGTTTCGAGAAGCGATAGTCAAAATTTTGTGAACTGTCGAAGAAATTGTTCTTGAATGAACTGTTAGATTGGTTGTTCTTATTTTGTGGATTCACAAATGTGCTACTTGATGCTTTCTGATTACTTGCGCTGTTGAAATTGCTATTTGCTGAAAAGAGAGATTTAGGAATAGAGGAATTGTTCGAATTGAAAGATGTTTGTTTGGTAAAAATATTGTTCTTTTCACTTTGATTTGAAAAATTTGTTTTACTGTCTGTGTTTGTATACTCTTTGTTGGTCGAAGTTGATGGCTTGGAGAATCGGTAATCGAAATTTTGTGAACTGTCAAAGTAATTGTTCTTAAATGAATTGTCAGTTTGGTTGTTCTTGTTTTGTGGATTCACATAATTACTCGTTGAAGATTTCTGACTACTGCTAGCGTTGATATTATTCGCTGAAAAGGGAGATTTAGAAATTGATTGATTGATAGGATTGTTTGAATTGAAAGATTTTGGTTGGGATTTTGACAAATTTGTAGAGTTTCCATTTATGTTATTAGTTGTACTTTCATTTGAGTTGGTTTGAGGTTTCTTATTGAACATCGATTGTGCATTGTTTGAATTGGTACTCTGATTCGCAAAATTATTTTTGCGCGCGTTTGGATGATTATTTGAATTGTTATTATTGTTACGCGGAAATCTCTGATATTGTCTTGGATGACGATTTTGGATGACAGTTTCTCCTGAATTATTTTCAGGTTTGTTTTTATTGATATTTTGTGAATTATTTTGAAATTGCGAATTTGAGTTTGAATTTAAATTTCTTTGCGAATGTTGAGAACGCGGTTGGTTGGTATTGTATTGATTATTTTTGTTTGAATTCAAATTTCGTTGGTTGTTAAATTGTTTTGGCCGATTGTTTTGTTTCTGGACAACATTTTGATTATTTCTTGGTTGATTGTTCTTCCTTGTTGTTGGTTTCTTTTGATCATTTGACTGATTTTCTTGTGAGTTGACTTGATTACTATTTGATGGTTCTGGTTTTGAGTTTTCCACAACACCCCCAGATAAATCTTGTTGAGAAATAGTCTGTGATTTGGACAAATTGTTCTTGTTTGTTGTATTTCTGTTTCGATTATCTCTAATTTTTTTGCCTCTTCGAAGGATAAAAACAATATCTGCCGGAATCGTTCCAGGACGTTCATCGCCTAGACGTTCAAAGGTGTACCTGGCGCCCCATCTTGTTCGAGGTTTAATGTCAAGAATAACGGTTTTATTTTCTTTTTTCTTTTTTCCATTTGAATCAATAATTTTTCGAGTAATTTTAATCGTTTTCTGACATCCTTGTACAATTTCTTGCCATAGAGGATGTAGAATGTGTTCGATTGGAGGATCTTTTATTTCTGGTTCTGTTTAAAAATAGATTAAAAATATTTAAGAATAATTCAGAATTACCTGGAAGTATCTCCACTTTCAATATCTCAAACCGCACCACCAAATCACCACATTTTCCATTTCCATTAAAAACGGGCATTCCACGATTAGAAATCCTCAAAACAGTGTTCTTGGTAATCACTTCATCGACTGAATGTTTAATGAATTTATTTGCATTATTCTCGAGGGTTTGAACCACAACTTGACCCGAGCAAGCTTCTTCCATTGATATCTTTGTTGTGTATTCAATGTCAAATCGTATTCTACGAAACAACTTGTGAGGAAGTTCACGAACTATAAACACGACATTTGCTTGGATTTTCCCGTGTTCCATGTCTCCTTGTTTTGCAACAGAAATTCGAGTGCCATCAATTGCACCTCGTTGCACTTCGACATATATTTGAGTTTCCTCTCTCACCTCGAGTCCATTCTCATCGACAATACGTCGAGTGATTGGATGATACTTTTGAGAGCCTCGAAATATTTCTTCGAGTGTTACTTTGAGATCATACTCGTTTGGGGACAATTGCTGCTGCTGAACAGGTAGATCATTTTCTGTAAATAGTTTAAAAAATAATTAACATTGTCTAACTCAAAACAGAAACTTTACTTTTGGGGGTAAATATTAAAGAACTCTCAATCTTTTTAGCATCCAACAAGTATTCGTACGCCTTCTGAATTTGCACAAACTTTCTGTTTGCCTCATCCTGAGTGAGAAAATTGTTTCTTCTTCGTTTATCAGGATGATATTTGAGTGCCAATTTTTTGTACTCTTTCTTGATTACTTCAACGGAACATTTTGAATCCAAGTCAAACAGCAGATAGGCAGTTTTCAGATCCATTTGCGATTGTGTTTAAAATAAAATAAAATACAAAATCATTCTAAATCATGATTGTCATTATATTATGCAGCAAAACAACAACCAAACTGCCATAAATGCAATGCTGTGTTGAATGAAGAGTCTTTTTTGGTAAGCACGATAAACTTATGCGATAAACCTTTGAACGCGTCTGCACCGTGGTGGGCGAACATATATTTCATGAAGGAGATAATAACCAAAGCTACAGAGATAAGCCTGCATTACTCATCGAGTGGAGATTTTGTTGCCAACGTGTGCGAAAAGTACACAAACATTAGCTATATTGGTACATTGTGATCTGAAATGATTCTTCAACAAAATTATTAGTTGCGCCCAACGTGGGGCTCGAACCCACGACCCTGAGATTAAGAGTCTCATGCTCTACCGACTGAGCTGAGAGTGTTTGTCGATATTTAAAGAATAGCTAATTATTAATTGGTGATTAACTAATCTATATAGTGATCGCTTTTAAGTGCATCAGACATGTTGATTTCTCTTAGAGAGAAATACACAAAAATTTTGTCATAAATTATGAATTTAAATCAGGCTAATTGGCATCATATTCGAACAACATTTTAAAATAATTTTATTAAATAAAATATTTACAGATCAGTACTGAGCAATTTTCTTGACATTTCTTCATTAATTTCAATCTATAAATTTTAATATTTTACCAAATTAACATTTTTATGGCTTATAATTGGAAAATACCTGAAATAGCATCGTAAGTTTGTCCCCGGGAAGAAATCCATTAGCCGGATCGATCAGATACAATCGATTGATATATTTGGAAAATGAGTTTATGGTCGTTTTGGAGGCGTCTTTGGATTTGTGCAACTTTCCTCGAAAAACTATTTTATAGTGGTGTAATAAAGTGTTAATAGTAAAATTAGCAAAACATTGGTATTACCTTTAGTATGAGATTTTTCTCCCATCGAATTGATTATTGACAAATCAACTCGTACTTTCATATTGACACTATTTTCAAGCTCGTTGTGGTTTCGTTCAAATTGTTGATCAAGAATTGAAGAAAAATTGAGCAGTACTGAAACAAAACTCTCATTTGCCACTCCCGTGGGATACAATTCTAGGTAGAAGGCATCACATGGCAAGATATACGAAATTGGAATTGATTCGTCATTAAAGTGACAACTGAAATTGTCGATTGTGAAGCTTTGAGTGATTGATTGATTGGATTGTTCAGCCGTCTTGGTGAAAATTGATTGCTCAGATGAAGGTGAAATTGGTAAATCTGTCATGATGTCTTCAAAGTTGAATTTCGGTATTAGAATTTGTTAGTTTCAACAACTTTGTATGACTTTATTGTAGTGAGCTATTTAGTTAGCCACAAAGCACACATTGAGCACTCTTGCCCGTACATTGATAAGTGAAATGACATGAGTTGGCCTTATCACCTAATTGGCACCATAGTGCACAGAGGCACAGTGCACCACGTTGATTTCCATGGAAACAGTTTGTTTTCATTAGACTGACTGTGATTTTGTGCAAATGTGAGCTTATCGCCTGAGAAACAGTCATGACCAACTTAGCAGACATCAGATTTGTGTTCATTATTAGAGATTTAAATTGATTCAAATACAAAATCAACAATAAAACATTAAAATGGGAATGAATCTGCAAGAAGCTTTTAAAATTCTCGATATATCATCGAATGCAACCAAAATTGAGGTCAAACGAAAATTCAACAATCTCGCCAAAATTCACCATCCAGATAAATGTATAAAAAATCCACAACTCGCACAACAATTTGTTGAAATCCAAAAAGCATACAAATATTTGATTGATTTTGTGCCAAATGATTCGAATAATTCAAGTTCAGGTTTGAAAATTATTTTTACTAAATTGATTATTTTTTTAATGTTTTACATTTTAACAGACAACAAACAACCTTCCCAACAGCCCGCTCCTAGTGAATATCCAATTATAGTTTCTCTTGAAGAAATATATCAAGGTTGCATTCGAAACGAGAAAATCAAAATAAACATCATCGACCGGAATAATGTCAAGACAATACAGGAAAAGTTGGTACAGGTTTCAATAAAACCAGGCATCTTGCCAGGTGGTCGTATCACAGTCAATAAGCAAGGCGACCAACACTATGGAATGATTCCTGCTAATGCTGTTTTCATAGTAAAAGAACTGCCACATACAATTTTCAAAAGATCTAGATTTGATTTAGAGTGCATTGCCAAGATTAAAGCAGAGGATGCTTTTAGAGGCGAATTCACAGTTATGACAATTGAAAAACAGAAAATTACTCAAAAAGTGAATGAACTTATTACTCACAAAACTGTTCATCGAATAGCTAATCATGGAATGCCCATTCCGGATGGAGGAGGAAAACGTGGAGATTTGCTAGTGAAGTTTGAGATTATTTATGGTGGGTCAATTCAGATTTTTTTTATTTTTTTAAAATTTAAATTTACGTTTCTTAACTACTAAATCATTTGTTTTATTAGAATTCCAAGATCCCGCTGTAGAAATCGATATATTTCTTACACTGGAACAAATATACAATGGAGTGGACAAAAAGTTCAAAATCAAAAGATCAATCATCGATTCGGATGGCAAAGAAGAGTTTGAAGAAGTGACCGTACAGGTGCCTATCAAGCCTGGAGTAAAATCAGGAACCAAATTTACTTTTGCCAAAGAAGGTGATCGTCGGCATGGGTCCACCCCGGCGGACATCATCTTCACAGTTCGAGACAAACCTCATCCACAGTTTAAGCGCAATGGCCCAAATCTGGAGTACACTGCAATTGTTGCACCAAAACAAAAAAGCACTCAATTTGAGATTCCAATTTTGGGTCCAAATATGAAAATAATTGTTTTGATCGATGATGATATTTTGAGTGGAAGAGCGGTGAGAAGTTTCCCTGGTTATGGACTGCCCTACAGCACTGATGACCAAAAATTCGGTGTGCTGTTGGTCAAGTTTGTGGTGGTGGACAATGAGGCCATTGGTATGTTTGCTATGTTCCTAGCACAAGGTGCCATTGTGTATCTAATATATTTGTTTCTACGTGAAATTTATAATAATTTGTTTGTTTGATTAACATTAATGATTGATAATTAAATTGTAATTTATGATCTCAAAATTTTGTTATGTTTAATAAATTTAATTTTATAGATCCTCCAATTCGGTACGATCTGTTTGTAACTTTGGAGGAAATTCTTCACGGTTGTGAGAAACGAATGAAAATTAAACGAAAAATCATTGACAACGAAGAAAATGAAATTTCGGAGGAGATAATCAAAACCATTGTGATCAAACCTGGTGCCGAAGAAGGCACTGAATATATTTTGTCTCGATGTGGAGATCAGTACCCTGGATTTATTCCAGGTGATATAATTTTTGTGGTCCGTTATAAGCCTCATGAGTGCTTCACCAGAAAAAATAGAATTGATCTCGAGTATGTGGCCCAACTGACGCAAAGTACATTTGCCACTGGTGGAGTGATCCAAATTCCCACTCTTGAAAGTGAATTGGATTTGTCACTTAGTTCGATTGTGAATCCGTCCAAACTGAAACGTTTTCCAGATAATGGTTTGCCTCATCCTGATGATCCACAACAACGCGGTGATCTTTTTGTAAGATTTGAAATAATTGAAGACCCAATTCAGGATCCTGAGGTCATTCATGAGTTGTTGCTCACACCAAATCAAATGCTTGAAGGCTGTACTAAAAATATCAAAATCAATCGAATAGTTTCAGATGAATTGGGAGAAGAAAATATCGAAGAGAAAATTCTGCAAATCAAAATTGAACCTCAATCCGAGGAAGGCACTCGAATTGTTTTCCCACAAGCCTCAGATCGCTATCCAGACAGAATTGCAGCAGACATTGTTTTTGTTATCAGACGCAAACCTCAAGAACCTTCTATAGAACACAAACTTCCGTTAACTTTAGAGGACATATTAAATGGTTGCATCAAACTAATGCGTATTACTAAAAAGATTTTTGATGGAGATGGAATTGAACAAACAGAAGCATTCAAAATTGTACAAATTGAAATTAAACCAGGAACTGAAGATGGAGCTCGATTCATCTTTCCACAAGAAGGCGATCGTAGACCTGGTGTCACACCAGCAGATGTCATCTTCATTGTTCAACTAAAGTCGCACCAGCACTTCAAGCCCAATGGAGTAGATCTTGAGTATAGTCATCCAATTTCGTCAGATGAAATCAATGACATTAGTGAGACACAGCCATTGGAGTTGTTAATTCCATCACTAGACGGACATTTTGTTAGAACAATTCTTACTGATTACTCGCTAGAAAAGCGTATCGAAAATTACGGATTGCCTTATTCTAATGATCCAACTAAACGTGGAGATTTGATTGTGAAATTTAAAATTATTTATCCGTTGGACGATGATTATCAATTGATTTTTAGTGAATCTGACGATTCCGAAGAGAATTAATGGGAATGTATGAATTTTAAGTAAACTTAAATTAAATTCTCAACTATAAATGTGTCTCATTCATTTAAGTAAATGTCAATTCTAAGAAAAATTGTTCGCACCCAATTTAGTAATAATTTTCTGTTGCGCTATCAACCAAACTGTCTCTTTGATCGATGTTGATTCAAGAGTCAGTCCACAGTTTTTTCTTTTCTGGCGAGTACATTCGAAAATATTTAGTTAGCACAAAAGTTTCTGTGATGCTTATCACACGGAGAGACTCTTTTTGGTTGAGTAATCCTCTACCACACTGATTGATAATTTCATCACAATTTATGTGTTTACCCAACAAATGTTGAGTTTGAGCTTGACAATGTACGAACAAGCGAATTATGTCAACATTTGAGAACCATTGTAACGGTATCTTGTTTTGGTTTGATATTTGCTATAGGCAACAACAGTAAGTCACATACTCACCAATCACGAGCAAAACAGCAATATTTTGTTGCTCCTAAGAAAAAAATGCTCTTCCATTTACTGTTACTATCATATGAATCATTAAAGTGACAAACTTGTTAAAGACTCTTTCATTTCGTGTTTAGCACGCAGTTATTTCATGTTTTGAGTTCGATGTTGCTTGAGAAAATTTCCTTTCTAAATCATTCTTTGGGTTGAACATTACAATCTAAAGCATTTACAGACAAGTTAATGCTTTTCGTAATCGACCAAAATCATTTTGAAAACAATGTCATTCACTAATGCGGGTGAAGACATTTATTACGAGATATTACAAATTCCAACAAGCTCAAATTTTGAAGAAATCACCGAGGCTTATCGTCGGCTAAAACAGCAATCGAATGAATATTCACAGGAAATTGGCCCGTTGATTGAATTGGCTTACGATATTCTGACAAAATCAAAACGAGAACAAATGGAGAGTCACGCTAAATCAAGTGAAGTTAAGTTGTCAAACGAATAAGATTAAATCATTAATATAAATTATTATTCAACCAAGATCAAATTGACGATTCATTTTATTCTGAAAATGAAAGTGGTAAGTCATATTTTATTTTTGCATATCAATTTATTTAATTAATTTTATTATTATTATTATTAACCAAGAAAAAAGTTTTGATGTTATTGAAAAAGAAAAATGTAATAGCAATCCTGAACTGAATGAAATTGATCTGAGCAAGTTCATTTCCGATTCTGAAAGTTCCGAAACAGACGAGAAAGAATCGCAAATCCCTTCTAGTCCTCTACCAAACGAATATGATCTTTGGTTGACTTTAGAAGAATTGTATCAAGGTTGTACCAAAGTGATGAAAATTCAACGCAAAATTGTTGACCCACAAGATGGTTCAAAGAATAAATTTGAAGAAAAATCTTTCAATGTAAGAATCAAATCTGGTACGATGATTGGCGATCGACAGGCATATCCTCAACAAGGTGACCAAGAACCTGGATTTGCCCTGCTTGCAGATGTCATTTTTATTGTTAAAGACATTCAACACAATAAATTCAAACGAATTGACAAATATGACATTGAATATACTGCGACGATTACGAGGGAAGAAAGTCAAAATGGTTGTGAGTTGAAAATTCCAACATTGGAAAATGATCCAATAATGCTGATGATTGACGATGAAATGATTGACGAACAGACGGTGGAACGATTCAGTGGACGGGGGCTGTCTTACTTTGAGATGGGCAAAAAGATGAGAGGTGACTTGGTGGTGAAATTCAAAATTGTCGATGAAAATGACAAAAATGTTGAGGAATCTAAAAACGAAAATTTTCAAGAAACTCAAAATTTAAACCAACAAAATTCCGAAGCAGAACTTTCCTTAATCAACGAACACGACATTGAACTTACACTGAAAGAAGTTTATCATGGTGGTCCAAAAGAGGTGATAATTCCAGTCAAAATATATCAAGAAAATTCATCTTATAAAATTGAGGAACGAAACTTGACAATCGATATCATTCCTGGAATGAATGCTGGAACAAAACTATCTTACCCAAAACAAGGAGATAAACTCTGGAATCAAAGTCCACGAGATTTGATTCTGATCATTCGTGATAAACCTAATTCAAACTTTGCACGAGATGGTTCGGACATAATCCACAAAGTTCAGATTACTGATGCTCAAATCAAGAATCGTGAAACAATAAAAATTCCTACATTGGACAACAATTCAGTGCAATTAGCGTTGAGGGAAAGTTTGAAAATCAAACCATTAAAAAGCTACCACAACCGCGGGCTGCCTTTTGCTGGAAACTCAAAATTGCGTGGTCGTTTGATAGTCGAGTTTGAGATTGTTGAAAGTAAAGAAGAAGAAATTGGTAAAATTAATCAAAATTTTGAGAATAACTGTGAAAATATTCAAAAGCAATTTTCTGGTAGTAATGATTAGGTAGTAATAATTTACAAAAATATTTTAAAATGTTTTTTTTAATAGAGATCAAAGCCAAACCAATGGAGAAACTTGCTCCCAATGTTTATCCATTGGTATTGTCTTTGGAAGAAATATTTCGAGGTTGCCAAAAAAACGAAAAAATTGAAATTATGATTATTGAAGAAAGTGGACTTCGTCAGGGTGAATTTACAACCTTGAATGTGAATGTAGAACCAGGTTCGATTGATGGAACTCGAATTGCCATTCCAGACAAAGGCGATCGACAGTATGGAAAGCTACCAGCAGATGTTGTCTTTGTGGTCAATGAAGAAAGAAATTCAATTTTTAAAAGAAATGGATTTGACATTGAGTACAGAGCAAAAGTGTCTTCACAGGAAGCTATTTGTGGAACAAAGTTGAAAATCCCCACTTTGGATAACTCTGAATTTGTCTATTCAATCAAGGGAGGAATCACACCAGACAAGGTAGAGCGAATTGCTTCTGCTGGTTTGCCTGTTTTGAATGGAGATGGAAAACGAGGAGATTTGCTGATCAAATTTGATATTATTTTTGGTAAGTTTTAATTTTTTGTCGCAAGTAATTATATTTTTAATAACAGAACCAGACAAAACGCAAGACCCACCAATTGAGCACGATCTGATGATCACTCTCGAGCAAATTCTACACGGTTGCACCAAACGAGTGAAAATCAATCGTCGAGTTCATTACGCAAATGGAACTGATGAATATGAGACCAAAATTTTAACAATTGAAGTAAAGCCAGGCACAAAAGCAGGAAAACAATTCCCTTTTTATCGGGAAGGTGATCAAAATCCTGGTTCAATTCCGGCGAATATTATTTTCACAGTTAGGGACAAGCCGCATCAATTGTTTCGTAGAAATGGCGATGACATTGAATATAATGTTGCGGTTTTTAAAAGTCAATTTAAAAGAGGCGAGAAAGTTAACATTCCAGTGCTGGATGAAAAAGATGGACCAAAAGTTTTCTCACTAGAGGGAATTGATCAATTGAATAATGTTAGACGAATTGTTAATTGTGGATTGCCGAATGATGATGATGGAAAGAGAGGTGATTTGGTAGTCTTTTTCGACGTTCAACCAGGTAAATTATTTACTGTTAATTCTTCTATCTAACTTATCGTTAAAGATAAAAAGACCCAAGATGTACCAATCGAACGTGATCTTCCTTTGTCATTGGAAAACATTCTTTACGGATGTACCAAACGATTGAAAATCAACCGTCGAATAATCGATGAAAATGGACAAGAAAAATATGTCAATGAAATAATAACTATCGAAATAAAACCTGGCACTGAAGAAGGCACTCAATTTAAATTTGCCAACATGGGTGATGAAAGTGATGACAAAATTGCACCTGATTTGATATTCATTGCACGTGACAAACCACATAAAGACTTTCGCAGAAATGGTGCCGATATTGAATATTTGGTTTTGATGACTAAAAGTGAAATCCAAAATGATTTTTCTTTGAATATTCCCACTCTTGACAGAAGTTCACTTGAACAAAAATTTAAAAATATTTGTAACGAAAATTTTGTGAAAAGAATTACTAATTTAGGTTTGCCTATTGGTGGGGATGTGAACAAACGAGGTGATTTGGTGGTTCGTTTCGACATAGTAGATGACGAACGCAAAGGTTAGTTATTTTATCATTATTGCAAAATAAATAATAAATATTCAATTGGTTATTCTCTAGATTCATCCATCAGTCACGATCTTCCAATATCACTGGAAAATGTTCTTCACGGTTGTACAAAGAAAATGAAAATCAGGCGAATCGAACTTGATGCACAGGGCCAGGAGAAAGAAAAGGAAAAAATTGTGCAAATTGAAATCAAACCAGGAACACCAGTGGGACGAAGATATACATTCGCTCGGGAAGGGGATCAAACCACTGGTCGAATACCGGCAGATGTCATCTTTGTGACATGCGACAAAGCACATTCGTTCTTTACAAGAAATGGTGCTGACCTGAAATATATCATTGCGATTGATGAAAGTGAGGCATCTCGCAGCACTCATGTGTTCGACATTCCAACACTCGAAAGCGATATTGTGAAATTGAATATTGATCAAGTGATTAAATCGGATACTATCAGAAATATTCCAGAACGTGGATTGCCCAAATCAATTAAGAATCCCAATGTTCGAGGAGACATTGTGGTCAAGTTTGACATAGTCAAAGGTATATTACACTTTAAAATATTTTATAAACTTTATTATATTTTTTAAATAGATAATTCAGAAAATGCAATTCAATCAACACAAATGCAAGATTCTTCTCTCATTGAGATTGACAATCCAACCACAGAGGACTCCAACCGACAAAATGAGGATAAAGCTGAGAATGGTAATATTTGAAGTGAAGTCAGATTGCTAAGAATTTATTATTTTAGATGTTAAAGTCGTTGATGAAAGTGAAATTAAAAATGAAAATATTGAACAGAACAATCAAAATCAACAACAACAACAACAAGAGCCTCAACAAGAAGAGCCTCAATATCAAGATCCACCAGTTTTCCAAGTTCTATATCTTTCTTTGGAACAGGTTTTGTATGGCCATGACTTTATAGTAAAATTCACCAGAGATATCATGCAACCAGATGGAAACACCACAACGGAAGATGAAATGTTATCTATTCGAATTGAACCAGGGACACTAGCGGAAACAAATATCCCCATTCCATTTAAGGGTCATCGAAATCCTGGACGAATACCAGGTGATTTGATTTTCGTCACGAAAGATTATCCTCACCCAATATTCAAACGCAATAGTGTCCATTTAGAATATACAGCACGTGTTTATGCAAGTAAATGTCATCCAGGAAATGTGGTACCAATTCCAGTGCTTGGAGGTCATTCAATGGCTTGTACAATAGCAACTCAAATTCAACCAAACACTGTCTGGCCACTTGATGGCTATGGATTGCCGTATCCAAATGGTGAGCCAAAACGAGGAATTCTGTTTGTTCGGTTTGAGATAATAAATGACATTCAAAACTACACTTTACCAACATCAAGCTCAACAAACCAACAAATTTGTCATCCGTTTGAATTTGATCAAAATCAACAGCAACAGCAACTACAAACACACATTATGCCACAAAACCAAAATAATTTTAAACAAGATCCACCAATTGAATACAAACTTGCTCTTACTTTAGAAGAGGTACTTCATGGCTGCATCAAAACA
Source organism: Rhizoglyphus robini (assembly GCA_023373905.1). NCBI lineage: Eukaryota > Metazoa > Arthropoda > Arachnida > Sarcoptiformes > Acaridae > Rhizoglyphus > Rhizoglyphus robini. Next base: position 7,773,602 of record JAKIJQ010000001.1, on the reverse strand, counting down.
AAAGAATTCGTTCGAACAGTTTTCCAGAATGATGGTACTGAAAGAATTGAACAAAAGTATGTACACATCAAGGTGGATCCAGGCACACCGACTGGAACACCCTATGTCTATCCTCAAGAAGGCAATAAATTTCCCGGAAGAATTCCTGCAGATTTTGTATTCGTCACGAGCGATGTGCCCCATTCGCTTTTCACTCGGAATGGTATAGACATTGAGTACACCGCATGGGTGCCGGCTAGCCAAGCTGGTAAAAATTATAAAATCCAAATTCCAACACTCGATAGAAAGTTGCTAAAAGCTAATGGGCCTTTTACTGCCAATACGATTTATAATTATCCCGAGCATGGACTGCCTTATCCGGGTGACCCAAGTAAAAGAGGACAGTTGGTTGTGAACGTGCAAATTGTTGAGGATGAACAAGAGGCCAAGAAAAAATCAAAATGGTCAAAGATGACAAAAATTTTGACACCCAAAAAGAATTAATTTGTTCTATTTATTGTCAAATTCAGAATAGATAACAGAAAAATATTTTGCCAGAAGAGTAAATTTAAATTTCATTTGTAGCGTTAATATAACTTCGAAACAATTCTTCCAACAATTTTGGTCTACTTTTGATGCAACTCCATTCACTCAATTGCATTACTTTCCACATGCTTTTCAATATAATCTTTGAACAAATCAATTTCAATTTCGCAACTTTGCAATCTTCGGCAAGTGCTAAACAACTTGTGGCCATTTTTAGTTTAGCAATTTTGTTTGTTGTGTTCCGTAATTTTGAAAGTAGATACTTTTCACATTTTGACTTTAAATAATTCAAATTGTACTACAGAAATAATAATAAATCGTTAATACAAAGTTACACATTGTAAAAGTGTATACCTTTACTGATGCTTCCAGCATTTTGTCTGCAAATCGATCCAATGAATAAAGTTTATCTGTGTAGAAATATTTGAGCATTTCTTCAAACACTTCAAACTCAACATAATTTATGTTTATTTGATCATCATTGCTCAACAGTGCAACCAAAGATTCAGATTGAGCCGCAACAATTGACTTGTGAGCATGCATTTGTTTTGTATCATTGGCAAAGTTGAATACTAAATCTGTTTGTTGATGGTTTTCAAGTAAATTGTTCAGCTTGTCACAAATTAGAAAAGGTTCATCAATTGAAAATGTTTTTGGCTCCATAAAAATGTCGATCTAAAATAAAAATTCACAAGAAATAAAAATTAAATTACTCTTGACATACCTCGCAGTGAATTGTCAGTTTATCATCTCTCAAAAATGATTTGATTGTGTAAAATAAATTTTCTCTAGGAAAAAATTCTAAATGTTCAAGTGCTGTTTCCTTGAGGACTTTCTGAAGACACTCTAAATTAGACTAAAAATTAGTGAAATAAATAGCAAAATAAACGCACTTCTAGTAATAATTTTCCTTCTCATTTCATTCACTATTGACAGTTTCAAATGAATTGTAAAATTTTCAACAAAATGAAATGAATTCAAGTAAATCGACAGTGAGTCGTTTTTTTCATCGCTCTCCCCGTTGGGATAGATTTGTAACCAAAATTTAATTTGTTCATTTTCAATTGGTGAAAAAAATTGGAGAAATCAGAAAATTGTTATTTTTGCTTTCCAATTCATATGCACGCATAGAAAAATCATCGATTGTCCATTTGTGTTGTACTTTGAATTTGTTCAAGGTAGTTTTGCATTTGTTTTCTGAAACAACATTTCCCAGTCGTTTGCAAGTCCATGGTTTATCGAATTTCTTCTCAACAGTGAGTTTGTTAAACATTTGTGCATTCGAAAATTTTGATGAACAGTGGAAGATAAAAATCTATAAGTAAACCATAATTTAGTTGAATATTAAATTCATGTCAATATATTCAACCTCACAACGAAGACAAAATTGATCTGAATTATCTTTAAGTTGATCAAAAATGTCATAAGTAGTCAGTGAATCCCAATCGAATGTATAAGTTTCCATTTCTCCTCTAACTAATCTTCTTTCTTCGTTTTCTAATAAATATTTTTTATTTTTTATTATTTTTAGTTACTCAGTGAAACAACGAAACATTAGTACCTTTATACCAGTGCATAGTTTCATTGACTGTCAATTTCCACTTAAAGGTTGTATCAATTGCTCCATCAGTGTTGGTAACGAACAATCGGCAGCACACTTTATTTCGATTATCAAAACAATCACCTTTTGGATAAATTCTCAAGTAAAATTGAAATTCATCGCTCAGTGGTGAACCAAATCGAGGCGAATCGAGATATGTGTAAAGTTCTTCATTTGTGCTATAGTAATGACCAAAATCGTCCAATGTCCATTCGTGAGTGAATGGAATCACTTCAATGAACGAAGATGTTTCCAGAGAAACCCCATCTAAGGCAGGGTTACCATCTTTATTAGAAGAGTAGTCTAATTCTTCGGTATCGAAAATTTCGACCTAAATTGTAAAAAATACAAAATGATTTAAATGACAAAGTGAATGGCTTACAATATAGTGAATGGTCAAACAATTGTTGGTGAGCAATCCATTTTGTGGATTCAAAAGATATTCTTTGTCAATAAATTTTCGACCATGATAATCTATATTATCCAACTGGTCAATAAATTTGAATCGAAATTCTGAAATATTTGCTTTAATTATAATTATCGAAACATAATGGACTCACCTTTAGTTTCACATTTATCTCCGAGCCAATTGATAATCGATAATTTCCAGCCCACAGTAACACTTTTTCTATGACTAAATTCAATATGAAAATAAACAAACACTTCATCGTTGCTTTGGCACTTTAGCGATAAATGAAATTTGTACTGATTGAACTGGACACTCGTACAGTGGATTCCACGACATTCTTTGTGAATGTAATTTTGTACATTTTCAATTTCCCACGTCCAGCCAGAGTGCAACAATCTATCTTCAACTGTACGAACTGTGCTGTGTGTCACTTCATTTTCGTTCAATTGCTGCATGTTGAGTGCGTTCATGAAAAAATCGTGCATTACACCGGCCGAAATGTAATTCTAATGTTTGAATCTGTCAAAATTTTTGAATTATATGATGACACAAATGCACATTACTTTAACTCTTTAATTTATACCTCGAAATGAATAGTCAATCTATTGTCAGGAACTAGTCCATATTGAGCATCTTGAATGTCACCAATAGAAATGTACTCTACTTGATGGAAATCCATTTCGTACTTGAATCTGTGCTGACCCTCTGAATTATTTTTTAGTAATTACAATAAAATCAAGTCAATACTATACTTTTCTCATTGTATTTTTCTGCCTTTTCATCCAACAAATAAATCTTGAACTGAAATGGCAATTCTTCATAAACACAAGATGCAAGAAATATTTGTAAAACAACAATATTTTTCGTTTTCTCACAAACTCCTTTGGGGAAAAGTCGAAGAAATATTTGCAGACCAATATTTTGCGGTGAACAAAAATTGATAGACTCTACACAGAGATGCTTTTCTTCCATGTTGATGAAAGAAAATATGTTATCAATTGTCCAAATGTGGCCAAATTGACTTGTCTGAATTGATGCGCTCAAGTTACGAACATATGGATCGAACTCAATGTTTTGGTTACAGTAAAGTGCCCATAATTCGTGCCTCCCTTAATTCGAATGCTCCCATAATTCGTAATTCGTACCAAAAAATAGTCAAGAATCCTTTATTTCGGTACCTATTACTGTACAAAAGGTGCTTATAAATCGAAAAATCTCCCATAATTCGTATTTCGAAATGATTTTACAAGGTTAATTCGAAATAAAATTAATGAAATTGAAAAATGTGTAAGGGCCCCCTCTTCTACAAAAATCCGTGTACTGATCCTTCGACCTAAGGCCACCCTTCGCCGGCCGTCATTACAATTTGTATATTTTCAATTTTTTATACTCCTTATTGGATTTCAACATTGTCCATTATAAAAACCGTAACTGATTGAGCAAAATATGATATTTTATCAGGCTATTTTAACCTAAAAGGTACAGTTTGAGTTAAAATAGCTTACCCCCATAATTCGTAATTCGAAATCAAAATCAAAAGTTGACAGCAAAAAATTTCGAATTATAGGCACTTTACTGTATTACGTATTTCGGTTATTTCGGTTGAATATATTTCGTCGTCATATACTTCGATCTGACAAGTGCATATGAAAATGTAAAATTAATTGTATATAACATAATAACAAAACTTTACCTCACAATTTATTGTTAGCTTGTCGTCGACAATAATTTGGTTTTCAAATTGTTTCACTTCGTCACTATCCAAATAGATTGCTCCGTATGAATTAGCCGGGTTGCCGAGTATAGCGGATATTCCTGTTAAGTCATAAATATATTGGCCTTAAATACAAAATCTCAATGAAAATTTACTTGATTTGCTAAAATGCTGTCCACTCAAATCGACAATCGATATTCTGCAAATCACCTTGACATGATTTCTCTCATCAGACTGTAGCGAAATAAACACGAACCAATCCTTCCTTAGATTATACTTGGGAAAGCCAAATGGATGCAAAGTTAGACAAAACCGAAGTTTGTCCATTTCAAGCGGAAATGGTGAAAAACTTTTCGATGAAATTTTTCGCAAAATCGATGGAAATTGATTGAAAATGTTGTAATTCATAATTGTCATTTGATGAGACATTCTGTAGACGTCTTGTCTCACAGTGGTGATGCTTTCGGAGAAAGTCACTTGATTTTGTGGATCATATTTGTACTGACTTTGCTTCAATTTGTGCAAATTTTGAAGAGTTCTAAAGCTATTTCCAATTTCATCTAATGCAGATGCCTCAACTCTTTCGAACTCGTTTTTGTTCTTTACATTTGACATTAAAATTTGCATTTCACCTAAAGCACCTTGATATTCTACGTCAATTGCACAGTTCCATTCCATTTGAGATAAGTTATTATATCGATTATGCTTATTCTGATTTAAATTAATAGAGTGTAATGAAAGCTCATTGCTAAATACGTACATTGATTGACATCATAAAATTAGCTTCAACAGTAATCTTAGCAAAATATTAAAATGTTATTTTCGAAATAATGAAACCAACCAACCAACCTCACAGTAAAGTGTCAATGTTTCAGACGACATCAGTCCATTTAAGCAATCGAACGGATATTGTCCAATAAGTTTGTGAACTTGAAAATATGATGGACATGGTTTAAGTAGAAGATTGTTCTCTTAGGAAAGTTATGTCGATTTTATTTAAAATTAGACTATCATTCTTTGCATCAATTTGTACATTACCCGAAAAAACTTGAATGTCTCCATTTTGATCTTCAACCATTAACTTGTAAACTGTTTTCACAGACTCGATTATATCTTCAAAGAGCACAACTAAAACAGGACAATTGTTTTCGTCATTATCTTCCTCTTCGTCACACTTCTTTGGTCTAAGGAAACATTTGATTGGACTCACATCGCCACAATGAATTGTGTAAAAATGTTTGGATTCAATGTACGGATATTGGCCACCACAGAGTAAGATTGACTCGTCGTAGAATTTTCTAAAATTGACGATTGTCCACTTGTGGGTACAGCTTGCCTGATTGTAAGAAGATGAAGCTGCTTTATTTGGAATATTGTCCATTGGGTGCATTTACAATTGAGCATGCAAACCAAAGGAATCTGTGTCGATGCCATGTCTGCCTTGTCTTGTAGATACAATGGATTGATTTGTGGCTTATCATTCTATTGATACATTATTGCAAGTTGTACCATAGATAGTGGTATAGATTGCCGAGTTGTCAAGGGAATGACAACGTATTTTAATGACAGCTACAACCTCTCACATATTTTTAGTATGTTTAGAAAAAATATATATTTATAATGACATTGGCGTCAAATTTGATTTGAGTATATTTCCATCTATACTTCATATCGTACATCTACAAGTACAATTTATTTACTAAAGAGCATGCGCTTTTCAAATGTGATTATGTTCTGTGCGTTTCATTTATAATATATATCTACAAGTACATTTTTTCTTTCGAAAGAACATTTTTATCGAAGAATTATTTAATTTTCTGATTATATTTTGTGCGTTTTAATTTTGTTCCTATATAAACACGATACAACATTCAAACCCGTAATAATTAAGTTTGTGATTGATTCGAAACACTTGAAAATAAACTTTATTCTTAAATTATTATTTTAAAATGTCATTCTTTGAGTCATTATTTAAAGGTAATTTGAACAAATCAATATATTTTCTCAAATTGATAACTTCCTACTATCAGATAAAAATGATTCCAATTCAAAATTTCCACCTACTATAGTATACTAGTGGCACTGTTCAAGTTTCAAATCGGGGAGCAACAAATCTTCTTATGAATCTATTTGAAAAGCCTCAAGCTCAACAAACGGTGCGACTGACCAGACCACCAAGTCCAAAAGCAAACAAGAATCAATTTGACAATACTCAGAAAACAATAAATAAAAAATGATGACAAATTTTATTTAACTTGAGTCCCTTAAAACAGATTCAGTATAAACAATATAAATTTGAATTTGAATAAATCAAAAATCAACTTAAAAGTTAATCTAGTTCTTCAATTATTGGACCTGTTCTTTGTTTTCTAGGATTTTGATTATTATTATTTTTGTTGTTGCTGTTTGCACTTGCACTGCCACCAGAATTAGACGATCCACCTGAAGCTGATCTACCTCCAGTAGAGCCCTGATTGGCTTGACCAGTGGCTGGTTGTTTTGCCAGAATGGGCTTGCAAACCGCTTCCAACTCTTTGCGCATTCGATCGAAATCGTCCTTAACTGCATCTGCGTTGTTGTCCAACCATTTGCCTACTTCATCCAATTTGTTTTCAATCTTAGTTCGATCTCCTTCAGAAAGTCTTGTGCGAACAAATTCTTGGTTAATGGTAGTTTTCATCTGTTGGAGATAGTCCTGTAGATATTTGAATTCATTCAATCGTTCTTTGCTTTGTTCATCCTGCACTTTGTGCACTTCAGCCTCCTTGACCATTCGGTCGATTGCTTCTTTCGAGAGTCGACCTTTGTCATTGGTGATTGTAAGTTTACTTTGATTTCCGGTAGTTTTGTCCAGAGCAGAAATGTTCATAATTCCGTTTGGATCAACATCGAATGTGACTTCAATTTGAGGCACAGCTCGTGGCGCTTTACGTATACCACTCAGTTGGAATCGACCAAGTAAGTTGTTGTCTTTGGTGAGTGTTCGTTCACCTTCAAACACCTGAACCAGCACACTTGTTTGATCGTCAACTGTGGTGCCAAAGATTTTTGTTTCTCTTGCCGGGATGATTGTGTTACGTGGAATGAGTGTTGTCATTCTTCCACCTTCAGTTTGAATTCCAAGTGAAAGAGGAGTGACATCGAGAAGCAGCAAGTCTTGCACCGTGTCTGTGTCATCTCCATTGATGATTGCTGCTTGGACAGCAGCTCCATACGCCACTGCCTCATCAGGATGAATTGATAGATTCAATTCTTTGCCATCGAAAAAGTCCGTCAACAAACGTTGAATTTTAGGAATTCGAATGGAACCACCAACCAGAACCACTTCATTGATTTGATCTTTCTCCAGTTTGGCATCTTTGAGTGCATTTTCTACCGGTTCAAGTGTTGCCCCAAACAAATCGGCACAAAGTTCTTCAAACTTAGCTCGAGTAATGCTTGCCTTGAAGTCAATTCCTTCAAACAGAGCCATAATTTCGACTGTTGCATGAGTTGCACTGGACAGTTCTCGTTTTGCCTGTTCACAAGCTGTTCGCAGTCGACGCAATGCCCTCTTGTCAGTGGTCAAGTCTTTCTCGTGTTTCTGTTTGAATTCCTGTGCCAGGTAAGTGACAAGCCGAGAATCAAAATCCTCTCCACCCAGATGAGTGTCACCAGAAGTTGACTTCACCTCAAAGACACCATCTTCAATAGTCAAAATGGACACATCAAAAGTGCCACCGCCCAAATCAAAGATCAACACATTCTTCTCTCCTTCAGACTTTTTATCCAGTCCATACGCAATGGCAGCAGCAGTTGGTTCATTGATAATGCGCAGCACATTCAGCCCGGCAATGACACCAGCGTCCTTTGTGGCCTGACGTTGTGAGTCGTTGAAATAAGCAGGCACAGTAATGACAGCATCGGTCACTTTAGTACCAAGATAAGCCTCAGCTGTTTCTTTCATCTTGATCAAAATCATTGAAGATATTTCTTCAGCCGTGAATCGTTTGCTTTCACCGTTGAACTCCACCTAAAAAATAAACATGTCACAAATGTTTGCATTTTTTAATCAAATCACCTCAAACTTTGGTCGTCCACCTTCATTAGCGAGATTGAAAGTGAAATTCTTAATGTCCTCCTGCACTGAGGCATCGCCGAACTTTCGACCAATCAGTCGTTTAGCATCAAAGATCGTATTGTCTGGATTCAAAGCAGCTTGATTCTTTGCTGCCTCACCAACCAAACGTTCTTTGTCAGTGAATGCGACGAACGATGGAGTGGTTCTGTTGCCTTGATCGTTTGCGATGATTTCCACTGTACCGAACTGGTACACAGCAACACACGAATAGGTGGTGCCCAAGTCAATGCCAATTGCGGGAACTTTTTGGTCCATTTTCAAAATTAAATTCAAACTCTAAGTCAATTTAAACGTAGTTATGATGATGGTTGTTTAAAAGGGACAAATAGTCTCGAGTGAAATGTATGCAATGATTCAGACTTGTTTGTGCACCAAAGTTGATGTCTTATCAGACATTAAACATTGATAAAGAAGGCAAATGTCGACTGACATTGAACAATAAAAAAATGTTTTGGTGATTGAACAAACAGCCAAAGTTGAGAAACACTGATTTAACAAATTCCCACCAAGTTAGACATCATCGATCGATTTACCATTTATGCATCATTTGAGTTCTTCTCACTAATTGATTAATCATCTATATCTAAACATCTTTCCAGGAATCATTTGTGTATGTATTGCCAATTTGTTGCGTTTTGTCAATAACACTTCATTATTTTCGGGTGCATTTTTCTTTTTGGTGATATCTTTCCAGTCGAGCTTGGTGATAAAGACTAGAGTGCAAGCTACATTGCTGATTAATGAACGGACAGAAAGACAGCTCTGACAGCTCACTGATAAATGTTAGCCTTTCAAACTAAAGTAACCCAAAGAAAGAAATGTTTGTTATTTTGTGACTCATCAAGTTACACAAGGTACAATATTTTTAATCGAAATTATTATTCTTTACAAACGAAAATCAAATTACATGACATTTCTCTGAAGCTTAAGTTCACAATTAACTCCAAAGAAGTTAGGCAAACAAAGACAATTGTATGAATTGCGATTACTGGAGCAGACACCGCCGTTTTGACATGGCTTACTTTTGCACAAATCCATTGATTGTTCACAATTTTTGCCAACAAATCCAACCGGACAAAGGCAGCTGTAATTAGTAATCAAGTCTTGACAAATTGCCCCATTAAAGCACGGATTCGGTTTGCACTCGTCAGTTTCAATCTCACAATTGCGTCCTTCAAAGCCAGGTTGACAGGTGCACTCATAGGATTCATTCTTGCCAACACAAAATGCATCATTCAAACATGGTTTGGAGTTGCAAGCATTCGAATCGGCAATGCACAAGGCAATGCTTGACATAATCAGCAAAGTCAAATAGGTAATTTTGAATAACATCTTGACTAATTAAGACAGACAACAAATAATAATGAAAATTTATAATGACAAATAAGGTATTGATCGCGGTTTAAATACATTTCTGACTACGAGTTTCATCAAATAATGAAATAGTTGGCATCAGTTATAAACAGGATCTAATTGATATTGGTTGATATGCCATTCAAAGTGCATTGGAGTTGCCATTGCACACAATTGTCTTTACTTATGCAATCATATTGTTTCTCATTTGCTCGGAAACTTCAATTGTACTGGTGTTGTTTGCAGTAGAAATTTTCTGCAACGATAAGAAAAAAAATCATATCAGACATAAGCAATTCTCGATGATTCGGTTAATTATTGATTAAGAGCATTTACTTTCAAATGTGAAAAGAACAAAACAACATTGATCACGTTGATTGAAATAATATTACAATTTATCAAATAGAAGGTTTAGGTTTAATTTAAATAATTAAATAGTCGCATTAAATAATGTTTGCTCAAAGGCGAATGCTACAGCCGTGTTTGGCTACTTGTTACAGTCTGACTTGACAGGGGCCAACATGAAATAGGCCCAGAAGAGGGCAATCAGCAATGCCAAGGCAGTCCCAATATTGAGGCGAGACATAAGACGAAGGCCATTGGTCGGTTTGGTTGCCAACTCCAGTGCCACCAGCATCGAATTCACAGTCCAACTGGACAATCTGCGTTTGGTTGTTCGCGAATAAGTTGCGAAACTGTAACGGTAAATGTGAATTTATGCATTTCTAATACGGCTTTAGTTGACTTACCATTTCATTTACAGAATGACTCTCAATCACTGGTCCCTCAATGGCAATCCACTGCAACCATAAACTCCTGGCGTCGTTCAATGAATCGTTCCATTTGGCGCTCATCTAGTTGACGCAGGTGTACGGTCACAGTGGCACTTGCCTCCGGGTTGACGATTCCTTGGGTCGGCTGCACTACATAGCTATATGGATAGGTAGCCTCCAACTTGAAAGCGATCACTTGATTAGTCAGATTGCGAAGGCTAATCACAACGGCCACCGTACGAGTTAAAATGCCTAGTGGACATATTAGGGGATTAGTCAAAGCTATGCCAAATAGATTGGTCACATTACCGTAAAAATAAAGAGTGCTTGGTTCGATCACAAGTTCGTTGTTCATGGCTCAGGTTTGCTGGTTCGAATTGAGTTGGCAGTTGGTGACACAAATTGGGAACAGTCAATAAAACACAAATACCAGCAAATTGGAACAATGGTATCGAGTTAAATAGCCAGAAATAGTTGGAAACCTACGTGCCAATTTGAACTTGCTGACTGAACCGAATAAAATTATTGGAATTGTGTAAAGTTCGCAAGTGTTGACCAATTGAGACAGGTCATCATTGTAGAGTGAGAACGAACTCTGGCCACTATTTAAAGAGTGCAACTTGTCCGTCCTAAGGCAGTATTGATTGAAGATTTTAGTTTTTGCTTGACGACCTTTCTCTAACTGCTCAGTCCGTTCTCCTGACTATCGGTGAAAGCTCAAGTTCGATCGCTCCTAACTTTTGTGTGCCAAGCAAGAGCAAGTTCCAAGAAATGTCCAACAAGTCTGAAGAGAAACCTTATCGCGGCATGTCGGCCTACATGTACTACGTCCAAGCCTGCTGGAAGGAACAGCACAAGAACCACCCGAACCAGAAAGTGGACTTTCGGCAGTTCTCCAAGGATTGTGGTCATCAGTGGCGTCACATGTCTGATCGCGACAAGCGCCACTATCAAGTGCTCCAGGAGAAGGACAAGAAGCGGTACGATGCCGAGATGGTCAAGTACAGGGCCAAGGAGGAAGAGCGCAAGAAGAGCATCCCAAAGCGACCACTCTCTTCCTACTTCTGGTTCTGCAGCGAAGAGAGACCCAAGGTGCGAGAGGCCATGCCCGATGCCACCGTGGTGGAGATCGCCAAAGAGCTCGGTCGTCGGTGGCAACTCTGTCCTGAAAAGCAGAAACTCAAGTTCGAAGCCAAATCTATCAAGGACAAGGCTCGTTACGAGAAGGAGAAAGGAGCCATCGAGGCAAAAATGGAAGCCGCCGACAAGAAGAATGGTCATTGCGACCACTATTCCAGATCTGGCTCGTCTTCGCAGTCACAAGCCTCCGAGTCCTCTGGAGATGACCAAAGTTCGGATGCCGAGGACTGAACACTTTGTGTGTTCATTGAATGCTTCGTGACACTTTGAACGAAGCTGTTCAATTATTAAAATCTTTCACTTAAGTTTGACTTTTCATAAGTTTTTCCTTTCATACGACTATAACTCATCGTGTATGAGAAATTGTGAATTTATTATCGACAATTTAATTTCTCAGCAAATCTTTTACTTTAGCAAGCTCTCCCTCATGATAGAAAGCACCAGTGGGAATGCCAAGCAGTGTGAGCATGAGTGGATACAGGTCCACATTGACAAACTGGACCGAGTGTCGGTATGCTTGCTTGAAGGCAGGACCCACTGCTGCAAACAGTGGTCTCATCGAGTCGTGCAGATTGTCATAGCCATGCTGACCACGTTTCTCTCGGTTGGCATCTGCTTCGGCGAACGTTTCGTACAGACTCCATCCATCTTCGGCCACCACAATGAACGTGTGGATCCGTCTATTGTCTCGGTAGCGGTAACGTGCCGGAATGGTCGTCTTGGTGTATACTCGCAATGGAAGGCCACTTGATACTTGCTGGTACAGTGCCTTTTCGACCACTTGCTCGAAGCCTGGCTTGGGTTGCACTGTAGTCACCGGATTGGTGCCGTACGAGTCGTACCAGGAACAGTTGAGAAACGAGTCGAGCACTATCACCCGGTCTGGGCTAATTTCCGCTATGCCATGGTCCGAAACGAGCATTAGGTTGGTGCTGGTTTCAAGGCCAAGGGACACAATTCGTTGTCGAACGTAGCCCACAAAGCGATCCAAGAGGCGCACTTTGGCCAATGTTGCTTGGTCGAACGGACCTTTCGAGTGACTGATGATGTCTGGCTGTGGGATGTAGATCATTGCCAGATTGGCTGGATGCTCTCGTCGTTTCATTCGTTCGAGTGTCCAGTCCAACTGCTCATACCAATCGGCGGATCGATTGTAATGTCGAAAGTGACGTGCCCGATGTCGAGAGTACGAGGCGTGACAGCCAATCCACGGTGAACACGCACTGGCACGACTTGTCTCGTACAACTCGTTGGCAATGTAGATCGGAGTGGATCGTTGATTGTCCCACCAGGCATTGGACTGGTGCTCGGCCATCTTGTGCACAAACACTTCGTCGATCTCCTCGTCGTACATGACATTGTTGACGATGCCATGCGTTTCTTGGTAGCAGCCAGTGGCGATCGAGTGGTGATTGGGAAAGGTTTTCGTGGTAAAGGTCGACACCATGTGACCAGTGACCCCATCTTTGGTTGCCAGGTGGAACATGTTCGGCGTGAGCTCCTCACTCAAGTAGTCATAGCGAAAGCCATCGAACGAGATCACTATCAAACGTTGATGAGTGCTCGGCTTGGGTGAAGATCTTTGATCGTCCACTTGACTTGTGTCGTCGTCGATTCGGATCACAATAAATAGAATGGCCAACAAAAGTATGACAAAGTTTGCAAACATTATCGAATAACAACTCTCAAAGACTATTTGAAAACTCAACTTAACATTCAAAACATTTAAAGTCCTTTTAAATTGAATCGAATGCTAATTTCAATTTGAATTTTATTATTCGGAACTCATTTGCAAAGCAAATTTAGTTAGTGTTTGTATTCAGGTTTGTGAATGACACCCGAGAACAAAGTCAACTGGTGTTGGTTCTCTCGAATGAAGAACATGAATGGTCGGTCCACTCGGAAGTTCACTGGAAGTGGTTGTGGGTGGATGGAGGCAGACTTTGGTCGGATGACCACACCAGTGGCTGCAGCAGCTTCCGAGCCTTCTTCGTTCACCTCAACGAAAGTCTTGTGCACCACCTTGGACACGTACAAATCCTTGTGACCGTCAATATTGGAGAAATCAGCTGCCTTGGTGAAAGCATCGTTGACGCCCAACTTAGAAAGAGTTGGCTTCAACTGATACGAGCCCTCGAAGGTGAACTTGGGCAAATACAGAATGACATCCTGATTGTGCAATTGACTGACTCGAGACTCGAGTTTGTTCACACTCAACACTGAACTGATCGACTTGAGTGCAGCGTTCTCGTTGGGCAAGAAGACAAACATGCTCATTGTCTTGTTCTTGTATGGAATCTCCAACAGTTGACCATCCTCGAAGTGAGCATAGTGCATTGTGCCTCGTTGCACCATCAACGGAACAGTCTCACTTTGTTCGCGAGTTAAGTGGAATTGTTCGTTTTTGGTTTCCTTGGCTTCAAACTTGTGCTCCCAAATGCCCTTGAAGTAGATAGCATTCATCAGCACCATTGCAGTGTCTGCTGCCAATGGAGAATCGAACAGTTTCGGGATTTTGGCATGAGTTTTCTCGTTGACCCAGGCATTGAGTTCGTCTGTGGCTTTCTTGGCATTGGTGGCAAAGTCCTCCACAAACAGTTGCGATCCAAAGTAGGTGGTGATGGCGTTCATGTATGACTCCAAAACTGGTCGGTTCTTCTGCACTGCCAAGGAGTTGGCAATGCCCAGAATGTTGCCATCAGCTCGAGTTGGATTGTTCAGTTCGCTCATCAACTTCTGGTAACCATGCATGACATCGTCATTGGAGAATTTGGAGCTTTCATATCTTTACAAAAATAAAATCTTTCATTTGATCCTAGCAGATGGAGAACTCACCCAAGAGTATTATAAATTTCCGAGTAAGTCTTAGTGGCGCCACCAGCCATCAGCATGGACATTGCCGAGCTGACACTGAACGAGGACACGAAAACATTCTTTCCCGGTTCTTCAGCTTCGAGTGCTTGCAAGAAGTGACCGTCAAAGTCATCGTTGGCATGACTCACTTGAAGCACTTTGGCGTCCTCAATTGGAACGGTCAAAGCGAGACCAAACGAAATAAATAGAAACACAATTTTCATCATCGTTGAGTTGAGTTAGCAATACCTTACGCCGTTCAATGCCTCGTTTAGCATTAATATACCTTTGCACAGTCACAAGTTTGTAATCAACTTTACCATCTTACCCCACTCACATTAAATGATTTGTTATGTCCATGCAGTGGTATTGACTTGCACAAGTTAGTGTTTATTTGACTATTTCAATCATCGATCACAATCATTGATTGATTGCCAGTCAACACTTCAATTGAGACAATGTACGAATGCGATAATAAAGTCCATAGTTTGCTCGGTTGTGGCATTAAGTTAATAATTAACCAATTAAGCTCATTATTCCCCAGTCGGCACAATGCATTACGCTCTACGCGACGCGATCAGCAAAAACTTGGCCTGTAATTAGACTGCTCGGGGCTCGGCCAAGTCCACCAAAAATAGTGGTTGCGTACTTCGATAATGAATGAATGATTGAATTAAGCTCATTATTGTAGGTGGCCTCCACCAATAATGACTTTGGTTACAGAAAGATAATCATAAAAGTCAGAGGGGTGATATCACTTTGCAATGTACATGTCAATTTGTGGACATTTTTTCTTAATCAACAAAAATATAAGATAGAGAACATGAATACAATTCTATGGCAACTAAAACTGTGATATATTCAAATATTTGAGACTGACAAATGAGCTTTGTCTTTGCCCTCTTAACTATTAATTTCTTCTAACTGACATGCGCTTTAAATAATCCGATCATTTAAAATGCGTTTTATTTATTGTGTTCGTACAAAAACCTATTATTACTAATACTAATAATACTCAAAGATATAAGTTGTAACTTACGTTACAACGTTGTTAGATGTTCTTGAGATTGACTTGATTTATAATTCGTTTCATTCGTATTCGTAATCATGGCTTGGCTATCATGGCTGTGCCCGTGTTCAAACGCCAAAAGTGAGTGAAATATATTTTCTTTTATCTGGAATTCGGCATTTTTAGATGTCAAGAGTAAAATTAATACATTTAATTAAGATTGGTCAAAAAAGGGATCATCAAATATGCATCGGACTATGCATGAAAGACCTCAATCAACAGTGAAATTGACTAAACCTCCAAGTCCAAAGAATGTCAAGAATCAACTTGGCAGTTCCGAAAATGATTCCGAAACAGCGATTCAAGCAAATATAAAGCCAAACTAAGAATATTCATCATTATGATTTATATTGTACAAAAATGACACGATAAATATTAGTTTATGTTTTTAATATTAAATTGAATAAATGTTAATATTTAATTATGAAAATTCTTCTTGTACGAAGAACATTCTTCAATATGTGTTTTGTCACAACAAAATTGTAATTACTTAAAGTATAACTGCTGTCATTAACCAAACATTCAGACAAATGTCCCAATGAACCGAATGCAAACGAAATATTTGTTTTAATTCAGAAAGATTATAATCATAATGTAATTACAAATGCCTGCAGGCCATGGTGGATGTTCACAATTTTTGAAAATTGATAAATCATTAGTGAATGGTGAAACGAGAACATGTTTTTCATGGTTTGCCTGTTCATGGCTATGAAAGTATGCGAGGCAATTTGTTATTTTAAAATCTATAAATGATAATTAATAATAATAAAAGTATATCTATGTAGTGATTGAAGAGAGTACAAAAGATAACTTGTGTAGCAGCGATGCCACTCGAAATCATGTAAATAATACTCCATTCGGAAATGTGTTTTTACTTGGGCTTGAAAAATCACAGAACATATTTTCTAAGTCGGAGTTTACTATGTCGTTAGTTGATCTAAAAGTCCAAAATGTTAGCTATTTGCTAACATTTTGTCAATTTTTTTAAAACAACATCCAAATATAAAAATGAGTTTTGTAATTTTTAAGCTCAAGTTTTGACCTTTAATTATCTGCATCCAAAGTCAAAATTGGTCCAAGGATTTTGGTGTTATGAGTACATAAGTAAAACCATTTCATTCCGTTGAAATGGCTGACGGTGGTTGTTTTCACTGCAATACACTTTGTTTCGCCTTGCTATTAACAAGAAAGTCGTTCTAATTAAAAACTCATAAAATATGGACAAATATTTACAGTATATTTATAAGTAATTGCTTGTTAGCTGCAAATTACTTAAGTAAGCTAATTATGGAATAAGGTTTACTATTTTTGACATGGGACAGATTTTGGTACTTCTTTACCTTTAGTATTTTGTTGATCATAAATGGGATTGTGAAACGGCAAAATACCAAACAATCAATTATCAGATTCATACGCATGTACATGTGCAGACTAAGTTGAGAGTAATTTGATGAGAAACACAAATCACAGCATACGAACGAGGTAGTTGCACATGTGTCACAGTATCTCAAGTAGCCGAGAAAAACTATTTAGCAAATACTTGGTTTGACTGACAGTGAGTGACTCAATCAATTAGGCAAACACGATTTATTTTATTGTACTCGTGCACATACACAAAGGCATTTTGTCTATTTGAAATTGGGCTCTCACTCCATTCATCAGCACAAAATGCTGAAAGGACCTGCCATCGGCATCGATATCGGTGCAACATATTCGCGTGTTGGTGTTTTTCACTATGGTTCTATTGAAATTATTGCCAATGAACAAGGAAACCGAGCCACTCCGTCGTATGTTGCTTTTACCGAAACTGATCTACTTGTTGGAGAAGCAGCTGAAAGTCAAGCGTCAGCAAATCCAAAGAATACCATTTCCAAAGTGAATCTATTAATGGGCAAAAAATTTGATGATAAATTGGTTCAAAAATATATAAAACGTTCATCATTTAATGTGGTCAACAAAAATGGAAAGCCAACTATTAGAGTAAACATTCAATAAATTTATTAATCAAATTAATTAATTAATTGTCATTTAGGTTGAATTTAAAAATGAAACTAAAATATTTACACCTGAAGACATTGTTTCTATGATTTTGGTCAAAATGAAAGAAATTGCCGAAAGTTACCTGAAAATCAAAGTGACCAATGCAGTGATCACTGTTCCTGCTAATTTCAACTATGCACAATGTCAAGCAACCAAATATGCAGGTGACATTTCCGGACTGAATGTGCTACAGATAATCAAGGAGCCTATGGCAGCAGCCATCGCGTATGGATTGAGTGAAAATAATCACTCAAAAAACATTTTGATTTTTGATTTGGGTGGAAACACATTAAATGTGACGATTATTACGGTTGAGAATGGAATCTTCGAAGTACAATCAACTTGTGGAGATACTGACTTGGGTGGTGAAATCTTTGTCAATACGCTGGCGAACCATTTTGTGAAAAAATTCAATCAAAAATATATTAAAAATATGCGCGATAGCAGTTCATCAATGAAACGTCTCAGAGCTGCTTGTGAACTGGCTAAAATTGAACTTTCCTTTTCAAGTCTGACTACAATTGAGATTGGGTCCTTATTTGAAGGAATTGACATCAAGTCTACAATCAGCCGAGCAAAGTTTGAAGAACTTTGCAATGAGTGTTTTGAGTCAACAATTAATCCAGTGGAAAAGGTTATGTGGGATGTGAGGATGGACAATGCTGACATTCATGACATAATACTGGTTGGTGGTTCTAGTCGAATTCCTAAAATTCAACATTTACTACAAAATTATTTCAATGGTAAAGAACTGAACAAATCAATAAACCCTGATGAAGCAATAGTTTATGGCGCAGCAATGCAAGCTGCCATCCTCAATGGTGATGACACAGAAATGCTTCAAGAATTGTTAATTTTCGATGCCATTCCAGTGTTTCTTGGTATTCAAATTGCTGGTGGAAAAATTATCAACATGATTGATCGCTATTCAGCTAAACATACGAGAGAAACTAAAGTGTTCACTACTTTAAATGACAATCAAACCAGTGCGCTTGTTCAGGTTTTTGAAGTTAACCAAGAAATGACCAAACACATTTTATTAGGCAAATTTTTACTTTCTGAAATTTCCAAATCCCCGCGATATGTACCAAAAATTATAATCGCTTTTGAGATTCTCTCAAATGGAATGCTTTATGTATCTGCGACAGACAAAAGCAGCGGAAATAAAAATAACATTTCAATTAATTTGGGTGCATCAACTAAGCAATTGACGCCGAATCAAAATAAGCAAATTCAGATTGATTCAAAAATAATTGGCGATTTGCAATTAACTTGCCTTACTCCCATTCCAACGTCTCTTGGAATTCAAGGTGTTGACGGGAGAATGATAACTTTTATTCAAAAAGATACTCTTATTCCAATAAAGAAAACGAAATTCTTAAATTCAAATTCTGATGTAATTATCATCAATGTTTGCGAAGGTGAACACACTTTGGCGAGAAACAACAATCAATTGGAACAATTTCATATTAGCCAATCAAAATCATCAAAAATTTCTCCTCAATTCGATATCACTTTTGAAATAAACGGTTTAGGAATCCTAAAAGTATCGGCTATTAATAGGATTACAAAAAATAAAAGCAAAATTGTACTGGAAACCTATAAAACCCATTTAAATAGAAAAATGAATTTTCAATCTGACCGAAAGTCTGTTTATACTAATTCTAAAATTTTGATTGATTTGGTGGAGGTCAATGTGACATCATCCTCGTTTGGCATTCAAAATAACGAAGGAAGATTTATCACTTTCATAGATAGACATACGGCAATTCCAACGAATGTAATCAAAATAATTGACGATCATTCAAATGGATTAATTCAAGTTCACGAACAAACGAAAGCATGTAATTGCAATTTGATGGGTTTATTTCAACTCATAGGCCTCGACAAAGATGCTAAATTGAAAGTAACATTTGACATTGACAAGTGCGGCACTCTTAAAGTGTCGGCTGTTGATGAGAAGAGTCGAAAAGAAGGTAAAATCAAAATTAAATATATTCAATTTGAATAAACTTTGTTTAGGTTATTAAATAACATTTAGTCGATCAAATATATTTGAAATTATTCCATACTTTTTCGAATAGTTTAATAATAAATTTATTAAAAAACTATAACACACTGTAAATGTACATTGAAATAATTATCGAAGAAATATATCATGATAAATACAATTGACAATATGACAATTTTTATCGGACGATATAATAAGTATTTTTAAATTATTAAAATAAATTAAATTATTCACTTCCTGAATCCAATTCAGTTGACCTTGATCTAAATTTCATGACATAAATAATCTTAAATTTTACAATAAGATCGCCACGGCTTTTGGGATCAACCAATTGAGGCAATCCATAATTTGAGATTCGTTTTTCATTGTTCTTAAATTTAGAATGGTAGAATTTAGCAAGATTCACTTTGACAAACCCTCCATCGAGTGTTGGAATCGACAATTGCAAAGCATTTCTTCTGGTGATGTCATCTATTTCATCGGACTTAATCTCGTGAGTATACTCAAGGTGAACTCCATTTGGTTTGAAATGTTGATGTGGCTTGAATTGAACTATAAAGACGACATCAGCTGGAGTGACTCCAGGTCTACGTTCGCCTTCTTTAGCAAATGTGAATCGAGTTCCTTTTTCAGTTCCTGGTTTGATTTCAATTTCAACAATATTCATTTCTTCTGATTGTTCCACTCCTGCTCGATCAAAAATTTTGCGAGCAATTTGCATTCGTTTGACACAACCTTTGAGAATATCTTCGAGAGCTAGCTCGAGCCGATGTTCCACTGGAGGATCCTGAGGTTTGCGTCTAATAACGAAAACAATGTCTGCCGCAAGTCTGCCTGGTGATTGATGCGAAGCCTGTGGAAAGACAATTCGAGAGCCATCCTCAGAATGAGGTTCAATTTTGACTTCCAAAATGTTCTCTTCTAAACTTTCCACTCCAAATTCATCAAGAACGGTGCGACTGATTTTAACATTTTTGGTGCAGCCTTCAAGCATCTGATTTGGCATGAGCAACAGCTCGTGAATAACTTCAGGGTCCTGCTCGGGATCGTCGATTATGTCAAATCGAACCACAAGATTACCCCGTTGTTCTGGATTATCACGGTGTGGCAATCCATGCCCTGAAAAACGTTTAGGCTTGGATGGGTTTACAATTGTGCCCAATGACAAATTCAATTCACTTTCGAGTGTAGGTATTTTGATCACTCCACCATTCGAAAATGTACTTTGAGTCAGTCTGGCAATGTACTCAAGATCAACTTCATTTCTAGTAAAGCACTTATGAGACCTATAACAAAGCACAAAGATTATATCAGCTGGTATTGATCCGGGATATAGATCGCCTGATCGAGGGAAAATAAATTCTTTGCCTTCCTCAGTTCCAGGTTTAATCACAATCAGTTTAGTTTTTTCCTCCAAAGTTTCATTTCCATCAATGTCAAATATTTTGCGTGTAATTTTTCGCCGTTTTTCGCAACCGTGGAGAATTTCTTCCAAAGTCACAAACAAATCACATCTAATTGGCGAATCTATTGAGGAAAATTGTACAATTAATAAAATATGAACAAATTAATCATTTATCAAATCTATAAATTATAAATAGCACAAACACATCGATCAAAGTACACAATAATACATAAAGCTCGAAACATAGCAAGCATACCAATGGCTTTATTGTCGACCACCACAAACTTGACCTTCAGCACACCAAATTTCTGAGCATCAGTACTGTAAGGCAATCCATAACCAGGGAAACTCCGCACCGCTGCACCAGACAAAATATCGTCGTCAATCTCCATACTCAAAACTTCTTTGTTTGGATCCAACATTGGAACCTCAAACGGAGTTCCTTTTTGAATTGGAGCAACAGTTGCAGTGTACTCCAGGTTTGGTCCATTGCGCTTAAAGTGGGCATGAGGCTTCTCAACAACAGTGAAAATTATGTCCGCTGGTGTTGATCCATGCCGACGATCGCCTTCTTTGGAGAAAGTGATTTTGGTAGCCGATTTAGTTCCAGGTTTGATTGGCACTTGCAAAATCACTTGCTCCGTCACTTCATTGCCATCTGAATCTATGATTGATCTGTTGATTTTGAATCTTTTCTCTGTGCCATTGTATATTTGCTCCAGGGTGAGCAATACATCGATTTCAATTGGCGGATCTTGAAAATCTGTAAATTTACAATCAAAACTAATTATTTTTAAATATATCACAAAGTGCAACTAACCATAAATAATTTCAGATTTCACAAGCAAATCTCCTCGTTTTCCAGCACCATCCGGAATGGGCATTCCATGATTAGGGATGCGATGAACTGTTTTAGAAGTGATAAGTTCATCGATTTTATGATTGATTTTCTCGTTCTCAATTGTCACAACAGAGAATTTGCCATGGCAAGCTTCTTCTGCAGTAATCTTGACTAGACATTCCAAGTCAAACCTGAATCGTTTGAATGTTTCATGAGGAATTTCATTGACGATAAATACTACATTGGCTGGAATCATACCGTAGAGTTGATCGCCCTGTCTCTCCACAGTGATTCGGGTACTCGGCATAATGCCTGGTTTGATTAAAACTTGTACTATTCGTTTCTGTTTTGTTTCAATTCCATTTTGGTGAGTGATTTTAATATTAATTTTCTCGTTTCGAATGCATCCTCGGAATATTTCCTCTAGTGGCACACTCAATTGATATTCATTGGGAGGTGGTTGTTGTGCTGGTACTTGGTCATTTTCATTGAGCGATGGCACAAAGTCGATCAAATATTTATAAGCCTTTTTAATTTGGACAAAATTTTCTGCAAGTTGTGGATGCTCTTTGCACTTGTCGGGATGATGAATTATGGCGAGCTTGTTGAATGCTTTCTTGACCTGGATTTTGGTAGGATTTGGCTGTAGATCCAAAATTTCGCTCGCTTCTTGTATGCTCATAACCATTTTGGAACGTTTGAATTGCACTTATTCGATAAAAAAGTGAATTGACAAATGTTTTGCCATCCTTCAACTGCTAAGTTTGTTGCTGCTGTTTGCCTCATGTCATTGGACACGATAAGGCACGATGCATTCGCAGTAATTTACTGCTAGAAAACGAAAACAAAACGCTTTCTGTGGAAATCGTCAATAAATAACTGATGCCACCTGATAAATCACTTTCTCATGCCATTTCATGTATGTTATCAATGGTCGAGCATGAGTACACTAACTAAGTGTTCAATGTTTGCCTTGTGTTTGTGGTAGCAAACTAATAAATTTTTCTCATTATTATAATTTAAAGATAAATCAAAATTCACTTTGAAAACATCTTCACTGGCTCAACAACTTATACCCTTTCTTTAGACTGAATGAGTTGCAACAAACTATACATTTCATCTGGAGCTTTATGGAATGGGAAACAACAAAAATTGCTTCAATTTCATCAAACTTTTTTTTATCAATTCTTTGTCAACTGTTTGAGATTAGACAGCGTCAATGTAAAAGTTCGTATTGATTTTTCAATGAAATATGTCATACAAAAAATGTGTTAAATGTTGTTTTTTTATTTTGTTTATATTCTGATTAGTTTTTAGAAGCAACATCGCAAATCCAGTGTGTATTCATTCTCCAAGATTCTATCAGGACCATTCCGCAAATTGATTTCATCCTTATGACAAACTCAAGTACAATGTCAGATAGGAACTTTGAGATTTGAAGCCCAATTTTTATTACTTGAAAATTAATTGATAGCAAAAGAATAATTTAAACATTGAAATTAGTGATGAAAAATCGAGACAATTGCTGAGTGACAATTTGTAAATATTTTAATAAATTGTTGAAATTGTCTATTTGGCGCTTATTCTTTGTCAATTATTCAAAGCAAATAGTCTCTTTGTTTATGAAAGGCACACAACTAACAGCGCATGCAGTAGTTTTCAAACTATTGTTCAGCAATTTCTTCGCTTTGACTTTGTATTGTGTGTTTTCTCGAAACTCGAAGCTATTTGTTCCGAAACGGACTCAAACTCTAACTAGGATTGTGCTGATTTAGCACAACTGCATCTCACTAATATTGGATTTGGCATGCTTCAGATAAAACGAACCAGATGGATGAAAAGAATGATAAACGATCTTCCCAATAAGTTTAGCTTCCAAATCTCTTCACTCAAGTGCTCTCAAATGCATTTAAAATAGAGGTAGTTACAGGCATTCTTTGAGACAGTCTTTAAATAAAAAACCATATCCCGTCATGTTTTTGCGTCCGGCTTGCTTCGTCGGTAAAGCATATGCCATATGGGACTCTCAGGATCGTAAGTTCTAGCCCCATTTAGGGCGTTGTTAATAGTTTTTGTTATAAAATCATTTTCGGACTCACTTATTGAAGTCAATTGTTGAACTAATAGTCACAGTGAAATGTTCTTGTAAAACAAATACAATGTGTTTCTGAATTGTGAATTTGCATTCTCAAATTAGTATCTTTCAAATGACATTCCTGAAGTAATTGTTTTGTGTACATTTCTCATGCGTTGGCAACAATAAAGTCTGAACTAGTAGTTTTATTATCTCTGTAGCTTTGGTAACCATCAGCCAGTCTGTCGTCGTTCATAGTTTTATCGCATTTGAGCTTATCGACGATAGTTATCGTACGTTTAGCTCGCTAATGCGACTTGCATCATTCGACACTGCTTTTGTATGTGGCAGTTTGGTTGTTGTTGTTGATGGATTGCAAATGTCAATTGAGGGATTTAAAGTTAAAATGCTAAATTAAAGAAGATGGATTTAAAAACCGCATATTTGGTGTTTGACTTGGATTCGAAATGTTCGGTTGAATCGATCAAGAAAGCATATAAAAAGTTGGCATTGAAATATCATCCTGATAAGAGAAGAAAGGATTTTATTGCACAAGATGAAGCAAACAAAAAATTTGTGCACATTCAGAAAGCTTACGAATATTTGTTAGACGCGAAAAAAATTGAATGTTTCGTAAGGTGTTTTACAAAAGGTAAAATTTATATTAATTATATTTGATAAAATAATTAATTAACAAGTCAACCGAAACGCTTCGCGTTTCGCTACGCTCCGCTCCGCTCTCCTCTCGCGTTTACACTTGACTTGTTAAAACACCCAGTTGCATCCTTCCTCTTGAATCCAGTTGGAATATTTAAAAGTAAAAGTAAACAATTTCATTAATAACAAAAATAATACATTTATGAAAATTACATTAAAATGGATTGTCTGATTTATTTGACATTTGTCAAATTAAAACCGATCAGAAGTACATGTTTGCTTGATGTTACAGAGCATTCAAAATTCGTAAAGCATGTACCCGAATGTAAATCACCTTTGGACCTTGAAGCAGTAGGGACAAAAAGCAATGGCCGGCACATTAACTTTTTTGTATGCCACGCAGGCAATTTGGAGTGCGCTATTGATGAACTTTTGCTGACATTAGATGTTGAACAGTGCTTGAGGATAGTAGGACATTTTGGTAGTTCAAACTTGATCATGCTATTAGCACAGCACTTGTGGAATTTAAGTTGGGTCGGATTTTTGGTGGTCAAGTGTGGTTTCTTCTTGTGATGCACTTCACCGCAGTTTGAAGATTGTTCTGTTCGATCACCAACAATGTACTGCTTCATGTACTCAAACTTGAATCCAGTAACAACGAATTGTTAGTGTTGGGCAAACCGAATTTTTTCCCTTGTTATTTTTTTTAGGCAGCGTTTCGAGAATATAGTTGATTTTGTATGCAGTGTAGTATGCACTTCATCTAGTATTGTTTTTTTTGCTTGACTTTTTTCAATTGTAGCACTGTTGTCTTTGGTCGAGCTTGTGATCTTGCTTGGCTTAGCTCGAATGAGACATTTCTGTACTAAGCGTTTTGGTTGTCAATGAGAGATCGTCGTTCTTCGTCAGTAAGATTCAGTCTCTTGATCGCTTTTGAACCGCGAAGGGTAATCATGTGGTTCTGAATTATTTCTAAGCAAAGAAATAACAAAAATGGACTTGAAAGCTTTTGATTTTGCCTAACAGAAAACAATACTCAGCAATGGTATAGAAAGATGCAGTTTGATTATAATGAGATTTAAATAAGCAAGGTTGTTTGCTGTTTTGATCACGATGTATCACAATTCGGCATATAGAAATTGAATAAATTACATAATGAATAATTCTTGAAGCAAACATAAGGACATACCATTGTGATCAGATAAAAACAAAATTGCAATTTAAAACACACAATTTAGTTGTGATGAGATGCGAATGCTACTAAATGACTACAAATATCACACGATTGGGTTGTTGTGCAATTCACAGAAAAAGCTCGAAGAGGAATGTATATTGGGTGGCTTGAAGGGCATGAATTATTGGACTTTCTATTTGAGTTGGTAGAATATTGCAAAACATATTATGAAAATATCCTGAAAACTCGAATTAACATAAAAATTCTGAGCATACCATTGGATTCAGCGTGAAAAATACTATAAGATTGAAGTTTAAAATTGAATTTTTTTAAAACTGATTTTAAGTAAAAATATTAATTCATTGGATAATAATATTTCTGCCTTTGAGCAGTACATTCGTGTTTGACTCAAAACCTCTACTTCTACAGTATCAGTACTTCCACTGTAGATTATCTCCTAACGTCTACTGTGTTAGTCTTCTTTTGCCATGTCATCGATTACTCATCATAGCCTAACCTTTACTGTATAACTTTTCCGTGCCTTTGAGCTCTCCCACCACGACGACAACGACGGCGAAGCTTTTCGACTTTACTTTAATATTATAAAGATTAAATTGTATTAAAATTATCTACAGTAAATGATTTACCCGTTCAGGAGCAGCAATTGTCACCGAACGAATATGACCTCAAATTGAGTCTCGAAGAGATCTTTCGAGGCTCACAAAAGTATCATCCAATTACTCGACATATAGTCGATGAGAATGGACTCGAAAGTAAAGAGGAAACTCAAATATATGTCGAGGTGCCACGAGGCGCCATTGATGGCACTCGAATTTCGGTTCCTAAACAAGGCGACATTGAACATGGAAAAATTCAGGCAAATGTCGTTTTCATTGTTCGTGAACTTCCGCATAAGCGTTTTCGTAGAAAACGATTCGATGTCGAATATACAGCAAAAATTTCAATGGAGGAAGCATGCAGAGGGGAAGTTGTGCTTCAAACGCTCGAAAATAATTCAAATAGATTCATTAAACATTCTGTCAATAGTGTGATTACTAAGAACACTGTTCTAAGGATTCCTAATCGTGGAATGCCTTTTTATAATGGCAATGGAAAATGTGGTGATTTGGTGGTGAAGTTTGAAATATTGAAAGCGGAAATATTGCTCGGTAAAATATAATTAATTATTTTAAGTATTTTTATAAAAAGATTTCTGTTTTCAGAACCTGTGATTAAAGATCCACCAGTGATGCGCTTTCTTTATCCTCGATATGAGGAAATTATCAAAGGTTGTCCGAAAAAGGTGAAAATTACTCGAACTATCACAGACTCGAATGGAAAAGAACAAATTGAAACTAGATTTGTAACTCTTTATATTAAACCTCAAACAAAATGGGACACTAGATTTACGTTTGAACGTATGGGAGATGAACGTCCTGGAACGATTCCGGCAGATATTATTTTTGTCATTCGACAAGTCCCGGATAATAAACGCGGACAAAATAGAGAAAATAAAAATTTAACAAATTCACAGAAAAATCTATCAAAAGATGTCGAAAATTTAGGTCAATCAAATGATAAAGCAAGCAATCCCAATTCAAATCAAATTAATAATCAACGCCGAAATCAAAATGGACCAAATTGGCGAAACAGAAATAATCACAACAATTTTAATCAACAACAAAATCAAAATTTTGATTCAAGACGAAATAATTTCCAAGACAGACAACAGAGATTCAACAATTACTCACATTTAAATTCGGAAAATCAAAATTCAGAAAACATGAACAACAACCAAAACAACAATGGAAAACAGCGCTTTCAAGCATCACCGGATAATTCGAATCAGCATTTTCAAAATCGTTCAAAATATTTTAATCACGACATAAATTCAAATGAAAACATAAATTTCCCAAATCGCACAACAAGACAATATCCACGATTTCCTCGTGGTACAAACCAAAACAACGTTCAAAACAATTTTCGAAACATACATAATCGAAATACAAATTCAAATGATCAACCAGTGAATCTTAATGCGGACAATGTCAATAATCAAACCAAAAACCACGACAACGTAATAAATCCGCAATTAAAAAACCCAAACAATACTTCAAAGCCATTTCCATCTGAGGACAAAAAGAGTTTCAATGTGAATTCAAACAATTCCGACAACAGCAAAGAAGACAATTCAAAAGAAAATGAAGTGAACAACAACAACGGCTATAAATCATCTATTCCAGGAAATTAAACTGGAAATTCCGAAGACAAAATTGCATCATTTCTTAAATTCTTATTTCGTTTGTATCTAGTATATTTGCAATAAATTATATAAATAGGAAAAAACGGTATTTATGAATTGTATTCAATAGAGTTCTCGAGAGAGTCGCGACTGTTGCGTTCGATGTTGTTATCTCAAGCAAGCATAGTGATAATCGTTGTGTTATTGTGCATTGGAAAGTACAGTCTTTACTTTGCTCTCAACTGGATTGCAAGCATACAGTCGTCTAGGGAGAAACATAATAACGACCAAAACAGTAAGACTCCCAACAAAAAATGAGCTTGTTTTGAAAAGTGTGTCTGTTGCATTTGGTCTTATCAATGAGTCTCCTTCGACATCCAAACATGAACATAACATAAGCATGAACGCTTGTGATGACTCATTTGTTGTTGTTATTGTTGAACTATTGGTTGGTTAAGTGACATACAGATACAATTCCACAAAAATAAAATAAAATGCATTTGGACCTGAAAAGCGCATATAACATTTTGAAGGTTGAATTCCAAACCTCACTGCCACTTGTCAGTAAGGCATACAAAAAGTTGGCTTTGAAATTTCATCCTGACAAGTGTAAAGATGCGAATGCTCAAGAGAAATTTACACAGATTCAAAAAGCTTACGAATATATCAAGAAAAATACAAAAAATGAAGGAAATGGAAATTTGTTTACCGGTGAGTAAATTTAAATTTAAAACTCAAAATATTTTTAAAATGTTAATTTCTCAGATTCATCCAAGAAAGAACCCGAAAGTCTGCAACAGCCGGAACCAAATGAATTTGAAGTGCAACTAACACTCGAAGAAATATTCACTGGCTGTAAACTAAAACAAAAAATTACCATTAAAGTTGTTGATGCAAATGGCATAGAAAAAGTCGAATCGAAAACTTTAAAATTTGATGTCAAACCAGGACAAATTGATGGCTCACGAATTATAGTCGATAAGGAAGGCGACCGATATCACGGGAAAATTCCGGCAAATGTTGTCTTCATAGTTCGGGAGAAGGAACATGACTTGTTCAAAAGAGCACGATTTGATCTCGAATATGTCGCCAAATTGACTACCGAACAGGCCTGTTCAAGACAGGTGAAAATTCCCACAATCGATGGCAAAAAACTTAAATTGACCATCAATGAAGTGATCACTCAGGGTACGGTGGAAAGAGTTCCAGCTCGGGGTTTGCCAATTCCAAATGGAAATGGAAAACGTGGAGATCTTATTGTAAAATTTGATATTATTTACGGTATGAATTAATGAATTAAATTAAAGTATTTTAATAATTTAAATTTCTCACAGAAAAGGACAAGAAACAAGACCCTCCAATCCAATACGACATTGCACTGACACTCGAACAAATACTTCAAGGTTGTACCAAAAAGATGAAAATCAAACGTTCCATAGTTAATCCATTCGATGGATCGGAGCGTAAAGAAGATAAAATTTTGACTGTTGAAATTCCAGCAGGAGTTGAGTCGGGAACCAAATTCACCTTTCCCAAAGAAGGCGATCAGAAGCCCGAAACAATTCCCGCAGATGTCATCTTTACTGTGCAAGCTAAAACACATGCAAAATTTATTCGAAACGGTGCAGATATAAAATATGTTGCACTCATTAGTGAGGATGAAGCACGCAAAGGATGCACTGTGGATGTTCCAACACTAGATGGCGACTCTATTCCACTGGTGGTCACAATGAAGATGGCATTCAATTTTAAGATATTCCCAGATCTAGGTCTTCCACAGGAGGGTGATCTAAGGAGGCGAGGAAATTTGATTGTAAGATTTAAAGTACTCGAAAATATTTATGTTGGTAAGTTTTGGTGGTTATTTTTGTGCCATTTTAACATTCATTTTCTCTATAATTCTAAAAGATAATCCAATTGAGAATATGCTTCCGCTAACACTAGAAAATATTCTTCATGGACGCACAAAACAGATGCGAATTCACCGTCTTCTTGTTGATCGAGATGACAATGAAGTTACGGAAAGCAAAATATTGAAATTCGACATTAAACCAGGAACTGAGAGTGGAACTATCTTTCGATACCCTCGAATGGGTGATCAATATCCGGAGAGAATTCCAGCCGATCTGGTCTTTATCACTAGTGAGAAACCAAATCAGAATTTCGTAAGAAACGGTTCCGATATTGAATATACTGTAAGGCTTAGTCGAGATCGACTATCCAATGGTGGCGAATTGGACATTCCAACACTAGAGGGTGAAACTGTTAAGTTGTCCTTAGAAGGAATACTGAAACCAACTGCAGTGAAACGTTTCATCGGTCGAGGTTTGCCATTTCTTGATTGTCCGGAAAAACGTGGAAATCTAGTAGTGCGCTTTGAAATCATCGAAGATAATCTTCAACAAGACCCACCAGTTGAGCATAGTTTATTTCTAACGGATGAACAAATGATGAATGGTTTGATGAAACGAGTCAACATTACACGTTCGATTGTTGATTCAAATGGAAATGAACAAGACGAAAAGAAAATACTGTCCATCGATGTACAACCTGGAACGCATGTTGGGAGAAAGTTTACTTTCGAAAAAGAAGGCGATATTCGTCCTGGATTCATTCCCGCAGATATAGTTTTTATTGTTAATCGTAAATCATCAAAACCATTGATTTTAAAACAAAATGAACCAACTGCTAAGCCTATTTCCAAGCCAACTCCGAAATCAACTCCTAAAACAACTCTCAAAATAATTCCAAAACTCAAATCCAGATTTCTTCCTCAAGATCCTCCAGTAGAACATAATTTTTTCTTAACCCTGGAAAACATCTTAAAAGGTTGTAGCAAACGAATGAAAATCAAACGAGTAATAACTGATGAAGATGGAAATGAAAAGAATGAAGAAGAAATTATTACGATTGAAGTCGAACCAGGCACTGAAGAGGGCAAGCGATATGTTTTCCCTAGAATTGGCGATGAGAAACCTGATTCAATTCCTGCGGATATAATTTTCATAGCTCGTGATAAGCCACATGATAAGTTTGTCCGAAGTGGTGCAGATTTGCAATATACTGCCAACGTGGGAGTAAATGAAATGTTTAAAGTTTTGGAAATTCCTACACTTGAAGATGAGATTGTGAACATTACTGTGACTGCTTTGAATAGAAATGACAACATTAGAATAATCCCTGAACGTGGTTTGCCTTATCCTGGTAATTGCAATCAAAGGGGCGATATTGTGGTGCGCATTGTAAGTCAACGATCTAATGTACGAAATTCTCGACAAATGGAATTGGACGATATAATGAGGAAACTTATTATGCAGATTAATACAAATAAAAGAAACTAAATCTTTTCACAATAATTTTCATAATTTTGTATTAATTATGCATTTTAATCGAATAAATTTACAATTTAAATAATGAATTCGTTAGTTGGTTCGTTCAAAAATCAAATTGTCTAATTTACTTGCTCTATCAGAAGGAATTTTAATGTTTGCTCACTTTATCAGAGTAATGTTGTCTATTCTTAAATGTTGTCTACTTAACTGTATTATACTCAAATGTAAATGATAGAGAGCATAACTCCCTTTTTCTCCCCTCCATCATATTAAGATAACACGGTTACACTCTTGGCCAGCAAACTAACTAAATCACTTGTTCTACAGTTATCGCTTATTTTGCTGATTTCTATGGCATTTGGCATCTGTTTGCAAATGTGCGTGTATTTGTGCATTGATGGTTGAAAGCACTCGAGTTGTCTTTCTGTTTGTAATCGTTGTGTGGTCAATTTGGCCACTCTAAGTCGGGTAATGTAGAATTTTGGATTAATAATTCATAATAAATGAGTGTTTTGTTTTAATTTGTAGAAAAATTGATTAAATTCAATTTTGTTATGCAGCTCATAAAATGGATGATCCATCAACATATTACGCTATATTAGGAATTCCTGACGATTCATCAAGTGCTGTTATTGAAAATGCTTATCTTTATTGGATAAATAATCTTGGCAACCAAAGTACAAATTCACGAAAGCGATATGAGTTATTAACACAAGTTCGTGATCACTTAATCAAACAAAAGGAGAAAGACAATCAACATAACGCAGCAAATGACCATTTGATGTCAAATGATAAAGGTATAAAAATATTTTCTGATTTTAAATAATCGAGTCTTTTTAATTAAAAAGTCAGTAAAATTAATTATATATAAAAATATTATATATTTAGATTATCCTTATTCTGATCCTTCTGAATGCTTCAAAGAATTAAAAATCCCCGAAGAATCTTCTATAGAATTCATTGATAAATTGCGTAAAAATTCAATTATAAAAGCCCAAGAGTATTTGCAGAAAAAGTTTGAAATTCCATCAAAACATTTCCAAAGACAAGCAAAATTATGTGATTTTTTGATTCAATTTAAAATAAAACAAATGGAATCCCAAAGCAAATCAGATGCACAAAATTTGAGTCGAACTGAAGAATTGTACGATGAATTAATGTCTGAAGTTGAAGATGATGACACTAATAAAAATATTGAAAACGAAACCAATCCAAAAACTTATCAATCAATTTATCCTAAACTTCCATTAGATGGTAAAATTACTGCTAATTATATGTATATTTGATCTTAAATTATCTTTAGGATTTTCTTCTCCCGAAATTCATATGGACACTGATTCATTAGATTATGACAATTCAAACAAACAAAATAAAGGTAATTGTTATATTGCAAAATATTATTAATTTGCATTTTTAGATGTAAAATTTTCTAACTCATTGGAACAAGTTCCTTTAAATGACATATTTCAAAATACTGAAAATGCATCAAACAGTTATCTAGATGCCAAAGTTATAATTTTCGGAAATTCGACGTATAAGAAACCAGATTTAAAGAATTTCAATGAACGAAGTTCGGATAATGTTGACAATCACACGAATAAAAAAGATTCAACATCGAATTCAGATCACATCAAAAACACGAATCAAGATGAACCAAATAACGAAAAAGATTCTAACAGTAAAAATTCGTTTAAAGTAGATTTATTTTTGACATTTGAAGAAATTTTTCGAGGCGAAACTAAAAGAATCACTTTGAGAGTAATGGATGGAAGTATAAAGATCAAAGATGAATACATTAAAATCAAAATTAAACATGGAATAACACCTGGAACTGAGATAACCTATTCAAACCAAAATTCTATAATTATTCCCCCTGAAATAATTTTTGTTGTACGCGATGAACCAAATCAAATATTCAAACGATTAAATAGTGTTGATATTGAGTATACTGCACATATCACAACGAAACAAAGCAATGAAGGTTGTGAATTGTCAATTCCAACACTAGAAAATGATCCAATAATGATGACATTTGAAGAAGAAATTACGGACGACAGTGTTGAGGAATTCTCTGATCGTGGACTACCATTTTTGGACGTAAAAAAGAAGCGCGGGAAACTTTTTGTAAAGTTTGAAATCTCAGATAATAAATCAAATTTTCAATATTCTAAAGGAAATCGCAACATTATTGTTATTGAAAAACAAAGTTTCAAACTACCAAAGGAACCACAAAAAGAAATTTATCGAGATGATAAGATTAACAACCTTAATCATGAAAACCAAGACGACTCAGAAACCAAACCAACTTTAAATTCCAGTAAACCAAAGCTTAATAAAAATTACCAACAATTTATTTTAGACGATACAAACAAATTAAAGGATAATAAGATACAAACTAACCAATTTGATCACGATTTCGAAGGTAAATATAATTAAATATTAATTTTCTGTTTTAAATATATTTTTATTAAGATTCCAAATACATCAATGAAAATGAAATAAACCACTCGAATATAACCGAAAGTTATGCATTAGGAAAAGAGCCACAAGAACAACTGCCTCCAAATGAATTTGACTTGAACTTGACATTAGAAGAAATCTATCGAGGATGTACTAAACACAAACAGATTGTCACGAAAATAATTAGTAAGGATAGAATTTGCAAAGAAGAAAACAAAATCGTTAAAGTGGTTGTTGAACCTGGTTCAATTAATGGAAGGAAAATTGTTTGCCAGTTTGAAGGCGATCAAGAATTTCGCAAAATTCCTGCCGATGTAATTTTTACAGTTTGCGAAGAAAAACATTCTATATTTAAACGAAGGGAATATGATATCGAGTATGTTGCAAAGATAACTGCCAAAGAAGCAATCATGGGTTGTGAAATTAAAATTCCAACTTTGGAAAATAAACCTTACTTACTGTCCATCAAAGGAGGAATTGCCCAAAATAGTGAAGAAAAGATTCCAAACTATGGATTACCAAATCCTTTGAATGAAAACAAAAGGGGAAATCTATTGGTCACTTTCGAAATTATTTTTGGTGAGCTTTTAAGATCGTATATCATTATTTATTTATTTTTAATTGGCAGACACGGAAATGGCACAAGATGAGCCAGTTGAACATAACATTTCAGTTACATTGGAACAAATCATGAATGGTTGCTATAAAAAAGTTAGAATCAAAAAGATTGTTTTAGATCGAAATGGAACAGAGGTTGAAGAAGAAAAGATTTTAACAATGGACATCAAACCAGGAACAGCCGCAGGTACTCGTTTTGTTTTCCCTCGAGAGGGCGATCAAAATCCTGGTAAAATACCCGCGGACATTGTGTTTATAGTGTGCGATAAAGCACATGATTTGTTCAAACGAATTGGCTTTGATATTGAATATACTAAGATTTTAACTAAAAGTCAATTTGGAAATGGTGGAAATGTGGAGATACCAACATTGGTAGATGGTACAAAACAAATTTCTTTGGATGGAATGGCAAATGAAAAAATCATTAGAAAATTATATGATTGTGGATTACCAAATAAACTTGGAAAACGCGGAAATCAAATTGTGAAATTTAAAATTATCAATGGTAATTTTGTTTATTTTATTTAAATGTTCTATTAATGATTAATTAAACAGATCCTCAAGATGAACCAATTATCAATTATTTGGAATTATCACTTGAACAAATCCTCACTGGTTGCAAGAAAAAAATGAAAATCAATCGTAACATATTTGATTATTTTGGAAATCTAATTGCAACAAAAATTGAAGAAATTACAATCGACATTGAAAAAGGAACACATGAAAACAAAGCATTTAAATTTGATAAACTTGGTGACAAAAATCCTGGAGCAATGCCAGCAGACATAATTTTTATCGCCAAATACAAAAAACATCCAATTTTCGAATTGGATGGATTCGATCTTAACTACACTGTGGCGATAACTAAAAATGAAGCTAAAAATGGTGTCAAATTAGAAATTCCTTCTTTGGAAGGCGAAATGTTGTCCTTTTCTAAAAAAGACATTAAATTTAATGATGTTCATAAATTCAATGATCGTGGTTTGCCTTTTCCAGGTGACCAACACAAACGTGGTGATTTAATTGTACGATTCCACACTGTCGAAAATAATCTGAAAGGTTGGAAAATTCCATATAATTTTCACTATTTTTTATTTTTATTTACATAGATGAAGAAATTGTACGAGATATTCTTCTTACACTAGAAGAACTTGATCAAGGTGCTGCAAAACGCTTAAAAATCCAACGAAAAATAATAGATCAAGATAAAAACGAAGAAAATGTAGAAAAAATAATTACTGTCAATGTCCAACCAGGAACTAAAGCAGGAAGGAGGTTGAGACATTTTCGTTTGGGAGATCAATATCCTGGCCGAATACCAGCTGACATTGTTTTCATTGTCAGTGAAGCTGATCATAAATTATTTAAAAGGAATGGCGATGATCTTGAATATACTGTGGAGATTAATGAAGAGGATGCTAAGCGTGGATGCGATCTGCAAATTCCAACACTAAACAACAGTCCTAAACGTTTGAATATTGAAAGACCGATTACAGAAAAAGTTACCCATTCATTTAAAGATGCGGGTTTGGCGAATGTTGATAATCCAAAGAAACGAGGAAAGCTTCTTGTGAAATTTAAAATAATTAAATCACAGAAAACAGGTAAAAATAGGTTTTAATTTTTAATTTTTTATTATTATTGCTAAACTATTACTTTGAACACTTAATAGCCACTTCATCTAAATCAAACACGGGAAGTAACAAAAAACAACAAAACAAAAACAAAAATTCAACCACAAGTCTGCCAGTCGAAGAAACGAGGCAAAACAAACGAAAAAAATTTCCTAATTCAACAGAAAATTCCGAATTACCACCACCTCAAAAATATGAATTTCCTTTAACTTTAGAGGAAATTTCAAGAGGCTTGAAAAAAGAAATTTCAATTTTAAGAAAATCATTTGACCAAGATAAGCAAGAATATAGCGAAGAAATTAAATTGCAAAACGAAATAAAACCTGGTACAGTAGCTGGCACTGAAATTGTACATACAAAAACTGGTGATCAAAATGAAGAAATGATTCGCGCTGATATTATTTATACAGTCATCGAGAAACCACATGAATTATTTACACGCAAAGGCAATAACTTGTTGTATGTGGCTAAAATAAGTCAAATTCAAGCGTCAGGAAATTGCAAAGTAAATATTCCAACTTTAGATGGAGATCCAATTGAATATCCAATTGAAGAAGCTATTGAATCATTCAGTGTTAGAAAAATTGACGGACATGGATTTCCACTTTTGGATGACAATGAAAAAAGAGGTGATATGCTGGTTACTTTTGAAATAGTTCCTGAAAATGAGGGTAAATAAATATCTATCATTTATTTATTAACTGAAAATTGTACAAATTTTTATCAAATTATTATTTATTTATTTATTATAGATTCATTAGATAATTTTGCTTTACAAGAACCTCCAATAGAGCATGATTTGCCGTTGAAATTGAAAGATGTTTTAACTGGCAGAACATTTAAAAAATCAATTACCAGGAAAGTGTATGATATAAAAACACAAAACTATATTGACGAGAAAAAACAAATTACTATAAATGTCAAACCAGGAACCGAAGAAGGAACTCGGTTTGAATTTCCTAGAGAAGGTGATAAAATTCATGGAAGGATTCCTTCTGACATCATATTTATCGCCAAAGATGATCCACATGCAATATTTACTAGAATGGGTTCAAATTTAGAATTGCTCGTACCAATCAAAGCAGAATTAGCAATGAACACGTTTAAAATGATGATTCCAACATTGACAGGTGAAATAGAGATTAAGGTAAAAAAACCTTTGAAAAATCCGATTAAAGTAATAGATGGTTATGGTTTACCATACCAACTTAATCCAAAAATGTATGGCAATATTGTTGTAAAATTTATTGTCAATGATGATGTCGGGGATAAAAAGAAAACTTTATGGGATTATTTAATTGAAATTATTACTGATAATAATTATTAAAACAATGTTAACTTTTTATTTATGCAAAAAAATAAACGTTTTTATTATTTAATTAATCGTCTATCTCTTTAATAATGGATTCGTTGTTTGTTATTATTTCTGTTACCGCCATTTCCGAAACCATGAAACTTTGATAAACATTACCAGTATTGTAGTTTAGTATTTTGGATACTCAACGTAAGTATTTATGGCGAGTTAAAATGAGCTCATTGCTCGAGCAAAAACGATATTACACTATACTTACCATAGAAACGATAAAAAAAAGATATCCTGTGTAGATGTGTACACTGTACAGGTTGACAAAAATGCAATTTTTATTATTAAAGTAATTTGAGAACACCCAATCATTGACAATAATTCATTTTAAGACCACTAATTGTAATGAACAAAATTTATATTTCATGAAAGCAGTCTGAATAGCATTATCAGAAATCAATGACAATGTCTACAATTTGGGTGACATCTTTTCCCATCTACTCGACATCTGCACCCACCAGAAGTATCACCTTTGCCCTGTAAAACAGTAAAATGACATTTTCCAAACCTAGCAACAAATATTACCCCTGGTCCCCATCGAGGTCCTTTGGTAGCCCAGCAGATGTCCATTTTGCACATTGTGCATATCACCCCATCACAACCATCAATCTTCATAATGATCACTTTACATTTGGGACAAGGCATCGCCAATCCTTTGGTTATTTGTTCCTGCACATTAAAAAAAATACAAATTTAAATACAAATTTAAATACCATTTAATTAATTTAATTAATTACCTCTAAATGCAGTTTGGTCTTTTTTGCTTCTTCATCGTGAACAGCTTTCATTAGACCGTCTTGATATTGCTTACAATTTTTACCTTCATGTATAACCTGACAGTTGATACAGTTCTGGTGTTTGCACACAGGACAATCGAAGAAGTGTGCACATTCAAATATGCACCAACCAGGACAGTCGGCTGTTTTGCAGTGAAAACTATTCTCAAATTGTTGCTCCGCAACGGAAAGACTAAGTCGAAGGTAACGTTCATATGATTCTCTTGAAACAATTTCTTTGATTTCTCTGTGTTGTAATGCAAAATTACATTTTCCTAATTTGGCCTGGTGAGGACATTGTACTTGGATTTCCTCGTTGTTTTCAATTGTACCTTTCAGACATTGTCTGAAAATCAAATCAGTAATTAAACTTTTTTGATCCGAAAGTTTTCACAAACCTGCAGAATATGTGCAAGCACTCCCTCAACACAACACCTTCACCAGGTTTGCAGTGTTCAAAGCAAATAGGACATTCGAACATCTTCACATTGAGAACACATTTCCAGACATCCTCAAGTTCAGCCAACTTTTGATACATTTGCCTTTCATCATCTTCCCAGTATGACGAAATTTGCACTTTCATTCTCTCAATTTCATTTGCCAATAAACATCCATTTTGAACAAATGAAATCGTATTTTCATTGTTTGTATTTTTCTCATTATTTTCAACATTGAAAAAATTGAAAATTAACTTTGCCATAGAAAATGTGGGATTTGTATCATTGGGGAGATTTTCGTAATGGATTTTTGCTGAAACTTTAAGAATTCCATTAAAATCAATTTCATAAGAACATTCTAGAGTAACCGGTTTATTTTGTTGAGGATTGCATTCGAGGACAAATTTTCCAACAAGGTCGCGCACAAGTTTATTTTCTCCTTGGTAAACTGAAACATTTAATTGTTGCATTGATTCAGCGTTAATGTTTCGGATTTCTTTGGCTGGAATTGGAGTGTTGCGTTTGATCAATGGCTTCATGGTTTCTCCGAATGAATCGACACAAAGTGTTAGTGAAGTGACATCGAATAGGAGAAAATCGTCAAGAAAGCCACTTTCATCACCTTTTATCATTGCAGCTTGTATTGCCGCTCCGTAAGCCACTGATTCATCGTGATTGAGTGATATATCCAACTTTTCCCAATTGAAGAAATCTTGCAACATTTGTCTAATTTTTGGCATTTGACTCGACCCTCCAACCAGAAGTATTTCATTAATATCAGATTCATCTGTTTTAGAGTCATTCAAAGTTT
Organism: Rhizoglyphus robini; assembly: GCA_023373905.1. NCBI lineage: Eukaryota > Metazoa > Arthropoda > Arachnida > Sarcoptiformes > Acaridae > Rhizoglyphus > Rhizoglyphus robini. The sequence continues at coordinate 7,734,171 of JAKIJQ010000001.1, read as the reverse complement.
TAGTAACGCAATTTATGATGATGGTAAATAAATCCGCACACAATTGTTCGAACGTTGTTCTCGTAATACTCGAACGGAAATCGACATTTGAAATCAGAGATTTTATCTCAATTTGAGCTTGATTTGAATTGGACAAAGTTTGTTTCACTTTTTCACAAGCATTTCGTAGTCGCCTCATTGCTTTATGGTCAGTTGAAATATCTTTTCTATGTTTTCGTTTAATTTCCTTGACAAAATATTGAACCAATCTATTGTCAAAATCCAAACCTCCAAGGCTAGCATTTCCACAAGTAGACTTCACCTCGAATGTTCCATCATCAATATTCACAATCATGACATCCAAAGTACCTCCACCCAAATCTAAAATCATTATATTTCGCTCACCTTGAGCTCTATTTTTCAAACCATACGCAATTGCTGAGGCAGATGTTTCATTGATAATTCGCAAGACATGCAAACCAGCAATTTGTCCAGCATTCTTTGTGGCTTGACGCTGAGCATTGTTGAAATAAGCTGGAACGCTTATGACTGCATCCATCACAGAAGCTCCAAGATATGCCTCAGCGATCTCTTTCATTTTTAACAAAATTACCGATGTGATTTCTTCTGGAGAAAAATTTTGGATTTGGTCTTTAAAACGTACCTAAAATATAAAAATATAAAATTAATTTACAATCATTTAGTAATCAAAATTTACCTCAACATTAGATCTCCCTTCCTTGTCGACCACATTAAACGAGAAGTTCTTCCCATCTGATCCAACAGATTCATCAGTAAAACGACGACCAATTAACCGTTTAATATTGTAAATAGTATTGAACGGGTTGATCGAAATTTGATTTTTAGCATCTTCTCCAACCAGCAATCGTCCGTTTTTACAAAATGCAACATATGATGGAGTTTTTCGATGACCATTTTCATTGGGAATAATTGTGACACTACCAAACTCGTACACCGCGACACGCGAATAAGTAGTGCCAAGATCGATGCCAATTGCAGGTATTTTTGTGGCCATTTTTTAACCTAAAATATAGCGTTTAGCAAACTACAAAACAACAGGCAAATCACAACATTTTAACGGAGCTCTCACTGCGACACAGCTGCAACCACATTTAATGAGAATTATTTGTTATCATAGCTAGCCATGTGCACTATGAGCAGTCTTTGATATTACTTGCAATTGTCAAACATACACCAAAGTGATAATATACAATATTATTATCATTTTTATTAATAATCAATTTATAATATAAAGAAACTTTATTCAAATACAAAACCAATTTTGTTTCTTTTTTAATTCTAACAATTCGCCAATAATTGTACGAACTCGAGGCGAAATGAAAAATAGAGCAAATTTTTCGTTTAACATTTCTTCAAGATGATAAAAAACAGATATAATTGCAGATGCCCTTTCAATCGCTTCCTTTTGGTAAGAATCAAGTTTGACCAATTTAGCTCCAATTTTAGTGATAAGAACGCAGAGACATTCAATGTAATCTTCGTGTTTGTGCTTTAGAAGATTATGAAGGCAAGAAAACATTATTTTAGAATTCAGCATGTTCAAATTGTACAATTCGGCTATTAATTTTATGTTTCCAATATAGCGATGGAAAGAGAGTTGCTTTTCAGAAAGAAATATCTGCTCCAATTCTTTCTTTTTCAACTCATCACCACAACTTTCAATTTCTTTTACTCTTTCATCATAATTATAGATGTCTGAGTATAGATTTTTAAAGAAGGTTTCCTCGCAATTCTTAATCAGAATGTTTTTGAATTTCACTTCAACATTTTCACCATCCAAATTCTTTTCAATAAGTTTTATATAAGAAACGTCGGAACAAAATAGTGCGAGTTGTTTAACTTTGCAATGTTCATTTACAACTACATCTAGGACCAATGAAACAACACCCTTAATGTGATGTTTAGTGTCAATTTTCTGTTTTTTAAATTTTTCCAGTTGAGATTGATAATTTTGGGCATTTAATTCGTCTAGTATCGTTTTGATGCTTTTGATTAAATTTTCAGTTTCATTTTCCGATAAGATTTGTTCAATTTTTGATGAATTTTCAATAACATTTTCAAATTCATAAACCACAATAAGAAATCCTCTTTTATTGGGATCGTCAACTAGTGGAAGACCTCTTTCAGGATATTTAAGTTGACCACTGAATTGTGATGGTTTTACTACATTTGGGCTTTGCATAAATATTCCCTCCAAAGTGGGTATATTTATACTGCGAATTGATTTCACCTCATTTGATGGAAATCTTACTGCATACAAAATGTCTGCTCCACTTCTTTTGAACATCTCATGTGGCTTATCACGAGCAATAAAAACTATATCAGCTGGAATTGTTCCAGAATTTACATCTCCAAGTTTTTCAAATCTAAAAGGAGTTCCTTCTAGTGTTCCTGGTTTGATGTTGATATCGACAATTTCATTTTTGAATATTTCTTTTCCGTTTGCTTTTGTCTTGATTCTTCTATTAATTTTCATGCGCTTGTTACATCCGTGTAAAATATTTTCTAATGTCAAGGGAAGATCAACCTCAATGTCGTTGTCCTTGGGTTTTGTTTCTAAAAATCAAATAGAATTTATATCAATGGAAATGCTCAAATGCTCAAACTTACCAGCAATAATTTCAAAACTAACAAGCAAATCGCCTTTTTCATTGGGATTATTCGTACATGGCAAACCACAGCCCAAAATACGCTTAACTGTGTGTTGATTAAAAGTTTTGTCAATTGGCAAAACTTTGATTTCATTTTGCAAAGTAATAATTTCCAATTGGTTTTGTTTAACCAAATCAGTTTGAGAAATTTTAATTTTAAGCTCAAGATCAGCTTTATTTCGTTTAAATTTCTCATGTGGATTGCTCTGAACTTTTAATATGATATCGTTTGGAATTCTTCCAGGATGTATATCGCCTTGTTTGAGCAAAGTTATTCGCGTTCCCTCTTCAATTCCAGGATTAATTTTCACATCTAAAACAACATTCTCAATTTTTTCTTTGGCTACATTGTTAATAATTTTTCGTTTATGCTCTATTTGTTTCAAACAGCCCGAGTTGACTTCTTCCAATGTGAGAATTAGCTCTTTTTCAATAGGATCATCTTGTTGTGCAATTTCAAATTGAATTACTAAATCACCACGTTTTTGTTCATCGTCAACTTTAGGCAATCCACGACCAACAATACGATAACCAAGTTTGTTGATTGGTCCAACGACATTAAAGTTTATCGGATCATCATTGTCTATGATTGGAATCGATAAGGAGCAACCTTGGTTTGCCTCATTTGGGGTAATTTGCGCAATGTAAATTAAATCACTTTCATTTCTTTTGAATGATTCATTTGGCCTAACACGTACAACAAAAACAACATCTGATTGAAGTCCATTCGAGACGTAATTACCTTCACGAGGAAATGTTATTTTAGTGCCTTCCATTGTTCCAGGTTTGATTTGAACGGTCAGTATTTTATCTTCATAATCCTCGGTACCATCAATTGCGATTGCTTTGCGATTGATTTTAATTCTTTTGGAACAACCGTACATTATTTGACTAAGACTTAGAAATAGATCATTGACAATAGACTCAGGCTGTTCAATGATATCAAAAGTCACAATTAAATCACCACGTTTTTCAGGAACATTTGGGTATGGAAATCCTCGTTTTGCAATACGTCTAACTGTATTCTGGTCAATGCTTTCTTCAATGGCCAAATGAAGTGTGTCATTGTCCAATGTGGGAACATTTACTTCACACCCGAGAATCGCATCTTCAGCTGTAATTGTTGCAGTGTACTTGAGGTCAAATCTGACCCGCTTGAAGATTGTGTGCGGTTTCTCTTGCACAACAAAGACAACATTTGCTGGAATTTTACCGTGATAAAGGTCGCCTTCTTTTTCGATAGTAATTCGAGTGTTATTGAGCAAACCTGGTTTAACTTCAACATTTAATATTTTCTCTTCCGTCTTTTCATCGCCATTTTCACTGATAACTTTTCTTGAAATTTTTTCTTGTTTTGTACAACCAGAAAATATTTCCTCCAAAGTTAGTTCGAGGTTAAACTCGTTTGGAGGCGGTTGTTTGATTGGTTTGGTAACTAAAATTGAAAAACAAATAAATGAATTAAAAGTTTGCAAATTTAAATTTCATACCACAAGCGCCATCTTCATTTAGTCCAATCAAATATAAATAAGCTAGTTTTACTTGCAAAAAAGATTCATTTGAACCAACATTTCTGTCAGGATGATGTTGAAATGAAAGATTGCGGTAAGCCTTCTTGATTTGCTCAATCGAAGAGTTTGGCTCGAGTTTGAGAATTTCAAAAGCGTCTTTTGAATTCATTGTGGCATTTTAAATCAACAATATAGCCATTTTAACACAACAACAACATAAACGTCAGCCAAAATTTTTGGATACACATTCAATGATTTATATGAGATAGCAAAAACAAACGTCAATTATGCCTGTGCAGTGCACATTGTTACGATAAGAAATGTATAGCATACATAAAATTTCTGGCTATTATGAGCATACATTTGCATGTCACAATATACAGAAATTTTAGTACTTGTCAGTTAGTATAATCAATCACTAAACATACCAAGGATAAACTCAATTAACAACACTGTTGTCTTGGTTTCAAAAATCTTATCAACTCTGCAGTGGTGTCGGTATATACTTTGTATAATGCAAACATTGGTCATTGCCTGTCTTCGGCAAAGGCATAATTGGTGCAATATTCGTTTATTGGATATACAACAAGAATCAACAAGAAAAATTATTATGCAATATCAATTAACCACATTTAAAATTTTCAAAATTGCATATTTTTTTAAAAGTTATTACAGCTATTATATAACTGTATTTTTGTTAATGAAAAATAGTGAACAAAAAATAATTTAAACCGGCCATACAAAAGGTGTACGACAATGTGTGCAATACATCTGACAGCAACCACCATTTTTGATGATGATCACTTGACATTTTGGACAAGGCATTGCAAGCCTTTGTGATAGTAAATGCTATAAAATGAAAAAATTAGCTAATGTTTCAAATTGACACATTACCCGTACATCCATATACTCCTTTGTCTTTTTTGCGTCTTCATTATGAACGGCTCGCAATCGTAAATTGTCCTGATATTCTCTGCAGTTGAAACCTTCATGTATGACCTGACAATTGATACAATTCTGATGTTTACACACGGGACAGTCGAACAATGCGGCACACTCGAACACACACCAACCAGGACAGTCGGGTGTTAAGCAGTGAAAACTATCTTCGAAACTTTGCTCTGCAGCTGCCAAACTTCTTCGAATGTAATGTTCATAAGCTTCTCTCGAAATGATTTCTTTTACTTCTCTGTGTTGTAGTGCAAAATTGCATTTTCCCAGTTTACCTTGGTAAGGACATTTCACTTGAACTTCTTCGTTGTTTTCAATTGTGCCTTTCAAGCATTGTCTGTTTTATAAAAGTTTGTTATAGGCTATATAACTTATAGCTCAATTTGACTAAGTTTGTACAAACCTGCAAAATATGTGCAAGCACTCTCTCAGCACAACACCTTCGCCAGGTTTGCAGTGTTCAAAGCAAATAGGACATTCGAACATCTTCACATTGAGCACACATTTCCAAACATCTTCGAGTTCAGCCAACTTTTGGTACATTTGCCTTTCATTCTCTTGCCAGTATGACGCAATTTGTAACTTCATTCTTTCAATTTCATTTACCACCAAACAACCACTTTGAATGACTGGAACTTCTATTTTAATGTTTGCATTTTTGTCCTTGACCAAAACACGGAGAATTCCGTTAAAATCGATTTCGTATGTAACTTCTACTGTTGTAGAATTATTTGCTTGTTTGAAATCTTTAATGACAAACTTTCCCACCAGGATATTATCACTCACAAGTTTATTTTCTCCTTGGTAAACGGAAATGCCAACATTGGACTGTTTGATTGTTCCGATGTTGATGTTTCGTATTTCATTGACTGAAATTTGGGTATTGCGTTCAATCAATGGTGCCATAGTGCCACCGAATGTTTCAACACTAAGTGTTAGTGGAGTGACGTCCACAAGGAGAAGATCATCAAGTGATTTATCATCATTGATCATTGCAGCATGTATTGCAGCTCCATAAGCCACTGATTCGTCGTGAATGAGTATTGGGTTCAACTTTTCCCCATTGAAGAAATCTTGCAACATTTGTCGAATTTTTGGCAATTGACTGGACCCTCCAGCCAGAAGTATTTCATGGATATCAGATTCGTGTATTTTAGAATCATTCAAAGCTTTAGTAACGCAATTCGTAATTGAGACAAACAAATCAGAGCACAATTCTTCAAACATAGTTCTTGAAATGCTTGAGCGAAAATCAACTGTGTTAACCAGTGTCTTAATCTCAATTTGTGCCTGATTAGAAGTAGACAAAGTTTGTTTCGCTTGTTCACAAGCATTTCGTAGTCGCCTCATTGCCTTATGGTCATTTGATATATTTTTTCTATGTTTCCGTTTAATTTCCTTGACAAAATATTGAACCAATCGATTGTCAAAATCCAAACCTCCAAGGTGAGAATTTCCACTGGTTGACTTCACCTCGAATGCTCCATCATCTATATTCACAATCGCAACATCCAGTGTGCCTCCACCCAAATCAAAAATCATCACATTTCGTTCTCCTTGAGCTTTATTCTTCAAACCATACGCAATTGCCGAAGCAGATGTTTCATTGATTATTCGCAAGACATTCAAACCAGCAATTTGCCCAGCATTCTTGGTGGCCTGACGCTGAGCATTGTTGAAATAAGCTGGAACGCTAATGACTGCATTTTTTACCGATGCTCCAAGGTATGCTTCAGCAACCTCTTTCATCTTTAGCAAAATCATCGTGGTGATTTCTTCCGGAGAAAATTTTCGGATTTGATCTTTAAATGTCACCTAAAAAATATTTTAATAAATTATTAAATTGAACTTTGACTGTTTCCAAATAAACCAAAATTACCTCAACGCTTGGTCTTCCCCCATTATCTACAACATTAAATGAGAAATTCTTTTGGTCCGAACTAATAGAATCATCATTGAATCGACAACCAATTAACCTTTTAATGTCATAAACAGTATTTTTAGGATTAACCGACACTTGATTTTTAGCATCCTCTCCAATCAGCAATTGTCTGTTTTTGCTGAACGCAACAAATGAGGGAGTTTTCAAATGACCCTTTTCATTGGGAATGATTGTGACACTACCAAACTCGTACACCGCGACACGCGAATAATTAGTGCCAAGATCAATGCCAATTGCAGGAATTTTTGTGGACATTTTTAAAAAGCAATTGCCAAATATTAAATGTCAAATAAACTGCCAATTAAATGAACACATTGTGGCATATATGCAGTATTGCTGCAAACACAAAATTAGTAGGAAATGATGTTATCATCTCTAGGCTGCCTTATCTGGTGATATTATTATTTTTTTAGTGTACATGTAGATGAAGTGTATCCTTGAATAGTATTCCACAAACAAATCGAGAAGTAAATAAGTCAACAAATACATGCGCTCTTTCTGTAAGCACGAAGTTTCTGGCGTTTGTGTGTTTGATATCGAAATACGAAATAAATCGCACATTGCATAGCATAAAGTTAGAAGAAGAAGAAGAAAACAACTTTATTAAAAAATAGAGCGGTGCTGCCCACCTGCGATGGGTTGCCATGAGACACAGCATACTAATCAATCCATTAGGACAATTGCACACAAAATACAAACAAGTGGGTTACAGAATAAAGATTATGCAAAATATAATAGATTTAAAACTATGAGAACATTATGGTATAAACAAGTAGTGTTTGATCACATATAAAAGTCTATTCTTGTGAGTAAATGTGACTACGCAAAATTTGAATATTTAATACTAAAACAAAATAATTGTTTGTTGATTACATTAAATTATAACAGATGTCGGTTGTGTGCTTATATTAAAATGATTGTGTGTAGCTTTAATTAGACATTAATACTTTTCATTTAAAGTAGAGAATATTTCTAGAATAATCAGAAACATGAGAAGAACTTTCAGTATTGGACAACATATTTGTCAATATATATTTAAATTGTATATTTCATATTAAATGTAAATTAAAATTAATTTTATTGCTTGTTCCCGGAAGCAAACAATAATTATTGTAGTACAACTTCTCAATAAGTTATTGAGATGTTTGGCAATACGTTGGCAATAACTTCCAATAAGACAAGACAAGACACTTTTGAACTTCCGTCCACTGCAGACTGTTTCTCATCACAATTTTGAGGTGAGCTTATCATCCCAACACCTTGACAATAGTCATGCATGTTGATAAGATTCCAGGAATCAATATGCCTAATATGCTCCAATGGGGTTAGTGTAAAGTTTCTTATACCAAATTGACCTAACAATAATTTTATATTATAATTTTATGATTAATCAATCAATCATAATAAATTGGAACTGCACCGCATGTGCATTTACCACCCAACGCATCGATACAATTGATCACAAGGTCAATGTATTGCAACAAATGTCAAATGAATGATCTAAATGTGGAGACATCCTCTTAGAAGCTCACACATCAACAATGAGACCACCTAATTTGTGTCCAACTCTATCTGCTTGTGATTGCGATTGGTAAACCGTAAGTAAAATTAGTGTTTTTATAATAAAACAATATTTTCATATTATGACAGTCAATAATGAATAGACATTCGTTTCGAAATTACATGCCTTGGGCACCGGCAATTGGAATCGACCTGGGCACAACCTATTCGTGTGTTGGTGTATTTCACAATGGAATGATCGATATCATCGCCAATGATCATGGCAATAAAATCACTCCTTCCTATGTTGCATTCACTGACAATTCCACTCAACTGATTGGAGAGGCTGCCAAAGCTCAGATTGCCATGAATCCATTTAATACTGTGTTTGGCGCAAAACGACTCATAGGTCGAGAGTTTAATGACCCGCTGGTGCAACAGGATGTGAGGCACTTTCCGTTTCATGTTTTGGACAATAATGGAAGTGCAAATATTGAAGTAAAAAGAGATTTAAATGTAGAATTGAAAATTATTTTACATTTATTTAATTACAGATTTACCACAATGGAGTGCGAAAACAGTTTTGCCCTGAAGAGATTTCTTCGATGATTTTGGTAAAAATGAAAGAAACTGCTGAAGCTTATCTTGGATGCAATGTTACCGATGCTGTCATAACTGTTCCAGCTTATTTCAATGACGCACAACGAAAAGCCACTAAGAATGCAGGTGCAATTGCCGGTCTGAATGTTCTACGAATCATCAACGAACCAACTGCGGTCGCAATTGCATTTGGACTGTACAAGAAAATTAACTCGTCAATGAAAGGTACAAGTTCATCTAAATTTGGCACATTTCGAGGTTCAATACGAAAGAAAATTAAAAATTTAAAACAGAGTTTGAAAAAGATTTTTGGCGAACAAAATATTTTAGTGTTCGATCTTGGTGGTGGCACTTTTGATGTGTCCATTTTAGCTGTGGAAGATGGAGTTTTCAAGGTGAAGGCCACATGTGGGAATACTCATCTTGGTGGAGAAGATTTTGACAGTAGAATGGTCGACTATTTCGTGAAAGAAATTCGGTCGAAACACAACAAAGATTTGTCAAATGAGAAACGAGCTCTTCGACGACTAAGAACGGTTTGTGAATTAGCAAAACGTGAACTGTCGTCATCTACTCGAGCATCTGTCCAAGTTGACTCGCTGTATGATGGAATCGACTTTAAATCGCATATAACTCGAGCAAAATTTGAAGATCTATGTCTCGATTTGTTTCAATCCACACTTGAACCAGTAAGGAAAACTTTATTTGATGCTGAAATTGATAAGTCACAAATCCACGAAGTGATTCTTGTTGGTGGTTCGACTCGTATTCCTAAAGTTCAAAAATTGCTGAAAGAATTTTTTGAAGTTAAAGAATTGAATACAAAAATTAACCCAGACGAAGCGGTGGCTTATGGTGCTGCAATACAGGCAGCCATTATTAAGGGAGACAAATCAAATGTACTGCACAATGTGTCACTGCATGATGTGACTCCGCTTTCGCTTGGCATTGAGACAGCCGATGGAAAGATGGCCACTTTGATTAAACGCAATTCTGCCATTCCAATTAAGGAAATTCACTACGCCACTCCCGACAGTGTGAACCAAGCTAATGTCAACATTACAGTTTATGAAGGAGAACATGAACTGGTGAAGGATAATAACTTTCTGGGTGAATTTACACTTGAAGTCACACAACAAACATTCCGAAACAATCTGCCAGTGATTGAAGTGTCATTCGAAATTGATGTCGACGGTATTTTGCATGTTTCCGCTGTTGACCAACAGACCAAAAGGACGAAACAGATTTCACTTTTGAATGATAAAATTAATCCACTCGAAGCATTGTTTGATCAAGTGGACAATAATTTTGATTATGTGCCCAAAATGTATCGACAATTGGTCCAACTGGACGAAGTCAACATTGTGCCAAATGAAGAGCCATTCGAATGTACTATCTGTTTCACTCAAATTGCAATTGGGGAAGGCGTTGTACTGAGTGAGTGTATTCACATGTTTTGCAAAGATTGTCTCAAGGGAACGATTGAACACAACGATGAGGTTCAGGTGACATGTCCTTTTCAGGATGACCAATACAAGTGCGAATGCATTCTTCAGGATCGTGAGATTAAAGAACTCGTTTCCACCGAAATGTTTGATCGTTATCTCATGAAAAGTTTGTCAATTGCAGAGCAAAATTTGGACAAAAGTTTTCACTGTAAACAAGCTGATTGTCCCGGTTGGTGTGTCTATGATGATAATGTCTATGTGTTTGAGTGTCCTGTTTGTAGCCGGCAAAATTGCATCAATTGTCAAGCGATTCATGAAGGGCGAAATTGTAGACAATATCAACAGGATCTGGAAGACAAATCATTGAGAGATGAAGAAGCCAAGAAGTCGAAGCAACATTTGGATGTAAGTTTGAGTGTTAATTTGTGTTTTAATTAATGATTTTTTTGTTAGGAATTACTCCAAACGGGCGAAGCAATGCGTTGTCCAAAATGTCAAGTGATTATCATCAAAAAGGAAGGTTGTGATGGTATCAAATGCACGATGTGTCATACGGAACTTTGCTGGGCAACCAAAGGATTCAGATGGGGCCCTGATGTAAGCATTGAAATTGACAATATTTTATTAAAAAATATTTTATTTCCAGGGAAAAGGAGATCTTTCAGGTGGATGTCAATGCAATGTCAATGGTCAGAAGTGCCATCCTAATTGTAACAATTGTCATTGAATCCTAAGCGTCAATTATTTTTATTTAATTGAATATAATTCAAACTTACAATTTTATTTTTATAAAATGTATCTTATGTAGCAATACAAATTAGGCCGCTCTCTTCCAAATGCGAATTGCCATATTTTTAGGCCTCACATCAACATTTGATGTAATAAATTGACTCGATAAATAATGAATTCGCGACGCAACTGGCACTTCATCACCCGAATAGACTCCTTTACTCAACACACCCTTGCCAATATCAACTTCAGCTTTACCACAACCTTCGGTGCAATTGTCACGATGAAATTTGACTTTGATCAGTCTTGGCGAATCCTCTTCTTGCACTTTGCCAAACTCCCCAGCTCCACCTCCTTCAGCACGAAAGAATAGTCCCGCATAATCTGCAGTAACATCTTTCCAAATCATCCATGGCCATACTTCGGTTGGGGACTTTTCCTTTGGAAGCTGCACATAAGTGAAGCCAACTGGAAATGGATTTTTGATGGTTTTCAAAAGTAATTGTTGCATATGAGCAAGTGACCAAGTTTGCATCTTCTGACAAACTACAAGATTTTTCTTAGTACAAACAACATCAGACCATTTGCCGAAAGCTGTTTCGTCCGACTGAAATTGAGCACAGTGATCAACTAGATTCTTGGGGCTTCCTTCAGCCCAATTGGTATAAATGACCTCCGACTGGTCAGTCCATTTGTAAGTGCTGTTTGCATACTTTGCCCCGATCCATACATTGTCTGCAACCTTGTGGTCTTTGAAGAATTTAGACACAAATTCTTGCTCTTCATTAAAGAGAATCGAAATTAAGCTCGAATCATTTGCTTGTTGATGACACGTCTTTTCAGCTTCTGTGTATGTTTGCAGTCCGGCCTTGTCGATAATCTTGAAGCACTTGTCTTCTTGATATGCCGTCCAGTCTCCACAACCGGAATCCGCTGCAATGAACTCATCTATGAATTAAATTTAATAATTAAAATTGATTTATTGGATTGGATTGAGACATAATACTTACCATAAAGCGTTGACAGAATAATTAGTGCAAATAATGCACTCAACTTAATAACTTTCATTCTTTTTAAATAATTCGCCCAAGTTGTACTCCAATAAGTGAGCTAGTCTAAATGTCTCATCTTATTGAATAATTAAGCAATTTATACATTGTGGTGCAAGTTGACGTCGTCAAATTGACAATTACTCGTCCATATTGGAGTCCCGAGAATGTTAATACCAATTGGTTCGAATCAATTATAATTACCAAAATAAGTAATAATAAATATTAATTAAGTGATTGAAGAACATTGCTTATTAATTAACAATTGACAAGTTTCAATATATAACAAGAAGATTAAGAAGATTACGAATGTTAAATCAGTCGTACAAATCATTGACTAATCTAGTACGCTCTCAATTTGACGTCAATCAACCAATACAACTTTGCTATTTTGCTATCAACAAATGCAATGGCTAATTACGTTGTTGCTAATTTGGTAACTGGAATATTTAATAAAAATAAATCGCATTTGTTTGACATGTTTGTTTTGTAATTTCAGCAGTGACAATATTCCCAATAGTCAAAGCCAAATCTTAATTGACTAAAGCAATTGATCATTGTAACATTGATTTTCACTTTCAATCGACAAGTTGTATAAAAGGTATTTTGCTTACATGTGATTTTTAAGCAACAAAAAGCATAGAGTGCCTTTGTCAAACTTATCTATGATTTATGGATGAGAGCTGATTTACATTGATAAAACAAGGTTTGCAATTGACATTTTTATCAAACTTATAACCTGTTAAGGTCACTTTTGGTTTTACTGGTCAAGGACATTTTCAAGCAATGTCAATTATATTTGTACAGTATTATTGGAATTTGGTATGATTTATGATGAATACACGTTATAAATGTGGGAGTTTTAGTCTGTTCAGTTAGAAAAAGTTAATCAATGAAGTGGTATTTTGTGTTATCACTCTTACTCAACAATATAATTTTAATTGCCTTTACGATCGCTTAAGCTTATAATTATAAACTTTAGTGTTTTGAATGGTTTAGATTTTTTTTTGTTTTTGTTTTATCTTAAAATGCAAGAAATATTCCTTTCGCTGGAAGAAATACTAACCGGTTGCACAAAACTGGTCAAAAATGTTTCTTCCAAACAGAAGTTTTCAATTGTGCCAATCGACATTAAGCCTGGCATCAGAGCAGGCACCACACTGACAATTGCCCAGTCAAGTGATGCTCCAGATTTGGTGTTTGTTATTAGAGAGAAAGAACATCCAAATTTCCGACGAGCTGGTGATGACATTAAATATACTGCGAAAATTACATCTCGTGAAGCAGAAAATGGTTGTGAGCTAGAGATACCAACACTGAAAAACAAAACAATTAAATTGCCAATCAAGAAGGTGATAAGCGTTAATATTACTAAAATATTGCCCAATTTAGGTCTACCCAATTTTACATTGCCTAAATTGCGAGGAAATTTAGTGATTCGTTTTGAAATTGATGACAATAACATTGGTGAGTTACAATTAGAGATAACAAAAACATGTTTTATGCACATTGAAGAAAGCCAACATTCAGGGAATGCGCTCAGTGACAGTGAACTGAATGTTAGCTTTACTGCAAATTTGAAGTGCACTTTCTCACAGTTTGGTTGTCTCTAGTTAAAATAATGTTATCAATGATTTCAAATTTATTTTATTTTATAGTTGATCCAATTAAAAGAGAAATTCCTGTTTCTTTAGAAGAGATTCTTTCTGGATGTCGCAAGCAAGTGAATGTCACTCGAATTGTACTCGATTCAAATGTTAACAATTCGATTGAAATAGCAGACTTTGTACTCGATATCCAACCTGGAACGAAAAATGACTACAATTTTGTATTTCCAAGAGCAGGCAATCAAATTGCTGGATTAATTCCTGGAGATGTTGTGTTTGTGCTGCAAGACAAACCACACAGTCACTTCACACGTAAAGGAGCCGATCTCGAGTATATTGGCAAAATCAATGCATACGATCTTGTCGTTAACAATCAAATTGCAATTCCTACATTGGAAAATGAAATTGTTTTGTTAACTTTAGACGAGGAAATTGTCAATAATTATAAAACAATCAAACTAATTGAAAATGTTGGTTTGCCCAATTTGGAGAATAAGAAGATTCGTGGAGATATTTTAGTTCGATTTGAAATTGCCTACATTCCATCAGTGGAACACATTCTCTGTCTTGGTCAGAAGAAATTACAAAATGGTTGCAACCAAGAAATAAAAATTTCTCAAAATGTAATCGATCTTAATGGAAAATGTGAACAAAAAGATTTAATTTTACATGTCAACATTGTACCTGAAACTATCTCTGGTACCAAGATCGTTTACTCACAAAACTACAATCTTACCACCAACAACGACAATCTATTCAATGTTTTAGTTTGCGTAAAGGAAAAGCCAAAACAAACTTTCGAACGTTACAATTTGTCATTGTCTTTAGAGAAAATACTAAATGAATGTACTGAGCAATTGAAATTAACCCATTTGACAATCAATGAAGAACGTGATGGAGTTGAGGAGACAATTTCGGCTGTTGAGCTAAATCCTGATGTTAACGATGAGGAGAGATTACTTTTAAAGTCATTACAAGTGTTCATTCGAAATAAATTTTAATGAATTTTTTATTTTTAAATAAATTAATTGCAATTTAATTTAACTTTAAATTTGTTTTTTTGTTTCTAAAAAATTTGTCAAATCAAAATGATTCTGAAGTGTTGTACGTGATTCATGTGAGCCATATCAAAGTAATGACCTTTAAAATGTCATTACAAACATGTAAAACAAAAACAATAATAATAACAACCAGATAATGTGCAGTATTGCAATACTGAATGCAAATGCTAAAGTTGATGAGTTGGGAGAGTGGGTAGATAACTACTGTGTACTACTGAAGGTGTTGAGGTTTGATAATGTAGTCTGCTAATTGCCGGTAGGATGTTTTATTAAGCCTAAACGGAAGATGTGCCTTCGCATTTTGGGTTGCGAACACATTTGTGTGCAAACTTTAACCTCAAAATGAGTGATCTCGAGGTCTATCTTTCACTGGAAGAATTTCTGTATGGTTGTACAAAGTTGCTTTGTATTGATAATGATCATTATGGCCAGTATGTGCCAATCACGATCGAGCCAGGCATTAAATCACTCAACACCATTTTGGTAGTTCATCAAAATGGAAAAGATTTACGGTTTGTAATTCGTGAGAAACCTCATCCAACTTTCAAACGAGTTGGAGTCGATTTGCGATACATTGCCAAGATTACTTCATTTGAAGCAAAGCATGGCTGTGTGCTGCAAGTGCCGACACTGGAGAACAAAACTAAACAGCTGTCAATCAAGTGTGTCAAGAGTGAGTCTATCTGCAAGATTGTGCACAATTTGGGACTGCCCTACTATTCCAATCCGGAGAAGCGTGGAAATCTGGTTGTCCAATTTGAGATTGACGATGTCAACATTGGTGAGTCATAAACTATTTTTAAATCTATTGATAATTTGCATTTATATTGTATATAAATATATTTGTAGTACCGCCAATCGAGCATGCTGTCAATTTGAATTTAGAGGAAATTCTCTACGGTTGTCGAAAACAAGTAAAAATCACTCGAATCATTCTCGATTCAAACCAAACAAAGTATTTCAAAGTCAAGACCTTCACGTTAGACATTGAACCAGGGAAAACTGACAAAATCATCTTCCCTAGACTGGGAAATCAACTTCCTGGTTGCATTCCCGGGGATGTGATTTTCAATCTCAAGGTGGAGCCACACGATTTCTTCATTCGAAATGGAATCGATCTCGAGTATACGGCAAAGTTCAATCTGCACAATGTTGATAGTCAAATAGCTATTCCAACATTGGACAATAAGACAATTTTGTTGTCAATGGAAAACATAACTTTAGAATCAGGTGCAATCAAACGATTTCAAAATTATGGTTTGCCTTTAGTGGATGATCCTGAACAGAGGGGAGACTTACTGGTCAAGTTTAGATATTCGTACGATTGAATGTTAAAATTGAGATTTATTTATTATTAAAATGTCGTTTTAAAGCTCAATATAATTGTCTATTTTCATTACTTTACATTCTGACTAAACTCAAATCAAGAGTAAACTGTGCACTTGAGAGTCGAGACAAACCTGGCGACAACTTTCAATTGTGCCCAAACAACAAAACAATAAAGTGGCCAGTCTGTGTACGATAGTCGAGCAGTTGAGCAGCAATGGAATGCAATAACGTTTGTGTCATAATCGGCAGATAAAGCAGATTTCCTGGAATTGAACAAATAGACTCATGTGTATCTCATGCATCCCTCTGAGGTAGAGCAGCACAACAATAAAGCAATTTAGTGCCAGTCGAGATTGTCAATGTGTGGTGAGTTAATGCAAACAATAATCTCAAGTACGTTCGATAAGCGCCCATTTGTGTATGTGTGCTTACAAGTTAGCAGTGTTAAATGACATCCTCTTTACCTGACATGTTTGTGCAGTCCATTGGGTTTAGTTTGGGTTTAGTCCGGGGTTACCCAAAGTTTTGGGGTCTTCTATAGTTCAGCGCCCTTCCGGATAAAACTATTGAACCTTAATCGTCATTTAAATCTTTTTCGTATATTGAAGAATGTAAAAGAAGATAAAAAGGAGTTGGTTAGATTTTCATTCAAAAATTTTGGATTGAACATTCTTTAAGTTTTAGGCAATTAACAAAATTCAAAATCATACATCGGGCATTTTTGCATATTCTTAATGCATTTTAAGATGCCTGAATGGTAACACACTCATTCTGATACTCGCATGTACTATCTCATCATTGCCTAGCAATCAAAATAGCAACGATAACACACATGAGCAATTGTTCGTATCACTGGACTGCAGCCACCTTTGCTGTGTTCCATTGTGTCAATTGACTAGTACGATCATAATTTTGTTGAAATTTGTTTGTTTACTATTTGTGAAGTAAAATGGCTAAAACACCTGCGATTGGTATTGATTTGGGCACCACCTATTCGTGTGTGGCCGTGTTCCAGTACGGAGTGGTGGAAGTGATCGCCAATGATGAAGTCGATGGCAGTCGAACCACTCCTTCCTATGTCTCTTTTACTGATAACGAACGATTGATTGGTGCAGCGGTGAAATATCAGTTGGGCATGAAAGTGGAAGATGAAGAAGAGGCCGAGAGGATTACCAAGAACACTGTGTTTGATACTAAACGATTGATTGGACGCAGATTCAATGATGAAACGGTGCAACAGGACATGAAGCATTTTCCGTTTGAAGTGATCAACAAAAATGGAAAACCTATTATTAAGGTATTTGTTGTTTTATTGTTGACTTTGCTCTAACATGAATTTTTGACAGGTCGAATACAAAAATGAGTCCAAAAGATTCACACCCGAAGAGATATCGTCGATAATACTTCAGAAAATGAAAGACATTGCTGAGGGATATCTTGGTGTTGAAGTTACAGACGCGGTTATCACTGTGCCTGCATACTTCAACGATGCACAACGTCAGGCAACAAAAGATGCCGGTGCCATTGCCGGACTGAATGTGTTGAGAATTATCAATGAACCAACTGCTGCTGCCATTGCGTATGGACTGGACAAAAAGTCAGAAGGAGAGAAAAACATTTTGATTTTTGACTTGGGTGGAGGTACTTTCGATGTTTCAATTATGACTATTGAGAATGGTCTGTTCGAAGTAAGATCCACTTCTGGTAATACTCATTTGGGTGGTGAAGATTTTGATAATATTTTGGTGGACTATTTGGTGGAGGAATTCAATGGAAAATATGAGAGAAATATGCGTGATAGCATTACTGCCATTCGACGATTGAGAACTGCATGTGAACAGGCAAAGATTGAACTTTCAAATTCAACGCTCGCTACAATTGAGATTGCCGAGTTGTTTGAAAAGATTGACTTTAAAACAAAAATTAGTCGAGCTAAGTTTGAAGAACTGTGCAATGAAAAATTCGAGGAGACTATTGATCCAGTGGAGAAGGCGCTCACTGATGCACGAATGGACAAAGATGATATTCACGATATTGTCCTGGTTGGTGGTTCGACTCGGATCCCTAAAATTCAAAGATTGTTGCAAGATTTTTTTGAAGGAAAAGAGTTGAATAAGTCAATTAATCCTGATGAAGCTGTGGCTTATGGTGCTGCGATTCAGGCTGCCATTCTCAACGGTGATGATACCGAAATGGTGCAAGACTTGCTACTTCTCGATGTCATTCCACTTTCACTTGGCATTCAAACTGTTGGTGGCAAAATGACCAACCTGATCAATCGTAACACAACTGTGCCTGCAAGGGAGACTAAAATCTTTAGTACTTCTTATGACAATCAAACTAGTGTGCTGGTTCAGATTTATGAAGGCGAACGTGCACTGACGAAAGACAACAATCTGTTGGGTCGGTTTCAACTCACTGGCATTCCCAAACTATCTCGTTGTGTTCCTCAGATTGAAGTCACTTTTGACATTGACGTAAACGGCATTCTCAAAGTGTCAGCTATGGATAAAAGTAGCGGAAATCAGGGAAAAATTACTATCAAAAATGACAAGCAACGATTGACGCAGAATCAAATTGAAGAAATGATTAAAGATGCTGAAAGACATAAACTCGATGATGCACAACACCGAGAACGAATTAGAATTCAAAATAACTTGAAAAGTTATGCATTGCAATTGAAATCTACAGTCAACCAAGAAAACTTTAAGTCAAAAATGTCTGAAGAAGACTGCCAAAAAGTTGAGAACAAAGTTGATGAAATTGTCCAATGGATCGATAATAATGCTGATGCCTCGATTGAAGACTATGAACGAATGCGAAAAGAGTTAGACGCGGTTTGCAAACCTGTTTTGGAAAAGTTCAAACAAGCTAAAGTGAATCGCAATAAAGCAGGTGGATCAGGTGGAGCTGGTCCTGGTCCTAAAGCCGGTCCATCGGGAGCCACTGGAGGACCAAACAAAGGTAATCCTAAAACTGGAAACCCAAATAATAAAAGTAAATCTCGAACTGGCCCAATCATCGAAGAGCTAGATTAATTTATTAACAATTTTATTATATTTAAGTAATCTGTTTACATTTTAACTATAAATAAATATTAAAAGTTCATACATTTGATATTTTAGTAAAATTATATTTGAATTCCGGTTTTGATGACCCATCTTCAACGATATAGAAATTAAGTATCATTTTGCCACGTTTGCTGTGATCATTTGGCAATGGTAATCCTTCATTATCAATTTCATAAACGGTTTCTTTAGTAATTTTTTCTTTAATTTGATACAAAAGCGACGGTTTTTGTAATGTTGGAACTTTTTGCACAAATTTTCCTTTCGAAGCTTGACTTGAACTTATTGTAGCAGTATGTTCAATGTTAGCGCCATTTCTTTTGAAAAAAGAATGTTTTTGATCACGGACAACAAATACAACATCCCCAGGGATTTTACCAGGATGTTGATCACCTTCTCCTTTAAAAATAAAATTTTTCACCAGTCTTTGTTCCGGGTGCAATATTAATTTCAAACTTCTTTGATTTATGTTTTGCAATTCCTTTTGAATTTCTTTCAATTCGTTCAATTTTTTTGGTGTTTGGTGCATCCTTTAAAAACTTCATCTAATGTAAGCCACAGATCAATTTCTTTTGGTAGTACTTTTGTTAATGATTTTTTATTTCCTGTGTTTATTTCTATATAGAGTTTTAATAAGAATATTATAATTAAATTTAAATTATTATTTTACCTTTATCCGCGTCCAAAATTTCAAAACGAATAATTAGATCACCTCGCTTATCAGGATTATCAGGAAATGGCAAGCCTCGATCGGAAATCTTTATTGCAGTTTCAGGATCAATCTGTTTGTGAAGATTTATGGGAATTGTTTCATTGTTTGTTAGTGTTGGAACAAGTATTTGGCCACCATCAGAAATTTGTTTTGAAGTAATTTGTGCAATGTATTCTATGTTTACTCCATCTCGAACAAATTTATCATGAGGCTTTTCTTTAATTACAAAAATTACATCTGATGGAGTTTTTATCTGGGAATTGGTGTCCTTGATTTTTAATAACAATTTTTTCACCTGTTTCTATACCTGGCTTAATGTCAAGAGCTAATGTTTTGTTCAAATGTTTTATTATTTTGTTGTCATCTACTTTAACATGAATATCAATATTTTCTTTATAGCCATGAAGAATATTTTCTAAAGATAATTCTAAAACTTGATGAATTGGTGGATTTTGGCTTTTTGTTTCTTTTTTCGAGTTTATTTGAATTATCAGTTGAGTCCTCTTGTTATCCGAACAAAAACCAAATATAAGATTTAAATAAATTTCTAATAAAATTGGCACTACCTGTGTTTTGGCCATTTATTTCAAAGTTTACCACAATGTTGCCAAGCTTATCAGGTTGTTCCAAATGCGGCAATCCATATCCGTGCAAGATTTTGACACTCTTAGAATTAACTGGGTCATTATGTTCGAGTTTTAAAGGAATGAAAGAATTGTCGTTCAATGTTGGAATTTGTCTTTCAAAGCCCATCAGTGATTCAAAATTTGAAATCTTTACAGTATATATAAGATCAACTCCAGTTCGCTTAAAATGTTTATGTTGAATTTCTTTAATTGCAACTATTACATCACCAGGAATTTTGTTCCAACTTCTGTTGCCTTTTTCTTCAAATTTAAACTCATGTTTAGCTTCAACGCCCGCTGGAATATTCAGTTCAATATCAGCATCTTCAAAAGTTTCATTTCCAAATTCATCAGTGATTTTACGTTGATAATGAACAATTTTAATGCCACCATTTAAAATTTCCTCCAAAGTAATTTCAATCTCACAATGAAATGGATCTACTTTAATTTGTGACATAATTTTTGGCTGGTCTAAAATCAAAGTTTTCAGTTGCTTGTGTGAATCGGTTTTAGGGCCAAGTAAATTTGCATATTTATTGTTGATCAAGTTTTCATTTGATTTGTCTGCGATAACTTCGTTTGAAGATTGTCGTTGATATTTTTCATTCAATATTTCTGGCTTTTGAGATATTTGAGTATTAGAAGTTGCGCTTGTATTTTTGTGATGCAACTGCAATTTTAAAAAATTAGAAAAAAAATAAAAATAACTTTACAAATACTTTTTTCGTCGATCACTTCAACTTCAACATCAATATCTCCTCGCATATTTGGACTATAAAAATATGGTAGACCTTTTCCAATAATTTTTCGCCAAGAATATTTTGAAAGTCTAGGAATTTCCAAAACTGTAGGTTCGTTATCGAGTAATGGAATCTCTAATTTGCATGGATGTCCAATTTGACTTGATGTGACTTTTGCAACATATTTAAGATTTGCCCCTTTTCGCGCAAAAATTTTTATGCGGAATATCAGAGATAATAAAAATTAGATCCCCAGGAATACATCCAGGTCGTCTATCACCTTGTCGATACAAAGTAACTCTCCTTCCAGCTTCCATTCCGGGTTTAATGTCAAGAGGAATCATTTTTTGTTTCAATAGTTTCCGTACCATTTGAATCATAATTTTTACGACTAATCTCAATTTGTTTAGAAAACCCAAACAAAATATTTTCGAGTGAAAGAGACAATGGTATTTCTTTGTCGGGATCTAAGACGCATTTTTTTTAATATAATATATTAAAAGTATAAATTTACCTTTTCGATCGTTGTATACAACTTCAAAGTTTACAATAAGATTTCCTCGTCTCGTCATATTTTCATCTATTGGTAATCCTTGTCCATTGAATACTCTTGTGCTGTTTTCTTTCGATAAATCCTTCACAAATATAGGAAATGATTTATCTTTTTCAAGAGTTGGAATCTCTAATTCCAATCCATTAAAATTTTCGCTTTTTGTTATCATTGCATGATAAATAATATTTGCGCCATCTCTTTTAAAGTATGCATTTGGTTTATCTCGTGCAATAAACACAACATCTGAAGGAATAGAATCTGGATTTTCATCGCCATATTCGGCGAACCTACATGTCGTTCCTTCAATCGTTCCAGGCTTAACATCTATCACCACTACTTTATCTACAAATTCTTCCTTTCCATTTTTTATAAATTCTCCTATTAATCTTTAGTCGTTTTGTGCATCCATTAAAGACATTTTCCAGTGTAAGAGGAAGAGGATATTCGACATCTGGATCTTTGATTTTTGGTTTTTTCTGAATAATATTTACAAAATTATCATCATATAGAAAAATGTTGAATTAATTAATTAATTGTGAAAATTTAAATACCTGGAATAATTTCGAATTTGACCAAAATATCTCCACGTTTATTAGGATCGTTAGAATGTGGCAAGCCAAATTTAGATAGTTTTTTAATTGACCCTTCTTTGATATCATCGATAAATAAAGATTTGATTGCATTTTCCAGTGTGGGAATTTCAATCTGTCCGCCAATTCCCAACTGGGCTTGAGTTATTTTTGCAGTATACTCAAGATTTGCACCATTTCTAATAAATACATTGTGCAGTTCGTCATGAGCAATAAAAACGACATCAGCTGGAATTTTCCCAGGTTCTTGATCTCCTTCACGGGGAAAGACAAATCGTGTTCCAGATTTTGTGCCGGGTTTAACATCGATATTAACAGTTTTATCTTCTGTCTTGCCATCTTTGTTTCCATTGATCACTTTGCGAGTAAATATTTTTTTCACTATTGCTCCGTTTAATATTTGCAACAGCGAAAGTGGAAGGTCATATTCAATGGTTGGTGTTGGAGAAGCATCTTGACCTAAGATATCATTAAGGTTATAAAATATATTTGAAATTAAAATTAATTAAATTAAATTATAAATTTAAATTACCAAATAATATTTTAAAATGAACTAAAAGATTTCCTCGTTTATTATTATCGTTTAAATCTGACAAACCAGCATTGAGGATTTTTCTCACTGTTTCAGGAGTTATACCACCATTCGTTGTCAATGGAATCATTTGATTATCTAAAGTTGGAATTTTTAAAGTGCAACCTAAAATTGCTTCTCGGGAAGTTATATTTGCAGCATATATAATATCCAAACCATCACGCTTAAAAAGGGAATGAGTTTCTTCTCTAACAGTAAAAATAGCATCAGCTGATATTTTATCATATTCTTTATCGCCTCCTTTTTCAATCGTAATTTTTGTTCCTTCGACTGATCCTGCTGGAATAGAAACTTCAAGATATGCATCTTCTTCATTTTGAGTTTTATTTTCATTCACAATTTTTCGTTTAATTTTCATTCGTTTTAAGCAACCACGATAAATTTCTTCCAATGAAAGTAAAATTTCATATTCATTTGGTGATAGTTTCAATTGTTGCTTAGTTGCTTGTGGATTAAACGATGTGTCTAAATGTAAAAAATATAATCATATTAATAATTAACTTATTCAGAGAATTAGTACCCTTTAAAACATTTTTATTATTTTCTTCGTTTCTGTTTTCCACAATTTTATTTTTGATTTGTATTGAAAGTTCATTTGCCTCTACTTCACTGACCATTTCAAATTGAATCAATAAACCACCACGCATTCTGGTGTCACTTGGATAAGGAAGTCCACGACCAAAAAATCGTTTCTCTTTACTCGATGCAATTTCTTTGTCCAACTTGACTTTCAAAGTGGTATTTTCCAATGTAGGAACTTCAATTTGAACATTATTTTCAACTTGACTTGGAGAAACTTTTGCAACATATCTTATCTCTGAACCATTACGAATGAAATGTGGATGAGGTGCATCGGAAACAGTGAAAATTATATCCGCTAATGTTTCATTCTTAGATGGATCACCATTTTTCTCAAATGCAAATTCAAACCCAGTGGGAACGCCTGGCTTAATATCAAATTCAAAGGTTTTTTCTTCCACGTTGTTTGTAACACCTCGGTCCGATCTCTTTATGTCCACGGTCATGCTCTTTTTACATCCGTTTAAAACTTCGTTCAATGAAAGTTCGAGACTAAAATGATTTACTGGGCGTTTGGGTTTTTGTGACTCGGCTCTCTTTTCTGTCTCGTTTTGAGTTTTATTTATTTTTTGAGAACCTGTAGAATCTTCTTTTTCTGACAGATAAAAATCGATCAATATTTATCAAAAAATATTAACAAATATTACCATTTACAATTGTTGTATTCTCTTTAATCTGTTTGTCTTGATTTATTTTTTGTTGAACTTCAACATCATCTAATGTGTCGACCAATTCAAAACGTACCAAAAGATCTCCTCTAGATTTAGCATCCTCTTTTCGAGGCAACCCCCGGCCAGGCATTCGTTGAAATGCATCCACATTGATTTCAGTTTCTTTAATTTTAATGACTAGAGGTTCATTGTCAAACATTGGTACATCAATTCGATGAGCATCTTTAGCATTTTCAACGCTTTTCAAAACACGAGCAGTGTACTCGACATCGTATTGATTAATTCGCTTAAAATATAGTTCCGGTCTATCCTTAATGATGAGAACAAGATCTCCTGGAAGTAATTTAATACTTTTATTGCCTTCTTGCGGAAAATCAAATCGAGTGTCAGTTTCAACGCCAGGTGAAAAGACAATTGGAAAATCTTTTGGATCATCTTGCACTTTTCCAATCATTTCCATTTTGCGAATGACATTTACAGTTTTAGTGCCACCATTGAACACTTCCTCTAGTGTTAAGTGCACTTCTTGTTCAAGAGGAAGACATTTTGGTACAATTTTTCGTTGTCTCACAAATGGCGTTGGCGTTTTCTTGTCTAAAATTATTGATATTAATATTTAATTTATAATCATTTAAAAATACTATTTTGTGATGCTGCTTGCTTGTGTTTTTGTTCCACTGTCTTTGGTTCAAGAATTATCGCTGTTTTTGGCTCCGCTTTAGACTCAGGTTTGGTTTCATTTTCTAATTTTTGGGCCTCATTCAGATTCACAGTTTCATTGTTAATTGTACGAATGTTTTGAATCTTTAAATTATTTAACTGTTCTTGAGCTAAATTATAATTTAATGATTGATATAAAATTTAAATAATTTTACCATTGTCTTGTTCATTTGATTTAGTCTCTGAAAACATTAGAGATTGTGTTTGTTCTTTGCCATTTAAATTGTTTGCACTTGAAGATGTTGCCTTTGGATTTTGGTTAGATGAATCTCCATTTTGAGTTTTATCGAGATTAGGATTGGTTGGTCTAACGATATCTAAAATAAGAAAATTTATTAATTGTTACATATTTATCAAATAACGTACCATCCACATTTTTCAGATGTGGTTTAGTTGCAACGTTTGAATTGTTTTGAATTTTCGATTCGTCTCCGCTTGTGTATGCTGATTTTTGGCGAACAGATTTACTACTAAAAAAATTTTCATTTGGATGGGTATTGGGATGCGGCGTTTGAAATCTCTTGACTAGATTTTTTACATTTGGCGCAGATGGTTCTAAGGCAAAATTAATTACATTTGTTAAAGCAATATAAAATTGATCATACCGTTACTCGTTGGTTTATTTCCTGTTGATTTCGCGTTATTTTGAGAAAGAATTTCTATAAACAAATGAATTTAAATTAATGTTGCAATTACTAAATCTGTTACCATCTTTTTTATCAGCAACATTAAAAGAAGCATTAAGTCTTCGTGCTTGATAATTTGGAAAATTTTTTTTGTAACTCATAATTTCATCAAACACAAATTCAGCAAGCTTAACATGATCTTTTTTACTTTCATCATGAGCACATTCAGCTTTCAATTTTCGAAACGCCTCTTCGATTTCTTCAATTGAAGCATTTTCTGAGACTTTGAAAAATTCATAATGATAATTTAAATAAGACATTTTTTGGGAGCTTAAAAATGACTTCATTTGAAATTTACATTTAAAAACATTAAACTCAAATTCAAACTTGAAAGTATTTGATAATTTGATTAATCAATATTTTAATTAAGCTGATTGCATAGAAACAAACAAATTGACCGGCTAGTTGTCAGTGGTAAGAGCTTGACTTTGTTCAATCACACTCAATTGTAATGTTGGCACATGAGCAGACCAATGTTATGAAAATGGAAGATACAGAAGTGTATGCCCATTTGGGTTGTTTCTACTTAACACCCAAATTGGGGCAACCCAGGGTATTAGACGACAGAGTCCATCTTCCCATATCAAAGCTCCCAACCACTCAACAGCAATAAAAAGTTATCATATGTACCTAATACTCACTAAATGATCCCCTCTTGAGGCAAACAAAATTCCAGGAATTGATAACATCAACATGAGCACACAATACAACGCAAACATGCAAAAATGCATGCAGTCGTCCACTCCAAATCAGGCACACAATTTACCATTGATTAGATTGTCATCATTTGCGGCGACAAACAATACTTGTGCCGGTCTAGGTCTACAAAAAACGAGTGGACAACTTATTATTAAGCTAATTAAGGTTAATTTTGGCACTTGACAGAGGAAATGAACAACACCTTTGCTGAGGGAATGAGAGAAACGGAATTGCACAAATTAAATTATGCATAGGAAACAGATTTATTATAATAAGCTCCCTCTGGAGAAATAAGTGAAAATTAGTTTGAAAAATAAATTAATGGACAATTTAAAAAAGATTACATATTATGATGATATTTATTTGTTTAATCGAAATTTAAGATTTAATACAAAGATCTAATCTGAATATTCAGAATCACTTGAGTCTTCATTTTCAATCTTAAATCGAACCACTAAATCGCCTCGTTTGTCCTCATCATTCGGATAAGGCAGACCTTTGCCTTCGATCCTTCGAACAGTTTTACTGTCAATTCCACCTTCAACTTTCAATTCAATATCTTCGTCATCATCATCATCCAAAGTTTGAATTGACAATTCAGTTCCATTGAGTGATTCCTGTTTGCTTATCTTAGCGACATACTCGAAGTCAACTCCATTGCGTTTGAATAGGTCATGTGGTTTAGAGTAGACAATGAACACAACATCAGCAGGAATTCTGTGTGGATCGAGTTGGTCTCCTTCTTTGAGGTAGGTAAATCTGGTTCCTTCCTCGACACCGGGCTTGATGTCAAGAGTAACTATTTTACTTTCCTCTTCTTCCTCGTCCTCATCGTTGATGACCATTCGTCTAATTTTGAGTCGTTTCGTACAACCATTCAGTACATTTTGAAGTGGAATTTGAATGTCAGTTTCAACTGGTGGATCCTGAATTTTACTTTTGATTACAAAAATAATGTCTGACGGAATTTTTCCAGGTCTTTGATCACCCATTTGTGGAAAAGGAATTCGAGTGCCATCCTGAGTGTCTGGTGGTATTTCGATGGACAATATTTTATCCTCCGTTTCTTCGTCACCATCAATATCTGTAATTTTGCGAGTAATTTTCAGCTTTTTAGTTATGCCAGTTTGTAATTGCTCAACAGGTAGATATAGTTCATGCATCACAGGGGGGTCTTGTGGATTTTCGATTATATCAAAGGTGACAATCAAATCGCCTCGTTTATCTGAATTCTTTGGGTATGGCAAACCACGATTGGGAAAACGAATAACAGCCGTGGAAGGTTTCATGATATTATCCAAAATTAGTTTTTCTTCTTCGTCTTTCTCCAAAGTTGGAACCATATAATCACCACCAGTGGAAAATGTGCTTTGAGTGAGCTTGACAACATATTCAATGTGAGCGCCTTTTCTCGTGAAAGTGTCATGAGGTTTGTCGTAGGCAACAAAGACAATGTCAGCAGGAATCGAGCCAGGAAGACGATCACCTTCTCGAACGAACCGGTACTCGGTTCTTTCCTCAGTTCCAGGCTTCACTTCAATTTCTACAATTTTTTCCTCCAACATTTCATTTCCATCACTGTCAAATATTTTTCTAGTAATTTTTCTCCGTTTGGTACAGCCTGTAAGTATGTTTTCAAGTGATAACTCTAAATCGCATTCAACTGGTGGTTCTGTATTAGGAAGAAAAGTTGTTATTATGGTGGTTAAATTATTTTAGTTTTGACATACCAACAGAATTATTTTTGAGAATATCAAATCTCACAATCAGATCACCCCTATCTTTGGGCTCATCTGCAAAGGGCAGTCCATAACCTTGGAATGTTTTGGTAGCTCCATACTTGATTGGACTCAACATCTCGAGAGTGAGTTTCTCACTTTCGAGTGTTGGCACTTCGAGTGTCAATTTTCCCTCTTGTGCCTCCAATGGAGTGACCATTATGGTGTACTCTAGATTGGCATCATATCGTTTGAAGTATGGATGGGGTTTGTCACGTGCGGTGAAGATAATGTCCGATGGAATTGTTTCGGGTCGTTTATCGCCTTTTTGGTAAAATGTGAATGGAGTTCCCTCCTTAGTGCCAGGTGCAATGTCTACAGCGAGAAAGACATCTTCATATTGCACATCTCCACTCATGTCCGTAATGGACCGATTGACTTTGACATTCTTCTTGCATCCATGTAGAATCTGTTCTAGTGTCAGGAATAGATCAATTTCCATTGGTGAATCCTGTGGTTTGTCGGTATCTATTGGTAAAGAAAATAAATTAAATTAAAATTGAGCGAAATAATCAAAAATTACCATAAATAATTTCGAATCGTACGACAATGTCTCCTCGGGAACCTTTTCCACTTGGATGCGGCAAACCACGTTCAAGAATACGTTTGACCGTATTTGGAGTAATAAGTTCATCAACCTCCAGAGGAACAAATTCATTCTCGAGAGTAGGTATTTGCACATGCCCCAGGCAGGCCTCTTCACTGGTCAACCTCGCGATATATTCAAGATGAAATCGCGATCTTCGAAAATACTTATGAGGCTCCTCGCCCACAATGAAAACTACATTTGCCGGTATTCGACCAATGTGACTGTCACCTTCCTTCTCAACGGTCAATCGAGCCCCAGTTCCTATTCCGGGAGTGATTTGTACTTGAAGTACTTTCTCCTCTTCTTGAACTTCACCAGTTTCTGGATTCAAGACTTTACGGGCTATTTTGTGACTCTTCAAACAACCTTGGAATATTTCCTCTAAAGTTAGCTTTAAATCAAATTCGTTTGGCGGTGCTTGCTCGGGAATGGATTCGTTTGCTGTAATTCAAATTATTTATTACAATTTTTATGATTTATTATTTACATTACCAGGCTTTTTATCCTTTTGAGTGGCATCATATTTGAATTCGACCAAATAATTGTACGCTTTTTGCAGTTCCATATATTTTTCATGTGCATTCGGATCAGTCTTATTTTTATCAGGATGATTCGCCTTTGCTAACAGCCGAAATTGCCTCTTCACTCTATCGATTGGATCGTTGAAGGGAACATTCAGCAAATCGTATG
The DNA here is from genome assembly GCA_023373905.1 of Rhizoglyphus robini. NCBI lineage: Eukaryota > Metazoa > Arthropoda > Arachnida > Sarcoptiformes > Acaridae > Rhizoglyphus > Rhizoglyphus robini. The sequence continues at coordinate 7,704,479 of JAKIJQ010000001.1, read as the reverse complement.
CTTTTTGAGCATCCATAACGAGAGTCATTTTGAGATATTTTTATTAATTGCGTTATTGATTTAATATAATAGGCAAATTAATATATTTTCAACATGATGAAATGTTTTGTTTGGCTTGGGGCTTCAATCACCAATGAATCACTCATTGGTAAATTGTTCTTGATCAAAATTCCTGAGAATTGCAGTTTTGTTACAGTTTATGCTTGGCAACTAAAACAAGACAAAGTATAGTGTCGATTTGCCATATGCAGTCAACAGGCAAAACAACAAACCACTGTAGAAATGAGAATGGGAAATAGAGACACAGAAAAGCAATCGTCTGCAAATATGAAAACAAGTCTGCATGCACAAGGGAATGCTAACAATTGTAAGTTGAGTGTTTGAGCGTCTCCTTATCGCTTCCTATTATCAATAGTTACGTTGATAGCTCTGACATGTCATTATTCTCATGTAAAAACAGCTTAGTAATCTGAAGTAGTCTGCATTCGATTTTTAGTAAATTAAAATCAACACAATTCAATGAATTCACCAAGCAATTTTGGTTATTATTTCACAATTGACAATTTCAGTTGTCACCTGCAGGAGACATCGATTCCGTTTTCGTATATTTTTCCATTTGAAACGATCGAAAGATTCCAGACTTTTGTCGAGGTCACACCAAAAGGGCCAAACAACGATTACATTTCAGTTTGTCTGTGTTTGACTCCAAACCAAAATAATGAAAAACTGAATGAAAATACTAATTTGAGGGTTGTTTTTTCAATCATTGATTGTACCGGTTGCAAATCTCAGACCAAATGTATGTATAAAGCAGAGTTCTTTAATTTATTTGATAATTTTTTAAAGCATTCAAGAAAAAGCTGAAAACATCAAATGTCACTTCAATTGGAGCTGCAAAGTTTGTACATAAAAGCTTTTTGCTTGATCCGGTTAATGGTTTGTTACCAGGAGATATGTTGACCATTTGTTGTCAGGTAATGCTCTAAGTTTTATCATAATAATAAATTTCAATTTTTTAATAACAAGCTTAAAATGGAAAAAGAAACAAATGAAACACTAGAAATGGACACAGTTTTACTTCTCTCAAATGGCAAAGAATTGAAAGCGCACAAATCAATTTTATCATCAAAATCTAAGCATTTCGAAAAATATTTCACAAACCAATCCAACCCAAATCGCATTCAGATAGACGACAATCCAAAAGTGATTATCAACATGATCAACTTTTTCTACAATAAAAATGACTTTTCAATGGATACAACAATGTCTCTTGAATTGCTGAATGCATCGATCAAATATGAAATTGAAGAATTGAAAAATTATTGTGCGCAATGGTTTTGCACGAAAATTAACGATAAAACTGTTGGATTCTTTCTGGTTTTGGGTGATGAGTTCAATTTGGACTTGTTGAAAACTAGCGCAATAGATTATATCAATAGGTAAAATCAATATCTTCTGAATGCTTTTCTAACATTTTTATTATTATTCAAAAATAGAAATCGATTGATAATGCAAAGTCCTGAATTTCATCGTGATCTCCAGAATAAGGCTGATTTGATGTCCGAATTATTCAAGACATTTTTCAGTTGATTTGCAAATGTGTAATAAAACAGAAATTGTCTGTACTTATTATCATTAAATGAGTTTACTGTATGGGGAGTTATTTGCTGTGCATTTGTCCTATTTACTCTACGAGCAGATTTATCAATTCTTAGAATGTGAGTACTCGCGGGTATGAGAGACACAAACACAGGCAATGTGTGCAACTCAAGCAAACCGTTATGTTAATTATAAATGAAAGACAATGTACGAGTGACTAACAAGTCAATGCCTATTCTCTTTCAAAAAGTGTCTTCTGATGCAAACTAATTGTAATACTCTCTTCCTATTGTCAATGTGTTCTTAATGAGAAAATAGCAATCTTATCTTATCAACATTACTCGTCGACAACCGCTACTTTAACATCGGTGACTTGTCAGACCGATCTTGTTTCCTCGGTTCTCAAACCTTTTTTTGGTCAACATTGTCAAATGGCTTGCGAAATGGCCAAAGCACCCGCAATTGGAATTGACTTGGGCACAACTTATTCGTGTGTGGGTGTGTGGCAGTATGGAATGGTGGAAATCATTGCCAATGATCAGGGCAATCGAACCACTCCTTCGTATGTTGCATTTACCGACACGGAACGATTGATTGGTGATGCCGCCAAAAATCAAGTGGCTAGTAATGCCACAAATACAGTGTTTGATGCAAAACGATTGATTGGCAGAGAATTTGATGATGCGACCGTTCAACAAGATGTGCAACATTTTCCGTTTAATGTTGTCAACAGCAATGGAAAACCTAATGTTGAGGTAATTGTGTTGTTATCTATTTTTGGTTTATTTAAATTCAAACATTTATGTATAGGTTCAATACAAGAGTGAACGGAAGCGTTTCTGTCCTGAAGAAATTTCTTCGATGGTTCTGAGTAAAATGAAGGAAACAGCCGAAGCATATCTTGGTGCTAAAGTGACCAATGCAGTGATCACTGTGCCTGCGTACTTCAACGATGCACAACGTCAGGCAACCAAAGATGCAGGTGCCATTGCCGGTCTGAATGTGTTGAGAATTATCAATGAACCAACTGCTGCTGCCATTGCGTATGGACTGGACAAGAAGGCACAAGGCGAACGAAACATTTTGATATATGACTTGGGTGGAGGTACTTTCGATGTTTCAGTGCTGACAATCGACGATGGCGTGTTTGAGGTGAAATCTACTTCTGGCGATACTCATTTGGGTGGTGAAGATTTTGATAGTCGAATGGTGAATTACTTTGTGGTGGAATTTAAGAATAAACATAAGAAAGATTTGTCCAACGATAAACGAGCACTTCGACGTCTTCGAACTGCTTGTGAACAGGCCAAAAGAAGTCTGTCTTCTTCAACTCAAGTTACAGTTGAAGTAGACTCTTTGTTCGATGGCATCGATTTTCGTTCAAACATTTCTCGAGCTAAATTTGAAGAAATGTGCGCAGATCTATTTCGGTCAACACTTGACCCGGTAAAGAGAGCACTTGAAGATGCACAGTTGGATAAAGCTGAAATTGAGGAAATCGTTCTGGTTGGTGGATCAACACGAATTCCTAAGATTCAAAAGTTGTTGCAAGAGTTTTTCAATGGAAAGCAGCTGAACACTTCGATCAATCCTGATGAGGCAGTGGCTTATGGCGCTGCTGTGCAGGCTGCAATCATCAATGGAGACGAATGTGACACTCTGCAAGAGTTGTTGCTATTGGATGTGGCTCCATTGACACTTGGAATTCAAGTGGTCGGAGGAATAATGGCACCATTGGTCAAACGAAATTCTACAATTCCAACAAAGGAGACTCAAGACTTCACAACACTGTACGACAATCAACCAGGAGTGGAAATCAAAGTGTACGAAGGAGAAAGACGTTTGGTTGAGGATAATCATTTGTTGGGTAAATTCAACTTGAACGGCATTCCACCTGCACGGGCAGGAGTACCCAAAATTGATGTCACATTTGCCATTGACCCAAACGGAATATTGAACGTCACTGCAGCTAGTCGTGAGAGTGGAAGCACCAATCAGATCACAATCCTAAATGAAAATAATCGATTAAAACCTGAAGAAATTGAAAAAATGGTGCGAAATGCAGAATTGCTACGTGAAGAAGACATTCAAAATCAGGAAAGAGCTCAAACAAAAAGTGCACTTGAAGTGTATGCAAATCAGCTCGAATCCACCATTAATGAGCAAAGCGTTCGATTGAGAATATCACAAAATGAACGAAGAATAATCGAGGATAGAGTTGATGAAGCTAGGCAGTGGTTGGAGGTGAATGGAAATGGTGCTTCAGTGGATGAACTTGCGAGAAGACGAGTTGAATTGGAAAGAGTTTGCAATCCAATTGTAGCGAGACAATTTGATTGAGTGCGTGACAAATTGTCACTTACAATCAATGACTCATTGGCCGAGGCCTTGAAAGTGTGCTTTACTTATGTTTCATAAAATATCGTTTATCATAAATCAATGATCATTCATTTCCTAAACTGTCCTTCAACATTTTCCATCTTTAACCACTTTTAGTTCGCCACAAACAACAGACAACAAATAATAATCACCATCGCATTTTTGATGATATCAACAGTTCCTAATAGTTTTGACTGCTACTGCATGTCATGACATTGTATATTATTATTATACAACACATAACATTGTTTGCTTGCATTGATGATATTGGGATAGTGCTGTTAACAAATATTTTTATGCATTGAAATTGTTATATTAAAATGTCTAAAAAGTCTCCAGCAATTGGCATCGATTTGGGCACTACATATTCGTGTGTGGCAGTGTACGAGCATGGAGTAGTGGAAATAATTGCTAATGATCATGGCAATCGAACCACTCCGTCGATTGTGGCTTTCACTGAAAATGCACAACTGATTGGTGAAGCGGCAAAAGTTCAATTTGAAGTTGAACCTGAAAATGCGGTTTATGACATCAAAAGATTGATTAGACGACGTTTCAATGAAGAATCGGTTCAATCGCATGTCAAACATTTTCAGTTTAAAGTAGTGGACAATGGTGGAAAGCCTAATGTTGAGGTAACCTTGTTTTGTCAATTGTTAAACTGTAAAATGTTTTCTGTTTAGATCAAAGTCAAAAATAAAAATCAAATTTATTGTCCTGTAGAAATATCTTCAATGATTTTGGTCAAAATGAAAGAAGCTGCTGAGGCTTATCTTGGAACCAAAGTCAGCGATGCAGTGATCACTGTGCCTGCCTACTTCAATGATGCACAACGTCAGGCAACCAAAGATGCAGGTGCCATTGCCGGACTGAATGTGTTGAGAATTATCAATGAACCGACTGCTGCTGCGGTTGCGTATGGACTGGACAGGAAAGCTATTGGATAGAGGAATGTGTTGATTTTCGATTTAGGTGGCGGAACTTTTGATGTCTCCATTGTGACACTCGATGATGGATTCTTTGAGGTGAAAGCAACATCTGGTGACACTTATCTTGGCGGAGAAGATTTTGACAGTCGAATGGTGAGCTATTTTGTTCAGGAAATTCGACGAAAACATAGAAAAGACATAACTGCAGATAAGCGTGCACTTCGACAAATGCGAACAGCTTGTGAACAGGCTAAACGAAGTCTGTCTGTGTCAAGCCAAGCATCAGTTGAAATTGCATCTTTGTTTGATGGCATTGATTTTCGATCAAACATTACTCGAGCAAAGTTTGATGAAATTTGTTTGGATTTGTTCAAGTCTACCCTTGAACCGGTGAGAAAGACCCTGACCGATGCCGAATTAGATAAATCAGACATTCATGAAGTGATTCTCGTTGGTGGCTCAACACGAATACCAAAAATCCAAAAATTATTGCAAGAATTTTTTAATGGTAAAAAGTTTAACACTTCTGTTAATCCTGATGAAGTGGTCGCGTATGGAGCTGCGGTACAGGCAGCGATTATTAGTGGAGATAAATCAGCTCAACTGCAAGACGTATTGTTGTTTGACATAATACCATTGTCGCTTGGCATTGAGACGGCAGGCGGGAAAATGGCCACTTTAATTAAACGAAATTCTGCAATTCCAACCAAGGAATATCATTACGATTATTCCCGATGATGTCAGCCAGTCGAGTGTTTATATTGCTGTTTATGAAGGTGAAAATGACTTGGTCAAAGACAATAATTTGTTGGGAGAATTTACACTTGAAGGTTTCAGAAAAACTGACGACTCTTTGATAAAAGTGATCTTTGAAATTGACGTCAATGGAATTCTCAATGTGTCTGCGGTTGACGATGCAACTGGTGTGAAGAATCAAATTTCAATTTCAAGTGACCAAAGTGGCATTTCCGAGAATGAAGTACATCAAATGAGAAGACAAGCAGATGAATATAAAAATCTACTTGAATTGGAAGATGTCACTTGTGTGCTCAATATGGAGCAGTTCAAATGTTCAATTTGCTTCAGTGAAATTGATGTTGGGGAAGGTGTGGTCTTGAGAGAATGTCTGCATACTTTCTGCAGGTAAAGTTCACTTTCACTTGAGAGCACACTTGACACATTGATTATACTTAAGAGATTGCCTCAAAGGTACCATCGATCATAACGAGGAGGTTCAAGTGAAGTGTCCATACCAAAACGACCTCTACAAATGTGATTGCACTCTTCAAGACCGCGAAATCAAAAATCTTACATCTCCCGAAACGTATGCTCGTTATCTACAGAAAAGTATTTCCGTTGCCGAACAAAGTGTGGACAATAGCTTTCACTGCAAGACAGCAGACTGTCCTGGGTGGTGTCTGTTTGACGACGATGTGCACGAGTTCTTCTGTGAGGTTTGTTCGCATCAGAATTGTATCAACTGTAGAGCCATTCATGAGGAGATGAACTGTCGAGAGTACCAAGATGACTTGGAAATGAAAGCACAAAGAGATGAACATGCTCGACTCACTAAACAACATCTCGATGTGAGTTATTCATTTTTGGTATAGTACAAAACATAAAATAAAAATATGATTTTTAGGAGCTGCTTGAAAATGATCAAGCAATGCACTGCCCCCAGTGTCAGGTGATAATCATCAAGAAAGAAGGTTGTGACGGAATGCAATGTACCGTGTGCAAAACTGAGATATGCTGGGCTACAAAGGGATTTAGATGGGGACCGGGGGTAATGTTTGACCGCATAATTGTTGATAAGATTTACTATTTACAATTTATTATCAACAGGGAAAGGGTGATACATCTGGTGGATGTCGATGTGGAGTGGATGGAGTGCGGTGTCATCCAAATTGTCGATTTTGTCATTGACTTATTTGTATTTGTTTTTCATCAAGATTATATACACTAATAAGTAGACATACATTATATTACTTTACTGAAATGGATCATCAATTACAATGTGAATTAATTGTCTGGAATTAAAATCTTTTATGTGACAATTTAATCCAAAGAAAAAAGTGATTTTATTGAATTGTTCCGAATTGTTGAATGTATTTCCTCATAAACCAATCCTCAAAGACAACCATTTTTCTGCAAGAACATTTCCCAGTAAATACAAACATTTGCCTACCACTACGCTTTACCACTTGTGATAAACAAACAACTGGCAGTTAGATTGGCAGTCGTTATCGCATACTCTGCAGCGTTTGGCTCACTAATTTCTCATAGCTTTATTTGTGTCTCCTCAGTTAGCTCAGTTTGTTGTGCTGCAGTCGCTTTAGTCTATTACTTTTTCAAGCTTTATTGACAAGTCAAGTCAATCATCTTTTGTGCTATACACTGAAAACGCGTCGCAATGGGCGAAAAGGTACCTGCAATTGGAATCGATCTGGGCACCACCTATTCCTGTGTGGCTGTGTACGAGCATGGTGCTGTGGAAATTATCGCAAATGACCAGGGCAATCGAACCACTCCGTCTTACGTCGCCTTTACCGAACGGGAACGCATGATTGGAGATGCTGCCAAAAATCAGGTTGCCTCCAATCCGGAGAATACCGTGTTTGACACTAAACGACTAATTGGACGTCGGTTTGAAGATGAAGCTGTTCAAGGTGATATGCTGCATTTTCCATTTAATGTTGTCAACGATGGTGGCAAACCGAGTGTTGAGGTATAAGTTTGAGCTTAATATTTAAAATTGGGGTTTAAAAAATTGTTGCTTATTTAGGTTGAATATGGAGGACAAAAGCAGAGATTTCTTCCAGAACAAATTTCGTCGATGATTTTGGGCAAAATGAAAGAAACCGCTGAAGCTTATCTGGGCAAAAAAGTTACAGATGCTGTCATCACTGTGCCAGCTTACTTTAACAATTCCCAACGACAAGCCACTAAGAATGCAGGCGAAATTGCCGGTCTCAATGTGTTGCGTGTTATCAATGAGCCGACTGCTGCTGCCATCGCGTATGGACTGGACAAACGAGCACAAGGCAATCGCAATGTGTTGGTGTTTGATTTGGGTGGAGGCACTTTCGATGTGTCCATGCTCGAGATCAATGATGGAGTGTTCGAGGTGAGGTCTACTGCTGGGGACACTCATCTTGGCGGCGAGGATTTCGACAGCCGAATGGTCGACTATTTTGTTGGCGAAATTAAACGCAAACACCAGAAAGACATTTCCAATGACAAACGAGCCCTGCGACGACTTCGAACTGCTTGCGAACAGGCAAAGTGCATTTTGTCATCGGCCACACAGACCACTTTGGAGATTGCGGCACTTTATGATGGAATTGATTTCACTGCCAACATCACTCGAGCTAAATTCGAAGAACTCTGTCATGACTTGTTTCTGGGCACATTGAATTCAGTGGAAAAGGCAATCATGGATGCTCGAATTGATAAACCTGAAATCGACGAGGTTGTTTTGGTTGGAGGTTCGAGTCGGATTCCTAAAATTCAAAAGTTGTTGCAAGAATATTTTGATGGCAAAGAATTAAACACCACAATCAATCCTGAGGAAGCGATTGCTTATGGTGCTGCGGTTCAAGCTGCGATCATCAATGGAGATGATCCAGAAATATTGCAGGATTTGCTGCTGTTGGACATAATTCCACTGACACTGGGCATTGGCACTGAAGGTGGAGTAATGTGTCAGGTGATTCCAAGGAATTCTCCAATTCCAAACAAAGAATGTCGTTATGCTGCACCGAGCAATGGCAATGCTACTAATGTGATCATTTCAGTGTACGAAGGCGAACGTGCACTCGCCAAAGACAATAATTTGCTTGCTGAATTCACATTGAATGGATTGCGACGAGTGGACAATCATGATCCATTAGTTTTGGTTACATATGAACTCGATGTAAATGGAATTCTCACAGTTTCAGCGACTTGTACTGTGACGAACAGTCAACAAAAGGTTACAATCGCCAACGACACAGGCCGACTGAGTCAAGCTCAGATTGACCAAATGAAAAGAGACGCTGAAAGATTTCAGCAACAGGACGAGTTGGAACGAAAGCGAATTGAAGCACGAAATTTTCTGCAACAATACTTGGAATACATCAAAAAGACATTGAACCAAAATATTGCCCGAGTACGAATTCCCGCAAATGACAGACAACGAATTGGGCGAATTGTTGACGAGACCACAAATTGGGTTAGTGACGCTCAGTTGGCTAACAAGGAGGAACTTGATGCCAAACGAGAAGAGCTCAGAAATTTGTGTGATCCATTCATTCGAAACATGCACAATTGAGTGACCTTGTGATTAATTTGTATTGGCTGATTTTTAAATCGTATGTTTCTTATATTAAAAAACATTATTTTAACGGAATTAATTATTTCGTATGTCTTCTTTTGAACGCTCTGTATTTTCCATTCTTTAACCGTTAAAGTTAAAACTAACTTTAATTAAAGTTTAACATTCCCAAAATTTGAGCGATTAGCAACCAGACTTCATGATTATCACTATCTCTTCTTTGGTGTCCATGGACAACAACCAACGAGCCACAGTCCCGCACATACACTGACACTGTGTGATGTGTCAATATGCCTTTATTTATTGTCGTTAACGACAGTTGCGTAATGTTTATGTTTATATGAAATTGCTCAGAACGAAACATGGACAAACCACTAGCAATTGGCATCGATCTGGGCACCACCTATTCCTGTGTGGCCGTGTACGATTCGGATGTTGTAAAAATAATTTCCAATGAAGTAAAGCACAATAAAACGCCGTCTTATGTTGCCTTTACCAAAAATGACTATTTACTTGTGGGCGAGGAAGCCAAGAGCCAAGCGACAATCAATTCCAAAAATACAATCAACAACATTAAAAGATTGATTGGTCGTAGAATGGACGATGAATCTGTTCAATCCATTATTAAATATCTGCCTTTCGATGTTGTAGATAATGGCGGAAAACCATATATTGCGGTAATTTCGGTTTGTATTTATTTTTTTAAATTTTAATTATTTGTTTCATTTAGACAACTTTTAAGGACGAAAACAGACAATTTTCTCCTGAAGAAATTACTTCAATGATTTTACTCAAAATGAAAGAAACTGCAGAATTATATCTTGGAGCAACGGTTACTGATGCGGTCATAACTGTACCAGCTTATTTCAATAATTCTCAACGTCAAGCCACTAGAAATGCTGGAGAAATTGCCGGTTTAAATGTTTTGCGAATTATCAACGAAACATCTGCATCCGCAATTGCGTACGGTTTGAAGAATAGAGCTCAAGGTGAACGAAATGTGATGATTTTCGATTTGGGTGGAGGTACATTGGATGTTTCGATTGTGGCAATTGACGATGGAATGTTTGAGGTTAAATCTACATCTGGAAACACTTGTCTTGGAGGATTGGATTTTGATAATCGATTGGTTGAATATTTTGTCAACGAATTAAAACGAAAACGTAGAAAAGATATTTCTAATGACAAAAAAGCAATGAGACGACTTCGAAATGCTTGTGAACAAGCGAAACAAACATTGTCCACTTCAAATGAAGCAAAAATTGAAATTAGGTCACTTGTTTCAAATGTCGATTTTAGTACGAATATTACAAGAACAAAGTTTGAAGAAATGTGTTCAGATTTGTTTGCTCAAATTATGGAATCAGTCAACCAAACTGTGACTAATTCACAGATTCACAAATCAAATATTCATGAAATACTTCTTGTTGGAGGATCGAGTAGAATGCCAAAAGTTAGGCAAATGCTACAAGATTTTTTTAACGATAAAAAGTTGAACATATCACTCGATGGGAATGAATCTGTGGCTTATGGCGCAGCTGTACAAGCAGCAATGATCATTGGAGATAAAACTCTAGATGATCTGTTGCTGGTTGATGTGACACCACTGACACTCGGCATTGAAACATTTGGTAAAACTATGGCACCTCTGATTAAGCAAAATACTACTGTCCCAGTTAAAGTAATGCGAAGTATTAATTCTGCAGATATTCAGCAAACTAATCTTGGAATTTCAGTTTATGAAGGAGAAAATAAATTCGTCAATGACAACAATTTAATAAAGAGATTTATCCTCAAGGGAATTAAACCACCAAACAAGTCGGCCGTGATTGAAGTTATGTATGAACTTGATTTCGATGGAATTCTTCACTTGACTGCGGGTTATGGTCAAACAAATACTCAAATTCAAATAGCAACAAGTCAAAGTGCAAACTTCATACAAAGTGAACTTGACCAAATGCGAAAACGAATTGTAAAACTGATGAGCGATGATGAAAAATTGAGAAATCAAAAGTTGGTCAAATTGGAAGATGTCTGGTATTGTGTGCTCAATGTGAAACTATTCGAATGTCCATTTTGTTTTGAGTATTGCAAACCTGGCGAAGGAATTGTCCTGAGAGAGTGTGGTCATTTAGTTTGCAGGTTTGTCAATTTTTGTTTTAAACGTTTTATTAAAATTTATCATTCAGGAATTGTCTTAAACGTGCTATCGAATGCAACGAAGAAGTACAGGTGGCCTGTCCACTGGAGGATCCGTTGAGTGAAAATAAAAAATGCAAATACTTTTTGCAACATCGAGAAATCAAAGAATTGGTTTCGAAGCAAACATACGAACGTTATCTCAGAATGAGTTTGTCAGTAGCGGAGCAACAGTTTGAGAACAGTTTTCACTGCAAAACAGCCGACTGTCCAGGTTGGTGTGTGTTTGAGTGTGCACACTTCTTCGATTGTCCTGTGTGCAAACACCAGAACTGTATCAACTGTCAAGTGATCCATGAAGGCAAAGATTGTAAGCAATATCAAGATGATTTGCTACTGAAAGCGGCTCATGATGAAGAAGCACAAAAGACTAAACTGTATCTAGAGGTAACTACTTTTGTGATTTAATTTTTTACGATCTAATTATTTGTTAAAGGAACAACTAACCAATGGACTAGCAATGCATTGTCCCAAATGTCGGATCATCATTCATAAAATTGACGGCTGTGATGGTGTGATTTGCACAATGTGCAAAACTGACATTTGCTGGGCTACTAAAGGACCTCGATGGGGACCAGGGGTAATGTTTGTTTGGTTTTGATTTATTTGAAAAATATGATTCATTTGACTGTTTTACAGGGCAGAGGAGATACGTCTGGTGGGTGCAAATGTGGATTCGGTGGACAGAGGTGCCATCCTAACTGTAGAAATTGTCATTGATTCTATTATTCAAATTACAATATACATTTTGAGTTGGTTTTTGATTTTATTTAATAAATATATTAAAGGCCACAACGTTGCAGATAATGTGTTAATCGGAGTAAGCATGCAAACAGCACTAACCGATTGACTTACATGTCGGGAGTGTATTTATGTCAATTGTGCCAAAGGTCGTCTTTCATTAGACCTACAGGACGAGGTTTTGGCACACTTCGACATATTTATTGGTAATGTACTTGATGCAAAGATTAGACAAACATATTAGTAATTTTCTTGAATTTTCAAATCATTTTATTAAATACATAATATATTACTTTGAGTATTAGTAGCCAAAACTAACTCATGTTTTGATATGTGCCTCCTTTGCTAATTCATACAGACGTGGGAACATGTTCTGTCCTGTCTTGAGACACATCTCATAGAATGGGCCTTGTTTATTGAGCAGTTGGAAAGGTGAATCAAACTCTTTCACCTCTCCAGCATCGATGAGCATAACTCGATCAGAGTCGATTACAGTGTGAAGTCTATGAGCAATGGTGATCACGGTGCAATTGGCAAACTGTGATCGAATAGTCTGCTGAATGAGTTGGTCCGTTTGGTGGTCTACATTGGCGGTTGCCTCGTCCAGAATGAGAATTCGATTGCGACGAAGTAGTGCTCGGGCCAAGCAGATTAGTTGCCGCTGACCTACACTCAAGTTTGCACCACTTTCAGACAGTTCGGCATCGAGTTTACAAGTAAAACTATCCACTTGTGATTTGAGTTGAACATTTTCTAGTGCCGACCAGAGATCACTGTCCTGATATTCTCCAAATGGATCGAGATTGTAACGAACTGTCCCAGAGAAAATCACTGGGTCTTGTGGAATAATCGAAATTATACTCCGTAGATCTTGCAAACCAATCGACTTAATGTCCACTCCGTCGATACGAATAACTCCCCTTGTTTGTGTCAATCGAAACAGTGCCGCAATCAATGAACTTTTGCCAGCTCCAGTCCTACCAACAATTCCAATCTTCTCTCCATCGTAAATTGTACAATCGACATCCCTCAAAACGGGCTTATCTTTGCCATAACTCAAACCGACATGATCAAATTGAATTTGTCCTTTGGTTGGCCATTGTTTTGACATCTTAGACAATTTGATCAATTCCTCTTCTTGTTTCAAACTTTGATATTCCACAACTCGTTCCACCGAGGTCATTTGACTTTCAAATTGAGCCGATGTTCGTACACCCCAGTGCAATGTTCCAGCCATCAAAATTCCCGAAGTGATAATCAGTCCAGCAGTTCCACCTGCCATGTCTGAAATTTCATTTTAGTTTTCGCAATTGTAAATTAAATTAATTAAGTTAAACGAAACTTACCTTTACTCGCGATGACCACAGCAGTAATAATCGAAATATAAATTGCACTACACAATTCCATTGTCATGGACATTAGATTGTTTGCGCCCAAGAGCAAAAACAGCGTTGAACAATTGTCGTTGAGGTAACAATCAAATTGTTTCTCCATATTGTTTTGAGCACCAAATGCACGAATGTTCACAATACCATCCATACTTGTGGTCACATGAGAATAGATTGGACTTCGAGCTTAAAACAAACCAAAAGCAAATTATTAATTTTTGAATGTTAAAATCAAGCAAATCTTACTGATTCCATCAAATCGATTAATATCTCTTGAAGCTTTGAGAAATATTTCACGCAAATAAATTACAATTACAAGCAAAATTAAACCAGGCAACAGTAGAAGCCATTGAACAATTGCAATTGTGATGATTACACCAAAGAATTGAGCAATGTACTACGGAAAATAAAAAATTAATTACAAATATTAAGAAATAAAATCTCACAATAAACAAATTGGAAGCAGACTCAGGAATGGATTCGTCAATATTGCCAATATCTTTGGAAAATCTATTTAAAATTTGACCTGAAGGATTCGTATCGAAGAAGACCACTGGAACACGCATCAGTCGAGTGAAGATTTGATTGTGCAATCGAACAGAGGCACGCATGCAGATTGCAAAGAATGAAATGTCACGAATTATCATGGTTATGAACATGGAGAACACTAGGATGGAGTAAATTATTACATCGACAGTGTTATGCGAAGGATCGTTCACTTGATTTGTGCTGGATGGAAGTTTAATACAATAAATTATTGTCAATAATAAATATTGAACTCATTGAACTTACCAATAACTGAGAAAAATGTCTGTTGCATGGAAAATAGCTTGTGAAATAACAATAAAACAGCCAAATATCACAAGCATGCAACCATTAGCACCAGCACGAAAGTATTCCCAATAGACCTTGTTCCGAACCGAACCTAGCTGTGCTTGTTCTTCTTCCTTGGGCTGTTGAAGTAATACTTGTTCATGTACTTTTGCGTGATTATCAATTTTCTCATGTTGCAAATCATCATCAATTTGATCCTCTTTTCGGTTATTCATAAGCAAACCAACAAAATCAATTCCACTTTGGTGTACTTGTTGATAAGTGCCATAAGCCAAACATTGACCATCTTTCAGGATCAACACTTTGGTGGCTTTTTCAATTAATTGAATTTGATGCGTTACCAAGATACGTATTTTCGATTTAAGATGTTCAATGATGCATCTACGAATTGACTTGAAGTATTATTACGAATTATTATTCATTAAGAATTTACTTATCAAAAATATGTTTGGCCACTGATGCATCCACAGCCGAGAGTGGATCATCCAGTAGCACCAAATCTGAATCTCTATAAACAGATCTAGCCAAGGTCATTCTCGCTTTCTGACCACCGCTCAACTGAACGCCCTTCTCACCAACCAATGTTTGATCACCAAAAGGCATCAACTTGAAATCGCTTTCCAGTGCACAAACTTGAATCACTTTTTGATATTTTTCTGCATCAAATTTCAAACCAAATAGAATGTTGTTACGAATGGAGTCATTAAAAGACCAACAATCTTGAGATGCATACGAAAGGGTGCCTTCGCGTTTTATTTCACCCGATTCGAGAGGTAATTCGTTGAGTAAACTTAACAGAAGTGAACTTTTACCCGATCCAACTGGACCAATCACTGCAAGTAAGTCGCCTGGTTTTAATTCAAAGGAAATGTCACTCAACACAGGCTTTAAGTCATCTTTATTCCACTTTGCTGCTATGTTATTCACTTGGATAAATGGGTTTCCAAAATATTTCATTTCTTGATTTATTTCGTTGATTTTGTTTTTATCTGCAATTTCTTCCAATAGTAAAAATTTCTGTTCAAACAATATAAATTAATAATAAAACAAAGTTTTGACATGTCACCTTACCTCAATTCTCTCTAAACTTATTCTCAACTCTTTGAATGCGCCAATTGCTTGAGGAAACAAATTCGTCAGTGTCATGCGAACTCGATTAAACAGTGCCATTGAGACAAAGACTGCCTCTGCACTCAACGCATTGTTCAAGTAAATGTAAACCACAAAACAGACGAACAAAACGAGCCGAGTCGCCGATGAAAAGATTGACATGTTCAGTGCTTTCCAGTAGTATGACTTACGGATTTGAGATATTTCTTGTCTAGTTTGGAAATGTGTTAAAAAGGTAAAAGAATTTTTAAGCAAAATTGCCTACTTTCTAGTTCTGTCAACTCTTTCCGCAAAAGGCTTCTCCCAACAGTACATTTTGATCACTCTTATACCAGAGATGATTTCATTCATGTATCGCAATCGTGAATCTGTCAATTTAGCAACTCCAGAACTGCAATTCATTTAAAATTCGATCATAAACCAAATTTAACTCACCGAAAACTAGCAGCAATTCTACTAGTCTTTGCTTGCAACGGAATCAACAACACCAGAATTGCCACACCCGCCAGTGAAGCCACTCCAAGATATTGCCACAGAATATAGACGGTAATCACACTTTGTATGGGCGATATTGGAATGTACACAAAAGTGTATGCATTTGAGTCAATTCGTTTCATATCGTTCGAAAGCAAATTGATGATTTGACCGACTTGCGTACGTTGCAACGAGGTTTGATTCAATTTGATTGCTTTACGATAGATGAGCGCACTGATGGCTGATTTAATTTCAATTGAGCGTTCCATTGCTTCTTGAAAGCACGGATAGTCGATGAGCACTATGAGAAGAGTTGATAGACAAACACCGAGTGCACTCAAACATGCATCGAGATAAGTAATTTGGGATTGTTCACTAAAGTAACGAATGACTCGACTCAACAGTAATGGACGAACTATTTGTAGAAATAATTCCTGTGTGAATTGAAACGGTGAGATGTAAATAAAATCAATTTGATTTTTTCTTACATTGAAAGATTTAAAAATGTACGGCAAAATGAAACATTTACCATATGTTCGAAACAATGTTTTGCCAAAACTTGGACATTTCATACATTTTTCTCTGCTCCAATTTTGTTCCAATTTTCCAATGATATTTTCAACTTTAAGCTGTTCTGGACATTTATCTAGATCGCCAATTCTCAGTCCATTATTTTTCATTGCTCTAGATAATAATGGAATGATGTACCTTTATATTTAAATACAAAAATTACTTATTTAAATTGTATAAATAAATTATTCAGACTTACAACATCCAAAGACGTAAAAATATATTTGCGCCATCGTAAAGAGATGGTTTGGGAAATCGAGATTTAGTTTGACTCATCTCGACTTCTGAAGTTGCGTTCAATCGAAATGCTCAATTCAATTATTCAATTAAAGTCGTGACTTTTGTTGCCACATGGCAAAATAGTTTATTTTTGTTTGATCATATTTGGCAATGAAAACTGATTCAATCAAGCTTTCTTGATAGTCATACTTGGTCATTGCATTTAATATAAATGAAGAGGCAGTGTGTGTCTTGACAAAATAGCTCATTTTGTTGATGAAAGATTACATTCTAATATAATCATATCAAACCATGATTACATTTCAATATTATTATTCATTATCATGAAGCACTGGCTGGCGTTATGGAGCTATCTTATCTGGTACTTTGAAATTGTAAATCCGTGAGCATTGTTCATAATATGTCACTGTGGTACAAAATACATACAAGCAGAATTCCTTCTGCACAATGTTATGGCTACTAGCAATGTGTTCGGTGATATAGATTTAAATCAAATTTATGAAAATCAACAAATTTTGCAGCATGTAACAGAAAGAGAGTGGTTATGTGATATAAAATTCAATTAAAAGCAAATAAAAACAAGAAGTTTGGTTTTATTGTCGTAGCAATTCGAGTGACTAGAAATTCTAGGCTAAGTCCTACTGGACAGCCTCAAAAATGCACAAATACGCATTTTGGTCGATTAGTGAATGGGCTTGATTGCTGGTTATGTTTAGACGAATCGATTCGTCGTCCAGGTCGACCCATTGGCCATCCTCTCGCACAATGGTGTAGTAGTGGCCACGGTCCACTGAGCCAACATGACACACCACACTCGACAGTTGGTACAGCTGACCCGACAGATTCAGTTGCTCCACAATGCGCACTGGACGACAATTCTTAGTGCCCATATCGGTGAAACGTTTCAGTTGAATGACCAAATAGGTTGGCAGACGGATGAAGAATTGTTGCTTGCTGAACGAATTGCAGGACTGACATGACTCGCAGGGGGAACAGTCGGTGAGAGTCTATTGGAGAGTTTGATGAGTTGCAATCGAAATTTGTAAATGATACTCACGTCCGCACTGGTGAAGTCCTCGACACAGTCGACCAGGTTGATCACCTTCATGCCATTGTCAGCTTTGATCTTCAAGTCGAGTGACAGCTCCCAGGGTGAGCACCACATGTTGCTAGTACTGCCACAGCCGTTACAACTCTTCACCGATTCCATCTGTCCCATGAACAGATTGGAGAGATGACTATTGTCGTAATAGGCGACATGATAGTCCCACGCCTGTTCAGCACTGAACATTTCGGGTTGTACGCGTGGTCGCGGGTTTCGCTTCGCCTGGTTCACTTCTTGGTGGACCAAATCGATAAGAATGGTCATGTACTCGTGTGCATCGTGCATTTGGCCACAAATGAACTCGGGTCGAATGATGCGAAACTCTTGATTGTATTTGAATTCTGGATCAATGACTGGATAGTTGGAAGCAGAGTTTACTTGCATTGCAGTGTACAAGGCCGCAAGTTGATAGTGAAAATGACCTGATCTTGAGTGTGAGAGCAGATACTGACGTACGTGGGTGAGAGTGTAGAGTGCTTGAAGAATTGAGTTCGAGTAACAGACATTGTGCTTGTTCACTAAGCCACAGTATGGATGCTTGGGTCCGAGTTGGGCGACATTTCGTGGTTGGACATTCGATACAGGAACAGTGGACAAATTGAGTGCACTCGCAAAGTGGTCAGCAAGGTCATTGAGGTTTACATTCTGTGATAATAAATGAATAACATTAAAACTTTAAATAGTACAGGTTCATGTACAAACTCACATTGTCCTCAACTCGTTTGTACACCATCACAAGAGCGTACCGTGTCAAGAGTTCATGTGCCCGTGCACTGTCCAGACCCTTGATGATGCCCTCATTGGTCATGACAACCCAATAGTCAGGCCGTTCTCGAACCACCGTCCAGTGAATTCCATTTTGAACAGTGCCCTTGTGGATGATCGCACTCACTAGTTCGTACGCCTGATGTAGCAGTTCGAGTCGTTCGTCGATGTGCACCCAACGGTTAACCTTATCCTGCATTGGTGGGAATCGATTCAGGTAGATCATCAGATAGGGCGGAAAACGTTTCATGAAGAAGACTTCAGTGCAGAGCTGCGAAAGGCCACATTTAGAGCACTGGTCGATGGTCTCATTTTGGGTCATGAACTGGCGAAAATAGTGAGCCAGTGGATAGATCTTTTGTGGATTGGGCACATCTTCCTCTGGGTTAACTTGAATTTCGGTCTCAAAATTCCACTTGAGCTCTCGATGACCACACTTTGGATAAGACCACTTTCCAAGAAATTGAACGGTCAACAGGTAGGACACAAAATCGTTGTGCATGAATTTGCTGAAGTAGTCCCACGCCAGTGCTCCATCCTCTTGATCGTCGAACGGTGGCTTGCCAGAGGTGGGCACTGCTTCAGAGGTGAAGGCCTCATCGATGACGGTTCTGAGCACTCGTTCGAGATACTTTTGGGCATCTTCTTTGCCAGCGGTCTTAATTGGTTCGTCGCGTAACAAATCTTGAATGATCATTTCGGACTGAGCATTGCCACGAATCAACTCAGTGGTGAGCTTAGCAGACGCCTTTGTGCTCTCGTTCGAAATCAATTGCTTGAACAATTTTGAAAAGATGGCGTGAACCTTGCCAATGGAGCCACTGCCCAGAAAGTATCGTCGTAGTGGCTTGACATGGAACAGCAACTGAGCCACCGAATTGAACTTGTCTTCGGTACCGTGTGAAATGTGCACGTAACGTTTACTTGAGGCTGCAGCTTGTGGAAGTGGAGGTGCATGGAAAGAGGACATTTCGAGGAACAAGTCACAAAATATGAAGCAGAAAAACAAAAATGCAAACCTTAAATGAAACTAGAAAATGAACAATCGCTGTTAGAATTTCGAAATAATCGCACAAGATAACGAAATTAGCAGTGACCGTTGGCATTATTAGTTCTATTACGAGAAAGTCCTCTAAAGTGTCGTGCACATCACCAACAATGTATAACGGCACTAGTATTTGTCTTCGAATATGCAAAATGCTTACATCAGTACCTAATGTACAAACAGTGCAGGCAGTGTCATTCGGAAACAAATCTTTCTGGTCAAATCAAGCCAAATGGCTTCAATAGTGTTTTGAATGTTAGCTTCACTGCACAATAGATGTGCACTCGCACAGTTTTGTTGACACTAGTCACATTTAGCTTCTCACATTAACATTAATTGGAATTATCTCGCGAATACACTTTGTGGTGACTTTCAATTTCGAAATGTTCAATTAATGCAACGTGTAAGTCACAAGTCAGTCGTCTCTATAAAAGCCACTAACCATGCACAGTGTGACTGTGTGATTGTCCTCCACTTTGTGTCTCCCTCTCTCCCTCTTTTGCCATACCTTCGCAATGAGCCGTAAGGGCGACAACAAAAAGTCTCAAGCCCCCAAATCGTCTTCCTCTACTGATTCGGCCGAATCCTCGGACGAGCCTGATGACGTACTTGATGAGGTGGACAGTGCCGCTGACCTCGACACCAAGAAACAACAAAGCGGACAGCCGGCCAATGTCAAGACTCGAACCCGACCTGTGAGCAAAATTGATGGTGCCTCATCCAAATCGGTCAAGAGTTCATGCAAGACCGGATCAAAGTGTCCCTCAAGTGGCAAAAGCAAGAATCGTTCGCTAAAAAGTTCCAAAAGTCGTTCCAGTGGTGGTAGTCAAGCCAAGGCGGGGCCAAGCGCCTTCAGCGAAATCATTCGAGCCAACATTCAACGTCGCAAGCCATCCACTTCATCCAAAGGACGAGTTCGTCTCAATCCGTTAACGAAAATATCTAAGCCTAACCAGAATGTGCCAATGGAAGCAAGTGCCTCGAACATTGACGAGCAAGTGACCATGATTGGTGGTGCATTGGCACTCGATCCAGTGAACGTGTTCAATGACCAAGTGCGACGAGAGTTTGACACATCGAATGTCACTCAAATGACTGGCTCCATCTTCGACCCAGAGCCTTTCCTTCAACCTATGGAGACCGGTGCGCCCCAGAGCAACAACTTCCTCGATCGCAAAGTGGACCCACTCAAGTTGATCAACTTTATGGTGCACCACATGGCCGCTTACTACGACCTCACCACTGACAGAGACGCCTTCAGTCTAGCACGACAGGCAATGGACGATCAATTGTGGGACACACTGGCCTATCTCATTCCGCTCTTGTGCAATCAGCTGATTGAACTGCTCCAAAACGAGTCACTGATTGTGAGCACTGAACCTAACGCGGTCGTATTTGGCGATGTGCACGGCAATCTGAACGACCTCTGGCACATCTATCGACACTACATCGACAACAAGCACTACGCCAACCATCGAATGGTCTTCCTCGGAGACTATGTGGATCGAGGGCCTAAGCCAATCGAAGTTGTGTGCCTGCTGTTTGCACTCAAGTTGGCATATCCAAAGCGGTTCGTCATTCTACGCGGCAATCACGAGGTGATGAAGGTGAACCGAAAGTATGGCCTACAAGCACTGTGCGAGCACATCTTCCAGGACACCTACCTTGCGTACCCAGTCACAGCCAAACTGGTCTACCTGTCATTCAACCGAGCCTTTACTTATCTTCCACTGGCTGCTGTGATCAAAGGCGCGGGCACTGATCGATCGATATTTTGCTGTCACGGTGGCATTCCAAGTCAGTACCTCAAGCCAAACAGCGAACAAACGACTGGATGGAAGGTGGCACAACTGAACGCACTGGACGCATCGATCAAGCCTGTAATGTTGGCACCAAGCAAGCACGCTCCACCACCGCAACTGGCCTTGAACGAAATGCTCTGGAACGATCCAATTCCAGTCAAATTCCGCGAAAAGCGTCGCTTTAAGAGGAAAAACTTTTACCGAAACAAGAAACGCGGTGGCCACTGTTCCTACTTCACCGAGAAGGGACTGCAAGCTTTCCTCGAGGCGAACCATCTGCAAATGGTCATTCGTGGTCATCAGTACCGAAATTGCAAGCAACATGGCTTCTACTACGACTTCAATCGACGCCTGTTGACTGTGTTTAGCAGTTCGAATTACTGTGGCACTGAAGAGAACAGCACTGGATGTGTTGTGATCACTGGGGAACGGTGTCAGGTGGAGGCTCGGCTGCTGCGAAACAAAGACGAAGCGAGCATGTTTGCCGATTTCAATCACTTGAAGATTATTGTTGACGACAAAACCAAGCAAATTGCCGAGATTTACTACTGAGACAATAAAATTGCTCGTAAGGCATCAAAAATGATTGTGTTTGTTGTGTTTGAAACATTAGATTGAACTCACTTTGCTTCACTGCATTGCATTATGACACACATGTGCAATTGCAATTGTGCCATTCATTGAACACGAGTTACACAAACAAAGAACTGAATGCTAATGTTGATTAGTTTTATTGAAAAAATTACTCGTAAAGACATCATTAGCACCGCGTGCAACACTATTGTCTGCATGCAAATGCATGTTTTCTTCTATTCGTCATCTTTGCACCAAACGATGAGGACAACTTTGATGAAATGGCCGCTCCACTTGAGAGTGACGAGAGAGATCATCATTTTCGGAGAACAATTTGTCCTTAATATCTGTACATTTTCTGTGTTTGATCTGTGAGACAACAAACTTGAAGACGGTAGGACATGTCAATTTGGCAGATGATGGCGACGCTGAGTGGATCGAAGACTAGAACTGTGCCGACTGGCTACGTCCAATCATAGCCACCTCCTCTTTGATGCATAATGCGATTCTCATCAACCACAATCTTGACCTAATGGACCGATTAGTCTGTTGGGTCGTGTTCGCACTGACATCGCAAAACAAATGCACTTACCACCGACAGCATTGTCCCATTGCAGAGAATGCGAGGCGCAAACAAGTTCAATCGAGAAAGAAGACTAACTAAACCGAGCAAATGAAACAATCAAATAAAGTTCAGTGGACAGAATCAGACCACTTGTATTTTAGAATAACAGAAATGACTTGCATACATCGAGTGCATCGTTGAGTACAACGAAAACACAGTTTACTGCTCGTTTGAGCAATTGCCAATTCAACAAACATTGCTGCACTGGTGTGTGCACTTTAATAGCCAAAATAATTGTGCATAGACAGAGTGCACAAAAGTGACTGCAGTGCATCTGCATCGCCACTGGCAATTGCCACTCGTTGGTTAGCAAGCTGATTAAATGAACAACACAATTTGTTTAAAACTTTAATGATTGAGTGAATAATAGTGCTACTGAATCAATCCACAGTGAAGTGAGGGTTTCACTTTTTGCTGCTGTGGCGAGATGGCTCCAGTTTTTGAATGCTTTCGAACTGGGTGGCAAGCCATTTGTGGGTGACGGTGTCCTTCATGCTAAGTCGCTTGCCTGGGTCTGCTTCGAGCATGCCTTTGGTGATGCTGTCTAATCCTGAGGAGGGTGGCGCCTTCATCTCGTCGGTCATCCAGTCCCACTTGCCTTCGACCATTTCCTTGACTCCGTAGTCGTCGGTCTCCACATTGAAGGGCGTCATCAGATTGAGCATGGCGTAGAGTGTCACGCCCAATGACCACACGTCTACCAGGTAGCAGTCGTACTCGTTGCCAGATAGAATTTCGGGCGCCATGTAGGCAGGAGTGCCACACTGGGTGGTGTACATGACTGGGCCACCTTTCTCGTTTTTGTGCACCACACGACTGAGGCCATAGTCGGAGACGAGCACAATCTTCTTGCCACTCGGGTGTTCGGCCATGAGGAAGTTGGCTGGCTTGATGTCGCGGTGGGCAATGTTCTTGTCGTGCATGTGCTTCACGCCACAGCACATTTGGGCAAAGTAGAACTGGGACTGCTCCTCGTCCAGAACGCCACCCTTTTCGAGCATCTTGCCAAAACAGCCCGCGTCTGCCAGTTGCATGAAGATGTAGAGCGTCTCGTTGACTAGAAAGTGCAGATAGAGACGAATGGCGAATGGATTGTCCACCATTTCCATGATGAACAGTTCGTTCTTCATCTCGAGGATCGCGTCCTGGTCTTTGATCTGGACCGTCTTGCAGGCGCACATCTGGCCAGTCTTGGTATTTTTCGCCTTGAACACCACCGCGAAGCCACCCTTGCCAATCTGTTCCATTACTTCGTAGCCATTGAAGGCGCACACGTCTGCTTCCGTTTTGAAGTGCTCATTGGGAATGGCGTAGATGGTGGTCATCTGGTCGGGCAATAGACGGGACGGACTGAGCATGCTCTCCTTGCCAGCCGGGGCTTGCTTCCCTTTCATCACGAAGTTGCCTTTCTTGGTGTCGCTATGCCGGGAACTTTTGGCACTGGACTTGCGTTGGTTCGAGCGAGAATTCGAACTAATTGACGGACCGTGACTTGGCTTCCCTTTGCCGTGCTGATGGTGATGATGGTGGTGGTGATGGTGCTGCTGCGGCTTTCCACTACAGGTCTTTGAACTTTTCTTGCTCTTGAGACTCTTGCTGCTGCCCTTGCCGCTTTTGGTGCTCTTGGAATTCTTGTTGCCGGAACTTTTGTTGCTGTTGCTCTTGCCACCACTTTTCTTTGAACTTGTCGACTTTTTCTTGTCATCTTTGCTGCTGCCCATGGCGCAGTAGAGGAGAAGCAATAGAGCAAAGAGGGAGAGGTAGACTTGGTCAAAGGCAAACTAGACACAGCACAGCCAACAACCAAATGGGCCAAATGGCATTGGACATTTGACTTCGTGTTCATCTATTGTTGCTTTGGGCTAGTCAATAAGTTCGAGTTGGTATTTCGATTTGATTCAAACAAATATGACGATCAAAGTTCGTATACGATCTCGAACGGTCTAAAGAGAGTCATTGTTTCATTTCAATTCGACGATCCACGCCACAAAGTTCTCAAAATTAATTGAACTTTCGTCCTGTAGAATTGTAATCATTTGCTTCGAACTCGTCATTGACAGTCAACAATGCTTTGATTTGCATTGAATTGGTCATTCACTACCAACTGGCTGGTTGTGATTGTAATTTGCTAACTTGTCCGCTACTTCTTCCACTTCACTTCTCGCAATTGATGGGACACGGCAAGGCAAAGAAGAAAGGTGGTCACAAGTCTCACTCTAACAAGAAGAAGAAAGGTTCCAAAGGCTCGAAAGGCTCTAAAGGCAGAGGTGGAAGCAAGCACAAGTTCGTACTCAAGGGCAAACTGCCACCGAAGGCCAAGGATGGCATTGTGGGACCGTCACGACTGCTACCGGATCAGATGACCACCATCTACTCGATCCCAAATGAGCACTTCAAGACCGAAAAGGATGTGGTCGAGTTCAATGGCTACGAAGTGTTGAACCAGATCGGCAAAGGTGGCTTCGCGGTCGTCTTCAAGGCCAAAAACAAGAAGGGCGATATGTGCGCTTGCAAGACGGTCCAGATCAAAGACCAGGACGCGATCCTCGAGATGAAGAACGAACTCTTCATCATGGAAATGGTGGACAATCCATTCGCGGTGCGTCTCCACTTGCACTTCTTGGTCAACCAAACCCTGTACATCTTCATGCAACTGGCAGATGCAGGCTGCTTTGGCAATTTGCTCGAGAAAGATGGCGCCCTCAACGAAACAGACTCCAAGTTCTACTTTGCTCAAATGGTCTGTGGAGTGGAGTTCATGCACGCCAAGAACATTGCCCATCGTGACATTAAGCCGGCCAACTTTCTCATGGCCAATCACCCAAGTGGCAAAGTGATTGTGCTCATCTCCGATTATGGCCTCAGTCGAATGGTGCACAAGGACGACAATGGTGGTCCAATGATGTACACCACTCAGTGTGGCACTCCTGCGTACATGGCACCAGAGATTATCACTGGCAAGGAGTACAACTGCTACCTGGTGGATGTCTGGTCTTTGGGCGTCACTCTGTACGCAATGCTCAACTTGCGAACTCCTTTCAACGCCAACCAGAAAGACTATGGCGCCGCACAGATGAAAGCCGGCCAGTGGGAATGGAGCAAAGGCATGAAGGCGCCACCTTCAGACGGACTCAAAGACATCACCAAAGGAATGCTCTGTCCGGACACTGGCAAACGACTCACCATTCAGAAGATGGCTAGCCATCCTTGGCTCTCGTCGGACTACGAAGGTGCCAAGAAGCTCGTCAAAAAGTAATGAACAGCAAACACTGCTGCACGGCTGTTCACATTTTGAATAATTAAAACGTTTCTCATTAATTGCCATTAATCACACACTACTTGCTCTGCCGACAAAATTGCGCTCTTGTATCAGTAGATCAATAGTTTTGATCACTAACAGTGCCAATCGTAATAGTTTGTGCCGTTTAATTAGCATGCTAAAACAGTAATGAACAGCAAACACTGCTATTTTGACGCCAAATAAAAAAATAGTTTGTGAGAAATAAATTGTAAAACACATTGTTTTAATGACAATTTTAATAATTAAAATCAATGACCAGTACGGTCAAATTGATGGGTGAATGGTTGTAGCAGTGAATCTAGCAATAGAAGAGGCGATGCTTGATTCGATCATGCAACTTGGCCTTATCGTTTAAGGTCTTGATAATGCCATCCTCGTAATCGGTGCCACTTCGCTGACTGGCATCACTTCGATTGTCGTCGAGCACACGTTGGGCTTCGATGTGCAGCTTTGATCGATAGGCACACAAGTCGGCGTATCGGACTGGGGTTGGGATCGAGATGACATTGCGAGTTCGGATGCAGTTGAAGCACGCAAGGAAGCACATCTTCTGGATGGCGTTCGGTGACATGTTCAGGTCGTCACGTAGGATGACATACTTGGTGGGCTTGGAGGTTCCCTAAAGAAGTGAAAACATTGATTATTGCACATTGATAATACTAAAGGACATACCAGAGGTGAGAAGTGACTGTTCAGGTAGAACATCTTCAGTCGTGGGTCCACAATGGCTTTGTCCACCACTGTGCCACTGGGCACATTGTAGGTCGGCTTCCTGCTTGCAGTACTCTGTTGGGCTAGAGCGAACCGAGTGTGGTGTCTCTTTTGTACCACAATCACAGTCAACTTGATCTCCTTGCCAGTGCGCTTGAAGGAGCGAACGATGAGAGGAATCTCGGTTTGGACAATCTTGTCAAACTGACCCTCTGACACACCATCTCGGAAGAGAATCACATTCTTGGGGTACGATCCGTTCTTTCGGTTGTACTCTGCCAGCAATTCAGTCATCATCTCCTCGAGTTGTTTGACCATTTCGTCTCGTTCCTTCATCTGAACTCGAATGGACGCATTGTAGCGGGAGAACATGTCATCGTACGAACCAACAGCGGCAGCCACAGAAGAGAACACTCGTTCGGTTTCACCTGGATGGTTCACATCGACACCGACAAGCATGGTCCGTTTCGGGTCAAATGGCAATGAGCTCAATTCGGTCGAGTGCAACGCACTGTTCTGGCCACCAATCTTGCCGTTCACTTTGAGCAGAAAAGTGTCAAAGTAGCCATTTGGAATTCGGGTAAGCTTGTCAGCATTGAAGCATTGAGACATGATGCCGAATTTCTGATCACAGCAGTGTTTCACCATGCCATACATGTCCGAACTAGGCATTGCATCGTGTCCTAGAGTAAACAAAACATGTAAATAATGAGGCAAACATGAGCAATTGATCACACTTACTGGTTGGAATGCCAACAAAGACAAGTTCGGCATTGGTCTTCTTGGCCACATTGTAGAAGACATTGACAATGTCATCGAAGCTCCGAATGCGAACACAGTCAACTGATGAGGGTTCTGGCATGCGAAGTCCCAACTCGTTGGCTTTGGCCATCAATTGGCGGGCAAAGTTCTTCAAGTGGTCTTTGTTGAACTGGCGATCGTCGAGCACGAACAGAACCCATTCTGGTGGCTTCGAACTGGTGTAGTGCAACTTGTCTCGCTGGTTAGCACAAATGGTCTTTGGAGAGGGCAGGACACGACCTTCAAAGCGAGCCGCCTTTGGAATCAAGTTGAGGCCGAATTTGTTGAGCAAACCATCGGAGTCAGCTTCCTGAATGCGTTTGACAATGTTGGCCGTCTTGTGGAAGTACACATTTGGCTGGTGAGTGGACTTGAAGAGCAACTCTCTTTCGATGTTGCTGTCGAACTTGTTCTTGTTCAGGAACTGAGACTCCTGCAGATGGCACAACTCCAGTGGAAGGTGGACATTCTTCTTGCCACTGCACTTCACCAAAGGAAAAGACTTCAGACGGATGTTGTACTCTGCCTTGAAGTAGTCCTCGATTGACATCTTCTTGTCCTTGTGCGTGAAAGTTGCATCCTTGGGATACTTGTCCACAAGACAGTCGATAGTGTAGGTGACACTACGATTTGAATGTTTGGTCACCACTTTGAGGTGTCGAATCATCTTGTTCACACTGAACAGTTGTTGCCGGTTGAGGTGACCAATGTCGCACTCGGAAACGTTGAGAATGGCACCAACCAACTGCTCCAACTTGGCGAACGACTTGGCGATAGTGCACGAAGTCTTCAGGTGCACATTGAGGGCCAGACCAAACTCGGTCATTCGAACGGAGTTGATGAAACCTTGCACAAAGTCAACCAGTTTGGTCTTTGGTGACTGTTCGCTTTGCTGGAGATCGAAGAACTTTCGTTGATATGGCACATAAGACTTGCCAATTACAGCTCGAAAGATGATCTCAAAGACGGAGATGATACGTTCCGAAATGGGCTTACTCGAAGTGCCATTGTAGTACTCGACCGCTTCGTTGAGGCACACTTCGTCAGACAACTTGAACGAAAGCTTGAAGGTAGTGGATCGGCCATCAATGGCAACTGGCACGGTTAGGATAAAGTTGCGGGCATCAGTGAGAGGCACTTGAAGATGCTTGGTGGTGTAGACGTTCTTGTAGCCATCGAACACAAAGGGCACAGACCGGAAAATGTCCTTGTTACTGGCCACACAGTCTTGCATAATCTTGTCGGCAAACTTCTTGATGAAGCGCTCTTGTGATTCGTTTTGCTCATCGGAAAGTTCTTTTTCGAGCTTGTCATCACGTGAGACGTGTCGTTTGCCATCACCACCATCAGCACCAGAAGAGGATGACTGACTGTCTTGACTGGGTCGAGCCATACGAGCTTTGGTGATGTCCACATCGTAGTGGAAGACTTTGATGTTCGAGTGAAGGAACTTGTAGAAGTTGCCAACCAACTCGACAGAAGTTCCTTCGGTGCCAGTGGCCATCTGTTGGCGAACCAGTTGTTTGTTCTCGACCGAATCAGGCATTCGATGCATGTCTCCACCAGCGGTCTTGCGAAAGCCGTCTTGATCTCCTGAAGGTCGGAATCCACCACGGCCTCCTCGAAATCCACATCCACGACCGCCACGAAAATCCCCACTATCATGTCGATCGAATCGGGGGGTGGTGCTACGGTCCTCATGACGGTTACGGTCGCCACCATCTCGATCATTGCGAATACGACTGCCAAAGTTTCGTTCTCGGCCACGGCCATAGTTGGTAAGAGAGCGATAGTCCTCTTCAGTGACACGCCTCTTGTTTGGGTAGGCGCTCATGACAAAAGTGTCTAGAGGGACAAAAAGAGAAAATGTCAATGAAAAAGAACAAGATGACTTGTAACTAACCTCAGACCAGCAAAGGAAGGACACGAGTACGAAGAGAACAAACTTGCAGGAGAGCAGAAGCGGCAACAATAGACTTGAAAGATGATGGTCACTGTCGAATCAAAAGTAGACAACTAAACTTCAATGGTTCACTGGTGCTATGTGGTCACTTTTAAGAACTCACAAATACATTGTTGAACGGTCCGGTTAATGTTCGAGACTGTGACAACCTACAACGAATGTAGACGTGGAAAAGAAAAAGGAATAACGACGAGTCAAAATGACTTGACAATATTGAAGGCAGTCGAGTCAATCGAACAGTAATGCACTGTAGATTTAGAACTCCAAAACTCGAATTGCGGTTTGACTGGTCATTTGATTGTCTATTGGTTGGCTTCGAACAAGAACACTCAAATTGGTAGGATAGGATAGAATGAATTGCACTACTGCCTAATGATGAATTCGAACAGGAGACACCTCATGCGGATGGTTTGTCTGTGTAGTGACCAATTGGTTCGACTTGGCTAGCACATTCGATCCAGTAATCGCAGGACCATGACTAAACAACTTTTAGTTCCAATTCAATTGAATGAGTGACATGAAAAAAACAGCATTCTTACTCGTATTTGCACAAATCGGGCAGTTCAGGAAAAGGCAGTCACAGAAATATACCAAAAACTAAACGCTCATGTTTGCATTATTAATACACAGACCATTTTTAGTGAGATTTTAATCAATTAAAAAGCATTTATAGAGAGCATAAAAAGACAGATGCTCTTAGTTTTGCGAAGAAGAATTGGCTCCGCCATTCTTTGATCCAGAGGAGCTGCCACCGGCGTTGCTATCCCTGGAACCAGCGGAACTGCCACCAGCGGAACTGCCACCAGCGGAACTGCCACCAGCGCCACCGTTTGAAGAAGACTTGGTCTTGGATTTCTTAGAGCCAGTAGCAGCAGAATTGGCGGCTGAACCAGTCGAAGCTGACGACTTGCTCTTACTGGCTGCGTCTGGTGACGATTTCGACTTGTTTGCCTGGCTCGAATTGCTCGCTTGAGATTTGCTTTTGGACTTGGCTTTACTGGCCGCAGAAGTGCCACTGGTCGAAGAGGCTGACTTGTTTGAGGATGCCTTGGTCAAAGATGACTTGGCACTAGATCCAGTCGAAGAGTTGGACTTTGGCTTAGAAGAAGCGGCAGCAGACTTGCTCTTGGCTCCACTGAATTCGTTAGACAATCCAGCACTGGAACTTGATTTTGACTTGCTGCCATCAGTAGAGCTTTTCGATGCGGCGGTGGAAGAAGAAGAGGTAGTCTTTGAACTGGCCTTCGACTTGGACGCGGCAGAACTAGGCTTGGCACTTTCGTTGCTCTTGTCGTCTTTGTCATCGTCGTCATCGACCACCGAGCTGCCATCAAGTTGACAGGCCTTGGGAGCATCGCCAGTGAAGATCAATTCGTTGAACGAACGAATGTACGGCATCTCCTTCTTCTCCTCAGGAGTGAGCTTGGTGAGATCTCGTCGGTGTGTCATTATGAGGACCACACTCAGGCCGGCCTTCTTGGCAGCTCGTCCCTCAGCACCAGAGTGGGTCAGGAAGAGGACATCTTCTGCCGGGTGCTTGACCTGCTTGAGGACCTTCTTGTAAGTGGCAGAGTCAGTGAGTAGTCCTTCTTTGGTGTCGAAGTGACCGGCAATGAGCAGGTTCATGTCGCCGTGATTGGTCTTCTGTAGATATCGCTTGGTGGCCTCACACCATCCATTCGAGAAGACGTACAGTTGGATGTTGTCGTCAATGGCCCAGTGGCGAATGGCGATGGCCACGTCAGTGTAGACTGGCGTTTCGATGCTACCTTTGGTGTAGCCATCGAACAGAATGTGGAATCTGTAGAGAAGAAAGAGTTCAGTTAGTAACACTCAAGACACACACACCAAGCAAACACTTACTTGAACTGAGTGAGGGCTTCGTTGTCTTTGAGCTCCTCGAGTGACTTGAGTGCGTACTCGGCCACTGCACTTCGAATGCTTTCGGGGTCGGCACCTTCCTCTGGTATCTTTCCAGGCGGCTTGTCCTTCTTTGCCTGCTCCCGCATCATCTTGACATCGTGCTGAAGGACAGAGTTGTCCCAGTAGTTCTCAAGGTAGGTCTTGACGTTCATGCGAATGTACGTGAACAGGATCTGGTCGATGAAGTGCGACTTGGTGGCAGTTCCGATAATGTCGAACAGTATGGCACTTGGCTTGCGTATCTTTAGAGGGCCCATCTGAGTTGAGGTGACAGAAGAGTTGGCTTGGTGCAGAGAAAGACTTTGTGGAAGACTGGAGGTCAAGGAGGTCACTGGAGGAACAAGGCAGAACAAATACAATCAAATACTACACTCAACCAACCAATGACACCGATATTTAAGGACTTTTTTGACTATTGTTTAGAGTTGATTTGTTGGCAGTCACTTTTCGAAGCTTGTCATCAAAACGAACTGTTAACGCAACGTTCATTTGCGAGAAATTCTACTTGCAAATTGTATCGTAATTAGCAATGCCAATTTGCCAGAGTAGATCTTTGTAATGTGCTGCTTGCTAACAAAATTTAATGAATGTTATGAAATACTAAAATCGCCAGCTTGCGTTGATAATTAAGTAGTTTGATATCAACCAAATCGATTTGATAATAGCGAGCAGTAAACGGTAAAAGTTTGCTTTAAAATTTATTACTAAAATTGTGTAACAATTTGGAGTGAATTGCTCTCCGGAGAATTAGAAGTAAATGTGCAAGACGAAGCAAAGCGCACTAAATGGCACATTGACGGTGTGCACGTTCACTTCGTCGAGTGCAGTCCAGACCGACGAGTTCGCATGCTTTGTCCTCTCGCACTGATAAGGCGTGGTTGCTTTGAGGTCGAATCGGCTCCTCGTGAGCTCGTGTTTGCTTGTGCAGAACGGCCCAGTCCAGAACGACCTGTGGCTTGCGTAGAAGCTTGCGTAGATCGTTTTGAGGCCATTCGAGCGGACAGATTTCCGGGGCCTTTCAAACCATGCGATCGAATCGATTTGAAGCTTTCACCCTGTGCGGCCTTTTTGCTTCCTGTGCTTGGTGCACTGTGACCCTTCTTCAAGCTTGTCTTGTGGTGTTTCTTCTTCTTCTTGACCATTGCCTCGCGAATGCACCAGAGAAGACAACACAGAAGCAGAATCAAAACAATCAACACAATCGCTATGATTATGCCAACCTTGGAGCCAGAGTTGGTAATGTTGTGCACATCGCCAGAGCATTGGATAAATTCGGCGTATGGCACCGTGGTGTAGTGCACTGGCACTCCTTTAGTGTCGTAGACAGACTCCGGGAAGATAAAAATCTCCGTGCCACCAAAGAGATAGAACTTCTTGTCGGCGACAAAGCCCTTCATCACTTGCCAGTTCAAAGTAGGCTTGGAGACATTTCTTTCACGCGACACAATAATAGTGTCGTTGTCGCCCTTGTTCATTGAATAGAAATCGCCTTCTTCTACAGGCTTTAAGAGAATCATTCCATTTTTTCCAGTGGTCTTGATTGTTGTATCGCCAAAGCCGTACTGCATGATCTGCATAACGAAATGATGGTAAGCAAACAAATGTAAACCAAGTGAGCTTACCTTCAGTCCATCGTCCTGCCTGTGAAGAGCATAGAATTTGCTCATATCGCTAGACGATATCTGCACCTGATAATCTTTTCCGTTGTAGAACACACCTCTCAATGGCTCGTTGCCAATCATGTCATAGACGACGCCCTCGGACGTGTTTTCTTTGGTGGTGAGGAAAAGGTACTCGCTTTCGGAATCGATCACCACAAAGGAGTTGAAGATGCCATTCTCATGGTTCACCATTCCAACGTAACGTCCGTCTTTGTGCAAAGCGGGCCACTTCTCTTTGACCGTCACCGTATCGGTGGTCATCATTAGCTTGTCGATTGACGAGTTGAGCGATGAGGCCGGCAATTCGTAAACGATCTGGTCGCCAGCTTTGTCCGGGTTGGTGAGTACAATGATTCGGTCTTTCAACTTGCCAATGCACAGGATCGAATCCTTTGGTGAGGAGCCTTGCGAGCAAATTGCCTGTGAATGAGAAAATAACAATGTTAACAAGGGCCACTCATAAGAAACGTGTAGTGACGACACTTACTCCACTGTTATCTGAGTCTCCCAGTCTTCCTGGAGACATACATTCGAAAGGTTCGACATTGAACACAATCACAAGCGGAAGCAGAAGAAAAGATGGTGCCTTGAAAAGTCGATACATTGCGTGGAAGCAGAGAGGTGAGTTGGAGAAATAGTAAATAGCTCAAACTTAACACACAAACTCAAGTGACGACACTATTATATGCTCAAATTGGCTCGAACATACTGCGAAATCGATCCAACTTTCAATTATTTTCACCGTTTACGTCAGCAGCGCTCTTCGAAACAAACAGTTCGATACAAATTGACTTTGACAAGTCAACGACTGACAAGTAACGAATTCATTCAATGAAGTCATTAAGTGCTACCCCTGAATGTTGGCTTCGTTGCCAGCACTTGCCAAAGTGGCAGCTGCAACTTGCAAGCCAAGTCCGGCTCGAACCAGATTGATTGCCAAACAGGTGCTTAGGTCCAAGTCGGTCCAACTGCGTATTGAGAAGGTGCAAGTGCTCTATGCCAAACTTTCATCTACTATTACTAAGAAGGACAAATTCCAGTTGCGCATTCGCTTAGTACTAGCTTTAATAATAAACTGATTGATAATTTAAATTATAAAATGGCTTTTGAGTTGTTGGATGCAACAGTTGCATGTTTGGTATGTTGCATCAGGCCTGACCAGGATTCTCAGGCGCAGGCAAACCGGCAGGAGCCACCGTAGCTGGGGCAGAATCGACAAATTGGATTAGCCCAAAGTCAGAGGTGTTTGGAAATCGAGTGAGATAATATTCTCGATTGGGTCGATTGCCTGGTCGCACGATGATCACCCCCTCCAAGCCACTGTCAGCTGCAGTGCGAAGATCTGAAAAGTAAACATTTGTGAGTAAATCAATCAATCAATCAATCCTCAAGCACAAACCTTGTCCATAGTCGCAAATGAACAAAATGTCCGACTTGGCCACATTTAGAATGGAAGCAAGCTTGTCGTAAGAGGAGGCTTCGCGTGGAGGACCCACAGTTTCCTGGTCAAAGAAGTGATCAACTTCCTATAAAATTAAATATTGGCCATTCAGGTTGAATTATGTAATTAAAATCGAAAATACCTGAGCCACATTGCCCGCAGAGGTTGAAGAGAGCACCAAGCGAGTGATCTCTTGGCTCATTGTGGTGAAGATGCAAATCTTGATGTCCATTGAGCGAAATCGTCTGATAGCTGGCATGACATCTTCAAAGAGCCTATAAATAATATAACAACATTAATTAGACAAATGGTAGAAGACAAAGAATAATAAACTTACAAAGTCTTAATGGCCTGCTCTTGATAGCCTTGCATCCAGCACTTTTTCACCAGAGAAATGCTGCTAGCCGAGCTTCGCATTTTGGCCAAGTCCCACAAGACATACTCGTTGACTGACGCGAGCACAGTCTCCCAGTTGGAATTGGCGCTGTCGAAGGCGATGATCACCGGGACTTCCATGGTCTCGAAGACAAAGTGCTCTTCAAACGACTGTTGGTACAGCTTGTCCAGCAGTGGAAGAATGTCCCGGTCAATGGTCCATTGTGACTTGAGATAGGACAGCAGATTGCTTCGAACGTACGGATACATGCACTTGTCTTCCCAGTCGACAGGAGAGATAGTTCCGTGAAAGGCAAACAGAACCGCTTTAGGACGGAGAACACGAACAAGTTGTTGATCGGCCATTTGGAGAGGCAAACAGACACTCAAACTTATACAACACTCACACAGCACAAGTCAATGCTTAATTATAGTACCAAAGTACTCGTACATTCGAACATATTTAATTCTGAATGATGTCTCATTGATGATCAACAAATAGTGACAAGTATTAACAGCAGTGCCATAAGATTCGAAATTTGAACTTTTTGCAAAGTCATTCGGGCTCAGCTTTGAAACGATTACGTAGCAAACTAATAGAATATCGACGTTGACGTTGTGAGGTGGTTGTTGCATTGTTGGCATTTGTCTACTTATTTCTGACAAGAACAGTTAGAGGGAGAGTTAGGTCTGTTCTACTGCTTAAAGTAATTGCTTCGTGCAACACAAGTTTGGTCAAGTGCTGTGCTCAGTGGTCATGACTCACGCCATTAATTCGACCATTGATTGATCAATTCTTTTCTAATTCTACTTAATTCTAATGGTACGATAAAAATCATGCTACTGTTTATTCAATATTTATTGCTCAGTTCAGTTAATTTAGTCAATACTCGAAATTGTCAACGAGCAAAATTCTTTCAAATGTAACTTAAATGTCAATTGTGTTTCAACTGTGCCTTCAAGATATGTTTCATCGCTGCCAATCATCGCTCTTTCTACTGACTCTACTCTTGGTCAAAGTTACCTGTCCACGTGTAGTTGTGAGCGACAATCCTTTGGCTCATCGATTTGGTGCAAAGCGGACAAGCAACTCAATCTACTCGACTATCAAGCAGAAAGGCGCCGGATGGGGGACCTTCTTGGTGGACTCGGTGGCAAAGACATTGAGCATAATTGCGCTTTACATGATTGCCACTTGGACGTACAGTCAGGCGGGTGGATTGCCCTTTGTGTTTAGCATGAACCGGACAGCTCTACAAAAAGATCTTCAATGGATGGGCGATATCAAGAGCACTTTAGGCGTTCTCGTGTGTCCAATGTCTGTAGTGCTCGTGTTTGCTGTGGTCATGGTGGTCTACGTGCTGGGAAAGGAGAGCAAGACTTGCAGAACATTGTGTGGCTTCTTCAATATGGTCAAGATTCTTGACTCAAGAACACAAGACGCACAACAAAAGTGAACAAAAAACGAAAAGACACTCAAATTGACACAAGTGACTTGACAAATGGTTCAGATGGTGAAGTGTAGTCGCGATCGCATTGATGGTTGATGATATTGACAATAAAGCATTGATTTAAGTAAATGCGTTCGCATCTTTCGGTGTGAATTTGACACATACACAAATTCACAAAATGGGTGCGCAGTAAAGTCACTTGTGGCGGTGACTTTGTTGGTGCAAACGAAAACCGTGCAGAGTGTCCATGTTGACCAAGTGTGTCAGTTGGCAATTGGCAAGTCATTTGCTACAAGAGCCTGTTGAGTTGCCTGAATGGCTGCTAAAATTCTATTAGATACCGTTTTATTACAAATGCACAATTGAATAAACTGTCTAATGAAGAAAAAAACAACTCGAGTCTATCTTGCATGCTGACTTTGACTGAGTGAGTTGGTCAATTAATGTAAAATTGCACTCAATATGTACGCGTACGTATGTTATTATTTCAGCTATATAGCCAATATAACTTACTTGTTAATTGGCATAGGCCAAAGTTGTCAATAGCTACAATATAGTGTCTGCAACTAGGAGTACTCAAGCATTTTTCAATTCTCCCTCACGCTCTCATGCACAATTGCCCATACAAATGAAGCCGCCTTTACATACATTTAAATGAGTTTAATAAAAAACATTCTAGAATGTTAGCATAATTATCTCGCTAATTTGTCTCTGGCTGTGGACACAGCATCAAGTGGCTTCATTGAACCATCCATCCTGTGCAATGGCGTCAAACTGGGTGCGATGCTTGGTGTTGGTTCGGAGCATTCCATTGAGCCAGTTCTTGGCCGGTTCGGACAGTCTCGCAAAGTTGCCGACTGTCTTCTGAATTTCAGCGTCCAAATTTTTCTCGGGTGCCTTTATGTTGAACGGATGCATGCGTGAGACGGCGTGGAACATGCTCGCACCGAATGACCACACGTCAGCTTCCAGTGGATTGAAGAACTCGCCTTCGGTGCCAAATGACTCCGGAGCGTTGAAGTACACTTGCTTCATTAGAGCAATCGGCTTGCAGGGCTGGTCGATTATATCGTTGGTGGCCGGGTCCCAGTAGAGGACTGAGTCACGAAAGCCAGACAACTTGACCTGGGTCTCTTTGCTCGCCTCGTTGTACTGCACGAGAATGTGCTTCGGGTCAACGGCCCGGTGTGAGACGCCAATGTCGCCCAAGAAGTCCAGTGCCTTGTAGATTGAATGAGCCCACTTGCGCATCTCTGGCTCCTCGATTTCGCTGCCACCTCGGAGATAGTCGTATGCATTGCCACGGTTAGCGTACTCTTGGAACACAAAAATGTGGCGACTCTGGTCCAAGAAGATGTCCATCGTTTGGATGATGAATGGACACTTGCTGCCTGCAGAGGAACAAATGCAAAGAGAACAAAGTTACTATGTGATGGCAAATGACACACACAGGGACACACTTACCGATGTAACGAAGCAGTTTGAGGTAGAGGTCAGTGTCGGGTTTGATCAAGCAGCTTGGATAGAACTCACGACAGCTCAAGATGCAGTTGCCATACTGAGAATTGGTGCAGCCGTGTATCTCCGAGTGCACACCAGCGAAGATGAGTTGGTCCTTTCGCACGTCGTAGTTGAGGTAGTTGGGTGAGTTCTTGACCGGCTCGGTCGCCTGCACCACCTGCAACTCCTGTACGGCTTGGTTGAGCTTCGCTCGGAGAGAGGCCACTTTCGCCTTGTCTGCCTTCACCTCTGCTTGCGGTGGAGCCTTGGCCGCTTCGTCTTGGGTGGCATTTACGGGCACAGTGCGCACATTCTTGGTTTGCTTTGGCTGGTCACCGATGGCCCCATTCCAGGATCGTTGGTAGACTGGCATAAGAGATCGGCAGAGGGAGAGAACACAAATGGGACAATACCACTGAGGTGAAGGACACGCAAAGTAGAAATGCAAAAGTTCGGAGCAAAGGACCTTTCAACAAAACTACACAATTCACAATGGCACTGCACTGGAGTGGACAAATGGTTATGTAGTGCTCGTTGTGCTCGAATATGCCACTGAGTTCACTCGAGTTAATTTGTTTCGAACATTCGATTCATTTGTTCGAGTCAAATTGACAAGTGATGAATTTTGACTCTTACTAGTTGTGTGTGTGAATGTCATAATCAACTAGTTTGCATGTTCATTTGATTGAGCCGTGCAATAAATGAATATATGCGATAAACACACGTAAACTCTGTTTTAAATGTGCTCATTGAAAGCAAGTTGCCTCTATAACCTTGACTGACTTGAGCAAATCAATTAACACAAAGAAAAAAGAGAAATATTTGGTTGGATTGGGTGTCACAGGTTTAGGTGGCATTCCAACCATCCGACTGGTCATGGTACTCGCCACAAATAAAGTCAATCATTCTTGCCTCACCAGCTCGGAACAAGTTGAGCAGTGCTAGCACATGACTCATTGGCTAGCTTTTAAAATCATTGACTGTGAAAGCTGCCAAAAATAAATCAATGGAAAACCAAAGCTTGCAAGTGACACTAAATGACATCGTCATAAAGGATGCAGCAGCAGATTTTGGCAATGCAGTCAAATAGCAGTATAATGCAAAATAGTTAGCAATGCAAACCAAAAGTTAATGTTGAACTTTTAAAACAAAAGCATTAAGTGCAATATTATGCAATACAAGCTTGCAATGTTTCTTTCGAACTCGATTTGTACAAGTCATTTTGGATTAGATATGTTCGCCAAAACTGTTTGTCAGATTGAACAATTTCAATGATTCATTGACAATGATCAATTCAATCGGTGTACGCACGCTAAAATGTTCGCTGGTTAATGCGCTCTGACAGACACACAAATTTGTAAGTGTACTGAATAAACTGCCAATGTGCAATGTTTCAGTTCACACCAAAAACAAATCAAATCAAACTTGTAATAAAGTTTATTGAATATAGCATTCAATGTCCACTAGTCTTGTTGGCTCATGGGTTAGCAGCAATTAGCAGCAACTGCCTTGGACTGGACCGTTATCACCATCGACCCACTGGATCTCGGCCAAGCTGTTGACCACCACGAGACCCTCAGTGGCCTGGGCACTGTACTTGCTGCCATGGCTGTCCTCGTTGCGATTCACCACGATGGCTCTCATGCCAGCCTTGATCGCATTTCGAGCCTTCTTTGGGCAATCGGTGATGTACATGAGCTGTTGAGGATTTGGCTCACGCAGAGCTACCACCACACATTTGTACTTGTCCGGATCGTACTTGTATCCACCGGAAGCATTCAGCGGGTTGGCAATGTACGAATTAAGGTCGCCCACCGAGGAGGATCTCAGAAATAGTCGCTGCCCATCGACTGAGCCAGAAGCGTACGTGTAGATCTTGATGAACTCCTCGTATCGCCAGTACTGGAACACGTCTGCCATCTCCTCGTAGGCATGAGTCTTCAGTTTGCCACTCTCGTACGACTTTGACCAGAGGTCAGTGCACAGGCGGTCGATAAAAGGCTTAATTAAAATGAAATTAGCTCAATGTTGCTACTTTTGGCACAAGTCAACTCACCTTAGTAGACTTGATCTTTTTGTCCATCTGCCAGAGAATGTTCTTCACAGCGGACTCGACCTGAGTTTGTACATCTTCGGTTGACTCAGCAATGAGAGGCACCTCCAGTCCAGCCGAGCGGTCAGTCACAGCTTGCTCTCGCAGACGAAGCACAACGTTCTTGACCATCTTCGAGTTCCAGTTCTCCTTGACATAGGATTCTATGTTTTGCTTTGCGAAGACTTTGAGAACAGAACCGAAGGACCAGGACGAGATGACACCGTAGATGTCAATCAGAATGGTGCCAGGCTTGACAATCTTTTTGCAGTTCGGACCAAAAGTTAACTTTCGCTTTTCGCGGTCTGCTTGCACCACAGCATCGAATCCAGTAGATTGAGGCTTCTTACCATCGGCCTGGTGGTCATGTTCGCGATTTGCATTTGAGCACTGCTGCTGACTTGTCTCTACACGAGACTCAGAAGGCTTGTCCACAAGGGCGGGAGAGTCAGGTTCGCCAGTTTGATTCGCTCGGGTTGGCTCTGCAAAAGTTTCGGATGGCTGACCAAAAGTACTTGCACCGGTGTTTGACGATTCCGCTTTCTTGGGTTCTGATGGGTCGTTGTTATTGTTGCCGCTCATTGCAGGTTAGAGGAGAGACTTTGCACTTTGAAGAAGACGAGCAGGGAAAGCTAAATTAAGAACAGCTTTACTGAGAGAAGAGACTGGACTGACTAAATATACAGCAAGTCGAATTCAATGTTCACTTCATTTGAGCTCACTAAAGAACAATCAACATTCGAAACCGCTATCAGCCAATATTCAATTCGACTCTTTTGGCCATTTGTTCACGTGTAGCTAGTGCACAAAAAATTAATAATGGAATTTTACAATAATTAATACATAACACTTTAATTGAATAAAGCAATGCAAAAGCAATTTGGTCATTTGGACATTTTAGTACACTCGTGCACTTCAGTCGCGACTAAATTTAACTCACAATGTTGGTAAAACTCAAGTTTTAATAGCAAACAAATAATTTGGGTTCGGCATATGTTGTAGCTAAGAGCTAAGATCTTCGGAGCCGATTTGCCACCAGATTATGATCCACCGGAGCCTGGAGATGTTGGTTGCGGTCCAGGAGGCAGAAAAGGTAGTGCTTGCTTGTTGCAGTTGATAAATTCTATTTGCTTGCAATGGAACAAGTGATTGGCTTTTGTGAACTGCAGGCACATTACTGCAAAAGCTTATTACATTGCAGATTAAACTGATTTACTGCCGTCCTAGTAATTGCCAAAACCCTAAATGTTTGCTTGCCTGTATTGAACACACTGTTGCAATCAATAAGAGGCAATGAGTCAAAAAGACTTATTTTTGGTTTTTTTCGGCATCAAACACACGAGACGTAAGAAGACGATAGTCACGACAACAAAAGTCCAAAAAGTGAACCGAAACTAATCGCTCAGCGTCACACTTGATTAAATCGCTCAATACAATCAAATGATAAAAGAGTTTATTGTTGTTGGGTGTGCCATCGAGTGCAGTGGTCAGTTGTTGTTTTGAAAGTACTGAGACACAGACTTGACCGAATGGACCGACTTGAGAATTCGTC
This sequence comes from Rhizoglyphus robini, assembly GCA_023373905.1. NCBI lineage: Eukaryota > Metazoa > Arthropoda > Arachnida > Sarcoptiformes > Acaridae > Rhizoglyphus > Rhizoglyphus robini. The sequence continues at coordinate 7,663,015 of JAKIJQ010000001.1, read as the reverse complement.
GGTACATGTCCAGGCCCTCTCCGTACACCTTCGAATTGGACATCTTGTTGGAGTCACGTTCGCGACCACCGTGACGGCCACCACTAACTTTGCGAGCACTGTCCCTTGACTTGTGTTCTCTCCCTTTGGGCTTGGCCCGGTGCATCCAGAACGGACTGTGCTGCTGCACACGTCCTGAGGAAATCTTTCTCTTCTTGTCGCCCTCTTGCTTTTTGTGGCAAGTCTGTCGTTCCTTTGGTTTGTTGTTGTCATGTGCCTTCTTTGGAGTGCACCTTGGGGCGTCTTTTGCTTTGGCTCGGCGCTCATTCGGGTTCGACTCTTGCGGAGTTGGTCGTCGTTGTCTGGTCTGGAGTGTTTCCTTACTGTCGCCACAGGCATCCTTATTCCTTTTCTTCTTTTTCTTTGGTTTGATCGGAGAACGATTGTTTTCATTGGAGCCACCATCCAACAGCATGTGACCGTCCTGTTTGTCCGAACCTACTCGTTCTTGCTGTTCATCACTTGGAAGCTCATACGAAGCAGTGCCCTTTTCCAGGTCGTTCGCATTGTTCTTGTCTTTGTTGTCCGGTGGCGATGCACAGTAGCAGTAGTAGAGGAGAACAGCCATACCGATCAGAGCGATCACTGCCACAAAGGAGAGCACCACAATGAGCGAGGTCATGTCACCAGAATGATGAGAGGCAGTACTTGTAGTTGTACTTGACTGGGTCGTGTGGCACAGGCACCAATCCACCAGCAGCGTCATCAGCATAAGAATGGCCACCAAAAAGGCACTGCTCAATCGGGTCAACATGTAAAGAGATTTCCACAGATTGGCACAGGGAAGAGAAAGAAAACAAGAAGACTACAAGTTGCTCAATTGGTGGGCAAACAAAAGTGCAGTAATACAAAGTAAAAGTGCCTTTATTGTTGCATCGAATCTATGCGCGAGGCGATTTTGATTTGTTTAGTTTTATTATCGAACAAATTCTAATCAAATCGTGATTTACCAATATTCATTGCATTAACGCATTGTGCAAAATGTTCCACATTGCACACATGCAGATGAACTTATCCATTTATTGACCCTGTAAATGTTGTGCAATGTACCACTAAAGCGATATTTGCAGTTGGCCATTTTGTGCACATTACAATTTTAGCTGAATACACTCTTTTGTCATTAATAGAATAATTAATTAATAAAAGTACAGTTACAAAATTCAACAAGTTTTTCATTGCAAAATGTCAATAAATAAACAGATTTACAGAATCAACTTCGCAGGCATGCGTGCACTTTGGATAAACATGACAAAGCAATTAATTCCACTCGAATGGCATTATTTTATCCTTGGTGCAAACGACTGGAAATGTGTTGTAAATTGTTCCAGGAATGAAAATAGAGGGCTAAAGGAATTTACACATTTTGAAGCAACTCGAGTCTACAAAATGGCAAGTGCCTAGTGTATGTACATTTATATGTATTTATTTATGTATTAAATGCATGCTTGGCACCGATTAATGTCAATTGCGTGACTACTAATTGCCTCAAACCAACACCGTCGAAGAAACGATTCTCAAAGGAAAGGAATTAGAACATGATATTTTCAGTGCACGAGCACGATTCACTGCTAGTCAATTGAGAGAACTAAGAGCTCAGTCACAATGAGCAGAAATAGCATGATAAGCGTATGCTTAAGAACAAGATCAGCAATAAGCTTACATCACATAACACTGCAAATTTATTAGCTAGTGTTTACTTTTGGTCACATTAAATATATAACAGATAGAGTGACATTGAATTATTATCCACTTGTAAGCTCATTGGCGGTGCGAATTAATTCAGATCGCAAACAGTTTTGAGTGCACAAAAATGACTGAATGAGAATGGCATTTGCAATAATGACAAAATGGCATATAGCCAGCCCTGCTACACTGGCAGCATATATTGGGTCATACCAAAAGGCACTTATGTAGGCATTTTGAGTTAACGAAAAAGCAAGTGGCTCGGTGCACGTGCAAAGTACTTTGCCTAAGCAAAGCAAATGGCATAGTCACTAGTGCTATTCAAGTAGCATCATTTTATCCTCGGTGCAAACAACTGGATTGTGTTGTAAACTGTTCCAGAAATGAAAATAGTGATCCTAGGACTCGGGCAAAAGGCACAAGCCCATGCAGCTCTAGTCAAGGAAATCGGAAGTGACTAGTGCATATAGAATAAACATAGCAATGGCAAAGCCACCTCGAGTGTCTCTCGAGTGGCTGCCTTTTATCTTGATTCAAAGCAGTGTATCATGTTGTAAAATGTTCTATTAATTCAAAAGAGAATTCTATGGCTCAGGACAAATCAAAAGGTCCATGTCGATGCATCTCAAGTCAAGAAAATAGCAAAATGCATTTGTCCACTTTCACAGAAATGGTATATTGTCAAGCTACTATTGCCAATCGAGTGGCTGCCGAGTGAATCTTTGGGCAAACTACTGGATCGCGTTGCTATTAGTTCTGGTAATGAAAATGGATGTCATAGAACCAGGGCCATAGGAAAAGACACATGCCAAGGCAGCCGAAATCAAAGAAATGGCAAGTGACTCGGTGCACTCTGCCTAATCAAAGCATTGCCAGTGGCCACTCGTGCCAATTTGCCACTCGTGCCAGTGAGTGGCATCATTTTATCCTCACTGCAAACGGCTAGATCGTGTTGTAAACTGTTCCAGGAATAAACATAGAGATCCTAAGACTCGGGGCAGTGCAAAAAACACTTGTCTAGGCTGCCCGAATCAAATGATTGGCAAGTGACTCCGCCACTTTGCATAGTGCCAATAGACTAGTGGCAGCCGTTTATCCTCTGTGCAAACCAATGAATAATGTTATAAACTGTTCCAGCAATTAAAATTGTGATTTTAACTTGATGATAAAGTTAATTGAATGCAAATCAATGCACACAATGTTCGGTTGTTCGGGGCAAAATTAATGCTAAAAGAATTCGTCTCACAAGTCCTTACTCTGTACTTACAAGTGACTAGATGCGTTCAAAGTGGCATCATTCGAAAGGATGTTTAATGTTTGTAACATCTGACTCAGGTGTTGGTTTTTTAAAGTTGATCAACATTAATGAAAAGGAAGATTATGCCAAAATTGTGGAAATTCGTCCGCCAAAAAATCGATTATTTCTCATCATTCTCTGTTGGCGCTGTTGAGTGCACTGCATTTTGAATGTTGTTGAACATGTTGAGCATGTTGAATCAATAATCGAGCAATTAACTTTGTTTCATTGCAATTTGTAACAGCAACTGATTTGACTGAAAGAGATGAAAAATTACGGAAATTGCAATTACACAAAATATTTTAAAATCTTATGTCATTCAATTGTGATCTTTTTAATAGAATTTTGATTTGTAAATGATATTTCTAGGATAGATAATTAGTTTTTATTTATTTGTAAATTCATTTGTAAACTTAATATGTAACAAATGACACAAACTTTTTAATAAACTAAATGTATCGATGCGAATGACCTTGGAAAGTAATAAATCTCTGATTCATTGTGCACACCAGACAGTGAGATTGACATTTGAGTCATTTTAAATCTCAATGAACCTCTAAATCCAGTGTCACGTAGACAACCATCACTGATAAAGGCATACATACACATACAAACTAAACAATGCACTCGCTTCTTAATGTTTTATCTTATCAACAGGAACAGTCATCATCAACATATACTTTGGTGCATACATTTGGAATGGGTAGACAACGTGCGTGACTCACAATTTACTAAAACAAAGTTGTTTTGCACCAACTAGCACCGGTTTTGATGTTCTCAGAACGCACACAATCAACAATCTCAAATATGAAATCAACTTGTTGATTCATAATTTCATAAACATCTCATATGGATAGCATTGAATTGTCACAAATTGATCGAAATGAATCTAGTAAGTAATCATTTGCAAGTCATGAGCAATAATGAAATATTCTTCAAGAAAACAGATCCACCCGACAATTGCCACCAAACGAGTATGATCTCATTTTGACACTCGGCGAAATCTACCATGGCTGTTCGAAAGTGGTGCAAATAGACCGTAAAATCATTGATCGAAACAACAACTGCACAGTCGAACAAGATTCAATCTCAGTTCAAGTAAAGCCAGGACTACTTGAAGCAACCAGAATAGCAATTCCCCGTAAAGGTGATCGAGAGCATGGTAAAATTGATGCAGATTTAGTTTTCATTATTCGAGACGAACCTCATGCCTCTTTCCAACGAGTCAAATTTGATTTACATTACAAGATCAAATTGACTGTCGAGGAGGCAACTTTAGATTATCATCAATTTCAAATTCCGACATTAGACAATGGAGAACCAATTTTGTTGGAAATTCAAGACAAAATTACTGCTCAAACAGAAAGGACAATACAAAATCGAGGGTTTCCATACCCAAACAATCTCGAGAAATATGGAAATTTAATTGTTAAATTTGAAATCATTTACAAACTAGCACCAAAGCAACTTGATCTATTTCTAAGTCTCAACGAAATATTTCATGGTTGTACTAAAAATGTGACTGTAAATCGTAAAGTAATCAATTCTGAAGGAAATCAAACTTTGGAAGAGAAAAAATTCTTGTTATCAATAAAACCAGGAATTGAAAATGGAACAAAACTTACATATCCAAATGAAGGTGATCAAAATGCGAATGGACTTTGCACTGATCTCGTTTTTATTGTTCGCACTGAACCAAATCCTGATTTCACACGAGATGGCGCTAATCTAATATACACTGCTCAAATAACTTCTTTTGAACGCACAAAAAGCTGTGAATTGTCAATTCCAGTTTTAGATTCGAACAAAGCAATGAAATTCAAATTTGATGGTTCAATCAATATCGATGGATATAGAATCATCAATCGGGGTTTGCCACTTTCGAATGACGCACAAAAACGTGGAGATTTGGTTGTTCGTTTTGAGGTGCTCAATCAAGGTCCACCGATTGATGAAAAGCTTTACCTGAGATTAGAAGAAATTCAACTTGGATGTGTAAAGAGAAAGACAATTACGAGATTCGATTACGATTCAACTGGAAACAGAGCTGAGCAAAGTAAAACTCTAGAGTTGAAAATTAAACCAGGAACCAAAAATGGAACTCGATTGACGTTTCCAAGAGAAGGAGACCGCAAACCTGGACTTATTCCATCGGACCGAGTGTACATCACATGTGATTTGCCTCATGAAATATTCAATCGAATTGGACGTGACATTGAATACACAGTCACTGTGTCAAGGCATGAATTCATGAATGGATTTGAACGACAAATTCCTACACTCGAAAAGGACTATTACATTCCGGTTAAGATTGCCAATCCAATTGAGGCGTACAATTTGAGAAGAATTTGTGGATTCGGTTTGCCCGATGCGGACAATCCATACGAGTTTGGCGATCTGTTGATTCAACTCAAAATTGTAGAGGATGAAATCATTGATGAAGGTGAGTGTGTTTAATTGTGTGCTAACTATTTATTTTGTTATTCAAAATAATTTTTTAGTTTTATTGTTTCAATTCTGTAGAGCAACTGCATCTTCAACTCAAACCCAACTACTGCGATCCAATCGAAATTGTACTGCCAATTGCGCTCGAGAACATTCTCTACGGTTACACAGAGCTGTACGAGTTTGACCGGATCATAACGAATCACGATGGAAGCGAACACATTGTGTTGCATGTATTCAAAATCAAAATCAAACCAGGCGTCGAAGGGGGCACACGATTTTGTTTTGCCAACGAAGGTCACCGGTACAAGGACATGCCACCGTGCGATGTTGTGTTCATTGTACAGGAGAAGCCACATCGACTCTTCAAACGCAACGGAGTGCATCTCGAGTACACGGCCAGAATTAGTGCTCGACAGTCGAGAGAGGGCTGTACGGTGAATGTGCCAACACTCGAATTGCCAATGCCTTTCAGCAAGACAATCCACCCACCCATAACTCAGTACTCTGAGTTTGTAATTCCTGGTCATGGGCTGCCCTTTCCCAATGATGTCAATAGAAGAGGTGACATTGTGGTGAGATTTAAAGTGGACAGAGATGAGGATGATCGGTTGAATGTGAAATTTATTAATTTTGCTAAGAATTTATTGAAATAAACGTTTAATTTTATCTCACAATATAAGGGTGTTATTATGTTCGACTCAAGCTAAACATGCTAGCAATAAAATTTATTTAAATTATCTGTTAATTTATTAAGTTATTCGAGTTTTTGATTTGGTCTCTTTACTTCTCTTTCTCAACTAACCAAACCGACTGTTCGACAGTATGAACAAGTTAACTAATTCGACTGTATCGAACACCATCGACTAGATAGATCAGGATAAATAGTAACACTTGTCCATCTCACCCAGTGATTTATTCAAAAGTGACTTTCGAGTGAACCTCATTTCAGTGTCGAACCTCTCTCGCCTTTTGCAATGACACGATTTCTTCTTTTGCTATCATTTGCATATTCGCTGATCTTCCTGGTGAAGGCTGCCAGTGTAAGTGACTTTGTGACTATGTAACTTGAGTTGTAATGCTTTCTATTTTTTTTGCAGGACATTTGCCAAAACAAGGAGGCCGCCAAGAAAGCGATTTTGTGCGTGGGCATGTTGCGAAAGAGCCTTCTGATGGTGACCAAACCCGAAAGCAAATCGAAGGATCAGCTCGTGTACGACCTGCCACTCGATTCGATCAATGGATCCATGGACAAGCTGTACATTGGGGATGACAGGCCTTTGACCATCAGAGAGAAATGGCCAGAACTGTACCACTCAGACCTGTACGCCAACGTCACCTTTGGCAATAAGATATACAATTCGTTTGTGGCATTGGACAAGGATAGGGAGTACCTTCTGTTCACCACCAAGACGAGTTCCAATTTTCCTGGATTCGTGTATGACTTCAAAAGCAAGGATGTCTTTAGAGGACTGTCATATAAAGATGAGACTGGTCCAAGACAGGTGATCATCTCGTCACACCAGTTGAACAAGTTCTATGCCATCCGTAAAGCGACCAACAATGGCCTCGAAATCATGAAATATCATTGGGCAAAGGACAGCGTCAAGGAAAGTTGCGACGAAGGGGACTCGATCATTCCAGATGAAACTGGTTCGTGGTATCCCATTTGCAAATCTGGCAATGACTCGCTCATGGTATTCCATGAAGGCAAAGGCACTACAAGTTCGTGTGAACCATTGCTTTGGACAAAGGACGAAGACATGCTCAAGGGCTTTGTCACCGAGGACAAGTTTTACCTGTTCAGTGACAATGACATTTACGTGTTGCCAAGTCAATTCTACGAAACGCCAAATACACCACATACGTACCAGTTGGTGCAGTATGCTAACTTTATTGAGTGCTCCGTCAATGTGATCCCAAAGGGAGCAGGTAAATAGATGCACAAAGCAAACAATGTACTATTGACTAATTTGTTGTTGTTTAACCCAACAGCTGGCACAAGCATTGGCGTGATTGTGGCCATCGTTTTGTTAGTGCTGGTTTTTGTACTGATCGCTTGTTTAATGTGCGTTCGTGAAGTGAAAAAGCGCAGAAAGCACAAGAAGAAGAAAGTCAAGAAGCCACAAGTTTCCGCCATGCCCGATGTGGTATCGGTCCGCTCTGCTAACATCAGCAACGTTGGCGATATCGATGGAAAGCTGTCGGCGATTGCCCCAGTTGCTGACTCGGCTGTGTCGGCCACCGTTACTGGGCGTTCAGGTTATACGAGCTTGAAGGATGACCCAATCAGTGGCATCTCCAATCCCCTGACTGGACGATCCGGTGCGAGTGGCACTCCTGGTGATGGTGGTGGCATCTCTAGCCCAAACCAAAGCACTGCCTTGTCCAATACGGTGACAGGTCGGTCAGGAGCCTCTACCGTTGGTGTCTCGAATCAAAGCACAGCTTTGTCCAATACGGTGACAGGTCGGTCAGGCGCCTCCACTGGTGGTGTATCGAACCAAAGCACCGTCCTGTCCTCTATGGCCACAGGTCGTTCGGGAGCAAGTGCCGTCTCGACTGCTGGTGGCTCCAAGCATAATTCTGCCGTATCCACAGGTGGCTCGCCTAAAACGAATATGACCCCCAAAGTGGGAAGCACTGCCACCAGTGCTATATCGAAGCAAGTTACTCAACGCTCGCACAATTCTTAGACGCAAGATGGACAAAGTCCATTACGGACTTGCAAGCACAAATTGAAAGCACATTCGAATTTATTAATTGTCACAATAAATTAGTCTATTGACTTTATTCGCACAATGTTATTTTTCTGTACATTGTAGTCATTAAATAAAATATCTATAATAATTAAACGAAATTAAACAGAAATTAGTTTTTATGGAAAGAATTAATCTCCCCATTACCTCTTAACCACCTGGTCGACAAAAATAAATTGATATGAGCATTGATATGAGCATTTCTAAGTTCAAAGTTCACATTACAAACCATTTTGTATAATAGAGTGAATTTGCTTATCAACAAAAGAGGGCAGAAGAACAGCGTGTATAACTTTATCTGCTTTCTTTTCCGCACACTCGATAGTGGTCAACATTAAAAAAAACAACACGATTTCATTTGTTTGCAACATTTGAACTGAAAGCCAATTACTTGTGACATTTTCCAATGAAGCTGAATCACTTGCCTTCACTTTGTTTGCTCATCATATTTCGTCGCATGCCACTGACTGAACTAATCTCCATTGGACAGGTTTGTCAAAGATGGAATTCACTTTTATGCTCGGCTACGTGCAAAATTCAATCACTCACAATTGAAATTGGTTTGCAAAGTCCACGGAGCGAAACAAGTGTCACATATCCGTCTAGACTTGAACAACTCGATGCGCCACTACTTCGAAATGACAACGGAACTCTTATGTATCCTGAACTGAAGCATACCAATCGAAATGTACTACATTTCAAAGATAATTCGCAATGCACTCGATTTACTTTGAGCATTGCTCAATTGGTAACACAAACTTTCGCATTCATTAAGTCGGTTCGCATTGTTAATCATAGACTTAACAAAAAATCACTCGAACCGATGGTGCATCTACTCGACCAGTGGCATCCTCACCTGGATAGCATCAAACTCCAATGTCGACTTGGCGATTCGCACTCAAGCTGGTCTGGAAATCGTTACTTAGACTGTTCGCCACTCTTTAGCTCAATCAACCGAATGCCTTCGCCTTTACGAATTTTGTTAATTGATCTAGATCACAACGCAGATGTCAAATGCATGCTCCCAATTCTATCACAGTTGGAACAGTTTCATCTCTACTCAGACTTCAAATTGTGTCTTTATGATTCGCTCAAGCAATATGCGGTGCCCAATGGTGCACTGAGGCAATTGGGTTATAAGAACATTTATCCTGGAAAATTCATTGCACCTTTGTCTGACCGATTCACCCATTTTGTGTACCAAGACTATGAGGAATATATGCATGCAGGAGAGTTGCCTTCCTTTTGTGGCACTTTCTCCTCCTTGACCAATGTTCAGGTTGAAGTGCCAGACATTTGGTTTCATTCAATTCTTGCTCCTTTGGCAAAATTGAGCCAATTGACATATCTAACATTACGAATCTACTTTGCACCATCGCACAAATTGAATGTGCCAGTGCCTTCAACGTTATCACAACCAACAGAACCATTGCTTCAGCTTCCTCAAGTCAAAGTGATAAGCTTTGTGCTAGATCAAATGCAACAACACTCGCGCTTCACTGCATTAGGCATACCATTCGTCTTTCCTGCTGTTCAGGTGATTAAACTGAACTATTTGCGACACACAATTATGCCGACTGAAGCAGAAAAACATAAAGTGTGTGAGAACTTGAAAGTACAATGCGTCCATTTGCGCAATATTTTTGTAAAAGATTGGTCGGAATGGATGCAGATTGGTTGATTGTTCTGGGTGACTAATGAAACTCAACAATTCTCAACTTTTCAATTTGATTGTGACAAAAATGGATTCAAATAGATTTGATGATGGCCATTTCAAATTGATCCGATTATTCAGTTGATTATTTTTATCAAATTAATTTTCTTAATTAAAAATCTAACTAAAGATTTCGAAATTTTAAGTTTCAGCCAATGAGCCGTCATTGGTCGCATTGTTTCCGGCTTTGTTGAATATAGAATCTAAAAAATTAAAGCAAACAATATTAGTAATTGGCATGTTTTGAAGCGTATGTCGAGAGGAAAAATGAAAATGCTTAAACATTCCAATTAGTCACAATTCAAATGAGGCGATAATTGACTTTCTGATTCAATGGCAAATGAAATGTTCACGCAGTTAGAATGCGTTTTATCTTTAGCGATCATGATTTGAGTTAAGGTAACATATCTTATATTTTCCGGTTATAAGTAAAATTAGTCTACCTTGGATAGACAAAAGGTAAAAATGATAAATATGATCCCTTGTTAGCGTTAAATAAATTCAATTTTGAGTATATTGAGCAAAATGGAGAAGAAAATATTTTGCTGAAAAATGACAAATTCAGTTCAATCTAACAATGAAAGTAATAATGAAGGTAATAAAAAACGTCCTATTGACCAAAATGTTCGAGTGCGCGAGTGATGGTAATTGATTGGGAGGCACTTGGTGATGACATTCGGAGTATTATTTCTTTCAATTTTTAATCGATTTTGACTTTCCATTTTGTGTCGATCGTCTTGAATTTCTCTCTGTTCTTTTCGAAAGTTCCAAATTCTCCATCAGTGGAATATTTAATCAAAAATTTGGCAAAATCCCTTGATTCATTTAAGTAAGGATTACTGTTTAAAGTTTCAATTTCGTCTCCAAAATTATCAATTTCAAAAGTGCTTGAATGCAATTCTGCTTCTATCAAAAGATTTGGTTACCATGATCGTCCAAAGTCAAACAATTTCAAAAGAGGCACTTTAGCCGAAATATGAGAAATGCCAATGTTCTTCAGCCCAATATATTTATGGGTTATGTTATTTCGGTGAAGATACATCAGTGCGCCACTTATCTGCTTGAACATTTCATTTAACATTGAGGCAGAAAATGCATTAATTCCTTCTTGAAGAAAGTGTGAACCTATGGAATTTTTAAGCTTTTCCAAGACAATACGATTCATCAATGGGTCTACGGAGGATATGTTTTTGACGACATTGTTGCATCTACTTGGTTGGCTATAATGGAGATTAAATGCCGACTGCAATCGCACTATATTTGAAAGTGTAGTTTAGCGAAGAAAATTTGCTTTGTTCTCGTAAGTTATAAATCCAAAGAAGGCTTTGACTACATCTCTGCCATTTAGAGGAGTTGCACTATAACAGGTTGACTCTGTCTTTATAAACGTTCATATTCTTAAAGTCAAAAATATTAAAATTAATTTCAAATTAATTTGCCTTTAGTGGAACTAATTCTAATCCGTGTCAAAACTCGGATTAATCTTATAACTTAAAAACTTCCGGTACAGCTGTGGGAGAGGATGGTGAGGATGGAGATGGGATTGTGGTAGAAGTGGACAAAGATCATCGATGACGATTGCCTACGAATGTTTACGTTGGAAATGACATACTTGAACATAATCAAACCGTGACCGTGATCGAAGAGAAGCAAATGACTTGAATAGTAGAAAGAGAAATGGAACAATTCGTAGGGGCGAGTTTATTCGAGGAGATGCAAAAGTATATTTCAATTCAATTGATTGATCAAAAGCGGCAGGCGAATTAGGTGAATTGAAATGTGACAAGCACGAAACGATGTTTGGAGGGTGCCAGTTGATATGCATAGACAGAAAAGTAGTGTGAGGTAACTTACTTACTAGTATAGCGCCATCCGTGGTGGCATTGGTGATTGAGAGTTTTAAATAACAATTAACGACACCAAATAACGTTCGTGAGTGGGCTTAAGTACCAGTTCAGTAGATAGACTATCTAAGATAGTAGACATTGGTCATTTAACAGTCGAATGAAACCGCGACCAAGTGATAACCACGAGATAGAAACGAACCGAACCAAACCAACATAGCTAAATCGACGTTTCCATTCTATTACGAAAAAGCTCAACTTAATCTGGTCTCCAACAGAATATGAATAGTTGTGGTTCTGATGATTTAATTCTTACTCAAATGTGTCCACGAACAAATTTTAATGATCAATGATCAATTTGCAACTGACAAAAACACTCAATAATTAAAATTTAGCGGCATCTATAGAATTATAATCGTAAAATTCATTTTTTAGCACAAGCATTTTAATTGTAATTATAAAATAAAAACATAAAATAATTTAAAAAATTACTTTTGCTTTATAATTTAAACAGAAATTAGTTTGCTCCAGTAACTACAATGTCAAACACTTCCACCTTACAACGCATAGTCAATTTATCATTGAGAAGAAATCCATTAAACTTGTTCATGATATAATCAGGCTTGGCAAATGTTGGCCAATCGCCACTTTGTCCCCGAGATAGTTTACCAATGAATTCTTGATGTAACTAAAAGTTAAAATTATTAAAATTTTTAATAAAACAAACCTCTTGAATAAAATTCTTCATTATTGTTTTCAGATTTAATAATCGAAAGAATTGCTTTGACACTAATTTCTTTTCTGTCACATTCGTCTAAGAAAAGCCGAAACGAAACATACGAATTAATTCCAACTCCAAAACCGTTTGGAGAAAGTTGTAGGTAAAATTTGATGTGTGGATAGCTGGATAAAGAGAACATGTCAGATTCGATTTGATTTCCAAGTTTACATCGAGCGATAAAATCAGTGATTGCCCACATATATTGACCAGACAACTTTTTGATGGTTGGTGTGTTTTTGATGACATTTTTAGGAACTGAAACATTTGTAGAAGTATTTGCTGATTTCTTATTAACTTTATTGCCACTTTGGTTTTTACTAGCCATTTTTAATATTTTATCGATTGATTTAATCTTGACATCACCGGTTTGGGTTTTTGAATCAAGGGAAACAAATGAATTGGTAGCGGTGATGTTAATATTTTTAAATTTTTTGGATGATTTTTGTTTTTGTTCAGCATCCGATTTGTTCTCTTGTTTGGAGTTTTCTTTTGGGCTATTCTTTTTCTCAACTTTTCCTTTTGAATTTGATTGATTCGAATTGAGTGACAAAGTTGATAGTGATTTTGTGCTGCTTGCAATACCTTTTGCTTCAATTGGTTTTAATTCATATTTTGACATGTCTGTGACGAAACTTTTTGGTTTATTCAGATTTTTTGGTTCTTTAAATCCTTGGTCATTTAACGAATGTCTTTGAATTTTTTGATTTGCAAATGCAATTGAATTCTTTTGAGGGTTGATTTCATTCAATTGTACTTGAGATTGTGAATGTGGACTTGTTCTTATGAGATTTGACTGCTGTTGGCTCTTTTGAGTGTTTGCTTGAAGAAATTGTGCTTGGGGCTGTAAAAGTGGTTTTGTATTAGGGAAAACTGAATTTGGTAAAATCTTTTGTGTGATTGGTTTGACAGAAGTTTGGGAAATGCTTGGTCTGAGGTTAAGACTTTGACTTGGATGAGGTTTTAATCCATTTTCAAGCAACCAAACCTGTGGATAATAATAACAAAAATCACTAAAATTTGAATCAACAGATTTACAAATTTACTTCGCAATAAATTGTAAGTTTATTTTGAAATACATATTTATTTTCCGCCTTAAGCAACTCTTCCCGCTTCATAAGATGCCATCCCCAGGTTTTACGATTTGGATCAGAATTTGTGATTTTAATTGGTGCTCCTACAATTTGATGAATTTAATAAATCAATATAATCATTTTTATAATTAAACCTCTACAACAAATTTTGTTCATCGTCGAGGAATCGAGTAGCGAAACACGAAAATACGCAATTTCATTTTGATTGATAATTTTTGAGTATGAATTGAAATAAATTAATAGATACTCTTCCATTTCCTCATTAAGACCACGTGGATATAGACATAGATTAAATTGGACATCATTTGAAGCATTTGGAAATTGCTGCGAATTGATTAAATGTTTCGAAATTGAGTTGAAGAAAATTGAATTGAAATTTTCAATAGTCCATTGGTGAGCAAATAATTTTACAGTTTTTTGGCTTTTAGCGTTAAAATAACTTGATTTTGAGCCATTTGGGTTTAAATTCTGTACCGGTAGGTACATTGGACTCAATTTGTTTGATAAATGGATCTAATCAACGATAATTAATAATTTAATAATTAGAAATCAAAATAAAGAAAAATTTACCTCGCAATAGATGGTCAATGTGTCATTGATTAAAAATTTACTTTTGAGATTTTCCAACCAGATAAAATGTTTCCAACCAAATCGAGCTGATTTCCCCAAATTGCCTTTGTCCTCTAGTTAAACATAACTGTGAAATTAAAAATCAAAATTATTGAAATTACCTTTGGGATCAATATGTTGTTGATTTTGATCCAAAATAGAAACTTTATACTTCACATCCAATTCACAATCTCTAAATGATCTTAAATTAATAAAAATGGACAAAAAATCTTTGCTGTCTTCATCGAAACCAGTTGGACACAATTCGAGATAGATGTTGCATTTCTCATTATTAATTTTCGATCCAAAGTTAGGCGAATAAATGAATCGATGATGATTCAATGTTTTGTTGCTCTCTTTTGGATTGTTACGATTGTTGTGTGAAAAGGTGTTTGTTTTGGAGTCAAATTTAGAGACATTTTTGGAGAGAGAAAAATTGTGGTTTACATTTTCTTTGTGAAATAAACTAAAGTTTTCGATTATCCATTTATGTGCAATTGAGTTCATTGTTTAGTAAATAGACTCATTCGGAATTTTAATTTTTCATTTGAAGAGATTTTTGTATTGGGTAGATTTTTTTTCCTCGAGCGTCCTTGTGCAATGTACATCTACCAATTGGGCACTATCTACTGGAGATAATCACCAACTGGATGCATTGGCAATGCAGCATTGCTGTCTGTTCTACTCAATCTTCTATTGTTGTCATGCTCGGGGCGATGACGCGGGGAAACAAACATTAGCAACAAAGATTGTCGTCATGTATTTTTGTGACTATTTCCAATCCCAATTGCAAATAATCAAATAATTCGTTTGTCCATTCTCTTGTGAACGAAAGGTAGACACAAACAAAATATAATTTCTCTCAATATACTTTTTTTCCTTCACTTGTACATCTAAATCATTTCTCGTGCACTTAATTCATTGTCATGTCAAAATATATCGAAGGTAGATCATTTGTTTATGTGTTTATGTACACTACACTAACGAAAGGTAGACACAATAGTTTCTGCACACCAATCAATTTAATTGTGCATTCATCATAGCAAAAACTTATTGTTCCTCAAATAGCAATGGCAACAGGTGTATGCAGTTATGTTGAGTATTGCTTTGCCCAATAGTCACTCCTATTTGTGTCCTTATCAAAAATTTTACCTCGCCTGATAAGACATGCACACAAAAATATATGTGAGAAAGTATTACTCCAGTTTTGTGTCTATTTAATCAAACATCGCAATTTGTATTTGTTTTTGAAAAACCAAATAATGGGTTCCAACAAGTATGGAATTGATTTGTCCAAAATGTCGGCCAGTGGAGCATATGTTGCAATTGAATCGAAATCTGTTATTGAAGGAAACATTAACATTAAAACTATCGGCAGTGGATCCTCTAAAGCAGGTCAATTTGACAATACTGTTCTTCTGGTGGAGGCTGAACATAAAGGTCAAGGCATCAACTTAGAGAAAACTCCGCAAATTGAGACTCCTCAACAACAAGTGCAGGCGTCTGTTCAAGCACCGACTCCTAATCCATTTCTGGAACCAGCTCCTAGTGCCTTTCCAACTCCTAATTCGGATATTACTAATCCTTTTCTAACACCAATCCCGGAACCTATTCCAATTCCAATTGAAACTTCAAATCCAGTTCAATCTTCTGTTCCTCCACCCGTCCCAACACCAGAACCCTCCTCACCACCAACTCCTGAACCGACTCCTGGCCCTGCCTCACGTCACGGTGATGTAACATTTCTTGTGGATGGCCATGAAATTCTTGCCTTCAAAGCAGTACTCAATGTGAAGTCGCCAATCTTTGCCGCCATGATCAAACGAAATCCAAACAATCCAATTCCACTGCCTGGAGTGAAGTGGCAAGTGTTTGAGGCAATGCTGCAGTATTACGACAATGAAGACAATGACTCATCGATTAGACAAAACGCCTTACAAGTGCTTCCATTTGCAAGCAAAGTAATCATTTCTCAGTTTATAATATTTTTACTAATATTTTTGTTTCAATTAGTTTCAAATTAATGAGTTGAAACATAAATGTGAGAATATTCTAATTTCCAAATTGGAATTTTCTACCGCTGCACAGTATTTGTCTTTGGCTGAGAAAAACAATGCTGGTTCGCTGAAAGAAAAAGCTGTGGAATATATCAAGTAAGTAACATTATTCGGATTGACTAAATTGATTTATTTGTTTTGTGCGTCAGTGAATGTCCTTCCATTAAGGAAACTGAGGAGTATCAGCAGATTTTGGTCGAACAGCCAACTTTGATGATGGATTTGTATTAGATTTTGTTTGTATTTAATATTGTTATGTGCCTCTAGATGGCGCCTAAAGCTTTTTATTTGAAATAATTTATTTGATTGCAATCACCATGGTTATCTTTAAAGATCACATTAAAGTGTGGATTTGAAATGCTTTTTAAAATGTCAACTTTCGTTTGTCTATGACTTAGAGAAATATTCGATTAATTTCAAACAAAGTTTTTTGCGGTTTTGCGTGTTTCTTCAAACAGATTTTGAACACTTTCCCCGAATACTTTGCTTAATTTATAACTCACTCTTAAAAATCTTAAAAATAAATCTCACCAAATCATACAAAAGATGTGAAAATGCAATTTTATTATCAATAGGAGCTTAACTAACTAATAAAAACAAACAAAATACAATCAAACGATCATTTAAAGTACCGTTTAAAAAACAAGCACACACGACTTGCCCAGAGATCCTCCTTGAGTCGTTGCTTTAAACTACTGTGTTGTGCCTCGTCAATCAATTGAACATGAATTTTGCATCTCTTGATTGACTTTTGTGTACAGTGATTGAGTTTTTCGTTGTAACAACACATAAACTCATCACGAGCCCTGCATCGCTTCAACAATATATCTCGATTTACTGTAATGCTGTCACCAGAAAGATAATCCAACCAGTATGCCGCCACAAACTCGTCGCCGCACATTCTCAATGCTCTAGTGGTGCATTCATGAAAAATTTCTTTCTTGATTTGACAGTGTACAGTGTGGTTTGAGTCTTGCTTTGATTGGACTGCTTGATTCAAATGCTCCGGCGGCTGCTTCGTATACGTAGTAGTAGAGTCATCGTACTGAATCAACTTAGTATGATTGCGAAGCTTCATACAATGAGAAGCGGGAGCATACACAATCGAATACTCATACGATTCTAGGGTTGAATTGATTGGATTGGTTAAATTTAAATTGTTATCACAAGTAATGATCGACAAATTCACTAGAAATACAACTAAAACTGCCAATAAGCAAAAGTTTGTAAAAATGGACATTTTGTTGTGCATTTTTTTCTTGACACATCAAAATCACAGATCAGATACACATCGTCTTTGTGTTTAGGAAAATGTTAAATGCCTTTTATAAATATAAATGCAATTGAGAGTATTCCGGTGGATGCGATTGCCCGTCAGTGATTTACCAGTGGTAAAACACTGGTACGTTTCACTGACCGGATTGATGGAAATGATACCGGTGATAATGCATCTGATTGCAATCATTATCAGCCATGGATGAGTCAATAGATCATTTGGTCAATATTACAAATAAGGACATATAACCGGAGCAATAATAAATAAATCAAAACAGCAGCAGCAGGATCCTATATATGTGCGCCATATCCTTGGAAACCAAGTCAATATTGATTTAGTCTGATAAGGCAATTCTGTCCGTGATTTATTCGTTTCCAATCTGATTTTATGATCTCCTTATTTGAAGGAACTGCACTGGAAAACAATGATTAGATTTAAAATCTTATATTTAATTTTTTAAATAAATTATCAAAACAAAATTGTTGTTCACTTTTGGCGATATTCTCTACGCAAATCTTGCCAGAACATACAGACACGACTCTGCCACAGAGTATCAGTTAGTCGAATTTTCAAGTTCTCAGCTGCATTCGCATCCATTAACTTCACTTCAATGCTCTTCTTGGTCAAAGACAATTTGATGCACCGTTGTCTGCTCTCATCGAGACACTCAACAAAGGCAGCTCGAAGTTCACATCGAGCAGTCATTATGTGAACATTTCGATCGTTTCGTGGATTTTCTTTGGTCTCAAGATACCAAAAGGCGTTGACAAAAATGTGACTACATCTTCGGACTTCATTCTTGTAACAGGCTCGAGCTAATCGTTTTGGAGATCCTTGAACGACAGTTTTGTATTTGGTTGGATTCTGATTGGCGCCTCGTTTTGATCGAGTGCTTGAATTGTCATCAAATTCATCTTGGTCGGAGTATAATTCATCTAAATCCTGTAAGTTTGAATCTTCTGGATCACACAGCTGTGAAATTGAAGAATTGGACGAAACATTTTGCGACGATGAAGATGATTTTGAGTCTGGTTCACAAGTTTCACTGCTTGACACGTTCAAATAAGTTAAGAGGAGCAGCAACAAAACTGACCACTCCGTAAGACAATGACTAAACATTGTTATTTTTCTTTGTTCTTTTGGTTTTTTTGATTGCACTTTTGTGTTGCACACTTTTACAGTAAAATCGATAATGTAATCCTAAATGGGGAATATTTTAGTGTGTGTTTTAAATATGTACATGGATGAGAGATGTGCCACTTCCTGTCTCCATGACCACCTATGAGTCATCGCTATCTACGAATTCTCCGAAATGATGGAACGATAGCTAACATTACTGACACGAGAGATTGTTGGTCAAGATTGCAAAATTAAACACGTATATCCGGAGGAGAACCAGAAGAACCTATAAAAGTATATATATTCACTTTGGTGTCACCTTGGAAACCACAAATGTGCAAAATATTTATTTAAGCATTACTAATACTGCATTAGATAACACTGGCGCCAATTTAGAGTGAGTGCATTTCCACTTTGGCATTTTCGTGTGTATCAATTGCATTTGTGGTTCCACCTACTCGACAATTGATTGTCTCAATTGCATTAGTCTGAGTGAGTCAACTCGAAACCTCCCAACAAATCCGTCCGTTACAATCAATTCGGTTGAAATTCATTATTGTCCGTTGGTCTCATCAAAGTTTCTCACCAAATTTTTGTCTGTAAAAGTAAACCTTTTTGGACGACCAAATTTGTTTTACTTAATCCTCATTTATTTATTTCATTTTATTTAAATCAAAAATTATTACAATCAAATACGAGACAACTCAATTGCAATTAGACACAAGTGGTCATTTGAGCATATTGTGCTTGGTTGGGGCACTTTCTTTTCGGCAGTTTATTCAATTTGTTTGTCATCTTCTCGTATCTTGTGGCATTGAACTTTGTGTCGTTGTATGTGTAATTGCTTCTGCATTCGATGCAACGTGTTTTGAGACACGAATAGAATGCACCTTTCAGTTGGCATTCTGTATTCTTTATTCTCAAGGCTGTGTAACGTCGTTTCTTACAGTTGGCACTTCTTTTTCTTTTATCGCGACAAATTTGCTTGGGATGGATGAACCTGTACGAGTTGAGATATGTTTGACCGCATCTTGTGTGCACATGCTTGAAGCACATTTTCTTTTTTGCGTCATTTGCACTTTGCACCACGTTTCTTTTGGCTCGACTGTCGACTGCAGCATCGTACTCCACGTTTAGCTCAGGATCGTCCAATAAATTCTCCTCTGGTTCATCGTTGCTCTGTCTGTTGAGTGCACAGTCAAGGTCGCCATAGTTGCACTGCGTTGACTCGTTGAATCCAAATTCCAAGTCGATTGAAGAATTCAAATCTAAAGAAAATGAATCATTCAGTTGAATCGCATATGCTAAATGTCCAGACAAAAGTGTCCAGGTTAATAGGAAAAGAGACATTGAGAAGTAGCTTTTGGAAAACATGACTTTGTTTTTTGCTAAATGAGGATTGCTATACCAACTTATAAAGGCAAATTGTGAGTAGAGCACTCTGCTTTAGTGAACTCGCGCAATGCGGATGAGTCATACGCTAGCGACAGGTAGCCTGTAGTGGGACAGGTGACAAGGGAGATGATAAAACATTGTGTGATTAGGCGATGCTCATCAATTGGCACATTTGCACAGTTGACCGGATGGTGGTGCAATGAGTTCTGAGAAAGGCTTTGGCCAATTTGACGTTGCTAGGAAAATGCATCCTATCCATTGTTTTTTAATCACATTTGGTCCCCTAAAGGACCTTAAATTTCCGTTTTAACCAAAATTTAATATTACTTGTGGCACGTCCGTTTGCCTTATAATAAAGATAAGCTTTGTACAATCAATCAGGTTATGCTAAATACTATTGAGTTGTATTAGGAGCCAAAATAGAGCAGAAAAATAGCAAACTTTATTAGTGCAGAGATCAATACATTCAAATCAAGTGACAATTAGCTTGTTTTGCTAGTTTTATTCACAACTTTATATGCATTGGAATCGATGTGTACAGACCAAACCATGCAGTCTCGACTTTTCTTAAGAATGTCTACCACTGTACCTTTCAACTCTTTAAACTTGAGTTTAGATTCCTTGCGCACGTGTACACGGTTTCTCTTTTTCTTATAACAAACATTGAAATGCGGCTCAAGACAAGCATTGAATGAAGATCGAAGAGTGCACTGAGCAATCTTAAATTCAATGTTCACATCGCATTTCACAGCTGTGTCGCACTGGTACTTGGAATTAATGAAAATGTACGAAGCGATATAAACGCGACCGCACTTTGTTAGCGCTTGTTTGAAGCAATTTCTAATTTTCTTGTTAGTTTTCTCAGCTGGTGGTTTGGTCGTTCGTGCAGGTTGCTTTTTGTTAGCATCTCTTTTCACTCGATTATCAACAAAACGGTTCACCTCATTTAGTTCAGCATCAACCAGTAAAGTCGGCTCGTCTTCTGCATCGTCCAGTTCGTTAAGTATGCAGACAAGGTCACGACCACAGTGAGCGGAGATATTGAGTTCCGCTGAGTGGATTGATAAAGTTGAATTGACATTGTCTAAAGAGGATTCGTTCAATTGAATTGCAATTGATAAATGTCCAAACAAAAGTGCCCAGGTCATGAGAAAGAAAGACATATAACAAATGTTCAACATGATTTTGTATACTTTTGCACACTTTTGCACAAATGATGCATGTGAATACCAACTTAATAAAGACACATTTGTGTGGAGCACCTTTATTTATTGAACTCATAAGCAACATGAGTCATACAGGTAAAACGGCCAATAGAGCATAACTATGATGGTAAATGAAAAGATAAAACATTAATTGTTTGTCGGCAGTTGCACCGATGATGACCGGAAGATGGTGCAATGAGTTGTGAGGATCACTTTGGCCAAATTGTCATTTTACGTTGCTAGGCATTCTAACCAACGTTTTTCCCCCAATTACATTTGGACCTCTTAAGTTAACCTTTAAAGGACCTTAAATATCCGTTTAGTCAAATTTGCTATAAACTATAACGCTTCCGTTTGGCTCATAATAGAGCTAAGATTGGTACAACCAATCTTGTAAAATTAATCTAGCAAAAATTAAAATAAATTGAGTTGTTTAAAATTGGAGACAATTGGTCAGCAAAATAGTGAACTTTATTAGTATACTAATAAATAATAAATAAATACAAATAAATTACAAATAAATCAAGTGTCAGTCGCATCAGCTAGATTCGCTTGTTTTATCCTCAATTTGATATGAATTGGTATCGAGCTCAGCCACCCAAGAAATGCAGTCTCGACTCCTCAAAAGAATCTTAATCAATTTTTGTTTTAACCTTATAAATTTGTGTTTAGAATTAGTTGTATTAATGTGAACACGTTTTTTAGTATAGCAAGGTTTGACATGCTCCTCGAGACAAGCATTGAATGAGGATCGAAGTGCACACTGAGCAATCATAAATTCAATGTTCACATTGCAGTTCACACCAGTTTTGCATTTGTACTTGGAATTGATGAACATGTACGAAGCGATATAAACGCGACTGCACCTTGTGAGCACTTGTTTGTAACAATTTCGCGAACTCGGCTTGTTAGTTTTATTCTGAGACATTTGTTTGGCTTGCTTTTCGTTTTTGTTGACATCTCTTTTGACTCGATTCTCTGCATCGACCGGTGACGTTTGCTCGTTTTCAGCATCTTCGTCCAGTGAGCCTAGTATGCATTCAAGGTCATGACCACATCGAGCTGAGATATTGAAGGCCAGTTCCTCTTGATCCATTGGTAAAGTTGAACTTTCATTGTCCGAATCGAATGCATTCAATGGATTTGCATACGCAAAATACAAGGACAACAGTGTCCAGCTAAAAAGTAAAACAAGTCGCGATAAATTAGACATACTACTTGTTATTTGCACACACACACTAAACTGTTTCCCAACCTAATGATCCACGTGTGTCCGTCTTATAAATAATGTGCATTGTGTGATTAACCTGAACACACTCACACACACACTCACAAGGTTGTCAACAACACGGAGATGAGTCATGTTAAGAAGTAAATGGTGAGAAAAATGCGCGATTGTTGACTGGGCATGGTCGGATGTGCTCATCAATTGTCATTTGCATTGATGGCCGGATTGTGCAATGCAATGTTCACTTTACAAGGTGATACAGTTGGCTGGTTGGTTGGTTTGGTTGGTTTGGTGGTTTGTTTGTTACAGGTAGGTTGATTAGTCATAGTAATAGGCAAAATCCACTGCCTATAACTTTGATATAACATCTCAATTTAAACAGTGACAAATTCCGAGGTATTGCATCTGTTCCACTTTCCATGACTTGGATCTTAATCTCAGTCTTGTTTGCTGTCTGTTTTGTAACAATAGAGTCAAAAAGCGGCAACAGGTAATAAACTTTATTAT
This sequence comes from Rhizoglyphus robini, assembly GCA_023373905.1. Classification (NCBI taxonomy): domain Eukaryota; kingdom Metazoa; phylum Arthropoda; class Arachnida; order Sarcoptiformes; family Acaridae; genus Rhizoglyphus; species Rhizoglyphus robini. Next base: position 7,639,966 of record JAKIJQ010000001.1, on the reverse strand, counting down.
TATTATTATTTAATAAACTTTATCACTAGTTCCAATTGAACAATTTATTCTGCAAAAAAATGTCTGAGAATTTAGAGCAAAACAATTAAACCATCAGCCACAAAGAGTATGTGCACTTTCAACTCTTTGTCCCGCATATGCACCCAAATTAGTAGTAATAGTGGCTAATCATGTACATTTATCTATTCCGACTAACTCAAATCACTCAATGAAACACATTGAGGGGCTGCTTAAAGTGCAACCAAATGTGTGCCTCATGTACACCTCATACACCTATGCGATTGACATGCAAGCCAATGTGAACCATGTAGAAGCTTCAATTCTGGCTAATTGTATGTCGCAATCGATTCTTATGAAAAATACGCGGGAGAGCAAAATGTTTCACTGCTTGTTGCCATTCAAACACAGTCACATTACAATGCAAACTTTTGCCTGATGTACAAGGCGCGATCTCTTGTGATAAGCTAACAAGATAAGCTAGGCAACGATCATCATCAGTGGTATAGCACTGAGAGTGGGGGACTGTACTACTGTCTGCTACATCGCCGGTTAGCGCAGCGGAAACCTCGCGAGTCTCTTTATGACACTTGCAACCAATCAAGCAAGCACATTCAAACAACAAAAGAAGCCAACTGAGGAATTTTCTTTCCTTCCTGAATCGACGATGATGGACAAGACAAAAAAGCAAACTCCGGATAAGAATCGACCAAATATAAAGCGTGAAAATGCTACTGCCGAGTCGGACGAAAGCAAGATTCAGCAAAGTGGTGTGCCTCAATCGAAACGACCACGGACCAGCATGTCCAAGGTGCCGATAAGCGATGCTACTCTTATCAAGACAGAGTTTGTCAAGCGAGAGCATGGTGATGGTGGTGATGGTGATTCCTCAGCAAATCCCAAACGACCAAAACATGAAAATACTGTCACGGATACAAAAGATGATGTTAAGGATATCTCTGTAAGGAAGCCAGATCCTGAATCGCCTGCAAGAGGAATCGGATCTGATGACCCTGAGGTAATAAAAAACCAAAATCCGTAAGTTCTAATCCGTAATCTATTCATTTTATAGCAAAGTACCGAATCTGCACTCGAACACGATTTCAATGAACGTATTCCTCTGGTGAAGGACAACGATTGGAGTTTCTTTCTAGAGACGGGATTGTTCAGTGATGTGGTACTAGACCTGGGCAATCGACAATTTCGAGTGCACAAAATAATTGTCTCAGGCAGATCACCAGTTTTAGCCGACAGGATAGAGACCGATTTTCTCGAAAGTCGTGAGAACAGAATCGAACTCACAGATGTTGAAGTGGAGGTGTTTGAGCAACTTCTGCACTACATCTACAGTGGCAAGGTTGAGGCTTTGGAACAGAATGCAGAAGAATTGCTCATTGCCGCTGATAAGGTATGGATAAGACATTTGCACACACGCACAAATTATAGCTAATTAAGTAATTTTATTATCTTTCTTAATTTCAAGTACGCTCTTTATCAGCTCAAATCGCAATGTGAGCAATTCCTAATATCAGAAATCACCATCGAAACGGTAGCTGATCTTTTGAGGCTCGCTCACCAGCACAGTGCACACAGCTTGAAGATTAAAGCATTCGAATTCATTCTCAGCAGGTAAACTTTGCAAGAATAATTCAATTTGTAATATTTTAATCTGAATTTTCAGTGACGAAAAGTTGCAAATTGATTTGAAAAACAAAAATCCTCATCTGTTCAATGAATTGATCGAATTTAAAGATCGAAATAAATGAGGCAAATGTTGGTTTGTTGATGATGACTTGGTGGTGCACTGAGTTCAATTATTAGCTCACTGCAGTCACTTAAATCAGCACAACAATCAATCAATTGCCACTCACGCACAGCCACTCGCACAACTATTTTTGTGAACAATGATAATGTCTATTTCACTTGAATGTCTTTCACTTCATTTGCTGAATCGTTCTTTCCTATTTACAATTCACCCACTTTCCAACGCACACACACCATAATTTATATATTTCAAGCTTTATTCTGTATACACCAAAACACTGTATCAACAACACTGTGACCTCAATAAACAACTGCCAACTTTGAATTGCATTCTATTTATTATACTGATGGCTGTTTGAAGGGAAGATCTTTTTGCTCTGTTGGCGGCTCAAGCAAGAGCAAGAATAATTATGCTCTTGAAGTTGATTCACTGAAACAGTGCGCAAACATATTCCCATTCGCTAACTTACTTGGACAAGAAAGCATACACGTTCAGAAAGACGCATACTAATTTCACCTGACCTTTGACTTTGCGTGTGTCTTAAATCCAATTAATCGTCTGCCCATGTCTGTCGTGCAGGTTGATGCTAACTGCGTTGCATTTGCATTTTAATAATTCTATGCATTCATTATTTTGGCTCATTACGACGAAACTAAATTCACGTTAGACAAATTAGCTAAAGTAGACCGGCGACTAATTGGATGGATGTCAGATCAGATATTAGATAGATACAAAAGTTTTCCTCAGATTAATTTTATTATTAATGGGGCCCCAATGATGACATCAATTGCTTTCAATTGGACACAGTCAAGAAAATCTCTGCCAAAAAAAATGGTTTTGCAAAATATATTTGTTGTTTTTTCAATTGATAAACCTAAATATGAACTCTAAATATATGTCTACAAATACAATTTCAATTCATTTGATTTAATTTTTTTTAAATCAAATTGATCAATTTAAAATGTGTTTAAAAAATAATAAAAACATTTTCTCTCTTAATTATTTAAGCGTGATTTGTGCATATAATGTTTTAAAACTTTTAAAGCAATGCAATTGATTTGCGTGTTCATTTAATTTATTAGTAAATTGTCACATACAAATTGTAATTCAACAACTTTGTGAACAACTCTAATAATAATCTACATGCGTATATCGCGACACTTGAGCAAAATTTCAACGTAAATTGAACGAACGGCACGATAAGATTGGTCAAGTGGTGAGTTTAAACTTCAATTGAACTGCACAATTGCGAGAGTGTACACACTCGAGTGCAGTGCGAGAGAAGAGCATGCTGCAGCATCTCCCCTCTCACTCTCATGTGATCACAACTGTGCCAGACACTGATGTGGATGATCGATTGGTAGTGCATGCGGGCATGAAGATAATTACAATTGCTAATTGGAAATTAATGCGAGAGAGGCAAAAAGAGAAACAAACTGAGAGAAAGTGAACGCGTTTTGCTGTTGTGAGAGAGACGCGCACTTGTGTGCACACCGACACACCTCACTGCATGCTGCTTTGTTCAAGTTTGTTTACACACATTTATCCAAACTACTTTTCGGTGCATTCGAGTGTCTGTTGTTCTCGGTTTACGCTTGTGACGTGTTCCGCACAATTGCATCAATTCAAATGACCGACCAATTGATTGAGCAACTCTTTTCGGCGTCATCACCGGCCCACAAGTACGATGTGCGCAAATACCCTCGGTCTCGTGTTGAGTTGCACATTCACCTCGATGGCGCAGTTCGAGTGCATACGATCTATGAGTTGGCCAAGGCCAAACACATCAAAATCACCGAACACAACACTGAAGAGGAAATTGCCGCCGCACTGACCATCGATAAGCCACGTGACTTGGCGTACTTTCTCACCAAAATTGGTCTCTACAAGCCATTGCTGGTTGGGGACACTCTGGTGCACGAACGAATTGCCTACGAGTTGTGTCAAGATCAGGCCAGCCAACATGTGGTCTACTTTGAAGTCCGCTTTTCGCCTCACTTTTTGGCCAACACATTGGAGCATTACTATGTGAAAGAAACTTATGGACTGGATCACGAGAAAGCGGTCACACCTAAGGATGCGGTCATTGCCGTAAGTCGAGGACTGGCTCGAGGTGAAATTGACTTCAACATCAAAGCTCGCATTATTCTGTGCACAATCAAGGGCTTCAAAGGATGGGCGGCAGACATTGTGCAACTCGCGCAAGAATTGAAAGACTATGGAGTTGTCGGAATTGACATTGCCGGCAATGAGTGCGACTTTACCGATGAAGAAAAACAAGCTTACGAACGAGCAAAACAACTTGGAATACATCGAACTGTGCACGCAGGCGAAAGTGGTCCTGCAGCACACGTGCAAGATGCTGTCAATCAACTGTACGCAGAACGAATTGGCCATGGCTATCATGTACTGGACGACAGACAGATCTACCAAATGTGCCAAGACAAACGAATCCACTTTGAAACGTGTCCTTACTCGAGCATTCTCACTGGTGCAGTCAAGCCCGAACAGAAGCACCCAATTGTCACCTTTGCAGAAGACAACATTAACTTTTCGATCAACAAAGACGACCCAACAATAACCAAATCAACACTCGATTTGGAATATCAAATGCTGGAGCTTAAGGGACTGAATGAAGTCAATTTGGTACGAGCAAATCTCAATGCTGCCAGATCGTGTTTCCTGCCCGACAAGGAGAAGCAAGATTTGCTTTCACATTTGTACAAAGTGTACGGATTCATTGAGTAGTGTTTATTTATTATTATCGATTATTATAATCTAGAATCTATTTATAAATAATTTATAAATAATAAAACCATTAACTTTTATTGAACTTTGTCAACAATACTCACTCTACTCTAAAGGCGCCTTGCCGCCGCCGTTGGCGTCAACGCCTTCACATGTATAATTGTGATTGATTAATTCATTAATCGCCTTATTTGTCGAGCTGTGAGCATGTAAATATGTACATTTGAACACGGAACGATCAAACGCGCGTCAATTTGAGTTAAAATTCGACAACAAGTTTGTTGTTTTTATTTGTGAGTGCATCCCAAATGACTTTTCTGTGTGCGTCATTGTGTTAATGATCTTTGATCTTATCGCGCTCTGGAAGTGTCCATTTCGGAGATGTTCTCTTTTGCTTGTGTGTTTACGTGCACTTGATTTTAATTTTTATATATAAAAGATGAGTTCGTGTGTAATGCTTTTATATTTTGTTTTGACTCTTGACTCTCAACTTGACACACGAGCGAGAAAAAATGACTTCTGAATCAATTGGCCGCATTCGTGCACTGTTCGAGGAGGAACTGCGCAACAACCTTGACCTTTTTCATCCGATTGACATTGAGCGAGTTCGCACTGATGATTGGCAAGTGAGACGATTCATTGTGGACCAGCCTGATGGTATTGAGTGGTATGCGTTCAAGTCACTGTGTGAGGCACTGCAATGGAAGAAAGCATTTGGCATTCACAACCGAACCGATCAGTACTTTCCCAAGGAAATGTGGCAGCTCACTGGGACACAACTCTGTGGACAGGACAAGGAAGGTCGACTCATTCAGTGGGAAGCCATTCGCAAGCAGAGACCATTCAAGGAGATTCATCTGCTCATTAGGCAATTTGTGGCACATTGCTTCGAACGGGTGGACCAATTGGCCGGTGAGCAAGGTTACGTGTTCGTGGACGACGCTAGCGGAGCAGCCCTCAACAGTGTGGACATTGATTTGGTCAAATTCAAACTCGAAATAGCCCACTACTATCCACAGGGCATGAAGGCCATCTACATTGTGAATCAGCCATGGGTACTGAATGCCCTCATCAAAATTATTCTTAATTTCTCAAGTGCCAAACTGGCAAAATCAGTTCGTTGCATCAAAAGTTCTGAATTACTTAACATAATTGATGCAAAGTACATTCCTGAAACGCTGCAAGGCAATCGCTACAAGGACTACTACCCGAGTGGACTCACGCCTGTGGAGCAGAAGGCGACAAAGTTGGGTATGGAGGAAAAGTATATTGCACAATTCTGCAAAAATTATCAATTGCAAAATGGAAATTGACTCAATCACCATTTAAGATCATCATCATCGTCATTGTTTTGTTTGTTTTTCTCATTACAATAAAGTGTTTAAAGTGTTGACTGGTTTTGCAAATATGTAGATAAACATTAGATTAACATTGTCATTGGTTGATAGCGGTGCATTACCTAAAGGAGTTGTGCGCTATTTGGTATGCAGATTGCTATCGAGTGCAAACGAGTTTTCTTTTTATTTTGAGAAAAGTGCCACATAAAAGTGGATGCAATCTGTGCTTGAGAGACATTAAGTGATAACTTGTTGTATATGAGAGCATATGACCATTACTGAAGTTCACTGCTGACTGACTGCCAACATGACTGCCGAATCGATTGCTCGTCTTCGTGTCTTGTTCGAAAATGAACTTCTCGCCAATGGAAGTCTTTACAGTCCAATCGACATTGAACGTGTTCAAACCAATGATTGGCAGGTGAAACGATTCATTCTGGACCAGGACGGTGATGAAGCGAAAGCTTTCAAAGCACTTTGTCGGGCACTTCAATGGAAGCAATCATTTGGTATTCACGAACGAACCGACCAGTACTTTCCTGCGGAATATTGGACTTTGTGGGAAATCTACATTGGTGGTGAGGACAATGAAGGTCATCTCATTTTGTGGGAAGCTATTCGTCAACAACGAGTGTTCAAGGAGACTGCTTTGTTGTCGAAACAATTTTCTGCTCATGTATTGGAAAAAGTGGATCAACTTGCTGGCGAGAAAGGCTTCATCGTAGTGACCGACTCGAATGGTGGTGGACTGGCCAGCATGGACACTGGCTTGAACAAGTTCAAAATTGAAATCATGGAATACTATCCCGATGGCAGTCGAGGCATTTACCTGGTGGATCAGCCGTGGGTGCTCAATGCAGTAATCAAGATGCTCGTTGGTTTCATGAGTGAGCGACTCAAGAAGAGACTCAATTACATCAGGGCTACCGAACTGCCCGAAGTTATTGATCCAAAGTACATTCCTGTGACCCTAAATGGCAACCGTGCACAGAACGTTTATCCGAGCAATCTCATTCCAATGGAACAACGTGCGGCTGAGTTGGGTTTCAATGCGAAATTTGTTGACAATTACTACAACACTCACCAGGTGAAACGTCCTTCGGCAAAATAGTTTAGTGTAGTCTGCTGAATTGTCCTTTAGGTAAAATTGCGAATTTGCTTATTACGCTCATGACACGACTGATTAGTCCAAACTGGAACATATAAGACAATTGCTTTGTACACAACAAGCAACCTATCACTACTACACTGCTTGCCAATGACATTGACATTGTCATATGTCAATGGCACTTCATATTGTTGTTTCCATAATTGAACCGATAATAAACTCTATTTTTATTGCTAAATATATCCTGCCTATGATAATTTCTATTGGATACGATGGGTTTGGATGCTTCGTAGCAATGCTCTCCTTTGTTCAAAAAGAGACAACTCCAATCTGTGTGCGACGCTTAATAATTGTCACTTGTTTTTTATACGTATGTTCTGCATTGAAACAATGTCAAAAGTTGTTCAACCAAGTCCGGGCAAATCAGCCAAAAGTACAAATACAAATCAGAACGCGCCGAAGTCATCAACTCCTTTAGGCTCGAAAACCCAACAACCCACAAAACCTGCAGCCAAAGTAAATCCATTGCCCGCTAAGCCATCAACAAGCAACAATCAAACAAAGAACAAAAGTCAAACAAATCAGTCTAAACTAGTTTCGCAAGTTTCAAGCAAAGTTTCATCTCAGCCGAATCAAAACAACAATGCAAATTTGGCAACTTCCAAGTCAAAAGAACAAAGTCTTAAAACAAACCCAACTTCAGACAAACTAAAATCCAAACCAAAAGTACAAAATGCTAAGGAAAACCTCAATTTGGGCAAAACAAATTTCCAAGCAGAAATCAAGTCTGAAGTAAAACCAAAGAACAAATCACCTTCAATTGATTTTTCGCAAACTAAAATGAACAATTGTGTATTCAATATAAAATCCCAAATGAAAGCCAATGACATTAGTTTTAAATCCATTACAGGGACAGACAAAATGGCCGAATCTAAGCAAACAACCAGAAAAGATCTGTCATCATCACACTCCTGGGTCATCAATAGCTTCTCTACTCGATACACCACTGGACAAGTAGTAATAAGTCCCAAGCCAATTACTTTTCAGCTCAACAACCGAATTCGGTTTTCATTTCAATTTCACCCAAGAGGAATTAATCAAACCGAAAGCAAACATGCAGCTTTTCGTTTATTTTTGCACGAATCTGATCAAACTGAGATCAGCGTTAAAGCAACTCTAACAATCAGAGACTTTAATAATACTGAACGTATTCTCCATTCAAGTGGTTTGTACAAGATCATAGTTATAAAATGTCAATTTATAACAAATTTTTATTTAAATAGTGAAAAGTGGCAAATTAATTCCAAGTCAAACTTGTGATTGGCCCAAATTTGCGTCTTACCAGCAAATTCAAGACAAAAGTAATGGATTCCTTACAGATGACAAGCTGTCGTTGTGCTGCATAGTTGAAGTGTTCAATATTCCTGTTATCAAAAATTGATCAATTTATTGACTATAATATTTTGTAATAATAATTAATTCCAGAATCTAAAATTCAGGTAGCAAGACAATAATTCTTAAACATAATTTGTTTTTTTTTGTTTCAAACCAAAATTACACTTTTGCGTGCTATCAAAAAGTGGTATTTCCGAGTTATCAATAAAACTTTCCATACTACAGCAAATGTATCATTTTAATCAGTGTAAATGTGCAAATTGTTTTACTGTTCACCTAGGTGACACTGTGAGTCAATCTTTACAAACCTTGACATTGGACATCGTAAGATGTTAGGTATGAAGCAACTACGAACGCAAGCTCAACTTTGCATTGAATTTTTAGTCGCCATTTCGGAACTGTTTTGATCACCGCGTGACAATTCAAATTAAACTAGACTAAATCATCTTTATTTATTGAGCAATGTCTGTGCAAAACCATTTCAAAATGGTTTCAAATCTCAATATTGTGCAAACTCAAGTTTGCTTTGGAACTTATCTTGCAATGGAAATAAACGAACACTGTCCACAGGACAAGGCACAGGCACAAAAGACAAAGGTGAATTGAGTATAGATTTTACCACTACCATTCTACGTTCTACATAACTGATTAATGCAAAGCAAACATATGACAATTGCTTTGTATATACAACTTATCACTCAATACGATAATGTCAATCGACATGACATTTTGTTGTTTCCATCATTGAACCGATTACAATTTATAATTTATAAACTCAATTTTTGCTGCTAAGTACACGTTTATTTTATGAGTTTTTTGTCTATGATAATTTCCATTGGAAACGGCGCAATGTTCTCCATTGTTCACAAAGACAGATCCAATTCAATCTGTGTGCAAACCTAAACATAGTGATTTTGCATTTTTTTTTATTTTCAATATCACAACAATGTCAAAAGTTCAATCTAACTCAGCCAAGTCGGCAAAAAGTGCAAATGCATCAAATCAAAAGGCATTAAAGCCATCAACTCCATCTGATTCTAAAACGTCAGAAACAACAAAACCAACAGCTAAAGTAAATCCATTGCCAACAAAGCAATCAACAATAATAAGCAATAAGCCAACAACAACAAGCACCAATAAACCAAAGAGCAAAAGTCAAGCAAAGCAGTCTAAACCTGTTTTGGTACTGGGTGCGGCAAAAGGTTTTGGGCGGGGGTCCCAGAAAAACTGGGGGTTTATGAAAATTCAAACTATGTGTGATAAATATACTTGACCCAAACGGAATTGATTGGCCATCTCAAATTTTGGAACTTTCAACTTCCGGCGGAAAGGGGTTCCAAAATAAGAAAAAATTCTTGTTTTAGCAAATTTGAAAAATTCTCCTGACCTAGTAATTTGACCTAATATGTTCAAAATTAAAATACGAGCTATTACTGGCCCATAGATTCGATTTTTTGTGTCAATTGTTCCAATTGGAACAATTGGGTCATTTACAAAAAATTCACTTTTGGTCCATTTTATGCTTTAAAAGCACGCCTGAATTATTCTAAAAATTAACCCTAAATTAAAGAATATTTTTAGCGTTGAAATTCGAGTTCCAATTGGAACAAAAAAAAATATTTTTTAATTTTATTAATTTTTTGTTCCAATTGGAACCATAATTCTTGTCTAAAAATGTCTTGAGTCATCAAATAATTTTTTAGATAATTTTGGAGTGATTTAAAACGTTAAAAATGAACCAATAGTGATTGTTTTGGAAATGACCCAATCGTTCCAATTGGAACACCTGACACAAAAAATTGAATCTATGGGTCAGTAATAGCACGTATTTAAATTTTGAGCATATAAGGTCAAATTGCTAGGTCAGGAGAATTTTTCAAATCTGCTAAAACAATAATTTTTTCTTATTTTGGAACCCCTTTCCGCCGGAAGTTGAAAGTTCCAAAATTTGAGATGGCCAATCAATTTCGTTTGAGTCAAGTATATTTATCACACATAGTTTGAATTTTCATAAACCCCCAGTTTTTCTGGGACCCCCGCCCAAAACTTTTTGCCGCACCCAGTACAAAGCAAAGTGCCATCTCAGCTATGTAACAACTCAAATACTGCAAATTCCAAACCGAAAGAACAGAACCTTGAACCAACTCCCAATTCTGAAACAACAAATTCCAACCCCGAAACACAGTCTGAAGCTAAGCCCAAGAAGAAGCCATCTATTAATTTATCCCAATCTAAAGTGACTAATTGTGTTTTCAACATCCATTCACAAACAAAAACCAACGATATTATGCTCAAGTCCAGCAGCAGCGGTGCTACAGACAAAATCGCGGAATCCAAACAAACAAACGGTTCAGCCAGCAACGCGAGTATTGCTAAGATCACACAAAGTTTCACCACAATCCGAAAGAACCTTGTAACATCGTACTCGTGGACAATTAGCAGCTTCACCGCTCAAAGAGCCAACGGAATAATAGTTTGGTCAGATCGATTCACATTTAAACTCAACGACCGAATTCAATTTTATCTCCAATTTCATCCAAAAAGCATTGATCAGACCGAAAGTAAACATGCAGCTTTTCGTTTATTTTTGCACGAATCTGATCAAACCGAGATTAGCGTTAAAGCGACTCTAGCAATTAAAGATTCAAAAAATGTTGAACTCTACTCAAAAGGTTTGAAAATGTTCATGAATATTAATTAGTTTTATAATTTATTATTTTAAAATAGATACTTGTGGACAATTACGTCAAAGTGAAACATGCGATTGGGCAAAATTTGTGTCTTACCGACAAATTCAGGACAAAAAGAAAGGTTTTCTTACAGATGACAAACTGTTTCTCTGTTGCAAAGTGGAAGTGTTCAATATTCCTGTTGTTGTCTCCAAAAAATTAACTAACTAAATGATTACTAAATAATACTTGATTCATTAAAATTGAACTTTTTATAAGATTTATTCAAAATAATTGATCGAATTGATTTATTTGTATACAGAAAATTAACAATAATAAAGCACATTTTTGATTCGATCATCAGTTTTGACCAAACTATTCAACTTTGTCACAATTGCTTGTTCCAGTTGTGAAGTTGAGTAATCGTTCGCTTGTGCATTTGTCTGTGATTGATCTAATCGACTCAACACTCCCAAACGAGTGTCAATCTGTTGAATGGTTCCTTTGGCACACTGTTCGGCATATCGAACTGCAATTGGTTCACCGATCACCTTTTGTGAGAGTGAATAGTTGTGACACAGGTAGAATGTGCTTTGTTGCAGTTGGTCGGTGTTCAGACGGAGATCATCTCGCAGCACAATGTACTTGGTGGGTCGAGATGTGCCACAGTCAGTGAACTGACTCACCAGGTAGAATTCTCTACTCATTGGATCCACCACATATTGATCCACAACTGTGCCACTTGGAACTTGATAATTGGGTGTGCCAGTTGGACTTTCGGGCTGTGGTAGAGCAAATCGAGCTTGTGTATTCTTTTGCACTAAAATTAAAGTCAACTTGATCATTTGTCCTGTTTTGTAAAGTGATTGCAGAATTCTTAACATTTCCATTTTGCGCAAATTAGTCAATTTTGGTTGTGATACTGCACTACGAAAGAAGATAACATTCTCTGGATAATGTCCATTGTAACGGTAGTACTCGTGCAGTAACTCATCAAGCATCGATTCGATTTCATGAATGATTTCAGTGTTTTTCTGAACAAGTCGAATACTTGCTGAATATTTGGTCAACAAAGCATCATGTGAACCAGTTAGTGCAGCAATAGCTGATCTTTGGCCAAGATTGGGAGTGCAAACACGACTGCCAACAATCATGGTGCGACTTGGATTGAAAGGCAATTTGCTCAATGTTTCCTCTTTGAACACATTGTTCTGTCCGCCCAATTTGGTATTGACTTTACAAAGGAAATCTTTGAAATATCCAGGCGGTGTTTTCTTGATCTTCTTCGAGTCAATACACTGAGAGACGGTTCCACGTTGGTCACACAAATGAATCAACAATTTGTACAAATCATCTGTCTTGGGAATTGATGCATGCCTGCGTGGAATTACAAAGAAAAACAGCTCAATGTGCACTTGTTGCATGGTTTGCTCGAAAATGGCTTGAGCATCTTGAACGCAATCGATTGATTCAATCTTTATATTGTGTGGTTCACCAAAGTTGAGTTCAAGTTCAATTGCTGCGGCACGCATTGCGACCACAAAGAAGGACACTTCCTCTATTGAGATATTATTATCGAAACAAATCAAATTCCATTGTTTAGGTGGTTTTATTTTCACGTTCAATGCATTCGGTTCGTCTGAATTTATTGCTTTTGGTGCAGGAAGAACTCTGCCTTTAATCGCTGTTGGCTTTCCCATCAATTGCAAACCAAATTCGCTGATTGTTGATTCTTGTTGTTCAACAATTTTACTGACAAACTCGTTGACAGTGTTGAAGTAAATGCTCGGTGGCACTGCTTGCCGATCGATAAATTCCTGCTTCACGAGTGGATGCTTTCGTCGCATTATTTGTTTGTCTACTAAAAAGCAAAATTCCATTGGAAGGTAAAATTCCTGACCCATTCTGATCTTCACCAGAGGATATGTCTTGAGGTTAGAACCAAATTTTTCAATCAATTTATTTTTGATTAGATATTTGCAATTTTGTGGCTTACTTTCCATAATACGATCGACATAATAGACAATTTCGGGGTCATTCGAAACGTAAATTTTCAATCCTCGAATTGTGTTGTTCACTTGTCTCATTTGCCATTCATCCAAAGTGACATATTCCAATTTGCCCACCTTGGCAATGTCCGACACGAAATGAACCAACTTTGTGTATGTCTTCGAAAAGATGCATTCGGTTTTGAGGTGCAAATTGAGTGCAAGGCCAAATTCAGTTTTACGAATGTTGGCCATGAAACCACGGATGAATTCGTGGAAATTGAATTTGAACAAATTTGATGGTTCGGTGGTGTTGAAATCGAAAAAGTTCCACGAATAAGTGTCAAATGATTTGGCCATTGCATGTCGAAGAACAGTTTCGAGCACAAGTTGCACTTGTCGGTCGATTGACTTTGCTTCACCACGATAAAATGCACTTGCCGCTGACAAGTCAACTGATTCGATCAGTCTCAGAGTAATCTTGTACTCACAATTTTTGCCATTCAATAGAATCTTTTGATAAAATTCATTTGATGACAAATTCAAGGGCTTTGTGCTGCATAGTGACTGTTTCCAGACATCGAAGGCATAAGTGACATTGAGGAAAAGGTTCGAGTTGTCTTCAATGAATTTGGTCACAATTTTGTTCTGCTTCACAATTTGTTCATTTCGCTGATCTGCAGTTTGAGTGAAATCTCGCTTTTTACCTTCTTTGTTTTCTTTTGGTTTCTTCTTTTTTGTGTTGACAATTGCCAAATGGTAACGATAGATAATGCGGTTTGAGGTGATCAATTTGTAAAAATTGGAAATTAACTCAATTGGAGTACCAACTGTGCCTGGTTCGAGTTTTTGCTTGATTAGTTGGTGATGATAAATCGATTCGGGCATTGGCAGTACAAGACGTGGGTCTGGTTTTGTTGGTTTATACGGCGATTTTTCTTTACCAGAAAAGCGACCTGCATGACCTCGGCCTCTATCACGTCCATATCCATGTTTAAATCCAAATGTAAATTGATCAGTAGAAATTTGATTTCCAGAATTGCCGCCACCGCTACAGCCTTTGCCAAATGCACCAAAACGAGCCATAATGAAAGGACAAATATATTTGCAACGTAGCAATTTGACTTGCTATGCAAATGAAAGCAAGAGTACAATCACAACATACAACGTACCAATAGAATCACAAATCAACTAGTAACTAAGCGCCACTATCAAATTATTATACGTATACGTAACGTTAATAATAAATTGGACTCTAATTTGACATACACTAGATGTCATGTATATCGAAAACACTTGAAATTGGTAAACTTACTTTGAAGTCGTATATGATCGACTTTGTTTGATTGATAATTGGAATAATTGTGTACTACCTTGGAATAGACAATTTATTTGTTTGTGTCTTTGAAATTGTTTACTTGGCGTACATTAGTTATTACTAGTTTTGGTTTCTTGGCAACCAACAAAGATTACATTTTTGGATGTATGACTCACGGGACAGGTTCGATTAATGACAACTCCAACCGAAGTCGACTTGAATCGACAATCGACACACTGAATTGAGTGATCAAATACATTATTGGTTATAAGTCGAATTATCCAAGTGAATTGAACAATATTTTTCCTGTTTTCATTTTCTTCATTTGGATAAACTCGCAAAGTAAAAATAAACAATCCTGGTTGTTGCGAGGCTAGATAGTTTAGCGCAAACTCTCAAATTGTTAATCATTTTCACTTTCAATCAATCTTTTTGTGCTGAAATCTTTGACAAAGGACTCTTGGGTACATTTGAATACTTGCAGTGGGAGTTTCGATGCAGAATGTGATTCCAGTCGTTTGTCCAATGAAATATATTCTGAATAGTTAAAAGTCATTTTCGTATAGTGGTTAAGGGAAAACCTAAAGAATATTCGTGCATAATTGAGTCGATTGCAAAATATTCTAGTCGTAGGTCCAATGAAATCGAATTGTGAGAATTGACAGAATTGACAGCATAAAGCAAAGTCTGATTCGCTACATTCTTGATCACAAATTTGCATTTAATCTTCCATCCGTTGAAAATTGCATTCATTTGCAACTTGAACGTGCCACCAAAATGCCTGTAGCTCAATCGAACTCATGCAACAGTCTGAATGCGAAAGTGCAAACACCAGACTCCACCAGAACAGAACAGATCCCAATACTTGTTCTGCACTCGACAATTAATATTGATTAATTGCCACTTACTGTGGCCACAGACTAAAGACCTGACCAAAGTGGTTACTACAATTCTGAAGGCATACAACGATGACAGATTGTACGCATTTCTAGTGAAATCAAATGAAATGTGCCTCGACGTCGACTCGAGGCCCTCAAGTAATAATAGTGTTCTTGTTTGCAACAAAAATTCTTATTTACCATTAATGGCACTGACTTGCTTTACTGCGCTAAATGTTAAATCTTAATGCACTTTTAAAGCATATTATCGCGTAAAAGGCTATTTATAATTATACTTTTAACGTTGCTATTAGATTAATTAATGCTTATATGCTTGTAGCTTGACCAACCGAGCATTGAATTGTCATATAGCTTGTAACAATATAGTTAATTAATTGACACGTTCTCATTAATTTTGCTTTCGCAATGTAGTTGCTTTGTAGTTTCGAAATTCGAATGTAGTTGGTTTAGTTGTTCGAGTATGTGTATGTGTATTACTTGTGCTCACAATTCGTTCAGTCTGTGAATTTCTACTTTTGTTGTGTTCCAAATTGACTTGTGCGTACCAATCTCACTCAAAATGCTTTCTTCCACCAAATTTCTCGTCACAAAGAATATGTCTTGCAAGTACTTTCTTGAGATCACGGACACGCATCAAATCGCCATGTGGGACAGTTCTCGAGACATGACTCGTGCCGAACTGCTCCGTTTTGTGAAAGGCCAGTCTGGCATTCTGTGCTCGTTGTGGGACAAGATCGACAAGGAAGTACTCGATGCTGCTGGTCCTCAGCTCAAGGTGGTCTCCACCATGTCACTTAGTTACGATCACATCGATGTGGAGGAGTGCCGCAAGCGAGGAATTGTGGTGGGCAACACTCCTGGCATTCTCGCCGATACGGTGGCCGAGTTAACTGTCGCTCTACTGATGGCCACTCTGAGGGGACTGTTCAAAGCTGAGAAAGCACTCCGAGCCAAGCGTTGGTCGTCTAGCGGTGAGCTATTCTTCATGTGCGGTGGCAGTGTGAAAGGCAGTGTCATTGGCTTTATCGGTGCCGGTCGAGTTGGTTCGAGCACTATGGCACGGCTGAAGGCTTTCAAGCCAGCCCAACTTCTGTACTGCACTCGCAATCGTGTGCCAGCCATCGAGGAGGAACACAAGGCGGTCCACTGCACTCTCACAGACTTACTCAAGAAGAGTGACATTGTGGTGGTGTGCTGCTCTCTCAACCCAAGCACCAAACATCTTCTGGACGAGGAACAATTCAAGCTGATGAAAAGTAGCGCTATTCTGATCAACACTAGCCGTGGCGCCGTGATCAACCAGAAGGCCCTGATCGAGGCACTCAAGAGCAAAGAGATTGCCGGCGCTGGACTGGACGTGTTCGAGGAGGAGCCACTACCACCATGGAACCCACTTCTCCAACTGAAGAATGTCGTTCTGCTGCCTCACATTGGCAGTGCCACTTTCAAGGCCCGTGAGGACATTCTCAAATTGGCGATCCAAAACCTGCAAGCCGGTCTCGAGGGAAAGCCACTGCCTGCCGCTGTTTGATCAATCAAATTCGAATGAATCCATATTTACAGCTAACGCATTTATACTTCATTGCATTCATAAATTAAAATATTTTGAAACAAGTAATGCTAATAATTATTTTGTTTGCTTAATCATTTTGCATTGCGATCGCAATACGCTCTTCAGTTAACTTGAACGCGCTGCCTTGGACTTTATTGACAACTTTGAAATGCTTACCAATAAAGAAAATATCTGAAGTCTCTCGTTTCGAGTGAATCAAATGCAATAGACAAGCACTGGCTGATTAATTGTGCTAATTCGTTTGGCAATCACTTTCAAATGGTGTTCTTAACCAATTATATTTGAAAGTCATTTCGCGCAAGCAGTGAGTAGAATACCTGCTTATTTAGGTTGCCAAGTGTATCCTTACTTATTGAACACACGGTATTGTTTTGAGCACTTTAATTGAACAAAAGTGAACATGTGCTCAGTCTGTGGCAGGAGCATTGTTGGTGGTGTCCACTCGAATCACCCGAAGCAAGCCTTGGTCCACCAGCAGGACGGCACACTCGTTCTTGTTGCCACAATAGTGCGAGCATGAAAAGATGGTGATGCACTTTTTGCCAAAGTGGAAAGTGTAACCAGACGGTGGCACCTCATGAGCACGCACAATGAAGGACAGTTCATTGTTGCTTAGAAAGTTCTTGGCTGCGAACTCGTTGAAGAAATAGGCCGTGCCACGCTTGGGATTGTCGATGAAGCCATTCTCAATGTCCTCGGGACTGTTGGGCGTGACGTCTGCCATATCGTTGAACTGAGTAATGTGGCATGGGTCGGACCACAGAATCTCCCAGGCAATGTCCGATTGCTTCTGTGGGTCATTCAGTGAGAGTTCAACTGCGTCAATTTGGTCGAGTATGGTGGCACTTCGAGGAATGCCTCCATGAGCACAGTAAATGGATCGGTCCACCACCGCACAGACAGGCAACCGGTCGAACACTTCGTTGGTTAGTTCCCAGATCTTGATGCCATAGTCGTCGCCGTACTTGCTGGTGCATTCGCTCTTGTACGAATAATTCTTCTGTAGATCACGCACCTCGTGATTTCCCCTGAGCAGAGTCACATTCGAGGGACAGAGCACTTTGAATGCCATCAGGTAGAGGGCACATTCCAAGCTCCAGCGACCTCGATCGACGTAGTCACCAAGGAAGACATAGTTGCAGCTAACAGCAGGGATCGATCGCCAGATTGCCTTTTCCAGAGAAAGCAGGTCTTCCAGATTTCCGTGGATATCGCCAATGAGGTAGCACGGAGTAGGATTCGCCTTGTGGCACTTTGACTCGTGCTTGATAATGTTGAGCATCTGTTCACACAGGGATTGCACCAAGGCGTACAACTGGTCCGGATGAGTGGTCATGAGGCCATTGGGACTTTTGTTAGTGCCTTTCGATGGATTGAAGTGTCGAATGTTGCTGATCATGAGGTTGGCCACATGTTCACTGTTGAACAGGACTTCAATAGACCGCTTTGCTAACTCAGGATGATCAGTCTCACAATCTTCAAGTTTGTGAGCCTTGGTAACAGTTCCAGTGGGACTGATCTTCACGGAGTGGGTGCTAAGGCGATACTTGACCGACTTGACACAGGTCTGGCAGGTGCCTTTGTAAGTTGGCTTGAACACAATTCCACTCAAGGAAGTCTTCACACCGGCCACCATTGTGCGCTCGGCAATGGCTCGCGACACTTGTGCAAAGGTGTCTTTGGGAGAGAGGCATAGTTTCGATGTGCCACGAAACTGTTTGGAGGCGACTGCTTTGGCAAATTGTTCCAGGCCAATCGAGTGTTTGCCATCGGAGTGCATCGTGTGCAGTGCTTCCTCCACCTTCTTGTGGATTGCCTGATCGTTGTCTTCTTTGTGAATGTCTGCGAGCATTCTAGCCAATTCGTCTTTGTTCAGGTGGCCATCGTGGTCTTGGTCGTAGTAGCGAAATACAAATTTGGCTCGCAGTTCGCCAAACTGGTGACCAGGTTCCATCAGGGCGAGACCAATAAGCAGTTCGTGAAAAGACAGAAATCCATTGTCTTTCTCACTAAATGCTTTGAAGAGCATTGGCAACTTGGCATGGTTTGTCTCGAAGCCATTCTTGCTCATGTAATGGACGAAACAGTCGACCGATTGATAGGCGCTTGGGAAGCAGTGGTCGATGTAGTCGAGATAGAGTCGCTCAACGTCTTGTTCGGTGATGTTGATTGCCAGTAGAATGCTTTCCTGGGTGTTGCGAGGCGGGTTTCGTGGTACGTACACCAAGGCCTGACTGAGTGTGTACTCGGTGACTTGCTGTGCGATTGGTGACTGGGCCAGGCCACAGAAGTAAGCCAACTCGGGACCCCACGAGTGCACCACCGAGCCTTTGGCCACCTCACTGATCGACATCCAGAGAAGACGCTTCGTGTCAGCACAGCACTTGAAGTGATCGTTGGCACTCTTTGGGTCTAACTTGACATAGTACACCAGACGAGTGACGAATCGGAGTGTGTAAGGCAGCTGCAATCGCAACACACTCATGCACTCCACCTGACTGTACGGTGGCTTCTTCTTCAGAGTCTGAAAGGCAGCCTTGTCTCCAGCCGAGAGTACAATCAAAGAGCCAATCTTGGCAGCATCGTCCCAAGTCCTGCAAAACAGAAGGGTCAGTGAGTTTGCTCTCAATGAATAGAGATAATAGTAACTTACTTGTTTGGTGGAATGGGCGTGAATGGAAGCCATTGAGCGTTCACTTCGGAACGAGTGCTCACTGCCACTTTGTTGTGCTTGTGACAGTGAATCACAAAGGCACAGCAGTCATAGGTAGAATCCAACGAGTAAGGACCACCTTCAGGACTGAGCTTGCTTGACGGCACTTGATGGGAGGACGTGCTCAACTGAGACTTGCTTCTCAACTGGCTCACACTTGATTTGGTGCTTTTCCAGGAAATGCTCGAATTACTGTCCAAGTCAAACAGTCGATAGTCTTGATCGGACGAGTTAGGCATGATGGATTAGGCAAAATAATACGGCCAAACTGACGCTTGCACTTGGCTTTAAATACACAAATGACATTTGACGTGAACATTCGAAAGAAATAATTTTGACTGAAACAGAACACATCAATAGCGAATGTCAAATAATGTCAAATCATGCAAGTAACAGTGACTATCGACTGACGTGATGCTAAATGTTAATTCGATATTAATCCAAATTGACAAGTTTGACCACTTGTGATTTCTAAATGGCAGTTTCGGTCGAATTTGGGTACTGTGATGACTTGCAAAACTGCAAGTGCTGAAGTGGCAAGTTGGGCGATTTGCAGTGCACGAGTGTAATTCGAATGCACAGTTCCATTCAGATCAATGACGATGCAATGACTCGATCAATGCCATAATGGAACTATTGACATTTCATCGAAAGTGGTCAATTTAGAACGACTCGGTCTGTCGGCTTGCTATAAAGCTAGTTGCTCTTTGGCTTTCTTTGGTTGTATTATTTGCCTCCTAGTCTTTCTTCTTTGTTCTCTCCCAAACTCGTCTTCTGCCCCGTCTTATCGTCACTCCTTCTCTGCCGTCGAATCAAGTGATGGCCATCAGCAAAAAAGGCAAGAAGTCTGACAAGAAGAAGAAAAAGTCGCCTGATCGTCTGGGAAACCGCGAGTCAAGTGGACGTTCTGCTAGTGGCAAGAAGAGCAACACCAAGCTAGCGAAACCAAGTTCGGCTCGTTCAATCGGCGTCGAGCGGAGTCAGCCAAAATCGGTCTCTTCTGTACGTTCTACGTACAACCTGGACAATGGCAAGTTCACAAGCAGCCCTCTAAACCCCGAGACGGAAGCACTGGTGTTGGCTGGCGAACACGTCAACGCCTACAGTGATGGCTTGTACGACGCGGTCATGATCTACCTGCACTGTCCCTCTCACAAGAAGGTGGCACTCACCTGTGTGTACAAGAAAGGCCTCTTCCTGCCTTACGCACCGATCAAAAGTAGCGAATCTTGGCTCTTCTCTGCGGTGGCCTTTGTCCACGAACTGCTTGGCCTCGAGCGTCACCATCACAGCACCAAAGCGACCGAGGGCAAGCCAATGTTCGACACTCCCTCTCTGGTGGACATCACTCGAATGCAGCTGCCAGTTTGCTTCGAATTCATCACTCGTGTCACCTACAAGGTTGCGATGACTGAACACGGCTGCAAGTCGTGCTGCAAAGACAAACACGGTCTGGTTGCCTGGTACGACATCAAGGACATTGCCAGTTTGATCAAGACCAAGGATTTCTATGGGCCCGAGCCCCAACTGATGGCCCAACAAAATGGATCCATCTGTAAAGAGAGGACCATGATTGACCTCTACAGAAAGTTTGGCATCAACTCGCCTGAGGGACAAGTGCTCAAAGATTGTGGCTACACCGATGCCGACATTGGCACCATCTACAGCGAATTCATTCAGCACACCTACCCTTCTCAGTACATGACACTGAACTCGTTCAAGGCGTATCTCCACAAAGCCTCAATTCACTTGGCCAAACAAGACAAGTTGAAATTGGTTTTTCGAGCCTTCTCTCTTCAAAACAATCCTGGCTACATCAAGTTTGAAGAGTTTCTGTTTGGAATTGCCTTGCTGGATCAGTTCAATGGCCGCACCGAGACTGCAGTTGGCTCTGCTGAATCCTCACCGACCATCGTTGGATCGTCGCCAAAAAGTTCTGACAAAAAGTCAAAGTCAAAGACTAAAGAAAAGTCTAAAGGTTGGTTTGAATTTGTTAATTGAAGTTTAGTTTGTTAATCTTTATTTGTTTTGCTTGCAGAGAAAACTTGTAAACCACCAGTGAACAAGTACAGCAAACTGCAGGCAGAATATGTGTTCCGATACTATGCCAACAGTGATCCATCAGGCTTGACCAAGAACGAATTCAAGGAGGCGATGGCCAAGTGTCAAGTGAGCGAGGCAGATGTGGCCAAGGCCGAACAAAAGTACCTTCACAAAGATCGAATCGAGTACAAAGACTTTGTGCACTTGTTGGAAGGACAAGTCCGTGGGTCCGTTAAATCGAAATCAAAGTCCCACCAGTCAAGTGGCAAGAAAAAAAGCGGATCAAGTGAATCTTTGAATGTATTCCCGTGTGACAAGTCTCCATTGGACCAACTCCGAGAACATCAAGTCTACGGGGAGATTGACATGAGAGCTATCGATTCAGCCAGGGAGAGGAACCTGAACCGCAAATTCACTCCGTCCTGCTATTGGCTCACCATGTCGCGCGACCTTCATCTTACCAAGCCGGTACTCAACGAAAAGCGGTACTTTGAAAAGGTGACTGAAGCAAAACGGGTCCGATCGGACGCTTTCTTCAACAAGAAACACATGTGCAACCTCATGTTGAACACTGTGCGAAAGTTTGCCAAAAAGTCTGGCATCTACAGCTCAAACAAGAATTTCCAATCAATGCCCGATTGGGAGGACGATGATGCCAGGATCGACATGCTGCACACTATCAACAAGATATGCGCAAAGGCTCAAGAAAAGTTCGAGTCTGGTCCTCGTGTGGTGCATCTTAGCTCGCCATGTGTTGTCTTCGGTGACATCCACGGCAATCTGAAGGACTTGCTCATCTACGAAAAGGCCTTCTGGCAGCATGAACCATATCTCAGTTCGTGCAACTATCTCTTTCTTGGAGACTACGTCGACCGAGGTTAGTTGTCCCTTTTTGGCACTCACTACCACTCAAACTAACACTATTTTGTTCACCTCAGGCGACTACTCCCTCGAATGTGTCCTCTATCTGCTGTCGATGAAACTGCTCGCACCCGACCGAGTCTTCCTATTACGAGGAAATCATGAAACTCGAGAGATGAATCACGATTTCACTTTCCTCGAGGAGTGTCATGACAAATTTGGCGATGATGTCGGCACCAAACTGTGCGAGACACTCAACAATGTGTTCGATGTGCTGCCACTGGTGGGCATCATTGATCACTCCATCTACTGCGCTCACGGTGGCATTCCCTCCATGACCAACAAACTGAGCCAAATTGCCAAAGTACCCAGTCCACTGAAGAAGCCAGACGAGATTGAGTGTCCCATTGGATCGGAAATACTGTGGAACGATCCCATCACCAACAAAGAGTACGACAATTTGGTCAAGAACTATCGTCATGCCCAGGAGGATGTGCAGACCATGCCAGCCGGTTTTCTACTAAATGTCAAGCGCAACACTGGCTCGTTCTTCAGTGAGGATGCACTCAAGCGATTTCTGAAGGCAAACTCTCTCACCAGCGTAATCCGTGCTCACGAGCTTGTGGTACAAGGCTTTCGCTACCACCTGGAGGGCCAATGCCTCACTGTGTTCAGTTGCTCCAATTATTGCGATGAACCGAACGAAGCTGCTGTGGCCTATGTCAATGACTCCAAGATACGCGTCATTAAGGTCGACACCAACTAATCAGCGGCACATGCCTTATAAACTGCAAATTGCACCATTTTGGTGACTTATTGTTTCTATTAAAATTTAAATCTAAAATGTCTTTGTATGTAATGCAGCTTAATAGCTTAATTAGTGAGTTTCCCAGTTTGCCCACATTCACAATGAGAAATGTGCTTATTGCGAGTGAATTCTAAGCAACAAACATGTCCATTGAGCAGTGCAACGAGACTGACGCTAACAAAATGGCCTCGCCTACATTTGACGTATAATTCGAGTCCAATTGGTGCTTTGCACTCCATTCGAAATCATATCATCATGTGTTCACTTTCACTCGATTTATCAGTATTCGTGTATTTGGCTATATTAAGGCTATTAGTCAAGAGACTTGGTTTGATTTTTCCAGCTTGTTTTCTTTTTTGCTTTCTCAAAGACCCACCAAGTACACGTTCTTTTCTACTTGGTCAAACTTTCTTCTTCATCTGCACCTTCACTGAACAGCAATGGGCGGCAAGTGTGGCAAAGGTAACGCCAAGAAGGAGAGACGTTACATGGATGAGTCAAGTGATTCGGATTCGTTGTCCTCGAAATCGTCCAAGTCACGTAGTGCCTCCTCCAAGTCGTCGAAGAAGTCATCCCGGAGAAAGTCTCCTAGAGACAAAGGTGCAAGTTCTCGTGGTGGTACTAGTGGTAGCAGGAAGACAACCTCGCCAACCTCTCCCACCAAGAACAAGTCCCCAAACCCTGGCCGTACTACTCCACCACAGGCAAAGAAGCTGGTCAAACGGGCTAATCCCACTGGAGTGACTCCTCCGGTCGGACAATTCATCAACCATGCTGTACGCCCATCTACTCCGAGTAGATCGAAAGTCGAGGCACCACGCCCACCTGCACCCTCTGCCAGTCAGTTTCAGCGTGGCCAGTCCACAACCAGCAAGTACTACATTCCTGGTAAGTGCTGACTGTTGGTCATGAGTTCGTTAGTTTACGATTCATGTAAAACAAACTCAAAGCTAATTTCCTTTGTATCCTTTGTTAACAGTAAAAGACCTCAACTCGACACAAGCCATGATCCTGGTTCCCAAACCGCAGCAACCCCAGGGCAAGGAGTCCACCTCCACCGTCACGCCCTCTCAGTTTGCTCATTCACCTCCAACTGGTGGTAATCACCTGTTCATCCATCAGTATTACCAACAACAACAGCAAGTCAATTTAGAGGGAGGAGGCGCCCCAGCTGGACTCATTCCACCACCACCCAACTTTGAACAGATGCAACAGTACGAACACCTGATGATGATGAACCAAGGAGGCACTCCATTCCAACCTGCACCACCTGTCGAGACGATGCAACAACGATTCAAAATGGAGAAAACCATCACCAACGGATCATCGACTCCAGCACCACCTCCAGTCTCCACTCGTGATGGTCAACAGCAATTGCACTACACCAGTCCTCCTCCATTTCCCACACCTCCACTTGCACCTCCACGACAAACTCAAGAAAGCAACCAACAGACTCGAATTGTCATGTTGCAATTGCCCCAACCAGAAGTGCCACCTTCACAGCAACCACCACCACCTTTGTACCTGCCACTACCTAAGCCGGAGGACTACTATGCTCAGCTCAATGATCAACGGTTACAGAACCAAATTCTAGCGCACTTTGAACAGCAAGTCAAGATTAGAGCAGCTCAACCACCCAAACCAACTCCACCGCCGTCTCTTCCGCCTCAAGAAGGAGGTCCTACTTACACAACCACATACAACCACAAGTTTCAAGCTACCGCTCCTCAGCCTTCCTTTCCTGCAGCCACATGTTTCCCTTCACCGAATGAGTGGCAGCACTATTACGCATACAAAGCCCAACAGCAACAGTTGATGCAACAACGACCGCCTCAACCTCCAGCTCCCCTACAAATGCATCAATTCGAAATGCATCCCAAGCAGCAAATGACCGGGGGAGTTGGTGCTCCTGCACCTACATTTGTACCCTACCCGTACCAAATGGAACCTCGAATCCAGTATCAAGACTATCAGCAGAATCGTCAACAAGGTGCACGTAACCCGACTTCGCCTAAACCATCTTCCCGTTCCACTTCTGCAGGATCATCCAAAGTGAGCCCTCCCCCTTTGAAGACAACCACCATGGAACAGCTCGACCAACTTCATCGTGAAGTACAGGATTTGAAGAAGATGATCAAAGAACAGGACACCAAGGAGTTGATGATCAAAGTATTGTTTGTCACTGTTCGACATTGTTGCTTATTGTCTCATTTATCCATTGTCTTTTGTAGATGGACCAGTTTGTGGGCCTGTTCAAGCAGACCACCAAGCAGTACACTGAGCTGATGTACAACGCCAAACTGCGCAGCCAAATAGGACGCTCCGACTCGATGATTGGTCAACAGATAAGTAAACTCAAGAGCAATTACGACGACATCTCCTCAAATGTAAGAAAGCTAATGTCGATTGTATCGTTTCACAAACCAATTTATGCACCAACAGATCAGTCTATTGAGCAATGAAGTCAAACACTACAAAACTGTGATGAAGCGCTCTCCCGGTAATACTTCCCATCGAGACAAGCTTCACAAGAACTCAATGATCAATCCTGAGGTTTTGAACAAAAAGGTATAAAAAACAAACATTCATATCAAATGCTGTTCAATTGTTATCGTCTGCTTTAAAATATCAATAGATGAAAGACATGATGCGTTTGATCAAGACACTGAAGGAGAGCTACTCACCAGAGATAATGGACACCATTCTGGCCAAGGACACCAACGACCGGGACAGAGACGAACCTGGAAGTGATGCAGCTGCTGGAGGAGGCTCCAATGGATTCAATGGATCGAGTCCATCTCACGGAAGTAGCAATGACTCCACCTCGTCCAACAAGCCATAGACTCTTTATACATTTGCTGTTGATGACACTTTTAATTATTATTATTAAAGAAGCTTTAATGAGCCCAAAAGCACATTTATCGTTTGCTGAAAAAAAGCGATCTAGTTGACAAAGGCTTATTACATTACATTCAAAATGTTAATTATTGTATCGTATTATTTATATATGCGGATGCATCCATTCACGCATCAATTGTGCACAGTCATTTAATGATAATGCCAACAGTAAATGTGCTATTCAATTTTTATCGGAAAGTGATTCCCAATGGGAGTCAGCCACATTTTACCATTCTATTCAATTTAAAGCAATAAAGCTCGTCGTCATCTATTTGACTATTTGCTCACTTTTTCCAAGTTGGGTAATGAGCCAAAAAAAGGACATAATAACTATTGCGCCATTGCAGGCACTGAAGAGAGCACTAACTCGCGTCTTGTGCCACTGAGTGCAAAATGTCTCTTTGTGGTGGCATTTGTTTTGCCTATAGTTAGACAAAAGCTACTTGTTCCATTCATAGAGAGAACATTTCTAATGTTCATATGAGCAGTCATGAGATTGCCCGATTAGCATTGACAATTGCTGGAAGTTTTCTATCGTGCTAAAACCCAATCGAACTGCAGTTCGGCGTGTCCGATGAAGTGTCATAGAGCAGCTCTGATCCCACATGCAAATGGCCATTCAGTTCACGCAATCAAGTCACAGACGCACATTGAATGGCTTACAGACATGTTGCTCAACAATGGAATGTGCAATCAAAGTGTGCATATCACTAGAACGACACCGAATTAGCAGGCTTAGCCAAGTGGTGCTTTGACAGTAAACGTCACCATGTCATTCTTACCCAAACCGATTGCATCAATTCGAATTGAACAGTGTGACTAAACGCACCAATCGTAAAGTTGCATTGTTGATTGTCGCCCAGTCGAACACTGATCAATCAAAAGTGTATTTATTGAATGTCTTCTCTCATTGGTTGTCATTGTGACGAGCTATAGACTTTTTATCCGTTCCAGAGCAACCTCTTTTTCCTCTCTTTGTGCTTGTTCTCTCAAGTTCGATGTCGAAGGCAAAACGATCAAAAGCCGCGGCCGATGTGAACACCGCCAAGATTGGCTTCGTGGGTGCTGGCAAAATCACCGAGTCGCTCATCAACGGTCTGGTGGTGTATGGCAAGGTGGAAGCAAGTCGGATCCACGTGGCCGCGCCCAGCGCCACCAACACTGAACGACTCAAGCAGAACTATCCCGGGCTGAAGTCAACCAAACGCAATTTGGACATCTTTGGCAAGTTCGACTGCGACATAATCTTCATCGCAGTGAATGGCAACGTCATTCGCAATCTGTACAAGTTGGGTGGCACTCGACCTGCTCCACTCACCACCAACTACATCCCCAACATGAAGCACCCAATCTTTGTGCTCTCATTGGTCACCGGATTCGAGTTGAAGGACATCAAGCAGGTGTTGCTCAATCCGGAACACCCTGAAAAGTACATGATCCAGATGCATCGCATAATGCTCAACTGTTCGGTGGCGTATGGCTTTGGAGTTGGTGCCGTAGACATGGACCCGACTTCGAGCAAATTTCCCAAGCCAGTCTACGAGCTCATCACCAAGGTGGCGCCCAGTTTCGAGTACATATCCGAGAAGGAGATGGACGCCGCCTGTTCGTTGTGTGGTGCTGGCTTGGCCTTCTCCTACTACTTCATCAACGCCATTTCGGATGGTGCACTCAAGATTGGCCTGAGTCGTGCGGCTGCTGTCAAGTTGGCTGCCAAGACCGTGCAGTGTGCCGGCCAGACCCTACTCGAGGTGAACAAGCACCCAAACGAGCTCAAGGACGAGGCGTGTGCCCCCTCAAGCGGTGCCATCTATGGCCTCAGTATCCTGGACAAGGCTGACGTCGCTTCTGGTGTGTCTGGTGCAGTGGAAGCTGCTCACAAGCGCGCTCTCAGTCTCGCCAAGGATGACCATCACATCTGAGTGAATATGGCCAATGGCAACACTCATTTCCTGTCCACCTCATTGGACAATTGCTTTAGTTCACTTCAATTGCCCTTGAGCAATAAACATTAAGCATTCAACTTGTTGTCTTTTTTTAATCTCTATGTATATGTAACATACAATGCGCAATTGAGTCTTGTGTTCAATCAAAACTGCATTCACCAGCAGACTTGAAACCAATTGGTCGAGAGAACCATCCTAAGTGACAAGTTGATTTGATCTATATGCAACAAAACAAAGTGAATAAAAGTGAAAATAGCTGCAGACTGCAGTTCGAAACAGCTACTAATATATTATAGCTATAACCAGAGATTTGTTTATATGTTTGCAGAACTACTTTGCATATCGCCGATGCACTAACCAACATTATTTCCACTCACTTAAATTCATATTACCATTCAGAGGTTTATTTTGATGCAACTCAAACAGACAGCTGAATATAATTTGACAGAAGTGGCAGCCACTAAAGCTACAAAAAACTATTATTTGTTTGACAACTTACATATTGCATATTACAAGTTAACTTAACTTAAATTAATTTGGCTAGTGCAGTCCAATTCATTGTTGGCCAATAGAAGATTCAATCTAGTATCCGGCACATCAATTGACTTACTACACTGCTGGCATTGCAGGTTCAGCTCCATATGTCCAAATATTCTCTTGAATGACGGACAGCGGCGAATGCACACAAATGTAAATTCACATACAAAATAAACTCACCAAATTGAATCTCTTCCTTGGTCTTGTTCATTTCTTTAGCAAATGGAGCTGTAGAAACAGTGCAATTCCAAGTGCGAGACATTACAACTTAATAGGCATTGTTTGACATCAGTAGAACGGACCACGGTTCCTTCGCCCCTTCAGTCGGATAGTAACGTTGAAGGCAAACAAGTTGCTCGTTTTTGTCTCAATTGATAGCCAAAAGTTGAAGTCACTCTTGTCGGGCCAGGAGAACAGCAATATTGCACTGGAGACAAACTAATCGAGCCTTCGTCTGTTACTCCAGTGTCCAGTATAGCCATAAGCATCTCGTCGGGCATTGTTTCAATGGCATTTTGTGTGAAGAATATAATCAGATGGGCAGATAACAAGAGACAATCGCGAGGCTGACGAGAAGACTTCAAGGAGTGACTAAGTGAGAGAGCCTGGCTGTCTCACATTGGGCAGCTGCAGCTGCACTTGTTATGACTGCTGTGCGAGCCACTCACAACATGCACAACATGTGCCAACCGACAAAGGAGTGGCATTGTTTGTGTTAGTTGCATGCACAGTAATCACTATGCGCTTTAGTCAATGAAAAGTAAAGTTAGCTTGAAATGACTTTATTTACTACATTTTAATTGTTTTCACATGTTTTGGACTTTGCTCAAATAGCAATTCAAAGCTGTCACGCGATTATCATTGATCATTGTCGGACACTTCAATTCGCTTGAATGTGGACCAGTCCTTCAGTGGCTGCAATCAAGATTGATGCAATAAAGATTTGGTGATGGGCCAAATGGAGATCTCGATTGGCTCTGATGATATTTCAGACGTTCGAGTACGCAGTGACTTCATCACGATGAGTGCTCATGCAGTGTCGTTGGGTCCATCTTGCCTGCCGCTTGCATTCAATTCAATTTGAAATCAAACCCTCAGGCGAGTACTTGGATTTAGGCTAAATAAATTGAGTCTCAAGATCACCTTTGCGAGGTGGAATGTTTGCAATATTACGAATAAATCAATTCAATATTTACAATAAAGTTTAATGAATAGTATGTTCAATTGAATTAATTGGACATAAGTGTCTTCGCATAATTGCAAGTGGGCTAGTGACCATTAGCAGCAACTGCCTTGAGCCGGGCCATTCGAACCATCCACCCACTGGATCTCAGCCAAGCTGTTGACCACCACAAGGCCCTCGGTCTCCTGTGCGCTGTACTTGTCGCCATCGCTACCCTCGTTACGGTTCACCACGATGGCTCTCATGCCAGCCTTGATCGCATTTCGAGCCTTTTTGGGACAATCGGTGATGTAAATGAGCATCTGAAGGTTCGATTCGCGCAGTCCTGTGGCCACACTTTTGTACTTGCTCGGATCGTACTTGCATCCCCCGGACGCATCCAATCTGTTGGTAATGTACGGGTTAAGGTCGCCCACCGCGGAGGCCTTCAGAAAGAGTCGCTGCCCATCGACCGAACCCGAGGCGTACGAGTAGATCTTGAGGAACTGTTCGCGTTTCCAGTAATGGAACACGTCCACCACCTCCTCGTAGGCATGAGTCTTCAGTTTGCCACTATCGTACGATTGTGACCACAGGCCGGTGCACAGACGGTCAATTAGAGCCTTAATTAAAATGCAATTAGCTACTTGTAGGTACTTTGTGCACAATCACTTACCTTGGTGGTCTCGACCTTATTCTCCATCTGCCAGAGAATGTTCTTCGCAGCGGACGCCATTTGGGTTTGTTCATTTTCGGTAGACTGTGCAATAAGAGGCACTTGCACGCCAGCCAAGCGGTCAATCACAGCTTGCTGTCGCAGACGAAGCACAATGTTCTTGACCATCTTCGAGTTCCAGTTCTCCTTCACATAGGATTCCATGTTCTCTTTGGCGTACACTTTGAGAACAGAACCAAACGACCAAGAGGAAATGACACCGTAGATGTCAATCAAAATGGTGTACGGCTTGACAATCTTTTTGCTGTTTGGACCAAAGGTCAGCTTTCGCTTTTCGCGTGCTTCTTTCACCACAACATCGAATCCGGTAGTTTGAGGCTTCTTAGCATCGGCCTGATGGTCATGTTCGCCACTTCCATTTGGGCTTGGCTCTGCACGGGGCTCCGAAGGCTTGTCCACATTGACCTGATGGTCACGTTCATCATTTACATTCGGACTGGTTGGCTCGGAAGGCTGTTCGGCATTACTTGGACCGGTACTTGACGATTCCGCTTTTTTGGGCTCTGTTGGGTCCTTGTTGTCGCTCATTGCAGGCTAGGAGAGAAGCACGAGGGAAGGAGAAGGAGAAAAGAGAAAGCAAAATTCAGAACTGCTTGAACGATAGAGGATTTGTCCGACTAAATATACTGCAAGTGTTCGATTCGAAACCGTTATTCATGCTAGTCTCATTCGAATTCAGTTGTCAGACTTGTGTATACTTAGTATTGTGTGTACTTAGTACTTTGAAACGTTGGCATTTTAAATTCTAAACGGAATCATCAGTTGCCCAAATTGTTGTTCTAACAAGCATGTCACAACTTTGCATTGGTTCATTCGAAATGTCACATCACTTGACATTTGATTTGCTTATATAAAGTCCACCACTTGCCAGTAAACCAAGTTGTTGTTCTGTCCTTTCCTTGTCTCCCTCTCTCGCCATGAGCTCCCATTCAAAGTCGTCCGCATCGAATAATTCCAAGTCATCTGGAAACAAGCCCTCTGCCTCAAGTGGCTCAAAAGGTGGCAAGCTTTGCAACACTTCAAAGAGTTCTTTGAAAAAAATCAACACCCCACCGCAAGCTGCATCAAAATCAAAAGCTCACTCGAAAAGCAATTCAAAGTCTTGCTCAAACCTCAAGCCGAAGCCTGAGACCAAGTCATGCCAGTCTGTCTCCAAAGTGACTGCCCATAGTAAAAGTGTTGAGTCAGTCTCGAAGACCACTACTTCCTGCTCAAAGTCCCAAGATGTGGTGCCCCTCAACTCGCAAAAGGTGGTTCGCACTTTCAAGGTGCCCTCCGGGCGATTCAAATCCAAAGAAGAGGTCATTGCCGCATTTGGCTACACGATGGAGAAAGAGCTGGACAAAGGTGGCTATGGCACCGTCTACATCGCCAACGACCGACGCAAGAACATCAAAGTGGCCTGCAAGTGGATGGACCTGGGCAGCTCCAAGGCAGGCTCTCAACTGGACGACACACGTAACGAGTTGAACATCCTCGAGCAGGTTCGCCATCCCTATGTGATCAAGTTGGAGTGCTACTTCATGGTGCACGACCCCAAGCGATACCAGATCTACATTTTCATGGAGCTGGCCAACGGGGGCAATCTGTTCAAGTACTTGCAGAAGAAAGGTCTCCCTGATGAGCTGCTGTGCAAGAAGTATTTTGGCCAAATCGTGTGCGGCATCAAGCACATGCACAACTTTAACATTGCCCACCGAGACATGAAACCGTGCAACATTTTGCTGGTACAGAATGAGCGTTCCATCAGTGGCGATTATCTGCTCAAAGTGTCCGACTTTGGCTTCAGTGCGGAGGTGCACACCGACACGAATGGACAAGTGGTACTGAGCACTGACTACTGGGGCACTCCCTGGTACATGTCCCCTGAACTGAGAGCAAACCGACCCTACAATCCTTACCTGGTCGATGTCTACGCTCTGGGCATATCGCTCTACGAAATCTTCACCCTTGGAAATCCATTCTTTGATGAAAGCAAAAAAGAGGCTGAATCCCTCGCCTTGGCCGATGCTGGCAAGTGGCAATGGCCAAGCAACATCAAAGAGCCATCCAAGCCTATGACTGAACTGGTGCAGGCGATGCTCGAACCCGATCCAGCCAAGCGTTTCTCACTCTACAAGGTGGCTCACCACGCCTGGGCTCAAAGTTATTGCGATGCTGCCCATTCGCGATCGGAAATGTTCAAAGATGAATGCGAACTAAAGTACAAGCCTAGAGAGTCGGAGTCCCACTAAAGAGCGCGCAAACGACTTGTCTCACTGGTCAAATGTGGGATTTTTAATTAAATATTATTAAACTGAATGCATAATTGTTCAATGTTACTGTGATCGAGCTATTTTGCAGCAAGACTTGAGCATTACCACTCGAGTGCACTTTCGAAGCGGTGACTTTGATCAGCCACTTAGACTAATTCACTAGCACTCACGTCCAACTCGTTCTATATGTCACATTGTTAACAACATCAAAAATGGATAATTGCTCGGTGCTTGCGGGATGCATAGATTTACTAACGTGTCACAATTTGTAGCGCTTTCGATCCAAATTGCACTAAAAGGAATATTTTACTATACGAATGATTCATCTATGATTATTATTAGTCATCATAGAGCTAATATACTTGCCCAATTTGTTCTTTGCCTGATGACTTGGCATATGGAGTGGAACTCTAGCAACAATGGTTCAACTCAACTATTACTGAGACGTGTGGTGCCAGTGATTGAGTTGTGATTTGAAGTTGACTTGTTTGCCTTTTGTGCTCTCACTTTGTGTTCTCTCGTCACCATGTCAAGCAAGAGCGAACTCTCAAAGAACTTTGACCCGAAAACGATGGCCGTCATTGAGCACAAGGGCTACCAAGTGCAGAACAAGCTCGGTGCTGGAGCCTTTGGTCAAGTGTTCAAAGCGTTCAACAAGAATACCAACCAGTTGGCTGCTGTGAAGGTGATCAATCTCGATCAGATGGACGAGAAAAGCCGCAAAAAGTATCTGCCACGCGAAATTCAAGCACAGATCGACTCCAAGCACGAGAACCTGGTCCAGGTGTTTGACATCTTCCGGTCCAACAAGAAACTCTACATCTTTATGGAGTTCGCCGCCAATGGAGACATTACTG
This sequence comes from Rhizoglyphus robini, assembly GCA_023373905.1. NCBI lineage: Eukaryota > Metazoa > Arthropoda > Arachnida > Sarcoptiformes > Acaridae > Rhizoglyphus > Rhizoglyphus robini. Next base: position 7,606,353 of record JAKIJQ010000001.1, on the reverse strand, counting down.
GCTATGCTCGCAAGCACAATGGCATCGAGGAGAAGCTCGCCTCTCGCTGGTTCCTGCAGGTGTCCAATGGACTCGCATATTTGCACCTGCAGATGCACACTGCCCATCGGGACATCAAGACCGACAACATGCTACTTGATGCTCGATACATCGCCAAGCTGTCGGACTTTGGTTTCGCTAAAGATTGCATCGACACAGCCACCAACAAAGTCGTGCTGAGCAACACTTTCTGTGGCACGTTGCCATACGAGTGTCCCGAAATCCTGAGCCACAAGCAGTACAATGCCTTCAAAGCGGACATCTGGTCAATGGGCATAACCTTCTTCGTGATGTTCCACGACCGTTTCCCTTTCAACTACAAAGAGGGCAAGCCATCGATGCTCCGTCAAATGGCCGACTACCCAGCTTTCATTCGTACCCGATTTCGCAAGAAAATGCCATCCGAAGCAAACAAGTTTGTGGAGGACATGCTCAACCCGAACGAAGCCCGTCGCTTATCAGTCAACGAGCTCACCAACAATTCGTGGCTTCAGCGCAACTGTGCTTAGGCAAAGCTGAACTACACACAGCGCTGCACTATTGAGCTGTAAACATAAATAAACTATTTAATGTTATTGAGTTTAGTTTATTACAAAACCACTGCACTTTTCTCACTTTAAATGAACTATAAAGGCTTTGTTGAATTGTGCCTTGAACACCACCAACGACTCGTTTCAATCGATTAGCTAATTCGGTCAGCAGTGCAACGTCCTGTGATGTTCGAGTCATTGCACTGTGTGCCACCATCCGTTTGTTGGTCGTTCACTTGCTTGACAACAGCAAAAGGTGCAATCTCGACAATTGGAAAAGACCAGAGTAGTATCTGTTGTGCTGTGTGTGAAATGTATTCGAATTTGTTATTTTGGCGACAGTCTCAACTAGCAGCAAATGGCACTGAATGCCTCTATTGCGCTGTTGTAGATTTAAGTTTGTCAAGGCAAAAGTATTGAGACATCTTTCTGGCTTAAATTCAAATTCACTATGCTCGAAGTGTTGGTTCAATTCAATTGCTCAGTTTGTTCCGACAATGAATCACAAAACGAACACCAAAATAGGAACATCAAATGCAAATTAAGCTCAACACTTTTGCATCGAACTCCATCCCAATGTTCTCTTACTTTGAGCACTACTAAAGGCCTTGCACTTGGTGATGTTATTTGTTTGAGCTGTTTGTTCTGCTATCTGAGTGACTCCTTTGGCTTTTCGACTGTGACCAGCTCACTCTGCAACTTGTATGTCTGGCTGGTGGTTTGTGCTGGTTGTGGTGGTGGTGTGTGCAATTGTATACTGCTGCCGAAACCCGCTCATAACCTGCTTCCAGCGAATATTCACTCCTCCGGGCGGGAACATGCATCTGGCGTATAGTGGTGCTCCAGTGCTTCCTCCTACAAGTCCTCCTCCACTGCCCGTTGGTGAACAAGCAAGCAAGTCCAAGAAGAAGTCAACAAGAAAGAGCAAGAAAGAGTCCGCTAAACCAGTGAGGTTAGTATTGAGTATAGTTTCATTTTATTTTAACACCTTAACCGAATATAATTTTTACAGGAATGAACAAATGGCAACTCCAACTCCAACAGCCGAAGGGGCTGCAGTCACAAAAGAGAAGTCAAAAATGATCAGTGAGAGCAAGAAAGTCAAAAATGGGTATGTTGATGTGTGCTTGTGCAAAGTCTTCATGTACTAATGTGCTTGTTCGTAATAGAGACACTGGTGGCAGGAGGCAATGGAAGGGCCCACCTGCCCATAAATCGGCACCAGTTGGCAGGAGGGAATCGAAGGGCCCACCTGCCCATAAATCGGCACCAGTTGGCACAAAGGCAGCACATTCCTCAGCTAGACAACCCAAAATACTCAGGTGGCTTCACTCGTCAAGGAGGAAGTGGTTGATGGCCAAAGCGACACTCCTGAGGATACAAATACAGCTACTACTGATACAGCTAGTACTCCAACCACCGACAACAAAACTGAAACGGATGCTTTGGCCAAGAAAGGAAATGCTGTTGGACAAAGTGACACTTCTTCTGAAGCAACGTCTGCTAGTACAGACAGTACCTCAACCACCGACAAGAAAACTGAAACGGATGCTTTGACCAAGAAGGGAAATGCTGACACTACTTCTGAAGCAACGTCTGGTACGAATAGTGCTCAAGTCAGCCGCGAACAAGTCCCTTCCAAGAAGAAAGTAGATGGCACAGCTCACAGTGAAGGGACATCTACAAGTACCGATAGGACTCAAGCCACCAGTGAGGACACCAAACAGGATTCTTCGACCGCTACTTCCACCAAAAAGACTGATGGCCAAGGTGACACTTCATCTGAAGCAACATCTTCTAGTGCCGAGAGTCCTCAAGTCGCTGTGAATCCAGTCCCAAACAAATCCACTGCCAAAGAAGATGGCACAAAAGTTGAACAAAAGAACTTAAAATGGCGTGAGAAAGTGAAGTAAGTTACACACCAGGTAGATTTGTGTTTGTTCTAATATTATTGTACTTGATAGGAATAAATTTAAGAAATTCTTTGGACTCAAAGAATTGCCGAAGACAGAGCCAATTCCCGATCTCGAAAAGGGCGAAGGCAAAGGTGGTGCATCCAATGAAACGCCACCACAGGAGAACACTAAAAATCCCACGAATAATAGGTAAGTTGTACACACAGAGACTTGTGCCTGTACTAATGTTTGCACTTAATAGGGCAAAAGATCCCATGGGTGCTACTACAACTAGCGCTACAACTAAGCAATCCTCAAATGCACAAAAGCAACAACAACAAAATGACCAAGCGAACAAGCCCAAAACGGAAACTCCAACATCGTCCCATTCTAAAGATGTTGTAGATTCGACTGGCGCATCCTCACCCTCAACTGGAGCCTCGACAGACGAAACCAAACCGTCGCCGGTAACTAAACCTTCCGGAGCATCAACTAACACAAGTTCACCATCGCCCACGACTAATGTCACTAGAGCATCGACTGGCACAGCTTCACCAGCGTCTACATCCAAAACTTCAGGAGAATCGCCGGCCACAACTCCGCCAGCTAAATCGCCTGATGCTGCCAATGTGAAGAAAAAGAACGCAGTGGGTAGAGCAATACACAAAATGAATAAGCGAATGAGGGGGCGCAACCCATTTAAAGGCGCTATGAATAAAATGGGATATAGAACGAAGCGGACTCCATCGGCGAAGGAAAGGAAGAAGTCATTGAGGAAGAAGGCAAAGGATGCCAAGAAGGCCGTGAAGGATGCCAAGAAGGCCGCGAAGGATGCCAAGAAGAAGAATGAAAAAGGCGGCTAGCCGGGTAGGTCTCTGTACCTAGCGAGTACCTCACCCGGGAACCTCGATCAAGCAACAAAGCGCGTGCACTGTGCACATTCATTATAGCGCTCATTAATTAATTAAATGTATTAATTCCAAACTTTAATTTAAATTGCGCTTAATGTTTAACCAATTGGCTCTGCTACACATCTTTATGTTATGATTTATGTTCCGAAAAGACATTAATTTACATTGTATTCGATAGACTCTGACAATCTGAACTGGTTGAGATTGCATCAAATTGTTATATAAAATGTGATTCGGAATTGATAAGCTACATTACCATTTAATGATTATTCAACAAATGTAATCGAATTGAGGTTCGTTCAAAGTGGCCAGAATGTCTGAACAATGTTTGGTCTAGGATTAGAAGATAAATTAAGAATTGAATCTTATAGTTTATAGATAAGGGTACAGAGATGAGAGCATTTCACTGGAGTCGAGTTGGGTCCTTTTCATTGTGCTGCTTGACCATTGTAGCAAGATGATGATTGATTAACCAAGACGAAAAAGAGCGCATCACGAACAAGTGCATAATATTTCATATTAGGCTATTATATGCACATTTAGCGCCTTATAGCGATGATACCGATTTTGCTGATTGTGCTAAGCAAATGTTTTGCTTCACGACTCACACCACAAACACATTGTTTGCCATGCCGTGACATTTTGTGCATAAATGACAAAAAGAAATGATCGAATGAATAAAGACAGACAAAGTCAACGGTTTGTAAAAAGAATTTACTGAGTGCAATATATGCAAATGTATGTTAATAAGTTAATTTGGAAAGTTTTGCTGAATTGAAAACAGCAGTGAAGTGAGCAGTCAAAGAACACTTTTGTGAGTTGCTTGAGCCAGGACCTGAATTTGGTTAGCCTGGTGGAGTTTGTGGAGATGAAGCAGCCGGTGCTGGGGGTGACGAAGGCGCTTGAGGTGAAGCCGGCGAAGTGGCACCATTCGCCGCTGGAGCAGTTGGACTAGGAAGGGAGACACTCTTGGCTTTGCGGCTTCGGCTGCGGCCACCATTGGAGGTTGACTTGCTTTTTCGGCCTTTTCTACCTTTGCCGCCTTTAGATCCTTTGGTTGCAACTTCATTGCCTTGTGGATATTGCTGCTTGTACTGGGCCTCGATGTGTTCAGCGAATTGCTTCAACGAAGTCAGGCTGATGGCGACCATGTCGTTCTGCTTGCCGCCAGCAGATTTGCCTGGAGACTTGCTGCGGGGACCCTTACCCTTGCGAGTAGTTCGGCGACTTTGTCGGGAGCTTCTGCGAGAGCCTTTACTTGGGCCAACATACGAAGGCGATCGTCCGGATGTGCTCGTTTTAGAAACAGAAGACTTCATCCTGCTAGAAACTGCCACAGGCGAAGTTTTTTTGCCTCGTCTACGACGACCACGTTTTGAGCCTTTTGATCGGGAGCCAGTTGAGGCGGACTTTGGTGAACGAGTCCGACGACGAGCTTTGCCTCTGCCTCGTTTTCCACGACGAGAAGGTCTTCGACCACTGCTTGAAGTTGATGAACGGCCACGAGTTGATCTAGAACCACGACGGCCACCTCTAGAACGGCGACGGCTTCCACTTGTGGAACGAGAGCGGCCAGAGCGACTAGTGGATCGCTTACGTGAACGGCTTCGGAATGCAGAACCACGGCGACGGCCTCTTTTAGTTCCCGAACGACGGCGGCCTCGACTTGTGGAACGAGAGCGGGTTGAGCGGCTAGTGGATCGTTTTCTTGATCGGCTTCTGGTGCCAGAGCCACGCCGGCCACCACTTGAACTGCGAGTAGAGCCACGACGGCCACCACTTGAACGGCGAGTAGAGCCACGACGACGGCTTCCACTTGTGGAACGAGAGCGGCCAGAGCGACTAGTGGATCGCTTTCCTGAACGGCCTCTTAATGCAGAGCCACGGGGACGACCTCTTTTAGTTCCCGAACGGCGACGGCCTCGACTAGCAGGACGGGGACGGGCAGAACTCTTCCGTCGTGAGGATCGCTTTCCAGAGCGACTTCGGTTGCGAGTAGATCCACTGAGGCTACTTCCGCCTGAACGTTTGCGAGGGGAACGATGGCCAGCACTAAGACTTCCACAGCTTGGACACGATTTGAGCGAAGCTCCCTTGCCACCACGACCAAGTTTACTTGCTTGAGATTTAGAACGTTTCATATGGCAGAGATGGAAGAGAACACAACAAACAAACTAATCACAATGATCTAGCCAAAGTGCTTTCGTTTATTTATAGTCCCTTTTAATTGACAATTGGAATTGTCTCAGTGTGCACTGTTCTGTTGGACTTATTACTGTTGATTAGTTTTATTATTCGATCTATAGGCCAACCAAATCACTGCACTAAATCTACATACAAATAATTAACTTCGAATGCTATTTTCATGTTTGCTCAAATGTTACTTCGCACAGTGCCAATATATATATCTCAATCAGTATTAGCTTAGGGCAACTGTTCGGTGTTGCCTCATTTTGGTATATAGCTCGGATTAACTTGAACATTTTATTAGTCTGCTTTGCAGACAATCAATTGTCCTTTCGCATTGACACAGAACATTAGTTAACATTCGTTAATGATGAAAAACGAACAATTGATTGAACAAAGTACAAGAAATAGTGCAAACATGTTAGTGAGGACAAAGAGGTCAAAGGGTAAAGTGAACTGTTCGACATACTGCAGGGTCAAACCAACGAAAATAAATTCGATCAATAACCGTTTGCAATACTACTCTTTTCGAGTGATGTAAAGCCATTAACTTAGAACGCAGCACAATTTATAAGCAAGTTGCACAGTTGACTAAATCATTTATTTGCTTGTATGTGAACTTTTCAAGTGACAAGACGTACTAGTTTTGCTCAAACAAGTTCGTTCATTTGACGATGGCCACCACTAATAGCACTTCTGCTTCCTCTACCGAAGATGAAGCCAAAGCAAGTGATCCATCGACAATGAAGCAACAAGTTGGCAAAGAATCAAGCAAGTCGCTCAGTAAATCGCTCTCTCGGTCAGTTCAAGGCAACCTTGGCCTGACAGTGAATCGTGTTCTAGCCAACATATTCACCCATCCACTGGACACCATCTCGATGAATCCGTTTGTGAATCACTGGAAGCCATCACGACTGGAACTGGTGCGTGTTTGAACTATCGGACTTCTCATGGTGGTGATACGAGCAGTGCCTATGGCACTGCTCAACCGTCTGTCCATCAACTCTGAGCCATTTCGCCAACTGGCACGTGACATTTGTTTTCTTATTATTCTGGCCTTTTCTTCTGCGGATTCTATTGGATTCGAGTGATTGACAAGCGTCGGGACAAGTCACGTCTTGTTCCAATCATTACGGTGGCACCGCACTCAAGTTTCTTCGACATTATCATCATTCTGAAGCTGAAACGCCCTACGTTCGTGTCCAAGGCAGAGAATCAGGACGCACCATTGATTGACAATTTGCTTCGACTGTGCAAAGGCATTTACGTGAACCGAGCAGACAAAAACTCTAGACACAACACTGTCCAAGAGATTTGCAATCGTGCCAACAATGGCGAACATGTTCTCATCTTTCCTGAGGGCACTTGTGCCAATCGAACCTCGTTGATCCAGTTCAAGATGGGCGCATTCATTCCAAACCTGCCAGTTCAGCCGATCATCGTTCGTTGGGATACAGGCGAAACAATGGACTCAGTGACCTGGACGTGGGAAGGACCTGGCCCGGGAAAAATCTTCCTGGGCTGTCTCACTCGTTGTTCGACCAACTGCGAGATCGCCATTTTGCTCGAGTACACGCCCAACGACGAAGAGAAGGCCAATGCTCAACTGTTTGCGGAGAACGTGTCTCGGGTGATGTGCACCGACCTGGGAGTACTCATGTCATACTACTCTTTCGACGATGTGCCTCTCATGGCCGCCGCCAAGTCCATTCGACTCTTTCGTAGTCCTGCGTGTATTTCATTCTTGAAAATGTGCTATCGCATTTATCAAAAGAAGAATGAAACGAAGAAAGAGGTGAGAATTGAATGCTTTATTTATTTATCTTATTCAATCTTTGAAACAACCATTTCCCAAGCCATCTGCCCAGAAGAATCGCAACAAAGCACCCACAACTACACCTTTTGCACTGATTGCAAGTGGCAACACTACCTCATTGGGAGTGGGCGAAGATATAGACCACCATTCGACCACTTCGGAGGTTTCCGTCACCAAGAACTTCCTCTGTTCAGAGGAAAGCTTAAATCCTCAGAAGATGCAGTTCAAGCTGATCCTCAAGACAGACGATTTACTTCATTACCTTGTGGACCAACCACCACCAACAGTCAATTCATCTCAAAGCAAACAACAAAAAGAGTTTCAACATTTGCCTATAAGTGGTGCTCGCAGGCGTATCTTCAAGCCATCTACTCCACCAATTGAACTGTCAGCCCAAGAGAAGAAATCCCATCGCATCTTTGAGATATTCTCTCTGTTCATTGAGCACTGCCTCACTCACCTGGAGACAAACTTTGAGTTGCGAGTGATCGAGTCAAGTGACGATGTGATCAGCTTGATAGGTCTGCGAGAGTACATTGACTCGGACGATATACTCGACTCAATTCAGCTGTCCTCGCTCTTCATGGACACACTCAAAATCATCGAGTACTCGGTGACCAGTCCGATCACTACCGTCCACCTGTTGGCCATTTTGCACCTGTGCGACATTCGCGAACACGACATGTGGGCCCGTAATGAGACTTTCGTTCGGCTGTTTGACATGGCGCGCGAAGCAACCAAAGCAGTCAAACCCAACTCGTCACAAAAGCCGGCGAAAGTGTTAGCACCATCCCGATCAGTGGCTCACAAGTTGTTGGCTCCTATTCGTCCCTGGCTCAGTCTGGCCGAACTGCACACTCTGCTGTGGTACGTGCTCGGTCTGCAAGAGTTCAATGATCAATTCTTTGTGGAGGCACAATTCGACCTCGAGCACCTCCGAGCCAATCTCACTCGCACGTTTCATCGTGCCACAGTAGAGAATGCAAGTCAGTTGTTGGACTGAATTATGCCTGCAGTCATTTGCATGCACTGACAACGTGTACTAATGAATCATTGCATTAAACGCATGCTAATTCATTACCGATGTGTCCAATTATTTATGCACAGTAATTTGAATTTGACAGTAAACATTAAAAGTAAAGTTTGTATTATTCCCGCTCAATGCACTGCTTGGCCCGATCATGGCTTGATTTGTTGACAGCATAAGGCACTTATTTGCACTCAATTGATTGATTTTTCTCTTTTATCTCTTCTTGATTTGATTTGACTCGGCAATGAACATTTGTCAAATCATGTGTCGAGCACCGACAGTGATCATTCCCAATGTGGTGGCTAACAACTAAATTCGAGCTGTGACAAAGTCTCCTCAAACAAGAGTTCAGTCAAGCGAAAGGCAAATGGAGTGTGCATTGGTTGTCGAATCCAAAACATTGACTATTGCGTGCACATCATCATGCTCGATGCGACGAATCACCAATCAAAACTATTGAATCTGATAAATCAATTGTTCCGTTAATTCACAATTGCCAATCGTCAAATTCCACACTAGTAAACAAATCTGTACCTAAATTTAAGATAGAAGAATCGTCCGAAAAGACTCAAAAAAACATTAAAATAATTGTGAGTGGCACCATTAGCAATACAGTGCTCAATTTGAATTCTACATCAACGTCGCATGACACTAATCTCAAGTCGGCAAATGAAACATTTGAAATTGACGAAACTAACAATCGTGTATGTAAGATATGATAAAGTAATATAATAAGTATGTACCGAAAATGTAAGTGAATGCTATGTGACCAAAAACCAAAAATGCACTTGAAATTGTTACCCCAAATAGTTTATATTTCTATGCAACAAAGATTAAACTTTCCGTTGACAGGTTCGGTTATTGACACTGTTATTATCACAATGTGGTATATGATGAGTTAGGATCGTGCGTAATTGCAATTTACTCTTGCAAATATCTATCAATTGGCTCAATCCAACAAATGTTTGCCTGCCTTGCACATTGTACAACATAGTTGATTAAAAGAACCAATGTTTTCACCTGATACAGCAGTAGTTTATTAGAAGCAGCATATCGACGATTGTTTGTGGCGACACGAGTGTTTTGTTACCAAGGGGCACTCTTGTTACTTTACAATACAACCTAACATTTTCTGATCATGTGCACACCGATTAATAAGATACATTTGCTAATTATCTTTATTAGATATACAGAAATGGTAATTTGTTTGGTGCGTACTAAAGAACAGATAAATTAAAATGGAAGTGAATAAAGACAATTCAAACAAACAAGCAAAATATAATATAATTTGCCAAATGTCGAGATAAATTTACTCTGTCTAAAACACAAATTAGTTGAAGGCATAATCACTGTAAAAATTAAGTCAAATTGGCAAACACCTCAATAAAAGCCAAATGTTTATGGTACCGGATATATTTTTGTTTGTGTGCAATCAAGATTTTCTCTATTGCTCTGGTTCATGCGTAGTTAACTAATTGAAAAATGTAACAGTAGAGCTAATAATGCATGACAAGCAAGAGTATAATCTCTGATATGCAATCAATTTGCTTGATGCGCGCAAGGATAGCTCCAGTGCAGAGAGAACAACAGATTCATATACAAGACGCAGTACAGAAATAAAATGTGGCGTTCCATTTTAAATTACCTTAATTAAAAATGATCAATCAAAATGTCAAAACGAAAAAATTGAAAACATCTCAAACTTGGTCAATCAGCAAATTTTCTGAGCAAAGCAGTTCTTCACTGAAGTCAAAAGAAATTTCATTTTCTAGTTATCCGCAAATTAGTTTTTATCTTCAATATTATCCCAAAGGAATTGATGAAAAACAAGAAAATCCTTCAATTCGCTTAGTTTTGGACAAATTTGATCAAAATGGCGAATTGGAAGTTAAAGCGTCTTTATCAATCAGAGGTCCAGGTGGTAAAGAATTTAACTTGAAAGGTAAAACTACAGTTTGAAAAATTGTTACTAATACTATTTATTTAATAATTAATTTATTCCATAGAAACGTCAGCCAAACTAAATCGAACACAACGATTCTATGACTGGGAAGGATACTTGAGTAACCAATTTATTGAAGAGAAAAAAAGTGAATTTTTGATTTCCGACAAATTAGTCTTGTGTTGTACAATTGAAGTGCAACAATTAGAAGTAGATGATCCTCAATTGTTAACTCTATCCGAAATTAATGATGAAACTAATTCAGAAAGGGCTTTACTTGAGTTACTTAGTTACTCTATTGAATCATTTAGTGCTGAAAATTCTTCTGGTCAAAATGAAACAATTGCAGAAACAGCCGATGTTGTAGAAACTAAAGTTGACAAGAATGGCTCAGATACAGAAATCAGCTCCAACATCAAATCGAAAAAACACACAACATCTCAGAACTGGCCAATCAAAGACTTTACCAAACAAAATGACTGTACATTAAAGTCAAAAGACATTTCATTATCCACTTATCCGCAAATAAGTTTCCATCTTCAATACTATCCAAAAGGAATTAATCAAAAACAAGAAAATCCTACGATTCGCTTAGTTTTGAACAATTTTGACCAAAATCATTTGTTGAATGTGAAATTGACATTATCAATCAGAGGCCCAGATAATAAAGAATTTAACTTAAAAGGTTTGTTGTCAAAGTAAAAGTATAAATATATTTTGATATATTTTATAGAGACAATAACAAAATTGAGTCAAATGCAACAATTTTTCGATTGGGAAGATTACTTGACTAACCAATTTATTGATGAGAAGAAAAATGAATTCTTGGTGGCCAATAAACTAGTTCTCTGTTGTAAGATTGATGTTGAATTTGAAAATTTAGATACTCAATCAGAAATATTCAATCAAAATGCGAATGCGGAATGTACTTTAGCAGCACCATCAGTATCTGAATCTTTTCAATCTCAAGAATTATCGGATAGAATTCTTCCCAATATATCATTTGTAAATTCTGATTTAAAACATGCAACTACATCTGATGCTGAATTCAAACAACTGTTTCCAGATAGTAATTCAAAAAATATTACTCTTATAAGTTTGCCAAATTCATCTGCTATAGATAGCATTGAGCCTGAGGTTGTTGATAAAACTTCTGAAACAACGGAAAATATAATTACTCACAATAAAATGACTAACCAAAAAACTAAATCGATAAATCAAATCAAGTCTCAAACATGGTCGATCAGTAAATTCTCTGAGCAAAATAGCTCTTCATTGAAGTCAAAAGAAATTTCATTTTTTACTGATCCGCAAATAAGTTTCAATCTTCAGTATTTTCCAAAAGGATACGACGAAAAACAAGAAAATCCTTTAATCCGTTTAGTTCTGGACAAATTTGAGCAAAATGGTGAAATGGATGTAAAATTGACCTTATCAATCAGAGGTCCATGGAGTAAAGAATTTAACTTGAAAGGTTTTTTTGAAACATTGACAATAAAATGATCCGTTTAATAATTTATTTATTTTATAGAAACATCAACTAAACTAAGTCGAGACCAACTAATCTATGATTGGGAAGAATACTTGACTAACCAATTTATTGAAGAGAGTAAAAGTGAATTTTTGGTGGCCGACAAACTAGTCCTGTGCTGCAAGATTGAGATTCAGTTTGAAACATCAGATGCGAAATTCACTCAACCAGAAATTTGTAATGAACTAAAAGATGAAATTATTTTACCTGAAATCCTAGTCAACGCAACTGGTTCACTAAATGGGGAGAATTCTGCTGTGGACAATAAAACTGCGCCAAATGAAATAATTATAGAAACTCAAGAAAATAAAGTTATTCAAAATGATTCAAAATCTGATTTTGACATTGAAACCCCCACTCTTACGTCTGAAATTACTGAAAACGTTATCCTCAATACAGCAATTAACACAGAAAATAAATCGAAAAAATTGAAAACATCTCAGTACTGGTCAATCAAAAACTTTTCCAAACAAAATGACTCTTTGAAGTCGCCAAATATTTCATTCCCCACTTATCCGCAAATAAGTTTTTATCTTCAATATTATCCCAAAGAAAATCATGCAATTAATTTAATCCTGGATAAATTTGATCAAAACGAGTTGGACGTAAAAGCGACATTATCAATTAGAGGCCCAGATAATAAAGAATTTAATTCAAAAGGTTAGTTTTCAAAGTAACAAGAGAACAACAAAAAATAAAAATAAAGAATTCTGTCCATCTAATGATTGGGGCCATTGAGTCCATTGGCCCAGCCTGATCATCAGTCCTGTGGACAATAATAGGACTCGTTGAAGCGGTTTGAGAGTGTGCAATTTTAAAGTGCAAAGTATTTATTTGTTTATTTATTTTTATAGAAACAATAGCAAAATTGAGCCAAACACAACGATTTTGTGATTTAGAAAAATGTATGACTAACCAATTTATTGAAGAGAAGAAAAGTGAATTTTTGGTGGCTGATAAACTAATTCTCTGCTGCAAGATTGAGGTTCAGTTTGAAACAGTGGATACTCAATTGCTTTCTCAATCAGAAAGTAATAATCAAACTAATTCAGAAATCGACTTACAGCAGCCATTAATGAACTCAAGTGAATCATTAAACATTGAAGATTCTCTTGGAAATAATAAAACGGAAACAATCACTGAAATGCCTGAGGTTGTAAAAATTGCTGAGAATAAGACAAAACCAAATTTAACAAAATTAACAACATCTAAAACTTGGTCAATTAAAAACTTTGTCGAACAAAAAGACCCAGTGAAGTCACCGAATTTTATATTTGCAACTTATCCGCAAATAAGTTTTTACCTTCAATATTATCCTAAAGGAATCGACCAAAAGCAAGTAAATCCTGCAATTCATTTAATTCTGAATACATTCGATCAAAAAGAGTTGGAAGCAAAAGCAACTTTGTCAATTAAAGGCCTAGAAAATAAAGAATTTAATTTAAAAGGTTTGGTTGTTGAACAAAGTACAAATAATTATTTATTTGTATTATAGAAACAATAGCAAAATTAAGCCAAGCACAACGATTTTGTGAATGGGAAAATTACTTGACTAACCAATCTATTGAAGAAAATAAAAGGAATTTTTTGGTTAAAAATAAACTTGTTTTGTGTTGTAAGATTGATGTGCAGCTTGAAACCCCGGAAATTCAATCCAAAATTATTGATAATAATGGCATAAGCGACAAAATAAATTCACCTGCAACCCCAGTCAACACTATTGGTTCATTGAGTGTAGACAATTCTTCTGATGAAAATAAAATTGTGCCAAATGAAATAGTAACTGAAAGAAAATCTAAAACTCCAATAAATATAGTTATTCAAGATGATTCAAATACCAACCTAAAAGCGAAATCGGATAAACTAACAAAATGCCTAGATGATCCTTTAGTTGATTCGACCACAAGCAAATCCAACACAATAGAACTAAAACAAATACAAATTGAGAAAACTGGAAAATCTTTAGCTGTAAAATTGGAAGATACAAAAAGTGTTTTATCTGAGCCTACAACAGCAGATAATCAAGCTAGTTCTGAAGTTAATTTTTCTAATGCGAACTTGACAGGCTGTACAATTAACTTCAATTCAAACGTTCAATCAGATAATGTTAGTACCACGGTGACTACTACTACTTCAGCTGAAGTGTCAGCATATCAAACTAAACCAAAAATTGTGGAAACAAATAATCAAATCGCCGAAAATAAAACCATTAAAACACAAGTTAATTTCGTTTCAAACCAAAGTACATCGTCAAGAACAAAATTACCAAAAACTTGCTTTACGTGGACCATTAAAAACTTTGTTAGTCGATGTCATTTTACAAAGCCATATAGATCCGAAAAATCTATTTTGTTTCCTGATTCTGAAGATATAAGTTTTCTCCTTGAACTCAGTCCAAATGTGGATCAAAAATATGTGTCATTTCGTTTGTATTTAAACAAATGTGAATGTGATTGCAAAATTGACGTCCATGCGACATTATCAATTGACGCGAAAGATAAAAATTCTCAAGGTTTGTAAATTTAAATTTAAATTATCAATAATATTATTTTTCAGACACACTTGGAGAATCAATGGAGCTAAATAATTTCTGTGAATGGAAAAATTATTTGTCAATACAAGATATTTTTGATAAAAAAGACAAATATCTAAAGAAAGATAAACTAATTTTGCGCTGTAATGTAGAGATTATTAATATATCTTAAAATCTCAATGAAATTATGGAGCCTTTCTGTCTCACTGGGTGCTATCCAATTCATATATTTACTCACTAATCCTAATAAATAAACATTAAACTTTTCTGTTCATTGCCAAGTTATGCCTTTCCTTTTTATGGGTATTACTTTGGTTTCGATGTTTTTCTTCTCGGACGACCAAGGTCACTCCAATTAGTGATCAGAATCTGTCAGCAGATCAATGTGAAAACCCGTAACTAATGGCCCGTTTCTGTTAGGTAGACAATCAGGCCTCCACTCAGTCAAATGGAACTGGATTGCAATTTTAGTACAATGCAAATGGTCATTGCCATTGGCAAATGTCCAGAGAGATTCATTGAAATCGTCAATCATGCGTCCCTAACGAGAGTCTAACCATTCATGAGTGTAATCACGGTTAGCCCAAACAAATCAGTTGTGTCTCGGCCAGATGTGGTCAGTTTATAAGCGAAAATCTGTTAGTGCTAGGCATAGATAGCAAAGATTTTAATTCAAGTGGTCAATTGGGTCGCGGCTGTAGCCCAGTATACTTCTGCTTCCACAGACCTCTCTTAGTGTAATTCTAATTCATAGCCCTTCACCAAGAAAGCTTTCTATAGCCAGTTACATTGTCAGTTCAATTTGGCCACATCAATTGTAATCAAACGAGCAAATTTCATTTGGCTTAACCCTGACCAGAAACTAGTGAAACTGAACCAGTACAGTGCCATAATTATAGTGCTACTGGTCTAGTTAGTCTATTTAATTACCCTCAGATTTATCGCCATTGTCTCACACAGAGAGAACGCGTTTACATGTAAAGACAAATAAGTACAACCGAAACGTACAACACGACTAATTGAACATTTCAATCGACCGATTTGTTTGTTGTTTTTGCAATTTACAATTTTACAAGTCGAGCCTATGTACCGCTACAATCGGTTGGATAATTGTTCGGTCAATGTGAAACTTATTATTCATTAACATTGGACTGAGGTAAACAAATTAGAAATATGGCACAGTGACAGACAGTGAGATATGTGCGATATTCACACTGGCGGAGGGACAAATTGAACAGAACAAATATATTACATAACAAAGCACGGACGGGCAATTGTCGCTCCCGCGCGATTGAGACACAGTTGACACCACTTGAAAACGTTTCCATCCGCCAAATGGGCCAATGGTCACAGAGCTAATAATTAAACGCTTTCAATGCGGGTATAAATCTGCCATTTGTTGTTGTAAGTCTATCATTTGTTTTGTATCAGTATCATTTGTACTGCGAATGTTCTTCTTTGAGGGGAATAAGGCAGTTTAATAAAAACCTTAAACCTTAAAAAAATAAAAAAAATCTGCCATTTGTTGCTGCCTTTTTGTTGCCATAACTCAATAAACTTGCCCGATTAAAACTAATTAATTAATTTGATCCAAGCAATAGTGCATTGCTTAATTTGTTTCACTCATTTATTTTGCGAGTATTCACATCGAGTTTGTGCTTGTGTCCGTATATGCGCACAAACGGCATGCCATAAAATTACATAAAACCATAATCATGTTGACTCATTGTTGAACACATAAATTAAAGTGGTTCAGCTTCAATATTGCACTGGAAAACAGTGCCGCTTTGTCTGCCTGTACTGTCAGACAACTAACTTGGTTACATTTTAAAAAAATCTATAAATTAGCACGACTAAAGAAACCCGATTTTAAAATTGTTAATTGGCCGAATGAAAGCACTGATTAGTGCGATTTGCAAACAAACAGCAGGCTTTCGTGTTCATTCAGTGCTCAACTAATTTTGATGTGCCTATGTTTACAGATGGTTAATTTAGAATTAGTGAGTGAAAATAAAATGCACAACCTGATTCAAATGCGTCTATTCAAATGCGTCGGCAAAGTTACTTCGGAAAATGTGCCGCAACTGCCAAGTGACAAGTCTCACTGCTTTGTCCACCCGTGTGAGACAACTCAACATCGATTCCACCACGGTGCACCACGCTGCAGCGAATAATTGCTAACTTGGAGAACAGACAAAATTGATTTCACATTTAACACAATCCCAAGCTTGCTCGGCATTGGCCACAAACCAGCGGCCATCTCTGGCACTACTGCTGGTCGTGTATTTCGTCTGTTTCGCATTTAGTTGTCATTGTAAATGATTAATTGAATGGACTGTACTGCCTAATGGGTCGAAAGGCTATAATTTTAATATTTTTATCAAATAAGATTGGGTATTTGAAGGATTACAGAGTAGATCATTAATGATTAATTGGATTGTTGATATTTTTATTAAGCAAAAATTGTTTTTTGTAAGTAATTATCACCAGATTAAATAGATAGGGCACCATTTATAGTTCTAAAACGCACTCCCCACAGTCCGAGTTGTTCATGGCTCCAGTTCAACATGGCCAGGCCACTGTTCCGGTTCATTGATTAAATCGGACTCGCGCTTGAATTCGGATTTCAATTCGACATAGCACCATAATAGTTTAGTGCCTTTCGATGCAAGAATACAGAGAACCATAATGCAGAAAAGGTAGAATGTCCAATGCACCATTGTCCATACAAGGATCACAGTGTCCCACAGTAGTTCGAGTGTCCAGGTTAAAATGGATGCCCAGATGAAAGGGGGTTCAGGAAAGTGGAGCTTGAGTGGTTTCGGAAATATTGAGGAATTGAATTGACAGTTCAGTAGAGAGGAGACAGAAACCTTGGAGTTAAACAAAGTGGATTACATTTATAGAGTGTTACAAAATGATCAACCTAAACAATGTTCAGATGAAACGATTATTACCTCAGAATACTCTTGATCAAGACGCACAACTCCCGGCCTGGTTTGCCACACCAGACGATGCATAATCGAGAAAGCACTCAAATACTGAACCAAGGTGGCATTTGTGACCGCTCTGGGGCATGCAAGATCTGTTCGAATCATTTTGGTTTCATTCCATTTGGTCTGTATCATGCCACGATAGCTCAGCCAGTCAATGTCGAGTGTAGTGTGCTTTAATTGTGGTAGCAACAGGGGCTTACTAGACTTTCTCATTTTGAACATCTTGGTAGTGAGAAAGCAGTATCCGTCTTTTGAGTTACAAACTTTGTCGTCACAGACTTTGCTCTCCTTGGATGGTGTATTCGTTCGGAATGTAGCCATAATTATGGTCAATCCATTGTGAGTATTGCAATTAGGCTTTCCTTCCAGGAGACAGTGCGAAAAGGTGCTCACAAACAGTAGTGGTCCAAGCATTTTTGAATCGGGAATTTCTGGTTGAATCAATAAAACAAAATTAATTAATTGCACCATAATTGACATAAATATCTTACCGAAAATGTCTTCTAGCGATATCGATTTGTTCGAGCACAATTGGCCCCTTTTCCAGTTGTACACAAGGAAGCACTGCTTGTGGGAACATTTGTTGTCTTTATCGTCATCATGATTGCCATCGAGAGTCATCAAGAGATAATGGCCCACCTTGAATACCACTTCGACTTGGTTCAGTACTTTGGTGCAAAAGTGGCCAATAGAGAGATCCACTGTGTCTTCGGAAGAAGTGGACCGATTCGTACGAGGGCGATCACTTGAATGCTTTTGCAATTGAGACAATGACAACAATAGATGGTCAGTGCTGTTACGATCACTTTTGATAAAGATGGCGGTGGCTGTGACTGTGCTCAAAACAAAGAGAACAACAAGATTGGCTGCCGGTTTAATTGGCATCGTCAAAACTAATGTCACTGCAGCAAATAGAACAAAAATGCTTCCATGCATTGACATTAATATGAATAAGACTAACTTTCCGAAAAAGAACTATTCAATTTGTATATCCAATTCATCAAAACTGACCTCACAAATTGCCACTTGGTGCACACTGTGAACACAGTTGCAGTTCTTTTGTTTTCGACCTGTGCACAATAATTCATTCAATTTGAGTTTGCTCAGTTTGGTCAATTTGACCATGCAAATAAGCAAATAATAAATAAATAAATAAAAGTAATTTTGGTTTATATTTTATTAGAATGAAAATAGAGCAAATTGGTTTGTATGATTTTTAAGTGACCAAGTGACACTTTATTTGCTCTTCTTATCTCCGTCTTTCTTCTTCTTGTCTTTGGTGTCAATCGACTTTTTTCTGTTGCCGCACTTTGATTTGCCATTTGAAATGGTCGACTTTGCCTTAGGCACATTGGTCGATTTGTCCTTTGTTGCTGATTTGTTCAAATCGTTCTTCGGTGGGGCCGCGGTTGCACTGTTGTCCACCTGAGACTTCTGTTTGGGAAGAGACTTTCTTGATTTAGTATCTACTTTTGACTTGCTCATCGCTACCTTGGAAGCCGCTACTTGTTTGCTTTTGCCACCAAGATTGCTCGATTTCGACTTGTTTGGTTTGTCCGCTGACTTTGGCTTGTCCTTTGATTTCAGCTTGGTGGGCTCTTTTGACTTTGGTCTCTGCTCACATTTTGACTTGTTGGACGCCACTGACTTTTGAGGCTTCACGGATTGCTTCGACTTGCTGTGCACGCCACGTGCAAATTGTCCAGTGGGCACCATTTGCGGAAATGGCACCTGCAACAATTTCTGTTTTGGATTATCTCCATTCTTGGTGACGCAGATCTCAAAGAAATCTTCATTGTGAGAGTGTCTTCGATGTTTCTTACCACCGTGACCATGACCTTTATGGTGTCGATGCTGACCCGAAGATTTGCGATGGTGGTGACCTGCTTTCTGTTTATCGTCATTTGCTTTATGATTGATGTATGACTTGAGTTTGTTGAGAACCGAGTTGGCCACACTGGACACTGTTGCTTGCTTGTGGGCACTGTGATGGCCATGATGCGACTTGTCCTTCGAATGTGGCTTCGAATCTTTGACACTTTTGCTCGACTTTCTCAATTGAATCGATTGCACACTAGAGGGTTTCTTCTTAGAATCCTTCGAACCGCTCTTCTTGGCCGCATCCACATTCTTCTCGATATTGTCAACCTTGCCAGCACCTCCACCTCCATCTGCATTAGCACTCTTAGGCTTTCGAGAGCTTTGACCTGTGACTGTTTTCATTTGAGTTGACTTGACCGACTTGATCTTGGAACTCGCCTTCTTGTCTGAGCACTTGTTGTTGTTGTCACCGGCTTTCGGGTTAGTTTTACTTGTCTCCTTCTTGTTGCCTGCAGCGACAGCATTGGCTTCCACCTTAGAAGAACTTTTGGCACTTTGACTTTTCACTTTCTTGGCGGATGTACTTTTCGCAGCAACCACCTTGTTGCTTGAGGTCTTTTGCTTGGAAGACTTGTCCTTGTTGGCTTCGCGGTCTTTGTCGCCATCTTTGTCCACCATTGCGCGCTTCACTGAGAGATTGGTCAACTAGTTGTTGACTTGACCAGTAGACTTGATTGAAATGAAACCAACTTGGTTGGTTGGTTAGTTTAAATGTCAACTTAGCATTGTTCGCTTCAAAGTGAAATCATTCGATGCACTCGAACTCGTGTCAAGTGACGCTGTAGAACTGCTTGATATGTTAGAACTCTGTCAACTTTGTTGAATATAAAAATGGCTAACGTTGAACTAATGAACTGTGTTAGCTTGCCCTCCCTTTCTCTTCTTTCACTTGTCTCAAGCTCTCCCCTGGTTCACTGTCAACGAGAAGCTTCTAATTCGAAATTGCTTTGGACCGTGCACACGTTTGCATATTATTGAAATGTCCAAGAAGAATGAATTTGCCGAAATTGATGACAAGACAAAAGCAGTGTTCAAAAGGAAAGGTTATCAACTGCTGAGGAAAATCGGTTCTGGTGCATTTGGTCAGGTGAGTGACTGTTCTGTTGTTCTCGGTCAATGTCTAATGTATTGCTTGTCTCTGCCTAGGTCTACAAAGCAAACAACGTTACCAAGGACAGAGTGTGCGCTGTGAAAGTGATGGATACGATGAAAATGGCCGAAAAGGTGCGCGACAAATTTCTGCCCCGCGAATTGGCAGCACTGATGGAAGTTCAACACCCGAATGCTGTTCGAGTGTATGACATATTCAAGATGAGCAAGAAGATCTATATCTTCATGGAATTTGCTGGCAACGGAGACCTTTTGGGCTATATCAAGAAGAATAAACAGATCGAAGAGGAGCAGGCCAAGAAGTGGTTCAAGCAGTCATCAGAAGCGGTGGCTTACCTGCACAACTCCCTCAAGATGGCACACCGAGACATCAAAATGGACAACATTCTGCTCGATGTGGAGAACAACGCCAAGTTGACCGACTATGGCTTTGCCCGAGCTGACCTAGATGGCCCAGATTCAGACCCGCTGAGCGATACCTACTGTGGCACGGCGCCTTACTACTCGCCCCAGCTGGTGGAAAAGAAACCCTACAATCCATTCCTGGCTGACGTGTGGGCCATGGGCGTAGTCCTGTACGCGATGCTGTCTGGTCGACTACCTTTCCACCATCAAGTCAAGAAGAAACTCTACACGGAACAGATGGACTACCCGAGATACATTCAATCTCGCTTCACCGAGAACTTCTCGACCGGTGCTCGAAAGATCCTCGAATGGATGTTCAATCCCGACGAGAAGTACCGTCCTAGCATGAGTGAAGTGCTCAAAAACGATTGGCTCAACTGATCGCTCAACAGTGCAGCTCAGCCTCGTTAGGCAATGTTTTCAATCTCCCCAAGTGCAAACACCAACAAACACTCACTTTAAATCATCACATAACTAACTATAGTATAGTATATTGTCACATTAAATGCTTCAATTGACAACTCGCCAATTAAATGTTTTTATTGTGTTAAATTATCGTTGTTGCACAAACAAAACAAATTATACCATGCATATTGTTGGTACTTGAATCTGTGAAGCACATAGGCAATACAAACACGGTCTTCAGTTGGCCCGGTCACATTTTGCCTGTGCAATTGGACTGCACCAAATTGATTGACACTTCTAATGACAGGCCAACATTTGCCAAACGAAAGTGCTCACGTCTATTTGTATATTTATCCGATCACCATCGAATGACTAAACTGGATTGACTTTCTCCTTTGTACTTTTAAACCATTTGACACAGTGCACTTGCATGCAACGCACAATACTGTCAGCAAGTTTGCTCATTTGTGGTTAGATTCGATAAAGTTTAGTCAAGTTTGTGCCTTAATTGTTCTGAACAATTTGTTCATGGAACAGGCAACAGAAGGGTAAATGAATGTCAGATATCGTCACAGTAAGACAACTACTGCTGATCGAATTTGTTAGTAATGACGTTCTGCATGGTCAAACGTCAGATATTCGCCACCACTCTACTCTAGCCCTGTAGATCTCTATGGCACTAATGGAACAGTTGACTTCGAATAATTTGTTCCAAAGCTGAGCATGACTCGTCAATGTCAACGAGAACGAACAACCCAACACAGACTTGTTGGTCTATTTAAACGGTTAAACCATAAGCCATATTTCAATTGTGTGTTGACTGCTCTTCTTGACCTCTCTGGAAGCAACTCGGCTCTCCCTCAGATGTCTTCCTCTTCAAAGAGCAACTCTACTTGGACCGGACGGCAGCAATCGCCATCTTCACCAACCTTCAAGTCTACGTTTGGACCGATGGAGCATGCCTTGGCCACCGCCGAAACCAAGTCCGATCTTAGCCTGGTGATGAAGGTGACCAAGAAAGAGAATTTCACCACTCGACTTATGGTGCACCGAGACCGTGCTGGCAAGTTTCGTTACTCGATCGACAAAAACTCGAACTGTAAGATGGACGGCCTGGTGGGCGCTTCACCCTCGATTTGCAACCGCATTCGAGAAGATTCGTTAGCCAAGGAGTACATTCCCCAAGTTGGCTTATCGAAACGACGTCCTCAGAAGAAACGAAGCAACAGATCGCGTTCCCGAAAGAAGAAACCGACAAGCAAAGACTCGAATGCTACTGACAAATCGTCCACTACTTCAAATGTGGAACAAGACGAACCAGTGGGACCAAAGGACAGTAAACCCAACAGTGACAAAACCAGCAAGAGTGAGAAGAAGCGAAAGCGCCGAGAGAAGAAGAACAAGAAACGACTCGAAAAGATTCGTGAACAGAATCCGATTCAATCGAACGAGGTATGTTTTGAGTTCAATCTGTTCAAAATCTAACTTTCATTATTGATTTAGATCGTTTTAATGGATACAGATGAGATGACTCGTGAGCCAGTGATGGGAGACACCCCTGCTTCGGTGAAGGGCGGTGATGTCACTACTTCAGTGCGCACCAATGCGATCCCCAACAAGGCTGAACCTCATCAAGCACTACAAGAAAGAGGCGAGCCAGTGGAACAGAAGCAAGACCAAGAGCAGTCTGCAGCAAGTCCCAAGTGCAGTACAAAGAGTTCATTGCTCCAGTATATGACTCCCGCTCAGGACACAAAGTCACCACCTGCTTCTCCCACTTCGAAAGTATTTTGCATTCCTCCAAATGCGGAAAAAATCAAAACTCCTTCACCAGCAGGCAAGCGAGCGCAAGCCAAAGAATCGCCGCCAGCAAGTCCAGTCAAACAGATTCCGACTTCGACTGACAAGAAATATCCGACTTCGGTTGATGGTCGATCAACTTTGACCAAGTTGTCCCTGGATCTTTCCAGTTTGAAGAAGTCAAATCGAGGCAAACAGCCGATGTCTAGTGGTGATACCAAGAAACTCAAGATCCAAAGTGCAGATACTTTGAAAAGTTTTAAAAGTAAATTGAGCATTCCCAAGCCTAAAACGACTTCAACCACGGACAAAGCTAAAGAATCGAAAACAGTATCTTTAGGCAAGCAGCAACCACTGGATCGATCGGTAAAAAGTCTTGGTGACATTCAGCAGAGCGACATGTCAAAACCTGAGGAGAAAGATGCCCCAACCGAGGCAAAGTTTGTCATTCCTGAAAGTGCTACTCCAAAAGAGTCAATGGTCAAAAGTCAAAACTCCTCCTCCTCGAAAGTTTCAATGACTCCTATTGGTAAAACTGGTCAACTCTTGTCACAAAAGGCCCAGGACTCGGTGCTCATGTTCTTGACTCCAGTGTCCGGTAAATCACCAGCGGCCTCACCAACTTCAAAGATCTTTGCAATTCCACCAAACGCGGACAAGATTAAAACCCCGTCGCCACCGGGTAAAAGTCAAAAAGATGCTGGAACATTGCTTCCCCTGGTTGCTCAAAGTGGCACCCCCAAGACTCAGCAACTTAAGCCACGTAGCCCAAAATCGCTGAAAAGTAATCCGTCAGTCCGTATTCAAAAGGACAATCTCAAGCCTACTCCTCTCTTAAATATGAAGGAGAAAGTACTTACTCCAAAGGATATGACTCCCAAAGATGGTGACCCCAAAAAAAATCAAGCTTCTGGAGCTCCGGATGTCGGTGAGGCACCAGAAAATATAGACATCAGCATGCAAACAGTGCAAGAACAGACACCGCTCAAAAGTCCCAAACATGAAGCTTTTCTTGGAGTGGAGCCAAAGAAAAGTCCAATCCCGGACGCAAACAAAGTGATCGAAACTCCAAAAGCATTGCCCGAAAATGCGCGAGTGGTAGCAGTTGGTTCTCTTGGCAAATCCACTCCCAAATCGACTCCCGAGAAAGATTCTTCTGATGAAGAGTCAAAGAAAGCTGCTGTGGTGGCGAAAGTCAGTCCGCTTGACAAATCCACTCCCACTGGCAAGTCGTTGGAAGAAGAGCCAAAGAAAGATTCTATGGTGGCGAAAATGGAATCAAGTGACATCGATGCTGAGAAGAACGAAAGCAAACCCAAGCCGGAGTCAAGAACTATTTTGATCACCGAAGAGCAATTGGCCGATTTAAAGAAAACTCCAAGATCAAAGTCGCCCGAAAGCAATACTCCTGATTCGGCTGTCTTTTCAATTCCAACGGAGGAATTGCAAAGTATGATTGACAAACAGGAAGGATCTTTGGAATTGAAAAGCCCAGCCAAGTCAGTGTCTCAATCCACAAACGGCAAGAAGTCATTTGGCACGCCCAGCAAAGTGCAGCAAATGGTTCGGGCATTAGAAAGTCTCAAGCCAAAGTCGAAACAACCAAATGACAAACAAATGGGTTCGGAAGAGGCGCACAACGACCAGCAACCCGAGTTGAAGATTCCTTCCGAAAAGACTCCTTCCAAGAGTAGCGACGAATCTGTCCCAGCACAATCCGAGAACCCGAAAGAGGAAGTTCCATCAGAGCCGCTCAAGGACAAAACCAGCATAACCAAGGTCCCAAAGGAAGAGCATCCAGTGTTGAGTGCTACTGCAGAGGCCAGCGAAAAGCAACCACCAAAGACTGAACACGAAAGCACTCCCAAGGTAGACTCGGAAGATTCTCGAAAGACTCCAACTCCGACCACTAAACCACACTCAGAAGATGACCCGAGTGTGGTCAAACTGCAGTCCTCAATGACCGCTTTCAACCACAAACCCGAGACTGTCGGAGCGCCATTTGAGACTGTGCAAGTGCAGCCAAGCGATGAGAAAGTTCCTCACAGTGCGTCCAACATGCCACTTCAAAAAGCAATCAACATAGAGCAAGCTGAGCACCACCAAACAATGGACACCGCCGTGCCATTCAAGTTGGATCCAGGCCTGGAGGCACTTCGACTGCTCGATGAACCAGAGAAGGTCGATGTGGCTGAGCCAAGCATGAAGAGAGCCAATGACATTCAACCAGAAGCTGATCAGGTGGAATTACAAGAAAAGCCATCATCACCTCAATCGGCGGCAACAGTTCCACCAATCCAGCTGGATCCACACCTAAAGTTTTACTACCACCAGGAGGCGAATCTCCGCTCAATGAAAACCTGTTACGGAAATGAAATCAGCACAGGCAACAGCACCACCGAGCAGAATGGGCCTATCAAGTCCGAAAGCGAATTGATCTCTCGACAGGAAATCCTTATGCATGAAGGTGATGCCTTTTTGGAGCAAGTGAAGAATGCACCAGCTAAGCCTTCGGTTACTGCAGCCCTTCCAAGTGGTCCGGTGGCCAGTGGCAGCCAAGCCCAACCAGCTCAAGTCCTCGGTTCCAAAGTTAAGGTCTTGATGGCAATGGCAGCAGTGGCAGGCCTCTTCATTGCTGCATATGTGGTCAACTTTATTTGATCGAGACCACCAACACTTTGCATAAATAAAAGTTTAAAACTTACTATTAAATTATTATCTTAGACTTGTTTCTTAATTATTATTAATTCTGCTCAAATCAACTCACAGACAAGCAAAATAACCAACACTCAATTATGTTTGGCAAATTGCCAAATTGGCAAGGAAAAGACCGAATTGTTCTATCTTTCTGGTGGTAAAACTGATCAGTCGATGAGGGCGCAGAAGTCTTTACAGGCAGCACTACTAAGCAAGTACAAGCAAACTCAGCCCATTGTGTTTAATAATCAAGTAGTTCCATTTACTTAGTGTTCAAGTAATATATCTAGTTGTGTGTTGTAGGGCGTGTTTGGAAAAGAAATGTTTGTGTGTTATAAAGCTGGGCAAATATTGGGAGCGCAGCATACTTCAAATGCTTTCTGAAATAAATATACAACATACAATCGAATAGCAAAAAAGCTTTAATGCTTGCTAGAATAGACCAATAATGGTCGAATGTGTTCGCTCAAGTGAGACGAAACATGTTGAGCAAGTCGTCGTTGTAGTTACGAGCAATGTCATCAACGACGTTGGCCAGTTTCTTGGTCTGTTGAGGAACAAACACAAATAAAGTTAGTTGAACTGTTGGTAAATCGGATGCGCATTTTTTTGGTTGAACTTACCCACAGTTTGAACTCGTTGAGCTGGGCTCGATCCAACTTGACCTCTGTCTGTGCGTCGTACTTGTCACGAAGGAAGTGACCACGAGCGTCAAAGAATGGGGTTCGCAGCTTGTCGGTCTGCTGGTTGAGCTCATCGACCTCCTCAAAGAGAGCCTTGAAGGTCTCGTCACGGGTGATCGGATTGAGGAAGCGTTCAATGTCATACTTGTCGGCTGCTTCCAGACAAGACTTGGTTTTGAGTTCGTTCGGATCGGCAGTGGACAGAGTGGTGAGGAAGTTGATTGGCTTGCCATCTGCTGCCACCTTTTCCTGAGCCTCCTTGGCGGTCTTCTTCTTTGACCGTCGATTCTGCATGGCCACCAATGACTTGATGATACTGCCATATGAGTGCTTCAGCATCTGGACACCAGAGTTGAGGTCGGCAACCTTGACAGAGAACAAATGTTAATGTTGCACTTGCGAGACAAGACTGACAATACTTACACCATCGTTGAGCGATTCAAAGTCTCGGTTGGTGATCTTTTCTGACAAGCTCAGCGGTTTCTCCTTCTTGTCCTTCTTGATCTGGTTTATGGTAGGCTTGGTGAACTCGAGCTTTTCTTCTTTTGGCTTCTCTTCTTCGACAGCCTCAGCTTCGGTGCCTTCCTCGCATTCAGCCCACTCGCCTTCGCCTTCTTCACCAGTGGTTTCTGCTTGGGTGGATGACTCTCCAGCTTGCTCGGTGGTCACTTGTGCCAACTGACTCTGCTCTGTTTCGTCTGGCTCGGCAGTACTAGCTTCCACAGGCACAGCTTCCTGTTCGGCACTCGTCTCCTCCTCTTCTGTTTCCTCGACTTCGGCCGGTTTGACTGGTGGCGGCTTTGCTTTGTTTTTTGAAGCTTTGCTTGGTGCCTTGGCTTTTGGTTTCTTTGCTTTCTTGTCCTCTTTCTTGGACTGCACCACTTGCACCACTTCGCTAGGTTCGGACTCGGTTTCCTCTTCTTCGGTGGGCTTAGGTTTTGGTTTAGTCGCCACCTTCGCTTTTGGTTTGTCTTTACCAGATGAGTTGCCTTTGTTCTTGATGGTAGCTTTCTTTGTAGCATCGGCTGCCTTCTTGTTGACTGTCTTGGCCACTTTGCTTTGAGGTGGCTTGGTGCTGAGGGCTTGCTTTGGGGACTTTATCGCTGAGCCATTTGTTGCCTTCTTGGAGCCACCACTTTTGGTCTTGACAGATGACGAAGTCGCAGTAGCGGCTTTTTTTATGCTCGAACCGGTAGTGGCGGTCTTCTTGCTGGAGGTGCCTGCCTTCTTGCCCGAGTCGCCATCCTTTTTCTTCTTGGACGAGGAAGACTTTTCTTTAGCCATGACGAGAGAGAAACGAAAACGACTGTCAGTAAAGGATAAGGAGAACAGAAAGCAACACTAGAAGAACACTAATACATCTTGAATGGGAAAGTGGTTCGCTTAAATAGTGCTTGTTCAGACGTGCATTCATATGCATGACGGACAAATCGAACGATATTCGCCTCTCGATAGTTCCACTGAAATAAACAATTGACATTAGCCATGACTCGTACAGAAATTGAGAATAATACGTCAAATAGAGAACAAGTGGCTTAGTTCAATGTTACAGAAACAACTTTTGCTGATTCATTGAACTATGCAGTCTCGACAAAACTTTCGAACGATAACACGTAACACCACATCAGTTAGGAACTATTTGTTCTGACACGCACATAGACTGGACAATTCCATTTGACCAGTTCAATTTGACTATAAATACAAGAGATGGCCCATTGGCAAAATCGATTTTCTTCTCCTATTTCTTATTTCCACAAGAGTCTCACAGTTCTGCCGTTCACTCTTGCAAGTGCTACCTCATTTTATTTTCGATGGGCTTTGTCGATGATCTCCTGAAGAAGATCAAAAAGACCAAGAAGACCAAAGGCAAGCAAAACCAACCTGCCACTGAAGACAATGATGGTGCTGCTCAACCTCCGCCGCCGCCTCAATCGCCTAGAAAGCAACAAGCGACCACTTCAACTGCTACAAGTTCGATCAGTGGACAGTCCAGTGCTTCGTCCTCGTCTTCAAGTGGATCGGACAAAGCACCCGCGTCCAAGAAAGTGAATCGTACAACTGTCGTGGTGACTCCCAAAGTCACTTCTCCGGTGCCAGTGCCACAAGTTCGGCCAAAGAGTCCTCGAACTAAACGTACAAGTGCGTCTATGTTGGACATCTCCAAGGAGCTCTCCTCGCCCCATCTTGTCCCGTCAAGTCCAGTGCCGAACGTGTACGACCGAGTGTTCGATTGTGTGGTGCTTGTCATCCACTGTTCAGCCCACAACCGTATCGCAGTGGCCCAATCGCCTACCGATGCCCTTTGGCTGCCATACGTGCACATGACGGGTAAACTGAGCTGGTATGAAGCAGCCAGAGAAGCCATTCCACTGGTGCTCGCATGTGGCCGAAGTTCAAAGCACGAATGGCTTCGTCGCAATCCTCCTTACGACCAAATTCAGCTGTTGGAAATCAACCGTATCCAGATTCCAACCACTCGCAAGTTTGTCAATCGACACTCGTTCTATGTTCGACTGAAGCCACCATCTCCAAAAGACCAACAGCCACAGTCTCCACAAGCCGAACACGTGGGCCAGAAAGAAAATTCAGATTCTACATCTAAGAAAAGTGGCAAAGCACGTCTGGGCAAACAGCAATTCACTTGCTGTGTCGACACGCCTCGACTCAAATGGTTTGACATTGCTTTCATCGGCGAAGGCTGTGTGGAGAATTGCTGGGGACCAGAATTGGTCGAGTTCTCCCGACAAGTGGCTCAGTGTCATACTGCCGCGATCGAAGCCATCACCGGTCAAATTCCAGAGGGCCAACCTGCCGCTTTCTCACTTGCTCTGCCTCCAATAGCAATCAGACAAAACTACCGCGAGTTTGGTGTGGACGAACTATTCGCGATATTACCAAGAAAAGATTCACCTCAGTCGAACGATTCGTGTGTGGAATCACTGAAAGAAACTCGTGTGAACGACACAGACCTGGAGCGACTGTACACCGACTTCCTTGACCACTGTTATCCAAGCTTCTTCATGACATTTGACTCGTTCAAGCATTATTTGTTCAAGAACGGCTTCGAGTTCAACGAACAGAAGGTAAAGCGACTTTTCCGGGCGTTCAACACCAACCAAAATGGCTATCTCACCTTTGCTGAGTTGCTAATGGGTCTGGTTTGCATGGAACGAGAAACTCCACACGTCGAATTCCGAATCAAGTTTGTCTTCAACTACTATGACTCCAAACGACGTGGATTTCTGACCGAGGATAATTTTCTCAAGATTGTGCGCGATCTCAATTCAGACCGTGATGGCAAACTGGTCACCTGTTCAGAGAAGGATTTGGCCCACAAAGCTCGGCAGGCGATGTCTTCCTTTAAGACCAAAGTTGTACAAGAGCGGCAAGTGGTGTCCTACTCTGCCTTTGTCATTGGCATCGGTGGGCACACATTTCGTGGCACTTCTCACCTCTGTCGATCAAGGAGGAACATTTTCCAAACCATCTCGAGACGCATCACAGCGAGGACCATCAAGTTGAATGTGACCAAAGGCAAACTCGGAGATGTGATCACCAAAAAGAACTACAAAGGTAAGCCCAGTGCACTTTGGCAATATTATAGTTCTTTAATATCAATCCTCTCCATCCTATAGGCAGTTGTAAGCCTTGTAAATCACTCAATTACAAGGTGGTTGATCACTTGACCGTACTTACTCCCGATGGCTATTTTGCTGGCACTCAACCACTGGAAATGTCACTCGAATGCACCGCCATGGTGCCACAACTCAACAAGTCAAACTTGGACAAGGGCAGTGGCACTTCAGTGGAGACAACTTCTTCTGGCAGTTCGATGTACTCAAAGGAGGACCACTTCATCACGGATTCGTCAGTGCTGCCCCACTCAGCAGCGATGACCCTCCTGGCCAAGATTCGACAGTACAACGCCACCAAACCGCGTCAACCAATGCCAGGACAACGAATGTCTGGCTTAATGAACGGACCAGGCGAACGGGATCAATTGATTGAGTTGCTCAAGACAATCTACGATCAGGTGATTCCAATCCTCAAAGCAGAAGCTCGATGCAAGCCAGTGCCATCGCCGTGTTTTGTTATTGGCGATATCCACGGCAATCTTGAGGACCTCATTTCGTTGGAACGAACCATTTGGCGCCGATTTCCCGAGGTGAACGGAATGCACTACCTCTTCCTGGGCGACTACGTGGATCGAGGTCGATGGGGCCTGGAATGCGCCTTGTACCTTGTATCGATGAAGGTACTCAAGCCAAACAACGTCACCCTACTTCGAGGAAATCACGAGGTCCGCGACATTCAGATCAAGTACTCGTATCGACGAGAGTGCCTAGCCAAGTATGGCGAAACTCATGGCCACCAGATATGGCAACTTACCAACCGCATATTCGACCACATGCCACTTTGTGCCGTGATCAACGACTCGATCTTCTGTGCTCACGGTGGCCTGCCTCATGCTGTGCACACTGTCGCCGAAATTAACCAAGCTATACAAGTGGATTTGCCCAACCCAGAAGGAGACTGTCTGACAGCCTGGGAAATTATGTGGAGCGATCCGATGGTGCCCGAACAGTTTGCGAATGCTGTCACAATGTTCGACCAGCAGTCAATGGCCACTCTTCGACCTGGCTATGTGTTCAACACGAAACGAGGCACCGCGTACTACTTCACCGACGTGGGAGCTGACCAATTTCTGGCGGACAATCAGCTCACTCATATCATCCGTGCACACGAAGTGCCAAGGATTGGATTTACGTTCCACTTTGACACCAAGTGCACCACCATCTTCTCATGTTCGCACTATTGTGGCAACGACAACGACTGCGCTGTGATTCTGGTCGATGGCGCCTGGATGCGTGTCATCCGAATTGACACTTCAGCTAATGTGTCCGCCACTGAGGGCATCTAAGTGACACTCCCGCACTGAGGTCATAAATTAACTTTGACATTTATGTCCATATTAAATGTTTTAATTAAATCTAAGAACTATTAGATGCCACTAATGTTGCCACTGCCAACGCAACGCTTGCCGCAGTATCATTACAGTATGATGCATTGCTTTGTGTTACACATTTTTACAATAAGTTAGTGATGCTTATTATGAGTAAGTAATTGATATAGTCTCAGTCGAATCGTATTTTGACTCTCGCCACTGCTTCAGTTCGGTGCCAAATGGTCATGATAGAAACGGTTCTGGTCATTTAAAGGCCAATCACCAAATGGCCAACCGCCTATAGTTGAGCTGGCAAATGTGTTGAGCTGTACAAATGACTTCAATACTAAGGTGATTGACACTAAGGTGCCTATTTAACCAGCAACGAGCAAATCTTCTTGTCCACCTACCTATCGCCGATCAACTGGTTATACATGAAAAGCGAGTTACGATCTTAGCTTCTCAGAACTTGTCTTGTCCAGTCTTGCGGCAAAAAGGATGCAAACAATTAATGCACAGCATTTGCCATTTTGGCTATTTCATTTGAAAAGCGCAAAAAGACAAATAAGACAAAACATTTTATAACAAGTTTTTAATTTAATTTAATAAACTACTTTAGGTAATCAAAAGTGGTTAGTGGCTGCTTTTGGAATTGGCTGACTTGTTGCTGGCGGACACACACACAAGCTGCACACAAACGAGCCATGAGACTAACAAAAATTACAATCCTGCTTAGTGCTTATGCTTCTGATGGCATGGCATATTGACTGAACAATTTGGTCACATTAAGTAGACAGGCATTAAGACTCCGCAATTGATTCCATCCTCTAAACTGCTCGGCCTTCCACTACAACGACCTCGAAGCTCGGATGTGGCAACCAGGACCAGTAAATACTCCACTGGCAACAATAAGTCAGTCATTTCAGTCGGACAGACAGCAGTTCAAAATAAAACTACTTAATTCCTCAGAACTATTTGTATTTTAAAATTCATAAAATATTTATCCAAATAACCAATTTTTGTCAATTACGGGTAAACTTTGACCGCCATACCTATTGTTGCAAATAGTTGTTTGACAAACAAATCGTTTTATTACAATAAAAGTAAACATTCCAAGTTTGCATGCGCATATGCAGGGTTCACTGAACTCACAAGTTAACTTACAGTTTGTTAGTGTAACTTTATTTGATTGCATTCAATTAATTATCCAATTACTTGCCCAAATCATTTGCTCACATTCTCCAACCATCAACTTCGACTCAAGGACTCGTGAGTATGTAATGTAATCTTTTATGAAAAATTACATGAGTTTGTTTAATGTTCGGACAAGTGTAACTGAGATGACAACAGGAATAGAATGTCAATTGCAACAAGCACTTGGAATTACAAATAGTTGTTTACTTTTGCAAATATCCATAAATTAGTACATTCCAATAAATCTTTCAAATGTCAATTTAGTTTCATATTTTTACGTTTCATGTTATACATGTAGTGATCCGATTGGAAATACGATCAAAAAATGACAAAGTCTAGAACTTGACATAAACCTGCCTTGCACCAATGCGTCCAACGTAGTAATTGAAAGCAGCGATGTTTTCACCTGATACCAGTTTAGATGCATATCGACACGATTGTTTGTCGTGTTTTGTTACCAAGAGGCACTTTACAGTACAACAATGACATTTTCTAATCATGCCCAAATGTCATGTGCGCACTGATTAAAAAGTTACATTTGTTAATTATCTTTATTAGATACATACAGAAATAGTCATTTGTTTGGTGCGTGCTAAAGGACAAATGCAAATAAATTGAAAATAAGGTAGGTAATTCAAGGAAACTACAAGAAAAAATCAAAATGTGATTAAAATATCTAGATTAGTGAATTTTTGTTGAGCTTTACATTGTAATTTTAATAAGTAGATTTGACAAATCAGAACCACTAGAAAAATTATGTCAATTTGGCAAATACCTCAATAAAAGCCAAGCCAAGCATTTTTTATGGTACCGGATATATCTTTGTTTGTCATGCAATCAAGATTTTCTCTATTGCTTTGGTTCATACGTATACAATGTACAACGTAATAATCAATATTTTTTCAAAACAAGGTTTGGATAATTGAAGTTTCCGATTCATCTCAGATTTCGCAACTTCAAAATTCTCAAAACAATACTTTGTCTGTGCAAGATCAATCTAATTTGTCATTACATCTTAAACAAAATTTTGAATCAATTCAACATGATGAATTTGTTGCAAATGGATCAACCGAAATTTTTTCAATAGCGGAATCAGACAATGCAAAAAGTATTGTATCACAAGAAATTGATGATTGTGAAGAATGCATGACTAACCATTGTATTGAAGATGCAAAGAGCAATTTTTTGGTTGGCATTGAACTCCGTGAGGTTGAGATGAAATTTGAAACCACAGATACTCAATTTTCCTTCCATCCCGAAATTATTAATCAAATTAATGCCGAAAGTATTATACTTTCAATCCCAATTGACGCTAATAATTCGTTAGTTATGGAGAAATCTTCTAATAGAAATAATTTTGAGCCAGATAAAATAATTATTGAAGCATCTGAAATTACAGAAGATAAAGCTACTCGAAATGACTCAAATGCTGCAACAGACTTAAAAGTGAAATCAGAAAGACTAACAACATCTCATACATTACCAATTGATAACTCTGCCCAATTGCCTGCACAATCAGAAATAAGTGATCTAGCGAATAATAAGATTCAATCAAATAATAATTCAAACAATATGTTTAAACAAAATCAATCATGTACTTCCTCCAAAAATTACGCCCAATCGTGTGTGCAACATGAAAATTCCATACAACTAAGTAAAGATGAACTTGAAATTGATAACGAATCGTCAGAAAATACACGAAACAATACCACAAAACAATATATATTCGTATTTTCTGAACTCCATAATGTAATGATTAATGTTGATTCAAACTTAACAGCAGGCAACATTAAATTTGCACAGTTGACGAATGATGCATCCGAAATTACTGAAGCAAAAAAATGAACTACAAATTGATGACAGAGTGTCTAATAAAAGGCACAATTCTTCTAAATCTAAATACAAATGAAATAGGAATTCAAGCCAACTTATCAATTATTAATTTAAAAAAGATAAAAATCAACCCTCAAGATAAAGATTGTTTTATTATTTCTCTTAACAAATTCATAATTATAAGAATCTTTTTTAGTATTCATCGGCAAATTAAGCGAAGGTAAATATGGCGATTTAGAAGACTATTGCACAGTAAAATATATTCAAGATGACAATAATGCCTTTTTGTTGAGTGTTAAGCTAACATTGGACTGCATTATCGATGTATTTAATGTTTGTGTTTAATTTATAATGGTTAATGCAGATCTTATTAATAAATTTGTTTATTTTATTTAATACTCAGCAATTTATTAAATAATACAAGAACCCTTCTTATTGACAGGGGAAATTTCCATGTTTGTCTTTGACAATACTAAATGAGTCAATTATTTTAAACTGAAAGATTTAAATAAAAGTACAATTAATAGAATTTGATTAGTTCATTCAAGATTGCTTACATTATTGTTCACTTGTTCGAGTTTCAATGTTTTGCAGTCGATCACTTTCAATCGAGTGTAACTGTAATCTCTGCTTGCAAATGCATGGAAATGTGGCA
The DNA here is from genome assembly GCA_023373905.1 of Rhizoglyphus robini. Lineage (NCBI taxonomy): Eukaryota > Metazoa > Arthropoda > Arachnida > Sarcoptiformes > Acaridae > Rhizoglyphus > Rhizoglyphus robini. The sequence goes on along the minus strand of JAKIJQ010000001.1, from coordinate 7,571,335 downwards.
TTCGTGGATTGAGATGTGGCGGTGGCAAGACACAGCCCTGGTGTACAAGTATTATGCAGAATTAAGTTGGTGTCAAGTGTGTGTTAGTAATTACCGCTGATCCGGTGGTGATGTGCACTGGCGCCCCGGGATTTGTGTAAACCGAGTCGCCTGTGCCATTCTTGACAATTTTGTTGAAGACTGGCCACATTCGCTCATAGATGTGGTCATGACCCCAAAACTCCAAGTCAACTGCGTTGTCAAAGAAGAGTTTCTCTAAACCTGGCGCTTCCTTGGTGCCAACTCGAAGCTGTGCACAATAATAGTTACAAATGTTTGTGCATTCGAATAGACCGAATCACACCCCAGTCACACTCACCACATTATTGATGTAGTTCTGATTGTACAGTGGTCTATGTCCAACTGTGACTATCCACGGTTGTTTGGCTCTGTTTGCATTTGCCTTCTTCAGATCCTCTTCTAGCCAGCGATATTGGTTCATAATCTGATGAGTGCCAAACTGTTTGAAGTAATAAAATTCCGTGTTGAACAGCACAAAGTGAACTGGACCAATGTTGTACGACCAGAAGAAGTTGTTCATCTCACTGTCGCCTTGGGAGTACATTGCAAAGCGACTGTTGTAGTGAGAGAAATTGCTAACAAATAAAACATTAATACCACTGTTGGCTGTTGTTATTGAGTTGACAACTTACAACCATTGTTCGTGATTGCCAGCACAGACCTGATAGGGCATGTAGGCAGCCACAGGCTCAATCTGTCGAAAGAATGCATCGCTCATTTGTCCATCATCGTCCTTCATGTCGTACGCAAAATCTCCCAAATGAATCAACATATGAAACTTATCGTTACCATTGAGTAGAGCATCCTTTTGAATAGCACCCAAAGTATAGGCTGCATAATTGCCTAAGTCTCCAATCACCAGAATGTTTGGTTGCCAATTGTCTTCAGTGGGCAGTGTGGTGAAGAAGAACGAATCACTCCAGCCAGATTCATCATTGCCCACAATGTATCCTGTCAGTGCGCATCATAATTCGATTACCCAACTCTCTGTGTTGGTCACTTACTGTACGTTGTATTGCTTGTCAACTTCTTCAGAATAACTCGATGCACGTAAACCTTTCGCTTGAGTTCTCCCTCGTTGAGATACTCACTTTTAGTGCCACACTCGGTGTTGTTCATTTTATCGTCATTCCGTTCTGCAACTCCATACTGAACAGTACTTTTTCCAGAAACATTGTACAATGTCACCCAGGTGACCACCATTTGATCCAAACTTGCTGGTTACAATAGATTAATTAGACAAATTAGGCCAATTCAAGCACTAACAAACCTCCAAGTGAAAGGTGCACCTGTTCTGGAGTCGGCCAGATTGCAGTATACTTTTTCTCTCCGGTGCAAATGTCCCAATTGGCACACAGGAACAAACTTGCAAGCAAACACGCAATAAAGTGCATTTTCCGATTTGGATTAGACTAATTCACAAAACGAATACGAACAATTGATCAACGTAACGTTCATCCTTTTGCAAATGTGCATTGTAACCAATCCGCTAGAATGATAACACTCGAAAACAATGTTTCCAAATGTCAAATGTTTGCATGCAAATAGCTCTTTAACTGAAGTTAATTGGCCATTAAATGTGGCGTTTTGATTTAAATTCAACCACAATTTCCAATTGAACCACAGCTGAAATTAGTAAGTTCACTTGTATATAGAATATGAAATATATTTAAAATAAAGAGTGTTGTTCAATGTATTTCAAAGGCGAGGAAAATGCTTAAAAAAGACATTGAATTAATAGTATTATAAAAAATACAATGAATGTAAGCCGATATAATGAGAATTAGTAGTAATTTAATGTGTTTCACAAATTGTCCACAAGTTACATCCATGAAAGTATATGAACAGACAGTATGAAAGAGGAAACAATTGATGTGACTGAAATGTGATAAAAGAAAATAGGAAAAAGATATATGGACAAAGCTTACATGATTAAAAATTTTCTTTTTTCTCAACCAGAACTGGAGTAGACATTGATTTTGTTATATACAATTAGCGTCTCTTTGAATACCACAAAAATGCCAAGAGCACAAGAGCACGCAACAAAAAGCAAAAGCGACGCCACAAAGTAATCCAAAAATCTCCAACCATTTTGCCCATGTGATTGAGTATTTTCTTGCTTGGACTGTTCGAACAGCTTGAGCACAGTTAAGTAGTAGACAATCTTTCGAGCGACCAAACTGTCCCGATTGGAGTCGTTTCCAGTGAGGTATTGAACGTAATTGTTCACAGTCCAGTTGATTGCATCGTCGTACATCATAACTAAATGACCATCCAAATTGGTCTTGACAGGAAGGCGGGCAGCGGACTCCACCACAAAGTGCTTCATCCCATCGGGAATAATCATCTCCTGGTGGTGTTGCTTGTAGGTAGTGGCATTAGGCATAGAAAATGGGGCAGTGGGACAGATTGAAGACAAGTAGGTGGTTAGAGTTTGTGCAGTTTGGTTGACAGAAACATTAGCCAGAAACAGGTAGAAATCATTTCCAAATTGCAAGTAGATTTTGTCTTTACAGAGCGGGTCCAACAATTTAGGGAGAGTGATGTGCTCTGAAGATATGAAAACAAAACAATTCACAATTAATAAATAAAATCACAAACTAATTGCCACTTACCAAAGTATGAGTCAACAAGCTGCTTCCATTTGGGCAATATCGACACTGCCAATTCAACCATTCGCAGGTACTTTCCAGAATCAGACTTGTCCTTCTCCATTTTTTCCATTTCATCTCGCCACTTCATAACCACTTGTTGATAATCGAGCTGATCAATGTCACTGTGAAATTTGCCAAACTTGCTCGATCGAGTGCGAACCGAAAATGAGCTTTGATTCAGCTTGGTGTTGTTTAGATTAAAGTCTGCACTAAAGGTAGAGTTGTGTAGCCCAACGCCGCAAAGTCGAAACCAGTTGACCACAGTGTTCCACTGCTGTTGATAATGATCAGTGCCATTGGAACCATTGGAGAAGAGGTCGTGGATGGTCATGGCCACCAGGAGAGTGGCTTGTTCGGGATACTTTCCAAGAGCGTTGTACTCGTGCACTGATTCTGTGATGGCATTAGAAATGTCATCGGTTAGTTCGTCAGAATTGGCTGGAATAGATGCAGAACGAGACAATGGAGATATAGTGAAGAGGGTCAACCAAATAAGGGCCAGACGAAGGCCCAAGGAACCACAGGAAGACATCTTGAGAGCAGTAAGAAAAGTCTGTTGGAGATAATGACTCGAGCAAGGCAGAAAGCAAAATGACACAAAACGCAAACAAAATTCGTTGAGCAAAGAGAAGAATGTCCGCACTACGCATGCTTAGATCGTTCCTGTATTTTCCCTAGAGAAAAGAGGAGGTAGTTGAGGTGCGCATTTGACTGTGCGCATGAATCAACAATTTGAGTTAGCATTACAAATGCAAGGGAAAGTGCAATCTGTCAAATTGACAGTGTCAATGCAATGCAATTTGTTTGAGTTCAGCTATGTGAATTGTTCAATTATTGACATGGTGAAAGCGTTCCAAAATACAACTCTTACTTCATCAATCATAATTATAGCCAACACTTTAAGAAGTCCCAAGTTTGGTTTATAAGATTGAAAAGTTTTAGCGAATAGTAATTGCATTGAGCAGTGAACAAGATTTCTTCCAGTTGGCAGAAATGACTCAATGGCACCTGCCTCGAGTGTGGTGAGCCAACACGCCAGTGCATACAAGATTGCGCTCTCAATCCGATTCTGTACTGCAAGTAGATTCGAGTCTTGCAGATTAGCAATCGTTCACTAGCTGAGCGACTCACGAATTTTTGTGTTTGCTGGCAAGAGATTAATTGATTAACTAATAAATATTCTCGACAACAGACCCAACACTGAGTCAACAGGTCGACTATTATTTTAAGCTATTCTTTTGTCGAATTTACAATCATTAATTGCTGAGCGAGCTACAAATCGTTACTGAAATAACCTGGTTTACTTGGCATTTATGTAAGCTTAACGCAACATGTACAATTATTGTTGTTGGATATGCTTTATGCTTTCTACTCTTTGATTGCAAATCAAGCACGATTGTTTGTCGTGTTGTGTTGTTACCAAGGGGCACCCTCAATACTACCGCAACAACACCTTTAATCATGTGCTCTGATTAAAAAGATACATTACTTAGTTTTTGCCAGTTATCTTAATTACGTACACACAAATGGACATTTGTTGGGTGCGTGCTAAAATACAAATTCTGAATTAAACGAAAGGCAAAAATGTGACAATATTACAAATCAGTACAACAATTTTAAATAAACGACAAGTAAAATTGTAAAATTGAAATATACCAGGTATGTGCAAGCAAAAAAGTTTTATTACTATGGATAATACGTATATACCACTTTTGATCAAACCATATTGCAATATACTACATGCACATGTTTATCAAGATTTCCTCTCATACATTTTATGAACGCTCGCCAAATGAAAATGTAGCAGTAGAAGAAGAACAATTGATACACAAATGTGCAATTGTAGATTATCCAATTTGCTTGATGCGTATAGCTCATATACATTATTAATGCCTTCTTTGTACAAGACGCAATAACAAATCAAAACGTCGCGTTTCACTTCACTGTATAATGTGCCAACACTAGCTCAAAATGACCAGTTTTTCATTGTCCCACAAATGGATTATCCACAATTTCAGTTCATTTTACGACGCAAATCAAAGTGCCGTTTGCGAATTTGTTAGCTCAAAAAATATTTCCGAATTTAAAAATGAAACTATTTCAAGCAGTTTCGGTTATAACGAAAGTAGAAAGAGCGCCAGCAATTATCGTTTCATTTATTCGCACAATTTGAATCAACCAAATGATCCATGTGATGTTTATATAGAGTTGTGTCCATTTGGATTCGATTTGACTAGCAAAGATTATGTGTCCATTTTTGTCAATTTTTGGTCAATCAGAAAATATAAATTCAATGTCGAGTATAAAGTTATGATACTCGATCAAACAAATCAACAAATTGAGTCCATGGGTATAAAATCAATTTTTTTAAATTAAATAATTAATTATTGTTTTTATACTTTAGATAGAAAAGATGAATTCAAAAAATCAGCTCGATTTGGCTGGGATAAATTTAAAGTTCAGAGTAAACTTAAATCAATCAAGGATTTGACGATTCATTGTGAAGTAAATTTTATTTTATTAAACTGAATTAAAATATTAAAAATCATTGTTTTAGGTTAAACTTTCGTCTGGAGAAATATCCAGTGCCCAACCACAGCGTAAAATTGAGAAAACACATTTTTACTTTGAACAGAAAGTTTTAAAATCATTTGTTCATCATTGGGAACTTGAAAACTTCAGCAAATATTTCACCAACTCAAATAAACAAATCGATTCAAATGATTTTGCATCTTCTTCAAATGATTCAACACAATTTCAGTTGTGTTTGTTGCCTAACAAAGCGTCCAACATTCTACTGGTTGATTTTATTCCGAAATCATCAGAAGATAAACCAGACGAACTTGCTCATTTTCGCGTTTCTCTATTGGATTCGTCAAATCCAACGAAAAAACTCTTTTCAAAAGGTATTCAATTTTTAATACAACAATTTATTAATTTTAGACCTTTAGGAGCTCCAATTGAAATAACGAAATCAAGAAAGTTCAATAGTTCAAATGCATGGCCAATCATCAGCGGAGATGACTTAGTAAAGCTTTGGGCAGAAAGTAAGATCACTATACATTGCGAGGTAAAATTTTGAAATATTCATTGAAATATCACCAGTTAATTATGCTCAAATTAGGTTTGGATAATTCAAATTTCAAAGAACTCTGGTTTTAAACCACGTGAACCAAAAAAGAGTACAGATAGTCTATTGTCGGGTCTATCTAATTTGACAGTAGATTCTGCATCAAAGTCAAAGCAAAATCAACCTTCAACTTCGACAAAAACTGAGTCGAAAAATACTGAAGGTCTCTTATCTAGAGCTAAAATTTCTAATTCAGTAGTTATTATGAATTCTGAAGTTAAAACTAACGACATTGGACTTAAGTCAATTACTGGTGTTGCTGGGATTAATTTACCTATTGTCAACAACTCAACAGTAAGACCAGAAAAGTTGACTACATCTTATGATTGGTCAATCAGCAACTTTATGGATCGATATGACATAGGAACTACATTTGGCATTTCGAAAAATATCTCATTTGTCAATTGTCCACAAATAAGCTTTGATCTTCAATTTTATCCAAAAGGAATTGACGAGAAACAAGAAAATCCAGTAATTCGTTTATATCTGAATGAAAAGATGGATTTGAATGTGAAAGCTACTTTGTCAATAAAAGACAATAAAATGCTTGAGGCAAAAGGTCAGTTTAAAAAATAAATTAATTAGGACTATTTAAAATATTATTTTTCTAGGAATTAAAGCATGTTTGGGACGAGCACAAAGATTTTGTGATTGGAATAATTTTATTACTAGAAGTTTATTCAAAATAAACAGAAAGAATTTCTGGTAGGCGACAAACTAATTTTGTGCTGTAAGATTGAAGTGCTAAATTAGACATTTTGTCATGTTGAATATATTGATCTGTTTAATTCAATTGAAGAATTCTGTGTAATAAACAAATATAAATATACCAATATTTAATTTTATTAATTTATTAATTTTTCGTTTTCATCACAATTAATCAAATGTATTTTTCTTTGATGTAAATCAAGTTTATCAATAGTACCTGTTGATTCCAGCAAATGCACTAAAAGTGACACAGTAGAGTTAAGCTCATATATTATCTAGTACAACTGCATTGTTAGATAATCTCCATTGGTTTACAAACAAAAAGAGTCCCTTTGTTTGGTCGTGAGTGAAAAACCCAACTCAAATCAAAAACGTTGTTCCTATGCGATATTTGAGCAATAAATTCATTCGCCCAAATTTGGACAATTCACAACTTTAGCTCATTATACAATGAAGCCCAAAGTGGCGAATGCAAATTTGTGAATTCCCAGAATATCTCTGAATTTGGTAACACCGTCAATGACGACAATTTTTGCTATGTTCCAAACACAACTCTCAACAATCCACGTTTTATTTACTCGCCCAGTTTGACATCAGAAAGCAAATATGAAAAAAGCAAAATCTTTCTCGAATTGTGTCCATTTGGATTTGATGAACAGAGTAAAGCTTTTGTGTCAATTTATGTTAATTTTCACTCGAGACGAAAATGTCAAATTAAGGCTGATTGTAAAGTGTCGATTTTAAATCAAATCGGACAGCCAATTTATAATAAAGGTAAAAATATTTTTTATTAAATTGTGAATAATATTGTCAATTAGATATGACTAAAATTATTGTGAATTCAGCGAGATTTGGTTGGAATGAATTTATTTCGTGTAAGGAACTTACTGATCAAAAGAATAATTACTTAATTGAAGATGAATTGAAAATTTATTGTAAAGTATGTTTTGTGTTATTTTTTAAGATTATATTTATTATTTCTTGTTTGTCAAGGTTGAACTTTCGATTGCAAATAACAATTCAAAGGATGAACAATCGAGTCAAGCTGCCCCAATATCTTTGGAAAGTCATTTCGTCATTCAACAAAAAGTGCTCAAGTCATTTGCTCATCAATGGACAATCGGAAAATTTAATCAATTTTTAAATAATTCCAAAAAATTTATTTCAATTAATTTTTCAACTTCTCTACAAGATTCATCACAATACTATTTTTGGTTATTTACTAACAAATCGAAAATTGATCAAAAGCGCTATCTCATGGTATATTTTAATGGAGCTTCTGAGATGAATATTAAAGATGAAATTGTTTATTGCCGCATTTCTTTGATAGACTCAATGATGAAAAAAGTTGTTTCAAGAGGTAAACATTAATAATATAATTCCAAAACTATATTTATAAATGTTTAGGTGCACCAGTGAAAATAAAAGAGCTTAAACCAAGCAAATGTCAAAAAGCATGGTCAATTGCGAATATGGAGGAATTGTCGAATCTAAATCTTTTAACTCACAATAAGCTCACAATATACTGCGAGGTAATTGTACTTGAATGAATGCAATTTTACACAGTTTTCTTAAACTAAACTAGGTTTGGGTTGTAAAAGCCCACTATGCTAAGAAATTGAGCCTAAACATTGAAACGAAAAGTAATGAATGTACAACTGAAAAACAATTTTTTGGTAAATCACAAACTGGTTCAGGCAATTTATTTAGTCAACCAGAAATTAACAGAACACATAACGATCGACTTCAGAACATTCACTCAAGCTTCAATGATTTAGCCCAGCCACATATAAATCAATCAACCGATTCTAAATCAGAAAACAAAGAAGAATTGTCTGACAAAATTTTAATGAACCCAAATATTACTCTCAATGGAACTATTAACAATTCGGTGGTTTATTTAAACTCGCACGGCGTATCACGTAACATTGATATTAAATCGGTGAAAGAGCTTAGTGAAAATACTAATAACAGTTCAGAAAATGTTAACAAAAAATGGTGATACTGCTTCAAACGAAAATGCATCACCGAACCACACCGAGAGAAATGATACAATATACATTCGATAAAATTACAAAATGCATCTAGTAATTATACAAAAAGCATTTTGTAATTTTACTGAATCCATCTTATCCACCACAACTGGATATATTATGTAATTTTACAAAATCCATTTAGTTGCCAGTTACTGAATATATTTGATAAATATACTGATTGCACTTTGTTTTTCCAATACTTGTATGCACTCAAATTAATGGCACAAAAATTAGTACTCAAAATACTTTATTGTGTAGCTCAAAATAGTTTTGTATGAAAAATACAATTATAATTGTCAACTAATCGAAGTTAGAGGAATTTTGAATAAAGATCTGGGAAATTGCGACAAAATCAAATGAGCATTCACAGTGAATAATGAACAATGATTCACTTCAAAGCTTCTTGACTCAAGTCTTGTGGTTATTTTCTAGAAAGCTGCTTTCTCGACGACATTTATTTCTTTGACATTAGAGCTTTTCGGTTTTTGACGTTTAACATCTGAATTGCAGTTTCTTCTTTGCTGCGAGTTTCTTTGACGGTTACATTATTTGCCTACGCCATGGGTGCGGAGACCGTGGACCTCGGTCCACTTTTGCACCTAAAAGTCCACTATTTTTGAACTACCAAGGTAACAGGGTGGACTTTCTACCAAAAAGTCTCCGCACTTATGGCCTACGCCATCTTCGGTTTGTAACGGTTAAACCCTGGTCTTCTAAGATCTTGACTACATTCGGTTTCGTCTTAAGAATTATTCGCTACCCTGTTCTGGCAACTTGAAAGAAATAATCTTTAGTTTGCACCAAATAACGGAACGACCACCATATAAACGGAGTGGAACTCGATGCCCACTTTGTTGACAGAACTCAACCAATATAATTTCAGAGAAATATATATATGACTAACATAAAATTTACCTAAAAATAAAATAACGTTTTAGATATATGCTCGCTTAACATTAAAATTCACAATTGCATACTTGTCAAAGTAAATTTTCCCTTAATGATGACAATTAATCGGAATTAGAATGGATAAAGACATAAAGTAGCCATAAACAATTTCATAAATTATCCTTGAAAACAAACGAACTTCAAAGGTAAAAGAGAAAATCGAAAACCAAAATACATCTGCAAAATAAATATTTCTAATTAATAAAAAAAATATAAAAGTTTTTGAAAATAACTTACGGTAAGACGAATACTTGATTGAGAAGGAACGATAGAGGTAATTTAAGAGATGATAAAAGTGATAAAGTTGAATGAAATCAGATAATTCGTTAAAACGGCGGGAGAGCGGACAGGTCTGCAGCTTTACAAACAGCTGTCTGACTGCCAGTCTGTGTTCGCAAACTGTCACTCTGTCGACTATTGTAACTCAAGTCGGCTATTTTACTTCAGTGGTTACATCAGATAACAGAATATATTCTGTAAATGGGACTTAGCCAAATTTTGACTTTTACGACACACCATGGAAAGCGCCGTTTTGTTCTTCAACTTCCCGGTTTAGCAAACTTGTTATAGTAACAAAATACTGATTATATTCTATATCATGTAAGCAATCAAAAATAATATTTGAAATTTTGAGAAACAGAATATATTCTGTACTTGAAACAGATTACATTTTCTATTTTTATAGTTTATATTTTGTTTATCATTTACGAAATATATTCTGTAAATCTACAAATTATATTTGATACTAATATCGAGTGCATTATGTTTCTTTATACCAAATGAATTTAGTTAAAAAACCAGATGCATTCTGTTAATTATTTAACAGAATATATCCTGTTACTAAATACAATATTCATTCAATATTTTTACAAAATGCAATTTATAAAATAAAAACTAAATGTGTCTTGTACAAAAAACTAAATGTATTCAGTAATGGTTTGAGATTACAGAATACATTCTATACCATTTCTCTCGGTGCAAGGCATTCCAATGATTAAAATAAAAAGTTTGAAACAGTGCTATACTTGGACAATCGCTTTATTTTCTATCAAAAGTGCTACGGGAAAATCTGTGGATTCATTTTTTTCCTTTCCTAAAAATATTCTTCCTGAAATCAAGAACGCTCAATTGCGCTTTCAGCTTCAATATTTCCCTAAAGGATTTGATCTACAAAGTACAGATGTTTCTTTTCGACTCTCATTGGACAAATGTAAGCTAAATGAAACTGAAAAATTAGAAATTCTTGTCCATGCAAAACTATCAATTGTGAATTCAGCAAATGCAAACGTCAACTCTAAAGGTTTGATTTAGTCAACATTAAACATTAATTAAAATTTGTTTTATCAGATTTTGTAAAAAATTTAAGCGAAGGACAAAGTGCTGATTGGGACAAGTATTGTTCTGTGGAAGATATTCGCGACGAAAAGAATAATTACTTATCAGATGACAAGCTTACACTGCGTTGTGTTATTGAGGTATTTAATGTCCCTTTTGCTCAATTGTAATTTAAATATTAGGTGACAACTTATGTTATGATAATGGCGGCTTGCTTTAAAATAACTTTTTGTCTTAATCTAGGTGGCGATGTGATTTTTGCATTATTTAGTGACTAATCAGACATAGTTCAAGTCTGAAAAGTTCAAAAAATCACATCGCCACCTAGATTAGGACACAAAAGTTATTTTTAAAGCAAGCCGCCATTATCATAACATAAGTTGTCACCTAATAATAATTAAAAATATTATATAACTTTGAATGAATAAATATTTCAACATATTTTATAACAATAATCATGTACAAATTCAACATAATCCCAAATGAGTTCATCTTCAAATCGTTCAGTGCTAAATCGTACCACAATGTCGCCTCTGTTGTTTTGATCACTCGAATGTGGCAAACCCAAATCGGCAATTTTGATCTCCAACGAATTTACAATTGGCGGCTCGACTTTTCTGGCTATAAACGGAATATTCGGATCCAATGTTGGAATCTTCAAAAGGCAACCTTCTCTCGATTGTCTCGCAGTGACCAGAGCAAAGCACTTCAGATCAACTCCTTTTCGTTTAAATATTCTGTGTGGCTTATCTTTGATGACGAACACTACATCACCCGGTGGACCATCTTTGTACTGGTGACCTTCTTGTTTGAAATATATTTTACTGCCAGTTGGAGTGCCTGGTTGGATTTTGATTGGAAAAATATGTGGAACGATGTCTTGACTTTCATCCTGATTTATTATGATTCGATCAAACTGGTACTTGAGTGTGTGACCGTGGTATATTTTGTCTAATGAAATAAATAGCTCAATTTTTACTATATTTGGAAGATTAATATTAAATTGAGGGTTTACTAAACCTGAAAATAATAATTTTAATATTAATATTATAATAAACTTTAAATAAATTTAACTCACGATTATCAAACGTTTCATCTTCACCGATATTAAATTTGACCAAAATGTTACCAAACTCTTTAGGATTATCCGGATGGGGCAAACCATGATTAGGAATTTTGAGTATTTTATTAAAATTATTCACTTTAATTGGGTAGAAATAATTTTTGAGTGTCGGAATTTGTCGCTCAAAGCCATTCAAGAATTCGTCTTTGGAAATGTTGATTGTAAGCTCAATGTCTGAGTCTTTCCTAGTGAACATTTCGTGTGGTCTATCGAGGATGACACAAACAACGTCTGATGCAAACTTTCCGAGAACTTTATCGCCTTTTTTAGGAAATAAAAATCGTGTTCCCGACTTTGTTCCTGGTTGAATGCACAATTTGAATGTTTTGTCCTGTAGAACATATTTTCCGTTTTTATCACAAAGCATTCGAGCGTGTTTTACTTCTTTTGAGCAACCACTGTAAATCTCATCCAACGTAAGTGGAACTTCAATTTCAATTGGTAGCACTTTAAATTGAACTATCAAATCACCTCGTTTCTCAGGATTATTTGAATATGGCAAACCACGATTAGTGATTCGGAAACCATCGAAATTAACTTGACCATAGCACTTCCATTTCATTGGACTCTCTGAATCGGCAAGTGGAATTGATAATTTACAATCTTTGATTGATTGCTGGAAAGTGATTTCAGCAGTGTAAATGAGATTAACTCCGTCACGTTGTAAATTATCATTTGGCTCATCACGGGCGATAAAAACCAAATCTGACAAATGTCCATTCTCATTTTGATCGCCTTCTTCATAGAAAGTAAATTTTTCTCCTGTTTCTGTTCCTGGGATAATGTTGATTGAAAATTCTTTTTCTTGGTAATATTCATACCCTTCCGAGTCGAATCGTTTTCGATTGACTGTCACTTTCTTAGTACAACCATTGAATATTTCTTTAACACTTAGATAAATATTTCGATGAATTATTTGAAAGTGAACTATTAAATCACCTCGTTTCGTATTATTTAGATAAGGAGACCCACGATTTGTTATTGTCCTCACAGTTGTATCGGTAATTTGTCCTTCAATTTTCAATAAAATAAATTCTCCATTTTCCATAAATGTAGGAATTTGAATTTGTCGACAATTTCTATCTGCTTCTTCAGCTGCCAATTTCACAAAATAGTGCAAATCTCTATCAACTCGTTTGAATTCGGGATGAGGCTTGTCCTGTGTTATGAACACTAAATTTGCATTTAATTTGCCATACTGTCGATCGCCTTTTCCCAGAATAGTGATTCGCATATTTTGAGGTAATCCAGGCCTCACCTCAACATTGACCAAATCCTTTTCAATTGTCACCTTTCCATTTTGGGCAAAAAGTTTGCGTTTGATTTTCACTTTTTTAGTGCAGCCATAAAAGCTTTCCTCCAACGTCAGATAGAGATTGTGTTTGCTTGGTGGCAGTTGGTTTGCTACTAAAAAACCAGTTATTAAATTAAAGTGAAAAAGAAACATATAAACCGGACTTACTTGATGCATTTGATTTTGGTTGGTCAATTCGATCCATTGCATTTGATATATGAAGATATTAGTGCGTAGTTAGTCCAAACAAAAACAATATCTCGACAGCAGTAAAATGTGCACCTCACTGTGCGCTGTTATGTCACTTCACATGTCATTCAAAGCCGACCGTAATCTTTTTTGGTTGCTAACATATTCGACAGTTGGAAGCTGTTATAAGACTTTACTCGATCCGCTTTAATTATAATTTGTGAGTAAACTCTCAGGTTATTTTCTAAACACTCAAGATTTTTTCCATCAATAAATAAATGTTGAAGTGTGCCCTTGGATTTATTCTTACTAAACCGGATTTAGCATGCCGACATTTAAGAGTTATGAGAAAAGCCGTTAAAGCACCTCAATATTGAAACCATAAAACTGTCTATAATAAAATGTTTGGTGTACCAACCTGTACAATAGTTCACAGTGTGTTTTGTGTGACGAAACAAATGCACCGAATTCCAAACTGCAATATGCAGTGCATGTTCACTGATTAGTATTGTCAGCTGGCATATGGCAGCGAAACAATGTTATTTTTTTGTGACCAACAATTGACTGGATTTCTGGCGAATTGTGCCGATTTAAATTAGCATTAGCTTGGCTTAATTCATTTGGAAAGCTCATTAAAATTAAAAGTTAACGAATTTCCATAAGCAATTGTCAAATCATGGAATGAAATACATTTATCAAAGCTTACTGGTCTGTTGGAGATGACGTTGATGTTTTCCAATGTCTTGCCACCATCAGAGTAACCATCATTCGCGGAACCAGAAGATCAACCGAGGTAAAGGAGAGGGCACAAGATAAAACGTGCGAGATCCTGAACGACGACGTTACCCGAGGCAATGGTAGTATATCACAGTTTGTGAATGGGCAATGAACATTTATCATTGTGTATAACACTAAATGCAGTTCAAGTTGAACTTCAACTGGCAGCTGCAGCATGTTTGACACTTGTTCGCCACTCGAGTTACAGATCTGCTCGACGACTGTTTGCATCTTGTAAGGTCCTTTTACAAGTTATCTTACTAGTTAGTTAGTTTCACTTTTCATGATTAGCACTGTTTCTCGTGATTATCGATGAGTCATCGACGATGACATTGAGTTGAATTGTCAACGACTCAAAACGCTTATTCTCTTACAAAACTTCTACTTCCAAAACGGTCATATAAAAGCGACTTTCAACAAGCAGTGATTTTTGCGGCGTTTTGTCACCTCAACTTTATCCTTAATTCATTCCTAATTGTTCTTTGCCAAAGCTTTGCAGCCAAACGTTATAATGAAGAAAGAGAAACACTGAAAATATATGTCATCAAACGCGGTAAAGATCGTTCTGAACCTTTGCGACTAGACAAGCTCGTATCAAGAATTAAAAAGCAATGCTATTAATTGGACAAAACTATTGATGCAGTATGCATTGCCAAGGAGGTATATGTCTGTGCTTGTGAAATTTCAAAACTAATATTTTTTTGGTAGATCTTTTTGAGGATTTCGTCATCGTCCTTCTCTACGGTCCATATCGATAAAATGATTAGTGATCATTTTGTATGGCATTCAATCATCCCGATTATGCCACTCTTGCAGCCCGAATTGCAGTCTTTGCACAAGAAAACTTATAAACTATTCTCGGATGTAATCAACGATTTTCATATGGCGGTGAAAGAGGCCACAAACGAGTTTACCTTAATAATCTCTAAGGAGATAAACGATTTCGTTCAAGCCAACATTGAAAACTCACAATCACGCAATTAATTACGACAATGATTACGATTTCACTTTTACTGGATTCAAGTCGCTGGTATGTATTTTCTGTATGTTTATTAACCTATTTCCTAATGAACTCTTTCATTGCAACTTTGCACACTGCAATGCACTGGCTCATCACGTACCAATGCACAGATCGCGGTAATAGCCAATCGGTCGAACCTTACACCAGCTGTATGTTCACGGCAATGGGTTTCATATCAGCAATTTCAGGTTTGTGTTTTACTTTGCAGTGACTCAGTGAATTGATTTTATCAATTTCTCTAGTTTGTGAATCTTAATCTTCAATTAGAGTTAATTGACAATAATATCTGGAATGATGGAATTATTAGTGAAAATAAAATCTAATGGTGGTATTTTGAAAGACATTAATGAAATTCCAAATACGAACAAATCACTCCACAAAAGATATTCTGAAATGTCAACCTACTCGACTCCTTGATATGGCTGTCGACAGAGGAGCTTTTATTGATCAAAATCAATGCCAAAATATCTACCTCGCTTATCCCAAACATGGAGAATGTTAAATCCGCGAACCTTTACTTTTGGTGTATGGGACTTAAATCTGGAATATTCAAATGATATGGCTATCATTCTGTGCTAAATGAGACAAGTGATCTTGTTGATGGCGATGATTCTTCTTTTGTCTGTGAGATTCCGGCAAAAAACAAAGGTAAATTAAGTCTGTTTGCTATGACTGTCACACTGCTGCCAACAAAGTCGAAATCGATCGTCTAAATCCATTTATTAGTCGGACCTATCACTTGTTGTATCATAACTCGATAGAAATATATCATAAATGAACAACTTTAGCTAATGTTACTCAAATGGAATTGATAAGCTGAATTACAATTTACAATTATTTATAAGGATTTTAATTTATTCAATGTCTTGTTTTTATATTTTAACTTTATTTTTTAAATGACAATTAAATCGTGATGGGCATAATTCTGATTGAGTAATGAACAAGTTTGTTTCTTTCCTCGAACAGCCGTCATTGCTTCAGCCCAGCAACAACAACGAGAATGACTTTCATGACGAGACAATTCGAAGCTTCAATGACTTGTGAAATGCTGTTTGTCAATTGAAATGTTCCACAAGTACAATTCGATAACTTTGAGCTCAATTTCACTATAAGTAGGGACTGGTCTCTCTGTAGCAAATTGTCAGTCTGTCTTCAATGAGCAATCAACCAAACTCGGTGCCTTCTGATGGCGGCCAAACGTCTCCCAATCCACAAGAACCCAAGTCTGAGCTCGACGACACTGCTCCATCTCGCAAGTTTACCTTGGCTTCTCAAATGGAAATGGCTGCTCAACAATGGTCGGCAAGCACCGAATCGACAAGTTTGAAAGTGCATGCTCCACCGAATCTCAAGCCGAATGGAAATGAGAACTATCTGCACGAGTTGGAAGGTCAAAGTGCATACGATTGCGTGGTCTTTCTCATTCAAAGTTCTAATGAGCAAATTTTGATGGCTCGTCAGCCAGAAACAAACGCCTTGTGGTTTCCGTTCGTGGTGCAGCCGAACAATCAATCCTGGAACAAGACAGTCAAGCAAGGATTTGACGAAATCATGTCGAAGCTAGAAATGGAAAAGGCCAAACACGAAGGACAAAGCAAGACTCTAACTCCAGTTGTGGAACCCGACGAGTGCCTTGAGTACGACAACACCATCGAATGCATCCAAATGTACCATCTTCAGTTGGCACCATCGAAGCAATTTTCTACTCGCCGTTTGTACTACATCAAGCTCGAATCGAACGTCACCACTGGTCAAGCTGGTCATTTCGAATGGTTCTCTCTGTCTGACATCGCACTGGGAGCCACCTCTGGACTTTGGGGTCCCGAGCCAGCCGAGTTTAGTGCCATTCTTCTTTCGAATGCCTCCTTTGAGTCATTGCCTGGTCTCCAAATAGAGGAATTCACTCTGGAAGAAGCATTCCTGCATCAACCTCGCAATCCGCCAATGACCATCGAAGAGAAAGTACTGACCACAGTTGGGCTGACCACTCGACAGATGGAGCGAGTCTATGAATCCTTCGTCAGTCATCTCTACCCAGCGTTGTACATGACTTTCCATTCGTTTCGTTCGTACCTGACTCAGCGATTCGAACTGGTCAAATTAAACGACGAAAACATGAAACAACTTTTTGCTGCCTTCAACTATCACCAAAATGGTTATCTGTCCTTCCACGAATTGTTGCTCGGTCTCGCCTGTTTGCAGTTGATAGCAAGTGGTAAAGGCCGTGAAGACAAGGACAACCAAAATTTTATTCGTGACTTCATTGGTCGGTACTTGGGCCTAGTCAGTCAGAAGAAAGAGTTAACCAAAGATGAAGCTCGGGTACTGCTTGGAAAGGTGCCAAGTTGGCAAGATTGCAAGAGTCAATTTGAGTTCAAATTGAATTCTATCCTGAGCCAAAGTCACTCGACTTCAGTTGGACAGTTTATACAAGCATTCTTGGAGCCAATCACCAGCAAAATACGTCAAGTGGCTATCAATATCGGAGAATGGATTCAAATTTTTGTTATCATATCAACAGAAATTAAAACGACCAAAAAGATGAAAGCAATGTCAAAGTTCATTTTGTTGGCCAAAGCCCGATTTAGTCAAAAAGTGTGTTCTAACTGCATCAATCGAGAGTATCAAGTAGCAAACCATCTGTACGACTGCACTCAGCGAAGAACTCGAAAGCTGACCTTGCCAAACAGTATCAAAGAAGCGCCTGCATCAACTGAATCTCCTTTCGAGCCCGAAGCTGTGACAGCTGACCAGTACTCGTTGGAGTATGTCTTCAACGGCAACTCACTCGCCAACTACACCATTCGAATGATCCGACTGTTTGCACCGCTCAAGGGCACCACCACCCGACCAATTGGTTTGATGCAGGCTCATCGAGAGAAATTCTGGGCACTGGTCTCTGCGATGCACCACGACATGGACCAACTGCTCAAAGTGGAGGACAAGTGCCAACGGGTGGAGTCGCCCTGCTACATCATTGGCGATGTGCATGGCAACTTGGAGGATTTACTTTCGATGGAGAAGGCACTCTGGCCACAGTTGCCACTACTCAACGCAAATCTGCTCTTCCTCGGAGACTTTGTAGACCGTGGCTGTTGGAGTGTGGAGTGTGCCATGTACTTGTTCGCCCTCAAGATTCTCTGTCCCAACAAGGTGACTCTGCTGAGAGGCAATCACGAGGAGCGTCATCTGCAGAGCGACTTCACCTATAGACGTGAATGCAAGACCAAGTACGGTGCAGTGTACGGCCACAAGGTGTGGGAGCTGACCAACCAAATCTTCGACAAGCTGCCTGTCTCGGCGGTGGTGGACGAGGCCATCTATTGTGCTCACGGAGGCATTCCATGCTCCACCCAACTGGTGTCATCGATCAACAGCTCAGTGCAGCAGCAACTGCCCGACCCGTACATCAATCCTGTTGCCTGGGAAATCTTATGGAACGACCCGTGTGATATGGGCGAATTCAATACACTGGCACAAAGACTCGACATGGATCCTACAACCGTTGCCGCTGGTTATGTGGACAATGTTCATCGGCACACTGCCTACTTGTACAACGCAGTAGCAGCCAAGGCCTTCCTTCAAGCCAACCGCCTGTCGCACATCATACGAGCCCACGAGTGGTGCGAGGATGGCTACAAGTTCCACTTTGGCAAGCTGTGCGCGACCATATTCTCTTGCTCCCACTATTGTGGCTATGACAATCGATGTGTGGTTGTGCTGGTCGACAATCGACGAATTCGCATTTGCCGCGTGGACACCACCAACAATGGCTGTGCTATGAATCTAGCCACTTTGTAACTAATTAAGCGACCATGTCGATTTTGAGCACAACATTAAACAATGCTAAATAGCCAACTGTTAGATCTAGATATTGCGACGGTTGTGACCTTGTTTGGCAAATTATAATACAAAGAAAGTGAATTTGCAATTAATGAAATGCATTTATTACTGCTCAGTTGTTGGCTTCACAAATGAACACTTCTACAAGCCTTGACTGTAGTCGAATCTTTCTTGATGCTCCGCATTTTACTTTGCCCCACTTGACGACTTGCCGGCAACAACCGCGGAGGCCTTCGAAGGCTTTGTCGACTTTTGGAAAGGCTCGGTGAGCTTCTTCTCTTCCGGTGCGCGCATCAACATACAAGCTATGGTCACACAACCTGACAGACACACAACCAAAATGAACACAGCCGCAATGATGATTGCAGTCTTGCTACGGGTTCGCTTTGTACTGTGGAGAGGCACGCTCGAGTTGTGACCCGGAGAGACGGTGCTTGGGAAGCTGGTCGAGTTACTCTTTACTTGGTCCAAACATTCTTTGTTCGTTCCACTTTGTTCTTGACAAGCGACTTTGCCATCAGCAGTGCCACTTGGCGAGTCTTGTTTCGGAATAGTAGAAGCACACAAGGTTTGGCTTGTAGTCAAAATGATAATAATTGCACAGAGCAGTGAAACACAGTTTGAGAACATGCCGGGAGCCCAATATGGCAGAGCCAATTGAGTGAACGTTCGTTTATAGTCAGTCACAAAAGAGAACATTGCACTTTTGATTTTGTACACTCTTTATAATGATTACAAACATATCAATAGATTCTAAACTACTAGAGTTAATTTATTGTGAGTGAGTCTATTAATGTCAAATCAGCACTTTCTTTAAATTGGTATCACAACTAACAACTCCGCTCAAGGGTTACAAATACAAACAATTTTATTTAACATTGAAACAATGGCATATTTCTGGCTAACCGATTTAGCAGCCAACTTTAGGAGTTTTCTTATTATCCATAGACGGTACTTCTGTAGTATTTGCAATTGCGTTGCACTGCTGTGACCAATTGAATTATTACGACTGTAAGTGTCAGTGCAAGTCTGCAGTTATATCTGTGATCAACAGGGCTCGTATAAATGCAAAAATGCAAAGCTAAAAAAGCGTGTTTGCTACTCAACGCAGTGCTTCGCTTTTTCATTTATACGAGGCCTGGTGATCAATGCCATTTGCGACAATGAATTTTGTTTGCCAGACTTTGTTGTAGATTTATCGGCACACTGAACAAATGAACCAACGATTCATGGATATACTATAGTATCCTATAGGAAAACGGTGCTGATTCGGTATTCCATATATTTGAAGGTTCCCCTTACGACCACCAAAATGACTGGCATGGGTCGATGGCACAGGAAATCAAAAACTATTGCACAAGTGAAATGAGTGGAATCAAATATATTAACCAATTAATTAATTATGAATATTCAAAGCATTTGAAGTATAATTAATTAGTGCAATTAAGTTCATTCTGACTCTACATCTAAATGTAATAATAAATGTGCTGTTAGCAACAAGCTATTGCGTAAAATGGATTTAATTAAAACATCAACGTGTGACATTTCGTATTGGCATGAAATATATATTTGTGTGAATTATAACTCGAATTAAATAGAAAGCACAGTGCACACCTTGTTGCCGACGTGCTCTACTTGGCTCACTCGATCGACATTGAATGCAATCATTGATTGATGTACTGAATTTGTTCACAAGTCACCAATTTAGTAGTACAAACTAGTTGACAATGACTCGTTTTCGAGCAAACAACTACTTTCTCTTGTTTGTTGTGTTGTTATTGGCAATTCTCATCGAATCGAGCAATGGCTTCATGGCGCCCAGTGAAAAGGCCCAGTATCACTGTTTCCAATTCCCAACTGAAGTGCCACAGGAAGAATATCGTCGCTTTGGTTCTAAAACCAAATATCTCAAGGCCAGAGAAGAGATACGTCGATCGTTCAACGTTAGTTGGCCTGATGATTTTGACCGTGGCACCTGTGAGCCTATCAATTTGTTCTTCATTTCGCGACACACAATTCGATATCCATCCGAAAAGGAAATTCGCAAACTTCAACAGCAGATGCCTACAATACAGCGACACTTGGTCAAGGATGAGAATGAAAAGATTGATTTGGTGCACAAGAATGAACTGATCAACTGGCGATTGTTGATGCATCCGGCCGAGGAGAATCGAGTTAGTCAGGCGGGTCGATTCGAGACTGCAGTGGTTGGTATGCACAATTCGTAATCAATTGAACCCACATTTAGTGTAATTCCTATTATTACAAACTGTAGCACGAATATTCTATCAATACTTTCCTACTTTGTTGGCCATTGACAAGAATGAATTTGAAGTTGGCGTTTCGAGCAAAATACGAACCACCGAGACAGCAGAAGCATTTGTGAGAGGTTTGGCTGAAATGCAAGTGCGTCCAGACCATTTGACATTTGAACAGTCCAATCAGCTTGCTAATGGTAATTCTAATGAACAACTTTTACTGGTTTTATTGCAAAACTAAATATATTTCCCAATCATAGAGCAAATTCACAAAAAGTTTTATCCATTTTATTACAACAAACTGACAATGGCTCACAATCGATGCAAGGGCACAGCACCTAAGAATCCAACCGAGTATCTAGAACTGTTGGCAAGTGAGTCATTCAAGCAATTGACAGCACAGTTTAGGGAACGTAACGGACTGCCCGATTCGATCAATATCGATTCCGTGGTTCTAATCTACAAGGCGTGCATATATGAGACGGCCAATTTCTACTATTCGCCCTGGTGTAGTCTCTTTGTGAAGGAAGAGTTGAAAGCCATTGAGTATTTGACTGATTTGAACGATTATTACGATGCTTATGGTTTGTATTACAATATGGTGTGTTTGTTTGCATTAAAATTAACATTTGTCCTCTTATTCACAGCATACGAACCACATCGCCTAATCGCCTGTGTAGTGATGGTTGATCTATTCAAGAAAGTGGACGCCATAGTGAAGAATCCAAATTCACCTCGCAAAACGACACTCTACTTTAGTCACGAGCACTTGCTCAACAAACTGGCCAGTCACCTTGAGCTGTTTGAGTCATTCGACAACTACGAGTACGACGAGGATGGTCGAGTGTGCATTCCCACCAATCGAAATTGGTACTCGGCAATGGTCATTCCGTTCAATGCTAATTTTGCTGCTGTGCTGTACAAGTGCGAGGGAAACTACAAACTGTTGACACTGTTCAATGAAATTCCGGTGATCATTCGTGGATGCAAAAGTGAACTATGCGAAATTGAGGACTTCTACAAGGAGTATGGAAAACTCGAGCAGAAGTGCGATGTTGAGACTATTTGTCCATGAGCAGCTGAATTGGAAATTATTAATCAATTTATTTAATTATGATTAAATTAATAAATGTGTTTATTCGTGTAGTCGATTAATGTACGTTCTACAAAGGTTTTCGATTGAACTTTATTTCTGATGTTATAACTCACATGTTTCGATATATGACGGCAGTTGGCATTGCTGTTCCTTCTAATTGCTCTTTGACAACTGATTTCTCTCCCAATGGCTCAAGACCTTGAAGGTGACAATGTCGATTGGAGCAGTCGATTCGAAGTGGTGAGCAACAAGTACACTGGCACTGGCTCGAACACCGTCTACATTGCCCACACCTGGACCATTGACAAGTTCAGCAGATACAGTGCGGACACCATTGATGGCTTTCCCTCCATGGAATCGGACAAATTCTCCGTCTCTTTATCTTATGGCAAAAAGTCGGACAAACGTAAATTCACGTTTCAACTTGTGCTTCGCCCTCGAGGTGTGGAAGGCTTTGAGGACTTTGTTTCGGTGTCACTGCGAATGGTCAAGTGTGACCTGAAGAAGAAGCTTCCTGTTCTGTTTGAATTTTCATTATTCGATGACAAGGAGCACACACGAGGATCGAAATGTATGTCTTTTGAATGTAAATAATTTGTATGTTTAACCATTTCCCTGCATAGCTCTCATGGCGAACTTTACCCAAGAGGAGCCTCTCTGCTCGATGCACGACTTTATCCGTCGAGAGACCTTGTTCGAGCCTGACAGTCATCTGCTACCCAATGGCACATTGATTGTCTTCTGTCAGGTGAACATTCTTCTGAGCAAAGCCCATCCGGATCTATTCGACAAGAGTTTTGTCATCTTTTCGAAACAGCAGTCTCACATGCTTTCTCCACTGCTCGAAAGTGGCATTCGAAGTGATATTGTGCTGGTGGTCGAAGACGGCAAACACGAATTTCGAGCCCATAAACTTCTTCTCGCAGCTGCTTCACCTGTGTTTGAGTCCTTGTTTGAGTTTGACAAGCAAGAAAACGACAATCGAGTCAACTTGCCAGAAGTGAAGGCAGATGTATTCAAACTAGTGCTCGATTTCATCTACAAGGGAGAGGTCGAGATGTCACAAAAACATGTCGCGGAACTGTTTCTTGTTGCTGACAAGGTTTGTTCTATCGTGTTTAAAATGTCAATCTTGCTAATCCTTTATTGCAGTACCAAATTGACTGGCTCAAGACCACCAGTGAATCCTGGTTGTGTGACAATTTTAGCTCCATTCAATCGTGCACTCGAATCAATGAACTCTTTCGAGTGGCCAACACTTGCAATTCCGCCAAACTGAAAGCTACCCTGATGGCATTCATTCGCAAGTAAGTACATCAACATGACTAGTGAACATTCAATTGACCAAATCTATTTATAAATAGACAATCGCACAAGGTCCTGGACGAGATCCTCAGTCAAGAAGACATGGCACTTTACGTTTATGAATTTATGGATAATTTGAGGGATAACAGCAACTAGTCAGTCAATATGAAATAATAAACATTTAACTTCACAATCGAAGCCTCGCATTTGTCAATAAACAACAAAATGTAGTGCAATAATCACACGCACACTGGAGTGTCATTTAATCAAGCTTAAGGCAGTCATCACAAATAGCAATAAGCATTCACATCGTAATAACATTGAATCAATATATTCTGTAGGAATCATCGTTGCATTATATACTGACATATGAGATTTTCAATTAACAATCATAATATGAAAATAGGTCAAAAAGCGTAATAGTAAGGAAGTAGATTGGCAACAATGGGACAAACATGTTGTTGATTGCGTAGGAAATAGTCGCGAAAATGGATGAGAGGCAATCTGATTTAGGCATTAATGTTCATCACCATGGTGAGGAATTGTTCGTATGAGATTTTGATCCAACCGTCCATGTCGGTGTCGTGCTGACGGAAGGATGCGGTCAGAGTTTGAAGCTGGACACACAGTTGAATAAAGTCGTCAAAAGTAACGTGACCTAAGAAAACAAAGAAAAAACAAATCAAATTAGTCATAAAGTCAAGCGAAGATAACCCAAAAAAGTCATGCAACAAGCAATATTCCTACATATTATAAAGTTAGATAAGAGTTAACTGAGAGTTAGATAAGCTAAACATGGCAAAACCCTAACACTGAACTAGTAATAACCCTAAATTACCTTTACCCTCTCGATCATAGCGACGCATGAGAATGCCATAAAACTGATCACTCAGACGGTAGCCGAAAGTGGTAAGTGCCTGTTTCAACTCATTTCTATCGATATTGCCCGAATTGTCTCGGTCAAACGAGCGAAAACAGTTGAGCCAATCAGTCACATAACGCCACAGTTGGCAAAATTCCTGAAAGTTTACAGTGCCCGAACGGTCGTGGTCAAACATTCCAATCATTAGGCGAACCTATTGAGAATTAAAAAATAAGAGTTAATAACCGGCTTTACAAGATTAATGATCCGACTTACTGTTTCAGGATTAAACGGCTTCCAGGTGCCATTGCTGAGTGCGGCCTGTAGTTCGTTGGAGGAGATCTGACCACTTCGGTCTGTGTCCACACGGGCAAACACAGTTCGGAGCCAGTTTTCATCGGGCATCTGGTAGGGAGCAGAGGCCATTGTAGTATTAGTTGGGTGCGGAGAAGAGATTCACAAAATAAAATCAAACAGTCAATCAAAGTCACTTGCAAATGAGCAGATGATGCTACCGAAAGCACATAAATACTGCAAGCCGGGCTGAGTCACATACAGCCGTTGTCCGTTTACGTCAAAGGCAACACTTGCTTGCATCACACGCAATGCCACATTGCCACTTACTCACTGAGACACGAGTGTAAATAGTCAGCTTGGCAGAAGGCGCCTTGGCGACAACAACATGCATTGCAAGACGAACCAAGACAACGAAAGTGACTAGAAATGAAATTATGTTTTGTTAGCATTATACACTTACATATCTGTGTGACATGATGAGAGAGGCGCGTTGGTCGTGGTCGATACTAATCGATCGGTCGGGCACACTGGCAATGTGTCAATCTGCTTGATGAGTGAACTTTCCACTGGCAAGTCTCCTGATAAACCGTCAAATGATTCAGGCGCACGCAATCGATCAAGTGTGAAGCGACAAACACGAAAACGAAATGGAAATTTTTGTTTGTCCAAGAAAGTGGCTCTTTCTTCTTCTTCTGTCAATACAATTAAATAATAAAGTTCGTTAAGTATCTTCTTAGTGACTCGAGGCAATGGACTGGTGCTAATGAACTTTTGATGACAAAAAGGTAGATAGATGAGTGTGCTGAACGAGCTTTTAGTAGAATGATGTGTTCCACAGAGAGTTGAGCTTCACTAATATACACGACCTATGGAAGAGAGAAGTTACCAAAAGGTTACGTTAGAGAAAACAAGTGATGCACACAATTTCATTGCCAAACATTACGTCATGACATGAGTCATACTAGTATACTCAAGAAAAAAAAATACAAACTGTAAAATGGTATTGCAGACATAAGACTAGATTTATCATAGATTGTATTATGAGACTTACTTTGATTGAAATTAAAAGTAGCTTCAGTAGTGAAGTGATACAGAAATGATCAAGTGGTTGACAACTGAATTTGAGTTTATATAATAAGCGAACTTATCGGACAGGAATGTCATAAACATACAGGATA
The DNA here is from genome assembly GCA_023373905.1 of Rhizoglyphus robini. NCBI lineage: Eukaryota > Metazoa > Arthropoda > Arachnida > Sarcoptiformes > Acaridae > Rhizoglyphus > Rhizoglyphus robini. The sequence goes on along the minus strand of JAKIJQ010000001.1, from coordinate 7,545,221 downwards.
GGATGTTTATGTCTGTTACCTAACGGTAAATACTCAAAATTAAATATGAATGTTTATAGTTGGACATAGCTTTGATTCTCTTAGTGCAATACATTAATACAATGATAACTCTAAAGTATTCAAATTTAAGTTATTCATCAATTTAAATTAACCAAAATATTCAAAAACAATTTAAACACCAGTCGCCGAGAAGCTTATCCAGATAATCTAACAAAGCTCGTCTCCAACACAAATGTTATTCACATATATTTTCATTTTCCAAACAAAAGATAAACTAAACCTAAACAAACCGAACATATCTACCAAAACATCGAAAAATCAACACGAAAGAGGTCAATTCACTCATAAACACAAGTGATGAACCCTCCACTGGTTTGATAAATGACACTCGCTCATTTGTTTGGTTTAATGATCAAGCGAGAGATAGTAAGCACAAACAAAACACCTGCCTTTTATTGCAGTGTTGCTTGATTAATGATGTCACTTACCTGTTGGCAAATACCACAGACACACACGCACAGGTTGTGCAATCAGCAATAGATTGGACACTTCTTTAATGGGACCACCAAAAGGCAAACCAAAATGCTTTTTCGCTTTTGACCAAATCAACTCACAATTGGATGAGCCGAGCGCACAACAAAGTGGTAACCCAAATATCTGTGAGAAATAAAATTAGTAAGCGACATAAAGATAAGGTGGATTACCTTGGATACCTCTTCCAGGAGATGCAAATGTATGCGTAGTACGTGCAGCACACGGATACAAAAGGGTTTGCTGTTCTCTCTCTCGAGTTTCGGTCTAGAAAAATCGTCAAATCACCATTACACAATCATAAAACATGCACATTCGTAATAACTAACCTACAATTGAACTCACTCACTCGCACAGGACACGTACACGTCAATTCAATAAAATCGAGTGTGCTCGTGTAGTACAACAAAATCAAGCAATTCTCACCCACAGGCAATGGGCAATGTATTGTGGAGTGATTGGCGCCACTCTAGGCGTCATAGTAGAGTTGTTGTTGTTATTGAAATATGTTTGCCAATAGAGATGCTCGGTGGTTGTGGAGGAGGTAGTAGCTGCAGTAGTAGTAGTAGCAGTTGGGCGCCATACAGGACATTATGATGCAACCAAGTGTCCATGATTGAGTCATCCACTAGAAATCTTACAGATGGACAGACAGCTGAGACATGTGTTGCACGCTGACATGCCACCCAAACACAACAAATCAAAACAAATTTCATTCAATTTCGTGAACCATTCGGGTGGAAATAGTCATGGCACAACTGAAACTGTGTAACAAAGAAAGTGAGTGTGTGCGATGGTGGAGGTGAGGGTGAGCAGTGCATTGGGGATTGAAACGGGGGTGGATCGACTCAGATATGAAAGAGCAATTGTGGTGATATGTTGGAGAAGCACATGGAAAGGTGTCACTCGCAAATGGGTGTTTATTGTGTGCGAGTGTGTTGCGTGTTGGTGCGGATGTGGAGGCAGTGGCACAGTGCGAGTGTCTCACTTGAATGTTCGTTGAATGGTGGCCACTTTGAGCCACCTCTTAATCAGTGTCCCGCTCACCCTCGTCAGGATCAGCATCAGCACTGCACCTCCACCACCGAGTGAAAGTGGACACAAGGAGAGAGAGACACAAGTCGGGCACTATACATTGAGGAGCCTATATCGAGTCGGTGGACATTATAGACTCGAGGTCTTTGTTTGTTTGTTTTACTGCTCGTGTGGTTTGTTGTGGTTTGTGGTGAGACTCTGGTGGTCATCACTGAGGACACGAGACCAATTCGCCCAATGACACCACCTGGACTGCATCAAACCAGGATTGATGATTGGCCAACATTTGCTGTGACTGCACATCCACTCGACCACCATCATAACATCAACAAGACACCGTCCACACACCAGCACATCATCGATCATTATCATACTACACCAACATTGACTACTCGTGTATCCGAAGACCATTCTCGGTGCTTGAGAGGATGTCCACCTGAATAACACACTCCGCCATCACAACTGTCTTCTTCGATGTCCACGGTCGAGTCCACCCTGTACTCGCATGGTGGGAATTTCCTCGACATCGTGTCCTCTTTTAATTAACAAAGAAGCCTGAGGACATTCTTTTATTGTTGTTCCTGTGGTGATCAGGATACAAATTAAATTGCTTTGCATCTGAAATGTGATTCATAATCAAGAGCACGACCTTCTTTCTCTTCGTTCACATTGCTCACATTTCTATTGATTTGTTTGACGAAAACGTACTACATGAATGCGTAACATCGACCAACATCACCGACCCCCCATGTCCCCCTTGCTCTTTTATCCACCCAAAATCACCCTCAAATCGCGAAATTGACAGTACAAACCAGATAATCCTCTGTAGACCTCAGATGACTTAATCAACTGGTAATATAAATCGGCTTATTCCTTAAATCAAAGTGTTCAATTGCCAAACATTCTTTGTTGATTATATCTAGTTGCCAAACAGTTCAGAAGCATCTAAATGTTCTTCTAGTTTCAGTTTTGTTACATTGTTAAGTCGAAGTTCACATTTCTATACTTTGAAACAGTCTATCAATAGCTCGAAACTATGTAATAACCTAGGACTGTAATTGAGTAGATACAATTCAACGAAAGTGAGAAATAATCCTAATAATCCACATGTGGACTTCCAGATCGACCAGAATAACCAATCCAGAATCCGTTAATCGTACCTGCCTCGCCATTTATGGTTCAAAAATGATCTAATTCGCTCATATATTCTTATATACACCACTTAATAACCCAAACAAGTACTTATATATTGACTTATCAACTCAAGGAATCGATTTTCGGATCGATCGCAAACTCGTGCCTTCTACCCAAACAGACGAAACCAGTTTTGTAAACCTTATAAAGCCAATAATTAATCAACAAAAAGCTATATCAAAGGCCTTGTCTCTCATTTACCCAATCAGAAGCATTCGATTTTAACGAAAACTTATCCATGCATAGACTCTATTTTATTTATTATTGAATGTATCGATATTTGAAAATATTATTGCCAACATTTGTGAATTTATATTTCTATTATTGACCTGATTCTCTCAAGGAGAACATACAATGTTACAAGTATGAAAATGTTATCAGCAGACACAAGTAAAACCTGTAAGTTGTTGTTGGTCTGTTTGTTTTGGTGATGATTTTTTAATTTGTTTGATTTGCTCCATAGCTTCAGGTGTGTTCACATGTCAAACATGCAACTCACTGTTCACCTGTCTGGACTACTACCAACAACACCGGAAGGACCATGCACAGGCAGAGGGCGTCAAGTTGTTCACCTGCGCCCACTGCATCTATGTGTCGGATAATTCGTTTCACTACAACTGGCACATTATGACACATGCCAGTCAGTCACCCCATCGATGTGATGTATGTGCCTCACTGGCGGATGAAAACAGCCAATCGGGCAGGAGTAGCTGGTCCAGCAACAGAATAGGCGGCAGTGGCAACAGTTCCGGCAATGCCACTACAAGCCGAATCTCCGATGTCTCAATTGGCTTCGGTAAAAGGTGAGTGCTGACAGGCATTTTGAAATATGAGAGACTCTGTTAATCCGTTTCTAACCCATTTTTGTTTTGTCTCCATTTTCCAGATCCGTAGCAACCCAATCTACCGATGATCTCATCTATCCGTCCTCACCTCCGCCACCTTATCAACAACATAACTTACACACTTCGAAATCGTCGCTCCGAAACCGCGAGGACATTTACAACAACCTCGAAACGATCGATGCGCGAGATTTACTTGAGAATAGTAACGAACAACTACAACAAAATGTCCAAGTGAAAGAAGAAGATGATGACGAAACGGAAGAAGAGGAACAGGATGAGGAAGAGGAGGACGAAGACGAAGAAGAGGAGGAAGAACAACAACCTTATCAAGAATGTGATAATCAACAACAACCGATGAATGCTGTTGACCAGCAACAGCAAGTGGACTTTTATCAACAGGAAGATGAAACCGACGAAGAGGAAGAGGAGGAAGAGGATGAACAAGAACAAGTAGATGATCAGTCGTATCAGTTTATGCCTTATCAGCAGCAACAAGAACAATTGATTCCGAATGGAGAGTACCAAGATGAAATGGTTGAGGATGAAGATGATGGAACCATCGAAGATGAGGAGGCACAAGACTTGATTCTTCAAGAAGAGGCTGCTGCTGCTAATCAGGAGTTTCAGACTAATCAACAGGACTACTTGAATGGAGAAAGTGGTGCTGGAGATTTGTTGATGGACCAAGAGTACCAGGAGGAGGACGACGATGAAGATGATGGACATGACTATGAGGCCCCATTAGAGGATGATGACGAGGACGAAGAGGAAGAGGAGGAGGAGGAAGGTCAATTGGCCGTGGAGGATAGTGATCCTACGAGGAATAAGTCCTCTGATGTTTACGAGTTCAACTCGGACGATGACGGTCTGCAGGACGAACATAACCAGTCACTGCCAAATGGCCTCGGGGCATCCAACACTAGCAGCAACGACCTTCGTTCTCTGTCAATGAACCAGCAAGTGCCAGCACAACAACACTCGACCATCCAGTTGCAACCAACTTTTGTACACCATCAACCTCATCCCCATCCTCATCACCAGCAGCATCAACATCACCAGCAAGGTCTTCCAACTCTTCAGCCTCATCCACAGCATCACCAAGGACCAGTACCGCAACCACAGCCGGGAAATCTTCAGCCAGGCATGTCTGGAGTTCCCCAGAATGCTTTCCAACTTCCGCCACACATGACCAACAACAACCATCACCACCATCACCCTCACTTCATCACCATCAGCAATGCCCAAGCACCGAACCATCAATTTGTTGGAGCACAACAGCCTGGGTCGGGAAATTCTTTTCAGTTGGATCCGGCCACATTCAATGGACAAACAATTCGAGTCTTGTCCATTCAACCTTCGTTCAATCCGAACGTGCCTCAACAATCCCAACCAACACCAACTCTTGCCCAGCAACAGCGGCAGCAGCAGGCTCAAATAACCCAACAGCTTCCAATTGCGCCTCAACCTTCTCAAGCACAAGTCCAACCACCACCACAAATGCAGCAACAGCCTCAAACCCCACAACAAGCACCACTTGTGATGAAGCAACGAAAGTCGAAGAAGAATTTGATGAATATAGATTCTGTGGATATGAATGGTGCAACGAACGGAGACAGTCCGGATGGAATGGTGACCACCACCACACCTGTGCAACAACCATTTGTGCCCACCAAAGGCAAGGGCAAAGGCAACCGAAAGCCGAGGATCAATTTCATATCCGTTATAAACGGAATCACAGTCGGAGCGGATGGCATTCGAAGGAAGTTTCACTGTTCGCACTGTGGAAATGGTTTGTATCTCGATGTAAAGATCTACTTTTGTCATTAACCCCTGTGTTTCCTTTCGTAGGCAAGAGCTTCAAAACAAAATCACACCTGCAACGTCATATGTTGACCCACACTGGCGAGAAGCCTTACCAGTGCAACGAATGCGGTTCAAAGTTCAATCAAAGCTCCTCATTGCGAAATCACATCATCGCAATTCACACGAAAAAGTTTCCACACGTGTGCACAATCTGTGGGAAAGGGTTCTTGATGCCTGCAGTGCTCCAGAAACATATCCAACAAACCGGACATTACTCGTCCGATAATGGAAACATCGGCTCACCTAGTACCTCACTGGGACATTCAGAGGACGGCATCAACGACTCCAAGGATGAAGACTTAATGATGGCTGATGTGGATGATGGATGTGGACTGAAAACGGAACTCATGGATAACTCTCACTCCGAAAAGATGTACCTCTTCTCTCCATCCAGCTGATAAGCCTGACCTATCAATGCAACCAATGTGCTTTTTCTACTCTTCCGATCTATTTATACATTGATTGATATGTTATATATCAAATATTAACTCTATTTTTTATACATCACATTATCTATTACACCAGAGTCTATCACCCCTCAATAAGCTCGATATATATTTTATTGTATGTAAACAATCGCGATATATTAAACCCATTACATAATATCTATTTTTGCTACCTCTCATTACTATTGATTGATTTTTATTTGATCTATTCGATGTTTGTGTTGATGTTTTCGATTTGTCTGACTGACCAAACCATATATTCACTTTCATGCAGTGATTTTATACTACTTGTTGAATAAAACTACTACTTTTGTAGAATAACCATGGTCTTCCACAAAGTCACAAATATTAAATCGATTAATCTTTATTTATTATTGATCAAAAATGATCATTTCATACAAATTTAAAAATGAAATTGAGACTAAATTGTAAAATGCCAACTGTCAAAGGTGCTTCAGAAAGAATAATTCACATATGATTGATTATTGGTTTGCTTTTGAACAATAAATGAAAATCAGATGATCTACCAGCTATCGAAATCATTCGTGGATGTATTGTGTGTTGTCTCGCCACCACCTGCACCAGTTCCACCTGAAGTGGCTGTCGCGGAAGCAGACCAGTCAATTTCAAAATCGTTAGATAGCTGCTTGAGCACTGTTTCGGTAGATTCATCAACTGGGGTAGTGATATTGATGCGGTTCAGATGGTTAATATAGTAATTGATGAATTGGTTGTAAGCGCCGGAGTCTGTAATAAGAAAATATCATATTAAAAAAGCGGAAAATGTAATTAAACCTAAATACCAAATTTTTCAGCAACATCAGGCTGGAAATGTGTAAACTGCAAACATGAAAACTGGTTACGATTGAGTACTGTGCCGTATGCCTCAATCAGGGAGCCTTGTTCCAGATTGAAATTGACCTAATGATCATAAAGATTACATTGTAGAATGTAAATAAACAATAAATTGAGAGTACAAACCGGATTATTGAACACCACTTGAACAAATTGATCGTCGGTAGTCTTTACCGAGGCTCGTTTGCCGTCTGGCTCAAGCTAATTAATTAAAACAAAACAATGACAATTAGAATGAGATTATTAAGAGCAGACTAAACGGGCAAACCTTTTGTACAAAGCCAAAGAGAACGGCTTTAGAGTTGAGATAGTTACCCATGAGGGCACCGTTGATGCGGACTGTAGGTGTATTATCCATCACAGGCATTCTATGATTCTACTGACAGAAATGTAGGCACAAAAAAGAACCAAATCGGAATGATCCAGGCAAGAAAGATTAGTCTGTATTTTGTGTTAATGAGGACAACTCAACGTGACAGCAAACGATTCCGATATAGATGAGATAATGACGATGCTTCCAAGATCGTTTCGGTAACGAAATTAGCTTTGTTGCTGCGACTACTGCACAAATCAGTCACAAACATGTTGGCGGCGCCAGCTGCTCTTCCACAGAGCGCCAAAAACTAAACACAATATAGCGACTATTTCAACAGTAGTAGATCTCTTCTGTGGCAATAGCTCTATGAAATTCTTAGTATGAATTGGTTTACATTGTCAAAATATGACAACCGGTAATTGCTATTATTATGTCAACAAATAAGATGACATTCTGGGAAAACTATTTATAAACAAAAAACAACTTTCCTTATTTCCACTTATTCAATGGACTGAATATTTCAATTAATATTATAATCATCGATATACTATGGTATTAATTGAGTCTACTGCATCAATATAACGAAATAATTTCTTTCGAATATTATCACTCAATGCTTGAACATTCTTTTAAACCAAATAAAATTTAACTAAAATCATGAACAATCATTACGAAAATATCAATTTTATGACAACAAAATTGTCTACAAATGAAGTCGAAGAAAAGTACATTCGAGTTCCCGATCATGAGAACAATGAAATGGTCAAAATGTCTAATTCTGAAGTTGGCCAAAGCACTAATGACAACAAATATTTTTGTATCTCAATCACAAATTGTCCACCATCTCTTAGATTGATTGTTCAAACTTATCGGTAAGTTCATTTGTAATACAATTTGAAGCTATTCGAAATGAATATGCACTTAAATTTCAGATGTATTTGTTTCTCGTTCTCTGGAATTGTGTTTGAAGACATTGATCGAAATGTAAAGCAACATATTAACAAAACAAATTCAAAATTATCTCTACTCTTCAGTCTATTTATGATTACAATGAATTGCACAATATTATTTTCTTACATTGTTCCATTCATTTATCAAGCACCGAAGTGTGAGCACAATTTGCCCCAAAACCAGACATCATCCATTAAGCGATTCAAAAGTGTGGAAGACCTGTTTGGTGTGAAGCAATACAACAACGAGTTTAACACTCTGAAGCCAATCCTTCGAATGATGATGCAATCGGTGATCTACAGCTTTATCCTGGAGGGTTTCATTGGCTTTGTCATGAATCTATTCGTCGGTGGTCGATTGATCAAACTAATTGCCCAAATACCTAAAATAAGGAAGTTGGATTACGAAAACACATTTGCAATCCAACTTTTGATTGTGACCATTTCCATTTTGGCTTCGATCTACTCGATTGGAATTTGTGTATTCAATCAGAAAGAGTTGAGCATTGTATATCAACTTTGTTTTGATCCACAATTTGAGATTGATCCTGAGAGGAAATTTGAATTGATCAAGTTTGCTTTATTGAGCTTCATGAATTTCACGCATTACTGGATACTTTCGATGATTCCAATTGTGTTTGTTTATGTGATGACCATCTTTGGGCGGTATGTCGATCAGATTAGGGAGGTACTGGTGAAAGGTAATTTCAAATTAAGTCTAATTGAGTCAAATTTGAAAGTTTATTATTTATAGAGCAACTCGATGAATTTGGTCTGTACATCATAAAGAGTCATCTAATCACACTGAACGAACATTACCGTAAAGTGCTTCACTGTTTTGCCCTTCCTCTCACCATTTCAATGATCACCAATGTATTTCTCATCATTGGTTCATCGTGCTTTTTGATGATCAACCAATCTCGACACGTTCACCATTATTACACTTCACTAATATTCGAATTTGGTCTGTTTGCCTTCATCCGACTGGTGACCGTGTGCAGTGTGGCCAATGTAGTGACCAATTCGTATCGAGAGTTGATTCGAACCATATTCGAGAGTGTGACAGAGTGGACATTGGATGGGTGGATGTGCTTTGTAGAGATTAAAAAGATTAAAAACAAATTCGAAGTGGTCTTCTTTGGTACATTCTCCTTGGGACAGTCTACCATTTTGGTGGTGTTGGGCTTTGCACTCAACTACATTGTGGTACTGTTGCAGACTGAGAATTATATTTCTGGCAATGCAGCAATGAATGAAACTAATTTGACATTGATTCAATAAATTATGAGATTTTGTTGATTTGCTTATGAACTATTAAATTCGAATTTTGGCTTGATCTTAAATAAACATGTTTTGCAACACTTTGCTGTGAGTCTACATTGACCTTGTCTAGTGTCATTGCAAACTATCAAGTGAAGATGCATTCGAACATCTCCAGCGCGACTCTACTGAACACAACGACCACATATGAACTTTCCACTCAAGCAAGTGTCATCTCGTCAATTTGGTCTTACATCACATATAGTGTAGCTTCAACCGGCGTTTCGGGTGTTGCGACCGTCATTATGTTGATCATCATACTGATTCTGTGCTTCGCCGGTTGTTGTTGTTGCTTTTTCCAAAGTAAAGACAATGAGAACACACAAGAACGAACAAAAGATAAGCCAAGACAAGAGCCGAAATCGATTGAAATTGTCGTACAAAAGCAGCCTAAAGCCGGTGGTGCGGCCAAAAAGAATTCAGCCTCAAAGAGTCGACCAATGGGCAGTGTGGCGGACAAAAGTGCGCTTACGAGTAAGGCGGACAGTTCAAACACAAAGAGTTATGCTGTTCGAAGTGATGCCCAAAGTGGTGTGCAGAGTGATACGAAGAGCGACACCAAGAGCTACACCAGGAGTGATGTGTTCGCAATCCAAAGTCACGCCAAGAGTGACTTCAAGAGCAGTGCCCCAAGTCGATCTGCCGGTGGTAACTCTCGAAGCGGTGCCAAAGCAAAGTGTGTGTCCAAGGCACGGTCCAAGCCATGGGCACCGCCGTACAGTGTCACTCAAAGTCGAGTCAAACGTCCTTACAAAGCAAATTCAAAGGCCAAAGGCAAAAAGAGCAAGTCGCGTAAATAGAGTTGATGATGATGTGTGGCCAGTGTTTACACCTTTCTCGTTTGTCATTTACCACATTCTAGTAATCACCATCAATCAATAAATATATCTTCATATTGGTCATTTGCATTTTGAATTGATTTGTAATAAATTTATTATTTGACGATTAATGGAAGTACATTTAAGAGGAATTAATTCATATAATCAATGTTGTCTAAAGTTGGTCGGGAGTGAAGACTTGGCTATGTAGCAGTGAAACAATCGATTGCAACTTGGCAAACTGCTTGAATGAGCCAAACATGTACTTCAGGCATTGATGCAATTTGTCTTTAGGCACTTGACGAGTTCTTGTCACCACACAAGTCACAGTGATCGAAAAATCCTTCAACAGCGATTGTTTCGAGCTGTGCAAAGATCGATGCCAAATGGCAAGATTTGAGGTCGATGTGAGAGGTGCTCCAGATGCGCAGGTGAAGATTCTTCACTGATGAAAGAGGAAAAAATTCTTCAAATGTGTCTTCAAACCAGAATGGTTGAGTAGCGCAAGTAAAGTCAACTGTCATATTGAGACTTATCAAGGCTTTAAGGCTCACCAGAGAGTTGCTCAGTTGGGACAAGGAAAGTTGGTCAACAGATATGGTGAGTGAATTGAGTGAACTAAAGTGACGACAGAATTGATTCGTATTGAGCAAGGCTGGGCAGAAAGATGAAGGACAGTTGAGTGAACCGTACTGCCAATTGTGCTTGTAAACCCATAAATCGCTTCAACAATTCGTTGTCGAATGTGCTGATGCCAAAGCCAATTTGCTTCAATCGATCATTGGTTTGGCCATATTTCTTCAGTGACCCAAACACAAAGTTCAACGAGTCACGAGTGTAAAAGTAGAAATGTTCAAGTTGGGACAACACTGGCAAAAATAGAAATCGGTTATTCGAGTAATATCTTGGTGACTCGAACATGAGATGGCGAAGGCGCGACATTCGGTTGAACAGTTGAAACACTCGATGGGTGGTTCGGAAAATGCTCGATTCTTCACTGGCATTGTAAGAAGTGACGAAATTGATATACAATCGTACTGAAGTCATTTTGTGGGCCCAGTGAGTGAGCATGTAGATGATGTAATTCATTGCGGTTGAATTGATTCCATTGGCGGCAATGACCAATTGTTTCACGTTGGGCAATGTGGCCACAATCCATTCGGCGTATCCCCAAACCATAATTTCATATGAGAGCGAGTTGAAAGTTTGGGCTGGTGACACTTGTTTGGCAAACTGCGAATTGGCGAGCAGTTGGGATGGCTTATTCCCGATGAAGAGTGTCAGGCAACGGCGACGACAACATGCGCTCTTCACAAGACAACTCCATCGACGGCAAACTTGACTCAATGGAAGAAGTTTGCGTAAAGGAAGTTTGTCCATAATCTTGAGCAGACAAAGATCTGGAAGGTGGTTGATGTTGCCAGTTTGGCACGACATGATCACGACTGATGGTGGTGATGAAATGATGTTTTAGGTGATGCAAATGAAATTCGAATGATAAACCAATCTGAGGAAAGTAGCTTTTTATAGAAGAAATGGAGCTATAGCTTCAAATTATAACTTCAAATTAGTGATTTGTGCCTAAAGCAAATAGTGAAATGAACATTTTTGTCGGAGCGTGCGAAGCAGCGGAGACTTTACCACAGCTTTTGGCGTTTCTTGTCCGAATTATTACTCAAAAACGACTGAACCGATTTGCATAAAATTTTGGGAATAGTCTTATTACATTGTAGAGAGGTGCAGTAAATACCTGGTTTCCTCCAAAACTCAAAGATTAGATAAGACCACTAGAACCACCTAGTGACAAAAAGTGTGACTAACTCAGAAGTTTTTTCTGTTGTTGCGGTTGTCAGCTGAGTTTGTCTGAGCGTAGCAATGACTGCTTTGTCTACATCGTTGCGTTGTCAGCTGTTACTTCATTGACCACAGTTCGTGAAAAGAGTTTTTAGCTCTTTTCGTTATCCAGATTTATTAGTTTGTGTCACGTTTTTTTAACTCCATTCTATATTTTGCTTTTAACATTGTTTACATGAATCTGTCAAATGCCATTATAACATGCGATTTGCATATGTTCCAAATGTAACTGTGTGACTTTGAAGATATTCCCAGATTTTGAATGAACTTCGACAATATCTTCGTCACCAGTTCCGGAACAATCAACATTTCGTTCAATTTTCGGTTTTTTGTGAGCAGACGCACACACTGCTGAAGATCATCACTGATTGATCAGTTATTTATGCAACGCCGAAAGACTGTTTTAAGAGAACCTGAAAAACGGCATCCAATATATTATAAGGCTTTTGATCTTTAGACTAACAAGGCTTGCACTGCTGAGAACAATTAACAACTAGCCAAATTAGGAGTTCAGGTTGCAAGAATTTCATCTTCAATATTCTAGGAAAACTATTGGACGAAGATGAATCAAAAATCGATTGAATTATGCGTTAAATCTAGCTTTGCGATGCTTCGTTAGAGGTCCATTAACCTCCAAATCATCCCAAGGTTGTTATTGTCAAGTTCAATTATTACAAAGGATCTTGCTTTCCTAAGGTAGTAACAAGCTTTTTTATCTAGCCTATTACGTACAAAAAATTGAATCTTTTTGAGGATTGGATTACATTTAATTTTGAGTACGTGTTCACGATTAACGAATGCCAATTGGCATTAAGTGTGGTATAAAAATTTGAAAATATTATATTTCAACGAGAGTTCTCTCTCAGAAAAGTAACAACCAATATTGATAACGTTCGATCAAAAGGGACAAAAACAACTCATATAAACAATTGAGTATTAATAACGCACGCTCCGACTACATCCAAATGGCGTGAAATTCCATGCCATTGGGATCATTATGATGTTATTATTAGAGTATTTTCGCCCTATTTCAAAATGCTTATCGCGATTAGCGATTGCTCGATTGTCTCATTATAAATCACTATATGAAATTTCGTATATAAAAATAATGTTGTTCAAATATGAAAATGAGTAACAAAATATTAATGATTAATGATTGGATAAAATCACGATCATTTGAGTGAATATAATATAATATGTAATATATTCAGGAGTCTAAATATCAGGAAGAATCTTAGCTAGTTTGTCTGCATTCTGTTTGTTTGCATCAGAGCCCTGTGCGCTCGATAAAGTAGAATTCAAATCGGCATTATTTATTGGCTGTTCATTCGACCCCTCGGAGTTTTCCACAGGCGTGCTTTGCACTTGAGAAATGCATTTCTATTGAGAAGTATTAATTTATAAATTATCAATATTAGCAATGAAAATGGCATATTTACCTGAATATTCGGTCCGGCAATGTTCAACAACCACCCAGCAAGAACGGCATAAGTAGTAGGGACCATTTGTTTGGCGTTGCTTGAAAACAGTTCTGCAACTAGATTAGCATTAAGAGACTTCTCGCTTGTTTGGTCAAAGATGGCTTGAGCCCTAGCAAGTAATGTGCTGAAGATGGCCTGGCCTTGGACGTCAAATTGTGATCGGAATTTATTTTCAAAAGAAGCCAACTTGTGCACTGACATTTCCTTGAATTCGCCTCTGACGGTGTCTCGGAACTTGATCACGGCAGCTCTCATGTACGCACGGTCGGTTGTTGACTGGTTGAATGTTGAATAAATGTACCAGAATAATCCCTCAAAAGCAGTCCTGTAAATAGACTTCATCTCGGCCATTACATCGTTGACCATAAGGTTGTGTTGCTTGGTAAACTCTTTCCAGTTGATGTCATTGTGACAGTAGACAGCGTAATGATGCAAAACTTTATGCAATTCCAAATATATTTGTTCATCAATTAAAGCTGCCATCGAACAGAAAGAGGAAGAATTTATATGGTGGACAAAGCGAGCATAAATCCGGCACAAACACAAAAGAACCACATGCACAGGCAGCCATAGAAGTATGACGAACGCTACTATCGTCGAGACATCGATATATATCTCTAGCTAGGGTCGTATTGTAATAAATATATTGAATCAATTATCAAAATAATAATGATTATACCATCCAACTTAATAATCACGGTTTTATTGTTTGTTCCATATGACTTTAAAATGACTAATCTAAGCTAATGAGACACTAATCATCATATATGTTCATCTGATTGAGTAAAGGGAGATCTTTGATGCAATGTTCTAGTCAATTGGGTTAATTGGTCAAAACAATATGATCGACAATATCACTATCGATAGCACGCAAATAGTATAAACAATTGTTCAACAAAACGTGATTCGACTAACGTAATCGTAATCGCTAATAAATAATGAAGGTCAAATAAATTGATAGATAAGACCATTTACAACTAGTAAAATCACTAATCAACAGAAAAGTATTGTGCTGTGTTGAAATAATTGGTATAATATAAATCTGTGTACAAAAGCATCAAATGAAATGAAATGAGAACATTGTATATGAGAAATGATTAGCTTATTTGTAGATTTTCTGTATGCTCATTAACATCGCCAATAATAACATCTTGTAGCTGCTTAGCTAAATTGGCTAAATTCGGGTTGATATATGCAGCCGATTCCTCATGAGCAGTGGTCGAATTTAAATTGAGCAATGATTCTGCAGCTTGAGTTGTATTACTATATTCATCATTTTTGTCAATGATTTCTTTGATGCAATTCTGATGGGCAAAATTATTTATGAGAAAACAAACTTTATAACAACAAAGTCATACCTGAACATTGGGACCGACACTGCTCATCAACCATCCGCTGAAACAACGGAGAACCAGCTTCTTGGTCCTTTTTGTGCCTCTCTTGTACTTGAGCCTGCCCAAAAGGTCAACAACTTCAATGAGTTCGGCAAATTGTCGTTCCATGCCTTCATGCACCGCCTTGACGATCGATCTAAATACTTCGTGTTCATTTTTGGGAAAATACTGAATGAACATGTCACGAAAGATATTCAAATGGACCACACACTCCTTAGAGAATCGTTGTAACATCATATTTTTCAAATCTGCCATCGTGGCTTCAAAGTCAACCGAACACATGAACTGACTAACAGTGCAGTCATTGAACTCGTCCAGCGATTCCATGAATATTCGTCTCATCTCGAACATTAGACTTTCCCGAGTATCCTTGTACTGGATCAGTATCTCCGGCCTAGATGGCTTGACCACCGTTTCCGCAATTCGGTCGAGAAAATCACTGAAGGCATCCTTGAATTCATCTGGGAAAGGGTCGGTTACTCTTGCTCTCGGCATTGAGGATAATTAAAGTGAGCGGGAGAACAGTGAAAAAAAAATGATGTTGATTGGTGGATACTTCAGATGGTGTTGCTGTTGTCTTGTTTGGCACACGTTTTGAATAGACTCTTTTGGTTGTGTTTACTTGAACATTGAAAAATACTGTCAACTGATGACAAAGGCTTTGTGACACAAGCAGTGAGCGCTCAACTGAAATAATAAACAATGCCGCATTGGCAGTGTGCGTTGTGGCTGTCAGAGGGTAGAGGTAGAGAGGTCTGACGCGTGCTCATTCAGTGCACTCAACTCAACAGGCCAACTCTATGGCAGTACCATTGGCAGAGACTCCATAGAGATATCCCATAGGTAAAGACTGCAGTTGGACTAGTAGTAGATGCAACTGTTGGCGGGAATCCGTCGTGTGATGTCTGCTCGGGTGAAAGGTCATCCATTTGAGCGCGCACAGCTAATTGCACTATTCACAAAGCAAGTTTTGACATTTCCCGGCGGGAAATTCCCGCCATGTGAAATATAGCATCGTTTAATTTTAAATTAAGCCTTGAATGGATGAATAACACTGCTAAACCCCCGTCATTTCTATCTATCTTCATGGTAAATGAAAGCACACACATATCACTAAAACGACACTTCTTCAATTGCCAATGAGTCATGACATGTGCACAAACAATTGTCTATTTGTGTTTAGTTAGCGTCTAACAAAGTAAACATTCATTAGCATCACTATCGCGACAGTAATCATTATCACCCAATGTCCTAATGGTATATATCACTTGCCAGTTCGAACGTATACGTAATATGTGTTTTGGCTAAAACAACACAAAGAATGCGTATTTTTGTTCGCTTCCAGGAAACTTACTAAATACAAGTGCAATCGTGCAAAGTTTTTCCTTGATTGCACTCGCTTACATGTTAGTTAGTTTGTTATGATAAAATTAAGTTTATTCATCAATTAATTAATATAGCCACAATGTCATCTCAATTGATAATAGTATTTTTCATTTATTTATCGATGAGTTGTTGTATTGAGCAGGTGACAAGCACACCTTGCACCAACGACTCTCAATGTGCACGGTCGAATTCATTTTGTGATGCCAACCGGCGCGAATGTAGATGTGCATTTGGTTTTGTGTCGAACCAAAGCGACTGTTTAGTGTTGGCCTGTGACCGCAACTCCGACTGTGATCAATTCAGTGAATTCGCCCAATGTGTTCTAGGCAGTGATCTGCGTGGACTGTGCTTTTGTGATCCAAACTGTGCACTCGACCACCAAACCCAACAATGTCTGCCGCAACGATCATTGATAATTGATCTCTTCATTGGCCTAGTGGCTGCATGCTTTGTGGCATTGCTCTTTGGGCTGATCTTTGCATGGTTTCGCAATGGCTGCCAATGTAGGAGGAATCGATTCTTTTATAATCAATATTTTTAATGTAATATAACTTAAATGTGTGTGCAAACAAAAATAAAATCGAAAGTCTAATCAAATATGTACAGATGGCAATGAAGCAGAAAATAATTATTGTTGCACTGGTTTGTTTGCTTTGCCACGACGCCACTTGCGAAGTTTGTCTCGTTTTTGTTCCATTCTGCTCTTTGTCTCAACTACAGTTTCAGTGTCCGGTTCGATATTGACCACACTTTGGGGTTGATCAGCAGCAACAGCGGGAGGAGTCGATTCGACAATATTGCTCAATGTTGGCACAATCTCACTGGGCACACGTTTCTGTCGCAATTGGGAAATGCAATTCTGTATGAATGAAAAATTATTAATAATAATATTATGATATTATCGAATGCATTTACCTGTACTTTTGGTCCAGCAATGTTGAGCAGCCACGCACCAATGCAATCATAAAATAATTCTCGATGCTGTGCAACGTGCATTTCTTCATTCATTCGCACCGGATCGATTCTCTCGGTAAGTTCCTCCAACTGTTGATCCATAACAGTCTGAACCATACTAATGATGGCCTTGAAATTGTTATACTCGGTAGTGGGAATTTTCGCTCGAACTGCATTGGCAAAGTCTACCACAGTGCAGACACACTTTTCCTTGAATTCGCGTCTGGTCGATTGCTTGTACTCCTCAAGTGCCGCTGGTGAATTGAGAAAACAAATCCACCACTCGAGTGAGCTCGGCTTCAGGCCCAAGATGTGACCCAGTTTGGTCTGCACGATCTGTCTCATCTCATACATTTGATCCTCGCGCAGTTGGCGATAGCGAAACAGAAACTCGACCCCATTCAGGAAAGACATTCGCTCGAGCAAAACTTGAACCTTTTCTTGAAATTGTGCGTCAAAATTCTGTGGGTCCATTATGGCCTGGAAAAAGAAGAAACGCACTAAAAGAACAATTCCAAGGTAGACAATGTTGAATTGTCACGAGTAGAAATCAAACGGTGCAATACCTTTCGAGAAGAAATCAGAAAACGAACACAACATAAACACGTTACACACTCATTTCGAATAGATAAGACGAATGGTTACGCCATTGTGACGTGGCGATATGACTATTGCCACTCCCACAAAACACTGCATTGGTAAACCGAAATAAAGCCGATTTATTCTTTTCAATAATGGCAATTTTTAAAACAGTAAAAAAGCCAAGCTAATTTTTTGAAGAATTTTGTAATTCTATTTCCGCTCTAATTTTCTTCCACTCTTGGAATTTCTCTCGCCATTCTTTCATGAACAGTGCATGTTCAAGCTTTTCTTGTTTTTGCTCAAGTTGGCTTTTGATTTTCGCTTCAGCTTCGCTGGAAGATTCGTCCTGAGTTGGAAGTGGAGTGGATTCGGTTTTGCCAATTGGAGAATGAGCTGCTTTCACTTCTTCGGTGGGTTGTGAGCGACTTTTGGCCTTCACTTCAGCTTCGCTGGAAGATTGATCCTGAGTTGGAAATGGAGTGGATTCGGTTTTGCCAATTGGAGAATGAGCTGCTTTCACTTCTTCGGTGGGTTGTGCGCGACTTTTGGCAATTACATTCTGACAAATAGTGTAATCGATTAACAAACAAAAATAGATTTATTCACAATTTGTCTCACCTGAACATTTGGTCCGGCAATATTGAGCAGCCATCCGGCAATGCAGGCATAAGTGCTGTTGTTCATATTTTCAATTTCAAACTTATTGAACGCAATCACCGGATCCACCTTGTCAACATAATCGGTCAAGTGTCGTTCCATGGTGGACAGAATCGTCTGAAGAAGAACCTTAAAGCTCGAGTGGTGAGTAGCGGTAATTGCGTGTCGAAAAGTATTGTCAAAGGCAGCCAACTTGCGAACGGCTTGCTCTCTGAACTTGAGCTTCAATGATTCTTTCAGCCCTTTAAAAGTGGCATTTGAGTCCACCAGAAACATTAGCTGATCAATTAAAGTTGCGTTGTCCATATCGAAAGCCTTGTCAAACAAGTGCATCATATCCGCCAAGAGTTCTTCGTGTAGTCGCTTAAAAGTCTCGATAAAACTATCTCGCTCCTTGAAGATGACCATTTTGAGAACAAAATCTCGCAAGAGCATAATATACTCAAAATCTCCTTCGAGAAGACTCATTTTGATGGCAAATGATAATAATAATATAAATATAAAAGCAAACAGTAAGAAAATGCAATCGACAGAGGACTCGAGTGCAAAAGCTGAAAAGCGCCAATGGTCCACCACAAAGGCACACTGCATCAGCTGTTGAGCAAAAACTAAATCAACACAACTAGGTTACATCAAGTTACTTCTATTGACATATATGAATGGCCCAATCAGAATGGTAGATCAGTGATCATTATTGCATTTGACCGTTCAATTTTGACCTGAATTGTTTTATTTTGTTTATGGTTGTTTATGGTTAATCAAATATTTCGCTTTACTCATTTATTAACTTTTCTTTTTGAAATAAGGCAATTCCTCTAGTGGAGCTGTTACTTTCACCACTGCTGATCCATCATAGCTTTGACCGTGTTGGTCAATCCATTTGCCTGGTGGCAAGAAAACCTGTCGTTCTCGTTGTCTTTCGATGACCACTGGAGCAACCACAATGTCGTCGCCGAGCATAAATTGGTCGTCAACTGCATGTGCACGAGTGTCATCCGGTGCCGCATACCACATTGGACGAATCATCGGAGTGCCGTCGGTTACTCGTCGCTTGGCCAACCCTATTATGGTCGGTGCATGCTCGGCGTGAAGGCTGACAAATTTGTGAGCTATCGAAACGGTTATATTAGAATGGATTTGCCATGGAGGAACGGAAAATTGCATTGCTGGCATAAAGGTGGTCGCCTGAAGCCATCGAATGTACAGCTCCTCAGTTTTGCCACGAATATTCTCAGGAATGACAAACGAATAGCCACCGATCGACAAGGAGAGCATCGTGGGAATCAACGATTTGAGTCCATTGTACGGCCCCCAATTGGAAGATTTTGACAATAGTTTCAGGAAATTTGGCAAATGTTGCGTTTTGTAGCCAACATCAAGCAAAGTGCTAGTGCCAAACTTGGCCATTGTTTCTGCGTACTGTTTTGCAAACAATGATGGATCATCTCGTATCTGTGTATAGTTGTCATGAGTGACGAATCTAGTCCTCTGAATGTCGTAGATGAACGAATTGAATATGTCAATTTGGTAGTCGGAGCGCAGTTTAACCAGTCTATCGGAGAACCATTTCACTGCCTGTGCATTGGTGAAATCAACCTGCTCAACGGTGGTTGTGTTGTAGATCAAGTATTGAGCACTTTGTTTGTACACCTTCGACTGGTGATCAATGCTCGAATGAATCCAAAGCATAATCCTGTGACTTAATCTGTGCAGCTCACCAATCATCAACTTTGGGTCGGGAAATCTGTCTTTGTGAAATTCAAGATCGCCAGTTTTGTTTTCCCACAGAACGTGCAAATCAAGTCCACTGCTGGCAAACTTATTCGCGGATATGTCTCGGGCAAACTCAATTATGTTGGACTGATTAAGCTCTTCAGTGTGCAACCAAGTGGTCCAGATTGGATTGGTGAAATATTTCTCATCAGGAATTGTGGACGGTTTAGCAATGTTGCCGAGATTGATGGCAAAATTCTCATATACCGTTCTAATATTCGATGCTGTGTATATGCTGAATTTGATATCTTTGTGTGTTGGAGTGTCATCGATGGTCATGTAGGGCAAGGTGTGTGGCTCAACACTCAGACACATGACCGCATCACCTTTGTTCGGGTCACGATGCATGAACAGTGGCTCATGTTGATCCAACATGAGTGCAAAACCATCCGAACTAACGAACAGATGCTCTACAATGTTGAATGATTCGAGTTTGCGAAATAGTGGAAAGTTAAACTCTTGCTTGTAGACAGTTTTGGATCGATTCATTGGCCAATCGGGATAGTTACTCTCATATGTGTAGTACCTGTGTGTATCGATTGTTTATCTCACTCGCAAGTGACATTCTATAAATTTACTTACCAACTGGCATTGTTATGACCATAATGGAAACAAACTTCTCGGTTCAGGCTCGACCCATTGCCGTGCCAATTGAACTGGTACTCGGTGATGTTGAACTTGTTCGATTTGTTCACCACTAAATCCATTTTGGATTTATCACCAAGATTGATACTCCAAGTAGAAGTGTTGTTCAGATGAGTCACCGAATCAATCAGTGTTCCACGTAATCCAAATTTGATTGATGGCGCCTGGGTTCGATACGAATTGGCAATTTCAATCCATCGATCGTTACCATTCTGAGTGCTGGCCACAATTGCAAATGGCGTTGAGGCATCTTGAGTTCGGGTGATGGTCACCAGAAAACAGATACAAACTGCTGCAAATAGAATCATATTTATTTGAATGTACAAATAAGGTAAAAATTGAAAAATTAGTTTGAAACGATGAGAAAACATGAGAAGCACTCTGGTTTGAGTATATAAATATAGAAATGCACTCTGATTGACTTTGATAATAAGTGTTACGAGTTAAAACTTTTAATTGATGATTAAAACTGTTAATGATAACAAAATAGCGACAAGACGGACTATGAACTTGTCAATTTGTGACCAAATGTGATTATTGTGGAAATATACCAACGAGTGATAAACACGTGATGCAAATTGCTACTAAAAAAAAATAGAATAGCGAAATAGCACATGTATTCGAATGCAGGTAATAGATTATAGCAATAATCTTTCTACATGCATGCAAGTTTAGTTTCAACGTTACTTTCCAGAAGACGTTAGAAGCTTTGATTTATTGGGAGAAGTTGATTCCGAACTGGCCGAACTTTTACTTTGATTTGGAGTGTCACACTGTCGGGAAGATTGATAATAGTAAAAAGTTAATAAATAAAAAGCATTGACCATACCTGGATACCAACAATATTCATGAGCCAGCCGGCAACACCCGAGTGTAAGACATGCCTAATCTCCTTGAGATTATTCATATCCTGGCCTTCGAGCATTTGGCCAATGTTTTCATCGAAAATTACTGACAATTTTTGTTGCATATTGTTCTGGACCATATTCACAATGTCAATGAATGCAGACTGGTCGCAACGAGGAATTTTTGGACCGAAAGTTGCTTCGAATTGCTTCACCTTGTGGGCACAGAACGGGTTGAACTGACGAATCAGTGCCTGTTTGCTCAATTTGAGGGTGGCATCAACGTCCAACAAAACGAGCATCATGTTCAGTGGAGTGGCGTACAGTTCGCCAAACTGCATTTTGAGTAGCCGAAGAAATTCCTCAAACAAATCCTCGTGTAGTTGATTGTACGCATCCACAAAGTAGTCCACATCCAGGTATGGAATCATTCGGCAGATTAAGTTCGATAGACGTCGCTTTTCTTTATCGCCGTAAAATGGATTCTCCTTGTTCGTTTCCATCTTTAATGAAGATTTCGGCTTAATTGAAGAATCAACAATATTTGCAAACAAACAACAAATCAACAAACTGTACAAAGAAAAATAATAATGGTTGTTGAGAACTTTCCAAAATAAAGCAAAATATTTAGGCAAGTTTGACGAATTGATTTGAATAAAATAGTTGTGCCCACTGAAATTGGATGATTTGATTTGATTACAACACAATGCTTTTATATGATTAAATGCTCAAAACACGCTTCAAAACAAAGCTGGCAAAGCACATTCTTGAATCGAGTCTCGGTAAAGTAGTCCGCGCACACGCCTGCAAGGGACAATGGTTTTGATTCTTTATGGTTTGATTGTTTCCATCAAAAAACATATTATTATTTTTAAATAATTTTATTAAATTCAAAGTATTTACAAACAGGAAATGTACATTCACGTTATAATCTTAAATTAGATTGTGACTATATTCTTAGAAGTAAAATGTGATGACTAGTGATGAAATCGATGAGTTAATGAGCTTACAGCTTGTTAGACTAGCACTGCTAGTTTATGATGGTCAATTGATAGTGATGAATGTGAATGTACGAGATAGATGTATCACTTTAGTCGACCTCTTCGATGGTTGGACCACTTCGAGATTGTTGAGCAGTACCATTGGTTCCATGTCCACCTGGGAAACCACTTCCAGGCATTCCACCATATCCGCCCTGCTGTGATCCATTTGGTTGTTGCTGTTGATGCAGTTTGCTCATGATCGGGTTGCAGAATGATTCGAGTTCTTTGCGTTGGTGTTTGAATTCTTCCTTCTCTGCCAGTGCATTATTATCCAACCATCTGAGTGTTTCTGCGATTTTGTTCGACATTTTGGTTCGGTCCGATTCGGATAGTTTTGCCTTGACTGTTTCTTCCTCGAGAGTGGACTTCAACTGGAAGGCATAGCCCTCGAGTGCATTTCTCGAGCTAATTCGGTCTCGTTGTTTGTCATCTTCTTCTTGGTACTTCTCCGCATCTTGAACCATTCGTTCAATGTCAGCCTTCGACAGTCGACCTTTGTCGTTGGTGATTGTGATTCGGTTCTGTCTGCCAGTGCTCTTATCTTGGGCAGACACGTGCAGAATACCGTTGGCGTCAATGTCGAATGTAACCTCAATCTGGGGGACACCTCGAGGTGCTGGTGGAATGCCTGACAATTCAAAGTGACCCATCAGATTGTTGTCCTTAGTCATGGCACGTTCGCCTTCGAACACCTGAATGCTCACACCAGGCTGGTTGTCTGCATAAGTTGTGAAGGTCTTGGTCTGTTTGGCGGGAATGGTAGTGTTGCGTTTGATCAGTGAGGTCATGACTCCACCAGCGGTTTCAATGCCAAGTGACAAAGGTGTGACATCCAACAGAAGTAAGTCTTGAACAGCCTCAGATTTGTCTCCACTCAAGATAGCGGCCTGCACTGCTGCACCATAGGCCACGGCTTCATCAGGATTGATTGATTTGTTCAATTCCTTTCCATTGAAGTAATCTTGCAGCAATTTCTGAATTTTCGGGATTCGAGTCGAACCACCAACGAGCACAATTTCGTCGATACGTGCTTTGTCGAGTTTGGCATCCTGGAGTGCTTTTTCCACAGGATCCAAAGTAGTCCGGAACAGGTCAGAACACAACTCCTCGAATCGAGCACGAGAGATGGAAGTGTTGAAGTCGATACCTTCGAAGAGTGAATCAATTTCCACCGAAGCTTGAGTGGACGAAGACAGTGTTCGTTTGGCTCTTTCGCAGGCAGTTCTCAATCTCCTCAGAGCTCGCTTGTTCACTGAAAGGTCCTTGTGGTGTTTTCGTTTGAACTCTTGCACAAAGTGAGTTACCATTCGGTTGTCGAAGTCTTCACCACCGAGGTGAGTGTCACCTGCAGTGGATTTTACTTCGAAGATACCTTCGTCAATGGTCAGCACGGACACATCAAAGGTTCCACCACCGAGGTCAAAGATCAGAACATTCTTTTCGCCTTTGGCTTTGTTTTTGTCCAGTCCGTAGGCGATGGCCGCTGCGGTTGGTTCGTTGATAATTCTCAACACATTCAAACCGGCAATAGCACCTGCATCTTTAGTTGCTTGTCTCTGGGAATCGTTGAAATAGGCAGGCACAGTTACGACAGCGTTGGTCACTGGCATTCCCAGGTATGCCTCAGCTGTTTCCTTCATTTTGATCAGCACCATCGAGGAAATCTCTTCAGGAGTGAATTCGACTTGAATTTTTGGCTTTCCGGACTCGTTCACCACACTGAACGACCAGTGCTTCATGTCGGACTGCACTGAAGGCTCGTCGAATCGTCTTCCAATCAGTCGTTTGGCATCAAAAACTGTGTTCGATGGATTCATGGCAACCTGATTCTTGGCAGCATCACCGATCAATCGTTCGGTGTCGGTGAAGCCAACGTACGACGGAGTGGTTCGGTTGCCCTGGTCGTTGGCGATGATTTCCACTTTGCCATGTTGAAAGACACCAACACAGGAATAAGTGGTGCCGAGGTCAATGCCGATTGCTGGTGCGGGACTCATTGTAGTTGAAGTAGATAATCACAAAAGTTGAGAAATATATTAAATAAATAAATAGAAATCACAGAATAAATCTTCAAAAGCGAAGAAAAGAAGCGTTTGGTTTGACTTGAGAGTCAAGTTTGTTTGTCGTATTCGTATGAATGACTGGCAATGCCGTTGCCGACTGCTAGTTTATATACTAAACGGTCGACTTTCCTGCATTTTCTCGTAAATACTAGAAAAAGAGGCGGAGTTTGCCATACAACTCAACATCATTCGCCCATTGAATCAAGGCAAAATTTAATTGGATCTGAACATAAGCTCCGCCCATTATTCACATTTCTAGAACAATCCAGAATAAACTATAATTCTGTGGATTTTATATTATTCCTGAATATTATCTATCATTCTAGATAAATCTAGGTAACATATGAATGAACCAATTGTTTATTGAATATTATGAAATGACACTTGTGAGTTCACTTAGATAATGCATACTAACAAGTATATATTGTAAGTATGTATTTGTATAATGTTGAATTTGATATTACAATGCAATCAATAATTACCTTCTGTAATATCTTCTTTTTCTTTTAGTGCGTTTTCTATTATTAATTTTATTTTCTATTTTTACTTTTGCAGTGTTTGTTTCATATGAGCCTATGTGGATCTCAATAAGTTGAATGCCGTCACTAGACTCGAATGAACCGGCGGTTGAACCACAATTGGCTAGACTGTTTTTTCCATTTTTGTTGATTTTGAAGTCCTGTGTTTAAAAAATTATTTGGCAATTTGTGTGTGATTTCAAACTAAACAAAACTCACCTCTGCCGTAAAACCGACAATATTAGCCAACCATCCAGCAATGCACGAATTGATGGTGCCCTGGAGTTCATCTATTTCGTCTTGTATAAGAGCTTTTTCGAAAAGTTTGTTGAATTTATTTTCAATTTTTGATTCAACCATCTTGACAATCGCTTTCAGTGACGAACACTCGGATGCAGGAATTTGTGATTTGAAATCGCCATAGAATTTCACTAATTTACTCACCAAAACTGGCTTGTACAGTTCGTGCATTGTCTGTTGGAACTGTTGCATATTTTCCTCCAAGTTAATCATGAATACGAAATTCTTGAATGGATCAGAGTTCACTTCTTGGTCATACTTGGTGTCGACCATTGTTTCCATTTCGTATTTCAATTCACGATGAAGTCGACTAAACTTTTGATGAAACTCATCAATGTTCAGGTGAGGCCTCGTTCTTTGAATGAAGTCTCGATAGATTTGTTGACATGCAGAGTCGTACTTTGATATTTCCATTGCACAACAACACACGTTTGCACAATGTGTGATGCAATGAGACACAGGTGAACTATTTTAAACAAAACTCATCAAAGACATGCAACATTAAACAGCAAACAGGGTTGGACATACAAAGGTGAGGCGTGGTTGTTCGGTTGAAACATTGCAATTTGCAAAACAACTTTCCATCAAACACTGAAAACAAAGCTCAAAATCAAACATTACGATACATTGCATTTCAAGTATTCCAAACAGTCACTGTGAAAATATTCCATTGCAATCGGAAAATGACACTATTTGATAATTAGCAATTAGGGCGAAATTAAATTATAATATTGAATTTGTGACATTTATTAATGATTTATATATCGACTTTGTGTTAATTAAATGAACCTTTCCCATCGCCACTTGGAGACACGTCTTAGCACCATCTCACCATCGTCCCTAATGATGATGTCTTGTCTTTGTTCAATTCGCTGAGCAAGTCTTGATTTGGTAGGCTTTACTTTGATTTGAGCAATGTTTGTATCCATTTCTTGATCTTTAATTTGTTGTGAATCGGCTTTGCTCAAAATTTTCTTGTCAACCAGACTTGGGTCCTGAGTTGTATTTCTAAATTGATTCTTTAATGCATTTATCCCAGCAATGTTTGCCAACCATCCGGCAAAGCACGAATTCGTCGTCTTCAGAATGACTCCCAACTCTTTATATTGTAGCGTTTTATTGACAAAATCATCTAGAAAATCATCCTTGTACTGTTCAATTGCAATTCGATACTTTTCAAGTATGGCCCGTAAGGTGTTGTGTTCACTCTCGGGAAAAGTGCCCTGAAACGAGTCTTCATACGCGTGCAATTCTAATTTGCATTGCACTTTGAATATGAGCGCAAGTTTGAATTTCATTGCTAGCAGACGGCCAGGAATGCTAGCAAAGTAGACCAATTTGTTCAGTGGAGTGCACTCGTCCTCGAATAGAAGTGCCGATAATTGGTGTGCATGCAAATCTTCACCCTTTCTGCACAAAGTGATGTGTAGTTGGCCGAATCGTTTGATGAGCTTCAGTGTGTTCACATTGTTCTTCGACGCCAAGTCGCACAAAGCATTCACTGTTTGCATGTAAATATCGTCCATGTTGAGCAAGAAATGCAATCTAAATGTGAACTAAACATTCAATTGCACGCCCGTTGCTTGCGATATTGCGATACTTCAAGTGCTAATGGCGCATCACGTGAACACACAAACCAACATCCATCGAGTGAAAGTCAATCGAAAATAGAATATATTCATTAAACTGGAAGAAACTTAGTCGAAATATCGAGATTCAATCTAAGGTAAAATCAAATAGATTTAGTTGTTGTTGTTGTTAACGTGTATTGCAAACATCGCAATTGCATTTAAACTCATTTGTTCAATTAGTGCGTATCTCCATTTGCTTTTCTCAAATGTAATTACATAAAGTAATAATAATGCACTTCCAACCATAGACCACTTGTTTGAAACAGCGCCTATAGTAGTGCATTTTTACTCAACTACTCTTGACCCGCCTCATGAACTTCACTTGTGCACTTCTCCGAATTGGCTAGATTGAATGTTAGGCAGTGGCACTGCTGCCGGCCTCAGTATATAACGACCCCAATGCCATAATAACACAGGAACTCTATCTCCATAGTGATGAAGCAAGGACACAGACGGTCTCTGCATTGAATATATACGCAATTCAAACTAGGCCTTCCATCAGTTGCATCAGGCACAGTCAGCCATTTCAGTGGAAACAAAAAGAGGGTTATAATAATAATTACTCATAAGTGCACTGCAACGACTGCATACACTGTGAAAGAATGCAGAGAGAGAGAGAGAGAGGTAAACCTTTTTACGATCGATTGTTCTTCACTCGAATAATGTTCTACTTGCACAATTCTCATTTTCGGAAATTTATTGTCATTGGAAATTAAAAGCCAATGAACCGAGAGACTTTGGAGATTTTTTAGTCAGTAAACGACCGCAAAATTGGCCTGTGATGATTATAATGGTCAAATATCAATTTGAGTGTTCAACTACATTTGACCTTTATACTTGCCGACTTACAACACTCATGTGATTTTTATTTAAATTGAAGTTAATTGAAACGACTAACAATTTGCATAATTTAGTCCATTGAACATATTTTAAAATGCAATTCTTTATTAATACATTTCTTTATCCATTAATCCACTACGTTCAATTTACGTTGGCGCACTAACGCTAATTCACAGGGCCTATTTGTGTGACTAATTCGGAATTAGCACGCATTCCTCTTGTTATAGGTTGAGGGTAATTGAATTTACAAGAAAGCAGCTGCAGTCCTTGAAAGACAATATTACCTCCTACAGTTACAGCACTACTGTTGATTTAGCAGGACTAAGGCAACAGCTAAGGGACTAATGACGTACAGTCAACGTGTTTAAACGTTCTTGTAACGTTTGGTTAATGCATTGAATCGTAGTGACACATTCTTCCTGGAAATTTAAAAGCACTGGTCAAACTAAAGCTACCGTGCTACTTCTTTGTTATGTTGTCGAGTACATTTAGTTTCCAATATTATTTCGCGCATCGGCAAGCGAACTTGTGTCATATTTTCTCAACAATCATTGCCAATTTTTAATTGGTTTCAGTCAGTTCAAGTCAATCTATTCAAAAGTCTATCACCAAAATGACTCTATACCCCAAAAAGTCATTTATTGCCCTGCCTGATGTGTGTATTTTGCTTATCTTTACCTATCTCCCACTGTTTGATCTTCTTCAAATGGATCTGGTTTATCGTCATTGGTCCTCGCTGCAGCAAATCGCTTGTTCGCACAAACGTTCACTCGCACTTGTTCTTGGACAGGAAACATATGGAATGAATGACATTCGATATTATTTTCCTTTTCTGGACAAATTGGCATGCGTTTCTTCGCTGTTTCAACTTCAGTACTCTGTATTCGATGTGGAACGAGCCCGATGGTTGTGTCACAAACTGCCTCACATCTCGACACTGGAAATTACAATCGGCTATCCGCTCACCTCACTGACCGACCAAGTGATCTATTTGTTGAAGAATTGGTCCACCAAGCTGACCTCCATCACCATTCATTGTTTGCCTCATTCGCCCCAATCCGAACCACCCTATCACCTGTATCGTTTACTGAACACAATAAAACCTAATTCATTTCCTTTTCTGAGAAGTCTCATATTTGCCAGTAGTGACTATCTCCGTTGCATTGTAATTGACATTCCGATTTTGATTCAACTTGAAGAATTTTACTTCTCCACTTTGGACGATTCCAAATTGCTGGTCAAGGCACTGGTTAAGTATGCCCAACCAAATCCACACCTACAACGGATTGGCCTGAGAAATCCCACCAGCCTGCAAAGTGCATTTCAATTCACACCTGAATTTGCCTCGAAGTTTATTGGCTTTTCCACTCACTTCAACTACAATCGCGAAAAAGTATTCAACCAAATCTGTTTTTACTACTCTTCTCTGACTTACCTGAGAATCTTTATCAAATCTGAATTTTCCTTTGCCGAATTGGCTTCAAGTTTGTGCCAATTGGCGCATCTCGAAACATTGGAATTGATTTTCACTTTTCGGCAGACAAATCTTCTCTCCAAGGACGACCTCATACCTCAATTGTTCATTCCTCAGGTCAGATCAGTGCGAACACTCATTTTAGTACTACTCAAAACGATCACTCACTTGGACCTGAAATCATCTCATTGGGGTTGGATCTTTCCATCGATTGAAGTGCTCAAAATACCAAATCTCAAAGTGAAGTGCTCAATTTGCCAATTGTTGAGCGTCAATAAGGACAACAAGAATGTGCTTCAAGTTATTTGTGATCGACAATTACTGGAACCTTTCAAACAATGCACCAAATTGCACAGAATTGTGATTGGAGGACCAGTTCATAGATTGGCAAAATCAATTAACGATTTGTAATTTGAATTGAAATTGAAATTAATTTATTTTATTATTTTAATGCAATATTGTTTCAAAATATACTTTTAATAATTAATTAATTAAATTTGTCTCACTCTTAATAAAAACCTTTTTTGACGTGTCGGTATGTTGTAATAATTTCCATTTGGACGCAAATAGTTGAGTCTAGCAAATGTCTGCCCAAACAGATAAACCCAACAATATGCATGCAAATAGAAACACATTTGCCTTGTGGTTCTGTGGATGAATTGTAGAGTTGCTTTTCAAACACTCAATCTATCAACCTCTGCCAATCTTTACTAGATCAAAATCGGAAAAAGATTGGTTTAGGTTCATAGATTGAATATTCTTTTGGTAGAGAACACTTCGAAAGTGCGTAACGACTTCTATTTATATATCATGGACAATCGACATTCTCAGGACTACTGCAATGCGGTGCACAAATGATTTGATATTTTTCTTGGAAATGGAAATTGTTATTGGTATGTGTTTATAATAATAAACATGAAATATAATGCTAATTGTGGCACAAATCAATAATAAGTGCAGATCGGTGTCTTGTCTATTAAACCTGTTATTATCCGCTGAGAAATGTCATCTGCAAAGGTCATTTGCGATTTTTGACGAAAAGGTTATTGCCAACCAAAATAAGACTATAATTAATTTATAGATTTATTATAAAAGATTTCCAGGAAATTTAGTTTAAAGGAATTTAAATTAATCAATAAAATTGTATACAATTACAAATAAAAATGCAATCGAATGCAAATCAAAATGGCTGCAGATCAAATAACTTGTGTTTAGGTGGAGCTTGAACTAAGCAGTTTATATCAAATGGCTTTTGTCGCTAAAGTGCACAAATCTAGTCGATCACTTTTAACGAAACATAATTGATTAGCAAGTGAGAAATCATAGTGCATTTTTAATAATTCCATTTTTCAAAATGGTTTTAATTCAAAATTACTTTAGTATTGATGACACATTCGATGCGACATAGTTGAATTAGGTTTTTGGCTGTATAAAGGCATTAGTGGCTATTTAATGGCTATTGTATGTAATTAATTAATTGCTGCACTGTGCTGCAATGACAATTCTCCGAAGTTTGCTTGCACCGAGTGTTTGCTACTGTCATGACTGCAGTGGTCTAGTTTGATTTCAATAATCAATCAAGCAAGCACACGAACAATCGTCTTGTTTCGAAAGCGAACATCATTTACGCTTCATTTGTTCTATCGATGGACTTTGAAGTGTTTCTACGCACGAACAACAAGAAGCTCAAACACAAAATGTCTTCCACCGACAGCAATGGTGCCAGCACTAGCACTATCAATCAAAGCAACGCGTGTAACCTGACACGCGAACTGGCAATCAATCAAATCCGTGAAAGAATTGATAAGATTATCGAAAGTTCAAATCAGATTGTTGACATTTTGCAGAGTTTTGGAGAGATTTCAACTAAAGTCAAACAGAATGAAGACATTGTGATCGTTAGCAACAACGGTGCTATGGAAGTCCGCAAACAGATTCGTATCAAGGTGAAGAATGGCAATGGACAGAAGATTGAAGTCAAATTGAAAGCCAAAAATCGGACCAAAACAAACAAAGATTAATTGAATATTAAATACAATTTCTTTATTGTTGAATCGAATTATTATTAATATTATTATTTATATCAGAAAGCAAACTACCATAAGCTCAACCATTGACCAACCATCGTTTCCAGAAGCGCAAATCAACTTTACGATCACGTGAGAATGTGAGCATACTTTTCGACAGTAATGTAGTGTTTTTATGATTGAGATTTCCATTGCCATTCATCGTGACCACTTGTTCACCAGTAGCTCCATCAGTAATAGCAGCAGTTCTTTTTGTCACACCAAAAATATCTTCATGATAACGCTCTTTTTCCTATTAATGCGTTTTAACAATTAAAATTTGAAATAAATTTAAATGATTTACCTTTAACAAATTGATTGCACTTTCGACGTCTTGAACCTCGTTTTCTGCGAGAATAGCTTTGATGGTCTTGTTAACTTCTTCGGCCATTGCCACATCACCGCAAACGTAAATGTGACCATTCTGTTCCATTAGAGTTCGGTAAATTGGCTTCGACATTAGTCGCAGTTTGTCTTGCACATATTTCTGGAAAATGATTATATAAATTAATAAGAGATAATATACAAATGGAAAAACTTACCTTTGGTTTTCCTGGTTTTCTCGAGTAAGCCACATAGTACTCGGTGATAATGTCCTCGAGAATCATCTCTTCAATCTCTCTTCTGTAAAGTTGCATCCCCGGATATCTGCATCCAAAGTATAGTTTCATCTTACCAAAATTGAGACCAATTTCAGGGTTGAGTTCCCTCTGTTTGATTCGATGCTCCCAAAAGGCTCTGAAAGGAGCAATGCCTGTGCCCGGTCCAATCAACATGATGGGCACATTTGGTTCCTTGGGCAAGTGAAAGTTTGGAGCATTTCGCAAGAAACCATACACACTCTGCCCAATGGCGACATGTGCCATAAAGTTAGAACAGACGCCATTGTGGATGGCACCAGTCGAGGTGATGTACTGGACCACCGCGATGGTTAGATCCACGTGAAGTGAGTCGGAATTCACTGAGTTCAGTGGAGATGAAGAAATTGAGTAGTAACGAGGTTGTAAAAGAGGCAACTGAGTGAATAATAGCTCCAGTGAAGGCTTCACCGAACTAAACTCTTCCATTACTTCGAGCAGATTGGGCACGTGTAGATTCTTCCAATGCTCGTATTTGCTCGAATCGTTGACAAGTTGCATCAACTTTTCCTTGTCTATTTCATCATCAGCAGTGTCCGCAAGCATCTTCAGAAACTGTTGAGTCGGTGGTGTGGTAATGTCAAGGTAGCGACTCAAAGCTTCTCGAAGCGAAATGGGCGCAGGCAACTTATCGTGCAAAGTCCATTGCTTTTCTGGATTGTTGTTTGCATCTCGAACCACCTCACCAGAACTAACCTTGATCAAATAGGGCCAATCGGCATCCACATCCAATTCTCTTCCGAGATTTTCGGTAACTCGTTCGATGACTCCACTGACCAATGGAGCTTCATTCTGAGGATAGACAGCCAAATGGTCACCAGGTTTGTAGTACTCTTCGGGTGGTCGTTTGTCATCCTGTTGATGATCCTTCAGGTTGGCTTTCAACATCACTCGAATGGTCTGTGGCATGTTTGGTTCTTGTCCTCGGCCGTGAAGAAATTCGCGTTCAATCACTTTGTAACACATAATTTTCTTGTGGTTGCTCAAATTGGTCAATGCTGTGGAATCATTAAAAAATTAGATTTTTTAGAATATTAATTTATCAAAACTGACCTTGTTCAATTCTCTTCGCCTTTGGTTGGGCCTTCTTCAATTCATCCCCAGTCTGAACATATTCCTGGAGTTTCACATTATCCTTGGACCAGGTAGGTCCATCCATGATGGCTCTCCTCATGACCTCTTGTAAGTCATAACTACTGGCAAAGCATCCAAACACCTCACAAGCCGAATCAAACACTCCAGTTGCCCATTCGTTGAACGATTGCTCCTGACCGGAAAGTTCATCTCCCGTGCCAACTTTGTGTATTCGCACACCACCAAGTTCAGCCAAAATTGAATCCATTGTTTTGCCGTAAGCACAAAAGTTGGGATACGCTGTGGAACCTAATCCAAAGACGGCGAATTTGCCAGTGAAACGATGTTTCGATTTGGGTTCAGAGCGAAGTGCTTGAAACTGTTTGGTCAGTGATTCTCCATTCTCAGGTGGGTCTCCATTGCCAAATGTGCTTGCCACTATCAGAAGAAGAGATTCACTCTCAAGTTGGCGAATGTCGTACACGTCCATGCATTTGATCTTGTGTAATTAAAAATGAGTCAATCATAAACGAACAAAAAGTCATTTTGACTTACCGACACGTTAAATGCATTCGAAAGTATCAAACTCAATCGTTTAGAGAACATTTCAGACCTGCCAGTTTCGGTTGCGTACAGAATAGTTGCCTTGATTCGTTTGCTCAGTATTTTACTAAAAAGTGTAGACATGAACAACACTCCAATGATGGCTTCTTTGAATTTGAGCTTTTTCACTGGACCTGTTTGTTTGACGCTTTGCCAAATGTGCGTCTTCCAGGCTGGCTCTTGGTACAGATAGGCTGGTTTCAGTTCGTAGTTGATCATTTCTTGATAGTACACTGGTGTTAGTGAACCAGAGATTGGTGGAACAATCCACACCCAGTCAGCCGGACAACCACCACGAAGACGATTCTCGTTTTCGAGATGCTTCATGAAGGATTCAGCCGCACTGTGATGATCCATGATGGTCACGTTTGCTTTCTGGTAGCTGTAGAGCACTGCAATGTTCACCTCAACCACAGCCTGGTCTTTCCATAGACTCATGTTTGTGCTAGTGTCCAAGCCCATATTCTTGGCGACAGTAGGAAGAATGTTGTATCGATGTGGATCGGCCAAATCTCGAACCGCAACCTCAGTGTCCATGTACCATCCCGAAAAGGGACAGGCCGGATATTCAATGCCACCAACGTCGTACATCATATTTGAAACCGCAGGCAAAGCATACCATTGCAATTTAAGCTTCTCAAACCAGTCAAACCTAGGATGCATCAGTGGAATGCGCAAAACCAGCTCTTCGGGAATTGGAAACACTTCTGGGTCTTGGCCTGGCACAGAAATGACAATTGGCAGAATGTCCCATTTTGTGCCCGGAGCTTTCCATCCAAGTTTCTGACAAACTTTAGTGAATTCAACATTTTGTGGATCTCCCACAATTGGACACTTTCGCTCACCACTTGTCACATTATCATTGATTGAAGTGTCAACATAGCCTGCATATGACAACAATTGTGGATTCCATAGACGGAAATCAATTCTCCCTGGTGCTCGTGGTGCGAAGACGGTTATTGCCGATCTAGAGAAGACGTTAAACTAAAAATGATATAAAGTGACAATGAATGCTAACCTCAGATTTCCCCCATTTGTGGTGTACTTGATGTGATTGCAAATGGCATCAAACATCTCTTTCGCCGTTGTGCAGTGTTGTGCATTAAATAGTTTCAACTTTTGCCACTGAATCCTTCCGATGCATCTCGCCGCATTTCGCCAAGCCATCTTTGCACCATAGGTCAGTTCAGCTTCGGTCAACTGATATGTGCCCGTAGCTGCCACTTCTGCTTCCATTTCACGAATTCGTGCTTGATGATCCTCCGAATGTAAACTGTTGATTGAGGCGTAGTACTGTTCCATGAATTGATGCGCTTCCTCGAGCAGTTGAGAAATTGGGCGACCATGCACGTGAGACATGAATTCTTTGGTTTGTCGCATCAATGCACCAACGCACGCAGTATAGTCTTGACATTGTGCCGGCTGTAAGATTATTTGGTTAATTAAATCAATGCAAACAAATTAGTTCATCAACTCACAATATGCGGATTACTCTTGTTGTGTAGAATGTCAAGCGTAATTTGAAGCGACGAAGTGTTCCTCAACTTGATCGGCTTCAATGGTCGAACTCGTCTGATGCCACCATTGAGCAATGTTGCCGTGTCTGAGGCCGATTGATTGATTTCGCCATTTGCCACCATTTTCAATTGATATTGGCTTGCACTTACGGTTCGACTGTTGGACAAAGAATTGACGATTCACACAATACAAAACCACCAGAAATGTTGTCATCAAACCCAGTAAAATCAAAAATAGCAAAATCTCGTAATCAATATCGAGCATTTGCAGTAAATCACAAAAACAAATTTGCGTTCTAATGTTGATTTGAGTTTCAACTTGAAGTAAAATGACCCAAAGTATTCAAAATGAGTCAATCAAAATTAGCATGACCAGAATTGAATTGAGCTTATATATGCGAATGATTTACAATTTGAAGTTGATCCAAGAATTGAATAGCTAATGAACACAGACACGTGTGGTGTAAATGTGGTAGGCGTTCTAATGGCCAAATGACGTAAATCGACTATCTAAAGTGGTTATAAATAGAAAGATAGTATCTTCTTGTGTAAAATGTATAAGTAAGACAAAAGGTTACTTTCTGTACAGATTCAATAGAACAGAACTCTCTTTCCGTCTGTTCCCCAGGTGTACGTGATTGGAGCATGAAAAGAAGAAGAGCCTTTCTACAGCACACAAATCAATACTTTGCACAATTGTCAATTGGCCCAACTGCAATCGCATCACTTTATCACTCAATTTGTACGAATGTAATTGCACCCGAGCTTATTCAGCTGTAAAATTACTTATCCTCTCGCACACAATGGCCACTGGCCATATAGCCATACAAAGAAATGCTCAAACGGGGAGAGAAACGAGAAATACTTGGAAAGTGTGGGGAAGGGCTAATTAGCCTATCACTCGGACTTTATTTGTATTTCCAACCTATCGAGTGTTTGTGTGATGAAGTTTATCACAAACTTATTGAATTGAAATTGTCGATCAAATTCACTCTGTAGCTTTAAATTGATTTAACGGACATAAGACACATTGTTTCAGTTGCTATGAGCCTAGGACAGTTCGGGTACGATTCGAGTATTGAATTTGTACCTTACTGACACATTTTGAACATTTTGCAAGCAAACGTCACAATTGAAATGCAAAAATAAACCAAAAATTAATGTCATTATTAAAATCGAATAAAACTTTAATTGAATTAAATTATTATTTTAGGATTACTCGAAATTTATTGAATTGGCATCTATGACTCATAATTAAGTTCGGATTTTCCCATAATTGTGAAAAGTCAGAGGCGTATTAATCATATATAAAAAATAATTATAATAAAGGTTTGTGTTAGGATCACAATGCATTCGAATGTCTTCCACCAACATTTTATTTTCATTCGGTTTATATTTATCACTTTCTAAAAGTGTTCAAAATACAACCGAAACAGATTGTCATCAAAATACCCAAAAGAAATAAATACAATATCGAGTAACATTCTATACACAAAAATATACATAGAATTGTGTACAATGTACAGTGCACCAAGTACAACAATTGTCCTGAACCTCTCCCGACGGTGCAAACCTTAAAGTGCGCCATCGAACAATGGATCATAAAAAGCGACCAAGAAAAGAGTTAAATTGATGGAAAGTATATTTGAGTATTATTATTTTCACAGGAGACAAAAAATTAAAACAATTATTGTACAACTCGTTCGAAATGTGTCGTTGGGAACATGATCCCTGTGACTGCACTAAAGAAGGCAAAAGTGATACTGTACTGACAAGGTCGATGCATGCAAATGACTCAAACGTGCTTTGTTTACGTTCGAATCGACAATCGGTTTATTGCATGATTGGAACAAGTATGACATTATGAAAGGATTGTCTGTTGAAAAGTAGAATAAACAAAATGTACATTTTTTACTCAAGTCTAATGCGTTTTCTTAATTTCACTAATTAAATATTACAAAACTTAAACTTACAATAATCATAATAACTCTTAATAATGTTTAAGATCAAATTTAATTAGTCAATATTGAATATTGAAAGTACTTTTGTAAAAATACAACAAAATTAATTAAGAAACAGAATTGCTTTCAGGATTATTAAATATATATTCAATTATAAATATTTGCAAATTTTGCAATTGTTGGCAAGAAAATAAGTATTGCATTCAAAAGGGCAAATTTCAACTGTCTACGCGATTGTTCAATATAATAAAAGCTATATTAAAGCCATTTTCTCAGAAAAAACACTAAAAACTGTTGGATTGTGTGAGATGATGATGCTTGGTGATAACAAAATCATACGATTGACATTTGAAATTGGGTTTAAATTGCTCATTGTTTGATTGAATTTCAGACATCACTCAAACGGACGTAAGCGCGCGCAAACCAAGTCCGGTCAAGTTGAGCAGAGGAAACATTCAAAAAGTGTACAATGCAATTAGATTGGTGGAGAGTGTTTCACTAAAACACAAGTGCAAATTACATACAACACATTCGGCACTGAATAGGGACATCGTTAAGTGCTTTCATGTACGGAGGCTTTCCTCGTGAGTTCTAATGCAGTACGCAATACAATGTACAAGTTATGTCACTAATTGATGATCAAGGTGAGGGAAATTCGTGTTTGGTCAATTTGTCCAATTGCGCATCCGACTCACAAGGTCAACACAGGTATTGTATGAACGCATTATATATCAATTACATATTACAATTAAATGTAATCAATCAATTTTAAATTGAAATTAAACGCGAATTAATTGAGCTGAACAAACGAATAAAATATTAGAAGACTTTCAGTGACTTGGAAGAAATTGGAGCCAACAAAAGACTGGCAAATAGAATAATTTTTACATGATTCATTGGATAATTACTGTCGCCTACATTTCTGGTATAGATTAAATGATTAGATTAGCAACACCAATTTAAGTGACAGAAGTCAAATTTCAAGTTAAAGCATAAAAAATATCGTTTCGGAATCAATTTCAGTAAAATTGCTAATTTATTTATTCATTAATAATTAACAATAATTATCTTAAAATTCGTTCAATGGTTCCATCGTTGATGCAACGAGCTTTCAATTTCTCAAAAGCTCTAAATTGATTTGTTGCAACATTCTGCAAAAAATCATAAATATGTGATTATTTATTTACACAAAATAACTTACCAGAAAATAATCTGCTTTCACTTCATTTTTCCACACCTCCTGGTACCACATCAGTCCAAAGAACGTTCCAAAAACATACGAATACATCGCAAAAACTTTGCATTCTCGAATCAACTGTTCCAGTGAATTCATTTCATCGCTCAAATATTCGTCACTTTTCAGTCGAGCACTTTCGTGTCTATATTCTTGCAGAAACGGTACTAATTCATCATCTTCGGGGAAATGCCCATCACTGAACATAAACTCTCGATGTTTGAAATTGGAGAAGTATTCGCCCAAATCTATACCACGATACATCACCGAAGCAACATCGAAATCTATCAGATAAATGTGATTATTTGCATCATCGACGAGTCTGTTGCCACGATTGAAATCACAATGCGAGAAAACCATTGGAGAGTGCAGTTTCACAATAAGGTCATTCACAAATGTCATTGCTTCGTTGTAGTCAATTTGTGTTATTAGATCGTCTAGGTTCAATTAGATTTTACAATTAGCATCTGCAAGCTAAAATTTGAAATTACAATATTTATCTTTCAATTTGTTGTCGTTTTCCAGAAGTTTCAAATATTTTTTGCCAGAAGCCTCTGTTTGAATATTTTTTTAAAAATGCAAATGCAAATATATTTTAGCGATACATTACCACAGCCAGTCCAACCGAATATTCGATCTCGCCTATTGATAAAATCGTCCTGAACTTGATTCCACTTTGTAACCGAGTAATTCGACACTGGCATTTGCACTGAATGAACCTGTGCCACTAATCGAGCCAATTGCTTCACCATATCTGGATCGCAATCATCTTCGTGATTGAAATTTCGACTCTAGAAAGAATAAATTTTGAATTGTTTTATACCACTGGACGCTTTCCATCAAAATGTAAGTTAAATACCGGAATGTATTGATTTATGTAGCATTGTTCATTAACAAAAATTAATTTTGGTGTTATTTTTAGTTCGGACAAAGTGGTGATCACGGTAACCAAATCGAGGTACTTGACCGAATGAGAATTATCGGCAAATTCAAGAGGATTTTTGAATTTCACCACAATCGCTGGATGTTCTGTGTGAAGTCGTGTTTGAGCTTCAGATGTTAGTTCAGCGCAGCACAGATCAGAATCAACGCCCGTTCTGATATAATAAGTAATCAAGTACCAAGTAAGTTATGAATTCATTTAAATTATTATGCCATTTTATAACATTTGTGCCACTTACGAAAAGCGTCGAACAGTGAAATCTTGCTTCGTAACACGCGACCATGAATCGTTGGTATTGAATTCAGTAAAAATTTCCAACAATCGACTGACAAGTTCATCAGAAACTTTTGCTCTGTTTTCAAGTATTTCACTCATTTTAAAATAATTTGTTGTATGAACTGATTTTGATTTAGGCAATATTATAAGAATTGACCAAGTGTCGTCATTTTATATGTTTCGTATGTGAGTGTAAAGAAAAACAGCAGATTGCATATTTCACTTGCAAGTAACTATTATCGATATCTCGTTCGATACGCAAAAGTATTTGATAAAAACATTGATAGTGAAACGATTTCAGTACGATTTGAATAATCTAGGCTCCGTTTGAAGCTTCGTATGAGTCAACTAATAATCGATGATCAGTTAATCAGTTCATGTTCATAGCTGCTATATGTTTTTGAACTTTTAAATTAAGCGTGAATTGGGGCTAATGTATATGTCATAATAATTATCATGCCAATTGGGTGTATGCTTATGCAAGCAATGCAATGCAGTATTCAATATTAGAAATCAGAAAGGTTAACAAACATTTGTGCGCACATGTGCAAATGCAGTTCTGTGTTTGCATTTTGTTCTCGTTAATGCTTTAGCCGCATAGTTAATTATATAGCTATCCGCATTCATGATTTGTTGCAACTCGCTTTGAACAGCTTGTTATGCTCATCATGCTCAACCCGTGTGTATACAACAAAATGGCTTCTCAACCAACTACAACACCAAGTTCAGTTTCAAAGAAACGCAGAACCAACGGAATGGAAGTAAACCACAATCCAACTTCCCACCAGAGTGTAATGTCAACGGATATTTGCTCGAAAACAACTTCCACGGTTTTTAAAATAAATTTCAAATGGGAAATTGAACATTTCAGTTCATATTGCTACTGTGATGGGAATGAGTATCCATCGATCATCTCACCAAGCTTTTCCCCGTCCGGCAACAATCGATTTCAATTTTATCTGCAACTTTATCCAACTGGAAATAAGCTCGATAACAGTGGACATCTGTCACTGTTTTTGTACCAAACTTCGTCTGGAGTCGATAGCGACCCAACAGAACGAGTTCAGTTCAAATTAGCTTTGGTCAAGAGTGACGGTGAAAAGTACTTTCAACGGAATGGTATTGCCAAAATGAGAAATCCATATTCTGGCTGGGGCTGGGACAAATTTATTGGGCTATTCTATTTGAACACCCAAACTAGTCTACTTTTGCCTGGAGACAAGCTGACGATCGATTGTCAGGTAATAAATATATTTTATAATATAATTCAAAATATTAATTTTTTGTACATTTGAAGATAACTATCTACTCTAGACAATTCAACATCACAAACCAAGTCAAAGATGGTTTGGTCGAGGCAATTGTCGCCGCAGAAAGTCAATTGTCACATGATTTTGAACAGCTTTTCACTGGCGCCAATTCGATTGCACAAAACGATGTTGTGCTTCGAGTTGGTGGGAGAGAATTTTCTGCTCACAAAAACATCCTCATGGCACGATCTCGAGTTTTTTCTGTTATGTTCCAACATGATTTACTCGAGCGACAGCAAAACCAAGTGAACATAATCGATGTGGACGTGGACGTGTTTGAGCAATTGCTTCGATTCATCTATACAGGCAAAGTTGACGTTGACAAAATTTCTGTTGACCTGTTGGCCGCCGCCGATAAGGTTTGACTGTTTTGCACAAATTCTTTCTAAGACTTTTAGTAATGGCTTTTAAATATTCTTTTAGTACCAACTCGATTTTCTGAAATCAGTATGTGAACAAAAACTATGCCTTTCACTAAGCATTGAAACAGTATCGGAAATGTTACTACTGGCAGACATGCACCAGGCAGATCAACTCAAAGTTCGTTGCATCGATTTTGTCAATCGCAATTCCACACAAGTGATCATTACAGAAGGGTGGAAAGAACTGATCAAAAGGAGTCCCGAGCTGGTGATTCAGCTGTATCAGGATTTTGCAGTCAAATCAGCCAATTATTATGAAACGGAGTAAATTGACAAAATTGATTAATGTGGATTTAAACTCTACATTTACATTTTCTTTGAATTTATGATGAAAGTAAATTCAAATATAAATTATGTTTTATTAATGGTTTTGCCATTTTTAGTTTGATTGCACTCTATTTCATTGCATAAAGTAATCCTTTTAATATGTACTCTAACTCATATTCGTCTCTGAGTTATATATAGTTATTCTCCTATAGTAAAATGCAAAAAAATGTCACTTGTATTATTTATTTCAAGTGAATGTATTAATCAGAAATATTAAGAATATAATTTTGCATTAAAATAAATGGTTTGGTAACTTATTTGGTTTAATTTCACAAGTGTTACTTATCAAAGCAAGCATATAAGAATAATACCCTTTCTTCAACCCAATGTTGAAAAAAAATATTGGCAAATTCAAAACAATAATTCAAAACAATTAAATTAAAGTTATAATTGGATACGTCAATGGTTAATATATTATATTAATCATCCGAATCGTCATCATCGTCATCATCGTCATCCTCAATAAGTTGAACCTTTGATACATTAGACTTGTCCTGGTACAGTTGAACCAACAATTCTGGTCTCGATGAACAGAGCTGTTTCCATGCATCGGTGAGAATTACTTGGGCAGTGTTGCCATTGATAAACTTGATACAATGCATCTTCAAGTGATTGGCACTGTAAATGTCGGCAAGCGAGAATGTTTTTGCTACACTTTCGATATCGAGTAAACTGCCAAGTATGTGTTCACACATTGATTTGAGCGAGTCTAGTTGATACTACAAAATTGAGATAATTAATCATTTGAGACAAAAGATAGAAGGCACATACCTTGTCCGCAGCAGTCAACAAATCAAGAGTTACCTTATTTTCGGTTACCTTTCCGGTGTAGATGTATCGGAGCAAATCTTCAAAAACTTTAGCATTTACATCGGTAATTTCAACCAGATTTTGTTTTGCTTCTTTGGTGTCGTGTTGTAGCATTGCCCGAAATACAGGCGAGCGGGCAGAGAGAATTGCTTTGTGGGCAGCGAAATCTTTGCTACCAACACAGTGGCCAACGCGGAGGACGATGTCACTTTGGACATTAGCATCGGCCAATAATTGTTCAAAGTCATTCGACAACTGAGCTTGAGCAAGCTTGGAAGCGATGCGAACATCCTTGCTGGCACGTTTCGATACATTGTACTCATTCGAGTAAACGAATACCTAAATTTTAGTAAAAGTTAGTAAGTAAATTAATAATTGAATAATTGGTGTGTGGATAATATTATTGATTCATGATTGTATTCGAACACTAGTTACCTCACAAAAAATAGTCAATTTATCATCTGGCAATAGTCTATTTGCTTTATCAAATAAAGCAGTGCGATAGCTGTATTTAGCCCAACCACAACCAGTATTAAGCGTTGAAGTCATATCTGAGTAAAAATAAAGATTTTAAAGAATTTTAAATATAACATTACTTCGCATTACTTTCAGTTATATACTTTTCTCCATCGTCTTTCAGGATGGACACAGAAAATCGAATTCGTCTAGTTGGATCTTTTTCGATGGTGTTCCGAAAAAGATATATCGAGATAAAATCTTTGTAAAATTCCGTTTCTCCTTTTGGACAAACTTTCACGGAGAATAGAAGCCTTTTGTTGGTCGGTGGTGTGAACTTTTCTGAGAAAATATACGGCAATGCCGGAGAACCGTTACAAAAGTAGGTACTAAAATTGTTGATGGTCCATTTGAAGACAGATTTGTGCACGGTGGAACAGGTCTCGGACCAAACATCCACAAATGGTGTTGATAGTTGAGAAGAATTGGATTGGCTTTGCACTGGTGGATCATTTGTTTGGGTGTTCTTGCTTGCTGTCGTGCTCAGTCTTTTGGTGTTCTTTTTGCCTGGAGCCATTGCGATAATCAAAATATATATTATATTGGCGCCACTAAAAAAGCAATTTAAAAACACGTGCGGCTGTACAAAATTGCTGAGCAAAACAAAACATTGACATATGCTAGCCACTCATTGAGTCATTGCGCGTCTATTGCTTGTTTCAGTGAAACACTGACAAGTGTAAGAGGTTATCATTATAGTACGTAACGTTTTATTTATTTTGAAATATTTACTTTCAGAAATAGTACAGCTGTTTTATAAAACTCATACTGATAAATTGGATCAATTTACCATTGATATACTTGTCACCAAAAAAAAAAAAAATGCCACGGTCATGAAAAATAAAGGCTGCAATTTTAGGTAATTCAATGTTTATGACTTTAATAAAACAAAATTAAATTAGTTATAGATTATAATGAAACTAATAACATTTTAAAGTTAACCATCATTTGATTGACTTTTGTGGCACATGTGACTGACCCTGATACAGCGGAATCAATAGTTCTGGTCTTGATTGGCATAGCCACTTCCATCCATCAGAGCGAATAACTTCCGCAGAATTGTGATTGATAAACTCGATGCAATGCATCTTCAAGTGATTGGCACTGTACATGTCGGCAAGAAGATACATTTGGGCCACTGCTGCAATCTCAAGTGAATTGCTCAAAATGTGTTCGCAGATT
This sequence comes from Rhizoglyphus robini, assembly GCA_023373905.1. Taxonomy (NCBI): domain Eukaryota; kingdom Metazoa; phylum Arthropoda; class Arachnida; order Sarcoptiformes; family Acaridae; genus Rhizoglyphus; species Rhizoglyphus robini. The sequence goes on along the minus strand of JAKIJQ010000001.1, from coordinate 7,500,729 downwards.
GCCTTAAGTGAGTCAAGTTGGTACTACAAATGAGACATAACAGTAACGATTCATTGAAAAGTAAATCATACCTTGTCAGCTGCAGCTAACAGTTCTATAGTGACCATATCATTAGACACTTTGCCAGTATAGATAAATTTCAACAATTCACTGAATACTTTGGCATTCACGTCAGTGATCTTTACAAAATTCTGTTTGGATTCTTTCAAATCGTGCAAAAACATTGCACAAAAAACAGGTGAACGAGCTGAAAGAATTGTTTTGTGTGCCGAAAATTCTTTTGCGCCAACACGAATAATAATGTCACTTTCGACATTGGAGCCACTAAACAGTTTCGCAATGTCCTGCATCAGTTGCGTTTCAGCCAATTTGATTGATACGTCTGCATGTTGAACATCACTTTTGATTATACTACATTCGTTCGAATATGCGTTCACCTAAAATTAAAATTAATCTTTTCAAACAAACTGCAATGCATAAAACAGATCGTGCTATCTGTAGTACCATCATTACCTCACAAAAAAGAACCAACTTGTCGTCAAGTAAAAGTTCATTTGTCTTATCAAACAGGTCCACACGAGAAATAAACTTTGCCCGGCCATAAGGCATTTGAATTTTATCTAATTAAATAAAGATAATAATTGTAATAAAAGTTGAAATTAAATGGTATTACTTGGTGTTTTAAATATCTTTCCGTTGTTTTTCAAAATGGAAACAGAATACAAAATTCGTCGAGTTGAATCCTTTTCATTGGTACTAAGACAGAGAAACACAGAAATGTAGTCTTTAGCTTCTTCTCTATCTCCATTTGGGTAGAGATCCAAATTAAAATTAAGTTTGTCATTAGTTGGTGGCACAAATTTAGCTGATCTAATAACATTAATAATCTTCTTGCTTCCCTTGGAGTCGCCAGAAATATTTGCTGTATTAATATGAGTGCTGAAATTATTAATCGTCCATTTGAAGGTGACTTTGTGTACAGTGGAAATGGTCTCAGAATTGACATCGGCTACAAATGGTAGGGTCGGCGAAGTGATTGCTTGTATGGCGGCTTTTGGTGGAATGCTTGTTTGCATGTTTGCTGGTTTGGCGGTTGTGTTAAGTCTTTTGACATACTTCTTACGAGGAGCCATTGTGAATTGTCTTTCGAATTAGTTGCAACTGAAGAACAACACGATAAATTGTCAAAATTTAATTTTCATAAAGCACATTTATTGTAACTTCAATTTGGAATTTTTGATTGTTCAAATTGGGCTTGTTAGAGAACCTATCTGCAGTGCAGATTCTGCACACAAGACTACTGTAACACACACAACTTCCCTCAACAATTCCACGTCCACAGACGATGTTACGCTTTGTGACGTTTCTAATCCGACTCATTATCTGACTCATTATAATAATATATCGACGTTTAGAAAACGTTAGGCTACGCACTCACACTGTTAATTAACTTTATTCAAGTGATTGATTCTATTTCGTTTCAAATCAGCAAAAAAGTATTCACAACTTTGTCGCATTTTTTATCGAAAATTTGTCAGCTGTTTTATTTGCTATGGCTTCTAAGACGAGAACCATCAACACTCGATTGAGCAACAAAAAACAAAAATCAGTCAACATGCAACTTGGCGAGCCTCAAGTACTGCCGCCAACTCAATCGGCGCCAATTGTGTCCGAAATGTGGTCGAAAACCACTTCGATTGAGCACAAAGTGATCTTCAAATGGCAAATTGAAAATTTTAGTACATATTACTGCAGTGATTCCAATGATTATTCCTTTATTACATCGGATAAATTTTCTCCTCTCACCAACTCAAAGCTTCAATTCAATCTAAAGCTTTATCCAAAAGGCGACAGAGACGATGCGAAGGATTATATATCGTTATATCTTTGTCTCATCGATGCCAGCGAATTGCCACGGACCAAATATTCATTTTCAATTCTGAAGGCCAATGGAGAGAAATTTAAAACTTGGTGTAATTTATAAATCTTTTAGTACTGTCCCACTTAACGAGTTTGTTTTACTATTTGCAGTTGCCGCATCTAAATTTGCTTCCAGTGGATTTGGGTTTTCAAAATTACTTCTTTATTCTATCGTGAACAATATGGAAAATGGATTATTGCCAAGGGATACATTGACTATTGCTTGTGAGGTAGGATAATATGAAACGTTTGATATTTTAATAATGATTTTAAATTGAAATTAGGTGAGCGCATATACTGGTCAGCTAAATATATCTGGCAGTAAAGTTTCTAGTGATGCTATCAAATTGGCCGAAAGTGAATTTACTCAAAACTTTGCAAGCCTTCTAACCAGTGCCACTCCTGTGGTGCCAACCGACATTGTTCTTCGTGTTGGCGGAAAAGACATTGCAGCTCACAAGTTTATTCTTATGATTCGTTCTCCTGTTTTTGCTGCAATGTTTCAGCACAACCTAAATGAGATTAGATTGAATATGGTGAATATTCCCGACATTACTGTGAGTGTATTTGAAGAGTTTCTGCGATTCGTCTACACAGGAAAAGTCAATCTCGATAAAGTGACAATTGAGCTATTGGTCGCAGCTGATAAGGTAAGGCTCCTGTCATACATCTACTTAATTTTTTTGGTTTACTTGATTTGTATTCTAATTTGCAGTACCAGCTTGGCACTCTTAAATCGATCTGCGAACACTCACTTGGCAGTAGGCTCGAGGTGGATTCTGTGATGAAGGCTTTTCTGCTTGCCGACATGCACGGTGCCCATCATTTGAAGGCTCAGTGCATTGAGTTTATCAATAAGAACTCAGGCCAGATTATTTCCTCTGAAGGATGGAAACATTTGTGCTCGTACAGGCCTGAATTGGTGATTCAGCTCTATCAGAGCTTTACTAAATCTCCTTCCATTGATACCAATGGTATCGATAACATTTACATTAATTAATTTATATTATGCGTCTGTAAAATTTAAATGTAACTATATTAATTAGATTAACTATATTAAATATTTCTGATTTATTTTGCTCAAAGATATGCTTTCTGCCTATTTTCATACGAGACTCGTTTTGGTAGTTAAAAAACATTTTAAAATCATTTTAAAAAATTATTTTTATGTAGACTAGTGACATCTCGTGATGAGATGCACGTACTTTTGATTACTTTGTTTGTGACTATTTGTGCTTATTTGCTAATCTGTTTCACTTTCTGTTGGGTAACTTGTGTGGACACTGCGTCGAAGATTTGAAGCGAATTTTGTATAATAAATCGTTCGGGCATTCTTGTGTGATGCAAATCAATACTAATCAATCATATTGCTCGTTTACAAATCTCTGCCAATTTACATCACAATGAATCATCACAAAAACGCCCCGACACAAGATAACACGAACCAAAAGATTGACAATTCTGTTCAAGAAGATGAAAAGCTTGTTGAATTTTCTAAAGTTGTAGCCACCACTTCTTCATCAGTGCACAATGTTGCCTTTCAGTGGACTATTGAACATTTCAGTACATATTACAGAAGAAATAAAGCAATTCCTAGTATTATATCACCAAAATTTGGTCCCTCAACCAGCGATGAACTTGAATTTAGGTTGCTTCTATATACGGATGGCCAAAATGAAGAATTCAGAAACTACATTGCACTGTATTTGTATCCAAATAATATTAGTGCTGTCAAGAATGACCCAACTCGTCGAATAAAAGTATCATTCTCACTACTGAAAAGTAATGGCGAGAAATGCAGACGCCAAAGTAAGCACTCAATATTACAATAGAGTATTCTGTTTTATTCAATTATATAATGATAATTATAATAATTATTTACTAACCAGAATTATCTTTTAGCTGCAATAGACGAACTTCTTATTGGCTGTGGTATGCCAAAATATATTTCACGAAAGACTTTGTTTGACCATTCAAATGAACTTTTACCAGATGACAAACTGACTGTCATCTGTGAGGTATTTCGTTCTGGGTATAATTGCGATATAACTCACTCACTATTTGTCTAGGTAACTGCATATGTTCAACAATTCAGTGTTGTCAATAATTCTATCAACGTCGACCAAACTGGCAATGCAATCATGCATGCACAGAATCAACTTGCACAAGACATCGGAACACTGTTTGCCGATCCCAAACTTAGTGATGTTACTCTTGCAGTTGGAGACCACAATTTTGCAGCACACAAGAACATTCTCAGTGCTCGGTCTCCCGTTTTCTCGGCAATGTTTCAACACGATTTGACAGAAACTATGCAGAACATTGTGAACATTATCGATGTCGATGCGGAAGTGTTTGAAGTGCTACTTCGATTTATCTATTCAGGGAAGGTGGCTACTGAAGAAGTAACCATTGACTTAATGATTGCTGCCGATAAGGTACGACTGAAATGCATTGTTTTAATACTAATTGAGATGACATTTACAGTATCAACTCGAATCACTTCAGGCACTCTGTGAGTACCCGTTGAGTAATTCGCTGACAATCGAAACGGTGGCTCAAACATTATTACTTGCCGACATGCACAGTGCCAATCATTTGAAGTCAAAGTGTATCGAATTTATCAACAACAATTCAGCTCATGTCTTTCTGTCTGATGGCTGGAAAGAATTATCCTCCGCCAGACCTCAATTGATTGTTCAGTTGTATCAAGACTCCTTCAACGATTCATTCCCATTATATCCCGCTACTAAGAAACAAAAAACAAAATAATCTCTTCAAAGATGATTAGCTGATACCATACTGGTAGTTAGTGACATTTACTTTTGAAAAATCAGTTGATTCAGAATCAATAATTATTGACTATTTTACTTTAGTTTTAAAATGTGATAATTTTGTATGAAACAATTGTTTAATAATTTATATGGCTTATTTGGATTACTAAATTATACAATTATATAAAAGCTAAAAGCTTTCATTAGTAAGACGCGGCAATAAATTGTTCGTTTTTTAAACTCACTAGATGTCGCCACTAGTTATGAAGTTTCTTTGTGCAAAACATGTTCTCATTGATAATTCTGCTTGAGGTGCATCTGAAGCAATCACTTTTGACTGAACTCGTGTTTACTACTCAAATCGACTAGAATATGGCTCGACGAAAGAATCAGCCGAAACAAGACACCATCACAAAAGATACTTCTGCTGTTTCTAGTTTTGCAAAGGAAAGTTGCGCTCTCCTTCAAATTCCTGCCGTTCCTTCTGTTCCTGAACTGACTGCCATGACCTCGTCCAAGGTAGATAAAGTGAATTTCAAATGGACTATCGACAATTTTAGCGATTATTATCGACTCGAATGTACACAGTCTGAAAATATTGAGAGAATTAAATCACCTATATTTTCTCCGCCAAGCAATCTAAATTTGAAATTTTATTTGTCAATTTTTCCAAAAAGTGATCGTGGAGAATTCAAGGATTTTGTGGGACTATTTCTTTCTTCCAATAATGAATTGGACAATTCTTCAGGCCGAGTTGAGTATATATTGTCAATTGTGAAGAACAACGGAGAGAAATGGAATACATTTTGTAAGGATAATTTATAAAAATATATTTAATTTATTTATGTGTTTTATTGTTTGCTTGTAGGTGCCTTTAACAAATTTGGAATTCCTCGTGGTTGGTCGAAATATATTCCGAAAAAAATATTATTAGAGAGAGCTAGTGAACTAATGCCCGACAACAAACTTACCATCTACTCTGACAGTAGCCGTTCCCAGGTTGAGACTAACGGATCTGTATGAAAGTCACCAAATTTCTTTAGCATAATTATCTAAAAATTTTAAGCATAGTAACTAAGCAAAATGGGTTCAAACGTCGGAGAAACCCGAGGTCAAAGTTTACAGTAATTTAATTAAAAATCGTTACTGCGCATGCGCTATAGATAACTTAGTGACTAGTTGTGAGTGACAGTCACAGCCAGTGACATTGCGGAGAAAATTTATTTGATTTTTAATTTGAAAATCGATCATTGATCATGAAACAGAAAAGCGGGGTAGTGGCAGTTGTGGTATGCAGTAGAAGCACACAGAAGTGTTACCACACAATGCCACAACGTCGTTTTTCGAGGATGTCGATTGTTGAATAAATACTGTACGTGGATGTAAACAATCACCATGAGTGTAGTATAACCTACTATCTTTGGGCATTCAAGAAGATAAATATCAAACCAAAAAATGAACAACTTTCACACCAACTTGCCAATACCTACAGAATTGTTTTTATATATTTTGCTGGCCAAAAGAATCTAATTATACTTGACAGGTACTTTACAGTTGGACTTCGATCAAAGATGACAATAGGATCGTCGAATAAGCTTTAACTATAGCTATCAAAACAGTACATTCAACATTCACCGCAAAAATACAAGCGAGTTTACAACTACTTGACACACGCTTTCAAATTCCTGATGGTATATCGGATTATTCAGTTTGGATTGGGTCAGCAAAAAGCTCAATGATCGATTTTCAAATTAAAATCAAATAAATTTTCTCCGCAATGTCACTGGCTGTGACTGTCACTCACAACTAGTCACTAAGTTATCTATAGCGCATGCGCAGTAACGATTTTTAATTAAATTACTGTAAACTTTGACCTCGGGTTTCTCGAACGTTTGACCCCATTTTGCTTAGTTACTAGGCTTAAAATTTTTAGATAATTATGCTAAAAAAATTTGGTAACTTTCATACAGATCCGTTAGTCTCAACCTGGGAACGGCTACTGTGAAGTATTATTTTCACAAAACTTGAGATATTAATATTTATCAAATATTTGACTAATATTCGCTACATTGTTTAGATTACTGCCTACACCGAAGAATTCTCAATTTGCAGTCTCAATAGTAATGAAACTAACAAAGCAATAAAAGATGCCGAAGTTAAATTAGCGAAAGACTTGGAAACAATGTTCATTGATCCTAAACATAGTGATGTTTCACTTCGAGTTGGTCCTAAAGACTTTACAGTACACAAGAATATTCTTGCGTTTCTTTCTCCGGTGTTTGCTGCAATATTTCAGGACGACCTGCGTGAGACCAGACAAAACCAGGTGACCATCATCGATATCAAAGTGGAAGTGTTCGAAGATTTATTGAGATTTATGTATACCGGCAAAATCAATTCAGATAGATTGTCCTTTGACTTGTTGGTTGCGGCAGATAAGGTAAATGTAAATGTGAATTATTATTTTGTATTCAGTTTTGATTAATTTATTATTGCAGTACCAACTCGATTCACTCAAAACAATTTGTGAACACTCGTTGAGCAATTCACTTCAAATCGAATCGGTGGTACAAATTTTGATGCTCTCAGACATGCACAATGCTAGCATTTTGAAGATAAATTGCATCGACTTTATTAACTACAATTCAACTCAGGTGATCAGCACTGATGGATGGAAACAACTGTGCACTGATAGGCCCGAATTGTTAGCTCAGCTTTATAATGATTTCTTCAAGAAGCACAAGCCAAGCTAAACTTTCAATTGAATAATTCAATTTATTTATTTATTTATTTTGTGACTTTTTATTGTGTTCAAGAATTATTTTGAGATTTATGTTTATGTTTTTCATTACTTGCCGATTTTTAATCTAAACGAAAATGTTATTTGTCTAATTCTTTCATTTGTAGGCAATTAAAAATTCAAATTTAGTTGCCAATTATATTTTGAAATGCCCAAATTGAGCAAGTCCCGCCAGTGTCATTCGACGCTACCGGGCTTACATTTTCATTGTCACGTTGTTTATGATTGTATCATCTGCAAGCTTGTGTCGTCTTCATTCTCTCAAAGTTGTTTCGTCTACTGTATTTTCTTCTTTTCTATTTTTGTGAATTTGATAATGGATGACAATTTTGTCTGTTTAAACGCCGGGGCGTACCGTGGCCCGAACCCATCTAGACAAGAACAACAACCATAAGTGACTTTTCTCGGTCAGGAATACTCTCTCGGACGTCGTTGCCACGACAACTTGTACTTTGCGCAAAGTGGTCTTCTAGTGGGAGATTGAACATTTTCTACTTATTATAACTTCAATTCGGATTTAAACGAAAAGCTTTTGTCGCCTAATTTTTCTCCATAAACAATGACAAGCTGTAATTCAACTTGGTGCTTTATCCGAAGGGAAATCATGAATATAATAGGGAGTTTCTGACAGAAACTTTCTGTCACTGTTTATTGAGCCTCATTTTGGTGAGAATGACCCAACTCGTCGATTTCTTTTTTAAAGTTTCATTGTCTAACCCCAAAAGAGAGAAATGTAACACTAAATGTAATTCAAATATTAATATTTTAACTTGTTATTAATGTTATATTAATAATGTATTTTTTTATTTATTTTAGCCAAGTCTACTAAATTGGAAGGTAGAACTTTTGGTTGGGAACAATTTATTGCTCGAAATATAAATATTTTGACAAAGGGAAAAGCTAATTTTGAGAAGCTAATTATTTATTGCCAGGTATTTATGCGTTAATTAATAGGTGTCAAAACAATAAATAAGTATTTTTAAGGTGCAAGCCTATGTTAATTACTAATTTGATCAAAGATCAAACAATCGATGCAATCAAACTTGGGGAAAGCCAATTGCCCTACGACTTGGGAGTACTGCTTGAAGAAACAAAAAATAGCAATGTTGTGCTACGCGTTGGTGGCAAAGATTCTCTACGCAGAAAGATATTATCAGAGCTCGTTCTCCAGTATTTGCTGCAATGTTTCAATACAATTTGAAAGAGACCCGACAGAGTACTAAGTCAAAACACTTAAGTCTATCTGCGAACATTTTCTGGGTGATTTATTGACAATCGAAAACGTCGCCCAAACATTTCTTTTTGTTGACATGTACAACGCCAATCATCTCAAGACAAAATGCATCGACTGTATCAACAAGCACCCTGCTCAAGACATCATCGCCGATGGATTGAAACAAATGTGCACCACCCGAATTGCTGGCTGTGCTGTTTGAAGGTTTCGCTGATATGTTCAATTCGTTGGCTTCATCGGCAACTAACAAGAACTTTTATTTAGTTAGTACTACGAACAAAGTTGGTCGTTACATATATTTTCGCCGCGATATTTTGAAACAAGCTATAGCTATAATTATAATTATGTGTTGCCAAACGGCAAACTTACCATTTGCTGTCAGGTAGGCTTTCAATAATTTAAAACAAATATTTCAATTATGATTAATTAAACAAATATTAATTACCAATTGTTTTTGCCTTATTTTTAGGTGACGGCATTCGCTGACCAATTCAATTTGCCTAATGCTACCAGGTGAAACGGGTGAAGTAATCAAGCTTTCTCAAAGCCAGTTGGGTCATGACTTGGGAACAATGCTTGAAGATGTCAACTCTGGTGATTTTGCAATCAGCTCAAAGGGGAACAAACAGAATCGTGCGATCATAACTGGCATGGACGTAGAAGAATTTTAGGAATTGCTTCGATTTATATGCACGGGGAATGTCTCCAAAGTGCCTAGTGAGTAATGCTTGTGGCTGATAAAGTATGACTTTTATTTTGTTTTGCATTGTTCAATACTTAAATATTAATATATTTGCAGTATCAACTCAATTTGCTCAAATCAGTGTGTGAATTTCAGTGATTTCCTGTCAATCAAGACCGTGGCTCAATCATTATTGTATGCCGACAAACACAGTGCATCACTTAAAGTCACGATGCATCGAATTTATTAACACCAACTTTACTCAGGTAATTGCAACCGATGGATGGAAGATCATTTGGCTTATACTCGACCCGAATTGGTAGTTCAGTTATATCAAGATTTGTTTTCGACATCAATTTAAAAAACATAAATCAAATTAAGTTATTTATATATTCACATAGTTATACTAGTATAAAACCAGCAGCATGCGTTATGAAACCATTTTAATTTATTAAGAATAAGTAACGCCGTTGGCGTGAAGTCGGAGCCGGTGTATAACAGACAATAAGTCAGACACTCAATCACACAATCATCAGTTATACTCTTTTGATGACTGTATGAAGAGTGTCACTGCGCAATGCGCAATGCGCATCCCTTTTGCGCACAGCGGGCGCGCTGCTCGGCGTGTGTGCTTATCTGTGTCTCACACCCACTGTTGACACTCACAACTTGTCAGTCTCTACACATTTCTATGCAAAATTTGATTTATTTTTTGAAAAATCGTTGCTCCGTTGACCTTTGACCTATTACCCAAAAGGCACAACTTCACCCCAACCAGAACATCGTGTAAAATTTTCAAGCCGATCCATTGAACCGTATTGACGCTATCCCAAGGACAAGCCTTTTCCATTTGAGTCAACGCAGAGTCGTCACTACACTTACTCGCTCGCTTCGCTCACTCGAAGTTCCGCTCCGACAATAATATTTCACACCTTTTCTCACATTTTTAAGTTTTTACTTTATTAATCATCATTTTTAAAAATACTTCCAATCTACTAAAACTACATCTATTAATACTACATATGTTGATTAACGGACTATTTTTATCTTGACTTGTGATTTTAAAAAGTAGCTTTTATTATATAGTATGCCAGTTTATTTGGAAAATATATCTACTTTGTCATTGGCCTGTGTGCTCATTGATTCGACCATTTTACACAAAACCGAATACTCTTTTGCATAATTCTTCATGTAAGTAAATTTTTCGTAATACTCTTTTCTGTAATTTATTTTCATGTTTATGGACAAATTTGCGGGAGTTTGGCTTGTCTTCTCATTTCCTCTTTCTCTAGCTTGTATTTTAGCTGCTAGATGGCTGCACCTGAATGATGAAACTCATTACGAAACAGCTGTTTTAAATTGCAAATTGCGTCTTCACAGTTGTACTCTACTGAGTCTACTCTTCTTATAAGTCAGTTCTGAACTTCTGATTGTCTTTTCAACAATATCTTTATGCAGCATTATCAACAATAATTCAATTGTGAAGATGGAATCAATCTCTCAACCAAAATGCGCCAAATCAAACGTATGGACACGAACATTGTCGAACAACCTATTCAGTACACAAAGTTGCCACATGTGGACAAATGAATATTTCAGTTTCTTTGACAACGACCCCGAAAACGCTCATCCTACTATTGTTTCGCCAAAATTCTTTCCTCCATCTAACGAAGAGCTGGTATATCATTTGCGAGCTTATCCCAAAGGTCACATGATTATGATGACTACTTTTCGATATTTTTCTATCTGCTCAAAGAGGAGAACAAAAATTAAAATCGACGAATTGAACTCACATTGTCACATTGATCAACAGCAATAGTCAAGAGTGTTACGCTAAATGTAAAATTAACTGAATGTTTGTTTGAGAAATAATAATTAATTATATTATTATTTATATAGCCGAACGATTTATCCTAACGCGTTATATTCGCGAATATATCAAATGGTTGGCACAGATTTATGACTCGAACTAATCTGCTCGACAAAGCCAATGGATTGCTGGCGAAAAATTGACTATCTATTTCAAGGTATTTCATATTCAACATATTCCTCTATCTAGGCTTAAGGCTAATATAGATGTTCAATTGGCATATATGATATATGATATATATTCTATAGGAATGGATTGAGAATTTAAGTATCGGTTATATTTGATTTGATTTCAATCAATCAATCAATGATCGTTATTTATTTTACTTCTAAAATGCTTTCTATTAAATTAAGTCTTGATAACATTTAATTAATGTTTTCTATAGAACTTATCTTATCTTATCAATTTCTTCTCTATTTAGGCGGGGCAAAAGCGCGCGTCTTTATCTATTTTCTATTTGTCGCGTTTAAGCTTTTGCGTTTTGGCCTTTTGTCCAATTACGAACTTTCCATTTTCTAGTGATCTTCATAGACTCACTGGCGTCTCAAGTTCTGTCTCTACACCGCCACTGAAACTATTTGAACTATTCTTGAAACGACCATTATCATTACAATGGCTACTCTACGAAGAATCTCCAATCAAATCTATAGTAAACAGAAGCACCCTGTCATACATTCTGATTCAATCCCAACGTCGAAATACAATTCTGTGAGCAATGTTTTGGCCAAGACCACTTCGGTGACTCACAATGTTAACTTCAAATGGGAAATTGACAATTTTTCCATCTATCAAACCGAACGAATTTTATCACCGCAATTTTTTCTATTATCCAACGATGAAGTGAAATTTAATTTGGAACTTTATCCAAATGGCAATAAGAAAGTTACCCGAGAATATATTGCAATCTATCTGTATTATGCTTCTTATTCGAAAGCGGCTTATCACCCGGCAAGTCGAATTCAGTACTCGTTGTCATTACTGAACAGCAATGGAGACAAATGCTACACAATCGGTAATTATTAATTTATATTTTTTTACTTTAATTTCTATTTCTAATTTGCAATTTGGACACGTTTGTTAGTCTCAACGGCGAAACTAGACTGCACTTATGGCCGGCAAATATTCGTACTTTGCAAGAAACTGTTTGATGAAGCAAACGAATTGCTTCCAAACAACAAGCTGACCGTTTTATGTGAGGTGGGTTTGCACATCTATGATGTAATTGTAATGTAATATATTAATTTTGCGCATCGATTTTATTTATAGGTGACCTCATTCTCTGACCGCTTCAATATGACAACAAATAGTCCCACCAATGTTGAAACTGAAAAAGTGCTTAAACTTGCCGAATGTGAGTTGGCTAGTAACTTGGGAGCAATGCTTGAAGACACCAAATCGGGCGATGTTGTTCTTCGAGTTGATGGCCTAGATTTTAGGGCTCACAAGAGTATTCTCAAAGCTCGTTCCCCGGTGTTTCGTGCAATGTTTGAGCATAATTTAAATGAAACCAAACAAAATCTTGTTGTCATTATCGACGTGGATGCTTATACTTTCCAGCAATTGTTGAAATTTATTTACACAGGAAAGATTGCTGTTGGAGATGTAACAACCGAGTTGTTGTCTGCTGCCGATAAGGTAAGATTTTGTCTATTTTGTGAATATTGTTTAAATATGAATTAACGATTCATTGCAATTTATATATTATTGCAGTACCAACTCGATACACTGAAGTCAATCTGTGAACATCGGCTAAGTGAATTACTTGAAATAGAGAACGTGGCTCTTGTGTTGTTGATTGCCGACATGCACAGTGCCAATCACCTCAAGATTAAGTGCATTGATTTTATCAACAAAGACAACAATTCGGCTCAAGTGATCGCCACCCAAGGATGGAAGGACCTATTCTCAGTCCGGCCCGAGTTGGTGGGTCAGTTGTATCAACATTTAGTTACCTCTTCAGCGCACAAGAAACGTAAATTAAACTAATTTATTTAAGGGGATTCTATAATCAACTTGTAACAACTATTTAGTCTACACTACATTATACTACATAATAATTTCATTTTACTTACCTTTGTTTACTTCGAATCTTTGCACATTTATCTAAATAAAACTAATTTTATTTCGAGATTTAAGATGGAACTACTTTTTTTTGGATCAAAATAATAGTAAAATCTAAAAGAGATTCTGCTTATTATTCATAATCAATCAAGGTTTGATAGTAAATGTCAAAACAATGGCCTAAACTAAATAAACAAATACTCAAATTCAATTTGAATGCAGTAACTGCAAATTGCAGTTTGTCCTACTGTCACTGGATGCCGCTTAGTGCGTTGCTAGAGTAAAAACAGCTTTATGTCAAGGCCTATATATATTTATGAAGTTTATGCTAATTTTCTGATAACTTATTTCAACAAAATCCATTGCTCCTCGATGAAACTAAATTTTGCTTCATTTAGCGTTCAATATTTAATAATCTGACATGAAGACGAATGCAAAGAAACGAACGTTACTATTGACAATATTGCTACCGTCAGTTCAAGTCTTGGTTGCCTTCGCTGTTACTCGAATTTATGCAACTTGCCATTTTGTCATTTTAAATTATTTGACATTAGTGCAGACTACTTTGCTTCACATTGTCACAATGTCAACTTATCAGCGATCATAGCCATTATGATTTCTATTTTATCCATAAATACTTCTGATTTCTACATTTGCAACTATCAGCTCAACGAGAAACTTTTATTGCAATCGTATTTGGAGCCTTTTGAAATGGCAAATATTTTTAATCACAACCACTACTACTTGCCTAACAATAGTTCTCATTGAATTAAAAATTTCAGTGTCAAAACTAAGAAATCTACACCGTGACCTCTTGCTTAAAGAATTGCAATGCAAATAAAATGGCAATTTGCCCGTTTGTCGAAATGAACTCTCGCCAATATTGGTCGTTTACGTAACATGTAAGTTCAAATTACCGATAGTAAAATGGTCACATTTTTCTTGCTTTACTATTTTTATTATTACTTATGATTTATGTGTTACTACATATTAGGCACATTCATCAGCACGCGATGTTTAGTATTCTGTGCCGAGTTGGTCACTAAATTGGCCCAATGCAGGAAAGGATGACAAATGGACTTTGCTTCTTATTATTCTCGTATACGTTGAGCATTATGATTTGTTTCGTCTATTGCCAAGTAGTGTGCCATTTTTTTTTGTTTGAGAGTTGTGGTGGACACTATGACGATTCTACTGTGTTTAAGCTCGAATCGGCATATACGCGTAATCGATGAAATGAATTGTAAATTGCATTGGGTCTGGTCGAGTTCGAGTCGGTCTATTTGGTCACACACGGGCGCACTAACCAGATGATGATTTATTGGCCATCGACTTGGTGCAGACCGAGAGGACTTGCTTGTGTGATGCGGTCGGCATCGTGGGCTGTGTGTGGAATGTGTAATCGAGTCGAGAGAGCCACTTGTGCAGTCATGAGTTGGCCACATACACTCAAACTCGCATACATATGGAACTTGAAGATATGTCCGCTTGTACGGTGATTGCTTTGTCACTCGGACACACAAATGCAATCGACACACGATTTGGCCATGATTATGATGATGATGATGATGAGGCTTATTAAGCGAACAGTGCACACACCGAGCTGAGACAATCGTAATGATGATGACCACTATTTGTCGAGTGACACCAGACACATTAACCATTCTGTGCACGAACTCACTCGATTCTACCGTGCCACACATTTGGTTCGCTTCAAATTAGTTTACATTGTTTGGTTTGTTCTTACAATTTTGAGATATATCAAATAAATTTGATTTGGTTAGAAGCTACGGCCTGCAAGACAGGAAAATGGAAATGATTTTATAATTTACCGTTTAATTTCAGTTTGCCGCTTTAGGCCATCATGACCTGGCTCGTCGAGCTTTGTCCCCATTGCCTTCTTTCATGTTTGGTGACAACTAATTTTGGATAACGATTTGATTTGATCCACTTTGTATTATGAAACCCTCGGCTTGTAGCTGCTTTGTATGACTGTGTCCAATGGGAACAACGTGTTTTCGTGTTTCACTTTAAAGTTCAAGTGATTTGCATAATTTCTAAAGTGAGCAAAGACCTTTTTTGAATGGAACATTTTTGCTCTTGATTCGCAAATGGACCATAACCAAGCGGACCTTGGTCTGATAGAATCCTCACATCTCTAGGTTCTGTGCTGCTGTAATAGGCAATGTGCCTTTGCACGGTGGTGTAATTGAAATTAGTTCAGCCTTGTTACTTGGACCACTTGTATGAAGAGCTGTTGAAGGCATAAGTGTTGTTGTTGACATGCCTGGGCCCCTCACTGGTCTGCTCTCTTTGGATCGATCATAGATAGCTGTCCAGGTCCGTTATCGGCCATGTGCACAACACTCAAACACTCATTCATTCATTCATTTGAATCCATTTTTGTTCACCCTGGCCGATCGAGTCACTTTGCGGACAAAGTGGTTGCTTTCACTGGCACTCGGCCTTTTTCTCTCACTCACTCGGTGATCGGACAAAGTCAAAAGGACTAGCGCGTTTCGGTGCCTTTTTGACTAATTGATAGGCTTATGTATGTATGTATGTGTGTGTGTGTGTGTGTGCGAGTCATGCAAATCAACAACTCGACTCGTTTTCTGATTTATTCTGTGTCCATTCTTTAGAGTCGGTGCTAATTGACGCATTGCTAATAAGCCATGATATGCTTCCGTTCGGTTCTACTGTTGTGCAGCTCACTCTCATTCGCAGCCAAATGGACCGTGTAATTGGTCTCTCCATTTACAGTTGTGCCTGCTTGCTTGTCCGTGTGTGATTTGTCTCACAATGTGAATCACTCTCGATGTGCTCTCTGGCCAGTACGAGAGATTGCGTGCAACCATGTACCATTTGTCCATTCACTGATTTGTTGTCTTTTCGGTTTAAGGCCCAATTGAGTTTGTCTTCTTTATTCAATGTGATTTATTTTGAGCAACCATGTATTTGTGTCTACCATACATCCAGTGGGAAACACCTGATAGTCCATCAGGCCTATTTTTTACTTTGCTTTAACCAAACTTTCGATTCGTTATAAACTCAAACTCAACTGGCACCAACCCGAAAGCATCTTTCACACCCGACCTAGCCTTGTCCCCAATTGTCCTATAGTTCATGTTAGGCAAGGCATTGCGTTAGCCAAGCTCACTTTGTCATCAGTTTTGTTCATCATCATCAATTTGTCACAATTCACACGGACTCAAGCACATGCACACACGTGTGGATGTAGATTTGAAGAGGCACTCTCTCGAGTGTCGCTTGGCCCTCTTGGTCCAATTGGTTCCGAGCGGTACAACCGCACCGTCGATTGTTGCAATTGTTCGTTTGTCTTCATATTATCGCATTTAATCGATAGGCCGCTAAGTGGGCCCAAGGCCTTCCCAAACAGAAGGCTCACCAAAGAAAGCATTTGTGCACTTTGGGCCTTCCGAAAGTGCGCTCTACTCACTCTTTATGCATTGCATTGTTATTGTTCGTCAATTTCACGCTTTATTATGAATTGTTCCAATTTTGCTCTTTTGGCTTCTCACTTGACTCGATAAGTGTGAAACACTCTAACTGCACCTTGACTCTGCAACACATTCGATACTTGACACTGCCATACTTGACTTTACATGCATTGATTCTGAGATATACATTCGCCATATATAGATTGGCAATAGTCGAGGACCTTTAGGTCCTTTTGGTCAACTCTCGTTTTGTTGTTGTTCACTTTACGGTTTCGGTTGACTTTTTCGATTTGGCCCAACTACACTCACACACTCACACACACAGCCTTCCACTTGAATGGATCTTCACCACTCGATTGTATGTTTGACCCTGCTAGGGCCCTACAAAGAGGAGTGCTGATATTTCTCCCCGTGATAATTTGTCACCACCTCGGGGCCCAGAACGTGCAAGTTGCTATCTTTGGGCCAGAGCACAAGGCCCAATTTTGGACCTCTCCTAATTACACGCATCATTTGGTTCCACTTCAGTTGGTGAGAGAGCACTAGGCCGGAGGTAGCAAACTGGCAAACGGTCCCATTTGTGACTTGCGTCAATTAGCTAATTAACACAATGGCTCTATAGGTCCAGAGTGCTTCAGTGTTGAATGATCCGGGTTTACGTGTGATTAAACCTTTAATTTCCAGCTGCCAGTACCGAAAGCTAGGTTCGAGCAATGTGTCTAGTATAGTAGTGTATAGTATAGTAAATTTTCGAGTCATTTAGTCAATTCTGTCTGACTCACAGTTGACCATACACCGGTGATCGGTCTCACTTGAAAGCAATCTCACATCTGTGACTTGACTGTACGTTGACAACTGCACGTCACCAACTTGTGGCCTAGTCCTCCTTTGACCGTACCGAAATGAGTGACTGCGGCACACACTAGGTTTCGGTGTGGACCGCGTGTGCGCTTGCACTCCACTGCCAGTGGTGAACCTCGTGCTTCATTAGGTGCTCTATGTTTCAGTTAACTAAGGACCATAGGGCCCAAGGACTATGCATATTCACTTTCATTCACTCAAACGAACAAAACAATTTGTCACCCATTGAAAGAGTTGATTTGATCTCGTGACAACCTCACCATGTACACCTTGTTAGTCACCTTGAAGTGTGCTTTGTTAATTTAAATGGAATTTTAAAGAATCACAATTAAAGAATTTATTAAGGAATTCAAAATATAAGAGAGACCAAAATTCTTGCAGTCAAGTGAACCACAAAAAGGAACTTACTCTGCAAAATTATTTAATTTGTAAATTCTGCCGCATTCTCTTCAAGTAGCAACGTACTCCCCAACGTGCAGCCAAGCACCCAATTTATGCCCGTTTGTGTTGTGTCTCGCGTCATTGGTGTACAAATTTTATTGCTCGGCAATGTGTTCACTGATTATTATATTAAAAATGTAATAACTCAACAAATTGATAAGTTGGCAGTATTCGGCTTGCCAATGCCATAAAATCAGTCACTCCACTTGCTGAGGTTAACAAGTTTTCGGTCTACTTGTTCAGGGGGGGCAAGGGACACTGAATGCTCTCTGGCCACAGCTGAGTCTGGTTGGTTGGGTGCTGGCAAGCAATGGACGCACAATTGTCGCTGCTTGTCACTGCCAATTGGTGTCGAGTGCAGTGGCCACAAGTGAGACCATCGCCATCACCACTACCACCACCAAATTGGCTCGAGCAAATGTCACCAAGTGGACTCAGTCATTGGCACACGCCGTCTAACCACCAAATTGGCATGTGTGCCTCATGTACAACTTTATGAGCCATAAACACATAACACACAACACACATGTTTATGGGTAGTTGACTTTTATGAGGGATAACCCAACTTGGACATATACACCAAGATACATAGTCTAATGAGCAAGGTTGCCAATTATGTGCTCGATTAGGACTGGTGGTGTGATGCTTCCGATTATACTTTTGGTCCATTTTTTGATGAATAGCTTTTGCAAAACGATTGCTTTCGTTGATTTGTGTTTGGCACACACAATTTGTTATTATAATTTGGTTTCAATTTCACGCTTGTTTTGACCACAGTCGGAACGTTTGTTTCAACTCGCATAAACAAACACCAAAGTGGAATTTGGCCAAACGTATCTACGTCCATCTTGTCGGTCACTCTTTCATCGAGTATCGATTGTTTTGTTGTGTGTTTACAATTGAAAAAATAGTTTGCGGTTGCTTTGAAACTTTTTTGCGGAATGATTGGTTTTTGCAGGTCTATGTTTGTTTTTGGTGTTCGATTGGTTGTCTCGATCGGTGTTGGATGGTTGTCGTGACACGTTGAGTGTCCCTGTGCCACAGCCGGCACTCTCTGTGCAAACACCCACGCGTCTGCACCCTCTCGTCCACCGGCAAGTGTTTATCTTGTTCTCTCATTCATTTGACTTGTGTTATTGATCATCCATTGATGCTTGTCTGTGTGTGTGTGTGTGTTTGCGGTTGTGCATGTTGCTACCGACTGCACACAGCACACGCCACCACAGTTGAGCACTGTTCGAGTGCAGCAATCATTATATTATCCGTTGAGATCGTAAACGATGATCACACCAGAAAGGTCATCTGTGTTCGCTTTGACCTCGGCCTCAGTCGATGTTTGTCTGCTTGATCGGCTTGTCGTACTGGTAAATCACACTTTCCACTGCTCACCTGGCTCTGTTTATCTTTGGTCTCACACACTCGCTTGTAAACATAAACTTCTGTTTGCTATAGCTTATCCACAACACTGCCCGACACTGGATTTGGCCCGATCCACGTGCCACACCAAGAGACAGTTCAGAGTGGAAACTTGTGAACTCGCCAAAAGGTCAACTAATAAGACTTGCTTGACGGTTCACTGGATTTGACATTTAAAATTAGGTCCAGTTGAGTTTTGGGCTTTGGAAAAATGTGTAAATGTGAAAGCGAACCAATGATTGTTCTTATTATGTTTGATTAACATTGATTTGTTGATTGCCAATTTGTGCATGCAAATGTATGCATTTCTGTGAATGCACCGATAAAGCTAATGTGCCAGTGTGTGACTGTCTCAATCAGTCATTCGGACAAATAGGTATAGTTATCGCCGATGCAATGAGCCATGTGTCCACCATTTGCCTGTCCCAATTGGATCGATCCATCATCGGATGTAATAAGCCATCGTGGCCATTAGAGAGAAGAAGAAGGTTCACTAGCACACAGAGGACACATTCCAAAGTGACACATTCGGACGGAGATTAGTCCCGAGAACTGTAGCCAGAACTTGTTAAGGCGTGAATTGTTAATGACTCACTCATTTGGCCTGTGCAGAACAGACAGCTGATGACAAGTGGCCCAATGTGTGTGTGCCACTGGCGAGATAACGTTTCGAGCCTAACAGGAATGTTCTTGCTGTGCTGCATTTATATGTTCTTTTTTATGTGTGCAAGGGGCAGCCGGCATTTCCCGGTAGCCACAAAACCGCAACTGTGGTTATCCTCCGGTCACACTGTGGCGCTGTGTCCAATCCCATTACGATGTCAATCTGTGTGTGTGTTTGTCCAAAGTGTCTCTAATCTCTCTCATCACCATCATCTATTGTTCACTCAGCACAGCACACAAAGAACAATTGCTCTAATTGGTCTCCAGTGTTCAGCTTGGCACAAATGTTTTACCATAATCTCTTCCTTTCTTCTGTGTCTCAAACCGGCGACCCTAGCTTTTAGACTTTGGGGGTCAATGTGTGGTGTCTATTGTTGCTTGTTGGATGAATTTGCATATGAATTGACACTGCAAATTGACTCCACCGAGAGTAGTTTGCCTGTGCGCCCGGACCTAGTTGTCAAACCTTATTTTGACTTTTTCAATTCTCCATCTGGTCACACACCGAATGATTTACTTACTTCTCTCTGTATAGCTACACACTGCTCAGTGAATGTCCTTTTTGTTTGCTGTCCAAATTAGCATATTGCACGTGTACGCTATTGACATATTCTCTTTTGACCTGACTACTACTGTCCTAGTTTATAGATTGCTAATTAAAATGATAATACAAGTTTTGACTTGGCCATCATGTTGATGCATTGATCGAGTTTGATTTCTCAATTTGCTCAATCCGCCAAGCTCAATGGTCTCTCTCCATTTCCTTGTTCATTGTTGTTCATTTTCAAATGTCAAGTCTCGCTGACTTTTTACCAGTTTGACATTTAAATGACTTTGACTTGTGTGTGTGTGTTGTGTGTATGTGACTTTTCAATTGAATTTTGTATCTTTGCAAGAACGTGCTCGCACTGCTTTCGACAGCTTTTGTTTTGACAAGAGAATGCTTGCAGTTTGCCTGTTTGAGGCTAAATTGAATGTGAGTGCCAACAGAATTGGAGATGTTTTGTGCTTTGTCTTTCCACAAGTTTGTTCACTTGTCGTCGAGAGCAGTTAAAAGCATTTCAACCTAATTCAGTCAACACACGGGACACTTCAATTTGGCTTCTCAATTCTGGTGTGCCACTTTGAGTGCACTTGACGTGCTTCGAAATTTGAGACTGACACTGACTGACTTGAATGAGCATTCTGTTTGGTGTCAATCTAGGTGCAATTGGCTGCTTGGTCTGTTTTGGTTTGACTGTTTTGGTTGTGTAATCGATTGTGACGTTTCGGCATGGTTGGAAGGTTGTACAATATCGATTTGATGGCATATGGCCAGTGAACATGATTTGGGCATTTCTCCATTGTTTAGATTTGGATTTAGTTTGTTTGCAAAATTGGCTTTTCGAATGACGTCAAATGGAAAAAAGTTTTGGTTTAAAATACTTAAATTAAACAGCTCTTTAGGTATTTCAAGTTCAAAGTGCCATTTAAATAATTAATAAGCCTCAATTACATCCTAAATTGAGCCCATTTGAAGCACTCAATCTGAGCTTGTTAATTGTGAAATATTTTGATTGGCCATTTTGACTCAATTGATGGCTGTCCATTTGTGTGCAAACAACAGTCTCGCGCACTCGGTCTCTTTGTCTGTGAGTGTAATCACATTAAAATTGGACCTCGTCAAATGGGACTTTTTGTTTAATTTAAAATCAAGTTAAGTTAAGCTATTAGACTCACTTGGAACACTTGTCATCGAGTGAACGAGGCAGAGGGCCAATTGCCATTATGCTGACACCACCACTGGCCACACAGTGAAAGTGTCTGTTTGCCCGTGTCTGACCCCACAGAGTGTCAAATGTTTAAAATTTTCCAGAATGAGAGATTCGGCAGGGGAGAGATCGAGAAAATCCCGTGAATTGGTTCCATTACTTTGATTGACCCAAACGAGCGACCTTTTAGTACACGGGCACATACGAACTAGCCTCTGATTGATGTTGACTTTGTCTGTTCGTTGCTCTCTGCTCGCAAAACCACCAGCACCTCAATAGAGCCAATTGTCGAATCACCAACTCGACCCGACAGAATCTCTCTCGCTCGATTGTTAACGCTACAATGATCATTGCAAGAAGTGCTCAATGCTCAAACCCGTTCGAACCCGTCTGTATGCATTCGAGTTTGGTTGGTTGCTGCTGCTTGGTACATCAAATGGGTTGGTTTCGCTTCAATGGAAACAAAACGCAATTCTGCTTCGATTGGCTTCAATGTAAGGCACTTTCACTTGTTTCTGCACTTGACCTTTTACTCGACTTTGAGTCGACTTGATTGGAGCTGCACTCTTTTTTTCTTCTTGTCTTTTCCTTAAATTATACCTTTTGTCAATAATAAAAAACACTTGAGAATATTCTGCTCCTGACAGTTCACTTCCAGACGATGCGTTTTGAGATTTTCGTTTCACTGTTGATTTGCCATTTGACAAGAAAATGACATTCTCAGAAGCGTTCGATTTTGTTGGCCATTTTTTGTGTGTTTGGTTAAGTAAAGCAAAAATTAAAAATTTTGAAACATTGAAGAACCCACATTTGTAAGGATTGTGAAAGTGTATTTGTGTTTGATTGTCTTTGGTATTCTCGAAACACTTAGTTTGACTCCATCGTTAAGTCTGACACGTTGTGCAGCTGCAACAATGCACTACTCTGCATGCATTTCAATTAAGCTAAAAGGATTCACTTGTGCATGTGTGGCAGTGGGGACAGTGCCTTTTTAATTCAATTGTGCTCAAGTGTGGAACTCTTTTTGCCTTTGAAGCACACTTGTTCGAGAAATGGTTAAAGGGGAAAATGGATTCGAGTTGAGTTTAAAACTCGGAAGCCTTTTTTGAACTGTTTGGCAAGAGTCATTAAAGTTAAATTAAGTTGAATACATTGGATCAGTTGTAGAGTAAAGTAAAGTGTGTGTCCGCCGTTGATCGAATCATTCGCTCTTGTGCTTGGATGACGCTAATCGGCACTATTTGGACCGGAGAGTGTCACTCTCTCACTCACAGTCTCAGTGACTTTTTAAACTTATTAGCCACCATTAATCTTAATTGTATCACAATGTACATATATCCCCTTTGTGTTCGGTACCGTGAGGGATAATAATAACTAAACGAGGAGATAGACTCAGCCTTTGACCATTCAACCAACAAAAAGACTCACTCATTACTCGGTGTGTAATAAAGGTCATTACCATTAATTATCGAGCTTAATCACTGAATTGTCATGTAACAGTGTTACGTCGTTTGTGAATGTGTGGATCATGCAACAAGATGATCCGTGAAATTGTGCTCTGGCAAAAGAATATTCGATTTGATTTGATTGGTTCCACGAGTTAGAGTCTACTGTTAGACACTGGCAAACGCGCTCTAAAGTTTCCCTTCTGTCAGAATATTTAGGGATATGTTACGGATATTAGTGGAGATGGATGTCACTGTGGGCTGAAATTGACCTCTTGAGACTTGGCCAACTCAACCCCGGCAAATGCTTTTCCTGATTCAATTTATCAGCCGGAAAATTGGCCAACAATTTGACCACCACGAGCCATCTTTCTTGCATGCAGTCCACTCGACTCGGTCTAATCGGAACTAATGCCAATTGTGCATTACAACATGAATCATCGATTGAGCAATCTGTCCCAATATCGATCTCGCCACATGATGATGTGATGATTAATTGGGTCCAAATGGATCACTTCCAATTGGACTCGACAATCTTTTGTGTCACTCATTTTGCGGTCAAGCTGTGGCACACTGCTTAGGGCTTAAACTGTTCTCGCATGTTTTAGGTCAACTCAATTGGGACGTGACAATTATGATTGATCGGTTTTAATTTGAGCTCGAGCTAATCTCATTTCGATTTCGGCTCATTAGACTTTGATTTAATTTTGTAATTTTCAAGGACAAATTATATTTGATCAATCCGAGATTGTTGATATGTTCTCTCTGTGACCTCGCATTAAGTTCAACTTCATTCATTGTGAATTGGCAACAAATTCCTCTAGGTCGCCATGTGTCGCTATTCTCATTGGTGTTTGGTCACCTTGTTAGTGTGCACCGGGTGTGATTTATTGTACTTTTATTGGTGCCTAACGTACATTTTTATTACCCATTACACATTACACTTGGCGCTACTGCTCGGTTTGGTCACTCGCTCGTTCGAATCAGTCACTCGATTTGTGTGTCGGTGAGTGACAATTAATGGTCCGTGTGTGTGTCGATGATGGTCCATCCATTCATGCATTCACTTATTGGCACTAATGTCGCTCGTAATGTTCGCTCACATAAAAAAGGGGACAAAGAAGGTCCAAGTGAGTGAAGCAGCAACAGCAGCAGCTCACCTCACCCATTTGCTTGACCCTTGATCATATATTACGTAACTGTCTGTATGATCTCTCAATCATTCAGTGGCACAATCAGCAAGCAACATTTAATGTATTTTAAATTCAAATTTCAATGCGCGCCTTAAGGGGACACGCTTTTTATTATTTGTTCGCCGTTCTTGGTAGTGTTTGGCCAATTCAATTGAGTCGTTCTGTAATTTACGACTACATTGCTCTGTGACTGGTTCACTCAACACTTGCATAATTGAGCATTCGAAACTAGCAAACGCACTGTTTGGATTCATTAGAGTGGTAATGCTTTATTGACATGGCTCCATTATGCAACAGCATGCCAATCTTTATCATCGGTATAATTTACTTTTCATGACTTTTAGACACCAGGGGATTTATGGTCTAGGGTCTTTTGACTTTGTGTGTTGCAACTTGCCGAACGGGAATTATTATTGCCTTAATCTCATCTGCTAATGCTCAATCAGTGCAAGCATTTTCTAGTGTCTTTAGTGCCTAAAGACTTTAGGTGTTCATTGATGTTTTGATTAGCTTTGTTTGACCTTACACACTGGTGTCCGGTGTTGATTGCATTATGCACATGTGGGTCACAGAGCGTATTGTGCGCCAGTCTGTTAACTTGAGACAGTGAGTTGTTGTGAATGTTGCGTGACGCACTTGAACTTGTCTCGGGTGCACGGTCCACTTGACTAAGACCTCCACCACCACAATTGCACTAATTGGATTGCATTGAGTCAATCACTCTCTGGGTCACTTTGTGTCTCATGGTCAATTATTGAGTGACACACAGTGAGACCTAGCACTGGCACAAACACAAACACCTAACGCAACACTGTCTTGCCAATGCAATTGACTGCCGAGTGACACATGTGTGCACAACACACTAATTAACAACTGGTGTGTGGTGTATGGCCGTCTACCGGGCCCAGCTAGGGCCTCACAAGTGGCGCACATTTGTCCAACTGTGGGCTGCTCTATTGTGTGTGCTGTTATGTCAGTCAGTCTGGCCTGTCTGTCATCGATCGATTGCAACACTTTCTCACAGCTCATTACAACCTGCCAAGTGAGTGTTTCAAATTTGCCTGAATCGACCACGGAGACGAACCACTTTGCACTTGGTGATCGGGCTCGTCAAGGTCTGTTTCATGTTTTGCTTGGGCATTATTGCGTGTGCACTAGAGCACCAATTGGACCATGCCAAATGTGTCGAACATGTTTCATAACTTTGCACAATCGTTAAGTCAGCATTGACTTGAATGGGAGAGATTGTGTTGTGTGTCTAACAAAACAACTGCACAACTGCGATGATGACAGTGTGACAATGTGTGAAGATGAGCCCCACTGATAGGATGATGGGCCATTGCATGCTCCATATGGCTCGGTTATTGGCCACAGAAGGAGAATTGATTCTTTGCACACTGCTCCACAAACTGTGCAT
Organism: Rhizoglyphus robini; assembly: GCA_023373905.1. Lineage (NCBI taxonomy): Eukaryota > Metazoa > Arthropoda > Arachnida > Sarcoptiformes > Acaridae > Rhizoglyphus > Rhizoglyphus robini. Next base: position 7,474,740 of record JAKIJQ010000001.1, on the reverse strand, counting down.
GCATCATTAGACGAGATGATCCCTCTGATTGTTTGCAAACAGCTTAGGCACAACTGCAGCTTAGTGCTTTGCTTTGTTGTTTGCTCTTGTGCAACAAAGACAACAAAGAATCGTCTTGTTTTAGCACAATTTAGGTGTTACGCAATAGTGCAATTGGATACTCGATGTGCGATGCTAATTAATGTTGATTATTTAGAGAATTTTTGTCTATTGCAATTAATGGTTTTCTTTATTTTTGTGCATGCGATTGCATTTCGACCTGAACCTCTTTGTGTAGTGTCTAAGCCAATTGGTCTGTCCCTCTTTTTGTCTGTGCCAAATTGCACTCTCTCATATCGTAAAGTTTAATTGTTTAGAAACATTTAAATTGCAGATCAGTGGCTTTGTACATTCGTGGAAAGGTTTCCAAGTGCCATTTGCAAATGTGCTGAAATGAGCCGAGCAATAAAAGTGCCAAAGCGATTTAAGACACTTTAAGTGGTTCGAGTGCTTGTGACAACGACTTTGGCACTGAAATCATTTCTGGAACTTGGACTTTATGCCTTTTGATCCGTTGAACGTTGTTGGGCTCTTTGTGAAATTGAGAAGACTCGAATGGACCAATTTGTAGTGTGTGCCCGAGTGAGTGGTCTCAGTTTGACTTTCTCATAGCATTCGGTGCTTTGAGTGCATGGGATCACGATGGCATGTGTCTGTCACTGGCTCGTCACAGTGCCACCGGATCACTTGATGAGCTCGATGAGCGGCATCATATGGACCACTGAGCGGACCACTGAACGGACCCTATGGTTTCGCCGTTTGGTGCATGCCGTGTGGTGTTGTTGTGTTGGCGCATTGATGGTGCCAAGCTGTCTGGCAGGCCAGTTGTGTTCATTTGCAGTTCAAGTGCAAATTGACTCTATGGAAATTGACTCCTAGGCCGCCGACTGACTTCACTGATTCACTTGGCCCCTGTCAAGTTGTCTTTCACTAGTGGGCCTTTGTGTGCGCGCCGTCCACCAAATAGCGCCTTCAGTGATACTGATCCTGATCAGATCAGATGTGCCACTGTTGCAGAGGAGGCTAAGCGCGCCATCTGATCTCATTGGCTTTGAGCAGCGCACACCAATCGGCACTCAACACTTGGCTTGTCAACTTGTCAGATTAGATTAGCGGTAACACATTTCGCAATTGTCACTGGCCCAAACTTAAACTCCAACTGCACACTCTGCAACTCTACTAGTCTGTCTGTGTGTCTGTTTGCACTTGGACTTGCTAATGCTAAACTGTTCCATTCAGACGTGACTTCTTGTCTTTGCTGTTTGACTTTAAGCTTTCCAATCAGTGTGTAATAGTAATAATGCTTGTGCGCACCTTTTTGTGTGAACTAAATGTATGGTAACTCAAATGTGTACAGGTTTGGTCCAAAAGATTTGTTTGATGTTGACACATTGGCCGTGTTTGCAAACAATTTGTTCGTGTTGGGCACTATTCGACTTGCACCGAGATTGACATATTTTGCCGCACAAGGATCAGGGCGACTTTGTGATTTGCCGAAATCATTGCATAGAGATGGGTGCTACTGCCAAGGTTGTGAATTTTAAACTTTTGCTGGCTGGGAAAATTTGAAAAATCTGTCCAATTCGAGGTTGGTTAAATCGATTAAAAATTATATTAATTAGTCAAACTATCTGTAACTGTTCAAAGTTCCAAAAAGTGACTCCTGAGTTTGACTAGAATGCATTCAAGTTTCATTCATTCAAGTTCGATTTAGCCAATTGGAGTGTTCAATTGGATCACTGTTAAATCCTACTTTATGCTAGATTGCATCAATTTTGTTCCATTCTAATTCGTTTTGCAAATTGGTGAGCCAATTAAATTTCAATTAAACTTGAGCTTGTGCAGTCAAAGCCAAATTGGATCAATTACTCAAATGCTCATTGTACGATTCAATTGAGAATGTGCTGTGCTGTTAGGTTGGAACGTTGTGTTTGAGTGCGATGTGTTCGCCTGATTGGGCCGTTTGAATTTGACTGTGCACACGAAAAGAGACTGTTCGAATGTGCAATTGGATTTGAACACTGTTGTCGTGTTGTGTGTGAGGTGGCACACACTGATCGGGGGATATGTTCTCTTTTAAAATTCAATTATAATTCAATTTTAAGTCCTTATTAATGGAGGTGCGCGCGAGGGGTCTACTCGAATGTTTCTGGAACACAGGGACACAGTGAGACACACGTTGTATGACACGAGGGCCACTTTGAGTCTGTTGCAGTGTGGCTTTGTTAGTGCTGCAACATTTCCAGTGACACTCACACCGGCTGTGCTGTGTGTTGTGTAACATATGTTTTCGGTTTCAGTTGGAGCGGGCTTGTGTGTGTGCAAAGTCTCAATGCACACTAAGCTATGCAATAAGCCAAAGCTAAACTGTCTAAGCGGGCACACTGAATGAGACTCTTCTGCCGGGCCATTTTGCACTTCAATTAATTTGCACCCGCCGGTCGGCAGGAAGAAAGGAGAATTGTGCTGTTGACAGGGACGACACAATCGAGTCAGCAAGACCGAGTGAATGTGTGCACAACGTGCGAAACACGATCTTCTGTGTCACTGCACTCCAAGTCCCTGTCCACTGGACTATTGACCAGTGAGACTAAATCTCCTGGAATCACTACAAATAAAGAACACTTGCTCAACAGATTAAAGTCAAGTTATCAGTATCATAGCCAAATTTATAAACCTTTTTCGGTAGTATTTTGGCACTTTTCTCTTTCTCACATGACGTTTTGTTTGTCAAATTAAGAAGAAATTAGCTCAAAGTGAGTGCAGCACAAAGAAGCAGATCGATTTCCTTGAGGAAGGCATGCCACAGGCCAGTCCAGTGCCCTGCTCAATTGGCCTAACCGAGCCTTCCTTTGAGCCGTCGCTTTCTTTGCCTTCTTCTCCTGCCCTTGGCTCGTTTGTCATTCATTTTGTGCTCCTTCGATGTAATTACATTAACACAACCGGGGGATTTGGTTTGGTTTGGCTCGGTGTGTTTAGATGTTAATGATTGCGTCTATGTGTGCGAGAGGATCACACCGTTTTGTTCATATATTACGTCACTGGCAAGAGATTTGTGTGTGTGTGTACAGTACCCGGCTTTGAGCTGCAAAACCCCAAACGCTCAGTTTCACTATCCCAAACTGCACTCTCTCGACTGCCTTCTAAAGTTTGAGCTAATTTACGTAATAAAAATTATACCGTTTGAGCATTACTTTCATGTTCATGTGTGTTTGTGTGTGTGTGCCAGTCTGTCATCGTGTAAGCTTCGGAATTAACCAAACACGGACTCAACTCGACTCGACTGTTGTACACGTTCGTGGTTGTTCTCGGTTTAGACATTGGTGACGGTGCTGATGATGATGCTGGCGGACAAGTTAAATATTTAGATTGGTTTGTGAATTATGTTTGGCAGAAGGAAGGAGAGAGAATAGGACAAGAGAGATGATAGATTGGCAGTACGAGTCAAACATTGAACTCGAGATTAAGCTCAATAAATAGTGTCGCACTTTAATGATGAACAAAAACGTTTATACGCTTGTGGTGTGGCACCGTGATCATGGACACTGATTAGTGCTAATGTGATTCGAATTGACATTCAAATTGAGGAGTTCACGAGTGCTATTTTGTGAGATTCATGATTTTCTTGGATCAATATTATTTGCATTTGCGTTCTCGCTGACCCCTGACCTCTGTCCATGTCCACCAGTGCACTTTCCGAATCAAATTGTCCATTTGTGTCCACTTTTGAGTCGCATTCATGCTCGATTGCAAATCCGTTAAGTCGTAAATTGTGACACTCACTTATGGCTGTCTTCATAACTCGCGAGACAGTCTCCACACTGCGACAAGGACATCGAGTGTTGTTTAGTCTCGAGTTATTTTCGCGCCATTTCAAACTGAATTCGAGCTTCGGCACAAGACTTTGTGCGTGCTTGGTTCACACTCTACTTTGCCTATGGTAAGGTGTTGCCCGTAATGGACAATTTATGTATGTCATGTTGCACTGTGTGCTTTATTTACCGGAAATTTAAATCGTACTGTGCCGAATGGAAATGACTATTTCATTTATATGCAAATGTGCGTGTGTGTGTGTGTGTGAGTGTGAATGTAATATATGCAAACTGTGCGCTTAACTCGGTGGACTTGTTCGGTGTTGAATTTTTAAAAGCTTGTAAATTGCTATTGAAACTGTGTGCCGTGATGGCGGCAATAACGTGAACCAACCAACCAACCAAACGAATCGAGACTTTATCGAGCGAAAGCGATAATATTCGACTGTGGCACATTGGCTAGACAAAGGCATACAAAGGCTGTGCAAATGGACACGAGATGGTTCATGTTCTTGGTTGCAATTGCGCTCGCGCAACTATTGCGCACACGAAGGCGACTTAATGAACTGGTAATTAATTAAATGATTGTTAATTACTGACTGACTGTGGTGGTGGTGGCATCGGTGGTCTTCACTAAACACTGGCCCAGTGGTTCGAGTAATTAGCAGAGATGTGACTCTTAGTAATTATCGAGAGTGATCGTTAATTAAGCCACAGAAATGCACAAAGACGGGAGCTTGGCTTGTTTGGCTAGTTTTGTTTGCAATTGATTCCACACTTGAGATATCAAAATGTCGTTGTTGTTGTTGTTGTTGTGCAGATGCATTATTTATAGTTACCCGGTCGTGTCACTCTGAAAAGCCTTTTCTTGTTGAGCCTCTCAGTGCAATAAATATTCTTCTTCTGCCAAGTGTAATCCATTTTGAGTTGAAAGTGGGGGATAATAGCTTCAATTCGATGACAACAACAAGCTTTGAGCTATTGCGAGTAGAGTAAAGTGTTCAGTGTGCAGTGTCATCTAGGCACGACTCGAGTCGAGCCGAAGCCAAATTGCCATTTTCACGACATCTCATATCGATAGATCGTTAAATTGCGCGAAGGTGACCACCGCTCAGAGAGGCTTGTCTCACTCACAAGGGATGATCACTTCAATTCAACTTGTTCGACTTTGTGAGCGAGAGATTGAGCGAGGGATTCAGTGCTCGAGACCTGCTGTGAGTGCTGATTGAGAGTGCACACAACACCGAGACGAGAAGTGCTACCTTACCTGGACTAACACCTGTGGGAGAAGGGATAGAGTTGAGTCCACTTGCGACACTTACAACACTCGATGACCTGCTTAATGCATTCGTTAATAGTGAGATCGTGTTTGTCGAGTCATTGTTGCCTGTGAGTTCATCCAATTCGATATATTCATAGGCTTCGAATAGGCTCAAGAATCGAACGGTGTCACTCAGTGGGACAAAGTTTACCCAAGGATGGACTACTACTCTTTTATGCCTCAGTTGGCCTTGGTCCCGGGCATTTAATTGACCTGACCGATTCTGCCATTGGAATTCAGTTTGTGTGGTTGAATCAAACATTGTGTGTGACACTACGTTTGACTCCTCTTTTGTGTGTCACCAGGTATCGGTGAGTTTATTTTATGAATTTTACAGTTGACACTTTGCAGTGCTGTCCAAGAGAAGTTGCATTGCTTTCGTATGCATGCAAAATGGATCACACGCCGAGTTCGGTAAACAGCTCCGAGGCAGTGACAAGGGACGATAGCTTTGCGCGGTGCAATGTAATGAAGCCTCTGTTGTGGCCAAAGTTTGCTCAATTTAATTCGCATTTATCTCACACCATTCTCGGTGAAACCATTTTTTAGTGTGAACACGTGTGCGCGCGGTCACTCTTTGACTTGACAACAGCAGTAGTAACTCGATAGTAAGTTTACTCGCTCACTTGAGAAGTGACCAGTGAGTCAGTGAGCGAGCGCGGTCTTTGGACCCGAGCCGGGCCCGTCTGTGGAACAATGGTCAGTGTCGTCAAGCAGTCTTGGCCGGACCGTTCGGACCTCAGGTGTTCATGTTAAGTGAGTGCACAGTGCACTAGTGTTCACTCAATCACTCGTAGTGCTTTTTGTCGACTGTCAATTGCCCAATAATCGATAACAGTAGCTGGTCCATTGTGTGTCTGTGCCGCACTGCAGCAGTGTAATGTAACCTGTGCCCTAGCGTCCACTGGGTCCGGTGCATTGAGTCACGATCGGAATGCCGCGAATGCTCGTGAATGGACAGTGCTGCAGTGGACACAAAGTGGTGCACTGTGAAATGAACACCTTCACGGCCACCAAGGCAAGTGAATTATTAGTGACTGGTGCTAGTGTTCATGCTGGTGACAATTTGACCCATTACTTGCTCAGTTGACTCTGCTGTAGTCACTTGAGAAAGTTTCACTCGACTCCCATTACCGATTGCACTGTAATTGATTGTACAGTTGAGCGTGCTTAATTGTGCTCTCCCACTCTATGACCGAACATTGACTCCAATTATTGAAATATTAGCCATTGGAGGCAGTTACGATTCATTCATAATTGGATTGTGATCGATTGAGTTATGGCTCGACTCGGTGCACTATGAGATACACTGGAATGCTGTGTACACTGCACACTTGCCTGCATGCCACAACTACAGTTGCCTCTGATCCGGAAGATCTATTAGCCCAATGATGATGTGGCCGAGATTTGTGTCTTTTCTCCCATTCTACGCCAAATTGTGCTTGTGCTTGTCATCGTGTGTGTATGTTAGTAATAATAATAATGACAATAACACAAACCACAATGTCGTTCGATCATGGTTGAGGGTGATCACCATGACTGTGCTGGGTGACACTGTGGAATGCTCTTTGCATCATTGTGCATCACCACATTTATTGAACACTACTCGACCAATGAAGAATTTGATGAATTCAGATTGGATTTTTAATTTTTACAAAATGAATGTTTATGAAAATATGAAATTGATTACATTGTTTGATAGTATCCGGTTGAGATTGATTTTGGTTAATTTGAATATATTGTTTGTTGTGCCTTTTCTATGCCTGTTTGCAGTGTATTTGTCAACTGGCACTTGGTATTCTATTTATATTTGACAAATTAAAAATTACCAAAGTTGTTTTTGTGTGTCCAATACGCAAATGGAGTCGATTGTAAAGCATCGGCACAAGTTGACTTGGCCCACTTTATCACCACTACTCTCTTTCTCTCTGCCTTTCAGTCTCAATCGGCATCAATTCGGTTTAATTTGTCTCGACAGTGCAATTCTTGATTCTGCACTCTACAATGTGTAGAGTCTGCATTCTGCACCAGCAACAGCACACAAGAAATTCAACATGGAGAGAGAAATTGTGTTGTGTAAAGTTAGAGCCGCACTTAGCACTCATACTGGCCTCACTCCGATTGGCTGCTAACGATCGTCTGTAGGCGGTTCGTGCACCCAATTGAGGTGACGCCTTGTGTGCTTCGCTGTGTCTGCACTCTGTGCAGTAGATGGCAAAAAGTCGAGTGGGGGACACTTGAGAGAGGGGAAAGTTGTGACTGGGGGACAGAGTTGGAATGTGTGTGGAGGGACCCGAACAAACCAACCAACACACCAAACAATGCACTCGATTTTATTGCATTATTGCTGGGCACAGTGGACAGATTGGCACTGTGGATGGTGTGGTGTGTTGAGTGGCGAGATGCGATGCAAACCAACACCAGTGAGCATCATCACCAGCACAGCAACCACACAATCATGCCGCATCATTTGATGAGCAGCAGGACTGGTTTGTGTGTGCTGTGTGGCTCACTCTCTTCTCGCGCCTTCCTCATCAATTGGACACATTATTTATTGCATTTATTACATCGAATGTCACACTTGACTCTCTCACTCACTGCCACTCGAGTGGCACTAACTAACAAGCCGAGAGAGGCATGTCTCCTTGTTTGCAGCATTATTACACTCGCACACAGAAGCCATTCTCGCTTTTGGCTGGTCATCAATAATTCATTAGTGAACACTAGTGCAGTCGGGCTTGCTTGGGCTTGCTCGTACGCGGTCATGATGATTGGCGTGCAGAGACAGGGAGAAGTGCTATTTTGGGAGACCAGACACTGACGAGTGAAGATATACAACACCAGAGGAGACTGAGATTGCTTTATTGCCCGAACTGATCACTGATCAACCGATTACGGACTGAGTTGAGACCGTGGCCAGAGACAGACACACATACACTCACACACACACTCATGCACTATGTTCAAGTTAAACTTACCACCAAAAAGAGTGGCCAAATTGAGTCCATTCTGGAGTTTGATAAACCATTGGGTTAATAAGACAAATATGGCTTCTACCATAAAGGAGTTGATTGCCTTTTGGTCAGAGGCTCATTATAATGACTAAGGCCATTGACCTCTGCATCAAGTCAAACAATAATCCTTCTAGGACCAATTGGAGTTGATGTTAATCGTGTTAGGATGGTCCTTGGAGATTTTAAAGTGGTAATTTACTTGGTCACTAAAATCCACTGTTGGCAAGGTGAGGCTAAAGTAAGTGCCAATATATTCACACTAAATGAAGTACTGAAAGTATTAAACTTAACCCTTAGGCATTTCAACTTGAATAAGTTGTTTCCTCTTAATTTAAGATCAAAGGTCATACTAGCTCAAAGGAACTTGATAGCAACTTTATCCATGCATTTTCACTCAGCTCGTATCCTAAAGCCAATTAGTCAATCTCCCTGTTCGAGATGGAGTTCTCAACTGTCCGCCCACAGCAATAGCACTTCACTTAAGTTTGCCTAATTTGTTCAGTCGAGTCCAGTCCAATTAGCGCTCAATTTTCTTTCCGAATTGATCGCCAGTTCTGGTGTGGTGATAATAATAATAATAATGGATTGGAAATTTAATTAAAATAGGCGCCGTCATTATGAAGTATCATGTGGAATGGAGTGAGAGTGGAGTTAGTGCGTCACTGGGCGCCATACGGCTGCTCATTATTAGCTTTCGGTTGGCTCGTCTGGCTTGGGCTCTATGATTTTGTGTTTAGGGCGCGAGAGTGAGGGAGAGCGAGTGGCACTCGACTAGCCGAGTGGAGTGGGAGTCTGAGGGAGTCTATTTCTGCTGGAGTGCAGTATAGTTCTCTATAACTGCACTGACGCCTTCTCCGTCTGGCTCGATTGCTCGTGTCGATCTCGATGGAGGCCAGTCCTCGGTTGCTTGGCCACTCTCGCCAGCACTGCATCTCACTGACTCAATTGGCGGAGTAGAGTCTCACTGGTCGGAGTGCACTGTTGGCAGTCGATGATACACCGAGAGAGTCACTGGCAGCCAGTCGGGAGCATCGAGTTCGGCACGGCTCCACTGGCACTAGCAGAGTGAGTGAGTGAGTAAAGCCAGTGCGGCCAGAGCCCGACTGAGTCAGGTCAATAGAGTGTCGGTGGAGTGCGAGTAGGCCGAGTCGGCACTGGCAAGTTCCACTCCCCTCCAAGCCAGTCAGTACAGTAGTGAGGCAGTGCACTGTTTCGAGTCAGTCTGTCAATGTCGTTTTCTCCTCTCTGCCCAGTCAGTTATTGGCTTTGCATTACAGTCCACTGCAGTAGTGAAGTTCGTTTAGTGAAGTCCACACAGTGCACACTCACCAGGCACACAAGCCACTGCCCGAACTTGCTCTGTCGGCAATACTGCACTCGAAGCTCATCATCATCGAGCGACTTGCAAGTAGAGTTCAGTTCAGTTACGAGTTTGCTCGAGGACGCACATGAACTGGCTTGCTTGCTTGTCCCACTGAGGTACTCCACTCGACTAGTGCCAGTCCACCAATTTGACTCGACTGATGATCTAGTGATCTAACTGTTCTACTGCCACTCGCCTCTTAATGATGATCACTTTGACTTGTGCTCTTTCTGGATAACACTCTTGAACTTTGTCCGTGTTGTTCATCAGGCCCACTCCGCGCCAACTCATCACTTCGCCATCAATGCATTCATCATGATGATGTCACCCCTGAACATCATCTCTTCAACCAACGACTCTTCAGCAGCCTCGAACGTATCTCGTTCCCCCGAATCAGTTTGTTCCACCAAATCCACATCTCCTCCAATCTCGCTCGGTGTTCCGCCACCACCTGGTGCACTACTCCCTGGTTTGTTGCCAGGCATGATGCAGGACAGTAAAACCGCTGCCGCAGCAGCATCTATTCTTCACGCCGCTTTTGCTTCTGCTAACGGTGGCATTGCAAATCCCGCCGCAATGGCACAACTCTTTCCCGGCTTTTCCGGACTTCAAATGGCCGCTGCTGCCGCTGCTTTTGGCTATGGTGGCAATAGTCAGGGTCAGTCTGGTCCCCAACAACACCCACAAAATGCGTACAATCTGTACGCGGCACATCAGCAGGCAGCCCAACAGCAGCAAATATCATCGATCATTGCTGCAGCCAGACAGCAACAGTTCTTGGCCATGCAATCAGGTATGCTTGCTAGTCTGCATGTTCCTTTGAATTTGAAACTCAAACTTTCATCTTCAGGCAAGAAAATGTCCGACTTTGAGCCCACTTTCGTTCCACCACCACCAAGTTCGAAGCTATCGCCCAACTCAATGCACCCACCACCACCGCCATCCTCCCACCACCTCGGGCACTCGCCAACATCGAACGGACCATACCGAAGTCAGCACCCACTGATGCCCTTGCAAAGTATGATGGCCAAAGGCCAGTCCTCACCGAACAACAATTCGAACCACCATCCAATTGTCTCCTCGTCAAATTCATCCTCCTCCAATTCGTCCTCTTCAGCATCATCTCAACTGCTAAGTCCAATTTTGTTTAGTCCCCTCAGTGCATCCTCGGCTGCTTCCGATGCAGCTGCGGCAGTTCACTACAAACGCAAACTCGGTCTTTCGAGTGGACCATCCGAAGCGTCCGATGTTCCATCCTCAAACGCTGGATCAAACGCCGATTCTGGTAAGTTATTCATTACTGAAGTTAATACCGAAACATATCACTAACTCCCAACTCAATTCAGCATTTTCAATGGCCAACTTCCAACGAATGGCCGCATCCTCTCGTCAGTCACCACCCGGAACCAACTCTGGTCCAAACAGCTCTACCTCCGGTGGACCAAACATTTGTCCACTGTGCAACATCTCACTGGAAGGCATCGATGTGAACGCACACTTCTACGAAGAGATGCACAAAATCGATAATCTCAGAAAGTAAGTTGGTTCGGTTTTGTTTGTTGCGCCCACATGACTTGTTAGGCGGAGTGAGTGAATTGGTTTGAGGGCCACTAATGAATGGAATCAACACTGTCAATTTAGATATGATCCATCTTACTGATTATCGATTATGCATTTGGCAATACGCAATGTTCGCCTGTGCGTGCCAATGCACTGCTTCGATTGATTCGATAATTTGCATGAGCCAATTGGCAATTGTTAATACATTTGACAGGCTACAATTGAGATCGAGAATTGTGATTCTAACTTTAAACTTTGATTGTTTGACATGAACAAATTAGTGAACAAAGAATGCTTAGATTACTTTATATTTCAGGAATTCGATTCGAATAGAAAGCATTTGCGCACATTCTTTGTGCGATGTGTGTGGAGAGGACAATTTGTACTCTCTCCATTGTGCCCTCAACAACTTATCGGGAAGAAATGTCATTTAGTGTGATTCGATTGTGTTGTAATTCAATTTAAAAATGTAATACACACACTGCCATTTGGATGTATTAGCGAATTGAATGAAATCAATTCCTTTGTTAGTGCACACAACTGATAAAATGATTAGTTTTTGGTGCGTTTGGTGGATAAATGGTTTGGGGGAATGAGTGAGTGAGCTCGCCAAATGGATAGATCTAATCTGGCCTGGCCCCATTGGGCGAATATGCGTCCGATGCATTGAGGCACAAACATTAGCCCGACTAGAGGCACTACTTGACTTTAAAATTAAAATTGAATCGCTTCAATTGATATGAGCTATTTTTTGTGTGCACAGTCGAACTTGGCTGCCGTGCAGACTTATTCGGCACTCGAGTTGTAAGTTAGCCGACAGTGAAATTAGTTGCACTGGCAATCCGATCGATTGATGCGTGTCTCATCATGGAGCACTCGTTTCGGCTGAGATTTGAGATTTGTTCATGTGTTGGTGCACAATTAATTAATTGATTTATTAATTAATGCAATACAAATGTATCTTCTCATTTGGGTGCTTATTACAGAATTAATCGTTACCGATCGATGCATGTACTAGTCGTGTGAGTGTGTGTGTGTGTTGTTGTATGCGTGAATTAATTTTCCACTCGGTTGGCCACATTGGTTGTGTGGCTCAAGGCTCTGAGACAGTCGTTAATCGTTTTGTTATGCCCTTTTGATGGTTTTGGTGTTGGTCTGTGTGTTGTGCTGCATCCATCACTAATTACGATTTAATTATGCCCGCTTGGCACAACACACACACTCAACTCGAATGCAGTGCATGGCCCAATTAATGCAAATGTCATACATCGATGTCTCGCTTTGACTAGAGCACTCTCTCCCAGTGGTGGATGACTTTGGCTTGTCTCGTTCAATGTGATATGAGCATGATTTCTACTTGACTTATTCGTGCTAAGCACTTAGCTTTGTGTCATCTCGACCCGTGCATCGATCGATGCTCTGTGTGTGTCAGTGTGGAGCCATCCAAGTGAAAGTCATTCGAACGGATTCAATTTCACTTATCGGTAGTGCATTGTGTGATGTGCGATTAAAAAGCTCAATTCAAAGTGCGTTGGTGGCCGAGGATGGCACACGCACTCGCACACGACATCCGCTAATTTCCACTGAATGTGGGGAAGTGATGCGTGCCGGTAATCGATGCACGTGCCGTTCAAGTGCTCTCACACGACTCCGACGACAGGGCACAGACCAGACAGTGAAGGGGAGGACGTGTGACCTTATCTGACCAGAGGGATCTCAGCTCACCATCAGAGATGGGAACAAATTGTTGACAAATTTTAATTTAATTTACCACACCAACTCTAAAATGTTGTCTTTTTGACTAATTCTCAACAGAATGGCTGAATGGTCCAATAGTGAAGAAAGTGGCTCGGCTAGTGAAGAAGCCAAATCTCGTGCTTTCAAGGACGGTGTCTCGCCATATGACAAGTTTGGATCTTCCGCATTGACCCAGGCTGCTGGGCCAAATGGATCGACCTCCTATCAGAAGAAGTTGCAATTGCCTCAGTCGAGATGGGAAACCTTCCAAAGGATCAGACAGAATCGACACCAAAGATTGACTGGTAAGTTTGACATCGGCACTGCTTAGGCATCGAGGTTATAACTCTCGAATGGTTTTTTTTTGTTTCAAATAGCTTTTATGCGATTTACCAGACGAAAGTATGAAACAGCATATGAAAGTATGGCCGCAGCCGCGGCTGCAGCAAATGCCGGTTCGCAGCATTCTCCTTTGAGTGCATCGAATCCACCATCTCACATGCCTCCTGCCGCACCACTCGGAGGTGCAGTCTCAAATGGATCATCTTTCCACCAGCACCACCACTCGCCATCCTCTTCCTCGACCTCATCCTCATCAGCATCCGCTGGTCAGCATCGATCTCCCAGTTCTGTGGCCAACTCGACCATCTCTCCCCACCACCATCCTAGTCACGGGGGCCATCCATTCGATGTGTCTCATCCTCATGGAGCGTTCAGTGGCCACTCGAAAGTATCACCCAATTCAGCCACTTCTCACCAGCACTCGGTGGAGTCCTCATCCGAAGCAGTTGGTCACCTACCTCGCACCTCACCAGGTTCCCTCCTGCCTCCTCCACCCAACTCAGCCGCATATCCAGCACATCACCCAATGTTTGCCCAAAATCCAGCTGCATTCCTCCATCCCGGACTGCCGTTTTACCCCTCGGCATATCACGCAGCGGCTGCCGCAGCAGCTGCAGCTCAGCTTCAATCTTCACCAACCGCTGCAACTGGTCCGTGGTCTATGGGCGCAAGCTATCCAGGTTTCCCAGGTGGTGAACACTTTGGAGCGTTTGGATCTTCTGCACCGATTAGTTCCGCTGTTACTGGAGCGAGCAATGGTGCTCCTAAGATATGGCGAAGTGTGGACACTGACCAGTTGGAAGCTGCACTGTCCACTACTTCGGATGATGTCGAGGTAAGCTTTCGATTCATTTGCACACTATTCATAAATATCAATTTTACTCTAAACCCAAATTAACCGATAATTTTTCTCTAACCAGCAGTGTTTGTCAAAGAAGTGTTCTGAAGACTCTGAGCGTGCGATTAAGAAGATGAAGAAGTCAAGTGATGAAGAGCCATCGGACTCGATTGACGTAGTGAACGGTTGTGGGTCCGAACAGCGAACCAGTCGTTGTAGTAGTCAGGTGTCAAGCAGCCATGGTGATCAAGACCGAATACTCGATGGTGATGACTCCAATGATCGCCGAACTCCAGCAGTGACTGCCGTTTCGGATGACTCGAATCACTCTGGCAGTCATCATGCGATTAATTTGCAAAACAAGACCAAGGCTAAAGAGGAAAGCCGTGAAATGGAGGAGGACGACGATGAAGTGCATAGCAATGCTTCTTCGCGAGCTGAGTTGGCTCAAGACCAACACCAATCAGAAGCCGAGGACCACATGGAAGATGAACATGACCGGCGATCGGAACACGAAGAAGACGACGACGTGGATGTGGTCAGTTCGGACTCGGAAAGTCACCAAGCACCTGCCCCACAGCACCACCCACTCAAGGCTCGAATCAGTGCCAAATCGTCCTCTTCGGTGCAAATGGACTCTTTCCTGCATTCGAAGCACCGACAGCACTCGTACCACCTGTACAACTCGCACCACAACAGTCACCGAAACCACCACAACGAGCCAGCCTTTCACCACTTTGGTTCGTTAGTGTCGCATCGATCCGACTCGGTCGGCTCAGCCACTGAGGCCGCACCAGTGAGCTAAATGACTCGATGGAGTAATTGGTTTGTGTAAATAGCTTTGATCCTCTCTGTAAATGTTATGTTTCTTGTTGTTGATCTGTTAGAAAAGATCTATTCTCACTGTCTTGTGTAATTTAATGTATCACTTTGTGCATAGTCCCGATTGTTCTTTCACTTGCAATATGATGTACATTGTACATGTCGAGATTGATTTGCTTTCATTCAAATGTATTGAACTATTAAAGATTCTGTTTAGATTTGTCACTCTCATTGTACTGTTGTTTTTACTGTGGAAGGCACTTAGCAGGCCTTCGTGCAAAATTAAACTATTCCACATGTGCACAGGTGTGCAGGTGACCTAGGTCCCGAGGCAGTGCACTTTTATGCACTTTGCTCTTAGTGGATTAGCAATGGTTTGCTTGGCCATCGAATCGCTGCCCTTCGAATCGTCGATCGACTAAGCTTTAACCTTGTTTAAACATGACCAAATTCAATTAACCATTCAAGGATGTTTGATTTAGCTCACAATTCTTGTGGCACAGGCCCAAAGGCAAATGAACAGCACAGCAATGCCGACAAAGCATTCTCCTCGTGTGCATTATGGTACCTGGCAGAGGCAGAGCACAAGGGCACTGCTCAGTTCTTTTATTACTCGATTGTGATAATGAGCACACTGAGCAGTAAAGATGATTACGATGAGCTTGTGGTGGTTATTGACCACAATCTGTGGTCCAGGGGACATGTGGTTTTAATTACCTCGTGCCGTGCTAGGTTTGGCTTGGTCCTCATTGTCTTTGTCTCACTTCTTATCGTGTCCAGAAGCAGCAGCAGCAGCTAATCAGAAGTCAATATACCTGGGACCTAGCTTGACTATTTCCAGGAAAAAAAATTTTAGTACCACAAGACATCACTCAGTGCCGAATAAGGTAAACTCACTAAAAGTGCATAAAGTGTAATCACTTGTTAGCTGTTGGTTTGTTGTGTGCCACGTGTAGTACCCAAAGCCGACCAGTGAATCGATGGATTGTGATGGCAGGAAAGAATGTCCAGTGCACAAAGCAGTGCCGCAATGTATGCATTCGAATTCCTGTTGGGCCCACACAAAGGAAACTCTCGTTGTGCTCCATTGTCTTACACTTTACTGTTCAATGTCTTAATTCCACTTAGTGAGTGAGCACACAAAGTAATTAACCTCGTACGCACTTAATGGGTCTCAATTACGGCGGAGGCTGCATTGAGCGAGTGACGACACTGCAGAGTCACTGTGAGTGAGGTGAGATGGCCACTGAGCAGTGTCCTACCGAAATGTCCTTGCACAGATTAGCAAGGGATGAAGAAGTCGTTGACCACTGGCCCGGTATGTGAGCATGTGTGCCTCTGTCCGTGGCGCACTATGTTGTCCCGTAACGATTAGCTCATGATTACACTGTTTTGTTTTTTACCTGGCCAGTGACCACAATTCTGCAAGCGAGTCAAGCCAATCGAGCAGAGACAAAAGACTTTCAATCTCACCATTGAAAGCACCGAAAGAAACCATTTGTCAACCTCCAGCCGAGTCAGTTAGTGCTTGGATCAGGTGAGCTCACTCAGTGAACTAAACGCTAACTAAACTACTCACTCGTCGGGTCTAGTCCCAAAGTGATCACTAGCAAAGCGATTCTGTTAGTTTGTTAACTCGATTAGGTCATTGAAGACACGTGATTGATTGATTGTCCCAATTGACCACTGCACTACACACAAACTAATATTAGCACATTCCATTCACAACACTGACAATTGTGAGATGACAGTTATTTCACGATTCAATAGGCAGTGGAATGCAATGCCAACTGCAAGTGAAAGTGGCAATCCAATTATAATCACTTGACACACACACACACACAGGTGATTATAATCGATTGTGTTCATTCGGCACTGGCAGCACAGTTCAACCGCTTACAATGCCTAACTGGTTGAGTAAATACGCGTGGGTAAAGAATATTGTTTTCACATGAGCCATAATTAAAATGTACTAAATCATGCCTCAATTCTTGTGATTGTTATTTTGACAGGCCATCGAAATATCTATTTGTGCACGAGGCGCTAATTTGACAGTATGAACTTAATGACTTATGGCCGAGTTTGTGCGAAATCAATCAACTCACAGCTCTAAATTACCATCCTGGCTCATTCTACCATTCTTGACTTCTGTTTGCTGTTTCTCTTTGGCCACTTCTCTTCACCCGGGGCTTGTGTGAGCTACTGAATTTATGCTGCTTGGCCCTGCACTACACACTTTTTGTCATTTGTGAGTTTGTTTGTGCTTTCTGCTGTGTGGCACTTGCGCTAATGAAATATGCTTTCGGCGCTCAAAGCAAAAACACCGACGCACAGCACTGACTTGTCTCTCTGAGACGACTTGACTTATGACAGTCTTAACTACTGAGTGAACGGGTTAAATTGACTCGAGTAGAAGCTTCTTCTCTTGGGCTCATTTAGGCTGATGCATGTGCCTGCTGGCCATGTGTGCGTGCCATTTTACAGTGCACACAACACTGCATTGAAATGCAATACTTTGCTGTTTGGGTTAACTCTTGAGACTCGCAAAGTGGGGCAAATGGCAAACTTAGTGAGCACGACTTATCGAGTGATGCATGCAAGTCAACTTTTGATTGCCTCCCTCTGCCTAGGCTCATGCAGATCTGTCAACCGCGAACCACTTGACCAACCAAAGCGCACATTCGAGTGCACTCCGCCTAGTGCAACCCTTAATGTCATTTTCATCTCCACTTGCCACAAGTTCAGTTCAGTTAGAGCTATTAATTTTCAAAGCTAATAAATTAATCCGCGTAAATGTCATCCGATTGAATGGTCCCAGTTTCGGTTTCAGTGGCAAATCGATGACTCTCGTTGACTCGTCCAATATAAACAAAACTTGAAAGGCTCTCTCGGTCATTCAGTCAAAAGAGTCACGATTCGTAGCACTCTCAGCTGCACACGGATTCTCGACATTCTCGTTGTGTGCCCTGAGCAAAGTGTATCGATATATTGCAATGGCAATGGCGAGCACCACTTTTATTACATCAACACTCAACACGAGAGGAACAAAGTCAAAAGGTCAAAGGGCTGGTCGATGCGCCTGTGTGTCCGCTCGTCACCACAAATTGAAGGCATCGCCACATCGGAATAAATTGAATTTGCTTACCAAAAAGGGAGAGTTCTGTCGTGTTTATGTTTGGCCATTCAATTTGGGTCCCAATGATGCCCTATCAATGTCATTAGCGTTCATTATCGTCACCATTACTGTCACCACACACACACACACAGAATGACAATCGAAAGGAGCAATTGCATTTGCAGAACCAGTGCACTTGCCAATTGGCCTTTGTGCTCGACCGACCAAACCGATTGTAGTGGGCCATTGTGCACTGTGTGTTGTGTCAATGGTCAGTGAATTTGTTGATTGAATGGCATTAGCAGTGAGAAATTGGTCAATCTGACCACACATGACAAGTGCTGCTGCAAGTTGCTTTGTTTTATGTAAATTGTTATTATGCTTATCCATTCGAACACAGTTGCGACTGATTATTATTCTCTTGGAGGTCTGTGAGTAATTTTAGTTGTGCTTAATTTACGACTTATTTGAGTGTCTATGTGTCACTAATCGATTATTGCTAACTTGTCCACTTGTCACTTGTGAATGTCTTCTTTTCTTTATTCTTCTTTGCGCAGTAGTTTGCAGGTCATCCTCAGTTTACTTGCAAACCTTGAGTCCAGTTGTATGCAGTGCACTATGTTGCAACTTGTGCGATCCAAAGTGCGCAAACACAAACACCGACTGATCAAAATGATTCATTCACTCAGTGCATTGCGCGCTTTGCCTGCCTAACAGTCACCAGTGAGCAATGTCTTCATATGTAAGCAAGAGATCGACTAACTGACGGCGTAACAAATTTGCAATTGCGCTAATTGAAGTTGTTTTACTTTGCTTCATGTTTGTGTTCGTTTGTGTTGTTAGTTTGTTTAGCTTTCTAAACGAATGAAAATGGAAACTGTCCACGATAGTGAAAGGGCCCCTTACGATTGCTCTTGATTGCGCTCGAGTCGCAAATTGTTTCCAGCTAAATTGCCGTGCCATTTGACTCTCTGGGAGCGTGTTCGTGCTGGCAGGTCTCGAAGAATGCCACCAAGTTGGCACCAGTGTGCACCCCATTACACTTGACGGACCTAATTTGACTGTTCACTCTTAATGATTGAGCTCATTATTGTGTTACAGAACTCGTCTTTGCCTTTTTAGTGAGGCCTCATAAGTAGTGCAAAGTGAGTCTAATTAGCATGCACACAACGAAGCGGGTCAATTGCCCTCATTCGCCCACTGTCCACTTTTACACTTTCACAGGTCAAATGCGATCTTAATTGGTCCTCAAGTGCAACTGTAACGATTGTCCTAATCTTGACAGATATTTAAGTCTGAAACCTCTTTGGAATGTAAGCTCAGTCAAAGGGTCAGTTACATCTCCTTGTATGCACGGTTGCACACTCTTTGCCTTGCATGCAAAATCGATCACCCCAACCAACCGACCAAATAGTCAGTCATATCAATCGGTCACTTGTCTTGTCTCGTCTTAATCTCCTTGTGTCATTTCTACTCAAGCCAAACATGTCCATTTGAATAGTTCATCGAAATAGCATTTCTCGCTTGTTGTTCGGTTGGGTTGCAATTGACCTTTTTGACTCTGTTCATTTGTCTCAATTTTTCTTCTTGAGCAAATTAACGCACAAATGGACATTAGCATTGAACCTAGTGGTGTGCTGCTACAAGCGTGGCCACAAGCCATAAGTCCAGGGCAAAAGTCCTGCCAAGCAACAGGGGACAAATGGTGCTTCTCGTCCTTTTTTCCCAAGTGCTCCAAGGGGAAAAGAACAGGACGAAAGGCAAACCTGCCCCTTAAGCCTATTAAATTTCACAAAGCAAATTCACCGCTTCAGAAAGTGACCTCTCGATGACCAGTGGGTCAGAGCGTGTTTTTGAACACTCTCGGTTGCTTAAGTCTTCCTCGAGCATAAAATTCGCACATTAATCAAACACGAGCCAAAAAAGATGAGTCTCCGTTGACACTCGCTTAATTAATCAACACATCGAGGATGTTCATCCAAGTTGAGAGAAAGACATCCCGCCACAGATTGACCCGAACGAAACATGGCACATTGTTGTTGTAAAGGAACGTTCGCTATGAGGTTTAACATTACAATCCTTTCTGAAGCGCGAGCTTAATAGCTTTAAAGCGAACCGACAGGACTAATGGTTTGAGACTGTGTTGATTGGCAGTGTGGCAGTCCAACGAAATTTGAAACTCTTCTTCAATGTTCTTTGCAAAGTCAGTCTACGAACATCTGTAAGTGCACAGAATGTGTGTGTGTGCGATTGTCACACAGACACAATCAAAGTCTCTTGTCCGAAGTGACTCTAAATTTAGCCCAAGCCTGAACATTGTGTCACTTTGCACAAGTGAGTCCTATAGATTTAACTTTACTTTGATATCCCGCAAATCTGTCATCGAAACGGTCATTTAACGCTTTTAATTTGTTGTTTGTCTGTTTGGTTCTATTTCAAACAAATCCGTTCAATTACAAAATATACCCAAAGTTCATTAATCATTCCTTTAAAGTCACAATATAACTCAGCAAAATTCAATTTAGCTAAAATGGTTTAATATTTTCAATGTTATAATGGAAATTTTCAATATTATTTGTCGATATATATAATTAATCGAGGGAGACAATTCAATTTTAATTATATCACAAGCACAAACACAGTAAGCGAGTATGTTTGCAGACCAAATCTGTCAGTGCATGCACTCGTTGCCAATTGGGCGACCTGTCTCGATCTGCTGAACAAATACTGCCGGTGCTGACGTGCATTGCACATTGCCACTAGTAGAAGCCAAATCAAACAATAATATTGATGCAATACAAACCAAACACACTTTGACACTTGAAGTGAGCAAGAGAGAAGAAGGAGAGAATGAGGAGTGCACTTCAAAATTTAGTGTTGATTAAACATCAATACAAATTGGACTAGACGGTTCATTGCGAATTGCGTGGTATGATTGACCAATTTAGTGCAAATATGCCGATTCAATCAAGCATTGCATTGAATAAATATAATGTCTGAATTGATTAATATGGGACAAGTTTTAATTGTTTTTTAATTTTGTTTATAGTTTTACGAGTATCAATAAAAGTTTTTTCTACTGTTAATATTAATATTTACTAGTGGTAAGAGCAAACTGTCGATTCATATTTACACAACACATACGGTTGGAGTGCACTCTGGATTCGATGTTTGTCTGTGAGCCTGGGCGAGACACATCACAATACATTGATATTCGGTTAGGTTTAATTTATAATTGCCGGTTGTGTTTGATTCTCTCGATTGGCCCTCTTTGGGTGTTGCACAAAGCAAATACTTCAAAGATGGCACAAGCATATTTCGATTTGTTTTGCTTGTCTGTGCCTATCTGTGTGTCATTGTCATTTTGTGTTCTTGAAATTTAATTCCAGCTCACAGTAATTGGCTCGATTCGTGTTCGATGTTCGCCTGTTTGCCCTCAAGTGCGTCATCAGGAAGGGCCACAGGATGCTTATGTCTGTGTGTGTGTGCCACTTTACTGGAACATGTGCACACGCGGTGTGTATTTGTATTTGTGTGTGTTGTGTTTGGCGATACATTCGAACAAACACTCCTCAAGTGATGTGCACTTTCACACTTTTTAATTGAAATGATATCTTTCTGCTGTTCTGACTCGACCATTGCGCCTGCTTGCACTCGAATATGACAGAACCGGACAGAGACATTGCTTAACGTTTCCTGAACGAACATTTCTGTTTGCCTTTTTGCTGATTCTTGCTGTTTTACTCAAACAAACGTCAATTGGTATTGTATTATTGTATTGGTTGCCTTGAATTTTCTCGAGAATTACAATCAATCCAAACTTTACGATATGAAATAAATGTAAATTTCCATTGACACATTTGGACGCACCACAAACAAGTGGCACCATCGCTCGTCAGCACCAACACCACCACAAGTTAACTTTCCTCACCAAAGTCTGCAAACTCGGTGCAAATCATTAAATCATAAAAGTTGAATTTGAATTGAATTGTAAGTTGGTAAAGAGGAAAACTTGTGTGTCTTGTGTGCATTGTTCTTTCCGATTTCTTATTTGTATTTGTTCAATGTTCATAAAGTTAGTTCAATATATAAATAGTTTCTTTGCTGTATACTTCATCTTGTTGAACACCTAAAAGTATCAAGGTTTCCTACACTTTTTAAAATTCAATTAAATTCTGTTTCTGTTTAGCTAGTTGTTCGCTTCAAGTTGGCAGAGTGAGGAGTTACTATGAAGTTTTCCCTTTTTCCAATTCTCTCACTCTGACTTTGGTGTTGACTTGATGAATTCGTCCATCCATCAGTTTGGTCTGTCAACAACATCATGTACACAGTACTACACACACACGCACACACTTTGCCAAACGCCGAAAAGGAAATGATCACTTTGGACCAGATGGAATATGAATTAATTTGTAAATGATCTTAGGGTTTTGGGTACATCCTCTCGGTGCTTATGAAAATGTATACGAGTTCGGTTATGTGTGTGTCTGTGAACATCTGTTTGGTACATTGCTTATTTGCCTGTTTGCTAATTACCTCTCTCGCGTCACTGTTGGAGTTTAAAGTTTTTTAAAGTGTTTAATTGTAAATTAAACACACAACTGAGTAATGCCTCCTTTTTGGTGTACACATACTCGTGAGTTAACATCTGACAAACTTTTCGGGATTATTCTGACGAGTAGTCCGTCTGCATGATGAACGTTACTTGTCCGGTTAGCAGGAAAATAAGATAATTTACATTTGAAGCTTAGTTAGCAGTACATACGAGGACGGCAAGCAGTGCATGTTGGGGTTTGTTGCGCCGGTTGGTGGTTAATCATCAATGAAATCTCATTTGTGCATTGAACATCTCTTCACACATCCATCAGCAATCATTAACACTTTTAATCGCTCTGCACACAGTGGTAGTTAAGCTCTCAGTTTGGGCTGCTGCTGCTGCTTGGCACTTTAAATATTTATCAGCTTGCCACCATAAGATGCATTGAGATCGCTAACCATAGATCTGCCATTGGCTGCCTTCTTCTTGTTGTTGTTTATGCGCTCGATGCTAATGACAGTGTGAGAAGAGAGCGCGAGGGTCATTAAGAGGGTAGTTCGAGTGATGGCATGGCCAATCTGGCACTGATTGGTCTGCTAATTTGATTACCTTCTTGGTGATTAGATTTTTGCTTAGTTTTTCCAACTTTTAATATTTTTTATCTTATCTCCGAATCACACAAAAAACTTTTCCCCTATAAAAGTATTCAAATAAGATTAGTGTCTTCAGTGTGTGGTGTTTAATTTGTTTGCATCGAGTTAGGCCTATAATGGATGTGCTAAGTCTGTGGCGAGTTGTGTGTGCACTTGGTGATTAGTCTAATTGGCGCCATTCAAGTCAGACAGCTTCCGAGCCGAACACACAAGTTTGTTGTTTGGCCAAGTTTGCTCGTTTCTGTTTAATTAATGAAAATGTACTTTTTGTCATGTATTTTTCTCTCCGCTCATCTAACTGTTCGGTTAACGATTTTCGGAAGTTTTCAGTTGTGTGGTTTGTGGTTTTGTGCCGGTCGAGTGGCAACCCGGAAAGAAAACTTTTCCCGTGCATTAGTGCAACCGAAAGAAGTGAGAATGCACACTTTGCATATGCTAGACTGTGTTTGTATATATCGATTGGTGATGTATCGGAGATTTGTTTAGATTGATTTGTGAACAGAATTAATCAAAACAATCGAAATGCAAAAGCAAAAATGAGACGTAAGCAAAAAAGCGTCTAGACGGAGACGAGTTGAAGCACGTGGGTTTAGTGGTTTCAACTTGAAATGCACAAGTTTTTTTTCGTTGCATTCAATCGCATCACATTCGTCCAATTCGATTGTCAGTTATATTGCTTCTCATTCAACTTTGACCCAACATGACCTTTCTCGCCACTTGAGCATCCATAAAAGATTAGAATCTGTCAAAACAAAGCAAGCACAAAAGTGTGTACATTTGGCACTAAATGGTCTCTAAGTCCATGTTTACGACAGGTGACAGATATACATTCAGATTCTACAGCACAGATATCACCAAGACGGAACATTCAGGCTAAAGGATTTGCACAAAGTGATGCTCAGCCGAGACAGGACGCAGATGCTCAATGTAAGCTAATTTGCATTGTGGACAAATTGTAATTGTAAATTAAATTGTCTCCTTCTTGATGTTTGGTTGGTTGGCATTGTTTAATGCACTTGATTCAATGCAAAATGGACATCTCCAGGCTGCTGCTGCACACACTCACCGAGTGCACTTTGCCCAATTGTGCGATTGCATTAGGAGAGATCAATTTACGATCGACACAAATGATGACTGAACACTGGAGGGACATTAGGCTGGTGCAGTGAGGCAGAGTGCACAGTGCCGAGTGGTGAGGGGCATTAAATTAAAATCGTATTAAAGTGGACGTTTGGTTTTTTCGGTTTTAGCTAGAGGTTTTAAAACCTGGTCAAGAGGAATTCAAGGAGTGCTATGTCAGCGAGCACTGGAATGTGTCTGCACTTTTATGATGCTGCACACTGTACTAGTGTTGTGTCGCACTGGCCGCGTTGCTTAATTGCAAGAAATTGATGCAATTCTCTGCTCTGAAAGGTGTTCAAAGCAGGAGAGGACATTGCGCGATCAATTGGACATATTTGAATAATTGACAAACCACTGCACTGCACTGTGTTTGCTTGTGCTTGTGACACATTGATGCTCGTAAAATAGTCGTCATCGTGATTCATCTAAGCGTCGTTTGAATCACCCAATGAGCGTGAGTCTGTGTGGTGATTGATTCCTAAATGGCAGACAGCATGGCGTGCAGCACCTGACGACGATCGGTCAAGTTGCACCTGAGAAATATCAAAGTGAGATCGTATTCCAAGTACTAAAACTGAAAGAAGGTTCACTTTTATAGTTGTTGAGGGTTATTTACTGTTGCGCCTGTTTGATGACTGCCAATTGAGGTGATGTGCTGGTGTGGTGTGTGCATTGAGAGCCAATTGAGTCACATTGTTGTTGAATAATTAAAATGTCGAAATCGAATCAAAGGTTAATCTCGGCTAGATACGAGTGCTCACAGATCTAAAGAGGAGCTCACTGTGAAGGGCACTTTGGGACTGTGTGAGAAGTGGCCACTGGCCACCATTCTGCAGCTCTAATCAGATGTGAGTGAGTGAGCCAATAAAGCAATGGACAAGAGCAAGCAAGTGAGTGAGTGAGTGAAAGATCAGTGCACTTGCTTACTTGTGATGGCACTTTAATTCGATGTACGGCAGTGATCACTGGCCATGATAGTGACGGCCGATCAGGCAGAGTGAGAGGCGATAATTTACAACACACCACTTGCACTAGATGCATCTACCAGCTGTGATCCCACAAGCACGGACAACCTTTCGAAACTGACTTGGATGCAACTGCAAATGCAGTGCCAATTCGAATGGTAACACATCCACACACACACAATTGGACGACACAACAAAGCCCCATTAAAATGTCTCCAACTCGAATCGAATTAATCAATCTTATCTCTCTTTCGGTTTAAGCATTTGGTGGTATTTCCTTAATTAATTAGCTTTGCTGAGTTGCTGTCAGTGTAATTCATTCATTCATTTGTGCTCATTCAATTACATTACATTGTTGCTTGTTGCAATGACATTATCGCCATTGGTTGGCATAAAAATTCGCCAAGTGGTGAATGTCTACATTGTGACAGATTGTAAATTCCGATCTAGATGAGATGAACAGAAGCTATCGAATGCTCAACTTGACAAAGCCAATTTAGGTCAAATTGAGGTGCCATAAAATGCCTCAAATCATTGCTCATGAAACTTTTTTTTTGTCTACTTCTCGCTAAAAGTCTCACAGGCAATAAAGCAAGACCTAGACCTTTGCCTTGAATTTGACTCGTCACTCGAATTCTATATTTGGGTCAGTAAGTAAGAAGCCAGTGCCATTAGGTGCCTCTGGCTTGTCGTCTTTTATTGACCCCTTGGTCGATTCTGTGCACTGTCCGTAGGCCTACTGTCGTTAATGGTAATGATGCCGGCTTGTAAGCCAAAGAGGAGCTAACCAAACCGATGATGACACTCATAATGAGCTATTAGTGAGAAGGGGCACGAAAGAAAGTGGGCGCCGAGTGAGAAGCACTGAGTGACACAGTGCCTGACTGGCCTAGGGACCTAGTCAAGCACGTCACCGACCATAAAACACTGCAACAACAGTAGTCACCCGAGCAGGCCAATGTAATTAAGCACTGTCGACCGAGTCGAGTCGTTATCGCGCTTGTCACTCACAGACCTAGAGCCTGGAGCCCACTTCTGTTGACCAACTTTATTATTGTTATGACTTTATAGCCTTTGTGTTTCTTTGGCTGCTAACTTACCTGTACTGGTTTATGGAAGGTTGCGTGTAAGTGTTGCTGTGTGTGTGTGCAGTGCACGGGTCCGATTTGATTCGCACAGATGACCTACACGACTTGTCCGACTACCTAGGCCTAATTGTACTGCTGTGTTTACGATATGGTCCCGATTCTGTTCATCGCACAACACACATTGCCGCTAGGTCCTGCTGCTTCTGTCTGTTCGATGGTGTCCGACAGATAAGACCGACACGCGTGTTGGCGCATCTTGCTGGCTGGACATGACTTGGGTCCGTAAAATGACCATCGCCACTCGCACTGCACTCGAACGACGACTCGTCGGCAAATGTCTTTGTCACTCTCCTAATAAGCAAAGTGGCAACTTTTATTGCACCTCCATTACACACACTACGCGACAGTCATCAAGTGTCTTGATGTCTTAATGTGCGCTTGTGTCTTGTAATTGTGTGTGTCCCCGAGCCAGTGTTCGAACCTCGAAATGGTAATGTACCGAATCGAAAGTCCATTTTATTGCTCGAGTGCAAGAATGCCTTCATTGGTATGGCGGTAAGCACTTTTACAAACTAACTACACACAACCAACGACCTAGTAGATTATGACTATGGTCGGCTGTGAGCTTGATTAGTGTGCGTGCAAGTAGAGATCGATCTTGGCCCGTTTCTATATTTACCCGCTCACAAGATAACACACAATTGTGTGCATCATAAAATCATTTCCTCAGATTACATTTCGCACTAAAAGGTTTTCTTCTCTAACAAGTCTTCAAGGCCTTTAATGAAGGCAGTGGTTACGAGTTTACTATTCGGAAACATTGTTCATAAATTCATAAACACTTGGTCTTTAGGTTCATATTAGCTCAGTTTATGATGCAGTTGACAATAAGTGAAAGGGGTCTAGATCAGTCAAAGTGATAACATCGAGAAAGGCTTCCGGAATTGAACGTGAACATTACAAACAATATATTATATCATTGTTCAATGGTTGTTTATTGTCATGGTCGATCATCATTCGTACACGAAATGTCAATCCATCCCCTTCGAATCGTTCCAAATCGTTCTTTTGACCCTTTAGTCAATTTAATTTCTAAATTTAAAACTGTAATTCAATTTAAATGTTGAGTTTAATTTAATTATTTGTCGACAGACCAAAGCAAAACAGTGGTGCACTTGACTCTAAACATATTTAGCCATACTCAAACTGTGTGTGTGTGTGTGTGTGTGTGTGTGTGTGTGTGTGTGTGTGTGTGTGTGTGTGTGTGTGTGTGTGTGTGTGTGTGTGTGTGTGTGTGTGTGTGTGTGTGTGTGTGTGTGTGTGTGTGTGTGTGTGTGTGTGTGTGTGTGTGTGTGTGTGTGTGTGGACGCAAATAAATCCAAGTTGACAAAAGGGTTCCGAATCAGTCTAAATGGTTTAGTTTGTGTGTGTGTCGAGTGTCAACGAGTTTTTGCATAGTTGGTGTCATTGTTGTGTTGGTGAAAGGGAAATGGCCCACTCACTCACAAGTGAACCAGTCGCAACACAAACCAAATCAACGTTCCCCTCTCGATCATTAACGCACACGCACGTCCATTTATCCATCGATACATCCACACAGTCCTTTCCCCTCACTTAGCCAATCTATTTGCATTTACATTTCTATTTGTTTGGTTTACTGTTTTAGTCATCGTTTGCTGCTTATATCGATCTGTTTAGTGCACACATGCAGAGTAAAACTCTTTTTGCCTTTTACAATCCTCTCTATGGATGCTTTTCGACTAAATCTCTTGTTTTGACTGTTGCAAAAAAGCTTTTACTCGTCCACTGGTCCAGCCATCAAAAAGCATCATCAAATGCATCACATAAAGCCGATTTGCCACTTGCTTTTAGTAGGATAAGTATTTATATAAATAAATTGAAATTTGTTTTTAATTCTACAATTCTAATAAATATATGCGGAAACAGTGACAAACAATGTTGCGACAAAGTGGTAGATTATGGATAAGGAGGAAGCACTTTTGTGGTAATAAAGATTAACCATTTGTTGAGTAGAGTTTTGAAAGACTCAAAATGACTTTAAATGTAAATTAAAACGGAATTGAAACTAATTGTAAGACGTAATGTGATAACAATACTTTTGCCCCACAAGGTCTACTGAACGCGACTTGGCAAACTACTTTGCTCACAATTTAACTGATAATTTGTTCAATACGAAATATAACTTTTGGCTTATAAAAATGCTCAATAAGTCAATAAGCATGTGAATTGTGTTTGCAGTAGACCTAATTGACTTGCCTAAATCCACGGTTCTATTGCCATTTGAACAGTTGAAGTTGATCATATGGTCAAGCTCTATCTCTCCATACACGATCAATGTCCATTATTGATTTGTGATCTCGCGGGCGCAAACAAACAAGTGCTTCTTCTTCTTCTTTGTTTTTCTTAGAGCTTCAAATAGGAATTTACAACATATGTGCAAACCATTCTAGGCCCAATAAATGGTTTGATTGTGTTTTATTGCATGCACACCACCTTTATGGCATGCAGTTACACCGCACTGCATTGCTTTACACTGAACGCGGGCGCACTTTCTACTGTGCTGCTGTGCCAGTGGAGATGACTCAATTAAATGTAAAGCAGCTCGAGCTAACTCACCGAATAGCAAAATAGAAGCTCACCATTTGAGTGCAATAAAGCAACACGAGACATACAACGCAATGAGGAGACAATGATCTAGAAGGACCATTTCTGTTCGTCTCTATTCGAGTGATGCGTCGTCGTCAATTGTGTTCACTAAATTGGATTAGACCTTAGCAGACACAGGTAGAGTGAATAGAGAAGCTGTGAGCTCTAGATCAATTTGGGAGATCTAGAGACAATGCAAATCAAGCCGAATTCAATAGCAATCATGAAAGGCAACATAAAATGCACGAACAAGACAATTAAATGCTGTGAAAGTGATGTGTCCAGCAGATTTATTTATTCGATGGCCAACATTAAACACTAAACATGACTCCAGGCAATGCAACACACAGACACACAATTGCTATATTGATGTTGGTCTTGTTGTCTATCGAATTTATTTATTTCTTCTCGTTTATTTGTGCACTTTTCTGTGGCCTGTTTTAGTGGGATAGATGTTTAGAACCTGTTGGTATTATAATGTCTCCCTCAACATTAAGTATTTGCACCAATAAAGACATTTGATTCAAATGACGATTAATTTATGAAATTAAACAATCAAACTAAAGCCAATTTAGCATCTATTATTAGTTTTTATGTGTTTCAATTGGTGTTGGTCTGTTATCGGTAATAAGACATCGATCACTCAACTGATAAGTTTGACCAAGATGTTCGGTTTAAGAACATTCACAAGAAAGTCAACATGCCAAGTAAGTGATTTGAATTTTTGGAAAAGTGCAGTTTGCAGCAAACATGAAATGTTCACTTGCAATTATTTAGTCATTTGAACATTATTTTGTGTGGCATCTATCGATTTTCCTCCTGCCAGCCTCTCCTAATTGTCATTGATTTTTTGTTCAATTTAGCCCAACTCCGAATGAATGTTCATTTGAATGTGAATTTGATTTACCATTTTTAATGGCAAGTTGTATGTGTGTGTGTGATGTGTTGCATTCATTCTCGGGATAATGCGATAATGCGACAATTGTGTGTGTGTTGAATTGTGGATCGATGTTTTGAGTCCAAACATTTAGGTTTTTGTATTGTAATGTAAACTTTTTTGTTCTTTTTGGTAAATCAATTTGCAATTTGTCTTTGTGTGTAGGTTGCACTAATGGCAAAGAGATAAGCAAACATGAGAATGTGCCACTCTACGACAAAATGGCCAGCCATTAAAAGGATATTAATTTCCGATTGCAGTTTGGTACTGGCAAAAAAAAGTTGAGAGGGAACAAAAAGGAGATTTTTTGTTTTAAAATACAATTTCTTTCGATTGTACATACATTTACATTTAACAATTATAATTTATAAAACGAAACATTTGAATGTGATAGTGCACTTCGTAGTTGAGTATAATCAAAAGTGCAAAAATGTTGCCAATGTGAATAATCGAATACCTCCTTAGTAAATGCCTAGTTTTGGATTTAGTGCAAATCCTATTATACATCTCGTAATTACGCTTTAAAGCATACGTACGCCAAATAATGTCATTTTAGTCTTTCATTTATTTCGTTTTATTCTAAAAGGTAATTTATCTTAGCATTTAAATTGACTTGCATTGACTTATCTTTATTGGATTTATTTGAGCTTTGGCAATATTTTAAAATGTGATCTGTAAAATTTGGTTTGTTTTGTTGAATTTGAAAACGTAGCCTGTCGTTTTGTTAGAGTGAGCCACTCTGTATTATTTATGATGCAAAGTGTCAAGTTATGTTATTGGTTGTGTCCACTAGTGTGGACTTATCGGTTCATGGTGCCTCGTTATTGAGCGTCATTAAGTTAAGTACACTTTGGCTGCATTGAAAGTGTCCATCTGTAAAAGTCATTAAGCCCCGGCCGGACTTGTCATCAATTATCATTTATGTTCATTTGAGTGTGCACTCCAATAATTAGACAGATTGAAGCTAATTTCATCTTGTGCTACTGTCTCAGAGAGTCGACCAAAATTGGAAAAGAAATTGATCCAAAAGGGTCGGCAAACTTGAAACGCGTCATAGAGTGCTGGTCAGAGAGTGCATGCACTCACAAGGGCACCAAATGTGTCCTTTGCTCGGTGAAATTTGAGTGTCTGGGAGACAGGGAGGGAGACTCGACTCGAGAGGATGTTTGATGTTTGATTTAAGGCAATAGGCCTATTTTGATTGTCAATAAACAGGCCATGAAGCGGTCGTGTGAGTGCTGCCAACAAAACAATCACTCCCAAATTGCCAATTAGAGACTATTTACTTTGCTGTTCCAGAAACAAAGAACGAGAATAAGGACGAATGTAAACGAGCGAGCGTTTGGCTCATAAATTGAACGTTTACTGCTGTGGCGGCTCGATTAACGGGCCATAATGTTCTCTGGGAGAGTTGGTGGTGGTGATGGTGGCCGGTGGCTCGTTTCTGTGTTCGGCAGTAGTCATTTTACAGCAGTCATTCATCGCCACAGTACTGCCATAACTTGTGATGGACAGTCAAAAGTGTTCGATAACGATTAAACAATTGCCTTCTGTGTGCTGTTGGTCACAGTGGAAGCAATAAAAATTCTTATATTTCACCACATTGACCGACATACATTTGCTGGTGTGCTGCTGGGGACTGGTTCCACTGAGCACAATGGCTTCCAACTTTGTCACAGACGAAACACTTTATTAGACTATTGAGATTTGTCTCCCTTATGGTGACTTTACAAATCTGTCTCCGTTTTACAGTACAATTGCAATTGCATCAACAAGATAAACCAACCAGACAAAATTGCTCCTCGGTGTGCAATTGTGCAGATTATTAAATATAAATCAGTCTCGGCTGATTTGGTTTTAAAATTATTTTTGTTTTGACATTGTCATAATGCAATTCCAGTAGCATTTCATTTTATTATAATAATTATACAAAACATTGGTTTAAATAATTTCGAATTCCAAAATGACAAAGTGGCGCCATCCTTTGAATAAACAGATAATCAAGTAGATTTCTCCTCTTGACAAATCGGGGCAGTTGGAGGCATAAAATTAAAGAGCCCAGAAAAGGTTTGATACAATTCGACCACCAATTCAGGCCTAGTGGCGCAAAGTTGCTTCCATCCCTGTGTGGTGATGACCTGAGTGGAAGTGTTATTGATATAGTCGATGCACTTTGTCTTCAGATAAAGGGCACTGTGCATGTCGGCTAAAAGCAACATTTGGGCCACAGTCTCGACTGCCAACAAATCACTCAACGAGTGCTCACAGATTGATTTGAGTGAATCAAGTTGATACTGTAAAAAGCAAATAATACGAATTAATATGTTAATACAAATTAAAGTAGTCAAAATATAATTTGCCTTATCTGCAGCAACCAACAAATCGAGAGTTGCCTTCTCGGTAGAGATCTTTCCCGTGTAAATGAATTGAAGCAATTGCTCAAACACGTCCACATCCACATCAGTAATGTCCACGCAGTTTTGTCTTGACTCGCATAAATCGTGCTGAAACATAGCAGCAAATACAGGAGATCGAGAAATGAGAAAAATCTTATGTACAGCAAAATCTTTGCCACCAACTCGAAGCACAACGTCGCTTAGTTTAGAATTGGCCAACATTGCACCCAAGTCTTTAGTCAACTGATCATCGGCATTCTTCATTGCATCACCAGTTTCCGCTTTGACATGATTAGTCACACTGAATTGGTTGATGAATATGCTCAACTAAACAAATAAATAATTAGTAATAATTTTATAGTTGAAAAACTAAAACATACTTCACAGAAGATGGTCAGTTTGTCATTTGGCATCAGTTCGTTAGCCAACTTAAACAGAGCGTCATGAGTTATAAATTTTCTTGAACCACGACCTTGGTCAAGTTTAACTAATCCAGCTAGATAAAATATCAAATTGTCAATAAGATAAACGAATGATAATAGTAAATATCATAATTACTTGATTCGTTGTACTTGTCTCCGTTTTCCTTCAGTAGAGATAACGAGAACTGGATTCGTTGTGTCTGCTCAATTACATCAAAATCTGGAATAAGAAACAGTGCCAAGTAATCTTTGTATTTGGCGCTTTCGCCTTTTAAATAAAGCAGCAAATGAAATTGTAGTTCAGGGTTGGTTGATGGGCAAAATTTAGGTGATTCAAGTTTCTCATATTTATCTTGACAATCTGAACGATAGTAAGTAGTAAAGTGTTCAATCACCCATTTGAAGGTAACTTGATGTACCACCGAAGACGTTTTGACACAAACGTCCGCTACAGGGCCAATGGGCTTTTCTATTACGTCACATTCTTCCGCCTTTAGTTTCTTGTTGCTCTCATCCTTTTTCGATGAGTTCTTCCGACGAGATCCTGTTGATTCATTCATTTTGTTAGTTCACAAGTTCACTTTACAGTGAATTTAATCTCAATAACACAAAACAAAACAAAAAAGGAAGCACAGAATTACATGTGCAAATGAACAATGGCAACACGTGCGAACAGCTGAAGCTCCATTGGAGGCTGTTCTTTCAGTGAAAAATTCACATTCAACTGCAGTGGTGCCATCACATGAGTATTGGCAAAACTAATTTATTTGGAACCAAATACATTGCAAACAAACTTCAGAAATAACTCCATAAGTTGTGGACCACAACTATTTCTGGTCTCGACAAAGCCAATGTTTTCCACCCGACTGTGGCAATCACTTGGGCAGAATGACTAATATGCGATGCATTCGGTCTTCAAGTGATGATCGACATTGCGAATGTTTGCTAACAGTAAAGTTGTTGACATAGACAAATAGCTGTCGGAGTTTCCTTTGAAATGCCATTTATTTACAATGTTACTTTCGATCTGCAAAGCAGAGGTGTCAAGCATTCAATCTACCGTCGAGCCAACCGATGAAGCAAATGTGTAGTGCTCGAGCGATCGCGCAAAAGCCTAAGTCGACTTATCTACAGTAAATAATTTCAATCGTATATTGTATATTGCGATATATGCTGTCTGAGTAAAAAGGTCAAATTAAGGAGCAAAATATAGCATTTTCTGATAAAGACACACATTAGTCAATTCTATTTTACATACAACAAAATTTTAATTCGGTTAATTCGGCAAAATAATAGAAGCTCCAAATAACATTTAGTGGTAATATTTATTGGAATAATAAATCAATAAACGCACGCGTGGACATTGATTGATGATCCTGTACCGAGACAAACCATCGATGCTCGAAGATGGTATTCATGTCGGGTCGAGTGGATGGTTCAGGATCAAGGTGTAGTTTGATGAGCTCTTTCATGTCGTCCGAAAGATCACTCGGTGGGTCAATTGCGATGGTGTACTTTTGTGCGCGTTGGTTCATGATCCAGTTACGCAGGTTCCAATCGCGAAAAGGCAATCGTCCACCGTGGAGCATCGTGTAGAGGACCACTCCCACACTCCACACATCTGCCAAGTACTGGCTGTATGGATGCTGCTTGACGCCACCACTTTCCTGGGACAACACCTCGGGCGCGACATAGGCTGCACTGGCACAGTAGGTCTGCTCTGAGGTCAATAGTGGCTGTTGGTTATTGTACGGAAAGGCGGAACGAGTGAAGCCATAGTCGGACAACTTGCAAGTCTTGCTTCCGTTCGAATCGGTGAAGAGCAGTATCTTTTCACATTTCACATTGCGATGGGCGAAACCTTGTGAATGCATGTACTGCAGTGGGAACCAAATTGGCGATAATATTGTCGACATTCGTCTTCGGGAATGGGCTGTTTGGTGAGCAGCAGTAGGTCGAGTATCGATCCATCAGAAGCGTGCTCAGTGAAAAGCACCAACTTGGTCGAACGGATAAAGTGGTGAACAGTGACCAGAGAGGGATGACTTAACTTGTTCAAGGCGCTCTCGTCTCGAGGCAGAAATTTGACCTTGTAGTTTCGAACAGACTTGTCTGTGTAGATCACTTTAGCCATCACCGGTCTTTGGTTGTAGGTGCCTAGGTAGAGACGAGCAAAGCCACCACTTCTCTCAGTCTTGATCAGTGAGACAGGTTGAACGGGCTCGGCACTGAAACCAAGTCTACTAAGCAGATTGCTCAACTCGTCGTTCATTGAAAAATGGTAGGACTCAACTCGATTTGAACAAAACTCAAAATGTCTACAGACAAATGAAACTATTTAAAGTGATGAATGAAGTAAAGAAAAGTTCGAATCGAAAGTGACCAAAATTAATTACAACGCTTATTAATAACAACGCTAATTAGCACTATTAATACAGTTAATGCAGCATTAAAGAGTACGCCAATTATGAATTGGAAAATATAATTGATAAAATTTGATTAATTTGAATAGTGATTCATACAAAATTAGCAGAGCAAAGAAACGAAATACAAAGCATTCAACTACACAAATATTAAAGTGCGTCAAGCAGCATTGAACTACGTGAGTGAGCTCCATCAAAATAATTGCACAATTGTTTACAAACTACTGGTCAAACAGCTTGTACTTAGATTCATCTACGGTGGAATTGATTATGTGTAATCGTTAAAATTTGCTGCTGAATGATTAGTCGTACAGAAGACGTGTCAGCAGGAATCGGCAACATCGGCAGTGGCAGCCCGTTGAATGAAAACCAACCTATTGGGCATTACCAAACCTGAGCGACCATTTTCCGGATTAAACAAACAAATAGCATAAGTGCATGCATAGAAATACTAGAAAAAATGTCGCTCACCGTGGACAGGGTACAGTTGACAAGAAAGGCCTGGACTATTGGCACAGTAGAAATTGACTGATTGTGACACTGTTTACGAGTTTAGGGCTGGCCCGACACGATCGTTGAGTCGACTCAACTTGTTAATAAATTAATTGCTTAAGTAGATCGTTTACTGGTGTTTGAGGAAACTTGTGTTTGTTAGTTAATGTTGTTTTTCTTTTACAAGCCAATCAACTGGCAGATGATCATCGAGACACGACACCAAACAAGACTTTGTACCTCTGTGAGATGAAGATTACGCGATCAAAGTATGATTCTATATTCCATTCTATTATCTACATAAATCCAATAATGACAATAACCTCTAATTATGTTAACCTAAGTCATAATACATTGTCACAAAACATTAAAATACAATTTAAAATTGTCCATATTTCAAAAAATAATAATCAAACAAAATTAATAATTGATGAATACTCAAAGCATGAATGCAGTCAGTCATAGATTGCGACAAATTAAGACTTTTGAAGTGAATCAGATTGATCCGGAGGAGTCTGTGCGCTCTTTAAAGCAAACTTATGAAATATATCAAGTGCCAGTTCTTGTCGAGACGAAACGATCCCATCCCAGCTCTTGGTCTTGATGACCTTAGGACAATTATTGACAATAAACTCGATGCACTGATTCTTGAGGTGATCAGAATTGTGTAGTTCAGACCATAATAAGGTTGAGGAGACTGATTCAACAGTTAGTGTTTTGCTGAGATAGACAGCGCAAATGGCTTTGAGTGATTCAATTTGATACTGCAAATGAGATCAAACAATATTCATTGAACTTTCAGTCCAACACACAATTACACATACCTTGTCAGCAGCAATCAACAAATCAATGGTCAATTTATCGTCGGCAACCTTTCCTGTGTAGATGAATTGCACCATCTGCACAAACACATCTTCTTCGATATCCTCAATGTAAACACGATTTTCGTTATTTTCAGTCATTTTATGTTGGAACATTCGAGAAAACACAGGAGATCGAGCCATCAGAATAAGCTTGTGTGCTGGTAAAATTTTAGTTGAAGATTTGAAACGAAAGACGACATCACTTTGGACCCGAGGATTTGGGCTATCGAGGAGATTTCCAAAATCTGCAGTCAACGAATTTTGTGCAATTAGGTTTGCTTGTGTAATATCATTGGGCGAACTACCAGTCACACCATAATCTTCGGAGTATGCAATCACCTAGAATAAACAATTAAGAATGTGAAAAATGGACGAATAGTGACATGCCCTGCAAAGGATTGTGAGTTTGTCTTCGGGCACAATATTATTCGCATCATCAAACAATTCGAGATGGGAAATAAATTTTCCCCAGCCCCACCCATCCTCGTCCTCTTCACTGTTTCTCAGTTTGATTCGACCATCTGCAATGCAACAATTCAATATTTATTCAATCGATTTACAGAATCATCAACTTACATCGCATAATAAACTTTTCCCCGTTTGCCTTCATAAACGACAGCCAAAGTTGAACTCGATGTTGTGCTTGTGATGAAGTGAGAAATATGTAGATTGATACGAAGTCCCTGCAGTCTTTGTCGTCCCCCTTTGGGTATATGTCCAAGCCAAACTTGAGATCCTTGCATGTTGATGGGGAAAATCTGGGAGATGTGATCGATGACTGATCATTGGTGTTGGAGTCAACGTAGGTGCTGAAATTTTCGATTGTCCACTTGAATGAAACCTCGTGGACCGCAGAAGTGGTCTTGGCCCATGCATCACAAATGACTCGGTCTAGCGGAGATGCTTCATCAACAATGCGATGTGCATCTTCAACAATCTCATCGAGTTTTCGTTTCTTTGATTGCTTCCGACGAGATGTCATGTTGCGCTTGTTACCAAATGTGAGCAAGATCTTACTCGAGCTCTTGATACCTAGGTGACCTAGCTTTAACAGTGAACACGCACAGACACACACCACTTCAGTTCGGCTCACAATAAAACAAAAATAAGCATGCATACTTCTTGGCAGCATAATAACAATAGTGCACAGTGCCAAGCGTTTGTTGCGTCATCTAGTGAAAATCCACTTAATTATTCTTATATATTTTTAATTTTAAATGCAAGCCATTTCCTCAAGAATTACACATGAAACATTTAATGATAAAATCATGAAGAAAAGTGACTAGAACGGATTCGAAAAATGACATACTGAGATGTGGAATGCTTGAACATCTTGTGATGATGGATAGCTTTTGACTAGAAACAAAATGTAGTAAATGTGCCATTTGCTTGATTTTGGTAAAATAATAAAGCTATTGTATCAAAATAATAAATTAGTCCTCGTGGTAAATAGAAGAGTCAGTTTTGGCAATATATTCTTGGAATATGGTAGTGACCAGTTGAGGTTGTTCAGTGGCGAGTGTAGTCCAGGCCGGTGTCTGCATCACCTGTGCACAGTGTTCGGTGATGTAAAGGATGCATTCACTCTTGAGATGTTCACTGCTGTGTCGGTCAGACCACTGCAAAAGTGTGACCACCGTGTCACTGCTGAGTGCCTTGCTAAGATACAGAGCGCAAATAGTTTTCAATTTCTCGAGTTGGTACTAAAATATTATAAATATTATCAAAATCAATTATCGCACAATGATTTCATACAGACCTTGTCAGCAGCAATAAGTAAGTCAACAGAAATCGCGTCTATTTGAAACAACTTTCCCGTGTAGATAAATTGTATTAATATATTGAACACCTGAGCTGTACAATCGGTAATTTGCACATAGTTTTGTCTGTTCTCGACCAAATCGTTCGCAAACATGGCACAAAACACCGGAGAACGAGCCACAAGTATAGCCTTGTGAAGAAGAAAAGTAACTGCAGGAGTACCCACTGCAACAATAACATCGCCTGGCGCATATTTGGCATATTCAGGACAAAAGATCAATTTTGCAAGATCTTCAAGCACCTCGTCTTCTGCTTTTTTATGGGCTTCTTCAATAGTAGTTTGAGGTGTTCTACAGACGTTAATTTGATCCGTCAAACAGGTGATCTGTCGGTGAAAAATAAATTAATATTCGAATATGATCGTTTAGAAATAGACATGTGCGCATACCTTAGCCCGAATAGTCAGTGTGTCATTGACCAAATAACCTTTTTCCAGATTCAGCAAGTGTTCGTATTCAATAAATTCACTACAGCCCCAGCCATCAAAATTTTGAACACTATCAGCTACAACCACATAAAAAAAAGTTAGTGATATACACTGCGAGCCAATCGACAAACATACTGAAAGATTCTCGTTCACATTCATTCGCGTCGAGAAGACATATATGTAAGCGCACACATTTGCCTTTGATGGCAGAATCCTTGTGGACTCGTAAATACAGTCCCACACAATATTTTCCCCTGTCTATATTCCTTGGCAAAACTTCTAGATAAAATTGAAATTGCTCATTTGTCTTAGGACCAAATGGTGGAGAGATAATATTAAGATCCTCTACGGGGTACTCTTTATCATCTCGATTGAAGTGACAATAAGAGCTGAATGCTTCGATGGCCCATGTGAATGTAACCTTGTCCGTCCGACAAGTGGTCCTAACCGTCAAATCCGATCCATAGAAAACTTCATTTGTAGATAGTGTCAAATTTGGGTAAAACGCTTCGGTGGATGGTTTCGCATACACGGGGCTAACCATACTTTCCCCATCAGCATTTCGTTCTCTTACATTCCCTACGGGCAGCATACCAAAAAAAATTTTCGATAAAATCGGTGTTTTTGCGAGAAACAATTCTTAGCCAGAGAACAGGAACCGGTTGCAGAAGCAGAAGCAGAGTTGCGAAGGAGGTGATCACCTCGAGGTGAGTGAGCATGACTGCAGACACTGTTGGCAAATGCCTATTTGCAGTAGGTACAAGGAGTTCAAAAGATAAGAGCAACCCATCACACTGAGCCATTCGGTGGATGGGTACAACCAACTCGATAAACACTCGGTAAGATTCATATATAATTTGAAATTTGGTCTGTTTGCGAGTCGGACGGGCAGCCGCAGATGTACATGTCTTTTTGAGCCAGCCGGCAGACGAAATAACAACAAAACATATGTACAGCCATCTGATGGGTTTAATGGAAAAGTAAGAATATTTAAATTGCAGTAGTATCTAACGGAATAATAATAGTAATAATAATAGTAGTGAAACAATCAAATGAGGTTTTAAGAAAGATGCAACCTACAAAAAAGTAATATTGATAAAAGCAATAAATTAATAAAAGCGATTAGATTAAAAGTATCAATTAGGCAGACTTCTTAGGAGTACTAGTAGTAGGAGTACAGAATTTAGCAACTGAGTCTTGATACAAATGCACCACCAATTCGGGTCTGGAAGTGCTCAACAGGGTCCAGCCATCAGTGGTCACAACTTCAGATGAGTGGTGGTTGATAAACTCAATGCAGTTAGTCTTCAATTTGTCCGCACTGTGCATGTCTGCCAACATCAAAGTTTTAGCCACCGAAGCAACATCCAGTGATTCGCACAAGGCATGTTCACACAGAGATTTCAACGAGTCCAATTGGTACTTTACGAGACAAACAAATATATTTTTCAATAATCGCCAATTAGTCACTTACCTTGTCGGAGGCGATCAATAAATCGGTCGTTAGTTTGCACTTGTCAACCTTTCCAGTGTAAATGAATCGAAGCAAGCTCTCAAACACATCCACATTGACATCTACAATATCAACTCGATTATGTTGCTTCTCGGCCAAATCGTGCAAAAACATCGCCATAAATACAGGAGAACGATTTCGTAGAATGATTTTGTGTGCAGTAAAATCTTTGAAATTTTTGCCACCAACTCGGAGCACAACATCGCCATCATTATTCGAATTGAGCAACTGAGAATAATCCAAGGATAATTGTTCTTCAGCCTGTTTGATTGCTTGTTCAAAATCTTCAGTGGAATTAGTGCCGCATTCGTTAAATTCGTCTACATACACGGTCACCTAAAAGCAAACAATAAACATTGCAAATTAATTAATAAAGATAATTAATAATAAATTAACAATGCAAAAAAATAATAGAATTTATACCTCACATAAGATGGTCAGATTGTCATTTGTCAACAGCCCGAGGGCTTTGTTAAGCAGATCCACCCGTTTGACGTACTGAGGATGGCCCCATCCGGGGGCACTACTTGTAAAGCGAACATTATAGGCTGTTGAAATAACATCAATAAATATCATTGCGAATCAGGTAACTTGCCAACAAAGCATACCTACTGTATTCGTTTTGTTTCCATTGTTCTTCAGTACAGATAACGAAAAATGTGTTCGAAATTCTTCAGACGAACTGTAATGTAAAAATATTGATACGAAATCTTTGTTTTCCTCTTTTTTGCCTTTCGGGTAAAATCGAATATAAAACCGAAACCTTTTGTTGTTTAATGGAGAGAATTTTGGCGAAATTATATGTGGATAGTCGTCTTGGTTGGCAACAAAGTAGGAACTAAAGTTCTCGATAGTCCAGGTGAATGCAACTTTGTGCACTGCCGAACATGACTTGCCCCACATCTCTGTATTGGAAGTCAACTGGCGCCGAGTGGAATCGTCCATTTTGAGGTGATTTTGAATATATCTTCGATGTGTCCAGAATGAACAGGGCAACTAGAAATAAAACAAAAGCGCTATTCAGTAGCAGCTCATTGTATGCAACACAAGCAGTTCGAATAAAAGCAACAATGAAGAGCTGTCAGCAAACATATGTACAACTTTGCCAGTTTTGTTTTATGTGCACAAATGAGGTATGGCCACTGGCCACGTGGCGCCACAATGCAATTCGTGTCTATTTTTTGTGACGCTTTCATCGTTAAAGTTAATAAATGTTATTTTTTATTTAACCAACATTAATTGATCAAATTACGATTTTAATCGTCATTAGCTCAATTCACATTGACCGTCTCAATTGCCACTCCAAAACAATCGGTTTGTTATCAGATT
Organism: Rhizoglyphus robini; assembly: GCA_023373905.1. Classification (NCBI taxonomy): domain Eukaryota; kingdom Metazoa; phylum Arthropoda; class Arachnida; order Sarcoptiformes; family Acaridae; genus Rhizoglyphus; species Rhizoglyphus robini. Next base: position 7,433,122 of record JAKIJQ010000001.1, on the reverse strand, counting down.
GGTTGTATTTGTTGATTGTTTGTGCTGGGACACATTCAAACAAGATGTAATGCAATTGCCAATTATTAATTGGCTTCACTATCTGTGTTTGTTGATGCATGGTCATTTAGTAACCCTTGCATTGACACTTAGTAATCACATTTGCTTATGCACAGTTATTTATACAGTTGTACAATGTACATCTCAACTGATTGTTCTTGTGCTCAAGTAAGGCACTGCACATCGAACTGACTTCAGTTGCCACCAAACCTTCGAACAGCTTCCTCATCGGCGATCATCATCTCCTCATGCACTTCTGTTTTTATTACCACCACATTCCATCATCAACGCATTATTATTAATTTACAATTACAATTGTTTTATGTCGTTTTTATTCGACTACTTTTTCGCTCGCTCCCGTACTATGAGCATTTGTCATCTAAACGACGACTGTTTGCTAGCACTTTTCGACAAATTCTCCCTACAAGAACTGATACATCTGCGTGTCATCTGTCTCCGATGGCGACATCTCATTGAACATGTCCATTTTCGTCGTCAACAATCGTTGAAACTATTTGGCAGCCGACAAGATGTTCGTTGGTATTTGGACACGATCATTGACCATAATCTTGAGTGTGACAGCCGTTTTATACTCAAACCTATCGGTGGTGACGATGATCTCATCCTGAGTGCGGACAAAGCTGGAGGTCATTTAGTGTCTAATCACTTCTTAAGCGAGCTTTTTCCCAACATCAAGACATTTCTTTATTACAATTCGAGCTATTCTCTAAACTTTGATTTGGGCTATTTGCTGGCCGACTGGGGTCGTTCGCAGTTGTCCACTTTGATTGTGGACACACTTCAATCCACCAATCAAAATGAGCCTATTGAAATGCCTTATCTGCGTTCGCTGTACTTTTTGGATCGCAGGCCTCAATTTGGTTCACTTGTCGGCTGCTTTCCTCAACTCGAATGTCTTATGGTAGATTCACGGCATAAAGGAAAAGTTCTCCTACAATTGGACGGACAGAAGTGTAACGAACTGAGACTGTACTGCACCGTGGTGAACGAATTTGTTGAGAATGTATTTTCTCAGATGACACATTTGCGAGAGAATCTCACTCGACTCACTTTGGTGTATGACACCGTGGAGATGTGTGCGGACAAGTGCAGATTGGCACTCAAACTAGTGTGCCGCCACTTTGGCTCTCTCACATACTTGAAGTTGACCTTGGTCAAGGAGGTATTGTAGATAATCACACGCAGCTAAGCTAAACTAACTTTTCCATTTGTTTCAGCTTTCCTTATCAGACATAATTTGCGAATTGTTCTATTTGCCTCATCTCTGCGAACTATATCTCGAATTACGAGCACACTGCAACCAATTGCTGCAGGCTAATCTCGTTTCGACCTTACCATCACTTGCATCAATTCGATTCTTACATCTCACTTTTAATCATCCACTTTTTCGACTTGACCGACTCGCCTACTCGATTGGTCACCTATTTCCTCGTCTTCAGCTGTTGAAGCTCAACGCTGGTCATCACAATGAGCTGAAGTCACTAATTGACAAGTCCTTCAACGGTTCACCGTTTGAGGTGCAATTAGTTCGATATCGATTTCCTTTTATAATCGATTCCTCTCCTTTTTCTGGTAGACATCGCATGTATTAGCATTATCAGTATGTTTTTCTCTTCTTTTACAGTTTGCATTGCATTTCATTTCAATATTAATCTAATTGTTTTACTTAGAAACAAAGCATTATTTTATCATATTAAAGCCACTAGCGACAACCAATTGTTTCTTTTTAATTTGTTTTCACCGTGGCTGCCATTGAATGTTTGCAATTAATTTGTTCATTCGAATTACTTTACTTGTCTCTATAAGTAGTCTCTTTGAACGATGCCTCTGTGTTGGACATACAAAATTACTGGCCAAACCGAACAGCACTTAACAATCAATTGTGTTTGACCGTTCTCGACTTCTAATTTATGGTGTATTAATCATTTTTGGCCGACTAACTTTTGAAGCCATTCACCTTGTTTGAAAGATGGACAAAGAAGAGAAAGATAAAGACAAGCCAAAAGATGAGAAGAAGCCAGCATCACCGAAGCCAGTCACTAAACCCGAGTCACCTGCAACCAAAATAAAACCCTCCAAGAAAGCCAATACCCCTACTGGAACATCTGGTGGAGCTACGAAATCTACGAATGCGGTTTCTAAAGCTAGTAGCACGAAACCCGATGGTGGTTTGTCTGTTCTTTCTGATACACCGACCGCTCTGGTGGCACCGTCTGACTACGAGCATATATTCAGCAATGACAGAAAGCCACCTAATGCCACAACTGATTCATGTAAGAAAGCCAACAATCGCATTCCTTCTGATGCTCCCACCGTTCTACTGGCGCAAATCAATGAGAGCAAGCAACTTCCACAGAAAGAGGCAAAGAAGAAAAAAGTGACCAAAGATAGGGCTAAAAAAGAGAAAGACACCGAGACGACCAGTCCTACTCCAAACACTACAACCACTCCACCGAAAGCCAAGGCAAATCGTGACAAAAAGAAGAAAAAGAAAAAGAAGACCATGTCCGTGGAAAGACCATGGCGCTGCTGCTGCTGTTGAGTGGACTACAATTGATCAGTGATCAATGGCACCTTCGAGCACACAAACATGAGACAACTTCTCAACATTAAAATTATCATTGATTGATCGTATTACTTGGTCTTTTGACAGGCAATTGAATAGTACAATTATTCTAATAAAATGCAGCGATTATAATCAGTGGTTAGTTGTTCGTATTAGGCGTTTCTTCAAAGTTGAAACTTGTGCTGGCCAATCAAGTTTATTCGACATTAACTTTCACCTGATGCAACTCGACCAATCCGATCCTTCGGTGATATAATAATAATACCTTTTTAATTTAGGCATTCACTGATTAGTGAAGAATTCACTGAAGATGCCACTGAGAGATGTCCGACAGTACTGAAACATTTTTGGGATGAGGCAGTCTTCTGTTTGTTCGTTGACATTTGACTTGCACAATGTGTCTGTTGTGAATGTTAGCTTCGCTGCAATGCATTTGCAAAGGTTCCACTTTGGGCAGTCTTGTCACATGTTGACGGGTTATTAATGATCAATGTTCTAACTATTTGCCATACAATTCTGACAGACGCTATCATATTTAAGAACAATTGGCTCAATCAGACTTGAATAATGTGACTTTCACATTTGACAAGCAGCAACTTTCAGTAGCCTAACTTCTAAGTAAACTTTCTTTGTGCAAATGTCTTCATTGGCTTCTTCGTGTGACGAAATGGCTGTCCCAGTCTGCATCAACGACTATCTGCACGACTATTGTTTGCTTTATTTATTCGATCATCTGCCTTTGGCCGAATTGGCTCGAATCGATCAAGTATGTGCTCGCTGGAAAGCACTTCGGTGGAGTTCGCTGTGTCGACGAAAGAAGCTAACTTTAATTATGAAAAATAATTTTCGCCATAACATACAAGAACGCTTTACTATTCCTTACTCCGATGAACTACTCAATGTCATTCCTATCTGGAAATCAGAAGAACATTATCATGCAGACAGACGAAAGACTAATCGCACGGACACTTCAATTCAGTGGTCTCAGCTGGAGTTTCCTGAAATCACTTTTGAAACTACTAATTGGCTAGTCAGGAATTTCCGTAACATAAATTCACTGACCATTTCTGTGAGCGAACTGCGGCCTTTCAGCACCGAAGCACTTAAATGGCTTCTAGACAAATGGTCGTCTAACTTGGTGTCCCTCAAGCTTTACTTAGGCAATCCTTGTGGCACTAACATGTTCCGAATTTATGGGTCCATCAATTCAATGAAGGTGCTACGACACTTCACTTTGGTGGTAGCAGGTCTTCTCCAGTTAAAGCCCTCTGCTAATCTTCAAATTGTATCGCAACTCGAAGAATTGAACATTTCCTCACATGACTCTACTAGTCTCATTATTGATCTGCTTAAGAACAATGCCTCCAACGATTGTCGACTCAAGCGAATTAGTGTGGCCAGTCGGCACTACAACGATACTGCTGGCTCTTATCTTTCCTTAGACGACAACTTATCAGCTCAATTCGTCTACCTCGACTGGCACTTCACCCTTTCGCCATATCAACTGCATCTTTTTTGTTTCAAATTCTCATCATTGAAGTCAATTAAATTGACAATTGAAGTTGGCCAGTCTTATGCTCGCTTGCTCAACTGCTTGGTACAGCTGAAGCAATTGGTATGTTTGCAGTTAACACTCGACCGCCATTACAAGATACCACTGTTTCTGCATAATGAAGACGGCCACTGTCTTCAGTCAGGCAAGTTGGCTCAGCTACATTCGGTGAAGACATTCAAGCTCAGTGCTTCAATCGCATCTCACGAAGAAATTGCTCAAATGGAGCTACACTGGACCATTCCCAATGTGCAAGTCATTCGAATTAACAAGCATCAAAATTGTTGCTCCATTTGTCAGTATGATGACTCGGATAACTCGAATGACTCGGATGACCTAGATGATTATCAAAATCGTGAATGCGCACGACTACTTGCAAAAAGTCTTCTCGTGTGTTCATGTTTCCACACGATTTATATTGAAGGCATCTTGTATTTTGTCATAACTCGTGATTAAACAAGTCCATTTCACTAATGCACAAGTTAACTTTATTATCATAATAAATTAGATTGATGTACTTTGCTAGTTTTTCATTGGATAGAGTGTACCCGCCGAAGTAAGAGTCGTTCAACTGCATTTACTTTTGCGTTCTTTGGGGTAGCAAACAAATTTGACTTTGCCCATTGTGGTCAAGCATGGACACAAGGCGAAGAGAAGACACACAAACTCTAGGTAATGATTGTGGCGTTCACTCACAAGTTCAGTATTAAACTTGTTGGTTGTTAGTTAGCACTTAAAGACATTCGAACAAGCAATTGCCCTTTTAGTTAAACTTTATACAGTAAAATTAAACTTGTTAAATTTAATAATTTAGTATGGACAATCACAAATTGTGTTCACATTCGGAGACATTCAGGGATGGGATTGTGCGATTTGTCCCAGTCGTAGAACTTTTCCTGTGTGCTAATGCCCAGCCAGTCAAGCACATCATCGAGCAGTGCCATCAGTCGTCGGTACGGTGGACGTTCGTCGAATTGCAACTCTTTCACCACTGCCATGATCTCGTCGTACTGAGGCGGCATGTCCACGAACAATTGGTCCGGTTTGGTTTGCTTCTTAATTTGACCTTTCGGCGACAATGGTCAATGTTCATGTTGAGTTATTCATCAAAGTCACTTACAGATCATTTTAGCACGCTCACTTGAGCTGCTTTTTGGCACGTCGTCCCATGGCAATTTGTGCTTGAACATGTAAACGGCCATGTAGAGCAGCGCTTCGAGATCGTCGCGTCGTGCCACCTCACGACCTTCATGATTGCTGATGCTCATGTAAGGAATGGTGCCGGCCACTGGCTTGTTGGTGATTTCGGGAATGTGCTCATAACTGTCGGTCAGGTACTCCTTGCAGAAGCCGAGATCTGTCAAGAGACATTTTGTTACTGGTTGGTCGACATATGTCGAGTGGTTTACTCACCAATCAAATACACGGTGCACCAATTGTCAGTGTTGGGCAGTCCAATAAGAAAATTCTGAGGCTTCACATCGCGGTACAACAGTTTGCGTTCGTGCACGTACTCGATGATGTTGAACAGCTGAAGTAAGACCTGAGTGGTGGTGGCGATGGAGAAGGTGTCCCCACACAGACACATCATGTCCAACAGTGATGGTCCCAGCTTTTCCATGACCAGCACACCATATGACCGGATTTGACCGAAAAACATCACCTTGGGCAAAAACTTGATCGAAGTGTCTCGAGAATTGAGCATTCTGAAGAATTTAAATTCGAGAAAGAGTTGAGCTTGTGGAGCATCATCCGGTTCAAACTTGAAAGCCACTGCTTCGCCAGTGCGTCTGTCTGTACCAAAATGGACCGAACCAAAAGAACCTGCAGATGAAATTAATTCAATGAATGATGCAACCAGACATTGACACACTTACCGCCAGTGGCGTAATCGCCTATTTCGTATCGTCCACCTACTGTTTGTCCTACAAACACGTCGGTCGGGTGAGACTGTTCGGAGGGCATATAGTCTCACTAGCAAACACCAAAGTGGCGACAATTAACTTGAGAGCAGAGCAAGGAAGAGAAGCAACCATTTTGGCTTTTGTCCATTCGGCTTTTATAGGAACTAGTTCAGTAGCTACTAGTATTCGAATTGGTCAATGCATGCTCATCAAGTCCTCAAACACGCCAACACTAGTTCGAAAATGAATTGCAATGCTTTTCAAATTAAGACTCATTCAGTTTGACTCAATCAAATTGAATAATAGTTCTATTTAACCATATTCATTAGACTAAACAAAACACAGAATCGTGCAATAATAATCAAACATTTGGCCATTATTTTCTAATGTTTATTAATCAAAGGCACTTCTGAACTAAATCTCACGGTCAACTCAACTTGTTCTCACTTGTTACTCTTGGCCGGTTTGTCACCACTTTTTTTCCCACCTGCCGTTTTATCAGCTTTCTTCGATGCTGCTTTGGATTTATCATCTTTCTTCGATCCTTTTGCCGCATCCTCCTTCTTCGACTTGCCTCCTTCTGCACCACCAGCCTCATCACCTTCACCGCCTTCTATATATTAAAGTAAAACAATAAACGATATACAACGAAACTGGTGATTCAAATGGGAACTTACCACCAGTGTCAGAGCATATGCAGTAGATTAACAAGCCACAGGTAACAATGAGCAGAATCAGGTCGAGAGTAATGAACCATATTGGCAGTGAGGCTACCATTGGGCAGGGATTGGTCGAATTGGCTCGGGATGTAACTTTTTGGTATATGGGAAGAGGCTCTACGCACTACTAAACACAAAACTATTTGATATTTTATAGATTTGAGCTTCAGAGTTCAGGCTGAACAAGGCGAATAGAAAAATTCAAATTTACTCATTTTATAGGCAAAATGCTCCCAAATTAATTTGAACATAAAATAAATTAGAATAATATTTTAAAAATTAAAAAGTGCGCTTATGGTGATGGAGCCGTCTCTGTTATCAATTGCTTCTTCTGGTTTTGACCAACACCATCAAACGAGACTTCATCGTGCCAATAGTGAGATTTGTTTATTGCAGCTTTATAGGCCTTCATTACTTTCTATTAAAAGAGAATACCAAAAGTAAGTTAGTCCGCTAATGTATCAAATGTACCACAAACTTACATCATCGGCATTGCCCAGGATACTTTAAATCAAGTGGAGCACAAACAAATCATTTCATAAGAGGCAAATTGGTTCATATTTTAATAAAATATTTGAGAATTTAAAAAAGCTCAGCTTCATAAATTTATAAATATATCAACTGGCAAAAGAAAAAGACTTAACGACGATAAACCAAAATCGAGAGAAATAATAATAAATTGGCATTTGAATTTGAAATTAAAAATATTTGAATTGAAGTTCGAATGGACATGTGTTTGTGAAATATTTCTCCTTCCGCGTTTATACAAAACAATGCAACAATCACTTACACTGTATGAACAAGCATATTGCAATAGGGAGGAAAATGCTCTCATATGAAGTGGCGTCAGGTGTGTGGCAGTGCACATTATTTTGATTTCTCCTTACACATGCTTAGTACAAGTAACGTTCTTTATGAATAGCTCATTTCTATAATGATTAGGTGTATCAGCGCCCACTCCGATTGCTATACTGAACACGCGAGTGGTGTGAGTTGCCCTCCTCCTCGCTAGCCTCGTCTCGTCTTCTCTTGCCTACTGTCAGCAACAAACAAAGCGCTGTACATCGTTTGTCTATCTTATCGTCCACTCGATCTGTACTTCGATCCGCGGACATCGACATCATCACCAGGATCAGAAGTGATCGTCGAACACTTTCCCAGTTCTACCCACCAAGGTATGTCCCCGGTGTGCCTGTCTGGCCATTGACCTGATGTGTTTATTTTATTATTATTAGCCACACGATACGAACATCGAAGTTCCCGAACTGTTGGCCAAAGTGGCCATTGTAGTGTCTGTGTTTATTATTTTTATTGGTGATCATTGTTGATGGGCAGCCAATTGGGAAAAGCTGGCCAACAAGCGAACATCTCTAGCCGTACTACAACTGGCCAGCAAATATCTTCACCAAAACGAAGACCACTGACCACAAGCACAACACCCGCCAATCGAATCTCTACACAGAACGACACCTCATCATCTACATCATCAGGTGTGTCATCTAGTAATCGTTCATCGGAAGATCAACTCAAACCCTCATCCCGAATTGTGGTAGTTAACGCCGGACCAGCACCGAATCAGTCCAGTCCGGCACTTGTCAAACGCCTTCCTGCCCTAATTCGACCACTAATTCCGCTTGGTCAGGTTCAAATTAATCCAAATTATCCTCAACTTCAATCACAGCCAATTGTCGACCTTGGTCTCGACCTCGAACAAGAATTGCGGTTACAAGCCGAACTTATCGCTCGTGAACAGACGAAATTAGTAGAAAAAATTCGCGACATTGACCAACAGGTCACCGCCAGTTCTGTGTCAATTGGTGCCGAACGTCAACGGCGATTCAACAAAGCAGTGGACAACTTTGCAAAATTTGACGAAATTGACCAACTTATCAATCGGTGTGAGACCGACATCGAGAATATTCTCACTGTGTTTTTACAACTCAACGAAGCTTTGCCTGAAGCTCTTTGTTTAGAACCTTTTGCCTTGCAAGTCTAGTAGGGAATTTATCTCGTTCCAAGACCTTCTTGGAACAATCTCTCTTGCAACCCACAAAACCTCCACCTTCAATCGGATATGATTGATTTTAGCTCTGCTTCGGGAGGCAATCTGTTCGCAGTGTCAGCCGCTTCACCAAGCTCTATTACGATGAATCCTGTTGGTGGTAATCAAGCCAGTTCGCCGTCGAGCAGTAGTTTGTTGAGTCAATTTGGTCGATCTGCTTCCACAGGGTCGTCCAGTTCTATGTTTAGCCTAGGACCTCTGGGGCCACCTCCGTTGGATTTGAATGAATTTCCCTCTCTCGGCGGTGCCTCCTCCATTGCCAGTGTAAGTACTCTTTTTTTGTGTATGTTCTTATGTTGATGACAATTTGTTTAGTTTGCCCAAGCCTCCAGCACAGGAAGACCTCCATACGTTGGTATGGTGAAAGATAATGTGACTAGTAACTCCGTAGTGAACGAATTCAATATTCAACACGAAGATTTCCCCGCTCTACCTGGTGCACCTGGAGGTGGAGGTGCGAGGGGAGGTGGCGAGGGCCATCCGCCCCAATCTTCGACTCCGAATTCTGCCTCTATTCAAGCAATACTGCAACATCCGTTTGGTTCGATGTCGGGTGACGTACTCTCCTCCAACAACGCGCTAGCCTCACTGTCTCAGCAGCTTTCATCGGTCATCAACACCTCGCTAGGTGGTAGCGCACCTTCCTCTTCGACTACTCCTGGTCTGAACCCCTCTTCGTCGAATCAACAATCTTCGAGTTCCGCTTCAGGGCCCAGTACAACGAGGCCTGATTCGACAGAGTCCAGTGGTGGCCAGTCTAGTGGTCAGCAATTGTCGAGTCAACAAGCCTCAAGTTCTGGGGGAAATTCTGGGTCTGTAAAGAAGCAGTCAAACACAGGAATCACCTCATCGGGAGTGCACCTAACCAAAGACGGCCATATAGCGAACATTCCTCCCGGGATGTTGACAGATCAGTACGGAATGGCCGGCCTGGTGGCATTGCTGCAAAGCACAGAGTCCAACCAGAACCTCTTTTCACTGTCCATCGGATGCGATATCACCTCGATCAATCTCAATCTCAATTCCAAAGAGTGCGTACTTTAGCTGATGTTACTGTTCTTTAACTTTGTCTTTTTCCCAGACGAATATATCACACATATCCTGGACCATGGAATGAGAAACAGCTAAAACCTTACGAGATTGGTATGTCCTTAATTATCTTTTTTTTATTGTAATTCATGATTCACTTTGCTAATAGATTTCCCAGTACCAACGGAGTATTTGATACACCAGAACATTAGAGACAAGATTTCTGACATCAAGTACAGTTTATACAGTGATGATTTGCTCTTTTTCCTGTTTTACTTCTTTGCCGGCGAAACGATGCAACTGCATGCCACCAATGAACTGTGAGTACTTTCGATTTATTGACCCTGAAGGCGTTACTTATTTGTTTATTTCTATTCCCATCTAGGCACAATCGTGACTGGAGGTTCCACAAGGACGAGGGAGTTTGGCTGCGTAGGAATGGCCCTCAACCAGTGGAAAAGAACCAAACGTATGAACGAGGGTCGTACATCTACTTTGACCCACACAATTGGATCAAGATGCAGAAAGAAATGACCGTTGAGTACGACAGACTGGTGACTTCGCCTCCGATGGCAGGGTCCTTTCAACAGACGCCTCAACAACAGCAACAACAGCAGCAGCAACAACAACAATGATGACGCCCAACAGTACCACACACACAAACCAGAGCCCACGCTTGTAAAGACCAAGTCATCCATTTTGCCTCATATTCTTATTCTTGTTCTTTTCGTTTTCGGTCTTGAGATCTTTCTATTAATTCTCCTTTGCTTAATAACTTCGTAACTTTATTATACGAATTCAATACTGCTGGATCATTTACTCTATTATAATGTTTCCCAAATTAAAATATTTCCTGAAATATTATATGACGCACATTTATTAGTCATTCAGTCCATTAATTCACAGAATTTAACAGGTTTCTCAGTAATAATAATAATTCAAGGTTCGACAAATATGAAGAATACACTCATAGTCCCAAGAAAATGATCAAATACAAATTAGTAAATTCTAAGGGAGTGAAATGTTAATAAATAAGATTCAACACCAACACGCATGCAATGTACTAGAGAGAATTGAGAATAGGAAAGGGACTGGAAGAGTTAGCGGGAGGTGACGAATTGTCGGACCGAGGCTTGCCATTTTGGGTTGAGTAGCTGTGGACCACGAAGAGCAGAGGCCACTTTAATGGAACCACGGGAAAATTCAGAGGTGGTTAGTGACCAGAGGACTACATCGACGAGTGTAGGTTTCGCCTGTTCAAACAAAAACTGAGACTCTGAAAGATTGAACGCGAACTGGCCAAGCTGTTCCAGAACGGCCTTGTCCGAAGCGACCAGTTTCGGGTTAGCCAACACAGACCACAGATTCGAAGATCCTGAGAGTTTCTCTTCAGTTGGCGCAACGAGATGGATCAACTGTCGGGCAATTGCTAATTCTCCTGAAATCACATTTTGACCAGCCCCGAAAGCGACATATGGTTCCGTAGTTGTGGCGGTCGCGATGAAGGTGATAATAACCTGAAATTGCGACCGACTGAGATACTGTTCAGTGGTGGTAAAATTGAAGCCAATGGCCGTCTGAAGACGATGCTTAAGTTCGGCGACCCTGGCAAGAATGCCAGGTTGAGTAGCCACTGAGGAGTGGACATGCAGGTTGACCATCACAGGCACTGACTGTTTGCGAAGAGCATTCACAATTGCAAAAAGCGATAACGGAATCTGGTCAAGGTTAAAGTGCACAGCAATGTCTTCGAGTTTCTGCTGAATTTCCAATTTAGGTAGTTCAACATTTGAGGCTTCCGTGGATGTCAATTTGAATTGTGCCAATAACTGTTGCTCCAACTGATTCAATCGGCACAGGATCAACATCTGTCGGGACAGAACATCATCGAGAGTATTCTTGATGTTTGCATCGTTTAGATCGATGTCTGTCGGCAGAAGGGGAAGTGGCAAAATTGAAGACATACTAGGCAATGAGTCGCCGGATTTTGGATTCGAGGAGTCTTCGCCTTCGTAATATGGCTTCGATGGATACATGCAACGAGGCAAATATTTCTGGGAGTCAAACGGCTGGTCGCCGTACACTTGTGGCAAGGAGTACATTTACCAAGTGAAAAGACTATATCGGTCGTCGGGGGCAATGACGTCACACACGTTCGAGACTGTCCTCGTGGAAGATTTCTTCGAAAGCACACAAAATATCTTAATCAAAAGACAAAGTGAGACAGATTTCGTTGTGACTTTGACCAGCCTAGACGGACACTTATGAATGGTATCAACGAGGGTTTTCTTGTTGTTGTTGATGGTGATAAGCGGCTTTAAAGTGTAAAGTCCGTTTTCTGGTTGTGTTCGTCGTCAGTCGTGGTGCGTCACCAAATCTAATCTTGGACGCAATCTTAACGAGAAGAGCATTAACGAGACACCGAAACTCGAGTCGAGTGGCGAAAGTGAGAGAAAGCCGCAGCTTGCAGGCGAACAATAGCAACGGCGACACACGTGGAGCCAGCTGATTGTCCCACTCTGTGGGTGTTCGTCAGCAACGCCACCTAAAACCAGTCTTGTGATCTACCTAACGCCCTGTGGTCATCTCTCAAATTATTCTCCATAATCTCAGCTTCATTTCTATTAAAATATCATAAATTTTGATATTAAAATCTCAAAGATATCCATTCCTAAGTGAGACCAAATCAAAGTGACCAAAATAACAACATTGAGACGGCAAATTCACAGACGAGGTTATTCGTGCCGGTCACGTAGGGTAATTTTAGTTCGATTTACATTTTATAGATGGAAGCACCTGTTTATAAAATTTACCGCCAAAATTATTTCTAGTCAATAATATTGACCCCAAAGTGAACACATGATATGGACAGTAATTAATGATTATATAGTGCGAGTGAATAATTTATGAGCACTACTTAAAGATTGTCTGAGAATATGAATAATAGCTTGGGTGCGTTCTGGGTGGGCAAATGTGAAAGTCAATTGAAGCTATGATTTATGTTTGATGTCTCCTTTTGGGCTTATTAAAATAATAATTTTTAAAGAAGATAAAATTAAATTAAGTACCTTTTGGTTAGTGGAATTAAGTGAAGAATGGAATAGAAATGTAATTGAATTGTGCTTGAGTACGTGAGTGCACAAACGTGGACTACTCGTGTCAGATGTGCGATATAATTAATTATATAATTATAATTGAGCAAGACTTATGCTGTTCAGGTTAATTCAATTTAAACCGAATTAACATTACATTTCGGGTTAATATTAATTTAAGTAAAATTAAACAATTTTAATTAGGTTTAATGTTTCCATTTTGTAAATTAGTCTAAATTGAATTATAATTCCTCAGGTTGTTGTTTTACCTCAAAATGATTCAAATTGTCATTGAATGTATCAATTCTACTCGCCATTACTCAAAGTATATTTATTAGAATTCAAAAACAGTTACAATTTAATACGAGTGTATATGTGAAAATATATGCGACAAACTATAACAGACATATTCACGAACTACTTTACAATTGACTAATCAATCAACAATCTGTTCGAGCATAACATTATTATGATCAACAACAACAAAAACAAAACAATTGAAACAATAAATTGATTATCGATTGGTAAATATATTTATAAATAATACAAATGAATGTGTGTATGTGTGTGTGTTTCAGTGTAAATTCATTAAAATATAGACAAAATAAGAAAAATATTTACGACATTTGTGAATGGTAATTGATAAGGCTACTGTATGGAAGTGTTGATTAGAAGACTAAAAAGAATATATAAAATGAGCTAACAGATTTTGTCAATGACAAACGGATTGGTCCAACTGTGAGTGGGATTGATGGTCCGTGAACAATTGTGATCTTTAAGGATTGAGAGAGTTGACTTGAGGTTAATCCATAAGGTCAGCTTCCGTTTGGTGGTACATTTGGTTGTCCCATGTTGGTTGCCAGTCCGTCTGTCGGTTAGCAATTGTTACCTAAATGATGTTCGCATTCTACTCGACTCATTCACTCTGCACTCGGACCAGGCCTGACAGGACCATAGTCAGTTAACGAGGAATCGGTTGATCAACAGGGCAGCTACCATGGTGAAGATTCCAACAGTGACATGACCGGCACTGTTGCACCCGTCGGTGTAGCACTGGCAAACCCGAGTGATCACACTGGGCGTCTTTGTGATGTAGCATTCCTGGGGAGCCTTGTCAAAGCCACATGACCGGATGATGCGCTTGGTGCCCTTGATGGTTTGTTCGTTCTTACGGCAAAAGGTGTACGGTAGTTCGCCATTGTCGGGACATTCTTTGTACATCTCCTGGAAGCACGATGGCAGGTTGGAAGTGTTGGCCACTGGGCCTGCTGGCACATCGGTGCAGAATTGCGAAGTGAACGAATTGCACTGCCAACAAGAGATTGCCTCAGAGTGGGCAAATGCAAAGGCGAACAGAATGGCCAACATGGCCACCAGTTTCATGATGGTGGAAGACATTGTGAAGAGTTTCGCTGAATTTGGTGGAGAGAGTTGCTCAAAGACTTCAAGTAGAGAAGCTCGACCAGACCAGAAGACCAAGACACGAAAAATCACAAGTGAAGACCCGAAGAGTGCAACTTCGAGGATTATTTGAGTAGCTGGCCGACTTGCTCACCACACCAACTGAACAGTAATTCACAACGTTATAACAGCTTCCACTATCTGCAAACGGGCAAAGACACACAAACACACTTTGAACACAGTTCGATATTGGAGATAAGAAAAGGTTCTAGGTTAGGATGACGGTGAAGATGGCAGGATAATGGAAGTGGCTTAGTTGGGATTGATTGCCAGTGACGATGCGTAAGTGGTAGAGAGGTGAACAAATAGAACAAACGAGCGAGACAATCTGCCCAATGGCCCAATGACGTTATTAGTGGCACTGACTGGTGATAAGGCACACTTGGTCACACTGCGAGATGAACGAAACACTCTTGATGCGATGCCTGCATCAACAACCAAACCAAGACCAACTCAATATTGACGATATCACTTGTGTTGTTTGTGGATAATGGATATTGAGACAAGTTCAATATGGGAAGCCAGAGAAATGATATTAAGATGGAAGACGCTCTCGATGACGATGGAATCGTTTCAATGTATTGATGTCACACGGCCTTATCATCAGAAGCGAATACGTCCAGTGGCAAAACACAGCAATCCCAGACCTACAAAAGCAAACATGTTTAGGAACATTTCGAGAAAACAAACACATCAAGAAAATAAGCATCAACTAAATAAACATCCAAACAAAACGATTTGAACAAACTCACCGAAGTTTACAATAAAATCACTTTAGAAAACAAAAATAAGAGTGCTCAAAAGCGCTTGTCTCGATGATAATGGCGATACACACTGGGAAATCCAAATATGTGCGATAAAACAAGGGAATCAGAAAAAAGAAGTTAAAGAAGATTAGGTTTCGTGAGTGTACAAGTGAAGGAACAAAAAATGCACAGACGAAATGGAGAATCAATTCGTAGTGCACAAATAGATTTCGAAGAGATGCACAGATGGACGAGAGACACTGGCACTATAGGGTTTGTGGGTTTATGGGTTTCGAGGTCGTCCTTCCGGGTAAAACTCGAGAGTATCCTCTTTCTCGCCGATTCTCACTTACACACAGAATACGATCTACAACGTGTAATGCACTTGAGAGCGCGGGTTGTCTGTCCGCACCTTTCGGTTTAGTTGGCTTCGATGATGAAGATAAATCGATTTCGAAATGCACCTTGAAGATGCTACACACAATTCAGTGGAGACTAGTTGATCTGTCTGGCTGTGTGTATGTGTGCTTGTGAGGTCGGTCGACCAGTAGTTCTACTGCAGAGTGGCAGACAAAGATTGCGATCGGTGTGCTGCAACAGACAAAATAGAAGCAGAGAAGAGATCTTCGAGAGAGACAACGTGCTCTGTCTGGCCGAGTCAGTTGCAGAGAGTGCTGGCTCGAGTGCTCATGCTGCTGCACCATGGTGATGGCCTCATGACGGCACACAACACAACTTTGCACACCACAACACGGCTCGAACCGGTACGATCGTACACTGACGAGCACAATGCCAATGGATCCTGGAGAGAGGGAGTTGGTTCGTGCCTGTGCTCCACTCGCTTCATGATCATATACCCAAAGGATGATGGCGAAGGCAAAATTCGAATGTCACACTATCAACTATCAACAAACTAACAATTGACGTAAACACACCGCGCGATATTACTCATCATCTCATCCAAATTGATAACTCGATTAGGTCTCGATCGCGGTATGATAGTGCAATGCAATGCTCACAAGCAAACCAACACCAAGAAGACAAAGTGCTGATCTGGTGTTGAGTTACATTCGCTCTCTGGTCTCAATCAAAAACGGACACAAACCGACAAACGAACAAACAACATGCATTTTGATGAAATGTATTTGAGATTGACAGGACATACATTGCCTAATTGTTTGCCGCAAATTAACTAATCGCTGCTGTGTGCCTGATAAGAGTGCACTTCAACTCTTTAAATTGGAGCACATTCGAACAGCGAGTCATTTTCTTGGGCAAGAGTCGATCGAGTTGAGCAAGAGATTTTGACTTATAAAATGTATTGCAATCTATTGCCAATCGGCAATGGTGCACTTGCGAGACGAGTTGGTTAATATATAATGCTATTTGCAATTGAGAACAAAGTGCGCGCGCCAAAGTCACACACAAACCGAATCATATATTCAAATGATACATCTCGTAATGATGATTGATATGAGCTGCCATTTGCAATTGACCACAAACATGTTTGAGTGGGGGGAGGCACATGCCCACACAATGCAATCAAGTTGAATGTCCATTCTAAGGTGGCAATGCTATTTTGGCAAATTGGCAATATTTTTTGCCTTCACTTGAGGATATTATTGAAGTGTCTAATTATACTTTGTTTTTTCATGTTAACTCGCATATTTCACAAATTGACACTTGTTTTCGTTAGATTGATGCTAATTGTTGTTAGATCCTGTTTTAGAAGCAATTTCGATTAATAAACTGCAGGGCAGTTTGCGGCAATACGTGATTGATAGTGCAATTGCATTATCTTAATGGTCGATCATTTATAAACATAAAGTGATAATGAATCCATTACACCCTGTAGATTATATTATAAGTGCAGCAATATATCAAAAGAGCCATAAACATGTTTTTTTTCAGTAAATTGCGTACAAACATTTAGAAGTGTTAATTATTCAGTTGGGTGCCAATACGAGTTATTTTAATTTTAAAGTAGTTTCAACTCTTTCCATCACTACTCTAGAGTCTAGACTTTAACTTATCAAATAAACAATAAATGATTTCAGGAAAGAACTTGTCAATGGAATAAATGACAAAGTTATTAAGTCACAATAATAAACTATACTTCGCCTAAGTAACGAGATTTTCTTATCGGTTAGTAAACAAACCACCTTGTCTGCATTGTGCCTTTCAAGATTTGCGCTCCCGGAAATAAACTTCCATTTTCTAAATCGATACTATTTTACTTTTATAAGCTTAGTTTTTAAATTATGAAGCGTATCAAAACTTATTTCCATGTGCGCCCAAATCGTTAATATGCCTTCTCCTATATTGCGCAATGATTATTCTCCTCCATTGGTCGTCCTAATCATCAATCTAATTGGATTGTTATTATACCAATCACTGATATGAATTGAACGAGATTGATTCGATTATATATTGCAGTCTGTGAGCACTGTGGAAACGATTTGTGCCGGTGGTGGTGGTGGTGGGTTGGCTGTGTGATGTTCCGTGTGGCATCACAAACAAGCAATAATACAATAATAATAAATTATAAGTACGAGACAAGTTGTCTAGTTGTTTTATTAGATTAAGTTGTATAAGTCCGACTTGTTAGGAAGACAAACAAGAAGAGGCAGTAGACACGAGACATAGACACACACTCACTGGTAGATGTACACCCGAATGGATACTTCTTGGGGGCATACTAATACTAATTGGTGGGCCATGGCATATGCGCGTGCATTGAGCTGTGAGTGAGTTTCACTGCTCGACATATTGCTTCAAGCCAATTCGAAGCACTGAAATACATCAATTATTGTTACAACTCTCAAGTGTACTAATTGTGATGTAACCTAGTGTGTGTGTGTATGTGTGTGTTCGATCTATTGATTGCCAATGTGTCTACAAATGGACTGTCTGTGCACTCAACAATCTCGATTATTTGAGAAATGTGAAGAGGCACCATGGCAAGCCACTCGAGTGAATCAATTATTGGCAGTGTTGAATTATGAATACAGTCGGACTGGGCTATAAATTCATAAAACAGATGTTTTGACTGGTCGAGTCTCGCGCGAGTAAGAGAGACAAGGGTCGTTCTATTGGTAGACAAATACACTTGACGCCAGTGAAACGAGTGCAAAACGAATGCGTTCACACACACAGACACTCCACGCGCGTTCTTATTTGAGACAAGTGCAATTGACGAGATCAACGAAAGTGCTTGACGAAAGCAATATTTGATGAAAAGGGAAAACATTAAAAACACACTTACCCAACAAGCCACCAACGTGGAATATTACCAAATGCAATCGCCAAAAGAATGGTCTACTTTGCTGTTGCCTTTACTACTGCTTGGAGTGAATCCAAACAGTGCACTGGGAACGAGTGGGAAGATATATTATGAGAATTGAGTTTAGACGCGTCACACAAGTGATGAAGGACAAGAAGAATACACTGCAGACACTGGCGAATGACAACAAAACAAGGCGTTTCGACTAGTGTGCACAAATTGTAGGACTGGTGTACAGAATCACTGGACTGTGCAAACACTGACGAGACAGTGGACATTTGACATTGCCAAGACAGATCAAGTTCGACAGACACGGACTGACAAATTGAGAGCGGGGTAATGCTCCGACAGAGTCACAGGAACTGCATCTGCATTGTGCTTCATGCAGTTTGCAGCTTCATAAAGTTTCGGAAACGATAACAAAACTACTTTGAAAACTTTTAATTGACTGACTGCTAGTTTACTCTCAATTGACAGACATTCTCATGCCGACAAACTAGTTTGCATGCAAACTTCAAATTGTCACAATGTTAAAAATGTGAAAATCTCTTTTATAAAATCTCCATGATAATTTTAATAGATTTAGCCAATTTAGCTAAACATTTAATAATTTATGCAAACTGTCAAATTTTTTCCCAGTTCGAAACACTGTTTTCAATCTTGAAAGCGTTAAATTGAGCTCAAATTTAAAATTTCGCACCGCGTCTGTGGTTTGACGTGTAAGTGACTTTGTAGGTCAAGTCTTTCTTGTTGTTGTTGTTGCTCTTTTAGATTAACCTCGAATTTGCCTCGACCTTTTGCAAATAGCATAGACATTAAGTTTATAATTCAATAGCATCCAGACTCAGTAGGTTTGTATATAAAAACAATGTTTTTTTTGTGGCATAAGCAATAAAGGCCTTTTCATGCTTCTTCTTTTTATATTCAATTTGTTCATAGACTCATCTCTTTCATTTGCACCGCTACCAAGTTTGGTTTTGAGTTCAGCTAATACACACACAGATGGTAGCTAAAATAGTAGACCAAAAGTTATATTTATAACAATTCAATGAACGTTTTCACAGACTTGACGAAAGTCAATCTGCGTGTGTGTGTGTGTTTTGACTGTTGAGTGTGTTCGGTGTTGTATTCGCAAATTGCATGTGCAGTAGATCTTTCTCTGTTCGGCTGTGACTCGCTCCGGAGGTGGCATCTAATTGCAGTTTGGTATCCTTTGTGTATACTTTTCACTTATGACGCCTGTGGTTAACATTAACACCACCGAGCATCGGCTTTCATATTACATTGCACAAATAGAGCCAAAATACAACCTCGATGATAGAGCGATGAGTTTTAGTTTTTTCCTCTTTTAGTTTGAAACCACAACTCCGACTCGTGATGTGAATTTATAAACTCAAATGTATTGCAAACAAAATAATGGGGGTTGAGCATAATTTAATATATTTTAGGGGGAAAAGAATGCAAAAGCGGTTGCATGCTTCTGTTCAAACTTCTTAAAGGCATAGAATAGGGTGGAAAGGTAACCCTCGAAAGTGAATTAGTTAAGCAAACAAACCATTCTACTTTAAGTTTCGAGAATGTGCCAATTAGCAAACCAAACCTTTCTTTAGGTATATACCAGTAGAAATTAGTTAATAATTCAAGTGCCCAACCAAATGTCAAGATTTTAAACCAAAATATCTAAAAATAGAAATTTTTAATGAATTGTACCCAATTAGCTTAATTTAATTAATTATGATTTTTCCTTCCTACTTTACAAAATTTAATTTCCAAATTATCAAATCTATTTTCGTTTTGAATTTGCCTTTGACGGAAACTCGATGTTTGTTTGTTTGTTTTTCAAGGAAATCTGTAAAAAGTCATTGAACTTTTTGAAATATTATTTGAAATTAGTTTAAAAATAGTATAAAATGGACAAGTGTGTTTACAAATATTGTCGAATATGATGTAATTCAATTTACATGGACAATTTGTTGATAAATTTATGAACAAACAAGTGAAGTGCAATTCTTGAGGGAAGAAGACGAAGACGAAGAAGACATTACCGTTTGTGTTGATGCTTTATTTGGTCTAGTTTGGCTTACTGAAAGCCTTGTGCAAACTCTTAAACTCTCAATTGGAAGATGAAATTTCAATCCAATGAAGCAATGCAACTTTATTGCCTCTGCACACTTTCCAATGTAACCCAATATTGCAGTTAATCTAAACTTTATGTGTCGAATTAAATCTCATAGATTTTAACTTCAATTGCATGTGCCTGCGTTTGATGTGTAAACACAAACAATGTGCTACAAAAGACAGCTTTCTGGTAAAATTAATTTAATTCCTACTTTTACACAATCTTAGATATCACCCAGTTGTGAGAGTTGGGTGACGTCTGAGAGTTTGTATATGTTTAAATATTTAATGTCTTCATCTTGATAGAGTTTGTGCCATTCAAAGCAGTGCACTGCAATGCACACATGCGGCAGTGCTCTACTGTACATTCGATTCGAGACAGACGGACTATAAGTTTTGAGTTGCCGAAGACAGTACTGGAACTAAACTAAATATAAAGAAGAGAGGAGAAAGAGAGAAAGAACAGAAGGCACCAGAGAATGAATATTAAACGAACCGATTAAAATCAAAGTTCACACAAAGTGTGCATTTGCATTCTATTGCTTCGCTCAATTCTGCAGACAAATGCAAATGTCATATTGTACTACAGTTGTAGCCCAGACCAACTGATGTGGTAATTGCTCATGTACCGGGAGGAATGTACAATTTACATTGCACGAATAATATATTCACGAATATGTGCACAATATTATTGTATGATATATTTGAAATATATTTAATAAATAGAATTGCCATTCAGAGCCTAAATTCTCTATAACCAAAGCCGTAATTTATCAATGACTTTGAATTGTAGCTCAGTGCAGTGCCGCTGCTTGTCAGTCATCCACTTCCAAACCCCGAACTCGTGTATTCTCTAGAGTGCATTCACTTTTACATTTGCAATTAGGTCGAAACACAAGTTTCACCAATGTTGAGTCATTCGGGTGCGAACATTGAGTTGAGGCTGCTTTTTGTAAAGCAAATTTATGTGTTTACCTTATTGTTACAAATGTACTATGCATTTGATGTGATTGAAGATTGTTGGTTTGAACTTTTTCGAATGATGAACTCTCTGGTGCACTATACATTGTAGTATACAATTTGTGCTCGATTTGGGAGTTGATTCAATATTTGAAATGTATAACAAAGTTTCGTTAAAGAAAATCTAATTTTGTTAATTCAATAATTTATGTACATTTTGTTGCAAATTATTTGCATATTTGCATTCATTCACAAAATATGTGAAATTATTTTGTATCACAACAACAATTCAAACTTGGCATCATTTTATGTAGGTTATGTGTGAGTGTTAAGTTGTGTGATCGATTCACCGACTATCGCCAAATGTCATTTGTATCTGTGTTGTGCATTAGTTGTGGATACCATGCCTCGGCATGTCAACCTAATCTAATCCTATCGTGCCGTGGAAGATTTTATTTTGTTTTTCGCCTGCATGCCCACACAAATATTACACACATTTCGCAGACAGATGTATCGATACATTATCGGCGCACATCACACTCAAACACTGCCAACACACGAGCATGTTCGAATCAGACATGTAAAGTGAATGCTAATGGGTTTTTACTAGGCATCGCGACACGTCCTGTGATTGATTCGATTGATTTGTGTGTGTGAGGTAGTGATGATACGAACAAATGTGTGCTAATCGACACTAATGATGATGATGAGATGTTATTCAATGAACGCATCTTGTCCACAATGTTTGGGTTTGTTGCAAGACAACACTTATCGAATGTGTGCAGTGGTGAGGATGGCATCCATGTGAGGACATTTGAAGGGGAGATGTGTTGCGAACCAGTATAATTGAATGAAACATACAAATGTAATTATTGGTTGGCTAATTAAATTCAACGTTCATTCAACGCTCACTATTGAACTAACCTGCTTGTTAGCACACAACAATACAGAATGGACAATTAAATTGCAACATTCATCTTAGAATTGACAGCCTTTTGTGAGACATTCTGTATGGCTCTATTCCACGTGTGTTGCATTAGACTTGATTGAGAATGAGAGTTTTGGCAGTGGGTATGATGGCACTAGCACTGGCACTACCTGCAAATGACAGGCACTAAACATAGCATAGTAGTGGTAGAATAATTAAGGACAGGACAGGCATAAAGTTTGTTCATTTATAAATAATGCTTTCGAGTGTAGGATAGAGTAAATCAATTTGTCGAATGGGGAAAGTTAAGAATTTCTAGTTAGAGAAAGTGACAATTAGGGACAATTGCAATTCCATGGAATGTTTGGGTAGCACTCGAGTGAGTGTGCCCTACATTACACTGCAAGTGTACAAGAGTGAGAGTGAGATTCACTATTGCTATTGACTCACCTGCATGGTGGATGACAAATTGGCGAGTTCATATGGCCGAGTGTGTGAGTGTGTGTGTGTGTGTGTGTGTGTTGTACCTGTGTTGCACAGGTGTACTCCATTCGAGAGAGTACTTCCTTCGGCTTACTTTTGGGTTGGTGTATGTTTGCTAACTTGATTTGGCTGTTGGGCGCGCAGGTTTAGTCCATTTAGACCTGCTTGTGTGCCATTGCATTAAGGAAAGAGACACAGTGCACACCGTAGTGCAGTGCACTATTGCATCACAATGGAACGAATTGATTTATGATTTATACTATTTTTATTAGGAAAGCACTGAAATAAACTATTTGAGTAAGTCGAGTGTATTATTGATTTTACGAATTTAAGCGAGTTCAAAACTGTCTCGTACAATTGCAATTCGTTGTATTTTAAAAATTATTTTGCCAAGTGTTCTTTTGGTTATTTTTAGTGCAATGCTTGAGCAAACATTTGATAAAATGTCATATATAGAAAGTGTGTACCTGTTTCAATATTCATTAGCACATCATTAATCATTAAAGCGATCAAACATTGTGACAAGATGTACAGTTGGATTTACAGTTGGAGACTGTGTCTAGTGACTAGTCTCTGATTTAAATCTACAAATTGAACGTGACATTTCACTCAGATTGGCCGATTGCCTCTTGGGCTGAGACAAAGTACTTTTGCAGTGAGTGTCATACATTCTTAATTGGTTACAAGTAGAGATGACTTTGCTTTTGACATTTGAAAGCTTCAATTTTTAAAGCGAAACTTAGCAATTTTGTCAACACTTCGTAGAATGCACTAAAGTCAATAATTGTAACCCTTTGACACGTACTTGCAAGTATGCGAAATGTCCCCAAATAGTCATAAATTAGTGATTTCTGTCATCTCTGTGAAAGACCAGTGAAAGTAAATATGGTAATCATTTATTAATCCATAGTAGATAATATCAAATAAAGCCATCTGACAACTCGCAAGATGTCATCAGTAAAGTACATAGGTCAGTTCAGTTCAAAAGTATACACCAGAATCAAATAATTCACACGCAATATTGAAAGAATAGTTCCACAAGATCTACCATGCACATAGATCTGGTCAATTTGCATCAATAGACATCACTTTGCACATACTGAGGCAGAACAGCATTTAGTATGAGTATACCGGTTTATGTGTGGCTTACTGATCAAATCGACAATTGAGTTAACTCACTGATTGACTCGTTCGATTCTCTCACTAGGGGAAAGCTCTACAAGCTTGTACACGAATAGTATTCTTATTAATACAGACAGACACAGGTGTGTAGTGATTAGCGTCGATGTGTATATATTCACAAAATATTATCATATATATTGAAATTATTACAAAATAGCAAGGACAAAATAAAGATGATTACATGATACATGAATGTGTGATTAGGTAGAGATGAGCTGATACGAGCTTGACCACATCGTGAAACACTAGGTGAGCTGTTGTGAGCTGAGAGTTGCGGTCAACGAGCTGGCCACTAGGTGGCTTACACGGCATGACTTGTGTGGTTTGGTTTGATTGGTTGATTGGCCTATGTTGATAAGGAACAATGCCTACTTTGTACTGTACTACAAGTGGTTGATATCCCATTCGTATATTACCCATATGTTGAGTCACATCCTTTTAATCATAATTCTATACTGTGATTTGTTGATTCAACAACCCTGTGTTGAGGAGCAAAAAGAAGAAGAGTGATCAAACTCGGAGAGAAGTGAAGATCTGCTTGACTAGAAAAAGTTGCTTTATTGAACGAGTTGATGAAACGATGATGATTGGAGATTGAAGCTTGGAATTGGCCATTGGAAAGTGTCGAGGGAAAAGGGAAAGGGGAAAGGACTTTATTACTGGAGATAAAATATTTGAGGTCACGGAAGAGAAGATTAGAATATATCCTAAGTGAGAAGCTGGATTAGTGGCGCTATTGGAGCATGTTGGTTGAGATCAACTGTTCGACAGTCTGTTCCACCAGTTCAATGTCGGATTCGGTCAAGCATGAATCGAGCAGTTCATTGAATCGTTTCCTTAACAAATCCTTGCGTGGACGAATGCTTTCTTCTACCATTTGCATTCCTTTCTCTAGCGGAACAATAACCAGTCCATCATCATCAACCGAGACCGGATTTGTGGACGAACTCGCTGGAGTACTTGCCGTCACTAATATTGAATCTTTTGAGTCTTCTTCCTTCTTTATGCAAACTGACTCATCATTTTGGTACGTTTTGATCATCAGAGTGGTCATTGAAGGTTGGTCGTTGGTTGTTGAGGAGAGATTTGGCTCGACTTTGATGCCCGAAGAGGAGTCCACTTCCATCGATTCGCGTTCTGCAAAACAGGACGGCGATTCCACATATATGTCACTTGCGACATTGTCTATGATAATCGTTGGATCCACTGGTTGGGATGCTGGCGATTTGAGTGATGATGAAGCGAAGCTATTGTTGGGAGTAGTGGAGGAGGGAGTGGCGATGGTGGCAATGTTACTGCTTGACGATATCAATGAGGAGATAGAGGAAGAGGGAGGAGAGGTAGTGAAGGTCAATTGGCCAACAGCTGTAGTAATAGGTTTCGAGGTTATTCCTGTGCACGGAGAAATCATACTGCCATGACTGTTGATGGTGATGGTCCCCATAGTTGAACCTGGATCCAACTTTATTTTCTTCGCGGGTATCGAGGTAAGTATTGCGGTCAGTTGTGTTGCAGGGATAGTCATCATCTTAGTGGCTCCCGGAGGAATAATTGCGGGAGTAACAGTACCGGTGGTGGTGGTTAACGTTGGTACGAGTGTTTGCAATGTTTGAATTGTTTGCAATGTAGTTTGGGATTGCTGAGATTGCTGTTCCCTTAATCGCTTCTTGTTCGACTTTGAATTATTCACTTTCGGTGCTGTGGAAGCAGCCGAAGGATTGGGAATGGATACCGTACTGGTCGTTGTAATCTTCGGAACTATTGCGATCGTCTGTTTCTTCGTAGTGGTCGTACTGTTCGCTGCTTGGTTCTGATTATTCAAATTATTCACCACCGTTACTGTTCCGGGTATTTTTTCTGTCTTTATCTGTAGCCCGTTGTTGGGTGTAGTCGTAGTTGTAGTTATGATGGTGATCTTGTCCGATGAATTCGAAGTTGTAGTTGTGTGCACATGTGGTTGTGTGGTCACCGTGGTGTGAGTTGAACCAGGTGCTGCTGTTGCGTGACTTAAACACAGTTCACGAATGTTTGAGTCCAACTTGTGACCAAGATGGTACGGAAATTCAATTGCCTGCCAAGCAATTAAAAGAAATAAATTAAAATGCGAATTAAAATAGACCAAATTACTGTAAACTCACCTCAATCCCGGAATAACGAAAAACTAGCCTAATTGACGAAGTACATGGATACATTCTGGCATCGAATGAACTCTCAAGTATCATGTCCCCATTCGCTGCCAAACCCTGATGGTGAACACTGGTTTTCTCACCACAACCACCTTTCTCTTCGCAATTATCTTTCTTCGAGGTCGAACTACAACCAGGTTCCTGTATAATAGGCTCCTTCGAACTGGTGGAAATCTTGCCAGTCAGTGTGATACGATTGATACGAATAGCAGCGCATTTGAAATAGATAGAGCGAGAGTACTCGTTGGTAAAACATCGCTCATACCGACAACCTGAGTTCACTTCCAGTTCGTTCGACTTCCATCGAAGAAAATCTACAAGAGAAAAGATTTAAAACAATTCAAAGTAATAGAATGAAGATATTATTACCATCGAACGACTTGAAGACATGTCGATTGTATAGCGAAGTAACCGGTCCTGGTTGTTTCATCAACAACTGATGTTCACTTTTGAGATGAGTAAAAAATTCTCCCAAATCTTCCAAAAAACGTGAACATAAAAGACAGTAACAATTGCGGGTTCCGAGAAGGTCATTGAGTTTGTGAACAGATCGTAAATGGCGCGTGACAGAAGAACTAGAGCAAAACGATTTGGCGTTATCACACAGTGGACACACCGTGAGACGACAGATCTCGTCATTGTACGACTGACCACCTGGTGTGGTGGAGTTGTTGGATGCTGAATTGTTAGTAGGAGAAGAGTTGTTGGTGTTGCTTGCCGAAGTTGGAGTTGATGCCACTGATGTTTTAGAGCCTTCTATAGATTTGGGATTGCTTGAAACTTTAGATTTGGCTTGAGGTGTCTTCACCGCCGGAACAGTGATCAGTGTTGCAATTGTGGTCATGGTCTTAGTTGTCGGCAACGGAGTAGTTCCGTTTGAGGAGACCGCCACTAGGGAACCATCCCCTATCTTGCCACTTTCCTTCAGTATCAAGGCTCCCGCATTGGAATTTGTTGTACTAGCGGATACTCCCGAAGGAGTTGTAGTGGTGATGATGGGCGACAGTAAATCATCTCCATTACTGACGATTGAACACGTCAACGGCTGGACAACGATTCCATTCGAGGTGGTTGCCACGATGGTTGCTGTCCCACTGTTGTTCGAACTGGTGGTTATCTGGTTTTGAAGCGAATTTAATGTAGAGTTGAGATTGCTTAATGTGGTGGGTGTCGCCGTTGATAAAGTTAACGCTTGACGAAGACTACTACAGTTAGAAGTATTCACGACCACGACTGGAGATGTCGAACTGGTGGTTGTAACTCCAAGATGATCATTCAGTTCATTACTTAAATCGTCAGCATCGAAAGAAGTTAGTGTCATCGATGTGGTAGGGTCGTAGGGGTGGTGGTGGTGATGATTCAACGTATAATCGTACTTGGTGTGATTATTATGATTAATATGATTCAATGCAGAGGAGGTTGGGATGGTGGTCAACACTGATGAGCTTGAACTTGGCGCTGTTGAAACACCTGACATTCCGTCAGATGAGGTAATGTGCTCGAGACAGTCTTCCAGCAAGTTGAACTGAGCGGGTGTTAGATGGTCCGAGATGGAGTGTCCACCCATAGGGTCTTGCCCCATCGATCCATCGTGGTGACCCATCATCAACGACCCAACCAGGTCATCGTCGTCCAACAGTCCTCCATAATCTTCGTCTTTGATTATATTGTACGATTGTAACAATTGACAACTAGTGGCATCAATGGTGTCGAATTGATCCAGAGAAAAGTTGCTGTTGTTATTCTGGTCATTCGAATTTGAGGTAACCACAGGATTTGAGTTAGATGACGATGAAGAAGTGATGATCGTCGAAGAAGATGACGGAGTAAAGTGATTCGACGTGAGATGATGCAGACTGTCTTGATGATTTTGATGATTCGTTAGATGATTGATAGAAGTGAAACTTGCAGGTAGGTCATCCAAAGATATGGAATCAGTAGAGGTGGTCGACGACAAGAGAGTCGATGTGCAGAGGCTTGAAGAATTTACTGAACTTGAACCAACGCCTCCATTGGTGAGCGAGGAGGACGAGGCAGAAGACGTAGTAGAGGATGATCCCAAACCATAAGCAGCAGCTCCTCCATTGATGATACTCTCCAATGTCATACTCTCGATGTTCATTTTCGTTATTCAAAAAAATGTTCGGTGATAATAGAAAATCAGAAAATACACGAGATGAGGTTTTATAAATAAATAGAATGGAGATGAATTTGTACTTCAAGAGGAAGAGAAAAAAATATATAGGAACAGTAACGAATCGCAATCGAATCAATCACTTTTGTCCCAGTTTCGAATCAAATTGGATTCGAAATCCGGCAAGAAAGTCTTGATTCGACTCGTTCTTGTGTGTTATGTCATCATTGGTTAATTAGTTTGCTGATTAGTTACATAAATTGTACTTTCGTCAGTATAACAAATGGCTCCCTTTCCTCAGCTTCATTTTCGATCAATTTTTGAGTGTTGCGTTTCTTCGACACAAAAAATAAACGAAGAGAAAAGTTTCACGAATTTGAATTGAGTTTAGAACATTTTCCAAATTGGAGCAAAGGAATTCTGCAAAATGAGACAAAACAAATTAGCAAATAGTAAGAATAATATAGCAAATGGCAATAAAAGTATCGTAGCGAGTCACACATTGGATCGATCGATTTGAGCGGAACGCAAGGAAATAATAAGAGGACACACAGTGCAGTTGAGGAATGCCTAGGGTACAGTGCATGAAAAGTATGTATGAGAGTATTTGTGTTTGATTGTGGCTGTGTTTATGTACGGCGATGATGATATATGTGCCTGTCGGATCGGTGATAGAGTTAATCTGTACGACACCAAACAGTCCAACACAACTCAATTCAACTCAACTCACTACATCATCACATTATCATCACTCAGTCAATTAGTATTGCGATTAGTAAACTTGAGTAGTTGTGGATGTAATGTAATGATGCTCTGTGTTGGCTGGTTGGGACTGATGTGAACTGTGAAATGGCACACTGGTGAAACTCGGTCTAAACAGATAGAATGGCACACAACGGCGATGTGGTCGACTTGAATCGCACCACACGACACCAGATACTTCTCCCTCTGTCAGGTGAATGTCGTTGGCAACCATTTTAGGAAAATACTAAACACTCAATGACTAATCAGATTGGGCTCAATGATGAACAAATGAAGTTCGAGTTTGGAGAAGAATGGCACTGCAAATGCAAATGGTCAACTAATAATTACAAGGAAATGCAGAGGAAATGTCAAATTTAGGACAAACGAATTTGTCGTAACTTATGACATAAACAGCAAAAGCATAATTAGCACAGTAAAGAACAAACAAAACAGATCAGATGACGAGAAACATTTCTATTATTAGATTTAAATACAAAAATATAAATAAAACAAACAAATAACGACTTACAAGACTTGTTAGACTATCAGAATTTCTAGAAATGAAATATTCTCATATCATAAGAATAAGAATTCGTGAGAATTCAAAAAGTAAATAAATTAGAAACTAAATTATTTATGAAATAAAGTTTTCAAGTTTCGAAATTATCGATTAAATAAAATAAATTAAATAAATTAACTCTTAACTATCTAATCTAGAGATAAGAGAAACTGTTAGATAAAAGAAAATAATCTAAGCATGTGGAACATTCTTATAATACTGTGAAATTCAAATGACTAGGAAAAGATTTATAAATAAAACGATAAAATGCCAACAGATTTGCGAGGGAGAATATTAAATACCGAACAAACGAAATAATAAACATCTGGAACTCACAGAATATAAATTCTTTAAAATTTCAAGATATAGAATTCTAGGAAATCCTTGTTTGCTTCACACAAAGAAGTCGCTAATGTTAAGTGGTTTCATGAGAAATGCGGGAAAACTGAAGTGAATGCAGTAGTACTTGAGTGGGAGAGAAAGAGTAATTCATTCAAAATTAAAAATCAAAGAATATTCTGTTTAGGATTTGCTCTTTCGAGGGCAAATTAATAAGTTGTGAAGTGTGTTCTTGTGAATTGAAGACGATCTGTCGGAAGTACAACCTCAAGAGGAGGGAGGCAGAAAAGGTCACGTGGTGAGGCAATTGGAAGGAGGAGATTCAAGTGGTACGATTTGGTTTATGTGTTGTGTTGATGTTTGTGAAGTCCCGCCGAAGGGGCCATACACAGACGATAGGATTGAGGAGAAGGGACCTAGTGAATCTAGGTCCATTCTGTGCGAAAGTGAATGGTTCTTAAGGTTAAAATGACCAAAACTTACATATCAAAACATGTGTAGAGATGAGAGAATATCTTCTTGGAAGAATAATTTTAAGTAACCTTGTATAAGATAGTATTGCACTAGTTTTATTGTTGAACAAATTGAGATTGCTTTTGGAGATGATTTGAGTGAAGGGGGTAGTTTGTACTGTGGGTTCCAACGTGAAATGAGACGAAAATGGTTGCCTGAGGTCAAGACCTTAAGGAATGGCCGCACGTTGAGGATACTGGTAGAGTGTGCCTGAGCGAACCTTAACTGGTTCTTCACCAGTCCCAACTCGATCCAGATGGAGCATTCACACACATCTCGAATCTTGTTCTTGTTCTTCTGGGGTGGTGAATGGTGAGATGATGGTGATGATGTTGATGCTGATGACGACGAATATTCCTCGAGGAGGGAAGGAGGACTCTCAACTCACTATCCCAGCAAGTACATTACATTCGACACACACACACGACAAACACACACAACGCCGAACAGAAGCAAAACGGACTCGAGCGATTCTGTGATTCCGCTCAGTGGCACATTGCCAGCGGGGGTAGTGGCACAGGCCAAGGACGAATGTACATGTCAGAATGCAACCACAGACCACACACACACTCGCAACACTCACTCCACTCAGGACAACCAGAAAAATCAATAATTTGTTTATATATTTCCTTGGAACAGTTGGCGTGAGTGTGTGTCTGTGTGCGTGTGTGTTGTGTGTACAGAATTGTGATTGCACAGTGAGAGCTAGTGGAGAATTTGGTGCGACATTCAGAGAGGACGTTACTGTTGTTTATGTGAGTTCATTCAAGTGAAAGTGGTCTGACAGGTCGACGTTTAAAGCACGTGATTGGCACTGATTGCTGATCAAACACAACCAAAAAGGGGATTTCCTTTTTGTTCGTTCCTTTCGAGGAAAACTACATGTTCAAGTTGGATCACAAGGACAATCCACACTGTGACAGGACGCTATTTGTGGACACTAAAGCTGCTTTCACTCTCTAATTAGGCGATTTGAGCTATTTTGTGTTTTACAGGTAGGTTTCCGCGTGGGTTTGTTTGTTGTTGCCTTTCAATCATTTTATAATTGACTTTATTTTTGTGTAGCATTTTTTATTATTATTAATTCGTTTTACTGACACAATTTAAATTCCATTTCACAGATTGCTTTGTCAACGCTATACTATTAACTATATTGACTTATATATCTGATTTGATTTGTACCGCAAATTTTTGTACCGGATTTATTTTGACTTTATTTTGTTGGATTTTTCAATTTTACCTCTGCGCGAACTGGCGAACGAAAATGATAGATTACGCCAACTTTATGGACGAAAGGACTTTACCTGATTTTTGCGCACAACATCAAACAAACAATAATCAAACGGCTGTACAAATGATTCTAAGAATGAGGATGTCATCTGGAAAATGACGAAAATAATAAACAATAGCATAATTTATTCTATATCAATTTGATGGCTGGATTTTTTTTTCTAAGGTTGAACTGTATAAAGGTTTTAAATTGTTCTGGAATAAGAAATGAAAGAAAGTTAATTTGCCAAATCAAATGTTTGAATGTCATTGTAATGTTTTGCGAAAAGTTATAACTCGTTATCTCAACTATGCGAAAAATATCATCAAGATATTCGAGAACATTTGGCATTTAAGCGTAGAATGTTTGTGATTCAAGTTGTACTCATATTAATGTCACTTCGATGCAATTTATTTTGGCGCCGTCGATTTGAGGATCTTACGGAGGAGGTTACGGTTCCCAGTGATCATAGTCAATTTCCGACTAAAGCAGAACAGGCAGAATTGCAGAAGGAGAATGAATAACAATTATTCATATTTTTCCTATCGATGTGAGGCCATAAAGAAGGATTGCATCAAATCAACAAATGTTGGCAATCAAATAAATTACAGTGAATTTTTATCTAAAGAATGTAGGACAAGTTGAAAAATATACCAAATATTTTATTATAAAATTCTATAATTTGTGAAGTTTTCCTATTTTAATGGACTGTGCTATTCATTTTACGGTAAAATCAAGTATCAATGGTGAATGGTCAATGTGAATAAACGCGTTTGTCAATTGCAAAATTCCCCCGAAAATATGGCGATGCATTAAGATGGGACGAGTTTGATATGATATGACGAGATGATACAAATTTGAACGGCAAAGAAATGCTCCAAGAGAAAGCTTTGCAAAGAACCTTCGTGACCAACCGTTTGAAGAATGTGCGATGTGCATTTAAGTGCCATAAGTGGGGTCACGTTAACACTGATAGGGAATGTTCTCTTTTCAATGCTGATTAGTTGGTTAAAGGTTGTGGTTTTGAAATTGCGAAAAACCCACACTAAAAGTAAATTAAAACTGAAAAGGCTGAACTGATCAAGGTTATGAATCATAACTATTTACTAACACAAAAATTTAACATTTAAAATGATGCAAATATATTAAAATAACAATTTGTTAATTTTAAAGAATTGTGTCATTTACTTGTATAAAATATTATATGTGAAACAATGCCTTCGCGGTATTACCGCGTGTGTCAATTATTAGCAAAATTCCCGCAAAACTGCCGCGATACATCCACAGAGGACGTAACGCTGTTTGTTTACGTGAGCCAAAAGTGAATCTGAGGCGAAAGTGCATTGTGTATTGTGTGACAAGCCGATTTAGAAACTCAATACAAAACACGTGATTGCCTGTTTTGCCGGGGCCATTTCGAAATTAGTCGTTTCGGTGTCACTTGCTGTCCGATATAATTCACAGTTCGGATTTTCACAAGGATTTCACGTATGTCAAGGCAATTTTTGGATGCTTTTCGCACATAAAGATGACTTGAGCTGCTTTGCATTTGCGATTTCTTCATTTGTTATTGGTAAGTTTATGAAAAATTGATTTTATTGTCTCTAATATCAAAATAACTTATTTTCGGTGTAAATAGAAGAATATCCCTAGTGTGATCTGGATTCTGCGATTTTGTTTCAATTTTGATTCATAAATCGTCATTCCTTTACCCGCCTTCAAGGTTTGTTTTATATTTCTATTTAGTTTTTGTATGTTTGAAAATTATCTAATGTTTTTAATATAGATTGTATTGTCATTATTTTCTACATTCATTTGTCACGTCCGAAGAAAGGATTCATTTCGAAAAGAATTTATATTTTTGAGACATTTATTTTGTTGTGAGTATTTATTTTTGCATTTTGGATTTTAATAATTTTAATAATTACATATTTTTCTTTTAGATTACTGTTTTTTGTGAACATTTTCCACTTTTGACGAATCTTTCTGATACTTTAAATTTAAATTTGCATATTTTTGAAGATTTTATTTCTTAAAACAAATCACTAAAAATGGGTAAAGGTTACAACAATTTTATGAGCAAAAAGCCATTTCACCCGGCTTCGAAGGATAATATTAAACGAGTATGGATGGCAGAACAGCGAACAATTGATGCCAAAAAGAAGGAAGATGATATGAGAGCACAGTACGAGAAGGAACAAGACCTCTACAATAATCGAGTTATGGTGGCAGGGTCCGATTCTAAAGATAAACTCTCGTTGAATTTCATGTATGAAGCGCCGGCTGGTTTGAGGAAGGATACCAAAGAGACGGACGAGGCTGAACCAGAATACAAATTTGAATGGCAACGAAATGCTCCCAGAGAAAGCTTCGCCAAGAACAATATGGACATTCGTGACCAACCGTTTGGTATTCAAGTAAGAAATGTTCGATGCTTGAAGTGTCACAAGTGGGGTCATGTCAACACTGACCGAGAATGTCCCCTTTTCAATGCTGGTTCATTGGTTAAAGGTTCTGACCATGATCACAAATCTGCTGAGCCAGTTGAGACAACAGGCTCGTCTAAGGAGCAAAAACCTCCACCGACTAAAGCTGAACAGGCAGAACTAATCAAAGTTATGAAGGAGGAACAAGGTTTGGCACTGAAAAGAAATTTGTATGGACGATATGGAGCCAAAAGGAATGACGGTGACGAATCGAATCAAGAAATGTTGGCAGTCAAAGACCCCGAAATGGCTTTTCTTGACTCACTTTCTGCAAAAGAGAAGAAGAAACTACTGAAAAAATTACAAAAAATTACAAATGCCCAGCGAGGAATTAAGGATGATGGAAAAGTGTCGAAGAAAAAGAAAAAGTCAAAGAAGCATAAGAAATCTTCGAAAAAGAAGTCTTCGAAGAAGAGGAAGCATGATGATTCAGATTCAGATGAATCAAACTCGGATTCGAGTCCTGAAGAATCAGAAGAAGATAAAAAAATGAATCGATCCAATGGAAATCGAAAGAGAGAATCGAATGGTGCGCCCATTGATAATCATAACGGAAGTCTCCAATCTACCAGAAAGCCTATTCATCGTGGCCGTTCACCTTCTCCACTGAGAAATCTTCAACGAAAGCAACGGTCGCGGTCACGTTCATCTAGATCCCCACCACCTGGTCGAAGACCATTCAACCCTAAAGCAGGGGCATCTCAAAGAATCGTTCCAATATTGCGCCCAATGTCACCTTCGGAACGTGCTCAATTTGTTCGTGAGAATGGTTTTGGAAGATTTGGGCGAAGAAGTCCTTCTCGGAGTCGATCTCGGTCTCCAGTTTTTAACCGAAGGTCTCGCAGCCCGATTAATCGACTTTCACGATCTCCTGTTAATAGGCGGTCTCGATCTCCGATTGGTCGCATTTCTCGAAGTCCTCTAAATCGGCGTTCTCGAAGTCCGTCTCCTAGAAGAATTCCAGCCAATGGTTGGAGACGGCAATCTTCCCTCACACGATCTCGGGCATCACCGCCCCGCCGCGGGAGACGTTCCCCTTCTAATTCTCCCCCACGCGCACGCAGACCTCGTTCCCCATCTCCATTAAATCGCCGCCATCGTTCTCGATCATCATCTCCTCCAGTTGCACCACCACTGGGAAGTCGAAGCAATTCTCGTTCATATTCTCCCAGTCCTCCACGTCGTATTCCGCACGGTGGCCGTGGTCCATTTGCGGACCGTTATGGTCTCAAGGCTCCGCCACGTTCTATGCTCAGTCGTTCACCTTCACCAAAACGCAATGCATACCGAGGTCGACCCTCACCACCTTCACGACGCTTTTCACCACATCGAGGACCAATTCGACCTGTACATTCTTCTATCAATCGACATAATCGAAGTCGCAGTGGCGATCGTTATTGAACCACTTTACATAAAATGGTGTTATAATATATTTGTAAAAGGTAAGTCATTTGCAATACTTCTTATCAGAAGTGTAATCTATTTTTACTTTATCCAGACTTTATTTTATGCCAAGTCTTACGTATGTATTTGGAAATCGTTAATTAATTTGTCCATACCGAACATCTTACTCAATTTCAATTTAATTTTATTATAATCTTTTCG
The DNA here is from genome assembly GCA_023373905.1 of Rhizoglyphus robini. Taxonomy (NCBI): domain Eukaryota; kingdom Metazoa; phylum Arthropoda; class Arachnida; order Sarcoptiformes; family Acaridae; genus Rhizoglyphus; species Rhizoglyphus robini. The sequence continues at coordinate 7,397,141 of JAKIJQ010000001.1, read as the reverse complement.
CACTCAGTAACATTTTGAATTTCAATTCAACATTATGACACAGTTGAGCATCTCATTAATTAAGGTTGTTTTGTTATTACTATAATCCTATCTGTTGTTTCGTATCATTCTGATGTAACATGCTTTAGGACTGTGACCTATATGTTATATTTTCATATAAATAAATAATCTTAAGTGTTCTTGTGTGTTGCTAATTGTGAGTACTAGACTCGACTTTGTGTGGTTGGGAGATGAGATTTGGTTTGTGTGTGTGTGTGTGTGGAGAAATAGAAATGAGATTCGAGCATTGGATTCAAGTTATGGAAATGTTATGAATATTTCATGTTATGAGGTGTTGGTGCGTTGTGTTGAGTGGAGTGAGTGTTCTATTGCGAGCCCACAAGTCGGTACACCTGGTACTGTTGCTGGGGTTCGGCTTCCTCTTGCTGCTGCACTGCATCCACGGATCTTCGTCGACGGCCAAGGAAGAGGATGGAGCCTTGCTTCTTGCCACCTTGGGAGATTATGGCAGGCATGCCACCGCCACCGAAACCACCGCCGCCACCGAGCACGATAATATCACCACCCTTGCGGCCTTCGGCTTCGTTCACTGCGACCAACAAAATGGCGGCGAGAGCAAAGAAGGCGATGAACTTGTTCATTGTTGGTTTGGTGTGTTTGGGTTTGGGTAGATTAGATCAGATAAGATTGACTGTTGGCTGTTGAGGGATTGTGGAGTTGGAGCGTTTGATGATTGAAATGGAGTTCGGAATAGACCTTTTATAGTCTGTCAGCCCGAAGGCTTTCATATGCATTTTGTGGATTGTATTTTCTCTTTTTGTTTGTTCTTGCATGCATTGTGGTCCTCACAGGTCTCAGAACAGAACAGCAAGAGTGTGCATGTAACGATCGGTAATTACCGAATGGTCATTGGCTTTATTAGCTAATAATCGTTTCACTTGTACTTTTCCGACTTTGTCTCAACTTGTGTTCCATAATCCGTTCGGCTTGAGCTATTTCCACTGATCGCTCACAGGCCCCGTTCAAAATCATCCATCCCGAGCGAGTAATTCGTAAGTCGGTGATCTGACTTGGTCGCGACTGGTCGTTTTTCTATGTGTACGCACATGTGTGCGTTTGGTGTTGGTGGGCAAGGCGTCAGGCCAATTTAAAGCTAATTATCATCGACCAATCAAACTCACAGTTGGTGAAGTAACTAAATTAGCGACCAGTCCGTATGAGCATGTCAATTACCGATTAGGCAAATGTGTTGTACATTCGGCTTGTTAGTTAGCTTAGCAAGTTGCCTCTATTAGGCAAGGTTCATGATCGTACTGTACGGCTTAAGGCTTTTCCCGAATTGAACTCTATTTCCCGATATTGATAATAAGCTCGTACGGAGTTCTTCCATGTGTTGAATTCGCGTACTTTGTCTTCTTCCTTGCACAGAACAGGAATATATAGGAAGTTTCATAATATTCTCTCAGAACTGGTTATTCCGGATAACTTCAAGGTTTGCTTTGTACAAACTAAACCGACAATGGTTGTAGGAAAACAGTCAATTGCACCATGTTCGCTCAAATTATTACACAACATTTCCAATGAGGAAGCTCGCTTTGTAATTAGCATCACATTTGTGTTTTAGTTTTCACAATCTCTCAAGGTCTTTTTTAACACTTCGAAATTTCAAATTGCTCATTTTGCTTTTGTTTTCGAGATGCTTTTCGTTATCGGTTTTTTCGACTGATGATTCTCGTGTTTGTGAATCGAATTATTCGAGTATGACGAAATTTGTAAATTCATTATGAAGTTGTATACATATTTCAAGATTTATCTAATGTACACGCAATGCCCGTTCAGTGCAAATATATCGGTGACACTATCTCGTGATTAAGACACTTCCTCAAGCGGAACCTTGTTTTGGTCGTGATTGTTTGTTTGTCGACGTGACTTAACAGGCGCTTGGTTTTGTTATTGTCTCAACTTGTACAATGTACCAATCGTGTATTACAAACCATTCGGTCATTATCGTCAAATCAAATCATCGTTATCGGCCACATTCGTACATGAGATGAACACGAGACTCGCCTCAGTCGACATTAGACCACCAGAGTTGAGTAGAGGTCAAGCGTAAAACACCGATTATAATCAAATTTGGTTGCGGTTTGAAGCCCCAAATGACCATAAACAATCAATTAACCGTTAAGTTAAAGGTTAATTGACACTACAAATTGTGATATAATATCCGTTTTGAATAAAACTATTCCCACAGCATTCAAAAATATCATTTGATATGAAAACAAGCCCTAATAATTTCATTGTTTCAGTGTTCCAGAACGCACGCAATTCAAGGTTGTAAGGCTCATTTTATTTTAACCCAATACTTTCATGTCTCATTTGAAATACTCAAGTGAAATGGCCCATAATCATAATAATATTGTCGATCATAATCATACAGGACATTTATATACGAGCTGTATAATTTACGTGTATATTTTTATACTCACGTGAGTGTCCAAATTGTTGCTGTTGCTAGTCGAGCATGGCTCGTTATAGCACATTTTGGTGTAATGGGGGAAATGGGCAAATTGATAATATTACAGTTAAAGTCAATTTAGGCGACATTTTAAAGTGAACTTACTTTTAAATTATGATTTCAATAATTTATTGTATACATTGTAAAATGTCGATTATAAAATCAATTTTGACAAAGTCAATTTGAGATTTCCGTAATTTTGGACTTGGGTTGATTGTTTGAGGTCAATGGTTTAACGCTCAGTTTTGGAATATAGTAATTGAATGTTTACGTTATTATTTATTCAAAATATATTTTAAAAATATTCTAATTGATAATAAACTTTTTAAAACTTGTTTTAATTTCCTGGGAAAATACAAGTAAAAGTAGGTCAATTTGGTTTTTGTTTCGGGTGTCTACAAAGCCCAGTCAAGGTGAGCGTGTTAATTGATTTTATTCTTACTTAATTCCGTCGAATTTTGACTGTCGAGTAGTTGTTGTTTGCAAAATGGGTTTCACCAAAAGTTTTCAAGCTTACCAACAGTTTCAACACAAGACATGTCAATTTCAAAAAAAACGAATTCAAACTGAAACTTGTCCATGAACTTGAACTTTTCTTTTCATTTTCACTTTTACAAAAGTTACACAAACGCTGTAAGGTTAATTAATTATATTGCTTGATGATTAATGTTTCCAATTATAAATGTAAAACTAATTTGAAATTAGTTAAAAGTTTCACTGAAATAGCAATTTGAGCATGTTCTTTTTACTATCGAAAATATTTTAATTAAGCTAACCTTTAAAGCTAGGAAATTACCAGAAATTAATTAAATTAAAATATATATCACAATTCATATACTAATCGAGACTTTAAATTTTCCTTTAATTTAATAAATATATTTTTAGGAGAATCTATTTTAAGATTTAATTGATACTAGCTTTAATGAGTTTCGATAATTTAATATCAATGATTAACGAAGGATTAATTGACATATTGATGATTGATTAGTGTTCACAATTGAATATATGAGCTAATCAGCAATCCATTGCCATATGTTGTATTATTATTGTGCACCTTAATATGCAAGTTAGTGTCAAGTCTGTGTGAAATGGCTCACTGTGTCACTTCTTCCCTTTACTACCGAACAGTAAACACCTAAGCAACAGTCTATTAGCTAATTGTCTTGTCAGACGCGATTGTCTCCGATTGGTGAAACAATGCACAAATGCACAATCTGTACACGCTTCAGTACAGATCGAAAACCATTTTGTGTGTGGTTGTTGAGTTGTGGATCTAGTGACAAAATGACCTTTCCCTCGTAGCAGTGACAACCAACCACAACACAACACGCACAATCACCTAATTGATCTATTCGGTAGTGCATTCCAGTTATCGCTTGACCGTTCGAACGACTTTACATTTCACACAAACAATGTTGGGCTAATCTCAAAATGTTTAATGATTGGGCGTTTTGTGCTTTGATTAGGTAAATTATTTATTAAGCATTTTAAATTATTAATTCTAAACAATTTTAGTTATTTTCCGTTGTTTCAATTTGGTAAATGTATAAATTGAAATACTTTTGCTTTTGAATTTAGAGGTTTTGAGTATATAAAGTTTAAAGATCATATTATAAATAGTCCCGGTTTGGGTAGGGTCCGAGCGTGAGAATTATGAACACATTGAAGTGTCTCAAAGTACATTCGAAAGTACTCATATAGACCTAACTTTGGTATATGTTGCAACAACTCGATTAGTGTTCGCTTTCCGCTTGGAATCAAGTGCTTCTCATCATGCGCATCTTCAGGTAAGTTAGCTTTTATGATTATTGAAGATCCGGTCGTAATTGCAATTCAATAAAGCACAGTGCCTGTCTGTCTTTCTTCAGCACACCAACAAATCCTTGATTCTATTTTAGTTGTATTTGTCTTTACACCCAAAAGCCAATCAACAATCAACACCAACAAGAACACGTCAACCACCGACTGCTCACAAGTCATAAATCTACTTTCAATATGTTTTGCCTCAGTACAGCTTCACCTGTTTGGTTCTGTTTGGTTCGAACCACTTTGGTGTACAGTTTTCTGCCATCTGCGTTTTCCTGTCAGTTCCCGCCAAACGACCACAGCCAGAACTAACCCAATTTTGCATCGATATGTTTGGGTGTTTGTGTAATAATTTAATAATACATACCTAGTAGAGCATGATCAAATTGCAGTACAACACAATACACAATAAAAGCAAAGAACGACCAATTTATTGCTTTATGAATTAGGCAGCGCGAAACACTACTCGAAATGCATATTCAAATTACACATGTGCTCTCCAACATTATTACACGCTAACGAAATAATCAATTGGCTGTCTAGTCTTTGATGTCATCCAATGTATGTTTACCTTTGCCGATTGACGACAACAGCAGTTTTGTGTCTATTTGTGTTCATTAAGCTCGTTGTGTAATGAATTGACAATTGAATGTTGAAATTAATGAAAGACACATTCCCCTAGACAATTCATATATTCAATGATTAAGTTCATCCGTGCAGCTTCTACAGCAAAAGCTGTATATTTGGCTGTTCACTTTGTTGAAGAGAAATTTTAGGAGATTTACTGGAAAACCAACAAAAAAACTTTACAATGAGTTTGCTCAATTGCTCCCATTTGGTCTCAATTGCTAGCACGTCGCATTAACCCCCGTCTCTTGAACCACAACAAGCACACACACGAATATAGGTCAATTGTTGTGTCTAATTTTGTTAAGTTGTCAACTCTTTCTTGTTGTTCAATTACACCAAAAACAATTGCACACTTCCCTTGTGTGTGTAAACCCATACAGCAACACCTTCACTTAATTGTTATTATTTAGCACACTCGAGAATCTATTCGAATTCATTAATCAGTGAGACACTGCAGAGTTTGTGCAATCAAGCATGCATTGTAGATAATTAGAATTATACTTTTCTGTCTATTCTGTGGAGCAAACATCCTGTAATTAACGCAGTGCTGTTGTTGTTGTATATTATACAATGCATTGCATTCTGGTCACGGAAACGAACCACCTCCGGACATTGATCATCTAACGGAACACAATACATTCTATGGATTGATTGCTGATTGTGTGTCACGTGGCTTGTTGTTTACAGTGCACATGTAATGATATACAATCATGATTTGATCGAATAATCATTCAATCAACACAAACAGACAGACAGGTAAATTGATTGATTGGTGCGCACATGAATGTACATGTAAGCACGAATTGTGGTTGAACTTTGGTTCAAACTAATTATATCGAATTAAGTTTTTTGTAATGCAAATCTAAAGATTTTGACTTGTGCGCATATAGCAAAAGTTAACTTTTGACCCGAATTGATTGAGCCGTTCAAGTTTAGAGCATATATCGATCGGTTGTTGAGTTGGAAAGCAAACTCAAATTGAATGTCAATGCTCGAAATGGTAGATCGCACGTTTCAAACTACGTAGATTCGACTGGATTGGATTGGGCCATTTGAGTAATGACAATTTGACATTTTGACATTCGAATAAGTTTTACAAAAGTCATTTATTATTCCAAATATATTTTTAAAATTATTTGTAAATTATTGCAAAGTCATTAGTTTTATTCTGGTCTGCATTTTTGTTTTTTTATCAATTTGAAAATTAATCTGTAGAATATGTCAAATAATTCTTTAAAATGTAAATCATTTTGTGTAATCTGAAACTTCTTTCTATCATAAAATCAAATTAATTTTGTTTTTTTATTATAATTGAAAATGGAAATCTTGCGATCGGCCCAGACGGTGTTATGTAGCTCAAGTGCTAGATAGGCAAAATTTATTAAAAGTTTATTTAAAGTCAGAGCGAGAGTTTGTCAAGTTTACTTCTTTTTCCACTTGACTTTCATGTTCTTTCTTTCAGCCTAAATTATTTGATTAAAAATATGTCTAGGATTGTGTGTTTGAAGTGCAAAACCATTTCGCTGTGCAAAACTATAAGGGAAAGTACATCTTCAAGGTAAACCCAATTAAACTAACAACAAAAGTAAGTGACCTTTGATTAATTCGGTGTGTAAACAAAACGACAATAGCCCTGAACACGGTCACGAACAATGTTGAGACAATTTGAGTATTTCAATAATAAAATGGACAACACTCAGAAGAGAGCACTCACTCTTCCTCCCCTCAGAGTACGTCATGAGCAGGCTAATCTAATCTCTCGTCTGTGTGTTTGTAATATTCGTATTTACTCAAATCTTTCTTTTATTGGTCCGATCAGGCACGATGCAAGAAATGAATAAGCACTCACGCAAGCACACACACACACTAGTGCACATCCGGATCGAATTGCTTGTTCTGTTGCTGGTTTGTGGCCAAGCCGGCCAAAGCCGAATCGTAATATTCCGTACTCCACTTGAAAAATCTCCACTAAACCCAAAGCAACATCATCGCAACACAACACACCAGCATCAAACCATCGAGCCAACACACACCATCATCACAAGACAAACAAACGGGCGGAGGCAATCAACAATCAATAGCATCCAACAAAGAAGAACAACACAATTATAGCATAGCATTATATTAAATCCATACATTCTCCGCTACTCTCCTCCCTCCCTTTGGACGCCTTCAATGGCGCCCAATTGTGTCGTACACTGTTGCATGCTGCATTGCTTCCCACCCTACTGTACAACTACTACTACTTCTACCTACCCCAAACTGAGATGGCGCCCAGTCACACAGCCACGATTCGCACACTATTTAAAGGGTCGCTCACCGGCAACCAGAATTCATCCCCAGCCACAGAATACTAGATTCTCTTCTGGAAGAGTCTCTTCAGAGTTAAACCATTTTGCGACACTTGTCCACCGAAAACACCAAAACTGCTTCAAACAACAAAATCGCCCAATCACTAATTAATTTAAATTATTTTTTTGATTATTTTAAAGTCAAACTTTTCCCGCCCAATCGTCCTCTAAAACTTCACCGTCTGGCATATATTTGAATTTTAAAATTAGTTCTCTTCAATAAACACAAGAATTTTAATTAATTCAAGACGAATATACATTCGAAATCGATCAAATTATCTGAGAACATGTCAACTATTTCGAGTGCAATGGCTTCCGGCAAGAGGAACCTTCGACTGCTGTCGATTGCCATCTTGGTTATGGCCACCAGTTTTGCTCCAAACTCGGTCGTTTCGGGGTCGTCGATTCCTTTGGTGAGTCTTTGTTTTCTTCTTCTTCTTCTTCTTCTACTGTTAATTCTTAATAATACAAAGTATACGAAATAGTAATAATAATAATAATAATAAAATATAATTATTATTAAATTTTAATAAACATTATATACTATTCTTGTGTGCCTCTATTTGGTGAACATAAGCGCGCGCTCTCACACGTAAACTCACAGTGCACTGTCTAATTATTAATCGAATGTTTTTGTTTCCAAGTGTCTTATGTCTTATGTTAGGTATTTGCACAAGTTTCCCTTATATCATAGTATCGCTCATGCCAATAACTCACAGTGGCACAGTGCAGATACTTTTTGAGTGAACCTAGAACGCGAATACAAAGCTGAGCTAGATTTGGTCTTTTCCGTGCACTTGAACTTTTTCTACGAGTACTCGTATATGATTTGATGTCTCTCCAATTAGTTTTTTACTAGCTAGTATTTATTCCAGAGGAACAAGAAATTGTTATTGTCTTTGAATTAAATATAAATTATTAAATTAAATTATTATTGTGTATTTTGTTTTCAAATTATTATGATTCAAAGTGTGCTTGCAAGGACTCGAGAATTATCGCGGGAATTTTCCGTGAAAGAACGTTCAAAAGTCATATTGATTCGTAGACATTTCAACAGAATGTAGTTTGGTTTTAGTTTAGTGGATCTGTAGCAATTTTGAACATTTATCTATTTGTACGACTTTAAATGGATTTTATTATTATTATGACTATCAAATTCAAATGTAGAGTTTTTAGTATTGGCCAATCTTATCCTAATTATTATTCGTAATTTTATAAATTCAATGGTCGACAATTGTATAGTTAGCATTTGATTATTACGAAAATTCTCCCATGCCAAGCGATAAGTTAATTTAGCTTGGAAATATTTAGAGAATATATATTCTTTGACATAGCCAACTGCCAATGTAGAACATATGAGTAGACATGAATAGCACATGTGAGTTATTCATGAAATATATCAAAGAAAACTTTGTATCACTAATAACAAGAAAACATTCTAAAAAGGTTATTTGTATGATTATTAGATAGATAGTAAATACAAAGTAAACTTGGAATTATAAGAATAATAATTGCGTACATGGAATGAACGATTGCTAGTGATGATCTTGTGCTACTCGTCATTAGAATGCTTAATAATCGGACATGTTCAGTTTGTTTGTTGGGAGAATGGACTTTCCATAATGAGAATTATGGAAATAATCTCGCTTGTCATCGTTTTGTCCGGATGTGAATTGTGCTGATTGCAGTGCTCTCCTTGTTGAGATTGTTGACAATGCCATTTGGATTCGGTATTTTGTCAAACATTACATTCCATTTATTACCTTATTTCCATTCTTTGTTCTAAAGTCCAGACTTTTGAGTCGGATTGAAGCTTAGCACAATTGGTCAGTTTGAGGCAATTTATTTACAAAAGTAATAAATCTCCGATTTAAAATGTTTACTTAGAAAATTGTTTTTAAAGAACTTAAAACTTTTAATCTGCGTCGAAAACAAATTGATTGGCCAAAGCTTGTGAAATGTTTTGAGACTTTGTTGATTGAGACTTTGATGATTTTTCTGAAACTTCCTATAACGATGAACAACTTGTTGGTGTTATACAAAAAAAATAATTAAATTTACATAATTTATAAAACATTAATTAAATTAATCAATCGGTGAATCATAGTTAAGATATAGTCAAATTAAAGCCAATGTACCCAATGATCAGAAAGCCGCCAAGGTAAAACAAAATCCAGGCAAAGGGCCAAATTAACTGCCGATTTGTGTTTGGTAGACTTTCCGAAATTTGGCCAACTGTCTGTTTGATATTCTTTAAATCTATTGCTAATCGAGGAGGAAATCTATCTTGGATTTCAAAATACTGAAAGAATTCTTGTCGATTATAAGAAATGAATCTTTTTCGGTGATTCGCTTGAACTAGTCCTTGAATTGAGTCGAATATATTATTTTCGTGGATGATAAACTTTTGGCTATTAGGAAAAGTGGTGAGAAGAAAACGCGCATAAAGCCAGTAGATAATAGAAGAACTGTTTGGTAAAGAGTTGGGAGGCGATACAAAACGTACTTGTCGAAGATCGACAAATTGCACTGAGAGAAGCGAAGGTGCTGAAATGCACTCTATTGGTACAAAATTAATCAAATGAAGGTGCAATTCGTTAAGATGGGCCAAATGAGTTAGATCAGTGAATAGCTCGAGATCGAGAAGAAACTGAAAAATACAAATTATTTTATTAAGGGTTTTTTTTAATGAAAAATTACTTACTCTATAACCGTAATTAAAAACCAAATCCAGGCATTGCAATTTAAAGAAATGATGACAAATAAATTTAACAAAATCTTTTCCTGTCTTCAAAGGTGACAATCGCAAATGAGTGAGATTCTTGGACAAATTAGGATTGTCGAACAAAAGAATGCGCTTCAGTAAACCTAATGTAAAATTGTGTTTGTTCAAAGTAGTCAGTGTTAGACGAGTTAAATTTGATCCAAATTTTGTGAATGGGAATATTGGAACAGCACCTAAGGCCTCTTTTTTGAGCGATGGAGTAGAGAAATGTTGCAATCGAGACAAGTCGAGAGTAGTAAACAAATTTGCCCATTCTTCTGAGATATGAGGAAAGATGAGACACAAATCGAGCCGTTTCAATTCGACCAACGAGTTGATGGACCGAAAGATGTCTTTCATTTTGCAGGAGTAGCTCATACTCACACTGTCCATACTTCCGAACAGGGACAGACTTGTCAGGTAAGGCCAATTGGATAAAATATTCGGCAGGTAATTGAACCAATATTCCTCGTTGTTGTCCATCACAATGACCAAGTGTTTCACATTATAAAACACCGAACACATAATAACCGGATCGAAACATTCTTTACGTGTGACGCACAAATCATCATCCAGACCAGTGGGCTTTAAGGCAAAATAACGAGTATCTTCTTGATTGAATTGTGGTAGTGTGTGTCGATAACTGTGCAGTAGTGAGTTGCTTTCGTCATTTACTCCAATCTTTAAACTTTGTTTCGTCAAGAAATTCTTCTCTAATAAACAATTCCATAGTGAACAAACCAGTCGAAGTTGGACTTGAGTTTGGAGTGAAAGTTTACCGAGAACGAGCAACAGACAGTCGAGCTTGAGTTGGTTGATGTGCATTCTTGAGATGCCAAATAGTCAAATGGTCAACTGTGAGTGAAGATACTAAAATAGATGCAAATGTAGTGTAAAGCAAAATTGTCCTACAGAATGAACAACACAAATCTAGCCAAATGAATTTAATTTGAAATGATTCACTTTAATAGCTAATAAACGTTCATATAAGACGTAACCAATATTTGAATTTCAGGCTTAATTTTGAGCGCTCTTTTTTATATTTTCAACTTTGACCTAAATTTTTAAAATATCGGAACTGCTCAAAGGTATACAATCTAATTGAATGTTCAATCTAATTTTTGTCAGTGCATATCTTCTCTCAGGCTACTCGGAAACTCCGGATGTAGATTCTTTTTGTTTATTAAATTCTCAACAAATTGAATTGGCTTTTAGCGTTAGAAAATTTGAAGAAAAGGTTGTAAAGATTGTGGAACAAACCGTTGTTTCTGTTTTCAAATTTCAATTCCATCACTTTGATTGAGACATTTGATCAATAATTCAGTGTGTTTGTTAATCTATTTTGTGTTCGAGACTAAACTGCACTTTTTATTAGTATTTACTGAAAATGAAAATACATTTCCGACACTGAGATTTTTGTTTTGAATCTCTTTTTCTTTTATTTCAATTCAATTTCACAAACCTACAAACCTAGATTAATACTTCGAATGTTCTAGAAATATTTTGTATGAAAAAGATTGCCAACAACAAAAAGCCGGTTTGACACGTTCGCGTAATAAAACACTCGACCAATTCACATATTACACAAGACATTTGAGTTACTCCGAATTACATAAGAATGTATTGAATTATATTTATATGCCAATAAATATGTAATGTTTGTACCTAGAATGTCCTTCTCTGGACACTCACAAAGAATATATCTGTTTTCGAAATTCGTGCTAATGACATATATTGAGACGCACTTTCGGTTCAAAGGTAGACGCGAAAAGTTTCTTTATTTTGGAGACATCACAGTGCGTTACCAAACATTTTAAAATGTGAACGATAATAATAAAAATGTGTTATTGAAATTATGTGTGAAATTTAAATTAAATATTTATATTTTCAAATAATATAATTGAATTCATATGGTTGAATTTAGTGAAATAAATTAATATTTAATTATTTATCCATTTGTGAATTCAATTGAAATGACGATAATAAATGGTGTAGAAAATGTAGCAATTTTAAAGTTCAAAATTGGACAAATAAATGTATTTTCAATTGTTTGTTCCGAGTTCAAAATTATTGCTTCGACTTTTTATACCAAAATCAAACAATTAAGCAGGTGGTACAACGTTGTCCCGGATAACCATAGTCGCTTTTAAAGTTCAAATTGTTTATTTTGAAATTCAGTAAAAAGAATTCAATTTCAACATTTCACTTTTTGTTCGTCTAAACAATTTGTTATTTTATTGTTTTATTATTACTCAAACTCACACACAACCAAATTCATTCTGGCTCATTCCATTTCATAGTTTTACTGCTTAATTGCTATTAATAATAAATATTTAAATTTTGTTGTCTTCAAAAGAAAAAAAACTATTTTTAGAATGTAGAGAATTCTGAAATAAATCATTGAATATTATTATTATTAATGATTTCCTCTCACGATTTATTTTGAGAATTTTAAAATAACTTTAAGAAACTAATTTAGTTAATTAATCAAATATTTTGTGGAGTCATCTTTTAAGCTTCCAAGTAATTGTTTCATTGTGCGCTTGAACAATGTTTGAAATATTCCAGGAAAAAGGCAACGATCGATACACAAGAACTATTTATGTACTATTTCATTATTATTAGTAATATCACAAATAATTCCTAGTATTTATACTCACATTAATTTGTTCACTGGCAGTCGAATCGATTTAATTAATTTAATGTATAATATAGTTGTAATACGACAAGGTGTTCCAAAAGTTATTGAATTAGTAATTCAAAGACAATTTAAAGAATTAAATTATAAAATTGTTGATATATTTTGGGAATAAAACAGATCGATTTAATGTGAAGAGTATAATATAAATCTATACAATACTGCATATGTGAATTCCATTAATTCTTACTTCCAAACATCATGGATTCAATCAGAATGTAATGTTGAAAATATTTATCAAGACAAAACACACAATCGATCTAGTCTGGCAATAATGCCAATCGATAGGTTAATCCGGTTCTTGTTAACTCGCGAACAAAGATTACCGAGCTGATCGATCTATTGGGTTATGTATTTTTGTTTTGTTCTTTAACATGAAAATAAATTTTGAGTGCATTTTTCAATACTTCTCCAAACCACTTTTGGTATATTCGAGTGATCTCAATCAACAATTTCCGACACATTTCTGTTTGTCTCTTCTCAATTTTCAATTACATCTTTGAGTGTTCAACTTTGAGTGATTCTCATTTCGCTTTTCTCTAAACAGGAATGTCTGCAAATAGTTTCATTGAACTTCAAAATTGAATTCGTTAGAAATTCTTTGCATTCGTAGCTTTCTCAAGTGTCTCTTGATTCTATTTATTATTTTTTTTGTAAACAAGAATTACGTAAAAGTGCGGGTAAGAATCAAATTATTTATGCGGGAAATTCTTTACCATTTAAAAAAATGCAAAGTTAAAAGAATATGCTACATATTTTGTGTAAATTGGAAAATTGGTAGCAGAAATGCAGATTAGATTTGTCTCAATTCTGCGAAAATTCAGACTTTATATTAAATCGTGCCAACTTCCGAAAGCAATTCCTTTCGGATTGATGGGTTCTATAACCCTTGAGATAATAACAATTTTTATTATTACGTAGCAATTCCTCAAATATTACTAAAAATTCATTCGTGCAAATATAATTGAAATAATGCATTTTCATATAAATTCTGTAGAATTCTGGATTATTACTATAATTTACAATTTCCTGCTTTAAAATTTACTAAGCACACAGCAGTGAGAATCTAGATCGAATCATTCCGAAAGATTAATTTTCATTAGAATTTTATCGAGTTGCTCGTTCTCAGCATTTCATAATTCATAATTCTACTTCATGTTGCGCCATTCAGCAGCTGGACGCCATAAGTGCGTGAGAATTACTCAATGTGAGTGTGTGTGTGTATAATGGGGCGTCATGCATGGCGCCAAATGGTCAATGAAGTACTGCACAGTAGAAGTACTACTAGTTCCACTTGAGAAAATTCTCTTATTCTGTCTCATTCCGTAAATGACATTACGTCATAAAACGAATTACATACAGAAAACAGTTTTTATTACCTCAAACGGTTTGTTTGGTGTATTATGTAAATTGAATATAATTTACGATTTACGAGTAACATTACCACAGAGAGACACACAGTCGAAACCTGCATTAAGTGTCCATTTTATCTCTCGATTCAGACATTGCAACGTTATTTATTTATGACCCTTTCGAACACATATGTGGCTTGGCTATTTTGTTGTTTCTTTGGTCTGCGTGAGATAATAATAATTTTCGGTTTGACTGCTTTGAGACGTGATTTGTTGGTTTTATTATTGATTGCATAAGATGTGTGTGGATGGTGATGATTCGGGTGTGGGCTTGTGCGTAGGTGTTTGGCTGAATAGATTGGTTTTATTACAGTTTTATTGTCATTTTGTGCTTTGGTACATTCGTGGTTTCGTAATAGTATTACTGATACGAATGCATGAACATTGAATAATTTAAGAATCATTGCCTCGTGTGAGTACAACACAAAGCAAGTTCTCGTGAATTTTAATTAATTTAAAAAGTTTCAAAAGCACACTTTTTCTTCAATAAAAAGGAAGATATATTTTCCAATCAAATCAATCAAAAAAGTTCATTTTATACCATTAATTAAAATTGTTATGCAATTTAACATACTACTCGAATTCTACAGGATGTCCGGAAATTGGTAGTATTACACTTGTGTGAATATATTAGCGTAAAGTTAATGTGTTCACAAGTGTGTTGCATCGGCTAATTTACATAATCGAAGTTTAGGAAGAAAAGTTTAATGAGGGATTTAGGTTTAGTCGAATTTATAAAATTAATGTGAATTGAACTACAGTTTTGTAAGCATCCGACTTTTCCCAACTTGCGTTCATTTCTATGGAAACCACTTATTTTACCTTTGACCTTACGATGCTCAAATCGAAACAATCACATCACTACACCCACATCATTGACTAATTTCATATTCGATTCAGTAATGTTGTAAACATATTTCATTCGAGTAAGCGAATTCTTTCAACATGTTCACACTCACAATAAAAATAAAATAAATTGACAAATTACTTATGTGGTCACAAATTTCTAAGAATATATTTATAGATTTTGAATTACGAATTAAATTGTTCCAAAAATGCACCTAAACGCAAATCTATTTCCGGCTATTTTTGTATTCCGTCCCCAACCCCAAAATATATATGGATTATTTATATCACTAGTGCAATAACACTTTTTATGCAATTCGCACATTCGATCTACCATCGATGGCATCATTTTGAAATTGTCAAAATCATGAGCAGACCTAACCAAAACAAAAGCAAACCACATTAATTCGATTATTGCACTAGCACACACACAACAGGAGACTCTAAATGGAACGAATGCTGAGAGGATCTATCAATAATAATGGTCTATTATTAATAGCATCACTTTGTTTTGGTTATAACCTTGCGTTTTATTATAGCAACAACAACCAGTCGTGCATATGGATCGGCTTATTATGCCAGTGCCATTCGATCTATTGATATATCCATAATTCATATATAACCCCAATATTGTGTAATTTTCCTCACTTGACCTTTTTGTCCAGAATTGGATATATTCGGTTTTGTTTGGAATCACACGAGCAAGCATTCACTATCCACTTTTATATATTCTGTTCTTTATTTTCATAGAATTTTCCTAGATAATCCACAGATGCCAATTCAATGTGGAATGGAATTTTTAACTCGGCAAAATTAAACTTTTCGATATTGAATGATTCATAAAACATTTTTTTGTTCCCTTGAGTGAAATTTGTTTTTGAATTTATTTTTGAGCAACATTCTGTACGCTCAATTGCCCGCTGCCAGTGAACTTCACTGCATTCATTTTATCTTCAATTTCATGAGATAATTTCATTATCATTCCGAACAATGATGTTATTATCGCTCATATTTGGCTTATAATTAATATATAATATAAAGCCGAGTTCGGCTATATTCGGTACAGGAACAACAAACACCAAACCACCAAATCTGATTGGCTCAATCTGTCTTTGTACTTAATTCTTTAATGCGGTTTTGTATCTCGCTCACTAGTTCAAGTTCATATATTTTTAATTAATCAACACAAGCACACAATGTGAGATGAACTAATAATATTAATAATGAAGATTCAATTCGCCCGACTTTACTTTTAATATATTCGGAAAGTTTTGGGCGAGGAATTACGCAGTAAAAATGAGAATTCAAGACTTGAATAGTTAATTAACCGTAAAAAACCATGCAGCGCGTTCTGTATGAAAGACCTTTAGGACACAGATGTCATACTGAGTAATTAATTTGGATACTTAGGGACTGAAAGTGTTAAAGAACATATAGTTAACCAGACAAAATTAGGACAACAGAATTAGGCTTTCGATGTTTTATTGGCGACAGTACCAAATTTATTGATTTATTGTTTGATTAATTATTGCATTTTATCAATCCATCAATTAATTATAATTAATTAACAAAGCAAAAATATTTAAATGGAATTTTCTTATAACATAGAAAAAATAATTCCCGGAAAATAATGTTTGAATTATAATTTGTACGAAATTTTCCAGTCAAATTAATTGTTCACAGTCAATAATTTTTAAAGATTGGTACAAATTCATAAATTCAAATTAATTAAGTGTTTTCTATGCATTTTCGGTTCGGAAATTTTCACCTTGTTTTAGGTTAAGGTTAAGTTGGCTTTATTAAAGGCCCAAAGACCAACGCACTAAAAGTATATTTCCGTGGCAATTCGCCGTTGAGAGATTCACTTTTGGTGCCTCACTTGTGAATCGAAATTCGTTTTAAAGCTAAACTAAACTCTTAATTAAAAGATTTTCTACTGTTCTGTGTGTGTTGAGTATGATGGAAAATTTATTAACGATTTAATTTGGAGTGAGATTTTCATTTCAAACTTGCCTTGCCTGTTGTTATTACTTCTTTGGATTAACAAACTAGTTTAGTTTGACTATTTGAACTTGACTTTTGAGTTTTATCTTTTAATGAGCACTCTAACTTCCGATGTGATCACATTTGCAAGTTTTTGTTTGTTTTTACTTTCTGTTTTGTTTTGTTTTCAAATTATATTAAACATATCTTCATGATCTCGTTTGTGTTTTGTGGACATTTGGACATTTGGGACAATGGCTCCAATTCTCAAATAAACGCCACATCTTTCCGATTCAATCAACATTTTGTATAACTCTGATCCAAGCGACTTTGAAAATGCTTGCATGAGGCACTTATTTTTAGAATTTAATGTAAATGATGTAAAAACATTTTGAACAAACTTTTAGAATCTGTATGAATTAACTTGACATTTTGAGGTTTAGAAGTTTTCCAAAAAATTGAATTTAAATTAATTATGATTTTTTCAGAATTTTGATTATATGGTAAATTCAAAAATTTCGAGAACACGAATGAATTGGTTTAACTAAATTCAACATTTCAACATTCAACAAATTTATTGAACCAACCTAATCTCCAGTGTATTCTAGAGTGCATTCATTTATCAGGAACGGGATTAAAATATTGTTGATATATAAGTTTTATTTTTATATTTTTGTAGGATTTAAATTCATATTAGCATTCTAGTTGCACTCTTCTGGATTTGCGAGATAAATCAAAGGAGAATTGACTCAAATAAATGCTGTGCCGTTGGAGATGTGGAGAAATTGTTGTGAATGAATGTGACAGAATTGTTGTACGTTCAAGTGAACGCGCTCATGGAAGTGGAAATATTTAAATTGATTTATTTGAGGAATGGCAACTATTTCGTTTAAATGTACAATGATTTATTTATTTAAATTCACATGAAAGGAAAGAGAAAGAATTGTAAAGGTAATTTAAATTTTGGTTAAGTTCGTTAGAGTGAAACAATTCTAGAATTCAAATGTACTGGCATAGACTGTACTTGGGTTTGCTTGAATTGGAAAATATTTTTGCCATTCCGTGATTCAGTTGCTGCTTGTTGAGAATGAGAATTTGTTTTTAAATTTTGTTTGATTGTGAGTTAAGCAGTTAAGAGATGATTTACTTCTTGATCATAATGTTTTCAATTTGACTAATTCCATTTGAATTTCGCCTTGTTTTTCATATCTTTGTTTATCTTTAAAAATGTCATAGCTGTTAATTCATTACCTACCAAAATAAGTTCAAAGAACTCATAAAATGATAAATTCATTTAGTCAGGTAAAATTAAAAGTTTCCCAAAGTAGAAACAGACCTAGTTAACAAACATTGGTTTATATTCTTGCATAACATTAATTGACACTTCAACAAGCACATAAAGACACATTTTATATGTCCAGAAGGAATATGAATTGTAATGAATAGTTAATTTGTGTAGTACAACATTGCCATTATATAACATCTTGAGGACATCTCGTTTGTGCATAACTGGGTGCACACTTCCGGACGACATGTTTTGTTTTGTTTTAACGACTGAATGACTTTTGCTCAGAGGACGTCACTACCCAATTATCAATTAACCCTTTGTAAATGTCTCTAGGTTATTCATTTTATTCATATTATTAAGTAACAGTGAATTTCCTTACTTTTAAATAAGTAAGTTTGTACTGTTAATTTGGAAGCAAAACATGTTTGAAAACATTTATTAAGTTAATATTGTTTTTTATTCTCCAAACAAATGAGTTACTTTTGAGTTACTCAACGAATCTTAATTTTTAAATAAATTGGCAAGTTTTCAAGTCTCGTTTTACAAAAGAAAGAATTTTATTTTCAAGATTTAGTAAATTGCTATAAAAGCAAAACTACTTTTAACTTGCCTTCACTTGCCCAACAAGCTTAGGCACGTTCGAAGGAAAAATAAGCAAAGGGATTTTTTGCTGCTTGTAGGGAAATTTGAAACTATTTTGATAAAATATTTTATTTGGGTGAAACAAAACAAACAAAATCAGTGTTTATTTATAGCAATTAATCTTTTGAATGTTCGATGCACTACGAGTGCACTTTTTGTGCAAAACTTGATATCTTTTGAAGTGTTGATTTAAATTTAAATTTGATATATCCAAAAAGTGTTGAGTGAGTTTTATATTTCAGAAGAATCTATAAATTGTTTTAAAGACTTGGCGATTTATTGCTGTTTCTTTTCGCGATTTTAGATTGTCAAGCCGAAGGCGACCTTTCCTGGTGACCCAATTGTGTGCACATTTTAAGAACAATTAGTCTGTGTATTGTTTTGTCCTTTTTATCTGTTGTATGACAAGTAATTAGATTAGATCATCACTTTGGCATTTCACTCGAGCAGTGCAGTGCCCCACGAAAGTGTCAAGTGAGATTAACCTCACCGATGACAATGATTTAGTTGCATCATTCACAACAATTTGCACTTGCACACACCAATTACGCCCACTTTACACTTCTTTGAGCACATTTCGTCACTCTCGACACATTTGGACACAATCTTTCGGGCTAAAGTGAGTTAATCTTTCGGGGTAGCATAATTGAAAGATTGGCCCACTTAATTGCACCAATCTGATGGCGATTCACTTCACTGCACTGCATTTCTTTTAGATAGACCCCTATATCAAAACAGGGTGGTCACTATAACTGAATAGATGCAATCACGACAACCCCTTTAGGTAGAAGTAGTGCCCAAATTGAAACATTGCCAACATGTAACATGATGAAGTGTCTCCCAGTGGACCTCCACTTCACTTATGTATTGCATTGCATCTACCTCCGTTGTGCATCCTTTGGCGACACTTATGCCATAGACGAGGGTCTGTGTGTTTTAATTAAATCAACGTACAAGTAGTTTTGGTTTAGTCTAGTAGTTGGTTAATGTAATTAATTAATCGAAATAGTCTCGTGTGCGTGTGTGTTTGTGTTTGTGTGTGCTCAGTGCCTTGATGATGACAAACTTTGTAATTACAAATTATGAGCGAGATGGGCGGGTAATACAAAATATTATTATCAACTGTCCTTTCGAAAGTGCTTTCGGAAGTGAACTCGTTTAAGTGTTTGTTTGCGTTTTGTTTGTGTGGAATAATAAATTTGAATATTGTTTTCGATAGCAAAATATGTCGACAAAACAATTCGGAGAAATTCGTTTCATTTCGTTTCTGGCTAAAAGATTAAAAATGTAGATTTGAATTTGAATATCATATTGAAATTCGTATTGATTAATGATTGTTTGATTATATTCTGACAATTGAAATTGTGAGTTTGTCCAAGTGTAAAGTGACTTATGAATATTGATTATATCGAATATTAATGTTTATTGTTTCAAAGTATTCAAGTATTGATTTTTGCTTTGAGAATTTTATTTATTATTTTTTACGAATGCCTTATTTTAATATTCAGCGAATTTATTCGAACAATTTAGTTTATCATAAAAATCCTAAATACAAAATTATTTACTTTAATTCAACGCATATAATTTGCTCAAAATGACCAAATTATAGGTCAAACTGAACCTTTATGTCCAATCAATATTCTTGAAAATTCCATTATTAGATTTGTTTGTCTGTGGAATTAATCACAATAAGCTCACAGACTCTGAATTGCTTTGCCACTCATTATAACCCGTTTATTATTGCCTCGTACTAATTTGTGGCATAT
The DNA here is from genome assembly GCA_023373905.1 of Rhizoglyphus robini. NCBI lineage: Eukaryota > Metazoa > Arthropoda > Arachnida > Sarcoptiformes > Acaridae > Rhizoglyphus > Rhizoglyphus robini. The sequence goes on along the minus strand of JAKIJQ010000001.1, from coordinate 7,376,440 downwards.
TTCTTATAATTTGTTTTTATCTTTTTGTTCACTTGACAGAATTCGTTGGAATCGTCGCAGCTGTCGTCACCTTTGTACAGTAAAGTCTCACTGGAGCGAGCAGCAGTAACCGAATTTCTGTACGACTCGATGGACCGTCTGAACGGAGGCCAATTCCTCGAGCTGGTTGATCCGCTAATGGAGGGACAGCTTAGCAGGATTATCGAACAAATTAAGCACAAATGTAAGTCCGAGAAACGATTTATCAAATGCACTCTAAAAGCTCAAACGGAACAAACCAAATAGCGACCAACAATCTCAAGATTTGCTTGGTTTTACTTCTTTTTTTTTGCACACAGCGCAAAGATTAAGAATCTTGAAAATTCCTGCTCAAACTTGTTTCTCTTCTTCTTTTAGATTCTGAACAAACTTTGAATCGTCTGGCCTTTGCCCCAGAACTTCCAGCTCGACAATTTCTTAGGTGAGTTTATTGTACATTTTGGGGGAAATTAATAGAAACAAAATTTGTGCATACTATTAACCTCAAGCCCACAGTAAATATGCTCTTCTTGACCTAATAATGTAGAGGGAATAGTGGGACGAGTAAAAAGCATCTCATTCATGTATTCACTTTTGGGTTATAATGGAACACTATTCATGGATTTGCCATTTTGGATGAATTGGATTAATGTTTGTGTGTGTGTGTGCACTAAATACTCAATGTGTTTTGCAGGCAATTATTTATTGCTTTATTACACACATTGTTTGTTTAAATAGTGAATGGCACAGAATGGTTGGCTAAATTGTATGATCTCACAATTGTCAATTTAATATAAAGATTTATTACAAATACATTTTACATTCCAGGCCACACTGTAGTTTGAGGCGACATTTAGGCTGTAATAAATGTGTGTTTGTAGAAACATTCCATTTGATGCGGCACAAGCACAAATTCCTAGAATCGATAATGTTCGTGTTGGTGTTGATGTTGGACAGAGCCGAAATGTGTCTTACACTTGTGAAACTTGACTAAACTCTTGCTCGAACAAATTAGCAAGTTTCAACGATGCAAAGTGAGTGTAATTCATAATCCAGGGGGCAACAAACTTGGGTCAAAGTGCTTGACGACATGTACTCGAGCTAATTATGACATCTCAGTGTACATTACATCTTATTGCTTCATTCGTTCATTTACTTAACTTAGCATGTGCGAACGTGTCTGATCGAGAACATTCCTAAAATGAGCGATAATTAAATATAAATAAATGATATTTATGATGTCTTCGTATACGTTTATTTTGTTGGTGTTGTTTTGCGCTGCAAACTTGTTCATTTAAAGTTTTGGCTCAATTACGCAAATTCTGTCCATTATTTTGCACTTAGCTAAATTTTGAATTATGTCTGTACGTATTGCGCGTTTCAATTTAGATTGACACACGCAATTCGACGCAATTGCATTTCCAAATATAGGACAAATGCATTCTATTCTTAAGTAGGTCTTATATCAAGATTCTTACATACAAATAAAATTAAAGTTTCGAGTTGTGTGTGTCCCACAATTTGGTGCAAATTGAGTGCAACTTGCTCGAGTAATTTGAACATTTTTTCTCGAAACAATCCTAATTAGCTGCTGTTGGGCACTTTTGGTTATGTAGCCTTTTTGAGAGCTTGCTTGAAGATGACTTGCTTTGTTAACTCACTACCTCACTATCAACATCGTTCAAGTCACTCCAAACTAAAGAAAATCTTATAAATAAATGAATTCATTAAACAAACTGTAAATTTATAATCCCAAGAGTTTAACTATTTGTTGTGTGTGTGTTTTAGGTCAAAGTAGTTTTACTGAAATTGATTTCAGTGCTATTTACGGGCACGAGTGAAATCAGAAAATTCTGTTTGAAAATAGCTATTTTAAACATTCATTATTTTATATTTTCAACTTCCGAGTTTTACTTTGAATTTTAAACTTAAAGGTTCACATTTGAAGTTTTCTTTATCGATTCTAATGACAATGTTTCTAATGTGAAATCAATCTTTCCTTTCATTTCATGTTGCCTTTCATATTTGGATTGATCTCACCTGTCTCACCTGATTCCCACCCACCGAGCAGCATTCTGGACTACCTCAGTTCGGGCCAAGTGTCCGCGTCACTGCACGCCTCGTTTCCCACTCTGTTGAGCAGTAATATTCTGGCGGATCGACCACGACGGGCTTCGCTTGACACGATGAGTGGCCTTTCACTTGGATACGCAAAAAAGAGGTACGACACAGTGCACACAAGTTGGTGCTTGATTTGATTTGGCGCACTTGATTCGATTATGTATGATGTGTGACTGTGTGTCGCGCATTGATTTGTCATGTTTAGTTTGGTTGCTCGTTTCATTATTAAATTTATTATTATTGCAGAAGTTTGGACCCAATGAGTGGCCTCTCCTTTGGCGCGCCCGCAAAACGTGCTCCCGGTGGAAACTTTGACGAGATGGACCGAACTGGCTTCTCTGGATTTGCCAAGCGACGATCGGACTTTGATGAAATCGACCGTGCCGGCTTCTCGGGTTTCGCTAAGCGACATTCGGATTTTGATGAGATTGACAGAAGTGGCTTCTCGGGCTTTGCCAAACGACGCTCTGACTTTGACGAGATTGACCGGGCAGGCTTTTCTGGTTTCGCTAAACGACGATCTGACTTTGATGAAATTGACCGAGCTGGTTTCTCGGGATTTGCCAAGAGGTTCAACTTTGACGAGTTGGACCGAAATGGCTTCACTGGATTCTTGCACAAACGAGCGATGAATCCGCTCGTGTCGATGATGCAGAGCCAAGAGTTGTCCCGCAAGCAAAAGGCCGCCGAGGCACAAAAGCAGTCACAGCCAGAACAGGCAGTTCCGGTGAAGCAACAGTCAAAGGCTTAAGAAGTGATGGCCCAAGGGGCACAACAATGCTAGGTCCAGTCAACTATCCATCACCAAGCAACACAACACGAATCATCAAACAAACAAACACAAATCACATTTCAAACGCACAACTCTAGTCAATTATTATCACAGAATCTAGTCTATGGACACTTGAATAATTAAACCCGAGAGTATCTTCTCCCTCCTCAAATGTCAGTGTCAAATCATCCACGTTTTACAAGGCAACAACACACCACAATCTTCGCTTTATGTTCTCCAGTTTCCTTGTATTCCTTAGATTAGTTCAAACTTTTTCATTAAAAATCGTATATCAATTTTTGATTTTCAAAATCCTCGAGTGTATGAGTGCGTGTGCGTGCGTGTGATTGACAGAGAATCCTTAATTAGATTTAGGCTTAGGTTTTTTAAATTTGTTTTTAAAATTAACTTATTTTCTATTGATTTCAACATGTTTGTCATGCTTCTTAAAATTAAAGTACTTTTTTGTAAAACTAAATAATTTGTCACTTCTGTTTATGACTTAAGTTTTGAAGTGATTGGGAAATGTCAATGTGAATGTCAGAATGTTTAATTTTGTAATTTTTGAAATTAAATTTGTCGTCTTGTGACTGTTTGATTATGTGAGACGAACAAATTAATTTGATCATTACTCAACAAAACACATGCAAACACATACCGAACAAGGCCAACAAAACAATGTTGCACTGGTGGCACACACATTCACATTGTGTCTATTCAATTTGACATATTCAAACAACATTTCGCTTGAACCTCAAATGACTATTCCACTCTTTGCATACATTTGAACACACAAACACACGAACAATTGTGGAAGCTTTAATTAATCAATGCTAAACAACACATTTTGTAGAATTATGATGTTTCGAAAGATCTATTGCCGATGTTGATGACATTACTATTACATTATATTACCGAACAAAATGGACCTCATTATATATTATTCTATTATCAATAAAACATTGTTACACAAATTGGTTTCAAATGGGAATTCGTATTCTTTCAAATAGAAAGTATCAAATTTTAAAAGAGTAACATGCTTTTAAAATTGGCCAAATGGCTTTTCGGAAGTGATAGAACATGCTTTGAACTTTGTCCTTTGAATCGCAAATTGTGATGTGCATGCAGACATGCAGCAAGAAGTGACACCCAGCTGCGTTTATGCAGTTTGCCACCACTAAACTTTAAATGATTTCAACTGTATAAAACATTGAAACCATCTCGGTAAATGTTAGTTGTAACACAAATCGTTTTCGAGTAAATCTTTTGTGAAGTTTCTCTTTTTCGAGCCAAAATGTCTAATTCGCTGTACTCATCGTGCAATTCGTTGTTGTCCCAAGATGACAATCAACCATCTTCTTCTTTTTCAAGTCAACGTTTTCTCTATGAACAAAACATGTTCAATTTCTTTCAAAATGAAAATTCCATGCTGTTTAATCCACTGGCGCAATTTCCACTGGTCTCGACTTCCTTTCCAATGTTGCCGAATGCAATTGAATTTATGCGATCACTCAACCAGCCTATAGAGAACAAGGACATCTTTTGTGACACTGTGGCAGTGCCGAGCAGTACAATTTCAGCTCAACTTGTTGGCAAAAATGGAAGCAAAATCAAGCAGATTAGCTCAAAGTACAGAATTCGAATTACTTCACCTAAACCAAACGCCGAGCCAGTGTTTGTACTCGACGGCAATCGCGCACGAGTTTATGAGGCTAAACAAGAAATCCTTAAATGCGCTGCTATATTCCAGCAAATTGGTATTTTGAAGCAAAATCAAATTGAGGCATGCAAACGTCAGCCCAGTATGAAGCTGTTTGTGCCCGACCGTTTCATCGGTGGCATCATCGGAAAGAAGGCAATCAACATTTGTAAACTCAGTAAGGAATTTGGTGTGTTCATCGAAACGCCCAACTACGAACAACGACGCCACTTCACCATCTACGGAGAGGAAAGTGCAATCTTGCGAGTGCTCAAACAAATCCACCAAGATCTCATCTCCAAGAATGATGTTAAATTTTCTCAAGTATTCTCTCGAGATAGAGAAATACATTTACTTGAGTAAAAAGTCTAATGCTATCTTAGGTGCGCATTTATCTCCATTGCATTTGCAAATTAATTTTGATCATCATTTATTATCTATCCATTTAACTAGCTAGCCATTATACTCAGTGTTCATTTTTTAGATCTTTGTATTATCAATTTATAATTTTTGTTATCGCTTGTACGAATGAATTTTCGTTGACTCAGGAGCAATAAAGTTATTGTTTAAGCAATGACCTTGATAAGTGATTCATTAATAAACACAAAACATTAGCTTTAACAAATTTTAATCAATTTGGTCCACATAAACATATATGGACAGGAGATGTCACAAAAGCTTGAATTGCTTTGCCCTAAGCCATTGATTTTATTGGCTCCGATTCGCTTGAGCTCTCACTGAGCGACTTCGAAGTACTGGACACATTGCCACCATTGAAATTGAAGCCAACTCTGCTTAAGTCAAATCGAAGCGAACAGTACATGCACAGACAGACCAAAATTGCGGTTACAGTGAGGATGAGCAACACTCGGAGGAGAATGCATTTCCAATCGCCCGGGCCAGAATTGGGCTTCTTTGTCGTATCCAGTAAAGTATATACTATAGTGCTCACATCTGCGATGGTGGTCGAACTTGTTGGTTCCAGCACAGTAACATCATTCGCAATCAGCTCAGGCTCTTCAGGCATTGGTTCTAGTACCAGACCCTCGTTGAGAGAATCATTGACTTGTTCTATTCGATGGGAATTCAGTTTGGCCTCTTTCTCGATGGAGCTTCCAAATCTTTTAGCGAGATTGTCTGCACAGGTAAGACATTCTTCAGTTGAGGTTTCCTCGGCACTTTGCTTGTCCTCTAAATCGGTGTTTGCTGAAGACATCCCTTGAGCAGTTCCCAGAGAAAGTGCCATCACAATGCAAAACAAGCTCGAGGCAATACTTGACCAACGGCGATGGCCAAAGGGAAAGCTACATTGAAGTTTGCGGTCACATTGAAAAGACATAATGGAGTCAGAGAACAAAATTGAGAGCACTTGGCAAATCAAGACTGAAGTAGTAAATCAAATATATAGCTTATCGAATTTAAAGTAGGAGATTAACCAAATTAAGCATTGGAATATTTCAAAATGAGTATAATTGGTTGTGATCATTAGGAACAATCAAATGTATTTGACATGGTAATATTCAAAATGCTAAATGTATTTTAATTTAATTGACATATATAATTTTCTTGAATGCACAAAATTGTGTTTGTATTACGAACATGTACGCTCACGCCATTACCAAATCGATTGGATTATCCTATCCTTAGTTCAACAAAATACAATTACAGATATAGTAATTTTAATAATAATAGTATAAAATAAAATAATAATAAAACATTACAAATCAGTGAGATTTTGTACAAAAATAATAAAATTCCAATTATATTACTCTATAATATAAATACAATCAATTGCAAAACTATGAACCAATCGAAATCGACAGTGAATTACACATTAGTCAACTAACGAGGTGTAAATAAGAATGTGGGTGTGTGTGAGATGTGTACAGATCAATCTGATCAGAAACTCAATTGAATAATTAATATATAAAATAATGCCTAATTTGAAGTATAAAAGTATTAATTCAGTAGAAAGCTTTATACATGCCAAGAAAGTTTGCATTATGCCGATTAAAACATGATCAATAGAGTAAAAGTATATTATCTGTTAATCTGACTAGACAACCTACAAACCCTTTTTGATAAAACTATTTCTAGAAATATTATTTTTTGAATACTAACCCAATTTATGGATAAATTTTGCTAAGCAATGGAGTATAAAAGTCTTTTTTGTTAAGTAATAAATTTACTTCCAAGCGGCATTCAACGATTTTCTCGCGGCAATCAACTTGGCAAGGTAAGAAAAGGCCAACATGGCAAAGAGAACGGCAGAAATCAGCAGGTAATCGAAATCGTCCTTTAGAATGTCGAATGTCTTTGACGGAGTGACACGAGTGTAGAAGATATCTGCAAGTAAGACAGTCATACAATAAAACAAAACAATAATCCAGAAAATGTTTACCTAAGCCATAAGCAAACACAAGCGAGGTAGACTCAAGCGAGGTAGGTCCAGTCTGAATGCCCTTCACACCATAGATGGTTTGGTTGTAGTTGATAAGTGCTTCGGACGGAATAGGCAACTCGGGCACATATGGAATAAGACCCTCTTCCGCATGTTCTGGAGTTGGCTTTATCGGTCGACGAGGATCGAGGAATGCACGTGGAAGCTCAAGAAGGCCACCGGTTGGAAGTGAAACTATAAAGCACAAAACAATCAACACAAATTCGCCAACAACCTCAACAAATTGACTTACTGAGAATATGTTTATTGGTAATTCCCTTCTGAGTCTCAGTATCGGTCATTATGCCAATACCGGTTGGGAAGATAAAACTTTGCTGTTCCGCAATGGGCAGTGTCAATAGGTCACGACCGATAGAAGAGAAAGCGGTTCCGTTCACCTGTTCAAATCCTTCGTACAGCTCGATGGAAGACACTTCGTTGCGACGCACCTTCTCGTTATAATAAGAATACTGCAAATAAACAAACAAATAGTGATGAATTAGTAAAATAAAACATTGTGAAATAAACACCCAAACTTACAATAACCCAATTCTCCGAATGCACAATCTGAATAGGGCCACGTGCACGTCGATGAACAGTCGAATATACGATATTGCCAGTGATAGAATCAATCAGATATAAGGTGATTAAAGCTATACATTTGAACAGATAGATTGATTAGAAATTCATATTGTCCCTAATAAAAAAGTACGCACGTTTGTCTTGCGAATCGATCAACTCCCACACAACAGCAACCAAATTAGGATTCAGGTATTTGTAAAGCACATTCCGGTCGCCCAACACTCGGCCTTGTGAATGAACATGTTCGTTGGCTCGTTTAAAGATAACCGCCATGTTGACAATTTGAGGAGCCCCCATTTGTGGCAGTTTAAAACTCCAAACAGGACTTGCCACAGGCCCAGTGCTTGGATCAGATTTGGCAAAACTGTAGCCAACAACCTGATTTGAAGTTCGGTTCGCCAGCAACATGTAATAATTCGAAGCAGTTTGGCGTGCAAATAATTCTCGAAGTGGGGCAGAATCAGGGTAAAGGTGAGCTTCAAAGGCAGAGTCAAGATAGACAATGGGACGACGGAATTCAGAGTCGTGAATGGTGTGGACCAACATGGCTTGAGTGATTGCAAATGAAAGCGTCTTTGAGTCAACCAATCGTCCGGTGAAAGGGTTGAAAGAATATAGAATTGATTCGTTTGGATTGTCCACTGATTCCGTGAGAAAAGTGCACAGGGCAGAGAAGGGAAAGTGGGCACTAGTTCGTTGGACCCAAATTGGAAATTTAGGTTCGTCACTAAAAACAATTATAAAAACAAAAAATAATAATAAGCTTGTGATTGATTAAAATAAAATAACTTACCTATTTAACCTCAAACTAGGCTCGTATTTGGACCAGACTACTTTACCAGTCAATGAATCCAAAGCATACAACTTGCCTACTTTGGTCCTCAGCACAATTAGTTTATGCAAACCGAAATAATCTCGAACCAAAACCTCCTCCTCGTCATCTTCATCTTCAATGTCTTGTTGGAATTCTGAGTCGACAAGTGGCTCGCCTCCATCAAGTTCCTGATCCTGTTGAACTGATGCCCTGCTGTGATGATGATGCCGGGCATGGGCAATCCAGTGTTTGATCGATTTGAAAAGAGAAGACAGCTGACTTAGTTGAGTGTTGATTCGATTCACAAACAACCAAACAATGTTTTTCTTGTTCTCATCATAGCTGTACTCTTGTTCGAGACTAGCGTCCGTTTCGGAGAGAGGCAAGTCCAACATGACCGAAGTGACAACCTCGGCCAAAGCTTCTTCTCTGGCCCAATTGACTTTACCAGAAAGATTTAACACAATTAATGTTCCATCGGAAGTGCCTATGACCAACTTATAAGTGTATCTGTATTGATTCCGATTGGTTCGTGTATTCAATGACACAATTCGGATAGGAACTATTTCGAATTGATCAATCGACCAACTTGAATCAAGTCTCTTGACCAATTTTCCACTAGAAACAATCGGAGAAATGGCACTTTTCGAACCGAATTCTAGTAAAATCTGTTCTGATGATAGCGACGCAATTTCGGTCCATTTCTGTAGATGAAAGATGACTAACTTGGCAGCGAAAACACGTTCCTGATTCTGTCCGCCTTCTTCAGAACTTTGATATTTGAGAGCGTTTTCTTTTGCAAACAAAACTGCCAAGCCAAGGTCAACTAAACTTGAGTCTGTTCCTGATGAGGCAGAAGTTTCTGAAGACATCAACGGAATGATGGTTAATTTGACAGCTTTTGGCAATATTTTAACCAATTCCACAGTTGGGTCCACAGGGTCATATTGAAGAGATAACAAAAGGAAACCATCACCACCAAGATTGACACCAAATAAGTTAGACATTGACCCTGGTTTCGACGATGAAGATATAGTTGTGGTGCGATCCTCGGGGTCCTCTACTGACTGATATGGAAGTTGATCGATGGCAAGATATTTGGGACTTTGTTCCGTCTTGAGGCCAAATGAAGTAAGAGGAATTCGTTTGAATTGCTTCTGAGAGGAACTTTTTAAATCAACTGGCAAGATATGCAACTCAAGACCATCAACACTAGCACAAACCAAACTTTTCGAAGTACCCGAACGACCCAAGAGTTGACAACTGGTTTTAGGTAAAAGCCATCGACCAGCTTGAAATCTTCCAGCACGTTCGAATGAAAATGATTTTAGACCATAAGTAAAGAACTCAACCAAGTAGGTGGAATAGGTTATTTTGGTAAGCAAAAGTGTAGGCTCGGCAGAAGTTGGCTCCACAAAAGTGTCGTACAAAAAAGTATAATCACTGGAAAGTATGAATTATTATATAATTTTGAAAAAGGCACAAAAAGTCTTACGAGGAAGCTTGTCTTTCGAGTTGGTCCATAAATTCTGCGGGCAAATTATGTTCGGCCAGGAGCAATCCATCTGAAGTCCAGCACCGAATATATCTTCCTTTGTTATTTACTGAAAGCACTGGGCATCTGTAACTTCGAATATTCTCAAAGCCAGACGAAAGGAAATCTACAGCACCGGCAGAACCTGTGTTTGGGTTCGACTCGAACGGATGACGCCAGTGTATTGAACCGTTTCGGAGATACAGACCGGCAAGGACATTACTCCGAGTAGACACTATCAGTGATTGATGGTCTTGCCATAAATCTGAAAATACAAGATATTAATAAATTGAGACATAAAAGAACCATTTAAACTCACTTGTACTAGGCCGAAGTATATTTTGTACCCGACCGACGAACTGATGACGCCAGTCAAATTTGCCCACCTGATCCTCATAGAGACCGTAGACAAGTGGCACCAAGGCAAAGGTTCCAAGTAGAACCAGGACAATATGACGGAACATCGAGGAAGGAATTTTTGTTATATACAACTTGAAAGCAAAAAATACAAAAGAAACGAGATCACAACACTGAGAGAATCACAAGAGAGAAGGTATAAGGTATAAGCCAAGGTATATGAGTCGAAAGGTACCACCAGGTGGTCCTATGATTTACTCAATGCAAAATGGACTCATAGATAGGCCAGCAAATACCAGGAAAAGGAGTAAAACCGGTCAAAAGAGTATTTCCTCAATAGACCAGACCAACAGCGTTGAGCCAGACAAACAGACAACACAAACAGCAAACACATGACAGTGCACTACGGTGCGCATCGATGTAGTCGCTCATCGCCCCATGATCGAGTTCAAGTGCAATCTTGTGGTGAACGTTGCGGTCGACAGATGGCCATACTAAATGTACATGCAACTTATTGCATGGAATTATATTTCGTTATTTCTCGAAGTGTCAAAACAATGGAAAATAATTATTATGATTTATTTGTTTATGTTTATTTATTGATTTTTAACATTTTGTCCAAAGAGAATATGATTATGTCAATGTAGACCAACATGGTTGAGTAAGTTGGCAGAGAGAATAACGTTAAAGTAGAATTAGCAAGTAAATGGTAAAATTTACCGTAAATGGTTTCGTATGGTTCGATAAGGAAGTTGTCTTGATCAAAGTTTAAACTAAAATATTTATTCACTCAGGTTTGAATTGTTTCTATTGTCTTCGAACTCGGCGAGACAAATGGGGTATCTCCAGAGGATTACCGTCCAGTACCGGAACTGGGGATGTATCGAGTATCCAGTTGATGCCACCGTGGTAGTTGAACAATCGAAGCAAGGTCTGTACACAGGTTGTCTTTTCGAGTGCCTATGTGGTCAGTCGGTCCTGGATCGTCGTTGTGCTATTCAATTGATCAGTAATGCCGGTAGCCGGTAGTGTATGGCAAGAAAATTCCGGAAGACATGAGCTGCAAAACTCGTAGGAAAGTTGTGACCGTTTGTCTAGATTTAATTTGCCGTGATCACGTGGTGATGCTGATGGTGATGACGGCCCAACCTCAATAGTTTCAGTTTGCTGTTGTTCGTTTGTTTGTTCATCGGCACTTGCCACAACTCGCAATCAGATGACATATTTAAAGGCGAAACTTTGTTGTCCACCCGCGATCTGGCTCAATTTGATTGTAGTATGAGCAATACACACCAGAAGAAAGGACAAAAGTTGGGAATGACGAGAGAAGCACCGTCAACAACAAAGTCAAAACATATCACAAATGCAAAGGTACTTTGTACTTTAGACATTTAGTTGATAGTAGATAACTTATCTGAGATAAGGATTAATATTGTTTTGTTCAGTATCGCTACCTACCGACAATGTCGATTCGACATATATGCCAGAACTGAACTTTTCACACATGTGCGCACATGCCCATCAGGCTGATGATCACTGATTGATCATTGATCAGCTGCATTTACCGGTATATAGCTGTAGGCAAACAGGTTTTTGGCTCGCAATATTGGTCTGTCTGCCTTTTAAACTCTTTAAGCTCTTTTAAACAATAGCTATAGTCTGTTTGATTGACCAGATCGTGAGAAATATTTTCTCTTGTCCTTCACCATGAAACTCAATGCTCTTCCCCGTGTGGCACTACAAACCATCTTCTCCAAACTATCACTGCAAGATGTGCTCCAAATGTCGCGAGTCTGTCTATTCTGGAAATCTTATCAAGAAGCAATTGCATCCAAAGTGACCTCGATCAGCTTGTTGGTTGGCAGAGAAGATCCACTATCTCTTATTACCAATTCTTGTTTCGCTGTGCCACTGCAGGACAAACTGATCAACGACGATGGCACGCCAATGTATCCCGCGCCACCATTTGAGGATAAATGGTTTCACGTTCGTTACTCTTCCTTTAATATGGAGACTGTTCAATTTCTAATGGAAACTCTGCCCAACATTGTAACTCTAAATATGGCAATCTATCAACTTTCTTATGAAGTACTCGACCAAGTGATATATTATGTCCAAGAATTGTCATCGAACCTGTCAACACTTAAAATGTGGCTGAAATTTCGTGAGCCCGATGGCGATCCACTGAGGAACAAAGTGTTTCTACTTTTTAATTTGATTAACGCAATGCCTTCCTTGGAGCATCTCACTATGGAACTTAATCACAAACTTTATCCAGAATGTAGTCAAGTGGTGAATTATGAATTTACTGGTATTAAGCCGCACTTTGAAATGTCTATTTTGTCTCGCCTTCGTCAGTTTTATTTTTCTACTTTGGACTTCATCGAGCGAACACCGCTGTTTTATTCGTTGAAGCAGTTTGTTCCTACCAATACTCATTTGACTCACATTGGAATTGGCAATTGGGACAAACATTTATTGTTTTCGTGGTTTGCTTTTCTTTGTCCTCATGTGGCCAGACGAGTCACTTCTCTTCCGGCCGTTGATTGGGACCACGAGATGGCCCTTAAGGTCGAACCTCTGCAAGCTCGACGCATCTTTGCACAATTTCCCTCAATAACGATGGTATCATTTTGTCACTTTGCCTTTTGTCACACGTTTCCCCAATTAATCAACTCGTTCTCCGTTTTGCGCCACTTGGTCAGACTCCACCTTGATCTCCATTTGACTGACTTTCGCTCTAACTTTAAATTTCGTCGTCCTTTGCCATTTTTACGTGACGACCACACTCCCAAGTCTCAAATTGCTCAGCTGTCCTCTGTCAAAATATTATCGCTCTCGGTAGACGTAATCCACCATTCAGATCTTGAATCGTGCCACTGGGGTTGGGCTTTTCCGAATGTACAAATTCTCAAAGTCAAGCACAAATGTCTTACACCGCACACTGAATGCTCTCATTATTCTCGTTTGAAGAATCTTGAATTTGACCAAATCACACAGGACCAGCTGCTGAATGGAGTGCGAGAAATGTTGAGCACATTCAAGCAATGTCCCAAGTTGCGTTGCATCTTTACCAACGAACCAGTGCCGATCGAATGGGTGGTGGTCGAGGCTTGTGAAAAGAAACTTATTCTCAGGGTGGTGAAGCCGTGAGTAAAGGCATTCTGGTGTCCAAAGTGCAATTATAATTCTACTTAAATCAAAATGTACGATATTTTAGAATGCATTTTTTGGTAAAGCCGTCAACTGTACAATTGTACAATTTAATTAAGTCAAACTCGTACAATCTCAAACTGACAATTTGTAATGAATTATTTAATTAAAATTTAACCGATTTCAAAAACGATTTAAATTGTTTTGAGAGCCAAACTTTCGAAAATTGTTAATATTGCCAGTGGGAGAATTCAAGCAAATCGCCGACGAATGTTTTCCTCTGCATTTGGCACACTTGAAGTCGCTTCGACAGTTGATCAACTGATGGCTCGGGATCAAACAAATTGGACACAGTCCTTTCTCAGACACAATTTGTGCTCGAATTGTGGGTGTGTAAGAGTTACAAAAGATGCTTCGATGTGTTGATTCATTGCAAATAGTGCATGGAATATAGCTCGCTGGTTTTCGGTTCAATTTTTTCTGCAATTGTTGCTTTTCCAGTTCAAGTTGTTGTAGGCGTTGTTGAATTCTATCAGTTTCCGAAACGGGATTTGTTTGTCTGTTGCCTTGACTTCGTCTAGCGGATTTACTTTTCTTGGTTAGATCCAAGTGTTGTCGTTTCATTTTTGTGAATTCCTCCTTTTTGGTGTGCGATGCAATTCGCATCATTTGCTGAAACTGCGGACCACTGTACTTCAATTTGTACAATTGGTCTCGATACTTTTCAATGTCCTCGAGGCGCACACTCTCCTGTGTATTGTTCTTGATGGCCTCCGTTAGTATTCGGACACTTTCCTGGTGGGCTTCTTTCATCTTCAACAGTGATTCGTATGTTTTACGTTGGTAGCCTGTGATTGCACTCATCTTTTTGAGCTCTTCGTCCATGAGCAATTCTAAATATGGCTCAATGAACCGATTGTACGGAGTGGTCGAGTTGGATATGAGCAAATAAGCAAACTTGGAAGTAATCTCCTGAATGACTCGATACTCATGCTCGTAGTCGAACACAAGTTCTCGCATGGTTTGCAGTGCCCTTTCGATTCTCTGAATTGCGTCGTCGTTGTTCTGTATCTCTCTTGCCAAGTTGGAATCGATTATAATTCGTTTCACCTTGATGTACTCTACCGTGATGTGCATGTGCTTCTCCCAGGCACAGCCACAGCGTTGACAGTTTAATTGGGCACCCATTGCGGAACACGATCTCAAAATTGAATGACCTAAATTATGACAGAAATTATCAATGAATTCAAAATATTAAATAGAACCTATATTACCGACTGAGTTTGTGGTTACTCCGTTGAGATAACAATGCTCATGACAGTGAGTGTTATAATTGATCTTTTCTCGACCTTGAAATTTGACCACTTCGGTGCATTTTGCAGCAGTGCAAACAGTTCGAGGATAATCTAGTTGCTTCATTTCGAGGTCATCAATCTCGAGCGATAGATTCAGTGCCAATTGTCTCTTGTTCTCAGTGGAAGTGCGAACTCGTTCTTCTTCGTGTTTGATCTGTTCAATGTTAGCTTTGATATTGTTCTGCAATTGAACCATCGGTTCGGCCAGCTCTAAGATCAACTTGCGCACATTGTTCAATGAACAAGTGCTCTCCAGTTGGTGTGCCGGCAGACTTTGAACGTGCTTCCACATTTGATTGCTCTGTTCGGTGGACCTTTGCCAGCTGTCATGATACGATCGTTCCTGGTCTTTTTGGCTTGGGTAGCCTTGCTTCTGGGCTACCAAAAAGCGATACGCCTCGTTGTCAATGAAGTAACAATTGACATTTGGCTGCAATTTGATTGGCACTTCATTGAGCTCCTGCTCTAGGAAGCTTCTCAAGGTGGCAAAGCCTTCTCCCGGCCCGTAGAAAGAGTTGCGTGAAAACGTAAAACAAAACACCAAATTGGCACAGGCACTTTTGTGCAAATGAGCCAACAGTTCGGTGATGCAGTACCGAAAGAATGCAGTCTTGCGCGTTTCGTTTGACTTGATGAGCAAACAGATTCCGTGCAACTGTTTGTAGTTGTTGAGATGGGCTAAGATTTTGTCAAAGTTGTCCTTGTCCACGTCCACACCTGCAGTGTCACCCATGCCCGGTGTGTCAATCAGTCGCAACACTCGATCGTTCAACTGGAAAGTGTACTCCACGGGCGATTGGGTGCTCGATGCTCCATGGCCGGGTTTCTCGTTCTCATCCGAGCCCGAGCGAATGTCAATTGGCTCACCGCTCTTCGGATCAGGCAGGGTAAATTTCGACGAAATCAACTGGACAAATTGATTCGATTTAGCCTCTTCAAACGAGCCATATTTCAAGTAGTTTGCAAACGCATTTATGGTTGTTGATTTGCCCGCACCAGTCTCACCCAACAGCAGAATGTTGTACTCGGGAAGTAAATTCAAATTGCTTTGAATAAAACTGCTCATTTTACAATCTAAAAAAATTCTCTTAATTGAAACAATGTAAACAAATATTACTTGAACCAATAATTGCTATTATTGAAACATGCTCAAATGGCCTATGGTTTAGTTGTGCAATTTATCAAGGTGCTAACACCCATCGAGTACGCACTTGATTTTTGTCAGTCACATGCACAATCTTATAAGATTTTTTATTAATTAATTATAACACATTAGATTAGATTAAAGACAACTTTAACAGATGGCTATTATATTTATTGTCAAAACGCCCATTATATTATCTAAATAACGCCAACAATTTATGATAAACATCGTACAAATGGCAAATAACTTTTATTGGGAAGATATTGCGCAAATGCATTTTGACTTACAGATTTGTTGGGTGTATTTCTGATGTACATTTACTAATATTGCTTCGCTATTTTTTGCTATTACAATAGTGCAACATGTCACTTCGTAAAGATGTCCAATCATCAGCACCGAAAAGTGAAGATAGTGATGAAGAAAATTGTGAATGTGGTAGAAAAGAAATCAACAAACAAAATAATTTACTTGACAAGCAAACGCAAACATTGTTTAGTAGTCCGGCAACGGAAAGCAGCGCCGCAATGGAAGTGAGTGTGGAATTCGATGTCGCCACATTGGGAAATGAACTTCAATTCGATGAATATGAAAATTTGAATGATAAAATTCAGACACAACAAAATGATGGCGATGATAGTGATCAAGAGTCACAAGAATTTGAAATTTTGAGCAATCACTCAAACGATTTGAGTAAAAATGATCAGCTTAATTCAAAGCTTGAACGAATTGTTGAAACACAGAGAGTGATTGAAAGTAAAATGAACGAACTTCAATCATTGATCAATCAACAAAGCGAAACGATCAGTGCAATTGACATTAGCAATATTGGTGTCAAAGTTCAACCAAGTAAATCGCCGGAATTAGTTTCGAATTCAGAACAATTCGGCACTTACCAACAACAGCCAATACCAAAGTACAATATTTTGTTTCTAGGCGAAACAGGCGCTGGTAAGTCGACCACAATTAATGCGATTGCAAACTATTTGAAGTTTGCAAGTTTTGAGGATGCAATTGGCGCTGATGAATTTGTTGAACTAATTCCTTCGAGATTTACATTGCCACATCCGGAAACTGGCGAACCGTTTGTGATTCGTTCGGGGCTTGATGGTACTGATGATGGCGTTGATGGCGATTCTCATACTAAAACACTTGAGCATTATTCATTCGCATTGACGGACCGAATTGTCACAATAATTGACACACCAGGAATGGGTGACACAAGAGGAGTCGCGTTTGATAGAGAAAATTTCGAGAAAATTCTCACTCAATTAACTCATTTCAAAGAGTTGCATGCAATTTGTGTATTAATCAAAAGCACCGAAACCCGCAAGACTGCATTCTTCCGATATTGCCTCACTGAACTGTTGGCCAAACTGCCCAAAAGCATTTGTGCAAACATAATGTTTTGCTTCACATTTGGACGCAATTCATACTTTGGCCCGGGAGAGGGCTATGCTAATTTGCGTGCTTTTCTTCGAGAAGATCTTAAGGAAATGAGCATCGAGTTAAAAAGTGGGCTTAATTGCTTCTACATTGACAACGAGTCGTATAGATTCCTGGTGGCCAAACAGCAAGGATATCCTTTCGGGGAATATCAACAAAGTCTCTACATGGAAAGTTGGGACCAATCGGTCAAACAGACTCAAATGATGATTCAACAAATTGCTTGCTCACAGCCGTTTGTCCATTCAATGGAACTTACCGACTAACAATGTCAGCCACATCACAAGATGTACACAAATAGTGGAATATATAAATGTATAATCAATTTATATTCTTTACTAATAAAAAATTCATAAAGATAATTGTTGATTGTTATTGCCAAAAGTATTTGTCGAATTGCACTATATTAGATACTATTTGACACGATTCAGGTTGTGCTGGTAGTACTAGGCGATGCTCTAGTTGAAGCAGTAGGAGTCAAACTGGCTTTTGATGTAATTTTCTTCGAAGCTATATTTTGGCCTTTCGAAGTTGCCTTTGCAGCAGTGTGATAGACCGACAATTTGAGTCTTGCAATATCGCGACTGCGATTGTCAATGACCAATGAGAAATGACAATGAGCTTTATAAATTTCTAGTTGTAGATTGGCACGAACTTGTGAATGATAAGTAAAACACAAATTAAGAAAATGCAACTTGTAATATTGAAATGAGCGACAATGAGGCAATAGTCTATATAACAACAAACAAATACTTTAATATAATTCAAATTCAGATACAATTTAATTTTCTTTTAATTGACCTTCCTGCCGATTTTGGCTGCCAAACTAATGGTTGAGACAACTTTGACACAATACGAGAAAGGGTTTCGTGATAGAGCTTGGAACGAGTAGAGATCAACTTCTGTATGACTTTGCATTGATTTGATACAATTGTGGATGCATGTCTGTTCAGTGATCATTTAAGAATGTGTTAGAATAATCATTTTAATAATAGTTTTTGAAACCAACCTGATGATGCAGTCATAACAAGCAGACTTCAGAGACGGACAAAGATTATCATCAGCCAGAATTAGCAGTTTGATAACGGTGTCGACAGTCAATTGTGAAAGTAGAGAACAAATGCAGAGTTCTTTCAGATGGTAAATGTCATACTGCAAAAAAATGAATACAAATTAATGAGAACAGTCTTTGTTCATTTAATATTACCTTATGTGAAAGTGTCAATAAATCGGAAGCAAAACTACTCAAGACATTTTCATTTAAACTGCCTTGATAGATATACTTGGTGAACACACGAAACACTTCAACTTGAACATTTTCCAACTCAACCAACTCCGAAGAGTCTATCTTGAGATGGTGGGCCAACTTGCCACATCGACTGTAAATTATATTTTTATGCAGTGCAAAATCGATACCACCAACACGGATGATCAAATCAGAATGCCTTCCGGTATCGAGCAGTGAACTGATATCCGCTAAAGCTTCCTTATGAGCAAGTTGATAATTTGCAGTTAGATTATTATTAACTGGTAAGGCAATGTTTCGACAGTTGGTTATATAGCCGACATCACACTGGATGGTCAATGAGCCATTCGCTTCGAGCATTTCTTCTGACAATAGTTTCGAGTGCGAAAGATATTCAGACCAGCCCCAACTTTCATTTCTGTCTCGAACATATTTTACAGAACATTCTATATTAAACAAAAAATTGTTATAAGTTTAATTAAATTAAATGATAAAATAATAAGTAAACCAAACCTCTCAATAATTGAACTTCGCCCGATTTAACAATCGACATTTTCATCTTGACCATAAGCGTTTGGTTGCATTCATGTTGTTTATTTGTCTCCTCAAAATCAACCGAAAGAAAGGCAGAAACAAAACTCCTAGACTTTTCACATCTCCTATCACCCCTCGGATAAAGTGAAATGTAGAACTTTAACTGATGATTGGTGGGAGGATAAAAGTATGATGATTGCATCTGAACATATTCGTCTGGCTCTTCTAGAGCTGTCCGGTGAATTTCGAAATGATTGATCGTCCACTTGTGGGTGAATGTGATCAGTTTGGAAGTAGAGTAGGAAGAACTTTCTGTTACTGGAGTGTAGTCCTCCATTAAGAGCAATTCATCGGCAAATGCATTTTGTACATCAATTTGTTCATTATCAGACAATTCAGAGTCGGCTTCATTTTGATCCATCTTGGAAAAGACAAATGCACGCGAATTAGTGGAGAAAGAACAACACAGTGAAGCATTTATGTTTTGACTATAGAATGGTTCTATTTCAACACTCACATGTAAACAAACACAAACGGTAACGGCCGTAATGCTTACTCGTGAAAGATGATTTTGGTTAGTGTTTTTATTTTCTCTCTAATTCATTTTGCTATAAATTGTAGCCTATAATTTAAATTGCCATAATTGCTAATACGTTTATAGTCTAATGACTTTGTGCAACATATCGAATGGACATTGTTAATCTGCTTTCAGTCAAGTTAGTCATAATTATCAGAATGATCTTTTGATAACGAATACACAGAATGACCTTCAATTGGCATAAAGGGACTTATGGTCTTAATTATTTTCTTTAGAGAAATTCTCGAGAACGTCGCGGCACTGTCCTTTGTTCTCATTGAAAGTGTCCTGTCCTGCTGGCTCAGGGTTGAGGGGACTTGAGTCCTTTCCATATGTGCCATTAGTTCTCGTCCATTTGGCGCTAATTGATTCCGTACTGTGAATGTCTCAATGTTTATATGACCTCCTCCCCCCGTGTTTGCCTTTCACACTGACAAGTGAGCCTTTCTTCAATAGACTTGAATAGAGGCATTGTTTTAGTAATGTGTCTTACCACTTACCGCTAGCACACTTGTTCAAAGTCAAATCTCGCATTAGGCCGGATAATGTACACTTAAGCAATTGCTCCTAACAACAACAAATGACCCATTCGTTCACTATCTTCTTTACCCCTCGCCCTCTGTGCCCACTTACGATAAAGACATCACCTGAAGGCAAGTGGCACTGCGATACAGAGCACACATGGTCGAGCTGCGCAGCAGTGCCACCCCACTCACACAAACACGCACACACACACGCGAGCACTATAGTCACTAGTGCTTGAGCAGAACACATTCAGTCACATGACAACCCCGGTCAGCAGCAGCACCTCGTTTCGTGAACTCGTGTCCTTCAATCATATTTTGCTCGTTCCTTTTGTTTGAAATGGATTCAGTCAAAATGGATGGCGATTCTCATGACACCACTCCAACCGGCAGCCAGACCAACTCGTGGATATGCCACGAGTGCACCTTTGAAAACAGCAAGCGAGACTATCGATATCGATGTGAAATATGTCTCGCCCCCAAGGGCACTGCCACTCGCAATTCTGGTCGTGCTAGTTTGGCCCAACAAGTCGCTCAACAGAAGCAGGAACAGTCACTCAAGAAGAAGTTGAAGCCTAAACCGTCGTTGGCCAATCGAAAGTCGATCAGTTCGACTGTTTCAAGTGCTGGTCCGTCGAGCTCGTCAGAATCGCCGCCATCATCGCCGAACACCACTCCAACTAAGATGAGGGCCGACATGGCTGCCAGATCTCTTGCTTCTCGTAAAAGTGCCACTAACTACAAGGTTTCTTCATTGAAGAAGTCCAAGGTGGAAAAGACTAAAATGAGCCACGGTCTCAAGCTTATCAAACTGAAGAATGTTGACCGGGAGAATGTTCAGGTCACCGAAGTGACCGTGAACAACGTCACTGTGGTGATCAGTGAATTTCCTGCCATGAAGAACATTGCCGTTTGAATGGCAGAAATACCTACGAGTTTGACTCAAAATTACCTATTCTATTCTATAGTATATATTGAATGTTGTGATGATTTTTTTGATGATTATTTTGCTATGCATATTGAATACTTATTTGTAGAAATATGTTTGTATGATTTTTTGGTAAAAATTGTGATGCTTAACAATTAACAATAAATTTTACTATTATTATTATTACTAATATTTTGATTTTACAAATGAAATTTTCTTGTCTGATTTGAAAAGTTACTAATGATATACTTCCTGAATATCTGATTAGATTAATCTCGATTTCCGGTGTTTAATCACCATGTGGTCAATATATTCATAATGTGATTTGAGATTTTATTCAAATAAGTGTTATGGCCAAGAGAGTATATTGAATGTGAGTATAAAGCATCGATAATTAGCTGTTTACCTAATAAAAAGACTTATAACTGACCAAGAGCGATGCATACATGTAAGTAATGTAATTTGCGTCACTTGAAATAACAAAGTAAACAACAACAACACACTGCATAACATATGTTCACCAAATTCGAATTTGACCAAACAAAGGTGCTAAACAGAATGATGTTTCTATTCCACTTTCGACTTGCTGATTGAACACGATTCTTATTAAGATGAATTTACCTGTCACTCTTTCCCCACCAACCGAAACTTCGTCATGTACGAGCTCTCAGCTGATTGAATTCAGCCACAAGTGGAGCATCGATAACTTTAGTTCGTACCTCATTAAAAGGAGCGATAGTGCGAAGACTGATGTGATTCAATCGACTGAATTCTGTGCATCAACCAATGAACACTTTAAATTTCACCTGAAACTCGAAGTCCAGGGAGAAACCAATAAAAACTATATGGACATTTTTCTCTATTTAGCAGATGCCGAACGGTCAAAAGTTGCGCTCAAGTGGCAACTTTCTATTTTGAATGCTAGAGGAAATAAGTGTCGAATTCAGGGTAAGACTTGCCTATGCTTTATTATTGTTTTATTGTATTCTTTTGTGAATAGTTCTTCGAAAGCGTTTCTATCGTAATTCTTCTGGCTGGGGATGGTACAACTATGTGCCACATCATTACCTGCTTGATCCAATCAGAGATTGGCTTCCCAACGATACACTCACTTTGATTTGCGAGGTAGTTATTGTGGCTATTATCAAATTATCGCTAACATACGTTTGATTATAGATCAGTTACATCACTAATCAACGAACCTTCACCTTACCTGGTGACAATTTTGCTTCAAGCCTCCTATCTTCCAAGATGGACTTATTGAAAGATTGTTCTAATCTACTGCAAAGTGGAAAGCATTACGATTTGGTCATTTGTGTGAATGGAATCGATTTCCGAGTGCATAAGAACATTGTGCTCACTCGTTGTCCTGTGTTGGGGCAGATGTTTGAATTTGGTACCAAGGAAGCTATCCAGAATCGTGTCGAACTGGATGATGATGTGCAGGTTAATGTGTTCAGACAGATGCTCGAGTACATTTACTGCGGCAAAGTCAGACAAGAAGAATTAGATAAATGTGCTGCCGAATTATTGACTTTGGCGGATAAGGTACAAGCGATTGTTGGTTCAACTCATAATTGAATTCATTCTTTATTTTTTTAGTTTGATCTGCCAGAACTGAAGCAAATTTGTGAGCAATTGCTGTGTGACCAATTGACCACCAAATCAGTGATTGATTTTCTAGTGTTGGCGGACATACACGGAGCTAATGAGTTGAAATGCACCGCAATCAATCACATTTGCAAGTAATTCAATTGTAAATGACCTTCAAATTCAAGAACTAATCCCTTTTTAATATTTATAACTCAGAAATCTTTCGACTGTTCTCTCCTCGACCAACTGGAAACAAGTTAAAATGAATCGACCAAAATTGTACATTGAAACATTGCATCAAATCATTCCGATGCTTTCCAAACGCAAGCCAATTGTTCTTGTTTCGAATCATGTTACTGCTCATAACAAGTTGGCCATACAAGGCAGCAAACGAACTCGTTCCAATTGAAATGTGCATTTTCTTTCATTACATATATTAATTATACTTAACTTTAAATATATTCAATAGAACATTCTGTAAAAAATAAATCAAATAATTAATAATCACAAATACTGCAAGTTTAATTTTTCTGTGTCTGTTTTCAGACTGTGTACTAAGTAGTACTGAAGCAAACATGCAAAACTATTCTGGAGAATGACAAATTTGACTTTGAGACAGGCAGTCTGTGGACTTTGAAAATGCCGGTGGCGGTGCACTGTCCAAATAGCATCACTTCATGCTCGCAAATCACCGACAAGTTTTCTGGGCAAAACCAAGACGAACCGCTCGTTCTGGACTTTACGATAGATGGCTTGAAAAAAATGCACAAATTTAAAATTTATCGCAATTGTTGGCCCAAGTTGATGATCTCTCTTGAAGAAAATAACGTACATTTCCACTGAAATACTTCTGTGAGGATTATCTTGGCTTAAGAATTACCTCGGATAATGTTACCCGACTAATTCAATTTTAGCCAACGATAACAGTGCCGAAAAATTTACACTTTACACTTTAATTTAAACTTTTCTTCAAAGAAAATAACTTTAACACAATTAGTTCATTCATAAATTGTAACTAAATATATTGTTGTCTTCATTAGCTGTGTTGAAAAAAAATATCCATCAAATCGATAACTCAACTTTTGGAACGATTCTTGTCGCCAGTTTGCTGTGACCAGATTAGCTGTTTCTTAGCGAAATGCATGTCCCGAAGTGATTGTACCACCAATCGATCAATTAGATTCCAGTCTTCGGTGAGCATCACCTCGGCGATATTCTTCTTGATGTAATGCATACAAGCGAGCTTCAATTCGGGCACTGAATGGCGATCAGAGAAGAAAAGCAATTTGGCGACTGTTTCTGTGTCGATCGTGGCCAGTAGTGTTCGGCCGCACAGTTGCTTCAGTAGATCAGTGCCATACTAATTTGGTAATATTAATTAAGCTAGATAAACAGTAGATAAATGTTATTCCTACCTTGTCTGCCACTTTCAGTAATTCCATTGCGTACTTTTCCAGTTGTGAAATGGTGCCCGTGTACAGATATCGGACAAACTGTTCTCCCACCTCGCCGGAAATATCTGGCATTGACACCAGACTTTCTCTATTCTCTTTGGTGTCGTGACGGAACATGGCCTCAAACACCGGAGATCGAGTTGTAAGAACAATCTTGTGTGCTTTGATCACTTTTCCCGATAGACCAACAACCAGGGTGACATCACTTTGTTGACCACTTTCAAGTAAGGAATTCCAATTGTCACAAATTGCTTGCGTTGAGAGTACTTTCCAGTAAGCTAAACTCGATTCATTTGTAATTCGCTCTGAAAGTACATTTACCTGCAAGCAAGTCACAAACATTATAAATTTTCTAATAAATTTGAGAAAATACCTCACAAAAAATAGTCAATTTGTCATCAGGAAGTAATCCATTGCTGGGATCGAGTAATTGAGCACGACGGATGAACTTTGATTTGCCCCAACCAGTTTTGCCCGAAATAAAAGTCGAAGGAATAAATCCTAATAATTATTAGGCAAAAAGATCAGTCCCCAAAAACAACTAACATCGCACTCACTTTGTAAATTGGATTTCATTCCTTTTTCGTCAATCAGACAAATCGTGTATTTGACAGAGACTTCCTTTTTCTCTGAAGAGTCGTAAAAAATGAAAATCGACACGTAATCTTGTCGTTCTTCGTTATCACTTTTCGGATAGAGTTTAACGTAAAACTTTAAGTTCGGATATTCAGGCGGAAAAAAGGATGACGAACAGATGAAAAGTGATTCCGCTTTCTCCGCGTTGAAGTAAGAAAAATCGTCGATGGTCCACTTCTGTGAACAATGATACATTACTGAACGAGTATGACACTCACTGGTGGCCTCTGCTTGCCGGTTATCAGTCGACATATTGGAATGATACAAGATCCTTGGAAAAATGATAGGACAAGTAAGTTTGAAAATAATTTTGATTGAAAAGACAACTTGTCAACAAGTTGTTGACAAATGACAAATTATCAGTGATAATAATTGTTAACGACTATTTCTATCCAATTGACTAGTATTTGAGAAATTGTCAATGACTATAAGCGCGCGAACCTATACGGCGAATAGTTCATTTCAAATTGATAGCTACTTATGGTCACTTATTTTGTATATCGAGAAAAGTTGTAAATTGATTTTAAAAAAATAGCTTTGTTAGGAACGCAAATTTACTAAATAATTTATGTAATTATTATAAATCAAAAACTAATTTAATAAAACTCTATTCGGCTCTCTTTTCAAATGCACTTGACCGAATTCCGATTAAAAGTCAAATGGCAAACTTAAATGATTTGAAGAGTTCTATTCTCAATTCGATGTCTTATTTTATTAGTTTAGTTTACGAGCAAAGCCGAGACATTTTCTGTTCATTTCAAAAGCATTTACCACTTACCTCCAACCTTTAAAAAGATGTCATTGCAACTAGAAGCAACTTCACCTCGAGCCAATTGGTTCACTCGCATGCTCAAGTGGCCATTCAAAAAGGCGTCGTGTTTCAAAAAGAAGATCAACAAGTCAAGTGCATCTGAGAGCGAAGTGTCACCTGTTATGCATTCCTCAGGCAGCAGCATCACCACTAGCTATGGCCTCACTAAGATGAACTCCCTGGAACACGTTTGGACCGTAGAGAACTTTTCGCTGTATTGTGACGAGGCAATGCAGCAGAGCCCTTGTTTGAAGTCTGCCAAGTTCTCTTTTTCTGGCGATCAGCAAAGCCAAACTCTATTCTCTGTGTGGATTTCTCCACGAAGTTATCGACAGCAGGGTAATCCGGATTATGTGTCCTTGTACATTCATGCAGAATCCACTGTGGCCACTCAAGTGCAAGTCTGGTATCGACTGTCCATTGTGGATGTCAACACTGGACAAAGACGAAACTCGAAAGGGTATGCTAATGCGGTAGAGATGAATTTCCCCTATGGAATGGACGAATTCATTCGCCGTGATCAATTGCTCGATCCAAAGAATGGATTCATCTCTAAAGACGATAAACTGACACTGCTTTGTGAGGTAATTTGACTTGAACTTTCCAAACAGATTCTTAACAAACTTTTAATCTAGATCAAACAGATTGTAACAGAAGAGTTGACCGACTCTGATCAGAAAAGTGATCCTGTTCAGGTTGACAAATCTGAATTGAACGACTTTTTTGCTAACCTGTATGAACATGGCGGTGCATTCGTCGATGTCTCACTGATTGTTGCTGGTGAGGAGTTTGGCGCACACAAAATTGTGCTCGCTACTCGTTCTCCTGTGTTTGCAGACATGTTCGAGCTGAATATGACCGAGTCACATTCCAAACGTGTCGAGATCGCCGATGCTTCAGTTGAAGTGTTCCAGGAAGTGCTGCAACATATCTACACAGGACATGTCCCCAATCACATGGAACAGTACGCTGTGGATCTTCTGATTATGGCTGATAAGGTTCGAATGATATATTTATCTAAAAAGTTAACATTTAACATATAATTTGTCTAAAATAGTACCAACTGGATCAGTTGAAATCGATCTGCGAGGAATGGCTTGGCTCGAACATTATTCCTGGCCGAACTGATCTGTCGGTGTTACTGCGACTAGCCGACATACACAATGCCATTAGTTTGAAAGCCAAAGTGGTCGATTATCTGCGAAAACAAGCCAACCTGTCACTGGAAAAGATATTCACCAATCCACTGCTTGCCGTTAAGGCCAATCAAATGTTGGAAAATTTGTCAATCTGAACATTTAGTTTTGATAATTTAAGTTGAATTATTATTATGTTCGCTGCAAAAGTTTAATCTAATCTAATTTGCAAATGCACAATAAATAATAATAAACATTAATATTCCAAGTAATATTACAACATTTTCAATTTTTCTCAATTCGATGATAATAGACGAATAAACCTTGGCCTTTTTGATGATTTTAAACACCCGAATCAACATGTCAGGATTGCCTTTAATCATCGCTTGAATAGTGTCCTGAGTTTTGCTGTAGTAAAACAAATATAATTGAACAACCAAATTAGCAATATATTCAACAATTTACCTGTCGATCAACTCGAATGCCTTCTCCATCAGATTGTCCGCATTGTACATGTCTGCCACCAAGAGATAGTCGGAAGCAGTCTCAGAAGTCAATTTGGTGATCATCGATTGTTCACAAAGCAATTTCAGGTGCTCCAGTCCGTACATGTCCGCGGCAATCAACAGTGGGTGGTCGAGTTTGGTCAACACTTCTGCCTCGACCATACCCGAGTAAATGTACCGAAGTAGTTGTTGGGCAATTTTAAAGTCCAGATAGGCAATACTAACTCTATTCTCTTGGTTCTCTTTAGTTTCGTGTTCAAACATGGCCAGAAAAAATGGTGATCGAGCACCAAGAATTGCTTTGTGTGCCTGAAGTTTCTTACCACCTTTCACAATCAATGTAACGTCCATTAGTTTGCCACTTTCCAACAAGGCGGACAAGTTTTCCGGTACCGGATTGATACTGAGCTTCTTCTGAATTGAATCTTCTTCAGATGATTTAGACGAGTAAATGTTTGCCTAATTAGGATTAATGAAAAAAAGTATAACACCAACATATTCACCAACAAACCTCACAATAGATGGTCAACTTTCCATCCGAAAGCAATCCATTGGCAGGATTAAGGACTTCACTTCGCTTAACAAATTCATAGTATCCATAACCTACTCGCTCCTTTGAATACATCTCAGTTGAAACCCTGATATTCCTCTTCACACCCTTCACATCCACAATGGAGAAATGCCTCAACACTTGAACCGTAGTGGCATCAGTAATATCGAGTTGCAGAAACAATCCAATATATTCTTGATATTCTTCATTGATTCCCTTAGGCCGAATAACAATGTGGAATTCAGTTTTGCCATCGGGCGAGGCGAAGTTAGTGGACTTAATCGATGGAAAGTTTCGCAGGTTATCATCGCAGTATTTGTGAAAATTCCCGATGGTCCACTTGTGTGAGATTGGAATGAGATTCGTTTCGCTGTTGGACACTGATGATTTGATTGGTTTGGAAGACATTGCGATGAGACCCGAAGAAAGGTGGTTCGGTAAAAATAACAAAAAACTTCCAATTACAAAATGAAACAACACAAGTTAGCCGTTGCAGTCAACTGAAAACGACCACATCAGCTGGGCAGCAGCGCACATATGTATGTGCTTTGTATACGTTTAGCCAGTGGCCATACTGAGAAAACGTCCACGTTGCAATTTCAATTTTCAGCCAATGCATCAACCTTGTATCGAGCCATGTAATTGACCCATGCATCGACGTGTATACACAGAAATTTGGATAGTGATTGATTATTTATTGGAGAATAATTTTAATATAATATATTATTATATTATAATAAGGATACTTGATTATTCTGATTGAGTTAAAACCAAGTAAGTTAATCATCCAATTTAATTGAAAATCAACTTTAAATGTCACCACGTTGATCATAATCATTGACAAAATCACCGAAATGATTAAATTATAATTCAAGATTACTGATTCAGAAATGGCGATTTGAATTGAAAAAGTGTAATACCAGTTAAGTTAAGTAAATGAAATAAAATATAATTTGTAAGTTTGTTGAACCTTTCTCCGACCTTGTCTGGTCGGATTCATTCACTCGAATCGGTATTCGATTCAAATTTTGACTGTCTCACTAAACATCTAACCTCCTTTAACGACCATTCTTAATCGAGAGGGTTGCTAATTGATTGCATCACCTGTTTTGTCTTACACAGAGCAGAATGTTTGCCTAATTTATTTTTTTCCGCCGGACAGTTCGCTTTGAAGTGTTCATTCAAAATGCAGCTTCGACCATTTACTTCTCAATTGAAATGGACTATAAAAAAAATACCACCTAAATTATCATATAAAATGACGGTTCAATTTGTTGATTATCACATGAGAGCATGAATCGATTGAAGTCACTTTGCAGTGCAACTTAAGTTTGCACACATCTTTTAAAGTTAACCACCGAAATGTTGAATAAATTTTTTCTCAAACTCAAACAGCACAAAACCATCCAAAAAGTCACTAAATTATGTCAAACATTGAAAGTGTTCAAACGACATTTGGTGCACAGAGAAGCGAAACTCGACCCAATCCAAGTCGAACTCTACAAAGCAAAAAATAAGAAATATATAAAACAATATAATTCTCTACTAAATGCAAGATTTCAATGTAAGTTTGAAATAAATGTTGATGAAAATGTTGAACAAACCCTAAAATCGATCTATTTTGATTTGGACTGGCTGGTGAGCACTGTGAGACAACTTGATTCCGAGTATGGCTACTGGTGAATTATTAATGATGAAACACATGTGATGGTGGTAATGTTCAAAGTATTAGTTGTACTTGTCATATTGAATTGTTTTCATGATGATTGCCATTTGTCAATAAAATTAAGCCATTCAAATATGGGTATATTCTCGAAATCATACAACTCATAAAGTATAATCAATCCAACAAATCCAAATTGTCATGGAGACTAAGTTAACTTAATTGCACTCAATCTGAACATGAGCACGATTGCTTTGATTAATGTTGCTTACCTTGAATGTGGTTAAACGCAATTCATTAATTTAAACAATTCACCCGTGAAATATGAACAAATAGCCGGTTGGTATAACTACTGAATGCATAACACTTGTAATAATAATCGCAATGCAAAAGATTCATCAGTGAAAGGTTAACTCGGAAAGCAATTTACTCTGGAAGTGGTGAAATGGAAGCTTGTTGTTTTGATTTTAAAACTCACGCCACAATGAGTGATGAGTTACGCAGAAACTCGGGATGAACTCTATAATGGAGATGTGCACCAAACTAAATTGGTCATTAAAGCAGTACGCAGTGCAATGTTAATTGGTTTATACTGCACAGCAGACTAGTTGTATTCTGTTGAGCATTTGACTGTCCAATTTGGCTCAAAGCAAGGTGCAATGCATTCTGAAATCAACGTCACCTGCAAATACATCGAAGAATTACTATTCGACGTGAAAGCACAAAAGCGCGTTAAATCACCGACCACTCTGATGAAGGCACTTTCAGTGACCGTTAACGAAGTGAAAGTTCGTCAATTCAATGACCGACTTCGCACCAATCTGATCGAACGTTATCAGGCCCAGCTGGACCGTTTCGGTTTTGTCAACATTCGCCTTCAGATCAGTAGCGGTGCCCAATTGGACCAGATGGACCGTGCAGTGCTCGACGCTACCAAACAGGTTGGCATCGAGTTGAGTAGCGAATTTTGCTCATTCCAACCAGTCACCATTTGGCTCGAGAATGGCTGCGTCATGTGCAAACACGGACTCGATGAGTACACCATTCTATATCAAACTGACTTTTATGTATCTGTCGAGCAATAAAATCAAACGTCATTTAAAAAATTTATTCATTAGTACTCAAATCGATTAAACTCAATAAAATATAAAATCAACAATCATTGATTAGTTTCAATAAACGTTCGAAGCGCACAACCCAATGTAACTCGACTATGAGGGTCAGCCAATTTGTGAATGATCATTTTAAATTTGTCATCTTTAAATTTCGTCTGACCAGTAGAGGCAAGTTCTTGTAACATTAGTCCAAATCGTTTGATTTCCTTCACGAAAGGATTCTCAGATGACTGAGCACCAGATTTGATCAATATTTTACGTTGTTCGTACATCTTCTTGGTGTGAGTCTTGGCCAAACCAAAATCGATTATTTTCAACTTTGGACATCGTTTAGGCCCGAGATCTTGCACCAGAACAATGTTGTCCACTTTGATGTCATTGTTGGTCATGTAGTGGACTCGATGTAAATGGTTCAGTGCCAAGCCAATTTGGAAGAATATCAATTTGAGATGCTTTTCGGGTAGAGCATTCTTCAAATTGTGCTTGTCAATCCATTCTTCAAGAGTGATGTCCAACTTTTCGAGCACAACTCCGCAAAGTATCAAGTGATAATTGGGATCGTTCATCTTAGTCGAGTCATTGATCACTCGAACCAATTTGTCCACTTTGATGTTGCCTTTGTGTGAGTACAGTTGGAAACACGTTTTGTACTGCACAATGTTCCGATGAGAGATGTTGGCCAATCGGAGATCGCCTGCAAAGCTTTCGAATCGCATTCTAAATACAAAAAATAATATTAATTAGGTTTTTGTGGAAGAACTTGATCAAACTTACTCAAACGATTTCTGGTAGCTGTTTGTGCCGAATGGGAACACTTTGCACGCCAATGATTCTTCAGATGCTTCAGACTTGACATCGAAGACCATTCCAAAGCAACCAGATCCAAGCTTATCGATTATTTCGTAGTGCAGTACTTTTTCGAGCAAATACTTGCAATCGCTTAGATCGATTTCTTCTTTTTGCAAGTTGATCGGCTGCATTTCTGCTACGAGGGTGGAAAGAAGGCTTCCGGTACTGAGGTATGTGCCTCGCATTGACTGGTAATAACGATCGATTGAGCCTGCGAGCGGTGGAGGGAGTGGCAGGCCCGAAAGACTTTTTCGTTCGAATAAACAACTGAAAAGAGGCATGTTGGGAATAATTTCAACAGTGAAAACAATCGAACAAGTGACCCAAATGTAACGACTTTGAAAGCGCCAACAGACCAACATTTGAATAGAAAAATAAGTCATTCTTGGCCTAATCTAATTGTTATCTATTTGATTAATATAAAACCTTTTAATTGTTGGCTTGCTTAAACCTTTTATTTTAATCGAATTAGTAATGTATCATAAAAACTGTAAATGTATTTTGAAAATCACAATATTAAGTGAAGTTAAAAGGATGTTTGTTAAGAAAAGTGTTCATTTCATGAATCATTTGTGCAGTTAGAATAATCTCAAAGAATGTCCAAAAAGAAAGAGTTGTGCTCAACAATGAAATCATTCGACTATGGAATAGATAGAGAAAAGTAAGAAAAATCTGGTAAAAAAAGTAAATCAAATAAAAGCAGACATTGTTATGTTTAGATGATTGATGAAGATAAGAATATGCTAAAAAGAGATAAATGGTAGTGACGAAAGAATGAAAAATGCAAGCATTAGCTAAGCTAAAGTTTGCAAAAACAAAGTCTAATGACAGAGGCCAAACAATTAATGAGGAATAAACTGATGACAATTATGAACACGATTAGCGCTAATTTGTGCTCACACTTGGCATAATCAGTAAAGCAATAAAAAATGACTTGCTCGATAGTTTGGTCAGAGAATTGTTTGGACTGTTGCAGTACGGTCAAGTAGTAAACGATCTTTTGAGGTGCAAAACTGGCAGAAACTGACGACTCGCTTTCACTTAGGTATTGAGCGTAATCGTCCTCAATCCATTTGATGGCGTCACTGTAGATGATAACCATTTGAGCGTCTCCATTGATTGTGACCGGAATGCGAGTAGAATGTGTCATCACTGAGAACACATACAGCTTCATCTCATCGGGAACAATCATCTCTTGGCGATAGTACTGGTCGGGGGTTTGTTTAGTTTGATTCAAGCTTGATATTTCGAGTTGTAGTGCAAGGTTGGACACGGGACAAATCCAGGACATGTAGGTGGCGAGGTTACGAGTGGACGCACTTTGCTTGCTGATAGTATTAACCAAAGACCAGATGAAGTAGTAGTGGGCAGGAAGGTTGATCTTATTCTTGCTTCCGATATTGCAAAATGGGTCCAAAATCTTAGGAAGAGTGACCCGTTCTATAGAAGATTTTTAATATATTGAAAGCATTTAAATAATTTTAATTCGGAACATCTGTCAACAAAATAAAGTCAGTACACTTACCAAAGTACGACCCAGCCAGAACCAGTTGCTTCCACTTGGGCAGCATGGAAACACC
Source organism: Rhizoglyphus robini (assembly GCA_023373905.1). NCBI lineage: Eukaryota > Metazoa > Arthropoda > Arachnida > Sarcoptiformes > Acaridae > Rhizoglyphus > Rhizoglyphus robini. Next base: position 7,343,306 of record JAKIJQ010000001.1, on the reverse strand, counting down.
CATTTCCACTTTTCGCTGACAGATACGCTTTGTGGTCGAGAGGAAATTTACTGATGACATCTTTTCCATTTCGTTTCGCCACTTGCGCAACACAGATAGATAATCGAGTCGATCGATGTCCTTGTAAAAGTTGCCAAACTTACTCGATCGAGGTTGCACTGCAAATGAATGCTCCAGGTAGAGGTTGGTTAGATTTAAGCCTGCATTGGTGGAAGGCGCCTGAATGCCAGCAAGATGAAGCCAGTTGACCATTGTATTCCACTTGCGGTGGTAATAATCGGTCTTATTTGACACATTCGGATACAGGTCATTCATGACCATAGCCACCAACAGTGTGAATTGGTCGGGATGCTTTGCGATACGATCGTTGAACTCGTCCAATGAGTGCGAGATGGCCGACTCGATGGGAAAGGTTAGCTCTTCGGGATTCATAGGAAATGGTTTCGGGGAGAGGTAATGAGAGAAAGATGGCGGGAAAGTAGTGACCAGTGTGAGCAGGGAAAGAGCCATGCAAAACCCAGAAGTACCAGAAACCGCCATTTTGAAGGTGCTGACAATAAAAGTAGGTGACAACGGTGGCCACTAGCGAAAATAAGCACAAATCTTAACAGACGATTTGGGCAAGTGCGCATGTGTGTTAGGTTGCTCACATATGTCATTCTGTAAGGCATGTTAACTGTTTGTATATTTTATATCACCACTTACGACTTCAGGTAACTTAACTTTAATTATAATTGCTTGCTTCTCTTCATTGCAATATTCAAGATTCCCTGTTTTTTTTAGAACTTATAGCAATGACCTCCGCGATAATGTCCAAACCGATCAACTTCACCTGGACCATCGATGGGTCGTTCTTGGTGAGATGGCACAGGCATAGTTCACGACGACGACATTATTCAAGACCGTTCGGTGATGCCAATTATAGTTTTAGTTTGGCGCTTCAACATTGTCCGACTACCAGCTGCCGATACACGGTTTTCCTTTGCTCTTGGTTGTCGAGTACAGTACAACAACTTCATGTACAGTGTGATTTGTCCACTAATCAAAATTCGTGGTCTTCTGGTAAGTGTTATATGGCTTACCTGGATTTGTATGCTATTTTTACAGGTCCGGAATATATCACACTTCGGCCAAGAGTTCAAATCCCCTTATGGAGTACAAATGCGCTATTTGGCAACCTTGATTCGACATCCTCTAAGGTGATACGTTGTAAGGTATATACAAAATTATTCTTCGTGTATTACCTTATTTATATGTTTGCCATTTCTTTGCAGATAACTTACTTGATTCCTGATAGACTTTATAGTAATCTGTCGCCGTCCCGACCGTCTCCACAACCATCAATATTTTCAACGATAACAACATCTTCAGCTTCTCTTCCTCCATCCACTAGTGTTGATCATATGAGCCATTTCACAAATGATTTTTCTACCAGCTTTGCTTCACTTCGAAAGTATGCACAATTTTCCGATGTAACTATCTCGGTTGGTGGTGCACTGTTTCAAGCACACAAAATCATTCTTGCAGCACGTTCCTCGGTGTTCAATGTGATGTTTGCCTTTGAGGATTTGTCGGAGAAACCACGAAATGTAGTCGAGATTGACGATATCGAACCAAAGGTTTTCGAGGCATTACTCGATTATATTTACACTACCGAGGTCACCGACGAGGTGTTGCACTGGCCTTTTGCACAGAAACTTATGATTGCTGCCAATAAGGTACTGCATTAATTTACAGAGTTTTTATTGGTTAATAATATTAAGATTACTACTCTTGGTTTCTTATAGTACAACATCGAACCACTGACGATGGAGTGTAAAGAGGCCATTTCTGACACGGTTAACATTGATATTGAATCTGCTTGCAAAATATTCTCTTTTGCTTTCACGCATGGAGTGGCTCAATTGAAAGCTCGTACAATCGAGTTTATCAATCGAAATGCACGAGCAGTGATGGCCACCGAGGGATGGGCCACTTTAATCAAAACGGATTCTGCATCAATGCCCGAACTCCTCACTTTGCTAATTAAATGAAGTTTCAAGAAGTTGACTGAAAAATGAATGTTTTATGATTTATTTCTGTATGAGTTTATAAATTTAAATCAAACACTAATAATAAGTAAGTAATAGACAATTTCTAATTTTGCTTTTAAAAAAAGACTCGATTTGTTTGTATATAACTTTGATTACATACAAACAATACTTGTTGTTCGAGATACTAGAATGGCTCGATGTGCCTTCAACTCTTGGACCCGGTCACCATCAGGCAAAAGGCAGTGACTACATTGCAGTATATTTCGTTCTTGAGCAAGTTGGTCCAGTTCTCCATTGCCTTCCGCTCTGCTTGGAGATATAGTTTCGCCACTTTGTTGTCTTGTCTCTCTTGACATCGAACAAAGTATTTATCTTGTATTTACTGAACATGAGATTTCATAAATATTTGTCTTTTAGAGCTCATTTGATTACATGAAATCTTCAATTTGTACAACTCTGCGAAATACAAATATTATGATATGGCAACTTTCCCTAGCAATGTTTAGTCAATCAGTTCAGTCAGTCCGGCACTGTTCAGAATGTCAGCAGGTGGCTATAATGAATTGAACCATCAAAGGACAAGTCACACCCAATGGGAAAGTACAATGGCACCTCTAGCAGTTCTGCACTTATGACCTGTTGATTCCGCATGCGTAATGTTTTCCCACTTGCCACTGCTGCAGCCTTCAAGCCTATGGGCACTATTGCTTTTACACTTCCGCACGTGTATTGTGACTTTTGTTGTTGTTTGTATGTCAAAAATGATCAAAATGAAACGCAAGAAAAATTTCCACCGACATACCACAAAAGCAAAATTAAGTGAACGAGTGATGCATCGTATTAATGAAATACTGTCAAGTAATCAATTTTATTTTCCCTTGCTCAAACCATTTCTTCTTCTGATTGTGTCCATCTATTCGGTCAACAACTTTCTATGTTCTCAAACGAAAAAAAGGTCATTTCTACTGTCCAGAATTATGATTTTATATAGAAAATTCACTACAAAATTGCTTCACCATTTTTTCTTGTTTGTGAATGTAATTCTCAAGCCAATATTGTTTTCTTTTTGTTTGTGTGCTTTGTTGGTCTGTCCAATGTGCCTAATGTATTTTTTGTTGCGTTATCATTTGCTCATTCTGCCATCGACCTAATGTAAGTACCAACTTAAGTTCGTTTGTTTGTAACGTAAGTTCATTTGATTTTGACGAGTTTCAACTGAAGTGCAACTCAAAGCAGGCAAACTGAAACTTTTATTGCCCTTTTCTCGGAATACCAATGCTCACTTTATTCCGTGCATGCACTTCAGTGCAACACGACCTCTTCACGGTTGTGCCTCGAACGAACACATGTGGCCCATAAATTAAGGCTCTTCTCTCTGGAAAATCTGTTCTGTTCTGGGAAAACTTCACTTCAACGTACATTTTGTTTAGTTAAACTTTAGCACGTGGTGCTTTTATTTCCATTGAAGTGCCAATGAAATCCTTTCGTGTTGTTGTAACAACAAAGCGTTTGTTGTTCTAAATGGTTACTTTGCATTACGTACAAATTGCCATTGCCAAATAATAGATTGGTAGACTCTTTTTATGTATAAACTCTTATCTATAAAATTGAATAATTTAAATTTAATTTAATTTAATATAATCATTTTTTGTCTACTTTTCATATAGGCAGGCTGTTGAAATTATATTTTGGACCCAATTCATTTTGGCGAACTCAACTTTGATATTGTAATTTATGCTAAAGTGTAATATGTAAATCAAATAAATTATTTATATAAGATGCTTTTTGCTTTTTAATTACTTCCCGCTGTTAAATTACACTTAGTTTAGCTATTTTAAACTTGTGCTTCTAACGTGATTGCAGATTTGTCTATTTTTAAATTAGGCTCTAATGATCACTGTTGACTCCAATCAATATGATTTATTTGATTTCTAAGTTTAGGCATTAGTTGTGCGCGTTTTCTAATCTTAAAAACTATTATCAAATGTGCCTTAGAAACAGGCTTATTTTTAGCTTGCGCAGAGGGCATTGTGATTATTAATTACGTGTAATATAATTTGGTTAGTGCGACATTTCTTATTACAGTTAGCATTCCTTTTCACTAAAATGATTATCAAAAAATTAATTTTCCGCTTTCAAAAATGAACAAACCAATTCCGTTTCGTCATCAATGGACCATTGCTCAGTTTAGCACTCTTTGTGACAACAGAATCACTGGACATCCACGAATTGAGTCAAAAGTTAATTTCGCTGAAAATCGACACAATGGTTTCATTTGTCTGTATCCAAAAGGCATCGACACATCAAATAGCGACTACCTTTCTATTGAGTTGTACCGGGAAGATTTGATGCTCAACTTGACGTGGGAATGTGAAATTTCAATACTAAGCGTAAATGGTGACAAAATATATACAAATGGTACGTTAAAAATTTTATTTAATATGATATAATTTATTTATTTTTAATTTACTTAATAAAATTCAGGTTTTGCAATAATGGACAGAAAATTGAATTGTTCAGTTTTAAGATCTCCTAAATATATACTGCGGGAATATTTATTCAGCACAGGAAAAGCTTTAGGCTCGAATGATACATTGATTCTTTATTTCGAGGTGAGCCATTGAACTATATTTGATTATTTGAAATTAATATTATTACTTGTAGGGATGGATTAAAAACACTCGAAACATTGCACAAAATTTAATGAACAATTTTTTCAGGATAATTCCAAAGAATATGAAAACGGCAACAATCACAACAAAAGATCATTTTAACCCTAATTTATCGATTCCATCCACCAAAACATTTGTACTCAAATGGTCTATAGAAAATTTAAACAATTTTCTAAACAACAGGAAAATGTCTAAAGATTCGTATTTGGAAATACCACAATTTATCGACCAAATGAATGACCACAAAATCAAGTACTATTTTTGGCTGGAGCAATGTAGTTTGGTGCCAAATGTCTTCTCCTTGATTACCAAAGTGGAAATTGGAGTAATTGGTAAAATGTATTTCGTTTTTAAATATTCATTGATTGATGACAAACAAAATAGATTCAATACTAAAAGTAAGCTGTTGATAAAAGTATTTTTATATTAACTAATTCAATATCAAACAGGCAATGTGTTGGTTGTAGATGAAGGAAAGTCAAATGAACTATTATATTTGATAAACAATAAATTACTTAAAGTTTTAGCATCTAAAAATAATTTGACAATTTATTGTGAGGTATATCGAGAAGATAATTTATTTTTCAATTTATAAATTAAAATTATTCTTTAAAGATTACTCAGGTGCTCGATCCAATCAACGAAGAAAATGAAATGACCGCATTGAATCATTTGCGAATTTTGAGTTGCATTTATGCGACTACCGCTGATTTGCAAATCAACGAATGGACAATCGACGCAAAAGAAGCTTTGCTTGAAAGGTTGAATTATGCTGAAAATTTAGAAAATGAATTCGATCCCACTTTGATTATTAACAACGACCAATACAATGAAAATATAACGGCATTGTCTGAATATAAATTTCTAATAGATTTTTCAGAGTCCGAAACTTCAGAATCAGTAGATGAATCAATGATAATTGAAAATGTTGTATCTGAAGCAAATGGCAATACAATGAATATCAACGAAAATTTTAAGAGAATTCAAGAGTCAATTGGTGAGATCCAATTGAAATTAAGCAGCGCACTTTGTAGTGTAACGCATATCTACAGTTTCGACAATGCTCATCTCAAGAATGTCATTTTAAATTTGAATTCACAATCAAACATTGAAAATGTCAACATGTCCATTGGGACAAATGAGCAAATTGTTCAAAAGGCAATCGAGACAATTCAACTGGCTTGTCGACAGGTTGACCAAACTAGTCTAGACATTAAGTTGCTGAAAGATACTATTGATCAAATTAGCCAAAGCAACGAAACAATTTTACCCGAAAATCAAAGTGTTGTTTTTAATTGCTCAAACTGTACAATTGAACAAGAAAGCATAAGGATAAGTATTCAAGAAATGCAAGATTCAATTGCAATAATGCAACAAACTTTGAAACAATTTGAACAATCAGATGTACAAATTGTCGAATCTAATCAAGAAATTCTTCAAAATATTGATTTATTGAAACAAATACTTGATCAATTAAGTTGTGACATCGAAACTATAGTAAGTAACAATGAACACTCAAATCACACTGAAAATCAATTTGATGAGTTGGTCATGATTTTTACAAACCAACTTGATGCAGATTCTTCAATGAAACTATTAATCAACGATGACCAAGAGCAAATTATTTTAGACAAATCAAATGAACTTATTCACACAGAGTTTACTGAAATCGAACAAAATAAAGAAGATAATACTTTAAAATTGGAAGATGAGTTTGAAAATTTGAAAATCAATAACCAAGACAATAATTTAACAATTGAAAATGTTTGTGAGCAATGTAGCATTGCTAAATTTGTGCCGTCAAGTGAACAACCAAACTCTGAATCAGTTCGTTCTCATTACCATAACTTGTTCCAAACAATTTCTGATTTATTGTCAACAAATAGATTTTCAATGTATTTTGTCGTATTTGTTGGTTTGGCTTTATTGAGAAATAGATTCATTCGTAAATAAATCATTTATAACCAATTAAAATCATTAAAATTTATATTCAAACATTTTTTAATTAATTAAATTGTGAGTATGAATAATATTAATAATGTATTTGACAAAATCAACCTAAATCAACTTTAGGAAATTCAATTTCACTAGATTACAGCGAGATCTCGGTTGATTTTTAATTAAAATCGAAATTATCAAAATTATTTATGCTAGATAAATAATTTTTTATTAACTATAATGCTAATTCTGCTTTGTAATGCAAAATGTATATTCAATGTTTGTCCATGTTTAAATATAATAATTTTCTAAATCAGTTCTCGATAATTCTAATGCCTTTTCCCGGTAAGCGAACTCATTAGCAGCAGCACTTGAGCAATACATCATGATGGCTTCAGTGGAAAAGTGATCTACTCATGTTCGATAGTGCAATGAAAACAAACATGTAGCAGCATTACAAGCTTGATAGCATCGAAACAATAACAAAACAATTAGTACGATGATTACACACACACACAAACACACGTTACACTGGTTTGGTGGTATATATTCTGCTCGGTATGAATCAATTCGTCATTCGATGGTGAGACATCGCGTTGCTGTTTGTCAGATTTATTCAATTCAGATTTGGTCACAGTTTGTAATGTACGCAGAAATCGATGCAGCGATCGACTTCATAATGGGTCAACTTTTTAAGTTGCCTCCACCATCAGTCTCACAGATCAGTCAAGAAACAGTCCCACCCAGCAAAATCCACCCAGCCACCGTCAACATGTTCTCCATCTATCTTCGAAGCATTCTCGTTTGCCGCTATCGTGAAGTTGCTGCTGAGAATCCATCCAATTTTGAATTGTTGATTCAACTTGGTCCACCGGACAAGAATGACCCACCCCAGATGGATACCTCTATTGAGAAAGCTGCTGAAGAAGCAGGAATCTCAATGCATGACTTCAAGATTACTCAATCCACAATGGTCATAATTCGCAATGGACTGGTTTTCACTTCACAGAAGCCAAACCAAATGAAAGAAATATTTCGATCTAAATTGTAAGCCAAGTAAAACGACAAACAATTTTATAATCTTTTATTTATATCAATATATTATATTACATGTATAAGATTAATCAACTCACAAAAAACTCAATCCCAGTTTGGCATATAACTCCGACACTGTTCCATCAATTTATAAATTCCAAACTAAATTATTCAATAAAAAAAATTTAAAATGTCTAAATTCAATATTTACCTTTTCCGCAGCAATAATCAACTCGCCAGCACACATGCCCAATTGGCTCACTTTACCGTGATTGATAAATGTGAGCAACTTCTCAAAGATGTCCGGTTTAATTCCTTTCACAATGAATCGATTTCCAGCTGAACATTTCATCAACTCGGCCATCACTGGAGAACGCCATTTGATTATGGTTCGATATGCGGGAAATTTACGATCACCAACTTCAAAGAGAATATTTCCCTGAAGTGAGCCTTCCCAACTAACTGGCGAGATGCTGATGTGCAATGTGGATTGACTGCATTGGTCATCATATTGATTGTTTTCAAAATTCATTTTACAAATTAATGTTTTTAAAGATAGAACACAAATATCTTTTTGGTTGTATCAGAAAATTATCACAAATGCGACATAACAATATATGCATGGCAGGTGACACTTGTCAATGTACCATACAAAGCTTATCATTCCACTTTAATATATCAGCAGTGCATCTTGTTAGCGCACACGAGAGTTCTTTTGCAGTGAGCCTTCCTCAACAAATTAGATAATCACAAAAGTCTTTACATGTAACACAGGTAAAATAAATGGAAATCATATTGAGAAACTTGTATATTTACCTTAATAATTTATCAACTGAAATTATGATACCAAATACAAGTTGTTTGAAATGGTCTACTAAATGTCTTTTTGGTCTTATCTTAATTGTTTAATTCTCACTCTGTACTCATTAAATGACTTTACTAAATGTAAACTTATGTATACGACATTTCTCACCTGTAGTTTGATGGAGATTAGCGGCTAGAGCAATTGAATACCAAGTGATTTATGATTTATACGTCTTTATTAATCTGTTAGATATTAATTCAAAGTAACAAGTGGTGCCATCTATGTACTAACAATAGTAGAAGAAAAGTAGATGAATAGTCGAATTTGCTGTCTGCAAATTGCATAAACTTACCAATTGAATTCAATTAAACTATTAATAGTTTAGTCATTTGGTTTCATCGCTGGGAATGGAAAAGAAAAAATTTCTATACACAAAATCAAACTTATTTAAGGATTGTTGATAAAACGTTCACAATCCTCCTTCAACTTGGCTATTCCAAACTAAATGCATAATTAATAAGATTAATATTGGTGATAAACAGTACTATAAAACTTACTTTGTCCGCCAGCTTGAGCAACTCATTGGAGTATTGATCCAGTTTGACAATTTTGTTAGTTTGAAAAAACTTAACAACTGGGGCAAACACTTTTGGGTCGACATTTTTGATGATGATGTGATTGGACTGGGAGTTTTGCTTCAATGCATTAGACAAGACAGTGGATTTTGCTTCTACATTTTCACGACAAGCTTCAAATTTTTCCTCACCAAGAGTAAACCACATGTCGCCGTTATTTCCCTCTTCCAGATTGCTGGGCGAAATAAGAATGTCTTCGGTAAAAATTTTATTTCCTTGTGGATCAAACTTTAATTCAGCGACTTTGTTTGTACTTAGGTCAGTAATTTCATTAGAGAAATTTCCCATTTCGTTCGTAGAATCAACGTTGAGCACTGCTCCTTGAAGGTTATGATTCGTACTATTGCTCGCGATTTTAGATGAAAAGTTACCCATCTTGTTTTTGGAGTTGACATTGATCAATACGCCTGAAGCAGACAAGCCAGAAAAATCAACAACGGTTTGTGTGTTTGGGTTATTCCCGGGACTCTTGTTGGAGGCCATTTTGGACGGTTGATAATTTAGATTTTGTTGGAGACACTCAGCTGACTATATGTCCGTTAAATCAACCCCAACTGACAAATGCGCACACAATCCACTCCTTTCGCCTCAATTTATCGAACGGTTGTCATAGAATTTGTGCACATTGATTTTATTATCTATCAATCTGCATTGTGTTTCACTCTTCTTATTGTCTGCATTTATCAATTCCGAGAATTTCAAATTGTACCTGTTGATATATTTGTGTTATCATACATCATTAGCTCAAGCAAAGCATAAGGTAATCATAAATCTCTTAGATTAGCTGGTTTGCTCACTGATGACATAGTTATCATACATGGCTCATTCTATCCGTGAATGGCCATATATGGCAATGTTTTATAATGCATTCTATTACTCAATTCAATATTGCATAACTTGATGTTTAGCAATAAATGGATTGTGTCAATCCATGAAATTAAATAATTGTTGTTTTAATGGATTTCATAAGTTCTTTATTAATACACAAAATGAGGCAATTAATTTCGTCCAGACAAATGAACCCTTACATTAGTGCACCATTGGTTCTCCTTGAAATTTGTTGCACTTGTCCACCAAAGCTTGAACGCCGAGCTGAAAGAAAATTTTGAGCAATGTTAAAATCATATACATTGACAGTTTGATTACCTTATTGGCAAGTTCTGCAACTTTGTCTCCAAATTCGTCCAATTTCTCCGCCTCGCCAGTTTTGAAAAAGTCTACTAAAACTTTAACAACTTCGGGTTCAAAATTTTTAATGATTAATCGATTTAAGCTGGATTTATCTAGCAAGATGGCCAATTTCTTAGACTTGGTCGCGACAGTTGCTTTCAGTGTTGGAAACTCATCGTCGCCAACCTGAAAAACAAAATCATCATTAGCGGTGCTCTCGAAAGGAACTGAGGACAATTCGAGGGTGTCCGAAGATGTGTTTGTAAGTGAATCGGTCACAAGTTCGCTTTCCTGGTTGACTTGAGGAACGGTTTTGCCGTTGATTGCAAATTTTGTCATTTTATTCTTTGCTCCATTATCGTTCAGTATGGTATTAAGAAGATTGTACTCGGTGGTGTCGTTTTCCGAGGATGAAGTGTCATTAACGACAAATTCTTTCATCTCATTTTGAGCATTGCCAAGATTTGCAATCGAGTTCTTTATATGAAGACCTTTAAGTTTGTCTAAAGCTGACATGGCCGCACTTTCTGGCTTGCAGTTTGAACAGGACAGTTGAGGTTGGACAAAGCAATTTGAAATGACTGTTTTGGACTGATTTAACCAAATGGAATGATCACGATTGCGTGCTAATCAAAGGGTCGCTATAGACATTGCTGATTTGGTGGTCTTTAGGCAGTGGCATTATTAGCTTCTTTTTATCCAAATACACCAATGTGCATATATGCACTGCGCAACTGTTACCTGTTGCTCTCTATAGTCAACTATTGTTATGTCAATTGCACATTTGTAGATATATAACATTAGTATTCATTTTAATGTCATGAAAATGATTTTGCTTGATAACTTGAAATATATCACAAATTGATATATAGATTGATGAGACAACGTTGTGGTTGGTACGAGTGGGAGCATGAACATTCATTGGCAATAAGAAATGTTTAAAATAAAAACAAATAAATTATTTAGTGTAAATCTAATGTGATTTGACATGAAGCTCGAAATCGACACTTTGCACAAGGTTATTCTCAAATTAACCAACCCAATTTTGTGACGTGATTAATTTTTATTATTTATTCATTCATTGCATCTCATCAAATCTAAATTGTAATTGTCAGTCATATTTATCTAGATTTGTTCAATAAAACATCAATTCAATTCATTTGGGTCACTTACAATTTGCAAACACTCGAACAGCAAACTGACCAATCTGGTGATCCAGTCTGTTTGAGAAAGATCTCTTCATACAGCACCGCATCCCAGGCTTCTTCATGTTCGTCGTTTTGTCTCATGTAGGTGGCCACTTCCATTAGATTCAGCTTGTCCAGCGTTTGTTCTCCACCAAGTTGTTTGTCCATATTTGTGCCAACGTGCACCAAATTGTGGTAAATGCGTTTGAAGAATCCTTTAATTTGCATTGATTTACTGCTGCTGGCGTTGTTAGTAGTGTTGATATTGTATTTTGACATTGTGATTTGAAATGTTATTTACGTTACTTAGAAATGCTAATTGTGATCGAGAACAATGAGGACAATGCTTTTTAGTCCAGGCAATCGAGCTCTCTCATTGCATCATTTACACTGCAATTCGTTTAATGCTAGTGACAAATTACTATGCCGACCATTTAGCATCACAATTCAATCGAGAAAATTCAAATTAAATTGTTAAACATTGTTTTATTGCCACTAAACTTTATTTAGTTCCATTTTTGAAAGAAATCAACATTTTACTTTCATGTGCCTCCTTTGCCAGTTCGTACAGATGCGAATACATGTTCTGTCCAGTCTTGAGACACATCTCATAGAAAGCGCCTTGTTTGTTGAGCAGTTGATAAGGCGAGTCAAACTCTTTCACCTCTCCAGCCTCGATGAGCATTACTCGATCAGAGTCGATGACGGTGTTGAGTCGATGTGCAATGGTGATCACGGTACAACTGGCAAACTGTGATCGAATGGTCTGCTGAATGAGTTGATCCGTCTGGTGGTCCACATTGGCAGTGGCCTCGTCAAGAATGAGGATTCGATTGCGACGAAGTAGTGCACGGGCCAAGCAGATCAGTTGTCTTTGACCTACGCTCAAGTTGGCACCACTTTCAGACAGTTCGGCATCGAGTTTGCCCGCGAAGTTGTCCACCTGTGGCTTGAGTTGAACACTCTCCAGTGCTGACCACAGATCACTGTCGGGATATTCTCCAAATGGATCTAGATTGTAACGGACAGTTCCAGAGAAAACCACCGGGTCCTGTGGAATAATCGAAATCTTTTTACGCAAATCTTCCAGTCCAATCGAGCGAATGTCTTTTCCGTCAATACGAATAGACCCAGTGGGTTCAGCGATTCGAAACAGTGCCGAAATCAACGAACTTTTTCCTGCTCCTGTCCTGCCAACAATTCCAATCTTCTCTCCATCATAAATGGTGCAATTGATATTCTTGAGCACCGTTTTCTTGTGAACATCGCCATAGGCCAGGTTCATGTGGTCAAACTGAATTTCACCTCTAAAAGGCCAGTGGTCGGATGGACGAGATTTACGAGATGATTTTGATTGAGCTTCCTGTTCCAAGTTTTGATATTCGACAATTCGCTCCACCGAGGTCATTTGACTTTCAAATTGAGTCGAAGTTCTTACACCAATTTGGAGTGCTCCAGCGAGTAAAAGTCCCGATGAAATGATCAGCCCCACAGTTCCTCCTGCCATATCTAATCAAAATGTTAGTAACACTTGAGTATTTGCAAACATTTGGGCCAACCTTGATACCACATAACAAATGCAGTAATGACCACAATGAACAGTCCACAGCACATGTCCATAGCAATGGCCATGGCAGTGCTTGTACTGAGAGTCAAAAACAACGTCGAAGTGTTGTCGTTTTGGTATTCATAAAATTGTCGCTCCAATTGACTTTGAGCGTCAAATGCTCGAATGCTTACAATTCCATCGATGGTTGTTGTCACGTGGGAATACACAGGACTGCGAGCTAACATAAAAATTTACTAATGTCTTAATAAAATTCCTACTAACTTGTTCCATCATATCGATTGATATCTCTGGAAGCTTTCAAATGAATTTGACGTAGGTTAATCAAAAGGACCAGAAGAATGTAACCAGGGAAGAGTAGATACCAATTGGCGATTCCAATCGTAATGATCACACCAAAGAATTGAACTAGATGCTGAATTGGCCAGAAATGTCAAAAAGTCACAACTCAAACACACAAACATACTGAAAGTAAATTGGAGGCAGTCGCGGGTATAGATTCATCGATGTTGCCAATATCTTTAGCAAATCGATTCAGAATGCGGCCAGCTGGATTCGATTCGAAGAAAGCAATTGGTGTTCGAAGAAGCCTTGTGAAGGCTTTATTGTGCAGTTGGATTGAGGCTCGCATGCAAATGGAGAAGAAGGACATGTCTCGAATGAGCATGCCGAGAAACATTGCGCCCACCAGTGAGGAGTATATTATTATGTCTCGAGTGGTGTTCTCCTGGTTTTTGGAGCCTTCCATTTGGTTCTGGTTGGTCCTAAACCAAAGCAAAACATTTATAGTATTGCAATACAAATACATCGGTATTACCAATAGCCCAGAAATATATCAGTTGCGTGGAAAATTGATTGGGAAACTAAAATAAGTAGCACAAAGAAGAGTAACACACAGACTCCAACTCCGGCTCGAATATATTCCCAATAGACGTGACCACTGACCGAGCCTTGAACGGTTTGTTCCTCTCTCGGAGTTTGAATCGGCTTTTCTTTTTTTCCTTCACTTTCCTTTTCCTCCGACTCATCCTTGAGAAGATCTTCAATTGGAATATCTTGATTTGGTTCAATATTTTCTTCTTTGTCTTTCTTCTCCACTTTGAGTAAATCAACAAAATCGATTCCTTTCTCGCGTACCTCTTGATAGGTTCCAAAGGCCAAACATTGACCTTCTTGCAGAATCAACACTTTATGCGCATTTTGGATGAATTGAATTTGATGAGTGACGAGAATGCGGATTCTAGATTTGAGGTGTTCCAAGATGCATCTAATGAGAGTGAGGCAATTGTTAATATTATTAAATTAGTAATTACAATTTATACTTCTCGAAAATATGTTTGGCCACTGAGGCGTCCACTGCTGACAAAGGGTCGTCCATTAAGAGAATGTCTGCATTTCTGTAAACAGCCCTTGCCAAGCCAATTCTCGCCTTCTGACCACCACTCAGCTGCACTCCTCTCTCCCCAACCAGTGTTTGATCACCAAAAGGCATCAACCGCAAATCTCGCTGCAGTGCACAAACATCGATTGATTTGGCATACTTTTCAGCATTGTATTCGGCACCAAAGAGAATATTATTCCTCACTGAATCATTGAAACACCAGGCCTGTTGACTTGCGTACGAAACTCGGCCTTCAATCTCGACTCTACCCGACTTGAGTGGCAATTCTTTTAGCAACGACATTAGGAATGAACTTTTACCCGAACCAACTGGTCCAATTACGGCAAGCAATTCACCAGGCTTCAAGTCCAAACAAATGTCCTTCAACACCGGCTTCGTGTCACCTTTGTTCCACTTGGCTGTAATGTTGTGCACTCGCAGATAAGGATAACGAGGAATGCTTTTCACATATGCTAACTGCTTTTCGGGTGCTGGAATTTTGTGTTCAGTGTCAATTTCATCTAATAGTAGAAATTTCTGTTCAATAAAGTAGAATTAGTCAATTAAATTGTTGTTCATTAGGTTTGCTATACCTCAATTCGTTTGCCACTAACTTTCAACTCATATAGTGCACCAATGGCTTGTGGAAAGAGCAGTGTCAGTGTGAGTCGTATTCGATTGAACAAAGCCATCGATACGAAGACAGCTTCCGCAGTTAGTACATTTCCCAAATAGATGAATAGCACAAAACAAACGAAAAGAATTATTCTAGTGGCAGAGGAATACATTGACAGATTCAATGCTTTCCAGTTGTATGATTTGCGAATTTGAGATATTTCCGCTCTGAAAATAAACAAATTAAAATTGAAGTGAACACTTTCAAAGCTTACTTTCTGGTTTCGGTAACTCGGCCCGCAAAGGGCCTTTCCCAGCAGTACATTTTGATTACTTTCATGCCCGAGATTATTTCGTTCATGTACTTCAACCTCAAATCAGTCAATTTGGCAACTCGAATGCGAAAATTAGCCGCATATTTACTAATTTTGGCTTGAATCGGAATGAGCAGCACCAAGATTGCCATTCCTGCCAGTGAGGCATATCCGAGGTAAATCCAAAGAATGTAGACAGTGATGAGTGTTTGTATGGGAACAATAATAAGGAAAACTAGATAAAAGGCTGCGGCATCGATTCTCTTGACATCATTCGACAGTAGATTGATGATTTGACCCACTTGAGTTTGGCCCAACGAGGATTGACTGAGTCTGAGTGATTTCTGATATATCAATGCACAAGTGGCCGTCTTCATTTGAATTGAGACTGCCATCGATTCTTGCACAGATGGATAATCGATCAGAATGATTGCCACAGTGCAAATACAGACACCGGCAGCACTGTAACATGCATCGTAGTAATCAATTTGAGGATCATCACTAAAGTAACGTAGAACTCGACTTAGCAGCAATGGACGAGCTATTTGTAGAACCAATTCCTGTTTGATGTGAAAATAAAAGTCTTAATCATTTTAAAATGTAATTTAAGAATAATAATTTTACCTACATTTAAAGCATTGAAGCAGTAGGGCAAAATGAGATATTTTCCAAATGTTCGAAACAATGTCCCAACAAAACTAGGCTCTTTTGACCTGCCTCGAGCCTTGTCCCAGTTTTCAGCTAAACTCGGTGCCGAATTTTCGGTTCTGTGTCGAACTGGACATTGGTAGAGATCCTTCTTTTTGAGGCCATTTTGTTTGGATGCTTTCGAGAACAGTGGAATCAGGTAACTGTGGGGTGATCAATGTCAAAGTGGATCAATGCAAATGATTTTGCACAAGCAAACACAAGCCCAAACTCACATCATCCACAGACGAGAGAATATATTAGCTCGGTCGTATGGACACGGCTTCTGTGTGTACGCACTTTGAATTGTCATGCTTGAGGTGATGATGATTTGAGCTGATCAATCAATGTCGAATGTTCGGTAGCTTCATTACTCTCCTTTTCGCAACACACTTACACACACTCACTTCCAACCTCCAAATAAGACTGACAAATGAACTTACTTTTACAGTGCACTGCATACACCAATGCTTATCAGTTTGCTGCTAGTTGTCTGCTTATCGTCAGTGTTTGGTGCAATGAAGATATATATAGATTCGAATTCACTGTATAGACTGAACGAACGTGTGTTGCACATCACACATTTCCATTGACTCGATACAATTGATAATCAAAGTATAGACTTGATAATGATAAAGATATTCGAGATATTTTCGATTGGTGAAGAGATGCGAGAGACTTCGATCTATCTTGGTATATACTGAACAATTCGCTTGTTCGTATAAATAGAAAACAAATTTGCAAGCTACAAATTGACACAAATAATAATAATAATGTAATTATTTTATCTTTATCAAATCACTCGAGTTATGTTGTAATTATGCAGTGATGTTATAAAATTAAACATTTTTCATTGGCCATCACGGCAGTTGTCAACAAATATATCCGAATCAAATTTAAAAATAGCTTTATAATATTTAGGGTTGTTTTACTAAAGTCTGCTTGTATATAAAATGCAATTGCACTAAAGTGGCGCGATTCTTTGTGCTCTTTTTTAAATTCGTTTATTGCAGCGCCACATAGATGGAAGCACAGGGCACTTTTTCCCTCCATTTTGTTGCAGCATTGCTGTGGCGAGCCGCACTCTTTTGGCATGCCACAGTCACTGTGGCACACTCGATTCGAGCAACAGTTTCTTGCCACACTATAGCTACTGTGCTTTGTTTGAATTACTTCAAACTGAATTGTATTTTTATTGATTTTATTTTCGTTTTACATCTTTTCTTTCGCGCTTCTCGTGTACTCTCTATCAAGATGGATCCTATTAGTAAGTATTGTTTCGAATGATCTAATGAACTTTGCGCTAACTAATTTGTTTATTATTTTCAGTTAGCAAGACCTTTATCTGGGAGATTCCCAACTTTGAATCGATTGGAAGCGATATGCCGTACGGTTGGCCTCGAAACGGCAAGACTAAGTTGCAAAATGGTTTGGTACCTCATATTGAGTTGCGTTTCTTCAAATTGAATGGTGCAGATAATGCGGACATATTCTTTGGTTTGTCCTTTCCCGAGAGTGATCTATCTGAGATGGTTGTTTCTATTCGCTTGTCGTTACTTTGCGACGACCAGACTGAACGTAGTCTGCAAGTGCATAACTGGCATTATGACAAGCAAATTAACAGCGACACTTTGGTGAAGCTTATCTCAAGGAAAGTACTGCTCCATCAAGACAACAAATTGTTGTCCAATGGAAGTGTGAAAATTCGTTGTAAAATTAATATTCTCAAGACAATGCCTCCCACGGATCAAGTATTTGAGTATATGAATCTCTCCTCGAATTTTCAGACTCTACTCGAAAGTGAAAGTGATGCTGATTTCTCTTTGGCCTGTGATGGTAAAGAATTCAAGGTGCACAAGACCATGCTTGTTTCTCGTTCTCCTGTGTTTGCCGCAATGCTCTCTCACGAAGAAAGCAAAGAAGCCCAAGAGGGACTGTTAGTTATTCCTGGAATTGAAGTGGAACCATTCGAACAGGCACTGATCTACATTTACACCGGCAAAATACCGAGGGAGTTGGATCGATATGCGATGGAATTGATGGAATTTGCTGATATGGTACTGACACTGTTGCATGTGTTTATTTTTACCAATTTTAATAATATTTTCCTCTAGTACCAATTGGATTCGCTCAAGGACATTTGTGGCTTGTCTTTGCAAAAGTCAATTTCTGCGGAGAATGCCACACTCTACCTGTACCAAGCGGACTTGCACCAGGCCAATCACTTGAAGGCAAAGGCCATCAAGTTCATTGTGAAGAATTCATCCAAAGTTGTGAACACTGAAGGGTATGCCAAATTGACCGAATCGAAACGTTCCGACCTGTTGGGAGAATTGTTCAAGGAGTTGGTTTCGTTTAGTGAACCCAAGGACGAAAAGACCAAATAGGCATGCTTTGGTGTTGCATCTACTTACTCTTAAACAGTTAAACAAGACTTATTATGCTTTTATCACTTACAATTGTTAGCCGATCATACTTTTCACATGCTCCTCATTCTGTACTATTTTCTCTATTTCGCTAATTCAAAATATATTGCTTTTTGTTAAAGGCTTTGCTTGTTATTGACATTGATCGTTTTGAATAGTTAATTGTAATTGTTAATTAATTTGAGATATAAAAAAACTAGATAGATTTATCAAGTCGTGTCATATTGTCGTGGCAGTTTGTTGAGCAAGCAAAGCGACCAATAGTTCAATGAATTCTTATTTTCTTTTTAATTCCATTACATTATATTACAAATCAAAGTGTTTTTGAGATAAAGGACTTGTAACTTGTGGATTGACCGAAATCCAAAACAGAATCGGGTAGTTCTTGAACGAATTGCATCAACTTGTCTGAGTCGTCCACATTGGCCGGGTAGTACTGCACCATTGTGGTGAGATACTCTTTCTTGTTGAGATAGATAGAGTGGCACTCGGTAGAGGCTCGAATGTAGTAGGTACCGGTGGCGAGGAAGAGACGGTCACCGGCGGACAGAGTGTACGATGGAGGGAGAGAATCCTCGAAAACCTCATTATCAAACAGTATTTGCACAGTACCAGTCAGCGCCATTCCACGACAGTGTGGCGCGAGTCGCTCATTCTCCTGATCATCATCCTGACCATCTTCATTATCCTTATCATGTTTCAGAAAAACGGTCACACCCTCACGGATCGAGATGAACACCAGTCGGGGGTCAGAAGAAACCGTACAGATACGATCCAAATCGGGAAAACCAATTCGAATGTCGTCGTCGTCGTCAGCCAAATTGGGCTCGACTTTACGATTCTCGTGTACCAGTACAATAGCACCAGGACTGTCTGCCAGACTGTTCAGAAGGGCGGATGTAATCTTGCTACTACCTGGTGGTGATGCTTGGGATTGTGGTGATGGTGTTGACCATTGACCCAAGGTACAACAAAGATATTTCTTAATGGTGTCCATAATAAACCAAACCTTATCGTGAGTTAGACTAAAAGTGTTAGGCCTAAAGTGATTCGATACACAGTTTCTACTTTTCGAATTCGAATAGGCAGCTGTTCATTTCGAAACTAACTATATCTACATTGTGTGACAAGTGGGCATTTGACTAAATTAGCTTGGTTGGAGTACTAGAGGAAAGCCACGACGTCACAACGACCATAATGTTTTAATATAAATGTTTTTATTTTGAATATTCTCTCCTTTTGAATATTTCGTATTTAAATTTTCATGTTAACTAGAATAATAGTCAGCTATTAAACGAATGTTTCAAATTTCAAGTCACGTAGTCCAATATTTAAATTATTTAAAAATGTGCAAATGTTAATTTAGTATTGTGCCGAGAAATTCAAGTTGCTCAAAAGGCAATACGAAATATTATTTCAAATGGTCACGGAAATTTGATCATTATCAGCTATGCCTTATCGAAATGTTGATAAATATTTCGACTCTTATTTCAAAATATTTGATCATATCAAACAAAGCAATAATACATTGAGTTCTACACCTGAAATTATTTTTTTCCCGATGGATTCTGTGATCACTCTGTCCGTGATCAGTGATATTGTTCGAAAGATTGCCAAGTGGTTCTTGTGTTTCGCACGTATATTCATTGTGGCACTTGGTGAGTTATCTTTAGTATTTTAAACTCTTATACTAGTACGTTAATCTTTTTGTCTAGTTTACTACGGTGTGTACAATCAAGTTTGGATCTATCATCACTTTCTGAACAACACTGACAAATATTTCACCACACGTCGGCTGTATTTATTCGATTTGCACAAGTTAGGCAAATTCTTTTAGTGTCCGTTTATCGGTCATTGCCTTGGAGCTGTCGTGTTGGCCATTTTATGCGCTGGAACACTATGCAAATGTTGGATATATTCACCGGAAATCGAGAGCTTGGAAAAGCATTCTTTTATATTTTTCTCACCAACATTCCACTGAATCTATTCTGCACTGAACGATTACTTTCATTCAAATCTAACCATTTACAGAATCGACTTTTCATTGCAATCTTGGTTACTCAACAGTGGTTTATAATATTTTTCACTCATATTATTGCGGCAATTTACAGTAAACGATTACACTCCCCGGCCAAACTATTGATTCATCTGAATATTGTGGGCAATGAAAAGAAGTACAACACACAATTTAATATTCAATTGTCTCAATACATCTCAATGCTGCACAATGCGAACCAATACGGCATTACTTATGGCATCTATGGATTGGTCACTTTCAAAACTTTTGTCAAGTATTTGATGATCTATGTAAAGTTGCTTATGATTATTTATAAGATCATGAGGGAATCTTGAATTTATTCATCAATTGTGACATTTCTCAATTTATAATTCATTAATTATTCTCAATAATCTACCAAATCCAAATCTATCAAATCGGAAAACTCTGAATGAACATGATTGCCCAACAAAACAAAACTTAATCAAACATTCAACTGAATATAACCGAAGAAATAATTGCTTTATGTTTCTCAGCAATTGTACGACAATTGTACGTTATATGTTTGAAATTGTCTTTACTTTCAACTATTTGTACGAACTAAATTTCAAAATAACTCTTTAAAGTTCATTTTTAGTGGGAATAAATAATTTCAAGTGTATTATTTTGAAATGTCTAATGATCGTACAAAGTTGCTCAACAAAGATAACGTCACGAATGGTACAATAATTAAAAGTTATTTTGAGAATTTCTAAATGACAAGTTCTAGTTTAAAGTGGAAATTAAGAAACATTAACTATTGCTCTGAAATTAAAAAATGAATAAAACGATTATAACGATTTTTTTGGAAGTCTTTAATGAGATCACGCATATTATTTTAGCATTTCCAAAATGTTTAAATATTATTCAAAATAAATTTCAATAATTCGTCAATTCACAATGAACTCAATAATACATGCCATCCTCCCTTACCAAAACATTGACAATTATTTCCACAACTATTTGAACACTTTTGATGGAATTCATCTGCGTACCAAACCGAAATACCTGAATAGTTCATATTTGAAGGTGCTATGGTATCAATTGATGCAATACTCAATATCAGCTTACTTTGCCTTCCTCTACTTGTACGCTTTATTCACGAATAATTACGAGAACAATCTATTTGCCAAAGTGATTCTAATCGATACGGACGGTTTGGTCAAACTGAAGAAAGAAGTGAACATTGCATCGGCGATTGTCACTGCGGCCACTGGTTACCTTTACTCGATCAACTATCTACAAAATGATCCGAGACTTAACAATATTCTCAGGGCAGTGATATTTGATCAAACAAAGCTGATTGAACAAATATTTCCACATTTGTACTATCGCGATAGAAAGATTAGTGACATTGTGCGACAAACTGTCAAGACTTTTCTCAATTCGGTTCAATTGTTTGTGCTCCTTTTAGGTATGACCCCTTTCTGTGTATAACTTTACAATGTGTCTATGCCTTTAGATTTTTACATATTACACAACCAAATTTGGATCTATCAATATTTGATTGCAAATTCTCATAAACTGACATGGTTTTTGTTGTTGTTTCATCACGTACGAGCAATTCACATTTATTGTGGTTTGTTTATATTTGCCAAAATCTTAATTCTCTGTGGAGCATTGGCTATTTCTTTAACACTCGCAATATTCATTCGAATCGCTCAAGTGAAACAAATTCTAGTTGTGTCCGTGTATAGATCGCTGGATTGGACGAGTAGAATATCTCGCTTTATGAAATGGAATACATTACAAATGTTGGACATATTCGATGGCAATCGTGTTTATGGTAGTGGATTTGTGTACCTACTGTTGAGCAACATTCCAATCAATCTTCTCTGCACTGAACGATTACTCTCGGTGGAACCAAATCTATTTCAGAATAAACTATTCCTCAGTGGACTAATTGGTCAACAGTGGATTGTCCTATTCTTTACTCACATCTTTGCAGCAATCTATAGCAAACGTTTGCACTCACCTGCAAGGCAATTGTTTCATCTGAGTATTGCAACAAAAAGTAGAAACGACAAGAGAAATGTTCGATTCAAGGTCAAATTACTGCTCTACATCTCAATGCTACACAACACGAACCAATACGGCATTACCTATGGCATCTATGGATTGGTCACTTTCAAAACTTTTGTCAAATATTTGATGATCTACGTAAAGCTGCTTATGATTACTTATAAGATCATGAGGGAATAGTCTCGTTTGACAAATAATAAATAATGTTGAGGTTTTCATTTTATCTTTCATCTGTAGTCCATTTTATCACAACTTGGTGCAGGTGTTTCAATGATTGCTATAACCAAACATCAAATAAAGCTATGTAGTTTTGCAAAATGGGATGAACAAGTTCAAAGTCCAAGTCCAAAGCAATGCAGCTGTATATGAACAAAGCAACTGGAAACGGAAATGTCACTCTTCGTGAAATCAATAAATACTTTCTTTGGCAGGATGTTTTCAGAACCAAAAGATGATAGCAATGTTTGCATTTCCTCTCCATCAATCCACTAGGAGATTTTTATAATGCTATTTAGTCGGATAAGTTGCCTATTACAGTACTCAAGTCAAAGTAAGTTATATTTTATTTTAAATAAAATGAAACAAGAATATGAACAGCAAAAAAATTCGTATACA
The DNA here is from genome assembly GCA_023373905.1 of Rhizoglyphus robini. NCBI lineage: Eukaryota > Metazoa > Arthropoda > Arachnida > Sarcoptiformes > Acaridae > Rhizoglyphus > Rhizoglyphus robini. Next base: position 7,320,169 of record JAKIJQ010000001.1, on the reverse strand, counting down.
ATTATAATTGGAATACATTTGAATAGTTAGAATACTTAATAGTTTATGTTAAGTGATGCATGGAATAATACCATTGGTAGTTGAATGAGATAACTTGAGCTACTTCGAGATAATTCGAGTTCTACTGATAAATTGTTGTTGGCTTATACACAATAGGAACCTTTTTCGGACGATGGTCCCAAAGTGGTCATTTTGAAAACTTTATCCATCAGGAATATTTCATAATTTTTAATCGCACATTGTTACGAAATATTAAAGATATCGGATGACATAAAACGTGTAATATTTTGAATAAATTAGGGGATCGTGAAATTGAACAGGTTTGTCAACAATTGTCAGGTTTGAAAACAATTGCGGTGCTTCACTGTGAAATATCACGATTTCCAATTGTGGCCATTTGGCCATCAGGTTGCCCACCCTTGCAGCATAAAACATCATTCATCGTTTGGCGGAAGCGATATAGAATGGCACACAACTTCCAAGCCGATTGTTTCGCCAACTTGAACCGAAACAGAATGTCTTCCGAACTGAGCAAGAGTAAGGCAGTGCCGTCAATGTCTTGTTCAAGGAATAGTTTCGCCATTCGAGGGAAACCCACTGCGGTGAGAAAGGTAGATACATTGTCGGGCTCCCAGTTGAGCACATTGTTTGGCAGACTGAACAATGCGCTGGTTTTGCCGGGATCGTCCTTACAAATTAGGGTCAACTCGGCATTGGCCCAGGCAATAAAGTTCCGCTTTACATCGAGAGTACCTCCAGTGTTCCAGAGTTGGTCAATGTTTCGGTCAAACGGCTCAAAAGACTCCCAGTCACACTCGATTTTATCTTCTTCCAGGTCCTGTCCTACTTGATGCCCATTTTCAAAGCCAGAAGAAATTGATTTTTCTATGTGTGTCTTCTGTGTAGTCAATATTGGGAATGTTGACTCATTGAATCCAGGTGAAATTGGGTTTGAATTAGCCTCAAGTTCGGACTCGTCATCGATTGTAGGAATTTTGTGACCGTTAGTAACTACATTCTTTGCCGGTGTTTCCGTTGTGGGTACAACGGTTGGAGCCAACGCAGGGACACTTTGATCAACTATCTGATCAGCTAACTCATGAGTTACACAGGAAGCAGTTAGGATTTTGGTTGGGCTTGGTTGTTGAATTTCCGTTGGCTTGCTGTCGTCTATAGGAATACTATTAATGGCGCTTGATTCATGTTTTGTGTCTTTCGGGGTTAGTGTAACTGGCGTTTGTGGAGAAGGTGCACTTGATCGAGATCGTTTTGGTGTAGTTGCTTGTGGGGCTGGTGCTGCGACAGTTGCCACTCGTTTGGAAGACCGTGTTGGGACAGAAACTTTTCTTGTACTTGTCACTCGGGCAAATGGTTTCGGTTCAGTCCTGGCACGTTTTGCAGGTGGTGGTTTGGCTGGAGTGGCCAATGGTGCAACGATAGATGCTGCTGATTTTCGAACTGACGATCGGGTGACCCTGGTGGTAGGATGAGAGCTGGACATGATCAGCATTAGTGTTGAATGGCAAAGAGATGATGCAATAATGGCACAAAACTCAATAAAATACAAATGAATTTTCAACGATTAGCTCAAATTATGATTGAAATAAAGCAGTCGATTAGAGCGCGCTTGCTTGGCATATTGCCGGCTGCCGGCATGCCACGTTGAAAGACGTACAGTATGAACAGCTGTTAGCGGTGTGCAACTTTGAACATTGAATAATTCCGTAATCAAATCAAGATAAGCATTTGGGGGCAAATGTTCCTACTGTGCAGTACACACCACTGCTTCCAGTGGACAATCAACTCGATGATATTGAGTTTAATTGAACCGAGTCTCTGTTACGGAGTGAAGGACGTCCATCGGTAAAATGACACTCTTTCAATAGAATGCATTTTCGAATGCCTCTTTTGGTTCTGTGTAAAGACATGTCAAAAATGAAATCATTCAATGAATAATGGACCAAACCTTGTAAGTAGCATCAAATTACTCTACTGCTTCACTTATTAATTCCACGAATCTTGCGCCAAAGTTCACACAAACTAAAGCCAATGACATGATGATGTCTCTAATTGCAGGTTTACATGTCAATACTCTAATACGCTCAATAGAACACGTATCATTAAACTTTAATTTAAAGGTAGTGAACCTACCTCATTTGGTGATTCCATTTCGAAAGTTAATCTAATTTGAATTTCCACCAATTGAGGGCAGCAACGATGTGAAAGACTTCTACTGTAAAAGACATTGAATGTCAATAGAATTTCGCTACATTGAATGATGCATGCGCAGACATCTATCCAGACGGTTCTATGCACATGTGGCTTTGATCTACTCCAGTTGGCGAGCCATCCTCCCTCCCCAGCCTTGAACTCGCTCTCCTTACACCTCTAAACATGCATCATAAATTTTAATTGATTCAACCGACGCATATCGTTGTTTGCTTTGGCAAAAGCATGCCTAATGAAAAGTTCTGCCTGGAAGTGCCCATTGAAAGTGACTGGTAAACAATGAACCATTCAGGTTAAACTCATTTGCCTACATTTGTGGATATCTTAAGATTTCGTTTAGTGTATTTTTAAAACTGAATGATTAAAGTAAAATTGATTTTGTACTTTAAAATGTCAAATCAAGAAATGAATCTAATAGGCAAAATAATGCTAATTGCAACGTCCATTTAATTGACATTGCTTTTTAGTATTTTCGTTTTTTATATAATATCAAACAATCAATCATTGATAAAACATACCTTTTACTGAATGCTTCCAATACGCACCAACATCTGGCATAAATCCCAATGTCACGAATTAATTGAAAATGTGATGTCGAAAATTCAAAAATAGCAATTTTCTTTTCAAATTACACCGCGTAAAACAAGAGGCATAGTGGAAATGCGTTGTTGCAACATGCAAGTTTGCGCATTGCACATTCACTTTCGAAACAGTCTCAATTTGCAAGGACCACCTTCTTTCGAGTCGACTCGAGTGAGTGTGCGTCAAAACTCGAATAGTTCTCGCAAAGTTATAGCTAATTAGCCATTGTAAAGAAAAATTCAATGCGATGCTTTCTTGTTCTTTGGGGGTGGAGTTTTGAATAATAATTTATGGTTCTTTCTTTGCGAAAGGATTGCCACGTACACTGCTGGACTGCAGAGGAGCCATTTTGGATCTGCATTGTTCATTGTTCACTTCAGTTTCTCTCCTCTCCTGCTCCACTCAATATCTCGGCAATTTCGTTGGCAATCTCACTACCTTCGGTCCCAACTTTTTGGTCCTTAATCTTCGGATAACCGTTAACTGAGCTAACTAAGAATGGCACGTACCAAGCAAACTGCTCGTAAATCTACTGGCGGCAAGGCCCCTCGAAAGCAGCTGGCCACTAAGGCGGCTCGTAAGTCGGCCCCAACGACTGGCGGCGTGAAGAAGCCACATCGCTACCGTCCCGGCACTGTGGCTCTCCGTGAGATACGCAAATACCAAAAGTCGACTGAATTGCTCATTCGCAAACTCCCATTCCAGCGCTTGGTCCGAGAAATTGCCCAGGACTTTAAGACTGACTTGCGCTTTCAGAGTGCCGCTATCGGAGCTTTACAAGTAAATCAAGTTGCGCTTCGAATTTGATCAACACTTTGTCTAATCTATATTTTGCCACTTTACAGGAAGCTTCTGAGTCTTATCTTGTGGGCCTGTTCGAGGACACCAATCTGTGCGCCATACACGCTAAGCGTGTTACCATCATGCCTAAGGACATTCAATTGGCTCGCCGTATTCGTGGAGAACGTTCTTAAGCATGTTGCAATATTGCAAGCTCCTTGCAATATTCGTCAAACAACTCCATGAAATCATTTCTTCTATGATCGCATTTAATTACTAATCATTTATATCCCTATAAGGCCATTACCACATAATACGTTATACATAATCTTAGAAATTCATTTTACGCCAATACCAAATACTCCAATCAGTTTCATTTAATTTTCATGTAGATTTTTAATAGTTTTATTGATTTCTTTATGAACATAATATGCACAAACTCAAAGGCACGTACAGTCGGAATCCTCGTACATAGTGACAACCACGCCCATATAGTCAACGAGTGCAATTGTGTACGTCACAATCTTAGGGAAATAAGTTTTCAATTTTGTATTGAGTTTACTAATAAATTCGTTCGACATACTGCAAATGTCCAAGTGTTTCAAATTGGGGAACAATGGCACAATTGTGCCGGCAAATTGTTCTACTGTGTACTGCTCACTGGTGGGTTGACCGAAATGAATTCTTGTGAGCAATGTGAATGGCTTCAAGTTGATAGTCGATTCGAGTGTTAATGTGTCCAGGTAGGCATCGAACGTGAAATCGATCATGTGAGGTAGTCGGGTTAGATGCTTGAGCACCTTCGAGAATGGAGTCTGTAAATAAAGCACAATTTGGTTAAGATTTCAGAGACGAATATATGAGAAATAAGGCTTATTGCCAATAACTTACATTGACAAATCCAGGTGCGTAGTAACTTTCCAACAGTGGAAATCGTTTGCATATAACATCAGGGAATAATCGCTCAAGATGGCTAAATTTGAGTGGATTTCCAAGATCTAATTTGAAATATTTCAAACTGGCCCCTATGTGAGGATGTTTGTCAAGCAACTGCTCAAAGGCGTCCAAATCGAACTTCATTGGCGCACAATGTGCCTCCATGGTTAGCCATTCCAAATTGGCGCCCAACTGTTGGATCACCGGAACAACATCTCCATGGTAGTGAGTAAGGTCGAGACTTTTCAATTGGGACAACATTGACACTTGAGCACAAATTGCCGGTGGAAGGTTGAACATTTTGAACCAATTGATTTGGGCCAATGAACGAAAGGAACTCAGTGCCAACCACCACTGCGTGTTGATTTGGTCTGATTTGCTTCCACCGTTCAGGGTGATGATCTTCAGTTGGTTGTTGACTCTTCTCCAGCGTTGGATCAACTGAGGGAAGAATGTGTTCAACCGTGGGTGGTAGTACACCAAGAGACAGGCAACGTTCGGGAAAAGACTTGCAATCAACTCGGTGTATTGGGCTATTTTGTGTTCATTGCCCGTTGAATCGAGCACCAGTTTCACAGACATTGCACTGCACTCTTTGTCACGTTGGTCCTTCACACAGCCGTACAGCTCGAGACCATGCATAGTATGACAAAGTGTTTCGATTGACTGTTGAAGGTGCTCATTGCAGTTGTACAGCTGAAACAATTCTCCGACTGGAATATTGTTCAAGTCGTTGATGCTTTCAATGCTAACAAGACTTGAGTCGGCTGCCTGCAGTGGTGCAGTTGATTCACTTTGTGGTTTGGGACAATCAATTTTGGATTTCCTTTTCTTGGTATTTTTGTTGCTTTTTGTTTTTGCCATAGTGATGATCGTCGATTTTATTTGATCGATTTGGCGATTGTTTCGAAGAAGAGTGTAATTGAAAATGAACAAAACTTGAACTGGCTTATAAATTAGCCTTTTTGCTTGGCGTTTGCTGGCAAGTGAATAATTAAACTGAAGTTGCTTGTTAGTGTTTGCAAATGTTGGCACTGTAAAACTGCTCTAATGAATTCAGCAGTGAGCAGTGGCACTATTTTCAAAACAGCAGTAGTAAAAGACCACAGATCAATTTGACGTTACTGCAAGTTGTAGTGGCATGTCCAACTTTGGCCTCACTTAATAAGGCCCAAGATCTTAAGGAACCGTCTGTGTTTTGACTTACCGCGCATGTGATTAGCCCAACACTCAAATGCACACAAGTACCATAAAGGTAAAAAGGTTGCACTTAGTAATCAACCAACACAAAACATTATGAGTATTTAGTGGCTTTAATTCAAATTTGTTACAAGCTAGACATATAAACAGATATATATTTGCTAAATGAAAAATAACTATTTCGTTAGACACAAAATATTTATTGAAAAAAACAAAACAAACAAACAAATTAATTTCAAGTCAATGATATGTGAAACCATATTCCACTCCAGAGGGTGTGCATGGCAGCGTTATTTATTCTTAGAATCATTCTCTTTGTCCTCTTCTTCCTCCCCACCCTCCTCATCCTCTTCCTCATCAGTGTTATCACCAATAACATCATCATAATCATCATCCACATCATAAATTTCTCTATAATCTTTGTCATCAAATACCAAAGATGCCCGTCGGTTAGGTCTTCCCTCCCACTTTTCCTTGATAGCACGTTCGTTCAGCAGTTGAATGTTTGCCTTCTTCATATTGGGAAATAAACGTGCCGCTTCAGTTCTTAAAGCGTTGGCAAGTTTAGGATAGAAACAGGCCATGTTGATTATTTCCAAGTTGGGAAACAGACGACCAATGGTGTTCGAGAACTGCTCTGCAGTGTAGGTAGATGAAAGTGTCAGGCCAAAAGAGATCACTCGCACACTCGGAAAAGGCTCATATGAGGCAGCATCCTCTTCCGTGAACAAACACACTGGCGAGTCGATGTTGAATTCGTCAATATCGGGCAATTTCGATATTTGGGCGAGAACAAAGTGAATTGAACTCTGTAGGTCAAGATAATAGATACGTTTAGTTAAATACGATAGCAATTGATAATACCGGTCCAAACTTACTTGATGCATTCCAAACACGTAGAAACTGTTCAAATTTCTGAATCGATCACAAAACAGCTCCAATGCCCTTTCAGGACAATCGAATTTGACTCCGAGATAGACCTTCTCAAGATTGATGCAACACTGTGGCAATGACTTGAACACATGTTCCAGTTCGTCACAGTTCACCGTCATTTCTTTTGAGTTTTTAATTCTGAGAAATTTAAGTTTGGCACCAAACTGACGAAACAGCGGAATGAGGTCTCCATTGTAGTGATTGATGCAGATGTACTCCATCTGGCCGAGCATGCCGCTTTGGTTTTTGATGGCAGGCGCAATTAGTGGCACATTACTCCAAGTCAAATTGTTCAGTGACTTGACCGAACGAAGTGCAACCCAAAATTGTGTGATGAAGTGGTCCGTCCGACTGCCACCAATCATCATGATGGTGTTCAGTACTTCGTACTTTTTCCAATTATTCAGCAATAGCGGAAGTAATGAATTCAACCGTGGATGGTAATAGATGATCAACAGTTTTATGTTGGCGAACATGCTCGTTACCGCTTGACAGTAGGCCACTGCCTTCTTCTCTCGGTCTACATCGATCGCATTGACCACCAGTCTGAGTGAAGTTGACTTCCTTTCAATCAGTTCGCCTTCCTCATCATTTTGCATCTCAGAATTACCTTCAAGCATTTTCTTTTTATTGTTGGTTTCCTCGTCCTTTCGTTCATCTTCGGTCAAATCTTTCTCACTACCGTACAGTGCTACACTTGTGTACTTTGTACATAGTTGCTCTATTTCCGTTCGATACTGATTGGCTAGACTGAGTGAGATCAGATCGGGAAGCAACAGATTTTCCAGGTCTTGTGCGTTCTCGATACAGGGTAATGTTACCTTCGGTTTTGGCTGCTCATTTTCTCTGTTGGCTTTCGAATTGTACTTTTGACCTTTTTTCTTGTTTCCCTTCGATTTGTTCTTATTTGCCATTGCGATCTGCTTGGATCTGAAAACACGAAATAAGATTAGCAAAATAAAACAACTTTTTGAAAATGTATATTAATTTAGTCAAACTTATTATCTCCATTTTGTCACAAAGTCCAAAACGGATCCAAATATTTTATTTAAATCTGAATTATCATATATGAGATCAATATTTACACAAACATTTTGATTATTGTTAATCGAACAAGTGTGACTCTACATATTTGTGAAAAAACTCTTGTCCGGACTCGGATTCGTGCAGAAACTCATAGTCCTTAATACAAATTGAACCAAAATTGTCGAGATCATTTTCAAGCATCTTTTGCAGCTTGTTTCGGTCTAACTTTTTAATTTTGCATTCATCCAATTTTAAATTGGGAAACATTTCTTTTGCTTTCTCATTGAATTCGGCAACAAAGCTAGCGGAGAGGCTTCCCAGGTAAATCACCTCGAGGTTAGGAAACAATCGACCAAAAGTATTGCGAAACTGGTCGAATGGATATGTGGAGGGAAGTGTCACACCAAACTCGAGTACTTTCATCGTTTTCATTGGAGTTAAATTTGATGCTCGCTGAGAGGTAAATAGATGAAAAGTGGAATTGACTGTAAATTTAGTCAGTTTGGTGAGTCGAGAGATGCATTTGTACACGGGGGTAGTGTCGAACTGTCATGAATGAATATAATAAAATTGGTCAAAACGATCGAAATAAATAAGAACTTTCAAATGATCACTCAAAGTGAACCTTTGAACAGTCCCGAGAATGTCACTTACATTGCCAAGATTAGATAGGTAAAGTGTTTCCAACTTGGTCCAATGTACGCAGATAAAATTTAACATTACAAATGGATCGTTGAATGGAATGTCCAGGTAGAGGTAAGTGAGATTGGCTGCCAACTGGGGATTCTCCAACAGTAGCCTGACCAGCTTGACAACGTCCGTTTCCGAGATGCAATCGTCCATTTTGAGGTACTTTAAATTGGGGCCCAATTGTCGAAAGATGGAGACCACATCTCCCGAGTAGTCCATCAGCCTCAATGTGCTCACGTGTGACCACATGCCCGACTGTGCCTGTATTGCGGGTGGAATGGCCGGCATTCTGTACCACATTATACTCCTCAAAGACCTCAACGAGCGAAACGAGGCCCACAGTTTAGTGTTGAACTGTGGATCTTTACTGCCACCATCCATGGTGAACAGCTTCAACTTTCCATTGGCACTGTAGTGATTGAACATTGAGGGCAAAAGTAGATTCAATCGTGGATGAAAGAAAATCAACAGTGCTTCAACATTTGGCATCAAGGCAGTGATTGTCTCGCAGAATTCTTTGGCTTTCGCTTCATTCTTGACATGTCTGTCCGCAATTATCAATTGACCACTGTTACAATGGTGACACCATTCTTCCTCATTATTGAACTTTTTCTCATTCACACGAAACTCCTTCTCACTGCCAATCAGTTCGATAGCTTCTATTCGGTGGAAAAGTTGATCGATGTGCAGTCTCCAGTCGGGCAAAGTCTCTCGCAATGTGATCAACTGATTAATGGTAAGCAGATCTAAATCGGAAGACTTCTCGATGACTACATTTGGTTGTGTTGTGCTTGGTGTTTGACTTGGTAATGAATCCGTCGGTGATTGCTTCCTTTGTTGTTTCTTCTTGTTTTTGTTCTTACGATTCGCCATGATGTGACAGTGTAATCTAGATGTTTGGCAAATCTGCAAAGTGACAAAATTTCAGTTCACAGTTTGACAACTTTAATATTACTAATAATAAATACTAATGTTTGCAGTGATTTTCAAGAAACAAAATTTTCAAAATAAATTATAGCTTCATGCATTTCCGGTTGTTTGTCATAAATCAAATAAATTGTTGCATAAACTCTCATATATTTAATCGAATAATTTATTGCTCAACAGTGGAAGGTTAATTTACAAATTAATATTTGTTAATTGGTTTCTTTGGTAATTAGTAATTGTGGTCTCATGACTGATAAATGAACAAATGAATTATATCTAATTGCGTTGCCATGCATTGCACAGAGTCCCATAATGTGTGCCTGTGTTCGTTAGATCGATTTGTACATAAGAAACTGAACTAGTAATCTATCTAAAGGAAGCTGCTAGGAAACAATAAGACGGCAATTACTGTGACTGAGAAATGATCTAATAAAGTACGCTTGACTGCGAGATCGGTCCAGCAATGTCTGCTTTCTATCAAGTAAAAAATGCTCTCCTAGTCACTCAGGTAAAAAGAAATGGAGGGACAAACAGTCGTCCTGATCCCTGCAACTATTCATAATGACATAAGTGCCCTTTTCACCAACATTCCATTTTCCCCTCTCTCTCCAGTAATCCGAGTATTGCCAATTAACTCAAAGTGCAAGTAAGACCACCATTGGTCCACCAATCTCAATCTTATGCCCGAGTGCCAACTGCTGTGAGACAGAGCAGCATTGAGCAAGTCAGTTCAATGCATGTTTCCAATTCTTGGAACTAGAAATATATATATTTGAGCTCAGAAACACTGATTTCATGTAGGGCGCACAGAAAGAAACTAGTTCACAAGCTTTCATGCAATAACTTTCCCTATAGATTAGACTTTAAAGCTACTTTAGGAACTAAATCACATCATGGAATAATTGCAATTTATTTATACAAAGCCCTGTTTGTCGGTCTGTTCGTCATTGATTGATTCTGCGTTCCAAAATGCGAATTCATATATTAGAGCTAGAGGAACAGGATAATCGATTGCGCAATACACCAAGAGCCGACATCCAAAATGGACTCGTCTGTGGATGCCATTTGCGCACGTCAAACTACTATAGTAAATATACGCAGACGTCAAGTCAAAATAGAAAAATAAATAATAATGCCGCACTACTAATGGAACAACAAAGTTCAGGATATCGGCTGGCTAAAAATAAATACACAATGCACAAACACTCACAAAACTAAAATCAAGATTAGATAAAATTTAAATTAGCTCACAATCACAAGCAAATTATTTTCAATTAAAATTTTAATCAAAATATCAATAATCGCTGTTGGTGTAGACTTGAAATATTTCAATAAAAATACTTAAATGGAAAATAATAAAAATGACTCACTTTTGAAGAGAAACAATTTTTGTTGTTGTAAATTTCAGTCCAGGCAGTTTGATTCTATCACAATTTATATATCGGAATGTATGATATTCAGTCTGCAGAAAAAGAAGTGAAAAGAAATTATAATTTGTATTACATAAAATATATTTTTTCCTTTTTATCTCTACCTTTTAGCAGATGAGAATATAGAGAAAGTAACTCTTGAGTGTCAAACAGGGTCATTTAAGGGAATTTTAAAAATGTTCTGATTTGATGCCTTTATTTTGAATTATTCGATCATGTCATATTCAGTCTATAGATTCTGTAAATTTCCACAAAATATTAGTTAATACACATTATATTAATGAATTCTGTTTACCTTGTTAAAGCAAAGTAAATGAGGCCAACAGATGTGAATTTGGTATTAGTATTTTTAATTGAAAATTGAACTTTTTAATAAATAGGCTTAAAGAAATTCGTGGAAAAACAACAAAAAAAACTTTTAAATATTTTCAATTGTGCTTGTAATGTGTGCTTGTCCAAATTATGCTGACATTTATCAAAAAATGTATGTCATTTAGCGTTTATGGTGAATGATAGTGAGTTTGAGAACAGTGAAAAGATGAAATGTCAGTCTGTAGTTTGAGGAATGAAGCGAATGGACAAATTCCCATATTGATGCGTAGTTGTCAACATATTCTGGTGAGGGTGAGTTGATCGTGGATCTATGATATAGATGGGTAGTGGCAAGCGAATCTACATACGAGAATGTCTAAATATGAACGAATTTGCTTGTTTGTTGATGTAATTTCTCTTCGCAACACAAAACACAAAGCAGCTGAAGCCAACAGCCAGTGCAGTGGAGTGGTAACGTGAGCAGCTGCAGTGGTTGCCACTAGTAGTATACTCTCTCTGTATGACAAATGATTTCCCTCTGCCTCACTCGTTCACTCGTTCAGTTGGATCATCCCCTCACACATACACACAAATCCTTTCTCCTCTCTTTGGAGGGTAAGTATTGACTTGTGTGCTACTGCAGCAATACAAGAGGAAAGAAAGGACAAAATGCGCGCGAGCACTTTTGCTTAAATTGTTACAAAAAATATCACATATGGTTGCCCGTTTCGTAGTGAGAAAGTTGCGCGCATAATTCTTTTGGCTATTCAAATTAAACAAAATGATCGCTAATTGTTCAATAGTCGAGTAATGATGCAATTTGTTTAGGTTTTTACTTGGGTTATAAACGTAATAAGTGCACTGTCTTTGCAAATCTGTCTTAAATGTCTTACATGTTTATCATTGGCATATTTGTTTACAAACAATAAGTTGTTGCTTTCAAGTCGTTGACCTACATTTTGTAAAGCAACATTACAAAATTGCTACAGTATCATTAAGATGCATAGCTTAATAATAAATACTTTAGAAGTAGCGAAATAACAAGTTTCTCTTTTTTATGCGAATTCTCATAACAAAATACAATAACCAAAAGTAATACAAAACTTTGCCAAATAGAAATTTGAGCATTCAATGACCAATAGAGCGACATCTAATAGCAGCTTGTGGTAGTACAATAAAAACAAAAATATTAAATCAATCAGAGAAATTAATATGAATATATTTGTAAATGTTCAATAAATGTTAATGAATTTGTAATTTATTTCACTTGTGAAATGCACGAATTTCAAAAAGAATAAACTTATTATACATTTATGCATATATTATATATTTATGCAACGACTAATATCTTGGAATATAAATGCAATATTTGGAGATGCTTTCAAAAAAAATATTAAAAAATGAGATCTATAAATAAATAAATAAAACTAATTACAAATCCGAATTAATGTAACATCGTACAAACCATTTATGAGAATATCGATTTAGTGATATATTCTTACTGTTGCAGACAAACTCGCCCAAACTGTTTATCCAATCATGCATAATGATAAAGTGCAGCGGTGCGGTTGATCTTGGAACACAATACTGGTGGTGTTCTATCAATACAAAATGATAGAATTCGCACTGACTGATGTGGCCTGGTTTGGACGAATGAAATCAATTAGTGGTATTGTTGGATTGGACGCTTATAAGTTTACCTTGATGGGGTCCAGTTTCTTATTGAAAATCTAGTCGTTTGCAATTATGTACGTTTTACAGATTCAGACAGATCTATTATCGCTCAAATTGAAAGTACCTACAATCGAGTTATATGGCACAGCAGAGCATATCTATTTTGTGAGTTTATATCATATGCATTGAAGTGCCAAATAATTCAATGGGGAACTAATCAATTAGCGTTTGTATTGACATTTCATTTGTGTTTATCTGAGATTGTACAAGAAAATATAAAAGACACTCTGACTTTGCAAGCCACATAAACAAGTATTCCTTGGCTCACCCACCCACCCAGCCAAGTCAGAGTGCAATTGAATTTAAATAAAATAAATCATTTTTAATCTAATGGATATTTAATTGTCGATAGCATACACCAATTAAACAGACAATTTTAAATGGTTACAATGATTCAGTACAAACAATGGAATGCAGCAAAATTGTGTTTGACAGAGTCGTTATAATTAAAAACTCAGTAAATGTCAATAAAATAAAATAAACTATTTGTGAGAGTGGCGACAATTAATTAATCATTGATAATATTCAATGCCAAATTCGTTACAATGAATTTTAAATTATGTCACGAATTGAACGGGGGGAAATAAAACATTTCGTGCAAATTCATAAAATCTCATGAGCCGAACAATGTCTTCAATCAAGGCAATAAATTTGAGAATAAATTTGGCGATTTAATCCCTTGATAATAGGCATTGCCAATCCGTGAGATTATATTAGTCGGTGTGTGTTGTTTTAATTTATAAAAAATGTTAAAATTCATTTATTGTGGTGGCATTTAGTTAATAGGCTCGATGTGAGCTATGTCTCAAGACAACCCAGATATTCCAATAAAAGTGAAGAAAGATGTTGATGGAAATTCCGCTGTTAGTCGGATGAAAAGACGAATTTCCAATTTCTGTGACCATCAGCCAATATACACATGATTTGTTGGTTGATAAGCCCAGAAATTGGAGACAGCTCTGTTCCATCAGAATAACAATCGAAATGTCCATCAGCACTTTTCTTCATATTTGGTGCTGGTAATGGGCATCTGATAGTTTAGGCGAGAGAAGATCCCGTGCGGATTCACTTTTACGGAGTCATTTAATCAAGCACATTTTAAACTATAATGCAAACTAGCATGATAACATAAACAATAACACAAACCGATTATCAACTGGTTCGAATGAAGTGAACGATTAGAGCGAAATGTTATGATTACAAAGCTATGCAATGCAATGTCAATTAACTAAAGCAAACAAACAAATCCACAGTAGAGAGTGAATTTAGTTTGAAAGTCCATTTGGGCACAAGTGGCACTTCAAACTAAATCGAGCAAACAGCACAATTGCCTCATCACAAAGTACATCTTTCGCTTTAATTGCTTTACCCTCTACAGGGCGAGGCATGACAAAACTAATTATGTTATTCTCAGAAAATTAAAACGTTTTATGACGAACGACTATGAGCAAATAATTATTGAAAAAAACATAAAACGGGCCATAAAACTGTGTGAAGATTTAGAAAAGCAATGAAATTGTGAGTTAAATTATTACTCATAACTCACATTGACCGAGGAGGTGCTTTGGGAGGAATTTTATTTTTTGAAAGGTCAGCTGTCATCACTTCGAACAAAAGAATCGATCAGCAATTTTAAAATAAAATTGATGAAGGCTGATAATTGCTGTTGAATTGAAATCATTTAAATTTTAATAACTTGAAATTGCAAGAAAAAACTTACCTATGTTTGAAAGTGAATTATTATCAAAATGAACCAAGTTTGTTGACGTTGACATTTTGTTACTCGAGAACGTTAGCTCTTGCGGCATCTTGAGCTCACTCAATTTTTAACTATCAAATCAATGGCAAGTCAATTCATCATGGCATATGCCACTGGCATCGCCAGCGAAGCCAAAATGATGAATTGTGGATTAGTGCTGTGCATTTTAATAGCTCCTCTTTTGAATTCGCGTTCGAACACGACTGCGCATTTACACAACATCGAGAGACTATAACTTTCCTATACTTCTAACTGTGGGTGGAGTATGTGGATTATGAAATGCTTACTGTTGACAGTCTGTTGTCATGGAAACATGATCAATTCAAATGAAATGTATTGCAAAGCTCATATGCAATGTGTGCAAGGTCAAATGATAACTAAAACTACCGCTTCTATAGTTTCATGTGTTGAATTGTAGCTTATCACAAATGAATTTAAAATATAAAAATGTGTCATAATTTTGTGCCATTTTGATGATCTATGAAGTAGTCCGTTGTTGGGATCAGGGCCAGAATAGTGACACGTAAAGACCTCCATGTGCCAAGTTGGCACTGCCAACAGGGTCCTCAACCCGGGTGCCAAAGTGCCACCTGTTGCGGATTCCTGCTCTAACGTAATACCAATGTTCAATTAGTTAAAACTTGCTTTAGGCAAAAACGCTTGATGTCGCTTTTAAATTATATTTCTAAAAGATAATTTAAAAATGCTTACTTTTCTTAAAATATCAGTGGAAATTGTCAAATTGTGTTATTAGATATTAAAAGTTGCCTTGTCTTTCTTTTGGCCATTTTTTTGTCCAATTTGAATCATGTCTCAACCATTTCACCTCAACAACCTTCCCGACTTGTGCATTCTTGTAGTATTTGACCATCTTTCTCTGCAAGAACTAATTAGATATCGTTTCATATGCTTAAGATGGTCTCGTTTGTTGGGCAGTGCATTTTGTCGACGGAAATCGCTCAAAATTCTTTTTGGGCCTCAATCTGAGCGTATGCTTTCTCAATCTTATTTCAGAGATCATTTTCACAAATCAGATTCAATGTTCAATTCAATCAAATTTCCAACTTTAAATCAAGTAGTATCACATCGACTGTCATCAACATTTCCAAATGTAAAATCTGTGATAATATCAGCAAGTCAAATTGATTCTCAAGATGGCCAAAGTTTACTTTTAATTATTGGTAGTTTATCTTCCAGTTTAACCACATTGAGAGTGCATCTACATTTTCAAAAGAAAAATTTTAAATCCACTCAAATTGTTCGGCAACTTATTGGTCGATTGAACCATTTCTTAGATCTTCAAAAATTTCTATTTGAATGTAAAATTTTATTAACAGACTTCAATTTGCCAAACATACATTTACCCATTTTGAGAAGACTCAGTGAATTTTATTTTTACACTTCTGATCCAGTTGATTCAATTTGCGAATCATTGAAATTATTTGAAAAGAAAAATGTTGAATTAAAGAAAATCTGCATTGGCAATGAAGTTTACGACAAAGGAGCCTTGAATTTATTCCTTGGAATTAACTCTGCATTCGCTACTCGATTCAGTCAAATATCCTTTTTCTATCCTCGACTCAATGCTAAAATTCTCAGTCGTTTCTGTAATCATTTCGATAGCCTTGAATCACTGACCATTTGTATGGATTATCTTACTTTGTCGCAATTGACCAAATGCTTAGCGGCACTGAACAAGTTGTCCAATCTTAATCTTAGAATTGATTTTGAAAACTGCGATTCGTTCAGTGACGAAAATGAAATTTCAATTGAACATTTTTGCAGCCTTCCTTCAATCACATCTCTCAAATTACAAATCTGGACAACAGCTCACATCAATCTCAATAGTCGTTATCTCAAGACCATTTTACCCAATCTCGAAACAGTTCAAGTGGAAGGATCATTTATGAATTGTTACATTTGCGGACACTATGATGGACAATTCATTGCATTGGAAGACAAATTGGCATGCCTCAATCAATTGCTTAGCCCTCTGAAACGATGCTCTAAATTGGTTTTTACATTTAATGACGAACAATTGTTGAATTAAGAAACAATTGCAAAATGAATTTTATTAATTAAAATGTATTACATTTGTAAAAAATAACATTCTTCGGTTTGTAAGAAGCAAAAGTTAAATTGCATTTTTCTTTCACCCATTATTTATGATGAACACTTGGCATCAAACAACATACTGATTTAATTGCAATTCCAATCAGACTGATGTGCGATGCTACTTTTCCATCTTAAATAAATTTTGATAAATTCAAAACAACTAAATCATTTATTCTACATTGGTATATTTGTTTACAAATAATAAGCTTCCAAATCGTTGACCTACATTTTGTAAAACAACATTACAAAAATGCTACAGTAATAAACCGATTAAATTAATTTATATTTTTAGTCTTTGCCAAATTTAAGCAAAGAGTGTACTGCTGCTAATAAGCGATCTATAATATATTAGCCAATATACTTTAGGCGAATTTAATCTAACTTTGGGAGGTGAAAGGTCGAAGTAGCTGTGGATGGCCCAACAAAGGAATTTCCTTTTCCTGTTTGAAAATCAAAACTGAAATGCAAATGCTATATTCTTATTATTATTGGTCTATTGTTAAAATTTAATCAAAATTAATTATTATATTGCGTAATGAAAATAATATGTAAATAATGAATATTCTGTCATGTGAAGATTGTCTTTATCTTATCTGTAGCAAACTTTCAATCCACAATCTTGTTCGAATTCGCATGGTCTGTTCTAAATTTAAATTAATTGCTTCGAAAATAATTTGTACCAGAAATGGACCAAATCCAATGCAACTTATCGACAATTCTGCATTCATTCAAAAATATTCACGAGATTTGATTAACTCTAATGAAGGATCGATTGTTAATGATGAATTTTATCAAATTGAATATAGTGGTCTGAAGTTTGCCAAACTGTCTTATGAGATTGTAAATTTCACTTGTGAAACCATTCCGAATATTTGCTCGCTAAAAGTCTATTATGATTTTCCAATATCATACAAAGCGTTGATTTATCTTCTGAAACAATTTAGCACTAAGTTGGTTTCGTTGAACTTATCATACTGTCCTCCTATTGATGTCAACAGAAATGACACAACGACTCTATTTGAAACGATCAATCTAAACTTACCTCAACTTCGACATCTTACATACGATTTCAAGGAATCGTTCTACAAAACATTTGACATTCAAATTGATGTGCCAATACTTAGACAGTTACATGAGTTCAATTTCTACTCAATGGGGTGGACAAATCAACTTGAAACTTCATTGTTTAAATATGCCCAACAAAATAGTGATTTGAGGCGAATTGGCTTACTAACTGACATTAAAGTTAGTGACAATAAATTTATGACAAAATTAATTGCCAACCCAGAATTAAGTGGACGGTTTACTCATTTGAGTTTGAAAGTAATTCCAAAGAATTATGATTTAAAAATTTTAAATCACTTTGGTTCGCTTACAAATCTAGAACTTCATATGAATTCGCCTTCACTGGTCAAACTGGCTGAATGTCTTTCGCCGCTGCATCAATTGAAACATTTCAAGTTACAATTTAATTATTGCACCACATTGTCACCATTTGTCATTGACAATCAAACACCTCGAAGCAAAATAGCTCAATTATTGTCAATTAAGGTGGTTTCTATTGGTTTACGTACTCTGATTTCTCCAAGCAATCTTAAATGCAACATTATGGATTGGATTTTTCCAAACTTGCAAGTGATATCTTTAGGGCACGAACGATTCGAATGTATTCACTGCAATGAAGATCACAACATTTTGATCAGCAATTGGCATTGCATCGCAAGTCTGTTTGATTCTTGGAAAGCATGTTCTCGATTACGTTCTATTTACTATGTTTCAGGGGAAGATGAATTGAACAGAAAGTGGTTAGCAGATGAATTGTTCGGTTTTAACAAATAATTGTTTGTTTTAATTTAATAATAAATAAAATCGATATTTAAAATGCATTTATTGTATAAATTTATTTAAAATATTTTCATAATAAAATTATTTAACTATTGGAATTGGCACTTCGACATTAGGCAACTCTATTGCGGCTCTGGCTAGTCTGACAAGTGAGCCAAAAGCAAAAGTTGCTGCAAAATTGAACTTTTGCCATGTCAAGTGATTAAATTTAACACATGTGCTCAAACAATCAGACTGCTGATGTTCAAAGTTGACCGTGACAATATTTACTAATTGAGCCAACATTGTTGACAAATCTATGATCACCGATCAGGCCATACACCAAGTCGTTTTGTATGGATCGATCTAAACTTATAATTGCTCTGCATGTTGAGCCTGCATCGCAAAAGTAAATTGACCAAATCTCGTTGCATTTAGTCAAGCACATTCTGAACTATAATGCAAACTTGGTTACAACAAAAACAATAACAAAACCAGATTATAATTGATAGTAATAAACTTGTTCAAATGAATTGGAAAAACTAGGCAGTGCAATGTATACTTAAGCAAACAAACAAATCCAAAGTAGAGTTAATTTAGTTGGAAAGACCATTCGGGCACATACGGCACTTATGAAAAGACAAGCAAACAAACAGCGCAATTATCTCATCTCAAAGTGCAAATTTCGCTTTAATCGCTTTGCCCACTATTGTTGAATTGAATTTTTGCCCATTATTTATGATGAACACTTGGAAAATGGCATCAAGCAGCATATTGATTTAATTGCAATTTCAATCAGACTGATGTGCGATGTCACTTTGAAAGTTTGCATCATAAATAAATCAATTAATTTGATTGACTCAAAACAACTAAATCATTTTTATGCAATAGAACAGTGTGAATTTAAAAAACAGTTTGAAGCAGATTCAACTTGTTGAAACGTCTGAAGAAATGTTTATTTTAGGAGATTGAGGATGAAGCAAAATTAAAACAAATATTTTAATTGAAGTATTTTTGAAATGGTTGACATGTGAAATGTGATAAGCACGAAAGATTGATGCGCTTCGAATGTATTATTACATGTACATTGTACACTGCACATTGTGCAGACATTAACATCATGTTTGGCTTCTCTCCAATTTGTGTATCACAAAATCATTAAAGCCAAATGCAAAAGCGGCATTTTGATTACAAATGTAAATTGTGCACATTCACTCAAAATTGTCATTTCAAATCTTTATGCAATTGAGCTTTAATGAAACTGAAACACACATTTCGATTCCATAAATGAAACCTTGAACAGTTTGCAAAAGTCAAAGTCTCCTCTATTTGTTGAATACTCCACCAGTTGCGCTGATACCGCTGTGGCATGGTGTTGCACACGAGATGCACTCCCGCCTGGCAACGGATGCATGCCTATTTGTGCGCCAGTGAAAAGAAGGGTAGACAAGCATGTGGACAGTCTGTTCAAAGGTGATGCTAATCAACACAAAATAGGTCATTATGCTGTGAAGTGCACTTTATGTTCTTGTCCCTGCCAGCAAGCTCTAACAAAGATGTCTCGATCCTACACCATTCGGTCGACTCCCTCACTTCGAACCCTGCGTCCACTGCCCCGAAAGCGAGATTCACTCAAATGGTGGCAACGACCATCCGCATTTGGACCACTCAGCAAAGGAAGTTACATTGCATCGATGTATTCTCTAATTGAAAGTTTACTTCAAATCGCCTTGTCCGTGTTCGATATTTACTGTTTGATTCAAGCCGCGCCTGGATCGAGACACTTCACTGGACTAGGACTTGTGTCTTTTATGTTTGTCTACAGTGGAAATGAACATGTTCGCCTTGGGCTGATGTTCACAGCTGTTGGTTTGATCATCTGTTCGATTTGTCTGTTCTGGTTTGGATTGGTTCTCATCAAAAATCTGAATCAAGTTGACAATGACGAAAGCAATCTTAAGTTACGTCCATGGATTTGGGCAATGATTGTCTTTAGCAGTGTTCGTTTGATGTTATTGGTTTTCCAGTCCCTTGTGAACGATTTGTACTATTTGTATCACCAAGTGATGCTCATGCTGTGGATCATATTGATTGGACTCAATGTGTTTGCCTGTTTAGTGGTGTATTGGTTTGATTGTGCCTTCCACCCAATCCGAGAAGTGTATCATCTGCAAGAGCTTTCCCGGTCTATTCAACATAGTCAACTGAGTATTCCATCATTTATGTCCGAAGTACCTCCACTGCACACAGTAGTGCAATTTCGTAATCCCCGTCAGTATTGTTCACAAATGTCACTTCAACAGTGCCATCAGCAGATAAATGACCATCTGTTGAGTCGACAGTCACTGGCCACACGATTTTGGTCCAGTCAGAACAGTATTGCATTGAGCGATCGCATCGATGCCAACCGAGAGCAACAGTGCAAACTGTGCAATGATGAGTTTACTAACAATTGAAGCTCACAGCGATGCATTAACTAGGTTGTAAATAAACATTTGGCCAATATCTTATCAGCATGTTCTCAAACACAAACACAATATGACCTTTGACTCCTTTAGTCACCAACTTAATCAGCTTTCTCTTTTGATAGTATTTTGAATTTGTCATTTACCATTTTGTTTACACGCAAATTGTTGTCATTTGTCATGGACACATTTAGTATTCTTCTGTTGAGTGTCGCTGTTCTGTTTTACCTTCACCTGTACACCTACTGTGCCTACGGCTCAACCGACACTAATTATCTGCTCAAGTATCTGTGGGGATTGATGCTAAACACCAAAGAGTATCATTTCTTCTTTTGGAAGTATGTGTTCCTTACATTCCTGATTGGTCAATGCTGTCGGGTCATTTTGTTTTCATGTATTGTGTTCATCACTTATTTCTACAGAATAATTTTCAAGCTTTGTCGTGAAATTTGTAGATTATAGACAATAAAATGATAAATTAAAATTATGTCATCTAGTGAGTTATACTTGCACTGGTTAATTTAAAATTCGTCGTCATGCAATGGAATGACTGGTCAAATGGCGACATTCTAATTTGAATTAAGACTATTTGTCCTTATATTTGTTCACAATTGCCAATCTCGATTTCATTTTCACTGTTCGTTCCTGTTTGTGTTGACTTGTTATTTTTTCAGCGAATTACGATTACGTCGATTAGCTCTTTCAAAATGTCTATCAAATCGACCCTCTCTGGATGGCAATTGCGTGTTCTGCTCTTAGTGAAACTACTTTTCCGTTTAATTGGCTTTCCTCTTTCAGTGCTCTACCATTGGTTGTCTGTGCAA
Source organism: Rhizoglyphus robini (assembly GCA_023373905.1). Lineage (NCBI taxonomy): Eukaryota > Metazoa > Arthropoda > Arachnida > Sarcoptiformes > Acaridae > Rhizoglyphus > Rhizoglyphus robini. The sequence goes on along the minus strand of JAKIJQ010000001.1, from coordinate 7,298,403 downwards.
AAAGTTAAAGTGGATTCAAAGATTCAAGCTAGTGACACGTCCTTGTTGGCTCACCAAAGTCATGACCGCACCATTGTGCTAGCTCGTACTTCGATGAAAGTGTTCACATGTGAGCACACCTGGACCATCGAACACTTCTCTCACTGTGACCTTCATGACCCTGATGTGGACTCAGTTCGGTCGGCTAAGTTTTCGGCACCAAGCAACGACAAAGTGTGGTTCCACTGCACCGTTTACCCTCGAGGATGTCGAGAGCAGAGTGATGGGCATGTGAGTTGGTTTCTCAATTATGAGTCCAGAGAAGAAACTGTCGACAAGATGGCGGTCGGATTTAAGTTGTCTGTGATGAGTGGGCTAGGCGAGAAGTACTTGTCAATGAGTAAGTCACATTTGCACTGTCGCGAACTAATGGACAAACTGTTTCTTTTCATAAGACTCCAAGTTTGTATTTGAAGGTCGAAAAGACAACTGGGGAATATATAAACTGGTTTCGCGGGAAGAACTGACTAATCCTGCCAACGATTTATTGCCCGAGGACAAACTCACTTTGCACTGCGAGGTATGACGACACTTGCATTCTTCACACACTTACATTCTGCAATAGGTTAGCTATGTCACCGACTACATCTCTACTGCCGATTTTGAGGCAAACCACAGCAATTCAGCTCTTGACCTCGGTGCGAACCTGTGGAAGTCGAGTCAATTCACCGATCTGGTCTTTACCTTTTCCGATTGTCGCAAACTCGCAGCCCACAAAGCAGTCCTAGTGACTCAATCGTCGTTTTTCCGAGCCATGTTCAAGCACGACATGCAAGAAAGTGTGTCCAACTGTGTGCAAATTGTCGATGCTAGGGCAGAAGTGTTCGGAGAGATGCTCAGATTCATCTACACTGGAAAGGCTAAGCACCTCGATACACTCGCCACTGAACTGCTCGTGCTAGCCAACAAGGTTAGTTTGGCTTGTGTGTTTGCACTTTATCATTTGTTTTCCTTCTTCAGTACCAACTGGACCCACTCAAGTCCCTCTGCGAGCAGGAGCTCTGTTCGCGACTGAGTCCCTCTTCAGCGCCCAACCTGTACCAACTGGCCACCACCCACAATGCATCTCAACTCAAAGCCAAGTCATTCAAGTATCTGCAAAAGTAATCACCTCCATCTCTGTGTCCAACTCTAACCTTCCCATTCACAGCGACACTCTGCAAAGCATTGGCGACCTTCTGTTGGGCCAATCAGTTGGACAGTTGCTGCAGACTCGTGAGAGCATACTCTCGAATCTATCCAAACAGCGCCAAGATATGGCCAAAGAGAACAATGAAAGCAACTAAGCTCATTCGGTCGATAGCAATTCTGCTTGATCGCACAAAATATTTTATAGCTAATTCTTAACCCAAATTTGTATTATTATGTTTTAACTTATTGACAAATGATCATTAAACTGTATTTCATGTCTAATTACTGATTTGATTATTTATTGAATACTTTTTAATGTTTGATTTGGTACTAAATAGAATTGATGAAAAAATATACCTGAATTCAACTGTGCAAGTGATATTGATAACTTTGTTATTAAACCAAGATAGAGCCTCCACTGGATTGAGATCTTTTGGATCCCGAAATAGGTCCGCCAATAGTTCCATGAGCATCATATTCATTAGACTGCAGTCCCTTCTCGTTGAGCAGTGAACCATTGGTCTCGTCAATCGGCTCAATGTCATCTTCGTGAGCAAGGTTTTCGGGGAAATTGTCTTGATTTAACTTTAAATTTTCGTTACTCTCTCCTTCCTCGTCTAGATCGTCCATCGATTTGGTTTGTTCGTGGGGGCGTGGAGGAATTGGCGGCACTTGGGTTGGTGACCAGGATGTGCGAATACTGTTGTACTTGCTAAGGTGAAGCTGAGACATAAAAGATCACATAATTGAACATTAATATAAATGAAATAATCAAAGGACAAACACTTACATGTTGATCGTCTCCATTGACGACTTTCTTTTGTGCATCAGCGTCCCGCTTTAGCCTCACCCAAACCACAGCCAGGAAAATCAATATCAAAGTGGGAATAAGGCAAACGAGCAAAATTCCCGAAATAGCAAATGTATACTTGATTGTCTCGATACACATGGCATCGACACCCCAACTCCAGAGTCCATCTTCTCGACACCTCCTCACCTCGTACCCAACAATTCGGTAACCATCACTGCAACTGAACCGAACTATCGTGCCGGGCCAGTAACGATTTGAACTTTTACGTCCGTAGATTGGTTTGTCCAGTGCAGGACACCGAATGATCTGGTCTTTCACAATGGAGTGCATGTTTTGTGCAATGGCCTCCTCTTTTTTGGTGTTTTCCGCAAAGTCCGAGTCACCAGTGACGGCATAGTCGTATTGACAAAATATCGAGTCCGAACAGGCTCGAAGTATGCCCTCGTCAAAGTCATCCAGATTATATGTGAATGTTGGTATAAAGTTGTAATCGTCGTAGATCGAGTGGGACACTACGTCGTGGAAGAATAACGACTGGGACAGATTGACTTGATTCACTTCGAGCAAACGATATTTGGTGCCAAACTCTCGATGGACCTGTTCACGAGTCAACACTTGCGGATTAGCAACTAGTCTTCCGTTCGGTAACATAAAATCGTCTTCAACATTTCCCGAATAATAGCCGAGCAATCCTTTGGTGGAATTGACATAAGTGTTCGGTAGATACACGTGAAGAGACAGAGTGCCAGCAGGGTTAATCAGCAACTCAACACCTGCCCCTGAATCAAACATGGCAATCATGTGAGACATGTTCCTAATGCCCGACGGTTGGTACACAGTGACACCTTTCGTGTGAATGGTCCTCATGTTGTCGTCCCAATAGTAAAGATACTCCTTGTCCGCAATGAGGAACATCTGGTTGAACCATCGACATCCGTCTGGCCGAATACGAAACTCGACAATCGAGGAAATATTATCACGAATTGAGACTGCGGTCAATTGGGTTGCAGGCAAGCCAGGCAACTGTTCAAAACGACCGTGAACATCGAACTTGTGGATTGGACTGTCTGTGTGTACGAGCACATATTCGCCTTTGCCATTGAATGTATAGTTGAGCTGGTCAAAGGTGACAACGTGAGGATCGCCGAATATTGAAGCTAAAAGTAAGGTCAAACATGAGTTGGAGTTGTTTTGGACATTGACAATACCAATAGCAGCAGGCTGATAGTTGGAACAGTCCTGTGATGTACGGAAATAGTTGAACATAGCGCAAGTCTCTGAATCGTCTTCATGTTTTGCCCATTTGCAGCAGTAGTAAAAGGGCATAATGTCCTGCTGCCAGTATGACAAAGTTGGCGTCTGTTGGATAAAGAGCATATTAAAATTAACTCATTGTATTAAATCTTATTAGCTTCTCACCATCCATGACATCTTGAATGGATGCATTCCATAGATGAACGACCTCGAAGGCCGTCCACCATACATCGTGTCCGAACTGCGAATTAACTCGCCATAATCATCATAACAACATTGTTGACCAGAGCCACCAATTCTTAAATGACACAAATTTGAAATACAAATTGACAACAAGCACAAAGTACTTACGAAGGTCTGGCACTTCGGACACAGTGCTGTGCCCCGTGATGTCTCGAATCGCATTTCTTATCGACCACATTACATCGTTCATCTGGTGCGAATCGACCTTTGTCCAATTCGGCTTGAGCCAACGTACACGGACAACGAAATAAAGTGGTGGCAAAGTATTCGTTCTGGTTTTCACGATCGTACCACTTGTGACAGAAATTGTATTGCCAGTTTTGGCCATACTCGACACGCCACTTCTGCCGAAGAAGCCAACCTAAAACATTTCACGTGTAAGCAAATATACAAAATTATTATCTAAACATACCAAGTGGCAAAGGATATGACCACTCAGTCATGGTCAACTCCTGTCCTGTCTTGTTCACTCCAATGAAGCCATAGTGATAATCATATCGATGCAATTCAAATTGGGGCAACTGGTTGAGATCCAACTTGTACTGTCCAGTGTTGGCAATGCCCTGCACCAGATCCATAATCCAAATCATTTGTGGATAGAGTGTGTCATCCAGCTCTTGGTATGCCCAAATCGAGATGGTCACTCGTTCACTCTCACCACCACCAAGTTTATCTTCTTTCCACTTTATTGTCAAAATGTGCTCTTTCTGGTCGATAAAATTAGGATTCTTCTCGAGAAAATCCTTTTCTTCTACCCAAACATCGAATTCTCGTTTTGATTCAGGCGATTCTGAAGTAATAAAGGGTAATAAGAAATATGATTGAAGGATATGCCAATACTTACGAATGTAGAGACGAGTGTAGAAGAATGTCTTGTCATCCACAGTTACAGTCAAATCGATGTAGCCTTAAATTTGAGATAATTAGCATTTAGGAAATTGGCAATTGAAAATATTCACACCTTCATACAAAACTTGCGGTGTCACACAGTAGGCCACATTGTTGGTCTTGTAATGACCCTTCACCTGAACAGTTTCAAACCGACAAGTGATTCTCGATTCAGGAGTAAAACAAGGTCCGGTAACTTCAAGCAATTCTTTGCCCAAACTCGTGACATAATTGACCGAAGTGGTCATTGCCTAAGATTAATCAATTAAGTAAACAAATCTTGTTGATCCTTATTTAAGCACAAAATTTACCATTCGGTCAGGAAGTGTTGGATCAAGAGATTTCTCCACACACGACCCTTGGAAAAGTACATCGTGCACTTGAAATATTCCACGTCCTTTGATGTTGTTTGCGTAACCAATCAGTGGGAGAAGGGAAACTCGTGGATTTTGTGAATAAGGCACAAACTCATAGGTTCGAGTCGAATTGCCAGCGTTGAAGCCAATCTAATTATTTGGCAATAATCAAGTTAATAGCCAATCGGCAAACTCAATCAGTATAACTCACATAAGCAGCAGGCCCATTCAGTCCATCGAAGTTGTCCAAATGAGTAATCCAGGTAATCCACTCGTAGTTGTAGAACACAAAAGTGTTCACCTCGTCCGTGCCAATCACCATTTGGTATGTGTTGGTCTTCAGTTCTTTGTCCGCTCGTTTGTTTGCGAAAGTCATATTCTTCCAAGTGATAATCAACACAAACTTGGGCACAAATCCACCAGAGCCAGCCATTGCCTGGTCAAAGTCCGTAAGAATCCTCTCCTTGTACACCTCATCTTCCATCATGCCCACATTTTCAATTCGAAAGTACACTCCCGATTCTTTGATCTCAGGGGGAATGTCTTGGTGGGCAAAGAAGATTGCCATCATTGAGGGATCTTCCTCCAGCTTTGGGTCTGCAGGCACAGCTGGAAAGCTAATTGGAAATTGGTATGACTTCAATCCACGATTGAAACTGACATAACCATCTTTGTGCACCCAAATGTAGTGGTAGGCGAAACCAAAGAATGGCAGACGAAAATGGAGTGGCTGATCGTGGAATTGTTTCATTGAGTTTACCGTGGTGAGATAGTCCGATTCGTCAAATGGATACAACAACAGATGAGACTTGTCATTTGCTGGTGCACCTGGTCGTGGTGAGGGATGAACTGGTTGATATGGAGACCGTACATTTGTCTGTACATTTGGCGCGCCTAAAACAAAATTTCAAATTGATAAATCGATTGAAAATGTACAAACAAAGCGGTTTGACAATGTTATGTTTACATCATAGATGTCTCTGCCGTCAAGAGTCTAGACTATATTTGCAAGTTTATTTTGAATGATTTAAACATATTTTCAATTGATTGATTGAAAACTGAAAATTATTTTTGTAATCAAAACTCACTTTGAATTTGCTGTTGCTGTTGCGAATCTTGTTGGCAGATGACGAAATTTGTTAAAGTGAAAAGTATGATTAATGAGCAAATTATAAGCTTCACACGGAAACATCCGTGAGCATCCATTTTGGAAGAACAATTGAAATCTCAAGTTTTTCGAATTGCTTTAATTGAACAAAATGTAAAATGTATGATTTGATGAAGCAATGATTATCAAAGTAACTCAACAAACTATTGTTGCAGGTTGATTAAAACATTATCAACTTATTGGCACAACAAAATGAAATGAAATGAAATAGAGCACATGCATGAAAGGCACCGAAAGGTGTGACATGCCAAGTGAGTCACATTAATGAAAGATGTCCGTCGCATCATAGGACACCACGAGGAAGGGGCAGAGAATATAAACGAACAAACACATTAGATTGCACTACGATTGTGCCCCTCTGTTTACCGATTGTCACACAAATGTGATCGTAATTATGATAAAAAGAAATATTTAATATCTTATACAATATGTTCAGTAATATGAAATGTTTAATCAAATTTTGCACTAGTTAAATGCAATACTAAATTGATGGTTTATTTTGAGTAATTTACAATGGCCAGTCTGTACAGTGCCAACTGAGTCCAACTGTAATCGAGTAATTGCCTTTTAATATACGATCACATAAGAATGTCCCTCGGATAATCCCCGGAATTAGTGTCGCCTTTGAGCAAGTGAAGTTGATGTTGATCGGTTATAAATGTGTCAACAGAGTGGCGTTCTGTTTGCCGTAAGGCGGACAGTTCTTGTTGACATTGTCTGCGCGTTTGACTGCCGACTGTCGAGTGAGTGACTTTGATGTTTATTTGAAATTCAATTAAATGGACCAATTGTAATTTTTATTTAATAATTTTAATCAATAGATCAATAATCTGTATAGACTTCAGTGTCATCAAACAAGTCATTGTTCATTGCTCGGCCCAATGGTCCATTTGTCTGCTCGTGATCCATCTCTCCGAGGTTGTCTTTGAGTGGAGTAGAAGTGCCACTGGGGCCTGACGTGGTCACCTCAATCGATTCATTGGTCGAACTGGCAGTGGTTATCATCGTGGTAGTGTTGTGTTCGGCGCGTTCATAGTAGCCAAATTCTCCAGCATAGAGCAGCAATATCATGGTGATCAGTGCCATTGCGGTGTAGCCAAAGAAGAGTGCCAGTCGAGAGTGCCATCGCATCAGGTAGAAACACATGGTGCCCAGTGGACCTGACTCGAAAATCGTCTTGCAACAACCACCCGGGCCGGTCTTGGGCATGCCTGAGGCTTGGGCCTTTTGACCTGGTGCGGTGGTGGCTTGTGCGATAGTTGTGGAAGGCATACTGAGGGTTATGTAGATGTACAGCAAGTAGATGTGCAAACAGTGTAAAGGCACAATGATGTAAATGTATAGCAGAGACTGAATTACACTAACAACTTGTGTCAAGCCAAACACTACATCTACATGGCCACTTCATATTTTCGAAAAAAGAAAAGAAAAAATTCGTTACTAAAGGAATTCCATTCTGAACGTGTCCATTGAGTCCCATTCCCAGTGCACCGAACGCTAACGAGTCTCCTTTTATCAGATTGGCACAAATAATCCAACCAGCAAACAGCCCCTGTGGCCTAACGGATAAGGCATCGGTCTCCTAAACCGGGGATTGCGGGTTCGAGTCCCGCCAGGGGCCTATGGCTTTTTGTCTTTTACTTTTAATTCGTTAATTTGGTGTTCGATGTTATCTATCGAAATTTGCATTTTTTTCAATTGGCAAACTATAAAATTGATAATACAGTTATTGTGGTTTTTATTTAACTCTGAAGATGGCGCCACCTCCGCCATTAAATAAATAAAATGTATCGAATTCCTCAAATTCATTTTAATTTTTTAGGCAAATAAATTCATAAATATTATCACAAATATGTTTATCAAATTGTCATAATTAATAAAATTTAAATTTAGTAAAAATTCAATATAAATATAATCAAGATTTTTTCCTGAATAAATATTAAAATTGTCCCAAAAGTAAATATACTTGAATACATTCTTCAGCGTAGAATTCAGTATATTTAATTTTGGGAAACTAAATTACTTGTACGAAATATATTATAATATATTGAGATATTTTCACATCAGAATAAAAACAAACTTGACATTTTCACAATTCTAACAAATGTCTAAGTTTATTTATTTTAGTTCTAAGTACTACCAACCCTCTAAAATAATTGTTTTGGTTATTAACCACAAATGACCTTTTATGGTTTTCTAATTTCCAAGTCTAAGAATTTATTCCAACCCAACTCAAATGTGAAATGTCTCGAATTTGCACCATTTGTACGCATTTGTTCAGACCTAATTGTTCATTACTCGAGTCGAAACACCTTTTAATTACTGAGCAGTGTGCTGTACTAAACAATGTGCGTCATATTTCGCTCACATTTGATCTACACTAAAACAGTAAATCCATAAACCATTTTTTAGCTACACCAATTGTATTGTCTTGAGAGGGAAAAACAATAATTTAAAAGCAATCAAGTTTGCTCAAACAGAGAGAAACCAAACGAAACCAATGGCTCTTTGACGTAACTACATTCCCCTCGATTACTTTAATGGCCTGCAATAATGCTGCATTGCGGCACACATTTAGCTCATTCTAGCGATTACAATTAATAATTCCAACTATTTGTTTTAATTTTTGTCTGTTTGAGATTCTGTTTCATACAAATGTGCACAACATAACATAAGAAAAACATCAATTGAAACACTTAAATTACCATCAAAATGAACAGAAACCCATATTCAGGAACTAAGCATAATTTTATTATTCGTTGAATTAGCGGAAATCCATTTGGTATTACATTTTCACATTATATATTGTAATAATAATAATCAATTCAAATGTGTTTTATTTTGTATTTAATTCCACAAATTGGTATGTGTAAGTGTAAGTGTGTATATGTGTGCACAATTAAATGATCGAATGAACGAGAATTTAAGTGTTCGCAAGTGTGTGTGTTTTAGATTGGGAGACTCGCAATGAATTACACTAAGAGAAACAAACGAAAAACAATAAATTCAAAATTGCTCAGTCAAAAAAAGAATAGCTTAGAGTAATGCGTATGAACATAGAGAAAATTATGCGGAATAAAATGCAAAACGACTAGAAACACTTTGAACAAGTGGGCCAAACAGTTGTGTCTTCTTGTTCTTGATGTTACTTCCGTCTGGAATGTTTCATTCGTTTATTGTTCTTCGTGTCTGTTCATAACTTATCTAGTTGTAAGAATACCAAACAAAGAATATGAACATATAAATCTATTGCTACATACAAAAGGGGGCAAAACAACAATAATATTTGGGAATAACAAAAAAAATATAAATTTTTAATAATGCAACTAACATTTTGTGAACATTCGGTCTGTTGTTTGTTTGTCTGATCGTGTGTGTGTGTGCTGATGTTGTTGATAGATTCGTAGAATTCGAACGATGATATATTCTGGTACTGTTCTGTACTGTACTGTAATGTGTGTCTGTGTGTGTGTGTTGTCTCTAGATGATCGACACAAGAAGAGGAAGAGAACAAGAGAAACAAGATTATTTGGTGATTGATTCACACAATTGAGAGAATGTGTTGGTACTTGAGGGAGAGAGAGGTTGGCCGGTTTGGGTATGCAACGGGTTTGGTTTGTTCTGCTGATCGGTTGGAGTGGTGCTTGAGCTTGTTTGCTTTTGGGTGGAATCACTTTCGGTTGATGTGTTGAGACAATGAAGACACAATCCGTCGACCAGACTGCATCCCTCTTGGCTTATAAGATCGATTTTGGTTATTGTTGGTGTTGGTGTTGTTCGCTTGTTGCTGTTGTCCTGTTCTTCTCGACTTGTTCGCTGTCCTTGCTTGTCCATCGATGCGATTTACCGCTTCTTGCCCCATTTCTGTAAAATAGAATATAGCTTTTTGATAGGATGCTTATTTTTCACCCAATTGAATTGAAAATAGAAATGGTTTTATTAGAAATGATGATGACACACTAGAGATATTGAGAGGGGTGAGTTGAGGAGAGCGATAATTAAGAATGAAACTAAGAGGGAAAGAAGAGGTGCAAACAGTGCAAAGCTTGGGGTAGGCCATAACGTGATTTTGATTGACGATCTTATCGATTCGACCACTGTGCTATTTGTGATTGTTTGCTTTACTATTGGCAGGGTCAATATTGTTTTTCTGTGTCACATGCTACCGAATATCCGATCACAGACAATATACAAATATAGATAATATGCTTTATAACTAGGGAAAAACACAACTTCAAATCTAGCCAAAGAACTTCCATTTAATAAATTTTATCCAATCTCATACAAATTCCACTAATTTAATAAGAACTTGTCGAGATAATAGAAAATTTATCGACAATTTCCAATCATCAAAACTCAAACTCAAATAATTAGATTATTATTAAAATTAATTTGGAAATTTTAAAAATATTGATTATATTAAATAATGAAATTCAATTTTACTGATGTTTCCTTATTAATATTTCCGTGCATTCAATAAACGGAAAACTAAATCAAAACTGAATCAAACTAGAATCGATTTAATCTATTTAGAAATAAAATATCGATTTTCCTACAATCAATCAAAATTAACAACGGAAGGGATTTCTTAGTGTCAAACATATTTCTATTTGTAAAAGGTCAGATAGTCTCAATTTCATTAGGTATACAGCTCATTTTTTATAAATATCTAATTAACCTACCGTTAGTAGATAGATAATTCCGGTGCATTATGAAGAAATAGCTTTAACTAATCACTAAGTCTTAGTGTGTCAACCTCAATCGATTGAATATATTTGCAATTAACTCGAATTTCTCATTAGTAAATGTAAATATATATTTCAATGTGTTGGCAATATATTCCGAATAGTTTAGCTATCATCAATCAAGCGATCAAATATGGTCAAATAGTGGGAGGTAGTATTCCAGTACAAACTAGTGTATGCGTTCGGTACATTGGTTCAATCAGGCCAGTTGGCCCAAACTGACTCACTAATTGAGAAGAATATGTCTTGAAAGGACAAAATTAAACACAAACACCAAACAGCCAGTGTACATATATAGTGTAATTCAATGCGTTCTTACAGGACTTACCTGGAAAAGGCCAAGCCTCTGGCAACGACAATTGGTGCCCCAGAGATTGCATCGACAGGCTGTGGAGGAAAAGAGAAAAAGAAATTAGAATTGGTGATTTGGGAATTATTCTGAGATTGAGTGAATTGGTGAATTCGAAATTAGTACTGAGAGTTTCATTAGTGGCAATTATTATTGATTCCTGGTACAAACCAATTAGGACTGGCCAATGGCCATCTCATTTCGACATGTAGCTTTTGACACTAATCGCACTAATGGATAAGACTATTTGGCATTGCATTGCAATATTGATTCGACCATGCTCAGAAGAATTCGGAATTCTATAAATTCTTTTCAAAATATTCTACATTAAATTAAAGTAAACTTGCTTATATTTACGATTCAAAATAGTGAAATAACATTTCAATTCTTTTTATTTAGTAGAAAGCTTACTTGAGAATTTACGATTATTGTAGATTTTGTTTATATTAAATAACTGTTTTGGAATTCGGATTATGGACTTCCGGAAATAGTGAATTTTGTCACAGAGAATAAGCATTTTAAATTATATTTTTAAAAATATTCTCAAATTCTAAACTTTTCTAAAGATTAACCTAAATTTCAAGGAAACTGTTTATTGATTTTCAAACTATATTTTTAGATTCTAGAAATTCTCTGGTTTATTCTGAATTGTTTTTCGAGATTAAATATAAAATAATTTTATTTTCAACTATTTTTAAAAATAATAAAATGATAATAAACTGCCGGATTTATAAAATTATTTAGCAAACAATGAAGCTTAAATAAATATTTTGTCGATAACATTAATTTAGGATTAAGAAATTCAATTTAATATCGAAACAGAACACCTTTGTGTTTGTGTACGAAATTGAATTGAATCATTAAATATTTTGCAACAAGGATCGTTTAAATTACTTCCGTGTTGTTAAATCCTTAGAACGACAATCAATTTGATCTATATTTCTGTGTTGATATATCGAAAATCTAATCAAAATAATCAAATGAATGCCAATCTATAAATAATCATAAAACAATTACTAAATCTATTAATTATATTAATTGGTTAATTAGAATATTCCATAATTAATTCCAAATCAATTGAAGATAATTCATCAATAAACATTCCTAATTATAACGATGAATGGAACTATCATGTCTCAATTGCCATCTAGGGATTTTCCATATAATTCGAGAGACGCTTTGTTTGTTTGTCTATTCCTGGAACAATTTCCTGTGTATTGTTTTGTGAATTATTGCCTCACGACATTATTTTGGCATTTTTGCTAATTTATATTTATTTATTAGGGGACATACGACTTTGTCAGAATGTTTGTTTATTTATTTGTTTTGAAGGAAGTTGAAGACGCAAAATGTATTATCACTTTATTAGATTTACGGAACTTTTTAGATCTATTTTTGGGTCTAATTCGCTCTAAAAGTTTGGTGTTTTTCGTGAAGATAGATCGATTCTTATTGGAAATATGACAAATGTTAGTGGAATAGACTTACAGGACTTGGGACAGCAGTCATTTGGTCGATGGTCACAGGTTCCGCCCCGACGGATGCAGCTTCGCTTTTCAGGCTGAATCTGTCTGTTGCTGAGCAGATTAGCCAACACCACGCCATAGTAGTCGAGGTCGTCCTGATCCACTGGAGTTTCTTTGTGTTTGGATTAAAGTGTGGAGTAATGGAATATAATATGTTATTTAAGGATACAACAAATAAACATTTAAAGCAAAGCCTTTCCAGTAAATGCACACAGTAAACTTACTGAAAATATTTTTGGCACTTTTGATTGCACTGTTCTGTTCGTACTCACCGTCTTGCGAGGCCATGTACTGGGCCGAGATGCTGGCCAACAAGGTGACGAGCACCATCGAGGTGAGGAGCACTGACTTGTGCATGACTGACAAGTTGTGGTGTTCGCTGGAGATAGTCAAGGAAGATCGAGTTCACTTGTTCGGACACGAATTCTGTTATGAACAAATTTAATAGTAAATTAATATTTTAAATTATCATTAATGGTAAATTTATGCAATCCATAATTTAAATCTACCATAAATAAAATAGATATTTAATTTGAAACCTTAAGTTTTTCTTTAGAACAATTTATTAAACATATTCAATTGTGAAAATAGATTTTTCCAAAGAATAATCCAAATTAATCTTCAAAACACACCTGAGTCATGGACCCACACGTACAACTACAAGTACGTCATCAAATCCTACGTAGATTGACTTGAGTTTGCGCATATAAAAAATAAAGTTAAGTAGAACATATTGTGAATTATAAATACATTTGCCATTTTAATAATCAAAGTTTGAATTCTTCACAAGTTTGACAACAGAAAGTTTTGAACCTATTTTAGTTTCATTGAGTAAAAATAAAAATATCAGAAACTTATAAATTTGGATCTGCCTAATTTGGGAGTTACTTGTTTTTTTTATCGTATCTTTAAATTTGAATTCACAATTAAGCCGAGTGCGTACTGTGTGAGTGCACAATAATAATAATAATAATAAATCCCCTCCAAAATGTCACACATCTCTAAATATCACAGTCTCATTGTTTGTGACATTCTCATCATAACTAACTCGTACAAAACCGGAATCATTAAATCTACACAGTCAAACTTGTTAATAACACAAACATTTAAAGCAAACTTTATAATTAGAACCGAGAGTGCAGCAAAGGAACACACTTTAGTGCACTAAATTGAGTGTTCTCCATGAAACTAGCTTATAAAACTCGAGATTATTTTACAATGAAATATATATTGAAGTCGAAGTACACATTTTTGAAACACACCCGATCACTGCACTCTTATTCAATTACACGTTATACTGCACATACTTGCACTAATAATAATAATACTAAATGTCAATAGACTCATATGAGACAAAATACGGCATAAAACGGGGTTTGCTGTGCATTGGCCTCTAAAGTTGTTCAAAATATTTTGAATTTACTACTGACAATAAGAAAAGCAACCATGATAGACAATTACTTTGTGAACGTTGCACTAGTCACCTACATACTAAATTAAAAGTAAACTTTACTACATTTAATTTTACGCTCGCTCTTTACGATACATTGTGTTTGGTTCGTAAAAATAGTTCCCCAAAGCACTAAATCGTCATCTAAAATGAATGTGCTCTCAAATATATTGCAACACCTTTAAAGGCAGTTCGTCAGTTCAGTTCAGTAGTGGTTGTGTTACATGAACCAATTATTTGTGTACTTAAACTGTTCTACGGTTTAGGCAGAATAAAACTAGAAGGAGGAGAAGGAAAACAAACTCGAGCAACAAATTAGTTGAAACTAGTTTAGGCAAATTAGCTGTTTTACTCCAGTACACTAGTTCTCGCTTGGTCAACAAACTGTGTGCATTGCAAGTTGTTGTTGCGAGCATGTCGTAACCAAAAAGCATTACAACAGTGGCACTAATTAATATGACCACACGAGCTACTCCTGCCAGTGCATTTCTCATTGCACCCAACTTTCCACCTCCCCGCATTGCATTCAATACAATTTGGTGTTGGAGCTTGATTACACTGAATGCCATGAAAGTTTTGAAACAACAACAAAAGTGCAACAATTTATTCAACATGATCAAACAGTTTTGCTCCAATACAGAATGACCTGAAATTATTCCGAATAATGCAAACAGTAAATAAAACATGCAATTTAGAGAACATTCTGTTTGAATTATTTATGTAAATATATATTTCCACTAATGAAATATATTCATAAATGTTTTATTTAATTAATCGTTTTGGAAGAATTTAGCATCGAGTTATGTGGGTGCTGAAATGACATCAAAGGGAGTGTTCAAATATGTATTGAAAAACAATCGGAATTCTCAATCTTTTCCCCTGTAAATTGTTTTAAAAGTTAGACTTTTCAAGTTTGGAAAACAATTCAAAATGCCAATTTTTGTTTGACAAAAACTTTGAGTTTGCGATTCCGTCTGGCATGTTCAATATGATCATACATATAGCTTAATTGCAATATTAATAAATAAAAATAATATAATTAAATGGACCTAAAAATAATTTCAGCAAACGAAATATTATTAATAGTTTAATTGAAATTGGCACTAGCGTCATTAAGTGGTTCGAGCATTCAAATTAACTACAAAACTTCACAAAAAGACTTGATTTGCCCAAATTACATTTGTATCGCACCAAACCGATTACAAGTGAACTGACACAAAATGGTACAACTAAACAAACTTTGCTCACCGTTCATTAATTAATACTTAAAAGTCATTTTGTGACGCAATTGTCGAATGGTGTGCTCAGTGACTGGCACAACCTTTGGTAATATAATTTAACTTTCAATTAATTAGTGCAAACACAAACTTTTAATTCAATTATGTTCTAAACTGTTGGACAAATCATTGTTCGCTATGTACTCAATTACGCAAGTTTGGTTTGTTGTTTCAGTATTAGTAATTTATTTTAATTTGGCAAAATCATTAATTTTCATTCAATTTTCTCTGAACTCAGTAATAATGATCAAATAATTACATCAAGTTTTAATAAGTATTAATGATGCCACTCATAAATTGAGCTTATTAAATTATGCAATATTAAAAATTAATCTTTTGAAGTAAAATACAAAATTCAAGTCAATAACACCAAACTTTATCTCAAATTTCCAGACCTTAAATTATTATTTTTATTATGAGAATATTCATAATTTATATTCAAGCCAATAATCTATTTCTTTCTTTCTTTTTTGAACAAATATATTCCGGGTATAACGGCATTTCCTTGATAATAACTTTTGAACAAAATTATAACATTCTTTTCAATATTTGCATAATTCATTTTGTTATCATTTTTATTATTTTCTTCCGTTATTTACATAATCAATAAAGTTTATTCTTCTTCACATGATTTAGAATATTATTCTACGATGTGAATTTTTTGTTTATATCACATGACTAAAAATTATTCAATAACATTATGCACAAAATATTCTATTTTAAATATTGACATTTCCACTAAATTAATTCTCGGAAAATTTAATTAACAATTTGAACTACATTTTGTCTTCTCCATTCATTAAATTTATTTCAACTCTCAATTCGAACTTCCCATTTTCAATTTAACATTTACATAATTGTGTGACATTTGCACTGAAGAGGAAATAAAGGAATTAAAAAAAATTAGAATAAATTTCGTTTTTTAATCTATCAGATATTTGAACAAGTCAAACTGATTTTAAGGACATTTTGAATAATCAATAAGTTCACATTGAAAATATCAAACATAAAACACACTTTCATTAACCAAAATTATGTGGAAAATAAATCATAATGCAAATAATATAACAAGACAATTTTGGTAATCCTTCTGTAATGAGTTATTTGTGCATTAATTATGATCGGTATACGAATGTATTCTTATTGGGGCAATTCTCTTGTAGAAGCCAATCAAGAATGTAGATTATTATGCAAAATGTATTACTCATTAATTTTGTTTTTGTTTGTCTTATTAGATGACTAAATCATTACTTAGGCATTTGCATAATCTAAGAAATAATTTTGTGTTTTATTTTTAGATTCGATATGATAATATTTGTTATATAAGCGCTTATGAGTTAATCACTCTGCAGATGGCACAGGACAACGACATCGTTTTCGGGTGGTACTCATTTTGAGAATTTACGACAATTTTTGTTATTGAAAAAATATTGTAAGTAAAAAAATGTATTAGTATTTGAATATTTTAACCCAAAGCTTCGAATTGATCGCGTTATTACATAATAAACCCGTATAGTTATTATTACAAAAATGCTGTCAGCTTTTGAGACAAAGCAAAATTGCCTTATGTGCTTGTGACATTTAGTTGTGTTATATTAAAGTTTCCGATCTATCAATTTTGGCTGCTTTTTGTTGCTTATTTGTTGGCTAGACCTGCAAGATCATATATTGATGAACAAGTAAAGCTAAATTAACAAGTTTGGTATATATTTGTGGGTCAATATATTGGCTTGTTAGTGAACCGTAATGAATAATAATGCTCATAATACGTGACTTATTGGTTCCGATGGGAGCAGGCAGAGAGAAAAGAATATTGAGACATTCACAAGATTGAAATAATGAACACAAACACAAACGGTACATCTCATTTAGTCTCGGTTTAGGCCATTTCCATTTGGTCTAATAATCTCGATATTAACTCGAACATATATAATGACCTTAAAGTCTAAATAGCGACAAACTTGCTCTTAGTAGTTTAGTTTGGCACCAGCGAACCATTGGTCAAATGCATTAATTTTAAGACAAAATTTGCTTCAAGCTAAACCAACCAAAAATGGTCATCTAAATAATTTTAACCGGAAGGTTCGTTAGCAATGCATTTTCGCTCTAAACATTCCATTAACACCAACTAAGTCTTTTCAATTTTGCTGCAAAACATCTAAATTCAGCGAACCTCGAGTTTATTTCAATTTTTTTCTAAACAATAACTTAAAAT
Organism: Rhizoglyphus robini; assembly: GCA_023373905.1. Taxonomy (NCBI): domain Eukaryota; kingdom Metazoa; phylum Arthropoda; class Arachnida; order Sarcoptiformes; family Acaridae; genus Rhizoglyphus; species Rhizoglyphus robini. The sequence goes on along the minus strand of JAKIJQ010000001.1, from coordinate 7,280,951 downwards.
TATCGAGTTCAGTAAGCACAATAAAGAATAACGACCCGAATCAATTCCCTAAAAAGTCATTTTATACTCGAACACAACACAAAAGAGTAATTATTTCAATTAAAACTTTTTTCCCACTAATAAAACAAACCAAAACCAGAGAACCAAACAATACACACAGACACATCTTTTTTAATTAGTCCTTTTCCAACCAAACACACAGTGTGCCTCTGTTGCTGTGTTCCTAACCAGAGATAACTAATTAATTAATTTAGGAATTTAACATTTTCATTTGCATTTAACCATCACTGAAGCCCAAAAACTCCTAACCACAATCAAGATAATATATGGAAAATGCAATTAATTTGGCTTTAGGATATTTCGGGGAAATTGTAGCCCAAGAGAATTTTTCCAGTATGGAAAATAGACTTTGAATTTTGTTTGTTTTAATTCCTATTTAATAATTAGCAAAATTGATTGTAATAAAAGTAGCACTTCCTGTGATTTACGGATTCTTGAGAAATGCACTTGAACCTCAAGGGGTACACACTTCAAGTGCAGAAATGGATTTGAGTACAAGGTGGTCGAAATATGCCTCGTAAGACACAGCCAATGGAAGTGTTTTAAACTCTAATGTTGTCATTTCATTCATCAAAATGTTGTATTAAAAGTGAGTAAGCTTAAAGTAAAAGAGTAATTAAGCGACTCAAATCGAGACAACGAACATGTCTTGATTAATCTATTTGGAAATATGATAAAACCATTCCTGTGCATGATAAAACGAATGCAGTAATGAAACATTATTAAGTACAACTCTAGTCTATACATCTCTCGGAGATTCTCTCCAGCCCACGTACTTCATTTATGAAAAGGATTTACAAATTATATTCTATTCAAACTGATGTTTGAGTTAATTAAATTCGCGTTTCGGGGGAGTAGTAGTAGAGAAGATAGATAGAAATTATCATCACAAAATTAATTAACCCAAATTTATAAGTAACAATTTTCAGTTAATTGGAAAATATATTTGTTTAAGAGATTTTAATTAATTTCGTAAAACTAAATGTACTATAATCTATGACCTTTAAAAAAGAATTTTCAGAATTAACTATTCTATGAAAAATTGAAATTTTCGAAATCCGAAACTTTGCATGGGAGTTTGAATTATTTTTGTTTAAATCAGTTTACAAAATTGGAGTATCAATGTTATTATTATCATCTAAAAGCCCCAATCAATTTCAAATAACACAAGGACTCTCCACAAACTCTATATCGTTGTAATAAAATATTCAATATTTAAGTCAATAACAAAGGACATCGACAAATTTGAAATTAATGTTTTGTCATTTGTTAAGCACGATAACAAACAGATTTTGTTTCAGAAAAGTATTTCAAGTTGCAATTTTATTTTTTATTGTTTGTATTGTTGATATTCACAACTTTTATCACTGGAAATCAAAGTTTGTTTGCTTACTTTATTTTAAATAAATACAGAACTTTCCTTTGGTGTCACTAGTTGTGACAAATAAATTATTTAAAATAATTCACATCTAAGGATTTGATTCAATCAAATAAATTTTAAGAATAATGAACAACAGAAAATTCCTAGTTTTATAAATTGGCTCGATTTTATTTTTTAAAATAAAAAATCTAAAGTATTTGAAGAATTTTCAGATTAATGTCTTTTTATCTTTATTGTTTGCCATTTTCACGAATGTTCTGTACATTTTATCGCTAATTTGATTAATTCGGCCTTTCATTTGATTATCTAACAAGTGAATTGAGGTTTGTACTTGATGGACTTTTATTGCCCGACTACGTCTCATTAGTTGTACTGTCGAATTTTATTATCATTTTATTTCATGTTTGGGACAGATTTAGGTTGTAAAACTCGATTGCCACCAATTGAGTCATCCACATGGGGGGTCACATTCATGTGAGACATAAAAAGTTGTGCTACAATGCTCAACTAATTCGAGTGTTCGTCAAATGCACAAACTTGTGCCATTGTCAATTATTGTTTGGATATGATAAATTGAGTTGAGGGAAAGCGATCGCATGAGACCTTCAGGACGGGACAATTTCAAATGTCCGCTCGACCACAAATCTGTTTTTTGTTTTTACCCTACTACTTTCAACTTTAAAATGTCCATCATTTTGACCTTATCCTCAGTTGGCGGAAGAGAAAACTCAATAATGCAATAAATTTTACAATACGACAACAACAACAAAAAACACGAAATTGCTATTTGGAGGATTTGATAAAAGTTTAGAAATAAGAAAAACAATATGCAATGTATAAATAAATGCCAAAATAACGTTCGGAAAAGCCTTAACCTTTCTTGAGTTGTATATTTCAGGAAATTGTTCGATTAAATTAGTTTTGGTATTGCAAAAATACCACAAATTGTGCATTTGAAGAAATACAAATTAGAGAAAATATACTTTCTATATTATATTTTAAGAAAATGAAATATTATCTGGAAATCGTATTTTAAAGAAAATTGACATTAAAAGTAATTTGTCATTTTGTCAATTAGCAATAATTAGTCATAAACAATTGCACTTTTGAATGCCAATGAGCTATAAATATATATTTAGACGATATCTATGACATTTAAAGACGATTATTATGATTGGTTTGATAAATTGAATCCTAAATACCATTGGTAGAGATATAATTTTAAATGTTAAAATTCAAAGATCTAAACTTTGATATTTGTTGATATAATTAATCGTTTTTGCTAAATAAATGTCAACGAAAAATGTCTAATTGGCTACAAAGTATATTTTCATATGACTAATTAAAGATCAAATATTTAAAGAAAATCCTAGGAAAACTGATAAACAATAATTTAAATAATAAAACTCACGTTTCGATTAGTCCAATTGATGAATTGTCGACTTTCTGTTCAACAAGTTTTTAAAGTTTAAAATAAAGTTGAGAGTAGCTTTGCTATAGATTGGTCGAGTTTGGACCCAACTTGAATATATCAAAATTTGTGTTGCAAAATGCAATACCAGAAAATAATAATAACACAATCAAAGTAGTAATTGATGAGTTGAGATTATAGAAAAGAAGTAGCGGATAAAGTAGAATATAAAATAAATGTTTGATTGAAGGAATTGAGGATGGTTGAGTTGAACCAATTTGAGGAATGTTGGTTGCTTGTGAGGAAATTGCTATTGGACTGATTTGGTTAAGTGTTGCCGAACTTGGTCTTAGGTTGGTTGTGTGCCTGTTGTATTCGATCCACTGTGATACCGTACACTGACAGATGGTTCGGCTTGACTCGGGATTGCGTGCACAGGCACAAGGATTGAGCGACGTGTTCTCTCCTACTAGCGTTCTTTCCACACACTCTCAGAATATTCTCTACTACGTATATATACGTGTACACACTCACACACTCGCACACATACTCATCGAACCCTCTACAGTGTTCTACCCGCTCCAACAAGTCCGTCAATGAATTGTTTCACTTGGCGCCAAAGTTCGATTCCTTCCTTCCGGGGGTCGTTCGACCCGCCCTCTTTCAGTTTCATGTTTCCCTCTCTGGTGCACTCATCACTAGTGGATCACACACTTGTCATATGCTCGGTCTCAATGGTCGTCATTGGCTTGTGTGTGAGTGTGTGTGTTTGTATGGTTTAGTCTCCGGTCTGTCCGGTGTTTGTCGGTGTACGTCATCTCATTAGTCATATCATTACATTATCTCGTGCATGTTGACTGTACTGGCGGCATTTCTCTCGCCTTCATTCGACACTCCTGGATCGGTCATATTGAGCAATAAAGACAAGACAAACAGAGATAGACCCCAAAGTAAATTAAGAGAATGCCTCCGAGTGAGACTCTCAATCAGACTTGGGAATAAGAACGAACGAATAAGCCAAACGAACGGACAAATCAAAGTTTACTGACTTTTTGCCGATTCGAAGAATGAGTGGAGCATAACCAAAATAGAGAAGATACCAACACAAAGTAACAAAAAAAGGTCAGGCCCAGATTTATGATGATGTGTGTGCAGTGCACTAATGAAAAGAAAGGAAATATCTGTTGGCCAATAAATGACGTGATTGGATTGATTATTTATTAACGCTATAACACATTTGTCCAAGGGTGAAATTGACTGACTGAGTAGGAAGTGTGCACTGTGTGAGTGCTTGCCGGCTCGTTAAGAGGCTCCCAAGGACTTAATAAATGTGTTACATATTTGGATGCATTCGAACACCTACGAGGGTATCGGTACAATCGATGAAGGTATTTAGGGAGGACACTTCAACACAAACATAATAAGCGACACTTTAATGCATCTCAAGTAGAACAGGATGACGAACAATTAAGTTTATAATTTGATTACAATTAACAACAAATTGAACTACTTGAAATTACTATTGAACAGCAATGTGGTTATGAAAATCAATGTGAACACATTGCATTCATTCTTAGACGCGAAAACACAAAAATAGTTGTGTTCAACAACCCGTAAATCATAATCGTTAAATTATTAAAATCGTAAATAACGATTCGTCATTGGTTTCTTTCGTGAGCCAAATCACACAAACTTTAAAGTCGACTTATTTATAGCACAACGGAGAAATCCCGGAGCTATTCAAATTCCTTATGATGACTAAATTAAAAAGTTTTACATGAAATGTCTCAGTGCATTTCATTAACGATTGCTAAAGGTCATCGGCAGCTATAATTGTCATGTAAAGAATGTGTCTCGATAATGACTTTATAATTATTAAATTAATAACTCCTCACACTCTACCACTCTAAGGCCACATTGACAACAATTAACCTTAAGCATTCTTTAGTCGGAAATATTCGCACAAATTCTTTAAATCAACTTTTAAACGATTAATCGTTGTTGTTGTTGTGCCTAAGGTTAACTTGCTTGTAACATGTTGTTGTACAAGTAAACTGAAACAAAATTATTTGTCATTAGACGTCATAAGAACAAAAACGTCAAAATTATTCTGAAAGTAACAAAATTTCAAAACTCTAAAATTGATTAAACATTTCCGGTAACTCCAAATGTAGTACACAATATTGTTTTGTTCGTATAAATGTTTAAGATTGTTAATTTATTGTTCAAAACGCGTTTGACAAACGTCAATTAGGAAATAAATAAATGTCGAAATATATTTTTGTTTAATTATTAATTTTATATCAAAATTATTATTCATTTAACAAGCTCAAGTTATATTTTGCTCAATTTTCTATAAATAGATTTTTATATCAGAAAATAGAATACCAAATGACAATCTCCACACAGAGTGAATGTGAATGTTTGATTAACAAATTATGAGTTGGCAAGTAAAGTAAATTGATTAAAATTGGCGAAAACAAAATTTGCGAATAATTAAAAAATATTTTTAATTTTGAAATGAAAAATTAGATTATCGCAACTCAGAATAATAATTTCATAATAATTTCATTAAATCCAGTTTTATTTTTGGCTCACTCAATATATTCTTCGCAATGTTCGTCTATTAATCATAATAATCAACAGTCATTTAGGCCAAACACCTTAATTCATTCATTATTTATTTCATCGAGTAAAAATAAGTAATTTCATTAAATTGTATAATTCAAAAATAGCAATCAAATTAAGCTACATAATTAATAGTTGTTATAAATTCAATTCAATAAAAGTCATGAGAACTACTCCTTAAGTATACAAAATGGCAACAAATAATATAAATTCAGTAATAAATGTTTAACTACTTTGTGAACAGGTCCATTGTAAATGTATTAGTAATAAGTTGAATATAGCAATCATAATTGCAACACACCAGGATTCGTGTGCTCAGTAATCGCATTAAATGTTATGCCTCCGTGTGATATTGCACAACACACATTTTGTAGGTAGACACAAAGTTTGTGCTAATTGAGTGGTTCAAATGTGAGCTTTCGAATAAAGGATACTTTTGTGCCTACCTATCAGTGTAAGTAGAGCAACAACAACGCGTCCATTCGGTATTATTCACTTGTTCGGTGGGATAAAGTTCAATATCCGAATAATTTATAAATATGATATATCAATTCCGGATATTGTTTGGTTGTGTGTAGGTTCGGCAATAATAAAGCGGTGTGAATGTAAACATTGTTTTCATGGTCATTCATTACTACATTACGATGTCAAGAGCATTGTTCTCTTTACTGCCTTTTTTATTCCCATATATCACAAATAAGAATTCAAAACGATTGTTTAAATCGATGTGCATGATTTTATTTTGAACTTTCGAGAATAGCGTTTTTAAAAAGCTAATTTATTGCAATAAGTTTCAAATTCGATTCTAAAAATAAACTTTGAGATAAGATAATGTTTTTGTAATACTCTTGTAAGAATTGTTCTTTCACGTGATTTATGGCACACAACATTTATTTTATGCGCATTCTTTGATAAAAATGTCGACATTTATTTTCGCCCAAATATTCTCGCTTTAGAAATCAGTGATTTGAAAAGACTGAAACTTTACGGTGCACATTGAAATTGTTAAGTTTTTAAAAATTACTAGAACAAACTTTAAATTGAATCGGAAGTCGGGCTCATATGACACAGTGATCCTTCTGTATGTGTGCTGTGTTATGCGAGTCTGCTTATGCAATTAACTTGTGGGGATTATGCGGGCTTAGGGGCAGAGGATCTGATGCAAATTTAACAAATTGGCGATTTTAAATTTTTAATTAACTTTGTACTAACTACTGTGCAATTTGGACCAGCTTTTCAATAACAAGACATTTATCATTCTGTAGGGTGTGAGCTCGAGTGCAAACACAAAATGTTCCGGATGTTTGTTGTGAATTTGTATTTGATTTGGGTTTTTTCAGTGAATAAACTTAAATGTGTATCTGTTAATTATATTTTCCTATTAATTTTTAAATTTGATTATACGAGCCCGATAAAAATACTACCATTATTATTATGGTATTATCCAACTCATCTGCATTGTCTTCGACATAGACAATTGAACAGTAATAATAAAGTACATTTTCTACATAACCGAATAAATCAAGTGTTCAATAATTAATTTGAGCACAAAAGCACAGGCAAAATCCATTTATGCATTAAGCATTGATGGTGTTAGATGTGTATTAATTATTCAGTGCAGTGAACTAATTGTTTGCTATTTTCGTGTATAAAAATTGTTCAATAGCGGAAAATGTCCATTTTTATGGCAAACTTGTAACTCAATTTGTATTTCAACACTATTAAACCACAAATTTCTTCAATCTTAAGTCACTTTTGAACCTTTAGTTCATCTTCATCACTCCACACTCAACCCGCGTTTCAAAGTGACGTCAAACCATAGAGTTTGTCGGAGTATTCAAAAATTAAAAGTAAATTGTTTAAATCAATATATAACCAAATAACCGGAAATTGTGTCCCAAGTTTTACAATTATAATTTTCCAGACCTCGAGGCATTTATGCTTTCTTCGCCTTCTTTTACGTGACACAAATGACACAACGATCACTATTAAAGCAGCAGTACTAAATGACTAAATCGGTGCAAAGTCAATTTGTACCTTCATTGTCGATTTGCGTATTTTCAAAGTGGTGCAAAGCAAAGTGGTCTAAAAGTTTAATTGTCATGTTTGTTATATTATAATAATGTTATTTGGCATATACCTTCGAGACAGTGAGACACATTTGGCAGTGAGTTGAGTCTATGGACAAATGTCGATTAAATGTTCGAAAGACTTGAGAGAGACTGTCTATCTCTGGTTGGTTTGCACAAACACTAGCTTGCATTATATATATCCGGTGATTATAATGGCGCCAAAGTGTTATAACCTGCAATCATCCTCAAACGGGTTAATAACTTTTTATGTTTCTTCATCTTCTTCTTCTTCTGTATTTTCGTTGGTTTTCGTTCTTTTGCAGGCGCAATATCCTGCATGTATCCACTTGCCTCAACTATCGTGTGTTTCGTGCGTCAAACATTACATTGCTTTCCTAAATGCACTTCTCTCCTACAGGACACCCGATGTGTGCAGATGCTTAAACACAGATGCCAATGAAATTTAATTACCTAACCAACCAGCTCTTGAGAGTTAACTTTACCGAACCAGTTTTCACTCGAGTGGTAATACTAACTGTGTGGATAGAGGTAATTTAGAAGAGTTATACTCAGGTTAAGTTAGGTTTAATAATTTAAACAACAAAATGCATTTCTACAAATCTTTCTATAATTATAAATTCATAAATTATAGAATGTGAGAATTGCTTGTTCTAGTTCATTAAAGTCACTTCTGTAGAAAGTCAATTTTACTTAAATAATCTTGAGTAATCCAAAACTTGCATTAGAACAGCAACTCGTGAAATCGCTTAAGACATGACAAGATGTAATTGTTCAAATGGTGTTGATTATAGAAAATGTTCATTAAGTTTCGAGGTTCATATATTTCAAAGTAACAAGCGTTCAGTTATTTAATGAAATTCCTATTTTATTTGTGGAATAATTATAAGTCACACACACACCAACAAAATCAAGTGACGACAGTCTGTTTGATCATAATTATGATGATGGTGTGTGCACTCATTAACTTTGTTTTGCTGTGCAAATGTGGGAAATGTGTTCAACTGAAATTTAAATTTTAAATTACGCGCCAGTTTTTTGTGTGTTTGTGTTGCGTGTTGAAATGTTGTTTGCCTGAATGCATGTGTGTGAGAGTGCTATGATTTGATTGATGATGGCTCGTTGTACTCCTTTTGGAACTGATTTCTGCTGGTGCTGCTCAGAGTGATCAGTCTGCATCAATGAATTGAGTTGACATTTTGACATATGCACACTGACACACATTCAAAACATAAATGGTGGCTTCAATTATTTATTGAGAAATTATTTGACATTTTCTATTGAAATGTGTTTTAGTTTATTATTTTTAATTTGGGCCAAATTGAAATTTTGATGATTTCTAGATCATTGGAGAATTGAATTGGTCATTTGAATATTGTGCAAAATTAATTTTAATTTGAGATGTCATGATTTTAGCTTTAGTTTGTTAATTTATATTCAAATATTTTAATATAAATTTTTTACTTTGAAAAACTCGTCTGTTGGAATTTGACCAAGTCATTCATTTGACACGATGACAATTATATTTCAATCTTATTCTCAACGACAAATTCCCATTGAGGAAAGCATCTTAATGATCATTACGCACCACCGCCCTTGCCCAACCCTACCTAACCGTTGGGTATATTCGTGAAATGCAAGTTTTTATGAATGATCTTTCTGCAGTACCTTCTCTTAAACTTAACGATCACATTTATGACAAACACGGCTCGATGCTTTACAAGCTTTGGTAGCCTGCGAGCCTGTTAACTCTTAACATGACATTTCATCTCTGCACTCACGAATGTCATCTCACTCTCATTCTGCTTTGCATCCGTATGACCTTTGTACCACTGTGCACAAGGATGCAGTATGACAATGTAGTAGTAATGTCAACCGAAACTCTACACCAACAAGTGGACATGCATGGCTGCTTCCGACGGGCTCGTTCCCCTCACAACCACGCCCATTCATCCATTCCAGTGCCAACTAACTGGCCAATTCGCTCCATTCGGTTCCGCTCTCATAGTCATCGGCCAAATGTGGACAAATTCACTAATATACATTATACATCACAATTAAATTAATGAATTTTGGTATGTCTCTCTATACTATTTATCTTGTTCTTTGGTTAATTTCTCTCTGCCTTGTTTGAGCTCTAGAGCTGTTCTCGGTCATTTAACCGACTCGTTGGTTGATTGTCTGCTGCTACTGCACTCATCAGGCTGACAAGGACTTTCCTATGCTCTATCATGATGAGCATAACGATGACAAATGCAAACAAAGTGACTGTCACTCAGCTCAATGTCCAGTTTGACTATACAACACAGTTGCCGACTAGTTGACTGTGTCAGTTGAGTGTAGCCATTTGCCTCTGTCACATGACATCCATTGATGCGTCTGCCTGTCTGTCCATCTCGGAAATTCACCTAATATCTATTTATCTATCCATCCATCTAGATGAATTCATAATGACTATTCAATGATGATGATGATGACCAATTTGACCAAGACACTCACTCACTCAGTCAGTTAGTGTGTTTCAAGCCGAAGAGGCAATGCTCGCTTGACACAGTGAGACACATCTTGAGATGTGCATCGTCGACTAGACTATAATGATCATTCTATTGTAATGCAATAATATTGCGAATTGATCGACTGAGTGACCATTCCAAATTGGCGATCAATGCCCAATCGATTTGGTTGCCACGATGAGAGACTTTGTTTCCGTCGACGTGATAATTGACCATTTAAAGTATGCTAAATGTGTCAAAAGTGGTCATTGTTCTGTTTCTGCGACTGAAGAGAACGAAAAGTTGGTGTCTACGGTTCAAATGTATACTAAAGCAAACTTTTGATTTTATCGATTGCATTCGGTCAAACACTTTCCTTATTATACAGGTGCAATCAAGAAGAATGCAAATTATGCAATGTTTGAGAAATGCAAAAGCAAAAATGATAATATTTGCACTTTGCGTGCCAATGCAATAGTGAAATGTTACAATTTAAGGACATTTTATGATTCATTCAATATATTTTAAATATGTTTCGATTAATATAATTTTGAATGTATTTTTCCTGGAAATGTTAGCTATAAAAGAATCATTAATAATAATTGAAATTTATTTTTAATACTATTGCGAAATATCACCGTCTACTATCGGTTATTCAAAAAGCGATCATTTTGCGTACATTTTGTCCAATTGTTAGCAAAAGTCGAATCGCAGTCTTCCTGCAGATGCACCAAAATGTCCGCCATTTGACATAATAGGAATATAATACAATATATAATTTTAATGTCAAGTATGTAATTAATATTAATATTTTGATTCGAACCGATGATGGTATAATGCCCCCGCATTAATGATTGTCATCTATCGATGCCAATAGCATTACATTATACCACAAAACCGTGACCTTTTGCCCAACACACATATTTCGTGGTCATGTATTTCAATTGAAAAGGATCAATCGAAATCGATTATACCCAAAATTGAAGGCACATTCACTGTCATAGTCATTGAATGGATATTGAACAACAATAACATACAACCAAAATGAACATAAACAAAATCATTCATTGCCAATTGGTAGACATAGCACACAGTCAAATGGTATATTATATAATACAAAATATGGCACGACATCATTACCATTACGAAATGGCAAGTCTGCAAGCATCAGTGTGTAATTGAATGTGAATTGGCCATTTCCGATGGATTCAACTGAATGAATTATCTAATCTATTAGAGATTTATGTTTCGTTCGTTTAATGGCGGAAGGAAACACTGCAATGTGTTATGTGTTACTACTGTGATGCACTGGAATTCAAGTTCATTTGTGTGAAGGTTGTTACGTTGCTTTGGCTTGTTCTTAGCCGCAAGCACATATGACACCATCGTATCATCACTCATTTTTCCGGTGAACCTCACCTACTTTTTGTGTGCCGCTTCTGCTTGATGGCTATATTTCCACTACGCTACCACGGAAACCTTAACCTAAAAAGCAATACATTTATGACAGACAGACAGAGTTGCCTGTTGGGTGTTTACACCGTTTGCACTATTGAGAGGGCAGAGGACATTCAATATGGCACTTGTGTGATCGAACGACTAGATGGTTGGTTCGTGGGCCAAGATTATTATCGATCCGTACAGAGAGCTTTGTGTTTATTGTTCGCATATACTCAATATTGTTAAGTACGTTATTTATGGCTCGGTTTGGGTGTTTGGTGTGTTGGATGGTGATGCTGTATATTTCATTACAAGTACATCACAGGATGTTATTCGAAATTGTACTGAAATTTATGGAAAAGACTTGTGATTATTATTATTATTATTGGTGGTAGTTGTACATTTGTGTTGTTTGGACGCAGTAATGCCTAAGCCACAATGCGCACCACAATCTCAGTAGTATACTGCGAGAGTATATAACCAGACAAAGCACTCATAAATCACCGTTTGCATGATCAAATGTGATTTGTGCTGAGTGCACACTAAATATGAAATGCCCAGAGTGATATGATGCTGTTCAGTAAATAAGCAAATGATTAAATTTTATGCTAATTAATCATTTTCTATATTTAGTTTGTCTAACATTTCCTTTAAAAAACAAGAATGTGCATATTTTAATCACAAATTTAAAAATAAGTATTTATTTTATTCTTATCCATAGAAATATTTATATCAAATAAATTTCAATTTTAATTGAGCAAGTTTGAAACTATGCTAAATTAGTTTTCAATTTTTCTATTCAATTTCTCTATGCATAGAAATTTTTAATAAAATAATTTCGACAATTTTCATATTTGAATTCAATAATTTCAATAACCCTTTCTATGTATAAGAACTTATTGAATGACCTGTTTGTTTATTCCTACTTCAATCCAAACCATAAACTACCCAAACCCAAGTGAAGTGCTTAAAGTGCTTAGGTACACAGGAGAAATCATTGACTCGCCAAAGTATACAAACAAGCAACAAGCACACGAGTGCAATCTACCGCAATCGTCAACACACTTTGTCTGTTGTGTTCTGTCTGTCTAGTCCATGTTTTTATCTCACCAATCCATCGTTTAGGTGGAACGCCCAATCGACTCATCCCAGCGTGTGTGTGTGTCTGTGTGCTTAGTGGATGGTCACTATCATCAATGGACACGAGGATCATGGAGGAGTAGAGAAACCGGTTGGAGTGGACATTGGAGAATGATGCACTCGAGTGCGAGGAGCGAGCCAACAAGTTAGCCAGTCAGTCAGTCACAGTCTGAATGTCTAGTTATCACACACGAGCTCGTCTCACATGCAAACAGGTGAAAACAACAACACCACATGCCGAGAATACGAACGTCACGGGAGCCATCGACCATCAAGTAAAGTCAAACCACACCGCGACCGATGACCGCTGCTACTCTCGTGCTGCATTCCACTCTACAATGGAAACCAATTGCGACATGCAATAATAAAATCGTCCAAGCAGATCAACCCTCCCAGGACCACCACCGCAAACCGCAATTCAATCTTTTCTCATCGCAGTGTGACTCAATTGGCCTTTGGACTTTGCATTATCATGCGATCATCACTCGTTATGACCATAATCGAATAATCATCCGTGTGGTCATCAAGTCGGTCTCGTCTCCTTCAGCTCTCCTTCTGGACATTGGTCTGTCTGTCTGTGCCCTCTTCGTCTATTTAGTGTCTATTTCTCATCACTCAGTGTATGAGTCATCCATCAGTCAGTCTTTCTCATCAACTCGACTGCATCCGTCAACTCGTTGGCAACCTTTTCGGTGTGATCAATTCGTCCGCCACAAACCCACATTTAACCACACTCGATTGCACATGGCAACTACTACTTTGCACTCACCCCTTTTTTGACTGTATCCGGGGTATAATGATTGAATCTTGTGTGTGTGTTCTATCCTAACAACATAAACGACCAGCAATTCTCAAATTCTTCCAAAAACTCTTATCAACCAGCGAGCAACAATTTGCAGTATGAAACTACGCAATATGAAATAATAATTTAGTTCATTATTTAATGATTCACCCATCCTGTGTATATTCAACATTTCAAGCATAACTCAACACTCAAATCTGTGCTAATGACGATGATCATCTTTCATTCCAACGTTAATGATGTCACCTTGATTTTTGTGTGATTATTATCATCTCCAACCATTGCCAGCCCAACTAATGATTATGCCTGTTGCTAACTAGATTTGAATTTGGTTTGGCAGTTTTTGGCATTAGTCATAAGTGAATTTGTAAAGATTGACTAAAATACATATAATCTACTAAAGTCAATCGTCAAGCTCCAATTTGTCCATTCATTCAGTGACATACATTTGTGGCTTTATCTTTTGGTGGACATTTATGCAGGTGTTTACCATTTCGAGTACGATTTGGCACTGTTTTAGATAATCAACCAATTGTGATTTGTGGTTTTGTTTCCAATTTTGTGATTATTATCTCAGTATCAACAAAATAAATCTTCTAAAATCAAATTTAGTTTTATAATGTTTAATGAAATTGAGTGAGAAAATGTGCTAAATTTGTAGTGTTCACGTCAGTGTCGGTGCTAATTTTACTCATCTGTGCTATATTATTGATTTGTTCAACCTTCTTAGCTTTATGTGAAGCTAATTTTGGACCATCAACTCATCTCACTTTATCGTATCTTCGTACACTTTTTTGGTCGTCACTTCAATCTATTAATTGCAACAGGAATTGTTTACTCAACTCTCAACTATTGACTGGCATAAAAAGTTATTTTTACAAATCATTGTGTACTTGAAAATTAAGCTTATTATTTTCTCACTGGAGAACAATTTAAAATGTAAGTGCCAAATTATCATTAATTTATTAATTTTTGAGCATATAAAATTATTCATCCTTTATTATAATGAGAATATTTTTGCGCTAAAAATAAATTTTAATTGTAGCCAATTATTTTGTGAGTTTCTGATAGTTTCAGAAAAATTAGGATTCATTAAAAGTTGGAAGGTCTTTTGTCTGGAAAATTTTTGATTTATATATTTTTCGTTAATATCTCTATATTCCATGGCCAGTTTAGCATTTATTTCGATTTATTCTCGGTAGCCTAAAAGTAAAACCCGAAAAAGTGTACAATCGAGTTTCAATCAAAGAGTGACAAGTGTGCATAATCTTGTTGTTGCATCTGAGTTAATGAATCTATCCTTGAATAGCATTCAAATTCGCCCATTGAGTGAACACTGTTCAATTATCTCTTAAATTATCCTAAATTAATTCAAAGATGTGTGATCATTGTGTACAGTTGAGTTGATAGTCTTGTGACTGCTGTTTTGTGTTAATGTTTCGATTCACCAAATTAATTTGCCGCATCTACACATTCTGTCAGGACATGCAACTGTATGACTCTTCTAAAAGAACGAAAGTCTCTTCTTTGGTATATTTTTTTGAGCTGTGACTCTCAGGGACATTTTCAATTAAGCCAACAACAACAACAACAACATTTCTCTTTCCCTTTTGATCGCCTTTTCGAGTCAACAAACCAAACAAACCCCCAAAATCTTGTGATTTACCGGAAATATTAAATTAAAACTTATTACTAAAGCCAGCCAAAGAGGCACAACATTGTCAACATTGAGCCAACCAATAGATCAACCTTCTTCGAAATGTATTCAATAATTTAATACATTTTTTCACAGAAAATAAATAAATTCACTTCAGTTTTACTAAAAATAATTCACTCGCTCATTGAATTGAATATCATATCATATAATATTTATTATTTAATAATTTACAGAAAATCTGCAGCATTTTTTGGCTCCAATATACATTCAATCAAAATGTGTATGCTCCTTTGACTTTTAAAGACATTTCGGTGACATTTGAATGAGATCTCGTTTGTGTTTATTAAATTTATAATTTGAATTCGAAATTGACTACAAGTAATAATAATAATAATTTGACATTATCACAATCATTGGAGGTGATCCCACGAGGCAACACTCACTGACTGAGTGAAAAGTGTGCTCGATCTATATTCGTTATTATTATTTATGTTACAAGTTGCAATTTTAAGAATAACACTTTCAACAAATTACTCATTTTTGAAATTTGAAATTCTCAAATAAGTAAGTAGAGCAACTTTATGAAACTTTCTTATTATTAATGTTCTGCATGATTTAGTTTGCAAATTATTTTTTATTGCACTTTGAATTGAAATATATTTTGTGCTGTAAATTAGCAAATTGAATGACTTTTTCAATAGTTCAATGAAAATGTCAATTTTGAATATTTCTAAAATTGTCTTCAAATTTAAGTGTAGGAGCCTCTACAAGTACAATATTTCTATGCAACTTTTAATCTCAAATTAATTTCAACCAAAATTCCGTACATTTGTTCAACCAATTTAGTGTTTCCTTGCATAATGAATTTGATCATTTCGAAATTGTTTGGTTCAACATTTAGCATTCGGTCCTCATTTAACTTTATTGACTCGCCAAATTATCATTTGAGGCATTTAAATTTTGAGCATTATATTTACTCAATCTTCCCTTAGCACCAAATTTCAATTGTAAATTTCCTTTAATTTAAATTTAATCGATTTTTGCATCGCAATTTAATTTATTCAATCCAGAATATTCTTTTTCGTTCAATTTTGCGGTTAGATAACCTAAAGTTTGAAACTTTTAATTAAAAATAGGAAAACTTTCAAATAACAATTTTAACTAAATTTGGTTCGCTTAAATTAATTCGTCAGCATTGAATTTTTTTTTCAATTTTGCTCCTGTTTCGGTTGTTTTCGTGAATACTCCTCCACTGATCGAACCCTAAGGGTTAATTAAGCCAAACCAACCAAATGAACAACTCAATCCCGAGGGTCTTTTACAGTGTATTAGCCATCTGACAATCGGAAATTAAATCATTAATTGCGTCATCGACGAAAAGCTTTTACAAGTATGAACAGACCATTGCAATAATCGACAAATTATCTGTGCTAAATTGTATTATTTATCGGTTGTTTGTGAGTGCCGTTGGGGAGAGAAGACCTTTGAGTGTAGAGACTTGCTTCAGGTTGTTTCATAAGGACAGGCATTTTCCCATCATTAACACAGTGACAAAGTCATCTCTCATCTCTCGAGTCGACTTTGACGTCATATTCATAACTGTGAGTGCGTCTGTGTGATAATTATGAGTGAGCATTGTGTTGTTATGTTAATTATTACGCCATTTGCAGTTCGACCAATTCTTGCAAGTGACCGCTTTCTCTCTGTCTGTGACCGGTGTCACACCGGCGGTGTGCCACAGTTGGACAGTTGGACACTTGTCTACTTTGTTTTTCCTTTTGTACATTTGTCGATTGTTGATTACGTGACAAGCGAAACAAAATTGACAAAATATATTTTCTTGTAAAGTTCACAGCAAGTCATTCCTAGTTAGGCAGAGAAGAGTTGAGGCTTGACAAGTTCATTAAAGTCTCATGTCGAATTTCATTAGTACGACAGTGTTCAGCTCGACTTGATGCACTTTCGATGTTTTCTTTGTTGTTGTGTCTGTGATATGTTTTGTTGATGAAAGTTACGAAATGTCATTTGAGCATTTCAACACAAATTTAAATTGCGAAAACAAGCATTAATTTATTTAAATCAGTGAAAGTGTCAGTCATCTGATATATCCTGGGAATCGTTCATTTAAGATTGACCCAATTTGCAGTTTATAAAACTCAAATTATTTTTCTTTACATAATTTGCATTTAAATACAATTTTATTTGTATCTGATGAACTCGATGATTTGTCTAGAGTTTTGTCTTACATGGGTGAATTCAAAATTTTTCTCTTTTTCCTAGAGATTTTTTTGTTTCAAATACAAACTCAATGTTTGAGCGTATTTTAATTATTTTATTTTATTTAAATTTCTGATATTAATAAATCACAACTAATTGGGCAATAATTTAGAATTGCCTCTTTGTTAAATGTCACACAAATCACCCGAGGCCCAGTAGCATTGGAGGCAAATCTTCGACTGTTTGTCGAGTTTAATTTGCATTTCGTGTTAATTAGTACTCACAGTAAGACTTTGTTGCACTTTTGCATTTTGCTTGTGCACCAAACGTCATTCAGTATTTTCACCTTTCATCTTCTTTTATCAGATGTTCTAATCTCACTTAGTACTACGACACAATCGGTTGCTATGATCGCCTTACGTGTTTCAATTCTAATTAATACAGACTTAATCTTAAGCATCTTGGGTTTTCACGAGATTTAAAATTGAAAAAGTGTTCAAAGTGAACTCACAATTTTAATTTAGGATTCGCTTCCTATCTTATCTGTGCTAGATAAAACTGATAATTTCAAGTCAACTATATCTGTACTCGTACATTCCAAAGGGTGCATTACAAGACAAATTAATTGGTGCTTGGTCTAGACTTTGATTGATATAATTTTAAAGTTTGAATGTTGAAGAATTGTTATAAATATTATCTAATACGGAAATTATGGTGCATATAGTTTCTCATAGTTGGTTATCTAGACTAAAACAATAATATCGCCAATCTAGGAGTCATCAATTTTAATGTCGGTCTGTCTGTCTAACAAACCCTATTGTTTGTCTCGAGACTATTATTAGGCGAGTGTAAAAAGTTTGTGTTCGTAGAAGCCATTCAAGTGAATGATTGTTTTAGAAGAAATATATTGATACTCACCTAATACATACAAAAATGCACATAACCTTGCATTTCATTGTCAATTGTCTACTTTATCTGGTTCTCTTGGTCTTTCTCTCCCCTCAAAGTCATCTTTTATCTCCCCTTCTTCAAACTATTTTGTTTTATTGCCGACACATTTTAGTAGTATCAGACAAATGAATATATGTATTTACATTTAAGTTTCTGTACATTTAAGTCGTATTCAGCGCATTGTCAGTGTTGTTAAACTTGTGTATTTACCTTATAGATAAGCCACTTTTAGGTGCTGTTCAATGTTAATGTCGACCAATTTGTTGTTGTTGCCTTCTGCTTCTTGTTCTTCTCGTTCTTCAATTCGTCTCAATTGCTCATTAAAGATCCCATGAAAGAGTCAAAGTCAAAGCTAGTGAAGGAGAGGAGGAATCAAACAATTAACTCGTCTGTTGATTGTGTTACTCGTATTAAGGAATGTGCAAAAAGTTTCCGAACTGAATTGAATGTCTTTTAAGCATTGTCTTGTATGGAAATAAATGCGTTAACCTTGATTCAAAGTGTCCATTTTGTCCCCAAAGGCAACTTCATCCACACTCCTTTGTCTTATAATTCAATTCATACATTTACCAATTCATTTGACTTATCACACAAAAAGCTCACAAAAACCCATGAGACAAAATGACCAAACTTTCGATATACTTTCAATAGTAATGTAATGTGCAAGTGAACTCAAATTACGTCACAAACTAGAAGAATCTCCCCACACGTTATCTCACTCTCGTTTGCTTTGGCCATCATCAATCGAATTGCTTAGTTTCAGCTGTCGACATGATGTTTTAGGTTAGGTTTAAGGTTTGGCTGCTTGTGCCTCTTTGTTCGTGTGTAGTACAGCACACAGTCTCTTTCTTTGTTTTTGTTTTTGTGTTCGTGTTTCCATCTAATTGATTTTGCACTGTTGCCTTCGTATTCATTCATTTAATGGATCTTTGAACTCACACAGACAGATCTTGCTTTGTTTTGTTTTGTTGAACGTCGTTGGTGGTGGTGCACTGGTCAAGTGAAAGTGAAGTTGCGTAATAAAGTGGCTCCTTGTCGCCAATCGTGTACAATCAGTTCACTTTATGTTCAGTAGAATGTCATGTGTGTAATGTAAATGGCAAAGATTTTATCTCGTCAAAAGATTTTCTTTCTTCTTTTTTCAAACAAGATTTTTAAAACCGAGAAAGTCAAGGTTGATTCAAGCACAATAGACCGCGATGTGGTTGTAATTTAAGTTCTTCGTCAAATTACTTCGACAATTTTCAGTTGTGCTTATCAATCAATTGATCACTTTAAATAATAATTCGAATATAAATTGAGAGAAAGGTGTTTTCGAATAGGAATTGTCTGAATGATAAATTATCTTCTTATCTTTAATAATATTTAAATTTTTAAAATAATTCATCATAATATGGAAAGTCAGGAAAATATTTTAAATAGTACCAATGGTAGTAAATCATATTTTATGGAATTTTAGTTGTTTTGTTATAATAAATTCTTTTAAAATGTATTCTTGTTTTAGTAATATATAATCTTAACAAACATTAATTAAGAATTTATTCCGGTGAAACGTTAATTAGAATTGTTGGAATTTTTCTGTGCATTGGAAGAATTATTGTTTTGGCATTATTCAAAATTTATGCGAGACATTCTCGTAACTTTTGTTTGTAAGTTTGTTTACCACAATTTTTAATCGGAATTTGTTTTTTTTGTTTGTTTTCATTTAGATTTCTTTGGAATTTGCGCAAATCCATTTCGCATATCTTTATGGTGAGTAAATATTTTTCAACTTTTTTTTATTTATGTTTGGAAATAAAAGTTTTGAGTTTGGAAATATTTATTTGACATTTTGATAATGATATTTTAGTTATTTTGATTTATGACGGTTATAAGGCAAATATAGTGATATTGAAAGACATGTATTTAAAAACAAGCAAAATGAGCCAAAATGTAGCTGGCCAACCTGTTAATCACACAAGTCCAATTTGAGTAATTTTCTTGTTGTATTCTGCCAATTTGTGAACACGCGCACAACAGCAGCAACCAATTTTCCAATCATTAATTATGCCTCTCTGTATGTCTCCTCTCCACAGCCAAAATTCAATCCTAATTAGGCAAAGCAATTAACACACTTCACCAGTTGTAGTATGACAGTACATACAATTTCGCCATTGACTTGTTAGTCTTGTCTCCTCTTCACTCGTTAAGCCCTCGTTAATATACTAATAATTAAATCATTTATATTAAATTGCAATGACACAAAGTAAAGGTACAGAGAGTTAGGTGCAGTACAACATTCATCATGTGTTTCACTGCTAAACAAACTAAATGCCTTTGCATGCTGAACATATTTGTTCAATGTTAGGCCAAAATGTATGTTCATTTCGTGTCATCTTCAAAATGTACCAACAGTGAACTGTCTTTTGTAACATTTTTCTACTTTCCCATTTACATTTTTACGTGTGATGCCCGTTCTCTTGCCCACGATGACACCTGCTTCACGTGCTTTATGAATAGAGGGAGTAAAAAGTAATGTGAAAAATAAAACAAAAGTAAACATCACAATCGTCCCAACACAGAGATAATATTTATGATGCTAATTTTAGTATATTTGAATAGATTTGAAAAGTTGAAAGGGCAAACGAACGAGCAAACAAAGCACATAGGATCTTGTGAAATGCAAACACAATCGAATTGGCAATATTTTGTTCAAAAAGTTGTTCACATTTTGTGTGTCATAATGGATAGATAATAATATGCATATTTATTGAGTGAAATTGTTGTGCAAAATAGAAAGCAAAATTGAAGGTTAGGGATATGGTAGATGTGGTGTGTGCTGTGACGATGATGAATGATTGGCCATTCAAATTGGGTCACTTTTAGGTGCAGTTTGTTCAACCTGTGTGTTACTGTATACTTAGCACAGTTCATATCACAATAACGGTAACAAGTAGTCTGTAATTCCACACCATTCCAAAGTACACTTTCATATATAATCACAATGCATTCCAATATGACATTTGTTCATATCTTTTGATTGAATTTTGCGTGTGCACTTTCAATTGGCAATCACTTGACAGGCCACTCAACACAAGCGAAGTGTCATTATTATGCTTTGTTATATATAGAAAGGATGTTATATATAACACATGCAATAGACGCAACATTGACCATACTGTTCAACTAACCGTGCACGGTGTTGCATTCAACTTTGTGTGCTAAGCTCAACTTGAGTCCAACTAGCCCCATTCACTAGTACAGCACATTCACTATAGCCAATCAATCAATCACTCTCCACTGTTGAGTTATATTCGGTTAATTGAATTAAATTAGCTTGCTTGCATTATTACTAGTGCTCGTAAATAAACATGAAATTTGACTTGTTTGTGCGACCCAGGGGATAAACAGACTGAAAGTGTCAAAATGGTTTATTTGCGGTCGAGGCTGTTGAGATTAATTATTAATACATATGTGCACAGACACGACTAGATTGCCTTCGAAAATGGTGTGCATCGATTAATTAATAATTAACAAGATGGCACAGCAATTTGGCATATTGAACATTTGACCGTTCTATTGTGAGCGAAAGTGAACAAACATGCACTCGGAGGACATCCTTTCGAGGAAACCAATTAGACCTGATTGGGCAATATATTGGACACAATGCAACATTAAGTTGAACATTAAACATGACTATTTGGGGCTATTCAAGTCAATGCTCATGAATACATGAACTTGTTGGTGTAAATGCCAAGGAGTCAATGATTCGTTGATTGTTTGCTTTGAATATTGATGGAATATTGATTTAGCTTACTTTACATTTTCTACTATGGAAATTCTCTAAATAATTGTATTTACTTATTATTAATTTCGTATGCAGTAAATTATTATCTCGTATTGTGACTTTTATTAAATATCCAAGAAACGCATCCTAATTTAATAAAGCACTACACCATAAATGTGCGAATGCTATATTTCCTAGCAACTAACCCATTAACTTAGGTAGTGTGTAATTTGTGGAATGCTCACTTTTGGCCAATTTTGTTAATCAAAATGTCTCATAGAATCTGGCCAACTTCGAACTCATTAGGTTAATTCACGGTATATTATATGGCGAAATGCTCTTTTTGTGCTTTCGCATTTCGCCTCCCCCCATATTTGGGCGCAATCAATCAGGTCTGTCTCGTCTAGTGTAGAATTGTACAATATGAAAAGGAATTGTCTTTGCTGTTTGGTTGCTGCACATTTTGATATTCTTAGGAAGCACTCGATAAATTGTATTGAGACATATATAAGTATTACTCCATAATTTCACACTCCAAATTTTCCCCTTTGAACTTTTAGCTCGAGTACATCTCCATGTCTACATTTCCCTGTGCGTGCTCGGTTTTGTTTATAGTTTGCTATTAGATGGACATTAGAAGATGGATTTTGTTGTGTGTTCTCCCATGAACAATCACGATTTGAGCAACGAGCACAGAGTGCACAGTCCGCTCGATTAGTGCAACCTTTTGTTCTTTTAGGAAATGTACGTAATGCTAATCAATAATGATAATCATCGATGACGATAATCATTGCGGACACCACACAAAGAAGTAGGCCTAATTGGTGCTTGGATCGGTTCGATGTTGTGGTCAGTGCAATGTTTGTCCATGCACTCACTCACTCACTCGAATTGCTCTTAGCTTGATTGATTTGTAATTGAGCTATTCGCTTGTGGTCAATTGTAACAAGTTGGTGCATGCTTTCAGCTTGAGCCACACACACCACACACGATCGCCTAATCAAATCATTTTGTCTAGCTACATGTAAGTTCATGAGGCTTGATAAGTTCACTATTTGAATTGCCCCCTGCCATTGCATCGTCCCACCAAGTTTTGCTAATAATCTCGATGCTCTCTCCCACACTAACTAAACAAAACCTAAGAAATCCAATTAAATTATATTTGATTTGATTGTGCACACACACACAGACACACACCGAGTGAGTCCAATCCGACTGATTGGTGTTGATCAATATCCGCCTACATTCTAATGAATTGAAATAGATCTGTCTTTGGTAGGTCTTGAAGACCTCACTGCTCTGATTGATTCAAAGTCAAATAAGCAATTGACAAACTCGGTGATTTGAGGCATTCCGCGAACTTGCTTTATTTGAGCCTTTATTTAAACATTTCAAGGTTTAAATTAAGAAAACTCAAAATTAGATGAAGACATTCAAAAGGAGAAATTCTGTATAAAATGAAATGAAATTTAAATTGCAAATCATTTTACCATCCTTTGAATTTTCCTTTTTCACTCCCAACTTTCTGGGTGGCTCGGACAAAATGTGATTTTAATTTATTCATATTTCGTAAATAAGACGTTTCGAGATAATTTTTTGCTATGTTTACTTGGCATTAGAAACTTGTTAATTAAGTTTTTAAATTAAAAAGGATTAATTGCAATTTATTTTTGAAAATTCAAATTAAACCTTTCAAAATCCCCGGAAATTGGTTCTTAGGAATTTTTATAAAGAATGTTTTTGAAGTAATTAAAATATTTAAATTTGTAATAAATATTATTAAATTTAAATTTAAATTATTCAACAATTTCCGGCATTTTAAAGTATCCTGAAACAAAATAATTTTCATAGAAATTTAAATTATCAAGATAATTTAGAGTACAAATTAACATATACGAGGGTCCGTTGATAAATATTTTTATAAAATGAATTAATTAGTTTTAGTATTATAATATATTTCTTGAAGAATTTTGCAAGGCTCGAAACGATTCTTAATTCATGAAGCAATTGAGTGGAATGTCTACTCTGCCTTGGGCATATGCATTCATGTCCGAACGCACGTACATCATCTTCCCTGAACGGATCACGACTTCCTAAATATACACACTTTATAAGGAGATATACATTCGCTTAATTAAGATCGTATCCACAAATCATTGCACACAGACATACAGAAACATAGAGACAATAGAGCGAATGCATCCAATTGGGTAAATAATATGCACTTCATGACTTTAATTACAATTAACACAAGTGAACAATCATTGAGCAAAATGAGTTAATTCGAGGCAGTCTGACGAGCAATTGCATTTGGCAGTGATTGCACGTGTTGTGCTTTGTTGCTCTGTTACTGGCGAAACCTGTTGTTACTGTACAATGTGTGCTGTGTCCATTTGAAAGGTTCTAATTAACACGTGTGGCACCGTGCCAAAACGATCCATTCACTGGTGGCACAACGTGTTTAGCAACATTTAAATGAAACGCTCTAAAGAACACTAACCGAACACATAACGAAACAGTGAAAGTCTCATAAATAACCAAAGAAGCACTTTCATTCATGCCACTTTGTACAGACTCTATTGTATAGCCTTGACGCATTTGACGCCAAACTGAGAATCATCAGAAGGAGCGAAGGGGGGAAAGATTATTAGACTAACAAGCCAAGATGTGAATTTAGATGGTGATGAGATGCGCGCACTGTACGACACACAACACTCACATTACCTTGGACAGTTGTTATCGCGCGTTGTTGTGCGAATTGAGATAGACTCAACACATCCATAACTGACATGACCACATGCTGACTTGGGATCTTTGAGGTAATCACTTTTCGAGACAATTCGAGACAAGTAAAGTCTTGTGAATGTTATGCCATTCAGTGCTCAATCGATTGTTGCATTAAACCAAAGCTACAATATAGTCGAAATAGATTAACATCTTGTTATTTATAATCCATTTAGTTGTACAAGTCTGCATTTCAATTAACATTTTTGAATATTCTGAGAAAAGAAAACTTTGGGGGCTGTTCAGTCAGTAAGCAACATTAAGATCATTTGCCCTAATGACATTTTGATGTCAATTGTTACAAAAATATTATGAAGCAGATAATATTCTTGTTGCCTTTCAATGATGATGATAGACATCTTTCGAATCGGCAATCTTGAGATGAAAAACAATCAAACCAAAAATCACTTAAATGGTAATTGAAATTTGAAATTATTATTATTATTGCTATTGATTGATGGGACGAGAAATGACTGTGATTTGAACAGTGGACAAATGCTGGTCTCGACAAATAGTCGTTAGTCGACACAAAACAATGCAATGATAATGAACGATTGGGTCAAGTGGATGTTTGACGCACTTTGGCTCGATCACTCAAATATATTGTTAAACATGTGTGCACAAATCAATTGTGCCTGTGTTTGGTTGCACAGCACACAAAACTCGTTGATTTCGTCATGCTTACGATTTATCGATAATTTTTTCTCTATATTTTTTCGCTATTTTTTAGCATCTTTATGATGACGAAAGAAATGTGTCTTTAAAAACAGCTAAAATTACATAAAGGAAAGTTAAGATTGCAGTTTCACAGTGGGAGAGGAAGAAGCAATATAAGTCTGATTGACATAGCGTGAACATTGTTTGGTGTATTTCCATTAGGATTGAACACTGTGGCAAAGTGATTCGAATGATGGAAAAAGATGTGCGATTGAAGGGAGAAAGATAATTTGTGTAATGTTTGTTTGTTTGGTGTCTTATCGATGCACACTTTCCATTGATAGTTTAATTCGTTAATAAATTGCGCAATTTATTGTTAACAAATTATACATTTTATGTTCAAGACTTGAATTTCAAGTAGGTTCTAAATGGTTTTTTAGTTTATTTAAGCCGGAAATAAAATCTTTATTTTTTTAATTGAGGAAACATTTTGTTGGTTTATGAAAACTAAAAAATTATGAAATCGTGACAATTTGTAGTTTCTAAAGAAAAGTTGTTGCAAATGTTCGAGACATTTCTGAACAAATTGACAGTTTTCTCAATAATAAAATCAATATTTTTATTTTATTAATATTCTTATTTTAATTTGAACGTTTGTTTGGATAAAGTTTTATTTTTAAAATTCCAAAGAAGAAATTTCGAACAAAAAACAAGTTTACTTGAAATTCCTTATTTTCTTTTCTTTTCTACTCTGATAAGAAAAAGATACAGATACAGAACGTTGTTTGTTTTCTCACAATTGCAAAGTGTAAAAACCAAAAGCAAAAACATTGTGCTAACACAATGTGAAACAATTTGATTGAATGGAGAAATATATATTTTAAGCAATAAAATTGTTTTAGAGACAGCAACTTTTGAGCTTTATATTTTTGTAGATCTGACCGTGAGATAACTGAAAAGACATGTAATGTGTGCAACATTGAGAAACAAAATACCAACACATGAGAAATGTTGTTGGCTGTTTGTTTATTTTGAGTCGAAATGTTTCATAATTCGACGAAACACTAAAAGTACATTTGTTTCTCGTAAGATAAGGAAAATGTTAGTTTTTCTCAGACACACATTTTCAACTTGAACACTGTGAAACATGAAATATTTAATAAATAAGAAAACTCAATTTTGATTTATTCGACGTATTTCTATTTGCTATATGCGTTCTGCGATCACATGATCACTAACGACAAACAGCATCTCAAATGTAATTCAATAACAAGTTGTGTAATAAAATACATTGGAATTTGAGATCATTTTCGGTGCTAGCAATTTTTAAACACAAGTTTTATTGAACGGTCTTTGGTTTCACATTTGTACATTTGTAGTTCAATCAGAAATTAATTGGAAATTGTCACCAAAATGTTTGTTTAGACAATCTGAAGACATTTTAGTATTTTTAGTATAATCTTAAATAGTTCAATTGTATGGGTTTTAAATAAATAATTTAAAATCTTTTTAAATTCCTGTAAAAACATAAAATTGATCGAATTCAAACTAGCAAATAACTGAGCAAATAATTCACTAACGTCACAATGTTATCGTACAACTCTACCAGTTCACTCTACTAGTTCACTTTGCCATAAACAACAACGTAATTATGTAATCACAGTACAGTAAATGACGTTAATAATTTTCTTGTCAAATGATGACAATTTTAAGAATTTTACTTCACAAAATTATATATCCCAGATTTTTTGTTTTCATTTTAATTTTGCACTTGTATGACGTCACTGGTGATTTGGTCGTTGAAAAAGACAAACAAACTTTCGAAAGAAAATACAAAATTTTAGGACAGTCACAAGATGTCAACTTTTGTACTTATATGAAATAATTTCGTTATATTAAATTAATGACAATTTACAAGTGTTCATGTAATAAGTGAGTCTCTCTGTCTATCTGTCTGCCATTGTCTACAATGTTTCCAATGTTTACATTTCCTTAATTTTATTCTTAAATAACACACAAGTTTGCTTCTTCATTGTCAGTATGAATTGAGTGTGCATGAAGACATTCAGACAAGGTTCGTAAAGGTTAATTTAATTTAGTAATAAAGCAAAAATATTAAAGGTTCGCGTATGAGTAAACAAAGACGAAGCAAAGACAAAACGGACAAACACTTGATTTGATTATATTTAATCACAAAAATGTTTTATTATTATTATCAATGGAATATTTACATTTGCTTTATTTAGTAGTGAAAGAAGAGGAGTATGAAAGGAAAACTCCCGGAAGAATGATTTTATTAAATTTGAATAAAAATTTGGTTTCCATTTCGAGATGACACTTCCTTGAAAAGAAAATGAATTTAATATTCAACAAAAATCTTTCCAAGTACTTTCGAATGTCAGGTGACGGAGCTTGAGTTGTGTATGTTTTGAAATATATGAAAATTAGATTTACGAAACTTAAGATCAGTGGAATGTTTTGCTCAGATTTGTTTACTGATATTTTTCTTGATGGTTTGCAGAATATTTTAGGAACAAGTCCAAATAAATACATTTTTAAATTAAACTAATTGACATTTCTGTTTGCTAAAAGAAATTCTATAAAATTGAATCTCTAGAGATGATTAACCGGATTGTGATGATTATTGATCAAGAGTCACTGGACTCTCAATTAATATGGATTTATTTGATGATACAAAAACAAGTGTTTATGAAAGAGCTTTCAGAATATTAGATTCAGAATTTTATTTTGGTTTTAAAAGTATTTCATTAATTTTTTAAATTCGATTAACTTGAAAATAATTTCAGTCATTTATTGAAGCGAATGATGACAATAATAAAATATTCCAACTGCAATAAACTTTATATTTGTTCGTATGAATGCGTAAATGGCATTTTGAATAATATTGAAATTGAATTTTAATTCAATTGAGCACTTGCTCATTTTGATCATTGGCGTGCGAGTGCAATTCAAGTTCGGTGCAATATTATTCTGTCAACTACTCAAGCACAATTAATTCGCTCATTTTACAAAGCACATCAATTGTTGTTATTCTTGTTCACTGTTCAATTTGTTTTCATTTTCTCATGAGACCACAAAAATCGGAAACTATTTTTTAAAAGGAAAATAGCAATAATAACTTTACTGTCGTGTGCACATACAAATTGAGATGCCGCGCGAAACTAAACTAGGAGGACAATTCTCGTGAGGCCCAAAGATGACAATTGCAATTGATTATTCACAAAAGCAAAAGCATCTTTGGTTTCATTTATTTTCATTTATGATCATATTGAACTATTCTGCTAACAAACACACCAAACCCAATGGAATAGGTTTTCGGGTTATTTTCA
Source organism: Rhizoglyphus robini (assembly GCA_023373905.1). Classification (NCBI taxonomy): domain Eukaryota; kingdom Metazoa; phylum Arthropoda; class Arachnida; order Sarcoptiformes; family Acaridae; genus Rhizoglyphus; species Rhizoglyphus robini. Next base: position 7,252,125 of record JAKIJQ010000001.1, on the reverse strand, counting down.
AATTTGTGGTATTACATTTGATAATGAATTGTTTTTGTGGTTTGATTCCTGTAAATTGGTTTGACTTCTTTCCCGAGTTTTAAAGTCCCTACACCTCTCGCTCTGTGATATTTGTGTTTAGGTTCGTTTGATTTATGTGATTGTGATTATGATGGCAAATTGGCAATTTTGCAGTTGTTGTCGTTGTCCTTGGCGTGGGAGAGTAAGCCATTTGTCTCTCTCAATAGCTCTCCATCATTTCGAGTGCATCTCGAGAGAGAGTCTCGTCATAAGGAGTGCAGTAATGATGGAGGATGGGTTTGGCAGGTTGGTTGCTTCCTATGGTTGGCTGAAAATTAATTATAAATTGTTCTAACACACAAACACAAACACACACACAAGCAAGTACACCCCAGTATCTATGAATGCAATCAATGTTTTATTTATGTTAGTTCTGTTGGTGTATGTGTTGGCCTGTGTGTATTGACACTATTGCAGTCCTTTGTGGTAATAGTCACTTGGACTACTCTCTCAACTTTTTATTATGGAAACCTTTTACGAGTGCCAATTGGCGGTGTTGTTGTGCCTACTAAGTAGGTCCGGTTTTAGTTTGCTCCTTCTCAATGGATACGATTATGAGTGATGCACTGGAATGAGCGTTAAGTTTTGTTACTGTTTTGTGAAGCATTTGAGATTTGTTGATTTATATTTGCAATAGTAAATTAGCTTTACAAAATTGTGCAATTTGGCTATACCAAATGAAAACGTTCAAAAGATATTGAGCTCAAACAAGAGAGAATTTATCCGAGGAAATATTTGAAAATATATTTGGAAAAGCAAAACATTTTATGCCTACTCTTTATAATGTGCACTTTCAGTTGTAGCTACATTTTTTGTTTGTATTTTATGTGTTTGATTGCTTAATATTCACATCGTGAGTGTAGTCCTGGGGATGCGACGTTGCAATGTAGAAGTGCTAACCGAATGGAAATGCGCGAATTGACTCTCAATATGACTGCATGTCCATTTACATTTAGGAAGTAATCTTAAGGGGTATGTCGTTGGCTTGTGTAGAATTTGAATATGTCTTGTTAAGGGTATGCCTTGAACAAATGGAAAAATGTTGTTTGTCGATTGTTCTTGTGGGATGATTCTATGGCTGTAAACATTGTGATTAGTTTAAAATATTCGGTTATTGACTTTTACATCAATTGAAATGAAACGAATTATTGTTATTTGTTTTTATTATTAAAATATGCGCTTGACGATGCATTGACCTCCACTTTAGAGGGTGTTTTGTTTTGAACTTGACACATGTAAAGCGAATTAAATATTCAAAATCAGTAATCGAAAATGTCAAATAATTTCAATGTTAAGCATTTTGTTGGTAGAAAAATGCTATAAAAGTGAGTGTTCCTAAATGCTGGTTAAATTGGTTCGATTGACCATCATTTCCTGAAGCAGTTTTCGTGACTTAAATGTAGCAATTCTCCCTTGGCAGACATTTGCACAGGAAATAATATTTTCTGAAGAATACATTTTAGTTCCCCAGTAAATGTCGTACTTTCTTTCTTGTATTATTTGAACACTAAAGTTTTGAAGTACACATTTGAATGGTGTCTCGAACGGATACTTACGTATTTGCCTTTCATTTTGCATTACCCGGTTTGAATAATTTGTGTGCACGGAGTCAAGTCCAGACAGGCAGACACATAATTTAGTCAAAGTGCAAAGTTTTATTGAACAAAATTCACTTTGAATAAATATGTTCGGTAATAATTCATTTGTTTATTTTTGCATATATTTTGTCACTAAATGTTTTCGATGTTTATTGGGTATATTGAGTTAATTGTATATATTTTTTTGTTAATTATTTTGTATTGCTAGACAAATGTACAAACTTTTCCGTTGACGTAAAATTGACAATAATAAATATAGTTCAAGTTGATTCATTAATAGTCTCAAATTGTGTGCATATGACGAGCATTTCCTATTGAGGTGGCAAACATTGGACTTTTCTGCTTGATGACTTTGATTTGCGTATTCGTTTTTGACGCCTTTGTGCAACTAATGGTTTTGGCTTTATTTTGGCTTTATGCCAAGAATAGTTTGTGAATTATTTTTGTTTTCATATTATATTTATATGAATGGCATTTTAGTGATCTTTCAAAAAGAGAATTTCCTATTGGAAAGATTAAGTTGAGTTGTAAGACATTTTTGCCTGCTTAGCACGACACTTGAAATGTCAATCACTCAATTTGCCTAAGTAGATTAGTAGTAACATATTTTGTGCCAATCGATAATCCCAAAGTCGTGCTTTAGGGCAACAACAGCAATATAAAGTAAAGTGTACGTAAGTCGATGTGCTATAATTAATAGATCGATCGGAACAGTGATCATTATAATTCATCTCGCGCTTAGTGTAAATCACAAGGTCACAACCCGGGTGGCAAGGTTGGTTGTCGTTGTTGTGCACAGAGATAATCTTACATTCAACAACAATAAAATGCATCAAAAGTATCACGTGATATTTTCTTACATATTTGCATGTTTCGCTCACACGCGCGTGAAGTGCTCACTTGTGCCCATCGTTTTGCCTCAAGTTGTGCCCCCCGAAACACGATACGATCAACACATGCATTGAGATATTATCATGTAGTTTAATTAAATGCTCGCTTGGATCACTCCCTGGAATGGTTTCAATAATAAGCGAAACAAACTGTAACTTATGCATATTAAAATTGATTGCGCATGTGTGCTTGTCGTATTAGTTGGAGTACATATCGAATTGGACACTGAATAAGACATAGAACACTAGACACTAGCAAAAACAAGGTCATCAGCGATAGGTCGTGTGTTGTGCTTCTAATGTACTCGCATTATGTCCATTCGAGCAATTGTGTTAATTGTTCGCGAGTAGAGAATGGACACACACCAACAAAATGGCCACTTATCGGACGAGATTAATCGTGAGAATACATACGGACTTACTTCGGAAAGTGCCCTCTTGAATGCATTCAAGCAGATAACAATTATCACTGTAAGACACATTGAGAATATAACAATATTGAGGCATTAGGCCAAACGTACTTAATAATTAATTAACAGGAATAATAAAGCGACCTGCAAAAGGGTAAACCAAATTGTGTGCGATTTATTTTGCCCAACAAAAATATGTTTGCCAGTGAAATCCTCTTTTCTCATAATTTTCTTCCTTTACAGGTTGCTGTACCTTTTTGTTATTAATATTAATCTCTCAATTTATCTTTTATCTTGTATTTCTTTTCACATATACAGAAGAGGAATATCTTAAGTGTTTTGACTTGATTTCTTATCTCTTGCTCTCAAGTCTGTGATGTCACCATTGAAGTGTGTTTTGATCGTTTGGTGATTTGTTGTCGATTGTTTGATTCGATCCCACTGATTGATCAAAGACATTGATACATTCAATTATAATTAATTAATATAATTAAATAAAGGTTGTTGCCATGCGATGAAAGAGGGATTTCACGTAAAATCGGTTATGAAATTTATTTATAATTTATTAATTTTTCAAGGCTTCATTGTGATTGACTTGAATTAAGTAATTTGATTTATTATCCTAAATAATAAATAAGTTCACAATTAAGGTCATGAAATTGTTGTCGTCTTAAACTAAAACTTGTCTGATGGCTAATGATTTTTTTGAAAGCATCAATCAATATTTTAAAAATATTTATTTTTAGTTTCATTTGTTGCGATAATTTCATAATCTGATTTATTTATTTGTTATTTTAGTCAAATTAGTTTGATTTATAGTGGTGATAAATCAAATGTTTTTGTTTGTTGTACATTTGATTAAGTCTGGATTTTTTTTATTAATAAAATTTGTGTAATATATTTCAAGCATAATTTATTTAGCAATAAATCATTGGTTCATTCACAAGTTTAGAGCAAAGAACAATTGAATACAGTTATATAAAGTTTGTTGACTTTTAATTCTTGAGAAAGTGCGGAATTCTACTGTTTTGTATTTATTCACGAGATAAATTACATTTGTGATTCAGACTGTTTGGTGTGATAATTATAAAGTGTGAATAAAGTGCAAAAAGAGTCGACTGTTTGGTGTAAGGTTGACTTGACTTTAATGGCGCACTTTACAGAGAATGCATTCTGCTGTCTTATCGCTCGGACTAACTAAACACAGTCTGAATTCTTTGTGGAAATGAGTTAAACTGTGTAATAAAACTCGAAAATGTATTATTTTGTTTCTTTCTTAGTGGTCCTTTTAAAATTGTTTCTAAAGTGCAACGATAAAGTCGCTCATTAATTAAGGAAAAAAACGGTAGCTTTTTGTCTCTAAAAGGTCTTTAACCTGCATTCACAGTTGGGCCATGTCCATTAGAGAATAATGTGATTTGTTCAATATTTATTGATATAATTAATGATTCACCGAAAAAAGGTCATTTGACCCAGCCCATAAATAAATCATTAGCTATTTAATATAATCAAATATTACATCACTGGTCATTAGAATTATGAATTATTTAATTTTAAAATATCGATTTTAATTATTCCTTTTTATTTTATTTTTGCAGATATCATGTGATTTCCTGTTTGTCTGAATTTCAAATTTCCCCGCCAAATTTGTCCAACTCCAAAATGAGTTCAAACCAATCCGAGTACTCTTCAACCTCATCTGCTTCTGGCAGTTATCTGCACCAGAGAACAAATTCACACTACCGAGCACCACCACCTCCACCAATTTACCGGCAAAATTCGACTGGTAAATCACAAACACTAGCTCATCCGAATCTATCCCCAAATCGGACAAATAACAACAACATCATCAATGAACAGTCGATTGGACCTTTCAATCGATCTCGATCTATAGGCAATTTGGCTGGTCAGCAACAGCAACAGCAGCAGCAACAACAACAACAACAACAGCAAAGTCAATACCAATCTCGAATGATACGAGCCCAACAGTCCTCAGCCCATCACCAACAGATGATGAATCCAGTTCCTGTGCCAGCCAGTTCCCAACTGAACGATGCCGAGCTAGAGAAAGTGGAAATGTTTTATCGTTCACACAGGACCTACCTGTTTGTGGGACGATGTCTGGTGAATCTGTACTTCACCGAAACAGATCTAGTCGATGGTGGACGACAGTCGAAACCGAGGATTCAGGACTGGAAGTTGACCATGACTGGAGTGCCTGTGTTGATTTTCAATAAAGGCGAAACTAAATCGCGCGACAAGAGGCAAATTCAGATTTGTCTTGCAGAACGAGGCACTGGTTTTCCTCTGTGGTCGGATGTGATCGACAGTCTGAGCAATTACTCTGCCATTCAGCCAACATTCCACACCATGTACCTCTCGAACGATCATCGAAAAATGGCAGGACTCAGTTTCGATTGTCCGGTTGCCTCGGTGGAATTCTATCGACAAATTGAACCAATCATTTCGAATCCACTGAACATTTCACTGTCGGCACCGAAAAAGACCAAATCGAGACTTTTTAGACGGACTCGAAGCAAATCGGTGGGTCGTGCAGTGGCTGACAAGACGCCTGACCCTTATGGAGCTCTGGACATTCAACAGCCGAAACACCTGAAACCGCCAAACAAAGCTGACATTTCCTCGCCCTGTCTGTTCCAGCACATCACCAGTGTCAATTTGTATAACCGAGAAGAGTTTCCCTCAGTGCTCACGTCCTTTGTACACGGTGGCAGCAATGCAGTAATGGTGCCGCACTACCAGACACCCAGTCAATCCTCCCTGTCTCCATCTAGCTCTCCATCCAACCCAAGTGTCACCCCAGTCTACTCGACACCTGAACCAGTCGACTCGTCCTCCTCTTCCACCATGTCTGGCACACATCTCCGACCAACTGCCTCCTATGGTGATTTGCATCACTCAGGAATGACTTCCGGTTCATCATCCAATGCTTCCAATCTTTCCTATTAATTATATTTCTAATTAATACAAGTGGTAATATGCAGAGTGTGCCAAAACAATCACATTGTAAATAACTGATTTTTGTTATTATTCTCTAATCAATAATCCCAAATATATCTTCTGTAATATTTAAGAGTTTATTTAAATTTAATAAAATGTTTTTAAACTATGAACAAATCTGATTTATTTATTTTTAATTTTGAATTTTCGTTTTATTGTTGCCAAATTATTTGGCCCAAATAACTGTTTAACGGTAGTGGCGCCATCTTTTGTTGGCCATTTTGATTACAATGCTAAACTTGCAATACGAATTACATCGAATTCAATGCTAACAAGACAAAAACATTTAATAATAATTAGTAAGTCATAAAACTAAATTTAAGTTAGAATTTATTAAAATGTCAAAAAATTTAAATTATCAGAGTCTATCAGAGTTGTTGTTCACAGAGGGATTTAGTTCAATTGGTACTGATAATGTGAGTACATAAAACTATTACGGAAACATTAGAAAATAACAAGAAAAACGTACCTTAACCTCATCGAAAAGCAGAAGCATGCATTTCAGAAACTGCACCTAGGCGGATGTGTAGAGATGCTTTACCTGTCCAGTGTCTCCGAACTCTTCTGCCTGAACATCGACACTCCGGACACACTTTCTTGTATATCGTGCTTGAACAATGTTCAATGAACATGGCTCGAAAACCTTGGAAACGGATTGAGTCACCAAGACAGGACTTTGTGAGCTGCGAATTTGAGAACCATCGGAAAAGGTAAAGAGTAGATCGGTGAACAGGAGGTCGGTCACACAATTAATATGTTGAAGAATGTGAATAGAAATAGAAATGCCAATTTAACTAACAGTGCAAATTTACTTTCGAGTGAGTAATCGTAAACCAATGGATAAGTCAGCCCAAACAGGTCCGAACAGGGAATGACATTGAAACAGTGTAAGTGAAATTGTTAGGCACAGTTTGTGCACAAATAAAACATTGGTACCTAATTATAATTGATTGATTTTGTAGTTAAACTATGTTTGTAAATTACAAACATACCCGGCATTTTACATTGAAATTTTTAATCTCAATCTTAATTCATGAAAAAATACAATATAAAAATATCAAAAAAGTATAGTAATAACTGGCAGGATTAAGTTTGTAATTACTTAAGTTAATGACAATTTTGGCAATTTGGGTGACATCGCTTTCCTTCCACTTGGCATCGACAACCACCAGTGATGTCTCCATGGCCCTGTAACAAGCAAATTGTGATTATCGTGTTCACACCAATTCGAAGCAGTCCTTGCCTTCGGACCCCAACGAAATCCTTTAGTAGCCCAGCATATTTGAGTATTGCACACAGTGCACTTCAGGCCATCGCAGCCATCCTTTTTGATGATGACCACTTGGCACTGTGGACAATGCATTGCAAGACCATTCTTGAGCAGTTCCTGGCAATTAAACCAAATCGGTATTATATATATCAATGCTTAAAGCGAAAACCAACCTCCAGATGTTGTTTCGTCTTTCGGTCATGTTCGTCTCTCACAGGTTTCATCTTCAATTCATCCTGATACTCTCGACAGTTCTTGCCTTCGTGCATGGTTCGACAGTTGATACAGTTGAGATGTGAGCAAACTTGACAAAAGAATTCGTGCACATCGTTCTCGTACAAACACCAACCGATACAGTCAATTGTCTTACAGTGGAAACTGTTGTCCACACTTTGTTCGGCCAGGGAAACACTCTTTTGCAGATAGCGAGCGTAAGTTTCTGGCGAAGCGAGTTCTTTGATTTCGCGATCTTGCAGAGTGCAATCACACTTGTACAGTTCGTCCTGAAATGGACAAGCCACTTGGACTGCCTCGTTGTGGTCGATCGTTCCGATGAGACACTCTCTGTGGAGATATAATCGAATATATTTGCAACAAAATGATCAACTCAAATTCGTACCTGCAGAACGTATGCAAACACTCCCTCAGCACAATGCCCTCGCCAATGTCAATTTGTCCGAAACAAATGGGACATTCGAAATGTTCCATGTTGAGCACACAATTACCAAACTCTAAATCAACGAGATTTTTATATTCTTCGTCTTGTCCTTTCTTGTTGTCAATGAATACTTTCGAATGTACTGCAGCTCCATATGCGACCACTTCATCTGGAGAGATACAAATGTTAAATTGTTTTCCATTAAAAAATTCTTGTAATAATTTTTGTATCATCGGAATTTGAGTCGAACCACCAACTAGAATTATGTCTTCGACATGGGATACATCCATATTGACATCGGTCAAAGTTTGTTGCACTATTTCTAGAGTGGACTTGAACAGATCCATACAGATTGACTCGAAAGTGTCACGTGTTATGCTAAGCTCAAAATCGATTCCATCAAACAGTGAGACGATTTCTATTGCCGTCTCAGTGGATGATGACAAGTTTACTTTCGCTTGTTCAGAAGCTACTCGAAGTCGACGCAGTGCTTGCTCATCGTTGAATAAATTTTTGGCATACTTCTGTTTGAATTCATTGGCAAAGTACATCATTATTCGAGCATCAAAGTCCATTCCACCCAGAAATGCATCCACCGAGGTCGCCTTGACCTCTACAAATCCATCATCGACCGTAAGCACCGAAACGGTGAATGTGCCACCACCCAAGTCATAGACCAGTACATTCCGTGGTCCTTCAACACAAACTTTGTCCAGTCCATAGGCAATTACTGCAGCGGTTGGCTCGTCAAGTATTTGCAGTACATCGAGACCAGCCCTTGTTGCCGCATCTGTGATGGCTTCACGTTGAGCACGATTGAAATTGACTGGAATAGTGATGACTGCTTCGGTTACTTTCGCGTCGGCATATGTCTCAGCAGATTGTTTCATTTGACGAAAAAACATTGAAGCAATTTTTTCGAGACTAAATCGGTACTTCTCGTTTTCAATTTCAATCTAAACAACATAAAAGCTTGTCGGTGAAGTCAGTAGGAATAATAAATACAGTGAAAAGCAACATAACACTGCAAACACTCCAAAAAGATTACCTCAACATTAGGTTTGTCATTCGCGTTGACAACCATAAACGGAAAGTGCTTCAGCGCTGTCTGAACAAATGAATCCTCGAACGGACGACCAATGAGCCGTTTGATGTCATAAACAGTGTTCTGTGCGTTGATATCGGCATAACTTTTTGCGGTTTCTCCGAATAATTTCGTAGTATCGGCAAAAGCAACAACCGATGGAGTGGTTCGATTGTTTTGGCTGTTGATCATTATTTCGACATTGTCTTCAATGTATACCGCCACACAAGAATTGGTACCACCAAAGTCGATGCCAATTACAGGCGTATGTTGGGACATGTTTGAAAGGAAGAGCGAAATAGACTCGAGCAGTGAGTAACTCGATACAACTGAAAGAATACACGCACATGCTGCAATGTGTACAAAACAATGTGTCAGTGAACATGAACAAACACAAACACATGTGTACACGATGAAGGAGCGAGTGCGAGTGCGTACAGAGAAAGTGAACTTCAAGGTGAGGCAGAGCAAAACAGTTGCAATGCACTCGAATGCTAATACAAAACTATTGCGCCAATTGCTCCAACAGAACAAATACTCTTTAGTGCTACGGGATGGCTTTGTATTTGTCCTTTAATTCAAATCTCGATTGACACTTATTTATTTACAAATAACATTCATTTGGTTATGTCGAGATGAAAAATGAAAATGAAATTATTCTCAGTTCTGAACGAACAAAATGAACTACTAAAATATTATTTTCAGACTCGATGATAAATATGAAGTGAACAATTTCGTATCAAACGTTGCGTCGTTCGAATGCTTGTTTTGGTGAAACCAAATTTTTAACTTTAATTGAATTTATTTATATGCGAATAATTCTACTTTTAGTATCTAGAAAATTTGCAAAATGAAATGTTTCCTCAAACACAACAATCTAGCCATGTTAGCGAACATTCGCCTCATTAATTCACAAATGGCTCTGGCTCATCAATGTAAAAGAAATTGATTACTCACTATAGACTCAAAAAATTAAAATGTAAATCCTGCAACAAGCAGGTTAACCTTTTGCTGTTCAACAATTCCATTCAAACCAACTTTACTCCAAAAGCTCGCTCAATTATTGACCTCAAAGGCACTATAAAAGTAGACCCTCTTGGCTCATTCCCAGTCATTAGTTGTGAGAGTTAAGATATTTGTTATAACTGTCCTGTCCGCCTAGACAAGTTTGTTCGATCTCGAGCCAAGCCCTTTTGCAAGCAAGCAACCGACCCTTCGTCAAGAGACTCTTTTCAGATGGCTTCCCCGCTGACTTCAAACCAATTGGTTGCTAGCAAACTACATGCTTGCAAACACTGCTGCAGGTCAAGTTGGAGGCCAAACCCCAAACCAAGTCCCAGGTTCCCTTCATGGCACAGGTCCAGCCCAATCTCGCAATTGCTTAAGCGGTGCTGCAAGTGTGGCGTGATGGGTCACATCAAGCGTAACTGCAAAGCAACAGCCAACCCAAATGGAAAAAAGTGCTATATTTGTAAAAGTCCCTGGCATTTTCGTATAACAAGATGATGTCCACATTCAAGTGAGCAATAACTTGTGTATGTCAAAGTTGTTTTTCTAAAACAGTCTTACCGGTCGTCAGTTGTGCTTGTTCTTGGTCCGCTTTGTACATTTTTGACCAATCGGCAATGACCACCGGGAAGCAAGTAAAGATGCACAACACATGCATGCCACTAGAACAATTCTTTGTGTGCGGCCATGTGAGCATTACTCCATTCGACAATAAGTGAAATATAGTTTGCTTTGGTGCTTATGGCATGTAAACATTAATCACATCTCACTCTTATTAGCAACCATGTACTGGCTTATCGTTGTCTGTCTCGTGAACTTGGTTCTTATCTTTAGTTTCATTCTATTCACTGATAATTATAATTTACATCCACTGCATAGAACCAATGTTCAAAAGGAAAACTTTTGCACATCTAACTGGCCACGTGCCCTCGACACCTGTGGCCAAATGTGCCAAGAACAGTGCCTCAAGCAGTCTAATGAAACCAATGTCCAATCTAAAAATGTTGCCAATTCTGACATTCGTCTGGCAACAAACAAGAACACAATAAAAATGCACTCGAACTAAAAGCAACTTCAACTTGCCCTTCCAGAGGCTGACAAGAAACAAAGCACCAATTTGTTTGGTGAGACATTCGTTTTGCCAATGTGGACACGAGAACAAGCGCATATCGATAGCCGAAATTTTCAAAAGGAAGTACCTCAAGAAGTGTATTGATTCATGAGTCACAATTTGAGTCCGTCAACTAGAGAGCACATTATGCCAATATGCTCGATTTAAATAAATCTATTTGACACTACACTAATTGATCGATATGCACTTTCGCGTCAAGTTACTGTACCAAAGTTCATTTTTATGATTAAAGAACATACATGCATTAGCGGTCACTCCACTGTGAATTATGTTCGACCATTTCAAATTCGTTCATACGTTGAACTTCGAACAAAAAGGGAACACTTCCTCCTACCGCTGCATATTCATTGAAACGCTGGTATTAACTGACTGTACAGTGTACAACTTAATAGAACTTAAATCAACGTTTAATATAAGAACGTGTCATTTCATTGTAATTGATCTCGAACATTCGACCATATCGAATGTCACACATTGCAATGATGTGGACTATGGTGATTTAGCACATTTCAGTGAAAATTGTCGCTATAAAATGAGCTAGCCAAGTCAGTTCGTGGTCATTTGCTTTTTGTGTTTTGCTCTCTTAACCTATCTCGCTCTTCTTGTCTGAGTCAATCTCTCTACAAAGTCCTCAATGGATCCACCTGAAAAGTCAAAGTCGACCTCCGCTAAGGGAACTGGTGGCGGTGAACCTTCTGCGCCAAAGTCTGTGCTGCCAACTGGCAAGTCCTCCCGACCCACTTCATTGCCTCCCTCTCAAGGTGGTGGTGCGCTTCCAGGACCAGGACCAAAGTCTGTGGCTCTTCCTTCTGCCCCCAAAGATGGAAAAAGCAAGTCATTGACTGCCGAAAAGAGCAATGATTCGAAAGCGCCCGTTCCTATGGCCGTGCACAGTGCCCCCAAAGAGCCGGCTTCAGCTGGTGCATCCAACGACATGTTTCCTCCCTCGGTTCCTGGCAAAACTTCAGCTCGTATGAGTGCTTCTCTGCCGCCACCAACTGCCACCAAGCCAACTGCCGAGCCAACTGCTGCGCCACCGCCAGCTCCTCTTCCCAAGCCTTCTGGACCATCTCTTCCTTCAGCAGCATCGCCTGCTCCATTGCCAAAAGGTCCAACTTCATTGCCGCCTCCGTCCCAATCGAAAGGTGCCATGTCTCTGCCCCCTCCAGGTGACATTTCAAAGATTGGTGCTCCATTGCCAACTGCTGGTGGCTCTCCAAAAGGTCCGACATCACTGCCACCGCCTTCTTCCGCTGAGCAGCCAAAGAAACCAACATCTTTGCCTCCACCAAGCGACCTTGCCAAACCTGGGCCAGCTTTGCCTACTCCCGGTGGTGGTGCTCCAGCTCCTGTCCCTGCCAAAGCCGAACCGAAGAAAGAGCAGTCGAAAGCTAAATGGAGTGGTGACCGAAATAGCAGCGTCACTGGTGGCACTGGCAGCAGTCTCAATGCTGCAGCTAATGACGATTCATCGACCACTTCGCTGCTGTACAAGGCTCCGAGTAACTTGGGACAGAAAACTGGAGCCAGCAGTGCCAACAAAGGTGCGGCCGCACCCCGTCCAACTCTTTCGGTGACTGGTCCAAGCAAGAAGCCTCCAAGCACTTCGAAGAGTGGTTCCATGTCTACTAAAGAGGACAAGTCAAAGTCCACTGCAAGTGTCCCTGCAGCCTTGCCCCCTCCTTCTGCTAGCACTTCGGCTTCGTCGGCAACTTCTTCTGGCTCAAGCTCGGCAGCTGCAAAACCCTCTGGCTCTGGTGGTGGCAATGAGGATGGCTTTACTATTCCGCTGCCTGCCATTCCATTCAACTGTCAAGCTCTCGAGGACCTGTGGAACGCAATTGTGGCCAATGCCGATGGCATCACTTCGTACTGGGGCATTCATCTCCTTTCGATCCTCACAATCATTGGTCTCAATGCGTATAAACGCAACCTACAATGAGCAACCTACTTTCCATGTGGAGCAACTTAATGCCTTTCCACTACTAAACTAAGCGATCCCATTAATCGCATTGCACATTTGCTGCCATTTATGTCATTTTGCTATTAAACTCTTTTATGCAAATAATGTTTTTAACAAACTGGTTCATCAGCAAGTTCAAACAGCAAGTATGGCTCCGAGCTGGGTGACGAGATCACATTTGAGAGAACGAGAAACGAACATTTGATTGGGTGAGTAGTGATTCGATTCGAGCAGATTCGGTTTCCATTTGGAGAAACAACTTGGACAGTGCCGCATGGAATGGCCCACTGGTGGGATGCTCAATTAAGGACAGTCGCGGACACGTCCTTTACGAATTGCCCCCATAACACATTTCAATATATTATTTAGATGATCTTTGAATGGCCATAGCTCGCTTAATACTTATCCGATTTTGCAATTCTATAGCTTAAATTAAAGATAAACCGATTGGCTTTCTTGGCATTTAAAAACATTCCCAGATATAATTTTAGTTTATGAAGTAGATCATCAAATGCAAAAAAGTAGGGTATTTTTGACACTTTGATAAGATCTCACAAGAAACTGAGATACAATTTTATAAATGTTTTCAAATCGCCTATTAGAAAATTTTGTTAGCTTTAATTTAAGCCCAAATTCAACAAAATCGGTTAAGTTTTGTATGAAATATGTCAAAAACAAAATGGATCGGTCGAGTTTTGCAGGAGAAAGGAAAAACCAACTGGCATGCATTGGCCGGTAGAGGGCAAACGCGAAAAGTGCATCCTGGAAATTTTGATTTTTCTTGAATTCCAGTCGGAATATTGATCTAATTTTTTGTCAGATGATAGATAATGAGATAACTGATAAATTAAGATCTTAAAATAGTTTGCAAATTTTTTACCAAAATTGAGCCGCGACTTGCCTTAAGTATTCTCGAATTCGGCTGCAACTGTAGATGGCTTGCAGACTGGCGTTCACGTAGCAGGTCATGTTATAACAGTTGTCCCAGATGCCTATTTTGCAAACGACCAGGCCACTTCGTAAGATACTGCAGAGAGGCTCGAATGCGCCGCCAGGCGCCTCGTTTCCATGCTCCTTTGGTGTTCTATCAGGTCTAGGGTCCATCCAGGAGGGGTTCATGATAGTCTCATGTGAGACACCACAAGCGCCCTTTTCACTGCGCTCATCCCTCCTCGTTGAGATTGTGCATTGTGACTGTGTGTCTTTTGCCTTTCAATTGCTCATTTGTCTACATTTACTAATTGCGCAATTTATTGGCGTTTTGCGTTTGTCTCAATCGCAAAATCGTTTTTAGTCTGGCCTTTTTATCTTGTTAGCCACACATCTTATTCACCTTCCCTCTATAGAGGGACAGGCGTTCAAACAAACAGTAACCCCAGTAGAATGTCTCTTTGGTTTGAGTTGCAAATGTGTTTGCGCTTGTGTTTGATCGCTCCTAAGGGAATTTGAGAAATGTGCCAATGTCTTGCCAAACTAAGCTACAACTTCGCTCGATTCACTAATAGTGAATCGCTATAATACATGCTAATTAGATGCTATTCTGCACATATGCATGGCCTATGTGAGACTGGCTTGCACCAGAGTATTCGCTTCAATCTGCCACGGAAGCCAACAATAGTAACCCATATCGGCAATCGATCAATCAAATCGAGTTTAATAAACTAATAATAATAATCTGTACATAAGTGATCTTATCAATAAATACACCGAGCGAATTACAAATAATAATAATACCAAACTACACTTGAAATGAACGAAAGACAAATGACTACATTGGAAGAGAAATCAATGCGTTGGTTGATCACTTTGTTGATTGAGTATTAAGTGACACTTCAAATAGATTATTTTGTTGTTTTAAATAACGGATAGATTAGCTAACATTATTGTTATTACCAATGGGTTGATATATTTGTGCTTTGATCATGTTGGTGATTAAATGTCCTAAATGTCCTTGATTTGGCTCACTACTATTTGAACTGTCCTTTGGCACATTATGCTTTAGACTAAAGCTTTATAATACGAACAAAACTATTCGTGTGTAGTAACACAAAGACTTCAAATGTAAATGTGCATTTTATTTAAGATGCAATTCTAAAAACACTTCAAAGAACTTCTCCAGTCATTTTACCACACGACAGAACTCCATGCTCTCCACTCATTTTGGCCACTACTGTGGTTCTGATCTGTAAATGAATGCGTCTGTTAGTTTGAACTGTTTAACCGCTAAAGCTTCTTACGTTAGGAATCAGAGATGGCAAATTCATCATGTACGTGAAAGTGTACTCCTGTCCCTTCACCACTGGACACTTGATCATGCCATCACAGCCGTTTGACTGAATGCCCGGCACTGGGATCTCCACTCCGCCCACATTGGCAAACATCTCAAACTTGACCGTGCTGGTGTCCTGGTTGGCCTTGAAGCTGATTTTCCATGCTTGAGACTTGCCCTTGTAGACCTTGCAGAACGAATCAGCGGACGTGCAGCCATCGAACTGGATTGTGGTGATTTCGTGATGACCTAACAATATGCTTGAGTTGACAATTATATCAAATTCAAAATAAATTTACCACAATCAGTGAATTTGATGTTATCATTGG
This sequence comes from Rhizoglyphus robini, assembly GCA_023373905.1. Lineage (NCBI taxonomy): Eukaryota > Metazoa > Arthropoda > Arachnida > Sarcoptiformes > Acaridae > Rhizoglyphus > Rhizoglyphus robini. Next base: position 7,236,433 of record JAKIJQ010000001.1, on the reverse strand, counting down.
CAGCGGCTGCTGCAATGAAACCAACCACGAATATAAACTTGATCATGGTGCAGTTAAGTCGAATGTTCAAAATGTACAATTCAGGTTCGATTGAGATCACCAAATGAAGCCAAGGCCTAACTCATTTTATAGCCACAATTTTCACTTCAATAGTCATATCAATCGAGAGCAATCGAAGCAATGCTCAGGCATAGTGCCACACAGTAAAGTGTGATGCGATTATAATTAGCTCTTAAGTGGAAAATTACTCATAATTAGAAATAATCTTATATAAATTAGCTACTTTCTTTACATTTATTAAATCTCATGATTTGTTGCTAATTAATCAAAGAGTGCACTCAAGACCAGACTGATCATGATGATACATTATAAAACACACATTGAAACACGTGCATTGCATAAGATCACATTGTTTGGTATGCTCAAACGCAGATCGACCAGGATTAGGTTTGATCCTCATTGGATTGTCTATCACCGAGTACCTCGAGTACCTATTTGTGTGTGTTATTTTGAATGATTCATAGTTACTACATCAGCAACATTGCATTGAAATGAGATAAAACAGTGTCGTGCAAAAAAACTATTTCAGAACTATAGAAGGCAGAAGTAAGTTTAATGTTGGTCAATAATTCAAACGCATGTTTCAAGCATATAAAGTTGCCACTGGCGGCAAGAGACTTGCCACACGGTGAACATGATTGGAAATTTGGTGAGTTAGACGCATTAGCCAGTGAACAACTGCAGAAAAAGGCAAAATTATATTTATATATACGTAGTTTTACTTTAGCAATCAAAATAGAAAGCGATATGCAAGTTTGCCTTGTCGGGTTTCAAGACTTCGCATTAGTTATCTAACCTCTCTTTTGTTAATTAAATAGTTTTAGACAAAACACGAACATGCACAATTGCAAACGGGTTTAATTAACTATAATTGAATAGTGAGAGCTCTCTAGAGAGCGCATTTGCTCTAAAGACTTGTGCCACTCACAAGTGCACTACTGATTGATGGTGTAAGTTTTGCTTTGCTTTTCGATGAATCGCTTGACCACACGTTGAATCGATGGTGGCAATACTTCCTGGGTTGGTTCAGGTGACGGTTTCGATTGAGGTTGCGGTTGCGGTTCGATCTCTGGCTTTTTTGGCTTCTTCGCCGGTTCAGCGCGGACTTTGTTCAATTGACGCGGCTTGCTGGCAGTCGGCTTCATAAAACGTGATGGAACCTTTCGTGGATTCTTAGAATTGGTGCTTCCACTTTTATCCACTTTTGCCGCTTTGGCTTCATCTTGGTAGATGTGCTCATAATCGGAAGGGGCGATCAATGCAGTTGGTTGGTCTGAGGGAACGCGTTTCACATTACCACCCTTTGGTTTTGACTGTAGCTTGTTTGTCTTGGGTTCATTGTCGTCGCCTTTGAAGATGTGCTCATAGTCAGAAGGGGCGATCAATGCAGTTGGCTGATCTGAGGGAACCCGTTTCACATCACTACCCTTTGACTTTGATTGTGGCTTGTTTGTCTTGGCCTCATCGTCGTCTCCTTTGAAGATGTGCTCGTAATCGGATGGCGCAATCAAAGCAGTTGGCTGGTCCGATGGAATACGCTTGGCACCTCCTCCACTGGCTTTAGATCTACCATTCGAGGTAGAATTGGCTTGCGTGGCGTTGTTCGAAGTGCTCCTCTCGTTGTCTTCCTTTGCGTCGCCTTTGAAGATGTGTTCATAGTCAGAGGGAGCAATCAAAGCAGTTGGACAGTCGGACGGCACTTTCTTGGCGGAATCTTTCCCTTTCTTGTTGGGATCTTTCCCTTTCTTGGTGGGCATGACTGGACAATGACACTGGCGATTCAAAAACGCAAAACGAATGGCGCAAGTCTGTTTAAAGATTTTCTTTTAAGTCTCAATTGCAATTGTGCGAAATTCGAAACATTTGTAATTCTAGTTACATATGTGGCATATATGTACTATAGTGTAATTGGTAGAACTAGTTATTGCTAGTTGGTCAAATTGCCTCACTTGCTGGGCTCCAGGCCCTCGGTGGTCTTCTATTGTTCATTCTACATGAAACAAATCAATGAAGCGGCAGTGAATGATGCAAAGATTCGAGTGATCAAGTGAGCACCGACAAGAAATAAGACACCAAATGTGCACAGTAACAAGACTTAATTATTTGATGCATTAATTTAAATATACAAAACTATGACTACTTCGTTCATTTGAACTCGAATAATTGGCTGACCATTCGATACATTTGATTTGTATGAACAATCATTTCGAAATGCTTTTGTGTTCAATGTAAACTCTTGTCTTCGAATACACACAATTCAAAATTTTCGTTAAAGGCTCTTTCGTCCGGTTGATCGTGAAAATCGCGATTAACTTGAGTTCTTTAGTCTGCCTTTAAATGCCACGTCAATTTGGCCAACCCAAAGTGGTTGTCTATCGCTTTGTGGATGTGTTCGCCACCTCTGGCCGTCTCAAGTTTGACTACGTCAACATCGTAAGTGACAATCTGAATAACTTTCTGGCCGAATTCTGGAATCAGTCAGAACTGACTGAAGTGGTTAATCAACTTCGCGAATTCTCCTGGCAAGATTATGATCGCACTAGAGGTCTTTGTCCTAGAGTTTTCAAGTCAACTCAAGCTCCGGCAACTATTCAGGTTCGTGTGTGCCCATTTTGATTATATTGATCATTAATGCTAGTTCATTTTCTGTCAACAGAGTTCACTTTGTTTGTACCTAAACTGGCGAATGAAGGAGGACAACAAGGCTCGACTGGGTGTAAGTCGAGAAGCGGCTGACAACAAGTTGATTCGTTGGGTGATTGCTTACTCGATGGCAATCGACAAGGCCTCGATTACCATTCATGAGCGATTTGTAAAGGCATTGAAAAAACGACAGCAACAAGGCGTCAAGCAGTACGTATTCTCCCGAATGACCCGAGATCTGGTCGACCTTCATCGACGACAATTGCAGCTGACCACTCAAGGCGACCTCAGTCCCTACATCGATGGATATCTCAATTCAGGCATTTTCTCGCCCATTGAAGAGTCTTCTTACCATGCCATTGCAAGCATGTTAGCACTGAATCCAAAGGAGATCATGCTGGTCACTACTAAAATTGGTGAATGTGATGCCGCTTCAAAGGCTGGTTTTTCAGTGGTCAAGGTGAAGCGACCAAAGGAGTCCAAAGATATTCTCTATCCTCGAGTACAAGACATGAGTGCCTTTGAGCTGGTAGAACTGAAGCCAGTAGCACCAGCGCAAGATATCCCTAAAGTCATCGAAAGTGCTGCAAAACAAAAGTCTTCTTCAAAAACAATTCGGATCACTTCAACCAAGTCGAAATGCACCAAGAAAATTGAACCAAAAGAACTTAAATCAAAGTCAAAACATTGCTCATCTAAAGTGGCATCAAACAAAATGCCTTCAATCACTTCGAGCAGCAAATCGAGTCAGAAGACATTGAAGGAAGCCACTTTGCCGATCAAGACTAACTCAAAAGTAACATCACCAAGGGCTTCCCAAAGTCTCGGGTATCGATCGCCCAGTTTGGAATCTTTGTCCAAGTCGGTCATTTCAGTGTTTGATCGACAAGATTCTGAGCCAGTTGTCAAATCCACAAAGGACCCGAACAACAAAACCAAGAATGGGCCCAAGAACAAGGATGACAACAACAAGAAAAACAAGTGAGCAGCGAATGGCAAAGTTGTTTCAGCTCACACAGCTTGTCAACCTCCTAAAACCGCATTCTAGTAACCATAATGTACAATAAAATATATCATATATGATCGACAGTTTGGCTCATTCATGTCATCTCAGTTCTACCTTTGTCAGTTTACCCGCGCGTTACTTGTCCGGGTGGCTCAATAAGCTAAGCAATTTATCCAGTTAGTTTTGCGTGCGCTATAGTTTCAATAGAAAGTGTCATGGCCATAATAAACAATTCGACGCGAATTGTTGTTATTTGTACTAATAGTCTAGTCGTAGCTTTACTTAGTTCACTGTCTGCAATAATTTAGGTCCTTGTCGGGCGCCCACTGTGTGAGACTTATTAGCAACTCAATCATGCCAAATTGAGCATCATATCGAATGTCGTGGTTTATATTGTGTCTCTTTTGACTTGTCTGTGGCCAATTTTGTTCAGTGTAGTGGCCATCGTCAAGCCGACATGCACTTAAGACTTTAAGCAAATCAAACAGTCGAACTTTAATAAATTCAGTTGGACTACATTATTATACCATAGTATTTGGTATTTCGCCAGTACGCGCACTGCAGTGCAGTGCATGCAAACATGTTGCTTGCAGTTATAATTACTCAAAAGGCCTGTCTAATTTTGCTATTCCCGGCCATCAGAACAGTAAGCACATGCTTCGACTGGAGATACTTTGACTGTTCGATGAATCAGGAACAGACAATGTGGTTAAATAAAATATTAAAATAGAATAAAGCCTGTCACTCAACCAGAAGCAAATCATGTGAAACGGCAAAGGCATCACCTTAGTCGGCGGGACAAGTTCGAGGAAGCAATCGAGTTCACCAGAAAAAGTCAAGTTTGCCAGATGTTCAACGCCTTGTCATCAACATCTGATCAGATGTGGCCTTTTCCACTAGGAGTTTCAAATTCGTCCAAGCCTAGGCACAAGCCAGTTTTATAGAGTTTCTACAACTAGTGGCCAGTACAAGTGACATTAAAGCAATAGTATTTAAGATCGGACAATTGATCACTTAGGAACAGTAAGACAAGTTCTATGCTTTCTTTCACTTGCCGACCATTCCCCACATATTTATTGCCATAAGTATAGCTGTTGCTTTCTAATTGTTAATTCACTTGTTTTTGCTGTTGGCAGCAGTGCTATTGCGATCGGCAGTAATCTTTTGGTCTGAGCCTCTTTGTTTGGTAATTATCGTAGCATTTGTTGGTTTGGAAGACAACTTTAGATTAGCAAGAGAACTTTGCTTTCGACTACTGGCACCTTGGTTGTCGCTCTTGGCACTGGTGATGAGTGGTTGGATGCAGTGAATGCAGATTATCAACGAGAAGATGAAGAACAGAGTGGTACACAAATTGATGAGCCATGCAACGGTGAGCCATTTCATGACATCTAATCAAATTAAAGTAAAGTGAGTTGGGCGATCACAAACATTGCTAAGCACTTACTATTGGAAGTGCCCAATCGGCCACATACAAAGAAATCTTTTAATTCGACTTTGTCTCCACTGACCCACTTGCCAGTGATGATGGTTGAATGTTCAAAGATATAAACTGAACTGTCCACAAACAGGTAAAACTGCTGCCCATCGGTGAAGCCACTATGGAAGGTCACATCGCTTGCGCACACATGTTCGGATGGCAGTGCAGAGAGCATTGCAATGCAATCTTCATTTATGCAAAGAAAGACACTCGCTTCTACCTTGGCAGTTGTCCCGTTAATCTCAGTAGATCCAGTGAGGTTGCAAATATGCACTTGAATTTGGTGGTTTGCAGTTTGGTCAATGGAACTTTGCACACTGTAGAAGACCAGTTTCTCTGAGGATGAAATAGACTGATTGTTGTAGGGCAGTTTGGTGGCAGTGGATGTAAGCATTGTATCATTGTCGATGTTGTAAGCGTACAAGGAAGTTTTCTTGTCAGACTGATTCATGGTGAGAATGTAGTCATGCTCAGCGTCGCTTAGTGTCACAACCGATTGATTCGACTCAATGTACTTGTCCAGCAGTGGCCACTTGTCTTTGAGCAGTACATCATCGGACAGGTAGAGCACACGGTCAGAGGGTTGAAATACATTGGGAGGCAAGTCGTACAAGTAACCTTGCTTAGTTAGGAGCACAAATCGTCTTGTGAGCAGTCCAATGGCTTGAATATCTTGCTTGCCTAACTGCAGTTCGAGACAAACGCGGTCAGATCGAGTGACACAAGTGATGAGTGACATTTGAAAACATAAGAGGACCAAGGTGTTACTCACAGTATCGGAGGCCATAACATTAAATTTCCGCTTTTGCGCGAACAAAATCACAAGTAAATATAAAATGTACTTGATCAGAGAAACTATATTGAGACACATTAATTGAAGTCGAATTGTAGAACAATTGTGCAATGGCCCTCAAATAAACTTTGAAATGAGTCGAATGAATTGAGTCAGTCGCAGCAAATAAGAAAGGGGATTGGTCGTGATTGCATTGAACCATATCAAACCAGATTTGGGCTACTTTGTGGGTCATTTCCATTGTGGACTAACTATTGAACAGACGTTATCCAGTTAAGTCACTCTAGCCACTCTGCCAAATGGCCAATTCGTCAGTAATAATGCAGGCAATAGCGTTAAATTACATGCAGTTAATTGTTTGACAATTTGTCTACTTTATTAATTTTTTGGTTATATCATAACCAAGCTGCTTTTTCACATAGCTGAAAGTGAACATTCTCTTCTTTTTGCCGCGGTTTATAAAGTCAATCATCAATTGTCAGAACAATAAATGCTATGCAGGCAAGTACACTTTTACCCCTGTCCCATGCAGTGCACTAAAATTGCTAATGATGAATGCAAAATCACCAAAGCACACTGTTCCACTGCACAACCGAGTAAAATCACTATGGCCAATATATATTAGATATATATTAGATAATAACTTTTCTATGGCTCGCCGATTCTTATATCTCAAAAATGAAAAGTTCACCTACACCTATTAGACATATATCAACAAATGACACATTATTGTTAACATACATAATTAGATTTAATGCGTAATCGTAACCGAATAGCACTAATCGTACCAAATGGTCGAATTGTCTCGTGCGGTGTCAGCATCGATGATGACCACATTGGGCCCGCCATAGTCAACAGTGAATATGTTCATTTGGCCGTCTAGAAGCCAGTTTCCGATGGCCACTTCCACAATCGCCAGTGGAGTGTCAGCATGGATCTTGAGCTTGAACTCGGCCAGTTGACGAACAAATAAACTATCTTTGACCATCTCCGATGGGAACTGTCCTGGCCATGCCATTGTGCGCACTGATTTTACGTGACAGATTGGACAGCACAAGGCGAGTTTGCGGGTAGGGTTCGAGTTGTTGAGACGAACTAGTGCAACACAGTCCACGTGCAAGCAGTGGACACAGTTCTGCATATGCAACCACACTGAATTGGGTTCAGAGGTCTTGTTGCAGAAAGCACAGACAAGATGCTCGGGTATGGCCACTGGTGTCATGATATGCTTGGCCACCTTGAGAGCAAAACTAGACAGCTTGTCCTGAAGAGCTCTCAGTGTATGTCCCCCAAACGGTGATGGAGTGTCTCGTGGCAATGGCCTTGGTGATCGTCTTTTACGCACTTTGAGATATTTCCATTCGAGCCCAATTCGGACAGCCAAATCGAAAGCGGGAAATCCGTTGACAATGCTATATTTCAACACTTGCACTAAAGTTTGTGGTGTCACATCCAATCCAAAACTACATTTTTGTAGTTGAAAGAATTTGTACTTTGCTGTCGCAGTAGAAAACAGTTGAGGTGACAGTATAGCACGAATCGAAACTACACGGCAGTGAGGACAGTCCATCCGTGTATTTCGCCATTCATGGAGACAGCCATTGTGAAAGTAATGAGGACAGTTTTCCATGTAGAGCATAGGTAAGGTTTGGCTAGGCGCTATTCCGTCCAGACAGACTACACACGGAGCAGCAGTTTCTTCCCCGACTGACGGTTCACGGTTGGCCACTATCGCATTGACCATTCTGTCAACAAGCGCACTCATGTCTTTGGTTTCTTCGCTAGTAAAGTGAATCCCATTGGCGCACCCATCCAGTAGATTGAGGTACTTGACTGGTGGATTGGTGCATGGTAGGACACACACAAACGAGAGAACATCTTTTGCTGGATCTCGAGCGTTCGGGGGAGATCCAATCAGCTCGTCACTGTCACTCGGTCCATCACTGTCAGTCATCGCACTACTTGTGGTCAAAGAATGCCAACACAAACAATTTTATACACTTAAGAAAATCTAACTCAACCACAATTGCAGTCAAAAGTTTGCGTTTCTATTTTTACTGACTTCTGTTTGTTTGTTCGACAACAAACACAAGTATCAATCAAATTTTACATTAGTCAATTCCAAGTGAACATGTCTCAATATGTCAAATTGACATTATCAACAATATTGAGAATTTATGAATGTTCTTTTATATTTGTGAAAATAACTATGATAGCTAGAAGGCGCTTATAATATAATATCTCTAGGCTCATAAGGAATTACATTATGGAAGGCATAAGATTCTCCTCGCGCGTACCAAATTAAACTTTCTAGCGAAATTGCCATTACCCAAGTGATCAAGCACAGTTTGGCTCTCCTTAATAAAAAAATACCAGTGGAAAGCAATACCTGATGAATAGTTGGAAGTGAGGCTGTCCTCAAGAATAGTGAACAGTCAGCATCGATGATGATCACATTTGGCCCCCAAAGTCGACAGTGAAGATGTTCACTAGGTTGGGCAGAGGCGATCGACGATCGTCTCGAGTGACCAATTGGCATTAATTATTTTATTTATTATATTAATTAATTAATTAATGCTCTGCTATCTAACAAAAGCGAGTTTTTCTAAAAAATATTCATTTTTAAACTCATCAAAGCTCATTATGCACGCTTTGGAAACAACTAACAAGCAAGTTGTAAGCCAGTTAAGTAAGTAATGAAACGAGAAAGAAGTAAATAAGTCATTAACAAATTAATTTGTCTTCACTTATTATTATTCAACTAAATTGATTGCCACTTCTACAATCGAACTCACAAGACAAATATTTCCAAATGTGATTGTCAATATGTACAGGTTCTTGGCCATTTATTTTACTTTAAATTAAAAGTGATTCAAGAAAGACCAAAATAGTCAATTATAATTATATAGACTAATGGTGTACAATTTAGCCACCAGATGGTAGTCATATTTGTTTATTGAGTCAGCAATGTTGACAGAATTTTGAAAGTTAACTGTTTTAGCTTGACAGTGTGAATGACATCGTGCCGATGCAGCTGTTGTCGATGTTTACGACCAATGTCGCTGACTGCTCATTCAATGTGGTTACCATTTTGCAATTTCTACTTTCTATCTTGCACTACTTTTACTTTTACATAATCATTCTGAAACAAAATGTGCTTGAAAATTCTTCTGTGCTTTGTTAAGCAGTTACTATTGATGCATTAACTCACTTCTGGCATGCCAATGTCAATGTTGACTCGAAAAACGTGATCTCTCTTCCTCCCTCTGATTTTATCTGCACTTATTTGTGCTTATCGCTGCTTCTGTTCTATTTGTTCAAATTCTTATTTGTGGTCTTGCACTAACTCGAGCCATTAAAAGGAATATTACTGCTTTGATTTACACAGAAACACAAAACAAGAATAAAGTATTGTATTTTTTAAAAACAAATCTAATTTTTTCATTTCCGTTCCGTAGGAATATTACTGGGTAAACGCTATAATCGATGAAGTAAAGGGCCTTGTTTAATTATTTTCTATTATTCTTCGTAGAAAATGTCTTCCCCCAAACGGCCTCACGATGAAGAACTGTCATCTATGTCGAAACGTGCAACATTTGATGATAACGACGATCTTTCGAATGCAATGGAACAAGTTGAATTTATTTTGTCAAAAGATTTTACTGTCAAACGACATTTGTTTCGTCTTAATCTTATCGATTGCCTCTACTTATTTATTAAAAAATATTCCCCTAATTTCAAGCTATTTTCACGTGCACTTCAAGCTGCAACAAAACTTTATATGCTTAAAGTTGATTTTATCAGGCAGCGCTTCATCAATTTGGACTTTACTTTAAAGACAAATATTGACGAAATAGAAGAAGAAAATGATGATTTTGAGTCACAAGGTCAATTTTTGACAAGAAAGAACAAAAAGAATTCAAAGAAAAGGTCGAAATCTACAATTGTGACCAATTTGAACTCTATTAGCACCGACAAATTGGAAACAAACTGTCTAATTGATCCAGTATTTCATAAATTTTCGTCTTATTTCGATGAAAGCAATTGCGATTGCCTTTTACTTTCACACCTTCAAATAGATCCACTTGGAGTAATTCTTTTCAATGCTGAGGATCGTCTCAATTTTTCTTCGATGCCATCATTGCCATATAAGAAAATGAATATTAAAGAATTTTCATTTGCACCTGATCTATCAATTTGCACTTTTGAGAAGTTTCGTAATTTTGACTTTTACGACCGAAATACCGATCTACACCAAAGCATTACAATGGACGCCAGAGATTCATTTTTGCATCAGCAATCACCTGAGATTTTAAATCAGTCTTGTTCTTTGTCGGAAGGCTCGCTCACTGTGGAAAAACAGACAGAAGAATCGAAACTTTTTTCTTCTTGTATTGAGCCTGATCATTTTGTTGATATTCTCTCGGAAGATGATAATCACTTTTTCAATGCAAACTTCTTGAAGTACCACTTTAGGAATATATCACAATTTTATGGCCCTAAATTGCACAATTCGAAACAGCAAAGACAACAATCTTCAAAAGAAAATCCAACTTTTCACTCACTTTCGACAAATCACTATCAATTGATTGGCGAAGAATCTAACTTGTTTGATAAATCGGATCGGAAAAATCATTTGAAAGAAAAAATCAACAACGACCAAAATTATATTAATTTTATCAAAAACGATTACGGATTTGTACCTACTCAATTGAGGGAATTATTTTCAAAAAATTCTTTCACTGACCACCAATCAACTATCGACCAGAGGGATATGCAAAGTGACTATAATGACGAATCTCTCAACTATAGTTTCAATGGCGACGAAGATGGATTTGAGTACATTTCGCCCCTGGACATTTCATACGCCGAGGCGGCTACAAGGATCAACATGAGATTACTCAAGAATGGAATGTCGAATGTTATTAAAACCGAATCCATTGAAGCCTCAGTAAGTTTTCTTAATTTTATCTATGTATTCAGTTAACTTAATTCCGACAATTTTAGTCCTCACAGCTTTCTCATTTGTTTGCATCGACGTCTGGCACATCTTTATCAACAAACAAAGTTTTATCGTTCACTGCACTCAACGAACAATTGGACAATTATCTGAATCCAAACTTACGTAAAGGAAGTCAAATAAACTCGCCAACAAAATTTGTTACTTTACTTCATTTGTCCAACGAAAAGGTATTGATCAATATGTTTCATTCATTTGTGCTTTTATCTTCTTTTTTGCTGACTAGAACTTAACTTTACAACCTCTTTCATCAAATGACGAACTCCAAGATAATCATGAATTGTGCTTAAAGTCTGATGCATCCGATTTTAATATATTCTCTACCTTTGAAGATTCTACCGATAGTAGTAGTTGTAGTACATCAAGTTTTTGGTGATTATTTAGTGATTTTAATATAGTTTATAGCATTAACATCTGTTTAACATTTGTTTTAATAATGTTCATTATATAACATTTAATAATATATTTATTTGTATCGTTTTTTGATCTGAAAGTCTTTGTCAGTGTTAGTTCTTCGTTTGCGCTTGACTTGTTTGCCATATTGACAAGATAGAAGTACGATTACCACAAACACAGTCACTGTGAGCAGCGTTCCCACCAAAAGCCAAAAATTGTACACTTGTCTGATGATTGCTTTCTTTTCGGTATTGAAGAAGTGCTTGACATTTCCTTCGACTTTAGGGACAGTTTGAATTAGCACGCTCATGAGGTACTGAAAGATGAAATAGCTCGCCAATGGAATGTACAAGAAGTAACGTGTCTTCAATTCGCGGTACATTAATGCAAAGACTGGATAACGCGATGCTTGATGCTTGTTCATTGGTCGATGGCTGATGAATATGTCTGAGTTGGCAAATTGGTGGACACCTTTGGCACGAATGTGAGCACTGTTTACTGTGAAAAGAACAATTGTTAGTATGGCACAGATTGACATTGATTGACTCATGATCTCAACCAATTGGTCAAACAACCAATGTGTGCTATACTTTTTGATTTAAACTAATTGATTTGAATTCGATTTCCACTAGTGTGCAATTAATTTATATAAAAGTAGACTCGATTGCTGTTATTTGGTCATTATTTTTGTTTGCTTTAAAGCAAATTTGTTCGTCCGGTCGACAAACTTGTCCCGTACTTCGTTTGTGCTTCTTATTTACAAGTTATCAAGTTTACAAGTCTCGAAACAAATGACTTGTCATGCCAAGCTATTCTTTCTCTTTGTGACCGTGGCCATTGCACTGTTCTATGCCCAAGCTGGGACTATTGCTCCTGTGCAGTACGATTACTCTAAATCAGAGTCTTCGATTGCCACTCAAGTGAACAATGAAACCGGACCTAGCGAAGATGGCACAACTGCTAAATCGCCGGCAAAGCCAATGGCCATTTTGGGCGATAGCGAATTGACCACTGTCACTTCTGGTGTTCTCAAGTGGTGTCTCATCGGACTGGTTATCCTGGTTCCACTTATTTTGCTGCCCATTCTCTTTCTCTTTGTTCGAAATGGAAACTCCAAAGTTAGCCATTCAGCCGACCCTAAAGCTCAAAAGCCGTATGTTTTGCAGCACATACGTAGCCCAATGACCTTATTGGCCATCAATCCAACAAGTGATCCTTACCTGATGGATCGAGGTATTTGGGAACAGAAGCAAGATCAAGGTGGTCCAGTGAAGCTGAACTCGCAGGATGAGTCTCCATACTACCACCTTGACTCGAACAGCACTGTCACTCAACCCGAGACCGGTCAACTGTATCACCGTTCAAGTGGACTTCTATTTAACCCAATTTCAGGTCAAGTTTTGGACCTGAAAACTCGCTTGATCATTAGCCAAGATGGTACTGAGCAACCAGAAACTGCCAAGCCAAATCTGGTGTACGACTCAGCCTCAGGAAAGCTATATGAGCGATGTTTGGCGTTGAGCTTTAACTCTGGCCCACATGATCCTGCTAATTGGAGCCTACCAACTCAACCATGCCCCAAAATTGGCGGTCCTATGGACAAGATTCAACGTATTGAGCCGGACAAATTGCCGCTAATTTTGATGAAGCAGTACTCAAAATTGTTGTCCGAAGTGCAAATGCACGACCATTCTTCTGATGGCAAACCCTCAACTCCAGCAAAACACTCTCTCCAGCAGGACCCAACTATCTTCCTGGATACGGTGTCCCAAGTCCTGCCAGCCAATGGCCAGCAACTCAATTTGGAACGTTCTAGCCCAACTCAATTTTTGGACACTGTGTCCACACTTGTCAAGGCTTAATATCCCATGTACCATGACATAGCCTTTATTTAAATTAAACCAATTTAATTTACAAATCTATTAATTATCTGACTTGTGAGATGCAAGAGAACGATGGCAAAGTTGATAACTGACTGAAAAGCTCTTTTTAATAGTGAGACAAGTGGAATTCAACGCTGGCACAATGACTGGGGATAAAACTTGACAAGTCTGTTTGAAATTCGAGTTAAGAGAAGTATTCATATGTAAACAAACAAACAACATTTCGATGTTACATTTGTAATGATTTGTTGAAGTGCAAATTTTGTATAAATGATGTTCCAATGCTTGCTACCGACGTATAGGCTATAGCGTAAACCAAGCTTGGAAGATCATTTCATATGAGTCATGTTTGTGCTGCGTGAATCGTCTATTGTTTCGCTGTTACTATAGTATATATCTATAGATTGTGAGATTTGTGACAATTTGCATTCACTAAATATACTATAACAGGACAATGTTGTTTCGGTGGTAAGTTGTAGTAGCTCTCACTCCAAGAACTCAAATAAAGCTTCCAAATAATTACTTAAGTGCATGCAGACGAGTGATTTAAACAAATAATTTATTTAGCTAAAACTATTAATATTAATCATACAGGAAATGCAAATACTATCAAATTGCATTATTGGCTTTGGAAGAATTTCTCCAAAACCGCCGTGTCACGTCGGAGCAGGGCCGCATTGGACCGAATTGTCTCCAGGGCCTGTTGAACCGAACGTTCCGTACCGGGAAATTTGTGTTCCCGAAAGAATTGCTCCACCTCCGATGCCTTCTCTTCAGTGACAAAATTCTCAGTGACCAATTTGACGAGTCGACTGATTAGTCCACCACTTCCGTAACGAGCAGTCCATACTTCACGATGGGCCTTGAAGAACTGCCAAGCAGGCTCTCGACCTACCGGATTCGATGCAATGCTGCCGATCACAAAAATTGTGTCCTGTGAACGGACTTGATCCTGAGGAAATTGTCAATAAAATAATTTGCTAGACGAAAGCAAGTTCCACTTACACTTATGGCAAAGTTTAGGATATCCTGAATGAAGCACTCTTGTTTAACATGACCAAGTGAAGAGGCTATTCGGTATTGTTCCTCTTGAAGATCACATTCTCGATGAAGTTTAAGCATATCTTCGAATGTCTTCTCATCGGCATGTCCTACAACACTTTGATAAACTGCTGCTCGTAAATCCACAGGAATTGCCTTTTGGTTTTGTAACTGTTCTTGGAAAAGTTCTTTGCATCGAGTGTTCACTTCAGCATGTTCCAAGTTGACCAGCTGGTTGATGATCAAAGTACGTAACATCGTGTCCTGGTAAGATTCTTCCGGCTTTCCTGACCATCCAATTGAGGGGAAAACGTGTGAGGTCAACAGGTTCAGACCAAACTTGCGGAATGGTTCGGCTAGGTGTGAGCCGGCGAAAAGTTGGGTAAACTTGTCCAAAATAGAACTCAAGGCACACCAAACTACATAGTTGAGTTCGCCCTTGAATGCGGTCATAAACTTGAACAACTCGATGGCACTTTTCCATCCTGCAAGCACCAACGCTTGAAGATCATTAATCAGTCCAAGACGATCCAGTGCAGGAATACTTTGATTGACAATTCCAGATACAAATCGACTCAATAGCTCTGGCGGATAGGAAACCCGATAAAAGCCAACAGTAGATGGATTCAGTTTGAACCATTCGGTAGGAGGAACTTTGAGAGAAAAATTGAAATCTCGCGTTTCAAAAAGCCAATACAAAACTGGTTTGGCCATAGAAGTTTCGGTGATGATTGGTAATGGAATCGACCATAAAGTGGGCTTGTCTTTTGAAGAGGCCGACAAGGATGAAGAGGATTTGTCACCAATCAAGGTGTACTTGGCTTGTTCCAGTTTGACAATCTGACAATTGGATTTATCGGGTCGTGCGTTAACCTGAAATTCAAATGCATTTAGTCAATCAATGAATAAATCGAAAATTATTGAGTTCATACTAAAACGACTGGAAACCCTTTTTGCTTGGTCCAGGTAGTCATCACTCGTCTGACTGGCTTTTTACTCGCTTCCTCCAGTGCATCCCACAAATGGTCAGTTTGAGCATTCTTGTAGCTATGTCGGGTCAAGTAGAGGTTCATTCCTTTACGGAACGCCTATCAAACAGAAAAGGCAAACAATCAACGTGACAAATCGAGTGACATATAAACAACTCCATTTATACCTCTTCGCCAATGTATTTGTGCAACAGTCGAATGATGGAAGCGCCTTTGCAGTACGAAATGGCATCGAATATTTCATCAATCTCCGATGGATGTTCAACTGGTATTTCGATTGGATGTGAACTGTCAAGTGCGTCAAGCTGCAGTGCTCGTAACAAAACATTGGCCACAAATTGAGTCCAAATGTCAAATTGGGGAAAGAGTTTGTCTACACAGAGACATTCGGCGAAGGAGGCGAAACCCTCGTTTAGCCAAAGATCTGTATGAAATGAAGTGAAACTGATTAGTGGGAGTGAAAGGGAGTCAAACTAAACGTACCAGTCCACCACTCCATGGTGACCAAATTGCCAAACCACTGGTGGGCCAACTCATGGGCAACTGTCAGTGCAATGTTTTGCTTGCGAACTGTGCTCGTATTTAGTGGGTCAACAAGCAAACAAATCTCCCGATAGGTCACTAGACCCCAATTCTCCATTGCACCCATGGCAAAGTCGGGAATGGCAATCAAGTCCATCTTGTCCAATGGGTATGCAATGTTAAAGTACGACTTGTAAAAGTCCAGTGCCTTTCCACTCATTTCCAATGCAAAAATGCCTTGTTCACGTTTGCTCACAGGAGTATAGACGCGCACCTTGACACCATCCTGGGAGGTGCCCTCGACAAAATCAAATTCGCCCACCACGAAAGCGACCAAATAGGTGGACATCAGTGGGGTTTGTTTGAAATGAACAATCTTCAGCTGATCAGTGACCACCGCCTCGAACGCCACCGACATATTGGACAGTGCAAGCGTTTTGCCATCATTTGGAATGATCAACGAAATATCAAAACGAGCCTTGAGTGCAGGTTCATCCCAACAGGGAAATGCCCATCGAGCATAAGTCGCTTCGAACTGAGTGACTGCGATATGTCGAATCACACCATCTGGGCCGGTGTACTTGCTCGCATAGAAGCCATACAGTTTGTCGTTCAAATTGCCGCTAAACTTGAGACTCAGTTTAGCATCGCCAACTGGCAGTTGCTCCTTAAAACTCAAAGTGACAGTCTCCTGCTCGGTGTTGTAGTCAATCTTGGCGATTTCGATTACTACAATTCAAAGTTATCAATTAGTATAAATCAACCAAATATTTAAACAAACCTTTTTCAGCATACGAAATGGTCAGCCCATTGGGGTGAATCTGAATATCATTCGCATTGAATGTGATGACTTGAGTCGGCTGATTGACTTTGATCTCAATCACTTGTGAACCTTCGAAAGTGAATTTTGTCAGGTCGGGCTGTAGTGTGAGTTTATAAACAAGTGGAGTGACAGTTGTTGGTAGACGTTGAAATGGTGGCTTCATTTGGCCTGTGGTAGTCATTGGTGCACACAAAAAGAACTATACGTATTAACCACTTTGTCACTCGCAAAAAGTCAGTAAAATCACTTTTCTGCAAATAACTTGAATAGCCATTTTCGAAAAAACACTTCTATCGAATTCGATTGCTGAATGATTGAACTTACCAATGCCGACATTGGCTATAGCCAAGTATACTTTAGACTCGATTTCTAAGTGCTCAATCAGTCCATCGAATCAAGCCACCAAGAGAACAAGCAAGCAATGACCGTGTCATACTTGGCCCACCTCATGCCTTTGGCGTTACTGTTGGTCACAGGCTGGCCATCTACCATCGATGCCGGCGAGTATCGTTTCTTCCAGCTAAAGCAAAAGCTCTTTGCCATTGACATGGACAATCTGCAAGTGTGGCATGTTGACCGAAGTGGTCACAACACTACTGGCAACCATTCGAGCGATCACAGCTTTATTCAGCTCAGCCTTGTCGGTCCATACCACTTGGAGACATTCGATCAATCAAAAGTGAACTTAACCAAGAATGGACTCAAGTTTGTGTTTGTGGCTCGACTCGGTGAGCGGTGTTCGGTGTTTGCCCTAGTTGACAACCAACTGTACTATCGAGGCTGGCGAATTCGAATCAATCTCAAGTACTTCGAGCGGGGAAGCGACAAAGCCAACACGAACCCATTTCGACTGGGCAATCTTAGAGAAAATCTCGCCTGTGACATTTCTATTCCCACAAGAGGAAGTCTAACCCAAATGGCTGCACTCAAGGGACTCTTTGAGGCCAAACAGACTGTGAAGTCTGTGTGGAGCACCGACAACCACACCAAGCTATACTTTGTTGGCTCTGATCGCTACATAAAGCTCAATCTCGACCAGTTGAAGCCTGACAAAGGTTTACCTGAGAATGCGGTGCAAACTGTCTCTTTGGACAAGAGTGACCATCTGGATGATGAACAGATCAGCATGATCTACAAGAACAAGTACATCCTTCGAGTTGGTCCAGGTCACAAGGAAGTGTGCATGGTCAAGTCGCTCGAGCCAGTTGTGAAGTTCGGCAGTAAATGCACTTCACTGCAGTACTTTTCCAAGCCACTGGGCATGCTGCTCAATCGAAACATTGGTCTACTTGGCGATAATGAAGAAATGACCACCCATGCTCCGGTAATACTCGTCACGGAGTGTTCATTATAAATCAATTAATTTTGTTACTTTCAAAGAGCAACCACTCGATCATCATCTTGGTGGTGCTGCTGGCCGTGATTGTAATCATTGTAATTGTGGTCTATGTTGTGGCCGCAAAGTACTTCTGCCAGGACTCGATGGCGGTGATTCCCTTCTCGGGATTAAACTCAAAATATGTGGGAAAACTGCGATCGACTAGTTCGATCAAGACACTCAATTCAGAAGAGGATGCCAATAGCCGGGCTGGTCGCTCTAAAATGTAAACCACTGGGCGCTAATGCTTACTATTGCTTTTATTAAATGTTTGCTTATTAAATAAGCCTTATTTGAAGGATTGACTTAGTGCTCCGATTGGCTCGCCAAATCGACTTTATTGTGAATTATCATTTTGTAGTTTCACCATTTGCCACATACTATTATTTTGCTAATTTTAGAATAACTAAACATGTGCCAAATTATCATAAAACTCTTTTTTTGCAAGTTTGGATTTTGTCGAGTTTGTTCAGTTTATTATTATGTCTACAACGAAGACGAACCAAAAATAATATTTTTGTTGTTCAATAGAAAAGTCACCAGTCTCACTGGCCAGTTGCTCAGGTTTGTCTCTGTCTTTCGCTCTCGCCTATCGTTTGTAACTTGTGCCAAAGTCAAACGAAAGAAGTGGGCAAGACAACATAATTAGGCACTATGTTCGCTAATAAGTTTAATCAACTACGTCAATTGACACAAGTGCATCGAATTATTTCAACGAACTCAACAATGCTCAGTTTGAATTTAAACTAACCGTGGTTGGCTTCATTTGATGTTCTATTGCTTGAAACCGTCGTAATCGAGTCTACTATTGGCACAAGTCAACAACTGGTTGATCAATTTGAGAGTGAAGAGCAATGGTGGACAAAGACGACGAAGGCAAGGCTAACAAGGACAAGTCTTCAATTCAAAAGATTTCAAGCAACAAGGCCATTGTTGTGAAAAGTACATCCGCTCAGAAAGTGAAAAGTCAAAACGGCAAACCGAAAAGTGCTAAAAGTAGCTCTTCTAACGTGAAAGCTGTAGCTGCAGGTGACAAGCAAGTCAAATCTGAAGCCGGTGACCACAGCAACAATTGCCCAGACAAGAAGGCGAGTTCCAAGATCAAATCAAGCCAAATGAAAGTTACAGGTCAAGGCCCTCAAAAACCTGAGAGTGCTCAAGCTGCGAAAAATTCCGATGGAGGTAAAGGTCTCGGCTCGGCTGACAATATCATGAGGAATATGAAGAAGAGTGGTTCTAAGAAGAAAACCTCCAGCGTTCGATCGATTAAATCGAAGAAATCTAATAAGAGTGTCAAAGAGTCGAAGCCACATTCAAAGGACAAGTCTCACCATCGTCCTCGTAGTGCCCAGCAAGCTACAGTGTCAAGTGTGACCAACTCAGTCCTCAACAAACTCAAGTCGTACATCAATCACAAAAGAAATGATGATAAACAGAAAAAAGGTCACAACCACAAGTCAGCTGGTCAGCATCGACACCACAAAGGTCATGGCCACGGTGGCAAGAAACATCGAAGACACTCCCACAACGAGGACTTCTTCGAGATTTGTGTCACCAAGGGTGGACAGAATCCAGCTGAAAAGGATCCAAAGCAGAATTTCTTGCAGGTGCCATTTCCGCAAATGGTGCCCACTGGATCATTCGCACGTGGCCTGCACAGCAAGTCAAAGCAATCCGTGCAGCCTCAGAAGTCAAAATGTGAGCAGCGACCAAAGTCAAAAGAGCCCGCCAAGCTGAAATCAAAGGACAAGCCAAAGTCAGCGGACAAACCAAACAAGTCAAAATCGAACACTCTTTGTGGCAAATCTACGAGCAATCAAGTGGCTGCGCCCAAGTCAACGATGAACAAGTCCAAATCAGATATCAAATCACTCCCGAAAGAGAAGTCTCACGCGGACAACACTGCCACAGCCTCTCCGAAGGGCAATTTGGACAAATCCAAAGCGATGGACAAGTCGTCCGATTTAGCAAAGGCAAAGTCGACCATTTCAAATGGCAAATCAAAGTGCGACGATGGCAATAAGTCGAATGACACCAAAGACAAAAAGAAGGACGGCAATAAGAAGAGCAAATAAAGCTCTTGGCCTCTTTGCGACCATAGGCCAATTCTCGTTATAATAAAATTTAAATCGCAATTATTTCGATTTATTTTCTTTCTCGGCCAAATTAGTCAACCTGCAACGCTGGCACAGTAAGCGTCCCATTGATGCCGGTAGCCAGATGAACACTTGATGACTTAGTCAGTCAATTTGGCCTCGTTGTGCGTCAGTTTCGTTTAGCAGAATGTTTTGTCGACCTAAATATGGAAATAAGCGAAGCCAATAAAGTGCATCAAAACTCAAATGGAAAAGAAGCGAAAGTATGAATTATGCACAATAATAGCATGCTTACTACCATTTACCACACGTCCATTAAACCACTGAAGAAAAGAGCAATTACGAGTTGAATTTCGTAGTTGAAGTGACATTTATTGCATTAACAAAGATAACCAAACAACTTTGAACAATAAATTTAAGAATTGTTCTAAGCCTGACGAATTCGAGTCGGTGCCAATTATGAAGTAAGATAATCGAATGCATTGAGGGCAAATTCGGGAAACTCCATCAAAGTCACAAACTCGTCGTGTACGAATCTAAAAATAAATATATATTTACAAGATGTAATCTTTACAGTAATCAAAAAAGCATACTTTCGGATGTATTCGTTCGCTTTCGCTTTCAATCGATTGGCGCCATAAAGTTGAGCTAAAGCTAGCAAATTGCGTGCGGAAGCAAACGACACCTGACTGCACAGATACTGCTCACAGATTGACTTGAGCGAGTCCATTTGGTACTGAAAAATTTAAAATTATTTGTTTGTACAACTTACGAGATTGATTAAGCAATGTATATTGTATATACCTTATCGGCCGCAACCATCAGCTCCGAGGCAAACGCCTCATTGAGTGTGCCATAATCGCGCAGGTAAATGAACTTGAGCAATTGCTCGAACACTTCCAGCTGTATATCTACAATTTCGACTCGATTCTGCACCTGTTCGATCATTCCACACGAGAACATATCAGCAAACACTGGAGATTGAGCTGCGAGTATTAGCTTGTGAGCTTGGAACTGCTTAAGTGTGAGTCCATCCCGATCAATGATCACCAGAATTACGTCTGAATAGGTTTTATCACCCCACAAGTGAGCACACTTGGCGAAAAATTCATTTTCTGGAAAGGAGTAATCGACCTTGAATAGATCAGGCATGACGGACTTGGTTACCAATTGATTGATCTGAGTGAAAATTGCACAAATTGAGAGTTAACAAAACAAATGAAAACAATGCACTTGCCTGACAATAGATTGTCAAACTATCGTTGATCAAAAGTCCAGAATTTTGGCATAAAATCGTTTGTCGAGGTATGTACTGCAGAAATCCGAAGTGGAAACCTTCGTCTTGGTCGGTCAACGTAGTGACATTTGAACCTATATTGAAAAATGACGAAAATTATATTCATTTCAACAAACAAACAAACAATTAATTGGAACACACCTTTTGTATTTTGTTTCTCTCCATTGGCATCAATAATCGAGAAATTATAAATGACCTGAATAGGCTGACCATAGTCAATTGACTCTACCAACAGGTAGAGGGTGACAAAGTCGGGCAAAAGTTCACATCCATGCGGGTACACAACAAGACGGAACTTGACTCGGTCATTATTGGCCGGACCAAACGAAAGTGATTCGATGCGATAATGTGACTGATTGAGATTATCAGAACTCAGGCAACAAAAGTGATCAATTTTCCAGGTTTGGTCAAAGGGCACCATCGAGGTGTAACAGTGACTGTTGTCAGAGAGTGACAGTTTGTTGTCGGTCTGGAGAGGCTTCAATTCAGAGTCGATGCTAAAAGATTCTGTTTCGGGATATTCTGGAAATAAAAAGTCTGCAGTACTGTTCGGCAAAGTTTCTTCCTTCTCTTGTTTGGCTATCCCAAAGAAACGTTTCAAGTTTGCCATCGACATCAGAGCACGAAGACTCCACTGAGCGCGGTTCTTCGTGAACATGGAACTTGATAAAAAGACTTTAATGAAGAATAGAAACAAATCAAAATTAACACAAAGTGCTGCGATGGAGCTTCGCTAATGGTTACACCAATAAGTATTTGGAAAAAATAGTAAAGACGAAAACATAGAGAACTTTGATGAGTGATTGTAATGAAAGATAAAGTAAAATTGTGCGTGTAATGCTTGTTGAAATAACCAAATTCGAATCGAGTCACGTATTGCCGGCAATAGATGACGTTAAGAGAATATTGAAAAGACCGGGAAAACAATATAAATATTTCAAAATTCTTCAAAAATAATTAATTAAAAATAAAAACTAGCAACATAAATTCATTAATTATAATTCAATTGTTGCATTACTTCTTTAGTTGACAATTTTTGATCTTTTCAGCCATCTGAGTGGGCATCAACTGCACCAAATAGCAATCCAATTCGGTGTGATCAACCCAAATATCGTCGAGATAATTCTCAGGTGTCCATCGAAGTTTCAAACGAGTCTTGCCGGTATTGGGATTAATATGTAATCCAATCAACTGTACATGCATAACATAACATGTTAATAAAAAGATTTTTTTCAAATTTAAAGTTATTTGTGAATTTGAATTTCATTTACCTCACTGACGAAATACATTGCATCGTTATCTCCCAGATAGAAGCGTCCATTCACCAGATTGTACCAATCGCCGTGAACTAAGTGATCATTGGTGAAATGAGGTGGCATCAATCTGAATAGTCCCAAATTAGTGCTCAGAATCGATGCCATATTCATGTGTTCAGTAATTTGGCCCAACTGGCTTATATTACGAATATCAAACAACTGCTTGATCTTTTCCTTCATTTGTCGACGGTATTGTTTGATAAGCTTTGACGAATCTTCAAGGTTTGAATTGATTGATGTTGCTGTAGTTAATGAAGCTGCCTGTGAGGTAGATGGCAAAGTGGCACCAAAGATTTCCCTTCGATGTTCATCAGTATTCAAATGCAAAGTGCTAGTCCCGTCGATTAGTTGGAGATCAGCCTTATCATTCACCACAACCTTAACCTTCTGGGCATTATTTGGATACTGCAAAACGGGTTTGATCATTTTGGTGGATTTTCTAGTTTTAACTAGCGATGAACGCCGAGAGCGAACTTTGAATATTGGTTCTGATACCTCAGCTTCTTTCACCAAATGAGATGATTCAAAGTGAAACTTTAATTCATCAAAGGTGGAAAAACGAGTTCCAAAGGACTAAATTTAAAATGTTATTTAGAAGATTTTATTTATAGAAATGCATAATAAAATACCTTGCAATCTTCCCACAAGCACATACTACCATCCAAGTCATCCGGAATAGATTTGGCAGGATAGATTCGTTGTAACAACTTCAACATCGACGGTTTAAAAGGTTGAGATCGCAAATGTTCGTCGGTCACGTGCTGAGATAATTCACCGGCAGTCATAAAGCCTGATTGAGCACAATCGAGCCAGTTGCAAGAGATTTGGACACTGCTGCTGTTGGCTGATTTCATCTTCACCGCTTTGGTTATTGCTTTGCTATTGCAGACTGCAATTTGCAGTGGTTACAAAATAGATTGCTAACAAAATTCAGTAAACAATGAGCACTCAATAAATAAGAGAAGAGTTACAAAGTGGTAATACCAAGTGGTATCGATGCAGTTTGTCACTTGAGGGACTCAAGTTGAAGTTAATCATAACTGTTAATGTGAATCTGTGGGTAACAATTTGTGACAAAAGTTTTTGTTGTAAAATCAGCTGATCAGTGTTTTTTTTTTGCCACGTGTGGTGGACTCATTGATTGGCATGTCTATCAAGTATACTCGTAATATATCACAAAGTATTACATATCACATATTATATTATGTTGGCGACCAAACAGCTAGCTACTTAAACAGTTAGCTAGACTAGTCTAAAACTTGCTCATACAAATGATACCTCGTTGGGTTTGTGTTATTAACTCTGAACAAATCAGTTTTGAATAATAAAAAAATAAGTTCAAAGACATAACATCGAAACATTGTCATAAGTTATTTTAATTAGTCGATTCTGAATGGTTGATGTTTGGTAAAATCGATTGAGAAACAATTTGGTTAACTGTACACTGTACTGTAAGTGGCTAATAAATAGAAATGAGAAGGATAAGTGGAGAATAAATAAAGTGATCAAAGAACATCGTAATCACGTGATCCTATTTTTAGATAGTTAGGGCAAGAAGAATGGAATAGGTTTGTGTCGTTCTTCTTCCATTTTGATGTCGAGCGGAGGGCAGAAAGAAGCTGCAAGGACATATGCGTAGGCATGTGACTTTGACATGGCACAGTGAGGGCAGTCGACAGAGGTGTGATGTCTACATAGCCAGAAGTAGTCAAAGATACTCGTCTTGAAGGCAAATCGATCGTCCTCGGTCAGTGGCATTTTTATGTAGTTCTTCAGGTACGTCCACACAGTACTGAGAGGGATACAATGTACGTTCCAGGCGTCAGTGATCACGTCGACGTCCAACTCGACAGACTTGGCAGCGCACCAAGAGAAGACTGCTTGGCACTGTTCAAACTCGTCGTCCTCCACAAAGACCAAAGCAGTGCCATGATGAAGAGCAGCTGGGTTTGGGTGCACAAAGTAGTTCAGGTTGCGAAGTAGAGTTTTAGTGAAAGGCCAGGTGCGATCGTAGTGCGGGATTTGATGATATTGCTCAGTGAGATCGAGCACATTGGCCACTTGGGTCACCGGGATGGGATCGGGCTCGATGAGAGAGTGGAATTTGGCAACAATGCCGTGCTTAAGGCAAAATCGAGTGATTCCGATCTCGGCAGGAACGCAAAGTCGACGAGTGTGCACAAACACATTGGTGGAGGCGATGGTCAAGATTCGCTCTGCAGGCGATTTGCCAAAGAACGATTCAACCAGTGCCAGTTCACTAGTGTTAGCGCTATTGGGTAAAAGTCCATTTACTGGGAGAGGTTCGACCGAAGGTTGAATGAACTTCTCGAGAGTCAACGTTTCCTCCTCATTGAGACCTTGCCATCGTTGGTGGGTAATTTCCAGTAGAGACTTGCATTCGTAGTCTTTGGCCCCGAGTAGGTCTTTTACGAAAAAGTAGATTGGGTTCGGTGGAATTGGTGCAGGAGGATGCATCATGATGCATGAGGAGATGACGAAAAGGGTTGTACACAAACGAAAGACGACTTCTAACGAGATGTGAGATGTTTTTATTGACATTGTAGTTATATTAAGGGCCATCATGATGTCGTCATTTTTGTCTGTTTAACAATAAAGCTGACTTGTGAGTCATGACTGCATTTAATGAAATGTATAACGAGTTCAAACTTATTGGCATTGCAGCCAATAACCATGCATGTACAATGTAGTATAGTCTAACAGGTATTGACTGACTAGTGACTCAATCACAAGTGTCAGAGTTGTCACCAGTGACCAGTCACTGACCACTGGTGTACTACGTACACTTGTGATGTGCAAATAGTCCAATTATGACAAATTGCTAGTTGCAGGAAATAAAAGCGAGCTCACCGAAACAGTAGCAATGTCTTTTCTTTAGCCTTGTTGAACTATCGTCGTTCTCTTCAATCACCCGAACAATTTTGTGTCACTTTCCTTTTCAAACATGACCTCGACCGAGTCCACTTCCCAAGAATCTTCCTCGCACACTCGTTCCGTGCTTCACCGTTTCGCTCATCGGTGGGTAATTGACGAGTTTTCTCACTTCAACAGCAGCACCACTTCGTCTTCCTCAAGTGAGACCCATTCAATCAAGTCTACCACTTTTTCTCCATCGGCAAACAAGGCATTGAAGTTCTTTGTGGAGTTATACCCCAATGGATGTGGCGCAGAAAACAAGGACAACTTATCGGTGTATCTTAATTTGAAGGATGCGCCAGATGACCAGCCAGTTCCAGTCAGGTTTGAGTTCTCGATCATCGATGGTAAAGGTGGCAAAAATAAGATTCAAGGTAAGACATTATAACTGAACTGTTGGGAATTGTTTTATTTAATTTATTATTTTTTCAGAATCGAAGTACAGTTTTACTAAAGGTGGAACAGGCTTTGGCTTCGTCAAGTTTGTTCCTTGTAGCGAACTGAGCACCCAAGGATGGCTCCCTGATGACCGATTGACAATCTATTGTGAGGTATGTTTCATAATCTGTAATTCAATACATTGTGTATTCAATACTTGTACTTGTAGATCAACGTCCTCTCACCATCGTTTGCCGCAAACTCAACCAAGAATGAGATTACTATGGCGGAATTAGAAGCTAAAGCCGAACAAAAGATACTGGACTCACTCGGGGCTCTTCTCGAAAGTGGCAACCTATCCGATGTCATCCTGGTCGTGGACGATGGCAAGAAGGAGTTTAAGGCCCACAAAATTATCCTCTCGAGTCGTTCGCGCGTGTTTGATGCCATGTTTGAGCACGACACAAAGGAGAAACAGGAAAGTCGGGTTGACATTTTTGACGTGTCCGTGGATGCGTTTGGTGAGTTTTTGCGCTATTTGTACACAGGCGACTGCAAATTGATGGACGATAATGCACAGGAACTGTTGGTGATTGCCGACAAGGTAACATATTGAACATTTGCCCCATTTCTGACTTTCCACTTTACATAGTATCAAGTTGATCTACTCAAGCAAATGTGCGGTCGAGCCTTGTGTGCCAAAATATGCAACGCAACCGCTGCCGAACTGTTGCTCTTTGCGGATCGTCACATTGTGTCTGAACTGAAAAAGTCTTGTATTGACTACATCACCGATCACGCCACCCAGGTAATGGTCACCGAAGGTTGGAAAGTTCTTGCAAAGACTGAGCCACAGCTGATGGTGGAAATGTTTCGTGACTTAGCCATCAAGAATCATCCTAAGGATAATAATCAAGAAAGTGCTCGTTAAGTTTGATGCTTCTACAAATGTTAAAGTTGGGTATTTTAGTTTATGGATTTGATTTATGAGTATGTTTGTATGTTTTTTTGAAAATATATTAAAACGTTTTTTTCTAAATAATACATAGCTATTTAAACTCTATATTTTAGAGGCATATGTAAAAGCGGCTAATTAAGTGAGCAGGACAATTAAATTGCCATATATTTGTATTTTAATTGCAGAAATGAAAATTAATGTTAATTAAGTAAATTAACGATCTAATTTAAATTGACCATATGGTATGACCAACTTGACATTGTGCACTTGAACATCTTTGATAGTTTACCATGTGCATTATTTGGAAGATCCAAGCGAACAAGCAATGTTTGAACCAATTCACTGCAGTGAACTGACAATCTGCAATCGACTTTAAATTCATGAGGCAGCTTAGGCACAGTGAACAATACTTTCTTGGTGGCAGAAGGGAAGAGTGTTTGAAAAGTGCAGTTTAACAGCGATAAAGAAGGTCTCGCTTGGTCAATTTGCGTTGATTGGCTCAGAAGAAATGCCATATCGAGAAGTGGTACAAAGTGGGCCAAGATGAGCCAAAAAGTGTAGACTCGTTTGAACAGATTATATATGCACACTGATGGGCAACAAACAGACAGTGTACATCGAGATAACCTATCGACATGTGACAGCAATCGACTCCACTTGCTTGAGTAAATCGATTTGTTTTCCCAGGCGAACCAATTTGGAGGCAACCTCAAATGACATTAGCTCGAATGTTTGGCTGGGTAGTCACAAATTGTTTGAACATAACTTTTATCACAATCGACAAACTTGACCGGTGCGAATAAAATTGAACATTTCCAATTGAGTGAACGCTTCCAGATAGTCCTCGAACAGTTGGTTGATGTTGTTCCTGTTGGAAACTTCTTTTGGACTTCTAATTAGGAAAACAATTTTCCTTTGATAGAAATAGACAGATTCTCAAGCGCTCGTACAACTTGTTTCGTTCTAGTGGTCAATTTTTACGATCTTTTCGATTTAGTGGTAAACGTAATAATAATAATTTCATGATCCGTTTGTTCGAACAACAACTCCATCGCCAAACTCCAGTTCATTTAAGTTTGCTCTGTTTGTTTCGAAAGTGTACACTGTACAGTAACAATTGTTCTTTTGTATTGCTTTTTCTTAGCTTGTAAACGCGTCCAACTCCAACTCCAATTTACTTTTACTTTGGCTTTTTGACATCGCTTAGAAGCCAACTCCGTGCCAATGGACATTTTTATTAAGCGAGGCTACACTGGATTCCTGAAGCTTGATGCCGGTGGCCAGGGGAATGTGTACAAGACCATCAAAGACGGGAAAGAGTACGCGATTAAGGTTGTGCACGTAGAGGAGCCGAACAATCCCAAGCTGGACGACGACCTGAAGCGCGAGTTGGAAATTGTGCGCAATCTTAAGCACCCGAATTGCATCCATGTGCAAGAGCTTTTCCGCACCAAAGCTAAAATCTACATCGTGATGGATTTCATGTCCAATGGCAACATTGGCAATGTTGTTCGCAAGTACGGTCCAGTGTGTGAGTGGAAAGCTCGTTGGTGGTTCTGTCCGATAGGCCGTGCCATCAAGTACTTGCACCATCTCAACATTGCCCATCGGGACCTCAAGTTGGATAACATTCTGCTCGATGGCAACTTCAACCCGGTCCTCACTGATTTTGGCCTCTCTCGTTTCGTGTCCGTGGACCGTCAGAATGGGGTCGTGGCTTCCGAAAGCTTCTGTGGCACTCTTTCGTACAAACCACCAGAAATCATTAAGCACATTCCCTATGACCCTTTCAAGTGCGACATCTGGTGTCTGGGCATCATGTTGTTCATTATGGTGAACCAGGAATATCCATTTGACCGACGCGACAGGGAGCAGATGTACCAAAACCAGATGAATCGCATTTATGCCTTCCAGCAGGAGGTCGACAAGAAGCTGAGTACCCAGGCCAAGAAACTAATCCACTTGATGCTCAATCCCGAGCCAAGTCATCGTCCATCTATCAAAGAGGTGTGTGACCATGGCTGGTTTCCAATTGTGTTCCACGAAGACGAGCTTCCCGTAAGTGCTTCAAACTCTAAAACCAAACATCAATGAACACTGTTCCAACTCATTCAACACGAATCATAGCTATTTGGTATTAACAATAAAATATTCATTTAAAATTTAACGGAAATGATTTATTAATAAAATTTAAAGAACAGACACACAAATCAAATGATATATTAAGTATTAATATCAAATAAACATAATTCTCACAATTAAATCTCATCAATATTCCATTGCTTGCGTTCAGGAAAGTCTGTATAGATTCGACGCAATTTTGGGCACTGCTTGAAGGTGTGCAACAATTCGCCAGCTCCTTGGGTCAGCTGGACATTGGTGAGCGAGTCCAAGGTGGCGTTCCTGTATCGTTCACAGAAGTGATAGCCACTAGAATTAAAGCATTCGTGTTTAACATCGAGCACTTGAAGGTTAGGAAAAATCCAAGCCCAGTGACTAAAGTTCAGATCTGAATGATCATCAATTTCAAGTTCGAGTGACAAAATCTTCACAGAAGCTAATTGAGCAAATTTATGCGACGAGATTTGATCAAATTTTGAGAGATGTTGTTGCTCTAAATTCATATTCCCAAATTCATGAGATAAGGTAGTAAAAAGGTCGTCATTTGAGTGACGATTAAACCAAATTTTCAATTGTATCAACTGTTTGAGCGGGGCTAAGTCTTGAGTAAGTTCCACCAAAGAATCAACGTACCCAAAATAAAAACTTAAAGACGTGAGCGAACAAAATTTCGAAAATAAAACACTAGGCATGACAGCAATATCATTAGCCCAATCAATCAATGGGATGATAGTGACTCTTTGAGCCATTTGAGGAGAAATTAAATTAAGTACATTCAATTCCATTCGGAGATAACCAAATCCAATTCGTTCGATTCGAGTATTCAATGATGCATTCAGTAAAAAGATAAAGATCCAATCATCTTGAGAACTGACGTAAAATTACGCATACGAGTTAGAAAAGTAATATCCAATTCATTTAATAATTCACGATTTTCGCCAAAAAGAAAGACTTCTTTGAAATCAATTGTGAGATTCTCAAGAGATAGCATCGAGTTGATGCATTGAAACAGTGGAATAAGTTGTCGAGCAATAACGAGCATATTCGGGTCTGACAAAAAACGACAATAAAGCTTGAGTGTAATCACTTTGTCCATCCAGTGATTTAGCAGACGAGTCACGTGATCAATGATGGAGCACTCCATGTCATTAATAGCAATTATTAAACTGTTCACATTCGGCAATTCTTCAACCAACAGCTCAACAGTGGCCAAGTCGAGATTGGCATAGGCAAGGTGAGACCATGCGGGACCAAATGGAGGAACAAACAAAGGTTGACCATCTTCACCGACTAATTCATCAAGATGTTGCATTTTGAACCACGACGATGTGATCAAATCAAGAGGAGTATATCCTCTTTCAGTTTCATTGCCAATGAGCAAAGTTAGCGAGTCCACCTTCCCGACGATCTCTTGTTGGTACTTTCGCCATAGTTTGCAAACACGTCCAACATGGAGTAAATCGAGAAGAGGCACTTTGCCAAAGATGACCCGAAAAACCAAATCGGGCAAATTGTTGATATTCATAGTGTCAATTGAATATCATGAAGTATTTAAGCAAACAAATTGTATGCGAGTTAGTCACGATAAAAGCTAACGGTTAGCTGCTAACCCAAACACAACACAACAAAAGTAAAAGAAAAATTGCGACGTAGTAAATGAAGTAAACGCTGTTGCAGGCCTGTCAAACCACTCAAGTGCGCCACATGTGCAGTGGCGCCGCCACTACCATTGGCAACGAGTTATAGTGCATATAGTCTGTGTTATAGTGTCTGTGAGAGTCAAAATAGAACGCAATTTTGCAATTGATATTCTTGAAGTTCTGAAATGAAATTCATTTGTGGGTTGTGATATATCAAATCTCTTAGTCATGCATTTATATCTAATCGAAAAGTATAGCTATGTAATATAAAATTTATATATAAAATGATTGACGTTTGCATGGGCATTTAGAACATTGAAGCTGAAAAATCTGACTTTGAAAATTGATGGACAAAAAAGTACCTGCGGGATTGAAAGGGTTAAAGAAAAGTTACAAAATGTAAAAAATATATGGCAGAATTGTGAAGAATCAAAAATATTAGGTTTCATGATATATCGCTTGATTTGAGAGTCTTCAGTACGAATGATTGAAAAATCTCGGAGAGCAGAACACAATGCACCTGCGAGTTGATCAATTGCTTCCACTCCTCGGAGGCCATGACTTTTTCTACATTTTCAATAATATATTCAAGGCAGCATTGTTTCAATTCGATTGCCGAATATTGATCGGCAAAAATGAGGCAATCAATTACGGTTTCGAGGGTTATTTTGGTGGCCAAGGCGTGGCTGCTCATTTGTTTGAGAAGTTCAGTTCCATACTAGAGAATATGTTATATATTGAGTTACAGTTTTTGTTACTGTTTTAAAGTACCTTGTCAGCCACAATCAACAATTCCTGTGCATACTTGTCCAATTGAGTCACTTTTCCCGTGTACAGAAATCGGACAAATTGTTCGCCTACCTCAGTCGACAAGTCAGGAATTGAGACTCGATTTTCGCGACTTTCTTGAGTATCGTGCTCAAACATGGCAGCAAAAACAGGCGAACGAGCAATGAGCACACTCTTGTGCACACGAATTTCCTCCTGTTGTTGACCAACAACCAAAACCAAATCTGTATAACGACCATTCTCGAAAAGAGTTCCAAGAGCAGTGGAAACTTGCTGGATAGAGAGCACCTCCAAGGCAAGCAGATTGGTCAGCGGCCGTTTAATTTGAACATTTCCTATATTGTAACGAGTAGTGAGAACGTTCACCTATAAATAGTTAATTAGTTGTAAGAATAAGTGACCTACACCAATACTTCACAAAAGATGGTCAGTTGATCATCGTACAGTACATCATTGGCTTTATCGAAACAATAAATGCGATTCATGTACCGATTCCAACCGGATCCATTTCCACCAGGCACAAACACCATCGGACCACTAGCTAAAATGAAGATAATGTAAAAACAATGTTCACTAATACTGCCAATACTACAATACTCAAGTTAAGTCAATTATGTACAATGTACATACCACGCGAACATTGTTTCCGATTTTTAGCATCAATTACAGAGAACTTGTAATTAACTGTTGCTTCCTCTTGGTCGCCAGAGTATTTATAAAACAAAAACAACGAGATAAAGTCCGAACATTGATTGTCAAATCCGTGCGGGTGGAGTTGAAGAAAGAATTCCATCGATGGATTGTCTGGATGAGAGAACGGCATTGAGAACAAATTCGGGTGCGTCAAACGAGGCGTCACGTTGAAGAAAGAAAAATCGTGAATTATCCATTGGTGGGCAAAATGAAACTTCAAAGAATGCGTCTGGGATACGCTGATTGAGCTGGGAATGGTTCTGGTGGTAGTCATTTTGAGTGAAAATAAGATTAATAAAATAAAATGCAGACATTCTTTGATGGAGCAAAAAACTACAGAGAATCGCGAAAGCAATATAATAATGAGCTGCTCAAAAATGAGCACGCAGAATTAAGAGTAGTGGGTGAAAATAGTCGCTTTTGTTTATTTTCAAAAATAAAATAAAATTGTAAATAAGTAATTATAATTATAAGCGATTACAATTATGGGGAGTATTGATAATTATGATTATAGTAAATTTTAATTAACAGAAACAGAAATGATCAATTCAAGAGGTTGTACTTTAATGTTGTCAAAAAAAAGTGAAGCAAAGTGTAGAACAATAAGCAGAAATAATAGTAAAAAAGATAACACATGTTGTTAACAAGGTTTTCAAAAGAATAAATCATCGCATAACATAATATATAGAAACAAATGTTCATTACCTTTGAATTTGTGCGTTTAGATTAGATACTCCAGTAAATCTGTTGGGAGAAGACTGTTGACAACGTTTGGATGACTTTTAATTGAGAGATCGCGAAACATTTCAACCATAAAATCTGGATCAGTTTTAGATGCCAATTCCCAACCATCGGTGAGCATCACGTCGTTAGCATGTTTGTTGATATATTCAATGCAATCTCGTTTCAGTTCGAAAGCAGAATGGCGATCCGCAAAGAGAAGATAGTCGGACACATTCTCATTGGTCAGTTGATTAGCCAACAATTTGCAACACATTTGTTTGAGAGAATCGACACCATACTAGAAGATAGCCAAGTTAGTTAATTACTTGAAATAAGCATTAAACATGCCTTATTTGCAATTTCCAATAACTCTTTTGGGTACACATCCAACGAATCAATACTTCCGGTGTAAATGTAGCGTAAAAACTCTTCAAAAACTTCAACTGTGACATCGTGAACTTCGATACGATTTTCTTTGGAGTCATGTACAAACATGGCCTTAAATACCGGAGATCGAGAAGCAAGAATAAGTTTGTGTGCGTGAATTTCCTGGCTCGCACTTCCAGCACTACTGTTGCCAACCACCAGAGTGACATCGCTAAGATTGCCAGTTTTAAGGAGAGAATCCAATGAATCGAGTGTTTCCTTAGTAGATTCTATCTGATAAGTGTACAGACTGGAGCCAAAAGACTTTTGGTTGGAGTGGTTTATGAATTGGTCGGAAAGCACTTCCACCTGAAAAGTTAATATATGTAAAAATATATAATAACCGAAAACACATACCTCACAAACGATAGTTAGTCGATCTTGAATTAAAATTCCATTCGACGGATCTTTAACATAGTTTCGAGCCACAAAATGAGTCCAACCCCAACCTCTTCCACACGAAATCAGATTCTTAGTCACTAAAGAAAATAATAAATACAATCTGTTATTATTCTTTCCAATTTCTATCATGGAACATACCCGAAGTATTGTGTTTCATCCCGTAATTATCTAACAGTGAGAACTTGAACTGCACAAAAACTTCCTTTTTCAGTTCGGAATTATAGACCAAATAGGCGGACAGGTAATCTCGAGACTTTTCGCAGTCTCCTTTCGGATAAAATTCGATACGAAATTGAAGATTCGGATTACGCTGTGGGTAAAAATAAGCGGAATAAATCACCGGGAAACCGGTGTCAATGGCTAGGAAGTTAGAGAAATCCTCGACCTCGAATTGGTGGGACAAATAGTACTTCACGGAACGAAGGTGAGAGCTGCTTCTTTCTGGCGGACTCATGCAAGACATGCTCAGTCCATTGGTGGCCAAGGGAGATAATTCATTCTTGGGCAGTAGAAACGACATTGTGCTCCACAATGTGGTCAAATCAAAAAAGGATAAAATGAAGACAAAGGAGAACCACGCCGAGCTGGCACACCGCAGCAAGTGACAATATTGTCTGCGTCAACAAAGGACTAGACTAACATTAGTCTAGTACAATGTAACAGTAAATATATGCGCGACTATTTCTACTTAAGATCACTTTAAAAGTATTTTCCAACTTGAAATAATATAAATAAACTTGAAATTTGAAGGACAAAATTGATACTTATGGTCATTCATGATGAACTTTATATCACAAATAAATGAAAAATGCTTGATAAATTCATTTGGTGTATGTGAAGAATTAAAACTGTCACTCGAGTCTTTTCCCATATCGCGACTCGCGAGGATCTATTACTACAGTTCATGTTTGCAGCAATTATTTTGTCTTTAAACTTTATCATTTTGTCGATTTGTATTTTAACTTGGCCAGTTTTATTTTGCTGCTGTAAGGATCTTACTGCCAATCAGTTCACCACGGTAAGTCATTCGTTTGATATAAACTTATACTTGGCCACTAATCTACTTTACTAATCAATATATATTGATCGACTTGATAACTCATTAGACATTCTCATTGTTTTCAAATTTCTCTGTCTATTGGATACATCATTCTTTGCTTGGTTTTACTCTAAACAAATGAGCATTAACACTTGTTGGACATAATCTTGTCTTTTCAATGTCTACTTTCTTTTCGGTATGTCTGTTTTTAATTGCAACTTATTTATTATTATGTCATTGTGATATTATTATAATAATATTTACTTTAATGATTTTCAGAGTTGATTGTGTATGTTTCTACTTTTTGAATGAATCACTCGAACACTCAATCGATTGGTATGACATTTGGTATTGGTTCAGTTTCATTCCTAACACTACTTGTATCTGGGTATGCATAGCAATTCCATTGCTCCGATTACATTGCAATGCCTCTGGTATATCACTGTAATATCACTGGAACACAAAATTAATGAATTCTTCAAAATGCTACTTAGCCGAGTCAAAAATGTCAAACCAATTTGTGATATCAAATAAGTGCAATTATCTTAACAAACTCTTATCTGAACAAAAACTATGCGACTTACATTAAATTGGCTCATAAGAAGCTACTAGTAGTTGCCATTTGATATATTACATTTATTTTCAATTTAGATTAAAAATTGGTCGAAAATATAACTTGAAAATATGGGAAGAGTCCCTTTGAATAAATCTCTTTTCAAGACATTCACCAATCAACTTCTTCACAATGGTACGATGAATAAAGTCAATGGCATACTTGTCACCGTTCATCATTGCTACCTTCAACAAATTATCATCTTGTTTAATCAATTTGATGTCACTCAAGTCTATGATGTGATAAGTGGATTGATCCCAGTTGTAGATGTGAATACATTCGGCACAGACTCTCAGTGGCAAACGAAAGTTTTTACACTCGGACTTGTTGACCTGAATGTAATATTCTGAGGTGAACATTCTCGCTTGAAAGGTCATTGCTAGAAAAAGTGGAAAAATATTTCAAAATAAAATATATGCGTTACAGAAAATAAAATCAAACAAAAATGTGGCTTTCATGGAATCACAATTGTAATTGAAATGCCAAAATTCCTCAAGTTGAATTATTCATAATTTAGAAATTCATTTTGAATAGTTGTCATTTTTGTGTAACATAATTTAAGCATTATTTATAGGTAAGTAGTATTATTTTATTAAATTATTTATTTGTTTTGAGATGTGTTTTGTCTCCTTCATAGGCTATTCTCAAGGTTGCCCTAATCCTCCCTGAAGATGGTTCTGTTTGTTTCTTTCGATTGCCACAATACTCTTTCCTTTTTCGGTACTATGACCAACAATCGGATGGCATTCGCGACAAGCACGATTTGGTACAGTTTATGACTGACTTGGATCAGGTACAAACGGATGACAGCAAATACTCCATAAGCGAATTTGTGGAAGCAACCGAATCAAAACGACTCAAGGACACTACTGGCCTATGTCGAGTATGCAAGTCGATGGTTCTACTGATGCACGAGGCGAACGCTTACGAACTGATTGTCAACAAGCACAGTAAACCTTCGGAGCACCTTTTCAGGTCGGAAAAGAAGAAAGAAGTTAATTCTGAACTGATGAAAGATCTCACTTTTAAACTAATTGATGCCCTGTGTGGGAAAGTGAACCAAATCTTTTCAGCCGAGCCTCGAATGCTCTCGGTGAATACTCCCACC
The DNA here is from genome assembly GCA_023373905.1 of Rhizoglyphus robini. Taxonomy (NCBI): domain Eukaryota; kingdom Metazoa; phylum Arthropoda; class Arachnida; order Sarcoptiformes; family Acaridae; genus Rhizoglyphus; species Rhizoglyphus robini. The sequence goes on along the minus strand of JAKIJQ010000001.1, from coordinate 7,199,863 downwards.
TTGGTAGTGGGCGACATTCACGGCAATATTAATTAATGATTTTCTCATCTATGAGGAGCAATTGTGGCCAATGGCACCTGTGTTCAATGGACCGAGTGTACTTTTCCTGCAGGGGGGATTACATTATGTAATTTACATCGACCGAGGAGACTTCAGCATCGAGATAGTATGCTACCATGGTACTTGTTTGCAATGAAAGTGCTCTCACCAAGCAGATTCAGATTTTCAGATCTTGTGGACAGACCCGATATCTTCCCCCACCGAATTCAAAAAAGTTTCCGAACTACCTCAAGGCGAAACTTTCTATAAAGGTTTCCTGAACAGCAAGCGGGGCACTGGTTATGTCTTTGGGAAAGTGCCACTGCCAATTGTTTTGCAAAGAACAATTTGACACACATAATTCGAGCTCGCCAGATGATTAAGCAATGCTAATAAGCATGACTACGAGTTTGATCACAATGACACCGTGATTACGGTCTTTTCCTCCTCTCACTACGAAACGAAACTATAGTTATCATGGTGGAAACTATATGCTGACTATGGCACTGAAGGCTTCATCGTGCATGATTATCATACTAGAAACATTAATTTGGCAAATGTTCGTGTTAGGCGGAATTTCAATTAAATAATTACCATGGTAAATATCTTTAGCTTATATAACCAAATCATAAACTTACTCCTTTGTTTATGATCATTTTATTTGTTTTCGCCAACTTTGATTGTAGACTAACAAGTGCACTAGGAATCGAATGTAGAAAATTAAAGCAAACAGTGTTGAACACTGGTTTAGTTGCATTTGCATTAATTCGGCTAATGAATCATTTGATTTGTTCTGAGAGAACAAATTAGACAAATCAATGCTCGGTGTTGTTCCGTTTGAGTGGCTATAATAAAAAGCACAACTTTCAAGTGAGTGTTTATTTGTGTTGATTTGATCGCTTTCCAAAGGTCTCCGACATGGCCAAGTCACAAAAGTCAAACACTGGCAAGCACAGCATTGGCGGCAAATCGAAAAGCATCAGCAAGAGCACTGGTGGAAAGAAGTCTCAACCAAGTGGCAGCGCAATTCAAAAGAGTACAAGCGGTCAAGGCTCGATTGTATCTCGAGGGGAAAGTGACTCTTTGCTTTTTACGGTGATGCTTAGTTCCTCCGTTAGTAAAAGTAAAGCCGTCAAGTCACGTCAATCAGCTCCGGCAATTGAAATCAGTGCCATCGCTCGCGATCCATTAAGCCAACCTTCCGGGGCGAAACAGTCGACACTGTCTCAAAAGGAAGAGTCCACCAAAGAAGACATCACAATTGAAACCGGTTTGGACTATGATTGCCATCGAGAGGACTCTGTCCAGTTTGTTCAAGGTGTTCCCTTGGCCAATGTTACCAAGCAACCACTTCTCAAGGGGTATGTATCCATTACCTCTGCCTGACGACGACAAATAATTACAATTTGCTATCACAGATCTGATGAGAAGAAAATGGCCACTGGTGGGATCAACAAGTTCGACCCGGACATAGCCAAAGAGATACAGGGGAAGACAGCTGAGCCTGTCGATGTTGCCAAAGATCGCAGAGCTACTCGAAATCGGAAGCGAACCGACTCGAACGAATCTCAAACGGATCTACTTTATCCTGGTGCTGGCATTCTGGAACGAGCCCAACTTGTGAAACGAACTCGCTTTAACTGCTTGGTCCAAGTGGCTCTTATGACCAGTCTGAATACGGTGAAGGACCAAGAAGCGATTCGATCGAAACTTCGTTCAAACAAGATGAAGATTATCCTTGATGAGCCATTCAATCTATTGTCCACCATCACCGATCTACTCGGTCTCACTGGCGCTGGGGGCATCATCAAAGAAAGATTCGAACAGTTTCCTCGACCAATCGGTTGTGTGATCAACGTCACCAACGAGGTACCATTGCTCAAAGTGAACGGGATCGAGTCGTACCGCATTCCGGTGGAGGATGATCCCAAGGAGGACCTGTCCATCTACTTCGACGAGGTGATCGCCAAGATGCACTCGTTTCGGTCGAAAGGCCTTGCCACCGTAGTGCACTGCATGGCTGGTGTCAGTCGATCGGCGACCATCGTTCTCGGTTAGTTCGATTGGAATAAGTTGCTTCACATAGCTAACCATGTGTCTTCTTAGCGTACCTTATTCGTCACCACAAAATGTCTCTGGAGCAAGCATTCCGTCTCACCAAAACTTCCCGATCGATGATTAATCCAAACCTTGGCTTTCTCGTGCAATTGGCTCAATTCGAAGGGGCCAACCGACCTGCCAAGGAATGCTCTCGTTGGCGTGACCACACCGAGAATGACATTACTAAACGACTGCCCGAGTTTATCATCTCGGATTTCCTCGATGACTACCAAATCGAGTTTGATGTGAGTATTCAACAAAATAGCATCCAAACATTCTCATCAATTATGTTTTCATTTCAGAAAAAATGATTATTAAAGACAGCCAGTCATTGTGGCACAATCACTCAATCTCTTCACAAACTGTGATAATTATATTGAGTTATTAAATTTGTTACAAAAATATTGGTTTTATTTTGACTTGATGACTTGACTTATTGACTAACTTCGAATGTTTTAGTTAGAACGAACAATCACCTAATATTGGAACTCGTTCACATCAATTTTATTCAATTTTATGGAAGCATTTATAGTTTGTTGTTATTGTTGTGTATTTTCTTGCAAGTTGTCCCTCCTCCACTTTCATTATTTCGTGAAATGTCTCGTGCCAACAATCGCAAAACTCGCCTTATCTGTGGTGTCCGTGATTCTCATAATAATAGCTTTTATTTGGTTGCGAAACTTTTATTTATATTGGTGGTGTTAATGGCTCAAGTTCTGAACACTGCTCAAGTGATGCCTCGAGTGGCAGTCGAGTCGAGTGGTCGTGCGGCAGTGGACTCTGAAGATGCTGATTTCTCTGTGAACGACGGTGATGACCCTGGCGATTACCGTACTTCTGCTGCAGTTAATTCTGCTCAGTCACAAGATAAGGAGGACACCCCTGTCGATGTAAACATTGACAACGATGACAACTTAGGCAAACCGGGATCGGACCTGACCAAGCAGACAGAAGATGGAACCAAGAAAGAGGGAGACACCGATGGCACCGACAAACTGGTGGCTAATCCTTCGAACGAACCAGATCAGAATAGTCTCTCGACTGGTGCTTCAGACAGTGACAACCAAAAGCAAGTGTATGACGACAAGACCACTACGACTTCAGTAAACGGTGGCAATAATCAAACGCTTGTCATTGTGGTGATCCTGTTTGGTTGTGGCGGTGTTGATGGCAGTCGGGGCGTATCTCATCAAGACTGGCTCCATGCAGCAAACAATGAGCAATACCAGAAAATCATCGTCCACCATTGGCACAGAATTATAGTAACACCAATTTTGCATATATGCACTCGAGTAATCATTGCCATGCAATAGTATTGCTATTCAAGGCACTGCTTCGATTAAAGACATTAAAATGTTTTGTTTAACAATTAAGCCTTTTTATAAATGTTATTGTACAAAGCCAAATGTCCAAAATAAACTCAATAGGAAGTCACCGCCGGTAACTCACCAGTTTCTCCTCTTAAATGGGCACCGTCAGAAGTGCACTGTAAACCCTCAAAAAACTAGCCGAACAATTACAACAATATACCAACTCTTTGGTGAACTAGTTTTACTTATCGTCAACTTGCATGAAGGGACAGTGAGAAATCAAAATGCAAGTTTTTGTACTCACTATAGTAAACTACGTTCACAACATACTGCATAAATTGGATTAGCAAAGTGGAATTTTCCAAACGAACATTGGCCATTCACAAAGCGACATTTTCTGCTATAATATTGCCTGCTATAATATTAAGCACAGGTCTGTTATTGGTCTGTTGCCTCAATTGCAATGTCGTCTCAGAAGAAAAACAAATCAACTCAAAGTCGTATATTCAAGTCGAAGAAGTCGATCACAAAGTCAAATAGTGCCAAGGTGCAACAAGTAAAGCAACAGTCTAGTGTCAAGTCACAACTTTCTGCTCGAAAGTCATCTTTATCTGTCGCCGGCGAAGAAGCCAAGAAGGTTCCGAAGTTAAAGCCTGAAGGAGATGTTCACAGCACCTCTGGCAGATACGACTGCTGTGCTTTCGTCATTCACTGTCCAGTCCACGACAAGGTTTTAGTGAGTAGACAGGAGGGCGCCTTGTGGATGCCATTTACCCAATTGCCACCAAATCGGTCCTACCAAGAAAGCGCTTTGTATGGCTTTTGTGTGGTGATGGCTGCTGCCTCTGGGACTACATTCGACACGCTCAAGAGGAATCCTCCTTATCAAACGTACAAGCTAATTCAACTGTTGCTCACTCAGATGCCTCAAACCTACAAGTACCTCACTCGGCTAATTTATTACTTCAAGCTGAATTCCAAATCGAATGACAAATGCTGCCAATCAAGTTCGCCTCATCTCGAATGGCTTCCACTTAGTCAAATTGAAGCGGGCAAGGTGTCCCAGCTGTGGGGGCCAGAGTTGATTCAGTGCTGCCAGTTGATCTCACAAAGACAGTGCCCAAGAGAAGTTATCGTCGAAAACAGCATGGAAGATGTGTTCTTGTTTGTGCCTCGGGACCCTCCACGCAATCTCGAAGAGGAAATACTTCTATCACTCCGAATTACGGTGAACGATGTGGAACGATTGTACGCTGTTTATTTCGACCACTGCTTCCCATGCCGATTCTTCTCTTCGGACTCGTTCAAGTGCTACATGACCAAGTATGGCTTCTGCAAGAAAGACAATGCTCGACTCAACGGTCTCTTCGCTGCCTTCAACCGTGCCAACAATGGTTTCCTGTCTTTCCACGAATTACTTCTGGGGCTGGCCTGTATGGAGCCAAACGCACTACATGGCGAATTCAGAGTGAGATTTATTTTTCGTTACTACGACACCGACCATTCAGGCTCACTCTCGACGGACGAACTGAAGGTGCTCATTGCGGACATGTGCCCGACTGAACAAGTGGAGGCTTGTCTGAGAGAAGCAATCACTGCAATTGGCGTCACTTCAGTTAGCGACCGCATGGAGATTACGACCAAGGATTTTGTTCGCTCAGTCGGAGAGCACAAATTTCGAGGCACCTCATCATTGTGTCGCTCACCAAGACCAATATTTACACAAATTATTCGCTTGCTAGCACGAAAGAATGTCCAACACCAAAATGGCTGCAAGAATGCACTTGGACAATTAATGAACAAGAGCAATACTAACGGTAAGGCCATTTGTTCTTGCCGTTCACTTTATTCCAACTATTCTCTTGTAGAAGTTTGTCTCACATGTCAAGAGAAGAAGTACGAAGTGGCTCGTCATCTGATTGAGTTTAACTTGAAATCAAATAGAAAAATAAACAAACAATTGGCTCAGATCACCCGCACAGAAACAGGCCGGGCTTTATCGCGTCCCACGGCGGAACAATACTCACTGGAGTGCGTTTTCAGTGGATGCTCTGCCGCCAATAAGGCACTCAATCTAATTCGGGAATTCAACGATGGGAAAGGCACCACTGATCAACCAGAAGGATTTATGCAAGATCGAATGGATGATCTTTGGAAATTGATGCTCGCTTTACAGAACGATGTTGACATTCTACTCGAAGAGGAATTCAAGTGTCAGAATATATATTCGCCATGCTACGTCATTGGGGACATACACGGAAACCTCGAAGACTTGCTCTCAATGGAAAAGGCCTTGTGGGGACAGTTGCCAGCTGTCAGTGCTAACTATATCTTCCTTGGCGATTATGTAGACCGAGGTCAGTGGGGCTTCGAGGTTGCGCTTTATCTGGTGGCCTTCAAGGTTCTCTGCCCAAACAAGGTCACTCTGCTCAGAGGCAATCACGAGGTTCGCTCTTTGCAGACGAACTACACCTACCAACAAGAGTGCATCTTCAAGTATGGCGATTCATTTGGCAAAAAGATTTGGGAGCTGTCCAATCGAATATTCGACAAGTTGCCAGTCTGTGCACTGGTGGATGATGCTATCTTTTGCGCTCACGGAGGCATTCCACGTGCTGCCACCCAGATAAGCCAAATTGTCGCTGTGAAACGTGATATTCGCGAGCCCGAGGACGAGTCTGCCATTGCCTGGGAAATCCTCTGGTCAGATCCGTGTCAGATGCAACAGTTTCTGGAAGTGTGCGAATTGCACTGCCTCAATCCCCAGCAGCAAAATGGCTTCGTGTTTAACGACAAAAGATGCACCGCGTTTATGTTCAACGAAGATGGCGCCAAACAATTTTTGCGAGCCAACTTTCTAACTCACATTATTAGAGCACACGAGGTGGCCCAACCTGGCTATGCCTTCCACTTTGGCAACAAGTGCGCAACAATATTTTCGTGTTCGCACTACTGCGGCAACGACAATCAGTGTGGTGTCATTCTGGCGGACAACCAAAGATTGCGGGTGATTCATCTGGACACTACAAACAATGCTCCCGCTACTTAGATGATGTGCAAAAGCAAGCCTTTATTCATTACTAATGACTTGCAGTCGTTCAATAAATTATTACTCACCAAATGGACTTTTACCATTCTTTAATTGCTTGAGTATAAATCTGACGAAGAACCATCTTTCCTTGTTTAATTTGCAATTAACAATTCAGAAGCGGACACATGTATGCAACTTGTATTTATTTAAACAAATTAATTGCCGTCGTCGGTTTATAAATTAATTAATTTAAAATGTAAAAACAATATTTGTTTTTCATCTATAGCAATTAAATTTGACAAATCTAAGTGAAAACTGTGCTTAAACAGTGCACTATAGTGCGCAGTTTGGCGATAGCCGATAGTGTTTAAGCCTATCTATTGATCCATTGATCTCCAAATATCTATTTTGATCTGATAATCTCTTTAACATATCTAGTGGGATTAGCTACTCCACTAGTGCGTAGTGTTACGAAAAAAACTTATTATACGCGAGCCCAGTGCAACAACTTCAGTAGCACTTTCGATATCGATTTCCGCGGTGACAAATTGAGCTTGATCCGTCGATCGACGTCAGACAGACGTCTGTTCGTTGTACTAGCAAACATGTTCTGACATGATGAATTGACGGAATTGGTCATGTGAACAGCTTTAAAACTTTAAAGTACTAAATCTGTAAATGTAAACAAAAGTATTAATTCAGCAATTGCCGGACTACATCATATGACATTGCAGTAAAGTGAAGAAAATAGAGCTCAATGAAAATTCGAATAGCGATTTTGCGAACAGCTGCACAAATGTGACACCAACATGTACGAAAAGAAAGCGACATTTGGCCCGTTGCTCTACCAAGTTCAAGCAGCACTAACGCTTTATTCGAATGCAGTGTAGTTCATTTGAATATAAATTCAGTAATACCGTTTGGCGCTGACCATTCTCATTTTGCTTTTTTCTCTGCTCCACTTCTCTCACTATGAAGATAAACAGAGGAAAAATCAAGAAAACCCCTTACGAACTGGTATGTAACTGTACAGTGTACACTTGTTCGTTTCGAGTTGCAACTAACATTGTTTTCTCTTTCTCTTCTGTAGCTTCAACGATGTAGCCCAACCAAGGAAGGCAACAATTGTCTCAAAGAATAATCTTCATGACTTGTTACTGCCAAAGCAGAATCAATTCCAGTGTCAAGCTCCGCATATTGATTGGGCACGGCTTCGCAGAGAGCAGGAACGAATACTCCGAGAAGAGGCTCGTCGGGCAAGCGTTCACGACAATATGGTGGACATGGTCGAAGCGATACGCTACTGCATGGTCAAGTTTGCCATCATATTGGTGCTACTGTTGGCACTGGTCATGTGCCATACCATTCTTGAAGAATACATCACAAGTGACTGCTGGTTATGATTAATGAAGTTAGAAGTGTGCAATAAAACGACGATTCGTTTGACATTTAAACGCAATCAATTTACTTGTCATTTGTATAGAGATAGAAGCAATAAAATTGTTGAACGATAGCTATAGTGACACAAATATATTTTGCTTTTGACAAATATGCCACATTTATTCCAGGAAACCAAAATATGTACGATGTCAACTCGAACAAACCAACTTGACTGGTTATCTTCTAAATAATCACCATCTCTTAAGTCAGTGTGGATTGGTCGAGTCACTCCACTGTTGGAACCGTACAAAGACTGTTTGCTTCAGTTAGCTTTGGTAGCAGTGTGCTAAAACGAGATAAAACGAGCTGTGTGATGGCATTCGATTGACCAAATTGACGGAAATTCTATTTACTTTCGGAAAGCCAATTCTGGCAAACTCAAATATCCGACGAATCGATGGAACTGGTGGCAAGCATGACTTTTCTGTTCTCTAACTGTGAGACAAGTTGCCTCGATATGGTCTGAAAAGTTGGCCTGCCTGCAGTGGATTCGTATATGCACACGATGGGGAAAAGACAATCACCATTTTGACTCAACTCACCAAACGAGAGAACGAACCGTTGTGATTCGGTCAAGTGTGAATTCAGCCAACTGATCGAAATGGTCGAGAGAGTTAACGGAGGAAGAGGCACCTGTTATACAGTTTGAAATGGTATACAGTTTGCCAAGAAAAATACAATGTTTTCATAAATGTATTTTTGAATATGACAATTTATTGTGAGCTCACCAGTCTGCAACTAATCAAATATGTATCTTTAAGGTCCAGTAGGTGCCGGTGGAGAAGGAGGTGGAGATCGACTCGGTGATGTTTTGCCTTTGTCATTGATCGGACTTGTGAGTTTGAAGAATTGGTGTTCGAGCACTTGTGACAAAAGTGGCCGTTGCTCAGGTGTGGACACCATCACCATTCGTTCGATAAGGTCGAGGCAAGCCGACGAAATAGCTTTCATCTTGTTCTTCTCCTTGGGTTCGGCACAGTGCTGGTCCCACATCTCACGCATGTTCTCCGATCCAGTGAAGGGTTGTTGCTTTCGAAGTGGCTTGTCCCTCACAATCATGTGATACAACAGAATGCCAAAGCTGAACACATCTACTGGAAGTGGGTCAAAGTCCTGATTGAACACTTCTGGTGGAAAATGGTCAATGAAGTTCTTTTCCCGGATTGGCACGTGTCGGATCACTCGCTCCTCTTGTGGGTTCCAGTAAACGTACAGTCGACTCAGTCCAACCATTTTCACTTGACCACTGTTGGCAATCATAAAGTTGTCCGAACGAACATTGAGGTGAGCTAAGGAGCTGTTGTGCAAGAAGAGCACTGCTTCGCCAATTTGTCTGGCCAATCGACTTATTTCGCCGGGTGGCACTCCAGGCTTGTAGATTCTATTACGAAGATTCGGCTGTGGCAGCTCTGGCATAAAAATGTACACTTTCTTGCGATTATCTATTACAAAGATTTCGAACACACGCACTAGGGACGGATGGCGCAAAGTGACATCTACATCTACAGAGCTGCCTAAAAACTTGATTGCCTTGAGAGCTTCTGAGCGGAAATGCTTGCGATACTCAGTGGAAAGCTTGTCCAGAACTGTCGTTTTGACCACTAATCAATCCTCTCCTGTGACATATGGAGCAGGCCCGTTGTTGGTACTGGTTGGTTTGCCTTCAATTACTGGATAGATGGTGCTGTGGTAGGCAGCGGCGACAGAGTTGCTGCCAATGAATAGTCCGTGTCTCGTCTTGAACACATCCTCGTCATTGAGCTCAATCGGATCGCACTTGGCACTGCGATAACTGTCCAACATTTGTCGCATCCCATTTCGTCGTTCTCTTTCCTTGAGAGCCTTTAAATCTTCTAACTGACGAGCCTTTTCATTCTTCTTCTTTTCGGCTATTGCCTGAGCCTCGTCTTCTGCCCGTTTTCGTGCTTCCTCCGCCAGTCGAGCCGTTTCTTCTTCTTGTTGGCGCCGTTCCTCAGCTTGAAGAGCCTCTTGTTCACGACGTTCCTTCTTCAAATGCTTTTCCAACTCTTTGGAAACGTACGGCATGGTAGTTGGAAAAAAACAGTGGCCTCGACCAACCGAGAAAGAATCACGAGTTTCAGAACTCACTCAAAGCTTTTTCAAAAGAAATACTTTTCGGTACAAAAGTAAACCTCGAATGCGGACCGAAATATATAGCTTAATGATTCGAATAATTCACTAAACCATTTGGACGACACGTGTATCCTATTTTGTAATTGATTGGATTTGAATAAATTGGCCAAATTTCGTACATTCTAACTTTGAGTATTTCAAATTATAAAAGTACTTAACCCTTAAATGCACAATTTAAACATTTCCCTCGTCAGTCAAGTTAATACCAAATGTCCTGTCTCTTTTCGATCTTGTGGTTTGCCTTGCTGGCAATTTCGACCATGCACAACAATTCCCGAGTAAGTGCACTCAACTTTCCGCCTAATTTTTGGGTAAGCATTCGATCGACCAACTTTACATGACTTGCTTGACTAACTTGACTATTCTCCACAGCTGCTGTCCCGTACCTCAGTATGCAATGGATTGTACGGGCAAGAGACCTTCCTCACTTTAATTGGTCTAACGGGCGATGGTCACCTTGCACTGATGGACAGTAACTCGAATGGCATGAAAGTGCCACTCACCGACAGTCTCACCGATTCGCCATCGTACAAGTTGACATTGTTCGATGCATACGAACTGGAGCCAAGTGAACTGATGGCCAGTTGGGCCAAGATCAAATGGATCAGTGCCGATCCTGTACAGAACATGTACTTCAATGTGAGCGGCACAAACGAGTCCTCCTTGGTGGTACAGACCACTACCCAACGACACATTCTCAACAAAGATAGTGTCACTACACTGCAAGAAGGCGTAAACAGCACACTGGTGATGATGTCTACAGTGGCACCGGAAAGTGGCACTCGAAATGTGGTCGGTGTTTTCAACAAAGCCAGTGAAATGTGTCTTGTCGAGCAAAGTGGTGACAGCGCCAATTGTATCTCGGTCAAAAGTCCAGTGGATCGAGGTTTCATGCCCTACCCAGGTCGGCTCATTGTTGTCTTTGCCAATCGATCGATCGCTGTGCTCGAGTACAAAGGTGCAAACACAGATCTGGTCTTAAAAGAAAGTCTCAAGCCAACGGACTTTTACATTTGCAAAGATGATGGTGAGTTAATTCAATGTTAACGTATAACATGATCAATAACAATTGTCATTGCAGAACGGTACACTCTACTCGTCCTGACCATAGTGTTACTGATTCTATTGTTCGGCCTCTCCTTAGTCCTTCTGTACAACATTGTCAGCTGTGTGTTGGAAATGGCAAAGTACAGTGGCAGTTTTGAGTCAACAGCAAGCATGAAGAAACGTACTAAAAATGACAAAGTCGATGTAAAGCAACTCCGAAAAGGTGACAACCGAAAGAAGCCAAGCACCAAAGTTGCTAGAAACAGCATAACTAGTTCCAATGTGGTGTAATTACATTTATTATTATATAATATTAATAGATGACAAATAAAATATTAAATTAAACATCTGAATAGTATTATTCATTGAATATACTACAGTATTGTGGGTATGCAATAAAGTAGAGGTTTACATTAATAATACATTAAAATACTGGTGATTATTGTCGATAACTTATCGATATGGCAGGTTTCTTTAATTGGCCATTCTTTGCATTTCCTATAAGAACATTTGTTGGACAATTGTGGCCAACTATGACCTAACACATTCTCACTTCAACTAGAACCACTTCATTAGAATCACAGTCTAACTGGACTAGATTATTGAAAGTGTCGGAAACGGCTCTTCATTTCAGTGTTGCTATTTAGAATTATAAATCTTAAGTATCTCTGTTTAATTGCAATGGAAATTCTTTGCTTTACGTGCTGCTTCGTTGATTTGTGGTCAAAATTCGTCTTTGATAGCGTAGACAATTGCTTTTCTAGAGATAAAACAAATGAGACAGTTTGAACAACATTTATGAGAATAATTCGATTATGTTTGCTTGTTCGAATCAAAATAAATCTAAATATTGAACATGAAATGCCTTATTTTGCAATTTGAATGGGGGACTTTGCGTATTTTTTGTGCCAAACTGCAATTCATCAGTTCCCATGAAAGAAGCTTCTCAAGTTCCAAAGAATGAAAATGCTTCATCGCACGGCACTAAAATAAAGATTTTAATGCCAGCAATTTTCAATGCCAAGTCAAAATCAATGAGCTCGTGCGAAAACAAGTACGATTCCAAACCATCAGAAACTGTTGGAAAGAATAAAGCAGAGGTTTCGCATATTGTGCATTCCATGACCGAAAAAACAAAAGCAAACCACCCGACTGTCATAAATCCTAGCCAAAAGATCCAACAAACGAGCGATCAATCAGATCATTGGCATGTTGGGCACTATTAAACCAAACCAGATCACCAGCGAGACCAAAGATGACCTCGTTCGGATTCACATTCTACTCCGAGGCATTCAGATGAGATCTAATAGATCTGGTGAGGTGATTACTCAAGAGTGGCTAAAAGAGTCACCAAGTAAAGCAACTTCTGTGAAAGTGCCTCTAAAAGCTGCTGAAGATGGACTGGCAACTGCACCAAAAGTTGTTTCGAACCAGTTGGCTTTCCAGTCTTTCTCTACTTTGCTTATCACTGATGAAGAACGAACCGAATTTGCGGAAATAGTTCTGCGAATTGTCATGAAGGCAGAAAAAGGCACTAAAAGCCAAAATGGCAATCAACCAACCAATGTTCCCCAAAATAAATCGCCCTATTGAATTTTGTCTATTGCAAATATAATTTTTTACATTTACAATTACATTAATTAATTTACAATAATCTCATGTTGCTAAATGTAGAACTTGCTTTTCTCTCTCGGGTAGTAGTGTCCATGCTTGAAGATTGCCCAGTAGATGCCAGTTGCACTCTTGATGAATCTCTTTTGAATGCATTCAGTGAGAAATCGTTTGAGAACAAATTTGTAAGCAAAGTCAATGTAGTACACATTGCCGTCGAGCATTCGTATTTTGAGAAAATAATCTTTTACTTTCAAGTATTGAATTTCTTGAAAGCGAAGCGTTAGAACAGCTTTGAGGAAATCGGTTGAGTAGATTTGAATGTGATCGGCAGAGGCCATAAGTGGCACTAGGAAGCTGCCTGCGTCAATGTGTGGCAAGGCAACGAAAAACATTTGTGAATTGGTAATACACTTGCTTGGTAGGTTCAATCTTGAACGTGTCAGTTGAAAGTATTGGAACAATGCTATGTTCATTTTGTGTTACTTGAGTCAATCAATACGCTCTGCAAATAATATCATATACAAATGAAAAGCTAAATGTTTACGATTGCATTTGTTCACATATATATGTTGATGTAGTTTGAGCAACAATTTGTTTAATTAAAACTCATCCTTTCGTATATACCAAAGGTCTGATCTGGTTTTCAATCGATTCATGTCACATGAATCATGTGATGACGTACAGAACAAACATACACATACACTCAAACTCCATCGACTCATGGTGCAACATGTACATTGTACAATTCATCCAAACACTGAGCAGGTTGTTTGCTAAAGTTATTATTAAATAAACTCACAACAGCGACAAACTAATCGTATCAATCGGCATTATCAAAATTTGAATCAAATGAATTAATCAATTTAAAATTGAATAAATACTGAAAAGCCAAAAAATGGCGACATATTCAAAATGTTATGATTTGGAATTTGTAAAATCAATGTCCTTCAATCAAATTGCATATAATTTGTGTGTGTGTTTTGTTTTGTTTAAAATGAATTAGGAGAAATGGTAAAACATGGAAAATTCACATTCTTCAAAGAAACCAATTTGTCAACTTGAATGCCGTTTCATGTTTCGCGCTATAGCTAGTATACTAGTACAAATTGTAAATTTTAATGTGCCAATCAATGGAAGTAAACTCCCACTAGTTAATCTCATACTTGAAAGACATATGTGTATTGCAATGCTCCCACTTAAAGTACGTATAATTAATTAGTGCTATCATCTGCATCATTTACAATTGTGATAATCTTAATTATTGTGCGCCATACTCGACATATCACTAAATCCAGGATTCCACTAATAGAGTAGATTATATTGTTTAAATAAAGCTTAATATGATGCCAAAGTGCACTGCTTCATCACAATAAAATTTTATCCGACTAGACACATGTTTTGTGTTATTTGACAATAGTCAACTTAAAGATTATTTCAAATTAATCTGTATACCGAAGATGAATTCTCCTGTTTTCACCTGGCTTATTGAGGACATAAGCAATTATCTCAATAAAACAGACCCTTTAAAATTGCCCCTCTACTCAAGTAGTTTTCATCCGAATTTACTTGCCCATCAAAATGGAATTCACCAACACAATTTTCAATTTTTCCTCGAAATGCAGCACCATGACAGCAGTGGCGAACCATTTCTTCAAATGTCCCTCTGGAATGAATCCTTGTTTGAATTGTTTGACAAGTTAAAGATTTTAACACAAATTTCGATTGTTGATAAAGATGGACAAATGTGCTTTTCCAAATGTAAGTCTTTGTTTGGATGTCTGTTATAATAATATAACTTGCATTATTGATTTTAGCTGTCGTTAGATTGTTGAATTCAAAAGAACCTTCTTGCAAACTTTTCAATTTCATAAGTCTGATTGATTTGTTAAATCATGCAGACCAACTTATAATAGACAATACGCTAAAATTGTGCTATCAGGTAAATTAGAAGTGGCATTTTGTAAATTGCTAAGTAACTTCAAATCTCTAGATGGAAAATTTACCAAATCTTACAATAGAAAATTTACCAATCACATTTCATAACTCAACACTTGAGGAAAGCTATTCGTACAATTGGTCGATTGAGACAAATTCAAAAAACATTTATGTTGACTCGAAAAATTATTTAATTTGTCCAGATGGGAAAAGTCACTTTTCATTAAGAGTATATCCAAATGGAAGGTTGAATGAAGACTCAACGAATCACGATTACTTGTCGGTCTATTTGTATGTCATTTCGGATGAATTGAACCTGGTGAATGTTCAATTCAAAATATCGCTCATCAATGCACAAGGAGAGAAGTTCAACTCAGTTGGTAATTTCAATTTCAATTTACAAACAAAACAATTAATTTTTAAATTTAAGTTTTTAAAAAACAAATAGTCAAAGTTGAATGTTGGGGAGAGAGAAACTTTATTGCTCATTCGATATTGTTTGACCCCAAAAACAAACTTATATCTCAAGATGATAAATTGACGATTATTTGTGAGGTAATTCAAATTATTTATATGTAAACGATATTAATTTTATATTAATTAATTTTAAAGGTAAAGACATTTCGCGAAGGAATTGTACACGATCAAAGTTCATTTAGAAAATATTTAGAAAATTTCAATTACGATGATGATGATGATGAATTTAACATTTTGGATGATGTAATGGAAGAATGTGAAGATGACGATTATTTTTAAATTAAATTTTTAAATGACATTAAAAATGGAAATCAATGCACATTTTAGTTTAAATTCACATGTGTTCAATTGAATGTTAACAACATATATGGATGAAGTGAATAAAGAATCGTTCACATAAACTGTTTCACTAATTTCTACTGACATTTATTTTGAGAAGAATTCATTGTCTAATCAACTGAGAAATGTTGGTTATATTTTAACCATTTTTTAAATTGTGTTATAGATTTATTTACTAAAAACTGTTAATCAGATTGAGATAATAATCAACTAACAAGGTAACAATTGTTACTACATCTAAAGTGCGTACAAAATCACTTTTTCGTTCATCTCTAATGGTTGGACTCCATCAACAAAATTGACAAATGTGTAAAATGTCATGACCCAATATTAAATTGGTTATTAATTGACTGTTCGAATGATGTAAGTATGTTTGTTTGCACTATCGGAACGCACTCGCTACGACTTGACCTAAAATTTCCATTATCGTACACAGCACACAAACCAAATTGTGATTATGCTTGCAAGTTGCAACTTCTGATAGTTGCCAAGTGAAAAGATACGGCTTCAGCACATTCTCATCAGTGACATACATAGCTTATCGCTTTTAAGACAAACATTTTGGTCATACGGTCGTGTTTGTGTTCCTTAACCCCGAATCAATTGCCAATCACTTGCGCACATGTGAACATGAATGCAACACTGCTTCAGCTCAACTGGACAATTCCCAATTTCAGTCATTACACCCGAAAGAATGAATATGTTCTATCGCCCAATTTTATGCCGTCCGAACAGTTTCGACTCTCACTTCGGCTCTACCCGAATGGATTCTCCGAGGCAGACAAAGGCGTAATCATATTTTTGCATTTGGCCGATTGTGGCGATTTCAAGGAAATTAATGTACATTATAAATTTTCCGTTCTCGATTCGTATGGAGTCAAGTTTTGTGTTAAAGGTATGCCTTAGCTGAGTGTTTTTTTTTAACTCAATGCTTTTTTAGAGATAAAAGGACAATTTGTCCGAGAATGTCAATTTGGCTTTCCTGAATATGTTCGCCGTAATTATCTGATGGATCCAGCCAATCGATTACTCGCCGATGATAAATTGTCAATTTACTGCGAGGCATGCAAACCCAAATTATTTATTTTGTTCAATTTATAATCTTCTTTTTTAGCTCAAAATCAGCACCGATCCAATTGGTTTTGCAACATTTAATGACAAACACAAACTTGTCCAAGATCTTACCAAATTGCTCAACAATGGAAAATTTCGTGATGTCACTTTTATATTTCATACATCAAATTACCAAACACAAGAATTGATGGCTCACAAAGATATTCTCGCTGCTAGGTCGGTTGTTTTTGCGGCCATGTTTGAGCACGAAACCAACAGGGAGGCGATGGAGAATAAAGTTGATATTACAGACGTGGACTTGGAAACATTTCAGGAGTTGCTCAGATTTGTCTATACGGGCAAAGTGAATTCGCTGGAGTTACTCGCAGATAGATTGTTGGCTGCTTCGGATAAGGTGAGCGCATTTCACCTGCTTTTGTTGCTTTTTACGTTTGTGCCATTTTCTATTTTTAGTACGATATTTCCGATTTGAAAATGGAATGTGAAGATTTTCTGTGCACCAAGATGAATCCCGAAACTGCTGGTAACTTACTTTTGTTGGCTGACATGTACAATTGTCCCAAATTGAAGGCAACTGTCACTAGTTTTTTCCATAAGTGAGTTTGAATTGTTTCTGTAAAATGTTCTTATGTTGTTCTCACTTAGCAATGCAGCGAAAATCAAGAAAACCAAAGCCTGTGATCAGTTGGTGCAAAGTAGGCCCGATTTGTTCAAGGAGTTGTACTTCAATTTGGCTTCCAAAAAACAAGATTCTAGTGGCGATACTTAGGAAGATATTGCATGCAATACTTTCCTGCAGGACTTTGAATTATCACTTTTGTTTATTCAATAAAGATTGTGCATTTCAAAATATTTATTAAATTTATACGTTTATCTGTTTATAATAATTTGATTGATTAAACGTATTTTGGGAGTTAGTGATTAACGACCAACGATTGTTCAAAAACTTAAACATAAGATTTGATTGCCTTAAAGAGTTATTTCTATCGGAACGTGCTTTAAATTGGTTAAGTTACTTTGCATATTTAAGTGTGAATTGTGAATTGCACTTAGCAAAGAAAACATTCATTGAGAACACTTTGAATGTTACCCACGGTTTTAGTTGCTGTCACAATTTTCATATCCGTGTTTGTGTGTGTGTTTGACTCGATTAGTTTCACAAATGTAATTCTTGTGGCACAGAAGTTCAGTATACTATTCTGCCTGTTTGTCCGCGAATTCGCCAATTGACGAATTATAATGTTTGCAGCCATATTCAAGCACGACTTGGAGGAAAGCAAACAGAATCGAGTTGGTTAACTTGAAAATAACAAAACTGAATTCTCCCTTTCATCCGTGGTTGTGAATTATAATCTACTTCTAATGGCCCATATTGAGCAATGCACAGTTACAATTTGGCACTGCCAAACAGTTGAAGCAAGTCGTTTATTGTGAGGTAAGAATATTGATTTTATTGACTTTAATTTTTTAATTTGATATACCAAACAGAAATGTGGATTCAACCATAAAAGAAGACAAATTGAAAACATTGATGCGAAACAAAGCAAAATTGCTTAACGGAATGTTTCGTTTTATTACATTGTAGCCTTTAAATTCAGTCTTTACTACGCCTTCAAATAAAATCGATACATCAAAAGTGTTTTATCCTTATTGTTTAATATAGATTTTTTGAAAGACTTGCAAAATTTCGATTTGCGCTTGATTCTTACAAACTGGTGTCAATTCACGAAGGCGATTATAAATCTGCATCGCA
Organism: Rhizoglyphus robini; assembly: GCA_023373905.1. Lineage (NCBI taxonomy): Eukaryota > Metazoa > Arthropoda > Arachnida > Sarcoptiformes > Acaridae > Rhizoglyphus > Rhizoglyphus robini. Next base: position 7,181,550 of record JAKIJQ010000001.1, on the reverse strand, counting down.
AACAAATAATCAGGATCTGAAGATGCCGAATTTTGCTTGTGCCATTGTGCATCTTCCTTATGTGTTTCTACTTTGTGTTCAACCATTGGCTTTTTATCGGGTTTTACTTCTTTTGATATATCTTCATGTGCTCTTTTATCACCCAAAGACTTGTACACTTTTGAGGTATGCTTACTTTCCGAATAGCAACTGAACTGTGCCATGTTCATATCTGGAGCTTTGCTTCCCACCTTTTCTGAATTGTTTTGTTTAATTGAGCTCGAACTGGCTGTTGAATTATTACTGTTAGAAGATGCCTGTTTGGAAGAAAGATTTATTGTTGAACTTGGACTTGGTGGTTTGATCAAGAAACAGCATTGTCGCAAGGTGATATCAAGTTGCTCTAATCCGCCTCCAGTTTGAGCCACCTTGGTTGTAGCTCTCCAAAATCGACCTTCAATCTTTTTCCACTCTTCGCGAATTTTTTGATAATTCACTGTCCAGCAATACAAAAAAATGTAGTCATAATTGTAATATTAGTGAATTAGAGTAAGAAAAAAATAGTTACCAGATCGCGGAATTTTTAGTTCATCCAAAATCAATTGCCACAACATGGAAGTGGCTTTGTTCTTTCGGTAGTGCGGTGACTGTTTGTCCCACAAATCTGGATGTTTCTGCACTGCTCTAATCAGAGATATCGGATCACCAAACCATTCTTGTTTAGACATGATCGAATAAGAAATATCAAGAATCTAATCGAAAATATCTTGGTATTTGGAGATATTATTATGTTATTTCAAATGTGATTTGGACCTCAAAATAGCTCAGCTCATCCCCTTAGATGGAAAGGCGTTTTTTCCTGTGACATGTGATTTACATATCAGGAATGATATAAGAGTTTTCCATTATTTAACAAGTCTTACGCCTTAAGTCCTTATCAGAAAATGCATAGCAATGCAAATAAAAAGATTTAGTAGAGTGCCACTAAGCAAACATTCACAATTGTACATTTAATCTTTATTGATTCACAATGTCAATGGATTCTAGTTTCGTGGGAATTTGATTACATTCATTTATTGCAACGTTTGTACAAAACATGTTGTCTTAATCGTATGCTGTTAAGCTTATTGAATTTGCTATATTATCAGACTATACTTTAAAAATATATGGAATACCAAAAGATGCACTCTGAATTGTTTAAATTGTCATTACGAAAGCCAAACTATATGTTTGAATTTAATTTAAACATTTGATTCGAAAAGTATCACAAAGCTCGACCAGGGATCGAATGAATAATTTAAATGAATATATTAATAATTAATTAATTAATTTAATTACACCAATTTAGTCGAATATTTTGATTGAACAACTTGATCATTTTGTTTATTTTTCTGATTTTAGTTTGATTTTCGATTTGCTAGTTAGTGCTTCTTCCGTCACTTTCTTTTTGCCAAGCAACTTTACCTATTAGATTAGTGTGAATATATGCAACAAAGAGGTTATGGCGGTGGTGGTGGATTGAGGCAAAGCCAAGATCAACAGGCAGCCAACTTGTACTACTACTGTCCCCAGTGCGACTTTCCCCATCAGTATTTGACTCAAGACTACTACGGAGAAGGGATTGCATTGACAGACTTGTCGAACGCTCAAGAAGATGATCCCGATCTTCCAGCATGGTGCTACATGTGCAGGGTCTGTGAATTTCCTAATGGTGCTTTGCCCTGGTGGTATGCTGGCCAGCTTATTCCCATGCCAGTGCCTGAAGAGGTGGAAGAGGCCATTCAAGCCAATCAAGCTACTGCAGGCCGTCGACCACAGCAACAACCGATTGGTCAGCACAATCAAGTCCAAACTGGAGCCGAAAAACCATTGCCTCAAAGTTCTCCGCCTAAAATTAAACTCGATCAACGAGCTTTTGCATACAATGAGGCAAGAGCAAAGATTAATAAGCATTTCCAAGAAATGCATCAGTCAACAAATAAGCAGTCTCAGGCTCGAGCTAATGAGGTACAACTTACCAAGTCGGTCAAAGAGTTAACCCAAAACCTTGAGCAACAATTTCAAGGAATGCATCCACAAGCAAACACTGGTGGTCAAGACCGGCCTGGAACCAAGTTAAAATCTGCGTTCTCCCAGAACCAACCTGTGCCCCAGATGCGCAATGCGTATGGACGAGATAATTTGGGAACAGTTGCAACAGCATTCGAACATCCTCAAGCTAATGAAACTACTTTGCAAGGTGGTGCACACTACCAAGCAACAAATCAGTATGCAAATAGGCCATCGCCACTAAACGAGTACCCTCAAGAGGATCTTTACATGAATGCCAACGAGAATGACCAGTTCGGCAATGTTGAGGAACACCAATACGACAATGGACAATTCCGTTTGAATGTCCCTCCAGATTCTCAACATTACTCAAGTCAATGGGACAATGCCACACCACAACTCACTGGAAGCAACTTTCTTCAGAGCAATATTACGCCAATATACCAAAGTCCCGGTTCTGGTGGTCCAAACAACTCTATTAATGACTCTTTGGCTAATTATGGAGGTGGAATTTATACAGAGGATTCAGCCACCAACACGAATGGATACTACAGTGATGATGAGGTCAATGAAGAAGCTTCGTATGCCAATGGGCGCCAGTATCCAGGCCAGCAGAACTACGGACAAATGCAGATTTATCAACAACCGCCTACTCAAGGTCAAGGTTATGGGTATCAGGTGCCGAATCCATCGAATCCATGGGCTGAGCAACAACAAGGAGTAACTCACTACACGCCGGCTCAACTCAATCCAATGGTGGCCCCAACTGCACCTTACCAGCCACAAGCAAATAACCAAGAGTGGGCCATTGTTCCTTATCAACCACAGCAACAGCAAAACAATAACCCAAATCAACCGATGCAGCAACAGCACAACGCAAACAACCAAAAGCCCAATCCGCCTAAAGGCGCTCCCAAAAAAAGTCCAAAAGGCAAACGACGACGTGCAAAATCAATTTAGACTTCTCGAGTCTCTTTTGAGTCGCAGACTTTGTATGTCAACAATTAAAACGATTATCTTATCTTCAATAAATTAAACAGTGAAACAACAAAATTATCATTATTAGTACTTCACTATGGCACTATAGATTTGGTTCGTTCGATTTGAGCAAATCTTTTTTATCCTCTGAATATTGCTTTAGCTTATCCAATTGGTCCAACTTCTTAGATTTATATTTGATACAGTGCCACTTGTCCTGATTTCCAAATATCCAGACTAGCATTTGAAATTCTCTTTGTTCCTTCGTCGCCTTTTTAATAGTGTACCAAATAGACAACTGTTGTCCGCTTCGCCACTTGTCGTACAGAATTGAGATGCTGTTGCACTGTGTTGAAACTTGCACATATGAAAGACACATTTAACCGACACAAAGAACATTAGTGTGTGGATGAAAAAACTATGCCATTCGACGGTAAAAAATCCAGTAATGGCGTCCAGTGTAGATCTATGGATGGTCAGAGCAGAGCACCAGGGTGGCGATTTGTAGCTTGTCTCTGTCCTTTAAGTGAATTAATAATCATTGCAAGGAAACGGCCTTATAAATTCCATGGAAACGAATAATTTTTATCTGATTAATAGTGAAAAACCTAGGTTAATAGTTGTTAGAGCGCTCTTGTTTGCCAATTCGAATCAAGCTTGATAGTCTAGTGTCTTAAACGTAGCATTTAATTAAAATATATCAAAGTATGGTAATGTGACAGTGAAATTTACTGCATTTATGCTTTGAAGTGGACTTGGCCGATTGGCCTCTCAAATGGGAGCATTAGAAGGTGGCTGCTGCTCGGGACTGTTGGGTTCGTTCGTTTCAAAACAAAAGTCCGGGAAGGTCTTTGTCAGAGCCAAAAATAAGTCTAACACATTACCATAGACTGAATTGGCCCCTTGTGGAAGAATGAGAAGTGAGTTGGTGGTAGCATCGAAAGAGAGCACTTTCAATCGTGCGCCAAAGGTCGACTCAATGGTGACCGACTCCCAAGAGGTACTACCCGGAGTAGAGTAAATTACAGGATCAGGGGCGGTTGGATTTTGGAGCAATGGATTGGTCAAGGGATTGGCCTTCTCCAAAATGTCGAGAAGCGAGTAGACCATCCACTTGCGAGTTGGCTGGTGGCTGCAGAAAGATGCCACCACTGAATGGAAGCGAACCCGATCGATCGAGTCGTTCTTGACAAAGACCAGCAACAGGAGCGACGAAAGATGAGAAATTTCAATCAATTGCGGTCCATTCATTGGTACAGAAAGACCAAACTGGGCAACAGGTCTGGCCTGCTCGGTAGGCTCAGGAGAAGGACTATCTTCGCCGTCAAGATCCTCTTGAGTTGGTGAGTTGTTTTGCTGATTAATGTTCGCAGCATTTTCAAGTTCTTGCTGTCTTCGAGCTGCTTCCCGTCGGAGAACTCTCACTTCGGTGACAATTTCATCGGGCAGAAATCGCAATTGACTATCGTCCATCTCTACAAGCACTTGTTGTCGCACCATTGGTTCTAGTGACTGAATGAAGTTGATTATTTGTGCAGCCGCGTTTGTGGCATCATTCCGTGGCTGCTGCTGTTGTTGTTGACCCTGACCGACTCTTCGAATGAATGGTGGAGCCATTTCAGGGACATCTAAACCAGTGGCACCAACTATTGCAACTTGTTGCTTCATTTGTGCTTGTTGTTGTTTGTGGTTGTTGATCTGTCTTTGTTGCTCAATCACTTCCATTCGCAGGTTATCAGGCAATTCCATCAAAATGGTCGGATCGAGTCCTTCCGGGATTGGCTCATCACCGAGAATGGCTCTTTGTACGGTGGTGAGGTCAAAGTTAGTGATCCGCGACACTTTTTCTGGTGAATCTTTTGACTGTCCAAGTGGAGCTGGTCCTTTAGGTTGGTTCTCTTTGACAGTCCCTTCCATGATGTCCAACTTGATTGGAAAGTCCAAGGCAACCTTGTCAATTTGTCCAAGACTATGCTCCTTAGTGGCCAATGCAGTATCAAGTGCCAATTGAAGAGATGCCCAAGAAATGGCTTCCTTTGATATTTTTTCAGAGACTTTGAAAGGAACTACTGCCTGAACTTTACTCAACTCGGACTGTTGCTTGCCATCATTTGTCTTGTTTGGCTTTTCTTGCCTTTCACATTTTGCTCAATAATCCTTTGTCTGTGTGCCAATAGCTCGGCCTGGACCAATTCAATTGAATCAAACTGAAACTGTCCATCCACCAGACAGCACTCCATGAACCATTGACACATTGAACAGGGAGCCACTTGTGTATCCATTGAGCACATGCAACTCAAACAATGGAATATGACAACAGAGTTGCCACAAGAATTCGAGGAAGTCAGATTATCCGTCCATAGAGCCAATTTGCCTTTGGCAGTAAGTGGCACTCGACAGTCTTGATAGTGCAAGGCCATATTGATAGGATTGCTTGCAGGTGAAGATTTACCGGCCATCAGACATGGATGCATTAGTGGACAAATAGTTTTTCCAGTGCATTTCACGGTCATTTCACTGTTGGCCTCACTGCTTTCATCTATAGGAGAATTGGTGAGGGCATTCGCTGGGTTAGTCGATTGTCGAGCACATTGGAACAAAAGCTGTGTTGAGCTTCCTTGTGGCATGCTTATGTTTGGAGTTTGGTTGGTTGAATTAGTTGGAGTTATCGGTTGTTGAATGGCCAATTGAGGCACTGGTAAAGCCGGAGCAGACTGCAGATTACTGCCATTACTACTAGTGGTATTGTTACCCATCACAGAATTGGTAGATTTCATTTTGTTTACAAAACCAATCAAACAGTCTATGGTCTTCAGTGAGGCGTTAACACTTGTGGAAATGTAAGCGGAAGATAAATCCAACGAGTCAGTAGATGATGCCAACTTGGAAATAAGACGACACTGCTCAACCATCTTAAACAGCTCGGCAGCTAATGAAGGAGACACTTTGGTAAAGTGTTCGGTGGTCTGCTCAATTAGTGAACAAATTGATTCAATTTTTCGATGTTTGTCGGCAGAATCGACCATGGCCAAAGCACGACTCAAGGCTGCTTCAATTTCCTCAAACACTTTACGGAAAGTTTGTTCGGACGTACTCATAAGCTTGATAATCACCTTGACAGTGAAATTGAAATCATCTTCCGATTTGGATGCGTGCAACATATTGTCGAGAATAAAATCGAGAGCACTGCAGTCCTTGGTAATTTGTTCAGTGCGACCTAGAAATAAAGCCATGAGGTTTGAGCATATAAAACAAAGCATTCAATTTTTCTCACCTTGTTTGAATTTGTGTTCAACTATCACTTCATCGTTGGGCTTGCAAAAGTAAGACAACTCTGCCAAAAAGGCCAACAATATCGTAGTTGTAAACACGAACTCCACCCTCGGTCTAGTGGTGTCCTGCTCGTTGACGCATCTGTCTGCGAGAACATTCAGTATCTCTTTGGTCAATTCTTTTGACTGTTCACTTTGTTCTTCAGGCTTTAGCTGGCACGGAACAACACAATGAGAACAAAAACAAATCTTGCCATCCGAGTTGACCAGAGACTTAATCCATTGAGTGGTCAGAGTCTGGTCTCTGCACGCAATCGAATGTATAAATTGAAAGACCAAAGAGAAATGGTACTTGTGGTAGTTGGACCGTCGGAAGAAAGACGATATTTCGTTGTTCATTGAGCATCGCAACACATGCTCGTTCTCGTAAACATGTCGAATAAGAAGAGTGGTCATTGGCACTATTCCTTTGAATTGCATATTGATGGTAAGGTTGAGCAAAGCAGTGATGCCACCCATCTTTGCAAAGTGACATGCATTCGAATGGTAACGGGTCAATCGGAGACAAGTACGAACGATAGCTTCCACAGTGTCGGCATCGATCGAAGGCAGCTTCAGTAGAGTGACCATTGTTTCGATTGTCGACTTGGCACGAGATTGGTGCTCCATGCACTGAGTGGTCGGTTGAGTCAATTGGTCGTTCGACTGTTCCGCGTCTATTTCGATGAAGATTGGTTCACAATGCCCTTGACGAAACGAATACATGCTGCCAAAGTGATATATGTCCATTAAATGCGAAGAAGTCAAACAACGGTAATACGGCTGACCATTTTGATAAGCCTTAAAAAATTGGTCAAATTGATCGAGTTGGAGTGAGACTGTCTCAGACCAATTATACTTTTTCCAAGTTTGCTTTGGACACTGTTTCATCACTTTTTGGCGTCGGCAGTATGCTATGGCGTTCTTCTCATTTTGGTCAATTAACAGAATGAGAGGACAAATCCACTGAGGCATCGATGCAATTGAATTACCAGCCACTTGAACGGTTAGCTCAAGGAGGGCGTAAAGTTTCGGCATCAAGTCACATCTCTTGTCCGAACGCATCTCCTTTGCACAAGCAAATGACATTTCTGCGGACAGCACTGCCAACAAATGCACTTGATTGGCCAGTATGATCGTCTCTGGATATGAGGTACACAGTTTGATCTTCTCTTTGTCATCGCTTGCTACAACATTGGCCAAGTTCAGAATAGAAGTGACATTTCCTGACACTTTATCAATCAATACTCGAATAAATCCTCCAATGCCAAGGGATATTCCATTATGCTGGGCTATTGTAAAAAGCAAACGAGCAAACTCACACACCAATGAAGGCATTTCCCCGATAAAGCACAGAACTTCGTTCTGAATGTTGATAGCAAATAGATCCAAATCAAACAGCAGGTACGAAACTGCCACGGTCTTTGGTTTGGGGTGCCCATCTTCTCTATCTTGGACCTTCATAGTTACTTTGTCGTAACTTTCGAACACATTTTCGCAAACATTTAGCAAACGACGATGAGTTTGAGTTTGAAATTGCCGAAAAATTTCAACATTCCATAATTTGGCAAGATAATTCACTACCTTCTAAAAAAATAATAAATATTATGAGCTCATTAGAATGCACAAAAATTGTCAGTGAGAATTACCTTTAGAGTCAAAATAATGAGCTCATTCGCTAGTTCATTCCGTAAAAAAAAGCAAAAATTAGTGGTCTGTTGTTCGAGTAGCTCTATCCACGAGTCGAAAAGGTCAATAAAATCACTCGATAATTTGCGGCGACTTTTGGAGCATGAATCAATGTTGTCTATCATCTGTCGAGGCAACTCAAAGAAAGCCTCTTGAACACTTTTATTGCAGTAAAATAAATTGCAATTTGCGTCCGCACTTGTTTTGTCAAATAAATCCAAATTAAATAGACTCAAAATGAACTTTATAAATGATACGCAAAATTTGGATCTACATTTAGTAAATTGAAAAAATTAAATAAGAAATGTAAAATTATGGAACAAATGTCGAACCTCAAGTCTACATCGCTCATTGATGCTTGCCACCAGAAAGCCTTTTTGAATAGTTTCATCAGTGTAGATGAAATTACAGTTGGTGAGGTAGAAAGTGAGACTGTATCACTTGCAGACAATGGAGTATGTGACAACTAAGTAGTTTAAAATTTCGTTAATCCAAACTTGTTTGGTAATATAATAAATAAATACCTGTATCAAATGATAAAATAGTTCTTTGAACACCGATTCAATTTGATCAATTAGATGAATAATCTTCTGAATGTGTTGGCGGACAAATCCTTTGCCACTGAATGGTGGTGGTTGAGATGACAGTGCATCCAGTACGAGTTGAGCTTTTGTGATCAATTGATCATTGGAGGGTAGCTGTTCAACAGTCAACTCAGCTAAAACCTTGTTCAGAATAAGTTTCTCCCAAAGAAGAGTCATGTAGCCTTTGGACAGTCGGTCAATGACGTTCAGGCCGAGTTTTGAGGTCCATTGTCGAATGAAAATATGCTTCAGTGACGAGACGGCATTTCCTTTGACGCAGATATAATGCAGAACACGGAGATAGTGAAATAAACTAGACAGAGACTGTACAATGGGAGTCACAAGAATTGGGGCTTGATGAAAATCCAGGTCAGAGCTGAAACAGAGAAACAAGTCTTCTAAGATGGCACTGCCCGTAGAACAATTCATTTGATTCATCAATGAATTGAGATGTGCAAGGTGGCAATTAAACTTGCTCAGACAGGCACTTAGCATATAATTGTCTACAGTTTGAGTTGCTGTACAGAATCGAACATTGTTGAAGAGTCAGAAGAAATAGCCACAAGATGTTCGGTTGGCGAAGCATTTGGCAGGTTAAGAAGATTCAACAATGAATCAAGTCCACCAGCTCGCAAAAATTCAGTGCTGCTTTCAGCTGAACTCGGTGCATTTTTTGACCAAAGAAATGCACTGATAAATATAGTCTGCAAAAGAATTAAGGGAGAAATTAGATTAAAAACTTTAAATTAATGAGCAATTCAAAAGCATTAATCATTCATAGACACTCACCGAGTTTTTGATGTATTCGTGCAGAGGAATGCGAATTCGTCGTTCGGTTAAATTAACCCGATACTCGCCATTGAGTGCGGTCATCATTGCTTCATTGTTGGAAACAATCCATTGCTGTGTGACCGTTCGATGATCTTCAAAGTCGTCTGGTTCGTCTCCACTCAACTCAAACTTAGCCGAACAAATGTACTTTGGCTCAGAGCCCAATCGGTATAAGCAATTTAACAACCCGATCATTGCATTTACTACAATTGGTCGAAGGTTTGAGTGGTGTTGAATTAGTAGGGCTATTGCACTAGCAAATCCTTCTGCAATCTCCTGAGCAGAATCTCCACGTTTTCTAATTTCTCGAAGGAAGTTGACAGAAGTGAATAAATCGAACATTCGTTCAAATGGCTTTATGGTCAGAAATGATTCCATTCCACGACGATTAATACACAAAGCGCCAAGCACACCTGGTATGGCAGTGACAACTCCTCTGTTGATTGGAATGTTCATCTCGAGCAAAATGTTAAGAATAAGATCAGAAAAGCCATTATCTTGAAGGGAAGGGAGATTGAATGGATTTTCATGGATGTAATCAGTAATGAACTCGAGTGCTTCGGAAAACAATTCTCCTCCATAAAAGTGGCCATAGCGAAAAATGTTTTGAAGAACCTGTGGAAGGCTTGAGCCACTCATGAGTCGACGTAACAAGTCTGTGAGCGATGGATGTTTGATGCATTTCTTCAAGATGTATAACGCCCTTTGCATAGTGCGGAGACGAGCAATACTATGGTACGGCTTTAATGACCGATCGGAAATACCGTCGGGCAGCATCGAACGACAATTGTTGAACTCGCTCTAAAAAAGTTTATTCAAGCAATCAAAAAATGGAACAGCTGACAAACCTCGAGTCGTTTGGAAATAATATTTAGCCCATCACTAGTTCGCAGTAAGATTTGATCTAATTGGATCCATTCCGAGATGAGGGTCATTGCTTGCAAAATGATCTAGCAAGAATCAAACAAAATTATAGTAAAAAAGTACAAATAAAATCAATTGTCCAATTACCCATAAATGCTCCACCGAAGGTCCTTCCCACTTGACTAGTTGAAGCAGGGAGTCAAATAGTCCACTTTGAATGATGGCTTCTTGGCCTATAGAGATTATGATTGAGTAAGCTATAAGCAACGATCAAGAAGTAACTGTATGCACTCACCAGTCTCATTGGAGGCAATGGCTATGAGAAGAAGAAGTAAACTCTCGTGAAAGTTGGTTGGATCTTTGTCTGAGGTGGAAGTCAACTCGTGAATGGACTTGCGTACAAGCATTGACAGTGGACCAATAGGAGAGTCAATTTGTGTGGCCTTAATGATTTCCTTCTCTCGTGAACCGTCCTCGAAAGACATCAATGCTAAGAGAGCATTCACAACAGCAAGTTGAATTTTGATGAGGTCATATTTCTCGAGATTCGTAACCGAGAGCATGTCGACCAATTCTTTTATGAGTGCCGAGTAGAAGGCAGAGGTGTCATCACGCCAACAGGCTGTATCAAATGGCAAATGTTATTATAACATGTTATAAACTGAATTTTGTGAGTGATCCACAATCTCACTACAGTCAGAACTCACCAACAAAGGCCAAAGCAGACACTCGTGCACCAATGTACTCGAGTCGAGTGTTGTACTGACCAAAGCACTGGATCAATCTAATCTTGTTAAACAGCTCAAACTGGTACTCGGTTGGCACGTGATGTAATTCAATCAGTTCGGCCATGATTGTGGCAATTTGTTTACCCTCTAAATGAGTCTTGTCCATTTTAATTCGAATGAGCAAGTCTTGTTTTTTGACGGAGTCATCTTTAGAAACGGCTGAACATTCGAAATTGAGTGAAGTGGTCAGGACAGGAAGCGGCACATCATCGTCCTTAATGCACTGGACAAGTGTAACGTCTGACTCCTTGCCACCCCAAGACTTGGCCACAGTGAGAACATGTCTCCGAAAATTGAGCCACTTGTCATCGTCAGGACTTTGCAAGATAAAACTTGCGTCGCTAAGTTTGTACATGATGGAGAGCACCCGAGAGACAAATTTCATGTCAACAGACCAAAGTAAGGTGGTCAAGTGCTGCAAGCAATGTGTTACCTATTATCACAACAAATACTATAGGTCATACCTCGGTGGAATTAAAAATCGGGCCACCATAAAGGTAATCTGCTGAAAGTGAGATGAAAGTCAGAATGCCAATCACCAACTCCTTCTTCTGTAAATGAAACGTCAGATAGAGTGCAATTGCAAATACTTAAAAGTCAAGTGCAATTACACATACTTTTAGGTTAGATGGCAAGTCCACTGTCAATGTAGACCAAAGATTTGAGCCATTACAAGTGCAACACTCTTCTAGGACAGAGTCAAACTTGTCGAACACATCCGCCCAGTGGTACATATCACTCTGAGAAGAAAGGCAAATTCGTGAGAGTGACCACCATACCAAAGAAAGCTTACCGATCCATACTCCCATGCCACTACACTAGTCAAAACAGCTGTCAATTGGCTGTCATCACTACAAGACATCAACTTGCTAATTAAGATTTTGGACTTGAACGGCTACAGGAGTGGTAAAATAATTATTAATGTTATTGCAACCAACAAAGTCTCAGGTTACCAGTTCATAAGAGGTTTTCTTGATTTTTCCTCTGTCTATCTTCATGATGAGAGAAGTGAAGAGAAGCAGGGAGAAAACCCAATATGAGAATGACCAGTCAACTGGTAACACTGAATTAATAGTCAAAATAGACTAAACGTCATTCGAATTTACTTTTAAGAAACGTGCCAAATATCGTCAAATAATATGCCCTGTTCTCTTTGTAGTACAAATTGCAGTAACATTCATGATCCACTTCACTTCACAATGTAAACATCATGATGATCAATCGAATTTAGTATTGTGAATTTAAATTCATTGAGTTGGTCATACAGCACTTGTCTATTGGTATGTTCAGATGACAACGATAGTCATTGAATAAATTCACAATTGATTGCCTTAAATCCAGAAATTGATCCATAATCACAGATTTCAACTCATTAATATAAACAAGACGAAAAAGGCGCGAAAAAAAAACGTCAACAACCAAGCAACCAGAGAAGTGGCTATAATAGCCTCAGGCTGCTAGTGTGCCTTTCCTAGTGCTAAGTTGTCTGTCCATCCGACTGAGAGAGGAGAGAACTGCAGTGGAAAGCGTATCACAACTGGAGCTGCTCTCTGCCAGCTGGTCTAGTCCCAGGTAGGCAATTTACTTCTCACTTCAAACTGACCACAATTGCAAAGGTGCTCAACTCGCAAGTTTGTGATTGGCACAAAACAAAACAATCTGAACATTCTACAACTCAAACCAATGTGAACGTTCTTTGTTTGTTTCATCGAAAATTGCTCAAAACTCTGTCATTCGTTACTCATAGTAACTTACTCTCAAGAGGTATGTGATGTTTCGCGTGTTTATCTTTTAAAAGTTACATTTCTCAGTTCTTTGTTTATGTTCTTTCTGTGCTTTTGTGTCTGTGTTTGTTAATTAACTAGCAAACTAATTCAAACTGTTACTGGCATGGTTTGGTTGTTGTGTAAATGCTTTGTGATTATCGCATTATTGTGTTGGGCCTGATAATCACGTAGGCCTGTGTTTCTGTGCACCATGTGCACCAATTCACATTGTTTACATTACAAGACTGGTGCATTGATGATAGTGAATGTGGCACAGTGGTGTCGTGTGTCCGTCTGTGCATAACCTTCAATACATCGATTGATAACACTGACACACACCAAACTAGTTCTACCACAACTTGCCAGCGCTATATACTTTACTAGTGACTAGTTTTCATTAGATTTCTCGTTCATGTCGATGGTCTAAAATAAAGAAACTTTTGTGTTTACCTAACCAATGTACTGCTGGACACTAAACTACCACTACTTTCTAATTGTGAGTCACTTAGTTACCGACGGACTATGCATGCTATGCGTTCGTCCAATGCCTCTACATTGAGCAATTTGGTTTGTTTATCTCTCTTTTTGCCGTGTTCACTACTTTGACTATAGTCATATTAGTCGACTATACATAGTAATCTATTTGCTTCAGCTTACAGAGACATCGCATTTTCGGCTCCTGAGCCATTCATTTGAATTGAATCGACTCCAGTGAGAGTACTTCAGCATAGATCAATTTGTTCATTATTTTGTGTTCATAAGTGACGTGTGTTTTGTTGTATTAGCATATTTGTGGAGCAGCTTTTGACTGTCAACTGTGTCAGTTATTTTTTGAGTTTATTTGTAAGTAAATGAATTATTTTGTATAGTTTCAAAATGTTGTTTGCAAGACTTTTCTCGTCTTTGGAAGACAGTTTAATTTAGATTAATTGACACATTTTGAAAACAGAAATTTTATTTTTATTGACAATTTATTATAGCACCACTTTTATTTATGAATATTCTGAATTATTATTTTTGTTTTTATTTTCAGGTTTCTTGCAGCTATTTCTTTAGTGAATTCTGTCTTGTCTCTAATTGATTCTCAATGTATGTTCTGTTGTTTTGATTTTGGTTTATTTTAATTTTATGTTTTACCAGTATTGCCAGTATTTAGTTGATTTTCTCCGTTTGTCAACTCGCATCTCTCACCCTCACTATGTCTCATCAACGAATCATAACTTTGGCCGATGTTGCCAAACACCGAAGCAAGAATTCTAACTGGTTTGTGATTCACGATTCAGTGTACGATGTGACCGAATTTTTGTCCGAACACCCGGGTGGCGAGGAAGTGATGCTGGAACAGGGCGGTGGCATTGCTACTGAGGCCTTCGAGGATGCAGGCCACTCGGGTGATGTGCGCAAGTTTATGGATCAATTCAAGATTGGCATTTTGTCGGACGAGGAGTGTCAAGAGAAGGAGGTGAGACAGAAGCAACACGAGGACGAAGAGAAAGCTCACCAGGAATTGCTCGCCAAGGAAGAGGCACAGAAGGAGGCTTTGAAGTGCACTACTTCTGGTTTGCCTACCTGGCTCATTGTGCTCATTGCTGCCTTGATTCCGGTGGTGCTCTACAAACTGCTCGGCTACGTCAACTGGTTTGATCTGCTCGACATGTGACGACATTATCTTCATCTCAAATGTATTTGAATTTGCTATTTCATTTCATCAAATGTCATACCTTGTATTTATTGTTTCAATAAATTGGCTACTTTGATAATCCCGATTTTTATGGAAACACTTAGTTTAGCGAAAGCGTTTAAACATTTAATAAGAACAACATTAGTCTAACTAGTAAGTTTATTGGTTAGTCAGAATGTCATTTATCTTTCTTTTTTAGTTTGGTGTCATCTTTCTTCTGTTTAGTGGACTTCTCTAGTTTCCATTTGGCCTCTTCTTCGTCTGATTTCTTTCTTTTCCTTTGTTCATGTTTAACATTTTGTTCGTCACTGCTTGTCTTCTTCTGTTTGCTGCTTGCGGAGGATAGTGACGATTGGCTGGATTGACTGGACACCGAGGTTGACTTCTTCCTGCTTTCTGTAGGTCCCTCTTGGTCTTCCACTTCTGATGTGTTTACCGATAAAGTAGATGTTAGTGAAGAATTTTTCGAGTCAAAGTCCAATGAATCCATTAGTTCGGACTTGTTTTTAATATCTAACTGTTCAGGTGATTGGACCTTGTCGCTAGTCGTGGTGTTCATGATAGGATGATCGGTCAAAACTGATGCACTTTCACTAAGAGCCTGAGCGCGAAGCAGTTCCTTGTTTGATTTATCCTCCGACGAGGTTTTGACCCTCATTTTAGACCCCTCGTTAAGTGTCTCCTGTTTATTCCTATTACTCTTGTTCAATTTTTCACTAGTGCCTGATGACATTGGCGATAAAGAACCAATCGGGTTGTCAGATTTGGGAGAATCATTTGCCAGCGGTGAATCTTTGCTCTTTTCGTCTTCATTGGTTTCTAGTGCTGTAGTAAGCTTAATTGCAGAGTGCTCATTGTCAATTTCAGGAATGTCCTTTGACATCTTTACACTGTTTCCAATCCGGTTCTTATCAACATTCCGCAATAGCAAATCAGGCGACGAAACTGAAGAGCATTCAAAAAGGGGTTTATAATTTTCGGCTTCAGGTGTGATTATCGACGTGGTAGGCTGCACTGACTTGTTGGCACTGTTTTGCATTAGCTCACTTGGTGATGATGAACTAGATCGCTTTGTATCGAATTCTTCTGTTTTATCAGTCGTATTCGAGTCAGATAGGGAACGATCATTGATTGTGGGACCATTTTCTGACAATGCCAAAACAGGTTTGTCGGCCTCGCTCACATTGCACTTACACTCATCCGGTGCTAAATGTAATGATTCATAATATTAGTTTAAATAAATGTCAATGTATTGTCATCGCACTTACCACTTTTAGGTGACTGAGTTGAATCTGAAATGTTTTGTTTCTTATCAATCAACTCAGTTAAAGACTTTGATCCAACTCCACTTCCAATGGTGGAAGATTTAGCGACATCATCCAAGTTGATTGGCTTAGACTTGCTAACCTTGTTAGACTTTCTACTTTTCCTTGAAGAGATTGACTTGCGACTTTTGAGTGATTTGCGAGACTTTGTAGATTTAATTGAGCACGCAGATTTGTTCTTTTTCTTCTTTTTATTATCAGCTTTAGGTGACTGAGTGGATCCTGAAATGCTCTGTTTCTTATCAATCAACTCAGTTAAAGACTTTGATCCAACTCCACTGCCAATTGTGGAAGGGTCAGCGACATCATCCAAGTTGACTGGTTTTGACTTGCCAAGCTTGTTAGACTTTCTACTTTTCTTTGAAGAGATTGACTTGCGACTTTTGAGTGATTTGCGAGACTTGGTAGATTTAATTGAGCACGCGGATTTATTCTTTTTCTTATTCTTTCTGCTGACACTTGACTTCTGGTTATCACTGTTCTTGGAAGATCCGGTTACAGAAGAAGAAATGGCACCATCGTTCTCGATCGAAGTTGCAATTTTGGTATCACTTTGAGGCAATGCAAAGAATGAAGACGTCATTGGTTTGACATATTTCTTGTGCTTTTTCTTTTTGTCACTTGATTTTATATTGGTCGGCATAATTGTGGTGAACTGTGCCTTCGAATGTTCCGTTGAAGAAGGAATTTCAGATGCAGTGGTTGACTTTGCCGATGACTTTTTCGATCCCAAAGGTTTTCGAAATTCGGCTTTAGTGGTCGGTCCGTGTTGTGAAGTCAAAGCACTTGTTGCTTCTTTAGCAGATTCAATGCCGGCGAATGAATTGTGGTAGTCGTCACATGGAAGAACCTTGACAGTCTCTAAAGCAACTGGTTTATTTTTTCTATTGGGCTCAATCTGAGATACTGTTTTTATGTTATTTGGCAGCTTGATGTTATCTAGAGTCCATTCGCTGTTAGCTTGATTGGGTAAATTAACATCTTGAGCAGTGTCGTCCGGTTTGGTGGTAAATTGCATTTGTGAAGTAGTGGGTTTATTGTTGCTATTTTCTTTTGCATTCGAGGTTCTTTGTTCCAACTTCTGCCACACCTTCTCGACAATCTCTTCAGCTGTGGGTTGAGTGTTTTGTACTTGAACTGGGATTGAAGGTTCTGCTGAAGGCTGGGCAACGATCACTTTGGGACAGACACAAACACCTGTGACACCAACTTGGCAATTAGGGGAGTGTTGCAATTGATCTTGATTTGTCACAGTTCCAGGACCATAGAAAACAGACTGACCTGGCTGATAATAAGCCTGAGCTGGATAGCCTGAACCTGAAGAAATAAGTAATTTTTGCATGCACACAATGAAAATAATAATTGATTTGATATAAAACTTACATGGGGGCATTTGACCATAGTAGTTCTGGTTTCTATACTGAACCGGACCAGTAGGACTATATCCGTAAGGGACATGTTGTTGGTATCCATAAAAGGGCTGTTGTAGTTGCTGACCAGTTGGCCAGTTCTGTGCTTGTACCGGTGAGGGAGTATACGGAGCTGCACCGTAAGGATAACCATATTGTCTATAATCAGCAGGTGCACCATACCTCGGAGGAGGTCCAATCGGAGCAGCATAGCCAGGTTGATTGTGCCATGTATTTGTGGGTCTTTGCTGCTCAACAGCATCATCTGCACCTTGAACCACAATCACTGTTTGATTTGGCTCGACTTCAGGTACCATCGAACACTGGCCACCCATGATAGCGATGATGATAATGACGAAATCACTCGGGACTTGTAACTAAAGAAGCGAGGACAGTTCAAGTTGGTCAGTAGAGCTAGTTTTATAGAGCAGTTTGGACAATAAATTGATTTGTCGAGAGAATTCAAGTTATTCGAATTGCCATTGACATATTTCCTTGCGGTACAATGAAATATATTAGAAGGTTTCATTGAGCATTTGTTACTTAAGTAAATAACACGTAACTCTGATCAGCAAAATCATGAAGAAAGCCATTGGCGACTTCTGTCTCGTTGAACATGAACTCTGTGTCTCTGTTGCACACAAACTGCGTCAGTTGACTGATGCCTTACCGGCATTGATTGATACCTCAATTGAGTGATGTGAGTTGACAGTGGCAATTAATTGTTATTTATTACTATTTCATCACGTTATTTAGATTAGTGCTGAATTGAACGCATTTGCCACAGCTCTTACTGTGCCATAATATTAAAGCTAACAAACTTGTTTAAACAAAGGCACTCGATTCTGTTGGTCCGCCTCCACCCAACTAATGTGGGCTTTCATAATCAATAAGAAATACAATGCAGAGAAGTGATCTGCCGTGGCCTGCAGGTGACTAGCTTGGGCATTATCTAGCTCAAAATGACACGGGATACACATGTCGTTTAAGTGCCCGCAAGGTTGTTCATATGCCAATTCACTGGATGTCATTCGTGACAGTGTGCACAAACGTCTGAAGATATCGTACTGAATAGATCACATCTATGACAAATCTTCCGCCATGTGCACTGGCACCAGCTGACCGGGCAAATACTCACTTGACTATAGTTGGTAATCGCAGATAAATCGATGCCGATCTATTTGAAGGATCGTGCCATGATCACTCTGTTGTGGCCAATAACCATGGCTATCTATCCCTAGCCGACCAGGCTAAGCATGCGGTGACAGGTTTTATTGTCGTTTGTGAACGATGACATTTGGTCATGGATCTGCTCTTGGATGAACCATCTGTGAGACCAACCCGAGGCGATTGTTTCCACTGCGATGCCATATTATGCGTGTGCACAGTATATCCACTCAGACCGATCACTTCGCCATACATGACATTACACTGTATTAGTAGGAGTGTCGTTGTAGATAACCCACCTCGTGTTTGTCCCTGTCTCAGCATTGTCGCCTGTTGAGACATGGCTGCTTGAACGCAACTAGATAGAGTGCACATTCGATGCACATGTGCACCGCCACTGCGCCCTTACTGAAATATTAGAAGGCGGCGAAATGGCACTGGCAAGCCAAAATAATATTTTATATTTGATGGTATTTTGTTTATTATTTTGTGATTGTGTCGCATTAAAATGCTCTCATATCATGTCATGTCAGTCATGCCGTTTCCTGAGACTTCTCATTGACAATACTCCAAAGTCTTCCTCGGTTCGTTTCGAAGTTTGATATCGTCTGAATGCGTAATAACCAAGAGCGATGCCGATCACCAAGAAGATGGGAGTGAGGACTGCTGCCACCACTCCACCAACTAAGAAGAGAAGGATAAGTTTGAATTATTCAAATGCATCACAATTGCACCAACCTGAATTACTTCTTGGTTGATGACTGTCATTGGGCAGTGAAGTTTGTGAACTTGTCTGTGTCGAACTGGTGAACGGTGCCTGGGTGGTGGTCAGTGATTGTACAAGCGATGGCACACAGTTTGTGTCGTATGTGATGTCGTCCACTGCGATGCGAGATAGATTGGTGCCTAACTGTCCACCAAACACAAACTGAAATGGACTAGACGAACTGAACTGAGTAACTGCTTTGTTCCATCGTTGTTGCAGGTCAGCTCGAATGTCGAGTTGGACAGTGCTGAGTGGACTTGACTCGGCCACTAGTTTGTTCGCGAACCGTACTGAAATGGTCAATCGTGAGTTGGAGATGGTGACAGGCTCGCCGTTGATGAAGTAAAACAAACGGACTCGACACCATTTGCCAGGACGAGAGGTCATCATGGGAGAGTAGAACGAGGACGATAAGGTGCTCAGAGACTTGTGCAGAGAACTAGCTGGTTTGCTCTCGAGAACAAAGTAACTGCCGTAGGGAGAGCGTCTGTGAAGAATAAATAATTCAGTTGGTTGATCATGTCCAACTGAACTCACCTTGTGTTGTCAATCCTCGGCTCAAATGGCTCGTTTCTGACATATCGCCATCGCCTCACATTCCACTCCGCATTGCTCCCACTGATATCTCTCGTTATGCCACAGTTGACCAGTGAGGATTCAAAGTTGCATCTGTTCGAGTACGAGGCACATTGTTGGTTCGTCTCGTCACTGCCATCGCCGCAGTCGTTCACAAAGTCGCACACATCGTCAATGCCAATACAGAATCTGCGCTTTGCACACATAAATTGACTGTTCGAGCAGGTTTGCAGGTCTCCGAGTGCAGTGGGCAGTGAACAATTGACCATTCGCACATTATCGATGGCCATCGCTGCGTTGTTGCCATTGTCGAGCTGAGCCAACAAGTCCACCGTGAATGGACCTAACCGTTCACCAATGTGCGCATATGCCGTACGCCAGCCACCTGTTGCAACTCTCGAGATAAAATAGATCGTGTTCAGATCACCGAGACTGGCGCCAATTCGCACATTCAGCTGGAAAGAATCGTTCGACTGGACAAAATAGTCAAACTGCATCACACAACTCTTGAAAGCATTCTTCAGAAACATTGTAGGCGATCCAAGGTTGAGAGTCATTTCAGCATTGCTCACTTGGCCAACTGCCGGCAGACTGACCAATAGAAAGTGTCCGTTTCGGTTGGCACTGCCGTCAAACTCAGGACCAATAGAGTTTGTGCTTTCTTTGGCTGAGGTGAGAAGCCATTGACTGTCCTTCGTCATGTTTAACCAGCCACACAAACCTGTGACATTTCAATTAATCATACCATTCATTTCCAATTGAACCACTCACCATTTTCGAAATCACAAGTACCGCAATTGAGTTCGTCCAGTCCACTGGGACAGTCCTTTACAAAGTTGCAAATCTGTTCCGTTCTCAGCGGTGTGCCATTCTCACAAATGAGTGAATCACTCGACTGGCATTGACCCTCACTCAGCAGAATGTCGTCAATGGCAATCACTCCCTTCGAATTAGACCCGAGTCTTCCCTCGATGACGAGCTGAATTTCGTAGCAATTCACCAACACACTTTGATTGATGCTCACTGACACTGCAGTCCAATCAGCTTCAATTGTGTTTGCTTTTGTCAAAATGGACACTGTTCGGTTTGAATCAGTCCAAAATGGACCAAAACGAGACAAATACAAACTAACAGTCAAATCATTTGTTGTTAATCGAGTCCACAGTGAGAGACAATATGATTTGCTCATGTGCACTTCTCGAGGTCCTGAGATGACTTTTGAGGTAATTTGGCCGAATGATTTCTTTGCTCGAAAAGCAGTCAGGTAAAGATAACCGCCACCGTAGCTCCTCATAGTGTGGTCGTACCGAGGTCCGGGCCAGTTGGCGTTCTGATCAGTTAAAGCTAAAACAAAGTTTATTATCTCCAGATTGTTTTCCAATTTGACAAACCCTGAAATATGCCAAAGTTGTATTGGCTGGTGCTTTGGTCGTGGTATGGAGTGTACGAGCAAAATCGACCATTCTCAAAGTCACAATTGACCGGCAATTGACATTGGTGATTGAGTACCGAAACATCGTCAATGGCCACAAATGAGGAAGTGTCCATTTGTTTGTTCATGTAGAAAACGATCTTGTGAGTGTACATGATTCGTTTGTTGAACTCGACAATTGTCCATGCTGACTTGGCACTAATAAATTAATCAAACAATTCATATCAATTCATCCACAAGCGTGACTCACTATTTGTAAGTCCAAAGAAGAGCCAAATTTCGGTTAATGCTAATTGTGCGCAAATTAGCACTGATTGAAGCGGCATACACTTTGAATGTGACATTGCCTTGAGCTTGGTAAGCAAATCGAACACAATTCCACTGGAACTCTCTTGGTTGATTCATGAGCGAGAGTGCATCGATGTAAGTGGTCTGTGCAAAGTTGTCTCGGTTCATGAATAGAAAGTACTTGCCCTTATCGCTGTGTGAGGTGTGATCGAACTGAGGCGCTCCATTTAGGTGGTCAAAGGCAGGAGTAACGATTTGTGCAATGTCTCGATTTGGAGAAAGGTTCAACAGTTCAAAATCCTCCAGTCCGTTATCGAACGTGTAGACATAGTCGAACTGATGAGCACATTTTCCTGGGGTCACCTTGAGGTCGTCCAGAGCAAAGATGGCAGACTGTTGGTCTGTGGGACGAAAGTCGATGCGCAGTCCGATTGCTACAGAGTTGAACATTAGCCAACACACCTGGTAAGATCACATACTCACCTGTGACATTGAGTCTCGAGTCGTAGGGCACATCTACCTTGAGTAGATTCCATCTTTGTCGATTCTCAATGGCCGAAGTGTACACTCTCAACGGATGCACCTCACCAGGCAGTGACATTGCGAACTGTACCTCGAACGGCTGTTCGCCGTCTTCGTAGTACCAAATGGTGAGGCAATGGTCTTTGTTGTAGTTAAGTCGAGACTGAGAATTGATCGAGTACGACTGTTTCCTCGGCAATGAAGCAGTGAACAGAAGATATTTGCCATACTTGCTCTTGTTGGTGTGATCAATTTGAGGAGCGAATGCATTCACTGACTTGCCTAATTAATAATGATAATATTTTATCAATGGCCATAACAACAAAAATCAACAGTTTGAGTGCAACAAACCTTTCAACGAATTGGTGATCTGCCAGTTTCGTTTGTCAAAGTCCCAGTTGATCTGTCCATTGTCAAAGTTGCAGTCCAACACTTTCTCCACCACGGGCTCGATAGTGGTCGTGCTCACGGCCACTGGCGCGTTGCATCCTCCCTCAACCAATGAAATGTCATCAATGGCAATGTCACTTTGAATAGAACGAGAGTATTGACTTTCGATTTGAATGAAAAACTTGTTGGGAAGTTTGGTCAATTCATTAATCGACTTAGTCCATTCTAGTCGAGTTGTGGCATTCATTGTATCGATCGTTGTACTCGAGTGATCAGTCAAATTAACCAGCGATACCTTTAAAGCTTTAGTTGCAATGTTTGATGATGATTGACCAAAGAAGTACAAAGTGAGACACATCTTTTGTGAGGTTTTGTAGATCAATGGACTTCTGAGTACAGTAATTGATCCATCTTGCATTTGAAGTGGCATCACCAGATAGTTTCCTGCTGCACTGTTAGTTGTGTGGTCGTATTTGAGTAAATTTCCTTTGATGTAGCGAGAGGAGGGAGAAATTCGAAGCCAAATTAGGTTGTTGTGACTCTGTGTGTACCGATGCACATTGGTCCAACCGCAC
Source organism: Rhizoglyphus robini (assembly GCA_023373905.1). Lineage (NCBI taxonomy): Eukaryota > Metazoa > Arthropoda > Arachnida > Sarcoptiformes > Acaridae > Rhizoglyphus > Rhizoglyphus robini. Next base: position 7,158,580 of record JAKIJQ010000001.1, on the reverse strand, counting down.
ATCCCTGCAAACAAGTAAGCAAGCAACAGAATAAATCTCAAAATAGTAAACCCCAAATTGTCTCACCATTTTCAAAGTCACAATTTCCATTGACCTGACAAAATCCAGTCGTGACGGCAATATCATCAATCAATATTTTGGTATCTTTCACTTTGGTAAAAGCATCGATTTGAATCGAGTCCTGCATACTGGCCACAAAGTTGAATGTCCCCAATGACCATTGCCGAAGTAGTCCCTGATTGTACACCTCTTCGATGCTAATGTCTAGTGAGTGAGATGAAAAGCGTCCATCGTTGTGTTTTAGTTTAACTGACAGTTTGGATGCACTGTCTGACAGTTTTCTATTCGCATCAAACGCATCCATTAAGTAGTACATCCTCAGACAGAACGACTTCTGCACGGAAGGATTTTGGTCGAATGTTGGGTTGAGGTAGGTAGGCAGTGTGGAGAGCTGCTTCGAGATGGACACTTTTTGGTCAATTTGGAGTGTTTGCAGAAAGTTTCCACTTAGTGTCCCCGTAGTGTGGTCTCGATAGGTTTTGTGGTCCGATGATTGCCAACCAGCTTTGACGGTCCAATCACAGTTGTTCACTTCAAAGTCACACAACTCGTTACTTGCCACCTGACAGGTTCCATTCTTCAGTTCGATATCGTCCAATCCGACAATTGCGTTCAATGTAACTTGAGTCACAAAGATCAGATAGTAATCATTCTTTTGTGCAGGCAATTCAATCAATTTTCGATTCCAATTGCGTGCATCCAACTGCGATGCCAACCAAAGTTGTCTGTACTTAGATGAGCTCATTGGATTGGGCACAGCAATTGGACTTTCCGAGGCAAACAAACCCAAATACGAGTTTAGATCGATTTCGAGGAAATAGTACCAAAAGGAAAAACAATTTGCTTGGCCTGCCTTGATGGGAATAAAAGTTGCGAAATAATCAATTTCATGACCAAAATTATTGCCTTTGTTTTGTGTGGTCAGCCATGTGCCCGATCTCTTGGGCGTTGGTGTTCTCAAGCTAGTGTGATCATTGCCTGGCTCTTTGTTCGTGTCACTGGTTCGTTGCCATTTGCTTCGTTGAGTTACACCAATAATGTCCCATGCACAAAGATTTTGTTCGAAATCGCAACTTATACTTGCATTCGCATCAATTTGTTCAGTCTTGTATGGATTGCAATCGATCAGTTTGAGATTATCAAATGCGGCATCTTGATAGTTCAGAAATGGTGCCGAGTATGACATCACCCAAAGATTTAGGCTGAATCCTGCCACCTGTCGGCCAATGGCCACTTCAAATGATTGCCATTGTGGAATGGCTTGATTTAGAGTGAACAAATTGTTTCGCGTTTGGGAGTGCATTACCATGAAATATGCTTTGCTCAGTGCCAAGTAGGAGAATTGAAGTTTGCACATTCGTGAAGTGCGAGCATTGATTCGAGGAGATTCAATGCCAACATATGCTAGAGGAACAATTTGCAATGTCAATACAAATCAATCCAAGTCGAACAAAACTACTTACTGGCGTGCCGAATATTGTCAACAACATAAATGGCTGCATAACCACCATTTGTGTTGTTACTTCCATCCACCTTTGGCATTTGTCCTGGAGCACTGGAGGCAGGCTTAAGCACCTTCCATGAATGTCTCGAGTCGGAGCCCCCATTTCGATAAGCGCACATTTGTCCGTCGTCAAAGTTGCAATCGCCACAGTTGGCCTCATCTGTGCCATCTTTGCAGTCGTGCACAAAGTCGCAGAATTGGTTTGCGTCGAGACAAGTTTTGGTTCCATTTGGACTGACACACGAAATGGTGGCACAGTTGTCGGGCTGTATGGTTGTCATTGAATTGTTGGTGGGCAACGTTGTTGTCTTGATGGAACATTCACTCGAGAAACTGAGATCGTCCAGTGCAATGTATGAACTCACATAATCGCCACGGGTGGCATATAGTTTGGCAGTGAGGTATATTTTGTAGACAGAATTGGACGAATCTTTTGGAAATGGTTTCAAATCACTTTGAAGTAAAGTATATCGATTTGTCGAGTGAACAGTGTTGAACAGTGCCACTTCTTTCGATGTTTGCATATTCTTCAGCACCACCAGCAGAGAACTGTTCTCAGTATTTTTCATAATATAAAATCTAAAATTGCACCCTTTCGTGAATGAAAATAAAGGAGAATCAATTTCAGAAGTGAAAGTTTTCTTTTGATCCGTAAGCAAACGTTGATCTGCCACGTCTGCGAGTAAATATGTTCCATGAGAATAACCTAAAATACCAGGGAGGAGCAAAAATTTTATCTAGTGCGTTCGGATTTTTCCAAACAGAATAGTCCGAACAAACCCCAAGAGTTTATAGACGTTCTATATATTGTTGGAAAGGTTAAAGTACCTATTTTACGATAATGTAAAGAAATACTAGGTTTAGTTTCATCTATATTAAAATCTAGCTTGTTCAAAATCCAATTTTAAAAGTGCTCATTTTTTCATACCAATCTTTGGTTGTCCATAACTTAACAATGGAGTGCTCAATTTTCATGATTCTTAGCCGTAATTTATTCTACACATTCCGTAGAATCCGAGGATGGGTTGAATAAACCATTTCCGTGGTAATTTGGCCGAGAAATTGCAGTTTTAGTGTCAAAACTCAAATTCGGCGAATCAGCCGAAAGTGAAGTTGCGGCTTCTTTCGGAAGATGTCGCTAGTGTTTTTGCTTATGTTTACTGCTGATTGATTGTTTCAATTTGATTTGTAATCAATAAATGATTGGCTGCCAAATGATATTTGGGTTTTATGAGGTGAAAAATGGGATACTGACTATTTCGAGTACTGGGAATCCGATTTTGATGTCCATTTTGTGATTGGGCGTCAGGGCGCCAGCAGGGGGCGCTTTGAAATTTTGAATTCAATTTTTTTGTTACGCCCTGACGCCCAATTACAAATTGGACACCAAAATCGGATTCCCAGTACTCGAAATAGTCAGTACACTACTCGTTATCTCATTAATTCCGAATGCTATTCAGCCGGCAAACACTGATTCATTGAAAACAATCAAAAAGCACTAGTCGCACTGCCGAAAGAAGCCGCAGCTTCACTTTCGGGTGATTCGCTGAATTTGAGTTTTGACACTAAAACTGCAATTTCTCGGCCAAATTACCACGGAAATGGTTGATCCAGCCCATCCTCGGATTCTACGGAATGTGTAGAATAATTTTCTGGTGCTGAACATGAAGTTTGGACACTCCATCATCAAGTTATGGGCAGCCAAAAATTGACATGAAAAAATGACCACTTTAAAAATCAAATTTTGATCGAGCCAGATTTGAATATAGATAAGAGAATCTTAATATTTCTTTACATTTTCGAAAAATAGGTATTTTAACCTTTCCAACGCGCTATAGAACGTCTATGAAACCTTTAGTTTTGTTTGAACTATTCTGTTTGGAAAAATCCGAACGCACTAGATAAAACTTTTGCTCCTCCCTGGTAGTAAACCAAATAGTAAGCAGATAAAATGGTTGAACAAAGCAACTTACCTGTGGTGTGGTCAAAAGTTGGTCCCAGTCGAAGGTTGTTGTTCATTGCGGAGGCCCTCACCAGTCTCCATCCATTGGCCACACCCTCTCCCCATCGATTAAGTCCAAACTCGAAACTAGTAAGCAGTGACTTGTCACAGTTGACTTCATCAGAGCCATCGCCACAGTCGTCCTCTGAGTCACAGACATACTTCTGCGAAATGCACACCTGATTTTGACATTTGAAAGCGTAATAACAACTTGAAAGGGGTTGAGGCTTGAGTGGGGCACAGTTTTGTAGCGTAATCCAGTCAATTGCGTGATAAACCCTAGTCTGTTCGTAGGTTGCAGCTGCGGAAAAGACCAACCGAAATGAGTGGGTCACTCGTCCCAGAAAGAAGCTCACTTGATTCCAAGTGCCGTTGGGAAGCTTTTCTAGATTGCTTTGCCAAATGGTGACTCGAGTGTTGAGATCCACAAAGTCCATATAGAGCGACATTAAGGTTGTGCTTCGAGACGATACATTGTTGTAGTTGTATAAGAATGAGAGAGCGCAAGCTGGCAAGAGATATTTAATGATAAAAGACAACCAAGAACAACAAAGAAATTACTCACGATTGTAACTCTGATGAATGAGTGGCGAAGTGAATGTTGCAATTCCATGTGCGCCACGTGCAATCAAGAAAACTGCATTGCCATGAGTGCCGGAATTTGGTCCGGATTGAACTTGATCAGAGAATGTAAAGTTGAAAAGAGCTATATTTGCTGAAATAAACAAAAATCAATCGATCAATTCAATTAGCAATAAAAATATCACCAAAAAGCCACTTACAGCTGTAAATCGAGTATCGACACAAGTCGTGATTGGCAAAATCACACGAGCCGCAATACTTCTCATCCTCGCCTTGTTCACAGTCGGTCATCCAATCGCACGTTTTGGCAATGGGAATTTGTTTGCCTGATTTACATGTGAAAATAGCTTGAGGATTCGCAGTTGTGAAGACTTCAGCTGTTGTCGAACCAGTTGATGATGAACTCGAAGGCAACTGGTTCGATGGACTACAAACTCGATTGCTCGGTTGAACCATTTGCACATCATCGATGGCCATGTAAGAACCATAGTCAGACATGGTTCCCACAAGGTAAAAGAAAATATCCTTCGAAGTAAAGTCGTGCAGTTTGGCTTGAATGTCTACCACCTCCCATCCATTGGTGGCCCTCCGAATGTCCCACAACTTGAGTCCGTGTTCACTGTCGCTCGGCTCGCCTTGATATATTTCCAACACAGTAGCACTGTTAGGCTTGTACAGTGCAAAACTGAAACAGAATATTCCATTTTTGGACAGTGAGGCTTCATACCGAGTGGTAACAATGATGCCCCGATCGAATTTGTTTTGTCCTGTCAGCAGAAGATATTTTCCCATGGAAGTGCCCAGTGAATGGTCCTTTTGCACATAAATCGATGTCTGCCGAGGCGTGAAGACATGCCAGCTTTGATCAACATAATCAGTCAAATAGGTGATGGTCATTCTGGTGAAGTTCTGTGAGTTGGCCAAGAACTGCTTCCGAGCAGGATCGAGTGAGCCATGTTTGGGCAACACCGTCTCCATGTCACAAGTATCGCCATTCTCAAAGTCACAAGCCAATTCGTTTGCACAAACATCTGTGTCAAAAACTAAATCATCAATGAACACTTTCCCATTGTCTGCATCTACACCGCCAGTGTCAACGGTCATGAGCACATGAAACTGTTGTAAACCAGTGTTGGCCAGTGAAAAGTGGTGCGAAAACCACAAACCAGCAGTGCTTCCCGACACTTGAAATGGTCGTATATTGGCCATTGGCATCGATACAAATGATTCTGCCCAGGTAATCCTTCGTCTCCAGGTGTCGGACACAATTTCATAGTACAAAGTGGTGTTTGGTCGCACATCTTCCATGTAGTACGAGAACCGAATACACTTGATATTGTTTGCGTTCATTATTTTTGAGACCATCTGAAACTTGGCGGGAGAACTAAATTTCGGTAGTTGGCTAAGCAACATTCCATACATATGTCCTTCTGGTGTGCGAGTGGTGTGGTCTCGCATGCTGCCATTCACGTTGAAGCCTTGATACACTTTCCAATTGACTTGTGTTTTCGAATCAATCGGTTCTAGGATGCAAGTTTTCAAGTTTTCAAAATCGCAAATGGTCAATGCCTCGGTGGAGGAACAAGGTCCTGGTTTCACTGAAATGTCGTCAATTGCAAGCACACCTAAAATGGGACCAATTCTGACTCATTGAAAACAACACATTTAAACAGCTTATCCTACCTTTACTAACTTCAGCTTTGAATGTGAAAGTGTCGTATGTGCCATTGGGTTCAATGGTTGAGTGAAACCGTCTCCATTTGATCTCATTTGCTCCGTATGCTCTGAACACTGTAGCAGAGACAGTTGCATTACCCGTGGTGAGCGTAAAACTCGAAGGACCAATTGCGTAAAAGTAATAGAAAAAAATGAAGCAAACTTTCTGATTGGGATATGGATTCACTGCTTGAATACTTCCTTTGGTGGCCAGGTTAAAGTCATTTCCATTGACATAGGCCACATAACCATCACTAGACTTTTTGGTGTGATCTTCAAATGGAAAGAACAACATGGCAAAGTTCTCTATTGCCCCTACACCAAAACCATGATTCTTCCAGTTGCACAAATTGCCACCTTCAAAGTGACAATCGAGAGTTTGTTTTGGGCCAATAGTTGGCAAAGCAGTGGCTGTGCTGAGTGGTGGCATGGTAAAACTCTTGGAACATCTCCAAGGACTGGTGGAATAGCTGACAAGGTACACAGCCACATAGGTAGACGGATGACTTGCCTTGACAAACAACGAAAACCTGTATGGAATGTTCGCACCTGGGTTTGCCACAAACAACTGCATGTTGTTCCACAGTTTGAGGGTTTCATTGCTAAACTTCCACAGAACATTTCGCTTTCCATTTGCATCAATTTGTGCCACCTCGAAAGTGTCCGTATCAGTCGATATCGACTGTACCAAATAGTTCAAAGAGAAACAGGCTCCACCAGATGGCGGTGAATCGACAAACTCACTCAACATTTCCATACTAGAAATTGTTCCACTTTTGATGGCTGTGAAATCGCTATAAAGCACGTTGCTGGTGGCACTTGGTAAAGTGTTGAAATTGAGATTAGACGAATTGAGCACTCGACCTATTCCTAAGCTCCATAAAAGATCATTGCGGGTAGTTTCTTCTTTCCATCCACAGAAATTTCCATCATTCGACGTAGTGCATGAAATAGGCAAATTGCAGGCAAAGGGAGTGAAACTGATATCGTCAAGCACCAAAATAGTGATTGAATTGGCTTCGCAAAATATAGTTTGAGTTAGTTAGAAATACATGAATGAGTTTAAACTCATAAGCTTACCTGTTTTGGTGGCTTCAATCACAAGATTGACTTTATCTTTCACATTGATGGTATTTTGCACTCGAATCCATTCATCATTCTGGTGTTTGATGTTTTCACTTTGCCACAGTTGATCATACTTCTTACTAGTCTGGTGGTAAACGTACGCCCTGAGAATGACTCCGTCGTTTGCGCCACTTTTCATAAACCAAAACGAAAAACATTGAAGTTGGAGATTTTCTAGTGGAGCACTTTGAAGCCGCGCTTTGGATTGTGCCAAGCCGTTGGCAAGGTAAGCGACTCGCCCAAATGAGGATCGTGAGGTGTGGTCGATTTTGTGTTTGATTGGGAGATATATGGCCGCGTAGATTGAGAACTTGTAGCTACTCGGAGCGCCATCACTGCTCCATCCACACATGCCCGATTCAAAATCACAAACTGATGAATCACAATTTCCCGCTTTCATTTGAAAGTTTTGCACGGCGATGAAACCTTGTTGAGCAGCCGCGGAAAATTTAAGCTATTCAAAATAAACAACAAAATAAAATGCCCATTCAAAATCTTCTTTACAAAATGTCACCTGAAAATTTGAATTTGTCTTATTGATCTGCACTTGTGCCCGATTCCATATGTCTGCGTTCACTGGGCCAGAGTACCAAAAACTTCCAGCACTTCCGCCGACAATCATGTAGAGAGCCAGTCCGCTATTTTGACTGTGTTCAATTTTGATGTAATGGCTGAAGGAGAAACAGTAGACGCCATTGGGCATCTGCGGTGAAGTCAATTCAAAAAGTTTCGATGTACTTAAATCAGCAACTAACGATGACTCTTTTTACCCAAATAAAAACAAGTCATGATTCATTACAATTAATATTAATTGATATATTACCTAAATTAACCGAAATAGGACCGTCCAACTGTAAACCGTACGTTCTTGGACCAAACCACTTCCACCTGTTGCCCACATTGTTCCACGAACAATTCTTTTGTCGAAAGTTACATTGTGCATCAGTGGGAGAGGTTGTTCGCATGTCTGGAAAATAAATTAACAAGTAAATATCATGCATAGCCAAAATATGTTCAGTTTTACTTGGAAAAAATGCTTCGACAGCAATAGCGAAGTATAGTAGCAAAAACATTGTCACGGCAGCAAACATTAACAAAGTAAATGTTTGATTACACCGAATTTGCCTCATTTTGCAGGCTTATGGTGGATTATAATCTATATACTATACTTCATACAATAATATGACAAAATAATGTGCAAAAATTCAATATAGTTGCACATTGAAAATGAGATTCTTTTATATACACGCACAGCAAAATTCCAAGCCGACAAACAAACAACCCAAAACTACGCTCCAAAATGGTGACATCAGTAGAAATCGTCGCACACATTGCAATTGCGCCAATGTTATTGAATCGCAATTTTGGCACATTATATCAGGCGAGGAAATTAAGCATTAACAAATTTGTGCATTAGTGGTGCAAGAATTTGGTTATTATTAGTGATAATTTATTAGTGATAGGTACCTGTGGGAGTTACCGCAGATGGCAATCGTTGGAAAACGATTGACAGACAAAATACGATTCGATTGCGCCAAGTTAGTTATCTCAAATACTATTCTCATTTGCGTAATGTAATGCATTGGGCTATCGGATGACACAAACACAGTACAATCAATGTCAAACAAATAAACATGTTTTGTTTTAATTGTGGACACATTTATTGTGACAGAGTCAAATGAAGTGATTTTCACCTACCAAGTGGTATATCCTAGGATAACAATAGGATTGATTGGCAAGGCCAGTGCAATTTACCACATGACACATTGTACATTAATATACATATATTAGATTATTCAGTTTTATTTTCAACAATAGCAGTCGATTTTTTCAGTTGCTTTTCAATGATTGGATGCGTTTTTATTGCTAAATCACGATACGTTTGAAGTGCCAATTCAGGCCGAGTTTTGAACATTTGTTCCCAAGAATCGGTGAGCATCACTTCGGTGGCATGAGCGGTTATGTACTCAATGCAGTTCCACTTTAGTTTGGCAGCGTTGTGCATGTCCGACAACACAAAAAGTGCTGCCACAGATTCCACATCGAGATTGGCAGACAATGATTCTTCACAGGCAGTTTTGAGCTCGTTGATTTGATACTGAAAATAAAGAGATAAACATTGTTATTTTAATTACCGAAAGAAATAACCTAACTTTATCAGAAGCACTCAATAATTCCGCTGTGAGATGTTTATGTTCAGGATATCTACCACTGTAAATGTACTGCAATAACTGCTGCAATACATCTGCAGGAATATCGATAATTTCCACGCAATTTTGAATGTTCTCTTCAGTATCTTTATGTTCAAACATTGCTGCAAAAACAGGAGAACGAGCGGATAATATCGCTTTATGAGCCGAAAAATTGGACGAACCAATAGACAATGTAACATCGCTGTGTTTACCTTCAAGAAGTGATTCTAAATCGGTGGATAATTTGATTGAATACTTGACTTTATTCGTACAATTTAACGAAAAACTATTTGTTGAAGTGACATTAAAACGATTTGCGTACAGACACAACTAACAGAAACAAATTGGTAAACATTATTATAGGTTGGCAACAAATTGATTGAAAGTAATCATTTCAAATTACCTCACAATAAATTGTCAGCGTATCGTCAGGTAGTAAACCATTTTTAGAATCGAGTACCGTTGAACGAGAAACAAATTTTGACCAACCCCAGCCAGTTCCCTTGGACACTTTAATTCGAGATTCTGTTTAAGCAAATTTTAAAATTGGTTTTAATAAATAAATTAAACGGCAATTGAATTTTACCAACTGTTCTGCAATGTTTCTCATTTTCATCCAACAACGCCATTTTGAAGTGAGCTCGAATATCATTATTTTCTTCAATAGAGTTGTGCAAGAAAAGACTGATGTATTCTTTGTTTTCTTCGTTTTCGCCTTTGGGGCATAGTTTCAAATAAAATTTGTACTTTTCATTGAGATGATGGGAAAATTTGGGAGAAAATACTTGAATAAATTCTGTAGTGTTACTGTCAAGGAAAGCATTGAAATTTTCAATGGTCCAAGTATGAACAATTTTGTAGATAGTCCATTTGGTTTGAGACCAACTTTCGGATTGGACAATTGGCTCAGTTGGTGAGGGTACAATTTGGGCAGTCGACGATGATGCTTCGGAATCGTTACGAGAGTTCATTTTTGTGGTTCGAAATGCGAAGCAAACAAATAAATACAACAACGAACATGAGCACAGTGAGTGCCAATGGCAGCTTTGAATTGTGCACATGCATGGCCATTGAGCAATACACAAAAGCAACGTTTCAATGGTGATACAAGCGAGAAATAAACCTGTTGCTCACAAATGAATCTAACAGTGATACATCAAAATATAAAGGTCAACAGACTATTTGTACCCAAGACAACTCGCTCTTTACTAATTTAATTGGTTTAATTAGTTATTTGAAATAGATTGAGATGTAGCAAAAAATAGTTGTAACAATGAAAAAACATACTAAAAACTCAAAATATATTTTATTGATATACGAATTGTTTAGTGTGTCATCAAAAGTTTAATTATTAAAACACGAATAAAATACCATGGCAGTTAGCTCAGTTGGACTCAAAAAGTGCAAGTTTGCAATTGGTGAAATCAAAGCTTTGATAACCAAATTTACAGCGCTACTCTAAAGCCAAGAAAAGTAGTAATCGAGTTTAAATTTAAAAATATGTTGAGTAATTTAACATATCATAGAGTATTTATTATTTGTCGTTTTAAATTTCTTAGATTTGTCTGAGAGAGTGGAGTATTTAGGAATTTGAGTATTCAATATTTGTTTGAGTATACTTTGATATATCATTAAGACATTATTAAGAAAATTGTGTCATTGTAATAGAGCATCTAAAACCGAATCGGGGATAAAACTTCCCATCAATGCTCCATTAATCGCGCAATATATCCAATTCAAACTAGAAATAAATGTCAGTAAGTAATACAAACCACTCACTCTCAGTTTAGCACATACCTTAGAGGCAACTTTCCACATGTCAGGCGTCAATCGTTTACTGTCTGGACATTCTCCAGTGTAAATGTACTTCAGCAAGTCTGATAAGACCTCCTCTGAAATATCATCAATAATGACACTGCATTTATTATTATCGGAGAATATTTCCTCAAATCGAGCAGATTGAGCGGCGAGAATTATCTTATGAACCGGAATATTGGCTCTACCAACAATCAACACAGCGTCATTGTGCTTCCGATTCTTAAGAAGTTCTTCCATAGTGTGAAAGAAGTTGGCTGTATTTTCAATTATATGATTCTCTTGCTTGATTTCCATATTACGAGTGGGAAGTTTTACTTTTACCTTATTAGACAAAGAAAATAAACTAAATGTAAAATTATATTACAGCAATAAAGCATATTACCTCACAACGAATAGTGACCGTATCGTCTAGTGCAGCAGAATAAAACTTATGATCGAATAAATGTTTGCGGAGGATAAACTTTGGAAGTGAAATGTATGTATTAGGTTTTAAAGAATCGTCGATGCTTTCTGTAATTAAAAATAAAATTAAACATTCATGTAATAATAAACGAAGTTATCAATACAAACCAGCAATCAATCGATTAATGCCTTTATTGTCAACAAGTGTAAATTTGCAATGAACGCCAATTGTATCGTAATCGTCAAAGATTGTCCGCAATTTAAGTGAAAGAAATTCATCGCTTTCATTGTCTTCCTTGTAATGAGTATCCAATTGTATAAAAAATTGAACATTCTTATTGGCTGGTGAGTAAAACTTGGGTGTTTCGAGCAGTTTCTGCTTGGCTGGGTCGGTTTCGAAGTAGTCAATTTGCCAGAAATGAAGAAGAGTGAATTTGGGGCCAAATTTAGTGATGGATTTAGTTGTCCATCTTCGTTTGGGTGGTTTTGCTGGAGCTTGCTTTATAGAACAAACTGATGTTTCGCAGTCACTTAGGGATTCTGGTGAAAATATACTTAAAAATAAATTATCTTGACCTTCTGCTATGTTCGTGCTGAAAGATTGTTGACTCGGTGACTGCGATGAAGTAGAATCGTCAATCCGCTTTCGTTTGGGTTGATGTGCAGTCATCAAGTCATGCACTGAAATGCCGTAATTCTTGTCAATGTCTGTCGGACGAGAGGGCACCAATTTTCCGCCATCTGCCACTGTCAGTGACAGTGACTCTTCGCAGATGTTCTTGAGAGAATCGATTTGATACTAAAAAATCAAAAGGAATAATTTGTAATTGTAATATAAATCAATCAAACCTTAGCGGCAGCAATCAACAAGTCAGGGGTGATGTCTTCCTTTTTGGGATAACGTCCACTGTAAATATAATCCAATAATGCACTAATAACTTTTTGAGAAATATCAGTGATTTTAATTTTGTTTATATTTTTGTTCTTGTCAAATATTTTTGCAAACACAGGCGAAAAAGCAGAGAGAATGGTCTTGTAAGAAGTCTTCTTGAAATTGCGTCCCAATAGAGTGACATCACACATCTTGTTACTCTTAAGAAAGCGAATTAACTTGGTTCGCACATTTTGCTTATGTTTGTCGGAGTCGTCCAATGGTATCGGTGGCAAATAATCTAAATAGATCATATTGGAGAAGATCTGAATCTGTATAGACATATACAAGAATTATTAAATAATACATACAAATAAAAACATATACTAACTTCGCCAATAATGATCACTTTACTCAAACTTTTTGGATTTTGAGCCTGAATTGCTGATAAACATTCATGAGAGATCAATTTCCAATTAAAGATTTTGTCAGCAAGTGTGGAATTGTCTCTAATTTGATCTAATACAATTAAGATAAATATTAATCGAAATCAATATTCTTGTCATGTTAACATACCATGCGTTGAAATTTCAATGCCAGTACTGTTAATGAGCTTAACTCGAAAGTTTATAGCCTGAAACTCAGGCCTGTCATTTGGATAGTTCAAGAAACATGATACAAAACCATCTTGCTGAGGATGAATAGCAATTTGAAATTCAAATTCGCTACCTTCAGGACAAAACTTGTCCGAGTACAACAAACAACCATCCAAATTAGGATTAATATTGTCTTCACCGTTGACAGCAAGCTCACACTGCTGTTTCACAAGTTTGATATATGAGTAAAAGTCTTCGATGGTCCACTTGTGTTCAATAGTGAAGTACTTTGAATTGATTTGAGACCAACTGATAGTTACATTTGCTTCTTTGTAACTGGCTAATTGGTTTTGTTGTATTTCAGTTTGGTTTGCTAAAATGTTATTTTTTGATGCGGCTGATGAAGCATTACAATTCGAGCCTTTCTTTGGTTGTTGGACTACTCTATTTATCAATTGACTAAATAAAGGGGTTTCCTGTAACACTGGAGAAGAAGCGGAAATGTGCGATGTTACATTAACTAGTGATGCTCCTGATGAATTATCTTCTTGATTTGCCTTTTCATGTATAGCTTCGTTCGGCATTAGATGTTCTATTTCTCCTGAATAATCAATTTCGGATTCATCATCATCGCTTTTGTTATCTAGATCCGAATCAGATTCACTTGAACTAATTTCAATCACTTCTTGTTTAATACGATTATTTAATTTCAAAACATTGGATAATTCACGCTTAATAGTGTTTGCTTTGACATTTTTCGATTTAGAGGAGCTTAGTTGTTGAAAGTGGAGTACATCTTGTACAGACGCTTTAGTATTGGATCGATTTGACCTGTGTCTTCTGCCAAAAACGTCCCTGCATTTCTTTCGATCCTGCAATGTACGTACCATGGCCGCATGTAGGTACTCGGTCAAAGGTGGAACAAATCACTGAAATCAATCAATCAGGCGATCATAACAAACATTGACAAATAGGTCACTAGTCAGTTATGTTAACTGCTACAACTGTGGCTGACAGTGTCAGTGCCATACTGTGCACTACACTGCTCAACTTCAACGGTTAATAATCGCACAAAGGAGCTTTATCAATGAAAGCGCGGTTCACACAAAGGGTGCGAGAGGAGTCACCCTCACCCTTGTCAGACGGCCGAGGGGGTGCAAAGTTCCCTGTGGCTATTTGCACACTGCAAAGGCAAATATAAATTATATAATCGATGCCTTCCAATTTTCGGAAGTTCCAAAAGTAATCAAATTCAAACTGTTACCTTTGCAGCAGGAAAGTATTTAGACTTTGTGAACAAATTTTCTTTTGGGAAATTTTCCTTGTAAATTTCATATTTTGCCTAATGATTTAAAATGTTTATTTACAATCGAATGAAATTCTTTTCATTGAGTCTACAAATCATAAAAGTCCACTCCAAGTTGGAGTCTCCAACAATAAACGCAATGACAAAAGCTCGATCAATACATTCATTAATTGCTATTAAGTATTATTATTCTGGCTCATCCTTAATAGTCACAATCTCTGGAATTTGCTTGTTCGTTTGTCGTGGTCGTTTGCTGTTAGTAAACTTTTTGGCTAAATCTTCATACATATCAGTTGCGAGGTTTGGTCGATAATGGGCTATCTGTTCCCATGATTCGGTGAACATCACTTCGGTAGAATTTTCAGTGATGAACTCGATACATTTGCGCTTCAAAGTGTTTGCATGTTGAATGTCCGCTTGAAGCAAAGTGGTTGCCACTGTGTCGGCGTTGAGATTTGCCAACAAAGATTCTTCACAAACTTTTATTAGAGATTGGATTTCGAACTAAAATCAGAAAATAAACATTAAAACAGTCAATTGAATGTGTATGAATTGCACCTTATTGGCTGCACTGAATAAATCGACAGTCAGTTGATCCTGGTCTGGAACATCACCGTTATAAATAAATCGAAGCAAACGGTCAAACACGTCAGTTGGGATATCTTCAATTTCAATTCTGCTCAAATTTGGGTTTTCATTGAAGATCGCTTCAAATACAGAAGAACGAGCAATGAGAATGGATCGATGTGCGGGATATTCCTTGTCCCCAATCGTCAGTGTGACATCACTGAATTTTCCATTGTCCAACAAAGTGCCCAGATTGTGATAATATTGCTTGTTCTGACATTTTGCTTGTTTCAATTCGCTGATTTTAGTATCACTACTACTGTTGGTTTGGCCATTACCGGTGAGAACATAAGTTTTGAGTGAAAAAGCCAACTCACAACTGATGGTCAACTTTAGGTTGTTCAATATGTCTCTTCGGGAATCAAGCACAGATTTACGGGAGAAGAACTTTTTAATACAATAAACATTGTTTGATTTCAATGTTACCCTATTTATGCAATCCTGTGCTGAATTATAAATCAATTATTAATATTTAACGACAAAACAACGCATTACCAACCTACTCTGGAGGTATTCCAGATGCTCTTTTTTCCATTATTGTTTATCAGACAAAATAGACATTTCATTTCAAGCTCCTTCATCGGATCATCGAACATGGCATGTAGAGATAATGCGAGAAAACCTTCGCTTTCGGAATCACTTCCATTGGGATACAAGCGAAGATGGAATTTAAATTGTTCATGGTCGGGTGAGTAGAATGGCTTCGAATCTAAGTAGGCCGCTAGTTCAGACGCACACAATGGAAAATCATCGATTATCCATTGATGCTTAATATGGCACCAGTCTGTCTTGGTATGAGACCAACTGTGCCACTCTGGAAGCGCTTCACCTGTCGAAGAATTCTGCTGGGGTCCAGAATGGCCCCTGTTAAGAAGTATCGGTCGTAGTCCAATTCCTTGGCCACTCATTGCGATCGTCCAAAGTTTGGACTCCAAACAAAACACTAAATCTGACTACAGCTTGATTGTTTGCTAATAATAACCAGACTGACATTTGATCGCAATGTTATGTCAACATCAGTGGCGTTTTCATATGAATACTTAGGGGGCATTGCGACCCACAATTAGTAAATCAATAAGAAATAGTTATAATAATGTTGAATGTGTAATGCCCAAAGAAAGGTGGCAGTAACCCAACAAAATCTTCTGAATACGAATCCAATCTAGTTACTCGACTATTCACATTCTTTTGCGTTTGTTTATATGCGAAATAGTCGTTTTGTTGTGCCTGCTCGCTAAATGCTTTTTGTGTTTCTTCATGAATCTTGTTTATTCAAGCCTTGAACTTCATCGATGATTTAATCTGTAGTTTTAATCTCACCTTTACTATGACACAAATTTGTATTAACTACATTTCTTTTTTGATTGATTGCCAGTGACAATTCGTCACACGGATTACTTTATTCTGTTTGGCATATGATGACTATCTAAAAATGGGTGACAACCGTGAACAACCTAGGCGTTCAACTCGATTACTTAAATTAGTGCAAACTTGCACATACCCGACAAATTCTTCAAATCAGGAATTAAATGATGTTAATGAAGCCACGGAACAACCGCCACTTGCGACACTATCACAGAACAATAACAATCAATCAAACACGAATAAGCAAGATGAAACTCGGCCAATTTTGCTCTCACAGTCGACCCACACAAAGAGTTCGGATCGAGCCCAATCATCCACTGGTGATGCCGTAATAGGTCCAAAATATGAATCTGTAAATCAGTCAACTTCACGCCTTCAACCAGATCGAGCCAATGCACCGGTGTCACATAGTGTTACATCGAATCCAGGTGAGTGGCGAATATATTAGTGCTATAACATGTGTATTAGCTAATATTTGTGAGTCAATATCTATTGCCAACACTATTGGTAACCATGATTGTTCTTTGTGGCCATGTTGACCAAAAGAGAAGTTCATTCTTTTCTCTGAGCACAGTGCAGTTTATTTCGAGTTAATAAGTGTTTAATACTGTTTGGCTTGTTTATTTCACAATATTTTGTGATGTATTTTGCGACAATCTATCCAATTTGTCAATATTTAAATGTTAACCATTAACGTCATCTTTCCCAAATAGATTCAAAAGTGTGCCAATTGGTTCGTATCGCATCTCAAAGCCATGGAACTCAAACAAATAAGCCCAAACAAACAAAGAAACAACCTGCACCAGTTAATTCTTTGAACCGACCTGTCTCATCACAAGCCGGAATCAAACCTGCTCCAGTAAATTCTTCGAACCGACCTGTCTCATCACAAGCCGGAATCCAACCTCCTCCAGTAAATTCTTTGAACCGACCTGTCCCATCACAAGCCGGAATCCAACCTCCTCCAGTAAATTCTTCGAACCGACCTGTCTCATCACAAGCCGGAATCAAACCTGCTCCAGTAAATTCTTCGAACCGACCTGTCTCATCACAAGCCGGAATCCAACCTCCTCCAGTAAATTCTTCGAACCGACCTGTCCCATCACAAGCCGAAATCCAACCTCCTCCAGTAAATTCTTCGAACCGACCTGTCTCATCACAAGCCGGAATCCAGCCTCCTCCAGTAAATTCTTTCAACCGACCTGTCCCATCACAAGCAGGAATCCAACCTGTTCCAGTAAGTTATGCAAGCCGACCTGTCCCATCACAAGTTGGAATCCAATCTGTCCCTGTAAATTATGCATACCAACCTGTCCCATCACAAGTCGGAATCCAATCTGTCCCTGTAAATTATGCATACCAACCTGTCCCATCACAAGTTGGAATTCAATCTGTCCCTGTAAATTATGCATACCAACCTGTCCCATCACAAGCCGTAATCCAACCTTATCCGCAAATTTGGTTTGGTCCGATACAAGCCGGAAACCAACCTGTTCCATTAAATTCTATCAACTGGCCTGATCAACCACGACCCGGTAACCAACCTGTTCCAGTAAATTCTATCAATCGGCCTGATCAACCACGACCCGGTAACCAACCTGTTCCAGTAAATTCTATCAACCGGCCTGATCAACCACGACCCGGTAACCAACCTGTTCCAGTAAATTCTATCAACCGGCCTGATCAACCACGACCCGGTAACCAACCTGTTCCAGTAAATTCTATCAACCGGCCTGATCAACCACGACCCGGTAACCAACCTGTTCCAGAAAATTCTATCAACCGGCCTGATCAACCTCGTCCCGGTAACCAACCTGTTCCAGAAAATTCTGTTAGACTGCCAGGTCCATCTCTACAAAATCAATTGATGCAGAATCCAATAGGTGCGTCATTACAAAACAACATTCCCCAAGGGCAAATTCCTTAGATCTTATCCCTAAATTTATTGAGACTTTATTTTGCAGATTTTTTAGGCGATTTCTATCGATACGAAGGTGGTGTTCTAATAAGATCTCCGTTGACTGAAAATGAGCGTCGAAATGCGAATGCGGACTATATGATGCAGTACAGTGATACGTTAGGATTCAGACGGCCGTTTCCAGTCCTTGTAGAAGAGGCTACTTCCTCGTCAGAAAGTTGGTCACGCAGCCAGGCGGTAGCTTTTAAGATAAATCACACCTGGACTATTGACAACTTTAGTCAATATCTGGTGGACAATGTTGTTAACGACCAGAACAACCAAAGGCGTTTGCCTCGGTTAGTGTCACCGGCATTTTCATCACCTGAAAACGAGTCAATCAAGTTTACTCTGGCCATTTTCCCAAGTGGAGAGAATGAAAGCAGCCGCGATTATATGGCAATGTATTTGCATTACCTTAGTGAAACATCAGCCCCTGACTCTGTGGGTGTGGCACTTACTGTCTTTGACGTGGACACTGACCCCAACAAGTTTTGCGGTATGAATCGGCTAACTAGCTTATCCAATTTTGCATTTATTATTTCAATTGTCAAACAGAATTTAGTCTTTCGAATTTCCGTCAAGGAAAAAGTTGGGGCTGGCCAAAGTTATCACTTCGATCCAGAATAAATTCTCCTAACAACAAGTTAAGCATCAGACTTGAGGTTTGTTTTTAGTTTGGAACTAACGAATCTTATGAATCTAATGAATCTTGTTCAGTTAAAGGTTATGACTGGTATGGTGCACTCATCAAGTTTCGACATTTCCAAGCAGGCGACCTCAATTTCTCCAGACAAACTTCGAGAAACACTGAGCAAAGATTTTGAAGTCCTTCTTGATAGCGGCAAACACAGTGATATGACACTTTCTTTTGCCGGCAGCTGCTACCCAGTTCATCGAGCTGTACTCGCAGCGCAATCTCCCGTGTTTGCTGCCATGTTTGAGCACGATACCGAAGAGTGTCGAATGAATCATGTCGATATAAAGGACATTGCTGCGGATGCCATGCCCGTCTTGTTGAAATACATTTACAACGGAGTTACACCTGACAAGGAAGTGATAACCACTGATTTGTTGATTGCAGCTGACAAGGTTTCAATAGATTCATCACACGTTTTCATTACTAATTTCATTATTATTCTATTATATTTCAGTATCAAATCGATTCGCTCAAAAGTATCTGCGAGGAATCGCTATCAGAAATCTTAGAGGTGGAAACAGTGTGCACTTTGCTTCTACTGGCCGACATGTACAATGCCAGAACTCTCAAGAACAATTGTATTATGTACATTACCGATCACTCGACTGAAGTTACCATGACTGAGTCATGGAAGAATATGGGCATGACACGGCCCGAGTTAACCATTCAGTTGTTTCGGGATTTAGCGCTACGCAATGGCAATTCTGCTAAGCGGCAAAGAATTTCTTAGTGTTTCAATTGAGAAATTTTGTTACTTTAAATCTTCAAACTATGTTTTTTTCAAACATCTATAGTCAAAGCCATTTATTGAGTCATTTTACAGTGGCGAAAAGTTGGTCTAAAAATCTCAATTATCAATGATCTGAACCTTATAAGATATACTCTCGGTTCAACCTGTTTCATATGTTCATTATTCAACCATCCTAAAGTCATGTTCAATCTTGAAAATCTTATTTGTTTTCCACGGAAACCTTGAGAATATCTTCCATCAACTCAGGCCAACACTCGACCACGATTTGCCATGCTTTGCTTTTCATTACCTGTGCAAAGTTATCAACGATGAATATCGCAAACTTCAATTTCAATTCATTTTCTTTACAAATATTTGCCAAAATGTAAAGAACCGCGGCTGATGCAATTGTAAGACTTAGTTTTGATAGTAGAAATCTTTCACATGCATTTCCCGAGTTGAATTCATTCTGATTATTAGTAAAGGAGCAATTAAATAAAACCAATTATAATTAATTGCTAAAAGTCTCACATTTTGTTCGGTGTCCAAACTCTTGTCTGCGTACTCTTCAATTTTTCCACTGTAGATCAACTTGAGCAACTCTTCAAACACGTGAACATCTTCAATGTTGCTCAACTCGATCTGATTCTCCATGTGTTCCATATTCTTGTGTTTGATAGTCCAAATATTGTTGAAAAACAGTGATGCCATAGCAAGGATGTTGTAGTGAGCGTACAATTTGCTTTCTCCGCCAAAATGAATCACCAAATTGGTGGCATGCTCGTGATCTAAGAAACTGGTCCACTTGTCTGCGATCACAATTTTTGGGATCCGCTTCGATTCGGGAATGACGAAAATGTCAATCTATTCAAAAGGAATTATCGAATTCTCAATAATTAATCATAATCTATACTAAAATTATTGAATATTACCTCAAAATCTATCGTAAATTTGTCCTTTACTTTTCCCAATTCATTTTGTTCGAGCAAATAATCTTGAAGCACCAAATCAGACCATTCCAAAATTGCACCTTTTGATATTCTTTTGATATCATCTAAAATTAAGAAAAGTTGTAATCTCTTTCCAAGCTTTTCCTTCTAAGTCCTACCTTTAATCCTGAAAGTCTCTCCATCTACACCCAAAAGCGACATTTTAAATTGCAACATAACATCAGTTTCCATCAAAACCGAACACAGCATAACACAAATGTCTTTCGCGTCCTTATTTCCAACTTTAGGACAGATTCTTATTGAAAATTGAATCTTCTCATTTTCAGGAGGGGAAAACTTTGGCGAATCTAAATAGAATGCTTGCTCTTTTTCACATTTGGGCATAATTTGTGAGAAAATTCCATCAACATTCCATTGATATGAACATCGGTAGTGAACTAATTCAGTTAGGACATGTGTGTACGATGTGGCAATGTCTCGTTGTCGTTTCACTTTCCATTGCTGGGAGAAGTTGTCAATTACAAAATTGTCTGATATTTCGAGTTTTCCAGGCGATTCGGGTGACATTTCAATGATGTACAGCTGAGGAGTTTTAAAAATAGATTACAATTAATATTGAACTGTTACAACATACCTCATAATAAATTGATAGTGAAGCATATTTCTTTGTTTTGATAAATTCGGGATTGAACAAACCCCAATGCCTGTCACGGTAGCTAAATTCTTCGAGTCCATCTATTTATAATGTTTTTAAATACTAATTTATTCAAATCTACTCGACAAACCTGAACTCTTCAGCCTTTCGCCAGTTTCATCATCAAGTGCATAAATCTGCAACTCGAACGCATCAACTTCTTCTCTGATCCATCGAGCCGGATTGATGAAATGTGTGTTGACCATACTAGACAGAACCAATTTATCCTTGCTGCCCTCGTCCATGCCCTTTGGATACATGCTAATTCCGAGTTCAATTTTCTTATTGAAATATATGAAAATTTCGTTATTTTGAATTCTAGGGAAACTTTCCAAGATTGGTTCAAAGTAGTCGTGAAAATTTTTCACAGTCCATTTGTGTAAGAATTTAGCTATTCGAGTATATGTTTTACTGGTTGGAATTGGATCAAGCGGGCTGTCCGTTTTGAGTTCCTTGTCGATGTATTCAGAAATTTTGATCTAGAAGATTTATTTTCCAATTAAAATAGAGACACACAAATTGGCAACCTACCTGCATGCAAACAGTTAGATTATTTCCAGTCAATCCAGTCAGTTGGCGATTGGTGTATGTTTTTTCAATAATTTCCTTTGATGAAATGTATTTGCCAATGTTTCCGTCCATTCCTTGTAATCTATCTCTCGATTCTGTAATTGAATAAATAAATCATCCTTTCACCACAATAAAAATAATACCTTTAATAAATCGATTCACTCGGTTGTCATCGTACACCTTTACCCGTTCGTAAATCTTGACAGGAGGACCTCGACACATTGGCCACAGAAAAATGCACAACTTGCCACTCGTGACCTCATCAAAACCATTTGGATACAGTCTAATGTGAAATTCATGCTCCACATTGACTGGTGATGTGAAATTGGGCGATTGAAGGAAGAAATATTTGTTGTTCTCGTCTAATTTGTTTGCAAAGTAGTTTTCAAAGTTTTCAATGATCCAACTGTGCTCAAATTCGGTGGTTTGTGGCTTAGGACTTAGGTCAGGGTTTTGAATCATCTGAAGACGAGGCTCGACGGTTTCTATCTGGAAAATATTATTACAAATATATTATTATCACTCTTTGTGTCTTGAACATACCTCACAAAAAATAGTCAACTTATTATCTGGCAGCAAAAAGTCATTGACCGAATTAAGCAATTTTTCATGAGAAATAAATTTTGGAAAGCCAACGCCAATTTTTGGAATAATTTTAGTACGAATCACTGTAAAATTAAATAATTTGGCAATGAATCATTAAAAATGATAAACATACTTTTATGTTGAACATCGTATCGCTGAATAAATGCTTTTCCATTTACCAAAATATAAATCCTATAACGAATGATCGTTTCTAATTCAGAATACAAAAACACGGATACATGAGTTTGAGTTTGTTCGTTATGGCCCTTAGGGTGCAATCGAAGATAAAAACGTCCAATCTGTTCATCTAGCTCGTTTTCTTCATTTTCAGGATATGGAGAAAAACATCTCGAATCGATAAATTTTGGATCGTCGTTTTGAAAGATTTCCTTGAAATTTTCGATTGTCCATTTGTGAGCAAATTTTATCAATGAATTCTCAGTGGCTGCGTTTGTGATGTTTTCTGAGAAGGAAATTGCACTGTCTGGTGTCTCGTTTTGAGTTTGTAGAGATAGCTTTGAAAGTTCATTAAGAACCCTTTCATGCACAATAGATTCATTAAGACCATTCTCGTTGATTATTTTAACCTAAAAATTATTTTTTTCCGGAAATATTAAAAGGTTTATTTAGTTTTGCTAATTTTACCTCACAAAGTATCGTCAATTTATCATCAATCAGTAATCCATTTGCAAAATCAAGCAAAAGATCGTTATCGATAAAATCCCAACCCCAATTGGTGCCATTAGTGATTTTAACTCCGCAACCTATAAATAGAACAGAGTGCAATAGGTAAAACCTACAGACACAAATTGAAATGACATACCCATCGCATTACAAGAATTGCCATTTTCATCTAACAACGAAGCCCGAAAATGAACCAAAACTTCTTTTCTCCAGTGTGATAAAAAAAACAGAAATATTCCCAAATAATTATTTGGAGATTTGGGGTAAACTTTGAGATAGAATTGATCAATGTTGTACTCGTTCGGGATTGAGAATATGTCCGAATCCATGAATTCGTCGAATCGTGATTCATCAGCACTGGACGGAAATTGAGTAAAATTATCGATTGTCCACTTGTGGGTTAAGGAAATTGTCTCGGTCCGAGCGTCAAATTTACTCGGTTGCACTAAAATGATTATTCAAATGTATGTTATATATCAGCAAATAATTTCCAAGTATAACTCACGTTCAATTTCGTCGATCACAGTTTTGGTAATGTCGACATTGAATGTATCACCATCAAACTTAACTTGAAACAATAACTTCAACTGATCATTTAACAGCAAATTGTTCACAGGATCAAACAGATAATCTCGCTCAATAAAATCAGCCCAACCCCAACGTCCAACTTTGTCCAAGATTACTTTGGTTTCTATAAATTAAATGTACTTTTGTAATTTTTTAGTATTAAACATAATAAAAGTACCTTTAGTATTGCATTTTCGGCCATCTGCATCGATTATTGAAATGTTCAACTCGATCTCAATACTTTCCTTCACAAAAATTTCATTCGACTCGAATGTCAAAAAAACCGAAAAAAACTTTTTCCATCGTTCATTCTCACCTTTTGGACACACTTCACAATAAATTTCTAACTTTTTAGACGTAGAGAAATTTTCACTATAAACAAATGGATGCTTTTCTGTTTGAGTATTATCAATTGAGAAATAATGAGAAATATTTGAGATAACAAATGGCTGGTTTAGCTGGATTGGAATTGGAATTTTCGCTGGTGGAGGGAACGAAGAAGAGGTTAGGGAATCCATATGACTGAACGAATTCTTGATTCGGAATGGAATCATTTTTGTATTGCAGTTTAGAAAGCAAATTTTCAAACAAAAATAAAAAAACAAGACAACTATTCGTTTTACGTATGGAGGATAGGCCAAAAAGTTATTACTTCTATTAAATAAACAAGTTTTGCGCTCGGTGAGTGCAGCTTGTTCTGCTTCTTGAAGAAACTTTCTTCAGTATATTTAGCCCATATTATAATAAACAGACATGACTTTGATGTTTGATAAAGATAGAAATATATCGTTTGTGCTTGGCACACAGAATGGCAGTCACGTACACCGCTCACTCGAGTTATATCTCGAATATCCTCTGCTGTCGGGCGATTAATCACAAACACTGCAGAAAATGACTGTCACATGTACATTTCACGTGTGGACTCCACTGTGGAGCACTGCAGTAAAATGATTATAATTCTTTTCTAGAAAAATACAACAATTTGCAGTTGAAAAATAAGCAATTAAAAATAAACAAATTGACTTGCCAAATTTAAGATTTATCATTCGGGTTAGATGATATGATGCATTATTTTGATATGAGCCCAATTGGTTATCAATAAGAAAATGACGATACATTTGAAAGATGGTAGATGGTTATTATTTAATTAAATGTCGAAAAACATATATTGAGCAAATTGGTTCCATAGGAACTCCCAACTTGGGAGCACAAATTGATGCAGCAGAAGGAAGCTAAACAAGTGAGGGAGCACGAGTACGCAAACAGAAAAGAAACAAAACATTCTATATAGTGTTTGAGCAAGTAACATTACTATTAGTAAAGTAACCAAACATGAACACGTTTGAAATTGAATAAATTTTTCCAAAATGTTTATGCTATGGCAAACAATCAAGCATACAAATACATTTCATATATCCAACGTGTCACATTGCTGGGATTGATCTCTGCAATCATATGAGAATAGTTTTCTTTAATAGTTTGCACTTTTGGTAGCAAGTTTTGTAAAGTTATTAATTTTTTACTAGCCACTTGTGTACTTGTATATTTATCAACCAAATATCGATAGAGCAGATGGCCAAATTGAATGTGTTGGTGTCTAATAAAAAGTATTAGTACCAAAAGTAATAACAATAACTCTTAAAATGTTAAAATTAATTATTAAAAAAATATTATTACCTAATATTTTCAGGGCATGATAAATTTGCTCGAGGTTTAAATAGCAATTGCGCAATAATCTAGGCAATTATTAAAATGTATTGCAAATATTTAAAAAAAACATTCAAGTTGATTACCAAATCTCTGATGGTTACATCCCCTTCCATTTCGATATTGATTTGTTTCACGTAATCAATATAATCTTCGATCACACTTTGACATTTCCACAATTTGGTAATTTCAAAGTTACAGAAAATGGCCATTTTTCCTGAATCATCCTAAAAATAAAAAAATAAAAACAACATTCCAAACGTTTAACATGCGAACCAATAATAATGGGTAGCCAAATTTATTTGCGTCAAACATGAAACTCGATCTAATGAGAATCAATTCCAAATAAAAAGGTTTCAAGATTCTTAGTTGATCTTCTCGGTATAGTTGTTTGAATGCAGAAATTTGCTTGCAATACCGAACAATTCTTCGCGAATAAAACATTGCAGAGTTGATTGCCTGGTTTAGGTTGCTCATAATTCCATCTGTGGGTAAATTGGATTCATTTTCAAATACACTCATTGCGTGTTGAACATCATAGATCAGTTGTCGTTCATATGAAACTAGAGTTGTGGCATATTTTCGCGTTTTCTGAATAGACATTTTCATATTTTCGCCACTGTGTACAAAATCACTTTCCGACAGCTCATTTATATGTTCAAGCATGACAATCTCATTTATTTTTCCCTCAATAAAACGATCTTTTGCTGAGCAATTTTCATCGCGGTAAATTTCGTTTGATTCCTTGCCCTTCACTTTCATGCCAGCCAAAATGCATTTCCAGAATCTACATTTGGCACAATTTTTTCGGTTAAATTTGTCAATCGCGCAATTGTCGTTTTTAGGGCAAATTAGTTTCTATTAAAATAAATATTTATTATTTAAATTATCAAAATAAAGCAAGTAAACCTCTGTTTGTAAAACATTTCGTTTGAAGAAAAATTTACACGAGATACATGTATATGCATTGTAGTTTAATCCTAAACAAAGATTAATTCAAATGAGACACCGTAAATAAATAGTACTATTTAAAAATTGAAATAAAAAAATAATTACCAGAAACAGTGTCTCCACAAATACCACATTTGATGCTAAAATTCTTTGGTTTCATGCTGCCAATTCAAAGGTACCTATAAAACAAATCATTCAAAATTTTGGCTTAAACCATAAACGAGCATCACTGACATTAATGCGAGCACATGACGCAACTGCAACTCGTACATGCTGCCACCGCATGTCGCTTTATGTGTACATTTTTATCAACAGATATGGTTGTAGTTGCTCCTTTTTGTTTTTGTGCTTAAACTTTGAACTGTTCAACAGAAATTGTTCTTCATTGTCAAATTCAAAATGGAATTGAACAAATACTCGAAATAAATATTCTTCGTCAATGCAGCAACGATAACATTACGAATTTCACCGAGTATGTACATCAAACGACGTGTTTCCATCGAGTTGAGTTCATACGAACTTGAACGTATCAAGGAAATACAATAATGCAAAATTGGCTATTTGTTAACAAAGTTTGTGTGCTAATAAATGTTGTAATCCATTTCTTAGAAATTATTTGTGCAGCTTTATGATAAGATTAAACAAAGAAATTCCACATAGCCATGATAGCTCCACATAAAACGGTACCTTTTCTTTTATGTATTAGTTATATTTTATCTTTATTTTACTTAATTAATTAACTCATATATTTTTATTAATAGGAAATGTTTCGTCAACGCCACTGTTAAGCGATTAGTAGAAATCTATTTGAAGGTCTAACTATTGGCTTATAAGCAAAACTACACACATTTGTGTTTTGCTTGTTTGTTTGTCAAGCATTTGTCTGTAAAGTCTGAAAATCATGGGCAAAATATTTGATCAAAAATTTACCTTGCGAAGCTTTTCCACTCAACTATCGAGCATTACTAAATCGAAACATCGTCTACCAATTTCATACGACAGTTACCTGATTAAAGATTTTCCTGGCACAAAATGTCATTTGGAATTTTTCATCATCAATGACCGTTTGGAAGATAATCAACCATTTTGTATGCCTTTTTAATGTTACATCCAAAGTGTGAAGACGGTAGAAAATTTAAGTTTACTATTTCGGTTCTCAATGAATTTGGGGAAAAATTCAATACGATGGGTAAGCTACTTATGTTGCAAGACAACTATGAATATTTCGTAATCATAAAATTGTATTATTTGAATGGCAGAATGGGACCTAGAACAAGACGATTTTTCCCGAGTGATCGATTGGTATCGTTACAGTTCGTGTGAATGCTTGCTGGATCCTAAATTATCACCTGCCAATTTACTCACTATTTGGTGTGAGGTATTGTTTCTTATTGATTAATTTATAAGATTATTTTAAAATATTTTTCAGATTGTAGAAACAAACGGAAATTAATTATTTCTGAAATCTACCTCAATTCTAATGTTATAATTCCGAAAATATTGCTAATAAAAATGGCAATGTCGTCTAGACATGTCTGCTTTTATTGCACAAAGTAACTTTTGATAGAGTGTATCATAGTAATTTAGTAATTTTAATTAGGTTATGCAGTAAAATAGATCAAACTAATTTCTTACAGTACACCTTGTTTGTAATATGCATCCTTAATATACGATAATCTACTGTTGCCTGGATACAATGATAAATTGCACATTGGATCAGCATTATTGCTTAATGGATGTTTGGTTAATATATTATAAGGTTTCACAGTAATAGCTACGTGTGCTGAACAGTTGATAAAATTCGCAAATATGGACACCACCACCATTCACACTTCTACTAATTCTCAAATCAAAACCTTCATTCTCGAGCACATTTGGACGGTGGAATGTTTCCAACAGTATTTGAACAGTTCCAAGAAGGAACGATTCATCGACTCCAACATTCAACATCACAATAATAAATTTAAATATTTTTTACGACTCAGTATTGAACCACCAGGACTGCCGTACGTGGAGTTGCATGTGGAAGCATTGAAAGATATCAAGTTTGAGATACACTACAAGATTGGCGTTCAAGATGTTCTCGGAGTAGAGGTCAAGTACTTGAGTAATGTTGGTGAGTGTGTTGAAAGATTATTCACTTATATAATGATTAAATAATTATAATAATTTAAAATGTCAGATTGGATCTCGAAACACTTGAAGTCAACTCCTGGAAAAGTAGACATTTTTACAGGTCCAGATTTGAATGTTGATCTAATTGAAGAGAACAACCCGGAATTATTGGAGAAGGGCAAGTTGAAGATATTTTCAGTGGTATGAAATAATATATTTCATTTATTGAATGTTTGACAATTGCTTTTTCTCTATAGATCAAATTTGTTGCCGAAGAAAATACGACTGAATTGTAAAAATTGATAATAAATGCACGAGTTTATTCATATGAATGTGATTGCAACAAGAAATAAAGTTGACTCAAAGAATCAATCAATTTGTTCTTGATTTGCTTGATAGAAAATATAGAATGCATGTGATTGCTTTAGAGAGTAGCATGCAAAAGTCGAACAATGTTGTAGCTTTGCAAAGTACGAATGGTGGACCAAACGAAAGCATCTGAGTTGGCGACAATGTGAGCGGCAAACAAGGCAGCGTTGTCTGCTCCGACCACTGTTGCTGTGGCCATTCCTGAGGGAATTCGAAGTGAAGACCACACGTCGGCGTTCAAGATGGAAACATCAGTGGATGGTGGACTGCTGATTACTGCATATATTCAAAGGAAAATTGAGTTACAACAAAATATCATTAAAAGTAAACGACAAAATTACCTGGAATTGGAAGATTCGCCCCCAAGACAGGACCGAGTCCATTGCTCATGCCAGCAATGGCAATGACAGCCTTAGCCGAGGTCCACTGTTGAATTCTTGCAGCCAGATCCAAAGTTTTTCTGGTTCCCTTATGAGCGGAGCTAACATGAACATCCACATGCTTCACACCGTATTTCTTGGTCAAAGCATCCCGAATTTTGTAGGCATAATCTTTGTCAGATGGTGATCCGACCACAATCGCAATGGTAGGTGAGTAATTAGTGCCTTCAACGGATTTGGGAATCAACGAACTGAACAGTGATTGGGTCCGTTCGGCAACGGTTTGGAAGTTGGCCTTGACCAGATTGAGGGCTTCGGCATTAATTTGCGAGTTGTCCATGTTTCGGTACACTTGTTTGTCCAACATCAATCGCTTCTCACCGTTTGGCCACAATCTCCACGAGTCATTATCGATCACATCGGCGACAACAATCGATTTGATTCCATTCTCATCAGTGACACCAAACTCAATCTTCATGTCAATCAATGAGTGATTCACTGTCTGCCATCCTCGCTCAAGAACTTCAAAAACTAGATTGCTGATTTGGAACATTTCCTGAACATGCTCAGCGGTGATCAACAATCCACCAATGTTCAACTCAGCACCAATCAAGGTCTCCTCAGACCAGTAAGGATCGTGATTGGCGTCATCCTTGAAGAATGTCTCCAACTTCAACGGGGCAAATCGATATCCTTCCTTAACGTGTGGATTACGCTTCAAATACGATCCGGTGGCAACTCGTCTCGAGACCCACTCAATTGGAATCATTTCACACTTCTTGGCGATGAAAGACTTCTTCGAATCAGGATTCGAATCGGCAACTCGAGACACGAAATGAGTTTTCACGCCAATTTCGCTCAAATACTCAAACACGGCACAGTTCGTTTGAGTGGAAAGAATCGATTTGCCTTCAATCACGTGCGACTTGACGCCATCTCCTGCAGTGATTCGGTCCTTGTTGAGCACGTACACATGGCTACGGTGCTTGTCTCCATTCAAATTGTACACTTGCTTTGTTTTGCCTTCGATCACAAGTGAACCAATGTCGGACTTGGAGATTTCTACAAAAGAGGCAAAGATTTTAAAGATTAATTAATTAGTCAAGAAAAATTTGTCGTAAATCAATGTAATAACTTACCCATTTTGAGGTAATGTGGTTTGGTTACAAAGTGAATACAGTGAAAATAATTTGGCTGAGAATGAAATGCGAACTGAGACTTTGTGAGACTACACTCAAAATGATCTTAAGTAACTTTGGCGATGAACTTTTGGTTGTTTGTTGTTTGCTCTGCTGGCTCGGTGATCAGTCGATGGTGGTCTGAAGAAGAAATCCCTGTTGATGTTGATAAGATTTACTGCATTGAAAGCAGCAGTGAAAAGAGCATGTGCTTATCAGACTAAGCTTTTCACTTGTGACTTGATCACTACTTCTCGCGATGAAATCACTCGATTGTGATTTGGTGAAATCACTCTACGAAATGAAAGTATGCAACTGTGATGTGCTCGAGCTGCTTTATCAGCGGGCACACAACAGCGGGAGGTAAATATCAATTCGATCAGGCAAAACTACCATCTCGAACATCTTTGCAACAGTGACTGACAAACCAGTTTTGGAAGAACTTCATTACAAGACAAACGAATCTATAGATTTATATATTTTGAGGAGGTGCCTTTGGGCATGGAAAGCGATTTGAAAACTGAAAGCTTTTGAAGAATGGAAAGTTTGAGAAACACTTGAATTGCCACAAAAAGTCGATTTGTTTATAATTTGCAAGTGTCACTCTGCAATATCTAAATGAAAGTCTAGAAACTTGTTGTTTCTTATAGAAGAAGACTCAATCACCGAATAAACAACCTCTAAGGATCATAGTGCAATAATGGGTCTTCCAAATCGATTCAATTTGGTCACATCACACATTTTGTGCCATTTATTGTTGACGAGTTGATAGAGTGCAATGTGAATGTACATAATCCTCCTTATCGGTACTGCAATCACCACAGTTTGATGAGTTACCAGGCAAGTTTTTTTGCTTTGCGAGTACAGACATAGGCAGACAAACACCGACAGCAATATCTTACGATACAGTCTGCAGCAATTCAAACTGACAGATGAATTGATGTGATCACAGCAAGCACAAGGTTATTCAAAGAGAAGACATACGAGGAGATCAGCTTTCACGTGGTGATTGGAAAAGGCACTTGTTGATGCAATCAAGCAATATTGAATTTGCAGCATTTGACAAGATTTAGGCAAGATTCAACCCAGAGAAAGCAGTACTCTGCAGAGTACATGTAAAAAATGTCAAATACGTTTGGCCATTGTATTTTTTTTGGTCAACAACATTTGGAAAAATGTGTTTAGTACCAAAAAGGCTCTCAAGGCATAAGAGAAAACAACAGAAAATCATTTAATCTATATTTATTAATCTCTACACCTTCGCATATGCTCAAAACCGAATCAGTTTGTCTAAATGCATACTATTATTTTAACTAAGTTTATATTAAATATTTGAAGTGCTTAGATTTTTTCACAGGATTTTCTGGTTTCTGGTCTCTTCATTGAATGGCATGAAGTTCATTCGTTAATTAGCTCGTTCGATGAGAACGCTAACAAATTAAGTAAAATTAGCAAACGTCAACACAAAACTCTTGTTCCCATACAACTTTCAGTTTCATTGAGGTGACTTGTTCTCAATCCTAATCTCCATTTCTAACAGTGCGTCCAACAAGATGATGAGCAAAGATATTCCCCCTCCGCCACCAATCAGCCTTCACAACCGTGAATGGATTCTCCGTCAACTGCAGTGCCCTTTCCAAGGAAAAACTCCGGGTGCGTCTAAATTGTTCTGTTCGCAGATTCACACTCCTACTGGCTGCCCCTTTGGCCACCAATCTCAATTGGACAATCAGCCATCTCCAAGTTTAAAAATTCCTGAGAGCAAAATGAAAGAGAAACCTGAGAGTCCACCCTATCCTATTGGTTCATCACTGGTCCCGATTCCCGAGGGCATTTGTATCCAGGCACTTATGGAAAAGTGTGATGCCAAGGACCCAGGGGCTTGCTCAAATGGAGCTCATCCTAGTATGCAAGAACTAGCAGATAAGTGCAAGATTGTTTCACTCATGAATTCACCTCCAAAATGAGAGATGGTAGCTGACTTAATTTGTTGTTCTCAATAAAATACTATGTTCAAAATGTCATGTTCATATTGTATCTTAAAGAGATTCAAACAATTTGGTTGGAATGTTTAGAGGTTGACATTTGCTATTGTTGCCATCAACATTGAACTAAGCATTTTCTCCTGGGAATCCGATCACCGATCGGAGAAGAACATGTCGGTCTGTGATGTCTTTGAGTAACATTCTCAATAGGTTTGTAAAGATGTTTCTTACCAACCACAATCATCACTTCAATAGCATATGATTATCTTGTTGAGTCTCGCATAGACAAAACGTCAGGTTTGAAGATTATGAAAGTGCCGAATGAGCTCCTTCAGAGACAACAGAGACATCAACTCGGACCAGTACTGCAGTCGATTCCAATGGCCATTCATCTCACAGAGAGAAAGTCGACCAAGAATGATTGGGTGAATCGTGCGATTATTCTAAGAGAGACAAATCAAATAAAGTGACAATTAGAAAATACATTCGTTGCTTTGTTCATCGGACTAAATTAACAAACATTCAAAGTCATTATTGCAGGATTGCTTTCAAATCGTAATACGTAAATCGTAGTGGTTGGTTGTCCGTTGCATTCTTTGTTGAATCGAATTCAATTCCACTGTATAAACAAGTCGAGATAGGACTACACTCAGTGGCGTATTTAGTAGGGGGCTCAGGGGGCCATTGCCCCTCATTGGCCGGCTAAAATGCCATTTGAAACCTCCAGACAGCCTTTGGCTAGGGCTTGGGTCAATGGGAAGTGCCCCCCATTAGGCAACATCCTGGATACGCCACTGACTACACTGCACTGCAAATAGGGCAGGTCCAAGTTCATTCATGAAAGACTTTTAAATTTATTCATATAGGAACAAATAAATGCACCATAATTGCATTTTTGCATAAAACTAAAAAGCGCAGATATTTCACTTCACATTAAAATTGAAGAATGTGTTTAATAGCATTTTAAAGAGCTAAACATGTTAGAATTTGTAATGCTATTCATTGAGGGCAATCATTCCCATGGAAAATCAGATGTGACTTCAAATGCACATGCTTCGTGATCACTAATACTTTCATTGTCTTCATTGTCACTGGTATATTCGGAGTGAAAGGCAATCTCAATCTCTTGGTCTTCGTTTTGCTCGTGTTTTTCGAACAATGTGCCAAGGGTATTGTTACCAGGAGTCTGCACCAAATGTTCAGATGGTTTATCACACAAAGGGTCGTTTTGCATAGTGTCGATGAAGTCTGGGTTTAGTTGCAGATTAGGGTTGGCGACCAAGGTGGAAGGTAACTTCCGTAGATACTCGAGAGCCTGGGTCTGCAGATGAAGTGCACTGCTCGTAGTGGCCAACTGGTACAGGCTGACTGCAGTAGAGGGGCCCAGTCGAGAGCAGAGCTCTTGTTCGCAGAGGGTCTTGAGTGGGTCCAGTTGGAACTAAAAGGGAAGATTATGAATTGAATTATTCAATATTAACAGTATAAATTATTACCTTGTCTGCAAGGACCAGCATATGCGAAGCAAGCTTATCGAGGTTTTCAACCTGTCCGGTGTAAATGAAT
Organism: Rhizoglyphus robini; assembly: GCA_023373905.1. Classification (NCBI taxonomy): domain Eukaryota; kingdom Metazoa; phylum Arthropoda; class Arachnida; order Sarcoptiformes; family Acaridae; genus Rhizoglyphus; species Rhizoglyphus robini. The sequence continues at coordinate 7,124,729 of JAKIJQ010000001.1, read as the reverse complement.
CGAAGCATTTCATTGAACTCCTCTGTCTGGGCATCGATATAGGCAATCTGGACACAGCTGGACGAACTTTCCTGCATGTCGTGTTCGAACATGGCTCGGAACACCGAGGACTGTGCCACTAAGACAGCTTTGTGAGCAGAAAGTTGACTGCCATCGGCGAAGGTGAAGACTAGATCAGTGAATTTTCTCGAATTCCACAGGTTAGAACCGAGGTCGAGGGCCGGGTTGATGTGGCTCATTTCGCAGTCCACCGTAGAAATGTAGTGGGTCACGTAACTGACCTGTGAAAGGTTGTAAATGAAGGACGACAAATATGGAATGATATACCTCACAGTACAGTGTGAGCTTGCCATTAGGCAACAGATCGTTAGAAGGGTCAGTCAGTTCGTCCCGAGAAATAACTTGATATATTCCCCAGTTGTCCTTTTGGCCTTCGAACACAAACTTTTTATCTAATTGAACAATGTTAATACTCATTTTGCAATGACAATTAATACATACCGAGAGTCAAATATTTGTTTCCTCGCCCATTCATCACAGACAAACTGTAGCCAACAGCCATTCTCTCGACAGACGCATCGTTGCACTCGTAGTGAAGAAACCAACTCAGGTGTTCTTCACTTTCGGTATCGTACCCTCTCGGGTACATTGAGCAGTGGAACCACACTTTGTCGTTGTTCGGTGCGGAAAACTTACCCGACTCAACATAATCCACAACAGGGTCGCGAAGATCACAGTAAGAGAAGTGCTCGATGGTCCAGGTGTGCTCACAAGTGAACACTTTCATCGAGGTACGAGCTCGGACCGAGGTACGATTGTGGTCGGTGAATGCACTTGCACGAACAGACGCATCATTAATGACTTGTGGCTTTGAACTTGATCCGAACAGTCGTTTGTAAAGAGCAAAAAGCGAACAGCTAACAAGCGGACAAAATATTTCCGGAATTACACAAGCCAATGACCATTGCAATGGCCCATGGACGATCTTGGATTTCAGAGACATCTTCACAAACAGTCAAGCTAATTTGGCTTTGCGAAGTACATGGGAAAAGTGCAAATAGATTTGTGTTCAAATCATAAGCCAATTTAAAATTGTAGTTCTACAACATTCGAAATAGTTTCTTTTCGATTCGACTGAACTCGAATGTTGCAATAATAATAAAGCCCAATAGATGACAGCAGATGAGGCTCAACTTAGTTTAAAGACTTGGCACAAGAACATTTGTCAAACTTAATTAACAAGTTAAGTTAACTTACGATGGTTGATTGAATTGGATGCAAAACAATATTTGTGAATTTATAATATAATTAGATTTTATTGGCTTAACAATTTTGTGAAACCCATCAATCATTTTACAATTTGTTCCTCAATTGTCCACACATCATACATGAACCAAAGCACTAGCATGCAAAATAGAAATGCCCCAAACAAGCCAAAATACGATGCCCCATACAACATGAGCACATCAAGTTGGTAGCTATTGATATTGCTTTCTGATGATGCTTTCAACAACTCAAATTTCCACTGATCATTCAGCAGTATCTTTGCCAGAATGAGCACACAGTCGGCAGCACTGTAGGCCAGGTAGCACTTGAGATAGGCCAGTCGATTCTTGATTGTCCCATACAGTCCACTTAGCTCGCCAGCAAGTGCAGCCAATAAAATGATGCACATAATTGGTAAAATCTATTAAGAATTAATATTCATAATAATTAAATCATTTTATCAACTTGCCCGAAAGTTAGAGAAACTCTGTTTGGTCGCAATCGAATTATTGAACATCAGGACGGTCACAATTAAAGAGTAACCCAAATAAATAAGATTCCACACCAACACAAATAGAATCAAACATTTGCGCACATTGAAATATTTTGGTTTTTGCACTAGTGAGTTGATAGCAATCAACTCTTTGTTTTTGGAAATTGTTGAAGAAAACATTATGGTTTGTGCGCTTATTGAAAAACACAACACAACAAATGCTTTAAAGCAAAATAAAATGAGCTTGTTACGAGCTGTGAAGTATATTACAATAATGTGCCATTTTCGGTGTCATTGTGCTGAAGGAAATGTCATTTTAAAGCAACTAGCTGACATTTCAATCTGCTAGGACCAAGTGGCATAGTAATAAAAAAAAGTGGGTAAGCACGCACATGGGATGCATGATCAAATGCACTGGACAAAACTCACAATTGACAATTTAGATGAAACCGAATTGCTGTGCAATGAAAGTGCAAAGTAAACGGCTGGTTTTACTGCTTCGGAGTAATGGCCTAAAATTAGTACAACTTTTGACTTTTTGTGTATATCAGTGACTCTTTTCTGTCATTATAAATTGATGGTTTAGAAATTTTTCTCAAATCAGCGATGATTAACTTGGTAATTGTTGAATAAAATTCTTTGTGCGAGATTTTACCAATTAATGAGTTCAGTTTGAACAAATCGATAATCAATGATTGATTCTGATCTAAATTAAAAACACTGTTAAATTATATTCTCATTAGGACCAATCATATTCGCGGGATGTCATAATTACAGATTCTATATTTGTCAATCAAATTAATTTGAATTGTCTGTGAATTGAATTTAATTGCTGTTAACAAACAATTGAATTACGATCGACATGAACATGCGATCGATAAGCTATCGCGACAGCAACCGTGGCGAGACATGTACTTCAGCGATGAGCCAACTAATAAAACATTCTCATCTTCAATACAATTGAAACAAACAATCAAATTGAAATTGATTGATAAGTGGGCCAATTGAGGCTAGTCGAGCTATTTATGGTAATAATCAGTGGCATCATCCAATCACAACTGTCTCATCGTTCATTTTCGCATCATTGCGACAAGTCACAAAATCAATCAGTGGCATACGAGCTCTTTTACACGCATACGCAAGTGAAATGTTGTGCAAGTGCAATCAACTGCAAGAAATCAGTAATCTAGAAGACATTTGCAAGTCTGCTCAAATAATGTATTTTCGGTTAATTGGCCAAACAGGCAATCGCTAATTAAATCCTTCGAATATTAATTGAACTGTGTGTGTGCACATGTGTGTGGCATGCAGCTAATGCGGTAATACACGAAAGCTAATGTAGTGTCAGGTCGAGGTCGTTTGATCGCCATTTTAGGTCATTACCGCATGCATGCACGATGCATAGTGAAGAGTGCCATACGGCTATTTCGCGATATCGCTAAATTAGCCATCTTAGTGTCTCTCTTGGAGTGGTCGACTTGACTTGTGAGACTTGGAACGAAGGTGGGATTTCTCTCACTCCGCCCGTGCGACATGTGTGAGAACATTTCCCCCGGCACACCAATCACCTGATTGCTCGAAATCGATCAGCCTCTAATGGCTCATAGCTCATTGTCAGTGGAACAATTATGTTTGCTCTAGACAAATTACATTCATTTTCCACTGCCATGTCCATTTCGAATGACTTTGGTGTTGGAAAGATCTATCTCAAATGTCTTGTTTGATTGTTTGAGTGTCCAAGTTGACATTTAACAAATTAAACTTTTCCTTTATTTTCCATAAGCGACATTTTATATATTTTAACTTTCATAATAATGACTTTGTGCTATGACTTTCCTTGACCAAAGAGGAAGTCATGTCTGTGTCTGTGTGCATGCTGGTGAATCCAATTTTATCAGTGCTTACCTTGTTCTGTGCATTTGAGTGTGTGCATCGTCGGTCTTGTGTGTCTAATTGAACGTCTGCAACGAAATTGTGATTCAAGTTTGGGTAACGTTTGTCCTAATGTGGCTGCTATTTCTATCATCATAAGATCTCAATCATACGTAAATAATTTACTGCAAAATGATTTACTCTGTGTATCCTTACTACAAAGTGCTTTTAAAGATCTACAAGTTTGAAAATACTAGAAAGTTCTCTTTATCAATAACTACAAGGAAAACAATTTTGAGCATTTTACTATTTTGAAGAACAAGTATTATTTATCATTCAATGGTTGCACTTGTGCCGGTCTACATATTGTTGCTCGTTTTGCATTTCGCTGTTGTTATAATTTGGCAAATAATGTATTTCAAGATTTTATCAGTGAACTAAATTCATTAGATTGCCTTGCACTCAAACATTTGCATCATCACAGTCAACAATAAAAATATGCTTACTCGGCATTTCCCCAAATGTATCAAATAGTATAAACAAATAACTTCTTTTTCTTCATTTGCATTTCGCTTCAATTTAGTGTGATATCCTTGTTTCTTATCAGCTGTAGATAATACATTTCAGCAAGCTTTATCCATTCATGTGACAAGGACCTTACTGACTTCACTAACAAGCTCGTAGTATGATGCGTGTGACTGTCAAAGTTCAAACTTATCAATCACACAACCAACCAATGAAATCCATCAAGATTAATCTATCCAACAATATAGCGCACTGAATTTATCTTTCCGATGCACTAAGGAACAGATCAATTTTCCCCTCAAGTGTTGATCATCCAAGTGATATAACATAAAAATTGGTTTCGATCCATACAATCAAAGTGATTTTCATGTATAAGTTTGCTCACAATATAAAGTTCACAATATCAGTGGGCCACATTGAGTTAAAGTCCAGGTCTAAGTCTGATTAACACTTTTGGACTCTAATCGCCCGTCTGGAAAGTTACTTTTGATTATTCCTTTTGCTTAAAACTACCAAACCAACGATTCATCATGGCCAGTTATTTAGAGATGGCTGTCGGCTTTACAGGCGCTATATGGCGCGATATCGTGTAAGTTAATTACTGACGAAAATAATCTTGTTTGGCAATACGCAATTGACTAAGTTTTTTCCCATTCAATTGATAATTCAATTGATAACACATTAATGAACCGCCGTAAATTTGTTAATTTACAAAATTGCAAATGATATTTATGCACCTACAATGCACATATTGATAGATAAATGCTTATCAATTGCGTGTTTGCAATTCAAATGGGGGCAATCAAGTGCATATTTAATATTTAATCATTATTTTCAGGTCATTTCTCCTGTACATGAAATTTCAAATAATATTTCGCAAAGTGTTCATCTTTCGTGAAGTTTTGGTCAAACAATTTGATAAAATCGTAGATCGGCTGCCAAACAAAACAGCCATCATCTATAAAGGTGAACGGACTCGTTTCATTGATGTACAAAACTTGTCGAATAAAGTTGCCAATTGGATAGAGACTAGTCTAGATTTGGGATTAGACGATGACAAGTTGCCACAAATCAACGATGGCGCAGAATCACTGCAGCAGCATCAAATTGGCCTCATGCTGGGCAACACGCCAGAGTTGATTGCATTCCTAATCGGCATCGCACGTGTCCGTGCCACTTCGGTTCTTTTCAACACAAACCACAGAAGAGATTCACTACTTCATTCATTCGATGCTACCAACTGCAAGGCGGTGGTCTTCGATGCCAGATATTTAGAGGCAATTCGCGAAATCGCACCACAACTCTCGGACGATATCAAATTTTATCTTTACGATCGAAATTGCATAAATGAAATAAATAATAATAAAATTAAATTTGATAAGGACAACTACTGGCAATACAATGGAATAAACAAAAATGATCTGATTGATCCGTTTGTGGACAATTTTGCACAGATTCTGGACCAGTATCCTGAAACGCCCAGTAAGAAGAAGTACAGTTATGAACTGTCCGATAATGTAAGTATTTCCAATAAGTGAGTTTTAAGCTAAAGTTATTGTCCATTAAGATTACCTTCATCTTTACTTCTGGAACCACTGGTGGAGCAGTGAAAGCTACTCCCACCAACAATGTTCGATACATTGTCGGCTTTCTATCACAATCTCACGCCTTCAGCATCACAGAACAGGACAACATCTACATTTCATTGCCACTCTATCACAGTTTTCCTGGTGTGATCGGACTGGGAAGATGTCTCCTTGGCGGTAGTACCATTACTTTGGCTGAGAAATTTTCCGCCTCTAAATTTTGGTCAGACTGTACGCAGAATAAGTGCACGGTATGTTGATAGAGAAGCTTTCGATAATAAATTGATTTGTCTATAAACAATCATTCATTGAATTGCAGGTTGCATTGTACATTGGGGAAATCTGTCGCTACCTTTTGGCACAACCAAAAACTTCAACCGAAATTGAGCATTCACTTCGAATGATGCATGGACTTGGCTTAAAGAAAGAAATTTGGAGCGAATTTTGTCAAAGGTTCAAGATTGATAAAATTTCAGAGTTTTATGGATCATCCGAAGGAAATATTAATCTTTGTGAGTAATAAATTGCTCATACAATGAAATTATTCCTAATAACTTTATTTGATTATATTATATTTAGTTAATATCAAAGGCGTGGAAGGAGCCTGTGGATTTATTCCTTACTACTTTGGTTACTTAACCCGATTTCTCTTCCCAATCTACCTGATCAAGGTCGATCCAGTCACACTCGAACCAATTCGTCGTAAGAATGGATTGTGCAAACTTGCCCGTCCAGGAGATGTTGGACTGATTGTGGGCGAAATTAATGATCACATTTTGTACACCAAATTTCTGGGCTACACCTCAAAAGAGGAGACTTCAAAGAAAATACTGAGAAATATTTTGAGCAAAGGAGACTATGCCTTTGTGTCGGGAGATTTGATGGAAATGGATTTGTATGGAAATTTATACTTCAAAGATAGGACTGGCGATACGTTCAGGTGGAAAGGTAAGTTAGAAATGTTTGATTAACTTTAAATGTGATTGTAAATGTACTTTAGGCGAGAATGTGTCCACAACCGAAATTGAATCAATCGCAGCTCAATTCCTAAGTCACCAGGTGTGCACTGTGTACGGAGTGACAATTCCGCACACGGACGGTCGAGCAGGCATGATTGCCATCAAGTCATCCAGTGACAAAAACTCTGCCATTGAGCTCGATGCCTTTCATCGTTACATGCGAGCTCGAGTGCCCGAGTATGCGATACCGAAATTTGTCCGATTCACCGATCAGATCGAGACTACATCAACACACAAACTAATCAAATATAGACTAAGGGAAGAGGCATACAACCCGGGACTAGTGCAGCCCGAGGATAGAGTGTTCTACTTTGATAAAACTAGTGCACAATATATTCTCCTGACGGAGCAAACTTTCGAGTCAATTCAAAATGGAAAAATCAAATTTTGATCATTTAAAATACATTCTATATTCAATAAAACGTGATATTTCTAGTGTTCCCGGTGACTTCATTGGCAGAAGTACTTTCTTGAATTTCATCGATGTCGATTGCGATGACCTGTAAAATTATAAAAATATTGGCACAATTATAAATTGTCGATCTTTGAAGAAATAAACATTTAAAAAAGCCAAATCAGATTTACCTCACAATGCAACGTCAATTTATCATTGTCCAGCAATCCATTGGATTTATTCAATATAGTTTCACACGTGATATATTTAAACCAATCTTTGGTCTCATTGTTTTCAAAATGAATTTCCCATTCTAAAATAATTGAAAATTCTAAACCGTATTTTAATCATATATAATTATAAAGTAGACTTACCCCTAGTGCAGCATTTCAGATAATTTGCATTTAAAATAGATAATTTCAATAAAAACTTTCGATAATTTCTCATAATAGCAGGCGGACACGTCAAATAGAATGAAACAAACAAATGCTTCTTGCTGTGTTCTTCGCCGTCCTTGAGAATGAATACTTCGAATTGATATTTTGGTATTGCAGCCTGTTCCTGGTGTGGCAGTTGATATTTGAAGAAATTACTAAACTCAATGATTTGATTGCGACGATGGTGTTTGTTCAGTTTTTGAGTGTAAAAATTTTTTATTTTGAATTTACGTGCAAATATCTTTTGTTCTGCCATTTTAAAATTAATTAGCCACAAAGATTTAAGAAACCAAAATGAATATTTGCAATGTTACAAAACAAAACTCCCATTACATTGTATATAAAAACTGACTGAAAATAGTGCAACATTTATTTAGAGGTGTTTTGCAGAGCTAGTGCAAAACAAATAGTACAAAACGCTAGTACGTCGTCGTGACATCATATTTTGTTGTTGCACAATTATCATTTGCGAAATTAACTGATCACTGTAGTTAAGATATCATTTAAAATGTAATAACACATTCTAAACATATACTGATTTGACTTACGTTTTCCAAAATAGATCGAGGCTTGGGATTGAGATGCATGTTTGCTGCCAGATGAAGTCGAAGGCATGTTTCGTTGTTCTTCAACAGAAGCCCGTTGTTTCCACAATCAATATAGTGAGACAGTCTCCATTTCCAGTTCAATTGATCGGGGTGACAACATCGCCACCATAAGCACCAAAACAATTCTTAAATTTTCTCACTTTTGTTTGCAGCAGTCCGAATTGACGATCAACATGGCCAACAATTCTGTTGGACAAACAGAATTGGTTCGAGCCATTTTATGTAGAAACACTCGTTCAGTAACGTACAGATGAACAAACGTGAGTCTATTTGGTTGATTCAGAAATACAGGACTACTTGCTCCTCCCACATTTCATTCCACATTGTGCAAAGAGCGGCACGCCACTGTCGGCCAGTCATTTGGCTAATTTTGTGTTTGAGTAACGTGTTTGTAATGATTCCAAAATATTCAGAAATAAATTTTGAAGATATATTTATTGAAGAATAATACAGATTTATAATTTAATATCAAAATTGTCACAATCATCAAACAAAGTTAATTTCATTAACGACTCTGTCTGTTTGTTGTCTATAATGTCCCAAAATACTTTAAAAAACAGCTCTGGGTGGCACTTGTGAAAGTCTCGAAAATCTTCTTTGGCTAAATTTGAAGCTTCACTAAGGTAAGTTTCAAATTAATATAAAGTATATTATTAAATGTGCACTAAACCTTTTGACAAATTCAATTGCTTTAGTTTTCAAACCAATGGAGCTGTGCATATCTGCCAAAACCAAAAGATCAAACACATTTCTGGTGGACATTTTTAGACCTAGAGAGTCTTCGCATAATTTCTTCAGGCTTTCCAATTGATACTAAGATTATAATCGAATGATTTAATTTATAAATTAAATTGTTACCACAATCAAACCTTATCAGCAGCAATCAACAATTTCTCGTCCATTTCATTTCCAAGTAAATCGACATCAGCAGAATAAATAAATTTAAGCAATTTCTCAAGTACCTCATGCTCAATGTCGACAATGTCAACTCGATTGTTTCTACTCTCCTTCAATTGATGTTCAAACATTTTAGCAAAAACAGGGGATCTTGAAGCCAATATTACTTTATGTGCACGAAATTCTTTTCCTTTTGCCACCAAAGTTACATCACAAAATCTGTTTGGTTCATCAAGAAAAATCGAACCAAAATCTAAAGTCAATTGCTCTTTTGCCAAACTACAAAGCTTTGATCGATTTTGTTCTTGAAGTATTGAGGTTGAACTTGTTGTTTCAATGTCGCCAATTATGTTTATCTGAAAAAAGTAGTCAGCAAAAAATGCGTATATAAAACTCAAATTCAAAATACCTCGCAATAGATGGTTAACTTGTCATTGGGCAATAACTTATTTTCAGGATTGAGTAGTTTTGTTCGTTGAATGTATTGATGAAGACCATAACCATTTTGTTGAGTGAATTTGATGTTGTACTCTGATTAATATTCCAAACTATAAATATTGAGAATTTGAAATTATTCAATGCTAACCTTTAGTATGACATTTTTTGCCCGCACTGTTTACAATTGAAAGTTTAAACGAAGTTTTCACATTTCTAACATCTCCAACATTAAACAAGAATAGCGAAACATAATTTCGATTCTCCTGACACTGTCCTTTAGGAAATAAACTCAGATAGAATCGTTTTATGGCATCACTTGAATTTGTGGTAAATGCTTCCGAATTTACTGAGGAGTGTTCGTTCTTTTGGTCCAGACAGCGGAAACTGAAATTATCAATTGTCCAAATGTGACAAAGTTTGTCCACTGTTTGCTTTGTGTGTGTCCAACTGGTCGATGAAATGTTTGAGCTTTTAGTTTCGATAAAATTGGCTAAATTGTTTGACATGAAATTATCTAGAAGTTTTGGATCGCATGATTTCGATGTGGATCGTTCAATTATGTCTATCTAGTTTTAAAGTTTAATAAAATTTACTTTTAATAATTTGAAATATTGTTAAACAGAATGTAATACCTCACAATAAATGGCCAATTTGTCGTCTGGCAATAGATTTGAAGAATTTTTCAAATCTGTATGACTGATGAAATTCGCCCAGCCCCAGAAGCCATTTTCGCATATTTTCTTGACATTCTCTACGTACATAAATGTACATTATTAGAAAATTAATAATTTTGTGAATTACAAAATCATAAATATAATTATAGACATACCTTTAGTTTTACAGCAAGATTCCTGGTCGTCCAAAATAGCAAGTTTGATTTTCAAATTCACTTTATATCTTGAAGAATCGAGATGAAGATAAACTGAGATATGGCTCTTGTTGTTTTCACTATCCAAACCTCGCGGATACAGTCGAAGAAAGAATCTCAATTTCTCCTGATTAAATTTAAATGGAGAAAATTTACTCGATTCTAGGTAAATTTGATCGTTTAGTTCGGGATCAATGTGGTAGCTGAAGTGATCAATTGTCCATGTGTGAAACAATTTCAGTATTCGAGATTGAGAATGTGATGCCGACTGAAGTAAAGCAGAACTTGGGTTGGGACAATTGATCGTGTCGTAATTAGACGGCTCCATCTTGAATGGCTAGAATCGTACATAAGTGCACTTAAAATAACAATATATTGCAATCCGGTTTGAAAGCAAAACATGCATGTGACACACTTGAAAATTATCGAAAGTTGTTATGGCAATTGTCAACAAATGTGTGGAATTTGGTGTGATATTTTTAATTAAATTGGCCTTGAGATCATTTGCACTTGCAATTCAATTCAAAACAACAAATCATTTATTTAAATAATTATTGATACAAATAGATCTATTCTCGAGAAATATACGAACATGTACAAGACATTTTCACATGCAGAGTTACATTTCTGTTTGACTATTTCTTGTTCCATGGAATTGTGTATAATAAAATATATAATTTATTGCTAATTCAAATCATTACTTGAAGATAAATAAAATAAATTAATTAATTAATTAATTAACAAAATTTTAAAACGTAACTATTTTTTACCTTTTAATAAAATCCAGAATTTGTGCTTTCAATTTCAAGGCGGAACACATGTCCGCTATAAGCAATAGTTTGGGAATTAAATCAGCAGAAAGTCGATTGCATAGTTTATCTTCACAAAGTGATTTCAATTCTTCAATTTGATACTACAATTTGTAATAATAAATTGTAATAGTTCAGCAATATTTGAATTACATTTTACCTTATCAGCAACCACCAACAGATCCACTAGACTAGAATCTTCCAATTTATCATTTTGAACCACTTGATCGGTGTAGACAAATCTGAGCAATTGCTCAAAAACAGCAGCCTCAATGTCCGTTAGTTCAACACGATTCACTTTGTTTTCGATCATGTCATCATGAGCAAACATGGCACTGAAAACTGGCGACCGCACAGATAGAATAGCTTTGTGTGCATATATTTCTGTTCCGTCAATCACAAATGTCACGTCAGTTAGTTTGTGGCGTGATTTAAACAAAATGCTCCCAAGAGAATCTTTCAGTGAATTCGAATGCGTTTTCACTCCATTTTGCGAATCTCTTTCAATTTGTGCATTTCTATTGTTGTCTTCGAATTTATGGCTGTAAAATGTTGTTTCACCAGCAACATATTTTATCTAAATTTGAATGAATATTTATGAAATACAAATTTATTAAATACCTCAAAGTAAATCTTCAACTTGCCATCAGGTATAACTTCAGGATAGATTGACATTGAAGGACCAGAAATTATCTCACAATCGTTGCGCTTTAAATCAAGTGTGCCCGGAATCCAACCAATTCCTATTTATTTATATTATGATTTTTATGACAAATATATTTAGTAATCAATTCGTTTACCTACCCCATGTACAGTTTTGAATCTCCTTATCATTTTCGTTCAGCAAGGTAACTTTATAGTGGTAAGGAAATTTAATTTTGCTCACAGCTTCAACGTGCACTTGAACTGTGGGTTAAAGAAATTCAAAAGTCAGCCGAAGATGCACTCGAATTCGGTCATTCTGCACAGTGGCTGAATCGATGCAAAGTTCACTTTTCGATGTGCGATAAAAGTGGTTGAAATTGTCAATTGTCCAACGTTGAGATAAACGATAGGATTTTATCTTGGTACTGGTGATTGCTTCCAGTAATGATTCGTGATTATCTAAAGACATTATTTAAGCAGAATACGTTGAAATTCAATTTATTTATTATTAAACATTTCGATTGACACTGTCAATGATTGTTATGCTTTATACGAAAGTTACTGTTACACTGTTGATTCGATTGAGTCAATGCAATGAAACTTATCTCATGCCGTAAGTTTCCTAGCAATATTGGCACAAGCAAACTTATGTTTTATTGTCAAGGAAGCAATGCCTTTTGACACAATTTCCAACTAGGCTGTTAGCTTTACAGTGTACACTGTACATTTACATGTAGTGCACTATGATTCATAGTCTATGAACCACTGTGAGTATACTGAGCGCGACTTAGTTACTTGGTATAAACTGGGTTCCTTCTCTGTATTTATTTATTGAGAAGAGTTTGCACCGCGATAAGGAAAATATTGCGATAACCGCTGTGGTGGACCCTGGACAGCATCAATGAAGGCAACGGAATAAGCATTCTATCAATTTACCCATAAGTTATGGCATAACCCTTACATGTTTCGATGATTTCTGTCGCTGGTAACTCGCTGCTAATGTTTCCAGTAATGAACCAGTTGCCGATTGCAGGCTTGCAAAATAATATGTCAACGATAAAAGCACAAAGACAAATGCTATTGCTCTAATAAGTCTAAATGGCAATTCATAATTTTGCAAAGTTCAAGTTTGAAACGAACATTTGGTAACCCAACTCGTACACTTTTCAAAACCTCGAAATCAAGCAAATGTTCTTACAAATGAAAGCTCTTCTCTTAAAGCAATGAAGGAACGTTGGCTTATCATCACTGACTTTGAGCAATCATTTCATTTGGCTGCAGCCAATTTAAATTAAGAATTAGAAGATAATAAATTTAATAAGTGAGCAAAGCTCATGAGCAACTTTTAAAAGCGCAATTTACAATTGTAATGTCTCCCTAAAGAAGAAGGTTGGCCCATTGTAATTTAAGCAGTGGGACTAGAGCTTGGTGCAGGACCACCCGGACTAGAGCCATTTGAACTGCTTGCCTGTGCCGATTGTGAGGCGGGACCAGAGCTAGACTGACCAGCAGAAGGTGGTGCACCTTGTGAGACAGTTGTAGTGTCTGCGTTCGACAAAGGGTCTTGCGAGCTTATCGGTGGTCCATCAGAGACCTGAGCATTGTCGTCAGTTTTGGGAGACGATGTCTTGACAGAAGTGCTGCGCCCACGGCGGCTTTTGCCACTGGTCGACTTCTTTGAGGATTTTTGTCCACGTGAACCCTTAGAACCTTTAGATCCTTTTCCGCCTGGGCTGACAGACTTGCTCGAAGGAATGGGTCCAGCTTGTGGTGAGCCAATGGCAGATGCTACACCAGACGGAGACGCACCTTGGGATTGATTCTTCTTCGAACTGCGCTTTCGTCCTCGTCGTCCACGTCGTCGCCCTCGACTGCTGCCAACTGAGCCACCTCCACTAGAGCGACCACTACTTCGCTTACGAGAAGCTCCAGATTGACTCTGGCCTTTTTGGCTGTTACGGCGACGACTTGAACCTCGACTATAGCCACGATCTCCGGAAGCGCTTCGACTTCGGGCTCGGCCACGGCTTCTTTGGCTACTACGGCGACGACTTGAGACTCGGCTGTAGCTACGACTTGCAGAAGTGCTTCGGGCTCGGCCACGGCTTTTACGAGTACCGCCACTTCCACTGCCACGAGCACGGCTTCCACCGCGACCTCGACGAGCGCCACGACGACCTCTTTGGTTCGATCGTCTCCCACGTGAGGTGGATCTCTTGCGACTTCGAGATGATCCACGAGTGGAACTACGCTTGCTCTTTCGGCCAGAAGAATTGCTTCGGCGGCGAGATCGACTTTTACCTCTGCGAGAAATTCCAAGGCCTCGCCCTTTTTGGCTAGGTTTGGCAGCCGAGACCGATCGTTTACGACTTCGAGAACGACCAGATCCAGCACTTGTGCCACGAGAAGACCGCTTGCCAGATAGCTTGTGACTTCGAGATCGGCCTCGCGTAGATCCGCGCTTGCTCTTTCGGCCAGTAGAATTACTGCGACTACGAGCTCGGCTTTTGCTTCTTCCAGACATTCTACGACTTCGTCCTCTTCGGTTTGATCGCTTGGCGCCCGAGGTTGAACTCTTTCGACTTTGAGAACGTCCAGATCTGACACTTTTGCCACGCTTGCTCGATCGCTTGTTACTAATCAATCTCGCTTTAGAAGACTTGCCAGTTGACGAAGTTTGGCGTTTCGATGAGCGAGTCGCCACCACCGAACTTTGACGTGCACTTGGAGCCATAATCAGTCTCTTCAAACGCAAATCAATCCAATTCAATGGCTTTGTGCAAGTCTGCATGCTCATTAATAGGCCTAACGTGACATTGTTGACTTCATTCGATCTGCTAAGTAAGTGACAAATTCCAAGCAATTGATCGTTTGTTCAAACAGTGCTAGGGAAATTGAGAACTTAACGAAAATATAAAACAAATAAGTCAGCAGATAGTATAACACCTATTTCTAATAATAAGTCAAATCTACTAACGCAAAGAGCAAATGGTCTGTGGAACGATTATAATATTAATATAATATTAATTAACTGTAAATCTAATAGTAATAATCGAATAGTGTAAACCCATGATGATATCAATCGCATACAAAAGTCCATTTCTCTTTCGCCTTCTCAGCCCAAGGCAATTGCTGTTAATGACCAAGATGACACTATAGCATCCATTTAATACTATTCAATAAACTTTATTGAATTTGATTCATTCTTTTCAATTGACATTTGACGAAACAATTTGACCAATTGTTCTGACTGCTTGCCATCAACCAAAAATTCGATTGTATCTTTTGCATTACTAAAACGCAGAAAAATTTTTAATAATTAAACAGTTAATTAAAAGTCTTTAAAAACAGAATCCCTTACTTTTTAATAAATTCAAGTGTGGCATTTTTCAATTTATCTGCATTGAAAAAATCAGCTATAAGAAGAAGATTAGGCACCGTTTGAGGTGAGAGTTTGGTGCAGAGAAAGCTGTCGCAAATTACTTTGAGAGAATTCACTTGATATTTGTCCGATATTTTGAGCAATTCTTCGGCAAACTTGTCTAACTGTTCTAATTTTCCTGTGTAAATATATTTGAGAAATTCCTCGAACACCTCACTAGTAGAATCCGTTATATCAAGACGGTTCTCTTGTTTTTCTTCTGTTTCATGGTCAAACATGGCTTGGAAAACAGGAGAGCGAGCGGCAAGAATGGCTTTGTGGGCACGCAATCGATTTTTGCCTTCACCAAAGCGAATCGAGAAGTCAGTAAACTTTCCACAGTCCCACAGATTTGCTAGATCGTCCACAATTTGTCTTTCACCTAACTCGAGAAGATGCTCACTACCTTCACCTAGTTTCCCAGTAGATATCAACTTGCCACCAACGTAGGTCACTTCACAGTGAATTGTCAATTGGTCTTCTGGCACAAGACCATAGTCGGCATCCGATAAACATTCAAACGGAATTTTGTAACCAAAAACATGACCAAAGTTTTCATCAGAATGATCACCATATACGTCTTGTATTGAATGTAATCGAAACCGTTTAACTCAAAAAAATAATAATAAAATAAACAGTTTACCATTCACATTGAAATATTCCCCATCCTTATCAACGATCGATAACTTGTGCCGAGTAATTGATTTGATTTCTCGAAAAGTAACATCAAGAGGAGCTACAATCAAATTAATAATCACAAATCCTGGAGCTGACTTCCATTTTGGATAAAATTTCAACTGGAAATCAAACGCATCGGTTTGAAAATGTTGAGACTCCAGAAAGAAATTATTTGAAACAGTTTCATCAAATAATGAGTACAAATTGTCAATGCTCCATTTGTGCTCGATGCAATATTTCTTCACCTCAGTTCGGGTCCAACTTTGAAGATGTAGATTGCGTTTTTTGATCAGATCTTCATTTATTGGCAAATCCATTTTGAACGACTAAAATTAAACACGTCAGCACAAAAGGTGGGCTTTATCATACAAATTATCAATAGATTTGGGAATGACGATTAGTTTGTAGTGATTAACAGAGCCATATTGTACAATCTGGATTTGCTAATAAGTCGTAAGTTATAAATCATATTATATCGCGTGTTTGATATATTGCAATATATGTAAGAGCAATCAAAGACCGCAAATCAGTTGGTTTGGTTGATATTCAGCAAATATTTTCAAGTAAAACAATTTAAATTTTGAAGATTTAGACTACGAAACGATCAGTATCTTGATACAGTTTTGACTCAAGATAAAATGCAAATGGTTTTATAATACTTGAATCAAAATATTTATTGAAAATCAAACATAAATTTAGCCTAATTTTGATGCAAAATAGAATCAAAAGTTTGATAGCTCATTGGCAATCTTGTTTCAAAGTTGACTTGGTTCAAAAGATAATTCACTTTTTTGACATTTTCTTCTTTTCGACCTTCTCTTCATAATCGGAATCTTGTTCTGCCTCTAAACTCGACCGCTTTCGAGCCATTTCACGGAAGGTTTCCACAACTAGATCTGTATTGTTGCTGTCAAACATTGCGTTGACAGTTTGCTGAACATTTCTTTAATGAAAAAACAAAATAATTAATTAGAATATTAATGTATTTTAAAATGTTCATACTTCTTAAAGAAACTCAATGCTTCTGCCTTCAAAATAGTGGCATTATGAAGATCAGCCAGGGCAATCACTTCAGACACATTCTCGGGTGTTATTTTGGAACAAAGCGAATGCTCACAAATTGATTTCAATTTTTCAATTTCATACTAGAAAAAACGTGTTCAAAATAGACATTAAACATAACCATTTAATATAGACGATTTAAACAAACCTTTTCGGCAACAGACAGTAATTTGTCCTCCATTCCCTTGATAACATCAACATTCGCCGTGTATAAATACTGCAGCAACGCTTCAAATACTTCCACATCGAAATCTGTGATTTCAACTCTAGATTCTTGAGCTTCCAGAGTATTTTCATTATCAAACATGGCCATAAACACTGGAGATCGAGCCGCAAGAACTATTTTATGTGCACGCAATTCTTGTCCTTTCACGACCAAAGCCACGTCCGAAAGTTTGCGGCTCTTGTAAATTGCGGTAAAATCGGAAATTAAGTTTGCCCATTGCTTGGGCTGCTCAATGGCAGGATTGAGGCTTTTTTCTGTTAAGTAGCTTATCTGTGTTAATTATATTTTATGAGATTCATAAGTTGCATATTTTAATTTACAAAATCATACTTCACAATAAATGGTGAGATTATCGTCAGCGAGCAATCCATTACTGGAAAACAGGAGAACATCTCGAGACACATAATCGGGCCAACCCCAGCTTTTCTGTTTGTTGACCACACATTTTTCCATTGCTAAACACAGAGCACAAATTAGTCTCCAATATAAATCCAATCCAATGTGATATTCACTTACTCTTAGTAGACCTCATTTCGCCTTGTCTTCCCACAATCCAAACTTTTAATTGAAATGCAATATCCACATCTTCATCGAGTGTGGCAGTGGTTGGTTTGATAATTAAAGAAACATATTTTTCATATGTCTTGGTCTGTCCATATGGAAACATATGCATAGTGAATTCGAGCTGAGAATCGTGAAATGGAGTTGAAATTAGCTGAAGTGGCCGTTCGTTGTTGGAGTGCTGATAAAGAGAGCGAAAATTGTCGATCACCCATTTGTGGTTCAGTTTATTCACTTTGATTTCCGTGTGAGTGAACGACTGCTTTAAGGATTCATGCTTCTTGACTGGGGATGGTGCTGCTAAAGTGGTGATGCGATCCATGCTAAGATACAGATGGAGACAAAGAAGCTAAGAATATAGTCATAAAAATGAAGATAAAACAGAATAAAACACAAAACAAACTTCAATACGAGGCATAAACAACAGGCACGTGACAAGTGCGCATTGTTTACATGAGAGAGTGGCGCGATGACTATTTTCAGCCGGCTAACCGTTGAAGTTGAAATAGAGTTTTGAATTGTTACATAAATTATTCCTACCAGAACTTAGTTTCAGTTCTATTTTATAACAAAAAACAATTTTTTAAATAAATTATATTTTAAAAATTAAGTTTTATTAACAAGCTTGTTTAGAATGGTTTTCTAGTAATTTTTTAAAATTTACTTTACTCACTTACTTTAAACCCCATTGTTGTATTGAATGTTAAATTTAAAAAAATGTATTATTAGACTGATCTAGATAAATAAATCAGTTCAAGACAAGCAAACATGCATGTACTTGTTTCTTGTTTTTAAAAAGTCTGTATTTGTTATGAGATGCATGACAGCAACGATGCTAAAGATAGCATTCGAGAAGTAGAGAAATTCAAATAATACCAAATGCACTTGCGAGTCTCAAGTTGGGAATGAACTAAAATACTCAATTTGCCTACAATTCAAATTTAGAGTAATTCAGGATTTATTTAATAATTTTCATTAATTAATTTTAATCGCCATTTTCAAACTTAAAAATATTAAAATATTAATTACCATATGAAGAATACTAATAAAAACAGCAAATTAATTTTGTATTAAATTAGTCAAACATTAGATTTAGTCCGATTGGTCACTTGATAATGCAATCGGACGCATCGTTATTTAACGAGGTAGTGTCAACTGAGTTCAAGTGTGTCTTGTTTCAACAAAGTCACTTGTTTCCTATATTTGACGAGTGCAACACAAATCGATAAGTAAATACCGACTTGACCACAAGTTGAGGTGCCTTTTAGAGCCACACCTTAAGTTCATGTCAACATGAACAAGTTTCTCATTTCATTCCAAGTCTTACTCCTCAGACATTTTGTAGATTTGCAGTTGTACAGTTTGGCTTTGCTGTTGAAAAAAGAATTTAGCTGATAAAATTATGAATACTTCAACTTTGTCCGCTTTCCAACAGCCAATTAATGTGCCACCAAGCAAACTCTACTACGATGCAAACTATAACATCTTTTTCACACAATCATTTCAACTGTTTGTTCATGTTTATTCGAACAGAACATCATTCTTTGACTTGACCTCTTTTGAACACAATTTAAACATTCTACTAAATCAATACAACAAGGATTTTGTGTTTGATGTGGCTTGGATCGTTTTCGGTGCATTATTACTAACATTGGCTCGAGTTTTGATGAACACAACTGTTCTTGATGTAAGTTGGAATGTAATGTTTGCTTGTCTTGTTCATTTTATTGTATTAACACATTCAAATTATCTCACCAAAACAGATTTTATTTCAATTCAAACTACTTACACCAAAAAATGCAACTCGCTTTAGCGAATCATTCTATTCGTTTGTGTTTTACTCGATATCTTTCAGTTTGGCATTTTCCATCGAACAAAACACGAAATATTTAGCCAACCCAGAACGACTGTGGATTAACTTTGACATGTCAAATGCAATTGCTTTCCCTGTGAAAAGTCTCCTCTTTTTGGAAGGGTCACACTATCTGCATGGCTTATTCGCCATTCTCTACTTGAACGTATGGAATCACAAGGAATCAGCTGTACTGTTGTTTCATCATTTCATTGCACTCACCATCATTGGTTTGGCAAGTTTGAGCAAAATAACTCAATTGGGCGCGCCTCTGTTGTTTCTATTTGACATTTGTGATGTTGTGATGGAAGGCTCCAAATGTGCACTCAAACTTGAATTACGCAATCAAATTCTAGTGAAAAGCATCCGATTGCTTGGTTTCGGACTATTGTTCGTCATTTGGTTTCTATTTCGTCTGTATTACTTTCCATTGCGAGTTGTGTATCCATTGGTGCTCTATCTCACACACAATCACATTGACTCGTGGATTCCGTTCACATTTGCCATCTTTTGTCTAACGTGGTTTGTCTTTGCAATGAATGCTTACTGGACTTTGGTGAGTTCAAGCTAAATTAAATTTAGACTTTATAAACTAAACGCGATTTTGTTGTTAATTTAGCTGATGGTTAAAGTGTTGTTCAAAGCACTTCGAGGCGGATATAATGAAATTGAAGACATTCGAGACTTTGATGAAAATGGAAATTCGATTAATTTGATAAAGATTCATTAATTTAATTTATGAAGTTGAGTACATTAATTTATTCAATGATTCCTATTTTTGTAACATCAAAGAAGTCATAAACAAAATGAAACATTATAAAAACATAATTTGAATATAGTCACTTGTTTGTTTGCCAATTAATTGATGTCGATCATTTCAATAAGCAATTCGATCTGAAATCGAACAATTATTTCTTTTATTTGAACTCATGTGTGGCATTTTGATTGATTTGCCATTTTAGATAATGTCAACATCCAGCAGTTCAGTGCCAAACCACTTGTGGCCCAAACTACTAGCCCCTTTGTGCCTAATCGATGCCATTCGACTTGAGTCTACCAACAAGATCATCTCCAAGACCATTTTCACCCATCAGCGGCGATTTGTGTGGAACCTTAAGTTTCGTGACTATCTATTTTATCACTACCACATCAGCCGTTCTCCCGAAAATGTGGACAAGTTCTTTGCCGGAGTATTTTCCAAGATCGGTCCGAACTGTGCAAAGTGCATTCTCAAGGTGTTTCGAATGCCAACAAACCACGCTGCCATCTTTCCACTGCTCACTCAACTGCAATCGATCTATTTACAGGCGCGATTCGAGTCAGACAATTGGAAACAATTTTTCAGCTCCCCAAGAAACTTGCCACTGTCCACACTGCGAGAAATGCGAATATGTGTAGTGAAAATCGGTGACAAATATCCGCCCAGCAAATGTCGAGACTTTTTGCGCGTCTGGACACCAGTTCTAAAGAGTGTTCAATTATGGCGATTCGAAATGGCATGCGCCAAACAGTTGCTCGATGTTCCAAATCTCGACAAGTTGTATCTACTCTGCAACGAGGACACTATGCCACTACTTAGTCAACTCGCTTTGAAGTATCAGAAGAAGCTCACTCGACTGCAACTTAAGTGGGAAGCAGATGAGATAGATCCACAATTTGTAGATGCATTTGGTGATGCAATGCAGACATTCTCAACACTACAAGCACTTTCCCTCGAGATCCAGTGGACAACATTCCTCAATGAAACCCAACAAGACAAATCGGCATTTCTGATCAGTTGGATCAGATTCTGTCCGAAAGTGTGCCAGACATTGACAAAGCTGTCACTCGACGTACAGAACAGCAACTTTGTGCCGATTGTTTCTAATTCAGACATAGTATTTGACTTAACCGAAGGTCGAAAGCTGACATTGTTCCGAGTATTTGCTGACAAGACCATTTTCCCACTGAAGATATCGAGTCTGCACATTGACACATTGGAGATTGTGTTCAAGAACATTAAAGTTTACAGAGAATTTCTCAGCTATCTCAACCGGGAAGAGTTGTTGCCATTGGACCGAAACAAAAACTGCTTACTGGTGAGCACATTCACTAGCAGCACTTTAGTGCGAACTCTCAAGCTGACACATTGCCCTCTGTTGGACCGGTCCATGCTCCTTAATCTGGCATCTATCTTCACACAAATAGAAAAGTTTCATTTTCAAGCATTAGGAGAGTCCACCTATACCCCTAAGGACCAACAAGTGGAAAAACATCTCGATGAGTTCGTGGATCAATTGCCACAACTGCGAGTGATCAAGTTTGACGATGCTTTCGACAAACCATTCGATCTGAGTTCGCTCGTGGTCAAGTTTGTGCAAAGAGCTAAAGTCAATCCAGACAAGCAGTACGCACTGTACTTTCACAAGAAGATACGATTGGTACAAGACAGTGCTCTCCAATTGTCTCTCACGGTCAACAATTTGAGAGTGTATTAGTTACTTTATAACAAGACACTACTTTAAATAAAAATTATTTTATGAAAACATTACTTAACAATTCTTGACAATTTCTAAGGCAAATCCAATAATTCGTGTTTCTCATACAGTTTGTGTGTAAGTTCAAACACTCGGTCGGAAATGCCAGCCATCTGAACCATATTCTCATTGACAACTTTCTGTTCAGGCACATTGTCACTGCCTCCATAAACTCTTTCAATGATCACTCTTCTGTAGGGCAGAGCAATGGTGGCCAAATGAACAGATTTGCGAATAATCCACGGATGATGCTTGGCCAGTGTTCGATTGTACGCATCACGTGCCAGTCCAGAAGTACTCTCATTGTCTACAACTTTGGCCACATCGTACAGAAATTGAGATATAAATTCCAATGCTCTGTGCAACCTAAGTAAAGTGCGCGCACCGGATGGCCGCTTTAGGTGTGCTAGTAGATTTTGCGACTTTTCGTATTCAAACATAGATTGAATGGTCTGGTAGTTTGCGCCTTGTTCCTTATCCGTCGAGTATGTGTGCAGAATGCCAATCTTTTCCTGTACGTCTTTGGACACAAAGGTAAATAAAGTTCCGAACATGTTGAAAAATCTATTACAAATTTAAAAATATATAAATAATTTCAATGTTGACCAAATAAAGCAATTCAATACATACTTGTTGAGTTCGGTAAATCCTCGCAAGTAAAAGCAAATGTTGATGGCATCTTTATCATCAATTGACTGAAGAAATGAACTACAAACCAAATTGAAATCAAACTTTTTGCAAGAGACAACCACCGTTGTTTCAATCAAGTTAGGCAATTCTTGTACTTGTTCTTCGTGTTGTTGTTGTTCATTTTCATCGAGTTGAGCTTTGTTCTCCATTTGTATAGTTGAGCACTCAAATTACAGACACAACTAATGACACTAGTGATGTATGTGCAAAGTATACGACACGCAGACATCTGCTTGATTGGATGTGCTGGCGAATTGGTTGATATGACTGTTTGATAAAGGTGCATTACATGTGCACTGACTGCACATGTGTTCACTGTTCGTTGTATATGTGTACATCTGTGTTGTGCTCATCTGTGACAGTGGCATTTTCAATTATGAGGGCATCATGGCAATATTGGTACACACTTTTGAATTGATTACAACTCAAAAGTAATGCTAAAAAACATTTCAGCTCATCCTGTTGTCCGAGTGATGCAATTTAATTTACATGTAGAGGACTTATTTTGAAATTCATCTAAATACATTGACACGGATGATTAAGTACCATTTGCGAATCATCTACAACTTTTTATATGGCATATAACATTGAAGAGCGATGCTTTATGACTGTCTAATTATTAGTCTGCAAGATAAAAATATCTATAATTGTGACGTCAATGATAAAACTACGATATAGCAAATTGAGTGACAATTTAAATGCACTGTGTGTTATATTGTCTAATTGATTTATAAAACATAAAATTGCGCAGGTACAAGTTTACTTGGTATCAGCTACACCTTGAATATCGAGAAACCGAAATGCTTGCAACAGTAATTCAGCCTTGTTATTGTCGAACAATACGTTGATTGAGTCTTGTACATTTCTGTATTTAAAATAAGAACAAATACAGTTACAGTTATACGATAATGGTTTAAAAACAAACATACTTTTGAAAGTATTCCAGAGCTTTGGTCTTTAACTTGGCAGCATTATAGGTGTCTGCGAGTAGAATATAGTCGGACACTAGTGCGGGAGTTAGTTTGGTACAGAGAGCATCTTCGCAGATTGATTTCAAAGTGTCCATTTGATACTGAAATAAAGTTATGAGGTATAGAGCATGAGGCAACATGCACTTACCTTCTCAGAAAGAGGCAAAAACTTGTCCGCGTATTGGTCCATTGAGGGAATTGCGCCAGTGTACAGATAAATTAGAAACTGCTCAAACACCTCAACTGAAAAGTCAGTAATCTCTACTCGACTTTCATATGATTCTTTGGTGTCGCCATGAGTGAACATTGCTGCAAAAATTGGAGAACGACCAGCGAGTATAGCTTTGTGAGCTTTTAATTCATTTCCACCAGAAAGCACTAAAGTAACATCGCAAAATCTTCCATCAGTATAAATTGCGGCAAAATCTTTCAGAATTTGTTTGTAATTGAGTTCCGTCAGTTGTGCATTATTCTCTTGAGATGGCAGCACAATCTTCTCAGTGTTTTGGTCCAAATGGCAATTGAACTAAAATGATCGATTATTAAATTAAAGTATAACATTGTGATCTCATAAAACGCACTTCGCAATAAATTGTTAACTTGTTATTTGGCAAAAGGACTTTGGATGAATCAGCCAAATCTATTGGTTCAAAAATGCGCAAGGTAGCTGGCTTGCCAACTTCAGAGAAAAGGCTGCTGTTTTCTGTTAATCAAAACTTTGAACAAATAATTTAAATTTGCCATTGAATTGAGAACATACCTTTAGACATAACTTTCTCTCCATGTTGATCTATAATAAATGTTTTGTAGAAAAAATACAACTGAGTGCTTGTGCTCAGATGTGTTACAATCAGGCAAATTGAGGGTTTTCTAAAATTTGACCCATTAGGATTATAAACTTCGTGCTGTGGATTCAACCGAATTCGAAAGCAAGGTCCATTTAAAATGCCTGGTAGAGTGAATTGGTTGGTATCAAAAACACATTTTCGGTCACTGAAATTATCGAAGGTAACTTCGTAATCGAAGCGAACCACATTCAAGTGGTTTGTTGCAGTGATTTTTGTTACTTTCGATTGATGATTTGCAGACATTATTGGAAACACAAACAAACACTGGATAGTAAGTATATCAGAAGAGTTGACATACACACAGAATCAAATTGCCAACAAATGCTGACCAACTGCTAGTCAACTGACACTGCGGTTACATTTCATAAGTGACTCAATCGAAGGAGCTTGCAAGCATTGCAAGCCTTGCATGTGGCTCCACCAACAATAACGCATTATGTAATAACATATTATAAATCGACAAATACGGTACATACGCACAAATAACTTTTTAAATTGAAATCACTTGGTATTATTGTGAAATATTTGATCCTTAAAAGTAAATTGACTTTATTTCCAGAAAATCTGGATAAACAACAATACAGTACAAGAGAAATAAAGAAAACGTCTACTTTGCTTGATTATTGAGAAAATAAAACGCTTGCAACAGCAATTCAGCCTTGTTGCTTTCAAACAGAGCATTGATGGTATTTTGTGCATTTCTGTGTTGAAAGTCAAATAAAATTTTAGAATACATTCAAATATAAAATGAGCAAACATACTTTTGAAAGTACTCAAGAGCTTTTGCCTTCAGTTTGGTAGCATTGTGCGTGTCGGCAAGTACCAAATATTCGGACACAAGCAATGGAGATAATTTGGAACACAGAGCATCTTCACAGATTGCTTTCAGAGTGTCCACTTGATACTGATATAATAATATAATATATAGCAAAATTAGACATTAATATTATTGATGAGACACAAACCTTATCAGAAATGACCAACAACTGTTCCGCGTATTGTTCCATCGGTGCGACCTTTCCAGTGTACAAATAACCAAGAAACTGTTTAAATACCTCAAATGCAAAATCGATTACATCCACTCGACCTTCCTGTGATTCTTTAGTGCTGTCTCGTGTAAACATTGCTTCAAAAACAGGCGAACGACCAGCAAGAATAGCCTTGTGAGCTTTCAACTCCTTCCCGCCGACAAACACAAAGGTCACATCACAAAGCATGCCTTGTGAAAATAATCGGGCAAAATCACTGAGAATCTGCTTAGAGCCAAGTTCAGCCAGTTTGGTAGCGTTCTCTTGAGATGGTAAAACAATCTGTTCAGTGTTGTGATCCAAATGACAAGTAAACTGTACAGATAATGAAATGTAATAATGTAATAATTATCATTTAATTGTTAAAAATATTATTAAGATTATAAAAGCAACAACTAAATAATACCTCACTGTGAATGGTAAACTTGTCATCGACCAATAGTCCTTTAGATAAATCAGCCAAATCGGTTGGCTCAATGATGCGCATATTGAAAAGTTGATTTTCTTCAGTAAAAGTGAAAATGGATTCTGTTAAAAAATAGGTAATTATCAATGACAATTATAAATAATAATGTTAGTGAAAAACATACCCTGTGGCATAACTTTTTCTCCATGTCGGTCAACCATAAAAGTTTGGTATAAAACATGTAATGGAGTACTTTTGAATAGTTTCACAATTCGCAATTTTATTGATGGCAAAGGGATATAATCACGAATTCGATAAACTCTCTCATTTGGATCAAATTGAATGCAAAATATAGGTCCATTTTCTAAACCAGGCACAGTAAATTTATTTAGCTCAAAGATGCATTTACGGGTGCTGTAATTGTCAAAAGTAGCTCTGTAATCAAAACGAACGATTTGCAGGTGGTTGGTGGCAGTGATCGTGCCCATGGGCTCATTTGGTTCGCCATTCGAAGACATGTTAGAGCAAAAATAAAAACAAAAACGCTATAGCGTATATAGATGCTATATGAATAAATTTAAGAGGGAATTGAAAGTTTCAATTTTAAACAACTCTTTAAGATCCTCGAGGAACCACTGCAAAGGGACAAACGACAGTGTGTGGGCTCTCTTCGATTCGCAGGGGACGTCCACAAATACGTTCAATGCAAGTTTGATTGGAGTGATCAGCTGTGGGCAGCACACTGCCCCTACCTTCTGTAGTACTATGCACTGTGGACACAAAGAATTAATTAAGCTGATTTTATGGCGCCATGACATATTTTAAAATTGTGACTTTTAATAGTGAAACACTAAACATTTTAAAAGTAATTAATTGAGTGTAAGCTTTTTGCTCAATTATCCACCTTAATATCATAGCTTTATCAATGCATCAATCCAAGAAAAGCATGCAGTCCGAAAAGGCACCCAAAAACAGATCTCATTTATCATAAATTGGGCAGTACTACTAATAAATTATTAGTAATAATTAAACTCCAAAATTTCAATTATTGGAATCCAATACAATTTATACAAAACTAGAATTTCCAATTCAACAGGTTTGCAGCACACGGGTTGAAATAGTCGCTTGTGTTTACACTTTTCTTCCACACTCGCACACATGTCAAATGACTAAAATTATTCTGAATTAAAAGTATTTTTTCTTGCTTGTCAATAGTTCAATTATAGATTTTTATTATATCTCTCTATATTGAATTCATCAATTAGTGAACAATTTCTCTAGAATGGCATTCACAAAACCACCCGCTACAATCACGTACATTGCCAACAACCTCGAGGAGGTTCGTTTCGACTATCAGGTTACAATCGATAAGTTCAGCTCTCGAGAAAATGTAGATGAAGCTATAGAACTGATTCAGTTGACACTACCAGGACGGGCAGATGGGCCTGTCTTCCAACTGATAATCATCCCATGCACCGAAGAAGATGATCTCACAATCAGACTCCGATTGGACAATCCCAAGAAACAACTGAATGTTCATTATCAAATCTCGTTGTTGAAACGACGCGGACAAAAATATGATATTACAAGTATTTATTTTTATCGGTTTTTACAACTCATTTTATTTAAAAATTATTTTCTTATCAGCTGATGAACAATGTTTTACTGAAGATGATGATAATTTTAAATTGTGCGATTGTTCACGAATTGATATTCTCGAACCAAAGAATGAACTGCTTACCGACGATAAGTTGACTATATATTGCGAGGTGTGTGTGTGTGTGTGTGGTCAATTGACGTTCAAATGCACTTTGGGTAATATTTGCTTTGTTTTCAGTTTTGTTGCCAACTCGAATATATCACAGAGAAAACAGTTGAACAAGTTCAGGCTGATCGATTAGTGGCACTTGGAGTTGCTGAAATTATACAAGACTATGCTCGTCTTTGGTCCAACAAAAAGTTTTCTGATTTGAGCTTTATCTGTGCACAGGGGAAAGAACTTCGTGCTCATAAAGTGATCCTGGCTGCTAGGTCTGCTGTTTTTAGTGCTATGTTTGAACATGACACCAAGGAAGCTCAAGAAGGAAAGATCGAGTTGAGTGATACTCCTGTTGATGTGTGTGCTGAATTTCTCGCATATTTGTACACCGGCAAGGTTGAACAGATGGAACAGTTTGCTTCAGAATTGTTGATCATGGCAGACAAGGTATGTCTGTTTTGTCTTTAAATCTATTTAAATTTTTTAATGTTTGTTAGTATCAAGTGGATTCCCTGAAGGACATTTGTGAAGAATTTATTTGTTCTAAATTGACACCCGACTCCGTGCACAGTCTCCTGGTGCTTGGAGATTTACATCGTGCTCCAAAACTCAAGGCTAAAGCTCTTGACTATTTTCGAAAGTAATTTTTTATATGATTTATTAAATATGAAGCTACAAATGTTTTTTGTATAGAAATACACAAGAAACCATCGATGCATTGTTTGACACGAACAACGCTGATGTACTGTTGGATGCGTTTCGAGATTTGGCTCAGAAAACTCGACCAAACAATGGTTCCGGTGCGGAGCAGGCTAACAAGAATGTATTAAAGCGAAAGAATTAAGTGACTATTTTGGGTTCGTCTTATTTATACTGTGATTTACTGTTTTTAATATTATTAAAATTTATCAAATGAATTATTACAAGCTTGTATCATAACAATGATATGCGAACAGATTAACAAAATGGCAATAAATGTGTTATGTCCTTTATCGAAATATGTTGTGTCATTTTTATTAGGGATAACTATATGAAATTAATAAGAACTTTAATAAGCACAATTTTAGAATATAAAGCATGTTTAATATGAATTTATGGAAAGATATTTAGTAGATTTTGTTTTTCTGAAAAGTTTTGAAAATATGTCCTTTCTGTACTATGCGATTTTTGCAGGGGTAATCGTTTTGCTGGACATTTTATGGAAAAGCTTCCCTGAAGTCCTCTCGGACGACTACGAGTGTTTCCACTTTCCCGAGCCGAGTCCAGTCTCATCCGATGGCTACGACCACTTTGACTCAAAGACCGCTTATTTGACGGCTCGAGATACACTACACAAGCTGTTTAACGCCACCTTCCCTCTGGACCGATCGCAATGCACTCCCGTCTATTTTCACTATCTTTCACGGCATGCAATTAGGTATCCAATGCTGAAAGAGATCAAGGGCTACGATCCTCAGATGATCAAACTCCAGCAACATTTTCTGCGTAGCGGTAAGCTGAGTGCATCTTTGCAAAATGAATTCGCCACTTGGAGATCGCTTTGGCATCGATCCGAAGCAGAGCACATTAGCCAGTCAGGCCATTACGAAACTGCCATTCAAGGTATGTCATTTGATAAAACGAGCTTAGAAATGATCGATTTCTTCGGCAGCTCGTATCTTTTACCGATACTTTCCAACCTTGTTGAATCTCAACAACACGGACTTTGAGGTTGGCGTAACCCCCAAGATTCGTACCGTAGAGACAGCTCAAGCATTTATTCGGTCTCTGGTTGAGTTTCAACTTAGAAACGAGCATTCCACTTTTGAGGAATCAAACGCTCAAGTTAAAGGTAAAAATGATTGAATCACAAAACTCATATAAGACCATTTGTGATTTTTCAACCCAGAGATCATGAATGCCAAATTTCCGATGGCAAAGTATGACCGTGTGCTGTACTCGTTCAAGAAATGCAAGTTTCCTAAGCCGAAACAATACGACATTTTGCGCACAACTTCCACTTTCCAGGCATTGGTGTCCGAGTTCGCCAAGCGATACGACCTAGACCCAGCTTCAACCAAGTTCGAGACCCTGTGGTACATCTATCAGGTGTGTCGATACGAGGTGGCACTATTTCGTCACTCACCCTGGTGCAAATTGCTGTCACTTAGCGAAATCAAGGCGATTCAGTACTCAGAAGACGTCAAAGAGTACTACAAAACTTCTGGGCCGATCAGCCAGTTGTTTTGCACAGTAATGGAAGATTTGGTGAATCGCGTTCAAGCGATCATCGATCAAGGCGCACCTGCAAATGGTCGAACCAAGGCAACTCTGTACTTTTCGCACAACGAAATGTTTCGCCTCCTGTCGCCATTTATGCATTTGTTCGAACGCTTCCCCGACTACGTTCAGGACGGACAGCGCATTTGCTTGCCCAAAGAGCGTGACTATCGTGCCTCGTACATTCTTCCATTTGGGGCTAACTTTGCCGCCGTTCTGCATCGCTGCAACAACCAGTACAAACTATTGATGCTGTTGAACGAAATCCCGGTGATGATACCCGGATGTAGTAGTGCACTGTGCGATGTAGAACAATTCTTTCAGTACTACCGCAATTATCCGTGTGATTTGGACAAAATTTGTTCAATGAAAAATCAATAAAATCTGCAAAATATATGACTAACCTCACATTATCACCTCTACTTCAATCATCATATCGGTATGTACCTGTCGTATGTGCAATGAACAATGATCGCAGATATCTTTGGAATCACAATGACAAATGCACATTGCGACAATATCGTTGCCGACTAGTCGTAGTGTTTGTAATTATTGAGAAACAGAAAAATGCTCCAACCAAATGTAATATAAACAGTGTAAACCATTCACACACAAAAACGTTCGAACGTAAACGCGAAGAGCGACTATTTATGCACTGATCAACAAGTAAGAAATATGTTTGAACTGGTTTGAAAGTATTCAACTTGAAGTAGTGGCACAAGTGCTACTGAAGTCACAGAAGCTAGTGAAGTGTTAGTGAATGCATTCTTAAGTGAGGAGGAGGTGCTCCCCTTGGTGAGTATGTCGCAAGTATGTCGGCTCGAGGCACGAATCGAGCACTCAATTGCCAAAGTAAGACATCATGCGGTCATGTTGTTGTCTGTCAATGTTTCGATGTCTTCACTGTTCGCACAATGCATTGGACCTACCGGCGAGTGGCCTGTTTGTGTCACTCACTCACTTCCACACTCGTCTCTTCATTCATAATCTGATCTCAATTCTATTCATCTCGCATGTCATCGCATCAATATCCCTTTATCACTTTATTTTACAGAACACTGGACATATCAAAACAAACTTTCCAATGACTTGACTCAGAAATAAACAATGTCGTTGGCACTAAATTTGACCTTTGAATTGCAACCATTATCAAAAATACCAAAAGGTTAAACTGAAGAATCAAAGCTTTAATGTTTAAAATGCACATTTTCAAAATCAATGTTACTTTTTCAACTTTCAACTTTTTGCTCTAAATGTGAGCATCAAGTCATAATGGAAGTAAAGTGATTTTTCTCAAGAATTTGAAACAGCTCATTTTGAATTTATAGAGTTGTCAAGTGTACTTAATTATCGATATATATTTTCACATTTTGTCAATTATTCAAATCAAACATGACACCTCAAGTATGGCTCAGTATTGGTATATTTATTATTTTTATGACGGTTGTATCCGTTCAATCTTCCGAGTCAAACTACACTGGTCCAAAGGTATTTTCGATATTTTAGTTTGCACGCTTAATTTATTCATTGTCAATCATTTACAGTTCCAGCTCGCCTCTCCATTGTCTCAATGCTATCGTTCAGTGCCTCGTTGTGTTCCTCTCAACTCGACCACACAATGCCTTGATGTGAGTTTGCCATACCGTCACACTTATCCTCCTGTATCAAGAGAACCTGGTCAGAACCTGGAACAGTCGATCCATCGCTTTCTCGCCCAGTGGAGAGGTCTTCGAGCCATTCCTCAATGTTGGAATGCGCTTCAGTCGGCACTTTGTGCATCGTTCTTTCCTCGGTGTGAGATTGAAAATTCAAATTCGGACAGTTGGTCTTCAGCGGAATTGTCTTCTGTGGGATCGGCTTTACTATCGAGACTCTCACTGCCCACCGATGAGATGTGTCGCAATGTTAGATCTCGTTGTCGACTGGTTGATCGTCACTTTCAGTGGCCTGAATTTCTTCATTGTGACAATCAATCCCTGTTCTCGGTTTCGAAGCAATGCACAAATCAGTACACTGACTTTAAGTTTAATCAATCGAAACAGGAGGATCGATGTGTACTGAATTCACTGGTCAGTACAGATGACAAGAATCTATGGTATCCCGACATTGATGGCTGTGCACTTCGATGTAACCCAAACCCATTGTACCATGAAGATCAACATCAACAAATTTCTCAAGTGATCAATCGCGGATCACTCATCGGCTTTTCTTTAACTGCTTTTGTGATGTGCACATTTTTGATCGACTTCAAATCGCGACGATATCCAGCAATTATGGTTTTCTACATCAATTTGTGTTTATTCATTTCTTACTTTGGTTGGCGAATTCAACATTTCGTCAGTAAAGCCGAAGTCACTTGTCGGGCGGACAATTCAGCTCGCTACGGCACTCAGAACGGTCACATCTATTGTTTTATATCGTTCACCATTCTCTACTACTTCTCACTGGCAGCTCTACTTTGGTTTATTCTCTTTTCCTATGCTTGTATGATCTCATATCGAACCACCGGAGCGACAAGATCTTCGCGAAACGATGAGTTGATGGCTCAGAGTTCATATTTTCATGTGATCGCATGGACAATATCTTTTTGTTTGACACTGGTCATTTGGTTCCTTGGACAGATTGATGGTGACTCGGTGTATGGAGTTTGTTTCGTGGGTTTGGCCAATCGAGAATATTTGAAAATATTTGCTCTGCTTCCATTGTCGGTTGGAGTGGCGATGATACTTTGCATGTTTGGAAAGACCTTGATGCAGCTTTGGGATATTAAGAAGACTACTTTGAGGGTATTAATGCAATTTTTAGTAAATTTATCTAATTTTATTTTTTATTTTCAAAAGGACGAAAACATTGAACGTCGCAGCAAGAAATGTCGCAAAATAAACCGAATGATCTATCGAATTGCATTGGTGATGCTTTGCATTTTTCTTGGTTTCATCGGCTCAATCTACCTCTATTATCATCAATCAAATCTAACCGAACATTACGAGAAAAAACTGAACAATTACATCATTTGTAATTTGAACATAAGTGATATTTTGGAATCAAAACGAAATCATTCTTCAGTGAATTTAGATGAAGATGGATTGTTGAATGAATTTGATGATGATTTCAAGGCTAATCGATGTGCCTGGTTTAGGCCCAAACCTGATTTGGTTCCTATTTATTGGCAGTTGGTGTTGATTTTTGGTACTAGTTTGTTGGGATTTATTTGGATTTGCACTCGCAACACCTGGATTACATGGAAAAGGTGCTTTCAGAAGTATGGCAGTTTGGAGTACTATCAAAAATTGTGGAAAAGTGCCCGGAAGAAACGATTGACAGTGCCTATTGACGAAGTGGAAGAGGGTGATAATAATAATGGACATTCAAAGAGAAGGAAAATTGGCAGTCCAGCTGAAACACATACAGGAATTACTACAGAAACAAATACATTTCGACATTTGGACCCAGTGGAAATGGACTTTACCTCGATTGGATCACACTCGTTGATTAATTCAATCAAAGATCGATTCAATAAAATATTAACTCGTGGAGGCAATCGAAGACGAAGCTCAATGGGAAGTGCGCAAACTTCGATTGCCTGTTCCACCACAAATGCTGGCCAATCCTTCTCCGATATGAGCATTGCCACAAGTGTCTCTCAGATGCATGGGCCTCACAGTATTGAAATGACCAGTTTGGTGGGAGTGAAACACAGGGAAAATCTTCAACGTCGACGAAGAAGTAGAAAAATTATTCGCAGTTTAAAGCGGCGTGGCAGTGAATCTTCAATCTCGACTGCTTTCATCACAATACCCAAAAGTTATCTTTCCAATGGAAAATTGGAAACTAAATCTACCTCAACTGGCGATTTAGTGCCTGTTTATCTTCCTGTAGAATCTGCATTAAAAATGGCCAATTCGATCTCACCCATGTTACCACAAGCACAACAGCCAAATAGTGCCACTTATCAAATTCCATCGAACATGATGACTCCGTTTATGACTCCACCAGGAATACAATTCACGCAACAACGACCAACACTTGTGCCTCAACAATTTCCATTCGGACATAATATGTCTTTCATGAACGGAACTGGAGTGGCAGCAAGGCCCCCGGGATTATTTCAACAAATGCAACAGCAACCACAAGTTCGATTGCCACAGGTCAATCCATTTCCGCGACCACGATTGCCATCGGAAATGAAACAAAATTCTTATGCCTTCACTCACGGAATGGACGACCAATCTGGCAAACTAGTGAAACCATTCGAGGAGAAGCGTCGGCCTGGATCCAGTTTAACCACCAGCAATCCTGTCCCTAATACTCAAAACAACGAATTATCTCAAAACTTTACCTTGAACACTCTGTCCTCTAATCAAGCAGCCATGGGGAGTGAATCGGCGGCAGTCATGTCTGGACTGCAAAATTCCTTCCTCAACTACCAAATAATGCCAGCCCAGTATTCACTGATGTCAATTGGTACATACAATCTGAATGGCTTCGCTCGACCTCCACTTGGTGCACTCAATCCAATGATGTATGGACCTGTGAATCTAGGATACAATACTATACTCGCTGATCAATATCACCTTGAGATGCAGAAACAGAACCTCACAAACCAAGAAATGGAACAATTGCTTAAAGAACGTGAAACATTGGCACACTTGATCACGGCAACCCGGTCTGAAAGTTCAATCGACAATGGAAAAGGATTTTTGGCCAAAAATATAGTCATTTCAGATTCGGAATACTCGGGCTTCTCTGACAGTTCCCGAATTAGTCAATATCCCGAGTTTGTGGTGATAAATGCAAACAGAATTGAGGTGGAGGAAAGAATGAAAATGGTGGAAGATGAACAAAAGAGCAAAGGCGACGAGACTGGCGAAGAAGTCAACCGTGGAAAGGGCAAGAAAGATAAAAAGAAGAAAAGGAGATAGACGAATTGGATTATTTGTTGTAAATTATTTTTAATTTATTGTCACTTGTTGTTTTATTTAATTTTTCTAGAATAAAAAGACAAAGAAACATTTTGAAAGCAGTTTAATGGTCATCTACTGACTTCAATCATTGATAGTTCAAATGGCACTCTAGACTTTGTAATGCAATCGACAGAAGTGGCTACGTTGTTGGACTTGTGTTTATCTCTTGCTTTTCGATTTCGAAAAAGCCTTTGAAGCGGCCTTGGAACTTCTTTTAGGAGCACCCGACACGGCTCGACTTTTAGCTGCACTACTCTGGGCCTTGCTGATAACGCTGCTCTGGAAGGCGCTTTTCGCATTGACTCCACTTTGAGCACTGCTTCCAGCCCGTCTGCTTCCGTTGGCGGCACGACTTTTGGTGACACTCTTGACATCGCTTGAGGCACCGCTTGAAGCGCTACTTTTGATGTCACTCGGTGGGGCCCCACTCTTTGCACTCTTGGAGGCACTCTTGAACTCGCTTGATGCTTCGCTTGTGACCCCACTCATTGCACTTTTGCTTTTGGCACCACTCATGGCACTCTTCGATGAAGAAGTTTTGTATTTAGTGTCCACACTTTTGGCGCCACTCTTTCCTTTGCATTTAACGGCACTCTGCATTGCACTCTGGACATTGCTTGACGCGTCTGATTTGGCCACCAAGTTTGGCTGATTCCTCCATTTCTTTTTGGTTGTGTCACCTTTCTGCACCACCACAGTCGGTCTTTCCTCTTGTGCCTTTAGCTTCTTGCTTCTGGCTTGTTGTTTGGCCTTTTCGTCCAAGTCTTTGAATTTCCATGCCAAGCTGTAGATGTAACAAACCGTAATAATTGCAAATAACGCGCTTAACAAAGTAAGCCCCACCGAAGCGCACCAAAATGGACCAGAGTTCGAAAGCCTCTGATAAAAATCTGTAGAAGCAATCTTCCAGACATCGATGGGACGCTTGGGATCGTTGATGGCTTGTGCGGTGGTCAATTCCATATTGGAAAACTCACATTGGATAATACTAATAATTGACAGTCAACATGCACTTAAATGCACTAGTCTCAAAACTGCTTCGAATTTTAATTTAATTTAACAAGTGTTTAAGAAAATACATGCATAATTAAATGTTTGTTTATGAGGCACAAACTATATATATAGTAATAACAATGTCAATTTGCTACTTCGAAATGACCAAGTACCAATGGCTTGTCCTTAATATTACATATATATATGTTTTGCTCTTTCAACTAGTTCCATCTTTTTACACCCGACACATCAACTTGGCAATGATTTGTTTTAAGTCTGTGTTTCGACTCAAATCTAGTTTGATGTTTGCTTGCCTGTTCGTTGTCAAGTGTGATACCGTCGATGTAAGTTATCTCATTTGTCAAACTTGTATAATAAACTTGCATTAACAGCCCATCTGCGAACAACTGCGAGGCTTGCCACCGAACGCAAGCGAGTCACAAGAAGAATTTCCAATCCTCACAATAGGCCTTACATCGAAACGTCTGTTAGTGGTCACAAAAGAACACTTTGTTTACGAATTGGATCCCTCAGATATGGACACTGCCAAGCATCGATTAACCTTGAGGAACAAGCCAAAGACGTTTGCCGAGAAATGGCCAAGTTTAGTGCAACAAACCAAAGACATTCTCTCAACATCATCGTTCACTGTTTTCCATCAAGGCTCGGACTATCTTTTTGTGATGACCAACTCAAAACAGCCCAACTTGGCCATTAGCCTCGACCAACCATTGATGTACTCCAACTTGAGCTACCAAGCCAGTTCCAATTCAAGCAATGTCACGTGGGTTTCTGCCAATCAGGACGATCACTTTTACCGTTTGCAAATGAATAACTCTACTGTTCAGATGGTCTCTGTACAACTGCAAACGATAACTCAAATGAAAAATGCCGGCAACGTAAAATCCATTTGCTTGTTGAACAATGGCGAGATCATGTCAACTTTGAACGATTGCACTCTACCAAACTCGAGTCCAATTCAGTGGTCAATCAAGCGAGGTTTCAGTGCTGGTCAGTTCTTCTACCTACTGAGCTGTGATCGAAAGGTTTACATTTTTCCCCAATCGACCTATGAGAGCGAAACCAGGTCCAATTTGACCATGCTCACATTCGGCCAGTTTTTTCAGTGTCATTCCAACCGACCAAGTAGGTTCTCTTGACCATTTCTTTGTCCTGTCAATTTTTAATTTATTTACAGACAATCCAATTGGCAAGCGTTTTGATTTTGCAATACTCGGACACAATAACAAAGAAACGAATTATTTCTTCCTTACTAACATAATTCTGTTCAGTGCAATCATCACTCTGACTGTGTTTGCGTTTGTAGTGATTGAACTGATGGTGCTGGACAATGTTCCCGACCAGTACGGTCCATTGAAGATCAAGGCTCCTAAATCACAAGCAAGAATTGACAAAATTCCTAATTACCGCAGCGTTAAGTCAAAAGACAATAATATGAACAACAAAATGAAGAACAGTCTCATAAAGCAGCACAAGATGATTTTGCCAAAGATGGAATCAAATCAATCAGACAGTGCCACTCAAAGTTCGATGCAACTCAAACGAATGGTCACCAAGAAGATAGGCGCTAAAGGAATGAATGCAAAAAGAATGAGCTCCAAGAAGATGTGCATCAAGAGAATAATCGATAATAAGCGATCTCTAACAAAAGTCAGTGCTCCTCGTCAAAATGGGACTCGTGACCGAAAGCCATCATTCAAAACTCGCGCTTGCACACTCAACACTCAACATAGAAGAAAACGTTCATTAAAATAAACTGCATTCACAGTCAACACAATTTGAATTTACAATATTTATTGAAAGTAATGTTAAGTGTGACCATGCCTGCTTGCATGTAAAGGAATTATCTCTTTTTGGTGTTTTGATTGGCACTTTTTCTTCGATCACTTTTGTAGTTTGGGTTTTTGTTTGCAATCTTGGACGTGTTTTTACGTGAAGAGCCTTTCTTGCTATTTCGCTTGCTGCCCCTTGCAGACTTTCCGTTGGAAGATGAATTGGCTGAAGAATGTTTCGATACTTTCTTTTGGTTTTTGTTTGTGTTCTTTGACTTGTTGCCTGAACTGGACATTTTGTTTTTGGAATGATTCTTCTTGGCCGCCTTCTTGGGAACGTGTGGAACCACTTTGGTGGGTTGGTGCATTAATGGAGCAATGTTCGTTTGTTGGCCTGAGTTGCCTGCATCGATCGCCTGAGTTGACTGACCAAGAGTTGCATTGTCCACAGTGTTCATTGCTGTCTGATTTGATGCTTGGACCTTCGGTGCAGGTGGAGGCAAACGACGTTTTGGCCGGTTTAGTTCGTCTTCTTTCGGTTTGGTGCAACAACACAAGCCAATCGAAATCAATGCCAGTCCCAGAACTGTGCCAAAGATTATAATCACCACTGTCACTGCTGAGCTGCCTAAATTAACAAAATTGTTATACAAGTCGGATAGGAAACACAAGGCTAATTAGCTCAAAACAAACCTTTTGTCGGTATAATCTTTATTTGATCGGTCGGTTCTGGTGGATTGCCACAGATAAAGAACTCATTCAGCAAAACATTTTCTACGTTGATTGGATTGCCGAGGTTGGTATCAAGGGCGGACTTGTCAAATATCACCACTTGCCTAGATTGGTTAATGGGTTTACTGGCATCAAGAATAATATAGAATCGGTCTTGGTCGGAAAAGCTGGCCACCACCTTCCAATCTTTGACCGGGTGATTACATTTGCCATCTTTAATCAATATTTGCCAATTGTCCGAATTGTCCGCATTGCCCTCCGAGGACATGCATATCGAATAGTAAGCAGTGACTTGAGTGATGGTATTCACCTCGGACATAACTTTCGAACCATTGAAAACAAACTTGGCAATCTGTGCATCATTCTTGATTTTCTTGATGCCGTAAAAGGACATCTCCTCAACAGAGGAAATCCAACTTACATCCGAATAGTTGACATTCAATTCAGGAGTTTCTCGTAGTTTATTACTGTCCACAGCAAACAAAATGCTTTTACTGTCAGTAGCACTATAAATGACATTATGGACAAAAACATAGTCGGTGGTCGAATCTTGAACTGTGATAATCTGAGAATCATATTGATTGGCTACGAGCAGTTGAGACAGATCAGACCAGGTCTGGGCCATTGGAGTGCCGTCGTACAGAAACACTTTCTTCCCATTTGAATCGAGTGCACTCGATGGCACATAGTAGAGTTGGTACGGAGATGGTTGTGCCCTCGGATCTCTTGTGTAGAGCACGCACACAAAACGATTGTGCACAAGACCAATCACGGTTATTGATGCTGTTTCACTGTGGAGTAATTCACAAAACTGATAACATTCATTAGAACGAGTTCAAAGAGCATTTCTATTTACCTCAAGATCGGACATTCGTGCCATCACACTTTGAAAGGCCAAATGGAGCAAGTACAAATAAATAAAGACAGGCAATTGTTCAAGAAATATCATCGTTGAAAGGCTTTCAGTGTTGCTTTATTTCGTGAATCAGTATATTTATAATGTCAGATTTAAATTGTTTCAGTTCGAAATAATCTACAATTATTAATTAATTGAAAACCTTCATCTGTTCGGAAAGTACGCAATGTTTTCCAAATGGCACAGACGTCTTTTTATTTTTCTGTTGCCAACGACTGGCGAGTCGCCACTCTTAATTGATGCATGACAATTTTTAATAGAATAAAAGAAAACTCGTCAATAAGACAAGAATAAATAAATGTCAAACATAAAAATAAAACAGGTTTAGGGTTAATGATTGTTTAATGGTGTAATGGTGTAACACGTTGTTTAGTCTATCTTAAATTGGCTTGTGTGGTATAATTTGTTTGCTTTCTTTAGAATTCAGTTTAGATTCTAGTTTTCCACTTCTACTTACTAGTACAATTTCAATGGTGTTTATTTATTTGTGATGTAACTAGAGTGTTACATTGAGTACACTTATTGTGAGAATATCACCTAACCCTAAAGTTATAACGATCGCTTACAAGCAGGCTCTCATTAAATATTCATTATATTATAATTATTATGATCTGATGTTTGATTGATTGCTATGCAACACTCGAGCATCGCTTACATTTGGTCAAAGTAAAAACAATCAATTCGGAAATTTAAATTTAGTGTGTTTTTAAAATAGTAAATGAGAGCAAGTTTCTGTATGGATTTAATTTATTGAATCTTATAAAGCGAGTGATCAGATCAAATCATTTAGAATACAACTGCAAATAATTTTAAAAATGTTTTTATCTATTCATTTATATTTGTGCATCTTCATCATTGTGGGCCAATCAGACGAATCATTTGTTTTGCGAATTGCCAAACCGAGACTACCCAAATCATTTGGTTCAGGCCAATTAATGATTGTTCGTTCAGTTTCACCCACTGTTCCAATCTATTCATCATCCATCAGCACAATCCCCGTTTTCGCACCGTTTCAATCAACAATCTCAATCACTGGTCACCACAATCCAATTCTTTTAGGTCCAATAATTCGACAACAGTTTCCTTTCACAAAGTTTCGTTCACTAAGTTTGTCACAATCGCCAAGAAATACACCAATTCACCGAAAACCGTTTGATCAAATTGTTTCATCATCGT
Source organism: Rhizoglyphus robini (assembly GCA_023373905.1). Lineage (NCBI taxonomy): Eukaryota > Metazoa > Arthropoda > Arachnida > Sarcoptiformes > Acaridae > Rhizoglyphus > Rhizoglyphus robini. The sequence continues at coordinate 7,084,021 of JAKIJQ010000001.1, read as the reverse complement.
CAAATACAAACATTGATTTTACAGTCGATCCGACACTTGTAATTTTTCAATCAAATAACCAAGAATTGAATCAAGTAGTTCCAGTCTTAAAAGTCAACCCTTCAATTCCAGTTTTTCCTATAGAGAATTTACAATCTTCCAACAACCCAACAAAAGTAAATTTATTATTTCAAACTACAAAAGCCAAACATTTGCAAGAAAATACTTCGAGCGACCAACATTACATAATCGACCCAGTTGATGATGCATCCGATGACGACACTGAGAATAATAATTCAGAGTATGATTCACAAACTGAAAATGTCGATTTAGAGGAAAATAATGACATTGGCAAAGACAACATCAAGAAAGATTATAAAACTGAAATTCAATCACAATTTGACAAAATCAATCAACAATTGGAACAATTGAATGAAAAAAAGATTAATGAAGAAGACATTAATGCTGCTGGTGAATGTCAAACAAACTGTGGCCATGTTGAAGAGCATCGAACGACGGATAATGATCAACAAATTAGGGAACAAACTCTTCACTTGGTGGTGCACAAAGAGCAAGGTCTTGTCGGAAGTGAGCAGAATTATGAACCAATGCTAAATTGGCCACCAGTAAATTATCCTCCATTCGTGCCCGATCTGTACTCATCCGAAACAAATCGGCCAATTATAATTCCACAACACTCTCAATGTGACCAAGTTAAGAACGAAGAGAACACTCACACTTTCAAAATTAAATCACCACTTTACTTGTTTTCCAATTTAATGAGAAAATTGATTTCGTAAATAATTTAAATAAATAAATCTAATAATAGATCTAATAATGTACATTGTTCACAAAGCGAGTGATAAGGTCGTAGGCTGCCCGTGGTTGGTCAGTTGGCACCATATGTCCTGCATTGCGAATCACAGCAAAGTAGAGATTGTCAACCTGTCGCACATAGCCTGCCACATTCTTGTCCTGAGGCGTCAACTTGTAGATCATTCTTGGAGCAAGTGAGTATTTGCTTGAGCCTTTCCAATTGAGTTTCTTCAAGAAATTTTCAGTCAACGGCGTTGCAACAATAATGTCCAACTGGCCACTGTAGAAGAGTGTTCGATAGTTTGCGTTGAGCAACTCCTCCACCCACGGTTTCACACTGACCATAATGTCTTTGAGCAAGTGCCGCTCAACCGCTTCGCCATTGTTTCGTGGTCGTGAGCCGAGATGAAGTGCTTGTCGAGTTGTGTCCAGGGACAAATATTTCGACCAATGACCTCCATCTTCCGGCTGGAAACCGGCCAGATAGTTGAAGTAATCAGTGAGGCCTGTAGCATTTTCAAAGTACGATTTGTACTTGTAGAAATCTCCATCCATCAGTTGGTCCATCAACTCGAATGCCTGATCAAACTGGCCCTGATCGATGAATTTGCTATATTTTGCTTGTTCTGACAGAAAATGTTCTCGTTGTTGCTCGTCAATCAGTCCAGTCTGATACAGAAAGTCACCATAGTTGGCCATGTTCTGTGGGTCACTGAATCCATTTCCAATTGCCAAGCCTTGCAAATTAATGCCAAACTTTTTAGGTTCTTCTCCCATTGAATGAATTTTGTGTGCAATGGCTGGAATATATTTGCCTGCATACGACTCGCCGGTCAGGTAGAATGCATTGCCTCGGTAATCTTCAAATAAAGTAAAAAATTGCTTCAGGGCCTCATAAAGATCTCGACCAACGTCAAGTTCGTTATTAGCATAGCCTACAAGTACAAAATTAAAGTCATATTAATAATACAAATCAATTACCTTTGTCGTTATCGGTGAAACTGTAGCCGGTCCCAACAGGATTATCAATGTAGAGCACTGCATACTCTTTATTCCATGTATAATTTCGCAGCACCACTTTAAGATCTTTCACCACTTGAAGTGGACCAGTCTCAGTGAACAGACCAAACATTGAAGAACTTCCAGGACCACCTTGAAGCCACAAAAGCACAGGCACGTCTTTGGTTTTGCCACTCTTGGGAAAGATAATTTAGTAGTAAAATATGTCTACGGCACATTACAAATTGTATAATGACTCACAAGCGCGGGAAAGAACCAGAAAAATAAATTTGAATTGAAAGTTTTGTTCACAGTGAGATAGCCAGAATAGCTTTTGAGCGCAAAGTCAACACTCGGCAAGTGTTTCACTTCGCTCAATTGTCGAGCTTCGTTCAATTTGCCTGCTTCGATGTACGGAGTCAATAGCAATGCTTCGGCTTTGGATCCATTGTTGGCCAATTGGCCATTGTCGGCATACATTTCCACCTCATCTGAATAATTATCTTCATTTAAGAATCTACAATGAATTGAGCCTAAACAAAAGACAACAAGTCCCGACAGAACTATGCGCGATTGCCAATAGAACTTCATTGTGCCAATCAACAGTAGTGCACTTGTGCTTCCATTCGATTGAAACCGAGTTTAAATACTAAAACAATTGCAGTATTGCGAAACTGATTGAGGTCACTAATCGGACGGTTCAATCAGATGAGGTGTGTGTGAGAATATATGGTGATGCAAACATTTCCTTGTTTTGCATAATACTTTCGTTTGAAAAATTTGACAGCTTTGGCGGACATCCTGTGTGGTTGTGCCTGTGGGAGTTATTTAAATAACAATTGTTATTGCCAGCAAACATGGCTGCACCTAAATAGTAATCACTAATTACTAATCACTGATTGTGCCATTGAATTATGTAACTTGTGGTGTGTATTGCTATTATTTTTAATTCACAAAGTATTTGAAGTACCGTTGCAAACCACGCCAAAGTCGAATCAGATCAAGCAGACATCTGTTTGCTTTGTTTTGGTCAAGCTTAAATGTAGTCTGCGGAATGCTCTAAGAATAAAACAAAGTTGTTCATCTGTGATGCATCACTGATCAGAGAATTCTCGACAATTGAATTCGTTTCGACTGTCACATTGTGCCGAATTGAATTGAGCTTTTATTTTGTTTATATTTAGTGAATATTTCCATATGTGGTTTATTTTTGTATAAAGTGAATTTAAATTATACAAATTCATATTGGCATGTTGTTTATAGGCCTATATTTTGTCATGTTCAATTGTGCACCTGCATGCTGCATGTACATTTGACATGGCCGATTAGATATCGAAATTCATCGTCCAGAACGACTCATCATTGATATATGAACAATTCGAAATATCTTTTAAAGAACAATATATTTTATATAGATCAACAAAAGCACTAATATCATAAAATTAGTCCTGTGGAGGATGCTTGACCGACATTGTAAAGCGTCCCACCAAGAGATTGATTGAACTGCGGACTCGTTAGGTCTTTCAAGGCTTTATTTGGTTGGTAATGGACAAGTACAAAGGAGCAGACTTGTGCGTCCGGCCAGTGCGGTGGCCAGTGTCTGACTGATGTATGTGGCGATGACAAGTCGATCTGGAATGAAAATGGTTGTGGTGTTAATTGGAGACATTCCGGTGACATGCGCACTGCGCACTGCGCACACCACATACCTCCCAACAAAGCCGTGAGGCTGAAGTCACGTCGAAATTACGCTTAGTTGTCCGGCGATTTGTGTTGACGGTCCCAGCCAGCTTTGCGGACAACTTTGCACCCTAGTCTGTTACCACCAGTGGAAAAGGACGACAGGAGAGAGTGCGCAGTGGAAGTGCACGTGCACGCCAATTGAGTGTGCCACATCTGTGTTTTGCTTCAAACTTTTGCTCGGTGACACGAATCGCAACTTGCAAGTCATCAATTCAGCCTATTCTTCACGGTCCATCAAGCATCGTTGGTTTTCCTTGCTTCAACTTTGGCCCTACCTTACTGAATCATTCTTTTATTGCTGTCTTCCATTTGTGTTTAAAGTTTGTTGCATATTTCACTCTTATTTGGCCTTGAAGTAATTTCGCACCACAACGTAAAGCAAAAATGGTTTTAGCCGATTTGGGCCGTAAAATTACCTCGGCGATTAGGTCGCTGGGAAATGCCACCATAATTAACCAGGAAGTTCTGGATAATATGCTGAAAGAAATCTGTACTGCTCTGATTGAATCTGATGTAAATATTGTTCTTGTGAAACAGTTACGAGAAAATGTACGATCTGTTATCGACTTTGATGAGATGGCTGCAGGTCTTAACAAGCGGCGTATGATTATGATGGCCGTTTTCAAGGAATTGGTCAAACTACTAGATCCTGGAGTGAAGGCGTGGCAACCTATCAAAGGAAAAACAAATATTTTAATGTTTGTCGGTTTGCAAGGTATTGGTAAAACTACTACTTGTACGAAAATGGCCTACCATTACATGCGGAAAGGATGGAAATGCGCCTTGGTTTGTGCGGATACTTTTCGTGCTGGTGCCTTTGACCAGTTGAAACAAAATGCCACAAAAGCAAGAATTCCATTTTACGGTTCATATACTGAATCTGACCCCGTCATTATTGCATCAGAGGGTGTTGAAAAATTCACAAATGAAAATTTCGAGATTGTGATTGTTGATACAAGTGGTCGGCATAAACAAGAGAGCTCTCTATTCGAAGAAATGTTAGCAATTTCAGCTGCAGTTCAGCCAAACCTCATCGTGTACGTTATGGATGCATCTATCGGTCAAGCTTGTGAAGCTCAAGCTAGGGCCTTTAAAAGTAAAGTCGATGTCGGAGCCATTATTGTCACCAAATTGGATGGCCACGCCAAAGGTGGTGGTGCACTTAGTGCCGTTGCCGCCACTAAGTCTCCAATCATCTTTATCGGTACTGGTGAACATATCGACGAATTTGAGCCATTCAAAGTAAAACCATTTATTTCAAAATTACTCGGAATGGGAGATATGGAAGGTTTAATTGACAAAGTCAACGAATTGAAACTCGACGACAACGAAGAATTAATTGAGAAACTGAAACACGGTGTATTCACTTTCCGCGATATGTATGAACAACTTACCAACTTTATGAAAATGGGTCCTTTGAACCAAATTCTCAACATGATTCCCGGATTTGGAGCTGAGCTATCTAAGTGCACTTCTGAAGCAGAATCAACGTCTAGACTAAAGCGAATGATAACAATTATGGACTCAATGAGTGACTCTGAACTCGATTCTCGTGAGGGTACCAAGCTGTTTTCTAAACAACATACCCGGATAGTTCGCATTTCAAGAGGAGCCGGAGTTACTCAGCGCGAAGTGCAAGAATTGCTTTCCCAATATAGCAAATTTGCGGCTGTAGTTAAGAAGATGGGAGGTATTAAAGGCCTTTTCAAGAGTCGTGATTTATCCAGAAACGTAAATCCTGCCCAAATGGCCAGAATGATTGACCCTCGAGTATTGCAACAAATGGGAGGTATGTCAGGTTTACAAAACATGATCAAACAACTTCATACCTCCCATGCACCAAGTGGTTTAAATAGATAAATCTCTTCGGAGAAGTTAGTCTGTAAAGTGGAGCAAATGTCTCAATGGACAATGCAACCTGTAATGCACATTATGAAATACATTTTTAATGTAAATGTTTAATGTGAATTCTTATTTTTATTAATAATTGTTGTTTATTAGATAAGTCGTTATTTGCTAATTTTAATTTTGCTTCTCCAATAACCAGGACTTTTTGAATTGCTTCAATTTTCTTTTTCTCTAATAAACTTTGGTAGATTTTTCTCAGCTCACTATTAAGTTCAATCTTTCCTTTGTTTTTCCTCACCACAGAATTAATCAATTCAATTTTTCGTTGTGGATTAATTTATTGCATATATGGACACCTATAGGGACACTGCCTGTGGTATATACCAAGTTGGCATATTTAATACGGTTTTTGGTAAGCAGAAATGACACTTTACAAATGAAGTAGAGTACGTACTTTTCCTTGTTGTTGAAAGTTCTTCACGAATTGGACTGTTCGTTTTGTTTGAGGACAAACGCTAATTACTAATCGATGATTGTGCCATTGTATTATGTAACTTGTGTTGTGTATTGAAGTATTGATATTATTTTTAATTCACAAAGTATTTGAAGTATACAATTAATTTGGTTAATACAAAATCTTATGTTATTTTGCAGTAATCATTGATTGAATTAGTCGAACGACTTCATGTGCACAAATCGAGTGATCATGTCATGGGCTACCTCAGGCTGATCATAAGGCACCATGTGGCCAGCATTACGGATGACCACGTAGACAATGTTATCTGCATGTCGGACATAGCCGGCAACGTACTTCTCAGTTCGAGAAGTTTTCAGTTCCCAGATGTGTCGCGGTGAGTGGTTGTACTGAGCGGATCGTTTCCATTGCAACTTACGAAGGAAGTTCTCAGTGAGTGGAGCGGCCACAATCACGTCCAACTGTCCACTGTAAAACAGAATTCGGTAGTTGGCATCGAGCAGTTCTTCGATCCATGGTCGAACAGTGTCCATCACATCGTCGATCAAGTGTTTCTCCACAATGGAGCCATCATTGTATGGCTTGTTGCCAACGTGAATTTCCTTGCGAACTTCTTTCAATCCCAAATAAGTGTTGTACCAGGTGGTGTCATCGGTCATCTTTTGGTACAGAATGTTGAAGTAGTCATACATGCCGGTCACATTTCGGAAGTACGAATGTCCACCAGGAGTGAGATCACCGTCCATGAGTTCGTCGAAAATTTCGAATGCTTTCTTGAACTTTCGCTCATCGACAGCAATGGCGGCACGAGCCTGTTCAAAGTAGAAATGGTCTCGTTGTTGCTCGTCAACCAAACCAATTTGGTACAGATAATCGCCATAATCGAACATGTTTCGAGGATCGCACCAGCCATCACCGATGGAGAGGCCTTGCAGGTTGATGCCATGCTTCTTGGCGTGCTCTCCCTCCTTGTGGATTTTATATGAAATGGCGGGCACATACTTGCCACCATACGATTCACCGGTCACAAAGAAGGGATTGCCTCGGTAGTCTTCATACAGAGTGAAGAACTGTCTCAGTGCTTCGTACAAGTCACGGGCAACTTCTTCTTCATTCTTGACATAACCTGTCAGTGAAAGACTCAATGAATAATTCATCAGATCAAGCGTTCAATACCAACCTTTATCAGAATCGGTAAAACTGAATCCAGTTCCAACAGGTTGGTCAATGTAGAGAACAGCAAATTCGCTATTCCACGAAAAGTTTCCTCGTTCAAAAAGATGTTTGCCATCAGCGGTAGCCAAGATTGGACCGTTCTCGACGAAAAGGCCAAACAGAGAGGAGGCACCAGGACCACCTTGCAGCCACAGGAGGACAGGAGTATGTTCGTCCACTCGTCCGTGCTTTAGATGTAATAAATGTTAACACTGTTTTGAGTTTAAAAGCACCAATCATACCAGTGGAGGGAAAAACCAGAAGAAGATGTTAGAGTTGTGTTCCTTGTTGACAGTCAAGTAACCCGAAAAACTCTTGGGATGATGTTTGCCCAAGAAGCCAGGCAAATGTTTGACCTCACTCAACTCGCGACCTTCCTTCAGTTTGCCGGCCTCGATGTATGGAGTGAGATAGAGTGGCTCGTTCTTGCCCTCTTCACCCTCATCAGCCAACTGTTCATCGCCGATGTTAACATTGGCGGCATCAGTAGATGGATGGTAACGCTTACGGAGAAATCCATAGCTTGGTGCAACTAGTCCAAGGACCAACAGTAGTCCTGCGCAAATGACAAGTTTTTGCATTTTGATGATTTGTTTGTTGTGTGCACACAAGCAAACAAAACTAATGAACAAATAAAGTCTTTTGTTCACCGATGGCCGCAGTTATATAAACGTTTGCCTTAGAGACTAAGTTGTCCTTTGGCCGATCGAATCGATTAATTATCCAAATCAAGCTCAAGTAAGGCTTATCACAATGATTGCTTAATTTAAAAATTTGATAACTCACAAGTGATGCGATAGTGATATGCTTAGAGTTTATTACCTCTAAGTATGCATGTGATGTCACTGATGTGACTATCTCACTAGCCATATCCTATTCAATTGTCGACTGTGCACAAAGTGGCAATTTAATACAATTTGTCATGCTAATTTGAATCTAACCAATAGTGAGTAGACAAAAGTTAACCAACCTGTGATAAATTTACCATATGTTTAATGTTTGATTTAATTTATTTAATTCACACGTGTTTGAATCTCACGTCCAATCGAAAATGGACAATCAAGATGGATAGATTAAAAGTAAAGAGGCCATTGAAGTGATTTGGAGTGTCGATCGTATAATGATAATGATAAATTGGATTTTGTGCGTTCTAAGTGTGCCACTTGATCGATTCGATCTCGAGGCAGACTTTGGCATTGGCGCATTTAACCTAAATTTATATTTTCATTTGGTAGGCGTTTTGGCATATGCAAAAGTACAATTGAACAATTGAGGTACAAATCAGCAATTGTCTGAAAAACTTCCAATTGCTGATTTGCTGTACCTAAATTTGCATTGATAATAGCATCAGATACAGATCCATTTTGTCTAATTTTATGGGAGTTTAATTATATTAATAGAACAGTTATATCAAATATATCAATAGATTAATCGTCAAATTGCCCTAATTTTGCACTTAGAAATCAATCTTCTTCACGAACCTTCGAATCATGTCTTGAGCCACTTCAGGTTGATCGTACGGCAGAATGTGTCCTGCATTACGAATGATGGCATAGTACAGGTTGTCTACCTTTCGCACATAACCAGCCACTCTACCTTTGGGCGTCAAACGGTAAATCTTGCGAGATGCTTTGAAGTATTTGTGTTCCCCTTTCCAGTGCAGTTTCTTAAGGAAATTCTCTGTGAGTGGTGCGGCAACGATAATGTCTACCTGACCACTGTAGAAGAGAGTTCGATAGTTGGCGTCCAAGAGCTCTTCCACCCACGGTTTCACACTGACCATGATGTCGTTGTTTAGGTGGAAGGCGGCTTGAGTGCCATCTTGGAAAGGTCGATTGCCAACGTGGATTGCTTGTCGAGTCTTGACCAGCCCCAAGTATTTCAAGTAGTAATTGAAATCGTCGGGAGCGCCATCCATAAGGTAGTTGTAGAGGAAATCAAGTCCAGTTACGTTCTGAAAGAAGGAAGTGCCTTGTGCATTTCCATTCAACAGGTCAGTCATCACATCAAGTGCTCGTGCATAATTCTTTTCATCGACCAATCGGGCAAACTTGGCCTCCTCCACAAAGAAGTGGTCTCGCTGTTGTTCGTCGAGTAGGCCAATCTCAAACAAATATTCCCCATAACGATCGCCCATATTTCGAGGGTCACACCATCCGTCACCGATTGCCAGACCCTCCAGGTTGATTCCCATTTGTTTGGCATGTTCGCCTTCTCGGTGAATTTTGTGCGCAATAGCTGGAATGTACTTGCCCGCATAGGACTCTCCTGTCAGGAAGAAAGGATTGCCCCGATAGTCCTCAAACAAGGTGAAGAATTGCTTCAAAGCTTCGTATAGATTTCGGGCAACATCCTCCTCGGTTTCGGCATAACCTGAATGACGAAAGTGATTAACTTAAAATAGAAATCAATCATTTGCCAAATTCAAACCTTCATCATTGTCGGTAAAACTGAATCCAGCTCCAACAGGATTGTCAATGTAAATCACAGCAAAATCTTTGTTCCAAGTAGCATTTCGCAGAAACACAGTATTGTCCTTACGCAGCTGCAGTGGTCCATTCTCCACAAACAGTCCGTACATTGAGTCTCCACCTGGACCGCCTTGCAACCACAGAATAACCGGAACGTCAGTTTTGCCAGACTAAAACAATTATCACAATTATCGCACAAATCAACCAAATAAATCAATCATTATTATCAATGTACGCTCACCAAAGCAGGAAAGAACCAGAAGAACATGTTTGAATTGTAATTTTGGTCAACAGTGAGAAATCCGGAATAACTCTTGATTTGAGGCGCACCGCCAGGCAGATTCTTCACCTCGCTCAACTTGCGACCTTCGGCCAGTTTGCCTGCCTCGATGTACGGAGTGAGGAACAACGGCTCGGACTGTTCCCATTGTTGTGCAATGTTTTCATTCGCATCTGCATGGGCAGTGGAAAGTTTCTTCATAAATTGTCCATGAGAAGTGCCAACAAGACCAAGGCCTATTAGCCCTGTCAAAAGTATTAATTTCATGTCGATTATACAACTACTGTGCTGTACACTCTCGAAAGGTGCATAAAACGATCACTTTGTGATTGATGTCAATTTATATCGACTAAATGAACATGTGTTTCTAATTACACACAAACGCACAAAGAGTAAGTCACTTATCAATGTGACTTGATGTGCCCGGTTTGGCTTAGGTATTGCATGTTTGATGGCACTGATAAGATTTTATGGAGATTATATTGAGACATTAATGAACTGGCAAAATTTATAGTTTTCTAATGGGAAAACTTGTACAGGCAAACGAAAGTATTCGGGCTGACTGGTAAAGACTTTGCTCTGTTAAATTCATTCTCACTAGATAGCGCTACTTTTGTGTTTGAATTTCAACTTAGTTTGAAATTAAAACCTTTGAAACGCAAAAGTTTGAAAAAATTCTGCTTCTGATAAATTCTCTTAAAGAATAGTTTTAATATTGTTAACATTAATCTAAATTGTAAATATGATTAGATTTAAAAATAGATAAAATGCACTGAAATAAGATTAATTCTACAATGCAATAAATTAATGAAATTAACAAAGTATGCAAATGTTGCGCGAAATGGGCTTTAATGGACTTCTTGTGTGAATTATTAAAAAGAAAACAGGATCCAAAAATAAATTTGGCCTATTTTTGTTGTGCACAAGATACAAGACTATTTAATTTGTGCCTAACATTGTGTTGATCACTAATTAATGATGACAACACAATATTCCCTTAACCAGGCAAAAAGACACTTATATTATTTTCATGTTTATTTTCGTGTACACGCTTGCTATAGGTTTCACAATCGATTGTTGTCAACAACACTGATGTTGTATTAGTATAGGACTAAATTTTCATTGGGTTAATGGCTAATTTGAATAACCAGAAAATTGGCGGGGAAAATTTGTGTTTTCCTACTTGAATCGATAAGCAATGAGAATTGTGATATATTTTGAGATTTATGAGTAGATCATCATCATGTCGAATGTGAGCACAATTTGACGATAGTGTCGGTATGGTATGAAATGGCCGAATAGTCAATTTGCAACTTAAGTTAGCTAATAACGTGCAATTTACACTTGAGTCAGGTCAATCCCAGTAAAATTCCACAGTCCAATCAAGTGACACTTGCACATGGCTACCATTTATGCACAATGCATAAATAGTAAATGAAACCACTGTATAGCCTTGCTCTTGAATCTTGAGTTAGGGAGCTCATCATTCAAAGGCACAACTCACAGCTAAATCTTAACTACACCAACGATATTAGAAATAATAATAATAATAATAAAATAGTAATATCCAACAAAATTTCCTTCATATCTAACATCGACATCGACCATTGGTCAACTCACATTTGGACAGTATTAATTTGGCAGAAATAATAAACAAATCATTTGCATTAAAAATACTTTATATATTTGCGTGCCTAATAAATTCAAAACAATTGAGTGTTTATAACTATTGAATAGATTGTTGTTCGCATTTACTGATGAAGTGTGTGAATGTATATTTATATTTAAATTCAAACAAATGCCAACGACCTTGAAAAGTATTCACTCTGATCGATAAACTCTGGGTATTCACTGTGGAGTGGGCATGGGTACATAGCACACTTGACGGACTTTATCGCCGACACTTCATCAATTCGAGTGTGCAAGTTCGCTCTACTTGAGATTCATTTATTCATAATAATAATAATGAATGCACTAAATATGCCTTATTTTTTCCTTTCGCCTTTCGTGTTGGCTTTCTCTCGATTTATGTTTGCACTACAAATCATCATCTAACTGCTCTATACAGCTAATTGCAGTATTTTTTTAGTGGTTATCGACTCCGCTCAAGCGAAAGAAAGAGAGATTCACACTCGACTGTGGTTGAATTTCTAATTGGCGGGAAATTATTGTCTTAGTGGAGTGCGATCGGGCTTTAGTGCTAGATCGAGCTACAGCTGCTAATTGTGGTGCTCGTGACTGACTTATTTATACTTTCACTTACAAGGTGGTTTGAGTGATAATTTTAAAATAGACGGATTTATTTCGATTTTATTTTATATTTTTATTAATATATTGTTTTAACAAATATTTTTAAAATAATAATAACTTTATAGAATTTCTGGAACAATAAATCTGAATGACAAAATTATTATTTGCTCTACTGATCTTGATGTTAATCGCATAAAAAACAGAAAATTCTCATAACATTCTCAACAAAATAGTTTGAAATAGTTCACAAATTTTCCATTAACCCCCAAAAAAGAAAAAATAGTATTATACATTAAAATATATTAAAATAAATTAAATTCTGAGTTTAAATTCATTTGTCATTTGATATTTCCGTTTTGGTTCGAAATTTGATAAGAACATTATGATGATGTTGCATGTTGAGGATGATGCAAGGAAAGTTACTATCAAATTTGAGAGTCTCAACATAATTGCATAATAAATGAGTGTGTAATACAGGCAATTTGGACATAAATCTCATGACAATTCGTGTGTGTGGACATTTAATAATTCAAGCACACGGTAGTAAGTAGAATTGGTGTATTAGGCCACATTTGTTTCGACCACTTTGTATCGAGTTGAGTGAGTTGGTCGCAGTGTGACAGTGCGTCATTGCCCACTAGTTGGTGAATTCGACTGCTAGTACACTTTGCAGGGGGAGTATGCACTTTGATTTCGTAGTGAGATTATTAGTGAAATACACCAAACACACATACACTACTCACATGCACTGCAGCTCATGAACTGGCCACATGCAAATTGGGCGCGTACTCATTTGTCTCCACTTTGTGTCACCACAATCCATCCGCCATCAACACGCAGAATTTTCCTTTCAATTTTGACATTTCGCTCTTTCTTTTGCTTCTTCTTCTTCTTCTTTTTCTTCTTCTTCTACATTTTATCCATTCTGTGTGTTTTGTTCTCTCAAACATTTCATATAAAACCCTCTACACAGCAAACAAACAACCAACCCAAAATAATATTCCTGAAATTCCACCAAGTTTGGTATAGTTTGCACTTGAAAAAACTTCATCTTGCACTTTGATTCGATTCAATCAAGTCTAGTGTGTGTGTTTGTGCATAACTCACATTTTTATTCAAAATATTGTTTGTGTTTGTGATGTGTTCTTCAATATTTCATTTTCCACCCAAATTCCAGCCAACTTTCAATCTGCAACTCGAAAGAATGTCGAAACACAATCGTCGCGTATGTATATGCTTGCCTCAATCTCGGTTTGATTTGATTTATTCCACTTTTAATGGAATTTTTGTTCCTGTTTTGACTTTAACTTTTTCTATAAGACATTTCAAGTTTATGAATTCTAATTTGTTTTACTGTTTTTTGTCTTTTGTTTTTGTTTGGTCAATATTTACAGTCGATCACATTTAATGTAAGGTCTAGAGTCTAGACACACGAACAAATTGTTTTACATTTTAAATAACTTTTATCCGAGACAATGTTTGCTCTATACAGTGAGACACTTGTTTGGTTATTGTTACCAAAGTTGCTTCTGTGTGTGTGCTCTGTTGCTTTCGGCTTTGTCTGGCTCGTTTGTTTGAGTTTGAGCCAGTCGTGTCAGTTTTACAAATTGAATTTAATTTCAGGATGAGTGTAACGACCTCACGTGTCGAATCACATAGAACCATTGTATGTGTTCATTGTTTTGGAATCTCTCCATTAAGCATCTCAATGTATCTCATTAATTTCACTTCAACTTGCGTCATTGGTCATTTGGCTAATTGCAATTTATTTACTTTTTGTATCGTCAATTCAATCGTGCCTCGATCTATTTCTATTTCTGGCATTTCAAGAAGTCCAATTAATCAATTATTTATTTAGTGTTTCGGTTAGATTGCATTCAAGTGATTAGACAGTTTAATTTGAATTTATTTAGAAGATCCACTTGAGTTCAGTCAAATGAGATTATTGCCGTCAAGTTTGAATGCTCTTTTCAAGTTGACCTCAACATGAGCATGTCTTGTCTGTAGACTATAGTCATTTGATGGTTCATTAATTTGGACATCACTTTTAGATTATTTAGTATATTTCGGACATTGTCTGGCAAGATGTTATCAGAATTAATTAAATTTCACCAGAAACAGTCTCTACTCTGATTGTGTAGTATAGTTTTGCAGTAACATATAAATAATTTTATAATGTTAATTCTTTTTAATTAGAAGGACTTACACCTGGGAATATCCTTAAGGATTTGGGAGAAAGAGATTTTCCCTGTCTAGCTCATTGATTCTTTAATCCTGTAAATGATCTTTTATTATCAAGAATCTCAGTCTCTGTCTGTTCTATATTTGAACCATTCTAGTAGTTGGTTGCATTGTTTTGATTATTGTTTAGTTTGTCTTGTTAATTTGTTGCACTCTACATGAACTCATCAATATTAATTCCTTGTTAATAAGCAATGTTTGTGTGTGTTGTCTCAATTGTGTTTGTTGTGTTTGTCTTGTCTCGGTCTGCACTGGTTTGTTTGTGTTGTTGCATGCACGGCCACAGTTTGCCATTGTCTCTCTTTCGGTTTAATATTTTCTTATTGTTTTAGGCCTAATGTAAATACTTTCACTTGTCTGCCATACATCTTGGTACTATTCCCTTTCTTTTGTGTACCGAAAAGAGCTCTTAAAGCATCGACACAAGATGACAAGACCCTAACCTAACCTTACGGACTCGAATCGGAATCCCCAAGGTGCAGTCATCTGTCGAGTCGGACATTTTGTTAGTCTACCGCTCACTGCTTGCTCTAGACCTTTTAATATCCTTTTGACTTGCCATTCCATTGCCTCCTTCTGGGCGCACACTTGATTGTGTGCCGCATTGCAAGTGCTAGTGGTAATGACATTGGTAATACGAGTGGCTTTATTCACTTTTAATGATCAACTCATGATGATCTGTTAAGCTTTCTAATAAATTTTCACTCTCAAGACTCAAGAGTCACTCAATGGAACAAAGTCTCACCAGTAAAGAACACAAAAATAAATAAATAGACTTTAAGATTTATCATTTTGGCGACTAAATCAAACTTTATTTTTAAAACTAACACAAAATTCAGAAGAGGTTAATATCCTTTCGAGTTGATGTGTCAATTGATGTACATTGAATCAATTTTTCTCAACTTTTCAAGTTTTATTTCCTGTCATAAAAATTTCTTCCATCTCAAAGTTTTTGGTCAAATCATAAAACATTTAAGAATTTTAAAACCCGGAATTTGCCAATCAAATGGACTACCCTTAGGATATAGTTCAATCTTATAGAATTATAAAACACAAAAACTAAATTAAAGTACATTTAGTTGCCAAGGAGAATATTCCATTGAATGTTTAATTTACAATCGATTATTATTAAGTTTAATCACATTTCAAAGCAAATAAAACCATTTTCCAAACTTTCCAATCGCTTTTCTTGTGTTTGTTGAATCGAGTGTGGATTATTTGGAAGAAAGTGTATGATTAAACAAGAATGTAAAGTTTAGTAAGTAAAGTGTCTTTCAATGTTTTGAGTTGTGTGTGTGTGAGTTTCAAATGAAACTATTCAATTGACTCTATTTATAACTTTTCTTGGACGACTTCGAGTCTGGAACGATCTACATTATTTTAGGTCAATATAATGAATATTTAATTTGACCATTTCATGCTTTATTAAATTTTAATATAATTCAGAAAGTGTGTGTTATTAAGTGAGCGAATCCTTTCAATAATAATAAATTCATTCATTTAAATTTTCCACAAACATATTTAATTTTAAAGTAATTTTTATTTGTATTTTTTATCATTCAAACAAAAAGTTCCTTGAATATTTTCAATTTGAGCGTCAATGTTGTATCAATAAATTCAGATTAAACTTTAATGATTTGTCAGACTACTCCACTACTTTTCGATTACTCGGCCAATTAATGATTGTCAAATGGATGCTGCACTGCTCTACTTTGGTTCATTTGTAAATGTAAATGATCCCAGGGAATAGAGGACGAGGGATTACCGAAAAATTTCCGCATTGTTGTTGATAGACATCAATTTCAGGGAATTTTATTATTCTAAATTGCTTTGTCCTCGTTTTGTTGTTTATTTTCAATTACTTTGTTATGAAAACCTAGTTTTAAATTACCATGTCCCCCACATACACACAAACACACACAATTGGATAGTGCACTCAATTACCGGTTGTTCGGTTAGTATGCTGAAAGATGCTGTTCAAGCTGTGTTTGCAAATTCACGCACAATGAAGTGCATTCTAGGGCATAAACAGACAAACTATAGCTGAATTCATAATTTTGTGTTCACACATCAATCAACGAAATAATATCGAGATGAAATAATTCACGAACAAAATCTGTGCACATGTTGAAATATTCAAATGACTTGCAATCTGGATAATAATTGAGATTTTAATTTACAAATTCAACCGGAAATTCATTAAGTGCTCACTCCCGCTCACTCCACTCACACATACGCATGGCTAAAATACAATTTCTTATTGGAATATTCTGCAATAGTAATTTTCCGTGCGTTCGTATGTTTGTATTTCAATTTAATTCTGCCCAGCAACCAAAAAAGAAAATTATTTTGTCTCTGTACTGGTCTTCTTTCGATGAACATTTGTATTATATTTGCTATATTTGTTGTATTTGTTTTTGTTCTGTTTAATTTTGCCACTAATTAAGAGGCTCTTCGAGTTGGAAGCAGAATATAACCGCGAGAGGCAAAGAAAATTCTGATGAAATTCGAGCAGACGAACGAATTTCTTTGGGCACTTTCTTAGTTATCGAAAACTTGCCTTAAAAAATAAGCCCAAAAATGAAACCAAAACAAGGGAGAAATCCTTCCGTGGAAAATATATCAAAATTGCTTTCTGGACAAATATTTTTGTCCAGATCGCTCAATAAGCCGATGAAAGATTTATTTTGGAAAAATAGATTTAATATTTTTTAAATACACTGTTTATTTGAATTGTTTTGGATTTAATCTTTAATCAAAAGAGTGTTTCCAATAGATTCGAGCATAGACGAAATTATATCGAACGTCGATCAATACAAATGCACCAAAGTACATTAGGATGGAGCGCGGAATGAGTGTGACCGGGCCTGTCTGGTTTATTTCAATTTATCTCGAATTGATTCATTCGATTGATCTGTCCTTGAGTGGATAGACCAAACAGCAAAGCACACCAAATCAACAAACTATATACTATACATACTATGCTACAGACAAACAATGCTGACTGACAGACTGACAGACCGACAATCAATATTGCAATAGTAGACACACAACTCGAGTCGACATTGACATTGGCCCGCTTTAATATTATTGCCGGTTGAGAGGTTCAATGTTTTATGATTGCTATAATATATGTACTGAGTATATACTCATAAAACTGTTGATTCACTGGTTCAATCGATATTTATTGATTTCAAATTTAGGAGCATCATATAACTTCACTTTCGACAGAAACTCATCTCAATATTGCCCATCTTCACACCAACGCGAAATAAATAGTGAAGCATAACATAAAGTAAGACTGGTGAAGAAAAGGGCGTATGTTACTTTACTTTTGGCATATTCAATTCTTCTTGTTTGACTCGTTGCTGTGTGCGAAAGTTGTTTTTGTTCTTTGTTATCGCCATTTTGTTATTACTCGCTCAACTTCTATCTCCCTCTCTCAATCAGTCTTCATTAATCCATTCCCCTTCTGGTCTACAGTTCCGAGAACGGAAATGAAACCTTTGAGAATTTGTAGTCTATTTTCTACTTCTTTCCTTCTTTGCCGATTATATTTTTTGCACTTAAAACCACACTCAATTGTAAAATTCAAATGCAAATCTGTTATTCTCTTCCTGAAAGTAAGTTTTCTCGATGGACTAATAATTAGATTCTTATCTCTAGTCTTTTATTCTTCTTCTTTGCTGTTCAATTTGATAATGTATTTTTTTGTTCATCGTTTATTTATAGAATTTGTCGATTTGTGAGATGAACTTAAATTGGAACGCCAAATTGAGTTGATTTCCTATTTGGCTCTCTGTTCGGTGTGAGTTTGGTGCATGAATGCAATGTACAGAGTGGCGTAAAAGGCACTTTCAAATGGACCAGCAAACTAATATTTGGAATATGTTAGAATTTAAAATTATTATTTACGATGGTTTGTTATTAAATATAATCCGTTATGAAATAGCAGAATTATGTAAAAATATGTTGACAACTTTGGATTAGTTTTGCAAGCATTTTAATGACATTTTAAAAATGTTTTTGTATTACTTTTAAACTGTTTTGTCATTTTGTCATGTTCATTATATTTAAAAATAAAGATTATGAAATATAGCAAATATCGTTGATCATTAAAATGGTTTCGCTGCGGAATTCCTAAAAACATAATTTTCAGCTATGTTCAAATTAATTCAAATCTTAATTTCCCATTTTTGAATTTTCAGAAATATTTAGGATCGCCCTATAAGTCTAAATTGAATAAAGAAGAAAGTCCAAACACATACACAAACAGACTGAATTGAAATACGTCAATTGTGTGGTTTCGTTGTGTGGCCATTATTAATATGTCATGTTACGAGTGTCTGTTGATCCGTAAATTAAATTTTGCCTGAATTTTCTTCGCCTCCCCCCAATTGGTCCTCAAAGCAACACTCAAGCCAATTTGCTTTCCATCCCCATTCACTGTCCTAGATTTCTGTTGCTTTCTCAGTTTATGGGTTGATTTGTTTGTGTTTGTTGTGGTTGATGCTGAATTGAGTTGATGTGTTGAGTTGGCAAGTTCACTGTTGATGTGATGTGATGATGTGATGATGCCTTTCTATATATTGCACTATTCACTGTGTGACAGCCAATGGAGGGTAGTGAGGGGCTGTAGGGAGGAACAGGTCCCACCAGTGGTTGCCCTGTCCAACAGTTCGCGGCATTTACTGCCTTACTGTAGTGCGTGTGTGTGTCTGTCTGTATTACTTGGCACAACACAAATAACTAACTAACTAAACACATAACACAGACACAGTAGACCAAATAGAGTCTCACTGGATGATGCTGATGATGATGGAAAGATAATCGAGAGTTGAGTTGAGCAGTGTGGTGTGTGTGCAGTATTAAATGGCGCCGATGTGGACCGAGTAGACCTGCACGACAGCGATCGGCCATGATGGCCACACCGAACCAAGTCAGCATCATCCACATGGCGCGCCGATTCCATCCCATTCACGGCCTCTCTTTCTCTGGTCTCTGCTCTCAAAGCACTTCTGTACTCTCTCCTGCAAAATCTCACTTCTTGTTCGGTGTAAAAAAGACTCTCCGACTCAGTTGATCCTGTGACAGAAGTTATATTCCCAGTTGCCAGTCTGCCAGTCCAACTGGTACTAATCACCATCATCAAGCGGTCTATTGCCAGTGTGTACCACTGTTAATTTATATTTAATTTTTTATTAATTCGCACAGTTATGTCCAGTTCTGTGCAGTCAATAGGCGGAAGTATATTTAACATACATTATTCAGAGCAAACCATAACCCTCGCCCTTCACCAGTAATTTGAAGCCTCTTTTTTGTTCTTCTAACAAAGACAATTTGGCGCTTTCCGATACTGCAAATTGTCTATTTTTATTAATTTTGATTTTAATTTATTTTGCTGCAATTTTCCTGTAATCCAATACATTTCAACACATTTCAGTAGAATTAATTATATTTTACTTTTATATTTACTATTATTATTTATTATATTTTAGTATTTATTATCTTCTTCCATTATCACTCCGAAAGTAAAAAGTATAAAGCAATATTGGTCGCCTTTCTTTTTCGCGAGCTCTAATTTCGCTCAAATTGCAATTTTTCTTTGTCTTTGCCTTTATTGTTGTTGTAGTCATTGTTTTTATGTTCATATTGTTTTGTTTGTTTTGTTTCGTCATGTGCTGCTTTTGAATGCCAAATGGACTCAACTCAACTCATCTCAACTCAACACTCAGCCCTCAACTCGACACTCAATAAATTCAACTTTTTTCTTGGGTAAATTACTTTTGTAAATTTCCGCTTTGTCTCTGTGCAAGTCACAAGCAGACGGAGCCAAGAGCACCAGTCAGAATTGTCCTTCAATTGGTCATATTTTTTAGGGCTTGTCTCCTCTCCACTAGATTCGATTATTCCGAGTAAGTAGTCCACAATTGTCTCGTGTTTTACTTGTCTGTCTCGGTCTCGTATATATGATATATTTAATTTCTCTTTCATCATAATATTATTTTCCCGTGATTGGAATTTTCTGCCCCCGGTTCTGTCCTTTGAGGCTTGCATGCACACGGCCGGCCATTTAGAGTGATATATTCTAAATATAGGCGATACTACATTTATGATAGACATACGACAGTGGTGGAGATGTCGATTACGATTACTACTATTATTACACCGAATGAACATTGAGCATATATTCCATATATGGGGATCGGCACTGGAACAAACAAACAAACAAACCAATCAATAATTACACTGCTCGACCACACTAATACGCATACTTCACTGCACTGAATTACTATATTACACACTGATTACTGTTACTTGTGCTTTTTAGTGTTATTGCCGATAAGCACGAAAGTGTCCAAGTGAAATAAATTGAAAGACAGAAGAGAGCCGTCAGATAAAAACACTAAAACACACTAAGCATAATTCAAAATATAGCAACCACAATACAACCACTTACCAACAAAATAAGAATATTCTCCGGGTAAAAGATAAAACTTTGCCGCAACACACAAAGCAGTCTACATTTTCTATTCAATTGACAAAAAATTATACACATTTCTTTTCTCAACTAGAAAAAAGTTGCGATTTGTGTGAGCAAGAAAGCAATCACTGACAAAGAAGCTCAACTAAGACTATGAACAATATCACGAAATATCTCTTCAAATTATCGCAATTTTGTGGATCGCTAATTCGGTGCTAAAAAGTGAGTAAATTTAACAATTTCAATTCATTTGACATTTTACATAATGTCAATTGCCTAATTGAGTATTCATAAAACCACCAAAAATGTATTTGCAAATCCAAAAATATTGCAAACTTCTCCATAAACTCAATTGCTTTGACCTTTTCCCGAAAGTACTTTATGTTACTTTGGAGAATTTTGTAATTTTTCAACTAAATTATTCAAGTGCTCAGTTTTAGTATACTCATTTAATGACTTGCACACTAGAGAACATGAATAATTAACATTGAACAATTTCTCAATAATTTGTTCACCAATTAATTTAGCTCTCAATTTAACTTAAATGTTTAGTAGACCTTTCAAGACCTGGATTTTTTTTGTGACAATTTTTATGCTTGTTACTGAGTTTTTTTTTGCTGTGAAAGTGAAGTTGTCTAAGTGTTTCTTGTTGAAAATGCATTTCATTTGCAATTCCAATCATCACTAGTGATGATGACCATTATGATCATCTAAGTGCTCCGCATCATTTCATTTTTCATTCATATTCATAAGTGAGGAAGCATAATTTGCGGATAAATATTCTCATTGGTCATCATTGGTGAATATTGTTTGTTTATCATAAGGTTCGATATTCAGTATTCAGTATTATTTAGTTTATTGAAATGTATTAAAAATATTATTGATATAAATTGGATTAGTAAAGCAAAGTATTTCGATTATTATTTAAATCGATCAATCGAAAAAGTATCTATTGAGATATTGAATTTCTTTGTTGACTGTTTTGACTTATTAGAAATTATTTATATTACAAAGCACTTTAAATCCAGATTTATAAAAAACTAAACCCTCGACAAAACAATCTTTAAAGTCCAGATTTATTGAGGCAAATTTTAAATACAAAATGATTCAACAAAGTTTTTATTTCCAAATACATTTTTCTGTTCCACAAAATATTAAAATTATTGAACCATTCTGTAGCCATTTAAAATCAAGTTTATTGAGCTATGATTGAGAACACAAACAAGATTTGTTTAAATCGGATATTGAAAAATTACTATTTTTTATCTCTCAACAGAACAAATTAGATTTCAATTTTCCCACAAATTTTCACCCACGAATTAATATCAGACATTCGAGTCATGCAGAAGTTAATATCAGTAAATGTATTATCGTTTATTATTATAAATAAAATATTTGTATTTTTCCTTTAATATAAATTAGAAGCAATTCATTATCTGTGTTGTGTTGTGTTAAGGCAAATTATCTTATCCAAGTGATGATAAAGCAAATATTAACTAAACAATTTCCGAGAATAAATCTTAATGTGTGATAAAAACACTGACAGTGAGTACGTTTGCCATTAGGCAGCGAGTTAATCCTAGGGGACATTAGACATTTATTCATAAATCCTCTACGATATTCGATTCTGGTTCCCACGATCTCGTCTAGTACATATGTGACACACTCAATTCCTCCGTACCATCTCTAATGGTGGATTATCACACTGTTCTTTATGGTTTGCATTCTTATTCGACTATATACAACAAACATTTAAGTTATTGCTATTATTAGTGATAATTTATTACTCAAAGATTATCTTAAGGACTACCAACAAATACACTGCTAATGTCTAACATCCATCTACTCATTAGTAGCCCTTTGACAATAGTAATTCTTCAATTATATAGGTAAAATATTTTATTTGAAATATTTAGTAATAACAAAAATAATATTTTTAGTAAATATTTCTTGACTTTTAAAAGGTACATTTTATGTCTCGGCATATGTTTTCATTTGTTCCAAATTAGAGCAACTCAATACTTCTAACATATTACTTAGGAACAAATATTTTCACTCTAAACTAATTTTATTTTTATAATTGGAAAATCAAAGCTAGTAAACAAGTTTGACATTTTTCCAATCCCCAAAGGTTTGTCAATTTCTTATTTCTTAAAGAATATAAAATAAAACTTGGATTTTTTTGTCAATTTGATATCTTAGTAGTAAATAATATTTCTATTCATTTTATCTTTTGCCAATTTGATCTTTCGCTTGCATCGGTTTCATAGGTCACTCAATGCTTACATTGGCTGTCCATGATGAAAATAAAGTGTTGCTGTTTATGACCGACAACTAGTTTGTGAAAAAGACGCCAAGTAGAATTGGACCACTGACTTAAGTGCTCACGAGATTAAGCAGTTTACAATTTAGATATTAAAATTTAACGAATTTTAGGAATGTACAAAGCTTAGTTTGAAACAAAATGGCGAATGAAACATTATTACAATGCTGAATGGAAACTAGTTGGTGTAATGTGGCATAGATGGCGCTACGTGTTAATTTAAAATTAAAAGCAAATATTTTAATTTAAAAATAGAATTAATTTAAAGTATTTTGATTTACTTCATTGAAACGCCAAATTACCATCATGTTTGTGGTAAATTGAAAAGGCACACAACCAAATGCTTGGTTATTAGTTGCAGTAATAAAGTTGCGAAATAGAAATTGCCAAATAAATCAATCACAAGTTTTTCCTCAAAATTTTGCTTGCCTCAAAAAGTTTGCTTCACTGCATCTCAATTCGTAATAGTTTTGCACTTAATTTGATTTATTGGGTTACACAAATTAATACTGAATTGATTTTATGTTTACCAAATTATTTGTTTATATAAATTGCAAATACTTCTCATTATTAAATACATTCTTTTTTAAAATATTCGATTTAAAAATATTCAATTTCAACGTAAAACAAAATAACCAAACGAACCCGATCGAATTACCCGCGAGTTGCATTGCACCGAAATGGAGACACGTTTTGTTTGTTTATTTATAAAAAACATTTCTATGTTTAATTTTGCAAAGTACAATGCACTCAAGTGCAATTACACTTGAATTGTCAATTGTTGACGGTCAATTTGTTCGCATTGAGTGAGTTGGTCTTTAGTTGAAAGGTTGTTGGAACATGTTGGGACATTCTGAGAATTCATTGTTCATTGACCAGTTTTTATTTTCAATTTTATTTTTATTTTATTTCTATTTTTTAAATCGTCATTATTATTTAGAATCATTTCTTTGTTGGTTTCAATTTCATTGTTCTCCTCTCCCAATGTATTATATTATTTGGGAATTATTAATCAAATTTGTTTTTGACCCAAAGCGTTTGGGTCCTGGCTGACTGTCTTTGTTTCACGTTTTGTTCTCGAGTGAATTTGTCTTGTTTTTGTCTTGTTTTGCTTTGGGAATTGTTTTACTATATTACTATATTAGGTTACAATGAAAGTATCCTTAAAGATACTTGCTTGAATTGCTTGCTTGTGCACAAACTTTGGTGATCCACTCTGCCTACTAACTTAGTGGAGACTAGACTAACGAGAAATTAGAGAATATACATTTTGGTGTGTATTTTATCTAGATCGGTCTTGCACTCATACACTCGCTATCTATCTATCGTTGGCTGTATTGCACTACAGGGAATTTATTAATTTGAAAATTATTATTGCATTAAGTGGATGGATTGGATCGAGGAGAGACATTATTATTATTATTAAACACAAAGTGATGATGAGGAATTACGCAAAAGCGATGACGAAATTAATAATAATACTCATTTATTATTACAAAGACTATAGAACTAAATAACAAATTAGCATTTGCACAATTTTTAATTATGCCACTTGAGACACATTCGTGGGCTGATCAAGTACAAATACACAAAGCGAGTGGCGAAATAGAAAACACACACACACAATTGTTGGCCGAGGGTTAGGTCTGTAGGGGCTGTATTGTTTTGATGTTGGACCACAGCGGAGGTAGGTTCTGTTTGTGCATGATTTGCTTGGCTTGGCTTAATTAATTTGATTCGTGTTAATTAGTTGCGAATGTGGCCGAACAAATTGTGCTTGTTTTTGCTCTAATCATTCTTCGTGTTCAATGGACAAAATTGGGTCATTCCCGGGCAGAGTGTACTGTTTGACTTGGGCTACTCAATTAATTCAATTCGGTGCACAGTTAAACCCGGCAATTTATTATTAATAATACAGAGTGCTTCGCTTGGCCATTGGGTGTCAATATATTATTGTTCTCATTTTTGCACTAACAACTATAATTAAGGTTGCTTTCTCTTAATAAACAAGCTTTAGCTAAACAGTAATGACCACTTTTGTGGTTTTGGATATTTTTAGACATCATAGAAAACTACTTGATTTGAACAACACCACGACCTTTTTATTTCTATTAATTCGACGCTTCAGGAATTCATTCAATCAATCAATTTTGTGAATTTTGTTGAAAATGTATTTTTTAATCGATTTATTTTATTTTTAAAAATTATCATTTTAAATGCTGCGAAATATTAAAATGTAATCTTTAACCTACACTATAGTACCTACAAAATATGTTATATTTTTTAAAATTCAACAAATTTACCGTTCTGTATCTGTGCTTCAAAATGTGCATCATTGAATATAAAGAAATATATTAATATTGTACTGTATTTCAAGTGAATTGTGTCTCAATTTGTTAGACACTTGAGTGTTGTGCCCAAATGCGAAATGGCCATTTTGTATTGCCAAATTGAGTGTGACTATTTTGTGGGCGAGTCCCTGTCTTAGGAATGTAGTTTGCAGCATATTACACTAATGCATCGAGATGAGGCAGTAAAATTTACATTTTTCTGGTGTTCTACACAAATTCGTTTCAATTTTATATTCTTTCCTTTTCTTTCTTCTTTTCCCAGACTCCAATTTTGTGTTGAAACTTTCATGTAATGTACAAGTATTGAGCAAGTTATCGTTAGTAAGCCGTTTTTCCGTTTGGAAATTGCAACAAAATAGCTTTCCCTGTGTACCTCGAGTGTTTTATTTTTGTGTGTGAGTATGTGCGTGTGAGTGTGTTAGTGCCCTAGTTGAAAAGAAAATCAAGATTGAAAAATTCCAGACCAAAAAAGAACAAAAACATTTTAAATTACATCGTCTACATCGCCGTATGGTGATACTTAGGAAAACATAAATCTGACACGGATTGGTCTACTACATGAGAATAAATGGACAGATACAAATCGGTTAAGTGGTCAAGCATGGGTTTTGTTTGGCAGGGAAATAAATCCAATTTAATTGGAACGAGAGATAGAGCCAATCACATCCTGCTGACTCAATTGAAATTGTGTCATTGAGAATGTGTCTTCATGAATATCAATCTAATCTCAACAATTATTTTATTTCGAATTTTATTCGGAAAATATCAAATTGTCAATAGTCTTTGTTACATTTTATTATCATTAATCAATGTTAAAAACAAATCATATTTTTAATTAAATTTATAATAATTTCCGAGAATTCAAAGCTCTGAAATTAATAATTTTAAAATATTCCAATTTATTTTAAGTTTTTTTTAAATTTCAAGTATTAAAATGCGATTTTCTTTACTTTCTTCGAAATAAAATATTAATTACCAAGAAACATGTCCCAACTTGATCGTATACAATTGATACAATTAATCAGTCTGGAAAATTTTATCTGAATTAATCTGGTAAATGTTTGGAAATTTTTTACATTACGTCAAACTTTATGTTCATCGTTACTAAAAGATAAAATTAGAATCACTATTAATGAATTAAATTCTTTTAAAAACATTACTTTACATGGAATTTTAATATAATGTTTTGATTTCCTTTAAAATTGCCCAATAGAAAGTGATATACACGCACAAAGAGTTCAAGTACGCTAAGTAAAAATGTTTAATTTGAAAAATTGAGGTTTCTGAACTTTACTGAACTTGAACTTCGAAAAGATTGAACCTATCAATACAAATCAATTAACTTCACTGCAATGCATTTCGTTAGTTTGCATTCAATGTTGTGTCTAATGCACTTCGCCAAATGTCACAAATTCACTAATAATTTCTAAAGAGCTTTCAAGTTATTTTTGTTGCTGTTGCTATATTATGAAAAGAACTATTCAATAAGTAACGTTCATTTTAATATTGAAATGTTTGAAATAATATATTGTGATTTACGAAATAATCTAGAATTTTACTTTAAAATTAAATTAAATATTTAGTCCCAATGAGAGTGTCAGTTATTAATTGAACTACCTCGATCAATTCTCAATTATCTATTGACTGTTCGATCCGTTGACCCGATCATTATTAATTCGATTTATTCTTTGCTTTCATCATTAAACGAATATATATTATCGTAGTCCACTCAAGCAATTGCTCAACTTGTGCATATATCGAAATATCGCAACTTTTATTTTTTCTTTGGGCTATTTGTTTTTGTTTAATTCATTTTTGTTCGCGGCTGGCTTCTGCTCTTTTGTGGCATTGCCTTGTCACACTCAGCATTGAGCCCAATTTGTTTCTCCAAACCACACACATGCACACACAATTTGATTAATTTCGACACAATCTATATAAACGAGTTTTGCAACAACAATAAAGCTAGAGAGGCTTTTTTGTTGCATTTCACCACAAACCCCTGAATGAAATTCATCGGCACGTAGACTGTGGCAAGTTGTACAACTGTTGTACTAGTAACTAGTGTGTACTTCTAAAAATACTCATTGCAATTAATAAACTCGAAAACTTTTGTTCTTTACAATTATACAAATGCCGAATGTCACGAATCTAATTGGGTGTTCACAAAGTTAGTTGACATTCAAACTTGTCAATAAAATTAAATTATTTTTAAATGGTTATATCTTGCTATTTTAAAGACTATAATTGATCTGCAGGATCATTTAAGGTTATATATTTTTAATAGTTTAAGGCATATTTTGCTATTTTTAGATATAACATAATGACTTTGCCTTATTTTTTCAATGCCAACATTTTTGAATATTCTCTAAAGCCCTTTGGGATTACTCTAAACTTATGGCTACACTTTTAGTAATATAGAATTTTCTAGCTACAATAAAATTCACTAAATATTATTTATGAAATTGTGAGGTATGTTCTTAAATTGTCGAAATGTCATAAAAATGTTATTAGTCAACTTAATCAAGCCAATGTAACTTTTCGCAAAAAAAATCGGAACATAACTTTGCACAACTTTGTAACTTTTTAAAATATAAAAAACCGTTCCTAAGTGGCAAACAAAATCCTCCACCAAGTGCTAAACTGTGCACATCACTTGAGCAATCAGAGTTGATAATATTAATTTGCTCACACTCACTTAGGAGCCCAAATCCCGTGGTCTATTAATAATGCCATATTAATAATCTCGACCCTCTTTTGGCGCTGTCAAGATAAATAACCACAATTAGTGAGATAGTTGGTGAAAGTGATGGAGAGTGAGAACAATGGATGCTCAGTTGCAATGCAATATGCACAGGCAATAGTCCAAAAGTGTTTGTGCGAGTACAGAGCACACACACAAGTTGGTGCAACGCGCAAATTGAATTAAGATTAATGGCATGATTTAATTTGTACAGAGCATTCACGTAATTTACGTGCATCAGTTACGGAACAATAACGACCCTACATTGCACATGGACCAGATATGCCACAATGTGACCGTTCAAGGCGATGCTATTTCCATTATTGACCAATGCAAGCTCACATGTATTCGATCGACCAGTGGCCAGTAATAATAATAATAATAATAAATTAATTAGTTCCACAAGGAACAAAAATTGATATTAATTGCGAGTCGACTTGTGTTTACTTATGAAGGAGAGCATTCAACTTCTTTATTGAGTTCATAGACAAACAAAAGTTTCAATTAAGATTTTATTTGTTCAATTTGATATAATAAAATTGTTCTCAATTGACTTCTCGTGACATAATTACTTACAACTTTCGATTTATAATTGTTCAATGATAGTTTCAAAAAAAACTTTGCTGACAAAAGTTGGACATGTTAGAAAATATTTTTTCAATTTTTAAAAATAATCCAAAGTACATTTGTGCTCTTACGTATAACTTTCAACTTGCAGTTTTTTATGCCAACAACAAATTACATGTCATATGTACGAGAAGCCATTAAAGCCATTAAATAGAAAATTAAATTTAAAAATGCTCCAACGCATTAAGAAATTATTTTTGTTTGTTTTTTTTTTGAATTAGAGTTACTATTAAAAAATAACTCATTCTGCAGAATGAACGATGTCGTTCTTATAAAAGCCCCAAAATAATTAAATAAAAGCCAATTAGCAGCTTGTTTTCGTGAATTTATATGACTTCCTACATGTTGTTATGTTATGTTAGTCTGGCTAATGTGATTTGGGTGAGTGCGAAATTTTGTTTATTTATGTAATTTTCTTGTTTTACAGACATTTTCAGTGTCGTTTCTGTGTTCTTAAGAAATATTTCTTTAGCAAAATTATCACAAAAATGAATTAAAACTTTCCATTAGACTTTTTCAATTATAAAACATTCATTCTCATGTTGGTTATTAGCCATAATGTAATTTATTATTATAATATAAGTCACATTCAGAATTATAGCCTTTAGCTATTTCTCAAAACTTTTTCTAGTAACTGGATGAGTGAATTTGAATTTTTCACTAATTCTCTATTGAAGTAAATTTTCGACTTAATCATTTATTATTAATGTTCCCAGTAATGTAAACAAGGAATTTTGAATTAATTCTTTTCAAATTAGTCATGTCTTTGTCAACTGTTGAGTTCACTCAAACTTAAAGTTCGCATTTCTATGAACTTCTGAAAGAATTGTTTGGCTTTTAGAATCAAAACTTAGATTTTTGAAAATTATTTAATTATTTCTACGGAATTTTGAAATAAAAAATGCAAACAACAAAGAATTGCCATAAAAGGTTTATTTGTTTGTTTTGTCTTTGAACGAGTCTTCTCCATTTGGCGAACGTGATTTGAGTGAGTCGTCTTTATTAGTGGTAATTCGTATTTTTGTTTTTATTGTCGTGACATTTTGATGTTGATGTCACTGGGTGGCACACATTGAGGCCATGTTTCGTGAGGCAATTTTGCACATTTCCCAGAAAGATGCATTCCGAGCTGCATTCATTCATTGGTGCTCATCGCTTTATTAATCCATCGAACAGCATCGTCCAATTTCAAAGTACGACACTAATTCCTATTTCTTTTACTCATTTCCAGTTAAATTAATTGTCCACAACTGCAGTGCACACAATATTTGTGCGTTTGTTGCTGCTTTTACAATATTCCAACCGAATTATTGCTGAATTATAAACACATAAAAATACCAGAGACAACTTGGAGGGAATTACAAGGAAAATAAATAAAAAAAGAGAAAATACAAGAAAGTGACTGCACTGGATACTGTACAAAGTCACATCATTGCACTTTGCTTATGGTTTGTGTCTGTTTTGGTACGTTAATTTGTCCAATTAAACATATTAACAATAATGAGTTCTGCTTTTAGTGCTTTCTGCTTTGTTCCACAGTGTGCGCACAAATGAATTTGGACATTTGGATGACCATAATGGCAATGAAAAGTTTGTGGCACAAAACGTTGTCCTGCTGTTGCTCACTGGCTCATTCCCTCACTGACCATTCCCTCGGAATTGCATTGTGTAATGGAACAATCTTCTGCTCTCGGTAATATTCAACATTGGCATAATGCTAAAATATATCCAATTGGTCAGTTGGCACAATTGGAATGTACCCTCTATGTTCTCATGGCATTTGGCATAAAGCCCCTGATTGCGCAATTGTGCAGTGGCTGCTTTTGGTGTGCCACTCTGGTGGTGTGCTAATTCAGCCCTGCCCGCCAACCCATTCAGAATTTCTAATATAATCTGTTTTCGCATTCCAGATCATCCCTTTCCTATTTGTGAGATCTTCTTTTTGTTTCATCGAGTCGTTGTCGTTTTAATTTTGTTCTGCTTGTTCATCTGACGTCGCAGAGTCTCGTTAGCCGCACATTGGAACAATTGAACGTATTGTCGTATCGGGACAATTGTGAACAATTGTGCCAATTGGTTCATCTCCAATTCGAACAAGGCCGATTACAACTATCTGATCACTGTGTGACCAGTGCAGTAGGACAAGTGGACCAGCACCAGGATGACAACGGGTTCATCAACCGCGGCTGCGGCTGCGGTATCAGCCATTGTGAAAGCGGCCCTGGCCACCAATGCAACCCTAATGGAATCCTGCAACAACTCGGCCGCTGCTGTTGCGGCGGTTGCCGCGTCGGCTACAGCTGCTACTAGCACTGCCATAAGCAGTAGTCACTCCACCGCGGTACCACTCGATCCTCACAAAATTCTGTGTCTGATTCAACAGAATCTACTGCTGCTCAATGGATCGAACCACCAGCGAGGCGCCACCGCCTCTACCACAGCAGCAGCGAACACTGTTGTCGGCGACATAGAGGAACAGTACTTTAGAGGTTAGCGAACAGACACTAACTACTGCCACCATTGGCCACCGCACCATTATTTCGAGCTAAGATTTCGAACGGAACGGAGCGAAACCCAAAGCGAGAGCTGCTCAGCACGAGAATTGTCTCTCATTGTTGGTGCATTGTTCGCAACACTAAATCTGGCTCATCACCAATCGTTCAATTGAGTCCATTCTTCCTGTTTACAAATTGCCTTCCACTTGGCCACTTTATGATTAACTTTTAATGATGTTTACTGCTAATTTATTCCATTTCTAATGAAGTGTTTTCTTTGTTTTCTCCTCGATTGTTTGCTCCACTGGTGCATTTGTTGATTCGTCGGTGTGTTGTTGCCTCCCTCCCGCAACACCAAACTGTGTGGCCATGTTCAACTACCAAATTGCATACACCTCCAACAACACAGAGATCATTCGCCTAGCGATGGCCTTCAACAGACAGAAGTTGTCCATGCAGGAGATATTGATCATCATACTGTACGGCATAGTGGTGTTTGTGTCCCTCTTTGGCAATCTACTCGTCTGCAAGGTCATTCTATTCAAGCGGTCTATGCGAAGACGCACCACCAACATCTTCATTGCCAATTTGACCATTTCCGATCTGTTGATGACCGTCTTTACCATTCCAATGTTCATAGGTGAGTGCATTAAGTGAATGATCATTTCAATTCACAACTATATATTTGAGTATTACTGGAGCTAATAATCGTTGAGTACATATCAACCAATCTTAATTAGTCATGTCATTTATAAATTACAACACATACACACAAGCCATTGCCTGCACGTCCGTTAATAACCTTATATAATCACATCACTTAGCACACTTAATTCTCGGAAAAATTCCGACCATTTGGCTTTTCTTGGGCGCTTAGTAATTCAGTTTGGTTTTTTGGTAATAAAGTTTGAGTTTAGTTTGTAGCTAATAAAGAAGCAAATGGAAGTGTGCATTGGTGTGTTGGTGATATTGGGTTGCGAGTTGAAGTGCGCCCAAACCGACCAAAAAACATGAAAACATTGCACAAAAACAGAAATATTATTGAAACACTTATTAATTTTTTATTAGATAGTTTTAGATTGAGCACCGAAAGTTATTAAACGGCATCTGTCCCAGTTGCAACTACTACTACTGCTTAATTCGACCAATGGAGAAGTCTATTCTCCAGATAGCAATCAATTTCTCTTCTTACTATTTCTTCGTATTTTTCTTTTTGCTCATTCTCGATCTTTTGCTCGCTCGATCGTCACAAAATGTGCTAAAATTAAAGCCTTCTAACTAATTTTGTATTTTGCAATTGGTCGCGTTCTGTTTCGGGTTTTGAAGATCTCTCTCATTCTTTCACACTTTCGCTTTCGATTTCGAATCAAAATCTCATCTCTCGCGAGAAAATCCTTTGGAGAATTACCATCATTAATAGTGTTGTGTGCACCACAGAAGTTGCACTACAAAAACTGCTGAGCCGTTTGTGTTGGCATTGGAAATTGCATTTTGAATTATAGAACCAAAAGCAAAAATGAAACACACAAACTTGTGCGAAACAGCAAAATCTCATTTTTCTTGTTCTTCGATATTTAATGATTTATTTGATTTGATTTGTGCGATACTTTGCTATTGGCCATTTGGTTGGTGTGCGTTTGTTTCTGCGAAATGGACTTGCACACAGCCAGACACAACGTACGATGTGTGTCTTTGGAGAGATCAAAAAGAATTTGGCTTATTAAAGACAGAGCAGAACAAATTATGATTATGAGTTGTATAACTAAGACACATTACACAACGACATTTGTGCTTGTTGTACTGCAAATGTCCGACTGGGCACGATTATTACTGATGTGAGAATATGTTTCCTGTGCAGTAAGTGACAAATCATCCCTGATAAGTGAAGTATCAAGTGAGGGTAGACAAAATACATTTATTGAAACATATACTTTATTATTTTAGTAATGTTTACTGACATTTAGTCTGGCTCTGCTCAAATTGACTGAAATTGGGAAATCGAGACACTTTCCGCGAAATGATTTACTTGTTTGTACATAAATTTATCATCCACCCCTCAAAGTGTAGCGCCCGAGAGTGTCCAGGAATGCATTATAATTTGTTGTTTTTAATATTAATTAACGTCATTAAAGTGATTAATCTTAATGTGCCTGGCCACAGCGAGTCTGTAACAAATAATCTATATTTGTACCTCTTTTTTGTGTTCGGCTCTGTTTTGGTTAGTGGCCATCACTCTTTACATGGAAACCAAAATGTGTTAAGGTTTTTTCCAAATTATTTTATTCTTGTTTTTTGCTCAATTCGTCATTTTCGCCCTCTCTCGCTTCTCTTCCGAAAGTAGTTATAGCTTTTAATCATGTATAGACATCATTACACATTTAGACTAAAGGAGTCCGGATTCTGGCAGGACCACTTTTTGGTGGTGATAGCACCAAACATTCACAAACACACACACATCGACACACTCACACCAATCAACACCAACGCCATGACCCCAAAAGCTATCAAGCAAACCATTGACCAAAGTGAATGTGGCCAAATCCTTTAATAAGTGATACATTGCCACTGACAAATTGTCACTTATTTGACTCCATTTGGTGGTTGCTTGACAAGTTTGTGCCTTTTCTTGTTGTTCTTTTGGCCCGGTTTGCCTGTTGTCGAGTGAGCTGCAGCTTGGTCTTTGGACAGATGGACTTTTATTATTTATTTACTCGGTGTAATCTAATACTTCCAATTGAACTCGGATGTTGAGGATGTCTCATTCTGTCTGTCTCTGTCTGCATCTGATAGTGCACACACATACGCACACAACTGATGACCCCAAACCAAAATGCAATTTATCATTTATTTATTTTCTCTGAAAATAGTCCAAAATAGATTGCAGCCAAAGCAAAGCGAAATTGTTTACCGCACACATTCGAGTGATATCGTGTTTACTTTTTTTCACAAAATTAGTTTTACGACTTTGTATTATTATTAAATTGATGGTTTTGATTTCAAATGAAAAGTGTCCGACCAAACTTACATGGAAAATAATAATAAAAATTGAAATCGAAATACCAACACAATAAAAAAAGAAGAGATGATGAAGTTGAAACATGTGACTGGTTTATTTGTTTTTGAAGTTGAAAAATGAAATAAATATATAAAATGTTTCAATTTGGCACTTTAGGACAAGTCAATTTGCGTTCATATTTCAACATTGGTGCAAGTGCACACATTTGCCACCTGTACACATTCTCAAGTCAATAACATTTTTTGCTGGTAAATTCTCGTGAGACATTGACTCCAAGTGGCAAGTGAGTGGCAAGTGACTATCACAATGCACAGTGCACTATCTGGTACATCTCCTGCACTCACACACACAGCGCATCACCATAATTGCAGTTAGGCCACATTTATTATGTTTTTATTCAAATAAGATTCCAGTGAATTTATTTTGCTGACTGAATTCAATTGAATCTCGCTCTCGCCATCTCTCATTGATGATCGTGTGTGTGAGCACATGCTTTGAGACATTTGCCAGTGTAGAAATAGACTTGTTTGTTGTCTGGAATTTGGTTCTTTTGCTTGCTTCTTCTTTGCTGTTATTTTGTTGCACTTGTTTTGAGAAGCTTGGCGCACAAACTCAATTTGCACCCCCGAACTGAGTGAAACACTTGGAAAAGGAGTTTGAGTTGGTGTGCGATGTGTAGATGCATTTTAGCAGAATGAAGCTCTAGAAAGAATTGGGTGGCGAGTCGAGAGTTGTCCATTCGGTTGAACGTACGGGAAACAACTTGCCGACAAGTGTGATTTTCACTTGACGGACCG
Source organism: Rhizoglyphus robini (assembly GCA_023373905.1). NCBI lineage: Eukaryota > Metazoa > Arthropoda > Arachnida > Sarcoptiformes > Acaridae > Rhizoglyphus > Rhizoglyphus robini. Next base: position 7,048,868 of record JAKIJQ010000001.1, on the reverse strand, counting down.
CTACTGACAAGTTGGGCGAGAGAAAATTCCACTGAAAACGAACTCGAACTCGCACTTTCGGGACTATCGCACAAATTAAATTTACGTCTCTATTCTATCTCTGGTCGCGCGTTATTATTTGATTTACTGTGCAGATCGGTCCGGACAGACACTTCCCAGCATTGCATTGCACACAGTGAACATTTAGTGGCCAAGGCAAAAAAGCAACACAAACGATAAATTGCAAATTCCTTTTCAATATTCACAATCGCAATTGTTCTTCTTTCTTCTTTCACCTTAATTTATTTAGCATTAAGTTCATTTCAGTGGTTTTCCTTGCTTCTTTTATCTTTGCCTTCAAATAGAGGAAATATTTCAACATTTATTGAGGTCTAGGACGAGAGAGGAACCAAAAGCAGCCCTGACTGACTGGTTGATGCATTTCATTTGATTGTTTCATAATCGTATGTGCACATTGCATTGAATGGAAGAATTTGTGATGAAGCATATTTCATGTTGAGCAAACAGAAATGACTCACATAATGGACAGTGATGAAAAGGGAGATTGGTAATTTATGCAAATGCCCCATAAAGGAAGCACAAATGAACATGAACATATTCTCAAATATTCCAAAGCATAATCTTCCAGCCACATTCAAGGCATTTTGGATCTTTTCAATTATATCTTTAATATGCTTTAAAGGTCTCTTGGCTTTAAATATTTGCCGATTTTATTAAATTTATTAAAATTTATATTATTTATATCAGCAAACAAACGAAACACTCACCAAGTTTTAATATCAAAATATAATATTTTTACTACTTCACTTTAGCATAAAACAATTCAGAATTTCAATCTCATTTTGACTTGTTCTAATCTCAACATGGAGAATATACATTTTGTTTATTTATTATAATTTTTAAATTAAAATTTATATTTTTAATTCTCGTGGGTTGAGAAGACAAAAAGGAATGTAGCAACAATAAAAAGAAAGAATGGAATTTGGTTATGTGATAATTCTTCCTGTGTGTAATGAATATTCATGTTTTGTTGTTGTTTCCAAGAAGTGCACTCGTTTTGGGTTCGCGATTTAACTTGTGCAATATGTCTACCTACAAGGTGGTGCTTTATTTGCTGTTAATTGCTTCGTACGATAGGACAGTGAATTCAATGCAAACCACACTGTAGTTAAAAGTATTTTATAATTATAATTTGATAAACAAAAACAAGACTTCAAAAATTGTATAATTAAAATTGAAAGCTTTGTTGGCATTAGCATGTGAGCATTAATAATAAAGTGGAGCACAAATTTGAATTACAATATTGCTGGTGTTGATGTTTAATCCTTTCGATATTATTAGTGAACAACAAGTTTTGAGTGTGCAAATTGTTGTGCGACCATCTGCTTGACCACTAACTGCAAGTGAGTGAAAACCGATAAACGATTTATGAAAGAATTCTGGCTGTTGTCCGTAGTTTTCCTTCACATAGCAAACCAACAGGAAATTACACTTTACAACTTCACAATAAGCGTACACTAAAGTTTATCAATAAAACTGTTTGTGATAAATTCGGCTCGAAACAGCCCTCTGGCCAAGAAGCTTTGTGTGCACTAGAAACGTTCAATTTGTCGGTAATTGTTCAATTGAAGGGTCCTTCTGTAATTGGCTAATTTGAAAGCAACTCACCCAAAAGTGTGCTATACTAATTTTGTTCGATTTGTGTAGTACCACGAATGCACCCAAGCAAGTGAAATTGTAAAACTCATTCTTATCCAAAGCGGAGAGTCAAAGTAGATCGTTGGCACCGAAAACAAACAAAATTGAGTTGAAAGCGAAAAATAAATAATTCATAATGTACACATGTGTGTGTGAGTGTGTGTGGCGCACACAGAATTGAAAGTGATCACTTAAAAGTATCGCAAAGTCAAATATTTGATCTATTCTAATGAGAATAGTACAAGAGTATTACCATTTGTAGCATCCATGGAGAATGTGGTCGAGAATTAAAAGAAGATAATATAAAATATCAATGAATTAATAAATAATTACTTGCTCGGTCGTATTGAGTAGAGTCATCAATGAAATGGACATTAATTGATATTCGATAACACATCGTGACCTTTCAAGCATGCATCATATGATTTCGGCTTGGCTGAGCACTAAGACAAATTACACAATGAGTCAGTGTGGGACAAGACGCATCAACGACGATTGTGTCGCTTGTGTCTGTGAATGTCGTGTGTTTTTATTTTTAGATTTCCTGGAATTTAATTAACACAAAGTGGGGAGCAAAATAGAGAAACCCAGGCAAAAAGAGATAATCTACTGCATGAATAATAAGGCTCAACTTGAGGCAATTAACTGGAGCATTTGCAACTTTCTTGACTTGAATTGACTTGACTTGAGATAGGTCAACTTGAGTGAATGAATGAATGAATGACCCAACTTGCACAGGGACACACAAGAAGCAAAGAAGCCTGTGTCGTTTGTTGCACTGTGCAATGCAACGATGCATTGTTTGGGCTCACACACTAACACACTTTGGTTACGTAACGGTGCGAGCAGAGGCAAAAGGGAAACCTTAGAGGAAACAGAAATAAAACACACTCGAGCATGAATTGCTCACTAACTCTACTAATGGCAATGTGAATTGGCAATAAAGAGTGAACTTAACAAGAAATGTGATTTCGCGTGAAGGAACCAAAGATTAAAGGACAGATTCGTTCTAGATAAAGTACAAAGTGAAAAAAAGTAAAAAGTATAGAAATTGGGCCACCAAATATTTGGGTTGATAATCACCTTATACCGGAAAAGCAATTTGTGATTAGATCGGTGTGAATGCTGATGTCAAAGTGGCACAATGTTTCGAAGAATCGAGTTAATTAATTAAATTACCACTTGAGCAGTAGGACAAACATAAATAGTGTGCCAAGTTATAATGAAGATAAAATTGAAACCAGCTTTTTAGTGGTACCAAAACAATTTCTCTGTAGTTTTATTTACCGTGAGAAAATAGACAGTCTTCCGCATTGGAAAAATACTTTTTCCTAAATGAAATTATAATCAGATTTTCTCACACACATACAAAAGCACAGTAAAGTAGAAAAGTAAACAAACAAATACAAAACAAAAATAAAACAAATGTAATTTAGTTTAACGAATTAATTAATTAACGCGAGGCAAACAAATTAGTGAGAGTGTGATTAATTTGAGGGGTCTGAATGCTGTGTGCTCGAGGATTGTTAGTACAGTGAACAAACACTTATATGGTAAATATACTTGCACAATTAACATAAAGTTGAAATAGTGTTTTCCATTAATTTTGACATTTCTGAAAAAGTGTTTCAATGTTTGTACGAATGCAATTTACAATTTAGATCACTTGGTCCCACCATTCAGCACTGATCTCACTTTGCTTTGGTGCACTTGCTAAATTATGCATCAACTCGCGCATTTTGTCGTACTTATACTTTGTTTCTTGGCGGTACAGACTGTCCTGAAATGGTCTTGGTTTAATAATGGTTTTAATGTAAAATTAAATTAAGTCAATTTAAAATGACGCACTATCATCAGCATCACCTTGTACCATTAGATTCTAATTTGTTGTACAAATATTTGCAAAGTGATTTAATCACAGCGAGACTTATTTCTTGTTACAAAATTTTGATAGTCGAAATTAAGAATCCAAGACACACTGTGGGAGAATAAGAAAAAGAATGAATGAATGAAAAAGTTGGAAACAACAAGAAAAGTGAATAATTCCCATAGACTAAATGGAACTATTTGGACGGTTGGATATTTACCCTGTCGCCTTCTGTTTGTCTCATTTGGAATGTAAATTGATACTTTATTTTTAGTTTTCGAATTTTCTTAAATCGAGTAGTGAAAAAAAGTTTTAGATTGGTTCAACGATTTTCGTTTGGTTTAAATTTTATATATTGAAATGATTTCCTTTGATTTAGTCACTCAATTGATTTGACTCTTTTTGTTGTCATCTTTATTTACTGTAATTCTGTGCCTCTCTGTGATCTCACCTCTCTTTGCCTCTCTCATGACCTTTTATCGAGCATTTTGGCATTTTTATTTAAAATATATTTGCTTTTACATAATAGTTTTATAATAAGTCAACTCAAAGTGAGTGAATTGAATTGAATTGAGTTCATTGATTTGACTCTCACAGAGTGAAGAGTCTTTACTCAATTTGTGTGTTTTGAAAGTTGGCCGAGTTATTTGTGTCAATTGGGAGTGAGACAGCAAAATGGGACAAAACTGGCAGACAGACAAACAACAACACACAGAGTGAAGTCATTATTATTATTATTATTTGTTAAGTTTAAAATTTGTATTTTACCAGACCAAAGCGAGGCTTTGATTGAGCAGAACTTGTGTTTGTGTGTTTGGTTTGCTATGCGGAATTATTTGAATAAAAGATTAACGCAATATAAGCGGAAAATATTGAATCCTGAAGAGCCAGGAATATTCCACTGCATTACTCAAAATGCCCTTCTTATTGTGATGATAATAGGCTAATTTGGAATTATTGTGGAATTGCCAATATATTTGGAAGAAGATATTTTTAAAAATAAAAATAGAGAATACACATTTGTCATTGAACAGACACTACTTGACCTCTAGAGGATTGAATAAAATACCACTGAGAATGTTTGTAGGTCTAAATAGATTTTTAAATCGATTGGCTTTATTTTATTTATTTATTCCATAAATTTAACTTTTTAATAAAATTGGTGCCTAAAGGCCTTTCAGACTTGACATATGTCGCAATAAGGTCCACTACTGGTCAAATAATAATAAATATATTAATTCGAGATTTGTCTTTTGCTTTTCATTGTTATTTGCTCATGATCTTGACATTGTGTCTGTCAAGTTGATTTATTCTGAAAAAATCTATTTTAATTAAAAATTATATTTCAAATGTCAAATGAAACTATAAAAATATTAGAGCCAAATATAAACATTGATAATGGAGGTTCATTGAACGGATGCTCTGAAAGAATAAATCGGAATAATTAATTCGGCATTGTATCATTGACATATGCTAATTTGGGCTTGTGCTAATGTGCTCCCACTGACTGTCCACGTGAAATTCCATTTGAATATGAACGTCAATGCGGGCTTTCCTGTAGCACAAAACACTCACAAGTGCAATGCAGGTTTTGTGTATACGATCGATGGATTGTTTGTGTTATTTTTGGATAGTGCCAAATGAAATGAAATGTCAAGGAGCACTAAACAGTAAAAACGCTTATTTTGCTATAAAGCACACAAATTAATACTTTTTTTTTGCAAGGGAACGGATCACTTAGGGCTCGAGTACATTAATGAAATGAGTATGAGATTCGCTCATTCATATAAATAACTTTCAATTTTCAATCAAAACTTTTTATTCTCGAATCAATCAACCCACTAACCGAGCTAAATATATCTCCATTCCATTCATTCCACACTGTCCACAAACAAATCGTTTCGAAATCATACTCAGAAATTGTTATGATTATTTTTATTATTTAAAAAATACTTACAAATGCTTTCCATTTAATAATATTAAACCAATTTCAACAACAATTCACCAGAAAGGTAATGATTTGTAATAAATTCCATCAGCCCCCATCACCAGCACCACCACCACAAAATAGCTCAAAGCTATTTGATCTGCTTGGAAGACTGATTGAAAATGTCGAAATGTTGAATTTAAATTAGCCAATAAAGCATTGTGCTTGTGTTCATATTCTCGGAATCAGTTTTTTAAATAAAATTCAATATTATTTCTATATACCATTTGAAGCAGACAGTTAAAGCATTTTCTCAAATAAAAAACGCATTTAAATATTTTTTTTCCATGATTTTTTATTTAATCAGGCTTGACAACAAAAATGTTGGATCGTAAATGACTAGTCACTTAAATTGAATTATTCACAATACACAAACACTTGACTTGACTTGAACAAATATTTTTATCTCAACACATTTTCGGTAAATAAATTTGCAAGTTTATTTATAAATAATATGTTGTCCTACTTTAAGATAAGCATTGGGTGGTTTTAAAGATTAGATTTGACTTTTGAGAATTTAAAGTGAAGATTCAAATAATGAGATAAATATCAAATTCAATTTGTCTTCCTGTAGATTTATTGGTTTTATCTCTTTTATGCTTTGTTTGAATTATTCATTTTATTTCCAATTATCTTGTCTACTAACTTTATGTTCCATTGATCCAAGAAGGAGAGATGCATAAGAAAGGGACAAACAAATACAACCACATACAAACATGCACTCACATACACACCGGAACGTTGCCCACTGTGCATTGATTGATTGGGACTCATAGTTTGCTTGTGACTCGTTTCGTGTTCCTCCATAGTGTTCATATTATTATTTATCCCATGAGTAAATAGACGCATGCCACCAATTTCCTGGAACATATTTCCTTTCTCCTGTAATTCACAAAACGATTTTCTTGCTTAATATCTTGTCTGGTCGGTTTTGTCGTCTTGGCTCCGTGTTGTTCATCATATTGGCCGCAATGATCAACCAAGGCAAACTCGATCGTGTTTGTGTGTTTGAGTATGTGTGTGTGTGCTCGAGCGAACAAGAACAACATTCATGTAATGCTGATAAAGCGTTCCACAAAAACAAGAAGGTAAATTTATTTAGACTCAGACTAGACCAAATTGAATGAGCATCATGTGATGAATCTGTTGGTGTGCCACTGTGCATGCGACAGTGTGCCACACTGCATTGCATTTCCTCTGCACAGGCTAATTCACGCCAAATTGGTTTGATCCCATTAGTGTTCGATAGAGTGCCGTGTCTCAGGTCTCAAATCTCACCATCTGCAAGGATTGAGCACCGTCTAGTCTGTTTGGTCTGGTCGGATTATTGAAATAAACCATTTGCTGTTTATCGCTAAAAAGACTTTTCTTCTTCATCTACACTCGAGCTCATCATTGATCGATCAACATACCCACACACAGTACTACCATGGTACACTACAGCTGCACTCCAGCTTAATGGACAATACAGAACGTTAAGGCTTGTTTGCAATGAATAGCAAAAACATAAGATTAGCTCACATCAATTAATTATCAATTGACATTTACGCTTTGTCTTCTTGTGTGTAAATGTGTGTTTGGTCCTGTTTGATCTACGAACGAGTGACTTGTCTTGTTGCTAATTGAGTTACTAAAGCAAATGTCAATGCTACTTTGGCAATTTAATTTAATTTCATTAGAAAATATGTTTGAACTTACAGGCAAACAAAGTACAACTTAATTGACAACAAAAATATATTCTATATTTTGTTGAGAATTTCCTTGCATAGTTCGGGTACTTTATTTTTCCTATTTATTTTATATTTTTCATAATGATTTAATAAAATTAGCACAACCAGTTTAGCGAATTAACATTTAAAATCTTGAGTAAACATTTAGAGACATTCTTAGATTTATTTTCAATATTTTCAAATTACACCATTAACGAATTGTTATTATTTTCCTCCACTAGTTCGCAACATAATGGACAACTGGCCTTTCGGTGAGATCCTGTGCAAGTTGGTGCCTCTGGTGCAAGCAGTGTCGGTCTATGTGTCCGTGCTCTCGATGACCATGATAGCAATAGACCGGTACCAGGCACTGATAAAGCCGCTCAAGACACGAATGTCTCACCGAGTGCCCAAAACGATTCTGATCGGGGTGATCTGGGTGTTTGCCACCCTTCTCGCAGTGCCAAACGCCATCTTCAACACAGTGGCCGAGATCAAAATGATGAACACATTCGTAGCCTCGCCCAATCCGAACGGTGAAGTGCTGTACCGATGTAAGACTGTCTACCCGGACAACAATGACATCTTCTACCAGCGCATCTCAACGTGCCTTGCATTTGCCAGTCAGTTTTTCATTCCATTAATAATCGTGGGCGTGTGCTACATGATGATTGGACTGAAGATATCGAAGCGGACATGCATTGGGGAGACAACTGTGGAGCAGGTGCAGACACACCTCAACGCCAAACGCAAAACCATCAAAATGTTGATCTTTGTGGTAGTCGTGTTTGCCGCCTGTTGGTTGCCCTACAATCTGCTGTACATCCTCAAAGACTTCTACGATGTCAACTTCAGTCTGTTCATTCACTATTGCACTCACTGGCTGGCAATGAGTTCCATTTGCTACAACCCGTTCATCTACTTTTGGCTGAACAACTGCTACCGCCAGGGAATTCTCTCGGTGCTTACTTGTTGCTGTTCCACCAGTTCAATGGTGGCACAGTCAACCGATCCCGAACAGAACCGTACAACCATTTTTCAGCGAAGCCTTAGCAGAAGTTATTCCAGTGGCTTCCAGACTAACCTCAATTATATCAACAACTTAAACAACAATAACACCTCTAACAACAACAACAATAATAACAATAACAACAACAATGGAAGCAATCCCACAAACACCAATAACAATAACAAAGAAACAAATATTTCTCGTGTCAAATCAAATCTGTTATCAGTGCCAAGTTTTACAGCCAATTCAAACTCAAACACCACCACCAACAACAACAACCAAACCAACGGCAACACCAATTCAGCCACCAACAACGGAACCCAAAATGGTACCACAAGTAGACATTTGCAAATCATTTACATTAGTCTTAAGGAGAAATATTCCAATAAAGATGACGATGACGATGAAGAGGACAGCGAAAACAGTGGCGAGAACAATGCACCGAGTGGACCATCAACTAAATCAAGTAGAACTCATCACAAACGCAAAAAGTCTTCAGGAGTGGTCAAAGTGTCACCCAAAGATGAGTCTCAAGGCGAGTACTTTGAACTGATGGAATGCATCAGAGAAGAACCGATCGACCATTACGGCAAGGAAGCAGAGGAAGATCGCGGGCTCAAATTTAGGTCAGGATAATTGTCAATAGAACTATCAATTTTTTAAAGATTTATTATTATATTTTTGTTATCAAATTCGGAGAGCTTATCTCAACACTCAACACTCGGCGCGCACTACTTCAACACAATGAAAGTAATTCCATTAAAACACATCAAAATACATTAAACTACATTAAATTAATGATAATTCTCATGATGACTCACTAACGATGAGCGAACACATTGATCACTGAGGAATAATCAAACCGAAATGCGAATTGAACCAATTCACTTTATACGTACTTTCTTCGTGATCAATGATTGCTTAATCTTTTCCTTCAAAATGCGAAACTCTATAAATATATTTCCGTGGACTTTCCACATTGACTGTTCAGTCAACATTTGCATAATTTTGTATTTAACTTCATTGATTTGATGCCAAAATAAAATAACACTCATTTCGTTTAAAATAAATTTACGTTAAAGAACACTTTCTTTTAAATAAAAATGAATATCTAAATAAATGTGATTTTATTTTATTTTGATATTGAACAAATAAACCATTTTTATTTTATTTTGGAATTTGTTTTTCTTTTTAAAATTATTTATTTATTTATATTAATTATTCATAATTTATTTTAAAAATCATTTTTTTTGTTGAATAAAATATATGGTCTATAAATAAATGTTTATTAGCATCTACAGACTGTTTAAAAATAAATAAATAAATAATTCTTTAAAAATTGAATCTGAAAGAGGTCCTCCTTGGAAAGGTGCAGATTTGGGCGAATAAACTAACTGGAATATACCACCGAGTTTAGACCAAAATTTAGCTTAATTCCTGTGAAAAATGAAAAACTATCACGGGAATTAGGCGAATGTTTCCTAGAATTGGACGTTATTAAAGTACCTTATTCAGTGCAAATATCAGCGAACATGCCAATGATCAGCTGATCAAATGGCTAAATATGTCAATTTTGCACTACTTTGAAAACTGCTCGGAAAATGAGTGCTTTGAGTGCATATTTTGGTTCTAGGAAAACTCAAGCCAAATTCTCTTGATAGCTTTTCATTTATAAGTTATATAAATTATAACCTAGATGAACGAAAATTTTACGAGTACTATCACGGTTATGTGAGTTAGCGTTTTGTCAGCTCTCAGTCAGTCTCATTTGTGTGTTTATCAAATATTTTGTTGAATAGTTTTATTAATAATTGAGTTTGTCATTAACATTTAGGTAAACAGCAAAGTATGGTGTGTTTACCTAATAATGAATGTTCCAATAGAAACAATGACAAATCAGACAAGCTTGTGTGGATTCATCGATTTGTATGATTACCATTGTTGACAATTAGTATTATATACTTATTGATCAATAATAATAATAATAATATTAATAATAATGGATCGATTGGTCACTTGGTATGTGTTTATTGATTAGTGCAGTGCGTTTTGTTTGTTTATTATTTATTTGGTTTATTCATTTGGTAAACAGGCAAAAAGTTTCGCTCTGTGTATTCCTTCAAATCATTAACTAACATCACCGAAACTTATGAACATTTCAGTTTGAGTTCAGGGTCAATCTATTGAGTGCACACACACACACACACACACACACACACACACACACACACACACACACATCAATCGATCTATGATCTATCTGCTATATCTCCAATCGATTGGAATTTATTATTATTATTTATTATTAAATATGATCATTATTTATTGTCATCATATTTATTATTGTCAGTACATAATTCATTTGAACAATAAACAACAAAATTTTTGAAAAATTCCAATTTATTAATGCAATTGATGAAATATTTGTACACAATACTATTAAAACAATTTGTTATTTTTATTATTGGGACGAGATGGATGAATCGAGCGAGTGAAGTAGCAATTGTGATTAGCAATTCAACAGATTTATGTTAGATTTAGTTAAATCAAGCAAATTATTACAAGACTGTAGTCTTGTCAGAACGGCTTTGAGCTTTGCTCCAGGAGAATTCTCTCATGTATTGACTCAGATGTGCACTGGATGGTGCTGATGGAAGATACGTGTCATCTTTCTCTGCTTTGGCCTTGTAGATCATCCAAATTGAGATTAGCAGTAAGATGTAGAAGCAGGCAAAGGCAAATATTGAATTAAGCAAAAAGAGGAAAAATGACTCGTAGAGTGTGGTGCAAGCGTTGGAGAGTGTGCCATCGATTTCCGGAGTGACGCCAGAGCAGTCGACTATTCGCAATATGGCACCGACAGTGGTGGACACTTTGTCCAGTCGGGTGAGCAGTGAGTCCTGAGTGATGTTGCGATTAACATCGCCAACCAAAAGTTTGTCGATATTGCCAATGTGTTTGCACAAATCTTGCACTGGTGCTAGGTGAAGCACTGATTGGGTGAGATTGCACCAATTGAAGATGATCTTTGTGCTGCCTTGCTCCAGTTGCACAATCAACCATTTGGATTGATTCAAAAAGTGCTGCACTTGGTGAAACAGTTCGTCGATCTGTTCGGGATTGGTGGGAAATGAGGGAATTTGAGGTAAGGGAGGCAGCGTTGGAAAGTGCATTGGTATGTGAGGAATTTGAGGTATATTTGGTATAGTCGGTACAGGAATATTCGGGATTATAGATGACATATTTGGCATGTGAGGCACTTTGGGAATGTTTGGCCACGAATTATCAAAGTATTCGTCACTGGTCAAATCGAATGTGCTATTAGTGGAGCCATTCTTATGGCAGTACAGGTAATAATCGGTCATTGGAGTTTCGATATAATTCACCAGAACCTTCTTTGAAGTCAAACAAAAGTCTGATCCAGCAATTAATGTAATAAAGGCGGCAGTGCCAAAAGCGGCAATCATAATCATAACCAGAAAGCCAACCCCACAGGCCAGTGACCGAACACAATTACTGCACAGTCCAACGATGAAAAGCAACGAAAAGCAAGCAAAAGCAATCAACACAGCAATGTTGACTGCTTCCAATGATTTGGTCACGTGAGGACATTCCTTGTGAGCAGTGGTCATCACTCGTAAAGCTTCATCGAGAATATTCAATTTGATTCGATTTCGAATTGTGTCTTCCGATTGTTTCACCTGAGAATTGATTCGATTGAAGTAGTCGTTGTACTGTGTGATTTGTTGCTTTATTTCGTCGGGCACAGTTGGAATTTGTGCTACAATCGATTCTGCTTGCTGCATTTCATACTCCAAGTCGGACATTAGTTTGGTCACATTCGTTTCCTCGAGAATTAAATCTATTTACATAATAAAGTCTCCTAGTTAAGAAATGTCCATTTTGTGATTACAATTTACCTGAATTAATTTTGATGTTATCCACTCGGCCAAAGACAAAGTCGACTGTATCACAAATATTATCAGCGCCCTTGTGAAACTTAGTCTCTCCGACAAAGCCAATGACGAATGTTGCAGCACCAACAATGGCGAACACAAAGAGCAATAAAGCACACAAATTGAAAGATCTATTTGGAGGTGCTTTCTTGCCAAAGTTGGGCGCCGATCGGAACATTACATTCAAACAGCAGAATAGTATCAAAACAATTGTGCCAATGAGCAGTCCAATTGCGGCCATAACTGCGTACATAGACATCGATTGGGCATATTGCTTGCCCTCGAATAGAGTCGCATTGGTCAGTGGTCGAAAGTTGGTTGCATAACGAGTGACGTTCCCGAAATAGTCCACCAATGAGGAAATGTTGTAACCGTCCACTCGGTGAGTTGAGCTCACCACATTCCAATCGACCAGCTGACTCGAACTCATCACTTGATTACTCATGTTCGGGCTGATGTCTGATGTGAGTTGATGTACAATGTGCGATCCTGTCACCACCAGATGCTGCACGAGCAATGAACATTCACTCGCGCCAACAAAAAGAAAGACATCCGCAATTGCCAGTGTAGATGTGTGTGCAGATGTGTGACAATTTAAATTGTCATTTGACATTTCATGCTGATCACTATCACACAAACCGATCACAAATATATCTATTTCCTAGCAACGGGCGTTTCTTTCTTCTTTTTACAACCCAAAGTGGCTCAATCAAATTGTACATGCACGTCATTTCAAAAGTAACTCGATAATCACTTTCAAACATGTCAATTTACGAACCAAATATAGAATACAAATTGTAAAGACACAATAAAACAGTATTGTATTGATGGGTTTGTTTGTGTGTATGTGCTTTTATTGACCATATTTAATGAATCTTCTCACACAATGCTTACTGCGGTTATGCACTTTCGGGTAATAAATTCGAAATGACTAAGGAAAAAACCATGGAGGTTATTTCAATGAATTAAATACTACATCCACAACCGCGTCATAGGATAATGGTCGATTTAATTTAATTCACAATTTGATGACTTTATGAATATTCATATTTAATTTAATCGGAACATTCTCAACAAAATTGGAATGACCGTGATTATGCAACACATTTAAAGCGATAAGCATTATCTGCTGTATCCGTGTGCAAATAACCATTCAATACAATTAAAACGCCTACTGGAGCACATCGAGTGTGGTGCTTTAGCCTTGATTCATCGCTTTGCTTACCAAACTGTACTAATGCTTTATTGAATGGAATTTTTAAAAATGCTTTATATTTAATTAGATTTATTATTATTATATTTTACGATTTATAAAGATGTAAAATAATATTTTCAAGATCATTTTAAATAATTATGATTTGTATTTTATGATTTTAAATAAATATTCAAAATGTTTTTTAAGGATACAACGATTGAAAGTAATTATTGCTAGAAAGGTCATACTTGTAAATGCCAAAAAGGTCTAATCAACAATGCTTCCAGTGACTCAATATAGCAGTGAATCATCAATGCTTTCAATTGATCGACTGCCAATTAGTAATTAACATTTACAAATTTCAATTATTTAGATGAGATTAATTATCAATTTATTATGACTAAGCAACCACAAATGTCATGTCAAACTGATCTATAATTGAGGAACAATTTACTAATTATTAAATTTATAAATTAATTAGTTTTTTATTAATTATTTTATAAATTTTTTAAAGAGAATTTTAATTGTTGTATTTTATTATATCAATTTTAAAAACAATAAAATTAGAAATAAAATTAGACATTAAAATCGATGAAATGATAAATAAAGTATAAAAAGTGAGCTGAGCGCTATTTTCCCTGCTTGAATTTTGAATTTTCAGCTATTTCGACCCACGTAAAGTCGTCTTAGTGGAAATGTTTTATTTTGTTTATATTTTCGTTTGGCTTCGTCTCTCTTGCGAGTCTTGTCAGCGGCTTCACTTTGGCAGCTCTGGAAACGAGCAGCTTTTGTTTGTTTGTTTGTGAGCAAAACTTTGCTCGCTTGGGCAGCAGACTTTGTCTTATCAGTCAAAACAGTGATGTAACTTTACGAAGAGTCCTAGTCCTGAGTTATTCGATCGAGCTTGAACAATCAGAATGTCTGACAATTCCGAGCTCTCGTCATCCTCTGCTTCACCTTCGCCGGTGTCACTACGGAAAACTGCATGGAATCCAAACGAAATCCGTTCCCACACACGATCTCAATTGTACGAACTTGCATTCAAGTGGACCATCGATGATTTTAGTCACTACTTCTTAAATGGCGCATCAGGAAAGGTGGCTAAATCGTCCACCTTTTCTTCTGCAGTGAATGCACACAAACACAAGTTCTTTCTGGAACTAAACATCGATTGTCAGCAGAATATCACTTATGGACGATATGGAGGAAGTGCTTCGGTGATTTCTAATTTGGAGATTGTTTTAAATCGAAACAGAATGATTGATGCAGAATCAGCTGAGAGTAAAATCTCATTTTTCAATTCTGCAGGCAAGAAATGTGGTTCAAGAGGTATTTTTAAAGCATTAAAATTATCATTATTAAATTATTTTATTTTTATAGAATCAAGATGGAAATTTGTGAAAGGACAAAGCTGTTCTTGCGTTGGGGTCCTTCCAAGTGCGGAGTTAGATATTTTACGACGGGAACTATTTCCTACCGATCAATTGGTGCTGCAACTTGAGGTAATTGTTTTCATTATTTAAGTTAGATATATATTTTTACTTTTTATTATTTACGATTTTAGTTAAAAGTGATAACCAACCGCGTTACTGAAAGTATTTCAAACCCAAATTTGGCGGAGACTGCTTCGATTGCAATGAAAAGTACATTCGACGATTATGGCACTCTTCTTAGTGAAGGCAAATTTGCTGATGTCACTTTTCGGGTTGGTCGTGAAGGTGGTCCAAGTGGAACTTTCAAAGTACACAGAATCATACTGGCAGCTCGATCTCCTGTGTTTGCTGCCATGTTTGAGCACGACATGCTGGAGTCCAGGCAAAATCGAGTGGACATTACCGATTTGGAACCGTTGGTGTTTGAGCATATGCTCAAATACATTTACACTGGAGACACTACATCGATCAATAAGTTCGATCACCTTCTTCTTGAAGCAGCTGACAAGGTATGTACTATGACTACAATTAAACTATTATCTACAAGTAATTATTTCCTTTAGTACCAAATTGACTCACTCAAACAAATCTGTGAACAATCTTTATGTTCGAAGATAAAACCCGAAACGCTTTCTTTCTTGTTACGTTTGGCAGAATTACACAATTCGGATAATATTAAGTCTTTAATTATCGATTACATTAAACAGTATGTTATTGTGACTTATTTTTATTATTGTTAATTATTGTTTTTTTTTCAGTAATGGTCTTGATCTATTTGACATCATCTCACGAGAACAACCAGAAATTGTGGCTCAAGTTTTTGAAGATTACACCACTCTTGTGCGCGGCAACCGAAACCCATTTGGATGGAAAAGTTGGTGCTGGTAATTTGTGGGAAATGTTCATTGATTGTTTTTGATTCTGTTCGTTTAGGATTGGTGTCGCTTCTACGCTGTCTGTTTTGTTGCTGTCTTTCAAAAAGGGTTGGATACCAACAGATCAACTAAAGCTACTAGGTTCATCGGTAGAGTCGCATTCTTCACCTATTCACTCATCCGCTCTCGATCTTACTTATGTTGAAGAACTACGACGAGTAGTTCAGAAAGTACTTTCGGGTGGATTGGTTGTTTTAAATCATCAAATTTAGCATTTTGAATTATTTTATTTTGTTTTCGTTATTTGTGCACGTAGGCGATGAATTCTTTGAATGATTATTATTTATTAAAATGAAGGCATTGCATTTTAAAAAGAAATTATTTTGAAAATTTTCTATTTCTACTCAAATTGATTTGACATTTGTTCTATTTGTGGTAATAGTCGGTTTTGTTCATCTTTCTGTGTTGGCTTTTTGAATGAGTCTTGACACGACTATTTAGTTATCACCATTTCATATTTTCCATTTCGTTTCTAAATAATTTCGAATTTATCAGGAAGCCTCAGTCTCCAGAGAATCCAGAATTATACTGAATCTGGTTGATTGAAATCTTTGCTTGAAAATGAATTCCAACATTTCTTCCACTTCAAATTCTAATGAGAAAAGTAGAAACGATTCGGCACAGTTATCGTTTTTATCTGCAAATTCTGACAATTGGAAACCTTCGTTGATGAGTACGGTGGGATCGTCGTCGTCGAACTTTTCTACCATTCAACCTGTCACCAAAGTATTAAATAGTTGGTGCCACCAAAAATCAAAGCTGTCCCGTTGTGTGCACCGATGGACAATCGAAAATTTCAGTTATTATCAGCACGCCGAATTTCTTCGTGGCAAACTGTTCGTGCCTTTCGACGATGACAACGACTTGTACGACGAAGATAAAGAAGATCTGGTGGTTGATAACAACGGTGAACTGGCTACCGTCGATAAGGAGAAACATCGTTATATGTGGTCGTTAAAGTTGCACCCTGGTTTGCCGAATCGAGATGATAATAAGAAATACATTGCCGTGTATTTAGAGTATCATTCACCAGAAGAACTTGATGAAGATGACGACGAAGAAGACGAGGAAGAGGATGAGGACGAGGATGCGGAGGAAGTAGAACCGAAAACTTCTCTCGAGGTGAAAGCTGTTTTCAACATTTCTATTTTGGGCATCGACGGAAAGTGGCACCGTACTATGAGTATTTCACTATTTTAAAATTGTTTTATCTTTTAATGTTTATTTATTTCATACAGAATTTCGAAATCCTGTTACTTTCAATGCGCACAGTCAACTTGATTGGGGCACTCGTTCACTGATTTCTCTTGATCAGTTAATGGATCCTGTCAATGGACTGCTTCCTAATGATACGTTGACTATTGGCATTGAGGTTTGTTGTTTGTTCCGGATATTCTGACTATGATCGATAATTGAGAAACTTTTTGTATTATATAATTTAGGTGACCGCGCTTTCCAATTTTATTATAGAATCAGGCCGAAACGTGTGCTTAAGCAATCAGATTACACTCAAACCTTCAATGAACAATGATTTCAGTGAACTGTGGGAGAGTAAATGTTTCACTGACATGGTGATTGTGGTTCATGCTCCCACTCTCATCAATGCAGAATGTAACGACGATTCTAATCGTAAAGAATTTAAGGTACATAAGGCAATTTTGTCGATTCGGTTTCCCTATTTTGGTCGAATGTTGTTGAAACAAGAAAACTTAAATACACTGGACGTCGTTAATATGGATCACGACGTGTTCGAAGCAGTCTTACGGTTTGTCTACTGTGGAAAGGTAGACTCGATTGGACTTTTGGATATGCGGTTATTGCCTGTGGCTCACAAGGTATGTATTGAAGAATGATTTTGAAGCAATTTTGGTTAATACCTAACGTTTCCGATAGTACAAACTTGATCCATTAAAACGAATGTGCGAGGTGTCACTTCTTACCAAACTATCACATGAATCAGTGACAAATCTGCTTATGATGGCGGATGCTAATCAAGCGGAGAAATTGAAATTGAAATGTGTCAGATATATTCGCAAGTATGCATTTGCATTTGTAGTTTATTTGTATATTTTATTCGTCTATTTTTCAGATTCCCAACTCAAGTTCTCCCTACCATTGGTTGGCAACGAATGTTCAATGAAAAGCCTGGTTTGGTGATGGAAATTTTCAATGTTGGAGTCGCCAATCATCAAATTGTGTAATTACATTTTGTAATTATACATTACGAAACTCTCAATTTCCACTTAATCATTGACAATTTATCAATCACACAGCAAGCACGCTCGTTTCCATTAATATAGTTATGTTAGAATATATTTTTTGTTTAAGCATAAGTTAGTTCAAATACATTAACCAGATTCTTTAAATTTAATTAGAAATAAAACTGCACATATGCAGACAAATGTTGATAACCTAACCTGAGCTTAAAAGTTTTCGCTATACAAATGCGAGTTTCACTTCAAAATAGTGCGAAATTTTCATCAATCTTTTCTCATTTAAGAAATCGAATTGTACATAGATTACAAATTGCATTATTTCGGTATTATTGAAATGTTCGATTCAATATTTTTTTACTTTGATTTTTGAGTTTGTCAAAATCTTTCTTTTCTTCACAATGAACCGTTCCACAAGGCTTTTTGGCGGTGTAATTCATTTTTTGTTTACATTTCTAATAATTTCTTTTCTGGTCACAGTTCGGGCTGGTTTTGATGTAAGTCTCTTAATATTCTTTTGGCTCGCACTAATTACTCCTCATTGTCAGACTTGTGACTCGATTGTCAACTCTAATGACACAAGCAAGTCTCCAATTTTGTGTATGGGCAAACTGACCAAAACAAGAACAACTTATCTGGTGACCACTGATCTTTGGGTGTACGAATTGCATGATGATTTGTTCGATGTCACCGACAAGCTATGGTTCATCAACAAGACGGTCACATCGAAACCAATGCTACACTTTTGGCATAATCTGATTGCAAATGATTATTCGAAATCTATTAAGGACGGCTGCTTCACAGCTCAGGACAGTGTTTCAACTTATTTGCTCAAAATTGGGTACAGTCAGAAATTCGAGGTGAATTCTGTTGGTTTTATTTACGACATTGGTGCCTCCATTGTCAACTCCGGTGTCAACAATAGTTTTCCTATTTTGCCTATATCTTCGATTGATTTTAAAGAGTTCTATGCAATTGTCAGTCAAAGCGATAGTTTGGGAATGATACAATTTAGCTTTGATGGCTCTAATATTCCTTATAGTAAATCCTTAATTCAAAAAACAGAAATGTACAAGATGTGCTTGGTTGAAGACATTCAGATTAGTATCACCAAAGAACCCAATTTATGCGATCAGCCAGAATGGTCTCTAGTGAGTGGCTACTCTGACACTGACAACTTCTACCTGTTTGCCAAAGACTTTATGGTCATATTTCCTACAGAAGCTTTCAAAGATAACACAGAGGCATTTCCATTCGTGAAGCAAACTCTCGCGGACTTTATCATCTGCTCAAATAAGAGCGAATATGAAGATGCTCGTCTCAAAGAAAAGAGTAAGTAATTACATGAATGGAATTTTTACATACTAATCTCAACTTATACTAATTCTGTCTGTAGGTTTAGAGAGAAGAGCAAACTTGATTAGCATCGTGGTGATCGTCATTTTGGTAGTGTTCATTGGGTCGTGCACTTTGTTTTTGTGGTGTACTATATTCGACAAGGACGACGATGAAATGCCAAACCTCAAAGCTATACCAGAACAACAGAATATTAGAGCGATTGCAATGCTCAATATTACTCATGTTTCAAGCCAGAAAGGAAAGTCTGTTGGTGTGAAGACAATAGACTCAAAACACTAATTGATCGGTTTGGTTTATAAAAAGAATAATCAAAGTGTGGCTAAATCGTTAAGTGTGGATGTAAATTCTCTGAATCAAAATGATTACAATAAATATTTAAACGCACTGGAGATTGACAACCATTTGAAATTAGCGATTTAGTGTTCGAATACATTTATTTAATTTTCAAATTAGTTCGGCAACTGCGTATCATTGATATATTCGAGTAGTTGAACGTGTTGTACTGCTAATCTCGAGTCAACACTTGCCCTGATTGTTTGTCCCTCTAAATTATTTTGTCTTTATCACTCACATCTCTATGTACACCAAGTCTGAACTGATCGATTTTGAGCATCACTGGACCATTGACTCCTTCAGTAGCAGTTTCTTTCCATTCAACAACTCGTTTCACTCTCCCGCGAATGAGCAACTTATCTTCCGTGTTTCGCTGTTCATCAATGAGAATGGTCAAGCCTCGCTAATGTTGGACCTGGACACTTGTGAGAGTGACGAGAGCAACAATGTGACCGTCAATTGGAAAGTGTCCGTGCTTGACAAGGCCGCTCAGAAGACCAACACCAAAGGTAAGTATTGCTTGTAAGAGATATGGCTCAGTTATTCTCTGTCCACAGAGTGCACCATAATGTCGTGTGACGGCATCAAGAGTTGGTCTCCCCTAATGCCGTTCGATAACATCATTGAATCATTCAACGATTTCGTTACTGACGACGACCAATTGCATTTTCACTTCGAGGTAAAAATATGACAAGAAGTTAATTGTGGCACTTATAGTTTTCGTCCAGATTAGTTACTTTGCCAATTCAGTCAATGTGAATGAGGAGGTACAAGACCGTAAGGTGGGCAAACTTTGTCGCCAATTCGAGCGAAAGGCAATGGAGAACTGGACCAACTTACTCAAGAACGAAATGTATTGTGATGTGGTCATTAGTCTGAATGATGGTGACCGGGTCCGAGAGTTGAAGGCCCATCGAGCCATTCTAGCATCTCAGTCTATTGTGTTTAGCGCCATGTTTACCACTGACATGGAGGAGAAGCGACGCAGTCGGGTGCACATCACCGACCTGACCAAGGTGGGTGTGTTTGAACAGTTCTTGGCTTTTCTCTACTCGGGCAAGGTCGAGTCAATCAAGTTGTATGTGGTTGATCTGTTGGTGCTGGCCGATAAGGTTTGTCTATTATCTCTGTCCTTTAACTGCACTAATCATTGATGTCCACAGTACGCTGTTGAATCATTGCGAACCTTCTGCTCTCAGTACCTCACTATCAACTTGTGCCTGCAGTCTTGTGTCTCGGTTATGATCCACGCGGACATGTACAACGCCACTGAGCTCAAGTCTTCGGCCATCAAGTACATTGTCAGGTTAGTGTCCGTCGGTTTGGCCACTCTCTAATGATGTCAATTGTCAGCAATATCTCCGAGGTGATCGAGACAGCTGACTGGAACAACATGATCACCGCCTGGCCGGAACTGTTTAACGAGATCTTTCGTCAAGTAGTCAACAACGCACATTGAATGTCTCAACGAAGAGAGCAGTCAAGTCTTGTAATATTCTTAATACATTATTCGTTTTATTCCAATAAAAATTTACTGTGATTATTCATTTGTGTAACATATCTCAAGCATAACAAAATGTATGTCAAGTTGTCAATTTCTACTAGTAATTTGCACAATTCAGTGATTTCTGACACTGACTTGCTTTATTTGTTAGACAGTGTAGTAGATGGCGTCAAACTGTGCCTAAAGCCAGGAAAGAATTGCTGGCTTTGGTGCTCCACTCAACTTGCAGGTACAGTTGGTATGATATTGATAACGATAGCCAAGATGAAGATAGCCATAAACGGGGGTTTGACTTGTAGTCGTAAATATAATTAAACATTAAAATATTTTAAAATAGTTGAATTGTATTTGAGACGTTCCTGATGAAATGATGGTTGAAAGATTAATTTGTATATTTGTTAGACACACACGAATTCTTGTGAACAGACAAATTGGGTTTGAAATTGAACAAATGAAATCAATGTTAACATAATCCATAATTAATCCATTATGAATGTATTCTCAAATCATTTCAAAACAAACTTAGCTAATGAGTTACAGTTTGTAGTTTCAAAATTACAAAACACGATATAGACCAAGCAAGTCTCCTCTGTGAAAATAGTCTAATGGACCCTCCCACATAACGTTGCAAGTGGTCCACAACGACTTGTGCTCACCGCGTGTCAGTGCAAAGAGTGCAACAATAGTCTTTTCTCATCCAACGACCGCACTAAATGCTTTTAACTGATACTTTGTAGTAAATCTCGTCGACTTCAACTTTTTCCTAGACTGAGGACAATCAAGTCTGAACATGCCATCGACTGTAAGACGTCTCTTGCGATCGAGTCTCCGTTTTATTTATCGATTCTTCTCTCCAAGCCGTTCGGCAACGAAGAAAGTTAACATCAACGATTATTTGTCACCAGAAGTGCTCAACTTGGTGTTTCGTCGGATTGGTCTTCGAGAATTGTGCCACGCAAACCGAGTCTGTCGTCGATGGGCTAGTCAACAAGCATACGCATGCACTTCGCGAAGTTCATTAACCTTACTGGTTGGTACTGGAGCAATGGAGCTGATCGATGATTCCGGCTTGGTCATTCCGCACGCTGACCAATTGGTAGAAGAGGATGGCACACCGATAGCTTGTGGAGATGACATGTGGCTGCTCAAGAACTCCTCACTGCAACTTGCCCAACTCGATGAGGACACTGTTAATAAAGTATATCGACTTATGCCTGACCAGGTCACTTCTCTGGCCATCTCTTTTCGAAATAGTCCGTTTACTATCACCGAACATTTGCTCACTCTACTTCGTCTATACTCGCCTACTCTTACTTCACTCAAGTTGTGGTGTGACTACCATTATGATGATTTTAGACATGTGCTAGATGGAGATCCACGATGGGTCAGCCATTTTGTAGATCTAGTGCAAGCTATTAACTCTCTTCCAAAGCTTAAGCATCTCACTTTCTATTTTAATAATACTATTGATGAAAACATTCTACACGATGGTAGACCTAATTTGTACTTCTCGATTCTATCCCAATTGGAAGAATTCTGTTCCTTTGTAAGAATTGTTGGCCCTTCAACTCCCGAAATTATCAAAAGCTCTTTGATTCGTTATGGCAAGTACAATCAACAGTTGACAAATATTGCATTGCTTAACGATATACCATACAATTTATTGTCTGACCGTCTATTGAAGCGTCGATTCACTGGCCTCTATTTTACCTCCTTCACTATATTAATAATTGCAAATATGCCTTTTTTATCCAATCTGACATCGTTAACTGTTAGCTTATCTTTTCTGGATGAAAGTCAAATTGACCTTTTAGCTGAAGCCTTGGTTCCACTGACCAAATTGGTCTATTTGCGAATTTTAAGCCTTGTTGGAGGCGAACTTGTACTATCGCCAAAGTTTCAAGATTGGCAATCTGTCCCTCGAATGCGCTCAATTAAAGTTCTCTCTTGGAATTATTTGATATACGAAGACATAAATGCAGAATTATTGTCAACTCGATTCAACTGGCTGTTTCCGAATGTGCAAGTGATTCAACTCTCATTGCCATTTTCCACCAAACGTCGGATCAACGATTTGGCTGATTCACTGAAGATATCAATGCCATCACTGCGACTTATTGAGGCGCATAATTTATTTGGCGACAGATTAGTCACAGACAGATTAGATTAGATTAGAGTAGTCACTGCAGGTGACGAATGATCATTGATCATTGCCAATATAACATTTTGTTTATGATTGATTGGCCTTATTGGTCGCATTTTATTACAACAGAACTATTTCACAATTCCTTGATTGTTTTCTTTTAAAATATAACCAGAAATATAATAAATAAAGGAAATTAATCCGATACATGTATTGTCCTTATTATTTCATGTCTTTTTTTATAAGGAGAGTTTCCTCGATCCTCTGCGGTGAGCTGACCACTTGCCCGTTACCTGAAGACTTATTTACCTGGCCTGTACTTGATAATGTATGTACAGTTAGTCCTGCAAAAGCCACTAAGAATTTCGAAATTCTTGCGCTAAGTCGTGGTAAAGTAAAATGTACAGCAGAATTTGAGAATGCGAATGCGCCAATGGCAATTTTTTAAGTATTACTTCATTCTTGGATTCTTTCTAATCAAATACGTATCAATTCCATGGTGGTGATATTATTTCAATTGCATCTTCCTCTATGCGCTAATTACTTAAGTGCGTGTCGCGCTAAGTCAAGGAATTACTGTATATGCTTCTTTGTGTTAATGCGCCAAAAAATTGTAAGTGGTTCAAATATTTAAGCAAACCAAGCGCACCAAACAAAGTTGTGAATTGAGAAAATTGCAAACAAGCTGCCCATGTATCGCCCAATAAATCATTAATCAGTGAATAACAAGAATTAAAAATTTGGATTTAATAAAGTAATATAATAAATACAAGAATTGTAATATGTATAATAATGATAAGAATCAAGGAGATAATAAAACAGAGGAGAGAAGAGAGATTTGTTAAAATAGTCCTACAACAAGTGGATGAACGCGAGTCAGGTCGGGTTGTGTCCTTTGGGCGAGTGTGAGAGTGAGGGAGTGTAGTGTTATGTCCAGGTATACATTAATATGTTGATGTGTCAGGTAGTGGTCAGTGAGTGGACTCACTGGACTAGTCAGACTCGAGGGCGGTCCTCACTGGGGGCGAGTCGAGGAGAATGCTACACGAAAATGTTAAACATCAATGCCACAATGTTGATCATCGTGTGCTTGACGCGAGGATTCACACCACGAGACTTGTTCTTGTTGGCGAGAGATGGCGGTGGGGGTGTGGTCGGGTGCCGACACGGCGGACTGGTCGGCGGTGATCGAGCTCCCGAGGAAAGGCGAGGACTGGGCGGACAGGCACCGGGGCCACCGCCCGCGCCCGGGCCCACGTTCAGGTGGAGATTCGAAGCGGAATTGAGCTTCTTCGTCGGTGAGTCCGGCGAATAAATGGATGGACTACGAGTGGAGCTGCGACGACGTCGGGAGGACGAGACACTGCCCGCCCGAGACAGCATCAGCTCCGATGGAGACGACTTGATTGAGTCCGCGTTGGCCATCGGATTGATGTACAGGTTGTGGCTGTTGTTGGGTTGCTGTGTCGAGGCCACTGGACTGGTGCCCGCTCGGAGCATAAGGCTATTGCGATGCATTGGCTGCATCAACTGCTTGTCGTACTCAACCGCGTCCAACTTGGGCGGAAAGGCCGACTCGGTGCTCAGTTGGTGATATTGACTGGGCAGCAAGTTCTGATGGGAAGAGTGCAGCAGGCCAGCACCCGAGGCCATGGTGTGTTGCATGAGCTGCGTGTCGTCGTCATCGTCCTCGTCCTCGTTACTCCTCGTTATGTTCGAGTCACTATATGAAGATCGCCTTAATCGATTCATGCCTACATAGCCAGGCAGGTAGGGACATGACTTGACGTGATTGATGTTGGTCGACTGCAGATCCTCTTGGTCAGTCTCCCGATGGTAGAAGTAGTTGAAGTTGGACACGATGACAGGCACTGGCAGGGCAATGGTCAACACACCGGCAATCGCGCACAAACTGCCCACGAATTTGCCCCAGACACAGACCGGACGCATGTCTCCATAACCGACAGTGGTCATGGTCACCACAGCCCACCAGAAGGCGTCCGGGATGGATTTGAAATTGGACCGTTCACTGTCCGCCTCGGCGTAATATACCGCTGAGGAGAACAGCACCACACCGATGAGAAGGAAAAAGATCAGCAGTGCCAACTCTTTCATCGACGCCTTCAGAGTCATGCCCAGAATCTGAAGGCCTTTCGAGTGGCGGGATAGCTTGAAGATTCGGAAGACCCTGACGAGTCGGATCACTCGGAGAATGGCCAGTGAGGAGGACGACTTGGTGTCCGCCCCACTGAGCATCATGTTTCGAAAGCGTTCGTCTTCGTCTTCCGGCTTTTCGGCCAACATGGTGGCCAAGGTCACAAAATATGGCACTATTGCGAAGAAATCGATCGCGTTCATAATGTCCTGCATAAGAATTAGTGGATTAGTATGAGTGATGAGTGAGCCAATGAGTGCACTCACCTTGAGGAATGCCACCTTGGAAGGACAGGCAAGGAAGCGAATGAGTATCTCAATGGAGAACCATATGATGCATACGGTCTCGACGATGAAGAACGGCTCTGTATAGGAGGGAACCTCGTCCTCCACCACCCTGGTCAGATTGGCGGTAATGTTGAATATCTTGTAGTGCTTGAACTCAGGCAGCGTCTCCAGACAGAAGATCAAAATGGAAAGTATGATGATCACCACGGAAATGATGGCCACCACGCGGGCCCACTGCGAACTCTCCGGATACTCGAACAGTAACCAGATCTTTCGCTTGAACTCGTTCTTGGGCAGTGGCTTCTCCTTCTCTTTGACGAAACCCTCGTCCTCTCGGAATTTGTTGAACGCCGCCTCGCCCAACTCGAAGAATTTGACCTCCTCCGCGAAGATGTCTAATGGCACATTGACCGGGCGTCGTAGTCGACCACCCGACTGGTAGTAGTACAGGATGGCGTCAAACACTTGCCGGTTGCGGTCAAAAAAGTACTCGTTCGTGTGCGGGTCGTAATATCTGTGGGCACAAGAAAGCAAAAGGAAAATTATTATCAATATTATAAATTATCATTCACAAATAGCTTCAAACCATAATATTGTCAATTCCAATTCAATAAGCATTTACATAAATCAAATATTCAAATTGAACTTTCGGTGCAAAATCAAACTCAAACTCAAACTCAAATCACAAATTGGAGTCCTCAATCAAAACACACATACCCGAAACGACCTTCACTCACTGCACTAAACGAAAATTCAATAAATTCAATGATGTCTTTAAAGTCAATATTTGCTCGAATATACTGAATTCGAGAAAAATACATCAAATTTAAAGAGAGAAAAATGTTTTAAGTAAACATTACGAATAGTGTGGGAAGAATTTTTCAGAAGCAGCCAGAATTTATTTCTCAATAATTTTCTATAATAAATAAAGTAAATTGCCTTCAAAGGATTTGCCATTAAAGTCTCTACGAACAAATTCATTGCAAACGTTTGCCTTTTAACGAATTTAATATTGACCTATATGTTGGAGAGTCACAAATGTGTTGCTAAGTGTTGCAACTTCAGCTTCATTTGAGTATTTCCTAAGTAGCCATTTAAAGTTTAAACATTTGGATTATGTTATACATTTCTACTGTGGGTTCGATTTACCGCTAATTTTTAATTGCTTTATCATTATGAATTGAAATTAAACAAAAATTTAAAATGAAGTTCATGCTCAAATAACTTTATTTTTGAAATTGACTAAATGTCAAAAGTTCACCAAACACACAAAAATATCGACACAAAGTGTTTGCACAAAATAATCAAACATAAATCTATATTAAACTAGTACATCTATTATTTATTATGATTCGCCTTGTATTGTTACATTAAAATATAAAACTCTAATTTTCAATTCACTTGGTAAAACTTCAAAAATAGGACAAAATTGTCTTAAAGTCAAATTTACCAAAATGATTTTCGAAACGAAGCAGAATTGAACATTGGCACACACACAACATTGCCAGTTGGCCCTGCAGACATTTTGTGACTATTTGAGCATTTTCATTTGAACTTTAAAATTCAAATATATTTTAATATTTATAAACTTTCAGTAATATTTTCTAAAGTTTATTATCTCTCAAATGTAGTAATTTGTGTTTTATATTATAAATCATATTTGATTTTGCAAAAATATTTTCTGAAAATAAATCCAAAATAATTGTGTGCTCTGCTTTCTGGTAAATCTATAGGCCAACTTTGTTACATCTTAAAGAAGCTTAATTAACCTCCCAATTAATCTTTCCAGCTTAGCAAGTAACAAAGTATCGATTGTATTTTTGCACAAATGAAACGAGATTTGCTTTTTGTTTTGTATTTTTTGTACTAAACCAAGAAGTTTGTTAATACAAAATTGCGACTTTTTCTCTCGTCTACTTTTTCTTTGATTATTCCGACCTAGATTCTATTTGTAGGGTAAGAGAGTGGCGTGTAAGTGTGTGCTTGTGCAATAAACAAGTGCCATTGCCAACAACAACAAAGTAGAAGTTTGCAACTTTGAAGAAGACAAGCGAGGCCAATTAACAAACTATCCGATCTAATTTGTGCTTTGTGTTTTGTGCTGTGGTGCGCGCTGTTGTTGTGCTTGAAAGCAAGAAGAAGAAGGACAGTCCTGAATCCTAATTGGCCCAATTGATTGACATTGTATTGGTGTGTGTGAGTGTGCCTGGTTGAGTCTTCCATTCGAGTGTGTGTTTGACAGTTCAATTAATGACAAGGTGATGGCTTCTGTGTTGTGTTGATATGACTGAAATAATGCACTGCAGTGCAAGCGTCCTTCATTTGAATATCATCTCAAGTGGCTCACACCACTCTGCGTTCACTTCACTTTCTCCAGTATGTTTAAGGTAAATAATATCATCATGGACAGAGACTGAGGAGCCAGAAATGTTAGGTGATCACAAAAATTGTTGAATTACCGTTTATGATGCATCACATAAATGAAAACATTTATTTCTATCTACAATTGGCAATGGATAGCTACATTTCACAATTGCAATAACCAACCGCCAACCACTCGATCGGTTCTCAATGTCCATTGCGTTGAGAAATGCCTCCATTGCAAAGTCAATATATTCTATCGAGCTCACATCAGCAAAAATGTAAGGAAAACTAGATAAGAGAAAGCGAAGTGCCTTCAAATGACAATTAATAAATGGCAAACATACAGCAAAACAGGCACAAATCTAATTTGTATTCCGCTCGAGTATCTACTGAAAGAGGGACAAAAATGAAATTACTGACAAATTGCAATTGCTAACTACATTCCTGGAAGTATAGCACTCGAATGCACACAAATATTTATAATGACAATTACACTAATAAAACACATAAAGTTATTATTACAAATGATGAAACACACTCGGAAATGTACTTGATGTTTCAATATTAATTTGTGATATATTAAAAGTTGTAATAAGGAATTTTAGATAGGTGAGATGCAAATGGGGAACACTACTGTGAGAACATTTGCATGTGTTCTATTTATTGTCAAAAAATTGTTTAGAAAATAAATCGGTTTGATATTCTCTGTACTCATGAAGCAAAAGGAAATTCCTGTTTCAAGATTTATGAATTGTCAATTGCATTCAGAACTGAGGTGTGCACACTGTACAGATACACTGCAAAAAACATAATTCACGATCTCTTCATTTCAAATTTATTTGATTGCTCTCATTGCAAGATAAAGCGAGATCTTTCGGTAAATATTTTGTGGGTATGCAAACAAAATGGCGTGAACGTCAATTTTGGTTTGGTAATTTGACTGTTTATTATTTATTTATTCATTTGCTTATTCGTTCAATAACCATTTCAATTTCAACACATTGCATATTGCTCGACATTCAACTCGAATTAGCTTCAATTCGAATCACCTAATTGACAGTTTGCAGACATGAATGAATGAGTACACATTTGGTTTGGGCTAATTTATGGAAACATTCCGGACAGGACCCAAAAGGGGGTGACAAGTAATTATCGTAAATTGCTGAATATATTTTTGATATGTACACTGAAATGTGAAGAGACAGGCACAAATGGACAAATTAGGGTCCAACACACAAATTCATAAATTGGAAATTTTGTTGATAATTTGAATTTTCATATATTTTTAAAATAAAATACAATTTTATAATAATTGGAATTTACTTTGAACTGGTGAGAATATTCTTTAAATAATTCGTATTTCCATTTATAGTAACACATTAAAACAAGTGCACATTTTGACAGGACTATAATGTTTGGGCTGTAATGTATAAATAGCATTTGAAAGGTCGTGAATTTGTTGGATAAATTCTCCAACAAATATTTAAAATACAAAATTCTTAAACTATATACGAAATTCGTTTTAAATGTATGACGGTCATTTTGTAATGTAAAATTAGAACCAAAACAGAATATGTTCATGTATTCGCGTATAAAAGCAAACTTAATTTATTTGCAAACACCCACACACTCGTTCATGCTTGTGGCATCGTAAATCTATTATTATCAAATCACATTTGGTTCAATAAATCAATGTCCAAAATAATTATAATTGCCATAGTATCTGTAACTATTTGCTTTAGTGGACATTTAAAAATGCACAAACAAATATGCACAAAGCAATTGAAAGCAATTCAAATCGAATCATTTGTGTTTGTGTTTGTAATGTCTGGCTCGATTAATTCAATCATCATTTTCCTGTGCCCCTCGAGATTAATGAATCCAATTTGCATGTGCCACTCAAGTCCATCTGTGTGTGCTGCAGTAATGGTTCAGTTCCGTTTGTCTGGTTCGATTGTTGTTTGTTCGGAAAGCGTAAAATTGAAAAGCGTACCACACGGAGAATCAATGCTGCTGCCTTGTTGAGTGCCAAAGCAAACATCACAAACATCACAGCAGCTCTAAAAACAAATGGCCCAAATGTGTTGACATCGCAATTGCACTAAATTAACGAACTCACTAATTGGTGCGAACCAAAGTGAAGGGCGCACACACAAGTGCAAGTGAAAGGCAAACCAAGCCAGAGTGATCTATTGCCTTGTCGTTGCTGGTGTATGAGTGTACTGTGTCAATTGAGCACAGGAAGTGTGTTCATTACTGTGCGCCATTACATCTATGTATTGAACGAACATTGTTCACACTTCATTAATAAATTCATCTGGCCCCTGGTGCAACCACCGAACACACTCACACAACCACACCGAGGTGTAAAGTACCAATTATCATTGAAGCATTGATTAATGACTCTAGTTTCATGCGCATGCAAACCAGCAACAAAATTTTAAAATATAATAGTTTTAATGATTTAAATTCTCTAACACTAACCAAAAACAGTCGATTAATTATCACAATATTATTAATTTATAAATTGTTTTAATAATAAAAGTTGCTATGATTAATTGCACTAAATAATTCAACCGAAATGAATTGGGTTTGATTTTGTAGAATTAACGCAAACTTTAATGTTTCATAAACAAATCGTTCCAAGATCAAATTACATTTTTGCCAAGTTTTTAATTTTAAAATATGTTACACACAAAACTTTTCCCGACATTAAATCTAAACAAAGAGAATATATATTCCTAAAATCAATATTTAAAAAATATAAAATCGAAGTAAACTTTTTAATGTCTAAGCATAATTCTGGATTAAATGGATAAGATAAAAAGTATAATAAATCGTTTAGAGCACACAATGTATTGTACTTTCCACTGTAATAAGACAATAACTGGATCGTAAACATTCTGTAACGGACAGTCATAAAACTTGAACTGAACAAAATGTGACATTTATTATTTAAGGATTAGAAGCAATGGTCATTCTTGCACTAAAGTAATTTTAATTGAATCTAAAATACAAAAAGTGATTTTTATTATAATTTTGCTGTGCTACATTAAAATGGTACTCTTCTCGATCGAGAACAAGGATCTGAAAAGCATTACATTTCGGCATTGGAATGAGCTCAGATGTAATAAAATGGAGTGCACTTTCATTTAGAGGGTGCAGAGAAAACATTGTACAGAGCCATTTGTACAGTCGAGACATATCGAGACAGACACATCGAGTGCATTAGGCACATGAAATAAAAACTGTGCCCTCCGTACAACTACCATAATAATAATAATAATAATAATTTCATTAAACATGCAAATTAGTTTGGTCTGTCGGGAGCACATTTTGTGCATAAACACGATCAAATTGTGCAGTTGTGACAGTGGGAACTTATGGGAAGAGTTGCAAATGATGAAACAAGCAACAAACAAAATGCCGCAATTTAATGGACTTGAGAAACGAAATGAAAATAATGTTATAATGAAACGGAAATTGATGCAAATGCTTTAGGCACAATTGGGTGAGTGTTGCAAATGTATTTCTAATACAAACACAATGCTCAGATGTATTGACATAGAGACAATGAATTGCTTTATGGTGCAATTGGCTTCGAATCAGACAATCCATTTCGAATATATCTCAACAACAATACAATTCGGGAATATTCCTTCAATTATTTTTAAATTTATATTTTCAATTTCTTTCTGGTCATTATTTTTAGTCTATACGCAGTTTGGTTCAAGAATTTTTCTTGTTTTATTTTATTAAATTCTCGTAGAGTGCTGGTTTGGGTGGAAGGTAAAACTTTCCATCTACAATGAATTTGCAGCGACTTGAAACACCCAGAGACAGTAGAGAAATAAGAGTTCATTTGGTGCTAAATGGCAAGGCTAAATGAAAATTTACATATAAATTTACTAAGATGAAGCGAGACTAAACTCAACTAAATAGCTTTGGAATGTTCCAGTCACCATCAATGCAGACTCATTGAGGGTGTGTGCACATGTGTGTGTGGCAGTGAATTTAAACTGACTTGACTGCTGTTGCAGAATACAATTAATTGTTATAGAGGCAAATCTGTCTCAACAATTCGCCGTCCATTTGTGGCTAATTATTTGTGGATTGCATTCACTGCTAATGACCAATTCTCTTGTTTCAATGTGATAATTGTTTCTTTTTAGCCATGCAACAAAACTCCCACGCAAACACATTTTCAATGGAATGTGAGTGCACTTGAATTGAATTGAATTGAATTGAAGCACTGATCTGTGTTGATCACTATAATTTCTATTCAGAGTGTTTTTCTATAGTTTGTAATATGTACAGAAATACGACTTTTGTCACTTCTGTAAACGGTCAACACAAATCATCTCAATTTATCTTGGCACCAATTTGCCCAATCCTTCCTAATCAGGCAAATACGTCAAATAATATATTTTGATATTGGAAAAGTTTCCACAATTGTTCTATTGATGTGTTCAATGGTGGAGAGAACTTGTTAGAAAATGAATAAATGTAATGCCGTGTAGTACAAGTAGTATTAAATGGTATGGACAAGACTAGTGAGCCAACAAGCATAAAACCAATACAAACAAGAACCGTACAAGGAGATAAGGTTGATGAATTCGAATGAAAACAAAGTGAAACGAGAACACAAATGAAAACAAGTAATACAAAGTACAAACGAGAATGCAATAGACAGTGCTGAGAGAAGAGAGCACAGCATCGTCATTAACATTGGCATACTCGCACGCATGAGAACAAACAAATTCTCATTAGTACATTAGTGTGCAGTTGAGCAGTGAGACCAGTTGGAGCACTACTGGCACACAAGACCAAGACCGGCCCAAATCGGATTAAATGTCGAGCGGCGAGCTGTATTTCGGTTTTGAATGATCATTGGCTTGTGTTGAGCAGGCAGCATCGTCAGTTTTGATCATTGCTTGCTTGGGTAATGCATTGGGCACACACAACGCAACTACCTCCATTTGGGCACTACACCGAGCAAATGTATTTAATTTTCCGAATGACAAACTTGATGAGATGAAACACGCCAACAACAAGACAGAACAACAAAGTCGATCGACCGGCAAATATAAGTAACTGCATTGTACTAATGACTTGTGCTGCTTGGAAATGTTTGCTAATTTAAATTGCAAAATTAAACTCAAACAAAATTCTGCTGTTTTGTTCACTAAATCGACATTCAATAGTTTATTCTTAAATTAATTATACTTTGTATCTCTGCAGCAGCTCTGGCTCTATCCCCACGACAGCGAAATCAAATCAAGGTAATTAGCTTCGTCAGTGGAATTATTCGGGACTGTCCTCACATTTGCCCTCAAAATTAATTACCATTCCCATTAATGCTATATAAAGTTGGTATATAATAATAATAATAATAATTAATCTAGTTTCCTCTTCAAAATACAGAGTGACTTTCCTTATCGACAAATTCATTCTCCATTTGTGCTGTACTGAAAATAGTTAATTTAGCAAATTGTTAGAGTCTCTAATATATTTGTCATTATTCGAAGATATATTTAAGGATTGGTGATTAAGTGAATCGAGTGGAATAAAACAGGATAAATAAAGTAAGGCAGCCAAGAATTAATTAACCAGCCAAACATAATAACACTCGATGGGGCAATGCACCAATTATCCATATTAGTTCATATATATTCAGCCAAATTGTAATAAATCCCTGCATAAATGAATACATATATTCGATATCATATTGAGGCTAAATGATCAATGATGCTTGACCGGGCTCGAGTTCAAGTCATTACTCCAGTGGATATGACCAAAGACTGTCCAAGAAACATGATCTCGCATATGTGTGCATGACCAAATAAGGCACTTCCATAAGGTTGGTCATCTGAAGCACTTGCCTAATGTCTATTCCGAAAAGGTCAGCAGTTTGTGTTGTAACATTTTGGTGTTCTCTTTCAAAACTCATTTGAATTGATATTTGCAGAATGTTTTATTTCACATCAAACGCAATTTCATCTTTAGTTGAATTAGTGGAAGCCTTAACTTCGAGCCAGTTTATTTGTGATGTCGCGTCGTGCGTTTTAGGAAGAATGGCTAGCTAACCGCAGACTTGTAAAATAAATAAAAATGTCAGGGTTTATATTTACAAAGGCTACTCATTTATATACGATACTTAGTTATAATTAATTATTGCAAAAACTCACATTTGTGCTGTATGGAAAAGTAAACACAAACTACCAGAACCCTGACAAAGCCCAGAATTTTCGTAATGACAAATATTTATTTTCAAAGGCAAACAAAAATAACTAATTTAATTATTTTTAATATTTTAAATTCTGAATTTTATTCATTTAAAATTAAAGTTAATTCTCGACTTGGAGACAAGCCGTGCAAAACCGAATGCCTTCGAATGCCTCGAGCAGTGTTTCGAAGGACTCATTCATTTTGAGAATTAAATTCAGTTGTTGGTTGCTTTTGAATACTTTTAAAGTTATTTTTCAATTTTTAATTCAATAAAATAATAATTTGTATAAACATTTTCTTATCTTTAAAATGTGAAATGTGAGAGTATTCAATTACAGTTTCAAATTTGTCACCTCTTTGCTAACCGATAAATCTAGTGCCAACAGTTAATGGCCCATTTGAAACCTGATAACGTCACTCGTTATAAATGTATGTTAACTCGTGTAATAAATTGTTTTCAAATAATAAACTACAAAACTCAACTACAGGCTCGTGTTTAGCAGAGAGACCCGACAAGAGACAACATCGAGCAAGGAGCACTTGATTTATTGTAGACAAACAAACCACAACTCAACTATTTTATGGCTTCAATGTGAGAAGACTAAATAAATTCACATTCAAGTCGGATGCAATCAAAACATTTAGGACTTGCGTAGGACTCGTAATTACGAGACGGCTAATTTAAACCGAGTTCAAATAAAATCAACAACAACAGAGTATTTTTAGTAACTGGGTTACACAGTACAGTAAAGAAGTGGCATTCGAGTGGCAGACCAACTAAAGGTTAACTCAATTCTTGCTCCTATTCTTATTTATTGATTCGTTGTGCTTTATTTTGGAATACCAATGTTGTACAATTATAATTGTTGTATAAAAAATCTATAATTACTAAAATAAATAACTAGCATTACTCGTAAAATCATGTTTTATACGAACTTATTTTCCCGGACTAGACTTTTGTCTCTAAATAGTCCATAATTGAACTATAATTGATCTATCGATCTAATTGAGGAATTCCAACTATTTGTTACACTAAATAAGAACAGAAATGCACTCACCGTATTCTTTTCGCTGGATCGCCGAGCAATGTGTTTGGGAATTGATGAAGGGTACGGAGCTGTGTTTCGAACACCAGTCCGGAAATGTTGATGGTGACGCGTTCACAGAGATCGTGCCGATGGACCAGTGGTTCGAACCTGGAGCCGGCACCGCCGAGCAGGGTGACGTCGGTGTGTGGTCCGGCGAGTAGTTCGTTGTCCTCCGCATTGCCCAGGCCACCGCCCGGCCCGGTGCCACCAGGTCCGCCGCCGCCCTCATCCTGAGATATCTTCGGTATCGACCTGCACAAACACAGAAAGAATAGTAGAATGCCCACAACAATGAAGAACAACAGCAGTAGTGGTGCCATGGAAAGTGGAACAAGGCGCTGGGTCGATTGAGCCTCTTCTCGGGCTGTACAAGTGCAGGCTGAGTGTGTGAGACTAGGTGCAAGTGTAAACTATGTAAACAGTGACAGCAACATAGTGTGCCCACAAGGAGAACAGCAACAGAAATATCACCGGAAACAGTATTGACTGCAATCCTGATTTGGTACAGCACTCGACTGTGTGAAGATTGCTCTCGATCGGTACTGGGTGAGTGGATGTGTGAGCCTGAATGTGATTGTGTTCCTGTCAATGTGGAAACTTTCATTTGGAATCCTTTGGGGTAGTCGAGGGACAAAGAAACAAATACAGTCAATTGAGACCACACAGATGAGCCTGACAGCGACTGAGATAGATTTGAGAAGTGTTGGCCGATTTCCGGTGTGAGCCAATACTGGGCCACATCAATGTACGCTTCGATTTGGTGCTAGTGAATTGGCTCAGATTGAGACTTATTTTTAGGGTCAATATGGCTCGATATGTTATGCACTCGCGGAGTCACTTCACTCACACTTTCGATAGAGCAAACTTTCGATTTAATTAATTCACAAATTCAAATTCAAATTCTCAAGATCACTTTTTCAATTCGACATATACTTTTTCCTAATTAATTTTGCGGAACTTTTCCCCTCACTTAGCATTTTATAGACATCAAGATGGCGTCATTTAAAATTCAAGTTAGCGAACGAACAAATCAAGTGAGAGAATAAATGGATATGTAAATAATAGTCAAATTAAATTAAAAGTTATAAAATTATAAAAAGACTTTGCGCAGAGAAAAAATAATCTTAAAAGAGAGACCAAAATGGAGAAGGAAAATGCAAGTACAAAAATAAATGTACACAACAATATAACATCGATTTGTGAGTAAACAAATAAAAATATCACATTCGGGTAACAAATATATTTGGCTCTTTATATGTTTAATTGCTTTATATAATAGAGAGAGCTTTAACGAGGGAGAGCTATGCGTAAATGACGTATTACGGAGATAAGGAAACGAGCAGACAAAAGAATAAGGCAACTTAGTTTACAAGTGGAGAGAGTGTTGAGTATGAGGACTGAATGACTGAACGACGATTAGGACCTCAACTTAATTCAGCCTTTGTATGGAGATTGGCCTGTGTGGGCCTGAGAGATGGCCAAGTGATCTTTGAACGAGAACGGGAACGGACCAGATCGAGTGATCGATCTGTGTGAACTACCTCGATGCTGAAGGTTGTGTGCTTGGCGGAAGTGTCGATCGATCAACAGAACAACCGACCAACACTCAAATCAGAAGCATTCTATACGAATTTATATTGCTTTCAATAGATAAATAAAATATATAAATTCTCCTCCTCTCTCCTTATCATCATATATCGATTGACCCTTCGTCAAAATTAATTCTACTTTTTTATCCGGATAATTGGCTCGATACGTTCACTAGTTAACGAGAAGTGAACACTCAGGGACCATTTTGATTGATTTTTGTTTGGCTGGAAATGGAATAGTTCGCAATTGAACAAAAAAGTTGAGCTAAAGCAACTGAATGAGACGAGTTGCGTAATGTTTTGGTAGGGGAATTAGATTTTATAATTCAAAATATAAAGAAAACGACGAAAGAACATGTTGAATAATGCGAAATTGCATTTTAAAGTCAAATCTAAGCCTCTCGAGCGAGTCTGCTTACGATTAGTTGCGACCTTTCTCTCATGCTCAAGTCAAAGACATTCTTTATGAATAAGAATAGACAAGTAAAAGAACATAAATAAGCGAAATGGCCCAAATGGTAGAGTGACAGAGAAATCTGTTTTGTGCATGTGAATGAGTTTGAATAATAGTAAGAGTGCATATGTCAGTGTTCAGTACAGAAGCTCGAAATGATGCGAATAAAGAAATGTGCTCGCTCTTGTACGATGCTCGATTGTGAATATTCACAAAATGACAATCGGCCTGAGTGAATTGGCAAAAACAGAATGAGAGAATTCGCTACAGAAGATATAGAGGCGAAAAATTGTCAATGTAAGATGAATTGTAATAAATTGGAATTGATTCAAATTGGAAACAAAACACGGACTGAAGAGAAAAGAATATGTGTGCAGATGAAGGGACAGTCGGCGATATTGAGATGGTGAGAGGAGGCAGAGTAGAAGAGATAGTCGACGAATAGACGAAGATTGAGACGAATGAGCTGGGAAGAATAGATTCATGAAGGGATATATTCCAATTCACAATAGAATTGAGCCAACTAGAGGCCAAATGCACTCACACAACAATGATGCCTTGCAATGTGGGCTTTTCTGCAATCGATTTTGCTGATGATTAAGACAAATGCCTCTGCACTGGGTGCAGGATCGGGCTGTGCAGCATCACAAGAGGAGTGGAACCACGCTTGAACCAAAACAACCGACACAAAATTATCGATCAATCCAAAAGGGAAATGAGCGCCAAATGACACAAAAAATAGGATAAAATGAACATTTCATCTGATGAAATACTCTCGGCTTGTTGCAATTCACAAATTTTCCCAAAAGTATTGAACAAAAGCAGAATGAAGAGTAGAAGATGATGAGAATGATGCTCGATTAGGTGTGAAGAGAAGGTTCGAGCGATAAAGCACGCAATCAAACCATTCTGTTGTTGTGGTACAATGGAATGAGCAATGTTCCAATCAATCGACACACAACACAAGGCCAAATGTGTTTTAAATCATCCAATGTATAGTAATTCGAGCATTATTCTGTTTTATTTGTGCTAGCGTGGAAATTTGTACCAGTGAAGATGCTATCAAAATGAAATTGCACTCAAGATTTAGTGTTGAAGTGTTTTGCTGTGTTGTTGTTGTTGTTGTTTGATTCGTCCGACGAACAAATTCTTGTGCCGAGTGTGGTGTGTGTGTCGAGTAGAATTAATTTTGAGTCTCGCTTGCCGGGGATGTGTTCCATTAAATGTACATTAACATTATTGGATTAGATAAGATTCGGTTCGATGGAATAATTCGGCACGACAGTAATTTGTGTGCGCTATGGCTTGTTGGGTGACATCACTCGGTGGAGGGCATGTTGAATTAAACATTTATTGTTGTACAGTGCCGAACGGATATTTCGATTCAAACACGCACCACTACGCAGACCAATTGAAGGAGAAGAACAATTCTCAGGTAAAGAGCAAAGAATTCCAAGAGATGTCATCTTTCCGGACTGTTGAGACTTTCAAGAGAATAAGAGTGAAGAGAGAAAAATAAATTAAAAGTGTTCATCGAGCCAAGTTGAAGCTAGTCGACCGGAACTTGACATTCGCTGGTCTGCTTTTAGTCTCAGTGCATCCAATGGAAACAAATTAAAAATTTTCCAATCAATATTTCCGGTATTTTTTATAAAAAGTTGAAAATTGCAATTGTTGACAGGTGTTGGTCGATTGGCTACAGCGAAGAAAGCTGTCTTTGGTTGTGTTCCAGAAAGAAAGAAAAATGTGCGTCTCAAAGAGGACGGAACTGTGGCATCAAAACTTTTGACAGGCAACAAAAATGTAGCAAAAACGAGTGCAAAAAGTAGCCTTCTTGTCTGTCAGTGACAACACACAACATACACTCACACTCACACAACTCACACACGCACAAGACACTAAAAAATTAATAACCACAAGTAGACAGAAGTAGAGCACACAGGCTTAGGGAGAGAGAGAGAGAGTACATGATCAAAACAGAGAAAATATGATATTTTGAAGTTAA
Organism: Rhizoglyphus robini; assembly: GCA_023373905.1. NCBI lineage: Eukaryota > Metazoa > Arthropoda > Arachnida > Sarcoptiformes > Acaridae > Rhizoglyphus > Rhizoglyphus robini. The sequence continues at coordinate 7,009,357 of JAKIJQ010000001.1, read as the reverse complement.
TTAAAAATTCATGTCCGACCAAGACAACGACAACAAATTATCGATGATGTATAGGTGGCCAAGTAGAGGACTCTTTCACGCAACCGAATACATTTGGCTACATTCAGTGAAGAAGAAATAATTTGGTTGATTGATTGATTATTGATCGAAACACGGGATGAACATTATGATGGGAGAATCATTAATATTGCTTGATTGATTGAGTGAGAGTGGTGTTGCGATGAGACACACCAGACGACACTGCATGTGTGCATTCGGTATGCATTGGATCGCATTTGGTTGGCTAGTTTGGCGCGCAATCAACCAAACACACGACTCACAATGCTCTGCCCGTCAAACAAATCTCGATGTCGTCTGGTGTGTTGTCTCAATTGGACTAATGCTTGGTGGTGGTAATTACTAGCCCAATGTGTAAACAAACGGCAGTTTTATGTGTCTTGCACAATTGACAGAGTTCTTTTACGGTTTGGTGGCGCGGTGATGAGCGACTCGAGTGCCAATGAGTGCCACCGAGAGCGAGAGAATTAGCCAAATCGAACGGCAAACAGCATTACAATGTCAAACAGAGCGAAGACCGAGCCAATCAACGACCACTGCACAATAATCGAACAAAGATTTCTGTTTGATGAACATTAGGCCAATGTATTAATGCATTAACGGTCCATTCGGAGATGCAATCGTGAATACTGAACGAGACGATTGTCTGTTGGCTCAGTTGAAGGCAACACAAACGAACTGGGGACCAAACCAAGGGAGGAAGTGTTGGCCTCTCTTTCCGTTGCTCAATGTTTTCTCACACCGAGCAGCGACTGTGGACAAATTACTTAACAGTTACGATGTATTTGTCCAATAAAAGACGAATAGAATAATAGGGCTCAGATAGAAGAGACTTTTAATGGAGACATCAATTTATATTGAGTGAGACTAGCAAGAGGCAAGCCTGAGACTGACGAGAGGATGAGACTTGAGCTTGGTGGCAGAGCGAGAGATCGAGAGATTGTGGCTTGGTCCGATGCTCCAATGGTGCTTCACTATTGGCTGCAAAGTAATATTATTGAGATATTACCAGTTGGGCCAGTCATTACTGCCATCGAACCAGAGAGTAGTGGTTTATGATGTTGTTGTACTGCTGCTCTGTGGCTTATATAATAAATGATGATGCACTATTTATAAGATGCTTGCATTCATTCAATTAACATTATTGCGGCTTGAGACTCGCACTGGCACAAGTGGCAACACTCAACACAACTCAACTGACTGCCACAGATAAGACCAGTCGTGTGCTTGTCCATGTGTCTTCTGTGCGGGTGTGTGTGCGTTTGTTTGGGCGCACAACACCAAATTGATTACCACAGACAACAAATGGCAACATGAAAAGAAATATCACAAAATTATTCTGCTTCAAAACATTTTTCACATCTTTTCTTTTGGCTTTTTATTAGAAAATCAATGCAGTGAAGTTGGCTTTGAAAAGAGCAATGCGGCGTGCGCCTTTGGTGCGATTGCAAGTGATGTCAATTGAGAGTTTGGTCGAAGTCAAAGTCGGCTTGGTCTGGTCTGGTTGATTTGTTTCCAATTGCTTGTTTTATATTCACCGAATGTATTTTGCGTTTTGTGTCGTTTTGTGACTAAACCGAAAATCGATTAGCGAAGCAGATTTCCTGGCCAGCCAAATATAACAATAACAATAATAACAAAATCTATATTTTCTTGTCTTGTCGCACCAGAATGAAGTGAAACTTAAATGTTCGATGGCAAGTTGTGTGGTGCAAGTATGAGAGGACATATATCGACAAATGATTTACATGGGCAATATGAGCAATATGCGAATGTGTATGCACAGCAATATCGGACAGAGACAAAGCACAACAGACCGAGTGGTGTTGAATTATAAAAAGTGCTATCGCAATGCTGGTGCCGAATAGAAAACAAGACCAGAGAAGGAGAATAGAATGGAAATGTGTGCACAGGAGGACAGAAGAACAAAATAATAAATGTGTGTGTGCGTGAATCACTAGACGAATGGAACGAAAAGCAAAGACAAACGCGCCAAATCGCGTTCGTTTGGCAAAATAATGTAAAGCGAAGTAAAGCCAGTCTGTAAAGTAGTAGACAACAAATAGGAAAAGTGAGAGTTCGTCCCGTGCTGCTGCCGCTGCCTGTCTCTTATGCTTCCGCCGATGTCTAAGCTTTCGACTGTTCTGGCAAGCACGCTTGCGTCTAGGCATGAATTAATTCGGTGCTCAGTGGCATCACCTGCACATGCCACTACCACACAAAAAGCCGTTATATTGGACTGGCAATGCTAACCCAATGAGTGAAGGAGCACTTGCCTAAAAAGTAGATACACACGCGTGTGAGGACAGTCGAAATATTTCTACTACAAGTTCAACTGTTCGCAGATTGAATGACTGAGTATGAGGTTCGTTGATTTCCGCGCTCCAGTTGCGCACAATCCAAACAGCGATGCTTAAGGATTCAACTTGAACTTACACCATAACATACACACACACTCCACACATGCTTGCCACGGACAGGAAAATACATTTTTCCATAAATGTCCCTTCCTGAACTGTCACCGAATAGACTTGTCCCCTACTCTGCATATCTCTATTTGTGACATACATTTTAATTTATAAACAGTTGTCTTCGGTGGCATACACTTAAGAGCACTTACTAGATGTGCCATATATATAATTTGTGCCTTATAAAGATAAATACGAGATTTTTGAATGTGCCAGTGGTCTGGTCGGCTGGTGCCAGTCCATATAAGTACTATAATAAGTACATACTTCCCTGTCGGGAGGTATATATAGTGAGGAGCAAATGTGCCAGTGGGCAGAAGCCGGTTTGAGCCGGCCGAGCCGAGACTCACCGGTCTCGGGAGCAATCGGTCGACACGGATGAGATTTGCCTTTGCTCCATTGCTCCATTGCTTCATTCAACATTGCCACTGCAAACACACATATCACAACCACTCTCAAAACATTTCGTTGCCAATTGGGAAAACGAATTCTTAATTTAAAAAATTCTTAAGTTAAATTTAAAGAATATAATAACATTTTGCTTAAGTAAAACCCATACTTCGTCGAGAGTAATCTCAGACTGCGCTATTTCATGCACATTCATTTATTTTTGTTTCCTCGCTTTTTTGTTGTTGTTTGTTTTCTCATGCATTCAAGTCGAGTCTCTTAATAGACTAGAAAGTACTTTTAAGGGTTGGAACCGTTTACTAAATGGGATTTATGCGTTTTATGGGTTTTAGGGCTGGGTGGTTGACTTGGCTTGTCTGCAAGTCATATAAGAATAAGCAAAGCACACACATGCACAGTCACACGAGTCTCGTCGATGCACTACACAAGATCAATAGAATCGATTAAGTGTTATGTGTGTGATCATCATTCCGTTATAAACTTATTGGCTGGCTCGATAGTTGAGTCCATCATCAAGTTAGCGAGTCGGTCATCAAACCAGCAAAGCATGACCAAACCAAATTATCAGCTGAGCTATAATTGTCATTCTGCAGAATGTACTCACGCGGTTATTTGATTAAACTGGTTTCGCCCATCCAAAACAGACCCGCGAGACATGAAATCGATATTGGCAGGAAAGAAAACGAAAACAAACGCAAAAACAAACTTACTAAATTGACAGGAAAAACCAAAAATGAAAAGATGGATGAAAGAGACGACACAAAATGAAAGGAAATCTCTAAATTAGTAAATTAGTAACAAATGGACATGTTCGAAGGAGCATGAAAGAGTAATGCTAATAGTCAAACAGACATGGACAACCGATCATCGTCATGATTGTTGGCAGTTGCTGGAAAAATTTGTTGGTGTCTTTCCAGAGCACCAAGAGTGGTGCCAAAGTACAGTTACACAAAAGTGCATTCACCAACAACGATAAACTCAATTTATATAGAAGTGAAACTAAACTCTGACCATAGTGACGATACCATATTGAGAGTACATGAATGTGTCCCGGGCAAGGATGGAATTGTACTTGAACTTTCACATTTTACCGCACTCATACTTGCAATGAGAGTGCCATTCATTCAAGGCCATGGCCTACACCAGACACTACTTTGTGCTCGTATAGATTTATGTGCATTAATTTAGATTAATCGACTTTGCCGCATTTCGATTTTGTGCTTCGATATGTACAGAGTGTGCTCAATAAGGCGGCGGTAAGTTGATGCACAAATCCATTAGATATCTCAGAATGTGGTTAATCATTTTGTTGAATTATCAATTTAGCAAAGACTTTTCTTAATTTCCAATTTTATCTTACCCATTTCATGAATATGTGCATACATTAAAGTCAATCCTAAAGCAACAAACAAGAACGACAATATTGATGATGTTTGACTCGTGAAATATATGTTTCCCACAGAGTACGTTTTATGGTAATAACCCTTCATTATGAAGAGCTAATGGTATCTTCAACTTAGTTATATGTCCTATGTCGAGCACAGAATGCAGTGAAGCTGTTGAATAATTTAAACCAAATTGCCATCTTTGTTTTTTTTGTTTGAGTTTGGTTTAGCAAAAATGAAAGATGAGAATGAACTAAAAATAAAATGAGTCAAAGAAGGCAAAATAGCCAAGTAACAAAATTGAGGAAGCCATTAAAGGAAATGTGAAGTAATTTTTAATAATAAAATAATCATAAAACACATTATCCGCAGAAGTGCAAGGCCAAATCGATAACCAACAGGGAAAGAAGAACAATTTATGCGAGTAACATTAATTTGCCTTAGCTGCGAGTCATTTGGCCAGTGAGTTGCAATGTTTAGGAGCCTTCGGGGAATCGTTTGGTACGATGTGCACTTAGTGATAGGCAGGGGAGGAGAGATCAAAAGATTGCTGCATACAATTACAAGTGCACATTTATGCACATTGTAGACATTCCGTTGCCATCTCAGGAGTACATTCGAAAGCATACAAACACACCATTGCAATGCACAAAATCAATTTAGTAATGGCCGAGTAATTTATTGAATCACCAATCTAGAAAAGTCAAGAAAATACTTCTTTTCATCCAAAAATTCAATAAATTCAATATTGCAAATCAAAATTAAACTTGAATTTCACTGTGTACCCTTTCAATTTGTAAGCTTTCGAAATCAAACAGCTTTCAATTTATCATTTTGATTAAATTATTGCATTGATTTTGCCAACTTATTCAATATTCGGCGTCGCAACAAAGATTCAAAAGAAAATTTCGATAAAATCAAACAAAATTCAATAGTGAAATTCATTTAATGGCGAAACGAAAATTAGCATCTCTAAAGTATTTTGTATATATTTGGAATTTAAATTTAATTATTCTTGAAATTGAGTTTAGCTTGAAGGGAATTGTACGCAAAGTGCATTAGAAGTTTGCAATTAAAATTGTAAATTGTAATAATTTGTTTCAAGTGCACTCTTTGGACAGAAGGACAATAACGCAGAGAAAGAATTTGCAAATTGTCAAATGATTCACTTGTAACTAATTTGAATTTGAATCCGCAACTTACGTAAACAACACTTTGAATATTTTCCAAATAAAAATAAAAATTTTCCACTAAAACTAATTAACTTTTAATTACTTTTCATTTGCCTCCAACCTCAATCTTTAACTTTAAACAAATACAATTTAAGTTTTGTCAAATAAAACTCAAATAAACAATTTATAAATAATTTTTTCCGGTTCATAAAATATTTAAAATTATTATTTACAGAACATAAAATAAATGATAAATACTTAAAAACAATACAAATTTGAGTTTGTGAAAATATCTCAAAGCAAAATGCAGACTATGGAAGCATTAAATGAGCGAAAGCATATTTGTAGTTGATAAATTGTCACCAATAAAGGCAAAACATAAATCATATATTAAATTGTTGTGATATAGTCAATTGCGTGAATGACCAACACAATGGCAATGGCACCAATAAAGCACAACACAACAATGGGCACAGTCAAACTTGAACAACACGACAGATTGGTTCTAAACAATGAAAGCGAACAGAGCAAACAACAAATGGATGTAATCAATAAATTAGAGCTCGTGACTGTCAATAAACAAACAATTGCACCACACTGCAGTTTTGGGCTTGTGACCAATGTCCGATCACTTCACTGCACTACATTTTGAGTATTAATGTTAGTAATGAGATCCATTCGAGAAGTAATTCTTCAAGAGCATTACCAAACACTTTGCTTATGAGCGGAATATTAAGGATAAATCTTTAGGAAAAATATAAAATCTAATAAAGATAAATCAGTAATATATAATGCAAAAAATATTCTTAAATAAATTTATGACCATAAAATTACACTTTTATGAAATGGTAAATTTACCTGAATAAATATTCATAATCTTCTGTATGTATAAATCATGAACATTCGTAAATATATCTAGCAAATATTAAGGCACTCTTAAAAGAGCACCATTTCCCTCACACTGCAAGTGGCACATCGGCACACTCAGCGAAATCACTTGATTCGAACAGTCCAATCTCATTTCATACATTAATCAAAAGGTGTATCGAATATCTCTTGATAATAGAAACCGAAAAATATTCTCTTTTGTTTTTACTGTTTGTAGCCAGTGAACAGCACAATGCCATTAGTGTAATGAATCGATGATGAATCTGAACGAAACGAATGCCCAAACAAACGCATTCATTATTGAGAATATACAAATAAATATACAAATATATTGCACGATTTAGTGCATTCACACATGTGTGCTTTCACATGTCATAATCCTAGACATTAGTCATGGGGAAAATATTAATTCAAAATCTTATTTTATTTTCTTAAATAAGTATACCCAACCAATAACAAGCAAATGCTGCATTTGTTCATAATTGTTTTATCTCATTGCTGTTTGTACTTTCCTTGAGATTTTTATTTTGGGAAAATCGTGCACAAAAAAATGTAATTCAATATAATGAATGGATTGAACATTAATTTGGCTGAGAATATCTCTCACTGAGAGGAAAGAAAATTCAATTTATATTCTTTTGTGTTTTTCTTTTGATTGCACAAAGAATGTTTTGTGCTGTGTCGTGTGTGTTATCACTTTAATTAATTATTCCGTTCGTGTTCGAGTAATTAATTCTGCTGGTGACATTTGAGTGTGTGCGCATTGAAATATAGACGCGAAACAATATTACAATTACATTGTGAGATGATTGTGATGATGATCTATGGTTTGTGAATGACCCACAAAAACACACATTCAATTGATCATTTCAACATTAAGTACATTTGCTAAATTAATTTCAATGTTCGAGTTCAAGTGTACGAATCAAACGAATCATCATTAAACTAATGAATACAATCTATTAACCCTTAAGTAGCCAACCTGAGTCTCCGAGACTCACATTTGACTTTGAGAGACTCTAACTCCATCCTTATTTAAGCTACGATAAAATCCTTTCGATAATGTATGAATCAGGATGTTTTGAGTTCATAACCAAAAAATATAGTTTCTAGCACTTGTGGTTTAGAAATGAGACCAGAATAACCAACTCAAAGTCGAGTACAAAATCTCACTTTTTAGCTTCTACAATGTAAAGTGTTTTCCCCCACCGCCGACTAGCAGACCGCACTGTCCCTAGTGCATGAAAAGTGGTTTGACGGGGTAACTCTGTGCTTGCGAAGGAGGGAGAAACACTCCAAAAACATGTCGCGCTATTTGTTTGAGCATTTTTTATCTGATCAATGAATGATAATATTTTTTAGACTAAATAAAAGACAAAAAGATAATCTATCTAACACACTTTTTTCCAATTCTGGGTGATAAGTAGAAAAAAAGTTATAGTGGTTCAAAGTTGGTCTATTTTGGTGTTGTCACCTGATCAAATGTACTGTGAGAGTTGAGTCTCGGAGACTCAGGTTGGTCAAACAGGGGTATGAAATAGGTTGGCTACTTAAGGGTTAATGACACAATGATGATTATTATTTTGATGACTCAATGTTAAATTATCTCTATTTTAAAATGTCAAACTTTTTTGAGCTGAATTAATTGAAATGATCATGACGCAATTGAATTCAATGACTTGCGTGTGCTAGCAGAATAATTAATTTACGATGTTGAATTATTTATGATTTAGCATATTTACTACTGGATGAGATTCAATATTAGTTAGCCAATAGTTGATAGTTGATGATTTTAAATTGAATCTAGGTTCACTCTGTAGTGACATCTTTAAAAGCCTTGCAAATTATCAAAAGTATTGCTGACAGTCTAAATTGATGCAATTTCCTTTTGATTATTATGTTTTGTATTTTGTGTCCTTTCGTCAAATCGATATATTTCTATTGGCCTATTAGTTTGTCTAACTATTATCGAAACAATCTTCCTGGGAATAATAATAATATCGGAAATGTGTATGGAACGTATATAATCACATCAATTATCTCATTGTGCTCTCACTCTGCGACTCAAATATAAATGCATTGAAAGAGTGGGGCGTTTTGACAGTACAAAGTGGTAATGATGCAGTGAGGCTTTTGGTTGGTTCGATATATTTTGTTTTGTTTTTGGTTAAATTCATTGCTATTTGGCGGGACAACATAGTTGTGGGTTTGCTTGTTATGTTGGCCAATTGTAGCTACACTGGACACACACCGACACACAAGCCCACTATTATTTACCGAACTCATATTGCAGTCTCGGTCAGTGAGCGAGACAAATGATATATTGTTGTGCCTAATCAAAACCAAATAAAATGGATAGCTAATGTGAAAGACAAATATCGAGCACGAGAGAGATAAAACAAATATCAAATAACTTGTCATTTGATACATGCACACAATGACTTGATTGCTTTGGCAACAAAAATATAAAACATTAAATTAATAATTTGTGATGATAAATCATTGATCAAATTCGGCAACAAATAATTAATTGTCTCCATACACAATCCAAAATAACATTTCGAATAAATCATTGTTTCTATCATCAAAATTCACAAGAGAAAGACAAACAATTTTCAAACATTTCAGACGATCATCAACATAAATTGTTCTCAGTCTCAACACAACAAACACAATTTATTATGACCATTTTGTAAAAGATCATTAAACTAATACTCTAAACAAACACGAGAACAAATTCAGTCCACTGTTCACAAGAGGCAATTTGTCTTCACATCCCAAAGCAGTAATGCGCCTGCCCCGAACAATAAAGGTAAGTTTGGCCTAACTCTAAAGACAATAAACAACTGGATCTTTGTCGACAATTGTCGTGTGTGTGTCTAGACGTGTCGAGTGAATTCAATTAATCGAGTACTTTCCGAGAGGACAGCACCAAACAACCAAACAATAAATAAATACAAAACAATTACCGGAAAGTTGAACGAAAACGTAAGGTGAAAATATAGGAAGTAAAGTTTCAAAATTCAATCAATCACACAAACCCACGCTCTAAGCAAAATCAATTTCTATTCTCAATGTACAATGGTACACAACAATAACAAAACTAGACTAGACTCAATTCTTTGGGTACATTCTGCATATATTACATGGGGAATATCATGAAACAATAATAGAAAGACATGAATTAAGAAATAATAATAATAGGCAAAATCTAATTAAAAAACAGATGTCGAGAATTGAGAGAATTCGTTCAATTTATAAATTGAGCCAATTTGCTTTGAGGTTATGACAACAATGATTGATTTAATGAATACAACTCTTTCGATTTATTTTCGAATTAGTTTGTCCCATCTCAATCGCCCTTCAGCATTTCGACGTACAAATATAGGAGACAGTTAGGCTGGGACAAAATTCTGCCCTAAGATTACTACTTCGTTTAACGATACTAGCACATACAAATATTCTTCAACATCCAATAAGTGAATGGCACACACTCGAAAACAAAAATAATTACCAAGAAATACCCGAAACCCTTTTTATTAATTTGATTAATTTCTGAGCGAGTAGGCCAACGAGGAATTTAGTTATTTGAGACACAAAAAGAATAAATTTACGATAAGACAAAAATAATGCAATTTCTAATTCAAATTACATTTTGCCTTGTCTGTTTGAAGCACAAAATTAAAAACATTTTAATGATAAATTCTCGAGCATTTCAAATGGTGAAAGAATGTGCCCGAAGAAAGCAATTTAGAATTATATATTAATATTAATGTATCAAATTATTTGTGTAATTTAAATATTGGTTTGCCAGGGAAATAATATAGAGAAAATGTAATAACAAAAAATTGCATCAAAATTAATTATACGCTTTAATGGTTTTGTAGAATTTGGTAGCTAGAGTCAAGTACATTGAGCAAATTGAATTCGAGACATTTTAAAGATAAACAATATTCAATTTGGCTATATTCAAATTGTGCACAAATTGGCCTAATCAGTCTATTGAGTATTTCGGTAACGTACTCAGTAAAGCCTTGATCTATTTTTATTTTTTTGTAAGCATTATTTTTCTTCCATTTTAAATGTCAAACGAATTGGAAAATTTAAATTTAAATTTCCTTTTTGTTCTTACTTGCCTTCTTCTCTTTTGGGATTTTGATATAAATTTACAATGGCAAATTGTTTAAACAAAAACTGCGCACACTCTCCACCATTTCTTTTGACAGACTATAATAATAATAAAATGAAAAGAGTTTCTTAGAATCTAGTAAAATAAATTCTAGATTAAACAATTTATATTTAACGAAACCTTCAAATTTTGTCGAAAAAGTCACTTTGTTGGACACTTTCGTTTGATTCTTTGCACGGACGTGACAAAATTGAAATTTTGAAGAATTTAGTAGAGAAAAACAAACTCAACGCACAAACTTGCCAATTTTCTGCTGTGTTTATCTTTTCCCCTTACTCGAGTTTAAAGAAAATACTCAAATTTACATTTTAAACTTTGCAATTAAATTCTTTTAATATATTAAAATATATTTCAATATTAACACACTTTCTGTACTCTGTAAGATAACAACTATAAAATTTAAATATTCAAATTGAATATAAATTATGTTAAATTCGGTCTATTTCAAGTTTGACTCAATTGCAAAAGTATTTTCGTTGGTTTTGGTTTTCTGGGTTTAAAATTGATTTCTGAGAGGATTGTTAGCAAAATAATAAATTGTGTTTCGATATTAATGGCGAGTTGAGGAAAAATGTATTTATTTTTTGGTAAAAGATGAAAAGACAAGTTTTAGTTGTTGAAGGAAAATTGAAACTAACAAATAAGAAAGTCCTTAGAGGCATTATTTCTGATGTGTTTTAGTGTGGCTCGTTAATTTGTCCTTGTGCCCGGTGTGCTCACGTATTGTGCACGGTCGCTTCGATACAATTAGCTACTAATAGACTCGGCTCGAATTGGTCCGATGTAGTGAAACTTTGAAAACACATTCACACACTTGCAAACTTATTTATAGTGCGCCGTTATGTACCAGTGGAGACAGTACACCGAGGCATTGAGGATGTGTTCGAGCAGGTCATCGCACAAGTTGCACCAAGTCAAGTCATTGCCAAGTGCCACTCAGTGTCACACAAACTAAAGTGTTTTGTCTGCATTGAAGTGTTCACTCTCAATTTACTGACACACATCGAGCGTGAGATTCACTCGACTACGCTACCGAATTCCATTCTCTCTGTCGTTCCTCTCTCGGATTTCATTATTCTTTAAAATGGCCGATTTACTACTCAACTTTGCTTTTGTCTCCAACGCAAAAGTGGGTGAGATGCTATTTCAACTATTTCTCAACTCCATTTCTCTCTCCCCTCACTTCCTAAGATCTTTTCATCTGTTCACCGAGAGAATAATAGGCCCAACCGACTGCTGCACTGTGCATCATCATCATCATTGTCTTTTGATTTGCTTCAATTACACGCTTATTAAACTTACTAAGCGGGAGTGAAATAGATTTGCTGTTCAAAATAGACAAAAGTGATATTGCTTTGCAAAGCAATTGCTTAAGGAGTAGTAACCTTAACTTTGCAAATTATATTAGATTTGCTATGAAACGAATCCCTGGTTGAAATGTTTGCTTGATTATTACAGCTATATGATCAATAAGTTTACAGATTAATTAATTAATTTTCAACAAATAAGTATTCAATAAATAATTTTAATGATTCGATAAGTACAAAAGTATTGCGTTTGGTTTTAGTCTTTAATTATTAGATTTTGTTATTGCCATTTTCTTAATAAATTTAAAGCGCAGAAACTTTGCTTTGGCTTATGCTTCCTGAATGTAGAAATATTAAAGTTAAATTCGTAAAAGAGAAATAGTGCAACCATTGCGTTAGTTCACTCTTTTGAGTGCATTTCTTTATATTCAAGGTTCAGTGCGACTAATGACATAATCATAAATATGAAATCATATTTGTGAGTGTGCATGAAAGTGCGAAGTCACCACAGCAGAACTGACAAGTGCAAACTGCGAACACAAGTCCCATTTCGCATATATTCACTCGTTGACAGTTTTCGAATGCAACGCAAAGACACACTTGCACTCGTCTATCATGTCGCTTGTTTGGAGATTTAGCAAGTGAGATTGTGAGCTAAGTCGAGCCACACACAGACACAGAGTGAGACATCAACACACAATCGAAAGGAGACATAGGAGGGACGGAGTGTTAAAAATGGTTTAGCACACAAACGAACCAACAAGAAGACATTCAGTGCAATTTACGACTTGACGAGATATGATTTATATGAGTGTGACTGTGTTTGACTGTGCTCGTGGAAGGCATTAAGCTATTCCAGTAGTTACTAATAATTTACGACATTCGAACAAGTTGAGCTCATTATAAATTCATGAATGTCCTGCTGATTTCCTTGTTGAACGCTTGTTTTAGTTTGATTATCACTCAACAGATGGGGACTTGTTCGTAGAATGCAAATAGGAATATTCTGTACTGTGGGAAGAGAAGCACATGTGTGTTTGTTGTTTAGTGTGTCAGTAGTGGTTGTGTTTGCGCGCGCACAAATTCAAACACATTCTATATGAGTGACTCCTCCTTTCGATACTTACACTATACTTTGCACGGAATTATAACTTCGTAAGGCCGGTGTGCTCATCGGGTTGTGATGATGATGCTGTAAGGAGAGCATTCGGTGGTGAGGGTCAGCAGGAGCTGTGAGGAACATTGACATCGCCTGGCCAGGCCCTGGTCCTCCTTGACCGGGCATGTTACCCTGTCCTTGGCCTTGCTGAAAGCCAGGCAGACCCAGACCGTAGGTTCCATAAGCCGAACAGAACGCCATCGTTGCGGTAGTGAATGCGCAATAGTAGACTCGATTGTTGATTGATATGCTAATTTGGAAGTGATGGATCGCTTCGAAGCCACCAGATAGAAATATATTTGCTTAAGCAGTAACAAGCGATTAATCACATTTTAAAAGAATCTCGGTTGCAGGGTTGGAGGGAAAAAAGTTCTCGTTGAAAGTAAATCACAGCTTTTGCTTTAGTCAATGCTAATTGCTCTAATTGAGATTAATTCGCCATTGTTTTGAGGGAGTGACCAATTTGGTATTGTCAATTCAGGTGCAGACAAAACAGTGAAATACATGAAGAAAGAGAAAGTATCCGAGAAGCACTCGAAACTGTCAAGCAGTAATTGGTTTAGTTGAGGGAAAGCTTTGGCTAACTCGAAACGGAACTGCTTGTTTGCTTGTTTGTTTGTTTGCTTGTTGACTGTGTCGGTGTGTGTGGTGCTGTTGTCCTTGTTGATCACTGTCGGTGTCTGACTGTTCCATCAATCAATCTTAATCATCACCCAGCGGAATGCAGTGGCACAGTACAGTAGCGCACATTTCGGCTGTTTGCTCATTTTGGTCCGAATAGGAAGTAGATAAGTGGCTGCTGGTGGTGCTCATGATGGCGCCATACAACGACCAACAACACACACTCTCCCAAGTGCTAAGTATTTATCCCATTCATGATGAATGATGACGCCGAACGAGATTCGAATTTGTAATGAACATGCCACTACAGTTGTGGTCAAGGTGGTACAGCCAAATGTGCCACTCGCTTGATGATCAATGCATTGGTCACGCCAAATTGGTCACACTCACCAAAGTCACTATTACTCAACCAATTCTTCTTTCGATAAGTAATATTTCTTTTTGGTTTTCTTATTATATTTCATTATGATTTCGGGTGATATTGTTTTGCAAATGTTTTCACTTTAACAAAATCTCATTTTACATTTTTAAAATGCCAAATAAATTATTTGATATTAACGTTTATTATTATTTTCGTGGAATTTGTGTCATTTGGAGATAATAATTTGAGAAAATATATTTTCATTATTAATAACATTCGATAAAAGCTATAGAGGCAGTTGGTACAAATTAGAAATGACAAAATATTAATGACACCCAATTTAAGTTAACTCATCTACGAATTGTTCGTTTGGTTCGTTCACTTACATTCAAACATTCATTGAGTCGTTCGTCGGTGTGTGCAATGAGATCGTGAAATGAACAGAAGAGAAGAGAGACAAGAGAAGACACCAAAAGTTTAATTGAAAGCAAGCAAAAACACATCACGCACGATGGTGCCGACTCCTTGCCCGCAACCATCACAAGCACGCCTGTCACTTCTGTGTCATGTCTCCCGCACAAATGCTTTAGTAGTGCTTCATTTGATTGAACTTTGTCTCTCTGGTCTATTGAATTATTAATTACCATAAAATGCATTATAATTATAAATACATCAAGCCATCCAATCGATTAATGTAATGTTGAGTAATATGGATCCAATCAATAATTGATCATCCCAATAATGATGTCAATTGCAGTCAAACAGTTAACCCACTTCATGTGTGTGTGAACAAAATGTAATATATTTGCAATTAACCAGAGATGGGTTAATTTACAATTTTGATAAAATATAAAATAACAAAATTGCTATTCCGAACACACTTTTGAAGTAAACTCAAAGTGAAAGTGCAAATCAACTTAAGAAGAAAAAATAATCTAAAATAATTCAATTTATTTTATTATTAGATTTTGTATTTATCATTGCAGCAAGTTAATAAGAATCTTCTGTTGATTGGATTTAATATTAATTCATAATAACGATAATAATCATAATATATAAATACGATAAAACAATAATAAATTGAAAGTGCAAACAAGTCTGGCACTTCAATTGAACAATTCAATTATTACTTCAAATGCATTCGTGAGTTCGCTGAGAGACGAAAATTATTGCCAAGTTCAACAACGCAGTAAATTCTTAATAACAAAATCAAACAAATCAAAACAAAAAATCTAAAACAAAAAATCAAATTTCCGGACAAAATAAATTATTAACAAATTAAGAAAGTGAAACAATAATTGACGCACCGAAAAAATAATTAATTGTTGTCTGATTACTCAAAAGAAAATCAATTCCCTGTCCAATTAGCTAACACTTGTAAACATCTGTTTACAAACTATAATAAATTGCATTTTAAATTTATTTAATTAACTTATTTTGCCGAACATTGATTTAAATTAAATGCAAAAATGTGTTTAATATAAAATTGATAACAAACAAGACAACTTGCGACATTTGTTAATGAAACACATCGTACAACACATTCCATTGTTGAACATTTCATCATCAAAGTTTTGTGTGAAAATGTTCAACTTTTAATAAGTTTTATATAGTAGAGAATGTTCGCGCCAAGAATGTAATGAGATCGAGTTACGAAATAATTATTTAGCGTCAAGATGAGAGTTAAAGTTTCCTCCAGTTTGATCATTCAAACATTGCAACACAAAACTCAGGAGAATCAAAGTGACACATTTGAGTGTGCACAAATTCGAGTCCGCAAGTGTCCAAAAGTTAGCTAATTTAAATTTTGATTTTCCCTTTTGGCTCATTAATTAATTGAGTTTGACTGTGTAATTAAAGTTGACTTGTTGGCTTGTGTGGACTTTGTGTTTGATTCAATGAGTCCTCAGTGGTACTCACAATCAGCAGAGAAGGAGACAGACACAACTAAATATCAACTTGTGAAACTTTATGCCAAACGACAATTCACACAATAATTGGAAGCACACAAAGTTGCTTGAGGAGGTGCCACATTGATCAAGTTAGATGAGCACTAACTTTAGTGTCATTCACACACAAACGTACAACTAGATAATGGTGTACACTTTCTGTCGGATATATTTAGATTGTCACACAATTGTGTTTAGCTTTGTGCATTCAATTTTAAATGCAATCAACCGAACACATCCAAACTAAGCTTACCTAACTTTTTACTTTTCGTAATTGGATGACAAACAAGATTGCATAAATACTGATAAATTCAAAATTTCAAATAATTTTAAACTTTCCATTGCTCTCTAATATAAACTTTTGTATTGATAATAAATATAAAATCAATAAATTATTAACAGAAAATTGCCTTGGCAACCCTTTTTGAATGTACTTTATGCACTAGTAAATACAAAGTTAAAACGAAAATATAGAAATTATTAAATCCTGCCTGAAGGGTTGGCAATATAGAGTTAATATTTTCCCTCTCTTTTCTAGCACAACGTTCCAAGAAATATGAAAATTTTCCATTTGTAAATTTGCATTTCAATTTAAACTTTTTCTACACATAACACACAACACACAAAACAAAAGCAAAAAATTGGTGATCAAATTGTATTAAAATTAAAGTTGAAAATGAAATTATAGGAATAGGACAATTGAGTAGGGAGCAAGAGGGCAGAATTGTGTGAGCTTGCAATATTATATTCCGTCTGGAAAAGTACTGATGGCCAATGTAATTGTAATATGCCCGTACTGAAGAACTCGGAAAATAAATTAAAAAATGGTTCGTTGAAAGGCGATTCGATTAGTCATCCAATTAGAAATGATACATTTCTTTCGTCACAACATTTGGACACCGTGAAAACACATTTGCCCGTATAATATAATATTTTACTATTATTTTCGATGCAAGAGAAACAACTAGATGAACAAGGATGTCCTTTAAAAAATAAAACTTACAGGCTAGATACTTTGAATTGTAAAATATATTTGTAAATATAAATTAAAACGATTTTCTACCAAAGTGTAAACAGACACTTCTATTGAAACGACCTTAAACATAGGTTAACCTAGAAAATAGTCTGCATTGGCAATTTAGGTGAAAATGCAATTTTTAATACGAAAAGAAAAAGAAAAGCACTGTTTGTTTGTTTTGATTGCGCCCAAGGTAACTGGTCGAGTTTAATTTGAGAACAAACACACAAATTTTCCAACTCTAAAACGATGCACTTCGAGGCTTCAGTCTCAAGTAAACACATTTACAAAAAGTACATTTACTATAAATTAATTTATGTTCAAAATTGTTCCTAAATTATAAATATGAAATTAATGAAAGTAAATTCAGTGTCGGAATAAGTGTCAACATTCATTAAACAGATATGCTTTTTGTTGTTATGTGTTGATTGACTGAAACGACTGAGTGGCAAATTTGTTGTTGTTGATTGCATTTGAGATGTTGTCAAGCAACATGCACAAATGAAATAGAAATAAGAAGACAAAACCAGAAAGACAAGAACAAGAATTATAATTGCCAGCAGTGAGAGGCAAAGAGGCAAGTGCAATTCATTTGCCTATTATTAGAATGCTGCTAGCAAAGTGAAGACAGTCAGGCCAGACAGGCGGAACATTCATCTCACATGCAGTTTCGAGTGACACATGCGGTAACAATGCAAATGCGGAGACAGTCGACAGTTCGGTGCTGTCCAATTGCCATTTGTCTCCGGCGGAATATTCTCTCACTCACTCCTAGCCAGCAGTTTACAATTATGCTTGTGCTGGTAAAGCGTCAACGGACGACATCGATTTGGTTGGTTCGATTGGAGCTCAAACAGAAATTGGCGAGTGAGGGGACAACTCAAGAAAGGCAATAGTTACATTTTAACAATGTTCCTTTCGTTTCGTTGCTTCCTATTTGCTCTACTTTTGCTTATGGCTTCGCATGTCTATCAAAGTGTGCGTTGTGTGTGTGTTGTGTGTTTGTGTGGTTGGTTCGTTATTTGTCTGGATTAAATTGTTATATTGCTTGTCTCGCTTGCCAGATGTACGTAAGCAGCATCAAGCATTTGGCTTATTCAATAATTCCCTATTGCATCACCACATTAGTGGTCGAATAATTCCACATTTCGCTGTACGCTCAATGAGGGTTAGTCCTGCCGAAATGCTCGATCTAGGTTATGTAATTTCCTTTTGGTTAGTTAGTCGATCAGTTGAACGAGAAATATATTTAGGAATTAAGACGTACAAATGTAATGCACAAAAGTGATCTGTAAATGAAATTGGTGAAAAGGGAGAAAACGAGTAAACGAGTAGGATCGAGTAGTGCATGCAATAACAGCAAAAGCGATCAAATCATTCAACCGAATTAATACATTTGGAATTATCAATTCTGTCTATTGGCGCCAGAACAAATGCAACCAGTAATGGCGGTTGAGAAGATAAGAATTGCGTTCGGGCTATATTTAGACGGACTGATACAGTTGCACTAATTTGGCCTGAGATGATTGGACGTGAAATTGCATTTGCCAAATACAATTTTAGATTATAATCACCAATCCACTAAAATAAAATTACTAACTTGAAATAAATCCTAATTGAAATATTATACAAACAATAACTTGAGAATCAAATAATATGCACAATATTTTGTCAAATAAACAAAAATGTCTTAATTAATGACTTCAAAGTTAAATAATAATACTTCAACTGTTTATTCACCAAATTTTAAGTGCGTCAAATTATCTATTCCTAAGTCATAATTGTTTACTAACAAAGTACAACACAAAATCACTTGAATATTAGCAAACAATATCGTACAGGATGCTTTGTATTAAATTCAACCCTGCAAATGCATTTGAGAAAACAATCATTTTGCAATTTCATCCTATAAGCCAACAGTGTCCATTTTCCATCACAAAATAATACATTTTTTGATATTTGATATATGAGCTTTGGTGTTGGTTTGGTTGGTTGGTTTGGCGCAGAGTGAATTACCAAAATAATTTATATTGCACTGAGTAATTTTAATAATTTTCCTTTATGCCTACATTATAATAATAATAACGGGGAATTAATAATGGATAAATCACTCAGGAAAATACATCGAAATGTATTGGACGGTGGTAAATTGACAGCCGAATGGGCTAGTTAGGGATATATTTGAGGCTAATAATAAATGCAGGTAAAATCACGATGATTTACTTCAGTTAATTTCGACACAAAAAATGAATGAAAAAGTAATCAAAATTTGTTATAGATTAGGCCGATTTGGGCTTAGGTTTTGGTTGGTTTGGTTTGGTGCAGGTAATAATACAATTTAGAATCGCAAAACAGAGTAATAACGAATTTGGTATAGTGCATTATTGAGTTAGGTAATTTAATAATTTTGCCGTGAACACAATCGAATTGGCAAATTGTGAAGTGTATGAGTGTGTAATTAGCTCGAATAGGCAAAATTGTCTGTCTCAACAGAATTACCCAGTCCATACATGCATTCATCTCTGTGGTCCAATCTCAGTGCCGAATGTATTCTTTCAAAGTGAATAAATGAACAATTATTGTCGCTTTCTTTGGCTCTCTTGTTGAGAATGTGGAGAATGGCTATTTTATTGTCGTTATTGAATTGCAATTGAGAGAGCACAAGAGAAGAGATAGCGATAATATATAGAAAGGACAGCTGCACTCACAAGTGCACCACATGACCAACCATTGTACCAATTCAGCAAATTGCAAATTAACCTTCTTCCTCTCTCTCCTTATTATTCTGTTCGGTATATTTTATTTTGGGACTTTAAATTAGTTTTCTTCTATTGCCTCCCACAGCTATCAGAGTGCAATTTTACTTCTATATCTATTCATTCTGGTTCGATTCGTGTTTCGTGCAAAAGTCGAGATAAAACATAAGAAATGAGAAAAAGAGAACAATTATAACATACCAGATGAGCTGCCCGGGCTTCGCTCCGGCATTACTAAATTCTAGAACATTTCATAATATTCCATTGATAGATCCCTCCAATGGAGGCATATTCTAGAATCTTCCACAACATTCCATTATCATATCCCTCAAAAATATGTACATTCTAGAACATTCCATGGATATATCCCTCACAGGAAGGTACATTCTAGAAGTTTCCAGAACATTCCATGGATATATCCCTCACAGGAAGGTACATTCTAGAAGTTTCCAGAACATTCCATGGATATATCCCTCACAGGAAGGTACATTCTAGAAGTTTCCAGAACATTCCATGGATATATCCCTCACAGGAAGGTACATTCTAGAAGTTTCCAGAACATTCCATGGATATATCCCTCACAGGAAGGTACATTCTAGAAGTTTCCAGAACATTCCATGGATATATCCCTCACAGGAAGGTACATTCTAGAAGTTTCCAGAACATTCCATGGATATATCCCTCACAGGAAGGTACATTCTAGAAGTTTCCAGAACATTCCATGGATATATCCCTCACAGGAAGGTACATTCTAGAAGTTTCCAGAACATTCCATGGATATATCCCTCACAGGAAGGTACATTCTAGAAGTTTCCAGAACATTCCATGGATATATCCCTCACAGGAAGGTACATTCTAGAAGTTTCCAGAACATTCCATGGATATATCTCTCATAGGAAGGTACATTCTAGAAGTTTCAAGAACATTCCATGGATATATCTCTCTCAAAGGAGTATTCTCGAATGTTCATGCATAACCTTAGATTTCTACAACCTCTCTCATGTTTCCGCAATGCGCATGCGTCATTATAACAGCAACAATACATTAGAATCCTAAAAATCCGAATATCTCCAGTTCCACATAATATTTTGACTTGGAACCAAGACTAAAACCCTTCCTGGCCCGAGTAGAGAATCCATGCCAAGTTTCATCAAAATCGATCCAGTAGTTTCCGAATCCATAGCGGTCGTACAAACATACTTTCAATTTTATGTATGTAGAAGATATATACAGTAATTATAATAATAATATAAGAAAATAGCAAGAAAATGGTATACTCAAGTGGACATTGACACCGATTCACAAGAGACTCAATTTTGAATGAACAATCGCCACAAACAAAAGAAGGACCAATCCGAGTTTGTCATTGTGCATTGGGCATCATTGAACAGTGCACTGACACTCGCACACAGGCACACACACAATTCGTTCAATTTAGTCGAGTGATTTATTTTGGTTTGGCCAGAAATTGAATCAAATTGAACCAAACCAAGTAAGAATAGACTTGCTTATTGGAATTTCAAATCAAGCCAATCTTATTTTGCACTGTAAATCTAAAGTAAATAAATTAAAAATTCCATCGAAAATTCACTTAAAGAGAGTTACTCGAATCTCTTTGGTTTGATTTTTCCTCGAATTGTCTCTGCTTGCTCGCAAATCTAAAGTTAATTAGAACCGGATCTACAAGACGATTTATGTGTGACAAGTCATTAGTGGGTTAGTGGGAGAGTGATGTCTTACTGTGATCACAGTGTGGAGTGAATTAAAATGCAATTTAAAATTGCTCAATCGCATAAACGAGATGAGACTATGAAATGCGAGTCATGTCGACGGCGACTAGCACAATGATCGTTGTCGTAATTATCGTTTGTTTGGCTTGTTACGTAAATAAAGCTGCCACTGTTGTGACTAAACAGAAATGGTGCAAATACTGCTCGAGCCCAAATAGGTTTGCGGAGGATTGTCGAGAAATTAACTTTTCACTCCCCTTGACAGAATCATCACCACAAACAAACGGCAAATAGGAAGAAATGGAGGAAGCAAAGGGAATAACATCTTTTGCAATTACAAACTAGCAAGAAAGCTGGCATGAAAGACAAGGTTGTAAAAACAACTGAGAAGAAGCAAACAGAGCAATGCCAAGCAAAACAGACAGACAGTGAGACACAGTAAATATATTCTCGGTAGAATAATAAATAAAGCAAATAAGCAGTCCTGTCCAAACGATATCGTTTCGTATGCCAGGCAATAACGATCCAAGCTGATTCGAGTTGATTCGTTTGCTCAGACATCAATTTGCTCTTTGCCCCCAACCTTACAATTCAACAAACTACAGCAAACTCACACTAGCTGTCGATTGATTTTGTTTAAATTTGATACAATTTAATAAAATAAAATTCAATTCAAAATTTCATTTTAAAACATCAAAATGTACATTGAATTTAAATTTTGCAAATGATTTGTAAAATTTTAAAAATGAAAGTTGTTCTGAGATTCTAAAAATCCAAGCGACTTTATCAAATCAAACCGAAGCTTAAAAACATAAAAACATATTTATTCCAAATTCAAAATAAAGTGACTGAATGTTAACTTCACTGTGTTACATTATGAAAGTTTTCAAATTGATATTAACAAATGGAGTTTGTAAAATAGTTTCTAAAGAGAGTTTCCTGTAAGCCACCAACAAGCACACAAACACACAGACAAAAGCATAAAATCTTGCTTGATAAAAGTGCATACGATAATTAGGGAAAATCAAGAGCTATTTGGGAAAGAAAAGAAATACAGAGAGAATGTAATGCAAACAGAAAGTAGAATTAAAGTATATTGGCCAAACACATTAACGAGCTAAGCACGGATCGTATCGAAGCACAAATTATAAATTCAACACAACTTTAAAGCATAGTAACGAGCGAACAAAGAATTTGGTCTGTCCAAAGCTCATTAGATTGGAAGCTCAATTATAGTGCCTACCATAGATTACAATGCCACCAGTGAATAATACACACCGGAAAGAATTAATAGTTAAGAGCAAAATTAATTAGAAAATAATACAACATAAGGAGATGAGGCTAATTTAAAATTCAAATACAATTCATGAATGCACACACACTTGAGATATTCTCAATGAGATGAATGTTGTGCAATGCTTAACAATTTATAATTTGGACGGAATTTAAACGTGATCACAATGACTGACGTTCACAAGTTTTGTAAGGAAAGAAAAACTTATTTCACAAAACACAAAACTCGAGGAATTTTAAATCTAAAGTTCTTGAGCCAGTTTTTGTGTGTTAAAACTCGTAATTGGCTCAGAATGGTTTAAAGATCAAAAATTCTTTGTAGTGCAAAGTTTCCTTACAGATTTTTTTTCGTGTTAAAACATTTCTCATGTAGTTTTCCACTGATTTGAGTTTAGTTTATAGTAAAAAAAGATCAAGCACAAACTGAGCTAACAACAAATCTCGTCGGTGAACATTTTTAAAATAATACAAACTTTTTGTTAACTTTCCCTTTTGCACTTGTCCAATTTATCACACAAGAATTATGTTATTTGTTGTGTGTGTGTGTGTGTGTGTGTGTGTGTGTGTGTGTGTGTGTGTGTGTGTGTGTGTGTGTGTGTTTTGATGTCGTCAAAGACAATTAGAATCAAATTTAACGCCATTCCGTGTCCGCAACTATTTCAACACGTTCACTGAGCATTAGATAAATCTAATTTAAAAATATATATAGTAAAGTGTACTAAAGTATGGCATACAGTTGAGACAAGTCATAAATTTTGTAAAGCTTTTACGTACGTAGTAGTGCACAAATACAGTGGCCAATCTCATTTACTCATCTGTCGCCTTAGCATCGTATAGAAGAGGACATTATAAAGGCATTACAAACAAACAAAACGATCAAAACAAAGAAACGAGAAGTGAATCCAAAATACACGACAAACAAACAAACAAACTAAACAAAAACAATACACCAATTTAATGAAATATAAATCCTCTCCCTTTGCTCGGCTGTGCCCTTTCATCAAATACCCAAACAGAATAGACAAAATCACATGGAAAATAAAACGATATAAAGGAAAAATCAACCAGCCATTGAATGGAGACAAAAGTAAAAATGAATTCTTAATACAATGTATAACAAAATGTTTAAATGGACTACGAATAAATACAATACAATCTGATCGAGCAAGTGCATCTCACCAACAAGCAACAACACTAACAAGCAAAATTGTGTGAAAACACTTGAATCTAACAAATGTCAATAAAACTGTCAATAATTTTCCAAAACCAAGCACAAAAATTAAAGTGACACTTTGAGCCGAGAACGTTTAATGTTCTAATTAATTGGATTGAAGCATCACTTTAAAACATCCATGTCAAGATGTGTTTATTAGCAATAATTCTCGAAGCGAGCTGACTCGCCCAAGTGGCATTACGAAACCTAATTTATTCCAAGGTTACATAGTCTTTATAGTGTTGAAATGTCAATGTTTCTCCAAATTTACTTAACTTTATTATTTGCTTGTTTAGTCTGTTGAAACTTTTCGGAAATATAGACAATTTTATCATTATTCCTATACGAAACATGTTTGTTAGTATTCGTTGCCTCTCTTGTCAGTCATCAAGTGCAAGTATGATTACAATCGTGCTCATAGTCTTAATTAAAAAATAAATTACACACAAAACTCGACTCGTTTTGCCTCAACAATTTTTCTCTCGTTTGATAGTGCAGAAAATTGCCAAAAGGCTCAATTTCCTTTGAGTGAGTGTTTGTGCAATGTGCTCACTGCTGGCAGACAACAATACGTAAAAACTAAATTAATTTAATTAAATTCTCAAGTGGATGAATGAGTGAGTGAGCCAATGTTTGAATGAGTCTCATTTAAAGTTTAAGTAATTTAATTTCGCTTCGCTTTTTGGTTGCTGTTTCATAGCGCTAAAAGTGAACCAAACAAAACAAACTCTCAGTAAGTGCAGCACACTGTGTTTGGATTGTTTTGCACAAATTAAAGTGCACCAATACTGACTAAGCAAAAGAGCTTAATGTAATGGAGAAATATATGTGCATTATTGTAAATATTGAAAGCTCTCTTTCAAAGATGGTTTGCATGTCTCGAATGTGCCAGTGGTGTGTCGGCAATCAATTAAACACATATTTTCATTAGCATTATGTTCTCGCACTTAGCCACACACACAAGCTCAAGCAGACACCACCAGCACACACAGCTAATCATAACTCAAATCGGTATCGAGGGACCGCGAAAATAGTAACCAAAATAAACAGACAAACCCGAGCGAATACAAATGCGAGAATAATAACATCAAATAAGACACACACGCAGAATTGATTAAGTGCTGTGATATAATATGGCAAGGCACAAGAATCAATGTATTGCTCAAGTTAGTTAGACACATAGTTAGGATGCATGATTGCGCCAATATGGCTCAAACTGACATCAACAGTCATAACATCCGAATATTTGTGCCAAACATACGAACACACACACACATTTACCCATACGTTCACATCAGTGATGAATCAATCAATCGGCAACAACCAAAGACAGAAGAGACAAGCTTGGACAGAAATACAATGAAAGTCAACAATTCGAATGTGTGGCTAAGTAAAGAAGATGTCTAGATCGGGATTGCACGCATCATTAAAGATCTCGCCAGATTACTTCACACCAACAAAAACACGAATAAATAAATGAACGAACGAACGAGCCAAGCGAACAAATTTTTACTAGATTTGATAAAACACAAACAAACCATTTGAGTAGGGCAAACAATAGTTCATATTCTTATGTATCTTCTTGGAGTGAACATATCTCAACTGCAGCAACAACAATAGATCTCTGGTGGGATCAAACATGTTTGATTTAGGTGCAGCTCGTGTAGAGTTGAGTCGAGTTGAGTTGTTGTTGTACGAATGTGAGCGTTGGCGTGTGGTGAGAAGTATTCCGAGAATGATGGCACACACAAATTATCTGTGATGCATTGTAATGACACAATGGAGTCGAATAGAAAACAAGACCTAACATTCGTCAAATGTCTTGCTCGCTCTAAAGTGCATACACATTTACAGTTCTCGCTTCACCGAGCCAAATGTGTTGTGAAATAATGCTCAACTGCTGTCGGTGCTTTGTTAATTTCCATCACAAATTCAAACAGACGTAGTCTGCTAGGCAAATATTGTGAGGAAACACCAGAAGAAACAAAAAAGTCAAATAAAAAGAAGTGAAACACAAAACATAAACATGGTTGGTTTCATTTTTAATTTATATTTTTCATGGAAGATAAAAGAGGCCTTCAATTCAAAGTTGCTCATGTTGAATAATTGTGGGGAGAAAATGGACATTTGCTGTGTGTGCAAAGTTGACATTGATAATGGCTGAATAATTGTTTGATTAACAGTGCACACTGGACACTTGTTTCGACTGACATTAGTGGCAGCTCAAAGTATGTGTGGAAACATTGCTGTAAAGTGGCGATGATGGCAATGGCAAGTAGTAAACACTTTACCGAGCCAAATATAAATAATGTCGGCTTCGATGGCTGAAATCGACTGAAATCAGTGCAGTGAATGACACCACTCGGAGTATGATGTACTATTAGCGCAATAAGACTTGTGTGCCATTTTGTGTCGATACTGAACACGTCACAAATAAATCAAACAAACAAGTAAAAGAGTTCAATTCACAGGCAAAGAATGAGAAGTGAGTGAAGATGTTTCAAAGCATTGATGAAATCATTTCATAAGTATCAATTGGTGACAGGCCCGGCACAACACCACCAAACACATCACTGGCATACATGTGAAAAGCTTTTTAGTGCCGTTCGGGAGTCATATCATCTAAAGTTCATCATCATGGAGAGTGTGAGTGAATGGAATGAGTTTGCAAGTGCCAGATTGGCAACACTCGGCAATAGCCAACAACACTTTGGGTTCAATGCGTTTAGGCGATCGGCGATGATGATGAACATGTGTACGATGGTGGTGGCATGCTGGTGCACAAGAAGTGAGACAGTGAGACAGACAGAATGGATGAATGGCACCGAAAGGAATGAATGAAGCACACAGCAAAATGTATCTCCACCAATCAGGCACAGACTCACAGACTGCAAAGTGCACCAACAGTGGCGTATCGTAATGTTCATCAGCAGCGCCAAGGGCGCACCATCACTGTGTGCTTCAACATCGGTGCCATGAGTAACATCACCGAACAGACCGATTCATCTATACACATTCAACTCGGTTACAACATTCACGGTATTGTCAGTCAGTGGAGACAGTCAGTAGTCAGTCACACCGACTCTATGCATAATATCAAGTGCCGGACCATTTCAAACACACACACAAAAAAGGCTCAAAGACCAACTTGGAAGTGGCATACGGTGAGGAAAGGCCAGAGCGGGAGCGAACAAGTCAATTATATTATTTCGAAAGGGCCCAATAATAAGCGAACGTAATCATACTCGGTACTGTGTGCACAGCGTGAATCGATGTTTGAATGGCGCGCGCCACCGGTAAAACGTCAGCCAAGAGGAAAGTATAAGTTGGGAATAATAAAACAGATCAGGGATTGGGCACAACACAATAAAACTGTGGAATCGAGTGTGGGACGAGCAGATGAAACATAAAGTCGAATTAGACAGACAATTCGGTCCTCAGTGCACACCGGCACAAGAGTCAAATGTACGCCGACAATTTTATTATTATTAGTATTATTATTACTGTTTGACAAGAAGAAGAAGAAGCTGCTGCTGCTGTTGGCAAAGTTAAAAGCTAGAGGCTTCTCTCTGTCAGTTGTGATGGCGGCGCAGAACGCGTTTGAGTTTGAGACACATGAGAAGTTTTCGTGAAAAAACGTGCCTCTCTGTTGGCCTGTGCAATGGTGTGTTGCTGTGTTGGCTGAAGGAGAGTTTACCAGAAGAGGAGAGAGCATGCAACCTTTAGCCAGGCAGGGTCTACAGGCAAACAGACAAGCTAACTGAGATGGCGAGAGGAGAAGTAGCAAAAGGAGACACTTGCACTGCACTCGGTGTGTTCCAGTGCAAAGTGGCCTTGCATCTTCCTCTTTGCTCCGTCGGTGTACAACTGAGTAGAGGCACTAACTAAGTCCTGTTCAGTGTGTTTTATCGGCAAGTCACCGTTCTGTGCTCTCACCAAAGACGACAACGACCCAACACACACCAAGCAATTGCTAACCTAAACTTGCCTCAATGCCTCAAAGTCTCAATGCACCGCGTGTGTCCCATCGAGGCAAGGTTTGCCTGTCACTGTCCCCCAAATAGATAGATAGAATTTCCACTGTAAAACTGTACAGAGTGGTCCTGGTCCTGTCCGACAGGGGACAGTATTGATTTTGTGCTTTGTCTTGGTCTGCTCTTTAGGCCAAACAGACAAGAAAACAACTAACTACAAAATAAATAAGGCGGAAAATGTGAACACACCAAATGAGCCAACGGAAATAGGCTCACTCAATCAACTAAAAGGCGCTAATTGATTTGTGTGATCTGGTTGGGCTTGCTTTGGCTTGTACCACGTCAGGATTAGTCAGTGCCATTACTGATGTTTGATTGCCATTACACAAATGACTGCTCATTAGATGTGACACCCTCACAGCCTCGATATATCACCGAGTAATTAGCGGCTATTAATTTGCCTTAATGCTCCAGGCTGGTGGCTCAATAATGTTTCATTATTTACAAGTACAAATCTTTAAAATGCACTTCATTTGATTTAGCACATAGCACAATTATTGGCAATAAAAGATAATTGATCGACTCGATATGGTAATGCATTCGAGTGCACACCCTGTGTCCACATTTGCAATGATTCATGCACACATACCATTATTTGCCTGGTAACAAGCGAGCACCATCTCCTCTGCTTCTTCTTTTTCTTCTTCTTCATCTTGTGCACCAGTGAGAAGCAAAGCAGACTAAACACTCCCACCATCGTAATAAATCATGTAAACCCAAGAGTATTGACACTGCCTTCAGTTTGTTGTATTTTATTTATTATTTTCATGTTTTGCTGGTTTGCTTCTTTTTTTGGTTTTATTTTTCTTCTAAATTACAAAATATCCACTCGTGGATATTTGATAGCTATCGAATGTCTTCTGTGTGTTGCCACTCTGTAAGCGGAAAACGGAAGCAGCCAGTAGTCAATCATACATTTTGTCCCTTAGAGAACAAATTCAACGAACTAAATTCGATGCTAGGTACTATTAGTGTGAGCTTTTTGTGTAGAATGTTTACTGCTGACATTCTGCAGACAGACAGACAGTGGAGAAAGGTATTGGGCACAAGACGGAGGTATCATAAATGGAGAATAAATAAATAGAGCAGATATCTCACTTTAAACAGAACTTTCGATCTACACAAAATGAACGAGTAAACAAATGTGCAAACAAACATTCAGACATGAAGTGAAATAAGCAAAGAGATTTGAGGAGACGAACACTCTCAGACTGTCTGGCAACAAACAGGACAAATGAAACTTATTGATAAGTGAACCAATGACGACCATAAAAGAAGTGTAATGGCACTGGTTTGTCCCTAGTCAGTAAGCAGTAGAGCACATATACGGATGCGAGTATATAAAATCCCTTGGCACAAAGTGAACGTATACATGAAAAATGACTATGAAATATGAGGTAAATAATACAAAATAATAGCTAGTACTAAAGTGTAATGGCAATTCAATCGAGACATTCTGCCAAATAGGAATGCACCATCCCCAACCAGAACAGTCATAGACGAATCGAATCATTTCCATTTATAGCGCCATGCAGCTTTGTCTCATGTCCAATGTCAACTCTCATGATAATAATTTAGTATGAATGCACACACAAACACAGTCCGATATAACTCGAGTACAAATTCAAATATATTCCACGATGCAAACAAAGTTGTAGCAATAAATTTCATTTGCTTCCCTAAAGTAGAGCCATGCTCCTCCAGAAACCAACGAATGAGACCACTGGTGAACTCAAAAATGGTGAAATTGCAAAATAAAAATAAAAAAGAATAGAAAAAGTCTAACAAAAGCGATTGCTTTGTGTTGAGTTGATCTAAATGCGATGCGAGGCACAAAACATAGATTGACTGAATTTGATTGAACACGAATTTAGCACAATAATATAGCACAAAGCCTATTAGGACCTTATCCAGTTAGATTGAATTCTGAAACATTTTTTACACTGAAAAGACAAAACTCGCTCTGGTTATTAAAGTTATTTTTAGAAATTAAATTTTAAAATCTTGCTTTTGTATAGATAATCATGAAAATTTTGAAATACTTCAAATGAAAATCTGAAAATAATTGAAAACCTTAAAACATGAAAAAATTTAAATACAAAGCCAATTCATTATTCACAAGATCTAAGATAATTTCGAAATATAAAAATAGAAATTTTGCAAGCTCCAAGAAAATTAAGTAAAAACAAAATTGATTTCGACATGTTCAAGGCAAGAAATTGGCAAATTGAAAAACCTTGCCAAAAAGAAGTAAATTTAAATAAAATGAAAAAAAATGTTTTTATTTGAAAATTGGAGAATAGGTTAAATTAAATTTAGTTGCGACAAGACAAATTGCAAAGTTGAATCATTTGTCGACATGTCTGTCGAGTGCACTGCACACAATTTTCCAATACTTTTGTGTGCTTGCATGACCGAACAATTTGCCTATGAGAATCAGTTGGAGAGCAGACGGGGTCCAGAGTGAGTGTGGGACACAATTTAAATTGAGTCCGTTATTTATTTATTTATTTATTTATTTATATTTATTTATATTTATTTATAGAATCGCCATTGAGTGAGCCTTATTTACAAAACATTAAAATTATAAATTAATGAATCGAATTCAACTCCGAAATGAACTACATCTCCCCATATTATGCCCTATTCTACTCTTTTTATTTATTCTTTTCTTTTCAAAGTTCAAACCATCATCAGCAGAATTGAGTGAACTTTGTATTTTCCCTTTGGCTTTTATTATTATTATTATTATTATTAGCAAAAGTAAAATAAAATGAAATACGTTTCCACTGGCAAAAGTAATTTGAGCTGTGTTGCTGTACTTGTTGTTGACGCACAAGTTTTTAATTTAAAATTCTGATTTTGTTAAATTTTGTTTTAATTTTGACTTTTTCAAGATCAAAATTCAATTTCAATAATATACACAGCCAGTGAGACATACACACAACTCGTTTGCCTCCTCCACCGTGTAAACACGGAGTTGTTGAATTCAATGGAAAATCAAAATTATTTCGTGTATTCTCAATAATAGTACACACACAAAGTCGCAAGAGCAAACTAACCAAGCAAACACCAATTCAAAGTCAAATTGTAAGTCGCTTTTTGATTGAGCATATAAAACAGTCGATTCGTTTGTTTGAGTCTCGGAGAGTTGCCCACCGGAGAATTGAGAATCTAGTGGAGATTTCTTTAATAAAAATAAAATAGTAATTCTAAGAAAGTAATACAAAGTACGAATTTGAATTTAAAATTATACTTTAATTGTATATAATTAACACAATTTGGGCGCCAGTGCCGCTGCCAATGTGACTAGAGTATACTTGCTTGGCTAGAATAATTAATGTAAAGTGCTCTCACGAATTGGGAATAAGATTTGCTACTGCTGCTGCTGATGCTTCCTGCTTTCTCCTATTAATTCGTGGAAATTAGTTTCAGTGTTTATGTTGAAAGCACAAGTGCGCGCTCATTACCAAACTAAACGGCCTAGATAAATGACTGTGAAAATATAGTTATAAGGATGCCCAATGCTAAATGTTTAATATGTCATTAGGTATGTAATGAAATCTTGCTTTATGACATGCTAGCTTGGAATGTAAATGATTTACTTTGGTGAGCACACACACAAAAAAATGCAAATTGTGTTGCTATTTTGTTGATCTATAAATATACTAGCCAACTGACATTCAGCTGGCGCTATGTAAACTCTTGCTAAATCGTGTAGGTGTATTTGTGACAGATGAACTTTGTAATAGAAACTTTTCAATCATTACATTTACTCACTCATTTTTTTTCTTTCAGTTTGTTCAGCTCGCTAAACAACATTTTACTAATGATATTTTGCAAAACATTAAACAATTTCCTAATTAAGTGCTTAGAATATTTTCAAAACAATTAAAAATATATTTTGCTGATCAAATTGTAAATAATTTAAAGCAGTAAAACATTTACACTATATCATTTCACAAGCACAACCAAATATCCTGCCGCAATGTCAATCAATTTTGTGCTTCCTGTCACGAAATATTCTTCTTCGCTTTATCGCGACACATTTGTCAGTGTCAAATAATTTGTAAGGAAAATTAGAAAATGTAAATTTCCATATTTGAAACTTTCCATCCACCCAAATTGCCATCTGGAGAGTGCTCTAGAATGTGCACTAAAGATATTCAATAATAATGAGCTGAGAGATGAAGTAGAATTCGATCAATCAATCAATTTGCTATCATCACATTTGAAAATCAATGCGGTGAAGTCAACATTCAGGGAGAGTTAAAGCAAAATAGAGTTTCTGCGTGGGAGACTGAAAG
Organism: Rhizoglyphus robini; assembly: GCA_023373905.1. Lineage (NCBI taxonomy): Eukaryota > Metazoa > Arthropoda > Arachnida > Sarcoptiformes > Acaridae > Rhizoglyphus > Rhizoglyphus robini. The sequence continues at coordinate 6,977,042 of JAKIJQ010000001.1, read as the reverse complement.
AAATGAGTTTAATTTATCAACATTCTATCCGAAATATATTCTACATTGCGAAAGAGTTTGAATCTACTTACTATTTCAAAATTTATTGAAAACAATTTATTGCAGCAATAGAAATTTGTTGTGAAATTTATTGCACAATTTGGAAATTTCAATTTTAGTAAAAGATTTTATTGTGCTTTATTTTTTCTCTATTATAAATTGCACTCCATTATTTTGTCAGTTTTATTGAAAGTGTTTTAATGACAGTCAATTTTGACTCTTTTGCTAAGAGGATATAAATAGAAAAGACAAAATTGATTGATTCTTAGTGTGTGCGAGTGTGTATGTGGTGTTATAAAATGGTTGCTCCACGTACGTCCTAGCAGCAGTCCACTAGGCTCACAAGGCAATATCGATTATAGCCCGAACATTTGTGTGTGCTGAGTTCTTAGCAATACAAATAAGCGCGCCAATTTAGTTCACATTCATAATCAATACGAGTAGTACAACACCGAATAATAATTTGTCTCAAGCAAGCAGTTTGGGGCTAGTTTGCAATAATTCCCCATTCTGCAAAGACAATCTACTGGGAAATGAATTTGCCTAGGTCATTAGAGTCATACAACCTCACAACACACAAGCCAACTTAAATATATTAATTCGAAAATAATAAAGCATGCCAAATTGTCCCACTGTGACTGCATGTTAGCACATGCATTATTTTGTATAGCCAAAAAACATAATCACTTTAATGATGCTTCTTATTATGAAGCGCACAAATGGTTCCATATTGGCCCCGAAACAGCAATGCCCAAAAAACAATGGACTCAATCCTATTGATCAAATATAAATTATTTGCATTATTTTCAGCTTATAATATTTTCAAGAATTTTATTTTAAAGATCTAGAAACTGTTTACAAATCTTAAATTTAAAAAAACTTTAATAACTTAAAACGTTAAAAACAATTTTACTTTTGTTTGATTTCACTTTTGGAAACAATTTATTACTTCTTTAATTATGATAATTAAATTTTATTATTTAAACATTTAACAAATTAAAAGTAAACCCTTCTTCGCCTTAAACAATGTTGAATATAATTTACGGCTAAATATATTATAAATTTGTGTTGGTGCATTAATTTGTCTATGTTTTTATGCTCTTGTTCTCACATAAAATGTTTTAATATTATATTTTTTGGTTTAAAGTAAAAAGTTATACATTTAATGTGCCAGACGGGTGCAAGCAATAATAGTTGGCCATCATAGCATCGTTAAGCGTCACATGGAGTCATTATTGAAAGATAACATAATATCGAAATTAGCTAAAACTATACTTTCGTATACTTGGAGAACAGCAACAAGAAAGGCCTGAAAAGATAAGCTGTATAGAGGCAGAGAAGTTGCTTTGGCAAGTATTATAGCCGTACAAATCACAGTGCTTTCATTCATTTGGCAATAATGAATGTATATGATTAAAGATATATTCGTGTCGATAAAGCAAATGAATTTGCCTGTCTAGGGGTGCTCGTACATGTATGCATGGCCAGGCCTTGTGTCAATGTGAGTGAATGTGTGCGTGTCCCGTTCAAGAATCCATTTGTTGTAGCTCCATTTGGCTTCATTTCTATTGTACAATATTCTGCCATCTTGTGTAATGCATGTCTGTATGTAGCTATAGCCATCACCACCATAGATTATCATATCGCAATAGTTCCGCACATAAAGCTAACCTTCTCTTCTATATTATTTTATTATTTTCGTCTAGTTCTTCTACATCGAATCTATCTATTCTATTCCATCACACACACATAAAGATTATGTATTGTTCGTCAGCATCAACAGATCAAAATTGCTTTCTTCCCTGTCTCCAATCTAGATCTATTCTTCTTACTGCCCTCATGAACCAACAAAACAGTATACTTTTTGTGTTGAGTGTTGAAGCCTTTCGAGAAAACATCGCTTCTAACAAAAAGTGAAGCAGCAAGCAGACAAGCAGGCATTGAGGCATTGAGGCATTTAGGCTGGCAGACAGAGGAACATCATAATTTAAAGCATCACTTTGGATGTACTAAAAATAGCTCAAGATGCACAAGCATGAACATCAATTCTAATAATGCAACACAAGTGTGAAATGGTAATGTACTCTTCTACTCTCTTGTACCGTGCCAACTGGTGCCACTGTTCATTGATATAGTCCCACTGAAACAATAGCACTCCATTATATATGACCAAGAGTGAACAGACGAACAAACACAAACGATCATAATCGTAAGTTACGGACAGATTAGATTGCACTTGGGCTACACACAAACAATGCACTGACTTGAACCGATGAGCAAACACGAGTAAGTCACTGTGCCAATCGGTCCAAATGGATCCAAACGAGCCGATCACTCTCCATGATCACTAACAAATTATAGTGCACCTACACAAAGTCATTCGAACACAAATGGATTGGTTTTATCATCATATTTGTACAACCTTTAGAGTTTTGATTTTTTTTAGTAAATAAGATTAAAGATGCTAAAATACTAAAATGATTATTATTCATATTAATAAAAAGTTGTATTATCTGCAAAAGAATCAACATCATTTTTAAAAATCACATTTCTGAACCTTTTATCCAACTTTGTGAACACTATTCAACTATTATAAAAGTTTAATCTAAACACGAAACAATGCCCTGCCCAGACTTGACAAACAAATCCAGTGGGAAAATATTGTGTAGGTTCGATGAAGCGCAGAGTGTATAATGTGTTTATGCATCGAAGGTTTCTGATTTAAATTCAACAAAACGTACGGAAATATGGGCTGATAACAAATTTGAATGTATGTGTTGAGATTGCTTGTTGGACCATAAAGAAGAAGTGAAGATTACTTCATGTAAATGTCAACTGATTATGTTTGACTTTGAGGCAACACTGGCACACACATCTCCATTTGGAAAGTCCTTGAATTTGATGACATTAGCACAGAAGGCGAGGCAATTTTAATATCTAAGTAGATGAGGATTTGAGCATTAGGCGGATTTGTAATTTGTATAAACGAATGGATAATGAAAAGGAATATAAACATTGTTGATGCTGCATGACACACACGCGGTTTGCACTTGGCAATTAGCTCACAAAGCAAAGATGAGTAACTCCAAATGAGAATGCTCAACACTGACAGATGACTGCTCAGCACGAAGATGAAGAGCTTATTTGTCAAATCAAGTGAAACGAAGCCATACCAAAATAGACATCCAGACAAGGTGCTAAGTACTAAACTAAACAGAGACCAATATAAATATATAAATATGCGAGGCAGCTTTAATTAGAATTGTCCCATTAATTACTGTGCTGGGGTATTTTCCGACTCAATTTATTCGTAATCCGTGGCTTGGGGATTTTGAATTGAATATATGTTAGAAATAATATATCTTGATTCTACTTTGTTATTGGTCTTTTTAATGCTTTTCTATGCTCAAATATAAGCAGATTTCAATTTAATCTAATTCAAACATTACAAAGAGTTGTAACCCTTCACTTTAATTAATGACTCACATTGAGACAATATTGTCAATATGTCAATATGTGGTTTGTTTAAGTTTGGCTTTCACATTTTTCATTTAAGCCATAATTGTATCTATCGTACAACCAAACAAGCGAGCCAACAAACAAGTGAACATGCCGTGCCATGAGCACAATGGCTCACTTTGTAGGGCTGCATTGACACGTGTAAAGAATTTGCACATTCGTGGAATTTGCCATTTAAGAACAAGGTCCTTTGTCGGACCGAGAATGTATGCTATTTTTGTGTAGAACTTGTGTGTCTCTCTGCACAGCACATGTCGATCATTATTAATTGATTGATTTAGCGTAATTAATAAATAATTAAGATTAGTGCTCTTCCGTGCAGAATATTTCATAAACACAAAACTATCGAACAAAACAAAGAACAATAAAACAATGTCATTGTTTAGGTCACGGGAGAATTGAAATATTGATTGGCGATCAATGAACATTTGAGTAATAATAAAGCGATGTCCCAATTTGCACCAAAGGTACAAACCAGTCTTCATTAATCAATAATTTTTCAAATAATTAAAATTAATTAATCATTATTACTTTCTCACTTTTGCCCTTGATTCCAGTTTACTTTGGTAGCTAATTAATTACTCAAACTCATTCACTGAAACATACATTTTAATTAATTCGTATAATTCTCTTCATCATTTTATTAATAATATTCAATGAATGGAAAAATTTTAAAATTTTAATTAGAAAAAAATTTGTAATTTAAAAAGGATAATTATAGATAATAATATTCTGAATTAAAGCTTCAGTGTTAGGGTGCAAGCAGGGGAGAAGATATAAATGAAGTAGAACATTTCTGAATTGAACGCGATCGTGGCGACATCTTTTGAATAAGAATCCAAATAATTTAATTAATTCAACAAGACATTTCATGGAACCTGTACATAATTGGAATTATACTTCATGGATGATAATGAATTTGAGTATTGTAAATACTTAAATTAAGCCAAACTATTTAAAATAACTACAAATGAATATTTTTTTGCAAACAAGATCTTGATCTCTCAACAGTAAACGTTGTTCGTGGCTCAATAAATGCTTGCGCTGAAGCAAACATGGCCACTCGAGTGTTTGTCAGTCAACTGACCACTATGCACTGCAAAGTAGTTAATTAGTAAACCTGCTGTGGTTGAGAAACACAAGCCTTCCTCTGTCCAATTAAGCAGCACCAGCAGCATTCGTTTCATCCCACCGGAGCGCATTCGACTCACGTATTTAATTATAAATTACAAGTGCACAGTACGGACACACAAGACCACAAGAGCACACATTGGCAGCACTCAATTGGTCTACTCTGTCTAGTGAATGCAATCATAAATATATTACTAACGAGTGCCATTTACTGATCAAGGTAATTAAAGCAAGCAAGGCTCATCCATTCGACACACAAATGCACACAGGACAACAACAAAGCCACACAAACATTGAAAACAATGAACCAAATTAGCTGCCAACATGCCCTTCAGGTAATGATCGCTAATTAAGTAATTTTCATATTATTCGACATATTCGCCAAATTGCCTTGTTATAACACAGCAACAACAATTCATATTTTAATATTAAATTTATTTAATTAAATTTGCCATTGGCATTGTCTTTAATTTCTAAAATACAATTCAATTTATTTATAGATATACACTTTAATTAATTTATTATAAAATGTAATACCAGATGATTAAATGTTTTTTTTAATTCGCCCAAATTAGGTTAACATCACAAAATAAATTGTAGACCAATTTTGGCAACTTCCAACAGTAAACTGCAGCAACCTGTTCGAATAAAAGACCACAGCTGCTGACGTAGTATGGTCAAACTATGTTTTATATATTTATTAATTAATAGTAATAATAAAAATCATATTTCTCCTATTATTTTTCGCTCCATTCTTTTTACCTTGTTTTTTCTGAATCTGGACTCAATTTGACAGTAACGAAGAATATCACAAAAATAATTTGCCATCACCATCAATTACCAAGTAAATAAATAAATAATACTGTGAGATAAATTATTGGTCGTTCATTGAGGACGTACATAACGAGATGGAACTAAATATAGACACGAAATGTGGAAAGTGCTCAAGAGAGAGTGGACTGGAAGGATATCACGTATGGTGTGCGCGTATATATTGGTAGCTAATGAGGTAGACCAGGGCCTGGACGAACCGTGTTGACGCGACACACTGCACACTCCGAGTGTGGCCATGGTGGTGGTGTGTGCGTGAAAGCAATTTCCACAAATTGCAACTACTTTCGAGACGAGCACACACAGGAAACGGTTCTTTTCCATTGCATTCAAGTATCGTGAGATGGAATATATTAAATGATAAATGCAATCTAAATTATTGTGATTTACCAATTGAAAATTCGGTATATAAATTTATTCTTCAAACATTGCCCCGTGACTTAAAGTCACTTAAATTAAAGATTCGTCGATTATTGATTGGTTCCAATTATTTATTGTTCGAGGGACTTGTTTGATTGGATTAAAATATATTTTTAAAATAGTTCTTTGGTATTTTAAATTTTAAAATAACCTAAAAGTTTAGTCATTCACAAATGTGAATCAATTTATTTATTTTGCAAAAGTTTCTAAGGATTGGAAATAGCAAAAAATCATTTGTGTTAATTGTCAAATAATTGTCTCGTAAATTGACGTGTCAAGTCTGTAGATCTGTCCCTCATCATAATCGACACAATTCAAGGAGCATTAAATTGTCAGTACAACAATAAAGCCTTGAATCATTAATCAAACTCGTTCTCTATCAATATATCATTAAGCATTTTATTAAGTCTATTATGAATTGGTTCAATGTAAATATAACACAAAATACAAATAATAATCAAAAAATAATAAAGAAACAAAACGCCAAATGGGAAATGATAAGTTTATTAGGAAATGATTTTCATTTTGTCATTGCCACCGAGCCAATTGAGCAAGACTGGCGCATTCAATTATTTATCCCTAAATTGTCATTATTATTATTATTACTCGCCTTAGTCTCTATTGCGAGTATTTCACTTTTCACTGCATTCCACTCGCTTGACTATTTGTCATTATTACATAATTCATACATTTCGATTAATAATTGAAATTTCTCCTTCAATCTTCCGCCTGCCTGGACCAAATCGAAAAATAGTCCACAAATTTTCCTTAAGAAAATAATTTGTCAGTAGATAGACAATTTATGAACAAACTTGAAATTAATCCAAAATATACAAATGTAAAAACGTTCCGAAGTGTAACTTTGAGGCAGAAAATTTAATTTCCAACACTTTTTGATGCAAATGAGGTGAAAAGGTAATTAGTGTGTAAAATTTATTTGGTTGCTGGTTGAATTGCCTAAATTCATTTGTAAATTATAAAATTATAATAATTTATATATATTTATAAAATCCAAAATTGATTATGAAATTACTTTTGATGCAATCGAGAATGGTAGCAATATTTTAAAATTTTGTTGTTAATATTTCTAGAATTTATAATTTTAAAATGAGTGTAAAGTATTCTCCAATTGCCAAGCCCGGACACAATGCACATTTAAATATGTTAATTTTATCACCATGAAAATTGCTATCAAGTTATTTTGCTTCACTTCCTTATAACAAATAAATAATTCATAATTAAAAGTAAAACTTGGTTTTCGACACACAAGATGGCATTGTGAAATGATAAAAAGTTAATTCAAACTCCAAAACTATATCTGTATCTGTGTAATTTCATATTTGCTAATACTTTTCCAGTCCATTTGCATAATGTTTAATAAGTGCAATTGCCTCCTGCAAGCAAAATTGAAGATGGAATATTTTTGTTTTGCTCTTGTCGTTTTGTGTGTTCACTTTGCATGAATTGCTAGGAATAAATTAGCTGCATCAAGATGGCGAGTGATCATCAAGAAGAAGGTCGAGACAGCAAACGACAAAACCACCTAGAAACAACAAAAGTGCTGCTCATAAAGGAATATGGAGTGTGCCAGCAAAAAGAATAAATAAAGTCAAACAGCAAAAACAGTCAGTTCACCTCACTCAGCAAGCAAGCGAGCACATATATTTGTTCATTTATTATTAATGCACATGAATAATAAGTTAACCCGAACCAATGAAAGTACAGAGGAATTTAACTTGCAGAGGAATATCACCCAAAGTAAGATGTTCACCGAAACATTCAACACAATTACAAATAGAACAAGAGAGCAAAGTTTTCCACAAACGCTCAAATGTGTCCCAAAACGACCACTAAACGAGAGAACAAGAGCTGAAACAAAAAAGTTGATAACTCACAAACCAAATTGACCTTGCCAATTGCAATCGAACTGATCGACTCAATTTAGAGCCTTATTAGGCCAAATAGTTCAACGATGCTGCATTCTGTTCATTAATGAGCAGAGGAATCAATTAACAATGAACTGCACTCGATGATAGGTACTTGAGAACAACCAATGAGAAATGGTACTACAAATCACTTTATGTGTTCCGCAGATCGAACAAACAAAACAAAAAATACTTGGAACCAACAAAAAACTTTGCAATTTGCCAAATTAATGCTTATCCGGATAAATATGATCAGGGAGAGGGAAAATATTATGGGAAATGCAATAAAGTGAACCAACTAATGGTGAAATAACCACACAGACGAAGAATCAATAATTAAACTTGTACAAACAGGCACAGACATACATGATGTACATAAACTGATCCAGAATCGACAGAATGCACCAAAAAGTACCTTTCCTCTTAACCTTAAATACATCTAGAAATGTTTGCTTAATGTGCTCCCACTAAATAAATTGCAAAGCCCAAAGCTTAAGCACTGGAAACACAAGTAAGATTGGCAAAATTAAGAAAAATGGGATTTTATAATTTGAATGCACTTGAATGAGCGAAACCATATGGCCAGGGAGATAGGCCAAATTGGCGCATTTTGAAATATAAAAATAAATTCACTTGACGACTATTGCACTGCTGCAGCACATGTCCAAGTAGACTGAAAATAGTACAGCAGCACTAATGATTAAGCAATCAAAGTTGTAAATGATGGGGATAAAGATAAAGTGAAGTGGGATTAGATAAACGACAAATAGAAATGCAATACGACTCGAAATAATAATGAAAAGAGAATTTAAATTAAAAATGCCTTCACTGGTAAATCAAGCTTCCAAACAGAACACAACAAAAAAGTTTGAAAAAAGTCTATTATTTTAATGATGAGAAGGGAAGAGAAAAAGTGGAAATGAATTGCTAGTGTGTGTTTAACTCCATGGCATTGGTCACTATAGTGCTAGGCAGTTCATAATATTTTCCATTGCCCAAATGAAGTAATTGTGGCCAGTGGAAAATGAGCCAAATTGAAATAAATAAATACAAATAAATATAAATTTATAGGGAATGATAATTTGAGTGGACCAATTTGGGTTTGGGCAATCATTTGTGAGTGAGATTCTATTGATGAGTGCAACTTTCAAACTTGGCGTCATTTATTTGTAAAGTACAAGTCAAACCAAACATAATTTAGTGCAAAATATGACAAATTTAATTGAAGAATCGACAAAGTTTATCAACTCAATTAACTGTATCGGCGGTCATCGTACATCGGAAGACATTTGATATAAATCTTGATGAGTTTAAATGTTTTAGTAAATTTATAATATAAAGTTCCGTTAAAATGACTCCAAAATGAGAGTGTTTGGACACATAAATTACAATGTTCATTAATATAGTCAAAGCCGCGCGCATATGTCGGTTTGGTGTCGTTTGTTAAAGATCATTCATGACGTTGGATTGTGTGTTGTTGTAATTTACTAGATTAGTGTAATGACACATTATTATTATTATTACCAAACTATACACAGAAGCCACATTACTGCTGTTGTCACCATGTTTTTAAAGTACGAATATTAAAAGAAATAGCAAAAATGAGCTTACTTGGCACCACGTGGGCATTCGAGGTTTCCTGCATTAGCAAATTCCGATACAAACATTGCCTCGGTTTGGAGTGGTTAGATGAGAGACGGGCAAATAAGAGGCGCGGGCCTGGATTGAAAGACGATCCACCAATTGAATATCACCTGAAATTCGTTGACTCAAACATTTGGACTTGAGGGTTGGGTAAAAGATATATGATATTGAAGATAATATTGCTTTCTACAAGATGATTTCACTTGTAAAACAGAGAGATGTATAAGATAAGATGGAGTCGATAAAATGATGGAAACCACAGAAGATGCTCATCGTACAGGTGAGGTGAGTGATTGTACAAGGTAGATTTGTTCGAAACATAAACACGGATCACATTAGGGAGAGATATATCAACGATGGTAATCAAATGATTTGAGACAGAGCGAGAAAAGCAATTCATTTGAAAACATACAAAACATTACTTCAACATTTCTTCAAACTGTCACAACAACCGATGAGAAACAAAAAAACAACAATATAATGATATAAGAGGAGGCATTGAAAATTAAGCAGACAAAATCAGAAAGTATTGAGAAATTTTGAGTGGGAGACAATTTGATTAGATCAATCGCCGAATAACTCAAAAGCAAGCTCATTTGGGTGACGTAGGTAGTAGATTGGTTGGTTCGGGTTTGGTTGGGCTCAGTTTGGTCGAGATATAAATGCTTCGTAAATCTAGTTTGATCATAATTGTATTATTCAGTCGGGTTCAGTCCTCTTCACAAGTGACGCAAATGATCATCCACTTTCATGTTTGTTCGTCATGAGAAACTCAAAATATAGTTAGCGTTTTGGGAGTTGATTATAGTTTTCAACAAATTGAGGTTTTGGCTCGTTCTCTGCTGCATCATTTACTGACGATTGTCATTTGGATGAACCAAACTGATCCGCTTATTAATTTAATTTGTCTGTGAACATTATTGCTTATTTCAAGGCAGAACAAACAAGCTGAGACGAATGAGCAGAGGAGAAATTAAGTTTTGAGCTTAACTTTAGCCATCATTGAATTGTTGTTGGTATTGTTTTGTTGCTTGGCTTGCTCGACGGTTGCTTGATTGCCGCCTTCATTTAGTATGTTAGGCGATTAGGCTCAAAAAGGTTTATTAAAAGTAATTTTTGTTGTAATTAAATAATTAATTAAAATGCGTCTGCCTAATATATTATTTCAGTGCTATTTTGAGATTATATGGCTAACTAAGAATACAAAACGTGCTCCGAAGGATGTAATAGAGTAGATGCTCAATTTAGATGGATAGAGTCGAATCGATTCTTGTGGTTGATCAAATGTCTAGATTGACAATTTTGCAGTTGCTTCTTTGTGAGGAAAACACTAAGCCGTGAACTCACAAAATGTACTAAACGAACAGAAACTAATTTACAACTTTTACATTTGATTAACGCGAAGGAAAGTCGTGTTGAAATCTTTTAGCCGAGAAAGTAGCTTTCTCGAGAAAAGCTGTAATGTCAATTTCACATTCAACCAATCAGTCCATCAATCTAGAGCTCACTTTTCTTATGAATTGCTCGTAGTAGGACGGTCACACTGGCACCACACACACACACACACACCAGGTTTATTTAAGCACATTCTCGATCAGTCACAGTGGTATTACATTTACATAAACCAAAATAGCAAAGTTTAAATCAATTTCGGTGTGACAGAAATTGGGCAAACTGATTTCGACTTTCTGTGGCTGAAGTCGATACTGTCCCTGTGAATTAACACTTGGTTTGAGTGTTTGCTCGCTTGCTTGCAACACTGTGTCGGTGTGTGTGTGTGTGTTTGCACTTGACTTATTTAAAGTTAAATAAAGTTTGTAATTAATGCAAGAGACGATGACAAACGAATAAATGAAGACTGAGTGCTGAGGGAATTCGGTTTGGTTTGGTTTGGTGGTGTGCAGAAAGCATATTCCGCCAATGATTGGAAATAGGTAATATGAAAAGTTGGCTTCGGGATGTGACACAGTCGAGCAAATAAACTCAAATTGAACTGATCATTGATGAACTGTCGTAGTAGTACATCACAGCCCAAAGTCTGTTGCAACAGTAAAGCTGTGAATTCATTCATAAAGTATGTCGAGATAAAGAGTGTCGTCCAAAGAAGACATGCAGTTGAAAAATTGAATTATTGTTCATTCAGTTGAAGGTGAGAAAAAATTATTTTTTCGTTTTGTCGTCTATACAGAAAGAATAGACACGAAAGTACCTTCTTTTGCTATTGTTCCTAGTTCCATTCATCATTTGGACTGGTATGACAGTGCATCAGTGCAAACACACACACACACACTCGACGCACTTCACTGACGAAATGGAAAATTTGGCCAATTTAAATTTATCTTTATTATCATCTACTCTGGTGAGAGTGGCTTGATGAGTGCATTTTCCTTATTCTGGGTGGCACTCAGTGCAACAGAAACTATATTGAACTGGTTCGATTCGAGGTGTTCACAGTGGCGGAAAAATTAATTCAATTGAAGAATTGAGAAGAAAGAAGAATATATTGGAAACATTTACATTCTGTCATAAATAATAATAATAATACTGGTGGATGAGAACGTGCTGCAAGAAGAGAACAGGCGCAAAAGGTCACAAAACGCACAGAAAATATCGAAGCATGAGATATATTTCACTCGAGCTCGAAACACACTCAAATGTCCAAACAACTTTTCATTCCATGATCCAAGTGGATTCTCATTTGGTTTCTGCACAAGCAAAACTATTCAACGATTCAATGACTCAAGTGGAATTTTCTATTTCTTTCTTTTTGTATGCTTGAAATATGAGGAAATTTAAATATTTAAAAAGATGCACTCGAATGCATTTTGTAAATAAATTGAAATTTAAATAACATTTATTAAATTATTCATGATAGAAATCAATCACCTTGGAGAATACAACAAAAAACGGAACAGAAATAAATTTGGATTGATCTGATAGATTTACATTGCAGTAGATAAAGACCATTGATTGATTACTGTGATCTAGGTGTGCTTGACACAGTGAAACACATTGAACATTGCGCACCACACAATGAATGCAATTTGATGTAATACATTTAATTCATTTAATTGACAATATAGATCATATTCACAGAAACATACACAACAGCACACGAGGATCAGTCCTCACTAGTCGGAGGAATCAAACAGCAAGGTGACAAGTTGAGGACAAAATGGCGACATAGGTGAACATTAACATTGGTAATTATTGCATGCTGAGTAGGAAATGGGAAAGGTGATTTGCTTGTTCGGTCTTTTGTAGATGACATGTTCGGTCGATTTGTCCGATTGTGTCGAGTCGGGCCGAGCGAGGACAGTTGGATCAGTCGATCTGGGCTTAGTGCACAAATTATGTGACACAACAAATAATATAACAATTCGCTCACAAACAACACAACAACAAAGCTAACTCAACACGAAACAACCAATTGAAACACACAAATACAACTCGGTATGAATTCTCGCGCGTCTTTCATTTCACTTGTATGCGAATATTGAACAGACTCATAAGCGTGTGTGAGTGTGTGTGAGTGTGTGTGTGTGTTTGTGTGTGTTTGTGTGCAGTAGTGAAAATACGGAAAAGTGCCCGGCGCCGAATGTAGACGTCACGCCGAATTGAGGGTGACTCAATTGGTGGCGGTGTTGTGTGAGGCAGAGGGAATTGAAAGAAGAACCAACCAACCAACGAGGCAACACATACGGGCAAGGGAATTATCGATTCCCAAAATGGTAACATCAAGTCAAGCTAGTGCTACTGCTGCTCAAGTGCTGTAGGAAGTGGCACACACACCAAGTACAGATCAAAAAGTGGCGAATTCTTGCTTCACACTGAGACACACAACACACACAGTCCATGGGCAACCAGATGAAAATCAAAGAACACAAAAAGACAGCCACAGAGCTCATGACCAGGTAACAAACAAGCAGCGAAACATATGAAACGATCATTGGCTCACGGTGCGATATGACATTGGTCGAGAGGGGACACACAGACGGAAGGCAATAATAATCGTGAAAGTGTATGAATAAATGAATGGAACAATCAATGCAGACAAACTGGCTTAAGTGCTCGCTCCGTGTGCCTCGGTGAGTAGGCCATGGAGACACACACACACTCACAGGTAGACAGGACACCGGATAGACGTTATTTACAACTTGACACACAACCCACCAAAGCAACCAAAACAAGCATTTCCTTATTGCACCGAGACAGACACAACTAATTGACCTACAATTCATCTGGAACCTTGTCCGAATCTAATTCCGCCTTGGGAAAAGTACCGCAAAAATACAATTTTGTTAAATTTGATTTATTTGATGGAAAAATCTTAAATCAAAAACAAAAAAGATTGATTCTCAAAGTTTGGTGATTCAAAATCACTGATTTTGTACTTTCTTTTTGTCAAAATACCGAAAAAATTGAAAGATGGATTGATTTAGGTTTGAAGCAAAATGCTTAGTATAATGAAAGAAACTAAGCGCGAATTGAAAATGTAATTTAATTTTCAAACACATTTTGTACATCTTGTATAGATTCTACTGACACAGCCAAGCCGATGTGATGTCGGCTCGCAATCATGAAAAAAACAAAATTGGACATTGGCACAGATAATTCAATCAAGCCTGTTTGGACAATAAGAAGATACACAATTGCGATTGCAAGCCCGAATCGAATTATTTTATTTGCGTTTTATTCATAAATTGACCCAAGTTGGGCTAGAACACAGAATAGATTCTCTTTGAGCAAAGCAATAAAATCATGTGCATTTTGTCACCCCAAGTGCACTCTGGCATTTTAAATTGCCTCGATTTGAATGCTTTTTGAAGTATCATACGACACAAACCAATAAATGATTACTTATAAATAGAAATAAACAAATTTGGAGAATACAGTGAGAAATAAACTGAGGCAAAGTCTACTGTTCAAGCAAAGATAAAAATAAATCCGGTTATGTGTGGGCAAAATATTGGAAATGCTCTACAAAAATGCGTGTGTGGTTGAAAGGGAGAAAATCGAATTCACTGCTTGACAGTTTGAAGAGGAGAGAGGAGACATAGTGTTGTATTGAGTAAAGTTTGAAATGGCGAACAAAACGAGGTGACGAAAGCAGAAAAGTATCGATTCAATAGGACAATGGCACAGAGAGGAGAGTGCCACAATGCGACTGTCGAATGTGTTGAGCAATACAGAGGATTGCTGCTGCTGCTGCCTTAGTGCCATTGAGAAAGAATTGAGAATACAAATTCCTGAGCTATTACTAAATAAATGAACACGAGTTAACGAATTTGAGTATCGATTCAAATACTTGAAAAGGCAATTCACACTCAAGCAACCAGCCAAGCGAACCAAACAAAAGCAACCGGCGGCGAAAGAACAAAATCAAGTTTCAACCAAAATGGAACAATTTAGTAGTCATTGACAGATTGAAAGTGTAGAAGTAGTAAAAGTGTAACCTTCCTCCCTTGTCGAGACCAATCAATCATTTGCCTGTTATTGATTAGTTACCATTGGTTACCAGTTCGACAGTTGACAAATGTGCTCAAGGCAAACACACCAACTGACAAAGGATTGCGATTGACGATTGCACCAAAATTAATATAATTTATAATTGACCGTTCTGTGATCATTTCAAATTGACCTTCAACATTTTAAATGTTGTTATTCATGAATGACATTAACGCTAATACATTATCCCCAATTTTTAACAATATCAAATAGTACAAATAATAATAATTTTCTTACGGACCTAATCAAATTGTATCAATTTTGCAATAATCTTCGATAATATCATTGTTGTGCCATTAATAAACAATATTTTCACAAATATATTATTGAGCCAATAATGCCAATATTGCAAATAGCATTATTCTCACCGAATCAACAATTATGCCATAATCTTATGAGAAAATCTCCGAAGTAATCATAGGAGAGCATGAGAGTGAGTGAATAGTGCCACTAACTAACGCGACTAACTAACTTTGTTATTTGGCCACTGGTGCTACTCACACTCAGCTCGAGCATTGTTCTTCTCCTTGTCTGGCTTGATTATTATGCATTGGGTCTATTCGTCCTTGTACATTACACTGAGCACACACATTCTGTTCGGCACTAGTCTCGAATGTATTCACATTCATTTGTCATTGTACGTTGTGAGAAGGGCCACAGGAATATTGCCCCCATTTATGCCCTCACTCAATGATGATGTAGTCTCACACTCAGTTGCAGTTTCTTTTGCCAGTTCGTTTTTCCTGTCTGATGGTAAGCATGTTTATATTTGCATATATTTGCATAGACCGATATGAAAATGTATAGTCGACACTGCACACAACGAATAAGAAAGAATGAAAGAACGTGCTTAGGAAGGCACATCTACTGAGCTACTACTGTGTTGCAAGTTGGTGCTGATTCACCCAACTCGAGTCCCTGCAAGACAGACTCGCCCATTATCTTATCGTTATCGTCATTAAGATCACTACACACCAGTTAGTACATTTGTTATTATTAATATTCCAAATGTGATTGTACGTTTTCTCACTGCTGTGTGCACATTCAACATTGATCATTATTCATTCGTTTAGTTACGCTTTCACTTGACAGAACACCAGGCGTGGGAGTGGGACAACCGAATTGAACTAAACTGGTGTTGATTGAATAATTGTACGGTACAATATTATAAATAACTTTTAATCGTTTCATTAATCTAGAAATAACTACAAACCACCATTCAGCTATATTCATTGCGATCCTGGATTAATTGATTCTGCTGTTTTATTAGCATTTTCTAAAATAATTATTGAGAAAAAACTTTTGTTTGTTCATACAACACTCGAGATATTCCTTAAAAACATTTGAATTTATTTTTAAATTCTTATTTTTTAAATTAATCTTTGAATAATAATTATTATAATCCTGTAATAAAATATTAAACGAATTCCTGTGAATTTATAAAGTTTATTAATTAAATTGTTTCGAAACTAATTAGGAAAAATCAATTAATTCTAGAAATTTTTACGTGTAAGTTTGCAAATAAATATAATAATTTTCCTGAAATAACTAAGAAGCTATCCGAAATAGAGCCACTGATAAATGTTGTAAGTTTAGGCAATATTTGTTTGATTTATTACAAAATAATTTTGTGATTCTATTCTGAACTTGGCAATATTGCCACTCTTCATAAATTAGATTATGGAGAGCGATAAGAGCGAATAAATAATTGTTTTGATGTATGTTCGCTATGTCCCGGGACTAAATATGTCACACATTGGTAGGTGCACTCAAATAAAGAACAACAATGAGACCATCATAATAAAGTAATGAAGATGTGTTCGATGAATTGGGCGCTAAAGGCAAAGACAACGACCAGGTTTGTTAGGTTTTAGGCGCAATGTGCTCGCTTGCATCACAAACAAATCAAAACAATCCAACTTGCTGCTGCAAGTGAGTGCTTGTGCTTGATATGACCGCTTTGAGGCCGATAATGATAGTCGTCCACTGAACGGAAGGAAATTCAACAGACCAGACTGCACACTGACAGACCGACAGACATTTCGATACACACCAGGCTAGGGGAGAGCAAGATGGTCAATGGCAATTAGTGGGCCGCACAAGTGGACACTCTTCCCCTCTCGTGTGAGATAAATTGACATGACGCCGGACTAGGAAACGGCAAATTGAAACAAATTATCAATTTGGGGACAGACACTGAATGGAGCGGGCTGAAGCAAGCAAGGCACCTCGAGTGCTCCTCACACAAAGTGTCAGCTTTCAAGTGCGTCCTCTCTATATTATAATGAAATGAAACGATAACGCTCAGCAAACAAAACATTGCTCCTGCTTTGTTAACCCTTTCAATGAGCATGAGAACACACAACTGACACTGAAATTAAAGTGCCTGTGCGGGACAATCTGGCCAGACGATTCTCAATTACATTTAACGACCATTTTTAAATGGTTTTCAAAAATGATTTTGATTTCATTATCAAAAAGCAATCAATTTGATTATCAAACAGCTGCAAACATTTATAAGACTATTCCAACAAGAACTAATAAGATGATATGATATCATTAATGATTGATGTACAAAGTATATGTATGAATTACCTTACATTATGCAAATCAATTTCAATATTGCAATATAAGAATACGAATACGAATATTGAAATATAAATTTAATAATTCATAATTGGACTATAATAAGTTGGCACAAAGTTTCGCAAGTATTTCAATTCAATTTTAATTATTAACGTATTCCCGAGTAAATGGCTCTATCGAAGAAGATTATAGATTTGGACAAAAAGTATAGAATCATGTGAGTTTGGATTGGAATTGTTGGAAAAAGGTTGTACTTTCTAGTGTAACACTTTCCTGCAAAACATATATGAACCGAAGTGGAACTGTACATGAACATGAGTCGATGCACGGTAGTATAATTGGCAAGTTGCTGGTAAAAGGAGAAGCATTTTAAAGCAATCGTGTGTAAAGTGTTGTGCTGCAAACAAGCAAACCAAAACGAAACAAGTGACGAGAAAAAAAGCTGAAACAGTAAAAAGACATAAAAGACACATTTAGTCAATTAAGCTCGAATCAATCTTGCTCAAATATTAAAATTTGTCAAAAGCGAACGTGAGCACAAGAGAAGGTCCATTGTGTTGGGACAAGTACAGTGTAAATTGGTGACACTGACAGACAGTGAATGCTTCACTGAGTGCTGCCTTTGAGGCACTGTCTGAGGATGGGGTGAACCAGGATGAGAAGTTGTTGAACGAACACACAAATACTTGGCAACAAGCGCAAGAGTGTCAAGACAAAAGTATGTTCTACAAACAAATAGACTCACTCTCACTGTGAATGCATCAATGGAAAACTCCGAGCACATATCTTTTTATAGATTTCATTGCCTCTGGTGGTGAGTCTCACTTGTATAAAGAATACACCACTGTCAATTGTCATGACGATCACGGCCATGCGGCACACACACAGACACAAGTGGCTAAATCATTGACTAAATGTCACTACCAAACCGAACACCAAATCATCTTTGTAAAACTGTTTCAATTCGAACCTCCAATCGACCTAACAAACCACTCAACAGTCAAATGCAGAGTTTACCTTATGGCTCGACTTTTTTGTGTTCAATTTCACCATTGATCTAAAAATAGCATAACAAAAAATATAATGCAAATTAAAATGTTAAAATTTAATTTTGCAAAAGATGTTTTTAAAAGAAAATATTGATTTAGGTATGAACCAAACTGAAATTTTTTTTCTTATAATTTATTAAATATATTCACAATCAACATGTTGAATGGCGAATGAAGCGAAAGACATTATGTCTATATATAGTCAAATGTTTTGGTTCGTATTAAATTGATTGAATTGAATTGTTTCAAATTTCATTGCAATTGTTCCTAGTCCAATCTAAATATAACCACTAAACGACTCTTTTATTTGACTAAACATAACTCTTTACTCTCTGCATTGTTTGTCAGAATTCCCTTGCTGCAGTGTACCGACTGGTGGCAATGTTCAGCCAAGACATAATGAATTATCTCAATCGAGTCTCTCATCATAACGTGCCACAGTAATAAAATATCAAATAAATTTAAAAAATTTCCAAGCACACCACAGAAATAAAATCTCACTTTCCAATGAAGTGATATAGAAAGATGAAAAAGTTGCTTACTACTTCAGAAATATAGATAAATGAATGAATCTAAAAATAAAGTACAAACTAAATATGTCAAGCACGTTCCAATTAGATGCTTGGCTCGGGTCTGCTGTTTTAGTGTTCGAGCAGTACGAGTCTACTAGTTAGTTGGTTGCAATTTAGGTTCGCTCAAAATCGACTCGAACATATTTAACAAAATATTTACAATTTATGAAGCAATTTACAAAAGGGATTCGGTAACTTTTTTACAAATGCAACAGTCACAAAACTAAACTGTTCCCTTCAATGCGTCACATTGTACATTTGTTTCCATTAAAAAATTCCTTGAAAACTAGCCGATTTTAATATCTGAGTAAAAAAATACAAAGCTAAAATGGAAAGCACCAAAAAGGAAGAATAAAGTCATCAAAGTAATTAATTGCAATACACCACTGTGAACTAATAAATTTAACATTTAAAAATATCACGTTTCGGTCAAATGAGGAAAAGTCACAAGGGAAAAATTAGGTTTGCTCTACTAAATTGAAATGGTCTCCTCCAATGAATGACATTTGGCTGGGGATCGATTGATATTGTCCAAGTGGGTGAACTAATGTACTTGACGATTGTTTTCGGTGCATTGCAATTGGAAAATTTTGGTTCGGATTTTTTTGGTGCAAGTTCAACCCCCACAAGAGGAAAGGCTTTTAGTTATGGTTCAATTTGGTTGTGTTAAATTACCGGTAACCGATAGTAGCTCGAGCAAAAAAAAATGTTAGGGTGGGGGCAGCAAGACAAGCAAAAAAAATCTAACAAAGATAAATTGCACTGAAATATTATTGAACTAAAAATAGAGTGGGACATAGAGGTGCGATATGATCAGCAGCCAGACTGCCACCAGACTGACCACTGTTGGGCTGTTCACTGATGGCTTAGTATATACTTGGTCCATCGTTCAGTGGAGATCATACTGTAAAGAGTAATACGTATTAGAACTACTGTGTCGTACTACAATTAACAAAGGACGTGTCCGGTTGGGACTTGGACTAGTCGAGTCTGTCCGGTCGTGTAATATTGCACCAAACTGTACGAGTAGTCGAAATATTAGTGGGTAGAAGTAGTTGAGCACACTGTGACATACATATTAGATAGAACATAAATAGATTGCAAAGAGATTGAGACACTCTCAACACACACACAGACGAAGCAAGTGGAGAGAGTCAAAGCCAAGAACCAAAGAGACAGCCAAAGTGTATATGAAGATCTTCCACTCATAATAATCCATAATGATCCATTAATGATTCTAGTGGCGGAGTCACTACCGTACACACCGAACACTCAAGATTCGTACAGAACCTATCCGTGGCTTCTCGAGTTGGTTCTCCAGGTTGGCGCCAACAAATAACAATCGAAGCACAAACCGAGAAAACGTCTCGGTGCTTTTTGAAGCCGAGTGGCAAGGTACACTTGCGTATTGAGCTGTGTTGAGTGTTGAGTTGTGTGAGCCAATCTCAATCAGAACATGCCCCCACATTGACATAACCATCACATGGTGCCATAATCATACAGGCAACCATCATGCCGTTCATCATAATAATAATCAACAAGAGAAGGAGAGGGGCAAAAGGGCCATCTGACCGCTGGTCAGCATTCACCACAAGCTGCCAAAGATAATCATGCCCAATCAGGTTATTATTATATATTAAAGTGCCATTAAACTGGCTATATATAGAGAACATGTGCACGTATGTAATCGCAAGTATTATTACCAAGTGAATCACCGGTATGTTATTAGTGGGCAATAGTGATTCGGTTCGGCTATTTGCGTCCACCAAACCAGCCCGGCAACGAACCCAAAAATCAACCACGCATACTAAATGAAATGAATTTGCAACTCAAAATCGATTTTGTCTTTCTCCCGCGTTCGGATTGTCCCTTTGGCAATTTTTTCTGTCCTTGGTCTAGTTGGTCTATCTTGAGCAATGCATTACATTGTGTAACATTTCAATTTAAAATTTCTTCAAATGACCAACAAATTGAGAACGAACAGAACAGGGATAATGAGAAAATGCTCTCAAATAAAGATGTTATGCTGCACGAGAGTGAATGAGTTCGCAAGTAATCTCTCACTGATAGGACTCAAACCTAAGCAGACACGCCAGCAATGAACTCAATCATCTTATTATCTAATAATGTACGGTAATAAAATGCATTCAACCAGAAATGAAGAAGGAGAAAAGCAAAACAGAGCAAATTAGTGTGCGCACCATAGTTTGTCGGCTCTTTCAAATTGCACTGATGGAAAAGCACCGTTTGAGTTAGCCATCTATTGAACCATCTTCTTTCTTCTTCTTTTTTGTATTTCCGTTCATCTCAACATTGAATCCATCTCGAGCCAATCTATATAAATAGCGTTAGTCTTGTGGACTAATTTATCGAGACCGACACAAACATGATTGCTGTTACGAAATACTTTTTATGATCCTGTAAACAAATTATTGCTCAAACATAATTGTGGGCAATAAGTTTTATTAGTTTGGTTGTGAGTGTGTGTGCATTTTCTCAGTTTGTTTCAGTTTGCATCCGATCACCTTGTATTTTGTTTGGTTTAATTATTGCAATATTACTACCAAGCAAACTGTATTATAAGGCCAGATGTGTTTGTATGTATGGAGAAAGAGGCTCTTAAAAGGAGAAGCAAAAGTGTATCAACGAGTGTATTGGCATTTGCTTTTAATGATAAAAAGGAGACAAAATATATTGCAATTGACCAGAAGGAAGACTAAACGAGATCTGTGAGGCGCTCAACTGAGGCAGCACCCGAAGTATACTCACAAATGGACAAATAGTGGCCACACATAAGGTCGCTTGTTTGTGCTAGACAAACATTCGTCAACTCACAGTAACGAGACCGGTCCAACATATTGGCCTGTGTTGCATAAGTTGGTGCATTGGCAGACTTGTTGGCAAAATGGATACATTGGTAGAAACTTTTTCTTTTCACTAATCCATATCCACTAGCATGCAAAACATTCAGAGAGTTCGGAGGGTTCAAATCAAACATAGAAAAACGCTGGTGCTGCACATAGTGTTGACCAGATTGTTGAAGCAACGTTCATTTACACTCCCTCTCTTTAGTGCATTCAATCAATCATTGCATTACCGTTGCAGTCGTGTCGTTTATCGCGAGCAAGACTGTTCATCAAGTTCGAGACAAATATATGTTTAATTACATTAGGAATAAATTAATTCGCAAGCCTGTTTATTACCTAATAGTGCGCTATCGGTGAAATTAACCGTTCGGCAGATTGGCCAATTCCTTGCTCAGCTTCACAGTAATTGCGTTATCGAAAATTAGCTAATGAGTTTAGTGGCAAAATGTGATTACTGATCAGGGGGGCACTTGCTTGTAAAATACTAAATCATTACATACTATGAAAGTCTCAACATCTGCATTTCATTGCACCGAAAGACTATCCAAAATAAAGTTGAACACTTTGAATAGTTTTCATTTGATGACATTTGTTCCTTTACTTCATATTTAATTCATTGGTTAATTCAGTAATTAAAAAGCTCCAAAGGTAGATTATAATCGTTTGTGTTGAAAAGTTTGTTCTTTTAATTCGGTCAACACAAAACATGTGCACGCAAACAGTGCACTACCACTTTGCAGTCTAATAATTCACCGGCACTATTACCCAAGTTGCAAAAGCGAGTTAGTGTTTGGTGTTGTCGTTAAGCAGTAAAAAGCCAAGTGCAACCAAATTCTCTCTCCCGGTGTGACCTCTAAGTAAGCTAAATCCATTAGCCCAGTGGTGGCTATATTCTACCTTACTACTTTAGTGTACTTTAGCAACACTGTTTGTTAATTAAAGTCCTAGTGCCATTCTGCAAACAAACAAGACAACCCAAAATGCATTCCAAAATGGACTCGCACTTTAATTACAGTCGTTTAAAAGTCATGTGCTCACTGCTCATTACACACATCTGGGCATGTAGATATTTATAGACACATTCTGGTCATCATTGGTTGTGTGTTCCAAAAGTATATTATTAATTTTCATATAAATATCATTTAAATTCATTGAAACATATGTAAAAACAAAAGATGACTATTTGTTGAAACCACAGTTAATTGTACTCGAAAATTCCAACACTGCACTTATGCTGTTATCAATATATTTGTATTTATTTGTTACCATTATGTATTTTAAATTTGTGATTCTATTTATTGTAATATTTTGTATCGTTACTAAACATTGTATTGACAATTGCATTTTATTATATAATTTATTTCGCAAAAATATGTAAATTTGAAAACACGCAATTATGTTCCATTCATAGATGTGTTCATGCAGGATTGTGTCGGCATAATAAAAAGTTTGCAAATTACATCGAGAGGAAGCGAGTCCTTGAAGAAATAGAAGAAAAAAATTATAATTCACTATGCACACCAAAGACATATCATCCGAATGGTCTCAATTCTTTTTTTTGTTGCCGAGTGCAACTCTATAACATTGTAGAGAACATGTAGCAATTCTGCATTAATGGCAATTCGCATGCCTCCATCTTGATCTCAAACACAAAGAAAACTTTGCAAATATACAGTAATCAGTGATAATACAAAGTAATAAAGAACATTATACCAGATGATCCGTAAAGTAATAACACTTTATAATCACCAAAGTTTCTGTTTGCACTATTCGACCAAGTGATACTGTTCAAACTTGCGCGTTTGTCTCATATGAACTGTTTCGTTTCACCGAGTACAATTCACACCAAAACATGCCTACTTAAATAATGTACATGCACATTCTTCACTATAAAGTACACCATTTACAAGTTCATATTTCCCACATTGGCCTTATATAATAATAATAATAATAATAATAATTACCTCGGGCCAATTCCGGGCTTGCCAAATAGTAGAAAACAACAATTAATAATACTCACAAGCACAAATGGAAACATTAAGTACAACTCTACCTTTGAGCTAAATGATAAAATAATCATAAATTATTGTTAGTAATTTGGTAATAAAACTATAATTTATATTTTGAATTAATGTATTTTCAGATTTCCATAGTGTGGCTAGAGAATATTTGGCACAAAGACGATTTGCCGAAACCAACTCAAATGTAAACTGGTCAAATAAATCAGCGTCTGACCAAAGTTAACATAAAATGATAAACTGCAAAATTCGAATTGTTCATATTGAAACTGATTCCTTTAGTCTGCCAATTGTTTTATACGTAGGTTTATTTTACTGTATATTGTTTTATTTTCAATATTTGAATGTGTTTTCTCAAATCTGTGATTTGATAGATTTGTGCGCTGAGGTTTAGGTTGTGTGCAAGAAGTAATAAATATTTGAACAATTCTACCCAAGTAAAACAAATGAATGCTAATGTCTGAAAGTGTTCTATATTCTTGTTATCAAACTAAAATCCAGCCTTTGTCTGTATGTTTTATAAAGAATTGAACACGATAAAAATATTTCACTCTAAAACAAATAAATCAGAAAGAAAAAATGTATGTACGTATGTGAGTTTGCAACTCATGAATTGAAAAAAACTTAATTTAAGCACAAATAAGAAAGGAAAATATTGAATTTTCAATAATAAATTTGGTTGTGCTATTATTCTAATTTAATATTTATTTGTCTATTTATAAAACCAACAAAATATTTTATAAATATTGAATTTATTTGTCTTATTATGAAAATACACAAAATATCTAACATTGTACAAATTAGTAAATTAAAAATGACAAATAATATAGCTTTCCAAATGGCATTTGAGTAGCTGCATTTAATGTTTTTAAAACTCTACGTCACCAACTGCAAGTCTTAAGTCAGTTGGAGAAAGCAGCAAAATTTCATTACATAAATTTCGGCGAATTTTGATGAATTCAAGAAAATAAAAATTATCATTTCGAAATGATTCTTCATCATGTTAATCCGTGGGACTTTTCCTTCTTGCACTCACAAGCAGCAAAGAAAGAAAGGAAGTGCAGCGAGCAAATACTTTTGAATGTACTTGTGCCTTGAAGTCAAGTGAAGCCCGTGTGGCATTAGTATTAAATAAATGTACGAATGAATAAATATTTAAGTAGAGATGGAAATGTTCAAATTTAATCTAGATTTGTGCCCTATGCCAGTGCAAAGTGGCCCAGAACAACAACATAACGAACAACGAGTAAAAAAATTTGAAAATTTACGACATCTACAAAATGAAGTAGTGAAGAGGGAAGAAGATGGACGAGATGGATGGGAAAGAGGGCGAGGCGACACTGAGAGGACGGATGAACAAACAAACAAACAAGGAACAAATGAGAAAGCCTGATGAGAAAGGATATGCCACCAGACAAACGAACATGCACTGACCGAGACTCTAGTGAGACACTATTGCACCAACAACACTTACAGGAAAGTCTCTATTGAACTACGTAGACTGTCGCAATAATACAGGTATTTCCTATTATTGAAATGATCAACAGAAGACAAAGTAAATTTATCAATTAAAACATATATTTAAATGAATTAGTCCAATTGAATTATTTTAAAATGCATAAAGGCAAATTTTCAATTTCAAATTACATGTTTTATGCAAAATGTATTGCAGTGAAGTATCCACTTGGTAAATTGTATTTACTCCGTATTTTATGCAATTTTACTTGGGTAAAATAAATGTAACAGTAACTTATCAAAAATAACTTGACATTTAAAAAATATAAATAATATTTTAATCTATTAAATTTTAAATTTACCAAACTTGAAAGCGGAAAATGGCAATAATTATCAAATAAATAAACTCCAAACCAGACAGAAAATAAAATGTCAAATTGAGAATTTCCCGTAGAAGAGGACACAATCTAAAATGAAGAAAGAAATGTAGCTTGATGCAAAATCCTCTTGAGATTCGCCGAGAAAGATCGTGCGCTTGCAAGGACGGAAGAAATACATTCAAAGGAGAGAGCAATGCAAAAGAAAACAACATTCTCGAATAGCAAATAAAATCAATACAACTGAATTATTACTGTGAGCTTAGGAAGGACTACAGGCACAAGAGAGGAAATGAAACTGTGAGTGTGTGTCATTTGCATTGAGTACTCTTGCATTAGAAAAGTAACCATCAACTGTGTAGAGCTCATTGGAATTAGTGAAATTTACTGAGAGAATGTGAGTTTGGGCAAGACACAAGATGATTGCAATTTATAATTTAGTAAATTAACACCAACTGAGTGTACAAATGTGTGTCTTGTCTCGAATGATGCAATCACAAACAAATGTTTTCGAGACGTGCAATTGAAGTATTACATTAATAATCACACAAAAGCTTTCAAAAATTTAAAAAACTAATTTGAACCTAAGACAGAATGGGAAAAAGTCGATAAAAAGTAATTTCATTAATTTCGAGCCAAAAGTACAATACGCGCTCGACATGTGTTCCATTAGTAACATAAATCTAATTGCAATTCATCATTGTGGACCCAACACAAGAGAGCAACAATAACATTGTAAGAATATAAATTGTTAAATCGTTAAAACAGATAAAACACAGGGAAAACAATTGCAGGAGAAATGAAATGAAAATAAAGAAGACAACAACACAATTGAATTGTATAGAACAAATAATACTGCTGCGGCACACATGCAAATGCAATTGTGTGTGTCGTATATATTCTAATGCAATCATCGCTGAATAATAATGAAATGGAAAATATGAAATGTAAATAGATAATAAATTATTAAAATTAATGTGCTCAAGCAGAATTGAGAGCTAAAAATGAATATTATTCAAATGAAATGCGACAACAAAAGGCAATTGTGAGGCGAAATTAAAATTAACCAAATTTTGAAATAATGAAGTAAACAACAGCGGCAAGATATTGCAGGTAATTGATTTTTACTCTTGTTATTATTATTATTTTGGGCAAATTAATTTTGAAATCTCAGAAATATAAGAACTTTTCGAATTAATAATTGGAATTCAAGTTAAATTGCGTTTGAATCCATTTTTCCGAGAAGTAACACGCACAGTACTCGAGGAAGCATAAGATCAAGTGAATACATTTATGAATATATATGAGCGAATGCAAGTCTATAAATAGACCCAAGACAGTAATAATAACAATAATTAGCCTGGACAGATCGGCACTAATACACTAAATTCCCAGAAGTCATGAACGATTGAAAGAACTGAGATGGGCCGAATGTGTTTGTGTGTGCTGCACATACGGAATATGGATTATTCCTGGGATATTATATGCTTGGGCTAATTATTGTTTTCGTATATTGCCGCACAAATATCATATTAATAATAATTGGTTTTATTTGTTTTTATTCCATTTTGGATATTTACATAAAATTGACATTTATTATTGCGCCGACAGATAAGTGACATTAAACAAAACAAAAAAAACATTTCAATTGTTTTATTTGTGCAAAATTAAATTGACAAAATCGATTCAAATCAATATGTTTCATCAGGTATTTTGTAAGTCATTAGAATGCATAAACTTTTGTCTCATAGTTGCAAGACGACCCTGATTCTCTTCGGGCAATAATAAATGTGATGTAGGGCCATTGAGTGGGAGAGACAAAATGAATATAACTAAATTATTGTTTGCTTTGTACCAAAAGATAAAAAACAACTAACAACAAACAATATACACGCTACTTAATGCATCTACAATGGAGGAAGACAAGAAGCAAATGCTGTGCACTTGCGCACAAAATGTCACAAAATATTCTGTCAAAGATGAACAGAAGGAAATTCTGCACGCCATGTGCACTCGTTTGATTCAGTTTTGTGTGCGAGGCATTGTAGAAGTAAATGAAACAAATACAGAGATATGAGAGAAGCAAGCCGATATGAACTCAACTGGCATCTACTGAATGAAATACAAATAAAGGCGCCAAATTATTTCAAACACAGGCACCATCTGCTGAGTGAGATTCTAATTAAATTTTTGAAATATTTTTGTGGAAATAATCTTTTAATTAATTAATTAATTTCACAATCTGCTCCAGGATTATGCCCACCTTTTTGTTCTAATGAGACAAAAAGATGCAGTTTCATGCAGAGAAAATGAAGTAAAGAACGATGATAAAATTATTATAAATGATCTTGATGATAACTTTTGTGTAATGCTCTTAAATTAATTAGTTTGTAATTTCGTAAATTAATTTTGTTAATTAAAGAAACATAAAAATGTTACAAATTTCCTGTTTTCGACAGAACTTCTAGAATTGCATGTGTTTCGATTTGTCTCAATAAATTTTACGCGATCATAACAAATATCTCAATCGAACATATAAACATGTGAGCAAGTAGGTGAAAAAGAACCAATCGAAAGTTGCTTACCGAAAGGATCATTTCAGAGCCTAACAAGTGCAAACCATTTGTCCCGGATGCTTGAATAGGAATTGATGAAAATATTTATTGCTATTCATCCAATAATACAACATGAAACCAGAAGTAACTTGATAGCCTCCATTTGAATAACTTTTATTTCAATGTTGCAAGGAATGCATTAAGAAAATTTATTTCAATTTGAATTAAAGAATGAATAAATGAATAAAATTGAATCTTCTAGAAATGCCCAGGAAATGTTTGCAATTAATTAAAACTGATAAAAAGTAAAACAACAAAAGTGCACCTCTCAACTGGCCATTCATCTTGTACACTCAAGTGAAGCATTTCCCACAAGAAGTAAGAAAATGTTGCAAGCAACCAAGCCGAATCGATACAATTCCCTCTGGCACTGACAATTTGTTCGAGTTGGGCTGCCTGTTTGTGTTGTTGTTTGGAGAGTAAGACATGAGCAACGAGGAAATACAGTCGCAACCTAAATGGACAGATGAGAACATAAGAGGGGCAATACAAACTTATAAGTCTAGACTCTGGATCAAATGCACAAATGCTTAGGTTGTCACTTTGTCGGTGGATGAATTGTGGACAAATTGGCAAAAGAGTTCACACCAACCAAACGTGGACCACTGTTGACTGTCCAAGTTGGCCTTATCTCTCTGCACAAGCACACACCGTTCATCATGAACACATAACAACCTTGACAATACATTGAATTACTGGCAAGTTATTCAAAATGAATAATTTGAACGAGTTAATTTTTCCACTAACCCAAATTTTCAAATATTATAAACAGAATACAAACACATTCTTCTTAATAATGAAATATATTCAGTAAATAAAATTAATTAATTAACAAAATAAAAAAGGCCAAAACAGAAAGAATTCCACATCCCAGACAAATTCCCAGAATGCTCTCGAAAGTACAAAACAGAATGTTCGAGAGTAGAAAATATTTAAAACTGAGCCGCGCGGCCGTGTTGTTTGTTGCACGGTGGTGGCTATTAATTATAATGCATACGATGCAATAGCCAAATTATTCTAATTAAAAGTGACAAAAGACACCAAAATATTATTAATTTACATATGCCGACAAACTAAACACCATTTTGAAAATGCAACAAAAAAGGCAACTTATAAATAAAAGCGCACACAGGAATACATTAATTTGGACAGGTTGGCCAGAGTGAACAAACCATGCAGGAGTGGAGTCAACTGCAGTCTGCACTCCATACCAACAAAGTGGCACAACCACCCGACTGACACTAAACAGATGCGAGAAACATTTTATCATAAGAATTTAAATACAAAATATATTTGCACTCTATTACACAGGCATGCAAACTATACCTTGCCTCTCGCTCTCCTTCATTCAACAATATAATTGCCTCGTTTCGAAATTAATTTGCACATGCACACTCACAACGTGTATACAATCTCAAAGTTAACTTCAATATTTTCTATTTATTAAAACGAGTTCATATTTTGTTTAATAATACAATTCAACCTGGCAACCCTTTACAAACATTCTCAATTCACAATTCAGGAAAAACGAAAAAATTAATTTGTGTGGAATGCAAAAGAAAATTGAATATTTTTAAAATTAGAAAATGTGATTATTTATTTGCATTCAGGTATCTCTTAAATTATAAACTATATATATTTTAAAATTCAATTTATAAATGTTTTTGTGATGAATGAAAGGAAAAATGGTTAAAGAAGAATTCTTAAATTGAATCTCAACTAACAGTGCCGCTTGCGGAATTGGCCCAAAATTTATTTTCCAGAATTGAATTTCGATGAATTGAATTTACATTTGTACAATGCACAAAACAGTTCACAAATATCGAGTCCGTCGTGTCATCTTTGTTTGTTGTTTGCATTTATGCATTTTATATTATTTTACCTTCAAAAACAGCAAAGATTCACAATTTACATCAAGGCCTAGGAAAGAAAGAACAAAACACCAAATTTAGCCAAATTATATTTCCATTTGCACCGGCGATGATGTGCACGATGATGGCTGCAATAATTCCGAGCCGTAATGTAAACTCTTATTGGGTAGACGAGAAAGTTTGAGCTGTGATGACTATTTACTCGAACGGTCACATAGACACACCAACTTTACAGTCTATCTGATATACATTCGTTATTTCCTATTTAAGGTATAGTTGCAAGCAAAGTTATACGAAAATAATATTGCACGTAAAACAGTGCAAGCACACAATTTTTCCTTTTGGTTTGTCATTCTCGACTGGCAGCACATTAGCACAGCATCGTTGGCGTGTGAGTGAACAGTAAAGTGAAAATGAAACTAAATGAAACTTGTAGTATAACTGGTACTTAACACTCGGGTGCAAACACATGTACAAATGTCCACACTAGGAGACTATCATCAGGGCTTGGGTGCAAATGGGTTAACTAATGCATAAAGCAATCAAGGTTGGCACTACTGCATGCAGAGAACATTCCATCCACATTTACCGATCACACTGTAAGTGCAATGCATCCAAAGTGTGTTTATTAAATGTAGCCAGTGTAAAATGTTATTAAAATATAATTATCAAAGTCACCATTAAAATTAGTTGCTAGTTGGCATATATGGCAGGCCATTGGCTGCAGTGTACACCAAAATATTCGTATTCACGAAAAATTGTTGTGCTCAATTAGAAATAATTGCCACACGAGTTAATGTTGCAGCATAGTTTAAAGTTTGCTTTAATTTAAAGTTCACAAATTGAATATTGTAGCCGAAAATTAATAGGTCTTGAGACTCAGGACTTGAGTGAATTTTAAATTTAAAAATCAAATATTAAAAATGATTATCGCAAAAGTCGAGAAGAAATCCATTAATTTAATAATATTGAGAAAATTGAATTAGCCCAAATGGTCTCGGTTTGAGTATTGCTAAAATATAAATGCGATAAATCACATCGATCATTTGTGTTAATCCAATAATGGCTCGACTTGCAACTTGATCAATACGCAGCAAAAATGTTTAAAAATATTTTGCAACTATAAATTGATTCATACTTGACTTGAGCTAACCTTTAGGATTATTTCAAAATATACTTTTGGTGTAAGATAACGCTCAGATATGGCATCGTGTATTGATAAAAATGTATGCAGCAAACAAAGTGCCACATTTGGACTTTTTCATTTTGGTTTTAAATGTCACTGGAAAATTTAAGTTCTGGGCAAAATGGAAAAATATTAAAGCTTTAAAGTGAAAATATATTGCAGATTGCTGATTTGACAGGCAAAATATATAAATTATTTCCAATGTTAAATTTACTTTAGTGCTTGATTTAAACAATCGACTTGCATAAATATTTTTGCATTAAAAATTAAAGTTATTCTCAATTTATGTCAATATAAGACAAAACATATAGACAACTGGTTCAATTTTGACATATAAATTTGTCACGAAAATGACATCTTGATCCATATTAATAATTATCAAATGCATTGCAACAGACTTAAAAAGTAATTTGGCTAGTTTGCTTTTACCCAAAATAAATTCATTTAATTCAAATAAAGTTGCCTTATTTTTCATAGCGAAATGGTTAAAACACGACAACTCATCTCAACAACTAATAAGGCGATATATTATTGATCAGTTGGTCGTCATTGACGTTCGTGATTGTCAACTCATCACATCTTAATAAATAATAACTATACCATAAACAATATAATATACGTTAATTTACAGTCAATCAATTTGTCATAATATTAATGGATATTAAACTTTGAGAGGAAATTGCAAGTGACTTTGTTATTATTATTATTTGCCTTCAATGGTAACACATGTTAGCCCTTTACACAAGTGAATCAATAGTTATGAGTACAAGTTTTACTGCAAGATTAGCTCTATAAGTTGGAGAACACTATACACACAAAAATGGTAACAAGCGAAAGTAAGAAATAAACAAATGCCATTTGGTGATGTAAATCAATCACCAATCGAAATGCAATAAAATAATTGGCTGATGTAGACGTTTCTGGTGGTGGTTGGTTGGTTGGTTGGTTGAAATGCCATATATGGTATATATTTGCTTGCTCCTATGGAAAACAACCCAACCACAGGCCAGTGCAAGCAAGACTCTGACCAGACTAACACAACAAAGTCAAACTGTAAAAGTGTAATCAAGATAAATTGACATACAACCAGAAGGATACATCCAGAATTTGTTGGGCATCATTCAATTTGGTCTGTGATGGCCAATCGGCCAATAGCACCAACACACCAATGCGCCAACAAACACACACACACGATCAATTTTCAATATAAATTTTCCAAATTTATTATATTGACACTCAAGCAATAAGCAACGAAACGAAACAAAATAAATTTGAAAAAACAACAACAACCAACACCAAACAAACAGACCAAAGTGCAATCGAAATTGAGAATTAAACACAACAAATTGATACAAACATAATCAAACAAATTGCACTGCCTTTTCCGAAAAACAATTTCATCGGATTATTCTAGGCAGATGAAAATTATAAAATTTCACTTCAATTTAAATAGTCAACAAACTTGCTGAACGGCTCAATTTGTAGAGCAAGTGATGGTCACTTTAATAGAGAAGCCAATCAACCATCTGCTCTCGCCTTTTTTTGTTTGTTCATTTCTTTTGTCTCGCTGATTAACTCTGCTCCTCAATCAGAGTCAATTTTAAATTGCCATCTCCAATTTACTGTTTTCTATAAATAAAGTAGATTAATTCTAAAAAGTCGATTTAATCTAGAATCTCAAGTTTTTTTTCGTTGTCCTCCTGCAATGTAATTAAATTTAAATTACTCAACAACAGTGTCGAGCTTAAATCATTTGCTGAATAATTAGTTTTGATTGTTGCTATTGTTTGTTTTAAAAAGATTAATTTTCGAAACCTAATGGTTGGTAATAAAAAATGAATAAATATCAAGATTAAAAACGTTTTACGGTTATTAAATAAATTAAATTATTTAAAAATAATAATACAAGATAAAAATGAATGGGCCGAGCGATGCATGTGTTCCAAACTGACACATTGTTGATGTGTGCCTGGGAAAGTGTATAGAATCAGTTATTTTTAGTTTCATTAAAACTTCTCCTGGAACTTTAAAATAAAATTAAAAGTGTATGCCGTAAAGTAAACTTGAAATGTGCAGAGTAATAATAATAATAATAATAATAAAATGTTAATAATAGAACGACAACAAAAGATTCTCAAGACACTCGACAAACACTTTAGCTGTAGCTAAAATAGGCCTACAACTTCAATCAATTCGGTGCGACTTAAGAGTTATCGAGCAAACTCACAAATTCCTACACTGAAGGCATCCATTTGTCGTGAAAGGGGCAAAGAAGAAGCGGGAAGACAAGAAGTGTGTTTGCCCAATAGAGAATGAGAACAATAATTGGCTTGCGATATAGAACTGAACACACACATTGACACAACCGAGACACACAAGCACAGCTGATAAGTCGGATATGTCGAATAGGTCAACAATAAGTACGACAAACAATGACAATCTATATATAACCGATTCTGGGCTCTGAACAACAATACAAAAGTGGTATATTCCGACCTGAGTGATACAAATGTAGCCAAAGGTATTGTGTTCAGAGAGAACTATACATTGGCAAACACAAAGAATATTCACTACAATTAATACATCATCTATATTATGAAAGCAAGTATGAAAAGAAAGAGTCGACACATTGTGCCAGCGAAGTGCGTTGAAATGTTTTAATTGAAATCACTTTGGACCGTTAGCTTATTTTACTATTTTAGTACATTACAGGTGCACAGAGGTAGTGCAAGCAAAAGGTCAAAACAACTGAAAGCACAAACACTTAAAGCAAACGTGTATTGACTGTGTAGACTAGCAAGAAGAAGTAGACTTTGTTCATGCATGATCGCCACTAAATTGACGATAATGTGCACAGTGCACAGTGTTGAACGAAAAAGAATCAAACATGGAAAATTATTGTGTAGTATTTTATTATTATTTAGTTGAGTCTACATTTGTTGGAATTGCAATGAGCAATGTCTTGTCTTGTGTCTGTCTGTTGTGTTCATTCAGGAAGATATATTCTGTAATAATCACGAATCACTTATCATGTTACCGAACTAGTGCTTCTCATGCTCTTGCCAATAATAAAACACACTCTTGATGCATTCGTGCACTCTCACGCACACACACGCAAAATGCACAGTTAACTTGCAATAATATCTAAATAACCAAATAAACATGAATCATCTTAGGTTACATAATAAAATTGAGCAATATTTTGTTGTTTAAGAAACTAAATTCAGGAGATATGATAAATAAATATATGGATTTCTATGAATTTCTGGGTTTGCAATTTAATATGCTTTATTTGTTGTTGTTTGAGTGCTTCGTGTTATTATATGGAATATGCTAATACAAAGAAAACTACAAACAATACCCTCAACCTTAAGTTGCGAGTTCAAGTTTTTAAGACAATTTGTTTCAAAAAAAAAAAAGATTTACTTTTATTGTTGAAATATATATTTTGAAAATAATTTTTACAGCAAGCAAGCGTTGAAATTAGCCAGAACAAAAAGCGACAAATAAAAATCATATTTCTCTTTTATCTGGTGATCCTTTCATGACATGAACTCGAGAGAAAGCGAGCAAAACGAGAAGCGCGACAAATTGACAGAAAAGACAAGAAAATCTCTTTGCAGTTTGTGTGCCTCTCTTTGCACCGTGTCATCATAACACACAATCTCGGTTGGTCTATAGAGGCACACAGCATAATTTCCTGGCAAAAGATTAATGGACGTAGAGGACGAGACAGGGAATGGTCTGAAAGGTGGGCCAATGTACCGTCACAGTGGTACAGTCTAATTAACAATCGCATATGTCGACCAGGTGCAACAATAACAACACAATTCAAGGAAGTAATATGTGGCCCAATGCAACAATCAATCAAGTATAATCAAAGGGTAAAGGACACCTTTTGCCAATCCAACACAAAAGCACAAGCCGCACAAAGTTGCAAAAGCCACACATTTGCAAGTTGTCTGCAGAGACAGAGGCAGCTTTGTTTGGAGCACAAGGCAAAATGGTTATATTTTGATTTAAAAGTCTCACCTCACCTCCAATATTCACTGACGTCATGTTCATCCTTAAGTGTGTGGGGAAGTCAAGGTAGACTGTGCCACTGCACAGACAACAACAACACGAAATGTGCGTTATAAATAGTGTGCGGATAATAATAAATATCGACAAGGTCAATTGTGTGAGCCACAAATAGTGTGCGCTCATTCACACAAACACACTCAAACATTCTTGAGCGAATATTCAACTGAACGGATTTAATCCATCAAAAATTATTTCACTCCAAAATGAAAATCAATCAGAATGGCTCGCAAATTGTAAACTCAAAATGTAGACTTTCCTGCAATACATAAATAGCCATTCGTATAACGGTCCATGGCATATTACGATTATTTCATAGCAATTTCCAATCCAATACAAGTAAAATGAATTATTCGAAAAGAAAGCTCTTTAGAAACGTCAAGATCATGAATTTATAAATCCATTTTTAGTTTTAATCAAAAGTTTGATTCCAAACATCACAGACCAAATGCAAATATTCCTGAATGTAAAGGTCAAACCAAATTATTATACATGTAAGGAAAAATAAATTAACAATCATGAAAATATACAAATTAAACGTCAAAACATTTGTGCGTCTCACAATACGCACAATTGTGATTGAAATTGTGTTGTAAGACCGTTTTGAGTGGAAAATTGATGTTTTTCTGAAGGAGGTATGCAGAGTGTGGTCTATTATTACTGGCAGGCCGAATAAGAATCTGGTTAGAGTAGTAATAATAATAATCGAGCGAAATTGATCCGAGTTGTGACGAAATTGAGTATTGGTCGTACAGAACAAAGCAATTTGCAATTTGTTTTGTATTTGTGGTTGTGTGTGTGTGCATCATGATCAAACTATTGGAACATGTTGTTGACGTGTATGGCTTGAGTGCAATCGTGTGTGGCACCACTGAAAGCAAGTAGTCTACCCAAAAGTTGAACCAAAACTCACCGGCCAAATTCAGCTCGCTTCTGATCCTTGAAGCGTTCCATCAACTTGTCCCAGGGTCCTCCCCCGAGACCGCGCATTGCCATCGCCATTTTGGCTTCTGGTTATGTGTGTGTTGATGCAGAGTTGAGGTTGAGGCAAGGTTGAGGGTAGAGGTTGTCGTATTGGACTGATGTGGTCGAGATGATATCCAAACTGATGCAGCCACTTGGTCGTATCACAGTCGGTCCGGAGACACAGGCAGACCAGAGGCAGCACTTAAGCACGCACGCACATCTCCACACAAACACACTCATACAGAGAGAGGCAAATAGCGAAACACAAGCTATCAAAACATAGACACCGCCGAGACAAAACTTAATTTGTCTATTCCAACAATGGAAACAACAAGCAGAATGGCCACAACCAAACTACACCAATTACTGTGTTGATCGCTGCTGCTGTTGAGGCTGGTGTCGTTGTGCTTTTTGAGGTTGTTGTCGGGTCCTCTTATCAGTTCATACGGTTTGCTTGTCATTGGGGTTGAGTTGTGGGTTAAGCGGTAACACAGACCACCACAGACGACCAACTACACCAAACACACACATTGATCACACAGACTGATGATCGATGCCACTGTCGGGCTGATGTGATGCTTTTCGGTTGTTGCTCGGTGCAAAGTTGGGCTTGGATGTTGGGCAGATGAGGTTGCCGATATAAAGATGGATGCGTATGCAATACCGCAAATTAATTAGATCACATCGAACGGGCAAGGCCAACTGAAGTAGATGTGCACGGAGAGATTGAATCGGTTGCCGGCTTGTTGGCAAAGTACTGGCTGATTTAGCACTTGGACGCGACAAATAAAGTTGCCCAAGAAGATTTACCGAGATGCCGGTCGGTTATTGGTCGGATATGACAGATGCGTGATGACGGCTGGTTTGATCGATGAGATGGCGATGATGATGTTGGCTCGATTGGGCAAGTGAGGCAAGTGAACTAATTCGTGATTAGCTCCTGCCACTGTATCATCATTAGTGAGGCAGACAAATTCTCTCGGTATCGAGCATCGTCGTATTTCACTTTCTTCAAACTTTATCCCACAAACTAAATTGAGCAGTCTTTCCGCAAACCTCCACTCACAAGCACCAAACCATAAATCCTCAAACCGAAACACAACACACCAACTTTAAACCATACCAAACCAAAAGCACGGCACAAAAACTCGAATCTACTTTTGGGTCACATGGTTGATCAATTAAAATAGATTTGATTGATATTCAAATTGATTGCATACGAAAACAAAAGCAAATCTGTCTGCTTTTGGTTGATGATTAATTAATGCGAATAATTGAGCTGAAATTAATGATCACAAATTAGCAACAGCAAATAAATTAGAAGGGACATGCGTGCTGAGATTAAGACAGGTGCAGAATGGCGATGCTGAAGTGGTGCACATTGAGCCAATTATAAATGTGTTTATATTTATTGCTTGCACTTTAAACTGCGAACACCAATACACCAACACTTTGCGATTAGCCTTAATTAAAGTCTACAAACACACACACATTAATGAAGTTTATTATTAGTTGAAAGCTGCTTGCTACTCGGTGCTTTACTTTACTTAAAGTTGATCATTAATTAAACAATCTAATTACAACTTATTAGTTGAATTTGTTGTTGCTGAGATGTGGAGAGAAGTGGCGAAGGCGATCGACTTGAAAAGTTGATAGATCGATTCGGAATTGTGGTGAATTGTACGGAAATTAGCGATGATTGCATAATTGCACGGTGATGTATTTTGATGTATCACAAAAAGGGGAGTAGAGTTGAGCTTAGAGGGACAACTTGGAATGGTGTCGGTAGCGTTGTCATCGGCACACCACCTCAGGCTTCAGCCATTAGCCATCACAGGCACACGGTCGTACACCAACTCGTCATCAACTCTCCCCTACTTCAAGAACATTCCATCATTATCGTCTCTGTCATCATCATCAGCAAGATGTACTTGTCTAGTCGAGCTTTGCCCAGACGACAAAAGGCAGACCAGATTTTGTTGTTGCCGCAGTGAAGAGCCGGTAGAGATAGAAGCCGATGTTTGGTTGGTCTGCACACGATATCACATGACGCGAGGTTAATTTGGCGAAGACATACACACACACACACATGCACACAGACAAAGACACCTTTCTCGAGTGGAGACAGCACAACAAAAGCGAGAGACAAATTCTCAGTCCGTTCAGTAATGTCAAGTAATGTAAAGTCCTTAGGTTGAACTTGCACATCACCGCTTCAATCTAGCGCTAACTTGCCTCCGAGTGTTCACTTGATTCATCCATTCATTCGCGATATCATTTTGGTGTTCTTTGTGTTGGGACACACAGTTAATTCCAATCTAATCGTTTTAGGAAGAACAAGAACACAATGTACCAGACCAGAGCAGGCCAAGCGATATTACGCCGAGTGCAAGGCAAAGATGAATATCAAAATGTTGGCAAAATATAAAACACCGACTTGTGTCTCATCGTTACACTCAATGCTGCTACATTGAACCACCAGCAAAGACACACAGACACACACTCGGTGACTCTTTGCCACACATTTTCTCAGCTTTTCTTCTTGATCTGCTTCGGCAGAATCCTAGTTTTTTATTCTTGATTCTACAATTTTGCTACTACAATTCTACAGCTTCTGCCGCAGCATGCTGCCACCGATCACATTCACACACACACAAAGTGAGTGGAGACGTGTTGTGTGTTGTGGCACTTCTATATTTACGGAATTTTGTTCGTTCTTTACATTTTCCTGTGTGGATTCTTTAGCGTTGTGTCTCACTGCCTGAGTTGAGTGAGGCTTGAGGTTTGTTGGCGCCAACACATTGCCATTCACTTGTGTGCCTTCTGTCTGGCGCGATGTTTCCCAAGCTTGCTTGCCGATGTTCTCCTGTGTTGTATGACGATTATTTCAATTATAATTATTAGTATTGTTGTGCGAGCAGTGAAAAGATGCAAGCAGGAAGCCTGTGCAGATGTGAACGGTGATGTTTCATATTACCACACACCAAAATGCAGTGTTAAACATGCCGCCAAATGACGAGACCATGTTACAACCAATCATCTCTGTCGAGGTGGTCTCCCTCCATTCGTACACACCAACATTCAAATCATAAGTGTCGACAGCACTTAATGCAGCTGATGATTGTGTTGACAATTAATTTGAGCGACCAAATGAAGTGAACCAAACGAATTATGCTACAAATTGACGATTTCAAAAATGACACAATGAAACAATGTTTATGTTTGTACAACAAAATGTGCGAGTCAAATCATGGTTCGATCGAGTTAGTTGGCAGAACAAGTTGCGGCATAAAATTGGAGCGCAATCAAAGATTTTTCCAATTGATTTCGTCTCTCGTCGAATGCGTCAATCTCGTTCCGAATGAG
This sequence comes from Rhizoglyphus robini, assembly GCA_023373905.1. Taxonomy (NCBI): domain Eukaryota; kingdom Metazoa; phylum Arthropoda; class Arachnida; order Sarcoptiformes; family Acaridae; genus Rhizoglyphus; species Rhizoglyphus robini. Next base: position 6,937,017 of record JAKIJQ010000001.1, on the reverse strand, counting down.
TCATTGCCAATGACATCTGCATTTGCTTGCACACACAACAACCAATGACGAAGAAAGTGTTAAAACACAAGTTATACTTAGTAACACATAGAAGCAATTTGAGAGACATTCAAAAATACACACAAAACGAGTTTAAATTAGAATTTAACGATTCAAACAAAAGCACATTTCTGGTTTGATTCAAAATTGCTTTCATTGATTTGGTGGTTGACTTCAAGAATAAAGTGACGTTCACAGACAGACGAGTGATTATTGCGTAATCGATTCAAAAAGAATAAGAAGACAGATCAATGGTTGCACGTACAGGCACAGGACTTGAGCCAATTCGGGAAATTGTACAATATTCTGAAACTGAAATACAATTAGTTTTGCTCCAATTCAAGTTCAAGCAACTTTTGTGTGAGTGCAGTGTTGCGCAATGCATTTATAAATAAAGAGAATGTTCAAATTGGTAGTGAATGTGCCATGATTGCCTGAGTAAGTAGAAATGTATTGGACAAGAATAATACAAATATGAATCTGCTGGTGATTGGCAAAGTCAAGTGCAAAGTTTGAGTCCGACTGGAATGGATGACACATTGCGAGTGTATGAGTGCAGGCATCGGCACTAACAAGACATTTGTACTGCTGCACTGTAGTCACTCACAGACACACAACCACGTTGACTTGCAAGACTGTGATGAGACTGTCTGATGCACTTGTCATGAATTTTTCATTTCATTCATACGTGAAAAATAAAACAAAAAAGTAAAAGTGCAGAAGAACCGAAATGTACGAGTATCGAATCAAACAGATGTGAGTGCTAGTAGAAAAGCAATTTTGAGCCAAAAACAGAAGAATATTCTGTTCACGAGAGTAAAGAAATGATGAAAAAGAGCCTAAGGAGACAAACAGTGATACAAGCAAGGGTGAGAAGCAACTACTAGGACGATAGCTCCAAACAACAAAGACAACAAATGAAGGAACTAGGCAAAAGACACCAATGACTGTTGCTATTTAGAGTGGAGTGAAAAGAATACGAGTGAGAGAGTGTGAGTGAGAGCTTTCAAAAGTGGCAAACAACAAGGATGAAGTGATGTGATACTGCACCGAATAGTTTCACAACCTCATCATTTCTCACTACAACTCAAACTTGGCCCAATAGTTGAGAAACGGTAGTGCACCGTGCCGATGACAAAACCCGTGGCTGCGGTTTCGTTGCACAGAATATAAAACACTCTAAGCTTACACACAGGCACACTATTTAATGTCAAGTGAGGTTACATTCGGTTCGAATCACCGTTTATACTCTCAGTAGTGTGATCACATTTTCAATGTCCAACGTTTGTAATTATTTGTGATATCCAAAACCCTCAGTGAGGGTCCCTCAGAAAAGAAATTATTATAATTGAATATATTAAGGTATGTGCCCAATAAGAAATACTCATAATGTCCTGAATGAAGTAAGCACATGACACGGTACCCTATCAAAGTGTTAAATATAAACTAAATTGAAACGGCGAATAATCAAAGCAGAGAATAGACCAAGTGGAGGAGAGAAAAAAGAGGAGAATATATAACAAGAAACAAAATATCAAATGTTCAAGTGTGTGTGTGTGTGATGCATCCATGGAGAGAGCCATTCGACATGGCACATAAATGTTATAACATGCACTAATCTACATGTATAAATAGACGATCTACTACCGCTTGATCATCATTCTCGTGTAGCCAATTGATGTACATTGATGCACAAATGGACTTGTGAATGGTAACAAAAGTTTACTTTCCTTTATAAAATAGGAAAGTTTTGCCACATTTGCATTACCTGCACAAATCAAGTAGAAATGAACTTGTGTGTGCGTCTGCAATGCTATTAGTCTGGCGGTGAACAACAAAAAATCAAAATATAAAAAAGTCTTAATGACAAACACTTATTTGGTCTACTGTTACTGTAATTTGTGTGGTCAATGGTCAGCTAATCTTTAAATAGTAAATATACAATCTAATAGCAAATGTATATACTTGCAGATATAAATTCACACAAATAAACACAAAACCGAAAAGTTTCCAATTCCAATTGGGGATTAGCAACAAAATATGACCGAGTAAAATAAAATGGGACTGCCACTAGTTTAGTGTACTATAATAATGCAATCATATATTACAATGTACAATTCCAAGTCAATGTCTGGTGTCTATTTGGACAGTGCATGGATATTCTATTAATCAAAACTGATAAATTATTTGATGGATGAATTGGAAAGTTTCGAGCAGAGAAGATGCATAAAGAAGCGAAAAGATACTGCTCGGTGCTCAACTCGTTGGTGTGATCCATTCTGTAGAGATAAAGAGTTTCCAACTTGTATCTCGTGCGGTGCATTGAAAAAGTTCTCAATTTATTTGTCCAATAGTAATTTGCAACGATAAGCTCTTTGGATGGAATGTTTGCCTGATGCTCGAACACACTGAGAGAGACATTTAAGCTGTCCTCATCCCAGGAGAGACATATGACGAGCTATGGCGGGAATTATAATTCGCTTCATTCGCTAAGGAAAACGGTTTCGGAAGTGTGTCAAAGTGATGCTACTAAAAAACGAACCAGTTTCCAAAACGACTCAAACTCAAGTCCTTTGCAGAGTAGCATTTCGATTTGAAAATTTCTAGTTTCGTTTTGCAAGTGTCAATGATCCGTGATATTCAAGATTTTACACACTTAAATGTGGTCAAATGTGAAGATATATAAATATTTTTTTAATGTCCAAATTTCTAAGCGTAAAGTTTAAATTGCCTGGCGATAAAGTAAATATTGTGTAATTGATGCCAAAAAATCAAGGAAATTGTAAAACAAATATTTCTTATATTTTCCAAATTGTCTTTTTAGTTTAAACTTAATTTTTGTAAATATATAAATTGCAAGTTATGCGATCAAATAGAAAATTAATTAACAAAAGTCACCAAAACTTTCCACTTGCAATAAATAAGAATTCCTTTATTAAGAATCTATGGAATGTTAACCATTGGATTGAGTTTTAAGAAAAAAACAATTTTACACTCGAAGCTCGTTGATATAATAGAAAGTGCTACAAAACACTCAAACACCAAAAATGTCTCAATTAATCACTTGCCGGAAAGTGACCCAGTCTGTGAAGATGTGTCTCACCAAAATGTCCTCCCACTAAGTATTGAAATTCAACACACACCAGTAGCACCTAAATGAGTGCAAAATTGGTTCGCACAAATTATCACTGACAAATGTTGTCGGACTCGAGTATAATCGTAAATTAATTTCCACCTTGGCCCATCCCCGCGCGCACTACGTGATGTATTATTAAATGTATTAAAGTGTGTCAGTATTTTGGTGTCATTATTTCGCCACTGGACACTTTATCTCAGATTTTGTTGTTAAAGCTGCTAAATTTCTTAACAATAAATAATAAACTGTTGGCTCGCATAATATAGAACAAGAGAAGACAACGATCACGATGATAATGGTTGGATACAGTGTGGACCAGTGTGTGAATGGGGAAAGAGTGCTGTGGAAGGGAAGCTAGTTAGTGCAAGTAATAAAATTAATCTAATCTAATAATAGTAAAGTATATAATGACATTATTAGCACTGGAAAGGGACCATGATCAAGCCCAGGAGTCCAGGGCAAGCACACACTCACACACCGACACCATAATAGACATGGCACACAATGCATTGTCAGTGCTGTGTCAGTGGCCAAATCGTGTTACACACTAGATTGTTTGTCTTTTGTGTTTGTGCCACTTGGTGAGTGTATTCAAATGTATAAATAAATAATCAACTCTGCACACCAAGCAAAACAAAACAAAAAACAACTCAACGAACAACAAACTACCCACTGAACAGAAAAAAGAAGATAATTGGGCTAAAAAGCAGCAAATTTCATTTCCAATTTCATCAAGGTTGAGAAAAGTTACTCATCAGATGAGTGATGTGAGTGCACTGGAGATGAACTAGAGACTCTAGTGACCGAGAGTATTGTCCAAATAAGTGAACACACAGTGCACATTAAAACTCAATTCAGACAGTTCACTTCACTGCATCACATCGCCACTAAATAATACCATTCGATGTCTTTTTGTTGTCCAACCAAGTAAATGGTAATTCTTTAGGTTAATCTCATTCTTTGCTCAGCAATGAAGATAATCCAATATAAACTTCTGTTGGATATCGATTTTGGTGTGGATTGTTTTGATTATGTCTAAATTAGCCAAACAACAAGCACCGAAACCCTTGCAGCACCACTCTAAGTTGATTAACTCGCTCTATCTCAGTCTGTTCGTTCTCATTCAAGAATCGTAATAAAAAAAATAATTTCAATTTTTCTGTAAACTTTTGTGCATGTTTTTGCTTCAATGAAAACAGAAAGAATCACTATCACTGTAAAACAGTCGAGAATGACTCACTAATGAATTAATCTAATTTGGACAACTCTTGCAAGTCTACTTTGCTCTAATTAGATTGAAACACAGCATAAAGTTTAGCTTTTATTAAAGTTGCTGCACGGCTTTTGTTGTTTGTTGCGTGTTTGACATGCGAGAAGAACATCACAAGAGATAAATGATATCATCTTCGGCAATGCTTCTGCAAGTGCACATAAGTGGAACAATACATACGTGTGTCAGTGTAATTGAATGTACCATTATTGGAGATTATTGCTTGAGATGGTCATTTATTGTTGTTGTTATTAGTAATAGCGCAATTTGTGGTAAAATTAATTCTGCTTGATCATTCACTGAATTGGATTGATTTGTTTGAAGTTGAACAATTGAGCACATTTTGAAAAAGTGGTTTCAATCAGAACAATGGTGAACTTAAGTTGAGCAGAGTTGAACTTTATGTTGAGTGACCCAAGTTGAGTGCACTGTGAAAGATGCACTGATTTGACCGGTGTGCAAGTGTGCTTCTGGCCAGTTCGAGCTGAACACACCGTCTAATCAAATGCAAGTCGATGCACAGACACACATGCAGGCACACAAGCAGACCGGCAGCGGTAGCATCGAGTCGACCAGAATCCACAAGGAAAAAGTTTAGGCGCCCTTTGCAAAGTGAGTTGTTCAGTGTGCGGTACTCTACCGAACCAGAGAGAGGAGTTGAGGGATAAATTGTAGTGATGCAGTGCACCGTGCCGACAGACCAGACAGACCAAAAGTGCACACATGCACACACACGGACACGGGCACAGAAGCACATGCCCACACCAACATGGACATTTCCATGTGGGAACATGTGAGTGGCAACACTGTTGAGAGCGCGCCAAACATTCATTTCAAGGTGCAAATCCATTCGAATGCAATCGACACTGGTGCTGCCTTCTGCTGTGTCACATTCAAACATTTATTGACATATATTCTTACAAAAATATTTATTAGCTTCAACGACCACGCGATCTGGACTTGGAACTATTTCCTTTTTGTTTGGCAAACTTTCGGGACTTGTTTGACTTGGATTTGGCTGACTTGAACTTGTTTGACTTGGACTTGGCTGACTTGGACTTGGCTGATTGATTCTTCATCGTGCTGAAGTATTTGTTGCTCTTTGTTGAGAATCGTTTTGTCTGCTTTGCACTTTTCTTGCTGCCCTTTCCACTCGAGTCGAACCAAAAGGAAACGTCCTTGTTGGAAATGACCTCGCGAGGTGGTTGACACCAAATGACACACACGAACAAACAAAACACCACCAGACACACACACACTAGGATGGCAAGGCCAAGGAGGACCATTCGAAGAGTGGGTAGATCAGATGAAGAGGATAAAGTGGTCTGGTTAGACGTGATATTGCCTGCATTACCGAATAGCTAAACTTACTGGTTAGTGAGAATATGACAGATAAATTGAAAATACTCACGAATGAATTGATTTTATGAGACATCAGGTGACCAGCAGATTGTGCGCTTGAAGAATAGACCAATCGAGTGATCACAAACAACACTAAGATGTTAAGCATATTCGAGTGCGTAAAGCACATTGATCACCGAGTACAGTCCATAAATGAACATTTATTATATTTCGGTATAAATTATTCGAATCTCACAATCTCTGAGTTAATTATGAAGAAAGTTGCCAATTTATAGTATAATGGTATTACTAATGCGAACAAACAATTTATGAACAAAATATTACAGGGATCAAGATTAAGATTTTGAATTGACTTTGATAAGCAATAATTTTAAGTTTAGATTCTAAGCTAAACTTTATAACTAGCTCCTTGTAAAGCGTATAAGCTTAATTGAACTAAACGTAATAATTACTTAAGAAGATATAAATTTATTGATTACAAATAATTGCACAAAGAAATAATAGAACATACCGAGTATAACAAATTTGTTAACTCAATCATCGTCCGATTGAGGCCACTCGGAAGAGTCTGAATGGTTAGAAAAGTCGGAATTGTACCCTTTCTTCGTCCGCAAGAATTCTGTCCTGTTCCTTAACAAAGTCCCAGTAAAACTTGCCCTTGCACTCGCACTTAAAGCTCGTATGTGGATGTCGACCGAGGTACTCAGCAGGGCAGTGGCAATAGTAAACATTACATTTGCGTAGTGAAACAAACACACTCTGCAAAATTTTCAATATTCCCTTTCTACTAAATATACATGTACCTTCTTCGTTGCAGTAGAACGATTGTTCTCCATAATCGCGATCGCCATTGCCAAATTTGTATTCAAGTTGCTCAAGTTTAGAAAACATTTTCGCCAGCAGAGAAATAAATTTGCTACCATTGGTGCCTTTTGGGAAGACCCACAAACTGGAGAGATTAAGTGATGTCACTGAAGACGCCTGGCGAGGAAGATCCTTTTTGAGTTTGAACGAATCCAAATCAATTTTCAAGTGCTTCAAACTCAATTCGCGCAAATGAGTCAATTTATTAATGTTGTTGAGTAAAGTGGCATCCAGAGGAAATGATTCCTTCTATTGTTAATATTAAATAAATTCTTTTTAAGCATGTAATTTCATATCGGATTTTACTTACCTCATTCCAAGAAGAAGCGAACTTCAATTCCAAACTTGTCAACTGAGAAAACATTTTGCAAACTAACTTGATAATCTCCAGATCAGCTTTAACACTTGATAAACGAAGAACAGTTAGACTTGTGGCTTGTTTGAGGGTGAATAAACTTTTCAAACTGTCAATTGAAATATCTAAGCAATTTAAGCAAATTTCTTTACAGTTAAGACTTAGTTTCTTCAAAATTTTTGCTGAGTAGTCAGGTTTTTTGCGAGAATCCAAGGAAAAACGCTCCAATCGAGGCCACACTAAGTTAAGTTGATTGACAATGTCATTGAGCCCAGATACGCCTCCAAGAACATCGAGATGTTTAAGTTCTTTCAAGGAGTTGATTGCTTGGCAAATTGAAGTGCTTGTAAAATTCTCAAGTTTTGAGTCCTTTTGATAAAAAGGCACATACAAAGATAAGTGACGCAAGTTCGGCCATTGACGGATTAAATTAGCGATCGCATCTAGGTTCGAGCTTTCACCAGCATTAAAACATAAAACCAAGTGTTGTACATTTGTGAAGATAGTGCCAAGAAATTCGACTGGGCCTCCAAAATTAGGCGTAAACAACCGCGATAAAATCAGATCGTGATCGTTTTTACCGATTTTGTTGAGTTTGAACTTTTCATCTCGAAACATATTCAACTCAATCAATTTGCCACAATACGAATTGACAGTACCACTCGAGCCGAACAGTTTCAATGATTGTTCAGGTTCACAAACCAAGGTTTCTATCACCTTCTTCCAATGATGACAAACTGGCCGAAGTTGGCTAAGTTGAGTCTGCAAAGAAAATCCTTTCTTAAATATCTTGACCAAACAATTGTCGGGCAACTTGTTGATGTGCATTCGGTAGTCCTTGTTTCCGGTCATCGTACGAAGAATACCGAGTGCCTCAAAAATCTCGTTGCGAATAACATTATTGGTATTGTCACCAAAAGTAGGGAAACCCTTTTGCTTGTGTATATTCAGAGCATTAATTGCCCTAAGAAGATGATCAATCACAGTGTTCATCGAGACGACGTTCTCTTCGACTTTTGAATCATTTTCAACTGGCTTAACAGTAGCCTTTCGCTTGGTCCTTTTGTTGACCTTAGAAGACATTCTCCAAGTTGGGTCAGTTTCGGTACGGGATTTAATAATTCAGTTATAGTTGGCTGTCAATGGCTGTTATAAGGGCAAACTGGATCGTTAAAGCACCCTTGAGAACAAAGAGCACGCTTCTTCCAAATGTTTCCAAACGTTTCTGCAGCAAGTTGTTGCAGTGTAAAGTCTATTGACACCACTTTAACTTACAAGGTACATATGGAATGGCATTTTGGAGGGAACAGAATTTATGGGCCATGGCACTGGCACAATTACTTTCAATTTAGCAAATTTTAAAATCAAATTAAATTATTTAAATATTCATTAAAACTAAATTATCGATTTAATACCATTAATTTTTAAAAGCCATCGTCATTAAAATGAAAATTAACTTATTGAATTAACTCGTGCATAATTTATAAAAGATTTTATTGATTTAATTTATTTTATTTTAATCTTATAATTTTCAAGAATAAATTGAATTTGTCAGAAGTGGGATTCGAACCCACGCCTCCCGAAAGAGACTGCGACCTGAACGCAGCGCCTTAGACCACTCGGCCATCCTGACTGTAGTTAAAATGCAAACTGATTTGCACACTAACTAAACTACCACCTGTTTGATGTGTAATCATGTGTAATCATGATTGATGACGGCAGTGTGTGAAGGTGGAGCAAAGATATGATAAAGCTTTGATGCACAAACAGTTTTGGTGTGTATCCAGTTTGCGATAGAGTTTAATAGACTCCAAATAACAAAACAGCATTTCATTCAGAGCATTTTTGAGCCATGAAATACCCTTGAACCACGTTCAGTTTCAATTTAGGCAAACCATCGCCATTCCTGCAAGCAGCCTCACTATTGTCCAACAGAAATCTCGCTTCATAACGCAAACATTTTTGCTCATCTTCGGTTGTCTCGCTTCGAAATGGGTCATACACTTCGAGATATTTTCTTGTGACATTTTCTCCTCGACTCAGCAGATGAACGGTGGTCAACTGTACAAATGCATTGGACAGCGATCGTAACCAGGAGAGCTCGTTGTCCGACAAGTCAAAGTAGTTGAGTTTCGCAATTAACCCTGAGATTTTGATAGTTTCCAAATTAGGCCACAATATGTTGGTTTGTGCAAGCTTCCGACAAACAATCACGCTGTACGGAACATGTTCGACGCTTTCGATGCATTGTTCGAGATGTAAAGTGGTCAGCGAAGCATGTGGCTTCACGTCTGACAATGAGTCAAAATCAAGATCGGTGAAGTAATCGCGAGAAGCTTTCATGTAAAGATACTTGAGATTGGCCATTTCCGATAGAAGACTAATGAGACGAGTGGCAGGAATTAAGATATTCGATGTGTCAAGGAAAAGTAAAGTAGCCAAATTCGGGTGCTTTATAATTTGATGATGCTCATTGATTATAGACACGTCTCGGTAATCAGTGAATGGCGTTAAAATTTGGTAATGCGTTGGTAGTGATTCCATCTGGGTAAATGTTCGCAAATATTGTTCCGCTTCTGGCTTGATCACAGGACGATAACCAAGTTCATCAACATTAAACTCTTCTTTTTCACACAAGATCATATGACTGTGCACAACTTGATCAAGTCGGGGGAAAACGCGCAAAATTGAGCTTCGTAGTTGTTCGAATGGAAGTTTCCGGCCCCAGTTGTTGTCATGTGAATCCCAGCTGAGATAACCAAACTGGAAAATGCGCACCGACTCGAGTACAGGTATCGGCTTGCCTTCTTGATCCCACTCTTGAATGTATTCGATCAATCGTTTTGGCAAAAAAATAACCGGTGTATTGCTCAGGCGAAGATGTCGCAGTGACTTGAGCTTGTCCAATCCGGAAATCAAATCATCTATTTGTATGCGATGATGACGCAGATTGATATGCAAGTACTGAAGATTGACAAACTTGGTGGTCAGTGAATCGAAGTAGGTATCCAAAATGCCGGTGTAGTGCGTGTACAGGAGTGTCAGGTCAGTTATACGTTGTCCTGTAGTGTCACTTACAGAATTGATCTGTTCGTTTAGATTGTCTCTAGGGTCGACATCGGTGATATCAAACAAAAGCCCAAATTTTCTCAAATTTTCAATGCCATTCATTTGATTAATAATTTGGCGGGCATATTGAGGTAAGTCAACGTTACATTCCAAGCCAAAGTATAGTTCTCGAAGTGCTGGCATGTTGGTAAATGTAAGTAAACCTCCAATATCATTATACCAAACAAAAGATGAGTTGTACAAGGTCAAATGTTGCAGTAGTGGGAAGCAATTGTCAGTGTTTAGCATTGCGATTAATTGACACCAAAACTTATTAATATACTCATTTTCAGCTTGAACTGGAATAACGGCGATAAACACTTTGAGTGAGATCAACTTCTGATCCCAGCCACCAATCAGTGAGCGAACAAATTTTAAGGTATCTTCATATTTTATATGTAAAGCAATTCCTAACTCAAGATGCTCGATATTAGGAAATAATCCCAACAGCCATTGTGAGAATTGTTCAGAATACGGTTCGTTATTAGTAGAGTCCATGTAGGGAATTCGATAAGAATGAAACATGTCATAGCTTATGCCCCAACACCGGTAGTTGTACTGCAGAACGTTGCTGGCTCTAGGGTCAAACAGGAAAAGGCGACGCTTGTCACGAGACACCACGAGCTGCTGTCCTGCCCAACGAGGACAGACTCGGTCTATTTTGGTAAGGTCCTGAATTGGTAGGCCTGAGAAGACATTGCACAGGTCATTGTCTGATAGATTGTTGATGTTTACTTCTTCGGTCATAGTAAATACTCCAATAAATCAATAATCTGCAAATATAGAAAATATAAGAGTATTTTTTTAATAAAATAAATTACAATTCGTACTTTAAAACTAGATTAAAACGCTAAATGCAATATAAATTCAACACAAAACTTACCTCCACAAATAAAATGTTTAAATACGCAAAACGAGAAATTTCGTATTGAATTTGACAAACATTGATATTTCTAAATTTGCGATATCGTCAGCATGGATAATGATGAAACTCTAAAATACAGTATGAAAAATAAAGTAAATAAAAAATCAATTTTTTATGTTTATTCAAAAATAGACTTTAGAAGAAAAATTTCCATTTTTATTAAATGGAATAAATAGTTGAGTATATAAAATATATTGTAGATTTTAAAGATGCAAACAGATTTGTCCGATATTTTAGAATACCTAATAGTGGCAAGTTCCACTTGAAAGTCAGTTTTGCGAAGAAGCCAAAACAAAAACACAGGCAAACAGCTGATTTTGGCAGAAGTAGTCACTGACTTGTATCGCCATCTATTCGCTGTAATTCGAGTTGATTTCCCCATTTTTTGAACAAATCACACTGAAGTACAATAATTTTACAATAAAAGGATTCTTTAATTTAATACATAAAATGTCAGCATTTAAGCATGCAAGAATAATAAATAGGAGTAATAAAAGCTTTGAATAATTTAGAATATGTCTGAAAGGAGACCTCAGTGGTCAGTCCGTTCGAAGGCACAGAACTAATCGTTCTTGGAATCTTCATTCTCGCTTTCGACTATATCAAATCAAAATATACAATTAATGGATAACAACAAAAAAACTTTTAAGTTCAACTTACGGCCTTCCTTAATTCCTTTGATCACAGCTTTGGCCTTTTGACTGAAAGCTTCAATTCGGCCTGAGTTGCGAAGGAAGACTGGGCGAATCAGGTTCTGATAAACAAAGTCTCGGCCATTTCCTGCGATAGGCAAGAAACACCAGACAAGGAAAAGAATCTATATGGATCAATAAAATTAATTATGACGCAAAGTTGAAGAGTTGCCGAAGTTACCTTGGCCAACCAGTAGAGTGGAAACCAGCTAAAGATTATGTCCGAGAAAAATTCGGCCACACTGAAGCATGCAAAAACGACCCAATAGGTCAGCCAAGAAGTATCGTCATCCTTGGTGGTGGTCTCGATAGCCTTGATGCTGTTTAGAGATTCATTTTAGAATACTAATTTTACAACGCGACGAATCAGTACTTACGAAGCGTATGCCGGATAAACAAATCCAATAAAGTTGCAGATCAGCTCAGCAAAGTGGCCGAATATCATGTAGACGGCAAATATGCCAAACAGACCTATAAACAGTAAAAGAATCAATAAATAATCCAAACTAATATAAATAATGATTGCTTACCTTGAGCGAAGTAAATGCGCTTAAAGCCAGTCGTCTTTTCCAGCTTGCTGAGAAGATCATTGATCGGGCCTGGCTGGTGGAGATATTCGTCCACGGCGTTGGTCAACTCGTAATACTTTTGAGCCATAGAAAAACGATTTAAGCGAATGCGATCGTCTAGAGACGATAACGAGACGACAGAAGTGGTCTTGCTTTTAATAAGTAGACACTCAAAATGACTTTACAAGTGAATGAACGTTTCCACTGACTACTAAATCAAACGAACAAATACGCGTACAATGACAAATCACACGCCAAAAGCATTAATAGTTCAACTTTGATCGAACTTGATTTGTATTTCGAAAAATTATGTTGAAATGTGAAAACCCCTTCAATCGACATTTTTCTGATAAAATGGATATAATTCATATTAAACAAAATTAAATAATGAAATAAATCAAATCATTAATTGATTAGTGTCACTTGTTTTCAACTTCCTGGCAACGATCATCCGTTGAGTGGTTTCCTAAATATTTCCTTTTTCTCCCATATTGTGGCAATGATTATAATCGAAAACAATTGGCCCAAGCCCGACAAGTTCAACAAGTTGAACTTCAACCAAAACAAAGCTAATAGATTATTGCGTTTTGTTTGTTTCAGTTTGGTTGACCAGTATGTGAATTTGGATCATGAGCAAGCCCATTTTACATCTGGGAATCATCGCAAATGTTTCAGCAATATTGTAACACAAATTAAAATATTTGCATTAAAAGTACAGTTTATTAAAAGAAAAATACAAAAATTTAAGTAAAAATTCAAATAATAATATCGCATTGAATGCACAAATAATTCTGATTGATATTTGGAAATAATTCGTAAAATATTCATTAAGAATACAAAAATTATCTACAAAAAAATAATTGAGTGAATAAATATATCTTGTCACACTTCAGTTTCAAATGGAATCTTGTCTAATTGCTTTCTGCCTTTGAAGCAAGTGTAAATAACGAAAAGGCTCCACAGAAGGTCAACAAAAAATATAATGATAATCAATAAAATTAAAATATTCAAACCTTTCGCCGAAGAGGACAATTCGTTATGACAAACAATAAAATTCTCAAAAGTGATTTCGGTCAAGGGTGATTTGTTAACGATCTTATTGAACTGAAGAGGTTTGAAAATGTAGACATTAGTTTGACCAAATAGATAGAACCAATTCTGTGTGACAAATCCAGTAGAATAGTTCCAATTGGATTGCAAGCCACACTCTTCGATGGCTAGGGAATCATTTCGTTTGAAAGCAAAGTTAAGAATTGCCAACATTTGATCCTTTGATTTGCACAATCGCAGAGCATGTCCATCACTATCAATCGAATTTTTTTCAAATATATATTTAGTGATTACTGGTCCACTCCGAAGTCGATAGAATCGATTCTTCTCTAAGGAGGAAATCCAACCAAGCTCATCACCAAACTTTTGCAACTCATAATTTCTAATTGCAACCTTGCCAGAAATTAAGTTAAATTCAGATATATTCGAGTTTGCCGAAAAATTGTTCAATTTGTGGAACATAAGATATGCTTCTGGAAAATCATTTTGAACAGTGATTGATACAATCTTATTAGAAAGATCGCCATATTGATCGCCAAAATAAGAACTGTTATGTAGTTGAGGCCACTTGTTTTTAAGACCAACCGGAATAGTACCATTTAGGTAAAGCCGAGAGTGTTGCAACTTATTGATGGGCAAATCGTACACAAACAAATTTGAGGTAATCAATAATAAACGAGAGTTAACCATTGCCATGATCAACAAGTGGTCAGTGCCTTTCGATTGAAGTATTTTGCATTCCTAGGAAAGAACGAAAAACGATTTCAAGTAAGCCCAAGTATCATTATCATTAACGTTCCGACATACCTTCATTGGATCTCCATAATCCAGGGTATTCAGAGATGCGCCTGAAACAACAGTAAAACACCAAACAAATAAATAAAAACCAAAAAGATTCATTATGGAGAAGTAAAGTTCCGGCTGGAACAAAAGCAAGATGAACGACATGAGCAGCTCAACTCGAGCTAACAAAGAAACTCGTCCAAAGATGACGTTGCTGAAATCTCTTTGTGAAAGACTTTCACTTTCACTGAAAGTCTTGGCTTGGTTTTTTGAAAAAACAATTTTATAACTATTTAACTTGAATTATTATTTGTTATAGATTTTTTATTATAATTCTGATTTTTACAAAAAATATTTAATACTTATGTTGGTTTATATAAATTTAAATAAAATTAAGCTCCGATACCGGGAATCGAACCCGGGCCTGCTGGGTGAAAGCCAGCTATCCTAGCCACTAGACCATATCGGATCATGTTATTGATTCAATTGTTCGTAAATATTTATCTTAATAAATAAATAGTTTTATTTATTTGGATTTATTTTATTTCTATTGAACAATTCACTCTTCACTTTTCAGTCTAATGTAAAAAAGGCAATAAAAATGAGTAGTAATCGAATTTGTATATTCGGAATTAATTAATCGGACATAATTTGCATGCAGTAGGAAATATTGTAAATATATTATGGACAACATTCAAATTAACAAATGAGAGATAATATAGAGAAAAATATATAATTTAAAATTGAATGCATGCCCTAGAAGCATTAGAAAGTGGGTCAGTTGGACACGTTTACACTTGTGGAATCGTCACATTTGCCATTCAAACATTGCATAGAGGTGTGACCGGTCTGATTACATGCGAAACATCGGGTTACCTCGTGCCGTATGTCGTCTTGCCAGTAAAGTTTGGCGTCAACCAGATCACAATCAATGGCCTTGTGGCCTAGTCGAAAGCATTTGAAGCAGACTCGTTGATTCAGCTTGGTGCATCCATTGGGGAAATGTCCAATTTGTTTGCAATAATTGCACATTTGTGTTTCTTTGTTAACAGTTTGGTTTGCAGAGTTGCGTTCACGGTAATAGTTGGCCACCTGGTCCACCAAAAGGCGATTCAAACTTGCCAACGATTTGTGCTGTTTCGGTCCGATGTCCGAATCCATTTTAAAGTATTGATCACGTATTTCATCTGGTAGTTTGACAAATACAATGTCGAATACGTTCGAGAGAAGTAAAGAATTACGCCAATAAGGAAATGTCATTATGCGCACCTTGGCAAAAGTATTAAGCAAACTTTTTAGTGCATCGATGTCATCACAGTTCTTCACATTTGGCAATCGACCAAAATCGGTCTCAATTGTACGACGAAGCTGGATAGCGTTCAACTGATTGGTACGTGAGTAGTAATGACCAGAAAACTCATCCGCGATGAATCGATGCAGATCTCTAATGTTTCTCTTCTCTTGTCGTCGATCATAAAGCAAACAATAAAGTCGGCGACTTTCAGTTGATAACTTGGAAAAGGCTAAATTAAATAAAACTTTTTGAAGATAGAAATTGTTTGGAAAGTAATTGATTATTCCACGAGCTTTTCTCACAGCTTCATAAAGTTTCCTCAGCTCAGTATGATCAGAACAGTTGATCACAGCTGGCAAGTGGTAAAATTCGCGTTGAATTCGATTTTGAGGTTCATCATTCGTGTATTGGATGGCATCACTTGAATAGATTGTTGACAAATCAAGTAGATCTGAAGTGCTCACACTTGAACTATTTGATAGAATGTGATTGTCAACGTTTGAGTGAATCGATTTTGATTTCTCATACTGCAGGCCATGATCGGTTAAAATTGAACGATTACACTCCATAGGTACAGTGACAAACTGTCTCCACCAGCGAGTAATCTTCTCACTCCATTCCCCATAGAGAGCATCGCCATCAACTCCGCTCGGAATGTTGGCCACTTCCACTTGCAGCTCGGACAACTTCTCTTTGAGAACGATTGATTGAGGACTCGCATCAAACAGTTCGAGGATGACTCGTTCGTGAGTCTGCAATTTCCGAGACAGTTGATTCATTTCAAAAGACATTCTTGAGATAGATAATATTAGTTGGCTGTTTAGAAAATGTCGTCCAGGTTGAGATGTCGAAACGACGTCGTTTGAAGTATTGTTGTCTGTCGACAGAAATGGGCAGTGCCAACGCTATAATAATTTCGATTTAACATTTCGTCATTTTCTATTTTGACGATAAGCACAAAATTCGCATAGCTTTGGCCAACAAAACAAATTCATGAGCTCTTCTTCTAAGTTATAGATTTTTTTTGTTATATTTAAAAGCAAAAAGCAATAAAAACTTCTGTCATGAAATAAAATCATTTTGACATCAGCTGATTTGACATAATTGTTTTGTGTATTATTTGCATTAATTAATAGTAATAATTAAAAGGTAGATTATAATTAGTTCTGATGAAAACAATCTTGCAAATACAGAAGCACACCACCAAGACGATGAGGATCAGGACGATGACAAAAATTATTATGCTTATAACGTCAAAATTGTCAAACGAACCACCATTTCTTGATAATTCGTATATCACTCCACATGAATTGACGGTGATGAACCGATCGTCTTGTTCGTCAAACCTTTCACAGTTGACCTCAAATCGCTTAATTTGGTATTTCTTCTTGAGAGCTTGAAATAAACATTGCCACCGAATATCTTTTCCGTCGTTGCCTCTGTTGTAGCACTGGGCTGTGGTCACTGCACCACGGTCACAATATCGACCGACACATCGTAGTTGCGGTATTGGGACACTTCTTTGAGAGATAGCCATACGGTCGCTGTAGACTGTAATCGTTTGCAGATTGTTCATATGAACACGAGGGAAAGCTCGCACATGAACACAGACCAACACAAGAAATATAAACAAATTTGAGTGCATAATAAACCCGATGTAAGAAGCGAAGGCGGGTTTTCAAAAGCAAATTTTAATTCAATCTGAAATGCCTAAATATAATCTTGAAATGCACATTAAAGTACCATGAGATTAGAGTGCAATTCTAATTTAATTTCGGAAAGTAAAAATCATTTGTGACAGATGTAATAAAATCATAATTCGATAAATTAGTCAATATTGAAGTTTTCCAATTCGAGATTAATTTCATCATCATCAACGGTTCCCACCAAATTGTCCCATTCTTCGGGATTTAAGGCAAGCTCCTTGTCAAATTCATCCAACGATTCATCAACTTGGCTGACTTTATTAGTGTTTTCAAAGGAAATCTTATCAATCATGGTAAACTTGCCTTTACTTGGAGAATGGTCATTCTTAGGAGCAGAAAAATTTGATTCAGGGATGATCAAAGAAATGCGATAGAAATAATTGCGCCAAAAGGTTTCCTCGTTGACTCTAAAATAAGCAACTATGTTATAATTTGTCAAGTAGAGATAAGCTAGTGTTCTTACACTTTAGGCACAATTCTGTAGCGCATTTTGTCAAGATTTTCATCTTCATTTAAGAGAGCCAATGCAATTGGAAAGCAAGTATGCAAGTCGAAGTCGAATTGAACTCCTTTCGGTGGTGCATGAACAAAGTTTCGTTTATCATGCGAAAGGTTCAATATTTCCACTTTGACTCGTTGACTTTCTTCGTCGGTCAGTCCAACCCACGGTGATATTCCCGCTTCGGTCTTGTTAGCTTCTATATTTTCAATAAAATCATGTTTGGAAATAAAGTCGCCAACTGATGTTTTAATTTGTTTGGCAGTAGCCGAAACAGTATCACATGACACAGAGCCAGCTTTGGTCGCAAAGCCCAGAAGAAATGTCCCCAAATGTTTGGCAGAGGTAATAGCTTTCTGTGGAATTTCTGATGAGGCAAAGAACGAGGCATTCGAGGTTTTGTTTGCTTCATCAAGTGACTTCGAACTGGTTTGCACAGTACCATCAATCACATTTGACGAATCTTCGACAGAATCAGTCACCACAGAAAAATTCACAACCGAGTTAACAGCGCTAGTTGCTGATTTAGCTACTCTTTCAGCCGTATTTTTCACACTCGAGAACAAATCCATTTTGCATATAGAAAAATAGTTCGTTATTAAATAACTCAATCTGCGAATAAACAATGAAATAAATGGAAACCTCTGATATTATAATATACTTACCAGATTCAAACTTGTCGGTCAGAATGTTGACTTATCGATGTTATATGATCTCAACTCTGACAAGTCGAATAACGTTTTGATTGTACAAGCTTCGAAGAAAAACATTCATAAACAAACAAATGTAGTGCGTGTTGAGTTCATTAGATGAATTGCATACTAATGTGGTATACGGTAGATGGCGATACAGTGTCTTATGACACAAACAATGTTTCACACGTGATTTGACAATGTCAAATTAAAAACTTCAAATTGATATATCTTTCAAGACGTGTTTTTGTACTTCTCGTTTGCAATTTGTCTTTCAAGTGACCACCATATGGTAAAATGTTTTCACAACTTCCCTATTTCTGTCTGTCCATTACCTTCTCTTACCTTCTCAATGATAAGTTCTGATACCGTCTGACACGAGACCTATTACAAATGGACCTGAAGACATGTCTGAAAACGATTGTTCAAATTAATGCAATATTCACTTACTGGTATGCCTAATTGACCATATTAATATTGCCCACCATCAATTCTTTTGTCGCATTGAATCATCTCATTCTGCATTATACTAGAATATTGTCATATGTCTGGGTTGAACTGTCAACGAAAGAAATCGTTTAGAAATCGATTCCCGTCTAGAATATTTCTACATCACAGCATCACCAAATAACAATTGGGACGTGTGAAAGGCGATTATGAAGAAGAGTATACATATGGCCAGCCAAATGAAATCTGGAGTTTGACAAAACATTTTCTTGAGCAACGCCATTTTGAAATAATTACATGCTTGTGTTTCATTTGTGGAATTTTGCGCATTTAGCATTGTCCATTATCATCTTTATCGTTTTAGAACAAAACGTTTGGTATAACTTTTACTTCGCTGACCAATCTCTGCTTGACAGTTACACGATGGCTCTGTGTTTGGCTCTTTTGTTGCACTTTACACTATTAATGTTTTGTTTATTTAGGGTTTGGTGGAAATACTCGCTGATGCTTCGTCGAAAGTTATCTCCAGAAGGCCAACAACTTAATCAATGTTGTTTCTTGCCAGCAAATGACCTTTGAGTTGGCATTGGCATTGGCATTTGACCTTTGGAAATTGTAGAGTACTGTCCCTACACAATTTACAAACATAGCCACAGTTTTGTACACGTTATGATTACCAAGCATATCAGACATGAAATACTTTATATCAAGCTCTTATTGCAATAGACAATATCATTTCTAAGTTTATCTACATTTGTATTCAATTCAATACTGTTATTTGAAGTACAAACGGCACTATAATCTCAGAGCTCACTTTATGAACTACGCAGTGCTGGGAGAGCAATTTAAGATCAGCCCCTTTGGTCACTTGATAGGCACAATGTGCCATTGGCAACGGCCCATTGCTTGATATATTAGTCCATGTCTGCTTGAAACTCCACTTTGTCATTCTTTGTTCTCAAAGTTTTTTTTTGTTTTAGATTTGTCTTTACATTACTTAAGAGAATTCGCAAAATGTCTTCTACCAAGGGCATACCTCAGCCCTTAATCACTAGATCGCGAACCACTTCTCAAGTTGTGAACTTTGAGCACTACTGGACTGTGGATAATTTCAGTAAATGTCATTTACGCGATGAGAATTACATTGAATCGAATCGATTTGGATCTACTGAGAAAAATGGCGACTACCAATTCAACCTTCGTCTTTATCCTTGTGGATCGCTTGAGAAAGACCAAAAGTATATTTCGCTTTACTTGCGCTTTCACACCGAAACTAAAGAAAGCCCAGTGGTGGCCTGTCAGATGGCACTGGTCAATGGGTTTGGTTGGAAGCTTTTTTGCACCGGTATGTCTTACAATATCAATGAATTCATTAATGAGTGGGCATTAAAAAAATTCTATATTTTTCATAGATTTTTCAACTAATTCAAGACTTAAAAACGGAACTAGTAGAGGCTGGAATCGATTCATCCCTCGATTGGCACTTAGATCACCTTTCACCTGTTTGGTTCCAAAGGACAAACTGATTGTTTATTGCAAAGTAATTTATCTTTTATCCTTTAATATCTATTAATTAATTTCTATTAATTATTCAGGTCAGCTATGTCACGGATGTGCAAAATCTTCCTTTTGTGCCGAAGTCTATTTTGGGTAACGAGATTTCCATAAAGGAAGACCAAAAGGAAAATTGATTCGATTGATTCAAGTTGATTGCATTTTTGTATGTATTTTGAATTTAATGAAATATATTTTGACATTTTTATTTTCATTTCATTGTTCTTGTTGATTGTTATTAGTAATAACATATTACTAATAATATTAGTGACTATTACTGGTCGTTTAAAAAATTCTTATTAAGAATTTTATTATTTCGTTATCTGTGGAAAACAAAAAGTCCTTGAATTTCTGTTCGACAGGACATTCCTTTTGGTCTCTATCATCAATGTCTTAATAATTTCTATAGTCACTAAAGCTAGGCTAATAGTGCCAGTGAATTTCACGCAGTGAAAACATTTTTTTAGACGATTACCCCCGTAGGGCATATATGCATGCACATGCATGTTGGCAATTAGAGGTAATTTCAAAAGTTAATCCTGTAAAACAATACGGCCTGGCCTCGGACCCCTACCGAACACAGGTTTTATTATTTATGATACGTGTGTGTATGTGTGTGTTTTGAAGGCATACAAGCAAGCAACACGCTGACCATGCAAATGCCCACATTTGAGCTAGAAAATCATTCTTTTTTCGACACAGACACATTCAACATGAATTCTCCGTTTGGTTATTCGCGAAAATCGTCAATCTATTCGAGTTGCTCATCGTCCAAATCATCGAGATCAAATTTGTCTACCACATCAACCGCGAAATGTCATTCCCCAATCACTCCAACAAGCCAAATTCATTGCCACCAAACTTGGGTGATTCACAACTTCAGTCAAATTGAACTAAACACTTTTGGGAGCACTTTTGAGTCTATCCGCTTTGATTCATCGTCAATCGTTCCCAAACTTATACAAGATAAAATTCAATTTTCACTTCGACTCGATCCAAGCTTCTCGGACTATGCAAATGAAGATGACACTTACGTTTCGGTGTATCTGCAATTTCATTCAACCGAAATTCATCAACACTCAGTCGACTATCAATTTTCAATTATCGGGGAAGAAGGAGAAAGGCTTTATTCTCGAGGTGATTTTCAAACTATTCATTACAAAAATAACAAACTTATTTTTTAGGCGGTCAAGCCAAGTTTGATCAACTAATCAAGTGCTTGGGTTTTCCTAAATTCATCTCCAGGAATGATTTGTTGAATAGTGACAATGTTTATCTGTTTCAAGATAGCTTGACCATTTATTGTGAGGTATGATTCCAATGTTTATACATTTAGAAAGTAATTTTTAATTTATAAGGTTTTCTACACTCCAAATTGGATTTTAAAACCGAGTTCAACTGAAAATTTTCCATTTGATTTTAAAGTTCAAATCAACAGTAAGACACAACCAGAGAAGTCAATTCCCCTTGTTCATAGTTTGGCCAAACTTTATCCATCGCTCGACGATGAAATGCGCGATTTGATTAAAATTGATGAAGCCCCCAAATTCATTAAATCTGATATTCCAAAAGTCGAAACCAATTCTAAAGTGAAGCCAAAAGAGGAAGTCAAAACTCCCAAGATTAGCAGTAAACAACGGAAATTTAGTAAAATCTGGAAATTGTTCAGTCCAAACAGTGAAAATGGAAAAGGAATGAATAATGGCAAAAGTAATTCTTTGAATGCTGAAAGTTATCAACCAGTAATGGAGTCGTACAAGAGATTTGATGATGTGTGGTAAAATGATTTGAAGCATTTCGAATAAATATAATCTATGATTTGTGTACGCATTTATTATTAAATCTATAATATATTAAATAGCTAATTTCATTTTCTGTTCAGTTTCTGTTTACGACCAACATGAGACTATATACTAGACAGGTGAATAATTACACTTGTTAGTTGAGTAAATAATAGAAAATGCAAACACCGTTACCTAGGTACCTAGAATTATCAAACAAAGTCCCTTAAAATATAGCAACGCGTCATTATATAATGCATGTCAGTAACTAAATCTCAACATAATCTCATAACAGGTGCAATGCATTGTGATAAGTGATATTTGATCCAACCTGTAAACAACAAGTAAAACTATACAACTACTAGTAGTTTTAATTTAGAATATATTCGTTGATGCACAATGTTTGTCACATTTATTGATGATTCTTGTTCACAACGAAACTTATCATCTGTGAAGGACCCCTCAACCTGCACTTCTCTCGGCCAGCCATATATGGCAATTGGCTGCAGCCATAAATCAGTCAAATAAACTACGTTTTCAAATTGAGCTTTCGTCATCTCGAAAACACCAACTACCGCCACGAGACTACAAACTACGAGATCACATGAAAGTTGTGGCCTAGTTCCCACTATCACTGCCCTCACTCGATTATAAAACAACTGTCCACTGGAGTGTCCAGCAGTCAGGTCCAGCAAATTACGGTGCAGCATATTCGCCTAAACATTGACAGCTGTTGACTCTCCTTGCAGGACATCCGCGAGATATAGACAATTTTACAAGACATTCCGACATATGCCCGTCGGCAACACGGCTCATTTTACAGCTCCACACTTCCATCGCACCCTGATCTACTCTGGTTTGCATCAATATCATGCGATCTACCACTTCGACTTTCTCCGTTTATTTAACTTTGTTTTCTTAATTTATGATATGTTTTGCCATATTTACGATCATATTCTCGTAAATCATATCACGCCTGTCAGGTGTCTCTCTCGTTTTCCGTCATTTTTGCCCTCATCTTTATTTTCTGACTAGTTCGCTCCCATTCAAAAATGTCTCAATCATCATCGGAACCAACAAAATATAACTATCTTTTGATGGAAAACACTCCCAAGATTGAGTACACTCTTGAAGTGGCATCAGTAATGGAAACACGGTCAAATGAAAAGGTTATTCTACTCGATTCAAGACGATGGTATCGAGTTGGATGTCGAATATTGGGAGAAAATTGTAAACAAGCTAATCTTCTTGCAAGAATATCTCTCGGTAAGTACAAATGAAAAAATAGGCGCACTTGTTTCTAAATATTTTTGGTTTACACTTAGACTTAGATAAAAATAGAGTGAATAAATGGTCCACTTTACACTCTGGAGAACATATTTTTGATGTCAAGTTTGACGAAAGTTCAGACTCAGAATATAAGTTGACGGATAATTTAAATTTGACACGTTTGGTTTGGAATTCAAACTCATTTGAGGATTCTTCAAACAAATTGTCATTTATGATCCGTTTCAACTGTGTTTCCACTCAATTTCCTTCTTCAAGCGGCTTTTTAATGCATGATTGCGTTCCTATTCGATTGCTCATCGAGACTTTTAGCATGGATTCCGGCGAGATGTTTGATTGTTCGTTTGGTTTGGTAAATTTACTGTTTTTATTTAATTTTACGTATTACTAATTCTAAACAATATTTTTTTAGCTAAAACTTTTTTGGTACGGAAATTCATCAAAAGAATATGAGCTTGAACGTTTGGAAGCAATCGAAAGTGGTTCTCCATTAAGTCTATTCAAAAGTGCAATACTTCAAAGCATTAAAACCACAAATGAGGAAGAAGACAAAAGTGCAGATTCACAAAAGGTCAAAATGATTTTCAATGCAACCTTGCCAGATGATTCAAAAAAATTTCACAATTTAGAAGCGGAAGTCACAAATTCAAACGAAAGTTCAAATGAAAATATATTTTCAGTAAATGCTGAGAATGAGCGTTCTCGAAAGGTTCTAAAAGTCAAGAAAACAACCGATAATATTTTTGCTGCCTCTACATCTTTCAATTTCACTTCGTCCACTTTCTCAACAACTTTTTCTTCAATAACTACCCCAAGTGTATCTTCAAGTGCTCCAATCACCAGCACTACTTCAAGTTCAACAACCTTTTCTACAAATGTTTTATTTCCTAATCCGAATTTGAGATCAACTTCATTGTCAGCTTCTTCCAAGCTGAAAATTGACGAGCGTAAATTTGTCTGCATTCTTCAAGTTCCAGCTCAATACGAAAACGAACAGTCTCAAACCACTATTTCCGAGGTGGAAGCGGAAACTGCAAATGCACTTCAAATCAGATCAGTCAATTATGAAACTCAAGACGCAATCCGTACATGCATTCGATTGGGCTTTATCGATTGTCCTTTTTTGCGTGATAGAGAGTTGGAAGAATTGAATGATTGGTCACTGATGAATAAAGGCAAATCTATTTTGGATGTTGATTATGAGAAATCGACGCTGTCTAATCGAGTTTATGATATAAATCGGCCAAATGTGAATTCATTGGAAATACTTTGGAATCCATCTGAGCCGATAACCCTAGCTTTGATGATTAATTGTCCGTCATGTGATTTTATTTCGATGATTGACCAAACGGCAGACGATGGCGCTGCTCCGTTTGTTCTTTCAGTTGAGACATTTCAAAACACAATTGGGATCATGTTTGATTCTGTTTCGTGTTTGGTAAGTTCACATTTTTGTGACTAATCGCAATTCATTTTTGATTTTTTATATTTAAAAGGTCAAAGTGATCAAATCAAAATCTGAACCCAAACTTAATCAAACGTTTGATTTTGGGACAGTAAACACCGATAAACCAAAACTGGGACCCACGTACCAATGGACAATTTTAAAGCCAACCGAAAGTTTTCTACAGCCAACTCGTTTTATAGTAAAACACCAATCGGAATATGTAATTTATGCAACTAAAGATGGTTTGTTTGTTAATTATGTTCATCAAAATCAAAATATAAACAATACTATCTTTGTTTTTCTTTAGAAAAAGTATATCTTTGTTTAAAAGAATTGGAGCCAACTTTGGAAAAATTGAAGAACTTTCTATCAACTTTGCTCTCAGATAGTTATTATTCATCTAGAACGATCAAAGAAATATATCACCTTAAAAAGCCTACAGTCATTGATCGAGATATGAAGATTCAACCCGTACTGATTCAAAACGACCAACAAGTGAAGCAATTGTTCTCAAGTGCAAGTGCGCCTATTTTCAAATGTGCAATAAAAGGTATTTATCTATATTTTTAAAATATTTTTTAAAATTTTGTTTTACAGATTCAAATGCAAATCAATCATCAAATTGTAACGTAATTTTGCATCAATTAAATTGAAATTGTTTGAACAATAATTGTTGATTTTTTAATAAATAAATGAAATCCTACTCAAGAAATAAATGTATAATTTCAAAATACCTTTACTGAATGACTCATGCTACGTATCTGCGTAGGTCGACTCCCTCCACTACCCACCAGGTTGTCAGCGAAGTCACTTACCCGAACTCACCTGTGTGCATTGTAATTATACTGGACATCGCCCACGCGGATTACACTCAAATTCTTGGCTATAGATTTAACTCAGCTGAGAAGTATTCAGTCTTATTGCGGAGGTTTTGTTGAGGTGATTGAGTTGCATTTCAGGTTGTTCCTTTCGAGCAAAACAAGGAAGAGAACGAGAGGGTTCAAATAAGCAGTTAGATGCGTCTTATTTGTTCGACTTGAAGTGTCTTTTAGAGCGAGTCTTTGCAAATTGTGCTTGTTTTGTGTTATTTGTAATCTCAAACAATGGACAATGACAAACCGAAATCGCCTTCATCTCCACAATCACTTCAACCACTTTTCTTTGGTCTCGAGTCGGACTCATGGTGTCAACGTCAATCGAAATTGGTTCAATTTTCGCACAGTTGGACAATTGACAATTTCACTTATTGCTACGACAATGATCCCGGATCAAGACCACTCATTTGGTCAGCAATTTTGTCAGCTTCACCGAGGGAAAAATATAAGTTTTATTTGAAAATGTATCCAAAAGGACAAAATGATGAATGCAAAGATTATGTTTCGTTATTTTTGAATCTTTGCATTACCGGAAATTTAATTGTTAATTACAAGTTTTCGATTATTGACGCTTCCGGAAATAAGTGCAATACTCAAGGTATGTTATAAAATTTGTATTTATTTATTTATAATGAATATTCGTTTAGAGGATCGTAGAGAATTTCATTATTACATAAACTCCAGCAAAAATAATGACACTTTGGGCTTTGAAAAGTTCGTTCGTCGCGAGTTCTTGTTGGATTCAGAAAATTGTCTTGTTCCCGAAAATAAACTCACAATTTTCTGTGAAGTATTATTTGTTTTTATTTGTATTTTTAAGATATTAGACTTATTCTTGTCAATTCTTAGATCAGTTACATCACCGATGTAAACACTGTTTCGGACACTAACAATCATCGAATCAAACTGATTGGACCTAAAACTGAAAATCTAGTTTTAGAAGACTATGACGCCATGTTGAAAGGGGGAAAACTGTCAGACGTGGTGTTGGTTGTGGGTAGTTTTAAGAAGCTGATCCATGCTCACAAAGCAATCCTTTCAGCAAGATCACCAGTGTTTGCTGCCATGTTTGAGCATGACACCAAAGAGGCACAGGAAAATCGCGTAGAGATACCAGACATTATGGTAGAAGTGTTCGAACAGATGCTGCAGTTTATCTACACTGGCAGAATTCCCTCGATGGACCACTTTGCTGAGGACTTGTTGGCTGCAGCCGATAAGGTTAGCTCTTAAATCTTCTACAAATCATTGTAATCTTAATTTTTAAATTTATAGTACCAATTAGATCAACTTAAGCTAATTTGTGAGGAATGGCTCTGCACGAAACTGTCTCCCGAGTCGGTGGCCAACGGTCTTCTACTTGCAGACATGTACAATGCGACTAGATTGAAGGCCAAATCTCTTGAATATATGAACAAGTATTTAGTTAATTTAAATTATTAAATAAATAATTTTTTCTTTCCCAGTCGAACCAATGAAAGCATTCAAGCAATGATAAAAAATAAACCAGAAATGGTTGCCGATTTGTTTCGGCAGTTCACTTTGAAAATTGACCAATCGAATGAGAACGAAATCGAAACAGTTGAAGAAGCAAGCTAATTTGGCATGACTTTGTGTTGCCATTTCAATACTTTTGTAAAACTTTATTCGAGTAGTTTATTTATGCATTTTTCTAGATTTGGTTTTGGATTTTTAAAATTAATATTTACGTTTATATTTTAAGGAATAAAACTCGATAAAGGCAACCTGGCGATCATACAGGTTTATTCACATTCTCTCCAAAATGTCTGATTGAACATTTTAATATTTAAAAGTAGACTTGTTTTAGCTAGTTCCACTTACTGGTATTATCTCGTCCCAGTGCCGTTCCTGGGTCAACTTGCGCCCTCCGCACCTAATATTTTTGCGCCCCTGTTTTTGTATATGGGCCACCAATTTGGTCCACCAACCCTGATTTTTGCGCCCTGTCCAGTTTAGCGCCTCGCGCACGTGCTCCCGGTGTTCCTTGGGGCGGAACGGCGCTGCCTCGCCCTCGTGTTATCTCTTTGATCTATTGCCTGTTTTGTTTCGGCCCACAAGCATCGAATTTAGTTCAACATTGTTAATAACTTGCTACATTTATTAACTATTTTATTTTTTGCAAATGCTCTTTTCTTAGAAGCAACGATTTTACTCCTTTTATAAACCATTTGATTATTTTTATTTTAAAAGGCGCTTGATAAATATTTGTGTATAAATATAAGTTGAGTGACTAGTAAATATTGAATATTTCAGTTATTAAATTAGCAATGTTATAATTCCAAGTAGAAAATTCGGCTATAACTAATGCTCTCATCGTCTAACAACTGACGCTAATTTCTTTTCTCGCGCTTGTGTTCTTTTTCGTTTGTATTTCTTCTACGGGCACAATGACCTCAAGTTCTTCCTCATCTTTGCCAGTAGATTTGCACAAGTCTCTTCTCAAGATTCTTAAAGAAAATGTTGATCGATTCGAATTGTGCGAAAGTGATGGCAACGACTACAGCGAGATCGACTATCAGATTGCTTTGACATGCTTTTCGTTAGTGGAAAACTTCCCCGATTGGTATAGGGACCAGTTTGAGCCCTCTGTCCGTCGGTATGAGAAGACCATGGCCAAGTCATTAGAAAAAGCTTTCTCTTACCAGAAGATGGCCGAGACCTTTATCGAGATGATCGCACGAGACAAGAATTTCAATCCAAAGCTTAGTGAGAAGGCCTTTTACTATATCAATAAGGTATTAACCTTTATTTGAGAAACCACGACTGATTAAATTTAACTTATTTAATTAAGGCTATCAAATATGCACCACTTGACGAAGCAAATTTCATTTGTGAGTGTTTCAGTTCGCGTTCTCAACTGCACGTCTACGAGAGCAATCGTGAGTCTGCTTTGTCCGATGTGGAGAAGGCTTTGCACTTCCGTGCTCACTCTTTCACCTCAATCAAGCGTAAGATAAATTTTTTAATCAAATTGAATCGTCAGCAAGAAGCCTATCGATTTGTGGATGCAATTCTGAACTCAAAAATGGCAGAAAAAAAATTCTCCGCACAAAAGCTCGACCGACTGAAGGTGAGCAAACAAAATCTTCAGGAATTTGCGTCGGTCGAAAATGAAGTTTGCGAAAAATCGATAAATCAGTCATATTTTCTTCGAGTTACTCCACGAGTAAAAATATATCAGGATAAGTACAACAAGCGATATGGACTCAAGGCGTCAGGTCAAATTCCAGAGGGAACTGTGCTTTTTCAGGAAGAACCTTCCGTGTTTGTTCTCAAAAGCGATGGCCTCAAGCACAACTGTGCGCACTGCTGGAAGAAATGCACAAACACCTTCTGGCCGTGTGCCAACTGCATCGAGGTGATCTACTGTTCGGACATGTGTGCTAATGCTGACGCAAAAGTGCATTCTGACGACTGTGCAATTGTTGAATTGCTCAATCAGCCAGAAGGTTCTCGTGGCTCTCAAGTTTATCGCCATTTAATGCAAATTGGCCATCAAGAGTTGATCGACATTGATCGCGATGTGAAGACTTTCTCATTGGACGAATGCTTGGAGGATATGCGTTCTAAAAAGAGAGTATCCACTTTAGACAGTGTTAAATGGTTTTCTTATGCCAAGAGTGAACTCATTCATCGACTTTACATTCAAAAACCTAAACGTACAGCTAAAGAACTTGGAGCAGCAATCTTTCTACTTAGTTTGTATTTGCACAAACGAAACATTGCCCCAAAGGAGTTGGCTACAACGCAATTGTTCGATCTCATCAGAATTATGGCAACCGATCTTGCGGTTATCTTCTTCAACGAATACGGGTGGAATGAATATAAAGACCAAGAGAAACAGAGTATTGGCGCATTCCAGTGTTTGTTCTCTTCCCAAGTGGGACATTCTTGTCAATCAAATGCCAAATGGTCTTTTGATGGTTGTCGATTTGAATTGCGATCCACAAAAGCAATCGAACCCGATCATAAGATCACAATTTCGTTTGGAGTAACTTCAGAAGAATCGTTTTTCGCCCGTCAAGCCAAGGTACAAAATTTCTCGATTATGTGTGCCTGTGACAATTGCATTGCCGATTCTGCTGGACATTTTTGCCTTCAGTGTGACAAATGTGGCGGTCCAGTGCCATGGGACAAACAACAGTTAACCAACGAGCAATGCATTCGGTGTGAATGCAAGTTTGAGCAGGCCAAACAGGCACCAATTATTCAACAAGGTTTGTTGCTAAACCATATGATAACATAATAATTTGTATTTATTTGTGCAAAGGTCTCAAGTCAATTCAAAGTGCCATCTGGCTTATGAACATATTAGACAATGCTAATCGAGACTATTTTCAAACTGTACAAACCCAAATGAAGACACTAGCCCTGTACATACATCCGCGCAATGTTCAATTTCAAGAGTTGATTCGAGACCTCACCAGTCAGTACATCACTCATGGCATGTTTGACCTAGCTGTTGGGTGGTACCAATGGATGGCCGTACATAATGGCATTTATTTCTCTGGGGGTAGCAGTCCTTTGGAGAGCTTTAACTTTGCTAATCAATGGGCTCACGCGTTCACTAGCTTTCTGAAGGATGCCTCGTACTTGCCAGTAAGGGACAAGTCGGAGCATATCAAGTCTACTCAGCACCTGATCAACCAGATGTCTAGTGCAATCAAACAGTGGGAAACTTCGCTTAAGGACAAAAGCACCGATGCATCAAACGAGATCAATGAGGACTTCTTGGGAGCAGTGAAAGCGATGAATGACGATTTCAATGACAAATTTAAACGCCTCGTCTGTATTTGTCGTGTCACCATTGATCATTTGATCAACAAAGTCGACACCGGTGATGGCACTCAAGACGTTGCCCAATCCAATTTGGAGATTTTTGTGACCGCGACCACTCGAGATTAGTGTAAATGTGCAACTGTGACAATTAATTTGCTTTATTACATCAAATATAACTTTCTTAAAACCCTTTATTTGATAACTTTGACAACAAGTTAAGTTAAGTCTTCTCGATCAAACTATCAATGGTGAAATTTGAAATTCGCTGGTTAAGATGCGACAAAGATGAATTTGAACCAGATTGTACAGGGGATGGTCTTTTTGCAAAATCATATTGATATGCACTTACGTCCGCACTGGCATTACCACTAAGTGTGCCTTGAACAGTTGGCTCACTAGATTGAACATGTTTCTCGTTGAAATGTTCTGCTAGTTTGCCCTTGTTGGCAAATGATTCCATGCACACAAAACATTGATGCATAGTGCTGGAATGTAGCTCTAGTTGGTGCATGCTCATCTGGGACTTGGTAGTGAAGGTGGCTGAACATTGATCACATCGAATGGGCGATTGCATGGGAACATGAGATTGAACAATGTGTGCTTCGAGTTGCTCGGAAGTTGAAAAGTGATCAAAACAGTACCAACATTGAAAGTGAGGCGTTTCCTGTTGGACATTCTCAAAATATCGGGACACTGCTTGTTGAGCTTCATAAGCTAGCAATTGGTTTTGAATGTTTTGCATGGCCAGAAGTTGAAACGCATACAAAGGGTTTGTTGCTTGCAGATGGCTGTTGAAAGGTGCAGTATTGCTTGCAGTCATGGCAGCCATTGTCGAGTGCCACCAAAATGCTGCCAAATTAGCTTGATCGTCAATATTACCAAAAGTGGCCAGAGAATTTTGATTCTCATCATTAGTAGGTGAATTTGTTGATAATGGAAAAACATGATCAGACTCAACCTTAATTTCTGAGCTCTTCTTTTTCTTGTCAGATTCATGCCGATGGGACGACTGGATATGATTTGATAAAGCTAATCAAAATTTAGTGAAATTAAAGAATTTGTCAAACTCGATTAAAAGGTGCGATTGCCTCTAACAATCAAGTCAATTGCACACAAAAGGATTCTCTTTATGAAAACTCACCAGCCGTGGAACTGTACCGCCGATTACAAATCTCACATTGATGTGGCTTATTTGCGTCGTGTGACTTTTCGTGAATCTTCAAATGATCACTTCGGGTAAATGCGGAATCGCATTGGGCGCACCGAAAACGTCGATCGCCAGTGTGAATTTTCACATGACGATCACGTGATCGCTTGTGCTTGAACTGCTTCTTGCAGTGTACACAGGCAAATTGTTTAACTTGTGGATTCATGACTCAAGAAATTGCTCAAAGATCGAACCAAGAAGATTTGAAAAGTAGAAACAAATTAAGATGTTGTAGACTTGAAATGCCGAGACAACGTGATGGTCCACACGAGAGACACGTGAGATTGAGTCCTATGTCAAATTCACGCTAACCCACCAGGCCGTCCAGTGTAATTCCGCATAACACCTTGTAATCTTGTTTGTAGTAGCGGCAGGGACCGAAGGGACTTTTCGCGCTTATCTTGAGAGCTCGATTATCACACGAGAAATGCCACTTGGTGATGCACATTTGCAAGTCAAAGCTCGAATAACATTGAACCCAAAGCAAAGCAATGCAAACACAAGAAAACGCCAGTTCACATTGTTCTATTGCCTATTGGCAAAGCGAAAGTGAAAAGGCAACTGCCAGAGGGAAATTAAGACATTAACCTTTTTGACCTCACCTCTGCCTCACTTCACTTGCCATCGTTTGTCTATCTCCCTGCATTTCTCGTGAAAAAAGCTATATGTGTGTGGCTAAGAACGGACCACCAAGAGCTCAAAGCAATCAAGAGTTATTTGCATGCAGCAAGGGGTGCAAGGTGCAAATGCAGCGATTGATGCGATTTGTGGTGATGGTGGTGCACTGGAGGTGCTGGTGTTGTTACCGTGCCACTAGTTGGGCCACACAACGTGCACGCCAAGTACATTGTCCAGCAATTTGGCCAAAATGCCCCAAGGCTCATTTTGGAATAAAAATGTTCTTAACATATAATCTTGTTGCCTGTCAATCATTGAAACTCAATAATGCTAAATTCAAAGAAATTCGAACTTTTTGGGTTGTTGCTGTTTTATATAAAAGCTAAACTAAGTTTTCTTCATGATTGTTCTTTTTGAGATTCAACTTATTTTCAAATGGAGTCCTCTACTGACGATTTCATAGATCAATTTTTAGAAAAGAAGAAACGCCAAGTTAAAGAGTCATTGCACAAAGATATCGAACAAGCAGCGGATGACTTGTTTGGCCAGTTGTCGGTTCGAATAAAAGAAAAAGCCAAGCAAGCCCAAGCTTTGTTCCTAGCGGATTCCACTGGATCGCCTCCTCAAGTGGGTCCTGAACTGAACACTGGTCTGTGGAGCAGTACGTACTATTGCAAAGATTCCGACGAGGAGAAGTCGATGGGCGAAGGAAAAGATCCGGCGAGCCATAACGCGACTTACCATGCAGTGAAATCGTTTTCTCCAGGACAAGTAGAGCCAACTTCAGTCAAGATTAAACGTGAGCCTAGCAGTTCGAGTTATTCTTTGAATAACACCGAAAGCTACAATCGATCGGATATGGATTTATCTGCAAGCAAAGGCAAGTCGCAGCTAACCACTAAGGATGCACAACCAAGTGGAAGTGATGTACAGATGACATTGAGTCTCGAGACTGGGATCCCACTGGCCAGTTTGGGCAGAGCTCAAGCAAACCGCCGCAAAAAGCTGAAACCGACGAATGGCAAACCAATGAAAGCTAACTCATCTGAGTTGTTCTGCAAATTTCCACACTGCAACAAATCCTTCCACTACAAGAAGCAACTTAAAGCACACCAATTGGCACACCCATCGTTAACGAGATGCACACAATGACACAATGCATGCATACTTCAGTACCAGAATAAATGAGATTATTAAAATTATTAAAATTATTTGTTATTAAAATCAAAAATAAATATACCCAAATATACAGATATTGAATATTAATAATAATATTAAATTAATGATGACAATTTAGAAAAGGCATGAATTTATATAAAGGTTTCACTTTCTATCCAGACTAACAAATTTCGAATGCTTGAGTCCAGTGGAAGTATTAAAACTCGACTCCTGCTTCTTCTTGGTGTCATTTATATTTTTGGACAGCGATTTATATGAAGCAAAAACGTCAACCGCAAAGTAAAATAGATTTTTTACTTGAACGAGTCAATTTTGTCATTTAACAATTTTCTTAAATTAATATAATTATTACCAATTGTGTGTTTCAGAAACGAGTGAAACATTGAATTGAATGAACAATAAACAAAATTAGCAATAAGTTTGCAGAAATAGTTTGTTTTGAAATAACAATCTGACAATCTACAAGCTAGTTTCGAATGAAATTTTGTTTAATTCGAAGCAAGTATCAATTGAATTGTCTATGAATATAATATAATATCGATTATGACATCACATTCTAAACTATTACCGAGTTGGTGACATTGACGTATGCTTTCTTCAAAATGAGTCTGCTTTCTTGGATGGTGATGGTATTTGTTCTACCGTCTGTTTGTTTGCCAGCAAACTGCAATGACATGTTTGAGCAGGACTTTTCATCAAGCACGGAACGACACCGACAAGAAGAGATCATCTCCCGTTTTCCGGATTTCGACAGTGATGAAATGTCACAAGCCAATAACTATGATGACGAAACAACAGCGTCTTCCATGTCGATGTTGAGTAGTAGTGAAATGTATGAATCAGAGTTCACCACGGAACTGGTTGGTGGTGAAAAAGGTGCCGATCGCCACGACAAACAGACCGACAAACCCAAAATACGCATTTTCCTGGTGGTGGCTCAAGTGACGGCAACATTTGCTCTAACCGGAGTGTACCTTTTCTGGCAGTGGCTTCGCTTAGTCAGGAAAGGCAGTCAACTTGGCAATCGTTCCATGTCGTCAGGTTCATCTTCGGACCAATCTCAAGATTGGCTGCATCTTTACTAACCAAAAAGCTGAAGCAACCGCAATGGAATAACTTTCAATAGAAGTGCACTTTAATATTGCCATATTCACATATCAATAAAACTACAATGCTACAGTACCATTTGTCTATTTCTGATTTTCCCGCCATTTTTATTGAAGGCGTGGCTTAAACACGTTTTCAGTGATGAAGCTAGAGTCAAGACGCAACAATCTGTGTGGTTACGTTTTGTGTACGTACTGCTATGTTATCTTGAAGAAACCTTATTTTTAACAGCCAACATTCGGTCAAGTTGACAGAGTTGTTTGTTTCTACTCGTGTTTTCGTTTACTGGCTTTCGTTTATTTGATAAATTCTGTCATTTATTAATTATCGTAATGAATTCCACAATTAAGAAACAAGTGGCTGAAAAAAACAAAGCACCGATGGGCCAAGTTCGCCAATCTTCCCGAAAACAACAGTTGACACACAACAACTACAGCAACATTGCATCAAATCACTCTGGCTCAAAAAGAAGTGTCAAACACAAATCCGAGTCCTCCCCAAATGGATCGTATGGCCTATTCAACGGAGTAATGTTTGACAAGAACAGTGAAGAATACAAAAAACGTCGCGAGCGCAACAACATGGCTGTGAAGAAGTCTCGAGACAAGGCTAATATGATCATGCAAATAGCTATGAACCGTATTAATGATCTGAAACGGGAGAATGAGCAACTTGATGTTAAAATTCAAGTACTATTGAATGAGTTGGCTAATCTTAAATCCTTGACTGGACAAGCTTCGAGCAAATCTACCCAACCTGTCTATTAAGTTTTCCACACAGAATTTCAATATGTCAGTATACAGCCAAACGGCCATACTTTTATTTTAAACCTTTGTCCTGCATTATGCTTTAATATATTCTACCAAAGTGGCAGAAGCTAATTCACAATTTGAAGTCAAATTATATTTGTATCGACTATGTTGTAGATGCAACATAAGTCATTATATCATGAATATCATGTGTTATATGAACAATTTAAATTATTTAATTAATTATTAAGTAATTGAATAATAAACAATATTCACTAAATCGCGCATAATTATATTATTGTATTTTTGTGGTGACTGGAAGTGAGCGCTCGTCGAAATTTGTAAGATTATGTGTGTATTACTTGTATTACTTTCAGTACTTTTCACTTTCCGAATATCGTCAATAAGTGTCCAATATTGCTTTAGGGTCTACTGTGAGTTTTGTATTAATAATACAAACGAAAATAAATTCGTGTGAAAATTAGGTTTGTTATTGTTTGGAAATTAGCTTGAAGTTCAATCATTCATTGATTTATGAGTCATGACTCCAGCTGATAGGCCGTTCATATACAAAGCGACGTCCTGTGACAGTGACAACGACATTTGTTTTTGTTTTTATTTACCATACGAATTTCACAATCATTTGAGACTTCATCATCATTTGAGAATCATCAATGAATTTCCTCAAATTAACCTACCTTTTCATAATTACCACTTTCATTGTCATTTTGATTGCCATTATGCACCTTAACATGCTCATGATATCGACATCGCAGAACGAAACATTCATTAACCTAACCAACAAGCTTCAAAATTTTAAACAAACGCAACAACCTCACATTGATCGCTCTGCCATTTTTGATCGTTTGATCGACTTTTTCAACTTGTTTAAAAGTGCCAAAATGTTAACTTTGAAAGAGGAGACTGGAAAATTGTCAAAATTTTTCAAAACCAGTAATTATTCTTTAATTGTCACTTAATTTTTATAAAGTAAACTAACTTTTCACTAGATTTTCCTGAGATTTACCAATCTCCTTATGTGAAAGTCACACAGTTGAACTCTTCTTTTCTGTTTGCAGTTGGTAGTGAATTACTTTTTCAAAGTGGTCATCGACTACCATTTTTGATTGGCATCAATTTGGACAATGAACTGTACGATAACTCTTTTAAACATGAACACTTTCAGGTGGATTATGTCAGAGAAACTATTTCTGGTATTGGCACTATGAGTTCTAAGAGTATTGCAATGGTAAGACCACACATTTATCATTATGCCTAATGACTATTATATTTCACAGTCTTTGCTTGAAGCACTCACCCAATACCTCAGCATTGGTCACATACCCAGCCAGCCATTCTTTATTATTTTTCTCAAGGACGGAAACATGCTTGACCACATCAGTGACCAAAGTGTATCAGAATATTTTCGAAACACAAACATACGTTTTGAGTTTATTCTCGAGAGTCCGGGTGCCGTGCTGAATGGCTCAATTTCTGGTTTGGATTTGCTTGTGGCTGTGATTGGTGTCACTCGGAAAGGTTATATTGCGATGGAGTTGACTGTCAATAAACAAATGAGCTACAATGGCGGCAGTGCACTGAAGAACCACTTTTTGGGATCGTTTCCTTTACAGTCTTTACTAACTTCGTATTAATTTACTAACAAATTCTGTAACATTATTTTATTTTATTTTATTTATAGAATATCTACAAATTCGCAGTGTATGTTTGGCAAAGGAATTGAAATTTCTATGTTGGAACATTTGTCTAAATTTGTGAGAATGAGAATTAACTATTTTTGTTTATGAACTTGATTCTCCCACTTTTTCAGGCTTCCTATCCATTCCGATTGATATACAGTAATCTTTGGTTTTTTAAACCACTACTCTCTCGTATGATGCTCAAAGATCTCTACTGGCGGAGAATAATCAAGACCAACACTATTCTTCGAAATTATCACTTTATCAGAATGACCGAAACTGAGGCAAATGTCGATCAAATAGTGCACCCCAATGTGGACGCATACGCTCTTAAGGAGGTCGCTCATAAGCTGGCACACATTGAGCAAGTTAACTTGAAGATTGACGATATTTTCCAGCCTATGAAAAGACAATATGATTACAGAACAGAAGCTTTTCTGACAATAGCCAATAGTTTTCACTCCACTTATCCCGATTCGATTGTTATTCCTGGTGATTCCTACATGCATGCACGACTAAGGTATGATTCAACCAACAGTACATAATGTTGCATTGTTTCATTTAGAAACTTTGAAAATTTGACAACCTCGATTTATCAATTTAGTCCAATCATCATTGGGTTTGAAGATATGAAAAGGTATTAATCCTGAATTAAAGGTGGCAATATGTTTTATTAACATTTTTAAGTAGATACCAAACTAACCTGGAACGTTTAAGTTTGACTCACTACATCAACATTATCCGATTTTATTTCAATCTATTCGTTCTCACCAACAACCGAACATTGTAAAAATGAAGATTTACATGCAAATAAATAAATAGTGCAAATAAGACTTAATAATAGCAAAATTGCTGGATTACTAAAAGCTTGATGGGGGCCTTAGTTTGGTGCAGTCTCGACTTGAACTGTTTCAATCACTGGTAAGTGCCTCGTCTTACTTGGTGACACAAGCAAGTGCACAGCATGCTACTAATTAGTTACTAGTATAACAAGATAATTATAATAGTATTCGATGCAAACAAAACAAAGCGCTCGGACTAATTTGTTTGCATCTCTGCAAGATATTTGTTTATTGTTAGTATTTAAGAAATACAAAATTTGAAAGGTCTCATTTGCATTCAGCTTCTCATAATCTTCTCTTCAAGCCTTGATATCTTCAAGTCTAATGTGTTTCATGGCACTTCGACAGTGATTCTTGGTATGACCATAACCAAAGCATCTCAAGCAGAGAACCGCTTTTCGTTCAAGACAGTGCGCAATAGAATGACCTACATTCTTGCAGTAATGACAAACGTAGCTCTGTTGCTGTTGTTCGGTGGGAAACGTGGACAATTCGCCGGACACCGACACCACCGACAGACTGCTGATGCCTTCTTGTATATTCAGTTGAACGTCTTCTTGACAAAACAGTTGGCCCAAATTGATCAGTCTCGTGTACATAATAATCTCGTCTTGAATATATTTGCGAAGTTCGACCAATGATTTAGAGCGTTGACCAAGATCACAATGACGATTGAATTGTTCTTGCTTCATTTTGGGCAGCTTCGGAAATGCCAAAACAAAAGTGTCTCGCTCCAGTGGCTCGCGATTTTCTTTAGTAACCTTTAAAATGACCACTTGTATCTTGGCAATCAACTCAAGCAAATGCTTTTGATTTTCGATGTCGGTGACGTCTTTGATCTGAACAAACACGCGGAAGACGGACTCGATTTGAAATCGGATCCTAAGATCGCCAATATTGAATTTATCATTCTTCGTGTTAAAGACCGAAGCGTTCACTTTCTTTTGGCCAGCCTCGACTTTGAATTGATCATACAAATGCATCAACGTATCAATCCGATTATTACCCAACTTTCCGTAGTCGTTAGAAATTTTATTAGTCAACCTTTTAAGACCTTTTCGTATGGGGGCATTTTTGTTAAGCACAGTTTGGACAGTTCGCTCTTTGCTCTTCTGCTGCAGCTTGTTACGTTCCATGTCTTTGGCCATTTCGATGCATTGAGCCACTTTGGGATTGCGAGGAGCCATTTTGTTGTGATTCTCTGATGCTAGCAACTTTTGCGAAACAGAAATGCTTTCAAAGTAGATATTTTAATTTAACTAAACGAAACAGTAAAATGCTAAATTCAAAATTCGAACTAGCTTCACAAACGCGATTGCTTATGAAATGGACAATTAATTATAATATAGTAAGCGAATGATATTTTGTCTAATCATTCGTTTCAGTTTGCCTTTTGGGTGAGACATCACTTCTTAGCAAGAGACTGCTTCTCGTGGATTGAAAAGATCGATTGAGAAACAACCGAGAACTGAGATGATGTGCTTGCAGACTTGGTGGCGCTTTGCTTGATTTGGTCACTTTGTGATCGATCTGGTTTATTCGGTGCAGCAGTTGGTGGGTCAGCCTGTTCTTGGGAGAGACTGTTGTCTTGTGCCAATTGGTCGAACCGTTTGGTTTCGCTGTAGATCGGCTCAAACAATTCGTTATTCCGTTGGTGATTGCGGTGACTTTGAATGTTCAGGCAGCAACACACTTGGTCCACCAGCATGGAACAATGTGAACAACCGCAGCAGATAATAATCAACAAAATGGCAACCAAAAAGAGGAATATTATTGTAAGGATTTCTGTGTTGATTGTATAAAGTAAATAGATTAATTCATTGCAATACTCACTCACACGGACACCTACTGTTGATGATCTGTTTAGTATCTGCATCCCAGTCGTCCGGGTCCCACTTGATGCCGTGCATACTTGAATTTGTTTCGATACCCACCAAATGAGAGACAACCAGCAATAATACCAGAAATAGAGATGTCATTTAGGAAATTGTGAACAAATTCGAGTCAACACTTAAGTGCCAATTGGCTCACGAGTTTATCCAAGCACTTTTCCAAATCGCAAATGAATCATTTCGAATTCTATCAAGTAATCTGTGGAGTTTGATTCAAATATTGTTCAAATTATATTTGCATGTGTTGTTCTATTTGAGCAGTTTATAGCTACAATTTTCTGGCATTTTAAGTGTTTCAGTTGTCCTTTACCCCTATGACTTTACCTTAGCTCCACAGTGAAGTTGCCACTTTGCTTCAATGCCTTCCGATCAGTCGAACAGCAACGTCCAGAAGAAGGAGAAAAAGAAAACGCGCAATACGTCAACCGAATTGCCTCCAAGTTATCTACCACCTCGTCAACCAATCAATCCAAATGGCAAAGTCAAATTTTCTAAAAGCCCAAAGAACGAAAAATCAAAATCCACAAGTAATAAACGCGAATCAAGTAAAAGTGAGCGAAGCCAGTCGAATGGCTTTCGTACCGCGCCTAAACCCAAATCGTTGGCTGAGTTCAATCCAAACAAAAAGAAAAGCATGAAAGTGCCATCGGTGACAATTCTCGAAACGATCGGTGAAGTATTAAATCTGGTAGAAGATGAAAAAGAAGAGGTTAAAGAATTGGACGAAGACCAAGAGGCCAAACAACGAAAGATCAAGTTGGCTCAAGACAGGTCTATTCCGTTGTACAGAAATGTGGACAAACAAGTAGATGAAGGCACTGCAAATAGTCCCGAGAGCTCAGAGAGCGGTTCTCCGGAGTTCATTTCAACAGAGAAAAGTGTTTCGATAGAGGAATGTTCCGATGGGTTCAACAATGCGGAGTACATCAAACATTTGATTTCTGATTTGAATAGTCCAAATACAGAAGAGATTGCAACTGAGAGTAGTAGTGAAGCAAAGACAAGCCAAGGCAGCCAAGATGAGCAGTCTAAAAGGCCCTCTTTGGACGTTGACGAAGAAGATCATTTAGAAAAGAGCGGACGCAACCGACATCCCAGCGAAGTGTTCGACTCGCAAGTGCTGGGCACAGATCAGGAAGAGTTTGATTCGTCCAAATTCAAATCGATGGTGCGTCGATTTTTTCCATCAGAGGTGAAACTACCTGGCAGAGAAAAGCTTATCACTCACCCACGACAGCCGCGAGCTATAAATTGTACTGGTGCAACTTGTAACTGGGGCGTATGTTCCTGTTTGAAGATGTACATGTTCACTATACTGGTGGTGTGCACTGTCATATTTCTGAACGACAAGTGCTTCTTGTTGAGCAACAACTCAGAGGGAATCCCTGTAAAAGCTACTACCAAAGTGAGTGGTTTTGTGCCCAACGCTACAAACGAGACCAATCGTTGGATTCGAGTGCGAGCAATTGATCAACAGTCCTTAAGTGAGTTAATCTCTTCTTCGACAATTATTTCCACCACCTCTCCTCCTTTGAATGATTACCACAATAACTCTGGTCCAAACGAGTGTCCTTACAAGTGGTGTCGCTTGTGTTTGATTTTATTCGGTCTGATGGTATACCTGACCACATACATCATATACAGCTGTGAAGTTGTGCTGTATTATTACGATTATATTAATTGGTTCTTTTGGGAAACGATCTTAACTCTGCTCTTCAACATCCCTCTTTTGATCTTTTCGGTGTCATCGCCCCTTCTATCCTGGATCCTGGTCAACTTTGATAGCTACAAACCAATCCCCGACGCTTTATGTAAATGCCACTGTCCCTTGATGTAAATTCTAACTTTGTTATCTCCCTAGCAGTGCTTATCAACAGTCTTTTTGGTTTTATTCTGAGCCTAATAACATATCGGATGCACTCTTACGATGAGGATCCTCTCAACCAGCTGGACAACACCTACAACCCGGACATGGACGGGATTGTAAATATACTGCATCGCAAACAGTGGCTCAAGTTGTTCACTCTCGGCAAGCGGAATGACACCGAGGCAGCGATACAACAGCAGGAGACAACTAGTCCCAGCGGGGATTGATGATGTACTTTCAATAAATCTTTGAAACCTTTTATTATAATAATTAAGTAACTAAAAAGTGCCATCAGTCATCAGCTGATCCCCGATTATTTAAGTAATAAATGATGATCAAGTATGACTTCTTGGTGGGATTGTTTGCAGACTCGCCTGTTTATATTGCCAGAAAATACAATCGACCAGAAGAAAACAAATGACAGAAGGCACTAGCTAGTGCAGTTGCCTGTCAGGCAGAGTAGGCTGGTTGGCCCATTTGGCCCAAAAAGTGCTTCTAAATAAAAGAACTGCCGCGTTGATCTATCGTGATGTGATCACATCAATTGTGAATTGACAATTTACACTACAAATTGGTCATTTAAATGTCATTAAAATTGTAGTACGGCAAGTTGAATGAGGCCAGAGTGGCCAAAGCAAATTTAATGAACAGATTATAATACTGCTAATGAGCCATAAATAATGGCAATACTAAAGCACATAAGAGTGCATCATACTCGAAAGGGCATTGTTACCAATAAGCGGTGGTCGTACCACGGATGCCCTGCTGTTGACCCGACGGCATCATGCCGAAATCGGCTTGTCGATAGTTAGACAAGAGAGGAGCCATCGGATCGTTACGGTTGCTGCTGGGAGGCGCAATGGGCTCGTACAATATGGCGCCATTTGGTCCATTAGAGCCATCCGAGTTGTTGCTACAGCAGCAGCAACTTACAATCGAAATGAAAAGAACGATCAACACCACGATGACCAACGCCAGGAGAATGCCGTGTGGAAAGACTAAATTAAGAAAGGTTAATTAATTCGTCAAAAAGAAGAAAATCAAACGCACCTGACAAGCCTAGAATGAGAGACACGGAAGTGCTGCTCAGCGAAGTGCCATTTCGCTGTGAGGTAGTACCGTTTGATAGTGACCAAATAGTTTGGTTTACAGATGGACCAGGAGATGTCTTGGACGAGTAGTTCGCGGTGACCGAAACCACTTCGAACTCGGTCGTAGCGTTGCCTGTGTCCACACTGGAAGCATTGCTCACCAAACTGGAGACAGTGGTCACCAAACTAGAGGCGTTGG
Organism: Rhizoglyphus robini; assembly: GCA_023373905.1. Taxonomy (NCBI): domain Eukaryota; kingdom Metazoa; phylum Arthropoda; class Arachnida; order Sarcoptiformes; family Acaridae; genus Rhizoglyphus; species Rhizoglyphus robini. The sequence continues at coordinate 6,894,031 of JAKIJQ010000001.1, read as the reverse complement.
TCACCAAACTGGAAGCATTGGTCACCAGACTTGAGTCAGTGGTCATCCCACTAGAGGCATTGTTCACCAAAGTTTGGCTTGGAACGGTGACCTCAGTTTCCAAAGAAGTCAGACTAGTGACATTGAAAGCGGCACTTTCTTGGTCGGTGACATTCGGCTCAGAACTGACCACATTGATGGCGAGCAATGGCAACATGAGAACCATCATCGAAGGCAACATATTGAGCAATAGACTTGAATGACAAGAAATTAATATGCTTCTGCAAATAAATTACACCAAAGTGAGACAACTCAAACAAGAAATAGTCGTCTAATAGTGAAAGTGCAGTTCGGTTGTGTGAACATTTCGAACAAATGTCGTATAGTTTGCAGTTTGTTCCCTGTCAACTAGCAATACTTTAACAAAAGTGCATAAACGAACAATTGGTTACCAATTGATTTGACTTGTTACATGTAATATTTATTCATTGGCTTCAATCTGTCCATAGATGCACAAATGTGCAGAATAAGTCCTGGCAGTGCCATTTCGGCGATGACGCCATTTACTGCAGAATCGTCTACTTGTTGAGCCATTGGCAGTTGGCTTCAGTTGATTTCAGTTCTCATCTTCTAAACCTTGGGCTTTTGAAATACACAGATGCTTAGACTTCATAAACAGACAAAAAGCCAACAAATTGTCTTTAAGATTTAAATGTGCATTATACAATATTATCAGTATTATCCAGTAAAAAATTCCATTATTTTTATTGCCTTAAATGTCAATGTAAAACTGTCCAATACATTTGCGTTACAATTGCTTTGATTCAATTTGACCTTCACTTTTACAGATCTGAATGCCAAGTATTTGAACATATAAATATCAGCAATTTTATGTAAAGTTTATATCCTAAAACAAAGTAAACATGTCCCATCTGAGTAAACTGTTCTACTGGGGTCCTCTACTGGGAATATCCATTTTGATGTGTGTCATACTGACCACGATACATTTCTTCGTGCAAATGTATTTCCCACTGGGTGACCCACAATCCTTGGTCATGTTCATTCTCAGTATCATTCTCACCGCCTTAATGATTCATTGTTATATTTGTGCCATTCTGGAACATCCAGGTTTTGCCCCAACAGGCTGGCATCCAGAAAAGATTGAGGACGAGAAATATTTGGATTATTGCGAACGGTGTCAGTCGTTCAAGCCTCCTCGAAGTCATCACTGCTCTCGGTGTGGTCGATGTGTGCTCAAGATGGACCACCACTGTTACTGGGTGAATGGATGTATCGGATACCGCAACCAGAAATGCTTCTTCTACACGGTCTTTCTCAGTGTGATAGGATCAATCTATTCGTTTGCCATTCTGTACAACGCAATGCACCGAGTTGTGTACTCAATTGCCAACCCAACAACCAATCAGCACATATTTCTATCACTAAAAGGACTTTGCCTTGTACTCTTTGCAATGGCCATGGATTTGGTGGGTGTGTTTGGATTTGGACCACTGCTCTATGTTCAGGTGAAAGGCTTGATGCGAAATCAGACTCCAATCGAAGAATTGATTGTTTGCAAGGCGAATCGACTAGAGCGTAACATTCCTTTTGTTTTTCCTTACAACCTCGGAATTTGGAACAACGTGAGGCAGGTATTGTTTGAATCACTGCAAGATGGCATCACCTGGACAGTGCTTGGTACATGTGACCAATACACTCTCACAACCGAACAGTTGCAACACAAAAAGATTTTAATGCAAAATGCCACCCGTTATCGAGCCACATCGCCATTCAACGGACATTGTTTTCCTCTATTTTCGCAGGGATTAAAAGTGTGCGCATCCTTCCCGTGGAATCTTAAAACAAGGCTCATGCTGAAGGTAAATGATGACATTCTGGTGATGCAATCCACAAAGCAATGGCTGTTTGGAATGAAGATCAATTCAGAGAGCGGTGAACAGGGCTGGTTTCCATCGAAATGTGCGCGTTTAGTGGAGATGGATGAAGACACAATCGACCATGCTACCAAACAAGAGTTCAATGAAGATGAAGAGATGCATTCTGATTCGAGTGAGTTAGTATTGGCGAATTCATTGACAATTTGGCTGTGCATCCTGAAAGTAAAAAGGACAACTAAAAACTGATTGTTGCATTGAAATTGAGAGCAAATCATCTAAGCAGAACAGATGGCGATTATTATAATCATTATAGCACTAAAGTGACTTAATAAATACAATTTGTTTTTGTTTAACATTATTTTGAAGCGATTAAGTTATTGGACCAATTTAACTGGTGACTTAATGGAAATAATAATAAAATAGAAACCTTAAATTATTGATATAAAGATGCAATTTAATAATTCATAATTCAATATAAATAATTGTTTACAAGTTTAGTGGATAAATTGACAAATCAAATATAACGATGACAAATATGAACAAATGTTGCTAGTTGAGATAAGTTGAGATGAGATGGGCTCGTACAAAATGTGGTGCCATGCCACCATTGAGAATGCAAAGTGGATGAAAGCGATATCGAAATGAAAGCACACAAAATAGTATAAATCAAAAATAGTAAAATAATAATAAATTAAATATGGTACAACCAAGACAAGACAAGCAATAAATAATAATTGTAATAGAGTAGAGTGGGCAGAGGACAGGGCGAGTTGCTTTTGGGGCTAAGGTAGTGTTGCACACCCTGTACATCAGTTTGTTGTTGTGTGTTGACATCAATTTGGACAGATAGATCTATTGAGATTGCACACAATTCTTTGAATGAGTGAGATAATTCATTAAGTACACCTTTGACACAAAAGGTACTAAAGGTGTGAGTGCCAACATATCAAATGGAGAGTAAGCAACAAATGGGCAATGTATCACCGTTGAGTTTCGTATCATAGTAGATCTATAGTAACACATCGGACTCATCAATGCGTCATCACTGTCTTGTACTGTAGTGTTCCTTCTAAATGGTTTATATCAAAAGTATCAATATCAAAAAGACTTGGATATCCCTAAGTGGGAGTGGAGTGGGACTTGATCACACTGGTTTCCATGCACGCACACTAGACTCGATCGTTCGGGTGGTGGTCGTCCTGATCGAGGTTTAGTTTCTCTTTACTGCCCGACAGCGTGGTGCTGCTTGAACAGCTGCTAATGTTGCCCGCTCTGTCCTTTGCAATGAGTGGAATCTTCGGGGAAGAATCGTTCAAATCAGGTGCTACCCGAGATGTGCTAATGCTGCTTTTGAGAGCACCCGTACTGCTGCTTCCACCGAGAATCTTTACCGATTGGAACCCACTGTCCGGGTGACTGTCCTTGAGAATGAGATCATTGTCACTGCCACTGCCACCCGATTTGGATCGTTTGCTCTTGCGACCATTGGGAGGAGTAGACACATCGACATCTTCCAGTTCGACATTGTTGGGTGATTTACGGTTCTGTTGAGGCCCACAACAGGTGCTCTGTAGACAGTTGTCGTTGCCCTGTCCAGTAGGACAATCGAGGGCGCAGTTGTCTATAGTTGGGTTCCACTTCAGTGGCACTTCAGACTCGAATTCGACAAATTCTGGCTGAATGGTGGTGGAGTGAATGCCTTCATTGTGGAAGAATTCCTTCACCTTTTCGGCAATTTGCATGTAGTCATGCAAATTACGACAACGAATGTGGGCTGAGGCAATAATTCGGTCACCAGCCAGTTGCCATACGTGAAACTCGTGCACTGCCAACACGCCATCAATCTCTTCCAACAGTTTACGTTGCAAAGAATCGATTTGAATATGAGTTGGCACCGTTTGCAGGAGAATCAACGCGGAATCAACCACTAGAAACGTTACAAGATTAGTGCATCTAGGATACGTTATTGTAACACTTACACAAAGGCAGAGTAGAGTGGGAGATAATGACCACCATGATAACAGAAAGACCAGGATCGACATAAACGTTGTATTTCCATTCGGTATATTGCACAATTAAGGCACTGATAATCACGATGACCGAACCAAGTGCGTCGGCCAATACGTGCAGAAACACTCCGTGCATGTTCATATTGCGGGCAGGCCGCTTCTGTTGTTGTGGTTGAGGGTGAGTGTGATGGCCATTGGTTCCGTTTGCCTGCTTGTTTCCTTCAGTGCCATTCACTACCATGGTAGTTTTTGCTTCGGCATCTGTGTTCGGGTCAATCACTACAATGTCTTCCTGAGGGACATGCATATGACTGCCACCACCATGACTGTGGCCATGCTCTGAACAGAATATAAAATTAGATGTTTATAATAGAAAAATCATAACAAAACAAACCGTGAAATAGAAAAAGGCCAATAATGTTAACGATGAGACCTATGACACCCACGACCAGAACCAACATTGGATTGTGCAACCGTTCTGGGTCGACAAATCGCTTGAACGATTCGATCAGAATGGAGAAACAAAGTGCCAGAAGAAAGACCGCATTAATTAGCGCACCAAGCACTTCAGCTCGTGCCCAACCGAATGTGTTCTTTGACCATTTCTTTGGAGACATCTGCAAATATAATATTAATAAGAAAGTGCAAAAACACATTTGAGTACTACTTACTCGAACGGACACGTATGCAATGACTAGAGCAACCACATCAGAAAGCATGTGGAAGGAATCGGCAATGAGTGCAGTGGAATTGGTCACATAGCCAACAACAATTTCCACCATGAAGAAGAAAAAAGTGAGACATAACATCGACAGGAGACGACATTTGGCGTTGTTTAGCATCCCCATTTCAGATGATATATGTTGGAACAAATTGTTGAGAAATTATGGAGAATTGGTCGATTCACTTGCAAACAAAGTTGTCGATCACTTGGAAGTAGATACTGGGCGAGTTAAGTATTTGGGTTGCTCCCTTATAAAAACAAAATTGGTTCTGTTGATAAAATAAAAATAATTAATAATGAGAGAACATTGAAGCATACACACGCACACATTGACCAATTTAAAATGGAATTTTAATGAAACAGAAATTACAAGTGAACTAGCATGAAGAAACTTCACAGCTAAAGTGTCATACACCGAACAAGTCAATTCCTACAAGGCAATCGCCTCTTTAGCATATCTCCATGTGCGCATAGATATACCGAGACAAGTATTAGTAATAGTGCACATAACACATGCACTATACACGAAAGTATTAGTAATAGTAACAATCTTGCAGCAAAGTGATTTATGGCCGAGTGTAGATCAATGATAGGCTGTCAGGCAAATAAGCATTGACACAAAGGTGCATCTATTTGTACATACTCTCGTGTGTAGGCAAATCACATCTCGCAATATAGAAATAGAAATATTTCTCATACATTGGCGGCACATCTGCCTTTGAAGGGCAGTAGAGAATGAAGTCGCACTCATTAGTGGAAGGTGTAAAGATGCGACAAAGAGGAGACTCAACAAAACAGTACACTTCTATTGATTGAGACCAATTCCGCGAATGGGCCGACATATGAGGGACGTCTCTGAAGGGTCCTCAGGATTGCACACAAACACACACACACACACACACACACCTAAACCCCTTCTAAATCTAATCAACAAATCTCAACCTCGGCCTGACAATCTTGTCTGCACAAACGATAACCTCCCGAGTCTAAGAATTTCGATGGTGTCATGTCTGGCTGGTTAGTTGAGAAACACTGATTGCGATCAACACATCGAATGTGAACGAGCGGTGCAGGCACACAGGCAGTCCTGTAGTGGCAATGATTTGTCTTTCCATCCAAGTGGCACATCTCACTATTTCTCACTCTCTCGCCATATTCACAGTAACAGTAAAATGTGAGCACATCTCACCGTTGGCTCCAGCACGAGTAGTAAGGCATTTTTCGCTGCATGAGCGGTAAATTGATGTCTTCTTGTTTGTTTGTAGTGAACACTCGAGTAAAAACTTCAATGTCATCGAAAAAGGCAAACGAGAAAAAAGAGACATCGCTTGAGTCACTGCAACGAGTGAAACAAATAAAAGCAGAGACTTGCAACCTGACTTGTGAGTGATGAATCGAATCAAGTCGAACTCAACATATAACAAGTGAGAGGACTTGAGCCTAAAGGTCTAATGCTGGTGAATATGCTTGCACTCACTCTAACGGTACTGAGTGCTCATGAGCAATCAAGTCATATCCAGTCTGGACAAGATTCGATTCGGTAGCAACCGAAAATAGCAGAAAATTCCAAAACACACACGAACCCAAAAGAAATGCTAATAAACCAGTCATGATGTGAGGCCATGGAAAAGTAGCTCACGTAATTTGAGCTGCCTTCACAAAGTCATTTAAAATTCAATGCCAATTCAATTTAAATTGGAATGCAAACCAATTTACATTTAAATATATTTGAATAACTCAGTCCAACTTAAAGATGTCTCCAACATATATTTGCAAGTTCAATCTAATGCATAATTGATGCATAGCAGACAGCAAACAAACCAACCTGTCAGTACAGTAATATATTAATTAGCATAACCGATCAAACAATTAGCGAGTTCATGTCAACGAACACAATAGGACAAACAGGTTTGTCAACACAGCAACCAGTTTGCCTGTTCGAGAGTGCCTCTCAGTCAACTGGTGCACTCAAGTGCCAACCAGTGTCACACTGCCACACTTTTTTGTCTGTCAATTCGCTGGTCTATTATTAAATGTCTATCAATTCCCGTACGGAAGAATGGACACAATCTTGTTAACATTGATGAATTTTGTTCTCTTGGCATCCTCACAAGTGCAATTCCACCTAGAGCACCATTCAGTAATAAGACATGCACACATTCAATCGCTTCGCAATCAGTAATGAAATGCAAGTGACAGCTATTGCTGCCAGCTGTCAATGTACTCTCCATCGACGCATCAAGCCATTAGTACCATGCATAATAGTGCAAATTAAATTAAGCCATCCTTTTGTCTCCCTCTCAAGCATTTCAACAAGTTTCAATAACTGCCATTAGCCAATACTGCAAGTGTAAACGATTATTTTGTGAACTAATTGCACCACAATACACCTACTTGTTCAGTGTTGTGAGTGTTCAATAAGTTATTCAAAGAAGGCTAACAATGAAAGAAAATGAGAGAAAATTCTTTTTGAACAATCTGTGCAGTATACTTATAAGCAATCGTGTATGGGTAATTGGGTACTGCACAATGAAAAATCCAAACTCGTAGGCGGTGCAATCGAGTCTAGACCAGTAGTCAGTTGAGTAGGTGTTCAATAGAGAGTGTACCATAAGACATGCATTCAAACACAAACATTAATTAAAGTAAACCAATAAAAACACCCTGTACAGTGCACACCCTAACAAACGGTACATTACAATTATTATGCAATAGCTCAACGAGCACACAATCTCCAAGTTCACCACAAGTTGATTGTCTTTTGTTCATTCACTTTTTCTCTATAAATAACTCACATTTCTTCTGCATTAATTGCGCAATACAAACAAGCCCAGATAATAATCAATCAGAACTTCTACTAAGCAGTACTTCCAACCAAAATCACTCTCACAAATAATTTGGTAAGAAAACAATTAATCAATACTATTAAATAGACAAGATCAATGAATAAAGCACACATTACGAAATGTACGAAAGCAAATGTCGGTTGAGAGTCGCCAAGAGAGCGCAGTCAGTACATAATTATCATATCATATCGTTTTTGAGATCGTTCCAATTATGCATTACACTACTTGTACACCCCAATAATCTCCACGGAGTATCTATTAATTGGGTTCGTTTTCGCTAGTAGCACAAATAACACAAAAATATATAAATAAAACATATACATTATACCAAGTCACTGAAAGACAGTAAATATAGCGAATGTATCACAATAAGAACCTGTTTCCTATCTTGTCCGTCCAATATATTTGCCTAACATTAAAAGTACATTTCATCAAATAGATCAAACACGATTGTTTGCGTGCCACCAACTGGCAATAACATTAACGATCGAACTTGAAAGTAAACATCAATTGAATGTATTCTCACACAGGGAAATATATTCAATTATTTATAAATTAATCAATCAACCAATAATTGAACAGTAATGACGCAGTGACGCACATTGCACTACAAAGGGAAAGCGCGTTGTTTCATAATTAAATGTTCGTTCATCAATTGCCGTTCATAAAGTTACTCATTAAGCTAATAACTCTAATATGTCAATCAACCAAATTATACAAATGAAAATATCAAATGCTTTGCTCAAATTGTCATATAACATGGTCTTTCAGTGAAAATGTAGAACGTTGTGTGTACCTAATATATATTGGGACCTAAACTCGACGTGTCACTTACAGCCCTCAATAGGAAGAGTTGAGTTAAACAAATATTGAACTTTGATAAGACACACAAATCAATCATACAGAGCAATACGATTAGATCAACTTACCAATGTGGAGGAACTTCGATTATGCCATACAAGTTGTATGATAGCACACAATGGTAAAACACACACCACTAAACACGATAAGCACAACAAGAGGCAAACATTGAAGGAGACCAAAGTTTAGAGTTCAAAAGTATGACTTGCCCGATGATTCACAAGCGCCACAAACAATGGCATTCAATATGCTTTGGTTTATGCAAGTGCACTGCACAAGTTGCCAATTGGCTATCCGAACAAAATCACTCACAATCGTCACACAGACGCACACAATTGTCAAAGAAATCTCACGAACAAACCATAGACGCAATTGCTTATATAGGTGATAATACAAATCAAGAGAGAAATGGACAGGAAAAATTAAGTCTAACAGAAGACGAGAAAAAAGAACGAAAATTGGTCGATTCAATTAACGATGAAATGTGGACGCATGTGAAATTCGCATAATGCAAAGTGCACAAGTTCGGGGCCACAGTTCCACAAGTGCACTAACGAATTTAATAAAGTAGACACTGAGCACTAAAGAGATCAGCCACTTAAATACTTAAAAGCACTTACTCTAAATAGTAGAGAATTCGCCAAATATAATAAAAAAAGAAGGAGTGCTATTTCGAGCAAGGAAAAGACTACAAGCCTAAAAATGTATAGAATTAGACTTTAATTCATTGATAATTACAGACAGGAAGTGCCAGCTTCCTAATCCCAAATATTCACCGTCTTTTGAGAAAATATTGTTCAAGAATTAATTAGCAAGAACAATCTAGGCATACCATTATAAGTGTCCATATATGAAAAAATACATATCACGGATAAATCTCAAATCTGGGGCAGTTTTGAAACATTTAGATTAAGCATTCCATCAAAGAATTGTAGAAATGTTTGTAAATTGATGTTCCATATAGCACCAGAAATTCAAGGTAACTTTCACTGCATATTATCACCAGGATTGTCAAACTTAACAACACACAAGAAACAAAAACAATTCAAAGGTGCAAAACAATAAACTTCTTAATAACTTTCCTTGTGTACTTTTCTTATCTCATAGTACAAAATACTATACGATCCATAAATTATGCTATTAGCTGACAAAATATATACATTAAAGAAGACAATACAAATGACAGTTGGCCCTCAAGTCAAAACATATTACACTGACATGCAAACTTATTTAGAAGAAAACGAACATTAAAAGAGACAATTTTGAAAGTAGTATACTTAGAAATTCCAAGATCAAGGAATTTTTAGATATCAAGGTGAGTGAATAGAAGTGAAGGTAATGTACATGTGTAGAATGTGTGTAAAGCTAGCTATAGAGTGGAACAAAATTCTATACATTTCAAATTAACGTAAATTCCAAAGGCCACAAATAAGTAACAAAAGACTCACCTTGATATTCGTAATCAGAAAAGTTGAGTATGTTTCCTAGTGATGACAAGTTAGAGACAAACAGACAGAGGAAAGTTGTTGAAAGAGCTTCTGACGCGTCAAGCCAGTGAGTTTGCCTTCAAAACTCAATTTCCTTGTTGGTCTTGCAGTAGTGGATTGTTAATGAATGGCACACAAAGACGTGAGTCACCACGGCAATTCAATTCAAACATGCACACAGACAAATAAAATAACAATAAAATTAAATTAAATCACAAATAACGTTAATAGTAATTTGAGATATAATTGATGTTGTGACTAAATGGCAGTGGCTCACTGTGAGATAATGAATAGAAAATGACTCGAAGTTGTTCAACTGGATTATTCGTCAAAATATATTCAAAATACTGCTGCAGGATGATGACTATGTTGAGTGGTGTTGATAAGTGTGTAGATAAGTTGCTTGTAGTATTTTGCCTCAGACAAGACTTGATTTATCCTATCGGCAGCATTATATAATCGACAAGATTATAATCATTAAAAATCACAACAATAATGAGACGTATATTAATTTAGTATCAAAGATTGTAGCAGTGATGAGTGGACGAGATGAAAATGAGAAGGAATGCTGATAAATGATGATAGTACAGTATTGAAGTGAGTGCAATTCCTTCGACAACTAGATTCGTACTGAAAAACGATCCTTTTCGGTGGCTTCTGCTTCTTCTTCTTCTTCGCACACCAAAGTACGACGTTCAAGTTCAGTTCAGCAAACTGTTCTGCACATACACTAGTACTCTTGAATTTTGTGATTATTATTTGTTAATAAACATCTGGAATAACGAGGTAGTAGTCGGTTGAGTGTGAAGAATCTTCTTCTGCATCGACGACTTTGAACGGCAGTTAGTCTCTCGTTTTTGGTTCGTCTGTGTGTTAGTTGCAATGTGAGCACATGGATCTGCCAGTTGAGAGACCGAGTGACTGATTGGAGTGTGAGAGTATGTATGCTTTCTACATTGGGAGCCACCAGTCGATCCACAGTAGAGTACAGTAGAAGTGAAGCGCGTGTTGGTGCCTTGGTACTGTTGCTGGCCGCTGTATTGTTGCATGCACGCCTGTGCGCCAAGCTGATCAAATAGATGACGATGATTTGCAGATACGGGACGATTTGTTGCACATACAGCGAGAGGATACTTCCCAATCAGTGTAGTTGTAGTATTAGCGGGGTTTGCAGAAGTTCAATGAATACTTGAGGTAACAGGAGAGACTTCAACTTGTGTAGATGCGGCAACTGGCTGTCTGTGTGTGCGACTTCGAGACTGGATTTAGTTTGCTGTTGAGTTCGTGGTTCAGATAATCAAAAAGAAGACGATTAAAGTGGCGAACAGCACTGAGGAGATGAGGTTGCGGGCGTACAGGCAAGCAGAAGACGCCAAGAACCTGTGTGTGTCTGTTTGTGGTGATGCAGTTGGGCTGACTTGGCCTTTGATAGAGGCAAACCAGTAAAGTGTGTTCTGTGCTCGGAGTGTCCAAGTGAGAGGGCGATGTCTTTTCCTGAGTGAATTCGGAGTGAGGCTGAAAGGCGAACACAACACTTGAACGATGGTGTCGATGCTGGACAGTGCTTTTCCAAGCCTGGCCAATTATACACAAACAACCCCTTGCTTAGTGTGCAGACAGAAAAGACCACCAGACCGTAGTATAACTGTAATCTAATCAGCCAACTATATCTTATTCGTAGGCAGTAGAAATGGCGGCAAAATCTGTTCGGACTTGGGATGCAAGTAAACACTTTCGCCTAAAGAAAAAAAGATAACGTTACTAACGCTCCGCATACAAACACACAAGTATAACCTAATGAAATAGTAAACAACAAACAATGTATTGACTCTGTCCCTCTTCTTGGTGGTCACCTTTTGATGTAAACCCAAGAAAAATCGCTTTTTGAGACGAAACACATCTGGGCATCGGTGAATTAACGGCTCACCTCGGCCACACAACACAACAAACCAGCTAAATGTGCGCACAATCGGTCTGTGTTGGATCTACTGGCTTCTGGGTCTTCTGCTCTTTCTCTCTGCTTCCTTCTTTCAGTGTTGATGTTGGCCGGGTGTGAATGTTGGACTCAACTGATCGATGGATGCAACCAGACTGGACAGACAGAAACAGTCACACAGGGCCACACCACAATAACAAACACAACTCGAAGTGAACAAGCTCGGCTACATTCACTCGAATCACTTCTGTGCGACACTATTTACACTCACTCGAGGTCGATACACTCGAACTTTATTTGGCGCGCGCGCCATCGAAAATAGTGCGTATTAAGGCTCTGGAAACAAGTTCATATTTAAATTAATAAAGTTTAAAAAATTAAATTATAATTTATTGTTCAAGCATAATTCAAATTGTGATCTAGAAATGCAAAACAATTATAATAATCAGATTGTTTAAAACTTATTTATGTGATGTGTTTGCTCACATTTTGAAAAAATAGAGCCCAGATTAAATCATTGAATCGATTTGCATTTACGAAGAATAAAGTGCACATCTGTGTCTTGGGTGGATGAATTATTGTCTGGTGACTAATCTACTGGATGTTTGCAAATACTACGAGCCAAACAGTTATTGTGCATCTAAACAATTACTGAACTATATAATCACACTGTTTGAGTTGCATAACTCGAAATGATGATTCTGCAGAATGCAGATCGATTAAACAAATGCGGAATGACGATGGTTGCCAATGATGAATGCAATGACTGACAGGAGTGAGCTGATTGAGCAATTGCTAGATTTACAGTTACAACTAACTCGCGCAAATGGAAGTGAAATGACATTTACATGTGACCACAGTGACACTGTTTCCTTTCGAACACAACATCACAAACTGACAAGTGGCTGGATTGAGGTTGACTCATTTCATTTGTATTACAAGTGCAATTGTTAATTGCCTATCGCGCAATGTTTATTGAATGTTTTTGAACTAGAAACTTATTGATAAATATCACTTACATTTATTAAAATTTAATTCCAATGGTTTGATAATATAAAATATATAATATAAAATTTCACCAAATACCTACCATACTTCATGATGAGTGCACAACGCCAATAGGAAATGTATTTCGAAAGGATGCAAGCGCAATAATTGAGTGACATTGACATTCACCAAGTATGCCTTTCACTTCACCAATTGGTAATCAACTAATCTTTCAATCACTATTTGGAAAATTACACCAAATAAACTTGAAAATTCGACTGATAAAACTGTTCAGGTTTAATTGAGCGTAATTGTGCAACATTGTTTTACCATTTAGATGGAGCGACTTTTGAAAGTACTTACGATACTTTGTCATTACATAGCACACATACCAATTAAAATGTATTGTTCTAATATTAGTATTAAATAGATAGATTGTATTATTATTTATTTGTTGAAAATACTTATTTTATTGCTCTTTCACTGTCACATTTGCATAGTCACCGTCACTTGGTGCATCAAAGTACAGTGTGAATTGAAATATATTCACGCGAATGTCAAACTATTGCAAGAGTGCATTCCTGAAAGTTCTCCTCAAAACACCCTGTAATTTGACTGCTTATTTATAGAATAGTGTCACTTTACCCATGAGAACAGAATTATGTCATTCTATCAAAATGAATATGAATATAACAAATTAAACAGTAAATATATCAAGGAATTGTTAAAATTCACTTGACCAAAAATATAACAAATAGTAAAATAGACACAGAAATACATTTGTCGATCATTACTTTGGTCTAGTTTAGTTGTTGAGCAATTGTATAGAAGAAGACAAATAATTAATTGTTGCTATATTTAGGGAATGTACATTATGTGAGTGTGTGCTTTGATATAATTAAAATACTAATTTGGATATTGTTCTTTGTGGGCTTGTGACCAATTAGCAAATGGCCATTGCGACAGAGTCATTGTCATGCATGCATTAATGGCCGAATTACGATTGCAAACCAAAAAGGTTGCAAATGGTATACGTGCAAACAGAACTCTTCTATTAATACATTCTCATTAATTAATAAAAAATATGAGTTGCACGAATGGCACGAATAGAATTGTTAGTTCAGTGCTCAATTGTCCATTGTGATAGATTGCAATTGACAATTGTTTAGTATTTTCAACCAAGTTTAGTCGAAAGTATATGCAAATGCAAAAGATAACAAGATTGTCATATATGCAATTGCACTTGACAATCCATCTGGCAAATGTCATCAGCACAGCATTTTTCACAAGCACGATTTATATCGAAATCAACCCAAATCACTATTAACCAATAGAATGACACTAACGTGACACCATAAGATAAGTGTGCTAATGTATTATCTTCAATGGATTGTTTGCTTGTGAGTGAATTTAGATGAAATATTCATTTCAATATTTTCCTGTGCAATAAATCATCACATTGGCTAACAGTGCAACAATGAATATACTTTCACACAAGAGTAAATGGAAATGTCGAATACTTCCAAATGAGGACATCGATCGATGATAATGAAGTGGTCAATGGTGGGAATCTGCAACTTTCAAACAGTTCACAAACTTCAGTGTCATTCAAATGCTAGCTTACTGAAATGTTTTTGTTTGACAAATAACACAAATACACATTGCCGGCTCGTGGTCGATAAATTCAAATCAATTAAAAAGTAACAATTTTACAATCAACTACTTATCTGATGGCATAATGCAACTTTTCTTCTCGTGGTTATGTAATTTGCTTTGTTAAAATAAAATGTCATCAAATCAATTACAACATAATGGAGTAAAAGTTAAACTCACTCAGACAGACTGTCTGACAGTCATTAAGGTAAGACTTGACGGTTATGCAGTGAAAACAACGTTTTAGCCTAAAAGGATAGGATTTAGTAGCCTTCTCTATTTTTGTAAGGAATCTTCGTTTGTGGGCCGATTTGGACATATGATACCTTTTTGGAAAGATAATCGCATGGACAAAATAATTATCTCAACAGAATACCCAGATTTGACAAGGTTTTAATGAAATTTAACAAAATGTGTGAAAAAGGTATGTTTTTAGCTTTGTGATCAACTCGTGATAGCACAAAGTCTAAATTGTGTATTCTGTTGAGATAATTATTTTGTCCATGCGATTATCTTTCCAAAAAGGTATCATATGTCCAAATCGGCCCACAAACGAAGATTCCTTACAAAAATAGAGAAGGCTACTAAATCCTATCCTTTTAGGCTAAAACGTTGTTTTCACTGCATAACCGTCAAGTCTTACCTTAAATGACTCAATGAGCTTGTGCATGAAGCACCATCTATGTTAACAAAATACAACTACTATTTTGTTTTTTTCTGCTCAGTGCCTATTTGCAAATAGCAAGAAAAGTAAAGTGAAGTAAAACTAAAAACAATACAAATTGAACCTAAACGTCCCAGACACCAATTAACTCAAGGTAATGTGTAAATATTGAAAGCCTTTTTCACTATCTTATTTTATACATTTCTTTTTACAGCGATCTAATTCTGTGTCGCACATTAACCAATTTGACATGTGCTCGTTAGCCAAGAACAAGATAACGACGACGGTCTCGATATGACACTTATTGGAGGTATTCAGAAATGTGGAAAACGTCGATATTCTCGAGAATATATGGAACGACTCAACAACAGCATTTGATAAAACAAAGAGAAACAAATATATAAAAGAGCGAAGACGAAACAAGATACCATGGTATATTATCAAGTAAGTCATATTGTGTTGCTATCATTTCATTGACAAACTTGTTGCAAGTTACTTGTATCTTCTTGCATTGCTTGGACCTTGCACCTTTAATAATATCTTCAATATTATCTCTCTTTTGGAAGGTAACCAGTTTAGGCAAGGTTTTCACTCACAATAACCCACAAGTTTGTTAATTGCTTGTTATTATATATCTGATATAATATGAAATTGTGCTCAGCACAATTTAGGGCTATCACATTGATTTGATTTGATAGGGTCATATCATCAACCTTGTGAGACAGCTTTATCAATTGTTTTAATATTTTTAAATGACTACTATGCGAGTGATTGGCTCGGTGTGACAGTTTGGGGACGAGTAAGTTTGGTATATAAAGCAAATTGTCTATTGTTTGACTTATTTTCAAATTGATTTTCACTCACCCAAACAATGCTCTTCGTCGTCAGTCTGTTTTGTTTGGCAGTTTGCTGCTATGCAGAGACAATTAATGTGCACAATGCACAAGCCTTGCAGAATGCACTGTCTCACATGAAGCCAGGCGACACAATCGAACTGGCTAATGGAGAGTATCACGGTCAATTGCTCACGTGACCGGATCTGAAGGTAAGCCAATCGTCCTGACTGGAAGTAAGAAGGCAGCACTTTCCTCTTCTATCGGTTATGGCCTGCATCTGGAAAGTGTGTCCCACTGGACTTTGAAAGGATTCTCTATTCGCAATTCGAAGAAGGGACTAGCTCGATCATTCCTCTAACAATGTGATCGACAACATTGGAGTGCATAACATAATGTAACATTATTAATGTTATTAACATCGGCGAGGTAATTCGCATAATAAGTTGAAAAATTGGCATGTGCACCACACTGAAGAATGCTGGCTTCGGTGTCTACATTGGTTCGGCGGTAGGAGTTATTCTGGTTTATTGGCTCACTAATTTGCAATTTACAGGTCAAAAACTGGGATGGTCACCACCCTGACCGATCTGACTATAAGATAATCTTGCACTATACAATCGGTCCCAATGTGACCGCGGAGTCGATCGATGTGAAGGAAGGCACTCAAGGTGGACAAATCATTGGTAACAACTTTGATGGAACAGGTATGAAGGGCGAACACTTTGCAGACAGTTGGATCGACTTGAAGGGAGACAAGTACGTGGTGGAGAACAATGTGGGCGAACACTCTATCAAGGACGGCATTGCAGTGCACCACCAGACCGCTGCCGTCGAGGGACTCGAGACCATCGGACTGCTCGGTGGTTGTCACAATAAAATCCACAATAACAAGTGCTGCAGCATTCAGGGACAATGTGTGCATGTCAACATTAAGGCCAGCACTGTCTTCCACGCCAATGACTGTACCAATGAAGTCTCCAATTAGGCCCTGACTAATTGAGATATGCTTTCAATAATATTCGACCTAATGGTGTTTACCGCTTACTAGATTACGCTTTACCCAATTCACTATAATTGATTGTATATGCTAGTGCTATTAGTTAAACAAATAGTTTTCTGTATGTAGCCGAGCCATTATATGTTCGCCTAATAGCCCATTAATGGCCAAATTTGAGCAGGCAATATTAGCAACACGTGACAAGCACCCAACTTTGTGAATGAGCATTATGCACTAATTTATTGTTCGTCAGTAACATAAATAATGCCAAAGCCAACGATGCTCAACTCAAGATATATCACAAGGCAGGCCAATTCAAGTAATTCTAGTCATATCATTGCCATCTCATCTGCCCGCATTGTAACTTTATATAACTTCACAATTTCAAATCTCTCAAATCCTATTAGATTAAATCCGTTTCGCAAGTAATGTGAAACTGCTTTGCGTCAAGCGAGCAAATCCGACCCGAGTGACACGATAATTTGTCTGTGACTTTGCATTTCACTTTGTTCATTAATTATTTTGTTCGTCTCCTTTTTGGTTTTGACTTTGAGGTTTTCTCCTTATTTTGGCTTTGATTTGCTTAATCTTCCAGCACAAGTCCCATTGCCATAGCAGCCAAAGCATTGTACACGGTTCAATGGAACGGAACTGACAGTCAGTGTCCCACACATGGCTCGTGACTAGACTCGATCTAGCGCGAGTTAAGTCTCGCGTTCTCGTTCACAGCAGGAAATGACATTTGCGCCTTTTACTTGCACACACACACACACTCACTGTTGTTGTGTATGACCTTTGACCTCGCATGCAGGTCACCATCACAGCACAACAACCAAACAAGAGGGTCTATTATTATTTACATCTCTGCACGGAAGACATCCCCCGACGTGTTGAGCACGTGCACAGTTATGGCAGCCACCCAATGTTCTAATGTTGATGATGTGTGCGTGCATGTTTGCTTGTCTGTCTCGTGGGCCAACTCTATTTGACAAAGTCCATTTAACGACTTGAGGGGTCGTTTGGGTGTGTTGACCACACTCAATGCAAATGGTCCCAAGCCAAATGGAACTAACCACAAACATAAACATGACATGTCTCGCGTGTTGACGGCCAATTTACGAGTTTGGAACAATTTGCTTGTGGACGGGAGAAATTATTGAAATGAGACAGTAACGAGATGGGACAGATGTTCATAGAGACACGTGACCAGTTATGCAAATTGGCCTTAATTTAACCAATTTTATTAAGAATTATTTTTAGATTTGTCCATTTTGATTGCTTTCGGATTGTTGGATTTGCTTTTCGGTTTGACCGTTTTTGTTTTGTCTATCGATTTAAGCAATTTGGTTATAGTTTTTGGTTCATCTTGAAATGCTCCTCGTTGTCGGATATAGGCGTGCACTATTAATCCACCTATAATCAGTACGAATAAGACCAGAATGATGCTCAGTGAGACAACCTTGTTCACTAGTAATAAAATATATTTCAACATTTATTGATTAATCAATTCAATATAAAGTAACTTACTTCTGGGAAAGTCAGTGGTGCTTTGGTCGTTCTGACAAACCACAAAATCTTCATATTTAATTTTGCTAAGGTGCACCACCGTTCCAGGTTGAGTGAAGACGACAGAGTCGAAAAGATAGACCGCGTCCTTGCCAAACAGGTAGAACCACTTCTGGTCTGTGAATCCAACCGAGAAAGTGTCCGACACGAGTGTCCAATCCACTTGGTAGTTGCATTTGCTTTGGCTGTCATTGGCCACTTGCACCACCATTTGTTGATCTCCTTGGAAAGTGTCACTTTGTTTGCACAGTCTCATCACCGGTCCAATCCTTCTCACCGAATCGCTTGTGAACATGTACTTGCGCATTAAGTGACCTTCTCTGTCAATCACCACAAATTGTCGCTCTTCATTAGATGCAATCCAATGTCCGACAAAATCTGCATCTTCCACCTCGAAGTCGTATCGAAATAATTTCTCGCCAGTTTGGTTTGAACTAATCGAGTACAACCAGCAGTAAAGGCCTTCTTGACGCACTTCACTGCGAACCAGAATATGTTCACTTTGTGAATTCATTTGAATAGTCACTGAATGACTAAATGGACTCATTCGTCTCAACAGTGGCCATTTATCTTGTAGTGGCACGGCAATGGTCGAGTTGAGATAAAGTCGAGCGGACAGTCGAGCGGGTGACAAGTCGTATACCAACAAATCAGTGTCGATCAGCACCAAACGAGTTCTAAGCAAACCAGCGGACACGAATTTGCCTGTTTGATTGGCTTGGTACAACTTTTCGCATTGCTGCAATCAGAGCCAAAATGGTCTATTAGATAAACATGGTAGTGACTAACTTACTTTGTTATCATAGTCAGTGATGGCCAGTGAACCAATTGTCAAATGTAACAAAATTAAATGTTCAAACGACCAATGCATCGAAACGTAGTTAGTGAGTAAAACTGCAGCTTGAATCAACTAACCAGACTGATCAAACACATTGGTTTTTGAAATGGTTAGATCATTCGAAATGCATATCGTATGTTTAATTTTGCAATTCAATTAAATTCGAATTTACAATTGTTTGTTTGGTGCAATTCACCCTCTAGAGTTTATACCAACATCCAACTGTCAGTTATATAAATTGGTGTCGACTATTGACATTTATTGTTTATAAACATTAAACGGGTAATATTTATTTAGATTCATGCCCAAAACAAACATTTGTTGACCCAAATTTGCACTTTCTTCACATCTCGCAATTCTGCCAATTATCTCTGAATCGAATCACTAAAAAGCAAGAAAGTGCACGACACATTCCTTGCCAAGCACATTCACACAAATGTAGCCCATTTCACTAATTTGCCTTGCACACCAATTTGTACTATGAATCGCTCGGTTCGCTCCAATTCGATTGATTGATTGAAGTGAGCTATATTTTGGTGTGAAACAAAATTTGTCAGTCTGTGGCAGTGTAACAACACAACAGTCACACAAACACACACACACAGACAAACATCTATTTTCATTTCATTTGAGTCGGCAGTAATTTTCTAGTTCGAATGCTTTGGCATCTATTTATATAACATCACTGCCACTGTCTCACTGTCGGTCGTCTCATTTCACTATCGTCTCACCTCATCTATCCGTGAGCAATCTCACTTAATTATAATTATTAGTGCGTGTTAGAACTATGGAAAATTTACTTTAAAAATATTTAAAAACTACTTAGTTTAGCACACAAAAATGCTATCCACCGGCACCCACAACCAATCAATTTGCATATACAATAATTATCTTATCAACCATCATCGAACCGATGTCTCGGTTCACCTGATCATTGGCCCATTATTTAGTCACGGACTTAGTCAGTAGTCAATCAATAGTTAGCCAAAGACAAATTATCTTCTCACCGGTTGATCTGCACACTGCCGAAGGTGCCGAATTGACTGCTGATGGACGAAAGTTCTTCTAAACACGAATGTGCTTCATGAATGTGTTTCACATTTTGTGTATCATCTCAATCTATTACTAATTTACAAGGCGAATTAATAGATCTAGATATATAAAAAACATAAACAGGTAAATAAACTTAGCAACACCCTTTAGATTAGTTGTCAATATGCACACTATAGTGACTAGTTGCAAATTGCAAATTGCAATCTGCAATGCACAGCATCATTAAGGTAATTGACTATTTGCAAGGAACTCTTAGTTTGTCTTAGCATATTTGTCTAATTAAAGTAATGGCAAATTGGTGCAAATGTCAGGGTTGGGGGGTAAAGAAGCTCTAATTGGAATTTGAACAAATAATGTGCTTGTGCGCAGACAATTTGGCCATTTTCGGTGTTAATGGACACATTGAGGATTAAGATAGCATTACAATCTCTGTGGGTAGAGACTTGGAAATACATATTTCATGACTATTTCTTTATTACTTCACTGGTCCATCCTTCCCAAAGTACATTCGGTTGAATTCATTTAATACTTTCTTGCTGTGAAGCAATGTTATTATCGATTGCAATTGAGCCAACCTTGAATCGATTCAATTCAATCATCAAATGAGCGTTGTTGCCGTGCTGACAACCATTTTGACAGTTCCATAAAGATAAAGATTGATTTCGGCAGATTAGATTAGTGATGAATGTACAATTGAGAGATGGGCTTGGGAGCTAGTCAAATGTGGAGATCCATTTTCGGATAATTGTCCATGACAAGCGTTGCGGTAATACTTTCGATGCCATTTAGCATCATCCCATCGATCCTCTCCTTTGGTGATTGAGCAAATCATCGTTCGATTGGAAATGGTCAGAAGCCACTAAATGCAACTTTGTTCGCTCACTAGTTAATGAGTGCAATCAATTAACTAAATCACCTGCTATATCATTTAGTTGGCTGTGTGTCTGTTTTAATTAGCTCACCACCGGCAAACTAGCCCAAAACGACGAAAACACCCTACAAGCCCACACTTGTCACTACCCCATACACATACGAGCTTGTCCAAACGTATTTCTGACAAATCATCACATGCCGACATATTCGCGACCAAACCCTTGCCAACAACGCGTTTGTGATAAGTGAAGAGACAAGACAACTTGTTGACAAGTTAACTTGATGACTGAGCCTGTCATCGAATAGTTTGCATTTTATGGAATATTAAATCGATGCACCACACATGTTCGCATCGATATCTACATTGAGAATTTGTATCCGAATACTTTCAAAATTTCTGAATTGAGAAATGAGCATAATAGCATTAGTGTATTTGATTCTTGTTATAAGTGCAGAGTGCAAAATAATTTTAAATCTAGTTGCAGTTGCATTTTAGCATTCGATATCGCTAATACTCTACTTAAGCTGTATCAAATAAAGCTTTTAGTCAAATCTGACTGTGTACTAGGATTGTAGCTAAGAATGCAGTGCAATGGCAATACGAATTCGCGAACACGAGCCAGCACACAGAGCAATGCATTTTTATTGGTCTTTGCTTTGCTCATCAGTGTGAGAGTGAGTTGATGCTTTATTTAGAGATCACCGATCTAGCCTGGTGGGTAGTTGGCCTGTGATTGAGTTCGTGTGGACAAATGATGAACAAATGTGTTTGTACCACCTTTGGCAAGTACAAGTACAAATGACCACCGCCGCCAGTGCACTCACATGCATGCTGCCATTAATATTCTGCGCACTCCAATCTGCCAAAGTATGATCTACATTTTTACGGAGGCGTTTGCAGTACAAAGTGAGTCTTTGATGGGGGAGCACAAAAGGCAAGAAGACACTTCTTATTCTTCAGCAGACCTCCCAATGTCTGAATAGTCTTGTAATAATTCGCAGACACACGCAAATTGGTTATCTTTCGGTGTGTTCGCTAGACTTGGCTCGGAACATTCGTTGATCTAAAGCATCAACTGATGAGATGGAGTGATGCCTTTATGACTGTGGTGTGTGCTTGTGTTTGTGTTTGTATGTGCACATGCACTCGAGATGCTTTGTCTGCATACAAATTGCATCTGATAAAGAATAGTTTCAAGTTCAACAAGTTTTATAACTCTCCATGTTTATTTCAGAATGACCAGACTCAATCTAAGCCAACAAAGTTGAGCCACTTTCTGAACAGCTCAAATAAGTGGCCATTAAGCTTTGTCTAAGCCTCATTGGTAATTCGAATGGACAATATAACCTGCTCATGTTTGTCAGTTTGTGTCACTGCTGTGCTCACCTGTTTGTTCACATATCAATGACCATTACCGGTGTAGTGTCATTACCGGAAATGGTTTCACTTGTGTCATCTTGTGCTCTTTTTTGTTTATTCCTCTAAACCTTCACATGCCTATTCCTCATTCTAAGCCCAATAAGTGTTGTATAGTTAAAGAACTATCATTACGTCAAGTGGAGCCACTTCCTTCCATCTACTGAAGTGGATCATTAACGCGAGCACATTCCCTAATGCGCACTTGTGACCAGTCACTAAACAACTCTGCCCTTCACTGAATAATAATCTCAAATTCTGCTCACATTAGCCGAATTGCTCATGATTGTCAGGCAGATGCATTTTAAGAATATTTCATAATGCCGAGGTCAAAAGTCACATATGTTGGTCATACAAATTGCACAATAAGTTGTTTGTTAAATGACATTCTACAAATATTGAATATTATTCGGATAAAGCTAAACTTGGCCTTTGCGGCACTTGTGAGTTATTTTCTAAACAGTCAGTTTTGTTCTTGTCATCACCGCTTGCCCAGTGCACTAATTACTGTACGACTGCAAGTCAATGTCTAGGACAGTTATACGACAATTTAGAGTGCAATTAAATTCATTACTTAGTTGATTTGATTGAGTGACGCTAATTAAATTGGTACATGCACACAAAGTATATGAAAGTCGTTCTCGGGTTGGTTGGTTCTCTAGTCAACTCGATCAACACTTGCCCGAACTTGTTGACAGTGGCTGCTGAACGCTATGTTGCTTGCACAATCATCCATGCGTGCACAAACATAGAGCGAGCTTTAATTGAACCAGGTCTGGGTTAAACACATGCCACCGAGGACACAACCCTTTGCGTGTGAGTGCACATATATCGCCAGTTGGGAGTCACCTTGATGGAGATGTAGTTAGTTAGTTAGTGAGTGCAGTGCACTGACGGTGCCTGACTGCTCTAATTGGGATCATTGCTTGCACCACATACCGAGGGGTAATGCTAATGTCCAGCGAGCCACACTCGTGCACCGAATGATGGCAAACTATGGCACTAATGACAGTAGTCACTGATTTGCACTTTGCCAATGAGAAGCATTAGCAATAAATTGTACTCTACTTGCCGGTACTGTTCACAAGTATTCTATTGTACCAATTGGTATGTTCTACGTTCACATGTGCAAAGTTGTGCACTTGATATGTGTCAATGTGGATAAATTTTTTTTGTAGGAATTTTCTACCGCCATATCTCAGATTTCAAACAGTACAAAGGATAAAAAAGAATAATCTTTAAGAGCATTTATCGGCAATATAATTTGAATTTCTGGTTTTCACTTTAAACCAAAATGTATTTCTTTAGTTAGATTATTTCTCCGCAAATATTTTTCACACGAAATGGTAATTCATTATTGTACACAGTCGGAATTGTGTTCCGCGAGGTGCATTCGGTATAGCCTTTAGTTGATTTGATTGTGTTGAATTAATGCGTTTAATTACATTGACCCTTTGTCGGTGTGTTTGTTTGGCTGTGCTCGTACCAGTGGACCACCAAGCATGACCGAATCAGGTTGTGTCTGTGTGAGAATGCACCCTCGCATTGTTTTTGCCACTTCATCCCTTCGTGGCCCTCCAACTTGTCTGACCTTTGCACTATGCTCGAGCACCCGATGAGCACAATCATTTTTGGCACTAATTGATGTGTCGGTGTGTGTAGATTGAATTCATGTCCACAATCGAGTTACTATTGACAGCTTCTGGGATTGACTAGCCTCTGTAGATGGGGGAGAGCCTCTTGGCGTAAAGAACACTTTTAGGCATGATTCGCTTAGGCATTTGGCCAGTATTGAATTTTAATGTTGTGTGCCATGATTTCCTGTCAATTCAATTCAATCTATATACCTCAAACAGTGCTTGTGTGCTCAGTCAAGGGGCTAAAGGTTGTCCTCCATTAATGTAAATTTACACACATGCACAGGTGACCTTTGGGCTTATTTGTTGGTCGCTGTCCAAACATTGCAAACGACAGCAATAACCAATCAATACACGGACTTTGATGATCAAAGTGTAAGTGCCAAATGTGACTTGACAGGTAAAGCACCATTATTACGTAATGCATGTAAAGTTTGTAATGTTCATAAAGTTTGTTGTTGCCATATCGAAAGTTAATGATTGAGTTATTATTATTATTATTACTCGTTCCGAGCAGTAAAAGCGGTAACCTTTTTGAATTAATTACAGCAGGAACGACCAGAAATGACTTTTGCGGGAAAGCGCAGTTGTGCATTTCGACTTGTGCATTGTTTGTTTAGAATTAGCAAAGATGCACTTATTGTCATTTTCACTTGTGGCCCAACAATACGTGCATGCATGTTCATTTGCATTGTTGGTGGTGTTGTGTGCAGTGCATTCACTTCTCTTGGCAGCAGAGCCTGGTGCTGTGCCCCTCTGCCCTCCTGTGCATGAATGGCACTAGTTGCACTAGTCTAGTGACTGGTCGTAGTAGTCGTAGTACACTACATTAGTAACACACACAACAACAATCCTGTGAATAGTGTTTGGTCGGGCTGTCTTCTCAGTCTTCACTCGGATCTCATCCAATTCGGACGTTTGCTTCGCGTTCGGCGCGAACACCGCTCTGTCCTACTCTGTGCATTCACTTGAGTGAGCATCGAAATGTAGTGCACACAGTTAATATCGCTCCAATCGATTAATTGCACCAACTGTTTGCTCGTCGGTCGGTATCAATCCAATCGACATGAGCAATTAATCGTGTTTGTGTGTCGTTGTGGCAGTAATTGCCAATTGTCTTTGGTTGCCATTTCCTAGTTTGTTCTATCAGTTCGATCATCGCAACACAAGATGTAGTCCAACAGCAACACCTCTGCTCGATATTATATTCAACCAATGTGTTCATTATAACCTAAATTCAAAGTACAAATGAAACTTAACTTGCAAAATATGCTTTACTCCAAGCCGAAACTTACCACTGCCCCAATCGAAGCCAAAGTCTTTCACACAACCAAGTGTTCGTACATGTCGCTAATTGCTCATTCAATTAGTCCATCAAAGTCATCGACACAGTCATCAAGTGGAATCTTTCATTATCTCCAGTCAGTCATTTGGCCACGGCTCAATTAACCTGCCCATCCACACGTCCTTCGTCTACCTTTCCCCTCACCAATTAATTCGACCCAACCAAATTACGTCTTAATTAACGAAATGATTTGTTTCAATTATTAAACCATAATTGCAGCCATAATTAAGTCATCTTATGTTCATTCTTCTGTCAGTGAGATATGAATCAACTCTTCTTCTAGTTGGAGTTATACTAAAAATACAGCACCGAGCAATAATCGTGGCAATTTCGGTTCGTCAGTGACATGCATGGCCCTACTCGTTACAGTCGCATTAATGCCTTTTGTCAAGTACATTCGCCAAACAGTACAATGTGCTTCCAATGTTAACTCGTCAATGTAAAAGTTTTCACTTTGTTTCAAGACTCGTCTCTATTTAAAACTCGAATTTCAGCATGTGGCTTGGCTTGACTTGAGTCGACTGTTGTCACATTGTGAGACGCGCACATGTGTCAGCTGTCGGTGCCTTGTTATGTAATATTGTAATATTTGTCCATTAACCAGTTGGTTGGAGGTGCCATTGTGCGCCAATGTATTGAACTGTTTGTGTGCGAAACATGAACTGTCTCCATTCACTGCCGGCAATGTCAACGGTTACACTTTGGTGCATCCGTCAATTGGTGCCATTGGACTAATTCGAATGTGCAACAGATGATCTATTCCACTATGCCACCAGTTATGCCCACCGTTACATCACGCAACAAGTGGTCCACGGTCCAACAATAGACCAACCAGCCACTTGCACCATCACCATTATCTGCAATTAATTACATTGTATCCAGTGGCGAACTGATGAACACTACATTGCACTAGTCGTTTGATGGTAATGGCTTCACTAACTCACTGCCAACAAGACCTTCACTACACTCGAGTCGAGTCGAACACTGAGTAGATCAAATTAGCTGTCAATGTTTTCTTGTGCTACTGCTCAAGTGTCGCCTCTCTTCAACAGTACAACTCAACAAGGGGATCCTCTCTGGGAGCTTCGTTTTACATGTCGTGAGCACATCTTGGCCTAGTTTTGTCTGCTTCTTCGTCTTGTATTTTCTCGTGACAACCAAACACTTTCACTCAAGTACCATCAACACAACACCAAACGACTGCATCCCTCAGTCATCGACAATTTTGTGCTTAGTTCCTTCTCCTTTTTATATTCGTTTGGTTCGTATTTTTTCTTCTCACATTCGACGCGATGATCATCACGACGATGATGCGGAGGACAAGCAAACTGAGTGCCAATGTGTGTGACATAGTGTCACTCGTGAGGCAGTGACTTATGACCTGTCAGTACGTACTTTTGTCTTCTGTCTATTTCCGCTCCACTGGCTGAGCACTTTAGTTTCATAAGTCATCATCTGTCTCTGTCATCGTCATCATCACAGCCAACACCAAATCGTCCTCATCACCCAAACTATAAAATTTCCATTTTCACCAGCATTGAATGTCTTCGACTTCCACTCCACACAACTCCAGTGCAATGATGACACTCACAATGTCCAATTTAAAGGACAAAATATTGATTAAAACCAAGAGAAGAAAAAGACGGAGAAAACTACTTCCCGACCAAGAATTGTTTCACACAAATCAATGTCCACATCGCCACCAAAAATCTTTTCTCAGAATGCATTTGTCATCTCAATGGAGGTTTCCGTTTTGTTCATTTTGGTCAATTTCACCACTCAATGATTTGCCATGCTTGTCCCTCCGTGTCAACAAGTCCATAGAGCATGTACTGGTGACAGTGGTGTTACTGTTTCACTTGTGTCCAGTCATCCTAGCTCAATCCTATTCATCCTCTTCCTCTTCATCCGCCTCATCTTCACCCAACAGTTTTCACTATATCGAATGTAAGCTCGATTGTTTTTTTTTGTCTTGAATAGCCATTCTAATTAGCCCTTTGCGGGTTTGTCCCTACTATTTGTTATCTTGGTCAATGGTTACACCAGCCTGATCTTGTTATGGTTATGTAGAACATGCTAATGCACAAACAGACAGTAGACATTGTCTAGACGTGATGCATTTGTCTTGTGCGCAAAGAATTTGCATGAGGTTTTGGAAAGTGGGCAAGATGGAAAGAATCAGCCACATTCGCAAGTGCTTGCAGGAAATGTCGAGTCGTGATATATTGACTAATTATGTAAATAATTTTAAATTTTCAATACCAAGCACAAATGGACCATCTACTTAATGTCGGAGTGTGCCATAAAATGTATTGATATGTATCATCTAGCTGTAGCAAATTGTAACAGATCCCACCGGTAACGTCTCCACTCACGCCCTTTCGGGTCACATGTAATGGAGCAATTCATCTTGTTGCCCTAAAAATAACAATTTCTATCCATCCATTCATCCATTGCGCCCTTTCCTCTCTCGTTTGCTTCCATAACGTTATTAATAATTAATAAATCTTTCGCATTGCGAGTGCACAAGCACACACACACTTTACTTTGGTCTGTTCTCTCTCACTTCCTTCACTCTCGTACAACAACAACAATAACTAGTTTAGATTTTGGTTTACATTTTTTCCTCTTCTCGAATTGGTAGTCCTTGAAATGTACACTTCACTCGAGGATGAAAATTGAGATTGATTCCACTAATGGTGGCCACGGTTGGATGTATTTCAAGTTTAAATTATTCAATTTGAGTTGCACTTGAAATTACGAACGTGAAATTGGCAAATTAATTATGCCATATTTGACAAATGAGACCATCGAGAGAGGTGTCAGCTTGTCACTGATTGGGCATTACCGGCAAACCTGTTCCGAAGCCAATAAAGTTCGCTTGAAGGTATGATTGTGATGAATGTCTCTGTATATTGGTGTTATGGGTAGTATATTACTAATAGACAATTATGGAATATGCCATTGGCCATTTAATGAAGAAGTCAATGTGCTAATATATGAATTTGAATGCAACTTTGTCTGTGGCACACTGCACAAACACTTTTCACTCTTCAACTTTTAAATTAGTTTCCAATTCAAGCACATTCAAAGTGAATTATTCAACGTTGAAAGTATGTAAGCGCAACATTTAAAAAGCCTTCTGTGCTGCACAATTAAGAGCGGCATCTATTATTACATGACATAATGGACAAAAGTGGCTACTTAAATACACTCACACAGACTCTCAATGTTGCATTTGACTATTCTCTTGAATAGGTTGAAATTGATTTATCAAGCCAATGTGCACAATGGTGAAACCTAATTGACTAATGCATAGTGTGCGGTGGACAAACACAATTCTTTTGCGAGAGAAAAGGTCTATTGTGTGTCTGCATTGGATCTTATCCATCCACCGAGTGAATGTGCACAGCTATTTTGGTAGCTGCCATGCACTTCAATGCATTTCGCCTCTATCAAGTGAGTCTCCATTTTTATTTTTAGTTTCAATCAAATTGGCGTCTTCAGTTTCGGTCAAGTGGATGCAACTTGTTGGTGGTTGGTGGTGGTGGTGGTGAAGTTAACTCGACAAGTGAGCAAAGTAGGTGAATTTAATCAACTTTACCTGTGTTGCTGGTGCTTGTGGTCTACTCAACATATCCACTGCAGTGCCTGTGTGTGTGTGTGCTACATTCAGCCACTTTGTAGCAAGTGTGTTCATTTACCTGTCATCAATCAACTGACCACTGAGCGCACACAGAACAGACTGCCGTGACACACCAAATCGTGCCACAATCGAGTCGATCCTTAACTCCACTAACATTTGATATGACTCGATTTTCAAATAACAACAAAATTGTACATACAAAACAACAATTACGAGAACAAAGTTGGAAGAGTAAATGAGTGTCACTCGCACACGAAGGTACACGTCATTTCAATAGCTGAGGCCAACACAAGATTTATTGAGCATCTTGTAAATAATGTTAAAAGCTAACCAATATTGAACACAACAATTGAAGTGCATTGATCACACATTTACCGTTGACATATGAAATTTGTGTACATTTCAGTGAAAGTTTGCCTTTCTCAACACGATTCAAGAGTTGAACCAAATTGGCACAATATTCAAAACGGTCAATAATTTATTTCCGGTGTCACTATTTGCAACAACAATATTATCACATGAGATTACATTTGCCTAAAAGTACAACACTCGATAAGATGCATCTCAAAGAGAATGAACGAGGTTTGTTGTCTGAATGTCTTGTTGGAAGCGTGTTCAACACAAATCCAAATGCGATTATACAAATAAATCAATGTGTGTGTGTGCATGGTGCCACAGTGCAAATACACGAATGTGCACTTTTGTATGATCAATCGATTTACACACTCACCAAACGGTGCTATTGACCTGTGAGTAAATATGTTTGATTCAATCCATATTCAATCGGTTTTGCCTGTTGAAATTCCTTTCAATTTGCCCACGTCCAGTTCAGTGCAAATGATTTAAATATTTGAACAAATGGCCGGCAAGTAGTAATAAATTTAGTGAATTTATTTATCATTCATAAATCAAGCAATGTTTTGATAAATTGATTTTGATATTTACTCAATTGAAAGGCGGAATTTAAAATAATAAATTAACCACAGGCAGGGTTGGGGCAAGTTGGGTTGTGATTATGCAAATCGAATCGACTGGTGACCAGTTGAACTTGCTTTTGGTCGTGCACTTTGATGAGCTTTGGTGTGTTTAAACACACGAAGTGTCTGTTTTTGGTGTATTCCAATTGAATTGCCAGTCAACTCAACACTCACGGTTTCACTTGATTGGCGCCAATGTTTTGGGAGAAATCTATTTTTGGCTGTGAGAAATTGGCCAAGTTGAAAGTTGAAAGTTGAAAGTTCACAGTGAAAGTCTCTCGAAATGAATTCGCTTGCCATTGCATTGCCAATTGGATTCGCTCAATTCAAACGAAGGCAATCGAGTGAATGTTGACTGTGGTGTGCAATGAGTGAACTACTAATTCAATCTTTTCGTGAAAAGAAAAATAAACTTTCAAATTAGACATTGTCAGCACAAATGTTATTGCTGTGTGTGGTATAGAACAGGGTGTACCACAAAGGCCTATTAGACACATAGTAAACTGCTGCTTTATTCCAACAAATAAAGTACATCACTATTTTGTTACACTCTTTATTGCTTAAAAGCATATTCAATGTTTTCAAAGCCAAATGGAATGCAACTCTTTAAGGTCAATGTTTCGTTTAAAAAATCTGGTTTAACGCAACATTACACATCGACCATAAATTTTAAAAAAATGAATTAAAAAAATCTTGAGTAGCACAATTAGATATACAAATAAACGACCGATCTTATCGAGAATGGCTTTATTGCCATTTTGAAGCATTAAAACATTATTATGTTTCCGAAACTTGTTCGTGTCAAACCATTTGATGAATGTGTTGAACATAATTCAAAATGTCAATTCATTCAATTAATTCGTTTTTTACTGTTCATTGTTGGCACAAACTTTAAATTATGTTTTGCTTAACTTTAAATGAAAGAAATATCTTCAATCAAGATAATATCAAAATTGCACTATTTATCTTTTCTGTATTCGGTGAGTGAAAAGTATCAAAATAGATCGATGTATTGTTGTACTTGTTCTTTGATGACGATTCAAGAAAGAAACGTTATTTTGGTGTAATAAATAAAATTGAGTGAAAGAGAGGTCAGGTGAAATAGATGAGGCAAGGGGCATGCACTACTGTAGTAGTATCTGTAGAGATGCGAACATAGATAGATTGGGTCTATTGGGGAGCATCCTGAGATACGACCTCAACATAATGGACTACTTCATCACCCACAATTACCCCACAGACTGAGATCAAACTCAATGGCACAAATGATCGTGAATGAAGATAGATCGAGCGATCGAATGCGTTTCATTATTATATAACTTTATATATAAATGGATCATTTTGGTTGATCTTATCGCTTAATTATATAGATCACATTCATATTCATATGACCGTTACCATTAGATCAAGCACCGATCGATCCCTCCAGTGACATTGAGCCATTATTTGTGTGTTCTATTAATGTATTGATGTGATCTGATAATTCGATAAACCAAAAAAGCCAAAAGGTGGAGGGTATTGAATGACGACTATTTGATGTGGGCAAATGTCTTTTCCATTTCACAAGTTCAACTCACTTCCTGTATGTGCAGTGTTCTGTGCCACTACCATTACGATCAATAATGAACATTTAATGGCGGTCAAGTGTTAGAGGTCAAATGTCAAGTGAGGCAAAGAAATTACTTACAAGAGAAACTTCTCCCTTCTTAGCTGATGGATATCTTTCGCTCTATCGGTCTCCATTAAATGCGCAAAATATTTCCGAACGAATCAATTTGGAGCAAACTAAGCATTAACTAGCCACTTTATTGTCAATATGTTTGCATAATTTTGCGCTCGTTACAAACCAATTGTACTGTATTGCACACATGTCTTGTTTGTTTATATATTATACCGGAACTATTTATTTCATTATTATTCCATTTGACCAACTGACGTATCGCGAATAGGCACGAGTCGAAGTGCATTTACCTGTTAGTGTGTGCCTGATCGGTGTTACAATACAGCTAAATTGATTTCGTGATTCAAAGATCAATAGGATTATATCGTATTTTATCAACTAAATAATGATACATTTGTTCATTGATCGTGCTCAAATTATTATTGTTGTTGTTTGATGACTTTATTATTAGTGTTTTTGGTTTGGCTTCATTTGTAGTTATTGTCAAATAATCACAAGCTTAATAATTATTTTATTATTATTATTTATACAATGAACAATGACAGAATTGAAATTGAATTAAATGAAATCTGTCGATTTTACAAAAATTAATTTCCCGTGAATGATATCTCTTTTCCTTTGCAATCGTTTTAGTCTTTTAAATATGGTACATTATGAAAATTACATCACAATGGCAACAGTTGCCGAGTGTTTGAACAGTTCTGCTCAGTGTTTACCTGGTAATGTGTGTGATGATTGTGCGACTTGATTGACACGGCCATAAATGTTTGATTGATTAGTCTATTCTTGTATTCTATTCGTTGTACCTTTGAATGATTTATTGTTTTTTATAGATAATTTGGCCGATTACTGCAGCGAGGAGAATTGGTCAGACTACCCAGGTCGTCATCGGATTCGGCTGGAAAAGTCTGTGAAGATACGTCGTCCATCGATTGTCGACTTTCAGTACAACGAGACACACCGACAACGACTCGGTGGCAATGGTCGCTACGGACCGAGCTATAGTGTGATCGATAGTTACCCCTACAACGGCAACGACAATCAACAACAATCGTCGGGACCAAGTTTTGTGCCGTACTGTCTGTTGAGTTTCTATGCCGATTACGGATACAGAATATATGCTGAGGGATTCGCTACTGGTGAGTTCACACTCCTCTTTAATTTGACTGTCCAAATGCAAAGGGTGTACTTTAATTGTTAATAGTTTCGGCGACAAATTAGCAAATGACTTTTAAGAAGCCACACACGAATTCAGTGATTCAGTGAACAAATGGTCAAATATATTGTGACTGCTCTTCTAGTGGTTCGGTTCGGTCACTCAGAAAAAAATTGTATTGTTTTATTGTTCATTGTCCTGTTTATTGTGCTTTAAATGCTTTGAGGCTAATTCTGTATGAGACGATTTGTTCCTGGTGAGAAACGAGGAAGAAGAACAAGAAGAACTGGAATTTAGCATGATGATTTAATCCTGCCAATAATGTTGAATGCCACTTGGAGTGTGTGTGTGTGTGCTTGAGATATTTAGAGATAAATTAGTGCTTGCAGTGTGTGATGTGCCTGGGACAGGTTGAGGTAGAGATAGACTTGCTTGATTGTGCCAATGAACATGGCCAAAAGGTGTAAATTATTTAGTGACCACTCTGTGAGCGCTCATCGGCAAACTGTTGATGACCTTTCCCCTGTATTTCTTCGCCTCAGCGAGTCATTCAATAGCTAATTCAAAAGAAAAATGCCCGCGCAACAGGTTTTGATTTTATTTTCGCTGCATTCGGTAATGACAACTGAGCAGACAATTCCCGAGTGCAGCCATCTAATACTTTCCATTTCAATGTCAAGTTCGGCCATTCAGTCCGGTCGGGTCAGGTCTGTTTGCCTTGGCGCCTGTTTGGCCTGTTTGTTTAATTGATTTCTATGCGCACTGTACACTTCACTGGAGTTTAGTCGAGTTGGTGCGACGCATTCAAGTAGATTCGTAGAAAAGTAATGCTGGTGAAAGTTGGACGATAAAGTTAAGTAAAGTTTATGATTCGAGCAAAGTCGTTATTTCGTCTGGGCAGAGCTGCTTCACTGAACGCTTCGGTGTTGGTTCGAACCACGACGTCAATGGAGGATGCTTTATAACATGACCATACAAACACCACAGTCAAATGCACTTGTCTAATTATGTTGAGCTAAATTCTATTGTTGTCTCACGCAATTCCAAACTGAAAGTTGTCCAAATTGAGTTATTATTGCTCGCTAAATTTCAATCATTGAATTCTGTCCTATTTAATCATATTCATGTCTGTGCTTGTTTAGAACCAATCACTTGGAACTCATATATACTCTAGTAAATTTTTGAATTATTTATGACTTTTTCGTCATTTTCCTCGGTTGATTAAACATTGTCGTACACATTTTCCCACCATCAAAATCGATTTTAAAGTTTGTGTTAGTGATAAGAACTATTATGAGAGAGTTGTCTGTTTAAGACGAATTGCTTAAAAAGCGTTGTCAATTGTAGGACTGCTGAATGGAGGCAAGGACTGGTTCACCGAAACACTCCACTTCCGAACGCATTCGCCCGAGTCGGACAACAGTGCGGGCACGGGTACTTTCGTCATCACTACCCACAAGGATTCACTCTCACTGGTGTTTGAGCAGCTGCATCTGAGAGAGTTCTCCTTTCACCTAATCATCACTCCTTTCCGAGATGGTAACACTTTTGTTAAGATATTCATGCATTGCTAACAGCATTTCATTACAGCATCACATTCACCTGAATACGACCATTTCGATGGTGCCGGTGGGTGTGAACTTGACCGAGAGTATAGGTGTCGCAATGAACGATGCATCGCCAACTATTTGACCTGTGATCACCATAACAACTGTGGCGACCACTCGGACGAGGCTACAAATTGTCTCTCGAAAGTTCCTACCACCTCGTCCACTGTCTCTACACCGCCACACCCATCTCCTCCATATCCCCAACCGCCGCCACCGGACATCGAGGTTCCTCCAACCCGTCCACAAGTTCCCACATTCGATATTAACGGAAACCGAATCGAACCTCCACCTCGAGGTCAACCTGACTCGGGCATACCCGAATATGTGGACGTGCCATTGCCCACAGATTATCCGCCCTTTTATCCGCAGACCACAAGCACCAGGCGGACATTCTATTTCGACACGATGAACGGAGTAGGTGGCACCGCCACTAGTTCGGGTGGTGGCTTCCTCGAGGACCTGTTCACTTTCTCCTCTGAGGGCAAAGTGTCCAACGTGGTGTACGTGGTGCGGTACCTGCTGGCCGTACTGGTCATAATTATCCTGGTCACATTGGTCAACTTCCTCATCTGGTGCCTCATCACCAAACGGGATCAGTCTTTCATGGCACCGGCGGCCTCACCCACGCCCACACAACGACCAATGTCCAGTCCACAACCTGCCACTTCCACACTGTCGGTCATTTCCGATGTCTGACGAGCTTCAAACCAAATACCAAACCCAGACAATCAACAATAATACTACTTATCGATGCTGCCACGATATATTCTGTTATATTTTTATGAATTGTCAATCCACCACATCTAGAAATATTCAACATTTTATGTATTTTTTAATTCTATTAAAAGTTTACTTGAACTTATTTTTACAAATTGAGAATTTATTATTTTAATTAATACTTTTATTAAATTTATAAATGTCATTTATTGTTTGATCTAACTAAGTAAGCTAACTAAGTACAGTAAGTAAGCATAGAGTTAATTAGGCGGTTTATTATAAACCGTTTATATTTGAAATACAAACACTAGCGCCATCTGTTAACAGATATTTAAATAGCCCAGACAGATTGGTAACAATTTAGTTCATGCCACTGTTTATGTTTTTGGGCCAAAAGTTTTGAACATTTTTTAGTTCTTGAATATATTTATTTAAGTTAACTTATAGAGAGGTTCGTAACAAAAGAGTCTTGTAGTCTGGAAACCCAACCATTTTGGTCCATCATTGGTGAATCACTAAGGGCACAATCTTTTGTTGGCTCTTTTATATCGAGAAGTGGACTGGCACAAAGTTGTCGTTTGTTTATTGCACATCAAGTAAAATCACAATGAAACTTGGGATTTTTGTCAAATGTACTTTTTAAATGCACCGTGCAAACATTCAACATTGGCCATTGACCATTGTGGCCGGCCATCACCTCGCTTGTGTCTACATATAAACACGTGAGAAGAACATATCATTTATTTAAATATTTGACATCATTTCAGAATTTGGTTTTATCAGTCATATATGAAAACATGCATAGAAGTATCCAGAAGCTTTTGAGTACATTTGCGCTTGTAGTACATTTGTGTCATTTTCAATATGTTACCATAACATATAGCAATGTTTGGGCCAATGACTATAGCTTGCGATTGTGTTCGTTTTCTTATCAATTTATAAAAGACACAAGTGCAGAATTTTGCACTTACTTAAGACGTTAGACGTGACAAAAGGTCACACTGCTACATTTCATACATTTATTTATATGTACTTTACCTGTGGGTATTATTGAAGTACTGATAAGATGATTATCTTATCTAATCGTATTTTCTAGTTCTAATTATTGAGGATGTACAAAAGAAGACTGCACGATGTCTTCAGACAAGTGATCTTCTTTATAAATTTAATATATTAATTTATGTAGTTGAACGCGTTTGTTAAAATTTGTTTAATTCATAGGTTTGAAACAACACCAAGTCAATTTTAGTACATTTCACCAAACTGGTTTACCGAACTCACTCCCAACTTGGGTGTCTCAAGGCACTCGCAACTTGCGACTCGCAACCAAGTTGACTATTTTTGCTTATGATAATCACCTTTATTAAAGTTCACTCCGATCATGGTGCCATGGTACACACATAAACGTTTAGTGGCACGCACGATAAGAAAGGCTTTCTTCGATGTTTGTTTGTCAAGTTGTTCTTTTACTGTCGAGTCAAACTTCGATAAGTTCACCAGGCTGATAATGCCACAAACAGGGGTGGCTGGCGCATGTCGTGCTGACCACTGGCCGGTCATCGGACAAACAGTAGTGGACCCAGTTCAAGTCCACTGTGATTCACAACACGCACTAACTAGCAGCCTAACTGGATTTGTCCTGTGACTTGTGCATGGTGTTAGTCACTTAGTGCCGACTGCATATATAACCTGGCGACCTCATCTATCAATTGCCCTTCAGTAGCCTTTGAGGCTTCGTCGCAGCCATCGTGTACCATCTAGTGTGTTCATCATCTCTCGTTTTTAGACTTGTTTGATTTTACCCAGGCAACTTCGGTCCACCTAATTACAAGTTCTCAAGTCTCGGTTCATCTAGCAACAATGGAGATTGAAATGCAAGTAAAGTCCTCCTCCTCTTCTGAAGATATTCCTGCTGCTAATGGTTCTGTCGTTATTGAGTTCGACAGTCAAGAGGACGTTTCTGTCAACGAGAGTGCCATCCATGTGCACAATTTGAACCTTTCCTTTGGCTCTAACCATGTGTTACAAGACCTTTCGATGGAGTTGCCTCGTGGTTCAATCTACGGACTTCTAGGTCCTAGTGGATGTGGCAAGACATCACTCATTCGATGCATTCTTGGCTCGTTGAAATTCAGCTCTGGCACTGTTACCGTGTTTGGCGAACGTCCTGGATCGTCTCACTCTTCAGTGCCAGGCACCGGAGTTGGTTACATGCCTCAAGACATTTCTCTTTACTCGATTTTGACCATCTCCGAAACGTTGCACTACTTTGGCTCACTGTATGGAATGCCACAAAGCAAACTCAAAAGTCAAGTTGACTTTTTGGTCAATCTTCTTGACTTGCCTGACCGTAACCGAAGTGTTGGCATTCTGAGCGGTGGACAGAAGCGACGTGTGTCATTAGCCACTGCACTAATTCACGATCCACCATTGTTGGTTTTGGACGAGCCTACTGTAGGAGTGGATCCCTTATTGCGTAGATCAATCTGGCACCATCTAACCACACTAAGCGCCAGCACTCGACTTACCGTGCTCATTACTACGCATTATATCGAGGAGGCCAAGGATGCCAACCTGGTTGGATTGATGCGCAATGGTCGTATTCTTGAGCAGGACAGTCCAGGCAGACTGCTCACTCGCTACAGAATGAACACACTGGAAGAAGTCTTTTTGCACATTTGCACCAACGAAGAGGTTCGCAAACAAAAAGTTCTTGAAGGAGTCGAACCAGAAGCCGAATTGAAAGTTGATCTTGAGCGACGAGAATCTACTTCGTCCCACTCTAGTGGTGTTGATTGCAATTCTGGTGGCGAACCAGTGGATGAATCTTTACCTGTGCCTGCATCTCCTCACGTAGAACCTAGCAACTCTACCTCTCATTCCTGTGTGCCCCTCAGCACCGATTTTGTCAGCCCGTTATGGCAAATGTTTGCGATGTGTCGAAAGAACTTTCGTTCCTTGCGTCGAAGCCCTGGTTACATGCTGTTCCAATTCCTCCTACCCACTATTGAAGTTGCTCTCTTCTGTCTATGCATTGGCCTCAAATTGCACTCAATCCCGGTGGCTGTCTACGATGGTGACCACTCTGACTTGAGTAATCGTTTTCTCAACTCGCTCAGTCCACACATTATCCGACAGCAACTGTACAACTCCGAAAAGGAAGCGATCACCGCGGTACGGAACGGTGATGCTGCCAGTGCACTTGCCATGTACGCCAACTTTTCAGACTGCCTAAGTGACCGATTGATTTTTCTGGGCAATGTGGAGTCTGATGTGCTGCGAAACTCGACAATTCACCTCCATCCAGACATGTCCAGTGAGTGTCAATTTAATTTGTTTAACGTCCTGTTTTATTAATCATTCACTTCGACAGATCAACTAATGGCAGTCACAGTCCACCAAGAAGTTCTTCGGACTTTTGTTGAAGTTGGCAAGAATTACCTTCTAGAAATGGGTGCCAGTCCCAACATGCTTGAACTGCCGGTGCATGTAGAGGAGCCAGTGTATGGTCACCCAGACCCTCCATTTCGAGAATTTATGGTTCCTGGTGTAATATTGAGCATCACATTTCTTGCCGCCATTCCTCTCACCACGATGAACCTTGTGGTTGAACGTAAAGATGGTCTAATCGAGAGGACCGTAGTAGCCGGTGTGTCTCACTTTTGGATACTCCTCTCGCACCTTTTGTCTCAAACAGTCATTCTGCTGGTACAAGTGCTGCTTCTCATGGCAGTTGTTTTCCCCGTATTTCAAATTCCGTACCACGGCGAATTTCTGCCCATTCTACTTCTCACTTTTAGTCAAAGCTTTTGTGGCCTATCATTTGGCCTGTTGGTGTCTGCAGTGTCTGACACCGAGAACACTGCCACAATGCTCTCACTGGGTGCTTTCTACCCGATGCTTCTACTGAGCGGTACTGTGTGGCCAATCGAAGCAATGAACGCCTACCTGCACGGGTTTGCCCGCCTGTTGCCTCAGACTATTCCAATTCTCTCGATGCGCGACATGATTGCTCGTGGTTGGAACATAACCAGTTGGGGTGTGGCTCGAGGATTTGTAGTCTCATACGTCTGGGTTGTTGTATTTCTTCTGATTGCCACTCTTATATTTCGACGCCGCAAGTAAGGTGCATCGGTGTTGGCACTCGTAATTTATTTTGGTAAACTTCACTATTTAAAACCTGCCTCATGTATTTCGCGATTTTACAGGCACACATTTGTTATGAACTCACTTCAACACACATCACCATGCGAACTTTGTATTAAATCGTTTTTATTTTGCTTTATACATTTATTAAACCTTTAAGTTAATATGTTTACTGTTCAAATAATTCATAAAATGAAAAGGTTAGTTGCAAAAATTGTAATAAATTATAATTGGCCTCAAATGCAATTTGAGTTAGTTATAATTGCAATTGAGCTCTATGGAGCTTCAGCTCGTGTGGCACAATTATTCACTTGTCCGAACTAGTTAGCAGTGTTGGAGTCGATCGAGGAGATCGTGCTGCTTGCCTGATGAGACACTATGGCCAGGCTAGAAGATTCTTCGGCAATTTCCGAGCTGTCCTTGCATGCAGCCACGGGCAAGTCAACGCTTTCTACCGAACTACTCTCCTTGGACAGGATGGAACTTTGTTGGGAGAGAGCGACACTGTCGAGCTTGTCATCCACATTACTCTCGGCAGACATCAATTCTGTGTCACTGACCTTCGAAGGTGCAGTGGGTGGCTTGGCAACTAACGCAGCTAATTGCTGAGACTGGTCCTGGTTCGGTTCATTGTTAGGCAATTTTTTGCTACTGCTTGGTGAATTGAGAACCATTTGGCTTGGTATCGGTTGACCAACCTCGCACTTGTTCTGTGTGACCGAAGTCGGTTTCTCACTTGAATGAGGCTCGAAAGATTTCTGCGTAGTTTTGCTGGTGCTGGGCGATTTGATAACTGACTCAATTGCATCTTCATTTTGTTCAAGCTGAACTGGAACAATTGGCTCAGGCTTGTTTTCGATTGGTGTGACTAAATTGTTTAGTGCCTCTTTGTCTTTTGTAATGACTTCTTTAGCGAGAGTTACCTTAGTCTGGCCTGACGTTTTGCTAGACTTGTAACTGGTGCTGGGCGACTTGAGAACACATTCTTCTAGGAGATCTGCCTTTCGCTCGACCTTGACTGGAATATTTGACGCAGTACCTGCGTTTTGACACAGTTTTAACTCGTTCTTGACTGTCTCATCTGACATAGGTTGCACATTCGCAGTCACAGTCTTTAAAATTGAGTCACCTTTGTCTTGGCTACCATCGGCAATTGCAGTTACGGGAGAGCTTCCATCAGTCTTATTCGAGTCTAATTCGAAGCAAGTTTGGTAACGAGTGATGCGCGACTGGTTGTCATCTGCGTGCAAAGACTTGTCGTTGCCATCTTCGGTAACTGTTTTGGGCAGCACTAACTCATCACTTGAGCAGCTCTTGAAGACAGTTATAGCAGTGCAAGTTTGATCATCTACCTCTTGAAGCACTGGCTGTTTGACAGTCTCAGTCTTGTCCTTTCTCTCAGGTGCGACTGGAGAAGTGATCGGCAGCAAAGATTTTGCCTTCGTGCTAGTATTGTTTGACTTCTTGTCTTTATAATAGCAAATAATAATTGTAACCAATATCACAAGCACGACCAGCACGACAGCAAGAATTAGGAAAAGTGTGTTATTGATATCACCTGAAAGAATTATATATATTTGCGGTTATATTGACAAATATGAAGCAAGTAAACCTTTGATAGTGGTGTCCAAAGTTGGTGATAGAGGCTGAGAGGCACTTGACTTGTTGGTCGGTGAAACGGTCACTAACTCGGCGCTGAATGCCATTTCAATGGTAAGCAACAAGATGCAAAGGACCGTGCACCATTTGACAACTGGAGACTGTTGACTCGTGATAAAAATCATTGCAATCAACAATTGAGTTGAGTCGAGTCGAAAAGAAACGCTAGGATAGAAATGACATGACT
The DNA here is from genome assembly GCA_023373905.1 of Rhizoglyphus robini. Lineage (NCBI taxonomy): Eukaryota > Metazoa > Arthropoda > Arachnida > Sarcoptiformes > Acaridae > Rhizoglyphus > Rhizoglyphus robini. The sequence goes on along the minus strand of JAKIJQ010000001.1, from coordinate 6,852,646 downwards.
TTCAAATGTGATATAAAACAAAGTAACATTCGAATGTAACAATGTCGAGTTCGAATTGACATTTGTGAGTCCGTCAAAAATCACAAAGTATTCGATCGCCTTAAATCGATTAAATTAATTTAGAAAAAAACGAAAATAGAAGATTGAATTGAACAGAATACGATCGTACATTCAAGTTCATTTCGGCTAAAATAATGGCAGACCTACATTGGTATTTTTAACAACGAAAGATGGCACTACTGTCTGCAATTAAATTGCCTTTGCCAACGGTTTTGTCACAAAGCTATAGTAGCTTTTCGATATAGCACATGTGTCTATACATGTGAGCATAGATTTACTTCACCGTTTCTTCTTTTCTCTTCATTGACAATATTTAAGTAAGTGATTATGTTTGGCTGTTTGTTTAGTCTAATTTAACATCCACAGGAATGGCTTTCCAAATTTCTAGAAAAGCGACCACGATGACATCAAATGAACGAGTTGACGTTGAATCAGTTTTATACAACACATGTGACTTATCCACCTATTCAAATGCTACTTTAAAGCAAATTGGCAAACGCATGCAAAGTCAGACAAAACATTTGCATAATAATAAACCTGTTCCTCGAATAGTCAAATTTGAGAATGTCAAGTTTAATACTTTTTCGTCATTGACTCAACTGGAGGATTTTTCTAAATTAAATTTGCTCGAATCTGTTAAAGCTCTATTGATTGAAAGGGAAAAACAACAAAATACATCTGAGGATTCTTCTAGAACTTCTACGAATGTTGTTGCCTTGAGTAGTCTCCCAGAGTTTAATCATAGTATCAATTCTCCTTTTCAAATTATATCAAATTTTCAACCACTTACAATCGAAACACAAAACATTCCACAGTCATTACCAAAATGTAACAGTGACAACAATGAGGAAGCCATTGACAATTCTTCGGCTCAAAACGAGCCACAATCTCCATTGCAAATTGTCCCAATCGAAAATGATCGACAATCTTCCCAAGGCGTTTCTGCACAACCACTTGAGATTTCTAATCCGCACCTTGTTTTTACCAACGTAATTTACACTCTTTACGTTCATAAGGAAGCACATTTACCACCTCCGCCTTATAACCTCGAAGAGTTACGTGCACGAATTCCTGAATTTATGGCACGAAACTATTATCAGTTTTGTAAGGATATACTTGGGGAAATTCGTCATTTAAACTTGGAATCAAAACGTTTGATGACGAATTTGGAACAAGGGAAAATACGCCAAAATGAACTGATGGGGAAATTAAAAGGTTTGAGGACTAGATTATTGGCACAAATATTTCTAATTTATAACGCACATAATTCTTCCTACAGATATGAACTCTGACAACTGTGAGCATTCTTTTCCGTCGGATCCTTTTACCGAGAAACCAATTCCATCTGCGTCTTCTGATGCTTCAGTCGAGCGGCCTGAAGATAGATATGTAAATGTTCTATATTTAAAGAAGCTTTTTTGGGATGAAAAACACTCTATACCTAAAATCCTTCGTGACAAGGTCACTTTGAAAAATGTCTTTTATTTGGAATATTTGGCCAAACAATCAAAATCAAAGGCCCAGCAATCGACACATTTAGATTAGTCCTTTTATAATTCATAAGTCACCTTTCAAACAGAACGTCAAATAAATCAATTTAAAATTGTTCATATTTCAATTAATTCGATATTTTTTCTTGAATAAAACTACTAGATAAACTATATATATATTTTCTTTCAAATTTATTGAAATATGTGTCAATAATTAATACTTAAGAGGGACACATTCCAATGGGACTTCTTTTGGCTCATATTGTGAGCCAAAAACATTTTTTCATCATATTGTACATGTAGTTCATTAAAGATGTCGCCACTGTCGTCAAATTTTATCAACTCCGAGTGACTCACTCGAATCCTTTCTCGTTAACATGTTTGCAAGCATCGCGAATCGTGTGTTTTGTTTATGTTTCTGTTTTCTTCCAACCAGATTGCGAGGATTGCTCGAGCAACGATCGTTGTGAATAGCAATATTTATTGCCATTTTGCCTACTGCATCTCTCTACCCATTATTTACGCTGATTGAATTTCTGAGTTTCCCTTTTTTAGTATTGAAAATTATATTCCTATTTCTATTTCAAGGTATTAATTCAATATATTGTGATCTGTTACATATCTAATGAATTATTTTTTATTTGCATATTATAGAATGGAAGCTGCTAATTTGTTTGAGCAACAAAACAAGAAATCGCCCAAGTGGAATAATTTGGTCAAAAAGTTTGTGGATAATTTAGATTATTCATTTCGTTCAGAATTTGGCCGCCAGTCCAGCAACGAAGATCGAGTACTATTTTGTATGAGCCACTTGAATGTTCAGGAATTGTTTGCTGATTACTTTGCCCATTGGAATTCTGGACCGCTCGATTTGTTAGCAAAGAAGGATATTAAAAAATCCGACGCTCAACGATTATCTGGGAATGAGCTTTTCCGGAAGGGAAAATTCACTGAAGCACTGTGCTTGTACACATTTGCACTAGTTAGTGCTCCTGAATATAGAGAATTTGATCCTAATTGTGACGCGGAAAAATTTGAAGACGCCAAATCATCGCCATTGATTTATGGAAATCGTTCGGCTGCGTACTATTATTTGTCTGATTATGAAAACGCAATTCGGGATATCGACGCGTCATTAGCACTGCACTACAAAGTATTCAAACCAAATGATGTTGTCAAGTTAAACTTCCGTAAATGTACTTGCCTAATCAAACTTGGTAGGATTAATGAAGCGAAAGTTGTGCTTGAACAAATTCCTGAAGGCCATCGAACTAAAATTGGTTCAATAAATACCTGGAACGAATTACACAATTCTATCATTTCGGCCATTGATACGAAACTTTTTGCTGATAGCAAGACAAGCAAACCTTGCAAGGATATATCACTGGAAGACCTATATTCTTTTTGGGTGAAACATTTAACTAGCAAAAAACTTTTTCGATCTCACCCGAAGCTATCGTCACTAAGTTCAAAACTGGAATTGTGTCACGATTCTGTAAGTGGTCGTAACTACTTGGTTGCCAAGGAGAATATTCAATTTGGTGACGTTCTTGCAATGGTGAAACCATTTGCCACTGCACTGATTGAGCAGACCGAGTTGAACTACTGTCACCACTGTTGTCGACTGTTGCAACTGCCTAGCTCTGGTATCTCTCAGCATCGATCCATTCCGTGTGCCAAGTGTAGTGGACCACTCTATTGCTCTGAGCAGTGTCGCCGAGTATCGTGGCAGACTTACCACCGTTATGAGTGTGGACTACTACCTATTATTAACCAAAATCAATTGTGGCATCTTGCACTCAAGGTCTTTTACATAACCGGACTTGAAAAAATCCGTAAAGTGGTTGCATGTTCTGTGGAAGAGATAACTAAGCTGTCTGACCCTGAGGACTACTCACACATTTACAAGTTAGAGCACCATTCTGATAAACGACCGGACGAGGAAATGATTGAAATGACATTAGACGCTTGTCTTTTGCTGCACTTGGTCAAACTTGGTGGATTTATGGCCAATGGCCAATCTGGCAGTTCCGAAAAACCAGAAGTTATTGAAAAGTTTGTTGGTGGAATTTTGCTTCGCCATCTGTTGCAATTCTCAATTTGCGCCCAAACACTTTATAATGTTTCGCTAGACAACACTCCACCCATTGCCATAGGACTGAATGGCATATTGTCCCTTCTGTTGAAGCCTTCGTGTGATGCTAACACTCATCTGGGACAGACAGGCATGCAAAATGGCCAGTTGGCTTTGGAGTATCTGCAAGCGGATCGACCAATCCCAGCTGGCACTCAATTAACTGCTGCTATTTCTGGCGGTGCATCCTTCACCAGATTCACCCGAGCCGAACGACAAAAGAAAATACAAGACGAGTTTTTTATGGAATGTCACTGCGCTCGATGTGAAACTGAGCTGCGAGACAATCCAAATCCATTAGGCACTTTTTACCCGACTGGTTGTTCTAAATGTAATTCTTTAATAACCAAACGTTCGGGCTCGTTCAAATGTGACAACTGCGATCTCGAGTTTACTATCAAAGAAATGAAATGCAAATATGAGGAAATTGAATTAAAACTGACTGAAGCGAAGACTTTGATGAAAGCAATTGAAAATGATTTCAATGTTGGAACTAATGCTACCAAGCACATTGGGCAGTTGGAATTATTGATCACAACGAAACTGGGGGCGGGTTCGCTGTTGCACCGTACATCCTCGTGGAAACTGGCCAATTTATACAACTCTCTCGGTCATTATCACTACCGCCTTGGCGGGGCCAAGTTCTGTGCTAAGGCTTGTATCGAATTGGAACAGTGCGCCCGAATATTAGAAAATGTTCACGGTCCAATCAGCCTCGAGTTGTACCAACAGTTGAAAAAAATGCAACTGTTATATGAGAAAATACTAGAGAGTAATGCTGCTTCGATTGACATCTACGAACAGTTTCGATTTGTGGATACGCGGGTGAAGAATCTCGAAGCAATGCAAATCAGTTACAAAATTTAACCGTAATTAATGCATGTTTTCTTCTATACGATTTGAATTCAAAAAAGTTTGTATTTCGATTAATGTTTTTATTTTGATAGACTCGCCGCTTAGTGTACGATAACTGATATATCAATTAACAAAATATTTTGAATCATTACTTGTAATATTAATTTTACTGATTTTTGCCAAATAAAAAATAAAAAATGCATTAGCAAATGGCATTGATTTGTGTTAACTCATCAAATCTATATTTTAAAAATAAACTGCCTATTTACACACAAAAGGAGACTAACAAGACTATTTTGACATACCATATGTTACTAACAAAAAACAATGCTTTGCTTTGCAAATGACATATTCTTTTGATTGTAATCTTTGCAAATAACATATCAGACATCGAAAAAATGCTTATAGATAATCTTCCTGAACTATGTTTTGTGACCATTTTCGATCGACTTCCTTTGGCCGATTTGCTACAAATGAACCGTGTTTGTCCTCGATGGGAGTTGTTTCAGAAAAAGTCAGGCCGAGTTCGACGTCATTTAACACTTTTGCTTGGAGATGAATCTGCGGAATTGATGAATGAAATGAATCATTTTACTATTCCAAGTTTGGGAGAAATTATTAACGATGACAGCAGTCGCCAGATTATTTCGCCTAAACGAATTCGCTACGAAAGTCAAGAAATGCTCCGGCTTGAGTATGGCTGGCTTGACGAAAGCAATGCCAAATGGATTGCAGACATTCTACCAAACATTACTACTCTAGAGATTGCTAACAATAGAATATCATCCACTGTTATTCAACAAGTGATTTATCTTCTACAGCAATGGTCGCCGAAGCTTGTCACTCTCAAAGTGTGGGGCACGTTTCAAGAAGATTTGTCTTATCACGAAGAACGTCTTTTCATTTCCAATAATATTTTTCGACTATTACACGCAATCAATTATTTGGATTCCTTGCAGCGCTTAACATTGCAGTTTACTCTGGACATTGCCGCAACCGCTAATATGCCAATTGATCTTCCAGTGTTGTCACGTTTGCGGGAATTTTACTATAATTCTATTAACGACACTGCCGATATTATCTATAGCTCATTTGTTCGATACGCCAATAACGGTCCTTTGCAAAGAATTGGCTTGGCAAATTCAATTCATAATTCTGCATCGTTGGAGCGATTTCTTCGTTTAAATCCGAAACTGTCTTCTCGATTTTGCAATTTAAGTATTTTCTATGGCCCAACAGAAGAACCAATCACCCAGTTTCAATTGAGTCGTTTTGGATTACATTTCTCCTTATTAACTTCATTTTCCTTTGACATTGGTACTTTGTCTATTTCCCAAATTGCCAACTGTTTGGCTCCAATGCGTCAATTAGTTCACCTAGAGCTAAACATCGATTTCTCTCGTCACCAAGCATTATCCCAAGATGATGAAAAAGAAGCGATCTCAATTGGTCAATTACATTCTGTAAAAGTGCTCACTTTGATCCTGATTACTACTTCACATGACAATATGAATTCATGTCATTTGAGCTGGATTTTTCCACAACTTCAGGTTCTTCGTCCGATGCTTCACTACAAAGGATGTCGCATTTGCAAACTGATTGAACATAAAAATGAAGTCGATAAGGCCACCCAATGTACTCAACTGCTCATTCAACCATGGCGACAATGTGCTCAACTTCGGCGAATTGAATCTGAATTTGGATCTAATTGATTTAAATTTAATATAGATGTTAATAGAATATTTAAAGCTTATATCTTGAATATATGCAGAATTTGATGCGGTAATCCGATGAAAAATTACTCAACTGAATACTTCTTGCACTAAATTTAATCTTTGTTTTGCGTATTGGAACTACTTTCCTCTGTCCTATGAATTTTTCTATGTGAGATGCCAACCGCGAAAGGTTTGTTTGTGTTCTATATAATATATCTAATATTAATATAATAAATGGATCACATATGAATATGGATATTATTAAAGGATCGTTATCTAAATTGTTATTTGTAACATGTGGCATGTTATCAATTTGTTGTTTTAGTGAAATCTCATAAGTCATGCTTAGATTTAATTAACGGTATTGGGAATTATTTTTGACATTCTAACACTTATTTGTTGGTACAAAATTCGAACTGGAATCAAAATGTACCTTGAAAAATCCAATGGAAAATTTTTCATGACTGTACTTTGCATTTGTTGCATCCGACTAACTGACCACAGGTCTGTTTGGGATTATTTCGATGACGACGATGACTTTGTTGATGGTAACTTCAATGACACCTTAGAGAACTGTAACTGTGCCACATTTGGCCTTGACTGGTTTAATTTGATTGACTTGGACAACGAAACCAAAAATGAATTACTACAACCATTTACACTCAATTCTACCCGTAAATATTTATCAAATCATTATCTGACGTTAACTAATGTTTTCTTTTGTTTAGTTTGTTGCAATTCAAAACAAATTCAGTCATTGGACCACTTGACACAAGCGGAATGGTTTCAGCTCGAGTTTGCAAGTGAATTATTTCTTCGCAAGGTATCCAATCCGTATCCTTTGTTGGACAAGTTGGCCATTCTTCATCTCTTCAATTATGACCTCAACAAAGAGATGAACGACTCTTTTGTCACTGTGGAATGTCAGATGGAGAGATTTTACTTGTACCACAGCATCGTTCAGGTGGAACTATTAGACCAAATGGCACAAAGCTGTTTTAGGCTTGAGTCGATTCATCTTGAGCATATTACTCCGGTGGCTGTACCTCCGCCAAGTTCCGAATTGTTTCAAAAATTTAACGTTCTCAGCAAACACTTTGTCAGTGACCACTTGGCTGTGGTGAATCTAATCAATTGCAACATAATCACATTAACAGGCATGGATCTATTGTGGAATGCAAGCAACATTCGAATGATATCTCTGTCTAGAAATAGTTTGATCATGTTAGAGAATGTGCGTTTCTTTCCTTCTAGAGCGGCCCAATATTGGTGGTCACTGGATTTGAGCTACAACAAACTACAAACAATTCCACTTGACTGGGTCTTTCCTGACACGCTACGAGCACTCAAGTTGGATCATAACCAGTTCAAAATGTTACCTTTTGATCCGTTCAAAAGTGCTTGGTACAACTTAGATGAATTTTGGATTTATGGTTTGTGTTAAGTGAATGTGTTATTATTATAATTAATCATTTATTTATTTACAGCTAATAATTTCGAGTGTCATTCTTTGGCTCATTCTGATGAATGGATGACTGCAATTTCGGAACGAATGCCACTGTTTGGTGCAAATTGGATTTGCTATCATAGTAACGCGACAAAAAAAATGTTTACACAAAAATTGACATTTCTGATGCAAAATAACGCCTCTCCCGAGGAGTTTCTTTAGCTTATTTTCCCATTTGAATTTGTTCAAATATGTGCCTAATGAGCAATTTACATTTATTGATTTATAATGTTATTTTAATTTATTTGCATCAAAAACTTGAGTCCAATGGATCAATTCGTGAATTCAACGACGACCTCTTCTAGCTGCGCGCCGAATTAATTCTTTCTGGACACTGGTTGAGTGAGTTTCGAAATAATAGAACTCACCATTTCGTAAAATAGCTTTAATCGATCGTGAAACAATGATTTCCAGTTCTTAATGCTAATCGATGCCATATTTCTGTTTCCACCAACACAACAATAAAATACACTATTAGCGAACACTCGTCTCCGATAATCATTATCTTCGTAAACAGGAAACATATATAAAATTTAATTCAAAACCAAAATTCACATCATAATTTAAGAGAACTATATATAACAAGAAATTAAATTGGTAAAAGATCAGGTATATCAGGTATTAATAGAAAAGATAAAATGTCGCCACAATATTAAGCATTCCGCCGTATCTTTCCAGTAAGATACATTGATGGAGCTCGCTTATAAATCTTTCCGGATGTCTTTTTGTTGCACTTTTTAGAAGACAGAGAAATTGGTCGGGATAACTTTGGAAGTAGACGAGAAATAGCTTCGTGGTATAACTTGGGATGAGTATCAATAATGTTTTTCCAACTGTTAGTTTCAAGAACTGAACTAGCATTCCTAATAACAGAGATCCAAAGATTATAAATGATTAAAATAGTTAAATCGACATACATAGTTATATAATTGATAGCACATGTTTTCAATTGTTCAGAATTGTGCTTGTCGGCCAGCACTAATAGACCGACAACAGAATTATCCGACATTTTTAAGCAAAGCGATTCCTCACAGATAGATTTTAATTGTTTCAAGCCATACTGTATAAAATAAATAAACTAGTTAGTTAGTTAATATTTTTAATGTAAATAAAATCACCTTATCGGCAGCAACAAACAGTTCTGTACCATACTGATCGATCGTTCCAATAGCTCCATTGTAGATGTATTTAAGAAGTTCGTCAAAAACTTCCGCTTTCATATCAGTGATCTCCACCTTATTTTCATTCTTCTCCTTATGATCAAGTAAGGAAGAGAAAAAAGTAGATCTTGTTGAAAGAATGTTCTTATGTACACGGTATTCTTTTCCCTCCAAAACGAGAATAACATCAGAAAATTTTCCACTTTGTAGTAAACTGCCAACATCACTTAAAGCTTGCACTTCAGCCAAATGTGACAAACATTTAAAATTATTCTTTGGCCCAGTTATAGTTGAGGATTCGGTTATGTATCCAATCTGTAAAAATAAATATAAATGTACAAACAAAACAAATTTAAAAATACCTCGCAGTGAATAGTCAACCGGTCGTTAGATAACAAACCACTATCGGCATCGAGCAAATGTTCTCGAGTGATAAATTTGTGCCAACCACGCTTTTTGCTCACTGAGAATTTAAATTGATTCGCTAAATAAAATAAAACAAAACAAAATAAAGTTAAAATAAAATAACTATACTAAATATGATCAAAATTAAAATATTAAAACAAAACATGCATTCAGTATTGTGCTTTTCTCCATCTTCTCCAATAATAGATATCTTAGACTGAACTGTCACCTCCTCCCGATCACAGGATTCAAGATAGAGATAGATGCCCACAAACTCTTCGGCGTCTTCTTTGTTTTTAGGATAAAGTCGAAGAGTAAATTCCAGTTGCTCGTTGGTGGCATAAGGTGAAAATTTCGATGATTTAATGTAAGGATTTTCGCTTTCTTCGTCTTCTAAATGGTAGCTAAAGTGATTAATGTACCACTTGTGTGAGAAACGAACTAATTTGGAATCGGTGAAAGATGAACTCTCGGGACCAACTGAAGCCAAGATGTTGTCACCATCGTTGGCACTCATCTTGGCGCCTTTAAATAATGAACAGTAATGATGCAAGAATGGTCGTCAAACTTCACAAACAGTAACAAATTCACTTGGTGCAATGGCTTGACGTGTCCACAAACTTCTAAACGAATTCTAAATGAGTTGACTATTTCTACCAATTCAAATTACCTTTAAAGTAAAAATAGTACGTAATTATCGGAGCAACCGTAGTTTATATTGCTAATTTATTAAGATATGCCAAGATATCTAGTGTCAATGATTATCATATAAAGTATGGAAAAAGTTACAAAATATGCAAAGGCTCATGTAAACATTGTATTTGTTATGAAATATATTATATATTCAATTGAATAAGTGCGAATTGATAATTTGAAATTGTATATAGTGGACAGTATCTTATCTTATCTCATACAAATGAACAAAATTGAAACATTGATTGAAGGAAACAGAATATAATATATCATAAATAAAACTATGAACTAAAACTGAAATGTAATATCACAAGGACTTCTTAGCATTGTTCCAGAGTGGATAGGAACAGTTCTTCACAAGATGAGAAAATACATCAGACATTAGCTTTGGCTTATTTTCAATGAAGGTTTTCCAACCTTTAGATTCGATAAGCGACGGGGCATTGCTGCTCATAAATAATAAAATAAATTAATTTTCAAAATAAATAGATAAATGTTTGTTACATTGCAATGTAGTCGAGTGCTTTGGTTTTCAAAAACTCGGCATTATACATATCAGCAAGCACAAGAAATTTTGCCGCCGAATTATTGGAAACTTTCGAAGCTAATGATTCCTCGCATATAGTTTTGAGAGATTCCACCCCATACTAGATAATTTCAATTAGAATTAATATTATATAATAAAATAGTTTATTAAAAAACCATACCTTATCTGCAGCAGCCAACAGTTTTTCAGCAAGAGTTTCTAATGACTGTACCTGTCCACTATAAATATATCGCAAAAATTCTCGAAAAACACGAACTTCTATATCCGACACATCCACCTTGTTGGTATTCCTTTCGAGCATATCGTGCTCGAACATGGCTGCAAAAACTGGTGATCTTGCAGCAAGAATCGCTTTATGAACCGGAAAGGTAGTTCGTTTAACAACAAAAACTACATCGGTAAGTTTTTCATTCTCCCACAAATCGGCAAAATCGACGAGGGCATTATCGCGCATCGTTTGACATCTAACAGGCTCGTGAATACGATTTCCCGAAACGGTAATCGAGGCAGTTACAAAGCTTACTTCGCAATATATCTTCAGTTGGTCATCAGTCAACAAGCCTCTAGATTTGTCGTTAAGAACTTCATGTTTGATAAATTTAGGCCACCCAAGATTTCGGCCTTGAGATAACTTAACCTTTCGAGAATCTGAAAATAAAATAATTACATCAATAAAGAATGATAATAAACTTTCCTTACTCACCACATTGATTGTAAAGATTTTCGTTTGCATCGAGAATGGCTATTTTAAACTCGACGGTCAATTCGGTGTCACAGTTGCTGGCCAAATATAGAAACACCGAGACATGATCTTTACTCTCCTCATTCTGTCCTTTCGGATAAAGTCGCAAAAAGAATTGTGCCTTGTTGTCATGAGATTTGTTAGGTGCACAAAATTTGACCGATTCAATAAATGGAAAGTTCTGAACTAGTGTGGCCAGGTTTTTGTTACCATGGCCTGCCTGAACCGTCTGTGGACATTGAAAGCTGAAATTGTCCAATGTCCATTTGTGGGTGCACTTGACCAGCTGGGACTGGGTGTGCGAATGACTTTCGAAACTAACAAATAGTGGAGAAGGCGCAATCGGAGCCGTGTTGGAGCTCATCATGGAACCAAATAGAAATTCGTTATAGTTCGAGTGAGCAAGAGGCAGCCTTCTTGAAAAGAGCGCACTACGCAATCCTTTTGTTAACAATCACCAAGTCATTACCAAGACAGCTGTTTACAATGACACGTACTATTTGAACAGTCTAGATTTGATTCATGTCACAGTGCTGGATTAAGCTTGGATCTCAGTGCGGCATTCGTTCCCCCCAATCAATTTAATTGATTAAATTATCATCTTGGATTCTCTCTTGGTTTGTAAATCCAAAATACGACACTCTCAAATACGACACTAATTATATTTGCTTATAACTCCATTTAGAGTCAGGCAATAGAAATGAAATAATTGCCTTAAGACCGTAAAAATGGTCTGCCTGTAAAGACCGCTGCTTGGTTAACCAATTGACTTTATGCCGTTATGCGTTGGGTGTCCGTAAAAATATGGCTCAAGCTGTAAGTGTCACAATATATGCATATTTAGTAGTAGTGGGTATTGCTCAAGGAAGATCGTTAAGGCATTGTTTTATTCTGACACTTTTAGTTAGGTTTTTCGTATTTTTAGTATTTTTAGTTTTCGTTTATTTTATACATTTATAATATTAATTGTTTAAGTTTGCCTTTGTCTTTCTTATTCCTAATTAAACTTTTATGCTTTTATTATGCTTCTCTTGATGTTAAATTTTAATATTTTCTAATCTATCTTCTAGAACTACATTTCAAATTAATTGGCATTCTTTGAGTATTTTGTGGCAACAAACAAGGATCGATCTAACAACTTTTGAAAATTTGACTCTACTGAAGGAAGACAGTTATCGTGAGAGTCCCTAAGTACAGTAGGTAGAGTACACGTTATCGTTTGCATTGCAAATTGCTTGTTTTTCTTACTGTGCCGCGAACATTTGCACAACAAATAGTATCTCAAAACATCGAAGCGTATCCAGTTTCTAGATATTTAGGACCGTAAAAGTGGGGTTATTACACACAATATCAGAGGAAGTTTCCCCTAAAAGAGTACTATCACTTTTACCGAATATCCATTAATATGGAGAAAATGGCAGCTAAGTTGATGGTATTTTGTAATTTGTCCTGCAAAACAGCGACCATTATAATGAAGCCTTTCACCATAAGTTATTGTCTTGTGAATTTTCTTCCTGACATATAGTATTGTACATGTACTATTATACTCAAGCCAAACAAAAAAAAGAATTATTCCGACAAAGCGATCAAGAAAATTTGCCGCATACAAATAATTGAGTTCGCATGAAAATTAAATTGTATCAAAATTAATATTAGATCATTTATATTATCGTAAATTAAATTATGGCAAACTTTATTGACGGGAAATCTTGGAGCATTTCGTTTAGTGAAGATATGTCTCGTAGTTATGAATATGTTATATGCCAGTTATTTGCTGATTAAATCGGAATTTATTGGCATACATGCCATCTGCCTAGTGCCTTAGATACAAATCATATCTTATCAGGTACAGAAGTGCCTCCACTTTATTTATGTGATTAACGGTTTAATTAATGGCAATTGAGACAATAACAGCTTCATTTCAACGTTAGCACTCTGAGTAGCAATTGAGCACTTGCAACACCCTTTAGCCATGGCTAATAATATTCCACATGAAAAGCCCAAATTTTTTAATAATGAAGATGGAAATGGTCAAGGTGATATAGTTGACAATTACTTCAAGAACGATTGCAAAAATCAAGCCAACTTACTTTCTTTTTATAACAATTGGGATCTTGAGCTTGAAACTAAAGAAACATTGTTCCAAAATGCATTGGAACAACCTGGAATGTATGAAGAACTAAAAAAGACCATCAACATAAACATTCTTAAAATACAAAATTTGGCAAACGATATTGAGCAACGAATAGAAGAACAACAGGATCAAAACATAGAGCTGGAATTGGAATTTGACATTAAAGAAATGGTTTTTATCATGGAAAAGACTCGTCAACTAATTCGTAAGCTAAGTATTTAATTTGATTATAGTTATTAATAATTTATTTATTTCATTACAGATTTAATGAAAAAAGATATTGCTGAAGTAATTGCCAAAGCAACTCAACTAATGATTAGACAAAATCAATCAACTGAGCTTCATCAAAACAAAACTAGACATGACGTTGATCTGCTCGATTTGCATTTGTTTCATTTTTTCCACGAAATGGACGAAATTGACAACGACAAATTGATCCAATCTCGAATTGAGCAAGAGAAAAAAGACGCAAACTTTTTTATTGAACAAATTGACCAAATTCAATTTAATGAGAAAATTGCCGAAACGTTGAAACAAATCACTTTTGTAGATCCGTTGGAATCATTTTCTTCGATGAATCATGATATCGAAAGTAAATTAGATACAGACAGAATTGATATATTGAGCGAACTGAAAAGCTTTATTGATGAGAAAATTAATACAGAGATTGGCCAGGCTTTGCTCAACATTGATGACAGGCTGAATGAATTGAACAAGCAAATTTGCAACAAAATGGCCGAACAAACTTTTGAGTTTGACAAAGGTTTTGAAGCAAAATTGGACAACAAATTACAAGCAAAGTTTGAACATTTTTTTAATGAGAATAATTTAAAAAACGATATTTTGATTCAAAACTTGGAAAGTAAATATTCGAATTTATTTGAAAACGCTTTGAAACAAAAAATGGAAATTGTGACATTAGAATTTAATACCAGAATTGACTTACAAAATAAGAAAACGAGAAATTATGTTCTGCTGAATATGTCCACGGAGTTTCAAAAATTCTCAAATGATTTTAAATTGCTTGAACAAAACATTGATGGAAAATTAGTGAGAGGTCAAATGGAGATGAAAGAAAGTGTATTGAAAGAAATAGGAAATTTGAAAAATATAATTGACACTGAGATGCTAAGCTATTCTAACAAGAATTTTAATGAAATCGTTGATTTGAAAATAAAAATTGACTCGCAAAATAGTGACAAAATCAAGGAAATGAGCGAACTAGTTGAAAATAAGTTTAGTCAATTGCAAAATAAATTTACAAGTGATTCTCAAAATACACAGGAAATTGTTTCAAAATCGAAAGAAGAGATTTTGCAGATATTGCAAGACAAGACGACAAAATTGAATTATGACATAATTGAACAACAAAATGAATTTGCAATTCAGTTTAAAGAAAAGTTTAATAAAGAAATCGGAATTGAAATGAAAAACTACAAAGGTGAAATTAGTTTCGATGTTGAAGCTCAATGTCGCAAAAACGCAGATAGAATTGAAGAGAATTTTGTTGCAAAATTAAATTCAATGAAGCCAAGTTTGATCACACGCACAGAATTGGGCGACATTGAAAATAAAATTATTAACAAATTGGAAAATGTGCAAACTGAATCGATGAACTGCAAATTTACTCAACAAGAATCTGTTTTATTTCAGAAAATTAACGAAATGATTTCACAAAGCAATGAAAGTATTCATCTTAAAATTGACAATTATATTGAAAACAAAATCTCACCAAAACTTGAAACAACCAAGAAAGAATTGAATTATAAAATTGAGAAAATGCAACTAAATATGCAAACTATTAATAGAGAAGCCAATGAAAATTTACAGCTAAAATTAACTCAAATACAAGCAGACATTAATCAACAAACGACAAATATGAATTCTATGAACAACAAAATCGTCAAAGAATGTGATAGTATTCAATTGCTAATCGATGAAAACGTGTCCAACACAACTAAAAAAGTGGATGAATTATTTCTGAAAACTAATAGCCAAATTGAAGTGCAAACTGAGAGAATCAAACAAATTGAAACGAAACTACAACAAAATATTAATTTAGACGTGAATATTCAGGCAGTCGAACAGAAAAGAAACCAACAATTTAATTTGATCCAAACAAAAGTTGAGAATTTAAATTCACAATTCAATGACCAATTATCGAAATTATCGATAAAGATCGATAACGACATTTCATTAAAAACGATTAATTTATCTGAAGAATTTCATCTTATGATTGCAAAAATAAACAACGAACAAAAGAATTTAAATGAAAAGCTTGAAACCAGAATGTCAAATCAATGCACCCAAGAGCGAATTAAGTTATCGGAACAAATCGAAAGCAAACTTGCAACTATGAAAAAAGAATTAATTTTAATCAATTTAAGTAATCAACAAGAAAGTTTTGATACGAATGCGAAAATAGTTGATGACAAAATTGCTCAAAATATGTCAAAATGCAATCAAGAATTAATCAACATACAAAACAAGATACATTCGAAACTGGAAATCGACTTGAAACAAAATATTGAAATTGGGGATAAATTGAAACAAGAATATGCAAACTCTCTCCTTTTACTTGAAGCTAAAATAGACGAATTTAATCAACTTTCAGTGAACATTAATGATCGGTTAGTCAAAGGACAAAATGAATTATCGATTAAAGTTAATACAAAATTAAAAGACGAATTGTTGATTATTGACAATAAAATCAAAACTATCGAGGATCAAATGGCGACAAATTTTGAAATCAAAATGTCAGCTTTGAATAACAATTTCCAATTAAACAATGAAAATCGGCTCATGACTGAATTGATGCAACAGGTAGACAGAAAATGTTCGGAAATTATTGATGTCATAATAGCGCAAAAATCGAATGAATTATCCAAACAAATGGAATATGAATTTTCTAATAATGTTGAACAGATTGATTCTCAAATGAAACGATTATTGACTATTAATCAAAATGAAATGCAGACAATTCTTCACAATGCCATCGACGACAAGGTGAGTGTTACAAGAAAGGAATTAGAAGACAAAATCAAACACAATCAGACCGAAGTATTCGATAAATTTCGAACCAATATGAATGAATTTCAACTTGTACTACGAGAAGAAGTTTCAACTAAAATTAATTCACAAAGTGCAGATGGTCATCTGGAAATGTTATCGTTGAACCAGCAAGACCAATTTGACAAACTCCAGACAAATATTCACAATAAAATGTCTATTCTTGAAGAGCAAATTGAAAATAACTTGAATAAAGTAATTATGATAAATTTGACTAAAGTGTTCAATCAAAAATTTATCGATCAAATGTTATCACTCAAACAAATCCAAAACGAGCATTTCGAAGTGATAAAGTGTGAAATTGAACAAAGCATTTCTGATCAATACAAAGAAAATGTTGATAAATTACAAATCGAATTGACAAAATATAAAGCTGAAATAATAGATTTGATTAAGATAAATATTGAACAGGAAATGCAAATGGCTAATGCAGATTTTTCTAAAGAAAAGCAGGAGAAATTGACTCAAATTTTTGAAACTATAATTCAAAATCAATTCATTCAAAAGGATACAAGTTTCTTAAATCAACTCGAGTCCAAAATGGCTTCAATCAAAACAGAATTAGTTGAAAATATAGAAAAACAAAGGAAACAAATGTACGAACATGTTGAATCTAGATTAGAGTTTATGAACATCAATCAATCGAAATACATCGAGGACAATGTTCAACAAAGTAGTAATAATTTAAACAACAAAATTGCCATTCTAACAGATGAAATGTCAAATAAACTCGAAACGGAATTCGCCAAAAGCATTGATACAAAATTTAGCAATCAAATGGAAATTCTTCAATCAGAGTTATTAATAACAATCACAAAGAATCTAAACCAAACTTTCGACAATCAAATTGTTCAATTGTTAACCAAAGTTGATGCTGATGAACTCGAAGCTAAATTCACCAATCAACTAGAAAACATAAATCAACAGCTCAAAAACTCAATTCAGTTAAATCAATTAAATAATTTATTGTCCCAAATTGAAAATATGAAAAGAGATCTACACACAAATGTCGAACAAAGTCTTGATTCGAAAATATCAAATGTTGAAAACAAATTACAAATGAAAATCAGTGAAAATGTTACTGTAATCCAAAATATTGAATTCCGAATAAGCGAAAAACAAATACAATTCTTTAAGGAAATGGAAGATAAAGTTGAGTTAACTAGTGAAAATTGTAGTTCAACAATAGAAACAAAAATAAGTGAATTTATTAGCAAACAAACAGAAAGTCAATATGATCAAAACCAGCTTTTCAAAATTGAATTCACTCAACTAATTGACAATACACACAAACAATGTTTGGTTTACATAAATGATCAAATTGATCATCAATTGAAACAAATTGAGACCAGTCAAAAGGAACGAGATGAAACAAATGAAATCGTTAAGCGAGACATCATTTCGGATGTCGATATATTGGTTAGCAAAACAATGAATGAAATGGAAACAAAGTTGACTCAACGAATGTCCAACTTTTCTGAAGAGATTCACAAACAGGAAAAGACAATTGGGTTCAAACAAAGCGAACATTTTGAAAATTTAAAAGTACAACTTAATCGTCAATTTGACAATTTCCACATTGAATGTTCCAATGATATATCAAAACAGATTAAGCAATTATTGACTCAACAAAATGATTATGAATTGAGGCTTCGAAGTGCAATCGATGACAAAATTGGAGATTCGACAGAAAAGTGTAAAAATACATTACAAAATGAGCTTAAACAAAATCAATGCAAACTGTCTCAATGTATTGCAGACCAATTTGAGATTGTCAAACAAGAATTTACGGAGAACATCGCAAACCAATACGAAGGTCAAATTAATAGCATTGACAACAAAATTGAATTTAAATACGAGACTTTTGGCAAAGAATTTATTGACAAATTTAAAAGTGATCAAGTGAAAATATTTGAAGACAAAATTCAACTTTTAAAGGACCAATTTGAGTTGAAATTAAATTCACACGAGAGTGAGCTATCAAACGAGTTTGATCGTAATACATCATTGCAATTTAAGACATTTGATGACAAATATTTACAAGTACAAGCTGAATTTTCCGAAAGTCACCTAAAACAATTGCAAACAATTGAACAACAATTCAATTTTAAAATTGAAACACATTTTTACGAACTATCACAGTTGATTAACAAAAGTGAACATGAGATGAGCGAAATAATACAAAACACTGAGAAAAACTTTGGTGATACTTTAAGATGTGAAATTGTCGATTTCAAAGATAAAATTGAAATTAAGGTTATAGACGAAATGAAAAAATTATGTGAAAAATTTAATGATTTATGCAATATCGACTACCTCATTAAAGACTATGCCAACAAAGTAGATCGACAGGTCTGTTCGATGAAGAAAGTGGTCAAACAAAATAGCATCGAATCATTGCACAACATTCAAATGGAAATACAAAACTATGATGCAATGACGCAACAAAAAGCAAACATAATTCAAGGAAGAATTAACGAACAACAACGGAGACATTCGGACATGCGAGAACAAATGCTAACGATGAATCAAACAATCCAAATGATGCAAATTATTTCAATTGTCATGTTCACATTTGTGGCTATGTTTTTGTTAATGAGATAATGCATGATCCCAGAAATATATCTGTTTGTTTGCCGTTTATCATAATGCTTATAAAATACAAATGTAATCTTATTAATGATAACCTGTCCTACATGATGAAAATTTTGACATATTTTGCCGAATAAACATGTGACAATTGCCATTAAAGTGCTCCCTAGTATTTTAAAATGTATCTAGAGTAGCTTGAAACTGACAAATAAAAACAAATTAGTTTATTCAATAAACTTTATTGACAGCAAAGGTGGGAATTGAGCAAGACGCCTTTGTTGGTGATATAATATCACTGTTGCAGATGGGAACGTGAAATATATATAATCACTTTGAATCACTTGACTTAAGTCCCAATTCATGAGTCTGTTCATAACTATAAGTTATAGTTTATGTAGAACATAGTCTTTAACAAGTAAGTTACTGTAAGTAGCAATATATTAAAATTTGCAAACTGTAAACATTTGTTGCTACGTTCCCCTCGATGGTACAATACAATTTGTATTACTACTTCGATTGCATTCGTGTCATTGTTGAAATAGTTGTCACAACTTGTCACTTGTGGCGTTTATGTAATTTCTGTTTGTACTATATCATGGGAAACCAATTTGTCATTGCTGATTATATGGATAACCATACAACTACCGACCTAATGTCCGAAAGTTGTTCGTATACGGAAGCTAAATTGGTGCATTTCACTCACCAATGGACTGTAAACCATTTCAGTTTCTACCTTGACAGCGGCAAGAGCAAAGATTTTTTTCTGCAATCATCTAGATTCAATCCACCTACCAACAATAAGCTTCGTTTTTATTTGACCCTTTTTCTCAAGGACAAAAAGAAAAGTGTTGGCATGTACCTGTACTTGGAGTCTGGAGAGGAAAAAGAAATTGTTATCAACTACAAGGTTTCGATAATTGACCAAAATGGTGCAAAATACAATGTCGGAAGTATGTGGTACGGGCATTTGTTTGTTGGCTTACTATTTTTTTTGCTATGTCATATTTAGCTTTTTGTTCTCGCAAGTTTATCTCTGGTGGGAAAGGTTGGGGTTGGCCCGAATTTATTTGCTGCAATACATTGCTCTCTCCAGAAAGAGGACTTCTGCCTGATGACAAATTGACCATTCATTGCGATGTATATTCCTTTCTTATATTATAATTATAATGAGTAATAAAACGAATTTGCTTTTATTCAGATTGGTTATCTCACCGAGAAGGTCACTCTCCCTGGACCTAAAACTAATCTCTCCAATTCGAATCTAATTGCACAACAGGAAGCATTGCAAGATATAAGCAATCTTTTGCAAAGTGGCATTTACTCTGATGTGGTACTCTGTGTTGGCGACACTGAATGGAAGGCTCACAAAAATATTCTCGCTTCTCGTTGTTCGGTGTTCGCTGCCATGTTTGACTCGAATCTGAAGGAAAGTGTCGAGAATAGGGTCCAGTTTAACGACATAAAAGCCGAGGCATTTCACGAATTACTCAAGTACATCTATGGAGCCAACATTGAGTCTGGCGTGGCGGAATATGCCACCGAATTGTTGGCTGCTGCTGATAAGGCAAGTTTTATATTAAAGAATTTAATTTGTCAATTTTTCTTTAGTATCAACTGAACCAATTGAAAGTTCTCTGCGAAGAGTCTCTTTGTAGCAAATTGTCCGTCGATTCAACAGTTGACCTTTTGGTGCTTGCCGACATGCACGGTTCAGCCAAGTTGAAGGCACGTGTCATTGATTACATTGCATTGTATGTGCTTATGCATATTATTTCTATTTTCAAATTTGAATTTATTTTCAGAAACGTATCTTCATTTCTGAACACTCACAACTGGAAATCAATTTCAAAAAGGCGACCGAAATTATTTAACGATGTGTTGTGCATCTTATTGCCAAAGTTGTCTCAGCCAATTGATTTGAAGATGAAGAAAAGAAAGAGAAGGGCTCAAAAAGGCAGGAATGCAAAAAAGGCGTTTGTCAAAACTTCATAACTGTTGTTGACATTGTAAACATAATTATAGTTCATATTTCATTTCATTGAATGTATGACATTGTTTGCTTCTTACTAGCAAAAGTACTTATTACTAATAATATTAGCTACTACAATGTAGTTTGATCAATTTTGTTGTAATGGACTAAATAGATTGCGTCATTTTAATAAACGATTCAACAAACTCAAAATAGGTCAATTGGTGTTAATAAATAAATCAGTCGATTAACCCTTAATAATTTTTTAAGAATGTTTTGGGCATTATCACGAATATCAATTGAAACAATTTGAAATTGCTTTTTAAAATATTATTTATTTATTTTAATGTCATAGCGCCACCTTGCGGAAACTTTCCTTCAAGACTCCGAGAATGGAATAAAGTTGCTCGTAATACTGCAATGTCAGGCGTTGGTTGTGTTGATATAAAAATTGGCGTCGGCGTCCTCTGTCACTCCTCTTTTAACCGTGACTGTGAATGCTATCTGCAGTGCATGCGACGTGCTAATAAGCATTCTCCAAACTCGACGCCGATTGGCCTGTGATTGTAAATCTATCTGTGATAAGCGTGTCTTGCCAAATCGAAAATGACTTTTGTACAGAATGGCACTGACACGCTGCCAATTTCTACTTCTTTCCATTCTGAGCAAGAACCTCCACCGGGTAACTCCGAAACGGTGCCAGACCACCAACGCCACCAAGAAGAAAAGCAAACTTGTCAAGTTGCGTCATCTTTTTACGAGGAATCACTGACGGCTGACTCGAAGCCTACAGATACCGGACAGGACGATTCGAACAAATTTGCGGAAGTCTCGGCTATTGGGCCGAAATTTGTCGACACTCAGTCCTCGTTTCAATCTACGAGCTCACAAGTAAACGGCCAAAACTGTGAGGTACCGGATTCGAATCACAGTGCTGCATTATCAAAGTCAAATAGTAAAGACTCGATGCCGAACTCGCAGTTTCAAGGGCAATTTAAAAATATATCGAGTTATGACGAATCACTTCCGACTTCAAATAATCAAGAAATTCCCTACCAAGCTAGTAATGTCACCCCATCCATCAAGCACGAAAATCAAGAGCCAGCCTCAAAAACAGACTCAAACCGAACTGTGTCTACTAGTTCTGATGCAGAACAATCGATCCTAAGTTCTGTCCAAGATGAGGACAAAGTTATTGGTAACTTAAGTTCTGTCCCATTGGATATAAAACGCGAACTTTTTCAGGAAAAAGACGATAAGTCACTAGAAAAATCAGAAGTGTCGAAAGAAATCTCTAATTCCATTTCCGACAATCGTATTGTTGCCAAAAGTTGGTGCGTCCAAAAGTCAAAAGCGTACCAATGCACTCATAGGTGGACAATTGAAAATTTTAATTTTTATGGCAAGTCCAAAATTTCTGGATCGAAGTTTTCTCCTTCAGACGAACATCAAGACCAGGACCAGGGATTTAAGTGGTCTATTTGTCTGTATCCAAAACAAAAACCAGATAACGATATCGAAGAAGAGTATATTAGTCTGTACTTGTGGATGAACCGAACGGAGCGAGAAGCTGTTCCCGAAGCGAAAGTGACCTTTCTCTTTGCTATTCTTGATAGTGAAGGTAAAATGGCTCACAAGATTGGTCTGTATTTGTGTTTGCTATGTCATTATTTAATGTTTATTTCACTTTCTCAGATTACGACTTTACCTTGGTTCCATACTCTCCCGATAGTTCTGGCTGGGGATTCCCCAAATTTCTTTCTTGGAATATATTGCGAGAAGATATGGACCGATACTTTCCCAACAATTCATTGACTATATTCTGCAAGGTATTATTTATTTTTATTTGCAAAATAACAACTATCATAATATTACAGATTAAAACACTGGTGGATTTTGATACCGAAATTGGACCTAAAACCTCAGAAATGAACATCGACTTTTTGGATTACGATAATCTATGGAAAAGCAGAGAAGTGACCTACGATGTGATGTTCTATGTTGGCAAAGAGCGAAAGGAATTTTATGCACACAAAACTGTACTGAAGACTCGGTTCTGGTACTACTACGACGAAGTACAAAATGAGACAAACCATCCAGTCAACCTTTACATCGAAAATCTTGACCCAGTTCTCTTTGACGAAATGCTTAAGTTTATATATAAGCGTGATTTATCAATGATTGCTCTTTTGGGGCAAAAACTGCTATCAGTTGCCCACAAGGTACTGGTTTTTTTTGTCAACTAATGGCGCTATATTAATTCTTTTGTGTTTGTATTTAGTATCGACTTTACGAGTTGAAAGGAAAATGTGAAGAATCGTTGATCGAGCAAATTGACACCGTCTCAGTGGTGGACCTTCTTCTGCTTGCTGACACTTATGATGCAGCTAAGTTGAAGTCAAAATGTATCGACTATGTCCGCAAGTATGAACTTTATTTATTGAGTGATTAATTGGTTAATGATTGTTTTTTATTCATTCACATATAGACATCCAAACGAAGTTATGGCCTCCGATGATTGGCTCAACCTTCTGGCCGAACAGCCTTATCTGGTTGTGGATGTTTTCAATATTAGTTAATTCTTTTTAGTTATTTACAATTTATCTACCTCATTCACTATTTTTCATTTCGTTACTTTTAATTTCTATCGATGGTTACGAATTAATTTGTTACCTATTTGTTACCTAATACTCTATAATAAATAGCCATAATGCATTATTTATATTATATAAAAATTATTATTTTTAATTAAAATAATATAAATTTAAATACCGAAAAGTTAATAACTATTCTTGAACTGTGTAGTAAATGTAAGGGGAAAAGCGTTAAGGACACAGCCAAAATCATAATGAAAATTTTTAAAGAAAAATCTGTCATTAACACGCACGCGCATGCGCGACTATTTTCATTTTGTCACGCCTGTACGAACCTATAACGACAACTCGAGTCGAGTTATTCCGACTAACTTAGTCGACTTTGAAGCGGTTTCTGTTTACAATTCAGCAATTCTGAGGATGAGTTCTAACAATCGTGAGAACGTATCACCTCTTTCAGCAGAGCCAAAGGGCAACATGGCAACAGCAAAAATTCATGCTGGAAGCTGGTGCTTTACCAAATCGAAACTTCTCAACTTTTCGCACATTTGGACTATTGATAATATTAGTTTCTACTTGAATTCGCACGGAGAGGATTATCTTCACGAGGAGAACCCATTTGGGTGTGATGATCAATTTCGATTGGACAATGATCAACCAATTCTTTGGGCATTGCAGTTATGTTTGAGAAATGAGGATCACCCAGACTTCATTTGTCTGAAGATAAACCCGATTAATTCTCCATTAAGTAAGGACAAGGTATTTAAAGCTCGTTTCTCATTTTCAATTCTGGATGAGGATGACAACAAGCTATACACCAAATGTAAGTGTTTTATTTGGAGCCAAAAATGTGCCAAAGAATTAATAAATTAATTGTGTATTACAGCCAACGATAAGATACATCGTTTGAATGCAACAAAGCCCAACTCGAGCTGCATTACCCAATTTATTACTTTAGAACAGTTACAGGATAAAACTAATGGATATCTTGTGGATGATCAATTGAAGATATTTTGTGAAGTATACCATTATTCTTATATTTATGTGATATTATATTTGTACTAAATGTATTCCATCATTCTCATAGATTCAAGTTTTGGTTGATTTGGCCCTTATTGCTGGACCAAATCATCGAGGCCGTAAACTTCACATTGAGAATATTGAAAAAGAATTTGGCAATTTATTCGAAACTAAAGAACTTTGCGATGTCACATTGGTGGTCGGAGAGGAGTACTGCCAAAAGGAGATTCATGCTCATAAGGTCATTCTTGGAGCTCGTTCCCCGGTGTTTGCAGCTATGTTTAGACATGAGATGGAAGAAAAGAATGCCAATCGAGTTGAGATTACTGATATCGAGGCAGATGTACTTGAAGAACTTTTGCGATACATTTATACTGGGCAAACTCGGGCTTTGGATACGTATGCCGCAGATTTGTTGGTGGCAGGGGACAAAGTATGCATCCACTTGCTTTTGCTTTATTTTATTAGTGTTTCCTTTCAGTACGGATTGGAACAATTAAAGATTATATGCGAAGAATGGCTTTGTTCCTACTTCACCACCGAATCGGTTTCACAAATTCTTATTTTGGCCGATGCTTGCTCTGCAGGCCACTTGAAAGTAAACGCAATCGAATACATTCGCAAGTATGCTTAAAATAATAGTTTTTCCTGACACAAATGTTTGCTGTTATTAAATTTTTCATTTTCAGACATCCTATTAAAGTGCTGTCCACCACTGGTTGGAAAGAAATAATTGATAACAAACCGAATCTCGTTATTGACGTTTTCAAACAAAAGTAAAAGCAACTGTTTAAGAATTTACTGCTTATTCAACTTTATGTTATACACAATTCATTTTCAACTTATCAATTCTATGATTCTTTATGTAATAATAATATAATAATTTATCTATTTTACATTATGACAAAATAAAATATGAGAACATTTCTGTTTTATAAAAAATATTACCAAAAATAGTAATTAATTATAAAGAAACTTCCCGGTAATACTCTCACGAGTTTTTAGGATTTCTGAATCAGGAAAGGCACTGCTGCCAGCCATGATTCTTGGTACATGTGGCGTTATTTGAGCATTTTGTTTTAGAATATTGGGGTATTTAGATTAATTTGATCGAAAATGAATTCCCACAACGACGACACCGACCACCAAACACCACACTTAAATCGAGAGGAGAACAATGGCGAACAATTGGCAACAAAGAGCAACGCCAATTTATATGATGGGCCAAGCCTGAATTCTGTCCAAGCCAGCGATCCTCTGCTATTGCCAATCAATTTTTTTTCTTCAGTTTCTTTAATAAAAGACAAGACTTATCAACTTCCAGCTGATTCCACGGCCTGTGCTCAAAGTTCGGATATACTAAAATCGAAAGCCTTTTTAGCTACTCACTCATGGAAGATTGAAAACTTTAGTTATTACAGCCGAGAATATATTGATGGTAAAAAATTCTCTCCTTTGGATGGTCACGAAACTGGTGATTTGGGTTTTAAGTGGTCACTCGAAATGCGAGCCAAACATCGTCCGGATCCTAATGTCAATGAAGAGTTTGTGGCTCTATACTTGAGACTGAATCCGACAGAAGCCCACATTCCCGTCGAGTTGAAGGTTACTTATCTTTTTGCCATTTTGGATAAAGATGGAAAATCTGTGTATAAAGTTGGTATGTTCATAATAATAATTATGTTTTGTTATATCTAACATTATACCTCTCAGAAGTTGACCACTTTATTCCTTTTGACACAAACATTACATCATCCTGGGGGCGACATCGATTTATCTCATGGAACGATCTTCTTGAAAACCGTGAACTATATCTTCCAAGCGATACTTTAACGATTTATGCTAAAATTACAGCTCTTGGTAACTTTATGAATGAAAGTGGCCAAGAAGAGCCTATTTGCCTCAATCGCCGTGCCAAGATGAATCACGATTTTGATTTGCTTTTGGAAAGTGGATTATTTGCTGATATGACTTTTGTTCTCTGTTGTGATTCTGAAAACGATTTGAAAAATCAAGTTGAATTTCCCGCTCATAAATGTATTGTGGTCACTCGATTTCCCTATTTTGGTGCCATTCTGAGCAAAGATACCAATTTAAATATATTGGTTGTTTCTGATCTTGAGCCCGAGGTTTTCAATTTGATTTTGAGATTTGTTTATAGTGGAAAGGTAGAATTGTTTGACCAATTTGATAAGAAACTATTAATTGCAGCTAATAAGGTACAAAAGAAATGACTATTTTATATCAATTTAAATCTAACTTCAATATCTCCTTTAGTTTAATTTGGAGCCATTGAAACGAATCTGTGAAAAATCTCTTATTTCAAAATTATCCTCGGAGTATGTGACGGAGCTTTTTATATTTGCTACCTTGCATAAAGCAAAATATTTGAGAACAAAGTCTATAAACTATATTCGCAAGTGAGTTTCAAAAGATTTAATTATTTGATTTACTATATTAATAATTGTTTTCAGAAATCCTATCGAGATTTTGCCTACTAGTGGATGGGAGAAATTGTTTAAGGACTATACTTATTTGGTGAAAGATATCTTTAATCGCCATTTGTGAAGATTGGTTTAGTTTAAATAATAGTTATTTCGATTTTATCTAAATTACTTTGTTAATTGATTAATAAATTCTTTTAAATGGCCATAAATTCAAATTGTTTTATCGACCTCAAAGGAAGGTAACCGATTGCTCACAACTATCAGCCATAACTTACAAAAAGTATTGGTCCTATCGGCGACTATCGATAGTGGCGCTCCTAACATCAACATAACTTCATTCAAGCTTGTTGGAATAGCTTGTTAGCTTTGATATATCAAGCTATAGCTTGCACCAAGGTGACATTTTGCTCCCATGCTCCCATTTTAGTTTGTTTAATACTTACACAAATTTGTGTAAGATTATCATCACAAGATGGCTTCAAATAGTCCTAATCTGAGGCAATTCTCTCAACACTGGACCATTGACCATTTTAGTTATCACTTCAACTATACCACAGAAGTAGTCGAATATCCTTCAATGAAGTCGACCAATTTTCCTGGCTCTTCTGATAATTCTCAGCCAAAATTTCGTATGGAACTATACCCCAAAGGCAATAGCGAAGACAACGGAAGCTATTTGGCCATTTACTTGGCATTGGTCTCTTTCGAGTTCGAAAAATATCACAAATTAAACATTAATGTTAGTATTTCACTCATCGGTTCAAATAATTACACATTCAAGACCATGGGTATGTGCTGCATAGCTGTGACACTTTTGAATACCAATTGCATTTTATTCATAGAAGCTCAATATAAATTTTCGGATTTATCGAACTTTGGTTGGTCAAAGTATATTTCTCATCAAGAAATACTATGCAACTCTGGAAACATTTTGCCAGATGATAAGCTGACACTTCTGTGTAAGGTTTGATATTTATGTTTATGTTTGAATATATCAATAATGCAGTATTGATTTAGATTACATATCTCTGCGAAAAGAAAACAAACGACCAACAAGGAAATTGTCCCTTTACCTTATGCCAACGTTGTCATGGCGGAAAAAGTGCTTTAGAGGATTTTGGAAAACTATTTGAAAGTAAAAAGCTGAGTGATGTCATTCTTGTGGTTGGTGATACTGAATTTCAAACTCACAAATGCATCCTCGGAGCCAGGTCGTCTGTATTTGCTGCTATGTTCCAGCAAAAAATGGGAACCGAAGATAAACGATTTATGATCACGGATGTTATCGAAGTGCATGCATTCGAACAATTTCTTCGATACATTTACACCGGAAAAGTGCACTTAATGGACTCCTTTGCCAATGAACTATTGGTACTCTCAAATAAGGTATTTTTCATGCTGTGATAATTATTATTCATAGTAGTCATTTTGTTTATTTATAAATTATTCTGAAGTATGCGGTTGTGGGATTGAAATCACTTTGTGAGAAATATTTGACATCTAAACTCTCTTACAAATCAGCATTGAATATTCTCATGCTGGCTGATATTAACAACGCAGAAAATTTAAAAAACCGCACCATTGAATACATTAGACCGTAAGTTATTACAGTTGATATTGATTATTCTATCTTAAATCTTTATTCTAGTTACACTCGATTGTTTATGTGCACTGAAGATTGGAGATCGATCATCATAAATAAGCCTGCTTTAGCAAAGGACGTGATGAGCAAAGTTTTGGTTGGATTTTCACTAAAATGTACGACTATTGAAGTAATCGAACTCGCGGACGATTAGTTTTATTTATTTCTGTATAGTTTAGAAATGTGATTCATATTTGAATTTATGGTATTATAACATATGATATACAGGATGAAAACAACTTTAACATGTTAATTAGAATGTTGTAATAGTATAAAGTTTAACGAAGTACAGGAAATATCTACCTATGTAAATTAAATATTAATTTACTTATTATTAATTTATTAATTACCTATTAAAAAGTTTTATTACTTTTACTAATTAGTCGTCCATTCGATGAAAGTCGGCTTTCTTCCCACGTCCCTTAAGCCGATTCTGTTCCCGGGCTTTACGAATTAAATTTTTGTAAAAGTTCTTCTCAACTTTGGAAGTCTTGCCTTTCTTTCCACCACTAACCAACAATGGGATCGGACCTAAGTTAAATAGATCACGAAGGAATTGATTTTGAGAGAGGTGTAGACGCATGCCGGATCCAAGAACGCTGCAAAAAGTGTCATAATAGCGTTTCGACTGCCAACAGTTGATTGTTATACGTTCAAGACCAATGATTGTTACCACTTGTTCAGAAAAGGATTCTCCCTTTACGGTGGCAAGAATTCGACGAAATATGCTTCGCTGTTGGCGAAGCTCATGTTTTGATCTCCACTTTTGACTGTCTGTAGCCAAAATATGTAAATGATCGCTTATTTGATTGAATTGAGCTAGTTCAAAGTCTTCGTCTGCCATTCGAAAATTTTCAATCAATAATGCGATGCATTCACCAGCGGCCATTCTCATAGCAAGATTCGGTGAATCGAGAAAATTGCACAGTTTGCCCACATTGTCACGAAAACAAACCACCACGAATGAAGTACTTTCGACGGATGCAAGAAAGCTGAACATGTTCAAACAAGTGCTTTTGAGTTCATACATTTGGTCAGGGTTAGTGGCATTTCTTTTGGCTGAGACAAAAGCAATCGAGATAAGCTGTTGTAAAACTTCTCGAGTCTTTTCGGTGCCGTAATCAGTAATGAAACAGCCTAAGCTTAAGGCCTCGGCACATTTGGCTCGGACAGATGGCTTTGCAGTGGGATCCAACATGATGCGATACAAATAATCGTACAAATCGCGAAAAATGTCTTCGCAAAATTCGTCGCAAGTAGCCATAGTAATTAAAAATAGAGAAACGGTGGAAGCAGCTGACTCCGCATCGATATGCGATCGTTTTAGGGCACGTTCCAAAATATCTTGTACAGTCAATTTGCTAAAAAGATAATTAACATTATTAAAAAAATAAAATAAAATAAACTTACTAATCAGCGAAGAACTCATCACAGATTCGAGTAGACATAGCTTTTTTCAACGACTCGAAGTAAGTTAGTCGAGATTTCGTAGAAGCTTTTGAGTCCTGTAGATTGTCTAACAGTTGGCCTAGTTTAGATTCAAAGTCGTCCTCTATCTCGACGAGATCATCTTCTTTCACCGAATCGTTGCTTTCGAAAGAGCTGACTGTGCTGCAGGAGCCAGAAACCACCGAACCGGCTTCGAATACCGAATCAGAGTCATTTGAGCAAAGGTCTTCCTTGATGGCAGAGACTCGAGATCTGGCTTTGGCTTCTTTCCTCTTTTTGGCCATCGTGATGATCGTTTTGTCGAATGAGCGTGTTTGTGATTGTGTGCGAGCGGAGTAGTGGAAACGGAATAATCGAATTGAACTGGAGTGCTGCTGCTGCCGCAAAGCGCAACAATCAGCGCGGACTTGCAGATAATCTAATTACTGGCTTGTTGTCACACTTATCACGCACTGTATGACGCAGCTTGCATAGTATTTTCTTAAATCTAGGATTTAGACTTGTTAGTAAATTGACATTTAAATAAATTGTGTCATGCTATATGTAATCTGTATGGAATAAATTCAGGGTGGTATTGAATTACTAATCTGTTTTAACTCAGATAGATAATTATAATATAAAATACCAGAAAAGATTGATTGATTTTGTTAAATGTGACAAAAAATTGCTCACTCACCCGATAAATTTGTGAAATCAATGATTTCAAATCATACAAAAAATCACATTGGTAGAATTTGAAACGCTGCTTTAGGAAATAAGCGAATGTACATTTGAAATGTGCCCACTTAACAAATGTAAACAAACACTCATGTGGATGAATCAGACGCGATATAGTGAACAATCATAGTGAACAAAAGTGAATTCTTCGAGATACTAGCGACATCTGTATGTTTTCGATTAGTTTCATAAACGTGTAGTAAATGTTCAGACTCTGAACTTCAGAGGATGTGCGAGTGTAACTTTATTTGATCTATGCTTGAATTTAAATACCTTAGCATGCTTGAGCGGGCCAAGCAGCCTGCTTTGAAGCAGGTGATATCAGCGATATATCACATATGACGTCGAGGCGGACCAAATTAGTTGCCAGCTTCGTACATCACCTTAATAGTCCAACGGAAAACAAAGATACCACTTAATTCCACGGATGATTATTGCTTTCTATAGTATATAAACACAAATGCACAATTTGGAACGACACAAAAGATTCTTTTGAAACAAAAACATTTGGTTTTGTTTGGTCGAAAACATTTGAGAAAACAGTTCAAAATTGTTATGTCTAAATAGTCGGGGCTGTTTAGTTGAAATAGATTTCATGCAAGCAGAGTCTTTGTTAGCAGACTGCTTTTCAAAATTGCTGTCTGCTGCTGCACATTGTGCCACACTTGTCCATCGTGTTTTACGATCAATCAATTTGTCACGAATTATTCGTGGCCTTTATTTTTACTTTCTGATTTTATCATTCCATCTGTTTTACCGCTTTTCTTGTTGACCTCGCCCTTTGATTTCGCTTTGAATTTATTTCCACGATGTCTTTAGACAACAAACTGGAGTCGACATTGCTCGACCAACAATCTGGCTTCAACAATACCCAAACGTTTCATCACACATGGACCTTTGATAACTTAAGTCATTCTATTGATGATAAAGGTGTAATTTCCCCGATTCATTCTAGTCATTTTGTCATTTCTAACAATGCCAACAAGGGCGAACTTCAAGCCAAACTAGCGATGCAAACTAGTGAACGTGAAGGATTTTTTTCGTTAATCTTGTTGTGTGAATCAGAGAACGAAGTGAATTTATTTTACAAGCTGTCTGTACTTGGTCGAAATGGAGAGAAGTATAACACAAAGGGTGTGCTTTTTAAATATATTTTGTATTGTATTTAATTTTTGTTTTGTTTTAGGTACAATTGGATATTATGCTCGAGATAAGCAGAGAGATGGTTTTGACGATTATATTTGTAGTAATTATTTGCTTGATTCTGCCAATGATTTATTACCCAATGATAAATTGACTATTTTTTGTGAGGTATTTATGTATTTATTTGATATTACTTTTACTTAAATTAATCTGTTCTTTTTAAAGGGCTATATAATCAAATCAAATCAATTAGTTTCGATTATGGAAAATAAATTCAGTGAATCTTTGGACGATTTGGGTAGCATTCTTGATAGTGCAAGACTGAGCGATGTTGTCCTGGTTATTGGTGCTATGGAGATACCAGCGCACAAAGCCATTCTGTCAGCTCGTTCTTCTACTTTTGCTGCCATGTTAGATAGTGAAAATAAAGACCGAGTGGAGATGATCGACGAAGAGGTTGAGATATTCGAACATATCGTGAAGTATATTTACTCAGGAACAACTCCTTCAATTGACCTCTATGCATCGGATCTGTTAGCTTCCGCTGACAAGGTAAAATTGTTGATATATTCTAAATTAATAACTAAATTTGTTTCTAATAGTTTCAACTACTTTCATTGAAAAAAAGTTGCGAAAAATGGCTTGCATCACAACTTTCAATTGAATCGGTCTCTTATCTACTTGACCTTGCAAATGAACACAACGCAAGCTATCTGAAATTACAAGCAATCGAATATATTCAAGAGCACATTTCTTCTGTAATTTAATGCAATGAAAAAGTTACTTTTGTCCGTTGTTTCGTTAATCATATATCAAAATATATAAAAACATTTTTAATATCAAGCTAATTAACCGAGTTGGTTTACTTTGGATAAATTTTGCTCTTAGGCACCGAGAGTGCGAATGCTCGCCATGTTCTTGCCCATCATATTCTTTTTGGCCACCAAACTTTTCGGAATGTAAATCTTTTTGGCTTTCGACTTGGTCTTCGATTTGAACGCCGAAAATGCTTTGCTCTTGGCACCGCTAACAGCATTACTATTGATTGATAGTGCCTTACTAGACTCGGGCTTGGCATCAGAAGTGACTTCATTCTTCGATAAAGGCGGTTGTTTATTCGAACTCGACGGAGGAGACTTTTTGGTATTTGGTTTTTTAGATTTCCCTGACTTGTCCTTGACTTGCTTTGGTTTCCTTCCTTTCTCGCCTCGAGGCGATCGTTCTGGTTCATGTTGACAGAACATGATTGCAACCGCGACAAAACACATTATGACAATGAGTATAACAACAATGATAAAAATGATCACTGTTGTTTTGATACTTTCTATTAAAAACACATTTTAAAATTGCCCTGACAGTACTAAGTTAATGGTAACCTGATTCTGACTTTGCAGTGGTAATTGGTAGAATTTGTGAGCTATTGTAGGCCTTCTCAGTGGTGGTCAAATTGAGATACGGCGTATTCTCTGAAGAAGCAAACATGCGGAAGTTTCCAGAGCCCAATTGAGGACTTTTGTACGGTTGGCCTTTGGGACGTTCCTGCAAACGTTTTCAAAGCGTTAATTGATGCAAATTCTATCATGTAATGATCACTTACCTCCAGGTTGGCGCTGGACATAAAGCTGAACATCGCTAGTATCAATGTCCACACAATTTCGAAGTACATTGATAGCTTGAATTGAATTGCATGCAGTTTATTCTTCAGATGATATCACAGAAAATGACAAGCTTTTAATAAAAACTCAGAGTATGGTTGTGTTTGTTTCGTGATAATTAGATTTGCATTCGAATTCATCAAGAGATTTGAAACTCATTTACAGAAGGATTGTTGAAAGTAATATAACATTTCATAGGAACAATCGATTGCAGTCCACAACTGTTGACTTCAAATGTGCTCTCATTATAAAACTACATGCTGTTAATCCGTAGAGCATGCTAGCAAACCTATGCTTAAAATATATTCAATATTTAAATTGAGTCACAATTCAGATACAAATGCCAACCGGCAAATATAGATTAAACCAATAAATTGACTCAATAATGTACAATGCGCATTTACTGGCACAAGCTATAGCGATAAAAGTATATAGCAATATAGTAAAGATAAGATTTCTTATCATTTGAAGCTAAAATGTAATGAATGTTACATAATACACAATAAATTGTAATAATTGGTACATTTGTAGTGATAACGCATTCGGTTATGCTATACGAGCATTCCTGCTACATTCCTGCTGTATTTCCATAGAATAATGTTCTTCTGTTAGATCTTTTCGGCCAATTGTTTGAGAAAGCGAACCACTTGTTCGGCAGCATTCTCTTTGCACTGGTTGTGGTCAGCAGATGTGCTGGTGAAAGAAGCCACTTTTTTAATTTCGATGGTCACGCTGTACGGTGCATCGTACACTCTAATCAATTCATCCTGACCAATTTTGAGTAAGTCAACAATTTCGGTGCAACTTTCGTTTGTTTGGAAAACTGCCAAATAAAGAAAGTTATTACTGCAATCGTATTATTTTAGCTTGCCTTGTTTGAATTGTTCAATCAGTCGAATCATGTCTCGAATAAATTGAACCAATTGATCGGAGACTGCTTGATCAGTGTTAATTGATAGACCGCTAGTTGGAACGTCCGCATTACGCTTCTCGGTGAAAGAAGCCAAATTGTCCACCGTAAGAGTGCTCATTTGCAGTCGATTTGAATTGCAATACCCAAGCAGGCTAATCTGTTCGCCTTTCAATTTCAAGCCATTCACGATGGACAGACTGTCTAGTTGTTTTGTGAACACAGGCAGCGAATGATACCTTTCTAATAGTTGAATAAGGCGTAGCACTAAATAGTCCATTGTTTAATTAATGTAAGCACAATTTTGACCACAGCATCTGCATAACAAATTAAACAAACGGAGAGAAAAAACGCCGCTTTTATACTATCAAAACGTACGTAGGTCAATATGACCATCGCGTATCAATCGATAAATGTCACGTTTGTTTGGATTTTTACAAATCGATGTTTGGGCTGGACATTTAGACTGTTGTCATTTTTATTATATAAAGTCACATGAGTAATCCCAATAAAAAAGATACAAAAATTACGATTGGGCAATCTAAATACACTTATAGACTCGTGTGCATTTTTTTTGTTCAATTATCATGACGAATCGACTAATTGATGTTACGATGAGAAGGCCCATTTGGAAATATGATATGATATATAGTTAAAATATAGTTAAAATAACAGACTCTATACAAATGCTACTTTTGACAGACGTCCAGACACCACAGAGAGTACAAACCACACTTCCATTCCATAACAGGACAAATATATGTACCCTGATATACATCGATTGTGTTCTCTGTTAACTAAAACTGGTAAACAAATACCAACATGAATGAATTGTAATCTTAAAAAATAACAATTCTTGTTAAAATACCCAAAATCAATCGCTTACTTCAAATACAATTCACTTGAGTGGAATTTGTTGCAGCATTTAAATAAGCATACGATTGTCAGTGAAGTTAGAGTGGAATTCCAACTTAACTTAACTCAAGTCTAAACTTGAGAATGTCCTGTAATAGTTTTGATTGAACAACTGAAAAATACTATTAAATGCATAGAATATCAATTTTTAATGATTTAGTATACAGTGATGGCAGTGAGAATTGCACTGAAATGTGAGACTAAATTCGGAAACATCACCAGACTCATATCCATCCACAAACAAGATAGAAATAAAACAACTGCACATGTATGTAAAAAAAAAACTTTCAAGCAATCGATTCAGTCAATCAAAAACATTTAAAATTGCTTATACACTACGCAGTCACATTATTAAAATATGCGATGTATTAAATTAAATAATTGGTCTGAAACATAAATAATCATAAATGTTGTAGTGGCAACAACATACATACTTGATGACTATTGCTCAACATACAAAGAGTTAGACTTTGGAGGTATAGTTGAAAAAACTTTCATGTTTCTCGATAAACCAGGTTTTTGCTTGTTAGCATTCGAGGCATTATTCTTTTTGTTCGGCTTTCCAATTTGAGCCAGCTTTTTAAGGTAATCAATTGCTTTTAATGCAGCATTCTGTTTAGATTCGTCAATAGACTTTCCTTTCCCGGTAAAAGTTGCAATATAAGAAATGTTAATTTTGACTGAATATTCATTTTTGCCATTCAAACTGAATTCCTTCACATTGATCATTTCAATATTTCGAGGAATTAGCAAATCAATCATTTGCAGTGCAGACTTAGATTTTAACCAAGGATAGTCTATTCAAAATAAAAATTCAATTAAAAATCCATAGCAAGTAGATCACAAATTATAATTAATGTAATGTAAATGTTAATTAATGTAAAAAACAAACCGTTTCGAAAGTTGTTTGCCAAATGACTCAGATTCTTCAAGAAACGAATAGTTTTATTTAAAGCTTCAGTCCTGCAAATATATTCCGTTTTTCCAAGAGAGACAAAATTGAAAACGTTGTCAATATCAACTGTAGTTTTAAAGTTTTTATTTTTAGCTTGATTGTGACAACTTTGGGTCGAAATTGCAATTTTAGTATTGCTAATTTCGTTAAACTCGTCCACGATCGTTTGTTTAAGTTTATCTTTACTGTTCACTAAGGTGAAATTTCTGATCAATTCAATCAATTTAGGAATGGAAATTACTTCGTCGATAAATGACACAGAATCTTTGATAAGTTCATTTGATTGTTCAACTTGTTTGTTGTCTGATATATGCGTCTCATTTTTGAATGGTAACTTTTGATCGTTTCTCGAATTAGAATGAGGAGAATTATTTGTTTGTTTGTCACTTTCAGCTTGAATATCTTTGTTGTTACTTTGATTTGTCGGCTGCCTTTGTGCTCCATTAACTTGTTTAGTAATTCTTTTGTTATTCGTTCGTTGATTGGTCGAATTGGAGCAATCGCATAAGCCAGTTTCAACATTACTTTCAGAATGGTCTATTTTGGCTAACTTTTTGAGGAAATCAATGGCCTGTGAAGCAGCAGAATGACCGCGGTCAATCTCTTTTTGACCGACTGCCATAAAAGTGACGATTTTGCAAATTTCAATATGTTGATGATTTAGAATCTTAATTACTTTTGATTTTTTATTGTATTCCAATGCGTCCAAAAGAATACAAATCATTTTCCAAGAGCACTTTGATGGGTTGTATCCTATATTAAAGTAAGTAAATACATTAATATACCTTCATGTTGAAACAAAAACAATACTACAACATACTCGATTTGAAAGTTTCAACTAATTGGGTCAAGTCATTGAGAAACCAGATTGCTTTATCGAGAGAGTCTCGTTTACTTTCAATAATTTCTTCAGGTGATGACTCAAAACGAATAATATTTTTGATATCGACCACATGTGTCACATGATAAATAGGACGATTATTGTCCAAAGTAGGCAAATTCATTCGATCAGTGAAGATATATTGTCCTTTCAATTTCAGTTCCTTTATAAGTTGTGGTTTTTTCTTATCACGAGAATTTACTGTTTGGAAAAGAAACCTGTTTGTTAAAAGTAACATTTAAGAAATATTATTACCGCAATTGAATCGATCAATTAAGAGAATTAAATCTTCGATTCGAGTTTCTTTTGCAAGAGTTTGATTGCTTTGGTTTGGTAGATTTGAAATCATTTGCGACGCCGATGATTTTCGCAGAATTTTTGTGTCAATTTTTGTTCCATTTATTTTTATTTCGTTTGTCTGATATTCGTTAAAGTTTCCTTCCGACTGGGCCTCGACTATTGTAGTTATTTTCCCTCCTGTTTGATTAGCAATTAGCAATTTCAATTGAAACTTTTTCCCCAAACCGACCTTCATCCATTTGACTCAACAGTTTAAGATAGTCGACAGTTTTTTCACAGGCTAAATGTTTCGACATTTCCGCATCATTCGCAAGCTCTGTGAACCAGATAACATTCACAATTTCAGCAGTTGTTGACCATTGATGATTTATTTGCTTTTGAACGAGTTTAAATATATTTTCTCTTCCTGGAATTAGGCATTCCACAATTTCTGATGGCGATTTGGTTGGAGAGTAAACTGCAAATTATAAATTCTGCTTAGCACATTTCCACAGTAATACAAAGAATATACCATAATTTTTAAAGTCCTTAGCCAATTTGTCAAGATTCTTAAAAAATCTCATCATTTGACTCAAGGCATTATCATTCGCATCTTTTTCGGTTTTTCCATTTCCCGAAATAATGAACATTGTTTCAATTTCAACTTTTGCGTGATGGATTATTTTATTGTCGTCACTAACAATATTTTGCGCTGGAAATGTTCGCAAATATATTCGATGACCTTTATTACGTAACTCGTGCAGAATTTCCCATTTCGACTTGACAGGTGAGTATACTGCAAAAATTTAATCAATAAATAAATAAAATACATCAAACTATAATTATAATTGTCAAAATGCATACCTAAATTGAATTGACCAATCAACGCGATCCATTTATCAACCAAATTTTGATTTGTTGAAGTTGATTTATTAATAATTGTTTTACTAGGCTGAGCTGATATTGTATTTTGACCTTTGTTGGTGAAGTTATCAGTGAAATTACAAGTTGGGTTTGTAATTTGGTCTTGAATAGTTGAATTATTCCCACGGTTTGCTTCAAGTTCAATATTACTTTCTGGTTTATTAGCAAGTTTATGGATTTCATTTAGATTCAAAAAAGTTATTTGTGAAGCACCACTCGAAGGCCTATTACTTTGAAGAAGAATATCAATCATATCGAGATGACCAATTTGAGCTATTCGCCTAAGGTATTCGCACAATTTAAATGATGCAGTTTTGAAGGCTTCATTTTCATTCAATTCACTCTCGGTAACTGAAGCCAAATTAGTAATAGTAATTGTGATTGTTTTGAGATTTTCTGCGTTGCCGAGATCAGTTGTTTTCTGAATCATTTCTGGGTGACTTCCAATCAAAGTGCTGACAATAACTTCCGGATTGTACTTAGTGTGCCCAAAAACTGTTTAAAATTGTAAACGTTAAAATAAGGACAATCAAATTACAATTAACTACCGGATTTAAATTTAGCGATAAAATTTCTTAAGTTTATGAGATAATCTACTGTTTTCGAAATTGCTTCGATTTTCGATATCGAACCATAATTGCTGATGCCACTGAAGAAAAATAAATCATCAACCAGGACCGCAGTTGCTGTGTGGCCTTCGATGTTCTCCTGTTTGGTTTCAATGTTTACATTCTTAATTTTCAATTCTTCTATAACAGACAATTTAGGTTTATGTTCTGAATACACTGATTGAAAAATAATTAATTCACTATTTTAGCTCATTCAATTGCCATACCAGAATTAAAAGCCTCAATAAGTTTTATCCACTTATTTATTGTCAAAGTTTGATCCAATATACTTGAAGTTGTGGCCTCAGATGATGTCGAGCTGGGTTGAATACTTTCGATTGAACTGCTTGCCGGTGGGTTCGTTTGCTGATTATCATTTTGTTTGTTACCTCGATTGAAAAAATTCCAAACCATTTTATTTTATTTTCAAACACAAAAAATCAACAAATTTATAGTAGCGCATTAATAAATCAAATGCCAGTTAACTAACAAATAAGGGTAAAAAATATTTTTTAGTGAAAATAAAAGTAACGATGCACTTACTTGTCTACACGATTATAAAATCACTCCGAAGTACAATAGGAGACGCTACTAATTTACATGTTGTCAGAGTAATAACGTAATTTACCACAAAGCCAACTGTTGCACTCACTGGAAGGTGTTTGTTATGCAAAGTATTGCTTTTAAGAGACAACAGATGTCGCTACATTTCATATGTTGTTGAGAAGATTCTTAGAAGAGTGTGTCACACATGCCAGAACGCCATTGGTTGTGGTCGACCACTGGGCACTTTGAACAAGGTGAACCTAATAATCAGCATTTGCAAAACTGACAATGAGCTATCGCAGAGTATGTGATTTGATAGATGATTTTATGATGTGTCCATGTTCAGTTCAACGTGATCCGTGCACCACATGCGGGGTTCGCCATCAATATCGTGGCCAGCAATTTCTTTCTTGCGCCAACACTCGCGTCGGCACTACAAAACTACATCAGCCTATTAAAAGCATTAAATAAAATCGTAAATAATGCATTTGCAAATTAAGATTAATAGGCATGATTCAAGGTGCCCATATTCATAGTAAAGTCGTCCTCCCAAAACGTAAAAAATTGGAAAAGTTAATCCACAACTCTAAGAACTAATTGGGACATTAATTTCGTTATGACTGTCTCATTGAGACTACTTTGGAGAAGCCACACGGTATTAAACATTTGTTTTTATTTGATTATAATTCAATGTAAATCATTTAAATCATTTAATAGAATATGTGATAATGAGGGTTCAATTTGGCCAGCAATTTCGTCGTGAAACACGTTCTGAAAGAGACTCGAATATATTCGATTTGGACAAATCAACTAACCCAAAGGTAAAGTCCTCAATCTCAACGTCTCTGTTCATTCGTCTATATAGATATTCATGTGAATGATTGACTCACGAAACATAATTTAGCCACTCTCTAGCAGCTAGACTAGCTTTTGTTACTGTTTAGTTATCATGATTCATGAGTCATGACATACTTTATATTTGTATATTATTTGTATATTTGTGTGTAGTGTATATATAGTTATAGTATTCTCATATTTAGTTTCATAGCTGAGCAATGGAAGTTTTGTAGAATTAACGAAACTAACAAAACATTTTTTTAAGTCCTCAATAGAACAAAAAATAATTATCGAGGTATTTATAAATGATTTCATTTAAATTCTATTTGGAACTTGTTCCAGGTCATTTTACATGCATTTGATTGACTTTTCTCCTCTAACTTGACATTTCATCATCTGCGTTGTGTTAGTTGGCAGTCAAGTAACTTGACATCTTTCAAAGTCTCCATGTCAACACTGGACTCGTTCAAAGACGCAACTCTATCTGGCTCAAACGAAACGAGTTCAGATTTGATTACCAAAGCAGGTTAGTATTATTTATAACAAATATTTCGGTTTATTGACTTGTATTTTTACAGGAATCAACAAGATTGTATTAATCATTGTACCGATTATTATAGCAATTGCATTCGTGTTTGGAGCTTTATGCTATTTGTATTTTTACATGAAGAACAACAACGGTAATTCCAAAAAGGACCAAGACAATATTCCCTCGAAGTCTAAAAGTATTGCTCCCGATGCTTTTTCGAAAGAAAGCTCTTCCAAGCTCAAAGAAAACGTTCCCAAGTCAAACAACAAAAGCTCTTCAGCGATAAGCTTCAAAAGTTTATGGCCAAAAAGTCGCTGCCTGGACGATGACCGAGAAACCACCGTCACCCGACTGCACTTGAGAGAACAAGCCGCTTCATCCACAACTCGTTCAAAGGGCTTGAAGGACTTGTCTGAGACTGTGTCTCATGCCAAAAATGCTAAATCCCTCGAACCAAAAGAGAAAGCTTCTTTGCCATTAACTGTACATGGGAGCGATTCAAGAACTTCATTGAATTTGTCTTCTGTCAGTGGAAGTGTGATTTCAATCGCCTCGGTCAACAAAAGTATTTGCCCATAAAATGACTCTACATTTGACATTCGATATTAAAATAGATTTGTGAATTTAATTTTATCAAATTCTTAATTTCATGAATAGTTTATTTCAAATATTAGCTGTTGTTATTGTAATGGTCATTCGGTTTTTGTTTTGTTTATTTACAGTTAACTCTCTGTAATTTAAAACTCGCTAACTTAGAAACCTTTCTTAATTTATAACTTGGAATAGGTTTGATCAAAAATTTGTATAATTTAGTACCTTTAACTGTACAAAAACACTCTGTAACTTAGAAAATCTTCTATAATTTATAATTTAGAACAACATTTGGAGCTTATTTAGAATAAATGTATAA
Organism: Rhizoglyphus robini; assembly: GCA_023373905.1. Classification (NCBI taxonomy): domain Eukaryota; kingdom Metazoa; phylum Arthropoda; class Arachnida; order Sarcoptiformes; family Acaridae; genus Rhizoglyphus; species Rhizoglyphus robini. Next base: position 6,810,614 of record JAKIJQ010000001.1, on the reverse strand, counting down.
TGGGGGACCAAGGAAAGTTTTTGTACTTGGAAATTTTGTTAGGTAAAGTGACCCTGAGTGAGAATGAGAAGCGACAATCTCTGGAAATGCGATCAAACTTTTTTATGATTTAGTAGTCATAATTGAATTATTTTACCACAATCTACTTATTTATGATATTTGAACTTCAAATTGTGAAATCGTTAAGTTAATTATTTACATTTTAACTCAAATTTCACCCCTTTGTAATTTATAACTTAGAAAATGTTTTGAGATTTTACTCCCAAAAATTCTAAATTACAGAGTTGACTGTAGTCTAATCAGAAGTTTCAAATCGAACAAAGCCTCAATTTTTAAGGACCATATAAGCGAGCTTATTTTAGGTTTGATTACTTTGTGGTTTTGATTTATATTTCGCGTTATGTCTTCACAAGCACCCCTTTACCGACATTTGACACTTGTCATTTCTTTGTTCGCATTTCACTTGGTACAACGTTTGAAAGCTTCAAACGAAACTAATTCGGTGAGATTATTTTTGACTCTTAACATTTCTTAATATTATCTTTTATAGCCACAATGTACTCGTCTGCAAAGTCGCCACACCGAACTTCTCGGTGCTGGACTTTTGCCTGACCATTTTGTACTGCTGACAAAGGACGAGTACGTGTTTGAATTGCCTACTGACTCTGTGGACTCCACCAGAGGAGTATCGATGAATGTCATTCCCGAGACATTGCACTCTCACTGGCCAAGACTGTGGCACAGCGATCTATTGAATGCCTGCAATAGTTCACTCCGAAACATATTCACTTTCACCGATCTAAGTGGAGTGCAGTATTTAATCATCAGAGGAGGTCACTGTTTGATCATTCACGACCTGGTCCACAACCGAACAGTCGATGCAATACCGACTTTTGGACCGCATTCGAACGATTTCACTTTTGTGTCTTCTAATGCCAGTGGCATTCTGTATGCATTCCGCACAATGTTCGGCCAAGTGCAAGTGGCTCAATTTCAACTGCATGGCCCAATCAACGAACTTCGACTCGACCAAATCAGCCCGTTTTTGTTCATTTGTTCACGAGGTCGCCAAGTTATCGATTTGGTTTCCAACATTTGCCAAGAAAACAGTTCGGTGCAGTGGTGGATCAGGAATGGCTTCACCCATTCTGGACATTTGTACCTCCTCTCAAGTGACCGCATTTACATTGTCCCCGAAATGATGTGGCATAATGGTGGAAAGTTGGGGAATTTTGCCGTGCGGAATTACGAACAATTTTTCACTTGTTCTCAAACGGACATAAAAATTCGAGCCTTCAATGAAGACAAAATCGAGTCTAGCTCGCCCTCATATAGTCTCACCACCATTTTGATCATAGTTGGTGTAGTCATTGTGGCGCTGGCACTAGTAGCCATGACCATATTCTGTTTGTGCTGGAAAAGCAACGATCCGTCCAAGTTGCGATCAAAGTCAAGCAACTCTCTCCAGACCAAACAAACAGGTCCGAGGACGTCTAAAGAAACCCGAATTGCTAACACTTTCCAGAAGTTACGCAAGGAAATGGAGATTGAGAAGAAACAGAGCAAATTAAGTACTCGCTAGTAACAAATGGACTAACAAGTTTAAGTTGACAATTAAACTCTTACAAATGCAATTAATTATTAACAGTTAATTTTCATATATCTAGCTAATGCGATATGCACATTCATATGCACATTTCTTGCTCGCGTCATCTTCTAATATAATCTTCCACTCAACAAAATATCGAATTGTAATGTTCGCATTTGGTCTTTTAAAATTTAAAGATAAAATGGCACCAGTTTACTTGCTCCCAGCTTATATTAGTTTGCTGTCCAATTTGTAATCTCACTGCTTGTTCGCACAATGCAGTTAAATTTGCTACTTTCGAGTGAGATCAACAAGTGGTCTTTGGCATTGCTCACCACGCACCTTCTTTTACTGTTCAATCAGATCGGCCATTCTTTTTCTCAGGTAATATTCTCTCCACAGGCACTTTGATTGGTTAACCACTTCATTTGTTTTAAGGAAATTTGTGACCAAATCAATCAGCATCAATCACTTGACTTGTTGACAGTTGGTTTTCACGGTTCCAATCTGTTGCTAATCACCTCTAAGCCTGATTACCTGGTCTATGAACTGCCAGATAGCCTGTTCTATAATGCCACTAATCAACTTGATCTAAGTAGCATAAGTCCAGTTGCCTTAAAAAGCAAATGGCCCTCACTCTACTCTAGTTCACTTTTTGAAGAACTCAAAGGCCAGGCTGATGTATTCTCGTTTACTATACAAGACAAGCAAAATTCCTTTTTGACGATGCTGGCTCCAAAACGAAATGACACCTACAGCGGACTCATCTACGATATCGACGCCAACCAAGTGTTGCCTAAAAGCTATCACATCGGTGTTGATGCCACCGAATTGCAATTTATTTCGTTCAACGACCGAGTGGTCTCTTTCTTGAGTAAAGTGCAAGGCTTCATCAAACTGTATATTTTCATGGAAGGTGGTGATAATCACACACAAACAATTGTAAATGATTTGCAAATAGAGCATATAATCAATGCTACCGTATGCAGACTCGATAAGAAAGCAGTCGCTGTACAACAGCAAAGCGAACAATGCAAATTTGACTCGACGAGTTTGTCCACAATGAAAGGATTCTCTTTCCGCGGCAAATTCTTTTTGTTCGGCAAAGACTCTGTTTTTACCTCGAGAAACTTGTTTTTGGATTTAACCATTCGTCCAAATGAAAACTTTTTCATATGTGCAAATCATTCCAATGGCACAAGCACCACTTTGTCGATCGCCCTCAACAACAGCACCACCATTTTAGATAAGGAAAACACCACAGTGGTCTCATTCAATTCCACCAACTCGACCACTTTTTCTACTACAGGTAATCTAACTGAATATTATCAACATGATCTTTTACATAATTTGTTGTTTCAGAATATCGCTTTTTCAAAATATTCACCCTGAAGATGTTAATCATCATCTCTGGAGTGGCCCTTCTCATTATGATGGTCCTTATCATCTGTATTTGTGTTTGTTGCTGCCGCAAACGGCAAACCACCCCAGAGATACATAGAAAGGCATCATCATCATATAAGAATTCGGCGCCAGTTTTGAAGGAAGCAAAGATAAAGAAAGAGAAGAAATTAAATGTCAAGAAAAATTATACTTCTCGAGAATCAGACCTGAAAAAAGATTCAAATGACCAGAGGAGCAAGAACTCCAGTGCTAAGCAGAACAATTCAAGTCTAACGCAGAAGACTTCTCCATTATTGCCGAACGAATCTTACACCGGTCCCAGGTTTATCCCTAAGTTGATGTCTAAAAGCGACAGCCACAGCTGGTCTGTGCATGAAAAGAAGAATCAAAGCCTTCTTCCTTACACCAACATCAATAGCAATACTGTGGACAAAGTTTCTCAGGTGACCAGCAAGCACTGATCAATAATATCATATAGCATTTCGTCAGTGCCACAAGCGTGGTTCTTCTCATTGACGAGCCTTTAGAACCGAATAAAGTCATTCATTCATATTTATAAATGATTTGCTTCGATTTGGTAAATCATAAATTTATTGACATATTTTTATTGTTTGATGACAAAATTGCGGAATGTTTGAATATTAGTTTTTTGAATGAAAGCCACAAACTCCCTAGAAATACAAATTTAATATTACTCCATATATGCCAAAACTTACTTTGCATAATGGTCCAAGCCTTCTTTTTAAATCCTTTAGCATCAAGCTTCTCTGCCAATTTGATGGAGTGCACATATTTATGAGAAAGATGGCTGCATAGTGATTGTTCACTGCTGTATTGTGTCCACAGTCCATTTGGTCATTTCAGAATGAATTGGGTTAAAGTAAACATTAACAATAACTGTGAAATTGCTTAATTGCAATGAAAAAATAGTTTGAATGCAAACTTGTCCAGTTAGCCTTCAGCCAGCAGGCAATCTTTAAAGAAATTCCGGTGTAGATGAACTTGTACAACTTTTGAGCCATTTAACTTTAATCTTTGTTTAACTCAGTCAGAGTTTCATTATTGAACAATTCCACAAACTGCAATCTCTCGAGTCTGTGGAAATTTGAGAGCGGAACTTCTTTTCCATTGCAATGGCTACTAGCGTTGTGCGTACAACATAGGACAAAATTTTATCGCTATACAAATTGCCACAGCCGGGCAAGTTTTCGTCGTACTGTGAAAAGACCTTGTTCGAGTCACACATTAAAAAACGAGAATTGCCTTGAATTTAAAATACGAGATTTTCTTCTAATGTACAGAATCTTCAAGACAAATCTAAAATACCATACAGTGGTGCTAAAGGTGAATTTTACCATTTTGTTTGTGGCACTGTTTGCTACAAGGCAATTTACAATTGTACTTGTTGCGACTAAGTATTTATTTGAAATATGTCTTGTTAGCCACAACATAGACTTGGTCACTTTTGTGATCTCTTTTGGAAAGCCTCTTGATTTTTAGAAAACTTACGACTAAACAAGTGAAACCAGTAAATGTACAATAGGAAGCATATAATTTTTCATTGTTCTCATTGCCCATTTCAATATACCAAATATTATATTATAGATGTCTCACTGATTTGTTTCCAGTGAATTGATTTGTTACGCTATTAATTGATTATTTTCGCATTCGAGAAAAACTAGAAACTAGTTCAATTACAACTTTAAAACAATGTGCTGCATTAGTGAATGTTTGAAAATGAATTAAAATTAATAGATTACATTTAAGATTTGGTTATTATGCATGGCGATCGATGCACTCACTTTGGTCACTAAAGTTTAGAGTGACAGTTGAAATAAAAACAAAGTATCGATAATGACATTTCGGTCAGCGCTTTCTAGGAAGACAGCTGTTGAATCGGACTTTCCTAATTTCTCTTTTGTTTCAACAATTCACTACAATGCTCCTCCCTGAAAGCAAACTAATTTAAGTGTTTGTTTGTTTCTCACATAGACATTTTCAAACAAATAATCAGTTCACTATTTGTATACTGTATTTGTAACAAGACATACGTATTTATGCACCATGCCCACTTTCGCTTGATTTAAGTGCACTTACCACTGCAAATGTATTGTACCTGATGATGATTTGCAGAAAGTTACTTTAAACTTAAACTCTTTGGTCAACTCGCAAGTTGACATTTTAAATATAAAGTCGCCTGCATTGTCAGTGAAGTGATTTTCCCATGTTCGACTTGTGAATTATACTGGTAAAATATTAATTTGTGTTGAATTATTAAAATGAAGGTAAATGTATTTGAATCTATATGTTATAACATTATATATAATCAGTAGCATTTATATTCTGCACAGTTAACAATTCAAAATGTATCGACAATTTTGTTGTTGCTGATCTATTTCATCGCGCTGTGTAACTGCAAAACGGGACATTTGTTGTTATTAAAGAAATTGAAACTGAAGAAAACTCTCTTACCAAAGTTGCTGCTTGGTAAGGGCTTGCTGGCAAGCAACTTGCTGTTTAAGCTTGCAAGTCATCGACTGCTCTCCAGATTTGCACACCAAAACGACGACTGTCGTGAACAGGTCTTCATAGACGACGATGTTGGGGATTTCGGATTTGGTGATTATGGCAAATATGAGTGGTTTGAAGGGTACGACGGTTATGGAGCCTTCGATGCTCAATATTATTAATCATGTTTCAATGTGCGTGCAACTACCATGGCATTAGTTTGAATTAGAAGCAAAAGATGGCGCACTTATTTTCAGCAAATTTTGCCGGGAAAAATTATCAAATTGGCTAGATTGTACTACATACAATAATTGAATGGTCTCTGACGCGCCATAAGTTGCCGTGAACCGCTAACCACCTAAAGATCAACTTTAATTACGCATGCTACAATGTATTTTGCGGCAATACGATACAATAAATATGTACAAACACAAGTATGCATCATCATTGATTCATTATAATTCATTAGCCCATATCTGTATCTTCGAGTTGTAATAATTGTGCCAACCATAACCATTAATAATGATTGAGTGAACTCGACCCATTCGGTAATGAACATTTCGAGTGATCCGAGTTTGCTGTTTCAGCAAGGCGCATAATCATCCATGCTATTAACACCGTCAATTGATTTCTATTGGATCAACATTTTTGTTTAGGCTGAATTTGTTACACAATTAAACAATTCATTAAAGAACACAAGAAGTTGAACACATTAGATGCATGTTAAAATTTATTAAAAAATTCTTTATTATTTTATCGAATATACTATAATAAACAGGATAATCAATTGAAATTTCAATAGTTCATTTATTTTTTTGATTAGATTAATTATTTTATATGTGCTGCCTAGTTTGCGGTTTACACTTAAAGTCACGACCTAAATTTGTACTTCAAAATTGTAAATTCTCAAAAAAGAATGAAATTTTTACAAGCAACGAAATATAAGATACTTTATGATGGATCTGGCAATTACGGTAAGACCATTTAAGTGCGATTCTTATTGCATTGTCATTCATTCATTCACGTCAAATTTCATTGTAAATTGTCCTCTTAATATTAGTAATAATTCGGATTTACCGCACAATTCATGGTAGTTTGTGTTCAAATTGGACATGGAACATTCACATGCAAATTGATTGCGAATTTTTAACACAAAATTTTTGTGAATGCAAAATAATTTAAATTTGAACATTTGAACATTTGAATGTATTGCTATTTGCTATTTATAGGAATGAATTATTTATGAATTGTTGAACATGCTGGCGGAATATCGAATTCAAACAGAAACAAATCAATGTTAGGCGTTACATTTGGGGTAGTAGAGTTATAAATTGTTTAAACGAAAGATCACTTTGGCTTTCCAAAGAAGGTGGCGCAACTGGAAATGGACTCGAGTCACTCAGTACTACCGAGTCAGTAGGCATTTCTTCGTTCATCATGTCCTCAACTATTTCGATGTAAGTCAACTTCATTGATCTCGTTAAAGCTTTTCCATTGTGTTCGCCTTTGTATAGTTGTTTCGTTGTCACGCTTGTTTTTGTCTCTTGCTAGTTTGTGTGTAAATTAAAAGTACAACAAACTTTATAATGGGGCCGAGCAGTTAAGAGTTAAGAGGCAAGTTAGCACGAATGCATACTTCACTTCTTGCTTGTCTGCTATTCTCAGTATTGTTCAGCTCAGTATTGCTTTGCATAAGTAAACAGCCCCTAAATTGGCATTAAGTCGATCATGATGCAGTGTCTTCTGTCTTTTGTCCCGCACAATCTAATTTGGTGCCACTCGGCCAATTCACCTCCACCATAAATCATTATATGCAAATCAATACTACATCCCATGCAGAATAAATCGAATATTGACTCGAACCAACATAAAACGATTTTTTGTGTTTCAATATATTTTGAACAATATTTTAAAATTATTGCTTAAATGTTCAGGAATGTTTTCGAGAAAATACATCAAGCTTTTAATCCAATTTTCAATTAATTTCCACGCTACTGTGCGTTACCATTTCCCATATTATTGTGGTAATCAGATTGAATTTTGTGTTCATATTTATGCCTTCGGTACACATCTATTATTAGGTGGACTTCACTTTTTTTGTTTACTGTGGCTCACTATTTTTACTTTGTATAGTGTTTTCTTAACGCAGGTTTGTGTAAATACACCAGTTTCGACTCAAGTTCCACTTGACAACCAGTATCCGATTGCTGAGTGCAATTATGCGAGATTGAACTATATTTTGCCATTTATTGTCGCTCTACAAGAATGTACATGTTTTGCAGCATTTCCTTTTCAGAGATGAGTTCGGTTGGTGTTTATCAAAATATATTATTCTAAAAATACAGATTTGATTCTTTAGAAAGTCTTGATTCAAGTTTTTAGAGTTATACAATGTTGAATGAAAGCTGTATCATAAGGTTTCTTTTATCAGAGTTTTATTAAAACGTTATATATTGAAATTAATTTTGATATTCCATTCATTTTGGTGCATATTCGTGTTTTATGAAGGGACTGTCTGCGTGTGTAGGATTGACATTTAATCATACCAATCTCGATTCGTGAACGATCGGATCGATTCAAAAAAATACAAACAAATCTGAGATATTGCAAAATATTTTGGCAGTTTCAAATGTCATATTTAATATTGAATCTGTAAAATGATGTTTTATGTTTTTTTTGTTAAATAATTTATTAAAAATTTACTATCGTATGTGGTGTATCGAATAACTGGTCATATTGTCATAAATGCAATCTTGAACATATGACAAATTGCAATCAATTAAATATAAGATAATTTATTTACATTTAAAATGGCACCGTGCTTGAAATGTAATGCATTTTAAGTAAATATTAAATTCAATCTGCATCAGACATCAGATTTTCAGTTTGACTCTTGTCTGTTGGTCGTGGCAGTGGAATATGTTTGTTCGACAAATGAATGTTTGTGTTCGGTGTATGGGATTGCTTGGTAATCTGCTGTGTTGAAATTGTGCTTGGAGAAATTGACTATTTGTGGAAAGTTTGGGTTAACATTATGGAAATACACACCAAAATGAGTGGCAAAACTAAAATGCTAAATGACTCGTTTCTTTAAAAAATATTTGTCGAATTAGACTCACTTGTTTTGAGTTGGCAAACCACTTTCAAATTGCATCCAGGTAAAAACCGTGACTTAAGTCTTAACAATTGTTTGGTTTGCATTGTCTTTTAACAGAAAATTTGCCTGTTTTTGCAATAATTACGCCAATGGTTCAAATGTTTCAGAGTTTCTATTCATTTCATGAGAACAAGTTTCGAGTCAAAAGACATTTGTTTAAAAGAATTGAGCAAAGGATTTATACATTGTGACAAAGTAGAGGAACAAATTATAAATGACATCAATTTGAGTGATGTGACAGTAGACTATAGTAGTCTATTTGAGTCGCTCGATTCGCTTTCACTCCACCAAACCAGTCAGATGTGCAATTAGTTTGGTCAATTGTTGTGTCAACTGACACAAATGTTTCACTTTCGTTCTGTTTGTTCAGTTTATTTTATAATTGAAGCCTATTTTATGCTTATGTTTGGCGCAATTTCATCTTTTTCATTTGAACGACTTGAATGAACTCAAATTATTTATTTTTCACCTTAAGCAAGTGGATTACATGTTCTGGTTGTTGACTTTAAAATTGTTAAATATTGAAGTGAATAAATGCAATTTTAAAGAAGATAATTTTTAGGTGAGATTGTTATTTATCAATTAATTTAATAGCGATTGTTTTGGTTTTATGTTGAAATAAAAACCAATCTTAATTGATTCATATATTAATGAATGAGATTATATGTTATTATTCATTTGAAGTGAAGCCAATATTGTGTGTCGCATTGAGCTTGGTTAATTTAGATAGATAGACTATAAACTAATTGTGCACTATTGATGGACTCGTTGGACATGATATTGATTATTGCCTTATAGGCTGTGGTGAGCAATTGTTGTGCCAAGCATCGATTTACCCAGACTGTCTTTTGTGTGACATTGCCAAGGAGACAATTTGCAGTGCGGCAAAGCATCGCGGTTGGTTGTTCGGTATGTTTTGTTCAGAGTTGTTGTGATCAAGATAAATAGTGTTCACATGCAAACCGAATTGGCAACAAGAGAAATGAAATTTCATATTTTGTTATCGTCTCGTCTCACATCCTCGACCAGTCAATGTTCAATGTGTACCCTCCTTCCCCTGTCTTAGTTATGTTTTCATTGTATTGATGTTGATCGTCTCGATAATGTTTGCCTCTATCTTTTCATTTCTTGTAGTGCAACACATCATAATCGAATATTTTCAAAAGTTTGCTTATTTGAATGTCACGTTTGACTCGATATTCATTGGATAGTTTAAAAAGTTTAAAAATTATAACAACAAGTGCAACTTAATTAATCACCGAGCTTTCCATTGTTTTTTGGTCTGAACTTCTCTGAATAATGCAAAGTTGTAAGTGTGTTCTTGCTTAATATCGTTGTGAGTAAGTCCCTCAAGTGGAAGTGGTCGACATTAGTGCGACTAATAATAATAATATCATATAGGCAATGTTTGTGTTGAACATCATTCTGTAGTGTCATTGACTCGATAACGAGCACAATTGTTTGGTGCCACTTTGTTCGCAAGCCTTATTGTTGACTTGTGCTACACACAAGTGAGTTGCTGGCAACATTCTTTAGTTGCTCTCGTTGATACGTAAACATAAATGACCATTGTTAGCACTCAATTGGACCTATGTATTCGCCATTCCAGCTGGAACACCCACTGACACAGAAAATACATTTGAATATTTGCATTGGTACAATTATTTATAAAACATTTGAATCTGTGCACATACTTGACGAAATAAATTTGTGCATGCTGAATTCAGTCTTTATTGATTTGAAATCTTGGTAGATTGGCACTCATCATTGTAGGTTTGCACTACTATTAATGATTTATCGATAACAATAATAACATCAAACCATTATTAATGGACGTCATATGATTGATTGCCTTCGCCTTCACTAATGAATATCTCAAGTGAGCTTTTTTACCACTCACATTATCAGTCTTCCAAGTAATTTCCATTCCATGTATCTCATGATTTGCAGTTGTGTCGATGTTTATTAGTGTTACCTTTGACATACTTATTATTACTTGGTTTGCACAAATGTTCTCTTTTCATACTCTAGCTTATAACATTGACTCTGCTCACAGAAACTTTGCGTTGGTGTCCAATAATAACTATTGATAAAAGTTCCATCGCCAATTTCACATAAAAACACTCAGTAAAATTGATTTTCAATTGAAGCAAATTGGACCGGTAGATGTTCATTGAACTTCAAATTAATTTACACAAATCATCTCAATCAATTGATATTAAGCCTCAATAATTTAATCAATTCTCAGCTCGCTAGCCACCCAAAGTCAATAGGCGAAAACAAATTTTGCCAATAAAGCAGGTTCGTCTCCACGGTGCAATTTATATTCGTTTCCAACCAAGCAACATTCACTCTCCATTCAGCAGTCCTGTTCACTCCGGATAGTTTTTAATTAATTTGCTTCGGTAATTAACGATTTGTTCATTTGTGTTTGTAGTGGGCAGTGGAGCGGCGCGGTGTGCATATGCTTCCAATTGTCAGTGGAGTGCCTGGACAGTTGCGCCAATTGCGCTCATTCAAAGTGACTCAATTAATCTTGCCATCTTCTGCTCCATCTCTTTTCTCATTACACAATCTACCTCACTTGTGCTCTGCTTTAGGTTTGCTTCTCGCTCACTTGTGAAATATTTTCTTTTCATTGTTGGAGACATAAAATCCTTTTTTGCACAGTTTGTCTGAGTTTGTTTTAATTTAATTTAAAATTTTAAAATTGATTTTTCTAAATCTACAGATTCGCTCAATATTAAGATGTAACTCAATTAAATTTGAATATATCACATCCTGGTGCAATTATGACGTGGATTAAACAATACTCTCGAAAGTAATACCGAAATCAATATCGTTCTAAATATATATTTCGATCAATATTTTACAGTATTTGTGCCTTCTATTTTTATTTTGAAGCACTCGTTTTTTATTTATAATAGCCAAGTTGACATTAATCAATGTCATTTTTAATTTTGTTACTGCGCCGCTTTAATATAAACGAATGGACAGGCAGAATTGTGCCTGATCGACAATAAAATACAATTGATCTGACCTGCTGTTACTGTCAAATAAATGAGTGACTATATTGGCCAGAGCTTGTGAAATCTTGAGCAAACCAACACTGTTCTCAAAACTATAAAGTGAAGTTTGTCTATTTTTTCAAATATTTATTCCATCAGTGTGTCTTGTCGTGTGTTGTTGATTGTGTCTGCTTGGTCGAGAGTCATAATTCATAGAGGACTTGTGTGTGTGTGTGCTCAGATGAAGTGCCATAACAAATGATGCACATGCAGAGTGATGCGAAATTTATTATTGCCACACAGATAAGTGCAGCCAACAGCGAAAACAACACCGGATAACAAGGAAAGGATGATGCGAAACACTAGATGAAGAGATGCGAGATATATTGTTCAATGTCAACGCACCCGTTCCGAGCCAACTCGGCCACATACACTTCCCGAGCAAGATCTGTATCAATCTCCCCTGAGACTAATTCTCATTAAATGCGATCTGCAAGTTATTACTTTGAATTATGTAAATTTGATTACTTGCTCCTTTCAAGTGGGCAAAACACCACTAAACTCTTGAGTATTACTGTGAAGTGCAATCTATTAATGACAATCACCATGATGACTCAAATGATGCAAATGATTTCACTTTTGTACCAAAAAGTACTTTTTATACAAGTTTTCATATAAGTTTTTTAAAATCATTAAATCTTAATTTACAAACAACGATAAGTATTTTATAAAATAATAATTTTAAGTTAGACATTTTTCTGTCTCTAATATTTCGAAATAGCATTAGATTGACCATTAAAGGTAACTTTCCTGCAATGATTTTCATTAAATTTTTAATATACGTATAAATTGTTTGGGTACAACTTGCTGTTTTCATAATCTTACTGTACAAATTCAGTAAGAATTTGTGTTATTTATTTGATGAAAGTCTTGACAATTAGTTGCACCATTCCGTTCGAGAATGCTATTTGAATAATATCGAATCACCGAGCAAACATAAACAGACACACATTCCCCTGAGTGCTATTTGTGCGCACTTTACTTACGTATGCGAACAAGAATAGTCTCCACAGTTGTGTCAGACAAGTTGTCTGCCAAATTGTTTGTTTGCCGTTCGAGTTGTGTGTTGTTATCAATATTATTCAATTTTATATTTAATAATTTTGACATTTCAATTTGTTTGTTTGGTTGTGATTTCGGTTTTTGTGTTAGGTTTCCAGTGATTGATGATGACATTGGTACACATACAACAGTTCTTATATTCTTATAGAGACCTCACTTACAAACATTTTTGTCAGGTTTTACGCAAAACTTTTCCGTGATTTCTTTTAATTTGTCATAATAGTAAAAGAGTTATTTTCCATGGCTAATTGTTTTAGTCTCTCAATTTGACAGGAGTAAGTCTTTCAATTTTTCAATTTCAAATTATTTTAAGATCTTTAAAATCCCTTTAGTTATAAAAAACCAGACAAATATAAAGACAATGAAATATTGCCGAAATTATTAAATTGAAATTCAATTTACTTACTTCCAAGTAAATAATTAAATTTTCAAATCCAACTTGGCCATACACTTTTGAGCGCAATTTCCGCTGTTTGAAAGGTCAAATCGAAATAGTACGACTTGGTTTGTTAGCTTTTAATTAGCAATGATTTCACTGTTGGAAGTTAATTTTCAACAAAAAGATCACAAAACAAGCAAGACGGCCAAAACGAAAGAGAAAGAGAACGCGCCAACTTCAGTCTAGGAACATTCTCTTGTCGATTTTCTGAGAAAATTAGATTAAATCAGTGAAAAGTGGTGTGTTGTCTGTCTCGGCTTGATTAACTGTTTGCCTTTTCGATTAACTCGCCACTGTGGCTCTATCTAACTGCTGGCTTAACTAATAAAACATAACTCCAATTGTGTTCTGTCAAATTTACGAATCAAAGTGTTAAGTCCGCGCGGCCGTTTGCGTTTGTTTGCGTTTGTCTCTCGATGTTTTCTACTTTCTTATCAGTGGCATCTAGAATGTTCTACTTTGCTGCTGGTGAGATGTATTTGGACAGTTTGAGCGCACAAATCACAAATCACTTGGCCGAATTGGTTGCCAAATTAATTTGCTTTTCCCTTTTGGTCACTTTAGCTCGATCAAATGTATCGATTTGGAGCAATTGAATTTAGGTTCTTTGTTCTTCTGTGTCCAATTCAGTTATATTTCTTTTGACTTTAATTTTATATATTTTAAAATTGTCCAAATGTCCACCGAGCTCTATATGGTCTCAGTATCGTTTCGATTAAAAGTTTCATTGCTTGTCATTTTGCCAATTTGGTCAATTACTTTTAATCAACTTTTAAATCTATAATTCATTGTATTGTTCGTAATGGACGAGGCCTGCACTCAGTTCGTGTGAATTTTATTTATGAGCTTTGGCCAATTTATTTAATACATCACTGGAAGGAGAGGCCAATTTCATAACCATCTCACTTGCCTCTCTTAAATGACTCAATATTTGTGTGCCTTTAATAATCTCACAGTCTAAATTAGTACTAGCACTAGTGCACAAGCATTCTGTTGTGCATCTCAGCACTCGATCGAGCACTATTTATAATTTAGCTTCTTGTGAGCTCCCACGCCGAACGTTGTGTTCTACTCTATTTGCACAAACACTTCCTCGAATCAATTTACTTAAATTAAAACTAAACCAAATTGCTTCGTTATAGTACCAACATAAACAGAAACTATTACTTGTTTTTTAATATTTCCAAAAATCAATATTGTATTTTCAAAATTAAGTTTTTATCGTAAAAATATTTAATATAAAAAATCTTCTGAACTTATCTATTGTAAATTATTGCTGATAACCTTTTAATAAAATGAGGTTAAATTAATTCATTTGAGTATGTTTTCGAAGCAAATTGTTCGAGTAACCAATGCGACATAAAGTACAAAAGTTTATCAAATTGATTTAGTCTCAAAATATTGTTTAATATTTAATTAAATATTTAATATATTTCAATGATTAATTGAACTTTAGTGGAACTACTTTAATCAAAGCAAGCCAATTGTCACATTTTTGTTCATTTAAATTTATTATTCTCAATTTTTCACTAGCCAGAACTCAACTTGTACTAACCAGTTTTGGTTCAGTTCAGTACATCCGAGTTGAGTCGATATTTTGCTTCTTGATTTCATTTCACTTGATTTCGTTCCACTTGGCCACTTCACTTCACGTCAATCTTTGGATTGTCTCATTAATTAAAAAGTCTTGTTCAAAGTTTTAAAGTTTTTGTCAGCTTTTGGTTGTGTGTTGTAATGTGTTCTTTGGTGCAATGAAAAAAAACTATAGCTTTAAGACTCAATTCAACTGTTTCATTATATTAAATAGTGAGATTGATTTTTAACTTGGCACAATTGAGAATAGAAAAAGTTATTCCATGAAAAACTATATTTTATTGTTTGAAAATAAATAACAAATATTGAATGTATGATACATAAGTTTGTGAACATAAATACAAACATAAATAGCGAGTTGTATAAAGGCACTGGTGGATTTGTTCATTTACACGACAGTTGTTTGTCTATTTGCACAGGTAGTATCACAGAATTTGAATGGTCAATGCAGTGCAGTGTAGCAACCACTGGCCAACTTTACGCTATCACATAATGATTCATTTCTAATTCTTGTTTGAATTCACTCGCCTCCAAGATGGGACAAGTCATCATCATTGGTTGCTGTAGTATTTGAACTGCTGCACATCCATTCTGGTCGATTGTGTTGCTTTCCACTGAGGCATTGGTCTGCTCGGGATTGGAGATTGAGTGACGAACTCGTTTCACGATCCAAACCATCAGACCAAGGACGATAACTATAACAATTCCAGTGATTACTTTGGTATTAAAATTATTTTGACAAAGACTTACCCAACAAGTTGACTATTATGATGAGACAGCCATAGAAGAGCAATTCGTTGGTGGTGATTGTGGCAAGCATTCGGTCAATGTCACTTTTGTGAATGGCCCGTTCGCAGAGTGCTCCTTCGAAACCAATTTGACAGTAACACCTGAACCGGTAGCCAGTCTCGGTGACAATGCATTGTCCACCATTTTGGCACAGTGAACACTCCGAATGAGGCACTCGCTTGCCGGTTAAGTCGTATGCTTTTGGCCCACTGGAGGGCATTGATTGGTCAGCCACAGATTGACCATTATCGTGGTCTAGTTTTGATTCTTTGACATTTTCAATTCGCGGTTTAGGTCGTGTGTCACGATCACTGTTGTCCATAGCCACCACAGCTGCATTCGATGTCTGTTCGATTCGTTTGCGCACTGGGGCAGTGTTGTTGCGATAGATGAGCGTGAGACTGGCCAGGTCCTCGTAGATCTGCCCACTAGAGGTGGCACTGTCCCGGACCGAGTCGTGCACCGCAATGGTCAGCTGACAACTGTACGTTCGGTTGTACTCGAGTGGACTGCTCAGCATGGCCCGAGACCCAAACAGGGAGCCACTGCCATCATCGTTTGCCACTGAAGGAATGGAAAATTAGAAAATTGCCCGCAAAGTTAATTTAAATATAATGCCGCAGTGCACTAGTGAAATATGAGCTGTTTTGTGCTTGACTAATTCTCAATTATTCTCAGTGGTGGTTGTGCGCCATTGCACCAAACGTATATCTTACAATCTCGAGCAAGTGATATATTTGCACTTGGCACAATTTAAATTGTCACTCGTGTTGATACCAATTTGACTGGCCACCACAACCAGAGGACCATCTCAGGCATTCCATTTGAAAGTAATTTGAGGATTCGCTCAGCAAATCTTTACCATTTTGTTATGGATTCAAATGGAAATTGTAGATTGCTACAAATTGATTGCGAGATTTGCTGTTTCTACTTGCCCTGTTTGGTCACACAATTTAAATTTCAAATTTGAATGCTAAGTCTTTTGATATTGCAAAATATAAATGAATTCTGTTCTTGAATATTTCGTTTTGGAATAAAATATGTATTCTGTGTATTTTATCATAAGATTTGTTTTAGATTTAAACAAATATAGATTGCTTTATAAATATCTGAATATTCGGGAATTTAAAGATGAAAGTTATCACATTGTTCAAATGCCATTCTAAGATTCTTAATTTAAAAAATATTTAGCAACAAAAACCGAGTTTGATTGATTTTGCAATTAATTTGTCAAATTGATCAAATTAGCAAATATATTTATCAATCGAACCGATAAACTTCAATTGGCATTTCATTTAATTATCATTGTGTTGCTGTTTTGTCGCTTATAAAATAAGATGTGCCTTTTTGTTAAACCACTGCAGTCTTATACACAAATGAATCAAAGAGTCGTGAATATTCAACGAAGTCTGCCAATTGACTTAAGTCAAATTCAGTGCCGAATTGATCTCGTCCTGCTGTTCGATTATCTCATTTGATCATTTTGTTGTTCGTCTTTTCATGTTTGTCTCCCTGCTTTGTTGTTTGTCACTCGTTCGTCTTTGTTCGTACGATGGTCCTTTTGTGGCACAAATTAAAAGTCGAACAAACTTTGTAATGGGGTCGAGGAGCAGTTAAGAGGCAAGTTGGCGGCAATGCATCCACTTGCTTGTTGTCTGCTGTGTTTGTCTCAGTATTGTTCGGTTCGTTTTGCATAAGTAAACAGTCCCAAATTGGCATTAAGTCGATCGTGGTGCAGTGTCTGCTGTGTTGTGTGGGGCGCAATCTAATTTAGTGCCACTCGGCCAATTCACCTCCACCATAAATCATTATATGCAAATCAATACTCTTTTCCCCCTTTGTGCTCACACAATAGATCGAATTTGGTCTCACTGGCAACCTTTGCTATGTTTAAATTGTATTAGCTCGTCTCACTGCACAACATCTCAAATCTGATTAAACTCTTTATACTCTTTCCTAGTGCAGGTTAATAAAAGGTTTCCTGAGAACTTTTGGTTTAATTTTATCGAATTCATTTTTAATTAAAATTTGAAACATTAAATTAAAATTTGCCCGAATTATGTGAATTCGAGTGAGTATTGATTGAAGATTGCAATATATGTTTCTTTCATTAAATAGATTGCACTCATATTGACGTGATTGATCAAGCTGTGGAGTCAATTCGGCCCGAATCGATGTACTAGGTTAGGTTCGAGTTGAACATTGTCGTGTCCTATTTGGTTGATTTGTCTCCCTCTGTCAATAATTCTGCGATTTAGGCATTTGCATGGAGTGAGAGTGAACCTCGGTCAAGGCGCCAAACTAGAGCAAACCAAATATCACTGGTCGATAGTGCAATGCAATGGTGTAATATGAGAAATTGCATTTGCTCGGAATTGAACACTACGAGAAATGCGAACCCGGACTGGCAAGTGGTTTGGTTTGGTGGTTTGCTCCAATATGTAAATGCACGCACACTACCACTCGACGTGGAGTGTGTGCACAAATTAACTCGACTTTTCACAGCCGAGACGATATTTCAATATATCGATTACCGCCAAGCGAAGTGAAGGCTAATCGAATTTAAATTCCCGGATGAAGCTTTCTTTCTTTAGTGTGCAATTGCACCGGGCAGACAAGTTTAAAATTGTTCCAGTTAGTATTGGGCAAGCGAGTACATTTATCTGTTTGATGTGACATCACAACCAATTGTCCACTCACCCATATAGAAGCGATGAAATAGAGAACAGTTGGTCGAGTTGGCAATTTCGTAACTCAAATGATTGGTCTCGGGCAGGTCGTCGTCTGAGATGTAGAACGTGGCAATGTTCTCGTCTATTGCCTTTGATTGTTTGTTAGAAAGCCCTCGTTGGTTGTTTTGCTGCTGATTGCCTAATTGACTTGAATCGTCGTCGTTGTTCTGTTCGAGCCACAAACTATTAAAACTGTCATCGTTGAGCACAAGTGTTCGGGACGGATTGATGAATTTGGGTGGACAGTCGTTGAGGTCTCCAATGGTGACGATGATGGCAGCCTCATCGGAAAGTCCACCTGCGTCGGTGGCACGAGCCACCAACTTGTACTCGGATCTTTTCTCTCGGTCGAAACAACAAGCCAAAGCAGTCAACATACCCGTGTGCGGGTCGAGTTGGAAGTAGTCCGAGATAGAGATGGCTTGAGTGGACTTGCTCCCGTACACCGAAGCACCACCCAACGATGTAGAGCTCGACTTAACCAGCGAGTAGACCACTTTGCCATTGTCTGCGGTGTCAGCATCGTCAAAGTCGATAGCATTCACTTTAGTCAATAGCTGCCCGGCAGGTCCGTTCTCCATCAACGAGGTGTGATACACTTTCTGTTCGAACAAGGGCTTGTTGTCATTGATGTCGCGCACTGTGATGAGCACATCTGCCACTGCCAGAATGAACTGAGTCTGTCGATTACGTGCTTGCACGGAAAATTTCCACATGGCACGGCCTAGTAAAATAATATTTTGTTAAATAAAATTCACCTTCCGATTGCTTCATACCTTTCGGCGGATCCCTATCCAATGGTTTAATCAGAAAAAGCTCTCCGGTGCTTTTGTTCACTAGGAAATTGTCTAACACAGGCCCGAGATCATCCATCTTTGCGTCGAGAATGTATTCAATGCCGTCCGATATGTTCAAGTGCACAGGAGAATGGTGTTGATGTTGTTGTTGTTGTTGCTCCTGACTGATCCGGTCACTGATCGATAGTTTGAGCAACAATTTTGGCAAGGACCGTTCCTCCTCCTCTTCCTCAATGGCCAGAACATACATTGGTCGGATTGAGTTGAGCCCACTCATAGGCTTCACTGCAGAACTGGTTAGATCACCTAGAGGGGAGAAAGAAATAGACATCAATACTAAATGGTTAGACAATTTCCGCTTATTTATGGGCCAAGCGGACACACATTTGCTCACCAATAAGTGAGCACTGATTTATTGTGAGCCATTTAATAGAACACAAGTAATCTCTATTATTATCTCATTACAATCAGACAGAACATAAACTTGCCTGCCTTACATTTTTATTGAACACACTATAGCATTACATTAAATGGTGCCATTTATAAATGTGTGCATTAATACATTATTATGCACTTCTCATGTGCTTGTTTCATTATCATTTTAATAACTTGCAAGTGCCATGGCATGGTACACACAGAGATGAAGCACTTCAATATTGCAGTGGACTTGTCTAGGAAGAGAGAGATTTAAAGTATCGATTTTGGCTGCACGACCACTTGCAAATGATTGCACGTTTTGCTTCTCGGATTGTTTTCACCCAAAACCAGTAGAATCAATATTATTTCCTTATTAGCATTATTTTGTGTCATTATTTGCCACACTAACAACTAGTCAGCTGCTCTGTCTTGGTCCTATTATTAAATTGAATTCTAAATTACCTTGAAATCATTTCGCATTCACCGTACCATGAAATTGTGCAATTTGATTCGATCGAAACTGCCTCCAAATGTGCGGGCTATTTGTTGTGTTGTGTACTATATGAGCTAAGTTGCTATATTTGTGCTATAAATTGAATATTTCTGTGTTCATTGTGTTTCGGCTTTATATTTAAAAAATCTGAAATATATTAAATTGAAATTAATTTAAACTAACACAAAACAGCATGTGCACATTTTGTTCGGTTTTATCTCAAGTCTCGCCAGTAGAATTAATTCACGAGTGAACAATCTTAGAAGACGATCTGTATGAACTTGAATTGTCTATCGCAAAACTGTCCAACCATTTGCATAATTACACTGCACCCAAGTGCACTCGCACCGCAACTAGTCTGCACAACTTTGAGTTCAAACTCCATTTAATAGAAAAAAATTAAAAAAGCAAAATTAATAAATTTTTATAATGAAAAAAATCTTAACGTTATCAATCATATTAATTTTAGTTTTTAGATTATTTAATTATAAAGTTTTTGAATATTGAAAATTATATTTATAGAACATATAATATCGAGCAAATTCCAACACTTGATAATGATATGTTATTGTAGTTTTGTTTGGAGCACAAAGAAACAATTGACACTTTGACAGTTTGGTTCAACACTTTTTTTTATTACCCCGGAATATGTTACTTCAATAACTTTTTTGTCTTTAACAATATTTATGCGGATGTGTCGTCTTTGTGATGGTATCAAATGAAACAAAGCCTATGTCGTGTGACACAAGTATTAAAAACATTCCAACTTCAAGGCACTTCAAGTGCATGAAATGTATTTCTATTGCAAAATTATACTTCATTTTAAATCGATTAATTAATAATTACGAATATAACCATATAGTTTGGTCAATTTATAAATGCATTTAAAACGCATTCAAAAAATTGTTCTATAGCATTTATTCTTGAATTATTCTTGAGATATTTTGAAAATATAAAATATAAATAGAATATAATTTATAAGTGGCAATTTACACACAGATCAATTTTAACCAAAAAATTCCATTCAAGATTTGCTAAAGCAAAGAAATGCTGTTTAAATTTAAATTTTAGAATTAATTGATTATATATCTCGGTGGTAAATGGCTTATGAATGCAACATTCGATTATTCCGATTGATATCGAATCGGGCGAAGGAGAAACAATTTGGAGGGAATTAATTTGTGTGTGAGAGAGTGCGAGTGTGTGCCATGAATCACTTGATCCGACCGGGAATTGTTTGCTTAAATTATTTGGCAAGAAATTCAAATTCAAATTACATTTTTATAGTTTGATTTGTTGCAGGGCCAAGTGAGATATGCTCGGTCGGGTCTGCTCGACTGGTGATATGTGCACAGAGACATCGAACGATCATTCAAATAGCACTCGACTGTGCTGTGTTTGTCCTGCCAGTGGAATGTTCCCTGGCCAAATGAATGTTGCGTATGAATGTTGGATGCATTGCTCGATAATCACCAAAGTGGATGCCAATTGAAATAGTACTATGCAAATGGCCCTTTTGTGGAAAGTTTGCCATAACAATATGTATGGAAATGCACACACAAATGGACGGCTGCAACAATACAAACATTGCCCATGATTTCTCTCTGGTTCGATTGACGAAAATGACTGAAGACATTGTACGACAAACATGGACAATTACTGAAAGACCTATAGGTCACACCAGACATGACATTGCACTGATCTACATTGTTCAGCCATTGGAAGTGATTTAAATTTGTGCTAATTTGTAATTATTCCATTGTCTCGATGGCTTCGCTAAGGTTAGGAAACGTTGTTGTTAGAACAAGTCAAAGAACATTTGTGTCTATACAGACTCAATTGAAGAAAGTATTTATACATTGTGACAAAGTCGAGTTTAGTCGACTGAGACAATTATAAATGACATTCATTTGAGTGATGTGACAGTTGGCTGATTTAAGTCGAGTTTAATGGTTCAGTTCGGTTGAGAGTACACAGTATCAAGCCCAGTTCAGACCCGGCCTTCAATGTTTGTCGGCCTATTGGACTGCAAAATTATTTGATTAATTAATCATGACTATTTTGGTATTAAATATTAATATCAAATTGAATTTGTCGATTTGTTCAAGTTCAATCGATTCAATAGTACTGTTTCATTTGATGCAACGATGCCTAGTGCATCTGTACTAATTAAAGCAACACCGTCCACTATCAATTGAATCAGGTCCCTTTGCGAGTGTATTTCGTCACTCGAACGAAACCTAATCTCACACCCAATGGAGACCTCTCCACTTGGTAGCAATAACAAGTATTGAATAGACCAGTCAGCAGACTGTCTCCACGGAACACTTCGTGTTTGTGCATATAATCTAATTTAATTACACCCTCTCCTCTTCTCTCCTTCCATCATTTCCGCTTGTGTCAGTAAATATTTCGCTGAAATCTGTTTCAATTTGGTCTCTAATTTGAATATAATAGAATATATATCTGCAAACTAATTTAATATAACTTATTGTCGTAATTCAATTTACTCGCCCATTTGGTTTCACTTAGTCTGTTTTTATTTGTATTTAAATTTAAAATATCTCTAGCCCATTTGAACGCATTCATTACGCAATCATCTGCACTCAACTTGTTTGGCTTCGATTCGAAAGAACTGTGAACTGTTTCACTTCTCAAGTCGGCAATCAACTCAAAACTCAAATTCGCTTCGAAGTGAAGTGACTTAATATATATTAACATTATAAATAGAAAGCACTGATCTCACTGCAAAATGTCTATCTTCATTTATTTCTTAATTTTGTTCATTTTAAATAATAATAACAATTTCTTTCAAGAATCGCTTGATTTCATTTTAAAATAATAAAAAGAATTTTTCTTAACTAGGAATTTCAGGGTCATTAGCCACTGTTGGCCTTTCTTGTGGCCCAAGAATGAGGAACATTATCGAATACTTAATTCGCTCATCAAATCAATCATCATTTGTTTTGTTTGGGCCAATGCAGATGTTCCAAATGATTTTGGCTGAATGTGTATGTCTTGTATGTGTCTTTGAAGACAGAGGCATCGATTGTTTTGTATGGCCTTTGTTGGGTGAAAGGAGCCAAGCGGGTCGAGAGTGACTGCCATGGTGTGCATTGTTAGTTTGCCCTTTGACAGTATAAGTCAGGCTCGACTCGTCTTAACGAGATTCACATTATGCGTCAGTCAGTGCACTGTGCCATGCAACTCAGCATTATAACACAATTTGCCATCTTGAATGGGTTCAAAAGTCACGCGAACCCGCTCAAGATTACCGAACCAACCTCTCTGTCTTATTAGATTGTCAGCGAACAACCCCCAGAGTTTTTGGTCTGAATATTTCACTATCCGCTAACGGTTAAGATCATTTTTCACTTAAGTTCACTTAACCCCCTCGTGACCATCCTTGTTGTGTTGTGGTGCGGGGTCACATCAATCTGCTTGTTCTCATTTAATCGAGTTTGCATCGACATCACATCTCGTTCACGTCCCTCAACATACGTCACACCCAATCAGGCAACTATTCACGTATCGATCGAGATCGCGTGCAGGCAGGCGTTTGGTGCCTCAATTTGGCCTCAACCATTTTCAAACTATCACTCGGTTCACTGCTGATTTATTCAAATATATTTCCTCTTGTTTCTCATTTTTCAGTTTGACAACAAAAAATTTAACTATTCAAACGAGTATCGCAATTTGTATAACAATAGCTGTAAAATGTTTGATAGGTTCAAGCATTCGTCCCAAGTAATATATTTCTCTAAAACAATAAATATTTGGTTGTATTTTTGGCTTTTGTGCTTGAAAATATTTGAACATAATAATTTCACCTAAAACGGTCTATTTATGGTTGTACCATGTTATGTTCAAGTTTGATGTTCTTAATTTGTGTCCGAAATGATCCTGGCAGTGTTTGTTACGAGTGTTGTAGTACTTTGGCTGCTTGTCTCAAACACATTCGGACAATTGTGCCATTGTGGAGTGTTCGATTGTTTTGGTGAAGCAAATGCGACATGAACACAAACACACAAACAGAACTCAAATTGATGTCCCGAACACTCACACGAGAAAGTGATTTAAAAGTTTGAACTCTAATTTGAATGATTGCATGTCGTTTGGACACATTCCTAGAACAATCGTATGCCTGAATGTAAGAAATTATGCCAATTGCATTTGACTGTCAAACCACTTTCCCAGGAATTGCATTCGTTCAATGGTTTAATGCCAAAACATCAAAACAATAAACAACTGATGGTTGCGTTAGTGCTGAAAAACGAACCTTTGAAGAAATTTAGCGCAGGATTGAGCTCGGTGAAACGGGACAAGTTGAGGCTGGTGCCGTTGCCGGTGGCATGGAAATATCCGTCAGGGGACATGAAGGCATCCGTTCGATTGGTGATGTTCACATACTTGGTCACTATTGGATGAAATTAAAATTGGAGATTAATTATTTAAATTAAAATATAGACGATTAATTGTTATTCTACAGCATAATTAGTATTGACACTAATTGGCTTGTACGCTAATTGGCAATATATTCCACAGTCTCGATCGATGCAACTCGATCGATCCGAGCAAACACACTTGTCGCCACCAAACTCAAAGCAAAAAATTTTCCTTATTTTTAATTATTTGCTTTATTTATCAAAGCAAATTTGTTTTCTATGGAAAATTTCGACCAGGACTAAAAGGGCTTGAGCGAAAATTGTTTATAATTTATGTATTCTCCTGTTATAAATTACTGTTTGTTTATTACTTTATTTACTCGACGATGATCGTCTCAACAGTTTTAAACTGTATATTCCTTTTATGTTAATAAATAACTTTCAAATTTATTAAAATTTCAAACAAAATTCTACTTAGCCCCCGAACTTGAGATGAGTTGAGGTTGTTTATTGTCGAGTCAATTTGGAGTTGGCAAATGCAGTTTGTGTGTCAGGCACAATAAGTAAAGATAATTTAAATTTATAATAATCGACAAAGCGAGCGCGCGATGACGAACACGAGGCTGAACAGTAATTTAAACTTATAAATTGAATTGCCAAATTGAAATATTTCCAATCTACTCTACTTACTTTTGACTTTGCTGAATGTGCTCCCCAAAAAAGAAGAAATTCATGGAAATTGTTTTCAAATTATTTTATTAAGTTGTTAAATTCAAAAGATTAAATTATTTTGCTAACAATTATTATTGATCAATTATTTCTTGGAAGGCAAATAAATAATATAATCTGTGTTTAATTTTTAATTCGGGCTATCTTTGGTCTAAGGTTGAATGGTCAGGATGGTAAATTGTATATTTGTGTTTATTGCTTATTGAGTTGTTTTCATTTATTGCACTTTAAAACCAAACAAATGAATAAATTAAGCAGCTGAAAGTAAACACAAAATGTGTTTTATGTGCCATTTCGACAAAATTCTATAGAAAGCAATACACATGCAATGGAGTACATGTATAGCCTCGAAACGGAACCAATCTATTTGATGATCACTTCGTCTGTCTGTCGTCCAATGAATTATTGCTTACATTATTTGCAATCGATATTTCTCCTTCGATGGACCCTTTCCGGTTTGCCACAAATATTGCCTTTTCATTGTATCAACACAACACACAATTTCAATTTGACTTTAAACATTATCCGCTCAAACTCAAATGTTTTGTCGTTTTGATAATAACTTTGTTGTTGTTAATAATTAATATGTCACAATTTGGGTTATTGCTTTTGTTTCCGTATTTGTATAGACGTTAAAAGCATTCGAAATTTTTCGATTTAATTTTTCCATCTGTTGTATATTTTTAAATTTATTTCTAAATTCAAAGATCAATCTTATAATCGTAGAATCCAACTGCAAATAATAATAATTTTAATTTTCTCGTTAGGCTTGTGACAATAATCTATCGATGAGATATGCTTAGCCTCATTGCAACTCATCTTAGATGGGCAGCACCGCTTTATTTTTAATAAAGTTGTTTTCTTCTTCTAATCTAAGAAAATATTCAAAAATCTAATTTCAATGAATTTCAATTCCAAAATTATTTCAATAATCAATATATTTTTTACGAAATAAAAAATAAAAAATCCACAACGAATGTATTACAGTGCAGCTCAATCTATCACTGTTTTATACATTCTCGTTTCAACTGTTTCTGCTTGATTGAGTTTTTCTTTTTCTTTTATCCTTTTGATTTGTCATTTTTTTGTCCGAACATCTGTTTCTTTTTGCTTGTGTCTATAAATTATACGTTTGAATGTATCAATCGTTTCGATTTGTCTGAGTTTCTTATAAGAAAATGGCTACACAATTTATATATTTAAACTTAAAATGACAAGTATTCTTGTAATATTTTTGAATATAAATATGTTAGAAATAAATTCTCGAAATTGCATTTTTAGTCATTCTATAAATTTGTCTGAGATTTATTTATTTATTCAGCTAAACAAAGACAAATGATTCGAGCAATTAAATCGTAGAATTACGCTTGTCCACAACATCTCATTAATTAATATTTAGTCAATCTCACTTGGAAATGTTTGTCAACAGTAATAATTTATTACATTTCCACTGACCAAATTATTGATCAACTATAAATGAACTGACTTTGCTCTATATAATCAAATGGCAAGTTATACGACCATGGTAACATTAATTGAGCTCATTACTCAATGAGAAAACATTGGACATCGATCAAAGGTACGAACGGCAATTAAGTGACCAATCGATCGAGCTCGTTCTGATTGGTGATGTTTGTGTTTGGTTGATTGTTTGTTTGTCCCTCCAACCAAGACGAGTCAAATTAATACCGAGTTAATGTCCGAGCCTATTAATAGATTCGTAGATTAATGTACAGACCGAGGCGAGCGAGAGACTAGACAAACAAATAGTGTTGCATTGAGTCTGGTTAATTTAGATAGATGGACTATAAACTAATTGTGCACTATTGATGGACTCGTTGGACACGATATTGATTATTGTATTGCCTTATTGGCTGGACTCGGTCCATTGTAGTGCGCGCTGGGCCAATTGTGTTCAACATCGATTGCACCATCGAGGAGTGAGTCGAGATTGAGAACCATTCGACTCGGGACATTATTAACAAGGAGACAATTTGCAGTGCAGCAAAGCATCGCTCTGTTTGATATTGCATGGTGTGCTTTGTTCAGTGTTGTTGTTGTGATCAAGATAAATAGTGTTCACATGCAAACCAAATTGGCAGTCCAACAAGAGAAATGAACTTTCATATTTCGTTATCGGCTCGATCACATCCTCGACCAGTGACTGTGCATGTACATTGGCACATTGTACACTCATCTTGTCTTGTCTGTCTTGCATTGCTTATTGCCAGTCCGATAATATTGATGATGATCGGCTCGATAATGTTTGCCTGCAATCGCTCCATTCTGCCCATTCACCAGCGCAACACATAATCGAATGTTCCACTTTTGCTTGCTCCTTCAATCCTGGACCCGTTCCCATCTCACAGCAGCAACTTTTCTGTCCGATTCAGCACAGATTTGAGCCATTCACATTTATCTATTTTACTGTTTGTCATATTTGACGCGCCGTGTTTGTCTAACGATGAAATAGTTTCTTTTTTTCTTATTTAAAAATAATAAAAATATTATCTCAAAACTAGCGTAATGTGCATTCCTGTTGGGGCAATTATGCCGTATCCCAGACTATTGCATAATGCATCACTTGGATTGAGCCAATTGAATCGGACCAAATTGGGTCAATTTCGAGTGGAATGCATGTGAGCAATTGGATTCACTTAGTGCGGTGTCCGATTTCAGTGTGCTTGGGCAGCCTGATTGGCGCCATTTTGTTTGTCATTAAAATTCTGGTCATTCTCATCTCGATCGGCAATAATTTGACATTTGATTATCTTTCTCTTATGTTTCTCTTCTGTCTGGTGATATCTCAATTGTTCATTTTGTGTTTGGCTCATTTCTATTTGCATCACAAGCACTAGTGCTGTAGCTACCACTCATGCAGTGCGATCTATTAAATCCATCACTGTTTGCTTGCACTCGGAAATAGTAAGAAATACTAATAATCACAATCGTACGTTTCTCTCGATAGATTTGTGCACAGAGAATATAAAAAAATTAAAAATATGTTTATTTGTGCTGTTCGCTTTTATTATTCCTGCCAGCCAACTGTCTCACTCTCACTGCACTGCTCCATCACTTTGGGAAATCCATTATTTTTCCGTTTCAAACTTTTTGTGTCGGTCTTTAGTGTTTGTTTGTTTCAAGTCTTAAACGGAAAAGTTTTTAAAGCAACCAAACAACAAAAGTATAGCGAAATTTGTCTTTTGATCTCATTGTGATATATTTGCAATATATTGTGTCCTATGTTTTATTATACATTCGCCAGACGGCAATTTATAATGTCTCCTTCCTGTACGATAGATTTATCATATTTGCCATCTATCGTACTTTGTCTCTCTCACTCCAATTTACCATTTGAGCGTTACTTTATTTTTAATAAATACGAACGCGCACAATTCAATTTTGAACAATTGGAAAATTTGTCTCCAAACTGCGTTGGCGAGAGTCGAGACGGTCCGAGTGTGACGCTCTACAGAATGAGTCACAAAAGTGATTGTCCCAACCGATTAGCAATTGGCACATTGGCTCAAACATGCGAGCCAGCACTTGAGTTCATATATCGCATGTCATCGGTGAACTTTCATTACAACTACATCGAAAAGGACTTGTTTCGTGCAAGCTGAACCACCCAGTAGACACCGAGCCAATGGTAACCAAATACGAAAATTACTTCCTCTTCGATTCTTTCTTTCTTCGCTCCATTTTATTTACCAATTCACCCAATTCTGTACGAATTCGAATCGAATTGATCCAATTTCGTTTGATTGTGTTTATTTATACTTAAATTTATAATTTAAAAGTTATCGCACAAACTTGATTTACGGTGATCAAAACCATTTCAAGTGGCACTTATTGTCTTTCTCGAGAGTAATTATTTGTATCAATGAAACATTTTTTAAATGAGAATACCATTCCCTTTTTGCTTAGGGTGAAGTTGAGTACGAATGTGTCAGTATTAATTTAAAGGTCATTTCAAATTGACAAAAGCAGTCTAATTGTTAAGGTTATTTGATATTTTGCTTGTGCGTGCACGATCGCATAAACGAATAATTATTAATACTTTTGAATATCTTATTTGCAACATGCAAATCCCAAACGCATGTCTCATCACTCGGAATGATCGGCCAATTTGTAATTTGCCGAACATAACCCAAACTCGATTAAGCATTACGAAACGCTTTTATCTCCTCGGAGTGCTCAATTGGGCCAGGCGCTATTTCAAATTTGCCAACTACTGCACTTCCATCCCAGTGTCTGTCCTCGTGCAAAGTAATTTTAATATTAATATGCAAGTTTTCTAAATTTATAAATTTGGCCAAAACAAGAAAATTGAATTTTGCCCGCACAGTTTTATAACACCAAAATTGGCAATATAAATTCGTGTATGATAATGTTGGCTGGTGGTGGAAAAGTTTGAAACCTTTTAAAATTTTATCAATGCTCGAAAATATATGTAGAGAAAATTTAAATGTTGCGTTCTGGAAAATGTTTTCTAAATTAAAATTGATATTGTGGTGCATGCAAAATGTATGCTAAATGTTTGTGGATCGAGTGGCGGCATTAGATTATGTAGTGTCTGCTCGTTGAATGCACTTCTTAAATCTCCTTTCGCCCCTCTACCCAACTTGTCCTCCATTAGTGGGCAGGCTTGTCATATTTTGTCGTGCTACTTCACCCACTGATGAAGATAGATTGCCAGCCTGATGACACTCAACCAAAGCACTCACTCAGACCTTATAGCTTTTCAACTTATACACTCATCAAAACAGCTCCCGGGACATGTTGCGGGCTTGATAAAACAAAAGGACATTCACTGTGGTGTCTTGCCTTCTGTCTTCTGCCCACATCTTGTTGATAATCTCACTCTCACTCTACCCCACTTTATAATAATATTATTATTTTAATCTATCGAAAATGTCATTCAACAATTCAACACAATTCTGTCAGTATTTAATTAAAACTTGTTCACTATCTATAAAACAAATGTCCTTGAATGTTCCGGGCAAGTCTATCTTTTTTTGCTTTGGAAAAATTTTTGAAACATTTCTCATCGCTGCTTTACAAATTTGCTCTCCATTACATTAATATTAATTGCATGCATTGTATTTTAAGTTTTTTGTTGTTTAGTGACAGTTTTTGTGTTGGTTCGAAGCGAAACTTGCCTTGTGAGTGTCAACTGGCTTGACACCGCCGAACAAATGGTCAAATTAGCATTTGTATGTGCATTGCGAAACGATCACATTCGCATTACATTGGCTTGTGCACTCGACACGCCAAACGAAACAACACTAAAACACGGCAAACTCGAATTGATTTCAGTAGCTGGCTTCACAACTTCAACTGATAACTCGCTCTTTGTTTTGCAATATTTCACAGTTTTGTTGATGCTTTTTGCCTAACTAACTCCGCTGACCCAACAGCATTGGATACAAGCGAGTCCAGTGCACAGTTTCAACTGGTTCAACACAGGCAAGATGGCCCTTTCAGCCTTTCAATCATTTGCTCTTGTTGTTTCCTCTCCGATAGCTTTCTAGGTTTGTTCGCACACTGACAAAGATAGCGAAGCCCGATATCTGGTAACGTAACGCGCCAAAGTTGATGAAAATAAATGAAACTATCAAAATGTTTTGCTGCTGCGGGTCAACACAAATGTGCAAATGTTTTCAATAGAGGCGAACAACAAAATTGATCATGTGAAAAGATCTTGTGATTTTAAGAATTTATACTTTTGACTCAAAAAATAAGAATTTATTGCTCGACCGAAAATAACCGAAACAACAAAGCGACCAAATTGAAAAGTCTCATATTTTTGTTGTTGTTGCTCACAACGATTTGTGTCGGTTAATCGGTTTTATTGGAATTTGTGGAAAATTTATTAAACTTACTAATGTAATGATTAGTGCTACTGCTACTCGTAATGCAATTCAATACAGTCTAATTGAAATGGTATGGTGAGACATGTATTTTGTGTGCTCTCCGTACAGACCATTTGTCACACTAAATTTGGCTTTACTGGTGCGAACTGTCGCCCAATCAACGACTCAATTGACCCAGTCCTATTGATTTAAACGCAAATCCATTCGAATTTGGTCGTGTGTTGATTCGCACTCACTTTGGACCTTTTGATTCTTCTTTACAGTTACAGTTTTGTGTTACATTACATTACAGCACACGACAAACTAATTGCAGATGTTGGCCTGTGATGGCAATGTGTCAGCCCAAATAGAGCCACTCGTCAGTGATAATGTATTTATTCGGATGCTACACTCGCCATTGCTGATGATATTTACACAAGAGGGACGGGACACATACTCACACATGGCTGTTTTGACTTGACCCAATAATGTCTACTCCAGTGTTGTGTTAATTCCCTAGAAAACTAAGAAAAGCCAAGCGGCACTGTGTGGAGTAGATGATTGCGAAAATGACTGGTCACTGAATGTGTGTGTATGCGTGCATATTTGCAGTGGCCACTCAATTGGACAGACATAATTTTATTAGTTTGACATTTGGTCTCGTTACCCGTAATGACTCACTACCCCTAATTATGTCCTCTGCCCGAGCACAAATGTCAGTTCGATTATATTTCTGTGTGCTTTATTGATTCTGACCACTCCATTCCTGTCACTCATTAGCTTACTCGTGTGGGGCTAATTTCAAATAACCCAATCCTGTAAGATCTTTTGGCTCTTTGTAGTAAAAAAAAATGACTAAATATTTTTGTTCTTTAAAAAATGATCTTATTATTCAATAAATTGAAATTATCGAATAATTGAAATGTATAAATAGAAAGCGATTTGACTATTCTCGAAAGGGTTCATTTGAATGGCCAGCATGGAGCCAAATGAATGAATGAAGAGACAATCAGAATCGGTTCATTACCAGACGTTTGTCTAACGTTTGCTATTTGATACATTAAAGGAGTGTGCTTAATTTGTGCAAGGCAGACCAAGCTGAATAATGTCAAATTGGGAGGCCAATAGTCCAATAGCAGCCAGACCAAATTCCTTTGTTCGTTGTGTGTAATATATATTCTCATGCACTCTCATCGTACCACCATCAATTGGAATGTTTCGTCTCATTGACTCAATTCTACAATTATACTTTTGGTTTTGTCTCAAATTCAAATGTCGCGTTATTAATCACAGATGGTTCTGTCTCGGGGGAAAGCTTACAGTGCAACTTGCTCTATGATATATGGCTGGACAGAGTGCCTCGCCAATTAAATTGCCTTCCAATTGATAGTTTTCCAATCGGACTGTGTTTAGTTTCACAATCACTTAATCACCCTTTCGATATGCTAATGTGCTGTAATTGGACACTAGACAAGCGATTTAGCTTGCCATACATTTCTCCAGATATATCTTATCTCATTTTATTATTGTCAAATGCAAAATAAAAATAATTTCAATTCAAAATTCAGGAAATGTTTTTATTTCTTTCAAATATTTCCACTATTTACTATTTAGAAACTATCCACTTTGATCATACGAATTTTGGCAGACTATTAAGAAATTATATATTATTAGCGGACAAATAATCGGACAGTACAGTACATTTTAATAACGCTCGTAATAAGGCACATTGAACGATTGACCATTTTCTATTTATATAATATTTTACATGACTGGAATTTTTAACTTTTGCTCACAACTTTGCTTCCAAGTAGAATTTTCCTAAGAGTTTTGAAGAGACTAGACTTGAATTAGAACCGGTCGGTGATGACATTAGCAGTGGAACAAGAGTGTGGGACAGTGGATGCACGCTTTGTGACAGTAATGTGAGTGGACACGACAGTAGATGCTCGACATGGCAGTTATGTCCGAGATTGGCACTGATCTAAATCGGTCTGCCATTTGGATGTGTCCATTTCTCGATTAGCAGCTCGACATGTCACACTGGTGATTAAGTCAAGTGAGAGTGCAATAAAGCAATGACCCAAAGATGGCTGCCAATTTGGTGACCCAACGGGGGCGGCACTTTAAAACTGACTTCTCCATGTGGCCCCATCAAATGGGATCAAAAGTTTGTCTGCCATCAAACTATTACCGTTGGTGTGGTGTTGGAGTGTGGCGGAAACGGACTTACCGAGATAAGTGCTGGCGCCGGTCAGAATGAAGAGCGCCTTCAAGGCGTCCAGCATTGCATGCACGGTGACCATTTGGGCGGACAGTAAAGTGACCATTAGAATTGATTGCCATAGAGTACGGTGTTTGTGCCCAGTCCGGTGACAATGAACACCATCATCGGACCGAACTGATTGCCGATTGCTTCCGCTCATATTGGTGAACAAATTGCGAGATGAGTAGAGTGGCGGTGTGCATTTTGGTAGGTGGGAAAGAGATGATGATGAAGGAGATGTGCACATGTCTGACGATGAACGATGAGCAGTGAGGTGAGCTGGATAATTGCACTCCAAATGGTGGTCCCCATGACGAGGCTTATGCTGGTGACGCTCACCGAGATGATCGATCACACTCGATGGACAGTGACCATCACGGCACTTATGCATAATGTCACACAACTCACTGCACACTGATGAAGCGATGAGGCTTTTGCGTTTTTTAGTTTTCATTTTGCAGGGCAGATTTGGTATAATAAATCACAAACAAAAAGAAGTGACTTTTAGGCAAATAATGAGAAAGCACGAAAATTAACTTGTAAAACTTGTAGAATAAAGTGCGGCTTGAGAAAGCAAACACACGCCGACAGTGATGCACCGAGTACACGAATATTTCAGTGAGAAATTAAAGAATATTCCAGACACAGCGAAATCAGCGACAATTAGTCCAGTGGAAGAGCACAACACACAGTACAACAAACATTGGACATATTTACATAGTGACACAGTTAATTTGCCACAGTGTTGATTGAATCGTCAGTGGAGTAAACAAATAACTGCGGGACACGAGCAGTGTCTTCATTTGTTGCTCTACAGCTGCAAAACATGTAGTCAACTGAGCATTGCTGTTTGCCTTTGATGCTGTCACATGGAAATTAATAAAATGTCCTCAACATATTTGCTTGTTCACTAATTTTAGTTTTAATTTATTATTCATTCATTTAATCTCGCATCGAGTTTGTAAATAATGTTGTGCTCTTGTCAAAGTGGATTCATTTGACTGGAGAATTAATTTGTTCATTTCATGGTTTTGGCTTGTCGCGTTGACAACTTTGCATTCATTCATATTTATTTATTCGTTTATTTGAAATAGCTTTAATTCCATTGGGCAAATTGTCCTACTAAACGATTATATCCTTCATCACGGAATAAATGCCCAAGCGAGAAAATATATAAATCCGGCCAAATGAAAGAATCGACAATTAGAGGAAAATTTCCATTCGCATTGTTCGTTGATTAGGCTGGTGATGCTTTGCTGGGCCACTGAATATTATCACTTGCACATTAATGTGTGGGCTATGGCTTCGATTGGGCCAATCGAGGCTGCTGCTGCTGCTGCTGCTGTCTAACCGAGAACAAAACCGACTCTGTTATTATTAATACATACATGAATGGCAAGTTAATTTATTAATTATGAATTATGAATGAATTGCTCTCTTTTGCTCTCTTTAGTCGCTTCTTACTTTACTAGCATCATTACTGCATCGGCCGGTAAATTAATTTGCCTCTCATTGGCCAATTTGCCCCCGACCAGTGCCTCACTCGTTAGCGGTGTCTTTTGCTTATTGCTGAATATCGTTCGATAAGAAGCAATTAAGGTTTACATTGCTTCGTACAAGTACGGGCTGATTTGGGGCGCACAGCTAGGAAATTGTAAATTATTGACAGACTGTTCACTCGGTGCAATGTACAATGTTTCTCATTTGGCCATCGTCAGCCAGACGACTCAAACTCCCAAGTGGCACCGAGTACACACAATTTATCGGGAAACGCGAAAATTGTTAGTAGCTTTAAAATCGGTTCAAAAGTCTATCAATAATTTAGTGTCTCTAAAGTCTCACAACGAAATTAACTGCAATTGGGAAGTTTTTATTTTTTACTTATTTCTCCTTTTTGTTGTACTTCATCTTCTCTTTTGCCTCTCACTAGCTTATATAATTAATTTATTAGGATTGATGCTTGGCAAGTCTTTGGCTTGTAAATGACAAAAATTGAGGCAATTTCAAAACTACTGACAGATGCACTAACGAGGGCAAAATCCGGAAATTCTTTAAATTCCTGCCATAATGTAAGCTATAATCTGTCTAGCTGACGTAGATGGATTCTACTTTAAGAATGGTCACCGACATTGTACTGGGGGTGACTTGTCTTGTTGTTGTTCTCTTGGACAAGTGATTATCTTTTAATAAATCACATCAAATAATAACATCGTGATACATCACCATCACCACAATAACAGCTCCAAATGGTCTCAGGCAAAATGCTGAAACATTGAGAAAATATAAAAATAATGATAAATTACCGGATTAGATCATTTGATGGCTGGCAGATTAGATTCGAGCGAGTCATAGCTCAGTTCACATCTTCAAGTCTAGTGTTTCGAGTTCAGTTCATTTCAATGTTTTGATAATTGTAATTTTTACCAATTAATTCTTAATTATTAAAATATTTCAAACAGTTTTGTTAAATTTATGTATTCATATTCATAATTGCAATGCATTTAAAATATGTGAGGATTTATTAGAATTGCTTAGATTTACGAATAGAACGAAATATTGCTGATAGATGGATCATATATTTTGGTAGAATGTAAAGTGACACAGCACTCTATATATGGTTGACCAATTTGTGTTGTCAATTACCAGTGGCAAACTGGTGTAGATGTATTGTCTTACATCAGTGAGATAATTGAGAGCAGCATGTGAAGTGACACTAGGCCCAGTGACACTGCACTGCAATGTCAATGTCGACTCTGATTGAGCTTGACAAATGTGTGAGTGTGTGTGTGTGTCGAATTACGTTGGTTGGGTGGTTGGTTGGTTTGGTTGCTGGTGCACTGTGTTGGCCCAACAAAAACACATTCTCACACTGAACAAGCACAATCAAGTGGCCACAACACACCATCAGTGATCATAGTGACACTACCAATGTTCACACTTGCTAATGTCTTGTCGATGAGTGTTTGGCGCGCGCCAATTGGTTCAAATGTGTTGCCTGCTCACTGCGGGACTCAATGGGACACTGACTCGAGTCGGGACTCGACTAAGCCAGAATGGCCAATTGCTCCACTCAATGTGTGGCTGCGTGAATGAGGCCAGAGGAAGTGGTCTGTCACTCAATTGCACAGTACCCTCTATAGACCTGCCTATTGCCCTCACACCACCATACTTCCATCATATTCTATCTCGACCATTCTTATGTGCCTTTTCTTGTTTCCACACACTCATAATCCTTTTCTCGGTAAGCAAACCGGAAAAATAAGTTTTTGCTTCCTTAATCAAAGTCTTTTTGAACTTTCTTGTTGAGTGGAAATAAATTTTCGTCAGTAAACTATTTATAGATTAAGGAATAATCATATTTTACATGATAAAAAACTCTGTAAAATTAATATGCCTATTTTAAGCAACTGGTTCGTTTCAGGTTTGAAAATTAATAATAGCAAGTTGAACTTTAAGTATCTTTAAAGTAAAAATTATTTTTAATAAATTGAAACTATATTTACAAATAGAAAATTTCATTGATATACGTACTTTGAATATTTTATGAATCCATGATCTATAGGTTATTTATAAACAATTAATCCAAAATTAAGGTATTGCTATTTATTCATCTTTAAACAAATGTGTATTTTTGTTGATTCAAAATTTTGACTTTGTATTTGAAAAGCAAATTAAATGACACATTGAATTAATAAAACAATTCTTTGAAATACCATTTGGATCATTGCAAACATGTCGCTTTTTGAGTGTTAAATAATTAATGTGAAATATTCGTTTTTTGCTTGCAAATATTTAAAATGGTACACACATTCGTGTGTCTGAAACACGATTCGCTGGTAATGGCACAAATCAGCCAAATTGATTATTGAATAATTCATCATACATTAAACTGTAGAACACATTCGTCATCCGTTTTGGTGTGATCGATGTTATCGGTTTAGTTGTTGGCTTAGCATTACGAAATAGTGCTAATTTTGTGCATGAAATTACATAATAATATTATTAATAATAATAACCATATATACCAAATGGTCATTTGCTTGATTATGAGCTCATTACGAATGGACAGCGTCCAAAAAGCGACTGCACTCAAAATCAAAACGAGCAGACACAAATCAAGCAAATTATTATTGTGGTTGGAATTTAAATTCGTTTTATGTTTTTTGGTTTTGGTTTTTTGGTTGGTTTGCCATTCGGTGCAAATCATGGCTCAATTGAATTGAACCTTTCATTTTTGGTGAGTTAGATTGTGTTTTATAGCCATTTGAACACATTTAATTCTTTGCCCAGCCAGAGTTGTACTTGCAGCACAATAATCACCGCTGCACTTAACACAGCTCACAGTAAAGCCAAAAAGCAGAACAGACGAGGCCCAGGCCACCATCGCAATCAACAGACAGAGACAATAAATAAATTATGAATTATGGCTGATTGTTTACACTGATTAACTTATACTTTTCTTGCTCGGCTTGTTGGCATTCGTTTTGATATCTGTGTGCCTGTCCGAGCATAATACACCAGTCGAGGCAGGGTGCAGTTGAGCCACTGCCGTGTACAGTGCAACACTATAGCTCTGCTTCGTATTGATTTCGTATTTGGTTACATGGAAAGACAATCGCAACTGGACACACCAAATCATAACCAAAATTTGTTCATAAGAAAACTATTCCACAGGGCGATTACAAATAGACAATTTGTTCTATTTTATTCTCAATTTAACATATGTAATTTCAATTTTTAGAATAAGACAACAATGAAAGTGTTCTTGATTTTCAAATTCCAGATTAAATATAAATATAATTGTTTTATTTTTATTAATTTAGATTTTAATAAATAAAAGATTAAAAATAATTTGTTTGTTTTGCACATGGAGCTTTATCAAAATAGCTGTCAAAATTTTCCAAATAAATTTGATAAAATCTACTATATTTGTCTGCACTTCATCAATAGTACTAGTTGACATAATATATTTATAAATTATTATATAATTTAATTAATTTTTTTCAAAAGAATAAATAATATAAAGTAGTTAATTTTGAATTCTTCAATGAAATTTAACTGAAATTTAACTTGCCAGCAATACATTTGCATAAATGTATTCTTTTTTGGTTGAGTCAACATTAGCCACCTCGTAGTAAATCATATTTGTGTGCATGTTTCCCTTCCCTGTATTTGTGATTTGTGATTTGTGTGTGTTTGTGTTCGATTTCCATTCAGCATTTGAGTGCAATATCTGTATGATTCGTCCATCCCGTTTCAGTTGGCCGTTCACTATGTGTATTTAGTGGGATTGATTTTTTCCATTGCCATTTTCTTTTCATTTGGTGGTTGCATTTCCTCGCAATCTGATCTGTCTGTGTTTGCACGGTACCTCTACAATGTAGACTACATCCCAACCGGATAGATTTACACACACCACAACAGACACACATTTGTCGCTGCACTCGCCCAAGCCATTTGGTCGTGGTCATTATTTTTGTTATCTTCAAATTTAAGCTTCATTTCAATTTAATATTTGCCTCTAACAGTTTTGCACGATTGAACGATGCAAACAGATATAACTCTATCCTCTCTTTTTCTATTCTACCAATTAATGACGACCAAGATGACGATGACGTCGTTTTAATTAAAAAATAATAATTAATTTTTAATTAGCTTAAAATTTTGAATTTATTTTTTGGTGACCTACTTTCTAATAAATTAAAGCATACAAATGTGCGCTAATGTACAAATATTTGAAATATATTTAATATTTAAAAATGTTGTTTTTAAAAGCAAATAATGTGCATTTAAAACAATCGATAATTCTACTTGGATACAATTAGGTTTTGCTAGTTAAATATTTCATATGAATTGCTGTAGTAGATTAAAATAAAACTGTTGTTTTCAGGTCTGAAAAGGATTGAAGATTGTATTGCATAATTTTGTAATAACTTGCTTCTAAATCGAAATAACATACTCGGAATTTGCCTCACTTGAGTTTCGAAAAGTTGAATGGACTATACGTTCACGGAAATATTTGAATGGATTGCTTGAAAGAATTAAGAAAAGTTGACTGACTCGAGTCATCGAGTGAGTGAATGAGTCACGCTTGCTGCAGTGGCACTGGCGCGCAAGAATGAATTCACTCTTCTTGGCTTGAGAACTGCAATTTGAATCAGGCCCAGTGGAGCATACAATTAAGATTTGTGCCATCAAGGCACACACACACACAAAGTAACCAAAACGTTCGTGAACGCTGTTACCTCACTGAGATTGGTCCACGATATTCGGCCTATTGAGCCTATTCTGACGCATTACTATGGGGCGAGTGTTTACCACTTTGTTTATAACCAAAATGAAAGAGTTATAAATAGTTTTGTATATCAAATTGCAAAATGTGTTTATACTTCTCTATTTTTAAATTCATTTTTATATTATATTGCCTTTCTATTTTTGTATGTCTTTATTTTCTATCTAAATTATTATTGAAAAATTAACCAAATTAGTTTTTTAAATCTGATTTTGCAATTTTTTTTATAGGACAAGAACTGAACGGTAAGAATAAACGTATATCCAGAATATTGAAACAATTAAATTTAATTAAAATGTTATAAGTAATGTTTCATTGTGGTAATGGGGCACGATTCAATTTTAATTGGCAAGACATTTCGTGCAACTAACTTACTGCACAGGGCATAAATTATTATGTATTATTATGATAATTTAGTGTAATAAAACTTTGCAATTATATCGCTGGTTGGTGGGAAAGCAAAGAGAAGAAGGCCCTGAGAATATTTGAACTACTGTTGGAGCACTGTCCAAATTGGGGCATCATCATTATCTGCACAGTGAAACACACTCGTGCCTCATTCGATCTCAACATCTAATCCTCTAATTAGCAAATTGTAATTTCTCTACATTAAAGCAATCTCACTATATTTGGTCGCTTCTTATTTCTCATCTCCACTCGGCATTATCCCAGCCAGCTTAATCATATAATGCATTACATTATCTCTGTCGAATCGATTTTATAGCATTACGATAGATAATCGATTGTTTCTTGCTTGTTTCGTTCGGGCTCACTCAGACTCTCTCAGTACACTCGAGTCTGCTAATGATTGATCGGTGCCTTTTAGTATTGCAAAATGTATTGAGGAGAAGCTCACTTTGATGCATCCTCCTGTATAAAGGTTAAGCTGACACTAAGAGACTGCAAGTGCACTGAGAATCAATATTGATTTACACTAAATGCTCCTGTTGTCTACTTTCCATTGTCGGTGGTTTGTTCATTTAGTGATTCAGCCAAACAATTCAATCCATTGAATGAGTCTTCTAGAAGGTAAGTGCACATATTTCTGTATATGATCACATTCAAACATGTGGCTAGAGAAACAGATACTTAAGTGTTCG
Organism: Rhizoglyphus robini; assembly: GCA_023373905.1. Lineage (NCBI taxonomy): Eukaryota > Metazoa > Arthropoda > Arachnida > Sarcoptiformes > Acaridae > Rhizoglyphus > Rhizoglyphus robini. The sequence goes on along the minus strand of JAKIJQ010000001.1, from coordinate 6,769,940 downwards.
TCCACCATTATGAACCAATCTATTATGCACCGAAAAGTACATTGAGGTGCGGTACATCATTCCAATATTTTAAACACATTTTTCATTTTTTTCTTTGACGAATTATCCTCACCGGTAATTACTTAAATTATCTTTCATTTTACAAGTATTGATCAATTTTAAATTAATGGAAAAAAAATTTTAAAATTCTATTTTTTATATTAAAAATTATTAAACCTTACAATGCACTGTGTAGCACATGACACCTCGATACAATGAAATTCCCGGGAAAATGTATTTTCGTTAAATTAAGAATTTCAGCTAGATTTTCTTTCTTTTGAACTCTCCTTGGAGTGTTCATGATAAATTAATTGGTATAAAAATATAAAAATAAATCATTTTTGATTTATTTATTTTGTTTTGTAGCAATAAAATTAAATTAAAAACAAACTAAATAATAAAATCAATAATAAATCCTAGGACACATGGCCAAAAGTATTCGATGGATGCACTCAAGGAAGACACACAGAGACATTCTGAGAAATTTTGTTGAACTCAGATTTGAAGCAAATCGAAAACAACCCAAGCTAGCACACAAACAAGCACACAACCACTTTATATATTTTTATTTATAAATGTAAAAGAATATTCCATTTTACTGCTTGATTTAATTAGACTTGTGTTGGTGTCCACCCACGGTGGACAAGCCGATCATCTAGTGTAGAGGCAAGTTATTTGGGTAATCATTTTTTAGTTTGAAATTTTTGTTGGCGATAAATTTATTATTATTGACAAGATTGTGCGTGTGTGTGAGAGAGAGTGGACCATGTCGGCACTAATTATTGCACTGTCCCATTTTATATCGGTAAACACGATGGTCATGTCCACTGACAGCGAACAAGCTGACAACAATCTCACACATGTGTGCACACATCGAATGTATTGTAGTCAAATCCAATAAAGTGGTGCACACAATTTTCCACTATTAAATATATTTATGTTGTTTACTGAAATTTATTGATGAAATTTTTATTATTATTTAGATAAATAAAATGTTAAATGCATGTTGCCCTAATTACGACACGTAACCTGTGCTCATTTAAATGACTCAAACGAATTTCAATTATAATAATGACAGATTCATTTTGTATTTTCTAAAAATCTGTTCGATGCTTTAGAATTCAGACTTTAATTTATAAGCGATCACATGAAACTTATTCTGATAATATGAATCGATGTTATTTTTCGAGTTTTTTCTCTATATCAATTTTTCTTGGATGTTCAAAGAATGTTCAAATCTTAAAGGTAGAACAAATACAAAGCAGTTTTTGTAGATTCATTCAAGTGAATCAACCATAATACCAATTCCCATTGCGTTTGCTCATTTGCTTGATTACTCATCACTTGGCCATCAAGGGAGCAATCCATTCGGCAATGACACAAACACCAGTAAACATTTCTATAAATATGTGAACCTATGTGCATTGTGAAAAGTTGACTTCACTGCAATAATTTTCCAAATTTAATTTCGTCATATTTTCACAATTTCACACATCATCTTAAAATAGATTTTAGCAAAAGAAAATACGAAAACTGCTATTTTTACATTTATCATCAAGCTCACGAACTAAAAATAAGTTTGGATCATATTATTATTATTATTGTTCTTGGTGGTGCAAAGATGAAGAAGAAGAAGCACGCCACTTTGTGTCTGTTTTTGTCAGCTTTCCCAGCAATGCCGGGAAATGGCCATCCTAATAGTGCTCATCATCATTACAGCTGGAGGAATGTCTGCGAGCAACGATCGGTTCGATGGTAATGTTGGACTGAATGCAGTGCAATGCTACTCGGTCCAGTTGCTGCTCAATAATGACCTGCACACTCACACTCAATACATTGCTCCATTTTGCACTACTTTACACATTCTTCTTGTTTCCATATTTAACCTTAATAATTTGCATAGATTTTGGGTGCGTGTGTGTGTGTGAATGCCTTTATCTCATGTGATATAATATTGCTAATTTTATTGCTGTTGCATTTTCATTAATAGCACCAAAAATTTATGAAACGGAATGCAAAAAAAATCGAATTACAATTTACATAATAATAACAGTTATTTATTATGGGTGTTAGTTAAGGATTTAATTTCTTGTAACAACATTAGCAACAAGAAAAATAATTTAAAATAAATTATAGATTTAATTATCTCGTATTAAATGGTTTTGTGGTTCGCGGAGAGAAAATAGCAATTCAAAGATAAGAAAAGGAAAGGATAGCAATTTAGTTGGGACCATGAACAAAGAGTCCAGTTCTGTGGTTAATATGGCAAATTATTAAATTTAATTGAATCGATTCAAATTGGCATTTACATTTAATTTTCCTCTACTCTGCCACACAATCTTTTGATTCTCCGCACATTCACATGCTCAACACACTTTCAATAACAAATCATAGCAATTTATTATTATAATAATTCTTAAATGAAACAAAAAATAATAATAAATTCCAAGAAGTAAATTTTTTTAGTGAATAGTAAATTGGGAAATTTCCCATTTCACTTGCATATTTCACACATAAATAATTATTTAATTAAATTCATAAAAAGTACATTTGAAGACGTGAGAATTTAGTGCCTGAAACTGTTCCAGGAAAGTGTTACGATAGTTTTCAATTTGGTTGTGCCCTTCTGCAGTGTTCTTTTTTCGTCTTGTTGTTGCACAACGGATGTACGCGGTTTGCACTCGTTAATCGCAATTTTTACACTAAATAATCACAGATTGCGAAATTCGGTGCGTGCTCGCACTCGACTCACATTTAATATGATTTTAATTTGTAATGACTATTTTTAGCATCTATTCAGTAATACTAGTACTCCAGCTAGACATATACGTATTATTTATTTCTAAATATTTTTACAGGTTTAATTTATAACCTATTTCCATAATTTAGTGCATAATTTTTTGCGCCTGTTTTTCTTTCGTTAGTTGCTGATTTTTAATACGAGAATTTTTATATTCATGGTAAACAAATAGAAAAAAATATGAACATTGATTTATGATTTTGTTTTATGAGTTTTATAAATTAAATATTTGATTACGCCTGCTCGTAAGCAATGCATTAGCCCGAAATGTCACATTTATTAAAACATTTTGTTGATTTATTTTCATTTTCATTTTTCCGTGCCAAAATGCTCCTAGGCAAATTGAACCAATCGGGCCGTTCTGCATGATGGTAGGTCACGAGACATGAAATTTAATTTTAAATAAAACGAAAATGTGTTTAAACAATATCAAATGTTGTGTGCGATATGGAATAATCTATTTTAGTAGAGAAACAATTGTGCTGTATTGTGTTGCTGTTGTACGGAGTTGTGTACAGCGACAGCAACATCCCAAGGACACAACATGGCAACTGAAGAAATTAATAATATTCAGAGTAGGAACAAATAAATCTTGAAAATGTGCCAAGTCTCAAATGATGAATTGGCCTGACGATTAGGCCAAAATTGAGTTGGTCCGTCCACTGGTGTGTGCGCTTAGATTGCTTGGTCGGTTCTATCTGATAAATGGCAAACACAGTGCCAGTGATAATCTATTTTGTCCACAGTGAAATGGGTTAAGATTGGTTTGGTTTGTATGAAGCACAAGACAAAGAGGTTGTCGGTGTGACTCGAGATGGTCCGCTTGTGGACCACTAATCGAATTGATTTGTCGTGCAAATTGATATATCACAATGGCACAGTGACAATAGGCCAGTGTTTTGTTTGCACTTACTGGTTAGGTGGCAGTAGAGAAGGCAAATTATTCCATATTGCTGTGGAAGGGACACTGAGTTTGTGTTGTATGCCAACTGGCTTTGGTAGAGGCCATTATCACCACATGTACACTCTAATATGAATATAAATTTGTATAATACACACGGCTGGGACACATGAGCCATGTGTGCGGCTCATCTCCATTCATCCATCTCCATCGGTGGAATCTTTACTCTTTGCGCTCTCCTTTGGTCTCGTGTTTGAATTTATTACACTTCGAGTCGAGTTTTGTTTGTGCCTAGACCAAGTCTTGTGCCTCCTTCAAGTCTTCGTCTTCAGATCTCGATCTGTTCCATTGTTGTGCTGTGTTGTCGTTGTTATTCACTTTCGATTCGGTACATTTCCACTGCTTTCTCCATTTCGAATTCAACTTCGGTCTTGCATGGTCTCACTCCACTCAGACTCCCATCCTCAACATGATTATTTGTATTACCATTTCACTCTTTCCTTTTCTCCTTATTATTTCTTTTGTTCACGGATTCAGCTAATTCGCTTGCATGTGACAAATTCACTACTCTTGCTGCAGAATGGAGCTGGGTAATGTTTTGTTGTGATGCACTAGTGAATGAGTGCAGTGAGTGCAGTGGTCATCACTCGTTTGCCAATGGCCAGTTACACAGTCCATTTGTGTGTGACCATATGAGTGCAGCCATGGCCAAGTAGATTTGCCACTCGATGACCAGTCTGTCTATGCTAATCACCAGTTGTCATACAGAGTGCCACCTAACTCGACCCACCCAAGCACCAACTCTGCTCACTCACTACTTAATGCTTTTTTAATGTATTTTCAATTATTTGCTTCTTTCTTCACACATTTGCACACTATTTTTGAATCACAAACAAACAACAAAACACAACATTCTTGGAATAATTACGTTTTGATTTTGATTCTACTTTTAAAAATATTTTGAGTAAAACTGTTTATATTTTTTTATATTTGAAAACATACAAAAACAATTCAGTCTTGGATTTTGTCTATGGAAAATTTGTGTTTGTATTTGGATATTTTGTTGTAATGGTGTGTGAAGATACATATTGGGCACTACAAAAAAGACCAATGGTTGTATACTGTCTTCTGTTAAATAAAACTCACAGGCGATACGATCTTTCACAATTGCATTCGACTTGCAAATGTGGTTCAATGGAAAATTGTTTTGATTCTATTTGCTGTTGGTACATTTGGTATGGTATAAAAAAATAAGTTTGTATTTATTTTTGTTAAATTACAGTTTAACATATTTTAGCATTATTGCTAAAACTGTGCCATTTGTAACGTTGTTGGTAAATGTTAATAATCGTTTCTTCGAATTTTATAATTTCAAATCATTAAACCAAAATTTCCAGTCCACTGGGTCCAGAAATTTCCTTTTTAAACGACGATTTTTGCTTTTCATTTATTTATATATTCTCATGTATAACTGGTCTGTCTCGGAACGATAGCAAAATACAAAATAAAACAATAATTGTTTTTCAAAACTAAACATAAAAATTCTTCGAGTGCAAATAGATCATTGATCAGCGAACATTCAACATTCAATTCAGTGAATGACCAATATTCCAGTCATATCAGTGAGGAAATTCTAATTTGATAATATTTTCAGTGGTGGTCAAGTTTAAATTTGAATATAAATTGTTTATTTAAGTGACGATGTTTCAATACAAATCAGTGTCATGATTGATGAACATCAGCAAAGATAAATTATTATTATAGTAATCAACAAAAGTTAATTTATTTTTTGTTGTTGCATAAATTCAACAATCGTTTGAAAACACATTTGAGAAACATTTAAAATAGCCTCAAATGCCTAATCAAATATTTGTAATTTGCGTTGATTTTTTTCTATATTTACAAATTAAAATTTGCCATTTACTTGGCCTCAATAGATTAGCTGCAATGCATTCAATTGTCAGCACTTTTTGTGACTCATCATCATCATCATAATTTTGAATGAATTTTCCATTCCATTCTATTAAATTTCTTCTTTTGGTGATCGCTGAAGGCGGTTTTAAATTTCTGCCAATGTCACACCACAGCCCGACCAGACCATCCGCACACACACAAATTAGCGAACAAAATCAAATCAAAGCTTAACAGAAATTAACTACCAAAGAATTATGCTAATGACATTTGCAGAATGGACCGAGTGAAAAGAAGAAATGGAATTATTCGAATTCGAATTTGGAGGCGAATGGAGTCATCTTCAAGACTCTGACACAGAACCACTGGTGGGCCAATGGCTTTCTAATAAAATAATGAAACGAATGCAAAATGCATAGACCAAAATGGCTGCATCGAGATCCACACACACACACACACACACACACGATGACATTAATATCAATTTAATTATGCCAGTATGTACAGTGAACACTCAACTGTGCATTATTGTTGTATGGCCAGTGGATGCAGTGGCAATGTCTATTAATGTCAATGCACCACTGGCACCAAATTGAATTAAACTTCATTATCGTTTATTTTCAGCACACACACACACACACACCAACTGGCCAACATGTGTGCTTGTGTACACACCTTCAACCGACCAGCGAAGTCCACCATGTCTGTGCATTCCGATTGGTAGCCATAAAACGCAGACCTCTGCACACATCAATTGTACATGTATGCGTTGGCCAGCATCGATCCAATGCATCATTGCCACACACTGATACACCAATGGGTTACACATTACAACGCAAAACATCCATTGTGTGCACCAATTTGGTGGTCACTTTGTTTTGTCCTCTTTTATATTTACTTTATTATCCGCTTGTTCATGTCTAAAGAACTCAATTTGTGTATATCCAGCGCAAATTATTCCACGAAAGATGCCTTGAGGCTTTTCAGTGGCGATTTTGGTGTGATACTTCCGAGTTGGTGTCGAGTGTGACACCGTGCAAATTGGGCCAGCTGATGGCGACTTTGACAAATTGATGAGCTCCGGTCAGCTGAGGTCAGTTTGACTGTACTCAGCACCATCACGAGGATTATTATCGAAAATCAATTTGAACACACAAGCAAAAGAGCAATCAATTTGCATTTAGCCTCGATCTGGTGGTTCTCTTATCAACAGGCCATTATACTTTCCAGGCTCAGTATTGAGTTATCATCAATTTCCGAACCATTGAGCACACATCGTAATTGTAATTAATAATAATTGAAATGCAATTAGACCAACACATGTGATTTGCTTGATGACTAGGCCTCTCACTGATTCGATTGATGCTATATTGTGTGTTGGGTATGGCTCAACTTGTGCCCAACAAGCAAAACTATCTCCTCAATAATGTGCCATCCGAAATGTCACATTTAGTACTTTTCAGCATGAGGCAAATTATACTTTGCAGAGTGAGACAAATCCCTTAAGTTATTAACTGAATCGAGCCCAATTGAAGAAATCCCTCCGACCAGTGCGACAAAGGCAACTTTGAGTGTATGTTTGTGTTTTTTATAGTTTTTAATTTAAATATTTTCCACTGCAGTGCAATCATTCGAGTGTCGGTATCACTGTGGCCCGATGTCTCATGACCATTTGTTCGTCTGTTGGTTGGCAAGTTTAATTTGGCTAAACTTCATTAATCTTGCCCTGCTGCCTGTACGCTCACCAATTTCCAATCTTTTCCTTATTCGCCACTCGCCATTAATATAGCTTGGCACAGTTATTTTTGTTATTAAAATATTGTGTGCCCAAGTGGTATGTCACACTGAGTGAGTGTGTGAGGGTCTGTTGATGTGAGGGCCAAGTTGAGCTGCCTAATGACTCTACCAGCGGGTCTTGTGCCCTCACAGGCCAATAATGGCTCCAGCGAGACACTCAAGATGGACACTGCATCACTCGGGCCAAGTGTCTCCTCCAATCAATGACATCATATCACTTTGCACATTGGACATAGCACAAGTTGGCCTAATACTTTTGAATAGTTCTCTTAAGTATTAGATGTTTACGTTATTTGAGTCAACATTTTCATAATGAAATCATCTGAATAACTCGAGTCAGGACTTGCAACATCAATGGCTTTGATTAATTTCATTTGCAAAAGATTGCGTAATTGAGATGCTTAATTTAAGTGCAAGTTATTCTTCAATTACATTGTTTTGCAGACAATTCTCTAGACAAATGGTTTTGTTAATGTACACTGTACAGTGCACATTGTTTTAACCATTCAATGAAAAAATACCTAAAATAATCATTTTGTGCAAACCTTGTTTTATTATATACATACATTGCAAATTTTTTTCATAATTCATTTGTTTCATTTATTATCACAAAATAGTTGCTTTTGAAATATTGATTCTTTCAAATTGTTATTCGAACAATTAATTAAATTTGATTAAATTAAATTAAATATTTGAATTTTAAATTGCAGACATTCAATGAGCATTGGCTAGTGTCGTATTGAGTGCATTCCCCCCAGAACCTTCATTTGAGTGCTGGCAAGCCCTGGTTCGATATTATAATATTGATAAAGTGATATATTAAGCCTCAATGTATGGCTAATCAATAAGTAGTGAGGCTAATTATCGAATTATCGTACAATGCAGTGCAGAATTGATAAGGCAGTGGGGATAATTAAGTCTCAATCATAAAGTCATTTGGATTTGCCATTTGCAGCGAGGCGAACACTGAACTTGCCACTGCACTGCACTGCCTTTCGCCAAATGGGTCACTCGATTGCATTGGCCATCACGTGGGCTCGGTCACACACACTTCCACTGATGGTCAACTGAATGGTCAGTGCTGCTGGCTTGTTGGCTGTTGGCTGCTGGCTGTTGACTGTTGGCTGGGCGATGATGCGACCGGCAACACAATTATGCCACTTTATATGGCTACTATTAATAGCAAGCATCAACAAATAACCGATCCATTTGCGACAAACTGCATGTGTGCGCTCAGAGGATCGAACATTGGGGCGATAGTGAATGGACACACCAATGGTGAATTGGTCAATTGGTGAATTGACCATTCTATTCAATGCATGATAGATGAACCTAAGCACTGAGATGTCAAAAAGGACGCGGCTTGCCGTGGCGTGTGGTGTGGTGTGGTGTGGTGTGCGGTCCGGCTGTGGGTGACTGATTCCGCGTGTGCTTGAGTGAAGGCTTGTGCTGTGCGGAAACAAATGACCGACAGCAAGGCGCGATTCAACTCAATCCATTTGATTCGAAAAAAACCAAAAAGCAAAGAATCGATAAATTGCCCGGAATTTGATGGATTTGTGTGTGTGTGAGCTGTGTGTGTGGTGAGATTGAGTTTGGCCAGCATTGGCATGCACATGTTCTCGCACTACTGCTGACCACTCTGCCTCACACAGTGATTATGTTGACTTGTCCACTGATTTGGCTAATCAATTATTTATCTATCATTTGGTAATTTGTCCTCTCACTCGGCTGCCAATTGACCCCTGAACAGATAACGACCGACTTCACTCATGCTAATGATCTCTGTCGGTCTCGTTCGCTCACTGTCCTCAACTGCCTCCACTGGCAAGCTGATGCACTCCTAAATGGACTTGCCAAATGAATCAATGTCGCCACACTCGTCCACCATTGATTGATCATCACGAAATAGTTTAAAATTTATTTTACAATTCTATTAATAATGATGCTAAATAAATCAATGAATAATTGACATTGTAATTGGCCAGACAGAAGACAGAAGACATGTGTGCCGAGAATTGTTTGCCACTGTCTTTCAGTGCCACAAATCAACTTTACTTCTTCTTCTGGTAATAGATCTTTACGATGCCAGTTGTGTAAAGCAGGGTGACGCCAAAGAGGAAATTTTCCAGCTTGAATCGAATAAATCGGGAAGTAGTGAGACGATTGGTACCATAGGCAAAGTACTGTGATGAGTGCACATATGCAAAGTGGAGTTAGACTGCTGGCACTGGTCAGAGGAGTGTCACTTACTATCATCATGAGGGTGGATATAATCAAACCCTCCACAGCTCCAGTTATGTACACGGTGACCTGGTATTGAGAGTATCCGAGGTTCGTCAAAGCGAGCATCATACTGCCAGCAAACAGACTTTGGAAGAAGAAGGCGAAACGAATGCCATGAATATGGTGAAACTCAAACTGAAAGCAAGGTGATTAGTTTGTTAGTTGCACGAGAATGTTGAATCTGTTGCACAATTGAAATCTTCAATATTTCTTAGAAAACCTAAGCGCGCACTTACTATAAACTAACATTTAATGAGTGCAAAGATGTCCAAATTGTCGTTTGACCCCTGAAATGACTTTCCAAATGTGCACCCACGAAAAAGCTTTTTATCAAGAAAAGTGCCCTTATGTCTCACTGTGTGCAGTTACTTTGTGTGTGTGTTGTGTGTGTGTGGAGTGTTTGATCGCATTGCACCAAAGAGCTAAAGACTAAACAGCTTGTCCTAATGAGGGAATCAAGTGGAAAGGAGCGAGGCCATTTAGTGAGTGAATGTATAATTACCGAGAAGAAGCGATACGCGATACAGATTATCAGACAAGTGAGACTGATTTGGGCACTGGCGAAGACGATCGAGTAAAAGTAGTAGGTTCCGCTCAGCGCTCCGGCCAACAGGGACATGAATATGGTCTAGGGTGAGACGAGTTAGGGGAGGAGGAGTTAGGTGTGCACTCTGTCAGACAGATGGAAAGAAATGAAATTAATGAATTTAGAACCGAATTAATGCCTTTCCACTCTGGGAGATTAATTAATTAGGCGCCAAAGCGGTCGGCAATCAAGAGTGCAAATGGCCTTTTGAGTTTATAGTGAGAGGCTACTGGGGATGGCCTAGGGGTTGTCACACTGTCAACGTCACCGTGTGCTGTCTGGTGACAAGTTTGCACGACCCTAGGATTAGCTAGGTGAGGCTAAGCTAGGGAGGAAAGCACTTGACGCCTGGACGGAGACAGCTCCTTCATTGGCTTACGAATTGGCCTTGCATCAGGGCACAGTGATGAGTCTTGTCCGGATGGTTGAGATACTTGACATACAACAGACCGTATGAGGCGAGTCCGAGCAAGCTGATAAAACAATGTCAAATTATTGCTCATCAATGCTGAAAACGATCGATGAGTACTTACATGATGGTAACGGCGATGGGATTGTTACGTTCCAGGCTTTGTTGAAGACTCTTGCTGAGGTAACGATTCGATCAGGTTCAGACAGTAACAATGCCACACAGGTTAATTAAGGTCAATCCATACAGTGCGGTACGGTGGGAAGTGGTGCCGGCGAGACGATCGATGCCACCAACAAAGTGGTACGAGGTAATAAATGAAAGAACACGATTAGTCGATTAGGCAAAGTGTGAGGCCGCAATTATTGGCAACGGGGGTGATGTCGTGTGAGTCTAAAGCAAGGCCTCTCTCTCGCTGTGCAACTGTGAGATATAAATGATCGCGTAATTTACAGCATCAGACAGAAGGAGGCCACCGAGTGGAAGGAAGAGGTGCCCGTGAGAAATGAGTTCAATCACTGCTCAAGAGACCATAATACTGCACACAAGCACCACACTAAATGGACACATTGACAATATTTGCAGCAAAGAGAAATCACAAAGCATTTCAAAGTATATGAAGATATGTCTTGCATTACTAAATATGACTATTTCAACAAAGAGTCACTTTCGAAATATATATAATATATTCTCAATGCATTGAATTGGCTAAAGAAATATATCTTTCATTAGCTTCACTGCATTGATTTAGTCCAATCTACAATGTACTACTTCCAACTAATTCAAAGAACTCAATTTTAATAAATAGATGCCGAATAGTCAAATAGTCATTCAATATCAGTGCAATATCATTCCATAACCTACATTCTCGTTGACCTTTCATCTACTTGACTTCCTGAACACAACTTTGAATCAACGCTCTGAACACAGAGAAGGCATTCGAATTGAGCGATTCAATGCACGTCTGCCAACCCAATTTGGTTAATTCAAACCGGAACTACACAATTTAAGATTATCACGAATTGTCCAATTTGTGAATGCACTCGATACGTACTCTTGTGTGATGATGTAGGAGACCACTCCGATGACAATGAACTGCACGGTGAGATAGCTGTACACCCTGAAGAAGTACTTGCATCGAAAGTCAGTCAGATGCAGTGGATTGGTCCAACGAAGGTCTTCCTTGGCCAGCCCGGTTGCCATCATTGAGCCACCTTGTCCCGAATCCATTAGGTCCGCTTGTTTTCGTATGGAGAAACAAAAACCAAATACAAAAAGACTTGCTCGCCACAAAGTTCAATAAATTTTAATTTGAAACAAATTACACTTTGATCACAGCAGAGTGTTTGTGTGGGCCATACAGACGTACACTTGTAGTGGCACAATTAAAATGAATTGGCAAATCATTTTCGAACACGACCAGAATCGAACTTTCGAAAGCGAAACTGTTAATCACTGTGGCAAGATGGTGCAAATAGACACAAGTGCAGTGGAAAATTGCTGTTCCATCTTTAATAGATGAGCTTATACATCTGATTGGTGCTGTGGTTGGTGGGCCAATGAGCAATGCTTACCACTGACCATGGTGCACCACCGATCATTATCGAATACAATCGAACACTGAACACAACCAATTTGCTTGCCTACTTGACCGCCTCTCACACCACAAATTCAATGGAATTTTACATGCAATTTCTCTAATATATATTATTGCTTTCTTGTGTTCGATTAACCGTGCTAGCATGTGAGAGTCAATGTGACTCGACAGTGCAGAACTGAGCCAAAGAACAAAAGACTGAAATTATACTTTAGAAAAATGATTCTCCACTGGTGAAAGGACACACAATTTTCCACAATTTGAAGGTTCGATATATTTTCACATAGACTTTCACGTGTGCCAAATGTGCTGGACAATTGATGGTCAACACTCGGTCTGCACTAAAGAATAAGAGATTACACATTGCAAATATATCGATTGTGGTCAAAGATTCACTAGCACAACAACAATTTGATAATGTTGCATTCAAACAATCTCTGCTATAAGCGAATTAACTCTGTCCTTTTAGAAGTACACTATTTATAAATCAATTTATTCGATAAGTAGATACTTTTGTAATATAATTCAAACATATAAATAACCAATGATTTAGACTCAAGTATGTTGAATATTTTGCATATATGGCAACCATTATTAATTATTATGTAAAAAATATATTTTGGCAATCAAATCAGAAGTTTTTCTCAAACACTTGTTGACAAGTTCAAGCTTAAAGAAATTCTTAGTAACTGAAACTTATAGATTAATTGGTGAAGTCACGTTTGCTTACATGCAACTAGTTTGTTAATGTATAAATGCATCAATAAATTAGAGAAACAATTTAAACATTATTGTTCCTGGAAGAAGCATCTCAAGAACAATATACAGCTTCAAAGCGTTTTTTATAACATAACATTTGTGTCTCGACAATTTAGCTTAATTGATTACAAAAATACTTGTAAAATGTTTTTTATTTTATTTTTATTTGCCGATTAGTCCAATAAAATTTATTATGGAGTTCAAACTGCGAATTATGGCGATTTCAATTCATAACTCACATCGACACTATCGATGGTGTCGCCCGTCACCGCCACCTAGTGAACTACTTTGTGTTTACATTCAGTTCTCTTCTGTAGTGCACTCGAGCACAGCCGGGCTGTCTGTTGTGAGTCGTTTCTGGATGATCGGATAGTTGGCCAATGCTTCAAACAGTAAGTAAGTAATCACTGGTCTTGCTCGACCACTTTTCCACTCACTGACACTGACTTTGATTTGTGTACGTTTGCAGAGTAGTACGAGCAGAGAGCCTCTCACTAGTCAGCATCACCTTTCGTGTTGGCCGCTACCACTGCTTTGGCAGCTTGAATCAACATAAAACTACGTTTCTCCTGTTGTCTGTCTTGGTATCATTGATCATTGAGGCAATTATCGTTACGTTCAGCATCCCCTTCACCGATTCACCGAGATCGCTCACCTACGCTTCTACGCTTTCGCCGCAAAACACAACGACCACAACACCATCACCAACAATACCGTTAGCTGGCACAACACACACAAAAACAATCCTCGAATGCTGCTATACTTTGAAACAGCTGACTCTCTGAGTCAGTCACATTTGTCTTGACGAGTTCTTTGGCATTACCATTCTTGAGCTCGATGTATATCCATTCCCACTGAGTTACCATGCATCTATTCAGTCTTGGAATTAGTCGACAGGCAATGCAGCCCGCTCCAAGTTAAAGCATCACTCCAAAACATGAAGATGTCTTAGCACTCGGCAACTTTTGTCATTATTGTATTTATCTCCGACATATATTCTCATTGCGATGTGTATTATTTGCATATGATGAAGTTTATATAAAGCAACCAGAAATGCAGCGATAATCAACAAAAATCAACACCGACAAATATATTTACATCTGTGATCAATATATATTCATAAGTTTGAAACTTTGCTGCATCCAATTTGAACTTTTAATTATTCTTTCTGGTGATCATCATTTTGGCATCTATTCTGTGATAGAATTAAAATATTTATTCGACTGACAAGTAAGTGGTTGTGCTTTGTTATGACGTTGATATCGGACCCTTCTCAGAATAATTTAATTGAGCCAATTATAAAGTCTAGACAATAGGACAGTAATTTATGTGCATGGATGTCCTTGTGGGCAAGTGGAACCACCAAAGTCAAGTGCACTAGTTATGTCCTTTTGTCTTGTGCGTGTTCTACCTCTCGCACAGGCGGACAATGTTTTCTGCGTGACATAACCGACTTTCTCACTGGCAATACAGCTGCATTGTGTACTAGTCGACTCTATTTTGGTCTGTTTGCCCGGTGCAGACCCAAACCCACCCATGCTCCTCATTCTGTGTTTGTGTGCATGTGCTCAGGCAAACATTTCATTTCACACATGTTCGCGGCTTACTTTTCATTACTTTTGCTCTACATTCTACCCGCAACTATTCAATCCAAACTTGCTAGTATTCTTGGAAGTAGTTTTGTTTAATTAGTCTGTATTATACTAATAATAATAATACAAGTGTAGTGTCTCTATATTAATTACAAAGAATTTCTTCTATAATCTGCATAGAATTACCTATATAATCTTTAATTGGATTTTGTTGTTTTGAGTACAGTTTTGGTCACACTCTGTAGAATAGTTTGTGTAATGTATATTTGGCTTGCTAATTATTGCCTTGTCCATTAGTGGTGTAGTGTGCAAATGTCATTCGAGTACTAATTGTTTGAAAATGCCATTTAGTGCTCTTCGAACAGGCAAAACTCATTTTGTTTTGTAATTAAATCTGTTTCATTCGTCATTTAAGATTTTAATTATTTAACATTTTTCCTGCTAATAAAAGTTTTTATTGAGATGTTTTTGGTAATTTTGATTTTTCCACAATTGGTCCTCTTGGAATAGAATTGCAATTTTTCTTGAAATAATTCAGATTTTTTTCATAATTTCTAACATAAGTAGTAATTTCTTTTTTTCAAATTTTAATTTATTGCGAAGATATTTTGTCTTACTTGAAAATGGTTTCACAATTTCCATTTCCGAGAAATGTCACATTTTGTTCTTAACATGTTTTATCTATTTTATCTTGCATTGTACTTTGTTAATTTCATTTTGCAAGTTTTAGACTTTAGATTAGATTATTTTATTATGCCAAACCTACGTAAAAGTGTCTAGGAATTGTTTGAAAAACATGAGAATTATATTCTGCATTAATATATGGACCATAAGTGTAGGAATATGATTATTGTTAATATGAAAATGTGTGTAAATGTGAATTCGTTAATTGCCTTGATGGTGTTTTTAAATTTTTTAAGGAGGAACATGGTCGTTTTGTGTGTGAATGTCGATGCGAATGTGTTGCCGGTGATAACCTGCCATTATTGTGTTGTATTGCACTAATGGCTCTGTTCGGATGCATTTGCTTAATGAGTGGTGATGACTGTCTGGTCTCGATTGTGTCCGTGTGTGGGACTCAGTCGCCATACGCAACTTGGAGAGGCCACTGACTTGTGACTTGCCAACACAGTACTGCACAATAGTGTCGTGATTTGGGCCGAGACTGGGCTGTGTCCGGTCGAGACCGTTTTGCTGTGCTCTGCTCAACATTTTGAACTTTTCAATGACGCCGACGCCATCTTTGTAAGGACGCCATTTATGGACAAGTGCCGACAAGCGGACACACCATACACCTCCGACGACAAGGACGACTTGTGCCTGTGGGCCTGTGGGCTTGTGGCCTATTGAGATGACACTCGCTGAGAGATGATGCTAATCGGTGAGTTCAGGTTGAGGTTCGACTGGCGGTGAGACATTTCGCATATGTTCGCCTACGAATGAATCGATCAATTAATTAAAATGACGCCATCACCACTGGCGCATCTTTCGGACGGTGAAAGGATAGCAAATGTGACTGCAGTGTGTTGTGTGCTAATTGGCACACATTGAGCGAGTCATTAGCAGTAATCACTTTGATGCAAGATCGATCGGCCGTGTGGTAGACACACTGTTCGGCATAGTCTCTTCCCTGGAGCATGCCGCAGTCGTGCACACACACACAAACACTCGTTATGTAATGCGTTTGGTGGCCAATAAATATTGCTAATAAATCTGAGCAACACTTTGTCGACACTTCTCGGTTACATTGCGGTGAATGTATCACATGCAGTGGCAGCAATAACAACTGAATATATCACTCCTCTAATGAGCCACTTTATTGCCCATTTGGCCAACCACTAATTAAGATTAAGCAGTTGCAAGAGTGTACTTGCTCATTGCTTCCTTCCATCTGCACACCACTTGTGATCTCGCTATTTTTAACTCACAACATTCTTGTGCAATACTTATAATTTATATTCATATTTGATTGTGTTTCTTTTGATTATTTAAAGTGGCTTTTATCACTGTGATTAATTCCGATACAATCAATTAGCAATTAATTGATGGTTTGTTTTGATTTTACTTTTTGCTTCCTTTTTTGTTATCTGTAGTTTTATATTTTAAAACATTATTAATTAAATTTTCTAATTAGACATTTTATGTTTAAAATTAATTCGCCAAGCATGTCAACTCAACTCGCACTTTGGTGAATTGCACGGAGCCAAGTGCTGCTTCGGTTGGTGTGATGCTGCTGTGTGTTGTAGTATGATTAGTCGGTTGTCTGTTGTATGGTGCTTAATCGAGTGATGACATGTCGAGCCACTGCATTCATGTTTTTATTAATTTACTAATTTGGCCTTATCTCCGCAAGTGATATATGTACTGCTGTGTATGGAGTGCATGAGATGCTTGAGCAGTGCTCATAACGATAATGGTCGCACTGGACAGACCGAGATGAGCTCATCTTCTCAGTGAGTGGCTTTGGCCAGAGCGCGCGGTAATGTGTCTCAGGCTGGCTTTGTTGTCACTGGTCCCACTTGACAATTCGGACCACTTTATGTTGAGGGCACAACAGTAAACAAGTGTATAACCAAGCACCAGCATTGTGATTTGTCTCGCATTGATCTGCCTGTTGTGCAATATTCCCTTCCCCTTTAGCAACTGTAATTTAGTCTGCTTGGCACTGTAATTTGCAATGCTCCCACTCAGATGCTGTCTTGTGATTGTGTGGCCCAGTGGAATCAATTCAATCAATTATTATTGCTACTCTCCGGTCCGGTCTTGTGCGGCATTATTAGCATTATTATTAAAGTTTTGTTTGCTTTGTGCACGAATCACCACTTTGGTGATGCACCCGACCGGAGCAGACACTTGCTTACACACTGGCCAATTGATTTGTTCATTGGAATTTGAATTATTCCGTTTCTGTGGTGAACATTCCTTCTGTATATAAGAGATTGAGATGTACTCAAGTCGATTTGGGTTAAGGTTTGTGCCTACTTCTACAAATGGAGATGTCTTCTCTCGCACAGGACGTATCGTTCAATTTGTCTCGAGGCTATCGGTCACTGCACTGATGCTTGTGTCATGTTCTCTAGCATATCGTCACTGTTTGCTTGTGCAAATTCTTTGTGGTGACCAGCAAAGCTAGTGGAGTGGATGAATATATCTTCTTGCATATGTTTCAAATGCCTATACTCGATGACGGCTAGTACTATGAAGCTCTTTTTGCTTGCATTCGATTTGATGTATCCTGCCAATGCAATTGTGCACTAGTGCGCCATTTGACAGAGCAATTCCGGGCAATGTGCAGTTGTTTCTAATTGAATTTGCCAACTCGCCTGGTGCTTTAAGGCTCATTACGTTCGATGTCAATTATGTTTAGTGCTTATTTAATCATACACACTTTACATGGCTAATGTCGGTTATTAGTGCTGTCTCGAGCCAACGTCAACTGATGGCTTTGTGCTGGTGTTGTGCTGTGCTGTGCATTATTGCACTACTATTTTAGGTCATGGCTAGTGGCGAGTTGATATAATAAATTGATGCTTAAAATAATGTCTGCTTTGGGGCAGTTGCCTTGGACTTGAAATCAATTAAACCTACATTTGATTGCTCAGTGGCCCAATCGAAAGTGTCGACAGTGAGCAACTGTTTGTGTGTTCGTGTTCATATATTTAGACTCGTTCGGTGCAGTAGATCGTGATTGTTTTTGTTGTTGCACATTACAATTAGTCGACCATTGTTGCACGATATTACTGCTGGTCACTGCTGTGTGTGCTAATGCTCACTATATCAGCTCATTGTTTACTTCACTTTGCGATGTCTTTGCCAGATTTGCTTTCACTTGCCGCCACTCTGCTAGATGCAAATAGAGACAGACAAACTGTCCGCATCCATTAAGTAGCGAGTTATCGAGTTTAATTACTTTTAATTGGACACTCCCACAGTGAGGATTTGTTCGTTGCAGTGCCAAGTCTGCCTACACTAGTCGTTGAAAGGTCGTATAACGGGCATCTGTGACTCAGACCTTCAGCACCAAACTGATCTTTCGCGACACATTTCGCCTTTAATGGACACATTGTGTGGAAGGTGAGAAATGTGACAAGTAGGTGAGTGATTGATTGGCCGAGTGGTCAACTCTTTCGGACCAGTGTTGCATTGGTTAGCTAATATGAGCTCAATCTGTACGTGCCATCGACGATCAATCAGCGGAGCATCGATATGGCCAATAGCCATTCTATCATGAATGGACATGTTGTCAGTGTTAATTCACAAGCAATTGCAGCTAATCCACTCACTCACTCGATCCTTCAATGTGGTGTTTCCTCACCTGTCTTGTGTCGTGACAAAATCGATCACTTGCCACCCATACCACAATGGCACTGCATCACTGCTGTTCACCTGAGCACTGCTCACCACCGTAATCGATATGTAGCCATGTGCATTGCAAGTACAGTGCAGCGGTGTTAGTGTTGCACTGCTTAACGAGAACATTAGCCTTATCGTCTTATCGAGTCTATTAATGGAATCTCTCGAGTCTTTAGGTGTTGGCATTGGCGCTTTGTGTGCTTTGTTTGTTACTCTCCAGTGAATTGTCACGCGTTTGCGATTGCTTTTGCCTATTTCCCCTTGTCAGTGGTTTGATCAATTATTTACTTTCACTGCTTTGATTTATATTCTCGTGCTTGACATTCTGTTTGACTTGGACGCCACTTGCAACCACTCGACAATGTCTTTCGATTTGTGTTCTGTGTGACAAGCTTTCAAGTGTGTCACTCAATGGCCACAGAGTGAGTGACTGCCCGTATGTCAACACTGGCACCAGATTGCATCGGCACTCGTAAATAATACACTCACTCGTACGTACTGGTGGTGGCCATTGTGGTCATGTTTGCACAGGTCGATCAATTACCATTTACTGTCGCCGGATGAGCTTTGTCACCGGAGAATCTCATGCGGAGATGCCATTGCGAAACTACTGTTTTGTTGACTGTGCTCGTGCACTGTGCTTTGTGTCACTTGCACTTATGCTAAATATGGTCGGCGAGCAAAGGTACTTTCACTCAATTCGCCGTGTCTTGATGCTTTGCTTGTGTTATTTTAAAGTTATTCCTTACACATTCATTGCAAATTAGGCGAATTAACTTCTTTTGTGGTATAATTGTGCACAATTTAGTCAATTATTTCCTTTACGCGTAAACACTTGCTTGCATTTAATTGCTATTCTGGGTTTAATTGATTATTTTACTAATTGTGTTAGTTATTAATTCTTTATTCAATTCTTATTTTTACCTTTTTCAATAATTCTATCTCTTCAATATTTTCCTTGACGATCTCAAGCGGCAACACTTTTGCAAGCACTATTTGGCAATTCATTACATTGCATTGCATTGCTCACATCGATTCTCTTGCTTTGCAAATTGTCAAATTGGTGAATGTCGCAATGGAGATGGATTCGATTGTGTCTATTATGAATGTTTGATTGTGTGTCAGTGTGTGTTGTGTGATACATTTGTTTGATGACGCCCAAGTTGCGGTAATGGGCGTCGGTAATAGTGCGCTACTGGTCTCATCAATAACTGTGTGCATGCATAACAACCTAATTTGCCTTTATTAGGCAACTGACGATCGCACACACATTCATTCACTCATTGATGCGAGATTGTGAATGGAGATAGAGTCTCTTGGCGTGAGTGTCGAAGCAGAGATATCGAGTGATGCGAACGAGATTGCAAATGCATTCAAATGTGGCCATTGTGTTGGTCGACACCGACACTCGGCCATATTTGGCCACTGGCTCGATAACGACCGTAATGACCGCCAGCAAGGACTAGCCGACTGCCAATGGCCAATCAAGCGCCACTCTATCTACTAAGTGTATGAATGTATCGCTTTCGGTGGATCGCGCTCATTAACACCGATGCTAACATGGCACTGCTCGTGTCCTGTCCGGCTTGTCTCATAAATCGTATCGACCGTGCCAATTGACTCTACTAGCCTTGTCAGTGCATGTGAGCATCACTGAGGATCACTTGTGCAGTAGCTTCTCCTTGTGGTGCACTATGTGAGCAGTGGCAAGACAATAGTGCCAATCAATAATAACAATAACAAACTAACTCGGTGGCAGTCGAATGTCTTCTAATGAGATGATGACTCTAGCTGATTTTACCTGTGAGACTGGTCGTGCTGTTGTCGGGCTAAATGGCGCGTATTTTGCAGAATGAGCCACATGAATATGAATTATTTATGCAAATGGTCGGTCCGAGTGCAGACAGGACTGCGAGCAGTGCCATTTGCAGCTAATAACAACACGAGCCACTGTGCCATTACGGTGCCTGCCAAATGGCTGGCCTCTCTCTGTCGGGCACTCTCACAGACATATTTGTGAATTTACAATGTGCACTACCCTTTGCACTATCATCATTACCAGTCGGCACTCACCTGTCAACTTGTGATTGATTTCACCGAACATTATTTGGCTTGTTTGTTTTCGGTATTTTGCTCACGAATTATTGTTGTGCTCTACATTCGGCGGAATGCATTTTGTTGTATACGATTCGCTGCTCGGCAATTGTCTCTTGTTTGCAGATTTAATTAACGAACTATTTCGTTTTTGTTTTGTTTTGTTTGATTGCAGTATTAATCACTAATGTTCGATGCTCCATCCTTGATGATATATTCATGATGGCCATATTTGTTGAACGAGTTTATTAGGTCAATACACGCATACACACAGGCACTAGTTGACCGATGTGATCGTCAATTTTCCGGCAATTGTTGTCTTGTGCCTGTTACACTTGTTCCATGTGCAATCTCCCGATGTTTTTCTTTCACGTGTGTCAGTAGACTCGTGAGTCACTGTGGTACGTGCCTCGACCGAATCGAGTCGAGCATTGAGGAGAGCATCGTTGTCTTGAACACGTGCTCCAAATGTACACGCTGAATTGGACGTTAATGTGCCATTGTGCACTCTCTGTTGCCATTTTGTAATGCAATTTGTCATGCTTTCCAGAGTTGTTCATTCTCATCGTTTGCCCATTCGCTCACATTCGTTTCGTATTTTGGTGAGATCATTTGGTTTTCTCGACACATCACCAGCATCATCATCGTCAACACTGCCAACCACGAACCCGACTTTGCTTTGACACATTTGGTAAGTTTGTCTGGTTATTTTCCCCTAATTACTCACCACCTAGTGAACCTTTCAGTGTTATTTGGAGGCAAAGTTCAGCTCGCAGGTGTTTTCACCTGAGTGAGTTTGTATTTATAGTTCAGTGCCAGTCATCACTTGTTTCGATATATTACTTTGGCTCTTTCGATTAGTTTACACGTTTTGGCTCGATGAATTTTGTGTTTTGTAGCTTTGTTTTGTGTGCTTGTTGTTGGTTGTGTTGTCTGTTGTGCTCTGCCGGATGGAATTTGTTTTGAATTTGTGGAAAGCAAATTTGCCACTCGTGACTTTTGTCTCGTTTGGCTTTTCCTTTTCTCTAGTGATGATTTTGCTACTTGTACTTATTTACTTTAGTGAGTCAAAATGTCTGCAAAGATTAGATCAAATCTACACGCTCAACACACGGACGCTTTCACTCGAGTCCATTCTTCTTCTGTTTGCCAATGTTTTACATTTCTGCCAATTTTATCTTGTCTATTTCTTTGATTTCAAATTTTTCCACTTTAAATTGGTCTCACGTTTGTATTTGTTGCCTTGTCGGACAGTGCACTTACACGAAACGATATTTTTGAAGCTTTTAAAATCGAAAATTTATATATTTTTGAAATGTACGAAACATTAGGAGATGCACTGGGGGTGATGTACCTTGCTGGTTGGGAATATAATTTGTGCTCGTTCTGCACTGAAATGTGTGTTAGATCCATTTCGGTTATCAACACTGACATCGATTTGGCTTGTTCTGTCGAGTAATTGGGTGGAGGTGAGAATTGGCTGGAATTTTACATGAAATGGGCACAGACAAACTCGAATGCTCCTAGTTTCATTGATTAGTTTGCTTTGATGTTTAGGCCAAATTGGAGTGATAATTTTCATATTTCAATTACTGCCTCAAATGGATCGAGTTGCTGTGTTAATGGACAGTTTTGAGTGTCTCATAGATTGTACAATGTACATGTATGAATGTATTATGTCTTATCGAGAATATTTGCACTTCCTGCTTGACTGTATCACTGGCGAGAATATGCAAATAGCACCCTCATTGCTGTTTGATTTGCAGCTGCTGTGCTGTGCTGTGCATTGCTCGGTAGGCAAATTTGAATTTTACTCGGCTCAATTGTGCGAGTCTCGAGTCGATTGTGCCGCACTGAGCGAGGCACTAAGTTGCCTTTCTGCTCACTGCAGCCGATGGTGTTGTGTCTTTGTTTGTGGTGTCCCCTCTGTCTTGAGTGGCATCATCTCTTTTGGCCCATTTTCGATTGAACGAATCCATAAATTGCCAGTCATAAATCATTGTCGCCATATTTGAGTGCACTGGCAACTTGTGTCCGGTCCCATGGTCGATTATCTATAATTCTCACTAGACATTCTTAGTGTCTCAAGTTGGTGTCTGTCTGGCCGGGCCATATCATGCATGCATAACCGAACAAGTCACACCACCGACACTGACCAGACCGATCTATCAACTGCCGGGTGATCGCAATGGCTTGACTCGGCTTGACTTGTCTCTCCCAGACACCCAAACACCCACTCCATGGATGCATTGTTGGTCACCTTGTCTGTGTTTTTAATCTGGCAAGGTTGCTTTATCGTGCAATGGTGCACTTTCTCTCCAACTCACTGACCACTGGTCACCACTAAGATGTATGCCATTTGAATGAATGCATCTTATTAACATTCTTCGGGACGAGCTTGATTGCTTTCCCAGGAATTGTCGGTGCGATGGCGATGGCGAAGCTGCTTTCCCCTTGCGAGTTCGACTTTTGCTCGCATTTGTACTCGAATTATCAGCGACGGTTGAATTTGAATCTGTTCTTGCCGGCTTGCTCCTTCCTTACTTGGTCGGTCTATTAATTTGCAAGTTTGTGCACACAAGTGAACAATTCACGGTGTCATTCGATTATGTTACACTCACAGGCACACTCCTTCTCACTTTTTGTTGCCTCTTTGTGGTTAATTCCTTTATGCGTGTCCACTTTGGTCTATCTATCACCGAATTGGTCACTCACCATTAAGTCCATTGTCCAGTGTTGTTTGTTTGTTGTCCAGCGCGCAATCATAAATTCGCGATTAGATAATAAGGCAAGCAAGCACTCGCTGGTCGGGATTATTTCCATATTGCGGTGGACATTGTTTGTTGTGTTGCTCAGTTGTGTTGTCCAGTGTTGACCAGCAGCACTACCATCAAGTCAGATAATTCACCAATAAAAGTTGCCTGTTATAGTACTAATGCACCCATTTGACAAGTTTAAAGTGTACTTAGTAGGCAAATAGAATTTAATAATGTTATTATCTATTTGGAGGCAGCCAAATTGTGGCACATAAATTTGAGTTAAACTCACTTAACCCTCCACTGTGTGTGCTCAGTGTCTCGGCTTGGTTCAATTTTAATTTGGCCTGGCCCATTGAGCACTGAGTCAATGCCACTCGAGTCGAATGACCCACAACATTATCGCATATGATCCATACAAATGTTGCAGTGCACATTCATGTCGTACTACCGCCATACTTGAGTACAGTTGCACTGCCAAATTATGATGCGTTATTGTTTATTGTTTAAATCTTTTTTATCGCACGGCACACTTTGCATTGTGCGATTATGTGCTAATTTTGGGATATGTTCGAATGTTTAAATGTTTGCATGTCTGAATGGTCCATTTAACGATGAAGATGCACTTTCGGTGATAGTGGCGAGATGAACTAGCCAATGGTGCTCACTCTGGCACACTCATTCCCACTGTCCAATTGGCCTATTTATTGTCGCTTAAATGTGGCTCATATTTGAATAATAACATTCTATTTGGCTTGTATGACTATGAATTCGATTGCTCACTTACTTGTTGGTTATTTTTGGTCTAGCTTTATTTAATTTTAGATTTTGTATTTCAATTGAGAATTGATTTGAATTTGAGTTTTTGCTGCTTTTCGAATGGAGTGAACTTTTTTGTTTGTTTGTTAATTTGATTTGTCTCAATGGTCACCGTTTGTCTGTGTGAATTTAATTAAATTAATTAAATCAGGCACTGCATCGCTGACTTGGATGTATTATGTTTTTTATTGTTTCGATCCTTTTTGTGTTAGTTTAAATTTAATTTTAGATCTTTTCGGGGATGTGTCACTAATCAATTTGAACCATTTGGAACATTTGTGGGCTTGTTGCTGTTGTACATTCAGAGGTCATTCGAGAATGATTGAGTGTATTAATGTTTGGCATGCTTGTGTGTATGTGCAATTTGTTAATTTTGCAACGAATATGTTTAATTGACATTTTGCTGCAGTGGGTCGTTTACCTGTGCATACTAATGAGCTCGTGAATTGGCACTAATGCGCTGATGACTTGGCTCGCTCCATAAATGTCAATACACTCAAATGGAAACATTGGCTCGTTTAATCCGCACAAGTTTGACTCAACTTGAAGCACTGTGAAGTGCGTGGTTTTGTATGAAATAATTGCATTACTCTATTGCATAATGACACTCAACTGTGCTGTCATTCGAACTCACTTGCAACTTCTATTGCCGCCAGTGTTTCAAGTTTGCTTGCCTGCTCCCTTTGGCCACAATGCCCATGTCTGTCGAGTCGACTCTCGGTGTGTAGGTGTTTGGGCTGATATTTCGCCTTTCATCTCTCTCACCTGCCGACTATTTCCGTATTTGTCCATGCACACCAGCATCAGCCTCTCTGGGTCAGGGTCATTCTGTTGGTGTGTCATTTCAAAGGGATCAAAGGGTTGAGCTGATTATTTTGTGTTAGGCATTTTAAACTGTTCACTAATTAACTGTCATCGGCCAATTAGTTGGCTCGATAGCACAGAGGATGACCAGGAAAATATGGATTCATTCAAAAAGGAGATTATGTTAAAGATCTGTCGAGGGACTCCCACTCATTTGAAACATACCAATTGGCTCGATTTGTTTATTTGTGAGTATTGTAATGCTTGAATGGTACGCTCAAGCCAAATGAAGATGAACTGAATTTGATGTTGGGTGTAACGTCAATTGTCAATTGTCTGCTGATTAATTGACCATTTACCAAAGTTAGTGATCACTTCCGAGTTGAGAGCACTATCGCGATGAGCACTAATTACAATACTAGTGACTAGTATTGTTTGATAATTTTAAAATTGACTAAATCTTTAATTTATGATTAAATTAATAATTTAATTATTAGTCTATGAAAGGTCAAATTGCTTTTGGTTCACTTTGGATTCATGTTGTTGTCTGCTTTATTTGGCCTTCTCGGTTACCTCATCACAATTTGATTTGCCAGTAAATCACTTAACCTTTTGTTGTTGTTGTTTACTTACCAGAGTTTGTGTACTCTGGTGCACTGTGTGTGCAGGTCTACTGACAGGAAAGGTTATTAGCATAATTGATAATTATGGTTATTAGGTTAAGCTCGGTGGTGAAGTGGCGAAGTGGGCAAGTGTATGTCTAATGAGATTTTGATTACACGATGCTCTGGCCGTGACACAACATGTGCATGCAAACTGATTACTGCACTGCTCTCAGGTTGGCCACTCTTGTTATGTGATCTGGTCTGCCTGCCTGCCTGTCTCTGTGCCGCCGATGGTCTGTGTTCACTCACCAGACTCAGGGAGTGTTTGTTTTAAATTTCATAATATTCATCATAATTAGCATGAGACAACAATCGATTCCTCTGCTCGATAGCTTCCACTCGACTTGATCGAACCATTTGCGTGTGTGGCCTGTGTACTTGGCTCAACGTGGCTTGCTTGCGTGTTTACCGCAGAATATTAAATAATTGGTTGTACAATTGGACATGATGCAATGTCGAGTTTGTACGGAAAAGTTGTTGTAATATTTAAATAACCATTTGGTTATGTTTCGAATGATGCTTTAGCAAACATGTTTTACTTATGCAAAGCTCAGTTCTACTTGATTACTTTCGACCGAATTTGCCAACCAATTTGGTTGACTCTATTTTAATACCGTTTAATTAATTTATTTATTTGGCCATTTGTTATTTGTTGTATTATTATTATTATATTACGCTTATCTTGGCCATTAGGTTAGATTCCTTATTTAGATTAGCAGTGCCTTGTTAGTTATATTCATTTCTCTTGTTACTTTTGCCATGTCCGTCTAACGTCTCGGCTTGTGCTTTGTTTGGTTTGCTTTGGTGTTGTTGTTTTGGCTGTGTTTGCTTCTTCTTATTCTTCTTCTTTGCTTAATTCGTTCCCGGCAGAGTTAATAAAGACTCGATTCTGGTGGATCGTTCAGTGATGTTTGCTCACAGCGCGCAGTGTTGTGTTTGTTATTTACATTGTTATGCGAATTAATTGAAGCGAAAAGAGCAACACTGGCTTGCTTGCTGCTGCACTGAATGGAAGCAAGGAAATAATCTTAATCTGCTGTAGGAAGACCGAATGAGTGACTTGCTGGCTCGGTGTGACTCGCCGGGGCTCACTTGTTTGCCTCAGACGGATGTTGGCCCAACGAGCCAACTCTGGTTCATGAATAAAAGATTCAAATTAATTTGATCGACTCGAGCTGATTGTCTCACCGATTGCGTCATTTGTCTTGTCGATATTTGCTTCTAATTGTTCGGTGTGATCTATTGCAGCCGTGCACACACCAAAGGTTTGTCACATTGTCAATATTGCACACTCACTCACTCATATTGACCCATATTTGCACTATCTCATAATCGTTATTTCCGGTTGGCATCGACCGACCCTGTTCGCCCTCATACTATGGCCATAAGCAATCGTCTTATCTTACGTATCATTCGCCCTTAGCTCGGCTCCTTCTCAGCACTTTCACCAAAAGATCGATTCGCAATAAATTAAACACAAAAGACACAAGAGAGAGATGCCTGTGCTTGAGTGCAAAGGAGCCCGACAAAATGGTCAAAACATTTTCGGCTTAGACAAAGTATTATGTTATTGTTGGTGGCTCGTTATGCTGGTCCTTGTCCGAGCTTAGCGTTGCTTTCTCTTGTGCCTTCGTTAGGTCGGTCGGAGTGATTCGTATTTGGTTGGTCTAATTCTTAATTAATCCTTATAAATATTAGCTCGATAATGGCGGCGTCCGGGTTGAGATTGGCGGACGACGAGACAAGTCTCGATGGGTCACTGCGCCAGCCAACTGGAAGGACGCTTAATTGATTCCTCCTAACAGCCATTTTTGTTTTGCTTCTTTTTACAGTTTTGTTGTTTTCTCTTTTTGCTGCTGAATGTCTTTGTTTCTTGGCTTTGTGCTTGACTGTGCGCTTGACTCGATCATAATCGGCCGCCAAGGCTACTTTCTACACTTTGTACTACGCGCCTGGGCTCTTAATCGAATATCTCGTTAATGCGTTATGGAGGACCAGCTCGGTACAGGAGGTTGACGCTTTGAGTTCGCTTTGGCTCAATTCGGACACATGTTTGATCTGGGGCTGTACAATGTGGCCCAGTGCTACAGTTACTGGTCATCATAGGTTAAGACCATTTGCCTGATATTCGAGTGAATTGTCACCAAGTGTGATTGTTTAGGATGTAAAGTCAATTTGGCCGTACACTATTTTGGTCTGATCTATACATATTCTTAAATATTCCATCGGGGCATTAAACTTAAACCGATCGGTTTTGTCTTGTGCTTTTGTCTCCTTATTATTATCATTTTGTCTCTTTGAATTATCCCGGATGCATCGAACGAGAGGAACATTATTGAGATAATGCCCGCACACAAGACACGTCCACGAGTTAAGTGTACCAGCCATACGGGCATATGCATTCGCATATTGGCTTTATTATTTTTTATTTGGCTTAATTCTATTCAAAGTCAAGAATTAACTTTCATCAAGACGACTACCAGCCAACAAGAGGAAAAGAAGATGTTCCGCATTGAGAGGTCTTAGCAGGGATATAGACAGTCGCTTCTGTCCCCTTGCTCTGAGTCTCTCGGTTTGGTTGCCTTGCCGGATCTTGTCTTTCTTTTTCTTGATCTTTTGCATTGATCGCCATTGTTTTTGCATGTGTGCCACACTGTTAGCTGTGCACGGTTCGTATGATCGAGCAGCGCTGCAAAAAAGAACATGCCAAGTCAAAAGAGCACAAGTGTGTCGCACTTGGGTCTATTGGATTCAGATTTGCACACACTCGATTGCTCACTGTCTTTAAGCTTTTGTTCAGCCTTAGTCTGACGGAATGGATTGGTCATGTATTCTATTGGACCAATCACCAATCCTGTAATAACTGGTTAATTCTGCTGGATCGTTCGAGGTTTTGTTCTGCCATGAGAATCTTTTGCTTTGCTGCAATGCTTTTTGCGAAATATAATTGATATTGATTTTGTGGCGATTTCTTATGTGAGACGATCCTTCCGAGGAGTGAACACAACACCGAGGGTTATCCTCTCTAATTGAATGTATGCCAGACGGACTGGCAGTTGTTCAAATAAAACGTGACTTTGATAATGACTCGAACATGGCGTCTGGGTCGATACTTGCCGGCGAGTGTCGATGTCACTAACTTGCCACAATCATCGTGCTAGTAAATATATTCTTTATTTTCATTCATCTTTCCGTGTTTATGCTCGTACGTTCATTATTTTATTTTTATATTTTAATTAATTTTCTATTAAATATTGTATAATATATCTAAACACACTATTTTTCATATTTTTAATCGATTTTGAAGTTTAGATTAAAATTGGAAATTATAGAATTTATAGAACATTCTGTGGACTAAATTAATTTGAATATTTTTGAGTAAAGTTGAGTAAATTGATTTTGTCTGTAATAATAATCCATCTCGAAAATGGTGGTTTGGTTCAATTTGGTCTGGTTGAGTATTATTGTGGTCATCCTGTACTTTAAAGTTTGTATTATTAATACTGAATGCACAAAAAGAAATTATAAACTTTGAATGATAAAATCGAATTAAAACTTGTAATATTGAATGTGTTCTTTATGATTATGGCCATAACGAGCAAAGGAATGCTCCATTGGTGGCTATGTTAGTGTGTGGCGCACTTTGTGCTGATCTGTTTGTTTTGCCGTTCGGCTGTTGGCTTGATTTGTTTGATCAAATCTCCAAATGGGTCAGTTCATTATTACTTCGTCAGTTTGCTTATTTATTTCTTCCACTGGCACACACTCTTATACAGTTATACAGTTACTCGATATATCGATTATCGAAAATTATCGACTGATTATTTTACTGCTGCAAAATGAAATGAACAGTCCAGTGAGGAAATTGCAATTGAAAAAATTGAAATGGAGAAAATCAATTATTGCGGGCCCGATGGTAATATGGATCGATTGGTGCGGGCCAATCAGGACAGATTTGCCTGCACTGGTCAAACGTGATTCAGACCATTTTGGGTTTAAATTGTATTGACAGGGCGCATGACTGTCGATGCCTAACCTTACCGGAGATAATGTAGCACTGCATTTATGTGATTGTTGTATGTTACAGGTTGAAAGTAACCAGACTGCATCAAAATGACCAGTCGATTGCCCAAGGCGCCAACCTCGAAGGCATCTTCCTCGTTTGGCAGCTCGGAAAGTCTGACTACATCGGACACTGCCTCATCGGTGGACATTGGCTCGAAGAGTCTGAAGACTTCAATACCCAAGGCAGGTCTATCTCTGAAGCTGTCCAGTGACTCGGTGGACGACTTTGCCCAAGATGAGAAAGTGTGGGTCAACGGGTCTCGGCCTGGCATCATTCGCTTCATTGGCGAGACTAAATTCGCGCCCGGCAAGTGGATCGGTGTGCAGTTAACCTCGCCAGACGGCAAGAACGATGGCACTGTGGCCGGGGTGAGGTACTTTGCCTGTCCGAACAACTGTGGCGTATTTGTGAAGCCACAGCGACTGACCAAGGCACCGATGCCCGAGTCGGTCTTCCAGAAGTAAGCTCAATTAATTGAATTGCAAATTAAATTTTTCCTCTACAATTTCCATTAATGTGATCTAATTAAAATTCCACAGACGTTTGGCGTCGCCTGCACGCACCGAAAAGGATTTGCCTGCCTCTTTGGCTAATCTCGGCACCGATTCCGATTCCGCTTCTGATATCACTCATGTGTCGTCCGCCTTGAAGAATAGTCCTTTCCTGATGGGACCCAATGGCCAATCAGTCGGACTGGGCAATGGAGGTGGTGGTGGGCCTGGCACCGGAACCAATGCTCGAATTGGCAGCTTCAGGATTGGCGATCGAGTACTCGTGAACGCGTCCTCCGGAACCAAGCTGGGCACACTCATGTTTCTAGGTAAGTGGAAATTTCCCCTTTGTTGATTGCTGATTTGCTGTGATTGTGACCACTGATTGTATGATTTGCAGGCGAGACTGACTTTGCTGCCGGTCAGTGGGCAGGCATCGAGCTAGACGAACCTGTGGGCAAGAATGATGGCTCGGTGGCGGGCAAGCGCTATTTCGACTGCAAAATGAAATTTGGTCTCTTTGCCCCTTTACATAAAATTTCCGCTGCCCCACTATCCGCACTTAGCAAAACCAAAAAGTCTAGTGGTTTATCTTCAAAGACTTCGTCTATTTCGAAATTGACAGGAAGACTGAGTCGGGCCGATAGTCAAGAATCTGTTAGCTCAGTGGCCAGTTCGGTGGCGTCATCGGCCACTGGTCGCCAGTCTCGAATTCGTCTAGGCATTACATCGCTCAAATCGGTTACCTCTCCTGTGGCGTCAGGCAGCCCCAGTCTGGGAACAATTGCCAGCTCACCCAGCAGCGCCACTAAGAATACCATTGCAGGCACAAATGCGGCCATTCTGGACGCGTTGAAGGAGAAAGATGAACACATTGGTCAGTTACTCCGAGAACGTGACCTTGAACGAGGCGAATTCTCCAGGGTAGCTATGCAAGCTGATGAACTCGAGGAGAGAGTGGCCGCTTTGCAAGCAGAAAATGCTCGAATAGCTACCGAGGCGGACGAGGAAATTTGCGAAATGAAACGACTCAACTCTGAGTACGAAGAAGTGCAACTCAAACTGAGCACTCGACTCGAGGAGGAACGCAGACGGGTGGAAGATCTGCAGTTCCGGTTTGAAGAGGAAACGTTGGCCAAGTCGGAATTAGAGTCTTTTGTGACAGACCTAAAGAAGCAAGTTGACGAGTTGAAGAATAAGTTGATTTCGGGTTCATCCTCTAGTATTGAGATGGAAATGAACTCGAAGGTGACCAATGAACTGAGGACCAACGTCAAACAGGCAGAGGACCGACTGGAGGAGAAGGAGAATGAGATATTTGCTCTGCAGGAGGAGATGACCAGGAAAGACGAGATGGTCTTCCAAATGGAAGCCTCCAACGAGAAGAGAAAGGCAGAATTCAGTGGACTTCAGTTGCGAATCAAGGAAATTGAACATGTGAGACAATTCCAATTGAGTGTTGTCCAATACTAATTCACTATTTCGTTGCAGGAACTTGACACTTCAAATCAACGTTCTCAGCGGTTCATGGAGACTATTGACGAGTTAAACAAACGATTGGCTAAAAACGAATCGGAAAACAGTCAAATGCGGGCAGAAAGAACCAATCTGATGGAGGAAATTAAGGAATACGAAAACAAAGTGTTTGCTTTAGAGGAGAAACTTATTGAAGAAGTGAACCAAGTGAAGGAGGTTTCCGATCAAGTTTCCAACAAACAGATTGCCAGGCTAGAAGCTGATCTCGATCGAAAAACAAGGTCAGAGAAGATGCTCGAAGAACGTCTTGTGGAAGCAAAGTCCCGACACGACAAGTTTGAATGTAATTTTGTTGAGGTTTACTTTGCAACGAATTATATGATTATTCTAATTACAGCTGAAGTCAATTCTCTGGCCGACCAACTTCGTGATTTGAGACGAACCAACGAAGAAGAGAATCGTCGACGAAAGAATGCTGAAGATAAGGTTGCCATGCTGACTGCCAACAATCAGTCGCTCAATTCGAAGATTGAGGATTTGATTCAAAAATCTGGTAACAACTCAGACCTGTTGTCCAAGTTGAACGATGAACTTGTGGCCAAACAGAACGAGTTCAACAGAAAGGAAAGACAAATGGAAACCGAAATTGAATCATTGCTTCGTGATAAAGAGGCAAAGGACACAGACATTCGCAATCTTAGGGTAATGATTCGTGTGTTGATTTACTAATATTAACTAATATGCTCGAATTTAAATATACAGGTCGACATTGAAAATCAGAAATCGGTGATAAGTAGATTTGAGAAAAAGGAGAGAGATGTGGAAAAGTTGATTCAAGCTAACCAGAACGAACTCAAACTGACTAGAAGTGATGCAGAAGAGAAGCAACGACTTGTTGACGAGTTGAGGACACAACTAAAGGAGGTGAACAGTCAAATTAACTCCATCACCAAGTCACAATTGTCCTCCAAAGGTAAGCTTTGTTTGTTTGTATTGATTGGTCGCTCTACTACGCATTGAGTAACGCTTCTCCTATTTCACTTTCACACTCGTCCCACTCACAGATGAATTCGAATCTCAACTCGCCAAAATGACTCGTGACTACAATGAGTCCAAAAAGGAAATGCTCACACTGAACGAAGAGCTTCGCAAGTACAAAGACAAGTGCGCTGAGATGGAAACCGAACGGGACTTATTTCAGCAAGATGCACAACGACACCAAAAGGTCGCTGAGGAACGAGAAAAGAAGATTGAAAAGGCTCAAACCGACATAACCGACGTAAAGGAACAGTTTGAGGACTATAAGAAGCGAATTGAGCTCGAATTGGAAAGTTCCAAGCAGAATGGTCTCTCAGCATTGGACGACATGTCGGTCGAGCTGGATCGGGTCAAGGGCCAAACTCGACAGACGGAATCTGAGAATGGACTGTTACGTGAGGAGAACCGAGCACTGGCCACCAAGGTTGAGGAGCTCCAAGAAGATATCGAAGGTAAGTGAATATGGTATGAGGGTGGACTCCACTCTGTTCCACCACTGACCTCTTCTTTTTGCCTTGGCATGCTATGTTTCTTACTTTCTTTATTTTACTTTTCTACACTCAATTGCGACTCTTCTTTGGTTACATTTTAATTTGAACTGTGACTCTATATATTTTGTTTACTTTACGAGTGTCACTCAGTTATGAGCATCTATTGATTTGCATGTCTCCAATGAGCGCATTATGCCATGATGAATGCATTATGAATGCTTACAATCAGTGTTAATGTCTCCCCTGACAATCATCATCATCATCATCAGTTGATCTATCAATCGTTTCGAGACGATTCATTAGTGCCTCATTCACTCATTCATGCCATCACCCATTAGTAACCAATGTCTGTTAATGTCTCTTTCCCTAGTGATATGGTATACTTATTCTTTATACAGAAAACCATAACACTCCAAGTGATGATGATCACTCAGCCGCCATTGCCAAGTGCCAAACCGATGGGCCAATTGATCACCGATCTGTCCATCGACTAGCCGAATCACTTCTCACCGAAGTGGCCATTGATGCTTACCAAACTGCTGATGCTATACTAACCTCTAACACTAACTCTTCTCCTCTTGTTTCCGCTTGTTCTTCTTATTCCACTCAAACTCAGTCTTCTCCATCAACCACTTGTTTCCGCTCTGTAGGCCAGCAAAAGGTCCAAGAGTGTCAAGGTCCTCAGGACTTGTCTCATCCGTCACATTCTTCCTTCTCTTCGCTCAGCCTTTTCGCCTTTGCCATAATGCTTTTGGTCGCCTGTCTAGTCTATCATTATCTGTGCAAACTCTTCGCTTATTTTTCTAGTTTTTTCTAACCATTCTGTACGACTATAAATACTAACTAAATTAAATTAATTCAAACTTGACTAACCTGATGATGATGATTTAGTCGTTTTCGCCTTAACCGCGCACTTTAAGTTTCCATTCACAATCTAAATATTTCACAATATGTTTTCACAATTATCACAATCGTTTGTAGGTCTAAAACGTCGTCACGCTGAAGTGCTCAACGAATTTGAGTTTGAATGTAAACAAACCGAACAACGAGCAGACGCAGCAGAGAAGATGGCTTTCGGTCGAATGGAAGAGATGCAAAACCTTGAACATCGACAGAATATTGCTCTGGAGGAGTACAGATCGATGGCTGAGACTGAGAAGAAAATCATGGAACAAAAGTTGGACGAGCTTGAAGCGAAGATCAAAGAGCAGAGTAGGCAACTGCAACAAGAACAACAGAGACGAATTGCGGAGGATTTTGGCTCACACGAGCAACAGATTGAATTCCTTAATTCGGTCATCGTTGATATGCAAAAGAAGAACGATGAATTGCGCAATCGAGTGCAAGTTCTCGAGGAGATTGGTGAGTTACCCTGTGTGTGATGATACAAGTTGACTAATGCTTTTGATACTAGGTTTAGGCGAATTTGAGCATTCATTCCAGTCACAGGTAGAAACTACCCGACGGACAACTGCATCAACCGCCTCTGCTGGGACCATGACTAATGGTCACATTCGAAACCTCCGAAAGTACTGTGACATTTGTGAAATATTTGACTCGCACGACACCGAGGACTGTCCTCAACAGGCTTCGGTACCGAATGGACATGAACCAGGTCACACATACAACGCCATTGGCCGTGACGAGGCCCGGCCGTACTGCACTCTTTGTGAACGGTTCGGTCACCAACTGGAGAACTGTCCCGACAATGAAACCTTTTGAAATTATTTGATCATCAGATTTGCTATTTATTTTGACAATCTTTTGTATTCATTCATACCATTTCACCTTGAGCTCTTTGAAAGCAGCTATTCGTCACACCACTTAACACCTACCGAACCTCACTAACTTGCCTTGTTTTGCTCACCTTGTCTGAAACAATCCATCCACTATGAATTAATTTCACTTACAATCAATTAACTTTACCTAATGCAACTCACCTCAGGCTATTTGTATACTAACGTTCACTTTCGAGTACAATTTAGATGATTTATTATTTTGTTGTTTATCTTTAGTTCTATTTATTTATGTTTGTGCCTTGAATTTTATTATTTTTAATGTACCATTTGCATTTATACACACATTTTGCATATAAAAATATATTTATTTTAAATAAAACGAATGAATTATATATATATATATGGAACATTGATTACTTTGGTGTAAAATATAACAATATACTATAGGTTAGTTAATATCAGCAAGAAAATCGTCAATATCTTCTTGTGCTAATTCGTTTATAAAATCGGAATCAACAAAGCGTTCTCCATTTTGATAATTTTTAGCGTTAGTTTGTTGTTGTTTCTTTGGGCTGTTGTATGCTTTGGAGAATTTGTTCATAACACTGACCCAACGAAAGTATTTGCATCGACTTTCGGGATGGTCAGATGGGCCAACCGAATTTTTGGGACAAGCATAAAATTCACGACCTTGTTGTGGGCCTGGTTTTTTCACCTTTCGCTTGATGCATGGCAATTTGTGACCATAGCAAAGTGGCGCAGGTTCCTGGCGAAATAATGCTTTCCATTTCTCAGATTGCGTTTTTTTACAAGGCGATTGTCTGTTTCCTGAGTCCGATGATTGACTATTAGAATTTTCGTCCAAAATTAAAGATCCCACAGAATCAAATTCATGTTCATCAATTTCGATATGGGCTTCTGATTCAGCTTTAAGTTCTTCATTCGAAATGACTGCCTTCAACGGTCCACTCTCGGCTACTTTCGGTTTAAACGATTGAAAATAGTTCTTCATAGTGTTCTGCTGGATAAGAAATTTTGAGTTTTTCTTAGCTTTTTTGATAGGACTATTAATGCAAATAGGTCTCGAATCTTGAGGTCGCTTTGATGGAGATTCTTGCATCTTGGCTATAACTTGAGACCGCTCTCCACTGGGGAAAAAATTCTTTATTGATGCTTGTGAAGTACCTCGTCCAAATTCGGGCCACATTTTGGTACAGTGTGTGCTGAATTGATCCTGTTTTAAGAAACGAATTCGATCAAACTCAGCCACTACTGGACAATGATCAGAACCCATGTAGTCGGTAAGTGGATAACATTTGACTAAATAGGGTAACAATTTGTGGTCAACTAGAATATAGTCAAGTCGAGATCCAAAATTGGTTGTCCGACAACCAAGCATAACATTCCAACAGGTAAATGAGTTTCGTACATCAGGATTGAGATGGCGAAAAGCATCGTAGAAACATGGATCATTTGAGGATTGAGGCTTCATTGCTAAGAGTTCTGTGAGCCATTTTCGTGAATATGAATTAGCATAGGACCATTCTTCGTCGGAGTACACATCAAGGCAACTATGGGTTGTATTGTAATCACCTAAAATTATCACAAAATTGTCTGAAGATTCACTAAAAATAATAATAAAATCTTTGAGTTAATTTCAAAATTTAGTGGAAAAATTCAAACCTGAGAAGTTGTAAGGCACGTTTTTGCAACATGTGATAAAAACGAAGTTGAAAGTGACGTCTTTCTGGTCTCGTTTGATCATTTCGAGGACAATAAACATTGAACACAAAGAGATTCTTTACAGATTCGTCGTTGTCGATGGTGAATGCATGCTTGGTGACAACACATCGTCCTTCCGCATCTACCAACTTCCACATATTGCTACCCAAAGAGGAAGGAGGTAGACCAATTTGACTCTGTTGGTTAAAAACACGAGGCCATCGAATAGCAAATTGATGTTCTTCGTCGAGTTCATCAAATTCAAAATTGTTCCCATTTTTAATAAATATCTCCGCCGACTCTAAGAAAAAGGAAATTTCGGTTCCCGAAGGGCGAGACTGACTTGATTCACGACAAAATGTAGCCACGCCAGAATAACCCGAATTTTGGAGTTGTCCACGAGGAAATGCAAAATAAGAACTATAATCGGGCACAAAAGCCATCCACTCTTCTACCGACGAACCTGTCAATAATAAAAATAAAACTTAAAATAAATGTCACATTCAACATCATTAGGAATACAAACGGTTAATTTTAGTCTCTTGAAAGCAAATTAAGTCAGCGTCAAAATCAGAGAATATCTTTCGCCAACCAGAAACACCACCAAAAGACCGCAGTCCATTTATATTCCAAGTAGCAATCTTGAAGCCCATCATGAATTTGTAACATTCACAAGTTAAACAAACTAATAAGCATTTCACTAATAAACACAAAAGCAGCGCCAACAAATGCACAATGCAACTTGCATTATGCAAGGCTGAATGTAAACATTGGGACGTCATGTGTGGACATATGTGAGCTTCAAGTGCTGTGCTGCCCAAATAGCTTTCTTACCATGGTAGTAACTATAGAAGTACGCTTATTGTTAATAACCCTTGTTAGTGTGTCCAATTGAATTGAATTGCATATGACAGTTATTGACTGTTCTATTGCATAATTTTCAAATTAGAATTTATTATGATATTGCAGATTTTTTTTGCTATTTAATTTTTCATGTCCAACTACTTTGTTGAAATATAGTATTTTATTATCTCGACTTAATACAACAATCGATTTTTCTTGTTCATGTTTGTCCTGATCTTTTGGCTAGCCATTCTTGCAGTCAAGAATGAAAACTCGCTTTCGACGTTGGCTAACCAAATTCGTGATTATGAAAAAGACATTTTTGAACGAGTATTTAAGGATTCTGGATTACAACCCACATCCGGTATGAAATCGCTGTTTCTTCATTGTGGCATTTCACAGTTCCACGGGGAGTATGACTTACGATCTGGTTTGAAATCTTTGTGTTGCGATAAGCTTGTGGCTTTGCATTGTTTGCTCTCCGGCTCAACTGACGACAATTTGCCATTGGATAAGTTTTTTGACTCCTCTATGTGCAACCAATATATTGAAAAGCCAACTCTGTGCAGCCTGCACATTTCGTAATTAACTTGTCAGTGATTTTTTTCTATTTTATAATTATTTCTCTATTTTTTAGGGACAAGCACCGAGTTCAATTTCAAAGTCTAGTTTGCAAGAATGATGCTCATAAGAAAGATAATAAAGATGTTCTCGATGACTGTTGCCTACAACACTATCAATCGCAGTGTTTCAAGATAAACTTCTTGGATGAATGCAACCTGACAATGGCTTCACAAGGCATTGATTGTGACCAATTTACTAAGGTCGATGCTCAATGTGGTTCAAATCCACACGCATCTTGCCCTTCTCCTCGCAGTTTGCGCTCAAATTCATTTTTTGCCTCAAAGTTTTTCTTTTTCTCAATGATTGGAATTTTTATTTTATTTGGCCTTTTTTACTTTCTCTGTATTCGATTGCAGACTAACAAAAATTCTGAAAAGGTTTTCGACAATGACCACAATTCGACCCGAAGCGGAAGTAAAGAGCGTGTTCCAAAAAGCAAAATTACTACTAAGACCAATCAAATTAATCGCAAGCGAAAGTCTTAAGGGCGGTATTATGCATTAAATTTTATTTTGCAAAGAGAAATTTACTTTTATTTAATTTTATTAACCATTTTTAAAGCCGTTGCGCAATTTTGTCTTCCTAGAATGCATGTTCAACTCGTGATACTCTCAAAATCAATGCGAAGTGTCTCTGCAGACTATTTCGAAATATCACAATCGTGCAATCAAATTTCGATTACTATCTCAAGCTTTAATCCGAGGGTGATATTCACTCAACTAAATGAACAAAAAAGTGCATCTATTTGTAGAGGTACCTCAAAAGGCTGAAATTTAATTTGCTTTGATTGATGCGATTAGGTTTCGTTTTAGGATTTATGCGCATCCAAAAGTCACGTATTCTCATAAACATGTGACATTTTTGTATAGGTTATAGCCACTGCGTGTAGAAATTAGTTAACTTTATGTGAGTAAATTTTAATAATGCCTATGAATAGTTTGGTTTGGTTTATTTATCAACATTGAAATTGTATTTTAAATCTAGATAACTTTTTTTCTATCAACAAATTTTGGAAGAACCCACATAATTTAATATACCATTGTGCTGATAATGAGATAACCTACCCTGTTGTTTATTATTGATTAGTGGTTTGTTAGCATTAGGCTGAATTAAACGAACTTTAGGTTCAGGTATTTTGCCACATCAATAGATTTAAACGTTTGAAATGTACTTTGTGATCAACATTTTTGAGTTTTAAATATTTGGAATCCATATTGACAGAATATCTAATCAAATATCAATTTCTTGATTTAACGTTGTTTATAAATTTGACTTTGATCTGCTTTGCCCTTTTGCAGGCATTTCTGAGGGAATCAATATTGCCTCAAAGGCATTCAATCGGACTGTCTGAAGACACTGAAAAGATGGAAGATTATGATCGCGATGAAGGACTCTTGACACAACTCATCTCCATCTCGTGCCACCACAACTGTGCAATGGCAAATGGCCGTAATTAACATATAATATTAGAAAGGTGAGATGCGACCCTCGATTGCACATACAGCTCGTTTAGAAAGTCATTTATCACCTACTAACATTTTCATCTCACATTTGTTACTTTCTAGAATTTTTTAAAACAACCATTCTAAACTTGTTAGATAACTTGGATTGTACTTTATTTGAACTGAGAAAACTTTGTCGCTACTACTGCGCGGGAGGAGTTGATCTATTGGGAAATATGTGCCCATCGAGCGAAATATAAAGGATCACTTAGCAAAATAGAATCATTCGGTTAATTCATCTCATTTAGCTCTTCAAAAGGATCTTTCTGAATGTATTCATTGTGGACCACAAGTCATAGCCATGAAGTGTACATCTCCATTATCAGTATTACTATACACACTATTTTGCCTTATTGCTATCGTTGATGTACATACTGAACAAAGCCACAATGGGAGCGACATCTCAACTGAACGGACCACTTCATCTACTGACGGTAGTACTGTGAATCTATCTAACACTACTTCTAACAGAAGTCCTAGCACCAATTCATCTACTGATGGCATATATCTTGATCTATCTCCACCACAACATTTTGCTCAATTCTGGAAGTCAATTGATCGAATTGTCGAGAGCAACGATAATCGTTTACATCCCATTGCTGACCAAATTGCTCAAATTAGTATCGAACTGAACCAAAGCTCATCAGTGTGTTATAATATCATTGAACAAGCTTTCCGCATTGGTCTACAACAAGAATGGAGCACCAAAAGTAATTTTGTGGCATAAACATTCTATTTTACTTTACTTAATTTGTTCCTACAGTCATAAACTCGAATGCCCTTATGTCAGGCGGTTTTGTGAACAGTCTCATCTCGGAAAGATTCACTTCGTTGGGCAATTTTTTCGATTGTTTCTCCTTGACTAATGTCTCCATTAAAACTACTGATGGTCCATTATCTTTTGGTGGCAAATATTGTTTGGCTAGTCTCAAGACGCCTCAACTTGGTTATTACTCAAAGACTGTGGAGAAATCAAGGCTAGGCAATTCAACCAACTTCTTCGAACAGATTGTCAACAACTGGCTTGTGATTCGTAATCGATTTCCTTTTGCTCTCGGCATTTGTGCCCCTTCTATTTGTTCTTCTCAAGAAATAAGCTCCTTGATTCGAAAATGTTTGTTTGAATTTTTTAAAATTATGATGACTATTAATTGATTATTGTTGTTTATCATTTTTAGATTTTGAGCAATACCTTGATGGCATAGAACTCGAAATTGGCTATTGCCAAATGAAGAGTGAAACCAAGAGTGTAAATTTTGGGTTTAAGGTTTCATTGTAAGCTATCTTTCTTTTTTAAATGACTTTGCTCATTGCTTATTATTTATATTAATTTAGATGTATTCTTGGATTTGTGGTAACAACTTGCATTTTGGCTACAATTTTACACAAATTCTTTGCATTTCTACAATCATCAAGCAACAAAGTGCATCCAATTTCATCGTCTACTTTGAAATCGAAGCTCAACTTTCAACTAGTCACCGAACTTATCAACTGTTTCAATGTGGAGCACAGTTTTCGATGTTTATTCCGGACAGATGCCGACTATGAACAACGTTATATCTTTGATCTTCGTTTCATTCATGGTTTAAAAGCAATCATGATTATGGTCACCGTGTTCATACACTCGGCCTCGTTCATGACCGTTTTACTGTTCACCAAACTGTCCATCTTCACAAGTTATCCTTCTTTTTTCTATCGAGTTCAACAAAATATGAATTTCTTCTATAACGTTGTTGGGCGCGCATTCTTGTGGGTCGATTTATTCTTTGTAATCAGGTAATATTAGAATTCTATGCATTGCTTTTTTATTGTTTTTTCGTTGTTTTTTTACTATTATTTAGTGGTTTCTTGGTGACTTACATGATTTTATTGAAATCGAAGAAAGCACCTGACTTTATCTCTTATGTTTTTATCCGATGGATTCGTCTTGTGCCCTCAGTGGTGGCCATCATTTGTCTTACTATTGTATTTTCCAAGAGTTCCTTGGGTCCATTGTTTCATGAAGATTTGATCGAGCCTTATGTAAAACCTTGTCAGGATTATTGGTGGACTCATGTGCTATTTATCAACAATTTTTGGACAATCGACAAAATGGTTAATAAAGCAAACAAATGCATAGTTTTGAATTAATTGTTAATATTGACAGTGTGGTCCTAATCTTTGGTTCGTGGCCGCTGATCTCCAATTGCACATTCTGCTCTATCTGGTCATTTTGGTTTATTTCTACAAAAAGATTGTTGCCTATTTCTTATCAATTTTTTTGATTGTTTCATCTCTTTTGCTATTTTTTTTGTTTAACTTTTTGAATCTGCCAGGATGGCCACGGGCAGATTATCCCGTGAGGTTTCAATATCCGTATGTATTTTTTTTAAATCTTCAATTGTATTTATTTTTACTTTTTAGAGCTCCATTGGACGCAATTCGTCTTTTCTATACTTCTCCCCACACACATATTTTGGCATATTTTTTCGGAGTTATCTCTGCAATGATGCTTGTAAGAAAGAAACCGATTTTGTCTGTGAGTGTT
Source organism: Rhizoglyphus robini (assembly GCA_023373905.1). Taxonomy (NCBI): domain Eukaryota; kingdom Metazoa; phylum Arthropoda; class Arachnida; order Sarcoptiformes; family Acaridae; genus Rhizoglyphus; species Rhizoglyphus robini. Next base: position 6,727,253 of record JAKIJQ010000001.1, on the reverse strand, counting down.
ATTCTTTAATTTTACATTGTTTTTCATTACAAGTAACAATTATTATTATTTCTATCATTACAGTCATATCCTAATCTATTGGTTTTGCTATCGATAGCAATCGTGCACATTTGCTCTTTTTACCCACTCAATTGGATCGAAACTGATCAAAATGAGAACAGCAGTTTTCAATTTCTCTTTACTTTTGGCATGCTTTTTATTGTGATTGTTTTGGCACAAGGATTCACATTTTACTACCTGGTTCTTTCACACGGAACGTTGCTTAAACGTTTTTTCTCCTCCAAATTCCTCATTCCAGTCGGTCGACTGTCATACGGAATCTACCTGTTGAATCCTCTTGTGAGTTGGTTCTCCATACAACAGAATTGGGACACTCCACGATTAACGCTTCAATATTTGGTGAGTATTAAACCGCTTCGATTATCATTATTATTGATTGTTGTTACTTAGGGATCCTCTTTTGCTTCAGTCTACTTTCAATGTTTTATTTTATCAATATTTCTTTATGTATTTTTTCAATCGCCATTTTACAACTTGGCTCACCTGTTGATCAAGCGAAATCGATTGTTCACCAATGAGAACATCAAACCGAGTGACAAAACCATTCCGAAACTACCCTTGAATTTAGTATCAAATTCTGAGTGTGACCCAAAAGGCTATCACGACAGTAATAACAACCATAGAGTTGATACTGCTTCCAATGACGGTTCAGAAGAGGAAGGTGTTCAGTTGAGATCGTTCACTACGAGCAGTGTGTCCACTCCTCTCAATTGAGCTTTAGTGCCGATAGATAATTCATTCACTGATTACACTTTTCAATGTTCAAAATGTACAAAAGTGTGCTGTGCGGTGAGAACGGGAACTAATGCCGAACATGCTGACATCTGACTAAAATGTACATTGGAGTTTTCATTTGGAAACATTTCGTCTTTTGAGAAGGAAAGCTCTGCTCACTTGGACAAGGTTCCCCTCTATTTACTATTTATTTGGGATAATAGTACTTCTCGGAGACATTCTTCTATTTTTCTTTATTTTTTAACCAATACTTTATAATTAGTAATCTAATTCGGCGCATCTTATGCATTTCACTTTATTCGAGTTTATATATTCATTTTACCTATACAATGCATTATTAAATAAACAAAATTTCTTTAATATCAACAGTTTTAATTAATTGCTAACTATTTCTTGGTGCTTAACTTGTCTTGCTTGGCAGTTTGTGTCTTGGCCTTTTCATCCTTGGCGATCGCTCCTGGCCCGTTCGGCACTGGGTTGTTCATTTTCTGGGTCTTCTGCAGTAGTTCTTTCTTCTGGGACACTTCTTTCTTCTTGGAAGTCTCCTTCTGCTGTGGTATGTCCTTTTGTGACAAATCTTTTGGTGCATTTTTTTTCTGAGACAGGTCCTTTTTCTGGGATTGGTCCTTATTCTTCTGGGATAGGTCTTTCTTCTGGGATTGGTCCTTCTTCTTCTGGGATAGGTCTTTCTTCTGGGATAGGTCTTTCTTCTGGGATTGGTCCTTCTTCTTCTGGGATAGGTCTTTCTTCTGGGATAGGTCTTTCTTCTGGGATTGGTCCTTCTTCTTCTGGGATTGGTCTTTCTTCTGAGATAAACCTTTCTTTTGGGAAAGGTCCTTCTTCTGAGACAGATCTTTCTTCTGTGATAAGTCTTTCTTTTGGGACAGATCTTTCTTCTTGTGGGACAGATCTTTCTTCTGGGAAAGATCATTTTTCTGGGACGCCTCATTCTTTTGTGACATATCTTTTTTCTTGCTCGATTTATCTTTGCTTAGTGAGCTGTTGAAGTTAGTCTTGAGACTCGCTGCTTGGCTGGGAGTAACTTTATCTGGCAGTAGTGCACTTCCCTTCTTGCCCAACAACGATACATTTTTGTTTGGTTTGTCTTTGAGTGCCTTTTTCTCCGCAGGCTTCTTCTTGATGCCTGTGTTGTCCATCTTGTTCTTGACATCTTCTTTCTTCTCTTTTTCTTTTGAATCTTTTAGACCGACTTTGCGATTACGCAAATAGATCAATCCGAGGAGTACAATAACAATGACGAATAGAAATGCCAAAATGATAACCGGCACCACCGGAATTTGTTTTACTGTCATTGTTTTTTCATCGTCATCGTAAACAAACGGAGAATTTGTAAGGTAGAAGAATTCTTTATAGGAGCTAACATTGTACGCGCCATAGGTGTTCGTGTCAGCATATGTGAACAAAATCTTGTCGAAAATGTACACTTTATGTTCATCATTGGACAACAGATAGAATCGTTGGTGGTCAGCAAAGCCAGTGCTTATCTTCCACTGCACCTTGTGTGCGCACTTCTCGGTGGACAGATAGATGGTTCTCGAGTTTTCATCTTTCTGACAAACAGAATAATTATCAGTGGTATAGTAGATTCGATTGTCCATCTTCCATTCGAGCTGGGCAGACCAGTGAATTATAGCTTTGGCAATAGTGAATAGGGAACCAATTGGCAGAATCACATACAGAGTCATCATGTCAACAGAGGACACAAAAACCACGGGTACGCTAAATTTATCCATTACCGATTGGTATTCTTTGTCAATGGTTTTTTCAAATACAATGTCGATGCCTTTGGTACCGTTGGTGCCGTTGGTTACAATGATACAATCGCGGCAGATAACCTCAAGGGTACTGTTGGGGCAGTTGACGCATTGAACCATCGAGGTAGTATTGCGGATGGTGCAATCGGTGCAGTTAATACCATCTGTTGTATTGAAACAGTTAAAGCATTTGATGCCGTGACTTTTAATCGAAAGCTTGAACGGAATGGCCTTGGCTAGCTGACAAGCAGTAAATTGCGAATCGGGCATGTTGTACAGTAGATAATAGAAGCTGTACTCGCTGATAGAGTAAGTGTAGTTGAGGAATGCCATTATCTGACTGGGCGCTTGATGCGTGCTAAGGCCGGTACACTTGCTTGTCCATTTGGTGATTATGGCCCCGTCCAGATTTAATCGATCATTGGGACCGAGTTTGTCTTGTTCGACCTGATAAATTTGGGTGTCAGAGGTCATCAACATGATTGATTGATCCATTTTGCCCATCAGGAACACTTTTAAGTAACTCTGGTTGGACGTCGGTGCAGACCCACTGCTCACTTCTGTCAACAAACAGATCACTAATAAGACAGAGAACCAGTGTGAGAACACTTGCGAAATGCTCATGATGTTGCTTGAGAAAATGACTGAGTGGCGCAATTGAAAGCTTTTATGGCAACTGGTTGAGTTCGAAATAAAGAAAGTGCTCTGTTAGTGTTCAAATTCAATTTATTCACTCAACTGCCACTCGAGTGCCACTACATCATCGTGGATTCTTATTCTTGTCTTTGTAAACCTCGGGCATTTTTATGTTTTGCATGCTTTTGGCTCGTCTAAGAGAGTCCACCGAGGTGGTCTTCAATTTAGTCGTCGAGCCATTGATCTTCAGTTGAAGTTGGTTCTTAGTGATGATGTTCTTGTTTGGCTCTGGTATATCGCTGGTCTTGAACACACCGCTAAAGTTGTTCACCTTGTTCAAGCTTGTACTTTTGATCGATTTGTATTGCTTGACCAAATCGTTTTCCTTTGGTGACAGAGACATGCTCTCGGCTTCAATCGAGGAAGACTTCACCTGGGACTTAACCATCGTCTTAACCTTGATCTTCACTTTTACTTTGGTGATTTTTGTCACCTTGCTTTGTGGATTTTGTGGAATCTGTTTGTTTAGAGCTCGCCTTTGTGCAGATGGAACCAATTTCTTGGAGTCGCTCACTTTCATCATTGACTTTGGACTGACACAAGTGTCCCATTTGGCGTGACATGGCTTCGGTTTACCGTCGGACGGAATGTCACGAGGTGGAGACTTGGGCGTCTTGAAGACTTCGTTGTCAGAGGAATGATCCTCCAAGGCTGATTGGTACTCCGACTTATCGGTAGCGGAAAGCGAATCATTTGTGGCTTGAGATCGGTCAGTGTCCGATTGTTGGTCTAGGTCCTTACATGTCTTGTAGTCCGTGAAGGAATCACTTTCCTCGTTTTCACTCTGTTTGTCCTTTGGCCTGGGAGCCTGCTCGTTACTCGAACCATTCGGCTCTTGACTCACCACCGATTCGGACTGCCCATTTGCGTTGTCATCCATGCATTGCGAACTTGCATTGTTCTCGGTACTGGAGGCTTGATCGACATTGCTGGTGCTTCCGTCATCCTCTTGCTCTGACTCGGTCCACTCCTCACTTTGGTCCTCGTCCTCGTCTCTCGCTCGTGGATACGATGCTCCCATTGACGTCGATTGAAGTATTATGGCGATGCAAAAATGACAAATATGCCGAAATTGACGTTGAAGAAACCATATTAAATAGAAACCCGTAGGGAATTGAAATATGGAACTTCAACATGAACACGTAATCTGTTTCATTTGTTCGGCTTGATACTTTTTTAATGTTTTTATTTCGTTACAAAAAGGCGCCGAAAAGCAACAATCACAAATATTCGTGACTTAAATGTCATTTGAGAGTTTGTTTGTTAGATGTGGTTCGATATGGGCGTGAATAATAAGTTTGGCGAAACCAACCAAGTCATTCTCAAGTCGAACGGCGAAAAGTTCAACAAGACACAAATGAACAAGCTCACTAAATCGACAGTCGACGGTAAAGTGAACGAACCCGGGCTGGCCAGTGTGTGCAAGAGTGACCAGAACAAAGACGAATGTGGTAAGATTAATTCGCTCATTCACTCGGTCAACTCTAGAGGGAGTCTAATTCAAGGGCCGTCATTTACGAACCTGAACAACAACACAAACCACCTAGAAACCTTTCGAAAGCCACCGAAACAAGAACCAAACCCTGAAGGATATAGCTTGGCAATCAGTGAGTACATCTCGGTGAACCGCGAAAGCAGCCCAACGTGCTCAATGTCTCTCAAGACAATTAAGCAGTTACATAAGAGACGACTCGAAGAGCGAGGCTATCGAATGACCAACAAGAAATTGGGCGAAGGAGGATTCGGTGCCGTTTACAAGGTGTATGCCAACACCGGCTCTACTCCTCTGGCTTGCAAGATCATGATTCTCAGCAAGGAGAACAAGTCCAGGAAGGACAAGAGCTCTATGTTGCAAGCCTTCTCCAACGAAGTGTTCGTCATGAAAAGCTGTCCTCACACCAACATTGTTGCAATTCACAAGAACTTTGTTTACAGCCACGGTCCCTCTACCCATGATGTTCGAATGATTCACAGTTACATTGTGATGGAGTATGCTACCAATGGCACCCTATATGCAAAGCTCAAGAAACATGGTCCGTTCACCGAGATGGCGTCCCAAACTTACTTTGAACAAATATCGAACGCACTAGTGCACTTGCACCAACGGGGAATTGCTCACCGAGACCTCAAGTTGGGCAACATCCTACTGACTCGAAACGGACCCTACGACGAATTGGTCAAATTGACTGACTTCGGATTGAGTCGACTGGTCAACTCACAAAAGTCGGGTCTAACTCGATTTTCAAAACCAGCTGGCACACTGTCCTACATGTCGCCCGAACTAGTTGCGTGCTATGTGCAGTACAACACTGACCAGAAGACGCACATTCGACCCTACGACTGCTTCACAACGGACACTTGGGCCCTTGGAGTGTGTCTGTTCCTGCTGTTGAGCAAGGTGCATCCCTTTGGCAGCCCTCCTTCGGACAAGACCGAAAGAGTCGAGTTTGCAAAGCAGATGCTGGTCAAGCAGCGCAACAAAGACTGGCATTTGCCCGACCTGGTCCGTCAAAACATTAGCCAAACAGGTATAAGCCTGTTGGACCGACTGATGGAACCCAACTACCGAAAGCGATTCAACATCTATCAAGTGCTCGCACATCACTGGTGCCCCACTACGATTGTTTCCAATTCATTTGCCAATTAGTAGTGTATAAGTGCATTTTGTAATATGCATGAAGATAGGGCTTAATAGCTACCCTATACAACCGCGGCTACCTTCTAATTGCATCAATAAAATCATTTCAATTAGAGGTTTAATACCATAGTAGTTGATCGATGGCACTAGTCAATCGAAAGTGAAAAAATGTTTCAGTAAAGAACACTCTTGAATGTTCTATTTTTTCTTCGAATCATTTGACTCAAATATAATATTATTTGTTTGTCTACAATAAAAATGTTCAAATACTTTTCAAATATTCTTATTAAGCAATGAGTTCATTTACAAATTGTCATATCTGCATGTTAATGTTTTCTGTCATTGTGCACTGTCAAACTGTCCCCATTGGAAACATCTCCACAGGTTTGTTAGACAGTGACAATATATGTATTAACTAATGGTCAACTTTGCCTATTGATTTAGTGCATTATTACCAAGTGATTGTCTCTCCAGCGGACGTGATCATAATGATGCTATTGGTGGTAATTTCACTGATTGTGGCCGTCTGCTGTGTGTCACTCTCCGAATTGAATAAGGCCAAACACCGAGCCGACAATCCTTATACTTATGACGACGAAGAATAAAGATTCACTAGAGCATAATATAAGAACCAAATAAATTATAATCATACCAAAAATGCATTGTTTTAGTTGCTAGCCCCTTTCAAATATTTAAAATCATCGTCTAAAGTCTTCAATTCAATATAAACTCTACATGTACAAATATTTCACCACATGTATGTTGGATTCCCTTTGTGTACATTTGACCCGTTCAGTTTCACTATAGCAACTCGAAATCTTGGTAGTATAAAATTCTGTCAATTCAACTGCACCTACATAATTTGCGCTGCCTCCAGTTGCGAGTTACAACTTGCGACGAGTTGTGCCTCAATCGAGTGGTTGAAATGGCATTTCAGAACTTGATTACGAGGAACGCTGCACATTATAATTATATAGTCTTCCAAGAAATAATTCTTACAATTTGAGTTTGCTCAGGAAAGAAGTTCACGACGGTCGGTGTTACGTGTGTATTTGATCGATCCAATTCTGCTGCTGTATTTACTTATTTCATGTTTACCTTGAATGCTCTAGATTTTTCTCTGTAGATAATATCGCAATTTCCAACCATACTTGAACAATCGGGAACCACTTTGGTCCTGTTGATGCAATTTCCAATTGCATATAATGTTAGGGAGGGTTTACTAATAGTCATACCAAAAGTGCTTACCAGCAACTGCTTTATGTAGATAATTTTTTCAGTTCAGTTTATTCCATTTTCATCTACATTGATCAAATAGAAAGAGACACAACACAAAGAATTAATTAAGAAAGAATTAAAGAAGCAATTGCTCTTGACGGGCAATAAACACTTGCAATTGTATTTATCACATTGACAATATTGAGTCAATATTGAGTCAATATTGAGTCAATAATTGACATTTGTGAAAGCGTGACGTACTTTCTGCATGACCATAATTGTTACATTCGCCTTTTGAAGTAATTTTTCACCTTTTTTCAAATCTTATCATTAACCGAGCTCAACTCAAGGCAACAGACTTTTCTCATTGTCGTACAACTATTCATTCGCATCTCCATCCCAATTCATCATCGTTCATTCATAACCGGTTAAATTGATCGACTCAACTTATACAGTTGCCAGACAATTAATCGCTTCTTCAGTGAAGGTCAATTGGCAAAATGCAAAAAAAACAATTGTGTCTCACCATTCGTTCATCAATCAACACAAATCAATAAGTAATAAATTGAAGCAAGTTGACAAATAAAAACACTAATAAATATTGTTTCTTTATTAATAGAACTATGTGAATAATGTATCGGACGGACACCGTCGGCATTCAATTTTGTCAATTTAAATCTAACGATCCTTCTCTGCAAATATTTTGGCATATACATTCAAACTGTATTTTCCAATCAAAGGCAAATTTATTGTCAAGTGTTCTAAAATGTGTCCGCGATTTAGATCTCAGCATCTATCACCTTGAAAATGTGCATTTGTTTATGCTGCCAAAAATGGACTCTTCTATCATATCTCTAGACTTTCATGTTATCAAATGACACATTTCTCTTCCTTCTTCTAATATATTTAAATAACATGTTGATAACTATATGATAAATTGTATCACTTGTAAGTTATTACACAATAAATGCACATGTGGGACGTGCATTGGCAATCAGACAAATGTGTTTCGAATGCTGCATCTGGAGATCGCTTTGTATTGAAAATTTTTAGTTTATTTGTGCTACCAACATGATCCTCGTGAATTTTGTTATTGTTGTCTTTATTTTGCCGTTTATTTTGGTTGATGTCGAATCCAATTCTAGGCTATTCAATGCACACCAAAACGAATCACCAAAAGAAGAGTTTTATAATTTTTGGAAGTCTATCGATCGGATAGAATCTGACCATTTTGCCAAATGGAGTCCAGTGGCGAATAGAATACACCAAATTACTGCCGAATTGAACCAAAGTTCATCTCAATGTTACCAAGCTGTCGAGGCCACTTTCCGAAGTGGCATTCGCAACGAATGGAGCGCTAAATGTATGTAAAAGAAGAGTGTATATATTTTCTAAGTTGGGTACATTTGCTTTTCTTACAGTGATCAACGCAAATAGCTTTGTCAGAAGCGACTTTGTGTCAAATCTTATTTCCGAACAATACAGCACACTTGGCGACTATGAAGAATGTATCTCGTTGAATGACTTGTACGTTAACGATCAAACATTTGATGGCAAATATTGTTTAGCGAGTTTGGAAACACCTCAACTTGGTTTCTATTCTCGAGATGTCGAATCTGCCAAACTGTCCAACTTCACTACTAGTAGTTACTTAAATCAACTTGCACTCGATTGGATTGCAGTTCGTAATCGATTTCCATTTACTTTTGCCATTTGTGCTCCATCCATCTGTGACTCTCAAGACTTGAACATTTTGATCAATAAATGTGTGTATGTATTTAAGTATTTTACAATCTTAAAATAATTGTTCTTATAGATTTTGAATATTATTTAAATGGAATTAAATTGAATGTTGGCTATTGTCAACAAATGAATCAAGTTGAATCTATCGAATTAAATGATCTTCCATTTGCAATCTCAAAGTAAGTACTTTAATATAGTTTCAAATAATAATATTCAATTGCCCAATATATTCTCAACAGAAGAATATGAAATAGATTATGCAATAGTAGTAATAATATTTAAGTTTTACATAAAACAACGCTAAAATTATTTGTCTATTTAAGCGAATTTATATAAATATATTAACAATTTATTTATCTTCACAGATTTCTTATTACGACCTTCATTTTAACGACTTTCCTTGGAACTATTCTATACAGTGCAATCAAAATTGTTCAACAAAAATTTAGCATTTCATGTCCGGCAAATGTTGTTAACATTGTGGAATGTTTCCATATTGGTCACAACTTTCGTTCTCTTTTCCGAGTGAAACCTTGCCCAAGTCACAAGTACGACCTGACATTTATTCACGGAGCCAAAGTGTTCTTTATGTCTTTTGTAATTCATTTTCATTGTCTGTACTTTATTCCCGTTCTGCACTTATCAAAAGTAGCACCTTTCTCAAAATATCCTTCATATTACTATTTCATTCGCGATGGATTTATGAACAACAACTCCGAAAGAGGTTTCTTTGCGATTGACATATTCTTTGCTCTCAGTGGCTTTCTGGTCACCTACATGACATTAAGCAAATTCAAGAAAATGCCCAACTTTAGCGTATTCATTTTGAGCCGATGGTTTCGACTAGTTCCTTCAGTAGCCTCAATTCTATCTTTGACTATACTCTTTCAAAAATTAGGCTCTGGTCCAATGTTTCATCCACACTTAACAGAACCTTATGTGAAGCCTTGCATTGACTATTGGTGGACTCATATCTTTTTGATTAGCAACTTTTGGACTTTGGACAATATGGTATATTTTTATATTTTCATTATATTTTCAGTTTTTAACATTAATATGTCATTTTTCATTTTTTTAGTGCGGGCCGAACTTGTGGTTTGTGGCTACCGATTTCCAGCTTCATATTTTGGTTTACCCTATTCTCTTCCTTTACTTTCGCAAACAAATTCTTCTGTTTGTCGCATCATTTGCTATGATTGGTTTCTCAATTCTTTTATTCTCGTGCATTATTCTGTTTACAGATATTCGAATTCCCTACAACGATTATGTAATTAACTTTCAATTTGAGTAAGTCGCTTATTGCTATCGGAAATGAATAACCGTGATTTTTTTTTGGCGAAAACAGACTTCCGCTTGACCAAATTCGTCTATTTTACACCACACCACTGTTGCATATTATCCCATATTTTCTGGCTGTAATAATCGGAGTCACTTTATTGAAATTAAAGAAGAAGCCAAACTATTCAGTAAGTTAATGTTAATATATATATTTATTTATAAATCACAACTTATACAACTTATTTGTTTAGCCTTATTTTGACTACCTGTTGCTAGTATTTTTCTTCTTTATTTTGGTGTGCCATAGCTTTCCCCTCATGAGAAAACAACCATTCGAACAAAATGAATTCACAACTATTTGGGAATCATTCTTCTTTTTGTTGATCTTTATTATCCATGCTCTCATTTTGGTTGGTCTATTTCTGAGTGCAATATTTTCCTCGTCAAAATTTTGGGTGCGACGACTTTTGTCCGCGCACTTCATCATACCTCTAAGTCGTTTATCGTATGGCATATATCTGGTCAACATACTTCTCATTTGGTACAATGTTCAACAAAGTAGTCAAGTTCACAAATTAACCAATCTTTATGTGGTGAGTCATTTCAATGAAGTTATTATTCATAAATTAAAATATATCAAATAGGTTCAAACATACTTTACCGTCTATTTCGAGTCAATCTTGTTGGCAATGTTGATGTATGTCTTTGCTGAAGCACCGCTCAACAATTTGTTCAAATTATTTATGAAAATTGTTGCACAAAGCAACAAAAACGCCATCGAAAATGAGTTTAAAAATTATTCGAATGGCAATCACATAGATGGCGCTAAATATTCTCCTGACCCAAGTAATGAAAGAAAATTTGACGATTTAAGATTGTCTGACAATTGTGTCTGATTTACATTGTACGATGTACGAATGTACTGTATGAATGAATAAATGACAATACATGTATGTTGGTTAATAATTTCGTAGTTAGTTTTTTAATTAATTCACCGAATTGAAGACTACTTGCATTGTGTATAGAGTCTATAGTAGTCTATAATAGTCTATAGTATATACATTTCATTTGTTCAATGTTGCCAATTTGCAACGTGAATCCTTTGTGAATTATTGATTCATTTTCGATGTATCTTTTGCTCTATACTATATAGAGTATATAACCACTTTTTTAGGTCATGTATAACTAAACAAAAAGAAATTGAATTGAATTCTAACGTACGTGTAAACCACATCATACCAAGCAATTGCATATCACATGTCTAATAAAATGTTTATATCACATGCATTGATTCTGGCTATGTCTGGAAGAGTTTTCTAATATTATCCACTAATAAATTTAATCATATAATTGAAATCTAAAATATTTCAACATTTTAATTTCATTCATCCATTTCCAAGTACACAAGTACACACTTACCCTACATTTATTCAATCAATTATTCATTTCAATATTTATTGGATTCAAGAGATTGGAATCAACAGCGCCATCTTTTTTTGACTGAAGGTACTTTGCAATTGAGCAAATGCAAACGGCGTGCCACATTGTTTACACTCGCCTTTGTCCAAAATTGAAACCTGCAACCTTAAAGTTTAACAAACAAAACAAACGACAAACTTTGACCATCTGGCCAATAGACAACAACAAGTACAAGTAGTTATATTTGTTTAGTAACGTTCATTCAATTTACAATCATAATGGACGAATTTTCTCTGATTAATGGCGATTTAATTTCTCAAACAATCAAACAAGAAGATTTTGATATTTTCTTTGATAACGACATTTCTTCTGCTAACCATGTTTATGGCTCTTCCGATTGTCAATTTTACAGTCAACAGCAACAAATTTTACCAACGAGTCATGGCTATGAGTTGGCAATGACAGACGAAGATTATTACAAATATTTTGATTGTCAAGATTTGTATTTTCCAAATAACGATACATCATGTTACGACATCTCGGATTTACTTGCATTTAATAAAAACAATGATTGTTCAATTGATAGGAAAGTGGAGTTGAATTGTTCAACTACAAAAGAAGAATTCAGTGATTGTGAGGAGAATGAAGATAAAAAGAATTTTGTTATCACTAAACAACAACAAACGAACTATGTCAAACAAGAAAACGAGTTTTCGATTACTCCAGCTGCAATAATTTCAAAAGTTAAAGAGGAAAGTGACAATTTGAATTATAAGACAAAGCATATCAGCCCAGCTAAAAACATTATTCAAACTTCTCATGTTAAAGTAGAAAATGAAATCAAGTGCAATTTATCTATAGGTTCGTTTCATATATTTATTTATTGATCTAACTTAATAATATACTTTAATATTTTAGATAACGAAACAAAAAGTAACGAATTCTCATCCATCTCAAATTGTATATTTAAAACTCATTCAAAGTATTCCAAAGCCTTTTGTCATCTTTTCAAATGTGACATATGCGGCAAGTTAAACAAGTCAATCGAGGATCACCGATTGCATGCTAGCAACCATGTTATTCTTTTATGTGATTATCCCAATTGTTCATTTTCGGCGGCACATATCACTTCGATCAATCAACACAAAGCAATAGTTCATGCTCGCTCGAAACAAACCTCATTTCTATGTCCATTCAACACCTGTAAAGCAGTATTCAAATCAACCTCTAGTTTGAACACTCATGTGTCCGCTCATCTGAAGCCATACTTTTGCAGATGGCCTAAGTGTAATTATGCTTCTTCTAAGTTTGACCACGTATTGTCTCATATTGCTGGCTTTCATTTTAAACAATATTTTGTGCGACCGTTAACTAAGAATTCAAAATTTTCAAAATTTATTGGGAAGTTGAATCCGAAGGTGTAGTTATTTGAGCCAAAAATTGTAACTAGAAACTTTGAATGTCGGCATTGATCTAAGTAAAATAGAAGATGAATCTTATTAGAAGAATGTGTAACAAATATGATAAAATTGACAAATATGATAAATATGATAAAATTGGTTGATTTAAATTTTTAGTTTCATTTAATAGCTCAGTTGAGTTTGCTTATTTAGTTTATTGTAATTAAGTAAGTTGTAAATGCACACTGTAAGAGGTACAAATTGCAAAATGAGTGTAAATAATGAATGATTAATGTGCAATAATGTGCAATAAGCGAGTAAATTTAACATTTCATTTCTGGTCTTTGTTAGGGCCAGATTGTTCCTTTGGTGGAACGGTAGTTGCCTTGGTGACCGTGGCAGTCACTGGAGCAGTAGCACTATCGTAACTCGAGTAGTTCGATGAAGGCGAATTTGACACCAAAGAAGTGTTCACTGACGAGGTGGCCGAATTGGGACCAGGCGAGCAGGTTTTCATTTGTAATTTGTCATTGTGCACCAAGTCGCCTATCTCTTTCTGATTCAGATTCGAAGGATAACGCCAAACAGTGCTGCTGCCATGATTGCCGTGAGTGACAGTGCTAGCAGATCGAGAATTGCGGATAGAAAGCATTTCTCCTCGAGATGCTTGGCGAGTCACTTGATTCAAATTGCCTCGTGGAATGACGCCATTGTACTGTTGTTGGCTTTGGTCATCATATACTTCAAAATGGCTAGACTGTCGATTTCGTGGAGATTGCCACGGGCTACGGCGATAGGATGAACCACGAAACGAAGATCTGCGAAATGAAGAGTTGCGAAAACGTCCACTTGGGCGCCAACCTCGATTCCATCTAGGACGAGACCTGTTTCGACTCCAAGAACGGTTACGAGCCCTTTCAAGGGAAACAAATATTTATAAGAATTAAGTTTAACTATTTTAAGTTTACCTATTGGCACGTTTGCCACGAGATGGACTGATCGAGTAGTCCGAGTCATCTTGAGAGTCGTACATTTCCAAGGAATTACTTGACGATCGAGTTTCACATGAGCCAGGGTCTTGCCAAAAATATTGTTGCCCCAGTCGGGGTTTGTATCGATGCTGCATTGGTTGATACCAATTGCCTCTAGCCCGGAAGTTATTTCTCGGTCGGTAGTAATTAGCTCTACGATACTGCCAACGACTTGCACGAGCTCTCCCGCCAGTACCTCGATAGCTTCGAGGAGCATCATAACCACGGTAGGTCCAATTGTTCCACTGGTTCACTTGACCATTGAAAGGTCTTCTTCCGCGTTGTCGTCCGCGATTAGGGCCTCGATTCGCCTGTGGGTCTGACGGGTGAGATAACGATGATGAACCATTCTTGTCATCAGTCGATTTGGACTCATCACTGTCGGAGCACTCGCTTTGGGTTTGGTCAGATTCAATATCTCTTTTTCCAAAAGCGCTAAAGTCAACCTTGCTCGGAGTAGTTTTCTGGTCAATACGTCCAGTTACACCACTTGTGTGGTTCATTGAGCCGTTAACGACAGATGTCGCCCGTGTAACATAGTTATCTTGATCCTTATCTTGGTTCAGACTGGTCTTGGACATGGTCGAGTAGCAGCAATAGCTGGACACTGGTGCAATAGCAAACAAACTTGTGGAACTTGAATAAGAGCACTCACTGGTTTACTTTAGCATCAGTTCCACTGTTAATGATTGGCTTTGTGAAGCGTTCTAAGTTATCGCTGAATCATTTCATTCGAATTTTTATTGCTCTATATGACTGACCTCATTAACAATCGAAAATTCGAATAAATCTTGAGTAAACCTTAAAGATTGTATGTTTACTAAGTTAATAATCAATTGAAATGAAGTTTTTAAAAATCTACCACTACCATGGCATTTAACAATATATTTTTATACTGATGTGACTGATAATTTGAATCTTTCTATTAATTGACACATTTTAATTTGATTTGTTTATGATTTTCATTTAGTACTTTTCGAATCGGTTTAATTCAGAATTGGGGAACAAATTATTTTAATTAAGTTGACATAAATGAATGACATGTTATCTAATATATACACAATGTTAAAACTGTCATATTGCTATGAGTAAAGAATAATTACTTCTTATAATATGTTCTGTTATTAATTATTTTCTTTAATTACTTTTGCACATCATTTGACAAAGAATTTCCTTAATTCGATTTGTGTGAATGCTCGTTCATGAAAGCTAATTAAACCAAATTAACGTCAAATATTGTAAAGGGTCAGCCGGTCCCCTTCACAATTACTTTAGCACATTATTGCAATTCGTTTTTATATTCACTCATAATATTATTCAATTTTCAACAATGCAAAATGAACGAGTAATATTATATTTTAAAATGGTAAAAGTATTTTTCCAGCGTTCAATTGGCCATTGGAGAGGATTAGCATTAAGATTGCGATAACATCAACACAACATACAAGTTGACAGTGTCGTGGTGCACTGCCAAGTCTGTCAATGATCGTGCAACGGTCGGCGCATCTTACTGACAATGCTAAACCGTAGCTTCCCTGACAAAGTAAGTCAAAGTGATGTCACTCTGCAGATGAGCCAATTATATCGCTGCATTTACTGGAGCACAACGATAATGTACACACTTGAGACATGTTAATTACTAATTGCTTCTATACCAGACATTGTGCCAAAGTACATTCTGATGTGACCTACAAAGAGTGCCATCACAAAATTACAATGAGCAGCTTCCTTTCAATGTTTTATTCGTCTAAATATGGATGGTTCTCTTTTAGACTAAAAGTAACTTCAAATATGATTTTTCTCAATAGAAGCTTCCTCATGCATTATTGAACTTTGACAAAACGTTACTTTCCGCGAATCTACACCATATCAAATTTTCCTTTCCTCTCCCACTTGTATCATCGTAATAATTCGCAAGTTTGTGACATATGTGTTATCTAAATAACATGCCTGATTACAACGGTTTGTTTATAAGCTCAAAATGCTCAAGATGTGGTTTGAATTGAGACTCAATTATTGAGTGATAGCTTTGTCAACTCGAAACGACAATAAAGTTAACCTTGCAAAGTTCAATTAATGGTGATCGAATCATTACTAATCGGGAGACGAAAATGTCATTGAGCGAATTTGTTGTCTCTATGAGTGCTTTGGTTATAGCTGTGACGAACGGCATCGTGATAGTGCAGATTGTGCTCTACTGTGATTTGTGACTACTGCCAATGTTTGTTGTTCGTTGTAAGCACTCAAGCATGCACTCAAGTCAATTGACATAGCCATCAATGATTTCAATCGGAGAAAGCACATTACCGTGCATTCATCACTTTTCGCGACAATGTCAACGTTCAATGCCGTTGCAATTGTTTTCCTAGTCATCTGTATTCTGTGTCCATTCACGCAATTGAAAAATTCAACCATTTATGGTAGCAACGTTTTCGTTGAAACCAATTCTTCCAAATTGCGCCAATTTTGGGAATCAATCAATGAAGCAGTTTTTTACTCAGACACTAGTTTCAAGCCAATAGCGGTAAAAATAGCTTATATCAGAACTGAGTTGCATCAAAATTTGTCTGAGTGTTATCGAGCTATTGAAAGTGCTTTCAAAAACGGAATTCAACACGAATGGAGTGCCAAATGTGAGTATATTGTGAAATATACCAAATGAACTTAATGAACTTTATTTTTAGTGATCAACTCAAACAGCTTCTCCAAAAACGACTTTGTGTCGAGTCTTATTTCGGAACAATACAGCACTCTGGGTGACTATGAAGACTGCCTTTCAGTTAACAATATTCAAATCAATGACCAAAATGGGGATATTTATTTTAATGGCAAATATTGTTTGGCCAGTCTCGAAACTCCCTTACTGGGGTATTACTCGAGTCAAGATGAAATTAAAAAAGTAGACAATATGACCGGATACTTTAATCAACTGGCACGAAACTGGCTCACAGTAAGAAATCGATTTCCATTTTTACATGGTATTTGCGTGCCTTCTGTCTGCAGCAATGAAGAACTACAAGTGTTGGCCAATAAATGTATCAACAAAAAATTTAATTTTCAATTTTTATTACAATCAATTTTTTCAATAGACTTTAAAAAATTCTTACCTGGAGTGAATTCACGAATTGGCTACTGTCAAGAAATAAATACTTCTCAGGAAATATCCTTAAATTTTGGTTATATTTTGTCAATGTAAATTAATGTTTTATTTGAGAAAATTTTAATTTGACAATGTTTTTTTAGAATCATTCTATCGTCAACAATATTCATTTCAATCGCTTTCACCACAATTTACAGTGTACTTCAATCTCGTAACCCATCTTCTCGACATTTCTTCTACGACTTTGCCCATTGTTTCCACATTCAAGACAACCTTAAATCTTTGTTTTCGGTGAACTCACTCGATAAACGGCAGCATAATCACAATCTTCGTTTCATCTACGGCGTTAAGGCATGGATGATTGTTCTTATCGTGATAGTGCATTCTTTTTGCTTTATGTCAAACCTGCTCTTCTCTAAAGTTTCACTTTTCACCAAATATCCCTCGTTCTATTTGAATTTCAAGCATGATTCTGGATTTGTGTATAATATAATCGAGAGAGGATTTCTATTGATTGATCTCTTCTTCGTCATTAGGTATATTCTTAAGATTGTTTTATTTTCTCAATAATTAATTTGAAAATTTTAGCGGATTTTTGGTCTCTCATTTAGTAATTGGAAAATTTCGTAGAGTTCCGAATTTTGCATATTATCTTCTTAGTCGATGGTTTCGATTTGTGCCATCTGTTGTAGCCATTCTTTGTTTGACTATACTTTTTCAAAGACTTGGTTCGGGCCCTTTATTTCACAAAGAATTTACAGATCCTTTTGTTAAACCATGTTATGATTACTGGTGGACTCATGTGCTATTCATCAACAATTTCTGGACCATTGACAAAATGGTTAGTTTCATTATTGCTAAATTGTCTTAACTATCACTTATTTCAGTGCGGTCCCAATCTTTGGTTTGTATCTGCCGACTTTCAACTGCACGCAATGCTTTACTTTGTGTTGATTTTATACTTTCGCAAACAACTATACGCATACTTGACGTCATTTGTATTGATGGTCATTTCGTTTGGTACATTCGCGATACTCGTGGCTCTCGGTCTTGTCGGTATTCCACGCGGCGATTATCCGATGAGATTTAATTTTCCGTAAGTCAAGATTGTTTTGTAACTTCGCCTTTGCTTTCATAAATACTGAACTACTTCAGGGCCCCATTGGACGCCATTCGCTTGTTTTATACCTCACCGTTACTGCACATCTTTTCTTACTTGATGGGCGCATTTGTTGCTTTTCGCATATTGAAGGTCAAGAGAAAACCTTCCCCGTCGGTAATCTAAACTATTTTCAATGCGTTCAATTGATCTTTATCTGCTTCACTCCTTATAGTCATGCCAAGACCTCATCTTTGTGTTGCTTGCCTTTGTAATCGCAGTCTGCATCTTGTGTCCACTTCCTGATGGCCTTCTGAGTGACCACAACGAAAACACCAACTTTGTCCACTTTCTCACTTTTACTCTAATTTACGTGATCATCGTGTGGGCTGCCGTGATTGCATTCTACCTCATGATATTAGCTAACAAGAGTTCTTTGTTTAAGCAATTCTTCTCAGCCAGGTTTACACTTCCACTGGGTCGACTTTCGTACGGCATCTACTTGTTGAATCCATTGCTGATTTGGTTCAACGTTCAACAGTATCGTCAAACACCAACATTGACAATTCTTTTCACAGTGAGTATTCACCAATTAGTAGTTATTAATTAACTTTCAACGTTTTTTGACAGGCACAATTTTTCTCAATCATTTACCTCCAATCGGTGATACTATCTATATTTTTATTTGTTTTCTTTGAATCTCCATTCCACAATTTATCACGATTAATGTTGAAAAGTGTTCACAATAGGAAACATAACAATCACCAAAATCGAAATCGAGTTAGTTCAATTTTAACTGACAGCAACGAAATGAGTGACTTTGTTAACGGAAACGCATCACCAAAGTTTGGCAAATAAATGAAATATATATATATATATATTAATTCAATCAAGTAGACCTCACTTCTCTAGTATTTCTATTTGATGTCATAAATAAAGTAGATTTATCAAATTGACAAATCAGATTTCATCTGTATCTTTTTGTTTTTACCTTCAAGCCAACTTACGTACAAAGCAAAAATAGCATTACATTACATAAGTAAAGTTCAATGTTACTAATTTGTGCAGCAATTAGACTAATGTCTATGTATATAGTCAAAATTGTCCTTTGATCAAATCTTAACTCGTCGAATCGATGTCTATAAAAAGGATTCACTCAACTGTTGCGCATTTAAATTGTTATGAATTACGAAGTAAAATGCAAAACTTATATTTCCTGAGAGAAAATTACAACTTTCTTAAAGTGAATATCTACAACAACTTTCAACATGTTTAACGTAGTTAAATATATTTTATTAATTTTGTTAGTCATTTTGATTGGAAATACAAGTTTAAGCTCGCAAAATTCGCCATCACACGCATTTACTCAATTTTGGAATTCAATTCAAAGAATTGCGTTGGAAAATGATGCAAAATGGAACACAATTGCCAACCAAATTGCAGAACTTAATGCAGAAAATTCTTCTGAATGTTATCAAATAATCGAGAATGCTTTTCGCAGTGGAATACATCAGGAATGGAGTGCAAAATGTTAGTTTGTTAACATTGAATTCAATATTAAATCACTCTAATTGTTTGACCATCATTACAGTGATCAACTCAAACAGTTTTTTTCAAAACGATTTGGTATCAAGTTTGGTCATGGAGCAATATACTTCTGTTGGTGGTTTCCATGACTGCCTCTCTGTGAGAAAACTTAAGGATTACGGCAGTTTCGAAGGGAAGTACTGTCTAGTGACACTGGAGACACCTCAACTCGGCTTCTACACGCCACAAGAGGACATTGATAAATTGAACAATGCCAGTGACTACCTCAATCAACTTGCCTCTAAATGGCTTCAAATTCGCAATCGATTTCCAGTTGCACTTGGCATTTGTATTCCTTCCATTTGCGGCACCCAGGAAGTGAACATTTTAATTCAGAAATGTAAGTATTGTTAATCGAGGGAAAGTAATTACAAATAATATATATTTATAGTTTTCTTCAAGTATTTGAATGGGATTGAAGTAAAGATTGACTATTGCCAACAAAACAATGATGCAAACAATAAATATAACTTTGGATATATTCTCTCAATGTTTGTGTTTTCGTGTAAAAATCATATGTAATGACGATTATAATTTCAGAACCCTTTTGATTTCGTTCTTCTCAACATCAGTTTTATGTACCATCGCGTACGTTTACATCAAGTCACGTCAAATCTACAGCAAATATCCAATTTTGGCAATTACCAAATGTTTCCATCTTGGTCACAACCTGAAGGCACTATTCAAAGTGAACTCAAACACCGAGAGTCGATCTCAACTCGATCTCCGCTTCATCCACGGTCTGAAGGCACTGATGATCATGGCCACTGTGTTTGGGCACGCCATTTGTTTCATTCCGAGCAACTACTTCTCGCCCATCTCTTTGTTCACTCAATATCCTTCGTTTTACTACAAACTGCAAACACTGTTTCTGTACACCTTTGTGGAGCGGTCAGCAATGGTGATCGATTTTTTCTTTTTGATCAGTGGCTTTCTGGTCACTCATCTCACTTTGTCGCACCTCAAGACATTGCCCAGTCTTTCATTTTATGTCTTCATTCGATGGATTCGATTTGTGCCCTCTGTCGTTGCCATATTTTGTTTTACGATTGTCTTTCAGAAATTAGGTTCGGGTCCGTTGTTTCACCAGGCTCTTACAGATCCGTATGTGAAACCGTGCTACGATTATTGGTGGACTCATCTGCTGTTTATTCACAACTTCTGGAAAATTGATCAAATGGTATTTTAAACGAAAAAGTTTGTTTTACTCAAATTAACATTTTTTTTAGTGTGGTCCAAACCTCTGGTTTATTTCAGTGGACTTTCAACTATACATTATATTATACTTTGTGTTGGCTCTTTATTTCCGCAAGCCAAACTATGCCCTCATTGTATCAATTGTTCTAATGTTGCTTGCAGCATTTTCTTTTCTCCCAATGGTTGCCCTCGATATAACAGGAATTCCTCGTGCAGACTATCCAATTCGATTCAATTACCCGTAAGTCCATTTATTTATTGATTTAACCAGCAAGTCGAATTATTCAATTTAATTTATTCCATAGTGTTCCATTGGATTCACTACGCCTGATCTACACTTCACCACAATTTCACATTATGCCATACTTCATGGGAATGCTTATCGCAATTCAACTTAGTCACACCAAGAGAAAGACAGTCGACTCTGTGAGTTCAGAAAACCAATTATGAAATATTTTTGATTAGTTTTATTTTAACCAGAAATACGGTGATATAAAGTTGCTGGCCTGTTTGTCTCTAATCCTCGGATGCATCCTATTTCAATTTCCCGATCACCTCCAAACAGACCAAAGCACCAACACCAATTTTGTGTATGGTCTTTACTTCTTGTTCATTTACTTGTTGAACAATATCCTGGGCACAGTCACATTTTACCAGTTAATATTCACCAGCAAGTCTTGGGTCAAGCAGCTGTTATCTTCGCAATTTCTAATTCCACTTAGTCGCCTATCATTGGGAATATATCTTTTGAATCCGTTGCTCATTTGGTTCAATATAAATCAAAACCAACGGACACCGAGCATGACATTGTTTTATAGTGTAAGTGCCTTGTATGAAAAGTTTGTTTCAAATGCAATTTCCCATTTTCCAATTCAGTCAATTTTGCATTATACGCATATTGTTTCATTAACTTTGTTTTTGAAACGTTCGTTGAGGTACACCAAAACTAATACTAAACTTGCATTTCAGTTTCAATTCTTCTGTTCGATTTACCTTCAAACGGTTCTACTGTCAATTGTGTTGTTTGTTTTGTTTGAGGCACCTTTCAATAATTTATCTCGTTTATTTGGCAAACATTTGATTGAATCCAAAACAAAATCAACCAAGAATGAACAACAAGTGGAATTGACCACTATTTCGCCCAGTCAATGAAAATTAATTAAAGTTGTCCAAATTGATTGAAAGCATCAATAAATATGTAATTAATTGTTATATTATTAAAATGCACAATTGAAATATCTATATTCTAACTAGCATTTACACATTGAATGTTCGCGTCGTGCCGTATAATAAATACATCACATAAAAATATTTATATTGTTATATTAAAATTACATAATGTACAATAAAGCACATAACCGAAATTGAATTTCAAGGGCAAATTTGTGATGAGCGCTAAGAATGGCCAGGTAATCACGTAACAAACTAGATTCAATGCTTTCAACAGACATCGTGTGTACTAAATCAATAAATATTTATGGCTTTAATAGAAATATATGAACATACAAATAGACATCAATAGTACTAAATTGAAATACAAGAAAATAGTAATGTGTTTACATGTAGAGTAAATATACAAAGGAAAGGGGAAAAACTAAGAAAATGAAAAGATAATCAATGGGTAAATTGAGATACCAATAAATTAATAAATTGGGGACAATCGACAATCAAATGGCAAATAATAAAAAATAAAAAATCAGAAACAATTCAACCACTTAAATATATCAAACAGAGGGGGCCTGGTCCACACGGAAATAGATGAGATTGAAAGAAAGATAGGAAGGATGAAGAGAATGTGTTGGTGTGTGAATGAAAGCATAGCGTAGAGCTCATGTATGGCTGATATCAGTTGAATGACCATCAAGAACAATCAACTCGACAACAATCAACAAAAACAAAGATTCGACGAGACGAAAGCGAAGTCGTCAATATCACACTGAGGTTGCATAGAGTAGTGATACTCGTGATGGGTGTGTGGTGTGTTGTGCCGATGGAGACAGGTTAAAGGTAGGCTAATTAAGTGGGAGTGGTGACCAAATGACTCGTGTTCCACGTTGAGAACTGTGATGTGGTAGTAAGGAGTGGTTCGACACATTGTTCATACAATCTTCTAGAGGCAATGTATAATCACTAGAATTTGCGCACCATAATTCGATGTACTTGTAGTAGTGGTTTAGCGCGCAGAGTCCTATTCGGCATCAGCGGCAGGGTCAGTAAATAGTTCGCCGATAAGGGACTCATATTTGGTTTTGATCAGACTGCGTTTCAGTTTCATTGCAGCAGTAAGCAGTCCATTATCGGGAGTCCATTCGTCAGAGACCAGTACAACCTTGGTTGGAATCTCCGCTTTCTTGAGACCATTCTTGAGGCCTGTTTCTCGCAGGGATTTCATCACAAGTTCTATCAGTCGAGAATCGTTGGTGGCGTCTGCTTTAGGAACTCGATAAGTTTTCGCTAGTCGACCAAAACGGTTGGGATTGGGCACTACTAAGGCAACCAAATAGTTTGCAAGCGCATTGCCAAACACACAAATGTTGTCAACGTAGCTGCAGTTTTTGAGTATCGATTCGATCTGTACAACAAGCAAGTCATTAGAATCTTTTGTTAGCACAAACAAATGTATTAACTTACCTTTCCCAAGGAAAAGTATTCGCCGTTGGCAAGTTTGACCAGATCCTTCTTACGATCAATTATTTTAAAAGTGCCGTCTTCGTAAGCTTCGGCAATATCACCCGTTCTGAACCAACGAATGTCCAGATCTTTATCGTATTCATACAATTCGGCATTCATCTCTGGCTTATCTAGATAACTTAGTGAGTTTGCTTTGCTTCCAATCACAAGTTCTCCTCTGGGTCGAGGTTCGTCAGTAAATTTGTAACCACCCTCGGCCCAGTCATCAAGTCGGGCATAGATACCACGCAGTGGTCTACCACATCGACCATATGAGAGATCGTAGTCGTCCATACATAGACAGGCGCCTAAAGTTTCGGTCATGCCGTAGCCTTGAACAAGAGTTGTGTGCAAAGCTGCTTTGATCAGTGCTTGAAGACTGGCGGACAAGGGTGCACCTCCAAGAATCAATTTCTCCATTCGACCACCAAATTGTTCACGAATCTTTTTACAAAGGAGGGCATTTACAATAGGAGTATTGTAACCTAGAGTAAAATCAATTAGAATATCACCAAAATTCAATGTCAGTTATCTAAGAAACATACCTTTAGCGGTCCATCTGATTTTGTAGTCCATCAAATAGTTGAACAGTGGTGCACTGATAGGGGATCGAGATTCTAATTTGACAAAGATTTCCTTTCGCATTCGTTCCAAAACCAACGGAACGGCAATCATGATTGTTGGTTGGAGAAGTCGCATGTCCGATGGTGTGCCTTTGGCAAGGCCAGGGGCTGAATCTGTCAAGGTGAAGGGGGTAGCGAAACCAAGTGGTGCGCCAAGGGCAAGTGCTAAAAATTCGCATGTTGCTTCGAAAATGTGAGCTTGAGGTAAATAAGCGACATACAAGTGCTTATCTGCAACACCCATAATGTGTGCCAGCACTGGCAAAATGGCGTGCAAAAGTTGAACAAACTGATACGAAGTTGCTTGCACGCCTTTGGGCACTCCAGTAGTTCCGGAAGTGTACACTACACAAAAAGAGAGAAAGGTCATTATCGTCTGGATCATTTACAATAAAACAAAACATACTGATGAATGCAATCTCATCCTTATCAATGGGTCTACAACGATCCTCGACCTCATGGCCACGATCTTCGCCATCCTGTTCAATATCGACCAGCGAGACGAACTGAATGTCACCCATGTTAACTACAAGTTTGTCACATTCCTTTTGTTCTTCATCGGTGACCTCCTCTACCCGCCGGGGAATGTAGATCACTTTCTCAATATCCAGGTTGTTCTTTTCGATAATAGAACGAGTCTTGGGTAATAATTCAAACGAAGTAAAAATATATTTGGAGCCAGTCTCCCGAACAGCATGAGCAATACCATCATCACCTAGGGTGGAGAAAACATTCACTTGCACGGCACCGGCATTAGCAATAGCTAATTCCACCATCAAATATTCGGGACAAGTCTCACAGAGAATGACAACTCGATCGCGTTGGTTAATACCGTTAAGATGAAAGCCTCGGGCAATAAAATTTTTGCGTTTGATCATATCCTCGTAGCTAATCCAGTTGTAGTCAGATAATTCACGTTTCTTCACGGTTCGACCATCAATTCGAAGTGGAGTCTTTCCATCAGGTCCATAGACAACATGTTCACGAAGAACGCGTCGATAGCCGAGAGCATTTCGGTCCAAATTAAAGTAATCCCCAACTTTGTTAACCATTTCATCAATCGTATTAACATGATCCAAGACATAGGGATACTTGTTGGGGAAATGGCCAACCCATGGTGAGCTTGGGTCACCCTTTTTCAATTGTTCCGCTCGAATATAGTTGGTCTCTTGCAGTCTTTCCCATGGCTTCTGAAGAAACCAGTAGATGGGCAAGGTCAAGTAGGTGTACAAAACTACAAATATGTGCAAAATGATGATGAAGACCTTTTTGAGGAGAAGGGTGGCAAAGTCAGCTGGGCGCTTCTTCAGCGATTTCGGGTTAGTGGCAGCATGGGCCGAGGATGTGTGGGACTTTTCAGCAGCACCAGAGGTGCCATTGGCAATTTGACCGTTGCTCACTGAGCCATTTGAAATGGTGGTCCTCGAAGAAGAATCCATATTGCTGCCTCCGTTCATGATCACTGGCTGACCGTTACCGTTCATCACAAGTGACGATGGAGGAGTACTGGTGCTTGGCGTTGACGAAGCAGTCATCGTAAGTTATGGTGTTGGTTATAAAACACAAGTCGTCTCCTAATCGTCTCTCTTCGAGTGGGTGTAGGTCCAGATAGGCAAATCACTTGCACTCAATTTGCGAGTGCCAACAACTTGCTCAATGTTCAATGAGCGATTGAATAAAAATAGACCTCTTACTGATAAATAGATAAATATGACACTGAAAATGGACTTGTCAGTCGATGAGGGTTGGCAACTGATGACAAAGTTGTAAACAGACAAAAACAAGACACACGATAGAATGCCAATTTGACGAGATTAGTTCGAGTAATTTGGTTTGAGTGCAAAGTTCGGACTGGTTATCTTCAGTGCCAGTGGTGTGACCAAAGAGAAAAAGTACAAGAAAAGCCAACAAGGGAAATCGTGACAAAATATCCAATGAGACTAGTAAAGACTTGAGCTAGCCAGCAAAAAATGGCAAAATATTGAAGTCAACCAAAGGTCGTATAGTAAGATAATAAACTGGTAGCGAACTGAGACTGAAGATTGGGTCGATTATTTCAGCTGATTATATATGTTCACTTCGGGATGACGATAATTGGCCACAAGTCTACAAATGAAATGGAAAAGATAAAATTAGAAATGTTATATCACTAATTAAGTGAAAGATTAGAAATTGACTTTAAGATGTTATAAAATTCCCTCAACAAGTACCACATTACGTTATACAAATATCACAAATCACGCGAGACAATTTTTTCCATGGCAAGTTCATCTACTAGATGCGCGCACTCCAATCACACCACCACACATTGGAAAAAGAGTCAAGCAGTTCATTCGACCAACTTGTTCATCATTGTCCTTTCTCAGTCGACTCTCACTCTGGCATAATTCATCATAGCCGACCAGGCAGTCACTTTTACCTAGTCGAGTGTGCACTCATCGGAAAGGGCATGCATGTCCATGTCTATCAGCAGTTAATCTGTATCGGCAGCAGAGCTCACACCACTTTAGCCTCTCTCACTCCACCTTGCCTTATGTGTCTCAATATTATCTGTGTGATAATTAGATTGAACCTGTACATTGCCGGTGTGTTTGCAATTCAAGTGTGCACAACTAGATCGAGTGCCAAGCGATCAAGGAAAAGTTATTGGGAAACAACAAAGCCACACAGGCTAATGGCCAGAGGTTGTGGCCGAGTGGTGGATGTCACCTCTAACTGGTGAGTCCGAGCAAACCAGTCAGACCAGAAACAAATTATCGTCCATACAACCAGACATGCCTACCTTTCAGGCAATGTTACAATCTTGTAAATAATCACAAAATGACGTGATTTGGATGGTAGGTAGGTACATTGCCTGACGGCTAAATATAGATAAGCAATATATCAGACAAAACAAAACAAAAATACCTGATGAGCTAAGTGAGCATCTAATACCTGTACTTTAAAATATGGTGAGTTAATTTTAGAATTGTCAAACATCTAATTAGCAACAGGCAAGCGAACAAATGAATTGTTAGCACTCACTAAGTAATTAGCCTTGTGCGACACAACGTACAGGTGTATATTTGTTTTTATCCAATGCAAATCACATAGAAAAGTGGAAACAAATGCGCAAGAGAACGAGATGGCGCAAATTCAATTATACAAACGATAATATACACGACCATTGATCGGATTAGATCTTGCTTGCCACATAAGGTACGTCATTCTTTCAAACCTGACCAATAACAATTATTTAAGCGTACTCAAAGCATGCACCTAATCAAAATCGATCATACCTTAATAATAATAACGACGTCAGTGACTTTAGGCACTTTGTCACAATAAATAAACAAAAAAGTAATTCAGAAAAAGAGAGATAATTAGCTTACACCCACCCAGTGATGAACCAAACCCATGTTCAATCAAGAATTGCAATTCCAGTCGAGAAAATGTTGTAATCTATAAATAATTAAAACCATTATTAACCAAAACTAGCAAAAATCGCTATAAAACTCATTGAAATAGTCCTTTAAATTCTAGAGCGAATCAATTTAACAAAGTAACAAATAGTAAAATGGTTCGGCGACTATATTATCCGAAAATAGTTTTATGTGGCAATAAGTTCAACTAATGGATCGAATCTGTCAAATGAGTCGCTGCAATTAAATTACAATTATTATATTATAAACCACAAAACATTCATTTCAAATGCCAACATGCACACCGTAAAATCGAGTTATAACAATATATATAACATTAGGCACCAAAAACTTGTTCGGTAACTAGACTAACAGACAGGAGAAGACATCTGCTAATTAGGAGCGCTTTTTGTTTTTTGTTTATAAACATAAGCATATTTGCAGTTCATAAAGCACAGACGAGAACAGTTGTTCGGCGTGAGTGACTGTTGCAGGCAGTGAGTGAATCAGTGTTCGTGTACTCACGCCATTGCAATTGTACAATCTACATATCCCTTGGAATCGTGTGACAATCACCCAGTGGGCCGTGTTTATCGTATCTGCGCTTCTGTTCTGGTGTGACAATGTTCTATCAAAGTAGACAGTTGTGTCGTCATTGAAGGAGTAGTGTTCAATGTGCACGGCAAACACGACTCATCACACGGACAACCACACAAGCTAACCTAAATTTGGCCTAGCCTCGATAAGCTTCAGCCATTAACAAAATAGTTAAGCTCATTATCAACGCAAAACAGAAGACATATCAGCAAAATCAAACAGAGAAGTAAATATATAAACACAACCAGAGCAGGAGAAAAAAAATGGGCAGAATTGCTGCGCAAAGAATGTTCGAGGCGATGAGAAATCACTTTGGCGTGTCATGGCGAGTCTATATTTGTACGGTGACAACTGTCAAAAGAAGAGAAATTGCCTCGAATTGAATTAGTACATTGGCCAGAAATGTCAATCAACGTTCGACATATTCGGCCAATACTGTTGAAACAGTGTCTGGAGAAGTCATTCACCATAGACATCTAGCAAACAAACAAATATCAAAATCACCAAAAACACATCGAAAATTCAATTATTGAGAAAGACCAAAGCAGATACGGTGGCATACAGGCTTACACATTCGGTTAAAGAAAGATACTTTCTAGAATAGAGTTTTTAGTGTAGTCAAGCACTGATAAAATTGCCACAAGAGTTATTGTCACTAACAAAAAATATTCTGAAACAAGAGAAAGATTTAGAGTAATATGAGGTGACTAATTACCAGCTTATGATGGCACACTTCCTGGTGTGTCAATTAATGTGTAATCAAATTATCAAACTATCCATATTGGTGCAATGGCTGATTGCAAAGCTAATTAGTCACTGTGATTAAGTTTCATTACTTCTCACAACGTCAAGTCATTGAAAGTGCATATCAATCGAGGCAAGATATATTTATCTATCAATTAACCAAAAGATATCATATTGCCATTACGTAATGCAAGACAAAACAATAAATGGCGCACATTATCCGGTCGTTGCAAACAAAAATAGATTATTTTTGAATATTACGCCATAATTTAAAAATGAACAAAAATATACGCAGCTAATGTGAAATGACACTTCTCAAATAAGACTTCCTCAATGAGAAAATACATAAGAGAGTGCAAAGAAGTTCAGTCTATCTAGAATGGAATTTCTTAGCAATCTAAGTGTAATGGAATTTTAGTTATTACACAACAAATATCTTACTAAGGCAATTGAAACAGGATAAATGTAAATCACAAGAAAACGTACCCTCTGATACTAAGTGAGACATCATCAATCGATAAAGAGACATGCAAATGTTGTACTAGACTGAGTTAATGTCGATGACTGATTTGTGGCAAATGAACCACAAAAGAATGAAAGCAAACTTAATGTTCACACGGTAAACATGGAGATCGTAATGCTTTCGGGTTTAAGATATCGGTGATAAAGGAAAACACAAAAACACAGTAGACAAAGTGGCGTGACAATAATGTCGTGCTGGTTGACACCATATAGCGGTAATAAATGTCTAGAACAAAGTAGCGAAGCAAATCGTACGATATTAACCAATTAATTACTAATGCAATTACATCACATAAGGTAATGACAAGCAAAGTATTAGTGGTTGGCAGAGTCAATCACTGAGGCAGTGCTTCTGGTGTTTTCGTGTTCAATTAATCTAATCAAATGACTGGTGCAATCTAAAAGAGAATAAAAACAACTGTCAATACCACTAGGAATAAAGTAAATGGCGTATTGGAATATTTACGTTTATTACT
Organism: Rhizoglyphus robini; assembly: GCA_023373905.1. Lineage (NCBI taxonomy): Eukaryota > Metazoa > Arthropoda > Arachnida > Sarcoptiformes > Acaridae > Rhizoglyphus > Rhizoglyphus robini. The sequence continues at coordinate 6,697,244 of JAKIJQ010000001.1, read as the reverse complement.
CATAGCTGGACATTTTTCAGGTAAGCAGCATTTTGTTAGAAACAAAATACAAATACAAACTTCTTAAGTAAAGGATAATTCTGTAGTTGATTTATAGAAAAATATATTCTATTCATAGCATTGAAGACGTTTCATTCAACGAATGGTACCTGAGAAAGTAGAACACAATGGAAGGAATTATGGCTTCAACTTGGGGAAATATAGAAATCACAAAAAATCACGATGACAATCTTTGTAGATTAAAGATAATTTGCACTGATGCATCATCGGACTGATGGCCTCACAACCGAGCACACACACGCACACACACAAAGTCGAAATGCAAATTATTATCGGCTATTTTGGCTTACCGAATGAATGTCAGTGATCGGGCCACAAATAAGTGCTGACTGATATGAGTGGAGCACAACGTTCACGATCAAAGGCTTCGATCTCGCGTGGATCACTTGGACACTTTATATGTTATCACTTCGTTATGGCTTGCTGTGTCCCACGAGATTATCAGCCGGTGAGGGTGGTGCAACTAGACCTGATGGGGTGACGTAGCGACGGAGAGAGTCTCAAGTCCACAACACACACACGCCACACACACATCCGACAGTGGACGACCGTAACCTAAAATCGCGGAATTTGGCGATGATCAATGCTGATGTGAGTGAAGTGATGGTAAGATGAAGTCACATTTGCGAGTGATCAACACCAGCAGCAATGGTCGTGGTGGTCATGAGAGGCTACGATCTTGGCTGGTGTATTGGTGCTGCCTGGCTCCACTCGCTCGTACTCGATGTGCAGAGACAGGCCGAGACAGCTGCGGCTGTTGTCTTCTCCCAGAGTTTGCTTCTTCGTTCGGCGTCTCGTTTCGTAGTTATCGTTCGTTATTTTGCTCTCTCGTCGGTGTTGCTCTGCCCCGTCTGGCGGTCGGTGGCTCAGTCTGCCTACTGCTCACCTCGTTCCTTGCTGACGTACGCCTCGACTAGTGAGCGCACACGAGGCATTCCACCGGGACTGCCATAGCACTATTGGCCGTTGAATACATTGCAGTGGCGCGTTTGTGCCCTGCGCTCCACTCTCTCTATTCTCTTCTACTCATCTCAATGTCACACTATAGAATTACGTTGTATGTGAATTGCCCTTGTTCGACCACAAAGGTGTCAAGGTCCCACTTGAATCAGTTTCTGAATACGCCAGTTGTGATTCTCTTTGTTTCTGTCAATGATTCTTTCAAGTTTGAATGCATCACCAATGTACATTGAAAGTTTCAATTTGAAACCTATGGGGATAAGAGGCAATGATGCATTTTCCGAGAAAATCACCAAGCTACAAAGGGTCCCCCAAAAATGCGAAAATGCCCCTGTACGAGGACAATCCACCCGGAGTGACAGCACACAACGGCAACACACCGATCGAGTGTTGGCAAGAAAAGTGGCGTGAGCTAAGCACCTCCCCGCTCGCCTCCACTCGACACTTAACTCCTCCACTTGCGATCGCAATTCAAGCACCACGCCGAAACAGTGTAACTTGCCGTTTGGCCGGAGGAGCAGTCCTCATCGACCGGTCACCATAAAGTGCTTTCCACAGTGGTGTCCACTTTCCACTTTACCGGTAGTTCGGCTCGGTTCAATTACCGAGGTAGTGGCACTACATTCGATGCCAGCTGGTGGATCTCTACTGGAACCATATAATGGTCTGTTCACATCGACCGAGTCTCTGCTAGGGTCATAATCTGTCAGCATTGCAAATGTATTTAGCATGCCTGGTTTAGAGGATGCAATTTTGTCGAGATCACGCGAGGGGCGTTGGCAGTGCAATACATTTCTGTATTGTCAGTGACAACAATTGCGGGAAATTTTGCTGTCTGTTTGTGCTGTTGCACATTGAGAGGATATCAGTGGAGGAAATGAACGATTGCTCAGACGACGAGTGAGTAATCAACTTTGCCAATGACATTTGCCGATTCATTGCCTGGTGCACCTCGACTGATCTTAGTTTGTCGCAGAATTGATTGTGCCTATTCTTTGGCATTGGTGAGGGTATTGTTTGGGCCAAGCATGTGAGCATATTGGTTGGGACAATACTCTCACTGGACACAGTGACACCTTGCACCACAGTAGGTCACGTCCGTGTGCATTGTACAGACCGTCAATGATCTTTTTCGTATCACCTTACGCACGTGTACATGCATGTTTGAAGTACATCGGGACCATGATCGGTGGTTGTTATCATTGATTGTTTGCGATCGAACTTGCACTTGTCTCCATTCACTCGCCATCACCAGCATCACACCACTCTCGGTGGTTGACAATCGAGCAGCTTCTGTCCTGACACTGCCAGTGACAGGACCTGACTGCCAGAGCAAAGTACACTTCTGTTGACAGTGTTCATGCCGGTGAACAGTGCCATCGATAATGCAAATGGAAGGATCGATTACCGAATGAATGCGACTCTCTTATTTCTGCAGGGTGCGACTGATGAACTCGAACATGTGATTGCATTGCACAAGCAAATGGCCGCTTTATGGGCTTTATCCGATGTATAGTGTACGTTGTACGCCAACATCGACACCGATTCTACGTTGCTGCGAAACATTCGAGGCCACATAATAGTTCATAGAATTAGGCTAATACCTTGTCTCCCAAGCATACAGGACCTACCCCGCAAGTGACATAACATACACAAATGGGCAAACTTCACGTTAGTAAACAAAGCAATACACTTCACTTGACGACACATTTCCGATCGGTACTCGTACACTGACACAAAACACTGAACTAACAAGTAAGTGACTTCTACTCGCACACAATGGCACCAAATGACATTTGGCGCTAGTTAATTGACAGCCATTAACCGTGCCAATAAATTGCCATAAGAAACATCAAGCGCCTGACAAATTGAGATCATTCTGCAGAATTGTATAGAATTTTTCATTTTTGTGTTCTTATGTTTGTATGAATAAATTGAACTAATACTAATCGCAAATACATTTTGTTCAGTCTAAATACTCTAAATTCTCTAAATTCTCTAATTGAAGGAAATAATACAATTAAATCGAATATAGGACATATTAGTGATTTGTCAGAAGTGCATTTAGGTATTGAACTATTGGTGACTTGAGCACTTGTTTGGGTGACAAAACAGTTTGGTCAGTTTGTTTGGCCTTCACAATATCGTCAATTCAAATGAAGGAAAAACTCCGTACTCGCAAAGGTGATTGCTATCAATTGACAATCGTCATCTTGTTTTGTTTCTATTTATGTTGATGTCTCACCGACGTAATTGGTAGCTAATTATAACAATCGCACATGTAAGACCCTGTTCGATGTGTATGTCGGTGGCAGGTGTACGTACTTCCAAGTGATGTGACTGCAGTCCATGGCGCCAATGACGAACTGAGTTCATAAACTCTCTCTCTCTCCCCTTCTATTCAATTGGATTGATTTCACATTGAATGGTCTCATCGAAAGTGTTCAATCAATTACGTTGTGTTTGTTGTGTTTGTTTGTGAGTGTGTATGGCGATGACGTCAAGGTGCATTTCATTTTCGATTAACGTAAATATTAGCTTCATTAGTACTGACTGCACGTGAAGAGATGTGCACAGGTAAGGCTAATCAGTGAGAGGGGAGAGGGACAAAACCGGATAGCCATCATGCTAGTATGGTATGATCGCCAATGGTCAGACGGAATCGTTCACATGACCAAGGCTGAGACACTCGAACTATGCTATAATATCGAGGTCCAAAGTGGGAATTTTTGATGCTCCATACATTCAAGTCAACTCGAGTCACGTCACTCGCAAGACAAAGTACCTGAACAGGTAGTGCTGCTGGGGTGAGATTCGATCTTTGCTCAGCACCATTTTAAAGTGCTTGATTATTGCTAAACAGGTAGATGCACATTTCGGCTGAAAGCACCTATTCGACCGGTTAGGTAATGTCCAGTGGCAAAAGCTAGTTAACAATTGGACAAAAACGGTGCGACTTGTAGACTTGCATGTACTTGGTAGGAAAGTTGGTGCATTTACTTTCTATTTTTAGGAATTCTAATTAATACACTGCGGAACTAACAACATAAATGGGAAATTATATCAAGCAGATCAGCATTGAACAAACAAACAAACAAACAAACAGTGAAATCAATCAATGCTAATTAATTATTATTCGAAAATATAATGTCCAATTATATATTTCATCATAAACGTGGTCTATGATTTGTATTAATTAAGGCCAATTATCGCTATAGAGGTATAATTTAAAGGGCTGTTAGTAGTTTCAATTGATTTCCTTTGAATAAATTCGTTAAGAATAGAACACCTTGTATTGTGCAGAATGATCAATGATAATAATGAATAAATGCACGTAAACAAAACATATTTACACAATTGTGGCAGTTCGGTCGATCGATAAACTCACTCAATTCACATTCAAGTCGAAGTTGAGGCTTGTAGGTTAAGGTGAACTAGACGATTATTAATTAGACAAATTGATTTAGTGACTACATTTTAGTCGTCTATTTCGGTGAGATAAACATTGAAAGAATTGATTTTCAATAAATTGATTCTACTTAAATCGACTTTCGTCCCAAGTCATTTGTATGTTTATTGTTCATAAATATGAATCGATTGATTTGTGCATAAATTACTAATGAACAACACTATACAGCTGTAGCATTCACTAAATAATTAATTGCTACTCTCGAGATGACATTTGAGTGAATAAGCAGTTCCATTACACTCGAATCTTCTCACATTGCGCTGTGCGCTATTTGTCGATGCACTTGGACGTACCGAAACGAGTACATGTCGGTTGTGTGGTGGATCAGTCTGGTCTGCCATGCCACTGTCCACTGAGTGTGCGCATGTTTTGGTTTGTTGTCGATGTGGATCGTGTTGAAAGCGATTGCCAAATGGCCACAAGGTTGGTGTCATTGTGCCAAAATTCCCTGCATCATCTAACAACTTCTGCGGGAATACTTTTCATTTGAATGCACACCTCATCAACAATGAGCAGTTCTATATGATAAATATATTTCAGTGTGTCTTTCCGAGATGGTGTTCTTATTCATCAAGTTACTTCTATAATTGACATCCTAGATGATGTCAATTTATATTATTTATATTTCGTTCAATAAACATAACATTTCATTGGGCCAACCAAGACAGTCAATTTGCGTGTATTAATTAACTGCATCGACTAACTCAGAAATCTTGTATGATCAATGCATTTTTCAGTTGATATATCAAATTAAGTTAATGATCTACTCGGTGAATGTTTTGGTCTAGAAAGAATTACATTTCAATTTAATTCGAAAAATGTCACTAGATTGAGTCCAGCAATTTATTAATATTTTATTATGCGATAAATCTTTTAGTGGAGCATTATGGAGGTATGCAGAATGTTCAATTACCCTGGATTTTGTCTCGTGAAATGATATACTTTTAAAATTTTTAAATAATTCATTGTTTAATAAATTTGCTGAATTTAAAAAAATACTGTTGTACTGTGGCATAAAGGAAATTACGATTGGAATTTTTGTAAGGTGCCATTAAACCTGTTTCTACTTGATTTATGGTAGATTAGGTAAATGGAAATTATTGAGATAACACTTTTAGAAAAGAACATTACGTGAATGTATTGCTCATGGAATGTTTGTCTGAATTCATTAATTTAATTTTTTGGATTTATGAAATATATCCTAAGCCTCATGTGAATTGAATGGAAAGCAAACTTTTTTGCTTACTTATTGCTCAAATTGAAAAGCTGTGTTTGCATTATTTTGTTAATGATAACTCTAAATCAGTAATTGACGTTATACGAATTAATTGATGACTATTAACGTTTGTCCAAAACATCCGTAAATGCTTTTACAGATTTCAATTTTGAAAGTCGCATGATTTGAAAAGTTAGTTTCATTCCAGGTACAAATAGTGTACACTGGACAAAGAGCTCTCTAACGTACATTGGTGTTTCGATTAAATTTAACATTCGACAGAGATTATTATTAGATAGTGATGAAATTCTCAGAAAGAAAGGAATGATTAGCGCAATTGTGCAGCTCCGAGGGGGAAGATAAACACAAGAAGTCGTACGATGTTGAACGGCAACTAGAGTCAACTGTTCAATTTGTTATTTGATTTAGTGTATTTGTGCAAATTTGTGATAACTCAATTGAAGAGACTGGGCGGAACGTGAATGGCGAATGACGGTGGTGTGATTAAGCTAAACAACAACAAACTACGACAAATCGACTGTGCCACTGACTCAACCTTGACATTGAACACATCGAACGCACATGTGGCCGTGCCGGAATAGAGACATGTCTGCAGCGAAACTTGACACTAACATTTATTAATACTCTCATCGATCGATTGATTGTGCACGATGGTTCGCATGTGTTCGCAGGCCAGGACTGGACTTGCACTTTGTATTTAGTCATCTATTTGTATAATAATATTGCACCATGATGCACGTGGCCACTCGAGGGGACAATCAAGTACGAGCATGTTGGCCATTTGCGGAACATTTGAACTGATCAAGTGCAGTCTGAATTGCATCGAGTGATCGATTGATTGATGGCCTGACAGGGCTGTAAACTATGTTACAATAGTACCAAAATTAACGTGAGGGTTTCACACTCCTTTGACAGTGTTTGCTCTTAACCTGAACCAAACCGAAAAAGGAAAGTTCACTTTGATTGTGGTATGATGGCATAATTGCATTGCAGTCCCCCTACACTGATGCTATGCTTGGTTGCGAATTTCATTTTCGCTTTCAACTTCATCTCGTCTTAAGATTCGATTGGCAAATTCAATTACCCATTAAGACAAACAAATGCACTTTTAATTGACACCTCACTAGAAATGAGTTGGACTTTGTACGTCATTGCTTTCATTTGCTCCACACCGAGAATCTGTTTGCCAAAAGGCTTGCAAAGGCTCATTCAAACATTTGGACGGTACTTTCCCTGTGGAGCACAATAAACCGTGACGCCACATTGACCAATATGTGTGTGTTACTTCTGGCACAATTGCCATTATCAGATTTAAATCATTGCTTGTCAACAGAAATAACAAGACAAAACGGTTTGGGTCTCAAAACTTGAATTGTTTTGGTGTGGAAAGGCTTCACTAGATTGTATGATTTGAGATTTCCTTAAGGAGATAGTTTCGGTAGGAGCATCTTTACATGTTCACCAATTGGCTGGCCAGTTAGGACACGATTATGCATTGAGTATATTGTGAGCGCGTGAATTCCAATGGCGCCATTGAGGATGCTGTTGAGTGTGGGCCAAGAGAGTGACTTGTTCTTTTCTCGGTCAAGCAGTATTAAGCGCTAAGTGTGGAATGGTCACTCGCACCACTTGCAAACAATCTATCGGCCACTTTCATCTTCATCGTTCAGTGCAACTTTGCAAACTACAGACTTTGTCCTAGATCTGCAGGATCATTCATTTTGAAGAGAGAGAGAGAGAGAGAGAGAGAGAGAGAGCACACAACATCCTTAGTTGAAGACTCCACTTCACTCGCACTCAATCGACAATCTCCCCTTGCAAATAGTCCCGCCGGTTAGAGGGCAGAGGCAAACGAAGCTTTTTAATGTCCGGGTGCAACTTTGTAAGTGGCGCGATCATTACCGCACTGAGTAGTACAGCTAATATTACCATGACACAATGGACAACGCTGTCTGATTGTTTGCCGACCATCTATTATCGTTTAGCGTAATTATTCCACTTGATCTCCATGAAACTCGATATCGTTGCAGGAAGAGAAATAAACCGTATGCGATTTAATGCAAATTGCACTGGCACTTCTCACATATTTGAACTTGGCAATGGTCGATTGACGATGGTTTATTTTTTGCAGAACAATGCGCCATCTATTGGCTCAAATTCATTTCAGATACAAATAAAAATGAAAGTTGCTTATCCGTTAGAACGTCACACACAATTTGCACATTTTAAAATTTCAATTAAAAGTTTTCCATTTAAGTTTAAATTTTAATAAATAAATTGCACACTTAATTACGCAATACAAACTGCCGACTAAAAGCATTTATAATAGCATTTTACACTTTCGCGTAAGCTACAAACTGTAATAGCTTTATAAAGTTTAAATTATCAATTTAAATTGAATTAAAACTTTCTGTTGTGAAATTAAATTAGGCAAAATTTTGTTTTACTTTGCTCAAATTTTTGTTTTTAAAATGGCAACAAATAAAAATAGAAAAGAACATTTGTGAGAATAATGAAGTTTGTCTTTATAATTAAAGTTATTATCACGATGTGCACAAAGGAAGAGAGATGCTGATGATGCCATGCTGACAAAGATGCTAGCCAAGTTGTTGGTTCTATTGAACAATACAAATCTTTGGCTAATAAGAGAGTATAAAAACTTTTGAGCGGTTTCTCTAAGTGAGTGAAAAATGATCCGCCAGTGCCCGACTAAATCAGCGCAAAACCAAGGAGTAGCACACTAAATTAGCTCGATTTACTCCGAAATGACTCGAGACTAAACAAACAAGTCAGTGCCCAATTTGTCAGAAGTCGGTTGAGTTGGCACAAACTTTTGTGTCCCACTTTAGCGTCCTGCCTGTATGACGGTGCATGCCTGTAAGATCGCCTTGCAGGTATATCATTTTCTCTGCATGAATCCTTTCTAGTATTGGCCAATGTTTGCATTGCCCGAGTAATACTCACTGTCAGAATGGTTCACCAAACAAATCTTGTTATGCTAATGTGTGTCTTGTACAAATAGACCATTCAAATAGATGAACGACCAATGTAGGGCCAATAGAATTACTCGGCATGGAATTGGTTTCTGTCAACAGTGATGACGTATTGACACGAATCAAATGTCTTCCTTCGATAGAGTCATGTTTGACTTACAAGCTATCATCATCTTCTGTCATCAAAGTGTCCATGCACTTGGGGAATTTGGTCGCTTTCTGGTGCAAGGTTAAATTTTAAATTTGATTATTTCAATTTTATTAGGTTTCGGTTGGAACAATTCATTTTGTCGATGATGTACATCGACCCGTAGCTGACACAAAACCTGTGAAATTCTGGTAAAAATTCAACATGCCATGTTTTAGGGAATATATTAAATTAACAATGGCAATATTGCAATATTGCAAAATGCCTTGGCTCTCTAGTCCAACAAGAACAAATAGGGAATCTAATATAATTTGATTGGTTCAGTTGAATGTAAATTAATGGATGCAGTCGGAGTGATGCTTGGTGATGAAATCACTCTGACAACACATCAAGGTAGGTCGCACTGCATTGATCAAATGTCAGGGTGGCGCTATTCTTGGCACATCATTATTATTTGACATTGGCCAAATTGAATTTGTTCGGCTCGGCAATGAGTTTGTTTGATTTGGCCAGCCCGAGACCCAATTCAGTGTAGAATGGAAAACAAAAAGAATATTGCCTCAGTGCAGTGAGCAGAATCGAGTTGTACAAATGTGGTGGGTTGGTGGTGAGCACTGTTGTGAGATGTCAATTGGGACAAAAGCTGCCAGACAACAAGTGCGATCCAGGACTGGGCCGAGTCTTGTCGAGTCGATGCAATTTGGCATGGAATACAGTCGAACCGCTGTTGGCCATTGGTTCTGTGCTGTTGGACCGAGTCACTTCACACTTGGTTGAAGCGTAATTCAATTAATCCACTTCATGTCTGTCTAACTTTACCACAGATCAATTAACAATTGAATAAGTAAGTGCTTAGTGAAGGCATTAATTCATCATTTTACTCGACTCTTCCATGTATGTCATTTTTTTCGAAGCAAGAGCCAATTTGTTGAGCTCTATATAGTAAATTAGAGGATTCCTCTCGACGTGGTAAATTAAATTTTCACTTTCAGGTAATTTGCTTGGCAGTCTTTCTGCATGATTTGGCTTGGTTTGGTGGTGTGGCGTGTGTGTCTTCCATCTCTCATTGGCGTTCGATGGGACGAGGAGACTAGACTGCCGACTACCACTGACAACTGAGGACTGCTGCCTGCCACATCGAGCCCGGCATCGAACCTGTCAAGTGCATCATTCCGCATTGGACCCTTGTGCCGTGCAGAATTGTTCTCGTTGTGTCGCATTCGTTCATTCACGTTCATTAGCGCTCAGGAATTCTCTTGTTTATTCTCTTGTTGTGTCGTTACAATTGTTAACAGGTTTGTTACCAAGCATCGTTAGTTGCCTGTTTTCTCGTTATTGGTTGCTTATTGAGGAATTCGACAATGTCCAACTCGAGCAATTCGAAGATTCCTCGAATCGAGTTGACCCGTGAACGGTCTTCTACATTGGAGTCAATTCAATCACTCACTCGAGCCATTCGCGAGTCACTTCGACTGCATAGTGTTCGACGTGAAAAGAAACGGCGACAGAAGAAAGCCGCCAAAGGTGATGGCTCTTTCCTGGATGTTAAGGACTCGAAGCGCATTCGAAGCAAGTCGATGGACGATGGCAAGATCGATGACGAAATCGATGGATATAACGAGATAAGCGACGTGAGTAGCTAATGTTGGTATTAGTCGCGTTAAAATTGCCTTTGATTTCCTTTCAGATTGGAATCAGTGGAGTAGTCGTCAGCGACATTGGCCCAGTCACCGAATGTGCAAAGGACTATCTCACTCGAAATGCGACGCAACCAAATGCAACTGAACAACAAGAAGATGTGTTTGAGGATGCCAAGGACCAAGAGGACAAGGACGAGCAAAAGAAAATTGATTCCGATCAGAATCGACAACGCCGTCACTCAAAGTCAGTGGACGAGTTTGAATTGGCTCATATGCGCAAACAAAAGCAACTAGAGCCAGAGCAAGCAACTGATTGCGAAGCACGCAGAGCCAAACCCCAGCAGATGTCCCTAGACATAGTGGACCGAGAGTACTTGAGCAAGCAACCAGCTCGACAAGCATCTATGCCTAATGCGGGCTGTAGCATTCGACGTCAATCGAAGGACGATTCAGAGGTGACCAAGGTGGACGCTAGCGTTCTGCGTAAGCGATTTGCTCGCTTACTGGACACTCTTCGATCACACAAGTTTTCCATTTCGTCGTTGGAGGAGAATTCGGCCAATCTCAAACCGGATTCCCATGTTTAATTATCAAGGGAGATTTCCTTCATTGACGTGAGCAAAGCATGCTTTCGAACTTGCAGGTTCAGTGCAAATGGCACGCTTGCATCGATCCAAATTGTCACCTTTCCATGGCCCAAACAAGTCCTTCACGTACTGTTGCACTAAACTAATTAACTTAAACTTTGCATATATCCATAGCACATGTTCCCAATCCCTTTTGAGCCCAGATCCACAGTTGCCAAAACAGAATATCCAGTTATCATTATAAGAGAATATATCATCGTCAATATAATATATCAACGTGTGTTAAACATTGTTAAACATTTCAATAATTTAAATATAGTAAATTTGTTTGTCTGTCCGTTGTGTTGTGTTGAATCAATTAGAAATAGCTTTCCCAGTCGTAGCTGTACTCGAGTAGACTGGACTCTTTACTGCTCTCATGGTTCATTTTGGAGACGGTCAGTTTAGCCTCGCTGGAACAAGTGGACGAAGTGTTTGGCGACGAATTGGATAGTTTTGCTGAGTTCTTTCGCAAGACAAACGAAGTCTTTCCACCACCTCCACCTGGACTCAATTTGTTACCATCGGACTGCAGGCCGACAGTGTCAAAATAACGAGTGTCGATATTGGACGTGAGCTGAGGAACGATAGGAGGAACAAGTTTGCGGGACAAAAGGTGATTCCAGTTGAAGCCCGAGAACCACTTGTGTTTCTTGATGTCTGCGTAACCATTACGACCTCGTATACCTAATCGCTCGGATGGATTCTCTCGGCACAGGGCACGGATCAAATTGACACAGTGCTTAGAGAAGGTGCTCTCGTCAAATCCGATCGAATCGAATCCTCGTAAGATTATGTGATATGTCTGCAAAGGATCGGACGAAGTGAAAGGAGGTCTGCAAATTGATTTAAAATTAATTATTGTAGTATTCCAAAACATTCGGTGCATATTTACAATCCGGTGAGCAGTTCGTATAGTAATATTCCAATTGACCAAATATCTACTGCTCGGTCATGACCACGGTTGAGCACAATTTCGGGTGCCACATACTCGGGAGTGCCACAGAAGGTCCAGGTCTTGTCGCCTGGTTGGAGGAACTGCAAATGAATGACAAAGTTTAACTTTCTGCTAATTATTAGGGTCAGATTGAATGTCGCTGGCAAGTTTAAAATATTTCAATTGAATAATCACAAAGCATTCTTTTTGTATTTAGTTCTGCTTGTTTGCAGTGGCAAACAAATGAATGAAACTCACGCAGAGTCTAGGCAAACAGAATGACAGAATCGTACGGCTCGTCAATTATTTGTCTACATGCATGGCTCGCGTGTCAGTGTATTTCTACATAAACTTGCCCACCAAATTTCAATCAATCGAACCTTGCTAAATCCAAAGTCGGTCAACTTGAGATAACCTTCCGCATCAAGTAGGCAGTTCTCAGGCTTGAGGTCGCGGTAGATAATATTGTTCAAATGGAGGTATTGCAATGCCTCGATTACACAGGACATGTAGAATCGAGCTGCTTGCTCTCCGAATGGTCCTCTGTGGAGTGAGTACAATTAGCCTGTGGCAGTGAATAGTTGGCGGTAATTACCTTTGTCTGAGCACAGTCCACAACTCACCACCAAGTGCTGTCTCCATGAGAAAGTAGACATTCTTGTCATCACGGAATGTACGAAACAGCTGCACCACAAACTGGTGCTTGCCAGACACTCGCTGCATGACCAACTTCTCATTGATGATATGCTGCTCCTGGTGAGAGGTTCGCACAAAATCTTTCGAACACCGTTTCAATGCAAACACTCGATTCGGACTTGATTTGGACTTGACCAGGTGCACTATGCCAAACCCGCCCATGCCCAACTGGCAGACATGTTCGAGGTCATCCAAAGTGAGACGATAATAGAATGGATCGGGCGTGCCACTTGTCTTCTTGTCATCAAAGTCCTTCTTGCTCACGGACAGAGTCGCGAGGTGCGAAGTCAAATTATTCGTTGCCTTGCTGAGCAGATCATTGGCACTTTTCAGTGGGGAGAAACTGTTGTGATCACTCTCGTTATCATCGTTGTACGACTTGAAACTACGACAAATTGATTAAATTATAATTATAATTAGTTAAACAAAATCAAACCGAATCTCATTGAGATTTCCGATTAAGCTGAAGAAGTTGGCATGATCGAGGACAAGACATTCACAATCTTCAGAGATGACATTGGCGGTTCGAATGGCGGCACTTTCATCTCCTGTGAAAGTGTCATTTTCGTTCAGGCCCAGAAAGAGTGCTTGTTCTCCGAAGTAGTCACCAATAGTCAAGGTCCGAATGGTTTCCTCCTTCACCACCGGTGCACCCGAATTCTTCGACTTGCCGTCAGGCGAGCCAGGCCTGTGCTGTCGGACCTGAGTCACTCGCACCATTCCTTTGCTGATGATGAAGAATGACTCCCCGAACGAGCCTTGACGGACAATGTACTCTCCACGTGGATAATAATCCTGTCAACAATAAGGAATATGTCAGAAATGTGTTCTACTGGCAACATCTAAATCATACATAATTCAATGACCTCACAGACTGCATCAATCTCACTTGCAATGTTTCGCATCAAATTTTCATGTCGGCCTAACCAAACAAATAATACCATGGTATAATAACTCATATATTGATAAGTTGATTGAAAAAGTTTCCACTTTGCGCACAGGAATTTTTCAATTTGCAATGTGTCAAATGAGCAATGAGCACTGCAGATGAGATGCAATAAGATGCAATTTCCAATAAAGCAATAATGCATTTCTACATATATTTACAACTGCCTATGAGTATTACTCTATAGACACCTCATCAATGGCCACGAGCTCGACACTGCCTCGACTCGACTCCACATGAACATCTAAACAGCATTGTTCAGTGTGGAGTGAATAATTAATAAATGCACTAATTAATTGATTCGGCGAGTGATGTTTCCTCTGTACCTGGTCCATGGCACTAGTGCTCTGTGGCGCCACCGAGACTCACTGCTCATTTTCATTTGGGTATTTATTTTCATAACCCATTTTGCTCATTAATTATTGACCAAATATGTTTATTGTCCTGCCAGCAAAGATTAGTTCATTAATTAATTTGGTATTATTCAGCATCGACAATAAAGCAGCATTATTGTGAATTGTAAATTTAGACACTCATTTCGGTTTTGTGCATGTAATTGGATAGTTTGCTTTGTCAATCACTCACCACTTCAACCACGTCGGATATTTTGCTTATTTTCTCGTCATTCAGGTTTTGCAACACAGGAACACTAATGAATAAACATTGAAAGATCAATTAATCACTCAAATAAGCAAACCTTTTGAGGAACTGTTTGATGGTCTGTGATCGGTCAAGGCAAGTCTTCATCATGATCATTTGGAACACCTTTCGGTCTAGAACCCAGGCTCGGACTCTGGTGATTGCTAAATTACAAAATAAACAATATTTTGGTATTATTAATGAAATTGCACTTACTTTTGACCGAGGCAGTTCGAGTGCAATTGTAAAGTAGAGCCAATTCACCAAATGCCTTGCCTGGTCCCATTTGATTGACCGGCTTGTCGTGTGCATCAATCACCTCGCAATGTCCATATGTGATCACATACAGGTGTGAGCCATAGGTGCCTCGGCGGCAGATGTAACAGTTCTTATTAAACTCCTTCTCATACATCGAGTCCACTATAAGGTCCAGCTGTTCTTGGTTGAGATAATTTTTAAGAAAACTATTGTCCAACAGGGCCTCTTGAATTATACGACGACAGTCAAAGTCTTTCCAAACAAAATTGACGTTTTGCATTGGGTCGCCGAGCGAGGTCATCGAGCCGTACGACTCGCCACTGACGCCTTGCTTCTTGTTGGGATAGCTCAGTTTGCCATTGTGCCCAGCACCGTCCGCGAGCAGCATGGTCATCGAGAGGGACGGCTTCAAGGCGTTGATTGCATCTGAATGGTCCAGCACAGAGCGAAGTTTGTGAATCTCTCGATGAAGTTTGAGCAGTTGCTGTTCTCTTTCATAGATTTGTCGCTTTGCATCTCGCAATTCAAGTTTCAATTTATCTACTTCACTGGACGGTTCCTCATTACTGTTGGATGAGCCTTGATTGCTGCTGATTGTGGTCTTTTTGCTGCTAGCTCCTCCACCACTGCTTGCACGACTTGCTGATCTGCTTGAGTGGCAAAGTGAGATCTTCGCATTAGGACCTAGACTATTCGATCGCTGGTTAGACAGAATGGAGAAGCTAGACTTGAGTAGTCCTGGTGAGCCCGCCACGCTTGGAGCTGAGCAAGTAAGGTCCTCCGCGGCACTGTCCTCGTGGTGAGCCCGACGACGATGCAAATGATTATTGCCCGACAAGTAGTTTCCCATGATGAGGTGTTGAGGCACGACAGGGGTTCCTCAACTCAAGTGGTCCCAAGCAAATGAATGCACTGCAGAAAAGATGCTCGACAGGGGTACCACTAACCAAAACAGTAGCGCGTCAACAAGCGAAGATGCTTCTTGTCTGGATTGGTCCAACCTATGAAGGAAATTAAATAATTTATTTATAATCTTTCGCTGATCAATAGTTCCCTTTAGCACAAGAGACAGACTAGCAATACAAATTGGCGAGCATAATGCTTCGTGTCGGTATCAAGTGTCAATGATTGATGAGCTCGTCCTCGAATGTTGAGCTCGCCGTGGATGGCTCTGTCTGAAGTAGCAAGCACCGAACTGTCCCATGCCTGTGCCCACTCGATCCACCAGTGGTCATAAACTTGTTTGTCGTCCCGGAAGCCGTACACATGCACATCGCCATTGAACCAGTCAAATTGAGTACAATTTAACAGATCAACTTCTAATTAAATCTGTGGCCAGTGTCATTGGACAATTCTGGATAATCGAGCCACTTTGCAGGAATACAACTAGCACTAGTGGCTATCCACCCACTCAATTCGGCTATGCAGTGCCAGTCAATTTATTATTAATAACTCGGTCGAGCACATTTGCATGCATTCTTAATTAACTGACTCGACCTAGGCGGTATTAAGTGAAATGAGAGATGACGCTGCTAATTAACGGTAACCAGAGATGATGAGTACCACCAGCAGTGCAAACCAACATCACCAAAAACAGCAACACTCGGAATTGGCAATTAGATCGCTCATCTGCCAAATTAATACTTTCAAATCTGCCAGCTTAAGCTTAGCTTCTAAGCAATCCCCCATTTTGCAACTCATGGTCTGTCTCATCAGACAATTATGAGTCGTCACAAGCCACCTTCAGTTGATTTTTATCTCAACCTAAATTCAAACACTTAAATACAATAAAAATGAATCAAAAATGTATAGAAGAGCTAAAACAGTTCTTGAAATTGTCAAAGTCTTCAATTTGTTTCACTCCGTTTTGCCATTGCTACACCATAGTGCACATAAGAATGCCATTTAATGAACAGTTCGCTAATTTGCATGGAATTTAGTATCGGATTTCGCTGATTCCTTTGTGCCAAATGTCTCTCCAAAGTGTCATAATTAACGAGAAGAACGACAGACAAAAAATAAAATAATTAAAGTATAAATTAAGTCGGCAGACTTAAGAATCTAATTAACCAGTAATCAAAAGACGGATGGCAATACTTACGCAATACCGAGAAAATGTCTTCTCGAAAAGTTAAGCCAAACTGTAGATGAAGATGAAGAAAGAAGAGAAGAGGAGAAAGTTGTTTTTGTTGGTTGCCCGATGATGAATCTGTTTACGAAGTGAATTCGAGATGGCAACTAACGAGCCAATAATTGCGATAACAAATTGATGATTAACAGACTGGGCAAAGTACTTAAGGGGTAAATGGGCGATCGGGTGATGGCGATCGTGGTGTTGCGCAAACAAAATAGGCCAAACCGACTCAAGATGGCACAGACAGTCGGCTCGTGTTAATCTATATTAATTGGCTGTTTATATTGCCAAATGAGTTTGCTTGTGCGTTGGTGGAAATGGAGGAGTGAGGCGATGCTCACTGCACTGGCACACACACGCCAATTGGTCTCGGTGATTGGTTGCGAATGGCAATGTGCACCGGGCAAATTAGCAACCTACCACGAGCGTGCCAGTGTCGAGACAATTTGAGTAGTGTCTTCACTGCTCTTCTGATCGTGCTCACTGGCACTCACTGTGCAACGGATGCAGTCGGCAATGATGCAAATTGTTTGCTTTCCCCGGCTGATTTGGGTCAATATTTAATGAGCGAAGGAGGGTGGAAGGAATCACTACAACATACAACAATAACACGAGAGAAGGGTGAAGCAATGATTCGCCAGAGCACTATGTGCATCTTTCAATGCACTGTCTCAATCAATGGCTAAGTAACATCATCTCCACTGTGAGTGATTCTGCACAGATTGGCACTGACAATCGAACGGCGCCAATATCACAACTGACAGTTGTTGACTTATGGCTATGGCCACTGGCCAGTGCGTTGGGATGAAATTCTTTTGGACACAGGAAAGCAATGCAATTAGTCTCACATTACAAGGACAGTGAGTGGTGGACCAATTGAATTGGCTCGGCATTGAGCATTGCATTGCACTCTGTTGTGATTCGTCCCAAAACTATTCCTGGACAGTGATGAAGCACAATTAGGCAATTAAAGGGTTCACTCAACGGATGAATGTGATATTCGATTACGGCAAGATGAGTTGGCGTTGGTAATAAATTATATTAGCCTACAAGAGCAACAAGCAATCCGGTGTACTCGAGTCGAGCAGCAATTGGTCAGATAATTGAATTGATTTGGCACCAAGAAGTGCCATTGACGAACACACAAATAGATTCGATTGGTAGTGCGTTTGTGAGCATTGCGATAGTCAAGTGCTCACTTGAAGGGCAACCTTTCATGTCCTAATGGGTCTTTGGGCTACACAGATTGTATGCACAGAAAGTACATTACTACTAAACTAAGCCCAAGATGAATAGTTAGGCACATTTGATGCTTAGTTGGCTTTTTGTTACAAGTTGATGTTGAATTTCTTCTTCTTCTTCTTAATTGTCTTCTCGTTGTCCAGTTAAGAAGCATTGGCCGATTAGTGATGGAGTTCATTACAGAATGATTTATATTTTTCAGTGTGAAATGTTGAATAAAAAATGTCAAAAACGCGAGTGCAAGTGTTGGTTAACAGTTTAATGTAGACCCATGCTGGCCATTTAGTAGTATCGAATGATCGAGTTGTGAGCGGATGGAAGAAAGATCCATTGCCGCATCTACATGAGCACTGTCTGAGCACGGCGACGCAAAGCATCAAAGTGAGAGAGAAAGCAAGGCAGGCAAGCCGCTCGAGAGGCAACAGAAGGAATTGGCGCAAAGAGTTGTCTGTGTGGCTTGCTCGAACAGACGAACAAAACAATGCAAGGAGAAAAGTATGCAGGAGGGAAAGTGGCCCAGTGGTTTTCTTTCCAACTGGTTAGGTACTCACTTTGATGCTCGACGGGAGAAAGGAGGAAGTGCACTTAGGTAATTGGTGCAATCACACCACCAGAGACAGTTTTAAACTTAATTAAACTTTAATTTACTTATCGATAACTCTCACAGCCAGTGCTATCGATTAATTCAATTTGTCCTCTGTCTCGGTGTGCATATGTGCAATTGGCAGCAGTCCTTCTAGTTGGTACCGAGTGACAAAATCAATTACAGTCAAATTGTTGGTTTGTGCCGTGGTGCATCGCTGCCGGAATCATGGCAACAAATGCTCCAACTGTCCGATTCGAACTTTGTACTTGCAAAGACTTTCACGCTACTTTGAACACCGTGTGAAAGAACCGCCTAACAAGGCCAGGAAGGGACAGTTTGGTAGATGGCAAGTGGCAATGGAATTAATTCGAATATTAAACACCACAATGGTGACAACAAACAAATGACAATTGGTTCTATGTCCCACTGTGCCACTGACTGCTTGAGACTGCTGACAAATTAAATAGCCGAAATTATAAAATGGAAATGCTCTCGGGCCCTAATTGAATTGACTCAATGCGATGGTTAGTGCATCCATAGGTTAACAAAGGCAATGAAGAGCTCCATTCTATAATTGGCCTTGTGTGCTCATTGGATAACCGTGATCACCATTTAGAAAGCATTTAGTATGATTGAAACAACACAAGGTGGTCATACCAACGTAGAGAGCAATGGACCAACGAATCGGTGATGACCCAATTGCCACACTATGTCCGACTCGATCTTGTATCAGTGATGTGACCACCAGGGAAGAGAAATTTAATTTATAATAGGAAATTTTAAATTACGACCACACTAAACAAACTGAATGCTTGCCACTGAGGCAATGACTGATGCTACTGTCGTGGTGGCAAAACATGGTGCCACTTAATAACGCGCACATTAGACATCACACTGTTTGGTAGGAGGGAGAGGCGAAGGAGGCTATCAGATGTTATGATTAGATACGTACAGGAGAGAATGGATGGAGTGGAACGATGTGATTGAGTCTCGTTGAAACCAAGGCGACAAGTGATGCTGACACAGCGGTGCGATTTGCCACCAGCCAATTGAGACACACTGCCATACGTTCTGTTGCTGCTTGGTTCGGGCCATGGCAATATAGACCTGAGAGAGAGAGAGAGAGAGAGAGAGAGAGAGAGAGAGAGAGAGAGAGTGTTAGCCAAGAGGATGCTGTGCACTCCCAACACAAGTGCAACAACTGACTGGCTGCATTTGTGCATTGCCGTCATTATTAGCGCTATCTTCAACATTTAGGCACAATTGTGGACAACTCAGCAATTGTCAACTGTCAATTGTCAGTTCGACCCTCTTGCACGATTCACCGGCAACACACAACAAAGACCGGATTTGTAGATATATTCTTACTGTTATTGGAACGACACGTTTGAGTCTATTTGCGATTTGTCGTACTTTTCCTTTCCACACAAACACACAAACCAAACTTGCCATTATATTCTCACTCAACAGTGCATATGCATTCTGGCTCAATTATCCCACTTCACCTGAATGCAGTTTGATTCCACAATTGTTGGCCCAAATCTTTTTGAATAAGACCAAAATTATACTTACCATACTTAAATGCCTAGCCTAATTGCACTCCATAGAATTGCTCTCATGCTAATTTATATAATAAAAAATATATAAAAGTTCTTCAAATCACAGAAATTGAATTATTCTCTAAGTGAACTTATTTATTATTTTAATTTATGTACAAAAATGCATTATATTATTAATTTGAATATTTTAATTCAATTTATTTTGCATAATAATAATTCTGTTGAATTTTGGATGGTTGTAGGTAGACAGGCTTGACTTGACAGACAGTAGGAGAGAATGAGAAGTACTTGGATTTAATTAATACCAAATGATAATTTCTCAGATGTGATTTGACCATTCTTATTTGTGAGGCAAATGTGTGAGTGGCATTATCATTTGGTAATTAGATTGCCGATTCAAATGATCTTGCTCGAGTCGGCCAAATTGAATTATGTCACCAGTGGGTAGTGCAAATTACTGCCGACGATAATGCTCGGTGATTCGGTGCATGCCACTGTGCACTGCACACAGACCAACCAAATGCTCTGAAACATCTAAAACCAAGACAAATTACAATGGAAAATATTCGCAAAATATTAATATACTAAGAATATTTGGCCACACAACTGACAAAACAAAACCCCATTGTCACCATCGGCTTTATTGTTCAAGCTTTGTTATGGTTCATTTTTGGGTTGGGTATAGTTGAAATTTGAAAAAATCAAACAAAAAAACAAAAACTGATGATTCAAGCAATAAACAATCCAATGGAAAATTTTAATGCATTTTTAATTAAAAATATGCTAAAAGGCAATGGAAATGTATCTTGACAAATAATGTTTAATATTTTCAAAGGCAAAATATATAGATATTTTCGATATTGAATATTGTAAAGTTTGTGTACAACATTTTTTGCCTTTTCCTACGTAATTAGCAATAATAAAATATAGAGTGTCTCACAATAATTTTCAAAATGGCTCGAATTATTATTTCATGAATAGTTTAAAGCTAGCTCACCCAGTGGTGACCATCGACATAATTCAAGAAATGCTTCCCACCAAAAATCAGCGAATAAAACCAAAGTCTATGGCACCACTGAGAGTTGAATTCTACCGGAATTGCAGGCCATTAAGTTCTGTTGGTGCACAGTGTGCCAGTGCAGTACATCCAGTGCAGTACTTATCCAAGCCGGACATAACTTAACAAACGTAATGAATCGGGTTCACATTGGCCAACTAACTCACAGTCAGTGAGCACCGTCACTCTGGCTGCACTCGAATGTGTCACACTTGGTCGCCATAATCATTCACACAAACACTAATCCCGAGTCTAATTGCAAAACAGTTTCACTGCAAAGTGCTAATCAAAACTAATCGAATTCCATTTGTTTGTTTGTCCAGTGAGGAGCTATCCAAAACATATAGACATGTTTGCGCGCTAAAAGCTAATTTACAGTGAATCAACGTTTTTTACATTTACTCACTCAATCACCCACTCACTCAATCACTCATTCATACTTTGTGAGCGATCACGGATTCAATGGTAAATCATTTTGCATTTGCCTATATTTGCTCAGTGTAAAATTGAAAACAGTCCAACCTGCCTTGCACACACTCAATTTCATTTGACTCTCACTTCGCCCAATTAAATACGATCAAGTAGAAGCAAACTTTTCTCTTTCGTAAAATACCTTTCATGTGACATTTTTGTTTATTTGGATTTGGGCAAATGCTCTAGAATATTCATTAGCGGACAAGCATGCCACGACAAGACTTAGATTGGTATACATCACGATATTGTCCCACACGGAGGAGAAAGCATTTCTTAGTAGAAAGTTTACTTTTATATTATAAAATTGCTTCATATTGAAAGTGAAGCTTAAATGAAAAAATAATTTTGCACAAATTAATTAATTAGTTGTAGATTTAAGTGCAAAATCATGCAACCAGACGTTCCAAGGCGATGATTAATTTTGTATAAGCTGTCAAATATCGAGTTAATATGTGGATGTGACTTTTTGATATTTCTAAGAAATAAACACTTTTCAGTTGTGATGTAGGAAACATTTATTTAATGGTGCCAAATTGGGTTAATTCCAGTGATACCAAGATGGACAGAAGCACACAATTGTGTTTGTTTAAAAATTTAAATATTAAATTAAATGTTTAATTTGCGTTTATTCCCAGTTCTGCACTTTCACAAATGTTTGTGTGAAACAATGGTTTCTTAAGAATGCAGAACATTAGCTCAATGCATTTTTTCGTAAATTTACTTTTAGATCTGTTTGCGATCTGTTTGTGATTCTTATTAGTTATGATTATTAAATGAATTGATTGACAGTGAGAAGAGCAATAGACATCTCCGTCAACTAAAATGAGCAAAATCACTCATTTGAAAAGTATTAATATAATATTATGAATTGTCCTTCAGTTATATAGCTATTTGTGTGTGTGTAGCTTGTAAATTGAATGCATTCAGTGGGCACATTGAAAATGGCAATGCTAACAAAATGAGAATACACTACAGAGTCCAGATTGGATGCTAATGTGATGTGATGAGTCGAGCGATGACATTGCTCAGTGGTGAGGCTAATTTACAATTGGCTCCTTCTCTCTATACAAATACACAACACTCACGGTCGCTCAATATATTCTCATCAGTGAGAGAATATCGCTAAGAGCAAAAAGGAAGGTAAACATCACTTTGATCTTACGGAGAGAAAATTATCCGGTATGTGATCGAGTCTTTCTTGATGAGAACGATGAGAGCACTTTGGGTAATTTCGATTAATTGCCATTACGATGATTGATTAGAAATAAGTCCTAAAGTGAATAGACTTCCAAGAAGGAACTAAAATTTTTATCAATAATAATCAGTATATATACCGAACAGTACCATAGATACTTTCTTAGATAAAACTATTCAATGAAAACTATATAAATGTCAATTTATTGCGACTAATTGTTAGCTTCACTGCAATGCATTTTTAAGTTTTATTTTACCCAAAATATAAAATTGTTTCATAGCAAGTCAACCTAGTTAGCAATAGTTTAAGAAGGCCAATCCAAGACAAATGCATCAAATACAAAGGACGGGAACAATGTTCAAAGATGATCTCGTATTTCGATAGAAGAACATAATTCGATACAAGACTTTGATATTTAAAACCGACATATTGATGTTTGGGTTCCACTTTGTCCGCTCATGTATTAATAATATTTCCTTTCTGTGCAAAGCGCATTAACTGGCACCGTGTCGGCAATTTTTATTATTACATGTCGTCGTTAATATTAAATTTAATATTTATTTCGTATTTAAAGTACAGGATAACTTCAGTAGTTTGGAAAAGCACAATTTCGCATACTCTAAACTCAATTTAAATTTAATTAACACAATTTAATTAATTAATTCGTAAGCTTAAAATTGATTAATTTAATTGAAATTGCCGAGTTAAAACCCTGATTATGATAGACATTTAGGAAATTAAAAGAGTTTTGAATGTAAAACTTAATTACAAAAGTGATACAATGTTTTCAACTGATTTCCCTTTCGATTGTTTGGTTATGTTTGGCAATAAACAGCACACCTCAATTTGACAGCAACAACCAACATTGTTAAGTAGTTACAAACATATCAATCAATTTTCCGAGAAAGTCCGACTAGCAAGTCTCAAGATTGCATCACCTGCTGCTGTTCAAATGACCCTTGCATGTGTTGAGTGATTGCATTCAATATTTATAATACAAGGTATAAGTTATTAAATTTAATATATATTGATCGAATCAAACTGTGGGCAAGAAGAAATGGTTCTATTCAATTCTGTGGAGTTGGTTGCGACCTAAATTGGAACATCGGCCCACAATGCAATGACAATACTTTCCGCTTCACTTTGTTGCCACACATATGGCCAGGGAGTGAGCGCACTGTACAATG
This sequence comes from Rhizoglyphus robini, assembly GCA_023373905.1. Lineage (NCBI taxonomy): Eukaryota > Metazoa > Arthropoda > Arachnida > Sarcoptiformes > Acaridae > Rhizoglyphus > Rhizoglyphus robini. The sequence continues at coordinate 6,673,201 of JAKIJQ010000001.1, read as the reverse complement.
CTGCACAATCCAATAGATTTCTCAATTCACTTTGCTAAATCTCTTTATATTCTCAAGTGAAGGAGAGAGTACTTTCCACTGCTGACACTGTAAAGTAAGCAACACAAAGAAGAAACATCAGTTTTGTTCATCTTTCTTTAGAAACGAATGAAAATAAAAGTTTTACAGATTTTATTCATTGAAGTGATCAAGGTGGAGGACAAGGCAAGCAAAGCAAGTACACTGGTGGATTGGTTTATTTACCGAAGCAAAATTGATTTGTTCACTCACCACTCGACACCGAACATAATCCTTTCGCTCATTGTTTGCATACACTAATTGAGAGGACATATTTTGGCATCAATGCATAATTGAAACCGTTACTCGATACTTTGAGCCAACACAAATTGACAGACATGTTTGCTTTGAAGACTTGACTGGCGTGAATCGAGTGACGCAAATCCTGCTGGTGAGGAAGTGGCACTTGCTGTCATCACTGATCACTGATCACATTGCCAATTGATACCGATGAGAGGATTAGTCAACGCACAGTGACTGAGTGTATAATCAATCACAAATTATACCGAATTGAACGAATCGATTCGATAGTAATCACAACAACAAAACAAACCACTCCAGATTGGCTCGACACATTTGTACAAGTGTTTACTGGCGCACACAGCGCAAACATTGATATCTGCCATTACATTGCATTGGACAATAATACTGTGCAAAGGATTGAACAATCTTTGTTCAGCAAGATAATCCAACTTCATCTCTGTAAACATGCCGATTGGCTGAATCACCATTTCAATTTCAAACTTTGCCTTCCTACGAATAAACTTTAATTCATTCAAAAGACAAATTGGGAAAGAATTTGTCTTGAACAGTTATTTTACAGTTGGAGCCTCCGAATAAGGAATCGGAATCGAATTGGGTTATGAATTATTTATTAGATTATTAAATTGGTTCACTGCTAGTTTGCAATTGTGGGGAAAACTAATTGCGCTGCAATTTTCCATTAATCACAAAGCGAATAGCAAACCGATTCTTAATTGTAAATGCATTCCAAATATAAAAAGTTGTGATGATTGATTATGTTTATTCGATTTCAAATACTAAATTAAATTAATTAGTCTAAAATAAATTGAATACAAATGCAAAATTTCAGTCAACATTCGTTTGATCAATTAAAAAAATTCGAATCAAGTGTTCCAAATTGTGTGAAATATTGTTAAGACAAGTTGCAGTGCATCAAACTCTCATTAGTAGCGAGTTGAATACTTTGTTGCACTTTCAACCATGTGGTCACAAAGTAATTTCTATTCCATTTTTTTCTTGCTTGGCTTATCCTTTGGAATATTTCCAAGCTCTAGCGCAGATGTAAGTTCACACAAATGAATTAATTGATGAATAAAGCCATTTGTCTATTAATCTGTTTATCTATCCATTTACAGGGCGATCCATGCCAAAACATCCTGGTGGTGAAGGAAACAATCTTGTGGATCGGACTGTTTCGAACACGGATGGTGTTGATGACCGATGCAGACAACGTGTACGACATGTCAGTCAGCGCACTAGACCACTCAAGTCACCATTTGTATCTTTCTGGAGTGCAGACTCGCAAGGAAATCTATCCTAAACTGGACGAGAAGATTCGCTCCGATGGCACAGGTTTCTTCAAAGGCACAATCAAGCGACTGGCTGTGGAAGATGAAGCCGGCGAGTATCTCTATGTAGAGACCACTGACAGAGCAAAAGGCAACGTGTACGACATTAAGAATCAAGAGACACATGACTACAAAATCAAGGATCTCCTCCTTGACCCGGATGAGGTGGCAATTTCATCACCAGACGCCCTGTCTTACTATGTGATCGAAAATTCTAAAAGCAAGAGAGCCACCATTAGAAAAGGTTAGTATTGATCTTTAAAATGTACAAGATTGGTATTAACAGATTCGTTTAAATTGACCAATCATTTAGGTACTTTTCTTGGTGGAAAGCAATTGTACGAGTCGAGTAATGTACAATCTTCCTCGGAGCCGTTCTATTTCTGCAAGAAGAACGAAAACGAAGACAAGATATTTTTGTCAAAGACAAAAGGCGAATGCACCAACTATTATGTATGGGGCACTATTAGCCAGGGCTTCAGTGACCAGTACAACTTTTACTTTTTTGAGTCGTTGAATCGCACTGTGTTCGTGTTTGCCATGAGTGCATTTACCAATCCGCAAACGGAAGTCAAACTGATCGAGGTCAAGTATGACGATTTCTTCATCTGCCACGCACCTTCTTCTAGTAAGTACAATAGCCTCTGTCGTTGACTACTAATCTGAAATACTTCCCTGTAGCGGGCCTAATCGTCGGCATCATTATTGGAGTGATCATTCTTGTGGCATTGGTTATTATAATCTGCTGCTATTGCAAAAAGAAACGTGCTGGCAAAAATGGCGCTATGCCAGTGATGATGATGCAGACTACTTCGGCTGGTTCATCCAAGAAAAAGAAAGACTCAGCTGGCAACAAAAAGGATAAAAGCCATTCAAGAACTCGAAACGACTCGAAAAACAGCTCCAAGAAGAATTCCAGTTCGCAGCACAAGAAGAAGAAAACATCGAGAAAGTAGTGCTTGGCACCATTTAGGCAACTAGCAAGCCTATTGATGGACATATTCCATTAATTAGATCTAATTAAAATTGACCACTCTTGGTCGCGATTGAATTTTCAGTTGTACTTATTGCCTTATAATTATTACTAGTTACCGCGGCAAATATTGCTTATAAACTCAACGTATACAAAGAAATCAAGGTTGCATTAATAAAACACCGTCGACATCTCTCGACAGGGGAATACACTTACTAGAAATATAATATGGTAGAAAATTAAAATACTTTTGCGGAACAGAAATTAATATAAGATACCAAAATAAACAAATTCACTAGAAATTGGGAATTTCTTTTATTTACCTACGTCTTTCCAACAAAAAATGGCAAAAAATTAAGAAGTAATTCACAAATTCGCTCGTTAAAATAATTCCACTGTAAACTAAACATTTACCAAAATTCAACATTTCAAAATAGAAAAACTCAGAAAACAATTAATTTGAAGCTATATTATTAATATGACTACCAGAATATCATAGTTGAACGAAATGTACATTTGTTTTTCTGATTGCACACTGAAAGCATTCTATGCAAGCACAAATAGATATATAGTCGTCAAGTTATATCGATTAAGCAATCAAAAGTCAATTTGCTTGTTGGTTACTGTGTCAGTTTGGTATTAAAGTGAGGAGTTGAGTTATTTCACAAGACATTAGCCACCAAAATGGCAGTGCCAAATCAACTGTCTGACCAATCAAAATGGCGATTCTCCACGAATCTATTGACGAAAATACATATGCAAACAGGCAGTCGGATGACTTGTTGGCGATGTCTATTCTACTGTCTGCAAGTGATGGAATTGATTCGACTGTTTGTGGCCAGTTATGCGTTTCACATTAAATGGCAGCAATACTTTCAGTTTGACATTTTTCTGGCAGCTGCAAGCCAGATTCGTCTCTTCGATGACATCATGGCACTATTGACAGCGCCGATGAGTTTGTACCTGTTCTACTTGGATTATTTGGTATATTTTCACCTAAATAAACAAGTGGTCGAGATGGCCACCGAATTAGTGGTGCTTAATTCGTATAAACTGTTTAAATTGAATCCAAAATTAAAGTTCAAACAGTTTAATTATGCCAAGCTGATGAGCAGCGCGAGACAAAGATATCTTGAATTGGTTTGTGTTTGGAATGCGTCCAAAGTTAAATTTCACTCAAAGTTGAACAACTTTTCTTTGCTAAAAATGCGAGACCGAGCTCGAGTGTTTGTGGTTAGTGACTGTATGGAAAAGCTCACCGCATCTGCACTGTACATTAATTGCAAGTATTCCTATGTGTCTCATCCATAATCTAATCTATAGTGTTCTTTAGTGCTGGTATTGTCATTTGGCGTTCTCCTCTACCTAACTCGATTCTACCACGTGTACTCAATGGTGCATATAATATTGTCCATCATGGATCTCATATTTATATCGTTTTGCATATTCAATGGTTTTAAAGCGGACTTCACTTTGATTCACACCATTTGGATAGTATGCTTTGCTCTATGTTTGAGTCTGAAACGATTGAACACTTTCCTCCACCGAACACTGACGAAACTAAAACGAGGTAAAATATCTCAATTGCAATTTGTCCATCGTCTGTTCTTCTACTGGCGGCATCATTCAAGAATACTCTTGCAATGCCTTCAACTGAATCGCAATCTTGTGTCCCATTTAGTATTCGCTCACATTGCAGGCAATATTATGTTTAATGTATATCTCATCACAATGATTCTCTCTCGACATCTCTCAGTAGTAGAAAATACATTTGTGTATGTTCTCGCAGTGGTACAAGTGGGCATCACTCTATTCATGACATTTCCCACCGTAATTTTAGTCGCATATCTGCACAGTTCGTCTCGTTATATGATACAATTGCAATCACATTTGAATGTCGATTTCTTCAGACACAAATTGAAGCTTCTTTCATACTATCAGTTGATTAACACCAATGATAAATTCTACTTTACCATGGTATCGCTCGGCAATATAACCAAACTGTCCATACTTGAGGTTTGTTTGTCGCAATTAATTTTACATAATTCAATCAATTGATTGTATATTTTACCTAGTTTTTAATCGCATACATCGCATATCTCCTGTTCTCCTTCAAGTTAGTTCAAGTTCACAAATCGCTCATTTGATCAATAACGAGTATGAAATGTGACTATTCTCTCCACTAAAAAACAACACAAAACTGAACCCTGATCTGGTATCATGATTGTTAATAATTAATTGAATGTTAGCTAACCAATAATGTGAAAGAACGTCAAAACAACTAATCAATAATCACTCATGACTCATGAAGCAATGTTCTTTTTGAAATAAGTCAGCTGCACGTTTCACCTATATGATGACTTTGACAATTGCATGGTTAATAATTTATCATAATTCGGCAAATTATTCTAACAAATTTTATTAAGAATATTAAAGAATTCTTTTGTGAATACAATGCAAAACTTGGCATTGTTTTTAGAAAATAAATTGTTGAGTGTCATTTTTAATTGTAAAATTCTATCTATACCAAAATGTGTACTAATAATAATAAATCAGTAAAACTAGCGAATCATCAATATTGGCGATTATCTTCGAACCTTTTGGTCGGTTTGTACAATGGAAAGTCCAACATATTCACATGGCAACACCTGCTCACCTATCTGGTTTTGCTGTTGCACATTATTCGGTCACTGCTGGCCTGGTTGGCCTTGAACCTTCACTGGACAGCCTACTTTCAATATGACATTGTCCTCGCTACTGCAGTCACTCAGAAAGCCTTTGATACCTTCTCTGGTCTATTCGCTGCGCCTGTGTTGGCATCGTTGCTCTATCTAGATTACTTAATCCAATTCCAATTGGACCAATCAATAGTCAAGATGGCATATCAGTTGATTGTGCTCAATCAGACTCAGTTCGTAAAGTTGAATCCCCATCTTATGCTTTCGCCATTTCGAATTAGCAAGCCAATCAAAAGTACAAGACAATTGCGACAAACAATTCGACTTGTTTGGAATGGCCGGAAGGTGAGGTTTAATCAGTCTGGTTTGGATGTTTTCGTTTCATTGATGCATAAGTATCGAGCTAGAATTGTCTTGCTCAGCAATGTGTACGAATGCTTTACTTCAGCGGTCATTTGTCTCCTTGCCTTAATGGTGTTCATGGTTTTAGTGGTGAACAATCTATTGTCAATCGTGAGCCATTACTGGTGGTACCAAAGCGTATTCGCACTGGTCGATCTCATGTCGATCGAATACATTGCGTGCATCACTTTCCGTAACTGTTCCTTTCTGGGTCACATCTTTGGTTTAATCAACTATGCGTATCGTATCAAATTGCTCACTTTAGACAGACTTTTATCAAACTCTTTGGTTCGATCATGCCGAAAGCAATTGGCGCCATTCCTGTTGACTCACAAGTTGCAGCAATACCGAATACAACATTGGACAATGACAAAGTCGTGTCAGCTAATGAACAACACTGTCTCTTCCCGATTGTTCTTTGTTGGCACTTTGTGCAACATTTCTCTCAACGTTTACTTTGTGGCAACATTGTTGAACCAGCAGACAGTTTTACTCGCAGAGCCAATGTGGATGTTCTTGTTGACCGCAGTTCAATTTATCATTTGGTTGCTTGGTGTGAACATAGTTCTCAACCTAGACTTTCACCTCAATCGGTCCAACAAGTATTTGTTTCAATTACAACCATTTCTCAGTGGACCACAATCAACAATTGACAAATTGCAACTGCTGACCTATTACGAGAATGTACACTCGTATAGTCGATTTCACTTCACAATGGGCTCTATTGGCAAAATAACTAAAAGATCTGTCTTTGAGGTTTGATATTCAATTTATATACAATAATAACTCATTTAACCAAATAATTTAAAAATAGTTCATGTTCGTTTATGCTGCCTACATTATGTTCGCATTTAAGTTTGGACCGAAATTTGGAATATTCGACTATGATCAATAACTATGTACTATAGAATATTCAACCAGACATGACAAATATAAATCAATGAACGTAAATTGCTCGCAAAAGAATATCAATTTACTAAATACGAAATCAAATTTAAGCTCACACGAATTTGTCATTATTGTAAAAAAAATATCTTAAATATCTGCATATAGAAAGAATTTGAAAATATGATATAAACATGATTTTACTTACCGAAATGAGAAGTAGTCCAAAGTAAAAATTGTCGTTGCCGTATATAATAATTAATTGATTCTTCGTCACTGGAACAACTATTATCGGTATCTTCATTACTAGATAAATCTTCCATTGGCAATTCACTTCAGATGCTGTAGGGATCACTGAAAAATTCCATGCTAGTGTTCAAACTAATATCATCGGAGCTAGAATCATCTGACATGTTCATTTCATTTGTAGAGTCCATTGCATCATCATCACTAGTGCCCATTATTATCGAGTGACCACATGTCGAGCCAATAAACGTTTTGTGAGAGATAAGATCTTTGTCAATCGTTTGATGAATAAAACAAATCTAAAAATAAAATAATTTACATATGATGTTATTTTTGTAAACCTTACTTGTAATAAGTTATTGCCAATAACAGCAAGTGTTTGTCAACAAGTGCTTAAATTATTGACAAAACAATGAACAAGAACACTCGTCAACAAAGAAAACATATCAATGATCGACCATTATATCACATTCACGACCTGTCACATAAATAAATACTTGGTTCAACCAATTTACTTTCATTGAAAGTCTTTCAAATGACACTAACGCCATCTATAACACTGAATAATATTTTGGCAATCAGTGAATGCTGGCTGTAGTGCAGCATGTTTGTTACACTTTGTTTGTATTGTGAACGAAACCAAACAACCAAACAAACTGAAGTCTTCTTTTCTGTGTCGACACTTGATCAAGTTTTTTTCGTGAGAATCGAATCAACATTGGTTAAAAAACAATTTAATAATAAAGCCAATGTATGTACATCAATGATAAGTGAATAGTTAGTTGTGAGTACTATCTGCACAGTTCTTCACCCAACCACGACTTGGGCCATCTTCTCACAATAAACTTTCTCAATTCTTCATAGGCTAACATGTAGAAAAAGAATGGCACTCCTGTGCACCAGGCCCAACCACCAACCGGGGAAAAAGTGAGAGCTTCATTTAGACCAGGACAATAAACCACCAGGACGGCGACAGCTGTTTCAAATAAGATGCTAAAGTTGAGAAGCCAATTGCTATAGTGAAATAGAATTTGTTAGCAATTGAGAAACGACATGTATTGTGAACTTACCCCATTCCATGAGCGAAGTTTGAGGTTCGTCGCGTTTTGTTGACTATCACATCCATCCACTGGACCACTACGACCGAACAAAAGTATGCTGACTGTCCTTTGGACATTATCACTTGGCGTTGACTTAGAATCTACAAGAAAATAGTAAATTGGCATGAAGAAATAATATTAAGCCAACATACCACCTCCTGTCCATACCAGTCGGTCATCGTTGTGTCTTGGTCCCATACACCTCGCAGTTGCCACAGTTGCCAAGGCATCCACCCATACTGCATTAAGGTGACAAAGTAACCCAAATAGCCAGAAAATGTGACAATAAATCCGCCTTGGAAGAATCCCCAAAGTAGTAGCGACCGTGTAACTAAAAAGTCTTTTCTAGGGTCACGAGGTTGAAGCCTCATGATATCTGATTCAGCCTTTTCGTAGGCTAATGAAATGGCAGGCAACATGTCAGTTCCCAAACAAATACACAAAATCATGATGGGAGTGACCGAGACTGGGAAACCAAAGGCAAGAAATATGATGAAAGGAAATAAGGTAGAAAAGTTTCCAGCCAAGATGTATGAGATAGTCTTTTTTAAGTTGTCAAAAATTTTGCGACCTTCTTCGACGCCAACCACAATTGTGGAGAAGTTATCGTCCATTAGGATCATATCCGCTGCTTGTTTTGACACATCAGAACCTAAGACAAATACAAAATGCAAATATTGTTCATATCTGATAGTGTAAATAATTCATTAAGGCTCACCTGTAATACCCATAGCAACGCCAATGTCAGCTTTCTTTAGAGCAGGTGAATCATTGACACCATCACCAGTGACAGCCACAATCCTACCGAGCCACTGACAGTTCTCTACAATTCGAAGTTTTTGTTGGGGCGAAGTGCGGGCAAAGACAATCTCATTAAAGTCCCTCAGAATATTTCGAAGTTCATCATCACTTAAAGTGCCCAACTCGTCGCCTGGAACAACAATTGAGGCCGCATTACGTTGCCGATTACGCTTTTTGTCAATTTTTGGAAGTGAAATCTGCGTCGAACGACGATGTGAAGAGGAAATAATTCCTACAGACTTAGCAATAGCTTGTGCCGTTATGGGATGGTCTCCAGTAACCATGATCACACATATGCCTGCTTCTTTACACTTCTCAACTGCACCAGGGACGGAAGCTCGAGGAGGATCAATCATTGCAACTAATCCAATAAACCGTAAGTCTTTCACTTCGAAATCATTGCCTTCATCGAGATTAAACTTGTGGTCAGGGCCAAATCCATGAAGTTCCATATCGCAGAAAGCTAGGACACGTTCGCCCATTGAACCTAACTCGCGATAAGCATCTTCAAATTCCTCGGTGTCTTTTTGAGACAAAGGTAAGGTTTCTCCGTGTTCTGAAAATCATGTTCAATATTAGAATGAGACAATATAATATAATGCACTGCTAATTTACCATTCAATATATAGGAGCACACTTTAAGGATTCTCTCTGGTGCACCTTTCATTACAACGAAGAAATTTGGGTCATCGGGTTTGGCTTTGTCAGTATTTCTGTGCACTGAGTACTGGTACTTGTACACCGAACTAAATGGCTTCTCTGCCACTTTGGGATATCGATTTCGAAATTCTTCCACCGAAGGCACAACTGACTCCATAAATCGTAGAATTGCCGTCTCCGAAGCGTCACCGCTGCAGTCTCTTTTCATAATGTCTGCTTGAGTGCCAGTAAAGATGGCTCTTGAACATAGTTTGGCGCATCTAAGAGAAATTACTTAAGAAAAACAAAAGCAAGTCAACCTTTTGATTACCTTTGATAACCAATCCAGCTATCAGTTATATCTCTCATGTCTTCTTTGACTTCACTTGCGTCGTGAGTTACATGGACTATTCGACCGGCAAGATAAACATGTTCTACTGTCATTCTGTTCTCGGTCAAAGTGCCCGTTTTGTCACTGCATATAGTCGAAGTCGAGCCAAGCGTCTCCACAGCCTCCAAGTACTTAATCATGCATTTTTTCTTTGCCAACCGTTTTGCAGTTAAAGTCAAAGCCACTGTCATTGCAGGAAGTAAACCTAAAGAAAAAGGTTCAGTGTTATTTCTCATTATAAACCTAAATTTTAGCAAAGTTTTACCTTCTGGAATATTGCCGACAATAATACCGATGCAAAAGATGATCGAAGAAAACACAGACATTTTGATAATCATACAAATGATAAAGAAGATTACGCCTTCCGAAATGGCAATCACACCGATGATAATGACGAAACGATGGATCTCGATGCCGATTGGTGATTCGTTTGCCTGAATGTTCGTTACCAACTTGGCAATTTTGCCCATGACAGTGTGGTCCCCAGTTGAAATCACTACACCAACTCCACTGCCGTCCACACACGAGGTCGAGAAGAATGCAAGGTTCTTTGCCTCCAAGGGTTGTTGGTGACCAGCATCGGGCGAACGAGACAAAGGTTCCGATTCGCCGGTAAGTGATGAGTTATCGACCTTCATGCCTTCACATTTAATAACTCTTACATCAGCAGGAATGCGTTCACCTCCCTTGCACAAGACAACATCACCAATTACCAGATCAATTGCAGCTATCTTCAACTGTTTACCATCACGTATCACAGTTGTTTCCTACAATTCAAACCAAAGTAATATAGCTTCACTCTTAAGTATCCAAAGTCTCCGTCATGACTTACTTGAGGAATCATATTTTTGAAAGATTCAAATATTTTGCCACTGCTTTGTTGTTGTGACCAGGAATAAACACCTGTAATGATGACAACCGCGGCAAGTACAATTGCAAGGTAATACTAAAAACAATTTTACGATTTTAGTTAGAAAAAGTAAGCAAAAAAGTTTAAAATATGCATTTGATACTTACATCCTGGGGCAACTGTTCAAATCCATAAACAATCAAACTGGCAATGACAGCCACCCAGAAGAGTGAAGCAAAGCCACCAGTGAGTTCCTTGAGAAGCATCACCCAAGATGGAGTCACTTTTGGTGGGGAGAATGCATTTGGTCCATCTCGCTTGAGACGAAATTCTGCTTCATTACTGGAAAGTCCATTCTCCAGGCTGGTTTGGAAGTGTTGCTCTAACTCAGCAAAAGTGTACAAGTGTTCCTTGATGTTGACCTCCTTGGCAAGGTCAAGTTCACTCTGAAAGACAAACATTTGATTAGTCAGTTCAATTCATTGGCCAATTAGCTTACTTGGCCATCCCCAGAATTTGCTTCAGATTTACGTCCACAGCAGCAGAGTAAATTTCGAAAACTGAATCCTTTTGGCTTTTCAACGATTTTCTCGACAGATTTGATTTTACTTTCTTCGATTGTGATGGCGAATTGTTCGTTGTTGTTGTTTAGATCGTAAGGCTTGGACAATCTGCGAAATCCGGCAAATTGTACTTGATTCTCTATTGAATAGATAGACGAATCTTTCTTCAAAATATCGTCTCGCATTCTCCGAATAGTAATGTCAGACACAAGTATTCAATTTGGTTAAGTGATTGAATAAAATTAAATAATTCTGGTAAAATCAAAATTTTCCGATTATTGAAATGATATTCTGAGAACAATTGAATAGAATGAAAATGTTTTAAATGGACAAATTTAAAAATATTAAATGTTTCTTTGTTGACACTTTTAAATTGGTTTCATAAAATCATCTTGTGGTAGAATGCTGAAGATGAACTTGAAAACAGCTCAATAGTGCTCAACACCAGAATGAGTAAATCAGTCCGAATATATACTGCATCGGACAAAGTTGTCTTAATCAACTTCATGTGACTTGGCAGCTTTATTTATCACTTGTATTATTATTTACTTATAAATAATATCAACTTGAAATGTTCGTTTTCATGGCAACAATTATCGTCATCGTGGTGGTTCAACCAGTCTAATAAGATGATATAAAGAGTCATTGTAGATTGATTTGAGGCATGGTGGACCATAACTTGTTTGGTCAGGAATGACTCAATTTCTCTGCTTGTTGAAACATCAAGTCATTAGCATAGTGTTTCGATTCGGCATTGGAGAGCTGTGAATCATACCTGTTAATATGTGATAATAGGCCATTACATAATCAAACAATGCAAATGAAGACACATTGAACGAAGCAAATTGCGTCAATAAATCTTAGTCCTCGACGGCCTATTCGGCTGGTCGTAATGGGTTCTCTCCTAATACGACCAATTATTCTGACAAATTATACGAAATTAATTAATCTCCTTTTGCTTATTGATTGATTAATTAATTAAGAAGCGCCACTTTGTCCAATCAAAAGATTTGTTGTGTGAGTTGGCATGTAAATAAACATATTCAACATAAAGCTTGGTGTGAGTGGTATCGATGAATCACTGGTAACGATGATGTAGCCTTTTCGTTGATTGTGCATAGTTTAAACTCAAAGCCAGGTTCTGGTTTTGATTGCCCAACGTCATTTCATCGATTCATCGTCACATTCGAACGGCGTTGTGCTGGGTCACATTCAGCCATAATCGATTTGTTCGCGAGTGGTTTGGACTTCACAGTCACAGCTCGTCGTAACCAGAACTGACCAGTCTGATAGACGACAGCATTTGCCAACAGGTGTTGCGCTTTCTGCGAATTCATTAGCCAAAACAATAAGTAAGCTTATTATTTTCGATAGTAATCTAATTAATCGACACAATTTCAAATTAATCAAATACATTTCAGGTTTAAAATTTAATATCACTTCACTAATTATTTAAATTCTTGCACTGAACATGTCAGTCTTGCTATTTCAATTGAGCGAACTTTTCAATTTTCAAGACAAACAAACTTTGAGAGATTTTATTTGTGGTTTCGATTTTCTGTGTTAAGTTCAAGTTTGTCATATACAAGCTGTCAATATGATTTATATTAATATGAACTCGTTGCCAATGCATATTGCTTGATCACTTCAAAAACTTAATATAACTCCGAATCGCACACGCATTTGAGCAAAGTTGTTTGGAATATAATGTTTAATTCTTCAATAATTGTCCCTTCGACGATTGTAATTTGCAGCAAAGTGCACACATGTGTTCTGATGCCAGTTCAGCTCAGTACAGCCTTGTCTATTATTTTTTCTTGTTTCGATTCAAGGAAGCTTTATTCTTGAAATTTCTTGACTGTTTAGTGCAGTGGGTATGTTTTAAATGCGAACTGCCACTACTTTTGTCGGAACTTTGGCATGACGAACCTATAAAAGATAGCCATTAAATAAACTGTTAAACAATCGAAGGAAAAGTTACTTGTTTCAATGTGTTTATCCTTGATTTTGACCACCTTGAAGACTTTATTAGCAGTTTTCTTCGCTTTAGACAATTTCTGTTTGCTATTTTTACCACTGACATTGGCTACTGGGTTAAACAACTTTACATTCGTAGCAAAGGAAGATTCTGGGCACTTGGACCACTTGGAGGCTTTATGATCGAAGAAAACAGTTTGGAATCCATTTCCATGATTTACACTTCGAACGACATAAGTTCCTTTGGATGGAACTTTGCTTTTAAGCGGGATAATTGCGACTGGCTCTGTTGCAGGTTGATTCTTCAGTGAAAGATAGGTCTCATACAGATACCAAGGCCCTGTGACACTAATTAATACCACGAAGAAGGTAGCAAACCAGTAGACGGCTTTTATGAGCGAAATGTCCATAGCCATGTAAATTAATCCTAACGCAAGTAAGATACAGACAAGTGTTAATGCCCCAAGAAAAATATAGCTGCCATATAAACATTTGCCATTGGGCTTGACAAGTTTCCTATCAAAGAAACAAATTAACAAAAGTCATACAAAATTAAGGTAATAAATACTTTTTGAACTTGTACTTGTATAAAAAGAGGACTATGATGTGAATAATCAAACTTAACAAACTAGCAATAATCACATCCGCCAAGGATCGAAAGAGTGATCCATCGTTGCTTGTGTTGAATAAATGCAAGTTTAAATATTCCATCATCATTATTATAGACCCAATAAATAAAGCGATAAAGCAGAAAAAGACACTAAGCTCAAGGCCGGTCCACTGGAGCAATAGTTCCAAATCAGATAGGTCATCTTCTTTGGGCTGAATGGGCAAAGTAGGTCTACCTCCTCGAAAAATAGTAGGTTTGTTGGTGATGTTTTTGTTGAATTGGCGTTCATCAAGTAATCTGTCTTCTTCTAAATCGACCAGGATATAATCGAAGAGCATTATATTGCCAGATAGATCGCCATGTTGAGCACGTATTCCTGTGATAGGCGGTGCAGGTGTGAGGCGACCAAACAAATAATGCATTTCGCCATTTTTAGGCAACAAAGAACAGTTGAATCTAAAAACAACGATAATTAATTAAATCTAAAAGCAACCTGGAGGCACATACCTGACTTGATAACCCAAAGATAAATCATTTGGTCCTAGTATCTCAAAGTCGACATAACCATGCTTCATATCGAACATAGGAGAGGGCGAGCCAACTCGAAATATGGCTTTGTACTCATAATTTGCAGTACTCGAATCACATAAAATGTCAGCAAACTGTTCTTGAGGCTCTTGATTCTTTGGCTCAGCTGGCTTATCATAGTAGAATACAAGAGCTATTGTGAAAATGATCAAAAATAGTATGACCACAGATGGAAAAATTACTGCCATGCGCATATGGTCGGTGGCTGTGACTGGAGCTAGAGTCGTGTTCCGTGAATAAGTCAACAAAGTATGCTTGAGTTGAGAAGGCATTGAAGATACACAATGAATAATACAATAAGCCAAAACCAAAAGCCAAAGTTTGTTTACTTTGCGAGTAGACATCACAATAAGTTGAACCGAATCCAATTGAGACTGTACGCAAGTTGCGAGTCGCAATATATGGAAAACACTTCATTGTATTCTAATTAAATAGTAGTACTTTCATAGATGATCGAATGACTATCAATTAATTAATTAGAAACTATTGTGAAACTGTTTGGCCAAATCTTATAATATAAGATATGACACCTTTATGAAATAAACAAAGATGCAAATCACGTGAAGATGTCTTTATGATTCGAATGAGAATAATCGATTCGTTGTTATTTCGAAGTTTTAATGTACTTCTACAACCGAAAACAGCCACAGAGTAAGCGTTCATGTCAATATTATTAAACCAGATTACTTACTAAATTAAAACAGGGCGATAGAATAAAAAAGAACTTTAATGTTTGGTTAAAGTGATGAATTGTACATAAATATATTTAAATTTCTTTTCAATGAATATTTGAGATCCTCTATACTCTATCGAATTGAGTTATTTTTTTGAACGAGATGGCGATTTTTTGCAGAATATTTGTTCCATGTCAACTGTTTCCTCATTCACAAGATTGAATGCTTGCATAGGATTGAAGGAACGAACTAGGGCGTTACACAAATCAGGCATCAAATTGAATTCTCTCGCCTTATTAGCCAGTGCTTTGTTATCGGCTATGTTCTCAGATCGACCTGGTGGTGCGCGATAGTGGGTCACAATGGCATAGGATAAGTAACGGACATATGGATCGGAATGTTGGTGCACCAAGTGATGAAAGATCAAAGACGAGTTTGCTTCTCCGCTGCCTTGCAAGTTAGTATTGCTACTCAGGTCGGACAGTCGATCCATTCCGAGCCATTGTTCAGATTCTTCATTGTCGAACAGCGATTCCGCTGCGCCTTGGTGTTGTGAAAAAATACGTTTGATAACTGTGAGAACGGCAATCGCTTCGGCGCCATTCAAAGAGAGTGACAGCAAAATAAGTCTACAAAATTAAAGAATTAAGATCATATATAATTAGATAATTGCATTAAAAGCATGCCTTTGAATGAACGAGTTGACTTGTTTAAAAGAAAGCTGTTTGAACCTCTTGATCACCATCTCCTCGATGCACTCAAACAACATTTGTTTTGACTCGTAGATTACAGACGGGTCAGTGGACAATTCATACAAAATGATGTACGGCACCTGAAAATCAATAGTCAACAAATTTTCGGACAAAGACAAGATCTGTGAAATTGTCTTGAGACAGCACAATCGTTCAGAGGAAGCCAGCAAACATTTGGCAGGCTGTTCTTTCACCTTGTCACCTTCGATCAATTGAAGTAGCGCTTTGATTAACTCGTAGATGTAAACATCGTTAAGGAAGACAGAATGTTGAGCAATGCCCTGGAAAAGGGTTGGAAACAAAGGCCGGTACCACACGTCGAAGTCACGTGTTTCCTGGTCTGAGGAAAGTATGTTAACGTTGAGACATTGTTTCACGAAACGAAAGTACAGTGCAAATATCTTCTTGTGGATCTCCACTTTGTGAGAGTAGCGTTTCTCTGTACTCTCAACCGCTTCTACTTCAAGCATCTCCTTTTCCAACTTGCTAAAGTGTTTATTCTGCTTACGCTCTTTGCGAGACATCATCTTTCGGTCCTTTTTCGGGCCGAACTTATTTTTTGTATTGATTTGATTGTCATACGACTGATCACTAGCCAACTCCTTAAAATTTAGAGAAAGGAAAGTCTTGAAAACGATTGGTGGAACTCGAAAATTCTGCTTCACAACACATTCGCTGATAAGATTTACAGCTTCGACAGATGCCTCCCCAAGTGTGTCTTCTTTGAATAGCCTTCCAATAGCCTTACTACAAATGTTTCGCATAAAATCATCTGACCGGTTTGTGTTGCACAAAACTTTGGTCAAATTGGCGATCACTTCGGACCGGCAATTGAAGTTGTAATGATGGCTAAGTAGTTCAGAAAGACAAAAGCATGCGACATAGGCCAGTTTGGTTCGAGCTTTCTTGGTAGTTAACATCACTTTGTAGAAGTTTGACTTTATACTGGATGTATCCAATTGAGCGCCAAGCATTCGTTGAAGTCGCTGCAAGTAGAGACGATAGTAATGGAGCAATGTCTTTTCATACAAATATGTTTGCATCGTGTCTTTCTTCAGTTGTTGCTTCTTAGCTCTACTAATTTCGTCCATATCTTTCTTGTTGAATCGTTCTGCCAATCTATGAAAAAGTAGTCAGAAAAATCTACGGATGAACGCAAACAAACCTGTAGTTAGGAATTATGTCATTAAAAATGACACATAACGAATCGGCTACGGTTTGTTGAACGTTGAAAAAGATCACTCCGTACTCGGGATCAGATACAGAAGTGTCCAAGAGTGCAAACAACTTGTTAAGTTGATTTATGTTCGCCATAGGATAAGACATAATTTTATCACTCGTCAGTGCCACTTGCTCTTGTAGTTTGGCTTTTAACTTTTTGATCATGACTAAATTCTCAATGTACGATTGACCAATCAAGTCAAAGTAAACATTTTTGATTTGTTCCTCATCTTTCTCCACTTCTATATCATCATCATCATCACCATCGTTCAGTCCCGTGTCAAAGTCTTTTTGTTTATCAAATTCACTGATTTGAGTGCCATTTCGATTAGTCTTGACTTCGTATTCTTTCTCGATAGAGTTCAAATAACCGGAAATAAGGTCATCCTCGCACTCGTGATCTACCATGTCCATAATATCCTCCACATTAATATCGTCATGGCCATTCTATAATATATAACATGTTGCTTAAAAAATCTAAATTAAACAAACACAAACCTGTAGGTGTGAATCTTCATCGAGTGCCCAACTTGGACGATACTTATTTTCATTGTTTTCACTTTTTTTTAGTTTGGACTTATTTTTGTTATCATTTTGTTGCAATTTTTTAGAGAACTTTGACTTGCTTGACACAGTTGCCTTGATTTTTCGTTCTTTATTCCTCATGATAAAGGATATTGTCGATATAGCACAAATAAAGCAATGAGAAAATCAAACACACACGCACGTGGGGTAACAAATACACGAAATACGAAATAACAACGAACACATACACACACACGACTGTGATCACGTGTCTAAAGGAACGTCATATGTGAATTATTATTGCGTAATTTTGATGTTTTGCTTTTGCGAGCGCCCATTCCCTGAATCGCTTCATGTGGTTAAATTATTTATTTAAAATTTTATTATCATTACTATTAGCTTCATAATATGTTATTGACGAGATATGAACCTTGATTTTTAATTATGTTGCTTAATAACTAGGGTACGAGAGTCGGTAGCTTTTTCTCGTTGGCTTTTTTTACATAGGGGGAAAAACAGTCAAGCGAGCGTGTTGCAAATGTGCTGCCATCTAGCGGGTCGTTTGTGCATAATTTTGCGCGCGGTTTTTAGTTTGCCTTTGGTATGTTACTGAGCTTTTGTATAATAATAATAAAATCACATAAGTTTAGTTTTACATTATTTAATTAATTCATTTTAATTTAATTTAAATTAATTTTTAGTCATAAAAAAATTAAAAATCATAAAATTTCAACATTTCAAATGCTTCACCTTTGTATTCATCCTCATTCTTTTTCCTTTTTGTATTTCGCTTTGGCCTTTGTGAAACAGTTTGTTGGATTTGTGGAACAGATTGTTGGGTTTGTGGAACAGATTGTTGAGTTTGTGACACAGTTTGTTGAGTTTGTGACACAGATTGTTGATTTTGTGACACAGATTGTTGAGTTTCTGACACAGATTGTTGATTTTGTGAAACAGTTTGTTGAGTTCGTGTTTCAAAAATTCGATTTTGACTTTGAAGTTCAAAATGATAAGGTTCCGGCTCAGATTCACTTTCAGAATGGTCAACAGTAAAGTCAAGTTTGCGTTTGGCTCTTGGTCTTGACACTCTTCTTTTTGCTTGGTTTGGTTTGTTAGATTTTACTTTTCGTTTTTTCGGAGTTTCTTCTTTTGGCTCGTCTGGGATTAAAGCAATAAATTCATTGCACCCGTGATTGGACATTTTTCTCAACACACTTTTCGACGAGGGTCTTTTGCGAAACTGAATTATTCATTGGTGTTGATGATACAAAGTTATTGGGGTTAAAGTTAGGTGAGCTAATGGAATAATCGATCAAATTGTCTGTTGAATCATTACGCAAAGAAAGGTCAGCTGCTTCATTATTTGAATCAAAATGTAAAGTGATGTTTTGTGGGGATATTGTTTTGTTCAGTCGATGCATCATGTTTCTGTTAATATTATGTTTTGTTAATCTTTGATGATTGATTAGAGTGTTGTGGTCGTCGTAATCAAGTTCTTTGTCGCATTCAACACAAAACAATTTCCCATCTCTGTCTTCAAAAAACGGATTTTTCTTTAATAAGAGATATCGTTGTGCATATTTTGTCTTAGTAGCAGAATCGTATGACGGGTGTCGTGAATAAACGTAAACATGCGCTTCATGTGCTGCGGTCATTAGATGATTCTCCACTTCAGCTTTAGTGGAACCAAAATTTGATTCACATGCTACACAATTAACCCTTTTGTTATTCGTATCTAACTTTAACTCAGGATTGAGCTTAAAATGGCCAATTACTTTATTTGAAAGCCATTTTGGATAATTAGGATTGGAATTTGATGAATTGACTGAACAGTTAATTGCAAATGAAGAGTCGTCTGATTCATTCAACAACATAAAATTGTCGGTCGGGTCAACAAAATTATTTAAAATGTCACAATTTGAAGAACTGAGAGAGTTGCGACGTGGATTTTCGATAGATTCGTCAGTAGAGGGATTGGAAATCACTGGAAGCGACAAATCTATATTTCTTGGAGGTTTTTGTTTGTCACTAGTGGACGAGCTCGTGCTATCTTTGTGATTTCTTTTGTGACTTAAAACATTGTGGTAGTCTAAAGAAACATTGCAAATTTTGCAGTAAGCTTTGCCATCTCTGTCTTCTAGGAATTCATATTTTTCGAGGATTCGGTAACGTAAGGCATAAATTTTTCTAGTTTCAAATTCTATTTCTTTGTTTTTCGAGAAAACAAAATTCATAGATTTGTGCTGATTAGTCGTCAAATGATGTTTAATATTTGAAAGTTGAGGAGTTTTCATGAAATGGTCACAAGTCAAACACAAAATACCTTCAGGTTTAAGAGAAAGTCCCAATTCAGGATGTTGGTCGAGACATTTCTTTAACGAAGGAATCATCCACTTGAGTCTTGGTATTTCGTATTCGTTCATTGTAAACAAATCGAAAAACAAAAACACTTTAAGGTCAAGTAAAAACGAGTCAACTGAACTCTAGAAGACATGAACACGAAATGCATTCAACTACCAAGAACGAACGAGTGTCGTCGTCGATCGTCGCTGTCTCGTCCATAGTCATATTTGTCCAATTAGTGGCCACATGGGACCATTTGCATGGATAAAGGGTAGAATGTGTAGACAAAATACAATTGCCTGGTCGGCACCGTTTTATTACATTTGTCGCCACTCAACACTAAGTTAAGAACAATTAAGACGCACAGCGCATTAGTGTCGGCTTACAGGGCAATACAAAGAAACGCACCGAGGCCACTCGGTCCCAATGACAACAAGACAAGGGCATTGGCAATTGATCGACTTATGATCAGCAAAAGCCATGGACGATGTCTGATGGCATGTTCACAATTGGAGACTTTTAGCTTGAAATAATTCGAATTGATTCATAAAGAACAAAAATATTCATCACAAATTACTATTCAACCTGAATTTATTTACCTTTCTATAAAAATGCATGTAATGTTGTTAAGATTTGAATTTTCAAAAATATAATACATTTTTAAATATATTAGTCAATAAATTAGTGAAATAGAAAACAAAAAGCATTCGAAAACATTGATTTATAATGTCTTAAATATAAATGGAATATTTACAAAATGTCCCCTAGATGGCGCAAGGGGTTCTACAAAAATATTTTATGTTGCTTTCCCCAATGTAAAAAAAGCCAACGAGAAAAAGCTACCGACTCTCGTACCCTATTAATAACAATCTGACAAATTGACATTGTGAATAAAATTGTTTTTAATTTGTTTAATGAATTAATGATAATTTTGATGTCAAATTCTAAAAATGCAATCTTTTGATAAACGTGTAATGGAATTGTGCAATGAATGTAAGAACATGAACAAGAACAAACAATGTTTATAAGCTATATATGTCATTTGTCAGTTTGTTCATATGCTTGACTGTTCTACTTGACTACTCGCACAAATGGAGGCCCAAGTCCTTCCCAACCAAGGACTACTGTCTCAAGGTCTCAAGCAACTGAAAATGTTTCAAGCTTCCTTGAAGAAAATATGGCCATTTAGAAAAGTTTCATATGATGTGGATGCATTGTCGGCCGTTCGTAGCAGTGTATCAAATGTGGAAGTTTTCAACTTCAAATGGTCGATCGACAATTTCAATGAGAATCGAAATGTAAATTATCATTCGCCCAACTTTGGTCCAAGTGAAGATCATGCCATTCAGTTTTCGCTTCAGTTTCGCACTCGAGCAGTGAACAATCACAATTACTGTTCACTTTTCGTGGACCTTGTTGCTTCGGATCGAGGTCAGCTGTCCGCTTATTACACTTGTTCTATTCTCAATGCAGATGGCAAGAAACGCAAGACTAAGGGTATGTACTCAACGGCTTAAAATGACCATTAATTATAGTTATTATTTCAGGAAATAGCTCAATTTCGGTGTTTGCCCAGGGAGAACCAAGTTGGGGATGGAGTCAATTCATTCATCGCACTGAATTTGCGAATGAAAATGATAAGTTGTTGAAAGGCAACCAACTTGTTATCTTTTGTGAAGTATGTTCTACTGAAATCAATTGAATATATTGTAAAAAATTTTTTTTTAGATTATGATTATTCCGCCTATGTCGACTATGAATGAAGTACCTTTTAGCGCAAAAAGTAACTCATTCGGCAATTTTCAAAATTTGCTGGAAGACGAAATGTTTACAGATGTAGTTCTTGTTGGCCGAGACGGATGTGAATTTTCTGCTCACAAAGTGATCCTTGCTTCCAGATCAAAAGCGTTCAAGCGAGAATTTAATCAAAACCGTCTGGACCTAACTGATGTGGAGGCAGAAGTGATCAAGGAACTGCTCAATTATATCTACACAGGGGAAATATCTTCTCTGGACCAATTCGCGCAGCAACTTTTGCCTCTGGCCAACAAGGTGTGACTTAACATATGCTTTACTTTAATGTACGACTTCTAACGCTTTATTTGTTATAGTTTCGCTTAGATCATTTAAAGGAACTATGCGAACGCACTCTATGCTCCCAATTACCTACTTCTCAAACTTTGCTTGACTTTCTTGAACTGGCTAAATTGCACGAAGCAAGCCATCTTAAAGAAAAGGCACTTGAATGCATTCAAAGGTGGATAGATTATTTGTTATATTTTGATTTAACAAGTTTTTCTTCAACAGAAAGATTCTTGTTGCCATTGAAAATGATAACAATTTGTTGGCTCAAACATTTCAAGAGCTACTCAACAACGGACATATTTCCCAGATTTGCAATGACAAAGTTGTCAACTTTAGTCACATATGGACTATTAAAAACTTTAATCGACTTTGTGACGGGACAATCTCCAATCGACATCCTTCTATCTACTCGTGCTATTTTGGTCCATCGCCTAACAGTCCACTTAAATTCTACCTTGAATTTCGTCCCAGACGAGTTGGCAATAACTTCGGCAAATGGACTGCTCTCTACTTACACTTTTATTCGAGCACAGAAAAGTCGGTCAGTGCTTGGTACCAATTCTCGGTTCTGGACAGTAAAGGATTTAAGCACTACATCAAAGGTATAGCAATATCATATTTTACACGGATACAGATCACTGAGAACATATTACGTTTCCTTTGCTCAACCACTTACGATTGGTTTATTTAGGAGACATTCTGCGACGCAGAAAGAATTTTATCAGTGGACAACGAGGTTTTGGTCGTACACTTTTTGCTCGTCGGGATGATTTATTGAACTCATCCAAAGGTTTAGTGAAGAATGGAAAATTGACAATTTTATGTGAGGTAATTGATAATAACAATTAATAATAATATCCTTATAACTAAAATAACCAAACAACTCAATTACAGATTAAAGTTGTTGTTCCTTTCGATGATTCAAACATGTCGACCGACGAAGATAAATTTGACCAGAACGACTTGGCTTGTGACCATAGTTGGCTGGCAAATGTTGATTATTCTGATGTTGTACTGGAAGTCAATGGCAAAGAGTTGCCTGCTCAGAAGGCCATTCTTGTCAGTCGATCTCCGGTTTTTGCCGACATGTTCAAGTTCGATATGTCTGAGAAGTTGGAGAGCCGAATTAACATCCCTGATGTGGAGACCGAAGTCTTTGAAGAGATGCTCAAGTACATTCTCACCGGGCAGGTGTCAATCAAAAGATTCCCTGCTAAGCTGTTGGCTGTGGCTGATAAGGTTTGTTGTTATTTATAATTCGCAATTTATTTTGAATTTTATTTTATATATATTAGTTTCAAATGGACGCTTTGAAGACACTTTGTGAGCAGCATTTGGCCTCCAAGCTTTCATTCGACAATGTGATCGAAGTTTTGCAATTGGCTGATTTGTACGATGCAAATGAGTTGAAAAAGAAAGCATTTCGTTTAATGAAAAAGTAAGGCACTTTGTTTTATCCATTATTAATGAACTAATTTAGGCCGACACTTGCCGCCATCGAAGCGATAACTGACCAAGAGAGCTTAGTTGATACATTCCGTGATTTGGTGAATGGAGACAACCTTGACCACTGACATTGATTGCCAACTGGTTATTATTGCAGTGAATTATTTGCTATAATTTATAATTTAATGATTTGATTATTTACTCATTTGTAACAGTAAAACTTTGTACAAACTCTTCAACAAAATAAAGAACATTTATTAACCTCCATCGTCAGGAGTCTAATTACAACAGTATAACATAACAAATATAAAAACATTTAAATAATACAAAACTAAAACTAAAAACAGCAACAAATCAACTAACAAACTACCTCGCCAACTCTTGGCCAAGGAACGAATTTGGATATGTTCGAACAATATATTTGCGCAATTCTTCATAAGCCAAAAAGTAGAAAAAGAATGGCAAACCACAGATCCATGCCCAATAGGAGACGGGCGAAAAAGTCAGTACTGTATTCAATCCGGGAATGTACACAAGTCCAGCAGCAATTATAGTTTCCGCAATTATACTGAAATTTAGTAGCCAGTTTCTATACAAAAAGATTAAGAATGAGAATTAAATAATAATTTGTGACCACAAACCCGAATCCTTGCTGAAAGACGGAGACTCGTCTGGTTTTGTTGACGATGACATCCATCCATTGAACTACAACTACCGCACAAAAGTATGCGGTTTGAGCTTTTATCATTAAATCGGCTCTTTCAGGTTCATCCTATAATTGAATAAATATAATATTTAAAAAATATATATTTATTAAATGGCCATTAAACATACCCATTCTTTCCCATTCATATCAACAAAAATTCTATCGGGATCTTTCCAGCCATCACGAACTTGCCACAAGTCCCAAGGCATGAATCCATGCTGCATTAAGATGACAAAGTAACCCATATAACCAGAAGCAGTGACAATAATTCCACCTTGAAAGGCAGACCACAAAAGAAGGTTTCGTGTGACAAGGAAATCCTTTTTGGGGTCACGTGGAGGTAATTTCATAATATCCGATTCGGCTTTCTCATATGCCAACGAGATGGCTGGCACCATGTCTGTACCAAGACAGATACACAAAATCATGATTGGACTAATGGATATAGGATAGCCCAAGGCAAGAAAGACAATAAATGGAAACAAGGTAGAGAAATTGCCAGCCATGATATACGAAATAGTCTTCTTCATATTATCAAAAATTTTACGACCTTCTTCAACTCCAATGACAATAGAAGTAAAGTTGTCATCCATCAATATCATATCTGCAGCTTGTTTAGACACATCCGATCCTAAAATTAAAACAATTTCAAATTAATTACCGATTAGTAACATTAGATATCAGTTATTATTAGCCATACCTGTAATGCCCATAGCGACACCAATGTCAGCCTTCTTTAGAGCCGGTGAGTCATTAACACCATCACCTGTGACAGCCACAATCTTTCCAATCAATTGACAGTTATCCACAATTCGTAATTTTTGTTGGGGCGAAGTGCGAGCAAACACAATCTCACTGTAGTCGTGCAAAATATCTTTCAATTCATTATCGGTCAGTCCTGCTAATTCGTCACCAGGAACCACAATCGAAGCCATGTTACGGCGACTCATTTTGCGATCGATTTTTGGTATTGAAATGGCCGTTGAACGACGATGAGATACAGAAAATATTCCGACTGATTTAGCTATGGCCTGTGCCGTGATTGGATGGTCACCGGTCACCATTATAACGCATATGCCTGCTTCTTTGCACTTTGCAACAGCACCCGGAACTGAAGCTCTAAAAAATTTAAAAATAAATTTGATAATTAATAATAAATTAACACAAAATACCTTGGTGGATCAATCATAGCAACCAATCCAATGAACCGTAGATCTTTTACTTCAAAGTCATTTCCTTCATCGAGATTGAATTTATGATCTGGTGCAAATCCATGCAGTTCCATGTCACAAAATGCAAGTACACGTTCACCCATTGAACCCAGCTCTCTGTATGAGAACTCAAATGCATCAATATCGTCTTCAGACATTGGCACAGTTTCCCCGTTTTCTAAAAGCAAAAAATGAACAGAACATTAAATTGAAGTGGACAAAATCAACATTTCTATACCGTTCAAAATAAAACTACACAACTTAATGATTCGTTCTGGGGCGCCTTTCATCACTACGATAAATTCGGCGTCATTCTCGTGGACCTTTTGGTTTTTGTGAACTGAATACTGGTACTTGTAAACCGAGCTAAATGGCTTCTCTGCCATCTTCGGGAAGCGGTTTCGATAATCCTCAACAGATGGCGAGACCGACTCCATAAATCTCAAAATCGCCGTTTCCGAAGCATCTCCATTGCAATCCCGCTTCATAATATCCGGGTTAGCAGTATCAATGAAGTAGGCGCGTGAGCACAATTTGGCAACTCTGTACGGGTGGCACATTGACCGAGAGGTTATAAATAGTCATTAAGGAAATATGCAAAGTGCCTGCAGTCAGGTACAAATGAAACTCAACTCAAATTAACAAGATGTACCCAAAAAGCAATTTAGACTCGTTTTAAGCGATCAAGAGAGTACAGAACACTAGTGTCTTATAATAGTACCTTTGATAACCTTCCCAACAAACTTCCAACTTGCTCATGTCATCTCGCACTTCGTCTTCATCGTGGGACACATGCACTATTTGGTTGCCAAGGTAGACATGCTCCACTGTCATTCGGTTTTCAGTCAAAGTGCCCGTTTTGTCACTGCAGATGGTCGATGTCGAGCCTAGTGTCTCCACTGCTTCCAAATATTTAATCATGCAATTCTTCTTGGCCATTCGTTTGGCCGTCAGTGTCAGTGCCAGAGTGAGTGCCGGCAACAACCCTACCAATTATGATGCTATTATTTGCAAACATAATTAAACTGTTATATTTACCTTCGGGAATGTTTCCCACAATGATGCCAATCGTGAAAATGAACGATTCGAAAAAATCCATTTTGAGAATAAGGCAAATGACAAGGAATAATATTCCTTCGGTGATTGCCAGCACTGCGATAATGAACACAAATCGACTGATTTCAATGCCAATTGGCGATTGTCGCGTTTGGATGTTAGTAACCAGCTTGGCAATCTTTCCCATCACAGTATTGTCGCCAACTGCTATCACCACACCCACTCCGCTGCCATCCACGCACGATGTCGAAAAGAACGCAAGGTTCTTAGCTTCCAGTGGAAGTTGGTGGCCTGCCTCAGGCGAACGGGACAATGGCTCGGCTTCACCGGTCAATGAAGAGTTATCCACCTTCATGCCTTCACATTTAATAATTCTCACATCAGCGGGAATGCGTTCTCCACCTTTGCACATAACCACATCACCGACAACCAATCGGTCAGCTGGTATTTTCATTTGTTGGCCATCGCGAATGACGATAGTAGCCTGTGTGCATGTGCTTAGTTAATGCCAATAAGTGATTAGCAATTGCCATACCTGTGGAATCATATTCTTGAACGACTCAAATATTTTACCACTGCTTTGTTGTTGGGAGAATGAATATAGCGCAGTGGCAATCACCACGAAAGCCAACACGATCGCCAGAATGTACTGTTTGTATAGAATACATGTGTGCCATGTTTGTGTTTGTGTTAGTGCACAAGAAGAATGTTAGTTTGGTTCTCAATCGTCAATCACTTACGTCTTGTGGATTTTTCTCGAGGAAGTATGCGATAATGCTGGCAATAACGGAAACCCACATGATCCAGGCAAAACCACCGACAAGTTCTTTGAGCAATACGAGCCAAGCTGGCTTTACTTTGGGCGGTGAGAATGCATTGGGCCCATCTCGTATAAGTCGAAACTCTGCCTCTGCCTTCGAAAGACCTTTTTCCAAGCTGGTTTGAAACTTACTTTCCAACTCGGCAAAAGTAGACAAGTGTTCTTGTATGTTCACTTCCTTGGCTAGATCAATGTCATTCTGAAAGCAAAAACACAATCGTCACGTGATCAAAGCG
Organism: Rhizoglyphus robini; assembly: GCA_023373905.1. Lineage (NCBI taxonomy): Eukaryota > Metazoa > Arthropoda > Arachnida > Sarcoptiformes > Acaridae > Rhizoglyphus > Rhizoglyphus robini. The sequence continues at coordinate 6,645,774 of JAKIJQ010000001.1, read as the reverse complement.
CGCCAATAATGCAACACTTACTCCATTCGTTTCATCCGAATCATCGTCTGAAGTGCACATCGAAAACAACGACCCAAGGCCAAACTTCTTCTTGTCAGCTGGTCGATTGTTAATCTCGCCATTTCCGTTCATCTTGATGGCCACTTGTTCGTTTCGATTGCCCAATTCGGATGCTTTCCGATAGCCCACGGTTTGTACTCCGTTTGACTCATCTGACTTATTTCTTTCTTTCATGTTTACTTTTAAAGTCAATTGAGAGTCAATTTAGATCTAGAAACTACAATTGATTTTATAGGATTAAATGGAAGCTTTGAATGTCTCAAAATATTATTATTGTTTGTATTTAGAACTTTTGGTCTAGACTTGCGAGCGGGCAATAAAGCGGTAATGAATCATTGCTAATGAAATGTCACTAATTGTCATTATGACGGCAATCCTTAGACTTTTAAAAAATAATAAAACTTTAAATATATCTCGCTCTACTTTTATTGCCAAGATAGTCCACAAGTTTGAGTACTTTTATTATTAGACACTTGTCGGCATTTTAATACAATCACAAAGCCTTAATTAAGTGTAGACAAACTTTTTGGAATGTCCAATCTGGTTTAATAGTCGCTGTCAAGGATGATTTATTTGCGTAGTATTTATTTATTTAATTTCATACCTTTATGCTTGTTGAGCTTGTTATCCTTTAACTTGAGCACTTTTTCAACACTGGTGTAGGGTCGCAAAACAATCTATTGCTTAGATTTGTCACAAATGAACAAAAGTAGAGGTAAATCACTGCAGTCAATCAACCCAGGTATTACAGCTTCGATTTCTGCTAGCCAATAGTGACAATTTCATCGTTTCTGGATCAATTGAGTAGAATCTTGCAAAGTAGATTTTTGGAGAGCACTTGTGAGAGTTGTCAATCCAGCGACACCTCAGTTGGTGTGTCGAATGGATTGCACTAGGAGGCAAGATCAACCAATACCAATGTCAATGCTTATATATCGGTCGGTCGTGGTCGTTTGTACTTTGGATGACACTTTATGACAATGTGTCGGAATTTGTCTCCACAGTGACACCATCTCCACGAGCTGTGACATTTGGTCGTCAGACCCGACTCACTCAGTGACATCACCCCCGATTATTGCCGCATGACTCGCAGTCATTAGTTAGCTCGTACGTCGGTCGCCTCAGCACCATTGTTTCTTATTTTGCTTTGATTCAAGGTTCAAGTTCCAAAGATGTCTAATTATTAATTGCATCTCTTTATGTTTGTTTGTATGTCAGTGAGCGTGTCTGTTCGATGTCGGCGAGCAGTATGGGCGGCTTTGGGATGCTTTGCCGACATGTTTGGTCACTCTGTCTTCTTCTGTATATTTGGCGATAGCATTTATTGTTTTATACATTGGCAAATGTAAAACAATCTATTAATATTGCTATACACTGCACCGAGGTGTCGTTAATGGTGACGAACTGCCTCAAGTCTGTAAGTCATCTTTAGGCCTGGCCATTGGTCCACTCAAAGATCCTGTTTTGATTCATTGGCAAATTGGCCAATTGACCTGACAGTAGTAATATATTGAATGGAATATATTTAAATCTATTAATAGCAACTAGCGCAATAAGTCAAAACAAGCGTTCAAAAATCTCCACGCGCCATTAACGTTCTTCGAAATGTCGTGTATCGTTAAAGAGCATTGTTCTACAATCTCGTCGGTCCAAACACGAGTCAACCCAGAGAAGACGAGTGCCTTTACATCACTTGGCGCACAACATGTACACTGGTCAAAGCAGCATCAGTAGTGCACTACATGCATCCATGCGACTATAGTCACAAGCTTGCATGTGAACGCAAGTTACAACCTGCTTTGCTGCAGTGTACAATGTACATTGTACATGTTCGCTTCATTCGACCTGAGACGGACCTGATAGGGACGAGACTAACAAATATGACTTTGGTATCCAAGGTTGCTGGTGCACTTGCAAGCGTGTCGCAATGAATCCAGTCATAACATTGCTAACACAGTTGCATTGTATCGCACCAGAGAGGCGCTAAAATGTTCTCTTAAATTGTAATTTAATTTATGGTGGAAAATATTCGTTTGAAAATGGTTTGGGAATTTATGTTTGGGATAAATTGAGTGCCATTGGCCGGTCGTAAAGTGCAGAATTGATTGTATTGCCCTCGATTATATGAACATTGCTCAAAGTTTGTCTGTCTGCCTTTTACGATTGACGCTCACTTACAACAAAGACATACCGACTCACAAGTTAGTATCGCAATTGTGCTATTTGCCAATATTATCATACAATACAATACATACAATACGCTATAGATCTAATTCACAACATACTGCCAGACCAATTTAGCCTAGACCTGGCCAATCCATATTTATCGATTCAAGTTGCTATATTTTATTTGTTTTTTATTTATTTGTCCTAGATATTAAATACATTAAATCAATTGGATTCAATCTGTTCCATACAAAATATGTACAATTGAAAAGAGAACAAGACTGTTCCAAGGTTGATTTTCAGCTATTTACACAATTCCTGACCGAAGTACGTATCAGGATATCGTCGAATGAATAATTTCCGAAGTTCTTCAAAGAAAAACAGATAGAAAAACATTGGAATTCCCATTAACCAGGCAGTGTAAGAAACAGAGGCAAAAGTGAGGGCATTGTTGAGGACAGGTACGTAAACCAAGAAACAGGCCACTGCAGTCTCAAACAAAATACTAAAGTTGAGGAACCAATTGCTAATAAAAAATTAACACAGTGAATACACTAAAAACTGATAAAACAGTTACGTACCCGAATCCTTGTTTGAAGAGAGATACTCGCCTTGTCTTGTGTACGATTACATCCATCCACTGAGCAACCACAACGGATACAAAGTATGAACTTTGAGCTTCAGGCATTATATCAGTTCTTTGATCTACGGTCTGAGAAGATGGTAGTTAGAATCTTATAAACAAACATAAAGGTTTACTTACCCAGGGAAATCCATAGCTGTCGTACAAAACGACATCACTTTCCCATTTGGCACGCAGTTGCCATAAATCCCAGGGCATCCATCCATATTGCATCAAAGTGGTGAAATATCCTAGATATCCCGAAGCAGTGATAATAAGACCACCTTGAAAGAAAGCCCAAAGAAGTAGACTTCGAGTGACTAAATGGTCTTTAGTAGGATTTCGAGGCGGCAGTTTCATAATGTCCGATTCGGCCTTTTCATATGCCAATGAGATGGCGGGCACAAGATCAGTACCAAGAGCAATAGCCAACATCATGATCGGACTGATGGCCACAGGTATTCCAAACGCCAAAAATATAACAAAAGGATATAACGTAGAAATATTTCCAGTCATGATGTAGGAAATAATCTTCTTCAAGTTGTCAAAAATTTTTCGACCCTCCTCTACACCGATTACAATCGAAGTAAAGTTGTCATCCATCAAGATCATGTCAGCAGCTTGTTTCGATACGTCAGAACCTAGCAAATAATAATGAATTACACAAAATTATTCTTAAATTTCAATCTTAATACCTGTAATGCCCATGGCAACACCAATGTCGGCTTTCTTTAAGGCAGGAGAATCATTGACACCATCACCGGTGACAGCCACAATTTTGTTCAGCAGTTGACAGTTTTCGACAATTCGCAATTTCTGTTGTGGTGAGGTACGAGCAAAAACGATTTCATTGAAGTCTTGTAGAATAGTTTTCAATTCGTTATCAGACAAGGAGGCCAACTCATCTCCAGGTACAACAATGGAAGCCATATTACGACGATTGGCGTTGTATTTCTTGTCAATTCTGGGCAAGCTAATTTGAGTTGAACGCCGATGAGATGATGTGATGATACCAACAGACTTGGCAATGGCTTGAGCTGTGATTGGATGGTCACCAGTGACCATAATCACGGTGATGCCTGCGTCCTTACATTTACCAACAGCATCAGGAACGGAAGCTCTGCAGAACAAAAGTAAATCAAGCTCAATCACTTTAGAAATATAAATGTGTGAATTTACCTCGGTGGATCGATCATAGCGACAAGTCCCAAAAATCGCATATCTTTCAACTCAAAGTCATTCTCTTCGTCGAGATCGAACTTGTGGTCTGGTGCAAATCCATGTAGTTCCATGTCACAGAAAGCAAGAACACGTTCTCCCATTGAACCCAGTTCTCTGTATGAAAATTCGAATGCATCAACATCGTCGTCCGACATTGTGGCAGTTTCTCCTTTAGCTGTACAAAATTAATTATAATAATAAATCATTTAAAATCACTAAAAAGATTAATTACCAGTCAAAATTTGTGTGCACAAACGCATAATTCGTTCAGGAGCGCCTTTCATCACCACGAAAAACTCAGGATCATTGAATTTTGTCTTTTCAGTATTACGATGAATCGAATACTGATACTTGTACACTGAACTAAAAGGTTTCTCGGCAACTTTCGGAAATCGAGTTCGATATTCTTCGACTGATGGCATGACTGATTCCATGAACCTCAAAATAGCCATTTCGGATGCATCCCCAGATGCTTCTCTTTTCATAATGTCTGGTTCACAGCCAGTAAAGAACGCGCGTGAACATAGTTTAGCACATCTAAATAAAATTAAAATTAAATTGAACTGGGCTTTCCAATAACTGTATTTTACCTTTCATAAGGACCCCAACAGTCGATACCTTCCATATCTTCTTTAAATTCCTCTGGGTCATGAGACACATGCACAATTTGATTGCCAAGGTAGCAATGTTCAACTGTCATTCGGTTTTCAGTCAAAGTACCAGTCTTATCACTGCAAATAGTTGAGGTCGATCCAAGTGTTTCCACAGCTTCCAAATACTTAATCATACAATTCTTCTTGGCCATTCGTTTAGCGGTTAATGTCAAGCCCAATGTCATTGCCGGTAATAGACCTAAAGATATTTAAAGATATAAAGATTTAAAAAAATATAACTAAACTCACCTTCAGGAATATTTCCCACAATAATACTAATCATAAAAATGAATGACTCAAAGAATTCCATTTTGAGTGCAAGACAAATAGCAAAATAAATAATGCCCTCAGCAAATGAAAGAACTGCGATGATGTTCACAAAACGGCTAATTTCAATACCAATCGGCGATTGACGTTGTTGAATGTTTGTGACAAGACTAGCAATTTTACCCATCACAGTGTTGTCTCCAGTGGAAATCACCACACCAACACCACTTCCGTCAACACACGATGTCGAAAAGAAAGCAATATTCTTCGCTTCAAGGGGCATTTGATGTCCTGATTCAGGTGAACGCGTCAATGGTTCTGATTCGCCGGTCAACGATGAATTGTCTACTTTCATTCCTTCACATCGAATGATGCGAACATCGGCAGGAATACGTTCACCGCCTTTGCACATGACCACATCGCCGATGACCAAATGATCTGCTCGCAATTTTTGTGGTTTGCCATCTCGAATTACCATTGTTTCCTGGGGAATCATGTTTTTGAACGACTCAAAAATTTTCCCACTACTTCTTTGTTGCGAGTATGAATACAGCGCAGTAACAACAACCACGAAAGCAATAACAATTGACAAATAATACTGTTGACAAATATAAAACATTTAAAACAAATTCTACATGAATGATCACTTACATCTTGAGGCTTTTTCTCAATAAAGTAAATAATCAAACTAGCTATAGCCGTGAGCCACATTATAAATGCAAAACCCCCAGTGAGTTCTTTCAACAAAATCAGCCAGTTAGATTTCTCTTTAGGAGGAGTAAATGCATTCGGTCCGTTTTGTTTTAATCGAACTTCTGCTTCGTGTGATGAAAGACCATTGTCCAAGTTGGTTTTGAACTTTAATTCTAATTCTCCGAAACTCATCAAATGTTCAGTAATGTTCACTTCTTTTGCCATATCAATGTCAGCCTAGAAGAAAATATAATAAATAAAAAAAAGCTATCATTGTTGAAATCACTCACATCACCAGTCTGACTGGCATCGTTCTTCGACTTCAAAAAAGGAACCAATGATCTCCAAGTGAACTTTTTCTTCTCAGGACGCCTATTGTCCATCTTGATAGCCACATCCTGGTTTTTAAAATCATTTGGATGAGATGACAATCTCCGAATGTATTTGTCGAGCGCTTCCACTCCGTTTTCTTTGGGCATTTTCGATCAAATCCTATTGGTAAAAAAATAGACAAAATATATCAAAATTTTGAGTTTGGAAATATATTTTTATCTATTGTAAAACAAGTCTATAGCCATCAAATCAATCAGTTTAAATTTCATTAATTACAAAATGATATATTTTTTAAATATTTAAATAACTTTACCAATATATTCATGTTGGCCATATGTGTGGCTTAGATTGAGAATTAAGTAAAAATTTTGAAACTCGTTCATGTTGAAATGGGTTCATTTTATGAAGTAAATTAAGCATTTGTTTTGAGACAATAATAACTATTATATCTGTTTGATAATAATAAGCACAAATAACTTGGCATTGCATTGGGGAAATAGAGAACAAAATATAAACAATGCAACAGTGTGGGACATATGAGGCATTCACAAAGTCGTTATTACACACTTTTGGATTAATCATTCCTCAATGTGCTTCTCATTCCCAAGACTGCCCAAACTGTCGACTGTCCATAAAGATCGTTACTCTCGTCACGTCACGTGTGTGCGCTTTGTGAGCTAAACTGGTTTTGTTTGTGTTCATTGTATGTTGTGTCGTTGTTTGGTCGTGCATTTCTTTGGCGGCAACTGTTCAGTCAGTTGTGTGTGAACCTTTGTTTTGACTTGATTCTGTTCCAAATCTCAATTGTCAAGCCACTTTAATTTAACATGGGTATTCCTGGAAACTCGACGAGCAATAATATGTCCGTGATGGATGAAGAACCTCAACATGATCAGAGTAAGATCAACATTAAGCTTCTTACGGCCCAACAACGTAAAGAAGCATTGGGCTTGTATCGGAAGGTATTTGATAACGTAAAAAGTATTGATGCCAATGATGAAGATTTCGGTGAGATGCTAGATAAACTACGAGATAACGTGAATGATCAAAATCAATGCCTTCAGCAAGTTGGTGTGAACGAGTTGATGACTATGGATGCCCGTTGTATGTCAATGTCGTCCGAGTTATCTTACAATTTGGTGAAAAAGTTTCACACCGAAAGCAAATTTGACACTCATGAGTTTATACGCAGACTTCGACAACGCGTTATTAAGAACTCGTCTAGATCAGGAATGCGATTTAAAAACGTGGAACCAAATGAAGGTCGTTGGGTTCGATTTGAGCAATTGGCTGCCACTGGTTTTGCCTATAGTGGAAGTCATCATCAAGTGCCTGTGGTTGTTCGTGCTTTCCGTGCCCCATTGGAGAAGCCTCCTGCTTCAGGTGATGCCAAGGAACGCCGAAAGGCTCAAAGAACTCAACCCACACAGAAAACTCAACCGACTCAGTATGATTCCACCAATATGGCAAACAATTTGGACGAGTCAGAGAAGCGACTTATGCACATTCATAAGCAGCTAGGAAAGTTGGAGAAACTTAACAATGAAGCTGTACCATTGATGCAAGCTGCAATGGATCCTAAAAATTATGCTTTGACAATTGAGAATTTTTTTAACATTGCCTTCTTGGCTCGTCAAGCAAAGATTAGTCTTGAGCTACATGAGGATGAAACCGAACCTATGGTCAGAACTTTCCAAGACAAGACTGAAAAGAAACAGAACAATCAAAATGTTCCTGGAACATCAAATCAAATGGATGTAGAGGAGGAACAAGAAACTGGGGACCCTTCCCGTAGGAACGTTCAATCTATTATGTCCTTTGACTTTGAAACCTACCAGAATTTAGTTAAGAATCTCGATATTTCTCGTTCTGCCATTGATAGAAAGTAAAACATATCAATGTAAGTCACATTTGCCCTAGTGAATGTTTTTAATTAATTTATTGATTTAATGTTGGCATATTGTTTTAGATTTTTGGACAAAAACTATTATTAGTACTTTCCACCATGGATATCTCAACTTTTGTGTTCACACCTTATGTCAATTTGTTTTAATCACAAGACTGTTGATTATGAGATTTTTATCATAAATATTTCTACTATTGCAATGTAATACTTCACTTTTTTAATATAAACAAGTTTGTCTCATTTGTTGCAAATGTTTTTCTAACAATTTCTACTTAGAATTTACTGACAATGCAAAGGACAATAATTCAAACTGCTCTATATGTTTTTAGAATGGTTACGAGCATCAGACAGATTAGTGAATAAAGTTGGGTTGATTTCGTATTTATATATTAAGAGATTGGATCTGTTTTCATACTTACAAGTAGTTGTTAGTAAATTGCTTTCAACATGAGCATAATGTTAGCGAGATTTATTCTTACCTTTGGATTCGAAGAAATTATCAGGAAACTGTCCACTTGTTTCGTTATCTCAACACACTGTAAATACAACACAATTCAATAGGAATTTGAAAATTGTCTCTGTTGAACATGAAGATAGAAATATTTAGTGTGTCGTAATATCAATCAACACAACAATGTGAATATGATTTGACCAAATGTTACGATCAACCGGGCTGGCAACGATCTTACCTGAGTGTATTTATATACCCCAGTGGTATTCGATGCAGGCTAGGACAGAACAACTCACTGCATTCCAAACGATTATTAGCAATTGTCTCTGCTGACATTGACTTACAGTTAATCGGCATCGGCACAGGATCACAAGAATTATACGATCTACAAAGGACATGAGAGGTGTCAGCGCACTTTTGTTGACACCTCTCAACCATCTCACCTGGCTGTTCTAATTATCTTTTCCAGATTTAGTAACATCGCTCACCAGTTCATTCAGGTCAAGTTCCACTGGGTTGTTTTATTATCAGTGTGTCGCTTTGATCTTTATTTGTTTGGATTTATCCGCTCATGACTGGACTCTGTGCACCTTGTCGTGTTGCCTTTGTGTTACTGGTCCGAGTGCAACCCAACACAACTAACATTGCTCATTAACTCATTGATAAGTTTTATTGTGGCCGCCAGTGAAATGAAAAATATAAAGCAATTTTGTGAATGGAGTTATATCATAAATGACCATAAATTGGTATGCGTTGTTTTTACTTTGGCCTCACTTTGATAATATTGTGATCGCACACTTTTATGTTTGAATCATAAATCCTCAACAGAACGGACTTGGGTCGAGATTGCATTACCAAATTTGCCTTCACACACACACTCGCCGACTGATTTGCTAATTATTCGATTCAATTTGCTTTGATGCGCTTATTGTGCCAATTTAGCGAACGTGTGCTTTGAACTTTGCTTGACCACAGTAAATCTATATCTATCATTTAAGTTATTTTGCTTAGTAATTAGTCTTTACCGATGATGATTTACGATGCCGCCGAGTGTGCACACTTAAGTGGAATTCGACTTAGACCTTGTCTATTGTCACTTGTTTTTGATCCGATTGAATATTTGTGGAAAGTCCCCCAATAAATATATTTCCGGATCAATTTGGTTCAATTTCTTCTCATTTAGTGGCACACGTTCGGGTATTAACCGCTGAGTCATAGCCTATGACCAACTACTGGAATGTGCTGGCCAGGTGACATCACTTATCTGAGCGATCATTATCAATTCTGACATGCCATATTCGTCATCTTTGGTGGTAATCTCTTTTTACTTGTCTTTTTACTGTACTCATTGCAATTGTCATCATTAATTTTTAATCAGCCACCTTCACTGTCCTTCCAGGCTGTACAAGTCAGTTTGCATTCCTATAGGAATGTTATATAAACCGATCACCGCAAATCATTTATTTATTTTTGTACTTTGACAAATGTACTTTAGTGTCAAAATGACGAATTCATTGTATGTTTGACATTGAGCCTCACTCGAATTGGTCTGACATTGAATGCATTGAAACGTTTCTTTGGCTCATTGTAAAGTACTTTTCGAATGGCAACTTTCATTTTATATTTTTTGTGAATAACAAATTGTTGGCTAAAAAGTGAAATGTGTTTTTCATTCCCCCCTATTCGTATAAATAATACACATGTGTACACGAGTTGATTGCTCACTCAGTGGGCCGAATGTTCTTTTTTTGGTTGCCAAGCTAAACGAACATTGTTGAACTGAATGTTTGTTCCTTCCTCTCCTGTTCACCATATATTTTGTATGTAAACGTATAAATGCTTAAATCGGTGATTAATCGGGCCAATTTGTTGCTTCTGCTCGAGTGTATTCCTCTATAGAAAGTGACTTGAGAGAATTATCCCAGTGAATATATTCCTGCAATCATCACTTGCCTGTTTGAATTGAATGTAAACAGAAACTACCGAAAATGTTGTGGTCGATTTTGCCAGACATTTTGTCCTGACTGGTTGCATAATACCAAACTCTATTGTTCAACATTCCTGGTCGAGTGTTGAATGAAGTGTTTGCTTGTGGTTTAGATGCAGGTTGAGGTGCTTTCCGTGGTTGTGGTTGTGCTTGTGAGAATTTCCACTCCATCTAACAGTATCGATCGTGGTCGGTTGTCATTGTTCGACCAAGGAATATTCAACATAAAACAACTTCCAAATTAATGAATGCCAAATGAAATTCAAGGTTGACCATTGGTGGTTCGATTGAGATCATTACAAACTGAGCCATTTTTAATTATTATGTAAATTAAAATTTTTCCAAAAATTTGATTAAATCTTTATTTCACCTTAACCTTAAATTGATATTCTAACTCATTTTAATTTTCTCAACCGTACTTTAATATCCTTAATATCATTTAGCAGAATATTAATATGTGCTAAGCAAGATGCAAAGATCATGATAATGTTGCGATAAAATCTTGAACGAGCAAACCATTTGCTCTTGGGCGCACCATTTGAGACTATGTTAAGTCACTTGTAGCAGTCTCTATTAATACAAAGTAGTCGACGTCATTTGTTGAAATATGCGCTATAATTAAAGTGTGATTCGAGCAAAGAGCGACAAAGTGGAGATGATGCAGTGATGGTAAGGAGCAACAGTTTAAAAGTGCAAGCCGGCATCTGTTGCCACAGCAATGACCGAATCAGCTTCAAATAAACGAGACCTGAATTTATTTATACGCACGTGACGTAAAGTACATTCATCATTGTTGATGCCTTTGCAAAACGTCTCCACTTGCCTAGTCAATTCCACCGAAATAGTCCATTGTTAGGCCAGTGTAGTGTTTGAATTGATGCATCTCCAATCTTTAAGGTTTAAATTAGCCAACTTGTCCAGGACTGCACCGAGCGGGCCTTGATCTATCGCCACAGTGATCATATTCTTTTGCACCATTCGTGCAACTTCGAGGCCAACTGAATTAGTTCATCGGTTTGCGCATTTTTATGCAAACAAATACAACCAGATTAGTATGCCACTTCGCATGCAAGTCTTAGTCTATGATAATTCACTCGCAGTAATTCAGTCAGTTAGTTGCGAAATTCATTTGCCAACACAACTAAAGACTTTCTCTTGTGAACTGTTGGGAAATTGTGAATTTATAATTGCTATTGACCGTTTTCCTTCACAAGTGACAATTACCTCAGACAGATTGTGTTCTTATCAATGTACTTTGAGTGTTAATTACACACCACTGACAGAATCTCACTAACTGTACATCACTGCTTGGTGATTGCACTGCACCACGTTCCTGGTACATTCATCTGAATATTGGGTTCTCTTGTGTGCCAATTTGCTATGGTGGAATTACCGACTCTGTGCGAATTGCCTGCAATCCTCTCACTCGCTGGCAGTTTAATTGTGCTCGTCCTATCTGCCTCGCATCGCTCTCATTACATTACCTGTTTGTACCACCTTGTCTGGTTGATTGCGCCCGACCGACTCACAATTATAAGCCAATGCTTTGATTGATGCATCACTTCAATTTGTGTTGTGTGTTGTCGCTTCTTGGTGTTGTGTTCCTCCTTAGTTACTGCCTCACTCATCTACCTCTCTGCAACAGGTAATCAACTTGCTTTGAACAGTCAAGGTAAACCGTAAAGACTATTGCATTCTAACGCACACTCAGACAGGTTCGCACTTTCACTTTCAACCACATCTTGCAACCACTTTCTTTCCATTGGACAGTTTGAGTGTTTGAATGCAAATCGCTAGGAATCGAATTGGGAACTGGTTTTATACGGTTGAACATATTCATACTTGCGAAATCATAAATGTTCACACTATGAACTGAAGCTTCACTTCACTCCTCGACTACGTCACATCGCTATCCAATTCCGTCATCGACTAATGAGACAATGTTTGTACAATGTAAAATGAACAATGCACATTATTAATGTCATTAAGCAATGACGTTCACTCGAATATTCATTACATGCATTACTTGTCTATGTGGACTATTCCATTCAGGTGTGCTTGAACTCGCTGCTTGAGTCAAACTTGACTCAAACCATAAACATTACATTCCAATGGAATTGTTTCGAATTTTTCCTGAATTGTACATTAACAGTGTTAATTTAACGCCAGAAGTGATTACATAGAATAACAGTTATTCTATTTATCTTCATTACCCAAGATAGCACAATTTGTATGTAACCATACCATCTATATGTTACTAATTTCGCACAATAATTAGCCACTATAACTTTGTTATGTTTTTTTGGTCGATTTGTTTTGCCAACAATAAATTATCAGAGCTGTTCAGCGGCAAATAATGAGTCGTGTTTTCTTCTTTTAGTTGGTTTACTTCTAAAAATGGTACATTCGGTACAAATATAGCACATCGATAAAGAACAAATGTGATACAGCCAATTTAATGGATTTCCAAATTGGGTCGATTAGAAGTGTTGGTGCGTGCCAGTGAGGGTGTTCAGACAAGACAAGACCAAGGGAAAGTTACAGGATGTGGCACATTGGCTGGGGGCTAGGTAAATGGCAGCATCGATATTGTGATCTGTCCAGTCAATTGATTGATACTTTCATTCCGAATGATACACTCCGATTTGACATGGCACGCTTCGTCCAAGATTAATCGTCACTAATTCGAATACAAACAAACTCAACTCTCACGTAGTCCCTCCATTAAAGAGACATCAATGAAAATACACGATGTAAACCTTTTTGTCTTCACTCAGCTGCATTGACAGTCTGGAAATTTTTCATTTGTACTTGAGAGCCCTTGAACGTGACCCTCAAAGGGGCAAGAGTGGACAAACGAATTAGATTGAAAGGCTATGTAATGCAACGAATGCTACTTGGTACTACGATGGTACTTGTTGCTTATCGATTCGAATGGATCGAAGTGAGAATGCGCCATGGCCACTGGTGGTCGAGGGTCAGAGTGAAGGATTTTTAAGTGCAAAATTATACAAAAGTGCATTCGGACATACGAGTCGTTCAGAAAGACGTTACGCTAATTGCAAATTGTCAATTATAATTATGCATCAATGCATTTGTGGTTATAAATAACCTGTTTTATTAAACACTGCATATGGATGCCATTTGATGGTTCTATTTAAATTGGCCACTGCTAATGACTAATGACTGTAATGTTGCCGCTGGTAATGATAAATGCCACGGACTCGATGTCAACGCCGATTCGATTAATTTGTTGGCACTTGTCATTGGGCCGAGTTTAATTGCGGTTTAACAAAGCGAACATATTTTGCTAATGGCAAGCTCAATCGATTAAGGGGTGATCATCCAATTGGCAGCACACTCTCCACTGACCGATTAACCCTCAAGCCTGTGTTTACTCTTTCCGACTGAGTCGCACCACAATCACACAAACAAACAGTCAAGTCATACGCCATTTCGAGTGTCGATCATTAGACACGGTTGCTGTGCCTGTGCATCACTTCGATCAATTAGACTACAGACCAACAGTCAGTTAAGAGGTAGAGTCATTTGGTGCTGTGCACATGAACATTTGCCCAACCGGTTTACTGGTCGCTAGGTTAACTTTGGTTCGTCGAAACTCTTCTGGTTGCGGACAGTGAAGATATAATGTAATTCAATGCCTAATTGTTCAACGACAACAACTCGAGGAAAGTGTTCTCCTTTCGTTATCTACAATCGAATTCAATCGCCGCTCAGGCAGTTCAGTTGAATGGTTACTCCGTAATTTCCCTGTCTGGATGACCAGCATTAGTGCCGTTTTGTGTGTGTTCATCGTTCACTGAATCGCCTCTACCTGGCTGGACACACCGCTTGTCTTCACTGTGTTTAGTGACAGCTAGAAGCAAGAAAACTTGTCCTCGTCAAGCACTTCCAGCAGACACGCTGCCAACAGTTGGACTGTTCAACGCTTAGACACACCACAGGTATATGTTTTGAAGTTGAAAGGCGCGATGCTGCTAATGCAAACATATAGTCACTTGCACGGGCAAATGTCTGCTTAGATGGTTCTAGTGGTCACAACGCGTGTGTTTGTCTCAGTGCCCACTTGTTCATCACACTCGATCGATTGCCGATGCTCAATTGGGTCATCACCAATTGTCCCAGTCGAACCAAACGGCGATGATGAAACTACACCGAAACTGAACACCAAACAGACTGTCACAGTGATAATATTGCAGTATTGCTGTACTTTATTGCTACTTTGCCAGAACGTGGCGCACTGCTGCAGCATGACGTGCTATTAATTAGTGACAACAGCTGTCTGTCTGTGATCACACTGAAGTGACTTTTGCTGGCCTGCCAAAAGTATCTTTTTCTTTCACCATCTTCTTTCATCTGGTCTTAATATATTTCTGAGGAATTTCGTACATCATCGTCATCGTAATCTTCGAACACATGCAAAGCAAATTAACCAAACTAAACTATACCAAGTCATTCTGTCATTGCTCTCTGCCGTGTGATTTTACTTTCGTCTCGTGTAGGTTTGAGTGAAAGTGATTCACTGACTGAGTGCCTCGAATTGCCATTTAAATCGATTCACCAATGTGGCAATGACACTTGCAACTGTCAAACTGTGCACTCGACTCGACCAGTACTGGGCCAGTACACTCCACTCATATCAACACAGAACTTGAACAGCATTCGGAAAGCAATCTACATTTGCACCACAATTGACTGCACGCGCATTTCATAATCGAAATCGTCCATCCGGGTATGATATCATCCTGACAAGTATCTGTGCATCTACCTTTTCATTCATCACTAACTGTCAATGTTTTGTGTCATTTGTACTAACCAGATGTGCAGAATATGAACTGCTTATGTGGGACATGCCAACAGGATGATGCAATATGCACAATGTGCACATGCACTTTTGAATTCTTTCAGTACGCATTCAAATTGACACGATGTTAGTGCCCTAGCGCCATAGGCCTAACTATGGTCACTCACCTAGTTCCTGCTGTGCATTGCATCAGCCTCTCAGCTTGCGCCAACAAATAGTAGAATGTGCAAAGTCGATACTAAAAATAACTGAGAGGGTTCATATGTTAACTTATATCGTTATCACTTTGCTCAGTGGTTATTACGCGTCATGACACATCAGATTGCTTTGAAATCGACCAATCGAAGCACAATTATCGCAATGTACTTTGGCATACTGCCCAACACGTTCGTAATCGTCACAAGAATCATATCGCGTGTGTGTTTGCTTGCAATGTGCCCACAGTTCTCCACTGACCTCCAATATTTATTTGTCGCTCATTATCGGTCTGATGCACTAAATGTCCTGAGTGTACATTCGAAATACGACAAATATGTTCACAGTAGAGTCGATTAATTTGAATTGCATTTCAATTAAGTTTTATTTGTGTTTTATTTGAATGCATTTTTATTTATTAAGATAACTTGAGGTATCGAGTTAGTTTGAGGATTGCATAAGCAATGGCTGACCTAGACGTGTAATGAACTTTCGATTGACGTTCAACAAGTAATTACGAGTAGTATCAATTAATCCTAAATTGCTCTATCCACTACCAACAGAGTCAATATGTATACATCTATTTCATTCATTTCCCTGTCGCTTTTGTATTTCCCGTTTGCGCTTGCGTTTATTCTCATTTGCAAAGTATTAAATTTGCACTGGCAAGTGCAATTCACGCAACAGCACCACCAGCCAACAAACTTGCTCCCTTTGCACTGAGTGACACGTTTTTGCCCACCATTACCATCGTGCATTCATGGTGTCCACAGAACATCAAAATAGATGAAGTCGATACTAATGATGATGCTCGGATTCGATTAGTGAGCAGCAATGGGCTAATTTATTGTGCAAAGCAAACTGTCTCGAATTGACCATTTCAATTTGTTCTGCATTCCATCTTCACTTCTCAATTGAGTTTTCAATCTCACACTCCACACACGTCTTTCAATCTTAACTCTGTTTACAAACACGCCACACAAACTTAATAATTTATATCATTCATATTACGATTATCCACTAGTTTGAGATTTTCCCAGTAAGGTTATATTTAATTTATATTGAGTGAATCGACACTTTGTGCCAAGCACTTCTCTCAAACACAGTTTGCATTTATTGTGCAATTACAATTGGTGGGCAAATGAATAAATCTCGCACGTAGACTGATTGTCAATATATGGCAAACAGACTAATCGATGTAGAATGTTCTAAGTCTACTTACTAACAAGTATCAAGTCGGTATCATCTCTCATTGACACATCCGAGTGGAGTGGAGTTCGCTCTTTCGTAAGCATTTAGTTAGAAATCATTAATTTACTTAGGCTTAGATTGGCTAATTTTCCATTGTTTATTGATAGTATCGAGATGGTTTGGCTAGAGTGAAAGTATTCTGCAATATATGGAAAAGTTTGTGTGTCTTTTCACACTTGCAAAAGACACTTTGTCACCTTGTCGATCTGCATTCTGAAAAGCAATGAATTGAGCATTATTTGGCACTGTCCACTTGGTCGTTGGTCATTGATTGCGTTGGATGACCTGGACCGGTCGGCTCCGAACGGAGCAGTCCAGGCTCGAGCAAGTCGAGTCAAGTGAAATCGAGTCTTCTGTTTACATCGATGCCAACGAAACGATTCCACTGGCTGATCTGGCCACTTGGTTATTTCCTTTGATAATAAACGACATCTTGTCGGACCATTTTAATTAGCCTCTGACATGAACGTGTCCCTGATGGACCATTAATTGAGCTAATTTGTTTTCGTACGAGTTTGTTTGTACACTCTACCGCGAATCGAGCTCGTCATGCCACCAACAGACCTTGTGTTTGTCCTCGGTAATAGGTCGGTTAATTTTGGCGTGGTACTTATCTGATCTGCTTTGGTTCGGCAATCGTTATCGCCACTGAAGGGAATGTATTTGTAATGTATTTCTGGCAGTCAGATGGAAGTAGCACCATGGCCAGGCCAGGCCAGCACCAAAGTATCTTTCCGAGTGAAGTAATGTACATATTCAGTCAGTAAGACACACCACCACTGACAAGTGATTGGGTTTAAGACTGTCGGTGAAGAAGTGCTGTCTTGAATGGAATGCTAAAAATAACATTTTCCGAGAAATTTCGACTTGCCGTAGATTAATAACTGGTGGTGAGTGTGAGCCATTGGCAATTATAATTATATTGAACCAATATTGAGCGATCAATTAGCAATTGTATTGCGTATCGATTGCAATTTGCATTTGCCTCCATGTGTGCCGATTGAACTGTTTCACTGAACAGTTGGGTGAGCCATCAGGACTAGTGGCACTGCACTCATCATTTGCCAATTATCATAATCGTCATGTGCCGCATCAAGTGCGACTGGCGCCATGACCGTTTCTGGTTGACACGCCAGTCCATTGTGTCCGATCAGTTGTCGGTGCTTTGACTGGCTGGTGAGTTTTGTGTTCAATGCATCGATAATTCAGAATGCTGCATTGGTTGGCCCGGTCTGTCAGGCCAGTTTACCATTTGTCGATTTGGACGTTATCACTGGTTGTATGGTTGCTAATGTGGCATGG
The DNA here is from genome assembly GCA_023373905.1 of Rhizoglyphus robini. NCBI lineage: Eukaryota > Metazoa > Arthropoda > Arachnida > Sarcoptiformes > Acaridae > Rhizoglyphus > Rhizoglyphus robini. The sequence goes on along the minus strand of JAKIJQ010000001.1, from coordinate 6,627,842 downwards.
CCGTGTGGCAGTGTGCTCGTGTGCTTGTATGGTTCAATCCACAGGCTGTATCACTGCCTCCAGTTGCCCCTCTCTGTGCTCTCCCTCTTGTTGTTGGTATTTTTCTCCAAGGTTTTACTGCTGCTGCCGCCACTCTGGAGATAACAGTTGACGACAGTCACTTGATGTGTGCAAAGTGAGTGAGTATGAGTACGGTTCAGTGGCGTTCAAAGACTGTCTGTCTAGTGATAAGCTTGATCGCTACAACTACTACTTCGCCGATGCCACTCGTTCCTAGGCACAAATCTCAGTCTGGGCCGATAACTAATTGAGCTAGAGCAATTCTCGTAGCTGTACAAGAGGGCAAAGTCCATTGTGGGTGTGGATTGGCCAATAGGATTCACTAATCAGCTTCATTCCGCGATCACTAATCGATTGGCCGATCGATCGATCTCAATCAATGGCTCTGCTCACCTGGCTGGGTGTAAGTTGGTGACTTTATGTCCCACAAGTGAAGCATCTTGTTTACAACTTGTGCACATCGATGCGCTCTACAAGTGAAGCGCATTTTGAGGTCGGTAATGGAGGTGTGAGGACAAATCTAGTGCCACTGCCACTCGCAATCAATAGCTCCAGGGACGACGACCACAACCGGTGACAGTGTGTGAGAATATCCTTCACCGATAACCATACAACTGATGGACTTGAGACCACTCTGGTCTGAGCACCAGTCAATGCAATTACCTGAAGGTGCATTAATATGTGTTTATTTGTTGATTGTGTTAGTACATTCGATACCAGTGTGAACTGTCTTCATTTAAAGGGCATCAATGTCGTCCAAACGTACTTTCCCCTTTGACTATCATTGACCAGAGTTGTGCCGCGAAAGCATCATCAGTCTCACTGTACATTGCACAAGCCGCACTCCGTCGTTGACAATCACTGAGCCGGCCTATCTCACTCACTGACTGCTCTCAGTGATGCCTGTTTGTCTTGGCGACTCGATGCAGTTTCTTCGTGCCTTCATTTCGTCATTGGCATACACAAGTTCATCTTTCGATCGACCGAACAGTTTCAACTCATTGGTTGCAATCATGGTTGAGCCATTCCCATGCCTAAGTCAACTTCGATTGAGCATTTGAAGGGACCTTGTTGGTGTCATTTAGTGTATTTTGGTGCATTTTGGTGCTCACTGTGCATACCTATTTAGTGACTTATTTTACGACCAGGCGGACAACTTGCTACTGGTGTCAAAGTGTGCATGTGTGTTTCACTTTCACCAATGTAGTATTGTCTTTTTTTTCTAATCAATGATCGCTTGTCCCTCTTGGTGGTAATCAAAAGCGGAATCGGAACCACTTTGAAAGCTACAAGAAGCCAACCACCGCATACAATCAACTCACAATCAACATTGAGCCAGTGACTAATTAAATCAAACATATTAAAGTATTGTTTACTTGATACAACTTGCAAGTGCTATTCTCAGTAATCGCCACAGTGGTGCTGTGTTGTGCTGCACTCAGTTGCACTAATGACTAGTCACTAGTGCTTACCGTGCTCAATTTGTTCGCTATACACAATTCATTAGTTCATCATTACGACCATAAAGCCACTTCTCTGAACTGACAGAAATACCCTAAAACAAACTGGAATTGACTTTGTAAGTGCACTTCACCGCAACGCTTCTACTGCAACCACATACACGTAACGGTCACTGTTAACTGTTAACATTCACTATTATGATACCAAATCATATTGAGCAATCCACAGGAGACCAATCAATTGGTCACATGGTCAAGGGTAGAGTGCATCGGTTGGGACATTATTGAGTTGCTGAAAGGAATCACAGAGACAAGTCTTCTCTGGTCAATGCAAATCGATTGATTGGTCGTTTGATCGATGGCAATTGATTGCATGGTTTGCATACATTTGGCTTGAGAGCCCAAATTGATTTGTTGTTGTGCTGGCAATTGTGAATTGAACAAGCACAGCTCGTTTGATCGCAATCGAATTATGCCAAATTGACATTAGCCAGACAATGAAAACATTGCACAAACACTCATGCCAGCTCGGTCATTAGGCACTGGTTGTTTAGCCAACTTGCCCCAACACCTTTCATTATGCTGTTTGCCAGTGCTGTGAGAGTCTGTGGCCAGAATCGAGTTGGCCACCGATGGAGGATCTCATCGAATCGAGTGTAATTAATAAATAATTATGTTAGTAATCAATCAATCAATCGATTAGCAGCATTATCTACATTATCTACTCGTGATGGCTCATCGTGTGCCAGTGGCAATGCGCCATTCGCCATCGAAAGTCACATTCTCGCCTGCCAGTCTCTTTTGCCCTGCCATCTCCCAAGGTTAATTACTATTTTGCACATATTGGCTTCTCTCATGCCAAACATGATCGCCACCAGGGTTTCTCTGTGCACTCCACTTATGGTCTTATCGTTTAATTCACTTATGATCTCTTTGTGCCAATCGAACATTTGCATTCAATTCTGGCATGTCACTCGGTGGCCAGTAATAAATATTTCACTTGTCAATTGGTTTGCATGTGATAGTTTGAATGTTTTATTGTCAGTGTACGTGTTGTGCCACGCTCAATTGATTACTCAAGTGTGATGGATATACTTTTGCTTGTGGTGATTTGCATAGACGCACAATTACGATCATTTAAGCTCATAACTATTAATAGATTGACATATACTTTGTGCCGCATTAGAGTGTCAACACAACTCGAACAACTCGATTCTTCCACTTTGAACTGATTGAACACAACTAAACCTTTAACGTGGTAAATTTCCTATGTTTGATTAGCTTTGATTGGTCACATGAATGTGTGCCTCGACTTGTGCTGAGCCTGTACTGCAGTGTCCCCAGAGAACGTCACCACTGGCCAGTGACCACTTAATGGCCAATTGACTCGACCAGACAGACATCAACCAAACAAGCAAGAGCATCACATCGAATGCATCCAACCGAACAATGGTCCCTGTTTGTCGAATGTCACTTATACATTCCGCTCACATCCCTCAACCCGAACCACAATGTTGTGCACACACAATTGAATTTAAATTTGGCAAAAGCCAAACAAACTTTTCCTGGGAAATCTTTTTGCTCTTTTTTATCGAGACTTTCGGCGGCAGTGAGTGTGGAGCATTTATTGTTGCGTTGGGTTGAGTCGGTGATTTGTTGGTTTGCTCGTGGTATTATCGCAATTATAATCGACTGGCCAACTGGCAGCATCTGCTGCTTGTACAGGTTGCATTGCCTACACTTTGTACACTCACTCCGGTCGTCTTCATCGTATAGCGTTGTCTGATTAATTGGATTCGAGTTAATTAGCGTAGAAGCCAGTTCGGTGTGCCGCGGCACTGCTGGCCACACTGGCGAGCAGTCAACTTGTCAGCGATCACTCTCGATCGAATGACACTGGTCGAGTATGCACACATCCTCCATCTAGTTTCCTCTTTAGTTTAGTGACACTTCAGTGGAGGCCTCGCTGTCCTCAGTGTGCCCTCGCCTATTGGCTCGATTTGCCACTCGATTATTCTCAGTTCGGTCTTCATGTTTGTTCTGTTTGCTTTACGTTTTGTCCTTGTGCATTTGTACTTTTGCATGTCTGCTCGCACACAAATCTCGTTCGTCTGGTGTCGATGTGTTGATGCGTGTGTGAGTGGCTAATCTCGTCCCAGGCTTACATTACCACCATCCAGAGTGGTCCGAACAACGCAGACGACATAGCACTTGTTGTTCGTGTTTGTCTCGTCTATTTATTTCAATTTTGTTCTTCTGGCCAGTTGTTTCTGTATTTTGTACATTTCATTGCTTTTCAAATTCCTATTGACCAAGTCAAAGAATAACTGTTTGTTTGTGTCTTTGCCTGAATATATCGATTACCAATGTAAGTGAACACCATCGTTGATCGCATAGTTTGTTAGTTAGGCATTGGGCCATTGATTTTCTCGTGTTGAAACAAGCACACTTTTCTTTCAGAACCTTTAGTTCTCGATATGTTCCTTGCAAAGAGCTTCAATTCATTGTCGAGTCCGGTGACCTCACGCAAAGTTTAATAAACTTTATCTTAGGATGAATTTCCGCTTTGTACGTCTTGATCCAATTGAGACTATACTCATTTCCCTTCATTCGCAATTTATCCGTCTGCGGACCTAAACGGAAAGTTTGGTTATGCTAATGTGGAATATATTGGCAAGTGTATTTGCATGCATGTGATGCAGTTTATGCCAGTCTCAACTTGTCCATTTGGTGATTGTGTGACGTTTTTTATTGTTGTCAAATGAAATTCAGCCTAAACGAACGAGTCGAGGCAAAATGCAAAGTCCAGTTGAGGTGAGATAGTAGTAGTAATGCATGCATCATACTGTTGAGAAATTTCAGGGAGACCAAAGCGAAATTAGTATGTAGAGGTTGCCAATACTGTCTTATACAGATGATTCAATTAGTGGCATCATGCAGTCTCGTTTATTGAGATATTCAATGTTTGTCTGAATGTCACTTGAGCATATTACAAATATGTCACCGTACACTGGCCACTCGGTTGATTCACTCGGTTTGGTCCGATTGTTTTTGCTTTTGCACGATCTCTCCACTCAGCTACCATTTGAAAGCACGCATTACACCACGCACTCGACACCAAATCTGTCGTTTTTTGGCTATCTGGTACAATATCGAATGATAAAGCATTCGATATAAATATATTTATATCATTAAACCACTCAGTGGCTCAATGCAATCGGTCTGGTATATCATGCTTGTGGATAAGACATTAGAAGTAGAAGCAAATAATAAGCTCGACATATGCTTGGCTTTGTACTGCAGACCACAGGCAGTAAGTTCGTGTCCCATTAGAGCAAGCATGTGCTCGGCGGCCAAGGGTGTCCTTACCTCTCAATGTCTCATTGTCAAACTGTCCATGAGTGACACTATCTCATCTCGGCTCGGTCTACATCTGATTGCCAGTGTCAAACAGAAACAAACAAGTGTGTTGACGGGTGGTGTGACTGATCTACACATCACACATCACTGGGCCCACTGCTCGTCTTAGTTTGGCGTGATTCAATAGGTTCTATTGATTGCCACTAATCCAGTTGCATCGCACATTGCACACCGTTTTTTACTTACCCATTAGGCCCACACCTCGTCCACAAGTACAAGCAGGCAAACACTTTATTGTTGTTTTTGTGTTCTATCTCTTCAATTGTTTCCGTGCAATACTTTTGGTGAAAATAGTGATTACACTCTCGGTGGAAGTGTCATCGCTGAATGGCACCAATCATCACACCACCAACACAATGTCATCAATGTGCACTTCCCCTGGATTTATTTGCTTTTGAGCAACGTGGGAAATTTGAAATTTGTTTGATCGAATCAAAGTTCCAATTGGTGCATTAAGGCCTGTGCCACCCACTTGTCTTGTGACACCAGAATTGGTTTGTTTGTGTGGGCAACCGAATCGATTGACAAACCGACCCAAATGCACACATCAACCCATTGCTCTGTCACTTCATCTCGCTAAACAGTGGCTCTCCGTGCTTTGTGCCACTCACTTGAGCTAACAATCGGCACATTTAATTAGATTACATCAGTCACCTTCACCAGCATTCTGGCCATCTGATTTTTGTATGTTTGAGTGCACAAAGTTTTCCTCTTTGACTAAATAGTACGTCGGTTTGTTGTGACACATCTAAGCTCATTACCAGCAGACACTTAATTGCCACCTTGGGCTTACTTTGGCCGCACTGAAATTAATGATCGATCGATCCACGCCAGACTAGACCAATTTGATCAGGCCGAGTCAATCACCAAAATGTCAAACATACAGTCAATACAACTTTCCTTACATGTAGTTGACACTTGCCACTTGCACAGTTATTGGTCAAATTAGTTTAATTTATATATTTGAGTCAAATTGATAATTTATTTTCTTGTTCGTAGTAAACGAAATACAATTTGATTCATCTGTTCATTGTCAGATCTCAAATGTTTGTAACTCGAATGCATTGCATACACTAGTGCATTGAATCGAATGAATTTGTAATTTAAACTTGCCAGTTGGAACAGTCAATTCTAGACTATTTATGTGTGTCAATTTCCGTCGTCGTCGGACAAGTTTAGTAAATAATAAAAAAGTTTACATTTGCCCAACTGCTAGCATACCTTGTATTTTAAGACCGAACCGAATGGATTCTTCTTTTTGCTTGGCCTCAATTGAGAATTGCGAATTCGTTCGGTGTGATGACATTTCGTAGTGCGCCTACCTGATCGACCGACCACCAAACGGCATTGTCGGAAGTGCATAGAAGCTCATACAGAATGAATGAAACAAAAATTGAAATCTATTTATGCACGGTCGAATGTATTAATAAAGCAGTTGCCGAGATGTTATATAATAAGAATAGGTCGTGCCCGAACATTCGAACGAGCAATAATGCCGGTGTGCACTGGTTGGCGAGAGTGCTCATTCGAGAGACACTTGATGACTACTGTGTGTGTGTGACCAGTGAGTGAGTGAATGAGCCTGTGCTATTATTACTCATTATTTGCCATATCGTTTTAATAATTTCGCCAAATTGAGAGAAAGAAAGACACGAAGACAAGCTGAAAGTATTGTAATTTGTTCCCCTAGGTAAACAATGCAATTTGGAATTCATTGCGCCCAAATTGGCACAGTGCAGGAGGGTAATGAAAATTTGCTTTGGCCGCTAGCCTTCCACGGCATGTGGTCACTCGTGTCTACTTGTGACGGTTTGGTCGTGTCCAGTACCACCAAGAATGTTAGCCAACCGACTAATTGTGTTAGATTTTGCAAGTATTTCATTTCATTCTGGTTAAGTTGGCAGTTGGCAACCAAAATATTTGTCGAAACATATTCTTTAGAGAAAATATATGGTTTCGAAGTGGAATATTTTAGGGACTAAATCACTTTTGGTTTGGCGCTAATTGTTTTTGTTGTCGCCGGGCAAACACTGTCTGGCCATTGTTTTGTTTGATTTTGCAATTTGTTGTGTTGACCAAACGAAGCCAGTGGTGCACAGTGCATGGCTCTAATTGAGACATTCATTGGCGCCTCGAGTGACACATTTGTGGGCAATTTTGTAAAATTTCCATTTGAACCGTTCGAGTGCGTAACAGAAACACAAACACAAACACCACTTTCGAACCTTAACCACTCACCCACTTGAATGTCCCATCTATTAATAGTGATTCGTTATTATTAATTTGCCTCACTCGCCACTCATTAATTGTTTGTACTTTTGTATTCGTTTGTAGACTTTCTATTTTGGTATCGTTCTCTCGTGGAAGCATCACCAGTGAGCACCAGCCAGAATTGCTACAATCGATCCAGCCGTCTTCCCGAAATAAGTCGGTTTGCTTAAATGTGATAAGAAGTTAGTGAAGCCGTGTTAACAAGCAAGCAAGTGAGGAGACCAATTTGTGTGGACTAACTAAGACTAATGAATCCGGGCAAAGTGAAACTGGCTCCCATTTGCTCCCTTGCTCCATAGACGAAAGTCGCCTAATTAGCCACATGCAGCAGCACACTCCCACTCCTGAGCATCGTTCATTCAAATTAATGCAAATTTAAATTAATTAACCCAGTCAATTTTACCACTCAATCCTTCTGTCCACTTTGAGTAATTGCGTTGTTTACTCGATTGCCTAATTGTTGTCCGCCTACGAGTTTGAGTGAACGACTGGTGAATGACACTGCACCGGCCGCAGATTACTGAACAAGTGAGACCCAATTCGGTTGAGCAGCCAGCAAGACAACCATCCACTGGAAAGATGGCTCGCAAAGTGGACAAAACACCCAAACTTTGCGTCATCTGTGGCGATAAAGCGAAAGGTTTGTCTGGCGGCACAGACCGGTCTGAGTGGTGCCAATTGCTAAATCTCTTCTTTCACTTTGTAGGAATTAACTTCAATGCCCTGACTTGCATGTCCTGTAAGGCATTCTTCCGGCGAAATGCATTACGTAACAAGGTATGTTGAACTGTGCATTGTTGACTAATTGAATGCTAATCTCTCGGTTTGTCCTTGGTAGGAGATGAAATGTCCATTCAACGATTCCTGTCAAGTGGACAAGATTACTAGGAAATTCTGTTCGAAATGTAGACTGAAGAAATGTTTCGATTTAGGCATGAAAAAGGTACGTTTGTTGTGTCTGTGTGCGAAATGTCCTACCAAATTTGCAAGTTGTGTACAGATTGGTCTAGTAATGAGAGTGACACCTTTCTGGATGTAGATTGCTTCACTCGGATTGAACCAGATAAGTGCTCTCCACCGGGCTCGGTTGTGGCGGTGCAAGCCTGTCACATTGTCACTGATGATAGATCGAGTGAGCCATGTCGAGGTGTTGTTGTCTGTCTGCTGACAAATCAGTTCGGCCCATAAATCAGCATACCCTGTACCTACCAAGTGACAGTCAGTGATAGTTCATCTCCTATCTCATCAAGACGTGCGTGCACACAATCACACAGTTGATTATGAATATTATTTTCCTGCCAAGTAAATCACGAGTTTTGCCTGTCAAGTCAGACGTGGCAATCTCTAATGCGAACAAAGTTTGAACCAATGCCGCACAGACCGATCCAAAATAGACAAATTACGACTCGATCGATTGATTGGTTTGTGGAACACCTCGTATCGAGTGGCACAAAGAGGCTTATGTTGCCTGTGCGAATGCTAATCACTTTCATTATCAAGCAGTTTGTGATGACGATTCAGTGAGATGTGGCCACTCACTTGAATGAGCGAAAGTGCGCATTCGAATGGTGTTTCACTGCTGATTCCGTTCGTAGTTAGATTAGATTAATTCAATTATAGACACTCGAGTGATCGATTCGGGATCGATAAATGTGCTCACATAGATGCGAATACAAAGACTGCTCCTGTTGTTGGTTTGTAGCTTCGCTTCGTCCATTTCGCAGCAATCTCCACCGAGGACGTACCAACCAATGTCAGTGATTTGGTTTGGTGGTTTGCCTCTCCATTAATGATAATTAGTAGTGCCCCATTGGACGATTGTCGGACTGAAATCGAGACAAGAGGACGACTCAATCAGTGAGATTGTCTTGCTCAAGCTAAATCGCTCATTTTCTGGTTCACATCCAGGTCTTTCGTCTGGCCTGTCTTCCATGCCGGCAAAAGGGGAAACAAAAACACTGCTCCAAACACAAACAGTGAGATACATAATTTATGCACAGCCTGGTGGTCTTTAATTGATTGTACCATCGATTGGCTTCGCTTCCGTGTGTTTGTCCATTGACCGCCCTGTACCGAAGACACGATGGTACACAATTGCGACAAATTCCTAGATTAAATCTTAATTGATTTTTAAATTATTTGATTAAGAACAGAGGGCAGTTTGATCTAAAGTGAAACTAAAATAGTGACTGGTCGAGAGTTGAACTGATTTTCTGAAAATATTGCCACTCACTTAAGTTAAAACTTTTAGTTATCGTTAAGCTTTGGCATTTTCCCACCAAATTGGTGGCGATCAATCAGTGCTAGTTCAATAGCAATTTGCTCGCCACAATGAGTGATTGTCTGCACAGAACACACTCCAAACCTTACCACAAGGACAGCACTAAAGTTGGTCGGCAAATTGGAACAGCTATCAGTGATGTTGTATATGTTGATAATGTTGCTTAATTAATCATTTGATTGGCCAATTTGCATGCAATTTGTACAAGCATTCTTCGTCATCTTATCAAAGAGTAATCGTGATTTATACTGGAAATATATTTCATTGACATGTTCACTGAATATTATTCCGTAATAGAGCGAATTGACAAATTTAATTCAGATATTTGCTTGTCAATTAATAAATATTCACTCTTAATTTTTATCCATTGAATTTGTTTAAATCTTTGTAAATAATTTATTGCATTCCCCAACATGGTTCAGACCCAATGATTAGGTTTAATTCAGTGAACTAATCAACTAATTTGGTTTGCCTCTTCAGTGAAGAAACTTCACGTGTAGTTTAGCTAATGCATTCATTCGTATAAATTAGGCTAATAGGCGAGCAATCGGTAATGGTAACCGAGAGAATCTCAATATCAATAGTTACTGAATTGGAATGGCCAATCGGCGAAACTATTTGATTGCCACATGCTATGACTGCTAAGATCTGGTCTCAGATTTCTTCCATTTACCTAGTGCATAGTTGTGCAACATACGTCTAATTTAAATTGAGCTATTCACTGTCATTCACTCGGGCCTCACTTTAGCAGAAGAATGGCCTGACCTTGATTACTTTGTGTCTGTGTACTTGCCAGTGTGTAAATGAACCCACTGATCTGGGATTACTGAGTCAACAATTAATTGGACATTCGATACTGCTCCTGCCCAGTGAATGCCTTTCCGAGGGTTCTTCCATTGTGTTCGTTCTTGCTATAGATTGTTGTTGTTTTTGTCCCAAACACTCTTCTAAGTCATTGTTTGTCTGTCATTAACTCAGAACCAATTTATGCAAATTAACAAGTTTTGGAAATCTTCAAATTATTTGATCCTAGATTTCCAAATTTTGTTTGTCAGCTCTTCAGTTCTGCCAGTGATTTTTTGGTTGAGTCACCAACACTTTAGTACCAATCATTGTTTGCATTTGTGTGAGTTCCACGTGCCTGCACCAAATTGGTTTCGCTTGTCACTTGAATTTGCATGGAGTGAATTTAATTTAATTTAATTTAATTTAATCCAAATGACATTTTATTTGTCTCCACAGGAATGGATTTTGAGTGACGAGGAAAAACGATTAATCAAAGAGAAAATAATGCGAAATCGCATTCGTCGTCAGCAGCAAGAGATGGAGTCACAACAACCAACCACATTGACAACGCCTCAGTCCGGCATGAGTGGAAAACGCCGATCGATGGAGAGTCAACTGAAACTGTCCGGTGGATCTGTGGGTGGCAAATTACAATCGACAGGCAAACGACGAGCCACTGCCGCCAACAAGTCGACTAACTTTATCCACTCAGGCAAAGGTGCTTCCTTTCGGAATCGTACAATGACAGGCAATGGGTATGAGGCTAACTCAAGCGCAACCAACTCTTCCTCGACCTCCTCAGGAAATTCGCACCTGTTTACTACCATGAGCACCAACTCCTCTCCATACACTCAGTCCTCAACCGCATCCTTTACCGGCAATTCATCAAGCTCTTCCAGCAAGTACCCGGCAGCAGCAGCCATCAACGCATACAACATATTCCAGGAACCATCTGCCTATTCGTTGGATATTCTCCTCTCCGACAACTGTGATGCATTCTTTGAGTCGGGCGGCAATGGAAACAGTCTCAACTCGAACACAGTTCCACAGAACAATTCAGCTCTTGAGGAATGGTTGTACAACAACTCCAACGGCAATACCACAACCAATGCTCAAGGTCAAGATAAGCCAATGACCGACCCGAAAAAGGACGATTTTCTTCAGTCCTTGTCCGGTGAGATCGACGACCCAATGGCATTGAACACTGCCTTAAATGACTGTTGCAATTTGCTCTTTTCCAACAATATTAACTCGATTGATTTGTTTGAAAACGAGAACGAAATCGACGGTCTAACGTTTTCGGGATCTAGTTCGGGAATTAGCGATTGTAATGAGAGCAACCAGAGTCCAATGTACGAGAACCAATCGATCACCACTGGAACTGGTCTTGTCAGCGACTTGGTCGAAATCAAGAAGGATCTGTTGGCTGGGGAGAATGTGTCCACAGGCCACATCACCAGTGTGACCACTGGCAGCAATAGCACTTTCGAGTATTCTCAAGTGAAGCCTGAGAACGACTTCACTCAATATCTCCTGCACGACAATGACCCAACCTTTAACCTCGCAATAATGAATCCTCCCGCACCAGCTACCAATAACAATAACCGCAATTTGTTGCTCAATCCAAGCACGACAAAGACGGTCAACTTCCAAGCATTGAACAGCAATTTGAATTCTCATGCGAACAACCAAATCGCCATTACTCAGAAGAATTTTGCTCCCTCTTGGGACAACTCGAATGCTTTGCAAGTGGTGAGCCCGCGGTATTCATCGAACGAGACGTATAGCAGCAAATCGAAAGTTCCTCCGCTTGTGAAAATGACAACCAACCCTGGCACGTCCACCACTAATGCCGAAAGTAACGACTTTATCTCGACCTGTCTCATCTCTACAAATGACCAGGCAGAAGATTCATGCAACTATGACCCAGTGATTGAGTTTGTACCTCGAATCGGAGCCAATGATGTCATGTTTCGTGAGATTGGCTTTTCTAATCGTGAATTGATTCTACCTGAGCGATGTCTCATCAAAGAATTGACCGATGCGTGCACTGTGCTCAAGAACCCATACAAACGCATACTTGTGTTCAACAACTACGATTCGGTCCGTTCGTGTCGAATCACCGAGTACTCTTTCCATCGACTGATTCGCATGTCAAAACGCCTTAGCCGCTTCTCTCAGTTGCCTCTCAGTGACCAAGCCAAAATGCTCAAGTTTAGCTTACTGGAAATGTTGGCCATTCGCTCAGTGTTGGTCTACAATCCTGACCGAGAGTCTTGGGGTTTCATTGATGTAAGTTTCCAAGCACGCTCAACAAAATTAATTACTGGGTTTTAATTAATTTTACTGTGTTATTCTCAGGATAAGTGCAAGGTGAACGTAATGGTTCGAATGGATGTGATCAGGCCCTTCTGTACCAAGTGTGGCTTCCAAAGGCATAAGAACTTTCCGAACCTTTTCAGGCACGAGTGGAAGAATGACAACATCATCTTTGACCTGCTCACCGCCATCGTTCTCTTCACTCCTAGGCCTGGAATGTGTGAATATGAAAAGATCAAGTAAGTTCATTATTGATTTCATTCTCCATTGATTCTAACCTTTTTTTGTTCTTCAGAGAGGAACACCTTCGTTATGTGTATTTGTTGCGCCGTTATTTGGAAATCAAGTATCCCACCATCGCGGAAGCAAAGGAGAGCTTTTCTTCGTTGATGAGTCACGTGGAAGAAATGAAACACCTCAACGCAGATATTGTCTTCTTCTTCCAAAGTTATTCGCAATTGTTGCAAACCAGTCCTCTGTTCACCCAACTGCTCGACCTTGACCCGAGCAACTCAGCCCCGGTGCCAACTAAACCGGCCAATTCCAATACAGATGCTTCGTTCGGCAGCACGAGTCACGTCTTCGATGATCCAAACATGTTCTCCAACCTGGACGTCAACTCTCAACTGGACAACATGGTTGGAGCAGCCTCTACAGGGCCATCCTCTTCCACCTCGCCAGTGAGTCATTTCGGTCAAAATACATACACTGGCTCAATGGACACCTCCACGGTCACAAGTGAACCTGGTTCTGTGGCTGGCAATGCATCCAACGGCTCGATGTCGTTTGGAGTCGGCGTGAACAACTCTAACAGTACAAACTCATCCTCGAACGCATATCGGGAATGTATTCTCAACTCAACTTGACTCGACTCATCTACACAGGCATAATGTTAGCATCCTTCCCATTCACTGTTTGATCTTCTCGCCTTGCATCACTTTTCACTCTCATCATGTGATACCATTTCGGCTAGTTCTAATTCGATTTGTTTGCTCCAGTGACTCAATCGGCCTTCGCTCACTCCATAGTGCAACAACACGTTGACAGTGGCAATTTCGCCTCTATGCTCACTGCTCAGTGTCAAACCCAATTTATTGCCCTTGATCGGGTTCATTGAGTCGATGTTCCTAAGCCGGCCTGCTTACAGTTCACACTTCATTAGGGTGACTTAGCACATCTCTAATTCTAATTCTAATTAATCAATTAGTGGCATTATTAATGAACATTTCCTTAATACATTACTTTACCACACAAGGTTGATCCCTCAATGTCTCAGTCTCGTACATACCCATTGATTATTGTACAAAGTAAGCCATAACATTGCACGAACGCAATTTTGTTCATCTATTGTCGATCATATTATAATTCATTTGGTCATTTTATTATTTTTATTATTATTATATTATATTATGCATTCTGTCTGAGGTGAATGCTTGCATGCATTGTATAAATGCTTTTTGGTAAATAAACGTAACTTTGTGGATAGGTGTTCAATAATAAGAACACATTTTCCAGTGTGCGACACAACAAAATAACATTGCAATTATGCTCGACTGAGAGACTGAATTTCGAAATTATTTCCGAGAAGGACTTTCCCGGTAAGATATGTATTTGCTTTGTTTGACTAGATGTATTGAAACAGAGTACATTGTATAGTATTTACAATATAAAATGGTCGCAGGTGAAATCATTATGCAATCATTGTTTGTTCAGTGCAACACAAAATACTAATTATTTTATATTGATTAATTAAGCAATATTTGTAAGAAGTAAAACAAAAGTGCAGTGTCGCAGTGTGAGATCTTTTGAAACGGCACAATAATGCTCCGTGCCGAATCTGTTAACAAACCTCCCCCGAGTTTAGTGTAAACAAATGTCAGCAGTGGTCCATTGAGATGTCTCAGTCTCAATCATCGTAATTCAATTCTTATCTCGCATGCTTCGGTCAACATCACTTGTTCGCATCACTACATATTGATCAATTCATCTAGTCCATATCTGCCTACTCACTCCAATCATAGTTTTTTGTCTTACGATGCAATTGCATCACGCAACAGTAAAACCAAAAGTCAATAATCAATTCATTCAAATATTTCTCAACAGAAAGACAATTTGAATTTGAATTTATAGTTTATTAATGTCAACATGGTTCGGAAGTTGTTTTTGCGTTCATCATGCCTCAAAGTCGTGTTTGTCAGTTTAGTCTGTTGAAACCAGCAAGATGTTTTCCAAGTAATGGAGATGAAGATGAAACTGTGAGTGTACAATACCGTCAACAAGACATTACTGAGTTGGATAACAATCGAGTTGACACTGACTGGAGTCATGCGACCAACAAGCGAACAACAACTCTGCTAACTTGCCAATAACTTAACGATGTGTGAAGTGAGGCAAGCAGACAACAATTTGAACCAGACAAGATGGACCAAATTACCATAGTTTATTATGGCCATCAGTGAAACGATCTGCTTGTTCCAGTGGTTTCGACACTTGCTGCAGTCAACAAGCGAACATTGAAGCATGTTAATTCGGCCAGTGCACAAAGCCCCAAGACATGCAATCCATATATCTCCGAGACACTGAGACACAATTTAGCCCTTGCATTTGTCTCAATTTTTTAGTCTGGAACAAATTTATATAAATATATTATTATAAAATCTAAATGCACAAATGCGATACAGTAAGTCCATTTGGTGCAGTATAAGTATTCATGATTGAAATGTCAAGTGTGATTTGTCCGCAGCCATGTGAGTAGAGCAGTGACAAGCGTGCCACACAATGCGAATTCGCTTCGAAGCATCAAATTGGAGACGAGGCTGAGTGGAAAGGAGACCAAATTTTACGATCGAATTGATGGCGACAAATAAATAAAATGGAAACAATTTTAAATAAGCAAAATTCAAAACATTCTCTGTCGAAATGTATAATAATGCTGTAATGATGTTGCATAATAGAATAAGTAGAAAATATCGAAATGAAAATTGACAGGCCAACGGACTCGAGGCCAGACTGAGCCGGCAAAATAACAACAAAATCTGTCTCTCGAGCAGTAGGCTGCAACATGGTGAACATTGAACCGGTCTGTAGTAAATTGCCGTAGGAGTAGTGAGTTAAGAGCAATATAACACTACATTAGTGAAATATTCATAAGTGAAATCTGTTAAATACAAAAGTGAGCTGGGACACTCTACACTGTGATATAAAGGATTGAGCCCGGGAAATTTCTGGGTTGGTGGTTCAATGGACAAGTTTTGAGTTTGAAATGTTTGTGACAGACCGAGGAATCGAATCAATGAATTTAGACATCGGTCGGGCTGAGTACTGCTTCATTATTGATGAGTGAACCTTGACTATACCGAAACAAACCAAAATAGCAATTGGTTTGCATTTATTTATACAAATTTATTCATTCGACTAATTTGCCTAATTTGAATTGCACACAGAGAGGCCAGTTGACAAGAAAACTAGCACAAACTTTTCCATTGAAGGTCCATTGGCTAAATATATGCTTACAATGTGTGAATTGAGACATTTTGAAGAAATTAAACTAGTGATGCAGTGAATACAAACAGACAGATCGAATGCAAAATGGATCGAACCGAGAAAGTGCTCAGCCAATGTGTCCAATTGTGCAATTTGAGTTTAGTGAGATGGATGGTTGTGCTTGGCTTGCTTCACTCGGCTCGATGCATTGATCAAGCGAGTGTGCCACAACAAGGTTCCACCATGACGGCGATGACGGCCTAATGATATGGTAAATAGAAATCTAATACCTCAATTACCGAGCCAATGACTGCGGCTATAGAGGATGATTAGCTTTATTAAAATCGAATTAAACTATGCTAATTTGCATCTCAATTTGGTGCCACAGCAGAATTGCTACTTTGAATATATTCTTTGTAGTTCAGTTCGGTTCGTTGACACATTGGACACATTTGGTCGCGGCATAAACTCAAGTTGCACATAGATGCACTTAATTGGCTTGGCTTTGATCAATCTGCTCGTCGCTGATGAATCTATTGTGTGGTGCAGCCAATCGTGAGTGTAATTGAATTAGCACACCGAGATGAGCACTACTGAGTGACTACTCACCGCTCAACACATCATCACATCATCTCCGAGTGCACCGATCACAGGGAATATGGCGCCAAATTGCTTTGCGCGTGCACTATCGAGATTGCATCTTGATGGCATAATTGATTGCTCCTTGCAACGTCACACAGAAAACCGCTATTGAATGATTATGGAAATCATCATGACACAAATGGTCAGGAAAGCCTTTGATTCGTGCCTGGGGAAGAAGACACAACTGGGAAGTGAACTTTAGTTGACAGTTAACATCGATTTGAGTTGTGCTTCTAACTCGAGTTGAGACTATAAATCAAAGGTCAAGCCGAACATGCCATGTTTGTAGAGCATTCGCCATTTCACAGAGCAACAACCCTTTAGTGGCTAACTAATTTGGCACTGTTCACCAAGCTTTAATTAATTATAATCAATTAACTGATACGACTGAGAGGTTCGGTGTAACTTCACAGTGTGGCTGGTTTCTCGACCGAGCAATAAAACAATTTTGTTTGTTGTTCTTCCATTGGGGATTTTATTTGGTGTAACAAACTGGTGAAGGGGCAAGTGTCTATCGACTGGCACTGGTCTGTGTAAGTATAAGTTCACTATTTATATTCACTTAGTTCGGATAGGAGATGCAAAAGTTTGTGCCGAGCCGATAGATCTAGCTCAAGTGATACAATTCAATTTAATTAATTAGAATGCGCTTTGTTGGTGGCAAAATCAACTTTTGCCTCGCACATCTCGTGCTAATGGTGGCGAGTGTTCATTCACTCGGCTTGCTCATTCATCGCTCACAATTAATGACTTCGCACTCGAGCCTGTAGTTGTGCCTTTGTGGTGGTGGCAGCCTTGCACCAGTGACATCACGGTCCAGCATTTGCACAGGCCAATCTGAGCAGTGCAATCTCGATTATCGATGGCGATACTGTCGAGCTGATATTCCGCCGCGCGATCGATTGAGTGGCGCACCAAACAGATGAATTAGTGAAAATCAATTTGAATTACAATTTAAAATAACGTTAACACAGATAGAATTGAGCTCTATGCCACAATGGCACAATGACTCACAACACACGGAATTTATCGATTTGCCTTTCTGGATCGATTCGATGTGTCCGCTTGTGATGGAAAGTTCCACTCGGTGAGTTATTTGGTTTGGCAGTCTGGCGACGTGTGCCACTGAGCGGGTGCACCACTAATAATGCTAATTTGCCGACAATAAAGTGACAACGATATTTCCACTAACATGACAATTTAGTGGTCGTGAAGTGTGTGCAATGGCAATGCAATCCGATGCACTCACTCACCCACTGATTTGGTGCGGAAGTCATTCGATTACAATTACCGGAGTTTGAGGGATTTTCCACATTCAGTAAAGTGGCCTACTTACCACTCACCACTCACCGCACATTTGCCCATTTACGCTCAACAGAATAATGCACACTTCTCGGTTATGTAATGTTCACACAAGTGGCCATTTGACGTAGAGAAATTTCCATTTGTGAAAAGAATGAGCCAGACGCGTGTTCACTTACACTCGGTGTTCATTTGGCTAAGTATTGCTCGGCGTCACAGTGATAATAGCCACACGATCGTACGAGGCTGCAATAAAGCAGCAATCGATGCCTCTATCGATATGGATTAATCACAAGTGCCAATCGATTCGTGATTGACCGAGCTACATTGTGATTGTATGTGTACAAGTGCATGTGTGCCATTGTGTACTCGATAGCTTGCCAGTTGCCACAGCGCTCTACTCTCTAAGTGGATACGACACAACATGTCATTTAGTAAATGGTCAATTCACAGACCGATTACTTCACTAAATGGCTCATTTAGCTCGCCGACGACCCTGAAATCTAACCCAAACCAAAGACAAACAAACAAACCTTGTGCAATGGTGTCTTCTTATAGCTTTGCAATGTTCGTTCGATTCAATTGTGCTTGGTGTAAGAAAAATCCAATTGAATTTAATTAATTGTAAAGTAGTGTCATTTCCAACCACAATCGAAACATCATACCGACTTAATGATGATTAATGTCTCGAGACCCTTACGCTACATTGCATTTGTTCTCGTGCAAACAAAGTGCAATTTCATTTTGAAACAATCGATTGCATTTAAAGTTAATCTATTTAATGTGACTAATTGGAGAATTACTTATTTAATATCAAATGCCTATTTCGTAAGAATGTTTATCCTCGCAATGTTATTGTGAGCATCAAATGATCTATAAAATCAATTGAATCAATCTGAAATGAAACAGAATGTGTTTCTACATTGAAAGTTATCACCAAAAAACGATCCAATGTATCAAATGGAATGAAATGAATTTACAAGTTTGTGTAACCAAAATGTGATTTTCTCTATTTGGTAATGCAACCCATTTAGTCTTGTGTCACAGCCAGTAGAGACAATACTATAAATAAACTTTATATTTATCAATTTATAGTCGAGTGGATGACATTTACCGATTGCACAAGTCACTGCAATTGAAGATTGAAAATTGTCGTCACATTGTGCATTGGACCAATTTGGGCTCGCGACTAGTGAGCAGGTCTGGCATGGCAATAAGGTCTGTCGATTGAAATTGAATCTCTTCAGTTGCGCCATCAATGGGCACTTTACAGTTTGCCACTTAAATTCGTGATGATTGATCGCAATGGTTCAATTCTGAGCATTGCCACTAGTGTAATAACTTCCTTTGACCAACTTTATTATTAATATCCACAGTGGCGGACATATCCGTTGGATCAAGTGTTGGCAAGACCTATCTGGTCTGTGGCGAACGCGGCTAGACTGTGCACACTTCCCTCACAATAGCCAATAATTCCTGCATCATCCAGTCTATACATAGGCCTTACTTGGGTGCGATTTTAAGTTTATATTTATTTTGTCTCTTAAAGAATGATCCGCTCACTAAGTGGAACACACTGCAGAATGACCCAACAAATGAGTATCATCAAACGAATCACCAAGAGAAGACCACTAACCAAGTGATCAAAGAGTGGACATGTGAAAAGTTCACAGCTCTTTGTTGTTTTTATTTCTTTATCAATTGAGAGGTCTATATGGCTTGTCTGTGACACTCAACCAGTGTAGCCAATGATCTATTGGACTGACCAAATGGGGGACGACACCAAATGATGTCCAACCGATGACGACAGTCTTCAGTATTTCAGCGAGTCTTCGGCTTGGTTGGCTTCACTGCCTTGACTGTGTATTGTGTCATCTGCCACGGCACCAGTCCACCACAATATGCGAGTCTTAGCAAATGATTAATTGGACCAATCTTGCGAGCGTAGAGAAAAGCGTGAACATGGTTGGTGAGTTGTCAGTTGGCACACCACACAATGCACCACATAACCGATCGAACTGAGCAGACCCGTTTAGTCACTGATCAACTGTTCACTGGCCAATGAGATTCTTTCATGTTCAACTTACATTGTTAGATGTTGGTTGTATTGAGAAAGCCTGTGTTGAACAATTAAAATAGAACATGTGGAAAACAATTAATTGAATCATAATTAAATTAGACCAAATTGTGCAATAGAAATGATAGATTTGGTGATGCCGAGAGGAGAACATTCATTACATCGAAGAGCGATGATGCACTCGATAATGTGTTTGCACTTAACCAAGGCAAAGGAGGAAGACTGGACCGGGAGTCTCACTGAAACGGATCATGTCTGGCCAGCACAATCAAGATCAATGATGCCTGGGTGCGAGCGACTGCTCCACACAGGACAATACGGACAATGCATTCGATTACACTTCACTGCAAGGCAATTCGACTGACTTCAAAATGCATTTGCTCGATCGGCCAAGCACTAATTAATGGTTCTTTAATTAATTCGTTTCCCTTTAATGAACAATTGCGCTGGTGAACAGCCACAATTGAAACATTGTTCAAAGTTAATTTATTGTAAAATCATTTGCACATTCACTCGAAACATTTCTCCAAGATTAATGCTCAATTTCCTTTGGTCTAATTTAGAAAAGGTCATATGCAAATGAGCATTGGCTCGTTGTTGTGTGAGTGATTCCACTCGGTTCCGGGCCTGTTGTGCTTCACTTCCAATGATTTCATCTTATTCACTCTCGCTCACTAATCCTTTACTGACTTACTGTCTATTTTTTCGTTTCTAATTTTAGCTTTGAACCAATTCAAATCGACATTCTAATGACGGAAAGATTTGGTCGAGTTTATTTTGGATTTTCCGGATAAAAACAAATTTAGAAAGATTGACAAATTGTGAGAATTAAATTGCCATCCGAATTGAGGTTGGCTTAATTAGATGTATTAAATGTGACTTGTTTCGAGTGATCCTAACTCGTGTTGTAGTCAGGTGCCATCAATGAAATGAATGGCCGCAATGGGCTAAAGTGCGTCATCGTCATCGAACAAGCCAACAATCCAAGTGTAATGCCCACAGGGATTCACTCTTGACGAAATGAGATCATATTGATTTAGCACACAGTTAGCCATAACGGCTTGCGTATACTCGGGCCACTTTAAAATGGAATTGAATTAAGCAAAGTAATTCAATTAAATAATTGGATTATAGCACTGAATATGTCTCATTTGAATATGAAAATGCTCAGTGCAATTAATCTGAGCTACCACAAGTTGACAATCACAATCAATCTGTTCAATCTCGGCTCGAATACATTCTTCCCCACTGGCCTCGCATTACATGGTTAGTTTACTCTGTAAAGGAAAGCCAATTCCAAAATGGAATCACCAAGAAAGCCGAGCGCAATGCATTCTCTCCAGAGAGAGAATCACTGGCAAGTTCAATAAGAGTTCTCACCAGTACCAAATGGACTTGCAAAGGTAATTACGTGTGGTCGATCTGTTGGCAAAACAAACGTGCAAATTGAATTATGCTACTCGCATGCAGAACACTTGCCTGTGCGGAGGCAACATTGTGACTCGTTGGAATGCGAAGCTTGTCCCGAGCCGAACCGAGCCGAGCCACCATATCGATCCATTTGATTTGTGCCCTGTGCGCGTCTCGATTACATCACTGGCTCAGTGCATTGCCCAATCGGCACACTCCTGTCCGTCTGAATCCATCTAATGTTTCTCGCTGCACTGTCAGCTGTCTGCTGAGTGTCACAAGATTTATTTTATATTTTAAATAAATTGAATTAACTCGTCTAATTAAATTAGCATTGAGACAATGTCACGCTGTCTCAGTGTTTCATACCCTTGCGCTACTAAATATAGCCACTTGCAGACGGCCAATGCTTGGTTAAATAAATATAGCCCAAACAGAACATTTCGTGTGCTTAAGCAAATTTGTCTTGCAAAGTAATAAAAAGTTTAAATTGTCAAACGAGAAACTAAGATATAAATTACTGCTGCAACATTGTAAATTGCAATTGATTTTATTAGAACAAATATATTTTCACAAAATGAGATATATTTGACAAGGGGGAGATGATATGATGTGTGGTGAATGAAGCCGATGAACAAGGACTGGCAGGGTCAATTCAGTTACAACTTGCAGCCGGCCCCACAAATGCCTCTAGAGTGGGACCATTTGTTCCTGTGATCGGTTCCAATTGAGCTGCGCTTAACCAATCAGTCTGGAACCGATGCAAATTGGCACTGTAATGGCAACTAAATGGAGACAATAAAACAAGCATGGAATCACATTAAACGAGAACAATTGGTTCTACACGATAAACTGGTCACTGTTAGTGAGGCAAGGGGGCTTCGAGTTGGCGTACACCAGAGTCGAGTTGGTCGTTGACCGTTTGTTGGAGGTAGCGATTTTGTTCCACATCTTGTCCAATTGAATTGAGATGCGACGACGAGGTTTGCGTACTTTACTGCACGGGTGAGACATGGCACTTGACTTGGACTTAATGCTCAACCTTTGATGGCGCAGTGTTGAACTGCCTCCTGCTGTGATCATCGTGCTATTCGTACTCAAGGTGACTGTTGACTCGTATGTGGTCATCGTGTCTGGGTCTGCATTTAGGTTGCTCATTGAACTCAGGTTTGAGTTGAGTTGGTTGTGCACAGAGTTGTGGATGTGGTGGGAGTTGTGGTGATGGTACATTGAGACCGGCTGCAATTTATTGATGGCTGTGGTAAATGTGGTCACGCTGCTGTTGTTGTCATCGATCGAGGTGACCACGCTGATGTCGGTGGCCGTACCGCACGATTTCATTTGACTGATTCGATGTGCCGAAGCTGACCGTGCATGCCCACCTTGTGTCTCCTTTGCCGCGGAAATAAGGTCCAGGCGAGAAGTGTCCCGCATTGAGCGACTGTCCATGCTATTGGAACACTCGCCCGAATCGTTGGTCAACATCTTATGAAGAGTTCGATGACCACAAATGGTGTTGCCGGTTGCTCGCTTGGTGGCTCCACTAGCACCATTGCCAACAGGCCCACCTCCTCCATTTGAGTTCTTGCCACCCACTGAGGGTAGATTCGAATTGCTCGACGATTTGCGAGTGAACAGACTGCAGAAAGAGCTGACCAAATTCGGGTTGAAGTAGATGTAGATCCAAGGGTTCACGCACGAATTCAGACTAGCCAACAACATGAGAATGGCAATTATGGGACCTGCCGGGAGGAAGGAAATGGAGCGAGAGAAACAATGAGACAATAATTAATAATCGACCAGAACTGTGTGCCCCTGATGTACCTACTGCACCCAATGCCTAAGACTAAGGCAAGCACACCCGAGACACCCTGTGCTGTCCAAATCGTGCATCGTCATTGTACAGCTCTATTGAGAAATTTCGCCTAGGCCCTAGATCGGTAATGCTGATAAATGGCTGCACAAGGTAACAGTAATAAATTACCAGTCCTAGACAGGTTATTTATATCGCGTAATAGCATTCCATTCAAAGCGAGCCGTTCAAAAGTTTGAAATTTGTCATAATTGTTAGCTCGAAAGGATCCTTAATCTCTGATTGATGATTAATAGTGCAAATGTAGAGTGAATGCTGATGTCTACAGACTGTAGAACGTGTGCCAGCCAATGAAGTGAACTCGTTACGTAACCGAGTGATAAGATGTCAGATAAGATATCGAATCAATTAATAGGCCATAATGACGTAATTGGGTGAGATGGTTATTAATTATCAGATTAGTGGCCACTGAGTGGGACTGAATGGCACATCTATCGCTTAATCGACATTAAGGTACAAAACAGTCCGAATAGGCAATAGGCCACCCTTCCCAAATGGCGACCATTCATCACTGTCAGCAGCGCACTACCCAATATGATTTCACTCACTTTGGGTTTGTCAACGCAATTCTTTCAACATACCAAAACGAGAACATTGTAAAATTGTCAATTGTTAATTTATAAATTGTGCCCTGAAATGTGTTTTGTGCTAATTATAAAATGTGGCCCCAAACGTGAACAAATTAAAATGAATCAACTTTTACTAATTATAATGGCGAATAATTAATTACGACAAAATCATTTAATTTATTGATTTAAAGTTTTGACTTCAATTAACTTTGTTCAATTAGGTTTGTCCACCAGTCACAGCAGATTCATCCAGATCGATTTACTTTGTCTTCATGCAGGCCTGCCAACAGACAACTTCTCGAAAAGAGTCCATGATTCAGAAGTAAAGATCTTACTGAACCTGCCAGCATTTTACTTTGACATATTGCTGGTTTGCTCACAACCAATAACCAAATCTCACACAAAGTATAACTCGCCTAGTTGATACCATCTCAATAAATGGATCAACAACTAAAACTATGCCAATGTCAGTCAGTTGAAACATTGTCCCTTTATTGCATCACGACATTTTTCTAACAAATACATTGACACTTGGTGCCAATCTACCAAGCATCAACGTGACGACTTTGGTTTGGACTCTGACAAAGTTCGCCTGCACCCAAAAGGGGTCAATGCATAAGTGAGAAGATGCAAATAGCAAATTTGTCTTCGTTTTCAAATGTAAATTCGTCTCGGCGATTTAGTGATCGTTTCGACTGTCAATTTGAATGCACACAATTCGACAATGGAATTTGCAAGAATAATGCAAGAGAAAAGATTGGGCAAAGAAGAAAACAAATTTGAGAGTGAAATAAGTGGAAATGAATTAACATAAGGCGAATGCATGAAGAATGGAGAATAATGACAATGTATGAACGATAGGAAGAATCGAACGAGTCGAAGAAGTTTGTCTCATATGCCATCTCGATTAGTCTGTGGCTAGAATGTGCAAAGAGAATGAGTGAGCAATGAAAGTTGTCTGTTGGATTGTTGTGCACTAATCAACGAAACTAAATGGAAAGGCATAAATTGAAAGATGAAAAAGAGGAAGCGGAAGCGAACAAGTTTTGTTGTTCAGTGTCTCACTAACAGTATGTCCAGTGGACTAATGACACTGTCTGATTGGATCGTTAATAAATGATTCCGATGCGTGGGTTAATTAGCACAGTGCACAAATACACACATTCTGCTCACCAGTGGCATTCAATGCATTCTGCCAATATATTGCCTCAATTAGTCATGAGGCATTGCACAGGCACAGTGTCCTACTGACCACTCAGCGGTGAACTTCAAACTTGCATCCAACTTACAAGTGATGCGTCCAACCAGTTTGTTGGCGCACTTTCCGATAAATTCTCTTCCGGGCTGGTGAGAGGATTAAAGCTGAACGGTGAATGATTATACCGAGCTAACGAGTTACACGCCACACCGATTGGCAGATATAATCGAACTGAACAGAATTAAACAGGGACATTGTACAAAGGCGGCAGAAATTGAGAAAGATTCGTTTACGAACATTGCGGGAGTGCAACACGGAATGGCAAAAATAATTGATTTTATTAAATTAGACGACGCAAAATAGCAACGACCAAATGGGGAGTGCAGTAAACACTCGATTCGGCACGACTGCAAAACAAGACACACCAAACTAATGACTAATTATTAAATTTGATTATATCGATTAGTTTAATTGCCTAACGATTCGACCGATACGAAAGTACTTCGAGAAAATAAAGCAAATTAGCTAATGAACATCGGAGTCTGATGGACAAAGCACTTTGATGCAGTGTGCATTAGGAATACGTTAGAACAAAATGAGAAATGATAGAATTAGCAATAAAAATGCAATTCAAGCTGTTTTGCAAAAGTAACATACAAATTGAGTGAACTTTTAAAGAAAGACAAGAAAGTGCAGTTTGCACTCGGCAACAAACCGAGTCGAGAAAAGATCGGTTCGATATGTTGCACTGTTCAAGTGCACTCACTAATAAGCGATCGTTCCAAATTGGGTCAACAACACAGCAACAACACAACACAGCAAGTCGACCCACTATATACGATAGGTCGGGTCTGGTCCGACATGCCAGATACTGAAGTGCTCCGAGTTTCTGCTCGATCTCTTCTTTATCAATTCCGGGACTTCCTTCGTCGGCAATGAACTTCTGCAACTTATCTCGAGGTTTCACATTGGCCAATTCGAATCGATCCAGGATCGTATCTGCATAATCGGTCTGATCTAGGTAGATCACTTTCTTGCTTCTGTCACGACTGATGTTCAGGCTCAAGAACCGCTTTGGTTCTCCAATTTCGTGTATGGTGAATCGTTTCTTAATTTCACCAACCACCTTGCGGATGTCTTCCATTTTCGGTCCTCCCAGAACAGCATCATCCACATAAATAACAATGTACACACTTCCCCGCCGAAACATGCACTTTTCAGTGCTGAAACACTTGAAACCAATAGATTCCAGGAAAGTGGCAAAAGTCTTCTCCCAATTCCGAGATGCTTGTTTGAGACCGTAAATGCTCCGCTTCAACTTCCAAACCTTTCCTGGCTGACGGTAACAGGGTGGCGGGATCATGAACAGGTCTTCCTCCAACTCCGCATTGAGGAAGGCGGACTTTACATCGATTTGAAACAGCTCCAAGTCCAGTTTAGCTGTCATCGTGAAAAATAGACGGATCGATGACGCGTCGGCCACATTCGCATATGTTTCATAGTAGTTCACTCCCTTGATTTGGGTGAAACCTTTCGCAACGAGTCTGGCCTTGTACTTTGGTTTCATGTCATCATCACGTTTGACATCGTAAACCCATCTTGACTTCACCAGATCTTGACGGCCAGTTTCGTCCACCCACTCGAACGTTCCAAGTTTGGACATATTCTTAATCTCCTCGTCCATCGCGAATTTCCATCTCGGATCTTCGTACTCCTTTGGAAGACGTTCACCAGTTCGTAGACAAGGTTCTGGATCGAACTTTAGTAATTTGGAAACATGAACTGTAGATAGGGCCTGTTCTTGTTCTTGATGAAACTTCTTGTTGGTCCACGTTCCTTTGTTCTTTCTCTCGGATTCACGTTTCTTTGGTTGTTCATCACCAATCAACTGAATCTGACCAACATCAGCAACATCTCCACCTCCAAATTGTTCATTCGCTTCTTCGTAGTCATTCTCTGACTCACTTGCAGATTCTTCACCACTGTCGAGGTCTGAGGCCTCTTGCACTTGGCCGTTCGACGATGAAGTCACCTCCGGTTCGGACTCATCCTCAGATTCGCTTTCAGTGTGAAAGTACGACAAGGTGGGGGCTTCTGCACTATGGTTCGGGGCGCTGCCCTCCGACTCAGAAGTTTTGTAGGGAAAGTCTTTTTCATTGAAAACGGTGTTGCATGCCTCCACTGTTGTTATCGTTCCATTCGCCGTAATCACCCTGTAGTTGTGAGGCGTATCGGTGTAACCGATGAAAGTTGCCTTCAATCCGCGATCATCCATCTTCCCTTTTGGTCGTGGGTTGTGCATATACACACGACAGCCAAAAGTCCGAAAGTATTCGAGATTGACATCACTACCAGACCATCTCTTGATTGGTGATTCGTTGGTTGCAAACGATACGACGCGATTTAGTGTGTGATTCAACGCAAGCACAGCATCCGTCCAGAATTTTCTTGGCATTCCACTTTCTTTCAACAAAGTCAAAAAACCCTCTTCAAGTGTCCTATTCTTGCGCTCCGCAATACCATTTTGATGGCTTCCGTTCACTGCCGTACGATTGTGGACAATTCCCTCGGAATCCAAATACTTCTTCATTTCTTCATTACAGTACTCGAGTCCGTTGTCGGTCTTAATCCGGCCTAACTTCAATCCATCCATCTGATTTCTCATCAGATTCACGAACGTGCGAAAACATTTCACTGCTTCATTCTTGTGACAGACAGGGTAGACGTAGCACAATCGAGACCAATCGTCGATAAAGGTAATCATGAATCGTTGGCCTTTATAACTTCTATCAAACTGACCGGCAAGGTCAGAGTGAATCAACTCCAGTGGTCTCGATGATTTCGTTACAATTCGATCACCAATAGGGACCCTCTTCACAAATTTGCAGATGACGCATGCTTCACAAAGTTCATAATAAGCTCTCAAGTAGCCATGTTCACCAATCATGCTCTCCACCTTCTTGGAGCAGATGTGGCACAGGCGACGGTGCCATGTGATTGCATCCACCTTCCTCACTAAATTTGCCTTTTGCTCTGACATTTTCAGGCGATTCCTCAGTTCCACTGAGTACAGGTCATCCTTTCCTGCAGTCGATGACATAACCACAATTCCATTCCGGTCGATCACTTCACACTTGTCGCCGGCGAATATCACTTTGAGACCTTTCTTGGTTAGTTGTCGTACTGAGAGCAGGTTGCTAGCCAGATTTTCCACATATTCAACGTCATTCATGGAAATCTGGGAAGCCGGGGATTCTAGGTCAAGTGTTCCAACCCCAACCGCGTTGATGGTTTCATTGTTGGCTACTTGTATCGGAACAGGTGTCACAAACTTGGCGAACTCAGTGAAGGCATCATTCGACTGGCACATGTGCCGACTTGCTGCGCTGTCTATGTAAAAACGGATGGTATCGTTAACATTACTCACTCGTTCACTGAGTAGGGCCTTCTGCGGCTCCATCTGCCGAGCAATAAACGCCGTGTGCACCTTGTCCTTGGACTTCTTCCCCTTCTTTCTGTTGTGACCGTTGCTGCCACCGCCGCCGCCGCCTTTGCCTTTATCAGGGCAATCCCGAGCGAAATGTCCAGGCTGTTGGCACTCATAACAGGTTTTGCTTGTCTTTATCGGGAAGGTTCTGCCTTTCGCCACCATGGCTATCTCTGTTGCTTCGGTCGCCTTATCTCCTTGATTCCGCAACAGACGAGATTCCTCTTCTAGGATCAGTTGCTGTACCCTATGCAACTGAAAGGCTTTAGGATCCTTCAAATCCATCATTTTGTATGCATTGTCTAATTCTTCTGGCATACTCGTGATAATCCAGTAGATTATCCACTTCTGGTCCACTGGCGGCAAGCCTAGGAATTTCGCCGCGTTCAGTAATTGTTCAAGATTGGTGAAGTACTCTTTCATCTTCCCCAACTCAGGCTTCAATCGGACCACTTCTCGCAGTTTAAACACAACTGCCATATCAGACTCCGCGTTCTTGTACTTCTCATCGAAAAAGTCCATCAATTTTTTAGGAGTCCAGTCATTTTCGATCATATCCAAATGGGCATTGTCTAGGGAACCGACAATTATGCCCCTCGCTTGATAATACTCCCTCACCGACTTCTCTTCGGCAGTCTTCTTGGCACCATCCTCGGCGGTTTTGACCGTCGGTTCGACGTCCAAACTCAGGACGTGATGTAAGCCTTTTCCGCCCACCTTGGCAGTCACATGCATCTTCCAGTACCGGTGGTTGGCGCCATTTAATTTGTCAGAATTGCCCTTATTCTTGTCTTCACTCATTTTGATCAAGATAGAGACGAGTCGATTGTTGTAAAATACAAGCCAAGTACAAGGCGTCTTGATGTCACGCAGCTTCCAGTCCCAATGTCGAGAGCAAACCGGGACAAAATTGTAGTCTAACTTTTCTCAAACAGCAGTCACGAGATTCCAATTTTGACCAGAGACATACAGCTTCAAATAAGTCTCATAATCTGTAATTCTCTCGGTATATTTATTGATAAGGTCACTAAAGATATATACAGATAAGCACAGTAGTAATGTCGGTATGGTCGATGTCGTTGGGCAATCGGTAGGGTAAATACTGCATGGATAGAAAAGCATTAGACTCAAGCGGTGTGCACAGTGCAAGACTCACGTTCGCTCTAATCGCTGTGTGGTGAGGTGAGCTAGCTAAGTCTAGCTCACTCGATCGGGCCTTGTGCCCTCTTGCGGTCGCATGGTTAAGGACTGGTTCTTCGTAGATGACAGGTCCAGTAGGACAGGACCAACAGTAAACATTCATTTGAGTACATTTCCTGAGTGGCCAAGAGAGGGTATCGTGTCCTGTGGTGTCCTTGTCGCCTTCCTTTCCACTCGATACATGTATGCAGTCACAAGTTTGCTCTAACAAATACCGATTACCGACCTAAAGCGAGTCCTAATAGCAATAAATACGATGTTCGCATAATTCTATCGATCAAATTGTCAAGTCGCTTGTTTGACCAGACAAATGATTGCGTAAAACGAGTGAGAGCAATCGCTAAAATTAACTTGCCACTGGCTCGATCACGATCTCGTTCGCATTCCTCCTCGGTTGGTGGTGTCACTGCGAGTGGCGCACTTTGGTAAACAAAGATCATTGCCGTCTTATTGAGAGATGCAAAAAAGAAGAACAACAAGAATATTCGCGATAGTGCGCAAAATGTCAAACAAACATGCGGACAAAATTGAGAAACGTCAGTTAGGCAATTTTAATTATTGCCCACTCGGTTCATTACATTCGATTTAAATACTACTCGACAATATAACAAATGGCAGATGGGCCCAGTGATAGCGTGTCGAGACCGAGAGGGCAATCAATTGCACGACAACACACAAACGGCCAACACTGCAGGCACACTAAACACACGATTGACAGCACTGACGCTTATTGCTACTCGCTAACAAAGTAAGAAGTACAACGCGGTGCACAAGCCAAATGAGGATCGAATCGTACTGCCAACTGGAAAGCAATAGATGAATTGTGTGTGTGATGCCACTTTTGTTTGACACTTGTTAAGCTCGCATAAATTGCAATAATACCAATGGGACTGTAATAAATATATTCAACGGTAAAGGGTTATGCTAAGAAGCCCGTCCTAGAATTGTTTTGAGTACTGTTCTGTCCAATTGGTCGCACAATTGACACAATGCAAAACGTTGCCTTGAGAAGACGAACAACTATTGCCAGTAGTCTTTATAATAAACTTTTAGATTCAATCAACTTGATCCATCCAGGTTTGGTTCAGTGTTTTGATATGTGTGAGTGAGTGTGTGGGCGAAAAGTTTAGGTTTCTCTCCTACAATGAGAATGCACAACTAAAAAATGCCTCACACCGAAAGAATGGATTGAATGGGAGTTTGAATTAAGCACTATTCGAATTAGAATTCTCTGTGTTCTCTGGTTTCTGACTTGCTGGTCGGTTGGTGTCGGTGACGGATCCGGGATATATTTTGAATGCATTCAACCGAGACTGACTACTACTGGTGAGACATTTGAACTTTCAAGTCGCTCACACTGACACCACTCCACCGAATAACTCTGACAAAATGAGTGATTGGACAGGCTTGTGGGCGGCTTGTACTTGATATCATGACTGCTGCACAGGCACAAGGTTCGATCTGTCTTTACGACAAAGTTCACAAGCCTGTACAAGCCACTAATTGCGCCAGACAAGAGCAAAGTTCAATTCGCTCGTGCTTTGCGTTAATGCTAAGTCAAAACACTTGCATTGAAACAACCAAATTGGCTTTCTGACATAATATTTTCACCGACGCAATCGATCATTGCCGGCAAGGTAATGCACTACTGGCTCAGTCTCGAAAATAGCCTTTTCCAGGACTCGGGAGAACCATTAAACAGGTTTGGTCGTCCCGGAACAGCCAAACTCGAACCTCATCTACAGCTGCTGTGTAAACTTGACAACAACAAAAGTCGGGAAAAGTACAAAATTTGAATTCATAATTTAGGCATTAAAAAGCGTTCATGCTAATGGGCAAGTGAATGTTGTCGGAACAGAGCAAAAGTGGTTTACACCAAGGAGCATTGGACATGAATTGATGATGCGCCGCATACTCTTGGGGTTCATTAGATTGACGTTCTATTAATTATCCAATTAGTACTTTGTCAAGTGGCCAGAATAAATTGACAATGAAACACTCGATCCGACGTGCAACTAAGCGAACAAGTAAACAAATGATCCTTCACACAAGAAAAGCAAATCGACCAAAATGGCTTGACCAAGTGCAATTCGCGGAATTGTCTCGACCGGGAAAAGTTTCGACTTGGTGCACTTTGTACACAAAATATAACAAATGATCCTTCGACCAGTGAGATCGAGATTTGGTGCCTCGATTGTGTTGGTTAGTGGTGACTTGGATTTGTGTGTGCGTGGGATACTTTCCTGCAAGTAATAAAGCGAGTCAAGTGGTGATAAATTGCACTTTAAAGTGTACCAAAAGCGTATTACTCATCGATTCAACATTACCCACGATATTAATCATACCGATGCAGTAGTGCAGTCAATATTTTCAATAGATCAACAAATATGTTCACTTTGCAATTATTGCTGGCGTGGAAAATTCCACAGAATTTAACTTGGGAAATTTCCACACAAATCAAATTAAATCTCACTAGGTGCAACCTCGAATATTATTTCTATCTCGAGCTTAAAATTCAAATAAATCCCAAACATTATTGAAATGGCATGCTCGAGGGAAGGAATGGTCACACTTTCTGGTGGAATTTTCTGTGCTGCCAAAGAATGATTTGGTAGCAAATTGAGTTGACTATTGTGTTGATTAATTGATTAAATGGAGCTATAAAATGCGAGCAGACGGCCAGACGCACTGCAACGATGGCTCTTTGCCCGGAAAGTTGTTCACTACTTGATGAAGACTGAGTTCATCAAAAGCGTTTTCATCGTACGTGAGTCGCGTTTTGTTGTTGGCAAGTTGGTCCATTTAGGTCCGATTGGAAGCTATCCTTTCGACCAGCGAGAGTATAGAAAATCAATTTGTCCGTGCCAGCGAACTATTGCGAAGTAAAGCATTGCGCCGAGCGGCAACACTGACACCAACCTCAACACCAGCACAGTAGCCGAGAAAACCATTAGCTATTGTAGCCAATTGGCGTCATTAGTCCAGCGCACATCTCTACGATGTAATGTAATCGTAATAAATCAATAACTTGCCATTACATAATGTGCCCAAAGTATTGAGAGATATAGGTAATTGTGCTCAATGGGTCTATTAGACCAGCTAAATGGTTACAATGGATCTGTGCGAAACATTCGGTGTGTGGC
Source organism: Rhizoglyphus robini (assembly GCA_023373905.1). NCBI lineage: Eukaryota > Metazoa > Arthropoda > Arachnida > Sarcoptiformes > Acaridae > Rhizoglyphus > Rhizoglyphus robini. The sequence goes on along the minus strand of JAKIJQ010000001.1, from coordinate 6,594,861 downwards.
ACAAAGCAAGCTGTTTGCCTGAGTGGCTATTAGCACGATCTGGTCGGCAATAATTGCCGTTAATAACACGAACAATCATATTACGGCACAAATCACATCTCATCCAATCACAGGCAAATAGCATCGATGCAAGAATTGCCACACTGAGTGCACTTTTAATGAAAACCCACGCACCAGTGTTGGTGCGAAGGCAATGGATCTGGGATGACTTGCCAAGACACAACTGTTGTTTACCGTTGGCACAACAAGCCACGGCTGTTCCGCTGTCTCCATTACCTAATTCGATATTCATCCGCGAATAGCAACAATTCTGCCATGCTGTTAGGCAACTGTGCAATTGGGCCAAAGTTTAATTTCAATTAACTGACGGCACAATTGAGAAAAGTGCCAAATGAGTTCCGTAGCGAAAGATGGACCAACAGACAAACCACAGGAGACAGAAGAGAGAAGAAAAACAAGCCACTCAATTAGTCAAAACAGTTGGCTTTGGCTTTAATTATGACGCCACCAGATTACGAAAGCAATTGCTGATGAGCAATTGGCCCACAGATTGGCGAATTGCTTGCTGTGAACAAATCCAAATTGCAGTGGAAAGCAACACTATTGATCCTGCAAAGGTTATAAACCCTAAGGGATCGAGCCAAGGCTTGTAAATATCGAGTCACCAGAATGTGTGAATGTGTATGCTTTGTGCCTGTCTCACCGCGTGAGTATAGGCAGGACACTGGCAACAGTGAATACTGGGCCACGATTAATACCGACAGATTATGCTGTTACAATCAATCCACTAGGCCAAGAGCACTAGCCCTGAACACGGCCCAACATGAGCCTCACACCAATTGCTACCATCACTGCAGTGCCAATCAGCAAGCAGTCAATTTCGGCGAAATTATTTCGCAACACATCGATTTGTGTGCGACAGATTATGTCTGGTCGAATTTGCATCAAACTCGATCGAGTGACCATGAAGTGCCGTGTCGACAATGGTGGCTACTGGCCAGATCGATGCACTGAGCGGCAACTATTGGACGTCAAGCAACAGCAGTAAGCAAGAAATTGATCAAGTGCACACATTGAAGTCGTACAGTGGCCTACTAATACACTGCAGATGATGATTAGCAAATGAAACCAATGCACTGACCAAGCGAGAACTCAACTGAGCCATACACGGCACAATGGACTCAATGGTGAGTACTGCAAGATTGTATCCAATCTGGTTTACTCAACGTCCACATTGCAACACACAGTAAGCCTATAGGCCAGACAGCATCTACCAAAGATTAAGGCTCGCTTCATAAGAAATGCAAAATGAAACTCAACACTAACGTAAACAAATTTGGAGATTTAAAAATCATTCAAATTATAACGACACTACTGTATGGAACAGATGTGACAAATAGAGAGAAGTAAGTTTGGTTTCAATTTCATCTCTGAGTCAATTCACAAGTCAATTCGGTTTGTCAATGGGCAATCAATACAAGCCAATGCAATGTCAATGAATAGAATGCCTTAGCAAACATCCTGTACTGTTCGGACCATTTGATCTATTACTAAGAAAAGTGCTTATAAAAGCAAATATTTTGTTTGTTCTTTGGTGCTTGAAGGCACTTTTCAGTGTTGCAGTATTTATAGGCCGTGTTGGTGTGCTCTTGTTGTGCAGTATCGATTAGTGCTGCTGATTGATTAGTCAGATTGGTCAACCATTGTTGCACTGACTGCTCGCTTGGATGGTCCGTCTTGGTCTGTTTTGGTTGGTGTTGCTGTGCGGTTCGATCTGGTCGATCATCGAAAGGATACAAATTGCAAATTGTCAAAAGCAGGAAACGAACCACAGCAGAGCCGTCTTAAGAGTAGCACATTACTGGATGGACCAATGCAGCTTCAGTGGGCCACACCACACTACAGATGAATAATTGATTAAACAACAACATGGCCACACTGCAACCATAAAATAATTAATATCACCAATGCCATACACTGTAGTGTTGGGACAACTTAGAGAACTGCTACCGACCGAGCCGAACAACAACAAAATTAATAACCCAAACTGGCCAAATTGAGTTTGTCTGTGTCAGTGGGTCGATGTGTGAACGAATTAGCTGGCCAGCAGACAATTCAGTTGCTTTGCTTGTTTTGCTCACTCTCGGTAAGCATTGAATTTATCGCAATGAGACTGCAAATGTCAACTGATGGACCAAGAGGAAATTGGCCAAAGAAACACTGGCCAAAGTGAGCCTTATCAAAGTGGAGCCAAAGGAGATAGCACCGAATTAAGTTGCTTACATAACTAGTGGTTGTGCCAATCTGGCCAACTGGCTCCAGCGAACTTGTCTGTGCCCAAGATGCTCAATTCGTAGGGCACGGTCTCAACGGCAGAGCAAACAAACAGAATCATTGCATTGGTTGGAGCCAATCAAGTGGCACACAACAACACAGCACCATTAATTGCCTGCAAGCGAAATCAAGACACACTCAGTTATCTCACTTATTTATACATGGCTCTATGTAATTTGCAATGCGATATGGAAATATATATATACCCAATCAAAGCAGTGTTTCCCAACCAAGCTATTCCTCACAATCGGCATAGTTTTATCATCAATTTAATTTGGCCTGTTATTCGACCCAATTACTCGACACTGTGCCATAACAATTTAGCCATTGTGTCTGTGCACTGTTCACCTTTGTCAGCCCGACAACCCTCAGTGTGAGACTCACCATCTCGTTCATTCCCGTTCAGTGGACCAGTGCACATTATCGACAAGTTGGTTCACGGTCTTTAGTCTCACTGTTCCTCGGTGCAGACTGGTGGCAAGCTAATCGATTTTTCCACTCAGATTGAATTGACTTCGATCACTACTAGCCTGGTGCTGTGTCAGAGTCTTACTCAGACCTTGCATGTCTTCCTGTTCACACTAAGGCTGATTTAGATTTATTTGAGTTGCCTGTGCCACTGCAGTCTACTCCATGGAGATGGCACTGCGACGAGATCAATTGGCTTACTCCCTCTTGCACCACTTTCGCATCACTCTCGCTTCATTTGCGAGTTGATCAGCTCGCTTTTGGAGTCATCCTCGCAAGAGCATAAAACTGGTTCCCTCACTGATCGAGTCACTCATATAAAAATTAATCAATTCGCTTTCCTTCGTAATGAACGCGTCGTTGGTTCAGTGGTAGAATGCTCGCCTGCCACGCGGGCGGCCCGGGTTCGATTCCCGGACGACGCATTGAATGTCATTTTTGATATTTTATGATTATTTCATTTTAGCTAATTAGTTCGGTGAACAATTTAATTGAGACAGTGGCTAATTTTAGATGAGATTGACAGATTTGCATAGGTGCACTGCTCATGTAATGATAGATCTGTTGGCGCTAATTAGTGTGTGCACTGCTGCCCCCGGTAAGATTAATGACCCTCTTTCGATATGCACAAGTGGTGCTCGGCACAATTAGAGACTGTTAATTAATTTGTTAATTATATTAACCCAGTGGTAATGATCGCGGCAAGACAAAACTCACCTTTCCAGATGGAGGTTTCCTGTGCACCAGGCCACCACTGAGCCCATAACTGCACGCAAATGAATGGAGACGAACAGAGCACGTAGCAGGTGATCACCACCAAGGTGATCTTTACTGTTTTGATCTTGGCCCTGGTCAGACCCTGCATCGAGTGGATTCGAGGGTTGGACAGTCGAGTCTGCTTGGCTCGGTTGATTTGGTAGTTGCGAGGCACCAACACATTTGCACTACCTGCTCCGGCGGAAATGGACGAAGTCGAGTGTGTCAGTTTGTTCACTGGATAGTTAGACTTGCATTCGGTGATGCTGTTACGCGGACCACTACACGCCTCTGCCTCGATCACAGGCTCAAAGTCGTACACCGGCGAGTACACAGGGTTAGGACTGGAGGGCTCATGCTGGTTGGAACTGTTCAACTGTGCCAAACTGGTGTTATTCTCACTGGCATTGTTATTGGCCCCATTCACACGTATCATTGAGCCATTGAGGTGAGCATAATTGGAGTGTATTGTATGCTCACACTGAGAATCGTAATCGGTCATCACAGCAGTTGGCACGTTCATTGCGGCAGCACAATCCTTTCGGCTTTGACTTTTTGCACCAGCCTTGGCTGGCTTCATCACTTTCCACACAGGCCTCGAATTGGCGGACAACTTGCGAGACTTGTTGGCAATATCGCTGCTGCACTGACACCGAGACCGACACACGGCACAGACACAATTGAGCTGATGAAGATAGATTTGATTGCTTGGCACGCGAGTATCGCAATTCTCGTCGGTGACTTGCTTGATATGCCACTTCTGGGCCATCAACATGTTACTCGTAATGGTGCTTAATGTGTAACGTCGATGGCGTTGATGTGGATGATGTAGGGCATTGTTGGTTGGGCTTGACTCTTTTGACAGTGCATCGCCATGTTCGGTGCTGGTCTTACGTTCGGCTGTAGTCACAGAATCATCGGAACTGTCGGTCAGTGAGGAAGAGGAGGACGTGGATGACCACGAGGAACATTTTGTCTCCACACTGTCCAACAGTTGCAATCGTCTTCGTTTGCGACGAATTTGTTTGCGTTGCTTCTCGAGCCACAACTCACTTTCAGACTTTGCGTGTCGCATTAGTTGCTCATGCCGGGTGGCGTGCTCACTGCTCAACACTTTCGCTTCTAATTGCACTTCCTTCTGGCTGGCATTGCACAATTCTGCACGGTAAGCAAACAAATAGTCAGTCAGTGACTTATTACAATGACCATGCAATGGCAAACTCAATTGTTTTCCTATCTCAAGTGAATAATGTTGAGCTGGCATGCGTAATTGCACAGAATAAACTATTCCTAGACATTGTAAGATATATTTAGTGACTGTTCGGTGGAAAATAAGTAAATTTGTGCCTTTATGAGGCAATTAGCTCTCAATAGGAATGTTTTCAGTTGGCCAAATTGCAAAGGTCACAATTGCGAACTATTTACTCACCAGGATTGATCGCTTTACCGATGGTCAGGTAGCCTTCCGGTTGGCCACTGGTGCACTGTGCACTGTCGCCTGCACTTTGGTGCAAGTGGATGTTAAGGCCATTGCGGTTTTCTATGTCACTAGATCGTAGCCTTGATGCCTTGTCGTGCAGGGGACAGAGATTCGTGGTGAGGTTGAGAGTCGGACTCGAATGATGGTGACGACCGTGTGAACGCTTGTGGCCATTTGCACAAGGTGAACAAGCATTTGATGAAACTGAAGAATGAGTTGAGGTGGACACTGAGGATGAGTTGGACGATACCGAAGAGGATTTGTGGCAGATCCACAAAAGACGATTTAGGGTTCGTGAACACTTATTGCTCACCTGGTGGTTCACTGTAGAACTTAGCGGCTCAGGCCCGATGGCCGATTTGGTGAAGAAGTGACTCGGACTGGCCAGCGAGTGTCTTGAGCATTTGGAGTGGGGCAGAGGGGAGTGGGGCAACGAATGGTCAGCCAGTCGAAGGCCACTGCTGGTGTTGGCCACGAGATAGGACTCTTTGGTAGCTGCTTTGGTACACGACTTTTCCTTGGCCATCAAACTTTGTCGCTTGGAATGAACATTGAGCCAGATCTCGTGACAGATGAAGATGTGCGTGTAGGTGAGGATGCAGAAGGGCACTATGAAGCTACTCACAGCATACCAAGTGACGTACAGCTGAGTGAGCCACGGTTCCTGTGATTACAATCACAACAGTCATTAGTTGTCATGTCATGTGTCAGGGTAAAAGCACTGGGGTACTGTCCACCAAATGCCCATAATATTATAATGTCCCAGCAACGAGCAGCCAATAACCGGCCTATTAGTGTCCCAAAGGGCTCTTTCTCGTAGTTTGTCGATTTGCGCAACCAATTATTATTATTATTATTGTTATTGTCAAATACCTAAGTGCAACCGTACATTACTTCCACTTTGACAGACTTCCTATTTACGGAAACGAAATTCCTTTGGTGTGCAAAGTTTGAACATTTTGCGAACACTGCCCAGCAAGAGAGGAGGACAGACAGAGCCAGTCAGAATTGATTGCCATTCCAAAGAAAAAGTGGCAATTGTCTGGTCAGTGTCATTGGCGTTCTCGAATTGTCCACTAATTTATGTGATCCTTGTACATTTAAATCAGCCTAATTGGTCACACATGGCTACTTGGCTGCTAACTTGACTGAATGCTTACCCCTGTGAGCATATTGTGAGATAGTAAGCAAAATTGATTGGCAAGTCATATTTTTGAAGTGCAAAATGTGCCATTAAAAAATATCCCATTGTGTGCGGTATAGATTGTCGCGACGCCATTACAAGCGAGTAAATCTATTTGTGCCTATATTTAAAGACACACTCTGAGACAATCTCTATTTGGAGTCTAATCTCGGCACAAGAGCTATCACAAAGACCTAATGGCGGCACTACAATAAAACAACGATTAACGATTCTGTCCAACGCTTGTGCACAGTTGTGTCAGCTCGATCTCGTCCTGGCAATCTCGGAGCCGCCTTGGCCGGTGCCGAATATGAGCCAACTTTATAAGACGTATATGTTACACCACACCACACAACACATAACACATTACTTAAGGGTGCCAGGCTGGCCATTACGGAGCATTGAACAGACCATGTGCTATCTGCACTGCTGCACCGAACCGATTGCACCATGAAACCGAGAGTGCAACTGTAAATTTTAATCTCTTTTTAATCTTCCTTAAAAACAAAGCAATCGCAATTCCATTAGAGACCAAATAGATGCCCGAATTGGCTCTTTGCCACTAATCAGTTAGCACTACGGTGGACAAACAGTGACTGGTTCATTTTCAGCAAGGCAAAGTGTTCGATAATCAGGATGACAATGCGATCACTTGAGTATGTTTTGAAGAAAGATTGCCTTTAAACTTCAGCAAACATATTTCCCCGAAATATCGCAAAACAATTTAATTTATAATATTTTTCTGTGCAATCCTAGCAATAGATCAAATGAACCAATCCTGCCCTCTATAAGCCTAGTGCTTGCTTCGGCCAAACTCTGCTCGTCACATTAGCAGCAACTGTGCAAATGGTGTGCCAAATTAAAGTCCACTTTGTAAAGACATTTATCTAATTGGTCAATCCATCTGGCCATCTATCCCCGGTCTGACCATTCGCTCAATTATCGTCTGTTTTTACTTTGAGTTTCGTCAAATTTGCGAATGTGTCACTTGTTCTAAGCAATTTTCTCTCCCTCTTTGCCAATTTTTGTGCTAGATTGAATTGTCCCATTTGGCTTTGTGGCTCGCCTAGTGTGTCTCGACTAGACTCCCTTCTGAGCGGCATTTCTTGTTGCACTCTATTAGGCCACTTTGCGCTCTCATCCCACTTTCACTTTGCCTCAACATCTCGCTCTGTTCGTCTCGACCGAAACCGTTTCTAGGAAATTTCAATTGTCGCTGTAAAAATTCATTAAAATCAAATTGATAATTCAATTAGCCAGTTGGCATTCTATTTCGTTTTGGCGGCAACAGTGGTTGAATGGTGAGGGGACACTACTGGCCAGCACTATGCACCCAAATGCTCACAGACAGTGGCTACCACAGTACACAACAACAAGCCATAGTATGCCCACTGTCCATTGCACTGCACAATCGAATCGAGTGTTCATCTTCATAGTCAATTTCACACCATTTGGCTTGATTAGCGCACTGAACAATTAGAAAGGCAACTGTAAACATTTGCTTAGTGCACATTGGTCTCTATGCTCAGTGTCAGTTTTGTTTTGTATCAAACATAATTGACGTATTGTCCGTTTACAAGTGCACCAATGGCATGCTCCGAAATGGTTCGAAGCGAGTCGCCAATCGACACTATGTTTACAGCACAGGCAAATCGAGAGAGCACTGTCAGGCTGACAGTGTCAGCACAACACACCTCACCTATGCCGCATACTATGCGAAAAGTTATTGGGCAGCACTTGGAGAGGCACAAGTAAGCATAGCAAGATGGCTTACATTGTTGACAGGCAGTACTTTCCCAACGCGACCACCGATTGAAAACGTTCGCAATTAATCGAAAAGTTATTTGGCCGCCAGTTAACTAATGGAAAGCAATCACGGCGGCATTCAATACTCGATTCAATGCCTCCTCTCTGCCTCTCGTCACCGATCGACATTTCTCAATTTGGCCCACTGACTGTTTGAGTGGTCTGAGCATAGGGTCGATAGATTGTCACTAATAAGATGATTATTTAAGATGTAGCTCTCGAGTAAAGTCAATTGGAATAGCGCCCTATCGGCGTTGCCATAGTTGTGGACCAATGGAAGAATGAATAATAATTGGCACTGGACAACAAAACAAGTCCAACTCAACTGATCAGAGACAAAATCCCAAGAAGTGTTCTCCACACAGCCTTGTATGTCATCACGTTGCCAAGTGAGTGTTGCACTTGACTTCCCAATCAGCAACTTGTCCCACAGCAAATATGCAAAATTGATATGCAAAATAACATCGAACAATTGCGTTCGCTTCATTGTTCATTGGCTCAGTCTCGTATTTTTCCACTGACACGCTACCAAATGGAAACTTACCGGAAACGTGCCCCAACACTCATAGACGTCTTCACTGATTTGTTCGTAGCTGAAGATGGCCAGTTGGGGTGAACAGTAGAGAAGGGAGATGAACCAGGCAGCAGACACCATCCAGCGCGATCTACTGGTGGTCTTGGTTGCCGAGTGGGCCAGTGGGTGACAGATGGCTTGATACCGGTCAATGCTGGTCATCACCAGAATGTAACTTGACAGGTAAGGACCGAGGATTTGGAGAAACTTGACCGCTTTGCAAAGAAAGTTGCCTCCATAGAATCGACTCGCTGCCTCCCAAGCCAGTTGAGGCAAAACATTGAAGAATCCTGTGATTAGATCCGCATAGCACAAGTGGACAAGGAAAAAGTACATTCGGTTGATTTTCAGTTTGCGACTCTGCAAAAAGGAAGAAAACACAAACAGATTAGGAAGGTCACATAGCAACTTGTAAAATGTAAGTCTATATTAATAACCTCTCAATAATTGATTGCACTCTTCAATATTTAATCGCTTCAAAGTTATCTATCAATAATAGAAGTGACTCACTAATTAAGCGTGGCACTGAATGGCTCCAATATCTTTCCACTCACATTTCAGTGAACCGTGCAGTGCATTAGTATCGAATCAATTTGGAGTCAAATCTTAGGAAAATAATGCAGCAAAGTGCATCGAAGTGCGTAGGAGTATGCACATCAAAAATAGATGAACGGTGTAAATGGCCGTAAGTGAGCCTTCACCGAGCAACACCCTACAGTTAATAAACATTAATATTTGCCACATTAACGAGCCGTTTGACCTTGAATTAGCGAAGCGTTGCCTTGCAATGATCCATTTCAGATCGATAAGATTAAGCCTACGAATCATCTCAAACAAAGTTGCTCTTCTTTTTGTTTCGGCATGTTTTCTTGCTGTTCCAAACTTTGTACTTGTTATCTTGTTGGTGAGAAAGTTTCGTGTGCACTACAGCATAGTAAATGGGCTATTAACTCACAACTAAACAGCCAATTTGGCATAATATGTTTGCACTTAGGCACACCAAAGGGTGAGAACATAAATAAACACCATGGGACAGAACGAACGACAACAATGCAATGCAGGGAAGTGAGCCATTGCAGCCAACTACCGAGTAATGCATTACGCATGGTCCCCTTCAGATATGATTACGTTGTTTTGTGGTTGCACTCGGCATTCTTGTGCCAGCAAGCAGCTATTTTGTGATGGTTGCCTTTTTCAATTTGTCCCGTTGAGTTGATCAGTTTAATTAAATATACGACGATGAGCAGTTGCATAAATTAATGTTCGACCCGGTGCCGACGGTGTCACCACTGTTGGCCCTATTCATCAAGTCAGTGCACTCCATTCTGAAGCATACATTCTCCTGTGTCACATCTCAACTCATCTCTGGCCTTGCTCGAGTCGAGCAGCTCATCTTTGCCCATTCACAAATTGGAGGCATAAATTAAATTGAACAACGATAAGAACAACAACATTGGATGGAGTGAATGGCACAGCATGTTTGTGTTCAATCGAGGCAGCCTCAGATTTTAATCATCGCTCGGGTGAATGTGCGCAAAGTGCAGCCGTCCTCAGTGGAAACACCAAAATGAATTACTCGACTGGGCCAGTCATTAGTGAGATGAATGCGATATTTCATACTGGCCCACTGAGTGACTCACCACTACACCCAACCGATGCACACCCTCCCAACTTGTCCATCGGGCTTCTGCTTTCTTGGTTGCGTCAAATGAATAGAACAAGTGATACATGAAAGCATTTAAAATTAAAAAGACACATTAAACTATATCAATTTGTTGGATTGTCTTGGGCCATTTGTCGGTGCTAATGTGGCACATTAAATCACCATAATCATTACGGTCGTATGTGTGTGCCAGTGTGAGTCACTGTCGCCTAATTCGGCCATAAGACTAACATTCAATAATTGCCTTTGCCAATTACACATTTCACAATGGATAATTTCATTTCGGTCGGGTGTGCAATCAAACGCGAATTATGAGCACAAAATTGTATGGCGCGCGCCAATGCAACACAATTGGATTTAGTCACATAGATGGAACACACAAATAAATGGACTCGATTAGCGACAACTCTCGCTTACAGTGATAAGTGAACCCTGGGGATGGTGCAAAGTGAAATGTTCAATGCATTATCGGCTGGCAGATATCGAAAAGTGTCACTGTTCAAATGTACCATTAAGTAATGTCTACTAGAATGCACTTTCAAATGTCCATTCGACTCGGATCGTTTCGCTATTAGTGCAATGATAAATATATTCTTATTTATCGGTTAAACACGATTTAAATAACTAACTAAATAGTCATTTGAGAACTACATTCAAATGTACTATTTTGCTTTCAATTATTTTAAATTTTAAATTATAGAATCCACACACACATTCTAGTTGGAGCAGGCGGAATTGATTGAAAAACAAACAAACAGGCCAAATTGTGGGGCAGTGTGTGCACTGATGCACCGAACAAGACCAATAGTTTGGCTTTAATAAATTTAATTTTGTTTCTATTCTGTCTGTTTGTTATTTAATAAAATCAAATAAAACAAAGTTACTTCTGCCGGTGGTGCGAAATACAGGATGAAGTAAAAGAAGTGTCTCGATACCAACTCCACTAAAGGCACTAATAAAGTGGCATAACAAACATTGAATCGTTGTGTGGAATGATTCAATAATAAATTTACTTTATTAAAAGACATCATCCTACATTGCAATACAAAGCGAATAGATTAAATAAATTAATATCAAACTACTACACACAAACACCGCTGTATTATGACTCGGCCGGAGAGCGGCAAAGTTCGTCAAGTCTCAAGTGGTTTCGCGTTATTCACTGTTTGGTGGGCAAATTTATTACCAATGGCACAGAGACAATTATAATTCAAAAGTGAAAAATTAAACCAAAAACAAACACTCCACTCGATAAAATATGCAAACATGCATGCACGTGGGCCTTGCAAGCAGCCGAAAATATTGAAATAAAGAAATATAAAATATTTAATGAAATTTTAATAATTGATCATTGATCATTGCGAAGGCCAAACATAAATCGAATCTAGTTAGGCGGGCAAAATTGTATTTCAAATTTTACGAGAGAAGAAAAAAACAAATACAATACAAAGCTATTATAATGGAAGAATATAACGAATGCCTTTCGATAACAAGCAAACATTCAATTTAAATTCATATTAAAATGAATGAATGAAGAAGATAATTGCACTGGCCAACAAATAATACAGCATCACAATGGGCACTGGCACAGTGGCATATGCATTCATCCACAATGGGCTTGTTTCAATATAAATTCTGTTCGCAATTTTAAAATGAAAAGAATAAAATGCGAATTTAGTTAATTTGGCAGAGCACACAATTTGCAAATCCTTTTGCATAATTGAATGAGCCATTTGGCCCCTTTTGGCAAATTTAATTGCCATAGTTTAGTATTTCCTTAGGTGAATACATTGTTTTGTTGCTTGTACAAGCTTGAAGAGCTCACTGCTGCGAAGTGTGTCATGTGGCTAATGTGTGTCAATGTGCAAGTGTAATGTATTCGAATGCTACTCATCCACAAGTGAACAAGTGAGATGTTGCTGACATTTAGTGTCAAGTGTTTAGTTCAATATAGTCACTTTAATTGGGCACTTTAACGAACTTACTTGGCATATGTTGCCACATATTATTTAGAAAAGATACAAACTTACTGAAATGTGGAAAACAAACATAAAAGTATTTCTTATTTTTATAAAGTTCTTGTCAAAATAGGCAAAGAAGTATATAATTTATTAGAAATAAGATGAGAAATTGGTACAGAGAAGAAATGTGCAAGAGAAAGCGAATAAGAATGAAATATATAATTCGGAATTATGCTGTTCGAGAGTAAAGACAAGGTGGATCCTTTCTGGCATAAAGGGACAATTGATGATTGTGTCTGGTGCAAGTGCGCCAAGCAGGTTAATTTCTCATCGATTCGGATGTGTACTCAGAGTAAGCCTTTGTAGTTCAAAATTATAAATTCAAATTTCCTGGAACACTTTGCAGCAACAACAAAACTGCCAAGCGTGTCTATGCACTAACTGGATATTCGAGAAAATGAGTCACAAAATGGGATTTACGCGACTTGCCTTTCGCACAGAAATACAAACCGACGAGCTAACCTCAAACTGAACTGAGTAAAGTGTGATTTGACTGCCAAGTAATATTGTCTTGGAGTGATATTATAAATAGAGTGGTGGCCAACAGGAAGAAAGCGTTTCAAATGGAACACTTGTGAGTATAATGAGAACGAATGGAGCAATTCGGTCCAAACGACTCCCTCGCGAGTTCAAAGATTTCTCCAAATGTTTTCGCATCTTTCATATGTATAAATAAAGAAAGCAAAATATACAAAGTTTTGGCGCTACGCGAATGAGAGAGCAAATAGATCCATTTTGAAGGGCGCGAAAGGGGAAATGATCATAATTGAGGAAAATATTGAACACAAAAAGTGATGTGAAAGTTGCAATGCAAAGAGGCAAAGAGGCAAAGAGGCAAAGAGGCAAAGAGGCAAAGAGGCAAAGAGGCAAAGAGGCAATTGCTGTGCAGTGCACTGATCGACAGTGCATGACGACAGTGGCTCCGGTTCGGTCCGTTTGGCCTCTCTCGGTGTTTAATTCTTTAAATCAATATTTACTGTTAGGCTCAAATGTCTGACGGGACCGAGAGGGACAGTGTCGAATGTATAAAGTTACAAAGTAAGAAACTTTCTGTTTGCCCATCAATCGACCACTCTGCCCATCGATTAATTTAATTTAATTACTAATGCAATTTAACTCTCCATTTGGACTGCAAAATGAGGCCAGCTTCCAAAGATTCACAGACCCACTCGCGTCACAGTGCAAATGCCATTGGTGGACTGATAAATAATGAATAGTTTCAAGAAAGACTGTCATTACCTTTGATTAAGCAAACAGGCGAATTAGAACAAAATCTAAATCTAAATGGTTCACTTCAATTTGTAATTACATTCAAGTATTGCCCAATCGGACGATAGCAAATGTCACCGAGTAATGGACGAATTGTAATTTATGCTAATTTAAATTTAACTTAATCTTATTCGTTATAATATTTCATGAATAAGTCAACACGCAAAGAGTTGAGTGAATGTGCAATTCGACAATGTGCTATTGAGCAATACTGTTGGAAGGACTGCAGTTTAAAGTGGCATACAGATTTGAAGGCCACTGCACTGCACTACATCACTGTTCAATACGGCTCGCTAATATCACTGATAAATCGTCACCAGTGGCAATGGTGCAGTGAAAGTGCTATTAGCAAAACATTTGCATTCCCATTCGGACCGAGCGAGCGAGTGAATGAATGGACAAAACACTCGAACGCAAGTCCTTCCGCGAAAGTGGTGGCCAAACTCACACACCAGCACACCAGCACTCGGTACTAGTTGGTAAGTTATGTTTTATTGGTGTGAAGTGATTCGGTGTGGCAGGAGTGGTCGTGGTGCCATACTCGATAACTGTACGTGTCAGTAGTGACGTCTTTTACCGGGTATGACTGCTCGTGAGTGTTATCTCTTGACAGGCCATTTTGCTTGAATATATAGCCACACAAGACCATAGACCAAACATGGCTCTTTAAATAATCGAGCCCTTTGTTTGTTTATTATGTTGGTCGATTTGATGGTTTTTTGGGCCTCTTCTTATCGTCCGCCTGGTTTGGCACTGGTTAGGCCTGGCAATGGCCACGGCGACAGCCGACATTTTCCATTTATAGCTCATTGAATAATTCTCAATCAATCAATAAGGGCACAATGTGAGTGCTCATTGTGCTGCACTACCTAATTAATTAGCCATTCCATCAATCTCAGCAACTAATCGAACTGCCTCACTACTCGCCATAATTATAACCGAATTTGTTCTTTAATTATATGTTTATGTACGGTGCAGATATTTCCAGAAATACATTTAAAAATACAATGTTCAAATGTTCACTTACGTGCAAGGCGACCAACACAAAAGTGTTGCCACAAAGTATGAGCACAAAGATAACTGCCAATATGCTCAACTTGGCCACTCGCATTGATTCGGCAAAGCCTCCGACTGGTGCTGGTGGTTCAGATCCGTTTGCCGACCCAGTAATCGACTCATTGCTGATCACAGAGCTGAGAGTAGGCACCAAATGAGCGGAAGGCAATGTGATGCTCCAACTAGAGTTCAATTCATCCAACATGCTGCTGACGGCGATGTCGATGGGCAACGTAATTGATGAGGAATTGGATGAATGGGCAAATGGATTCATTGCAGGTGTGATGACATCACTGCACCATACCACGATTCGTATGATAAGGACTCACTGATAATGTACAGTTGCGGTCAGTAGGCACTGGTCTCTGCTGACTGACAGATGCCACTCGGTTCAATGCTACTGTGAATGTGGTCATCGGGCTAGTGACGTCACCAATCGATCAAACCATCCACGGATGAATCGATTGTCACCGACAGAACACGTTAATAACAGTGTGCGCACTGACGAGACCAACTGATTGCCAATAAGCGAGTGCACTGCAAGACAAGACAGCCGAGTAACGATGCAGATGGTCAGCACACCAATAGGCAGACTTGAAGGCCCCAGTTGCGTGTGGCTCAATCGGAAGAGATTCACTGCGATATCGCTTGTAGGAGACTTGTTTGCCGCCGATTTGGAATATTCGAATGACGTGTTTACAAAGGTGCGTTCGGTAGAGGCGGTATGAATAGGCCAAGATTACATTCTACTTGAAATGTTGGCCATCGTGATGAGACACTTTGAGAAGTGAACCACTTACTGGCGATGGACCTCTCTAGGCCATCGTTATCGTGCCAGTTCACCGGCATTTGAGTGTGGTGATTAATTTCAGCATTAAAAAGTGCACTCAGCACAAACACAACACACTGAGGATTTGGCGTGGAAAAGAACAAACCTAAATTGAGACTGGTGTCTGGTGATTTAGTGCTCAGTTCAACGAAACAAATCAACAAACACAACGCGGCTCGTCATTGTCGATTATTGCATCCAAATTGGCCAATCTAATTGGCTTATACCGCACCGAGCGATAATGCAACCCAACAGACCTAAGCCACACTGAACAATAGCACAACACGTTCCAACAACACAATGCATCAAAATAGAGATGTAAGCAAGATTGAGTTGGTCGATGCTCGCTTCCCTGGACCGACGATTATTTCGGCCAATTTGCGTCCAAACAGGCAAACATTTTGGAAAATATTGTTTTGCTGTTCGAGATCGTATTTAGCTGAGGAAAGTTTTGACATAAATTCAACGATGCGATCAACACAACTCGGCCGCATCAGCAAAATGTACAAATGTACTTGTGGAGTGAATCCATCTGGGACTGTTTGTCTATTTGTCTATCTGACACTGCTGTTCGTGTTTTGGTTAATTGTGTTAATTGGATTCGCATTTTTGTTCTCTGCGTCCAAATTGTCTGATGCGCTTGATTGTGTTTATTATTATTATTATAAAATATCCCTGGAATCTGTTTTTCACTGAAAATTCTGCACTCAAATTCAAATCTTTTCAATCCGAGCCTTTTTGAGTAAATTCCAGTAGAAATAGAATCACTATGACAATGATTTGCATTGAAATTGAATTAAAGCAAACGAACAAACCAACAGTGACAAGGGAGAGGCGTCAAAACATAGGAACAAATCTGATCGACTCGCCTCAACAATAAACCACCGACAAAATGGCGGACCAAATCGGATGACAATTTATGCACATATTTAGTGCACAATTGATATTATTTATGGTAATGTGGTATCTTATTAAGATATTATCGAGACGAACTGCCGCTGCTCGGTCTGCAGATAAATGGAAAAATTCAATATTCTCTCAATCGATTGGCAAGATTTATTGAGTGTGGGTGTGGAATCGAGTCCAAATTATCGAGTTCTCTTTGCGGTTATTTTCAGACACAGAAAAGATTTTATTAATTTTTTGATCGTTTCATTTCAGCTGCACTAGTGTGACCAGAGGATTTGGTGAAACCACAATTCAATTTGGTCGACTGTTGGAAGGCGAAGTTAAGGGGAAAATTAAAATTCAATTGCAATTGGCAATAACACTTGGCACTGAGTAGAGCGGCACATTAGACGGAAAGATGAGGGCAATCAAGATGAAGGAAGTCGAACTTAAATGAAATTCACTCGGTGGAACGATTCGAAACGGAACGGAATTGGCACCCAATTACAGGTGCAGAGGTACAGTTTTGGGACATCAGCAAATTAATCAAGAATCACTTGGTAGAGGTTAAGTTCAAGTTGCATGGCCACGGACATGTTCTCCGGACAAGAGCAAGTTGGCCACAGTGAGAACCGTGTCGGGACGGCATGTGTCGGCATTTGGTTTCGCGGGCTGTCCACCAATTCGATCTCGTCTCTCTCGCAGTGCAACACCAACTGAGGGACTGAGCAACATTGGAACTCATTTTGGGTTCAGTTGGTAAGTCTTGCGCATTGGGTCTGTTGTCTCTCATGGTTGGCGCGCTTTGTTCATTCATCACTTCGACCATCACTATACTCACTCATACTCACGCACTCACACGCACCGAGCACTCGAATCTGGCAAACTCATTCATTGAGGAGTCATTCATTTCACCAGACTGGCTTGTTAGTCACTCATTTGGCCAATTTATTAATTTCATCACTCGCCATTTGTGCAAATTGAACACATCGGCACCGACTTGCACTGAGACCGTTGCACACCAAGTGAAAACATTTAGACTGGTGTCGAGTGTTGATGTCGACTATATTAGTAGTAGTGATAATATACTAGTTATAACTCATTCTTTCCAGTTTATTTATCATATTCTCGTTTATCCTAACAGAGTTGGCATCTGTGCAAGTGATCAGTCGACTGTCTCGACGCTAATAATAATTCGCAATATAGTGCACGAGCAGACAAATTAGCCATTAAAATGCAATTTTCAATTCTGTCCTTCCAATGTGGCAGTTCAGTGGCAAAGACATTATATCTTCATTACGGCCCGGGACTGAGTCAGGACTGGGCACATATTCCCACATTTGGACATAATGATCCGAACATGTTCGTGTCAGTAAATAAAAGGTCATGTCTTGCCGCTTCGGTTTTTTACTTGTTTCGCTCAGTGCAATTATAGATTAAATATTTATATTGCACTTTATTATTGTGCAGTGCCAGTTGGAATCTATCTCAGATTTTGTGGCCTTAAGTCTAGAAGTGAGCCACACATTGAACAAATGTTCAATCTTCAAAGCACTTTTTGCGCCATTTGTTCCAGAGTCAATCTGTAATGGGTAAGGCGAACTAAATCGAGTCACACCAACCTAAACATTAGGCATAAACCAACACATTGCTCCATTTGCTACAACAAGAAAAATGACAAAAACAAAGTGACTCACCAGAAGAAAAGATTAAACCAATCATTTGATGAATGATTCGCCAGGAGAATGCATTGAACGCACTCAACGGTTATGCACAGTGTCAACATAATGATGGCCATTGGCGAGAGAGAAACAGAATGGCAAACATGCACAATCGGCACCGAACACACTTGTCCGTGTTGTGCACAAAAGTGCGTCACATGTTTACTTCATCGCACGAGCTGTTGAATCCATAAATATTACCGAAACAAATAAACTATAATGGAAGAAGACATTATTCTAAGAAACATTTGCAATTTGCAACCTACCGAGCAACGTCACACTTACAATGCAGATGCACTACTGACAATGTCGGAGATTTGTGGTAAAGGACGATTGTCAGTGATATCGATTGTAAACAATTCAATGTTCCAGAAGAATCGGCCACGATAATACAAGCATGTTGTCACAAGTTGCATTGTTTGGTCTGGTAACATCAATAGCCACATTGTCAATTGCCACCAAGAAAATATTCTCTATTAATTGAACCATAACAAATTATGAACAAATGTCAATACATCTTGATGGTTCTTGATTGACTTTGCAGTGGGAAATTTGCTTTTACATGTTCAACTCACCCACTCGGAATATTATCAATTGCAAACATAATATTGACTGTTTCACAATGTCAAGCACAACTGTTCGTTCGGCCAAGTGCCTCAACAGCTTCGTTGTGGTCTTAATTGGACAATTGATAAACTAGCGAACATATCAATATTGTCTAATTGCCCCCATCACCAGCACAAAAAGCAAGCCCACTTCTCTCCTCCCACATACATTTTCCTATATGCGACTCTCGGCAAGTTTTGTTCTTTTCACCAAATAATCGATTATTATTTCAGTTTAATTCAATTATTATTTTTTTTTCTGTCAGATTTATTTACCTTTTTGGCTTTGTTTCTTGGTGCAAAATGATAATTTGAAAATGTTTTGTGTTTCATATTTACCCTCGAAGTGACGTTAGTGCGATATTCAAATATTGATGGGCACAACTCTGTCTGTTCTTTGGTGATGTATCGCTTTTTGACTCGTTCCAAACATTGCAATTTGTTTGCCATAGAAACATGTGAATAGTATCAATCATCGATTCAAGTCTCGAGTGCGTGATGTCCGTTGCCTCGAATATGATTTATGGTGATCTCTATTATATTGTGTGGCGCACTTGCACTGGCTTTGTTTGACTTGAGTGCTTCACTTTAAATTGTGGCAAATATTTACCCGAACGACAATTACCAAAAGTGCAATTTCGATGTTTTGAGTGTTTTAATTTAGTGCGCCAGACAGTAAACTTGCCCATTACTGTTGCATCTCGATGTATGGGCCATCGTTAACGGACGTCCACAAATGGCCGCTTTGCACCGAACTGTAAGTAATAGATTACATTCGTTTCTTTGTTTATTGTCTCATTTGGTCCATAATTTATTGTTTGTTTGTGTATGGCAATCACAAATGTTTCGTCTGAACAAATTGCAGGCGTGTTTTGTCCAGTGTTGCGCTAATTTGAGATTGTAATTATCGATAACATTTAGCAGGAGGAAATGGACAAATCAGTATTAGATCCATACATATCGATAGACGATCAATGCATTGTTTGGCCTTTGCTTGTTTGGCATACTAACTGATTGATTGATCGACCGGACAATGAGTGAAGCTTCACTCGAATGTACACAAGTGCACCGAGTGCTACATTAATTAGGCGCCCTCCTGTGTGGACCTGTGTCCGTGTCCAGATCCGCCGTTCGGTTGTTTGCATTGCTTTTTTGTATAAATTGCAGTGCACCACTTGCAAGGCCTTGGCATTGGCATACCTTTAACCAATTTGTCGCTTTCTCACGCACCAGCCAGAACGAGCCAATTTGTCAACAGTCGAATGTGTTGCATTCAAAGCATTATCTGTCGCCTGTCTGGGCTCGCATTCAGATTGTATCGGTGTCAATGGTGCCTTTTGGCTTGCTCTCGGTGTCGTTCATTAAACTTGTAATCGCATTACAAATCAGACCCTTGTGCCAATGTCACTCCACACAAAACATTTAGTGCATAGCTTTGTGTAATATTCACTCAAATACGCAATCGATTGTCCTGGCCGGTCTCGCTAGTCCACAGCGGCAATATAATTCGTTTCAATTTAACTTCTTTTTGGTGATTTATTTGTTCTCTCTCTGTGACTAAATAAATGTTCTGTTGGTTTGCTTATTTGGTTGTCGTCTAGGTCGGCAATTGCTTTGAATTTCACTTGACTTTCCACAATTGGGCCACCTGCTACGACAAACTTTGCTTCTTTTTTGCCAACTTTTTAGTTTAGAGGTTTGGTTGGTATGAATTTTAAATTTGGTTTCATTTTAAAGTAAAGTAAAGTTTTCATTTACATTAGATCACACTTCGTTGTAGATGTATTCAATGGTGGGAATGCATATTTGCCTGTGAATCGACACTGAATTTTTCTTTATTAATTAATTCTTATTTTGTTCAGACATTTTTCTTGTTTTTAATTAATTTAATCTAGTTTTCCCACTGGACAGTCCTTTAGTTGACTCAATAAATGACTTGTCTCCCTCTACCACCGGACCAGTTGTCTTTCCTTGAGAAACTCGAACTTTAAAATTAAATAATATTTTTTTATTGTTAATGTTTGATTTTAAAGGTTATAAATTGAATTTGTGAATGAGAATGAATTTTGGTTGGTTCAATGGCATAACATGCAAAGTTGAGGTTTTGAGTTTGCTTTGTGAATAGATTTGTAAGCTTCGTGTATTTAGCTAAAAGACATTAGAAGAGAAAACTCTTGACGGCATGCATTGCAAATGTCATCAATCATTGACATGTTCACCGAAGCCAGTGATTATCTAATTTGATTCCAGTTGGCTCAATGTGCTTGACAAATGACACATAGACTCATTGACTCTTTGCTTTCTTCGATAGCCGTCTCTGTTGGCACTCGGATCGAATCAAACTCAATCCAGGTCGGTGACTAATTTGGCTATATACTGTGGGCACATTAACCCAAACAATGGGTTTGTCCATTCCGTTGTGACCAATTCGTTTAGGCAATGATGATCAAAAGGCCGACATAAGAAATGCTCTCATTAGATCGCGAACATTTTTGCGATTTGATTTAATTTCATTCCTAGTTGTGTATAATTCAATTTCTCTGTATCTTCCTCCGCCTAAACCATACAGTGAAAGTAGGTCAAATCAATTGATGGAGGATGGATTTTTCCTTTGTCAAATTATCGTCAACTCGATTTGTAAGTCAAGTTTGAGTTGACAATTAAGAACCGATCACATTACAAGCAGTTCCTTTGTCTTGGCCATGTGCACCTCATTAGAATCTCAGTACTCAAATTATATTCACAAATATTCCACTAGCAATCGATTATTATTAATGAATCATCTGTTGGTGAGAATATAATATTTATATTTTTAAAATTAATTATCTTGTTTGCTATACATTTGCATTGCATCCAAATTGATAATGACGAATTTGTTTGCCACTACATAGATCGTTTTCCATTATTTATTATTAAAAAAGGATGTCTAGTGGGCTGGTTGGTGCTGATGTCACAGCGTTGTGATCGCCTCCTGACCTAATATAATAATTGCTCTCATCGAATCGATATATCCACTGACCAATACTCAAGAGAAATTAATCTTGTTTATTATCGGTGATGCGTACGAGTTGTTTGTTTTATTATTGGCCTAATGGCATGACTGCTTGCAATCGATACGATAATGCCATTACCACTGCTCACAGTCAGTGTCAGCTGTTTGGTGGTAGTGTGGTGTGTGGCCATTGTACGCACTTTGCACATGGTCGAATTGAGTTGTGCCCTTTTGTTTGTTTATTCTGCTCCTCTGCTAGCGATGATCCAATTAACCCTTGCTCGGTGTTATTTGCCTTTCATTATACTCGAATGCCGGCTTGGCGCGCCAAATTGGCACAGCCAGCAACAATTCATTGTCGGCAATGTCGCTCATTTGGGTCAAGTTAGAACTTTGCACCACTCAGTGAGACGAGCTCTCCACTCGGCTTACGATCGTTTTAGCTTAATTCTCGTCGGTTAAATTCTGCCTCTGCGGATGACGAGTGGCCTCACTGCCTCGCTCGCTCTGCCTCTGTCAGGTGATTGTTAACCTCGAATTCTGAGTGCAATATTTGTCTGTTGTGCGCTAATGGCACTCTTAACAGTGGTAATTACAGCGAGAGGACACTTAGTGGCATGAAGCGCCAATCACTGACCCATAGACGATACATGCCACTGTGGTAAGAATGCACCATGGTGTGTATTACCAGCTCGCCAGACAAGACCAGTGGGCAAATTAAAGCCGATCAAGTGGCTGCATTGTATTACTGCTCTCACTGTAGCCGTCCATCGTTGCTCTATTTTTGCAGTACAACTGTGTCTGGCCACAATTGGCTTGTTGTCTTCTTGTTTGCGGCATGTGTCTATGATGCACTTGCCGTGTGTCTGATCGAATCAGTTCTTTTTGTCTCAGGTCGTGTCACTCACTCTGGCTAGCTCAATCCGTCTGTCCGAATTAGTCTTCCACGGTGTATCGAGTGTTGCACTGACAAAGTGTGTTTAGCTTCTTGAGATGTGTCACTGACTGTGTATGCTACTGTCACTGTGCACACTAGACTGGAACGGTACAATTTAAATTGTGCACTAACCCAAAACACAATAACATTGAGTCAAGAAAAACAGCAAGTTAAGCAAAATGAAGTGCTCCGTTGGTTACTGGATCGAGCACAGAATTGGACATTTAATCAAACGAACCATTTCACTGTGCCCACAAACACTAAACAGTGAAGTGACCAACCCTCGAACCATTTCACTTTTGGCATTTGTCATTTGTCGCCGACAAGCATTAACTTAAACTTTGGATGAACTCTAACAATTCAATGCACTTACATACTTGTTAGTCCATATATTCCGACAGTCCTACACACGTGTAAGTCTATAAGTGTAAGTGTATGACTGTTTCCTCAATTGACAAATTAATTTCTTCACTAATGCATTTATTGGAGTAATTCCCATTTCTTGAAAATGCCATCTGATTGTGTTAGCACGATTGGAAAAGTGTCAAATATTGCAAATTTCCAAGTGAATTACTCGGACATTTAGGCTGAAGCGTGTACGGTGGAATGTTGTTTACGTGATGGCGCTTTGTGTCACCCCCAAGAGAGGTTACAATCGACCAATCGGCGACGTCATCGATCAATTGACCAATTGTATAACTGCGCCATTTCAAGTTCAGCTTGGTCCTGTTTCCAACGGGCTTTACTGTAGTGTCTCTGGCTGATGAATAACCTTGAGAGGACAGTGACCAGTGGCAATGAAAGTGGCAAATGAGTTAATCTCATTACTAATCCACTCTTGGTCGTTATCGTCATTAGTGGTGTCCTGGGCGCCACCCACCCATCCACCAATGTCCAGTGTCATCGCTGGTTAGTGTGGCTTGCTTGTTTTCTCCCTCAGCGTGTCTTCGCAGTTTCATTCCTTAATCTGAGTTATTTATAATCGTTATTAAATTTGCCTCACTCTGTCCGTCGTGGTGGCCTGTCAGTATGTTTACTATCTCGTCTTGGTTGGTCTGTGTGCCTTCGTTTGATCCTCAAGTTGCAGTCTGACACGATGTGACTAGTGCACTGTTGTCTTTGTGCTGTCACAAATTAATAATCGTCATTGGATAATAATAGATTTAATCGAGCAATGCACATCGCACCACTGACGGACCCAATTCGAGCCACTGGCCGACAACAAACACAAGTGCCCTCTAATGAATGCAATGAATGACCCAAATTGATCGGAGACTGGCACTCTCGCTTGTCCAAGTCACGACGCTTCTTGTGTTGGGTGAAGAAAGGTAAACACAATCGAGCTGTGATGAGTGCAATAATGCTGAAGACTTTATTGTCGTAATGGCGAGGGACAGAAAAAAGCAAAAGAAAGCTATGAGATATGATCGTTCGGGCAGTAGACTCAATTCCGCAGTGAGCCAATCGAGTCAGTGATGGTTTGTGTTGAGTGAATAAATATTGACTGGTTTAATACGTTCGGTGATGCTTACTGCCGGGCAATAGTGCAAGTCGAGATGGACATGTCAGTGTTAGGACATGACCGCTGGGTCACTGGCATGGCCATTGCTTGTGCGTTCAGTTAGCTCGAGTGTTTGGCTTCGATCAGTCTTGCGTTGAACACCTTTGACTGCTCTTGTGAGTCATGTGATTTAGTTTGTTTCCGACTGGCACTGCTTGACTCGGTGTGCATCGATTCTGGTCGATTCACGCGAAATCATTAGCATTGTTGACATTGGTGGATGTGATGGCTCATGCCTGAGTGGTGTTCGGCTGACTGCTCGAGTGTTGTTGTTGTTGTGTTTGGCTCTGTTGTCTGGCTTGAGTTCGTTCCTCGTCGTAGTGCTGGAACACATTACTGGGAAAAAAGTTGTTGACAAACGTCTCGTCAGTGGTCATCCCATTGGCCGACTTGCTGATGCCCATGGTGCCATTCTGCTCGTTGGCTGGGAATATCTGTGATTTCGCACAGTAATAGTAGCTGAAGGACTGCATCAACTCGTTGAGACCGTTTCTGAACTCGGGTGACAGTTTGAAGTAGATGAACGGGTTGAGGACAGTGTTGGCCATTCCCAGACAGCCACTGATCATGTGAAAAAGGATGGCTGAGTTGTCTGGCATCTCGTTCATTGGCAGCAGATTGACACTGATCAACGAAATCCACAGTGGCAACCAACACAAGATGTGAAACATAATCACGGTGAGGATGAGGTGTGCTGATCGTTTGTTTCGTTCTGCAAACACCTGGTATTGGCCCTCGCTTGCGTTCTCGGGGTTGCTTCCCCCAGCCAATGTGTAAATCAGCGGGATGGAGAGCAGAATCTTGATGAGAGTGGGCAAGACGAAGGCAAACACAATGGTGAACCAGATATATGCCTCTCGAGACGTGCCCGTCCAGAACAAATCACAGTGGTTGATGTTCGAGTTGGGTACTGCGAACGTGGAGGCATGGTAGAAGACCGGGCTGACCGAGAGAATGCACACCAACCAGGTGAGTCCACAGATGATCCGAGTGCTGAGAGGTTGCTTGTAACAGAGGTGAGATAGGTTCGGTTTAAGTATCGACAGGTACGTGTCCACCACCAGCACCAGCAGAAAGAGCGAACTGGCGAATCGGTGAATGGCTCCTTTCGAAAGGAGAAGCTTGCACACAAATTCTCCAAAGGGCCATGAGTTGGACCAGATCGATATGAGAAAGACTGGCACAGTTATCACGTACAACAGGTCAGAGATGGCCACGTTTACAATGTACGTGTTGGTGACCGTGCGAATGCGGGCACTGCGCAGGTAGATGATGATGACCAGCAAATTGCCGATGACCCCGAAAATGGCCGCAATGTAGTGGAAGATCTTGGAAAACTCGAGAGCCGTGTAGAGAGAGTCACTGGGCCCGGTCATGTTGCCTACGAACGAGTCGAGTGTGTCCTCGAACTCGAGCAACTCTTTGAGGGTCTCGTTGGCCTGGATGGCCAGATGTGTCATGTTGAATGGTTCGTTGGCCGAGTCCATGGTTGGACGTGATCCAAACAGCAAACTGCGCAATTGGTGGGCAATTGGTCGTCTAATTCATTGACTCACTGGACTAATTCGCACTTGACGATTGCCAATTGAGTTTCGCTTTGGTTCGTTCAACCGTGCCAGGTTAGTGATGATCCAAATGGAAAGGTCGATCGCGCTGTGGTGAAGAGAAATGACATGAAATACTTGACAGTGATTGCACTGATTTACGCTAGGCATTGGTTTACTTTGGTTGATCCCGTGATTAGCACCTAGTAGTTTATTGCACTATTGCACTGGTCAGACTCGGGTGCTGCCGACAGCTCAGTTCATTCACATTGTCACTGTCAAGACCAGTAGATGGTCAACTTGCGACACCTTACATTGCACACTGGCCAGAGCCAGAGCACGGCACGCGTCTTGTGCTCCAATCATACACGCCAATGTCATCATAATTAATGTTCGCTTGTTTGCTCACAGCCTGTCCGAACAGGCCTAGTGTCCCAATATATTGATGCAACCTAATGACACGGCCGAGATTAATGCCCGGCCAAGGAAAGTGTAAACAGGCAGGGCACAAGCGAGAGCGATGCTTGTTTGCCTATCGATGGCGCACTTTATCATGTGAGCAGCGTCTCAATGCATTGTGCGCTTTTGTCGCTCTTCCGCCAATTTGGCCAATCGCACCACAACTTTAGCACACAGAGGCACACTTCCATTATGATCGATCTAGATTGACAGTAAGGTGGCAAATCTGGCTGGGAACGAGGCGAACATAGGTGCCGGTGTGCACTGCACTGCGAGTTGCATTAGGCAAACGATCCAATCACCAGACAATTGATCGATCACCCACCGAGACATTGAATCAAAGTGGCCCGATCGGCAGCAGAATTAATTAATTCATGCCACTCTAATTGTTTGTTTGCCACTTGGCGGACACGAACTGAGCCAGACAATGGCCAAGACAAGTGAGACATCACTGGAGCTACAAACAGGAACAATTCTTCCCTGGCCAACGCTCCAATACACTTGCACACTGGTGCGCTATCATTTAGAGCAGTTCATTAATTAAATGCTTCTCGTTGCATTACATAAACTAAAGGATAACATTTGAGTGAACACAACTTGGTGTAGACAATGGAATGTTGCATTACGTGTCGAGTGATGAACACTGATGGCGATGCAATGAGCTGAGTGGATTTATCAAAGAATAGACACCAAAAATGAATATCAAATGGTCGGCACAATCAATAGACACATTGAGGGGACACGGTGACCAGCAAAGGAATGGTCCACGACGGCGGTGCACGACTTGGCCACTGGCAACACGAGTGAGGCACAGTTTTTCTATTTAAGACTCACAAGGATTGACTTTTGTTGCTGTGGTTCGGCGCGAGAGGAACACGGATTGAATTGCTCGATGACCGTTCTGTGTGGATGCCTTCTCCTTGGCGGTCTCTTCGCTCCACTCGAGTCTCTCCCGACCAACAGTTGCACTGGCCCAACAGTTCGCTCTCCTTGCTATTATCACGCAAAGACTATCACACTGTGTTCGACTTTATTAGAATTGACTGGGAAAGACAAATTTTAAAGTGTAGAGAAGTTGAGGAGGCAATGGCCAGGTGAATGAAACGATATTTGCATTTGCTCGAGAAGACACTCGACGCGTTCATTTCTCTTTCTTCTCATGTGATCGCTCTGAAGACAACTGTCTGTGCTAAACGGACAGTGAGTGAGAGGAGAGAAGACAGGCCAAACGGGAGATATTTTTGGAAGGCAGAATGGAGTGACGATGGCGAGACTAAAGTAGGATAGTGGCGTGCGCCACGAGAGAGAGATGGCGAAGTTGACCAACTGATTGAGTGATGCACACTGACCATACACCAGAACGGTACTACTCGTTATGGGCATAGGAGAAATAACATCCAACACCTAACGGGTACCATACGAGTGCGAGGTGACATGGTCAAATGGCACTTGACAACCTTCTCAGTGCCACTGGCTCAGTGGTCAGTGACTAGCACTTTTGACTGCTGGCCGATTGGCTCAGTGACACAGTAAGATCCTCTACGATTACAACATGCAGATGACTTCATGACGGCATCAGTCGTTCATCTCGTAGATCGTTACTCTACTATTAGGACCACTCACAAATGACGGATAGCAGTCATCATCAGTGAGTGATCCGGTTATTATGTAACCGAAGTCATTACGATGTGCCATTGGCAGATGTGCACACATGCAGACACACTTGTAGACAGACTGCACTGAGCTAATAATAACGGTAATGGACAATTAATTGACTTAATTGACCAGGTTCGGTTGTGGCTTGGTGGCTGGCCACAGGCCAAATGGTCATCGGTCAATGATGTGAGTGATAAGGCAAATGTGCCATCCACAAATTGATATTGTCAGAGCAACGACATGCGACACCGCCACGGCCACCACCAGCAGGTGTATTTATAACTGTGCATAGACCCAAGCAGGTCTATTAATAATTGCTCCAATCGATTATTTGCATTCGACCTGTGTTGACCTAGAAATTGCGAACAGCTCAGGAACATTATCACCATTACCACCAATTTGAGTTTCACTTTGTGTGCGAGTGTGAAGGCTGCCAAGTCGGTGGCGCAGTGCAACCCTTTCAACAATCGAACAATCGGTTAATTGCCATTTGTGTCCGATTATTTGCCGATTAGTCGAGTAGAGCAATAATTGCCCTTTAATGGGCTTACAAGTGAGTGTATTGTTTGTTCAAGTCGAACCAATGGCAATCATTATTGGGTTAGTTGGTCGTGGACATATCGTGGATGGTGGCCGAGTGTGGTCACTGCCGCTTATAGCACTAGTCCACTAGTCCAATGGCTATGTATAGTCTTAATTGCGCCAATCAGAGAGCGGCATTACAGTCTGGTAATTGGTTGTTTGTTTTAAGTGTTGGTCGTATGAGTGATCACCAATCAGTGCACTGGTCCACTGAGAAGTGCAGCCAAGAGAGAAGACCCGTTTGCCGATGATCGTTCGATGGACGTGTCCGACTTCTGTCCTGTCCAATTTGGCTAATACTTTCTCTCTCGTGCTAATTTGGTCGTTAGGTGTGCACGCTTTAGTACTTATTGCTACCGCATTGAGCACTCACTCGACCACTCACACACCAAAATAGCATCCATTGCTGTCCGATAAAGGTGCCCAGTAAGGAGAGAGTTTGCGGGCAAGTGTCAGTAGCTGTGCTTTCGCTTGTTGCTATTTTGACCGATTTTGTGTGCTGTGTGATTGACTCTCGACAGGCCCGACCTGCACACTGTGCACAGGGCAACTTGCCAAGTAGATCGAGATAGATTGGTCCGGGACGAAGTGCAATCGATCTGAGCAATGAATAGTGCTACAGTGGCACTGTGCCACCAACAAGCACCAACAACAATAACAACACAATCTCGATTGGCTCTCGATTTAATTAATCGCATTAATCGTTCGTAGTAGCTAACTACTTCATTTGGCCACTGATTAGTGCCACCACTGAGAGTGAAATCACAGCACTCGAGACAGATCGAAGACACCATAAGAGACGCCCAAAATAGAGACTAAATAGAGACATGACACATATGACATGCGACGAGGTCGATGGCAGAGAAATGACGCCAAAAGTGGACTCCTTTCGTGCCGCCACTCACTCAACGGGCCATTCTGTTCCAATCGGACCGAATCGATTGTCGCACATTCACACTGGAACCTTTCGGATTTATTGCAATTGCTCAGTGCAATTGTTTGTGTAGCGTGATATTTCGATGCTTTTGTCTGTAATCGTAAATTATTGTTTCACCATTGCATTAGCAAATGTTTCCATTTTGTTGTCATTTCCGCCAAATTTAAATTTAAATTTGATTATTTCCTCTTGTTTTGCAATAATTTAGCTTGTGCTTGGTTCCAGTTTTATTCTGGCATGTTCCAATACAATTCACTCTCATTACATTGTGGCAGTGTCGATCCGTACTCAGTACCTGTTGGTCCGTAATACTCCATTTGGGAATTCATTCCAATACACTATTGCCAATACTGTGCCGATGATTTGTCTTGTCGTTTTTTTTTGTTATTGGCAGTTGCACTGCATTAGTCGGCTTGTATGTTGTGACCGTAGTGGCGTAGAGCAAACACTAACCGAATGGCTACAACGAAACTATTGCATTGAGTAATTTGGCTAATTGATAGTGCCATCAGATGTAGTGTGTCAGTGCAGCACTTTTCCCTCTGTGCCATGGCAGACAATCGATCGAATGATCTCATCACTACAAAGTTGCCACACGAGTAATTCGATTCGATTTCATTAATCCATTCATTCGTTGCATCACACATTGGCAAGCGGATACCCGGCCGGGCATTGTATGGCTTCCTGGTTGTAGTTTTCGTAGCTTGAAGTTAGACGTTGGCACTGCATCACGGAGCGACTTGATCAAATGTTCATGCACTGACACAGGCATTCCCCTATGTAGCCATTCAGTGGACAGTGGTGTGTTGTGTTGTGACTGATGTTTGTGTGTGGTGTGATGTCACTTAGCCCGTGTTCAGCACACATCGAACCTTTCACATACAGGCAGACACACCAATCGATGCAAATAATTACATTTTCCACTGCCTAGCTATTCGCATTCGCTAGTTTCGAATAAAGTCGATTACTTTCGTTTCGCACATTTCAACGTTACAAACTCAATTAAATTTGCCAGATTAAGCGCACCGCAATTTTCATTTGCAATTTAAACTTGACTGGCTCGATGGCAGATCATGTGACCACATAGGAGGGACAAACACTTCCTATCGAGATTGTATCAACTAACACCAATCAATACAATACCAGCACCGACACATTCACTGGCCACTTTACCGATCGATGGAGCCATTACATTGCACTCACATTGTCAGGTTCGGCCAACTCGATCTTGGCACTGCAAAATTAGAATTTAGCACCAACTAATCTCAGACCACGCTAATCGGGTTATTTGAATAATAATAATAATAATAACTGATGAAGGACAAATTGAGCGATTGGTGTTCTGTTGTAAATGAATTCGACTCGCCAATCTATATGCTGATTAGACTCGGCTCGGCCGATTCTATTAGTTTAAGTTTATATATAAGTGCATTTATATTTTCAATTATTAAATATTTAGTCATTGGTCCACACACTGGACTGAGAAATTGAGCTGACACTTGCCATGCACAAGATTCATTGTTCATAAAGCAGTGCCAATTTGGACATTTTTGATTGATTTATTGAATTAATTCGCCTTACATAACCCAATTTCTCAATGCCTCAATCACATGATCGAAAACATAATTTGTTGAGTTTCTATTCAAGTGACAGGTTAGTAATTGACAAAATCTGTAAGATTGTTCGCCTCTTGTCTTTCTCATGACCGGCTTGGCAGTAAGCAGTCATGAGATTTCAATTACCAGTGCACTAGTGTTTATTGACATGTGAGTCTCCAGTCAAATTGGTCAAGACTGTAAAGACTTAATTGAAACTAACTATACATCGAGTGTGCACTTTCACTGGCTCGACTAATTATTTTCGACTAGTGTATCTTGTCTCGATGAATTATCAATGAACACTCAATAGGTCTCTTTTGGCACTTCTGCAAGACACATTTCGATATATTGACTGACTGACTGACAAATATACAAATACACTGAAAAAGTCCGTTGGTTGATGTGCCGCGATGGATTAGTGTCGTCACTAATTGAGTTATGAATATACATGTCTGCCTCGAAGAATTAGCTTTAAACAAACAAGTTCATTAGCATATGATAAGTGGCAGTGGATAGATTGGTAAGAGGTAACCTATAGGTATATATTGCAAATACACACCGGCTGAATCATATGATTGTGCAATTAACTACTGGTGTGATTACACTTTGTTTCAGTGCAATTGCATTAGTGCACATTAATCTGTACTAATTCGACCAACTTTAACAAATATTTTATAAATTGACTTTTGATTTAGGCGATTTGTTCAAATGTGTTCAAATCAATTCGAACGGAAGACTGTTTGGCTGGTAATATTTTATTGGAATTTCAAATGAAAATATTTATTGAACTTGGCACTTTTGTAGTGTAATATATGAGACACTTTTAATAAGCAATCAATTGTGCAATCAATGAAGTTTTGAAATTAATTTTATTCTTCACTTACTCCGAATGGCGTATTTTTCCTGTTCAAACAAAACATAGCTGAGTTTTCCTAGTGGAAGTGATATTTATCTGTTTGTTAATTATTATTGCAATAGTGCAGTGAGGACTTTTCCACGAATCGACTCAATCATAAATCAATAAATAATTTGCACTACTTTTATTGGTTTGATTATTTATGTGAAATCGTTTTGAGATAACTCTCGACGCTTACACTCGAGTTCATTGGTGTGCTCTTTTCAGTAGATTCCACTGGCCATTTGTTTGGTGTGGAAGCACTTGGCCGGACTGGACAAGTGAATTGAGTCTACATGAAAGCGTGTTGCACATCTAATCACTGGAAAGTCTTTGCGAGCAATGACTCACTTGAATGGGAGTATTAATTAATTAATTGTCCCATTGATTGGCGAGTGCATTTGGAGCAACTCGCTTGAATAGACCACTGTAAAGCTATGGTGACAGATGTCTGCTTTGTGTGCATTCACAGTTTCTAATTTCGATTTGATTTTGCCTTCTTTTTGGCCATTGGTGTAATCCAACACCGATTAATGCAAAAGAGAGCTGGCAAGAAAGGAGAGGCAAGCAGCAACATTAGAAAATAATTAGCTTATGTCCAGATTATCTAATAAGGCATCGAACAGAGTGGTGCACCATGGTACTCGAAATGAGACTCAATGAGAGTTCATTGTGGTGTAGGGCACAATGCCGCGTGGTGATGATGGCAAACCGATTTGGCATTCATATCTTGTCGTGGACGATGCTCGACAACTAGAACGAGAGGCGATCCCTCACTAGACCAATGCACAACTGCATTAAGTCGCTCCTCTGGTACACCAGATCGGCATGCCCGCACGTTGTCCGCACATCACAGACAGACGGCAATCAGTTGCACTCATAATTCGCTTTGGGTCTCGATCGAATTTGCAATTGATCACACTCACTCACACTCACACTCGCTTACTAATGCGAGTTAATATTTCCGGTCCAAATTAAACGTCTTCCATATGAAGCACATTCGGTCAGTCAACAATAATGTTATTAAGTTCTAATTACTGTCAAGTGTGTTCACTGCTTTGTTTGTTCGACTGTCAATGCAGCACGGTGTGGTATAATGATTCCGCTGTGTTTGCTCTCACTGATTTATTTGTTTTATTTATTCAATTCTTACTTCGAGAGTATTTATAGAATTTGTGTTGCTGAGTGTCGACTAGGGGACAGATGGGACAGAGCATTATTCTTTAGATTTGGTCTATGCAGTGATATAGCACCACAATGGATTGGAATTATTGTGCACAGTGATCACTCCAATTGACGATTCATCACCATCAATCGGCTCTGTAATTGGCCAGCCATTGCTCTCTCAACTCGTCATTCACTTCACTCACATTGTGCTCACTTTGCCTTAACCCTCTCAGCTCTTGAAGCGAGTTAATCTCGTACGATAGATCAAGTCGAGTCATTTTGGTTGCTCTATTGAAACATTGTGCAGCACTGAGCAAAAATAATCTGGTGTGTTGGCATAAGTTAACGATAACCTTGTGGCGCACTGGCCACAACTAGTCCCACATACCAATCTAATTATACAGTGGAATCGAATTAACCGACTTGGCAGACAATCTTGTCCTCGTCTGTGTTGATTCCATTGCTGTCTGGTTCGTTTGGGATTGTTCCTTTGTGGTGGCCAAATTAGCGACCAATGGACAAGTGGAACATAACTCGAGTATCACACTGCAAATGTACTGGATCGCTCCACTCTGCAACTTGCTCAGTGATCATTGGCATGTTTATTTATTCGGTTTGTTTTGTTTCCTTTCATGTTCTATTGTGTTTGAAGTGGACAAGCCAAATTGAGCCATTGAGATCAGTGCCAGACCGGACAAGGCTTGTGTGCTGTCATAAGTGATTGCTTGCCTCGGCATTGCAATTCGAGCGGCGTTATGTAAGTGTCATTGTTGTTTGACTCTTCATGTCGATCTGTTCATATTTCATCATTGCACTGTTTGATTGTTCGGATTCGGTTTGATTCATCCGGATTACACATTGCAGCAGTTGGAGAAGCAGTGGCATAAGTCTCGGCTGATGACATTCGCAGTAGATGTCATGATGAGTTATGTGCGATGTGTTCTGTCGATTCCGAATAATTGTGATTATTGTAATTAATTATAGCTTTCCATTATGCGACCACTGACGGACCTTGGAGGAATGGCGGTGCGTTGTTGTTGTTCATTTGTGCTGACTTGAGTGCAATGCCAGACACAGTACACAAACAAACCAGTCCTTAGTGACCAGTCACACTTGACTTGTCCTAATTATTTCGGCCACTGGCAAAAGCAAAATTCATTACCATCGCACTTGAGATGAGATAATCTGTTATTATTGTCTCTTATTGAACTGAGCTGCACTCTGAGTATTGAGGCTCCTCAACGAAAGATATATTCCATATTAGGGTAGCCTTGCACCACTTCTGTCTGTGTGTGCACTGGAATGGCCCAGTGGACAGTCCATTACACGAGTGGACAATTTTGGCATTTCCCTGTGCGAACCAGTGATTCACAATTGTCTCACTCGGTAGAAAGGCAGCCATTGCACCGATGGGTCTCAGTGTAAAATGGCACCGAACTGGCCATTATGGTAATGCACTTCATGTGTCAGCCATATTTACAGTGAACACTGTAGACGGTTCACAGAAATATTATGTTAATCATTGTTACACTCCACAGATTACGACCACTGTGCAAACTTTCCAATAACTTTGTGTCTTCAAGTTATAACACTTTCAAATGGCACACTAAATCAATACAAACTATTCTAAAATGTCAAACGATGTTTAGTTCCAATCTGTTTGTCTATACGAGTATATCTATATGATTTATTTTGTGCAATGAACGAGTTTGCCGTTCAAGTTGGAAATTTCTTATTATGGTTGAAAACTCTCGCACCATCTAGTGTTCAAATTTCGATTATCAATAATTCGAAAAAGCAATTGGCTACTTGATTCGAACTGACTTGCATTAAAACCACTCAACATGAAATCAGTTTGTCACTGTTCTAGTAAGATTGAAGTCATGTCTTTGCCAACTAGCTCCCAAGACTCAACTGGTCCCAGTAAGGACAAGGTGGTGGAACGGTTCATGGACTTCATCGGTACTGCATTCGACTACTACTCCAAGACAGAACCATCCAAGGATGTTAATGAAGTGTATGGCAAGATTGCCACTTACTTGTGCTCGATCACTGATGAACTCAGTACTCGCTGCAATAAGTCACAGTCCGTTTCGGTAGATGCTGACAAGCCAAAGAAAGAAGAGCCTAAAGAAAAGATCGAACTCAAGAAAGAAGATTCTCAAGGGCTCCCTTCTCTTCAGGAGTCAAATGATTTTATTCCACCTGCTCAACCGCCATCACAGAAAAGTGATATTTCTGGCGATAACGATTGTCGCATTTGTCTGGAGCCGGTCGGAGATAGGCACTTTGGAATTCTGGAAGAGTGTGATCACAAGTACTGTGAACCATGCATTCGAACTTTTCTGCAGGAAAATCAAAACCAGTCGGTCAAGTGCCCCACTTGTCGCATTAAGTCAGCCAAAGTTATCTTTCGAGCTCGATTCATTCAGTCCGGTCAGGAGAAAATGGACGTGTTCAATTCGATGCTTTGCTGTGATTCTCACCAACCCGAACCAGCCGAGGGTCAACAAGACATTGAGGAAGGCGAGGAGTTGCTGATGATCGAAGATGCCGAGTCCGATGACGAGCACACTGTCAGACGACTTATTGTCATCGACACTGACAACGACCCGAATGATCCAGATTTCGTGGTGGACATTGACGAATTAGAACATGCCGAGGAAGAGGATGAAGAACTCAACTCGACTTTTGCCGCTGAATTTCATGTGGATTCAGACGACCTTGAAGTGCTCAATTCTAACAGCACTATAACCTCAATTTCCGTTACCATGACCGAGTCAAGCATTATGGAATTTGACACTGACACTGAGTTTGTTGTCGAGTTGTCCGATACTGCCGACTCGAACGACGATGACTCGGACAGTGATTGATCCACTTATTTGGTGAATTAATTCACAATGCTTAAATTAGCTTAAAATTAACTTGTCTTTACGTTTTGATTATTAACCGATTAATTTAATTTAATTATTAAAAGTATTCATTTCAATTGAATGTACCTTTAATGTGTGAATGTAGATGGCAACTCAATCGTACCAATTTAATTGGTCCAATAATTGGTAATATAGTCCACATGTTTTAACAATTTCTAAATCTGTGTTTGAGTAGAACTTGTTTAGTATTAACCAGAACTGAATTGCATCTGTCAATGAACAATTTAATGAATAACCATTTTTTGCATAGTAATTGCCGCATTTCTATTTTGGAAAGCGAAATATTGATTGTCTGCTCTGTCCATCTGCAACCATTGAACGATAGTTCACGATCTCGATCGAGCATTCATCCCTATTATGGTTATTATTGATTGCTTTCATCGCCACAGTTACCGAGATCACGGAAATTATTTTACTATACTCACAAACCAATTGGTTGCTCGTTCAAGATGCTTCGACATGTTTGTTCTCTGCTTGATGAAAATTATCTTTACTACTAGCAGTTCCTCACCAGTGAAAAATTGCTTCCAAAATGAGATTCTATTTGTGGTGGACAATGGATATGGGAGATAGAGGGAGCAGATTCGTGACCACTTTGAGCCGCACACAGGCATACCACTGGAGCACGACCTCTCTCAATGATCATTTATCTGCACTGCACACCAATCAATTAGACTGTCTTCCTGTGCAACAGAGGTCTTCTTCGCTAATTTTGCATTAATCACACAATTTTAAAGTGAAAATAGGTCTCCACGAGAGTGTAATTGACACTGACCCAGTTCGGAAGAATAGTGAAGAGGAATTTGTGGGCCAAACATGTGAAGGTGAAAGTGTCGAAAGTGTGCACTCAAACACTTCCAGTTCAATTCAGAGTGGCCAAGTGCTGGTGCTTCAATTGCTTCTTGAATTGATACCTTTCCATCTGCTAATGGGTCCACACAAGCGCACAGTTCAAAGCAGCGATGTCTGTGCATTTCTCGATTGTTTATTCATGCTTGGTTCAATTGTTTTTCAAGAGTAATTTTCTTTACTACTTCTTTGTTTATTTTGGAAAAGCATTAATGACGAAAGTGACTTTTAAGTTTTAACAGTTGTACTCGTTTGTTGACATTTCTTATCAAACCAAAGTCAACTAGTATAGTTACCAATACTAATTTAATTTAATATATGTTTGCTTTATCGCACTCAACTCTACATTACATAATGTGTTTGTTCAGTAAATAAAAATTAACTATCATTGAATCAATTAGACTTGATTGACTGTTCAATTTATTGGCGAGTGTTCGATGTATCGCATTTCGTGTGCTCGAGTGTTTGTTGTGTGCCACTTTGTGTCACTAATTGCAATGGTAATCTCTCGCCAATCGTTTTGATGGCTTATGCCACTTAATTGTGTTACTCGCTCTCCAGATTGATGCAAATGCAGCTCGGGTTTGTTTGTTTGCTCGTGTTTGTCCCACGGAGCTAATTCAAATGCAATCACATTAATCGCTCATATGCTATGGCCACATGCTTCTGACAAAAACAAACGGTTTTCTTTCCTTGCTTGTGACAACAACACTCGACCAAGTGTCTTAATTTGTTTTGAATGTGTTAGGCTTATGTGTGATTAGTGTCGCAGTGGCACAGAATAGAACAAATAAAGTCAAGTTCAATGCCAATCAAGGTTGCAATTGCATTTATGCTTCCATGTGCAGCAACCAGGTCTGGATCGCGCGTCGGTATATGGCAATCTCTATTTATAGATTGATGCATGCAATGGCAATTAATGAATCGTTAATGATTGTGACATTTGTGCACTAGTTAATTCGGCTAAGCCTACCAAGGGATTAACTGCTGCTATTGCTGGATGCAACCAAACTCAACCGGAATGAATTGTTGCATAATGTGTGGCACGAGCAAGTCATGAGTGGAGATAATGGCCAGTGACAATTTTGCGTTTGTTGTGTTTTAAACAATCATCTAGATTATATGACAACTCGGAAGCATTCCATTTTGTTATGTTTATTTTGGTAGTATAGACAATAGTTCAAAAGCATAATTGCTGTACTATGTAATAAATGGAATGAGTCAAACTTTCATCATTACTTTCTAATTACTACCCAGTGTGCACGTGCGTCACTGACAATATTGTAAGCATATTGCGATATATGCGATCGTTGACCAAAGCCAACTCGATCCAGACTTGACTTATGACTGTTCGTTGTTATCGTTGGATTGATTTACAATAGAATTCATTCAATCAACACGCCACCTGCACATGAAAACATTACATAACGATCAATGATCGCTAGTACACTTGTGGCTCTCTTTGACGTCATTCGATTTACATTGCAATGAGCAGCAGTGGACAGTTATTCTTTGAATTTTCTCGAATCGAGACATCTCTAACTGAAGGACAGAATACATGGGAAGTGAGCACATTTGCAGAATGGACATCATTTATAATGGTTGATTAATCAGAGCACTATAATGTTTGTACACGAAAGTACTTCTCATCTGATCTTGATTAATATTGACTGTTTTGTGTTGGCTTGCTTGACGTCATTCTAATAATGACTGCAGTGACTCGGCCCGAGAGGATGACCTTGACTTATGACATGGCTACCACTTGAAAATGGAAAATTTCAATACTTATTCAAGTGCATTCAACTCAGTTTGTTTGTAAATTATGTCAAATTGACAATATTTGCCTGCTTTTTGACTTATTCCCTAGTTTAATTGGCCTCAAAAGTGCAATGGTCATGATAGATTGAGATTGATAGATTCGATCGTTACAAATAACAATCAATACTCGTATATGCTAACGACCAAATGACATTGGACACAGTAATCGCCATGTCAACTATCGTTGTCTCGCTACAATCAATGCTCGTATTGACGTTTAAAGTCGATGGAAATACTTTAAATTACTTTAAAACATTTATTGATTATCGCAATTGCTCGCGCAAGTAAATGCATAGAACAAGTCTTAGTATACTGAGAGATGCTATTGAGTCTTCTGCTCACTTTATTAACTCGAGTATTGATTGAATTGGCATTACATTCCACTGAGCTACTCAAACCAGAAAATGTTGCTTTTAAGCTTTCAGCCAATATGAACACTTTCAATAATGTTTGAACAATGAAAGAATTTGTAAAATTGCAAGCTAATCGGTTTGTTCAACACAAGACAACCAAAGTGAATGTCAATACATATTATTAGCTGATAGAGTGTTACCACTTGACAGGTAAGTGAGAACATGTGTTAGTTGCTTTTGGAGAATGCCAACACGGCAATGAAAGGTGCGAGACAATCTCGGTGCCATCGACGAGGGTTGCCTCAGAGGAGGCCTTTGATAGACTCATGTTCGTCTCGATAGAGTGGCGCCCTTGTTCCGGTATTGATTGCCTGCGATATCGATGCATCGTCGTATTGAGCGTCGAGCAAATTACGTCCGAAAATAAAACCAAAAAAAAATGAAGTACTCATAATTTGACCATTATTAGGTGCATCATACCAGAGGCAGTTTGGTAATAAATTTTGGATATGTTCGATGCATTTGAAAATGGAAACTATTTCATATGCAAACAGGTAAAACGTGCCGATTGAGATGATTTGGATAGATTGGCATGCCATTTGTTTTTAGGGAAAGGACAATTGAAAATCTGAGACAAACAAGCATGTGATGCTGATTGGCACTAACTGCCACATGTCCCATTGGTCTATTGCGCCCAGAGACGCGTGTGGACCAATTAATCGGCATCGGTGATTGTGGCAACAAGTGAACACGGTCCAATCTTATCATTGAGCCCTCCAGCATTACCACCGACCGGCATTAGGGCAGTAGGCACTTTGGGGGCAGGCAGTGGGAGCGAGAAGGAAAAGGAGAGAAAGAGGATTCGAGTGCGAGTGCAGTGATCGAGTTGGTGCAGACATCTTTGCGGCGTCAGAGTTCGATGCAGTCTCGGTCCAACTGATCACTTAACTTAAGCCCGTGGTGAACTGCACTCGGTCCTCTGCCTGCAACATCGTTCACTGTCTGTCTGCGTGATTTGCATGGATGCAATAGCGTTGCTGTCACCTGTAATGTGATGTATGTCTGGCTGCTACTGCAGTTAGTCCCACAGTCCAGTGACACTCCACTAAAGTGTGAATCGATCTCGTAACGCGCACTCGCGCCACAACTCGATCACTCGATCACAGGCGGACAGAAGTGTCGATCAGGCTCGGCCATATAAAGGTTCACTCTTCACCGGCTGG
Organism: Rhizoglyphus robini; assembly: GCA_023373905.1. Taxonomy (NCBI): domain Eukaryota; kingdom Metazoa; phylum Arthropoda; class Arachnida; order Sarcoptiformes; family Acaridae; genus Rhizoglyphus; species Rhizoglyphus robini. The sequence goes on along the minus strand of JAKIJQ010000001.1, from coordinate 6,554,704 downwards.
ACCACCAAGTAGTGTCTTCTCTCCATCGAGCCAAGCCATCTGCACTATTGCAAACAGTAGTCGGTCGGCACATTCACGCACGAGTCTTCAAGTCACACGGACACATTAACGACTGTTTTGGCCAAGTGGCATGTTTACTTGTTTGTCTGTTTGTCCATTGCCTCAACCATACCGGCTCAATACAAAAGCCCGGTTAGGTGCTTTCTTTCGCCACCAACCAACCAATCAGTCATTGTGTTCAACCAAGCACGTCCCTTCTGATGCAACACAAACCTAATTTTCCAATGTGACAAACCACAAAATTGCATCCACTTTCCCTATTTGATAGAAATCAGTAATCATCATTACCAAACGAACAAATCGAGTCAATTATGAATAATCTAATCAAAGAATTTTTTGCCGAATTTCTTGGAACAACGATTTTAATGGTAAGTCTGATTGATCATTAATTCGATGTAGATGTAATGTCAAATATGTTTAATCGTCTAACTGTAATAGTTTTTCATAGCTATCGATTTAATCTAATAAATTAGTAAATTTCTAATTGTCCACTGGGTCACGAGTGCCGTTAACTAGAGTGCAGTATCAGTGCACTTATTGAACTATTAGTTGCAGTCGAATGACCTGTGAATAGCCAACAAGAGTGCAACAACACATCGAGGTACATTCTGATGAAAGGGCATTATTACTGACACAATCGAACAACACGGACATTATTACTTATTGGGTTAACTCATTATACATGATCGATGGCACGATAATGAAGTAGATGTGAATGGAGCATCACTTGAGCGAATGAACTTGACTTGTTGGCGATAAGGTGCATCAAATCAATTACTTCTCTAATGGCTTTGCGACGTCGTTTACTTTTTAAAACTTATAAAATCTTTTTGGGGGAAACTTATTGCAACACTTGCGACGATCGCCATAAAGTACACCTCACGATAATAATGTACATTTGTTTGGTTTAGCTTTGCTTTGTTTTATTTGGGCTGGTTACTTCACTCTCTTATCGCATTTGTGACCAGCAGACTGTGTAAACGTATGAATGAAGCGGCTATATTGGATTTCCGTTTGTAGTAAGCGCGGTTAGTGTCACTTTGTGAATGAACTGTTATACTGTGCTGATGGTCCCGTTATTCGACACATAACATAGAACCGGAATTTTGCACATATCCTACCTGACCGCCAAACAAGTTATTTACATACAAAGTTCATTAGTGCACTTCGCTAATCAACTTGTGTTCTTCATCAAATGGACTCGCACTGGGCACATCCTGCACTTGATTGACCTAATCATGAACTTTGAACGTAATGCCTGCAGTGATGTTCAAGCCAACGAGTGCACATTGAGACGATTAATTTCGATGCTAACGGAACAGACATTGCTGGGAGGCAGCATGTCGGTCGATGGTCGATGCAAATATCGCCCAGTCAGTCAGTAGATGACCACTTGTTGTTTACTTTATTACTGCTGCACGTCTTATCGAGTAGATATCGAGCAGCGATATCGCTTATCGTGTGTTCGATGTTGTCCAAACAGGAGCATTGCAAATGGCCGAGTGAGGATAGTCTGTTTATCCAACCGATCAGAAAAATCGAATGCATCACTAAATTGCTTCCTTCATCGTTCGACTCTCCCCATCAATTAAGTATCAACACTGAACATTAAATGATCTGACCTTATCACCAAGTTAGCGGTCACTGTACAGTCCGATGGTCATTTTGATGTTCACTCCTCTAAGTGCGGAACATGACGTCATTCAATCTAACGGTTTGGGGTTCACCAGTGACACCTTCGCTGGTAGTGCCACTTATAATTGATGTGCTCTCTAGTGCATCACTAATCGGACATGTCTATGCCCTGTTCAGACCATTCTGCCAAAGCATTCGGTTTGACGTTAATAGTAACGTTAACGGCTATCGAGTGAAGCATTAAACAAAATAAAAGATCTGATAAGGACAGACAGACAAACAGATGAGTGCTTCCGGAGTGATGCATTGAGATGTTCACATAGGCACTTGTCTCTGACAGTCAGTCAGACATTCGCCATAAACTCTTCACTGATGACTCAGGGATGAGCATGTTTTGGCACACTTGTTGACTATGCAATGCAATACGATAACGACCAGACCGGCAGATGCGAACACTCGTACGTTGAGACGAAGCAATTAAATTTAATGAACCGTTCCATGAGGACACTTGTTAGTGCCAGATTAGTTGACAAATGCCATTGCAATGTATTAGCACTAACTGGCTGGTTAGTTACACAAACGAGCAACTATTGCCAGTTGTTCTATTTCTGTTGGTCGTTGTTCACCAGGTGTTTACTTTCAAGTGTCATGAGCACATGACAAATGCAATAAATTCACCAAATGTCACTTGAATTTGTTATATTTTTGGACATATTTTGACAGAATTGATAGATCTATTACGGGCAAGATACAATGATTGGGAAATGTCGAGGTCATTTTGGTAGTTTTGTTGCAGCCTGGTTTAACAAGAATTGTGTGCAAATAATAATCGATCAAATAAATATGCAGTGTGGCAATTAAAATTTGAAATTATGATTATGGGGAGAAATGAATTGAGGCAAAGTTTACTTACTTACAAGTGTATTGCCATTTTCAGTTGTTTGGCCTGAGTGGCAGTGCCACCAGTGTACTCACCAACAGTGGATCGGTTTTCCTAGGAGCTGTCTCATACGCATTCGGTGCAGTCATTGCAATCTTCTTTTGTGGACCTATTTCTGGTAAGATAGCGCGAGGCCTAATAATTTGAATTGACTGTCTCCTTCCAATAGGAGCGCACATCAACCCTGCGTTCACGTTTGCCTTCTGTTTGATTCGCAAATGTTCGTGGCGCAAGTGTCCAATCTACATGCTAGCACAGTACCTTGGCTCGTTTGTGGCCAGTGCTATCGTATATGGTCTATACTTTGAGAGCATGGAAGGCTTCGACAAGCAACACTTTGGCACTGTGCAGCAGACAATGGACAACCTGACCAGTTCAGTGCACAACTCGACTATTCCCAGTGTTACCACCGCAAGCATTTTCATCACACTTCCATCGCCGTACATTTCTCTGGTGCCAGCCATCACAGATCAAGTGGTCAGCACTGGCCTGTTGGCATTTGCTGTGCTGTTCATCAGTGACGAGTCCTGTTACCGAACTCCTCCAGCCATTCAAACATTGGCAACTGGCTTTGCCATTCTCTCCTTTGTCGTTGGTTTTAATTACAACTGCGGGGCCATCTTGAATCCTGGTAAGTCATGTGCAAGTTGAATTCATTCATTTGGCTCACATTATGATCGTCAATTTGTGCTTAAAGACAAACAAATATAGAAAGCAATTAATTGCTTTGTTTATGGCATTCCGCGAGTGACATTTTTACTTTGACAGAATTTACTTTATTTAGAATCTATTTATATATTTAATAAGGGAAAGTAATTTATAGAAGCAAATTAGAATACATTGAAAATAAGCAAAATATTGTCAAAATGAGAGTTAGGAGATAGTTTGCTTCGATTCGATTCGATGTGTCGAGAAATGATTAATGATTTGACTCGACCATTAAGTCAATCATCGAACGAGTTGTTCTTTGCAAATCTTTAGTTATAGATAGATAGTCAACGAAGCGGGCATTGCACGACAATTGGCCAAAGCTAATCAATTAGTTACTGAGCATAGTGCATTAACTCATTAGTTGCCAATTAGCGGGTTGTGCTCGATTTAGCTTTTAACAAAGCGATTTGTCGCGTAACTCGGTCAATTGACCGCCATTGCCACCGTTATCAAATATCAAGTAGAACATTAAAATCTCATTGACATAGATCGGAGGCACAACAATGACAGTCATAATGCCCACTTGAATGATCGTCTCGATAACGATTCAAGTGTGCCCTTTGATTGTTCGCGCTTTTTGTGACCAATTGCACCACTTCAATGAGCACTTCTCACTTTCTCACTTTTTCTCACTGCACTTAGCTCGTGACTTGTCACCACGCATCTTCCTTTCTATGGTCGGTTACAATCGAATCGTGTTCGAGTAAGTACACTTTAGAGCAAGTTGACCAATGGTATTAATTGATTGCTATACAGAGCGTTGGACGGTCACTTTTGGTGGGCAGTTGGAATTGTGGCACCTCACCTCGGTGCCATCCTCGGTTCGTTGCTGTACGTGTTGATGTCGAAGATGCGCAGCTCGTATGTGGACAGTAGTCACCAACTAGACTCGATCGTGCCTGCTCTCAACCCGGAACGCGACCTCATCTATCAGAAAGGTATGCAACTCAACGGAGCGAATGGCGTCACTGTGCACAAATGAGCCAACACTCACTCTCACTGGCCTTATCGAGTGATCTAACTGACTGACCAAGTGACCTGTCCAGTGGACACCACTAGTCGGTTGACGACTAGTCTCGATCCATTTGCCCCCTTGCATCTCTTCCCGATGGACACGGCATGCCAAATAAATTCTAACCTTTGTATATTCACTAATCCCCAACTTGCCCTATCTCGCATGTGTCAATGATTTACTAATCCCACTTATCGCCATAATAAATTTAATTTGCATTAATTAATCAACAATTAATCCCTTTAATGCATTTAAAACTGCATGCACCGCTAAATCAATTTACTAAATTTAAATTTAGAATGAACTTTGCATGCTTAATAGTCAATTTGTCGATATGTCGTTGAGAGCGTCAAATGGCATTGTATTCAGTATAATGCAATCAAAAGACGGTAATGCTGTCCAATCATATGAGCAAAGTCAAATGTCTAGTCTAGTAAATTAAACTATTTCCTTATCACAATTGGAACTAATGTAACCTAGCCGAACTTGTGAGCATGAGAACTGACAACGATTAGGACATGATCGATTAATATATCAATGATGAGCCACTTGTTGATGCTGAGATGGCGTGAGCGGACAAATTGGATTATCACTTCTAGTGATGCACATTAGAGCAATGAAATTTCATTAAAGAACCATCGAACCATTAATGCTCTTTGGATAATGCACATAAAGTGTAGGTGAATAGGCTTGACCATAGTTTGGTAGAGTTTGCCACTTAATCGACTTGGCGAATCACGACCGTAGACCACCAATCAGAGCGCGCGCACGGAGGACGACGCTCAAACTAATTGTTAACATTTTGCTACAAAACCACAACTTTTGCACCTTTTCATTAAAAGTTAATAAATTTAACGAATTTAAGTAGAATTTGAATTAATAAAAACTCAGTAATTTCCATTTAAATTCAATGAGCAACCTTTAACGCGCACGAATTATATGAGAGAATGTGTGTGCATGTATCGGCGAATTTCACTTGCACTTTGTCCAGGCTTGATTGCTCAAGGCAGTTAAATACAATTAATCACATTTCATGTTTATTTGCCTTCCTTTACGCAGCTCGTATTGTAATCAATGAAAATATCAAGAATCTCAATCCAAGTCCTCCACACTCGCGTTACTGAATGACTCAATTGGGCCACCGAGCAGAATTGACAGGCCGATAGATCATCCTAACTCATCGCGGGTAATAGTTCATCTACAATGGCAATTCACCAATGCAACTGTGCTTATGTATTCAATTATTTATTGTCGTCCCGAGGTGTCATTTTGCTTTGGCGACATTCAGCTCATACTGATTTTCATGGTCTCTGGATTTATCATACAAAGCCACTTCCGTTATAAACCTTATAAACATTTATTATAAATACTCCATTTGTAAATGATTTCCCAAATGTGTTGTAATTCATATTTAACATTTTATATAAACTTTTGCAATATTTTAATAGTTATTGTGTTCGATCAATACTGTACTGACAATACATGCATATAGGAAATTGATCAAAAGTTATATTTTGTTCTTTATACTCTAATAAATGAATGTGAATTGCGAATATTTTAAAGGAATAAAATTATATATATTTAAACTTTATTTATATTATTTTTACTAATACTGATATTTTCTTTCTTGAAATTACCGATTTGCACAAAAATATTCATATTTATGGTAACGTCATATGTGGATGTCATTCACTGCTCGCACGCTTGCCGCATCGGCCGGCTCTATTGTGAGCCTATGTTGTTGTCTATTGTTTATTGCTTTGGCTACTTTGTGTTCATTCGTCATTTGGTTTGTTTGCTTGATATCATCACGCACAAATTGATTTGAAATCATTTCATAGTGAATTTGGTGTTTGATTGTACCATCGTGTCACCATGGCGGATGCCGCGGCTCGATCTCTTCAATATGAGTACCGAGCGGTAAGTAGCAATGTTGTTCCAGTACTGATTAATGCTAATTCTATTTATTCTTTGGAACAGAACTCTAATCTTGTCTTACAAGCCGACACTCGGTTGATTGAACGACGGCCTCGTGATGAAGCCACTGGCGAGGTTGTGTCTTTGGTTGGCAAGTTGGGAAGAGTCAAAATGGGTGACAGATACCAGCGTAACAAGCCCAATGCGGAGTCAAAACCAAAAAAGAAAAGCTCAAAAATCGCTGATGACAATAATCACAATTTGATGAAGATGAAAGGAAAATCTTTGTTGTCGCAAGATATAGATGAATCGATGGGCATTTTATATCACCCAAAGACTCCTGAAACAAGAGAAACGTACGAATTGATTCTTGCATTTATATCTGAAATGCTAGGTGATCAACCTCGTGATGTATTGTGTGGCGCTGCCGACGAGATTCTTCAAGTAATGAAAGGTGACAAAGCAAAAGAAAAGGAGAAAAAGAGAGAAGTTGAACAGCTTGTTGGATCGTTAAATAGCGACAAGTTCGGTGTACTCTCTGGTCTATGTCGAAAAATTTCAGATTTTAGCTTTGATGACGGAGGCAGTCAATTCCACCCTGATGATAATCTTGATGATGCCTATGGTGTGAATGTACAGTTTGAAGAGTCCGATGAAGAGGAGGTTGATGGCATGATGAATGAAATTCGTGATGAAGACGACGAGGAAAACGAGGAAGGAGTAGAAACTATCAACGAATCTGCAATTAAGGCTTCTGTTGCTGAAACCACTGAGACAACACATCGACGCAAAGGAAAAGATACCAAAATTCATCCTCGTGAAATTGACGCTTACTGGCTTCAGCGAAAATTGAGCAAATACTTTGACGATCCTGTTGTCGCACAATCGAAAGCAGCCGAAGTGTTGAAGATTTTGAAAGTTGCTCGTGATGACCATGAAGTTGAAACTCAGCTGATTGTTTTGCTTGGTTTCGATATGTTTGATTTTATCAAAATTTTACGTCATCATCGAGAAATGATTCTTTATTGTACTTTGTTAGCCCAGGCACAACGACAGTCGGACAAAGTCAAAATTATGGACAAAATGAAAAGCGATCCTGAACTTGTTGAAATATTGAAAAAACTTGAAACCAGTCAAGTGGAAGCTTCAGATGCTGTAGACAGGGACGCAGCCAAAAATTCTTTACCCGAAGATGAAGAGATGGAAGATCTTTTTTCAGATAAAGCTAAAATACTCGACCTGGAAGACTTGAGTTTTCAACAAGGATCGCATTTTATGTCCAACAAGAAATGCTCACTTCCGGAAGGATCTTTTAGGCGACAACGTAAAGGTGCTGAAATTATTCATGTGCCTGCATTGAAGCCTAAACCATTTGACCCAAATGAGGTTAGTAATATAATTCGCTGCACTAACAAACCTAATTGGTATTTTCATTTTTATTTACAGAATTTGGTTCCTGTCGATAAACTTCCTCGATATGTACAACCAGCATTTGATGGTTTCAAGTCTCTAAATAGAATTCAATCTCGGCTTTCTTCAACTTTACTTGAAACTGATGAAAACTTGTTAGTTTGTGCTCCAACAGGTGCTGGAAAGACTAATGTAGCCTTGTTGACTATGATGCGAGAAATTGGAAAACACATTGATCCAGTCACCGGCATAATCGGCACTGATCAGTTCAAGATAGTATACGTTGCTCCAATGAAATCTCTTGTTCAGGAAATGGTGGCCAATTTTACCAAACGACTCGCTTCTTATAATATCAAAGTTGCCGAGTTAACTGGTGATCATCAACTTAGCACTGAACAAATCGTACAAACGCAGATTATAGTTTGTACTCCAGAAAAATGGGACGTTGTTACGCGTAAAGGTGGCGAAAGAAGTTATACTAAAATTGTGCGGCTAATCATTTTTGATGAAATTCATCTGCTGCATGACGATCGTGGACCTATATTAGAGTGCTTAGTTGCTCGAATGATTAGAAGTGTTGAGACAACTCAAGAGGAAATTCGCCTTGTTGGTTTGTCCGCTACATTGCCCAATTACGAAGATGTAGCCACTTTTCTTCGTGTTGACAAGAATAAAGGGCTCTTTTACTTCGACAATAGCTTCCGTCCTGTTCCTCTTGAACAACAATACATCGGAATCACTGAGAAAAAGGCAATGAAACGATTCCAACTGATGAACGAAATTCTTTACGAAAAAGTCATGGAACACGCTGGTAGAAATCAAATTCTTATTTTTGTTCATTCCCGAAAGGAGACTGGAAAAACTGCCCGTGCTTTGCGCGACCTTTGTTTGGAAAGGGATACTACTGCGGCCTTCATGAGTAATACTTCTGCTTCCACCGAAGTATTGCGCTCTGAAGCAGAACAAGTAAAAAATTTGGAACTGAAAGACTTGCTTTCTTATGGATTCGCTATCCATCATGCCGGTATGACTCGAGTTGATCGTACCTTGGTAGAAGATTTGTTCGCTGATCGACATGTACAAGTGCTTGTGTCTACAGCTACCTTGGCTTGGGGTGTCAACTTGCCAGCCCACACTGTCATCATCAAAGGCACTCAGGTATACAATCCTGAGAAAGGTCGCTGGGTCGAATTGGGTGCATTGGATGTTCTTCAGATGTTGGGTCGCGCCGGCCGTCCACAATACGACACCAAGGGCGAAGGAATTCTCATCACTCAACATTCTGAATTGCAGTACTATTTATCACTGTTGAATCAACAACTGCCTGTCGAGTCACAACTAATCTCGAAATTGCCAGATTTATTAAACGCCGAAGTCGTGCTTGGAAATATTCAAAACGTGAAAGATGCTGTTCACTGGCTTGGGTATACATATTTATATGTGCGAATGTGTAGAAATCCAACTTTGTACAGCATATCGTACGATCAGATTAAGGAAGATCCATTACTAGAACAACACAGAACCAATTTGATCTATACAGCCGCTTCAGTGCTGGACAAGTGTAACTTGATCAAATTTGATCGACGTTCGGGGAATATTCAAGGCACGGAACTAGGCCGAATTGCTTCTCATTACTACTGTACCAACGAGACTATGTCTATTTACAATCAATTTTTGAAGCCAACTTTATCTGAAATTGAACTTTTCCGTGTGTTTTCACTATCAGGTGAATTCAAACATATTACTATCAGAGAGGAAGAAAAATTGGAATTACAGAAGCTAATGGAACGTGTTCCCATTCCAATCAAGGAATCAATCGATGAGCCTTCCGCCAAGGTGAATGTATTGCTTCAAGCGTACATCTCTCAACTAAAGTTGGAAGGTCTGGCACTTATGTCTGATATGGTGTACGTCACTCAATCTGCTGCTCGGTTGATGCGTGCCATCCACGAGATTGTTCTCTACAGTGGCTGGGCTCAGATGGCCGATAAGACATTGTCTCTCTGTAAAATGATTGACCGTCGCATGTGGCAATCACTCTCACCTCTTCGTCAATTTAAGCGTCTTCCTGAGGAAGTGGTCAAAAAGCTCGAGAAAAAAGGATTTCCCTTTGAAAGACTATATGATTTAAATCCAAATGAAATTGGTGAACTCTTGCGAATGCCTAAAGTCGGAAAAGCAGTTCACAAATATATTCACATGTTTCCCAAGTTGGAATTGTCTGCGCACATCCAACCAATCACTCGATCTACACTCAAAGTTGAGCTAACCATCATTCCCGACTTCCAGTGGGACGAACGCATTCATGGAAGTTCACAGGCATTCTGGATTCTCATTGAAGATGTTGATGGTGAAGTGATTCTTCATCATGAGTATTTTCTGCTTAAACAAAAGTATTGTCACGATGAGCACATTGTTAAATTCTTCATTCCTGTATTTGACCCGTTGCCTCCGCAATATTTTATTCGTATCACATCTGATCGATGGATTGGTGCCGAAACTGTTTTCCCAGTATCTTTTCGTCATCTCATTCTCCCAGAAAAATTTGCTCCTCCAACCGAACTATTGGATTTGCAACCGTTGCCTTTGTCTGCTTTTCGTAACTCTACTTATGAGTCGATATATAAGAGATCGTTTAATTCCTTTAATGCCATCCAGACTCAAGTTTTCAACTCACTGTACAACACCGATGATAATGTTTTCATTGGGGCACCTAATGGAAGTGGAAAAACTGTCTGTGCGGAAATTGCAATTTTGCGATTGTTCATGGTGGGTCAAGATGATGCCAACGCCAAGTGTGTTTACATCACCCCTAAACAACAATTGGCCCAGATTGTATATGCTCAGTGGGCTAAGAAATTTGAAACACTCAACAAGCATGTTGTTCTTCTCACCGGAGATTCGTCGGTAGATTTGAAGTTAATTGCCAAAGGTAATGTGATCGTTTCTACTCACGACAAGTGGGACATGATTTCTCGGCGATGGAAACAGCGAAAGAATATTCAAAATGTCAACCTTTTTATTGCTGACGATTTGCAACTTTTGGGAGGTCAAGATGGTCCGGTTTATGAAATTATTGCATCAAGAATACGCTATATGGCTTCTCAAATTGATAAGAAAATCCGCATTTTGGCATTATCCTCACCAATTGCTAACTCTCGCGATATTGCCCAATGGCTTGGCTGCAGTCATGGGCACACCTTCAACTTTCACCCAAATGTGCGGCCATTGCCTCTCGAATTGTACATTCGAGGTTTCAATCAAACACATAACGCTACCCGAATTCTGGCAATGTCCAAACCTGCTTACCAAACTATCATGGCAAGGTCTCCAACTCAACCTGTCATTATTTTCGTGCCCTCAAGGCGCCAATCACGACTTACCGCAATCGACATGTTGACTTATGCTGCAGCTGACGGAGACCCAAGTAAATTCTTGAAGTGCTCTGAACAGGACTTGGAACCGTTTCTAAAAGAAATGTCTGACATCACATTGCGAGAAACTGTATCCAATGGTGTAGCTTATATGCACGAAGGGACAACTACCAAGGATCGTCGTCTTGTGGAGCAATTATTCCAAGCCGGAGCCATTCAAATTGTAGTGATGTCGTCCACTTTGTGTTGGTCAATTACCATCTCGGCCTATTTGGTAATCATTATGGACACTCAACTCTACAATGGTCGCATTCACGTGTACGAAGATTATCCCATTTCAGATGTCATTCAAATGGTTGGTCATGCTGGCCGACCAGGCGAAGACGAAGACAGCAAATGTGTCCTATTTTGTCAAAGTTCCAAGAAGGAATTTTTCAAGAAGTTTCTTTTTGAGCCACTTCCAATTGAATCACATTTGGATCACTCATTGCATGACCATTTTAATGCCGAGATTGGCACTCAAACTATCGAAAACAAACAGGACGCAGTGGACTACCTCACATGGACCTTTTTGTATCGACGGATGTCACAAAACCCCAATTATTATAACCTCTCTGGTGTTACTCATCGTCATTTGTCAGATCATCTTTCTGAACTGGTGGAGATCACTCTAACGGACTTGGAAGCTTCCAAATGTATTTCCATCGAGAATGACATTGACTTGAGTGCGCTCAACTTGGGCCTGATAGCAAACTACTACTACATCAATTATTCGACCATTGAATTGTTCAGTTTGTCTTTAAACGCTAAAACCAAGATTCGTGGCTTAATTGAAATTATTAGCAATGCCACAGAGTATGAGAATATTCCTATTAGACATAGAGAAACTGAAATTTTGGCGCAAATTTTGTCTAAAGTGCCCAACAAAATTCCAAACGCTAAACTTTCGGATCCCCACATGAAGACCAACTTATTATTTCAAGCACATCTTTCGCGATTAGTTCTCTCCGCCGAACTTCAATCCGACTTGGATCTTATTCTACAAAAAGCGATTCCTTTGATTCGAGCCTGCATTGATGTGATCAGTTCCAATGGATGGCTAACACCAGCCGTGGCTGCTATGGAATTATCACAAATGATCACTCAAGCCGTTTGGAATAAAGATTCTTATCTAAGACAGTTGCCTCACTTCAGCGGTGACGTAATCGAACGTTGTAAAAAGAATAATGTGGAATCGATTTTCGATGTTATGGACTTGGAGGATGAAGACCGAAACAAATTGCTCCATTTAGACGAAGAGAAAATGGCGGACGTAGCTCGTTTCTGCAATCGGTACCCCAATATTGAACTCAACTATGAGGTGCTTGACAAGGATTCCCTCGATAGGTAATTTGCATTCTTCTTGGATGACTTTCTTATTCTAATCTTTGTTTTTTATTCGAATAGTGAATCAACTGTAAATGTTGTTGCAGAGGTTGAACGAGAAGATGATGATTTTGGCCACGTGATAGCTCCATTCTTCCCTCAGGTGAGTTTTGATTATTACTGTTTTTTATATTTTAATTTCAATTTATTCTATTATTTTTCTCCAGAAACGCGAAGAAAATTGGTGGCTTGTTGTTGGTGACCAAAAGGCCAACTCATTGATTTCAATCAAGCGAATCACTTTACAGAAGAAGGCTAAAGTTAAACTTGAATTTCAAGCTCCTTCACCTGGCGAACACTCTTATACACTATACTTTATGTGCGATTCATACATGGGCTGCGATCAAGAGTATAAGTTTGGCCTTCAAATCAAGGATGCCGTCAAAGCTTCATCTCGAAAACGCAAAGCATCAGAAAGTGATTAGTAATTTCCATGGATAGATGTTCATATAATGGTCTTCATTTACTTACATTTTTTTTTGTAATACATCCCTCATTTGACAAGAATATTTAGTTATTTTATCATTGAAATTATTCATTTTAATAAATCAACATTGAACTAACAACTTGTAAGGCTACATTTGTAGTGACTAATCTAGTCCTTTGAATATTTGCTTGTTGGTCTTCGAGAATTTACTAGATATTTGTCAAAGAAGAACTTGATGAAAAGTGCCCAAAAAGTAAGATACATTAGAAAACCAAATGTGGCCATTGGTCGAGGCACATCGCAACCGACTTGTGTCAGCCACAGCGCCTGTCCCTGGGTGTACAAGCCAAAGGTCATTTGAGCAATCTGCAGCAAGGTGACCACTTGAGCCATGGCTTTGGGCACTCGAATGCCACTAGCCATAACTGCGTAATAACTGTACATGATCGAGTGCACAGCAAAGTTCATCGAGCAAAGCCACCGAGAGTGGGCAGGAAGTTCAAACATGGAATACCAACAGTAAACCAGAGTCCAGGCATGATGGACCCAGTGAAGGGTGAGCAGATTCTGCTTTCGAAACAAAATGAACATTGTGTCTCCGAACTCCCAAACCTTAGAAAAGGTAAACAGGTAGATCCATAGAAACACTCGAGCATCCTGTGGAAAATGGCATGAGTCAAGTAACTGATACAAAATGGTTTGTGGTGTGCACTTACATCGATAAATCGATGATCACAGGTAGACGCAAACAAGCCTCGGTGTTTGAGCATCCAGAACAATTCGGGTAACACTCGCACGCACCCAAAAATGGAAAATATAGCCAGAGTTGTATTCCAAATCAGTAATGGCAGTCGAAGTCGGAAAGGTTGTCTTGGTGTCATCCAGTGTCCAAGTTGAAAGATGGTAATGCAATATATTGCCGAAAGAACAATGGGCAATAGGTAGTGGTAACTAACATAGTCCCGAATTGCACCCAAATTGTCCAACAGGTACTCCTCGAACTGAAACGTGAATGCAAGACCCGGAAATTGGGCCCATTTCCGATCAATGTTAGAAAAGTTTTTCGACAAAAATGGACTATAGTTGTTTAGAAGTTTAACCATGTTGAACTGAAAATGTAATGGAGTGTTCTTGCGATGAGACTTGCTAACAAAGTAAGCCAACACAAAAAAGTTTTCGTCAAAAGTAATCGAACAGGTAATCATACAGAGAGCGTGACGGTTTGTCAAAGTCACACATTTGAATTTGGTCTAATAATTTGACTTTCCCTAAAAGATTATAACAGAAGGTTGAAAACGTCATCCATTAGTTGTCATCGTCACAATGACAATGGATGCACTTTAATAAGAACACTTGAAATATGTACGCGGCATACATACAGTCAAATATAGCAGAATGAAACAGTCCTAATTAATCTGATTCACATAAACATTTATATATAGTTGAATGAAAAACATTTTCCTAATTGCTACTGATTTCTAATGAGAAATTATTATGTGAAGTGGGGATATACAAAACTGAGAAAGCACTTCGAGTGGCGATTCGAACGGTGAATGTGCTGCGTTTTCAAAGGCTTTTGGCGAGATCACGTGAGTTTATCTTTTAATTGACAAAAACAAACGTCATCACGGTGACGACAATATATTATGAAGCAACTTTGATTTGTGTCAGATTTGGAAGTACTTCAGCTAAAATTCACAAGGCCTGGGCAGTTTCTGCTTGTGAGAAGGATGATTTCGCTAAATGTGAATTTATGCCAATAATTCTAATCCAATTGCTTCCTCGAAATAAACTGTGATTTGTTTGTTTGTTAAAATTATAAATTGAATGAATTATAATTCATTGTGACAAATCATAAATGCAATGTTAGCCACAATTCCAAAAATAACTTTGCTTTGCCTATTGTATTTGACATTTATAGCTATTCGACAATTTTATTTTGAGCTACATCACAAAAGGTGATACGAGCATAGATTTCCCCGAATTGGTAAAGTATCATATAAGCTTGAACTAATACAATTGTTCGAGTCTTTAAAGACATCTAGATAGCTATCATCGAGCGCCCAAAGTGGCAAATAGGTGTCTCTTCAAATTTACAATTTCAATATTCAAAGTTTTCTTATGTATGTTACATTCGTAATTGGCAGGTTCTATCTATAAATTTTTTAATTATTACATAAATAAAGAGATAAACATTATCTTAAAAAGTACCAGAAAAATTAAGATTTACGATACCAAAGTATGTTTTCATTTGTCATAGTTTTTACATTTATAAACATTTTGAAATTTGTAAGATCGATTAATCGATGTTGACTGAAATGATTAATCTGTGACATTATCAAGGGGTTAATGTACAATGATCTGGAATAAAAATGAGCGATCATTTGATGATTAGATGCAATTTATTATTATTGAAATAGCATCAAATGTGAATAATGAATAAACAATTGAAAATGGGAAAATATTATTAATATTAATAATAATATTAAATATTTTAATCTGAGCTTACCAAATAATGATAAAGTTCTTAAGCACAAAAAGCCATGTGATATGTATATCAATTTATCAGGTCTGAGTCAACCCGTTTGACGGTCAAACTTTGACCATGGTTGGTTTGTGCACAAAGTTTGTGCCACAAACGAAGTTGTTGACGTACTCTATGAACAATGCTGCAAAAGTTGCGCGCTATTGTCAACGGCAAAGTGTGGCACCAATTCACAAATTGGCCATAGCTCTTCATTCATTATGACCATCGGCTCTTTCGGATGAAGGCATTTCATCATTTTCTTGACCATTGGTTTTATTTTATTGCTTTTCATTTGCATCAACTATCGGCATATATTCTACATCCAACTAAATTACGATCTACGAAAATGGCGTCATCCACTACCGATAACGATATTGAAAAAGGTTATCATTTCCATTCGAGGAAACTTGGCGAAGGTATTATTTTCTGGCATTTTAATAATTGTCTGTCGATAACTAAAATTTTGAATTTTCAGGTGGTTATGGTTTAGTCCGCCTAGCTACTCACTTGTTAACCAATCAAAAGGTTGCTATCAAAATTATAAACAAGGCTAAAGTCGGGGTATGAATTTGGGGTTCATAATAGTGGCATTCTTTTGATTGCATTTAATTCATAGAAAGATCTTTTTCGAATTGACACGGAAATAAATTCGCTCAAAATGTTCAAGCATAGAAATATTGCGAAGCTCCTGCAAGTGGTAGAAAATGACCACTACATTTATCTTGTCATGGAGGTTTGATAAAGAAAGATACTTTAATATGTACTAAAATTTAATTTTTTAGTATTGCCCAGGTGGCGAATTATTTGACCGACTTATAGAGAAAAGGTTTTTATCCGAAAAAGAAACTCAAAAGATTATCAGATCTTTAGTTGAAGTACTTGCTTATATTCATGCTAAAGGAGTGGCTCATCGTGATATTAAGCCCGAAAACATTTTACTTGATGAGAAAGACAATATCAAGTTGATTGACTTTGGTCTTGCCGCACATTCTCAACCAAATGGAAGTTTAGATGGCTTATCCACCACTTGCGGCTCACCCGCTTATGTTGCACCGGAATTATTGGAAGGTCACAGATATTCTGGTCCTGCTGCAGATGTGTGGAGCACGGGAGTGCTTATGTACACTTTGCTCAACGGAGTTTTGCCATTCAATGATAATAACTTATCTATTCTCTACAAGAAAATTAAGAGTGGAAAATTTTCTATGCCTTTGTCAATGAACAAACATGTTAAAAATTTGCTTACAAGAATGTTAACCACTGATCCGAAGCAACGTATTACAATTGACCAAATTTTAAGCCATCCGTGGTTAAATTCAATTTGTTTAAATGTTTCAAATAGCACTTATTTTACCAAATTGGTGGCAGAGGAAGATGACAAATTAGACGATCAAATTTTGTGCAAATGTGCTGTGCTACATGAATGTGACATGGAATTGTTGCATGGGAAAGTGAAAAATAATTATGGCTATGAAACTGCTACTTATTGGTTGGTCAAAAATAATCCATCTAAATTTAAAGTATGTTTAAATATGTTTTGCTTCCTTACAAAATT
The DNA here is from genome assembly GCA_023373905.1 of Rhizoglyphus robini. NCBI lineage: Eukaryota > Metazoa > Arthropoda > Arachnida > Sarcoptiformes > Acaridae > Rhizoglyphus > Rhizoglyphus robini. Next base: position 6,537,711 of record JAKIJQ010000001.1, on the reverse strand, counting down.
TATTTTTTTATTCTTTTAGGAATTTGATTATATTGCTACTAAATCCTCGATCAATCGACGACGAAGTCAATCGTTCTCCGGATTTAATTCTCCTGGTTCAAAAGGTCTGGCTGTCAAACGCAAAGAACCAGTTGGACGAGAGTCTATTCGCCAGCATGTACCTTCCAAAATTGCCAATACTGATGTTAAAACGATTATTCCAATGCCCAATCGAAGAGTATTTGATGACCAAAGCAATCGTCGCCCAATTAGGCAAAATTTATTTGGGTACAATGAAAAAGGTACAACGAATAAATTGAACGATACTAAAGCGCCTATTTCAAAACCATTACCTAATTTACCGGTAGTTCGATCACGTCCTCCTACTTTTCGACCACCAATTAAAGAACCTATAATACCTGCGAGTATTCATGCACCAAAAGTTGATTTCAAAGAACCAGAAGCGATAGTTAAGATTAAAAGCCAAGAAAGTTCAAGCCTATCGAATACTCCTACCAAAAAATCACTTATCAAACGAATACTCGAAAGTGCCACTCCGCGTAAAGCTCCTCGTCGTTTTGTGATGGATAATCTCGAAAAAAATGTAACTTTAACCAACTACACAGACTTTGAAGAATGCAAAGAATGTATTGTCCGAATTATGACTGCCAAAAAAGTGAATTGTACACTTAAAAAGTAAGTACTTATTTTTGTATTTGTTTGTAACTTTTTGTTTTTTAGCTTTACTATTAGATGCGTTCTTAGTTCCATGAATGTTGTGATAGTTGCTTTTGAATTGGAATTACTTGTTTGTAACAAAACCGGCTGCATTGGAATTTATCGCAAACGAATTCGAGGCGCTTCTTGGGATTATGTTAAAATTTGTGAAGAACTTTCTAAAGTAAACAAATCTGTCACTGACTTGTGAGTCATATATTTATCATATCTACTCTATTGTATTTGACTTATATTTCATCGTTTTACATTTATATGGATAATTAAACATTTAATAATTTTATTCAACAATTTATTTGTGTTTGCTCTACATCCAGTAGTATAGAGAAGTGGTTCAATTTTCGCCAAATATTTTCCAGAGCTGTGCAATTTCGATGGGGCACAGTGTGTTGTACAGAATGCTATACTTGGACATTCGTTTGATGTCTTTTTTTATTTCTTTCATCAACAAAAGTTGGCTCTCGAAGTACACTCGAAGTATTCGTGCTTTGGCGGCCACAATTCCAGTGATGTAGACATCCTCGAATGGCAGTGCAGGAATAGTCTGGTGAATAGGCTCGGACACAATCGTTTCGTATAGAATGACGGTTATATAGCCCGGGATAAGGTAGATGCCTGTGATATGCGATGGGTAGAAAAGTTTGGGATAGTTCACCTGACTGATGAACCACTTGCTATCATTTTGTCTGATCACTTCGTCCAGTGAATTCAAATTGCCCATGATCATGTCCGGCTCGAGTCGGTCTAACTCGGCCAACAATGGATTCACTCGTACATAGCTGTCGTCGTCTAATTTGAGCGAGAATTTGGCGAAAGGGCAGTTCATGGCCACCCATCGAACCATTACTACTGCCTTGATTGTACAATTGTAGTAGTTCTCCAAAAAGTCTCCCTGTATTATGTCGTTGAATAGCTCAGCCTCTTGTAGCAATCTTTCTTGAACACTATTAACAGGGGTTTGGTTAATATGCTTTTGCAATTTCAAGCATACTTACCCTTGTATGTGGTGTTTACCCACTAAAAAGTAGAGTTCGGCGTGGGTATTTCGTTTCAAACTTGCACCAAATGTTTGTCGAATCGCTTTCCGCCGAAAATAGTCTTCCACTCGATTAAAGACGATCACTACCAAGGTGGTACTTTGGCCGTGATTACCACCACAAGGCTTTTTCACGTTAATGGACAACTGCGTAGCGAGTACAAGTAGATTAACCGTGATCATAGTTCGATTGGGAGTTTGCTTCAATGGTTGTGAGGAGAAGGGCAGATCGTTTTGTGCCCACGTTGGTTCGTTCGATTGATTTAGCTGAAACAATCTCTCATCAACTGCCAACACTCGCTGTCGATATGTTCGATATTTCTCTAAAAAACACATTAATCTTATAGTTCTTTGCTATTTTATGGAACATACCTTGAATTGGCAGTCGGGATTGTTTTATCAGTTCGGAACGATATTCCAGATATCGAAACTGGGCTAATAGCGACAATATTGCCACGATTAGTAATTGCTCGAAAAGGTGCACTACAGGCAGCATTGAAGTACAAACAAACAAACAAACGAACTATTTGACTTGCAACTTAAACTTATCAATTCGCTTTGTTCGTCGAAATAACATTAGTGAATGAACTTTCTAACAAACGTAATTGAATCAGAAAATTCATTGGCTAGAGGTTGTTTCAAACTGTCAAATACATAATTAAAATTGAAATAATACTGCATATTGGAGTGACATTGTTTATTTCACCCGTTTTGGGATAAAAACAGTCTAATAGTCTCAAACTAAAGGAGACAAAGACAAAAATAAAATCAAAAGGTTGTACATGGGAACAAAATAAAAGTGGAAAATTGAGATTAAATAGCGGCTTGAAAATTTCATTACTGGAATATATCGCGATCTAACAAAGCAAACACAGCACTTATAAGTGCAAACAAGTGCTGACATCGAGTCTAGACCTTGATAACCGGGGCCTGTTTCGCTCTTCGTTCACTGTTCTTCATCTTCCTGCGTTGATTGCGCTCGGTGTTGCGAAATTTGTTCGAGATCTTGCGAGAATGTCCGCACGGGTCGGGACGGTTGGAATGGACTGCCACTTCGCGCTTCGAACGCTGCTTGCCACTTCGGCCCGAGAACATGTGCTTGTCGTGGTCAAAGGTGTAGTAGTCGCATACATCCACCAAAGAATCGAGAGAAACCATCGCGATAAGATTGACACTGAAAAGACTTGTTACTGGGACACCACACAGAGAAGCAATCAAAGGGCACAGGAACTAATGAGGCTTGACAAATTCGAACTCAAACAGAAAGCGTGCAAACCAACGAAGAGAGCGAAGCAAGGCCACAGTGCATAACAGACTCGATCGAAAGAACAACTGACCTGATGTGCCCATCGTCTTTCTTTTTATATCAAATTTTTCGTTCATTGTACATTCAGCATTTGACAATTAATCGAGCAAATTGGCTTGAATCACATATGAACTTGCTCTATGGGCTATATTTACAATGAGTCATTGTCAATGACTAAGATACCTAAAAGCTACGTTCAGTCAAGTTCACATTTTAGTGCCACAGAACGTTAGTTTATAGTTGTGATAATAACTTTAAAAAACTAAAATCTCGTTTCTATAGAATCCATAACCATATCTAAACCAATTCAAAAATTTTTATTCTAAGGACGGCCTTAATTCTCCATTCTAACAGGCAAAACTTAAAGATCAAGTTTTCTAGCTAAAAAATTAATCGAACGCTTTTTGAACGCTCTGTACTTTGTACATGATAATAAATAATGAAAACTTGTTATTTAGAATATTCAAATTCCAGTTTGCAGTGATTGCGATTTGAAATGCTTGGTGGAATTAGTATCACTCGTCAGTTCAAACTCTCACGCGCATCAATTTCCTTGTGACTCATTGAGCTGTTCAAGTAAAGTCATCATGTGATCTGTTCGAAACAAAAAGATCAGAGAAATGTCATCGGCAAGAATCGATTAGTATTAATATTAGTACCTTGCATTGAAACAGGACTCGAATATTCGCTCATATCGGTTACTTCATTCCACGAGTTGCTTATGTTCTCAATTGTCACATCATTTGGATTGTTGAACACTTTTCCCTTTGATCGTTGCCATCTATATTGACCATAGTATCCGGCAGCAGCTTCCAATACTTCCCCATTGACTGGACAAGATTCGTGACTAAGAAAAGCCACCATTGGAGCAACATATTTTGGATTGAATTTTTCCTTGAGATCTTCAGGAAAAATGTCTTCAGTCATTCGAGATGCGGCAACAGGTACGATTGTATTGCACTTTATATTATATTTGGCACCTTCCACAGCTAATGTCTTGGCTAACGATAATAAACCCAATTTTGCTAAACAAAAAACAATAATTATCAATAAATATTAAATATCATTATTATTAATCACACATCAAACCTGAACTATAATTTGCTTGCCCAAAATTTCCATAGATTCCAGAAGGGGAAGATGTCATTATAACTCTAGAATTTACGTGACTTAATGGTGGGTTAAATTGTGTTCATTTAGTTACCTTCCATAATTTTGTTCTTTCAAATACGGCCACGCAGCACGAGTTGTAAGGAAGGATCCTCGCAGATGCACTCGATGAACTAGATCTTATAGGATTGTACCAAGAAATAATAAATTGGGATGAATATATATAATCACTCACCCCAGTCCTCGTCTGTCATTTTCAAAATGGATTTATCACGTAAAATTCCGGCATTGTTAATTAGAATATCTAAAAAGAATATATGTTAACGCTGATGAATGGCAAAGAACAGACTTAAAAACCTATTCGTCCAAACTGGTCGATGGCAGTCTTCACAATCTTCTCTCCCTCTTCAACTGAATCTACAACAAATTGATCGTACACAAATTACAACACAAATTACAACTAAAAATATATTCTCACTATTGTCGGATACCGCTTTTCCTCCAGACTGTTGAATTGTTTTGACCAGACTGTCTGACTCACTAGAACTCTTGCCAGTTCCATCACAATCACCACCAAGATCGTTCACTATAAAATCGAAAAAAAAAATAAATGGCGCTTCTTTAAGAATGAACATACCAACCACTGAAGCACCGCGTGAGGCTAATAAAAGTGCATACTCACGGCCAAGACCTAATTGAAGAAGATACTTTTAGTGGAATAAAAACATTGATTGTCTGAATAATAAACCTCGAGCGGCGCCAGTTATCACAGCTACTTGGCCGGTAAAATTGAGTAGTTTACTGCTGGACATTGTCAATTTGAAAGTCTATAATTTGTTAGTGGCAATAAATAATAAAGCAGAATATATATCATAAAAGCGAGAATGACAGTTAAGAGTATGAGTGCAACTGGTTATAAAGCTGCACCAAATAGGTACATGTGACACAATGAATGCCGAGGGCCGAGTGGATGTAAACAAATATAAACCAGTTTGGAGGCGGAGTCAATAAAGCATTTGATATGAGTGATCGTCGATCAATGATCGACTAGTGACTGAATGACTAGTGACACATTGATACATTGACCAATTGACATCAAACGTAAGTTAAGTGATGTTTATTTTGATTGACAATGAAAATATATACCAAGGCAATTATATAAAAATAAACTAGTATATTTCTTAAATTCTTTATTTTCAGTCAATATTCTCATTCTTTGCATTGTGCTTTTTTGGTAGTAAACGTTTAAACAATATTCTTTAATTCTATAATTTCCATAGTTATTCAAATTTTATTTACGGTAAATTATTTGCCACTTTTGATAAACTTTCAAATTCAGATTTGAACTTTGTGTGATATTATACGATACCACCGATAGAATTGTAATTCGTTCATCACCCATGCAGTGCTGTTTTATTTAAAAGTTGCGACCTGCAAGCAAGTGCGCTCTTGCACATGTGTCAGTTTTCATTTTTGATCGTTTCTGAGTTTTCATGCTGACCAACTCCTGATTGACATTAAGATGTCTGTCTCAAAAAGTATGCATGATGATCTGCTGGCTCGATTTATAGCCTCCACTGATTTATTATTGGATTCTGGTGGTAATGGAGAACAAGAACCAGCTAAGTGCAAAATTGCCAAGCTGAACGAGACCGGCAATTCCGATGTCTCCTTGAAAGAACTTCAATTCACACGCATCCTCAATATATCGCCCAAAGGCAAACGAATCTGTATTGAGGCTCAATATGAAGATTCGCCAGCAATTGTCGTTCTTGAAAAAACACCTTTTGAAGCCGAAATCACCGAACACGTTATTGCCAATTTCGGGTAATGATATTTGACATTAATAATTAACTATCCTAATGCTTCCTGTAGTGACAGTTTGAGTAATGTGAAGAATCTTTTTCGAAATGATATTTATGGCTCTTACTTGGTGGATATTGTCCTGAATGGTGTTGAACAAAAGAAGAATAACCTTAACCAGATATTTATTTCGATTATTCATCCTGCCAGACCAAAAGACATCGAAAAATATCTTGATCATCCAATGTATTTGATTCGTGAAACTGCTGAATTGTTCAATTCTGTCACTAAGCCATTTATCGATGCACAAGTGAATACTCCTGGTCATCTTCAGTGGCTTTACAATATTTTGGAACACAAAGCTGAGGTTTTTATTGTTTTTTTTATTAAATTATTGAATTATTTTGCTTCTCTTTTGCAGACTGATCGAATTATTTATGAAGAAAATTTGGATAATGATCTAGGTTTTATTATGGTAAAAGACATGAAGTGGAAATGCAACAAAGAACAGCTTTCTGATTTGGAAAAGAGTGAGATTTACATCAATGCTTTGCTCATCCGACGTGATCTACACTCAATTCGCGATTTGACCCATGACCATTTGCCTTTATTGGAAGCAATCTACTATCGAGGTCGGAAAGCAATTGCTGACAAGTTTTCAATTTCTCCACAGGAACTCAGAGTTTTTATTCACTATCAACCATCATTTTACCATTTGCATGTGCACTTCACTCACATCAAGGCCGAAGCAGGAGGATTTCAATCTGAACGTGCTTACATGCTCTCAACTGTGATTGAAAACATTCGTCTTTTGCCAGACTACTTTCAACGCGTTACTTTGGAATTTCCCTTATCAACTGCCTCTGAGCTGAAACGAGAACAATATGATGCCTCACAGATAAATTGAAATTATTTATTATATATATAATATGCATACACTAAAGTTAAGCTCTACATTATATCAAACATATCATTTACAATAAAAATATTATGTGATTTACAAGTATAAAAGGGATAGAATGAGGTGCTATATATCAATTTAGAATATACATTCGTAATTGGGATTAGGGGAGTGGCAAATATACCATAATATTAGTTCCTAATGCAAACCAAAAAGTTATACTTATGCATTTTGCAATACAACATTGTTCCCTTCGGGACTGGCCACAGTTGGACCGTTTTCATCATTGGTTGAAATTGTTTCTTCATCGCTTACTGCTTGCAACAAGTGAGTGTTTAATTTTGAACGATTACGCAACGATTTGTACAGAATCGAGTCAATATAATCTCGATTGACTTTTTCTTCACGTTTAAATTTTTGTTTAAGCTGCTTTCGACTACGACCGCGGTCTTTGAAAAAGACGGCCTCCATCAAAGAGAAATCGGTGCCAACAATCTCAAGCGCAGTATAAAACATGCCTGTCTCTTCGGTATTCCAAATATTCTTAGATCTTTCACGACGACGAAACGAACTATAAGTAGTTGAAGATTTCATCTTAGCTTCTGGTTTCTTATCTTTAGAATCATTCAACGAGTTTGGATTTTTGACGACGATATTACCACTCTCGTCGATGGTCAACACAGCCTCATCCCCACCGGTGTTGTTGGAAATGTCTTTTTCGGAATTTTCGTCGCCACTTTTAATTATATCATCATCAAATTCAATCAAACCGGTCCCACTTTTAACACTTGCTTCACTAGCTACGCTACTTGACCTACTGGATCGCCTTTTTTTAGCAGGCACTACTGCTTTCTTTGTAGGAGTTGTCTCGTTGTTGTTTAAATCTTCTTGTGCTTTACTTTGGAATATGGTTGGAGGAGGGTTGTAAAACAATAAATCACAAAGTGGGAGCTTAGTGGGATCTTCGGTTAATTTGCTGATAACCCGACGGCGTTTGCGAGAGGATACGATTGTGGTGTCAGAAGCTGCGGACGGGGAAGGTGGTTCTTTGATAACAGTGAAATTACTCAACTGTTTGCTAGTGTTAGCCACAATTTGCAATGCCTCTTTGGTATATGAGGTGTCGGAGTGAATAGAATGTTCACTGATCGAGTCCGCATCAGAGTAGCTATGCAAACTACCTTCACCATGGTCGTTGTTGATAATGTCAGCCAGATGACCCAAGGTTGATGTATTATGTGAGGCAGATTGAGGGCTGTTCAATGTTCGTGAATCATCCTCTTCGGTTAGTTCTACCCGAAAGTGGGTGTTTAACAAACAGGGCGGTGGTGACTTGAAATCATCGTAATCAAATTCTTCAGCTGGTGCTATAGATATCTCGTCATCACTAGGAGAACATTTGACATTTTCAGTTTGAGATTCTACAACAATACTTTCTATGGGAACTTCATTTGAGACGGGCTCCGACGGTTGCTCTTGATGGTGTACCACTGAACTTAAGGCTGCATCATTGATCCTGACAGCAGCCTTCAGATTTAGCTTGGGAATAATAGGCATATTTGGTGCAATATGCTTACGCTAAAAAAAAGGCAAACGGACCGAGTGACCAGACAGAAAAAGAGGAAGACAATTGTTGGTGTCTGACGACCTATCAAACAGTGGTGACAGTCACCTGATGAAGCAATGTACTGTTCATAATGTCACAAAGGCATCCCACACGATGAAAGCATTTCATTAGCGGATTGCATCAAACATCAAACAAGGTAACACTGACACTGTTAGTAACAGTGAGGAGACAGCAGTCACGGCCGCACCGAGAGAAAGCATGTGCATGATGTGCTGCTAGTAGCCTGCTACCACAAACAAACAATGGGCTGGGCTTTACTGGGGAGACATCCACAAAAGACGTCTCACTCATGACGGACAGTACAACTCGAACTATGCATTGCATTATTGCATCACTATTTTTAATTAATTCTGCTTCCATCCGTGACTACTCACGGACACAAATATCCTTAATGCAAGTTACATACAAGAAAAATTTAATTATCAATCAAACTGTTTATTTATTTTATCACGAATTTTAATTGACAATATGTCGAGTTTTTATTTAAACAGATGGCGCCACTGAATTAAAAAAATAATAAAAGGACATTTAATATATTTTTTCGTATCATGCTGACTCGCTTTATCTGTTCAATTTATTCAAATGAAGAGAATTACAAATAAATCAATCGATCAACAATTACTTTAATAAACTTGCATATTCGACAAATAGTAAATGTGTCTAGATCTGTTTGGCATCGGCTGTCTGTTCTACTTTTACCATTGTGCCAATAATCAAAATTAATAATTTGTTATTAACTTGCGTTTGTGTTCAACTTACAAGTGCGAGAATAATCAAATCAATAAGCAATAATGAACAATCGGTAAATGAGAGTGAAATTTATTACAGTGCAAAGAAGTGCTCGACTATGTGACTAATTTAATAATTTTATTGCCAGGCGATGGTTGACTGGTGCCATTCTCCTGGCCGAGAAGCATGAACATTTTGTCATTGGACCCATTGCTTGGTAGTGAGGGACTGTTTGGGCCAAATTCACTGTAACTGTCCTGCTTTGGCGATTGACTAGACACGAACTCCATTGGTGAGCATTGCTTCGACACATTTGCAACGGGCGAACAAGTGACCACTGATGGTTCTTCAATATCGCACGATGTTTCGTCGTTGCTGTTGCCACTACATCGGTCCATTTCACTAATGTGCCTATCTTCTTCCCTTTCCTCGGTTGGCTTGTTGCCATTTTGTGCTTCTCCATCACTGATTATCACGTGGTTGTGACTATCCAAGCCCTGAATCACTTCAGAGTCTTCCTCCAGCACTAGCAAATTATCGTTGGCCTTCTTTTTGGAACTTCTTGGCTTTGCTGAAGCAACTCTTTTGCTACTCTTGCCTTCACCTTTGGCATTCCGTCGGCCATATTTTGACGAGCCATTCAACGCCTTTCCTGTGAAGCTATTCTTCGAATATGTAAATGGGTGATACATTGACTTCAATGAGGACAAAGTGGGCGCAGCATTTTCGGTCTCGTCTCCTATTACATCGATCGACTTCTGTGAATCGCTCATTGTTTCGTTATTGTTGTCTTCGAATCGTTGTTTGTCTAAGAACATGTTTGGATGAAACAGGGATCGACTGTTTGGCAGAGAGTTATTGTTTGTCGCATTGTGATAAGCATCGAATAAGAATTGGTTCCGTGCTGCCAGCATTTCGCTGCTGAATCGGTCCAATGGGGCTGCTGTGTTCGGCGCTACAAATGCTGACCGGAAAGGAAACAACGGAGTTGACATTGTGGGGATTGAGGATGGTGCATGTGGTGACAAGTGATCTGGCGATTTGGACCTGCTCGGTCCGGTGTCACTGTTCTCTTTGGCCAACAAATAGTTCGATGGCAAAGAAGTTCCTGACATAACATGATTTGAAGATCCATTGCTAGGAACCATTCGGAGGTTGTTTCCTAGAATATGATAATGTCAGACAAATATTTTTAATGGTGCATTTTAAGTGATTACTCACCAATAAGGTTAGGTAAGAATGGCATGCTTGAGTTGGGATGAAGCTGCGAAAGGTTTGAGTTGCGTTGATGGTGAAAAAATTGCGAGTTTAGCAGCAATGCTTTGCGAATTTCATCCGCATTGCTTGGTGACTTGAATCCAAATAGATTGCCATTGCCTACTTGGTCCGGATGAGTGTCGTTTGGTTGTGGTTGGTTGGGGCTGAGAGTAGGTGTTGAAGAAGACGATGAAGAGTGACTGGCGCTAATTGGCACCGACAATGAGTTACTCATTTGTTGATGGCTACTTGGTCCGGGGTGTGAGCCTGCGTGCCACAAGAAGTTGTACGGCGTTGGGCCGGCTTTCTGTGCCATCGACCACATGAACTCGGCTATGTTGTGGCGAAAATCAACTTGTGATCCGGTAGTGTTTGGTGTCAACAACGATGCTGCTGCTAGGTCTGTAGTAGAGGTGGTGGATGGGGTGCCAATTGGAGGTGAAAGTTGCATGTAATTTGCTGGGAGAAGTCCTGAACGCAGGTGGTGAGATTCTGGAACGCCATTCAACAAAGTACTCAGAATAGCCGGATGGGTCGAAGCCATTCGGGGATCGGTCAATTGGTGTTGACGGCCGAAATGATGTCCCCCCAGAAGACCATTATAGCTTGCCATCAATGCTTGGTCACTACTTGGATGGGCCAAGTATGTTCCTGCTGACTGTGCACCAACGCTCTGTGGTGTCGAGAGTGGCTTGCTCATGGCTCCATTCTTGACTGACTCAAGATATGACTCGATCGGTGAGAACGAAGACGAATTCATCATCTCGGCGCTTTTGGACTCGATCGAATTTGTGTTGCACGACCTGGTGGGCGAGGTTGGCGAGCGAGCTTGAGACTCCTTGCCTGGCTCGATCGACTTGTGCTGGCTGCCACGACCAATCAACGAACTCACCTCGAACGCTTTCTTGAAGTGATTCTCGAACAAACCTTTCGGGTTCATTTGGTGTGCAAAGGTGTGGTACGGGTGAGGTAGGCTCGACTCCTCTAACAAATTGCTGCTAGTATTTCCTTCTGAAGAGCCATTTGGACTCATCATTTGCTTCTTAGCAGGTGGACCGTCAAGAGAGCAATACTCGTCTGAGTCCTCAAGACCACTATTCTCATCGCTGTACTTGTACTTGTGTGCGGACAATTGTTTGTCGTGGGATTTACTTTCCTGGTTCTTTGTGAATGAGTTGAGGGTGGTGCTCATTGCTCGCTTACGACTACCGCCATTAAACATTGCTTTCACATCTGGGTGGTGAAGTGTGTCATGAAATACTTTGGTTGGTCAACTATGACATTGCTTACCTTCCCAGGCATAGCTCACATGGTCTAGTGGCTCTGGACTGCTCACCAGCTTGATATGTCGTCTCCAACTGTTAAAGTTAGCCGCATCTGGTTGCACATACTTGGAAGTGGGTAATCGATGCGAGTGAAAGATGAACTTGTTCGGGGAGAAGAACAGTCCACAATAGATACACTTGATGCACTTTGCTCTGTCGGATTGTCACTGTGAATATTGATTGCAACCTCATCTTGATTGACTCACCTCGAACTGTTATACCGGGAAGGTGTGAAACTACCACGACATCCCCAAGCACAAGCATGGTACACGTCGAAGGAGAATGTGTCTGGCAGTTTGGGTGGCTCTGCCTCGGCCAGAAACGATTTGCATAGACGTTCTGCTTCCCGTTTTGTGATCATTCCGCATCGACGGGATGAGACTGGCATTGCCCCTGCACGACGAAGCAGTTCCAACTGGACCGGGGTGCACTGGACACAGGTTATGCCTAGCGCCACTCGACTATGCAAACTAGTTAGGCCGGTTAATGACAATAGGCCACCATCACTCACCGATTATGGATTTCATTATAGCTGAAGGTCTTTAACAAGGTATTCGAGATTTGGGCCAAGCAAAGCCGTTCTTGTCCATCCATGACCAAGGACACGATCGGCACTGAGCACAACATCACTGTGCGGACCTCATTTTGGTTGCCTGACACATGCCCGCCCGAATTTGACGAAGGTGATGAATTCTGTGGGCGGTGAGTACTGCCAGGTGATTCTATCGAAGTGGTGCCCGACTTGGAGTCCCCTGCTGAAGGTACTCGAACCGCTGGTGCTGATGCTGCCACCGATTCCACATGGTGGTGACCGTGATGGTGGTAGTTGAGCGAACTGACCAAGTCCGACTGGTTGACAGGGCTTGTAGTATGAAGCATACTGCTCACCAGAGCTGTGGGGTGGAACGATTTGAGTTGGTGTTGTGGTGCTGAGGAGTTGCTGGGATGTGCTAGGTGAGCTGAGTACAGTGGGTAGATGCTGCTTGTGGGACCGGTGCTGCCACTGCTGGGACCCGTGCCGAATAACATTGAGAGACCGGGTTGTGGAGTCGTGGGCACACCACTGGAGGGACAGGTTCCGGCGAGAATTGAGATGCTTTGTTGCTTATATACTGTCGGAAGACAATTGTCAAATTGGATGGTTAGTATGGGATTTGATTGCACTCGTTTTGAATTTAGGATTGACCAGAGCAAAATAGTTTGCACAGATTGATCGAATGGTCAGTGCTTGCTGCATGGACCGAATCGGTGATTAATCCGTCTGTGCTAGAAGTGATCGGTAATGCAATTTGTGAGCAGTTCCATGTGTGAACAAGTCGATTGGATCGAGTCTGACCATAATTAAATTAATGGTCGGTCTTATTGGCAATTACAATCGATGTAATGCATCGATAATGGCGACTTAATGATAAGCTCGAGCGAGTGTGTCTGGTGTGTCCTCATGTGCACCACAATCAGTGAGCAGTGCAACAATTTCATCCGAGAGTCAATGTCTAATTGAATTGGCCATTGCCGACACTTAATTGGTCTATTGACGGTACTTAGTCTTCTCCCACACGGTCACTTCCTCTGGCATGCCTCACTCTCGTTCTGGTATGCTCTCACTATTCGCCCCTTGGGATCGTTTACGAGTGAACTCTTATTTATTATGCTGAACGAGTCTCCTTTCGAGCTGCTTTCCTTCATTACGTGTCAATGGTGATTGAATCGCTCACCGAGCCTAATATCACTCCATTTGGACACTTTCCCCATTCGGTCAGAACAAATTGTCCTTCTTATTGATCACAACACCAAATGAGTGCTTCTACTTTCACAGATTTGCTTTACTCCAGATGACAATGCAAACTCGTCTCAACCAGATTCAATCAAAATGTCAATTAGCTGTTTAACCATAATGGTACAATGTATGGAATGAAAGCAATGTCCACCGATTGAGATGTGCAAACAAATAAGCAACTATTTATGATCGTCACATTCATTCACTATCAATTGAAGGTCTATCTCAATCCACATTGGGTGAGATTTAGACCGCCACCATTCGAATCAGAACCGAACAAACTCACCAAGCTATGATCATCGACGATACAATGCGAGTGGTTGAGCAGGCGAGTGAAAGGGACAATGAGGTCAGTTTTGTTGTGGGCAGATTTGTCACGTTTGTCAGGTTTGAATTCAGCGAGTTCCAAGTAGATTGTATAGATCAAGGTAAGTGCCATTTTTTGTTCAATTAACACATCACTAGACTGTCGATCTAAAACTTAGTCTGCTTGCAGTTTCGTGTGCGATTCGATAGGAACGAAACGATGCCTGAGCGTGTCATGATCAAGGCGCAGTCAACTGCCGAGTGAGTTGTCACTCTAGTTGCAAAGGCAATTTTTATAATCAAACCAAGTTATTCGGTCGGAAATTGTTTTGCTCGACTCATCCTCAAGTGGTGCCTTGCTCGCCTTACATTCGGTTGCAGGTGGCAACGATGAATATGCACAGATCGATTGCATATTTGTGCAAATGTGGCCTCTCTTTTGTGCATTGGCCAGGCATGTCTAGTCATCACCCCACTTTGGCTAGGCTTTCACTCGTACGACCGTGAGTAGATGATTTATGCAAGTCACATCTGACCAGGCCTAACAAGGTGATCATCGTGACCATTGTCAGTATCGCATGCTAATTGTCCTGTTAATTGGTGGTCCGAGGCAAGAGTGTCACTTGCACACTGATTCGGGCAAACTTCATTGGTTATGCTAATCAAGCCGAGGCTCGTGCCGAGAGGAATGTGGCCACCATCACTGATCACTCTACAGTGTACATGTTGCCGTGCACAATTAGTGCTGTCTCCAAGTGTCACTTCTCCAAACTCATCCTTTTCTTGCGCTGCTCACCCACTCAAGTCCAAATTAATTTAATCTAATTGACTCGGAGGAGTGATCACTTTCTATGCACTATTTAGAGTGCATCTATTTCTATAACTGTAGCTCTTGTTAGCTCTATCTGCCTCTACAAACACTGTCGAGTGTGTTTGATTTTAATTAAATTGAATCGAATCAATTTTTAATTCCATTTAGTGTTTGTATCAGCAGTGATATATTATTTACCTTTGGTAGGATTATTCTAGCCTTCCAGTAGCATGTTTCCAATTTGTCTATTCTGTCCGCGACTCTAATTTTGCTTGTTGACATAACGAGTGGTCGTTTGGCTCATTTACTCTTTTAGATCTATTTTAAAGTATATTAATTTTAAAAAATTGCCCTGACACTAACTAGACGAGCATTATTTAGATGTTTTGTTTATTAATTTGTTTAAACTTTTGTGCTTGATTTGGTTAATTAAAAGGTTATTTTCAATGAACTGGTCAGTGACGGATTCGAGTGCATTGTGCAAATGTTTGCCCACACCTCATCAGGTGTTTTGTCATTCAAATGGGCACCGAGTGAATTCATTCAGTTAACTGTCCACTCTCTGTCGGTCTGCATTGTGCAGTGGCTGAATTGAATGTCGTGTAGTGATGGACACTGTAGGACACATCTTTTCGGTTCGGTCATTCGAATGCTAATTGACTTGTGTCCTAATGTTAGCACCTCTCTTGGTCTGTGTTTGGTTAGTATTGGACTTTGCATTTTACAATTGCCAGTTGACATTTGTGTGAACGAGTCCGAATTAGTGAAGCATAAAATTGAATTATTGAACCAATCACAAACAGTTCGTCGACTTCATTCTCTTTCGCTTTCCTCACTCTCTCGCCTCAGAACAATTCCTCAGAACTGCCTGGACTATGTCTTATTGTTATTTAAATTCTAGACCTATTCGTTGCTTTCTTTCAATTTAGACGAAAGTATCCTTTTGCTTTTGTCTTGGGCAATCGAAACTTTTAAATAATTTATTAACTCAAACAAGAGCAAACCAAGTTGGCAAGTTGCTACCGTCTCGATTGTGTTTGTTCTGAAGGCCATTCTACTTGTGTTTGCATTGTGTGCACGCTGTTCGTCATTTCCTACTTGCAACCTAGATGCTTTATTAATTAACACTTTGAAGTTTCCACTTTTGAAATAAATAATTTTGGCAAATATTCTCACATTCTTACCTTGTTGGTTGAGTTGAGTTTACTTTCGATGTAGAGTCGAGTTAGGTACAGTGTTGAGAGGTGGTCACTTGGCAAGCATGACGCCCAGTGGAGATGATCTCTTCGTTTTCATTGATGAATTGTTTGTAAGTGCTTGAATGGGTCGATGACTATTGAGTAAGACGGTCGAGTCGAGTCACTGTGTCACTAACGAGAGGCATTGCAAGTGGAAGCATTTGTGGATGAAGCAATTGTTGAGTGGTAATTAAGAGTTACGAACAGGTCGAAATGCTTTCAATTAACGGTCCTTAAATGGAACGTCGTGCCAAGTTCTCGGTTTGGTGACACTCCACTGGATGATACTCACGCACTGAATCGGTCCCACTCAGTCACTCAATCTGGTCCATCATTAGAGGAGGTCGTGTGCGTGTGTGACTGTGTCATGGTGCATATGCGCACTGCTAATGCCATACCGGACACGTCCATCGCTGCACTAGCTACTGGATCAGCCATCCAGCTGGTATTATTTATGGCACTGCTCTGGCGTATGTGTGTTATTATTATTGTCTCAAGGCGGACCCTGTTGGATCGGACGCAAAGGTTGCTGGATCGATTGTCAATGGTAGTGGCACAGGGGAGTGCATCACCATCGAACATATAGCGGGCTCGAATCGGCACGCCTCACTGGCCAAACTGTGTCACCATCGCCCAATTAGACCGCCCTTGGTTGCTCCATTTTGACATCTCATTGGCTGCTCAATACCCAAAACGGAGGCTCACTGGTGGGACTTGTTTGTTGCCAGTAGTTGAGCTATTTGACATCGTCACTCGGTACACAATATTGTCTTCGCTCCTCGAATCTCAACTAAATTGGCGCTTTAATATTTCATTACGAGCGACAACTTTGAATTGAATAACTGAACGATTACGAGGCAATTTTAATTTACAACCCACAAGCTGATTGAATTGACTTGGAATTTCGATTAACGCCAACCAAGCAGAAGGACGAGTGAATACAAATTGAAGTGATGCCACACTGCAGAAAGGATTCGAGTCGGCTTTCGGTTTTACTGAATGTACACACATTTGCACTGCAATCGATGTATGTTTGCCATTTTCGATTCATTTCGCTAGCAAATGTCATTGCTTCATTAGTCTGTGTTGGTTGGTAAATACCTGATCTATATATTAATTACCCCTGAGTTGATTGACTTTACGCACTCAACCATCGGTAATTTGATGCGCCCTAATTAAAATTCGCATGTGCTTACGTTAATTTTGTCTTGCAATTCAGCATTGCTGGAACTTCACCCAATCGAAACACTGCAGACAAGTACAGGATGGTCCATTATGATAATGGATGATAATGATTATCCTATCGACCATGAATCAGTGCAGCCCCTTAATTAAGAAGATTCTGCCAACTTCAGTGCTACACACCCGATAGTGTGTCTATACACTCTGCTTGGTTGAGTAACTCGATCCTTGCAGAATATCTTCAATTAATTAGGAAAGCTTTTAAATTTTAATTAAGCATATCTCACTGCCTACACATTCACTGTCTTACTTGTGCACATAATGGTGACATTTAGTCACTCAAGTGATTGTCCACTGAGGACCTTTGTTGGCAGGCCATTTGTTTGGATGCTCTCCGTAGTGCTCTTTGCCATTTCGAGTGGCAATTTAGTCTCTTCAGGTGTGATCCAGCCTAATGTGGTTAAACGCACCGGTACTACCGAACACAGGGTGGCTCACTGCCACAGTGGCCTTATAATATACTGTTTTGTCAGGTAGGCTTCATTACTTTAAATGCGACTAGATTTGCAATTTTCCGCGCCGTTTAATAATTGATTATTGCAAAGCAGGAGGAAGAGTGGCGAGGCCAAATTAACATTGTGCTTTGATCGAGGCAGATTGTTGGTTACCACTACGGAGTGATCATCACAGGTGAAAACTATTGGACTGATTTGTCACTTTGACGGCCTATTGTTGGCCGGTGTTGCTCAATTATTGATGGCCAACTTTGCAGCGAATTGATTGTACTTTCAAATAGTTTACTGGCAATGTGATGAATCGGTGTTGGCCGGTCTGGTTACTTTCCCTCTTTGGTTTTGCTATCTTTTAGCAGTACTTGTAATTAATTGTTCGGAGGCTATTTTCGCTCTCAAATGACCAATTAATGAACGTTGCCAAACACGAACCGTTTGTTTGTTGTCACCCAACCGAACAGTGACACAATTGACACTCAGTTATGCTCCACCTTGTGGACACTGTGCTGGTTGCTTTGTTTGCTGACTATTTTGCTCGCTTCTTTCAATGGATAGCGTTGTCTATTTTAAATTTTGTATTTGATCGGCGGTTGGTGGTGTGACTGGCCGACTTGCTGCTCCTGGACGGTCCTCATCAAATTAGAGTCAATTCTGCCTGACCTTGTTGACTTCATAGTGAGCACAAATTAATCCTTGCTTGTAAACGATTAACTTGAACAGGACTAGCATTCCGCATTGGCCAGCGCAATTGGTGATAATCGCCTGAGAGTGTTGCTGGTCAATCGGGTTAAGTGCGAATGTGTTCACTGTGGTTATAATTAATGACTCTGTACTGATGTCTCTATTAACCCGATTAGCACTGTTCGTTGGGTGAGTAGTCATCGCTCGGTGACTGTCAACTGACCCAACACACGACCCTCTGCTCAGTGAGTCAAGTCACTCACTCAGCCACCAGCACTCACCAGACTGACCATTGTCCACTCCAGCTCGAGTGCACCTCCCTTTGTGTGCCTTTCCACCCGTTGGATCGTGTCCTAATTGAGCTGATTAATTGACTTATTAGATTTGCCGACTCACTGCTGCAGTGTAACAATTAGACAATGCACTGCTATAAATTATCCTTTGGGTCTATTTTGAATTTGTCCAAATATAATTGGCAACATTATGGCAAGCATATTGTGTTGGGGTCGAGTCTGTTCATAGAGACTCGCTGGGCAATGTTCACTCAATCGGTTTGCTCACTTTCACCGCGCTGGATTGACTCTATTCCTTTGAGAGACCAATCGAAACGGGTTAGACCAAATGTCATCCTCACTGGCCATTACGATGTTTGACCAGTCACACAAAGGGTGAACAGTGCATGCACAAATGGTCCTTTGTTTGTCGCACTATTTTGACTGGTTGGTCATTACTTATTCGAGCAAATGTCCCCTAATGTCTGTTATTACGCACCTAATTGGCCACCATTATAATTACCAGTGGCCAACTGACCCATCCACTCGAACCATTCATTCATCGATCGACACAACATTTGGCTGCCACCGACTCACTATTTACCATTGCCACTACAAATTGATAATCTGTCATTGAGAATTTGGTTTGAGGTGAAGTGCAGTTGCAAATGTAATTCGAAGTAAAATGCTTTGTTGGTGCAATTTTAAATTGGACTGAACTAGATGGGACAAGCTTACCAGTTTGATTATGATTGAGTTAATATCAACTTAGGAATTATTAATCGGCGTCTCGATTATTTCCAGACCAAAGGGGCACATTAAGGTACCGATTGCGGGCACACTGATGGATACAGTGTATATACATGTGTGTACTGACTCGGTGCAATGGCGGCTTTGTGTGTGACCATTGAACCGTGTCACTGCTCGAGCCTGAACAGAGTGAGAGTTAAATTTGGCACAGCTCAATTGGGACTAGATGGATGGACGAACAGAGGGACATTGGATGGATGCTCCACGGTGAGCGACTTGTCTGCCAACTGACCGTGCCACAGCAACATGGCCATTTGGCCCGTCCTGGCACTCGGACATTGCCATTTGTCTTGTTGCAGTCTTTCATTGCCGTCTTGCAGTCTTTTAATTAATGAACATGTCTCAATGAGTGTCAGTGCAATTTAATTTATTTAATATCAAAGTTTAATTTTGATTCAATTCCGAAAAGCAATCTTAACTAATCGCCATTTGTTACCATTTGTCACAATGGAATGTTCACTTATTAAGGGCACTGTAAGCATTGGTGAGCTGGACTAATGTAGTGGAGACATTTGCCGAACGACTTTGTCATTAATTGAACCGATCGTGTGAGACAATTCAATTTGGCGGGCTCGGTGTGGCCCATCTGATCCCATGATGATCGGTCGAGGTGTAACTGCAATGACTTAATAAGCGTACAAACTGCTTCACAATGGGCCACAAACTTTCGTGTTCGGTTCGATCACGCACTTTTCGATTGGCTCCCATTGCGATCATAGTGTCCCATTGGTGCGTGTGCATGTGTGTGTGTGCACTTGTGTGAATTATGCATTATGACCTAATAATAGACTCGATCTGGTCGTAATTGAATTGCAAATGTGCGAAATGTGATCGCTTTGGCTAATTGACCGATTACGACCGATCCGATTCGGTTTCAATGGCTCTTAACAAGCGTGTTCAACCACGATTGAGTGTTTGTTCAAAAAGGTGCGATGCATGTTACAATTGGTAGTTGCGGGCTTGTTTCGAGTGCAGCCGATTGTTGCCAGTTGGGCAAGTGTCACTTTGTGTTTATTGCATTGAGGATTCGGATTTAGAGCGGTTTCGATTTGAGTTCGGTTACGGTGCCACCAAAACCACCAAGCAAGCTTTGTTAAGCGATCGATCCATTTGATTTCAATTACTCACAATAGACTGCTTTTTCGCTATAAATAGTTGCTCAACGCACTCGGTAATTGAAACATTACAGAAACCTTTACCGAATGTTTGGTAAGTATCGATGTAGCTTGCTAGTCCTAGTCATTCCTAGTAGCACGATGCGCAGTCTTGTGAATGCTTTTGGATGGTTAGAGTAGAGTACTCGAGCACAGGACTGAGTACCACGAACGCACGCACCCAGATCAACGTTCTGCGAACGAGCCCTTAGGTTAATTTGTCTTAAGTGCTTTTTGATGATTTGGTTATTAGCCGCATTGATAGTCCCGCCAAGCACAATATGCCACAACACGCGTGTCCAAGCTGGCCGCACTAGGCCCGACTAGTCAAGCAAATCGACGCGGTGCGTGTGTTATGCCTCGATGTGTTCATGCTTGTGACTCTGTGCAAGACTGTTCCATGCAATCTTCGATTGAGCCCTCTTGGTTTGCGCATTTATTTGCATATGAACGGCAATAGGACAGATAGGACGAGCGGACAAAGCTACATGGAACGCGCGGTTGGTTGGTAATTTGAAATTAATACATTCGCTGATGGGACTCACTTCATTTGGTTTGCTTTGTTTGCTGTTCTCAAGCCCGCCAGTTCACTTGCCAATTGGATTACTCTCTGTCGACACTGTCGTTTGTCATTAGAAGCACTTTAATGGTAATTTGCCACACTAATACTCTACAATGCATTATGTAATTGAATGAATACAGCCGCCTAACACGATCACATGTAAGGTGCACTAGTGTAATGAAGTAATGGTTATGGGCCACCTCTGCCCAATGCCAAACCGTTCCTTTGATCGATTTGAGCAGGACTAAGTGCTCACTGTGTTAAATACTGCGGCGTGTGACTCACTCGATGGGTCACCTTGTGCAACTTCTTAGACATTCACCAAGACTCATTCCATTATACTAAAAGCAACTTATGTGATTAACACCTAGGCCTTAATGCTTGCAGTCATAAGACCAAGTGAAAGGTCAACCTTTACGGTCAATCGATGCCTTTGTGTTTGGAGTAGTCAAATGGATCTGTGTAACTCGATTTGTACTGATATAGATTCTCAATTAAATACACAAGGCATGGCGAATTAGTCGTTTCTTTAATCTTTACCGACACATATGGACACATTTGCCATAGAGCACCGTTTTCACTGATTGATTAACTCACTGATTGACTAGGTCAGTAGGCTTTGCTGATTGATTGGAAGGTTGGACTGTTTGTCGGTCAGATTGACTCTTCAGATTGGCTAAGACAACAATCGACCGATCCATCAGTTGTAACCAATTGGTGTTGTGATTGAGCTGTCAACTGATTCTAGTTGCACTTGTATAGTGTGGCATGTTTGTAAAGTGGATCAAGCATAACATCGTGACAATCTGGCCAGTCTTGCATCCGGATCTGAGGACACCTGCAAGGACCAAGTGCACGAGTCCTGTTGGCCAGCTGAGTTTGTCACTGCAGTATGACAAATTGGCTCGTTGGTTACATAATTTATTTACCGAAACGTGTTTGTAGCTTAGACTTATGAGTGCGCTTCGTTGGGCTTGCTACCTTTGTGATGGCAACAATTTGACTGATGGTGACAATTGCATTACTCGGGCTCGGATGACTTTGTCGACCACCGTTTCGGTCCGATTGCCACCACTGAGTGCGCACGTTGTGATGTTATAGGCAGGCCAGCCGGGACTGACGCGTTACGGTGAACGTTTGGTACCGACAGTGCGGCACCTCACTGCCACGCACTATAAGCGGTCCATGGTGATGGTGATGATGTGACTCGTTACAATCTGTTTCACTTGACGCGTCAATTATCGAGAGGACAAATTGCGCCCGTGGGCCAAGGCGTGCAGTCATTAGACACTCATTTGCCTCTCCTCACTGGACCTGACAATTAGGTCCGTCAAAGTGTTTGTTGCCCCTGGAGAGAAGTGTAGTGTATCGCTCGTGTGGCCATCTTGTCAGGGTGATCAATTGCGCAATCTCATAATGTATCTCACTATGCACAAGTCGAGTGGCATTGATCATTATCGTCAAACCCGTGTTCGTTTTAAATCACCAACCGAGATAATGCGATTATGGCCGAGAGTCAAGTAAATTACGAATTGGCCTGTTCAATTGCTCCCTAGAAGGGAGTCCCTACTCACCACTGTGCCAAACAATCAATTACGATTGTCATAATTCGAATGGTCACTTTCTTCA
This sequence comes from Rhizoglyphus robini, assembly GCA_023373905.1. Classification (NCBI taxonomy): domain Eukaryota; kingdom Metazoa; phylum Arthropoda; class Arachnida; order Sarcoptiformes; family Acaridae; genus Rhizoglyphus; species Rhizoglyphus robini. The sequence goes on along the minus strand of JAKIJQ010000001.1, from coordinate 6,514,969 downwards.
GTTTCTTTCACCAATTCTGGACCAGAAATCTGTCCCTCTTTCTACGTATAACTTTGCAAACTTTTGTATGTTCATTAATTAATCGACTTTACATTTTGTTAATTAATAAATCTCCGTACAGTGAACTAATTAACTTTAATGAATTAGTACTTACTTGGGTGGTAATTAATTTGTGCCCATTTGTCCACTGACAGGCGGAAGACTGAAGCTGTTTTGTTTATATATTCCATAGATTATTTTTCTCTAAGCAAATGCAGTTGAGTTTGTCTCCATCCGACTAGTCGCTTAGTGGTAATTGAGAACTACCAGCGGTAACATTGTGATCACCATCATGAAGAGCACTGTCACCAGTGCCACCCGGTGTTTGATTTGGCCCGAGCCTTCTCTTGCTCGGTTGCTTGGGTAGGTATTGATTGGGCCACTGTGCAAACAAAGTGCCGAGCAGTGCACGTGTACATTGCACTGCTCTGGTCGATTTAAAGCATTCACTCTTCATATTAATGTAGAGACAAAGCGACAGATGATGATTGATTGCTGCCTAATTTGATTGGATGCATTGCCAATTAATAGATTATTCAATTAAACGAACAAACAAAGAGAAGAGACATTTGAATTGTCTATTTATATCACTGCACACTTGTCCTCTTGGTTTGGTTTAATTTAAATTGCCAACTTGCATTGTTTAAAGCTTGCTTAACTTTGGCACCAACATATTCCGGCAGTGTTTGTGTTTGCACTGAAGTGTTTTGTCGTTATTCTCACTGGAACACGAATCGATTCGAGGTGGAACAGTGTACTGCTAGTGCTTGTAGCATGCTTCAGCATAACATTTTGCTTTTATCACACACATTTCTACCGAGTGGAGTTCACCACTTGGCCCGAAGCGATTTGAGGCAAATGCCATTTTAAGGATGACACGCAAGCCAAATTAATTTGAAATGTAGATTCCACTTGGTTGCATTGGAGCGAGCACACAACTTTCCACTAATGTTTCGATTCACTTGATAGATCATCTTGTGCTGGTTAAATATTAAATATTCAAACAGCAATAGAATTGGTTTTACATTTAAATTGTTTACTTTACGTTTTTTTGGTGGTTAAATTAATGCAATTGAATTGATTTAAATATTTCATTTTGTGTTGAATATTATTTGCAATTTATGTTACACTCAAGTGCAATTTGTATGATAGTGGCCCGATTTGGACAATGAGATCCGGTGAGTTATAGGATTGGACCAGGGTAAGATTACTAATTGGCACTGTGGCCGTTCCTACAAGGATGTGCCAGTGCGGCTCGATGTGGTCGTGATCGTGTTGCCACGTGCTTGTTTGTCCATTAATTAGATCCCTTGCTACTAGACTGGCACCAGCGTGGCCATATGTCGTGGCCAACTTGTCCAATTGTGACTGTTTTGTTTCTCCTTGTTATTATTCATTCTCCTAATGGACAGCAAATATATCAGTAGGATATCAAATATCAATGTACGATTTCGAATCTATTTTTGTCAACATTGAATTTATTGAATTTTCAATTTGTCCATTTTGCCAAATCTGATTCGATTACTTCGATTTATTAAATGTCCATCTCTAACCTGGTAATTTTCCACTTTTAATTAAATTGACTTTTCCATTGTGTGCGTCAATCGATTGACTACAATAATAGCAAATATATAAAGCTCGAGCACTAATGAATTGAACTACCTGGAGTTAATCAGTACTGTACAGATGTACATTGTATGCTTGAAGAGATGTGTTCAGTTAACGATGACTGTTTATGAAAGTGTTGATTTTAAATAAATTAGATCTACTTGGTTCGATCAGTGTCCCATCGATTGGGCGTCACTGTCTGCCAGTGTCAGTGTTCAATTACTTAATTAAATGCATTATAGTACTGGCACTGAGTCCTTGTACTTAGACTTGTATCAATCGATTTATGCATGAGAGTGAGTAGATATCATTGCTGAGAGAGTAACCCCCCTTCCCAGTGTAAATTTGCCTCTTTGGCTATGCTTGACGGGAATCCACTTGAAAGCGACACTTTCGGTGGCTTGACAGAATTTAATTACGTTTATTTGTTTTAATTAATTAGACTGAGAACACATTAGACGCGATTGGGGAAGGTAGTTTGGCTACAACGATTAACTTACTTTAAGGATTAGACACTTAATTAATTTGAGTTCAGTGCCGATTGCAATTAATTACGACTCTATTGGAATTATTGGTGCGACATATTATATGTTTCGACACAGGTTTGATGGCGCCAGTTGACCTGTGATATTCGAACTGTACTCACTCCACTCTTATAGCGAACCAAATTGTCCTGCTCAGTCATTTCTCTCTAGTCTGATCATTTCGGTCCAAATTCAATTAAGCAACTCGATCAGTGTGGTGTCGTTGGTGAAATGTTATGTTGCTTCAAATCGCTTGGTAATTGGCTTTCTGTTTGTCATGGCCCACCGTATTGATCAAACTAATCGACCCCTCTGTCTGTATGTGTCGTCTATATTTGGTTATTGATTATCTCTCTATGCGCACAAGCCATTGCCCAAACTTAGTCCTCTACTGTTTGTTCTGTGTCCGTCTCTATTGACGAAATGCTTACGTACTCACTATTTAACGAATGTGCCAACGAATTACTACCTAGTCAAGTGCAATTCATTGGTCATTGTCCGCAATTGCCACTCGGCCACTCGCTCCTTAATGTCATCAAGATGCAATTGAATTAAATATTGAAAATTACTTACGCAAACACAGTGGACAAATTAACTTTCAATTAGAGTCCACTTACTAGTGGATGCACCATTGCCGAGTGCACTGCTTCGAGATATACTCTCTGCGCATTCGATAGACACTCGCACAATTCCATTAATACTTGGCCTCATAGTAAACTTACATTTTGATCTATTTTAAGATTTCATCCTAACAGACTTTTTACTAGATTGCATTGGACGTGGTGGTCATGTATTAATTAACTTTGTAGAATATTAGTTAATTAATGGTAATTAACATGCATTGCTTATGTTACATTAATTATTGTTTGCTTTGTTGGGACACTGTTTTTGTGTAGAACCGAATAGTATCATTTTATTCGTTGAGTGCGTTTGCTTATTAACTTTTTGTGTCTGCTCATGCAGTGCAAATTTATGTAGACATTCATTGCCATTTGTCGTGTGCATCGTGCATGATTAACCCTCCGGCTGGCGAGAGCAATGCAAATTGTCACATAATTCGTAGTGTCCTTGTGGTGTCCAGTTGCCCATCAGACACTTGCCTACAGTAGCACTCTCAATGGCTAATCAGTGCAGATCAATTTACCAAAAGAATATTGCCAAGAAAGGTCCGCTCTGCTTTGTAAATTACAATGGCTAATTGACAGTAACGCACTAAGTACGTCGCATTGTTCATAAATAACAGACTTTATCGCAGTGGATATCTGTTTATTTATCATTAACCAATACAGAGGCAATTCTTAGATCAAGAATTGGAGCGGGCCGTGGTTGTATGTCATATATTTCATGTGATTATGAGCACTCGATTTGCATTAGTTGACATTCATTGTGGCATAATCAAACGTTTGTTTGTTGCTTGTCGGTCCAATTATTGGCCAGTAGCACACTACACTACCTATCGTTATGGGCCTGGTGTGTTGGTCTGTTGTCTCCTGGTTGATTGCTTTGATTTTGCTTAGTGGTCTGCTTAGTTTCACTATCGGTTGTCGGTTGTCCCATAACTAGCACTCATTATGTGTGCCATTGGCTTGTGCACAATGAGCACTCTGTCTGGCCATTACCTACCGACGTCGGTATACCAAGTACAGTGAATGACACTAAGAGTGACCGTGCTCGCTACTAATGGTGAACACTCACCTTAATATTAATTCAATCTTTTGTTGTATTTACTAGTACAGATGATTGTTTTTATATTTTACCTTCCGAATCGAATGGTTTTGTAAGTAATAAAGTAATAATAGTTTGCTAGAAACTAGTTAGCTAACGCTGATAATTTAATTTAAGTGAGATTGTTTTGTCGAATATCGGTTCGAACATTGCTTTAGATACAATAGCAATAGTTCCTTTTTGGTTTCAATGTGTAAATGTGAGTTATCACTCAATTGAGTATTGAACACCATCAAATGAAGTCACTTTCGATCTCTTGGCCAGTTTGGCTTACGCTTTGCTTATTGATGACGTTTTATGGAATGGGCCAAGTTAAGACTACAAAGACTTTCAGCAGGACCAGCCAAAATTCCGGTTGATGTCAATGGCACCACCATCAGTCCCGAAGGACAATGCGAATTTACTAATTTGACTTGCATGTACGTCAACCAAAAAGAAAGAGTCAAACTATACCTGAGCAAGATCAATTATCGATTCATTTACTTGTCCAAGTGGAATGGAACCGACGAGATGTTACTCTTTGGGTCAATTTTTAATCCAATTAAAACAAAGGCCGATTTTTTCCTTCTTCAACAAATCAAGGAACAATATTTTAATATGCGCCAATACGAGAGAGAAGAGACCAATATTGGATATTCAAATATGACTTACCGAGTGGTGATACAGATTGACCGTTTTCAGGGCAATGCAACTTCGGTCTGGTTGAATAATGCCAATTACTCAATCAATCTGAACAATAATTTCACTGAGTATCTCATTCCAGACAGCTTCGAGTATGTCACCGGAGAAGAGCCACTAATGAAAGTGCCAAATGAGTTGGAGGCAAATATCGAAAATTCGTACTTGATGATTTGTGTTAAGTAAGTCTCTTGTGATATGATTTAATTGGTCTTATCCAAAATTTCAGTTTCCAGAATATGTCAAGAACGAAATGCAGCATTGTGGTGAAAGGTTTACAAGTGGACTGTTACTGCACCATCACCGAGTTGAGAGGGTACATCGTAGTTTTGTTTGAGTTGCTGCTCATCATGCTCGTATTCATCTTCATTCTCCTCTTCTCGATCTGCAGTTCAGAGGATCAAAATCCCGAAGTACAGTTCAACATTAATCTGTGCATGGTCGGTCAATCAAAGTTTGATTATTTGGCAATCTTCAGGATTGGACCGGTGACAGATGGATTCGACTTCGAGACCAGCTACATCGATCTGCAACTGCTCACCCAAGATGACCAGCAAGTGGGAATACCCGTTCGGTTCTCGTGTTGCAAAATGCCCGACCAAATGAGTTGCGAGTTGCACATGGTGGTCTGCCGTATTTCCCCCCTGCCTCCAATCACAGCAGTACGAGCAAACCACTCAGACATAACTAACCTTATGTATTTTCACGATTTTACGGTGATAGATCTACGAGAGAATAATAGAGTGATGCAAGAACATACCATCTCTCAGTTCATCACCTCCGAACCAGCGATCTTTCGACCTCTGTCTAACGAACAAAATACTGTTGACATCAAGAAGACAATCACTAAGCAAAATTCAATCGACACCAATTATCCCTGGTTACCTCTCATTTCTGCCTGGAGTTTGACCCTTGGGGAGAAAATTATTATCTCAATTCTGATTAGCGGTTTTGTCTCTGCCACGGTGATGGCGGCCCGAGTTCATTTACACTGGTATGAGCACTGGAAAGACGTGACTAAGTCTGTGGTGCAGTTCGTTATTTGCTTGTTCGCAGTATCTGCGGTCAGTATGGCGATAATTTTTCTCGTGGTTATATTCTATGCCCGACGCATCAAACGGTAGGTCACTTTTCAAAAATGACGTCAATTTACTAATCACTCTCCACAGACCTTACCTTATCGAGTGTTTCGAGCAAATGACCTCAGACAAAAGTCAAATCCTATTCAGTACTATTCGTTATACATTTCTGCTTTTTGTAGCTACAATCGGTGTTGCTTTGTCATGTCTATCTGTCTACTGGGGTCTGTGGCTCGACATAACTTCAGTCTTTATCTGGTCAGGCATCAACCTTAGCGCCTTGGCTTTGACAACCGGTGCTTGGCTTTCAGTGCAAGACTATCTACTGATCAGTATGAAGACAATCAAATCTAAACACGATTACACGGCCATGCTAAGAGACAATCTGATTGGCACTTCTTCCTTTCACAGTCGATCCTCAAACCGAAGTATTTTCAATTCCCTCCCATCCAGCAGCGAGGGTAAGGGTCAGGCTAGTATGGTGTCTAATTATGGTCCTACGTTGACCAATCCAAATCTTATTTCCAATCCCAAGATCGTTTCCAGTCAGAAGGAAACAGACCTGTATAAACAATTCATAAAATCTCGTCATGAGATGGGCAAGTTTTACTTGGAACCAATCATAGAAAACAATGATACTGCTAACCAGAATGCTTTGGCTAAATCGGCGATCAAGATGCACCATCATTCTATGGATACCTTGAAGAACTGCAATTCGGACTCAGTACCATCGCCAAACAAGCAGCCCATTTTACATGCTCGAGAGCAACAAAAGAAGCATCACTAAGATTACAACTTGAACAAACAATAAATGGAGATAAACTTGACTCTATGAGACACTAAATTGAAGACTCGACCGTCCTGTCTTGCTGATTGATGGTCTCCATTTGGTTGTGTCACCGATCAATATACTCGTGTATGACTTTCCTTCTCGCACTCTCGCAGTTAATTTAAATTCGATTTGTCACGCACTGGCAAATTGATTCATAAATAATCGAGCGCGACTCGATGGGGGACACAGAACACTACACAAAGAGAATGCATTCGCTCGATTCGGGCAAGATTGAGACACAAATTGCCAGTGCCACAATCAAGCCAATAAATAAACAAGTACCAGGCGAAATTGAATTTTCTCAAATTGTTGCTCAAGTGTCTGTATAGTTTGATTCGATTTTGTGCTCGTTTGTTCTTAGTTGCACTCGTTCCATGATGTATTCTCTCCTGTACGGCACACTGGAACTGACATTTGGTGACGTGTGCCAAGTCGGTCACAGACACCACTCGCCATTGGTAATCTAAGTATTAATTATAGCAAAGTTTGCCTTTAATTATTATTTCTAACCCGCAAAAAGCTATGACACAGACCGAGAGAGAATGAGGCAACGAGCAAATTAGTCTTCAACCAGACTGGTACATCAAATTACACTCCACTGACGAAGTGGAAAGTGTCGGCGTAAAGTGCTCCGCCATGGACGCTTAATTTGTGCTTAATTTGTGATCGAGTCAATTACTGTGGTGTGTGGTGGTGCTGATTATTGTGGTTAACTTGGCCAGTCACCAGTGCCCGGAATCACGTAATCGTACAGACGAATCACTCGGCTGTTCGATTACGGTAGGTGGTGAGTGTTGGCGAGTGTTGGCCTGGTGCACTGCCCGAACGGACTCATCATTATGGCACTTGGTCACGTAACTGCCAGTCGGACAAGGGTGTCAGCAGTAATGCACTTTTCAACAGTTCCTATTACGGTCGGTGTCATTACCGGCACGACACTGCTGTGGTCACTTTGATTTGGCCCTGTCTGCTCATTGCTAATTGTAATTATAATTGATTTCACCTTTAATTAGAGACCCATCTGCCGTTTGCGTGTCTGTCCAGTGCACTGGTGAATGTGCTCCAAACTCTGTGTGCGACACATGCTTCGGTCATATAAATGGAACATACTCTTATTGATACATTCGGACTTGTTGGCAGTTTATAATTAACATTTGTCGATGCCATCTACCGAGCCGACCGAAATAGGCACATTAATTTGCTGAATAGTGCACTTGTGTGTTGACCAGTGGAATTGTCTCCTCGCTCTAGTTTATGACTTTCTTCAACTGGCAAATCAAACACAAGCCCTCCTAGCTAAATCGATCAACACAACTCGAGTGATACACTCGGTGTACATCAAGAATTGCGGCCTGTTTTCGGTGGTCTAAGTTGAATCGCATGTCAAATCATCATTAGCCGGTTTCTTGGCCCAAAGTAGAACACTCGAGACGAGTGTCGCTTTGTTATAATGACTCAATTCGTTCTTTACAACACCGCTCCTCGGGCCAAACACCGAAACTGTGTTTAATTAACAAATTGTCTGCCAGTTCTACTTTGAACTGCAATTTGTAAATTGATTTTTAATTATGTTGAGCCTGTGTTTGTCGCCGACAAATTGTCGGTGACACAAACCAGCAACGAAGTTCTATTTTAAATTACACAGTTGAGTGTTTGTGATTAATTAATTTATATTTTGGTTATATTTAGTCACAATAATGGTCATATCGATTGGTGGTCCAATTAATTAGGCTATTTTGCCAGATGACTTTGAAACTGGCGTCATGTTCGCATTACATTGGCACGATTAATATGCCAACTCAGTTTAATTCTTTCCATTTCATCATTAACGATTCCGGCAACTCACCACTGGGTAATTGTTTTTTTTATTGATGACTTACCATTGGATGCTTAAGTTATCGGGGCATTTAACAGTATGAATAAAGAATGCTATTCTGGCGCGCACTAAACACCAAGCAATGAAAGTGATTCTAAAACAAATTTAATGTGTTACTGAATGCCACTTCGGGCTTTGCTCAGCAGAAGTCCGAGTTTGTCACCATTCTTGCAGACCACATCGAACAGATGCATGTACTGAAAGAAAAGGAAATTGACCAGAGTGATCAGTTCCTTAAGTTGTTTCTTCTCGCTTCGGATGGTTGCCTTGCGACGGTCCTCATACTGGGGATAGCTGGCGATGCGAGTCATCTCCTTGGCGTGCATGTCCAAGGCCTGAGTCTCCAGTTCACCATATTGCTCGATGGCCCACACTTGCACTTGCTTAAACTCGGCACGAATGTCTTGCAGAAGACTGTACTCGAATGCGGACCTTTTATCGTAACTAGGCACAACCAGATCGATGGCGAGACAACAATCGAACATGGACGATTGCATATCCTCCAGTTGGTCAAGAAGGAGCTTAACAAGCTTGTCCACGGCTCGGTTTGCTGGAATAACTCCATTTGGCAAAAGGAACGAACTGGTGCTGAAGTCCGCCAACGTGTACAACTCGTGGTACTTGTCAACCTTGGCTCGGCTGCTCAATTCAGGGAAATATTTTTTGAGTTCGACTTCGGCAGTGAGACACTTTTGCTTCATTCGCTCGTAGTTGAACTCTTGCCGGCGCAACTTGTCGATTTCGGCTATCTTCTTGGGGAAATCACTCTTTACAATTTTGCAGAAAAGGTCGACGTGCTCTCGAACTAGGACATTCTCGATCGGTTCCTTCACAAGGTGATCATTCTTGACTTTCTTCGACGAAGCTTTGCCTTTCAGCTTGGGTAGCTTCATGGAGCAAGGGCAAATGCGGTACAATAAATAAATGACAATGTTTCACTTTGAACAGTTTATTTATGGAAAAGCAACTAAATGTTTGTTTAGGGAAATATTCGAACAGAACACATAAATGTGTAATGCATTAAGCTTCATTCATTAGTGAACAACTTGGCAACCAAATGGTGATGAAGTTAGGCACTAGCTGCTAAGAAAGGTAATAGCTCAGAGTGGCCTGCTTGGCTTTCATCAAGAGAAGGTCGTAGTCGAGGAAGTAGTACATTAAGGACAGGACTAGATTACAAGAAATAAGTCACTTTGATGGTAGTCAATGAATTCTACTTACGAATGGCAGACACAGCAACGACCGTGAACAGAAGAATGCCGATGCTCACCTTGAGAGAAAGTGAATCGGTGGTATGGCAGCCAAAGTACTGGCGCCAGTGGACTCTATTCTTCAGAGCGATAGACTGATTGAGCAAAGTGGGCTTCTTGATCTCCCATACGTACTGTACCAGATATTGTGAATCGACAACTACTTCCTCCATCAAGAATTGATCAGTATGACCGGGTTCTCGGTGCACCGCCCACATACCAATCACCTCGTACTCTATTTTGAAAGTCAAATCGATTCCCAAGGCAAAGTTTGGCGGTAGAATTATATGTTGCCGATCATCGAATCGTTTGAAGACATGGAGTTGATTTTTAGAATTGCTCTGGTTTAAGTCATATTCGTAGTAGAACGAGTTGTATTTGTTGTTGTACGATTTTAGCATGTAATTGTCTGAAAAGAGAGGATGGTCTGGATAAGCATTTTTTACTTGCTTCAGGCACTTCATTCCAAAATTTGGTTTCCGTTCATTGCAACCACAAAGAGGGTACATCGGGTATGGGTCGATGCAGCTAAACTCTGATCGATGGTCGGGACCATACCACCCGCATACTTTCACAGAGTCCTTATTGCCTTTGGTGTAGTAGGTGCGCACGAGAAACCCACCCCAATGAGGGGCCCAGAAACCACATTGAGGGATTTCAAAATCTGCACAAATAGATTAGTGAAAAATATTTCTTTGACAAATTTGGTTTAAACAGTTCCTGGTAATACAAACCTTGGTCGACCTCGGCGGTGACAAACTGGTCGATCACTGGTGAGCCAGGCACCCATCGATACAAACGATTCTCCTTATTGGTGTCGTCGTAAACGTTGAGGTACAAATAGAACTGGTCCTGGAACACATTGTCAAACTGGATCTCATCGCAGAACTCAATGTTGCTGAATGTGACTTTTTGAGCTCGAACTTGTCTTGCCAATGCTTCGATGCCACAGATTAGCACGACAATTGTCAACTTGAACATGGTCGCACAGCTTGGTCAGTTAATGACAAACAGCGAGTAGAATCAATCATTATTAGAGCGGTAAACTCGTTTCGAACTTTCCATTTCGATTGCTCCTAACTAACTTGCCAATTCAAGTTACTTGTGGCTGACATTAATTCGAACCTACGTGCGCCAAACATTAGTAACCAAAAACAAATACAAAATAGGTTACCTCCTCACGAGTATCATTTGTTTGTTGTCGAATCGAAATTGATGGGACGTTTTGTCAATTGAACTGATCCAATGAAGGCTGTGCACTCTGAGTCATGCTTCACTGGTGCAACCATTTGTCTCACTGATTACAATTCGATTGCGATCAATTTGGTCCAAATTTGTCTGTTTTGTTCAAACTGTCACACTAAAGTGCTTTAAATTTATTGCTAATCTGAAAGCCGATTTGGTCTGCTGGTGCAGCCGCTTGCCGCGGCTCGAAAATGAATCCACGAGAGAGTGCCAAACACGAGCACAATTGCGACATTGCTGTAGTTAAATGTTCAATGCAACTTTACTTAAAATTGATTTTCACATTTTAATTAGATCAAAGCTCGACTGGATCACTCTCCAATTAGCAGTGCAATCTATTTACGAGCGGACCATTGGACTCGATTGCAAATTGCATTCTGCTTGTTCCTGTTCGATTGTCATTCAAATGAACTACTCCGCACACTGCACACTGGGCCAATTGTCTTTGTTAATTACCATAATTGTAATTATTTTTTGTGTCCGCACGTTCACCGGGATCGTTGACGGTCGAGGACGAGAGCAAATATTTAATTTAATTTAATTTAATTTACTTGTTTGTTTGTTGCATTTTGCCTTCGTCTGGTTCGTTCTCTTTTGGTGAAACATTTTTTATGATAAGAACACAGACACAGGCTTGGGCCTGGGGATTGCCACTGTGCTTGAATGGTACGCAAAAAATGGGCTTACTCTCAGCACAGAGCAGCAAAACAAAGCCTGCTATCGCACCTTGATGAATTAATCAATTGGTGGTGTCGCAATGGCGCCGTTGTCGCTAGATCGCCAATTGCCACCATTCACCATTCCTCAACATTTATAATCAAAAGCAAATATTTAAACATTCTTACGTGTCATCTTGCATTGGACTGAGTCAAAATGAAATTCAATTTCATTTTCACACCAAGAAAGGCACAAATGTCTTGTTTGACTTAAAAATAATTAATATTTAACAATTAATTTGTATTGATTTTGTAAATTAATTTTTTAATTAGTTCCCATCCAATCAATCTATGGTACGTCATTTGTTTAGAGCCTCATCATGGTACTCATAGGACAATCTCGATTGAGTGAATCTGTGTGGCATATGGTTGAATGACCCATTTGATCCATTGGCGAGTAGCATCATTTAAGTGGTAACCTGCAAGTGTAAACTACTGCCAGCGAGTGCAATCGATTTACATTTAAATTGTGTTTGCTCGGTGTGGAGCGATTTGTTTTGGTTCAAAATTTGTCTGTCTGCTTGGCTGAGTTGGTCCAGATTGGATTCGGTATAATTCGGTCGTTATCGTTTACGGATGGAAATATCTGCTGGGTCGTGTGGTTGTCGGTTCCGGCTGGTGGACTGTTGAGTTGCTGGTGTCGAACTTGTTTGCCCGCTCGGGCCGAGTGCATCACTCATTTGCATATGCAAACAGACTTGTACACTTGTGCCTGGTTGCATTATTTATGGTCCACTCTGGCTGGCTATTTACCGTTTGGCCAGGTTATTAATCACATACAAGGACAAGTGGGAGCCAAACAACAAACAAGCAATAATGAAATATTCATTATAATTATTGCTAATCGGCTCTACTCCATTGCTATGACAGTGCACCGTCATATCGGACGCATTGTGAAACGAATGTTGTCCCGTCCTGTGCAAATGTCCCCATGCTAATCGACATTTCGTTATCGTCAGCAAGTTTCGCTGCCCTCCACCTCCCTCACCGTCCCTCCCTTTCTTGCCCGAGTCCTCTCTCCTTTTCCTTCTCCAATTCATATTTAGCCAGATAATGAATTGTTCAATATAAATCTCTTGTTGCTCTTGTCTTTGCTCTCACTATCCAGCGGTTGTCGTCCCGATTTGTTCAGTCTCACCGTGTTCGCTTCCCTCGCGTAATGACTTTCCCTTTCTGTGAATAGATAACATTAGTTAGTAGTGATTATGTAATTAAATCGATTTAATTAACTTAATAGCAAGTCGCTATTATTGCCCGAGCTGTAGCATGAGCTAGCGGTATCGCTCAAGAACAGGTACATTCGTAGGTGCCTCATTGGAGGCTGTTTCATAAGTTGGCCCACTGCCCGGTGATGGCACAATTACAGTCCAATTGCATCATTCATCATGGTGATTATCGTATTCCGGCTCATCTGACCAACACTGCTCATGAACTAGGCCACTCGGTGCAAATTTGTCGGCCTGTGGACCGTTCCAGGATCTTAGTACAAACAACTGCCGCTTAGGACCTCGCAACAGAAGGTCTCGCTTGACTGGACCCAGTGCGCAGTAGGCGACAAACTTGATTTACTCGGTCGGTGTTAATTGAGTGGACAGTTGGCTGGACTGGGACCAAATGACACACGCACACACACTGTGCCACACAACCTGGTGAGACGCATTATCGCACTAGATTGGTTATTATGTAACTCGATAATAGTGCCGTGAGACTCGATTTGTTCGATTGATTGTTCATTCTGTTCAGACTGTTCAGTGGTTCAATTTAATTGCACCGCCAATGCAAATGGCATTGCAATGTCTATGAGCCAGCGAATAAATTGGGTGAATGTGCAAATCGAGTGTTGACATTGTTTAGTTAAGCCATCACAAGTGCAAGCAAAGTACACCACCAAATAGAATTCATCCACCAGTCAGTAGATGTACAAATTCAATTTGGCCAACTTGTCTCATGCGTACTGCGCAGTGATTGTCCTCTCGAATGGTTAATTCAATCTATGCTCTCGGTAATTATAATCATGTTTGCTCCTAATTAAGTGTTATACTGTTTCGATTGCTTCTCAAGTTCTTTGTTATTTTGTCATTTGTGTCCTAAATAGATCAAATTATGTTTGCTTGTGATCGTTGCTTCGCAAGGTGTAAATTGCTTAATTGTGAACTAATTAGCAGACTGCATGGCACTTATCAACAAGCCCACAGTGCGCTGGTCATTGATGCAGATGATTCAATCACAGTCGAATCGACCAAAACCACTGCTGCTTGTCACATTAGCATTCCATACCAGTCTGTCGATGTTGGCTTGATTGTTACATTATTAGATTTGTCACTCGCCGATTCGTGATTCGCATTGTAATGAGTTCGACAAGAACAAGTCTCCAGTTGGGCTTGTTGTGATGACCAATCGATTTGGTGATTAAAGCAACCTGCCCCATTGAATCACTGGCCGATCGCACTTGGTGCCGCTCACCTTGCCGAATCAATCGAACATTGTCCAGACGTAATTTGATGGTCCATTTGGTGTGCACTCACTGGCTCGACTGTGGCTCAATTGAGCCTCACTACTGTTCAGTGTCATTTGTGTTTGGCAGCACACAAAGCATTGCCACACAATAGACCGAGACCACTTTGCAATGCTAGCAGAATGCAATCGAAACCGATCGGTGCCGAGGCCCATTGTGAGCGACATTGGTGCAGTGTCGGACCGTTTGTTTGTGGTACTTTGCCATTTGCATTGACTGTGCAGTCAATCCAAAGATCGGTTAATGCGATTACGGTCGATTATCGTGCTCACCGCAATTAATCGACGAATTGTTGAGCGATCACTCCACTCCACTCAACACACTTAATCCGTATAACTTCACTTTGACTCAATTGCACAGAATACAAGCTAGATAGATTGCCATATAGAATTGCGACTGATTTCAATTCGATCGCTGATCGTCGATCGAATGAATCCTCATTTATCATTTACCTATCTTGGCAGGTGATCGGTTGATGCATGGCAAGTTGTAATAATCTTAATTAGTGTCACATTCATCGGAGTATCATCATCACATCAATAAACTTAATCAATTGTAATATCGTATATCTTATCTGATAACTTCCAAATTATCAATTTGTCTACTAAAAACACAGTCCTATAATAGATAAATATAGAAAAATAATCTAAACAAGTTGTAACACAACAGAGAACATTCGCCCTCTGGTGGGGGCAAATAACATTTAAAATCGCTATAAAAAGTAAATTTATGAAAAATATAAATATCCATTGGAAAAAATCAGTAGTGGCTAGTGATGTTATTTTCGAATATTCGAATATTCGAATAGGATTTTCACACAGTATTCGAATACTAAGATATTCGAATATTACCCAAATTTCAAAATTTAGTATTCGAATATTCGCGAATAATATTCGAATATTCGACAAGTATTCGAATACCTATCATAATTTTTTTATCAGATAAAACTTGTTTTTCCGCTGTCTTTTTTTATCGTTAGACATTTCCCCCAATTTGAAGGGTGGAAGGATTCTCAAAATGAGTTTGCAAAATCTTATCTTCCAATTGTTCTGGCAGTTTTCACCAAATTGGATCATAACCCTCAAATGGCCTGGCTTGAGGATTCCTCAAATGAACCGTAAAATTTTTATTCCACAAATAGAGTTCGGGAAGTTCCACAATTAAGTTGGTAGATTTTGTCACTCAATTGATTCGTCGTGGCGTGAACATGCACATTACAAAACGAAGAATAGAATAACTAAAGCTATAGAATCAAATGATGGATTTTAATCCAAATTTATCAATTATTAATTGGCTCCTATTTCACTGACCGACTGGTAGATGCTTTACACCGGACAGAACAGACATTCTCCTTTCCATCCTTGGCAACAAACAACACTCGACACGGCACGGGTTATGGTGCAATGCCGATATTTGTCACATAATGACAGAAAACAATAACCCGAGATGTGTAGAGTCTACACATGTACACTGTAGACAATTAAAATATCAATGATTGGATTATGGTAGAGTTGTGTAATGCTTTTGTATGGCACATGTGAGCTCTAAATGTTCACAGAGGTGTGAATTAGATGATAATAATTCCATATCGGTGATGTGTTGCGATAAACTAATGATATGGGCAAACAAAGAGAAATATCTAGTCAGTTTTCAATTAAAAATATCAATGATTGGCTTATGGTAGGGTTGTGTAATGCTTTTGTAAGGCACATGTGAGCTCAAAATGTTCACAGAGGTGTGCATTTTATGAAACAAATTCCATATCAGTCAATAAGTATAAGATAAGTTTAATTCGATAAAATTTACCAACTCAATTAGGGAAATCCCAAGCCTAATTCAAAACTCCTCTATTGGAATTTGTAATAAATTATTCAGAATAAGATTTTTTAAACTCATTTTGTGGAATCCTTCCATCCGGCAATTTGGGAGGTTTGCCTCAAACGACCAATTGTGGGAAATGATTTAACTAATGAATCAAGAATAATCCAAGCCATTATTTTGGAATCACGTTCCAATATTCAAATTGTCAAATTAACTTCAATCGGACCATTTTCTAACTAAACTATCTAAATAAGCAACATTACGGTGCCTCATTTACCAGCCTTAATTGCCTTTCTTGAACGTGTCTTCACAAATTCCTAGAAATGCACCTTTACTTTCATTGTCTCACATCATATGTAATGACTCACTTTCAAATTATCGACTAGTCCAACTAACTTCATTACCTTGCTATGACAATCAATTTAAGCAGATTTCACCTTTCTGATAAGAACAACAAGATTATTCGTATATAAGTTATATTCGATGATCCAATTGGAACATTTTCCAAGTAAATTATCTAAGTAGGCAACATTTATGGTGACTCGTTTGTCAGCCATAGTGGCCTGTTTGACGTTAAAAATTCCGAGAAAGACACTTAAACTTTCATTGTCATTGTCTTACACCACATGTAATGAGAAAACTTGCTAAGGTGAAGGTGGCAAACAAGCTCTACACGAGCTGGCTATTAATTTGCCTAGACACTTGATCAAATCCGACAAAATGAATTCAAGTAATGCTAACAGGCACAATGTGTATTTCAAAACACTAACTAATTAAGAGTAAATTGACTTAATTTGATTGTGATAATATTCGAATATTATTCGAATTATTCGAATACCAATAAAAGCCATATTGAATATTCGAATATTCGGAAATTTTTCAAAACTGCAGTATTCGAATAAGAATATTCGAATATTCGCGAATATTCGAATGCCGTATTCGATTTTAACATCACTAGTAGTGGCCCATCTTAATGGAATAACAAATATCAATAAATAGTTGAAAAGGCATTGAATAAGACAATTATTGATAATCAGTCTAATCCGGTGAATTTTTGTTTGTCTTTTTTGAATACCTAAGTATTGTTTCACGTGATTACGAATAATCTTAAGATTTTCTAAACTTTAAATCAATTTGTACATTAGGGAGTAACCAAACAAGATTTAAATTATTTTGAAACAATGTAAACATATTGTTCAATCGATCCTTATATGCGTACAGGCAGTGATAGATATGATGAAAAAATTAGAATGCAGTTTTCAAGGTTGGAGCCAGAAAATATTAATCAAAGTAGAAGAGCAAAAAGATCCCAAGTAACAAACTAGAAAATAAAAAAATAAAATTGAACCTGAAATCCAATTTAAAAATTAGCAAAAATGATACAAATGCTACAATTAAAAACATACCATAATCAAAATGTAAGTTTCAACCCGACTTATGAATGCTCATAATGGCCGGCTTGGTCATATGAATGGTATATAAGCTCATAAATGGCCTTACAAAGATCGAGCATTTCTTTGTCGACATGTTTCAATGATTCTGTAGTGTCAAACGGAGAATTAGTGGATCGATGGTAAAAATCAAACTGAGGCATCAGGTCAACAGAGTCAAAGCGAATAATTGGCTCCATAATGCTGGGATCGGGAATAATACCGAACTGAGAAGAAATCCTTTGGTAAGCAAGTTCACGATTAAGGTTGTTCTCAATCAAATCTTGGAAAAATTGCTTTAGTCGATTCTTCTGATAATTTATGTCAGCGAGATATTGTCGAGCTTCGTAATCAAAGACAAGTTGGCGAAAACGCGCGCTTGGTTGACCATTTCTAGCTATTTGTAAATGGTCATTGTCATTGGGTCCAATCACAGAAATTTGATTTTCGTCTGCCTTCGAAGTTGTGGCATTCCTATTTGTTTGTTTGATTGTGCCTTTAGGGTTTGATTTAGTAGATGTGTTAACTTTTGAGTTGCGACTCGTCTTAGAAATATTGGCTAAAGTTGATTGAAGATCCATTACTGGAACACCCATAATAGAGCTCTGAGTAGAAGCAGCATCTGAGTTGTTGTCATCATCAATTGTAACTAATCCCTCAAATTCAGATGTGTCTGTTAGTTCAATAAATAAGCTTTTATTATTGTCCGTTCCATTTGTGGTCCTTTCTAGAAAATCTCCATCAACCTCCATTGACTCAACAGAAGCATTTGTAGATTTCGAGCGTTTATTAGAATTCTTTTTGGACGATAACTGGAGATTTCGTTTTAAAGAATCTTGATTTGGTGTGGATATGTTCGATAGAATTTGATTTGAGGTGCTCTTTTTTGATGTAACTTTATGCTCAAGTAACGTTGTATTTGGTTCAGGAATAAGATTCTTCGATTCAATTTTAGATTTGCTATTTGATTGCCTGGTTCGAATTCTCTTGGTGGTAGTACCATTAGGTGTTGATGTATCGGTGACATTAAGATCAGAAGCATTCCCCTTTGCCGGAGTTTTCTTTGCACTCCTAGATGCCCTAGTAGAGCGGTTACTAATTGATGTTTTGGGAGTTCCAGAAATTAATGATTGGTCATCTGTAGCAATTTCTTTCGTTTTGTTGGCACTTTTGCTTTTAGAACCACTATTCACATTAGATTTCCTCGAAGAATTAGACGGAGTTGTTTTAAGAGGCGACATTATCTTATTTGCCGTTTCTTGATATCTCAATAAACTTGGACTTGCGGAGTGGCGCTTATTGTCTTCAGATTTTGACAAATCAATATTACCGGTGGAAAATCGTTGAAAAAGATCGTCGTATTTCGTATTGATACTTCTCTTGTCTCTGTTCAAATCTTTGATTCGGTCTCCGATAGCATTATCCTTATTTGTTTTTGATGTGCCTCCACCTAAGATTGAGCTGGCAGCTGCCTTGATACTTTTGACAATAGAAGAAGACCGCTTACTTCGTCTAAGTGTTTCCATCTGAACGATCAGGTGGTTTGGATGGCCAAAGGTGAAGTCTTAATACAGCGAAGACAGCAAAACGACTCAAACAAAAGGCGGCATCGAGGCAAAACAAACCAACAGTTAGGAAACAAACGAATCTATCGATATGTTGAGTCGTACTTCATTAGTACAGTCATGCGATACGAATCATACGATCGATACACCAAGGGGTAGTGGAACGAGTTCTATACATATTGAGTTGTTCACATATGAAGGTACCGTAATAAAAGTGAGAGATAGTTCTACTGAAGGGTAGTACTGCACTGTGAGGCAGCCTTCTTTGTTGACAGAACAGTGTTTTGAATGAATCAGCAATTGAGCAATCTTGCGAGTGACATCTCCAAAGTGCACTTAGTCATTGGACATTTTGCTCTCAGTGCAGTGCAGTCATCTTTGTCTTTATCTGACGACCACGTGAAGCCTCAAAGCAAAGGGTCAAACAGTGTTGTATAATAATTGTCTCGTCCTGTGTGAAGGGATGGTACTGCGGTAAGCAGGAGCAACAATAACAACAGCAGTGCATCGAGGAGCGAATTGAATTGACTGGCTGAGCCGCTGAGCAGAAGCAGCATCATCTCATACTATCTGGAGTCACGGTCGGCAGGGAGTGTTGACAGTGGCAGCCAGGGAGCCACCATCCATCCACCATCGTGCATGCATCGATCTGTAAGTAACAGCTACAGAGACTGCCTCAACCGACCGAGCATCATCTCGCCACCTCTCCATAGTGCGAGTGTGATCTCCATTTTGCACTCTAGCAACAGTCTCCACCACCACAATATCATCCGTGATTCTGTTACCCAGAATTGTGGACATATTTCACTGCCTATTGTTGAGCAGTGAGACACAAGAATCCCAAGTAACCAACACATCGCCAGCGAGTATCTAAAGCCTCAACCTTGGACCATCACATCTCTATAGCCTTCACATCTTTGCGCTTAATCGAAACTGATAAGCGAGCAAGTGAGATAACTACCAGAAGAGATACGACACGAGACTCACGGACACAATACACACAGGAACATATTGTTGCGTGTATGTTTGGACATTACAATTATGGTTTGTTATTTGTTATGCCTATTTACTTTTGTATTTTGCTTTCAGTAATACCTTCATTTTTTTGTTGTGTTGCTCTTTCTATTGGCAACGAACGACAATTTCGCTTTCCACTATTACCTAATCGATTTGTTTCTAAATCTAAACTTTTATTATTTTTATTTGCAGTTTCATCATTTTTGCTGATTCTTAACTACCATTATCTTTCTGTATGATTTT
Organism: Rhizoglyphus robini; assembly: GCA_023373905.1. NCBI lineage: Eukaryota > Metazoa > Arthropoda > Arachnida > Sarcoptiformes > Acaridae > Rhizoglyphus > Rhizoglyphus robini. The sequence goes on along the minus strand of JAKIJQ010000001.1, from coordinate 6,494,806 downwards.
ACATTGTTTGCAGTGAGTAAATTTCAACATGTTATTTGTTATTTAATATTTATTTTTATTAGATATTTTATTATCAAGCATTTCATTACCAAATGAAACAATTTAATTAGGATTGTTTTACTAAATGATCTCAACTTCTTCGAATTGAACATTCGTTTTAATCAAATTGTAAATTTCGAAATGTTGAAAAATACATCATCTACAGCAACCAAGAATTCTACCTGTCTGAATGGCAATGCATCTGTAAAGAATAGTGCTCCAGTCAAAACTAGTACCGCCTGTACCAAGAATGCCACAAGCAATACTAGTGTAGTGACAAAAAATACAAAAAATACTACGACATGCACTAAGCAGCAAACTGTAAATACAAAGAATAGTACTACCTGCATTAAGAATACAACAATTATTGAGAATCCGACGTGTAAGACGACTATTAAGGCACAGTTTAGCATCCCAGTTGTACCCAAATGTCAATCGGCCAAAGTGCCTCTTACATCGTTTCTAAGAAATATGGCAGCTAATAACCAAACAGCAAATACCAATACAAACACAAATGCTAACTCTAATACAAATACTACTTCAGCAACGACAAATGGTTCTACAAATACAAACAGTAACAATGGCAATAGTACTTCAACATCGGCCAAGGTTGAGAATGCTGAATTACGAATAATCATAATCGACGAAAATTGGAGTCAGTACTGTTATCGAATTAAGATCAACACTCCTTTCGGAAAGTTGATCAATCGATTTTGCCAGCAGGTGAGGAAGATTGACCATAAATCAGTGCTTTTCTGGTATCATGGACGCTTGGTGGAGGATGAAGACACTCCGAAAACGTTGAACATAAAGGACGGCGAAGTGATTCTGGCACATTATATCAAATAGCAACGGTGACCAACGATGATTAGTGGCACACATCCGAACATTACGAGACTCATAGTCAACCGAATCGGAACCAGAAGCAATCTCAATCATTGTCCTGTTAGTTCTTTCAAATAACCACAAAACATGCATTCTATCAGCTCCAATCAAACTTGTTAGTTTTTTCAATATTTAGATTCGTTCATCTTCGAATATAGTAGAAAATAGTCGAATAATATTATGAATATAATATCTTCCATCTTGACGACCATGTACAACCCGAAATACGATCTTCGTTAGTTCGACTACTCGACTAATTGTCTCATCATTTATATTCTCATCCGAACATTGACCACACCGTAACACACCAAATCTAATATATTTCCACTCTTGATCTTAGTTTTGTGACACTTATTTTGTTATATTTGTTAGTTTGTTTTGTCTGTGTTCTTTTGCCCATTTTATCTTCATTAGTGATTATTATATTATGTATCAATTTGTACATCAAATGTAATCTTGAGTTTGATATTTTATTTGGTCTAACAGACCCTGCAAGCTCGAGCACCAATTGTGAACAAGTTCTCAGTGTCACGACACATTAATGTACACATTATTTATACTTATGGACAAGTTTGTGTCGATGTTCTTGTTCAATTATATATTCATATTGGTGTAACAATCAGACGCTCTTATTTTTCTTACATATGATTTATATTTACAAATGGAATATTTTATTATGAATCTGATTATTTTGTACTTGAGGCAACATTGCCATGTAATATTGTGTGAATATATTGTCTTACTCGATTAACACAATCATCGTCAAGTTTAGAATTGTCATTAAAGCGTTTTATTGCTATTTGAATTCATTTCATTCTCGCGTCAACTCAAATCTGCGATTCTTGGTCAATTTTCTCTGACATTTTAAGTAGCGGCAAGCTAGTAAGTACATGTGAGTCCTATTTCAACATAGTACGACTTGCGCGCGCTGTACTACAGCCTATTTTCACTCGGCTCATTAGGCTTCCCTCCAAAACATGCCAACTCGTTTTGTGTTGTTTTGTCCATAATTTTTTGTTTTTCTCTCTTCGTTATTCAAACCCACCGAAGTCCTATGTCACCTTCACCTGTGTCAATGTCGTCCAGTGATGTCAGACATTGATGAGTTGTTTACTGCCGCTGAGGAAGCACCCGAAGGTGACTTTACCGTGTCATCTAATAATCTAAATAACTCTCGTGCCACTCCGTCTACTTCCAGAAAAGATACTTCTTTGTCCAAATCTAAAAGTGTGACCAAAAGCTCGATAAAGACCAAACAAACAACTAAGGAACCTAAGAGAAGGCGCATTATTGAGAGCGACAGTGAAAGTGAAACTGACGAACAAAATAGCGAAAGCGGCGAAGGTGAAGACTCTACTTTGAACCAATTAGCTGTCTCTGGATTTGATCCGACTTCTTTTCTTGATACTCTGATTTCCAATTTAGAGGATAAATACAAGGACGACGTTTCAGATCAGGAAGAAATTGACATGGTGAACCTTGAGGTAGTCAAATCTAACAAAGACGTCTCAAACGGAAATAAATCTCAAGTGAAAGAAAAGAATCTAATTTCAAAACAAAGCAAAATGGCTAAATTGAGCAATAACTCAAAAAAATCGGAAACAACTGTCAAACCCAAAAAAGCTAGACGTACGATAATCGAATCTTCTGAGGATACTGATGATGAAGATTATGACAATGTCCCTGTTAAGGTTTCTAAACCAACCAAAGTTCGTCAGCAAATTGACAATTCTAAAAATGGCAGAAACATGCCTTCTAGTTCCAAGGGAGCTATTGATTTTTCTAAGCGACCCCAACAGAAACATCCTCATCAGACACAAAGGCCTGATGGCAAACTTCAGAAATCTCGCCACCAACCTGAACTGAGCCAAAATGACTTCGATTACGAAGACGATCAATATGTTGGACATGAACATTATCCACCTAGACCAGTGGCAATGAATTATTCTTCGTACAATCCAAACGAAATGCCCGGACCCAACTATGGTTATCCGCCACATTCACATTATCAAGACGATGGATATAATTTTGATTATTCTCGCCAAGCACCTTTCCCAATGGATTATAATCGACCAAGCAAAAGACCCATGAATGATTATTATGAACATCTTCAGTATTCTGGCTACCCTAGACCAGTTAAAATGGCCACACAGAGGCCTATGAACGATTGGGGGTATGATGGGTACTCCAATCAATACGGGCCAAATTATGATCGCAGAGAGCTTGCTAATATTCCGCCCCGCTTTGGACAGATGCCTCAGTCATTCAATACGCAAAGATCTAATTATTCCCAACCGAATTATCCCGCGGAATCATATTCCAACAGTAGGCATTATAATACTTCCGAATATCAACCAGAAATGCAGAATTTTTCACAAGTAGACCAATATTTGCCTAATGAGCCAAAAATGGCAGTGGTCAATTATCAATCAAAACAGCCCCTTCTACCACCTGATCTTCCCATTTCGGAAAGTTTTCAACCTGGAACGAGTGTCACTGTAACGAGACATGAAGTGATGTACAAGCCATCAATGGAACGTTCTATGAATTCCTCGACTGCCTTAGCTCTTCCAATGCAACCACTTAAATCGGTAAACAAAATTTTCAACCGAACTAAGATGGAGGAATTGAACTATCAAAAATCGTCTTTAAACGATATGCTCAAACAACTATTTGAAGAACCCGAAAATGACATGGCATGTTTTCTAATTAAACTAGCGCAGGTTGAATTGAAGAATTCCAAATTGCCTCGTTCCAGCAAGAACATGACTCCAATAATTCGCTTCGACTATGATCAAGTGCCGCAATTTGAGTTTTATTTGCGAGCACCATCAACAAGGCAATTTTCTATTGTCGAACTGGTGAAGAATGTGGATGACGAAACGATAAATTTGTCCAAGATGATTTATCAATTTTTAGAAGAAAAAACTCCCAATTGTTTTGCAAATTAAATTGAAACCGAGTAAGGATATATTAACATTTAATTATGTTTCTATTTATTTTAATTTCTATAGTAATTATATTACTTATTTAGAGAAATGCATTTAGAGTTTTGATTCATCTTGATTAGTGTTTTTTCTACATAACTTTTGTGAAAGTCAGTTTCGACCACTTGCTCATATATTTGTCTCCTTTACTTACCACCGAAACTTCTAACCATTTGGCACATCTCAAGATGAAATTTTGCTCCACTGCCAGCTATTCATAATTTTATTTACCATTTTTGTATCCAGTTGTAAATCAATACCGAATACAAGGTATCAATGCATATATGATTCTTTCTATACGGTTGCTCATTTAATGTAATTTTATTATCCACAATTTATTATATGATAAACCAACTTTCATTGGAAAATTACTTGAATTGTTGTTTAATGGACAAGAGTGCTCTTATTTTTTACCTTGACAATCTGTTGAAAAAATTGTCCATCAATTGCTGTACCATTAATCAAATGCGATCATCGATTAAATGCTATAATCATAAATTACGTTTATTTTCAATTTCAAAGTGCACGTACGTCATCTGTGGATGTGACCAATCAAAATGCTCCACTGTTGTGAATGCGATTGCAGTCTGTGTTTGTGTTTGCGTTTCGTCGTGTCAAGGCAAACTGCACACCAAACTCATAGTTCTATCAGATAGAACCACTTGACCACCAACTCTTCGATTTTATTTGTTCGGTAAACAACTGGTTGGCTTTGGCTTTTGGTTCCATTTCCACTAGGTCGTGTAGTTTCAGTGTCCGTGACACTGCGCGGTTTATTTGGCCCAGTCAGTCTCACCACTCAACTGAATTGTAACAGTAGTCCGACCAAATGGCCGCACAGCCTGGTTCCCGCCAAACGGCCGCCACTAAAAGGCCTGTGACCGCGGTCCGAAGGCTTAAGCAAGACTACATGATGATAGTGAAAGATCCAGTGCCGTATGTCGATGCCGCTCCGCTGCCTTCAAATATACTCGAATGGTATTTCCATGTACCCACAACACTGTATTAACGTCATTTTCTGTCAATAGGCATTATGTGATTCGTGGACCAGAAGGTTCTCCATATCACAATGGGATTTATCACGGAAAATTACGATTTCCTCCGGATTATCCCTTCAAACCGCCCTCAATTTATATGATCACTCCGAATGGCCGCTTTAAGCCAAACACTCGTCTCTGTTTAAGCATTTCCGACTTTCATCCAGATACCTGGAATCCCACCTGGAACCTGTCCACAATTTTGACAGGATTGCTAAGTTTTATGTTGGAAAATAATTCCACTTATGGCTCGATTATTACGACTAAACGCGAGAAACAAATTCTGGCAAAGAAGAGTTGGGAATACAATCACAACGATTCGCTTTTTTGTGAACTCTTTCCTGATATTGCAGACGTACGTATTATTTAAACGTAAAAAAGTTTCATAATTAACTAAGTATTTTCTCAAGGAAATCAAACACGAGCTTCAAAAACGAAAAGAGGCCGAAACCAATTCAGTGAATAACGCCGTAAAAGAACTTGGCAGTCAGATTGGACTGATTAGATCGGATGCCTCAACCAATGCGACCAACGGTACGGGCCAGCAACGTTCCAACAAATTTATTTGGTCCATACTTTACAACTTGATTGCGGTGGTTGTTTTGGTAATTTTCTTTTATGTAGTTCGTTTTGTTCTTCGTGATACGAACATGTTTGGCAGCAATGCCTCTTCGTGATTTATTTAATGCCATTAGAGGTACAATTAATTTCCTCTCATATGCAAATTTACAAGCTTGTTGCCATTGTCAATAGAGTTCTTCTATTCATTTTTAATAATTATTAATGCACTATTTGTATCATATACGATATATCACAAGTGCAGTTCCATTTACTTTTTTACTTGTTTCAATTTTATCAATCAACTATGCAATGAAACACACCGAGTATTGTCTATTCTAGAAACGAACTCAACTTTTTGACTACAAGTTGACAACACCAGCACAGTAGCACAATTTGCGAAGTTCTTGAAAACTCATTAAGTTGAATTGGTCCATTATTTGTTTAGATCCTCAATTGTCGCACAACCAGACAAGCTAATCGATGCCTCTTTGCGCATCGAGACAAATACAAGTTGTCTTGTCTCTCCTATTTTGGCTTTATTATTCTTTCTGTTATTATATGTTCTGTTTTCGTTTTATTACCATTTATTTTTGTATTATTAAAGACTATTTTATCAATGAATTAGTGAGAAACAGTTATTTCATTTATAGTCAATGATAAAGGGCTTTATTGGCAAAATGAAATCATAGTCACTTTGAAATGACGTCACAAAATTACTTTGGTTCAAATAGAAACGATTTGCACTCTTATTCACACGAGACAAATTGCCACACTACTAAATGACATTTGATTTGTCAGGAATGTATCGTAGAATGCATCACCAGCAAGAGCGTAAAGCCGCAAAAAGTGGTAAGTACATGAGTCATAAGTTAAAAGGTCAATTATAATGTGCACAACAATAAAATTTCCAAAGACAACAAGGGGATAGAAAAAGGGATATATTTCTTCACATCAAACATGGTCATAGTATATGGTCAATAAATGGTATTTGGTGGTGATTGAGTTAATTGTTGAGCTCGAATCTAGAATTTAGCCCAATCGTCAAACTTAGCAGTAGATGTCGCGTTGGCATTAGTCGCTGAATTGGCGTTGCTCTCGTTGCTGCGAAAAGATTCAAAATCTGACCATAAGTCATCTTCGGTTTTCTTGTTATTTCCATTGGCAGAAATCACATTTTTGCTTGCTGGTACAATTGGATCAAATGCTGCAAAGTCATCGCCAAGGCAAATTGAGTTTGCTGGTGTGAGAATTGGCAAGCCTACTTTTGGCTGGCTACTTTTGCCATCGGTCACAGAAAGTGATTCTAGTCCGTCGAGAAGATCTTGATGAAAGTCGTTAGTGGAATGATGTTCCGTCGAAATGATATCAGAAGAAGTGCTACTATTGCTGCTTGGTGGTGATGATTTTGAGTTGCCCGTAGGCATAAGTTGAGCTGTCTTGCTGATGCCTGGTGGAGGTGGCAAAAGAATGCCACCTGGTGCTCCACTTCCTTTTGGTCGAGCTTTGGCTGAACCAACTTTCTTCTATTGAAAAAAGTAATTGAAAATTAAATACATCAACACTACATAAAAGCACACTGTAAGTACTTACGCCAATATTGAGATTCACTTTGATAGTTTCGCCTTCCTTGAATCCAAGGTCCAACTTGGGAGAATTACTATCTGCATCTTTGTTAGATGTGTTACTTTCCATTTGGACAATTCTGTTTACAATAAAGAATTATGTAAATACTGAACATCAAACGTAAATACCTACTTGAAATGATCTTGAAGAGAAACATTCATATCGAAACTGTCGCTACGGTCAACAAACCCAATGCCGACAAAAGCAGTTCGGCCCGATTGTTCGTTGACTAATTTGAGCACAAAATAACGCGATGAATCGGATACGGTCTCAATTGCCGGACCTGGATACTTGTCGATGGGACACTGACCGAAAAACTGTCCAGTGGACTTTTCGTCCAACTTGATGAAACATTCGCTACCTTTTGCAATCAACCGAAGCCGGCAAGTCCAGTCTGGAGTTTCAAGATTCCAGTCGGATGCTCTGTATGGAAAAGGCAAAACTAGAAACAGGAATCTAATTATAGAATGCTGACCTATAGGCTCGATTAGTGGCTCTTGGTGGAATTCGATAGACTTGAACATCAGGTTTCACCAGCAAAACACGCTCATAATCATCCATTGTTGTTATAGTGTTCAAAGAGAGAGATCGCAACTTGGTAGTAGGAGTAAATCACACAGCAAAATAGAATAAATTCACATAGACTGATTGGAATTGAAAGACTGATTCGTAGTAGATTAACTCCCACCACGAACTGACACTCCACAAGGATATGCTCGTACGTGATCGAGATTGATGACGTTATGGTGACGGCTGGTGCTGGAGTTCCCAATTGACAGAACCACAAGTGTATAATTTGTTTGAGCAGACGAAATTTCCTCCTACCACTGAACAAATCAATTAATGCCGACTATCGGTGCAATTTGTAGGAGTTCGGCTTTGTTCACTTCCGAGCAAACAATTCAAATTTATCATCACATTCGGACGACACAGCTAATCACTTGGCCAATGAATCGTAAAACAATTCACTGAAAAGATTCATTTCGGTAGGACGCTTTCTTGTTTGTTGTCGTCGAACAACTCCACTAAATTGACCTAACCTACTAGTTTGACAGAACGCAACGGTCGAAATAGCTTGTGCCAACATTCACATCTGGTGATGTAATGCTTTACTTTTGTGATTGATTTTGCTCTGATTTGTCTGCTTGGTCCGAGTTTAGCATCACACATCAAGGTTTGTATCTTGTGATAATCTTGCTGAATGTTGCAAACTAACTTTGTGCAAATTTAAGTAAATTAATTGTCAATTTATTTTTAGGCCGCACCAAAATGTCAGCTATATTCAACTTCCAAAGTTTGTTGGTTGTCATTTTACTTTTGATATGCACTTGCACGTACATTCGCTCGATGACGGCAATTCTTGACCGAAGGAAGACCGGTTTTCTCGGCACTTTCTGGAAATGTGCCCGTATTGGCGAACGAAAAAGTCCTTGGGTCGCTGCTTGTTGTGTAATCATGGCTGTGGTGATACTGTTCTACTAAAATCGATTCATGTTTTTCTTTTATTTGTTAATTTATTTTTATACTTGTACCATTAATTGTGTACTGTCTATAATATATTTAAATTGTTCCTCTTAGGGTATTGTACACTCACTTTAACCCATAATGCTTACCCTTTCTCAATGTTGCTTCTAATTTCCACCTGAAATGGCACAAATGCAAAATACAAATGTATAAATGATATTATACTTGTTTTTTATTATCGTTTTATTTTATATTGATTATAAAGCTAATTAGCTAATTATAATTTATAAAGAAATGTGTTTGTTCAGATTGGTCCAACATGATTCATGATGAATTTGTGATTGATAATGAATTTTATGGTTTAAACTGCCTGTACGTATTTGACCTCATCAAAGGCCTTTCGTGCTTTCTTTAACTCTTCGTTCATTGAGAGCAAATCACGGACTCTAGAATACTTTCGTGGATCACGTCGAACAAGATACATGACATCCTCAACGGTAACTCGCCCAGAACGGCCAACTTCTAAAGCCTTCAATGAGATATCGCCTATAAAGTGAATGACCAAGTCTTCAAGCATATCCACTGTTTCGGTGTATGGATTTTGATCGTCCCCAAAGCCGTACATCATGCATCGAAGTTCTTTAGCAAAAAGTCGCTTCTTTCTGCTATCCGAGGAAGATGTTATCATTGGTGGTTGTGGCAAATGTGCCTGTTGTTGTTCTGGTGCACTGTGAGGTTCATTCGAGGTTGCCGCAGAGTCAGGTTGGTTCATTTCTTCCAGACTATCATTATGTGAAGACATTATCGATAAACTAGAATGAGCAATAAATAAATATCTGGGAAGAAAAATAAATTAATAATAAATGATTATGACTATTAAATTGATTGTTTACGGAGATTTATCGATGGGTCAAATGGATTTCTTAAAAATGAAACGTAATTAAAATACTGGGACAATCCTTTGAGGATATCTTAATTATGTCAATAAAATCAAGTTAAAACCGCGTAAAAATGAAATATCAAGATTTGTTTGTAAGCAAACATACAGCTCAAAACAAAAAAGCATTCTTTCGGAAACATTTCTCGATTTTTATTTATCATAACGGAAATTTTACAGAGAACTGAATTGATTCAATCGAACGTGTAGTACACGTGTGAACTAAAGCCACTTTATTTAAAGCGAAGTCTGTTTTGTTAATTTATTCGAGTTTTGGTTATGTTATCTTTTGCCTCAAATTGTCTCGCGCCTTTCTTTTTCAAAATAGGCAACCTAAGCGTTCGACGCAGTTCGACTGTGGCCGGAGATGTCCGCAAGATTGTGGACTCCTTGATCGCCTCCAACAAAGTCGTGGTTTTTTCCAAGTCTTACTGTCCCTACAGCAAAAAAGCGAAACAAGCGCTGAACAGCTACAAGATCGAATCGAAGGATTATTACGTTTGGGAGATTGACAAGGAGCCTAACTGTGCCGAGATTCAAGGATATCTCAAGTCATTGACTGGCGCCCTGACGGTTCCTCGAGTTTTCATCAATGGCAAATTTATTGGCGGAGGAGATGACACCTGGCGAATGCATACCTCTGGAGAGTTGGCCAAGTTACTCAAGAAGTGATCCTTCTCAAGATTAATTGACTTGTAGGTGTAAAGCAAATCTAATTTTATCCAGACCGCCATGTCCAATTAAATGACTATTGCACTATGAATTCGAATTGTCTCTATTACATGCATTTCGCTTGTTTTATTCTAGTTACAAGTACAATGGTATTGGTATACCCACAAAAGTTCATTACTCATTGGCATTGACATTGGACGACAATGTGTCACTAGATGTTGGGAACTAAAGCAATTTGTCACTTGTCGGCTGATGGTGTACCGAGTGCATTCAATCAGTCAAACACCCACCAGTGTGACATAAGTTATATCACATAGCACACCATCGGTGCACTGCTATTTGAGAATAAACGGTCAATTGGCCTCAGATTGCAATCAAATTTGTTCAGCTCGGGGAATCGGTCATAACAAATATCAATTGAAAGTTTTGCTCTATTTGATAATGACTTTACACTGAGCTATGCTTATCTTCCATATTGTCACTATTTTGTGGCTTATCACCACAACTGCCGTCGGCGTTGGTAACAATTTTGCCGAACTTGACCAATATCTCGATCCATTCGATCCAAAGTAAGAGATTGTTGTTAGTGTATAAATTGACTTTTAAACTAATCTCGATTTATTTAGTCCTCGTTTTATTGTCAAGAATGGTCACTTGATGGTACTTACTGGTCGTAACAAAGACCTTGTCTTCCGTTCGTCTGGTTCTGGCCGTGTTAAGATAAACGGAGAAGATATTGCTGCATTGAAACAATCTTCAGGGACATCGCCCGATCAGAGTAATGTAAATCCCAGCAATGCCTTGGATATTACAGGGTCGTCATTGAATCAGTTGGTGGATGCACGTGTGGCTGTGGTAGAGAATAAAGTTCAGCTTCGCTTGGAATCGATTAATTCGACCGTTCAGTTGTTGATGAAACTTAACTCTGCCACTCAACGCCGCAGATTGCGAAATCTTATTCGCAAAGTGAACAAATTGGAAAGGTTGCTCAACAAGAACGAGTGCCTGTCCAATCCTTGCCAGAACGGAGCAGATTGTGAGGATGGCTATAATCGGTATTTCTGTCGATGCGTTGAAGGTTTTCAAGTATGCAATTATTTGGATTTACAATTCATTAATTATTATTTTCAATTTATTAGGGCAAAAACTGTGAACAAGATGTGGATGAATGTGCACATTACCAAGGCACTGAGTTGGGCTGTCAAAATGGTGGCACTTGTCTGAACACGTTTGGTAGTTTCCACTGTCTTTGTCCGGCAAACTTTCAAGGAGTCCGTTGCACTATCGAATTCAACGATTGTCGCAATACGTCAAATCACGAAATTTGTGGCAATGGAGTTTGTTTCAATCTTCCGCGAAACCAAAATGGAATGGCCCGCTATCGTTGCGTATGCTATCAAGGATTCACCAAAAGTGTGTCCAACTCAGAATCGGCTCCATGTGACCAGGACATAGACGAATGTGCCACCGGAGTGCATCACTGTTCGAAGAACCCTTTGGTGTCGTGCATTAACACCAGAAGTGGCTACACTTGCGGTCCTTGCCCGATTGGCTATTCGGGTGATGGATTCACTTGTTCGCCCACCGATTTATGTCAGATTAACAATGGTGGATGTTCAATTTCGCCGCGAGTGTCTTGCTTTAGCAACCAAGGTCGTGTGGTTTGTGGATCATGTCCACCTGGATTTGTTGGTGATGGTATGACACTATAAGAAGTGTTACGAATCTGTTTGACTATTTCTTTTTTTCAATAGGAACAATTTGCAGTCAAATAGATGGCGACATCTGTTCTGCCAATAATGGTGGTTGCTTTGCCTCAGCTCGATGTCAAGCCAATTCAGCTATATCAGCCACATACCGAGACTGCCTCTGTCCTGTCGGATTCACTGGCAATGGAATTGGACCGAATGGTTGCATTCGAGTATCTGGAAACAGTGGACAATCGTGCGCCAACAACCCATGTCTCAACTCGGGCACATGCATGTCTTATCAAAATGGGGTCTATTGCATCTGCACAAGTAGCTTCTCTGGCATTTACTGTGAAAAGCCAGTCAATGCTTGTGCCATCAATCCATGTCGCAACAATGGCGTTTGTGTTTCAATGCAAGGAACTTACAGGTAAGCGAGAGTCTACTTCAATTCAAGCTAAATCAATTCCGTTTTAGCTGTATTTGCTCCAACGAATATTCAGGTCAGAATTGCGAACTTCCTCGGTCGCCTTGTGGTGGAGTACTTGACTCAGAAGCAGGCATCCTTTCATATCCTATCAGCAATGGAACCACTTATGCAAACAATGTCACCTGTGTTTGGCTAATCAAGAACTCAAATGCTGAAGGAAAGGTACTCAACATCACATTTACCAAGTTCAGGGTTGAAACTTCTTCAAGATGTGCTTTTGACTTTGTGGAAATTTTTGATGGTCCATCACGAGAATATAAATCATTTGGTCGATTTTGTGGATATCAAATGCCTAAGAAGACGGGCATTTTCATTAGTTCATTCAATTCTGTTATACTTCACTTCCAGTCAGATGTGTCAGTCGGTAGTGATGGTTTCATGTTGAACTGGATAACCATTGAGCCAAGTATAGGACAAAAGAATTGGTTTAATTTACTAATTTGCTATTTTGTCTATTTCAGCTTGTGGAGGGCTCATTTCCAATTTAACACACGGTATGATCGAATCACCTGGCTTCCCGCACCATTACCCAGATCGACTTGATTGTCATTGGGAATTTGTAGTCGAGTACGGAAAGCGTATTCAATTCATATTTAACCACTTGGATATCGAATCCAATGTCAACTGCAGCTTTGATTACATCGAATTCAAAGAAGGTCTTAGTTTGATGGAAAAGGGCAACACGATTGCACGTTTCTGCAATTGGACTTCATCTTCTGAATACACAGTTCCGCCTCCAATCACCACTTCAGGAAGTTTTGCGCGAGTCCATTTTCACTCAGATACGGGCGTTAATGCTAAAGGCTTTCAGCTTTTGTTTCACCAGGTGCCAGGTGTCTGTGGTGGACTTCTCACAGGTTCCAGTGGAATATTCCGTCCTCCAACCACATCATTCACTTCATCAATAACTGGCCGTACCACATTGGTCTATGAGAACAACATTGTTTGTGATTGGCTTATTCGAGTTATGCCCGACGAACGTATTTCATTGCGGTTTCTCATGTTTTCTCTTGAAGCCGATGCCATGGTAATTAATCGAGGCAATCTGCGATCAAACTACACCACCAATTGTATGTTTGACTACGTCGAGGTGTACGATGGTGAGGACCTTAGAGCTCCTATGCGGTCTCGTCTTTGTGGGCGCACTATACCACCTGAAATAATCTCCACTGGACGATTCTTACGAGTCAAATTTAGGTCTGACATGAGTGTCGCTTATCGAGGATTTACCGCACAATTCGTAAGTGCTAGTTCATTTGTACTTCTACTGATGATCTTTTTGTGTAGAATGCTCTTTGTGGAGGCGAATTCAATGGTAAGTGTTACTGATTAGGTCCACTGAATAACATTTTGTTTTGCAGAAAGGGAAGGAGTAATTGAGTCGCCCAACTACCCTGCTCCACTTGTTTCGTCTCGCAATTGCACATTCCTCTTGCATGCACCTGTTGGTCACATCATTAAATTTGATATCGAATCAATGGATATAGAATTCGACCACCGATGCTACTTTGATTATCTGCTGGTTGAAGGACGTCGGTTCTGTGGTCGTTATCCTCCTCCTCCTATCTACTCAATGACTGATGAACTGCGAGTTGTGTTCGTCAACGACGATACAAAGCCTAGTAAAGGCTTTAGAGCTCGATACTCGTCTGTTGAGGTTGGCTGTGGAGGAACTCTCAAACAAGGAGACCCAATAATCGCAATCACTCCTGACAACATCAAGGCCAATCCTGTGATTAACCAATGTTTGTGGGAGATTCGTGCCAATAAATCATTCATCGTGTTGGCCAAATTCCTTCATCCTGAAACAGTGCCCACCAACAGCGGCGCTCGCTTAAATCGACCTTTGTTTTCTATCAAACAGTGTTTTTTCAATACTTCTTACATTATGGTGAACGATTCCGATGGAACTTTGATTAAAAAATTTTGTCTTGAAGAATTGCCTCCTCCCATTACGTCAACTGGAGAGAAGTTGTTCATCACTTACATATTTCGACCTCCACCGCCTCCTTTGCCTTCCCCTATCGACCCAAACCTTTTCAACTTGACCTACGAGACTAATTGGACTAGTCTCAGCACAATTCAGACACCATTTGGGTTAATCCAACAAATTCTCTCGACTTCTTTCGAATCAAAGAGTTTCTACGCCAATTATTTCTTTATAAAAGAACGCAACTTTTGTGGTCGCAATTTGTTTTCCAGTTCAGGAGTGATTCGTTCGCCTCAATATCCTCGTCGTTATCCGCCGAATCGCAACTGCACTTGGGTTATCCATGTGGACAACGGACTTCAAGTCAAGCTTAACTTTACAGTATTCCAACTTGAGCCACAAAGTGAAGTCAACGGACAGTGTTACGACTATTTGGAAATTCGTAATGGGAAACGATCAGATTCTCCATTGATTGGAAAGTTTTGTGGCAACGGACCACTGCCCGACATTGTTTCGCACAGCAATTATCTTTTCTTGCGATTTATCTCTGACCCCTCGATGCAAAATCGAGGTTTCCAGGTATACTACCAGGCGATGGAGACTGGCTGTGGAGGACTACTTACAGGAGAATCAGGCAGTATTGAATCGCCAGATTATCCTAACTTCTACTTTAGCAACATGAATTGTGAATGGAAGATTAGAGTTTCGGAAGGCTCAGTAGTCGTGCTGTACATTACCGCAATTGACATCGAAGTGCCTCCCAACGGACAATGTCAATTTGACTACTTGGAATTTTTTGACAGCGAGAACGATGGCGGTCGTTCGTTTGGTCGATTCTGTAGCAACATGGGAGGACTCAACAAAAATATGTTTACCTCGACTTCCAACAAAATGTTCATTCGTTTCACTACCGATGCGACCATCAACCACGGAGGATTCAAATTAAACTATCGCACCGAGTGCAATCGTACCTTGACTGGTCGGTACGGAGTGATTGAGAGTCCCAACTATCCGTTCTCTCACCCACACAACATGAATTGTAACTGGCACATTTTGGCACCGATGGGCAACAATGTCACCGTCAGCTTTACCTCAATGTCACTCGAATCTGGCATTGATTGCATGTTTGATCACATCAATATTAGCGAAGTTAATCGATATAGACCGATCTCAATGAGTTTGGCCAGTCAAGTCGACTTGCCCACTTATCCTTATAACCTCACCACGAAGAAAGTGCTCTGTGGCAACTATTCTGGCAACTTACCTGCACCAATCAAACTGTCTACCAATGAAGTTTTGATCAAATTCTACTCGGACGAGAGTCGTTCTGTGGACAGTGGATTCCGACTGGAGTGGGGTGCTGTCGGTTGTGGAGGTGAATACATCGATCGACCTTCTGGCACAATATCATCTCCTGGCTTTCCCAATCCATATCCTCGAGATTTGGAGTGTTTGTGGCACATCAAAGCGCCTGATGGCAATCGTGTGGACCTGGTTGTTGATACATTAGACATAGAATATTCAAAGACGTGCAATTTCGACTATGTGGAGGTGTTTGGTGGGCCTGACGAGAATTCGCCTCAAATATCCAGATTGTGTAACCAAGCCACTAACATGCACATCTCTTCAGTTGGCAGTTATATGACCATCAAGTTGGTGTCGGACATTTCGATGGCGCGTATGTATTTCATTGATTTTATTTATTTTAAATATTCATCGATATCAAATTGTTTAGGGCGTGGCTTTCTTGCCAAATTCACAACCGATTCGCGAGGTTGTGGAGGACGTTTTTCAACTGACACCGGTACATTGACCTCGCCGAACTATGGTCGAGGCAATCAGTACGATGCTAACTCGGACTGTGCCTACAGAATCAATTCTTTCGGCAACTTTGATATCGAACTCACCATCAACGACTTTCAAATTCCCGATAAAAGTCCAAATTGCAGCAACAGTTATTTGGCTATTTATGATGCAGACAGTGAAGTGGAAAATAAGTTGGTTGTAAAGCTTTGTGGGGAGATTAATTCTGCCACCAAGTCAGTCTACAGAAGTTCGGATAGTTCTTTGTATCTCAGATTCAAAGGTGATAGTGTCAATTCGGGAAGAGGCTTTAATGTGACCTACCGCAAAGTGTGCGGCAAGACAGTTTTGGTGTCCGACCAAGAGAACTATAAGGTGATCACTTCAGCGAACTATCCGCACATTGTGAGCAATGACGAACAGTGCAACTTCATACTAAAGGCCGCAAACCCAGCCGATACTGTGACAGTTCGATTCACTCACATTCAGTCATTCAATCTTCCATTTGAAATTCATCCTCGAGTGGCGAACGAGTGCAGCATCAGTTTCATCGAATTCTACGAAGGCAAAGACTTGCTAGAGCACAAACGCAAATTACGATATTGCCTTCAGGCCATTCCACCACCAACCATATCTTCGGGTGACACTATGTTGCTGATTACTCATTTCACCGTATTTAGGGCTCTAGTCTCCTCTGTCAAATCATTTTGTGGTGGCGATTTCAATGCCATCGAAGGATACATTACAAATCCGGTATGGGGTCGATTTGATAATAATAAAATGATTAGTGTTAATATCTTTTCAGGGTTATCCCAATAGTTACCCATTGAACATTGAATGTATCTGGGTATTGAAGGCATCGCCTGGCAATCGATACGTTCTCGAGTTTACTGATTTCGACCTTGAGGACAGTGAATATTGCAATGGAGATTATCTCGAAATTCGACAAAGCAACTCAAGTGGACAATTGCTTGGTGATCGACGTCTTTGCGGCAACGACAAAGACTCTCTTCCCAATATTGACTTTTCTTACTCTGGCGATATTTGGATTAAGTTTCGGACTGATGAAGCAAATGTGGCTAAAGGATTTATGCTTCACTTCCAGACGGCATCTAACGTTATTCTCAATGGAGACTCAGGACAAGTTGCTTCTCCAGGTGAGATATATTTGTTATCTTTTTTTATCTGGTACACTATTTCATTTTGCAGGTTATCCTAATTCGTTTCATTTTTACAACCGAACATTTACCTGGTCAATTGTTGTCTCGCCAAACCGTTATGTAAAGTTAAACTTTGTCGAATTAGACTTGATGGGTGACACTGCTTCCTTTGGCTTCTGTTCAATTCAACTCTCCATCTACAATGGTCTGGTGGATTTTAACCAGATGGATTCACCTTCAAACCAGAAACAGGTTTTTTCTACCTTTCAAATGGCGACTCTTCCTGAACCGAAGGCCACTTACTGTTCCTCATTAATTCCAGCTCCATTTGTGTCGGACAACAATGTAGTCACTTTGATGTATTTCGCGCCATATTATTCGCACCTTCCCACAAAGTTCCTCTTGAAGTGGTCTGCCATCAACCAGTCTGAGTTGGCTGCATTCGACGAGCACAGTGAAGGCATTCCATCTGATGTGAACTCTACATTCAGTGTATTCGTTGAAAAGGGACAACAGTTTAACCTATTTTATGACAATTTTACTCAATTCGGCAACGACATCAACTGGTACTTCACCACACGCAGTTCGATGCACTTCAATCTGACTGTTTCACTTCTCTCGTTCCACCCGTCAACTTCGTGTTGGTTCAACAAGTTTACCGTGTACAACTGGCAGGATTCTGGCAAGAAATGGAACGTTCTTAAGAAACTATGCAATGGCTATGCCAGTACGACCGAACTGGGCGGCACTAACTTAATTCGAATCCATTTGCAGTACGCGAAAGCTTCGGAGGTTGGTATTATTAAGCCACGCTACAACATGACAATCTTTCCCATTTGTGGGGGAAATTTTACTGAAGCGAGGGGCACAATTGACACTGAAGATGCTCTTGATGGGCGTGGATCGATGGATTGTCGTTGGTTGATCAAGGTTCGACCAGGACGAACAATTAAAATCACTGTAGAATACTTTTCGGTTGGCTTCCAGTCGGTCAAATGTGTTCGTCAATATCTTCAAATTCGCAATGGCCATTCTGACGAAT
The DNA here is from genome assembly GCA_023373905.1 of Rhizoglyphus robini. Classification (NCBI taxonomy): domain Eukaryota; kingdom Metazoa; phylum Arthropoda; class Arachnida; order Sarcoptiformes; family Acaridae; genus Rhizoglyphus; species Rhizoglyphus robini. The sequence continues at coordinate 6,476,488 of JAKIJQ010000001.1, read as the reverse complement.
CTCCATTGCTGTTGCAACCGTTGTGTGGACAAAACACAACTTCCTTTCTTGCACCTGAAACATCAGGAAATAATGCTTTGATCTTATACAAATCTACCTCAACAAATAATGTAGGTTTTACATGTAAACACTATTGTCGTTACATATATTTTCTTTTACAGAACTTCCGAATTCATTATGAAGAAGTAGGTCTAGAGTGCGGTGGCGAGATAATACTCAAGTCGTCAAGCGATGTTGTGTCGATTTCATCTCCCGAATATCCCGACTCGCCTTCGCACGATGTCACTTGTGAGTGGATTGTTCGAGGTCCACTCGAATCAGGTTTACAGCTTTCATTCACACCCGAACGCTGGACTGGCTGTGATATGAACAATTCGTTTGTGGAAGTGTACAACGGTGGTTCAGATCTTTCAGGACTGATTCAACGATATTGCATGCCACCATACAATCTCAACTCAATTATCATTAGTAGTCACATCACTTTAATTCGTTTTGTTTTGCGCAAACGTGACTTTCACACCAAGTTCAATGCCACACTTAAACCTGACAACTGTAATCGCGAATACTTTATTAGTGGTGTAATGAACGATCTGCAGTTGCCTATTCTTCAGAAAGGGGGTTTGCCGGACTTTAACTCCCGCTGTACCACTCGCATTCGGACACATCCAAATTATTACATTGTGTTAAACGTAACTTCGCTCTACCTCGAAGGCAACAATTGTTCCTCGGGCGATGTTGTTGAATTCAGAGACTCGGAAGAATCTGCTTTTGCTTTCAACCGATTCTGTGCTCCTCGGAATGCATCCACCTTCGAGTACCAACTTTCCTCAATGGAGAACGAAGTGTTCGTCGTGTACCAACGTGTCAACTATCAAGCATCTCCAAATGCGTCCACTACAAAGAAGATTGGTGTCAAATTCTCCGTGGAAGCCAAATACCGAAGTATAGTCGTTAGAATGATTGCATTTTCTCACTTTTTAAACTCACTTGTCCAATAGAATGCGTTCGAACAATCAATGCCAAATTGAACCCCACTGGAGTGATTCGGTCGCCCAACTTTCCTTTACCAGTCAATAGACGTTTCCATTGCTATTGGAGATTGATTGGGGACATTGGATCTCGATTTGTGCTGCACTTTAATCGATTCAATCTTGGAGACGCTCCAACTAATGTCAACATTTCTATGTTCCGATGCAGCAAAAAATTGATGGCAAGTTGAGGTGAAACTTTGTTTACTCACTTATCTTGTTTGCTCCTTCTCTGCCTAGGTGTGGAAAAATCTTTACGCAACACGAAATATGATTTCAATTTTTGGTTGTTCAAACGAACTTCCCGCAGACATTTCTTCGCTGTCACACATGATGTCCCTCAGTTTAATGGCCAACGAATTGAAAGAACGCGAAGGCTTCAGTTTGAGTTATCGCATGATTTATGATAATGGTTTGCCTTTCACTACAACCAGATTATTTATTTTCATCGTGTTTCTTATGTTCCTTACCAGAATCGTGCAGCGCTTATTTCGACTCACCTCGTGGTCAGGTGGCCTCTTCCAATTTTGACAATCTCAACTATTCAGGACCCGTTGGCTGTGCCTGGGAGATAAATCTTAGCGTTAATCAGTCGGGCACTTTGCTTCTGGACACTTACGATGTGGCCGGAGACTGCTCAAACAGTTCGCTTAGCACAACTGGTGTTTCAGGTTTGCTTTGTTTTACCTCAATTGTTGTTCTATTCTTGTGTGTATTTCTCTGTGCAGATGACTCACACAACTTCTTCTGGAGCATTGTTTGCATCACTAAGGAGAACTCTCCTCAGACCAAAGGGAAGAAGTACGTCCTGCCCATATATCGCCGAATGGAGGACAATCAACATCCGATGGTTCTGTTCAATTTCAATCGAACTATTGCAGGTCAATCAAAAGGTCTTCGTGGCGAGTATTTCATACAGAACTGTGGCGGATATTTTAACGATTTTGAAGGAGAAATCTCCTCGCCCAATTACCCGAACGCTTATCAGACAGATACTTTCTGCAATTGGTACTTTGGTCTGTCTCAATGGACTAATAGCGATCGACCTGGCTTTAGCGGTTATCGCTTGACTTTTACTGAGTTTGACATTGGCGATAATTGCGACGAGGAATACTTTTCTGTAAGTAATGGTTTGTGTAAAGTTAAGAAATGCCTAGAATTGTTTCGTTCTAGATAAAACCTCGTTTCGATATGCTCTCCATTACAAAATTGTGCAAAAAAGATGGAATGCCAAAGCCACTCTACGTCGGGCATGATCTTCTAATTTCATTTGTAAACAGTCGCAATTTGTCACTTACTGGTCCTTCTTCGTCATCTTCTTCAGCTACATCATCAGGCAAATTTAAATTTCGACTAGATCGTGCTTCACATGGCTGTGGTGGCCTCTTAATAAGTAACACTGGCTATTTCCAATCGACCAATTATGCCAATATATCGGACACCTTCAGCACTAATCGACAATACACTTCTAATTCGGAGTGTGTGTGGACGATCAAATCTATTCCCGACTTTCATTTGACTTTTCAATTCAATTCTCGCTTCGACATTGAAGAGTCTGCTAATTGCTCCAATGATTACTTGCTTTTTGAAGAGAGGCGACTTGATTTTGTCGATGGTCGTGAAGTGGAGCGATGGCTTCCTTTGAAACGTTTGTGCGGGCATAACAAACCTGAGCAGCTCACTTCTCAGACCAACTTAGTGAGGGCCACTTTCCGCACTAACGACAAAATAGTTGGTGATGGTTTCAGAGTCGATTACCGACAGGAGTGTGGCGGTCTCTTTCAGGAAGAATCAGGAACAGTGATAAGTCCACATTATACTGAAGGAGCATATGGAAACGGACTGAGTTGCGTTTATCAGATCGAACGAGCTCCACACGAATATATCCGAATTGAGTTTGAAGACTTCGAATTAGAGTCACATGCGATGTGCCTGTTTGACTCGGTCACAGTATTTTTGGGCGAACACACTAACTCAACCACTCCCCAATACGGTCCGTACTGTGGCACTACCCTTCCGCCTTCTTTGTCTTCCCAAGGCAAAATTGTGATTGTTTTCAACACGGACAGCTACTTGAGCAAACGAGGCTTCAAATTCCGTTTTGAGGTGACCAGCTGTGGTGGCAACATAACCGACAGCGCGGGCATCATAGTTAGTCCCGAAATAACACGTGATCTTTATAAGTTTTGTACTTGGCGTATTACGGTGCCTGAGCCAAATAATGCAGTTATCGTGCGAATTACCGAACTTGACCTGGCAAATGATCACTGTCGAGTCGATTGTTGCAACTACCTCAAGATACACGATGGTTTCTACAGTGAAGGCACTTTGCTTGGCTATCTGTGCACAAACAATCACGAAGAATTGATGTACAAATCGACTGGCAACCAAATGATGATTCGATTTCGACGAGGCTCGTTGGAGATAAATAAGGCTGCTCGATTCAAATTGCAGTACTGGTCGACACCTGGCAGCAAGGCTGGCTGCGGTGGCACATTGCGAGCCAAGGAAGGTGTCGTTTCATCCCCTGACATTGATGGCGATTCCAACTACGAGCCCAACTTAAATTGCATTTGGACCATTTCTGTCAACAATGTTCTTACGCAGTTCATTGAGCTTGAGTTTGAACGGTTCGATGTAGAAGAAGGCAACCAGACTGAATGTGACAACGACTATCTCGATGTATACGACGGCACTACAATGCATGCTCCACTTCTGGCAAAACTGTGTGGTCGAATAACTATTCCCGAGAAGATTCATTCTACTAGTAATTCATTGCTATTGCACTTTATCACCAATGATAATGTCACCGGACACGGCTTTAGAGCTCGATTTTCAGTGCAAAACCGAACTTGTGGTGGTTACATTTTCCCCGGTGAAGAGAAGCAAGTACTAACCTCGCCCAACTACCCGAACGGGTATGATGTACCTTTGGAGTGCTTCTGGTTAATTGGGCAGAACTACATGTACTACAAGAAGCCAATGGTGCTCACATTTCAAGACCTAGACCTCAACTGCAGCCGAGGTGACTATGTACAAGTCATCGAGTCTCGTAATTCCGACTATGACTCAACCGTGTTCAAGCCAATCACGATATGCTCATCGCCCACCAAGCTTAAGATTGTGTCTAACGAACGAATGAACTTGGTGATGAAGGTTTCACCAACAGCCCACTCAGGCGGAATTGCGTTTGACAACCAGAATTTTGTTAATTCTCTGAGCAACAAAGTGAAAGACCTTTATCGTGGTTTCTCCCTCACTTACCATTCTTCGATGTGCAATGAAACGATGGACGGACTAGACAACGGTTACGTGTTCAATCGCAACTTCCCACAATCAGACATGATTTATCGAGACTTCATTTGCTATATCAACATCAGTGTGCCTGCTGACCGACAGATTGCGCTGTACTTTTCATCGTTTTCCTTTTACCACTGTCATTACTCGAACCTGACCATCTTGGAGGGAAATTCCTCTTTGGCCAAGGCGACCTACTGCAACATGGCCAATCCACCTAGTCCGATCTTTTCAACCTCGAACAATCTCACGATAGCCATGCGAGCTAGTTTCATGATGCGATCCAGCGCCGACTACAATAAGCCAAACTACAAAACCAACCGAATCCTTTACTCGTTCAACTACCTGTCCTCACTCCGTTCGGACGGTCCGCCTGGTTGTGGTGGCAATCTAACCGGTCCTAGAGGCGTTTTCAGTAGTCCTAACTATCCTCAACCACTGAACGAGGACCGAGTGTGCACTTGGTTAATTCATACCAACGGCTATCACACCGTCACCTTGAAGTTTGACTTTTTCCAGTTGTCACCTGCGTGTCAAAACAACTATTTGGTGGTCTACGATGGAGAAGAAGACGTCGAGGAGAAGAAATTGACTACTTTCTGCGCCACCGTAAGTGTCTTTTTCTGTTCCGGCTAAGTGAGCCTAATCGGTTCGATGTCTGTCGACAGGACAAGCCTGCACCGATTCAGAGTCAGTCGAACTCACTCCTGGTCAAGCTCTACACCATTCTTGGCAACTACGAGCCTGGATTTTTAGCCTCATATCAAGTGAACACTAAAGGTAAGTACACACTCCACTGAAGGGCTTTCAACCTAATGTGTTTTTTTTCATTTTTTTCTTTTACCTGTCGTGTGTCGTTATTGACATTCCTATTCTCTTCCTGTCTCATTCGAACCTAACTGTAGAACCGAAAATTCGTGGCCGAGTCATTACATCACAAACTTTCAAATTCTATCGCTTTCTCAACACCTATTATGACCTTTAGAGTTGAACCATATTTGTTGATTTCGTTTTTTTTATTTGTGCTCTTTCTAGACTCATTCTCACTAATGGAATTCTCTCTGTGTTGTTTTGCACCATTCGCGGTGACTATGGTGCCACAACCGATATTAGTTGCCAGTGGGATCGATATTAGTATTATCATTTGCTTGTGAACCCACTACCCACTTTTATCGACCAATTGACATTTCCACTATTTGTCCATTTTTAAATGGCTTACCAAATGTTGATTTAATTGTCCATTAAATATTGATAGTCACTGGATCGATGGCATTTTGCTATTTTAAAATAATTATTCATGAACTTTTCATTACTTATTCTTGAAATACATATACACATGTCTATGTACATATAACTAATTTATCAACTCACCAGGCATTTGTGTTATTTGGGTGTGTGGCAAACAGATCACTCTAGGATATTGTTCCATTGTGAAGGGCATCGCCCCACATGCATCGGTGTGTGCCATCAATTGTGCAATTTATTTAAGTTAACTTGAATCTATTTGTTCTACTACTAGAATTTATAGAAGAGGCAAATGGAAACAAAGTATTAATATATCGAACAACAGTAAGATTAATTATTGAGAAAATGCTAATTAATTACCATTAACTGTTGGCATTTTGAATTCTTGTCCAATTGTGGATGATGTGCTTGGTGGCCCTGTCACAGCTCATTACTGCTGGCAACATGTCACTAGCTGGCCACAAAGTATACAAGCTCACCGAACATTCTCAAATGTATTCAAATTGCAATCCATAATCGTCCAACGGGGACAGATTAGCTTTGTGCCTTTTCACTAATGTCTTAACACCACCGAGCATGAGCACTCTCACTATCACCACGTTTGGACTGATAATTAATTTGCCATTCGCGGTGTGCGCATATTCAGCCATGTCTAATGACAAATTAGTGATTCGGTTGCTTCACCAATTTTCCATTTGCAATTTAGTTTTAAGCCAAATCCACAAATCATCAAACTGCAGTGCAGACTAACAAGCCCAGACAGCAGTAATTATTATGTTTGGTCAAATTGGAAATTTTAATTGAATGTTTTCAGTGATTGTTTTGATTCGCTTCGATTGGATTTTGGCTTTGTTGCTGTTGTTGTTGACGTGTAAGACAGAAATCCTTAATCTACCTTCAATCATATTTTAAATCATTCACTTGCTGATAAATATAAAAATTTATTTTAATACTGGTCGTCTGAATTAATACTCTAGCAATAACATCAGCAAGCAAATAGAGACTCTTCTAATTAATTAATTAAATTATGTTCACAATTTTCTTGTCGTTTTCCGTTTATTCTTTAAAGTTTAAATTCTAAAATGAACCATTCAATGATCAGGCCCACTTTCTCCACAGGCTCATTTTCATTGCTATACAAAAAATATTACAAAATGGAATCACTTGACTTTTAGTTTATTAAATTGAACGATCTGTTTGGTTAGATTAGAGTGGATTTATTCGATGCTTGGAAATTCACTTCCGACTGAGTTTGCATTAATTAGTCTATTGAGTGGGTGCCAAGTGGTGATTTCATCTTTATTTGATTATTAATTCAAACAGATCAAAATGTTGACTCTGGGAAAATATTATTTTAAATTATAATTTGTGATAATTTGCGGACAACTCTGCTAGCATGGTCAAGGGCTAATGAATGAGCACAAATCTTAATGAACTATATAGAGATGGCAATTTTGAATGAGAAGCATTTGCAAGTTCTTCTCATTGGTGAGAACGCTTGCCAATGTGAGCTCGTGCATGTCAAATGTGATTAGCCAGTGATGACATGTTCTGGCATGATTAGATTAAATATATCTGCTCTGGTTGTTTGATTTGTCCCAAGATGCGATTAATGGCCATTTGCGACAATTGCGTAGTCACCTTTGGTACTATCAATATGAAGTGCATTAATGCATTAACCATAGTCTTATGGAAATGCTTCAAAGTGTCGCCACACTAAGAGTGGCGCACTCGATTATGTTCACTGCCGATTCCACTGCTCGCGTCCAATTCAATTAGATTTCACCAATTGCAATGGCAACTATGTTCATTAATATTTGTCTTATTGCTGTACCACAGTGCTTTAGTACTAACTGTTGGCTTGTTATCTTAAAGATTCATTACAATTGTAATGAAACTTTGCTCTCATTTGCTCGTTGACTGTCGTTGCATTCGATTCGGCTATTAGATGACATACATTTGTGAGCCTAGATTCGATGCCGATTTGGACGCTAACGGCACTTTCCACTTCAGCTCTAGGCATGACTTATGAGATTAAGCTTGATTGTGTGTCTTGTAAAGCAATAGGTTGTGGAGGAATTTTTAATAAACCATTTAGCCAGAATAGACCCAATTACGGACGAGTCGATAAATTCGAGTTGGCCAAATGGACATTGCTGTGTTTGACTCGCACATGTACAGCATTTGTGTCACTTCTGACTGGGCTCAAATCCTTGAATTTATCTATTTACCACCAAAAATCTCTTCTAGATGGTTTCAATGGTGGTCAATGTTTAATTTGACCATTTCCGCTCAAATGCCATCTTGTTTGGGTGTGAGCCCATTTGAGAACATGCGAACAAATGTCAGGACTATTGCATGTGAATGTTTGAATATGTTTGAATTGGCCTCTATTCAGTGTTGCTCTCAGTCTCGTTTGGCCTCGAATACACACTTTGTGCTCAAGCCAGAACAAATCAAATTCAGAATTGCACTTTTAAATCGGCTCTTTTGTTGTCGTCTGGATGAGGACTGTCAACTGCAATTTCCGTTTCCTCGCTGTCGCATTCGAGACCGATCACTGGTAAAATAGATTCATTTTGTTTGATTTAGCTTGATTTGTGAGTTGACTTGCATATTGGGCTGCACAAGCGTGCACCCTACACACACACAACCACCAATTTGATTGAGCTAACTATTGACGATGCCATTTGAAATCGCTCGGAAGCAATCGTTCTGCCTTAGATTGGACCGAATGTTTCCTTATCGATTTAAGTTTAATTGTTTGAAATGTTTTTATTTGTTGTTTGTCAATGCCGCTTGGTAACAGTTTGTCGATATGTTTCGTTCAATTGAAGTGCTTTGCTCGGTGTGCTCGAAAGGTCTACAGTGAGAGCAGTACAATGAACTGTAGACTCGAGTGATCACTATACTCAGTCTGTTATGAAGTGCACTGGCAGCACAAGAGCCAATTTAGCGAACATTGGACTCGGTAATGCTATTATAATGATTATCATATTTCGGGATAGACAGTCCGACAATATGTCCGTGGCATCGTCGTTTTCCCGGTAGAGATTCACTTAGTCGCTGCTTTGACTCGGCCGACCATTTCTGCCCGAAAGTGCCTTCCCAGTATTACTTAAGGTTGCCTTGACGCAATTTCCTTGATTATTGCCTTTAATTGCCTTTTAATTACTTAAGACTACCAATGCATTATTTACCCGCTCAATGTCAGCAAAGCAGAATTCCGAATTGATTCATTGAGTTTTTTTCCTATTGTGCCTTAATTGCACTTTGTCCCAATATTAATTGTGATATCGCAATTGACATTTTGAGAGGAGCAGTTTTTAAAAAGTGCTAATTTAGTTGAAACTTGCTTGCTCATACTTTTCAAATTTAATTTGGTTTCACTTGCAAAGGCTCTTGACTTGAGCCACTTACTCCACACTTGTAGTGAACTTCAACTTGACTTTAGTAGTAATCAATCGAACCCAAAATGTTAGTCCGAGTGGGACCAATTGAGCACTGGCTGAATGCTTCGAGTGGAATATTTAATTAAACTGCCAAATTGGCTGTAACGCCTGCAGGTTTGATTGCTCTTGCAATAATTAGTCGGGTTACACTTTGGCCTTACTAATTGCCCGTAGCTATCTGGCCAAGTGTGAGTGATCCAGTTTGGCCAGTAATCTATTTACAGTCGCTGATATGTTGCCACTTTTGCTTTTATTAGTTTGTTTTTACTTTTTGTTCACTTTTCAAGGCTCTCTCTCCAATGCTTTGCTCGGAATTTGCATTAAATTGCATTAAACTGCTCAGTGCAACATTTGCGCTTCGATTCCCATTGAAACTTTGTTCAGTTAACAATTTTGTTTACAACTGTCGAGTGTTTTCCAATAGAGCACTTGAGCGTGTATTTTGGTTGAGTCCAGGTTTGCAATTGTATTCACAGACATTGTGTTGAGAATATACGAGAAGTGTGCCGAACGGTTTAGTCTCCTTCAAATGTTACATAAATCTGTTGGTTCTATTTTGATTAGGTTGGCATTTATATTCGATCTCAGATTGGCTGTTGTGGGACTTTTCGCAGTGCACTGGCACACGAGCACATCACGGGTGACTGTGAGTGAGAGTGCAAATTGAATTAGACGGCAACCTATGCATTGAGCCAATGAATTGCATCCACTCCACTCGGCATATTTCCATCTTACTCTTTATCGCTAAGCTTTGTTCGTTCATTTATTAGTGGCCTTTGTCTCAGAGGTGCACTTGTGTAGATCATTTGCCGGCACTTGGCAATGAAGACTAAATTCAAAACAAGTGCTCCCACCAAATGCAGTTTGACACACTTCCAATGCATTTTGTTTGTTGGGTGTTGTACAGTGCTGTACAGTCAATTGACAGATTGAGTTGCTCGTAGTGTAGTGTGGCAATTGGCCGCATTGCGATCGCAATTGTCGGTGTCAAATTCCTGCGAAATGCAGCACATTGATTCGATTCTCAATTTGCTGCTGTTGCTCGATGTCCGAGTCAGGCTTAGTACGTCTTCACGTCCGATCATTATCATATTTATTTAATCTAATTTGACATTGAAAGCCGTGTGTTGTGTCGGAGTGTTGTCTTCTCTAGTACTACTTGTGCTCACTTTCTATTATTAGTGATCGGTGTTTTATTAGTCTACACTTGTGCAATTGTGCTCGCTTGTTGTCGGTTGGCTCGGTTAGGTACAGTGTTGATTGCTAATGAGACTTTGCAATCGAATGGAAGACTATAGAACTCTATAGAGCAAACCTAGTTAGGCATGTCGCTGTCTTTGCTTATTACTTGCTTATGCTTGATAAACATAATCACACTTGATTACATTCTACTGCACTCATCGCCGACAACAAAACGAACACAGCACCGTTCGTGTAATTCAAACTATCGACAATACATTCGAATTTTCTCGCTATCGAATTACTATGAATTACCTGAATGCCACATTGCTTATTGGCAAGCACGGAAATCTATCTTCAATAAGTTCGAACAATGCAACACATTTCATAAACCAATTTGCATCTTCGCACATGGTGGCCAATGTTTAATCTTGTCGAAATACGTGAATGAACTTTTCAAAGTCAAAGTGGATTTGTCCATTATTTGTCGAGTTGAGATAAATTGGGACTACTTGTGAGGCTAATTTGTACAAGAACATTCTTGAGACATTTTCATAGCAAGTTGACACGCCCCCACACTTACCAATAATTGGTGACATGCCCCGAGAGAGGAATGGTGTGCTATTTGCCTTAGATCGATGTGGCAACCTTTGTCGCCTCTAACCCCAGCAGACTCCTTTCGTGTAAATTTGTTTGCGCGAATCACATAAATATTCATTCATACGAGTCATATCATAACTTGTGTCTACTTTATTTGCGTTAAGTGAGTCCACCTGGAAAGAATTGCCTTTTCTCATTTCCCAATTGGTCAATTGATGTCTTATATACAAACTGACATTCATGCCAGGCCAATTGGTATTATTATTATTATTCCGGTCCACTTTGATTTGCTTGTTTCCAGTGAACTTTGTATTTTACTTTATTAATTTCCACGAACTAGCCGTTAAATCCGTTGTGCTGTGTTTGCTTTGTATATAACTTTATACCAATCGGCTCGCTGTATGATTGATCTGTATTATTGCACTGCATTGTGTTGGGAGGCAATATGACTTAGGATTTAGCACCGAGTGTTCGCTCCATTTTGGTTATGCACTTCACAAGATTTGTGAACCACAAATTACAAATCGCGCAACACAAATTTGTTTTAGGTCTGCATTCCGAGAAATGGACCACAAACAAATTTCCATTGATATGACTGATCCTGCATTTTGGGTTTCTCTTTAAGCCAGTCGCTATGGAGAACTTATGGTAATTATGTTTTTATACTTGGACATGGATCAAGAGTTAGTGTCTTTGCATCCGCCATCCACGGCCATCCACTAACCGACCACTATTGCATTAACTCATGAGTACATTCTCTTGCGACATATCACTTTCTCTTCTCTTCTTTTGATGAGCTTTATTTTCTAGTTATTTCGGACCAGTTTTGTTGCAGTGAACACATAAAGTAGCAGCTCTCTCGACAAATCTAATTTAACTCATTGAGAACATCGTTCAGACAGACACATTCTTGGCACATATTTGCGCCATTGTCTCAGGCACATTGTGTCACACTGACATTGTGAGCTTGCCGAGAAAGAGCCAAACATGAATGTGTTGAATGCGTGCGGACAAGTCAATTGTCTGCTCGAGTGTGCTAATAAACTTTACATTTTGTTGAGTTATTCATTCCGCTATTGATCCATTGGCCACTGAAAGCAAAATATTTGCGTGTTACCAGCGACGGCTCGTTTGGTTCGCTGCTTCGGTGGTTGCACTGGCTCTCTGTCCGCCTGGGCTAGCTGTGTCTGAGCCACATGCCACTAATGCTCTTTCACTCGGTCTTGATTGGAACGGACCGAGATTGGCTCATTGTTTATTTGTTCGCTGTCTTGTTGACTGTCGATGTTTTAGGCTCATTTGTATTATTCAAATGAGTCAGTTAGATTTATTATTTATTTATCTAACATTGAAATGCCAACTCGCTATTTACTAACGGATGTAGCTCATTTGCAAATGTATTATTAACTCGTGTAGACCTCACACTAGATTGAGATAAGATAAGGTTCACTGTAGTGTCAAGTTCATAGTAAAATATATATATTTGGCTGCATTAGTACTAGAATGCTATTAATATTGCAAGCATTGTCATATTATTTGTAAGGTGAGCTTCACTGCAGTGCATTTTGAAATTATTTTGGCAACTAATGATAATAAACTTCAATTGCAATTAGATGATTTTAATGCTATTAAACGAGCGAAACTTGTGATTAGTTGAACAATTTATTAAACAATCGGTTTTGTTTCGGGTTGTAAAGGTTAATACATTACAACTTGGAAAAGTTTGGGCGTGTATTTACTTGGTTCTTTGGTGCACAAGCCTTTGCGAAGACAATTAATTTTCATCAATTGTGCACTAATTAAATGGACAATCGATCATTGTGTGTGATTTATTGAGATAAGCAAAACATTGGTTCAGCTGTGTAACTGGTCTTATTGTTCAATGTACTAGCCCAAATGTCGGGTCACAGGAGACTTGTCGTGGGTGCAATTGGCCACTGGTCATGAATGAAGTTCATTTCAAATTCAAATGCATGTCTTCCATCGAACCAGGGTGTAATTCTGTATTGACTTTTGGCCTTTGGTGCTTGGTGCAGTGAGAGAGTGCAAATCTAATTAAAACTCGACTCAGACACAACTCGATTGTGTGAATTGTTTTGCTTGCTTTCGAATACGATATTTGTGCCCATATTGCCAGTCATTAATTATCATTACCGCCGACGTCTCTCTCACTTTTCTCCTCCCCTTCCATTCCTCCTTCTATTCTAGTGGACTCAAACTTTGTTGATATTTTCCTTTTGGTTGTATAGAAAAATTCCAACAAAATATTCCGCGGAATTATTTGGAATTTTCATATTTTTCCGAAACATTACTTAGTCGATTTGTTGCAGCGAGTAAATCATTAGGAGCGACTTTATAAATATTTGTTTAGTAGATTGCCTGATCCAAAATGTGTGTAATGTGTAATGCAATGTGTAATGCAATGTCTTCTGTCCACCGAGTGCACTTTTAATTTAACTCTACAGCATTGTTCGCCTGCAAGCGCTGTTCACTGTTCGGGTGTTGCGCGTCAATTTATAATGTTTGATTTATCGACCAATTGAAGTGTTCGGTAATGGTTTGTCTGTGTGCGATAAGGTCTTCCTAAGATGGCACATTTCCTTTCATTTCTGTTCTTGGCTAATTTATCGTTTTAAAAATTGAATTCTCTCAACATGTACACCGACAAAGAGCAGTGCCAATGTCGCAAGCGAGCAAGCAGGAATTAATGGAACGCGCGCCCGGTCTAATGGCTACTGATTTGGCACATTGTAAGATAGTACACGTAGTCATGTTAGTGGCTCAACGTGACCATCACAGTCTTTCTCTGCAGCCAATGAAGATACCTCCAATGGCCACAAATCAACTCAAGTACACATTGTTGCCTTATTCTTGTTGACTCGTAAACAGCTTTACAGTGAGCTTTCGAATTTGGTATTTTCAAATGTTATTGACCACAAGTTGTATAGTTTTATCAGTTTATAATTATTTTCGTTCTAGCTTTGCTATAAATAAACTTGTGTTTATATACAGTTTATGTACAGTGCACTGATCAATTTAGATTTTGTTACAATATGTTTTGAGTGCAAACTGTATTTGCTTAATGTGTGCTATCAATTGCCAATTTTATTATCAATTTGTGCATTTTAGGGTTTAATAAATTTAAAATTGGAAATTGCTTGTACTGAACTAAACAAGATATATTGTTTGGAGGAATGAACGAGGAAATATAAGAGCTATAATACACAAAGTGCTCCTTGCAGTACTGTTGTGTGCATTGACAGTTGTGCAGCGTAATAGGCAATATTAAGTTATGTCATGTTTGCTTTTGTGTAATGTGCCTGTACATTTGTTGACGAACGGTTGTTGGTGCTGCCAGTGATCGTGCCACCACACTCACCGGCATTGTGCAGTGTGATTCATTGTTTGCCTTTGAAGACTACGTGCATTCGATCACTGGATACATTATATTACTCACATTACGTCACTGTGTTGCGCCGAGCACACTTTGAATGAACCAACTGCTCCCAGACTTGTCACAGAGCAAGTAGTGCTGAGTGATCACCCCCAGTGTCACTACAAATTGGTCTGCTTGTTTTGTATGGCCATGAGTCCAGTTTGTGGTGTGAGTGGTGTCATGTTCGGGCACACATGTCTCATCCGAGTCAAGTGCAGTTCAGTGCACACCAAGTTCGAGGAATAACTTTTTTTGTGGCCAATTGCACTTGCAATATTTGAGTGTAAATTCCATTCGGATGGATTGTGCATGTCAGACTGAGTGGAGTGACTTATCTGTTTGTTAGTAATTGACTTGAATGTATTAATCTCGGCTTGACCGTGTCCTTTGTCTCAGTGCACAGTTGATAATATTTATAACTCATAATGACAATATTTACATTTACCACCATCACTAATATCCCGGCTATATTTTATGTGATGCGCCTCAGCAGTTAGTCCGCAATGCGTACTCCTCCATAAGCATGATATATTGAACGCTCTTTTGTTATTCACATTCTCACTGCTGACAAAGTCGTTCCGCTGATTTATTATTTATTGCAGTTTCGTAATCTGTCTAGCTTGGCCACACATTCTGTGCCTTTTGTGTGTTAGCTAGTGATATTATCTAATGGAGATAACGGAATCTATGTGTTGGTCACACTTATCAGCTTGATGGTGACCAGTTGGTGGTGCTTGCTTGAGGTTAGTCACTGGTCAACCATCTTGTTAGCACTCGGTCTCGCTCGATGCAATGATGACCACTGCAGATTATTCAGCTCACGTCTTACAGAACCGCACTCACCAACTGGCCAATTGGCCAATTTCCTTGCCAAAGCATACAATCTCTCACTCTCACTCGTTATCTGTGCAACTTATGGCAAACACTTGGCTTGGTACAAAAATAGAGCAGACGAGACGAAGACCGATTGAGGACTGAGACGGCTTGTTGGTGTTGATGTTGTGCAAATTGCGCCATTATTGTTGCACTTGTGTGCTAACAATTGTCTTGTTTGTGTGTAAATGAATTTACTTGTTTGTGTTGTGTGCCACAAGGCAATTGCACTCGGCACTAAACTGTCCATCACTCACACATCTGTACATTCTAGTTCTCTAATTCATTCATTTGCTCAATTTTCATTCCAACAATGGCAATCATCTGTTTAGTGTCTGTCTGCACTGGGAAAAAAGAGTGTTTGATTTATCGACATTGAAAATTTGTCTTTTATTGCTGTTTGCACTTGACATTACTTTCACTGATGGAGCATCCTTCCAGTAGTTGGCTCCACTCGGCATGCACTTCACTTCACTCGACCACTATTATGACCACCAACATGTGAGTAACATTTTGTAGTAATTAATTAATTTGGCTGATTATTCCTTTGTGGGCACTACAGCGTGGCTCGTAAGACACTTTTCAATGTAACTCGATCGGGAAAAGTGCATAATTTTCCACTTGGCCGAGCAATCAGAAATCCATTTGTTTGCTGCACGGCATAACACTAACTGCAATTGGCCAGCAAGCGAATTCATTGACAAGTGATGTGATTATGACAAAGTTTACTTTCACTCAGTGCAAGTTGAGTATTAATTCGGTGCTCGGTTAATGCCTTTATCGGTAACTGGACTCGGCACCAGACTGGACCGTCTTTAATGGCACCAGAATTGATTCTGCAATGCATTTTGGCATGTGCAAAATATGTTCAGTCGGTATGTGTGTCACGCTTAATCGATATCGATTAAGTTGAGAGTTGATTTTGATTGATGACAGTGTATGCAAGGATTGACTTACTGTTGCCATTGCCAGGGCCATTGCTCACTCGATCGATTAGCATGCCTGTGCATGCACACAGGCGAAATTCAATTTGTTGCACTGCCACGCCAATTCACAAACACAAACACCACTCCACTCGACATCTCTGTCCAGCCAGTCACAAGATACAAAAAGTAATCGATTTAATTGAATCAAACACATTTGACTTGGAATAAATTTGTGATGTAAAATTGAAATGGTTAGACAGGCCAAATTGTGTGTGCATGCCACTGAGAGTCGATCCATCACCGAGGCTGGGTAAAGCAACTTTAAAGATCTGTTGTGTAAAATAGATTGATCAATTGATCAACTGCCTTGTGCGGTCCGACTGGAGAGGATCACTTTTTGATGCACCTTTGGTGTTGCCAACTGTTCATTGATGGCTTTGATCTGTCCAATCCAAATTAGCCAATGTTTTTGAAGTGCATTTGTCATCTATGCTAAACCAATATGAGACCAGTACTAAACATTCACTTTTCTAGACTTGGCAATAATTTTCGAACAATCTAACCTAATTATTTGTCTGTTCGAATTTGTTTGGTCGATAAGGTCGAGCGTCCCTTTGTAATATTTTTTCATTTCTCTCAATCGTTGTAGCTCTTTTTGCAATTTATGTTGGCGATGTCATCTTCTGAGTCACAAAAGCCTTCGTCGGTGGTGAACGCGGGCGACACCTACTCGCTCGTGATTGGAATGGTCTATGTGTTTAATCTGATCCTTGGCACTGGTGTGCTCACGATGCCAAATGTCTTTGCCAAAGCTGGTTACGTGCTAGGTATTGTGTTCATGTCGGTGCTTTGTTTCATGTCCTTTTTGCATCTCACTTTTGTGGTGGAGGCCATGGCCAATGCCAACTTTATCAAGGTGGCCGGCGAATCTAAAGACGAGCCAAACAAGAAAGAACGTTTTGGTCTTACCGAAGCCAAAGGGTGTGTGTCCGCATCGATCGTTCACAAGAGCACTACTCAAAACGTGTCCACAAATTCAGACATTTCCACCATGAAGGCTTTAGACGAGATGTCACCCATGAAGGACCAATTCGCCATTAACTGCAAGTTCGAGATAGGAAGCTTGACCGAAATGTTCCTTCCTAGGTGGTTCTCTATTTTGTTCTTCGTCTCAATTGTCTTGTACATGTTCGGTGACCTGGTCATCTACAACGCCATGATGTCCAAGTCGTTGCGTGATGTGGTGTGCACTTTTAATTACGATTGCAACACCACTAACCTTATGAACGAACAGTGCTGGGCCATATCAAGCCTTACTCGCACAGACGTTTATCGTTTGCTTTTATTGGCTTTCATGGTGCCGCTCATTCCCTTGACCTATGCCGGACTGACAAAGAACAAGGTCGTCCAAGTTATCACCATCATTCTCCGATGGGTTGCTTTCTTCTGCATGGTGGGAGTGGCCATCAATGTCTTTACAAAAGGTCAAGGTTCCGGTAAACCAGAAATTGCCAATATTTATGGCTTTCCCAAAATGTTCGGTGTTTGTGTGTACGCGTTCATGTGTCACCATTCGTTGCCCTCACTTCTGACCCCGGTTGCCGAGAAGAAGCATTTGTACCGAGGCATGATCATCGACTATGTGTTGGTCATATTCTGCTATTTCCTCATCACGCTCACTGGTATATTTGCCTTTGGCCATATTAAGGACGTATACACGCTCAACTTCGTGAGAGATCATTGCAAGGATTTGGCCAATTCCACCAGTGCGGCGGACATACCCGTGCTGAATATCTTTATACCCGCATATCCAGTGTTTACCACCTTCTCCTCTTACACGATCATTGCACTCACCTTGATCAACAATCTTAAAGTGATACTCTCCATTTGGATTGATGTTGACAAGACTCCCTTGCTGAAGTATTCACTGCCCTTAATTGGCATTTTGCCTCCCCTCATCATCTCGTTTTTCACCGAGGATGTTGGCGCAGTTGTGGGCTACGTGGGCTCGTACACTGGCAGTCTCATTCAGTACGTCTTCCCCACTGCACTGGCCTACTACTCTCGCGACATGATTCAGTCAAAACACATCGAGCCTTATTTGAAGCAAAGATTGAACAGTGAAGTCAGCTCGGGTGACAACATAGACAACGCCTCTAAGGTGGACAAGGTGCAGATTTACCGATCACTGAACCCGTTCATCTCGCACTTTCAGCATCGCTACTGGTTGTACGGCAGCGCGGTGTGGTGGGTCCTCTCGGTGGTTCTAGTCACCTTGAACCACATCTTCAAGAAGTAGAACCAGTGGCCCACATGCCCTTCACTCGACAGCTAATTTTTATTTTCAATGGACTCTACTCCATTAATTAATTTGATTCTCATTAAAACGAGTCACATCGCACCAAATTAGAATTGATTGAGCAAAATTTGTTACGAATTTTCCATGCCTGACTTTTATTAGTCGACTTTTGTTGAGTTGGCAATGTGTCACTTATCTCTCGCTAATGTGGAAATGTGATTCTCCTTGGACAGATGCAGCACGTCTCCTCGGACAGTTGGACACTGCTAAGTGACACGAAAGCGCGATTCAGATGGTTATGGTTATTGAAATGTACTCAAATGACGCACTGACGGACAGACAGACAAGCAGACGTACTGCACTGACAAATGGACAGCACTGAGACGAGTGGCGATAGTGGGTTTGCAAATAAATAAAGGGGGATCAAGTGGGATCACTGCCGCAACGGTCACTGCCACCTCGGACAGTGGACACTATCAGCGGGACCATCTGACTTGGTCGATTGTTGGCTCTAATTAGCTCTTTATGATGTGCCCTCTGTGAAGCATGTGAATTTGTTTGCACTGCAAATCGGCGGTTCGCGCCATCGAGTCCATTCAAAGTGGTGCCTGGCGCAAATTGGCAGAATCAGGCCAGCACACTTGCACAAAGGCTCTATTGAGATTTAAGTGCTGCTGGGTGCTGATGTTTGTTGCCATTGCTGCCGATTGCTGTCTCCACTCGATATCACCCGTTCGATATCTTTGCTTGCTCACTCGCAAGCACATTCCCAAAGGGGTTAATTATTAATCTTTCGTCGGACAAATCGATCCAATTTGGCGTGCTGTCAGTGCAGTGCGCGACCAAGTGCCGACAACAACAATAACAACGAACAATTGGCTCTATTTGGTTTTGCCTTCAATTCAATTTTTCAATTGCCTCTCGCCTTTCACCACTTGTTCACTTTGTGTACTTTGACTGCTGCTTCCACGCGATTTATCATTGGCCAGACAGAGCAGCAGCAGTCATTAGGTCGCATTAATGATGACGGAAATAATTCAATTTTTATTGCCACTGTTTACAGACCAGGAACAGTACCGTTGCCAAATTAATATAAATCGAAGTTTCGATTCCTCTGCTTGGTTGGTCGCACTTTCTTGGTTACACAACATTGGGCCTAATTCAATTTGGTTACTCTTAGGATGACGCATGGTCCTCTCGTTATCGCTGCACACGACAATAGTGAGCCACAACGAATAGCAACCTTGACTCTGCTCAAGTTGAGAATTCCATTCTATTCCGCTCATTAGGTCTTCTTTTGCTCCTTGGGCTAATTTGAGTGACTTACGGGTGGTTCACTCGAGGCTGACAGCAAATCACGACCTGCAGCATTGATCACATTCAACACATTGGACGCATTTGCATGTGAGGTGAGCAAACTAATTTTGGTTTGAGTGGAATTTGCCCAATTCCTCAAGAATATACTAGATTGGTAGATTGATAAAATTGTCTGTCTTTGTGGAAAACGGTGCACATGATCATATGCTACTTCAATGTAATATTAACTAGTTCCTTTTGATTGCTAAGATAGCGAAGAACAAGAAGCTTGTGGTCTTTAATATTATAATGCATTTTCGAATATAATTCCACATAGAGGAGAATTCCACTTTACCAAGGAGTTCATACAAAAATAGAGTTGATCGTTTGCATCGATGCACAGACTCACGAGACAAATAGGTTTGTATTTATTTCAACTGAACAGCACCAAATTGAGTGAATTCGACTGAAAGCCAAGTTTATTATTATTATTGCCATTCTACGGTGGTTCGATTATTAATTGGCCAGATGTTTGCAAAGTTTGGCTCAATCTGATGAGTCATCAGTGATGACCAATCTAAGTTATTAATAGAATGTACATCGCTGCATAATTCAATGTCCATTTAGTATATGAATGAAACTAAGCACCGTTTGAAATGACTCAAGTTGTCTATTGTTGTTGCAAGTCAATTATTTGCAATTTGGCTTTATGCCTTGTGTGACATTGCACATGCACTTGTGTCATAGTATTTGCATTTGCTTTGCCGAACGGAAATGTGAACCGAGTTGATTTCAGTCACCAAATGAACTCGATTATGTCAATGGCTGTCTCAGTTGAGAAGCGTCTCAGTGCTACATCGAGACAGAACCAATCGAGCATCTTGGGGACAGAAAACTTTTCGATTATAATTTAAATTTGTTGCTTTACATTTATTCTTATCGACATTGTTCGGTGCCATTCTGCACACTCGCTCTCGATTATGAAATGTCTCCAAATGGTCGAACCAATCCAAATAGTTCATTTTATCCCTCAAGAGATATCGTTTTTATGAATATAATCTCGCGGAAATGTACAGAATTGGGCCAAATTGTTATGAGCTTAGCTTGAATGTTCGAAACAGTCTCAGTTCCGAAGGAAGACATAATATTTGCATTTGACTTTGAATAATGCTCGATCAGGCTAAGTGAGTGCAACTTTGAATGGACCAATGGTAATTACCGAAGGCAGTGGTCAGTGATGGTGGTGGTTGCACTCGAAACTTTATTTTATTGACAATTGTAAGACGACATTGAATTTTGATGAGCCAAATGTTCTCCACTTTCTCATGTTCGTCACTGACGAAACTTTTTTTCTTTGAAAACGAACCATTTGAAACTCGATATCGACTCAGCTAAATTATTATATTCACTGAAGGAATTTTTTGCTCTTTCGTGCTGTTCTGACATTTTCATTAATGTTGTCTCGTTAATTAGAATTGCATATTGCATCATTGAAAGTTAACTTTGGCTAAGGTGATTTCAGTTCATTGCGCAAATAGCTGACGAGCTTTAAAGTTTAATTGTGCTTGTTTCGCAATTTGAGTTTTTTGTTATTTCTGCACATTGAAAATATTTCAGTAAAACCATTCCATTATGTGATCATTGAAATTGAGCTCCATTGTAGGACCAGGCTACATGCAGACGTGCAGACGAATCAATGATCTGTATTCGAGATGATAGTGGCCTTGTTCGGCGTTGTCTTTGCAATGAATTTTGCTTATTTAACCAAGAATAGTATTTCCTTTCATTTGGATTGAGATGTTCTCAATTGATAGTGTTGTTGGGGAAAGAATTGAGTTGATCGTGTAGACAAACAAATCCACTCCACAAAGCGACTTTATTTTATTTTCAATTCTGAGCATCTCGAACAAAAAGACGCCACCACACACACACACACACACACACACATACACGTGTAGTCGCACAAAGCAGACATTTGTCTATAAATAATTATTTGTCAATTGCTTTCTGGCAACTCTTTCTACTCAACTTTTGTTTGCTGTTGTTGACATGTCCCGATTTGTCCTAATGGAATGCAGTGCAATTTGTGCGCAAACAGCCAATTACTATTTGCCTATTACCGATGAGTGATTGTTGCTAATGTCTGTTCCTTTGACATTTATGGCCTGAAATTGCCTGCAATATGCTGACCATCAGCTTTAGCCATTAGTGTAGATTTTGGGCACCATTTTGAATCAAACAGTAAAGTTTCACAAAGCATTGTTCTAGCATTAGGAAGTATGAATTAACAATGGCAACACTAGCTATTTAATGTGTGGGTAATTAGCTTTTGATGATATTAAGTCACTTTAGTGCTGCCAACTGGTCCATTTGGGTATTGGCTAGTTTGTTGGATACGTCCAAAGACGTTCATATTTGACAAACTAGTGGCAAATGCATTCGAGACTGTGAGACTTATGGCACCCAAATATGCCAACATACCATGGTATATGGTCCCAGTCGAGCCATTTGCCGCACAATTGTTCTCCATTGATGGCCCGGCACCACATTTGATATAGCTATTTTGCACAGATTTGCTTCATTCTCAACACACATTTGCGCCGAAATTCAATTTTATATTAACCAGCTTTGACCAGTGGACTCGGTTTGTTGTTTCAACTGAATTGCAATTTGCGATACCGGGAGAGACCTTGACAAGTTTGTCCTGCCACTGATGATGTCTGTCACCATGACAGAACACAAACAAATAAACTTCAGTAGTGCATTCCAGCAGTACCTTACTATTAATGCACTTTGGACACGATTTGTATCAAATGTGGCTTAATTTTCTTTCAATTGCATACAGACCTTATTAGCAATTGTAATGATTTGCCAATTTGACAGTTATCTGTGAGTCAGTGCTGTCATTGCACTCAAACACAACACACAAACCAACCAAATTTATACATCAAGTTTAATTTAACATTTTGCAGTTAAAATATGCCATTTGAGCATAAACATGAATTGAATCGCATCGAAAGTGCCCCTCTCCATTTATAATAAAATGTTGCACTTTCCCATTTCCCCACGATTTTCACCCTTTTGGTGAGTATAATTTATCGAGAATAGCTGCCAACTCAAAGTGGCAATGCAATTCTATTTATATTATTGATTACACTTAGTTACTTAATAACTTATAATATGTCCTCACTGTAATAAGGCCGTTCAACTTAGCGGGAAGTGAGCTGTTGGTTATATTGACCAATTCTCGATTTATTATTGTTTAATTGCAAAGTTGCAACTAACTAACATTGCACTGAACCGAATTGATTCGACAAGCATATTCTGTGCCGTTGAGGCCACTTAATTGAGTGTTCCTGATTGATTCACCAGACTGTTTACTGTTCGGTGCACCTCGTCCATCAATGTGCACTGTTAAACCCTTTTCCATGGCACAATTTGCGAGAATTTTCTCACATTAGCACTAAAATGTAAAACTGTTTTACTTTAATTGGACCTTTCATGGGCCTAACAGTGCAAATATTGTGCCAATTTCTTGCCAAGCACGACAAACAACAACATCCACTTGATCGATTAATTACATTAAGCAAATTGATTTATTATTTATTATTTATTTGTGTGCATTTTAGTTGCGCAAGCAAAAATATACGACAAAGATTATAGCAAAATTAAACGAATTTTCGTAAATGCACTGATCTGATACGTTTGCTTCATTAATTATTCCAATTGGATTAATTAATATTCGCATTTTCAGTACCTCCACTCACTGCCGAGTAGTACTTATCATCTCATTTAGTTTGATCTAAAGCAGAAACGTGGCATTTCCGTAGTGCAAATTGTGTTAGTAATTTCCGTTTAATATTCCTGAATTATTTGTCGTTTCTGGCCATTCTACACTCGATTTGGTTAGAGTTGCATTAAAAATTAATTGATTACTGAATTAGAAAGTGATTCTGTAGGTTGTAAGTGTGTCTCGAGTAGCAGCATTCAGCGAGAGCCCTGATGACATTTCAGTGCAATCAGTGACCGGCCCTAATGACCACTTTGGCGGAAATCGAATTGGCCCGAGTACATCACACAAACTTTCCACTACGCATTATCGCTTGTCTGTGTTTATCAATCACTGTTCTCTATTTATTTATTCATATTTGCCTTTTAATTGTTTCTATAAATAGATTAATGTTTGATTTATTTGCAGACAGTACAACTCGGAGAGATGTGTTGCTTCTTGTTGAAATGTTGGTGCTTGTCGGTGTGTTTGTGTGCACTTGGCCACATTGTGTCAATAGAGCAATATGAATTTGTATGTGAAAGTGTATGTGACGTTATCGCACTTTGCTCTACCAGTTCACTCGTCCATTTTCGTCGTATTTCAGCAATCGTTTAGGCACAAATTTAGATCGATTAATTATTATCGTACATTCCTTCACTGGTGAAATTCATTCTGTGGAAAGGGACAATCGGTGAAGGCACACATCAACACACTCACTCACACAGCAGACATGTATCAGGCTTGGAGGGCACACTTCCGCCAGTGAGCCCGGTGCGGCATGTCGTGGTGGTTCACTCTGGTGTTGACATTTATTTTGCTTTGTTTCTTACTCGACTCATCTCAACTTGTGCCCCTTCAATGTCAACTGCGCTGCATTGAATTTATGTCCCACACAAAGGAGTGCCTCTCTTAAGTGCACATCACCATAAGCCGTGATAGACGCGATAGCGGGTTTAGATTGCAATTTAAATTATGCGAAATAATTCAATGCGCACTGGGCCACATTAGCACCAATCAATCATCGTTCGTTCTCAACTCACGATCAATTATCCAACTCTAATTCAGCAATTATTAATTCATTTGCCGTTTATTATCGCCAATATTATTGTTATTATTATTATTATTATTATTAATTTATCATTTATAAAACACATTCAATGTGTAAATATATTCTACTCAATTTAATTAATCAGTAAATTTTCCGTCGAGTCTAGTAATAATTAATTGGCTTGTGTATCAATTAGTGAGCGAGTCAGTACGACTGGACACTTTGGCTCTTTCCGCGTCGCTAGTGCAGCGGTGCAGTGCACATTTGTGCTGCTTCATCACATGGCAAGTGAAAACATAAATCGCAATGCGTTATTTTCCAAGTCACTTGTTAGCTTCAGCACATTTTTCAATGTCAAGCCGCGACTGTCCCGGGCAAATATATTCGTATTCATTCATTGCTCTAATGGGGGCCATCTGTTTGGAGTGTAATTTAATTAAACTTTACAATTCGTGACTGGCGATGATTTAACGTGATTATGAGTGAGACACAGTGGCTTGAGTCTGTGTCCCGACTATAAATTCTTCAGTACCAATATTGGCTGCAGTGTCGTTCGGCAGTGGCCCATTTGCAACTACACTCAATTCACTCGTGCTAATATGCAGATGTATCGTGCGGTATGAGCATTGCTGTACTCAAATTGATAGCAAAACTAAACTAAACTAAATCTTAATATTCTATCCGCGTCGGTGTTTGCTTTACTTTTGCTGGTTGTAATGTCGGTAATTTATGTTCACTCGTATGTGTACACATGTCAAAGCACTATTTACACGGTGATAATTGCTTGTGCACTAGTACTACTAGTGAGTCAAATGATGGCTCGAGTCATGTGAATCGACCAGCACCGATCACTGCCACTAGTTCGCTAATTTGAATTCCAAGCACCGAGTGAGCAGTGTTGGACGATAAGTTTAATTTGCTAAATATGGAAAATGTGTGTGCACATTGAAACAGTGAACACATTCACACCGAACGCTGCATTGATTGATGCCACTGGAAATTGCCACCTTCCCACTGCTCTGTGAGCTGTCTCTCATTTTCTAATCTTGCAAATAACGAAATTTTGCAGATTGTTCCGAGTTGCGATAACGATGATTGCAATTTGCAACAAGATTGTGATGGTGTGCGGTGCGAGTCTGTGGCCAAGTCTTGTTCGTTATAGCCTCTTAACGATATGAACCGATCGAACTTCAATAGGCCTGCCTCAGCTTGTCCAATAACGGGCCAGTTTGGCACTGCTATCCTTGTGATCACTTCGATAGCACACGAATTTATTGCGGAAAAGTACTGACACACGTGTGCCAAATGCATATCGTATATTGATAGCAAACCTTGACACCACATTCAAATTTGAAACTTTAAAATTTTCCTTTTTTGAATATATTCGACTTGGCAAAGTTTTAATTGAATTTGCTTGGCCACTCGAAGGATTTGTCTCCTGAGGAAATGGAATTTGGCTTAGTGTTCCAATTGGATATTGAGGCCACCCAATGAACTAATCAATGACCAAATCAGTCTGACATTATCATAATGGGTTATCTTGTGTGGTGCTGCGTTATTGCTCGCCTTAGGTCAGATGTGCTGGTCATTAAGCGGCGCAATAACAATGCATTATGATGGAGCGGTCGATGATTTATTCGATTATGTGAACGAAGTGCGAGTGAGTGTGGGCAATCACTCTGTCGAGTCGATTCATAAATTATCCTCAGTGAGACAATTGCACTATCGAGTGGATCGAGCATTGGCTCGAGTGCAATTATTGCCTATTCAAGCCAATTTCTATATCCGCAGAGTAACATAACACACAATGCTTTCGTTCGGCGTTTTGCTCTTTATTCGAGTCTCATTCTTTACTTCTCGGGCCTTTTAATTCCTCCCAATATGTGCTCAAGTGGCACCACAAGCAAATGCATTTCTTGCACGGCACTATTATTACTATTATTATTATAATCATAATTGGACATTTGACTGGTGCCTTTATGTCTCGCTCGATTATGTGCACTATTACGGCACAAAGTAGTGCTCTACTGTTATACTGCAGTGCGATCCATGCAGTTGGTATGATTGAAAATTATCTTAGTCGATTGTCATTAAAGCACAATTGTCATCACATACTCACCATAACGCGATCATCACATTAGTGACGCAGTACGTGCATACTAAACAGACCTAGCATGTGTCAATGTTTATTTGTCATGCCTGTTGGCAGACATATTTGTCTGCTGGTGAATGTTTTAAAGTTTGGGTTCTGTCGAGTTTTGTCTGAGTGCGTTCGAATGACCACTTGAACGACTCTTTTGTGTGGTTTGTCACTTTGTGTAACTCACACTCGGACCACTGTGCACTACTTCAGTGGTGCATTAACAATCTCATTGCTCACTTCATTATGGTTCACTTTTTTGCTTTTACTTTTGCTTTTCTTGGGCTGGTTTTCTTTCTCGCTGTTGATTGTTGCATACTAAAGATGAGTCAAAGGGAGACCACTTCAGTTGGCTGGTGACTGTCAATTGTTCGGCGAGCCGCACTCCACTTCACTCGAGTCAGTCTCACTCGAATCGACTTCATTCTTCACTTTTCTGTTTGTCTTCTTTGCGCATATTTGTCCGGACCATTAATTCTGTCATTGCCGCAATTGTCGAGACAATCATTTACCCGTTCGTGTGTTTTGTTCACTTTGTTGATTCCCACGAATAGCTGGACTAAATATGGAAAACAGCTCCTTCTCCTTCTTGTGTTTATGCCGTGTTTCTCCTTCCCCCACTTGAATAAATTGTTTATTGCGGCAAGGAATCATTCATTCATTGCCATTCAGAGCAACACTTTGGACCACTTGATCTAATTGTCATTTGCAATCGACCAGTGCCATAGCAATCACTACGACAAACCGAATCCAAATCGAGTGTTGCATAAATGCTCAATTCTCCAGCTAGTCTAAATCCGATTTATCACAAGTCTGTTTATTGTCTATTTATTGGCTTTTATAAATGCATAGCAATTCCAAGAAAATCTTTCAAATTGAGACCATTTTCTTTTGTGAGTAGCCGGACAAAAATAGGCCAATTGCTTGGTGGTTGCCGCTTGTTGAGATGTGGAACACGTTGTTGGCCTATTCGATGGCCAAATGGCATTTCACAATGGCCCTACACTCATACCATGCATATGTGACAAGAAAGGTCCTTTCCACGAACACAGCTCATCCATTTGTCCCAATTTCCAAAATGGTTGCTTAGCGAGAATTTTGCTCTGTAAGCTGAGAAGATGTCTTATTTTTTAGTGCATGCCTCGAGATGCAATTTTCCATTGGTTGGTGCGATTTATCTAATGCAATGCCTGTATTACCTGAATTTTGTATATTTTAATTAATGATGATCATCCGCCTATTTGTCCTTTAATTGCGTAGATTAATGACTAATGAGTGTGTAAGCATCGATGCATGATCGATTGAAATGGTTTGCCATATTCGATGCACCTTCAGTCTTTCGCCGAGCAGAGCAGCGCCACCGAGTCAGGCCAATAATGTGTTGCTGAAAAGTTGGCAGCCAGGCAACCGAGAGGGGAATGATTTGTAGTGGTAATTTGATCGTGTGACGTTGATTTGATTTTGTCCCTAATTGCGATCTGTCTCGCCATTGACATCGAAACATTGAGACTACCATTTCGTCGTTTGCGCTTGGGTACGCGTCGTGTGGAGATAAATTACCATACAAACTTTGTTACTAACTTTTGTTGCTCACTAAATGTGTTTAGCTTTCCTCGAAAAGTGTCCCACTTTTGAACTATTACTATGCAATAGTGTGTCAAATGTTTTGTGTAATGAAAGACGTCTTGGTACGAACAAGAACACAAGTGAAAGAGGAAGGAGGCAAAGAAAGCACCCAGTGACGTTGCTCGGTGGTTTGGCTTGGTGGTTTGCTTGTGTGTTGATGCCTCGTGGCTTTGTCTAATTTTGCTTTAATGTGAATTTAGGATCACACACTAACATCATCTTGGTAATTAAGTTTGTTTATTTACTTAACCATAGCAGCACTCACCACCGCCTCAGTACTGTTTTAGATTGGCCTCGGTCGATCATCTTACTTGCCGATGGAGTGGCATAGGTGAAGGCGCACTGTTATGAATGAACCAAATGAATACAACAAATGCATAAATGAAACATTATCTACTTGTCTGGTTAATTACTAGTTTACACTGCTACTGCATTAACTCGGACCATGCCACCAGTCAGTAATCACTGAGAGAGGTTTTAATTAATAGACTGGCACCTTGTAATTATCCACGTGCATTGGCCATAACGGTAATCGCCTCCCTAGCTCCATACCTCATCATAATTCTGGTCTTTCTTTTCTGACCTTAATTTAAAATTATGTTTCGTGATCATTTTCAAGATGTTTCATTTCATAATTCTTTGAATTCTCAATTTGAAAAGAATCTAATTCATCCACAAACCGTAAAAGATAAAAATTGTATAATAAGTTGAATTAATATAATTAAAGAATAATTTAATTAAACTTATCAACAATGGCATAGTTTGTGGAATGCTTTGTGGTGTGAATGTCTGTTTTGGGCATTTTCAGATTTATCATTGCCGCTGTTATTTATTGTCCGAGTCACTTTCTGGTCTCTCAGGAGGCCCCTGAAGAACTGCAAATACCAGTTGGCATGGAATGTCATGTGATAAGAAAGTCAAATGCACTTTGACAGTTGGCCACATTAAACATCAGTCGAAATAATTTTACACTTGACTTTTCCTTATAAGGTTTATAGACCGGTCTCCTGTCGGATCTTTTCATTTCCTAGTGTGTTGTAATAATTAAAAATATCAAAATGCCAGAATTGCTTTAGTGCATTGGTCGAGTGTGTATTGATCGGGCTATTAATACATTGCACGCTCACTTAATGGCTCACTGAATTAGACTGGATTTGCCATAAACCTATGCGGTAGTACAATTAGTAGGAAATGAGGAATCACTTACTGACATGTGAAGGCGCAGTTCGGTATTGCACACAAACAAACCAGTCCACTCACAGACAGGATCACAAGTTTATTCGCCTTTGAACTTGCAATTCAATGTCAGTGAGTTGTCATCACATCGACTCGATTGGCGATTTGCATAATCCGAGAAGTATCGATTAAAGTGGCCACCATTCAATAATGCCTAGACACCACTCGCTGAAAGTGCCGAAAGTGCACCGAGAAAGAAGAGACAAACTTAGTTTCAATGTTGTGTGCACTGTGTACTAATGAATTATTCAACTGTTCCACTTGTTAATATTTAATTCAATTTGCATTGTTACAAATCTTCATTTGGTTAGTGTCGACACAAGGTGTAGGTGTTTGCCTGGATTGCTGGTGGGCCAGTTTGTTTAGTTGTGTTCGCAAAATGAATTTGCTTTTGCTCGAGATGCGACAATTTTGTAGTGACATCAATTTAGTCTCTTCTCTCAGTCGGCCCGACTTAGATTTAATTGGACTGATCTTTAATTCAATTTGAACTAGTCTCACCGAGTTGACACTAACCGAGTTGGGTCGAGTCGGTGAAAATCTATTCGGCATGCTATTTGGTTCGCTTGGTTGGACCGACTTGGACAAAGACATACATGCAATGCAGACCGAGCAGATGACATTCTATTAAGGTTTTGTAGTACGTTCCACCCGTAACACTGACTATGTGGCGCAATCGATTTTTGTTTGTCTACTCACGAGAAGACAATACATTTTGCTTGCTAGTTCGGACCATTCTTCTAATGTCGCAATACTCGAGACAATGTTGTCTTTTTCTGTCGTAATAGTATAATTTACTTATAGTTCGATTGGATTGTTTAGTCCATCTATCCGAATTAGTTCTACTATCAGTGTAATCTGTGTGCCTAATTGGCTAATTTGCATCGATCGTTTGTGTTGACTCAGTCAGTCACCTATGTCGTCGAACCACAAGTGCCATTCACTTGCAAGTCATTCGGCAGTAACACTGTTTCACGTCATTTGTGTATTTACTTAAGCCAATACTTCATTTATCAAAGTCCACATTGAGATCATAATTGATTCCTTTCCTTTATAAATAGTCACCATATTTTGCATTCCACGATGAACAAATAATAACTTTGAAAGCCAAAATAGTCTAATGCATTTGTGCCTAATTCCTCGGCAGTGATTTGAATTTGAATGCAACGTGCATACAAAGAGAGGAAGACGAATGAAATAATTTAAAATGCCACCGAATGGAAATGTGAATAAATAAATTAAAGGTTTTCTCAGACATTAATAAGGCATGTTAATACAATTTGGCTTGAGCTCCACTCGGTGGCTGTCGCAACACTTGCCTTTCTCCATTTGAGGCTTAATGATGATTTCAATTAAGAAGGCACACTGTCACATAGTGCCAGTGCGCCTCGGAAGGAAATTCTAAAAACCATTTAAATTTGCCAGTGTTCTCTGTGCACAGACACACAATGAGCTAATTTAAAGTGTCCTAAATTGTGCTGCAGTAATGAATGCAAATTAATTTAAGGTGAAAATATGTAACATTTGCACGGAGTAAATGCAAACAAATCCAACGAGTTAGCCACACTTTGGTCGATTATATGAAGTCATTTGTTGGTTGACATTTATGGTCATTTGCGTTTGCTTTTCTCTGGCACATCCGATAAGAGGGTCGAATTAATCTTGCCCTGGCCAGAGATGAGCTGTACGTGTGTGGCCTGATTTTTATTAGATCGATTAATATTTTCTTGTTAATTAACCAAGTGGAGTTTAATCTATTTGGCTGCATTGTTGCAAGCACACATATCTGTGTCTACGTAGAAGTAGGCAAACACTCACCAGGCACAATCACGCGTCATGCATAATGCAAAACATTGCAACCACCACTGCCAGTGGTCTGTCTCTTTGTGCTGTGAACAATATTTGGAAAATATTGCCTAAAGTCGTTTGATGGTTAATTTAGCAAACTGCATGGCTGGAATATTTAAATTAAATTGGAACGGACCAGGCTTGTCCGATAATACAGCACCGGACAAATTGATTTGCTTTGTGTCGCTCGGTCGAATTCGGTTCAGGTTTAGCTCGGATCGTTCCTGTTCGGTTCTGCATCACTTGCCTTTACTCGCCACTTTGGCCAAGTTGTTCAATGCAAATTGAATAGTCGTCTCGTTTGGTTGGCAATGAGACACATTTTGCTTGCTTAATGGTTCGATTCTTGATTCTCCGAGAAGAGTTCTTGTTTAGTTCGAGAGTACTCTCTTTGTGTCTTCTGGCAATGTGGCACAGCTTATTTGCATTGACACACTATGTACACTCACTACCACAGCAATTTACTCACTACATGTGCAATTAAATTGGCTGTCGAATACCAAAGCAAATGTCAAGTGATCTATTGGAGGCTTTGTTTCCCGTGTGTTAATAGAGCCAAATCGGTTAAGATCACCACCATCATGATGGAACAGATCACACTCATTGTGCTCACTGTCCTTTTTGTTCCAGTGTCCTTCTCGAATGGTCACAGTCGAACTATACCAATTCGATCCGGAAATTAGCTCCAATCAGTGATGCAATGATTTATTGTTGTGCACTGGAAGTTGGTGTGTTCATTCGAATGTGCAGTGATTCACACTGGCCTCTCTTGCACTCCGCTAGTGACAAGTGCACTACGTCAGCCGTGAGGCAATCAGTTGTCTATTAGCAAATCCAATTAGTCCACTCGTTACTAGGAAGAGGGCAAGGCCACGCGTTACGGTTTTCCGGTTAATTGCAAATTGAACCAAATTGAAATGCCATTTTTTGTCTAATTGCTTCCTCGACCATTGGGCACTTCTCGAGAAAAGGCTCATCGTTGCACTTGTCAGGACAACACCAGGTCCCCCTGACACTTACATGCGCTCATTAACCGAGCTAATGCGGTAGTGCCAAACAACCAAACACGAAAGCTCCTTCCTCCACTGAATAACTTTGATGTTTGGGAAATGTTGCCACTTACCAGGCGCCTGAATACTGAGAGACAGATTTGAAAATTTTATAAGCAAAACTTGTGGATAACATTTCTCAGGATTTTGGGGAAGAGATAAAGTTACCGATTAGTGTGCAGCAAGTTAGATTGTTCATTATTTGCTCGGCGTGAGTTACTGTTGCAATCAGTTGCAGTGAAGCGAACATTGGACATTGGACAGTTATTAGACTTATTTTTAGACATGACCACCTCGATCAGTGTTGGTTTTGGGAAATTAATTTACTTTTGTTCGAGTGTTTCTTTTTCAATGTTTCATTATTGCCTAATTGAGCCCGTATGGGACCAAAAGCAGGCTTTTAATTGTCAATTGGACTTTAAAGCCCATCGACTCGATGATTCGGTGCAGTAAATAATGAGGAACATTGGTGGTTAGGTTCGTCTGTTGGCCACATTCGATCTATTTAAGCCTTCAATATATTTTGCTCTATTTGCACATTTCTTAAATCTGGCCGGTGCAAACCGACAATCTCAACACTCAAATATTGACTCAACGATTTAGTGAACGATTGAATTTAACGTCCTGCGGACAGAATCAATTAGTGCAATATGTCGCAGTGAGCAGTGCAATAAACACTTGCCGATCGAGGCTATCTTCGCTCGGGCGTGTTTCGACTCTGTTCCGCTCGGTGTTTGTTTATTCTGCAGATTTGCCAGATCGTGTCATTAGCAGTGGTGGTGCTGCCCAAAAGTGGTACAATTAATCGTAATTAACATTGCGCTCCAATGAATTGGCAGAATTGGGTTGCGCAAAGCAATCGCACCGACACCGACAAGACAAGCAATCGCTTTGTTCGATTCAGTCCGGGCGAGCAAATCCAGTCACTCGATCCATTGGTACAATCAATATGGATCTTTGTGGCAATGTCACTTGTCACCAAAGCTATCGCTACTGTCCAAGACATATTCGTCCATGTCCAGTCGGTGTCTACGTGCACTCGGTGGTGTGTCACCCAATGACACTGGTCCGCTCTTATCTCAATTATAATCTGATCTCAATGGTCGCCATTACGGCTTCATTTATGTCCCGGAGACCTTTTGCTGTGCAATTCATTCACTAGTGCACTGTCACCCTAGTGAATACTTAACTAATCCAATTTTAATTGAATGCCTTCTGCGAGTCTATTGAATCTATCACAAGCTGGCCATAAGTGGTTTGGTCAATAATTCTCTGGTGTAATTTTGTCTGTTAGGTAGATTTGTCCAACTAATTGCAACTACTGCAAGTTGTGTCTTGTTGTAGTAAACAATTTTCTCTTGTGTTGGAATATCAAAAATAGCTATATTAGATGACAAATATGGAATTTTTCCTTTAATCTCAAGATTATATCGAGAGAGCTATTTATACTATTTATCACAAGTTGTGTCCACTCCAGTGGTCGTCAAACTGGTCGACCTCCAACGGCCAACAGGCTTGACAGCGCGCACAAGAGACACAAACAGTTTAATTTGCACTTTCGATTTACGTACGTTTGATTGGCATCGATCGCAACAACATTGTGATGTGTGCAGTGCACGGTGTCCCGAGTGTAGTCGCCATGGTGCACGAGTACAAGCATTACACCACAGCAGCACCACATTTGGCTTTGTTTGCATTGTTACTGTAGCACTTTGACACAGTTGTACAATTGTGCATCCTGTACATCCTGACTCGACACTTTGCGGGTTTGTGCTTATTTATGCCTTCTCGTAATTGGTCTCCATTGTCCGATTATCGTCTCACTTGCACGCTCGGTCAACTGTGCACTGCCCTCAAGACATCGTCCTTTGTAAATTCGATATATTTGCATTGCTTTCTCACTTCGGGCCATTTCGGTTGCAATGCATTAATCGATATCTCAAATGATTACATTCATGACTGTCCACATTGACATGACCATGTGAACATGCATGTCTATGAGCATAACATCATTAATACAAAATAAATTAATATATTCCTCTTCGGTGCTGATCAATCATTTCGGGTAAATATTGTTTAGCGCAATGCAAATTGGCCTGTTCATAGTTGATTTTAGTTTCTATTTTGGTAGCCCGGTCAGTGTCGAATTAATGCCCGTGCACTCCCGGCTAGTGTTTGTCCCGTTTTTGCTGAATGGCTCGATTTAGTGCACTGTCGCTTAGTTGCTCTAGTGATTGTCATGTGTAGTTTGTCTTGACCATAAACAATTGTTTCCATTACATCGTAACCGTATGTCCACTGTGTTAATATCATCAGCGACAGTATCTCAGTGCGAGTTGTATCTTTCATCATCCCAATGCGAGCACATGCAGCAGTGTCCAAGATTATTCCGATGAATCGTGTGATGATTTGTGCCTTCTCTCTTGGTGTGTTCCAAACGATCTTTCTCTGTTCTGTTTCTCTCCCGATTCGATCCGATCCAAGCCGAAAGACTCTCAGTCAGCATGTGCGCACACACTATGACGCCAAATTTTGAGTTGGCGGCAAATGCGCCCGGGTTGTAGTCAGCAGTTTGAAGCCAAATCGGCGGGACTCAAGCGTCATTCGGGCTCGAACTTGCGTACTGCACACACACACACTCACACACTCCACTCGACATTGAACATTGGTCCATTTAGAGTCAATTAAATCGATCAGACAAAACTCAATGTCGATCCATCGAACTCACGACCAAATTCAATGCCAATCCTGCAATATAAATCAATTTCTATTTCATTTTGCTGATATTCTTGTGTGCCTCTTTGTAAAGTTGTAAATTTGCAAATTTCAATTTTGGTTTAATTCAATGCATCTCCACTTGCACCATCGTTCCACCGAGTGATTGAATCAGTGCTGCATTTGCTGAATTTCATTTTGTGTGCAAAACTTTCCATGTGTCTAGCTTGTTTGCCATTGTAATGCAATACCGCTCGGATCTGTCTTATCCAATTCATTGCACTGTGTTATTTGGGGAAGTTTCTTTCTCTCACCGTCGCCTTTTTTCTCCACAATTGTGTGCATAGTCATTTGAAAATATTTCTAATTGCCCTACAATTGTATCAACCGCCACAACGCTAAACTTCAACCATTATCGACCAACTCTACCCAACAGTACAGTGTTCACCAAAGTATGTTTGCCCTGCACATCATAGCCATTTGAGTAATTGGCAACTTTTAATTATTAAATCCATAGCAAAATTAGTGAATTATTGATTGGACCAATTAGCACAATTGTTTAAGAGGCAGTGATTAAAATGGAGAGGCTCTTTACAGTCACTGGATGGAAACCAATTGCCAGTTGAATGTTTCACTGGCTGGTCATGAATAGTTGATTACTTTCTCTATGGCATTCCCGGAGCACATTTCCACTTTAGTGTTGTTCAAATCGCATTATGTCTAAATGATGTAATTTATATAAAGATATTAGTTTTATTGCAAGTTTGATACACCAAAATGTGGCCATTTTAAATAGACGCTTCCATTGTGCTGATTTGTCCAAACGAATTTTGTGAGCTCATCATTTCTAATCTCGATAAGTAGCACACAATAAATTGAGTTAGTAGGCAACTAATTAATAATTGACCATTTTGTCTAATCGTTTCACTTCTCAAACTTTCCCATATTACAATTGCTCCAGGCAACACAATTAACGCAATTATTAATGAAACAAATCAAACTAATGATTGTATTATTATAAAGCATCATGCTGTTTTTGTTAATCTGATTGGTTGGCACCTTGAACACCTTTTCTTTGGAGAAATACTTTGGAGTGGTCATTAGTCCACCAGTGAATGTATTAATAATTGAGTAGCGAAAAATTTTAAAATCACGATTATAGTCTTTACTTGGCTAGTGTCTACAGTTCCACTCTGTATTCACTTTCAAATGTCCAATTTAATTTTTAACTTATTTTCATGGCCTGTTAATCAACAATCTTCCAAATTAGACTCATTTCAGGAAAAGCTCTCGTCTGGTGTTTCTGGTGTTCGCTGGTGTTTGTGTTCGGCTTCACATTTTTGATTTATTTTCTCTAAGTTTTTCCTCTGTCTACAGAAGAAGAGGCTGTGTTTCTGTGCTGTCAAGAATAACACCTGACGGGCGATATTTAACGCCTCAAAGAAAAATTGTCAAAATGTAAACGAAGTGACATTTTAATATAAGCCGATTAGTATGAATGATTGAAGTGTGGAATTGTACCAGAGTGGCGCGATGTAAGTGATGCACGTGGCCAAACACTACTGCACTGCCTTGTCAGTGCTTGCAGATCGATTGTTGCTCGAGCTCAAAGTGAAATGTCTCCAGTGCCATCCTCACACGACCTAATTCGTGGCTGTCATTTTCATTCTTCATTGAAATTAATTTTACACTCTCCAACTTATTTCAATTTTAGTTTCACTCTTTGAAGTGAGCCAATTGAGAATTGAGACTGCATACAAAGAAATGTATTGACGGAAAGGTACGTAGGAAGTGGTGTCCTTGTGTCTTTGTGTGTTGTTGTTACATTCGCTTGAGCAAGGAAATGTTTTGATAATTTGGCTCCAATTGGTTCTAACTTGGAATGATTTTCATACACAAAGCACAACTTATCTCATTTCGGGTTTCCGGGCAATGTTCACTTCCTCTCATTCCTCTGCATTCTGTGGAATGTCAGTCCATTCTGTGCCAATTTGGGTTATCAAAATAAGAATATGGAAATATGTGCAAATATCGAGCCATTTTCGGTTGCCTCACACCGCACTGCAGCTGCAACATTGAATTCTCAATGTTTAATATTTAATTTGTTTGTGTTCTGCCGTATTGTTTGTGGACTTTTGTCTTCACAGAGCGAACAAAACAATTTAAATTAGAAAAATATTCCAATGCATCTAATTAACATTAACTTTAGTTCTATTCGGGCTAGTTTTTGTCTCTCGGTGCCCATCATATCGAAACTGTTTTGTATTAGTTTTACATTCGTAAAATAGTAAAATTCCAAGTCCAATTTTGCTAATTTTATGGACCAGTGAGAATGACTTTCTTTGCCAATTGCTAAGTGTTAGGTGTGGTGGCAGTGGTTGTCCACATGTGATGGCCTCGGTTGCTGCCTTCTAGGAAATTCCATAAGAATATTTCGACATTAGAATTGCGTTTTGCCAACATTATTACCCGATTATTGCCTTTTACCCAAACCCAAATCATCGATAAAAGTAAACAAGAATTCGCCATTTACGAATGAGCTCTTAATGAAATATACAAAGCAAAATTATTTCGAATTCTCTTTAGCCAGTGCCAGTGAGTGGGCCAATCAATTTGTAATTAGTCTATATGGCAAATGAATGGGCGCCCGAATTAGTAATCACCCCACAACCATCACCAGCAAGAATACATTTCAAAGTTTACCTTATAAATAATAAATAATTTTTATTCATTTATTTAATATATCGACATTTCCATACTGAATGTATCCGAACCGGGAGAATCGAAAGTAATTGAAAGTGCTTTTCTGGCTAGTTTGTGTGACATTCGATCACTTTACAAACAGACTAAGCGATTTCAAGTTCATTCCAGGAAATGGTTTCAGTATCCATTGGATTAAGTCTATCGAAAGTGGCAAAACAATTGTTCTGTCTGCTTGGTCTAATTTGTTCGTATTCAAATGGACAGGCCGTTTGATATTTTCATACGAAATTGAACGCATTTGGGTCGACCTATGTTTGTTTGTTGTCTGAGAATATGGTCATGGAATTATTTGCAATCATCCTTCGAATATGTGAGTAGTTTGGCTGGGTCGTGTTTGGTCGATCTTATTTGGCCTTACTCAATTAGTAATGAGACCACGTTGGCTACGTCCGTTCTATAAGGAACTTTCTATGAGCAAGTGAATGCAATCTATTTGTGAACAAGTGTTGTGTTCAACACTCTCGATGCTTGTGTCTTGTCTTGTTGGCGTTTGGTTTGTTTTGTGTTTCAATTATAACTATTAGTTTGTTCGCTTGGTTCGATCACCTCCCAGTCTGGTTGTGTTGCCAACGAGGCTGAAGCACTTGATTTATGAGTTAGCGTTTTCTCGGATAGTACACACATACACATACACACACACGCATCCATTCATTCATGGCACTTGATAAGTAGTCATTGAAATTAGAAAAGACACTTTGCACTTTGCCAATCCAATTGGCTCGAGCCACACTAGTGCCTGTCTTGTGCGCACATTTCAATCATTCAAGTCTCTAATCTCGGCAATCGTCATTTGGTCCAGTGGCACACACACCCGAAACACTCTATCACTCACATCAGGCGTCAATTATTTGGTTCAATCAATCGAGAATCGACTTTTTGGGGGAAGATAATCAAATTAAGCAACTGGGCATTGCGGCAAAGTGCTGTTGCAAATTGTTGGAAAATGTAAATCCATACATAATTCACAACGATTGTATTGTCTGTTTTGTCTGTTTATATTATGCAACGCATATCGATTCGATTGATATTGATTGTCCCTTTCCGTGGGTATATCTATGCCTACAATTTGGTCAATTTGCTCGCTTGATTCCATGCTTGCCTTTCCATACTTTTGGCTGCTCGTCAGCAAACTAAATTTTGCCAGAAACGAAATCAAAAGATAACCATTTGTGTTGCACTTTCAACAAACCTCTTCTGCCTGGCAATGAACCAACAGTGCGAGCACATGCACAATTTCGCATTCGTTATTGTGCCTCGGTTCAAAGTGTGCACCGTACTGCACAAAACCGCTATGGCACCGACTATCTTTGCCTTGATGAATTATGATGTAGAAACAATGCGAGATATGAAACAATTTAAAATTCAAATTTACTTGCTCGATCTTGGTGAATTTATAATGCGCTCTTCTCTTGGAATGATAATTCGGCTTCGACCAATCGGTTGAACCCTTTTGTTGCTGTGGGCCAATATGTCTTTGTCTGAGACATTCACGTGTGTGAGTTAGTGTGTCACATATCTCCACTTGGCAATACATTGAACAATTTCAATTTCAAATTGAATTGGCACTCTAGTCGAGTGTTGTAAAATAAAAGTGATATAGCGTTTGGCCTATTTGATTGATTATTACTTGCGAAATTAGCCGAACTAGTCCCGGATCGAGTCTTTAATTACCATTATTTGACATTTGATCTGGCCAAGTGTAAGCCAAGTTGCCAATGAATGAGTGACAAGTTGAGTCAACGGTGAGCATTGTGTAGCCTCTGTCTAGTAAACCTCGATAAATTGAACAATTACGAGCGCGCTTGAGTGAGTACATAAATTGGAACAACCAACCGGTGCTGAGCCGATTCGCTCTGGCCCATTACCGAGAGCGGTCTTTTGTCCATTGTGGCGACGTCGTCAGCGGAATGTATTACATTTTGTATACAATTTGTACAACATGCACTGTATGCAACACTCTCACTGACACTGTATTAATTATTGCCTTTCATTGGCCAATAATGCAGAATTTACTATGCCTTCACCGGTCAGAATGTGTGTTCGGACACATTTTGATTTGGTCCGCACAGGAATGGCGAGTGAAATTAATTTCGTTATGATTTGGTGATTATATATGAGTGCACACCAAGTTAGAGTCCATTTAGTGCAGCGCACAAGTGAATCTAATGAAATTTGACAGCAAAATAGCTGAATTATTCTGCTTTAATAAAATGGCTGTTGATGGTATGATGGTGCCAAGGAAGGCACTGGGACAATGTCCCGTGGACATGTCCACTCGGTCTGTGCACGGGTAGTTTGTCGTCATGTCGTCATGATTGGATCTGGCCTGCCTTGAATTGTATCACGTTCGTCAGAGTTTTTCCTTTGCCATTTCACTTCTGATGGCTTCTTCTGACCAAAGCTGCCATTCTCGGCTGGTGGTGCAACATTGAAATTAATTTGCGCCTAGACAATCTACAAGAGTTTGCCATTTCGGATTCTTTGGGTGAAGACAGTCTGTTGTTCTCTAGTGTTTTGTGGTGTATTCTAGACGAACTTTGCCTGGCCAAATTGATTTCCTTTCTTTCTTCTCATATTAATTTGCCCTTCTCATTGGCTAGTGCGTCACTTTATCAAGTCACCAGAAATCGAACTTGTTTTGTGTCTTCTGTTTGTGGTGGTTTGGCCTTTCACTTTCGTGACAGTTAATCCAACTGGTTGGGACATGTCTCGGTCCTTATCAAGTCATATGTTAGTGTTAGTGTCAAACGACTCGCTGTTTGTGGTGCATTTATTTAATTATCTCTTTGCGGTTCATTTATTATCGACCGATTAAGCAAGCGGCGTTCGGTGTCGTCAATGAGTGAAGAATTCGATTGCACTTTTAATTAACACGCCACAATTGAGGCCGGACAGATTAATTAAGAAAGGGTAAGACGGTGGCAAGTGGTAATTAATTGTGCGTTCATTGCAATGTCGAGTTGGATTCAATTCAATTCGATTGTGTGCCAACATGGTCATGGGGTGTCCCTATTAATGACCACCGACTTGTGTATAGCAATTATCGCTTTCCTGGCTAAAGTGACAGTGACGAGTGAAAGCTCGCACCAAAAAGACTAATAAAAGTGATATGAGTCCGTGAGCGAGTAATGACCCACCATTCTCTGTCGATCATTTTGACGACCGATTGAACTTGACTTTGACTTTGAATGCATGTTTGTCCTTGTGCCACCGATCGCCTCTCACCAGACTACAATCCGTCATAGTGAGTGCTAAGTTGTGCGGCTTTCAAGTTTATTTGACTTGTTGGCAGCACAACAGCGAACAAGCACAAGCACGTTTGCTTGATCGTCTTTTTATGACACTTAATTGTACTTCTAGTAGGCTTCATCGTAACACCAGTGTCACCAGAAAAGTGGTTCACTGGCACGTCGAGTAGTGTGTTTGTGCAATATCACTTTCCCAGAAACCTTTCGCTAACTCTGACACTGTCCCATCGGTTACATAAGCACCATCCTTTGTTTACCTAAAAGTAACCTTTCCCACTTGGCTCATTTCAGGCAGTGATAATTGGACCAAATTGAGAGAAAACGTGTGGAACATTCCGTAAAGTCTGCCATAAAATGGAATGGTGTGGCAAGAGAGAACAAAAATAAAAAAACAAACTTGCCACTAAAAGCGACGATTGCCACACTAATACAGAGAAGAATCGATCGATTGCAGACCAAGTGCGGTGTCGAGTGCCACTTTATGGTGATCGTTCAATTTCAGCCATCCAGCACATTCGTGACAAATCGGGACGGCCTGATCTAAGTCCGTTTGTGGGTGTAGTGTGTCTGGCCGTCAGTGTCGGTGCACTTAACTCATCTAACGAGCAATGGCACTGTCTGATTGAGCCATTTGACAACTCCATCAAATTACCTTCGAGATTGAACATTTCTTTCTATTTTGTTCTGCACTTCCTCTCTTCTTGAAGCTCGCCAGTCAGTTCCGTGTCGTTTATCTCGATGGTCATTTGACCATTCGAGATGACTCGAGTTGTGTGCTCGTACATACTTGTGCCCAAAAGTGATGTTCCAGGATCGTTGGCATTGGCACCAAATTGTTGTACATCAATTTAGCACCACCGGTTACTCAATCAGTGCAATCAAAACATCTATCCTTTGTGGGGCTACCTTTATCTTGATCGTCTCAAGTTGCGTTTTTACACTAGTCGACAACAACGTCACCCTTCCTTGCACGTCTAAGTCATGCCGGATCGGTTCCAAATGGACAGAACCAACAATGTACAAAGGATCAATAATATGGCCGATATGGTTGTGGGCGAAGGCAGTCGAACCTTGCCTGTGGATAACAGTCTGCAAACTGACCTCGAACCTAATCACACTAATGGTCTTGTTGGAAGGGCTCAATTGTCGGGCAGTTCAATTGGCGCGTCATCTTGTCTGTCATCGGTGAGCACAAAAACCCTTGTGCGATGGTTGGCCACTGTAGCCAAGGTGTCCACCTACGTTGCCGAGGCTGCGTCAAGCGGAAATGTCCCACTTGGTCGGGTTGTTCGCAGTCACCACTACAATCAGTCTAATTCTTCATCGTCAAGAGGCGCTCCATTTGGACACTCAGTGAGCAAGTCTGGCGTTGTGTCCCGTTACCGACACTCTTCCTCCCACAACCTCGATGGCAGCTCGCCCAGCCATGTGTCTTTTGCCGAGAATGCGACCAACGGCCTTCTAAGGTCTGCATACTCGATGGCAGCGGAAATAGTGCCCAACAGTGTAAGTGTCCTCATTCCGTCCACCTCGGACTCACTCGTCACAACAAGTGATTCCTTCGATCCGAGTTCCTCGTCTCTTGCATCACTTGCTTCATCCTCATCCTCATCGTCTCTTTGGTCTCAAACCTCACCGAGCTATGCAAACCATTCCATACTGAAGCACATCCGAAGCCTCAACTTGGTGGAGAATGCCAACTCCTCCATGTCCTCGGTGCTCAACCACACACTCACAGCCAACATGTTAGTCGACCTGAACGCGAACGCAGCTCAAGGTGGCAGCACCAGCAGTGATAACTCAAGCACCGACTTCTACAACTCGTCATGGAACATTCACCTCATCTGGTACACCGTCTTCGGCCTCATGATCTCCATTGGCCTTGTAGCCAACTTTCTAGTGTTGGCAACCATCGGCGGCCACAAGTCGTTGCACACAGTGACCAACTGTTTTCTGCTCAACCTGACCGTCAGTGACCTGGTCACCCTTCTGTTCAACGCCATCTTTAACTTGGTGTTCATGCTCAACGGCCATTGGCCCTTCGGCAGTATGTACTGTGTGATGAACAACTTCATCACCAACCTCACTATTGCCGTGTCTGTTTTCACGATCATGTTCACCAGCAAGGAAAGGTAAGCCTCTTCTCTCCATTTGTTTGCATGTTCGTTAAAACATTCGCGTGCAAGACTTACATTCAAGTGGATGTGCAAGCCGCATTGGCAGCACACCAAACCACACAAAATCACCAAATGCCGCTTTGGTTTACCCAATAGCTCCAAGCTTCAATCGTGCAGAGTGGCAATCCCAGCAGAATTCTAATTACCAAGTGGTTGTCAGTGTGGCATCCCTGCGTGTGGCCAGACACATCGCATGCTTGTTTATATTTACATTTGTGTGCATTCAATTAGAAGTCAGTCGGTGGTGTGTTTATCAACACAACCATCTGTTTCGTACGGCACCAATTGGACTGAGTGAGCTATTTGCTTGTTTGAATTCAGATTGGTTCAAATTAAAATGCAAATCGGCTCAGCATAAATTGGGCCAATTTAGGAACTTATAGTGAGTAGCCCAACTGTTTCCAGTCGATAATTGCTTCACTGAATTGTAGATTGATCGTTTTGCTTATTAAATTCAATTCTTCTTTACGGGCAAATAAACTTGTGAAGCTGATTCGTTATGTGAGAGAAATGTTGAATTGTCCGAATTAGAATGTTGCTCGAGTGGTGCATTAGTGGACGGTGCCGAACAGTGTTCTTGATTGCACTGGTCAGTGATTTGACAACCATTATAATTCACTCGTACAAGTGCATTTATTGTCTGCATTTGAAAGTTGGCCAAATGATAATCGTTAACGCCCAATTTATTTTTAGAAATCAACCCAGTCGCCAGTTCCTTGGTGCCATCCATTGATTGGCCTGAATTGGGCAATCGAAGTGAGCACGAGCCAGCCAGGCCCGACCGAACTGCTCTGACAATCGATCTCGATTGTGTGTCGACTTGCTCGGCCAACTGTTTGGGCTCATTTTAAAGTTAATTACTTTGAAATAAAGCA
This sequence comes from Rhizoglyphus robini, assembly GCA_023373905.1. NCBI lineage: Eukaryota > Metazoa > Arthropoda > Arachnida > Sarcoptiformes > Acaridae > Rhizoglyphus > Rhizoglyphus robini. The sequence continues at coordinate 6,432,360 of JAKIJQ010000001.1, read as the reverse complement.
CACACAGACACACACACACACACACACACACACACACACACACACACACACACACACACACACACACACACAGCTGATATCACAGAATTACGAATGAGACAGTCAATAAGTGGAGTGTGAGTGAAATTTGAGACTGCAAGCAAGAATAAAGAATTGACAGAACAGACTCGGCTCGGGTCGAAAAGCAAACTTAAAATTAACAATTGAAACATTAATAACACAAAACAATGGAAATGATGGCAACAATAATGCCCATTACCGACTGGTGAGACATTATAGTCCAGTGGCTGAACGGAGCGATATTTCCCATCGGTGCTCGAAGCACTCCATTGGAGACCGTTGCAGACCAATCTTGGTGGTAATAGCGAGCAAGCAATTGCCAATTGGCCACCATTCATCGCTCTCAAGAAACTTTCAATTTGGTGCACACTAGGTTGCTCAGTGGATGTGCACAGATAGTCCGGATTAGTGTGCGATGCATTTCCTTAATGGCCACAAGGACAGTTTGGCTCGTTATTGTTTCGGCCATTATCGAGTGCATTAATGAGCCTGGCACGAATTAAGCGTTGCCTTGTTTGGTGGTGAATCTATTTGACTGGCTCGCTTGATCCGCGTAACACTCACCGTCAGGCAGTGGCAACCTTGCCATTAATGAGTGCACCCCGGTAGAGTCAATTATTGGGCCAACCATATCAATACAAACTACCCAAATGCCGCCAATTTGTGCTCAGTTCCTCGTGAGAGAGATTTTTTTATAATTAACTTCAATTACGTGCAGAACCAATTACTGACGCGTTTTGCTTTTATGATTTACTTTATGTTGCCGCGATTATCGTCACTTGAGTACCAGGCAAGAATATAATAAAAATTAAAGGCGGGTTTTTAAAGAAACCACATAATGCGTCATTTGGGGCATATTTGATAGTTGATGGTGAGGATGGCAAGGATTGTCCATGTGGCACTCGACTGAATTGACTTGGTCACGCGATTCAATCTAGACCGAGCCATTACCGAATCGAATCAATGAATTACGCAGTGCACACATGCAAATTCATTATCGGGTAATAATGACCATACTAAATTGATTGCATTCTCATTTGGCCAATTACCGTGATCAAGGCAGATCTACCCTGTCTAGAGGTATCGAATGGCGGCAATTGATTTTAATGATCCTCATGATCATTTTGGTAACTATTCCGCTAGATGAGAAAAGTCGGTGTAAACTGTGCCAAAGCAGATTACGTTATTTGGCTCTAATAATGACTCGGACTTGCTTGCGTCTTACAAGACAAATACTATTTATATCGACTGAGCCAAACATTGGTTAGCCTATTAGCCTATTATGTTCGGTGCATGTATTGTATTGACTATGATATTGACAACTTGTCCAACTGACCACCAGACCATCATCTATTATGTGCTATTGATAATTCTGTCTCTATAAATAACCGATCGACCTTGCAATGCATTTCATTTGGTCTTTGCACATTTGCAAAAAAGACAAAGACACAAAATTGATCGCCTGCAGTGTGTCATTGGGCAATTCGTTATCGATATAAATCTTTCGGCATTGCTAATGGCAGTGCAAGTGCCCATTGACAGGCATGTGAGACACAATGTTTCCAAATCTCAGCATTTGCTGTCACATTTGCCATACCGGAATAGTTGGACCAAAGCTTTACCGTCCTGAACTATTTTGGACAGATAATCGAATCTATTGACCATCTGACAGTGAAACTGGCTCAATTGCAGTGCTGGCACAAGTTTTCCTTATTTCTCATTTCTCACCGAAATCGATTGGCCCCAAGTTGAGTGTGCCAGAAGAAAGTGTCCTAATGGTGGTTTATTTGTAGGTCTGTTTCTGTTGTCTTCGGCGAATATTCGAATATATTCAATTAGCTAATTGTCTTGTTTTGTGGACGTTTCGTTCACTCGATTACTTTCACTCCATTTGTTGGACTTCTTTGGACCGAGTGACTTTCCACTGGTAATTTAGTGTGTTAGCGTGCGAATGTTTGTTTAGCAGCGAGTTATTTCACTGCATGACAGTGGCAAGTCTGAGTAAAGGTGTGAATTAATTGCATAATTAGAATAATTAATTTATGCTCGACTCGAGCCCAGTCTGTGCGTAATAATCCATTGTCACCAACACCTATGTGTTGTCATTAGCATATATCAGTGTAATGTAGTGCAGCGTTCGTATGCCACCAACGAACATTGCTTAATTGGCCAATGTTGAGCATTGCATTCCTTTACTCGTTCACTCGTTCGGTATGGCAAACACTAATTTAATTAGACCTTGTGCTTGAGCAGATCTAGCTGCTATGCGAAGGGGCACCCGTTTATTTGCTATTGCCTATACCGAGGTGACTTCGTCTCACCATCATCGCCACTCGACTGCGCCACTAATCGGGCGAATTTTAATTAAATTTTATTGCTCGAACGTTCGCTTTGATTGACATCATAATTGTGTGCTAACATTGTGCAGTGTGTGCTTGCAATGAGATTTACAAGTTTGCACTAAAGTGCCGATTACTGCATGTTTGTATTTCTTTCCGCAAATTACTGCTAGCTCCGCTGTATGCACTACAACCAGTGACTATTACAATGTGCAATAGTGTGTTAGTATTATGTCAGTGTGAAATAGTGTCGATCACACGCGCTTTTGAATAATGACAAATGCAAATATTGCCAGTGCAACACAAATTGTCCAACAATTGAAAGCAAACACCTTTCGATTTCACAACCGTCTCGGTCTGTCTTTCCAACCTTGCTACCGATCATCTTGATCAATTATTGATGGTGCCTTTAATCGTGTTCCAATGAATGAATGCCATTTGGCTTCTCTGCTGAGTGGAGTGGCATTAGCATTGAATTATTTGCAATCGTATTCCATTCCGCCCAGTACAACATAGAGCAACAGTACCGAATGCACCACTAACCCATAGACATAACCGATTATTAGTTGGTAATTGATTGGCGGACTGAGTGGTTCAGTGAGTAGTCGTGATTGATCGCGCCACTAATTGCAGTGCCATCATTAAGCATGTTTTGATTTTATAATCACTCGTCCCATTTGTATCTGTTTCTCTCTTAATTATCGGTCCAGACTGATCGTTTGCCTTTCCAAACCAAATTATTGGTTCCATCACTAATCGGTAATTTTCCCGGGCTTTTCTGTGTTCTGCAACACCCGAGTGTGTGTCTGACTGTCTTGATTTGGCTCGTTTCGTTATGGCTTAACTGTGCCAGTGCAAATCGATCTCATTAACGAGCCTTAGCCTAATGGCACACGAGATTGCAGATAAAGTTGCCTTGTGATATGTTCGTGGCAGTAAATATTGCGAATGGATGAATGTCAGTGGAAGAATGACACGAATGCATTGTGCGTCGATTAGGATCGATTGTAATCAAACCACCGATCTGTCCGTCTGTCGATATTTGCCGTTCTGTTCGCTTTCTGCTCTGTTGCTTGTAATTGGGCTGCTTGATCACAACAAACTTTGTTCTATTGATTTCATTTGGCCAGTGTGTACAATGTACATGCACAGGCAAGTGATCTTCCCTGTTCTGTTGCTAATTCAGACAAGCACAAGATAAGAACGGACAAGGCAAATTAAACTTTTCTGTCCCATCGCATTCGGTTAATGGTTTTGGTCGGGTGATTTCGATGTCCGGCCAACACAAAACAACACTTATCGCTTAGATCGCGTTGCATCACTTTTGATTGGCAAGCGAGTTGCGTGCTCGGTACGGGGGAGAGTGTTTGGTTAATTAAATTACAAACATTACCAATCACTTTTCGGCACTTGTTGTTGTTGTCCGTGCGGTAATTAGTCAAATGGCAAAGGTAACTTTTTGTTAGTTGTGAATGACATTGAATGTAATAATACCATGAATGTAGTACTCATTGCACACAGACACATGATGTCTTTGTCTAGGTGGCGATTTGGTCCATTAACCGTTCCTGTCTGACTAGTCGCCACTATTGGTGGAACAAGTGGAACGAGCAATGCGCATTTGTCTGTTTACACTGGGGGTTACTGTGCCAGTGTGCACTGTTGGCTCGTCGGTCTTTCACGCTCGCTCGCTCGCATGCAACCAAGTGAACACCACCGGAAAAAATTTCTTCATTTAATTAAATAAATCCAAACACTGTAAAGTGTTTTGTTTCTCGTTACCCTCCGTGTATCCAACGGACCATTGCAACAACAGAGACAACAACATCTCACAAGGCAACATTGTACATTCTCTTAATTTCGAAGAGCACAAATCGATTAACATTTTTCTCTTTCTCCAGTTAATTCCTGTCTTGTTTGTTTGCTTGCTTCTTTACCGATTTCCCACAATTGAATTGCAAATTCACTTTCTTTCATTTGTTCTGTCTAAATTGCCTATTTGTGCGCAATGAGCCAATCGCCCAGTGGCTCATCACCAACGTTATTATTTTGCCCGAATAAAAACTTTTTTGATGGCATTGCTTACTGTGCCGTAGTAGTGAAGTCATCACCAATATTGAACCGTGCCCTCAATGGAGTGCTCAATTGACTTGGCGGTGGTGTCTAACGAGGATCGGTGACCGAAGCTTACCGAATGAATCCTCACTCATATGTCCAAACTTGTTTGACAATTGTAAAATTGTTTGATCCTGCCCAAATTAATACACGCCAGTGAGAATATGCTTCTTCTGGTGACAGCTGATCGCCTGTCAATGGCCATAGGCGCACAAAAAGCAAAAAAGTTTTAATATTTGCACAAATTGAGAAGTTGAGGCGAGACGCAGAAGGAGAACAACCGTTGGCACTGTGAGCAGTGGGACAAATCGGCACAGAGAACTCACGTCATGTGATTTGACCGTTATGAGCTATTAGTAGAGAGCATTACGTTAATGTAGGAAATATTAATTCCACTAAAGTGCTGATGATTGAAATTTCATGCATTGTGAGTTCTATATTTGGAGTGGCACAAGGCAATGAAGATCGATGCATTGCTCACTACTGCACTCGATCATATTTGCTTGTTGCGAAAGGATTGGCCTGTCTGTCTGCACTGCGGCCCAATGCGGATCTGCTTAACCGAGGAGAAACACAAACCAGAAACAAACCAACTTACTCGAGCCAATGTCCACTGGAGAGCATATTAATTCAATGAAGCCATTGAGATTATCGAGTGGAGTAAAGCTTGTGGAGCAATCAATGGAGAAGGCCTAATTATTAGTGAATGAATCGAGTGCCAGTTGAATTATTGCCACTCACTCCCTCTTGTTGGCTGTCTGCATGACATATGGATGCGGGTGTGATTGATTGTTCCACCGAATGTACAGTCTGCCATGGTACAAACAGCCATTGGGCGGGATGCTTCTGCCATGACTTCCACTTGCTTGCACACACTGCCACTGGCCACTAGTAATTAATAATTTAAACTTGCCATTGCCAAACGTACCCTCGCTTATTACCACTGCACTATTACGATTGGTTCGATTTAATTAAAATATTGTCTTTTGTAGTTGGCCACAAGTAATGACTGTTTTAGGCCAGATGCCTTTGATTAATTCAGTTTTCCCGGTATTTGGTTTAGTGTCTAGACCATTACTATTGGCTTACTGTTGTGACATTTTGCTTGTTACTAACTGCGGCAATGGTGATGCTGATGGTGGCTGGCTCATTGGCTGTCAATCTGTGCCCGACGATTAAGACCGATTGCTCGACTCGATGCTCACCCACCGATCATGTCTGGTGGCATGGTTTGGTGTTCATTGATCGACCCAATGGTTGCTAATCTGTGCGAACATTAACGTTGGTGCACTTAACTTGTGATTTTTTTTAGCATAAAACTAAAACCTAATTGAGAGTCGACTATGTGCCTTGTTATCGCCATTTAATTGGATCGATCCATTTAAGGCTTTCTCATTGGAGCAACATCGCCAATTGTACCGTTTATCGCTCTTCCACTCCACTCGTCACATAGAAACAATTGAATTGTGCCAATTGTGCGTTTACGACAATTAGCATTCATTTAGATTTCCATTTTTATGCAAATTCCTTTAAATTGAAACGACTTTTCAATTATTATCATTCTCCACTGGTGTTCCGCTCTGGCCTAATCTCAAGTCATACATTAGTTTCTTTCTTTATTGTTGTTTCCGTTCTCGTTTTGTTCATTTCAAAGGGAACCTTGTGATCGAACCTTCTGAGGGAGCACAATTATTGAGGCCCACCAGTGCCAGACCACATCTCCACATCAGTAGTACAGTCCATAATTTCTATTCACGTACGTCTCGCTTGACTCGTCCCACTTAATGTGTTTATTATCACTGGCCTAGGCCAATACATGTATTAATATTAAAATCGAACAAAATGTGCGGCTGTACGAGTTTCAGTGGTCTGTTGTCTGATTTGACTCGACATCAATTTAAATTATCTTCATCAAGAGGACACATCAATACTGAGTGGATCTATTTATTACCATTAGGCCTATTGCAATAAGTCTTGTAGCTTATATATTTTTTTTCTTGGGCCTATTTTTGTTGTTTGGTTCTGTGTGGCAATGAGTAAAAAGTCCAGCCAGTGAGCAAATAGTAAATAGCCCCTTCACTTCGCAGGTTCACTTCTCTGCACATATTTGTCATGCACACATGAAGGTTATCAAGTGTAGAAACATATATGCACGGATAGTGATCGAGACAAGCAATCTGAACTGACCAAACACAACTGAGTGAATCAATCGACACTTGGCAATAAAGTGACCCACCGGCATGAGCACCACAACAATCGCCAGCAGCAGCACCACCAGGACCATCCATCTCCATTGCGGGTCTCGCTCACACACCAGCAAACAATTTCTCAGTGTGGCAAACAAATCCATTCACTGCATCCAATTTCCGATTGCAATTTTATGCGGACACTTTATATGGCATTACGAATTAGACTGTCATTGCACTTGGGTGAATGAGTGCGCCAAGAAGTGATCTCACAGGGCACCGAGTGCTACACTGCCAACTCTAATGGACCATATTATTAGACTGCTGTCCTAATGATAGGTTTATGGGCCTATTTGTGGTGCGAACAGTATGCTGATGCTGATAGTGGCGGTGGTGTGGGTGCTATTGCTGGCTCAATTCCATTCCATTCTCACAGGTCCTCTCCCACATTTTCAGCAATGTTTTTATGAGCCCAACCGTGTGGGGACCGTGAGGACTACTCTGAGGACTCTTCACTTGACACATTGTTATTACGCGTTGTGCGACAGACACAGACTGTACCTAGTTGGCTATTTGGTTACGGTGTCATATTTCCAGGAACTCTTGCACAATGTCGCCCTTTGAGACTCGCTCACCGAGCAGCCTCTTCGAGCGAACTCAGTCAAGTGATGCAAGTGCACGGGCACCTTATCACTTAAGTTTGATCTTGCTGAATTTGAAATCGTTTTGTCATGTTGTCATTGCTTGTTGCCTTGTAAGTCGTCCTGTGGCGCACATGTTTGCAAGTACAACTTCTTATCTCGGTGAACAGACTTATTTCTGTAATGGCAAAGTAATGGAGGAAAGAGTTGCCAAATCAGTTGTCAGCACGGACTGAGCACGATAATGCATTGATTCGATCATCATTTGTCATTCAAGCCATTTCTCCATTCGATTCTTACGCCTGGATTGGCTTGAATCAGTACTTGGACACATGCATGCATGTCGTGCTAATGACCATTTGATGTTTCACCGTGACACCGTGATGCAGCAAGACATCACACCGCACACTGACAAATTTGCCATTTAGTATGACACACTTCACTCTACTCACAAATAGTCAAACCAAATTTCCAGTAGCTCTATAACACTTGCAAATATTAAATGACGTCGAGTTAATTTGCAAGTTGTAATTTATTTAGTATCCGGTAATTGCACGTATGTTAGGGTGGTGCTCGATTGTTACGGAGTTACTCGTGTCTTCCTCGTTCCTATTTGAGTTGCTGCATTCCTCGGTCTTTCTTATTTACCAATTGCAAGTGGCTCTGGTCTAATTTGGCGATGCTTTTGTGATGGCCGCTAATAAATGAGATACTATTTCTGTAAAGTGAATCTGCTTTGGACCATTTTAAAATTAAAACTATTATTAGCTCGGTGTTGGTTCCCACTCGCATTATGGTAATGATGATTGCAGCCTTTACAGTGTCTGGGTCACATTTATCTTGTCTTCCTTTCACTTTGTTGCCACTTTGGCTTTGTGTTGAAAGGTTCAAATGTTGCACACAATGTTCACACTTTGTTGGGTCCATTCTGTGGACTTTGTATTGGCCCTTTTCTGGCTTCGTTCAATTGAGCCTCATATAATTCGGCGTGGAAAGGAATCAAATTGATGCTCGACTCGACTTGTAGTTAGAGAAGTAGAATATTGTTTCGTGAGAAAAATTGGCTCATTGTGAAACGAATAAATTAGATCCGACAGGGAGGCCGCTTTGATGGGCTTCATGAGCTTGACCACCGAGTGGTCTGCTTGCAAACTATTGGCCCAACTAGACAACAACAACCACACTGCTCTTAGCAAGCCGTATCACTTGAGTTGCACCACTGCCTCATTACCAATATTATGCACATCACAGTGATGAAGTTGGTTCGGTTGGCTCAGTGACGAGGGCTGATTGAGACAAGTTGCTCCACTGACCACTTGCCGCATTCTTGCTTAACACCGACAAATGTAACACAAATTATTATTAAATAGTCGAAATTTTCTGCAACAATGATCGACAATCGCAGAATTTACTTGAAACACATAAAATTGAATTATTGAATTGAAAAGAATTGAAGAGAATTCGACGAATTTACGTACATTTGTTTGCCAAATCGATTAGACTCAAATGAGGAGAGAAGAATAGCAAATAGCGAGTACATAGATCGACAACAGTCCAAGCGAACGTCCATGCATTTGAACATTTTAAAATTGTAAAATCAAAAAGCAGAACTATAGCTTGTGAACTTAAAATTCCCAAGACGCGTCGTTGTCCTACAATGGGCATTACTGGACACAATAGTGCACGTAGAGCCGCCATTTGAGCTTTTAGCGAGAGTAAATATTTGTGCCAATTGGCTGCATCCAGACTCGGACATGTTAGCGTTGTGTTCAGTCTGTCAATGGTGCATCAATCATCATCACTCGGTGATGCATTGCCCACTAATCGAGACCTCTGTTTGTTCGTGTTGGTGGTGGTGGGTAATACATTCACCAATACATTGCACCATTCTGCTTGGGCTTGTTCCACTCTATCTCTATGGTGATTAATTGACCTTGTTCTCTATCCTTAGGTACAACGCTATTGTACATCCGTTACGCAAGCGAATGACCAAGCAACGAGCTTTTGTGCACATCTTCATCATCTGGCTCGGGGGCACTCTATTTGCGGTGCCCACGTTGATATTCTCCCGCACCGTTCACATTCGCGTGCCCTTTGGGCCAGAAAAGGGGCAAATCCAGCGGACAATTTGCCTTCTCAAGTGGCCGGATGGCTATCCCGGCCAATCCCGGTTTGACTTCATGTGAGTGATTGATTGCATGCTCAAATGACCTTGTTTGGTCTAATTGCGATTATCTTCCACTGCCTACAGCTACAATCTTCTCTTTCTGGTCCTCACCTACATATTGCCTTTGATGACAATGGGAATCGCTTACACCCTGATGGCTCGGGTTCTCTGGGGCAGCAAACAAATCGGCGAGTCCACTCAGGCTCAGATGAATCTGGTTTGCTCCAAGCAAAAAGTGGTCCGAATGCTCATTTGTGGTGAGTTATTTGTGTCTTGTTTCTTTCTGGTCTCGGCCAACTGGCAAATTGCAAGCGATCACAACACAATCGTGCAATTCTATTGCACCTCGTTATCTCGTTAGTCGTCGAATCGCTTGGCCGACTAATTAGCCTTATCGATATTATCTAATTTGTCTAATTTGTTGCCTTCTCAGTGGTGGTCGTGTTCGGCGTGTGTTGGCTGCCTTACCACGTCTACTTTCTGTGCACCTATCAGTGGCCTCAGTTGGTGAGTGCCAAAGCAACCCAGCACATCTATCTGGCTATCTACTGGCTGGCCATGTCCAACTCCATGCTTAATCCAATAATTCTACTATTGATGAACCGACGGTATTACATTGCCCAATTCGATTACACTGTTTGTTCACTAATTGGCCTGTTTTGCTACTCTTTCCCTCTCTTTCCGATTGTTTGCCTTTGTCGCCACAGCTTTCGTCGTTACTCAACCAAATTCCTCAACTTCTGGCCTTTCAATCAAATGTTTTCCTGTATTGCCACTTCGCAACAGTCCCTGCCATCGGAAGCGTGCAATACTGCCATCGTGACCCATGGACCCAATCACCAGGAAACACAAACAGTGTTGCTGTGTAATGGACTCAAGGACCTCTCCCCGGAGCTGGACAATCCGTGCGAGTACGAGAATGACAACTCGACAGAGGATAGCAGCAAGAGCAGTCATAACCACAACCACAACCAGAATGGCAACAACCACACTCACCACAACAGCACCCAGACCAACTTTAGCCATAACGGATCCGGCAATGGAGTGCCGGACAGTAAGAACAAGCGCTCACAAGCACGATCCCCATTGGTCACTTCGATGTCCATTCGTTACTCACCATGAAAATCGAACTTGTGTCAACTGGCACTTCATCAAAGTGATCGCCATGTGCTCATTTGGATTTGGCTTACGTGTGCGACCTGATTGGCGTGATCGCTAAGTTGACAACTGGCAATAAAATAGTGCTGCAAAGCCAACGACAGAAGGAAGATGATGACCAGTAAGCCATTTACGTCACGGTGACATAATTGACCAACCGAGGAAAGTCAACCGAGAAGCGCGCCCGGCAATGCATTGATCGTTAATTGATTTTGCATTAACTCACCGAGATGTGGTACAATTGTAATTACTCGAAATCACCATGGAAGGGCACGATGGAGCACTCAACTCGACACGACAAATTCGTGCTCCTTCACCCAAATGACAATAAATTGATGATGCTTTTTACCGATTACCACTGGTCCACTACGTTGCTTCTTTCGCCACTTTCCTCTTATACGTAATGAGTGCTCGTTTTGGTTGAACATCTAATTGGCTGGTAGGCTTGATGCAATGGCAACAGTGCCACTGGCACCAAGTGCACCAGTACAATCGACCAAACAAAGCCAAAATGGCAATTACGATTATTTGAGAAATAGTTGAGTTGAAAGGAGAAAGGCACAACCACGCAATGACATTCAACTGCAAGATTATTTGGGTCACCTACCTTCCTAGAGGCTCTCTCGTTGGCTAATTGCCAGTCTCAAGAGTTAATTCAGTAGAATTTCAAGCAATTCTGTGTCACACTTATTGTTTGGCCAGTCGGAATTGGACCAACTCGGCCGGATTGAGTTGCGCAACTAGCACCTTAAGACCTGTGGGATTGATTGTTTTGCAACGGGACATGGCCGAGAACTTTCATAACTAGTTATAACATATATGTATAGTTCGACTGAAATGAAGAGTGCCGATCATGGGCCTGGTCTAACTCACGGTAATTCCCTCCGTTCAAACGGATCCTGTGCACCGACAAATAGAGCCATTTGGCCGGTGAACTGTTTTGTCTGCCTTCGATCAATCAAACCTTAGATAATAGAATGTGGCCAGAATGGTTCATTAATGCGGTGTTTGGCAATGTGAATATTAATTATGCACTAAGCGTTTGTCATTGTTGTTAGATGTGGCATACTGCTCGTGACTTTAGTCACAGCAACCAAGAAGCCAATTTGGCCGAGCAAACAAATGACAATTGGCGACAACAAACAACTTGCGAGTGTGTGTCTGTGTGTGTGTGTGACATTCCGGACCTACAGGCCGTGTTGGGCACACACGGACAATTGAGCACAATTCAGTAAATAATGACACACCAGCAGTCGACCGACAGACCGACATATTCCCACATGACGGGTATGCCGCATGGCAGCAATAGATCCGGAATTGCAATCGTTCTTTGCCTGGGTGTCCGTTGTTTTGTTTTCAATCAAATTAACAAGTGGCCCCTTCATTATGTTCGCTAGAACGGGGCAGTACACACTGGCAAGCTGCAACATGCCAATTAGGCAATAGAATTAGACACAATGGGCCATGAGTGCATTTGGCTCACTCTCTGAGCACGGACAACAAACCAAATGACTTACTTGACTTGTTGCTGGCAGACTTTTTGAATGCGAAACACAAAATCGATTGAGCCTAATTGGCAAATGGCATTTGTCACAAGCACACACATTTATTGCAATCAAATTAGCGCACATGTGACATTTGGTGAGAATAATCGAATCGAAATCAAATTGGTTAATTAAATACAGCTAAGAGTCTTAGCTTAAGATTGCAACTATTGATCGATTGGTTGATTGAGTGATTCAGTGCTATGGTACAGTGATGCAGAGGTGCAGAACAGGTCATAAGAGGGTCGCCTCTGTAACCTTCACTCGGCTCGCACATCGAGTCGAGTAGTAATTGGAAAAACCTAAACCTGGCCTAGTGTAAGCCAATTGAATCGATTACATATCTTTCTTCGATTCGATGGCATCTGTCTTGACGGTTGCTGCCTGACTCGCAGCTGCTGCAGCTAACCGTTGTTTCTTGTTGTACGCTTGTCGGTAAAAGTCGTAGAACATGTAGAAGAAGATCGGGTTTTGTCCCACTGCCACCGCGAACCATATCATTGGATAGCCAGTTTGGAGGTAGAACAGAAAGATACCGTAAGTGCCGCACACCGCAAACTGAAGTAGTTGCAACTGGGTAATGTATTTCTTCCACCATAGATACTTCTGCATCTCGGGGCCAAACGATGCTAGAGAGTAGTATGAGTACATGATCACGTGGATGGCTGTGTTGAACAGTGCAAATAGAATTATGATTGGCACCAACGGATTAAGCTTGAATGAAAACCAACCTATGTAAATAAAAGAGTGAGTTCTCATGCATACGAAGCATACAGTGCACTTACCCAGGAATGGCACAATCATATGGTGGTACACATGCAGAAATGTGATTTGGTTGTGTTTCTTCCTTAGACAGAAGAATATCGTGTCAAGCATGTCAAGGTAACGAGACATGTAACCTAGCCATGCAAGGAACAACTCGTTCATTGTGTCTGGCCGAGTATCGTTTCGGTCGGGATAATTGAAATCAAGAAATCGCCGACCATAGTCGAGGTGCTGAAACAGTTTGAAGAAAGCTACCAGATTGATAAGTACCATCATACTGTTGAATGCTCGGATTGGATTCTTCAGTGAGTATGGCTTGCGATCTTGCATGTAGGCTGGCAAGATTCTTTTGACCAGCACCCAGTATGTCATTAGCACTGCCGCGATTTTCCAAAGACCACCGCTTACCTTTGAAAAGGCTGTTAAGTCATAGAATCAACTGGTTGAACATGCACTCACCATTGGGTAGTTGGCTGTTCTTGGATCACCAATGTCGATCCAAAACTGGTGCAGGTAGTACACGGTCTGGTCAACTAAGCTGGCCATGGTTGCGCGGTGAATTAACCAAGTTGAGGCAGATGAGCGAACTGAACGAACTGAACTGGGGTGAAAGCTGAAAATGAGAGGTGAGATATGTTGAACAGTTGTGATTCGATACGAGTGCTTTGAGTACTACTGAGACATTAGCACAGAGCACCTTATAGACTGAGGGAGATTGGCGAAGCGTGTCAGCTTGGCACATGCAATCACACTGTACACCGAGACAACTGGCGCAATGCAGTAATTGGAATTACTTTTTGTATTGGAATGCCGCTCGACACTGACGATCGAACGTGAACTGATGTGACGCTAGCCACGTAAAGTCGCCCTCGTCACTGCATTATCGTAATTATTGGGAGACCATTTTTTGCTGCCACTTCTCTCCTGTTGGTGTGCATCCTTGTTTGCACTTTCTCCTCCAGAGACCAATTTGGGGAAGGTACACGGTAAGATGGTGAGAGGCTCCATCAGGCAAACCATCAGCCCAAGACGATCTGGTCTGGTTGCACAACCGTGAGTCAACATGACTGCTACCATTAGGTGCCACTTGTTCCATTCTCATCGCCTGATTGACCTAATTAGTCGGATTAATTGAAAAGCTCGCGCAGCAATGTCACCGTGAAGATATGATGAGTGCTCATTGACCGGCACTGTGTTAGACCCTGATCGGTGATCAATCGACATGCACTGGACCAATCAGCACACATAATTCATAATCACGATCAAATGAAGCACTTGGTTTGATCTATTCTTGACCTAGATGCATTAACACTGCTGCTGCTCGGTCGATTGTTTTGCCTAGATAATTGCCAAATGGCACTCGGATTGCGATAATTAGCGAATACACAACGGACAGACCAATAGACAACACATTAACATAATTAGTCCGGCTCCCTGTGGTCAACGGCAATGTCTACTATCGTACAACAAAGACACTTTCCTCGTGTAAACATCGAGCAATAAAAGTTCAAGGATCGTATCGATATCGAGGTGCAATGTGAGCCACGCTAAACACTCAACACTCAATGCGAAATGTCCACTGGATTGGATTGGCCAACCAACTCTCGCTCTCTAGGCAATATCACTCATATCCGATGGCTACATTTCCACGGACAAGTGCAATTGCTCGCAAATCAAACAAACATGTCAATGAGAACTCATTGAGGAGAGAAAACGAACTGAACGCAACTAAATGCAAAATGAACACGTGTTTGTTGGCAAGTGACACGAGATTGACCATCTTATATGGTTATTCGAATACTCATTTGGCCTATTGCCATACATTCAATTGCTGTACTGCAGTTGTGCATTCAATAGCAGAAGCAATATTCCTGGTTTTATTAATTGATAGAATAGATTAAATAGAATAATCTATTTGTACAATATAATGGAAAAAAATTTGAATTCTCAAGTTTGCTTTAGTTTCAGTAAAAAATTTTCAATTTAGGGATAATGTCCCAATGCTGACTAGTAAAGAATTTCTTTACGAAGAAATTGAAATCACCAAAAAGCATATTGTGTTGATTGGAAATATTTGTGAATTGAAGTAGAAGTCAAAATGAACAAAACAGTGGAAATAATGTTGTTTTGTGTGTGTTGAGGAAAGTGAAACACAAAGTGGAGAAGTGGCCACTTTACTACTGGACTTACCGAGTGAAGCAAATTGTGACAAGACGAAAGCATAAAAGTGCAAACAATAGAGCACGTAGTGAGACAGGGGAATTCACACAACACAATTAGACCGATTGCCAATTGACGATTGGACAATTTGTGAACAAGACAACGAGACTGCTGGCACGAATTAGGCGCTGTGGTTGGGGGCAAGGTGCACGGTCGACCTCAACACGACCAAGGAGTGATGCGGACAGACTAGGTCGATTGGAGCCGAGTTGCGAAAAGTGCCAACCTAGTGGTGGCGTGAGTTAGTCCGTGGCTGACCACTCGATCAATGAACACCGGAGACAGTGGTCACGTCACCGCAGTTCGGTGGCACTTGAGATTTTGCTCGATATCGTTCGAATCCAGTGCCACTGACCACTTTCCACTGACGTACTTGTTTGAGTTGATCTTTTCGTTCGCCGGTCTGTTGGTGCTCGACTTTCTATGTATAGCCAACACTGGGCATAGCATCGCTGCTCACTGTTGCATCACCATCCTCGTGTTTCTGTCTCAACATAACGGACCTCTTTTCTCTTTGGTATTTCTTATTATTGAGCGCCTAACCAGTCCGCTATCGGAAACCAGTTTCTCTCCATCTTTTAGTGACATACTAAAATTAACGCGCGCTTGACCGATTTACATTACTGCTCACTGCTTCCATCTATGTATGTCCATTAGCACCACTATGAACGTACTATGTTAATGGCGCAAATAAACTCTCCTCTCTTTTATAATCAAAACAACAGAAAAGTCCGTTGCCAAGCTTGGCCGCCAAAAGCATGTTTTATGATTGGACCATCAACGATATTTTTAAAAGATATTTCTCAAATTTCTCAAACGATATTTTCAATCTCTGAACATTTTCACATCGTGACTTTATTTCTCAACAATCAAAGGTTTTATTTTATAAATCATATTTATTTCCATCTGACTAACTGTAACTTTTAGTGTTTTTAAATGGAAGCTAAATTAGCAAGTGCTTTCAAATCAACGACTATGAGCACGACTGTCGGCAGTCGGCAATTCAGCGGTCCTTCTGAGAAGAAACAATATTATGTGGCCCAATACATTCATCTAATAGCAGCAAGCGATCCCGAGAACAAACAGTTTACCAAGGGAGAACTGGTCGATGCACATAACGCTCTCCGCAAGTCAGTCTCCACAAATCCATCACTATTCAAACTAATCCAAGCTGTTGTTGATGAAGGAGTTTTTGTTGATGATTACATACTCGAATTGATGGATACTGATGAAAACACTTTGCCAAACGTCACCGTTGACAGTTTACAGCGATTGGATTGTGATTTGTCAGTTCAAAACAAACTTAAACATTTAAGCGAATTTAATTCGGTTCAGATGTCTAATAAGTCGGAATCTGCTCAAATAAATTTTGAATTTGATGAAAATTCAATTTTACATGAAGATTTGACTTGCTTCAGCGAATTGGAACGAAAAGATATACACTGCCAAATAAATGAAGACATCTCTAATTTGATTATTTCGAGACCTATCGACACTGTCACGATCGAGTCACATTTCAACAACACGATTAACAATGTTCAATTACAAATCAACGACTTTAACACATTTATTGGCAAAATGGCAACTTCTTTTAAATTCAATCTGATCGAGACTGACCAACGAATAGCCGAAATATTATTCACCTATAATAAATTATCAATCAGAAAATTATTTGAACAGAATAAAAAGTGTAAGGAAAAATTTTTAATTTTGCACTGCTTTCTCTCAGATCTGCGAAATAATTTGTCACATTTTGAGCAACAAATGTCTACTTACTTAACTCGCCAACAAATTAAATCTGACCTTAAGTCAATCAAAATCAGAGAAGACAAGTTGATAAGCAAACTGAAATCACCGAACCAACTTGAATGCAAACAACCGAACCAAATAATGGATTTTCTACAAAAACACCAACTAGATCTCGACATGGGCCGATTAATTTCTGGGCTGCATAAAATTGAGAATAATATCATTCTCAACGAAAATGAATTAAAAAAGATTAAAAAACAAGCGACTGTGATCTAATTATATGGGAGTTACTTTGTTTGAATGTGAATCTTGCTTGTACTAACAAGTTATTTAATTTAATTGTTTTACTGTCTTTTTGACTTTTTTTATTTGAACCTTTCGAACCTATTCTGTTGTGAATCTTCATATAAATTATTGTGCTTTATTAATTTATGCTGTCAAACCAATTACATTCATTTGTCAGCTTTAGTTTAGCCCACAATGTTGATAAGCCCAACTGTCAATAGTTCATTCGTCTGATTGGGCGCAAAGTCAAAGGAAGTATCCGATTTCAAACTGTGTTTCGATCTCTCCGGAGAGTGCCGCAGTGAGAACACTCGCTTTGACAGTAAGTTGAAAGTGAAATTTCTAAGTATTGAAAATTAGTCATTTTAGTGGTTTCATGATTAGCAAGCAAACAAACAACCAGAAAGCTTTTGATAGCTGTGTATGCGTGATCACGTTCGCCGCAATGGAGCAACAGTCACTACTACCACTCACTCCATTGACTGTCACAGGATTGCAATGCAAAAGCAAACAAACTCAAAAGATGCTCAATCGAATCACTCACTGCTCGGACATGTTCTCTGACTTCATTCGTACTGACTTAGCGCGTTCAATGTCAAGGACAGACTTGTCATTTGCTTTTTCTCATTTATTGGTGTAATGGTTGTACAATTGGCTGTATGTGCGTGTGTGCATATGTGTGTGTGTGTGTGTGTGTGTGCTAATTGAATAGAATACATGCAAAACATTGATTAAAATGAGTGACAATTAAAAGATCGATCGAATGGTCAAACCCAACACCATCAAAGTGGCCATCAGACATGGTTTGCTTGATGCGGAAAAGGAAAAATTTGCTGGAGTGGTGGTGGTCGGGTTGACTGGGGCAGAGGTTGGCAATTCGGTTGGTGGTTGTGGTGGTTGAGTTGTTGGGTTGTCTGCTGGAGATGGTGCTTCCGTGGGGGCCGGGGTCTCTGGTGCCGAGGTAGTTTCTGAAGCGGGTGCCAAGGTGGTCTCGACTCCTTCTCCTTCAATTGGAGAAGAGTTGACAAGCGCTAAAAGGCTGAGGGCAATCACACTAACTGTGAGCATTTTGGTCAGACTGGATTTGGCCATTTTTGAATAGTTTTTACTTGTGGAGAATGAGCGTGGACTAGAGGAGGAAAGCTCGATTAGAGAATGAAAAAGGGCAAACAACAACTGACTGAATCACAAATGAAAGTCAAACCAAGGAGTGAAGCCAATTGATGGAATGAATGCTCAGCGTAGTACTCGGTGCTGGGTGTGTGAGTGTGCTTTGGTGCGCCAGACGATCGGTTTATATCGATTTCGATTGGTGAGACAGGAGAACTGTACCAGTACGAGTGAGATAGCCCACCGAACATCAAGAAATAATGAGTAACGATTGATGCTCCCAAACAGACGTACGCGATATATCACCCACAAACGGACGGACGAAAGCTAACCAACTTTCCAACTAACACAACGATAACACACCGAGGCCAATTGTGCTCTTCCACACGAATCGAGTCGTCTCCAAAGGATGCGTAGAACCAAATCGGGTTAAGTGCTAATGCCGCCGATCACCGCTGATTCACCGCTGTCAACTGTTGTAATTCATTGAATCGGCAAGAGCAACAGCATTTCGGTGAATCTTATCGTAATCAGTGCACAGAATGACTTGCTCGAGTGCTTGTCACCGATACATCTGTCTTCGCCACAAGTGTCCTTATCTCTGGACCATTTCCTTGTATATCGAGTCTCCAGTGAGTTATCATCGAATAGAGTTTGTTTTATTGCATCGTCTTATCCCAGTGTCACAACCCTGTGAGTGATTTGCATATGCACCAAGTCAAGTTGAACATATCTCAACACTGTGAGATGAGGCTTTAGAGCCAATTCGGTCAGTGAAGTGCACAGTTGATTTATTCGGCAAACGTACAACGCGAATATTACAAACATTTACGGCGATGTTCACTCTCGAATTGATATTACTCTGTTTGCTCACTCTTTCACTTTTTCACCCAAATGGGTTCTTATTGCTAAGTGCTCTGGTAATTTGAGGGAAAGTGTCCAATGCAAAACAAGAAATCATTTCCGTATAATTGATGTATATTGTTGTAATTCATTCATATCAAAACAAGTTTAGTGAAATGTTGCCCTTAATGAGCATATCAATGGCAACACAAAATATCAAATAAATTAAAGCAATCAAATGTCATTTGTAACAATTTGTCACCAGGGCTGCTTAGTGGTCAGGAACCGGACAAGTGAGTACGACCTGGTGGAGGGTATGGTATAGTTCTGTGGCATGCGAGAGACGAGTGTAAGGAGTAGGTCAGTAGTGAGCTGCGAAAAGATTTAGACCGCACTACCGATCATTGGTGGCCATGCTCGTGCCTCTATTAATATTGGCCAGAGCGATAATGGCATGACGAAAGAGACAAACAGACAAACGAACGAGGACAAAAATAGAAGGAAATAATCGAACGCAATTGAATGTGTCCAGACAGGTAGAGGTGATGATGTCAATGCAATTAGCAGCGCATTCGACCGTCCACTGCACTAATGAAGAGGGCCACCAAAGTCGATCAAAAGAGGTCCTCGATTTCTTCCTGGTAACGACGAGTGATGTAATTGGCACTTCGAGAAAAGTGTCCCAGGATGGTGTACAGTGCGCTCAGGTGGTGCGTGAAGCACGATGTGATCTGTTGCACTCGCTCCTCACTGCTGACAGGCTCAGAGCCCGAATCTTCCAGTCCAATGGCCGCTAATAGACTGTTTAGACTGGTGGTTCTGCTGCCGTAAGATAACGGCACTGGCGAAATTGATGTCGGTGATAGCATGGAGGTTGGGGAAAGGAGCATGCTAGTGCCGTTACCGTTGCTGTGTGTCGAACTTGTCATCAGATCGGGTGATAAGTCGCTATTCAAGGAGGAACTGCTCGAGAGCTTGCGTTCAAACAATAACGAGTTTGGTGGCATCAAGGTGCGATTCCCATTACTCGATGGACTGGTTGGCGTGGTGGCTGGACTGGTGCTCTGGCCAAACATACCAATGCCCGATGCTCTGCGACTCAGTGAGCCAGTGGGTGTGACACGACCGCTGTTTTGCCCACTGTTGTTGCCACTTGGGGAGCTCAACATGAAAGCACTGTGGTACTTGCTATTGTTGAACAAGTCCTGACGAACGCTGTTGAGCATCTGGAAGAAGGAGTACAAGTCCGAATTGACCGGCATCAAACTGGTCGCGTCGCAGTCACGAACTTCGATGTCCCTTAGCTTGCTAGGAACCAGAACGGCCTCGTTCATTTTGGCAACCGACTCCATGAAGGATGTTATTGCCCGGTTTGTGTAGTTCAGTGGCTCCTTAGCTGACGACTTTCGGCGTGACTGCTGTTGAGCACCTATGGCAAAAATGTCCTCAACTTCCAGGTAGATTGGGCTTGAGTTTGGCATCTTGAAAGTTTGAGTGGCTCCGAAGTGTTCGGTCTTGACTGGTCTTTCCTATTTTAATCTGATGAAAATGGCAATGAAACGTTTGGCTTAAGTGAGAGTGAATGGAAGTGCAAGTTCAAGCGCATCAAGTGGATCTGTTCGATAGCTGATCGATCTACAAATGGACTTGCACAGTTGAGTGGTGTGCAGTGGTCTTTATGAAGTTACATACAACACTGAATCGAACAGGACAGGACACACGGACATGGACAACCACCAGAGGTAGTAAGAAAGTCAAGAAAATCAACAGCCAGCAGCCTCTTTTCTTGTCGTAGCAGACTGCTAATAGTCGAGCTAACTGGCTAGCTGATCATGGTAGCTCGTTGTGGCGAGACCGGCCTTCTATACGTTCACAGGTACAGGTAATCAAATCAATTTAGCTCGATCTTCGATGCGGGAAATTACTAGCATTTTCCTTTCGTTACCTTTCGTCGCCACTAGCCACTAACGACGATCAACACAACACTCTTCGCTTGTCAGGTGTGCGACTTCTCGAGGCTTCTTGGCAGCCGCATCGACCACTTGGACAAACACCAAACAGGCGAGACGTCACAGGACACATAGTGTTGCCCATCACATGTGACGTAAAGTGCAAAGACGTAAAATACTTTCGTCTTTTACCTATTTCAGTTGAACAGTGCGAGCACAACATGTCCAAAAATAAATGAATGCGATTCATATTTTCGGACATGTGTTGCTTTCAATGAAATACATCCGTGTGACTATTTTCGCTCAGAGACGATCATCCTCGAGTTTCGCAATGAACTTGTTAGAGGTGTTCGACGAAGCACTCACAGCTAAATTGAACTCTTTCGATGTTAGGCCTAACGTTTATAACGGTAACTTGACCATGGTGCACTCTCAGTTAATAACTCGGTCAAGTAGTGAACGATCGATCGAGCGAGAGTGAACGATTGTCATGAAAGGTCGATTTGTTGGCGGAGTGACTGGTCACGTTCTGGTGAAGTCACCGTGAATCAAAACAAAAGTGATAACCAAAAGACACAAGCCAACATGAAGGCAATAAAACTCGAGTAAAAATACATTGACAAACGGTGACAATGCCGACAAGGTCACAACGATAGTGAAGCTACGAGACTGGTCTAACTTGAACGACTGTAATTATCTGATCAGTGATCGCATTTGCCTGTACTGTGCTACACAAACACGTAAACGTTTCATTCGGATTGAAACATTAGGCGAGTGAGTGTCACGAGAATTAGAGTCAACAAAATGACCATTCCAGAGTATTTTGAGAGCTCATAAGCTGCTATTGGGAATATACCCACTATCAATTCCTTCAAGCAAATAGCAGCAAAATAGGCATACTGTAGGGTAAAACCCATCGATTCGAGAGTGACTTAGATGCATTGCCAAGCCAATGGGTTAGCGGTAAATGCAAATAAATGTCGGGAATTTTGTCACATTATCCCTTACTAAATTTTGCCTCATGTCGATTAATTAAAATCACAATTGTACATATCGGTGGACAATAATTCCCGTGTGTTGATCACAAACAACCACATACAGTATAATCCAATAATAAAATGTTAAGTAAGGTAAATTCGATAATGAACTTTAAAAATAGCTTTGGAAGATAGCAATAGAGAAAAGTGGAATATTCTCCTTGAAGTAAATAACTGTGGGCAATAAGTTTTCCTTTGTTTAGTATGATTATAATCGATAAAGGTATTCAATTGATCGATCACTTGATTACAGCATTTCGAATGTTCACTAAATATCTACATGTGTACTGCTTAGAAGCTTTAAAGTTTGGTTGGCTTTTGTTAAGTTTGGCTAACTGATAAACGAATGGCTTAAGGCACGTTGTGGCATGTCACGAGTTGACCAATATCATTTGTTACGTCTATATACGAGAGGTGTTCAAAGTTGGTCAGTTGAATGACTTGAATGATTTGGTGATTTTAACCAGAAAGTACAGATTGTAGAGCGCTCTGATGCCAACTCAGATGGGAAAGCACTGAGGAAAGTGGTCGACCGACGTCGGCAAAAGTGATCACTTGATGTAAACACATTTCTTGACACGCACAGAACTTTGCTTTCTTTCCTTGTGAGTTTCGTTCAACACAAACTGTTCGACAAACGACACACAAATTGTCGTATTTTGTTTATTGATTTTGAAATTAATAAATTGAGATTGGCAGGTGCACCCCAAATAGTAATTTGTCTGACGACAATAAAAGTCTAGCAGTTAGATTCTAACTCGTTGTTGTTCGGGCGCAAAAGTGCCTACTAACCAGTTCATCGAGACGATAAAGTTGGTTGATTTTTTGTGTTGTATTGGGCGTCATCAACGACACCAATTTGTTTCTTTTCAATATTGTTGTTCATTAATGTTCATCTTATGCACTCACTCAAACGGCACTTCGCTTCTTGCACAGCCATAAGAGGGCTTGGGAAAGGACCTTCAAAGAACGATCATGTCAACAGACAATTATAACCAATAGCAGCTCATTGAATGAATTCAATTAAATAATTTAATTCTAATTTCATTTGGAGTTAGTGATTGGTGAAGTATATGACAAATAATTTGCCGCAAATCAGTACAGGAACAGGGAGCACAACATACAAACAGAAAGCAATCATAATTGTTGATTGCATCGCGGCTTACCGCCAAACTCGGTCAATATTTGCTTAGCTGTAAACCTAGCCCAAGTGCACTCTAGCACCAAGGCAATCCTTATCGGTGTCGGTTATGCAAAAGCGGTGAATATGAGAATTTGGTTCTGGAACATAAGCCAAATTTAGCTCGACCAGTCATTGGCATTTGGAAATCGTAGTAAGAATGAACACCAACCCGAAACGCAACAAAGCGAACGCCCGAGAGCGCAACCGAATGCACGGTCTCAATCGGGCCTTAGACGAGTTGCGTCGTCGGATTCCGTTGTCAGGCATCTGCTCGGCTACCAACCACAAGCCATGCATCGGGAGTCATCATCAGCGAAACCAGAAGCTGTCAAAAATTGAAACATTGCGTCTAGCTCGCAATTATCTAATTTTATTGACTGAAATGGTATGTTACAATCAATGCTACAATGAATTGGTGACCGGACAGATTCTGGCCTATGGACTGGGACAGCAGAGTCTCAACCAATTGGCGGTGCTATTAAACATCGATGGATCAATTCGGGTGCTGAGTCAGCCGGGCACCCAGGTACAGCAGATATTTGCCAAGTATGAATGCCAAGCCAGTTCAGAGAACAACATCAACTTCTAACTAGTCCACTCAATCTTCACTGATGATCTTGAACAACTGTGCAAAATTCTTCTGCTTTATTGCATCTCGACAAGCATTGATGAGTGAAGTTTTATACGAACCGACTGCAAGAAACAAACACAAACATAAGCGTGACCACAAAGCTGACACATTACACCAGATAAGGAGAACTTACTTCGGAGATTAGAAGCTCGTTGAATAATGACGTTGATTTGCTTTAAACTGTCCACCAAATCTTGATGGTTCTGACACCGAATAGTGTGCTCCCGCAATATTTCTCTGTTGAGCATTGACAAGTCATTGTAAATCTGTTTCATTCGTCCACTAAAAGAACAATAAAGATCATTTAGCAGTCATTGGTAGTGCACTCACTATTCCTCGATGAGTCGAGCATCCTCTGCCTGCACCACAGCCGACCGAATCAGATTAGCACTGTCCGCTACTTCTGCCACTAGATGTTGTCGCACACTTTGAATCTCCTCAACCCGGTCAATGAGTTGTTTCAGCTTGGAAATGTCTTCTGGAAAGTGAGCTTTGTAACAAGGTACGTTTGTCATTCCCAAATAGTCGCCCGCCATAGATTGCACACATGTCCCGGCCATTTCCATCGAGTCGCAATAAATGGTCACCACGTTCGTTACTTGGACACCATCAAAAGTGGCAGTCGAATCTCTTTTTTGATCGTACCGATGATCATCCTGTTGGTGGTTCGGTGGCATGCCGAGAAATTCATTATCAAGTAATGATTCTTCATTGTCCGATGGATGATCTAACGATTTCGATGAGCTGAGGTTATATTTCGATGATGAGTTCAACGTTTGATCGTTACGGTGGTAAATCCCCGCGTCGCCTCGGCGCAGTTCAATGATCAATGCATTATGGTTGCGCAACGAAACAAATTCTAGTCGGCGTTCTTCTTCATTAAGCTCAATCTCTTGTTCAAATAAGAAATTAGCGTTGACCCATTCAATCTAAAGAAGTGACTTGTACAAAAGCACTAAATTGACACGAGAACCTTACCACTTTTCCAAGAGATTCGCCGATTCGGAAAACGACATAACTCTGAGGTTGGATTACCTCTGCGTGGAAGTTCTCATTAGAAACCGTGTTAGTCAGCGAAGAGTACATTTGGTCCCATTCTTGTCTGTTCGAATCCGAGTTCAATCGGTCAGTCCCTTTAGAGGGAGGTTCATTGAACCCATTCTCGGTGGGCATTAGTGAGTTATTTCGAATGCGACCGATTCCACTTTCGATGGTCGAGGTAGTGTCGTTATCACCCTTTGATAGACTAAGACTTCGCACAAAGCCAAACATCGCAAATCGGGGAAGGTGTCGAGATAGTTCAAATACATGAAAGTGCGAGCTTGCTCGATAACCAACCAGAGCCTTCACATGTAAATCAATGGCGATATCTTTTGGCGGACGCAACTCAACAGATATTTTGTTGCTCACCAAATCATCGTGAGGGTAAATAACGATCGATTCGTGCTTGAAGATCCCTTCCGCAAAGACTACCGCTGCTCGAATTTCGGTGTCATTTGTTGTTTCCAGTTTGAGTTCAATCAAACCCTAAAGTGACAAAAAGTCTACAGTTAGGTCGCTTTGGTGTCACGTTCATCGTCTTGTTACCATTGAATTGTCACTTTGTTTAAGCAATAAGGAGGATTTTATCTTAGTACTGGCAGGTATGGCACCGTACAAATCACCTTTCTCACTTAGAACTTTTCCACGGTTCAAAACCACTGGAGGGTCTACAATGTTTTGTATACGGTAATTCTCTTCGTAATTGCGCAACTCTTGCATCAAAGTTTGTTTTCTTTTCATCAATTCTCGAATAGTTTCCTTGAAAGAAAGCAAATTAATTTGAAAGCAAGTTAACCATCACTACTCACCTGTTCAAAGTTAGAACTAACGACTTGTTGGTGTTCTTCGTGGGATTCCAGTCGAAATCCATATATCTCGCCCACCACGGTGCACACAATTAGCTCCTTCTTGCCGTCCATGTTGTAGTCTGCAATCATAATTCCCGCGATTGAATTCTTCAGATTTTCTCTGTAGAGAACCTCGCCTGAATGAGCCACTCGAATGTCCACTTTTCCGTTCGACCAACCAGTGAGCAGTTCGATCTGTCCGTCGTTGTTCACATCAGCACCCAGAAGAGTGACAGGTTGGTTCTTAGACTTGATACGCCACAATCTCTCCCCGTTGGTTTGATATACACCCACTGTGCCATTCGACAAAGCATATGCAAACAGCTGAGGACCTAACGAACAGAGACAAGTGACCTTGTCGGTTTCGGCAAGTTCAAAAATGATGGCATCCTTCTTGAACACTTGAATTTCACAGTCCTCAGAGCCAACCACAAGCTGCAAAGAAGCCACAGTGAGTTTATGTACATACAGATGTCGCTATGTTCTCAACTCAGTAAATTAATCATACAGCTAGAGCATCTGGTCTACTTGACAAGCATTGTAAAACAAGGCAAAACGTACCTCATTGTATCCATCGTTGTCAATATCGACTAAGGCCATGGCACTAATGTTATCGCCAGTGACTGTCCAGTAGGCATCATTGCCATCCCGGTCGAACCCATGAATAGCACAATTTCCACCGATCATGGCCAAATTACCATCGGAAACATTGCCAAATTTGCCAATCGCTACAGCATTCGCTCCGTCGGGTATCTGTGGGGACAGTTGTAAGTAAACCTTGTTACTGGAACAATCATTCATTCATTAATCTTTAATACCTCTTTGTAGTACAGGTCACTGTTGTGCAAAATGTCATAAACGTGGATCGATGTTTTGGTGCCCACAACCAAAACATCGTTATTGATTTGACTCTTGCGTCGGATTGACTTTCGACGTCCACCTGGCCCTGCCATCTTTCCACTACTCGCCGATGATATCTCGTTGGAACTTAGCGAGCGCGATGCGATCGGGCCCGCAGCAAGGCAAGTAATTGTTTGATTAATATTAAGAAAGTCAAGATCATTACCGCTGCTGGCACTAGTGAATTGACCCATTGCAGTTCCATTTTGGTCGTTGTTGCGATCACTGTTCTGACTGCCGTCCGGATCGTAAACCGATCGGTTGTGGGGGTTATGCACGAATATCTGCATGAAGATAATTAGTAAAACGGTTTCAAGATGGGCAGTGGACAAACCTTGTCAGAACGGGTCACTGCTACGATGCTTGGGTGAACGCCGTCAAAATATCCAATGGTCACTTTGCCCGCTAGAATTGGTTCGGTGAGGTTGAATGTGAACTCAGTACTTAGCATTGGAGACGACAACTGGTGGACTAGTGGCGAATAATTGAGGCTCGCTACTTTTGCTATCACTCAAGGTAAGATGAGCAATAAAGACGACAGATCGAATAAAAAGCATTAGCTAATAGTGTTGTCAAATGCAATGCCAAGTGAACATTCGGTGTGCAAAGGAAAAACATATGCACTCGGTTACCATTGACGACCAAAGGCCATTTGTTGTCTCTCACCAATGAGTACCTCTGTCTGCCTAGCGAGACCGTCATTCACTGCCTGTCACAGTCAACATGTTCACAAATGATTGAGCAAATACACTTGATTTATTGCTCGCTTCATTGGGACCAATTCCAAGAGAAACCCACTGGAGTCGAATGTAATTTCCATATCGATCGCCGTACAAAACTTTCCTAAAAATAGTCTCGCTTGGGAGTACATTTGTTTGTGTGTTGTTGGCACTATTGAATCTTACTCTTGTTAGATAGTGGATACATGACAAACAATGCTGGAACACGATAGACCCAGTTCAGCATTGTCTTGTAACATTCAAAGTGGTGAAAAGATTTCGATTCACTGTGTAATTACTTAGGAACAAACCGAATTGAAAGTGAGACTTGTCGGGAGTGAGGTTAGCCCCATGACAAGTCCATTGTCGAGTATGTTGAGTGTATTACCACTAATTGGTCTCTGACAAATGATGACGAAATCGCCTGATGAATGAAGTTCAAATGTCAGATGAACGACAAGCTAAACAGCCTCACAGAAAGCGATGCTTTGTGCCAGTGCAGATGTCATCGAAACGAGGCATATGCACTAGATGGTCATGTGGGCATTGATTGCATTTTACATTTTGACCATTTTCACTGTCACATTAGCGTACTAAACGTTTCGATTGTGTCTGTGCTTTGTGTCTTGTCTGGCGGAGTCAATCGGCCTTGTACGCTCCGTTATAGCCGTGCATTGAGCTGTCTGCCACTGCGGTGTCACTGTTCCATTGTGCTGCATCGCTCTCTTCGGCCGCTTTGACCTATAGGCCAGTGTGACAGTTGTCTTCGGGAGTGCCATTGTTGAGACCTCGTCTTTACAGACAGTTTAGGCAAATTAGGATTTCAATGCCTTGGATGTTTCGAGTGTACAGGGCGACTTGTCAGTCTCGTTCGATTACAATTTAATTAAACGATCACACAAAAGAATTACTTGGCTGAGCAGATTAAGCAACCATTCGAAACTGAAGACTGCTCGAGTGCGAATTACACGTGCCGATGTACCAAGATATATGGAGCATTACCGAGTGAGACACGAGCAATATTGGTGGCTCCCACCGACTGGACACGTGTCCGGTGTGATGCCACACTGACACAACTCACAGTGACACTCAGTGAGAGCGTGAGGCTTGTTTGACATCGTGTCAGAGGTCATGCGGCTGGCTGCACTGAAGCACACTCGCTCATGGCCACTCAGTAACACAATTAGAATTCATTACCGAACTCTAATTGCGCACTGATTTGATTTGGGCCGGGCATGACCATTTCTGTCTCGATTGATTTCACTCGCTTGACATTGATTGCAAATATTGCGATCTTCCAATTGGTGTGACCCACAAGAAGTTAGTCGATCATTGAACCATAATTGTAATGATGCTTTGTCGATCAGTTGTCTTTCGTTGTGACCGGCCAATGCATTTTCCAAATTGAATCGAGTTCATTATTAGCCTCGCTCGGTGTCGAGTATCGTGGACATAATTAATGGACCCACTGAGTTGAGGGTGAGCTGAGTGAGGCTCAATTGGTGCATTGTGCTGAGTGACCACTGGAAGGGTTAGACTGAATTGTCTGTGCAGTGGCACAGTCTCTTTCACTGGACAGGAATGCAAATGTTAGACTCACTGTAGACTTGTCCGTCCACCATTGACCATGTCTGATGGCAAATTGAGCAAATTCTTTCTGTCTCATTTCGGTTTCTATGCAAATTCGTTTTC
The DNA here is from genome assembly GCA_023373905.1 of Rhizoglyphus robini. Classification (NCBI taxonomy): domain Eukaryota; kingdom Metazoa; phylum Arthropoda; class Arachnida; order Sarcoptiformes; family Acaridae; genus Rhizoglyphus; species Rhizoglyphus robini. Next base: position 6,403,178 of record JAKIJQ010000001.1, on the reverse strand, counting down.
GTTTATTAATCCTTTGCCCATTGACAGCGATCTCAGTTCAAATGCGTCTGTTCACAAAGTATCTCACCAGGTTATGTTCAGCACTGTGACAATGTTCTATGAGAAACTACTGAAAGGCTTCTTCAAATTGATACCTGACAATGAAGCAACTTTTAGAATAGACTAATAGTCCCAAACTCGAATGGAATATGTGCCTGAGTTGGCTATAAACTGTGATTATACTCAAGTGGCAGTGATGTGAGTTGTTTTTAATTTAAACAATTTCAATATCTGACAGATTGATTCGATTTAATTTAGCTCGATTCTCTTTGTTGTACTGGCCCACTTCTATTGTGAGCTCAGTGAATGTCGAACGTTAATATCAACCGAGTGGTTCCAATTGGAACGGATCGAGTGGAGAGGATATGGTCGATGTGGGAGAATGGATGGCCCGATCGGGAGGCAGTACCACTGGCCATTGACATAGTTCGTATATAGCACATTTGGTTCGTTCCCATTGGCCAGTTCGATTCTGGCTGACAATCGCTCATTGGTTCTTGGACTCTCGCCTGCCTAGTTGAGAATTGGCCCAATGCTGCATATGTAAATGCTTCGTTCGGTCGCATCATTAGACCTAGATAGAATCGTCGCAGATTGCAAGTTGACATACTGGACCAGTCATGGACAACTACAAAGAGCAATATTCCGGCTTGAAGAATTGTAAGTTTAATAATTTGCACTTTATACTTTTTAATAGTGAAATGATAAAGATTATTCAGCAGTGTCGAGCACCGTGAACTGTGCCACTTGGAACAATCCATACGGACTTGAGCAAGAGTGTTCCACAAGTGCAATTTCCAAATGGCCAACTTCTATGGAGGGCTCCAACTATCCTAGTCAATCTTCCTGTTACTACCAAAGTGGAAACAGCAGTGGCATTAAGTCTGAGTACGACTCGATGTATGTTCAGCCCGACGATTGCCAAGGAGAGAATGGTTTTACCTTCAAGTACGGTACATATCTGGAGAGTGAAGCCAAAGCATCGGACATGTGCCCAAGCTCTACCAATTCGAACAGCCAGCAACCAGTGACAGTCCCATGTCCACCTGACTCGACCTTCAACCCAAGCAATCCAAGTCCCTTAACCAAAAGTGTTCGCACTTCACAAGGATCGAGCAAGTGCAAAAGTGAAAGTTCTCTCAAGTCGAAGCAGGTCCCAGGTGGTTATCAGGCCAAGTCGGATGAGAGCACTGACTCAAGCACCGTTCGCAAAGTCATTCTTCGACCCCACTCCACACCTGCCACCTTGATGTGGCTTGAGAGCAATTACGAGCTGGCCGAAGGGGTATGCATTCCTCGAAGTGTACTCTACATGCACTACGTGGACTTTTGCGGTCTCAACCGAGTGCAACCTGTGAACGCTGCCAGTTTCGGCAAGATCATTCGCCAGCAATTTCCTCACCTCACTACACGCCGCCTAGGTACTCGTGGCCAGTCTCGGTACCATTACTATGGCATTGGCATCAAGGACAACTCGCCCTACTACCAACTGTCCTACTCAAAGAAGTCCGTTCAAATCCATAGGTTTGTGAGCTTTTTTATTAACATTTTCGTTCATCTATACATGATACTATTGTGATTGTGTACAGATTCCAAAGCATGATCCCAGTGATGGGAATTGAGCGAGTTAAACAGGCCAATTAAGTCAGATGACTTATGTCACATAATCGACACAAACGAGCCGAAATAAGCTGTCGGACAAATTATATTGTTGTTAATCGGATTGGCTTTAATTGCGCGGGACCCGACACGGATCAATTGCAGCCATTCGCTCTGATTATTCGCTCGGGCACAGTGGACACGTGCTAGTCCGGACTATAAGCCGATTGAGAGCGGTGTACTGCACAAATGCAATGCTGGCCTGAGTTAATTCGCGCCAAGCAAATGAACTCGAATTGAGTGTCGCTCAGTGAGACTCACAGGAGCGATCACAACTAGTCCCCACTAACCGAGTTAATAATTGCCTTTTCCACAAACAGTACTACTGACTCTTCAGGCAAGCCGCATAACAAAGCAAGTGCAGGCTACTCTCGACACAACCAATCGAAACATCACCTAAAAATGCACTCAAAGATGTCACCTGAAATGAAGATCGCCAGACATTCGGCAGAGACTAATTTGGCGATGTATTATGAATGCGGTGAAGGGACAACACAGACCGATCACAAAGACTTGGTCCAGTGCCACAACCCCAAATTGGTGAGTCGCACTTGCTACTTTGTTGCCAATTAGTGATTGCCTTTCCATTGAATGCACAAATGCCATTAGAGATTGCTTTGGCATAGTCATAGATCATCATTAATTTGCGGACCAATTAGCTTAAATACACAAATCTGTTTATTTGTGTTTAGAAGCAATGCGCAACATCTGTGAGATTGACAGTTTCCTAAATGGCTTTTGTGTGCCGTATATCTGTTCCTATTGAGATATGATTGGGCTCAATCTGAGTATGACCTATAAGTGGATCGAGTTATTACTTTCGGTTGAGCCACTATAGACCACATTCCCAATGTGGAAGGCATTTGACGGGTTGGTGACATTTTTGGTTCGTTTATTAAATATTTGTGGCTGTGTGCGGTGCGCAGTGAAGTGTACCACCAGAATGGAAGGTTCAATTATGGAATGTACCATTTATTATTAATCCACATATTCACTAAGTCAGTCCACAATCGAAAGTGGCAATCTACCAATGTGATTTGCTGCTTATTCAAAGTGGAATGACTTTTGGAGGAATAGTAAGGAATTGAGGTTTTGAAATATCAATTGAACGTTGTCCAAATTGGAATTGCATTGGTGATCAATGCAATCAGTGCAATGCGAGCACAGTTGTCTCTGTTGGTATGGAATTAATTGCCTTTTTATTGTTTGCTTAGTATTGCAACTTTAGTCCCTCCATCACGAAACATTGCAAATCCATGTCCGACAAGTACGACCTGGCGGGGACGCAAATGGACCACCAGTTAGCTCAACTGTGTGCCACCTCGTCTGGTGCTGCCGGCAAAGTGAATGCACTGAATGGAGCATTGGTTGGTTCGTTCGTGCCTTCTTTGCCACCCTTCCCCACCACTGAGGAGCTGGAACTATGCCAAGGGGCTCATAATAACTTGGTGAGTGTTGAGCACTAATTGCATTGCACAAGTTCTACCCGTTAATCACTATTTAATGGAGCCAATACAAATATGGACAGTTTATAGAAGATGGTTAGTTTATGAATTGGTTGACCATACAGAAAAAATGAGTTTGAATGTAGTATAGTAAGTAGTCATTGCCAATCATTGAACAAATCAAGTGGACCAAACTACTGCATGTGTGACATGCACATTAACTCACAGCCAGACATATATGTCCGATGACGATATATCGTCCAACTTGACCAAGTTGATGGCCAATCTGAAGAATGTCTATTGTGACTCTACCGACGATATTTAATTGCGACAAAATTTGTTGACTCCTAATTGTGCGCTAATACAATTAAGTTTTTAGAGGGCGGGAATGACTTCTTTCGCAAGTGTCGCTGTGTCGCAAGTGCCATGCAGTCATGACCAACATGTCGCGAATTCCAAGAATCTTCTCCTAAGTCTAGATTAAAGAAAAAAAAGCATGGTGATTCTTGTTAAGTCAGCTAACAAGCAACTCCTCGTCTGTGGCCTGTGTAAACTCCATTGTTAGATAAACTCACTGATGATCGGACATTAGGAACTAGCTGCTTTTGAATGAATTCTACCCAACATGGACAACTGCGACTACATCCAATTGGAAGAGGGTTTGGTGGAAAGACTAAAGACTATTAAGACAGTCAAATGAAAGAAATGCTCTAACAAGTTATAAGTTGCTTCATTTGACTCACAAATTGCACATTAATTAATTATAAGCCAAGCCGAGCATGGGCCCGATTTGAGTGTCATATACGACAGACATTATTTCGTGAATCTACCAACTGCATCATCACTTATAAGCTGTTTTATTTCTGTGTCAGTGTTCTCACCTTTGTTCTGTGTAGGTTTCCACATTCCTGCTGATGTATCGGGCCCACTGCCAACGCATACTCGACGCAATCGTGCGGGCCAACTTTGACGAGGTGCACACCTTGGTGTACCACTTTTGGCAACAAATCCCACATCACTTGACCTCAGTTTTAGCCAGTAACTTGCTGGTCAACTTGTTAGCTATTTGCGACATTCGTCTGTACCGCACCATTGTCAAGTTGATCTCGGTCACCTTAGCGCAATCACTCTCGGAAATGTGAGTGCACTGGGTTTTAATTAATCTTTGTAGTTTTAAACTAACCATACGCTTGTCCTAGGACATACAACCAACTGGACGACTTTGTGACAAATTTCGATTCGGTGCTAAGTGCTGCTTTGCACAAAGAGAACATTATTCTGCAGCAAACTAAGGTGGAACTGTCGAAACACTTTGCCGGTGTCGTTAAGTGTTTGATTCGGCACAGTCGAGTGTTCCACTCAATCCAGGACCAAGGCAATAGCTTCAGCTGTCCGAGTGCGGTGAAGCAGATGTACATCGACTGGTGCAGACTAGACTTGCACTCGCTATGCAGCCACTTGGTGGACCTATACGAACGAACGAGTAAAGTATCATCTTGCGAGCCCAACTGGCTCAAGCGAATATATCAACTCCTGTACAAACGTAAGAGCCATTCTGTCATCGCTAAGTTCAAGGTAAATTAAATGTCTTTTCAGATTGCACCGAATTCAAGTTATTTTTAGCAAGCTTTACGGACTACTCGCAACTGTTCGAGTGGTTTGAGAACCTATGGCATGTGTCTCTTCAGTGGTACCGGTCGAGTGTGTCATCCAAAGAGACGCACTTTGACCTCGAGTTCGCCAAGCATTTTGTAGTAGTGTGGACATTTGCCCGCATTCGCATCAGTCAGGAGTTGATACGAGCTAAAGCACCCAGCGAAGGTAATTTGCGCGATGGCCTTGCTGGCGATCGCTTGATTGAACACTTCACCACAATAATTGACTGTCTCATCGCACTTTCCTCAACAGACTTATTCAATACATTGGCGGCACTGTTCGATGATTTCTGTGTGTACAAGGTTAAGGATCTCTATTTTGACGATTGCACCACGATGCTCTTTGGCAACGCCACCAAAAACGCAAAGCCAACTTTGCCCCAGTATTTTGATCCTTTGGGTAAGTTGTTTGCAATATTGCCTGTTCAATGATTAATGATGTATTCGTGTCAGATGTAATCAAACAAACAGTTTCGTTGCTGGAGAGTTGGGAAACAGTTTCTACGGACAACAACGAATGGTACGGCGGTAGTCAATCTCGAGCATCTAACACTGCCTATCACGAGATGTACGGCAATTTGCACTCCAATGCCTTCTGGGTAAATTACGGACAACAGGCTACCTCGGTCAACTATTACCAGGAGTCGGGCCAGCAGTACCCAAATTCTGGCTATGCCGACAGCAGCACTACATCCGAATTTGGCCAGGAACAGACACGCCCACCTAGGCAGGACAGCCTGATCTGTTTTTCGATGAACTTCCATGCGAACTCGATCCAAGTAATGACTGCACCCAGCAGTACATCATCCAACAGCAAAGCCGATTCTTCAGTGTCGGAGCAGCAGACTGTAGAATCGGTGCCTCCATCGCACTACATGTCCCCATCAGTGTCTCAATTCAACTCACCCACCAGTGGCTCGTCTACAAGCTCTTCCTCGTACCGATCAATCAAGTGTTATTTGTCTTCGGACACCTGTCCCAGCAGCAGCGCCACTTCGAGTGGCGTAAATAATTTGTACAGTTTATGAATTGACCATTCGCTTGAAAGCTCCTGTCATCGGATCGGTCGTTCTGTCGAGCATTTGTAATCTAAATGGAATATACTATGACATTATGGGCATCGACATCGATGACAGCACTGCAGGTGAATCAAGATATTTTCATGCAGGCATACGAAGTAGGAACCACACTAACAGTCACACTGACAGCGTTGCAGAGCAGGCGCCAGTGAAAGGAGCCTTCGCTTTTGACCGCGGAGGATGGCGCCAATGGCACCTTGACCCAGATAGTGTTCGCTTAGTGTAGTGGTGGCCAGCTCGGTGGATCGATGTCTGAGAAGCCTTGATCATATCGAGCCTGTTTGCCGTCGAACAAATGAAAGCGAAACATTTCTCATTATGCTCAAATGGCTCTCTTCCATCAGTATGTGTGTGTATACCACTTGCCAGTTTAGGGTTGCTAGCTAGAGGCGCGTTGGCCAACACTCAAGTGTCGATAATCAAATTACCACAATACATAAAGCAATACTCGATTCGTTGAGCAAGCAGTAGACTATTAGGCCCGAGTCAATTTCTTAGTGGATGATTTGCGAGTGAACTAAACGAACGAAGAGTGCAAATTACACTTTCACTAATCGTTCCGTATTGAACACGCGACCAATGACTCAATAATGCATCAATACAAAAGTAATTTATTAAAAACAACAAAAATAAAATCCATTTGCGATCGAATCCAAAAGGAATAAATAAGTGCATAAATAAATAGGAAATATTTGAATTGCGATTGCAGCAGATTTGCAGGTAGCTGAAGTGAAGTGGAAGAACCAATTTACAAAGTAACTAAATGGTTAAGACGGCACTCCTTCGAGTACAGTGGAGGCGTCTTCGGGTACAATTACTGTGTCTGGGCTTGAGTACATTTGAAACAAGTAATGGGAAGAGGGGTTGCTTAGGTTGTGGTGTAAGAGTATGGAATATTCAAAAAGAATGTGCTTTTAACTTGGCGTTTTTGAGACGCTATACGGCAGTCTGTCCCTTGGCCAATATCTGTGCCTCTTTGATGCTGCTCTCGAACACCTTGAAGTATTTGTCCACATCCGCCTGAGAGAAGCCAAACCTGGGCGCAAGTTCTTGCACCGAGGGAGCACCTCGAACTTCCTCGAAATCGGTGAAGTCAAAGTCACACTCACCGCCCATATATCGAAGCAATGAGTCACTTGGGATGTATTTTCTTAGCTCATCTGCAGAGTTGCAAAAGCGAAAAGTCCTTTCGGTGTGGCCGAGAAATATTTTGGCCATTGACCAAAGCGGCCGTAGCACTTTGGGCACGTTGTAGCATATGGCATAGCGAAGGCCATATGGGTAATAGGTTTGAAGTAGTTGGATTAGGAATTTGAGAAACTCAAAGTCCACGTTGACGATGCCCATGCCAGTGACATCGAACACGAACACGTAACCCTTTCGGCCACTCTCCATGTCTACATGATTTACTATGCCGGTGACGAATTGCTGGAAGAACAAATTCAACTGCTGGATCTTACGGTACACTTTCACTCGGAGGTAGATGATGGGACGACCTTTGTAGTCGTGACCGTATGGAAAGATAGCTGCCGCCTTGGCAAACTCACATGGAATGTCGTTCACATCGCGGTCGTGCAGACCAAAGGTTTTGCGCCACTTGAAAGCGTTCACCATCTGCGCCAGTGCCTTTTCCTCGTTGCCTCGGTTCCACTTGACAAACCGGAGGGTCCACCACTCGTTCGACTTGACCAAGTCCATGTCCTGTTCATAGAACTTGTCAGGATTCTTAGCCACCTTCTCAAAGAACTGATTACGAACTCGGGTGAGTTGTTCCAACTCTTGCGGGCTGGTGACATGCTCGCTAGAGATGTCATCGGTGCTGTTGTTGTTCGAATCCATCTGTTCGAATGTCTGCGAGACAGTTCACGTGACTAAACAAGTAGATGTACTTGATTTGTACGCTGATGGATCGATGGATTGTACAGTTAGTCAATGTGGTGTGTGTTGATCGGGGTTAGTACGATGGAATGTTATGATGCACAAGGGTTGATGGACTGATAGAGCGATGAAGTGATATGACAATCTGCGAACTGATCACTAGAACTGCCGCGAAAACCACAAGACGATGCGTTGGTGGTCTTTAACACTGCACGCCAACTCAATGCTTTCGCTCGTCACCGACACTAAGTATAAATATGAGTGAGGGGAGGGCACTGACTGGCAATGGGCTGCGATGGGGTGTGAGTGGCCACAAGTGAATCGGTGCGTTACGACTTGCAGTTAGGGTCGATGTGCATTGTACGCGGGACATGCACTGACAAAACAGGCACCAAACACCAGTGCTCGACCACTGAGAAGCGTTCCAACAAGCAGACAAAAGTGAGTCACTGCCAAGCAAACAAAGAAAGCCACGAAATGTATATGCCTGTGACTGATCGATGCTTTCATAACTGGAACCTTGTCTCTTGTCGATTGGACACAGTGGAGAGAGTGTCAGAGTGGATCAAGAGTCGTTCAAACAACGACGAGTTTGTTGTGTATATTGCCTGTACGTGCACTGAAAGAGAGAACATGTGAGTCAGTGAATGAGCCAAATGTTACATCATTTAGCAGTGCAAGAGCAACAAGTCTCAGACTGAGTTGAAGCGAACGCAAGCACAATCTTGATGCAACCAATGTGAGAAGACTCATTACGAATGAACGAGGAGAGACATATTCGATGGCTTACTTCAGTGATTACTTTTATAACCAATTTGAATGTGGCCAGTGTCAAAGTCACCGCGATCAGTGGTCTGCCATGAAGGTGCCATTGAATTGGTCCGATTAGATCAGGATATAACCGCTCACAGTAACGCCTTGCATTGCAATTTTAATTGTTTATGTTCGGAAGGAGAGCACGCGCGCCAATATGCTCCGGATTCAGTGTGGGATCTGGTGCAGCTAGCGCGGTGACAGTGAATCGATCAATCGATTACTGTTCGATTTCCTCGTGGGCAATTTGGCCAAATGACATTAAGCCTCCACGACCGAGTTCTAATTGCGATTAGATCTAAGTCAACCAATCAAGCAAGCGAACAAACACGATCTCTACAGATCTCTAATTAAAAGAAACAATCACAATTACGACGCGAACCAACGTCTTAATGCGACAACATTCGTTGACGTCCATAAGTTCCTTTTGCCATTCATCATTTTGTTTAATTGGGCTGTTTGTCCCAACCAAAAGGAACGAAAGCACGTCAATGGCTTAAGACAACTGTGAGATCAAGTCATAAGCTGCACCCGACCAGATAAAAATGGCATAAAGATGACAACAAGTTGCACGAAAGTGGTCGAAACACTTTTTATTGGCCACATGAGGTCGATTGATTTATAATTGGCCATCGCTAATTGATGTCACCGTGACAGTCCACTGAATCCGATTGGACTTAAAACCAAGAGGCTGTGACGACAATCAAATTCTTTGGCTAATTAGGTTGATTCGGGATAACCTTGAGGTAATGGACCGATCGCGCACTTGTACCTCAGATCGATACCACTCGAGGTCAGCACTACATGCAAAACAATCAACACAAAAGTGCAAGTGTTTCCTCTTCGTGATGCAATCGTAATCGAAATTTGTTTGCCCCATTCGATCCATTCTCCAACGAAATCGTCTCTTCAGGAGACAATCCTCACTAAGATGTAGTTCACGAGTTCGACACGAGTTTTGACATTACTGACAGGTGGTGATGTCGCACTCTCGAATTGAGACTATCGATATTGCTTGCAACAATAAATATATTCAAACACGAGGAAAATGTGAAAAAGTGCACAAATATTGAGAAAGGTTTGGAGCAGATTGAAGTGGCAATGAAAATTAAGAGTGCAATCACCACTGAGAATATCCATTGATACAAACACAAGTGCTGACTGTGAGCAATGAAGCACAAAACCTACCTGAATGAGGATCGCTTCACGTGTACTAATGTTTTGATTGCCAAGGTTTCGTATTTGAGGAAATTGTTCCCAATGTTTGGAAGCTTATTTAAATTGAGGCAGGGACAAAAAGTTTTGAGAGATTAATAAAAATTGAAAACGAAATTGACTCCACTCGACTGATCAGGAGAGCAACAACTCTTCAACTAGTGGTAGCGATAATTGGCCAACTCAAGTGGACACAAGTGGACTTGTAGGCAGATTGCTCTAAAGACAATCCACTGGCTGAGCAATTAAATACGTTCATTCGGTGGTCAACAGTGTTCGGTGACTCGGTTTACTCCACTGCTCGCAGCCAAAACAGTACCGCCAAACGATTAATGAAACGATAATTGATTACAATGCAAACTACAGATATTTGCCCGAGTGCAATAGCAAAATGTTACAACTCGATTACAATTGTAACACCAAGTGCGGGGAAATTCGACTAACGAGCAATCAAAGTTACGACTAGAGCGAAGATAACCTCCAAGCATTAGTTGTTTGCTCACTTGCCTTTGACATTGTCGTCATTGTCAAGAGTTTGAGAAAAGAGCGTTTCAAATTGCACTTCAAGTAACCAAGCTTAAAAACACTTGGGATTTTTGCTAGCAGAACAACGCGCTCACTTGAATGGCATTCATGTGAACTATCATTTAAAGTAAGCAAAGAAGTACAATTCGCACAGAGGTGTAATTTGTCTGTGTGTCATGCTATTCCGACAAGGAAAGTTACACGAATAATTTCATAGCAAATTCCCCTTTGTATAGTAATTATTGTTATAATCATAATTTCACAAGCAAATGAATGAATTGTAACGTAATCAACACGAGCAACGAGAAGGGTCACTGGTGAATTTTGCAAATCACAAATTTAAAATAGTATTGAAAAAATAAAAGTAAAATACTTACTAATAAATAATAAAACAACCTGCATTGTGAGTTTGTTTGACAGTTGTGCATGAACTAATCTGAAAGTAACGATCAAACGAGAAAATCCCGTCTACGGGGAGTGTAGTAGCAATTAGTGAAAGTAACCTTTGGGCACAAAGCTACTCACTCTTTGCTTGTTTCGAGTGAGACCATCGTTCGCATTGGGTGCGATGAGTAGTACGGCAGTTGGCCGTCATTGACACGTTTCAATTTAAAACACTCACTCAATTCACTGCTGGCTCACATCGCTCGACAAGCTGTTGCTCGCAGTGGAGTGTTATCACTGTCTGCATCACTCAATCAGGGTTCTTCATAATTATTCGTTTTTTTGTATGGAATGAATGAAATATATTGACTCCACTCGGTCTCACCTCGCCGATATATCGCTCGGATCTTCATTGGCAGTAAACCATTTCGGTGGCATCCTCATTTGTTCGAATTAGTTCGTGCGAGTCAGTTCAGATGGATGCAAACAATAACAACAACAAACTGGCCTCTCAGCTGGAGATGCAACAGCTGAACCGAGTCAGGTCCCAGTTCATGGAGGAAGTGGCCAAAGAGCCGAACCTGTTTTACCCACAGGATGTGGATCTCGTACAGTCGAACGATTGGTGGACCATCAGATACATCAAGTGGAACCGAGGCAACGAAGAGAAGGCTTTCAAGCAAATGGTCAGCGCATTCCAGTGGCGTAAATCGTTCGGTCTTCTCGACCGTGACGCGAACCACATTCCGTGTGAATTTGCCAAGGCAGGTGGCATTTTCCCGTACGGAATGGACCACAAAGGACGGCCCGTTTTGATACTTCGAGTGAAAGTGTACCGCAAAATCCAGCAACTCAACCTGTTCTTCCAACAGTTTGTCGCAGGCATTGTGAATCACATCGACCAGCAAGGTGGCCGAAATGGCTTTGTGCTCGTGTTCGACGTCACCGGTTTGGGCATATCGAACTTTGACTTTGACTTCATCCACTTCCTGATTCAACTGCTTCAATCGCACTACCCTTACGGCTTGCGTTACTCCATCATGTATAACATGCCCAGAGTGCTTCGACCATTGTGGTCGGTGACTAAACTGTTTCTCGGTGGTGCGGAGAAAACATTTTGTTTTTGCAACACGGTAGACGAGCTTAAGAAGTACATTCCTACAGAGTGGATACTGCGCTACATGGGTGGAGAGTCCGATTTTGATTTTACCGATTTCGAACAAGTTCGTGGAGCGCCCTCGGTTCTTGAGGTGGGTCCCAAGTATGGTTTCAGTCCTGAGGAGTGTGAAAAATTACTAAGGATGTTCGAAGATACCATCAAAGAAACCCAATTGATGCATAAATCATCAGCTCGAAAGTGATCTTCAGTCTTCTATCATTTGAATGCATTATCGCTTTATACATGGCTTGTTTGGTTGAAGTACTCATTAACTAGCGTTCCGATTAGAGTGCCATTACAGTGCGTTATATCAATATTACTCTGAACCAAAATATGAATAATCGTACAAAAAGTACATAATAATAATATAGCCATGAGTTAATTATCACTGTAGTCAGCTGAGCGTCATTATCAAGTTCAAAACTTCCTCAAAGAGCACAATACAACTAAACGAAAGCCAATTAAATACAGCCAAAATTTGAATTGTTGATACCAAACTTGCCTGAATCGTGTCATTGACGTTATCAATTTTGTTGTTCAGATTATGAACTTGATGTCAGTGATTGCACAAGTGTAGTCGCACACATGATACAGTTCGAATGCAAATGATTCAAACCTTAGACAGATGTAGATGACATTGCATCCTGTGATATAAATCAGTGATTACGCACTGCACTCACAACAATCAGTTCAGCTGATCAGCACATCAACACACCAAACTCGCAGACAAACAACCAATAGAAGCAAAATAAACAAATTACGACATCTTTCTTCACTTCATTAGTACTAATATAGTGTGCTCGTACAATGGAGCAATAAAGTTCTCAATAAAGTCCATTTTCCTCCCGAAAGATATCATTCAATTTGGAACTATTATGTGGCACTCACTTTCATCATTTCGAGATGGGAGCTCGGGTAGAATGACCATAGGCCAAGGTTACGCGAGGTGTCAATTTCAATGTAGAGCAATGCGCGACTCAACGATTCGAGATGCGAACCGAGATTAAGACAAATCCATTCGTATACTGCCATATGTCCATATGTCCACTTGTCAATTTTTGGTTCAAGGACACGTTAACTTAGGAGATGCATTGTTTGCCTTTCATAACAACACAATTTGCATGTCAACATTTGAACCGTGCATCTATTAAGTAATCCGGCTCGAATGTTCGCTATTATTGAGAGGATGGAGAGGATAACTTGACTTTTGACAGTAACACCAACATTAATCGATTAACTAGTCAAATGCAGTATCATCATTAGACAAGTTGCCAAAGCGCAAACATTTCGACATCTGGTACTGTTCGAATGGAGGCCTTTTGAATGTGCATTCTCTCAATTGATTCCTTTAGCAAGCAACTAATGCATGAATCAATGCCCACCTGTGAGTGGTTCAAGTTGTGCCAAGTAATGGACATTACTGCAAAGTGGAACAAGTCTACAGGGAAGTAGTCCGTTAGCAATGTTTGTCGAATGATGAAGCAATTTAATAATAGTTGCCCCATTGCGATTGTCTCTTGTCGATTAGTTAAATTACATGTGTTAATTCATTGGCTGCAATTGATTGCACGGTACATTGGTTCATTTGACTGGCAAATGGCTTCTCTCACTGTCCTATACATTCATTAGTTTCCTTGGCTTGATGCGAATCCTGCTCGGGTCTTTGCGAAGAATGTCAAACATTCGTTCAATGTCGGTGGCATGCTTGCGAGCAATGTTTACTCGTTTGAGTTTCATTGCAGCAGTAAGAAGATTGTTGTCGGGTGACCATTCCTCGGCACACAGAGTGACCACTGATGGAAGCTCGATTGACTTGAGCTTCTGCTCAAAGCCCGACTGGATGATCGAGTCGAGCACAAACTCGCTCACTGTTCGGTTGGCGCAGATTTCCGCAAGACTAGTTGACTCAGCAAGACCAAACTTTTGTACGGCCAATTTGCGAACTGAACTGACATTGGGCATCACTAGGGCGACTAGACCGTTGATGATTCCGTTTGCGACGATGCAAATGTTGTCCACATATGCATTGCTCTTCAGTGTGGCTTCCACCTGTAATCAAAACGAGAGTTAGCCAATCGAAATGAGAGTGAAATTTCTGTAAAGTGATACCTTGCCCAGAGAAATGAATTCACCATTGGCCAACTTTATGAGATCTTTTTTGCGGTCAATTATTTTGAAAGTTCCGTCAGGATAAGTTTCACCAATATCACCGGTCACAAACCAATGATAACCGTCCTCATCGAAAAAGTTTTCTTTAGTTTGATCTTCTAGCTTATAATATCCTTGTGAGATCATTTTCCCACCAATGAGAAGTTCTCCACGTGGATTTGGCTTATCTCGGATCGAGTAGTTACCCTCGGGCCAATCGATTAACCGAACTCTGACTCCGTTGAGAGGCGCACCAACTTGGCCATATGTTAGATCATAAAAATCCATACAAATAATGCCACCGGTTGTTTCCGTTGTGCCATAGCCTTGAATCAAAGTTATGTCCAAAGAGTTTCGAATAAGTGATTGAAGTTTTGGTGCAAGTGGTGCTCCACCAACCACCATGTAGCGAAGACGATTTCCAAACTGCTGACGAATTTTGCGACAAAGCAAAGTGTTCACAATCGGGGTTTGGTAACCTATGTAAAGACAAGTTAGATTTGAAGGAGCAAAACAAACATTAGACAAAACAAACCTTTTTTCACCCAAAAAGACTTGTATTTAATCAAAAAGTCAAAAATGCCCTTCGAGAAAGGAGTTCGTTGCGATAGTTTCAGATAGATTTCCTTTTGCATTCGATCGAGCACGAGTGGAACTGCAGTCATGACGGTTGGCTTCAGTAGCTGCAAATCACAAATCTGTCCTTTGACCAGTCCTGGGGCAGACTCGTTCAAGGTAAACGGTGATGCATAGCCAATCTTGACGCCGCCAATGAAGAGAAACAACTCAATAGACAGTTCGAGGATGTGGGCTTGGGGTAGATATGCGATGTAGGTGTGGCTGGGACCTTCTGGAATGATGTTACGCACTACTTGGCCACATGCCATTGCCGCCTCTTTGATTTGCATCCCGGTGGCAACGACACCTTTTGGCATGCCAGTTGTGCCTGAAGTGTACATGATAATTGACACTTCCTTTGGAGGCATTGGACTCTCTGGCAAATCTCTATATGGCTTGCTACGACCAAAGTCAAGAATCTCAGAATAAGGCCACAGTTTGATGTGGGAAGGCAAATTGATTGGATTTAGTTTGTTGGGACCTAGAGATTGGTTCAGTGTTTGGCTCAACTTTAATTTACATTGAATTGACTTACCTTCATAGTAAATAATATGTCTAACCTTGGGACATTTGTCTATAAAGCTGGACACTCGGTCTAACAACTCAAAACTCGTCAAGATGTACCTGGTCTCGGTTTCGTTCAAACAGTGAATGAGACTCTCATCGTTAAGAGTGTGGAACAATGTGACCACCACTCCGCCAAACATCTGCGAGCCCAAAAGCGAAGTGAAGAAATTAACACTTGTCTCTGCGTAGATGGCCACTCGGTCAGTCTTCTTCATGTCAATGGCCAACAAGCCTCGACCCAAAGAATAAATCAGTTCTCCAACCTCTCCCAGAGTGAGCCACTTATAATCACTTAGTTTATATTTGCGTAACACTTTTCCATCCACTTTAATTGGTTTGCCTTGAACATCGTATTGGACCTCCTCCTTTAATATTTCTCGATAGCCGTGTGAGGTTTGGTCCAATGGATATAACTTCATTACCACATTGATCGCTTCGGGCAAGGTCTGACAGTCCATCAATGGATGGTATGGCACTTCAGCGAAACGTTCGAATTCGATAAAATTGGCTCCGATTCGGTCGGTAGGGGCACTATCGGAAAGACGACCTTTATTAACCAGATGAGCTCCACAATGTTTGGCAATGTGAAGACGTCTCCATGGCTGCTGAAAGAGGTAGTAGAGGGGCCACGTGAAGAATGTATAGATGATCACTGACACCCTTACTATGGACACCACCAAGGGCACCAACACTGATTGCGTGAAGACGGTCATGGCTTGAGATCTCCTCGAAGAGATGGTGGCCCTGTCAAATGCAGCTCAGCGAAATGACATGCACCGATGACTCGGCAGACGGACAATGTGGTCAGCAAAGTAGATTGACACTACGGAGAAGACAATTCAAACAATTGACAAAGCATATTTCCGAACGACATAGGAAGCAATTGAACGCAAACACCAACAGGAGCAAAATGGCGTGTGCACAAGCAAATCCTCGGTTAGGCTGGCAATAAGTCACTGCCACAACTGGACACTTCACCTATTGAGGTTAATCGACCGAATGGCAAAAGACCTTCTTCGCCTACTACTACTAGTATACTAACTGACTGGCCACCGAGCACTCAATGCCCAAAAGAATAGAGAAAAGCTTTGAGTGAAGACGGAAAACGAAAGTGAATTTATATTGTGATGATTGCATGATGGCACTAATGGCAGGCCCACCGACTGGGCACAATGAAAACATTCCCGGCACTCGGCTGGTCAAATCGACAACACTTCACAGTGAGCAGAGAAACAATTTACTCTGCAACTGTCAATATATGCTTTCTGCTATTTATCACCTGTTTGCACAGATCTTACCACTACACTAGTGCATCAACTTTATAGTTCTAGCTATAGCTCATGTCTCCATATGGAATCAATTGGACATGTTCAATATCCAACTATCCGTCATGGTCAACCATTGCATGGATCCATCGCTTGGCCTACCGCAAGGGAAATTTTAAAGCCTATCCGGAGTTGGAGGACTAATCGGCTGTCACATGCAGGTTCGGCTAGAGTTACGTCAAGCCAGTTTGTTCAGTGCACTGCTGGCCTAGCACCTCGCCACAATCGATCACGTTTGAATTGATTGTCCCGACAATCTAAATTGAAGAAACACTTGGCTGTGCACACTTCGAACGCACTCCCAATGATCATGATTGATTCATTGTTCACTGTTTGGTGTGTCGATGGCCAATTTGTCGTGTAAACACTTGACCGCATGTAAACACACTTGTTGACCATTTCGGACATACCGGACGTGCCAAAATAAGTGAATGAGAAGCATCACTGTTCAGAGAAAATAAATTATTGAGGCACACTCAATAAACAATTAGAGTCAATAAGAAATTCTGTGCTTCCGAATAGCATTTAGACTCTAGATTCTAAAGAATCACTTGCTAGACAATGGAAAGCTTTCTGTGAGGATATTTCACACCATGAAGTGATGCCCACAGCGTATTATTATATTGGTATATTTGCGAAATATTTCCCCGACTAAACTAACAAGTCCATTAGCATTTCACTAAATTATAGACCGACAGCAACTCTCGTTGTATAGAGTGAATGATCTTGGCAAAATTCTTCACCCAAACCATTAATTAATTGGAAATGTCCATTGCGTGCTAGCTGGGAGTTAATTTGTTCCAATTGACTTCACTTCATACACTAAAAATGTACTTTAACTTAAAGTTTAAACTATCTGGTTATATTTTACGTGTACTGAATAAAATTAAGCTGCAATAAACCCAAAAATAAAATAAAGTTATGACAATAATAAGTAGTGTTTAATTGGTTAGAGTACGTAGTCAAGTAATTTGTAAAAGTCAATTAAAATTTCGAATAATTATCTAACAAAGAGCAAAACTATTGAATGGCACTTACCTAAATGACTAGAGCATTGATTTAAAACAATTCCATTGATGAGTGAAAATGTGCTTGGTTGTTGTCGACAAATGAATAGGATAATTATTATTAGAGAACAATTAAATATCACAATTTGTAGGGAATGCAAAATGGACAATCTTAAGAAATGCAATCACAAGGCAAAGGAAAATTCTAACTAGTAAGGTAAACTAAAGAAAGGTAAATGCAAGCGTCAACCAAATCGATCAATGCATAGATAAACACTGGCACTGGCTGTTCACATTGAACGTGATGTGGTGCATGGTGCCATTGAGAGGTGGATGCACTCTCCCCAGTGCGGCATCTCTTTCCGAGCATGGATCATCTCAACCGACTCACTGTTCTATGGCATCAAACTTTTAGGTCAGTGAAGAAGCAACAAACAACAGGTTTCTCTTGTGTCCACTCGGTCAGTCGAACTCATTCCGGGTCTTGTGTTTGTAAGCAAATGATGCTATTTCCGAATGGACACACTTTATATGTCTCACAATTTTACTTCTTCGTATTTTGCTCGTCGATCTGCATGCTGATAAGTTACCACTGGGACGACTGTACAAGTGATGTCTTCCGAACAAGCCCAATTTCGATACAATTTAAATTAATTTGTTAGATATTTTGTCCTTGCACATCGATTTGAGAATGAGTTCAATTAGAATCAAGTTAATTAAATTAATTAATTATTAATGGCAAGATCGAGTCAGACATTAAGTTCGATTGTACACAAAGCATTGCATAACAATTTTCTTGTCAACGAATGATTTGGTTTTGTGCCATTGAGATGAACCATTTGCCCTCTTGATGGTCTCCCTCAGTTGGTTCGATAGTTCGCAATAAGGAAAGTTTGTAAGTTGCTTAACAAAATATGCAGGCACACTTTTAAATGGAACCAATCAAATGGATAATCGTGTATCACTTACTAATGGTATCACACATGTCCAAGTCGGAGAGTTCATTTGAATTGACAAATATTTGCAAGCACTTGAACAAATGAAATTTGTATTATTTTCCTTTCTTACTAAATAATTCTTTTTGTGAAACAAAACAATCAATTTCAGTAATTGACAATCAAAAATGATTTGATAAGTAATCTAGGTGTGCCAGACAATTGTTCAATGTTTTCACTCCTCACATAATTTGCGATGCACGTTGTTGTCTAAAATAAGAAAATTATGACACATTAAAATTATATTCACAATGTACCTGAAAACTCAAGGAAAACTCGTAAGCTTAAAAGATTTTTTGTCCATCAAGTTTGAAACTATTTGTTATTTTTCAGTATAATTTTGTTGCATTATTAGAAATACTATTTTGGTTCAAACTTTTATGAAATGGTTATGCAACTTTGATTGCTTCGAGAAAGCACTTTTGAGCATTTCAGTGTAAGTACGTTGCAATTTTGTCGAGTCTTTTACTGAAAAATAACTTCACGAGCAAACAAAAATAAACTTAAATTTCAATAGAGATTATAATTTATAATGATAAAGTTATATTACGAAAAATTATTGATGTCATAGCATGTTCATAACACAAGTTATGACATTAAAGTGAGGTGTTCAACTAAAAGAGTAAAAATATATCACAGAATTTCCTGAATAGAGTCCGAGTTGTCTCCGCTTTCAATTTGTTCAATGTCCATTTGAGTGCTATCCGAGATCGACTTATTAACTTCCTTTCTGTTATCACTTTTATTAGCCGCTTTGAACATGTCGAAAGTCAATTGGAACATGTTGAGCAACTTTTCAATGTGATCCCCTTTTTCGCCCTTGGAGGTGAGATCGAGTAAATTAAGTTGATGAATAATGTTACTTCGTTTAAAAAACAAATTCTCTTGTCGGATTCTAAGTGAATTTAAGGCAAGTTGTTCTTCTTCGAGTGCAGTACGTTGATGTTCAATTCTAAACAAACAAAATGTCAGAATTAAACCGAGCAGTAAAACAAAATACCTTTTCTTGGCTTCTTGATGAGAGCTTCTAGAAGCGGCAGGAATATCAAGTGAGTGTCCAACGTGGGTGGAAACAAATACCACCTCGACCTTATCATCATAGATGAGGGCCTTGATGTATGCCGGACACTCAGCGCCCATCGTTCGACAATCTTCGGGTTTCTTTTTGGTCTTCTTTCCTGGTACGCGATATCTATCACCAGAACGATTACATTTATAACCTCGACATGTTTGGCCAACTTTGTTTTTATTCGATCCTCTGTTGAGTACATAAAATGAGTTTGTCCTTTCTTCCATGCGCTGCTTCCATGTCTCAAACTCGCTGACTTCGTTGAAAGTCATTGATTGACGAATCAATGAAATTTTATGAAAAGCTTGCAAATGTTCTTCATAATCTTTTCTGGTTCGAAACTTTTCATTACATTGTGAATCCAAAATTGAATAAGCACATTTAATGTTCTTCTTTTGTTGCTTATGAGTAGAAGTGTAGTGATAATTTAGGAATCGTTTCGATGTGTACGCTTTATTACAGATGTCACAAGTTAGTTCAGGATTCGCTGGTTCCGTGGATGAAGTTGCTTCCAAACCGACCTCCATTGCTATAGCATCAAGTAAAGGGGACGGACAATTTCTATTTTGAGCAATCTATGTAGAAAAACAAATTAATTATATCAGAAAGAATATTTTTTTAAAGTATTAGAGAGTATATTAAATATTTACAGCAATAAAAAGAATAGGAAGATTTGCATTTGATTTTATAGTTGAAAGCAAACAGAGTAGTGACAATATAAAGGTAATAAAATATTATGCTATTTTATCATCAGTAGATGGTGACTTTAGTATTAATTTGGTATTGTTTTTTCGTTGTCTCGACTTGTTAGCTCTTCTTTTGGAAGGTTTTATTTCAATGTCAGAACTAAATTTCTCAAACCTATACTCATCGATTGCACTTCTAATCGAGTGCAGCAATTTGTCATTTCTTTCATGATCATCACTAAGCTGCTTTGAGATCAATTCTTCAAACAAAAAATTGATTTCGGTAAAACAACGTTGACGTTCGCAAAGTGACAAATCCTTATTGTCATTATTGTGAAGTATTATATTGCTCACTTGATTGTTGTTTCTAGGTTGGTCGTTCTGTTGGCTAGTGACATATTGAAGAGCATTGTCTAGTTCACGTTCGTAGCTTGGCGAAGGAATAGCTTCGAATGAATCAGAAGGCACTGAATTTTCTTCGACAGTTTCGTTTGAGGTTGACTTTGCCAATTTTGGCTCCCTATAAATTAAATGTTATGTGCAATTATACAACAATGACATGAACATACCTTTTCTTTATTTCTCCTCTCATCTTTCGAATAATTCGGTCCAAAGTAGCCTTATTATGAAGCTTCACTTTATCCTTGCCAAAAATTATTTCAAGATTTTTATGAATTTTTGCATTTTCCCATTCAGTATATTTTGCTAAATGCATCAAAATAGTCTTAAACTGTAATTGGTCAAATTCGGTCGCGTCAGATGGATGGCTATGTTCGCCAATGAATTTTAATATTTTTCGTTGTTCGTTTGTGTGCACACGCGCTAGACATTTCTTCTTTTTAAATTCTTTACATTTCCAGTGAACTTCGTTTGGATTTTGTTTCTTAGCAGAAGAGCTTTTGTCATCTTCCATACAAAATAGAAATTTTTCAATTGGCAGGAGTTCGGTTCCATTTTGTGACAAAATTCTGGGCAGTTTTGTAAAATCAGGAACATCACTCATTGTGGCACTATTTACAAATAAGTGCACCGAATCAAATTCTGAAAAATGTATCAAATGTTAAATCGTGCTTACATTAAAGATTCAACGGCGATGAGGATGAATAAATAAATGAAATTGAAAATTATAGCTTTTAAAAATCAAAAAGCGCAAAACAAGTAAACATATCGTTTTGAGCAAGTATCCAGAAAATAATTTTTCAGGGCAATAGTGACTATATTGGATCATTCATATAGAAAGTGTTATTTTGAAACTTGACAAAATAATATCCTCTGTGGGCATTACGCCCCATTATGTCACTGCAATATACTCAATTTCACAAATGTCGTGATCGGATTAGAGTAAAATGGTTGTCTGTCAAAGTGGATTGTTTGCTCTGATGTTTGTTGTGTCAGTTGTTTATCTCTTCTGGCGACCACAATTCTTGACACGATGACCATTCACAATTTCTACATATTCGACAGTTCTGGTAACTGTCTGTACGCGTTGCAAGATCCCCAGAAGACAGACCAGCAACAAATTCTGTACGGATTTCTGTACTCTCTGAAATCGTTCATGAATCGCATGACTCCCAATCTGCACCGAGACAACAGCTTCTTTCTCTACTCATCCTCGCATTACCATTTGGTTTTTCATGAATTTCCCACCTCGATCAAGTTTGTATTAATTCTATCCGCTGATATGCGCAACGATTCTGACTTTTATCGTGAATTAACTACACAAATTTATCGTGAAATCTATGTGCAATATGTTGTAAAGAATCCGGCGATGGGAAATGGAAATGTACGAACGGAAGGCTCAAATAATCAAACCCCGTTGAATAACACAGTGGACTGTGAGTTGTTTAGAAGTCAATTGAACATATTTCTTGGACAAAACAATCTCATCTAACGCCTCTCACAGCTGATTGCCATCAACCATATAACGAGTCCATTAGTCATTCCTTGCAACTTTGTTTGGTTCCAAAATAATATTTATCAAACCGTGTTTTATTTTTAACCTTGTTTTATTTATCACAATTTATTGTTTGTAATTTGTAAATCATTTAAATTTTTGTTTATTAAAGATTTTGATTACTAATCTGGCTTTATTTTAATAGGTTTCAAGTGATATAATTATATTATATCAGTTTACGCGTTTTTCAACTGTCAATCAAAACATTGGAGCAGTTTGATCAATCAATAAGGAAGCAACCAAAATATAATGAATTTTGTCTTAATTATTTGACCCGCATGACTTAAGTAATTACTGAGGCAGAAAGGACACTGCCGACAAAGCAATATATCATAAATTGATTGAGCCACAGATAGGCAAGGCTACTTTTGCTCAGACTTGAGATGTAACACTTGCTTGACAATTATTCACTTTGGACTTTAAAGCAGCATCTGAACTAGACAAAACATTTGAGTTTATTTGTGCAATCGGCAAAGTGATAAATATAGCCAATTACATTGACCAGTACGATACAAGCTTCATTGTGACAAGTTTGAATGGCCAAGTCTAAGACAAATTCAAGTACAATTGTCTAATTGTATGAGGTGTGAATTTCCAGGTGTAACTCAATGCAGGGTACAGATGCTCGATGGAATTGTGCTCGTGGGAGGAGGATGACTGGCGTCACACTCCTGTGTGCCGTTGTAGCTATTATCGATTAATGTGCTTGTTTTTGTGCAGTTAAAACTCAAACTGCTATGGTTTGGTTAGCTACACAAACTCACAATCAACAATCATCGAAAACATCAAACAAACTTTGTTATTACTAATAATATTAGCAATGGAAATTTAGTCTGTCGCCACAAAATGCCTTTGGCTATGGATTATACGGCTCAATTTGGTGAACGGTGCAAAGCTGACCGAGAGCAGATATGAACTACAGTGCATTCGGATTTGGATTTTTCGGGCAGCCGATTGACGCCAAGAACCCGGTCACTCGGTACAAAACTGCAATCGAGGTGAAAATCCCGAAAAAAAATTAAATAGCACCTGTGCGAGTGCACCTAACTGTGCCAGACTATTAATAGTGATGGCCACTCATTCATTCACGCCTATCGAATGGTAATAGCCATTGGTGTGATCACTGATCGGTGATGTGATAAGACCAGTTCCTGATTCGCACCAGCACTACCCACCAGTGTAGTTATAGGGTATACCCTTCGTCTGCGCGATCACCTTTCCCATTGATTGTTCATTCAATACAGGTAATCACTGTCTCACTGAAGGCAACTTGATGCATGTGTTTGTGTGTTTGGTTGCGTCAATGTGGAGAAAAGCAAATAAAAATACAAACGAAATAAAAGTGGTTGGGGAAGCACGAGCAGTGCAACAAGCCCAACTCGACACTCACAGTCTCACACGGCAATGGACATGACAGTCGGGCGCGTGTGAGGATTACATCTGTACCAAGAGGACATCTCACCATGCGCAGTTGCTCGAGTCACCTGGCTGATGAGCATAGTTCAATTCGGTGGAATTCGAATCACTGCTCCAGCCGAGATTAGTTTATTAAGCTGCACCACTGTGCTGGCAAGGCACATTTCGTGTGTTGTTCGAAAGTGTTCAGTGTGCTTGCTTGTGCTGCTTTGGCGATTATTGTGATCGGGTTGAGTGCTGTTGCCACTGGTTTGGCTGGTGCACCACTCTCGATGTTCACCAGTGCTCATCGGTGCAGGACTGAAACAATTAAGGTGATTTGCTGAATTCGATTTGATTCGATAATAATTAATTGGCGAGATGTGCCTGATGTCAATGTCAATGTCGCGTTGGCC
This sequence comes from Rhizoglyphus robini, assembly GCA_023373905.1. NCBI lineage: Eukaryota > Metazoa > Arthropoda > Arachnida > Sarcoptiformes > Acaridae > Rhizoglyphus > Rhizoglyphus robini. The sequence goes on along the minus strand of JAKIJQ010000001.1, from coordinate 6,379,147 downwards.
AACACAATAGAAAGTGGATTCCAGTTCGAATCAAGCGGAGACAATTGGTCATAATAATACATCCAGTGGCAATTGGCGTCACAATCGATCATTACTTTAGTGGCAAGTCAAGTGGCCAGTCGTTCAATTGTTCGGAGCAATTCATCAGAGCGCGACACACTCCACCGTGCCCAACTGATCGATTCATTGTCATTGCATCGTTGTATAATACATAATAGCACTTCGCAATCTTACTCAACTCAAGAATCGACCAATTTGGAACGCATCCAGTCAACAGCCCCACAATGACTCAAGACTTATCAGACCACAAGAAATCAAGTCTTCGGCGATCGTTGAATCGATTCTCGCACAACCTGAAGGAGGTGTCCACTCACACCACGCACAAGGTGAAGTGGTGGCACATGTTGGCCATTGCGGTGATGTTTGTAACACTTCTTTGGTCTAGTAAGTACACACAATCAGCTCACAGTGCTCCATTCAAATGCTAATGTCCATACTTTAGTGATCTTTCTGGTTCGGATTGACTCCCACAAATGTACCATCGACCAAGAGGAGTTGGACACTTGTGCAAAGCGTCTCACTTTCTTCTCATCAGAAAGGAAACATTTTCCTGCGACCAACCAACAACTGGACACCTACTGCAAGGAGAAGTCACAGAGCATTCAGTGCCTCAAGCGATATGTGCACTCGTGCCTCATTGTGGACAAGGTGCAGAAGCGATATGTAAAGAAGTTCGTGTCCAATTACCGAAAACAACTCGACCACACATGTCTGCAACGGGCCGAGAGAGAAAGTTAGTGACTTCTCGAATGCTTTCCCCGCATTATTAACCAATCCATTCCTATAGAGTTCATGAGTTATTCCAATTGCTTGTCTGACGAGCATCTAATTAAGAACGCGACAAAGTGCACCGAGGCCCACCAGAATCGACTTCTGTACATTGCCCAATATGTTCAAGACGATCTTCGAATTGCGGCAGCTTGTTGTTCCTTGCATCTGAAGCACTCGTGCCTCACTTCGCTGGTCTCCAACAAATGCGACCGAAGCACCCAACAGTTCGTGATGGACCAGATCGAGGGTCCTTATCGCAGTTTGATCTCAAATGTGTGCTCGCCCTACTACCTCTCGTTGAGGACGTGCAACAACCGAATAGACCCAGACGTTTGGCGAGACATGAAACTGGCCTCTGTCACCAGTGTCACAAGTGCGCACATGGCTCAAGTGCATCACCACAGCTCTAACAGATCTGAGGCCGAGGAACGTATGGAGGCGAAGGATGGTCAAATCCTCAAAGCCAAGCTGGACCAACTCAGGTTTCAGGAAAGTTTCCTCGCCATGATCTTTATCATTCGACATGATTAAAATGGCCAAGTCAAGATGGCGCCATTACTCATAATTGGCATCATTGTAAATAACTAATTCTTGTCACCTCTCGCTATCTTTCGCGATCTTAATTGGCCCCAAGGAGCTAAGTGCAGAGTCAATGTGTGCCCAATGCCTGTGATGCAATGTTCAAACCGATTGGCCAGTCGGTGGCACCAGCTGTGTTATCACCTCGAACCATGAGCAATCTAATCTCGAGTGTCGCAAATGAAGTTCACTTGGCACAACCGAGTGCAATTGTGCTGGTGGTCTGACTTTGATGAGACCGTCCCACCAACAATGACGACCAATGTTTATGCAAATGACACCTGCCATAAACGATAGATTGTGATGATCACCAGTTTTGGCTGACCTTTGTAGTGTCTTATTTATAGCTTTTTATACCTTCAGGCACATCTTCAATGTACATTCAATTCTGGCCTGTTCCACTTGAATGAATGGCACTTTCACTAATAAATCATTGCACGACATTACTGGTTGCACAGGCAAACATTTCGATTGGACGATAAGTGTCGACATAATCGACATGTAAGGCCATAATTGACCAGTTTTGAAGCACAAAGATAATATGTACAGTATTTTAGAGCATATTCCCGATGACTTTGAAATTCCAAGTTAAAATTCAATATATATTAATTATTAATTATTAATTTAATAATATATATAAAAAACAAGTAAACCGAATTTATATCTTGATTGACAATTGATTTAACAAGTCAACCCAACCCCTCCGCGCTCGCTTCGTTGCACTCCGCTCACTGCTCCGGGGTTGCAGTTGACTTGTTAAAAACCCGCCCTTGGCGGGTTTACCCCCACCCCCACCCCCACCCCAATGCATATGTGATGCCTCGTTCAGTGTCGTCGTTGCCGTTGTCACTGTAGAGTGCTGCGATCTCGGCGGCTACAGGTTGACCATACTGATGACCTGCGTGATGGCGTAATACTATTCGGTAATCTGATCCTCCAACTGAACTTTCCTTTTCGTAAACACATCTGAATTACTGGCACAGTGGATTTATTGAGAGAAGTGATTCATGGAGAAGTGTCATCAATTCGCTGCTGCACCCAGAATTGCATGGTTTGTCTATCCGTGGTCGCCTTTTCGGCGTCTAGGATCCATGGTTGATTGTAATCTGGTGACATGATGTTTGGTCCAATGTACTTTATTTCTCCATGAACTTTAAAGCAGTATGTTCCAGGACCATTCATCCCAACTTGTTTATACCCAACACACGACATTGAAAGGGCGCTGTTGTACTGGGGGGAGGTGAGTAAGAAAGTTCTTTGATAATGGATTGTACAGTTGTTAACGAAGTTGAGGGCAAGCTGGAATGTCGACCTTGATCTTGCCGTGATTGCAGCACTTTCCGAAGGACACTATCCGCGGTTGTCGATGCTTCACATTGGGAGTTTCATTAAAGAATAGTGCATTGCATTCCGAGCACTTCTGGTCACGCTCACCGATGACAAAGCGCTTCATGAATGTTCTTCCTTCAAACATGAACACAGAACGATCTCGAGCAGATCTGTATCCAGTTTTAGGTTTAGGAGAATTGTGGCGATGGCACACTGAGAGGATTTGGCGTCGAAGCACGATTGGGCCAATTGGGGTGCAATCAATAATAATAGAAGCGAATCCGTCGTTGGTTATCAACACTCGAAGTGGTTAGATATGTATTGGCAGAGTTGTTTCGAAATGAACATTGACATCACATAAACGCTAACATGTCAAAGTAACATCGAAACTACAACTGTGTCGCCCTTCTACTGCATGCTTATGTAGTGCGCGTTTTAGAAATTTGTTTGTTATCAAATAGAATCGACGATGCTGATTATTAATCAATGATTAGCTGGTTTTAGAAGATTAAGTGAAAGATTATCAAAATTAGAAAAAAGATAAAAAGTATTATTTGTACTTTCAATTTTATATTTAAGTGATTTTGGTAAACTGATTCTGGGTTTGATTTGGAGTTAGAAGTTTACGCTTTAAGCTCGAATTCTATAAAAACATTCTTAACATGCCATTAGAATACAAACCAATAAACCAATCTTTTATATTTTGCTGTATCTAGGATTGATTCAAAATGATTTAACACATTTTCCCAGTTCCTCATACGGCAGTTGCAACATATACCTGAATTGGGAAAGTTTCCGGAAAAGTTGAGAAACTTCCCGGAAACTTTGATTTTTCAAAACGTATCTGGGAAAGTTCCCGGAAGTTTTTGAAAAATATTTCCAGAAACTTTCCCATGGGTCAAGGGTCATGCAATGTCTGTCTAACTTCTACAGTGTAACTCTTCTTCTCCTACCTCTACTGTACAATACCATCACCAACGACGACGACGACGACGACGACGACGACCACTTTTTTCATCTTTACTTTAATATAATGGAGATTACCACAGTTAACACAGTTCTTGATTGTGAAGTACATTTACATGTACACGAACGTTGCCAGTTGAGTAGTCTCAATAAATCGATTTTAAATATACACACAATGTCCAATTTAATTATAGCAAAACCACTTTATAGCCAACTCGATTGGTCCGAATTCAATCACGAACTTCACAATAGCAACCTAATCAGCACGTCAATTGAACATCAAGTCCATTTTAAAGTACAAGATGAGTTGGAAGATGTTGTCAGTCAAGTCGAGTTTCTCTCAACGAAACATTCTTCTCAGTCTATTTTAATCTCCATCGCGAACATCGTTCAAGTTGTTGTTGGTCCACTTGTCCTGTCCACTTCATAGTCGACCATCCACCATATTTGTTCGCATTTCAGCCATAACTGTGTTGAACTCCAAGTGATGTACAAGTGTTGAAGCATTTACGCTAACTTCAGTCCCTGAAGTGAATTTTTCCGAGTCATGTCGACATCGTTCACCGAGTCAGTCGATTATTGGTTGCGCGACTTCTGGCTACAACATGCAGACCGACGAGTAGCTAAGTGTTGGATCGCTCGCAATGGAATTGTTCCCACCGTGTCCATTGTATTAATCTATCTAGCGCTGACTCTAGTCATTATACCAAAATGGATGGCCAATCGAGCACCTCTCAGCCTTCGACTGCCCATGATCTTGTACAACGTCACCATGTCGTTGGCTAACTTGTGCTTTGCCGCATGGGCATTTGTACTGTGGCGTTTCGGTTTGGAGTGGTTCAATTTTGTGGCTCCTTCGCAGTATGACACCAGTCCGACACAGATCAAGACCATCTACTTTATGCACATTTATCTGCTCAGTAAGTTCGTGGACCTGTTGGACACGTTCTTTGTGGTGCTACGAAAGAAGCAATCACAACTGACATTTCTGCACCTGTATCACCACAGCATCGTCCCTGTGATCGCCACCATGAGCTTCATTATTCACCCTACCTCAATCCCAGTAGGAATATTTGCATTCTTCAACTCAATTGTGCACAGTCTCGTCTATGCCTATCTCGGACTAGTAACACTGGGGCCATCGATGGCTAAATATGTTTGGTGGAAGAAGTACATCACTCAATTAGAAATTATTCAATTCTTCATCTTCATAATCTTCACTGCCCTATTCAGTCTATACTCTCGGGGATATTCGATGGCCTACATGTGGATTGGAATTAGTCAAAATCCATTGTTTGCCTTTTTATTCATTCGGTTCTATTTTAAATCATATCAATCCACAACTGATATTAAAAAAGTAGAGTAATCCACTTACACTAGCAACCAATAGATTCAATCTATTTCATTTAAAGCTCTAATTGCATTAAGCAAAGATGACCTGTCCTAGCGGTACAATGCATTATGCAATTATTGTAGCATTGTTTCCCTGTGTTTGGCGCCAAAGGAAAGTGTTGTTCTGATGTAACAGTCCAACCGCTCATCATAACTCATCAATTTACGTAAATCACATATAAACTTTATTTGGTCACTTAGACTCGAAAATATCTAGACAACTAAGTCAAAATCAATTTGACTGACATCAATCTGGCAAACGCACTTCACCAATAACAGCATCACAAAACAAACAGGGAAATGTGCTTCACTTGAGATGGTTAATTTTATGAATACTTTTTGTACTTAATTGTTGGAATTTTCTGCTTTAAAAATAAAAAGGTGCAGTTAAAGGGAGTTATAAAAGATCAATTGAATTTCTAATCAGTTTGTCATTTCTTCACTGAATCATGTCTTTCTCAGTCTATCAAGTGAGCAAATACTTGTTGTGTGACTTTTGGCTCAAGTATGGCGATTCTCGGACCACCGAGGCTTACTGGATTGCCAAGAATGGTCTTGTCAACACGACTCTCATCTTAAGCGTGTACATTGCATTCGTCACCGTGATCGGTCCTCGACTAATGCAGAATCGTAAGCCAATGACCTTGAAAATGCCAATGCTTTGCTATAATGTGGCGATGACAGTAGCCAACATGTACGCCTTCTATCGTTCACTGGTTTTGCTTCGCTTCGGATTGGACCTACTTAAATTCGATTGCCCCGATCCTACTGACACAAGTGGTCACACGATAGAGCTCATCTCCGATGGGCACATCTACTTGTGGACCAAATTCATCGACCTGTTCGACACAATATTCTTTGTGCTGCGCAAGAAGAACTCCCAACTGACTTTCCTGCACCTGTACCACCACAGCATTGTGCCCGGCTTGGGCATTGTTTGTTTCATTCTTTACCCGACGGGCACTCCAGTGGGAATGTTTGTCGTTCTCAACTCGATGATTCACAGCATCATGTACGCCTACTATGGACTGGCAGCAATGGGCCCCACGGTGGCAAAGTACCTTTGGTGGAAGAAATACATCACCCAGATTCAAATAATCCAATTCTTCATTTACATCGTGTATGCAGCATTCTTTTTCTACCTACAACGAGGCTATTCACGAGCATTCATTCTGATGGGCTTCAGTCAAGCGCCATTCTTTGCATATCTTTTCATTCGATTCTACATTCGCTCATATCAACAAAAAGCAAATGAACTGGCCGAAGCACAAACTCGCAATGCAAAGATAGAATAATGTCATATATTTTGAGTAGCTCTATAAAGTGCATAGAACAATTTTCTGATATTTATTACTATCAAATATGTCTCTTTTCGTTGCATTGAGTCTTCGAGAATCAAGTTCAATCTCTAGGTAAACAAATAATGAGAAATAATAAAACAATTATTAGTTTCTTGGTTTAATTGGAATTTGTTCTTAAGCAATTTGTGAGTTACAAAAAAATGCTGTGCCGTGAAATCATACATATGCTACACTTGACCCTGGATAAAGCGTTGATTGACAGCTATTGATTCAGACAGTCATTGTTGGCCAACTCGGTTTGACGTCTTGCACACACATACCACGGTAGTTGCTACAGACTTTAAGACAATACCATGGTATGTCAAATTTTGAGTAATGAATCTTTCAAGAATTGTTACCCATCAACTCCTACCTAGGAGTCCTATCTCATTTTGACGAATATTAAACCAACAAATTGACGTTGTTGCATTGCTACTCCCACGTCAATTGGCACTGAAAAAGTGTAAAAACAAACTCATCGAAACTCATCAAGTCTTATAAATGATGTCGATGATGCATGAATTGGCTGTGTGGCCAGTGGCCACTGACTTTCAGGTTGACGCTTCGAGTACTTGTGTTGTCTCAATGGTTTAATTAGTAATAATTAGTAATAGTATTAAGATTAGCGATTAGAGTGAATGTATTTTATTGTCATTATCGCATTCTACATTGTACTATCATAACTTCACACGAACTCAATCAATGAAAACACAAGTCTGTCTCTTATAGATCGACGTGGACTCATTTATGCGACCAAAATGTCCTAACGAATTCAATGCCCATGAACAAAACATTTTGATTTCATAATGACACTATACAGTGTGCACAAATAAGATCCTCTTAAAGCGTGTTTGATTTTGTTGCTATTAGTAACAAGTTAACTAAATAGTTAGTAAATAATTAGTAAACTACCAAAAAGATCTAACAGTACCCGATTTAGCAACTTGTTCTATTACGCATTTACTTTTTTACTTGTGCAAATAAGGTCAACCACAATTCTAATCGAAGTGACTTATATGGCATCTCCATTTGGTGTTCGCACTTTGTACTGTCGAGTTTAGCTATTACATCTGGTTTATCTCACTGCATTATGCATATATGCTATAGTGTGTTTAGTTATAATAAAGCGACATTAAGGATAGTCGTAAAAGTCATTTATTGAACGTTAATTTTGTTAGGTGTTTAAATGCAACATGTGTATGTCAATTGGTTTCTGTGCAAAGCATGAATTCATAACTTGAAGAACAGTGGACACAAAAGTATGGACTTGTGTGATCACTGATCACTGATCAGTCGAACAGTCCAGTGCTTCGTTGCACAAAAGGAGGGTCGCGTTCGTAAGCTCGACCATACAAGCCGACAGTGCCCAGTGGGTGTGAGTTGTGCTCATCCCTGTGGCCCACAGTGATGATGTACTTTTGTTTGCTATTTGGATTCGACTCTAGTCCTACCTTTTCGTATGACCACAAGTTGGCCTTTTGCATCACTTGGTGTTGTGAACCAATTGGGAATACGGTGGTATTTGCTCCAAATTCGCCGTACAGCTGCACAAAGTTAAATTTACTCTGCAGCGCCTTGTCTGACCAAATTTCACTGCACTTTTTGAGTTTGTTCGGACAGTGAATAAGAGCACAGAACTCTTCTGCAAAGGGAAATGGACCTGGCTTGGTTCGGTTCGATGCAATCAGATAGAACTCGTCCTCGTTGCTAAGGGACTGATTGTCCATTTGGTATTCCAACTTGCAGCAAACTCCTTCGTAACAGCTCATCACATTGTTCTTGTCTGCTTCCAGTTTAGTAAAGAAAGTGTCGGTCAAGTTGAGATTTAGGTGATAGTAGGTGACCTTCTCCTTTGGTTTTATTTCTGGTTGCTTCTGAGCAATGTCCAAAATGGTCGTGTTTAGTGGGCACTTGGCACTGGAAGAAGGACTGATCGGCAGACTGGCAACCAACAGACGAGTGTTGCCATCGATGTTATTGACCACCTCGAACTGTTGTCTCGAGCCAACGTATATTCCGCTGCCTTTGGTACCAATCTGAGGCGCGTGAATGTCTGCCGCTAATACATTAACTTTGTGTGCAAATGCCCAGGACATTTGAAATTGGGAAGCTGACAAAAATGGCGATTCATCAAACCACCAAGTAGGAAAGACCAAAGTATCGATCATGTGCAGGGAGGCCATCATGTGACCAGGTGACTTGTAGATCATATCGAAGCACACTTGCAGTCCCAATCTACCGAGCTCTGTCTCAACTACAACCATCTCCTCGGTTGGGGGCACATTCTTGGCCAATTCGCCGAACAAATGAATTTTGTGGTACTTAGCCAAGAAGTTGCCCTCTCGATCGATCAGAATGGCAGTGTTGAATGCGTACTTATTATCCGTGGGACATTTTACATTGCTGCTGTTGGTGCAGGACTGGACGTCAATCAAGTCGCCTGCCACGAATATTTGGTTCTGTTTGGCAATGCAAGCAAGTCGATGCAGAACAGGGTTGGTCTTGGCATATGCTTCAGTGCACACCTGGGTCTTTCTGTCGGGAATCTGTTCGCCATATTGAAGTGTCTCTTTACGGTTGCTGGGCTGAAAGACTACACCTTCTTCTGGGAAAACCAAAATATCTGCACCCTGTACAGAAAGCACATTCATGTTAGGCTGAACACCTGTTGTTTATGTTCAAAAACGTACATTTTGTTTGGCTATTTTGGCTGTTTGTTCGTACAATTCCAAATTGGCTTCGATCGTTTTTAGTGGCGATGTTTCGTCGACTTGATGGACTTGGTCAAGAACGGCCGCTCGAAAGCAACCGTTTGAAGTTTGAACTGGTGCAGTGTGCACAACTGCTAAGCCGATCACTAGTCCGAAAGAGACAAACAAACAGAAAGGCTTCATTCTGTTTGCATTGAGTCGTTTGGTTTGGAGCAATAATAGTGCCGCGTATTGATAGGTGAACTGCAGTCGGCACAGTTATTCCATATATACAGGACTGGGATTACCATGGGGGTGATAACATTTACCTTTGAGTGCAGTACTATCAGACCACATGTGCACAGTTATCGTCAACAGTGATTGACTATTGATTGGTCAATCAATGTCGTGGGGAAAGTTTTGGAGAAATGCAAAATTTGGTTGTGCTTAGTGACACACCTGACACTTTCGATTCGTTTTAAATCAAGTACACAGCTACGCTCTTAAGTTTTCGATTATTTAAATATAATTTACAATTTATAATTAAATAATTTATTATATCAATGGCAAAAACAATTATTATAAAATAAAATAAAATAGAAAATAGATATTTAAATTTCTTTTGGAATCGTACCAAAAAGACCACTCATGTGGAGGCCATAATCAATGCACTTATGATTCACTCCACTTATGCAATGTGCAAAACAATTTAATGCCATGGCATTTCAAGATTACTTTGTGATAGTTCCACAGGTTTTGAGATTTAAATGTACCTGCCAGGTATAATTTACACGCGTACAGTCAATCTTGTGTCTGTTGAATCATCAATGTATTTATCAGTAATCATCATTGGTTTGTTTATCACTGGATTTATTGCTTATTGGTGCTTAACCGTATTACGTAACTGACAAGGAAATGTTATTGACAAACTGCGAACTATTGATCAATGGGGAAAAGTGTTGGGCAATTGTAATCAATCAAAACGGGATTAGGAAATAAAGACATGTGGTAGTGAGCGACCGATATGGCCGGATCAACGTCCAATGCGATTGTTTGAGGCACTATTTTCGAGTGGTGGGACATTGTTTACAGTCGTCGGAGAGGTCCTCCAGTAGGCACTTGAACGTAGGGAGGGTCGCGGCTGTAGATTCGACCGTACAGTCCAATAGTGGACACTGAGTACGACTTCTTGGTTGTCTTATCGCCGAATGTGAGAATGTACTTTTGTTTGGACTTGGTGGAAGACTTCACGTCCTCGTAGGACCACATACCGTCAGACTTGGGTAATACTTTGTGCTCGGAACCAATCACACTTGGGTAGATGAGTGTGTCGGTACTGAAGTCACCACTCAACTGAACGAACGAGAATTTAGTCTGTAGTGGACTGTTCGAAGTAATCAGTGCACAAGCGTCGAGTTTGGTCAGCTGCGGACAGTGCACTAGACCACAATATTCTTCAGTCCATGGGTAAGCACCTGGTCTGGTTCGGTTCGAAACGATCAAGTAGAATCCTTCGTCTGTAAACAAACAACAATCAACACATGAACTAATTGAATAATGCTGTTACATGCCTGCTTTGATAGATTCAGTGTCCACTTTGTATTGAAGTGTGCAACAGACCCCAAGGGAACACTTGGAAGTCTCTTCTTGGTTGGGGTCAATTTTGACAACTTCAGTTTCGGTCAAATTCATAATCTGGTATCGGTACTGAACGTCATTTGAGACAGGCACAACCTGTGGTACTTCTACCGTTTTGGCATTCATACTGCATTGTGCATTCGAGGTAGGATTGACAGGCAGAGTGGCGACCAACAACCTTGATTTGCCATCGGCAACGTTGATCACCTCGAATTGATCTCTTCCACCTGCATAGATTCCGCTGCCTTTTGAGCCAACCTCAATTCTGTGGATGTTAGAACCGACCACGTTGATCTTGTTTCCAAACGACCAGGCCATTTGATATTGTGACGCTGCTAGGAATGGCAACTCATCAAACCACCAGGTGGGAAAAAGCATTGTGTCGATTTTTTTCTGAGCAGCAAGCAGCACTCCGGGTTTGTTGTAAATCATATCGAAACAGACTTGCATACCGAGACGACCAAGTTCAGTGTCCACCACGATTAATTCGTCTTCTGGTGGCACGTTGAGCAGCATCTCACCGAACGGGTGCATTTTGTGGTACTTGGCCAAGAAGTTTCCATTTCGGTCGAACAGAATTGCTGTGTTGTAGGCATACTTCTTATCTGCATCTCGGCAATTCGTCAACTTGCAGTCTTGCACATCGATCACATTGGCAGTCACGAATAGTTGGTTCTCTTTGGCAATGCAGGCTAATCGGTATATGATTGGCGATGTCTTGGAGAATGCGTCTGTACAAACTGGCACCTTGGTCGATGGAATCTCTTCACCAAAAGTCAAAGCTTCTTGTCGAGTGTTGAGTCCGAAGATAATTCCATTTTCAGGAAAGACCACAATGTCAGCTCCCTAAAGAAAGCAAATACTAAGTTTGTCAACAATCGTAAGAAGCACATGCGATCAAGTACATTTTGTTTGGCCAACTTAGCGGCACTGGCGTACACCTGAAGGTTCAAATCAATTTCGGTTTGTCGACTTTGGGTGGATTTTTGTTGAACGTGATCGAGGGTAGCCGCACGAAAGCAACTAGACGACTTTCCTTGGTCACAAGTGAGGCACGTTTCAGGAATGAGGAAGGCTAACAGCGCGGCCACCACAACCAAGGCGACCACTCCTAATGAGGCGAGCAACCAGGAGCGATTCATTGCTGCACAGAAGCCACTTGTGGGGTTAAGACACTTTGAGGTAATCGGTGGCTATGTGACCACTGATTGATGGACGACTATGTGAATTGGCAACCTTTATATAAACAAGCAACCGAGTGTGATAAACAAGTTAAAATCGTACGAGTCGCCACTGACACATAACCGAGCTGCCCATAGGCCGGCCTAGTGCAAACCTACGAACCGAATGGCACTGTATTTAACCGTAATGCCATGACGTGCTTATCATCCTCACAAATATGATACACGAGCTATATCGGGCATTGTGTACATCAACCATTATCCAGTGCAGACTTTTGGCTATACCTCGTAAGTAGATGCAATGCTCGCTAACTGATAATAATGCACAAGGATGGAAATGTTTGTATCATTTATGATTAGATTAACAGGGATAAGAATGACACAAACTCTTGAGGTTGGTTGTTAAGATGAATGGCGAACTTTACAAAAAAAAATATAATAACGTTATTATGAAAAAATCGATTAAAACCAATCGGGTAATGCAATAAGAACTATGTGCAAACAATTGCCCACAGAGCATACATTAGAGTTAATGGAACAAATAGATGGTCATTTGGTGTTAGATTGATAATAACTTATCGCCTGTGAACTTGACCTTTCGATTGTCATTCGACATGGCTTTGTGGCATTTGGTTTGCACTGCTCTGTCTTGTCTGGTGTTGTACGGTGTCAACCACTACCTGACCAGCTACCTAATGGACAACACTCTCTTCTGGGGCCTCAATAGCAAGCTTCAGTGGGAATGTGCCAGGGTGGCGGTCTATGAGCATGTGCCCCTGGGAGACTACGACAGCAAAACCCAGACCGCCAGGCAGATTATCAACCTAAACTTGAAGCTCTACTCGAGGGCAATCCAATTGGCTGCTCAAGAGGTCAGTATAATTCATTTCAACTGTTTACTCTTTAATATTGTAATATTTTACAGGACGTTCAGTTGATCGTGTTGCCCGAGGACAGTTTGATCAACTCGGAACAATACTCCCGCAGTGAACTGATAGACGGAATTCTTGAGGAGATGCCCTCAACAGAGCAAGGAGCACCATCGGTGAATCCGTGTCTCGAAACTAAAGACACTAAAGTGGTCAGTGCTCAAGAATCGGTGCTGCGCACGATCAGTTGTTTGGCCCGAAAGCATCGCATGTACATTGCATTGAGCTTTGGCGACAAAGTTCGATGCACCGAGAACGAGCCAGGTTGCCCGAAGGATGGTCACTTCTTGTACAACTCAATTGGTCTGTTCGACGACCAAGGCAAGTTTGTGGCCAAGTATCACAAGATGCAACTCTACTACGAGTTCCACTACAACATTCCTTCGGACTGCGCTAGTCACTTCCAACCGGTGGTTTACTTCGACTCACCGTTTGGTCGACTCGGCTTTCTGGTCTGCTACGACCTCATGTTCAAGTTGCCGCTCATTGACCTAGTGGAGAAGTACAAGGTGGACACACTCATCTACTCGACATATTGGTTCAACTATTTGCCATTTGTCGGTGGAGTGCAAATCCAACAAGCAATGGCCTTAACGCATAGAGTTAACTTCTTGTCTTCATGCGTTCAGGTTCCAGCAAACGGAACACTTGGTGCCGGGATTTATTCGGGAACCCGAGGAGCACTCGCCTACAGCAATGTGCCCGATGGCCAGTCCAAGTTGATCATTGCTTCAATCCCGAGGAACAGCAACTATCCCAGACCTGAGGAGAAATGTCCATCCAATGCCAAGCAAGTGGTCGTGTCTCAAGTGGGCAAGTTAAGCTATGGCAATCTGCACCTGAACACCTCCTTGGTCAAGACCATCGCTCTCGACCACGCGTTCGGACAGGACTATGTTGAGTACTGTTGTCCTTACTCGGGCATATGTTGCAGCTTGTACTACCGTGTGCGCAATGTGCCTCAGTTCAACAAAGAGCACTTTGTTCTTTTGATAGGCAATGCGACCAGTGGAGCACTTGGTCAGGACCCATATCCCATCCGCCAAGAATTCTGTGGCCTTGCCGCATGTGAAGACGCCGGATGTCTCCGTTTTGCAACCACGAGCAAGACCTTGTTCAGCTCGATCGATCTTTCCGCCAAGCTGAAGAGCAAGTACATCTATCCGGGCGTGATGACTAACGGCATGGGACTGCTTCCGCTTGATCGGTGGAAGTATCGAGCCAACTCGGACCAAAGTGGCATTTCCATTCGAAATTCGCCGGAACCCTTGGTGGCGGTCACCTTATATGGACGCCTATACGACCAAGATCCTCCTTACAAGCATTGATGACAACTGGCCAGTCACGTGTTTGGCTCTATAGACTATCGATTAGTGGAGACTATCGAATAGTCCATCACTGGCAACAATAAACATGTGTTTGTTTTTGTTTCCCTAAGCGCTGTCTTCTAGCACATTTTCTGAACTTTATTGCGAATTGCAAATCAATTTCTAATCTAAACAATATCATGGAAGAAAAACTTGAAGCAAAAGTCGAAAAATTAGAAGTCAATCGAGATTTGATTAACACAAATTTCCAATCGTATCGTTTAAATCGTGATGTAAAACATACGGTACTCTCAAAAAGTTTTCCCAGTGGCCACAAGATACAATCGCTTAAATTGGGTAATTCCGATTATAGTTATTGTCATACTTCGATGTCGTCCAACATAAATAATTTGTACTATGATCGCTTTAATCCACATCAAGTCTATTTTGTGACTGACGCTGGCTCTGTCTTGGGTTCGTTTCTTTCGACTGAGCAAGAAGTTAATACAATTAAATTCGACTTGAAGAACGTATTCACTATTCCGGGTAATTAATCAATCACTAAGGCATTATGATATTAATATATGATCCTATAGATTTCAACTGTAATTTAATGTATGCTTCATTATCATTTCCATCACCCAGAAATGCAATCGTTTTGTTGTCAAGCAAATGCACTAAAAAATTTGCTGTTGAAAAACCAAATAATTCAATAGAATACATTGAAAGAAATGAATATTGTGTCAAATTATTTATTCTCGATAGAAATTCTGTTGATAATGGTGGAACATGGACTATTGATGGTACTTTGAATGTATCTCAGGGATTTCTTTACTCATGTCTTAATCTGGCCAGTTCATCGCATTTTCACTTGTATGATTCGTCACTTTTGAATAATAACCTAAATGCACAAAGTATTGTTATTGGTTCCGTAAATGAATGTTTTCAAATTAGCTTGCAAAATAACTCTAATCAACTCAAAAGTCGATTTAATGCTGTTTTTCATCAAATCGAACTTCGGAAAAATAATCCCAATTCAAATCAGTGGTCTATTTATGAGAATAATCGATTCATAGAGGTTTCTAGAGCCGCTAATGACTTTCCTAAATATGTTGCTCTTGGAAATGCAAACGACATTTTGATCATCAGTCAATCGAGGATGAATTACAGCAAAGTTGAAGACGGTTATAACGGTAATTTGCATTTTATGGATTATTTTTGTCTTTAATGTAGTTATCTGCTTTTTCTAGGAATTAATAACACATTTTATGTTAAACAAACGGACGACTATATGACGTTACAACTCAACCTTGATAACTTGAAGATTGGTTTGGATAAAGTTGACATTGATAAGCTTAATTTCGATGTCGTTTTTGATTCTACTCGTTTGGATATAAAAATTTCATTGTTACATCACGAAAGGCCTTTTCTCATTTTGGCAGGCGAACTTGAACAATCGATCAATCCTGACGAGAGCGATTACAAAATTGTTCCCCAAAGTAAGGATTGTCCTAATTTGTTAGAAATGAAACTCAAGAAGCAAAATACTGATCAACCGTGGCGCGGTAATGTTGTGCACATTAACAAATCGACAATCATAAATTGTAGAATTGATTACGAAGATTGTATATTTCTTTCTGCTGAGGTACAGGACGATCAGCAAATGACTGAGGATGACAAGGCAACGGAGATTTGCCGAGAAGACACAGAAGAACACATGAAAGCTGAATTCACTAAAGCAGTCTTTGATGAGTATGAAAATTGTGATCTACATGATAGTGTTAGCTCACTGGTGCTGACGCGATTCGAGAGAAATACGGGCAAAGTACTGAACGAGTACGATCTAAGTTCGACGCAGTGGCTTTTCTCGATTGCTAACTATTCTACCAATAATCGATTGCCATATTTTGTGACGCGACACGATGTCGATGCCTTTGTCTACGAACCACGATCGGAAACAACTACTGTTGATGGTAATGATCTAAATCGCTTTGAAGTGAAACATCTCGATTCGTTTCCTGCATTTGGTTATGTTTATGCCTCCAAACAGAACCGAAGGTTTATGACATTTGGCCAAGAGTTGAATGCACAAAAGACCCAGTGGAACTATGCTGTTATTGACAACTGGATCGATCGTCTATTGTATATTTACAATAAACCTGAAGCAGATCCGTCCAACGATCAAAATGCCACTAAACCTTGTTTTGGTCAGCAGTTTCTATTTCATTTCGATGAAAATGAAGTGTCCTCTAAAGGTCGTAAGCCAATGATTACGTACGGCTTGTATGCCACTCCAAGTTTAACTGATTCGATCTTGGCCAAACACCAGAAGAAATGTGCCATTTACATTTTGTGTGATGAGAAACTTCATCTCGTTCTATTTTGAAATGTCATTCTTATGCAATGCTTTGCTAATGAAGGCATTTCGATGTTGGAAAACATTTACTCACGGTGAGAGTTTTTTCAATTGCCTTAATCAATATATTTGTAAATGTCAATTTGCGGTTAATAAATCATTAACCGTTAAGCAGACTAAAATAGTTTGCACTGAAAGAAAGCAATTTGCTCATTGGAACGGAAATCGATGTCAAGCTCGCAATGTGCATCATGCTGGACGTTATCAAAGGTAAGTGTCAGTAGTACACCTTGTGCTCGATGGTGCATGCATGCTGTGACTGTCACTGAAGATGTGTGTGAACTACTGACGAAAGTCAACACAACAATCAATTGATTGTTTGCTCTGGCCAACAAGTGAAAACTTGCACACACAAACCGACTCTTGTACTTGTATGTCCGGACTGAGCATAATGCAGACCCATTGGGCAAACACTCGCCGGAGCTTGTTTTGACAGCAGGCGCAAGAGGCAAAGAGCAAAACAAAACAGTGTCCACATTAGGGCACTAGACAGTTTGGTGTAGTGGGGCGCCTGTCTCACTTTCACCCGAGCATGAAAGGTTTGCCTTTGAAAGGATTTGTCCAATTGGCGCCACTACCATCCTGTGTCGTTATCTACCTACGAGATTAACCCGGTCTGAAATTAACTCGTGCTGAGGCAACATTTGAGCACCGTGACCAATGTTAATGAAAGTGAATTTCATCAATGTTGTCAAGTGTCAAGTGAAGCTCGACCAACTTGCAACAATTGGTGGCGTGTGCCAGTTCGATTAGTTTCTTTGGGTGAGTTACTCCTCTGCTCTGGCAACTAATTACACAAATGGCCACTATTGAATAGTCACTCATTTAATGCTGTTGTTGTTGTTTGATGCTGCCAATGGAGATAAACATTGCATTACAGAACTGTCATCTAAGGAATCGACTAATGGCCTCATTGATGGTCACGCGAATATTGTGTCGCAATTTATGAGCGAGTTGTGATGAATGACGATAGTTTATGTTTAATTGATTGTTAATTGCCGCTCACTGCACGAATTGTTGAATAATTCATCGTTCACTAAAAATTGGTGACGTTTTCGATGTTCACTGGGCTCCGTCACTCACCGGTATGGCCGCACTGTTGGCAGCTCTCTACTTGGCAGTCAAGGACAAGTGGTAATCACTCGAATGGATTCACTTAATGCGTTAATCACTTTGGCAGTGACCAAGTCACTGCACCAATATGTGCATATCACAAAGTCTATCAATGAGAAGGCACCGAGTGAAAGGTATTTCGAGTGGTTATCACTTGGTAGCGATCGAATTGAGCAAACACCGAGCAGACCACTTGATTGATCGTGCTTACTCGAGTCCGAGATGCATTTCACACACACGCAGCACTGGCCTGGCACACCAAATCGACCCAACCAAACAAACGACATTATTTCCCCTAGAACCGATCACCTGTGTCATCGGTGATAGTTATTATATAACACATCACATGTATGTATTCTTATACATCATATATATTGATATTTATAAATGTAACTCTCTCGCTGCAAATTTCCCAATTTTTCTAAGCGAGTGTTTGAATAGTCGAATGTTTGCATTAATTGTAAGTGAATCAACACGACTTCTTTCGCAAGTAATGGCCAACCAATGTCGATTTATTCCATTGGTGATTTTCCTCGGTAACGATTGAACTTGTGGTCACTATCACTTGAGAGATGTTTACCTCAATCTAATTTAGTAGCCCACTGGTAAGCACCTGAATGATCGTAGCAAAAGTTATCTAAGTTTGTTGTTACTCAATAGACCTTGTCCAATTGAGGATTGATCTTATCTTGTTGGGTCATTGCTTTCACACTTAAGCTGTACCTTACTTACATTAGGGCGATGTCGATGTTGGCCAATTGACGATTGCAATGGCCAATGACAGGCTGTTAACCTTATAATCGGCTGCCAACTGTCAATTGCATTCTCGGTTCAGTAATGCAGTAAATGCTGTACCACGCGAGGACTTCACCGAGATAGTTCTCACAATTCAATCATTTCATCACATTTACCACTCACAATTAAGTGCAATACCATACCTCCATAGTATTTCCAAATCGATGTTTTGTCTCAATCATTTGAGCCAATATTTCAATTATTTTCAATGGCTAGTGAATGAGCAACAATGCGAAACATTAATCATCTTGTCTATTGGTAGAAAGCACTAATTTTCTGTCGGCAACGAATGCAAATTGAATTTGTTCTCATTACCGAGGCAAAAGGACACAAGTTAATGATGACAAATTGGCAGTAAATAGTCAGTCAAGTAAATTAACGGCACGTTAGCCCAATTAGTTCATTCGATTGAGGTGGTCAGTAAGAACAAAGGCACAAATATTAATTAATTTGAGGTCTACTCTAGAGTGCTTTGTTTTACTGTTTGATTTGGTTTGTAGTGAGCCACCTTTGGTCACTGCAATCGAGTCACTTCAGTCAGCTTGGCGCATTCTGTCAAGCTGTACAATCAGACAATGTCAGTTGCATTGAATCAGCAGATCTACAACTGTCAGCACCAATTAGAAACGATTATATTGAGCAGGGAACGCGAAAGCATTTGAGCACCATTAAGCCGAATTGATTGACCACAGAGCTACCATGTCATTCGCCATTTACCATCAGGTATCGATGGTCATCGAGTACATTTGTGCAATGCATTATCAGTGCCAATAACCAGTAGAGTCAGGTCATGTGGATGCAAATGGTCAATAGCATTCGAGTGACCTCTACGGAATAGAGCCAATGGTAGCAGATTGTGTTCGGTAGTAAACTCTCCACCAATCCTTTTCCGCAAACGAAAGCACAAATCTTCCGCTTTAGCTTCACAAACGGCATTTGTGATGATGTGAAGTGCACGGACGGCATGCCCAAGACCGAGTTATGAGTTATGACTGTCTACTTAAGAGATTTATCCAGTTGGACAGAATTTGTGCCGGAGGACTCTTTTATCGGCTGTCCATCGACCAACTGTTTGCTATGTTTACAGAATCGACAGGTTTCGGTTGGTCGGTGTGCCAAACTAAGTAGAATCGAGTGAGTCAGTTGGAGTGAGTTGCAAATTAGCAATTGTTAGGTGAGAGACAAACTGATGACTGCTTGATGAGATGCACAGTTAGTCCAGTTAGACAGAAGGATACGGACAAGTGGATTGGTGAGTCGAGTGTTCACTGTGGTACTGTGAGACCGACGAGAGAACGCTTGAGAGTGCGGTAGCGGTAAATGTGCCTCGCCAGATCACTGAACAATCCGACTGCAGCCGTGTGCGAGATTTACTGTCAGTGCATTCGGCCCAGTGCTGACTCAAGTCTAGTTAGTCCTCGTCTTGACATAAGCCAGACGGCAGCAAGTCAAGCACTAGCCTGTGCAATTGATTAGCATCAACTGTGCTCAATTACAATCGGTAGGTCTCCCTGGATCGTGTTATCAGTGCCGAGTGTATGACCAGAGGCAATATTCATTCGTCGCGTCCATCGCGTCTTGGGCGCAATGCGACACGGCAAGATCGTCTTTGGGTGATCACTCTCGGTGCGCCACCACACGCTGCCACCACCACCACTTGCCGTAGTAGGACTCGACCAGTCGATATTTAAAGTGGCGAAATTATTCCAAATATTCAAACACTTGGAAATTTGTGCCACTTGCGCGCACTACTGGCAAATTGGTACTGATTGATTGATTGCCCGTCTGGTCTGGCATAAACGATTTGCTGTGCACGGTCGTGATTGGGTCCAACTGAGTCGTTCTGCAAACATTTCTGTCTCATCGCCACCAACAGTTCAACTCAGTCCCGGCAGATAAAGATAAACCTGAGTGCAGTGCTAGCTCGGGCGTACGTGCCGCACTTCGTCAACGCTTGTCACACCAGCGAGTTCACTTCGATTCTACTTGTGGCAAGTAGACAAATAGCTGTGCTCAACTGTCAAGACTTCAATTAGCGTCGGTGACAAATGTGTCGTTGACAAGAGAAGCAGCCACTTCATTTACTCAACACCATACCGAAACTGCGAACTCTATTTGCCGACTAAGTGGTGCCTTTGTGTGTACAGTGTTTTCCGATGCTTCTGTCAAGTGATACACCATGAGTAGCCAATCTAGTAGTCCCAACGAATCTTCGCCTTCCTCCTCCTCCTCTTCCCTGTCAAACAGTTTGAGCAACAGTTCCAGAAGCAACAGCAGTTCAATCAGTAACAGTGCCCGTGCCAAAGGCAGTACCGAACACTACCACCCGTACAGGGAAACCGCCTCAGACAGTGCCAGTTCGATGGAAAGTCAATATGGAGTCGGTTCGGGACCACCGGCAAGTCAATTTCCTTTGTCCAACTTCCCACCGAGCAGCTACGAGCCATTCGGAAAATTCAGGTTAGTTCATTAATAGTTCATTAATAAGCGCTCTGTTTACTCAACATACATGCACTGTGACAAATATGTGTTTGTTTTGCTGTGACATTTCAAGTTACGACTTCGTCAGGCATACTCTTCACTATATTCACTAACCACACGCTAATTGATTTGTTCGTTTGCACTAATTGATGCAAACAGGCGATATTGTCAGTGCGCTCGATCGTGCTCGGCCACTCGAAAGCAAATACAGAGACATATATGTCACATTTCATATGACACTTGTTAATTAACAAATTAGTAGCACAGATTGGCTGGTGAACTAATGACTTTGCTGGCAGTGCACATCACCATGACTCGGTGTCTTTGCATCGATGTCGCTGTGGTTGCAGACTTATGACCACTTGGCCATCTCAATAAGTGGAACAGTCAATCAATCAGTCATAAAAATAGTGCTCAAGTCGTTTTGCATAATACGCACTATGTAATTACACCAAACCGGTGGATTGATCTAATTTTAAAGCGACTCCTTCAGTTAAGGCATTGACAGATTATGTGCCTTTTAACATTTGGCTCAGGTCTTAAATGGTCATTCGATTCTAATTGAACCCTCAATGGACGATTAGCAATTCCGACTGGACATGGGCCACTAGCCAATGAGTGACCGACCACGCTCCTTACCGGTGACCAGTCAATCACTGTCAGGTTGATTGACCTGACATCGACTTATAGTGATTATGCTCTCGAATTGGTCTTCTGGGAACGGTCATCTACACCCTTTGTGTGTCAGCCGGCGAGGCAGGCAACACAACCCGTTCGATTAGTGCGCCAGTTATAATGCTCGCTCAATAATGCGCTAATCTGCTCGTGCACTCGTTGAGCATCGTTATCGTGCGGCCACTAACGATCAATTCCTTTCCTTCTTGATGCTTTCTGGCAAAAATCGACAATCTCTTCTATCTTTTATAGCGGGTCAATGATGATGAGCATCGCATTACCAAGTTGTGGTAATATTTCAATAGTGCCTCGATGGATTTAGTGGTAAAATGCAAATGATGTAATCTGCTCATATATAGTCAGGTGGTTTGTGACAACGCCGGTTGGGTGTTACGGCAAGTGCGGTTATTTGTATTATTTGTTTTGTTATTGACAGTTACGAGCACACAATGACATTTGGCGAATATACCAATTGACTGGACTCGGGCAGGACAAAGTGATCGCGATTTGAATTAAATGACGCAATGGCAAGTGGCATCTTGTCACAACCACCGACAAAACATCGATACATCTTGTTAGTGCTGCATTTTGTTTGGATGACTTTTGCGGTGGCGATGGCGATTGTCTCGGCCTAACAAATGGCCACGCGATCGTCAGAACAGCAGCAGCCTTAAATCAAATATTCAATCCGTCACCGCCATCTGCGCAAACTTTGGGAGAATGAAACTCACCAAGATGGCCAATTCACACACACCTTTCTGTGCACGAGATGCAAATGTGGAAGGGAGCATTTAATGCCGCCAGACATATCGTCCATTGTTTTGAGTCGACAGGCAGGCAGGCATCAATTTGCATCGAACCGATGTGGCACGTTGTTTCATTGAGTAAATCACTGACTGACAAGCCACCGATGGGCCATAAGTGCAATAAGTCATTCATCCACCAGTGCTCAAAGTTCCCACTGGGAAATGCACTAATTTATCTATTTACTACTTCACTACCGCACTACTACCAGTGACCAAGTCCATTGTGGCCAGGCTCGTCCTGTTAATCTCGTGGCCATTGTTGTGCCACATTCTGTGGAGAAACTCGACTAATTGAGGGATTTTATGAACGATGCGCACTATCACTGCCTAGCTACAATGCAATCTGCAGTACTGGTGCAGCGCCTCAATCCAGTGACGGTTATTGTTATTGCACTATTGATGTACAGAATGATGCTGCAATTAAACGTTGATTATATCAACTGGATCACACAAGATCAGACATATGGCCAAGGCGCCATGCAGTGAGCCTGTGTGTGTGTGTGTGTCTTGGCAAGTCGATTGTTTATTATTTGGTCGAGTCGATTCTGCTAATCGATCGATTGATGCCGTGATTGGGCCAGCTCGAAACGGTTTGCGTTTGCCATAACGGATTATGTTACTCGATTACGACGGCAACCAGTCGCCCAGGCAAGTGTCGATGGTGGTTGCATCTGTTTGTAAACTCGGTCACCAGTGTATGTTTGGTGTCGGTGTTGGTGCCAGTGCCGTGTCCGACCGCATCGGTAATCTGTGTTGTTTCACACACACGGTGCATCAGTCAAGCCGATACCTCCACTGGCCAGACAAGAGACAGACCGCCACTCAGTTATCAGTCGAGTCTCCCTCGACAAGTGTCTTCTTGCTTGCACGTTGACATCGTCACAACGTGTGACGCCATCGACCTAATCAGCATCGTTCTCAAGTGTCACTGTGTTTGGTCACTTGACTACTGTCACTCACTCACTACTGGCTGACCTTTGTTGGCCCGACCGAGTTTGACATTGAGAAATGTTTGTCAACAGTGCCTCAGTGCTCGCCACTGACCGATAAAGCATCCCACAAGAACAATGGCTAAGTGCCATTGCAATGGTATGAGCTAATCTCGGCCACTTTGTCACATCTCGCTAATGACCAGCCGGGCCAGTTGGTCGGTTCACTGTCAGTCCGCCATTGTGTCATGGTGCATAGCATTGCACTATCTTCTGCTTGGCTGCCTCACGCATCTATTCTTAGTGAACTAATTAAGGTCTGTCTCGCTAGAGGCTGCCGCATCAGCATCACCACCACCACCACCAGCTCAGCAATCTCTCGTCTAATTGAATGACCGCCAAGTGCACTCAACTTCCGAAACACGTTTCTCTGTGTGCTGTCATCGACATGCATCTTGCATCTTTACTCCAATTAGTGTGCCTCCCAAGACATGTGTTGTCTGGCATAAGACCACTTTTCTGTCCGGCGACATAATCTCGCTCAGTGGTCACCCTCCCCGTGTGCTCACCGCCAAATTGAATATATTCCCAATGGCCAATTTGACTGGTCTCAACTTGTCCGGCTGTGTGCTTTTTCAGTTCGGAACGGATTTTGTTTGCCAGATGACATCTTCCAGGGTTAATTGCTTGGTGCCATGTTGGCTTGTCTAATTGACGTGTAGCCAGGTTGTGTCGCTGTGTTGCCTTGTTTTTTTTGCACTAAGCCTTGTTCAGCCTTCATGAACAAATGTGGCCCAATGTCAAGGCACACTCTTGTGATCGTGGATAATTAATTAATAAGCAAATCTATTAATATTGAAGATTTCTAATAAATAATTGAAGAAATTAATTAATCAGTGCACTAATTGACTAGAATGTGTAACGGGACCGGTGGGAAGTGACGAACATTGCCGCTCAGTGCTAGGTTGAACACATTTGAATTGTGCAATTGGCTTTGCCCGGACAATGAAACGGACATGTTGGAGGTGATGTTTGCCAGGTCGGTGTGTGGCTCGCGGTGGACAGATTGCAATCGTACCGAGAAATGTTTGGTCACAAGAAACATGCGAACCATCTGCCAGTAACATTCTTGTCACCAGTTGTTCTTTTGGCTTATCGTGCTTGTGCATCTCGGATCTCTTCCCCATTCCTGACGGAACACGACCAACCTGACAAGCATAGTTCAGTGGTGATTTATCTCGATCTCAAAGGGACTGAGGGATGTCAACTGAGGATTTGTTTGGGACTATTCATTGAGAAGCACTAGCCGCGCGCCACTTGGCCGATGAGACAACCGGGAGTACTCTTGCGAGAGGCATTGAGAGACATTCTCCAAAAGTAAACCAAGTGAAACCAAAGCAAGACAAACGACGAAAAGACAAATGACAATCGGTGTGTGAGTGTGTGTGTGCTTGGGTTGCTTGGGTTGTTCGCTTGCTTGGCTCGTCTTTCTCAATCGCAACCTCCATCTTCCATCTCGCCATGCATCCATGTATCGCACCGATATGGCGCCAAATCGTTACTTTTACATAACATCATCATCGGCGCGATAGAATCAGCCCAGCAGCCGAACCGAACCGAGTCGTGTTGAGAATTGAACAAAAAACTGGCAAGCTGACACATCCACCGCGAGGATGACAGTGTCACAGTGATCGGTGAGTCCTCGTCGGACCCGTATGGCAGACCCACACGTCGCATCTCAACACACATCTCATCTATAATTAGCTCGAGCAGTGATGCACTGAACGAAGCCATACACTTTATGCAAGACAAATAGGAGCAAACTAAGAACTAAGAAGCGAAATTAACTCGATTTTACAGCTAAATCGACCAGTGCAGTGAGCAGTGCCGAGCAGCACCCTCAGTGCAGTCTCGCTATAAAACAGTCGAGCGCGCGTAAAATCCGCCGGATAATTGGCGTGCAGATATTGTTGTTGTTGTTGATTTGTTTGCCCGATGAGTGGTGGCTCGATTGCTCAAATTGGCCCATTCCCGGCCCAACCATAAACAAGCAGGTCCACCAATCTGTCCAACACACAAGTGGTCCGACTGGACCGTCACCGCACTTAATTACCGCACCGTTAATTGGCCACGGCCATGGCCAGAAGTCACTACAGCCCGGACAGACGGATAAGAAAAGCACCAACCCGACGAGTACTAGACGAGGAAGAGACATTGCCGATCATGAGCAGAGAGCAGCGAACAGATGAACCCATTGGCAGGCCGAGTCCGTAGCACCTATCTATCATCGGTCTGATTCTGGTCAGATTGGCCTCGTATCCGTGTGTGATCGTCCGCCTTGCACCATCCTCGTATTCGTTTCTATAATCGATATCACCTGACTGAAGACGAGCTTTCTCATTGCACCAATCGAGCCATCGCACATGATCTCACCTGCACTATCGATGGTCGATATCGCAGCTCTTGTCAGCGCAGCGCACGTCAATCTCCAGTCATAAACGCCATTGTCATTGTGGTATTATCTCTCAGTGAATTACCTCCCTGGGACTTTTCCTTTCGATGTCATCCTGTGGACTAGTCAGTCTGCATCTCATTTCTATTCATTTGGTCAGTTCGATCGCTTCAGACTTTACTGACACTTGAGTAAGACTTTGCCAGTGACAAGGTCCACTTGAGCAGTCACGTGAGCACTTGGCACATTTGCATCGGTCTCGTGGTCATATGACACTCGCCACTCCCTCCTCTCACCGACTCTTGCCGCATCGGAGTTGAGCCTTAACTGCGAACACTTAAGTGACATTTCATTCACTCTTCGTCACTTGACAGTTCCTCATTTCAATTTATTTGTGGCGCGTCAAATTGCGAGCCACATGTTAATCGGTGCTCTAGTGAATCATAGTGCTGGTCAATTGTGATTCACAACATTTCACTATTCCTATATCAAACTAAGTCATTTTATAACTGTTTGCATTCTCCGGGCATAATGGCCCCACTCAATTACCTCTTCTAGTCGGTGTCTGTGTGTGTCACACTTTATTTCGGCCAAACCGAACCAACCAACCTCAGCATGAGCAGTGCCACTCTGCCACTAAACCACACCGAGCCCGGGCACGATCCCAATAATGCCCACGTGGACATTCACTTGTTACCACGTGCCAGTGAGAGTAATACACATAACCACCAACACCGCAGCGCTTCTACCTACACCTCTAAAGCAGCCAATAACTGCAAATTCTGTTTCTTCTGGTAATTGGTGGAATAAACACACCAGACACTGCACGCCAGACCATGTGTTGCTTGTCCAGCATTTCGTCTAACTCTGTTTGTATTTCTTTGCAGGAATCCGCCTTGGTGGAATAGACGAACCCGTCTAGAGAGAACGTTGTGCGCCGTGACAGCAGTTACGTTGGTCCTCTGTGTCATCATGAGCGTTTCTTTAGCTTTGATTGGACTTCGTTCTAGCCGAGGTGAGTCCCGTTCCTTTCTTGCATTTCCCATTTGCTTAATGCTCCTCATGCCTGATCATCTAAGAATTCACCAATGAAAGATCATTTTCTGGTTCATCTCCCACCGCGCAACATCTAGTCAATGACGATAATAATAAACAATCGGTGGTCGATCCAGAAAATGCGTCACGCAACAGACTGGACAAAACAGGAAAAAGTTTACAGTTGGACAAGATGGGCAATCAAGTGGACGGTAAACAAGAATCTACCGAGAACGTGTGCCTCAGCCAGGGTTGTGTCCGTGCCGCTTCAGAACTGATCAAGAACATGAACGAGGGAGTGTCTCCATGTGACGACTTTTATCAGTTCGCCTGTGGTGGATGGATCAAGAACCAAGTAATTCCCGATGACCGAACCACTGTATCGGTTTTTTCACTTTTGCAGGACGAACTTAACCACAAGTTGCGTGTATTGGTCGAAACACCGGGCATAGAGAATGAGCCTCCATTCTTCGAGTCAATGCGCAACCTGTACCGTTCCTGTCTCAATTTGACTGCCATCGAGAAAGCGGGTGACACACCACTGCACCTCGCACTAAAACGATTTGGTGGATGGCCCATTGTAATCGGGCCTAACTGGGAGGGCTCGAATTTTGATTGGATCGACATTTTAATTAAATTCCGTGACCTCGGCTTCAATCACGATATTCTGATCGACCTTTCGGTGACACCCGACTTCCGCAACAACACTCGTCACATCATTGATCTCGACCAGACTTCCTTAGGCATGCCTGACCGAAATTATTTGCTTCGTGGCTTAAATGATTCTGCCGTGGCTGCTTACTACAAATTGATGGTGGACAGTGCGGTCTTCCTCGGAGCGAACCGTTCAGTGGCTGAGAAGGAAATGTATGAAGCATTGCAGTTTGAGACCACTTTGGCCAGTTACTGTTTGCCCAGGGAGGAACGTCGCAATATTAGTTCCCTATACAACAAGATGCACATCGATCAAATCGAAAAGTTGGCACCGAATATCAAGTGGAGCAAATACTTCAACTCCCTGCTGGGTGCCAATGTGTCTGCCACCGATGAAATAATCGTCAATGTGCCAAAGTTCCTCACCAAGCTGGACAATTTACTACAGACCACTGACAAAAGGTATTTCCAATTGATTGTTCACCATTAGTCAATAATGTTTTGACTGCTGTAGGCTGCTTGCAAATTATATGTTGTGGCGAGTTGTGTTGCAATCGTTTTCAATGCTCGGCAAGAGATGGCGTGAGCTCGCTCAAGAATTCAACACAGTGGTTACAGGCCAGGCAAGAGAGGAACCTCGTTGGGAACAATGTATCTCCTCGGTGACTGGGTCGCTTGGAATTGCATTATCATCACTTTATGTGCGTCATCACTTTAAAGGCCAATCGAAAGAGAAAGCCCTCGAAATGGTGGGATACATTCACCGGGAATTCTTGAAGATTCTCGATAGTGTCGAGTGGATGGACCAAAAGACTCGTCAACGGGCCAAAGACAAGGCTCTTGCCATTCGACCATATATCGGCTACCCAAATGAGTTGCTCAACAATACCGAGATTGAACACTTCTACGCTGGGGTACAGTTGAATCTTGTAAGATGTCAGCATAGGCACCTTCTAATCGATGCACCTTTCTATAAATAGCTATCGTTTGCCAAGGATGATTATTTCAACAACGTTCAAACTCTCCGAAAATGGTCCACCGATTACGCCTTTGGTCTACTTCGAAAGGCTAACAAAAAGGGAGAGTAAGTGTTCATTGGTGCTTGGTAATGACTCTGATTAACTCGAGCTTTTTTCAATCACAGTTGGCGTAAACATGGCAAATCAGCAGGTATTCTATTCCTCCATTATTTTATACTTCCTGTGTGTAATGCTTTTCCATTAATTTTCCACAGTGGTGAACGCATTCTACAACATAATCGAGAATAGCATAGAATTTCCGGCCGGTATTCTGCAGGGTGCATTCTTCTCCAGTGATCGGCCAAAGTACGCTTTATGCTTTATGTGAATGTTTAATAGCGATTAACATTAATTAATTAAATTAGTTATCTCAACTTTGGGGCAATCGGCTTTGTGATCGGTCATGAGATTACTCATGGCTTTGATGATAAAGGTTCGCTGCTTGTTTATTTGTTTGCCTCATTGGCTAATAATTGCTTTGTTTTTGCGACTGAAGGTCGTCAATTTGACAAAGATGGAAACAACATCAATTGGTGGGAAGCCGAGACGGACAAACGATTCAAGGAACGAGCCCAATGCATCATTGAACAATACGGTAATTATACCGTGCCCGAGAATGGACTCAAGGTTAGCACCACATTATCCAACTACTAAGTCATATGTTGATATATTCTTAATTATTAGGTTAATGGAGTGAACACTCAAGGAGAAAACATCGCCGATAATGGAGGCATCAAGGAAGCCTTTAAGGTATTTAGTTTGGTTGTATTATGCATTTTTTGTCTGAACATTCGAATACCCCACTAGGCATATCAAGAATATGAAAAAGATAACGGACCCGAACCAGCACTGCCTGGTTTGAAATATACTCCGAAGCAATTGTTCTGGATCAGTGCGGCTAATATTTGGTGCGGCAAGTATCGACCGGAAGTATTGAAACTTCGTGTGCAGGTTGGCTCGCATAGTCCTGCCCAATTTCGAGTTGTTGGCACAGTGTCCAACTTGGAAGAGTTTGCCGAAACGTTCAGTTGTCCCTCTGGCTCACCGATGCGACCTTTGCATAGGTGCTCAGTTTGGTAGATGTTACCTGGTGGAATGTGTGAGTGCACAACTAACCAACTAACTTAATGTGTATAAGGTTAACTATAGATCATGTATTTGGCGGCAACAGGCTCACGGCACCGCGCACCAGACAGACACTAAACATTGTGTGTACCATGTAACCCATACCGACTATGACATCAATGTAAATAAGCGAAAGCAAAGTTCAGTTCATCCGCGGTGCCGTGTGTGTTTGTTGCATTTATTGCATTTCGATTTATTTATAATTTGTATTGTATTCGAACCAATCTCTTTAGTTCTTGTCCTCATTTGTTTCATTTACATTGACATTTGCACTTTTATTATTTAATTGCATCATCGCCTCATTTTGTCTTTGATTTTACGCGCTAATAAACGCATTTGCCATTATCGATGCGTTCTGTTGACTTTGGACCACATTGTAGTGTGTTTTTTATTATTTCGGGATCAAAAGAAGTGTGTGCACATGCCCACCAAGAAAGTGCTTCGCCCTGCTGAAATAGTCATTGTATGCACTGGACACTGTCCATCGCAACTAGCTGAGCTTTGCAAACGAATTTGCACCAACTCAACAGTAGAGCAATGTTGCTTTAATGCATTATAGCCAAAATGCCACCAAAGCACTAAACTGTACAAATGTCAATTTGATTGTCTCAGTCTAGTGTATTCAATTAGTTGAGGAACCATCAATAAAGTGCAAATGCCTAAAAGCCACCTTGGTGATGTTTGCTTTGTCCATGGAATATTGCCTTGTGGTGCATATTTGTTTGTGCCTTGTAAATTTCCCATAAAATTTCCAACTCAAAAGCCAACCGATCGACATGATGACATTGTTTGCAGTGTCGATGTCTCGTCTAGTCGCGCTAGCGTTAAATGCAGTGCTACCAACTATAAATAGACTGCCTAGCTTGTGTGACCTTTGCCACTGAAAGGAAACGAGGCAAGTCCAAGTTGGCGGCCACGAGAGGAGAGAGGCCTTGACAGCACAACCTTGCACCCCTCACTTTCACCTTCGCGTGTCATTGAGCAAGTGTAAGTTAAGGCCATTAGCAAGGCTGCAAGGCCATTTGGTGAGCAAAGGGTTGATTAGTGTTCACATTGCTTCACTTAACCCTTTACTGTTCTGCCAACCTTGACCTACAACTGCAGCCCTGAAAGGGTTGTCACCCGTCCCGCGTTTACCTTGAATTTCCTACTCACCTTGAAGTGAAGGTCGCACTTAACCCTATCGGCCCGCGCGGCACGAATTCCGCCTTGGCCCTTGAAGGGAGAAGGCCGGCTGGCCTTGGGCTTTTTTGTACGTCCGTGTTTGACCTTGTGTCTATTAATAGTTCACAGGCGGTAGAATTTCTCACTTCTAGGTCAATCGAACCAAACGTGACCTTGTGATAACACCAAATGACCTTTGGCAACCTTATTGCAGACAGAATGGCCTTGGCAAGGGTATAAATGGGACATGAAAGTTGTAAGTAGAACACGACCGTGCTCAGACACAGGACGAGCCAATGTAACACGAGGTCGGGTCGAGGTCATTGCGGTCAGTGACAGAATACTCTCGGGAGGGTCGTCTGTTCAATAAAGGTCACTGTGATCACGTGTGGCCAATGCAGAGCACGCAACTAATGTGAGAGGCCACGATTGCGGTCAAGGCTGTCTGGTGGTGTGGTCGTTTGGGTCGAATGGAGAGAACCTTGCATACTCACTGGACACTCCGAGAGTGCTAATGATGGCGTAATAAGCGACCATAATGAGTTCAAATTGAATTAGCCAATGAGTCATGGGACATTACTTTCCTTCAGACGCAGTATTACTTTTGTTTCATCTATCAATACTAGAAAATGGATAAATGATAGTAATGACTAATAAGACGATCAAACGGGAAAAACTGGCAAACATTGCCCAGAATCGAACGAACAAATTAGTTAGTTATGTTACATTAGTGACTCGAGCTTGTTCGCTGTACTTTTTTGAATTTCCAAATCGCTTTTTGCTCTATCGAGACACTTTCGGAACGGATGGAATAGTTTATCCGATGATAGTGAGTGTAGTGTAGGAACTGGCTTACTTGGAGATTTTTACTTGTTCAAAATAGAGCCCAGTCGATGTTGACACATTGTCGACAATTGTCGGAATGCTTTAACTCGATTACACCCTCATGACGATATGTCCCAGCACAGCCATCAATGTACATTTTGCTTGTACACTGTACAGACACAACCGCGAATGTACCATCACTTGGGCGAGTGAACTTTTGGTTATCTCGCAGAGTTTACAAACAAATCGCATGAGAAGGCGATGCGAAGATGTACGGTCGATTTTCTGTCCATGAAGGGACAAAGGGAGCTGTGATAACGATAAGGAGAGTGACTCGCTTTAGTGGTGCACTTTGCACATTTGGTCAAGGCAGATCAATGATATCTGGCCAGCGATATTTCAGCGCCCATGGGGTACTTATAACATTATAGCAGTTCATTGTTGTAACCTTATAACTTTACATAATTAATATGAAAGTTAATATACTTGCATTACATCAAATGTAAATTTACAAAGTTACATGGTAGTTTTATAACTTTACATTTCTATTAGTGAGGCTACAAAGCTATGCTATTGTTAACAGTTCAATGATTGAAATGCACCATAGTGAAGTGCCACAATGGCTTGTTTATTTGTATACGTTTTTGTACTATAGTATTTACGACTTGCATCATCAATGGCATACGATAATTGACTATTTAACTGCTTCAAAGTAAATTGACATCAGAGTATTGTTCACTTTTAGTTGATTTACATTTCCAGTAAAATCTTTAATGTAAATCAATGTAACTTGTGATCGCCGAAGCACGATACAATGTAGTTTTTATTTGCAATTGGTGAGGTCATTCACCATTCATGCACAACAAACAAACTCAACGGAACGATCAATTATAAGTAAATTAAAAAACGCATTAAATTGGTCTATTCGAAAGTATTACTGTCGAATACTTAAATTGAATGATTTTTCTCAAAGAACCAATTCGAACAGAACCTCTAACAATTGTAAGCTCTCAATTTCACTTACCGATTTGATGTAATTCTTTGGTGCGCACTCAAATAAAGTATTACTTGGGCTACGGTGTACTAGATTTGTACGATCAGACAAGTTGTAAAAGTACTCAAAGTGTTTATAATTCATTAGATGAAAATCGCCCTTAGCAATTGAATTTGAAACTACAAGGGATTTCCCTGAACTGAAATGTTTGGGAAAAGTTCCGAATGGCATTGGTGCACTGGCAAATATTTACTAATATTAATAACACATATTATTGTATCGTTTGATTTGCTTCCACTCGATTACGATCACTCATTTATCGCACACACACATCTTAGTTTTAATCGATTTGCACTCGAACTTATTTCAGCCAACCAAATATCGTTGACTTGAATCAATTGTACAACAATATTGCATAGAAAAATTGCAACACTTTGGAACACGATGCAATACAATGTTCTAGGTAGAGCTTTAGTTTATTGGCGTACCAACTTGATAAGCCAACAATTCCCACTGAATGTCTCAACCAAAACAAATCTATCCTGTACATCCGAAAATAGATACGGAAATGAAAGCAATTAAGGTGACTTGACACATTAATGAAATTACGACTAACTGCAATTAGTCGTCATTCAAATATCACGCTGCAACACTGTAGTGTTGTATTTCACTCACTCACTCGACACAGTCGACCACATTAGATCAATTAAGTCGTAGACAATGTTTACATTCTTTTCAGTGTATCACGATTGGCATAGTGTCAATCAAATAAAAATGGCAAACGTGACTTAATTAACGAATCAATTGGTTCCATTGAATGCCAAAAGCAGTGACTCAATGAGTCCAGGAGCACCCTTTGAGTGATAACACTGACAATCGTTGTGAGACCATCGATCTAACACTTTGCTAATTGCCAATCACCGATTGCTGTTGTGGCTTTGTATTGCGAATTCGAATGTCAATTGGTGATAAATACGTGGCAGAATTGAGTGAAGTTGTCGGTTTGATCAATCATTGTCAGGGTGATCATGCTTAGTGGAGTGTCGCAGTATATAATACCACTTTATTGTCTTGATTTGATGCTTTGTCGTTTTATCATTGATAATAGCTATATCATATAGACGCGGTGTTTAACTATTAATTAATAATTACGCTAACACTAAAGGGATTGCCAACTTTGTTCAGTTTCAACACATTGGTTATCTCCAACTTCGCATTTCAAGTCAAATGCTACTGCATTGTCAATGCCATTAATGGCATTATCAATCTTGATATCATTCAAATCTAACCTTGATCATGCTCAATTGTCCGTTAAATCAATCCGACAACACTACAATAATAGTTTGGCCATCTGTACTGCGGTATGGCTCGACTATTAAGCTACAATGTAGAGTGATATTTGAGGAGACATCGTTTGTCCACTAATTTAGCAGCTAAATGACAACGTCGATGTTGAGTGTCAATCCGAATTCACTCGGAATGAGTCTGATTGACATGCGACACTTTCGTCAGCAACTGGGCTACACACTTCAATTTGCCTGTCTGTCCTCATGCATGTCTGCCAGTGTAGCCAATCAACCAAGCAAACACCTCACAGTTGAACTAACCAGAGCGCATTGATAGTCTCGAGTGCACAATTGTCTTGCACTTTGTCTTTCTCGGTGCGATCCAATTTGAGCGAGTTGGTCGAAGAAATAAGTCAACCAAGCATGCCCGACTCGTGTCACCGACAGCTGAATGTCGCCAGTGTTGATGTTGCCAAACAGTAAAGTGACTAACGGACAGACAGCCACCCCAATGACACTTGAGGCCATGGCTAATTGTTGCGTTACATAACGATCGCACAAATGATCACTGCGAGCAGTGGCCAATGGAGTGAACAGTGCTTCTTACTGGTAGGTGTGTGTCACCATGGTGCACTGCGGTGGTTCGATCATATTTTTGACAATCCTCTGCTCGAGTGGCACCCACTGGCGTATTCGATCACTGGCTCATATATCTGGTATATCGTACGATCGAATGGGCAACAAAACAGCAGACCACTCACCACGGTGCACGCGACCACTTCCTGATCATCACACTGTCGTTGGCATGTTTGATGAATGTTCAAGCAAATGCCCAGTAATGTCATTCGAAAGAGCAAGTCCCAAGGCCCATTCAGATCAATACCAATTTGCACCAATTTGAGCATTGTTAAGTCTGTTCAATAAGTCTCTAAACTCGCCTATTGTCGAGGATGTGGTTAATGTTAAATTTCCAAGTTCGCCAAAACATTAGAATGGCAAGATTTGCGAAAGCGATAATCGATTGGATGAGGACTAATGGTCGATTACAATCGATGACATTGTTTGCCTCACAGCTCTCCACAGTGGGTTAATTCGTTTCTGTGGACAGTGGCAAGTGCTCGCAAAGGTTGCACAGTCAGCCAATCACGTTATCAGTGCGGCAAGACACTCTCTTTGCATCTACACCACGCGTGTTTCTCTTGTCACTGTAAATGTTAACATTGGATTAAGTAATGGAGCACTCAGTGCAGGCTCGATGTACCCAAAGAGTATGCATCAACACGGACAGAGCCCAATTAGCCCCAATCGCGCAACAGTGGAACTGAGTGCCATGTCTCGTTCAATGGCCCTTGGTGAAAATGCCCACCACCACCACAAGCAAGACATCTGAAGAGAGAGTGATCCAATCGAGGTATAATTAGCATATCCAATCAGCAAACATTTCACGCTTGTCCGCGCACACAATATGTCACAACACATGCCATCATTTTGCCTCGAAACTCGCATGATTTCTGGTGGCACCACAAGTGTAGACGGATAGACCGACACACTTGACATGATATGGTTTGTTTATTTTCACTGGGACCACTTATCGCCATTTCTATTTGCGGCATTCAATCGAACACTTCGCTTGTACACTGAATGTACTGTACAATTTAGACAGATATCGAACAATATGGCGAAAGAAGAGAACACACAAGTCCCAGAATTGGTCAATTCACCGTAATCAATAGAATCTACTGAAACTTTGATAAGATGGTATATGATGCAATGATGTGATTGTAATTTTGCATTGAGACAGATGACGACTCGGTATTCGTTGCAACCTCGTGTCACTGTGTGTGTCATTCAATTGCGCCAAATGACCGAAATGAGAGCGAGAATGCGGCAGAATTGATTTGGTGTGAGGGTGGTGGGCAGTGGCACAGGCCCAAGTGAGTGTCGTCTGCTGTGGCGGTGAGAGGAGAGGTGACACTTCTCCCCGGTGCGCATGTGTGCCAGTGGGAGTGAGTGTGGTGCGCATGCTTGTACTCAAATCGCGTGATTTTGCATTGCAATGTTTGAGCTCTCAGTCTGACTCGGCAGACGGCAGAGGCTGTCTCGGTCGACCTGCCTCCCCTATATATTACGAATTCGGGCGTCAGTTGGCTGGCTATATCAATTGCCTGGTTGCCTGTTTGCTTTTTGGTTAGTGTTGCACTGCTTTGTCGTCCTGTGGTCTTCTGGTAATTGTGTCACTTGCTTGCAAACATTCGGTCCCGACTTATCCGTTAAGGCACTTCTGTCCAATCTCCACTTGTCCTATTCGTTGTCCACTTCTCACCCAAGTCAGCTGTTTAGTATGTTCCCCGCAATTAGCGAAACCCGTTTCAGTGCCAACTCGAACGGTGGCAATTCATCCTTTCACTACAACAACTTTCCACTGGCCGTGAATGGTCATCGATCCCTCAGTGAAGAGGAACAACATCTCTACAATCATCATATCATTGAGAACTTTGTTGAATCGGTGCGTGAGATGAACGATGTTGTGCTGATTCCGTCCAAGCTGAAAGATCTCGACCCGACTCAACCACCTACCGGCATTTCCAATCTCAAATATGTTGTTCTCAACGATGATCTTTTCTCATACTATCAAATGATCAATGTGGTCAAGAATGATCTCTTTGAACCGCACAACGACGAGTCGAAAAAGTCTCTGATCTTTTCCGTTCCAAAGCGAAAGATTTCTCGGCGGGAACAGACGAAAAACGGCCATACTCGAAATGCGTCTGCTTCTAACCTTGCGGCATTATTAGGCAACAACACATACACTAATGGCAACGGCAATCAAAGCAACGGCCAGTCGAGTAACGATAATCAAGTGAATGGTGCCACTCAAAACGGAACCAGTGAGGTCTCCAATGGAACCAATATGCAATCATCCCCTCTGGTCCCACTAACAAGCGAACAGCTTGTAGGTCAAAATTCCAAGCAGTTGACAGTACAGTTCATTCATCACCTGCACTCATTGTACACCATCCTCGACCATTTCACCAACGCTGCCGATTTCATCACCGAACGTTATCAAACGGAGGTGGAAGCATCGTTGTGAATGAACAAACGTAAATTAATTGTGCAATCTTAGCTACTTGTTAATTGCAATTACAAATGTCTACATGTGCATTCTTTCATTGACTATTACCAGCTGAGCTATTATTTAATAGACTAAAAAGAAAACAATCCCAAACATAGACCGCTATGCGTAGGCATCAGGCACAACAAGCACTGTTTATAACACATCTGTGATCTACACAATATTCTATACGCGATGTTCACTATCTGTCTATGACCATCACCATTTGACTGTTTGAATCTTCACACAAACTAAGCTATTCTCCAAACATATATTTATTATTACTTATCCTATTCTAAATATTCTGTAATGAACTGCTTGATCGAACGATCAACTATAAATAATACCGTGCTATCCAAACGAGATTGATTGATTAACTTGATTGTGTTTGACTCGCGCTACAATAGATTGATTGGCGTAGACTTGGTGTTGCCTCAATCTTAAATATTAAATATTCAACTCTGAATTGATTAACTTTTTCCCTATTTTGAGCTTAGGCGCACTTGTGAAATGTCACTTGCTAGTTATTTAACCCACTTAAGATGAATGACTCATCGGTATAAATCCTGACTAACAATGGAGTCTTGGCAACAAACCAAATTGATGATATGGCAACCAGACTGCAATTGCGGCTGTCACCAAAGGTAAATATCATTCGAATGATTGCTTTAATTAATGATATTTTCTATTGCAGAATTGTCTTGGTCGTTGGTATTTAGCGAGTTAAATTACTTTCCAACAAGACCGACTTATGTTATGGTCACCGAATGTCATTTGCATCGAGTCGAGTAATGACCACCGACCAATCTGTCGCTAATTGGCTCACTGCCTGCACAGAACTGTGGCCCACTCACATGTGATTTATCTACATTTGCTTCGTTCGCATTAATTTTGATCCAATTTACTCCATTTCCTTTGTCAACTGACTGTACAATGCAAACATACAGTTCCGAACGGAAAACAAACAAACTCTACTGTCTCACTGTCCACTGATGTCACTCGATTGTGATCATTTGCAGATCGCTTCATCTACTGGTGGCCGATTGTTGCACTGCCCGGAACTGAGTCGATTCAAATATATTCATATTGAATTCAAATTTGGCGGATCATTTTGGGGATTTTTCCAAATGGCATTTTAATGTTTTGATTGATTCATATCAGAAGAAGAGACCTATCGTCATATGAGACCAAACGGATATTTTTGTATTGATTAATAGTATCACTTTGAATGAATGGAACCAAACTGAAAATGCTTTTTATATGTCGAAAACGTTCAATATTGATCGATAAACTCTGCGACTGTCATCATGACGACTGATGCTATTGAAGTGTCTAATATTGCATATGCATTTCTATAGAATGTGAGCAGAATGAATATTACCAAAGTGCTATTAAGTTGATAACTGTACAAGGTCAATTTGAAGAGGTTCTTTTCAATTGGAATCAGTATTATGCACATAAAATGAGTTCTGTATAAAATATTCATTCACCAAGTCTCCTAGTTATACACCAAACACTGGCGTTGTATTGAAAAGACTCGCGAGTAAATTCGATTATTAGATCCGGTAAGCGTCTGCATGGATGCAAGTAATGTCTGCCCCAGGCTGTTCGACCGAGCACAGAACATTAAACGTGGCCTAGATATCTCGGATGGTGTAACGATGTGCCTGATCGATCCCTGATGACAACGCACCGTGGAAAAATCGATCATTGACCAAAGGATCAGGTTGCTGGGATTATTCAGCCAAATGGTAGCGCCATTTGCGGTGCACTTAATCGCTGCTGTCGATAATATTGACCCGATCTGAAGGAATGTCATTTGTTGTCAGTCGAAAGTGAACTAATTGCTACAGCAATCATTGCTCTATCGACCCGCTCTGGTGTAATGAATTGAAATTTGTTTAATTATTGCAAATCGCAAATTGCTTTTTGTTGGATTGGTTGAGTCGGTAGGTGGAGTGATTGCTTTGAAGCAGTCATTTCAACGAGCACCATCAACGCTCTATTAATAGACCAGTGGGCAATTAAGTGTTTTCCTCTGCCATTTTGGCGTCCGATTTATATTTTCCATATTGGGCCAATGGCGACTATTCCATTAGCAGACGCTTCAATATTTGAATAGTTTTTCCAATTGTCGATGGTTATGGGCTCTATCAGTTTATGATCTGTCACCACCATAGTTGTCTCTCGAAATAGCACATGTCAAGTGTCATCTATCCAGATTAGCTTGATGCCTCCGATTTGTTTCAGTGGAAGAATAGTTTTCGATCGAATATGAACACAATGACTGTCATGTCAAGTTGTCAAATTTTCCGCGACATTGCGATTTTGTTAAAATTCTTCTGGGAGAATCGTTTTAGTTTATACCGACTTATGTCTAGTGCTGGTAGAAAATTGTCCATTAATGTAGTGTGCCTGTTTCGGTTCAGTTCAGTTTCCATGAAATTGCTTGAAAGTGCTTCTTGCCACAATTGCTTCAAGGTCAGTGCAGACAAAAAGAGATGATTTTAGTCATATTGAGTCATTGAATGATGAATGGTGGATATTGACACTGAACAGTAATCGATCCCAATTACAGATGATTCGAATGAACGGGATTACTTCACTTGAGTTTCTAAGCACAAAATGGATGCGCCACTGTTGAACATAGTAATTGCCAGTGCAAACACAGACACCAGTGCCACATCGTTGAACAACAATTGCAAGAGGTACGCGATGACATTGCACCAACGGAACTGAGCTAACGGTGACCATGAATTCTGCGAAATAATGAATTGATTGCGTGCCTGGTGTGATCCATTGGTTGGCCAGTCCAGTGATCCTGGCCGTTTACAAACATACAGAGTCTCTATTACAGACAAACACACCGGTACGTCCGACCTTTGTTGGGCCTGTCAACAATGACATGACCAACAAAGCCACCAATCGGCCAATTACATTGATATAATAGTCAATGTCCTTTAACTCGACATGATACATCGAGACTGTTATAATAGAACCCGGACAGGACTAGACAGGCTAAGGCCCGACTTGTAACTCTTTGAAAAGCACTCGACGAGATCGGTTTCGTGCTCTGCAAACCATAGCACAATTGCAATCGGGCCTATTCAAATGGCCAAGTGCTATTCAATTGAATTCGTTTCAAATCGGTTCGATCTCGTCCCAAAAGCTTTTTTGTATTTACACTTCTCATATAAGCAAGTGCTTTGTTTAACGGTGCGAGTTTGTCTTCTCAACAAATGGATTACATTGTTCATGTCTGTGAAGAAATAAAGTATGTTGAATTATTGGCAGGACTAGAACCGGAAAAGGAGACAAGCTGGTTTATGGGCAATTGGTAAGGTGGGCGCACCATTAGAAAATTGAACCTACAACTTTCAACCGGATAATAAGACCAAAATGGAAATAGACCATTTTGGTTCACATTGGCCGATGGCCACTGGCCATCGACGGCTGTGCTTGTTTGTTATTCTCAATTGATCAAGTGGCATTCGTTTTGATGGCGTCGTTTGTTTTGGTTGCTTTCCATTGGCGTTCATGTTGACTTAGCCCTCCATGATGGCACTTCGGACCATTCCGAATCAAGTTCAATGTTACCGATGTGCATCTTTTTACCAATTCGTCGATCACCCGTCATGCCGGTTAATTGGCCACTAATGGAACACCAGACAGTGACATTCTATTTAGTTACGACAGTACTGCAGCTGCCTTGTGTCTAATTACCT
Source organism: Rhizoglyphus robini (assembly GCA_023373905.1). Classification (NCBI taxonomy): domain Eukaryota; kingdom Metazoa; phylum Arthropoda; class Arachnida; order Sarcoptiformes; family Acaridae; genus Rhizoglyphus; species Rhizoglyphus robini. The sequence continues at coordinate 6,338,359 of JAKIJQ010000001.1, read as the reverse complement.
TCCACTGTCTTGCCACTCGTTACGCTACTGCAGTACAGCAAGGAACATTCTATTGGAACATTAAGCAATCGACATCGCTCATGGCCATCACTCCTCAGTTCTGTTTCTTTGTTTACCCAAACAGTACTTCATCTAACGAGCATCTCGAGATAAATCTATCCTCTCTTGCTAGTACCATCAACTGAACTACTTTGTTGTCAATCAAACATTAATAAACACTAAGTGAAGAAGCTAATTAAAAAAGTAATGTCTCAGCGCCATCACAGCCCAGCTGGCATTGTATCACAAATAATTATTTGTGCTTCGCTAAGGCTAATGCATTCCAAAAGGGTACAAATGGATTCAACCTTTGTTCGTAAGGCAAACTATGAAGCAAAGGTATTATTCTCAACTTGAACCATTTTTGGATGCAGTTTGCAACTGTTACATTTAAAATGCATAAACTTTCCACTTCCAACAAAAGCATGTTGACAAATGAGAGAATAAGACTGTCTGAATGAATGAAGATTGTGTGATTGATTGAAACAAACACGAATGTGAAAGTGAAACAACAAACTGAACAGACCAACTCTCAAACTGACACATCGCACTGACACTCGCCGACTGCCCACTTTGGGTGCATTCAGCAGACCGACTGTCAGAGGAATCTAATTGAAATCAGCTGAGTGCACAGTGGAATACAATTATTATCGTTTCTAACTTGCTTGCATGCAACTGTTTGCTCGAAATGTCCCGATAAATGACAATGTGACTCACTGAACATTGCTCACTTCGTCAATGGCAATCAAATGAACTGCTTCTCTGATCGGTAATGGCAGACAAACGCTTTCAGTGGAATGGCAAATTAGCATTCACTGATTTCAAATCAGTGATTTGTTCGATTCCGGCTGCAATCGAAATTGAACGACTCGATTTCCTACTTTATTGCTACAATTGCATCGAACTGCAGTTGGCCAGCACATATTTCATGCTCATTTCAAGGTAACCACACCAATTGGCAATTGTGCACAGTGTCCTATTGCCCATTGCCTCCAGTCTCTCATGCCCCAATCTTTCCCATTTCTCAGTTTGTCCAAATGCTTTGGTCGCAATGTCATTAGAGTTGACAGTCTCGAATGGTGTCTGTCTCGGTGGCTAATTTCAATGACAAGTGCAAGTGTCCTCTCTTTGCAACTACACCAACAGTGACCCAACGCAAACTTAAGTTGACACATTTATCACTCGTCATCAGAGCGATCCAAATTCAAGGTCAATTCTGTGTTGACTCGGTGCCATATTTTGTCTCGAATCGGTTATCTTATTAACTCACTCAAATATGAAGAATGGAACATTAAATTAAATTAATAAAGTTTATTATTATTATTATTAATGAATGGAATTAATCGCCAGAATTAATTTAAACTGCAACACATTTTTGCAATTCGATTGCCTCACTTCATTATCACCGTGAACTTTCGGTCACAAATATTCGGTGATAATTTATGGTGTTTGTGAATGGTGCAGTGTTTATATTGCTGTTTAATGCTGATGCGTTGGCCTTTTGGCCAAAATGTTGCTCATTCGATTTGGTCAAATTGACTTTTGGTGCAAATGAATTCATTCACAAGTGGTGGTATGTTCACTCACGGACAATTGTGAGTCATGAGACACCAGTGAACCAGTGTGGAATAGATAGGCGTCCACGCACGTTAGAATGTGTTGGTGCTGTTGTTAGTGTGAGAGTCGAATAAGAATGAATGGAGCCACGCGGTACGGCATGACACTATCCTCTCAGTCTTCACTGTCCTGGCGCAAACTCGCACGCCGGAAAGAGACGATCACTGGACGGTTGAAGGCACTGGTTGGATGGTGGCCACTGCATGTCAGTCAGTCGGTCGGTGGGTCGGTTCAAGTCACTCGCGCTCGACACACTTATTCCAATCCTTTTCGTGTATGTGTGAGTGATCCAATGCAAGACGCGCGCCAATTTTTGAAATAGATCAAGCCAAAATGACAAGCGACTCGAATAGATACGAATTGAACAGAATAGTATTCACCAAGCTACCTCAAGCAATGATCATCACCATTGACTAGTCAGAACAAGCAAAAGAAAGCATCCAACGAGCATTTTATTCAATTTCACCATTTCATCGCATCAGTTTATCTTCTCAAGATCATTTTAATTTGTCGAAATGTGCCAAATAAGTGCCAAATGTCTTCCTCACACTCAACTCAACTTTTCGCCTCTACTTGGTGAGTGTGATTGTAAACTAATGTTACACTTTGCCAACATTGAACTCAATTTGTGGAATGAATTACACTTTCAATTCAAATGACAATTTCAAAGTGAACCAACTGGTTTTGGCGTTTAATTGAAAGCTCGTGCAAATGCCTTGTCCACCAGTGAGCAACTGAGATCTGTCATCTGCTCAGTAGGCTGTGGAATAACATAAACCAAGTGAATGTCAACTGTGACCAGAGTAGTAGTTGGTGCACACTGTGCACAGTGACCATCCTAACAGTAAAAATATATACTCGAGCTTACAATTAATCTCCTCAGTTTGTCTTCTCTTGCACCAATTGCGCTCATCACATTACATTGCAAGTGGGCAGCACAGACAATGCGAGGCACGTTTGCCTTTCTGTTATTATTATGCAAACAGGCCAGTGACGGTGTGACTGTAGAGTAAGCAAGTCTACTGTCAGGAATTGCCACACGAACCTGGATAAAGCAGATTATTTGAACACATACACACTGTCAGTCACATGTGAGCACTTGGTGGCTTGGTAAATCCTGCCGAGTGGAGCATACTACCACGGTAGTATAACAGGCAATATAGTCATTACCTCAATAAGCATTGTTCCACACCGAAATGGGACACTAAGCAAACAAACAAATGATTACCGCACCGAGTGGATCATCATCACCCTGCCACCAGACCAGACACAAAGACCCTTGGCGTAAGCGATTAAAGGTTATCATTTTACAAGTTGGTCGTTAAGATGTGTCAATAGCGATTGCCTTGACGATGCACCCAGAATAGTGTGAGCAAATAGTACTCACAGGTCCGGTGGTGTCTAATTAGGTGCGAACACATCTGTCTTCACTGGTGCCATGTCTGACCACATCGTCTCGTGTTGATTCATCTGTGGTCATGATGTTTAGTAATCAGTGACGCACTAGTCAGTCGATAGTGTCGCTCCAAGTGATCAATCGAGTCACATCAATACATTGTCCCTCTCTTTGGCAATGTTTGCTTTTGCATTGTTCTCAATTAATTATCACTGCAAAGGACAAAGGGGGCATCATCATCATAGCCAATTTAATACAGCCAAACTCAAAATGATAACCCTTTCAGCCCTACAGGCCTTAGGTTAGTTGGCTTGAATTATTAAAAGCCATAAAGAGTTGGCAATACAGAATATTCCCCTGATGGCAATCGCTACTAGGATGGAAAGAAACGAATTAGTCACCAAATGCATTGCACTGCAATGTATGCCAAATTGAATTAATTGTGCCGGGACCGTTTAGAAAAGAGATATTGTGTAGAACGATGCAGAGTGTTTGAGAGATACACTTTAAACAGATGGGATGCAGCACACAAGAATGTCGCAAAGTAATCGTGGGCAAAATAATTTGAGATAATTCTAAAGTGAAATGCAGATAGTTTGTAATTGTACCACTTAACAGACTAAGAAGAGTGTTTTGTGTGGCAAAGTGGAGGGCTATCGCTTAAGCTGAACACATTTGCCTTATCGGTTTGAGTCGAGTTTGCATTTGCAAGTATTTTGTTGGGAGTGAAGGAGTTAACGCAATCGTTTGGTGGGTAAAGCAAATATGCCCAGATTTGACGAAGAGACTCATCCTTGCCTGGTTGGAAGCATTAATAATGGAATCATTAGCCAAAATAAACACTACCGATGCTAAGCAAACCTCGACCGAATAACAACGAGTTCGCTGTTGCTGTTGTTGAGTGGCGTGTCGACAAACGAATAATGCAAACGTGGCCCGGTTCACTGCTTACACGTGTGCCATACTTTGCATCTTTATATTAGTTGGCTCCTTATAAATTGGCTCCAATGAATTCGCTTTCCCGGTGGATTTGTATTGTCTGTTGCCACCTTGCTATACTGAGTCGATCCTTCTCCACGATGTGGCAAACTCATTAATTTACAAAGTTTGGAACTTTCCACAACAGGCGGAAATGTGTTCAATTCATCTCAATACTTCTACAGTTCAGTGCACCATTTGCCATATGGCACAATGCGGCACTAAGCAGTAAACAATAGGGCTTGCCATAAGACATTTTTTAATTAGTTTGGTAGGAGCAAATTAATTGATTTAATTGTTTTAAGTTCATTTCATTGACCAAATAAACTAATCGAATGGAAAATGGAAACCGTCGGGGTTGATTATTTTCCACCTCGTTCGGCACTAGCAAATCGGACATGCACACACGCCCACATGTGCACGTTTATTTTATTTGGTATTAAGAAGGGATCACAACCCAAAATAATTAATAATTCAATTTAGCTTAATTTAACATAACACCTCGAACTAGCGAACATAAATAAGTGCAGTGGCTTTTGGTGTCCGTGAGCACAGTGGCTGTGCAGTCAGACGGAAACCATATTGACCGATCGCTCACGAGAACGATTGCTTTGGCTGTTTTGACAAGAACTAATTTGAATTGTCGCACCACAAGACAAATGGAAGCCTTGTTTGTACCAGTCTTGTCTACAGAGTGTCAGGTTCGGAAGGAGGCACTGTGCCCATCCGATGGATTCGCATAACCGAATGCTCGCCATTGCCAACACTCGATCTATCGATTGATTATCCACCGATTAGAGTATCCTTCTCTACTGGCGTATGTGTGAGCCAAAAAGAGATCAATTTAGTGAGCAAAATAGTTCGATTCGATGTCGATGGGCCGCAACAGATAACCGAATTCTAGGTGCCTGGTGCATCACCCATCGATGCATCCATTGTGGCCACTAATTAATGCCTTATCGTCGCTCAATATTTGGTGTCAACAACAGCGCTGCACCGCAACAACATTGCCATGAAGGTCTTCTTGTCAACAGACACGGCAATTTGTCGCCATCGCATCGATCAGTCTCAATGATCGGTCGGTGCCAGTTGCATAGCCATTGTAAGCATCATGTTATACTGACAAGCCCACCTCCACTGTCGGCACATCGGCACTTAGAAGTGCACCTCGCAGTGAACATTGAAGTGCGTCCATCCAAAATTCCAGATCCAGTCATTTTTCATCATATCGACCCCATCTGCCGCTCTGTCCAGAACAAGTTGAACTAATTCGGATTGTATTTCTTTCTTGATCAAACATAGTTGAACTTTGTCATTTAATTATGTCATTCATTTAATGTTTGCAAGAATCGCAACCCCACTTGAACTTTCAAACAGTTCTAGCTAGTGCAACCAGTTACAAGTGTCCGATTCCACATGACTGGCAGTGAACTTTCTGGTGCGGCACCTGATCCGCAGTACATTGTCACTAGACCAAGCGACAAAGTGCACATTGTGTTTCTAATCTATGGTCCACAATGAGCATAATTATGAGCTGATGGCAATAAATGTCCATAAAAAATATTCAAAGGTAAAGTGAAAGAAAGAAAAAAGGCGGCGATATGCATTCGGCAACATACATCCACAGTTATCAACCTTATCTTAAGCAACTTAACTATCAAACAGCTTGACCAATAAAGGGAGGCATAAGACAAGTGTGATAACGGATAAGTTGATAACACGTGATAATCGACTGATGGTGAGAACAGAGAAACAGAGCAATGCCAGTCGACTAGTGTGCCTCAGTCTAATTAGCTAATAATTAACACTTGCAGATTAGCAAAGAGACCAGCATGCCACAATGGGCCAATCTAACGGCAATTAGGCCATAAACCAAGACTCACAGACAGACTGTAAAGACGTAAGCAGTGAGGAGACACTGACAGGGATGATCAGAACATTGTTGGCATTTGCATCGAATTGTATGACAATGCACCAGTACTTTTGTATTATTATTATTATTATTATTAGAGCTAGATTGCTTCTGGCAAGTCGTTATTAATAGCAACCGTGAATACATACAGGTAATCGTGATGGCTGCCATTTCTGCATCGGTGCACTCATTGGACACCTCGAACAGTGTCACCAATCAAGCGACCTCATTGAATTGACACTCCTCGATATCCTCAGTTCTGAGTGACCAGGTTGTGACCTGCTTGACAGTGCCGCTGTAACATGCGCAACACGTTTCAACTGGCCACTAGTCGCACTACCGAGAGCCTTCGGTACAGTGCCAAATCGATTTACGCCAATGGATAATATGCCAAGTGGTAATCCGACCCGAGTGATCCCATTCACTCACTAATTGAGACCATCCAGTGAATCGTCAGTTACATTTATTGTTTTGGTTGGTTTGTCACTGTGGTGACTTGATGTCGATCGCGTATTTGCCACCAATCACCAATCACCAGTGAGTAGCCGAATCAATTGAATCAATCAGTGCACCGCTGGTTATCGGGTTGGCTTGAAGGCGAACAGTGTTGGTTCGTTGGTATGGCCAATTAGTGCTGCAGTGCGTGTGTGCATTGGACGACGCTTGAACCGTCACACGGCAATGGCTCACTCAATCGCACATCAATTCACTCATGTACGTCTTCTGACTGTTCGACACATCTCGTCCTATCGGCTGCAGCTGAACAGTTCTCCGATAAAGGAGTAGAGACAATCTCGGTGGGAGACCACCCACACCAAGCAACACATCAGCACCAGCATCACGACAATCGTCTCGGGCACCACAATCAGCATCGTGAAGAACACGACCAAATTGAAAACAGCAGCAACCAACAAAGTCAAAGTCAAGTTTTCGAAACAGTGGTGAAGATTGTGATTGTAAACAACAAGCGCGAATCACTGTGTTGGCAGCGATAACCAAGGATTGAGTGATCGAAGTGATTGAGCGAGTACCTCGATCTTGGTGCTGTTACAAGTCGAAGTGAGGAACGATGCGCCTTCCTCACCAGTAAGTTCGTTATCGAGCTCACTCGGCACCGATCAATGTCGCATTGTGTGAACCCAAATGACATGTGTGTGGGACAAAGTCGACCATTACTGGCGCCATCGAATCCTATCGTCGGATCGATCTTGTCAACAGCTCGCCATTCACTAGTTCGCCATTGATTGAATCGCACTTCGTCCACCACCTCCTCCTCCTCCTACTACTAGGTTTGGCGCAATCGAATCTAAATTTTTCCAATTTGAGCCACACAAGACAAAGTTGAACGGAGCAGAAGAGCCCAGGCTGTCCCATCAGATCGGTTGCCATAGTCCTCGATTCAGTCAGTTCGAATGCTCACCATTTACTACCACCACCTTGCAGCAATCTATCAATATTTACTTTAATGTCATTAGTGTTATTAACATTTATAATGACTCGTCCCAGGACGATATCACTGGTTCGCAGCTTCTCACAATGCACCTAACGAATTCGAATGTACACCAGTTGGTGTTGTGCTTTGAGGCAACATGCCCACAAACGAGCCGAGTCATCATCTTAATAACTCAACATGTCTAATTGCTAACACCAGCACCATTTGCTAGTCAATCATTAACTACATATCAGCTTGTCTGCTCTTTAACATGCGCAGCCAGGTAACTGTCCATCTAAGAATTGGGAAATTAACCGGTGATTTGTGAAATCGATCAATTCTGCTTGTTGATTTGAAATATTGCACTCGTGCTTCCACCAAGTGAATTGTAGTGTGTCGGTTGTGTAGTGGTCTTGGGTGCTGTGCCAATGGCATCGTGGTGTCGCGTTGTTATCCATTAGAATGAATAATTTATTGCACGCCCGGTACCAGTGCATGGCCTGACCATTACCACTACCGAGTGCAGCCGAACAGTTGAACAATCCAGCGAGCCATAATTGTGACGAGGTGACATTGCACAAATTGATTTCTCCTGGATCACGACCGCGCGCGCCAATAGATCACGGATTTGTGCTCTCATCTGTCTGGCAAGCCTCACTTTCCCAATTCGATTGTGTGGTGCTACAAATGTGTGTTGTCATCGTTGGCCATCTCCACTAATAACTCACCAGTACTTGTCACTACTGACTGTGCCCAATGCGTTCATCATTGCAGAATTATCCACCAAAGCAATAACCGAATGCACCGCCAGCTAGTCGTTAAGTTGTGCAATGCACCTAAACGACCTTTGACATCATCAGGCAAGATTGCCTAATTTTCAGTGCACCAATCGGTCAATCAACTCATTCGTCTCCCACACTCGAACATTTATCCCCATTTTATTTGTCTTCAAGTGATTCCTTCGGCAGTTGATCAGTTTGATCCATCACCTCGACATAGTGCACCAGTCCCGATAGTGCTGTGTTGTTAACATTCAACTCCACCGTGTATCACTACTGTTAGCACTCACCTTGTTGCTACTAACGAGCTTATTGTTCAGGGCAGAATCATGCGACATTGGCAACAGTCGATCAGTGATGTGGCAAACCACTGAAGAGCTCACAACGAACAAATCAAGCGAATCAATTAAGTAAACACTTTCTCCGCACAAGCATCGACCTTTGCCTTTGATGTTGAGTGAGCACCCACGAGACACGTGCCTCATTAAACCGAGCTTTGATTTCTACCAGTGAGTGTCAAGAGAAGACATTCCCGAGTGTGACACTTATCGCGGAAGTGGTGCCCAAGTAAAGCGACCTTTTGTTGTTTGTGGTTGTGATTGTCGGCAATGAGGCACAAAGTGTTTCCCGACAAGCCTTATCGCACCTAGTCCCCAGTGGGCAACTTGCTCATTAGTCCTTCGATGTAACCGATCGATTCGATTCAATATGGCGAACCAAAACGAAGGCCAATCAGGCGAATCGTTTCCTTCTCCTGGTCGAGCGCACAATGCATCCCCAGTCATGATGGTTTATTCCATTCCTGCCACTAAAGACGACGACGATGTAGGCATAAGCCTAATCGAGGCGACTTCTTACTGTTGGCCGGCATCACCACCGCTACCATCATCATCATTAACATCAACAACATCATCACCGTTCCCATTTTGGGCCATCTCATCAGCTTCATTCCGGACTAGAGACTTCAGTTTATTTGGCCTGAGTAGGCCAGCAAAAAGATCGCATACCTCCTCGATGCCTTATGACCAAATAGGAGTGCACTGCAATAGTGAGTGCAGGTCGAGGTCGAGGCACGTGTCCAACAAGTGTAATCTATCATATCGCATCGGTGCAGTGACGAATTTGTTCGTGCACCTGGTCACAGTATTTCTTCTACTCAGTCGGACTGTCAACTGTAACCCAGCCACCAATCAATCAAATGAGACCGAGCCGAGCTCGGTCACACCCAGTCTAGTCATCGGCAATTGGAGCGCCAACCATAGTCTCAGTCAATACTCAATCCTTGTCCATCACCATCCGAACTTATCATTTGTGTCCACACCTTTTCCTCCATCGGGCTTAGACCCGGAAGCCAACTCTGCATGGAACGATCCAGAAGAGGCTGCCTCCTCAGCAGCACTACTCCAGCCAATAACCGAGGAAAGCATCTTTCAAATCGGCGCTTCGGGAATGATTCAACTGGAAGTGTGCAACGTGTGCTGGTGCAACAAAGAGGACGAACTCGACTGTCGATATCGAATTGCCCAGTCGAATGCGATTAAACTCATCCCCACACTTCCTACACGTGAAGAGCGAATGAGGATAGTGGAAATGTAAGTCTCAACGGTCACGAGTAAAGCACGTCTTTATCACTAAACCGCCTTATCTTCTGTGTTTTGGTAGAATCGCCTCAAACCAGGAACATTTGCGGCACTTGAATCGATCCCAAATGGAACCATATCTGAATGTAGAAAAGCTGTGAGTATTGTGCTGCAGGGTTAACACGTTTGCAACTCTGACCGTTTGGTTATTTAGGACAATAGAACACAGCGGTCTGGAGACAATCGACGTGGACACGTTCGCAAGCAATCTCCGACTGCAAGAGATGTAAGTTCGCCGAGTGCCAAGTGAACGTTTCCATTGGTCTAATCGATGTAAAACCCCACCAGATCACTGAAGAACAACAACATTCGCACGTTATCGTGGCACCACTTCGAAGGACTCAATCTACTTGGTGAGTATAGCCAAATCAATCGATTAATGGGACAAACTGAGGAGTTGCTCGATTACGCAAAAGTACAATCATTATTACAGTCGTTATGTTAGATCCAACAAAACACCGATAAAATAGTTATCTCCACATTTGGGTGATTGAACTTGCACTTAACAGTGGCATTGTTTGCCACTTGTTGGACAAATATTATCATTCACGTGACCGCTCCATCATTACAAATACTCAGTGCATTTGTTAATGTGATAATTTCTCACAGATCTCAGTATTGAAAACAATCCACTGGAGTGCAATTGTGTCACTTCAAAGTGGATTCAAAATCTGGTCAACCAGAAGAGGAACATCCTCGGTCCGTATTGGGCAGACGTGACCTGCCTTGCCGAAAATGGAAAACGTAACCCTTTAGCCAATCTGACAATGAATACATGCAGTAAGTTGATGGTTGATGTGACTTTACATTTGATGAATACTAATGGCCATTTGTGTGGCACAGCATTCCCAGTGGTGAAAATAGATCCCAGTCAGCAGATCACAGTAAACGAGAGCCAATCGCTTGTGCTCACTTGCAACGCCACTGCCTCGCCCATTCCGAGGTGAGTTAATGGCTGACTAGTGGGCTGACTAAAATCTTCTCTTTGTGCAGCATCTATTGGAATACGAGTACACTCAAGTCAAACTATAGTCTGATGGAGATCACCCAGGTCATCCTGGAGCCATCGAACAAATCCCATCCGGACAATCAGCACATATCCACCGTTTATTTGGTGAGTCAAGTGCTCCGCATTGAACGAGCGGACATCGATGACAACGAGAACATCTTCTGTCAAGCCGAGAACGATGTGGGCAAGGCCACAGCCATCATTGAGATTAACGTGCATTGTATGTGAATTGGTTGTATTGCTCAATGGACCGATTGATGTGTTTGTTTCACAATAGCTTCACCAAAAATCGAAACAATGGAGTTGCAACGAAAATTCTACATGTGCATCATCTTTCGCATCAAAGGCATTCCATATGCAAATACCACCTGGTTTAAGAATGGCAAGCCTGTGCCCATGTCGGAGGGCAACTTCCTGGAGTACCGAATCGAGAATCCGGCCTCTATTGATGGTAATATCGCATCATAAGACACTTAACCCCTTAACAAAAATATTTTTCTTCAGGTTATCTTGAAATTCACAAAGAAACACACACTAGCAACGGCCTGTACACCTTGGTGGCAACCAACGCATTTGGCAAAGTGGAAAAGTCCATAAATGTCACCTTTAATCAAGGTAAACTATAGTAATTAGTTAAATAATTCATTATACAATTAGCACTAAGTGATACTAATTTAATACTTGCCGTCAATCTATCGTTGCAGAAATCATTTCGCCAGTCACCAAATTTCCTGGCATTGGCCCATTCCAGAAAGGACCACCAAACTCAGGAGGAAGTATTCCAAATCGAATGATGCCTCCCATTTCGAACGGACCTAATGACATACCACTGAACACTGAGGAGATCGACGATGGCGGCGTTCTCGGCACCGACCATCAAGCGGACGAGCAAATGGACACGGACACGTTTGTCTCTTTCTACAAGGGCCTCATTGTGAACAGTGTCTTCATTGTTGTAGTTGTGGTGGTTGGAGTGGTCATTCTCAGTTTCTTCTATCGCGGTTCACCTTTCTCAGGTTCGAAAAAGCCTACTACTGCTAACTCAAATAACAAGAACCGACAAATCCATGGTTCTTGGGAATCTGCAATCGACAGCAATCACAATCACCGGTTACGTGAGCAAGCATTTCCTCTTCGAATGTTTTCTACCATGCACAACTGGTTCAATCGGAAGAAACGTCTTTTCCATGCACGACGTAGACGTCGTTCTACTCGGTTGCCCAATCAACCCAAGAGTCGAGCTATGTTTTACTATAACAATGGACGATCTGCCACTGCTTTAGCCGCTTCTGGGGCTAGTCGAAACAGCTCATCGGCGATTCACTGGTCAGTAGGAAGCAATCAGTCACGAGCTTCGGGAAGTCCGACCGATCCCGAAACTATGGCTGCTTTGATCACTGCGCAGAGCAATCGAGTGCCTCCCATCAGTTTGGTATCTAATCCAAATTACTTTTCCGAAGCAGAGCAGCATTTGTTGGAAAATTCGGGTAAGGCTTTCGTTTGCTTCTAATTGATCAAATTGACTAACTGTCTATTTAGCCATTTGCCACATTAGCAATGAGAAGATCAGTTTTATCAAAGAACTTGGTGAAGGTGCCTTTGGCCGAGTGTTCCTGGGTACTGTGGACTACCTGAGTGAGGATGAGCCGACTACACTTGTGGCCATTAAGATGCTCAAAGAAACACACGGATCGCGAACCGAACTGAGAACAGAATTCTCACGAGAAGCTGAATTTCTAGCCAACCTTGTGCACTCTAACATCGTCACATTCTACGGAATCTCGATGGATGGTGCTCATTTGATGATGATATTCGAATACATGGAGTATGGAGACTTGAACAATTTTCTCCGAGAAAGAGATCCGTTCAATGCAGTGCTCAACAAGGTCACCGACAACAGCCAAACCAACAATAACCAAAGGTTCGACACAAAGTCGCCCTCATCAAATTCTGCAGAATCGACTACATCAGGCAAAAGCTACTTAAGTGACAGAGAACGGTACCGAGTGCTGCAGTTAGTAGACCTGCTGCACATTGCCACACAGATCGCGGCAGGAATGGAATACCTGGCCAGTCAACGCTTTGTCCATCGAGATCTTGCAACACGCAATTGTTTGGTAGGACTGGATCTAATCACCAAGATTGGCGACTTTGGAATGTCCAGAGATGTCTACGCAACTGATTACTACCGAGTAAATACAAATATAATCCGAAGTAGTATTCATAAATTAAAATTTTTATCACTTAAAATAGGTCGGTCGAGATGTTTTATTACCAATTCGGTGGATGTCGCCCGAGAGCATAATGTACCGCAAGTATACCATCGAAAGTGATTGCTGGAGCTTTGGAATTCTTCTATGGGAAGTGCTTACTTATGGAAAGCAGCCTTGGTTCGAGTATTCGAACCTCGAAGTGATTCAAAACGTTACGCGAGGTAAACAACTATTGTCTCCCGACAATTGCCCACAAGAATTAGTCGAACTGATGCAAGCCTGCTGGCAGTTCAATCCAACTGACAGAATACCGATTTCGAAGGCTCATGTGCGACTCAAACAAATGCTAGAACAGCATCAAGATGGCAACCTACCGCCTATCGGTCAGTTGTGGTCTAATTCAACCGAGCCAAGCGATAGCACGGCTACTGCTAAGAACTATCCCTCACAGGAGGACAAAACATCATCGAAAGAGATGACAACCAACACCACGGAACCATCTACTTATTCGGAGCAATCGAACACCAGCTCGGAAAAGGGTGTCTATCTCGAATTGAGTAACTGAGAATGTGTCCAAGACACCTTGTCCAGTTCTAACCCAACGCACAGTATTATTATCAATCTACAAAAGTGACAATCTAAGTCTATAGGAGGCGAATGCAATTCGGTAATTACGCCCAAATCGTCTCATTGCTAAAAAGGTCACCGATGTGTCATAAATTATGGCTCATAAAACAAAAGCACAAAGTTCAAATAATGTAAATAATCACTATATTTCGTAAAGACTATTTTGTTAAATATTACAATAAATACATATTTCTTTACATCTTCGGGTGGTTTGATTGAGACTATATAGCATTTCAAAATAGACACAAGGAGATGAGTTGCGAAGATTGTCTTAAGACAAAACAAGTAAGTTTTGAAAACAGTCTATTATATATTGCCATCTCTACTTGTGCATTCAAATCACATAAAATATTTACTTTGAAAGTACCTAAAAATCGGAGCATCTGCCTTTACGTTCCCAATCACCGAAACGGGTAGGCTCAGGCCCAGTTGGTCCTTTTACTTCGCCAGTAGTTGGGTTCATGTTGTTAGGAAATGGTGCAAAGATGGCCTGCTCTATCGATACGGGTTGTTCTTCAATGGCAGCTGTTTGAGGAGCATTTGGGTCCGAACCAGGAACTCGCTCCAGAATTCCCATTGGCGAGTTTGGTGTTATTGATTGTTGAGCCTCTAATTCAGCGATACGTTGACGTGCACGTTCACGAAGATCGTCGGAAATCTGTGGCTCATTTGAAGATTTGCCGGTGGAGTGGTGTCGATACAAATTTGCACTGGCAACTTTTGGTAAACACAAACTAGATGCAAAGAGTAATGAATCGGATTGTATAATTTGAATAAGACGAGAATTGATCCCAAAATGACGAAACATGATGCGCTTAGTGGACATTTGGGTTAGCAAAAGTACAACTTGAAGAATTACCACACCGATAAGCACAATGCAGAAAACGTAAATATAGCTTGTCGTACCAAATTTTGAAACTAAATTACAAAATTTAAATGAAATTTATATATACAGAAAAGAAATCTTACCTAAAGAAAACTATCTTAATTGCAGATGTGTTAGTTTGTTAGATAATTGCGATCAAACGACTTTCACTTTCAGCTAATGCATGTTGACTATTTTGGCAAGTTTGCAAATTGAGGCAGAGCTGTCCACAGATAAAGTGCTTTGGTCGATTCAAACATTGAAGCCCCATTGGATACATCGTTTGTATTCTGGTGCCATTGATTTACGGTTGCTCGCTATTATTGATATTATCGCAATTTGTCAAAATATACTTAACCAGAAATATACCAATGCTATGATCAGGGAAATGAATTCATTAATGAAGAGACATGAGCGGAAAGAATGAACTCGAATTTAATATATGTATAAGAAACATCGTCATCAAATGGTAATAATCATCACAATAGTTCAATACAGACATAAGTAGCATTACTTGTATCAGACAGTAGTAGTGTTCGGTCGTGATCAGAAATGATCAGCAAGTGATAAGTTCAATCTTTGGAGTGTCAACAATGTCTTTAGTGTTCGGTGTGGTTCGATTCGTTCGGTGATGGGTTATGCAATATTGGTTAAGTATAAGTAGAGACAGGCAGTCCCACAGGTGAGGACTGTCCTGGAGAAGAGTCACGTGAGTGATCAGCACATATCCATTTTGCTCAGTGGTACAAGTGTCATGCAAGAGCTCTGCTTTGATCGAAACCGGCAATTGTATTGAACCGATCGCAACAAAATACAGATACAAATAGAAAGTGGATGCAACAATCAGTAAGAAATACAAAATGATGATCAAACAGGCCATGCTCTCATTGCAATGAACACAATCGACTGACTATGATCGAAAGAGCACATTAGTGTGGATCTATACAAATGCAAACGTGATGAGACATACAGAAAGCAATCAGTAAATACAAGCAGATCCACGCAGAGTGAGCTCGGTATGTTTCGGTATGGTTCGGTGTGGTGGATAGATAGTTCTAGATTAGTGGTGGTTAACTATTGGTAACTGGTTATTCTTGCGATTGCACTAGAGGATCGTCAGGATGGTGATGCAGTTCCTTCTAGCAGACGCATTAACAATTTAATAATAAAGGTTGTGTATATCATAAAGATAAAATATATAATTCAATCGTATATTACCAAACTTTAAAGTAGAATTTACAGAGGCAATAGAAAGAAGCCAAAGTAAGTCGGCGCATCTAGTTGCCGTTAACGAGAGCAGGAGCAGCATGTTCGGCGTTTGGTAAAGGTTTAGAAGAAACTGGGGTAATGTTGTCACCTCCGTCTGGTTGTGGTTGTGGTGGCTTTACTCCATTCACTTTTCCAACAGCCTCTTGAGAAGAGTCAGCAGGAGCCTTCCTACTTGTTGAGCTTCGTGGAGGCTGGCCACGAGATCGTTGGGGTGGGCGCTTTTCTCTGGAATTATTATTACCATTCTCGCTTGGAGCATTTCCACCAGATGGTCGAAGTACACGTTGAGGTGGTTGATTGGCATTTGCACGTTCAGGTTTTGCATCACCGGTGGTCGATGTAGGCGGCATGCTTTCTGCTCGATCAACTCTAGGACCAAGCTCATTTTTTTCAGCAGGTGAATTTTCTTTGCTAAAGTTTCCGCCACCTCGTCGACCTCTGTCACGATCGCGATCTCGTTCACGATCATTCGTCCTTTCGCGGTCGCCCGAAAAACGAGGATATGGTCCACCGCCACGTCCTCCTCGAGTGTTTTCTCCAGGGCCACCATACACACGACGAGGATCTCGAGAAATTCGTGGTTCTGAGTCTCTTTCTCCACGGCCACGGTCGGAACGCCGAGAAAGATCACCAGGTCTGCCACGTGGACCAGAAAGACGACCTCCACGAGGACCAGATGACATTCCAACAGAAGCAGGAGTATAATTAAATTCTGCGCCACCGTTGCCTATATGCTGAGAACTGATAGTCAAAGATTGTTGTTGACGCAACTTTTGAACGATCTCACTCTTCTCTTGACGCAATTTGTCCACTTCTTGAAGGTGGTTCAAATGATATTCAAGAAGAATTTGAGCATTTTGAACTGACTCGCTTGTACCGACAAAGACAAAAGGCACATATTCACGCGGAGCTTCGTTCTCCTGGTCGCCTTCAATTTTTACACGAACTACACCCGACTTGTCCACAATCTCTTGAATAATTCTACCACTTCGGCCAATAGTTTTTCCAACAAGGGAACGAGGAATATCAATAACTCGTTCAGAGAATTCCAATAGAGACCGAGCTTTATGTAAACCTTCAAGTGTATGACTACGAATAAGGAATGCGCTAGGAGATTCGTTCAAAATGTCAATTGAAACAATGCCGTCAATTTTTCGAGCAGCTTGAATATTTGTTCCGTGGCTTCCGATTGCTAGACCCATCAAGTGATCAGGTACCAAGATTCGCGCTTCATATAAGCCGTGTTCATTCTGATTAGTGGGCATTCGGGTGGATTCCAATTGCTTGGCTGCTTCTTCAGCATCACTCAGAAGAATAAGTTTCTGTCTCAAATTACGGAAATGCATTTCGGAAAGCATCGATGCACGGTTCTCAATCTTAGAGGCAATAAAGCTCTTTTCAGCAGGAGTTTGAGAATAACCGATTGCAATAAGCACGTTATTAGTTTCATCATAGCGGACTACAATGGCACCGAGTGAAATTTTGAAATGACGATGCGCCTCTTCTTTGTGCATCCAGCCTCTGTTCAGAGAACGAATATCTTCGGGTACAGCTATTTCGAAACGAAAGAAAGGGCTTGTTCGAAGAGTAGGGTTTGGATTCTTTTGTCGAATATCGTCGTTTGGAATAATTTCGGTAAATGTTTGTACGTGAGTACTATTTGCTGATTGATTTCCAGACGAGCCAGGTGAAGTAGCATCACTGGAAGTAGCTGAAGAATTTTGATATTCAACAACACAAAATCCACCTATTATAAATTATTATTTAGTTAGAATCTACATAATTAATATAAATATTAATACATACCTTTAATCATTTTGATAATTGCACGCCACCAACCACGTGGTTCATCTTTAGAGCAGGATGAAAGAACTTCGACTTCCATGCCAATAGAAAGGGGAGAAGCCACCTCTTCTGGGTTGCTTGTTGTCGTACTCGATTGCGGGTTAGCAGCGATAGAACTGGTTGGAGGCGAATTGTTTGCGAGATGGACTGAGGAAAGTCCAGCAGAAAGGTTTTTGATAGCTTCATCTTGGTTGTTTGAATTTACACTAGATTCGTTATTACTATTATTAGCAATGCTAATGCTGGACGCAATTGGTGGTAGTCGAATTCGTGATATTGGGAATTGACTCTTAGGAAAAGAGTTGTTTTGAAAAGTCACCGTTATCAAAGATTCGCCACTAGATTGACAATTAGCTGCGTTTGATGCTGAAGATGCAATAATAGAATCACCAGGGGCAGTTGAATGTTGGCTGGATGATGGAAGGGATTCTACATCAAAGATGTGTGCTGGATAGAAAGCACCATTTTCACCTTGAACCTCAACTAGTCCGTTTTTTGAAAAATCGGACGAAATGCCGTTACTGTCAAATATATTCATTTTTATACTATAATAAATTCATATGTTAATTATAATTGAAATATAACGACAAAATAAAAACTTACAAAATACTGCTACAAAATTTTACTCAAACTTTCTTTTTGTTGTACCAAAATAGCCGATAATATAAATAAGAGATCAACAAATTAAGCGGAGTATATCGGGGATGAAATAAAATCAAATCTGCAAATTAGAAAAGAATGAATTAGTAAGATAAAAATACTTAAAATTGTAGCAAACTATTTGCTGTTTATACATAAAAACGTGTATCTAAGAAAAATAAAGCACAAATAGAGAAGTTGGCCAAAATTCAGAAAGAACCTTAAGTCAAGTGATGAACACTGTCAAATGAGTTATGTATATTTATAGCTCTACAAAAGAAAGAATAAAGCCGGTAAGAATCGTAGTGAGAATTCATAAGTACATAAACAAAAGAAAATGGCAATATTTTGATCAAATTGACGTTAAATATGGAATAAAAAGCGACACAATATTCAGATTACTCTTAAAAAATTCAATTCAATGTTATCCACTAAATCACAGATTAAAAAGAGTCACCAACAAAAACAAAATAAAAAAGCGGTGAATGACAAATGGGATGCCAATGCAAACAATGCCGGCAAAGAGAATAGAAACAAAGCCAAGCACAAGATAAATATGATAGAGCCAAGATGCTATACCTTTTGCATGGGCAATTATCGGTGTGTGTGTAGGTGCGGTAGAATATTCAGTAGTCATAGACCAGAGAAGACCAGATAGAGTAGTGTCGAATGGGCGTAAAGGATGGTAAAATCGAAAGAACTGGGAGAAACATGGAAGTCATCGAAAGCGAGAGAAAGGTAGAGATGTAGTGGGAGCGAGTTCAGTGCGTTTAGCTCACTGAAAGAGAAGCAGACATACACTCACTTCGAGCACTTTCTATTTCGATGTGAAGCAGCAGCCTCGTCACTGCATTTATGAGAACATCACTCGGCCACTGACGCCTGTACGACTGCGTGCAAGGTAAAGTGAAACCTCGCACTACAGGGTAACCTCACAATTAGGTTTGAAATTGAAATTGATGGGAAGACAATCTATATTGATTGTATTTTGCTGTATAAACAATCAATGACTTATTGACCTAACGAAAATATAACTAAATAAAATTGTTAGAATTTACTACTTTGAGAACAAATGTTCATCAATAAACAGACCGATTCTTGTCAATTCTATAATTGTAATAAAAATTGACAGTTTTGTTTTGGAAGAAATTATACCTAAATTTGTATCCATTCTAACACTTCTAATACTAAAAACGCAGACTAAAAATAAAACGAACGAATTATTGAAAAAAGTGAGCATGAGAGGCAAAGGTCTCTCTAGAGTCTAAACTCTAGTCTAGTCTGACTTTTGACTGATTTAATTACAAAACTAACTCGTTAAAAAGGGAAAATATGTTGCAATCGTAAACTTGTGGTATAGAAAAAACAATTTAAAAACAAGACAAATGCATAGGGTGCTAACTGACTGAGTGACTGATATGGTGCAATACAACGTGCAAGAATGCACAAGTTAAAAATGGATCTATTCAAAGACGGAAGAGAAAACTGTCTGAAAGAGCAAGAATATGCAGTGATGTATGTTAGCGTGGATGAGTCGAAAAGAAATAGGTTTGGCGATTAACATAATGATCAAACCGGCACTTGCTTCAGAAATGCTGGTGTACTGGAACTAATGATCGCAAAGTAAGGCAATTTTCAGGATAGGAAATCTAACATAACACGATGGTTGACGGGTGAGAACTTTCACTAGAAATGAAATGAAAAATGAAAGCAGATGACAAACTATAACATATAGACACTGCACTAAATCTAGAAGACGAAAAGTGATAAATGAGAAAATGGCTAGTGTCACTGAAGCTAATAAATACTCGATGGAAATGTCGTATTACAAATCCATAAATTACAAAATTACTCCATGGAACAAAGCAAATAACTTACCAAACCGATATTGGATTCTACAAATGGCACTGGAAACTGTCGATGTCGGTAATCATGAGCATGCAGTAAAATATTGAGGAACGATCGAAATAGAAACGAGTGAGAAGCTTAAAGTGGCCAGTTGCAAGTTCGAAAATGAGACTAGACCAAACTGAGCTCGAGGAGAAATAGAACATGATGTGGTGTATGACAGAGCAAATGGCTACCGAATCAGTAGTTTACTGATAGAGGCAAAGAGACAAGTGACAACTCATCGCCACTTACCTCGATTGCTCATCAGATGAGTGTCAGCACATCAAAAGGCAAGAGGACAACCGTGCATTGAGTCATCGGTCAAAGAATAATAGCGCCTACCGCCAAATCGAATTTGCACAGCCAACAAAATGCCGCTTATGGCAACTATCGATCGAGTGATGGACGATTCTATTTACTATAGTATTAGTTCATTTTTCTATTTGAACTTTTGTAATAATACAAATACAAACATCAAAATTGGAGATTGATTTAATTGGATAACAAACATGACATAATAAATTGTTGGAGAAATACACACAGTTATAATCATGATGATGATGATGAGACATTAATGAAATTGTAAAAAAATAAAAATATCAAATGGACCGATGTTTTTTTCTATAATGTATTTCTTTCACTTAAATGTCCCCAAGTTAAGACATGTCCATCTGAGAGGCATTCGATGGAAGATTGTCCTTTTTGGAAACTTCAACTTCAACTTCAACTTTACTAAACATAAAATCACTCTGGTGATTTTGAATAAACTTTTGCGAACGTCCAACATCACAAAACAAATCGTAAGCTTCTTTGATATCTTTTGGCTCCACCACTGTTGATTTACGTTTCATGGCCAATATTTGAGCAGTAATGATCAGTTGGCTCGCATATCTGTCAAAAAAGAAAAGAAAATATTCAATATTTCAAAATTATTGCAAACTGTCACTATAGAATGGTTTGATTAGCATTTTAAGATTTCCATTCTCTCCAACCAGTTCAAGCCCGTTCGAGTCGCTTGGTTAGTTATTAAAAACAATAGTAATTTTGCATTATTACTGTACCTCAAACTTGTTTCAGTGGCAATCTTAGCAAGAAGGGCTAAATGTTCCTTTTCAATCTTGACACCTTCTTCCTCGGCCCGATTGCTCAAGATGGTAGCAAGTTCGCTACTCGAGTAGGATTGAGTTCGAATGATAATTAATCGATCAAGGAAATCGGTGGGAAATCCGTGTGGTGACATATATTGGGTTCCCCGAATTTTGGTAATACCACGATTAGTAGCCAAAATCAAAATTGGAGCAAAGTCAGACTCGAGTGCGCGATTTAAGAACGAGAAGCACTCAATATCAAGCATATGAGCTTCGTCAATGAATAAAACGCCTGGTCGTATGTTAGCCTTGCCTTCTTCTCTCCATTCGGACAGTTTTGCATTCACTTTTTCTCTAATTTCGGCCTTAATTTCACCAGTGTCACCGGAAAATAAGGCTAAAAAGCCTTGCTGCCTAGAGTTAATGACATCGATCTCGTGAAGATTTACATTATGAGTAACACTTTCTCGGGTTTGTATTTCTCCGTCTGGACATTGAATAAATTTGAGTGAAGGTCCCATAGCATCATAGTCTTGTGCACGAGTAAAGTTTCGTCCAAGTTTGGTTACAGTTCCGCTGGATTTATCGATAGTGATTATATCGCCTGCTGAAACCTTTTCTTTGACCAAATTATCAATCATTTTTTGTCCCAATTCGAAAACGGTCTCCATAGCAGTAGTTTTCATTGTCAACTTGCCAGTTCTTGCATTGCTGACACCATCAGCACGACCAACGTCGATTTCAACAACTTCACCTCTGAGAATATCGGTTTCTTCATGTATTTCAATGCAAATAGCTTTCCTAAAAGCTTGCATTAAAGATTCGGATTTGGACATTTCCAGTGAAAAAATTTCCGATGCCGACATTGAAATAAAAGGAATGTATACATCGGGTTTATCAGTTAGGGCCTTTGAAATACCAGTGGCAATGGCAGTTTTGCCAGTACCCGGTTGGCCGGCAATCAGTACAGCACGTCCAGAGAGTTTACTCTCCTTAATCATCTTCACAACAATTCCCGCAGCCTTTCGAGCAGCAAACTGTCCAACCATACCTTGAGAATTCTACAATAAATAAATTTTAGGTTGAAGTGAATCAAATGCAAATGACAAGTGAAACCTCTTTTGGTTTGAGCATTTCATCTAGACCGAGGCCCTGAATGTGAGAGTGGACTCCGGTACGCTCTAGTTTGGTGGGAATAGCTTCACTGATAATTTGGTCTGTATTGAAGGCTTCGTCCATTTTGGCAGATTTTTAAGCGATAAACGGAGTGGCACAAAAACAATGCAAATAAAAGCACAAATACAAATACAAATGTCGCGAAGCAATGTTTTAAGTTGCAAACACAAAGGCGCAAAAAAATATGCACAAAACAGATGTGCACACTACATGCTTCCGAGCAGTTACATAAAGCAATAAATCTGTGGGCGGTGCTACCCACAGGCGACTGCTTTCAAGAATAGTACTTTGTATGTTAATAGATAAAATTCGTGTTTTAATGCACAACTAAACTTTCTGAATACCTTATCATTGGTTGTGGCCTGTCAGTAAAAGTTGTTACTGCAGTACTTGTTATGAAGTTCAAGTTAACTTCAAGTTATAAGTTATAAGTATATAAGTTGAATTTAAACTGTTGAAACTTAAAATTAAAAATATTGGAACTCTGAATCAATGCTTTTATGTGTTTTATTAATTTAGTTAATCAACCAGTAGTAGTAATACATCGAATCAACAGATCATTCTCTACATTTTCGAATCTATCAATGTGTACGATTAAGGATCAGCAAGATAGTCCACCCCAGTGATGAATGGTCAATCCAGTGTATTACTGGACCACATTCAAAGCACTGTACAAGGTGCCACCATCAATAACCAGTGTACTGCCAGTCATGTACTTGGCATCATTCGAGGTGACAAAGATCACTAGGTCTGCGATATCGTTTGGTTCGCCAATCAAGTTTATGGGAGACGACTTGCGAAGAATTTCCTCTTGTGAGGAAACTTGCTCACTGTTCATGCCGATTGCGCTGAAAAAGTTGGTCTTCACACCACCCGAGCTGAATTTGCAACAAATTAGCATCAAACAAATTCGTTATGGTTGAACTTACTTGATTGCATTCACTCGAATTCCTTTTGGCCCCAGCTCAAGTGCGATACATTTAGTGAACATGTCTATTGCCGATTTGGCCATACAGTAACCGTAGAATCCTTGCAACTTAAAAAAAAGGTTTTTATTATTTCAAAAACTAATTGTTCGATTCACTTACTGGCTTTATTCCACAGATGCTCGATATATTGACAATGTTGCCCTTAGTTTCGCTCAGATGAGGCACAGCCAATAGGGTGAGATTCACCACTGAACGAACATCGAGATTGTTAACTCGATCAAAATTAATGATTGACTCCGGATCCAGGATAGAAGTGATCTGAGCAAATCCAGCATTGTTTACCAGCACATCTAAACGACCAAAACGAGAAATGGTTTCCTTGATCAAACGTTGGGCGTCAGCTTCGATTGTAACATCAGCTACTACTTCAAGTGGCTAAATGGTGAAATGAAATTATAAATTATAAACATTATCGGAACGCAACTTTCAATGAAAAACGAACTCTGATTTTATAAGGCGAAATTTGATAGCAAGCACCAGCCACCCGAGCCACATTATCAGCATTGCGTCCAGTCACTACCACGTTGGCGCCAAATTCTGCAAAACGTTTTGCAATAGCTTCACCAATGCCTGAACTGGACCCTGTGACCAGAACAGCTTTACCTGTAAAATTGTATTTCATTTTGTAATGTAACTTGCAACTTGTACGTGGTTATGCGTTTGAAGTCTCGAATAACTATAGGCCTTCAAGTTGGTTCGAAGAGTAAAACAAGGAAATTAAATAGAACTTGGTTACGATTTGGAAGAAATCGATCAATCGATAAAACTTTAATCATTTATCCAAAGCATCGCGCAAACCTTGACCGAATGAAGAGAACTCTAACTGAAGAGGCATATAAAGAGTATTTATTAACTAAACTAGGCACAAATCATCGCCCAGGATTGACGGCATTAATTGTATGGCTATTTAGTTTGCTTGGCTTTTCCCTTTGGCTTTTTTCGAGGTTGAGGTGTCACCTTTCTTTTCGCTCACACTTGCCGCTCCTGAAGCAGAGCTCGACTTGCCCCCACCGGGCATATCGAACTTTTTAAGCTTCTTTGCGTAATTCTCGACTGGTTTCTTGAAGCAGCCAAGGTTGCCATTCTTTAAATCGAAGCCCTTTCTTGAGTACTGCAAATGAAGCAGCGCTTCAGACAGAAACAAATCGGTATATTTCAATAAATAAACTATATCGATGAGTAATGAGATAAATAAATAATTTGAAATAAGAAGCGATATATTATATTACCTGCAGCCAGAGCTATCGAGTTGCGATTTCCATCATGGCAATAGATGACTGTTTTACCATCTTTGAGGTAATTTTCCTGGATCTTGTCTGCCACATCGTTTACGTACAAATTGAGCGAGTCGGGCTCTTTTTCCGTGATGGGCACTCGAATGGTTTCAGCGTTGGCCATTAGCACTATTGGCAAGTCGACTGTAGCGTTGAGCAACAAGTTGACCTTTTTGCTCTTCAAAGTTTTCGCATTTAGACCACCGAGACTGGTCACGTAAAGATTCTGAAGTATCTTGGTGTTTTGCGAATTATTTCGGTCCATCAAAGTTCGGCGCACTAGATCAGAATCCATTTTTTGCACATATGTTTGCAACTGGTCGATTTGCACATTGTCAGTGCTAATCTTGGACTTGCCTTTGCAAGAGTACGAAAGATTCTGGTCTCGGTACAAACGGGCGTCGCTTGGCAGTTGCACTTTCACATTGCTGATGTTGAAGGGACGAATGACACGTTCAGACTTTGGACGATCAGTCTCACCGCCACATAGATTCATCATGTTCAAACATGACCACGAACATAACCCAAGCACCGAAGGCTTCAGTCGGAACATTATTGAACAACCAAAGTATAATGGAAAGACACTTAAACCAGCGAACTTATTTTATGAAGTTTGAGTGTTCAAATAAATCGAAAATACATAATGGTTGAACAAATAAATCACATTAAAAGATCGGAGTGGATCATAATACAATTAGTAAATAGTAGACAGGAAAACACAATTAGAACTACAATTTGAGACATATGAGTTTTGTCTCAAGTTCGAGTTCTTTTATTGACTCCTTCACGTGCAAATTGGTCTGCTTTCTCGTTACCGTCGATGCCATAATGAGCTCGCACCTTTTCCCACTGGACCTCAATTCCTTGCATTACATCAAGCAAATCTTTGAAGTCTTCCTTATTCTTGACTGGTGCCCCAGTTGATAATGTCCAGTTATTCTTGACCCATTTATGAATCCAAGTAGTAATCGAGTCAAGCAAAAATTTACTATCAGTTCGAATTGTGACAGATTTGTGCCCGCGAGCTTTTGCTTGTCTCACTGCCGTTACTACTGCTTGAATCTCAGCTCTATTGTTAGTTTGTTTTCCTGAGAGTGGTTCAGAGATATTGTCAACATGATTATCAGCCCAGTAAACACCAATGCCTAAGAAATCAAATAATACATATTAACTTATATATAAAAAATAAAATATTACCAGCTCGAGCACCCTTCTTTCCATTACCAACGCAAGCACCATCAGTGTAGACAATCACAGTGTTGGAGTAGTCTTCTTTTGAGCCAGCGTGAATCCATCTACTTGATGAAACTGATAAACTGGACGAAGTCGAGACTGTTGTATCGTCACAAAATTTTCTCTTATTGGAAAATGAACTTGTGTTGGTGGAAGAATCGTTTTTTGGTAGAGATTTAAGGGCAAATGAATTAGATTTGCTTTGGATGCTACTGAAGTTACCACTTGACTTGGCTAGGTTTTGAAAATTTTTCTCTCCGTTTATCTCACAAAACTCTTTAGCTTCATTCAAAGTATTGAATTTTTTGTAACGTGCTTTTGGGAATCCATCGACTTGTTCTTTGCAAGCATTCCAAGTTGGATAAATGCCAGGCTTTCGTCCAACAGCTACGGCGTAGTGAGGCATTATTTGGTATATCGGAATAACTAAACAACAATAGTAATTGATTAGAGATTTTGGTAAAATTGAACAACTCATCAGCCGCTGATGAACTCAAAGAATCGGTTGTGACAAATTGTCACTTTGTCACAAAGTCTTTGTGCATCAAAGATTGAGGCACGTGTAGTCACAGTTAAAACGTAAACAAATGGATGAGAGCCATTCATATAAACAGTAACTATGCAACGAATATGCACGATTTTTAGCCATTTAAAATGGCCAAATTAATGATTGACTACAATGTCACGAATTAAGATAAAATTGCAAATCAAGATATTTAATAATAAGATTAAAATTTAAAATATGATAAAGATTGTTTAAAATGCTTAATGATAAGAACACAAATTATGATTGACAATGGCTATTAAAATTTTAATTTTCGATTCAAGCCTTCAATGGCTAACTGTTTTGCCATTGTGTGGCCAACGCTACAAGCTCGGGTCTCTTCCCAGTCCACTTCCAATCCTTCAGTGGCGGTGAGCAAATCAACAAAATCCTCGCGATCTTTAACTGGCGAATTCGATTTTTTCATCCATCCATTAGCAATCCACTTGTGAATCCAGTCGGTGATAGCTTTTAGTAGATATTTACTCTCTGTCCGAATGGTCACAAATTTATATCCACGATGCTTTGCCATTTGCAGCGACATTATCGCTGACTGAATGTCAGCTCTGCTTTTAGAGGCTTTGCCTTCGAGTCGAGTAGAGACATTGTCTCTCTGGTTATCTGGCCAGTAAATTCCGATTCCTAAATAAAAATATTTATTAGTTACAATAGTTTGGGATATATTTTGGTAACCTGCTCTTGCTTCCTTCCAATTTTTGTTCACACACTTTATGTACTCAAATGCTGCATGCACATAGACAATTTTAATATCGTTTTTCACGTAATGTTGAGCTTCTTTAGAGCCTTCAAATAGCCACGAGCCTTCAGTCGGGATAGTGTGATAGGGCAATTGTTCAATATTTTGATTGCCATTTATGTCCTCGAGGCAAGTTTGCTTAGTTGTGCGGTCGACCACGTGCCAATTTGGTGTTACATAAACAAGTTGAGACATATTGGTGACGGTTTCCAATGATGGAACATGCGAGGACAAATTGGTTTGATTGTTCAATGTTGTGTGCATCAAGTCGCTTTTCTTGCCATGCATATTGCGATATGACTCGGCTTCGGCCAAAGTGTCAAATTTTTTGTATTTCGCCCCTTTAAAGCCATGAACTTGTTCTTTGCATAAATCCCATGTTTGATAGATTCCAGGTACCCGACCAATGGCTACCGCGTAGAATGGCATTTGAAAGTTGATGTGGTGAGAAATAAAGTGATCAAATTCAATTCAAATGAATTGAAGGGAGAATCGTGCCAGGAGGTGAGAAATTGGTTAACTGTTAACGCAAATTTTGTTGTCATCAAATAAGACAAGTTCGCTTAATCTCCAGTGGTGTCGCACTTGTGCCATTCGACTGTGCATCGTTGTTGTGGCACGGTCCGAACTATTCAGTCGCTGAACCTCAGTGTTCACGCTGTTGCCAAAGCTTGACAAAGTCAAGTCAAGCACCGGTGCCATATATGCAAGCCAAAAGCATTAGTAGTTGTCCTTGACTGCTCTTCCATTTCGCTCATCAATTCGCTTCTTTTGTTGCTTTCCCCTCAGAGACAGCAATCAAAAGACAGTTGTTGGCGACAAGTTGTCGCGTTGAACCTGCTTGGTACCATAAACTTAATTGCACTTGCCACGATGGGCCATTGAAATCGGTACCGATCCGAAGGTCGTGCTTTAGCTTGCCACTTCGAGGTGCCTTCCTTCGCCTTGGTAACTCTGCCAACACTGGCCATAATCGCACAAGTGCAATGCATTTCTGGGAATTAGTTCCCTGTTTGTGTGAGTCAAAGCTTATGCGGTCTCTTGTGAATTGAGAAATAAACCTCGAACCTATAATGTTACTAATACATTATAGCTATTGGCTTGTCTGTCTGTCTGAGTTACTCACAAGATTGGTACAACTTGTACTACAAGTTTTGTAGCATTGCCCGTCCATAATGGACACCACGTGTCCATATGTCATTGAATCGCTTTAATTTATGGCACAAAACTACATTCCGTGTACCATTTTGACCAACGGTATGACCAACACGGTTGGCCAATTTAACACAAAACTGTTTGGTTGCAGCTTGCAAGTGTCCTGCATACATTGCGCACTTGTTTATTAAGTGTGGGAACAGTCAGCCATGGCCAGTTAAACCGTTTTTCCGTCAAAGTCGGCTTGAGTTACATTCCGAATCCAATCAGGAAAACTGGACAACCGAGTGTAGATTCCTATTAATTAGAAAAGTAACTTAGCACGTGAAAATAATAAAAATAAAAATAAAATAACCATTACCTGCTTCTTTCCTAGCACCACAAAGATCGCCAGTGGAGACGATGCCAATTTGGACATAACTGTCTCGATAAACCGTTAGATACCGACAGATATGTCAATTAATCCAACTTACCGAATTTTATTTTCGTCAAAGACAAACAGTGGTCCGCCAGAATCGCCCTATGCATTGCACATTAGTTGATGTAATCATAATTGAGTCAACTCACCTGACAGGCGTCCTGCCCACCTTGTTCATAGCCAGCACATAGCATCCTCGGGCCAACATTATAGGTAGGCATCCAAGTTCGACACTTTTGATTGGAAATAACAGGCACTATTGCCTCTTTGAGTACAAAGTCGTTTCCTGTGGTGTAGACACTGCCCCAGCCAATCACGTAACTCATAACACCTTCATCTACTGAGAAAGATTGATTGGCCAAACAAATGGGCCCAATGGCATCATGATCGTCCGGTAGTGGAGCATTCAACTCCACCAAGGCAATGTCGTTTACGTTGTAGTCGTACCAGGTGAGATTGCTTTCATCATTTTGCTGCCAACTGCCTAGAAAATGTTCGTGCACTACTTTGCGTTTGATGTATCGAACAACCTCGGTGGCGTCTTTTACCAATCTTTGATATTTTCCAAGATTGACTGTCCACATTTTCAGGTCTGGATATTGCATGAGACAATGAGCAGCGGTAAGCACCCACATTCGATTGATAATTGAACCGCCGCACGCGTGACCATCTGGTTCAGTGCTTACGAGTCTTAATGATGCCATCCATGGCCAAGAAGCTATCATGAAGAAAAAAGTAGAATAAACTATTGAGTGATCCCAACATTGAATACTTACCAGGCAGAGTAGCTTTTCCTCCCACGATTCTCATTGCCATGTCAGTGTCAGCATATTCGTTTTTTTGGCCACACTCTTTGGTGAAAGTGACATTCACATTGAGGCAATCCTGTTCATCAGTGCCATCTCCACAGTCATCCACATTGTTGCACTTATGGACGTTCTGCACACACCTGAGTCCATTACGACAACGAATGGTGTCGTTGGCACACCACACTGCGGGTGCAGACTCTTCCACATACACCTTGAAAGCACTTGTCCAGGTTAACTTTCCTTCGCCGTAGTATCGAATGTAGAGTTGACTTGACTTAGTCTGGAAGAATGCTTGGTTCAGTCTTCCGAAATAGCTTCCTATCTTAGGAGATTGTTCATTGGGCCCGTCAAAGAAGTCGACCCTAAGTGAACCTGTCATCTCAAAATACTTTATAGTGGACTTAATCGTTTGATTATGATCCACTTGCACCAACCAGGTGCAATTGAAATGAGTTCGATTAACCAGTTGATCTGGCACGGGCGACACCACGTAGCCATACGGCTGGTGAGTGACCAGTTGTGGCTGCCGGTCGAGACTGCATGCCGTGGTGGACAAAATAAAAGGAATTTCTATGCCTGGTGAACAAATCCGAAAAGTAATAGGTCAAGAACAGAAATTACAACTATACAGCAAACCTTTAGTGGGAAGTTGGTGCTCTGTTGTCAAGCCGAAATGGAACAAACACAACAAAGCGAGGAGACGAACACAAAGTCTGTCAAGTGTCATGTTGGATGGAGAACCAAGCGAAAGTGACATAAAGCACACAACTTGCCATTGTTTTACCTCAGATTGGATCTACGCATTCTTTCCATTGACGATATTTGTGTCACAACTTGGTGATAATCAACATCACTAGTAGAGATTCGGACAATGAAGCATTTGATTGCCATTAATACAATAACCACTATTGACCACCGGACTGCACCAGAGGTATTTGTTATCACCACTGCGTTACCTGCATTAGTTCGATAGCATTGTCAACAGTTGCCACAGCAAGCCAATTGCAAACCCATTTTGTGTGACGCATATTCACCGATTGTCCACCTATTCACTCAATTCTGGTAGCATGGATTGCATCAACTGAGGGGGAAATATTCTACAGTTTAAACTGATTACAGTAAGCTTTTTCAAATTAGTTAGAAAAAATGGCCAGAAATAAACCAAATACAAGGAATTCCGAATGGAAAACGTGACCAAGTAAGAATTAGGGCATCGTACTGTAACGAGATATCTCATGAGCACACAGCAAGTTCAGCTCAGGTGAGAGGTCAACAGGACATAACTCAAGGCATTAAACTGGTTACAAATTTAATCAAGAGACATTGTCGAATACAATAAACTAATTTTTTGGTAAACATGAGTATAGGAAAATTATAATGAAGACATCGAAGTAGTTCATTTGGCGTTACTTCTTGTAAATGCCTTCACGTGCCAAACGATCGGCCTGGTTATTGCCATGATTGCCAGAATGAGCGGGCACCTTCTCCCAATTGACATCAATACCACGAGAGGCGTTGTTGAGTCTAGTAAAGTCTTCACGATTCTTTACCTCTCCTCCGGTAGACAACTGCCAACCATTATTTTCCCACTTGTTCATCCACTTGGTGGCAGAATTGTACAAAAATTCGGAATCAGTTCGAACGGTCACAGAGTTATGGCCACGGGCCTTTGCCTGGCTGATTGCAGTTTCAGCTGCACGAATTTCAGCTCGATTATTGGTCTGACGACCATCACTCAGCGGGCGAGAAACATTGTCAGGATGACCAGGTCCCCAATAGACACCGTAACCTAAAACAAAACAAAAATATTATTAAACAACTTTAATAAAGTAATAATCAAAACTTATACCTGCTTGGGGGTTGCGTTGGCCATTTCCAGAGCAAGCGCCATCAGTATAGGCAACTGGACGACCATTTCCGCTATTGGAACCACGGTTGCTACCGTTGTTGCCACCACCATACCCGCCACCATACCCGCCGCCATAACCACGATTGGACATTTCAGCAGTTGAGTCAAATGAATGCCAAAAAGAGAAAACACTGAACTTAACCAGACTATAGTCTTCGAAGTTACTCCGAAGCAAACAGCGACGCAAGTCAAATTGAATTGAGCCAACAAGTACGTATCGATTAAAACGACTGTCAGTCGTATAGAGCGAGGCGGAGCTTTCGATAATTCGACCATTCAGTCACAAGACGCATTACTAAATGGCCACTCATGTGTGTGCAATGCGGCCATTAACGCGCATCGTTTGTGCGCATGTCTTCTTTCACGATCTCTGATTGGTCGGTATTGAAGTGTTGCATCAGTTGCGCCCACAATAGCTCGCAGTTTAGACAAACGAACAAAATTCGTAATCTTTTGAAACAAAACAAAAGGAATCCAAAATGAAACGACCAATACAGCAGAAGCAATGTAGTTTATTGGAATCAAATTATATTAACCTGTTGAATTTTACTAACTTAATAGAGCCACAAGACTTATCATATAGATAGAGAGATTATAATTACAAATGAATAATGTTCAATCAATAATCATCAAAAATAGCATCCTTAGCCAATTTGTCGGCCTGTTCATTCCCATAAAGGCCTCGATGCGAGTAAACGTGCTCCCAGGAGACATATTCAAGTTGTTCTTGTTGCTCCAAAAGTAACATCCAATCCTTTTTATTTGCAACTGGCCCACCGTGAATGTTACGCCAACCGTTGCTCAACCAATTGCGAATCCACTCTGTGGCACCTTTCAGTAGATACTCACTATCGGTACGGATGGCTAAACGACGATATCCGTGTCTGCGCGCAATACGCATAGCTTCAATGGCAGCATGAATTTCAGCCCGGTTGTTTGTAGGAGTGCCTTCAAGAGGACGAGACACGTTCCAAGGATGATTGTCAGCCCACCAGACACCGATACCTAGATAAAGCATAATTAGAGAATTATAACAAACAAATAAAACAGCATACCAGCTGCGGCACCGTATCGGCCGTTATTGGAACATGCTCCATCAGTGTATGCCACAATAGAACCATCGCGTTTTTCTTCGGCCATGACAAACAAAGTCATATAAAGTTGACTGGCAAAGTGGCAAAAAAAGGAAAGCAGCTTTACTGTATGCGCACGGTCTGGTCGGAGTGAAATGGCCAAATGAATGGCACACAAAGTTGTCACTCACTTATGTACCATCCTCCCTTGACTGTCAGTGACAGTGTCACTGTGTCAGCCTAGGCTTGACTTGCCAAACATTAGTGAATGTAGACTCTTCATATAGTACGTGAAAATCAAACAGTAAATACATTAACGGTTAATGATAAGTTATTGATCCATTGATCATTGGTCATTGATAACACATTCGTCTTCTGAGTCAGCACTGCTGATACACAGATACCTAAAATACATTCGGCATACAAATCATGAAACACAACGGTTAATGGACAAAAGTAATCCTTTATTTATCGAGTAAAAATATATTAATCTTAATTCAGGCATGAGTATGAGATAGAGGTAAAAGAATATTTTGACTGAAAAATAAACTTTATGAGATTACAAATGGGATTATAAGATTTAAATGGACAAAATATTAAAATTGTCTAAATATAGTGATGCTCAATAAAAAGAGTTGCTCTACTTTTTCATGTCAATACCGGAATCGGTGTATTACGACCAGTAATCATTGCGAGCCATTATGGCACCTTCTCGAGCCAATTTGTCTGCATTATGATTGCCTTCTTCATAAGGGTTACGATTACCACTATTCCCGTGCGAATAGACATGTTGCCATTCAAGATAGTCAAAATTTTGCATTTCCTCATAAAGCAGTTCCCAATCATCACGGTTGCGAACAGGCCTACGGCGGGCATTTCGCCAACCATTTTCAAGCCACTTGTAGATGTAGTCAGTAGCACCGTTGATGAGATAGTCACTATCCGTAACAATTTTCAAAGAATTATAACCTTGATCAGAGGCAATATCCATCGCTGTGACCGCTGCTTGGATTTCTGCCCGATTGTTGGTGGGTTCCCCATCAAGAGGCCATGAGACATTATCTGGATGGCCATAATCCCAAAAAACGCCAATGCCTAAAAGTGCGCACTTTGTTATATGTTCTAATGGAATAAAACACGACAATATTTACCAGCAGTGGCGCCAAACCGACCGTTCCTGAGACAAGCGCCATCGGTGTAGACGACCACAGTGCCATCGCGTTCGGTTTCAACAGGGGCATAATAATTAGACATGATTGATCAATGTAAAAAAGATATCAAATTCATTTGCAAGTTGCAACTGTTTACGAGATGCCGATTTCTATAATTAAAAAGCACCTAATTCTGAAATGAATAACAAATAATTAGAACAATGTTTGTAAAAAACAATTGTTTTGACAGAAATTGAAATTTCTAACATAAAATAAATGCAAGTCAAACCAGGTGAAGAATAGTAGTTATTAGTAATATTATTTTCCGAGCGACCGTTTCAAATGAAGCGTGTAACTCAAATGAAAGTGCTAGTTAGAGTGTTAGCACATGTGCGTCTATTGTTATAACTTCAACTGCTAGCAGCTAACAACTCTTACTTGTCAATGCAGAAGAATCTAGCAGTCAAAGCTATCACAATTGTTGGTCACTTGAAATGTTAAAATTTGCAATGGCTGCAATGCTCAAGTGCACCGCAGACCAAACAGTGAGTGAAAGAGTAGTGAACCCATTTAGATGCAATCAAAGGAAAGATTATGCCGTTGCAAAATAACAAACCCATTAGCGATAACGATGTATCACAGTACGAGTATAGTTGGCGACAAGTTCGAACTGATCAGTTTCAATAACATTTGCATGGTAACAATGTTTGAATTCCATTGACGCTCTGTTCACTGAACACTGCAGTATTATAATAATTAATTCAGTCAATGTGCAATGGCCAATGTGCCTAAATCCAATCATTGTTGATTCCATGAAAGAGGAAATGAATTATGCCGAAATGTTTCTTCGTATACAAATGATCGGCGATTGATCATTGATCGCAACCAAGTAAAAGTGAAACTATAATTACCGCTCTATTTAGCAACCGAATAGCGTACAATGGGAATAACAAAGAAGAATTAAATCGTAACTTTTGTCTTGGTAATTTTGTGTGCTATAGTAATTTGCAAACTGCATAGTTGTTTTGTCTAATTTTATTTTGCGATACAAAGTTGGAAGTTATTTTCGAGATGCTCATCGACTGTTGATTCATCTAGATCGAGCAAGAGTGAAATTTAGCTGCAAGTTGCATAACTTTGATGATCAAGACTTGATCGGCGAACGTTATTGAATCGTTGCTTGTCGAACATTGTTTGGATGTCTTGTCACAAACAATATGCAATTGCAAATGCAAGCGACCATGTATGTTTGTATACAAAATAATTAATGCTGCCGATTAATTAGTCTGCCTATCTTGCGCTTTGAAGTTTCCACAAGTCATTAATATCCATTTCATCCATATTCGACCATTGCCTAGTGCAGTCCACATTCGCTGGTCTGGTAACAGCACTGCACTTTGAAAAGTTCATTTCAGTTCATGTCAGAACACACAATGTTGCAACGTGCAAGGAATCCTTTCAAATGTGCCGTATTAATGTTTTGAGTAAAGAAACAAACCAAACTGACAATAATAAATTTAATGATTTTAGAAATAGAATCGTCGGTAACAAAGGTTGCAAAATTAAATAAAACAAAAACGTTTGCAATTATCAATGCAAATCAGAACGGTGTCAATGATGACAAACAAATTCATTGTGCACTAATTGCTTGATTAAATATTTGAGTGATGGACAAATAAATGCTTTCAATTACCGTTCGAATTAGATTACTTTGGCTTGCAACTAGTTTGGCTAAGCAAGCATTCAAACATCTTCCAAGAAGAAATAATTTCCACCTTTCTTCTGTTCAGTGTCCTTGACAGAGTTCAGTTTGTTGATTCGAGGCCGGAAATTGTTTGGGTCACGGCGGAAAGTGATGTTCAACAGCTGTAGAAAACGATTCATTCCAGCCAGAAGAGTTTGTGGTGAAGTGGCCACAGTGTCCACTGACGGTAAACCTTCAAAAACGATGACACGATCGGCTAGATAGGTAGCCATAATGAAATCGTGCTCTACAATGAAGCCAGTCTTCTTAGAGTGCAAGAAGAAACGTTTAATCACCTTGGCAGCCACCAAACGTTGTTCAGAATCCAGATAGGCAGACGGTTCGTCAATCAAGTAGACATCAGCAGGTTTTCCAAGGCACAAAATCAACGCAATTCGCTGTAATTCTCCACCGGAAAGGTTTTTTACCTCTTGATCGAGAATGTTATCAACGCTGAGTGGTTTCACTACTTCACCTTGGAAGTGAGGATGATTAAAAAAGTCACGAATCTTTTCGTACAACAGCTGACGCACA
Organism: Rhizoglyphus robini; assembly: GCA_023373905.1. NCBI lineage: Eukaryota > Metazoa > Arthropoda > Arachnida > Sarcoptiformes > Acaridae > Rhizoglyphus > Rhizoglyphus robini. Next base: position 6,302,355 of record JAKIJQ010000001.1, on the reverse strand, counting down.
GTTCCTGGGAATTTTGGACTGATCTTCTGTGGTTTGTAGCTAATGTTTAGTGTTGGCACATCGGTCTCGCCTTCGTCAGGTTTCAGGTTGCCCGCAAGCATTCGAATAAAAGTGGTCTTGCCAGTTCCGTTCTCACCAAGGAGAACAATGATTTCAGAATCCGTAAAAGTACCTGGCTCCACTCTCAGTATAAAAGAATCTCCCATCCGTTTCACCATCTTTGGGTATTCGTACCGACACATTCGTTTGATCTCTTCGTCGCTAGCTGTTTCAGCAACTTTGAATATCAACGAAGTTTCACGGAAACGAAGATTTTCGGTTGGAACAAAACCATCGAGAAAAATGTTGATACCTTCACGGACAGAGAAAGGCATAGTGACCACTCCGTATACACCGGGTACACCATAAAGACAACAGATAAAGTCAGAGAGATAGTCGAGTACTGACAAATCGTGTTCAACCACAATAATATATTTATCAGCTTGGATCAAACCGCGAATAGCTTCGGCGGCCTTCAAACGTTGTTTCACATCAAGGTAACTAGAAGGTTCATCGAACATAAAAATGTCTCCATTCTGGATGCAAACCATTCCAATGGCAAAACGTTGAAGTTCTCCACCGCTTAGCTCAGAAACATCTCGGCTAAGGACAGGAGGAGTTAGGTCCAAAACTCTACAGATTTCTTCTTTATTTTTTCGTTCATTCTTTTTGTCAATCAAGGAATCGACTGTTCCTGAAACTGCCTTTGGGATCTGGTCAACATATTGTGGCTTGATGATTGCTTTGAGGTCATCCTCCAAGATACGAGTGAAATAGTTTTGAAGTTCAGAACCTCGAAAATAAATTAAAATCTCTTGCCAATCTGGCTGATCTGCACCAAAGCGACCCAAGTTAGGTTTCAATTTTCCAGCAAGAACTTTTAGAGCTGTAGATTTGCCAATACCGTTGGTACCGACCAACCCAAGCACTTCACCTGGCCGAGGAGTAGGTAAACGATGCAACTTAAACGTATTTTGACCGTAACGATGCGTAGTTTGGGAAGTTAGATTGGAGGGCAAATTGATGATGGTGATTGCTTCTAAAGGACACTTTTTCACACAAATACCGCAACCGATACATAGTTCCTCGCTAATTTTTGAAATCTTATCATTGGGTGTCACTTCGATGCATAGTTTTCCCATTCGTACCACAGGGCACGATTTTTTACACTCCAGTCGACATCGTTTTGGCTTGCATTTGTCTGCATTGACGATTGCAATACGCGTGAGACTATCTTGGCTTTCTTGTTCTCGTTTGTTGTGTGGTGGTGGCGGCATTTTCTCTGATGGGTACCACAAAAATACAAGTGTTGTAACGATTAATTAATAAAGTACACCTGTAACGAAACAAAACATTAATAAGCAATCAAACGAGAGTCATTAACATGTGCCACGTGCGCAATGACCTTATTTGTGGAAACTTGATTGCCCTGAGAAAGAGTTAGACTACAATATACGAATCAAAGCATGTGTTGGCAAGTGTGCAAGTTATGTTCCATTGAGAAAAGCACTTACCAAACAGATGAATGCACAAAACACTCGAATCAAGATAAATTGAAACGTACACAAAAATATGATGCAAGTAAAATAAATGAATATAACCGAATATATTGGGCCAAGTAAAACGAAAATAAGACCACAAACTTAAGGCTCCTTACCTTGAAGTTGGGCCAGACAATCGAGAGTGATCCAAATAGGCGAAATGAGACAGATGAGAGCAAAAATGCGGAAATCGGTTGATTGAAAAAGAGAGACGCGACCGACAATACAACGTGTTCACCGTGGCTGTGTACCGCTGCAGGAGTAGAGGCACACAACATAACCAGAGTGGCCACAGTGGAAGTGGCATAGATGGAAGGTACTTTCTGAACCGGACAGATGTCAGCATCGGTTTGACAGAATTGCCGTCGGCGCAGTGACAAATTAGATCCTCATTGAAATACACGTAAATACCGCCTTCTGAATACATTGGCTCGAGCATGTGTTGTTATGTGATGAACAATTAAATCGATAGAAGTGAAAATTTTAAATTAAAATTGCGCAAAACTATGTTTGACAGATTTTAGCGTCCATAAATAATGATTTTGATGGCAATTTACTTATTGATTGACTTGGAAGACTTGTGTAATCCAAACTGAGATTGTCCGTAATGGAAAAACATTAACATGGTGGTGACTCACTTGACAATGACATAACGAATCGACATTTGCAAAGTTGCACTAACAATTGTGAGTTGAAGCGTTCAATTTGCACTGATGATCATTGATCGTACACGCATAAAAAATGCAATTATATTCGGTATTAACTCAGTTCAAAGAGTGCACACAATGACAACTCATAAATAGTTCCTTATTAATTTGTTTGGTGATTCATATGTGACGATTGAGTCATCGTAATTGTTCGTTCCTCATTCATGAATAACTTGGAAAAACAAATAATATGTTAAAAATAAGTGTAATATTTGATAACTTACGATTTCAATTTAAATAAAGTTGCAATTATTTATTAAAATGAAATAACAACTTTTTCGTTAAAAATATAAAGCGATTTCAAAGTTATGTTTGCGATATCGTATATGCCTGTGACAATGAAAATAAAATAAAGTTAGAGAATGTTTGTTGTCATGAGGCATAATTAATTTGATAAAGCTTTTAGTTCGTTTTGTTTTAGAGCCTAAAACATGTCTCTAATAAACATTAACATGGTAGTGACTCACTTGACAATGTCATTGTCAATGACATAAAGAATCGAAACGAAACTATTTATAATTGTACTCAATAATTTCAAATTGAATCACATGCCACCATCATCACTTAAATTTCCAAATTTCCAAATAGAGATGAACGGATTAATCACAAATCATTCGTGGGCTTTGAGTCCCATAGAGAGTACAATATAAGCAATATAAGTAAACAATATATAATTCACAGGCCATGTAATTCATTTAAATGGTGACTATTATTTGTGACATAGGACATTTGACTAATGAGTCACTTTAATGATCACAGTTATTTGAATGTGAATGACGTTGCGATACTTAATTCGACTTCGACGTAAGATTCTACGATTCCACGATTAGTAGAAGAGCTTTTAGAAGAGTTTACAAATGTGATCCCATTTGGTCATGGTGATTGCAGGAATTAAGTTTACATTGGCGAATACTCTTTTGAAAATTCTAAATTGGAATCAGCTTTCCAGTTGAGCAGCAAGTTGTGCTGACAATGTGCTCAAATCATAACGTCTTTTATTAAGGGACTCTCTTTGTAATGACATGACTAACTTGGTCAGACCAAATTACTTGGCGACAATTACAACAAGACATTACATTACTCTTACTTTCACCCCATGTACAGTGTTCCCACATTAAATATGTGTAAGCTCTCATAAGGTTTTTCTTATCTATTTTTTATCGTAGAAACCGAATCTGAAATCAGTTTGGGCGTTGCGTTGTGAAATCGCGAGTAATCTGATGAAAACCGAGATAAGGTTACGAGCTAGTTACTTATAACTTTATTTCACTTATTTTCTTATGTTATTAACTTAAATCTTATTCTAGTTTATTTAGTAGTCATATTTTGTTAATATAAATCAGAAAAATCAGTTAGATAATACTTAGAACTAAAGATAACAGCAAAAAACCAAAAATATTATTTTAAGGTTGTACAGGAAAGACAACATTTTAGGCGCAAATCCAACATATCCAAATGCTTCGAGAAAACTCGCGATTTCACAGCGCTACGTCCAAACTAACTTCAGAATCGGTTTCTATGATGAAAAATAGATAAGAAAAAGTTTATGAGAGCCTGCACATATTCATTACGGGAACACTGTACATGACGTGTTTGTTAGTAATTTGTCAATATAAATTTATTCTTTTGTGCAATCAGTACTGACTCATGACTTACTGACTGATTGCCCATTGGGCAATGCCTAACTCATATTGCTTATTTTTAATTGTCATCATAAGTTGCTTGTGCCTTCATTCGGAATGGAATGTGTCATGGACCACTAGGAAAGACCTTAATATGCTCGAGCATTGAAGATCCGGCCACAAGTAGAAATATTTACTAATCACTAATTGTTTGATTGTACGGTCAATTAGAAAGTCAAATTCTCTTGTAAAATGTCGTATGAAGAAGAAAAAACTGGTTGCACAGACAAATCAAAGCATTATTCACCAATACTAGTTTTCCGACGGATGGAGTTTGTCATTCAATGTCATCAAGTGCTATCAAGTCATCTAGTGACAATAAATATTAATTCAATTTGGTTCGACTCAATCAACATGATTCGAAGCACTGTAGCGTATTGTTCACCGGAATTCATCAAAATCAACGGCCGGTTAATTAATAATCAATATTAATTAAGTTGACTAATTCATTATGCAATTGCTCAACAGGTTATATTGTGTTTCTTGGCAAAGTTACGCGCTTTATTTACATACAGACTGGTAGATGGAAAACTTGTTAGCCAGCATGAGAATGATTTATTATCAAACAATTGATAATGAATGATGATGATATTCAAAAGCTGATTCTTGTTGACTGGGCTAAAACACTACTTGTAAGTGCAAACAATGCAAATTTCAACTGGTTAGTCATAGCATGAATCGACTACCCACTCCATTCCTCAGACACATGATCGGTGCCACTAATGTGAAGATAAAAGGCAAGAAATGTCAAAATTGCTATGTCACAACGCGACCGAATATCTTGAATGAAGCCTCTTGCACCAAAAGGGAAAGGAAGGCAAAACATAAAACCCCTATATATACAGGTACAGCTTTGGTGCTTTGGTGTTTTCCAACCAATGATTCGTTGAATTCAATTGACGCAATTCCAGAAACATTCCCCGAAGGTTTGTTAATTGCCCGATTTGAACGGGCAATGAAACTATAGTGTACGAATTTGTTTGTTCAAGGCCTTGACAGCCACGAAGAATGAGAGAAGAAATCAATTCTGATGCATCCATTTACACTATTGACAAACAAGTTGAAGTCTTAAATGTGCGGCCACGAATGCCGCCTAGTGATTTCAACAATAACGACCAAGTTGCCATCACAATTACCGAGAAAAATGTGATACCAGAAAAGAAAAAGGAAAAATTCTCTTTAAAATCGTTACTCTGTTGCTGTAAGCCTGAGGCAGGTGAATCTGGCGACGAAAAAGTAAGTATTTTTATTATGATTATTATTTATGAATGGATTTATGTTGTTTTTTTTAATATTTAGAATGATCTCGACTTAGCCAAAGAAGTAAACATCCAGGAACATTTGCTTACTTTTGCCGAATTGGAGCAAAAGTTTCAAACAAGCCTAGAAAATGGTCTTTCACAAAGTGAAGGCGAATTTCGTCTCAAGCGTGACGGACCAAACGCATTCTCACCGCCCAAAGTGACTCCCGCTTGGATTCTGTTATTGAAAGAACTTACCTTGGGATTTGCCTCGATCATGTGGTTGGCTGTCATCCTCAGTTTGATTGTGTATGGTCTCGAGCAAGTTCCCCAAGATGTAAGTTGGAAATGCCTAAAAATAGAATCACTTTATATTTACTTAAACGAATTTAATTGTAGTATATTCTGGCAATTGTGTTATTTTTTGTTGTGGTGCTTACTGGAATATATTCATTCTCGCAGCAACAAAGCAGTGGCAAGATATTTGAATCTTTCAAAAACATGATTCCACAAGTACGTTTTTCGTTTAATTTTAATTTCATAGCATGCTTAATTATTACTTAATTAGGAAACTACTGCAATTCGCGATGGCAAACAAGTGAAAATGAGCGCTAGTGACCTGGTTCTTGGTGACATTGTCTTGTGCAAAGGTGGAGAACGCATTCCTGCAGATGTTCGAATCATTAAATGCGAGAGTATGAAAGTTGACAACTCTTCACTTACCGGTGAATCAGAGCCTTTATCTCGTTCATCTGAGGCTGGCCACCAACTACCATTGGAAGCGAAGAATCTCGCATTCTTCTCCACCTCTTGTGTGGATGGCAGCGGACTGGGCATTGTAATTGCAACTGGAGACAACACGGTCATGGGCAAGATTGCCAAGTTGGTGACCAACATTCAAACACGCAAGTCACCAATTGGTATTGAAATTCATCGATTTGTAGTGATCATTGCTTGCCTCGCAATTACTGATGGGATAATCTTCTTCGTTGTTTGCATGATTTTGAGGATATCTTTCTTCACTTCCTTTATCGATATGATTGGTATAGTTGTTGGAAATATTCCTGAAGGTTTGTTTGAACATATTTTGATGTTTCTTTGTTTAATTGCAATGATTAACGAATTCTCTAGGTCTACTGCCTGCCTTAACGTTGGCGCTAACTTTGACCGCTAAACGTATGGCCAAGAAAAATTGTATGATTAAATACTTGGAAGCAGTGGAAACACTTGGATCTACCTCCACTATTTGTAGTGACAAAACAGGCACATTGACAGAGAACCGAATGACCGTTGAGCATGTTTATCTTGCTGGTCGAATAATGCGCGTTTCTCACGACGAAAATGAAGTAAGAGAAGACATGAAAGACATTGCCGCATGTTGGGATGGATATCAAAGGTATTTGGGTTGAATGGCCTTTGTGGTTTTATTTTAAATAATATTTATTAATTTAGATGTTCAAAGCTATGCTCTCGTGCCGTTTTCGTTGATAATGGTCCTGACATTATGAAACGAGCATGCTCTGGGGATGCCTCTGAGACGGCCATTTTGCGCTTTATGGAGTCAGTTTCACCAAGTGTTGTTCAATACCGAGAACGGTTTCCCAAACAAGCGGAAAGGCCGTTCAGTTCGGTCTATAAATACCAATACTCGGTGCATCGAAATACTGAAAGTAGCCGAACGGATGATTCAAACTTTTTCGTAGTCATGAAAGGGGCACCTGAGCGAATCATTAAGTTGTGTTCACATATTTTAGATGGTAATTGCTTAATTTAATTTTGTACTTTTGTTCATTGGCTATTTTGTTTTAGAAAATGGGGAAACTGTCGAATTGACCAAGCAAGGGATCGATGCTTTTGAAGACGCTTATCGAGAATTAGGATCTATGGGTGAACGTGTGCTCGCATTCTGTGACATGGAATTGCACGGCTTTAAGCCTGATTACAAGTTTGATCTCGACGAGGGAAACGACTTTGAAGTTAACAATTTGCGCTTTATTGGGCTGGTTGCTTTAATCGATCCTCCAAGGTAAAAATCTTATTGCTTTTTATTGGTGTAATTAATTTTTGTTGTAATCAGAGCTTCTGTGCCAGGCGCTATTGAAAAGTGCAAAGAGGCAGGAATCTGTGTTATAATGGTCACTGGCGACCATCCAATCACGGCACAAGCCATTGCCAAATCAATTGGAATCATTTCTGTGTCTCATCGTCGTTCAACCGCTATTTCACTGCCTAAAATTGATCGAAAGTTTAGTAAAGCAAAAAATTCCGCTTCTATCGTTATACCTGGTGATGAACTTGGAAATTTAACCGATGAAGAAGTTCGGGGTATTCTACGTGATTACAATGAAATAGTTTTTGCCAGGACTTCGCCACAGCAAAAGTTACGAATTGTAGAAAATTGTCAATTGCTGGACCGAATTGTTGCCGTTACTGGTGATGGCGTCAATGATTCACCTGCTCTAAAAAAGGCTGACATTGGGATTGCAATGGGCATCACAGGTAACTTTGAACAGATTGCATCTAGTCAATACTTACTTATTCTTTATTCTTTAGGATCGGATGTTTCAAAACAAGCCGCTGATATGATTTTGATGGACGACAACTTCTCTTCTATTGTTGTTGGAGTTGAAGAAGGTCGAAAGATTTTTGATAACTTGAAAAAGACTATTTCATATATTATGGCTGGCAATTCTTCAACGCTTTATCCTTTTGTGGTTTTTCTCATCTTGGGCTTTCCGCTGGCAATCACTCCAATCAAGATTTTGTGCATTGCTATAGGAACTGACATGGTCCCTGCCATTTCATTGGCATATGAACCCGCTGAATCAGACATCATGAAATTGCCTCCTCGAAATCCAAAAAAAGATTTTTTGGTTACTCGAAATTTACTTTTGTGGTCTTTTCTTCAAGGTGGCATCACCATTGCACTTTCTGGTTATATGGGATATTTTATCACAATGATGCAATATGGTTGGATGCCTCAACAATTGTGGCAATTGCGTGCAGCTTGGGACAGGGATACCGAAATGATCGATTGGTATGGACAGGAGTGGGTAAGTTTGTTCGAATTTTCGTTTGTGATGCTTATTTGTTGCTATTCGTTAGACATTACCTCAGCGCAATGAAATATTAGCCAAAGGCCAGACTGGCTACTTTGTCTCAGTTGTAGTAGCTCAATGGATGGACGTTTGTGTAAACAAAACACGACGAGTATCTATTTTTACGCACGGTTTCGGGCAAGTTTTATAGTGTTACGAAGATTGTATAATGTTAATATTGTCATTTCTTGTAGAAATTGGTTTCTCAACTTTAGTATTCTTTTTGAAACGGGTATTGCCTGCCTCGTGGTGTACTGTCCCGGGCTAAATGAAGTTCTCACATTTTCGCCTGTGGGCGGCTGGTCCTGGTGCACCGGAGTGCCATTCTTTTTCTATTTGCTATTCTATGAAGAATTGCGAAAGTTCGTTGTTCGTCGTTGGCCTAATTCATTCCTCGGAACAGAACTGTGTCGATAGTTATATCTTGTACATAGACATTTAATTTTTCTGTTTGAATTTGTTATTTTTGGTGATTAAATGTTTGCCAAATTCTTTTAGTTGATGTGCACTAAAACGTCATTAATGTTGAGGTCTTCTGCATTTGAATTAATTTTTTTTATAGTTTGGCCTTTTAATCTATAACTAAATGCACCGATTGGCCTAATGGCCAAGTTCGCCATTATTAGTATTAGATCGACTTTATTCAAGTTCAATTGCAGCACCCTTCAGAAATTTCTAGATTAACTAATGTTAACTAGAGAAGAAATAATAATAACAATGGAAAACTGTTTTTATTGACTTTGCTCTTACTTCGCCTCAGTAAAAGTTGCGAATTGTGGACAACTGTCAACAACTAGGAAAGATTACGGGTGGTACTGGTGACGGTGTCAATGACTTTCCTGTTCTAAAAAAGGAATTGGAATTTCAATGGGCATTACAGGTGAGGTGTACTGAAATATTGAGTAATGTCAAAATACCGATTCTTTGTGTTAGGTTTGGATGTTTCGTAACAAACAGCAGACATGATATTGATTGAATGAATATTATTAATATTGATGGATAACAACTTTTCTTCGATTTTAGTTTGAATCGAGCAAGGTCGCAAGATTTTTGTTAACACGAAGAAAGCCATTGCATACATATTGGCTGGTAATTCTTCCACTATTTTTTGATATTTTACATCTGTTGACATTCCTCCTGCTCTCACCTCAATCATATGATGCTGACAATGTTGTGAGTGTTTCACTGGGCACTGATTTGGTGGCAGCCATTTCTTTGGTCTATGAGCCAGTCTAACACTATGAACATTTCTCCTCAACCCTGCAACTGATCATTTGGTCACTCGAAGTCTTTTATGATGATCATTTTTTCAAGGGGGAATCATCGTCTGTGCTTCTGGATATATGGACTTCTTTGTTGATGATGCCCCATGATGGAGAACGTGTGGATGCCTGATCGAATTTGGCAAGTGGAAAAAAAATTGGAGTGACGACATTCCATTGAAGGACTCAGAGGCATTGACGGTGTGTTTTGGTTAATAATTGACTCATTAATTGCTTTATCGATTGAATCTCCTTTCCCACAGACTCTCCACCAACGCAACGACATTTTGTAGCAAGCACAAAGCGCCTACTTCATTGCGGCTGTGATTGCACAATGGATGGATGTGATCGTCAACAAATCACCTCTATCTTTACACATTGATTTGGGTGAGTTACTTTGTATGAATAAACTCGTTCACTCTCTGAAAGGGTTCACTTGTCTCTTGCTCTGAATTACTGCAGTTGGTTCTCAACTTTAGCATTTTGTTTGAGACACTGATTGCCTGCTTTCTAATCTACACTCCTAGTCTCAATCAGTTGTTCACCTATTCGACATTGTCTTATCGAGCATGACTTTCTGGTTACCATTCTTTTTGTACTTGTTAGCCTATGATTCATTGTTAGGATATGAAGAACATCGAAAGTTTATCGTACTCACCTATCCAAAATCATTTTTCACCAAGAATTATGCAGATAACATTGGCACATTGGTTAATGATATATAATATGGTTTATTACAATTTCAACATTAAATTAATATCAAAATAGCTATCATTGCGATATCACATAGTAGAGCATGGTCAATATGGTTGCCAAGATGAGAGAGATCGCTCTACTGCTGGCGCTAGAGCGTGCCTGCACGATAGAGGCCGACGAGAGAGTGTTCGGCCAAGTGGTGTTGGCTACTTGGTCCTTGACTGGTGGCTTGAATGTGCGGATTTGTCTGCTGATTGAACTGATGAACACTTTTCTCTCGGGTATGCTCGAATTGACAGAGGTGGTTGGATCTTGTATTACAGCCGTTGAGGTGGGCACTGGCCTCGCTGTTTCAGAAATAGCTAGTTGACTTGTTTCGGTTGGTGATGAGGACTCGGTCACTGGGCCAGTGGTTGTTGGGGATTCAGGTGTTGGCATTTGAGTTGTGGGTTGAATCGATTCAGTTTCGTGCGTTACTGTCTCTTCCACAGATGAGCCACTAGACAAATTCAAGTTGTCTATAGAACTTGATAACTCTTGCAATGTTTGGTGTGAAGCTAATTGATTAGAGTCCGCTTCTGGGTTAACAGCTAACTGTCGTGGCACTTCAACCATTATATATTCTGATTCACTTGTGGTGACTGGTGTCACTTGAGGGTCATTTGACTCTACTGACGCAACTGTGGACAGCTGAACTATGGAATTATCATTGACAACTGGCAGTGTTGGTGTTTCCAATGCCTCGACTTTCGCTTCATCTTCGAGTGGTTTTAGTTGCTCAGTCAATGTATTTTGTGTTTCTTGAGTTGCCTCTGGAGATTCTTCTGTTTGAAGAGCTGGTTCCGATTTTTGTTCAGCTAAGTCATTCAACTCAGTTTGTGTTTGAGGTCCTTCTTCTGTTGAAGCAATTGATGATAGAGGAATCGTTTCTGAAACACCTGCAGACTCTATAATCGATTGAGTAGTCAAAATCTGTGGTTCTTGCTGCTGATTGATATTTTGAGTAATTATTGGCAATTCATCTGCCAACACGGTCGATTCTTCTAGATTCGCTTCATTTGGAATCGAAACTTCTTGCGAAGATGATTCTGGCTCTGATTTTGAAACAGACGAATCAACTATTTCTGGTTGTGCTGTAATTGTGTTTTCTATCAGAAGCGTTTCTGTTGGGGACTCTGGTTCCGATTCGGCTGCAGGTGCAAACGTAGAAGCAATTGATGATTGTTGTTCAGAATTGACAGCCTCTGTGACTGGCTCATCAGCATTTGAAGTAATTAGACTTTGTGTTTGAGTATTTTCTGCAACATTTGAATCCGAATTTGATGATTCAGTTGGTGCGACAGGTTCTGTTGAAGAAACGATTAATTCGGGCTGAGGACTTTCAAATGAAGCCTCTGAAATGGTTTCTTGGTGTGGCTCAACTACTGATTCTGTCTCAGATTGCACGCTTGAAACTTGTGGAACACTTGGTGTTGTTGATTCGGTCAATGGCGTTTCTTCTGGTTGTGACTCGGAAGGTAACGTTGTTGATGGTTCTGGTTCTGGTTGTTGAGTTACCGGTAGGTCTTGAGTTCCTGACTCAACAAATGCTTTTGTTTCTGATGATGCAGAGGATTCTGGTGAGAGTGTTGTAACAGACGGAGACTGTGGTTCAGGTGTAACCGACTCGGTAGTTGTCATCTGAATTTCTGGACTCGGAATATTTTCTGGTTGAGCTATTTCTGTTGCAATTGAATCAGACTGCGAATCGGATGGTACGGGTTCATCCGAGAGTGTAACTTGCTCCAAAACCGGTAAAGTTGAAGATTCAGACTGATCTGCAGCAGTGGTGGAAACAGCTGATATCACCAGTTCGGGATGTTTATTCTGCGGCAAGTTTTGGGTTTCAGTTTGGAGCGGTTCTGTCACTTCGGATTCTGGTGAGATTGTTGTAGCAGATGATGGCTGTGGCTCCGTTGCTGTTGTCGTAATTTCTAGACTAATAATATTTTCTGGTTCGACTACTTCGGTGACAATTGAATCAGATGGCTTGGGTTCATCCGAAAGTACGACTTGCTCTAAAGGCGCCAAAGTTGAAGATTCTGGTTGTTCTGGTGCAGGCTCTAGTGTAGATGCAGCTGATGTCACCGGTGTGTCTGAGATTCCTACTTGGGTTGCTTCTACGGCACTTGAGTCCGATGACTGAGGTTCGTTCGAGGATGTAGCTAAAGTAGGAGATTCTGGAAGTTCTGAAGCAATTTTTGAAAGTGTTGTTGTCTCAGGTTCATCAGATTGCTCACTTGCTAGTGATTCTGATGTCTCTGCCTTGAAAGTAGTAACACTTTCAGGCTGGGATTCTTCGGTCTCATTTGACAACTCTGGCTCAGATGAGGTTGCAGGTTTAGATTCAAATGACGCAGCTAATGACGGATCTAATTCGATAGATTGAGTAATGGCAATTTCGGTTACGTTAGAATCTGATGAGATTTCAGATGTGATTGTTGCTGCAAAATGTTCAGACTCGACTGCTTCGGTTACTAGCGTCTCAGGAATGCCATTTTCGGTTGGGGCAACATCCGGCTCACTTGAATCGGACACAGAATGTGGTTCAGCTGAAATTGGAACGGTCTCAGAGGCATCACTAATTTGTTGTTCGTTTGATTCCACTGGAACACTTGAGGTATCTGTTGGTTCAACCAATTCCGTTGCTTGTTCTTTCTGCAAATCAAGTGACAATGAAGTAGTTGGTAATTCAAGAAGAGAAGAATCAGCTTGAGGAGTATTCAAATTATCATTTGACGACTCTGGTGCTTGTGTTGAAGCTATTGCTTGGGACTCAATAGTTTCCGTTGCAGTTTCTGGTGATGCAACTTCCATGACAGTCAGTGAACCAGCTTGAGTGGTTGCACTATTGGGTTCTTCTGACTGAAAAACACTATGTTCGGCTATTGGCAATTCTGTGGCGGAGACTTGAGCATCGAGTACATCTTCCGATGGAATTGGGAGAGCAACACAATGCAGAACCAAGAAAGCACCTACAACAATTGGAAAGAGTCGAGCCATCATTGGAAGAAACCCACAACTGTCAATCAGTGAAAATATTCATACACACACCAAATAGGAAAGTATGTCGCCACTTATATATTCAAATGAGCTTAACCAGAGATGCATGCGATGGAGAGCAAGTATTGTCACTGCATCATGCTGAACGTTAGACAAACTTTGTTCTGTTTTCCTAAGCCAACTTTGTCGATAAGATTAAGTGGACTGGGACTAATTTGTGTATTTTCCAAAGCGTTACGTTCGGTACAGATGTGAGGTGATGATACATTGGGTGGCTAATAAGTGCACATTTGGGCACAGATATATCATATATGCAACTGACTGATTGACAAAGACGGATGACCAATGAGGACGAAATCGAACCATTTGCACTGCATCATTATTCGTAGTGATTATTTATGATTCCAATTGGCGGCCGGGTGAGTGAGAACATGAATTATTGCTTTGATTGAGAACAAATTGATTGGACAAATTAATTATCATTGGGGTTAATGTCGCAAAAGAGACGATAGCGATCGTGACGTGATATAAAGCGTGTATATTCATTTGTTGCCCCCATGTTAGTACGAAAGAAGTGTTATCGCAAAACCATTTGGCAGACAGACTTGTGTTCGAAGTGGGCCAAAGTAATAAATAAATTTCCCATTTGCGTCAAAAGTTGAGGACATGTGCATGGGCAAGATCGAAGATTGTGGCCAAGATTTCGGTGGAATAGTCAATATTTCCATGATTGACTGTCAATCGATGGAGAAGTACTGGACGGGGCTGGCTAAAGAAAGCTTATTAATCAGATCTAAAGAAATCGTCCCAAAAACCCAATTCTGTTCTTAAGAAAACTGTTCACAAACCGTAATAAATCATAGGCAAACATTATTGCAATGAGCAATGTAATTAGAACAACATTAAGATAAGGATATCAGAAAATAAAAACAAGTAGAAAGATGATTACGATGCTCAGGGATAAATGAGGTTTTGTTCAATGCTAAATACATTGAAACTGTTTTGAGGGGTGAGACAAAGATGAGGCAAAAAGGGAGACAGAAAGACAAACAAGAAAGCAAAGCAGTGTCGTGAATGACGCAAAAGTGATGTACTAGATTGTTTAATGAAACTAATTAGGGATGAAAGAAAGTGGACAAATACAATGAACATAAGATAACCGAATAGTTATCTTATTTATAATGCAAAATTCATATTAAGGATAAGTAAGTAATTAAATAAATTTATTGATAAAGATTAAATTGAGAGAATATAAATTAATTAGAATATAAAATAAAGTAGATCAAGGATTGTGTGAAAAATATGAGATACTGATTGAATAATACCGATTGTTACCAGAGGAGGAAGTAGAGAAGAGAACTGATCAATGCAATAAAAGCTGAGAGATTGTGGGCATGTGCACTACTTCCTTCGGTGGTGGATTCGGGAGGGAGGGAAGAGGTTGGGATTGACTCGGAGACATTGTTCGATTCGGTGGTAGACTCGGGGATGATTGAAGTGGTTGCCATGGTGGTAGGGTTGGGGGTGGGGTCGGGAGTTGGAGTGAAGGTAGTTGAAGAAGTGGTGGAGTTATAATCAGTGATTGTAGAATCATCAGGAATATTGGTGGGTTGGGTGGGAGTTGAGCCAGGCAAAGGTGAAGAGATGATTGGGGTTGTTGCGGCAATGGTACTCGAAATGGGCGAACTCGAAGGGAGAGTGCTCGAAGAAGAATTGGTGACGGGTTCAGTTGTTGGTTCATGGGTTGTAATTGGTTCTTGTTCAGTGCTGGTATCTGTGATGGGTTCATCACTGGTGGTAGACGAATCGCTCGAAACAGGTCCTTCGGTTGTCACTGGTCCTTCGGTTGTCACTGGTTCCTGTTCAGTGCTAGTATCTGTGATGGGTTCATCACTGGTGGTAGACGAATCGCTCGAAACAGGTCCTTCGGTTGTCACTGGTTCTTCGGTTGTCACTGGTTCCTGTTCAGTGCTAGTATCTGTGATGGGTTCATCACTGGTGGTAGACGAATCGCTCGAAACAGGTATTTCGGTTGTCACTGGTTCCTGTTCAGTGCTAGTATCTGTGATGGGTTCATCACTGGTGGTAGACGAATCGCTCGAAACAGGTATTTCGGTTGTCATTGGTTCTTCGGTTGTCACTGGTTCCTGTTCAGTGCTAGTATCTGTGATGGGTTCATCACTGGTGGTAGACGAATCGCTCGAAACAGGTATTTCGGTTGTCATTGGTTCTTCGGTTGTCACTGGTTCCTGTTCAGTGCTAGTATCTGTGATGGGTTCATCACTGGTGGTAGACGAATCGCTCGAAACAGGTATTTCGGTTGTCATTGGTTCTTCGGTTGTCACTGGTTCCTGTTCAGTGCTAGTATCTGTGATGGGTTCATCACTGGTGGTAGACGAATCGCTCGAAACAGGTATTTCGGTTGTCATTGGTCTTCGGTGGTCACTGGTTCCTGTTCAGTGCTAGTATCTGTGATGGGTTCATCACTGGTGGTAGACGAATCGCTCGAAACAGGTATTTCGGTTGTCACTGGTTCCTGTTCAGTGCTAGTATCTGTGATGGGTTCATCACTGGTGGTAGACGAATCGCTCGAAACAGGTATTTCGGTTGTCATTGGTTCTTCGGTTGTCACTGGTTCCTGTTCAGTGCTAGTACCTGTGATGGGTTCATCACTGGTGGTAGACGAATCGCTCGAAACAGGTATTTCGGTTGTCATTGGTTCTTCGGTTGTCACTGGTTCCTGTTCAGTGCTAGTACCTGTGATGGGTTCATCACTGGTGGTAGACGAATCGCTCGAAACAGGTATTTCGGTTGTCATTGGTTCTTCGGTTGTCACTGGTTCCTGTTCAGTGCTAGTACCTGTGATGGGTTCATCACTGGTGGTAGACGAATCGCTCGAAACAGGTATTTCGGTTGTCATTGGTTCTTCGGTTGTCACTGGTTCCTGTTCAGTGCTAGTATCTGTGATGGGTTCATCACTGGTGGTAGACGAATCGCTCGAAACAGGTATTTCGGTTGTCATTGGTTCTTCGGTTGTCACTGGTTCCTGTTCAGTGCTAGTACCTGTGATGGGTTCATCACTGGTGGTAGACGAATCGCTCGAAACAGGTCCTTCGGTTGTCACTTGTTCCTGTTCAGTGCTAGTATCTGTGATGGGTTCATCACTGGTGGTAGACGAATCGCTCGAAATAGGTATTTCGGTTGTCATTGGTTCTTCGGTTGTCACTTGTTCCTGTTCAGTGCTAGTATCTGTGATGGGTTCATCACTGGTGGTAGACGAATCGCTCGAAATAGGTATTTCGGTTGTCATTGGTCCTTCGGTTGTCACTTGTTCCTGTTCAGTGCTAGTATCTGTGATGGGTTCATTACTGGTGGTAGACGAATCGCTCGAAACAGGTATTTCGGTTGTCATTGGTTCTTCGGTTGTCACTGGTTCCTGTTCAGTGCTAGTATCTGTGATGGGTTCATCACTGGTGGTAGACGAATCGCTCGAAACAGGTATTTCGGTTGTCACTGGTTCCTGTTCAGTGCTAGTATCTGTGATGGGTTCATCACTGGTGGTAGACGAATCGCTCGAAACAGGTCCTTCGGTTGTCATTGGTTCTTCGGTGGTCACTGGTTCCTGTTCAGTGCTAGTATCTGTGATGGGTTCATCACTGGTGGTAGACGAATCGCTCGAAACAGGTCCTTCGGTTGTCATTGGTTCTTCGGTGGTCACTGGTTCCTGTTCAGTGCTAGTATCTGTGATGGGTTCATCACTGGTGGTAGACGAATCGCTCGAAACAGGTATTTCGGTTGTCATTGGTTCTTCGGTTGTCACTGGTTCCTGTTCAGTGCTAGTATCTGTGATGGGTTCATCACTGGTGGTAGACGAATCGCTCGAAACAGGTATTTCGGTTGTCACTGGTTCCTGTTCAGTGCTAGTATCTGTGATGGGTTCATCACTGGTGGTAGACGAATCGCTCGAAATAGGTATTTCGGTTGTCATTGGTTCTTCGGTTGTCACTTGTTCCTGTTCAGTGCTAGTATCTGTGATGGGTTCATTACTGGTGGTAGACGAATCGCTCGAAACAGGTATTTCGGTTGTCATTGGTTCTTCGGTTGTCACTGGTTCCTGTTCAGTGCTAGTATCTGTGATGGGTTCATCACTGGTGGTAGACGAATCGCTCGAAACAGGTATTTCGGTTGTCATTGGTTCTTCGGTTGTCACTGGTTCCTGTTCAGTGCTAGTATCTGTGATGGGTTCATCACTGGTGGTAGACGAATCGCTCGAAACAGGTATTTCGGTTGTCATTGGTTCTTCGGTTGTCACTGGTTCCTGTTCAGTGCTAGTACATGTGATGGGTTCATCACTGGTGGTAGACGAATCGCTCGAAACAGGTATTTCGGTTGTCATTGGTTCTTCGGTTGTCACTGGTTCCTGTTCAGTGCTAGTACCTGTGATGGGTTCATCACTGGTGGTAGACGAATCGCTCGAAACAGGTATTTCGGTTGTCATTGGTTCTTCGGTTGTCACTGGTTCCTGTTCAGTGCTAGTATCTGTGATGGGTTCATCACTGGTGGTAGACGAATCGCTCGAAACAGGTCCTTCGGTGGTCACTGGTTCCTGTTCAGTGCTAGTATCTGTGATGGGTTCATCACTGGTGGTAGACGAATCGCTCGAAACAGGTCCTTCGGTTGTCATTGGTTCTTCGGTGGTCACTGGTTCCTGTTCAGTGCTAGTATCTGTGATGGGTTCATCACTGGTGGTAGACGAATCGCTCGAAACAGGTATTTCGGTTGTCATTGGTTCTTCGGTTGTCACTGGTTCCTGTTCAGTGCTAGTACCTGTGATGGGTTCATTACTGGTGGTAGACGAATCGCTCGAAACAGGTATTTCGGTGGTCACTGGTTCCTGTTCAGTGCTAGTATCTGTGATGGGTTCATCACTGGTGGTAGACGAATCGCTCGAAATAGGTATTTCGGTTGTCATTGGTTCTTCGGTTGTCACTTGTTCCTGTTCAGTGCTAGTATCTGTGATGGGTTCATTACTGGTGGTAGACGAATCGCTCGAAACAGGTATTTCGGTTGTCATTGGTTCTTCGGTTGTCACTGGTTCCTGTTCAGTGCTAGTATCTGTGATGGGTTCATCACTGGTGGTAGACGAATCGCTCGAAACAGGTATTTCGGTTGTCATTGGTTCTTCGGTTGTCACTGGTTCCTGTTCAGTGCTAGTACCTGTGATGGGTTCATCACTGGTGGTAGACGAATCGCTCGAAACAGGTATTTCGGTGGTCACTGGTTCCTGTTCAGTGCTAGTATCTGTGATGGGTTCATCACTGGTGGTAGACGAATCGCTCGAAACAGGTATTTCGGTTGTCACTGGTTCCTGTTCAGTGCTAGTATCTGTGATGGGTTCATCACTGGTGGTAGACGAATCGCTCGAAACAGGTATTTCGGTTGTCACTGGTTCTTCGGTTGTCACTGGTTCCTGTTCAGTGCTAGTACCTGTGATGGGTTCATCACTGGTGGTAGACGAATCGCTCGAAACAGGTATTTCGGTTGTCATTGGTTCTTCGGTTGTCACTGGTTCCTGTTCAGTGCTAGTATCTGTGATGGGTTCATCACTGGTGGTAGACGAATCGCTCGAAACAGGTATTTCGGTTGTCATTGGTTCTTCGGTTGTCACTGGTTCCTGTTCAGTGCTAGTACATGTGATGGGTTCATCACTGGTGATAGACGAATCGCTCGAAACAGGTATTTCGGTTGTCATTGGTTCTTCGGTTGTCACTGGTTCCTGTTCAGTGCTAGTACCTGTGATGGGTTCATCACTGGTGGTAGACGAATCGCTCGAAACAGGTCCTTCGGTTGTCACTGGTTCTTCGGTTGTCACTGGTTCCTGTTCAGTGCTAGTATCTGTGATGGGTTCATCACTGGTGGTAGACGAATCGCTCGAAACAGGTATTTCGGTTGTCACTGGTTCCTGTTCAGTGCTAGTATCTGTGATGGGTTCATCACTGGTGGTAGACGAATCGCTCGAAACAGGTATTTCGGTTGTCATTGGTTCTTCGGTTGTCACTGGTTCTTGTTCAGTGCTAGTACCTGTGATGGGTTCATCACTGGTGGTAGACGAATCGCTCGAAACAGGTATTTCGGTTGTCACTGGTTCTTCGGTTGTCACTGGTTCCTGTTCAGTGCTAGTATCTGTGATGGGGTCATCACTGGTGGTAGACGAATCGCTCGAAACAGGTATTTCGGTTGTCACTGGTTCCTGTTCAGTGCTAGTATCTGTGATGGGTTCATCACTGGTGGTAGACGAATCGCTCGAAACAGGTATTTCGGTTGTCACTGGTTCCTGTTCAGTGCTAGTATCTGTGATGGGTTCATCACTGGTGGTAGACGAATCGCTCGAAACAGGTCCTTCGGTTGTCACTGGTCCTTCGGTTGTCACTGGTTCTTCGGTTGTCACTGGTTCCTGTTCAGTGCTAGTATCTGTGATGGGTTCATCACTGGTGGTAGACGAATCGCTCGAAACAGGTATTTCGGTTGTCATTGGTTCTTCGGTTGTCACTGGTTCCTGTTCAGTGCTAGTATCTGTGATGGGTTCATCACTGGTGGTAGACGAATCGCTCGAAATAGGTCCTTCGGTGGTCACTGGTTCCTGTTCAGTGCTAGTATCTGTGATGGGTTCATCACTGGTGGTAGACGAATCGCTCGAAACAGGTATTTCGGTTGTCATTGGTTCTTCGGTTGTCACTGGTTCTTCGGTTGTCACTGGTTCCTGTTCAGTGCTAGTATCTGTGATGGGTTCATCACTGGTGGTAGACGAATCGCTCGAAACAGGTCCTTCGGTGGTCACTGGTTCCTGTTCAGTGCTAGTATCTGTGATGGGTTCATCACTGGTGGTAGACGAATCGCTCGAAACAGGTCCTTCGGTGGTCACTGGTTCCTGTTCAGTGCTAGTATCTGTGATGGGTTCATCACTGGTGGTAGACGAATCGCTCGAAACAGGTATTTCGGTTGTCATTGGTTCTTCGGTTGTCACTGGTTCCTGTTCAGTGCTAGTATCTGTGATGGGTTCATCACTGGTGGTAGACGAATCGCTCGAAACAGGTATTTCGGTTGTCACTGGTTCCTGTTCAGTGCTAGTATCTGTGATGGGTTCATCACTGGTGGTAGACGAATCGCTCGAAACAGGTCCTTCGGTTGTCACTGGTTCTTCGGTTGTCACTGGTTCCTGTTCAGTGCTAGTATCTGTGATGGGTTCATCACTGGTGGTAGACGAATCGCTCGAAACAGGTCCTTCGGTGGTCACTGGTTCCTGTTCAGTGCTAGTATCTGTGATGGGTTCATCACTGGTGGTAGACGAATCGCTCGAAACAGGTATTTCGGTTGTCACTGGTTCCTGTTCAGTGCTAGTATCTGTGATGGGTTCATCACTGGTGGTAGACGAATCGCTCGAAACAGGTATTTCGGTTGTCACTGGTTCCTGTTCAGTGCTAGTATCTGTGATGGGTTCATCACTGGTGGTAGACGAATCGCTCGAAACAGGTCCTTCGGTGGTCACTGGTTCTTCGGTTGTCATTGGTTCTTCGGTTGTCACTGGTTCCTGTTCAGTGCTAGTACCTGTGATGGGTTCATCACTGGTGGTAGACGAATCGCTCGAAACAGGTATTTCGGTTGTCATTGGTTCTTCGGTTGTCACTGGTTCCTGTTCAGTGCTAGTACCTGTGATGGGTTCATCACTGGTGGTAGACGAATCGCTCGAAACAGGTATTTCGGTTGTCACTGGTTCCTGTTCAGTGCTAGTATCTGTGATGGGTTCATCACTGGTGGTAGACGAATCGCTCGAAATAGGTATTTCGGTTGTCATTGGTTCTTCGGTTGTCACTGGTTCTTGTTCAGTGCTAGTACCTGTGATGGGTTCATCACTGGTGGTAGACGAATCGCTCGAAACAGGTATTTCGGTGGTCACTGGTTCCTGTTCAGTGCTAGTATCTGTGATGGGTTCATCACTGGTGGTAGACGAATCGCTCGAAACAGGTATTTCGGTTGTCACTGGTTCCTGTTCAGTGCTAGTACCTGTGATGGGTTCATCACTGGTGGTAGACGAATCGCTCGAAACAGGTATTTCGGTTGTCACTGGTTCTTCGGTTGTCACTGGTTCCTGTTCAGTGCTAGTATCTGTGATGGGTTCATCACTGGTGGTAGACGAATCGCTCGAAACAGGTATTTCGGTTGTCACTGGTTCCTGTTCAGTGCTAGTATCTGTGATGGGTTCATCACTGGTGGTAGACGAATCGCTCGAAACAGGTATTTCGGTTGTCACTGGTTCCTGTTCAGTGCTAGTATCTGTGATGAGTTCATCACTGGTGGTAGACGAATCGCTCGAAACAGGTATTTCGGTTGTCACTGGTTCCTGTTCAGTGCTAGTACCTGTGATGGGTTCATCACTGGTGGTAGACGAATCGCTCGAAACAGGTATTTCGGTTGTCACTGGTTCCTGTTCAGTGCTAGTATCTGTGATGGGTTCATCACTGGTGGTAGACGAATCGCTCGAAACAGGTATTTCGGTTGTCATTGGTTCTTCGGTTGTCACTGGTTCCTGTTCAGTGCTAGTATCTGTGATGGGTTCATCACTGGTGGTAGACGAATCGCTCGAAACAGGTCCTTCGGTTGTCACTGGTTCCTGTTCAGTGCTAGTATCTGTGATGGGTTCATCACTGGTGGTAGACGAATCGCTCGAAACAGGTATTTCGGTTGTCACTGGTTCCTGTTCAGTGCTAGTATCTGTGATGGGTTCATCACTGGTGGTAGACGAATCGCTCGAAACAGGTCCTTCGGTTGTCACTGGTTCTTCGGTTGTCACTGGTTCCTGTTCAGTGCTAGTATCTGTGATGGGTTCATCACTGGTGGTAGACGAATCGCTCGAAACAGGTCCTTCGGTGGTCACTGGTTCCTGTTCAGTGCTAGTATCTGTGATGGGTTCATCACTGGTGGTAGACGAATCGCTCGAAACAGGTATTTCGGTTGTCATTGGTTCTTCGGTTGTCACTGGTTCCTGTTCAGTGCTAGTATCTGTGATGGGTTCATCACTGGTGGTAGACGAATCGCTCGAAACAGGTCCTTCGGTTGTCACTGGTTCCTGTTCAGTGCTAGTATCTGTGGTGGGTTCATCACTGGTGGTAGACGAATCGCTCGAAACAGGTCCTTCGGTTGTCACTGGTTCTTCGGTTGTCACTGGTTCCTGTTCAGTGCTAGTATCTGTGATGGGTTCATCACTGGTGGTAGACGAATCGCTCGAAACAGGTATTTCGGTTGTCACTTGTTCCTGTTCAGTGCTAGTATCTGTGATGGGTTCATCACTGGTTGTGGACGAATCGCTCGAAACAGGTCCTTCGGTGGTCACTGGTTCCTGTTCAGTGCTAGTATCTGTGATGGGTTCATCACTGGTGGTAGACGAATCGCTCGAAACAGGTCCTTCGCTTGTCACTGGTTCTTCGGTTGTCACTGGTTCCTGTTCAGTGCTAGTATCTGTGATGGGTTCATCACTGGTGGTAGACGAATCGCTCGAAACAGGTATTTCGGTTGTCATTGGTTCTTCGGTTGTCACTGGTTCCTGTTCAGTGCTTGTACCTGTGATGGGTTCATCACTGGTGGTAGACGAATCGCTCGAAACAGGTATTTCGGTTGTCATTGGTTCTTCGGTTGTCACTGGTTCTTCGGTTGTCATTGGTTCTTCGGTTGTCACTGGTTCCTGTTCAGTGCTAGTACCTGTGATGGGTTCATCACTGGTGGTAGACGAATCGCTCGAAACAGGTATTTCGGTGGTCACTGGTTCCTGTTCAGTGCTAGTATCTGTGATGGGTTCATCACTGGTGGTAGACGAATCGCTCGAAACAGGTATTTCGGTTGTCACTGGTTCTTCGGTTGTCACTGGTTCCTGTTCAGTGCTAGTATCTGTGATGGGTTCATCACTGGTGGTAGACGAATCGCTCGAAACAGGTATTTCGGTTGTCATTGGTTCTTCGGTTGTCACTGGTTCTTCGGTTGTCATTGGTTCTTCGGTTGTCACTGGTTCCTGTTCAGTGCTAGTACCTGTGATGGGTTCATCACTGGTGGTAGACGAATCGCTCGAAACAGGTATTTCGGTTGTCACTTGTTCCTGTTCAGTGCTAGTATCTGTGATGGGTTCATCACTGGTGGTAGACGAATCGCTCGAAACAGGTATTTCGGTTGTCATTGGTTCTTCGGTTGTCACTGGTTCCTGTTCAGTGCTAGTATCTGTGATGGGTTCATCACTGGTGGTAGACGAATCGCTCGAAACAGGTATTTCGGTTGTCACTGGTTCTTCGGTTGTCACTGGTTCCTGTTCAGTGCTTGTACCTGTGATGGGTTCATCACTGGTGGTAGACGAATCGCTCGAAACAGGTATTTCGGTTGTCATTGGTTCTTCGGTTGTCACTGGTTCTTCGGTTGTCATTGGTTCTTCGGTTGTCACTGGTTCCTGTTCAGTGCTAGTACCTGTGATGGGTTCATCACTGGTGGTAGACGAATCGCTCGAAACAGGTATTTCGGTGGTCACTGGTTCCTGTTCAGTGCTAGTATCTGTGATGGGTTCATCACTGGTGGTAGACGAATCGCTCGAAACAGGTCCTTCGGTTGTCACTGGTTCTTCGGTTGTCACTGGTTCCTGTTCAGTGCTAGTATCTGTGATGGGTTCATCACTGGTGGTAGACGAATCGCTCGAAACAGGTATTTCGGTTGTCACTGGTTCTTCGGTTGTCACTGGTTCTTCGGTTGTCATTGGTTCTTCGGTTGTCACTGGTTCCTGTTCAGTGCTAGTACCTGTGATGGGTTCATCACTGGTGGTAGACGAATCGCTCGAAACAGGTATTTCGGTGGTCACTGGTTCCTGTTCAGTGCTAGTATCTGTGATGGGTTCATCACTGGTGGTAGACGAATCGCTCGAAACAGGTCCTTCGGTGGTCACTGGTTCCTGTTCAGTGCTAGTATCTGTGATGGGTTCATCACTGGTGGTAGACGAATCGCTCGAAACAGGTATTTCGGTTGTCACTGGTTCTTCGGTTGTCACTGGTTCCTGTTCAGTGCTAGTATCTGTGATGGGTTCATCACTGGTGGTAGACGAATCGCTCGAAATAGGTCCTTCGGTGGTCACTGGTTCCTGTTCAGTGCTAGTATCTGTGATGGGTTCATCACTGGTGGTAGACGAATCGCTCGAAACAGGTCCTTCGGTTGTCACTTGTTCCTGTTCAGTGCTAGTATCTGTGATGGGTTCATCACTGGTGGTAGACGAATCGCTCGAAACAGGTCCTTCGGTTGTCACTGGTTCCTGTTCAGTGCTAGTATCTGTGATGGGTTCATCACTGGTGGTAGACGAATCGCTCGAAACAGGTATTTCGGTTGTCATTGGTTCTTCGGTTGTCACTGGTTCCTGTTCAGTGCTAGTATCTGTGATGGGTTCATCACTGGTGGTAGACGAATAGCTCGAAACAGGTCCTTCGGTTGTCACTGGTTCTTCGGTTGTCACTGGTTCCTGTTCAGTGCTAGTATCTGTGGTGGGTTCATCACTGGTGGTAGACGAATCGCTCGAAACAGGTCCTTCGGTTGTCACTGGTTCCTGTTCAGTGCTAGTACCTGTGATGGGTTCATCACTGGTGGTAGACGAATCGCTCGAAACAGGTATTTCGGTTGTCATTGGTTCTTCGGTTGTCACTGGTTCCTGTTCAGTGCTAGTATCTGTGATGGGTTCATCACTGGTGGTAGACGAATAGCTCGAAACAGGTCCTTCGGTTGTCACTGGTTCTTCGGTTGTCACTGGTTCCTGTTCAGTGCTAGTATCTGTGGTGGGTTCATCACTGGTGGTAGACGAATCGCTCGAAACAGGTCCTTCGGTTGTCACTGGTTCCTGTTCAGTGCTAGTATCTGTGATGGGTTCATCACTGGTGGTAGACGAATCGCTCGAAACAGGTATTTCGGTTGTCACTGGTTCTTCGGTTGTCACTGGTTCCTGTTCAGTGCTAGTATCTGTGATGGGTTCATCACTGGTGGTAGACGAATCGCTCGAAACAGGTCCTTCGGTTGTCACTGGTTCTTCGGTTGTCACTGGTTCCTGTTCAGTGCTAGTATCTGTGGTGGGTTCATCACTGGTGGTAGACGAATCGCTCGAAACAGGTCCTTCGGTTGTCACTGGTTCCTGTTCAGTGCTAGTATCTGTGATGGGTTCATCACTGGTGGTAGACGAATAGCTCGAAACAGGTCCTTCGGTTGTCACTGGTTCTTCGGTTGTCACTGGTTCCTGTTCAGTGCTAGTATCTGTGATGGGTTCATCACTGGTGGTAGACGAATCGCTCGAAACAGGTATTTCGGTTGTCATTGGTTCTTCGGTTGTCACTGGTTCTTCGGTTGTCATTGGTTCTTCGGTTGTCACTGGTTCCTGTTCAGTGCTAGTACCTGTGATGGGTTCATCACTGGTGGTAGACGAATCGCTCGAAACAGGTATTTCGGTGGTCACTGGTTCCTGTTCAGTGCTAGTATCTGTGATGGGTTCATCACTGGTGGTAGACGAATCGCTCGAAACAGGTCCTTCGGTGGTCACTGGTTCTTCGGTTGTCACTGGTTCCTGTTCAGTGCTAGTATCTGTGGTGGGTTCATCACTGGTGGTAGACGAATCGCTCGAAACAGGTCCTTCGGTTGTCACTGGTTCCTGTTCAGTGCTAGTATCTGTGATGGGTTCATCACTGGTGGTAGACGAATAGCTCGAAACAGGTCCTTCGGTTGTCACTGGTTCTTCGGTTGTCACTGGTTCCTGTTCAGTGCTAGTATCTGTGATGGGTTCATCACTGGTGGTAGACGAATCGCTCGAAACAGGTATTTCGGTTGTCATTGGTTCTTCGGTTGTCACTGGTTCTTCGGTTGTCATTGGTTCTTCGGTTGTCACTGGTTCCTGTTCAGTGCTAGTACCTGTGATGGGTTCATCACTGGTGGTAGACGAATCGCTCGAAACAGGTATTTCGGTGGTCACTGGTTCCTGTTCAGTGCTAGTATCTGTGATGGGTTCATCACTGGTGGTAGACGAATCGCTCGAAACAGGTCCTTCGGTGGTCACTGGTTCCTGTTCAGTGCTAGTATCTGTGATGGGTCCATCACTGGTGGTAGACGAATCGCTCGAAACAGGTATTTCGGTTGTCATTGGTTCTTCGGTTGTCACTGGTTCCTGTTCAGTGCTAGTATCTGTGATGGGTTCATCACTGGTGGTAGACGAATCGCTCGAAATAGGTCCTTCGGTGGTCACTGGTTCCTGTTCAGTGCTAGTATCTGTGATGGGTTCATCACTGGTGGTAGACGAATCGCTCGAAACAGGTCCTTCGGTTGTCACTTGTTCCTGTTCAGTGCTAGTATCTGTGATGGGTTCATCACTGGTGGTAGACGAATCGCTCGAAACAGGTCCTTCGGTTGTCACTGGTTCCTGTTCAGTGCTAGTATCTGTGATGGGTTCATCACTGGTGGTAGACGAATCGCTCGAAACAGGTATTTCGGTTGTCATTGGTTCTTCGGTTGTCACTGGTTCCTGTTCAGTGCTAGTATCTGTGATGGGTTCATCACTGGTGGTAGACGAATAGCTCGAAACAGGTCCTTCGCTCGAAACAGGTCCTTCGGTTGTCACTGGTTCCTGTTCAGTGCTAGTATCTGTGGTGGGTTCATCACTGGTGGTAGACGAATCGCTCGAAACAGGTCCTTCGGTGGTCACTGGTTCCTGTTCAGTGCTAGTATCTGTGATGGGTTCATCACTGGTGGTAGACGAATCGCTCGAAACAGGTATTTCGGTTGTCATTGGTTCTTCGGTTGTCACTGGTTCCTGTTCAGTGCTAGTATCTGTGATGGGTTCATCACTGGTGGTAGACGAATAGCTCGAAACAGGTCCTTCGGTTGTCACTGGTTCTTCGGTTGTCACTGGTTCCTGTTCAGTGCTAGTATCTGTGGTGGGTTCATCACTGGTGGTAGACGAATCGCTCGAAACAGGTCCTTCGGTGGTCACTGGTTCCTGTTCAGTGCTAGTATCTGTGATGGGTTCATCACTGGTGGTAGACGAATAGCTCGAAACAGGTCCTTCGGTTGTCACTGGTTCTTCGGTTGTCACTGGTTCCTGTTCAGTGCTAGTATCTGTGATGGGTTCATCACTGGTGGTAGACGAATCGCTCGAAACAGGTATTTCGGTTGTCATTGGTTCTTCGGTTGTCACTGGTTCTTCGGTTGTCATTGGTTCTTCGGTTGTCACTGGTTCCTGTTCAGTGCTAGTACCTGTGATGGGTTCATCACTGGTGGTAGACGAATCGCTCGAAACAGGTATTTCGGTTGTCATTGGTTCCTGTTCAGTGCTAGTATCTGTGATGGGTTCATCACTGGTGGTAGACGAATCGCTCGAAACAGGTCCTTCGGTGGTCACTGGTTCCTGTTCAGTGCTAGTATCTGTGATGGGTTCATCACTGGTGGTAGACGAATCGCTCGAAACAGGTATTTCGGTTGTCATTGGTTCTTCGGTTGTCACTGGTTCCTGTTCAGTGCTAGTATCTGTGATGGGTTCATCACTGGTGGTAGACGAATCGCTCGAAACAGGTCCTTCGGTGGTCACTGGTTCCTGTTCAGTGCTAGTATCTGTGATGGGTTCATCACTGGTGGTAGACGAATCGCTCGAAACAGGTCCTTCGGTTGTCACTGGTTCCTGTTCAGTGCTAGTATCTGTGATGGGTTCATCACTGGTGGTAGACGAATCGCTCGAAACAGGTCCTTCGGTTGTCACTGGTTCCTGTTCAGTGCTAGTATCTGTGATGGGTTCATCACTGGTGGTAGACGAATCGCTCGAAACAGGTATTTCGGTTGTCATTGGTTCTTCGGTTGTCACTGGTTCCTGTTCAGTGCTAGTATCTGTGATGGGTTCATCACTGGTGGTAGACGAATCGCTCGAAACAGGTCCTTCGCTCGAAACAGGTCCTTCGGTTGTCACTGGTTCCTGTTCAGTGCTAGTATCTGTGGTGGGTTCATCACTGGTGGTAGACGAATCGCTCGAAACAGGTCCTTCGGTTGTCACTGGTTCTTGTTCAGTGCTGGAATATGTGTTCCCTGATTCTGTCGTCCATCCCTCTGATGTACTTATGCTGGAATCTGTGCTGCCTTCTGTTGAATATTGCGGCGTTGAACCTAATCTATGACTAGATTCTTCATTTGCTCTGTCGTCATCATAATACACAAAATTATTCTCAACCTTTCTTTCTTCTCTTCTTTTTTTCTTGTGAACATTGTTTTGGTTGACCCCTTCTTTTTTGAAGGCCTTCTCTTCTTGTATGAGCACATGTTCGTTGACTTGTTCTATCCAAAATTTAGACTTGATCCAAGTCCACCAGTTCGACTCCTTTTGTTCACTTTGCACACTACCGAACGGTGCTGCACTCAACAAGCTGTACGCAATGAACTGAACACAGAAGACAAGTAGTATTGTTTTAGTTACTCGATGCATTGTTTCAAGTCATGTGTATATCGTCCAATTGTTCAGTAGCCAATTAGTTGTATACACATGTTGCATCAATCACCGTATTGCACCACTGCACAGTATGTCTGTTTGTCGTCTCTGTTTTGGTCCGTTGTTTTGAATTAGTTCGCTGGTCGTGTATCTGCTTTTGAGACAATTCTTTCCTTGTCTGGCTCATTATCTCATTTCATCAGCTTTATGGTGTTTAGTTGTATTTATTACCCTTTATTCCCTTGTCCCCTATATTCCATATCTCATTTACACATTTCACTGTATCTCAATTTGTGTTTATAATCTTTCATTATTTTATTGTTTCTTCTTCTTCTTCATTGCTCGGCCCTTTTGATGTCCTAGTCTTGAGTCTGTCCATTTGCATCGGTGCACTCGGTTTGACCATATATTTGTCAAATTATGAATGTATCACGCATTCCTTTATAACCCTTCTCGCAATTGCTATTTATGTAATTATTATAATATCAAATGCAATTTCAAACTTAATCCCGGATTTAAATATAAAACTCGTCCAATAAATTTTATGGTATTTCACCTCCGCCATTGCTATTATTATTACGTTACGTTACAACGTGCCAATTGCCACTATTGCCAGTTGAGGATGGTGTCTCGCCTGTTCCAATCTCACTCCGTCATGGCAACCTTCAATTGACGCAATGTTGTCCTCGTTTGATTGATGCTTGCACTGAACACTTGTGTTCTTTCGTTATCGGATTGCAATTCTTTCTCAGTAGCCCTCATTTGAACAATTTCTTTAATTCCATTGTAACAAATATAATAAAACAATATTTATAGTTTATATAATCTAATTTTTATTGAGTTATAAATTTAATAATTAAAAAACATCATTTTAAAAATCGATTATTTAACTGAGCAATACTAGAAAGGCACCAACGGCACACCAAAACATGCATAGTGAATGGACTTGTACATTCATTCCTGCGCTGCTTTCGGATGTAGTTATCTCTGGCTCTGTAGAAGAACTTTCTGATGAGTCCTCTGATGATTCTGTTGTTGGAATGTATGTTTCGCTTGATTCTCGGAATTGTGGCCATTCTTCTTGGCCATTGGCATATTCTTGTTCGTCCAGCTCTATTTCGGCTGGTTGTTCGGCGTTGACTTTGTTTAGCAGCAGCACCACCACGCCACACACCAGCAGGAGCACCAATGTTGCACTGTTGGGCATAGTTTCACTTGTTGCAGCAAGTTTCAATTGAACAAAAAGTATCTCACACAACTTACAACCAATGTCTCGATCCATTGGGCGAGTTGGCTTATATACTTGCCAGTTGGGCCAACTGGTCTCGATTGTCTCCAGATGAATTAATCCATCACTAATTTATGGTTTTAATCTCCATAATTATTTCCAACTTTGACATTTGCAATCCCTTAATTCGAGAGGCATTCGTTCTTCGGAATTGCACTCGTTCGTATATTAACTCTTAATTACATTTGGTTTTAATTGTTTGTTGTCCTAATTTGTTTTGCATTATATTTGTTCATTGTAACTCGTTTTGCAATACAATTATTTAGTCAATTTACTTAATTGGTTATTTTTTTAGATTTGTTGTTAATTACGTGAAATACTTTTTTTTCTAATAAAATCGAACAAAAATAATAATCATAGAGGTTAAAAGCAGTGAAACTGATATTTCCACATTAGCTCCTTTTCCGGGGAGCGTTGCCGGAGGTTCTGTTGGAAGTTCTGTTGGAGTTCCAGTTGGAGGTTCTGTTGGAGTTACAGTTGGAGGTTCTTCGGTTGTTACTGGTTCTTGTTCAGTTGTGGGATCGGTGATTGGCTCCTCACTGATGGTAGAAGGTTCGCTCGAAACGGGTCCTTCGCTCGAAACTGGTTTTTGTTCAGTTGTGGGATCGGTGATTGGCTCCTCACTGATGGTAGAAGGTTCGCTCGAAACGGGTCCTTCGCTCGAAACTGGTTCTTGTTCAGTTGTGGGATTGGTGATTGGCTCCTCACTGATGGTAGAAGGTTCGCTCGAAACGGGTCCTTCGCTCGAAACTGGTTCTTGTTCAGTTGTGGGATTGGTGATTGGCTCCTCACTGATGGTAGAAGGTTCGCTCGAAACGGGTCCTTCGCTCGAAACTGGTTCTTGTTCAGTTGTGGGATTGGTGATTGGCTCCTCACTGATGGTAGAAGGTTCGCTCGAAACTGGTTCTTGTTCAGTTGTGGGATTGGTGATTGGCTCCTCACTGATGGTAGAAGGTTCGCTCGAAACGGGTCCTTCGCTCGAAACTGGTTCTTGTTCAGTTGTGGGATTGGTGATTGGCTCCTCACTGATGGTAGAAGGTTCGCTCGAAACTGGTTCTTGTTCAGTTGTGGGATTGGTGATTGGCTCCTCACTGATGGTAGAAGGTTCGCTCGAAACGGGTCCTTCGCTCGAAACTGGTTCTTGTTCAGTTGTGGGATTGGTGATTGGCTCCTCACTGATGGTAGAAGGTTCGCTCGAAACTGGTTCTTGTTCAGTTGTGGGATCGGTGATTGGCTCCTCACTGATGGTAGAAGGTTCGCTCGAAACGGGTCCTTCGCTCGAAACTGGTTCTTGTTCAGTTGTGGGATTGGTGATTGGCTCCTCACTGATGGTAGAAGGTTCGCTCGAAACGGGTCCTTCGCTCGAAACTGGTTCTTGTTCAGTTGTGGGATTGGTGATTGGCTCCTCACTAATGGTAGAAGGTTCGCTCGAAACGGGTCCTTCGCTCGAAACTGGTTCTTGTTCAGTTGTGGGATTGGTGATTGGCTCCTCACTGATGGTAGAAGGTTCGCTCGAAACGGGTCCTTCGCTCGAAACTGGTTCTTGTTCAGTTGTGGGATTGGTGATTGGCTCCTCACTGATGGTAGAAGGTTCGCTCGAAACTGGTTCTTGTTCAGTTGTGGGATTGGTGATTGGCTCCTCACTGATGGTAGAAGGTTCGCTCGAAACGGGTCCTTCGCTCGAAACTGGTTCTTGTTCAGTTGTGGGATTGGTGATTGGCTCCTCACTGATGGTAGAAGGTTCGCTCGAAACTGGTTCTTGTTCAGTTGTGGGATCGGTGATTGGCTCCTCACTGATGGTAGAAGGTTCGCTCGAAACGGGTCCTTCGCTCGAAACTGGTTCTTGTTCAGTTGTGGGATTGGTGATTGGCTCCTCACTGATGGTAGAAGGTTCGCTCGAAACGGGTCCTTCGCTCGAAACTGGTTCTTGTTCAGTTGTGGGATTGGTGATTGGCTCCTCACTAATGGTAGAAAGTTCGCTCGAAACTGGTCCTTCGGTTGTTACTGGTTCTTGTTCAGTTGTGGTATCGGTGATTGGCTCCTCACTGTAGGTTGAAGGTTCACTCGAAACTGGTTCTTGTTCAGTTGTGGGATCAGTGCTGTCTCCAGGAATAACCGTAGTTGTGTCCGATGGAGCAACCGTGGTGCTGTCCGTAGAATTATCTGTCGTTAAGTCTTCTCTTTGTGATAGATTTGGTACATGATCAACCGGGTTTGTCATTACATATTGAAGAGCACAGAACAAAATGAATACAAAATGTAATTTGGCCATTTTGGTTCAAATGACTTAAAAATAGATGACACTCACAGTAACTATTAGTCTAACAATTGTAAAATTTGTAATCCAATGCACCATTCTTATATCAAATTGTATCAAATATTTCTAATACCAACGTAGAAAATTCTTGGTACTTTATTACTGAGCCAAGTGCTATGTCAATAATGTCTCTAATTGGCATTCACCTATAGCACATACTAATGACTCATTAGTCTATTTGGTCTTATTTGCTATTTGATTGCATTCGTGTTCTTGTTAAATGTATTGCATTTTTTATGGTCGTTTCTATTAAAACTGTAAAGGTCACTTCAAGCATTTATAGTGTCATCTATTGTCATCCATTTTATCATAAATTTCTAATTCCATAATGCATATCTATAATCTCACTTTACCGTTCATTGGCATAGGAATGCACTTTCCCTTTCAAACCGCAATCATTTGGGAATGTTGTGCATTTTAAGTTGTTAGCAAATAAAATTAAGGATAATTTGCACTAGTGAATGATGCATTTTCACATGAGCCGCACCATAAAACACGGATCATTACAATGATCACTATTTTCATTAAGAAAACAAGGTAATTTTCCTCCCGCCAAATCTTATAATGTTCAACGTTGACAAAGACAAGGCGATTTGGTGGCGCTCTTAGTAGGAATTTAGTTTTATTTACGATATATTAATTACAACTCACAAAATGCACTTAACTATAGTAATAACGTCCACTTTGTCATTACTGGATATAGGTGATGACAAATTATTATTATTATATCATATGACTCATATCACAAATTGGTATGCTTTGTTTTGCTTCAATTGCAATAGAGTTTCTTATTTATTGATTTAGGGTTTCAAATTGTCAATAAATCAATCAATAGAACACTAACCTATAAGCGGAGATACATTGATATGGCAGTAAATTATTGATCATTGATCAATCAAATTGTAATAATTCATTTATAATCCAATAAACCAGAATTACGAGTTTTACAACATTGTGCAACACTCACTCTGATCATTCAATTTGTAATAATATTTATTAACAATAACATGATTGAATACTTATAGTTCGACAAGTGGTATTTACATCAGGGTAATTGAAACTAATTCTTGTAATCATAATTTGAACAGACTGAGAAATACTGAAACAATCACAATGGCGAAAGAAAGCACTTGTGCATTTGCTCCACCTCCAGCTGGACGTGGTGTTGTGGTGGGTTCTAAGGTTGTGGTCTCGTTTGGATCTTCGGTTTCATCCGTGCCCGTAGAGGAATCTGTGGGTTCCACCGAGTCACTCGAGTCGTCTTCGGTCGTATTTGGCTCCTCGGTTAGTGGTTCAGTTGGCGGATCACTTGGCGCATCGGAACTGTCTGTTGATGGCATCTCTGAATATGCATTTTCTTCGTTGTTGTCATTCAATTCCAAATATACTTGTCCGCTTTGATCTGGTGAATTCTTATTTTGTGTTGGATTAGCTTCGACATTCAACAGTAGAATTGCGAGAACATAGATCCCAATGACACTCATTTTGACGTTCATTTTGTCTCGAATCGTTTGCAGCGAATCAACCAAATGGAAAAAAGTAGAAAGAGTTATCGTTCAGTGATTTCCAGTGCGGTCGGTGCATTCCATTTATATTTGATCAACCTAACCCGGAGGCGCCCCAGTTTGTCAGCACAATGTCTTATCGCGTATCGCTTTGAACAATACTGTTGAGTTTGATGCGAATAACTACAACTCAGTACAAATCAATGAGCTGGAATGTGCCATCACGGAGTTATGCACGCTTCTGATTTATGGACCTTTGGGACCGTTTCCACTGTGGCTGCAATCCCAAGCAGCTTCCATTTGCATTAGGTGTCAGTGACGTAACCATGCGCTAAGATGACGAGAGTGAGTCAAATTTTATTGTTCAAATATGATTTATATTGAGTTTATTTGCTCAACCCGTTGTGCTAGTGTGTGTGTGTCTTTGGCAATGCAAGCCATTGTTGGAATTGCTCGAAATCGGTCAATCACCAATGAGCGCACCAGCAAATAGCCTATAACCAATAATGGAACAATACAAGGTTTAATATCAATTACATTAGGCAACGTGACGATATATTACACAATTATGGTTGTAATTGCATACTGTAATAAATACAAAGCCGAACGTAAAAGAAACGTTAAATATAGAAATGCAATAGATAGCGGGAAGAAAGAAACAAGCTTAGGCTTTGGCTTTACTTTTAGTGTCTCGGACCGGTCTATGCGACAATCGTCGATTGATCGTCATTCATCAGTTTCTTATTGCCCCCACTAAATAGTCCATCGCGGATATAGCAACAGTACTGGGGAAAGAATCGAATTATCACGAGGTCCAGTGCGATCAAACAGTACATCAGCACAATAACGGCAAACACACAGTGAGTGTACGCTCGCACTTGTGCCATTCTGGCTATTTCGCTTATGCTTGGATCAAACGATTGTTCGGAGTGCGAAGTTTCATTTGTGTTCGTAGAGAACAAACTGGACTCACTTGACACTTAAATGAAATAATACTCTGTTAGTGATTGGACTCTAATCTATATATATAAATTTATTTCACTACTAACCATTTGTCAGAGAGCTGCTTGGTTGGACCTCGAGATTTTGTTTCACTTTTGAATTAATCGAAATCTGAAGCTCTTTCTTGACATTGGACATTTTGACTCTTGACTCTTCCATGGTCAAGTGTCCATCTATTGCATACGATGAGACCAAAAGAATGACCAAAAAGATAGTGTTAAGCTTCATCTTGCTGAACGATCAGTACAGAGAACAAACACGAAAAGACTAGTCAACTATGTTCAGCATAAGATTCACACGGTGTTGATAGTGCCGCATTCAATTATAATATATTGTAATCTCGCCATTGACAAATTACTGAATTGACTGTGTAATGTAATTTGGTCTGTTCGACCGCTGAGCAATTACGTTTCATGTAATTGTCTATTCGATAGGAAGCAAAAACAAGCAATGACAATGAGCTAGGCGGCCAAATATATCTCGACGAGTCGAGTCATTAATGTAGCTACTAGCACTAGTGTAACGAGTGGGCCACCGAACCATTTACTTTCAACAAGTCACTTATTTACGCTATACGAGTCGAATTTGTTTGATGAAATTTGACTCATCTCGTGACATTGCTTCGAAAAATGCATTTTAAATTTGTCCTTTGTCGGCGCACTTTGGCACTGTACCGTTCAAGTGAATCCCGGAATTGGTGCATGTGTCGAGTCTAAGGATGTTATTGAGTCCACTTTACGAGGATCATTAGGGGGCCTCATTAAACTATCAGTAAGTGGTGACAGTCACTCAACTGCATTATGTCAACATTGAATGACATTGAGCCATAAACCAT
The DNA here is from genome assembly GCA_023373905.1 of Rhizoglyphus robini. Classification (NCBI taxonomy): domain Eukaryota; kingdom Metazoa; phylum Arthropoda; class Arachnida; order Sarcoptiformes; family Acaridae; genus Rhizoglyphus; species Rhizoglyphus robini. Next base: position 6,266,583 of record JAKIJQ010000001.1, on the reverse strand, counting down.
AACGGATCTTATCCGCTTACCTCCAACCCATTTAATCTCACGTTGGAACGCAATACTTTTATTGCACTCCAAGACAGTCCAAGTCTGTGCACTTTATGGTTTATGGTCATATTTTTCTGACTAAAATGTCGGGTGTCGTTTTGGGTGTCATGTCATATGCGAGTCATCGAGGGCCATCCATCAAGCTATCATAGGACAGACAGAGTGAATTAAACAAAGTTTTTACTGTCACCACGGTATGCGATAAGATAGAGCAACACTTGATAGCACTCGACACAACAGACATGCAACTCCAGTGTGATGACTCTGGTGAGTGTGACGTATCAAAACGACGACCAACAAATGAAGGCAACTGGTGGTGCTGGTGTGGTTTGTTCTCAGAAATGAAACACCACATGGTTGGCTATTCTTTGTTCAATTAATAATGCTCTACTTGCTTGCACGTGTGAATCATCAGTGAGGCAAAGACAACAATGGCCAGTGAGTCATCCTGTATTGCCGCTAATGGGAATAATATGAAACCAATCAATTTGTATGTTGTGCCACCGAGTCCACCATGTCGGGCAGTGATCATCGCCGCCAAATACATGAAAATCAGCGTCAACCTCATATACGTAGACTTGATGAAAGGTCAGTTTGTTTATTTGTTGCAGTAATTGAGTCAGTGTCAAAGAAACATCGATTGGTTTACTAACAATCACGTAACTCCTCTCAATGAGCCAGTGAACTAAAGATAATTGTGATGTCGTCGATCGATTGCACAATGAGAGAATCATTCTACATACTAGTATAGAGGAAACAATAGTCATTTTAGTTTGTTGAACTGTTGCATCGAAAGAATCTTTTGGAAAGATTGAAATTGCCAAAAAATAATTAAAAACAATTTATTATTGAATTAAACATTATTTTGATGTTTCAGGCGAACAAAAGCAAGATTGGTTCGTGAAATTGAACCCTCAGCATTGCCTGCCCACCATCGACGACAATGGCTATATCCTCTGGGAAAGGTAACAAACACTGGGAGATTTCCATTAGTGACAGCTTTAACTAATCCACCACTATTAGTAGATATTATGGCCAATTTAGGTCATTAATTAGCATACTTTTAGTGAGAACTAGTGTGACTAATAGTTTTTATTTACATCTAGCCGTGCCATAATGACATACTTTGCCAATTGCTACGCCCCCGACAACCAAATCTATCCGAGCGACCCAAACGAACGAGCCATCGTGGACCGACTGCTTCAGTTCGACCTCAACGTGCTCTATCGATCATTGGGCGAGTTTCTCATTCCAATCGTTCGTGAGAACAAAGTGCTGTCCAATCTAAACCCTGTCAAGGGCAGAAAGGTGACCGAGGCCCTTTCCTATTTGGAGTCTGTCCTCACCGCCAACACATATGTCGCAGGTCGCCACCTGACACTGGCAGATTTCTCAATTTATTATAGCATGGAGTTTGCCTCTGAGTTTCGGTATGACTTCTCCAAGTTTGTTCGCATTGGTGCTTGGTTTCGACGGCTCAAACAAGAGATTGCCTCCATCGACCAATACATGAACTACACAGTAGTGCGGTCTGTCTGCCACAGCGCCAACAGTTTCTCCATGGAGGGAGCGAATGAAAAGTTTAATTCTTGCGACCAGATCGGCACTTGTAATCTGGACAAATTGTGCGTAGAAGACAACGAGATCACACAAAACAATTGCGGCAAGGTGGTTTCTCGTGAAAGTCACGACTGCAAGGTTGTGACCAACTACTCTACCAAACAGTTTGAAAATCAAACCAGTCAGAATCTGTTCGATATACTCAAAAACACAGGTGGAAATTTGTTTGACAGTCCAAAATAAAACAGGTGCAATATAAACAACAATAATAATTTTACTTACATTTATGCAGTACACGCACAACAAAACAGGTGCTGTGTCCATCATTCTGGACTTCATTGTAGACGAGATGTCACTGATCTCAATTAATTTTCGCTGTGGATGAATGTACTTTCAGAATTTTCATGAGATCATCAGAAAATCATTTCTGTGGGTTAGTTTGCGGTGATTACTTTCAATCCAAAGTTGAATTAAGCTTAAATAATATGTAATAATAAAAAATAATACTATGCACAAGAGGTCTGAGTGGGAATATTCGTCAATTCAAACTGACAATTGTGGGGCACTCCTAAGAAAGACACAAGTTCAAAAGATTACCACGGGTCAAGGGGTATGCGAGATTTTACAATTTACAGTTTATTTTGTTATAATTTCTGTAGTTAGTAAACTTGAAATTCGAGCAAAAAATCCAGAAATCAAAACACACAATATAAATATTCGTTTGTCAAACAACTCGCACACTACAAACAATGGTTTAATAGCTCTTGCTTCAATGCGCCATTGGTCACATGGTATTGTTTTGGTTTGTTGGCAAATGGTGCATTTTTATTAAGCAAAAATGTGCGAAATTAAATGAAAATGGTAACGACAATGTTATTTTATATCTTATAGTTACTTTTATCACTGTATTAATTATTTTGAATTTTAAATTTTTAAGCAACAGAGCACATACAACACATTTGTCATCAAATAAATAAAACGAGTTAATTAAATTAAAATGAAACAAATTGAATGCAAGCATTGTATGCAACAACATTGGAACAATGGAATAATTGCTTCGAATGAGCTCTACATGTATATTATACATTGCAGAATGCAAATCAGTGCGCTAGTATGTATTGACCATGGCTTCTTTCTCAGTAGACCAAACTATTTCAAGTTTCATCGCCCTGTCTTGTATGCTTTCATTTGTTTCCACAATGTCTACTCAGAGCCAACGAAACATCTCAACGACCGTTCCAGGAAACGTTTCAACGACTGTTCCAAGTAACTTTTCAACACCTATTATTACGACCATTCAAACGGTGAATTCGTCAAACTTGAGCAAAACGACTAGCATGTACACTCCAGAGGACACTCAGGAGTACTCAACATTTTTTACTATAAAACCAAGCAACTTATCTTCAACTACCAACTCCTCCAAATACCTTGGTTTTATTTTTCCAGTTCTGGTGGTATTTGTCACATGTCTAATTGCTATAGGAATCGTTATCTACACAATGTATCAGAATTGCACTCAAAAGATAATCGAACCCAAGCAACCCGAACTACAATTCGATGATACTTTGTGCAATGAGACGAATTTACGCTTCGAGTATAAGGCCATATTTCGAGTAGGCAATCCAACGGAGGGATTTGACATGAAGAATGGCTTTGTGGACTTTCAAATATTGGGATGTAAAGACACCCCATTAACAAGTTCAAACAGGTATGTTACTAAATTAGCTTTAAATCCGCAAATACATTTAAATCATTATTCTTAGATATAAGTTAAACTTACTGACTGACAGTTGTGAATTGCATCTTTTTATTGGTCGACCTACAAGAATGCCTCCAATCACCGGAATCCTAGCTAGACACGGTGATTCAACTGGAAACATTATTCTCTACGACTATCTGATGGTTGATTTAAATGAAGGAAAGGTAGTTGATATTCGCCAATTCAACCAATACATCACCAAAAAGGATGTCATTTTTCGAGGCACAATTCCTTCGTGGAAGCCCAAACCAAAGTCAATACTCGAAGAAGATGAAGAAGCGAAGCAAAATAAATTTCTAAATTCATTATTTGATTGGACCCAATTTGAACTGCTTGTCTTCACTTCAAGTACTATCATGCTAATCGGTTTCTTGTTAATGCTGTTTGAGTATTTCAATTGGTACTCCACTGGCAGACCGGACGATGGCTCACTTTATCATTCAATGCTGAATGTTTTGTATGTAGCTCCAATTGTTTCGCTATTCGTATTCATCATCTTTGTCATCAAATATGTTAACCAAAAGTAAATATATATGTCCCTACATATACCATGATAATATTTTCAAATTCAATTTTGTTTCTACTATAGGAAATCTTCCAATGACATTACTTTTGATCAGTCTGGCTCCTATTACAGCAAATACTTTATCCCTTCGTTGGTCTTTTTCAGTGGGTTTATTGGCATATTACTTATCGTTATGAGCTGCTCTATTTCGTTCGTAAAATCTATCTACTGGTTTGGCGCATTTTGTTTTGTATCTACTTGTGTGCTTGGACTTTTGGTCTTGGCCCTGACTTATGAGAGCACCAAGAATACTCCCGAAGAAGACACAATCAAAGGCTTAAATGCCAGAAGCAGAGCCATTCATTTGAAGAAACTCTACCAAAGTCAGAATCAAGGTGTTAAAACAACATTTTTTTTGCCTGCAAGTGTCTCCAAAAAGCAGATGCCAATTTCTACATTTGGCCCTAAGATGTTGAATCCCAATAATACTTACCAAAAGCAAAATGTCAAACAGTCAATGCCTAACACAAGTGGCAAAAAAGCAAAAGAGAATGCTAAATGAGTAATTATTTTTACATAAACATGACAATTAATTGTTAATTTTTAGACTCAAAACGCCTTTAAAAATGGCAAGCCCTCAAATTCAAAGTTCAGAGTAGACTTGCGACAAATTATATTAATTATTCTTGAGCAATTAATCATTAATAATATAATCGCTCAAATCGATTATTATAAAACTTATTTTTAAGAATAAAACAAACCGATTTGTTTTGCTTTATCAAGAATTTATTTTATTTAAGATTAATTGTTACTAAATTAAATATACTAGATTCAAACTGTGGAATTTTGGTTATATTTCGCCCAGCGAAAAATTCCAACGAAAAAATATTTAACTAGATGCATATTTTGCTTACTTGCTCATGTGCGACCCAATCCAGTTGAGATAATTGGGAACATAGGTGTACACTCCTGGATAACCCTCCTGAGCACAGCCGTACCCAAAGGATACGATTCCAAACTGGGTGTAGACTTGGTTTGTGTTGGGAATGGTCATTGGCCCACCTGAATCGCCCTACAATCAATGTAGCAGTGAGCATCAAGTGAAATGAAGTGCTATACCAACCTGACAGGTGTCTTTGCCACCCTTCGCGAATGAGGCACACACAACATTGTTCCAGTCGAGGTAGTTGTTCTGTCCCATCAACTCGGTATAGGTGGACTTGCACTGTTCGTGGTCCGAAATGGGAATATTCACTTCGTACAATGCAGGGCTCGAAGCAAAATCGGTCTGGTTGTGCACTCCCCAGCCAACCATGGTCGCCACTTGGCCTGTCTCACGGCCAACAGTGGAGCCTAGCTCTGGCAGACAAACTGGCGACACGTTACTGTCCTCGAAGTTTAATGCCGCCTGGAGTTTGAGCAGTGCAACGTCGTCATTGTGGTAACTCGGCGAGTAGTTCTCATGTGCAATGATCGACTCGAGCTCTACAAATTGACCACTTTGAGCGAGATAGTGAGCACCAACCTTCACCACGAAATCGCTTGCAGTCAGAGTTTGGAAAGGTCGCTTGATGCAATGAGCGGCAGTTAGAATATATCGCTCGTTGATGATGGAACCTCCGCATTGAAAGAATTTTCTATCGCCATTTTTGCGATACAAAGCAATTGCCCAGGGCCACGAGTTAGGAGTGGCCTCGTCGCCACCAACGATCAAATTGCTTGTTTTCATTGGACGAATTCCACATCCTGCCAGACCAAAGTGAGTTTGCATTGAATCACCGTAAATGTACTTGCCTTGCACCTTGCCCGGAGTCACTTCTGTAGCCGGTTCGTTGGGACAGCACTTGAGGAATGAAGCCAATTTGCCTGGACAGTTGACTGCCTTCATGCCTTCGCCCAGAGTGGCACAGCTTCCAATCGTGCATTTGCCTTCTTGTCCCTGTCCGGTGGCGCACTTGATTCTAAGTCGACCATTGACAATGCTGTCGATTATACCGAGAATTGCTTTGCCGTTTTCGGGGTCGTCCAAATCCGATTCGGCATCAATGTCACTGATATCACTATCGGTGACGTTGCCGAGAATTTGAGAGACATCCCACACAGGATGACTCCAGATACTTACAAAAAGTGAACACACGAGAACAAGGTTGAACAGATTCATTGTCGCAAGAAGAATAACTTTTTCTGGGAAAGGAGCCGAGCAGTTTGTGCTTGCAAAGCAAAGTGAAGCCACCAGGCCAGACAACCAGACCACAAGACACACTTTGACCACATCTTGGATGTCTTTATATATGTTCCAAGGGTTCGTTTCACATCCACTTTATCTGCACTCGGAATTGAGCGATTCGAACGAAGCAATGACCAAAGACCATGTGTTGCTCATAAAGCGTGCACTATCGTCATCGCCTCATGACCAGTCATAAATAGCATCTAAGTGGGCCAAGGGAACCAGAGCACTCACTAATTAGGACACACCGCACAACTTTCAACTTGACCTAGCCGGCTAGCCAACCTGTCAACCACTCTCAGATTGCCACTCTCCGCGACACTGCACTACACCTCAATGCCAATTTCAAGTTGAACATAACAACGGCGTTGCCTTACCAGAACCATGACCACGAAAAGACGTCCACATTGTCCACTGGGTCGATGGAAAGTTTGCCTCGACTATGGTCAAGCTAATAATGCCGTTCGCACCCACATGTGTACGCTTGTTACTGTTTTGGCCTTTGTCGCATTGCATCACATGTCGCCATTTATATGACTGCCGGGTAATATAAAAACATTGAGTGGCAATTAGACGCGGTCTTGTGATTGCTAATGTTCTCTTATCGAGAATGTCTTGGCGCCCGCCCGACTGAGGTCACTCTTCGACGACACGAGCAACATTGACATTAACGCTGGCTAATTGTTTTATTGCTTTCGATGGGTCTAACGGTCTATTCCGAGAATATCCATTACTTTTCAATTCGATTGAATTATTCAATTGATTGATATATTGAAGCATTTCTATATTTGGTTAATCTGAATTGACTACTTTCTGTTCGGTGGAAAACAGTCAGGTCATTGCAGTTTTATGTTCCAATCAATGGCAATCTAGTGGAATGTCAGTCCAAACACGGCCAGCAGTAACAAACGCAAACATTTACACAAAGTAGACAACCACTACAATGGCAACCAATTAATTAACCAGTCATGGTGTAACTGTAATGTAATGAATCGAATGTTCACAATACAAAACAATTCCAGCTATAAACAAGCGAGGAACACGCAAACCTTATCAGCAAGACCTCGTTTGACAAAACCACAAACAGTCTAATTGGTAGCACCTGGGGAAAGACCACTCAATTTGGGGTTATTTTTCTGAATATGCATTACACTATTCATACCATAATAAGCAATAAAGTACTGTAAAATCATTGTCATTGCAACACTACAGGTACAGTTTGTACTTGATTTATGTCATAAAAAATTTGATCTTTTTGGGTTTAGTTTTGTGTAAGAAGTCCCAAATTGAACCTAAATTTGAACTAAAATATAGTTCTTTCAATGATGATAAAAAATTATCAATATCAAAGAAAGCTTGCTTAAAGATAACTTACTGAGCGTTAAAGCCAAAATTTTCTGAGTCGCCATTCGTATTGTTGAATTGCCGTGCTGATCAAAATGGCCATGTTCTGTCGGGAATTTTAATCTTAATCAGGTATTGAAATTCTGTAAAACAGATGAATATGACGAGTTTGTTTTGCCGCCAAAAATAAATACTCACTAATTAGTGGTTCATGTAGCTAATGTTTCCAATCGAGAAATAATATCTCTGCATTGTCATCACAAGTGGCTTACGTAAAAGTCCATAATTATCTATTTCTTATTGTATAGTACTTTTTGTTGGAAATCAGTCTCGTTCTGAATTGTAAATATATCATACCGTGCCTGTGTGCAAATTGGCCAAACCATGCAATGAACCAGTGCCTCGAGACAAATGATGATTTTGGACATGGCCACAAACCAGTTGAAGTATATCACAAATATAATATGCTTTTCTTTATCAGAAACTTCTGAGAAAGAAGTGTCGGCTAGTGACGCATCCGGTGGCCTCGAGGCAACAGTTTTCTCTTTGACCACATGTCACAATAGAATAACTCTCACTCTCTCCTTCACTATGCCAATTGAACATAGTTCCGATTTCCAAATGTCGGTACCGTATGGCCACATTCAGGGTAACGTGTGGGCATGTCCACAACACATGATATCAAACGAGGATACAGTCAGGATCGTCGGTAATATTTTCATTGAACATTTCCTATTGCGATAGATTTATTCGTTAATAGCTTTGCACGGCTGGCAGGACAACTGTGGCTCATTCGAAAAAGTTAATTCCGAAACTGCCAAACTGCCACATTGTGGCCATTGGATTTCCTGGTTAAGCTGGTTTCATTGGTTAAGTCTTCTACCTGGTTGTCCTTACAACGAGGGTTGCTTAGTGAATGAAGTGATCTTCTCTTTTTTCTCAAATATCCAAAGGCATCGAATGTTTATTAAACACAGGCACCAAATCAGGTCACTTGACCACCACAATATTCTTCGAATTCTCGAAACAATCAATTTAAAGCTTTACAATTCCAGATATTGAACGATTTGTTGACAATCAATTATTAACTACATGAGCAACTTGAAGTATGCTATGTTGATCATCAAGGAGAAAAATTGTATTATCTTTTACAAGTCTGCAGTTGCTAATCGCCGAATCGGTTCATTGATTTCTGCCAGCAACAATTCAAGTCCATTCAAGTACCCGGTGCGCATTTGATACCCAAATGAAGTTTCTGTCATCATAACTGCATTCATTGTAGGAAAAGAGAAAAATAATAATCTGGAACCACAAGAATCCGCTTGATATTTCTCTAATGATAGCTTGTACAATCAATTTCTCTATTATAAGATTTATAAGTTGAAAGAAATGCACTAATAAATGCACTTAGAATGCCCAAAAGAGCTCTTTGCTGGCATAAGAGTAACGTCCTCTGTGCATGGCTTCAATGTTGTTGCTGCAGCCTGCAGTAGCACAGTGCAATTTGAGTTAAATTAGGGGTTCGTGATCACATATTTACCCGAAAAGCATTTTCTGATAGATTTAATGAGCATTTGTTGAGCAACCAGAAGCTTGACATTGTCAGTTGCATTGGTGCTGGGGCGGCAGCGCCCAAATGCGATATATTGTACCAGGTGTACCAGAGTAACGTCATATATGGAAAAATTTAGATGGCTTTTGTGGGCAACATGCAATTTTCTCAGCTCATAGGTGGGAGGCCTGGTAGCACTTCAAAACTAGCAAAACAAACTATTTTCTTCTCTTGCGAAATTGTTCATGCGATTCACTGGAACGTCCTTTCGGCGACTCTCAGCGGCATTGCGTTTTCATTGCCATAAACCAAGGTCACAATTTGCTGTGGATCAACATTTAGCTTTGATTTGATTTGACTCAATCCATTAGTACGACAGTCTGTCAAGTTATTCTTTACAATTTATGAATTAACGAATTGAAAAAAATAATTGAAACCTTGCGCTGTTTATTTATTTATATGTGCTTTTGATTAGACCAATTAGTAACTTTTCCTACTGTTCAACATTTCCTCAAACACTTGCGACTTGTCTGTTCGTGTTTTGATTTGATAAGATCGTCACTGTCTTCACATTGAAGTCACACATTGCATACACTTCACACATCTTAATGTAAGTCATTTCTAGTCGAACACGTCATTAACCAATGTAATTGACAGTTTACTTATTAAAACAGGATTAATCTAGATTTAAATATCACACAAATGGTTCTCATAGGAAATGAATGAATTAAATTTTAAATACTACACTTTTTAGCGATGTCTATATATTTTTACGATATCATTGCTTCATTTTCACTTTAGTGTATTTGTCATTTTGTGTGTTAATAATTGAAAATTAAGAAATCTATTGAGTTGTGCCAAACTAGCTCATTTGTATTGTACAAAGTTGTAGTGTATAGTGTATCGTTACACTTGCAAATGGGTACAGATGTAACATAGTACAGGCATTATGTTGCAATGCTATTTGAAAGGCAAAATCGGTTAAAAAGACTCGATTTCTTTTACAAAGGTAATGTACATTCAAATTGATTGAGGCGTGTTTATTTAAATTGTTTCACTTTCCTCATCACTTTCTCTGCCTTTTTCCCGACAAACTTGAGTTGTTCTCTCACAATATTTTGTCAATTAGCATTAATGTGACAGTATACGATCTCAAGTGTACCTGAGACTCTCGATATCATACGAGTTTAGTCAGTACTCTGCATTGCACTTTAGCCGATAGACGGACATTGTAAAAGTGCACTTTTTGTTCATGGTGCAGACGTCAAAACGTGTTGACTATATAGAAAACAGAGTCAGTCGGTCGAGTAAAACATTGAGACTGCCTTCCTGATGGATGCCACTTGATTGAGCCTTAGAGAAGCATCTCTTTCCCATCAGATCGGCAAGTGCTTAAGTGTTTGGCACGAAAACTCTTTCGATTTTGTTATCTCTCAGTGGGCATGTGCCTGTCACACTGCTTACACAACACTAACACCTATTCATTTGGTGACATCGTGTGCCACAATCGCAGTCTGCATTGGTCATCACTTGTGCTTCATTCGTTTTCTCCATCTTTCTAACTCTTAGCTTTGCTTCAAGTTTTTTTTTATTTTGTTTCAGTTGAATTAAACAAAGAACAAACAAAAATGCCACTTGAGCACACCAGTGATTTTGAAATGTCGGTCCCATATGGCCACATTAGGGGCAAAGTGTGGTGCAATCCTTCACACGACATCAACAATGAAGACACCGTTCGAATCATTGGTAAATATTATTTGCATTTATGATGGTTTATATAACCTTTTGTGTTTAGCACTTCATGGTTGGCAAGACAATTGTGGCACTTTTGACACATTGATTCCTAAGCTTGCCGATAACTATTACATTGTGGCTATTGACTTCCCTGGTCATGGATTTAGTTCTCATCTACCTGCTGGTTGTCCTTACAACGATGTTATCTTTGTTGTGGAAGTTGAGCGAATAATTCAAACCCTCGGATGGAAAGATAAACCTTTCACCATCCTTGGCCACTCGATGGGTGCTGCTATTGGTCTATTCTATGCCTGTCTTTATCCAAAAACTGTGCAGCGAATTGTGGCACTGGACATGATTAAACCGTTGACTTTTCCATCGACTAAACTGGCGGCGAAAACCCGAGAAGGCATCGAACAGTTTTTGCAATTAGAAGCAAAAAGCATTGCTGCTAATGGCCTCACGCCAAATGGTACTACTAATGGCACCGAAAATCCGACAATTCCTTTGTACGAACTTGACCAGGCAGTGGCCAAATTGATCAGTGCCCACTCTGTATTCGGTCAGATCACACAGGAAGGCGCACAACATTTGCTGAAGCGGGGCGCCAAGCCTCATTCCACTGACTCAAACAAAGTGTATTTTACACGAGATAATCGTTTGAAGGCAATGCTTTTCCAACGAATGGACAACGATGCTCTGATACATTACTTTGGTCAGTTAAACTGTGAACTATTGATCGTGAAGGCAGAGAATGGAGTTAAGCTCGATCCCGAGGATGTTTCAAACCGGTACATTGAATTGTACTCCAACCAATGCTCTCGATTTGAATTTGTCAAAGTCCCTGGAGGCCATCATGTGCATCTGTGCGAGCCTCACCATGTGCATCCTACTGTAGTCAACTTTATCGGCGGGAAGCAGCAGAATGGAACAGCGTAGAGTCTCTACGGTCACTCAACCAAACAAGTATTATCCTTATGGAAATGAACTCAGTCAGAACTAATCTATCACAATTCTGTTTTGGTCGCAATTCATCTCATCCAATTCATTCAATATCAAACTGAACCTAGACACTTTTCAATTTAACTTATAAAAGTATTTATTATCTGTTAGAGCTGCTTTGTTATCTAATTTACTAGCTAAAGTAATCAATTTATTGAATTATTAAATTTTAAATATTTATTAAACAAAAACTACTACAGTGTCCGCTTTACTCAAACTTGCATTTAAATCTACTTTCCCAAAAGTTTTCCCCAAAATAAAGCGTTTACAGGAAGTATTTCGGCACACATTTCTTCTCACCTGGTCTGGTTTGTTGTGGTCTACTTTTTCATATTTTGTTTGGTTGTTTCCTGGTTACCCTCCACTATTTCTGTGACTTGTTCTTTCTTAATCATAGCTGAATCTAACGAAACTGTGCACTGCTAAATAAGTTTTAATTGATTTGCAGCAACTCCAACTTCTTCAACTTATCGTCACCTACCTTCTCGGTTCACATAAGATTGAAAATGTTTAAGAATACTTTCCAAAGCGGTTTTCTTTCAATTTTGTACAGTATTGGTTCAAATCCTTTACAAATTTGGGACAAGAAGGTAAAAAATGGATCAATCAAGCGAATAACTGACAATGAAATTCAAAGTTTTGTTATCGAGATTGCTGGAGCAAATGTATCCACCACTTATGTTACCTGTCCCCCTCAACCTCGTGCCAGTTTGGGCATAAAGTTGCCTTATCTCGTGCTCATTGTCAAGAATCTCAAAAAGTATTTTAGCTTTGAAGTGGAAATACTCGACGACAAAGGCATTCGGCGTCGATTTCGTGCCTCGAACTTTCAATCAGTGACACGGGTGAAACATTTTATCTGTACGATGCCTCTTCGTCTCGATGAGGGCTGGAATCAGATTGGTTTCAATTTGTCTGATTTTACCAAACGAGCCTATGGCAGTAATTACGTGGAGACAGTTCGAGTGACTGTCAATGCCAATTGTCGATTGAGACGGATCTATTTTGCCGATCGAATGTACTCGGAAGATGAATTGCCAGCCGAGTTCAAACTTTATTTGCCGGTCACCTCATCTAATTCGGCTAGTAATTCGGCCAGCACCAGCTAATTCGTTAGATTTACCACTTGACCATCACCATGCGAAATTTCCATTTGCTTGCTGAATATGCTTGGCTTGTTCCAATGTACAAACTGACTGAACAATGATCAAACTGACGTTTGTTTATAATTGTTACACTTTAATGATTCCTTATGTTTCTAAGTTGCCTTTGCAGATATTGACATATTTCCTATCGCACTTTGTGTATATTCTATTCTATATAGATTCATTATTATTTCTTTGTATTATTTGTATATTAAGCATTATTATTATCATCACTCAATTGTAAAATAATCCAAATGTGTACTTTAACTGATAAGTTAGAGTAATACCGAAATAATTATTTCTTTCGCTTGTAAGATGATTTAATTTAAATTTAAAAATGATGTCTACAACAAATTCGATTAGATTCGATAAGATTCGAATCAGGATTGGATTAATAATCCAAGTGGTCATTACGTTTTACATGAACAGCGCCTCATGCTGTCAATTCAAGTCGGTAAGCAACAGTGCTCTGGTTTTGGATATGTTTGCTCTTTAATTGTTATTGTGTGTGTTAGCTTCCTGTTTTGGTGTCTTGTGAACTTGAAATCTGATTTGATGGACTTATATAGTACAGGAGAAAATTTTTCTCATTCTCTTATTGAAATTCGAAATTTTGATTTGAAGTATGTTTTACCTTTACTTATCGTTGATTATTTACTGGTTAAATCAATAAATAATTTTTGTTTGTTTATAGGAAATACTTTGACACAAAATGGAAAAAAGTCCTCAAAAAACCAAATCTGAACGATCAAGACTTGGCCAATTTTTGCGAGCAAATCCTTTTGAACTCGGATGACAGAACCAAACGAATATCAATTCTACGTTACTTGGAGAATTTGTTTCGCAAGAATGGAATGCCTTGTAAAATGTACTATTTTGGCTCCACTATTAATGGAATTGGCTTTTACAATTCTGACATCGATATCTATGTGCAGTTGCTCTCCAGGAACAACCAGCCAGTGAGGGATGGATTTAGTCGAAATAATCTGAGAAAAATCAAAAGCATAATTTGTCAGACATCTCTTAATCGATTTTATGATTCTGAACTTATCTGGGCCAAATGTCCAATTGTCAAGCTAACAGTTCCGAAACATACAGCAAAAAAATCTCAAATGAAAATAATCGATTTTGACATAAACCTTTCTCATCCACTTGGTGTATTCAATTCAATAGTTATAAACTTTCTGGTTTCATTTGAGCCTAGTATTCAACGACTTTGTATCATCTTGAAGCATTGGGCCAAATTGAATGATCTCATTGAACTGCAAGCATTGAAAAGCTACACACTTACCTTCATGATCATATTTTTCTTACAAAATTGCGATCCTCAGTATATTTTGTCTCTTGATAGTATATTGGAATATTCGCATGATTTTCGTGAATTTGTAAGACCTGATTATGAAAATGAATTTTTTAAAAAGTGTCGTGGCTTAATTCGAAGCTCGAACAAAATTCCAAGTACTTTTGACTTGTTACATCAATTCTTCACGTAATTACCATAAATTTATTTTAGATAATATTTTTAAATAATATTTTTATTGTAGATTTTATTATAATTTTGACTTTATAAACTTCATCATTAGTCCACGACTTGGTTTTCCTATTCGCAAGGATCACTTTCATCAAATAATGATTTCTCCAGAACAATCAGAATTTCGCATTACTCCATATGTTTGTGTGGAAGATCCATTTGAACTGGACCGGAATATTTCCTCAGCAGTGTCCTTACCGAAATTCGACCAATTTGTTCGGTTATGCACTTTTTATGCTCTAAAGCCTGCCGATTATTTTAAAAAAGGCAACAATTTTGTACAATTTGCTTCATCTCCTTACAATTATATGAAAAAACATCAAACTCTACCTAAAATTACTCAACATAATATTTGTCCTTGCGTTTGTTACACCCAACGTTATTTTCGGGCAGAGGACCTACGCAAGTATCGTAATGCCAAAAGAATTAAATTTCCGCACAAGTCAGAACGCGAACAAATGTATGAATTCATCTATGATTTTGCCAAAACTATCATGCAAAATATTACAGATGCTCTACCGGCAAGTTTACTTGAAGAGAAATATAAAGACAGATATAAAGTAATTCAACACAACATGTTTCCTGATTGTTTCAACAATCAATCCTCAAGATCCTCAGAAGATGAAACTTTTATGCGAAAAGCAATTATTGCCAGTATTAAAGTCAAAATTCCCAATCAAACTCCAATTGGAGTCAAAAGGAATAAGAAACAAAAGACTGATAATAACATTCAAAGCAATCAACGTTTTTGGGATTCTGATAATGGAAATATTGATAATATATTCAAAAGTAATGCCGAAATAAAGCCATTGCCAATAGCTTTGGAAGAAATGTTAGAGGCAGAGTCAGAGGGAAATAATTCAGTAGTGAATGCTACCTTGGAATGTCGATTTATTAGCGAAAAGAACTATTTCCTTTCTTTCGAGTACGACCAATTTGTTCCAAAATGGTTTCCATCATTGGTTAACCGATCTGCTAAACTGTTTTGCACTTGTCATCCAAAGCGTAAAAATGACACAGACTGCGATACAGAAGCATAAATTGGGTTTGATCGACATTGTCAATATGTTTTATTTTGAAGTATTGTATAGCTCAAATGTAAATAAACACAGTTAATCACTTGAGAGAACATTCAATCGTCGGAGTAGTTTGGTCTTTTTCAAGGCGTAACCAAAGGCCAGTGATGAGGTTGTGAGCAGGAAGACGATGAAACAGGTGGCCACTATGAAGATGACATCATACTTGTTGGTCTTGCGCACATAGATCGACGTAAGTATGATTCCGAGAGCGGCCCAGATTGCAATTGCAGCCAGGTAGCCAGCTATCAACTTGAGGTGGAATTTGGTCTTTTTGCCATTCCACAGTGCAACAACGATGCCGTAAATGGCGGTTAGAATGACCAACAGAGAGTATACCACTCGCAACCAGGTGCTCATTTGCAATGATTTTCCACCAAGATCGTTGCCTGAAAACAAAAAGTACAACACGAACAGAATGACTATTGAGTTGAGGGCTACCAAGAGACAACGCATGGCGCGAAATATGAGACCAATGGTCTCCACGATTGAACTCGATTCTTCAGGCATGGCTTCGATTTGGGTCTGTTCTTTGGTTGGTTCGGTACTTGGTCAACTTGAGCTTCCCAAAAGGTACTGAACGCAGCTATTTGCTTGTGTTTGTCGACTTGTGTCCAGTCATACAATGCACCATTGCAAACTATTGCTTCAATTGCAATGGTCAGGCACTATCGCCTTGACGCCGTATTTGTTGTGTTGCGTTAGGTGGAGGCATTCACCACCGCCACAAGCTCGTGAGTTGAATGTTTCGTCGAATGGTTACTGTGTCAGTAAGGAAATCGTGCTTCACGCCAACTCTCTCCCACTGCCTTGGCCACAAATAGCACGCATACTCCAATGCAATAAACCGGCAGAAAACTCCATGTATGAACAAGTTGGATGGGATGCCGCGAAAGATGAGCTTTCAATAGAAGATGACATTCAGTAAACACTTTAAAGATTACTGCAACACAACCTTGGAGTATCGAGTAAGCGTCGTTGGTTCAGTGGTAGAATGCTCGCCTGCCACGCGGGCGGCCCGGGTTCGATTCCCGGACGACGCAATTCTTTTTTAATTTTTACATTTCAAAGGTTTAAAAAATTAGAATTTACCGTATAATTTACCTAAATTATTATTCCTCACTCAATACCAAACTCATTATTTTTAAAATTAATGAATTGTACAATGTGCCATCCGTACCATGATATGATACATCAAAGGGCTCCATTGTCGCTCATGTCACATGGAAAGTGTTTAAATTCTTCTAGTTAGAATGCCCCACAACTCGATGATAAGTTTACTTCGGAAATGAAATTCCATTCTGAGAAAAGATTGTCTGACTTCAATGCAACACAATAAATTTTATGCTATTTAAATAGTGAAGCTAAAGGACACTTCTTAATGAAAAGCGTCGTTGGTTCAGTGGTAGAATGCTCGCCTGCCACGCGGGCGGCCCGGGTTCGATTCCCGGACGACGCATTTGTTTTTTATTTTGTTAAAAAATAATTTACCATATCGCGATATCATACTGGTAATTGATTTGTCTTTACTAGACTCGACAATATGGATAACAATAATAGTGATTCACTATTAGTGAACATTGAAACATTTAACGTTTGTAATTCGATTGAATTCGTTGTCACTGGATGGCGGTTAGACCATCTAACTTGATGATCTAAAGAAATCATAAACAAAAAATCAACGATTTTGTTCAGTTTTTCCTTTTATATAATTGAATTCAAAATGACATTTCACAATTTGTGGTTACTAAGTAAATTATAATTAATAATAGTAGTCAGAATCGTTCTGGTAGTTTTCAATAATTCACAGTTTCTTTCTCTCTCACTGGGTGGCGGCAAAGTAGTCAAATGTGTTTCACAGTAACACTTACATTGTGGTCTACCAAGCAGATCCAATTGAGACAAATTACCTTTGGTCGGTCAATTGGTTCACTACATGTATCAAGTATGTTTGTGCACGTCGTTTGACTTTGGTCTCTAGGCCCATGCCCTCGTCAAAGTGTGCCAGGTGTAGCAATGGCTGTGTTGTGGATCGTTAGGCCACGACCACTTCAAACCTGTTGCCTTTCGCGCGTAGTCCGCCTTTCATTCTGGCCACCTCCGTATGTCCATCCTTCTGTCCGCGTTGATATATAAACTGGGACAGAGCAAGTGACCATCTCACTCCAGTCAAGTGACTTGAAGAGTCTGCTCAGTCCCTCTGACCGAAACCAAGTCCACATATCAACTTACAATTACACTCGTTGTATCACTTTGTCATTTGCGTCCAGTCAACGTTTTTGCACTGACATTGTCCAACTTGGTTCATTGAGCCATTCGCATTCACCACTTAGTGCCTTTATCCAGTCCTGGTGTCACAGCCAACATGACCTCATCCACAGCTTCCAACACAATTATTGCCTCTTTGGCCCGCAACTCACCTTCGCATCGATCAATCCTCACACCTCGGTCCACCTTTAGATCGAGGTCTTCCTCGTCAGCTCATCCTCGCCGAAATCGTCCAATTCATCGGCGAATGTCAATCTCAAATGCTACCACAGTCACCATTCCCGTCGATGTGAACAATAACAACAGCACAACCATGCCAGTCGTTGCACCTGCAAGTAGAGACAACTCAATCACACTAGATCGAGTGGCCATTCTGAAGGCTTTTGCTGCCAGTCAAAGATCTAATGTTGATGTGCCAGACCAAGTCATCACCGCCACCTCCGTTACCAGTCGAGTATCTCGATTTGAGAAGCCAACTTCTTACCGGGAAGCTCGTCGATTGAAGCAACTAAGGCAGCCATCATTGCCAGACCCTGCGGTTGAGCAAGAATTTATTCGTCTGCGTGACAGTGTTCCATCCATTGCGGGCAGTAAAGTGTCCGACCTTACTATCATCAACGAAGCGATCTCACTTATCTGTGATCTCGAGTCTCAGCTGATTCGAAAGTTAAAATGCCAAAACCTGTCTACGTTACACTCTACTAGTAACTAAATGGCTGTACAATCTCAACTCTACCTGTACATAGTTTTTATCGCAATTCGTAAAGTTGTCCCAATGCAATTAGTGGGCACAATCGACGGCCTGTCAGAATCGACACATATCACCAACCAAATTGTAAACTAGATTGGTCCGAATCCACTTGTCTAGACAGAAGTCTGTAACATTTCGGTCTCAACCGCTTGTTGTGCTTTCATTTCACTCTGTAACATATCTCCCGGACATATCGTTCCAATAAAAGCATATCGTTGCCTTTCACTTAAACTATTATTGTTACTTTGTCTCATTGGCAACTCCCAACTTTTAGCGACTAATTGATTGATTTTGTGTTGCACTTCACATGGTCAACAATAAACCTTTATTGTGATCGCTTGGCCTACGTCTAGACTTGCCAAGCCACAATTGTGTAAACCACAATCTTTAAAGACACAAAGAAGCAACGCGAAAACACTTTGCTTTAATGCCGAAATGTCTTCAGTGTCTTGATTAGCGCGTGAATGGCAAGGTCAAACAATCGCGCGCTCGGTCGCGTCAAGACAAAAAGCACCTCATGGCCCAAAGAACGAAGGGCCCGAGGTCTCGGTGCAATCGTCGATTGATTGCGCCAATGGTAACTCTTTTGTTGTCTGCCAGATGTTCATTTGTGTGAGGCATTTGTTTCAACTCATCATCATTAGTGCCGTGAATTCTTGTGCGGCGACTTTACTTGAGCGGAATCGTTTGTTCTTCTTTCAAACTGTTTAGTTTAGACTTGACAGAAATTGGGCTCAGATCCTGAACTTGATAAGCTTTACCTTGAACTTGCATCAATTGTCAAATGGACACATACTCTGTGAACGTATGTTTTCGAGATAGTTTGGTTTGTTTGTTTACATTTACACCAATGTGTTTGGTCTCTATGTGAAGTGGTCTTGTTTTAGTTTCATTTTCATTCGGTGCGTCAGTTCAGTATTTATCTGGCTAATGATAGTGCCGGACCGAGCACAGTAAACGGTCCATTTAACTGCCTAACCGAAATGGCACCATTCATTGTCCCTAGTAGCACAGGTAACAATGACACAATAGCACTGATATTACTACTGAAGTACTCTCTTTTAATTATAATTATACGGTGAAAATATTGCTAGATTTATTCAATTCTTGTCTTTCTAGGAGGAGTCGTTTGTGAAGCAATTGTATTAGTCTCAATGAATCTGTTCGGAATGCATCAGAAGTGGTCCATTGGTAAGTGTGCCAGCATATGTGCACATGGTGATCATCGCTCGAATACGATGGCCAATGTGGTCATCATCATAGCCATCGTCGTCATAAAGGCAGACAGGCATTGGCGCAAATTATCTCTGATTGTACCTTTGTCCATACTAAATTGGATTTCAAGTCACGACTTTTTGTGCTTTGCTCGCGCGATGACGATTGTGCCTGCTCTTGAATTACCTTTGCTCGAACTGTTTGAATCTTCAAGTTTGAACCCAATCTACTTGCATTTGTTCATTTTCAAGCGAACTCAATTCGGTGATTTCATCTCGATCTGACAGGTCTCATACACACAACTGTTCGCAATCGCCAGTGAAAATGACAAATCATCGATTGTGAGATTATTTATTAGTTTCCATTTTAGCAATCGCCTCTGCTACCCTAGACTAATTACTTTGAGAAGCTTTAATTAAGAGTGTCATATATCTCAAGTTGGACATAAGTTAGCTCACTGAATTCGACTTGGACATTCATTCGGATGTTAATGTGAATTTCGTGATATCATTTGTGTGAACAGTGCACATTGGCACGAATGCTGTAACATTGGATCGATGGAGATTAATTAATAATTACTCTCAGCATATGACTAGCTGATAGCCACTAGATGATGACCGTTGGAAGATTCGTTACCAATTGGTTTAGAATTGAATTAATTGAAATTAGATTAGCCACTCACAATTAGTGGAAACCGCGCCTAAAGGTATTTTTATTGTGCAAATTAGCGTCCATCTAATACATGGAACCATACAGGAAACGAGCAATTATGGCACGATTCTGTCTATAGGCAAGCACCACACATTTACACCTGGATGAGATGAGTGGCACATCTGCAGATCGTTCCTCAGTGATTGTGACATTGCCAATGTGTCGTTGACTGGTGATGACAATGGCGACACTTCACTGGCTTCGAAAGTGAATTGTTATGAATCGCGCACCTCGACGTAAACGACAGTCCAATTAGGCGACGACGGCCTGGTCCATGGGATGGTCGGTTGGTTCATTCACAAAATCATCATCATCACTCGAATCGCTTCTCCCTCGAGTGATTTTGTCGTCGCTCGTTTTGCTTGGCCAACTCCACGTGACAAAATGATCATTGATCTAAGCTGCCACTGGTCATAGTTTCATCCCATCGCCCTGTGATCGTTACCTTTGTTGCAGCGATCATTTCAGGTTATCGCACCAGTCCAATTTAAGAATTCACCGTCTTACATTTTTACCGAAAGAATTTTCTCAGCGGGCAGCACAATTCTGCACAGATGTTCTCAGTTCTGCTCGGTCGGTCTTATTACATTGCCTCACCTGACCGCTCTTCGGGCAAATTGTTTCTTCTACTTTTCTGAGTCTTCCCAGAATTGTGCTTTGTCTCATGTGTTTGCTTTTCTCTTCTTCCCTTTGAGTCAATCACACATTTGCCAAGCACACACTCACACACACATGCACACTCACTCGCTCACTCTCTACTAAATGCCTCGAAGCATGTCGCGGCTTATTTTCATCCGTTCTGTTTGATCTCCTGTGTCAGTTTGGTTGCCATCCTTTTTTCAACCAAACCATTGCCTCACTGTGTCAATCTTTTAATTCCGCTTGGCGTAAACTGTCTTTTGCCTTTCAAGAGATGATCATCAATGTTGTTTATCTTTTGGGGAATAATTCCCTCAACAGGAGGCATATGTTTATTGAATGGTCTTAACCCTTGCACAATCAAGCCTTTTTCGATTCTTCCTTAAGTTCAGATTTTTGGCCATCATTTGATGCTTAATTTAAGCTCATTCTTATGTTATCTTTTGAATTCCTTTATCTGGTGTTAGCAATGTACCACATGTGGCCGCTGTAATATAACGTTATGCATTGTGCACTGGTGACTGTGGCGAGAGCGAATGTCAATTGAGATGGTAGCATCACATAAATCGTGCCCGCAACGATAACCTGGCGTCCACAGTTGAGCACCTCACTTGCAGTCAGTGCACATCGCCATCGAAGAGCGCAATAATTTATTTGCACAGTTTGCGCTGTCCCATTGCCGACACCGATCGGTCTGTGGTCGAGCCAGCACGAGAAGCACTTAGCGATAATTTTATTATTACAGCTTTCCATCGGTCAGTGATTGGTGAGTTACCGCGTCGAGGTATGCTTCGAGCCTGTACCGAACACATTGCCGAGCTCACAAGCATTCAATCGATTTTCACTTTGGCGCGTTATTTGGTCGTTTTGACAGTTCGCATTCAATCTCAATCTTCTGCTCAGCTCCATCTCCCTAAGCTTATCATTTACTTTGGCTCAATTGCCATAAATATCTTCTTGATTTTCTCTCGCTCCGTGTTGTCTGTGTGAGAGTTTGTGTAGGCGTTTGGCCAGCAGCGGTTATCGTTACGTCTTTTCGTTCTTTCGTTTGCCTTCACGATTTATGCGATGGGAGATTGGCTGGTTGCTTGGTTCGACATCGCTCGGTGGCCAGGCAGAAAGAAGAAAACCTTCACCTGTTTATCGAGGATGCAGTTGTGCACTGCTTTGTTTACCTCGAACACATCTAGACACATAAATATACAGTGCCAATTCGTTCGACCGGTGCAACAGACCGATGCACAAGACCAGTGCATGCATCAATTCACAAGTGGACGCAACTGTGCAATTTATTAGCGATCCATTGTGTCCCTTGCCAAAAGTGTTTCACATCGGACTAGTCTCATCTGGCAGCACTTGTCACTGACACTTTGCATAAACCTTTGAAACATCACATCGAACATTCGGCGCTTTTTTCACTTTTCGATTTAGCTTGATTTAGTCTGATTGTTTGGCTGGCCGGTCTAGGCGCCAAGTGTTTCTCTCATATGCCTTGGGCTGTGCCACTTGCTCGGCATCTGCTGTAGACCGAGTGGCGCAACTGACAACAAGTCAATCGATCAAATCAAGTTTAAATCGATTACTTTGTCACTCGATTGTAGTTTGACAACTCGATTTGCGATTGATCGAAAGCAAAACTAACTCTCGCCATGTGTGCGCTGGTGAGCATCCACAGACACTCTGCTCATAAAGACATATGAGATGGGGACCACAGCACGCCGATCGCGAGTGGTAACAGGTGATTAGTGCAATAATTACCGATCCGACCTGGACATGGCGATGTTGTTTGCTTTTCCATCAGTGCACGACGTAGAAGAATCGCATTCAATCGAGTTACATTCAAATCGAATGCCATTTGCATAGCTCAGCCGAGTAATGGCGCCGATAATGAGCAGAGTACAAGAATGCTAATGTTTTCTAATGATGACCATCGATGCATTAGTGTCGACCTGATCACAAGCCACCAAGACATTAAACTTATCGTATTGGCCCGAGTTGATATTCTTCCCGAGTGAGATCACACTAAAATGGAATGAACTGTCCGAGTGGCATCGTTGATCGATTAGTGCCCATTCGAATCTAATCTCTTCCACTGGAAAGTTGGTCTTTATCAATTACCAGTTGGGCAATTTTGCTCAAGTTCACTCTAACTGCTGCACTCGAACTGTGTTGACAATATAAACCGAGTGATAGTCGATCTTAATGATGTTTTAATTTCTTTATTTCACTTCTTGCCTCTAAACCGAACAGTAGCCAAGTGGTCCTCGATTTAATTTGCCCACACTAATTATTGAGCGTCCTGGGCCACCATCAGTGCCATCAGCTCACCGATGTCTAATCGAGGGTTCACTCCGATTGGACTGTTGATGGCAGTACTAGTGTCATGTGCACTGTGCATAGCCACTGCACATTGCCTCACCGTTACCACCAACATCATCGTTTAGTGAAAATCCGTGAGAAAATTCTTCAAATTAGCTTTCTCTTTGTTTTCAATATTGAGTGTGAGTGAGCAATCCGATGCTGGTGGACAGATCACCCGTGGTACCGCTCGGTGTGTCTTCTCTCCTGGCCGGCCAAGAATTATATCATTAGGACATGCACTAGGTTATTACGATTATGACTATTAGTTCACTCGGTGGCAAGTGGCCTCGCTCAATGGCTCTCACCTTTGCTCATGTCTGTTCTGTCTCTGTTTGCTTTGCTTATTACCATTTGACAGATAATGTGCAGTGCGCCAGTGCACTGCTTTCCAGAATCGACCTCGACTGCTGCTTGCCTGCTGTTGTCTTGTCTATTTACCACGTCCTCCGATGAGAAGGATGGCGATGATGGCGATAGGCAGTGAGACCACTGGCACACCGCACTCGTGAGACTGCCGCGAACACTCGAGACACTCGCTTGAGACAATCGAGACAATCCAGACGACCAACACGAAGAATTTTGCGCGCACGGGAAAGTTGGACAGGTGCACAAGTGTGCGATGCAAATTGGCACTGACAATTGTGAGAGATGAATATAGCGATGTGAAATGATCTCGAGGAATGAGCAAATCTTGAGATGGCAATTGGAACGGTTCGGGCCTGCCAAAACAAACACTGACTGCTGCAGTGACACCAAAGTCAAATGTAGCGCTGGAGGACAATTTATTGGCTAAATGGATTCATTACTGGCTAGGATGTCAGACCTAGCGGTTAATTGATGACACATCACAGTTTCGAGCCATGCGTAACGCCCATTCCTAGTGGCCTAGATTTGTTCGAGATATTGCCTTCTTGTTGCCAACAGTATTTGACTACACGGCATGGCCTGTCAATCTCAATGGCCACTTGCCAAATGGTCAATTAGCGTTGACTTGTTCATTAGTGCCACTGGCAATTGCCATTTTGTCCATTTGGCGCACATGTCACTGACCACTGTGACTCGGTGTTTTGTTTCTATTTGAACGTTCAAGAAACGTTTTAAAGCTTATTTTACCATTCTGAGGACGTGCATGCCTAAGTGGATAATTACAGTACAGATGAAGGGTTGAGCACCGAACAAAGCAATACAGTCCATTTCCTTTCAATTTGATTCACATTCTTTTGTTATCTCGGTGCTTGTTTGTGAGACTGATGAACGGTTTAGTGAAGGCACTAATTGGTGCAGTGATGCATTGTGATAATTCTAGGAATAAGAACTATTTCGTGTGGACTGTCAATTAGGGCTAATTAGGGTCAAATTAGAAGCAATTAAAGCACAATTAAAGAGTTAATTATCCGGTGATCTACTTAATTGCTAGTGAACTTTGTTTATATTCACAAGTACAGATGTCCACTGAGGAACTAATTAATTTATCTGTAGCTGAGTCTAAGCCAGAGTTCGTTTGTTAGCGATAGTGGTCGATGTCGCTAGCCAGTTGGCCAGGTATGCGATCAGTGGCAGTGAATGAACAGTAGAACTGTTATTATCATTACTTGCCATCATTAGCGCCATTTCAATCGCTTTCTTTGGGTCCTCTTTATAAACATCAACAAGACTTGCATTGCATGACGAAAGGAGACTTGGTCAGTGGCAGTGAGGTGATGGCAAGCGAACATTATTAGCTTGATGAGATCGTCCTCGGTGGTGGACTGCACTAGCTTGGTCTGGTGCGCCACCGATCGCGATCTTTGCTTGTGGCATCTGTGCCTTTCACCACCGCTCAGCTCATCACTGTGCGCACTTTGTTCGTCCCTTTCATTGCTGCCCACGCACATTTGCAACACTCATTTGTGCTCTCCGCTAATTTGCAGTATGCAAAACGACTCTATGCCACTTGTGGCATCTACTACTCAATTCTGTCTGGTCTTATTATAGAGGCAACCTTTTTCATGCCCATCGAATGAAGCACGAGCTGAGGTGATCTACTCGCTCACCGGAGACAAATGTTTGTGATGCTTTGTCGTGCTCGGACGGCAATGATCATCGAAGTGAACAGCTGCCTTACTTGACTCTAATTGAATTGAATTGAATCAATAGGTCGTGTTGGGCAATTGCGTCCGCGTGTAGAATTTCCTCGATTGATCGATCGCACTTGTGATTGTGCCCGTTGATAGCGAACCCTATTACCAATTAATTGGCACTTTCCGAACCATCAAAGGCTCTAACTCAACTTTACAAACTCGTAATTTGGCTCGACTCGAGTGCTCTCTTTGTTCCACTTTGCCGCCATCAAGGTGTTCTTAGGTGCCGCATCTTCATCACATCAGCCAATGAGAGAACGAGAGTACAAAATCATTTGCTCAAATCAATAAAGACGCGTTCGGACTCACTTGGCCAACAAACGAAGGTCAGAGAACAGATAAAGAGATGGCCCGAGAAGAGAACAATCGAATGGACGGATATTGCCATTTGCCGATTGAGTCGGGCAAGTGTGCAAAGCACAATCCGTGCAGGAGGAACAAAGACCAACTAGAGTGAGATTTTATCGAACTAATTTGCCTGCCTAACAGTGATGATGACCGTGATAAGGATTGACTGACTGACTGGCTGATGTAGACAGACATTAATGGAAATAATGCTCGGGTATGGCTTGCCCGGTTGAGAATCGTTTTGATGGACGCACTTGGGGTAGTTCTTGCACTCTGTCTTTGTACTGCCAAACAAATTCAACAATGTTCAGCTGGTTAGCGAGCGGTTCACTTTGTCAAAAGGATCAAAGACTTTAGAGATTCCGCATGCCGATTGTGTGCGTGCAATTAATGCTATTAGGCTCACTAAGTCGGATTGCATTGTCTTTGCGGGTTGGGTGAGCCTCCTCAGGTGTTCAAAGTACTTGGCGAATGCTCTACTTGCTAACATTGCTCATGTAGATGCATGCTTCTCTCGACAATTGGCAATTTTGATCCGCTGTTAAGAAGTAAAGTACTCTCGATTGGGTCATTTGGCCAACCTTGATTGCTTCACTTGCTCAACATTTGCGCAATTTCTAATTCCACATGGAATGTTTGTCCATCTGTGTCGTTCAGTAGACACCATGTCAGCAATGAGATAGAGATGGCTTAATTTGTCTCGTATTACGATCATCGATTATCTCGTATAGACTGTACGTGCCAACTATACTGTCATTTTAGTGACCTGTCTCATGTCCACATGAACTTTCGTTTAGACAATCGAAATGACAAATATTTGACAGTAGCAGCTTTGCATTGTCATAGTTTGGCCTAATAAAGTCTTAATAATGTGCCAAAGTGGTACTGGTAGCGAGTTGAATAGGGCCAGTGCAAGGATCACACAAAGAAAGTCGCGCACACCTTGTCTGTTGGTTTACCGGTGTCTCGATGACAACTCAATACCGCAATTGGCCTGACAGATGTGCCTTCCTAGAAGTGTCTTCTGCTAAATCTTCTATTCGATTGATTAGCTACAGAGTGCCTCACTGTCCAGTGCACTGTCCTCTCTCAAAGTCAATAAATGCACATTGAGGTTCAAGTTGGCTCTTCTTTGCCAATTTCGTGAACTTATCATCATAACAAAGCGTCAACTGCAATCGAATCAATGAATGGCCAATGGGCCTGTGCAGTGCACTGTAGTATGCAGTTGACAATCTGTCCAGCCTATTACTGTTGATCTGTCCGTTATTGTCTGACTAGACAGATTTGGAAATTAGTTTATTAGATTAACGATCGTTCACAAGGGACACAAAGCAAAGACGATTTGAGTTTGAGTTTCTTTCAGGTTCGTTTTGCAACTGTAGGACAAGTTTGATTTCTTCATTGCTCTGGCGAGACATGTATGAACTGAACAAAGTCCTATGGTTCTAGTTTAAATATTTACAAATTATCTACCAATAGATCGAGTTTTATTAAACATTTGAATTGCTAATGCACACAAAATTACCAAAGCCAACTTGTTTGGTACAAGTTGTTGAATGAAACAATTGGCCATTTTCGGTGTCGAATGTGAAGCTCACTGGCGTGGCCAATGGCCATAAAGTGTGCATATGGCATAGGCAATTATGAGTGTATTGCACTGCACTCGAGCAGCATTTCGCCATTAATTACTTTGTATGTATTATAATGTGAGCCAATGAAGTGCTAGTTTGTTTTATCTCGCCAAGTACACCTCGACATGTTGTCCTCTTATAAGTTGACTGTATTTGGAGTGTGGCCAATTGATTGGTCTTGGTCTGCGAATTACGCACAGTGCAACTTGGCAACTCTGTTCAATTGAATTTGTTAGGTAGCACAGTGGTAATGAGATTTGGCAGACATTTGTGCAAATTGATGTTCTACCGGCAATGTTCAATTGGATTAACTTGCCACCAGTCGGTAATTAGAATTGATGTATCTCGATATGACAAAGTATTATTCTTTATTAATTAGTGGCCTGAGAGAAGCCATCTCGAGGTGTTCGCATGTTGGTTTGCATCGAGGCCAATATCTCTGCGGCATCTGTTTGAGGCAAAGCTTCTCTCGCCAGTCATCTACTTTGTCTCTTACCTTGTCCTTATCAGCAGTTTCTAATAGGACACATCGACACAGACAGACAGTGGAGGGGTCAAATGTTTGGAGACAGATAGGTGAAAATCTAATAAGACCAACTGGTGACCTCTCAGCCACTGAACTCGCTTCCCCTAATGAGCCCCATAATTGTGCATGAGAAGTAGTGGTCTGCTATCAGATGCCACTTATCTAAAGCACACTCCATAAAGCATATTTGCCACAGTAGGGACAATCACTTCTCGGCTGGGTCATCACAGTCCAATTAATCTGATCATCTCACCAATGGTCCACCAAGCAACAATCATTTGTACAGCTTACAAAAGATGTTACCTTATGTCTCGGTGATAAGTTGGCAGACTTGCCAAGACACAATTCACCTTTTCCCAAAGGGTGCCTCTTTGGACACCAAATGATACGAGATTGATATTCAATGTATGCAAGGTCTCAATAACACTCAAATGGTTGCTTTAATGCAAGGTTGAAGGAAGGCTATCGCGTGGAGTTATTTGAGCAAACTTCACTTGCTTGATGAGTCGAGATGTTTTACAAGATTTTTAGTGCCGTGTCTAGACAGGTTCAACCATCCAATGGTTTTTTGATTGTGCATCATTCTGTTCATTGCCGTTGGACACCTGTTGAACTACGCAGAGTGGCTATTGGCCAGGTATGTCACCAGTAGCTATTGCTTCGGTTGCACCACTTGAAGTGAATCAATGCTTGGACACTAATCAACTGTCACAGCAAGGAACCTTTACGACATATCGAGCCTCTCAAGTCAAGGTGCTCAAGCCATAGCTGATCGGGTAGTAATGTCACTGTGACAGTAAATGCCCCTTCAATCGATTACACACAAAATTTACCTTGTGTCGTTTTATGACCTTTTCAGAGTTATATCATAAACTACTCCGTCGTCGGTGTCTTGATCCTCACTGTAAATCACACTGCGATGTTGCACCTGTTTGACTAAACTCATTTATGTCATAATTGTGTCCATCGATAATCAACTTCGAACTGACAATCACTTCCATCACAGCACCATCATTAATGCATTGCATCAGATGACAACTGGGTTCAATTCAATCTCAAAAACTGAACAAATGGTTCTGACACAACTAATAATGTAATGACATAGGTAAACCATTGTTTCAGTGAATTTGTTGACTCTTCAAATGGGTTTGCAGGATGAGCCGATTGAACAAACGAATGTGACTGCAGTGGAAAGTAAACAAAGTTAATGCCACAAGATGCTAAGTAGACAAGTGAAGCTTTAATAAGTGAAGGTAATGCAAAATGGATTACTTGGCAGATTTGTTCATCGACAGTGCAAACAAGCTTGTGTGCATTGGTCAATTGACAGACCATCAGTGCAACCTTTGTCGATGGAGTGAAGATAAGCATCGCGACCCTATCTAGATGCCTCGTAGAGCACCATTGCTGCTGCATGGACAGTCACTTATTAATTTATCATTATCGGTGGCCAATAAGAACCCTCTTCAGTGCGGACTTGATGCATTAGGCCACTTAGAGTGCATGACAAGTGTTGTGTGCTCAGTGGCTCGCCACCAAATACATCTCTCTTCCTTTCCATCAATATCAATCCATCTATTATGATTCTATCTGTGTACGATCTGAAGTCGCTCAGTCCAGTTCAGTCCCTCACGTTGTCTCGGTCTAGGTGATCAATCTCAGCTGGAGCCATTCCTGTAGCCTAACTGTTTGCCTGAAAGAAAGAGAGATTGTATTTAATTTAATTTGAGTGCAACATAAGACAAAATAGATCTTAGGTAAACAGTGCTCAGTAGCATACAGCAAAGACCTTACACATGAACGCCAATCTTATTTATGGACGCTTGTACACACTCACAAGTGGCGTCGTTATTTAATTTAATTTGTTCGTTCAGATTAATATTAAGCTGCAAGGGTGACTTGTCTGTAAGGTGATGGTGACGGTCAAGGTGCAGATTGAGAGTAAGGAGATAACTTCACTTGGCAGCACTTGCTTGGCACTTTACCCGAAAGCTAATTCCAGCTAGCAGAAACAGAGAAGGTCGAGATTGGGGAAGCATCACTCTGCACCAGTTGATCTGCATCGTTCGAATCGACATTGGCCGCATCGATTTACCTAGTCACGAATCATGTGGGCTGTTGCAGGCGATGTGAGAAGGCCTGGTGATGGTGATGCTGCTTCGACTGTATGAATATTAATTGAATTAGTCGTAACATGTCCTCGTTGTCTAGTGCCTCATGATTCGTGACCAGTCGACTGATCGGCCAAACAAACAACTCCACTGCCAGTCGAGTCGACTGAGCAACCTGTGCAGACATTGGTTAGCTTTCACTACTCGATGGCAAGTGGTGAACAAATTAGAACATTCATGGACTCACATTGCTCAATCTTAATCGATTAACAAAATAACGAAATGAATTATTTTCAGCCACAGGTAACACACGTCATAAGTTGCTCACATGTTTACGTTGGTTCTTGATTTTTTAAATATTTGTATTACATAAATTGAGATTGAATTTGTGCATGTGACAAGATAATTTACAAATAAATAATCTTGTGTCGTTCTCAAATGGTGATGAAATAGTTCCGATGAAAAGTTGGTTCGCTCTTTGTTGACAAGATTGTTTGATTTACTCGCCTCTACCCTATTGCAATTTGTTCTCACTATGCCAGCGGCAGCCAGCCACAAGTTGGAAGCACTTGATGCAGTGAACGGATGTCGCACCCATCCATTACCAATGTTTTCCACCACAGACTGACAAATTGACTTTACCAAGTGATTCAATTTAAATTCAAATTAAAGTGTGTTGAATTGATTAAAAGGTGGCAATAACCGATCAGCGTTTGTCAAGATCCTGTCTGTTGCTGTCAATTTCCTTTAGCTACTATTTTCACTCTCACGCTTATTGTTCTCACATCTCGTGTCGTAGAGTGTATCACGGTTTATTGTGCGTCCTGACGAATGACGAGCAAATATGGCAATAATTAAGGTGAACACAAAGGCGCCAAACAAGACAAATTGTAGCCTTGTTTGTGTTGCCTCCCTGGGCAAGACCCAAGTAAACATCCTCTTTGTACTGGATGACTCGGTCTTACCTTTCTGCTAGGTTCAATGTCTCTCTCGATTTGTTTGTTTGGTGGCATTTTCTTTGAGGCAAGGCACTACTTAGCTGACTGCTAATAAGAGACCACCAGTACCGAAGTGATGCACACGCACAGAAGTAATTCGCTAATTTGAATGGTAACTCGATTGTCATTGTGCTGCCACCACCTCCAAGCCAACATAGGCATCGAGTGAGCCAAACCCGAACTAGGCTAACCCGATAATTTAATGAAAGCACTCTGCAACGGTCAATCAGAATGATAACAACAAGCGAGAGTTGAGATACAGTCCAGTGAGAGAGAGAGAGAGAGAGAGAGAGAGAGAGAGAGAGAGAGAGAGATTGCTTTGTGCTGGTATATAATTGAATGAAAGTCGTGCAGTGCTCGCTAGAGTTACTCGCTATGTCATTCATCACCACCCGACTTGGCCAGGAGATGCCAATCAAAAAGATGCTGGCAAGACAAACGAACCAATCGACTGAAGACTTGTTGACGATGTCAAATTAGTTGCACAACTGACACGCGCAGGTCCGGTTGAGGTCGAGGTTGCGGTCGAGCTTGTGGCAAAATTGAATACAATCAATCGGTAAGTAAATTACTTTCGATCCAACATTAGTCATGGTACCTGTGTACATATAAAAACAATCTCCTTTTATATGGATAGTAAATTGCAATAGTTTTAACGGATCGAGTCAATTTACTAACCGAAACAAATGTTTTCCAATTTATTGAATGGTGTCACAGGCAAACACTTCTCCTGGATTGATCGCAAATTCGGTTAATTGTTTAACAATTAGGAAGTGTTGAACCTTTGAAATTGTCAATTGACTTTGCAAACACATGAGCAGTACATATAATCTTCACAGGTGGCTACTTGTTTGTTGCATAAGAATGATCCATCGGAATTAATCAAATATAGCTAGGGGCATCCAATCCGTCCATCCATCTTTTGACTGTCCATTATTAATAACGATAATTACCCCTATGGGCAATGGTCGGAATCTTCAGTGTTTGCCGATGACTTGGCTCAGAGCAGAGCGTCAATCTTTGCTGGATGAAGCCGCAATTATTAAATTGAAAGTCTAATTTAGAAATTAAAGATGCGATCCTGCCTGCAGATCGATTCATTAGCAGTCGATCCTTTGGCTGATGCACTTGTTGAACGGTGATCTAATGAGCAACCAGTGGCGGACGGCAGGCTTGTCCAACTGACCAGGACAAGTGGCATCGCATCAAAGGTGAAGCCGATCTGCTCTCTTTGCCTTTCCGATTGCCGACTCAATCGAACAAGTGCCGTCCTTACATGTCCAAAGGCGATTCTTCTTTCGCCAGAGAGGGTTCATAAGTTGGCCTTGTGTATTACAATGCAGCCGTGTGATTTATTCGATTACCCAATTTGATATTAAACTTGACGAGGAGAGCTAATTGATTTCTATTGGTGCCCATTTCGATTTACATCTACAATTACCTGTCACTGGTGAAGAGCACTTGGCATAGTTCAATGACTCGCCACAAAGGACCACTTCTCAGAACGATTCATCTACATTTGTTTGTTTTGCTCGTTGTCGTCACTGCTTATGTGACAACAATCGATTGAGTCGAGTCCCAATTGGAGCAATGCCCACCGATGGCCCACCTTGCCCTTATTGGAAAGTAAGACTTCTTTTTAGTGTTGTCAATTGTGCGATTGTCCAATATTGAGTGAATCGAATCAAATTGCTCCAATTGGGCCTCAATGCAATCATTGCGTGATGATTGCGATTGTGTGCCGGTTTGTGGCCGTGTTGACCCACTGCGAGTCATTCGGTCTCGGTCAAAGACACCGCAATGCTGATTGCTTTTGATTCGATTAGAATTGGAGCCTTGTTAGTTATTGCTGGCCGACTGTGACACTGCGGTTTCACAGCAGGAAAGCGACCAACTCGTCCACTGAGGCCAACCAACTTCGAGACCAACTCGAGTTAACGTTCATTTACCTGTGGGATACTCGGCACATTGTTTGATCACTTGCTTGTTGCCAACAGGGCGATGTGGTCGGTTTTATTGTGCAAATTGGCAGTCAATTGTGGATTGTCTTTATTTGGACTGGACATTATTGCACACTACAAGGTCACTCTGACAACTTGTCGAGCCAAACTATGTACAGATGTGCACCAAACATCTATTGGCCTAGGAGTAACTTTAGTGGCCACAGAGAATCAGAATTAGAGCAGTGAGTGGTGAGACATAATTTATCTGTTCAGAGCAAATGTTTATTACCACAAGGGAACACTCGATTCACACCATCAGGAGCAATCCTTAAGAGCCGTAAAATTGCGATTCGATTCACAGACTTGTAAATGTGCTGCTGTGCCTCCAAAAGTGTATCACTTCATTCGAACACATTTCCATTTGACCATTTGCAGTGGGTCGATGCATTGTGCTATTTATTAACAGGATTATGTCGTCAATTTGAATACTTTCTGACTAAAGCATGCTTTATTGGGCCTTCACCCTACGCCATGTAAGGGTACTACTGTTTGGCAGTGCTACCGACTGCCACAGTGACTACTGCTATCGATTGTGGCTAGTGTTTCACAACTGGCCAAATTGTTTTTTTTCTTGTCACCGCAATGACCACATGGCTAACCCTTCTAAGGTGTGTTTGCATACTTTTAACTTTATTGCACCACAAACATTGACTGTGGTCAGATGCACAGGCTGACATTGAGAGATCGAAGGGTTAGATTCGGCTTGTGGGTATGTTCCATTCATTGCCCTTGATCTGGTGAATACATTCTCGGTCAATTTACATTGCTCGGTCGTGTCTCAACATATGTTTGCAATGTTCGGCACAGGTAAATATTTCCCTTTGACTTGCCTCTAATCGGATTAGTTTATCCGGCAAATTAAACAGCACGGCCACGATCTTCTCGGACAAACTCTCGCAGTACAGCATGGTGTTTGTGGCGAAACACTAGTTCACTTGTTTGCCATTGGCAAACTAACACCACAGATCCGACCAAACAGGGCCTTTGTACTGTTCCAACTGTTAGTTGGTTAGTCAAACCGTAACGAAAGCCTTAAAATTGAAACTAAATCTTGCAATGAAACCATGCCAATGTGCACTGTCCACGGCAACCGGATCACTAAATGATTCCGTTCAAATTGGATTAAGTTTGCAGTCGAAGCGATTTGGTTTCTGTTTGATTCAAGAAAAGCAAACAATTTTGATTAACTTTTAATCTATTTTGCATTGATCTCTTTGTAGATCAATATCACTCATTGGTCATGGTTTTGCCCACTTTTATCGAAGGGAGAGTCTCCTTGTCAACTCAATCATTATCATATCGGACATTTTCAATTCGGACTCGTTGAAATATGAGCAATAAAGTAGGCTTCATATTGTGGGCCATTGCACCAGAAAGTGCGATCGATGATATATTGAGTTGGCCACCACTTGCTGATCAAAATCTCCACTTGTCTCCACTATTTTCATAGCACAAGCAAGATCGCTATCGACGAGCTTCTGTTTGTGGTGCAGTGCAGATGAAGTCGACTTTGCTAATCAACTTGCACTGGTCTCAGTTCAACACTTTCCGTGACTTTATCGTATCCAATCAATTTATCTTAGATTTATCTCTTTCTTTCTTTCCTCGAGTGCCAAAATATTTGTATATTTGTTTGACCAGATTAGTGGCAAATAATCGACTCAGAACTGACCACTGTTTAGTGCCCAAAGGACTGCACGTTGGTCAACTCTTTGCTCGGTTTGTTTACACTTGAGCTTAAAGTAAGGCGAGTCTCACACAAGTCAGATTGAAGATAAGTGTTGTTGTGAATTGAATTCTCGTGTCCATCTGTCCCGTGAGATATTCTTGATAAGAAAACTGTGCCACCGTTGGTCAAGGGAAGTGTGTGCTTTGCTGTAGGTTGCCGGTGCCACACTACGGCTCACTAACAGCTCTCATTAGCTGCCAAATAAGTGACATGTTTTATGAGTGTGCCCTGTTGCTCTCTGTTCTATTATGTGCTGGTCATTCTTTCACGTCTAATTGTGCCTTTCTCACCGAACGGTCCCAAGCCCAAGGCTCACCTTGTCACAAGACCGTGTTCTGTTGTTAATGTTTCGTAAGTCAACAAGTGGCCAACCAACAGCGTTTATAGCTACCAACTGTCGTGGTGTCAAGTCTTGGCCGTCTGGGCAGTCTTTTTAATTGCTTACTTCAATTTGACCAATTGGTCCATCGATACCTGAGTGAGTGAGATCGAGCAAATTGAATCGGTCTTGGCTTTGTCACCTGTGACTGTCCCCCAATCTCAAGGCAGACAACTATCATTAGAAGGACTGGCGCATTAATATTAGAACTCAGACGAGGGCACAATAAGTGAGTGAATGCAAATTTGTAATTTACTTTGTTTTCGCAATTGACAAGGCCTGTCCACTCGAATAGGACCCTAAGGTCGCGAGATTTAATGAGCAGATAAGAAAGACAATAGAGCCCGGCACGGTCTGTCACTGGCTGCATAGCAATGAGCAACGAGTACATGTATTACAAGGTGTATTACCTTGCCAGACGTTTTACGGTGGGCCAGCGAACACAGACTTACTACATGTCGACTTGTAGTGACATTTGTAACTGCACAGGCGACAAGCTAACAACACACTCTGGCCACTGACCAATGTGATCGACTTGAGGTGGCCAAGTCTTTGTTTCCACACCACCGAAGTGAAACCTTGTTGTTGTCTGGCCGAGAATAAATCAATCGAACTGCACAATCGGGTTCATTGTTGAACAGCCAAGTCGAGCCACACAAATTTAACCAAAAGGTTTGTCTGCTCACTAAATTGACCTTTAGTTTATTGCAATTTTATTAATGGAACGCAACAGAATTGGTAATTTGACACTCACAATTGGCACAACTGAATAATGTGTCACTATGAATGGAGAATGTCCAATGGACCCTCCTGTGCTCCATCTGGTCGTACCAAGAAAGTGCATCATTGTAACATAACTCGATCAGAACAGTTGGCTATTTTTGGATTTGATTGCAACATTTCCGATTGGGCAATTTGTCGAAATGAATTCCAATTGAAGTGAATCTAAATATTCTCGATCTAGAGACTGCCAAACCTATTTAATTGATTGATACACTTTGGTAACTTTACAATTGATTTGTCAAGCATGAAGGCATTTGTGATAATATCTACTTGTCTTTGAAGTGAGGGCAACATCACTCCAGTGGCCATTTGAGTCTTTGCAACCACGTTGAAAAGACCGATCTGACCATTTTGTGGGCAATCGATTAATCCTGTGTTTAACAAGCTTTGTCCATTTGGAGTTCGTTTCGAGATGGCGTATGAATTAATTCGATAGACGACAGATTAAGTTGCACTGTTACCTGCCACCTAGTATCACTCGACACTTGGTTGTGCCTGTGCGTGCAACACACAATCTTCTAATGTGGCTAATAAGCCAATAATGCCTGCGGAGAAGCAATCTTAAGTAGGCAACTCACAACACAACTCAATTCGGCGGCGGCCGCGGTTGCCAAGGCCTAAGCCGAGTCGATCCGAGATAATCCACTTTAAACAGAAGGGCCTAGATCCGACACTACGTACTTGGATCCTCTTCCAAACGTAACTTAGGTTACAACTCTGTTTACTAACTTAGATGTCCCGATTTGATCGAAGTGATTCTTTTTCAGGCACCTATGATGCCGCGACTATGAAATCATTCGAGTGATGGAATGTGTTAGTCAGTGGTCAATGGACTGGTGGAACGTTGTCGCTGAACATATGTCAGCTTGTGCCAATCAAATTAGCAAGTGGCCAATCGAACGGTTAATCCGAACCGAATGGAAATCTGCAAATCTGGCGTGATAATGTGTGCATCACAATGGGACAATGGCTGGCACGGTCACAAAGCAACATATAATCACCCGACTGGGACCATTACTCGGTGGTCGATAGTGCACGGTCGAACGGTGAACCTTTGCACCGCCGACAATTTCGACGTTTTGACGTTAATCCCTTAATTTAAATGCCACTGAACGGAGAGAGCGAAGTGATCACAAAATGGACATTACCTTTGTGAGTTGGCTTTGTGTGCCACCCTGCACGTACCTGTTGGTCACTATTTAGCCTTGTTTGGTCTGTTTGCCATGTTTGCCCGATCGCACCAACACGCACCTCATCGTTCGTAATGGCTTCACTTAGGTTCATTCAAATGAACTCACAAACCAACAAGACAGTGCTGAGGATTAGGAACAGACTCACTCACTGTCGAGACTGTTGCTCTGTCCATTGTGCTATACAAAACGTCTTTTGTCGTGAGACCTCGGTTGGGCAACAAAAGCGGATTAAGCTCTGCTGGTCGATCGATCCAACATATTTTGACAGTGCACCAGTCGATCAATGCAGACATTAGTGACGCTCACTGATAATGACCCTTCCCCATGGACTGTTACCTGTTGCAATCAACAAATATTGCAAATAGAATCGTTTTACTCTGTTTACTATTATTGTGTACTATTATACTTGGCACATCATTTTCGTTTCTAATTAAAACAACAAATTTGTTCATGTGTGATAGACCACCATCTAGAAATAACCATATTGATGTTCGAAATGACATTGACAGAATGGACAATTTAATGACAATCAATTGGCGACCCATGACCAAATTGTCTTTTACCAGTTAATTCTTCATTCGGTGAATCGAGTTCTTAATGTCTTTTCCATCCTGTGTGTCTTTTGGCATGGAACGAACCTGACAGGTGAGTCAGTGAGATTATCGGCTCGATGAAACGGTCGAGTGAATTTAGTAGAAGACATCGATTAAGGTGATGCACGCTTTGCAACTATCCAAATGGCTTACCGAAGGCATCCATCAGAGTCTATTTTGTCTCGACTGGTGCCAGTCTGGGAATTCTTTCCCATTCAAACATTTGGCCTATTAGACAAGCACCATTAACGACAGACTACCACAGTTCTCGTTGCTGGTAGTAACGATTATTGCAGTGAATAGAGAAGCTTCTAGGGCACAATAGAATTGTGTTGCAATGGAATTGCTGTTCATTTGTCGGACAGTTCATTGAGACAAATGGCAGTACATTAGCCACCATTAGTGACTCAATACAATCCATTCATTCATTCGATCAAAGCACTTAGTGATTTGATGAAGCTGCTGTGGATGTGCACTGATTGATAATGGTCGACACAGTCTGATTCTCACTCGAGTGCACCTTTGCTAATGACCACAAATTGAATGCGATTCCAATAGTACAGTCTCGATCGGTGGACGAGTTTCCATTAGCGACCATTCCTATCTGCCCATTCGGAGGTATCGATTGGCGTTTAATGTCTGTCCGTATTCAAATTTAAATAGCCTCCACACGATTAGCCGGTGCTTTGAGTGCCGCCACGAGAATTAGTGATCTTTCAAGTCTCAATCTAATCTTGGCCAATGCAAAATGTAAATATTTTCGCTAATGCGCCCAAACTTGTAAATGGAACCTTCAGAAATCTGTCCGTGTATCTAAAGATAGTCAGAATTTGGGCACACTGTCCAGTGCACAACAGGGAAGGTCGTGAAAGACGAAACCAAAGCCCAACTGGACACACACAAACACACCAACATATGTGAGCAACACATGTCGAGGGGTGATAATGGCGAAAGAGACAAGACAAGATAGTGGCTAGCCGATTGTCATAGGCGGACTCGATGATCGCCTAATGGACAGCTAATTAGCCGATATCGGATCGAATTATCACTGGCGAGATGGTTCAGCCAGAGACATACACACACACAGACACGAGCCGACACTAAGCAAACATGCTAATAGCATTATGATATATTCTATACCAACCGAGGAGGTGTCCACTATGCACATTACTTTAGTGTCCCACTGGTGGGGTGCCACATTGATCATTTGTTGCGGCCATATGTCCACCACATGTCCACACTCGGATTCAGTGCCCAGGAAGTCTTCAAAAAGAAGCCAATTCTTCGTGCACTAAACTGTCTCCCAGAATGTCAGGCACAATTATTGTATTGTCCAATGAAAAATTTTACAGAAAAATGAGTTTGATCAAAGTCATTGAAAGAGATCTAATTTAGTGGCACTTTAAGTGGCATAGACACATGTGTTGAAAGGACACTTCTGACTTTAGTAAAGCCGCTTTACCCAAGTACTTGTGTCCACCATTTCTGTGAACATCTGAATTTGTTTGCCACTTGTGTTCACACATTTGAATTGTGTTTGTGCCCACATGTTGCTCCAGTTGGCAAGTGCAATGTGGTGATGAAATTTGAACGGCTTCGTCTCGAGACAACTCTATATCGCACGTTGTCCGTTGCAACATGTTTGCTTGGTGTCTGTATCGGTGTCTGGCTTGGCTTGACTTCGGTGTCATCTCGATAGTGCCAAATGTTGCGTTAGGCACACGTTTGTATACAAATATCGGCCATCCAGGGTGAGTGGTAACTCGATTCCAATTTCAACGATTTTATCTGAGCCGACAGGACACGTTCACAAGCACTTCTTCAAGAACATTCAATTGCCAATAGGCAGTAACAAATTATCGTTCCTTTCATCATTGGAGGTAAGTTCAATTGCCTGTTATAAATGACAGTGCTAATTTGTTGCATTTATCACTGTAATATCACAAGATGACAATCGAATTCATTCGAGCGACCGGTCAACTTGGAGTCTGTGACACAGCTGAACCACCCCTTTGATACATATTGATTAGGCAGAGCAGCGATTATTACTCGGCATGCCTTGCCTTGCCGCCAGTGAGCTTTTTTACTGGTGATTCGAAATCGGCAATACTTTGTCACTCGAGTATTCGAGCTCGTTATCAAGTCAGTCGCTTAGAGAACGAAATCTTCTCGGTTGAGTTAATTATTTCTGGGTGTTTTCTCCATTGCAGCAGTGTTTCAAACTTGATCAAATGAGGCTCATTAATTCTACATCCACCCAAAGGAAAGAACACTTTGCCGCCAGATCAACTTCACACAGTCGCTGAACTCTACTCACTTAATGTTGTAAGTAACGCGCTTCTTGGCGCTAATTAGTACCTCTGTCGAGCTAGTTGACTAGAGTGGCGTTAATTGTCAAATTAATACTGCGAACCTGCTAGTTTGAATTGGCCACACATTGGCCAGCTGAAGTAACCTTTCGATTCTTTGTACTTGTTCTTTAACGGCGAATGATTGATCGATTAGTTCATTAGTGTCGATTTGTATGATATTTTTCTTGTTTTGGCCAGTTAATTGTGAAACAAGTGGATTATACTAATTATAATTATATATATATATAGCTTTAGCGCATGTGCATTTGCGTGACTATTATATTATGTCATGTTCTTTTATTTATTTCTGTTGATTTTTCTCATTTGTACCATGGGAAGATTCTGCATGAGTGTTTC
Organism: Rhizoglyphus robini; assembly: GCA_023373905.1. Taxonomy (NCBI): domain Eukaryota; kingdom Metazoa; phylum Arthropoda; class Arachnida; order Sarcoptiformes; family Acaridae; genus Rhizoglyphus; species Rhizoglyphus robini. The sequence goes on along the minus strand of JAKIJQ010000001.1, from coordinate 6,226,036 downwards.
TAGAGATGCCAGCCGACCTGTAAAACTTACACAGTTGGTGGCTCTGGTAAGCATTACGGTTGAGTCGTCTTCTCAATGGCGACACGAATTATCTCTATTGGCCTCTGCACAGCACTTGATATCATGCCGACAGTCTCGATCAGGCAAATTCGTCAATCAATATTTGTCCGGTGGATGTTTAAGTGGAAGTGCCTCACTGCTAGGCAGACAGGTCCAATCTGAGCGGACGGCGCATCTAATAAACCTAATTGAATTAGACCAATGTGTGCCCATTAGACAGGAGAGAGCATCTAAACGGCGCAAATGGAGAGAGTGAGTCAAGTGCACTTGTGTTCGCCTGTGTCAAAGGTTATGTTCGTGTCTGTGTGCTTGAGTGTGTAGGCAGTGAGCAACAAGTTGTGTTTTGACAGATTTGATCTGCACCGATTCGATCGCATTGCCATCATCATGACGATCACTTGTCAGGCTAATACTCTCCGGGAGAGGCTTAGGGCGAAACATCTGTGCACTACACAAGCCGCCATATGCAAATCGATCTGCAAATGGCTCGTTCGATCACTTAACTCTTGAAATGTCGCTTAAAAGGGCCAATTTGAATGTTAAATGAGATTGCTCACTCGATTGCCTTGCCCAGGCTCACTTGACCGATCCGCATTTACATTTACATTTGCAAGTAAATCGATTTTTAAGCTTTTTAAATTCTGTTCAATTCGAGTAAATTCTATTTGGAAAATTAATTAAAATTAATTATTACTGTCTGGGTGTTGTCTTAGTGGCGAAACAAATTGAATTATAATTGTGCCCGCAGAATAGTTTGCAATTAATTTCCATATTTGATTGTTTTGACCAGCCGAATGGCTTTGCTAGATTCAATTAAACAGCCTTGTTCAACAAGACATAGACAAAGCTTGTTGTGATTGATATCGACTCACGGTGGAGTGTGAGTGGGGTCCAAGTTGGTCCAAACACCCAACCAGTGGCGATAAGCATCGGCAATTATATTCTCGTTGAGCTGTGCGCAATGGCAATTCACATGTTTTGGCCAGGTGTCAATCTGTGCACCATCCTCCTAGTCCGGCCAATCAATTAAGTTCATTGGTGAGTTTGGCTCTTTTGCGGGTCCATTGGTATAGTTCGATAGTACCGGTAGTTGTGGTGGCATAGTAGGCAATGGCACTGACCACCCTCAATTGTTCCGCAATCAATCATCATTACCTTCGGTTATGAATATGTAATTGGAGATTGTAATCACACCACAGGCACGAACCTACGCGAAAGTTGGAGCCCGATTGTTAGACACAAAGCAATCAAAACTCGATTGGCAATTGCACTTGGTGCCACTGACCGAATCGATTGCCAACTTACAAGTTCCTTACAAGAATTGCCATGTAATGATGTATCAGTGATATTGATAGTATTGTTGCCTTTTGTTTGCCAAATCGAATCGTTTTGTTTACCAATGCCACCAAATTGCACGTGCTTACGAGCACTTGGAACACCGATTGATTCAACACAAATGACTTAGTAGCCAATGTCAATAGACCTAGTCACCGTAATTGGAGATTGTCAGTAAGCTATGGACTACTTGAGGCAAACGAAACAAGACAAATCTTCAAGTCACGCAAAAAAATAATCTCATAGTGAACAAACAGTAAGCTTTAATTACTGTTTCAAATCAAATGTCCGACTTGAAATTTTCAAGTTGAAAGCACTATGTTCTGGATATTTCGACTCTAACCCAGTTTGAGCCATTTTACTCGCACGTGAACGAAACAATCTTATCGAACTGCGCATTCATTTGAACATAACATGTTAACAGCCATCGATTTAATGGGAAACTCGTACTTTCACACTTTCGATCAAGATCAGAAAATGTTTTGTGGTTTGAGCAATAAAGATCAGTTACGACAAAATGCCTATCGTGCAAATGTCTTACAAGCTTGGTCTTGTTAGGTTATTATAATGCTACAAAAACGGCACGAAAATAGATTGCGAGGATTCACTTGTTCGGTGGACTTGCTAGACTAGAATGTAATGTGAATCGGATATCACTATCGATCTAGATAAATACTAAACTATACTAATTTGCTTGAAATCGAACTGAAATTAAATTAATCAGTTGGACAGTTAAACTTCAGGTTAATTTAACTTCTGTTTATAAAATTTGAAATTATGCAGTTTTTACTCGAAGGGAGTTTAAGCTGAGAGTTCTATCGTCGTTGTCTACGTATAGACTATTAAATAGAAAATTCAAGTGAATTGATTTATGTAGATTTGGCCTAATCACAGAGTTGTGCCAATGTTGCAATTTAAAGAAGAGGAAACACTAACCACAACCAACATGAGACTAACTTATGCATGTCATTACAAGTCAATTTGAGAAGCAATGACTTGGTCTTAATTTGGTTTGATTCGATTGCCGGCACTAAAGTCCTTGAACAAATGACCACTAATTATGTCTTGCTCAAATTAGATCGCAACCTGCCAACTTGACAATTTACTTTGAGATTTATTTCGTCCGAGTTTAGTCCAACGAGCACTATTATTATTTGCGATAACGATAAATCCACGTTGGCATTGCCCACTTGAACAATGATTTATGTGCATTATAGTTTGCAAATTCACTTCAATTGGAGTGATAAGTGTCATATAATATTTGATTGAATTGGTTTAATAGTGTCACTCAGTTTTCATTTGCGATCGATTGAACCGAAATGGCTTTGATATCGTTTCTTTGGTTGGTCAAATTATTTTTTGGTCTTGCTCAGTGGTTCATTTACTCTATTTGTTTGTATCGATCAAAAGTTGAACTACACCTTGAGTTGTGCACTTTTATTGTAGCTTTGAAAAGTGTCGCAGTGTCCGCGCCCATGCTTCTCCGAATCACACCATTAGGATTTTTAACGAAGCTATCCCTTTTGTTTGATACACAGAGTGAATCAAACAAGTCTTTTCAGCCATCTTTCTGCAGCTGCATTTGTTTTGATTCAACGGAATCACTGCATTGGCTTTTTCGGTTTGTTATTGACAGTTTGCGAGTTCGGATTTGTTCCGAAGGCACAGACTGTATAGAACCAAAAACAAAAGGCCAAATTCCATGCAGATGATGAAAGCTAGTTTGTTGTCCACTTCGATTTACACAATTGCAATAGATTCCATTAGTAACTGATTAATTCATGCCTAAACCTCCATGGCGAAGTAGTTCATGGAGCGAGTTGTCGTTGTCAGATGTTCGGCTGGTGTTGACGAGGTATCCATGAGGTATACTACGCCGTTTTAAGGAAATCCATCCAGTTGTAGCTACGAACGCAGCACAAGGTCTTGTACTCTACCGTAGAGATTTCGGGCTATTTACGATACGAAAAGTAATTGAAAGTCCAAGTGACCCCGTCAGGGATTGAACCGCCGTCCACCCTGTTCAACCGCAAGACGCTAAAGTTAGGCCAGCACATGCAACCAGGAAATTGTTCGTTTGGTGCAGATTGTTCAGAGGTTCTCTTAGTTTGTAATGCCAGTGGCTTGATCCAGATTGAGATAATTGTTCTAACGAATCCAAAGACAAGTCATAAACAAACAAATCCCATTGTGATGAGCAATATTCGTTTATTGGTCAAGCCAATGCCCACAATGTGATTGGCACTTTGTTTCAATCTAGTGCATGTACTCTGTGGGTGAAATAATTAATTCAAAATACACCAATAGTGCACGTACCTCTTGAGTATCGGGTGATAAGATGTAGCCATAGCTACAGATGAAAATTAAAATGGAACAAAAGTAAAGCAATAAAGTGAATGTAATCACAAGAGGGAAAGTATTGCTCATGTTAGAATGCATTTCTGCCAAACTGGTTCACTTGACATTCACTAATTAATCGGATGCACTATTCAAAAGTTATCGAATTAAACAGACAACGACAACAATGTCTATCGACCACCAAGGAATGTGGAAGTAAATAATTAATAAGGCATCACTTATAGAATTACACATGCGACCATGTTGACAGTCCATTTCGATGATTTATGTCGTTGGACAGTGAGACAGATCCCTCGGACACGACTCGGCAGAGGCAAAACATGTTTAGACATGTTTCATTAATTTCACTTCGCTAATGAGTTTCGACCCAAGTGCCCCACTCAGGTGACTCTGTGGAATGGTGCGACCTGTGTGGATTGCAATAAATTCGGTGCCACCACTTGACAACTAGTCAAAGTACTGAACCATCCATGACAGTTCTCGCATTGGTGCTCGGCATATCGATAAATAACGCTTAGTCTGATCTATGCTTGCATCTATTTGTGTTTATTTATTTCTTTTTAATTTTCTGCCTGTCCGAATGGCAATCGCACTATTGATGGCCGCAGACATGGTCAAATTGCTCAATTTACACTCCACTTGCCAACAAGAATAATGGCCAGCAGCTTGAGTCGCGGCCAGACTGGTCTTACTGTGCTGCACTTGAATGGCACCACTTGATCAGACTCATTAGGCACAGACAGCCGATCGAGTGAATTTAGGTGGCCACGAGTAGATAATGTGGCCCGATTGATTAATGCGGCCATCCTGTGTAATCACAGGCTTGTCACAGGTGGCACTGACCAACACTGGACAGAGCCAATTGCAATTACACCACCGAGCACGACTAGGCTTTTGTTTTGATTCGATTCGATTCGATTCCACAGACGAGCCATTAAACAAATGACCGCTAATTACGTTGCACAGTGCCTAGTGGGACCTTGCTTGGGTGTTTGTTTGAATTGTGCTGGGCCCGGTGGCATTGCGTCTGAGATTTATTGCTACCGCAAGCGATCACACCAATCATGAGCGATGTGACCACCGCTGAAATGAATAAGCAAAAAGGTATAATTTGCAGCTATCAAGTCATTGTCCTGCTTTGCTGCTCACTGAGCAATTGTCTCCAGTCAAAACGAGGTCCAACAGAATCGAGATTCTAAAAATAGAAATTGACCCAAGTCGGTGCTCTTGTTTGTGCACTTGCAATCTTGTCTAATGAGCCAGCATCAATCAAGTCAGATCAGTGGCCATTTGAACGGTGATGTCAATGGCGTTAGATGCCATCAAAGCAAGGCTGCAATTAGAATGCCGCTTAGAAGGTGTTGCACGTGCGATCTCAAGTGATTGACCTGGCTGAACACTCATATAAAGTACAATTAGGTGCTCGAGTCAAGTCACCGAATTGCCGCCATTAGAGATTCACTCAGTTCGACTAACTGACCTTTGGTTTGGTGCATTTCTAAATTGTAATCAAGGTGCTAGCCAAAGTGCAATTTACCATTCCTTACCAATGGAAAAATTAATTAGCCTCAAGCAAAGGTAGAACTTTGAGTCAGTTCAACTGACAGAATTTTACATTTTAAAGCGTAGTCGATTTCAATTACAAAGTTGAGTGAGCTTTGTTTGGGCAATGATGGAAAGTGGCCATTGAATTGAGCATATGAAGTAGATGGAGAAGATGGTGCAGTGCTGTAGCATGTCGATTACCACGATCATTACAATATAAATTGGTCTGCTGGCAAGGCACAACTAGGTGTGGAATGCAGCTTCTGGGCTGACTGTGACGCACCGAACTGAGCCGTGATGAATGGACAATGGCTCCATGCGCCAACTGAGTGAGGTGGGTGATCACTGAATCACTCGACTGGGCACAATCTGATCAGCGCACTGTACCATTGCCGATTGTCTGCTAAATGGTCCACTTTAAATGTCATAAATTGTGGCCCAACGAGTGCATCACTGACCGGTGTGGCTCACTCTCCCACTGGCCCATTACGTAACCGAAGTCTCACTTACTACCGATACTACGCCTTAAAGACTGCCATTACAATCATCTATCTTCGGTGGCGCACTCGATCATCATCATTGCCAGCAGCACACAACCAGGCCTGTACCTTTAAATTCAGTGAGAATCGGTTCGTTCGCTCGATTTGCATAAATCAAAAACCCTCCCGAGGACTAAATGAACAGTTCAACACTACAATACCAAACGATGTTCTCACTGTGCACCATACCTGATATACCTCAACCTGCAAGTGAAGAACACTTAGAGGTTCGATCTCGGACAATCTCGGTTCACCATGACTTTCAATTGAGAATATATGGAAATATGTGAAAGAAGGTTCAATACGCTAAAAAGTAGTCATAGGCGAATATAATTGAACCTGTCAAAAGTAATTACTGCCGAGGATAATTACAGAACCATTTATTAGTGAACAATGCACGAATATGGTAAAGTTCGTTCGGAAGTCGATAATGAAGATGCACTTATGCAAATGCTCTAGAGGTGATATGATCTTTGAGACTCAACCATCACCAGCTCGCAGGCCAATAGATTTGTTGTAGTTAATGCGTCTGGACAGATCAACTACCTTCAAGCAGTCTTCTTTGTTAATTAAGTTAAATTAAACTAGGGAGACTTCCCAGTTGAATTTGTGCTCCACTACAGATAGGGGTTTAATAGTTCAATCTCAAGTGGTCAGTTTATATTGCATCGAACAGCATCGAATCGCTAATTTAATTTAATTGTATCGAAACTGGTCAATATTGTGAAGCACTGCAAATCATTTCGAGTGATATCTCAATCCTGTCAATGGTCGTCCTCACGATAAGGCACCACCAGTGATTAATAGTTCTTGCCGACCAATGTCTTCATTGGTCTCACCTTGGAATTATCTAATCGCGAGAGCACTCTATAATTGTCCAATTGCCAATTGCACTTCTGTCTCTGTTTATTTGTTTGCCTTCTCCACTTTAGTTAATTGGCCTCGGTGTTTGCCTTGCTCAGGTCGTGTGTGTGCTAATTAAGACCACCCTGACAGAACTCATCCAGTGCCCAACTATCACCATTCTTCCAAGTGGCTTCCACACCGAGTTCACATCAAGTCGATGACAACAAGTAAACTGTTCTGGCCAATGAACAAACAGACCATTCAGCGAGAGGAACAAATGGTGATACATCTGCAAATAACTGACTGGACATTTGCTGCTAAATTGATGGTAATAAACAAGTGATAACTTGAACATGACTGACAAATGGCCATTGCAGTTGGGCATCGCAATGAATTATCGCAGCCGAGATCGACTGGCACTTATGGTCGGAAGGTTTGCTCAAGTGGCAGTGTGGCGGCTGTCGGTGGATTGACGTTATTTCGTATCTCGTGTTTCAATTGCATTCTAATGAAAGAGTTAAGAGTGCCAAATTGACACTTTAAGTCATAATCAGAAGGCGCTCACGATGGCACACACTTTTGCTCCAGTGCACAATGTGTCTGTTGAATATTGAGCGTGAAAATATGGCTCACTTGAGATGGTTAGAAGGGGCTTGTCATCATTCAAAAGAGAAGGCAAAGTTGCACTGCCGATGAAGTTCGTTGCGCGCGTTTTACAGGCTGCCACACGGAACACGCGGTCCCGAAAGAAGACACCTCGGTCACCGGAGGCTCGGTGCAGTCTGTGGCTAGTGCTCGTGTATCGGTGTTCGGTCTCGGTGTGTGGTGCGCTGTGCGGTCGGTCCGAACATATGTCCCACTGACGGACCTTGCCAGATGATTCGTGAGTGGCTTCGTCATCGACAGTTGCCAGTTGGCGGGCAGGCCGCAGTGTTGTGTTGTGTCGGTGTACTGGAGAACTGTTATACTTATCGCCAGTTAGTGATTCGTTACTTGGCTAGTTAGTGCCAGATTAAGGTGAAGTCAGATGGCCACAAGCACAGGAGACAAGCGTGAGAATGGAATGCGTGCTATTCGCCGTACTCGCACCATCGTTTATTGCACGTCTACGCGCGCGCTTACAGGCAACAGGGGCCAACAGGCGACAGATAGATGACATATGCACGAGTGGCCACTTGCCACTTGCCAGACCGACAATGCACAACAGACTTGGCCGACCTTTCACCTTACACACATGTGCATCACTCAAGGGAGAGGGTGGTCACTGATCATCACGGTGGCCATCGCACCACCAATCACTGAACTCTTTCACACTCCATTCGGGTCATCGCGGTAGCTTATGACATTAATGGAATGTTGGCACACACTCAACGAGACTTTGAGAGACAATTGTTTAAAGGGTTACAAAAAAACAGAAAAGGCTCAGTCATTGACCAGTAAAGGAATGTCGGCCAGGACAGGTGTATCAAACAGATGGACTATAACGTTATATTGTCGACAATTTGTCATTAGAGTACATGTGCACAAGACCACACAATTGGACTGCACCAAATGGTCTCTTGCAGATTCAGAAGCCAAAGAAACTACTCCCACAAATATCCTGAAAAGTAATCTTCACAAGAATTATTCAATATGTCTATTTAAATAAATAATAAATTAAAATAAATTAATTTATATATGATTGGTGCTACTTAACAGTAAACACATTGGTTCATAAAGGCAAAAACCGTTATTGGAAATACACACAAATTGGGACTAAAATACTCGTTATTGAAGCACAATTAGTGAAAGGCTAATTGTCAAAAGGTGGTTGCATTTTCTTATCTTAATGTCTTTCGACAGGCCAAATTGGCCTTGCCTCTGGCCCTGCACACAAGCTGTTAACTAGCTAATGAGCCATCAAAGATGGTTTAGCCTACAAACCTCGGTTGACAGATTGTCAGGTTATCGTCGCGTATTGTCTCATTGGCAAATTGTAATAGCCAATCGGCAACAATCTGTGCCCAATGCGACAAATTCGCAGTTTTGCGCTAAGGAAATTGGCGATCTCAATGAAAGATAACGAGAAGACATTGAGACGGAAAGCTAACTTGTGGACAAACGTTGACAGATGTGTGTGCAATAAAGAGAGATAACCAGACTATAGTGCAATTAAGTGAATGAATTGCAGAATTGAGTTGTCCCAGTGGCAGTCTGGCCAACATAAATCAGACTCTCCTCTCATTTGATTCTATCGATTGTTGTCATGCTTGTTGTTGACATTTACGATATTTTCCCGGCTAAACTGAGTAACCAGATTGGTCGTTTTGGTCTTGCTTAATAGTCGTTTAATAGAAATTAAATTGACTTTACACAGTTCAGAGAGATTTGGCTGCACTTAAGCAATTTAAGCACTTTGTTTGTTTGATTACATAAAACTCACTCGTCCAGACAGTTTAAAGGCTTGGCCTTTTTGCATTAAAGTGCTTACCAAATTGGTGCGCAATAATGAGTGACCATTATCGTAAATGTCGATATCTTCTAGACCCTCTTTTCCACAATGGAAAGTTTTGTTCGGACATTTTGAGACAACAAAAAGGGAGGCAGGCATCGTTTATGCAATTACCTTCTTTTGTCTCCTATGGAAATTTGGCATTATTGGCCACCATTTGTGATTTAATCGTGGTGATATGATCAACTGACAGCCAGGAGCTTGACGAAATGCAAGATTAAATGTTTTATAACAAATTGTGGCCACTTGTTGCAGGCTAATGGAACACCTGTTGAAAGCTTTAAAGTTGCAAACAAATAGAATAGCTTGAATATACCTGTTAATTCAATGAATTATGGTTCTCTGTGCAGTGTCAGTCACTAGCCTAAATGAAAATAAATCCGGAAAAAGACAATTAATAATAAGCAATTGTTTACCAAAAGATTCTACTTGGTCAATGGAGAAAGCGTGCAGTAACTGCACTGCAGTTGATCAAGCTCGAGCTGTGTCAAAAGACAAGGGAAAAGCCATAAATAAGTGTCCCGAATGATCGTCAGACGTGCATTTGTTTTGCATGCATTCATGAACAAATAAATCTTTGGCAAGTGATCCACTTAGTTCAGCTGTCACTGTGAACAATTAGGAGGCCAGCGACTAGTCACTATAGTGCTCAGTTCAGCCACAACTTCCAATAATTAATGGATCAATCAGTGAGTAATTAGCAAACTTGCCTGTGCACTCCAAATGGCAAAATGCGTGCCCGCGTGTCGATGTGTGTGGCAAATGACCACCACGACCGTTCATCGCAAATGGGATCGGTTCAGCTGGGTTAATTGAATCAACGATATTGCAATGCCACCAACACAAACAAACAATGACAACGTGATCGATCGTTTGTTTTTCTTTTGTTTTAACGATCCTGTTGACAATCAATAATGAATTGACAATTGTGAGTGCATACAAAGCGAATGACAAATACTACCAAGAGTACAAATTGGTTCATCGTTTCGAATAAGTAATATGAATCAGAGAAGAGATGAAAAGTTAATTTCCAATTCAAGAGCTTATTTCGATCATCACTACTAGTAGTAGCGATACATCTTAGTAAGATAATCTTACAGTTAGTATCACGTGATATGCCATCATGCCAAATTGACACAGTGCAAGCTAAATTAAATGAATTAGATTATAAATTAAATATAGCTTATTAAATATGCCTTATTTATCTACCAGTATTGAATATTTCCATGCTCATATCTAATGTGATGCGCACCATTCAAAATAAATTAAAGCGCAATTATTTTTGAATAATGTTCAATGCTGTCCGGTAACATCTACATAAGACTCTGCTACACACATTACATGTATTGCATCATCGCCATTGAGGGTTGGCAGAGAATTGGCTTTTCAAGAAATTGCGCTATTTATAAAGTGTACCTTTGTTTATGAATGGCCTGATTTGTATTGAATTTACCCAAATGAATTTCGATCAAGCACGTTCATTTCATTTATGTGCGGTGCCTTCTACTTGCGTCACATGTCGCATGTCACATTTCGATTTGATTCTTTTCGTGTAACTTAATTAAGTTAATTTTCGTCGATTCTACTTCTCTCTGTCGCCTTATTATACCAGCAGAGATACTTTGGTTCAAACTCTTGGCCATCTTTATTGTTGCACTATTCGTTCTTCATTTTCGCTTGTTCAGGCTTGACCACAAAGGTCAATAAGGTAAATTTGTGGTTTAAATGAAACTTTAATAATCTATTTTATTTAATCTATTTGACCTTCTGGTAACTAGGAAATGGATGAGAAGATATTGAATGCAATTTCTGATTTACGAGACAATGTCTCCGAAAGAATTGAACAAATAGTCAACTTGGTCGAATCTTGTCCGGAGATAAGTTCCAAATTGAACTATGAAGCTATAATAGGAGCTCTCTTCACTCCTCCAAAAAGAAGTGTGACTGAAATCAAAACTGATTCTGTATCAGGCGATTTAGATAAATCAATTCTGTCAAATCCATTGAATCTTGTCGAATTACCAAAAGATTCAAGCAAATCTGAACTATCAAACGTTTTGGATTTTTATAGTTTGTCATGTACAAATAAAGAAGAATTGATTGAAGATGACAACTTTGACCCTTTGCTCATTACGGATGATGTAAATAATGACTCGAAATCAGATATACCATCTGAAAGATCTAATTTGGACTTACTGTTGGATTTGAATCATAATGTCGATAGTCACGTTTCAAGCAACGAAGCAATTATTCCGGAAGAGTCGGTTTCTGGACCGAATCTTAATCATGAAAATTCAAATATTTTGAACACTGCTTCCAACAATGAAAACAACAATAATTTCAAGAATAATTCTTTTGAGATTCTATCTAATGGTTATGTGGATTTTTCAAACAAGAAAGATGACTATTTGCCAAAAAGTGCGAGTCCTTCTTCGCTTGATTTGGTCAATGACTACCAGGATTTGAAAAAAACGTCTTTTAGCTCTGAACTTGTACAAGAGAAAGTCAATGGTGACTTTTCGAAGAAATCAGATTCTCTCGATTTAATCAATGACTACCAGAATTTGAAAAATACGTCATTCAATTGTGATCTTGTAAAAGAGAAATCCAATGATTACTTTTCAAAGGAATACGATTCAAATAATGAATTTGACAAATCAAGCGATTATTTTAGCAAGAACGATGACTATTTGCCAAAAAGTGCGAGCCCTACAAAAAATTTTAACACTGTTTCCAAAAATGAAAACAATAACAATAATTTCATGATTGATTCTTTTAATATTCTATCTAATGGTGATGTGAATTTTTCAAACAAGAACGATGACTATTTGCCAAAAAGTGCGAGTCCTCCGCTTCATTTGATCAATGACTACCAGGATTTGAAAAAAACATCTTTTAGCTCTGAACTTGTACAAGAGAAAGTCAATGATGACTTTTCGAAGAAATACGATTCAAATAATGAATTTGGAAAAACAAACGATTTTAGCAAGAATAATTCTGTTTGCAATTCTTCCTTTGGCAAAATGGCGGAAACAAACCCCAATATATTTCAGAAATTTGACGAATTTGAGGATAAAAACAAGCTGGAAGATTTGGATTTTTTGAAATCTGAACTTGTTGTTAACTATCCGTTGTTCGATTTAAAAGAAATTTCTCAATATTCTCAAGCTCCTGTTAAAGAAATATCTCTTACTTTTATGCCAGTGCCTCAATATGACCAATTTATTGACGTTACAATCGCTGAAGTGAACAATAGCCGAAACTTTTATCTTTACATCAATGAAGAATATAAAAGTTTTAGTGACTATTTTAATGATTACTATCAATGCATGTTGAAGACCAACGAAAAAAAGGAAGCTCTTAACGAAGTTGAATTAATCTATAAGAAAATTTACACTATTTTTAATCAAGAAGATGGTCGATTTTATCGTGCTCAGTTGCTTAAATATGCCTATATGGAAAATTTTTGGACTTTACTTGTTGATTACGGAAAAATGAAAGCTGTCCACAAAAAATATATTCATGAATTGGATTCAGAGTTTGAAGTGTATCCAATTATGGCTTTGAGTTGCTTTCTTAACGGTAAAGTAAAATTTAAATTGCTTAAAATTTAACATTTTTTTGTAGTTTCTTGGAATAAAGATTGCAAGGAAGTTGAAACTGGTTTCTTTCAATTTATGCGTCTTAATTCATCGCAAAATCAAATGCAAATTAAGGCTAAATTTGAAAAGCCAATTAGCAATCGCTATCCTGTTTCATTGGTTGTCAAACCAATGGGCGAAGACAATTGGAAAAGTTTGGCGGACCTTAAAGTCCAAGTTGAAGTATCGGGTATTCTACTTTCATAAATTGAGCTGTTTTCTCACTGTGATTCTTTTAGATGAGTTGAATAACAAATTTTTTGATTTCTCAAGTAAGATTGATTAGTTCTGATATGTTTATGTTTATATAATTATTTTTTTGTAGAATTTTATACTGATCCCCTATCAGCTTATTCCAAATCAAATCTAGAATGTAAATATTTAATAATGATTTTTTCTAGTTTTAATTTTTTTAATTTGTAGCTTTTCTTTCATTTTGCGGATTGCTAACTATGAAATCTCCTCATGTGACACTGGATACTAAATTCCCTGCCATCTCCCCATATATTTACACCATCAGTAAATTTATTTGCATCATTCAATCATATGAAAATAGTGGCACTTGTGATCCTGACCATTTCACTACTAATCTTTCGTAATGCTTTTTAAAATTGAATTGTGAATTTGTAAATAATTATTTTTTTAACTTTTATTATAGATTTTTCTATGAAAATTATGCTCTGCAGGCTGATAGCAAACTCAACTCTTTAATTGTGTTTCGATATAGAAATTTCTTTTTCCGAGGTTTTATTTTGAAGTGTGCTTCTAAAGAATATCAAGTCTTGTCGATCGACTTTGCCTTTATTGCTAATAATGTATCTATGGAGAATATATATCCTTTAGTTGAATATTTTTCTTTGGAAAAGTATCCAATGTTCGCTTGTCTATGCTCTTTAGATAATGTGATGCCTGCTTCTAAAGCCTGGTCGCCACTTGCTTTGTATGCTTATTTATTTAATATTTATCAATTATTAATTATTATTTTTTAGTGAAACCTTTCGAACGTGGGTTCAGTCTTTACAAAAGTTTACTATTATTCCAAAAATGTTTCTCAAGTTTACCAACAGTATGTACTCGGTTGATTTGAAGCTTCAGAACAATGAACAAAGTGCTTCCGAGTTGTTGATCAAAATGAAATATGGTATATCAATGGTCGAAAAGAATATTAATTGATTTGCAACATTAACATTTACAGATATATTATTCCCAGCTTGTATTATTGTACTAGCCATATTAATTTAGCATATTAGGATTGTTATAATATCCACTATAGTTCTATCTACACTATCCTGAGTTTTCTTTCATGACAAGTTTCGAATTCTCTTATACACATTTACATTACATTTATATATATATATTTCTGTTTATTACAAGTGTTTAACATTAGAACACATGCTTTTTGTAAACCAATAAATAAATATTTCGTTTATTCTTACTTTTAATTAATAAACTTTGTTAATTCGTTCTATCAGTCAGTGTCAGGTTACTGTACTGCATGTTCACATCGGACGGCACTGCACACTGCAGTGCACAGGCTCTCTTTGTAAAGCACGTTGGTCTTCTAGTATAACATTGTTTGTGAATGCTGTACAATTGCCTACTTGAATTCATTGTTGTGAATAGAACTAATTCGAACTTTATCGAAAGTTTCGAAACAGTTTGCCAGCAGCATAATTTGCTTTCAAAATGGATTCTGGTTGCTTAATTCAACTACTGGAACATTTCAAATTACAAGTCGACTCTCAACTTGACACTATCGCCGATGTAGCCAAGTCTGGAAAAGTAAACTTGCCTCTACCAAATCATATTTCTGAATCTTCACTTTCGGCGATTACAAAGAACAATTCTTTGGCCATTTTGAATGATTTTGACCCATTTCCTGAAATTTCTTCTACCATTAAGGAGAAAGTATGCCACGATATTTCCGGCGATGAAGCCAATAAATCATTAGAAGCGGACAGTTCCAAGTCTTCTGCTAATTTTATAATGAATTCAACACCTTTCGAAAGCATTGAACCAATAAAGAATGCTTTTCGTGAAGCTAGAATTCCAAAAACAGCGAATTTAATTGTTCCTTCACGATATCCTTTGAATTATGTCGATGTTACTTTTGGCCAATTCATTAATGTGCAGCCTTCATACATATTCTCGTCTAGAAATTTCTACATTCATTTTAATTACGACGAAGTTGAACAATTTAGCATAAAGTTGAATGAAAAATATAACGAGAATTCTATTAAAACTTCACTTAACGCTGATCAGATAAAAACTGGAATGCTTTGCTGTTTTCATAATCCAAATGACGACAACTACTATCGTGTGCAAATAATTCAAGATATATGTTGTGGAAAATATTATGTTTTATTGGCCGATTTTGGTGAGATTATGACTGCAGAGTCCAGTAAAATGTATTCATTAGATCGGGAATTTGCCGATGTTCCTATTTATGCTATCAACTGCTTTCTTGCAGGTACGTTTCATAATTTCTTCATATTTCGAAACTTTATTTAATTTTTTTCTAGATTCCTGGAACGACGATCTTAAATTTGTAGAAAATTTTATGCAACATTTCTTTTCTCATGCTGATATATCCGAAACACAAATCAAAGCAAAATTTTTGAAACCTATTTATGGTTTTAAGTATCCCGTATCTTTGATTATGCGATCTCTCGATGATGATTGGATTGATGTGTTTAACTTCGTCATGAAAAGATTTACAAAACTTCCATTGGTTGATCTTGTTGAAAAGTATGAATTTAAATTTGCAGGTAATTTTTGTCCCATGTATGTCTGTTTTTTCTTTCACTTGGATTTTTCATAGATTATAGCATAAATAATCCAATTTTGGAATATTCATCATTGGTTATTGAAGGTTGGTTAGATATCTATTTGATACATTTAAAGATTTATTTTTGCAGCTTATAATAAATTTTTGAAAACTTCAATTTCCAAGACCAATCTCATATTGGACAATGAATACAAAGCGATAACTCCATACGTTTATGACACCTCTAATTTTCTCTGTGTCATTTCATCGTTTAAAAACGAGCTTGGTGTATGTGATCACGACAACTTTACCACCAATTTAACGTATTCTTTTAATCTAATTTTGTCTAATTTTCTTATTAATTTAGTTTTATTTAGTCACTTCTACCAAAATTCACTAATCGAACCACTGCAAAATATTATCCCCGAAACTTTGGCAGTATTTAAAATACTTGAACCATTCTTTTTCCGTGGATTTGTTCTGTCCATTTCTTGTGACAATGTGCGTGTTTTGTCAATTGATTTTGGTTTCATCGCAGAAATTTCGATGGGTAATTTTTTCCCATTAGTTGAAGTGTTTTCGTTAGAGAAGTATCCAATGTTTTCGATTCTTTGCTCATTGGACATTGTTAAACCAAACGACCAGAAAACAGCAAAGTAAGTATTGTATTGTTATAAAACTACTGTATCTGTTTGGAATTTTCAATTAATTTTTTTTTAACAGAGAGCTTATGTGGAGCCTCCTCGACAAACAGATATTTGAACTGAAACCGGTTACCATTTATTATGCAGCTGCTTTCTATTCGGTTCAGGTTGAAATCGACGGCATAAAGATCACTGATGCATTGAAGTATATTTAAATATTACATTCGCATTTTTTCATTTAAAGTGCACTTTTTTCATATTTTCATCTTATTTATATGCACCTTTAGTGTCTGACTATTAAACGTTTCTGTGTTATTAGTTGCATTATTTTGATTGATTTATAGATTTAATTGACATGTTTCTGGTGCGCACACTATAACCCCGAGATGTCATTTTTGTCAGACAGCCTTTATGTGACTGAATGAAAAGAGGTTCCAATCCCGAGGCAATAATATCCACTTAACATTGACAGGGTGCCAGACTTTTTTGACTATTACTTAGAGTGCATCGAAGGAAAGTAGTTTCACTTGACCAGGAAAGTGAAAAATGCTACAACAAAGACCAACCTGAAGTGTCCTCCAGACGTGAAAGTACTTGAGAATTAGATCCAATTGGCAATTGTATTTGAGAATACAAATTGTTACTATGTGAAGAGGCTCAAAGTGACAAGTTTGAATCAAATCAAATGATTACTTTTAATGGAAACTTGCAGAAATGGGCAAATGTTTGCTTTATCAATTGTCTAAATTGAGCGATTCAACAAAATAATCTCGCCTAAGTGTCACTAAAAAATGCCATTTGGCCTAATAAATTCACTTATCAGCCACTCATAAGCTCATTGCTTGCTTTACTTTATAAGGATTTGAAAAGTTTGTATTTGCTTGCATTGTGTTGATTAGGAAAGTATTGCTTTTGACTAGCATTTACTATCGAACTGCCACCAATTATTTCGCTCGATCAGCATTGACTGATTGATGAAAATGAATCTTCATATACCCTTCCAATTGAGTGCAAGTTTGATTTGTGTTTTTGGCTCTGATTCTTTTTTTAGAAATTATTCTAATCGGATTGAGATAAGCTTCAAATCATTCAATTAGTCAGTTCATGTTTTGTTGACTGGTTGATTTGCACTTGTTGCACCAATGCACAATGGACAATTCAATCAATTTTGTGCTCAAATAAATAGCACCACTATAGTATACCACGCTAATCACAGTGACATTTGTTATGAAGATTCGTGATCGATTAAAACTAGCGTTCTCGTAGCAAATTCTTTTCATTGAATGAGTTAAATTATCTGACCAATTTAACTTATCACCTTGTGGCAACTCATTATGTACTTTATTAGTGCCAATTTAGTGTTCATTTGTGGCATGTGCTCACTCAGTCCGTGTACTGTATTGTATTGTATGCGCGGTCTTTCATTGTCAATTTGTGTTTGGTTAGTAGGGTTGCCGTGCCGTGCAAGACAATGGTCATTTGCGGACCGAGCACAATTTGCACTCCATTTGTGCCCTTTAACCCCTTTTAGTGGTCAATATGGCCCGACAAAGTAGATACTGCAGTACCATGGTCGTGTTGCACGGTTGCGTGGTCGTTGTTCATGTGTTTCAATTATACGGACCTTACCGCCTAATGGACATGTCAGAACAGATTCAACATGCTAGATTGTACTGTGAATTATTTTGTATTCAATCTTCTTTGTGTTTTACACACAAAAATAACTGTCTGTGAATTGACCCTGCCTGATTGGCCAACTTGCACTGATCGGTCTAGTGACTTTGCAAGCGTCAAGTGAAGTGCAACTCGACTGGGCAAGTAGTCTCGCACAACCATCACGTCCAGTGACAGCTTTGATACATTCACTGTCCTTTCGATGGTTTACTATCAATTTTAGCACTATTTTGGCTGCAAGCACATCTCACTCGCCAACCAATAATGGCAAATAAAAGTGCCCAATTGACTAGTGTCCAAAGTAATAAGCGGTTCATTTCGAGTAGAATGAATTGATTGGCCTGTTAGAGGCACACTGGGCCAGTGCAAAGGTGCCAAAGCTAATGGGCACGCTTTGTCAATGTAATCGGGGAGCAAGCCTTTCTTTGTGCTTTTCTCGAAAACCGTTCTTTTTATTTGATGACGTACTTGAGTTGAAGTAATCTCGGTAACCGATTAGACCGGTGGGGAATTATTTGAATCGACTGTTACGGCCATAGAACTGCTGGCATTGCAGTCACTGGTTTTACTGCAGCAAGCATACAATGCTTTGTCACTTTGTTGTTCACAATTGAACGAAGCAATATCGTCACTACGTAATGTGCACGTATTGACTGCCACAACTTGTGGCCCACAACAACAATTGGCCCAACTTGGCGGCTATTTCAGTGGCCACTCGGTCCGGGGTTTGTTTGTTTGCCTGTTCAATGTTCACTGGGCAGAGCACTTTCATTTCCATTGATTGAATCGAACAGATGTGATCGCTAATGTTTCGCATTGATCGCCTAACAATAGATACAACCTTTCCATATTGGTCATCTCATTAATTCATTTGTGATTGATAGTATAATATTTGTTCACTTCTAAATGATCCACTCTAAATTGAATCTGATAGAATATAATCAATGCCGAAAGATAATACTTATACTTGGAGTTAATGATGGTCATCGTAACCTTTGTTTAATTGACCAATTTGGTTAAGCCAGACTTGTTTTACATGTGTCCCTTGCAAACAGTTGACAAGAGGCCCACAGCTGTGCTGGAATATTTGATTGACTGACGCAATGCAATGCAATGCAATGCAATGCAAATATAGTGGCACTAGTGAGGCCGACTAATAGATGTTTTGGCTTCGGTCCTAAGATTAGTCGAGCGTAAAATGGGATTAGTGCGGAGTTCGCTTGAGCTGTTTCATTTAAGTGAGTCATTCGAATCTAATTGTCTGTGATTGGATTAGTATTTCGAATCAATATCACTAATTGCCCAATTGACTCTAATTTAATTAATTAATTTGCTACTTAGATTTTTTAATAGCACCATGATATACAATATATAAGCCTCAATTAGTAAATATTTTCTTTTTCTCTGTGTAGCTTTTAAATCGGAAAAATTTTGATTTTTAGTTTTGTAATATAATTCATAGGTCAGCATACTTCGGTGTGACAGAGGGCACTTGTGGATATTTAAGCTACATAGCCTCACACGTGACTGTTGGTTCGGTGCGAAATGTGCTTGGTCAGAGGTCACCGATTAAGTCGGCCACCGACACAGTCAAGCCGAGCAAGTCAACATCCTTTGGCAAGCATCTTACCGCATACTCAGTGGGAATTTGCATTGCCACTTCATCATGCCACTGTGCGTTCACTGCTCGACCCGGCAAACTCTACCGAACACCTGTCCGGCCTTGTCTGGTGCGCTTTCACTTATGTCATCTCAACTCGAATCGTTGCCAATATGACCTCAAATACTCTCTGTGGACCGTATCAATGAACGTTGTGCTTGGCCATTGGCCACCGATTCACGAGTGAACAGAACAAATTCGAGTTGCATTCCCAGTTTGAAGTCAATTTGCGTAAGTTGAGCTATTTGTTTGTCGTTTGTGATAGTGTGTTGCCACTGGTCGGTTCTGTCACGATGATGCATTGCCGCGCAGCAAAACTGTGGTGCTTGTGTGTCATTTTGTCCACTTCAACACTGCCGAATTCGAATGCGAGCGGGCAATCTTTTCCGTGCACTGAGTGCAATCACAACTGCACGAGTTTTGATTTACTGCTGTGATAACAATTTGCCAGATTTCGTCTGCCAACGGCTCGCATTTCGAGTTGACCCAGCTAACTGCCTGCACCTTTTGACATCTCTAGCCTAGTAATTTATTGTTATTATCACTGGCGATATGTATCGACAACGAGTGACCTGCACTAGGTGCACTTTGTTTGCCATGACACAAACACGGACAAATGTAAACTAGTCACCAGTGCCTGAGTAGACCAAACAAAGTCAACAATCACGAGCACGAATCGGTGAGTGGTGCATTGCACTGACACTTATGACACCTCGCACAACAATACGCTCACCATCTTGGCCTACTACACCAAACACGCCACGCCAATTGCCTTTTGATATTCATGTGCTCTATTGATTCGGTGTCAAACAAATGTTATGTCTCCATTGGCGACATTGACCAGGCAAACACACCCACAACAACAGATGGACTCGGTGCATTACTAAATATGTAAATGTGTCACTAATGTGCAAAGGGTCAAACAGCCGACAAATGATCATAATCGATCCATTACCAATAGATCAATTGTTCTAGTCGTCCTTAATGGACCGATTGTGTGTTTGTGTGCAACAATCAAACCCTGTTAGTCGGGCAGAGCTCTAGCCCACTGGTCATTTGTGGCAACCACATGTATGCTATAGCAATGAAACACTTTGTTCCGAGGTTCGGACTTCGAACCTGCCAATTTATATCGGCTCATATTGGGCGCACTGACATGAAAGCAAAACACGTGTTAACAAGTTGCTACGAATTTAGTCTGCTCAAGGCAAACACATACTCGGCTAATTGAATTAGAACACTGTGCCATTAGGCTGGCCACATATGCTCGGTTTCCTTTCAATCGATCCTGCCGAGCTAATTCTTACTTACTGTCGAGCACTGTGTCCACGTAATCTTACGAGGGAAATTAATCTAATTGAAACTCTTGCCAAGGCTCAATTCATTTTGTCCATCGATTCGAAAGAGATGGATCAGGTAATGGAGTTAGTATTGCTTCCTTTGCTCCTCGGAACCTTTCTGAGGCCTCGTTTGGGTCTCGATTAAGGCCCTATTCATCGTAACCAGTCAAGCGGGTACCTTTTCAAAAAGAAATGACGTGTCGGGTCAATTTAGTCCCTTCTGTCGCCTTGGGTCTATTGGCTCGGTTCGGTGAACTGGAAACAACCAAGAAGAAAGCATTGGAACACATTCGATTGCAAGTGTCTCACATTGTGAGTTGAGCGGCACAAAGCACACCACCAAATGGCCAAAACAAAGCTCTATTTTCAATTTATTGGCCAGAAATATTTACAAATATTTGCTCGATTGTCACTATAATGGACGAAACTGACTATGCTCATGCTAAACCAAAGCTTCATAAGTTCGGTTAACCTTGCTTCTCTTAGTGGTCGGTTCGTGCTCGGTGACAAATGTGCAGTGGTTAATGCAAATGGTTATTATATTCAATCTCAATTACAGGCGGCACTAGTGCCTCACATGATTATCTCTGCCTCTACTAGCTCGGTCCGGACCGTAAGGCCTCACCACAATGAACTCCAGTCACAGTGGCCGTGCAATACTTCAATTGCACTGTACGTGAATGTATCTAGTCAAGTGGAAAGCTTTCTTTGATTGGCAAAATATTTTTGCAACTAAAATCAGTTTGGGATTTGGTAGAATGGAACAGTTTGGACAAACGTGGCAAGGCAACTTGATTCGACTTAATTGCACATCGAATAATGATCAGTTCCATAGAGCTGCTTCGAGACCATATGCCGAGGTGAACTTTCAATTAGAATGGCGGCGAGAGTTCTCAATTATAGACTCAACTCAATTTGTAAATTCCACTCGCCAATATTTCTCATTATGTTACTATAAAGTATTTCCTTTGTCCTTTCAATTGTCACTTGTATCTGGTTTGGTCTGTCTCCACTTGTATCTTTAGTTCGCTTTTTGCATTGTTTTTGGCGCACTGACGCTTAACCAAACGATTGTCGAATTGTATGCATAAATTTGTAACTTGGCCGACCCATTCCAAATAGTTCATGTGCATTTGTTGCTACTTGAAGAAAGTGATCTGCCCCAACAAATCAAAGAAAACGTTTAGTGATACCAAGATAACGACAAAAAGCAAGATCGGTGGTCAACCCGAAAGCATCACTTCTGGTTCGCAGTTTGCAACGCTAAGCCACTTTAACGAACACGCTTTTACAAAGGTAAGTCTTAGGATGTTTACTGAACAATGCATAATTGGTGGTTGTTTTATTTGTTGCAGAATTCGCAAGAGTTCAACAGCTCCAGCCAAATGCCTCTAATCAAAGAAAACGAGAGCACTGGCAACACCGAGTTAAACGGTGACCAGCGAGGCGACCAAGTACCAGCCAACCAAAACAAAAAGAATTTGGTCGTGTTCGAAACACGCCAAGCCAAGGAGAAACTGCTAGTAGTTGACTTGCACAAGATTCGAGCCAATATGCACGACAAGATGAGTCAAGTGCACGACCAATTGATGCAAGGCGCCAACCAGAGTGGCAACAACCACCAATTGAACAATTCAGGCGAGTTGGCCAATTTAAAAGCACAGGATCTGCTTGACGGAAATGGCGCTGGTGAAGCTGCCATAAAAGCTGCTCCTGTTGAAACGGGAGAAGATAACTCGGAGGAATGTGTCAAGATGATCAAAGCCATAGCTGAGAACACTTTCCGACAAGGTCTAAAGAAGCATGGCTACAAGGTGAACAGTAAAAATGCGTTCGTGGCTGAAGGAGGATACGGGATGGTGTTTCGGGTGCATAAAGGCGGTCAACGGTACGCTTGCAAAGTAATCTCGAACATGTTGTTTCAACTCAAGTCAGACCGGGGCCCCCTCAACACGGTCAAGCTGCGCTCTCGTTTCTCCAACGAGGTGAACATTATGAAGCGTGTTAGCTCACATCCCAACATCATTGACTTTGTGGAGAGCTTCACGGATAAGGTGGCTAAGAGTTTCGACGACCAAAATACCGAACAAGAGCAAGAAGCAGATTCGACCGTGTCTGGCGACGATAACGACCTTCTGGTGTTTAAGAACTTTTTCCTCGTTATGGAGTACGCCAATTCAAAGACTCTTAGCTTTTACGTTAAGAACCGTCGCAATTTGTCAGAGAACATAGTGAAGGGCATTTTTCGACAGCTCGCAGATGCGGTCAAGTTCATGCACACCGACCAGATTGCCCACCGTGACATTAAGTTGAGCAACTTGTTGCTGCAGAGTCAGGTGAACGAGGCCACTGCCACTGATCGCCGCAATTCAACTGCCACCTTCAACTATACTATCAAACTGTGCGACTTTGGACTGAGCTCCACTGTGGACCCTGAGGATAGTTGCTTCATGAAGCCAGTGGGCACTTCCTATTACATGGCTCCTGAGATTTTACGTTCCTACTTCTTCTACAATCGTAAGAAGATTGACCAAATCGTTCCCTACTGTGCCTTCAAGGGCGACGTCTGGGCACTCGGTGTGTGCATGTTCTACTGCCTGCACGGCTTCTATCCACTTGACGTTCTATGCAAAGGCACTAAACTGGAACGCATGGACGAACTGGAGAAGATCTTCACTCTGCCCGAGACATTCACTTCGAGCAAGACCGTTGACGAGATCTATGCAAACCGATTTCGAAACGCTCTTCGAAATTATCAGTACAAACTGAGCTACAACGGACGGGAACTTTTGTGCAGAATGGTCGAGGTCGACCCCAAGAAACGGGCCGAGATATTTGAAGTGGCACAACATGTTTACTTGCGATGAATCCAGCTATTCATGACTAGCCGAGATTGGCACTCTGACGGCTAATTTGCCATTAAATTTGTTTCCTTTTCTTAGCCTTTAGTTTATTTTCACTTTACCATACCTAGGCAAAATACATTATATTATATAAAATTAAAGTCTGAAACTTCATCAGTTTGCTGCCATATTTTATGTGAATTATGCATTGCGTCACTAGACATCAAATCAGACAGACCTAGTTCGAGTCAATGCACGTTTCATTTGAATGTGTCACGCAATATTTCACTTTAATACAGCCCGAGTGCAGGTACTCTATGGTCGCTAAATTGCTCAATTACGTGCTAATTTTACTGCAACTTGAATTTCACAGCCTGGGATTGCTTATGCCAAGCGGCCAGCAAGCCAATGACTATCTTGATCATACACCCACGCAAACTTTCAAATTGATTTACTCTAATCACGTGCTTAGAAGGTATTGCCGCATTAATCTCTTAGCCTATTAGTGTAAAGTGTATGCACATTGCGTTGAACACATAAATCACAAGTCTGATATTTTGCATTCGCAACTGCAATTCGAAGTGGCCATTACTATAAACAAATGTTGAACTTTATCGTTTGATTAACGATTTTCATTGTGACAATCCTAATGATACAATGGAAGGAGCTCTGCGTTAAGTATATAACCTTAGGTTTTACTGCTTCACTAAAGAGATTATACAAGCAAGGATCTTCAGTTCACAGGTGTGCCATAGAGCTCGATTATCTGGATTATGTTGCGAGGACTGGTGAGATGCTCGGTATATGACGATGAACTGCACTGGAATTCAATGCTCGACATAATCTTCCAATTTTCATAGAATACTCTTATTATTTACTAGACTTTTACTGCCATCTATGTAAAAGTAATGAACTAACAAGAATTGCTTCTGAGTCTATAGACACTCTAACCATTTATTTTGGTTTATTTATTAGGTTAAATAGTTTGAGATAATCAATTGACTTGAATTTCGTTGATTTAATCGTGCCAGATTGAGATTAGATCAAAATTGGATTTATTAAAAATAGGCAATTTCAGATTATTCATCAACTGGTGACCAACAGGACTACTATTGCCATCTATCTTGAAAATAATGAGTTTATGAATGAACATAATGGCCAATCAGTGACATCTGTGAATTTCGATAAATCACTCTGACCACAAATATAAATGCGCACTGGTTATAGCAACTGCATGTACTAATTGAGGCAGATGTGAGTAAGCTGACAAGTGCAATCTGTGAACGGACAGAGAGTGATCATCATCTTCATTTGGAGATCGATGGAAAGCACCGAGGGATGCGTGAAATACCTCCCTAGGTGGTCAAGTGGCTTTATGCCGAAATGTGGCACTTTTGGTGTGAGCTCAATTTGTCAAACGTGTCATAATTCGTTGCCTAACACCCGCACACATTGCCAGTAATGCCACAGACTGCATGCAGAATGAAACAACTCAATTTGTGAATTTGTTTGCTCTTGTTCAGGCCAATGGAATGAACGATCTGGAGGAAGACATCTCAACAAGCACGATAAATCATCGAATGGCTTCACCTGCAGCTAAGGACATATATCCTGGTCTGTCATCCTGCCAGTCCAACTCGATTTCATATATATAGTAGGTCTGTTTCATTCATTCAACCGCATTTGGTTTGTGTTAACATTTCAATTCGTTTTAGATTGAACATTGTGCCAATTGCCAAATCTTAAATCGGCTTATTTGATGTGAACGATGGCAAATTTATGAATTTATGACGCACTAGTTGAATTATGACATCAAGCAAATGCCAAGGCTCTTTGGTTACATTGCAGTCGGCTGGCAGATACAAATCTATTTTTTACATGAAATCGCTTCGTGGCCTGTGGCAATCAAATTTTTTCCCTCCGAAAAGCCAATTGTTGATTGTTTATTTGTTTGCATTTACATTTATTTGTTTGTTTTCACTTGTGCCTCAAGTGATTCTATGCAAACAAACTAGTGAAGCCAATTTGGCAAATCACTCCAGTCGGCATACCTTTGCTGTGCTGGCCAATTATACCAAACATGCTCACACACCTAAGTGTGAAACAAGCAAATTTGATTAAGTGAAAGAAGAACTCAAGAAGATCCGCACGATAACGGACAACAAATGCAAAGCAAGCGAGGGCCCGACACCTTTCAAGTAGCACCTAATGTTGTTGGTCATTTCAATTTTACAACTTTAAACAGCTTTTCACTGGAGTCCACTGAACGTGGACTTAGTGTGCTAGAATTGGCACTTCTCAGACCACTTCTCACCAGCAGGGAAGACAAATTAAATTTGGCCAAAAGCAATGCGAAAGGAATAGCGAACGGCCCACAGAATTTGCTAGCTTAATTCATCATCATCATCTTGACATTCTCACCGAACAAACAAAGCACACTGACGAGATTGCATTGCTGACCAAGTAATAAACAAACATCGAAACTTCAAATAATCACTCTTAAATAAACAGACTCCGTCAATTTGAAGCGTGTCAAACTAGCAAACAATGCACAACACCAAATTAGCTTCGAGACAGTTTGCGGAAATGTTATTAACTCGACGATATTGAGCTCAACTGGCCAACTGGACCCCTTCGAGTTTACAAAGTGTTCGATGTGAAGTTCATTGTGAACAGAGGCACGATAGATTGCTTGTCGAAACAAAAGAAAGTAACACGTCAAAATGGCAATCATTATCTAGCCCAAATGAAGTGAACAAGAAAAGTACGACCTCGTCTACTGGTAATTATTGATTAGTACTGGCTGAAGTTCGAGCCTAGTTTGTTCAATTGGCTTCATGAGTTGCAACCAACAACAATTGCACACCTGTTAATTTGCCATTTTTACTCAAATTGGACACTTCACCAGTCATGTTGACACTTGCATGTTTCGTCACTCACAAACCACCAATTATAGGGATGTTCATTTAAATTGGTTTTATTTGTAGAATAACCACAATCCACATGTGGTCATGAACTGAGTGAGTGGAGCTGGTCGAATGCGAGCGTAATCAAGCAAAGCCATCACCAATCACCGATCGTCTGTCAGTGTGAATCAATCGATTACTCTTCGTGCTCGATTATCTTTCATGAATTGCACTCTCTCGAGTTGGATTATATAAAGACTGGTCAAGTTATAATTGAATTGAGGCAATTATTAGCACCAAGACCACGAAAGAAATTGATTACCAAACTCGTCAGAGGCAAATTAAATTAACCTAAGTTGTGGCGCGGGTGCTAATTTAATTAGATATTACCATGTGGTAATTAATTATATGCGCATAGTTTGCACAGCGAGCATTTGTCCTTTCCACCACACTTGTAACATGTTCAATTAATCAAACCTATAACCAGATTGCTATTTGTCACTTTGTCCGAGTCTCCTCAGAAAGTTGTATGGCATTGGTTTGATGTTTGTTTACTATTGACATGTGACGTGATTGCCTTTAGATTAATGATGCTTCCTCTATCTTAATGGATTCACAGTCAAATTCGATTTCGATTCGCACAGTACATCGCTTGATGAATGGTTTGCCTAATTAATTAACTGGATGCATTGTTGCAACGGGCAACTAATCGTTGCTAGTACACCTACGGACATCGCACTTTCCACTTCATTGATATGGCTTGGCGGGGGTTAATAATTTGCATTGCTCAAACCAATGGAATCGATTATATATTTATTCAGTTTTGTTTTATATGGATTTCTGTTCTTTTTTTTGTCGACTACGAATATGAATTTGAAGAAATAGTGAGATATAGTGCGATGAATCGGGACTAAGTAGGCCAATTAATGACGTTTTGGGGGTGCAAGCGTGGCCATGTTGCCAAAAACAAACAAGACCCACTTAATCCTCGAGTGTCTGTGCAAGTGCGAGTGGTCTTGGTCAGTATTACACATGATCTAGTGAAAGGCAACACGGCTTAGTTCATCGGAGGAATGGCAAAGAAGGTGTGCCCTGATGGTGATCGCCACCAGCAATGCAACACAGCACAAACGACGAGTCATTTCGATTATCATCACCTGCTCACAATGGCCAATTTGTGCACTGGTAGGTTCGAGCCGACACCGACTGTGAACGCCGAGCTCGGTCAGATGAGATTAGCACAAACAAGCAACTGGCCAAGTGAGCCTCTTTGACTCGAGTCCGGACCTAGTGAGTGGGCAGTTGGACGGACAAAGGACCATACTTGTGCACAAGTGGTGCCTCTCTGACATCGAGACCTTTGCCCATTATCGATGGTAAGTGTTCAATCGAAATGCTCTTCTCTCGGTTAATGTATGCGATCGATCGAATTGTCTCACTTCGTTCAACAGGATCTCGACCTGTCCGCATGTGCCTCGAACGGTACATTGCTTATCGTTATCGACTTTATACCGCCCATTCAATTCCTCCGGCCATGTCAATTTGGTGCCTTCTTTTAATAATTCGCTGCTTATCGAAACGAATTTTCAGTTTGTTAATTTTATAATTCCACTCAGCCGGCAAGTCGATATATTGACTTTCATGGCAGAGTTCATTCATGAATTGCCTGATGGCAATCTGTTCTCTGTGAATGTGAGTTGCCACTTGGCGACACGGTCTTTGCCAGTTAGCTCACTATAGTAGCTACTAGTGATTTTATTTGGTCAACGGTAGTTTAGTTAATGTTTTAATGAAGTGTGCAATTGTGCGTTTGGTTGGACCAGTTAGTGCACTAAGTCATCAGTGACTTCGTGGTTCCTTTCACTGGGCGATGGTGCGAGTCCTTGCCGAAGGGTGGAATCGAGCCAAAGTGGTGTAAAATATGAGGCGCGCTCTCCTTTATGTCGACCTGCTCCCTCTCGGTGTCATTTGCCACTGTCATTGTTGTCAGTGAGGCCAGGCACTGCAATCCATTGACCATTTGACTTTTTTGTTGAGTTTGCGTCTCATTAACCTTCTGTCTGTGCGGTGCACACGATTTTGGCTGGGCACACAGTTTCGCGCCTTGACTTAATTGCACTTTAAACACATACAAAGCAACCTCGCCGCTGACAATGGCCCCAACTAACTCAAATGGCAACAGCCTTGCTGCGATCCGCAATTGAAGAAGGCAACTCGATTCATGTTTCGATGATTGCGAACCGCAACAATCGGTTCTTTCAGTTGACTTTTTGACAAGAGCGGAAAAACTTTTTCCCACTTGCCACTTGGTAACTCCCGGTGCATTGAGGACCTCGCCATTTGTCTTCATTCATTGATCTGTTTGATTGAGACTCACGGCCTCCCTTGACCAATGCTCTGATTATATTGATTATATAGTTGGCGTGTCATCGATTTGTGCGCATTTGTTCGCCAATCATTGTGCCTAATTTAGCACCACTACGGTGGACCAATTGCTTTGCAATTGCACTGGTGTCACACTGGTGACTGGTGACTTGAACACTTCTGCCACCTCTCATTGGCACTGGTGCACTGTAAATCAAGTGGCCAAGTGATTGTTCTCACTGCAGTGCGCTCTCCACTTGATTGTCCGATCGATTGCATTCCACTCATATGGCAATTGTCATCACCGACTTATGGTCTTGACTTGACTTGCGATCCATTTCGTCTCTCGTTACCGCTTGTTTCCTTTCTTTCTTCTTGTAAGTTCCCAGAACTTAAACTCAAAAGGGTCCGCGCAGTTTCGCGCCTTTTTGTTTGCTTGATTAATCGAGCTATTTTGCCTTTTTGTGTGTTTGCTTTCGTTGATTGCCAATTGCCAACTCAATTGTGTTGTCTGTTGTATGGCTTCGCTGCCAACTAGCTAACAGTTTGTGCTTAATTAGAATTAGAACTTTTAATCTCGCCACTCGCACACCTTGTGCACTTTGTTTAGTCATTAAGACCAAGTGCCCATCTATAGGAATGCGCTCGATAAGATCGTTCTAGTAATTAATTAGCATCGAATTAATTAACTGCAATACTGCTTTATGGGAAATGAGCTTGCATTGTCTATTAGACTAACTTGGGTGTTGCATTTGACCTGCTAATTGACCTGTCCCAAGTGACCAGGTGTTGGGGCACCGATATCGTGCTCTAATTGCCATTTTTGAGTGCTCAGGCAGAAGCTATTTGTAGCTTCTTTGATTGGTCAGTTCCACTCGTAACTTATGTTGCCACCTGACTGATCTGCCGGAATTTTACTTTGATTAAACGTTCTTTATAATATTTTGACGAAAGTCAAATTGCTTGCTATAAGTCATTGACTTAAAGTCAATACACTCTCGATTTATAAATTATAACAAGAGTGGTACGAATGCACGACCAAAATGGACCCAAGCCACTTTGCATGCACAAATCATTGAACTAGGTCAATGTCGATTACATTTTGACGTGATGTTTCTCACTGGTACTTTAATTGAGCTCAATCTGCTTCTGTTACTCATGAGATGAGTGAAGCTGTGCAAATGGCAGTATGTACGGTTTGGAGCCAAGTTGAGCACCCATCACCGATCAAATGAGCTAATTGGCTGATAATTTGTTAATGGTCTTCTTGATTGGGGGTCTCGATTGACAGTGAGAGTCACGACTTGCCGCCTGGCTGGTTTGCCTTCCCAATGAGAGCCTCATCATGGGACTTTAATTGGTCTGCTGCAGTCAAACGGAGTTTGGTCGAGAGTGCCCAACTATTCGATTATTCATTTACCATTGGATTCATTGTCTACTTTACCATTGACCATTTTATTTTCCACTCGATTGGCTGTGATTCGAATAAAATGCAAATCTGGGCACATTTCGGTGCCTTTTGGACAACGAACACCGTGACGAATTCTGTGTGCCTTCGCTTGTGCTCGATGAGACATTGTCGCAAATGTTGGCCGGCAAGCAACCATATGGCACTCGGACGGATTGTGAATTCCATTGCAGTCCGACCAAGGACAGAGACCGAGACTAATTTGGTGTCAATGGGAGAGATGACAGACGCAATCTTTAGAATAAACACGACTCGATGCATTCGCGCTTTGATTTACTTTGCTGTTGCCAACTTACCTGTTTAAACAAGCTGCACACTTTGTCCCGCAGACCGAGCACAAACGAGACCCACAGCCGAGACTAATCGATAATTTGCTCGGCTCACCTAGTCTAGTGTGCATGCACCTATTTGGCTGTGTCATTTTTCAGTTAGCACCTCATTTGGCATTCGTTACTTTAAAGCTAAATGTCAACCAATAGGCCATATTGACGCGATCTAGATGGATTATAGATCGAGCAGATAGGCCATATATGATTACCAGTCATTGACCACCTGTGATTGGATCGTTCAAAGTAATCCGAAAGTGTATAGATTGGGATGTTTCTTATGATGTTTCCTGTAACGAGACCAAGATGGAACGTTGACCAAGAGTCGAAATTAGTCACGGTCACAAGCGCAAAAATTGGGGCGAATGGGCCTAGTGGAGAGTGTATGGGCTGCTTCTCGAGTGCAGTGCACTGCAATCGATTCTTCACAGATGTTAGGCCCAATGCCAATTAACTGGCTCTATTTGCCACCAATTTGTGTCGCCCAACAGTGTTTGCATTGAGTCAATTGCACTTGTACTCACCGTGCAGATCGATTATTAACTCGAGTGCAGTGTAGTACCACTCGGCAGTGCCACTTTGCCACTCTCCGTCAAGTAACCGAGCATTGCGAATTATCGCTACTGTCGTGGACAAATTGATTCTACTCGCTTGATGAGCCTACAGGGCAGGTAGAGGGCCAATTGGAGAACAACACTGCCTGTACTCCCATTCAATGTAGTAAATGTCCATCTGGGCCAACTATGAATGGCATCGATGTTTTCCCTTGGATTGCTCAATCAAATGTCTTACTTAGTCTCGAGCACCTAACAAGCTGTTAATTTGACGTATTTCAATTGTTAATTACTTTTGGTGCAAAGTACATTGCAGCATGAAAACACTAGCCAACGACTGTCAAATGTGCGATTGACAGCATAATTGAGTGCCTTATAACGCTTGTCCTGTTGGGCCAACTTGATTTATCCCGTCGAGCGAGGAAATATTCTGGTCACTTATTAAGTGTTCAAGACTGACTGAAGAGGCATAATTTCAGTGTCAAACGTGGATGTTCTCAACTGTTTAAGAGCTAATAAATTGTGGTTATTAGCGATGTGTTGAGTGTTATGCAATCGCTTAGTTCTCTCCATCGTATCATTACCGAACCGAGCACCGTCATTAGCGTTACATAACAAGGCACACTCTGACAGACTCACCACTCATCGGTATTTAACCGAATCAGTCAGATCGAACCTAAACAGATAATTTGCCTCCCTAATTGCAGTGCTCCGGTCAAAAACAATGTTAACTTTGTTGTTTGTTTCATTTATCATTTTCCTCTCTAGGACACTTGGACACTCCAACATATGCAAATGCAGCTCAATGGCCTACTGGCGGTGATTCGATTATCTTGGTGCTGTTCTTAGTTAATTGAGTCTGTAGTAAATTTGAAGAATTCACTTGCCATTTGTTCATTTACGCGGACACAAAGTTGAGAACATTTATGCTCTATAAGCAATGAGGCCCACCATTAAACAGCTTTTAATTATTGAAAGCATCTTTGCAGTTCTGCAGCACTAGAACTGACCACAAGTGAGTCGTAAATCTTGGTCGCGTGCAGCCTTTCCAGTCTCACAGGCAGAATCGGTATGATCGCACTCTGATGAATTCGCCATTTAGCCAAATAGACAATGTGCATTCTGCAGAATTATCACAAAAATCTGTGCGCCTTGTGGCTAATGGCTCGGCAATGCGCCCGAGTGCAATCGTAAATCATCTAAATATCGTTCATTTTTGTGCGGATCTAAATCTTCACTGGAATCAACACTGCACGGCCAAAGTGATCGTTACGAGGGACGATTAAAGGCCATAAAGGTGATGGTAGTGGCATGTCGATCCAATTACTGAACTGGTGTGGCTGTGTTGCCATGCAGTCATGCATATTTGTGATCTATGTGTCTCATTAAGTTTAATTTAAAGCACTCCGGCTGGTCTCGAACTCACTTAACTACCTCAAGGTGCTAAACATCTCGCTGCCAGTGCATTTGAATACAATGAAGCACTCGTTAGCTAAGTGAGTCTAGCCTTTAATTAGAACTTAAATTCCTGTGATGCGCCTTGAATGTTGTACTCGACTGTGGCAGTGCAGAACAATGCAAAAACGTCGAAGTGAACTTTGCTCAGGTAAACTTTGCAGGTGAAGTGTGCACTGCCGTCGCCACATAAAGTGCTTTGCTTGCATCTGGCACGAGGCATTTTGATGTCAAGTTTGAGCATGGTGAGTTGTCGTGTGGCTTAAGTGATGCAAATGAATCTTTCCAGGCCATAAACCTTGTGTTCTAACCAGTTGGTTCGATCACTCTCGTGGGGCCATTTCCAGCAAAAACCTAGAAGACACCGATTGCATGCAAGTGCTAATCGAGTGTTAATTTGTGCATGTGTTGACACCTCGATGTGCCAGGACAGAAGCTGTAGTGCAGCTGTGGCCAGAAGCATCGTCTATTTGCAGTGATCGTGATCCAGTTTGCAATCACGACCGTGTTCATACGAGTGACTTGCGAGTGCAGGGCCAAAGCACAAACAAGGACCGGCACGACTGGCCTAGGTCGTTAGTGGCAGTCATTTCTGTGATTGATCTGCTTGCAGCCGAACGAACATCTCATAAGAGGATAATGGACATCATTATGTTGGGTGCTCTAGGAACTGATGTAGGCGATAAATCATGTTGGCAAATAAGCCGAAGAAATGTGGTCAGCGATCAATGCAGTATGGTCACAGAACACGAATCGTTTTGCAATTTGTGCAATTTACACCATTGCATTGTGCAATTGCCGCATCCTGTAACCGAATATCGAATACATTAAATACACCTGAGCCAGTCAAATTGCATCTGTGAGTGTTGGTCAGGCTGGACTTGCACTACATTGCTGTCATGTCATTTAGATTAGAATGTAAGATTGCACCGAACGGTCCATGGATAGACTGTCTATTGTGTGGGCAATTAAGTAAATAATTGCGATGCACAAGACTATGAAGTGACTCGGCTAGCTAGCCTAGGCTCGGTCGAAATGGTGTCAGGTGTGCCGAGCAGATCGTAAACTACCTGCCTGCCTGCCTGACAGTAATGAGAGGGCCAGACGTTGAGGCTCATGAGTGGTGGGCCACTTCGGTACGGCACCTTTGACCATGACAACAGCAAGGGAAACCCTGCTAGGTCCTGAACGGTCATCAGGTCGTGATTTGTCCAGTGCAGATTAAGATCGGCAAGTGTTCGTTTGTATGAGCGTGCAATTATCACTTTGTCGGTCACAGTTGTGTCTGCCTGACTGTCTCCTTGAGTTGGTTACAAGATGCCGACCACTTTGGGTGTTGTTTACGGGATTTGGCTTGTGCTATTGTGCACGCAACCCTCGATGCACACTTGCCTACTGACCACACTGCTCGTGCCCAATCAGCGACATTACTCGACAGTGTTGGCTCGTTTCGTAATCGTCTTGTGATCGTGTTGGGACACGTTCGTCTACAGTCCAGTAGATAATACCACTTGGGACTAATTGAATGGAGTAAACAACTTGTAAACATGTGTCCTGCGTGTTTGCACGAATCCTCTTCACTGCGCAAGTGACCCTATTATTACAAATATGTACTGCCATTACTAGCACTCGGTTGTGTGTTTTGTGCACTCATTCATTCACTAGCCAGTGAAACCTCTTGCTTTAATAGACACCTTTGTGTGTAAACTAAAGGATTATTACGATCGGACAGTTTACATCTGGCTGCACACCTTCCTGTGCATTCCTCCACCCAGGCTGGTGATTATCAGTGGGAGACACTGAAGTAGTGAACACTTTGCCGACAAATGTGCTACAAATGACACGTCTAAAGTGCCACAATCCACACTTGGCCAAGGTTAACACTGTCAGATGAGTGCACCAGTTAGAGTATATACTATAGTGCCAATTAGCGGTGCAAAACGCGATCGTTTGTCTGATCAATGACTATCCACCAAATGGCGCTGACAGAGCAATCAGCCATGATGGCTTCAACTATCGCCACCTGTCCCATCACCACTGGTTGGTCATCTTTAGTCCTAAAGTGTCCCTCACAAAAGCTCACATTTCTGAGTGAAATCAATTCAATGTACAACTTGGCTTTAAAGTGAAAGTGTCAGACAATGAGAAAATCGTTCGATAAGCTCAATTCAGTTGTGAAAAATCGATCGACACTAATCTCAGGTTGGCGTGATCTTTTAGATTTGATGGTCTACGAGCGAAACTGCATTATTGGGCAAACTAACTTTAGTGGCAGTCACAAAGTCGAATGCAACTCCAATTTGGTCTCGTAAATTTGTGCATTCGTTTTTCATTGGGCGGTAATAAGTGCACTTGCAGAATGGAGTAATCATAACCAAAGCATAGGGGCAATTGACATAGCAAGTATGATTCTATATTGTACAGTCTACACCACATTC
Organism: Rhizoglyphus robini; assembly: GCA_023373905.1. Lineage (NCBI taxonomy): Eukaryota > Metazoa > Arthropoda > Arachnida > Sarcoptiformes > Acaridae > Rhizoglyphus > Rhizoglyphus robini. The sequence goes on along the minus strand of JAKIJQ010000001.1, from coordinate 6,190,782 downwards.
GGCCATTTGTTTACCCAAAAGTGTCGATTTGTATCGCTACGACGACGTTGTTTGGCCCTTTACGACCGTGTACTCTCCATACATCGAACAAGGCAATGTTCACTACGAGCCTGTACAGGCAATTATTGAGAGCAGGACATTGATTGCAGACACTGCGTACATTGGTGCATCTAGACACACTTATATAGAGGGACGAATGCAGTGAATGCAATTGCAGAATGTTGCTCGTTGAGTCATTGCTGCTTGAGATTCGATGGTGGCAATCGACATGGCTCGTTTAGTGACAATGCAAATCAACGGCCTGGATAACGATTGTTTGAGTCTGGTGTTTAATCAATTTACTCTGCAACAACTGATCGCTCTTCGAATTATCTGCAAGCGATGGCACTCAGTGATCGAGTTGATATGTCACAAAAAAAGCTCACTTCAGCTATTTGCTTCGATCGAGGATGGTGGTTATTACTGGCAATTCGCAAAACGATATAATGACCAACGCTTTTCGGTGAAGAAGGTGGGTCAAGGCGGAAATCAACTGTTACTCTCTGGTCAAAGAACCGATTTGTCTCATAGTAACCTTCTACCAAATCTATTTCCTAATGTGACAAAACTTGTTTACCGATGCAAACTAGACCTGGTGCCTTTGTTGGAGAGCTGGACCAATCTGGAATACCTCTGTGTGTATATGTTAAATGAGGAACAAGAAGAAGAAAAAATTTGGACCAACATTAATTCGATGCAAACACTGAAACGACTTCATTTATTCGTGTATGGAAGAGCCATCGTGGAAGAAATGCCAATTTTGGCTCGTTTAGAGCGCTTCTCCCTCAGCTATTATTTTGGCAATATTGTATCGGTCTTAGCCAAACTTGGACCAGTCATAAGGCGACTATATCTCGACTATATTCCTTGTGACCTCAACCAACTGCGTCAATTGGTTCAAATACAGCCAGAAATAGCGTTGAATTTGACTCACTTGACGGTAGTAAATATTAGATCAAGCCAGTCCAGTGTTCAAGATCGGAAAAAATTTCTGCAATTAATTTGCAATAATTTCGTATCGTTGACGCATTTGGATGTTACATTCACAAATCAGGCATGTACATTGACATATCTCAAATCAATAACTTGACCTTTGTATTTCGTTACTAGATGCCGTTGATCGAATTAGTGTCATACCTGTCTGGCCTGAAACATCTGGTTGAATTAAAATTACAAATTAGTTGCATTCTACCAGAAACAAATTGCTTACCTGTGCATGCAGTGTTACCACTGGAATCAATAAAAAGTTTGTATCTCATCTTTTGCGAGCCGTACGATGGAGCCCATCTAGCCAATTTTGATAAAATTCCGGTCATATTCCCAATGGTGGAAAATTTGATAATTCATAGTTGCAATGCAGACCTTTTGCCATCCCTCAAGCGATACTTGTGCCTCTTTAGATATTTGCGCAAAACAAATCTCAATAAATAATTCTGCAATACTGACCAACGAAACGAAACTGCTGTGTATATAGCCTTTTGCTGACACACGATGAAAATAGTGGTTCTCGTTAACAACTTGTTTACAAATTATAATTGTGCTTTGTATACTTTTTTTTATGAAACTCAGTTGTGAATCATTCATGAAATAATGTGAAAAATACTGTTTACTTTATTATTTATTAAACATTTGTTTAATTAACAATTTCAATCTTACGGGTGTATTTTTAATAATTCAATAAGTCAAATCGATGTCTGACATGTTTTTATTTTAGATCTGTCTCGACTCTGAATTTTGAGTCATTATTTATTGGTTATAGTATACATTGCGTGGAGGAACATCTTTATTAGTCCTTTGTACTTGATATTTTATTTTATCTGCAAATGCGTTTGTTGCAGCATGACTACTCAAATAATGCTGTTAAGGTTACCATCATCGATTACATCGTCACGAATGCAAATTGCATTAAAACCACTTATACCATGGTATGGTATATTTATGGTATATTTGTATAATATTTTATATTTAAATATATTTTTTTTGCTTTTTAGAATAGTTATTTATTGACACCAACATGAATATTAACAATGTAATCGACGACTGTCTAATCTTGGTGTTCAAATTCATTCCTCTACAAGAATGCATTCGTTTAAAAATTGTCTGTCAACGCTGGAAATATGTTATTGAGCAATTATGTCACCAGAAGAGTTCATTAAAACTTTTTAGATCAAAGTTGGACTTGAAAACTTATTGCCTTTTTCTTGTGCAAAATAAACTTTATGATGATGTTGATTTTCAACTGAATCACATCCGTGAAGATGACCATTTGATTGTTTGTTTTGACGGATATGACGAAGACGAAGAAACAGTGCCGAATATTTGCCATATTTTGCCTAATTTGTTTCCTAATGTGACCCAGTTAGTTTATCGTCTCAAAACGAACTATCTTTGCCTATTACAAAAATGGCATAAATTGAGATTTCTTGCGTTTATGCCTGAATCCACTGACACTCAGGAGCAAATGTGGGTCTGGATCGGTTTGATGAACACAATAAAATGTCTTCATTTGTTGAATTTGGTCAATGATTATCGACGCTTTGAAGTTCCTGACAATTTTTCTGTTTTAAGTCGATTGGAGCATTTTACTCTCGAAAGTTATGGTAATGTTGTGCCAGTTTTGAAACAACTTGGACCGTGCATCAATCGTTTGAGGACTAGCTGTAGTGTCAATCAACTTCGTATGTTGTTTGTAGTCAATCACTACGAATACATTACGCACTTGACTCTTGGTTATATGGTAATTTGCAAAAACATAAATATGAATGACGAAAATGAACTCAAACAATTTTGGCTGCTAATTTGTTATCATTTTAGCAACTTAGTATTTTTGGATGTGAAATTATCTCGAATGGCAAGTGAAATAATGCAATGTCGATAAGTTATTAATTGAGTTTTGTCCATAGCTTTCATTTGACTGTATTATTAATGGACTAATTCAACTGAAACAATTATCAGAATTGAGAATTGCACTCGAGTCAATCCAATTGAATCCTGATTCGATTTTTCTTATGCAATTGAAGTCAATTCACACTTTACAACTATATTTGTATGAATCTTCATCATTAGAAAATTATGCCAAACTTGTGTATATTTTTCCAAATCTTGAAACATTTACTTTGGTTGATTTGGATGAACTTGTAATTACGCAATTCAAGAGCATGTTTCAACATTTGTTGAAATTAAACTTTATTTCGGGTGATTTGTTTGTCCGTACTGGTGCTTTAATTCCACAGTATGAGAATTTAAGTTTCTAGATATATTTCGAGCTGTCTTTACCAAGGAAAATTAAACACAGATTTACCCTAACTTTACACCAGAACCGAACAGCCGTCAGCTAAGTGCAATGACTATTAAATTTGTGATCTACCGAAAGAGCTCAATAACTTCCTTATCTGTGATTTTCCTACCTTCAAATGAGAATTGTCTTTAACTTGTAATTTGTTTCAATATTTATGAACACATAAATAAGGAAAGTCTTAATGGAACTAAATTTGCGTCAATGGAAGTATTTCCATAAAAGACAATAAAAATAGTAATAGTAAATCGTGATGCAATGCAACCAATCTCCATTGAGGAAAGAATTATTGATCGATTGGAAGTAAATGAAGAAGACTCGAATCAGCCCAGTCATTTTTAAGACAAACTACCAATCGGCATTGTCCACTCGTCGCCTCACCGATCAAGATGAAGTTGAACACAGGTCTACGTAATATCTTCAATTTGATTTACATTGTGACTATCGCTCATGGCTGGTATATTGGCATGCTTGTCATCAAGAAGAGAGGAATCTACATGGGGGATTTACCCGAGAAAGGTCGAGATTTGCTCGATTTCTATGCTTCACACCCACTGCATGGTATAAGTGAGTAGTCCACTGTTGAGCAATGATATAATATTCTGCATCATTGATCATTATCATTGATATTCTGTAACTGTATTTTACAAACCACAGTGAATATGAGCGCTGCCAGTTTCGGCATGCCCGCATTGACCATCTTCTGTCTGCTGGGAATGGGCAAAGATTTGCAATCACAATCGTTGTGGATGAACTTTCTCAACATGTCAAACATCCTCAGTGCCAACTGTTTTATGCTCAACGTCTACGAATGGATCACCAGGGAAAGGAGTTACTGACACTTATCGACGATCGATCGATGGTCTGGTTATACAGAATGAATATTTAATAAAGATTAAAAATGATTAACCATTAGTGCATGCGGACATGAGTGTATTTATACATTAGGTTGAGTGGATTTTTCTACCAGATCTATTTGTTATTTACAGGTCTGAGCTTTTTTCGGATGTTTTCGATTGTTGCCGGGCCAATTGTCGCATTCGTCGTATTCGCCTTCGTTGAAGACATGGCCAACACTTGAGGTATTTGGTACAACAGTTATGTCTCTTTTTGATCACTTTCACTTTGTCGTCTGTCTCGTCCTTACTGGCAATGTATTTTGAATCTGTTTTCATCAAATGCATTGCTTCCACTGATTTGTTTGTCTTGTCGATCGTCTCTTCTAGCCGATCCATATGAGCCTTCATGTTTTGGAATATTTGGTTGTAGGTCAGTGTATTGTGAGTGTAAGTCTCGTAGAAAGAAGTCGAGTCGCACAAATACATAGAGAACTTGAATCGTTTCTTGGCTATTAGAAAACGAAGGTAATGCGCAAACAGAACCGCGTACGGGTTGAAGTAGTTGCTGGTGGTCGAACTAATGCTTTGGAATCGAAGGATTCGCTTGTTTGGAGAGAGTTGAATGCCTAATTTCTGATTAGCATTTTGTCGCTCAAGACGTTTCTTGATCCAGAAAATACGCCACGCATGTTGAACCATGGAGGCTGCCAGGTTCGGTCGAAGGTTCATTGGTTTGGAATTATCATCCTCTTCCACCTGAACAAGTTAAAACATTTGTGATAGTAAATGAAAGACAATAAATCTTACCTTTAATGCCAGACCAGCACCAATGATACCGCCGGGCATGGCAAAAATGGACACTCCAATAATCATACCAATGCTGGTGACGATTTTTCCTGGCGTTGAAATAGGCACTACATCACCGTAGCCAACTGTGGTAAATGTGACCAGGGTAAACCATAATGAGTTGGCCACAGTGGTGAATTCGGAGTTACTTGGTGCCTCAATGAAGTACACCATGAAGGCAATGATAAACAGCCACACCAGACAAAAGTAGGCCACAATGGCCAGTTGAAAACGTTGTGACCACACAACAGAGCCTAGAATCCTCCACAAATGATACCTGTACGTATAGGCCAACAGGCTAGTACACTGTAACATTAAACGTCACTACAAACTACGGGACAAACCTATTCTCAAAGAAATGTAACATTCGAAAGCCTCGCAAGCCAACGGCAAGCATAGTTTCGCGGACATCGAACACGAGAACTGTGATGGCTGTGGCGAACACAAACAGGTCCAGCAAGGTAATCGGGTGGAAAAGAAGTCGAATAAAGCCGCCCCACCCACGATATTTCACCAAACTTGTGGAAGCCCAAAGGCGGACAAAATATTCGATACCGAAGATGATAGTCAGTACTAGGTCAAACCAGAATATCACCAAATAGCTGAATGGGTCATCTCCTATAATTAAATTTTTCAGTAAAAAGCACATGGAAAGCTATTGGGACAAACAAACTTCGAGACATAAAAATGGTGAGAATCATACAGGTGAGAATGAGGATGCCCAGGCCAACCTGGTACGAGATGGCTCGACATGTCCGTGGACGATTCAGGAAGAGATACACCCGGTACTTGTACTTATTGCTGTTGAGCACTGCCCAAACCTGCTGAAATTGGTCCTGCATGGCAATTGAGCATTGACGAGCTGACAATTTGGTCAAATCAAAATTGTCAAGTGCTATCTTAGACAAGCACAGTTAAATTCCGATTAAAGTTGAATCGCGAGTTAACTACACTGCAAAGTGAATATGAAGTTCCACAATAAGTACAACAAACACTATGAAATGGTAATTGCAAATTTTAGTCGGATAAAGATAGGAAATGATTGGATGGAAGTAAACTTAGAACAATATAATAGCAAACAACGATTAAGATTTGGAATAGATCGAGTCCGGTGTAGATGATGACCTTGTGCGAGGCAACTTTCGCACTGGAAAGAGATTGCCTTTAGCAGTAAATCGACACGAGTGGGCAACCACCATTCTAAAGTTGTATTTATATGACCAGCCAGATGGATAAGCCAAATGTAGTTTGACTTGATTAGGTTGCGATTGATTGGGTGAGAACTGCTGTAGAGGAATTAGTTCAAGTGCATCACAAGCCGCAGTTCCTGCAGTTGGCTGCAGCGAACGACTGCATTCTCATTCAGGTGATCGATATCGATCGATTGAGTATAGTCATCTGGAATTGGTCCGGAAAAAAACATTGCCACTCTAATGTGAACCTTAAGTGACTGTTGAGACCACAAATATTTGCAAGACAGTGGCACTTTGCTCACACAGTCTTGCGCTCTTAATTGACCATAATAAAAGGTTTATCGCTGTACGCAACATTTATATAAGAAAGTGTTTCATTTATACAAGAAGGTATAAAATGAAGCAGAGAATGACAGTACAGAACAGTCAATCGAAGTGATGGCCTTGTCGACGGAAGGTGTCCTCATTGGACTGAGGACCACCGATGACTGGCATAATGCACGAACCATCCATCGATAAATGGGCTAATCAATTGACCCCATTCGCATCACTATGTATCTTGCCTGTCAATCTCCCACAATCGATGGCCTAACAAAAGCTCATCTCAACTTATGCATTATCATTGCAGATCAACGCAAAAGCACTTTGGTTTACAATACTAATGATTCAATTAATTTTACACTATTGTAGTACAATAGAATGCTGATGAATTAGAGTAGATAATTCGTTAATGATAATCGAAGCAATTGCATTCGAATGTAAATAAACTCAAGGCACTACAGTGATTGAAGTGAAACAAATTCGAAAATTATTTAGAAAACGTGTTAATTAGGCGAAATTTAATTCGCATTGGTCGAGTTCAAGGAGAATATAAATAAAAGTTCCCAAAATGATTCCAATTTTGTCCGTTCCTTTATTATTACAAGTTTTGTGCTCAAGTGTGCCGTCTAGCCTGACCAGCTATGGTCAAGAATAGTTCACCCGTGAAGAGCAACTTGGACATGATCACCCCCAAACCAGTTCCAGGGAACGTCCTAGACGAGGATAAACAGCGTGGTAAGGCGAATGCGAATCGACAAGTAGTGCCACAAGTGCGCAAGCAATATCGCCTTGGACAAAGCACCAAGCAACACCAAAGTGAATACCTCAGAATAATTGTAAGTCTAACCAAGTGTAATATTAACTTTATAAAGATTTCTTCAATTTGCCCATAGTTGAACAAGGCTTTACAGAGCGACAAATGGCGTTTTAAGTTGGTCAAAATGAGCAACTCGCAAGCAGTGGACAAGTTGGAGCGAATCTTCCCCCAGACCAACAGCGAGCAGTTCGTCTACGTCGGGGCAGGCTCTTACGCCCATGTGTACCGGTGCAAGAGCAACAAGGAGAACGATGTCGGAGAAGACCAGAGCGAGCAGTCCAGTTCAGCAACGGTTCGTACTCCGTTGACTTCGGTGAGCACACCTCCTCAAGTGGAGTGCAACACCTCGATCATCAAACTGATCGATGTTTATTCGGAGAATGTACTCAAGAGCTTCAACGGGACTAGTGCTCGATCAAGTGTGTCCACCTACAAGGACGCCTACAACGAGTTCAAAGTGTCACTCTATCTGTCCTACCTCAACACTGGCCTGGACATCAGCAAGAAGTATTACAAGTGTTGCACCTTTCCTGACGTTTACGAGATCTATGTGGTTAACGATTCGGTGCCGAAATACTTCGACAACTCGTCCAAAATCAAACAGATCGACTACGGCAAACTGTTTCCCAAACATGAGGACGACGATGAAGAGTCGAGTGTTTCGAAGCAGTGTCGCAGTAGACCTTCCATTCGGGACCTTGCCACCACTAATCCTGAGATTGCGATCATCAAGATGGAAGATTGTGGTGTGCCCATTGGCGACATTCTCAGTCGACTTCGACCCTTCCAGATATTATCACTGGCCAAACAGCTTCTACTTGGGTTCATGATTGCCGAGAAAGTGTTCGAGTTCGAACATCGAGACCTGCATCTTGGCAACATTATGGTGAAAGAGTGCAAGGAGGAGACTTTGAGCTATTTGTACAGCGACAAGATCATCTACTTGCCATCGCTCAGTTTGCAAACCAAGGTGATTGACACCACCTTCTCTCGGCTCAAGTACAGTAAGTGACCATTCACAATCATTAATCCACTAATCGATGATTTGTAACAGAGAGCAAAGTGTTCTTTCGAAATTTGTCCCACTTGTTTAACGAGAAAGACATGGACAAAGACTCGAACAAATCGAACCCTTTGTCTCACCAGGACCAAACCTACCGAGGCATGGCCGCCGAGATCAAGAACGACTGGGGCAGCTACTATCCGCGGTCCAACTTGGTCTGGTCCATTTACATTATGAAAAAGCTGCTTCACAGTCGACCATTGCGCAAGGAGGTGTCCCGAGACTCGAGTCAAGTACGCACTCTGTTGCGTGCCTATGTGAGCATTATGTTCGAGATGGACAGTATGCACCAGTTCTTCAGCTTCATCTATCAGAAGCCCGAGCTAAATCGTCATGTCCCAATTAAAATGGAAGACATCTAATCGACCATTATGGTCTAATCAATAACAAATGGACTGCCACTGGCACCCATATCGACTCCTTATTTGAAGTGACAATAAATTATTCGCCATAAGGCCACTAATCACTCACCGGTGGTCGACTTGATTTTGTTGTAATCGAGAACAATTTTATCAATTTAATTTGTTTGCCGAATAAGCCTCAGCGCATACTTCATTGATATCAATACAATGTACTTCCAAGTACAGCTCAAATGTACAGCTTTTCTGGCTGCTAACCAGCAATATTGCCTATATGCAATATATAGGTGAGTTGTTTGAAGCAATCAATGATCACTTTTTGTTATCATTTTGAGCGACATAATTGATAACAGTGTCGGCCGAAAAAAAGTCTCGAAAACTCGGAAGCTCTTAAACTTAGGCTTTAACTTAGGGCCAAATAAAGTAAACAAAAGATTTATTATTTATGAAAAGTTTCTCGTATATTTTGACTTTCTCAAGATATTCCTTGACTTTCCACGGCGTTTTGTTGCAAATTGCTTTCCACTAACAAATGGACATTTCTACTGACATGACTGATTTGTTTGCAACTTTTTCTGATTGTATGTTAAAAAAGTGTCGTAGATTTTGAAACGGGGCTTGAAAGAAGATGTAAAATAAAACAGACCAAAGAAGGGAACGAACGAAATCAGCAAAGAACGTGTTTTGCTGAAATACAATTGGCGGTTATATAGGGAAGTGTGAACAGTGTTCACTGAACACTAGTTGATATACCAAAAGGTGAAATGATAACGGTGCACTTTGGCGTGATTGGTGCAAACTGTGCCAGTTGATCAGAGGGTTGAGCAAGTAGATGGCCAGTGAAAGTCTTCCGAGTGGAATTAAAAGTTTACTCGAAAAGAACTGTTTCAAGGGAGTGGACTTGCACACAAGGAGATAATAAACAAACAAGGACTCGCACAGAATTGTGACAACGAACAGGACAAGGAAGGAGCATAGAATGCGATAACTTTGATTCCGGTTGTCCTCTTGTTTGAGTGCATCAAAGGGGAGTATTGTGCCAAGCAGAACGGATAACAAACAAAGGTGAGCCAACACTGAATGAAACCACTGATGCACAACATAAGTGAGGGTGTCTGACAATTCAAGCGAGCACATACCGAACTGTTTGGTCGTACGCGGGCCAGTCGCATTGCAATGAGAACTCCGGAGAAATAGGCCAGAATATGCACTTGTGGCGATGTATAGAAAAAGCGGATCGATTCCAATGGGGCACTTTGCACAATTGAGACAAATTAATCATTGTCACGGATTGTCACTTACGTTAAATCAAAGTTAGCTTGAAAGTCGGCACGAGGTAACCCAGGCAATGAGAGTGCTTTGTAGACAAACAAAAGCAACAACGAAATTATTGTGAGAGCCACAGAGAATAAGTAGGAATACTGAGGACGGTAAAAGTAGATACAAAGTGCCGCGTACAGAAGAATGTGCAACTGGAAATCAGCAGAGATAAACCATAAATTGGGACCACACTATATAGGCAATGAATTTTCAGTTCGAGTCAAATGCACCACAGCAACCTCACCATTTTGTCTAGTGTCCATAAGTTGTTGATCAGTAGAACGTGAGTCCACCAGTAGTCATAGCATGGCTGAACATATGGGTCTGTCAATTGCTGGTGAAACAAAGGACCTGAACCAATGCGCTGAACAACGATGGTCAAACAGAGAATAGCGATCATTGACGGTGCAAGACGAAGCCAATGTACAAACAAGTACTGTAAGAAGTTGGGCACTTTCTTGGCATGGAGAAATATTTTGTAAGAGGCAAGAAAACCACTGAAATTAAATTATCAAAATGGTAATGCACTAGTGGACACTGACCTAACCACAAAGAATATATCGACCAATAAAAATGACCGATATATGAAGTTGTGAAACAGTCTATGCCCTGACTGAAAATCTTCCATAAATGATCGATACTTGTTGAAAATGGGCATTCTCGAGAGAAGGTACACAGTAAGGAATGTGGTCGAATGAATGAACACACTCAACGTGATCATCACCGCCTTCAGGCCGTAGAGTAACCCAAGCTCGTACTTTTCGGTTAATTGGTCATTGTCCACCTGAAACAAACGCCCCAGATTGTAGAAGCAGTTGAAGCACTTGCTCATTTCCACAATGTGCAACATCGTTGGTCTATGCACCCAGCCAATTTGTAATGTTCTCAGGAAGGAAATGATCCATTTGAAGACTGTACAAATCAAGCAGAGTGATACCCAAATGATCAAAATTGTTCTAAAGGTATAACTGAAGGTGAACTAATTGAATGCATGTTGTTTAAATACTTACTTGCACACAACCAGTCCTAAGTTACTTTCATTCTTCTGGCTGGGTTGGCAATAGCCAACGTTGATCTTTACTGTCAAATTGTATTCTTCAAAATCTACAATCAATTAATTAAGTCATTCAATTTTGATTGTCAATCATTACATTCATTGAGCAGAGTGTTTAGTTGCTGAGTGCTGCACAAGGAAGGTACACAAATAGCCATTACCACAGGAATTCGATTACGCGTCTCAAGCCATCGGTAAGCAATTCGAGTCAAGAAGTCGGTCATGTTTGTTTGTATTTTTAAACCAGCAAAATCAATAGAATCATTGTTCAGCGAAGGCGTTTCGAATGTGACCAGGCAATACATTCCATCGAAGAGAGTAGCTTCAATGTTGACACCACTCAGTGAAAGGCACTGGTCAAAGTCCCCCAGTAGAATGTTTCGTTCAGATACTAGATTTGACACAAAATTGCTTGTGACAAGACTATTGGAGTTTATCACTGAACAAATCAATAAACAATTAATTAGTAATGAACAGAGTTGGACAAAGTTATTCACTCACGCTTGGCACTCCACTCTTGACTCATTCCACTTCTGAAGGTGCTTTCAAGCAGTCGGAAGCACACAGAGTTGCTTTGGTTCATTCGACCAATGCGGTCGGCGATGTTGCTTAGTGTCTCATTCCGATGCCACATTAACTCACCAATCGAATTCCAAAAATCTGTTAATTTGTATTGCTTGTCCAACTTTTTATTGTTGGCATTGCTCACCAAATGAATATTCACATCCCAGAGACTAAGAAAAATACAGATAAAAAGTAATGCTGCTCGATAGTTCATTTTGGAAAATTCCATTGCCCAAGTGTGCAGAGGTCAATTGTAAAATGCCCAATTGTTCTAAATAGTACAACTGCAGTGGAACAAAATGATGTAATTAGAGAAGGATGTTTTGGTGAATGTATTTTTATTTTTAGCTAATTGGGCTATTCCTTTAGTAAGAAAAGATAAGCTTGGTCTGTCAATCATCGAGGATGACGTGCAGACTTACAATTTACACTGAACAAAGTGCCAAGCCAAAGCTACTGATTTGAGTTAAGATATCGATTAAAAACTGCTTACTAAGCAATGCACTAAACACTTAACCCGTTCAGGTTCATTGTGGTGATTTGTATTATTTGTACATTCATACTTGGGAATGTTGTCCTAGCTACTCCAGTTTGGAGAGAACCAACAACACAGAATTGGTCCACCAGAGGACGTAACTTTTGTAATCAGTCCAAAAGTAACAGTGTTCAATAATATTCTGTGCGGAAGTGTGACAATTGGTTGGTGAGCCGAATGAGTGAGCAAGCAGTAGGCCGACCTGGTGATCTCCCACTGTGACTTGGTGGCAGTGTTGTGAGTCAATACACGATCAATCAATGAGCAATTAATTACATGCCAGACTAGTCGAATGTAATCAATTACAAATTGTAGCTCGCTTGTAGTGCAGCGAAAGCAGTAATTAAGTGTGTCACAAGTGGCCATGCTCGTCAACCGAGTGACCATTAGGACAAATATGATTACATTGATTACCACCAGTCACATGAATACAAATGCACTTGGGTGCTACTGTGAAATTGTCCGACCCATTGACGTAGAACAATTGGACCAGTCGGAAATATTGTTCCAATCGGAGTTGACAGGACTAGCCAGTTGTCGTCTATTAATAGTCTCACTGATACATTGATTTGATTTGATTGCCACTGACTCCACACATTACGACCTCGAAGCAATGTTCCGTGGATTATGAGGATTGATTTGGCCATAAAGACGACAGAACCATGATCGAACGTAACAAGGTCTCGTTGCCCAATGCATTCGTCGTCAACGAATGTCCTGCTTTTACTTCCGACCATTTGGTAGACTTGTTTGCCTCCAGTCGGTTTGCCACTTGCCCTTCTCTCGGAGCAACCAACTCTGACTTGACTGCAATGCATTTACTGAATTATTGATTTGTTTGTCTCACTGGCTGAGTGACTTTATTCCAAGCTAATATCCATAATTATGGCACTATTAATACATGGAGGCACATTAATAATGCATCACTAATTGACAGTGCCTACTGTTTGGTTGCAACTTACCAACTTGAGTCAGTAGTGCAAATTATTCACTAATCTGCACAAAATGGCTAGAGGTCATCTAGCGTGGGACAAACAAACCAAATGTGCACTGCATCGCACATAATTCTAGCCAAGCACAACCAATCAATCAATTAGTGACTAATGTTTTAGCAAACTTTTGACCAGTTGAATCCAAAATATATTTACCAGCAAGTCTACAATTGTCATTTATGCTTTTGTTCTAAAATGTAGATTGAAACAAATTAAGAGATTACTAAATTTTTTCACTTTTTGAATCTGTCAATCTGTTCGAACAAGGTTTTATTTAAGTCGCGATATGAGAAATTAATGTTTTGTCATCTCATTTTTTAATACTTGAAATCTATTCACAATGGACGGTCCACCAGGCGAAGAAGACTCCAGCGAAGATCCGTCGAAGAAGGGAATCAAGCCAACTTCGACTGACGATGACTACAACCAAACGCAACAGTCTGCTCAAGTAACAAATCAGAAAGCAAAGCCGCCGGCGAGTGAGATTGTGACTCCAACTTCATCGACAATTGCTGATTTACCATCCACGGAAGTGCAGTCATTGTACCTGGAAAAGTCCAAGCTACAACCAGCGGAAAATAGTGAAGTTTTCCGATGGCGGGACGATGTCAAGCCTGTCACAGGTTAGTGACACTGTCACCATTCAGTGACCTTTCATGATCCAATCTTGCTTACTCAACTTGTCTTCTTCATACTGTAGGCCTTCCTCCAGAGAACAACAAAGGCCAAGGTCAGGGAACGCTAACACCATCAGTAATCAACGATTTGCCTTCCACCTCGTCAATTGTTTCGTTGCACTTGGAGCAGAAAGAATTGAAACCAATCGAAAATAGCGAAGCTTTCATGTATGTGCGCAACAAACCAGAAGTATTGGCGACACCTACTCCAATTCTTCAGCCACCGACAAACAAGCCACCATCGAAACCTCCTTCTACGCCTCCACTTTCACAAAAGCCATTACCTCGCAATACTCCGATTTCGCCTCCAAGCACTCCTCCAATGCCGCGCATCTCTAAACCGACTAGCACTGGTTTAGTGCCAAATCCCACACGGTGTACTCCTCCAAACCAGACACAAACAAAGCTCATGTCACCGAAGCAAAATGTACACAACGCTCAAGGAAATTCTCCGAAGATCTCATCGCCGGCAAATTCATTTGTACAAATAATGCCTACACCAATTTCCATTTCGCCAATGCAGGCTCCCAAGATCGGACAAAAACCAAAGACGCCTAAAACACAAGTGCAAAATCAAATGACGCAGGAAAATGTGCAACGCCAAGCGGGCATGTCTTTGTACCAAAATCGAATGAACACAGATGAAAATTCACAACTGAATAAAAACAGTTACCCCTCGGAAGACTTGGCTCGAGGCGCTAATCAGTTGACTTTGGGAAACGCCCAACAGATCACTTCGAAGAAGCTTACTACCGAGATAGTGACTGATCCGACACCTGTGAGGACAACTAAAAAAGCCAAAAGTGTGCCAATGCCACCCCCATTCGAGTCACCCGCGACTAAAACAACCAACAACTCGACTGGCACAAACCAATATTCGAAACCTTTAGGTCCTAACTCAAAAGGAACAAAACCTACTCAAGTAACAAAAAATAAGAAGAGTGCTCCACCAACGGCCATCGGCAAGCCAAAAGCTGCAAACGAGAAACCTCAACAGGCAAACAATATCTCGAAAGGGACAAGTGCCAATGCTGCTCGCAAAACCACCACCGCAACAACCAACACCAACAATACGAGCACTGGCAAAACGGGCACATCCATTAGTCCCAAAACTGCAAACACTTCAGGGAACAGTATGCCAGCAACGAACAAAACCACAAAGACATCGACCATTTCAGGTGGTAAGGAAACGGGCACTCCGAAGCAATCGCCAAAAACGAGCCAAGCCAAAAAGTCAACCGGCAAAGGTTCATGTGAGTATGACCATGTGTGCAAATGTCGTCAAAACTAACGAATGTTTTTGTAGCTGCAAGTGCAACTCCAACTGCAAAAACAGGCGTACCTCCGAATACTGTGGCCCAAACTGGCAAGACGACAAATGCCAAGCAACAGCCGCGTACTCAACAGAACAAGCAACGAGGCAACGATAAAATTAGCCCGTACACCTCGAAAATGTTTCCGCCCCCACCCAAAGAGTGAATGAATGGTCCACTTGGTCCAGTTGGTAGACCTTTTACAATAAAGTCCACTTAATGCAATCCGATTGACAATGGCTCTGTGTGACACTAATTTCCACTTACTTGTTAGAGCCCGACATCAATCTGTCCAGAACAAAGCTAATCACAGTGTTGAGTGCTCATTTATGGAAGAATGGCTGCATTTGGATTGGAATTTAGTGCTCCAGACGAGTTGTGCATTCGTACTGAGGCAGTAGTGTGACTCGATACAACACTATGTCGATTAATTAGTGGACAGATTGCTGTGCATCACTCAACGCGGGACATGGGGCATGTTCGATCATTTGAATATGGCACTGATCTGGGCCACTGTGCCATCGAACACTGACAGTCCACTGGTTAATGGTAATTGATGTCGACTGCAGAACTGTCACTTGTGCGAACGCATACTCGCAACGCCACAGTTCAGTGAGACACCAGCGAGTGTGATGGCGGTGGCAGCCAGAAGTGACACAGTGAGACCTCTTCACTGCCCAATAATGCCGTGGCCTAATCGATTGCTCAGATTAATAATAACACTGCCCATTTGCGCGCTAGTGACAGTGGCAATGTTAAACTGTGAATTCGCGAAGTGATTAATTGACAAGCAAGTTGTGTGATGGTGTGTGTGCCTCCGATCAGTGTTACGACAACCAGGCATTGACTCGATGTGTCATTAGCAAACAAATTCGCTATTTTTGGTTATCTTCAGCAATTTTTAATTTACACTCAATACATCTTGGCTAATGCATTATATGTAATTGGCTTTCCATATTGCCAGTGCGACTGTGTACTCCGAGTAGCTAATGCAGCATACACTATAATGTGTGTCATTAACGGGCCATATTGACAAGTCCTTATCGGTCTACGGTAATGCGGTCTTCTCAAGCCCACAAAAGACCAAAGTGTTACATCCTTTGAACACGATTCCGGTGGTAATTGTCACCAAACTCTACTCCACTCTATTTCATACTGATTCTCTGTGTGTTGTGTCGTGTCTGCAACTGTCAACCGACTTGGTGAACAAGTCTGGCAAGCTACATCGGTGTCGTGTCCATGGAACATGACTTTGGTCGAATTGTTTTTCATTGCAAAAGGTTTTCTTTACAGCTTTGAATGCAGTAACTTTTTATCATTATTGTTTCGATTCATCTGAGCCTCTTTAGCCTAACTATAATTAATCTAGTAACGAGGCAAGAAGGAACAAGCCAGAAAATAATAATTTCTAACTGATAAGTTAGATAGTAATTCTCGATTTTACAAAGACTTGCATCGTATTAGTCTTCCACTTCTATAGGATAGCTCACTCTTGCTAATTCATGTGTCCACAACTGAATCGTTGAACAATGGGACAATTAATATAGCAAGACAACCAACAAGTGGGTACGTGTAAATTCCTTCATAACTTCTAGGACAATATTAAGTACGATGGTGATTGGGTACAGAGAGGCTTCTAGTGGAGAGTGTTAACGTTGGTGCGATTCGGTCACTCGGTACCGCTGGTCTGTTTCGTTGATTCGACTTGTCACCCGATGGTCTGATGATGGCATGATTTCAGGAGACAACGTCAGCTCCGTCTCTGCCTGGACACAACATGCCGAACGGGTGCGCGGGCGCCTGGTCCGGGCACACGTCCGTGTTCTCTGACACACTCACCGCGTACCTCTCTCACCGAGATTCAGTTCAATGGCTCTTTGGTTCGATTTAAAAGGCGCCCATTTGGTCGATTACTCAGTCAGTGAGTCAGTGAGTCAGTTAGCGCACAAGGTGCACTCCGTTGCCTGCCTCAACGGCCACGGAAAACAATATGACAAGCAAGTGAACTCTCACCCAAACCACAAGCAGAACAAAGCACCGACGCTCTTTGCTCACACCTCACAAGCTCACGCACCTCATGCGCCATGTCATCGTGCAGCATCATTCAGGTCTTGTACTGACAGAGCACACCAATCACATCCTCACCAAGAGACATTCTTCAAATTGTTCCATTTTAATTTGAAATTGCCAACTTTAATTTCTACTTCTCTAGCAGAATCTCTGCACACACTGTTTACACTCGGAGTGTCAAGTCGAGTTTATATTGACAAAAGTGACTTCAATGCCTGTCGAGCAAGCCAAATCAAAATTAAAATCTCCCAAATCGAAATTAAAATTTATTCAACTCAATGTGGCAAGAAAGTGAGCTTCCCATATGCATGTGTCTCATTTTGTCTCATTTTGTCGGTGGCAGCAACCGATAACGTCATTTACTTCAGATCCTTCAGTCAACACGTGTACCACTAAAGAACTGAAGCACTGACCTTTTTGCTAGCGATGAATTGATTTGGTTCAACTCCGCGGTAATTAACGCAATTGCTGGTCACAATCAAACTGTTCGCTCGGTGGATCGATCGAGGTGAACAGTGATGAAGCCACGAGCCACTTAGGAGACTGCTTGTTGGCCTTATTAGAAAATACTTTTGTTTTCGCTTAATAAATTCTTCACATTCTTGCTTGTCCGCTCGAAGCTCATTCCCTAATCGAGTCTGGCCGTGCAACAAACAATGGGCAAACAATTTTTAAACGACCAAACTCGTATCGTCTACAACAAATCGCGCCACTATTGACAAGGCAAACTTATTTTGGTGGAAATTCGGTGGAAGGACGTGCACAGTCCAGCGGACAACTTTCAAAGGTAAGATTTATTATTGCCGAGGTGCGGTGGCAGAGTTATTAAATTTATGACACACTGCTGCTGCTACTTTTGTAGCCAGACATTATTTGGCGCTAAAATTGACTTTAAAAATTAATAATAATGAAAATTGCTTTCGTGCCTCGCTTATTTGTGCATCGATATGTTTGACCACTTGTTTTATTGACTCGGCTGCAGCCAAATTGGCAGTCATTAGGACCGATGATGGTGGAGCAAGACGAGATGCTGTTCAAACGCGAACGTGACACTTTACCGGTTCGCTCAGTAGCTTATTTGATGTTGATTTGTTCGGATCGGAACTCAGTGCTTCTCAAATATCAGTTCGGTCATTAGTGGCATCAATGTTGAGAAACGATAAAATTGATGAAAGTTCGCGAGAGGAAGTCAGTCATATCCTAACGGTGATATCGCTTTGTTCACGAATGTAAATCTCGAATACAAAGTGCCAATTGGTAATTTCTCTTAGTGGCCGATCAATTTATTTATTTACACAGCCATTAGGACAACAATTTCGGGTATGGTAATTATTATTCGCTTGTCCACCATTATTACTACCGCCATGATGGCTTTCATATTTGACTATGGCTGGACTCCAGAACGGACCAATTAGACCGATCAAGCCAAATAGTCAATCGGCAATGAACAAATTGATTTGTGGCGTGACGACTGGTGATGGGGATTTCAGTGATGCTTTCTCCAGTGCCACAGTACTCTAGTCTCCACATAGGCTACAATTGGCGTTCGTCGCTCTTTGCCTAATTGTTATGACGTGATGCAGCAAATAGCAAACGAATTAGACATCGATAATTTGATTACGACGCTGGCAGCAAAGTCGATTTGATTGCGCGCCCAGTAACCGAGTAGTAATGCATTCAGTGAGTTACCGAGTCGCTCAGTGTGGCCATTCATTTGGCTTTGTCGCCTTCATTCTGACTTGTCGACTTTCCAGATTGCTCCTTGCAGCAGCACACCGTTTCCTAGTGGGCCAATTGAATTTGCCAATAAGTCATATTAATTCGATTAGCGATGAGAAATAATGCCGAGCTGTGAGAGCAGCACTGAGCCACTTGGTCAGGACGCACTTCAATTACGCATCTTTAATTGAATTATCATTACCGATTGGCAATTTGGTCACCAAATGAGTGTTCACTTTTACTTATCTGAGGCAATCCACACGGATTTGGCTCACTTAGTGCCTGTCCGGGTCATCAGGTTTTGCCAACATTGGTCAGTGCTCTTCCCTTGGCCTTGCTTCAATGACGAAATGGCAAGCTAAAGCTAGTGCCATGCAATGGAAATCTGTGCCTCGGCACGCTCGGTCGGTGCCTGGTTTTCAGCAAGTAATAAACCAAATCCACGATGAGATTATGCCGCCACAGTAAGGCAGTGATGCCCTCTCCCTGCCCACCCGGTGCCATTTTGCTTTCTCCTTAGTTTCCATATCTGAAAAAGTCAGTTTTGCGTGATGATCTCTCAGGAGACCTTTTTGGTTGCAGTGAATAATATCGCTCACAAGAGTGCTTGCTTAGTTCGTGCTTTAAATTTAATAATGCTCATCTCCTCTCATCTCAGTTTGCCTTTGCTGATCTCTAATGGCGTTCTGACAATCTGGAAATGTACTGTCGAGCCAGCGAAGAGGGAGAGAGACTATTGCAATGTCGAAAGGTTTTCTTAATTGTTGCAATTAGTTTGTCAGTCACTTGGAAGGTGTTCAAATTGATGGTGCACCGTGGTCAGTACATTGCTAGCCTTTGCCTAGGCGAGTACATTAGTTCGCTTGTTTGATTAGTTTGTACGAGACTCGCACTCCGTGCAATTTGTTTGTAGGCTTCCAATTTGCATTTGAATTCAAATTCCACCCCTTCGGTGTGGTTTAATTAACCAAAAAGTCAACTGGCAAATGTTCATTTGTCCTCTTTGCTGACCAGTGTTCCAACCAAGCCAGTGTTTGTACATTGCTCCCAGCTATTCTTCATGTACTTTGAATTGCGCAAATTCATTGATTCACAAATGGCGAGAATAAATTTGTTTTAAAATTTGATTTGCACTCTTTGTGCTGATTTAATTCATTGAATTCCGCCGAGTGCCTATGCACTAGTGTTTACTGTTCCAATGGGTCCTTTCGTTAGTGCAAGTGCAAGTGGCAACAAAATGTTTTCATGAAAAGAATTGAGCCATGGTCAATGGAGGACTAGTTGGCCACTTACCTCGCTGGGCAATCATTATAATTTTCCTATCATCAAGTGATAGTGCAAGTGTCCATTTGTGCGCATTGCATTTCAATACATCGATGTGTCAATAACTGTTGTTTGCTGTCACACCGAAATGACATGCGAAAAGTTGTAAGTTGAGAACGCGTAAAACGCAAACTTCTTACTCCATTATTACTGGTTGAGCCAGTTGAACAAATCGAGATTGTGTTGTGCTCGCTTGAGTGTCTAACTGAATGCTTGCGTTGTGTGTTATGTGTGTTGGCACAGTGCACGTCAATACATTTGTGCGAGTTCATTTGAGTCATTTGATATAGACACAGTGATGGCATTTGTGAATAATTTAGACCTGTCATCTGCACCTGTCCTGCTGGTATGCCCTCATTTACTGGCCGGCAGTGTGCTTGCACTCACAACTCTTTGACAATTGCTTCTAATCGGTCAGTGGTGAGGCACCTAACTGGCTAAGGCACTTTGTGGGGATAATCCTCTTTGCTACATCGGCACATTCTAATCGGTGCAAACAACGAAAAGTCATTTCCTTACCAGATTGGCTGACATTGTGAGTGCAAATATGTGTTTGCTCATCTGAGGGATTTTTCCACTGTTGTTCGATAGCTTCTATCTATGAAATTGGTTAATCTGGTCGAGTTAATTGAAACTTTGTGTTAATTGAAGCTTGTTTACTATGTGCTATCGAGCAATAAATTTCAATTATAAAATGATTGTTTGCCGGTGTAAGACAATTTTGTCGATGCAATTGCCTCCAATGGCACTTGAATGCACTGACGCACATGAATGGCCCACCGGTCGAGCCAGTGCCATCGCTCACTGCGATATTTGGCCATTCTGGCAGTCAATATTAATAATTGATAGATTTACAGTGTGCCATTCAAGTGGGACTATAATGATGATGGCGATGACGAGTGAGGCAGCCAGCCAGGCCAATCTCGGTGCCACTTGGCTCACTAAGTGTTGCCGCTAATGATCTTAATGAGGCGCCTCAGTGTTGAGGGCAAAAGTTAAATTGCTTATATTTATTAATTCAATTTGGTTGCTTCTTGCCGTCTCCCTCGATTGCCATTTAATGTAATTGATCCCTTCTACATGCACAGGACACTTGACACGTTTGCATTTGGCACAATTTCGCGTGCCAAGCACAAATTGCGATTGATCTAGGCTCAAGCCAGTCTGTCGTGGAGACACTAAGTAACATTTTCATAATCTAAAAAGCATTTTAATAACGAATGTCAATTAAACAAATTTACATCATTTGACCTGTCAATACGACCATGAGATATTGTTAATGGTGAATGCATTGGCTATGAACTTCATAGAATGAAGGGAAAGAGCAACACATTACATTGTATCACATGTATGTGCATTTTCTAGCAAGTGAGTTGCTCAGTGGCGAACAGCACTCGGTCGTTTAGGTGTAACGTGACCCGACTGGCTTATTGTCTCCATTGCCTCACTGCCCAACGGTGTACCAAAATTAAGATTGAACTTTGCTTGCCAAATTAGTGAACGTGAATGTCCCGACTGTGCATATCTAATTGAATTACTGCTTCTGTGGACGGTAAATAAATGCGCTGGAATGCATTCGATTATTTGCATTCATTGCCTGTTCGGTCTGCTAATATTCGATTCATTACGAACCGTTCGATGATTGAACACTCGAGTGAGTTTTCAATTAATTTGGCTGCCATTTATGTTTTATCAAAGTATTAATGTTTCAATGGATCACTTATTGAAGTGTACCCATTTAGCCGTGTGCTGCACTGTGCACAGTACATAGTGCACACCAACACATCAACACGCCAACACATGAAGCCACTGCAGTCGAACAGACGGCGCGCAAAATAAACTATTTATTATGAATGCCATCGATTATTGCCCTTTCGCCACTCACTCACGGGCCCAATATTGCGGCCCAGTGGACAAAACTGCTGATCTGCACGCTCTCCACTTGTTTAGCACTGAAAAGGAATGTGAAAAATTAATTTATTAAATTCACAATTTGAAATGAGAAACATTTGGTTGAGAGATTTATTTCGACACCGATCGGTGTGGATAAATCAAGTAATACAGTCGCCATTGGCCAGTGATCGGCTTGGCCATTGTTGCTCGATGCTTTTGCCTTTCAACTGCAAACCATTTAGGTGATGTAACACTCACCGGCCATGTTTGCATAAGAACAAACGCAAACAAATACAAAGTAAAACATGGAAAACATTTTGGCTGGATCAAATGATTTATTGATATGTTACAATCCACTAATTCGATTGCTGTCCTCTAGGTCTTCTTTCCACGAAGCCATTTGAGGCTTTCCGGGAAATGCTAATTTCCCAAAATATATTTCGATCCAATACATTGAGCGGACATTGCGAGAGGAAGACATCTAATTGAAATCATCAATGAGCGCCCAGTGGAATTAATTTGGCGGTGCGGTGGTGGCTGTGGTGACAAGTGGCAGTCACCAGCCAGTCTCTACCTGGCCCATTAGTGCAAGGCATAATGGCATAATCGTATCGAATTTCGCTCAGGGCAGTGCACATTGCCAACGATAACGATGATTATGACAAGATAAATTGATTTGCCCGTGCTCGGTCCATTTTTCACTGTTTGTTGTTGTGCTAGCTGACAAACCAGTGTAGTTGGAAAGCCATTCGGTTGGGTTGCATTGAATTCAGTGCATTGCATTGCATTCTCCCCTTTGGTTTGTTTGGCACTGGTCCTGTTTGGTTTTATCATTCTCGTTGTGAGCACAACAGAGCAGCAGCAGTCCGTCTATCAGCCAGTGGTCCGATACCGACTAACTGAACACATTCGCGCTATCTCACAGCACTTGGAGCGTTTTCATTTGCATGTGCACCCGTAGACATTTACATAGACATAAATTGGGCCATTTTACAATTTGTTCAGTCTGCCAAAATCGAATAAAAAGTTTGATATTTGTTGTTGCCTCAATGGCACTGATCAGTATTGTGTTACAGGCGGAGCAGAGCAGGACAGAGCAATACCTCCTGGCCATGGCTAGTCTCAGCACAATTCAATTCGGGCCAAATCTTGTTTCGCTCTAAATGCGTTCAATGAAACTTCAATCACAACTTTCATTCATCCGCTAATTTGTTTGCTTTTGGTGGTCAGATCTGGCCAAACTATTCGGCAACATTTTCAAAATTTCCATTTTTGATTCGCGTTTTGCTTGTGTAAACACTTTTGAATCGTTTCGCAATGCTATCGATGTGTGTGCCACTGGTAATGATGTCTGCCTGATGATGTACCCGAGACATTATCAAGTGAACATTAACACATTGTGCGATGTAATGCGTAACCAATGACACTATAAATAGCAATCGGATTACGATTTCTCTTGACTCGACAGCAAACAAAACTAGGTGTTTTCGCGTTTGTTTGTCGCTTTCATAATGTTCATTACTTTCTGCTGGCCACGATTAGCAACTTTGCCATATTCGCCAAAAGTCATTACTAAAGCAGTTTTATTATCGGCCAAAGCGCAGACCACCACAAGTAGACTACTAGTGCACACATTGTTCACTGGTGCTGGCTTGAGATGATAAATTTAAAGTGTGCCACCGAGACAATTCAACAATATGCAACTGAGTTTATGGCATTGCTGAGCGAGTGAGTGCACTCTTGACGAATGTCCAGCTGCATGGTGTGAATGTGTACACCAACTTGAATTAGACCAGTGGAGGTGTTGGGAAACAAGTGCAATTTGTCCTCACAGGATAACAAAACAATACAACACAAAGGTGTCGACAGACAACGGTGGCGAACACATTGACAATGAATTGCCACACCAGAAGCAATGCATATCGGGAAAGGGTAGCGCACACACTCGACTCTAATAGAGCTCACAAATAAACACGCTCACTCAGTGGAACATTGCCAGACAATTTGTCTCGTTGCGAAATGAAGCCAAATCTGTTTCTAATTTATTGTCGTTTGTTTTGTCTCGTTCTACTCGTTGTAGGCAGGCCCGTATTCTGAAACAACGTCCGATCGGAGCATGCCGTTATAAATCAATGCAGTAAAGCACACTTTCAGGTTGGTTTGTTTGTTTTCCATTTGGGAAAGATTATTTGAAAATTATTGCTTTAATAATTGAAACCATTTCATTAATAATTTATTCCATTTTACAGAATTCTTTACCAAACGGCAAATTAAAATTTAACATTGGCCCAATATATAGTGACATATGGTCTGCTGCAGCCATC
The DNA here is from genome assembly GCA_023373905.1 of Rhizoglyphus robini. Taxonomy (NCBI): domain Eukaryota; kingdom Metazoa; phylum Arthropoda; class Arachnida; order Sarcoptiformes; family Acaridae; genus Rhizoglyphus; species Rhizoglyphus robini. Next base: position 6,166,226 of record JAKIJQ010000001.1, on the reverse strand, counting down.
TCCTTAATTGCAATTATTGTTAGCATTACTGCAAAATGTCATGCTTAATTGTGCCGAAATGGTGCCAGTGCACAAGTATCGCTTTGTAGTAGACCAGAGTGAGTACATGGAGAGCACTTCTTGGTGAGGCCAATAAGTCGTTCTGCTCGGTGTCGATATTGTCTGCGAGGTAATCGTGCTTGATGCGAGATGCACAGACAAGGTCATACCAGCCGGACAGCTCTGAGCTGCGATATCACTGTTGGCACAGTCACTCCGGTCAGTGGTGTTCATCTCACCGCCATTGCCGACCTCAACGTGCCTCCAACTCACCTGTTCGCGTCCATTTGCTCAGCCACCGAACTCGATCGGAACAAGTTGGTCAGTGATCACTCCCTTCACAATCTCCCACTCGACCCATGGCAACCCTATCAACATTCTAGTGGGCTTGCCACCAAGACGACCTTAGCCAAGTGGGATACAAGTTGCCTTGTTCGGTGGCCTCACCACAAATTGTGGCTGGTGGTCATTTGTAGTGTACTTCATCGTTTCCGCACTTCTGCACCATTTGCCTCGTTGTTTGGGCTACATCACCACCAGCAGCATCACCGTAATGGCTATGGGTCTCTTCGGCGTGGTCTTGAAGCGAGGCACTCAACTTTGCCCGGCCAGCATCATCCCAGCCATCAACAGCGCCAGCCTGGCCTGATGCGTGGCCTGCATCAGCAGCTGTATCTGCTTTGTTTAGTTTCTCTTGTTCTTATGTTGCGTGCCACATTGCCGGCAAGCGCATTCACCGATAGCGAATCCCAGCCGTCCGCCTCCTCGTCTTATAACCCCCCTGTCCACCGCGACCACCATCGGCATCATCCCGCACAAAAGTAAGTCTGCCTGGCAATTAATTCGCCAGTTAGAATGTTCTCAAAATGGAGCCTTGCAGCACCCAACAATGCATTGGAATAATGCTTGGACAATGTAACTCGCTACTGAGTGAACAGCATTCATTAGCATTGTCACTCACTAATTTGGCCTCACTCGGTCGCACCGCAGTAAAATTGAGTTCTTACTTCAATCGAATTAGTAACACTTGCTGACTTATGCACTGGCAGCAAATTATTTGCCACAATTGCTCTACTGGTAGTGCGATCGCGTCAGTACGCCCTTTGACAGTGCCCCTGTCTCGCCACTAATCAAACGATCATCTCCAATTACTTGATCATTTGCAATGTATCACTTGCATAATAATTAATTTGCTTTTAATTAATTTACTCATTTCCAAATTGATTTAATTTGTCATGCAACGCGTCAGTATTACAGTAATTAAGTATTAGGGCTCACTGCCATTGGCACTCGAACGATCGTTCAATTCAATTGGTACTACTTGCTTGTGAGCAATTAAACCCGTCTTAATTAAGACTTTCTCTTATTGGACAATTGTCGTTGTGTGATTTGTGATTATGTGCACTTGAATTGTCTTGCCCTTCACTGTGTGGCACAAATGAGAATAGATTCGCTTGCACTCGAGTGCAGTGAGCCTTTTCGCTAACCGAGATGTTTAATTTGTTCTTCGGTCGATCCAATTGGCAACACTAAGAACAAGTGTGTGAGTGTATGTGTGTGTATGTGTACGTTTGCTTGTGTCGGCTTTGTTACTCTGGAGAGTTTGCAGATTACAGGCCAAGTGTAAAACACACGCATATAAAGTTACAAGTTAGTACTTACTGTCTGGCTCTTACTGTTAGGCCATCGAAGAACAATTAGATACAAAGTAGCATCACACAGGCACTCACTGTGGCACACGTACGACGAAGTGTTGATTAGCAGAGCAGTGTCGTGCTCAAGTAAGTGTGTGCTCAGTAAACACCGAACAGTGAACAGACACTATCCTTTCGGCATCGAGAGATGTTCGGTGGTGAGTGGTCCGATTGAGAGCATTATTCTGTCATTTAGTGACACTTTGCCAGTTGATTGTAATTATATGCAACTGTCTTGTCGACACGGGCATCCTCTCGATCGTCGATTTGTGTCGTGATTGCATTGTTTGTCGCTGCTACTGTTCTGCCAGTTGAGGAGCACTTACGAGATTTCTTGTGGGATTTGATTTAAATTTCTCTATCTGTTTTCAGTGCAGCCTGTACCACACCATGACTCTATCACACCACCAGCACCACTACCACCATGGCCTAGTCACTTGCCGACCGGATCACAAGTTGACTGCTTTTTGAGTAAATTAAATTGTGCTTTCACCAGATAAACACCAAACGGGCGAGCAATAAGCGAAGGCCACCCATTTAGTGTAAACAAATTTGGATGCAAACAAAGTGGTGCCAACTGAGATTGAATATAAATTGACTCCTTTCGGTGTTGTTTGTTTAGGCTCGACATCGAACATGAACAATATCGCTTGTTTGCTCACACCAGACTCAATGTAGCCTCGCTGATAATTTGATTTAAATTTGTACTGATCGAACCAGAGATCATGTCAGCCAGGTTATTGTTTGCTTGACATCGATTAATTAGTGTAACACAATTAAGTGAGCACAATACAGACTAACTGCATATGCATGTGCTGAGCTACATGGACTTGCACTTGTAATGATCACTTAAGTAATGACAACAAAGGGTCATGCACTGGCATTGCACTCATTACCGCGCAACTCGACACTGTCGGCTTGGTGGCTTTCTTGTCCTGCCAGGCAATTAGCTGGCATGGCGCAACCAGACATTGTCAGCCAGGAGCCACTCACCGCCATGAGTAATTGATATCGAATTGGCCAGTCAATCGACACCTCTCCATTCTTCATTCGCCATCCTTTCATTCTTCTCTTTCACTTATGCTAATTTGGAAAGTTTCCTTGTTCGTTCACCAAATTCATCTCGGGTTGCAAACGTGCCACCGCACAAGGCACATTTTGTTTAGCCAATTTCTTTGGCCATCATCGTATGCATCATCATCATCATCACCATCGGTGCACTGGCGTATTGTGGACTAGGCAATATGAAACTTTTAATTATCTCTATGTCTGTTTGTTTTGTTGTGTTATTTGCATTTTAATGGAATGCTTCTGTGTCGAATCATATTAATTCAGTCAGTGATCGTTACTCACAAGACGATGATCGAATCTATTGCTTCATTTCATTGTACTGCTGGGCTCTGTTTACTAAGCGAGTCGAGGTGTCAAATCTTTCTCAATGAGACCATTTAGCCTGCAAGTCACTTTGTTTCCCCATTAGATTATCACTGAACATCTTTTCGCTTGTATCCGTATTACCCCAAATGAATGGTAACAAATTCTTATAACTTAATTCTCGACGAATTTAGACATTCTCGCTTAAATGTAAATTTTCGTAAATAAGGCCTTTATATTTTGCTGCTTCCATTTGGGGAGGATATAAAAGTTAATCATCAAGTGCTGTGACGGCACATCGTCAGGTCTGAGAATTTTCAAAAGATTCCATTGCCCATAACTATTTACATATGTATGCCTGTGTGTGTGCAAGTATATGGGTAAATTAGTTTCGCTTTATAATTTGCAATGTTAAATGTGCATGACCAAATGTGTGAGAGCAAATGAGTTTGCTATTTTGTGGGTCACAAATTTTATTTATTTGAAATAATTTTGATCGAGAAAGAAATGCACCAATCTCGCCACTGGGCTCACTGAGAATTTGAATTTAATTTGCAAAAGTGAGAAATCATCGGACGAGATTATAGCTTGCCTTGGACTACATCCAGGCAAAGTGATTCACTGTGTTTGCGCTTGTTGTCGATTCGAGACACGTATCGCTTTATGTTTTATATTTTATTCCATCAGTGCAAGCATTAAGATAAATTATATTCAAACAAACTTGCCACTGAGAAGGCCATTTAATTTGACCGAGCCACAACAACAACAACAACCACATTACGTCCCGCACCACATTTCAGTGTTGTTGGGAGACAGTTTGGCATCAAGCCGGCGTGACATTGACTGTCGTACCGTGCACCAGTCCATTTTGCATTTCTCCATCTGACATCTTTGCATCCATCTCCTATCTGTCTCTGCCTATCTCGTCCACCATTGCCGGTGAGGGAGAAAGCTATTTTTATTGCATATTGACAAATGTCTATATTTTTGTTTGTTTGAGTATTTTGTGTTCCATGCATGACAATGTTGCTTTTGCATCACAATCCAACTGAATGCAACATTGAAAAGCCCGCAGTAGGATTATCTTGCCGTGAAAAGGTCATAGTTGCAAAATAGCTTGCAAACAGCAATTCTGATTCACTCAGTCCTGGACGGTCTTTGTGATGTGTACTAAAAAAGAGTAAACTTTTATGATGGAAATATAAAGTTTACAGCTTGACTGGAGCGAGGCAAGTTAATCTCGTTCACTCACTCGAATGTGTCACTCGAATGTATTGATTGGCCAAATTGAAGTCAATTCAATATTTGTGACCGTCTTGGCTAGCACAATTTCCCATCCAATTCCAGTAGAATTTCCTTCAGTCCAATAATAAAACAGTGCCCGCCGAGCACTTTCAATTTGGCAATTCAATTGTCTTGCAGTCCGTTGTATAAATTAATTCAAATATGAACTTTTGAAGACTAATTTTAATTAGTTTGCCTAGTCCAACTCGACTGGCAATTAGGCTAGGACGAAAGCCACCTTAGCTCAAAGTGACGATGTGCTCGGTGTTCTCATTTCGAATAGTGCCAACACGGAAAGTCGCGTCAAAGTCAATTAGTCAGATGAAATGTTCGCAGTGAAGTGCCAATTTGATTGTGATTTGACGCAAAGCAAACACTTTGACTGCTGTAGAGCAATTAGGTGTCGAGCAGGTTGACAGCTTACTGGTGATTGGTGATTTATGAGCACATGGCAATGTGAGAAATGCTCACACATAATGACACCTTTGCACAAATGTCCTCTTCGTCTTCGCCTTACAGACTCTAAACTGTTATAACATTTGTCGAGTCTAATTGCATTTGCTCTGTGGTGCAATGTCACTTTTTAATTATCAATATTTGTGTGTGTGTCACTATGCCAGTATGGCGGTGGGTGAAAACATTGTTTCAGATTAATTGTGTCGCCAGGTCGATTGGGCTTTATACTTTATTAAGTGCGACACACACACACACAGGAACATGTTTCGCGTGACATTCTCGATTGAACCCAATTTCATAATAAGAACGAATTGCATTGCTCAATCGGCCAAGTTGATCACTACGGAACATTGGCATTGAAGCAGTGGGTAACCCTTGCTGCTGATCATTATTGTTACCAATTAATTTGCTCTTCCGGGTCACAACTTGTGACTCGCTTTCAATTGTGCGCTTTGTGAAGGTGTTCGTGCCAGTGTTGCGTGTGCAGTGCCATTGTGAAATGTGTCTGTGCACACTACCTGTTCGGTATGCCATGTGCCAGTTTGTATCAATTTTATTGCTTTCCTCACCCGTTAGTTATCTTGGGCGATACGATGCAATGACCAATGTTGGTATAATTGTAAATGCAATTGTAATTAGTGCAATGCAGTGCGGCCGGCCAAATAGCTCTAGGTCCAATGGATTGTGTTGTCACTTATCGGGAGGAATGGTTTCGCTTGCTTGGCGATACCATCAGAGGCAGTGACCACGACCTAAATAGAACAGTGCCGTGCTCGGTCGGTTGGTCAGTGCAGGCCGGTGACATACGTGGTTAGTGACTGGTCAGTAGACGTCTAGGCAGAATGCTTTCTATCTAATAACGTTATCAAGCGTAATGCATCGTGACCATCGTGACCACTTTGTCCTCTAGTCAGTGTTGCTGCCGCCTCTTCCAAACGAACCAATTCAAAGGCAAACATTTTGATATTAAAGTGCCAGTCGGTGGTGTCGTGTTGGGTTGTGCACAACTAATTGCTCGCTAATGGATTAATTTCGCCTAAAGACATTTGCGCTCAGCATTGATCCTTTAGCTCATTCACTCGTTTCAATGCGTTGCCATCACTTTGTTTGCCTTGCAACGATTCATTCGAGGAATTTCGTACTTTCTCCTAAATGCAATCCATCGGAATCTGATGGCGATTGTTGCTTGATCACTTTGTTTACAATGTAAAAGTTATTTTGAATTTTTTGGTTAAACTGTGCATGAAAATTGTCTGTTGTGTTGTGCTGCAAATATTTGAAGTATTTATCAAATTAAAATAATTAAATTATTAGATCACTGTAGTGGCAGGTTGGAGTGTGAACATTTGCAAAGTGGCCTGCAAGTGCCATTCTGTCCCTAATGGCGGTAATGTATTGCCCAGTGCTGCGTTATTAGCATTCTTTTCTATTTACTGAACGAAGGCATCACTGCAGTGACTACTTTACTGCTGTCTTATGGAATGTTCTCGATGCGGCCAATATTTCACTCAGCCTGGTCCAGTCCTGTCCACGACCTAAGCTGTACAATTCAATTTGCAACTCTTAGCCAAAACAAACATTTCGATTAAGTGCTTGGGCAGAATGACCGAATTGGGTTGTTGGCTTACAATTGATATAACCTATTGGCTGAGAGATAACACGCTCGGAAGGGAAGCACTTGTTTGCACGCAACCGATGCCCTGTATGATTGAATCGGACCAATCGTCCGATCGGTTACATTAGCGATGAAAGTCACTTGGGGCGAATTACAAAGTAAAGAGAAGCAACAACAAATAAGTTGGCGGTGTGTTTGTTTTGCTCTGGTCGTATCAAATGTCGCTTCCGAGACGAGTCGATTGCTTGTTTGCCATTTCAATTTGTGATTCTACTTTGGTCATTGATTGCCGATTGCGAAATTATCGCCGATCACATCTTGACTCGATATATTTAATCAATTAGAACAATGCGCTCTTATCACTGCCACTTGTATGTGGTTTAATTGAGCGCGTAATGCTCTCTCTTGTTTGGTAATTGAAAGTTGACAGCACTAATAGATAATAATAGATTGACTCGCAAGGTTGTTTGCACTGCCAGTGGCACTCGTCTTGACCCAGCTCTGGCCAACACCAGAGGCAGACCTCAATTGAGGAGAGCAGCAACACGCCAAGCACATCGCATAATAAATAGAAAACACTCACCGGCCAATAGATTAATCGGTCGGCCAAAGGATTGTTATTAAATTGTGCTGTTCTTTTCGATTGAATTGCTTTGCTTGGTGCAGTGAGGAAATATGACTCGAGTGGGTCGAGTGCTGGCGTGCTGTACTACAGTGTTTATGTGTTTAATTTTACTTTTATGATGATTACCCTAATGATGATGATCGGCAAGCAGCAAGCCGAGTCAGCAATGAGTGAGTGACCAAATTAGCCCGCTCACTGCCACAGTGGTTCACCAATTTATGGACTTGACCAAGTCTTTTATTGCGATATTTATTTCGCTCTGTCAGTGTGGACTCTGTTTGTGGCTTAATGAGTTTCCATAGAGTCATACGGAACACACACACACACACACACACACACACACATACGCACTTCCACAGTGGCCAGGTCTCTATGTAATTATTTCAATTGATTCGATCAACGGTGAGGCCATTGCGAGCAGTGCCACACGCGTTCACTGTCACCCGCACCAACAGGCAAATGTCGGTTGACAGTACTCCAACCTCAAGCTTAATCCGACACTGACCGGCTCAGTCTATTTCACTGTTTTCCATTCCAAACATGATTCGATAGGTGGCGAGGTGAGTACCACCGCGACTGCCATTCACTCACTGGTCAATCAATGCCACAATGATCACACGCACCACGAGCAATTGGTGGCACAAGTGATCGCACTGCTCACACTGGTCATTTTGTTCGCTCGCATTATCCATTATCTGCTACCGGTAATTTGGCTTATAATTGCGACAAATTATGAACGAATTAAAATAATATCACCAAACACATTGCACACCGAACATATTCATGGTAATTCAAATTGGTTGTCTTTGTGTCCGAATGCATTGTAATTACATTTAATTGAGTAGCTTTGTGTGCTAGAAGGCCAATGGCTCAGTTGTCTTTTGATTTAATTAATTTAGAGTTACACGACATAGGAAGACAACTAGGAAAACACATCGCGCCTGAACCGAGTCACTGGGACGAGCACTTATCTCTAATTAGAAATAACAGAATATATTGCCATTACCATCAGCATACAACAACACTTGCCCACGTTCTATTCATAAATTGATGACTAAGTATCACTAGACTGCGAGCAAAATAATTAGCTTACCAATATATAAGACAATTCGTTGAGGCAAAGCAAATAGGAAAATTTATTATATCTCAAGGTGTTGCAAGAGGCTCACCATGGTGCAGTGCCGATGAATCATAAGTTTGACTTGGTAGTGGATTTTCTCAAAGTTACTCTGACGATTATAACTAGGTCCGTTCGAGAAAGGTTTTAACACAAACTGTGATTGACACTGTACACATATACCATGATATAATTGCTGTATTTTGTTTACCTTTCTTGCCATTGATGCTTCACTCACTGGCCCGATTCCGTGCTGTGTCAATAGATTAGGCTGCTGCTCAACCAACTCGATTCTCTGTTTGCAATTGTACCATAATCTATTTCTTCTGCTGACGCACACACACACACACACACACACACACACACACACACACACACACACACACACACACACACACACACACACACACACACATGCACTCATGCACTTGAATATCGATTGGAGAGGCAAAGCGGTTTCGCAACGTGCCGAGGACAAAGACATGAATACGAATTATTTCGAGCAAATTGATCGACTTGAAGTCGGCCTGTTTGATTTGCTAACATGCTCATTACAATGGATACAGTTCACAGCGGAAACATTTTACGTTGGTACATTTAGCTTTGAGATGTAACACTTTGGATGTATGTGATAGCAAACTGCAAATTTGTCTTCTCTGCTCGAGATCATAAATTTATTTATTGACTCGACATCTCCAGATGTGGGGCGCTAATCTTTTGCCAGTACCGCGGTGTCATTGAATTGCGGGTGCGGGTTGTCTGTACTTAAGTGGTCCAATTGGTGTCTGTGCTGAGTACACTAATGGCAATTACCGGAGAAGAACAGAATTGCCAACAATATTGGCCAGTGAGAAGAAAACCTGTTCTTTCCTGCTGACACAGTGCTCTGTCTCACAATGTAAGACTGTGCCAACCACCGAATGGTTCATTGACAAATCACCACCAAAGTGTCCACTCAAATGTGGTCTAGCTCAGTGCAGAATGGCCATTAGGGAACACTTGTTTTAAATACCAAAGTTGACTTCATTTGTGGCTAGTTAGCCTGCCAAAGATGCTTAACTCTCACTCGACCATGTCACTGGTGCCACTTGCCTGGCACAAATGGCTTCAAAATGGCAATTTGAACAGAATCTTAGGACTGAACCAATGTGCATTGACCACCAAGTGGCATTAATTTCGGTCAGTGGGATCATAAAATTGCAATGGAAACATATCGAAATATATACCGTTACGATTTAAATCAGTTGTATAAATGCAAACTCAAATCGACTGATCGCCATTAAGATGACGATTATCGAGTAGAAATATTATCAATTGATAATTTGCTTTGTTTAATGTGTTTTATTCATTGTCTCTGCTAGTCGTATTTTCGTCCAAGTCTAAACTTTTTTTTATTGAGATTAGAAAGTGATGTTACTGCTTGTCTTGCCTGGACCGATTGACTGTTCGGTCTGTTTATGCCTTCTTTATTACTTGGTTAGCAGTTTTATGGCGATTTAATGGCAACAAGAAGTGTCCAGAAGTGGCATATCTCGCCCCTACAATGACGAATTCGAGTTCAGCCTAGTACACTGTCAATTCTCTTTATTATTGCACTTGAACAATGTTTTATTGTTTCTAGGTGAGGGTGCACCATTGGCTGCGGGGGTTGGCTCACTTAATGGCCACATGTGGCTCGCTCTAATAGTCAGTTGATTAATTTGGTTGGTGGTGGTTGTGTCGGTGAAGTAAACCAATCTCGTTCTGTAGGTAGACCGAGTAGTGAGCGTCGACCTTGCACAGACCTTCGCCATCTGTGTTAGACCCACCTTGCCTGGATTGTCTTGTTTAATGCTTGGCTGAATTGAACTTTGATTAACTTGGTCATTTGTCTAAATCGAATTAAATTTTTCAAATTAAATTTGTTCTTTCTTTTTGCCAGACAAACGGAAATTGGTCTCAACATAACGCGAATTCTGAATGCCTTCTTCGACAGTGGTTACGACAAACGAGTTCGACCGAACTATGCAGGTATGGAGGACAAATGCAATTTGGCTTGCTCACTCTGTTCGGGCCACTTTGATTTAGCCAATCGATTGCACAACCGCATGCTGTAAACAATGTCTGCCCGAGTGAACATTGTTGACAACGCAGTTCGGCTACCTGTCTGGCAGCATCAGAAAGTGAAAAATTGCCTAAATGTCACAGTGGCTCTGCATTGAGCACTGTCTAATTAGCTAATTTGGTAGCACTGTTTCTCAACAGACCAGTGCAAAGGTCAGGTGTTGCGAGAAGAAGGGTTGCTGTCCGACTACAATATGCTCGGTTGGTAGACAGTGGACCTGTTTTATTAATTTCAATTTGCTAATTATGGCCGCGTAATGTGGCCCATACCGCACAATGGCTTATTCGGTGCTCGGCTGTTGCAAGTGGCCAGCGACTGGCTAATTGTCAGCAGTAGTAGAGCACTTTCAGTTGAAGTCATAATTTAATTAACCGCCTGGCATTCAATTACAAGACAGACAGAGTAATTAGCAAACAAATAGCAATATGGCTGCAAAACAGAATTTTTTGCCATTCCTGTCCAGGCATTGGCTTGTATTGAAGTGTTCAATTAATGAATTAATGATTCTTCCCTCTTTTTGCCTCGCCTCATAGGTCCGCCAGTGGAAGTGGGAGTCACCATGCACATAATCAGCATCAGTTCCATCTCGGCAGTCCAAATGGTGACGAGTTGTGAAGAATACTATTGACACAAACCAATGACCGTTTTGTTTGTTCGCCCTAGGATTTCACGTCTGACTTTTATTTTCGCCAAGCGTGGCGTGATTCGAGACTTTCTTTCAAACCACGACCTGGAATAGAGGCTTTGTTTGTTGGTGCCGAGGTGTCCGAGAAGATTTGGGTGCCGGACACGTTTTTCGCGAACGAGAAGTCAGCCCAGTTCCACATGGCCACCACACCAAACACTTTCATCCGCATCAAAGCGAACGGCGAGGTGTTTCGCTCAATGAGGTTTGTCACCGAGTCAGCCAACTGTGAATAGTTCCACTAATCTACTGCTTTTTCCAGACTTACCGTTACCTCAAGTTGCCCGATGAATCTGCAATACTTTCCAATGGACAGACAGAGTTGCACAATAGAGGTCGAGAGCTGTGAGTGCTAACCGGCCCGTGATTAATCGCCTAATTGAAGGATACCTAACCGATGTTTGTCTTGTCTATTAATAGATGGCTACTCCATGGCGGACATTCAGTACAAATGGGGAATCGATGGCAAGGGCTCGGTGGTATTGGCCCAGAATCTCGAATTGCCTCAATTCAAAGTGAACAAACACCGACAGATGCAGAAAGTGGAAGTGCTCAGCACCGGTAAGACCTTTCCCATTGGCCTACCCACTGATGGATGCTTCCTCTGCTAGGCAACTACTCTCGGCTGGTGTGCGAAATCGAGTTTGTTCGCTCGATGGGTTATTATCTCATTCAGATCTACATTCCCGCCTCGCTGATTGTCATCATTTCCTGGGTATCTTTTTGGCTGCACAGGGTACGTTCACTTCATTCTCCTGTCCTCATTGGCCTATTACGAACTGGCACTGTGTTGCTTTGGTTTGCTTTCAATCGAAATTATTCAATTAACGCTTGGTAGATGTAACTAGTGAGACCCAATCATATGTCTACAATGTTTGTGTTGCATCTTTTTAACTGGTCTAGAGTAATTTCATTTTTTGGTGTATTGGAAATGTTCACAATAGAAAGAGTTGCTTTGTAGCAGAAGCAGCGTTTCCACTTTGATATTTCGATATTTCGATATGCAATTTGCATTTAGAGTACCTTTGTAGTACAATTTGCATATTGGCCCATCCATCCTCAAGGCGAGCCAAAAGGTTGGTGCCATTAGCGACCCCAAATGGCCTATCTAAGCCTCTTTGCTCGGCGATTGACTGAAATTGTGGTCAGCACAGTCACTAGGTACTAAGTGGATGTATTGACCACCGAGTACACATATGGCACTTGTGCACTCTATTCGTGTTGCTCGCAGGGTGTCCACTCGGTTGTCATTGCACTTGGGCTTTGTTTTAAATTTATTGTCTCTTTTACCGTTCACCGTGTAATGCATTCTCTGTATTGGGGCTTACTTCACTGTCTGGGCAATATATTTGCCTGGACGGCTCGACATTTGCTGACACATATCTTCGAGTTCGTCATGTGGACAGTTAGTGGACCATTACCTTCTATTCTTGCGTCATTATATCGATCCTTGTTGGCCATTAGCTCTATCTTAGGATTATGCTCAAATGGAGCAAAATTAATTTACATTTTACTCAAGACGTACTGCCTCGCTATAAATATATATTGCCTAGTGTACTGACTTTGTGAGTCCACAGAAGTGGTGGCAACTGCTCTATTCAGCAGTACCGCAGCACCACCTAGGGCCTCTTTGATGGTCACATCAATTTTGAAAGGCGAATTCGGCACACTTAATCCACAATGTGTACATGTTTGTGTACTGGGCACCGAGAATGGCTTCACTGCAATGCTTTAATTTGCCACCTCCGAATTGGGCAATACATGTTGGTCAGCTTATGTTATTGCCATTGAGGTAAACATTTTAGAGACTAAAAAAGCAATAATTCACTGCACAAGTAATCTCACTGTCATTTGGCACGTTCGAACACAGCAAAATCACTTTACCCGACAAGTAAATAAGTTTTATTAGTGTTGGCTTGCCTATGCAATGCAAACACTGTATACACTCGAATGGCCCTATATATTTGTCATTGGCTAGTTGAGAAGGCAGAATTGCTTTGAAAGGTAAGCTCAACCAGAGATTACGAGTTTGATTAGAGTTTGAGTTAGAGTTGGAATTTGCCGATAGTTGATTGGTGTGCCACTTTGTTACATACCTGCATGTGTGAGCCAGTTGGTGCCCGCTAGAAGGTTAACTTCGCTTCAGTGGGCACTTTCTGTTTGGTCACTGCTTGGAGCATTAACATTACTGCACTTGTCAATGGAAGTCGTTCGATGAGGGAATCTATCAATTTGTCGATATGTCTTTCGAATCGATAAAAATCAGCGGTTACATTTGCAACTAAACACGAATCTAAAGTGGCTAATTCCGATTTTGTATTCCATCTTGAAATTTACAAGTCAGAACAAATATTGAATATTGCCAAGTACAAGTGTGTTTACAATTGATGAGCACAAACAAGCAAATAAATTGAAAGTTGAGAGTGGTCAAATGGAAATGGCTTTACCTGGTAGTGATTGAAGCAACAATCGAATGCAAACAATGCTTTGCAATTAGATTCCATACAGGCACAACTGGGCCAAATTGATTCGGCTAATTTATTGCTGCTCAATTTATAATGCCAATGCCAGATTTGGTGCAGTATCCAATAACGGACAAGGATATACAGGCAGCTGAGGGACCGAATTAAGATTTGTTGCCGTCTCCCCGCCAAATGATCGAAACAATATTTTTCCATTAGCTCTCGTGCCAGTGCCATTACCGAGTTGGCTATTATCGATGCCATTTGACTAACAAACGTGTGAATGTTTTTCTCCAATTTGCTATTACTTCGTGCTATACAAATTGCTAATGCTGTTGGACTGAGTTAATACTCAGTGCAGTGTCCAGTGAGACAAAACACTGCACTCACTTGTGCAGTGGCTCCAATCAGATTGAGTGGCTCAGCGACAACCAATTGATCGATGCTTGTACCGTGTAAACTCGTCTCGTGGCCAAATTTCCCTCGGTCTCCACATATTAGACCAAAATTGGCGCTGAATCGCTGCTGATTAGTTTTTGATTAGGCACAAGAGAAGTGACTTGATTTTGAGCTTAATTGGCTAGTTGCGATCGTGTTCGCTGCTTAGTGGGCCAATGTAATGATATACTGGTGGCTAATTATAATCACGGGGTGTTTCGTTATTGCGCAATGACCACTTAATTCTTTTGTGCCTCTGTTTGTGCGGTGATGGGCCACATTGTAGTGCATGACAATTGGAAATTGCATTAGAAATGGCATTTAGCGATCGTCAAGCGCACCACAAAAGGTATGACTACGAGTTGGTGACGACAGGTCCTTGTCTACCACCAATCTGTGCTCAACCAGGTTGGCTTTGCCTTCGCTTTGATTTATCTTTAGCCTGCTCATCCGCACACTACCGGTCTAGTAGATCAATTGCGATGGTGATCAGAGTTGATTGTGTGTGTGTGCACTTATTTATACTGTTTACTTTACCAAATCACCAATAGATCTCCATTGTGACTTTATTAATGAATTATTAATCGTCCAATGGCGACAGTTGATCGAGTCGACAAGCAAACAGGCAGGCACTATTGAGGTACAGGTTTGCGTGTTCAATTTCGATTTATATACGAGTCAGTTCTGACGTGCTGCTGTGTCTGTGTGGAAGTGTCGGTATCGGAGTCCGATCTAATGGCACCGACCACCAACACCAAGCCACACCACAGCACCGTTCAGTGATCTAATTTAGTGTATCTCTCAATCTTTCATTCATTCTTTACAACTTTCTTGTCTTGCCACACTTGACAGCTTTAATTTCACTGTTAGGCCATGTTTGTGGTTTTAAAACAAACTATCGCCCAAAGATGTTACATTTGGACTGTCATCATGTCTCGCAGGGCGATAATGGTGCCAATGGTCTAGTGAGGCCCAATTGGACAACTCACTTGGCTCATCAATTCGGTGGACTGTGCATTAGACGACAGTGGACACAAAAGTGACTTGGAGTGTTAATCGCCATTCTATCGGACAGCACTAATAGTAATGGATAGTTTGACTTATCCATTAATACATTCTTTATTACCAACACGCAACGAGTTCCGATGCTCACAATGTCACTATTGGCAATGATTCAATGTGGCCTTTGGCTGCACCTCAGCCTTAGTCATTTTGTCAAATGGCACAGTTCACATTGATGGTCGTCTTTTAGACCGGTCCCCGAGCCAGTTCTTGTGTCAGCTGCGTTCGCTTGACCGATTCTCATTTGCATGCACGGCACAGTCAATATGTTTGCACTTTAATCACTTTCCATGTCAGTAAATACTAGTACCGTACCAACGAATCTCAATGCAATGAGAAGTATTTCTTTCTCAATTTATCGAGAATGGAGTGTCCACTTGTGTTGTGTTCAGTGGATGGTTTGTTTGGTCCGGCCAAGTGTTAATCTGGTTGCCTATGAGACAGTCTTTAATGGTGACATTTTCCGCCAGTGCAACGTGTTAATGGCAATTTTCTCTGTTGCCAATGTTGAATAGGCCAATTTAAACTGCTCCTTGCAAACCTAATTGTCAGTTGCAATTGGTAATCAAATGTGTTCAGTGATACCGGCCACTAGTGACCATCACGATGACACTCACTGTTATATGTTTTCCTATTGCCAGCAAGTGCACTTTCTCTCACTAACGACCAGCGATTTTAAAATTAGTAACAAAACTTTGGTGTAAGTGGTGAGTTTGATCGTTTAAGGTTCGATTATAGGTTGCGCGTCCTAATTCGTAGGTTGCCATCGATCCAGTCTAATGGGCTTATTTGTCCACACAGAACGCCAGCCCAGCTCGGGTTCAACTCGGAGTGACAACCGTGCTCACAATGACCACCTTGATGTCCTCGACCAATGCAGCCATGCCGAAGATTTCCTACATAAAATCGATCGACGTCTTCCTGGGTACTTGTTTCGTTATGGTCTTTGCCGCTCTGCTTGAATACGCTACGGTCGGATACATGGGCAAACGGATTGCGATGCGCAAAACACGAACACAACAAATAGTTCGCTTACTCAACGAACATCGAGAGAAGTGCATTGCTGCCGCTGCCGCTGCCGCTGCTTCCGCAAAAGCAGACGGAAAGGATGACACTGATGGCTACCATGAGAGGCCTCATCGAAACCATTCGGGTGCTGGTCAAAGTTCACTGATGCGCACAGCTTCCTTGTACCCGTGCCTCGAACGAGTAGATCAAGAAGACTCTCATTCCTCTCACAAAAGAGTACGTTTGCCTCATTTAACAAACCAATTGTTCGCCTCACATTTGTCTTAACAGGATTTTCGCTCGAGTTCTACGGCTGGTCACGCATGCTTCCACCAAGGTCACTACAACCAGCAGCTATCGCAACAATCATCACACCATCAGAACAATCGACCACTAGAACGGTCTTCATCACTAAAGAGTCGCATTTTTAGCGAAATGGACGACCAGGACCAAGTAGGCACCGGTATCAACAACTTCAACGATGACCTGAGCGTGTTCGTTCCTGCCGCCAGCAGCGGAAACTCGTGCTGTGCTACAGCTGTGGGAGGCACTTCCTCACTGTACAATGCGAGCACTAGTTTGCACCATTCTGCCTCGCAATCTCCTCACTATCACTTCCAGCCTCGACACAGTGCCTCGGACCCATGTTACCAGCCGGGCAAGAACTCCTCGGATCGGACTTACATGCCTTCACCTGCATATATGATGAAGGACCACAACACGTTGTTCGGTGTTTGTCCAAGCGATATCGACAAGTACTCCAGAGTTGTGTTCCCGGTCTGTTTCCTTTGCTTCAACCTGATGTACTGGATCATATACATGCACATCAGCGAGTTTCTAATAGACGACCAAGGAGCCAACAGCACTACTCACACTACTGACGACTCTGGGTAGTTGACCTTGTTTTCTCCACCGTGCTCGATTGCGTCAGATGCCAAATGAGTTGCCCCACAAGTGCTTACATACAACCATAATGTCTGTTTACATTGATAATTAGCTTCTTTGCTTGTTGTGATCGGTTCACTGCTTGTCCAGCCAAATTGAGGCATTTTCCTGAGTTGAGTTGATTTTCCAGTGCACAGGCGGTTGTCACTAATTGAACCATAAGTAGCACGCTCTCTTGCACCCAAACAGACAAATTAACCAGAGGTACGAGTAGCGCTGAGAGGTTCGTTACGTTGGTCCTTTGTTGACTAGACCGAAGCCATTACATCCTTGCATCCATGTCCACTGGTCACTTGGTGATGCATCGCAATTTCTGTAGATATCGCACAGGCAAAGGTAGCCTTCCACTACAATTCGGTTCGATTGCACATTTGAATGATCGAATGCCTAATTATACTCCGGGCAGATTGAACCAAACCGAGAGCTTACCACACTCAGTGGAGTAATTACAACATTCCTCACTAGTGGCCACGGCGGCACACTAATTGATTGATTGTCATTCAAAATGTCTATTGTAAATTAATTAACCACAATCGATCAATCCGGTGTCAGCAGTCACAGCGCCACCAGTTAGGACTTGTCCCGACTGGCCTGTAATTACAACTACACCACCTCACATCTCAACCCACCTACCACCCCCACCTACCACACTCACCCACCACAAACCAATCGTTCCTTGTCGAAGCAATCACTGTACAGTCCCATTTACACTTCTTCTTTCTCTGGACAATTATTCATTTTGGAATTCAATTTACATTTGCACTGATTCTTCATTTGAACTTGAAATCGGCAAATAGCTGACTGTTCTTTCCACCAACTCACAATTCTCAATTTTTGTAATCTATTTATAATATTAAAACAAATATTTTCCACAATAAGTTTTGTTGTTTCATTAAGCTTGGAATTGTTTAATAGCTAACTTATTTTAGAATTGATTGTTTTCGAAATTTTTCCAATCCTGTGGCGCCATCCACTAGTAACAAAATGAAACAACACGTAAACACGCCGGCGAATGTTTTCAATATTGAACAGAAAGGCAGTATTTGTTTGCAAGTGACTTAGTTATAGTTAGTGCAATCCCGGTTTGCCGGTAACTTAGTCCTGTCGGTATATAGAGGACGTGAATGCTCAACTCTTCAAGCGGGCATCGGCGTACATTGGGCTTGTCTGTCCACAGTCCAGTACTGCTGCCCTCTTTCATTGGAAGGTTTTGTTTGTTTTGCTCTTGCGAACATCATCACCGAGATGTCTGCTCAATTGCACTACACTAGATCCTCTGCCTCTCAAGACTGGCATAACTCACGTTTGCTTTCATAACGACGGATCTCTTTACTTTGAGTGATATGTATCATGTAATCATACACCAATCAACTATTGTTAACTTCTCTCTAATCCACTCTTCCATTTTGGTATGTTAGCATCTTTTTTAGTTGTATGGTACAACTTGTATCGATCTTACTAATTTGTGCTTTTATATATAGAGCTGTCAAAACTATATTCGTATGGTAAAATTATAATAAATGCAATTGAGTTGATTGAGATGAGCCACTAGAATTACTTTCATTTCATTTACCATG
Source organism: Rhizoglyphus robini (assembly GCA_023373905.1). Classification (NCBI taxonomy): domain Eukaryota; kingdom Metazoa; phylum Arthropoda; class Arachnida; order Sarcoptiformes; family Acaridae; genus Rhizoglyphus; species Rhizoglyphus robini. Next base: position 6,147,741 of record JAKIJQ010000001.1, on the reverse strand, counting down.
ATACTTTTTCTCATTTATTGTCGTTCTTAATAATTTTACCTGAAGAAATGTGTAAATTCTAATATTAACTTTGTCATAATAATATGAATAACCAAAATAATAATAAGCGATGGCGATATTAATTGAATTGAATTCATCTACATTTATTGTTCACTTGTGCTTCTGTGATAATTTAAAATTATTATTATTTAATAACATTGAAAAATATGGCTAGGATTCATTATTTTTCTTTGCAATTCTCATTTATTCCTACCACTTAAATGTTTTCATTTTTATTTGTGCTACGTAATATATACCGAATGCAATATGTATAAACCTTAGTGTTGAGTATGTTATCTTACAAAATGATTTTAAATGATTTATTTATTTTCTGTTTATAGAAAGTATTTGAAGAAATATAAATAAACATGACTGATATCGAATCACTTCGCCAAAGAGATAACGAATTTGGCATCGAAGAGAAACTTTTATGTTGTGTTTGGGTGCATGATCGTTGTCTTTATGGCAAAACATTTGGTTCGTATATTTGATTCAACATTGTTGACATTTTCTAAAGGCTTTATTCTCAGATGACATTCAGCGTGATTTCGAAGCTCGATTTCACAAAAAAGCACCAAAACATGACTTATTGATTATGTGGGAAAGAAATGCTTTCAATTCTGGCTCGGTAAATTTCGACGATAATTGTCACATGATCAGTAATGGAGCTACTAGTAGCGATAATTCTCTCGCTAGCCAAATTGAGCTACCAAAAGTTCATTCAGCCATTTCTCGCAATACACACAAAAGCTCAAATTCAATCTACAATTTGACATCTCAAAACGGCCAACGCAAATCAAGTTTGAAAGTTTCTTCTCGTCAAGCTACTACCAAACGTCCAAAACAAATGTTGGTCCATTCTGCAAATTCTAATCAGAATCAGAAGAGTTTCAACCAAGCACTGTACAAGACCGAATTATGTCGTCAGTATTTTGATACTGGTTATTGTGATTACGATGGGAAGTGTTTGTTTGCACATGGGAAGCATGAATTGAAACAAATATCTAATTACCGGACAAAAGTGTGCCTCAGCTGGGTCAATGGTCATTGCCAGTTTGGCTCAAATTGCATGTTCATTCATCCACCTTCGGAACGTTCTAGAAAATGCAGTTCCACTGCTTCGAACAAGGATGGCCACTACAGGTTACCATCAAAAATAGCTAGGACAGGGCACTGACAGAATGACATCAGCTGTTATATCTTTTGGTACTATCAAATCTTGGAGCCAAACCAAATCTTGTCTATATAATGCCAGTCAAATTTTCATTTGATAAAGATACGTGTTTTGATTCATTTTTTGTTAATTTGAATAATTCTTCATTAGGATAGTTAGCTAATTTTCTTTTTTAAACAACTTGTTTTATTTTGATGTACATTTTTACATTTTCTCATTAAATGATCATTTCATTTGTTATCATTAAGTTATTTGTATTTATTTCAAGCATTTAAATCAATCAAAGATAAATAATTCTCAAAGTTGGCATTGATAGTTGCTATAGTGATTGAGTGCTATATCATGATGATATCTTTGAAAGTTATCATTCAATTGTCACTTGCTTACGTAGTGATTGTCACCCCAACGATCCACATCAAACTGGCAAAAATGAGCTCCAACGAAGAACCATTTTTGCAGAATCAGTCGTACACTCGGTCAAAAGTGACACAAGTGGTGCACACCTGGACCATTGATCATTTCAGCTACCATTGTGATGCAGACCTAAACGGACACGATTACTTAGAATCATCACGATTCAGTCTTACTAAATTCGACCAACAAGTGAAATTCTTTGTAAGACTTTACCCTAGAGGCGAATTCGATGATGAAGAAGAAGAAAATCAAGTGTCACTTTACGTTCATCTGGAATCGGCCAAAGTTGATCGAATAAATGTTCAAGTAAAGTTATCAATTATTAATGAAGTCGGAATGAAAAACAACTTCAAAGGTGTGTTTATTTGGTCTTATTCCAATTCGTTACTACCTAATACATTGCCTTTTCATTGTTGACATAGAGGAACGAAATGAACTGACTCGAGACAAGCCTTTGGGGTGGACCGATTATATCACTCATGAGGACATTCTCGATGAGGAAAACCGATTTCTTCCAGGAGACAAACTTACTTTGTGTTGTGAGGTATGGCAGCTTTTATATACCGAATTTACGAATTTGTTTTTACTAAATCTTGACTTGTTCATTGATAGATTGCCGTGATGGATGAATGCACCATACTTTCCACCGATCAGTGTCGATTAGTAGAAATGCCTTCTGTGGATAGATGGGACACTCTCTGCAATAGAACCAAGGTGTCGAGCGGCTCGAGCCTAGCAGTAATGAGAAGTTGGACTGACACCGAATTGAAAGTGGACAAATTCGCTCACATGTGGACCATCGACAATTTCTCTTATCAACCAAACAATGACCAAAATGCTGTTATCGAGTCAACCAAATTCTTCTCACCGAAAAATGAGGAATTCAAGTTTTATTTGGATTTGTACCCCGCTGGAGCGGACGAAGAAAGTGAAAATCATGTTTCGGTCTTTTTGAATTTGAAGCCTTGTGAGATTAAAGTACGGGCACTTTACGAGATATCAATCCTTGATGCAAATGGGACAAAACATTGCGTAGTCGGTTTGTATGAACTGATCGTATATAAAGTTTTAACATATTCTTTGTTGTCTCTTGTTAACAGAAGGTCGAAAGAAATTCTCTCAAGACGATACCACTTGGGGGTGGCCTACCTTCGTCGAACGTATTGACTTGTTTGATGTTGCAAAAGGTTTCTTAATTGAAGACAGGTTGACCATCTACTGCGAGGTTTGAAGCCAATGATTCATTTGCAATTAATTCATTAATATATTTGCAATGGACTATACGCTTTATAATCGATCTTTATCTTAGATTTCCCTCTTGACCGACCTCATAGAAAAATCTAGCTCACGTGATAAACGAGAACAAGACCTACTGAATCGGAAAGCAGAAACACAAACTTTGCAGGACTTGCGGAATTTGCTAGACAGTGGGAAATTTACCGATGTTGTATTTGTTTTAGGAAACAAAGAGCTATCCGCCCACAAATCCATTCTTGCTGCTCGGTCTCCCGTTTTTGCGGCAATGTTTGAGCACGAAATGGAAGAGAAGAGATTGAATAGAGTAATCATCACCGATGTACCTGCCGAGATCTTTCAAGAACTTCTTCGATTCATTTATTGTGGTCAAATAGAACATACCGTCTTGGATCGACTCGACGATCAGTTGTTGGTTGCTGCTGACAAGGTAAGCTTGTCATTTTTGGCTAGCCCTATTTAATTATTGTCTCAGTATCAACTCGACTCTTTGAAGAACATCTGTGAAGTTTCTCTCTATTCGAAAATATCATCCATAAACGTTGGTCAATTACTCATTTTGGCAGATATGCACTCGGCTAATGGATTGAAGGCAACGGCTTTTGAGTTTATTAATAGGTGATTAATCGTCACAACTTTATTTTATTGTTTCATCATGTAATTTTGTTCAGTCAGACCGGTTTAGTTACCCAGAATGGTGTTTTGAAAGCTGTACTCCACTACAAGCCTGAACTATTCTATGAAATATTTTGTTCAATCAATTGTGATTTGCCATATTTACAATTTGCATAGACCCTATACCAAGGAACAACTTGTTTATTAAACATCGCAATATGATTCTTGACAACTCAACCTATTCAGTTTTTGCAAATATTGTTTTATTAATAGATTGTTAACTTAGAGCTTGATTCGGTTGCCAAATAGTTAGCGTTGGGTCGACACGAGTCAGCCATTTCGTCAAACCACACTTTAAAGTCAACTCATTAAATCCACTTTATCCGATTTTACCACAAAAAATCAATGTTAGTACATTGAAACTTGTCTTGCAAGACCAAGAATGTCGAAAGTGGCCAAAGAGAATCATTTGCTATTTGCATGCGATATGTTCATTCGGGACATGGTGTTGTGTGGCAATAGACCCGCACCGATCGATCGATGCACACCAAAATGTGTCCTGTCGAACTTATTATTGAGCGACCTGAGAGAGTCGCGAATTAATTAAACAAACATTACTCGTTGGTCGGTTCGGTTTCGATAATTGCCACTCTACAATTAATTGCCACTCGAACTAGCGATTGTCCACATTATGTTTGATGCATTTCTATGACAACAAAGGTGAACCAAAGCAATGAATCGATTTTCTGTGCCACTCAAAAGCAAATAAATAAATCAAACTGTGTCACAGCAAACTCAATTGGACTATCGTGTGCTGACAGGTTTCTGTTAGTAACACCCTTTGGCCGGTGCTTGAGTGAGTGAATCTCAAAATGGCCTCGGTATATCCCTCAACATCATCCAACAATGGAAATGTCTTGTTTCACAACATTTCGAGCAAATCTCAGTTTAGTTCGAATCGGTCAGCAACATCAAAGCAGACCAGCACGGACATTGCAACTCAACCGGACGCTGACATCTATCTGAATCGACTGATTACATTCAAAAGCATTTTCGGTATAACTTACTTTGGAAGGTACTTTCACAACTACTATAATGAGCAGTTTCACTACTTCCGGCCATTGTTGATCGCTTCTTTGGTTTTGTACGATCTGCTGAGTATGGCTGCCATGCTGTATCTCGAATATCATGCATTCAGTGAATACATCTACTCGAAATTGTTTCGCCACTCTTTGAAGAAGCTCACCATGAACATTGTATTTCGTTCCTCGGGCTATTGCATAATGCTCGAATTTGTTTGCATTAAGTTGTTGACCCTGATTCGTGGCCCGACACTGATTAACACCATCAGTACGCTCGGTGAGTGGGAGTGACCAATAGAATCGATTGATGACTATTTGCCAACCGGCCAGGTCAAGGAATCCGAATAAGCAGTGCCAGCCTGAGCAGGTATTACCTGGTCTACCTTGTGATCATAGTGGAGGCGGTGATGCACTCGGTCGCCTTTGTCTTGATGTTTAAGCCAATGATCGAGAACACCTCGCCACTCAATCGGTGGCTGCTGAGCATATTCTACGCCATGGAGGGAGTGATCTATGGCGCCACCAAGAGTTGCATCTGCTCCTTACACATGTATGCCTCGGTTCTGGTGTGCGAACGCATTTCCGGTAAATTAATATTGTGTGAACAAACATTCTATTTGTCCATTACAGATAACAAATCCATTCTGCAGAGATGCCCAAACTTTGGGCTTATGTTGGAGGACATGCTTCAGCTGAAGAACAAGTTGTCCGACCTCAACGATACACTTTCACTCACTTTGCTCATCAAAGTAATGATCAATGGCATTCTCTTGTCTTCAAGTGTATGTGCATTTGAAGACAAAATGCATGACAAAATTCTGGATATCGAATCTTTGGTTGCCCTGGCATTATTGTTCTCCTCTCAGCTAGTGGACGAAGTGATCAGTTGCATCTCCTCGCAGAGTATCGCAAACGGCATGGACAACTTGATCCGTGCCATCCAAGAGATGACTGCCCAGCAATGTACAGAGTTTCTCCATCTCACCAATACCCAGCAATCCGCTCCGTCCTCAGTGGAGGAAGACAATGAACTGAATCGATATCGACTAGTGGAAGATGTCGAATATCGATGTCTGCAGCACATTTGCTCAATGAAGGATTCTTTCTGTTACAACGTGATGAACATGTTCGACCTACGCAGCGTCACTGTGCTGGTCATTCTCAGCAACGTGTGCAATTACTCCGTTCTCCTAATACAAACCAGCGAGGCCGAGTGAGGCAAGAGGGGTCATTTATTTATTGTGGGCGTGTGAGTATCGATTGCACTCTCGGCTGTGCCCTTCCAATCAATCAGACACAAACAATAAACAATTTGTGCTAGAACATTTCAAATGTTGTCTGAGCTAATTTGCTCTTACTCAATTGATTACTGCTCAAACTTGTGGGTGATTGATCGTTCAACGTGTTGTCGGCGGTTCTTTCGTCCGAGAATGATGCCGAGTGCAACTGGGCACGTCGCATTGATTCGCACATTAATTCATTCTCCTTGCTAAGACGGCCCCGATTAAGAATGGGATGGCTTTGTACAGCTTGGTGTGTAATAAAGCAAATTGCTCCCACTGCCACCAGAACAATCACAAAGATGGACTCCGTGTAGAATGATTTGGCCAAGGGCTGCTTTATGTTTGACCCGACCATCGCCGTGAACAAACCAACCGAGAGCAGCAACATCAAGACGAAGACAGTGTTTGCGTAGTAGGACCATTTCCACGGTTTGCTTGACATTTCCTTCTTCTTGCTGGCCAGAACACCATAAATGAGTTCGTATACCATTGTCTTTTGCGACAGTTCCAAATGGATCCAAATGGCCAATGCCAATTCTATCAACAAAACGAGTGAGATAAGTAGCGCGATGCCAATTGAAAGCAAGATCATTGGCCACTTGGCTGGAACATAATCTGAGGATATTAAAAGTCAATTAAAAAGTACAAAGCTAATCAAAGAAATCGAATTACCTAATAGTTTGATAGCAAAAAACAACGTTTGTGTGCAAGCTAGCCAAAGCAATATCTTCATGAACGAATGGCTTACTTGGGGATAGCAAAACGGGGGCAATTGAATGTTGGCCCGCTTGCCTAATTTGGTGTACACCTTGGGGCAGTCTAAAATGTAGGCAAAGATCTTCAATCGCTTGTTTTTGATCGAGGATACGTCCACGGCGTTTGGTTTGAGCGTGTATCGGTCTGTTTCGTCAATATCATCTAAATCTTCAGGTCCGCCTATAAAATTTACCAAAATATCGAACAAAAAAATTCCAGAATCTGAATTGCTGCGGGAATGGCTGACTCGCACTCCAGCCAGAGTTGGAAGTGGTGATAAGACAAACAAATTGTAGACGAAGTCTGTTGGTTTTGCACCAGTTTGATCGGTCAACGAAAAGCGCACCTCGTCAACAATTTTTTTCATTTTCGAGTCTAGCAATTCAAAGTCAATTATGCTGTTTTGACAGTCGAACTTGTAGCTCGGACAACCGACTCGGAAGATCACCTGGTAATGGTAGGCCAGCGATTTAGAAGAAACTGCAACACTAGCATTTTCCTCGTCAACACCATAACATTCCTCAGGGACAGCAAAATTCACTAAACCTATAGATTAAACAATGCTGTAAAATAAATTATTACAATTAACAATAAAATCTTACTGATGCCGATCAAAAGTAGAAGTACAACAAAACAAAATATCGGGCTGAAGTAGTTGGTTGAGGAACGGCCACAGTTGCATTCGAGCAGTTTGTGCTCTTCATTCACTATTCGGATTTCGCATGATGCAAATCGATTTAGTGCACACAGTGCAATGTACGAATTTGTCATGAAGCATTGTCGCGAAGTGAAATACTCGGAAATTTGTATCTCGACCATTTCGCTCAATTTGTCGTGAATCAATTGTTCACCAACAGTTTGGTCCGACATGGCCACTTGTACAATTCCGTTCAATGACTGTTTTGGTGGCGGAGAAACACTGACCGAGGCCTGGCTCAGCTCACGACATCCCTCGACTCGGACCACCAAATGCGCACTGGCAAAGTTAAAAAGAATTCGCTGCTTCACCTTGGAAATATGCACCAAAGAACGATTCTCTACAATAGTTAAGGTTAGTAATAAGTTAAAGGTAAATAAGAGTAATAAGGTTAAAGTGAACTCACTCCCAAACGCCCAATCTGGCATCGAAGTGAAGACCAAAATGGCGCCATCGTTGAGGAGACTTATTTGGATAAAACTAGCTTGACAACTGTCCATATACAAGGCCGAACTTCGTCCACTTTGCTTGAAAACATCATCGATCCGACCACATTGTTCGTCTGACAATTTAAATACATTCGGGTTGACCGTGTGAAGGGACATCGACCCATACTGAGTAGGTTCAGTTCTTGGATTCTGTTGGCTCTCTTCCGAAATGGCTGACTTGTCCGTAGCTTGGTCGTTCAGTTTGTCACTGTAGTCGGACAGATATCCATCGCTTTGACAAGTGGCCCGCCTTAAAGAGTTAAGAGTGAGCAGAGCTAGCACGCAAAATTTGACCATTGACCATTGAGGTGACATCACATTGACAGTTTAGTGCACTTGATCGAACACAGAAACAAGTCTACCCTGCGTGAGCTAATGCTAATGTACATGTTTTGATCAAATTCGACATTCTCCAAATTAGATTGTCCAGTTAGTGGAGTATGAGCATGTGAGCAAGTGTTGTGAGTCACACAACTTGTGACGCAAGATGTAACGGATCAGAGTTAAACATAGAGTTTAAACATGAGACGATGCTCAGTAGCGAGTGACACCGATTGATATGCTGCCATGGCTAGTGATTGCCATTCGCGCGAACACAATCGCAATTCATTACATGACCAAACGAGATTAGACCGACAAGATCGCTAATTACAGGCGCGTTATGCAAGGGCAAGTGGGTCTTCGAACTGGCAATATTGCCATCAAGTGCACTAATCAATGCTAATGAATGCCTGCAGCGGACATCGACAACCACCGGTGACTTGTGACTCGCGAAAGCAGTTCGGCAGAAGCGATACAGGAAACTGCTCATGTCAGTCAATGGCATCGACGGCAGTCATCGCTACCATTCGCGGCCATCGATCGACCATTGAATGACCAGACACTACCATACATTTCGTTCATCATCGAAACACTTATCGCCATCGGACAGAGGCCATCACCACGACGAGCAGCACTCGATTGTGAAGTGATATGTTCAGAAGGAGGTAGGCACACGACCACCTTCATCGCGCAAACAATTCCTTTGCCCATCGACTGCCCACCGACTCGGTTGGGTCAAGTGGCCTCACCGAACATATAAAGCAAGAGCCAATGTTGCATTCGGCTTGTTTGCTTGTGTCATCCACACTCATGTCCACTTGATCTCACTCGGTCACAATGCATCACTCACTTTTAATTTGTCTTGTGCTCCTGATCACGGGCCACATTGACCTCATTAGTGCTCAGCACGGCTCGCACAGTTATCGTCGTCAAATGAACGCGATGCGTTCAATGGCACAGAAAGCATATGAACACGGTCTCAAAATCAACGAGGAAGCAATGTGTGTAAAACCTCGGGCCGAGCTCGTCTACTTGACTGATAGTAACAAGATCTACCTACCGCGAGCCACTTTACTGCATCGATGTTCAGACCTAACTGGTTGTTGTACCCACGCCACTCATACGTGCCAAGCATCCCAAGTAGAGAATGTGAGTTTGTATTTCTTCACAATCAGCGTGCAGTCTCTGTCTCGTCTTCGACAGAACCAAAATATTGAAAAGTTGAGCTTTGTTAATCACACCGAATGTGCATGCATGCCAGTGGACCATTCTCGGTCAGAATCGTTAGTGCGAAAAAGCGAGAACAACACAGTGGACAACTCTCTACAGAATGTAACACCACTTCCAAGTCAATTTTCCACCGTCGCGTATAGTGATAACTCCCAAACCGATGACACTCGAGGCTTACTGTACACCAGTGACCTGAGCAGCAATGAAGCAACAGAGTCAAACAATATCGATATCAACAATGGCAATAATGGCAACGCTGATAATCAAAACAATATGCTCAAGTACTGGGGCAAATTGTTGGGGCTTTACAAGTCGAAAGTGTACAGAAACATAGACGTACAAGAGTCCCACTGGGCCAGGAGACCAGCCAATACAGCAACGCGCACCGAAATTCGTCGACTTGACACTCACCTCGAACCGAAACTTACTCAGCCAAGCCTGAGTCCGACATTGGAAAGCACGGCACACTACCACAGTCCAATTAGCTTTGTGCCGTACCAGCCGCAGCACATGTACATGTATCCGAGTTCACCGTACAATTTGGTCAGTGGCCTCAATACAAACTTGGTCAAATACCGAACGCCAGACTCGAGTCGTTACAAACTTACTTACCGAACCCTGGACTGACCCAACCAAACACATTAATGATAATGCACTGACTCACTCTGTTGAACGTGCCGATGTAATTGACTCGAGACGAGACAATTACTGACACCGCATGACCAAATAAGAAGCACCTCACACACTGACCACATGCCACAGATTATGCTGTGCCCAGTTGTGAAATCAATACTAGATTTCATTTGCGAATAAATGCTCATTCACTGACGGGTAGCACTGACGAACTAACCATCAAGCTGACCTTTATTCGCTCGAGGAAAAGCTGTCCACACTAAGTTGGACAATTAAAAAAGACCATTAGGCTTGAAGTGCTCTCCTCAATCACATGCATTCAACCATGACAAACACCGGTGTGTAAGTGTGTGCATGCATTGGCACAGAGATAATTGGTCCTTTATTGAGTTAATCAGTTTAGGTTCAAAGTGTCGTGTGAACAGGTCAACAGGTGAAAGATAAAACACGCAATCCAACAATGGTTCGATGTAGCCAGGTGTTGTCGCTGCAACGGTCCAAATTAGTGTGCACTCACGGTGTTCATGCAGGCCAAAACATCCAATTTGAACGAGATCTGTGATGGGTAAATAAATTTGCACACAATTTACTGTAATCTCAAATTGGGTGGACCAAACTAACTTTCTCGCATGCCAAACTTGCCAAGGCACACCAAAAGACAAAGTACGATTGAGCCGGTACGCCTCTTGGGCTGTATCTGTAATCGGCTTGGGTTATTGTATCACCGAGTAGACAAGTCGATATAGCATTGGATCGATTGATTGACATGCCATGCCAAATAAAAATGGAATCCATTGGACATGAAAACAAGCGATAATGTGCGATCGATGAAAAGTGGCGAACAATTAAAGAGAATGAAGCTAGTTCGAATTGTCACTAATCGATTAACCAGATGGTAACCATTGGAGGGGACTGGTGAAAAGGTAGGAGTAAAGTAGCAGCTGACCGCGGACAGCTCACTGTCGCCGTAGAAAAGGCGCTTTAAACAAATGTTTTCTTCACATGTGTACAGGTAAGTTGCATTAGTGTAATTTCAAAAACAATTATGACCACAGTAAACTGGTGTCAACACATGACTCAATAATTGCTACACATGAAGTAATCAATAATTTCGAATTATTAATTTGCCATGGTGAGGGGACAGTTGGCAAATGCATGCACAAGCAGAATCGGTGCCAAACGTGTTCGGTTAGGCGACTTGCGTTGGTGGAAATTGAGCAGTAAAGCAATTACCTGCAGAATCGATGTTCGTAGAGCATGTGCAACCCTATAGCCGCTGTCACACGCACAAGAAGATACGAGAAAGAATGAAACGATTCGCGCCAACCAAACAGAGCACCAAGATCGAACCGATGGAACAGAAGAGAACTATTCCACGGCAAAATCGTTGACTACTGCAAGTCGAGGCTAAATCAATTTCCTTCGGTGTCTTGTGACATGGGACAGAAACTGTAGGTGTTGCAATCAATAGGCGAATGTCGTAAAGATGACTGCTGCTGGAAATAATGAAAATGAGCAGTGGAAGTGACCATCGGGCAGAAGATCAATTGGAGACTGAGCGTCATTACAGGTGGATAGCATTTTCACTGATGTCATTTACATTTACATAGACCAAAGGGCTACACAAAATGACCTGAACGAGTTAATAAAACTTGACAATATTTAAATTCGATTGATGATAACAAGATTTCCCGCTCAGAGAAATGTGAACAGTGCTGATTAGATCGAGCGACACGAGGTATACATATATGTGAGGCGAGCGAGGTGAAAGACATCGCAAAACAAGAAAAGACAACCGAAAAGGAAGCAAACGCGAACAGAAACAAAAGCGCACAACATGAAGGCAGAAGGAACAGACGACTGTCGACAATCGACAGTGCGATGTCGGCTCGGTGCCGACTAGTGGTAGTCTGTGGTTTCAGTTTGGGTCGCGGCCTGGTGGAAAGTGCGCCCGGCAAAGGCGTGGAACGAGGAGGCGACCATTATCGAGTGTTGCCTTGAGCTCGGTTCGGGATCGAACTCGCGCCACATTGTCAGTCACCAATAGAGTGCACAGACCGAGTGATCGAACTAATTGGGATTACCGAGGCAGGCCTAATTGCCTGACACAGTGAGGGCATGATCGTATCAAGACGATTCGGTCGCCAACAAACGACGAGATTAGCTTAACTCGAGCTCACTTTGTTTACCTTGCCAATCGATCCCAGACAAAGCTGTGCCATTGTGCACATACTGACTCGCTTGTCGCCAGATTTGGATTGGTCTCGCAACTGAGTCAAATCGAGTGGAGATGAGACAGACCGGAAAGATATTTCGGTTTGATAATATGCAAAGCATGCATAATGGAGGGACAATTAATAATTGAGTGAGACATTGACACTTTACGAGCGAAATAAGTACTCAGGGCAGACGTGCTCTAGTCTAAAATGGAACTCGGAGAGACTGCCTGGTGGTGATCGCACTGGTGGGACACACTTGCCGGACAGGAGCGCTAAACGGTGAGATTAGAAATGTCTGAGCGATGAGCAATTGCCTCTTGTCACTGGGAATGACATAATTAATTTAATTCATTCATTCTCAGGAGGAGTACAAGTGCAAATATAGTCACTTGCAAGCGAGCTCATTGCCTATTATTGCTATTAAGGCACATTACAATAATGACCACTTGATATGTATGTAAATGATCGAGAAAGAAGTTCTCGTTGGGGATATGCCGCAAATGTAGTCACCTGTCGATTCTTTAGCCAAGAACAAGAGACAAAGTTATTCTTGTCATCAGACATTCAAAATACATCACACGGCCAAGACGAAGCACAGCGAGACCATCTATTTGCCTTATCAGCAGTTGTGAAGTAGAGTGAGCCAGTGCGAGGCAACACAATGAGTGCCAAAGACAAAGAATAGTACGCAATTGACTAAATTAGCTTGCTATCGACTAGATTAGCCTGGTGCTTCATTAAGCTGTGTGACAAAGAAGGAAGACACCAAAAGGCAAACAAAGTCAGAGATCACCGGCCTGGCGAGACGATTATCGTCATCGTGCAGCTCGTCATTATCAATGAAGCAAGCAATCGCACTGTCAACCAGTGAAGACCATCTAGTGGGCTTTCACACACAGACAAATTGACTCGGCTCAACTAATAGGTAGACCATCCCTTGGCCCAACACTGAAGAGAGATAATTCAATATTGCTGCTGAGCAAAGCAAAGTCACAATTAAAGAGTAAGACAATGAGCAACTCCACCGGACCACCAATGGGCAACCCGTTTGTTGGCTCGAAGCTCAGCTAACCGAGGCAACCAATACAAGTGCCACCGAGGATTAAGCTTGAGTCGACGCATGGAGAACTAGAGAAATCTGTCCACTGATTGGTCATTGAGCACCAGTTCCATGAAAATCTCATAGGGATGATTATCAGAAGGACAAAATCGTAATCAATTGTAGAAATGAATGAATGAGTCGAGAATTGTCTCAATGGGTCAATGAGGAAAATTTCGCTTTACTCAAAAGATTAAAATCAACTAAAGTATAGCAAAAGACACTTACCAAACTGCAAGTGTGGAGAATGCGTTGCAAAGAGAAGACAAAGATGTTGAGGGAGAAGACAAAAGCAGACAAGCCATCTTGGAGCGAATGGTCGAGTTTATATACAAGCCGAGCTCGATTCCTTAGTTCTGTCTCTCCCTCTCACTATAGTAACGCCGAGTGACACATTGGCCAAGTGAAAGTTATCTCCGCCTTATCAATCGAATCGGCACTGGAACCTTGCTGGAACGATTCGAGTTGCAATTCGATGTGTCGTTGGCTATATTGCTTGGAGGTAAGCACTTTCACAGTGGTTGGCATCGATTAGCTCACAGGAACCAGCAAAGGCGGGTTGCCACCAATCGAGTCTGACCTGAACTCTTGCCAAGAATGTGTTTGGCCAGCTAAGAAATGTGCCCACCACAAATGTCATTGGCAGATAACGCCTCTGTATGGTTCCACTTGGAGCGTTACCAAACAACAGGACAATACTTTCCCATGGCGCAATGTCACCACGGAACACAACAAACATTAAGAAACCAAATGGCCACCGACAGACCTATATTGGCATTGATTGTCGCGTGACGAGAGACATTAAGAGACCAAACAGACATTAGGCCAGAGCAATGGCAACCAGAGGTGACCGTGCACACAAACAGACCAATGATAAATTGACAGTGAAGCCAATCGATGCACAGACCTAGCCGGTAGTGGCCAATGAAAATGGCCCAATCAATAGTTTAAAACCAGGAACCAGTCAAGGAGACATGCGAGAACGACTAATTACAAATTGGTGACCTCGCAATAGTGCTCAATGCTAATCAATCACCTTGCAATTAGTGCACTCAAACAGTGACTCATTATGTAAGTTAACAAGATGACAGCCATGAGAGGTGAATTATGGCAACTAAAGCCAATCGATTCACTGAAGCCATTTTAAAGTGGATCCATCTGAAATGTAACGGCAAATGCGGCAGACAGACAGACAAATGGCAAAATGCAGTGCAAACAAGGTGAGCAGTGGCAGTCCAATTAAATTACCACCGAGTCAATTGTAAAGTGCTGGGAATATTGCCATGGAGAATGAAATGTTGTCATCAAGTGTCGATCAAAGTACAAACACAAGGAAAGAGGTACTCGGCTTGGGAAAAGTTGCCGATGCAGTCAATTCGGTTTACCTCGAACAAACGATGTTAGCGTTGCGTGCGGCGAGGTGAGTTGGTTCGCTCGCTCAATGACTGGTTGGTTGTCTGGTCGATAATGAGACACGCGGCAAGACGAACACAGTTTCGGTCGATGACGATCTCGACACTGCTGCTCTGGTTGTGTCCTCCACAACAGTGATAACTTCGATCGAAAAGAGGCACCAATTGGAAACTTTCAAACTGCTTACTGGCCTGAAGACACAGGTGCCAAGTGCCGAGCATTGCTAGGTGAACTACTGGCGACGATGGTGCGACACACTGGCCAATGCCTTAGAGATGACGATCAGCTCACTCCAGTTGTTCGAGTGGCACCACGAGGATCGAGCTGAGAGCACTGCGTGTGCCGCCACTCGGCCACCACAAAGGTGAGCTCACTCGATCAACCTGAGCACCTCCAATTGCCTCGACGCCATTCTGGCTGATTCACAGAACAAACGAGACCACTTGGCACTTTAACTTAACTAAATGATCGAGTTTAGTGGCGCAAATTGAATCAAAATCTATTCATGTGAATGACACGAATGGACTAAGTGAGAAGACAACTTGAGCGAAGATGAACATGAACAGCAGACTTAGGTGGTGGTGGAGCAGTGACGATTTTACTTTATGTGGTCAGCAACACATCACAATCGACACTGAGCAAGCGGAAGCTGACTCAACAGTTGAGTTCATTAATCAGCGCAATTAATAGCACACCAGTGACACATGGCACCTTAATATGATCGATGGTACTTCGAATCGTAGTTGCCTCATGACCACACTGCATTGCACATTGCATAGGTCCGCAAAGTGATTTCACAAATGACATCGACACAGTGAGGCGAACGGTCGCACAATTTCACCAAATAAAACACAAATGGTAGCAATCGAGCAAACAGGACAAAGTTGCATTTGGCCACTTAAATACTATAAAGCATCAATGTGTTATGTCATATGTTCGTAATGGTACATGAGTGTGTGTGTTTGTCTTTTGGTTTAGGACAGAAAGAGTGAGCGCACTAACAAACACGAGTGAGCATTGAGACTCAGTGCAACAATTGCCACTGCCACCGTGAACAAACAGTCAACCGACCAACAGACCAATCGGATCGATATGATAAAGTCGATGCTGACACAATAGTCAACGAATGTCACTAGTGCACCATGTGTTGCACCATTAAACGGCAATTAACTGCTAACTATAATCCTGGAGAGGTAGATCAGAGCAGAGAACAGACCACCGAGACCACCATCAGCATCACCTCATTGACGAAGAATGCGTCTAAACAAGCGCTAGATTTCTATTGACAAGCTCGTTACATCGATTGCAGACAAAGCATAGTTAAGTGAATCACAGAGCGCATTGTAAATCAGTCAACACTGGCACAGTTAATTGCTCGTGTGCAGTCGATGTGATGCAATACGGTCGCACTAATAACTTTCTCTTGCTCGGCATTGCAAACACCGACCAGCGGAGAGAGGCAAAAGCACAAGCAAATCCTGATTCAAGCCCGCACTGAGACCAACCAACGCGATAATGAACTTGTCAGTGCTAATTGAGAAACTCTGTTAGGTGAACACAATTGGCACACAAGTAATTGCCACTACAACCAACTCGGACATAGACATGCCGGTGACTTTTCCCATTGCGAAACAATTCGGAAGTTGCAATACGAGACGGAACTACAGAGCTGCCTCCTGATAACGTGACATCGCACAGTCTTTCGGGTTTGCACTTGTAACGAATGCAAATTATATTATGAAATGCTATTAATAGCTAACGGGATAGAAAGTATTTGTCTGTTGTCAAAGTGCAACTGGTAAACACGGCTAGAGTATTGTGTTTCTGATTCCCATTCACTAGTCCCGATCAAAAGTGCAATTGACAGTTTGTCCTTTAATGTTGGGATCGATTACAAAGAGAAGACGGAAACAGATAAGTCAACTGAGGTGAACTCGGATCAAAAAAGAAAGTGCTTCACCCAGTACTGACAAGGTGAAAGTGAAATGGGTGGCATGTTTGCCTTGTGTCACTATATAATGACCAAAAAGTGAATAGTATCACTGATAGCCTCTGACAAACAGATTACTTTGACCGACCATAGAAATGCCAAAGGAAGAGTTAAAATGTCATCGAAGAAGCCGAATTGGCGAATCCTAAGCTAACAGGAAACAGTTCTACGGTATGCTTCTATTTCGAGTGGCGAGAATGACGCGATGGAAATAACTGAGCAAACCAAAGGGGGAGCGAAAGGGAACAGTCACCAATAAGAGCAAGAGTCGAAGGGATAAAATTAAATAAAGCACGTACAGAATGGTGTTTCTGTGTGGCCATACATGTGTTATGCCGATCGGTTCAATCGTGCATGAGTTATTAATAGAAGAGCGAAGATGATGTTGAAAGAGCTGGTCCAGTGGTGGTCAGCTGACATCGAGTGAACATCGACCCCCATTTGACCTCTCAGGTCAATAACTTCAAACAGTAGTGATCGTATAGTTCCGAACAGGCAACACTTCGGCAACCACATACAGTACATGTAGTGGCCAGTCCGGTCACCGGCAGAAATCAAATGCGAACTTGTCGATTTACTTGAGCACCGATTGCCACCAAGAGATCTCTGAGTGGAGGTAACCTGGTAGCCAAAGAATGAGAGACACGGATTTGAGAAGAACATGCATGTAGGCAGAAGAAGAAGCAGAAGATCAGTTCCTACGGAGTTAGACTTGGAGCAATTAAGATAAGAATCTTCTCACCCGAGTGACTATTCCGGAGACGGTCATCGGCTGGTTAGTTCTGGTGGAGACAGTGCACACAACTAAAAGGCCTTGAGTGAGCGCTTGGTGCCAATTACCTTTGTCAGGTACGAATATGTCTCGTTAAATATGGACAAGTGCTTGTTTGCTCGGACAAATTATATTTGTCCTCTTCCACTTTACAACAACACAAATTGTGCTTTAATGCACTGATTGCCATTAACATATGGCAAATGCACATCTGATAAGGGGACAAAGGAGTCACAAAGTGACACTGCCTGGCGACGCCACTCACTCATAATTAATAACCGGCAGAGAACAAATTTATGACTAAACGGATGAAGCTGAATCCGCACCAGAGAAAGCATTGACTTGCCGGTGAACAAATGGCAACACAGTAAAAGTCAGTGCAATACAGTGCGTACAGTCAGTACAAATTGGTGTCAATTACTGAGACAAAGTAGACCAGGAAGGACGATAAATCATTTCGGTAATTGGGCACTGGGCATATTGATTGGCCACAATAGGCTTATGCAGATGAGCAGGCTGATATGTCCGAAGAAACAGAATCGAACCACATGGCCACACTCGCAAAGTTAATTTAATTTGCTTGTAATAAATCACGGTGGTAAGTTCACTTCGGCTACCGGGCACGTCATATGTCATCGATCCACACTCAATGACCAGTGGTGACTCGTTCTGCATTGTACACCGTGCCGAGCTAGCGAGCGATCTTAAGGCAACAACATTTCAGCAAGGGTGACTTCCTCCAAAGTGTCAACTTGAAGCAGCTAGATGACGCACGAGCCTACGAGTGTCGGCACGCAAATTTGCCGCCTTTAACAAAGGGAAATTATTTATACTTGTGGTTGTCAATAGGCAACCTGCAAGTGGTGTCATCGCGGTTGACAGACCGACTGGTGTCCGCCAGAGCAATCACTACTGCTTCGACTTCGAGTTAATCTCGCTGTAAATGTCATTAGGAATTAATCAAAAATTAATCGTCGAACTAGTAATACCAGGTAGGATAACACACTAGTTCATTAGCACTGTGTCAACAGAGCATACTTGCCGGAATGGAGGACTAAATTAAATAGACAAACATTGTCACAGGAGAGGTACTAACTTCATTGCAATGACACAGCACCAAAGCACACTCACCCGAAACATACATACACAGTGGTCGAGAATTGACCGAAAACGGATCATTTAGTTTGTTTATTTTTGGCTCACTTTGGTGATTACGATTACGAGTTGCATCAATAAATAATATAATACTCATTTTAATCATGATTAATTGGTTGCCACTGAGGCAACGAATATATTCGCTTCAATACGTTTGTGCGCTCACTAAAATATACATTAGTTAGTCTACTAGTTCTCTTACTAATAATAACATATATTCAAATCAAATCTATTTTTTTTTAAATCCGTAAATTTTCTATTTGATTTAATCAACATTCGGTAAGCCCTGAGAAAATGCAAATCTATGCAAATGTTTGACAGAATATGTCAAAATCAA
Source organism: Rhizoglyphus robini (assembly GCA_023373905.1). Taxonomy (NCBI): domain Eukaryota; kingdom Metazoa; phylum Arthropoda; class Arachnida; order Sarcoptiformes; family Acaridae; genus Rhizoglyphus; species Rhizoglyphus robini. Next base: position 6,128,770 of record JAKIJQ010000001.1, on the reverse strand, counting down.
AAATAACACCCGAGTTTGTTCGGTGCTCGCGAGTCTAATGCTTCTGGATCATGTTCACTCATTTCCCTAGATTGCATTTTCATCTTCCGCACAGCAATATGTTATTGCAGCAACAACCATGACCTCCTCAAGTATGTCCGCGTAATAATTAATTTATATATTTTCGCGTAATAGTAATGCCATGTTTATTTTCCACGTATCTTTCCACCGGTGATGTAAATGAGTTTAGAGTGTGTCTTAACCATATTTCTCATGTCAGGTTGCCCTAACCCAAAAGAAGAAATAAGTTTTTGAGTAAACTGACTTTACACGTTTCATATGTTTAATGCAACTCTGATCGTAATTCTAAAGATAACAAAACGCAAAAAATCAGAATTTTGCATCAAATTGAATAACTTCAATTAGAATACTATTACTCTGTTTGGTACTCCGTACATAGTGACCGTGCAAGTTCATTGTCGTGGCGCGCATATGGCAAGGTTTGTTTGCGTCTCGTCAAGGTTGCACGCTGTCTATGTTCGTGTCTATTTCTGCCTGAGTGACCTTTGTGACTCACCTGCCGACCGATAGCACCGAGCACCACCGAATGCATAGCGCACCCCTCACAGGCAGTAATTGAATTAATGTCTCATTAGAGGCCATTAAATTTACAGACAAAGCTTGTTCGGAGGGCGCACCACCAGGGAACAATGAGCGACACCAAACGAGCGTGGAATAGACCGAAACAGTCTCAGGTTACGTTGCCCATCAAGGACAACTCACTCACAAAGACTTATCAGACTATCTTACCAAGCTCCGCGGTGGACAGTCTTTACGTAACAGTAAACACACAAAGAGGGTAACACAGACACAACCAGACTACATCGTAGATAAACAAGGAAATGGCCACTGGATTGCATAATAGCCTGCGGTGACCACTACGACCACGGTAGTTGCGCTACGTCATGTCGTGCTCGTTGGAGGCAACATTAAATGTCACCACTGATCACTTGCCAGCATGACCTTTGACACGCGACCGGTCGGAAACAAACTGATAGTCGTGCATCGGGCGTAGTACAACAGTGCAACACTTACTTGTGCATCGCTCAAGATAAAGACACGTTAACGCCAATTGAGTCGATGCACAGAGAAAAGTGACTTTACTCGCAAACATAAACATTCACTCCCGATCAGTTACTGTCGTGTGACAGTTTTCCTCGAGTGAAATTGTCCACAAGGAAAGTGTTTGTCCACCGAATTGACTGTTGCGCTTCTTTCATTGGCCATTTGTCAGTAGAGCACGACGAGAGAAATGAGCCATTAAAGCGGGCTAGTCTAGCCTAATAATAGAATGTATGAATAGCACACTGGCAAACAACGTAGCCGAGATGATGAGGATGCGGCTATTTAGAGATCGAGAGTAATGAGCGATAATGGAGGGGTGGCCAAATAGATTCGAACAGTACCACACCACTACGGACAATGCTGTCTTCGATCAACGAGCGTATTGGTTGCCGTCTCGGTTTCGGTCGATTGTCCACCTTTCCATACGATGCCCCTTGACACCAACCTGCACCATCGAGACTGTAAACCAGGACTGGTTTATCATTCTAAAAGAGAATCAAGTAATGACAGCCGAGACAGTAGACCAGAGTAAAGAGGTAATAGACCAAGAGTAGGGTCGAGTGAAGACTCTATCGTGACCGTGCCACTACCATCGAGAGTATGATGGTCGAGGTTGTGGCGGTCGCGCCAACCAGAACTAGTTGAACATCGCGTTGGTGGCGAGGAAACAAGTGAGACATCGCAGCATCAGACAGACTGGCGAGGAGCTCTGCCAGACAGCGAGTGAGAGTGGTGGAGCCAGTGCACAACCAGACACCGTCACTGCTGATATCCACTGCCCGTATCATCATTGCCTTGGTCGCCATCGCGCCAGCACATTCGCAAGCATTGACAGTGCTATAACGCATCATTCGAATTTCATACTCGATTCTCGCTCTTGTCAGTGCTTGGTTTAATTCTTCAATTCTGATCCAAGAACTGGCCACCGAAGTCAACTGCCACTCCATTAAGAACAACAAATCGATTGTCACCAGTGCCAAGTGGAGTCAAACTCAAAAGCCAACTTACCCAAACTCATTGCCCAATTGACAATCAAATCGATCGAAAAGACACATTTAGAATCGATTTTTTGAAGCAAACTACCACCAGTTACCGGCGGTAAGTATCGACTTGCTAACTAGCTTTCTAGTGAAAACCATAAAGTGCCATTTGGCAATCGCACGGCAATGCATTAATAAGATCGAGAGAACAGTCAATTACTGTGACTCGACATGAGAGTGAGAGGTACTATCACTCTGCAGTTGCCACCATTACGACTCGAGCACTATGGACAAACAGATGAGTAAGCACAATCGATGCCGACCTTTGACACCGAGTCTCACTGACAGAGCCGTTTGATCCTGTGAGAGAAGTTGCAATTCCCATAAGCAGGGCCAACTGCAAACAATCAGTCAGATCGAGGTGAAATATATATTTTCTCATAATGATCAGACTAAGCTCAAAGTACAAGCTGCTATGACACCTTATTTGTTAACAACCAATTGGTCATCAGATCTATATGGTCTGTTTGACTCGGCCTATCAAATGTGTTCGATTTGCAAAAGCAATCAATTACTGAGTCGTTACTGATTTATTGACGATTGAGATAGCCAAAAGGTAAAGATGAGTCCTTCAAATGTCACCACCCGAGCTGACTAAGCCCGATAAAAAAAGATGTCATTCACTCGGGGGTTGCATCACTTGAGCGTTAGGAGACTGTCCATACTTGAGGGCATTCTTCTAGCAAAACCCTTTGCCTGCCGTGTCTGTGCTGGCGCAACACTACCTGCCTTAGCAAGTGGAGTGACCCTTTGAGCACAGCAGTGACTCAATCAGTCAGTCCAGTTCGTTCGTTCGTAGTTGTACGCCACTTATCGCACTTGTTTGGTGGCCTTTTGTTTTTGTTGCATTCGAGTGCGCATTTATTGTGCAAACACACGCTGGCCACACTCTGGCTAAACAGGCTTTCAAGACCAAAACTATATCGAGCTACTTACCCTTGGTGACCAAATCAAATACCAAAATCGACAAGGCGCTTAGCAACTTGTACTGATACATGTTAATGGCTTGAGCTGATTGGCATCGAGACGATCGACGGGTGTCTCGCGATCCTTTCTTTGGGTGCACTGTGCACAGAAGGCATCGCAATCGAGATCAGTCCGATCAAATGCATTTCGCAAATGGCACTGAGCGCTAATGATTGACTAATGATGCACTCACAGCTGTACAGGTGAATCCACTTTCACCAACCCACTCAGCAGAAAGCAACCATCCGAGCAGAGCAGTAATCTGAATTGCTTGCTTGCTACTGACGGGCGAGTGCATCTATTGGTAGGGCGACACCACTGGTCTGGTTGGCATCCACAACAAAAACTCGACATTCGAGATGAGACTAACAACAAAGGAAAACAAACAAAATTAACGACTAAAATAGTCATTGAGAATATTCAACTGATCTGTCTGATTGGCGAACTTCTCATGCAGGGGAAGCTTTCCATGCTTTCGGGTTGTGGTACTACTGCAGTAGTGCAAGTGCATCGGTGGCAGCGATAGATGCATTGAAAGCTATTGATTGCATGTTGACTTGTGATGTGAACCGACATTTATGGACTCGATCTGTTCGAACGCATCAGATTTATCCTTTCGACATGATGGCCACAAAAGAGGTGTCTTGTCGCAATCAATTACCAATTTGTTTACTTTCACTCCGTTTGACTGGTTCGTGTTTCAGTGAGATTGTACACTTCGATAATCAGTTCGGTAATCAGCGTAATGGACTGCATTAGCGCCAGTAGACTTGTGGCTAAACATTAGTCACCATTAGTCATTTGCCCAAAGGTCACCTCTCGTTCTCTAAGGGTTCTGTATGTGATGAAAGCAATGAGAGATTGCTGCCACGAGAACGCTCAAACAAGTGCGGTCGCTACCGGGCCACAATGCATTTGTCATCACAGGACTATGACCTTTTGCCTATCGGTGACCTAAGCCTGAGCTAATCGTTACACTGCAACAATCGATCTATTGCTCAATGCACAGTGTACACTGTACAGTCACGGTGGTGTGGCATCGACTATAAAAACACTCAATTCGAACTGGACTGCGCCACATTAGCTCACTGGCAATTTCGATTTCGATTTCGATTTCTCGATTGTGTTGTCTCTGTGAGAACTTCTCCTTGACAGTAAACATTCTGTGAATTGAAAAAAACTTGTGTTAATTAGAAATCGCTTTATTTTGCCAGATAACCATGCAAATCAAGCAAGAAGCAGTCTCCTCTTCGGCCAACCATACCCTGGCACAATCGTCATCATCCTCGCCATCTTTAACCCGCTCCCGAGTGATTCGTCGTTCGAGCAATATGTCTCCCAAGCATTCGCCCAAACGGTCCACTCCATTGTACATAAAGCTTAGTGCCGAACTGCTGATGGCACCAAAAAAGAAATTTCCAACGATGCGACGATTAAAGATGGCCAAGGCCGTGGCAAACACGGAAAATGAACCGTTCATCACTGCTCAAGCAGACGGCTCCATTGTCAAAACTGATGGTGACACGGGTCGATCTACCAGACCGCGTTCACGAATTTGCCGAGATTTGTTCAAAGCGAAGATGAATGAAATAACATCGATTCGAGGTTGACAAAACAAGTATTTCTCGTTTTACTGCATCAGATGCATTCTTGTAAATAAACCCTTCACCTTTTCTATTCTGTTTGTAATTTCTAACTTTCAATTCTATCCATTCTGTTTTGCATACATATTGTTTTCTCATTTACAACAAAAATAAAAGTAAAATTAATTTATACTGATTTGCTCAGAAATATACAATGTTGATTACTTACAAAATATATTTGAATTAAATGAAAAGCTTGAAAATAAAGAAGTGAAAAGTGGCCTGGCTCGGTAATGTTTATAAATTTTCAAATGACAAAGATCATAGTGGCAATTAATAGGAAAAGACACCGTGTGATTAATTAATGCAAAACGGACGAATTAGGCCATTAGACAATTAAACCAGTTTAAACCAATAAAATAGTGAACTATTTATAATGTAAAATAAATAATAATCAGTAAATGGCACGGTATAATACAGTCGGTATTTGGCATCCATATGGCACACTGTATAAACTCGGCAAAGGTCATCTGTTTGTGAGTTGAGCTTCAAATCGATTAGTAATCGACGATTACGAGATTCTAGAGGATTGTACATGTTTAAAGATTGAGTTGTAAACTTATATTGAAACATTGTTGAATATGACGCTTTTTGGTAAACATTTTTTGTTAAAATAATCATTAATACAGTCATAATATAATTTAATATTTTTATTTTTTAGTTTGATTCAAATTTTATTATCAAATGTTTGAAAGGATTCTTGTTTTCTTTATTTATTATAGTTATTTCAATGATTCAAATATTCAAATTTTTCAAAATGGCTCTTCAACTTGACCTCTGTTTAAAAATTGTTTGTTTATTCCAAAACACTAAATTGTTAGCATTTTCAAGTTTATTTCTGAAAAATATGAAACCTGAAAGGGACAAGACGCTGTAGACTTTTAGTTTAAATGAATTATTCCCAGTTATTCTGAAAATGTTCACAATAAGTTATTGTTAATAACACTAATTGTCTAATTTGCAAAAATAATGCATTGCACTGCTAATGACATTAAGCATGTATTGTATTGATTTGATTTTACTGATAGAATGAGCAGAATGGTCAAATTAATTGATCGTTAAAGAAGCTAGCAAGAATTGTACCGTAATTTATTTAAAGTAATTTGCTTTGTCATCAATGAACGCCATCATCATCATTAAATTAATGGGATTGAAAGGGTTAAATAACTTTTTTATTTTATTTTATTACGTCGAGATCGATTCCGCCATCTAGTGAACAAGCGAACAGGCTGAATATAGAATTACTTGATTATTCATATTTGGAGTGGTCGCCAGTGGCGAACCATTTGTTGAAGGTGCAAATCTCATAAATAAGTGAAGCATAGATAGAATAATTAAAATTTAATTGATATAATCAATATAAATAGGCATAAAATATACACTGGATTTATATATATAAGCAGTCATACAAATCAATGCAGAAAAATATGTGATGTTACTCAAAATGAATGGTGTCTGTGGATCAGTCTGATATCTCTAGTGACCAACTGAACAGAAAAGAAGTTGAATGATACGTTGATGCAGGTGCATTTGGTGGGCTTTGTGGTGGGATTGCTTGGGGCCGTGCCCCAACCATTCTGGTTGTATTCTGTATGCGCTAACGGGGGGAGTGGCACTAAACAAAACACTACTCTCAATTGTGAGCATATTGTCAAGGCAAATGATTGGTGGCTATTGTTGGTGCTATCAGATGATCAAAGCGGTATATACAGCAATTGTCAGTCTACTACAAAGCTAATTACAGTTTGTGCCAGCAGTGGTCATTGATTTTACACTGTTGCTAACCTTGCCCATCGACAGACATTGGTCGGCGGCATTGAAATCTACTGTCGGTTAGTAAGTCTGACCACTAACCTAAGGACCGATATGGATTTGAAATTGGAGGGAAAGCTCATTAAATTCAAATGAGTTTTGATTGGCGCCTGGTCACTTTCGTTGACTAGTCAAGTTTGCTTCGCTGTTCGACATTGTGTATGAAATGTAAAACATTTGTACATGAAGAGGACAATAAGAAATAAATAAATCAACAGACTGGTTAGAGGAATGAGCACTAACGAGCAAACAGTGTATAGGCTTCATCAAAATGAACAGGGTTATATCACATTTGGTGTGGTCTGGTGGCAAAAACCACTCGCGACTATCGAGTTTTCCTGGTAAGCATTCTAAACAGGAGATTGCTTCACACAGGAGCAATTTGTAACGTCACATAGAATAACAAATGCTTAACGAAATTGAGTGGGCGAAGTTAGGCACACGAGAGGAAACGGAAATACCAACGGTAAAACAATGGTTTAACAAAGGAACATTACACAATTAGTTAGGGTAAATTGGGTCTAGTTTGATCGTTGGTGGTTGGGCAAATGTCGGTTAGTTGGTTGCCTGCTAGAGAGTGTCTGCTCAGCTCTGCTGGAGGGATTCGGTTGCACTGATTTGCAAGCTATTGAGCAACACTCCAGGACTAACTTGTTCGTTCGTTTGTACCGCGCAATTGATCTGTGAAAATCAAATCAAAGAGACAATTAGAAAATGAGCCAAACTTCATCAGTACTTACAGGTCACGGGATTGTGTAAATAGGCATTCAATACTCACGAGCGGCCTTGTTGAACTGATCATCTACTTTCATCTACTTTCTTATTGTCTGGTAACGATTGCTCTTCGTCTTCGGCATTCTCTTCCACGATCATATCCAACTTTTGAGCTTCGGGCCTTTTGGTAAAAGAGAATTCACGCCAGCCACCTTGAATGATTCGAGCACAATGCACTTCTCGTTGGCGCCACAATGTGCTACTGATATGTTCGAACTGGCCCATCTTCATGGGCGCTACTTCAGCCAGTTCGGCACTCTCTTCGATCACGTGTCCTTTGCGAGCGAAGAAATCCTTGGTGAGTGCATCGAGAATGTCAACACAGTACATCTTGTCGCCAACACAGATAGGAATGTCCATCGAGATCAGTTTAAACTTGTTAGGCTTCGGTATCTGTAGTGGTTCTTCGAGTGTGTGCACAAAGTCAGACAACACCGAATACGGAATGAATTGGGTTCCTTTCGGATCGAACTTCTGCCAAATCTCATAGTACATGTCGTAGTCGTCGTCGGTGAGACCCTCGTGCACATCTTCGGTCGCTTGACTGTAATTCTCGAGGATGACTGCAATGTACATATTGATGATGATCAAGAACGATATGATGAGGTAGGAAATGAGAAAAACAATGGCAATACTCTTATTGCCACAGTCTCCTTCAATGTCGCCTTTGGAAGGCGTGCAGTCCTGCTCATCCATGATCGCCGCTAAGACACTGTCCCAGCCAGCTGAGGTGGACATCTGGAAAAGCAAGATAAAGGACTTGAAGAAGGTACTAAAGTTGAAGGTCTCGTCGATTCCGTAACGAGGCTTAACGTTCATAAAGAAGGACATTCCGAAAATGGCGTAAATAAAGATCACCAAAAAGAGTAACAAACAAATGTTGAACAAGGCCGGGAGAGACATCGCCAGGGCAAACAGTAAAGTACGAATTCCTCGGGCTCCCTTCACCAAACGCAAGACCCGTCCAACCTTGACAACGCGAACCACCCTGAGTAGTGTGGGAGACACCAAGTACCGAGCGATCAGGTCTTTGAGCAAAACACCTACAAGAACAGTTAAATTAAACATGGAAAGCATAAAAGAATTTCACCTAGAATTGATAAAATGACCACCACGAAATCGAACATATTCCACGGTTCTTTAAAGTAGTGCCATCTCAAAGCAAATATTTTAAGCACACATTCGGCGGTAAAGATGACAATAAAGAAAAGATTAAGTCTTTCCAGAATGAGTGAATAGGTGTGGGTCTGTTTGTACTGGTCCATGGACATAATAACCATGTTCATGGCGATGAACAACATGATGATCATGTCAAACTTCTTGTTTGTTGTTACGTCGAAGATGATAGCCTGCAATTTGAACTGCAATAAACAATAAATTAATTAAATTAGAATAATTGGTCAACTGTAAATTCTGTTGTTTCATACTCTCGGCCTGGGGATTGCTTTCATTGGTTTTTTCGATCCCATCTTTTTCATGGCATTGTAATACTTCTTTTGGTCTTCGGTCATGAACATTTCTAATGAACCTCCAGCTTTCTTCTTCTGTTCGTTAAAGTTGTCAATGATGACACCAATGAATAGATTCAGTGTAAAGAAAGCTCCGAAGATGATGAAGAAGACAAAATAAAGGTACATGTACAAGTTGCCTTCCTTCTCCGGTTGATCGTACATTTCTTGGCGCGAGTCAATAGCGTTGTACATTATGTCGAGCCAACCTTTGAAGGTGGCCTGTCGAATAATCCGAGTCAGGTAATGCAAATTTGTTGACCCATAAGGACACTCACCACTTGGAACAATGCCAGGTAGGCGTTAGGCACATTGTCGAAATTGATCTGAGGGTTGTGCCACAAAGTGTTGTTGCGTGCTCTGCAGGCATCACGGTTCGGTACGTATGAGGAGTTGAGCTTGAGCCGAGTGGTTTTGTCAACGCACTGGTAGAACTTGCCCATAAACAGTTGTACGCCCAAGATGGAGAAGATGAGCCAAAAGATGAGGCACACCAGGAGTACGTTGAGGATGGCCGGAATAGCTTGCACTAACGCATTCACCACCACCTTAGCAGGAGATTGTTCAGTGACATTATAATTACGCGGTACATGCGTCTATAGCACTCAAGCAACCAAACGGGTGCAAAGCGGTCGCATGCAAGCAACAAACAAATCACATGCCACATGTAACAATGGAAAAGACAGAACGGAACACGGTGCGCCAGGGAGGATTCAACATGCAATCACGAAGGGACTAGTCAGTGGCTGACTGTGCGGACACACTGAGCATTGCTCATTGATTCTCCTTTAATCGACCAACACACAAAGTAAGAAAAGACTAATACCCGCATTCCTTGAAATCGTGACAGAGCTCGCAGGGGTCTCAGAGCTCGTAGAGTCCGCATAGTTTTAAATGCTTGAATTCTACCAATGTTCATCCAGTTAGCTACCAAGTTCATCACCGACACCTTAGGTGGCGAACGAAGTCATTGGAGAGGGCGCAATCGATAATCGGTAAGCAAATGGAACCAATGTATGAGGGTTGAACATTCAATGCACGAGGAGGAGGAGGAAAGGAAATTAGAAAAGAGGTTAGAACGCCAACAAGCAGGCACAGAGGAACAGGAAGAAACAATGAACCAAACATGAACTGTCGCTGGCACATGCACCAGGCCTCTCTCAGGTCGTGTACACTTACATTGACCGGCACCGACTCGAACGATTCTACCGGGAATGGCTAATGCTACCTTGGTTGCACTCTACAAATTCAAGCAGGTCAGAGCCCAATCGGGGCTGTTCGAATGGCACACAATTAATGCAACAATGAGGCACCATGACGAGCCGTTAGAAGGATTACCAAAAAACACTTAGCAACATAGAAATGCTCGATTAGGCTGAAGTTGGTCGGGTTGGTTTGCACAAAGCACAAGTGGCACTACTGTTAGCATCAGGTGGCACTTACGCGCATGCCTTCAAGACGGGACATTGCTCTGAGAGGTCGTAACGCCCGCAAGGTCCGCATTGTTTTGAAGGCTGGAATTCTAGCCAAGCCCAGAATGCTGACACCCAAATTCAAGATCGACATCTTTGTGAGAATGGACATTGGTTAGTTAGTGTGAGAGAGAAAAGTTACCCGTTGACTTAGCACAGCATCAAAACATTAACTGATTGTTCACTGACTCTAGATGAGGTCTGCTGAGTTTGCTCACTGCTTAGCTTTTGTTTAGATTGACTGAGGAGACTCATTTCAATTGGAAATTTAAGGAAACGAACAAATCACGCTTGTTCAGCCAAAGAGAATGATTCCAGCATGGCTCACTTACCATGACGATGACAAAGTCCAGCCAGCACCATGCATTAGTAAAGTATTTCACAAATCCAAAGGCAAGCCACTTAATGAGCATTTCGAAGAAGAAAATTACGGTGAAGAACTTGTCTACATAGTTGAGGTACTCCATGAAAACTTGGTTCTTTTTGAAGTTGACGTCCTCCAGTGCCTAACAGTAAAAGCGGTCAGATAATACTGCTCAGTGAGGGATGAGCCCATTACCAAGGCCATACTGCTGATCAGAATGAGGGTGATCACAAGTGTCTCGAAATACTTATGCTCCACGAATTGGTAACACCGCAACCGAATTGCTTTCCATTTGGTCCAGAAAGGCGTTTCGTCCAAACACCAAGGACAGTACCTGTACATGTGCTCGGGAAAACATTCGGCAGGATATTCACTGATGATAACGTCCGCGGTGGCAGTATCGATCTTGTCACCACTTCCGTTGATGCTACTACCAGAAGCGTCCAAAGCTCCGTTCATTTGTGGCGTGAAACTGGAAATCTGTCCGATGCCATAGCCAACGGGCACTGCCAGAGAAAGCACATCGTTGCCCTCCAATTGATCTGGATTGATTGTTAATGCCAGTTCAGGGTTGAGCTCTTGACCACTCTGGTTAGTGTGCATAAATATTCTCTGGCGGACACCAGTTCCGTTCAATCTTTCGTTGTTCGGATCATCCACTTCCTCGCCTTGATAATCCACCAGGGAATCGTTGTCCTCTCTTATGGCAGTGTCCGATCGTTGAGCAATATTGGTCAGGTGATGTCCTGGGCCGGGAAGTGATCTCAAATTATTGACAGCACTATGGGCGTTCATCATTTGTGCGTTGTTCATGCCCGGAACGGTCAACATTGAAGTGGCAATATTGTTGGCAGCCAGCAGAGCTTGGTTGGACAAGTTACCTTTGTTGGCGCCACTTCCTCCATTCCGAAGACCGCTTGGCGCCTTCATCAACATCAGTTCCAGTTCAGAGTTGGTCATTGGTTTAGTACTGTTGGCCATCGTTTTATTTTTGGCCAATTGACCATCAATAAAGATCATATCTCGGTGACGACAAGTGGAGCCCATTACGTCCATGTCAGACAACATATCTTCATGCGGGGGCAGGTCGGCAGTTTGGTCTCTAATCTGGTTGCGAGTTTTAGAACGCAAACGCTGTCAAGATATAGATGAATTAGATTTGGTCAAAAAGTGAATGGAGAAAACCTTAAAAAGCTGAAACACTTTGTTCTTGATCCATTTGGTGCCACGAGAAAATCGGTCGAAAGCTTCTTGCAACTTTTTGGTATCAGCACTATCAGAGGATGGAGCAGACAAGTTGGACGCACCAAATGAGGCGAGCAACAAGGCGAGAAAGAGATTGAGCACCACCAAGTTACCAATCACCACGGTGGCCAAGAAGAAAGGCACACAAACTGATGAGCCCGAGGCTCGCATGCAATCCCACATGGATTCGATCCACTCGCCACATAATACTCGAAACACAATCATAAACGAATGCATGAAGTCACGAAAATTCCAACGTGGTATTTCTTTGCCGACAAAACTGTTTGAACAGCAACAGAAATTAGCAAATGATGAAATTACTGAAAAAGTCTGAGTTACCTTTCCTCGGTATAATTCTTGCCAAATAACTGCATTCCCATGACCGCGAATATAAAGATGATGATTGCCAGCACAAAGGTTAGGTTGCCAAGATCGCCCACTGTTTTTCCCATGATTGATATTAACAGGTTGAGTGTGGGCCACGACTTGGCCAACTTGAACACTCGCAGCTGCAATAACACAAATAAACGATTAATATCCGTTCCGGTAAAGTAGATTGACTAACCAAACGTAAAGTCCGCATTACTGACAAACCAGAAACAGACTGGAGACCCAGTTCGAGCAAGGACAAGACTACGATGACAAAATCAAATATGTTCCATCCTTCTCTGAAATAGAACTTAGGACTGAGGGCAATCAACTTCATGCCGGCTTCAACTCCAAAAATGGCGGTGAAGAACTGTTGACCAAACAAACTGATTAGAGAGCAAGTGCAAGTGGTGAGCAATAAGGTTACCAGATTTCCGTTGTACAGAATTCGATCGACGTCCCTGTCCATGTTGTGGTGGTCCATGGCCATGAACAAGGTGTTTACAACAATGCATAGTGTGATGAACAGTTCCATGAAGGGATCGAATACGATCAAGGCGACCAGTTCCTGTACCCGAACCCAACACCAACAACAATCCCAAACACACATAATGTCTATGCACTTGAGACAGTTGGCCATGATGCGTTCTTTCAAGGTTGGATTATCGTAACTTGACACCGAAGAAGACATGCCATTGACGGACCCGGCGCCAGAGGGGTAATCACCGACATATTCGAGATCTTCTCGCAGATCGGTTTCTTCCTCGGCGCCATAATGGGACCTTTCTGTAGAAAAGTAGTATACGGAAACTATAACGAGGGTTTAATGAGTAATGTTACTACTACGGTCATAGACACAACGGGTGCAGGTGAAAGGTTGAGCTTTAAGCAGTACATTGTACAGTCTTTGCCAGCACAATTACACTTGTTTACTATTGCAAATAGCCTATTGGTACCATTTACTAATGATGCACCCACTGATCAAGTACTTACTTGCTCTTTTGTGAATTCAATTGAGCCCTCACTAATACCCAGCTGATGTGGCACAATCCACGATCCATGCCCCAAATGACAATTGATAAAGTATTGCATTTGTGGTTCGGCGGAGCCAGAAGAGACAGAACCACATTAAACGGCAATACATAAAAGATATATGAGCTGCTCGAAAGGCAATCAACAACTGCCAATTTGAAATGGCACAATGGAACAATGTCGCTATTGCTAAATTCCTCAAGTGCTTTCATGTTCGATTTGATCAGTCAATTTTGAAGTTGGCCAACTAGCCATCAATAAAATAGTCTCTCATTGGACACCTGCTCAGTAATGCGCACAGTGGACGATTCAGTTCTAAATCCATGTCAGGAGGAGGCATGGACTGTGTCCACTACTGGCCAAGCATGCATATGAAAGGATGCAGTGTGAAGCAAAATACCTCGTTCGGTGGTCGATTTCGCCTGTGTGCGATCGATTGCGGCTTGTTCGATTATATCGTTTAGTACCATTACATCTATGAAACAAACGTTAAGGCTATGGAGAAGCAACGCTGACACTTGCCTTGCATGTCCACGTCACGAGTTGCTCGAGTTGGCTGTTGCTGAACCAGAAATTGATTGTTATCGTGTTGAGCATTCGGAGGCAAAAGTCGATTCGCGTCATAAAATTGTTCATTGCTTGAGGCTGGCCAGTCATTATGGAAGACATCGCTTTCGAGATTCTGTTGGAAAGATATTTGGTCAGAGCTGAATGAAATGCACTAATTTGACCACTTGCGTTGGATTGTCTTCGAGGCCTCAATTGGTGGTCTCGTTGCCAGTAGCCAGAGCGATTGTGTCCTACTGCAAAGCCAAGTCGTCCGTAGATGTCGCCGTGTGATGTGTAAGAAATGCGAGACGAGTGAGAGGTGTAGCTCGAATGACGTGACGAGTTACTGTAGAAGGCACCCATCGAAGATCGAAATGGAGTTTGTTGTTCGTATTCAAAGTTTGATAGACTCGGCGTCCTGGACGGCAAGCGTGACAAATTGGCGCTGACGGGGGGCACTGGTGGGAAGGCGAGACTCTCATCGGACATTGGAGTGACCGCGGCACTGTCGTCAGCATAAGGCAAATGCTTCTGGGCTTCGATGTATGACTGCAACGAGACCAGTGGTTTGCGATCACATGCCGAAGACCGACTGGTCGGTCGAGTCCAGCAAGCACGGGAAAAGGCATTTGGGTGATCACTCACGCTGGAATGGCTTGAGCGACGATGACTCGTGTAGTTCGGGGAGCCAGGCAGTGATAGACTTGCCTGAAACACAAGTTTATTGTTAGGTCTTTGACTAACAGCGATAACAACTGAAATCAATAGCTTGACACTAAACTATTAGAGACTTCTTTCCAGATCTTTCGAGAAGTGACACAAGTGGCCAAGTTGAATCAATCTCACATTGAGCATTGAAGAGAAATGCACCTGAGTCACTGATAACTAATCAGTCACAACTAGTCGCAACCTCAGTGAAAAGGCTAATTAATGCTTCACCACGGACTCAATTAACACGAATTTCATAAATCTGTCAGCAAATCCTAATTTGTGCACCAAGCAGGGTCCTGTGCAATAGCAGGGAAAGCGACAACAATTAGTGAACAAATCCAATGTGGCCGATAAGTGGTTGGGCAATGGAAATAGTGTTGCCATAGTTACGTAAAACTAACCAAACAGACCTGTACCAACACATTAGCATAATGACCGAGTGCCGACTGTCTCTGTCCCACAGTAGTCCATGGCCGACTCAGTGACGTACAGTGCACCTCGAAAATCTGAGACCGACAAAATGGCGACCATCAAGATCACTCCATAAACAAATAAGGCCAAAGACAAGAGACAACGTAAAGGCTTGCAGTGGCAAATCGAATTACCACAATGACACTTTTCCAATTAGTCAAATATCACGTTCTGGCTGAGATGACCACTCACCACGTAGAACTCGAAATTAGGATCGCGCCAAGTCGGTTCGCAGACATTAAACTGACCACTGGTCAAGGATTCTTTGGTAAATGCTGGCCAAGGTTGATCGTAGTGTTGGCAATGGGCGCACGAGGGAGATTCAAGCAGAGGCCGTAGAGAACACTGAGAAGTCAACTCGAACGGGTAGTGACATTCAATCACTGGGTCGAGACTATCTTCCATCAATGTATTGCTTGTACAAGTGCTGCTGCCAGAACTGGGATCTAAGTCCTTGCTTGACGATGAACTTGAATCATCTAAAGACTACACAGAAAATTGTTTGTATGGGCACTGAGAGTAGAGACTAAGCTAGCCAATGGAGGAAGAACTATCCATGATGCACCAAGGAGATCAGGCCAAAACATGAATCAACTATCGAAAGGGCATTCGAACAAAATGCAACAGACCGAACCAATCGCAACGAATGCACCTTAAACAGAGGGAAACAAGACAGTCCAGGACTTCATTCAGGCATTGCAAACCAAAATGGACAAAATGCGATAATCAATTGATCTAGAGCAAAACGAGTGAAGCATTGAAAAGTCTCATGCGAGATTGCGAGAGTCGAACAAGTGGTCAGGCACTAGTGAAGGCGCTAATGGGATTGAGATCAGTAAAAAGGTGACACTAACCTTACGAGGACGTATGGCCACATCCAACGAATCGATACTGCTCGGGAATGGTGGCGCCAATTGTAGCGAATTCGGGGGTTGTGCCTGCCGATGCAAGTTGGAAACTAGTGATGAGCCTTCACACACGCTTGGGTCAGGCACAGGACAACCACTAGTGGCATCATGCAGGTTGAGCTTCGGCTGGGGAAGAGAATCACTCGGATTCAGGTCCGGATCACATTGAACTTCCACACAACCAGAAGAGGAAGAACATTTGGAAGATAAGGCGGAAGATGAGGAGGAGCAGGAAGAAGAAGTTGATGAAGATAATGAGGGTGAAAGTGCAGCAAACGGTTGAGGCCTAGCTCCACTTAAACCATTCAAATGATTTGGTGAGGCACTGACTTGGGGCCGTGGCAGCGACGTGCGTGAAGCTTCGTTCGATACTATAGATGGACGGAAAGTTCGTTGAGAGGTGTGGGAACTTCGACGACGCAAGTTGGTGGAGCTTGAGTTAAAAGGTTCCAGGTGTTGCTGCGATATGGAGAACGGTGGGGGCAAACGACTTCCACGTCGACTGTGCGGTCCCATACTGCCCCCACCGCCGACCGTATAGGTGTCCTCTTCAACCTGCCGACAAGCTTCGACATATGCTGCTTCTTCTGCCGCGGCCGCTTCCTCCTCTTCCTCTGCCTTCTTTTGCAATTCGTTGTAGCTCATTGCGACAATGGCCAAGATCAAGTTGACAAGGTAGAATGAGCCCAGAAAGATGATTACCACAAAGAAACCCACGTGCCACGGACCTGTCACCCTCAGAATCATCTGGTACAATAATTCCCACGAGTCTTGTGTCATCAGACGAAATGAAGAGAGCAACGCCCAACCAAATGTATCGAAACTGGTGTAGCCATAATTGGGATTATCTCCGTATCCTTGTAAGCAGATGTATTGTGGAGGACAGAGTCTTGTGGAAGTAAACCGCTTAGAACAGAGACAGCAAAGTGTCGAACTTACTGAGAGCTATTGCCGCAAAGGTAAGGCGGGTCATCGGGAGTTTTATGGTACCAGTGGGTTTTGTTGTTACACCAAAAGTTCTTCTCTTCCAAGGTGAGATTTTCAGGTGGCGTGAGAATGCATTTTTGAGTGAGTACTCCCATGTAGACCTGAAGTCCCAATAAGGCAAAAACGGAGAGCGAGAAGCAAGTTAGTATGATCACATCCTTGAGGTTCTTCACTGATTCGATCACAGCACCCACGATGGTCTTCATGCCTGGAATGATGGCCACCGTCTTCAGTGCTCGTAACACTCGAAAGGTGCGCAAAGCACTGAGGTTGCCTAAGTCGGCAATGCCCATCGTCAGATAAGCTAAGGTAATGACGACAAAATCGAGCCAATTCCATGGATCGCGGAGATACGTGAAGGGTTCGAGAATAAAGCCACGAGCGGCTACTTTTAGGCACGATTCAAAAGTGTAGATTGTGGTGAAGATGATCCTAGGATAAAGAGGAAGGTCAAGAAGCGAGTGAGCTGAAATAATGGGCACGTACTCAGTGCGTTCAATGGATTCTTCGGGGGGAAATGTCATGAGAATGCAATTGGTGAGAATGGTGACGATCACTAGAAAACTGAATAACGGGTGCACGAGCATGTAAATGGCCACGCGACGGATTGGGTTGAATGGGTCTAGAATCCAGAGTGACTTGGTCGCGCTGAATCGAAATATGTCTTTGCTCTTGCTGATCACAGTAAAAGTCTGTAAGGACAAGGTCAACAACATTAGTGCGGAAGTTGTCTCGTTGCAACAGTTCACCATTCCTATCTTTCCCTGACCCCAGTTTTGCTCATTCAATAATTGAGTGGTGGGCCAGTAGACAATTCATTTGTTCCACGCAGTGCACATTTAGCTAGCCGTATTTATATTTAATGTTCGCTCATTATTCGAGTGTCTCGCTAAATTGAATTAAATAATTGATGTCTTGTGGCCAGTGCAATGGCTCCTTAAATGGCGCCATTGTAAAACCACTGATAACTGTGATACTTTAAAGGTAAAAGGTATACAAGTCCATAAACACGAGAGAACAAAACCTTATTCCATCGATGTGACTACTCGTGCCCTGTGCCATGCAGACTGTGTCATTCACTGGTGCACTGGTCACACACAATTAAACCAACTCACAAGAAACAATCTCATTAAACACCATAATACTGGGCACAATATTCCAACTGATGTACCAAAACAAAATTGCAAGCAACATTTCGCGTTGCTTGTCCACTCAAACCTAGATCAAATGAACTATAGCTAATCATAATTGTTTCGACTCACCGTTTTGTTCTTGTAGTACTTGTCAATGTCTTCGATGGGAGTGGCAATCAACTCAGGTGGAAACTCTCGTTGAAGAGCTCGTGGCAGCGGAAGGCCAGCTTCCAATAAAGGGTCTGGTTCCACCTGCTCCTGTTGGTGGGTCTGTGTGTACACTGGTGCATCGCCCTGTGAGTTAGTGAGAGTTAGTTAGGATCAAGGTAGACCGGTCGGTCATATGTGGATGCACTCACCTCGTGTTGCGTTTGTTGAAGTTGCAGTTTTCGTGCGTTTTCATTCCTGATCCGAGTCTTGATGGCCTCAAGAGATTCACGAGTAAAAGGCTTAAAAACGTTCTGAGGCGGTGGCACCTGGTGATGGTAGTGGTGATGATAGTGTGGATCTCTGCCTTGTGAGTAGTTGAAACTGATTCGAGATGCACGCCGATTGGCACCGCATGAAGCGGCCGATCGTCTTCGTAAGCGAGCATCGTCCTCAGCGGCTTCGACGTCGAGCTGATTGTCGGAAAAGTTGTTGCTGGGTTGAGCTTCATGACTGGTGGCTGGATTTGAAATGTTACTGCTTGCGGCAGTACGGGCAATAGAGGAAGAGTGATAGCTGCGGTCAGGAATATCCGTGTCGTCCGTGCGAGTAGGCTGGGCGGACATAGCTAACGCAAGGCTACGGTGCTACTAATTGCGCTTCCGTCTTGGAGTCGGTGAGCGATTTGAGCTTTTGAGCCAAACTGGATAACGCTCGTGATTGGCTCACAGACAAGGTCGACGGTCTCGAGTGGTGATGCGGAAAGGGTTGCAGCGAGGACCGATTGAAGGTCGAACAAGATTAAACAACGATCAGCAAAATTCCGATTGACAGAGCTGATGGTTAAGTGTGTTCCATTCTGAGCCACGATCGACGAACAGGACAAAACGTTGTCGGGAGGAGAGTACATTGAAAATGGGCAAATGATTCAACTGACCAAAGTACAATTAACGATACCACTTGTTCATCAAACTCGGTGCTTCCACTCAAGCAACGAGGACATTTTCACGAAACAGCAGCAAACATGGCCCGAGTATAGGAACCGCATGTAAATTCAGCACCACTCTTGGTCGTGGGACAAGTAAGGGAGAAAGTCGATAACGAGGCCGATATCGATTTGTTCATAAGCTCTAGTGCAGAATTACTGTGGACAAAAAAGTCGGTTAATGTACAGACACCACAGACTAATCGGTGTGGTGATGCGATCCGATTGAGATAAATCAATCGGACTGATAGTCAAGTGAGCCCACAGGGAAGTAGTACTGACATTATGTATTATGACATATGACAGCTATAAACAATGACATCGATTGCGGGCAAAGTAGCCAGCGGTGTAAACCCTGAAAAATGACCCAAATGGAGCGATAATGGCACAATGTGGCAATCGAGTGGTCACTGGCCGAGTGGGCCAATATTGAGAGACAATAATGGCCAACCTGTCCATTAGTGGACAATGAAAAGTTAAGCCAATATTTCATCGTGCCGGTGCATCGGCAAGTGCAATCAATAAGCCTAGTGATAACGGGCGAATCTATTGGCCAACGAGTTCGTCATCCAGCTGGAAATGCACTAACAAAAGTGAGTCTAGTTTGCTGCTCATTCTCGATGCGAAATAATATAAATTAAAAGGCAACATAAAATTGAGGAAAATTCCGATATTCGTTGCTCCCACCAGGAAGTAAAACAAACCAAAATAAAGGCAAAGCTGTTTGGCGACATACAAACTCCCTTCTATTGTATTCAATTAGCCATTGCAATGCGTTTCAAGGCTCGTCTTCTTTATAAACTCGCAAAGTCGATTGTTTACCTTCACTCTCGGACTTGTCCTGTCAGCCGACTAATTAATCAATCACTTGGTGACACTCACTTGAACTAATTGCCAAAACTCGACACCGAGTTAAACACATTCACCTTGACCAGAGTTCCAGAAAAGCATCGCGATTTTGACAACATTTTGGTACGGCTAGATCACGGTCGAGAGAAAGTGAGTGAGAGTGAGGGCACGCTGCCACCAAGGAAGTGCCAACTTGGTCTCGTCTGCTTATTGCACAGAACTGACTGTCAATAGACCAAATTAAAGTTACAATTAGAATGGTCAATTGAACCAAACTAACACAATGGAGAAGGTCAGAGAACAAAACTTTGAGGCACGGTCAAATGTGTGTCAGTCATTAACGGGCTGGTTGGACCATGGCCATGTGAATGAGCAAATACTAAATAATACATTTTCCAATGGTGCAAACGGAAAATATCAAAGTGGTGATCTATTTATACAATTAAGCTTGGCTATAAATATAGATTGGCCATGTTTCCAGTTTGACGCTATGTGTGTGCAAACGTCAAGCAATGTGGTTGCGAGTCAAGTCCGGTCACCATGGAGACCCGAGACCAGACTGACTTTACATGCACAACACCTGTCAGTGAGACCATTCACCAAAGGAGAGAGTTGCACCGGTGCAGACTGGCTGTGTTAATTGCGACCTACTGGGTTACTGAGTGCGCCTATTAGCCCAACTGCCGCCACAGCCGCCGATACTTTATCGGATTCCAATCGACTCACTAAACAATGCGAACAAGGCTGTGGTTGGTGGTGTCGCCCTGCGCCCAATGCTCTCTTCCCACTACTGACACTGGACACACTGACCACCATCACATTACCGTGGACACAACCAGTCCATTGTTACTCACATGCAACTCCAGTAGCTCAAGAAATTCTGAATCGTCTGAAAACTTGCACCGAGTGACCCAATTGGAGGGGTCGAGTCGAGGGAACCCTCGTGAGAATGATGGTTTGGGTTTGTGGTACATCACACTTAGAGAGAGATCAATCAAAAAGCACTTAATTACGCTTAATTGAGTGCAATGACTTTAATTAGTGCCAATTAGTACGGTCAGCTGTGGTCAGTGGCTATATAGGCATTTAAATTAAATTAAACCTATATACCGAGTGGATGTCATCATGAGAGAGCATTTTAATTGGAATCGCACGCCACAGTCGTCATTGACATTTGCAACATTATCGCCGGTACAGTACAGTACAGTTACTTTGTGAGACAGCAATCGACAAGTGGAGACGGTATGCTATTAGTGACACTGCTACTGTTCCAATCTGGAAATGGTTTATCTCAATTGGCGTGCCGGCCAGCACGACCGCTTGTGTCGTTCCTGATTTAAAGCATTCCCGAGATAGATTAGCAAAAGCAAACACCACAAATGGCACAGTTGCCCGACTATGCAAATAGAATGCAACAATCGATGGTGCCATCTATGTGCTCTGTGCCATTGAACTATTCACTGACCACCTCGTTCATTCATAAAATACATATAAACTACAGTTGTCACCTTGACAGCAATCTTCCCGCATGGTTAATGGTCAATAGTGGGACAAAATGGTCACACTTGCCATAGGCCACTCTGTCTCAGTGAAATGCTCGTTAAGACAAGTTGATGTGCCCAAAGCAGCTGCATAATGATTTTATGCAAATAAGTGCCCATACGTAAGATGCTCTGGTGAGTATCCTGCTGTGGTCATTGATCGACCACTAATTGCCAGTTCATTGCTGTTGAGTTACAGTGAGCGCACTACCACATGTTTGCAGTGAGTGAACAGTCTTGGCAGAGTCCATTCTTCTTGTCTGCCCGTCTGTGAGTATCTACTCAGCCACCTCTAATGGCTCATTATAGGCTGTCCACTAGGCAATATAAGTGTTACAACTTTGAAGCCAATTGGCCAAAAAGAACCATGGTTTGCAAAACAATTGACCAATAGATAGAAATAGATAAGACAAATTGGCAGAGATTCATTTGCATTAAGAGACAGTAGATGGAAATAGCCATTGATAGAGCAAAAATGAGAATTGTTTGGTGAGAGGGAGCAATAAGCCAATTATTGTGGCACTCGATTCAATTACGAATGATTCAATGATCACACCAGACATGAACGTTCAAAACAAACAAGTGACAGCAATACATAACTGCACTAGTGTTCTTATCTTGTAGATTATAATTGAGACACAACAATGTAAATGACCTGGAGTGATGCAATCCATCCGAATGGCAATTGACTAGACAATGGCAGCGTGGCACAAGTAAGTCTGAGTAGAGTGGATCATTTGGAGCAATGGAAATATATGGATGGTCGTGTCGGTTGGTTGACATTTAAGCAGCACCAAATGACAAACACCACCAATATTGCCATTCAGTGGTGCTCTATTAGAGGCAAACAATGTGCCAATGTGCACAGTGACAATTGAAAGTTGTCAAGAATGGCTAGGCCCGACTGACAATCTCTATATATGAGAGTGCAGTCGGTCCATCGCTGGTGGGTCAAGTCGTGCCTCTGTCGGTGGCCGAGTTGGTCATATCGCCGAGTGCGAGCTCAATTTGTTGCTGACAATTGTTCAGCTAATTCCTCGATGGTACTGGTCCGTCACTGATCGTGGGTAATCATCACTCATTGAATAATTTGATTCCGACAATTAGAGGCCAGTGCTGTCTTAGATGGCATTAGCGGTGCCGTTTTCAATGCCCAATGGTGGTTTGGTGTGAATGTATGACTAGTGACTGCCACTGCAGCCCTTCACTCTTGCCCATATAGAGGTCCACCAGAATTGGCGTCTAAGTCGGGCCAAGCATATAAATCAATTCGAGCCAAGCGAAAGTGTGTCATTTTTGCCATTCATTGCTTGGTTGTGTTGTATGGAAAGCAGTGCGCCATTACGGGTTGGCGTGTCGAAGGCAAAAAGGCAAAGCGACTCAACTCAAATTAAGAAAGTTTCCTGCCAAAGGGTGCCAATGCAAAACACTTGGTCAATACAAGCCAAGGATTACGATCAATAGAACAACGTGCAACCAATCCTACTGGCAGACCGAGACCGACAAAGGACATAATTCGGTTGGTAACAAAGTGGTTTCCTCCTAATTGGGACCACTGACATTATGTCCATTTGCATAGTTCGGACAGACATGATCGAAATATGTGCACAAACAAATAGTCCCAAAAAGACATTTGACCAAAAAGAGTAAATCACAAGTGAAATCAAATTAAATCAAGTGACTAATGGTGACAATTGACAAGCGAAAGACATTCGCTTGGCTCAATGGACACAATTTAGACAGAAGAAACCAGCACTGGTCAACAGTGATGAGTGCCAACAACTTCAACTCATTAACGGACTGGTTTATCAACTTTTCCAAAAGACAATTACAATCACTAAACACTCACACAAACAATTAACAAAACTGACCACTGCATGGAGGCAAATTAGATTACCAATAATTATCGTTGACGAACAGACAAACACTGATTGATGGTGCTAAATGTTTGCTAAATAAAGCTTGTCAAAACAGGTGCTATTAACCGAGTCAAGTGGGAAATGACGAGGCTTAGAGCCAGATTATTGAAGTGATAACGACCAGGCGGCAAAACAAACGATCCACTTGGCCAAAAGACAATCGATTTGAGGAGTGCATTGCATTGTGAGACGACAAAGTCAATCAAGCAAGAGATGCAACCATGACCTGCTCGGCCGAGAAAATGGTGCACATCGGTGACCTTTAGGTATGCTTTGCACAGCACACAGGCAACAGACATCTAAATCGATCATACTCGACTCTGATCCGGTGACAAGCAGACAAATCCAAACAAAGTGGCGAGTCATTACGGAGATCATTGCTGCAATGATGGAGGAACGAGACAGTAAGTTAGTCTGCCATTGTGTCACACCGAGCCATGATGGTAGTACAATGTAAACAAAGACATCACAAGGACAAATGAAAATAAGTCATGGGTAACGTGTCACCACGGCACCCGGCATCAATTAGAATTGACACTATGGACGCCTATTAATTAGTGCAATTGCAATGGCCCTTTGAGATAACGTGGACACAATGTGTCACTATTGACAAGAGCAACATACCTGTACCATCACCGCCACCAGTACCTCAAGAATGACCAACCAATGACACTGGGCTATATACACTGGGCACATTGTCCCATCGAATGGTCTTAATTGCACTGGCAAGGTAATTGCAATATTTATGCTAATGCATTCGATTGCTGGCCATTGTGGATGACCGAGAGTATTGCCACTGCTTCTGCTGACCAAATTACTAATCGTGCCTGCTGTCATTAATGACGGGTTAGCACTCGGCCAAGCAGGTAGCAACTGATTGAGCCACCGAGAAAGCAACAAACAAGTCCGATAATGAAAGACACACATGGTCGGTACGATGATATACCGATTATGAAATATTCATGCAACTAGGCCTGCACTAGCGCCACTCACAACTTCGACTCACTTCTGTGCTGTGGCACCGTATCGAATCATATTGGCCCACTCGGCTAACGGCTAACCATCCAACGATCGATTCATTGATTTGTGTGGCACTTCCACAGACCAATTAAACATTCGGCTGTATAAATTAATAGATTAAATCTAATTACACTTTCTTGATACTACAGGGACTCACTGTGACAATTAAAAGTGTTCCAATTTGGCGCGCACAACAAGGTCTTTCCAATTGGTCAAGCCCTTGAAATAATGAAGAAAATGGTTTGTGTCTAAATTGATTAATGCAAATAGATTTGCACTAAAATGAGCTGAGCCATCGGCACATTGAAGCAATGCTATATTCGAAACAAATTAAGTAAAACAAGATAATCGGTAAGTAAAATGGATAATATTGCGTGAACAATACGCCACATAATCAGAGATAAGACCAATTGAGCAAATTAGCACTAAACGATTGGCATGCCTAAACGATAAATCACATTCATTGGCAATAGCATAACATTACAACAGGCACATTAGACTGCAATTACAATCGATAAACATCGATTGCATGACTCACAGTAAAGCAAAAGTGAGCCATTCTAGTCTGCCACTAGCCTGAATTAGTTCAATTGTAAATGCTCGTGTTGAAAGGGTGTGATAAGCTGAGGTCGATGTCACTTGTGAACAACATTGTCCGTCTGGCATTGTTTCATAGTGTCCACTAGTATACTGACCAGTGCACGTTCGACTCTCTGCAGCGGTAATGTCGATTATGGTCGGTTATTATGTAAGTCGAATCGAAATTGGCGTGAGTGTCTACTCTGTTGTGTTCTTCTCTCGGTCCGAATCGATCGACTCGAGTCACCAAAAATGTCAGCTAATTGACAGGTAAAGATTATGCAACATTGATTTGTGCTGTTTTCCATTGCACAGGTAATAAGCAATTGTTCGGCACAGTCCAATCGGTCCAGTTCGGTGGACATTAATGCAATTATTGCTCTACTCTGTTGCCGACTAACCGGCGCACAGGGCAAACAAAACAAGCAGCGAATATTAATGGAGAGATCGAACGGTGACAAGACAGACTGAACAGTCAGTCCGACTGAACCAGCAGTAATGACAAAACGAAGCTAAACGGGTGTGTCCCGGTTAGTTAGTCTGCCAGTGCCGTCATTACCGAACGGCCGTGATATAATGTGCCTGGGTGCACTCAGTTCGAACTGACCCACCGACGAGTTGCACACCGACCGACTTGCCCATACTGCTCTGACAACTGAACCCAACTGATTGGCCAGTATTTCCTTGTAAGGAATTGGTCCCGCACTAATGCAGTCATTGGCGCCGACACAAATCAGTGCTAATTAGTTGAGAGTGACAGTCGCGCATTGTGCTTGCCTACGATGGCTCACTTGGCGTGTCTCAAGCAATACCGTCGACATACCTGTGGATTAAGAGTTTTTGATTTTGCTCGAGGATATTTCCAGGTGGGTGGTGATTGGAGGATGCTTGCCGACAACACATGTACATCTGGCAAATCAATTAACACTGCACTCACTTCACCACTCATTAATAATGGATGCTCCGCGGATAGAGCAGTGGATGGTGCTGCTCTTGGTCGGGCAGGTATCGTGATGGTTCATTCCGTGCAGTAGTTGACGAGTTCAACACACGTCCACCAGTAACACTTGTCTTCAGTTGATTCAGTGCATGTTCACAGTGCACTAGGCCACCACTAATAGCACTTCGAACCGAGAGGACATCGCCTGTGAGTGAGTACAACGTTAATGGTGATTAATGACAGCACTTGCAAATGGCTACAAAGCATAATCTAGTTCAAATTCATCGAGACTGTCTGACTGACTGTTCGCAATTATTGATTCGCACAATGGGTTTGCATGACCCTCAAATAAAGACAGCCACTACTAGTGAGAGAACTCCAAGTCATTCCAATAAGCCAGTCAAATGTTTAATGCAATGAGATTGTGATCGAAGCCAGCAAGTGCTGGTTCAATTGGCCATTGTCGACTACTCAATTGAATGTCTTCGAGTGAATCCAATGACACCACAAAGGTCATATTTAGCAAATGTCAAACAATGGACTGAATTAGGCTGACATTAATTAGTGCAGCAAAACAATCAACCAATCAAACGCAATCGATTGGTGTTCGACTAATTATAAGCCTTACTGCAAACGACTCGATTGCCAAGCCAGGCACATACGAGCAAATCAATGCCACACAAATGCAATTGATCAAGCTGGTCATTGTGCAATTTGCATTTGGACCAAAGTTAAATTAATTAGGGCGCAAGAATGGACCAAATCGAGTTGATTCGATTATTGTTGAGCAGTTGGGTGCTATTCCCTAGGCAGACGACCAATGCACTGAGCAAGGTAACAGTTTAAAGTGTGCCACTCTGTTCATTCACCAGCGACACAACCTCACTAGCAGTGACGAATCCTTAGGAGAAAAGTAAATTCCAAACCGAGCGCACCGACAAACTGTGGCGAGCCACCGAATGGCAAATACATTGAGGCAAAGACCACTTTGAAGGCAACGAACAGTGAGGCCAACTGCAAACAGAAAGAACAACGAAATTGCGGTGAAGTAAAGTGAAGTGGCCACAAAAGGCAACAACCAAGCCAAGAATGGCAAGATTGGGCATTGTAGACAACAAACCAGGCCGACAAACAAAACAGCACTGAGATAACCTTAGCAACCTCGCTGAGTGGGCTCGATCGGTTCGGCTTTAGGTGCGACGACTGACTGACTGAGCGCTTGCTAGCATGCTGGCATGACTCGGTGCTTAGTGCCGGGGTGCTACCAACGATGTGACACCTTCGAGCCAATCAAACACTGCCGGACAAACTGATCGATCTTCGCACTGCTCCGGTCATTACTGACTGGGTCAAGAGTTGATTTATGAAGACCAGAGACGGATTAACGCTTGCACTCAATTGCTTGGGTTGGTAATTAAACAAGTGTAGATGAACTTTGCTCGGCTGTGCTATACCGGCGAACAATCAATGAAGACTTCAACTGACCATCGAATAAAATCATGTGGTGAGATGAGTGAAGAGTTGTGTGGATGTGATAGATTTACGCACCGTGATGGAACACTGCAGAGGAACGGAAGGAGAGAACCTTGGTCGAGTCCACGTTAATTAAATTACTTTCAAATCAAACTGACAAGTGAATACACAAAAACAAAAACAAGCTGAGACGAGTTAAGTTCGATGTTTAGTTCGATGCTCGAAGGCGATGTGCCGGATTGTGCTTCCATGGACACATGATCCAACAGATTGAAAAAAGCATACACTGTCGGATCAGTGCTGGTGACCGACAAAGCAGTACGGTAAATTGAGAAAGAACGAAAGGGAGAGGGAGAGAGTGGGAAAGATAGCAGGAGAGAGAGTGGGAGAGAAGGCGCCAAGTTGACGGTATGGCGCGAGGCAACGATCAAATTGGAGTGCAGACTACCCAACTAGCTGCAGTAATGCACCAGTGGTAATGGGACAGCGATCGAGCAGAGGCAGCGAATAACGGCGGAATAATATATTAATTGGTGCAATGGAAATTATAAATGTGTATGACACCAATTGCGGTGTAGGTCGGTCGACGAACAATCGGTACACGGTAGATACGGTAGATGGTAGATTGTAACAGTAATCAACTGCTGGTTGCCTTCTCATATGCTCAATGCCCAACGGAACACTCGCCGACGACACTGAGAGAGCTTGTCGCATGCACTGACTGAATGGCATTCGCGCCCGTACTGCTGCATGCCTGTCACTGTCTTCAGCATGGTAACCAATGCCACAAGAAGCAAGACAACCGCCGAATTGGACAGCTGATGACAGAGACTAACTGAATCGAGTGGCCAGTGCTGTGGCTGCCACCGAGCAGTGGCACACTTTGCTGTCGCACCAAGGGCGGGCAGTCGGGCGTCGTCATCGGCAGTGTTATCTCGGGTTTGTGTGTGAAAACCACGGATTAATAGTGTCAAGCAATGGTACTAAGATCCACGCTGGTAAGTGTCCCAAATTACCGGTTTCGTTAAGTACGAGTGCAAGGTAAGAGGCAACGGTAAGACCCAGAGTGGCGCTGCGAATACGCAGCACTACAAATCAGTCCTAATGAACATTTCACCTGACTGATCGATCTGGTAAGATAATCAGCAAGAAGCCATTTGTCACACAGAGAAATCGATCCCGTCAGTTGGTTCGACTTGTCAGGCTCAGTTAAATGACCACTGAGCCGCTGCAAAAATATGCAACGCATCAAATGGACATAACTCACGGATATTACTCATGTCAATGGAGAGAATTTGTCCTCCGCCAATAGGACAGCACAAAGATAAATAACCGATCGTAAATTGTGCCTTTGACCTAGAGAGGACAATGTTTGCAATGTGACCAATCAAATGTCAACAAAGCAGTCATTTGGTACAAAATAATTTTAAATTCAATGCAATCACTGAGGAGGAGGGACATGTGCGTGGACGATTACAAAACTTAATTACCGAGTCAATAGTGAAGAAGCGAGCTTTCATTGAAGTAAATAAAGATGAACAATGAACAAAAATGCACAGGCCAATGGCGATTGGATTGTGAACTTCGGTTGAGTCGAGTGAAGCAAAGCTAATCAATCGATCATCGGCATGGACAGCGAAGATCAATATTGACACAGCAACCGAGACAGCAATAGAAACACACTAACCTGCCTGCAAACCTGGTACCGGAAAGGGATCATTTAAAAGCGTCAAATTTAACCTGTCAACCAATCGATACTGCAATGTGTATTGACGACAATTGGCACCAACACAACTGAAAATTAGACACAATCCGTGGGCCGACAGTAAAATAAATGACAGCGAAGGGTTGCTTGCCAGTTGGCCAATCGAAAATAGATCACTCTGTGCCGGTCATAAAATCTCCATTAATATTGGACAGTATAATTCAATAATTTATTGATATTGAGGGTCAGTGACAATCCAAAATTAATTTATTAGTTGGCAAACATGCAAATTAATTTGTAGCAAATTGATTCGTTGCCCAAGACAATGGCACGAAATGAGAATATTACCTTGAGAACACTTCTCCGCCTGACCAATGTTTGCTCGTGCACAATTAGTAATAAGGGGTAGACAAAATAAACAAATAAATCTAGACAAAATTGAGATGAACACTTGATGCTGCGTTGAGGCAGAATGGTCAGAAGACCATCCAGGGACAAAAAGAAAGTATCTGAAAGAATTCCAAAATATTATTATTATTACTAAGTGACTCGTGCAACGAAAAATGGCTAACAAAAACCCAAATTCCGATAATAATTGAAGCTTGATTGTATAGTTTGATACTAAGTAGATTTTACAAAAAAAGAGAAAGCTAATAGAAAAAAAATAAAACGTCAAAATTAATTGCTAAGCAACTTAGAGTAAGCTAAAAAGGCTACTGATAAAAACAAAGAATTCGAGATTTCACAGTAAAGTGTGAAATGTTGAACGATCAACTAAGTATGAAATGATGTAACCGAATATGAGCCAGGATAAATATTAGTTCCGATTGGCCAAGTAGACTGAGCACAGACCGAGTCGTAAAAGTGATTTGCATTGAAGAGATGATCGAGACACTTCACTTACTTGGACAAATATCAACAGTCATAAAAAGGATCAAGTCTCTTGCAAGAGCATAGTTGACTCAATTGGCGGTACTTTTCCTCGATTACTCAGCATATGCCTTCAATGAGAGGCTTCAATGAAAACCGACACAACACACCATTTCACCAAGCATAAAAGTGATGAACGCAAGTTGGGAGCATGCTAGCAGGAAATGGTCGTTCATAAATTACATTACGAGATGCTTGATGCCGATTATCGAAAGCAGCTCAATAAGAAATGCATTTTGCTATCATGACGTATCTGCATGAACACAAAACGATCGCCTGCACAGTGGAATGTCAATATTGGTGCATGTTCGGGTTATGACCAGTGGCCCGAATGGACACACTGGAGGTAACGTTGTGAACGGTCACTGGACAATGGCAGCAATCAAGATAGATGGTGTAGAACAAAGTGCCTCGCATAGGTATTTAATTAATTGTTGGCATCAATTATTCATCGAGGTGAAGTGTTGTCGGTGGACAAGAGACAACCCTACCAACGAACAAGTGATGAGATGAAAGTGCCGAGGCACAATTGCCGTCCACTAGCAATTAACCGACCAAGCACGACAGACCAATAAACATTGTCATTCACTTATTGTTTGAGGAACGAATCAACTAATGAACAGACAGGTTGAGACTGCTCACTGCAATCATAAACCGATCAGTCCATAAAAGGACCTCGTGAGCCTCTGTGCTGAACAATCATAAACAAATATCGGTGGAGGGTCCTACAAAGTCCCTCCGACACAACGTCCGCTCGCTTTATGGCGCCAATCGGGCTTGGCTCTGTTTGGTCCGGTTCCGGTGGACAGCAGCACTGACTCCATTCGGAGTACAATTATGAAAATCGACTCTATTGGTGGAACTCATTAAAATATTTATACCACTGGTGACTAGCTGGAACTAGTGCTGCCAGGAATGCAACCAAAGAGTCGTTGTGCTATATCGCTAGGTGCAACCATTCCATTTGATCCATTGCCAGCCGAGCTCACTTGTTTGTTCAATTGACACTGACCAGCTGACTAGTGACCAGACATCAGTGACCAGTGGAGTGACAATTGCAGACACAACACCACTCCATGCACATTTGAACACAGAGCACCACACCGAGCTAGTGCAGTGTCACCAAAATACAATATGTACAATACAATACAATATTCACATTATACCAGTCACTATCTAAACCAATCAGTTCTTTCACAAGCAAATATTTCCTAGAATTATGATAACAATCGAACAATCGCAACCAATAACCAGATGAGATCAATCAAAGTGATAAGAAATTAATAAACAATTTAATATTAGATATAATGGCAATGACAAGTACAAGATACCGGTGACCAATGACCCGATTGGTAGGTCAACTCAAGCAGTTGCAACATTGAATCACTGACAGGCAATGGACAAATGGCTAGATGAGATTAGAGTGGCCCTGGTGGGAGGATAGATGATGATAGTTGGCTAGGTGGGCGCCATTCTGATTGGCCACTACGAACAATACAATAGCGGTGCTGGTGGATGGTTGCAATCAATTCTACCCGACAAGAGCAAAGCCAACGGAAAAGGAAAGCTAGGACAAGTACGGACAGTAATAGAACAACAAACGGTAATGGCAGATTAGTGCACAGTGACACACACACACTGCCACAATTACAATGATTGCTATTATTCAAATAGTCATAATTGATAAAGAGCGCATTAATTATTAATCACGATGGACTAACAAGACCAAGAGAGAAGTGCGCCACACAATCGAGAGAATTGCCCCGTTCAAGTGGACAAATGACAGCCGAGAGTTAAACCAACAAAGCACAGCCGTAGGAGTGAGGATACAAACTCTAATCACCAACCATTGTGTAGATTCGATTCACACTAGTTTCGTAAATACTGTCAGGCAGGAGCAAGGCACAGGGGTCAAAATAAAAAGCCAAATTAATTAAAACTCGTCTTCAAGCACAGGAAAAGACATACCTGAGTCATTTTGTGTAACTGATCCACCACCACGGGCATGATAGAGCGGACACTCTGCTCCACTTGTTCGATGATGTGGTGCACCGCTTGTTCGTCATTAAGCTCGAGTTTGAACTTCTCTTGAACTTTTTGCACCGTTTTGTCTGGTTCCAGGGCAATGTCAGGCACGTTGGCGTCCACCATCAAAGAGAACAGATTAAGAATCAAATTCGCATGACGGCGGAGATGAAGGAAAGCGGTTCTGACCAAAGTACAAAACTTTGCGAAATTATCCTGACCGCCCATTGCGTCCACCATTTCTCTGGTGATCTTCATTGGAGGTGGGCGAAGCTTTGGATCACGACCAAGTATAAAGCCAAAATCAATGTGAAATAAACGACCTGTGTTGGTCATCATTAGGTTGTCAAGATGCCGGTCACCGACACCAAGCAAGTAGGTAATGATGCAATATCCAGCTGTAAAACAGACATTAAATTGATTACAAAAATAAAATAAAATTTACCACAAGACTTGATGTATGCATCCATAATTTCAGGTGCAACCGATTTAGCGGCAAGGCTAGAACTTGACGGAACGGAAGGAAGAACAGGCTGATTGGCCGGTGAAGTAGATAAATTACTTTCTTGTTGTTTGCTTTGTACTGAAAAGAACAAAAAAGCAATTCAATTAAATCTATTTGACAAAGGTAAACATACCGCTAGAAACGAGTTGAAAGTCGAGAGAAGAAGAAGAACTAGTGGCAGGAATGCTGTGCGCCTTGTTTGAGCAATTGGTCGATATCTTGCTCAAGTACTTCTGAATGCTACCTTCACTTGAAAGAACTTCAGCCACCGATTGTGAATCAATGAATTGAACAAAGCCGTGCTTACTGCTACATGCCAATACACGGTAGGGAGTTAACTTGAGATCAAGATTTTCCATCCGAAGTAGTTTGTCCATAAGAATAATCATCTGGAGAACAAGGTCGTCTTGTCGTAAGTCATCTCCATGTTTGAAGATCATGTAGTAGATTGAGCCATCGGTTGTGTGAAAAGCAAGTTTTGCGGGCATCATGGCAGACTTGAACAGTGTTGCTTCTTTGGCTGCCACTCCGACAATTTTGATGTCGGGATTCAAAGGCAATGGCAAAGGTTCACTTTGACTAAAGTTGAACCGATGTTGTGGCTCAGGTGAGGCGAGAATCCTTTGCAATTTTTCTATTTTCTTTGTTCGATTGCCACTCTCACGAGCAACATCTTTCATTATCTCAACTAATTTAACTACAAATTCTTGTTGCCGTAAAATAAACTTTCGCCGAGCGAACATTTCCGGCCCACCTCGAAGTAAGCGAGCACTGAAACGTTTCATCATAATAATATACATGTCGACAACGTTGTTTATAGGAGTATTGGACGGGTTATCTCGATTCAATTTGGGTTCGGTCTCTGGAGTGAAAATAGGCGGTGATGGAACGAGGTACGAGGTAGTGTAAGCAGATGAAACGATACTGTTATGAGGGGACGTGTGATCAAAAGTAGTACTCGAGGTTACACTTTTTGATGCGCCTTCACATTCCACCATGAGGTACCAAAAGAAGTAGTTAGCAAGCGTATCATTTGAACAAGCTCGACTTAAAAGAAATGTTGCCAAATCTTCGCCATATCGATTGGAATTATTTTTCACATTGTCAACAGTAGTTGTAGTGTAGTTTGCTACTGACTGTCCCGAACCAATAGGCGAATAACTTGTGGGAGTATACGGCGGAACTGCTTCGTTGTTTTTGTTGTCAATAATTTCTGAACTTGAAACGGGATTAGAAAATATCTTCAAAGATTCCGTTAAAAACGATTCAACCACTGAATGAGGACCTTCTTGGAATTTCCTAAAGTTAAATTAAATTAAATAAGATTTTTGTGACAAAATATTCAAACCTGGATTCTTTGACAGGAATAGATTCAGAATTGTTTTGCGTCGTTGGTTGTTGTGTGTGTGGTTGGTTGGTGTATTCAATGAGTTCCTTTTCGAGTGAATAGCGAATTTCGTTGAAATCCTCATACTTCAATGCCTGGACCAATTGAAGAAGGTACAGAAGTAGATCCTAAGAAGGTTAATTATATATAAAGAAAGAGGTCCTTATATGTAAAGAAATATAGAGACGCGCTTTACTTACCTCATCGATTGCTTCCTTAAGTCTACTGACCGCATATTTACGAACGTAAGGATGACGAAAATGAGGTGATAGCAATTCGAGCGCATCCTCCACATCCATTGGCGTCCATTCATCCATCAAGCTAATTGCCTGTTCAACTTCTGAAGCGGAATTCCAGTTTACCGTCTTCAAAAACTTAGTCAACGCTTTTTTCTGATTACACAAATAAAATCTAAACTTCCAAACAAGATCTTGCTCCTCATTGGTAAGTTGTTTAGTTGAGGGACAGTTAACGATCACATTAAGCTGATTGCGAATTGCAGCATTTGGCTTTAGATCTCGGTCAGAAATGCCAGAACGTGCAGAACGAGCAAGTTTATGGTGTTTTTGCTCCACCAAATTATCCAAACTTATTTCGGGGTCTTGAATTGAGACAATTTCTTTCTCGATAATGTCATACTGACAGCAATGTTCCTCCTTGTCTTCATAGTACACCACACAATGTTCAACACTATCCAAAACCACAATCGGAAATTCAATTGTCAGAAAGACCAAAGTACTTATTGTTTTCTCATCGACAATGATATGTTCTATTTTCAAGAAAGTCAATTGGTCGAGCCAACTCACTTTAGGAATTTGACCGTTGTAATATTTCTTTTTAAGTTTGTTCAGCTGTTTAACTTTCTTCGAAAGACCACAATTGCCATCAGGATAAAGATTCAAGTCGTTCTGCATGTATTGCGTAGTAGAATTGAAGTAAAGTGCGCTCAAGTCGCCATTTTCAGGCTTTTTTAAAGATTGAATTTGAGTATGCTTATAACCAGCATCTTTTGTATTGGCATGTTTGTTTCTTAAATTAAGAACAAACTCGCTTTCAGGCACAAGTAATTCTTTATTACGATGATCCCGGTGAATGAAGTCAAGATCCGAAAATGTAATTTCCGAACTTGATGCTGATGATTGTTTCAAACCATTAGGCAATTTGTCATTCTTATTTTCCAATTTTCGATTATAGTCTTCACAGTCGTCATTGAAATATAACCTCAAATCGTAAATCCCTTTCCTCAAGCAGCCATGTTTGCTGAACAACGATATTGAGGTTCGTGCAACCGAAGCTATTTTTCCTGGACCAATGGTGTCCCAAACGGTAAAACAGACTCTAGTATCACGCGGCAGTGTGTCCAAAGTAAGGGAAAATAACAGCCATTCATTCCACCTAGAAAATAAGGCATCAGTTATATAATAGGTATGAAGTAAAATTACTCATAACGTTTGGACATCTGTCTGTATTGAGTTTGCTGTGGAGGGCAAAGTCTTTGGCCATTCGAAACCAAATCACAGGTAATTAATGGATGGCAAGAAAGAGCACGGACTGGTTGACTCAATCCCCCAAAAATAATTTGGGACAACTTTTGACTTTTCTTCTGTTTCGATTTGACCTCTTTCTGTCGTTTGTTGAGCGATTCCAAATAAGAAGGGACAGATTCCTTTTCGAAATTTTCTTCTCGAATCTCATTCTCGTCTTCAGAACTTGCGAGATCTTCAATTAGTGACAATTCTTCCAACACTTCTACCACATTATAATTGTAGTTGTTCTGTATAGATGAAGAAGGATGATGTTTGGAAGGATTTGAGGGAGAGTGCTGTTTTCCACTGTCATTAATGTGTGATGATGGTGGAAAGATGCCATCCAGATTGCCACTAAAAATGAAACAATTAGAAACCATATGAATGTACAATTTATTTACATTTTTATTCTAAATCCAACATCTTCAATATCACAGGTGTATACGTATTTAAAAGTACATGAGTCCATGTGATGACCTTTTGAAGAGAAGCCATCGTGATGATCCATTAGTTCTGTCTTCTTGCTTCCCAAATGAGCTTTTTTGGTGGTCCTCAATTTGCCCGCACATAAAAATCGATTGAGTGATGCAAGCGAAATGGGGTATTCTGTTTTTGGATAATCAAACCAAGTAGTTAGACAAGCACAGAAAAGGCAGCTCTCATTGCAACATAAAACATTATCAGCAAAAGCTATGATTTATCACTTCTGTGCATTGACAAGTGAATGTTTGTAGGGGACAATATCACCAATATCTCTAATACTATGCTAAAGTATATCAACTTTCGAGTGCAAGTCAAACTTGCAAAAGAATTATTGACACATTTCAATACAAAAATGTAATTTAAAAAAACATAAATCGATCTAGTATTGTTTGATACCTTAATCTAAATAGTCACAATGCAAACACACTCATTAAAAAAATCAAAACATACTTCGACGTTAGCTTCTAAACATTTTGCAATTGAATTAAATATAATTTGAATTTTGAAAATTTGAAAAATAAGCTCCAAACTTGAAAATTTAGAAATAACTTAAATTGAGATTTGCACAAAAACCATGATAAAAGAAAGTAACGATCGTTCGCAGTTTGTTTGACAACAACCAAATATTGTGGGATGATTTCATTTGGTGACAAACAAAGGTGCAAATAGATTTGATGTTTTGGTTCGACTATTTTCACGCACACACGTCCAAACCACGTTGTCGACTGTCGCGACTGTACAAACGCATTCAAAACGTTTTTGCAAATTGAATATTCCGTTTGTTGAATTTGATTTCACTTTTGCGTTATTTGTAGGTACGTTTTTTATATAATATAAGTTATTATTTGATTTTTAAATACTTTTAATAGATGGACTGTTAACAAATCAGCATGCCTCGAATAGCATCTAAAGCAACCAAAGGCAAAGGAAAACGATGGCTCAAGGGCCACAGCAGCACCTCAAATCCCGAGTTAAAGAAACATCGTGCCAAGGCGACCCAGGCTCTTTCCGGCATTAGCAATGGGGCCGGCCAAGTTGTGGGCTCCAATAAGTTTAAGCTTACCAAGGATCTGCTGCATCAATTTGATGCCATTCAACAGCAAAAACTTCGTATGAAAAGTGCGGATGGTGTCACTAATTTATCTTCCGATGGAATTGGAGTAAGTGATTGGCTTAATAACCAACCAGCAAAAATAAACTTCAATCACAATGAAAATGTTGCTGGTAATCGCTTTTTGAACGATGATGCCATTTCGCTGGGAAATGTTTCTGCCGCAAGTATCTGGTCGAACTGCACTAATGTCAGCTTCGATAGATTTCTTAACGGATTTGATCCTAAATCAAAAATGCACAAATCGATGCTGACCGTTCTGGCCACAATAAGAGAGGCTATCGGTAAAGAAAGTGGCAAAGAAAGTGAAACTGAATATTTTGCTGGCCTTATGATTGCTCTCAACTGTGTTGATTCTGAAGAGAAGCTTACAGCGACCCTTGCATTAATTCAGATGGTTTTAAAGCGTGTTCCAGTGTCTGTTTTGAAATTGAAATTTAATGAAACGGCAAGTGCTTTGATGAAAATTCTTAACGAGCGCATCAATTCTCAATCTCACAATGGTTATCTTATCAAATCGATCATTAGCGCTCTCTCTATTTTGCTTCAGAATCAGGATCGACCTGTATGGGAGCAAGCATTGACTCAGAAAATATTTGAGACTCTTCTTTCGCTTATTCTGCACATCAAACCTCGTGTTCGCAAAGCAGCAACCTTTTCGATCATTTCTATTGTTGGCAATATTGACGGTGACTTTCCCGATTCAGGCATTCGGGTTGCACGTAGATTGCTAGCCGAATTCTGCATTTCTAAATTGAAAGAACATCTTACGACAACAAATGACGAACATCTGCATATTTTATTGTACATCTTGTCTCTTTTGTCAGACACGTTGTTCTTGTTTCCCTCTGTTAAGCACACCCAAAAGGCTTGTGAAACCATTTTGACGCATATGAAATTAGGAAAAAACGTGCTTGTTGTGAACAGTAGCATGCAATCTTTTTATTCGTTCTTTCTGAGGCGACCTAAGCCAAATGTACTCAGTGCCGATTTGAATGGTCAACTAATGAATGCTCTGTATGAATTTCAACCAAATATGAACGACGAACAACCGTTGAACGCATGGTGCATTGCCCTCAAAGAGTGCCTTTTGTCGCTGCACCAACTGGACCAAAAGTTGAGTTATCTCCATCTGTCTAAATTTATTCAGACTGCATTGAATTGTCTTCAGAGTGACAGTTCACAAGTTCATGCTTGCATTTGTAACGCTATCAAAGTGACCTTTACCACCATTGTTCAAAAAGATTTTCCTTCTGATTTGCTCGGAAAACTGTACGCTGAACTAGAATCATCCCTTAAGTACCAATTTAGCCAAGCCTGGATTCATGTAATTCCAATGCTTAGTGAGCTCTTCATTGACAACGAAGCAACACTCAAGTCATTGTCCCCAATCATCCAACGATTGGCTATTCTCCACGAGTCTAACGATGTAGAAATAAACAAAGCTATCGACAATTTCTTCGGTAAAGCAGTTGCTTTCTATGGTCCACAGGCTATTGTCAAACATTGTCCTATCATTTGGCGTACTTCCGAAACGGGAGCTCAAATGATACAAGATTCTGAATTCAGAGGAGAATTTACCAACCCTTGGTTGTTACCTATTTTACGAGATTACACTCAGGACAAAGCACATTTAGCATTGTTTGTGGAACATTTCTTACCACTTGCTGAAGATATCTCGAGGAAATCTATTGCCTGTAAGAAAGTGGCAGATCAACTTCGCCTCACTCTTTCGAATCAGATGGAAACTGATGCCAATGATGTTGTATTTCGAGCACACGAATCTCTTCTAGTTGCCCAACGAGAGTTGAAACGTTGTGTGCATGCCTTATGGGCACTGCTTCCTGCTTTTTGCAAAAACCCTGTTGATGTTCCTCAAGTCTTTAGTAAGATTGCTCAAAAACTTGGACAAACGTTGAACGATCGAGATCTCTTTTCTTATCCCCTTGCTGCATTACGTTATTTACTTAAATGTTCGTGCGATGTCACAGATATTATTGCTCCTTTTGCTAAGAACTATGTGGCCATTCTTTTTAACCTTCTCACTAATGAGAACGAAAACACTCAAGTCGACCAAGGAATGCGTGCACCTATGCTTATTTTGGTTCAGGAGTTTATACCACATTTATTTGTGAATGAAGTATCAACGCAATATTTTCGCAAACAATACGAGCAGATTCGCAAGTTCCTCAACCAGCCGTGTTCTGATTTCCGAAAAAATGCTCTTCTAGACCTACTGGGAGCAATGTTGGTTTCGCCAAAGGGATTTCAACTATCAGACATAGAGGACCTTTATTTGAAGCTTGCGAAACCGCTAATCGAAGAAAGTAAAAGTACTGCAGACCAAAAGAAAGGCTGTAAAATTATCGAGAAAATTATTCAAAGCGATTCGCCTGATTGTGCCCAGTTCATAAAAGATAACCTCGACCAGCAGATTACCTTCTTGTACACACTCGTTTCTGATAAGAAAACGTTCACTGCTCCCTCAACTCGTGCTTTTGCATTTCGTACTATCCGATGTCTCGTAGAGAAATACTTGGAAAAAACATCCGGAGCCACTTGGATGCAATTCTTTGAAAAGATTTTACCTTGCGTTCTCGATTGTTTACTTCTAAAATCAGCGAAGGCAAAAAAGAGCGCGGAAAATATGCTTCTTATTATGGCATATGCTTATAATCAATTGGATTGGACTGACATTGAGCAAAGCGAATTAATTACTCATAAACTCATTAACCAAATCATCGATCCACTTCGACAGAATAACTCATCAAGTTTGCCCATTTCGGAACGAGCTGCTCGTCTATGCGCTATCAATTTGCTCTACGTCCATGAATACAGTTCACTTGCACCGGAAGATCTTCAATGCGATATCGCGGACGTTGTTCTTTCTCAGATTTCACCTACTTCTGAGTTTTCTTCCGATCGTCACATCATTAATATTTGCTTTGAATTTATCGTTAATTTCTTCCGTCGTGCCAAGCCCGACATGCTCAATTCGTACCTAGAAATGATTACCTGCAGTATCACCAATTTGCCTCAACAACATCGAACTAAGTATAGATTGAAAATTCGAACCGTTTTGGTCAAATTAGTCAGAAAATACGGGTAAGTTTGTGAGTTCTGTTTTGTCTTGATTCTAATCTATTTTGTTCTTAGTTATGATTTTATTGCGAGTATGATTTCTGAAGATTACCACAAAGTTTTGAAGAATATTAAAAAGTTTGAAGAAAGAAAGAAAACCAAAAAAACTGAAGAGCATTCTGATGGTAGTGAAAATGAGTCAAATATTGAGTTAGACCGAAAGTCAAGGTAAGATAGGTTTCAGTTAGTTTCATAATTAGCTTACCTTTTGTTTCCATTTACAGGCGTTCCTTTAAAGCCAGTAAATATGCTGATTCGTCCGATGAAGATGAAGCAGAAGTCGAACAGTTTATTGACAATGAATGGGCAAACGGTAAAGACGACGACGACGATGATGATGAAAAAACGCTTTTCAAAGGAAAATCCAATTTGGACATTATGTCGAGACTCTCTACAAAGGCCACTAAGAGCTTCATTCGTGAAGAAGTGGAAGGCGATCCATTTGACTTGCTTAGTACACAAGCGAACAGAAATGTCTTTACAAAGATTCCCAAAAAGTATAAACAAACCGGAGAAACAACTGCTTCACAGGAAGAGAATAAAAAGTTGCCGATTGGTGATGATGGACGAATTATGATTAACGAATTGCTTGATCAAATCGAAGCTAAGGACGGTGACAAAAGTGGGCGTGCTAAGAAGCGAACACGAAATGAAGTTTCCGATGAACAAAGCGACGATGACGAGTTGGACGACAAGAAAACTATTCAGTCAGCTGGAAAGTCTAACTACAAACCTGGTGGTCGAGGTATTCATCGCGCCTTATCGGTCAGTGGAGAGTCAGTGGGAGCTAGGTCGAACCGATCTACCAAATCGAAAGCAAGTCGCAAATCTATGAAGAGCAGAAGCAATGGGCCATCCATTAACCGAGGTGATGCGTACCAATCAAAAAATGCAGCTGGAGACATGAAACGACGTGGTATGCCTGACCCATACGCCTATATTCCACTTAACCCACTTGCACTCAACAAACGAAAGTCACTCAAATACAAAGGCGAATTCAAAGCGATTGTGAAGGGAGCTAAGAAGGGCGCTGCTGCTGGGTCTCGATCCCGCAAAAGAATGAAACCATCAGGAACATAGATAACATACATACCATTGTGATACAGTCTTTTAATAATTGATATTTTTTATTATTCTTTTTAGTAATAAATTTATATTATATAAATACAAATCTTTTTTACAACTTTAATTTTTTTGATAAATTTGGATCAGTCAAGTTGGCTTTTTTGCGTTTTTGAAGTTTTTGAGCTTTGCCCAAATCTTTCGATTCCTGTAGTCTTTCGAAGAATTTAGTCGATGAAGAGAATGCTTTCTTATCAGAATTGTTGCTTTCATTTGCGGCCTTTTTACTGATTTTCTTTATTTTCTCAATCTCTACCTTGTTGACCGAGTTTGCCTTTAATTTGGTTCTAGTTTCCATCTGCTGTTTGATCGACTGTTTCTTCTTTTTCAAGCGGCGTGCGCGTTTCCTATCGGTACCGTCTCTTTCGCCCTTTGCTTGGAGAACCTTTTTGCCACGAGTGCTGAACACTTCTTCAGGTGCAAGTAGCTTCATGTCACTAACTGTGTCAGGTGTAACCTCTTCCACTGAAATGGCAGGCAGATTATTAATTATCTTTACTTCTGGTTCGGGTGGTCTAGGAGTGTAATGGAAAGCAGACAGTGAATCTAGCTTGCGAAACAATCCTCGCATCATTCGACGAATATCTTTGCGCGTTTCAGTTTCTTCGATTTCTCCAGCGACAGCAAAAAGCGAAGAGCCTCCTTCTTGTTCTTTCAGTTGCTGTTGCTTCTTCACATACTCCTGCTCATAAACTTCGGCCAAACCAACTTTACTCTTTTCAGATTCGAGCAGAATCCTTCGTCTAAATTCGAAAGGTTGTTCATTGGGTTTCTCCTTTCGTTCGACGTCGTCAAATGCCTTATCTTTGATTCTTTGCTTAATAA
Organism: Rhizoglyphus robini; assembly: GCA_023373905.1. Classification (NCBI taxonomy): domain Eukaryota; kingdom Metazoa; phylum Arthropoda; class Arachnida; order Sarcoptiformes; family Acaridae; genus Rhizoglyphus; species Rhizoglyphus robini. The sequence goes on along the minus strand of JAKIJQ010000001.1, from coordinate 6,086,469 downwards.
GACCTTCCAAGCTAAGAGTGGTTTGGTCAGTGATCATTGGAGCAGGTTTGGATACGTGATCGAATTGGAGATGCTCTTCAAGCAAACTGTTTTCGGGACGAACATCTCCTGTTGTCTCTCCAGACAATTGCCAATGAAGATTCGAAGGATGAAGAAGTTCGCGTTCGGCTTTCTCAATCTTTCTGCGAAGTTTCAATTGACTTTTTTCAAACTCTGACTTGCTCAAATCACCATTATCAAGTTCAGTGGAATTGAGATTCTCGTTAGCTAAAGCTTTCAACTTTTGATTGATTAAATTAAACTTGTCCTCTTTGTTTTTTTCAAAATCTTCTTCGTCAGAGGAAGAGGCATCAGCCAACATTTGTCCATCAAAACCATCCATCAAATCATCCGCATCAAAATCCCTCGTATCAAGGCCATCGTCTTCAATTTCATCCTCTTCGCCATCGTCTTCCTCACCATCATCATCCGAATTAATTTTCTCGATAGTAGTAGTTAAATTTTTAATTTTTGGTGGATCGAAAAAATCCGAATACATAGCATCCTTTTCGTTGTCATCCTCCTCGTCATCTTCATCAGAGTCTGATGGCATATCAGCAAAATAGTCAATATCTTCTTCCTCTTCCTCATCAACAATTTTAGGATGATCGTTCATTTCTTTTCGATCTTCTACATCAAGAAACGTTTCCATTTCATCAATATTGAAAAAGTCAACGTTTTCTTGTATATTATTCAATTGAACATTATCATCATTAAGTTCTTCCTCTTCTTCCTTGATAAATTTCACCTTTTTCTTATCCTTTTTGGCTGTTTTCTCAGGTAAATCATCATTTGTCTTCAAGATGCTTTTGGACAAATTTTTCTTTAATTTTTCGCTTTGTGGAGAATTTGTATCAATATTCAAAGTAAGAAAAGCACTTCGTGATGACAAATTGGCAATTTCCGAAACCAAACCATCAAGGACAGGTTTGTTAAAGACATCTAATTGTTGCCATATTTGCTCATTGTCAAAACCTGAAACTAAAAGATTGCTAAGCGGTTTGAATGCTTTTGTGTGTGCCTTTGATAAAATAGTCGAATCGATAGTTTTCATTGCCTTCTGTCCGTATTCGTACAGTGATTTAGTTATTTCTTTGAATTGGTCAGATTTATTCGGGTCAGGGCTGTTAGCAAAGATCAATTAGTATTAAGTTAAAAAGATATTTATGAGCTATAACTTACATAATAAATTGATCATAATTGGAACATAGCAAATCAAGCCGCTTCGATAAATTATTGAATGTGACATCTTTGGACGAGTTCAAGTGCTCGTCACTTTTTGAATCACTATTTGGTGAAGCATTTTTTAGATTTGAGTTTCCATTTTCAGAAGCAGAATTTGCTGTACCAGACTTCCCTTTTCGGGGAGGCGATTTCGTTTTCGTCAAGATAACCATCGTGAATCACAAAATCACCAAAACATAAACCATATAATCACTAGATTGGTTTTGTACACGAATCACACCTGGTCAAAACACGCCAAAACATTGAGCTAAAGAAACACGTGCTTCATATGGTCCATTCATAGATGATGTTACTTAATACTTACAACTTGTTAGTGCAACTATGACATACATGTATGTCTATGTACCAAATAATTTCAAATAAGAAATTGATTTAATCAGCTTTGCCAACATTCTCAAATTACATAATAATGTTAGCACAAAGTTCCTGCTACTAATAAATTGAAGTAAAATATTATTTGACTGTAATTGTTAATACAAATAGACAATAATACAAATGCGGTATAAACAAACATTGCCAATGCCCATCGAGTTTGATATCATTTGTTTTTATTTTCATTTTATCAGTTTGATCGTTTGTGTTTTTTTAAACTAAATTTTTAAGCATACGTTTATTATGTTTAATTTGTTGAATTTATTTTTGTATTTTGTAAATTTGTAGCTAAACTGCAACTAGAATCGGAATATGAGCTCAACATTTTCTTTGAAAAAAGCTTGAGCCTAGTTAACTCAAGACGAATTGAATGTGTTTGATAAAATAAGCAAATTCGAAAAGTTTTGATTGCATATATGTTATAACGTAATTTTTTTCTTAATTTTTCCTGTTCAAAGTGGCAAGTAATAAAGTAATCGCAAAGCGACAAACATGTACGCTGACATACAATTAATTAATGGTATATTGGGCGGGAAATTCCAAGAATAGTTTTATCTCTGAATGAGTAACTCAAATTATGATTAATTTATGATATGCAAACACGTTTATTACTATTAAATGTCTTTTGAGTTGATTAGCTAACTTAGTTAATTATATTATCACTAACAGTCACAAGTTAGCTTTTGGTGCAAGACAAAATATTTGAACTTTCTCCTAATACATTGACTTTAAGGAACAATGCAGTAAAGTGACTTGCACCACTAGTCTTACCTGTTTAGTAGCATTATAATTGCCACTAACAAAGCTACTTGATTGATGTTGAATACTAATGAATTGAGCATGTCCGACAAAGGTCAACAAAGAGTGATCACTGTCAGAAACCCCTTGACGGTACCTTGGCAACGATGCAGTCAATTGATATAGCAATAGGCCATTGCATCCTTGACATTGACGCTATGTATGATATATAATGTATCAATGCATGATGGATGGCATCGAAGGAGTAGATGCGATTTCAAGCCAAACACATCCGCCCGAGTGATCAAAGAAGTGAAACCAAACAAAGGCACAATGGTTGGTAGAGTGTTGGTGCGTCTAGACGGTGGCCAGCATCATTGCATGCATATTTGTGTACTGTGACGCGCGTCAGTGCGCTCGAGTTTGACACATTCAATGACAGTTGCCGTATACTTCTGTTTGTGTATCTGTTCACCGAAACAGTGTTCAGTATGAGTTTGTTCGTTTCTCTTCTACATGTATTGCACGAGCATATTGTCCCGTCTTGCTTAAGCCTCACTGAGCATAACACCACAAATAGGCAAAGATAACGCAAAGAGACAAAACAGAGCAGACTGCAATTAAGCGATTTCCTTGAAAAGAGTCACACTCAGGCCGCATCCACGTCAGTCGGAATATATTCCAATGAGAGTGTTGGCCATAAAGTAATTCAATTTGTCACACGACGCGAGTCAATTCTACGATGAACTGTTCTCGATGTCACTGTACTGGCATTTTCGTTGGAGTGCCAAAAATGTCACTTTGCAGATACACATGATCAGTGATCACTACCACCACATCTCTCACTGTGTTTGACGCTTCGGATTAATCGAAGTAATTGGCCACAGCCAGCCACAGCAGCCACCACACAAATAATCAGAGAAGCAACAAGTTACTGCAGAAGGGCTTTGTGCACAAGAGTTGAATGAGGAGCGTCGTCTGCATGCATCGATCGAAAGTGCAAGTGCGCCATAGCAAAGCAATAGTTCCTCAAGTGAGGTGAACTGCACTCGACACATGTGTTCCACCGAGCCGGCCTGGCCACTTGTGAACGTCGAACACATTCTGCACACACTTCACACGCGCCATCTCCATAGCATCATTGCATCAATGGCAGCATCGCCACTTGTATCAAGTCTATTGTAAAAGCCAGGTGTGAGCTGATGGTTGTTTGATCCGATCTCGTTAACCCAACTGTGCTGTGCCACTTGATCAATAAATCATTGACAACAAGCGAACAACATCTACAACACTTGCCAGATCGATTCAAATCGTGCCTCGTTCGATTTTGATTTGAAATGAACCTACTTTTAATTAGGTAACTTGTTGTCTGGTCATAAATCGATTAGACTGCACCCGCAGCGTCACTTCCAAAAATTAACAGTCAATTGCTTTAATTAGCGTGCTGTCAATTCGATTGGGCGCCATCGACGACAAACCAAACACTTCAAACACCACAACCACACTTCTACCTCGACTTTACTGTCAACGAATGTTCGACTGTGCCACTAACGTAAGTACTCTCCATATTGGACCATGCCCAATGCGACCTTTGGCCAAAGTGCATGATAAATACTGCCTTAGGCAAATATTTGTTCACAACTCGGTAAAGCGCAATCAAAGACACTGACAACTGGCACAATGTTATGACCACTGTTAGTCAATTAGTACTTGCTAGCATGCTAATTGCCTTCAGCACGAACACCCATTACACGATCCGTATACTGTTAGAACCCGACATGTTGAAGCATAATACATTCGAGAGTAACATGAGCAAATTACTTGATGAACTACAATAGATGCACTGCGACAATTGTCGTCAAGTGTCGCAATCATTGGGGCTCACATGATATCAATTGATTAATGTGAATGTGAATGCGTTCTTAACAATTAGACATTGTGGAGACGCTCGGTAATGTACAGTTGTGCTCATTAAAGTGCTCGGCCTGATGGTCGTCAATTGAGTTGTAGGGCGCTGCTCACTTGAGTTGTCAAGTGCACTGACGAATTGAGCGCTTACAGTACTAAACAGTGCCATTGACGGTAACTTTCCTCGCTACTTTACCGAAAATCAATTGAATTGTGTTTTGATGACACACGGGCAACCAATCGGTAATGACACTCGATGACTCCAGCAGGGTGCTTTCCCCACACGAGGAAAAAGGAAGTTGCAGACGTGAGTAAATAATAAATATAGAAATACCACTGCGCGACACAAAATGAGTGAACGAGCAATTAAATAATTAAGGTAAACGATCGCACTACCCGAACTGCCTTCGCCATCCCAACGAGTGGTTCGATTGGCAGTGCGACTACCAGACAAATGGTCGCCACTCGCATCAGCACTGTTCAAGCATCACCAGCAGTACTACCCACGAGCCAATTGACTTGCCTCCATTCAATTGAACATTATTAATGTTCATTTTTGATTGTTTCTGTGCTGTGCACTTATTATATTCGCAAGCAAACATCGCGATTGGCGGCTACGTACTTCCAATTGAACGACTACTCCAAGTTGAAAGTGACGAGTGCCATTGACAACTCTGACAAGACATCGATATTTACACGGCCAATGGCGAGTGCTTTTAATTTTATATTGATTGACACTGTCCCTTCAGAGGTAAACAATGTATTAACAATTATATACTTGAGGAATCATTATTCAAGTGAATTTGTGCATTTTTGATATTTTTTAAATTCAACTAAATATGAGTGGATTAATTTAGTTTATTTTATTTTAATTTAATATGATTATTTGCAGTTGTCAGTGAGATATAACTACTAGCCAGAAGTACTGGACTTATTGCAACTGCAGTATCACTTGCTGTACATAGTACTATTAGCCATTCTGAATAACTTTCAACAGCACCAGTGATGCAATGTTATGCCAGTTTATGTCGCACTTGTGTCGGTCCTCCCACTTGAGTATTCAATTTCGTGATATCGCAAGAAAACGAACCTAATCAAGTGAATTAATTGAAGCACAAACAAACACTTGGCAACGAATGATATCGCAAAAGAATCGATGCATCAAATTGTTTGAAATATCAAAAGAGCAACTTTATCTGCAACTAATGTCCTCTTAATCTGATATTTATTTGCCGTTGTTAATCAGTTTTAGTTAATCGGCATAAATCAATGCGATTCACCACACAAATATGAGCTAGTCAAGAGAAATGCAACTCAGTTTGCTTTGATAGTGCCACCTTAGATCGTTGACTTAGCCACAAATATTTGTGTGATGAGTTGCCCCAAAAAGTAAGCACAACTTATCGAGCCAAACATTTGTTTAATTTAAATGTCTGTCAAGTGCTTTTGTGCGTGTCAACCCGAAAATGAATTCAATTCGATGCCAAACTAATTGCGCACTCGATTAGTCACAGTTGATCAGTTCATCAACGACCTTGTCTGTGTTTAGCCTAATTGGTCTCATCTCGGTCAAGCATTGGTCGCTGTGTCAAGCCAATCACAACAAGTCCATTGCAAATCATCTGTGCATTTCATTGATAACCCAGTGTGTAAGTCTGGTAGAGAAGCAATGGTGCCTGTGTGAGTGAGCTACTTTCGGTGACAGCCATTTACCCACAGAGGTGTCACTGTGACGATAAGCCAGGCAGCTATTGGCGATATTGGCGCGATATGAATTGTAATAAATGGAGTGCCTTTTAATGGCATTCTGGTATACTTTCAGTGCCTCTCTATTAAACTGTGTCGCAAATATTTACATTCACTCAGTTGGCTATGTAACCTCTTCACTGTTGAACTAGCCCAAACCAATTGCTCGACCTTCCTTCCGCATTTCTGAACCTCTTGTCATCTCTACAGATTGTTTACACCATCAGCTGATCATCACTCGCCTTCTGTCCTCAATTTTGATCATCGGCCTGGTGAATGTTTTTCCGGTCAGCCTCCTTCGCCACTGGGTTGAGCCGAGACATATCTGGTCACTAGTCACCTCGAATAATATCTCAACTTCCTGACTTTGTTCCAAGAATGGGAAAGAAGAAACAACCGAATGGAGCAGGAAATGGCACCGAAAATGCACGAGGTAAGATCGTAATCTATACATCAATTGCATCCGGGCAGAGTTAGACTGCTCGAGGTCTGCAACCAATACCAATTTCAACCTAAACCCTTAACAGCATACTGTATGCAGTTAGTTTTAGAGGGTATTGGCCAACGGCGGCCATATCAGTGACATAGATCAAATTCATGCAATTAGACAGTCGATCTATTCCTGGTAATCTGAGAGCCTTCCCTCCTGGCACAAGTAAGCATCACAATAGCTTACCGTGAATAGTTTGTAGTGCGATACTTTATCGGTCGCCCTAAGCACTGCTTGATTGCCAGATCTGGCGCATGCAATACACCAACAGACTGAAAGGCATTGCATATTTGCCCCAGTCACCGCAACCACTGAGTACACGTTGCAAGCTTAAGGGATTAATTGCCGAGGGATCATTGTGGACAAGCGATGCTTACTCACTATGAGCAGCACCATTTATTGTGCCATTAAGCGGTCCACTGTGTCTGATTCTCGAGTGATACTCACTGTCAATAAACAATCGATCAGCAGAATCGATTGATGCTCGGTCCAGATAGACCAACTCGGGCAGATTGTTAAGAGAGCCGAACAATCGACCGCGCTGCATTGTGTTGCATTCTTGATGTTACCACCTTGGGAGAGAACACTGCTCGGATTTAGACATGAGCAACTTCAGTCAGAATCGCAAATTCCAACTGAATCGAACGCCCAAAAGGTTCAACGCTGATATTGTGCGAGTGGAGAATAGTTCTTTGGGCAACTTCGATTACGAACTCGATGCGTCTCCCTCCAATGAGACCCCCTTCATCAGTAAGTGCTCCAGTGGTACAAATAGTTGTGAGCACGACAAACAAATGCGTACACCATTCCAGACAAACGTGTTGCTCTGTCTTCAACTGACTAATTCTGTTCGTCTAGCCCAATTTACTTTAGATCAAAAGCGCCAATTTGGTCCAGTCAAGAAGCGGTCATGTACGGACATACTCTGTCTTATTCTGTTCATCGCTTTCCTCGCAGTATGGGGATATGTGCTCGTGTTCTGTGAGTGATGATTGATTACACAATAAAAACAACGCACTAAACACTACTCGTTTTCCCAGTCTACAAGTACGTCGACATCGAGCGAACTTTGAACCCTTCCGACATTTACGGAAACGTATGTGGCAAAGGCAAATACAAGTAAGTGAAATCAAGTTCCTTGATGAAGAATTGACATTCCTGTCCCATGTGCACAGAGACAAACCCTACCTGGCCTTCTTCAACATTTTCACATGTGCAGTTAAGATCGAGTCTTCAATCATCAATGGCTGTGAGACTCCTCAAGTGTGTGTATCTCACTGTCCTAACATAACCTTCAGCATTAACAAGGCCTCTGATCAATTTATCCGTCAACAAGAGGCTCAACATGCAATATGTCTGTACGATGTACAGCCAACGGCACAAAATGTAATTCCCAAGTAATTGTAATTATTGAAAATTGTGTAATGTTTGTCTCATCTAGATTTGGCAACTTACAGAAGAAGGCAAATGCGCCAAATTCTACCTTAACAGCGATCCAGGTTAGATTACTTATTCCAAGTCAATTTTATAATGAATGGAATTCGTTTTAGTTGGTGGTCGATGCCTTCCTTCGGTGCTCAAGATGGTCCCTCGAACATCAGACATACTGAATGAACTGACCAATAAATCTTTAATTGGAGTTAATGGAGCTAATGTGTCTGCCCAAGAAGTGCTTCAAAACAACGAGTGAGCCATTGATTCTTGTGGATCAGCCAATTGATCAATTGTTTATTGCTACAGAGTTATGGCTACATTGATGAAAGCCATTGCTTTGGGAACAAAGATTGCCAACGACATCGCAATAACGTGGCAATGGATCTTGATGCAAGTTTTATTAATGAGCCAGTAATACCATTAGAACTAATCTATTTTTCTACAGAGGTCTAGTGGTAGCAATGATTCTGGCTTTCTTTTGGATCTTCTTGATGCAGTGGTTGGCTCGATACATGATTTGGTTCTCCATCGTGGCCATATTCGTGGTGAACGGCCTCGGGCTGTATTACAGCTTTACCGAGTATCAAAGACTGTCATCTCACACGTCGAGTAATTCGACCTTAGACCAAGTGAATGGTTCTCCCTCAGTGAAGAGCAGTTTTATGGCTTCATTAGGGGTGGATATGTCCGAAATGCCTGTGGAGAGTGGCAAGACACTCAAGTATATTAGAGCCGAGTCTGATGGACTTTCATTTGATCTCGATTTGAGCGGCAAACTGAAAGACGAACTCAACTCGTACCGAAATAACCCGAAAACATGGATGGTGCTCAGCATTGTGTTAGGTGTCATTCTGGTTATCATCACATCTCTGCTATTCTGCCTGTGCCGTCGAATCTCACTGGCAATAGCCGTCATTGAAGAAGCCAGCAAGTAAGTCCATATTAGTTTAGCAACTGCCATGACAAAAGTGCACTCCCCAGGGCTGTTAATTGCATGAAGTCGACGCTTTTCTTTCCCATTGTGCCATATATTCTCAAGGTGGTAGTGTTGACCTTGTGGATGGGAGCAGTGGTAATCATAGCCTCAGGATCCCATCCTCAGTACCGTTTTCCAAACGATACTCTCTGTGTGCCCGAACAGCTCAGTGTAAGTCTCTTCTGAGAAGCCATTTGCGCCACTCATTGATATTCTCTGTATCCAGCCGGAACACCAGCAACACATATTTGGCAAGTCCGGCGTCACGCCCTCTACACACCTGAATGACACCGACTGCACATTCAAACGACCCTTCACCACTAACCTCGTTTATGGAGCACATGCTCTCAACCTGTTCGGAGTCATCTGGGTACTCTTCTTCCTGATGGGAGTTTGTAAGTAGTCAAAGGATAACTTTGGTCTATCACTAACAGATCATTCAATAGGTTATATCACACTGTCAGGGGCTTTTGCCTCTTATTACTGGACCATCCACAAAGAAGAAGTACCTTTCTTTGCATTGCTCGGTTCATTTCTACTATGTGTTCGATATCATCTGGGCTCAGTTGCCTTTGGCTCTCTATTGGTAGCAATAGTGCGCTTCATTCGGGTCATCCTCGAGTACATAGATAGCAAGTGCAAAAAGTATGCAGACAACATAGTAGTGAAAGCTATTGTTTGGTAAGTATAGTATGTGCAATCGTCAAATAGTTATAAATAATAATAAATTCATCTTCCTCACATTTAGTTGTTTGAAGTGTTGCTTCTGGTGTTTGGAAAACTTCATTAAGTTCATTAACAAGAACGCCTTCATCATGATTGCCATTTATGGCAAAAATTTCTGTGCCTCAGCCAAAGACGCATTCTCTTTATTGCTCAACAATGGCATTCGAGCTGTTGTGCTCAATTGTCTTAGCGACTTCCTATTATTCCTATCTAAACTGGCAGTCACTGGTCTGGTGGGAGTGGCAGGATTCTTTGTGCTCACCAATCGTGCCGATTTCCTAGTCCATTTTGACGGTCTCAACTACTACTGGGCTCCATTGACGGTATGTCATCCTACTACAAATCAATCACATGTTCACTGACATTATCGATTTGTAGCTCTTTGTCATTCTCAGCTACATAGTGACATCTACATTCTTCAATGTGTACGACGTGGCCATTGAGACCATTTTTATGTGTTACCGTAAGTTCTCACTAGAGTCTAGTGATCATCAGACCAATCAATACTATTGATAATAGCAATTGGCAAATTAAATTTAATTAAATTTGTCTGTTTCAGTGGAAGATTGCAAAGAGAATGATGGTTCACGCGAAAGGCCATACTACATGGCGAAGAATTTGGCCAAAGTATTTAACACTCGAAACCGCAAATATTCCAAATAGAATCTCGAGCGAGCACTTCACTCACCGCACTTGACCACCAGTCATTGCATCGCAACCACGTGCACGCACGTTTTGCTTTCATTTTTCCACATTGTGATTTTTTTTGTTTTTCTCATTTCACCACACAAACTTCATTTGTTTTTGAATTCGAGCTTACCATTGCACCCAGTAGTGGTTCAGTGAAAATGAGATTAATTGAGCCACGACACACTTCGAAGTGATCATAATTATCATTCCGGCACATTCTGACCTTGCACTCTCAGTCAATCCCATTGCCAGCACATCGCTCTTTCGCATAAAATTAATCAACAACTTAACCTTTCAGACATTGGACCAACCTGTCAACTCTCCATTCACTTCAACCACTCATTTATTCTCGTCGAGGTCTCTTTCGAAATCGATCACAATGTCCTCGATCTATCCAATTCCGACGGAGTCCAAATAAGTTGTCTAGCCAACAAAGTGCTCAACCAAGTGTGCATTATCGGTGCATTATCGGTCTTCAGCTCAATAGATTTGACCATTTCTACGGCAGATTCATATATTTTTATATTGTGTTAATATACATAAATTATACAATAAATTCTATGAATTGAGAATGGATCATTACTGATTCATTACGATATGAATATGTATACTGTCTCGCTTTAAAAAAAATCTATTTTGTTATGGGGTTAAGTTTGGAATAATTTTAAAGCAAATTTCCCAAACCTCTTCTCCAAACCAAATCTTTCTCGCGTCTATTTCAAACCTAGCGATCACATAAACCCTTTCTGTTGCATTTTAGAGTATAACCTGAATTGAGAAATTTTGACCCTAGATGGCACATTGGTCTCAAGCAAATACAAATACGAATACAAAACTGATTCAACTTGTCTGCAAGAATTCGGTTTAATAACTTTTTTTTGTGTTAATTAATTTGATATTGTTGCTTAGAATTCAATTTATTGAAAGATGTTTTGTCAATTCGTAGACTTTTGTCATTCCCAATCTGCTCCACTTTTGGCAAAGCAGCTGCTCTAGTCATGTCCAAGAAGGTATTCTTCAAGTGGACATTTGGACACAAGATTGTATATTTAGCAAGCGCAAGCAAAACTCGCGACAAAAGGACGTGAGGCCATTAATTAACGAGTGGAATGATTGTCGACACTTGCACTGGCACATTTGCTCTCACGTTCACACAATAATCTGCCTAAACGGTGCATAATAATGTAATTAAAAATTTCCATTCTTTTATTAATATTAATAATAATTTCGACATTTGGTAATTGGGCGCAATTCGAGTGTAAAAATTGCAAATCATCTCGTCTCGGACCTGACTGGGCCATTGGTGTGGGGCAATCTCTGACTAGACTCAAGACTGACATCGTCAATATATCGATTGATTGGTCTGGCGGACATTTTAGATTAGCACAGCAAAAAAAGTTTGAAATCGAAACCAAAATTAAAGAAATTAAGAAAGTGAACAGACAGGCAATGAAGTGAACCGAAGGGAGAGTTCAGAGGCATTGAGCACAGACGAGTGAGTGTGAAACAAAGTGCTTCACTGCAGTGCACAGTGGACAAACTTTGCCATGGCGAGCACAACTTTGCAGAGATCAACAATCTGATGTGCCGGTGCACTGACTACCGCACCAAATTGGCCAACCAGCAGAGTGAACAGATCACTCACAATGAAGTGCCTGCACGCAACACAGTGCACCAGACAAGTGAATCGAACTCCATTCGAATCGGACCCAAATCGACGTTCGTAATTGAATGGGCTTCAGCGACTTTGGTGGCCCTCGGTGTCGTTGGCCATCTCCTTAATTCTTCCTGTTTGGTGCATTCGGTCTATATCGCGTTACGTATACGTTTTGATGCTTTGTTTGTCGCGGTTCCGGTTTAGAGCGTGTCATACTTCCTGTCGTCTTCTCGGTTGCCAGTCCTATTTATTCGGCCATTTATTTTCTATTTCCAATGTTTGACTTTTGCAAAATACTTCTCGATCTAACCGAGTAGTGTGCCACAGATACAAGATAGATGGACGGAATGGATAGAGCGGATAGAATCGAAGCTAGTAAAAGTGACTTGCCGTTCGAAGCAAAACAAGCAGTCAATGGCCACAACAATGCACGGAGCTCCGTGTTGGCATGTGATTCCGTCAGGCAGCTATCGAGACCAAACAGGACGCTCTGGCCGAGTGTCTGTGACTGAACTCACTTTGTTCACTCCGTTCGTTAGTAAACCGTCTTGGATTGCTAGATTGGCGTGTCCGACAAAGAGGCACGCTTATGCTCCTATGAGCTCGCTTCTCCCGACCAACTGGATTTGGTGCTATCGGCGCTAGTGGCGAGTAGTCTATGGCCTTTCTACCACGAACTCAAGTCCATACTGTGCACTTGGGATCGTATTATTTAATATTCATGCATCTGTCAATGTCCGTGATTGTGTGTGAATGCGTGCGTTCACTTGTGTGCTAATTTGGTTGTTTTATCATTTGCTTTTTGCTGACATTGCGGCCAGAAAAAATCCGAACGGACAGAAGTCACTTTCTCACTAACTAAGCTGCCTAAGAGTCAGATAAGTCCAACCGAGGAATGCATAATTCGTTAAGTTGCCTCGCCATTACTGGTGAAATTGCTCTTGTGTATAGTTCGGACAAACTCTGAGAGCGATCTCAATCTGGCAAGCCACAGTGAGGGCCGTGTTCAGTGAACACTTTACACTGGAGAATTGGCACTAAGACGATCGGACACAATTCCCAGTCTGGTCGGTTATAACTTGCAACTTATCAACTGACGATCGCATTGCAACTCAGTCGAAATGTTGCTCATTGAGAGGTTCGGCTAATATCGATTGCATTGCTCAATGCAGTGCGCATTTTAAAATGGACCTTAATATATTTATAAGTTTATTGATGGATAATTCATTAGCTTTGATTAATAATAACTGCAAGTTGGCCACGATAAGCCAGCAAGCAGATTGACTCACTTTTCCGGTATGAGCACTGCAAATTGAGTTAAGCACAGGCAAGTCGATTATCCGTGGACCAATAGGACAATCAATAATAATGCGGAATAAATTGAATTTGAATGTGTTTCGACTTTGAATCACGCCGGGCCTGGCTGTAGACTGGCAAAGACGCTTGCCACTGGTGGTGTCCATTCATGCTGGACCTATCGAAAAGACCGATCTCGTACTGATGAAGGGTGCAAACACAACAACACAACACAGCACTAAGCCCACTGACCGAGAATGAGTCTTTTCGATACATTATCAGATTAAGAAAGCAGCGAACAAGCCGAGTCAAGATTAGATTAAGTAGGACCAGGCTGACTCCAAATAAATTGTTCCGATGGACTGAATCGATAGTGGTCTATTGTGATCGGCACTAATGGGACTTCGATCACAAGTAGACCGAACAAATGAAGTGAACGGCCAATGAACGATCATTCGGTGACAAGCAATCGCCACTCTAATGGCGCCTTCTACTTGCCCATGCCAAGTGTCTCGCCAGTCCGAACGGAATCGAGTCCAGTGAATGTAAATATTATTATAATGCAACGCCCAAAACAATCGGTCCGATCGGTCGAACCTTGTGATTTATTTCGATAATAAATTAATCCACACACACTGCCCAGTGCGGTCGTAATGAAAGTCCAAATGGCACGATTGTGCAGACCTTGGTCAATGGCAAACGACCAGGACGTCTTAAGTGACTGCACTCACCAGACAGAAAGCTAATTTAGTGACTCGATTCATGCTTCGGCAGCGAATGTTCGCACACAATCGCCGTCACTGATTGGTGATTGGTAATTAAACTACACTTTAATTGGCAATCCAAGTGTCATTCCGGCTTTCGAACAATCGAAATACCCACTTAGCCACACGACCAACGCGGCAAGTGATGGCAATTTAATTTGAATAGTGGATAACTCAATCAAGCACTCAATTGAGGGTTAAGTGCAATCGAGGGTTTGCAATTGGCTCGAGAGCTGGTCACAAGCACCTCGGGTGCACTTGTTGTGAGATTGAAAGCAAACACAACTCACAAATCGGGCAATATGCACTCGATTGAAGACGTACGACGTCGGTTAATCGATTGCACCCAATTGATCATGTCCCACTGACAAACCTATTAATAATTGGCAGCACAAGTCACCAGTCACCATCGAACCAATTCACCAGTTACTAGTGGCACTTATCTCCGCCAATTACTAGGTTCGCTGGCCTGATTGAGAATGTGCAAAGAAGTGAGACAGAACACAAACAAAAGAGACAAACTGACAAAATCCATGTTGCGACTCGACTCGAAAATATTTGCTCAATTTTTCATTTCAATTGAAATGAAAACTGTTATTTATATGTCGAAGATTGAGTTTGTTTCTGTTGCACTTGCCACTAAATGAATAGCCTAACCCCAGTCACGGAATGCGAATCACTCCTTATCACTCGATTCGATTGCACTTGGGCTTTAAATCAGAGCTTCACTCCAAACTTGCCTAGATCAGGGATGTTGGACTTGTGGCCACATGTGACTCGGACAATGACTGTTTGTTTGGCTTGTGGTTATTGCAATTTGAAATCCGGTGGCCACCAAGTGCAACACCCTGGGCCAAACGCTTCGGTCCGCCAATTGTTAAAACGAGTGTAAAAACAAAGCACTTGTGTACGTACAGTCCAAATCATCCAAAGCATAGTAGCAATGAATGCATCCAAGCATCACAACGGATAACGCATATATAGACACGACGAGTGATGAACTGTACAATGAGAAAGTCCGAATTCGTACTGAAAGGATTGTTTGCTCGATGGGAAAGAATCAAATTGTTAGCTGATAAACAACCGCAAATCGTCATCGGGAGTTTATTATTTGAAAAATTTGCTTATTTTCAATCAAATGCAGTTGAAGTCTAAACAAGACTCGACTCCAGTTGGCCATAAACGGCGAAACTATTGAGGCAACCTTGCGATCCATATGGTAGTTGTTATCTGGCCGCACTGAGGCACAAATCTGTCTTAGGAAGGAAGCAACCAAATGGTGAGCACTTTAATGACTTTTAATCGCAATTGGTTTGTGGCTTGCCATCACTGACATTAATGACTCAGTAATGGCTCACTCACGGCCAACAAGACAACCAACTGCTCTCGATAAATTACCTCGCAAGTACTACCAATTTATTGGCAATAACTCGGTGAGCTTGGCCAAATTGATTGCACAGTCCAAAAAGGACCCAATTGGTGCTGCTATAAGAAATCAACATAAATTCGATCTGAGCTGCAGGATACAATCTATAAATAAGCGACGTTCAAACGACATCTCAGGCCGAATGGAAATGGTCGCTTTGCCGCACGTTTGTCCCATCCACCAGCCTTCGAAGCAGAGTCAATTGGAACAATATTAGTAGAAATGCATTATTCAATATCGATAAATTATCTAGACGTTCATTGCAAGCAAATTTTGACGTCGATCTAGAGCGAGCAGAGAGCAAGACGACCGAGAAAAACAAACAAGATGACTTGCGATAGTACGTAGGCAAATTAATTGCTCTTTGGCCAATGGCGGCACGGTCCAATTAGTGGCTAAATCTAGAAGCCATTTATCTCCAGCACAGCCTAATGAATCAACGACTGAGTGCACACCAGATCGGTGGCATCACATTTTTATTAATTATGTAATTCGTGCAACACTGAAACAATGACTCACTGGTGTTGCTCACGGCCACTGCTGGCCACACCACCATAGACCACTGACACTGCTCCACCAAACAAACAACAAACCACACCACGGACATATGCCCTCAAACTGGTAATAATAAAGTTGCCTCAATCGTGCCAATAACACTGATGGGCAAGTTAGGAAGCAATCAATTATCGATTCGAATAATTAGATTGTCTGCAAATATGGAAATGGACAAATGGCAAACCAATCGGACCGATGACGATGCACACCGAAAGATTAATCGACAAAGGCAAACATCAACAGGGAAGGATGATGGTAGAATTGATTGGCCTGCTGACCATGAGAACCACCACTGATCATTCGATTGGCCTAATAAACTTAGGCTGCGACGCTGCTTTTGGCGCTGGCGCCAATTTGATCAGTCCGATCGATACAAATGAATTGATAGATCGCAATCGAGTGAGACACGACACGAGATAATCGAGATAAACGAGCCAAACAAATGGTAGAGTGGGTTACGAGCGGTCACAAGTGAGCCTGACCGAATTTAAAGGAATATTCGTATGGCATAACCGAGTGACACACCAAGCCAATTGTCATTAGAGCATGCTGTCTAGTGCATTACCGGACTGACCATGCCGAACTGACTTGATCGGACAATACTGTCTCGTTGAATTATCTAGACGTTGGGAGACAATCTATGAATTATGGTAATGATGGGCACTAAAGCAAAAAAGCGACTTATTAGAATTGGGCCAAATCTATTCTAATTTATGAACAAAGACGCTCTCCACTGGAACGACATAGCATTTATTACACTTTGGCCCACGCACTTATTTATGACCTCGAGAAGGTTTAATTTAAATTCAATCCAATCTTGTGAGTCGATATTGCCACACTGCTTGTGTTGTCGTCTCACATAAATTGGAAAGTCCTAAAATAGAACATGCAACGTCGTTGGCTACAAAGTGTCATATCTAAATGACCTGACTGGCACATTGTCCAAGTGAAGCTTGTAAGTTTATTCAAACAGGTAAGCAGACATTGAGGGTTGTGTGAATCCAGGAAAGACAACTTGAGCATGACTCAACTTATGAACATCTAATCAAACACAAACTTAACTTTTAATTAATAAACCCAGAGAATTATTCTTTTAAGTAAAACCAAATCCTTGCACTTGACAGAAATGAAACAAAAAGAAAGTACAATTGAATTGCACGTCTTGTCTTCTAATGAACTGTGACTTATTGCGTGAAGCCACATTTTGGCAAAGACGAATCAGTGGCATCCAAAGCCATGTAAAAGTGATCGTAATTAGTGGATGGAATTGTGTGACGTGCCAATTGTGTTATCGTTATTGCATTCGCTAATTTACTGGCGATTATCGTTCAATAAAACGTACTGTACTAATGCATATGGCAAAGTTGGCATGACTCGATTGGACGCATTAGCAATAAATCAGATTACTGAATGACACAATTGCAGACACTAAACAAACACCGAACTGACATTAGCCAATGTACATTGAGCCAAATGCACCAGTTGGCCCGATTCGAGCCAATTGGGCCACCCTTCTCGTTGGCCATAATCCCTTTTTATCTCTTTACCCAATGCGATGCGATAAAATGAAAGTTAAATAGCACAATTCTTTAAATTAAGCACAAACCAATAATTATTGTCAAAGCTGCCACCAATAGAACATTTATTTGAGCTAACTCAAACACTTGGTCGGAGAATAAAAATGTAAATGTGGTCAAGTGTATGACTGTGCGTGAGTGTGGCAAAGGAAAGAGCAACCTAAGTGTCTGGAACGATTTGGCTTGACAAGCATGAACACTCACCAACGGTGCTGACGGCGGTAAGCAACAAAAATCCTGACAAATTAAGCGCGCTATGTCACTTGTGCGATGCTTGCACCAATTGGCCTGTCTGGTGGTACTGACCAGAAAAAGACATGTTTTGCCATCAAATGCAAAGTCGTTCCCTCTACAGATAGAAACCATCGACCATCAGAAGAAACAAATGCAAATACGCAGTTTAGTGTCATTTGGCTGGACTGCATCGAACAAGTGTACTGCCAATCAATCGAACAAATATAACCAAGTGCGATCTACTCTTAACCATACATTGCCAAGATATTTGCTTTTTCGTCGAAAGGCAAAAGGACAAATTGTATAAGAATGTAAAATGTCAAGAGTGGAAAGAATGGCCATTATGTCTAATGGCAATGGGAATTAGATGCAGACTGAACATTGAAGACACTGGATGGACACTCAGTGAGCACCGAACTCGCGCCAAGTGGAGTGCAATGTGCAACTGGAGCAGATTGGCCACCATAACCGCAGTGGCACAGTAGAGATGTCAATTGAAAGCACGATTGATCCAAGATTAGCTTGCATAAGACAACATAAATGTAATTGAATAGAAGAAACAGTGGTCAATGACTGCAGTCACATCACAGATAAAACGTGATGCATTAGGGAGATCAAGACTACAGATTCAATTTTAATTGTGTCCACAAAGGAGCATGTTAAGTGGCAACAATGTGAACATATTTACCAGTGAGATTAGTGACAGAAAGACAAGTTGGACACTTTTCGAATTGACGCAAAAGATTATAAATTAACGAATGCAATTGGATATTGCGACAATTAACAGACAAACACAAATGGCCTATATTTGCACAAGAGATTACTGTGACTGCTTCAGTGGTTCTATGTGATATTGCTTGACTTAATTAATTAATTGGATCGATTAACAATTACAAAACACAAAGTTATATGAAGAAAGCACATCAAAACAAGAGTAAGTTATAAAAGGTTTCATTTATTGATTTGAACAGAACAAAAGTGAAATGATGAGTGATGTGTGCGGGTGAATGTATTTATAGAAATGGCAGGTGAAGGGTACAGGGGACTTGCTATATTACACTTCCCACGGTGGTGGTCACGTTCGGGTGGAGGGACACTAACTACGTCAGATGATTTATTCACATGTCTTATCATAGCTCAGTTGTCCACTTGTGTGTGTGTGTGTGTGTTTGTGTGTGCATAGAATACAATGTAATACATGAATGTGGTCGCATGGTGGTGGCTAGTTGGCGTGATTCGATAGGGTTCGTATTTACAAGAGATCAGCATTAGTAAAATAGACATTTGCTCAATGGTCGCTATAAAAAGTGCACTGACGGGATTAGATGAGAGGAGATGATTCGGGCCAGATGATTTGCCTCATGTTCGACACTTAACTACACAAAGTGTCACTAGCTTATTTACACATTGGACAAGAATTTTGGTTCGACTAGAACAGAATGGTAGTGAAGATAACTGCGCCAATTGACAATTGCTCCATTGGTCCGGTTGTTGGTGACAATTTCGCAGCGAATTGACTTGGTCTCGGCAAGTAGTGAGTGATAACGGACAGACCATGTGTCATTGATGTTGGAAACGGTTATTGGTTACGACTGTCGAGCAATTTAGTGGTGCTGATAAAAGTCGATTAGCGACAGAAGGAAAGCCAAACTGCTCACTGCCAGAACGGACAGATTTAGGTTGCCTGCGAGCGATGAACATGGAAGGCGAAAACAAGACAAAGAAAGAATAGAGTTATTGGACAAATGTAATTCGTAAATAAATATTTCCCTCAGAGGAGCTGTGCCCAGACTGATTCCTAACATTGCGCACAATTCATTGATTGCCCAGTGCGATATGACCAGGCGATTAATAAAAGTACAATTACATTGACGATGAGGATAGTCCAACCTTATAGCCATAACACCGGGTGAAAAGTTGTGCGCATATCTGTGGTCTCCTCGACTTATGCACAACATATCCTCTACTGTGAATGTATAATAGCTGAGAGCAAACAACACACCAAACAACAATTGAAGGAGAATGCAATTAGAGCTATGTAAACAAATGACTGGTGAAGAGCACAACACTGAGGGCAAAGGATTCCGACCCAATGGAAAAACAAATGGTTGCACTTACCGAGTGATGTAGACTGTGAACTGGCCGAGTAATACTCCTCGCTGGGCGCATCTGTCAATAGACCACAAACAAAACGACATTAACCAATTGGTCTGAGCGATCTATGTTGGGTATGTTCATTGGATAATTAATATATAATTAAAACCAATTGCGACATTCCTGCGGACATGTTCGGCTCGTTTCAGTGCCATTCACCAC
This sequence comes from Rhizoglyphus robini, assembly GCA_023373905.1. Classification (NCBI taxonomy): domain Eukaryota; kingdom Metazoa; phylum Arthropoda; class Arachnida; order Sarcoptiformes; family Acaridae; genus Rhizoglyphus; species Rhizoglyphus robini. The sequence goes on along the minus strand of JAKIJQ010000001.1, from coordinate 6,066,280 downwards.
TCGCCACAGAATCAGTAAACTCACTCACTCACTGGCCTACACCGAGTCGCTCTATATGTAGCAGCAGTAATGTTTGTCTTGGCCAAATATCGTCCAAAGTGTTTTCACTTTCCGACCAAAAGTAACTACTTTGTTGGCAATGGCACTAATCGAGGTCGTGTGCCACTTCTGGCCTTGTTGGTTTGCCTGGTCGGCCATAATCATTAAAGGGTTTAGAGTGAGGCGAGTTATCGTTGAGCCAACAACGATGCACCAAACGATTGAAAGCACAATTATCGGTGAATTGGAAATTTCCTGGCTTGTTATCTGACTGGTAACGTTTTGCTTCTATTTGGCTATCTGCTGTTTGTCATTTGTGCTATCTCGATAATGTTAATTGCCCTCGATCGATTCTCAGTAACAAATACAAACATTCGGGTAATTGGCAGCAATTATCAAATGATTATGAGCCCATTCGGACACTAGACCACAATTAAGTACTAGCAATGTCCATGCCTTGACAACGTACCTTTGTGACCTGCCGCAGCCTCGTTCTCGGGATTGCTGATTTGATCTAAATAATTCAAAGCAAAAAACAAAATTAATTATTCAATTAATTAAATTAAAAATTTAGTAATAATTTATAAACACTTTGTAGAGTTAGGGTTAATTAATTAGATAAGTTAATTAGATTACAGTGTAAAGATCGTCATCATTAGACTAATTAGTGGCATCAATAATTGATGTGCACAGTCTGGGACTGTTTACTCCAGTGGCAGCAGTCCACAGTGGTTTCGATTAGATTGCTTGGTCTTGCTCCAAGTTGGCTGGAAAATATTACACTCATTATCGTCAGTTGGTTGCAAGCAAGTATGGAAATGTAAGAAATAATTTGCACACTCACACACACCACACGCCAGCACGCCAACATACCAACCCAACACCACGCACGTACGGACCGAAACATAGGTCATTTTGTGACACATTCGAATAGACAACATTTGATCAAACAGTTAGCCTCAAAAGCGTCACAAGTTAGCCTGAGAGTGAACGAGCAGAGAGTGCAGGCAAATACCGTTTAAACTTTGGATTCGTGCCGTGGAGGGTTCCTTTGTTTTTGAGTTCGAAGTCCGATGGATTTCTGGAAAGGAAAAAACAAAGAGAAACATAAGAACATTGAAGAGGCATTGAGCTAAATAAGGCGCTAACAGAAACGATTACAGCTGAGCGATGTGCACTGCTCGGTAATGGCGCCTCACTATGGTCCATTTAGCTTTGCTCATTAATCTAGCTGCCGTTTGTGGGCCACGCACAGCAGAACCACCCTTAACTAGCTTCTTTTAATCGATCTGTAGTGCCAATTAATCCTTTGCTCTCTTCTCACTGCATTCCTCCAATTAAGGCAAACTGTCTGATCTTCCATTTGGCATTTGCTCACTTACCATATATCCGAATGGAGCCTTGAGTCGAGCCAAGGCTGTTCTTGGCGTAGCATCGATAAGTGCCTGAAACCAAAATGGTCAAAAAGTCAAGAGAAAGTCATTGTAAGACGACATACCAAAGTCCTCAGCGGTAACCTTTTTGATTGTCAACTTCATGTGTACTTTGTACGAGTTCTCCGAGTTGGACATTTTATATTTGTCTGAGCTGACGATCATAAACGAGTCTTCCTTGGTCCAGTAGTTGAGTGAGAGCGGAAATGCTTCGGTAGCGCACTCCAGGGTGACCTCCTCGCCGACGGAAGCTCCGATCAACTGATTAGGCACCCAAATCATAGGTGGGACTGTGTGGACAGAGAACACATTAGACCGAACACGTAATGATGACGTAAAAGTGGCCAATTGGCCTTGCCAGAGCAAGTGCTTGCACAACATTAGGTCCGTTGAGCAAGATTAGAGAGCAGTAATCCCGACCGAGTGACGATGCTCGCAAGTGCGGTGTCACTTGGTTTGATAAATTGTTCAAATATATTACAATTTGCAATGAAATTGAAAACAAGCCAGCCGGAGATAGAAAGGCCAACAAAAAATTAAATTCGTACAGACAGAATGGAATGGAAATTAATTCCAAATTAATACACTACAATGGCTGGATTGAGTGAATTCATTAGAAAGTGTGGAAATTTATTTATTTGAGTCGATCTTTAATTTGGCGCAGTGTTCACTCGCTCTCAAATAGACCATTCCTCCTGCAGTAGAGCGAGCAAAATAAATTCGACACTTCGCTCGCCTGAGCTGGCGGTAAATTTCGAGAGAAATTAATTTGAGCTCAGTGCTAAGTGAAGGACCTAGTGACAGAGGCAGAGGACGCATTAGTGGCCAGAACCGACGCCCAACACAGTAACACTGTTGCACATCTCGGCTATTAGCACGACTCGAGCCACTAAATGCACTAAACACCAAACACCAGACGAACGGCTTCATCAGTGAACCAGGCCACCAGATAGGACCGTGCGCTCTTATCGTGTCCTAATCCCGGGATTAGAGTGAGCACATATTTAGACTGGTGCCGTTTTACTGTTTTATTGCTGCCTGCAATAATACAGGCTCATCATTTTAAATTGCACTGGCAGGACAATAGCAATACACACCAGAGCGATCCTATTTCCAGGCTGCCTTGAGTGGATATAGAAAATTATAATTTCCAAATTTATAAATTGGCCAGCAAAGTAAATAAGCCAGTCAAATTCTTCCACTTGGTCTGTTTGTACTTTTCACTAACTGCAAAGCAGGCAAGACTTGTGCTGCTTGTGTTTGTGTTTGCAATAACAAAGTGTGCCAAATAATAAACTTGTAATGACAATTAATAAAACTCATGAGAAGAGATTAAAGGCAATAACCCTAGAAGGACACTTCACTGCAACAGTTTTTAAAGTCACTTCAGGTGTGGTTTGAATGTGAACAAAATCATCATCAATGTATCAATGTGGAATCTAACATTCGGATAATCAAATGAAGCAAAGAAATTGACTTTGTACGTCAATTGAACGAATGATTTCGCTCAAGTTATGAGTCGAACAAGACACTTACAGTGCACTTGAAGAACGATCCGCCGAGAGACTGCTGGAGGGACGCCTGTGGAGTAAACAATATGGTCATTCAGAAAGGGAATAACAATGTTGTGTTGAAGTACAAACCATTCTGTGCAATACACAAGTAGGCAGCCATGTGAAGTCGGCTCACTTTGTTGATTGTGATCGTTTCAGCATCGATCGAGTTTGCTGCTCGCGTGAACAAAAAAATGTTAAGATAAAATGGCAACCAATACAAACAAAGTCAAAACATACGATATTCGAAGGCATGTTCCTTGTTGGACTGCCAATTTCCGTACTCGATCGGTTTGTTATCTTCTCGACGCCAAGTTAACCTAGTGCAACAAAGTGGCCAGTTAATGATGGAGTCCAAGACCGAACAGATGTAAATTAAATTTATAAAACAAACAACCAATTGCTCGATTGAGATAAGTTAGCATAGACTGCAGGACAGATAAAACTACCGAAGCCGGTCATGGTTGCTTCTAATAAGTTGAGTAAATAATTACTTTGTAAATTTCCAAATTGGTTATAAATTGCGACTACTCGAGCCTGAAATGTCTAATTTTCCTGACTCATGTCTGGAGAAGTAACCAACTTGTTCGGTAGATGACTTAATTCGAGACAGCCTTAGACAGGCAGCCAGTCACTTTAGGCGCTAGAGCGCGCTATAAAAAGAATAAAATATTAATTAAAACTAATGGTAATTACAAACTATCCGAACGAGACGATAGACAGGCAAATGTAGTTTTAATTAATTTCCTTTTAGGATTCAGGCTAAATTGGCGTTTAAATGTCAAACAGAAAACAAGACAGAAAGCAGTATAACAAGCCAGGGCACTGTTTAATTAAAAGCAAACAGATGCCAACTCGAGACACTTACTTCGGCTCGGGATGTCCACGTGCTTTGCAGCGAAGTGTGACGTTCTGATTCTCACGAACCATCACGTCCGAACTGGTGTCCGTGTTGATAAAATCGGGCGGAACTGTGAATAGACAAATTGGCAGGGTTATTATTAATTATTACACTGGTGAATGCGTGGACATAATGGCACTAGTGGCAATTAGTGGCCAATCACAGGACGAATGGGCCAACCGATCAATGGACGAGCATAGACAAATGGGCAAATGGACTAGACAAGCACGGCTGACACAAACACAGACTCAGCTAATGGATGCACTGGACAACAACAAAGACAGACGTCAAACAAAGTGAACATTAATTTGCAAGGCAAAAACAAGCAAATGGTCAGTGAGATAGTGTCAGGTCGGACTGAGATGGTCTGCCTGCTGCTGCTGACCGAACTGACAAGTGCACCGAGTCGTTTGCCGGCCATGCAAATGAGCCAGTGCAGTGCATCAGTGATGATCAGACTGAGAATTCCGTAGCCACTAGTGCACACAATGTCGATTGACCCATTTCGGTAGAACTCGTCATTGCAATGAAGCCGCACACAGAAGGCAAGGTTAATTAATCATCGATGCAATAATGCAATAATGAGGCTTTAAAATTAATAAACAATCGAACAATGGCAAAGAGCAAATTGGAAAGTGAATGGCACAAGCTAATGGCATAGTACTGCAATAAATAATCAAATATCGATTGGTTCTGTTCGAGCTGCCGACCGACAGCAGCTCGATGGCACTGCACACCGCTCCATCAGCAAGAACAAGAGACCAGCAAAAATATTCCAGTAATTAATAACCGTAATAAATTATATCGAGCACGGGCAACGTTATGATAATATCGCTGATTTCTCTGTCACTCCGTACAAATGAATTGCTAATCTAGAAGACATTTAATATGCGAACTCATTGATTCGACTATTAATGTGCATGTGAGTTGATAATCTGCCCACAGCAGCGGCCATCGAGGGTCATGTCAATGGACTTGCAGTCATCAGAGGTAATTGATTACAATTCACTTCTAACACCTAATCGATTGAACAACTATTCCGGGATTGTTGCACTAAGTCAGCACTGGGTCATAGGTAAGTGGCAAGTCAGATCATGCAAGTCTACCATCTTCAGTCACTAGTAGTCACTTTGCGTCAGGCACTTACCTTGGGTAATTGGACGAGTGTGTTGTGGTGGGTGTGGCACAGCACAAGCAATGAGACAATGAGCAAGTGGTTAATGCAAGATGGTACGCGATCAAGGCAACCACAGTGGCGGTATGCAAATTATTTCGAATTATTTACACATTTAGTACATTTAATATGCTCCACACTTTTTCCATTACTGCGCACCACACTGCAACGAACCTCGAACGGGCAAGGAAGCAAAACTAACCAAACTGACCAAATCCAATTAGACTCTCTTTGCGAGGACAAATGTAATTACCCAAGGTCTTGGACGGCAAAATACAAGCAGACCACCATGGTGGTAGTCCAAATGTTTGCAATCACACAAATTCAATTTGACTCGAAATCAATCAACTCGAATTCTTCTGCTGGTCTGCATTGTTTATTAGACGGAACAACAGATTTAAATTGCTAACTAACAACTGACCACTCACAACGACCTAGGCTGGCGAATCAATTCAATTGAGACAATCGAATTAAGGCAGCAGCGGACAGGACAATCTCGACCAATGAGCATCTTACTCGGCTCATTCATCTGTCCATTTTATCGAATTAGCGAACCAACCGACAAATTCCAAGCACTAGCTCACACTCGTGCAGGCTAATTCAAGTGATCCTCATAATGCAATTCGGCAACATTCACAGACAAACAGACTCGCTCATCACTGTCAAAGAGGGTCACGTTCCTTGTGGTTAAGCTGCACACACATAGAGAACACTAATTAACCGTACAGATAGTGAGCAATGTGTAAAGCAAAGAGAAAGGATTGTTCGATGTAGTGCACCAAGATTGGAGCGTAAAGCAATGTTGCTAATGCTAATTGCGATGGCTCCTTCAAACCTACCGGTGACGTCCAAATAGCCAACCTGGCTCTTCATTGGCATTGTGTTGATTTGACACATGTAACCTGCAAGCAGATAAGTATCAGCTCAATGTATCTGTATTTAATGGGCCACAAACCTCCTCGGTCGGTTTCGTTCACATTTTTGATGTGCAGAGTCCAAACTTTATGTTCGCTCTGAGTGAGCGAGATGCGATTGTCCCGCGTGACCACCTGGTGATGAATGGTGAGGATGGTTTTTTCCTCATTCCGGATCCAGCCCACCTAGAAGCAAATTAATTAGTTAAAATATTTCAATTAATTAAATTTCGTTTCTAATCGAGCGCAAAACCAAACGCCACACTGCTGGGAGTATCACTGGGTTTGGCTGCAGTGGTGACAGATCCGCAGTGGAAATATTTGCCACCGACAGAATGAGGCATTGAATTAATGCAAAAATTATGTTCTCATCGATGTGATGGTGGCAATGTTGTTCTGTTGTCAGCATTGCCATATAATTAGTAATAATTAGAGAAGACTCGCTGTCAGATTGAAAGTTGCACTGGGACAGAAAATATGCAAACTATGCAGAATGTCATTAGCACCGTTATTTGCATATTAAGCACTTTAAAACGAATCGTTGGCAAACCTGACAAACAATGGTGTTGTGTCGAAGCTATTTGGCAGACTGGTCTCATTCAATTAAACCGATTCTCTGTGTGCAATGTAATTCAATTTGCATTGTCACACAAGTTATTTCCGTGGCACAACTTGACAAAGTGTACCAGTGCACGAGAACGAGAACATCCAAGCAAGTAATTAAACGTATGACAATTGGCGCAATCCGCACTGAGAATCACCTGATTGTCATTCATGGAGTTAATTCAATTTAACTATCCAGGCAGAATTATCACTTGCGCTCATTTCAACACAAACCAAAAGGTAAATCAGCCAAACTGGCAGTAGGCAAACTAAATTTACCTTGACAAGTGGCAAACAATGGCCACAAATAGAGAGTGGTAATAGCAATGGGCTCAGAAGTAATGGAATTTATTAGCCAACCAAGTGCACATTTGCATTCACAATTGACACGGCCTGTCACTCTCAGTGTGATTTACCTACAGCGAAAAGCACTTAAACACTCTGCCAATTGTGATCTTCTTGGACTCGAATAGCACTTTATTATGCCAATTAAAAGCTAATTACCAATAATGCGACAGAAGAAATTCGATTAGGTCCTCATTGGTGCAGGAGGGAGAGGGTGAACCAATTGGCACTGGGAGACAATTGCAAAGTGACAGTTCGATATAGCAGTGTGCACTGCATTGCCGTTCGAGTCAGCTTGCCGCCATGCAGACCAAACTGACGATGCAAATTAGCATCACAATAAGGTAGTTGACTTAATTAAATTATTTGCTTTGTTTTACCTCTCAACACGTTTGGCAACCGTTCAATTGTGGCGTTGGTTGAAAGAATAAATTAACAAATTAGGTAATGTGTGAAGTGTCAACACACAACGGCACAGTGTCGGTGTCATTGTCACCCTTGTACAGGTATTGTTGCCGAGCGAACAGATCCAAGCAGAAGCAAAATTATTAATTAATTGGAAACATTTTCTAGTGTTCAATAGGCAAACAATGTGCCACCGATCAGAGTGTCTTCATTGGCTGGTTCGCTTGAGTTGGTGAACCAGTTCCGTACAGTCTTCTCCTCAACTGATTTGCATATCTAAACACATTAATGTTTGTCGGTCTTATTACCGAGTGAGTGAGCAGAATAAAAGAGCCACCGAGTGAAACATTAATTTGTCAATAAGTGCCAGTGGAATGAGCCGACACACTGAGTCAGTAAGCCGACAAGCCATTGCCATCAGATGCAACTAAAATTATCACAAGAAACTTTCCATCTTTCCGTGGAAATAGTTTATATTTTTGCCTTGGCCACGACGTCTCGACGTCGACATTTCAATTGTCAAAGTGGAAAGTGAAGTCTAATGAGGCAACTCACTACCCCCACTCCAAAGCTTAAATGAGTGAACGAGCAGTCTAATTCTGCTGGTCAATATTTACATTTATGCTTTATGTCACCAACTAGTCGAATGCCACTGTTTGCCTTCATTTACAGACTGACGAAAGTAAAGTGAATTAAAAGTGCGGAGCAAATTAATTAGATTGATGAGTACCGGAGTGCGCGGCTGGAACGGGCATTAGCGAAAGTCAACAGAGTCGGTAATGAAGCCAATTGTTTGTGTCATAGTTCACGTCCACTGCCCGGTAATGAGCAACAAAACAAACCGACCAAACACAATCCCAATTGACTTGTTAGCCAGTGCAGTGACTCTTGTTGAATTGTCATTCACAACAAGCATTGCAGTCTTGGCAAATAGCTTACAGACATAAGACATAAGAAGCAAAGGAGAACTGATCCCAAAGTGCATTTTGAAAAGTTAAACAAACCAGAGGAAAGCTTAAAACATTCATTGGTACATTGGCAGATGACAAGCATACGACATACATGTGAGCTAGTAAACAAACTTCGTCTCATAGAGCTCAGCTCACAAGCAATTAGGCAAATTAATCGCCATTTGAGGGATAATCGATCACTGTGTCTTCACAAAGGCGTATCGCATAGTATTGATAAAGTAATGCAGCTGTGTAATGTGAATGCAAAGGGCCAAATCAACCGAGAATCGAGTGCTAACGGCAATCGGCAATAGGTACAACGAGCCAATTTGTGATGCACATTTGGCAATCGTTTGTCTAATGGCAATGCTCAATGCATTACCAGAGAGAGAGAGAGAGAGAGAGAGAGAGAGAGAGAGAGAGAGAGAGACATCACAAATGTAAAAATGTGGCTATGTGAGATACATTGTGCATTGTGTTTATTTAAAATTCATTGCCTGCTCACTCTGTCATGCAGTGCATTCAATTGAGTGGAGCACAAGCAGAAAAGGTCGATCAATTTGTTGGTAATAATAAATAAATTTCCATTTGTCTGTACCAAATTAGATGAGATAATGCATGTTCGCCGAGCATCGTACTGCCATCTAATCAAGTTGAAAGCAGAAATGCTGTTCTGCTACCGAAATGACTAGTGGCGTGGTGTGTCAAGGGGTAGTGTTCCATGGTGCTCGGTGCAGTGACTGGTTCACTGGCCCAATGGCGTAATGTATCGAAATGAATGACTTCCAACAAAAGAAAATTAAAAAGTACCTTCCCTTTCGATCAATTCGCTTCGATACTGTTAAGCTCAACCTAGCCTGAGGTACCAAAGCGAATCGAACATAACTCGTCACTGGGCAAACAAGAAGGTATCCACTGCAATGCATGTGTCACTAGAAAATGGAGAAGGGCGCAAATGAACAAATTGTTCGCTTTGTTTGGCGTCATGCACAGACACAGACACACCATATGGTGGCAATGAGGCCGCAATTATGTTGTGCCTATGCAAATATTGTTGTGCCAACATATCACCGAGAGATACTAAGTTCGATTGTGCCAATTAGAATAGAACAAATTAATTGAGCAACCAAAGGCAACAAGGCAGTGCGGGAACAAGTGCACATCGCCCAATGCCACCAGTTCGGTGACAGGTGGCCATAACATACCCGGTAAGTCTCCAGATTGTTGATGACGCAAGGAAATTTGGCATCTCGTCCGATCGAGACCGTTACATTCGGGACTTGGCCCACAAATTCAGGTTCGCCATTTTGAAACAAATTCTGCGTCAAGACATGCTCAGGATCGTTGCCGTCCGTATAAAGTGATGAGGAGGCTGAAAGTAAGAAAAGAAAGAAATTAGAAAATAGCCAAATGCAATAAATAATACATTGAGTGATAGAGATAAATAGTGTTCGATTGAATTGCAATGAATTATTGGACCAGAGCAAATGGATCGAGCAAGTGAGGGTGACAACGTGCAAAGGAATAAACCTGACGAGAGTATGCCAGTGGCGAGTGGTGCAACCGAGTGAACACACGTTGCCTTGTACCGATTGAATGGCGATGCAGTTGCCGTTGTCCCATCCAAATCGTTAACCGTTCCACAAATTTACATTAAAAAATAATTTGCTCGCTCGTTCGCTTTCGAGTTTGTTCATTAGAGACCGTGCCCAGATAGATCCACTCGGTATCATTAGCCACCATTTATCGTGCCATTGGAATTTCTGTCCAAATGCAAATGGTCGATAAAGCAAATCCTGTCGAGACAGTGACGAGACCACAGTGAGATAAGCAAAGTGATGACAGTACAGCGTACAGCCTTGAAGATGAAGAAACGAGGGAAATGTTTAATTGAAACAAATTGATGAATTGCGCCAATGAGGCACTGAGGGAGGCAATGCATTTGCGATATCATTCAGTGCTGTTTACCAAATCAAACAAATTACAATCTTAAACTTAAATTAAATTCGACGGAAAGTTTTGCCATACTAGGAATTGGTATGAGCAAGAAAGCGAACGAATTTAATTTGCAAGCAGCAAAGCAAACAATTTAAAGTGAACGATGGCCTGGTGCCGTCATTAATCTTGAAGCCAATGGATAATTGAATTAGTTATCCTTTGCCAACACATTGACGAGTCGAGCCTCGGAAACGACTTTGTTCCTGAGACTTGTCACCGGACTGGGCCAACTCACGAGGAAACAGGATGACAAGTCGATTGATTATATTGAGCCAGTGACAGTCAATGTGTCCCTCAGCAGAGAAGCGCAAAGTGCGACAAGAACAAAGAACGACAAGTTCAGGCTACATTCAACACGATTACCTTGAAACTTAACGAACACAAAGATAGTTCCAGTAAATCAGGGCAATTAGAGTAAATGCGAGTGATTGAACCAATTACCAAACGCAATGCAAATTGGTATCGATTCTTCCTGTTTAGTATTTTATTGCGGCTCCATGTAGTAGCGATTCAGTAACATTGAAAGACAGAATTGGAGTAATGGTCAATCAGTGGACATTCCGGAATAAGTCTCAGAACCGAACAGGCCAAGGGTGCACTGTTGTGGACAAATTCACCTACTAAGACAAGGCTTGGCAAGTTGTCACAATTGTGCCAATGGAAAAGTGCTCTGACATACATGTAGGTAAATTATTTCCGGAGACAGTAGCAAACTGGGAGGACGAAGAATAAACAAATTGGTGCAAACAAAGCAGAACATGACTTGGTGACAGATAATCGACAGTGCCCAGTGCCACCTAACCGAGATGTCGTGCAGATAATTCCCCATCAGTGCTAATGGGCCACGAAAGACAGTGAAGGAGTTTATAAATAAATTATGACGTCAAATTGAACACTTTGAACCTGTAAATCGATAGTGATTTGCCAACATGCAAGTTACGCGACGACGATCGAACAAATTAAGCAAATTCCTTAAATTGCAAACAAAGCACAAAGCAACACCTCAATCGATAGTATCGATTTTTCGAGAAAGGTTTCAATTTTAAAGCATTGAAGCATCGTTTGCTGGTTGGCAATAAGTGCGTGGTGAATCACTGTGTGACTGAACGCCACTCTGAGCAAGTCGAATGCAAATGAAAATTAGTGTTGCCGCTTGAATGATGAATTAGTGCTCACAGTCCTAAAGGGTTCAAGGGAGAAAGTTTTCGCCAAATTGGAGAATAAATAAATTAATTTTCCGCTACTGCTCGAACAGACGGGACAGACCAGAAAGTGCACAGCTAATATATATATGACCAGACGGCAATTGGACAATATAGTCTATAGAGACAATTAGGCACTGTACGGGATACAATGTGAAATGCTGACGGGTGACACTAGACAAACTAAGCAACACACAAAATCAACGACTAATTGACACTTTTACTACAGCTTGTGCTAATTTGGTCGACTAATGCAGTGTTCGATCAGTAACCAATTGTGTACTTTCAAAATGGCCCAAAATTGGACAGTGAAACAGTCCAAGTAGCCATATGCGAACCATATACTCACAAATGTTCAAATAAGAGACCACCAACTTCAACTACAAACTGTGTCCGACAATGGAACTTCATAAATGAATAAAAAAGAATACTTAAGAATGCCAATGAATAAGAAATTCTTAAAATGGGGTTTAAGGTAAAAGCATATAATAAAATTAGAACAAATAATTCAATCGAAACGTGCATTACTATTGACCATTATGAAAGTGGAAGAAATTGTAAATTCAAATTTATTGAAATAAAATTAAAATAAGGCAACAAATCGAATGTCTCGTAATGGAATAGGAGGAGACAAGAATGCAAGCCAATTTACTGGTGTGATCAATGTGGCATGCCAATTACTGCAACAATGCAACCCAACGGACACACGGAGACAAACAAAATGGCAAACACAACAAACCATTTGGACCAATGGTGTCCCTATCAAATTGCACTGATGGTCCACTACATAAACACAGACGCTCGTGTGCAACACTGCCAGGTTCACTCGATGGCCAATTTATTTCTCAACTGTGAGTCCACTTTAAAGAAATTGAATCGAACTCGCAACACACGCTCCAACTAATCTATTGAGTCATATGGCAAGGCTCCAAACTTAGGACTGTCTTATATTATTGGTTCGGAAATTAATTTATATTAAGTTTAAATTGGTGCTGGTCTTATTCAATATTGCAGAGCGAGAAGGAGGTGTCGCACGTGACCCGATGACACGTGCACTGCACACCGAGACAAGCATAGAGAGAATAGACAGGTCGTTAGGGGTAGTGTATCGAGCTCGGCAAGTAAATATGGGTCTATGACGATATCGATTTGAGTAGAGCAATCAGCGACAAAATTAACATACATTCAGTGAAGAGTGCAAGTGGCACTGAATAAACAAGTCGCGGGCAAGGATTATATTGCCCGGCACCGATCCAGCATCGCTCCACTGGGCCATAAAACAAGCAAATTTGGCAGCCATAATCCGACCAGCAATAAACAAGGCCACAATGTGGACACGTGTTCGGTCGATTACCGAGAGATTATATCAACTCGCCATTGACAGACAATAAATTCGCCGAAAGAGAGATTCGATGTTTACCCTGACAATGGCCAAAGTGACTCGATACAGCAACTAAGTAAGCAAATGTTAGCAAAGTGCAAGTGGCAATAAATACTCATAAGACATGGTGACACGGCTCGTCTGTCAAGTTAAGGTGAACTTACTCGACGAATGAAAGGCAAACGAGCAAGCTATAGCAAATGGCACTGCACCAATCGGCTTATCTGGTACAACAATCTGATTTGACCCAGAACCGAGCCTTAGTCCAACAAGACAAGACAAACAAGATTAGAATCGGACTTCACACGAATGAAATAGATCAAACAAACATATTTGCAGTAAATAGACCAAGTCAAAACATATTGACTGACCAAATTTGGTTAATTAAACTCATATTGCCAATGGAAGGCAAGTGGAATTGTAGACTGGTTAGATTACAATTAAACCAATTAATGAATCGAAATGATATAAATGAGCCAAGTGAAATAGACCACCGCTTATAACAGAATTGGTACTGATCAAAGGCTCGACCACTATTACCAATTAGCAATACAATCTGCTGCCTCGGCTCGACACGATTCAATTAAATCTAATCAAATCAGCACCAATGGAGTCTTAGCATTGCACTAATAAGTGTTTAATTGAGTTAATAAATTAGCCAGTCAAGATTGTAGGCTCTAATTGGCAGCAAAACAATCGGTCAGCAGTTAGGCAAGTGTAATGCAAACAATGTGACAGTTTGAACAAAGCTTGCCACGATACAGTTCGATGCACCATTTATCAAGTGACAGTACACCAATATGGTGTCGAAATAAGGCAAATAAATCGAGATTTGGTTCAACTTTCAGCCAATCAAACACTAACAAAGCAACTAAATAAAGTCCCAGCAAGTTCAATTGTAATTAGTTCGGTACTGCAAGAACATTTGGTCAATTAAAACTTGCCGATGTACAATAAATCACTTACGGAGATGTCCGACGTTCTTAAGCACACAAACAAATAGTGACAATAGTATGGAGCATCTAGCTAAAATACCATAGTATCGTTAACAAATTCAAGTTAGTTTGTATCTTACAAATGACACATTTGAAATAAGCAAAAGCAAACAATGTACAGCTAGCTTCGTTTACCGTTCACATATGGGATATAATCATAGAAGAACGAACTTTTCGTTAAAAAAAACAATCAAAACACAATCAAATCCAATGTAATTTCATAATGCATTAATGAGCATAAGTAGCAATTATCAATGCCACTCAACAATTGATGAAGGCCTGGACGGAGGATTGCATTGATTGATAGTGCTAGTGGTGAGTAGTGACAATGGGAGTGGGTGCGAATCACCGAATCGAGAGACATGTCTGATTAGTGCGTAATTTGCATCTGACAGTGGACAGCGAAATGGGCAATAGGCAATGGGACAAATGACTGCTCTAGTGACTCTCCACACAGCAAATCGTCTGCTGAATTTTGATCATGTCCACCACGACAAATGACAAAGGAGATAGATTGCGATGCGATAAGTGCACTCAGATGTGCAAGACTGCATCAAAGAATTAATGCAACACCAAACATCGGTCCCAGTGCATTTCAACTGAGCCAGTCATCTACGTTCGGTGCCGTCTTGGTTTGCTACTCCGTCTCGACCAAAAGTTAATTCGAACAAGACACGATCAGTTGAATAATGCTATGAACGAACGTAAAGTTGCAGAGTTGAACATCGATCTGACATTGGTGTTGAGTTCATTTGAATGTGTCAAGTGGCAGTGGACAGTAGAGTTGAGAAATGTCCAGTGTAAACAGGCAAGTGAGCAAACAGAATCGAATCGATGAGAAAATGTCAAGCCGAACAGATCGAATGAGTTCGCATCGACAAAATCCACAGGCGTGATCCTCGCTACTCAGCAGCCGTCAAGCAAACAATGTCAAGTCTTTGCCTTGTCAAGTCACCGAAGTGACTATCACATGCGCCAAAGTTATTATTAACAGTCCGGCTGAGAGTGATAGTTTGGCCCACTGGACCACTAGGCAAGTGCCATTGCAAATTACAATCAGGCCAGCCACCAAATCGTTCAACCCATTCATTAGCCGCAAAAAGAAACTTCATTGCCAGCCAAGTAGCAAACAAGTGCCAACTGGTTCCGAGCAAACATAATTGTCACAGTAACATTGTCATAGTCGATACAAACCGATCAAAGTCATCGATGATCACACAAATTGGTGAAATCTGAATGTTCAATTTGTAGCATTTTCGGTTTAAATTGAACTACAACTGTCAGTTGAGGAAATGATTTGAATGTTGAATCAATAGACTCGAGCCATGTACATGTCTGAAGAGAACGATCGATCGTGATTGAATATGTCCAATGGGTGAAGTGTGTTGTGTTGATTATTTGCTAATCGAACTATTTCACTGGCAAAAGTGTGTTTGCCAATTTCAAGTGAATTAATTCGATCATCGTTAATTAAATCGATTGGTAGTATAATCGGTGAAGCAGGCAGTGCACAGTCACCGTCGGCAATTGCTAGCAGCAGCAGCAGAATTATGTCGTTGGCTGAGTGGTGCCATCAAAGTGCTCCTTCACAGCTGTCAAAGTGTCAATTTGCCAGTATTGACAAGCTAATAGAGCACACCAGAGCAGTCAAATTAATTAGTAAGCAAAGCAAACCATTTTTCATTGCTCACCAAAATTAATATATTATAATTACAGTTTTATATTGCCTGTCACCAGCGGACTCACCACGTTCCCATTAGAGTCATCTCTCAGTGGGTCGGTTTGTGTGCTCAACACCTAATGGAGCGCTTGTCTGCTCTAATCCAGGCCTCGTATAAATGCAAAAATGCAAAGCTAAAAAAAGCGTGTTTGCTACTCAACGCAGTGCTTCGCTTTTTCATTTATACGAGGCCTGCTCTAATCAAAGCTCAACGCGGTGATTTCTGTTCGCAAATTGCACTCAATGGCGACAAATGAAGACAGAGCCACAGTATTTGCCTGAATTCATGCACTGCACATTGCAACATTCAAACACTTTGACGCGTCAACAAAGTCGACAAATTGTGGCAAAGCGAAAGTTTCTCTATTAATTAATTAGCAAATTGAATAATTAATTAATTAATAAAATGCACTTCAACCAAAGATCATTTGCTATTTTAGAATCAATTGGCAAGTACAGTGTCACTTCGCTTGCCATTACACACGCCACAATAGGCAACAAGCATGAATCGACTGAGCCACCTAATCGATACAACATTCCTTTGGTGCTTGGCAAAACATTAAGCTTGAGTTAACTCTTTGGCAAGTTAATCAAAAGTTTAATTTCAATTTTATTTCTTATCGAGTCAATGGCAGAACAAATTCGAATATGAATCATGGCAAATATTGTAGAAGTACGCTAATTTGCATCGATCTTCGTGATTATAATTTGCATAATTGTGAGTCAAATTTGTCTTTGTCAAATTAATATTTCAATTTATATGTAGCAAGCAAATGGCCACTGGTGTATGATTCAGTGCAAGTTGGAGAATTAGGCCAACCCAAGTTTGTTCCTCGATCTCAACATTTCTAAGTGTCAATAATGTTTGTCTTTGGTGGATTGTCAATGACATTGCAATAAAGCCGATTGAACAAGAACCAAGTGCGGTGTAATGAAGTGAAGCAATCATTTCGATTTGATCGACTATGTCTGTGCAACATCAATAAAGAGCAATTTAAATTGAAACAAACACGTCGAGACATCCACTGAAGACCTGTGAGACTGTCCATGTGAAGTGGTTACGCTGGCCAGAGGTACAAAGTTTACAGTGACGCACTCCCACGGGACAGAATGTGCACCAAAAGCAGCACATTGAAAAGCAATAATTCTCGTAATGGCAACGGAGCACTGCCAAATGTGATTCAAATAGCTGACAAGCAGACACATCGGCACTGACTGAAGCCAATTTAATTGACTTTGCAAAGGTGTTTATCAGTGGCCACATATAATGAGTCCCATTTGCCAGTGTCCGTTAATAATTATGCCGATCATCACTTTTGAGCCGTTTCGATCATCCAATTGAGTGGCAATGCAGTGCTGCACATCATTTCTGCTAGAGTTGACTGAAAAGAGACCAAACTGACACTTGAAAGCATCTCTAGCAATTGCTTGGCCCGACCAATGTCCGGACCGAGTAATTCGCGATAATATTATTGCTCAATAGATAATCGAACATTTGTTCAACAAAGCGTACCAAAAGCGAACCAAACAGCGGCTGGCTGAGTGAGTGTCGCAGTGGGCAAATTGGAAACAAATTAAATTTACTTTAGATTACATCATAATAAGTTCGGCCGAAAGTGTAAAATAGCAAAGCATTCAACTCGGTCTGTCTGCCAGTGGGTTAATTCATTGACTTTGAATGGCGCCAGTGCCGAGCCGACAACAATCGACCTTATTATTATGGTAATAATCTCTCGGTGTGTGCTCGACGATGCCCTCACTCCTCTCAATGCACTCGCACATTCACATACACATTTTCTGCACAGAATGGATAATTTGAATTTTATAAAAAGCCATCGATTCGAGATTATATTTTTACTCGAAATTAAAAGCAACTTTGTCATTTCCAACTTTATTAGATTCACATTTCCAATGGCTTTTTCCTCGGTCTCGCATTGGGCCAGTCACACATTCAGCAGATCTTATTTGCAAGGATTTCATTGTTGTCATTGGACAATTTGGCCAATCAAATGCGGAAAGTTAAGTCTACGTCCGTAAGGACAGCGATTTCGTCCATTGTGGTGAACGGAGAATGCATCGAATAAATACATAACACCGCAATAACAATATAATTAGACAAGTCGCCAAATATGGGGCCAGTCGCGTGGAGGCGAGTCGGTAAAGCCAAAAAATTCCATTCTTAATTAAATTGGTAAATTATTACTTGTGCTGCCAAATGGAATCGAAGCCACAACTGGAGACAGACCAACAGGACGATCAAGCCACAATTGTGATGATTCAATACGAACCAAATCATTCGACTCGCCTTATCGCGATCTGCTTGCAGCTTGCCACTGCACCGAAACTAATTAAGGAGAAGCTCGCTGGGAACAAACATAAATAATATATTCCGACATAGATAGAGTTTAAATTGTGCCCATAGTGTACATATATGGACAGTGTCAGTGCGAGCAGTTAGACCACCGACAGCCTCATCTCTAATTCAATCACCAGGGGCAATCAACAAGCTCTGGTCACGAGTGGCCAATGGGCAATGGCCAAATGTTGACCAGCTGGACTCGATTGATCAAATGTGGTCCGAGGATGTGATCGTGGTCAGACAATTTGAGTGAATGGATTGCTACGAAAAGGGCCATTGTCTGTGGAAAGCACCCGAGACTTGTCAAAGGCCACGCACAATAGAGTGAGCGCCGAGTGGAAGCAACAGAATTGGAATTACACATGGCGATTGGGCGGTAAGTGGTTCGCTGATTGCAAGATCGTTGGGCTCATCTTGCATTATTATTCTCCATTTAAAGGGCACAGCACACGGTGCACATTGTTGTAGGCTATCAATTCAATTAGCAAATATAATAAATTAATATACGAGACGAGATGCTGCAGATTGAACCTTGAAGCACGGGACCGAGTTTTGTGTTGTACCGTGCTGCCCGTTCGCATCATCTGTTCGCAGCAATGCATTATTAAAGGGGCCATTATGAGCCAAGAAAATATTGCCTCCGAAGGGAATGCGCCAAGGCAATGAAGGAATGAGGCGAGAAATGAAGATATGCACTGATGGACGAACGAGCTAAATGAGAAATGAACGAACGAACGAAATGAGTCTTAAATGGAGGCAAAACAAATTAAGCGACATTACTGCCTCAGAAGCTGCTGCTGCCTGCCAAATAGGTCGTTTAATTTGCACAGAGCAGCCCAATTTATTATTGCACCGAGCACTAATTAGGACAAATCAATGGGCATAACCCTTCCATGCAATTTTGCCTGATTGGATGAGTAAGATGACCAAAAAGGTGCAATTGGTTGGCCTATGGTGGCGATGCCTTCGGTGAGGAACGTCCTGGTGTACTCGAGTGGCAATATATTAATTATCGAGCGACTCATTACCCTCGATGTAGTAATTTGCATTACACCTCGTTCCCACACGTTTGCCAACTTGGACTAGGTCTAACGTTTCTATTAAAGTTTGATTCACCAGGAATGTAGTACACGGCCATCAGGCGCAGGCAAGTGTTTGAGTGAAAGTTTGTCTTTTCTTGTACAAAACTTTCTTTCCTGGAACAATTTGCCCCAAGACAAGACATAGGGACTGTGGCAAGCATCCATTCATTTCTTATTTATTCGTGGTAATAAAAAATTAATGCCGCCATGTCTTGGTGGAATGAACAGTGACGACTGTGCGGACAAAAGTGAAAAAGAGAACGTGCAAGGTGGTGCACTCAAGCCGAGACAAAACATTTGCATTGCGTTCAGTGGCAACAAGATAAATTGTCAATTGACTCACTCTGCCAGTGATGACACCGGCGTTATCTGTCCGTAATTGTTATCGTATTAGCATCAGTGCGAAACGCAATGCAGACAAGCAAAGTGAAAGCACCAAACGGCAATATTGCAATGCAAATGGTGAACAATGCCTGAGACAAACAATCACGACAGACATTAGTGGCAATTATTAATAAATAAACGTGCACAAGCGTGGTCTGGCGTGAGCATGCATGTACAAACGTGGCCAATGTGGTGAAGTGGTGGTGAAATAGCAAATGCTTTGGGTGCATGTTCACACGCCAACAAACACAACATGAGTGAGTTAAACTGGCACTGCCAACCAGAATAAGCAAAAGAGCCAAGGAGGCAATCAATGGGGAAGATCAATTTGTACCGATTGCTTCGAGTGCCGATCGAATGGCAAGTGATGCAAACATGGTCGAGTGGAGTATTCAATCATCGAGCACCGATTGACTGGTCCCATTAATGAATGGAGCACCATTTATCAATGGCAAATGTATTTACGAGCACCGAAAGCGAGTGTCATCGATTGCACCAACAAGAACACATTTACATTGGACATTGTGGCATTATGGCTGACAAGTCGGCGGCAATGGTCGCAATAACATTTGAAAACATCATCTTTGGCTGGCAGTGAGACAATATACAGGACAGACCATTGTCAGTGCCTTACTTTGCTGTAGCCGAATTAATTCCTTGGCCGAACAAATGTTTTGCTGTCACATATTTTCAATCTTGTCCTAGAAAATTCCATCCACTTTGTCTAGTGGCCGATTGCTGAGACTGAATTGGGTTAATTTGCCATGCAGCGGTGAATTAGCGAACAGGTTCACGTTCGGCTCCATTTCGATGGCATCGATAATTCGGCCAGATATAAATCAAATCAGTGTATTGTCGTTTGCATGTGGCGATGGCACTCGACGTTTGCCAAGACATAATCGAAGCCACACACGCACTGATTAGTGCCGATTGTGTGCGGAATAAAACAAATGGATCGCTTTCAGTGCAATGGCCGTGCTGCTGATGGTAGTTGCTTGTTGGTAGTGATTGGACAGACTCGAACCACGTCTGACAGGAATGCAAGTGACATTCTCAATTCACATTCATATTGTTCATATTGTTCACACTGTTAGTTCCTTTCTCAGCTTACTAAGACACTCACTTAGAAAGCTGCCTCAATTGTTCTCGCCAGTTTTGAACTCTCCACCAGCCCAAGAACATTTGAATGGCCAGAGCAAGTGTTAATGATGGCGCACTTGGCGCAATTTCTCAATTGATAATGAAGCCGATTCATATGATCGGACCGGCCAGTTGATCGAATCCGATCGAGGCAACATCGCTTGTGGTGGTTAGATGATCGGCGATAATGGCGATGAGTGACAGTGCACCTCGGCAGTACAACACTCCATTCCACTCTACAGCAGTGCATGAATTCTTACTTTCAAAGGAATCTGGCAGTAGAATAGGAATTTGGTGATAATGACAAGCACAATGACTCGACTCGATTTAACGCGCTCCGATGGCAGAATCAATTCAAATGCCTAATGCTAATAGCATTGGGCAAAACAAAACTCCAAGTTATTTGCACTTTGCACATGTTGTGTATTGCATAGTGCCAGATTAGGCAGTGGAATGCAAATTCGGTTGTGATGACTTTGCTCTTAATTCACCTCAAACGAATTTCCATGGCTCCGTTCCACATGGAATTGAGCAGAGGAACAATCCGAGAGTACGGTGTCAGTCATTTTCAACAACATCATCAGCATCACCACATGCAAGACCATCCTAGGCAAGCATTACGTGTGTCCAGGCAATTTAATTGTAGTTTAATTTAATTTGATATTGATTGACAAGTGAAATGTTGGTCGGTGGGACGATGGCCACAGCTGCCATTGGTCGCACGTTTCCGAACAGACCCAAGTATTGACAGACTAGATTGGTTCGTTTCATCGCCATCCACGATGGCATCAAGTTTCGTAGCATGTCACTCAGTAATTAATCGATGTCAATTCTGATTAAACCTCCAATCTGGACCGCTCACCGACTGGCTTGTCAGACAATGTCACGGACAATCGATTCTGTGCGCAACGTTAATTCGATGTACATTTTTCTTTCTGAGATCAAATATCGAGCAACAACCGAAATGACAAATTAAGTTAAGGAAAGGCAAGTCACCGCCAGACTCGACTCAAACGTGACTCATTGCCGACTTGTGCACTCGATGGTGCCTAGTCGGACCAGTTGGATTGATTTCAATTTGAAATGCAAAAATATATTACAAGACAATCTGTCTAGTTGTGCGCGAGGACAACTGACGGGGCAAGTGTCAATCAGACAGGCAACACAATGCAACTGACCGGAACAGTGCGCAATTAGACTTGACTCGAGTGTGCGGTGAAAGAACGTGAGGCAATGAGTGCATGCAGATTGTAGCACATGCAAGAGATCGGCCTCATTGCGCCACCAATAAGTCCAATCAAAAGCGAATTAAACATTCAGTAAGATGGTATCAGCGCAGTCGTGTGTCGTGCAATGCGTCACCCAACCAGTTAGTTCAACTGGTTCACCACTGACTGCACTGGGGTTGCACATTAGGCAACTGTCAATTGGCCAATAGTCCAATCCTGGCTTTAATCCTTGCAAGTGTTCGGCCGGACATGTCCAATTACAAAACGGACAATCCACTGTTGACTCAGTGCGCACTCACACCCGGGCCAAATCTCCAAGGGACACTACTCATTGCGCGAAACGTGTGTCACTTTATCACATATAACCAATGATTTATGTCACTTTATTTACCATCAGATTGACTGTCCACCGAGAAGAGTAGGTGTTATCGCTTTCAATGCGTTTCCAATCGATGTCCTTAATAATAGATGCATTGGTGACCATCGGACAAGTTCCACCAGATGGAAAGCCACCTAGAGCGTTCGTGGATATAACGAGCTAAACCGAGCTGGCTGCATATAAGAGAAATGTCCCGCTGTTCTGACTTCAATGGGCATCAGACCAGTAGAGCACCTCGAGCCTGCGAGCGCATCCCTGTCAACCATGGCAGCACGCGTTCTCGCCTCACCTCGGTCAGGGTCGCCAGTCGTTCAGTCCTCTGTTGGCCACTCGTGCTTGTCCCTGCACAGTCGGTCAACTCACTTATTGAAGTAATAAATCAATTGACATTATTAGACCTATCTATAATGGGACACAGGAACCTGACCGGCAGGGTAAAGTGCACAAGACATCCCATTAGCGGTAATGAGAATAACTACTGCCATAAAAAAGGCAATGACCATTGGGAAAGACTGAGTCCATGTGACGAGATGTGCAAAGATGTGCCCCCTGAGTGAGTGAAGAGAGAAGCGAACCAATTTGGTTGGTTCCAATTTGGCCACTTGCAATCTATTGACTTGGCCCATTAGCGTCAATGCGCACACCAATGGATCTGCATATAAATATAAATTAGCCAATGAGCTCATATTTCAACTGACAAATTGGCAGCACAACAGCATGCTATGGTCCAATTGATTACAATCGGGTCCGTTCGACAGGAGTACTCTAGTGGTGGTGATGAACCTATGAGCAATGGCTCGAATTGCAACAGAACGAGTCCTCCTCAACGAGGTCCCAACCAGAGATCGGCACAGTGCTACTAGCTAATCACAATAATCAAAAGTGACACTCACTGCGGTACCACCCATAAATTAACGGGACCAGGGCGCGCTCTCTGTCCAATCAACAACAGCAATTGCACCACCAAATGCTGTGAAGCT
Organism: Rhizoglyphus robini; assembly: GCA_023373905.1. NCBI lineage: Eukaryota > Metazoa > Arthropoda > Arachnida > Sarcoptiformes > Acaridae > Rhizoglyphus > Rhizoglyphus robini. The sequence continues at coordinate 6,043,114 of JAKIJQ010000001.1, read as the reverse complement.
AATTTATCCGGGGTGCACAACACAATTGAGTGCTCAAATAGCGCACCAAAGTGTAAAGTTTGCAGGAAACAAACCAAGGGAGAGGCGTGGCACACTGTCCCTTCGACAGAGTGGTGCTAATTTATGGAGTGGACATGTGGACTGGGGAGTATTGAATCATTGCATACATTCCTACCAGTCACACTAAGTGCAATCCTTGCGGGCCCAATTGAACTGAGAATAGCAGTGAAAGTGGTCAAGGGAGGCAGTGGGGGTGAGAATGGTGGCGATATTATGTGACACAAGCAGTGTCAAATCGAAGCCATGTGCATTGTAGTCTGCGACAAAGTGAATCGGTCACAGGGAAGTGTAACAGAAAGCACTCGTGACAATCACAACAAAGCAGCAATCAATGTGGCCAATAACGGTGGGGCAACCACTTGGCGAGTGTGCTGCAGAATGGAATGGAATGGAGATAATGATCTGAGCAGTCTGGTAAGTTGGGCCAGTAGAAGCTCTCGCCAACACCTCTCAGTTCGGGCTGTGTGCCTTGAACATGTGACAAATTGTGGTGCACGAGCTGGTAAATTATTATCAATGCCCTGACAAACAGTTTCCCTTGCAGTGGCACTTAGCACTCAGCGGTGATCGTTTAGTGCCACCAAGGCAATACACAAACTAGCACCGCTGGCAAGTGCAATTGCCAGCGTGGTCAAATAGCATAGTTTGGTGTCTGGTGAGCAACAACTTTATGTCAACCGGAATGGCCTTTCCGACTTTCACCAAGAGAGGATTACTTCAATGGCTATTCGGTGGCATTGGCTACATTTGAACAAACCCATCAACACATTACATCCACAACTGTACATTCACCCAAACACAGAGAACTATTTTGCAAGTCTACAGGAGTGCAGGAATGTTCATACAAATTGGACATTTATTGGCACCAGGCCTCTCATGATTATGCTCTGTGGGCGATGTGGAACGAGAACCGTCCACTTCATAAAGACGTAACTTTAGACCTAACAGCGCTTCACCTAATAGGAGAGTGTGCTTTATTGCCCCCTGCCTTCTACAGTGCTATCGCTGCCCCAAACCAAAACATACTAGCACAGTGTTAATTTGTGAAAATATCAGCTGATTTGTTGTTTTATTGACTTCACATGTTCTGACACTCAGTGGTGGATAAAAGTTATACTTACCAGAAAATGTTTTCCAAGTCAATTAATCATTCCCGACTCACAATTTAGATGTTCCAATATCCAATTATCCCAAATCCAGCCCAAAAATTGGAGCCCACGATTAAAGGGAAGTTATTTTGGCCTCACTGAACTTTGCATACTCGTGGCTTAGTGGTCAAGGCGTTTGCTTTGCAAGCGTAAAGTCCAGGTTCGACTCCCGGTTACGGACAATTTTTTTCGGTTTATTTTTAATTTCTTTTAGACTAGAAATGATCACAACTACTTAAAATTAAGTTAAAAACATCAAATTGTTCAAATTAGTTTAGTTTTGGTGACTTTTATTCGAATTGTATCTTACCTTTAAGGTACTTATAAATTGAGACATAAATGTGAAAATAAAAATGAATTGCATTGGAAAACATTCCAAAATTGCTTAAATATCAATTATATAAGTGTTTCAACTCAAAAAACCTCAAAGTAATTCAAAAAAATATTCCGTAACCGGGAATCGAACCTCAGACTTTACGCTTGCAAAGCAAACGCCTTGACCACTAGGCCACCAGTATGCAAAGTTCAGTCAGGTCAAAATAATTTCCCTTTAATCGTGGGCTCGAATTTTTGGGCTGGATTTGGGATAATTGGATATTGGAACATCCAAATTGTGGGTTAGAAATTATTAATTTATCTGAAAAACATTTTCTGGTAAACATAATGTTGTTTATATTGCGAAAAACCAACAAAACTGCTTCCATCTGAAAATGTAAACAATGCTTTCACACGATGAAAAGCAATACACTGTAGAAGGCAGGGGGCAGTAACGCACACTCTCCTATTAGGTGAAGCGCTGTTAGGTCTAAAGTTACGTCTTTATGAAGTGGACGGTTCTCGTTCCACATCGCCCACAGAGCATAATCATGAGAGGCCTGATTGGCACTGAGTGAGTGCACACTGAGGCGATAATTGACACCGTCATAATGCCGTTCAATGCATATTCAATTTGGCAATCTATTTATTTATTTATTTATTGACGGTCCCATTCTTAATGGGTTTGCAAGAAGTGAGCCAAAAAGTTCAACACACAGGCAGACATGTGGAAAGAAGGCCATGGAGCACATAATTTCCGGCAAAGTGCACCACACAAACAGAGCCACTGAATAGATACAAAGTGGCGAGATGTGACACTCGGGGCTAATTCTCACTCCCCTCACACTGCTGCCACCGATCACCAGTGCACCAGTGGCGAAGAAAGCATTAGGGGCCAAGTCGGACACCGAGGCTAGTCTAATCCTGAGTTGTCTCAATCGAGTCAGTGTAAAATATTGAGTCGAATCAAAGTTTGTGAAACAATTGATCCAGACCACCAAGTGCACGGTAGAGTAAAGCCGAGTGGCACGCACGGGCAGCAGAGCACACACCCACCTCGGAACAAGTCAATTTGCGATGTAATTTCATGCATCACGCAAAGCACATTAAAGCACGATGGTGGCATCGAGTAAATGGCATTTCGTTAGTGTTCCCAGTGCGAGTCGAACAGGCTCACAGGCAAATAGCCACTAAGGCGCACTATTGTCAATTTATTTTCGAAAATTAAATTATTTTGTTGCCATTTCTCAGGCCTAATTCGGACAGAAGACAAAGGCAAGTCTGTGTCGATTTGTTGTCAGTGCCAATGGCAGCAATAAAAACAAATTGATTCAATCGGATCGCATTGACTGGCGAACGGGCAGTGGCACATGTACATTGTGCTGCACGGCAGTGAACACTTTAGTCCGTCCACCGAATAAATTACTGGCTTAATAGTGTGCCAGTGCGCTAAGGTGATACCGATACAAAGCGGACAGGCTATACATAGTAGCCAGATAAGCAGACAAATCCGTAATTACCGAATGAACCAGTGTGCCTCTGTGCAACGGAATTATTATTAAATCGAGTCCAGTTGCGTTATTAATTATTAATTTGGCAACTAATAGCTGAGCAGACTATGCCAACAGAGTAATGATCGAAAATGCATTTGCCAGCTCGATCGACAAGCAACGTTATAACGCGATTCAGTTGCCACATTGCACACAACACCACTGGTAAGTGAGCCATTGAGGCAAGTCAATCTCACTTGGTTGGCAGCTGACTTGTAAGAGACCGAGCACCGATGGCTACTCGATTATGCTACCGACTGGCTATAATTGTCTGTGTCACTTGTGCATTGACACACCAAATATGTAAATACACATAGGCCAACTTAAATCCCCAGAGGATGGAACATTTCCACAGTGGGACTGTAAAATAAGAGTCAGCAAGATGGATTGATAATAGATCATTGCCACTTCAAACGACTATAAATAGAGCGAGTTGGTGTGGATGGGCCAATCGAGAGAATAATTAATATCGTTTAACAAATATAAATCACCACAATTAAAATGTGCGACTTGACCGAGGACGGCGACAATCCAAACAGCAGCACAACCAATGCACACAATTGATGAATGCCAAAAGGCCTGAGCGGTGGCGAGAAGTGAAGTGAAGACATTTCTCTGCCGGACACTTTGATCAACGCTGTCGAATGTTAATTGTAAAACGCACATCATTAGTGCCATGCACAAATAATTTATGGTTATCCTCACAAGACTGGGTGCATGTCACTTTTGATTAGCATCCCTCTGCATCTGGCCAGCTATAAATGATGCTAGTCTCGTGATGCGGAAAGATCAAATTGTATTAGGTCAGGCAGAGTAGTCCAATATCGCCCAATAGTAACATTCAGTCGAATAGGTCGAACGGGCAAATGGGTACCCTAATCGATGTGTCACATGTGTCGGGTGGAAGGCGAAATCCACAGCAGCAGCAAGCCAACGGACTTGCAGTGATCTATAACCTTGCAGGATTTGCCTGCCGAGAGAGGCAATCAGCTGAGAATTGAATTATGACCGAATAAATGCCTCGAAAGTAATGAGCAAGGAGATATAATGAAATCAGTGGAGTGACGAAACGATTGGCTCACTTGTTCGATTGATTCGATCAATGTGCAATTCGGTGCACATAAACGATGCCAGATAGGTCCGCCAAATGGCAATGGACACAGCTCCAAAGTGGTGAAACGGAATGGCCGTTGGAGATGTGGTGAGTGGCATTGCACTGAGACATTAGCCTAAAACACAAGTTGTCCAGCTCGCTGTCCGCAGTGTCACAAGCGAGCAAACATGCACTCTCATTTGCATCTGCTCTCAGGGTTAAGTCAACACATTTGAGCTAAGTGGAGAAGCAATTTGCCACTAAGAAATTCATAAAGTGAGTGCCTTAATTGCTTGAACCCTATTCAGGGAAGCACTAAGCCTGCCGTTGAAGATGTAAGAGTGAGATGCAAAAGGAAGCTACACTCGGCATTCGAGGCACAGACGCAAAGGTCGACACGTGAATGTGCATAAATTGACTCGATTCGATGGTGTGGGGGCACTGCTCGGTGCGATGTGATTAATTCGTGCACGAGAACTCGATCTGTGCGATGCTTGGTCCCGATTTAATGCTACACCAGACAAACAGACAGACAGACATACAGACAGCGATTGCATTACGCGGCAATAAATTACATCATCGAATTATTATTGGACTTACTTTTTAATATGAACACTCCAAATCAAACCGCCTCTCCCCCACTGCTTGCCACGATTGCATTTGTCCGAAGGAGCGAGATTTATTCCATTTGGCTCGTCTCATTTGATCAGTGACCATCGTGTCATTAGTTGTGGCCCGATCCAGCATTGAGCCATATCGGTGCGATCATTCAAATGGTGGTCACATCATACAATATTTATTGCACTGCCACATCACATCACTGACCACTTGCCTTTCACATAATCATTATGGCAATTATTAGTTCGATTTCTATTGAAATATTTCCCCTCAATATTGCCACTTTGAAGCAAACAACAAGAGCAACGAGCCAGTGGAGAGGGAAACCACCATCCCGGTGACCAATACCACCAGCAGCATTAGTACCAGCACTTTGGTAGCAAGTGAAAGCATTGAATGTTTCAGATATAACAGTTCCACAGAGGCACAGCTGCCCGTACGGAAAGACAAAAACTGAGTCTGACCGTCTGAATGAACTTTTCAATGTCTTCAGTGTAGCGGAAGAAAACATCTGCCAAAACATTTGTCCACTAAAGACACGAAGATACTCTTGGCACGAGAACAAACAAAAGTACACTCACACGAACCGGGCAAGAGCCAATGATGCACTTTGCATTGCTCCGACCAACAATGCTCCTCACAATGTCAATCGGCACAATCGATGAAGATCCAGACCAGACACGGGTGAGTCACCCTAACGAGAAACACCAGTCTACAAGGCCAAGTACAATTTCCTGTTCCGCTTTGTTTCGATTCAGTCTAATTGTGTCTCAGTAGAAGTGAAATCAATGGAAATGTTCTCTAATGAAATCAACCGAATCGATCATCTAGTGAGTGACATGTGGCCGGTGAGTGGTGGTGGTGTGTGTGTGTGTGACCAAGTGGCGGTCACTTGGATGTGGTGCCCGATGCCGCTGTCACCACTGACCGAGACAAGTGCCTCAAGCGATGTGTCTTGTCAAGTAGAGCTTGTGGTCATGTGGTGTCATCGCTGTCTGGCCAATTAGCAAGCGATTACGCGTTGAGCAATGCAATGCGAGTAGCTAAATGCAAGTTCTAATTAGAGCAAGCATCACAGTCCTAGTCCAGTGCATCACCTTAAGCACGGCCAATTGGCCTCACCAACGAACCGATCCGATTAATTCACAAAGCGGATCTATTTCACACACAAAGCATAACTTGGCCAATCTAAATTTGAAATTAATTTCCCTGCCTCAACGTATGAAGCAATAGAATCAATTAAATAGATTCGATTTAATCGTTTCTTCTGGAGAAGTGCCACCGGGCCGACTCTGCTCTCGGTTATTAAATGTAATTATCTGTTCACGGAGGCCATCAAACGACAGGAGAAAATTAAGAAATTCGAACCAAGGCAAGTGGAAATCTACTGCAGGGAAGTTTACTTTACGTTTATTGCAAACTCGACCAGCGAGGCAATAGCTTCATTGTGGAATGGTTTGGTGCACTTGCACTACCAATGCTAACATCGTTATCGACACTTTCTCACCGGACAGCACCGAGCACTGTTGAGTATACTGTTTGGGTCAAGTCACCAAGTGACATATTTTGATCGATTGCCCTTTGCTTCACAGAATTGGCTTTGTCCACTCGTCAATTGACTGATGGATTGGCGGCATGTGAGTGATGGGAGACATGTTCGTGCCCACAGATACTGCCAGGCACTTGCCGGCCAGGATCGATGTAGTGGAAAGGTCAGCTTCGATGGCATAACCAGTAGATCACATAGGAACATGGCCCGCCACCAGTTGGGCAGGCCAATTAAAAGTATTAGTGTGGAGACAGACGTTAGAATCGATTCGATAATTAAATGGACGGAATGGATGGAATGAAAGTGATGCACTGCACAAACAGACCGACAAAGAATGAGAACCAACAAGGCAACAATAATCGATTGGAGAGGAAAGGACAGAGGCCAGTGTGGACAGTTGTTTGCACAAAGGCACATCGCACCGAGCACCAGAAATGGCATTTATCTCTATGCTTGGCTTGCCTGACTGCTCGCTGGCTCGGTGTTTGCATTTTCACATGAGTGCAATCGCTAATTAAGTTTCTCCTGGCTGTATCTATTCTTTTGGACAGTGCCTAATTTGGTCTATCAATTCAACTTGACCGTGAGTGTGATGAGACTGATGAGAGTGGTCAGTGGTCAGTGGTCATTGCTGCTCGGTGACTTGATATTCTCACTGACCGCCAGTGCACTGCGCCATATTACATGTATCATCACATGTCCATTATCAGGCCACAGCTCACCGGTCTCAGTGGCCTCTCATCGACAGCACTTTGCTTGCTCTAAACATAAAAACAGACAAGCAATCGAGAATGCAATCACAAGTAACGATCAGAAATTTAAAATCCATCCAGCACTCGACAGTAGTCCAGTGGCCAGTGCACTGGCCCAACCGAAGCGAGTGTTGAATTATTTAAATGCCATTGCCGACTGTGTTTGTGTTTTAATTAGACAAAGCAAACACATTAATTATTATTGCTGCGCCGATTCGATCTCGAGCAGCACACAATGACCGATCCAAGTGAATGCAGCTGAATGGAAGACGAACAAATTAAATATTAATTTATGACTCGCTCAGTGACCAGTGGACTATTTCAATTTGCAATCAAACATTCGGCCCAATTCTGCATGTCCGCAGTGGACAAGCTCAACACATCCGGTTACCGGAAATTTTGATAGAAATAGTTCCGGTGATGAAGATTCAAGCTGAGCCAACAAGGCTCGAGTAGAGATGATCATCGAAACTGGATCACTCGCGGGTCATAACGAGTTGCATTATGGAAATGGCACGATTGTCTCGATTAGGCCCAGACCAGACTGACTAATGATGCTCGACCCAGGCTTAATTAAAACTGCTTATTATGTTGGTGGTTATATAAAAACTGTGCAAATGATCGCACCAAAGAGAAAAAACAATTTAGTGAACTGTCCAGTGTGTAAATTTTGCCAGATGAAAATGCGAAAAATTACTAATAGAAAGCCACTGGCAATAGGACTGGATTGGCCAGGCTTATGCATGTCTCAATACGCGGTGAGCGTGCCAGTGTGATAATGCGTCAGGCAATGAACAAGCAAAAAAGCAAGCTTCATTTCATGGCTCACTTGTCCGTAATTAAGGTTAGGAGCGATGCGCCAAATGACACTCCGAAGGCCATTACTTGTCTGGCAATATTCAAATGGCGCATCACCTAAGTGAGCCATCAATTATTGAGCACACCGACAAATGGACTGTTTGAAGGCAATTGAGATGAGCGGTAGGCAAATTAAAACTCAGTAAACAGCACCATTACCGCACTAGCTTTGCGCAATTGTCTCCAAATAAATTCCCAGTGCCATTCATTAAATATTAAACCGTTGTCAGACACTTTCAAGTACGGTATCGTCCTGAGCAAAACAACATGCAAGTGCATATAAATAAAGTAATACAAAGTTGGCCAATTGTCAGTGGTGAACATGTGTCATTTATTAATTGAGCAGTGATCACTTGTGTTAACGGCACTAATGTCATTAACGACAATATTCGGACAACATTTATTGGCCCGTGTAGATAAATGGCGTGAGCAGGCAAACCGAGCCAACATAATCCGGCCAATCATTTGCAGACATTCGAACGAGGTGCACAAGTACTCGACCAGTGTGCTCTCAATGACCGGAAAGAGTGTCCTAATCGATTGGAGATGTGTTTGGTATGCAAGCAGTCATCGTGGTGGTGCACAATAAATGGGCCAATTAGCCGAGTGCTCATTTCTAATTGGCCACTCGGACCCAATCGGGACATGTAACAGTGCAATCGATTGGTGCGCAGACAGAGTGCTCTACTGCTGGTGGATCAGCGAGTGTCAGTGCGATCAGTCGTAAGGTTCTTAGACTAATCCAAACATTATCCGGCAGTAATAAATGGCACTGCATCACAGGCTAATGTCATGTCTCACTCAATTATCTCTGGTTTAGTGTGCACAGGGCTCAACTGGCACTATTGAGTATTTGCACTGCCATAAATAATATCAATAAACGTAATGGTCATTTAATTTAATTTAATTACATCTCGGCCCATCGCGGCACTGCACTCAGAATTAAGTCCAGCCGAGGACGATGGATCGTAATTAACTTAATCACAACTCGATTGCCAATTGAGTCCAGTGCCAGTCTGGCCTGGTTTGTTGGGCCACAGTGTAGCACAGATCCAGTCGGGCAATGCAATCGCCGAGTGCCATCACCAGTGGCAATATTAATATTCGAATGCGACTGCCACACTCGCCACTTTATTGCCCTTTCAGTGACAGTCTCATTAAGTGGCATCGATTTGCGCTTATCTCCAATGCTCTACTCCGTGCCCATTACCTTCATTTGGTGGTCGAATCAATCAATAGAGCAATTATAAATTGTCGCTCTAGCATTTCAACTCGTTCGTATGATTTGAATGTATTGCCATTGTTAGTGCCCACACGATCTGCCAACATTGGATGAATCACTCGAGTCAGACAGACCAACCGAATCGAACTGGCCACTTGCCACTTCACCCATCACTTTCCATTCAGCGTGTTTGCCTTGAAGTGAGCACAGCCAGTGACGTGTTGTCTTATCCTCCCATCGAGCATTGTAAAGCAGCAATGGCAGCACAGGCTGATCACTAGTGATCAGATGGGAGGCCTGTCAATTATCAATAATTAATATCCATTCTTCAGTATCGCACATCACATCTTGTCCTGTGGCGAGTATGCCGAATTAGTGTTCATTTAATTGGTCACATAAATCATCACTCAGGGCAAGTATTGCACCGAAACTCAGGCCGAGGCATTCAAGCCAATTTGTTCGCACTCATACCCAACGCCAGTGGAAGGGTCCGTCCATTAATACCGTTCAGGGGAATTAATTACATTTCCCAGTGATGAATGACTGTCCACACCGAATTTGCGCGCATCGATTCAATTGATAATAAATAGCCATTTGACGCAATCGAACCAATTTAATCTCGGCTAAGGAAGATTCCAAACATTTCCAAATGGAAGACACCGATCAGCCAAAGGGTAAAAATAAACCAGTGAAAATCCACAGAAAAGGTAAAGGGCAGAAGCAATAATGAATTGACACAAACAAAATGTAAAGAACGACGAGTCTATATTATTATTCTACATCTGCACAGCAGATTTCGAATTCCGTGAATTACAAAACAAATCGAATGTAAATAAATTAGATATGAATTGAATTTACATTTATATCGAATTCAATTATAATCAAATCAACGGAGATAGTGTTAGTGTGGCAAATGCAGTGTTTACCTTGCAATAATCGCACTAATTCGATAATTGAGCGATCGAGCACAATCGTAGATTGATCATTCTCAGTGGAAATGGAACTGTCTCGGTCAGTAAGAGATAAAGTGAGAAACCATAGAGTGGAGATAATGAACTTAGCCGAGTGCGAGCCGACACGAATCGGTCCATTAGTGAAGTGTCCATTAGGCACATGTGGCACGAACACTTCTGCCTACAATCGCATTAACTGGATCGTTGGCCACATGTTGCAAGCAAGTCTTAGTGCTAATCCCTTTCGGACAGGATGCATTCTCTCTTGACTGTGAAAGAGCACACTTGACCAAGGAAAGCGGCAATGAAAAACTTTAAAGGAATCGCCTTCACTTGTGCCTCGGGGTCAATTAGCAATCCAAATTAGCGATAGCAAAGTGACACTTGGTTACACAAATGAGACAAAGTCAACCATCGCCATCATGGACCTATAAATAACTTGACCATTACACCAAGAGGTTTCGTGCTTGTAAGCAGGTCGCTAATTTTAGAACTGTCAACATCAATAAGCGATTGTGTCAAACGTGTCGATTTGTTTGGCACACCAAATCACTCGACAAACTGTCAACAAACGTACTCGAAGGCGACAAAGGGTGAAAGATGAGAGCACTCGAGCAGAGCATTGTTTCATTGTGCCTGCTCAGTGAGCTCATGAGAAGTGCTCACACAATTAGCACTTCTGTCAGAATGTAGCCAAACAGAGCACCCTCATTACCACAGTTTGATTCTCATTTTAATAACCTCTATATATACCGCTCAATGCACAATTGGCTCAACCGCCAGTGTGGCTCGTTGCTGAAGGCAATTCGGTTAACTCGATCCAATTTGGCCATCACCGAGCAATGCTGCCTGCGAGAAAGCAGCTAACTCAGTCACATTTCTATTGTTATTCAAAACAAGAACAATTATAGAAATTAATTGTCACAATTTCCTCATTGGTACGACTAGAATCGAGTCACCAAGTGAATGCGGTGACCGAGCTGGTTTAAGTAGACTGACGGTTGACCACTAATTGCATTGCTTTATCGCGTCATGCACAACAACAAAACTCAAACCGCAGTTACCAATTGGAATTATTCTATCCAAGTGAGACAAGCGAGACAATTAATTAGCTTCGGAGTGAGTCACCAGTCCGCAGAGGCGTAGCCAACCAATTCCAGAGCGCACGTGTTCAGGATGTCTCTGTCATTTGACCAAAGTAGACCTTGGTATAGCCTTGTTGACTGGTTCCGAAGAATAGATTCCATTATTCCATGTCATTCCAGCCTGAGAGTGTCACCTAATATCGAAAGGGGACTCGGGTCGGGTCTTTGTTGTGGCATATCGATGCCGAGAGCTATGTGAGAGCGAACACAATGAAGTATTGCGTGGAAGTGACATGAATTGAAGCAACCTGAGCAAGCCCAATTCACTTGTGGGAAAGCATTCACCAACAAAGAGACAACATTAATATTCGCGGATCGCGATAAGAGTTCGATGTTTGAATTTTAAGTTGCCAATCGTCCACAAACAAGCAATGTTACCAAATATCTGAATGTTGCTCTTGGGTTGAAGTGTGTTACAATTGTCTGCTCTAATTCGAGCCGAGAAGTGAGCAAACGAGAATGCAATAGAGTGCAAAGTGTCTCATTGTGATTGGTCGATGGTTATTTGGTCTGTGCGAATTTGCATATAATTGCCAAGTGACTCACCAAGTAATGTTCCAATTGTGTTCTCAGTGGTTAGCACTGTCCGAGTGCGATTAATAAATGCCAACTAGCCAGTGGCCAGCGGTGAGCATTTGGTGGCACAAGTGTTGCCCAAATGGTCACTTGCCACGCAAACACTCAGTCGGCAAAAGCACCTCACCAAGGACATGTGTCATCGAGCAAGGACCCAAAGCTGTGTTTAGCGTAGCACCCAAACTGGCTTTGATGTGTTTGTCACTGTTGGGTCAGTGGCCATTGACCAACTGTGCCCATGGACGCCATGCAGTTGTAATGACTGCCTGCAAAGTGGTGCCAATTGCAATTGCATGCGTTAATCTTTGCACAGTTAATCTAACCGTTAATTACCAGGGCACTATGAACACGAGTTGTGAATTTGCTCACAAGTGCTTGCGTGCGGTGCGGCCGGGCCGAATGAAAAGGTAACAACCGGCAATAAAATTGAAATTGATTAACTTTAATTAAGACAGGCGCCCAATATGGAGATTACAGTGGGGTGCTGGTGCCTTGCTGCCGTGGCACTGTTCCAGATGACAGCTCGACAAAGGCGCCGAATTAACGAGTCGGTTATTAATTGACCTGCAAGGTGTGTTCTGCCTGGCTGTCACAAATTGATTCATTTACGGAGGGTGAGAGTGCACAAAGCGACCAAGTTGGGACTAGTGTACTTCATTGGTGCCAAGTACAAGTGACTAGAGCAAGGCAATCCAATCACGAGATAATTGAGCCAAACAAGTCCATTAATTGATGCAGCGCCAATGCAAATTTGGCTCAGGCCATCACCTGGCTCCACTCCAACTCAATGTCCGATCAGTGGAAGGTACCGAAACGGTATTGGCCCACATATCGACACGGACAGTCCATTCAACACCATTATGCATTGGCAAAACAAACAAGCCAGTCAATCAGTATGGCACTGGCGACAATAACAAGAGACAGAATTCATTAAGCACAAGCACACAAGCACACAAATGACAAATGATCCTTCTGGCACAAGAGAACAAGTGATTTAGCCACCACCACGGCCACCGTGATAAATGACCACTCCTGTCAAAACTGGGAGGTATTCCTTCCTGCTTATTCTGTTGCTCATTACTGCACTTGCCGTTCATTATCATTTGCATATGAACATTCTACTGATCTGGTAGGTGCAAATCACTGACCAATTCGGAGCTGAATTCTACTGAATCACTACAGTGGTCCAAGTGGTTGCCTCTACGAACAGAAATGCCAAATCAATTGGCCCAGTTTGATTAGTGCCAAATAGATTTGCCACTGACTAGTGGGCGCAATTTAATAAAGACCAAATAAATGACCGTCATGAGCAAACAGCCAGCTCGACTCGATTTAGTGCATTGTTGACACGGAAGGACAAACTTGGCCAAATCAATCGAATGAACCAAAAGAGGTGCGTGTCGCCATATTGACAGTTCACGTCGCCCATTAAACTGTGCACAACAATTCACTCCACTGGGTTAAGTAATCTCCCGATTGCGATCGACGCAAGCTAAAATGTCTCCAGTGTGAAGGCATAAATCATTGCAAAATTAATATCTTCAATCTGGCAAAAGTGAGAGAATTGGATTTTCTTGGTTTTGTAGCAAAAAGAAAACTTTCTATAGTACAAACGAATAGTGTATCAATCGATGACAGAGCAAGCCTAATCGAATCAAAGCGGCCAATGGATTAGGCCGAGCCAAGGTCTATTTGTTTAGACAATGCAATGTGTGTTGTTGCCAAATCGCACCGAGTCCTAGTGCACTAACAAATGGCACTTGACACCTCGCTCAAGTCCACACGAGACAACTTGACTGGCGAATGTGTCGACTCACTCGCCCCACAAATGGAATTGCCTGCATTGCATGTACAACGAGGTGTTCAAGCAAACCTGAATAAAGTGACTGGGAATGAAGTGAGCTGGAGTAGTGAGCAATTGCAACGAATCAATGCACATTTGTCTCGTACTTATTTGTAATTAATTCCGCATCATAACTAGCTGCTGTGTAAATATGAAGGTCCAATTGCGATATGGCACAGCGATCAAATGGCAACACAACAAACAGTCTGTTTGTTCAACAGCGCCACATCAGAGATGACCAGTCTAATTAAAATGGACACCATTTCGGAATGGATATCAATTGGTGTGCTGGTCATTCAAGTCTTAATAGAACTAATACGCCACTGGCGAGGGTGACGCAACGATCACTCCAATGGCCACAATGCATTAAAACAGGTCATCAATTTGGACTCTATACTCGGAGTTAAATACATTTCGAAAAGCAATTCCCCACCAGATGACCATTAACCGACCAACGAACAGAAATATATTCCTCATGCCATGGCAATGTGTTGTAATCAAGTGAACAAAGAAATAGGCAATAAATTTAAATTTAAATCCATCGCACTGCCATCACAATACATTAGTGAACATTTAAAAGTGCAGGTACGTCCGAGGGAAAGAGGAGAGGTGGCCATGATGAAAGTCATTTTGGTTGACCAAAAAGCACAAACACCAAAACGGTATTAAAGTGGCAATTTAACTAAAACAAATAGCAATGCCAAAGATGAACGCTAAAAGGCCATAAACCTAATGGAAAAAGTGATGCAGTCCGGCTGGATACCGAGACGCGAGAGTTTAATATTTATGAAAGTATCGATCGGGACGCACTTGAACGGGTTAACCGAGTGAACACCGCCACTCCATCTCACAACCAGCATCAGCACAAAACCTTTCTTCTGCTTCATTTTTTCCGATGGAATTCATCGGTGCTTGGACTACGTCGGCACCAAACGATAAATTGTGCAGAACGGAGAGGCCATTCTCCCTTGACTGACCACAAATCGATTAGATTGCACGGATAGAGATCTATAAATTAAGTTTACACCAAATCTACGATGCACCACCGAGGACAGCCGAACACTGATGGGCCCACTTTAAAGTGGACCACTGCCGGACACGATCTGGGAAATAAGTCAATAATTTAATTTGTGTCCAACATACAGACGACAGGCAGCACCATCGGCACCGGCAAGTAATCGTCTTGATCACAATCATCATTATCATTAGAAGCAAATAATAGCTCCATTTGGGAGCAAATGGACGTTGCTCAGTTGGGAGAGACTGCCAGTCTGGTTGTCTTTTCGATGATGAGTTATTGCACCGAGAAATGGATTTATTTGTGCACTTCCATGCGAGTGCATCCTTTTAGTCCATCTCGGTAGGTAGAGCTGACACTGGCACACCGGCCAACACAGCTCTCACAATGGAGTACAATGCAATCAGCTCGGTGGAAAGTGCCTGGTGAGAGCATTATAATTCACCAATTGGCCATATTTTATGGCGAGATTGAGCTGCATGCCAGATTGGCCCACTGCCGCCGTTCAAATACACAATCAACGAATTAATGAAGTCGAGAGACAACGTTTTAATTTGCAAATCTTTCCGAAGCCATTTCACTGCCTACCTGTAATAGTAATGAACACAAATTGAGCTATCAATTATGAAAATGGCAAGTGGCAAAGTGAAACCATTCGAAGCTGCCAACAAGGGAACAAATGACCAGAAGGAGTGAGTAAGTGAACACAAACATGGTGTGCTCGATCGATTCTGATCTGACAGTGAGATCGACCGCGTGGCCAATCAATTTCAATTTGTATAATTAACTCAAGTCAAAGCTCACTCGACAGCGAACATTAATCAAACTCAATCAATGCATTATTTTACAATGAATTGAAAGTTCAAATTAGCTTTACTTTTGGTGGATTTGTTTGTTTATTGGGGCATGCTGCAGCAGGCAAATTATTAATTCGCTATTACCGCAGTGGAATTGCTCGACTCGAGATAATTGCAATTAGCAAATTAGCAAGATAGATAAACGGAAACGAGAAGAAGGCAAGAGAAGAGCACAAATCAGTGTGGACAAATCTAGGCCAAAATTGGTTGGTGCAGACTTGTGAATTATAAAGTCAAACTGGAGGCTAGATAAACACGGTTCCGGACGTTGGACGAGCAGCGAACGGTAGTGGCAAGTAATTGCAGCCAAGGCAGCCAGCAAATTGCATATTTGCATAATTCGAATTAATTCATTATTCAATCACCGACCGAGTGAGTGCACATAGTACGCCTTGGATCGCGCGTTATCGCAGCAAGACCAAATTCATTAAGGCCAACCAGTGGCGGGCTAATTTGCTCCTCGGTCCGACTGACTGTGTGTGCCATTGCATCGCTCCTTGGGCAATCAGACTTGATTAATTAGTCCGGCCCGAGTCATCACTGGTTGACTAGCTCGAGAGAGGTTAAATCACCCCATTACTACTGGCAGACTCTGATTGCTCACCAACGAGACACTGGCCACACGCAATCTGCAGCTCGTTAGTCAGTCCACAGTTATTATGATAGTGCACCAAATGGTCGATTACAATGGGTGAAGTCACAAATTAAAAATTGCCTCAATTTGAGTGGTACTTTTAATTCAATTTCATTGGTCGCAGAGCAGGTGGCAATTGAGCCGAGTCGAACCACCTCGGCACCGGTCCAAATTGGAACTATTACCGAGTAATATCGCCTCCAAATGACATTTGTGCACCGCTGGACCAGTGATAAGACCTATAGCCAATCTTGGCAAGCAGGTTTAATGCCTCTCCAATGTATACACAAGCGACACATAAAGATAATTCACCAGGCAATCATATTAATACAGCAATTATTGACAGACATTACAACCGGCCGCTACTGAAGGGCTGCTGACCGACCATAATCGGACAATAGTGTCGGATCGTAAAAAGACACCGACCAGCCTTGTCTTGGGCTGCTCAATATTGCAAATTCGAGCAAATGGATACTAAAATGCTCTGACCTACAAATGACACTCGTCCATAAATTGGTGCACAATTCTAGTTGGCTGTAAAGCAAAGAGAAGCAGCAACAACAAAGCAAATGAGAACGTGCCAACAAAAAAGTGCCGAGGTTTACGTGGTAAAGTGGAAGGGACCTTGTGAGTGTGTGTGAGCGATCGCCGATCGGTTGGGCCACAAAAAGCGCCAACCAACCGTTCAGTTTGTGCATTATGCAAATGTATTCTCGCTCAATCGAGGATATATCGAAGCATCATCACAAGTAGGCCTTTGGCATAATGCTCATCACAAGCGCAAATTAATTTTACAAAATCATTAACCAGACTGGAATGAGGATCATTAGAGTTTACCACAGCCAGAATGGTCCTCCCATGTCAGCCATTTAACTCGATTGCCAAATGAGCCAGTCAATTAAAAGTGACTGCACAGGATGCAAAGTAGCAAAAGGATCGTGCCAAAGTGAAGTGGCTCATTGCACCGAACAGAATTGCCAATCGAGGGCGAAAACAATTGCCATTAATCGAGAGTGAAAGAAACTTTCGAATTGGCGTCCATTGTTTAGTGTTTTGCTTTGCTTACTTTGTAATGTGCAAGTGCAACAAACTATCGAGTCAAAGTATCGGTAATTACGTCTCCAAGTGGGTAACGTCTACAGGCTATTGGCGAGTGTGCCAAATTGTGCCACCGAATGTAGCACACCATTAGCATCGAGCTGAATCCATAATTCAATCGCAATTATGCTAATCAACCTGAACGCAATCATTAAAGACAAACGGCAAAAGTAGCATCGTTGTCTTGGCCATCCTTATCGAATGGCTTCGATACGATTTCTGATAAGAAACAAGCGATAGAATAGTTTGTTGTTTATTATTTTGCACTTTGTTTCACTTGGGTTTGCCAAAGCACTGTCGAGTAGTTATTAAGTTCCCACCAAATTCCGCACGCATACTAACAAGCAATCAGTTCAATCATCGACTTCAACAGTCAAGTTCTAAATGAATGATGAGAATGGCGCCCAAATGGGAGACATAGAAAGTGAACGTCTGGCACATACCTTTTTTCCTTTGCTGGTGATAAAGCTCTTCTTGAGTGATGGCGCCCAAAGAAATGGCTGCCAACGAGGACAGAAGGTAGAGGTAGATGAAAGGGGTGATACACTGCCAGCTGATAAGGGGACACATGCTGATCGAGCAGGGTAGAATGATGCGTGATGCGAACAAAAATTGCACTCGCAATGATTGATCGACACCGGACAACTAATTGTCTTAGTGTCGATTAATTAGTCTTGCCAACGTTAATTAATTGCCAACACAGTGACCAGATTTATGAATGACATTAGCGTTCGTGCACAAATGCACTGATGAATGAACTTGTCACTGGAAAGAGTTTGGCCAGGAGACAAACAAGTTAATTGCTTCCGATCGACGATCAATTATGGTGCATTACACTGGCCTGATCAATCACTGGGCATCACTTGGAAGCAGCTCACTGGTTTAATCATAGCACGGCGGTGGATACGACACTGGTTCCAACTAGCGAAGACCATCAAGTGTGAATGGAAGGTGTTCGGTGCCGTGGTGTCGAATAGCAACACTGTCACCAACACTGACAATGTCCACTGAGAGCCACAGCAAGGGTTTACACTGAAAACTTATCAAGTCACTTGGCGATTAATGACAAATGAAACTTGATTCGCCAAAGATGAAGACTCAAACCAAAGACGATGCTTGATGACAGATTGATTGCCATTGAAGGTTGTCAGGAACGATTACTAACGATTACAGGGAAAGTTCTGATGTAGTTTGGTGTACACAAGTTGTCAAACTTTGATGCTCTTTCTCAGAATATCAATGCTTCGCGCACAACGACTGGATCACAACTGAAACTCGACAAAGTGTACCACGCGATGGACTGCACGAGCAGAGATGAGACCGAGACGGGCACAGAGGGTAGAAAGTGCTAGTGGCACACGCTGTGAGCTTAAAACCAGACCCCACTTGTATGCTAGCAGTAGTTCAATAGCATGATCATTTCGATATATTCTCCCAAGTTAGTCAATTCTCACTGACCGAGTGACTAAACTTAAAATTATGGCATACAATGGAACATATTTGAATGAAACTAATTCATACACCAAAACAACACATCAGCAGTTTGTCTTTGAGCACATCAAAATATCCATCGCAACATCCAAATGGCATCAACACATCTTCGCAAGTCATTTCACACTGCAAAGTTGTGAATGGCTTGTCTGCCAAGCAATGCATAACGTCAAAGACAGTCACTGTGTTGTGATGTGATTCAATTGCCGCAGTGGGAGAGTTAATGTTCGGCCAATTGCAAATGGGTCTGGTACATGTGTGCAAAAGTGAACCATTAATGCAACATGTTCGGTAATTAAGGTTTACTCGATGAATCGTTGATTGCGCATTGCGCAATCCATCAGACAATCAATGGACACAATGCAAATGACACAGATTGAGTTATTTTCATCTTGTTTCTTTGCTTGTGAATTCGAAAGCACTATCTCCGTGTGAATAGTTCTCCTGAGAATCGTTGGTCTGAGTCCAAAATCGTATACGATTGGCTCACAAAACTTGCTTACTGACATAGTAATTGATGTATTTCTGAATGAAGGAGCAAATTAGAATAGACCTACTACTAGACTGGGCACCAACAGTAATCCAGTGGCTAGTCATGATAGTGACTCACTCTGATCGACTTGCCTAATTGTGGTTTTATCATGATGTGCACTCACTACTCCTAATCATGACGATTTATCAATCCTAATTTGACAATTCGACTATTTTTATTGACATTTAAATAATTTAAATTACAAAATAGTCATACAAAATGATTTTACTAATTATTGATATTGATAGCGTTTAATTACTAATACGGGTAAAATTTATAAAACTGAAAATCAAATTCCTTAGACAATGTGTCCACCCGATGAATCGGTGTCATCATCCCTAAATAGCAACTGTTTCCAACATTGTGGTGCAGATGATCTGATTTGGATCTCTTGGATCGGTTGCACGATTCAATCCACAAAGCGACTGTACCTGTTCTTATTTGAATGGACCAAGCAAGTCAACATTGGTCAGGCCTAATCTCGAGCCGTAATGAGCCATTAAAATAGGAAATGTTCATTGCTCGGCAAGCCTCCAATTGTAATCGAATAATAAAGTTAATGTGAACTGATGTAAAGTAGAGCAGTTGAATTGCTTTATTGCCAGGCCCATGGTGCCAGCAGATGTGAGCCACAGATAGATTGTGGCTATGCTTGTGGTGAGATCGTTCTGATCGATAAAGTGCGCTAACGATTGCGAGCACACTAGGCAGAATCAAGATGAGCACTCAAGAGTGAGAAAGGAAGGAGTCGCTAAAGGAGTAAACTTGCCAACTGGCTCAGTGCAATCTGCCCTGATCCAGCAACCCGAGAAGACACTAATCAAATCAATGGCTCCAATTGATCGAGTCACTTAATTCGATTAATTACTGATTAGTTGGCCTCTGCTCAGTGCCACCTCAAGTGGACCAACACTGGCCAACCGTAATCGGGATCGATCACTGATCGATTTCCAGTGCTGCTCCACTCGGCCACCGAACAGATCGATGCCAAATTAATCTGTGCCAAAGTGTTAAACCAGTGCATGGCGCAAGCTATGCAATGATCGATTAGAACGCTCCGAAGGTGAGCCAACCGAATTCACTAAACACCGAGTCAAGTCGACCACCAAAAGTGAACACAAAAGAGAGATTGTGAGATGCGGCAATTGATTCGGTGGACGAAATGGATGCAACGAGTTCACTGGTGCAGTGGATGTTCCACACGGTGGGATGTCTTGCAGGGGGGCGAACAAAGAAACAGACCAAACGAACATGATAAGAGTGACAAGGCGAGGACAAATTGAGCAGATCAATTGGGTTATGCAAAGGGTGAGGGCACCACTAGCCAATCCATAAATCATTGGTCCGTCGTGTGTCGGGCAATATTGGCAATGGGCCACAAGTCAAGTGAGTAATGCACTGCTCGTCCAACTGACACTCACTGAGCATTGTGTGCCGTCTGTCTGTGTGCATGTAATCAACTTAACGCCACATCCGACTCGAGACGATATCGATTTTCCATTTGCCAGGCCAGACAACACCGAATGGACTATTTCCGAACACTTTCTCAGCGGGATTAGGCCTGGACATTTGCAAATTATTCAGGTAATGCATTGCAATGTCTTCCTTCATTAATATGAATGTGACCACAAATTGGCCCGGACTTACCAATTGCGCAACGAAATGAATTTAATTTTAAACTGTTGCCAGATCAAGATGAATTAAAGCGTAAATAACATAACACCTACACTGGACAATGCCACTGACCTGACAGAGAGCGAGTGATCAATTATTCAGTGTGGACTGTACTTGTTCAAGCGAGATGCCTTTGAGCAGGTATACCTTTATAAAGCACACAGAGCTGACAAGGTGAGGTCGAATGAACGCCATCCCAATGGAGACCAAAGTGATAATTGCGACACGACTTGTGACAGAACAACTAGACAAACAAGCGAATTAGTCGGTTGGCCAGCGCTAGTGTCTGACCAGAGCCAGTTATTCTTAATAACGGCCTAATAGCATTAATATTAAGCGAGCAATAAATTCTCATTTGGCTTGTGTGGCTTGCAGTAGATGCTATTTGTCATGCAAAGACTGCCAAACAGAGCAACACAAGACCGAGTCAGCCGAAGAAGCCAACAATGATGCGGTGGACAGAGACAGAGTGCGGCAACAATTGGAGCACACACACACTCAGAGAAATGGTAGTCAGATGGGTATGACCAGTTTGAAAAAGCATCAAGTGCATATGACTGCTCCAACCGGTCATATCTATCTGACCAAAAACAAGACTGATCAAATGTATATAACCAGTTTTTCGTCATACCCATTTGATCAGTCTCTTTTGACCAAGTAGATATGGCCAACTTTTTGCCTAAAGCATATGACGAAAAGATAAGAATCCCATTATGTTTGATGCAAATTGAATTAATATTAAATAGATAAATAACGAAAAGTACAAATTATTTCTTTAATCAAACCATAATCAACATATTATAAGCTTCACTAAATAATTCAAATGCAAGAAAATATACAAAATAATATACAAAGTATCAAATACATTAAATAATTTGATCGAAAGTGATCAGTTCAAACTTGGTACAGCTCGAGCTCGAACAGCCCTAGCGGATCTTGAATTAGATATAATCTGAGAATCATGTTTCTTTTTGTTTCTCTCGCTTGTTGCTACACCAGTTCCGAGCTTCTTCAACATTGGCTCCGGTCGAGTGTTCTTCTCTTTTGCTGGTGTTCGTCGAAAATGGCCAGATAGTCGGTTGAACAACATAGTCTACAAATATAATAAATTGTCATTTATATTATTCTAAATGAAGATTTAACGAATTACCGTCACACGAGTTTCGTCAAATGTCTTCGAGCCGACCTCTTTTCCCAGGTCCTCTTTGTTCGAATACGATTTACGAAGTTGGTTGTAACGAAGCTCAATATATGGAAATCTCCCGATAACAGCTCCACAAATATCCCTTCGATCAATAGAATGCATGCCACCAGGATAATAGATAGCCAACTTGTCCCGGTACTTTTGCATCAATTTTCCAACACGGTCCGAGTACTCCTTCCAAGTGCTGTTCAGAATGCTGTCGTTTGCGTTAGAGCCTTCCAGCCATGTCACGAGGTCTCCAGCGTACTGTTTACGTTTGAAAGCTCCAAGTTGGAAGAGATACTGTCCTGGTTTCATGGGATCTTCAATAAGCCATTTAGGCATAACCTTCTTCTTTACCACAGTACCTTCCTTGACTTGAACCGGTGGTGAAGATGTAGAAGTGGATGAAGTTGACTGGCTGTCTAATTGAGAATTTTCGTCATTTTCGCCAGCACTGGCCAAATTGTCTTGTTCGGAAGCAGCATCGTCTTCATCGTCATCTTCAATTTCCGAATCAAAATGATCATTTTGATCAGTTGCATTTTCGCGTAACGAAATAGGAGAAAGCTGTCTTTGTGCCTTGGATCGATTAGTTTGTCATTGATGTTTCTTATTATTTTTAATTCTATTATATTGTATAATGAAATATTCAAATAAATGTTAACCGTTCATTATTCACCAAATTAATGCCAGACATAATTAATTCTATTTTTTCAATTTAAAGTAACAGAAATCACTTATTATCATCATATGCATTAGGCCAAAACTAGTGAAATGCATTTGACTAGTCGATTTTGGTCATATCCACTTGGCCAAAAAATAGCCTTATGCATTTGACCAATCTTGTTTTTGGTCAGATAGATATGACCGATTGGAGCCGTCATATGCACTTGATGCTTTTTCAAACTGGTCATATCCATCTGACTACCATTTCTCTGAGTGCAGCACACATAAGTGGACTATGCCATGCCGAATTAAGCGTACACTCATTAGGACAACACACAAGCCAAATATTCAAATGATCGGTCCCGACTGGCATCAAGTCGAATATAAAGCACACAATCCACTGACTGCCACAACAGATCGGAATTAATTTGCCCGTCTGTTGGAATTGCTCCACGAGTATTGTCATTAGCCACTGGACAGTAAACACCAAGTCAGTCTGTATGGTCCGGTTGATGGCGGTCTGGCTGTCAGGCCAGCAATTGAGTCCAATAAGGATCGACTTCAATCAACGTCAACTCGATTCGGTGGCAAATTAATTGCTTTATGCAAAAGGACATTGGCAGTCCATTGGGACACAAATTGAGACACTACCAATGGTCAACGATAATCGAATTAGGCAATTAACTACGCACTTCTGTTCACACTTTGCTAATGTTTCTCTCTGCATCACATCAACTAATCAACAAATAGACTTGAACTTTAATGTGACCTACCAATTCGATTAGCATTAATGTTATCAATGTAAAGTGAATTGCTTCATTTTAGTGTATATTCGATTTGTTCTTTTCGATAACAAGCGATAGAGGTCACTTCTTACCTGACAGCCACTTCCAATGCTAATGAAGCTAGGCTGACAAGCCTTGGAAGCACACTGATTTGCCGTTTGTGATCAATAATCAATTGTTACGATGGCACCGATATTGATGCCAATTTGGTCGAGTCGAACATGTTCTGGGTTTGTTGCTTGTTATTAGAGCCAAGACCAATTGCATTATTAGGCGAATATATTCAATCCATTGCCTTGCACTGGGCATCGGTGAGAATCAGACGAGGCAGTATTGAATAATACACATAAGCCAACTTTCTTTGCAATCACAGACGTGCAGCCTAATAAATGCAATGTACCGAAACTACAACCCACCGAGGTCATGCATACAGCTTCCAGATAATGAGCAGGTCGCGGTGTTGACGAGAGATGCACAGAGGGCGACCAGAGGAACACACACACACACACACTTATTAGAAGACTTGTGGACTTGACATTGTTGATGCAATGATTTGAGCCATATCAAGCCAATTAGGACAAACAGACCGAGATGACCAGTGCAGGGCTTCGGCCACACAATCACGAACAGGTAGAGTTGCCGAACAAAGATGTGCTACAGCCTGGGCTTGGCAGTTCGGTTGTGCTGGTCATACAATAATGAATCCATAAATAGTCTCAGAGAAAGTACAATATATTCGGCCAATATAAACTGTGGCATAAATTGTCAAACAAATTTGCATTGGTCTAGCATATTTATGAAGCAAGTCGCAATTGGCATTAATTAAAAAGGATAAAGAAATATATAAAATATTAATATCACTCAGTAAGGACAAATGCATAAGTTTGTCCGCCATCTTCTTGAGGTTGAGTGGACATTTCAATTGACAATTCCGCATTCCGGCAAGAAAGAATGAATTCCGATTAAAGAAAATTAATTTAAAATTCTATTTGGTCTTGTCAGGCAAATGTTGTCTCTCCTTGGTGCTTTCTTCTTCTTTCAATTCTTTTCTTGGTTCGATTTTGGTGCTCAAATTAAATTTGCTCCTCAAAACAAAGCCATTTGGAACAAAAAGATGGAAATGGCTGCAAAGCAAAACTCAATTCGACAATAAATTATTGATGGCCAAAGCGAGCAAAGGAGTGCACAGATTGGAGTGGAGCAATTCATCTGCAGCAGGCCAGTGAGTGCATTTGCCCAATGTCTAACAGTTGGACACGTTTCATTAAGCATTGCAGTGCAGCTAATAAGCCAATTGAAAATTGAAAGATCTCCGTGCTAGCCGACGATATGACGAGCGGCGACGATGCGCCTCACTACAGATCATAATCGCATCAGACACAATCGAACCCATCCTCGAGATCACTTTATTCAAATTAGGATCACTCGATCACGGCAAAAAGGATACATTGAAAATGGTCAATTACCGAACAACTAAGTGAGCTCAACAACACCAAGCCACTTGAGTAGAGATGTATAGTGTACATTGTACACTCCATGTCGAATGTTTCACTTGACAACCAAACCAAACACTTTAATTGTGTTATTTCTAATAGAAAAGTTTTCAATTTACTCGAGACTCGAATCAAAGCAAAATGTCATTGCTTGTACACATGTGTGTCAATCAAAGTGAAACAAATGAGCAATGTTGAACCTAACTTGGGTGCATTAACCCGTGAGAGACTATACTTCAACTTGACATTTGGCCTAATATTACCTGCATAAGGTTGATAAGAGAATTGAGTAAAGATGTGACAAAATTAGTCTATTCTAAACTGTCAATCGAAACTTTTTCGTATTGGCTCCAAAGTTCAATTAAACTGTGTGATAGAAACAATTGCAAGTAAATTACGAGCCATCAGAGAAAACCAGTGGTGGCAGCTAGGCCATCGAGTGGGCTAATCGGTCATAAATTACAATTAATGCTCGGCTAATCGAACCCCGGATTGCGTGCTGTGAAAGACAAGCCCGAGCGGGACCATCACTTGGCACCGCTTCAGCTTGCTTCCAATCACAACTAATTTATTGTCTACCTTGGTGGTGGCCATCTCGCCACAAAGTGAACCAACCATTCAATGGAAAAGCACAAAACCAGGAGAGAGGCAATAAATTACATCCCAAGACTGAACAAATTTAAAATCCAAACTGTCTCACTGCCAATCCGTCTTGGGCCAAACAAAATCATGAATCGGCACCGAGCCTGTGATTGCACCAAATTTGCTAGTGGGAAAGAGCGCGCCCCAGTTGATTTGGCTCAATCGCGGCACCACAAGAAGTGCACCACCAAAGTGAGCAGCTCTAATTAATTGCTACTGCTTCCTTTGCTCGGTTCGGACAATTGTTTTCCAACCAAAAATCGTTACTTCTGCTCCAATCAATAGGAAACAAGCAAAGCCCAGAGCAAGCAGAATTATTCGTGGAATCAATCGTGCTAATAACGTAAGGGAAATTACAAACTCGGTCAGATGCAGAATATTCCACATCAACACAATAAATGTTCACAGATCACGAAAGGGAAATGTCGCGGCACGGACAAACTTGTTCATGAACAACAGTGAACTCAATCTCACCACGTTCGATCGTTCTCTAATTTGTTATCACTTTTGATGATCAGTTTCCCTTATTACCTAAGCAAAAAAGTCTTAACAAATTTATTTTATCATTTAGTTTAGTTTTAGTATTGCTTTGATATTGCCGCCCGTTAAAACTGATTCCTTTACAAAGACTTAATAAAAACCGAATATATCTTTCAATTAAGGTCTTTATAAATTATAATACAACAAGTGACAGTACACAAAAATTGTTACAGTGACACGATAACTCGATACTGCGAAAGTGCATTTTCAGCATAGACAAAAATTAACTCATCAAAATAGTACAACTCATGACATTGAGTTTAATTTGTTTCTAGCCGAACAGTTGTTAGTCGAGTTCCCTGTCGCCATCTATGATTCTAAAATCGAAGTATAGTTTATGAAAAATATCGATAGAAGGCACTAAAAATAGAATGGAAATAATATTTAATAATTCAATTCGTTTTACTGTGATATTCATGTCAATTTATAAATGTTGAGTGTCAGCAAACCGTTTTAGGCTTGGTAAAGTCCACCTTATATAATAATGTATGTTGCTTAAATAATGATATTCGATTGAACCACAAAAACAATGTCGTGTAAAGGCAGTCAATCAACTAATTTTAAAATGACCAAGAAAGAAAAACTTGATAAATGAATAAACTCTTAAGGAAAGACAAAAAGTACAATTAACAAGATGAATGAACTGAGTTGTGGCAAATGTAATGCACTGCTCGGAACAGGTTAGCTTGTTTCCATTTGGACTAATTAATTTGGTGAGTGTGCACGATGTGGTGTGGTTCAACAACTGACACACTATTTGCATTCACTCGGTTCAAGTGATGACCACTGGTCACGAAACAGTACCATTCGCTAGAAGCACTCACAAGTCATTTGGCTTGTCTGGTCACAAATATAATTGGCAACAACCAAAGAAAGGAAAAGCTTTTAGCCAAGTCAAATACAATAAATTATCGATTCGGTTGTGGTCTTTCTGACGACGGCTATCCATGTACGGCCATGACACTTTATCCAATGAGCACTCAACTTTGACCATCATATTCATGTGAACGCTCTTGTCGAAAGATAGTTAAGGATAGTTAAGGTACGAATTGTGTTGAACCGGTACAGAAATGCGCTCATTCCTATTTTGCAATATTAATCGAATATTTAATTTGAGGGAAATTAATTTGCACAATAAGCATGTTTGTTCGTGTTTAGTTGCCAGGCTGGTGCAGACGTTAGCTTACAAGACCAAATTAAGGCAAACTAATCGCTCGACAAATTCGTGTCTGCTGTAGACTTGCAAACAAGGCCCGAGTGGGGCCAGAAGTGTTAAAAGACAACTCAGTGGGAGGCATCAATAAAAGTTAATAAAGCGCAATCATCAGACAACAATCGATGGGCGCCAATCGGTGAGGCGCCACTGTGAACTGCTGCCATCAGCATAATTATAATTCAGCGAACTTAGTCGAGCTGAACAGTGAAGCGAACCAATTGGTCAGAGGGCACCGTGTGCAGTAGGCTAGGGTTCCGTAATGCCATCAAGAATAAGCACTCTTTCTCAGGCAGTGGCCAATTAATCATACTTGCGAAAGAGACCAATGCCACAATACCTTGCCCACCACCAAAAGTCAATAGACCATTGACTGGAACAATATTTAGATTGGCTAACAACGGCACAATTAACACTTTGCTTGCCATTAAGTCAGTCAAATGGCAAGAATGTACCCGTAATTGCACTGGCACATTCACCAAAGGTCTATGAATAGGACAGCAATCGATAAAGGAACAGATTAAGCAGAGGAGATTGCCTTTGATTAATTGCTCATTGAGTGAAACACCTTTCGGGCCACTAGAGAATGCGACTGGACAGCTAATGGCTGAATCCGAGGATGCCATTTGGCAAATGTGTTCGGTGCAATGGCAATTGCCTATGTAATGTTAATTGCCACCGACATTATTCCAACATGGCACACTCCATTGGCGCGAATAGCAACACTAATTGCACTGCTTGCTAGTTTAGGAGAAGGCCAAACAAATTGGTTAATTGCCACTAGGCCACATTCAAATGACCGATCAATACGACCAGTGGAATCAATCAATAGACCAACCCAACAAACAAACGACAGCAAGAATAGTCTCAAGTCGCAATTTGCATTGTGCTATTTGTGTTAACAATGGCGCCATTGGCCTGGTCATTGTGCCATTCGGCCAAGACATTAAGTCCGTGGGTCGTGTTACATAAGACGGGCGCACTCGTAAATAAACAAGACATAATCACAATTGGACAGACCGAATGGACTTATCAAACAATAACAGACACCGCTGAGTCTTGCAGTGATCAGAGAGGTCATCAATGCCAAGTGTAAAGCCATTTCAAAATTTTTATCTTTTGAAACTTTGTTGAAATTAATTTCTTTGAAATGTCAAACAAGCGAGATTATCTTCCAATTGGTTTGCAGAAAAATTCGATCAGAAAAATTGGCTATTTGTTAGTTGCGAAAAGAAGTGCATCTGAATGGTATTTATTTCCGTTGCATTTCGATTTGTTGCTGTTGCAAATCTGCTTAGTGTCTTCAAAAGAACAATAACGACCTGGTGGCAATAATGGCAAGAGACAACGAGCAATTGTCTGTAATGGAAAGACAAATTAACTTTATTGGCAAATTATAATTTCTTTCCGTTTGCAGACGGACCGAGTGATCGAATGTGCCTCGAGTGAGGTACATATTCAATTATGCCCGGACAGTGCAAGTGACAGCCATGTGAAGACAGGTAGCAAATCGAATTTAGGCGCCGAGGCTTGGTGGAATAAACTGAAGAACTGTGTCCAGTGCCACTATGGCAGAGCAATAACTTCATTAATCGAGTGACAAATTGATTAATTGGCACAGAGACAAAGTCGATTAGTAATTACCGATTTCGACGTCTTACTGCAGGTCGAATCGAAGATTAGACCACGCAGTCGATATATCGATTGGGCCAGTCAGTCAGCGGGTAACGAACAAGTCGCAATTGGTCTTAATTGCTAATGGCTACTGGTGCACTACAATGCATTGGTGGCACGATAAGGCCGCCAGTTGCCGCAGCCGGCAAGAGATGAGCCACCTTGGCCACAGCACAATTGAGACAACAATTGAGCATTGACTTGCCATCGCCTCAGTAATAACAGGTTGACAACATGGTGGTAATGTCAACTAGCAACTGTCTGAGTTGACATCTCGCAAAGCTATAATTTGGCCTAAGTGGACACAACTGCCACTCAGAATGTTCCATTTTAAAGTGTGTCCTTACTTATTGTGTATTCTAGAGAACGTCAAAAGACGGAAGGCTTTGTAGATTGACTTGGTGATGTTGCAATGGCGCCAATGGATTGCCATGTAAATAGAACACAGGACAAACAATCGGTGCACCAGGCAGATAATCTCAATTGTGCACTCACTTGGCCGAGACACAATCGAACTAACTTGCCTACCCAATAAAAGTTAAACAAACCCTGCCTGGACAATAAGAAAAAAATATTTCACTACAGTGCTACCAAATGGCTTTTCAAAAGGCCATTCAATGGTGCAACTAATGCACACGCCAACCTCATACACCGAGCTGGCCATCCAATTGAATTCACATACTCCGCTCAATTGATTAATCTCAATCGGTTTCAATTCATTCTAACGACCAAATTCTGGCCACATAGACTCGCTTATTGTGCTAACACTCACTCGCACAATTAAAAACAATTTCTGAGTTTGCCTTTTTGCTTGATGGACAAAGATGCAAATATATTGGCACAAGAATTTTATTTCGAAATGGACACAATTCCATTTGGTTAGTAGAAAAGCTAATTAACCTGTAATAAATATTCAAACACCATCCTGACAATATTCTCCATAAATTTGCAATTCAACGCAATAAAAGATTGTTTTGTAGTGCACTAGACCAAATTAATTTCGAACATTTCAATAAATCGCTCAATTGTATACCAAATGTTATTCCTCCCGATAACAATCGAGAGAAAAAGAGCGAAAACAAAGGAGAAAGGCAAAATTACAAGTTCATCAAAATACACAAATAAGCAAACTCAGAATATAATCAGACTGACAATAGGCCAATCGAATGCACAAGTCAAAGTTTGTTGCTTTGGGCAATTCGGCAGGAATTTGCAAACTCAAGACTCGAGTGAGTGTAGTCCTCCTTACATACTCACCAACGGAGACCGAGTGCAAAACGCAACCAACAACAATCGAGCCAAAGTTGATTACGAGTGCGGCACTAGAGACAGACAAATTAGCAAACATACAAACAAACAAACTGTAATGGCAAATCAACCTGATTAATTCCAAATGGCCTATTGGTGGTTGCATGCAAACAATCCATGACCAACACAATGAGACCAACTTCGTTCAAGTACATTCGATCCAGAGGAGGCAATCACTAATTAGAGAGACAAAACAAGAAGCACTCGCCTTTTTCATTGGGCAATCAAACTATACTGGACCTGGTCATTCGATGAATGATACACCAAGACATGCAAGCTATTTAAACCATTCAACAAAAGGAATTTGCATATTACTCAGATATTATATTATAATTAATATTGAACAAACATTCTTAGACAGATTGTTCTGGTAAACAGTTCTTCGATTAGCACATAAAACATTAAGTTTATTCAAAATTCATTAAAAGAAAAAATCGCAAATATAAAATTGCAATAACGACTGAAGCACACATTCAAGAGTGTTATGTACAGATGCAATCAATTGCAATTCAACAAGAAGAGAACACATAAATTTGTCGGTTTTAGTAGTCATCGCCTCGACTGACCACTTCCTTGTAGGTTGGTCGCAGAATAATGGTGTGCTCATATTGAGCGGTGTAGCATCCCTTTGTGTCGCACAACGGTGGATATGGATCGATAATACCTTTCTTGCAGAGGTCATTGAGCGACATTAAATAACGAGTTTGACCTAGGCGGTCTAACCACCGACGACAGAATGCAAGTGTTCCAAAGTTCTGGTTAATAACGTTCAAAAGTTGTTTAGAGCCAGATAAACGAAGAGGCACATGAGGAGCATTAAAGTTTTTCATATAATGCGAGGTCTCCATATCATCAGTGACATAGCCACGACCAGTTGAGCCAAAGGTTTCAATCGCAAACACCTCTCCTTCCTCCATTTTAGTTTCTTCGCCACCTTTTACAATAGGTACAGTTTTGCCAGCATGGATACGATAAGAGCCAATCGAGTGGCCATTCAAATTTCGAATAGATTTAATTGGATAAGATTTGCCGTTAATTTCAAGTTCATACGATTCCATAACTTCTTGAATCGCTTTTCCAACATCACAGAGACGAACATCGATACCAGCAGTCCTAATTCCGGTGTTAGTGGCGTCCTTGACTGCCTTAAGTAACTGATCATATTTTTCATCAAAGGTGAGGGTGAAAGCACAATCAATTATGTGGCCATTAATGTGAGTGCCAAAATCGATTTTGCAAACATCGTCATACTGAAGAACAGTCTTGTCCCCAGCATTTGGAGTATAGTGAGCGGCGCAATGATTCAAAGAACAACCAGTGGGAAAAGCCAGACCGGCTTCCAAACCATTTTCTCCGATCAGTTTGCGAGAAGTTTCCTCTAATTTTTCGCATATGTCGAACATGGTCATACCAGGCTTGATATAAGAAAGCATATATTTGCGAGTTTGTCGATGAGATTCGGCAGCCAAGCGAAAATCATTGTACCATTCGATGTTAGCCTCATCCAAAGCTTTTTTCTCAACAGAAGTAGTTCTATAAATAGCGGTATTTTCGTCCATACCAGGATGATCCATAATTTGGCCAACAGGAAAATTGCCATCCGGGTATAGATCTTTGATGGCCACGGTTGGTGGATCAGTTTGTACAAGTGGAGCAGATGATTTATTCTTCTTTTTATTTTTCTTTTTCTTTGCAGCTGAAGACTTTTCAGTGCTATTCACTTGACTATTCACTTCTTGGTTACTATCACCATCAATCTTTAATTCGGTTTCGACTTTATCGGCCAATTCATTGTCGACATTGTCACCCGATGCATTCGCCTCACAAGGTGCTGCAACTGAAGGCTTCTTTTTCTTTTTCTTATTCTTCTTTTTGTTTTTGGCACCCGAGGTAGCGTTTTCATTTGCAAGAACATCGTCCTCTTCACTATGAGCTTCTTCTTGCCCGTTTTGCTCCTCATTGGTCACAGTGAGCTCGTCCTGTACGGTAGAAGCCATTATAGATATAAAGATTGATGAGAATCAAGACGAATTAGGCGAAATCGAGGCAAAATGTGATCACTGATCAGCAAAACAAAACACAACGGGAAGAGACGCACTATACACTCTCTACACAGTGGCAATAGACGCTGCCACAACGGGACAACGCAAAGCACGTGGGAAAATTTTGTACACTATTTCCACACAAATTGGTCGAAATGAGAATGAATGAAAATTCAAATTGAACATTGCATATATGTTGAAATAATTCTTTAATTCGACATCCAATTTGTCAAGTCAGCCAACGATTGTTCTAAAATTAAGCAAATTGAAGTAAAATCGAAATGAAAGAACAAAAGTGTTTTCTATTTTATGTTAAACAATTTGAACATTCGTTAACTGAAACGATTTGGTCTATTGAATCTTTTTTTTTTAACTCGCACTTATTATTTAATTTAATATCTGTAAGTATAGCAAATGGATTTTGTTACACTAATTATTAGCTATTTGTCCACAGCCAAATGGACGCTCCAAAACGAGAGAAATCTTTTATTTCTGCCTCAATTTCTTGGCACAACATAAATGTCTTCTCATCACAAGATTCAGGCATATCTTTCTTTCGACCGAAAAAGCCAAGCACGCAGATCATAAAAAATGGTGAACAATTGACTTTATTTAACTATGATTTAATCAAATTTTATAGTTTCGGGTGAAGTCTCTGCTGGCTCTACTTTGGCAATCATGGGTTCCAGGTATGTGTGATATAGGGAATTTGATTACATTCTCAGCATTTATTTGGATTACTTACAGTGGTGCAGGAAAAACCACCCTTTTAAATGTGTTGACTGCTCGTAATTTATCAAACTTTCAAGTTGATGGCTGTGTCAAGATTAACGGTGAGATTGCCAACGTCAGCAATATCACTTCGATGTCTGCATATGTCCAGCAACAGGATTTATTTATTCCCACACTGACCGTACGTGAGCACTTGATCTTTCAGGCTCTGGTTCGAATGGATCAATCGTTAAGCGATGATCTTAAGTTGCAACGAATCAGCGAAGTGATGAAGGAATTGAGCTTGGAGAAGTGTGCTGATACACTTGTTGGTGGCACTCTTGCTATTGGAAAGGGAATTTCAGGCGGCGAATTGAAGCGACTCGCATTTGCTTGTGAAGTAAGTGAATTCCTCTCTTTGTATTTCTGACAGAGTTCTGTTAATAGATTTTGACTAACCCTTCAATAATGTTTTGCGATGAGCCAACATCCGGTTTGGACTCTTTTATGGCTGCCAATCTGGTGACTTATCTCAACAAAATGGCTGCCGCTGGTCGAACAATTATCTGTACAATTCACCAACCTGCATCGGAAGTGTTCAATCTATTCAAGAATCTTCTCTTGATGGCTGATGGCCGCGTGGCGTATATGGGTGAACTACAAGGTGCATTGAATCACTTCGATAAGTTAGGCATGAGATGTCCATCAAATTACAATCCTGCAGACTTTTATGTCCACGAGCTAGCAATAATTCCTGGTAAGGAGGTGAAATGCAAGAAGAAAATCAACCGAATTTGTGACATGTATGAAAAGGGAAAGCCTCGGATTGGCGACTCCCAACGGCAAACTACTTTTGTAAACAACCAGGTACGCGCCTCCCCATACAAAGTATCTTGTTCGATGCAGTACCAAGCACTTGCATGGCGATCATTTCTTATCACTATACGGGAGCCATTGTTGACCTATGTCCGCGTTGGACAAGCTTTTGTAAGTAAAAAAAAATTCTAGCAGTACAATTATGATTCCAGTTATGATTTAATCTTTTTTTTCCTTCTAGATTGTGGCACTCATTCTTGGATTATTTTTTCTGCGACAGAATTACGACCAACGCGGACTTATGAACATCAACGGTGCTCTATTTCTGTTTCTGGTCAATTTGTCTGTACAGAATGCATTTGCAGTTGTCAACGTGAGCATAAACAATTATACTAATTTATTGTCTAATTATTTGTTATTTTCAGGTATTTTGTTCAGAGCTGCCAGTGTTTCTTCGTGAGCATAACAGCGGCATGTATCGAGTCGATGCGTACTTTATTTGCAAGAACTTAGCCGAGGTTTGAATCATTGCTTTTGTCATTTATTGTTAATTTATTTTTATAGTGTCCAGTATTCATATTTATTCCCATCGTCGCTGCGCTTGTTAATTACTACATGATTGGATATAATCCAACGTTTGATGCTTTTTTGTATTTCATTGTAGTTGGCATATTTATCTCCCTCGTCGGAGTGTCATACGGTAAGAGACATTTGTTGAACTTTAGATGATGAATTTCAATCTTTTCAGGCTACTTCATCTCTTGCGTTTGCAACAATACGGACTTGGCTCTTTCAATGGGCCCTCCTATTTTGACTCCATTGCAGCTATTGGGAGGATACTATCTTAACTCAGAGTAAGTTGTTCACATTCATATCGATATCCATATTTTTACTTATATCTGCATAGAACTATTCCTGCTTATTTGTCTTGGGCCCGATTTATTTCCTGGTTTCAATATGGCTTTGATTTAATTGTTAAAAACCAGTGGAATAACGTGGAATACTTGGACTGTCCCGATCTCCACAAGACAACTCCTGGCTTGGTTACTGCAGATCCATTGACCAACACAACCATAATACCCGATATTAACACAATGCAACGAGGAATGTGTCTTGCAGATGGCCAAGCAGTGATCGATTTTTTGGACTTAGGCGAAAGAAATGAGTTCGTTGATTTTGCAGCAATTTTTATTATAATTATTACGTTGCGAGCCCTTGCTTATCTGACTCTTTATGTACGAGTTAAATATGCACGATAATGCTCGATTACGATCAACTTGGTTCATTGTCAGACTAATGTCGATTAAACGCCATGATATCTTATAATTCTTGTTGTTAAGTAACGAAGTCAACTGTTAGAAAGAATTTTCAAGTGAGAAATTGCACTGCGTTTACTATACCTGATTTGTTGCCAAGTTTGTGTTGTCATTGATCAAATTGGAGGAAATCGCATCGGAAAGCGAATGGGAAATACAAAGTTTGTATTACAAACCAACCTCGTATATTGAAATCAGTCGAAATGCAGTAGGTAGCAGCAGTGATAACAGTGACAGCATGTCTGTGAACATTGAACACAAACAGTGCCAAGCTCGATCAGTAGACATCGTGTAAATATGAATCTAATCGCACTGATCATTGGCAACTCCACATTGATGACCCATTAGAGGCTTGATCGAATGATGAACTTGCTTGATGATGTTTTGGCGTCATTGCTCACCACAACACGTAACACGTTAATCTAGTTTCATCATACGGCAGCTTCCAGATTGGGTCCATCTCTAATGAAGGCTCACCCGGGCATGGTTCTATTTGATTGGCGACGTGCAACATGAGAGACGCAAACTAGTGACACACTTGTTTATGCAGTGGCTTATCAGCTATCACTCTTTGCTGGACATGATCCATGTCCATCGGAGTGCGCCCGATCGATCGCATCATGTCGCATCTCGATTGCCTTGAATCGCACTTGTCATTTGGAAGTCAATTAATATTAAACGCACACCACTGTTGTTACTTTGTATGGGTAATTATTAATTAGTACTTTTCAACTCGTATTTTTGGCAATTTTCAGACGAGGCACTTTCAGTTCATTACACCATTACATTTCTAGCGAGGTGAGCACAGTGGATGTCCACTTGGCAATGATTGATTTCTCTGTCCTAATCCAGTCACAACTGGACACTCGGCCAGCAGCTCACCTTTGATTGCGTCACCTGTTTGGTTGCGAGCCTGTACATTGGGCCAGTGTCGATGCAGTAGCACATACGTTAATCCCCGATTTATCCTTGAGTGAGCAAATGTCTTTCAGCTGTTCGATGTGTCCACGTTGGCGCCATCAGCCACCGAGCGTCACCAATATCGTAATCAATATCGCCATCTCAACCATGCCCATTGCATACCTCTAGAGTAGCACAGTTTATCAGTGGTTTGTTAGTTCCGAGTCGTGGCCTTGTCACCAAGCCGATCGCATCGACGCGATCCTTTCGATCGGTGATTCAGTCAGCATCAGGTTTGCCTATCTCATCTAGCTTCTGGTCGACTGCTGTAGTTTTGATCTAGCAATCACTCGATTAGGTCGATTCAGTCCGCCTTGATGCTACCACCGATGGTGTTCAATCTGGCCATACTCGCCTTTGTCTGGTCGTTGGTATGCTGCTGGTGATGTGTCTTGTATCTGTTCGTGCCTTCGACACAGTGTGACTATTCGATGTCACTGCAAACCGATACGAACACTTTTTCCATCGTTATCGTTTTGAAATGAATGTTTCTTCACACAAGACAAGTAGCACCAAACAGTCAGTGCTTTGCAATCGACAAACAAACAAACAAACCTAGTTCTCGTTACA
The DNA here is from genome assembly GCA_023373905.1 of Rhizoglyphus robini. Taxonomy (NCBI): domain Eukaryota; kingdom Metazoa; phylum Arthropoda; class Arachnida; order Sarcoptiformes; family Acaridae; genus Rhizoglyphus; species Rhizoglyphus robini. The sequence continues at coordinate 6,006,206 of JAKIJQ010000001.1, read as the reverse complement.
TTGGCAAATTCGCCTTAGCCATTGAGATCATCAATCAGCAACACATCGGTCTTAGACCCCTTGTTTAATCGGCTTGACCTTCGGCTAATCAATCGAGCTAATCAATTGTCCATTTTGGTTTAATGTGAATTAATTGTCATTGAGTGAACTAATTGAATTAGTCCTTAACTAGTGTGTAACAACAATCGTGTCAAAAGCGTATTAAACGTCACAGATCCATTAGTTCAAGCTGTGCTTGTGTCTATTGAAGAATTGTTTCTCCATGTCGCCCTCAGTCAAGATGATTCGACTCAGGCGATTGCTGCTCAAGTCGATGTCCGGCTGTGTCCAATCGCAGTGTGGTCAGCCAATGACCACTTTCAGCCCGATCAGTGTTGCGACATCGGTAAGTGGTCGATTAATTGTCAATCAAAAGTAAATTAACCGATCTGTTTGCAGTCAGGAAACAAGCAAGCCACTTGCAGTGAGTCACAGCAATCGATTCGATTTGTGCAAACCAAGCCAGCGCCGGCCGTGTCCGACACTTTCAAGGTATGAGACTCATTAATTGCTAATCAATTTGGCTACATTATAATATACTTGCCAGGCATCCGATGTGACCATACAAACACTCCAGACCGAACAACGAGCACAAAAGCCTGCTTGGGATAAATTGGTCTTTGGTCACCACTGCAGTGACCACATGATTAAGGTGCGTTGGCTTAAGGGCCATGGCTGGGATGCTCCAACCATCGGCCCAGTGCAGAACTTTTCTCTGCACCCATACTCAAAGGTGTTTCACTACGCACAAGAGGTAAATAAGTGCACTCTAAATAGTATCGAACCACACTTATCGATTAACAGATCTTTGAAGGAATGAAGGCTTACCGCGGCCCTGACAAGAAGATTCGACTCTTCAGGCCCGACCTCAACATGAAACGAATGCGACTCTCCGCGGCCCGTCTGTGTTTGCCGGTAAGGACTTGCCTTGCTTTAGTGTCATCTCATCATTGATTACAAATCGAAACAGGACTTTGACGGTGACGAATTGATCGAGCTTATGAGACAGCTGCTGCTAATAGACGATAGTTGGATTCCCCCGTTTGAGACCAATGCCTCGATGTATTTGAGACCAACCATCATGGGCACCGAGGCCACGCTCGGCGTGCAGCCTTCGAATGAAGCGGTCCTCTTCGTAGTGATGGGCCCTGTTGGGCCTTACTTCAGCACTGGTCAACTCAAACCTATCTCTTTGTTGGCCAATCCCAGTTATGTACGAGCATGGCCCGGCGGCTCTGGTGATCGTAAGCTCGGCTCTAACTATGCACCCACCTTGATGGCCCAACAAGAGGCCATACGGTCTGGCCACCAACAGGTCCTTTGGCTTTACGGACAAGACCACCAACTCACCGAAGTTGGTGTTATGAACATTTTCATGCTTTCCGAACAGCCCAATGGCCGACTGGAGCTGGCTACTCCACCTTTGTCCGATGGTCTCATTCTGCCCGGAGTGACTCGACAATCGTTTATCGAGCTGTCCCGTTCTTGGAACGAATTCGATGTGGTTGAGCGAGTGATCACCATGAATGAAGTGGAACATCTTATTGCTCAGAACCGATTGTTGGAAATGTTCGGTGCAGGAACCGCTTGTGTTCTCTGCCCTATTGGGGAGATTGCCTTCCAAGGTCGGTTGCTCAAGATTCCTGGACCTAAGGTGGCACTGCGACTACACAAAGAACTTATCGACATCCAATACGGAGTGAAGGAGCATCCATGGTCGGTGCTGGTGTGATCAGTCTTCCTGTGATAGACTCCTTCCCGATCATCTCATACGAACATTCATTCATCTACCGGACATCATTCGAAGTAAAAATACATACAAATTCTCATAAATGCATCGAGACGTGTCATGTTTTGTATTTACATGCTGACTTGTTCGTACAAAGTAAAGTTGTAAAGAGGGTAGAAAGGTACATTGACATTGTGAGTAGAGTGCAACTGGCTCTCTACAAATATGTGCACATTCGATTGGGTCGTACTTGATGACTCGCGCCTACCGAGAGCAATCCAACTAATGTGATTTGCAATCAAATCGAGGAAACATTCAATTTGGCTTGTCTATTTGTCAATTCATTCGGAAAGCTATCTTTCTGCTTTGTCTGGTGTCTCCAATCAGCAATCAATTCCACTCGATCGTGATAACATTTTGTTCAGTGTCGCACAAACTGATCACTAACCACTAGGTGAGGTGCAGGGGCTGTGTGAGTGCCATCGCAAGACTAGCACTTAGTGCACTGGCCTTGATTGAGACTAGGCTGGACTTGCATGTTGTGATTGGGCTAGTGACCAAGTGCTACGAGCGCCATTGAGCAAAGCACTGCCGATAACGAAGCAAAGGACAGCGGTAATGATGATGCCGCATTAGCGCCGTAATGAGCGTAATCGTCTTCGCTCTCGTAATCGTCCTCAACCTCGAACTCTTCCTCCAAGTCGGTCTGTGTCTCGGTGCGGTACCGTTCCTGCTCGTTGTTGCTCCACTTTTTCCCCTTAGATTCGGCTTTTGGCTTACGAAATGTATTAATTACACTGTAGAGTAAATTGGTGGACGAATCTGATTTGAGCAGAGTCGGATCTGTCTGGTCTGTTTTTGTCTCCGATTCATTCATCACCGTTTGGTTAGCGCTGGTCACTTTCTTCCGTTTCAGCTTGGATCGGTTCTTCTTGTTGCCTGTTGTGGGCAACGAGCTAATCGATTGTTTCGAATGAGTCTGCTGATGGGTCTCGCTAGCTGCAATGGACAGGACAGTAGTGGAGGAGTGGAAGGGCGGGCAAAGCAAATAGAAGTCAGTTAGTTAGTGCAAAATGCTAACCAGATACTCGGTGATGTTTGTTCTAGCTCGGTGTTGTCAGCCAAGCACTGCAAACATCATTACTTAATTCGGCCTAATTCTGGTTAAGCGCACTTTAATTGCATTACCAACGATTGATAATTAAAGACATCGAACAGGCAGTGGTGGGCTACTTGTCTTGTGATTGTTTGATCGTTTCGATGAATGTGATTAATAATTGAACATCCACAGGACAGGCTAGCCAATATTAAATAAATTATACGTCCTTTGTTTGCCTTCACTAATTCGATGTACTGCACTTAATGCAATACGATGTAATACCACACTACCACACTGCTACAAATTGCGCTTCTATGCACACGCAGACGGAATGAAAAACAACTCAACAACTCTAAACAACTTTCTGGTAGTCAGGTCTCGTATGGTCTAGTGAGGCCTTGTTTGTCTGGTGCGGTGTGTCCAATTGCACTGTGCGAGTGGCTCCATTACTGCAGACAGTCACTTACCATAGACGCGCACTTGTTTCTCCATCCGGCCAAGTGCGTTCTGAGCGTGACATCGATATAGACCGAGGTCAGTTTGGTCGAGCTTGTGAATGGTCAGCCTGAGATGTCGCTTGTATCCCTTCTCTTTTACCGATACGTCGTACTTTGGTCCACTGATGTAGATGCTCTCCGACTGACTTCCATAGGTCCAGTAGTTCAGTGGCAGTGGATAAGCCTCGATGTGGCAGTCTAGGGTGATGTTCGATCCTAACGGAGCACTGCACGCATTCTCGGTCACTAATTAAGATCATTCGACATTCGTTTACTTACCCGATTTCCTCAATAGGAATCCAGATTTGAGGCGAAACTAGGAATTATTCAAGTTAGTCGTTGCATCAACTCAGCAAGTTAAAGACTTACACTGCACATTGAGAAGAATTCTTCTGCTCACTGAAGGCATCACTCCTATAAAATTTTGCGAGTCACTATCAAACAATATCTCACAAGTTTTAGTGAACTTACCGTTTGACGCAATGCACAACCAAGCACCTGAATGTACTCGAGTGACTCGAGTTATTTCAAGCAACTCGCCTTGTGTCTTGTTCACTATTTCAATGAGCATTCTAATTTATCAATAAATGATTCCACATATCACTTACTCATAAGTCGGCGACTGCCGCCGAGAGGAACTCGATTTCCGTCTTCTCGTCGCCACTGCAAAAAAACAGCTTTTGATCAAAAGTGGTATGCCAATTGCACTTACCTCTATATCTGGCTGTGGATAACCTTTAGCTTTACACTTGAGGGTCACATTTGCCCCCTCCACCACAGTGACATCATTAGAACTCTCTTTGTCGATAATGTCAGGTGGAACGACCACTCTGAGATAGCCAATCTGCGACCTCATCGGCACCGAGTTCACTTGACACATGTATCTATGTAAAGGAGTTATTTGATCAGATAATGAGAGTGGCACTGGTAAACAAACCCTCCACGATCCTCAGCCTGCACATCTCGAATAATGAGCACAAAGTAACGAATGCGACTATGGTTTTTGAAGTCCTCATCTATGCTGAACTGACTTTCCTCTTGAAGACCGATTCGAGTATCGCGAGTCACTATTAGCCGGTGCATGGTCAAAATGTTCTTTTCTTCGTCTCGAATCCAAGAAACCTGACAAAACGTTAGCTCATATTTAACAGTTGACAATTTGATATTCTTACCCTGTAAGAGGACAAGTTTCTTATGATGCACGGCAGACGAGCCTCTCGACCAATCTGGACAGTAACATTGGGCACTTGGCCAACGAATTCGGGCAATTGGGTTTCATCTTGGTTGTACACTTCTGTGGAGCAATCAATGGTCACAATGAGTAATTTCATAATTTGTTCGGTAATTGCATTATTTGCACGGCAAAGGTATTAATTAGCAAAGTTTGAAGCCACAAGCGAGATAATAGAATCGACTCAAAAAGTGCAAGTGCGGAAATGTTGGCCAATTAATGAATGCAGATTGTTGGCTTGTGGCAGACTGGATAGGGCGCCAGTCACGGTAGGACAAGTCAATCCGAATGCGAATCGAGAAGGCCGAGTGCCGAATGCAAATGGCAACTGAAGCAGTCAGTTTAAATTATGCACAAAAAACGAGATCCAAATTTGTTAATTACAATCGGCTGGCAACACTAATTGCCTCTCACTGACTGCAATTAGAACCATCCGATTTGGACTATAGTCGGCCATTGTGCTGATCGGGCCATAATAATTAGCGGGACAAACTCACCAAGATAAAGATAAAGATACAAATTAGCACTCGACATTAGTCATACAGCAATGGCACATTACCACCGAGACCGATCTATCCTCTATTGGCAATGGGCGAACATCTCGTCGGGTCAAGTGCTCAGAGATGAGGCTCGCAGTCTGACTGTGCTCTGCTGGTGCCACGCAATGGCGATCATTTCCATAATACCACAATTAGCAAGCATAATAACCGGATAAGTGAGGCCCATTCGAGAGTTACCTTTTGAGCCGAGTGGTGTGTTGGTGAACGTGCACGCAGACAGACTGCTGTGGACTCGGGTGGAATCCTCGACAGAAGACAATTAACTGTAGCTACAGCAAGAAGAGATAAATTGACCGTGTGACCAGTGCGATATTGCACTGTACTTGTCGATTTTAATTAGACTAATTCGAATGAAATTAGTCACAACACCAACATCGTGTCCTAACAACTCAATCAATGGCTTCGCACGGGTCGATTTACCTGCCCTATGGAATCCGGCCAAAGCACACAGAGTCACTGAACCGATCGGAGTGGGAGATAAATGTGTCCAATTAGGCACTGAATGGCATCGATGCAAACTGCAGTTTGATAGTTTGCATAAGCCAATTGGACGTGCTCACTCTCACTGATTAGCCACACTAATTAGTCGGTAGAATGGTCGATGGCAGCCATAATTAATAGTTAATAGTCCAATGGACATATCGATTCGTGTACGACCAATTGCATATTCAGGTGCACTGAGCACGACCCCAATTGAGAAAAACATTCCGATCTGTGCGGTATTTATTGTTTGCATTGCCACTCAGTGCACCAAAGCAGAGCCTAATGGCACCAAGATTGAGTCATTTTTGGGTGTCAAATGGCAACATACTACAGCACAGGTACACGACTAATTAGTTTGCCATTTGTTTCGATTTCAATTACTGCACGTTCCTGGTGGTAATGCTCGCCGTGGTACCAGAAGACTGGTTGGGCACTAAGCTTACAGAGCAAGTGGCAATTTGACTAGACTAATTAGCATTCGCCTAACAATGAACTAGCCCACTCGTCGTTCGACTCGGTTCGGCTAATCAAAGTGAGCACCGAATAATCTGGTGTAAGCCGTGGTTGGCCCAATGCTTAGTGGTACTCAGATCGAGTCGATAGTGCCTCACTGCCTCAGCAATGTTCCATCAAGCATTTGGCTCAATATCAGAAAGCAGAATCAATTTCAACTAGTAGTGAATAAGTATACCTTTGACCATGGTCAGACAGGCGTAAAACGAATTATCTGGTCACTGCGTTGGCACGCGTCACATACAAATAACTTAATTAACTCAACTCCTTTGCCTGTGCACCGCCATTCAATGACCCGTTCGCCTTATCGAACCTATTAATCGGTCCAATCTTGAGTGTGGCCATTCGAATGCACACTTTAGTAATTTCCTCCGTGAAAGCTTCACGCGAGTCGAACAACAAATCTTTTTGGACATGTTGTGTGCGAATATTAGCTGCAAGAATTGCAGATTAAACGGTGAAGATAAAATAGTCAATTGGTCCTTTGGAAAGTGTGCCTGTTTGCAGCACTGAAAATGCAAGTGCACTTGAATAGTGCGAATTATTAATTGATGAGTAAAACACATAACTTTACTCAATTGGTCAATATGAAGAACCAATACAATGTATTGGTAGCAGACATTAATAATTCATTGGCAATTTAGATTGATTCGGTAGATGGCACCACAAAAGAGAATATTGCCAAATTAGTTTGGGACCAAGGATCGTGGAAGATCCCAAATGAATGCTTTCAATGCCTGAATCATTACAATTTCAGTCATTGGTTTTTTTTCATTGCCATAAGCCGGTAGCACAATATGTTTGAACCAGACAAATATCTTTGATTGACAATCAGTGTTCAATCAGGGTTCGATCACATGGCGAACGTATCATCATCGATTAATCAAATTAAATCAAAGTCAATCGATCCAGAAACAAATGGCAATTGTACAGTCAACTGCAAGTTAGTAAGACCCAATTATTAGAACGAAATGTGATCTGCCCAGATGGAATGAAATTGAAAATATGGACATTAGAGCAGCGTAGTGTGATCGGTGCAATGCATCAAACACGGCATGCAAATGAATCGATTCGCTTGGTGATGAGTTTGTCAGCAATCGAGCCATAAACAGTGCAATGGCAATTTGGCTGCCACACTGGCATAATCGAATTAGGAACGAGACACACATTAGTGCTCGCTGAGCCATTGGTGTGAGCTAGTGAATAGCCCGAATGCAATGAATGGACCTTATTGGTGCAGTCGGTCTATTGCAATTGGCTTGCAGTGCACTGGCTCTATTGGCTTGTACTCCGTTCGGTGCATTAATCATTTAGTGTGAGGCAGTAAATTAAATCAAATCAAATCAAATCCATTAGATCGGTGCAAATTGACAGTTTGCTTGTGATGTCGACTGAGCTAGGTGCACTCACCACTTGTCACTCAATGAAGAGAAACATTTTAAAATGTTGGCCGTGGTCAATGGGCCAGTGTGATCATTGCAGGGAAGCAGTATAGGATCGTGTCGAGCAAGGCCACTTTGTAATGCCCACAGTCAGCACAAAAGTACACCATCGCATGTGTAGGTTTACACTGTCGTGTCAGCGAGTTTGCCTCAAACACGGTCGACCTTATTACAGCACCAATGTGGCACGAGTCTGATCGGGTGATCGAGTCATCCTGTGCAACTCGCAATGCCAAAGTGGACTCGATCGGCAACAAGACAAACAACCTGCCTTCTCTCCTCAAGTCGAGTACATCACTTTGGGTGGCAACTGGCAAGTGATTTTTGCAAAATTCAAAATTATCAAATTTCGCCAATTGGATCCTATCTATCTAAGTGCAGAACAAGAGACTGGAAAATTCCGACCGATTGGCAAATTAAAAGGCTCCTCTAGATGTGTGCACGTCTCGACAGTTTGCCGTAGTGCACGAGCATGCAAGCTGCGTTGCACTTGAATTTGTATTCAAAACCATCGTCCAGGGCTGAGTGGCTGAGGCAAATATAAATCAAACAAAGTGAAGGCAAATTTAAAAATATTTCAACTCGCTAAATCACTTCTGCTGTAGCCAATAAAGTAGAAAAATGGCCTAATCAAAGATGTTGCTGGTTGCACACAAGAACCATTTGCAATTTGATTTGTGCTTGTTAACTTGCCACAAGACAATCAAGTGGCTACATGCACACAACACAGCAACAACAAAGTGTACATAAACGCACGCACACACACCACCGAACGCGTTGGTCCTTTCGATTGGGTTCGATCATTTAAAGTCTCATTTGTTGGGTCTATTCAAATGAGATTCAATTTCCTCCAATCGACCAAATGTGTTCACGCACAATTATCCAATGCAACAGCATTAACATTTGCAGCAGTGTCGGTGGCACTCGGTGCAGTACCGCAATGCATTAATCCACCACTCGAGTGAATTTGTAATAAATAATTTACATTTACACTGTTTGGGCTCGATTGCTTCGGTTTCGGTGGATTAGAAGTACACAAAGTGGATTTGTCAAATGACAAGCTGAATAAAGTGTTTGGTCCAAGTGGGAGTTCGACTCGGTACATTCACTCACTAGCGCATAAATCACAATGGGAGTGAGCTCAGTCCCATGCCATCGATAAATTAATTAGCCAAATTTCGTTCAATTCATTGGCTGGTGAGTGGCAGTGGCGCATCGCCATCACTGCCATAATCAGTGCCATCTCCCCTGGCATCATCGGTGCCATCGTTCACCACATCAACGGATCAAACTTTCCACTGCCTCGTTTGTCCACATCGAATGCATTCATTAGCATTCGAGTCGATTTGCATAACTGGAAACAGATTAAATTGAATTAGATATGTTAATTATAATTGTTGTAATCGTTATCCAAATAATGAAAGTCTGCCCTCTCCACCGCTAACGCAATCATTGCCATCACGACCAATGGGCCAACACTTGTGCCCATTAGTGGCCCATGAAAGCGAATGTTGCATTCAACAGCCCAATTGAACATTATTTACAATTGACTGGAGAATATTCCCATTCGAGTTCAATTAGTGTTTCCTCAGTGGCGACATGTCCGTACTGCTGGCCGCATTTGGCAAACTATTCCGATTCGGACCAGCACAAGCAATGCACTGCAGTCACTGTCCATTGCACGTGTGTATTAGCAAGTAGCGAACCACATTCTGTTCGCATCCGTCGATTTCCACACTCGGTACGAATGCATTTTATGCATACTTTGATATTAATTTGCATTATTCGTTCTGCCATGGACTGGTGATTTATAGCTTTAATACACGAAACCGAAGCAAGTCCGATTGACTGCTGATCAATTGGACTAGCAAAAATGTATTTAGCTCATATAGATTGCGATATCGCGATAAATAATAGCTCACATGTTTGCATTCCAATTTGGCTTATTATCTCGTGGTCCTGCCAACAAATATGGTCTTGCCATGACCAAATCCATTTGAAGCCGAGTTGAGTGAATAAAGTCAAATGTCGCGCCATTGGTCGACTCACTACATGCCGAAACAATCTGAACAGATGTTTCACCGAGTCGAGACAAAAGTGTTTGTGTCTAAAGTGTCGAGACTTATTTATTGGGATCAGATCCTGCTGCTTGGTTGCAGACACGCAAACCAAACTACCCTACTATATGATTCGGCCAGAGAAGAGTGGTCAGTGCAAGACTGTTTGGCTCGACTGATTAAATGACCGAACCGAGTAAGCAATAAACGTGCTCGGGATAAGACCATAAACCAACAAGCCAATCGATATGGCTTGTGTGCGAGCTTCGTTATGAGACAAAGTTTAATTGTCCAACGGGTGCAAGACAACAGACCACTAAGTGGGAATGTGAAATTAAATTAGATTTGGTCTAATTGCAAAATTAAACACACCAAACAAGACAATTGCCAAATTAGAGGCAAACAAATTGGATCAATAAAAGAGAAGTCCCAACCGAGTGACTAATCAGTTTAATTTGATAACCGAGTCTCGTCAGCAGCAAGCGGATCGATAGTATCAATTCATTTCACTTCAAGCTCGGCACTAATCAGCGGTTTGCTTGTGCACTGGTAGACTACGGAGAGTAGTGAAGATGTGTGTGCAAATGTGTGCAAATGCCCAACTGAGGCCGGCGAGGAAAGCAAGGGGGAGAAGAGATGGACTAGCTGTAGCTTGAATTAGCTTGGTGGAAAATTATTCAACTAATTGTCATTAGCAGAACAAACAGAGCAAGTGCAAATGGGCTAATTGATAGATGGCACCAGCACTCGACTTTAGAGCAACACTTGGTGGCCACTGATTAGACCCAGCTGAATGTGGCATGAGTTGATTTAAGACACTCGCCGATAAAGACTTCTAATTAAGACTAGGAGAGACAGTTCATTAATTGAAAGATATTCGGTTGCTCTCATTAGGGTTTATTCCGGTAACAATAGACCGTCGATAAGACTAACCACCGAGATGAGCCACAGCCACCACTATCACAATGAAGAATTGCCACCGAGCCGATTTTAATTAAAACTGTGCACCGATCAGCACAATCAAACTGAGCGGCCAACTTTAAATCGGCCAACATCGGTAGCACACGGTCCGACCCATCGATTAGTCAATACGCATGGTCAGGGCAAAAGCTAATTTTATCTCACCAGTCCAGATTCACCTTGGCATGTTTGTCTAGTAATAACGAATGTCAATTAGCAACAACAACCTATGGTCAATCGAGCAATGACATGTAACATGTAAATGGAAGCCATCAATGCAATGAATTAGAAAGAAACAGCATTGAACAGTGAACATCGAGAAACATTAACGATGTCAGCCACCGATGAGATACACCGAGCGAGGTGAGAGGCGATAAGGCCAATTGGGACAATAAACTTGCTGGCCAGTCACTAATGTGGCAGCTTATTGCTCTAACCGAAGGCTAATTCGGCTAATGCAAAATAGTGTCCGAGTAGAATCTGTCAGTACCACTGCAACCTCTAATTGTGCGAGTAAATTAGCGACTAGTTCGGAAGTAAAGACCGACACCGTCATAATGGACCGTGTTCGATTGGCGTCCAAATTTGTTAAATTAAATTTGCGATCAATGTGTGTGCCAATAAAGCGACACTAATTGACCGAGCGGACAAACAAACATTGCACCAGGGGCACTACCGACACAATTGACATTGACCAGTCCATTATGCAGTGAGATATTTTGCCTCGCTCCATTACTATCAGCCTAATGTCAACTGCAAATGGCAACGCGACTCGCAATTAAATTGGCCTAATGCTACTGGGCCACTGTCCACACCTAAAGGAACATATGAATGCTGCCAGAAAGACCAATGACAAATGCAATTGGAGATGCCATTCAGCACATCACTCGTCACCATAATTATTGGACTGACATTCAATGGAGCGAACATGGCTATTGCATGACAACCGAAGGATGTCTCTCACAGTCTATTTCACATGATGCGAAATAGCCTCATCGGTGCCATTGGGAGAACCTGGCAATTTGTCAGTTTAAAGTGAAATTGGCTCAACTCGAACAAGTACACACAAGCACGGGCCAAGACGGATGCAATGGAGTAATTGGAATGTAACGTAACGATAAGATACTTAGGTTCAGGGCAAACAAGCACTGAACGGAGGCAAATTAGACAGGCAAAGTGAGCGAGACGATGCCTTGGAAGTGATGCCTCCCATACGGCACCAGCCATTGAGCATAAGCAGTCCTGTCCAGCTGGGACAAATCCATTCGGCAAACAAGGCCAAGTTTCAATCGGATTTGATGGCACAGTGCACCAAGCAACCTTACCCAATTGGCCGCTTCAATTGACCTCAGCCGAGTCGGTCTCAATTTACAAACCGACTGCATCGATCCACCGAATGCATCATAACTAATATTTACATTCAGACTCGGATTAACCAGTGACAGACTTGCAGCTCGTTTAAGTTGCTTTCAACGAAACAAAGCGATTAAGTAAACAAACAAGCCAACTGACTTGACGAGCACAACCATAAATAAACACAATTAATTCGATTCCGATGGATTTACTCACGAGCAAAGAGCTCAAATAGACAAATCAGATTGTGTTGGTTGATTCAGTAAATCGGCGATTAGGTGGGAGGAACCTTACAGAATCAACTAATTAAGATCGATTAATTTGAGCATAAACAAATAAATTGTCATCTGAACCAATTGTACGACTCACGAACAGTGTCTACTGTCCAGTACAGAATCAGAACAGAAAAGGCAAGTTAAGAGGCGCTATTGATTACTGTCCAGCAGTGTTGAATTGTGATCCCGTTAAATGGCAATAAATTGCGATCAACCAGCACAAGCAACAAGGCAAACCGAGACGAACACATGCACAGTGGTTCGCAATGGCAGCCATATAAATTATACTTGATTTATGAATGGCCCTACTGGTGAATGAATGAATACATTACCGAGACAGAAAGCAGCCAGTGAACGAGCCACATTGAGAAACCAGTACCGAAAGAATATAAATCTGACAGTCTATAAAAATGTCAAATAGATCAGACTTTTAAAGTGGTCCACTCACCAATCTGGCGGATTTATTGTTGCGCTCAAGAGGAAGAAGAGTTTTGCTCGGAACGGTGCCCACAAACATGTGCTCGACATTTCACCGAGCAGAAGTGTCACACCGCGTCCCACCGACTTAACCGACCGAGCGAATGACCAAAAATTGTCCAACTCCATCGAGTAGCATCTGATTGGCTAGCACACGAGTATGATTGATCACATTGGCCGATTGGCTGCATTCGATCGATTGTGACCACCAGTGTGGCTCGACAATTTACACTTGCCACCGAGTAAGCCATCGAGTGTATGATATACCAAATCAAAGTGGCAAAACGGCCATTAATAAATGACACAGAGACATAAACAAAACCAAGCCAGATTAAGTCACCAAATGCATAAAGACAGCAATGGCCGCGTTGGCTTGGTGCAATGTCGACTTGCTGTCTTCCTCCGATGAATTATGATTCGATCCGCAAAGATGGAATTCCAATTCAAATTAGGACTTGTTAGGACTGTGCTTCGCCACCGACCAATCGATGTCTACAGAACAATGCACACTTTCAAAAGTTTTCCAAGACATGAATTGAGGCAAAGCAAAAAAATTAATTGATTTAAACAAACTGCAAAGTTTAAGTTAACAATGGCAGTGAAGACAGTGGACAATTTAATTAAGAAATTGGCTAAAAGTTTTCGATTCTGTTCGGACATCACACTGAGAGAATTGAATTAACTTGATATTTTAATTGGACTCACTAGAACTTAATTTTGGTTTGGTTTTAGTCAGAACAATTTGAGCCAATTGTACGATGAGCTAATTGCGAAACAAATTAGTACAGAATTATGGCATCAAATACATTCTCTTCGACCGATGGCCACGTGCACAAAAATTGAACTCAATCGAAATGAGTCAGTAATAACAATCGACTTAGTTTTCAACTTGCAGAGAAAATATTTCAAAATGTCATTTGACCCAAAGCATACAAAGCAAATTGTTTCCCATTTGGTCGAATTACAATCATTTCGAATGGTTCTATAAATATAAATACAGTGCCATTCTCGAATAGTGTTCAACTTGCTTGGAGCTCGCGAAATCATGCCTCGGCCATGCAATTCGGACCATCTTTAAAGTAGAAATTTGATCATAACACAATCTAACAGAATGGCCATTAGAGTGCATTTCGTTGAAAGGCAGAGTTCGTTTCGAAATAATTTTCAACTAAACAGAGCGAATACGGAAAAGTAAAGAGTTTGTCAATATTTGGTCAATGGTGTGTTGACAGTTGGCCCGCTAATTAATGACACGCAGTAATTAACCAACTGATCGACCTTAGAAAACAAAGCCGCACTGCACCCGAACAAGACCTATCCAAGTCCCCAGATTGGCAGGCACACAATGGCAATATGGCCAAACAGAGGCGGTAATTAACAAGATTAATTTACAACTAATTGCCCGGTTCGATTGACATTAGACTCATTAGGACTGAGACCAAGGTGCTCCGTGTGCCAATTGAAAGTGACGTTGCGCCCAACGTGCCCCACACTGACAACAGACACACACTGGCACACCAACAAATTGCCATTATTAGCTAGTTGTACCACTTGATAAATGGAGTCGTGCTGCATTTTGCCTCAAGTCAAGTTGGTCCGTTCTGTTGTGCGATGTGTGGTTCTGTCCATGAACTATGGCCGAACAGTCACCCGATAGAGCATACCTTCACTCATGGAGTTCACTTCGTCGTGAGGATAATTGTAACGACGAGCTTCTCTGGCACAATGGTTTGGTCCGACTGCAGTGAGGAAAACGATGAGAATGAACACAAGATGAATAGATCGCGGGCAGAGTTGACCATCAATTGATAGAAATGATCGTAAAGATCGTGAGAGATGGGTTGATTTACACTGGCAAGGATTATGGCGTACAGTCGAGACCAACTTATGGTTCAACAAGTCAACAATCCAGTTAGTCCTTTGGTCACTGAACACGAGTGTTCTTATTGTGGTGACATTATTGGGAATCATGGTGCTGACACAAACAGACACAACAATCACACAAAACGAACAAAATTCAATTTATTAGATTGGCTTGACAATTAATCAATTAGCGATTACAACAGCATGCATTAGAACAATTGGTAGCACCCAGTTGCACAACATTCATGACTCAAGTCAGATCGATGATAGGTCGAAGCGATAGTCCGAAGCGGAGTGTCACTCAAGAAGAGCGGATTCGTCACTTTTATATCCTCGCCCGGTGGCCCATCCGAAAGAAGTACCGGAATGTATAGTTGCGCATGTGTCTATTGGTGCCATTTGATTGGTCTGCACCGAATTTACTCAACGTCCACTGTACGCTGACTGTCTTGCCCCGTGTGCACTTGTGAACAATTGAAATGGTACATGTTTATTGAACATTTCGATCACCACCAGGTCCTAATTGTCTGTCATCAAAGTGGTAATTAATTTAAACAGAATTTCAAACAGTTCTGACAGGACCAAGTAGCTTTTCGGTCTGTTTCAGTTAAAAATAACAATAGCACAAATCGATAATTAGTTTCATAAACTACCATAAACTCACTCATGATGCCTCAAAATATGGATGAATGCTTGTTAACAATTTTTCATAATTTCCATGCACAATGTTTCAAGAGGATTCAAGCTCAATAAATCCCAAGACAAATATCGCCATCTAGTTGAGCAACTGGGAGTTATAATACCATGGTATTACAAGTTCAAGTTACAATTCGTGTCAAGAGAGGGCAAGTATGTGCTGTAAGTTGGCTTATAAATTGCTAAATGCCTGGCTGCGAGTGCACAAGACTCTGCCAAGAACACTGCCATGGCAATGGTTTCTACTTGTTCAAACTCAGACTCAAAGAACTTTGTTCAATTCTCGACATAATTAATCAGTATGCAATCAAATTAGTGAATGTGTTCGACTGAACTTTCTAGCGAATTTTCCTCACTCCCGGCAATTGTTTATGCATGTAACTGAAATTATGTGAAGACGTGGAATAACAAGGAATTGTTGCCCAAAATAGCATCCCTTCTGCTCGAATCCGTCTGTTATTGTATTGCTTAGTTGGGATGTTTCCATTCCACCATAGTGGTGACTCAGCTGTCATGCGAGCTGATTGAGCTTCATTGCGGACATCGCTGAACAATGGCTACTAGTTCCAGCAACACTAACAAGAATGTTTTGAGACGAAAAAAGTCTTCACTGAGTGACATTCGAGTGACACTTCTTGGAGATCGAGATGTGGGCAAGACAGGTCAGGCCTGCATTAGCCACACTCACCACTAATGAGTTTGTTTCATCATCATAGCTTTGGTTGTTCGTTTCATCACTCGCCGTTACATTGTGGACTATGACAAGGGGTCTGACAGCAAGTACAAGCATGAAATGATTGTGGACAGTGACACTGTGCTTTTCGAAATACTGGACTCATCTTCGCCAATCACTCTCAACATAAAACGGTTCGACTTTGCCTCACATGTGACTGATCTCTTTTTGGTCGTGTACTCGGTCACAGAACGGCAAAGCTTTCTTTACGTTCGCAATCTACTAAAACACTTGGTTCTTCTCAAAGGTTTATTCGGGTATATAGTTATCAATGTTTGTTAACTGTTTATTCGTAGAGAGCGGCATGCAGATTCCGTTAATTGCCATTGTGGGCAACAAAAGCGACATGGCTCATCTTAGGTAAGCACGTGCCATCTTGTCAATGTGTAATTTCTGTTGCTTATACTCGGCTATCTCGTCACCATTCGCACTGTCACCTGCAACCTCGTTCTGCATCGTTAGGCAAGTCAGTGTGGAAGAAGGTGAAATTCTTTGCACAGAGTACAGCGAACTGTTGGTCTACTATTTTGGAGAAATCAGCGTCGCAGACCAATTGGTGAACCAGCTGTTCTCCGATATTTACCGATGGGTGAAAAAGCAGAAGATTGTTGTCAAGTCGGGACTCGCCATCCAGGACCGAGTCAGTGGCAACAAAGGCTCTTCAAGCCTAAGTGGCTCTCCACCAGTCTAGTTGTGCCACTCAAACTCACGAGCACAGAGTTTAGTACGAACAGTATTTATTTATTCGAGTCCTCCGTCAGATCAATTGTTTATTATCGAGTTGAATAAACTGGACAATTAACTGGAGCAATCAATTAACCATAAAGTGCCTTGCGAGCAATTTAATTCAATTTGTTCAGTGGTGAGCCTTGCAATACCTGTAATGAGACGCCAATAACTCAGTGAGCCACAGAAATTGGAAATGTTTGCATAAATTAGCTAGAGAGACCTCACGCGAGGCTTCCCTGGCAGTGGCCCGCATAAGTGTCAATTGTCCGCTAGCTAACTGCACTCTGTTCATGGCTCCAATTTGTTTAATTCAATTAAATCAAACTAATTGCCATGCGATCAAAGCGAATCGAGCCGAGTGCGTGTGCCCGATAAGATCTAAACGACTGCCACAGTTCGGCACCAGCACATCGATGTTAGTCTCGGATCATTATCGGCTCGTAATATTCATGAGTCGATGTTGCCCACTTGGCAGTGCTCCAGTCCAAGTGCAGTGTCTCCATCGTCGGGTAGCTCACTAGTTTGCTATTCTAATTAACACGACGCAAGTCGTATCACGACGTGACTATTTTCGAGGTATTTCATTCTACTGCAGACAGTGCACAGACCCAATGCCAGTGAGCCAGTGATTACCATGGCTCGGGACGCTGTCCTCCGTGGCACTAACAAGGATGCGGCAAGTGAGCAGCACTCGGCCATCACTGGCGTCATCTGCCACCATGCGATCGTTAATTACCGTCTGCTGTGGCCAAACCAACGGTAAGCCCGGTGGAAGGTAATGAGATAAGTTTTGCCCTAATTAGCTTGAATGATTTAAATTTTTGCCGCAGTGTGTCTTTAATCTTTCCGTTCCTTCCAAAGGGATAAAACCGATTACCAATCACAATGGAACGAGCCAATTTCAGGAACGATCTGTTGGTGAGAAATAAATTGGCCAGTTGATTTGGCTCAATTTGTTAACACTTGATGCGATTCGAGAGCAACAATCGAGTGTTGGTTAAGGCGGCCAATGTAATGGCGTGTGCACATTGCGTATATAGTCACCAACCAAGTGCACATTCAGTGAATGGCAAGTTCGTTAGTGACAAACAAGGCTTGTTTGTGTCCGGCCTAATAATTCATAATCTAGAGAGGCGATGAAAGTGGCAATCGGCCATACCGAGACCGACACGGACGGACTCGAACAAACAAACCTACAAAGGCAAGGTGTGACCCGAGCAAAGTCAATTCTTGGTCGGTTGTGTGCTCGTCGGGTCTTGTTTACGCTTGTACCCAAACAAACATCGGTTAGACCATCTCAGCAAACAATAGGACCTAGCCTTGGACATCACCAACTAGGGCCTAGTGTCGTTGTCATTCGATGCAATGGGGTGTTGATTAATGTTGACTGGCCTAGCTCGAGTCTACTCTTGTCCTGTCATTATGCATTCGCATTATGTTTTCACACTTAATCAACACTTCTCAGTATCAGTTAGTGGTTCACTTGCCGAGGCCGGTCACAGGGTCAATACAGAGCCAAACTGTTCAATGCAACAAGCCTGTGGTTTGTTTACTTGTTGATTAATGAAACTGGGCCTATTGTGCCACTGACTGACTCGTCCGAGTGCATTGGTAACTTGGTGATGGGCAAGGTGCCCATCGTTGGACATGTCCAATGGACATTGCATGCATGCGAACGTGCCAATTTGGCTTTCTCACTTGGCCCAGAGTCTACAATTGAGCGATAACACCTCGGTCACAGACCAACTATGCAAAGACAGCACTAAACCACTATGCCATTACACCTAGTGAAGTGTTAATTGGCAATTGTGCTTTAATTGTATTTAATTTGCTAAACGTTTGCGTCGACAGCACTCTACAACAAGCACAGAAACAAGACACTAGAGCCAATACAAAGATATATAGTAACTGGTCTCAGGTGATAATTAAGTTTGCCACCGACACAAAACGGTATAATTAACACTTTTTGTGTTGAAAGGTGCTCACCGATTGCCTTCTACAAAATTTGACTATTGACTACTGACGAACTGCAGTGATCATGATCACTCGTGAACATTTACAACCTGGTATAAGTAACTGGTCTACGCTGCATCTTGATCAACTAAGATTGCAATATCAATCTGGAGCACATATGTATTCTGAATATATATTTTGAATCCACTGTAGCACACTAACTTAACATTACATCATCTTGTAAATGATTATTTATTATTAACTATTAATAACTTATCTCACGACCTATTGATAAATCATACAGCATTATAGCCAATTGATTGTGCCACTCATCACCGAGTTATGGCAACCCTATGGACACGACAGGAAAGCGATCGTGATCGAATCGATTGAACCAGTGGAGTAACACCACTGGACACTATCGGCTGCATCTCTTTAGTGGTGGTCTTGTCTTTTCTATTAGAAGGCTATTAGACAGCCATTAAAAGCATTTAGGGAGCATCAATGCAAATTACAAGGTACAAAGGTGCAAATGAAAGGTCCGTGGAGATAAGGCACGATTGGCGAGTGCGTGTGGGGCAAATCAATAAGCATTCGTGTCCATGACAAGCGTGTCAAGCACAACAAGCACAACTGCTCACTCACTGCAATTACCGA
Organism: Rhizoglyphus robini; assembly: GCA_023373905.1. Lineage (NCBI taxonomy): Eukaryota > Metazoa > Arthropoda > Arachnida > Sarcoptiformes > Acaridae > Rhizoglyphus > Rhizoglyphus robini. The sequence continues at coordinate 5,986,860 of JAKIJQ010000001.1, read as the reverse complement.
TTTATGGCTATTGCTGTATTCATATTCATAGCGATGAGCATTAGCATTTAATTGTGGTCCTAATTGACAAGCGTTCACTTGCCATTAGCATTGCTCGATGCTCCACGGTGTTTCGGTTTCTCACACCTCGCAAGGCGCAAGTTCACACTTTGGTGCTTTGGTGCATTGAGGTAGCGCGCAAGCACCATTTGCACCGCCAGTCATTGCCGTGCAGTACGGCTGGTCTAGGTTCTGCTTTGCATAGGCCAGACTGGCCGGTCATGATTAGTAAATTAGCTTACGGCATCCTCTAATGACCGCGAAAGCCGCCGACTCAACAATGGCAACATTCAAATGCACTCGCTTAATTACTGTTGGCCATGATCGTGAATTATTTATTGCCACAAGATCAAAGTCGATTCGAGGGGGTGGAAAACTTATGCTGTGATCCAGGAAAAGGTTCCGAAGCAGTAGCGAGTCACGACTATAATGCCAACTCACTCGTGATTCGACCCATTTCACCGAGCCAATAATCATTGAACTTATTAAATTTATTCTCTCAAAACACTAGTCTTTATACTTAGTCAAAATACTTTTTGTATTTATTGAAAATATAACCGAATCTGACCATTCCAAACTTACCTGTTTAATTTTTTTTATAAACGGAAAGTTAGTTGCTTTCATTGAGTAAATGGAAATAATACTCACTGAATACAACCAAGTAAGGATCGGTTCAGTTCATTCATCGAGGGCGAGTAATTGGCCAATTGGTCGACATGGACTAATTGCCATTTGACAAGCTCGATATACGGTGCACAACAAATGGCCACTGAGGCAATTATTGCATTTGTTACACTTTCCTAGACTTTATGGCCTCTTTATGGCGTATGTCAAGCACAAAGGGACCGTTTAAGGTCTGGTCAGTGGCATGATGCCGAGTGCGGCATTGTGGGATGTGGTAGGTGCACGGTGCATTTTATAACCTTCGGTGTCAATTAGCCGCCTTAATGAAGGCACAAGAGTAGACCGAGATCAAACGAAGTGTTCCGCTAGTTAGGTTTAGATAGTTTAGGTAGCTCAAAGCAAATCCGCCATGTGTTTGTAACTGGAGTTATGTGCAAGCGGAAAGCAAAGTGTTACAGTTTAATGGGCGTTCAATCGGCCAACCGGTCATTGTGGCCTGAATCAACAAAAGCCGAGGCTCGTCTCGTAGAATAGATCGATTCGAGTGCAAACTTGCACAATAAATTCGGTCCTGCCAATGTACAACCAAAGGCAAAAGCGAGCGTGCACGGTTCAACCTGGCAACGTCGAGTAGGTGTCTGGCCTTATCGGTAGGGCAAAGTTTAGTCACACACGGCTCTTGTGGTGTTCGGTCACGATTCTTTGGTGCCGAACGCTATGTCCAAACACAGCAGGCAGCCTATGCGCACCAGGCCTTACATAACGATGCCAAATTGGAATCCAATCAAGGCCATAATGAACAGCCATAAAGTCATAAAGAGCAACTGCTCTGAGGCACTGGCACACTCAAGTCCGCGTATTGTCCTTTCGGTCTGCAGTCCGTCTGGACATTGTTTTGCTTGTGCGCGATTTCCTTTGGGCGAGAATTTGAAAAAAACGAAAACACAAACACGGACAAACTGTGAATTCGTCAGCAGGCAAATGGATGAAAACAAAGCCGATGACATTGAAAACATTGAAATGTCCAGGAAGCGTGTGGAAACTGTGTCACCCTTGGTCCAGTGTGCATTGAAATAAAATGCAAATTCGGTGCAAACAAGTCGAATTCTTTGGGATTAAGTTGTACTGTGCAAGTGATAACTAGGTTATTTGGTCTAGGACTCGGTCTGGCCATAACGAGAGGGTAATCACCGAGTGTAGATGCAAGTACATGCAATATCTATGGCAGGAGCGATCGCGTGAGTGTCACAGGACAGAGTGCACTATCGATTGCATAATGCCACAGAGGGCAGATGTTTGTCTACATGTCGATTGGTCGTGTTGGCATCGATCACACTTCATGTTTCTAATTCAAATGCAAATATCGATCAGCCAAATCTGCCTTATGCAAATAGAGCCAACAGCTAGGTAAACGTTGGCTCCATCGGTGGCAAGCAAAGACACCTCGCGGTTGGTGTCGAGTGAAGATGTGCCCAGCCAGAGGGGGCACAATCCCATGCTGTGCCAGTCATAAAGTTAGAAGACAGAAAGAGAGCAACAAGTTAACTGTACTGAGTACTGCACTAAATGAGTTATCAACTTGTCTTCACCATAACTGTTCGCTTCAATTAACTAACAGAGAACCCAACAGACAAAACAACACGGTTACCGAGAGGAAAATAATTAAAATGCCATGGGACAGAGCGAACACGGATCGAGACATCAACGACGATGTTCCTTGTACTAATTGAGTGACTGGCCTGACAGATTTGTGACAGAATGGTGACGGCACCGAGCAGCCTAAGCAAACAAACGCACTTTACTCTAGGTCAGGTCGAGAGCTGTTCACTAATTCCAATTTATTGGACATTGGAATTAATTGACTGCTCACTACAGTGCACTTGTGAATCGAGCTTGGCTAGTCTTGAGTCAAAACCAGTCACCACCAAAAAAGTGAACGAACATGTCGAGACATCGAGTAAAGGTCCTAATGGAGAGTGGTGCTGAGGCAGATTCGGAAAGTGAACTGTTGTTCATTCAGTTCTTTGCTTTGTCTTAGACTGACACAAATTAAAATGTCATTAACACAATTGCACTAGCCGTGTTATCTAACACAGACTAGACAATTGACACACTCGAATGACGATTCTTAAGATTCGACCTAAACAAGTCGGTGAGTGCGAACATTGATGATGATAGTTTGTGATAGTGCACAGTGGTCAGTGATCATTATCGGCAACTTTAAGGCAAACAAGGGCCAATGCCAAATGATTGAGCTCAACAAGGCCCACTTGACATCCTGCCTGACAGGTCGTCATTAGACGCTCCGATTGACATCACTGGTGGTGGTGAGCTTGTGAAGACCAATTGACCGACAAACTGACATATTCAGTGGCCAGTGGTCAGTGTACTGTTGTCTGGCAACAATCGATGCTTGTCCTGCTGAAAGCTATTATTTTCCAATAACAAGGGACAAGCTCTAATTAGACCAGTGTGATGTCACTGTTGGTCAGCTAACGAGCGGTCAAGTGGCGCACTGACACCCAATTCTGGCACCTTGTCTGCCAACTAGGCCTTCAGTTAGGCACTCGTCACTTTGAATGGCCAGTACGGTCGGCATTCGGCAAATTGGACACTTCAAGCCGAACCTTTACACCAAGTGGATTTATGCAAATCTGTTTACTGACACCAAGGTAAGTTGCCCAGTAATAAAAATATCAATAGTGACTCGTTCGACTCTGCACTAGCAGTCTGGCACTGTTATTATGGCATTCTAGGAAATACACCTTGTAGTGCTTGCTCGGTACACAACCCAGTTGACAGTTCGCAGAATTTTCACACCTAATTCAATTTAAAGGTCAAGACCGAGTTCAAAGACACCTATTTGGTGCTCGACGCACTGTCCAAAGCGCATATCAACACCTCATTTGTCGGTGCAATCAATCGACGACAGAGCAAGTCATAAACAATCATTACACCTCAGACAGACAGACAAATCCTTTCAAGTGGCACCACTTAAAGCCAGCATAAAACGAAACGAACCCATACAAGTAAATGGCCATAATGAGTGAAGCCAATTCATCATAAACACAAACAGTTATGAATTTATGATTTACCAATTGTCGTGGGCGCGTTCAATAATTGCAAAATGCGCGAAATGGTGCACAGAATAATTTCGACACAGACAAGCATTCAAACATATAAGGTGGAATGGAAATTGAATAGAAGCAAATGGTGCAATTAAAGTGCTCTGTTGCTCCTCATCCTGGTTGGTGGCCACTAATTTTCTTGATTGGCTGACTATTTTTTGTCTTTTGATGTTTACGAGTAAAATTGCGCCCCAATTTAAACTCCTTGTCCGCTCGTTCGGTTAAGATTTAGATCGATTCATAAGATCAAAGATATTGAAAGTGCGCATCATACTGTATACATGTACTGGTAGGTCAGTTTCTGCTGGTGCCTTGACAGTTTTGAGTTCACTTCAGTGACTCGCTTGCTTGACGTTTTAATTTATTTTTCATGAGGCAATAGTATCTGCACATTCTGTCTGTACAAAAGGAAAAGAAGGAATAACAAGAACGGTGATCGAGCATTTGTGAGGATTCGTCGGTTGTGTTGTGTGCTACAATGTAAAATTGCAATTTTAAAAACCTTATTTCAACGTATTGAAATAACCCAATAGTTCCACTTCAGTGGTCGAATCAAGTACTGAAGAGTTAGTATTAATACAATCACAGACTCGACCAATCCTCACAAAAGCTAAGCACGTACATCCGACTGTCATAAACCTAGCAACATACTGCGTCTCAGTTTATCACGACAATCACATCTCAACCTTTACGTCGACTTAATCGCGTTCATTTTACTTTATTTGAATCACATTCGCGAGCAATTAACCAAAGCAAAGGTGATATAGCATGATCGAGACGGCCACTCGGTGGACAGCTATTGACGGTGTGCACCGCTGGAGAGGTAAACAACTGAGTTAGCCGGAAATTGTTTATTGTTTACGACAGATTACGGTCGGACTGTGTTGGTCTTACCGAGCAGAACACGGCAGAACGTACTACGGGATATGTCCAGAGGAAGAACTTTTGGTCAACGGGAAAGTGACGCACACGGTGACACGGTGGCTTTTCCTCTCATTGGCTCGGATAAGTGAAAAATGGCCGTACGAGATGCAGAGATAAAGTGCCCTTCAATTGAACCTTAATTAGACCTGCAGAGCAAACAATTAAGACGCCATTCACCTGTGAAACTGGCCACTGACTACAACTATCGGACAATCTTGTCACTAGTCAAGCCAATCATCGACATCTGATAACTATTTTATCGGACGACATTTGCTATAGTGCAGCTCTCAACAGTAACCACTAGCCACTAATCACCAGTCGTCACTGAATTGGACACTTCTGACAGTCTCGGTCCAAAATTAGGTCGCTCAAGTGCTCAAGGACAAACACAAGTTGTGGTTGGTCAGCACTCGAGTCCATTCATTCAATGCAAATGGAAAATGTCAAAGTGGTGTATTGAGGCACCGAAGTATGATTGGAACCAAAGTGTTGTGCACTAATCGGTTGCAGATGTGAGCACATAACTGACGGCACCCGACCAGTTATTTATTGAGTGCACAACATAGTTCCGTAAAGTAACTAGTGACTAGTTACTAGTACCACCAACGCTTGCAAGTCCATTCACTATTTCCAGGGAACAAGTTCACCCACAACGGTGAAATACCGTTGCCGTGCATGTGACCCTTCTTATTTATTGTGACACTGCAGTGAGAGTGCCTCACATGGCTGGCCACATAAATCACTGGAGAAGCCTCTTTCGGAACGAGTCTTTATTCGGTTTGACTTGTCACAAACTCACAAGTTCACTGCTCATTGACACGTTGTTCGCCACTGTTGGAAATTATCGATTATTGCCTATGAAGAGAGACGCATTGTGCCCTTTGCCTGTGAATGCCAAATTGCCAATGTAGAGATGAACAAAGCACCCGACTCGTCTTTGGATCATAATCGGTTCATATGGAATGGCTGTCAAAACAATCAAATATTTGATTAAATTGGCCCAAATGTGACAAAATAGCGAATTGCCAATAGAACGACCAATCACTGCATACAGTGCGTCACTAGTGACCATGACCACTAGTGTTGAGCACGGTGACGGACATGTTCCTTTGTAAAAAACAACTGCTTGTAGTAATTGAGGTGATTTATTCGTATGATAAATCAAATAGAGGAAGATGGTCGGTGCGATCACGTGCGCGGTCATCAAGGAGGTAAATCAAGGTCAGTGAGTGACCTTTGGGCGGAAGACAATGCCAACCGGTGAGCATTGACAATTGACACTAATCACTTGAACAGTGAGAGCCTCCAAATTAGGTCTAACCCTTGCCAGACTGACCTAAGAGCACTTAAGCCCCATTGGTGAATTGGCAAGCTTTGGTCAAACAGGCCAATGACTCAAATGGAGGCTTCGACTGTTCTTTTGGTGCCGACACGAGAAAAGCAAGATCCGATCAAGGTGAGCACTAAGCTGACCCTCAATGGACACTAATCCGACGTTCGTTTAATAGACTGAGTGGCCGCTACTGGACTGAGTGGACCAAGGAGCACTTGGCCCTAACATGTAAGTGCCATTTTGCAACATTCTCGCAGTGTCAATTGCGCCAATGGTCGGTGAAGCGACGATTGGCCACTTGCAGCCATCACAAAAGCTGAATCGATCCTTGTCGGCGATGGCTTTTGATTTAGCCATTTTCTGCCGATTTGACCGTATTGAACGCAATTCTGCCCCAGTGCCGGTGTGGACTAAGGCAGTCAGATTTGATAGAGTCGAATGGTGCAATGGAGCACCCAAAGGTGGAACAAACGAACAACAAATCCGGGCTGAGTGTCTCAAATCAGATTGGACTGCTCAGTTGCAGTGACTAATTCAATTTTGCCATTGCCACTTTGTTTCCTTTCTCGCTTAGTCCAATTCTTCTCTTTGGAGCAGCCCACAAGTTGAGTGATTTTACAGAAAAATCAGTCATTTTCTGTGCCAAACAACGAAGGCACCAACACAGCATAACACGGACCGGATGCTTTTAATCCATCCATTAGAGTAGGCAGCCCGTTCTGAGTTGACATGCATAAAAATTGGTTTACGTTGATCTGGCCAAAGATGCCCGAAACAAACGAAATGGAATGCAATGAGAGACGAAACGAAACGAAACTAAACTCGGTTTTTCCTCACAAAAGTACCTCTCAAAGGGAAAATTCTCACCGAAAATGGAGAAATCTCAACACAATTCGAGAAATGGTGAAATAAATGAGTGAGCCAAATGAAAGGGCCACAAGCATCCTTCTCGGTGCAGTGCTATATGGGTCAATGTTCCCTCTCTGGCTTAGGCCTGGGGTCTAGGTCCTTCCTAGGTCGGTCCTCTCATCGTTCGTTGCCTTTTTGCGTCAACGCTCGCTGGATCCAAACCTTTTCCGTGTTGCGCGATTGTCGCCTCGGCAGTGAATTAGTCCCTTGCCGGCTTTGTCTTGGTTCGATCAATGGCCGCTAATGAAGCGTGCAAAGCGATGCTCGGAGGGAGCGACAAGTCACAGTGTTGCACCTCACCTGAGACCCAAGACGCTCCTCTCTGTGCCCCGCTTGCGGTCGACTCCTGACAGGGCCGACTTGTTGTCTTGTTGTGCCACACCGGCGTAATTGGCCCTCGGTGAGCCCTTGCTTTACAAGTTGCACAAACTTCCTTATTGAGTTGCACAACAGGCACAAACAAACAGCTACTTATTTCGAGCTAAGCAGACAAGTCATAACACAAAGGAGTGCACTCGCTCACTCTATTATCCTTTATTGTGGTTCCAATGCATTGACCTCACTCGAACCGTCACAAGAGTGATCGAACTCGCCAATTGGATTGACTCTCCAATGGCACATCTATCAGGCACCGACCATGGCCCACTGGGCCAAATTGCCATCAAGTTGAACACCTCGCACAAGATTACAGCTTTGGCACCAAGCAAGGGTTCATTGAAATGCTGCTCAAACTGCCAGTTAACATCTAAAACAAAGTCAACACCAGGGATGACAGAGCCAGTGTGAAGAAAACCTTCAATTAGCGCACAAGGTGGCAAAAGTGTGTCAACCGAACCGAACCTAAGTGGCCCTGACTGGCGAGACAAAGGTCTCAATTTGTGGTCCACAAAAGTGGTTCATTCGATCGAGATGGAAATGTCAGCTGCCGGCGGGCAGTGCAGTAGTGCCCAAGTGGTAATCCTTTGGCTAAGGTCATCTGACGGTTCATTCATATTTGCTCCGTTCATATTCAGTTTGGAAGAAACGAAGCGAGCTTGGTCAGTCGTAAATGAGCAGGTGCGTCGGTTGCATCGTAATCAAACACATGATGCCGATAGAGCTAATGAGACTCTAGGTGAGTGGCTTGATGTGCAACAGTGCCAGACATGACCACCTCGATACTCGTGCAAAACGCGTGCCACGTCCGAACATGGCCTCATTCCTGGCCTGCAAGATAGCTTTGAAGCGAGCCTCGTCCATGGCCGTAATGAAGCGATGCCGTTGGAGAAAGTACATCAATGCAGCCAGTGCCAGGTGCTCATCCAAACTTGGCCCATTTCGATGCATTCACTCCGTCCAGAGTCGCAATGCAAATAATGTTCGTTAATCGCGAACATCACATAGCAAGTTTGATTGCAATCAGCCAAGGCAAATGTAATTAATAATAGCACAGTGGATCGATGGCATATCGTTGCGTGAACTTTTCGGTTTTCATTGAGAAGTCATCACTCAGGTTTGCCCAAGCACTGACCATCGGCCATTGTAGCATCAATCTATTCCAAGTGGCTTTCTTTGGTTTCTTCGATTAATTTTGCCACTCTGACAGACATGGCAACAAACTGACACCGACACCGAGCGAAATAAATGAAAGTGTGCATTCTGGTGGTTTGTCGAATAAATCATAGTTCATGTGTAATACCGAAATAATACACTCAGCTCATATCCGTGCCACCAAAAGTAGAGCAACTCCATTAATCATAACGCACCAAAGCTTGCCAAACACGGCAACAGGCGCTGTCCACCTCAGGCCAAAGTAGTTCAGTGGTCAGTGGAAGTGACCACCGATCAGCATTAGATGGACACTACCGGCAAGCATCAGTACTGTGCAAGGCAGACATAGCGGCGACTATAATAGCGGACAGAGGCCGGGCGTCGTGAGTGGTGGGAGGCGAACTATCCTCTTGGCGAGCGACTCTCATCATGATAACATCATTAGCGCCATTCATTTGGAGATGCTCACTGCTCTGACAGTGCGACAGTGCCACTCTCACACTTCATTGAAGTGCCAATTGCTACAGGTTGGTCAGTCTGAACGTCTAATGGCCCGTAATGGCGATCGGTGATCGATGTAATCGAGCTAAATCAATTAGGATGACACCGAGTGGCACCCCAGTCTAGACCGGCTTGGTTCGATATGTCCGGCCGTGTGTGGAACCAAGTGCTTCGAGGCCAGTCACGATGAAGCACGTGCAGACACAATGGCAAAGTCAAGTTGGACACAAAAACAGTCGTCAGAGGATTGTGCTGGCATTGGTCCGTGCAGTGACCAAGTGGGGACAGCACCGTCTCGGCTCACTTCCTTCCTACCTGACCACTATGCAAAATATTACCAAACCAAGTGAAGTCCTCTCACTTCGACTTGACCATCAGCAACAGCAGGCGGAGAGATTGGCGGTAGAGGGCCAGGCGAACGGACAGGTAGATCGAGACGAGAGAGACGAGAGGCAAGTTCAGTGGAGTCTCGCTTAGTTGCACGCCAGACTCGACTCGACTCGGTTGCACATCACTCGCAAGCACTCTCGACCCGACTCGTTTCAGCAACAAGTCTCACTTAAAGTGCTCCTCTGCAGACAACTTGACTCAGTCCTTCATTCGCTCTCGTCCCGTGCACATCGACCACTTGCCCGTCTGTTCACTTTCTGCCTTGTGTCCTCGCAAGTTACAATATTTTCATTAGTGTATTTCAAGCAAAGTGACCTAACAAACCTCAATGTCATTCAAGTCCTTCAATATGCACTGTCCACCACTGGCAATCAAAAGAGAACCATTCGACTCGTCGGTCGCAATCAAATTGGAAACCTTAGAATCCCCCAAAAAGTCTAACTCCGCAATGCATCATATACCAAACTCAAGTCCAAATGATTTGCTCAAATGCAAGAAGCGAGTCAATTTTGCAAAGATGAACTACCCCACCGCCCTCACACCGCCGACTTCAGTAGCGCGGAGAAACGAACGTGAAAGAAATCGAGTAAAAATGGTCAACAATGGATTTCATACTCTGAGACAACATGTACCTAATGGAGCCAAGAACAAGAAGATGAGTAAGGTAGAAACGTTACGGTCAGCAGTTGAGTACATTCGACAACTGCAACGATTGCTCGGCCAAAACACTGAGAACACCTACACCGACGAACAGTAAGTGTGCCATTATTAATAATGATCCATAAAGACTAATCACTGTTTTCTTTTACAGATTTGAACATTTGCTCCAGTCAATTCCCAGCACATCGAGTGATGAGAATTGCTATCCCAGTCCTGTGTCCAGCGGACACCAAATGGCTCTCTCTCCCATGGAAGCCACCTCCAACATGGAGCACATGTCTTACCAAGTGGCTTACCAGTCGATGCCCGGTGGCATGTACAGTCCCTCGCCCAGTGAAGTGTCCAGCAAGTTGGGCACGTACAGTCTCACCTCACCCAATATGGTCACGACACGCACCTCGCCATCTCCGTCTGTCGGGTCGGACATCACCACCTCATCCTCATCCCCGTACGACAACCACTCTCTTCTAGACACAACCACCAGACAGACAGTTTCGGTCTCTCATGAAGACGAAATGTTCGACTTTGCCAATTGGTTCTGAGAAAAGAATGAGTGGCGACACGACTCGTACTGCACAAGGTAAACTCGTCTGGCCGAGAAGTTCATTGTGAGAAGGCAAGGGTGCACTGTAATTGAGACCAATCGATTCCGACTGACCACTCGAGACAGGTTGCTGTCCGGCTACAAAGCAGTGCCAGTACCATTCATCACTGGCCAATCTGTGCAATTTGTTCGGTCACTCCTGCTTGCTCAATGATTGCCATTCCTTCACACGCTGCTGTGTTCGGTCTCGATGGCCAGTGTCACCCGACATACCACGATTGCATTTGCATTCCGCTCAATGGTCAGCATAATTAATGAAAGTCTCGGTGTCTTCGAGTGAAACTCGATCCAAGCTATGCCAGCAACAACACAACACGCACATGCTTCGTTCCTGATAATTTGCCCTCTCCACAAGTCCGTATTTCAAAGCGCAAATGGACCGGTTGACAAGGCAGCATACAAGCATGCTTCAATGTGACTTCTCGTGCCACCAGTAGAGTCAACTCGTGCCGTCAGGCTGTGTCGTCGATCTGTATTTATGTACATGTCCGTTTCCTTGTTCAAAGAATGCTCGATGAGTTCACTAATATATTATATATTGTTTCAATTCTGTACATAGTTTTAATACGAATAAATCGACCCCATTCCAATCAAAGCAAACGTATCTCAGTCAATAAGTTGAATGAACGGTTGTCGGTGGACATAACTGGAGGGCAGTCACCTCGTTCGAGTCTCGAGCTTCGAGCGACCGCAGGTAAGTCCTTCAGTGGGTTGAAGTGCTGGCGAACCCTGAGGACATGTCCATGGTCCATGGAGAAGGTTTAGTCATTCGGTCTGTTGTGGTCAAGTCAAATACGCGTCACCAAGCACAGCGAAATTATGCGGCAAAATGCGAGCGATGGTGATTTGCTGGTTTGTGTGTCACGTGTCACGCCATAATTTTTTGCAATATGTCCAGTCCTACTTACATTAATTCAGACAGTCTTAATCAGTGAAAAGTGAGCAATTTTCCAAAGAACTCGAGTGTAATCGTAGACAGGGTCAGATTAATGGTACGAGAATGACAAGTCCACTTGAAATGGCACAAATTGGACATAATTGGCCAACTAATTGACGATATAAGTTTGATCGTAGACAGGTAGAGAATGGAAGAGGAAGTGCTGGCAGAAAATGAGTTGTCCAGTGAAAGGGATCGAATTATATCCAAAGTCAACTGGTTGGTTGTTCGGTTTGTCCGTCCTTGCTCTTTTCAGGAAGACTAAGAGGTAAGGTCAAATTACCTTGTCCGAACAGACCAAATCACCACCAACGAACCATACCTTGCCATTTGCATTCGAATAGCATTAGGCTTTCAATTAATTGGCACTGCAAAGAAAAGTGTAGAATCCTAATCGATTGGGCAGTGGCGAGACAATTGTGGCACAAATGAACATTTCCTCTATCGAGGTACCAATTTGAATAAAGACCAATAAGGGCCGATCGAGTGTGTACTGCCACGGGCAGAGCACTAATTGAGAGAGCAACAAAACAAACAAACCAATTGGCCAAATTGAATCAACAGCTATTTTCAACCTGTGAAAAGTGCCATTCGCTCTATTCTCCATGCAACAGTTCGGTGGTGGCTGTGAGGCTAACGCACCGCTTACCAGTAGATCGGCAAGTCGCTGAATCGACAAAGAATCGGCGTAAAAGCATCAATCGAGTCGGTATGACGGGCCCATGTCTGGCACGATGGCCACTGGCCAAGTCATTTAACAAATGAATGACACTAATTATGCCAGTGCAATTGTTCTAAGCCAACTAGGCAGGTAACTCTCATTTGGACTCGTAATTGTGAAAATTGTATCAAAATTAACGCAATTAAGCCTGAGTGGGATTGTCTTTGTTGTAAGGAGGCAAATGAACAAGCAATTTCCAAGTGCAAACAGACACTCTAATTGTCACTAATTGATTCAGCAGTTCCATTTCCGAGCAATTGTCAATCACTAAACACAATTACTGACAGTAAGGGTGAGTCAATGTGCAAAGTAGCATTAACAAACAGTTCGATTCGACAAATTAGTTAGCTGGTAACTCACTTCACAAGCTCACCATTGGCCAGTTCTAGTGAGAGCAAACAAACTTTGTTCATGCCAGACCGTTCAATGGTGTCCAAACAATGATCATATGAGTGGTTTGATGTATTGGGCGATGCACACCGCCACAAGGCGCCACTGACATCAGTGCAACAATGCACACATTCATTATAATTATTGCAATCGTGACTGGCGCATCTCTCTATGCTTCCCACCACTTTGATGCCACAATTTATAACCAATGTAAACACAAGCATATCAAATTGAATTGCACTGGTGGGCAACAAACTAGCTAAAAGTCCACTGTCCAAGTCGGTAGCCCAACTAACGTGCAAACCAACATTCGGCTGACTGGATGCATTCCGTGCCGAAAATGCCAGCCATTCGTTAAACGCAAATTCGTGATATGCAAATCTATTGGCCACGCAAAATTGGTGCATACTCACTAATGGCAAAGGCAATCACAACCGACTGTGCAACTGCTACCGGGTCGAGGCAGGTCCAACTAATCGAATTAGAGCGAACAAGTGATAATCAAGACCGACCTGACGGGACTCGGCCAAATGACTAAATCAATTCTGTGACCAATTGGACCGAGACAATGTAGAATTGTCTGTTCGAGGTGCGCAATGGAACAACTAGCAATCGACTAGGATGATCCAATCATGCCTGGCCAATGGTCAGTATGTAAAAATAGCACCGAGTCCATCAATGAACGATCTGATGGTGACCAAATCAATTACAGTTGGCGATCTCAGTGTCGGCACCTTTGAGGATGCGACCAGCACGATGGTCAGTGGTCAGTAATGACAGTGGGCCAGTGGTGGTCGACCTACGCACGCAACCATAACACTTTTCTGGCCTCGTGCGCCCATCAATGGAGAGACGTAATCGAGCTGTCCAGTGACGGGACACCACGACAACATGACCGGAGTGCGTCAGCCACAAGTGCCACGGTAATCACTAATCAGCGTGGCTCAGTAATGGCCATCCTCCTCTGCAATGACCACTATGAACACGTAATGACGGCACCACAGTAGCTACTGACACAAAACAAAGCCTTCAGAGGCATCATAGGCGGTCAATTTAATGGACAGTAATCGATTTGATTGCCCACAACAATGGCCACAGACAAATATGGACTGACTCGATTGCACGCCTATTATACCGAGTGACACCGAATTCAGTGTTCAAAGACACGGCGACAGGCTAGTGATGGTGCAAAGCTTGCAATTTTCACCTACAAAGGTGCCGATCACAGCAACATTACTCAACCAATCGGTATCGGACGAGTTTCACGGCTCATTCCTTTCGCAAAAGAGAATCGACTTAATGACTAGGACAAGGTTAGTCAGTTGGAAAGAAGATCAAAACTGCATGAGGTAGTAAAGTAAAGTCAGTTGAATCGAAGTGACGTCTGGCCACAGGACGAGCAAACAGATCGGTTCGGAATAGATTTGGGAAAAGAGTGAATGGCCACTGACACTGACCAGGTATGATCGATTACTCGGGTCAATTGCAATGTTTGTCCAACTAATATTTGTCTATTCAATCAAAAGGTGGTCATCCTCACTCTCGGTCATCTCTCTAGTGACAGTTCGCACTTGTCATATTTAATAAAGCAAACACATCGCTAAACAGACCCAAACTAAGTACAATGCCCATTGACCAGTGGTCAGTGTTGGTGGTCATTGGCCACCACCAAGTCGGTCAACAGATCGACGATGACAAGAGGAAGTTTGCGTTTTTCACTCATTCACAAGTCACTCGTCAGTCTGAAGTTATTTTTTAATTAACCAACAAAGCAAAGCATGCCAATAAGTCAGACAAAATTGCCCGTTCACAGATGACTGCTTGGCTGACTGGTCAAGTGGCAGTGCCAATAGCTGGTCGGTCTGTCACGGGCTGCAATGTCAACAAGACTGACATCTCGATTGACAATTTTATATTTTGACATTCGCATAAATTGCGCCCATTTGCACGATGCCCAGCCATGCCCCGACAGACAAGATGTGTGCCTTATGTTGCATAGAGCGTTCGATGAATTCATTCACAAAAACCTGCGTTTCAGTGACCATTCAATTGAGCCAGTCGAGGCGAGTTTAATTGAAGAAATCTTAGAACTCTTAATGCTCAGTGCTTATAGTTGAGCCAGTGGAGGCAGTTGGGCACTACTGTGCAAGAGACAATGCATCGAATAACCCAAGTCCCTCTGTCCGATGACGCAAACAATCTCCAACGAAGCACTCGAAGTCAATGGACAATAACCGAGGCAATAATAAATGCTCACTCGGACACAGATTCAGTGGGCCAATTGAGCAGACAAAACACTAAATAAATCAGTGCAAATCGATGAATGCACAAGCAAGTACAGCCAGACCCGGACAAGTCTACATAACCGGACTGCCATACTACTCACTATGCGCGACACTGCGGACAATCCCAGGTTTGGGCCAAATTGACAATATTTTAAGTGAAATTCGGTGAGCTTTGTTGGCACTGCATTCAGACCAATTCGACACTCTCACTCGGCCTCACTCGAGACGCTCCTTGCCAGCCGTTCACGCTTTGTGTACTGCAGAATGTAAACGTAAATAAATTGTCTAGAGATGGCAGATCTCACTTTCGATGGCGCACTCGATCGCACATCTCCTCACAGCCCTCGACAAACTGCCCTGGTCACTGGACAAGCGATAATGGCGATATCCAATATCCGATCCAAACAAAAGGCCGACCGATGGTGTGCCTCCGTGCCAAGTGACTGCAGCATTCATTTGCGTGTTGCACATTTAGCTTTCCAATATTGAACTCTTAATTGCGTTGCATTCGATAATAGCTCAATCAATAGCGCCACCGATCGATGCAATCGCATTTAGTGCACCATCGCACCTGTGCTAATTAATCGAAATGGAGCCAGTCACGGCAGCCAAATAAAGTGATTACCCAATCGGTCCAGTCGACTCGACGAGTTCACCGTTAATTGATATTTCTCACTCCATCTCTGCATTGGCTAAAAAGGAGAGCGGCGCCAGCCATCAAAATTACTGCTAATTGGAAGAGTCTAATGATTAGACTCTAATGTGGCTCAATTTAATTGAGTCAATTAAGGTTAGAACAATGAAGCCAACTTTGGCAGTGAATGAACTTGCGGCCAATGGCCGGCCAGGAAAGAGTTAAGCTTTGACCTGCTCGATGATTGATGGAATTGGGCCATGTTAGCGGCTATGCAAATTGGGTCCGAGCAAACAGGGCAACCAACTGTGGCTCGGGCTGGATGGTCAATCGGCACTGCACACGCACGAATTATGAAATCACTCATTTATGAGCGTGTTCCATTATGCCTTTGTGGGGGCCTTGTGCAAATCTCGTTCACATTTCTTTCTGTTCCACTTGCCTCTTGTTTCTTTCTCTAGCCGGTTGACGTAAAATTTACACGTTCTCTTTTTGACTAGGCCCTAAGGTCTAGGTGAACACAAAGAAGTCTCAAAGCCTCCCCCGCGCGCTTTCAAGGCACGCGCACCATTCAGATGTTGTGAGGTGCCTTATTGGTGGCGAATCGCGAGCGCGAGCAAACAAAGCTAAGCCAAACTGCACTCTAGAGGTACAGTATGGTCCGGGAGAGATGAAGCACAGCAATGGCCATCTGTTCAGCTCCCACACACTCGAGTCTGTCTCGGTGCAGTCAAAAAGGTCATTGCTGTGGTGCTGGGTCCTGGCCACCACAAGGACAAACCGAGTGACTGTGCGCAAATTCATTCACGTGCATTGGACTTGCACACTTAAGCAGCCCAACGAACGCATCCACTGACCGGACAATGTGGACATATGTGCTCGTGCAGGCTAAAACGGCCATTAATCCATTACCCAATGTGCAATTCAATCGCTCTCCTCTTGCTCTCACTAGACACACCGAATTCGTGTTCGCCCAAGCGATTCAACTTGTTACTTCAATCGAGACAATTTGGGTCAATGAGAATAAATCACTCAAGATGACGTCTGTCTGGTCAGTGAAGAGTAAACAACAAACAACCAGCAACAAAGTACCACCGATTAGAATAATTCATTATGGCCGATTAATTGGCCCAGAAGGAAGCAGACATGGCAAGACCGAGTTCAGTTAATAATTTCCGTTACGTTTCAGAAGAGTGATTGGCCTGCGCGGTCAGGCAAGGGTAACACACCGTGACCGAGCGGACTGGCTAGTCGTGCTGCCACTAGCGGAACCGAGCCACAAAACACCTGATCAGAAGAGACTTGTCCTGTTGGTCGGTGGAGCAGACCATGCTGGCACGCAACTAACACTCATTAGGACATCGTTTAGTGGCCATTAGGCCCAGTGCCCGATCGATCTAAGATGAATGAGTCACATCCTTAGAGTGTGCCGTACAGGATACGGACGCGGCACGGACTGAGCACATAGAGTCATAGACAGCACCGACAGACACCGCAGATGCACAGCCTGCAAGGTACAGTGCGCGACCATAGGTGCCTGTGACGGGGCATGCCGCAATGACATGTGCGGCACACGTCACTCCAATCGATGTCACCCTGGCACGCGATACACCGGAATTGATCGAACTTCATTCACTCCATCCAATCTGACAATTAATAATGCGCTTATTAATAGTGCCAACGGAAATCTATTCGCCCACCACTTTAATTAATGCAACTGCGGACAATCACTCCTCACTTCGATTGATCAAGAGATCGCCGATTGGCCACTCAAGTCGCAATCCACACGTAATTCGATCGGACTAGCGAGCAAACACAATCAACGTGCGAGAAGAGAAGACAAGACCAATCGAGGCGGTGGTTACCGCGGTCAGTGTGAGACTACAAAACAAGATGAGCTTAGGCAAGACTTGTCACCACAAAAAACGATCGCCAGGTTACCTAAGTGGTCTTTGTGCAGTGTCACAGCCGGACGAGAGTGGACAACTATAAAGCGTCCCATCAGAGAGTTGAGCCCAACAGACGTCGATCGTTTGGTTGGGTTTGTGGGTGACGAGCTCAAGACGGAATGGTCCGGTGAATTGAGTGGCGAGACAGGACAACATCGTTACATGTTACATTTGCATGTTGTGGCATTACACAGCAATTGTTTGGTGCGATTAGAAGAGGCGATCAGTGGCATGCCAACAAGGTCGTTCATGTTCGGTGGCCACCTTGACCGTAGCGTTCCAACTGGCCATTACTAAGCAGAATCGTGTCCACAAGGTCCCTCGCTTGTCAATGTCACCCGTCGGCATATTCATTCATCTGTTTCTATCGCCAAGCTATCTCACCCTGTTCGCAATTTGGCAAACGACGCAGATATATCTGATTTGAAGTTCCATTTTCTTTAGACATTGCCACAGCAACTGGCATCGTAAAAGACGAACAAAGAGCACAAAAATATTGCCGGCCAATACATTAGAGACCAATTACGAAGCAAGTGGTCAGTGCTGCAGCAATCAATAAATATTTGAAAAGGAATTAACACGATCACTGGCCAACACTCGACAGTGCATTAGTGAACATAACGGGCAACGATGAGGCACTAATCTGCAAGTATGTCCTGAGTGAAGCATAAAGTCCCGACCAGACCAATCGACCGTTGCTACCATCGATCTAGATTGGGATCACTGAGAAGTGGCTCAACAGATTGCCACTTGTGAGGTAAAGCACCGACTAGCGAGTCCATTCGTAATGAATTTGCAAAACAAACACAACGGTCGTGCGGAGGTGGCACACCGAACAAGTTAATGTGCACTGTGCAATCAATCCACACAAATCGCCACACGGCGAGCATTGGAATTCGACCGTTTAGATGGCCAAATTGACTAAGTGTTCCAGCACCGGCACTGACTTACTAACAATAACGGTCATGTCTTTGTGGAACAATCTGAGACACAGGTCGACTTGTCTGACTGTGTGCACCGAACATCGGTGTCTTGTGTCCCGTGTGTCGGGTCACAACGCCGTTTCGACGAGTGCCACGTGCTGCAGCATCCTCTGCCACCTTCAAAGCTCCATCATGTGTGCCCTCAGCCTGCCGCCGTATCGCCGGTCTCGTGGTACATCGGTGGCATATGGTTAGTCTTGGCCCGTTCC
Source organism: Rhizoglyphus robini (assembly GCA_023373905.1). Taxonomy (NCBI): domain Eukaryota; kingdom Metazoa; phylum Arthropoda; class Arachnida; order Sarcoptiformes; family Acaridae; genus Rhizoglyphus; species Rhizoglyphus robini. Next base: position 5,968,110 of record JAKIJQ010000001.1, on the reverse strand, counting down.
AGAGTAAATCGCATCACAGAGGCACACTTGTGCGGAAAATCACAATCGAAAGTGATTCGCTCGTTGGGTCTGCCTCGGGTCTTTGCCTCCACGCAACAGCACCACCACGGAGCACACCGAACGAAAACACACGAGACAACTTGCCAGACTGCACTTGGGCTTTTGTCGGGCCGAGTGAGCCAAGAACAAAAGTGACAGCTAACTAAGCGCAACAGTGCCACTGCAACCGTTTGATGCGCAGGTCAATAGACGAACCTGGCGAGCAGTTAGCGGCTTAAATCGAGTGTGATTTATTCCGACAAATCCCAATTCACTTTCGCTCTCTCGTTTCTTCCTAGTTGGGCGAAAGTTTAAATAAAGACTGAGTGAATGGGCCCGTAAATGAGAGTGCTCGGGTCATAGCTCCGGCAGGGTCTGTGCGCGGTGGTTGCGCGCAATCGGTCACAGATGCAACAGTTGGCCAAGTCAGGCTCGGGTAAACACTAAACAATAATGTCCTCGTCATTTGACCAGACAGACCACTGCCCACTGCTAGTAGATCGTATGCAGATGCATTCCGGCAAGCGGCAATACCAAAAAGGTGAGTCGCCAGAGAAGACCACGAAGCCAATGGACAAAGTCCTTGCCGGGAGAAGAGATTCACGAAATTGCCATTAAAGTGGCCATTCGATTGAAGACGGTTTGTTTGTTTAGTGCTCTGTCCAGTGGATTGTGTGCACATTAACAAGTCGGTGATTGATTAATCCGACAGGGCAGAGGGAACGATGTGCTAGAAAGACCTGGTCATTTACATTTCGTGCCCAAGTGCACTGGTTGATGCACTCATCCGCACCAGAGAGTAATCGTCTTTTAATTAACAGTAAATGAATTGAGCCAATTAACGCGATGAGAAACGGATGTGTGATGATCGTGTTGGTTTAGTGCAGTGCAAATGAATTAACAAGTGACCGTGTTGATTGGCCACCAGCCAAAACAAACAAACCCAACGAGATAACGATCAGACACGACACCGAGAAAACAATGCACCGAGCAGAATGCGGCAGAGTGGAATCATGCCTCGAAACGATCAAGTCGCCTCGGATTAAGACATCATGCAAATGCACGCCTACATCTTCATAAGACACAACACACTCGGTCTCGATGCAGATTGTGTCGCGATAAGGCAAATAGTAATAATAATTAGTAAACACTCGCTGGCCATTGAGAGATCCTGCTTGGGCAAAGCTAACTCAATTATACCACAGACACGCTTGATCGCTCAATCTAAGCCATGGAAATGTACACGCATGTGAATGAATGCTATTTCGATGCAGACAAATCCCCTGACACGGTCCATTCAGTGATCAACTAAAAGAGTACACCAAAGCAAACCAATCGATGAAGATTCGACACGTCAGGGTTGAAGCAGATTGCAGCAAGCAATTAGATCATTGCTATTGTCAATAGCAAGCGTCATGTCTTAAGTATGGCTGCTTCCAGTAGTTGGTTGTCGGTTAATTGGCCATTTGAGGTTTTGGTTTGGCTTCGATTGGCATTTATAGTAATAACAGAGCAGTAGCAGTATGCAAATTCATATCGACACAGTAGCTGTTGTACATTGACCATTCCATTGTAATTGACATGCCAGGCAATGACTTATTGGCCAGCTTGACACTAAGCGAAAGGTTTCCCATTAGACACACACCAAGTGCAAAGTGTTTGGTCGCTTTGGACCCGTTCCAATAGAAATAGGTTCAGGCATAAATGGTCAATTTTGGAGGTCGCCCTAAGATGTATTGGTCATTTAATTAGTGCTTAACTGGTGGTTAGTGACACAAGGCACCTTGCACTGTATGCCGCAGTGGCAAAAGTATCGCTTTCAAGACAGCCTTATTTGCATAGTTAAAAGGACCCAAGGCACTGACCATTGGTCAATGCTACTGCAATAATCCAATTAAGCCAAACGTTAGACAATAAAGCCTGCTATTTGTTGTTGTGAGCTGAGTGGTGGTCATTTGTGTCCGAGAGGCAACAAGTGAGCCCGAGTGGTGTGCAACAAGTAACAAGACAGTCAGCACAGGTCGCCAAATGCAATAACAAATTGATCATTTAGACCGACAAACAAAACAAGAAAGACCGCTCTCCACCAATTTGTAACGAGAGGCCGCTGAGTGAGTTTATTTATCTTTGATTCATTTAATAACATTACACTAATAAAAGAAAGGCCCAACAGTTCCACCAGACACTGCAATATCAATAGTGTATATATAGCAACTACAAAAAGGGTCACCAGCGAGCACTTAGTCGATTTGGCACCAAAGAATAATAAATCCCAAAAGGTTGATAAGATTAGCTACGTTAGAATAAAGCCTTAGTGGCACTTTGCGAGCCATTTGCAACTAATCGAACGATGCCCAACTGAGGTGGACAGTGAACAGAGAAACGAACTCCGCAAGAGTCTACGATCGTTCATTGATGCAAACGGTGATAAGCAAGCAAGCAGTTTATTTTATGCTTAATTTTCGAGTGCCTTATCGGACGAGTGTGCGAGTGTGACACTGCTAACGGCCAAATTTGAACGAACTGTATTAGTTGGATTGGAGAGGCGAGCACGAGGTCAAGATGTGAATGTGAGTGAGTCAGTGAATGTTTCAGTCTCGCTGCCGACTGTAACTCTCAAGTGGTCATCGATACAAGCTCATTCATGAGCTCATTCTCATTCTCAAGTGGCACAAAGCGGAGAGCCACTCGAGAGAGCGATTCAAGGCGATTCAATTCTGCACAAAGACATTCGCGGCGAGAACAAGTCACGATGGCACCGAGTCACCAGTGACACACAATGAAAGTGAACGCAATCAATTGGTGCGCCAGTGAGAGTGACACTCCGAGTCACCGACCAGTGAACATGACTGTGAACAAGTACCGTGCAAAGGTGACTGCCAAGGTGATCGCACTGTAATGGCAAGTGTGACACCTTTGACCACCTTTGACCACAGGTCAGTGCCAAATTGGGCACAAAAGCCACCAAAGCGTGCAATATGGAACGACACAGCATGGCATTGCGTATGGAGAGGCCTGGGGCCTCGGACACACACCCACACCAAGAAATGTGATGTGCTTGTGGTGGCTCACTTTCACGCTCTTCAAGTGCATTCACTCGACTTTATTGGCAATGATTAGCGTTTAAATTAAGAGGCGTTCGCCAAGAGAGAGGACAATTCTGGCAGTGTCGCCGTGCTCACTGTCATAATTCAATTGGTCACACAAGGCTCATTGCACTTCCTAACAGAGACATTACACAAAGCACGAGTGCATTCTCAATTCTGGCACAAAGGACAGTCAATTCTGTCTTGTCGCACCTTGCCTCGCACAATTTGCGGTCGCTTTCAATGGCATTGAGGCCATTGAAAGGCAGGCGAGCACAAAATTGGTCCTACGCCTACTCTAATGCACACAATTAACACTTTCACCGGCGGAATGGGACACATTTCCTTCATTACTGCCCATTGATTAGGAAAATGGACATGGCTAGGCCATTGACTGGCTTCAAGCAAACCATACAAATACAAACACCACTACTTTCCACCACTTTCATCTCCGGTGCTAGACTGGCAAATGTAACACTTGTGAGAATACAATTGAGTACACTGAGCAGACTTAATTTTTCATTGGTCCGATAAATGCCAATCAAACACACACACACACAAGCACATTGATTCATTGTGTGCAACAGGCAGCAAGCAATAAGGCCAGTGTGAGTGCATTGACAGTGTCGATGTATGAATGTATTATAACATTAAACAGTGTCTCATCTATTCTCGTCTTTTCCTGTCTATTGCCAGAATGGACACAACACTCGTTGAATGTTCATTTGAAGCCTTTTGTCAGCTGCCTTGTGAGCCTCTGCTGGACATGCTTGTCTGCTTGTTGTCGAGCTTGTCTCCCTAAACTGATCAATAGACCGAATGGAACACTTTCAATCGGGACCCTAACCAAAGACAATTCAATTTGGTCATGACAAAGTGAGCCAGCCGGCAAGGCAAATATGTAAAAGAGTTATCAACTCGGTCAGTGTTGACCGAGTGAGACCACGAATGGTAGTAAATGGCAGAGCACCTGTTGGATTAACCTGCAGTACATTAAAGCACGACCGAATGCAGTAAGATAAGAAAGAGCCAAACAGAGAGGCTCTATTGAGAGAGCCATCAGATAAAGCGAGAAACAAACGGGACGATTAACGAGCAAAGTCAACTTCGGTGGAAATCGTGAATTCACACTAATTTACAAGTATCACGCCAGTGCTCGTTTCTATTTCTATTGTCTTTCAATCGAGTGTAACAAGTCGATAAGTTAATAGTGGAAGCTAGTGGAAGCAAAGGCGTCAATGGCGGTTTGTTTGTAAATCCTGTTCTGGGCGCAAGGTAACGCCAATATAGCAACAAAGTGTGTCGGCATGTGACGCCATTCGCCTATATGAGTAATCCTTGACTTAAGGGTTAAGCCTGTTTCTCTTTCTGTTCAATCCTTTGGCCAAGCAGGTATATAGTTCCCAAAGCGTTCTCGATGTCGTATATCCTTCTCACAACATACACAAGCAAAAAGATGAGAATGGCAAGCAAGGTGCACTCCCCCGGTCACGACTTGGGCCAGTCCGTCTGTGGTTCGAGATGACGCCTGATTGGCATTCGGTTGTACGCGACTGCCAAGTGGCAATAAATAAAGTGCCTAAATCAAGCAAATTGCGAAGTACAATGTGAGCACAATAAATAATTCATTCAGTGCATTAGTTGATGCATAAGGAGAAGCATATCGAGTGGCCAGTGCCACACACAGACCTGGTCAACATTTAATTGCGACCATTAATTTGCTAATTACTGGCCCGGCAGTGAGCACTCACTTCAGTGCTTAATTCTTATTAAATTAGCGTTAAATTAAAATCCTTTTCCCGACAAATTGCCGACAAAGTGATGGTGCTTGATGGTGGTGGTCAGGCAAAGCCGGTGGTGGAAGCCGATCAAAGGCCAGTGCAAGGCGACACACGAGTTTATCGCTAATTAGTGACTGAGTGAAGCAAATATAAACAAAACACACTGTGTGGAGCTAGATCGGGCTGAGCCGAGATTGGCCAGACCACACGAGGACATTCACGAATACTGGAATGCCACTTGGAGTGAATTGTGCGTGCCTGTCTGGCCAATGCCGGACAGTGCCTAATGACTTCTTAATTACCATTCGATATTGTGTTGGCCAAAGTTTAATTGCAAACAAACGAACAAAAGTAATTTTGATCATCACAATCCCTTTCCTGTCCAATTGTTACATATGTGATAAAGGTGGCTAATGGAAAAGTTCGAGTGGAGCAGTGCCACTGGACAAGTAATCACTAATCGATCGGTAATTGAATGAACATTGCCAAATAACACTCCCGTCAAAACGACCAAGTGGTCAGTGCACAATTGAGTCACTGGGCAGCACAGCACATCTCGGAAGGAACAGTTTGCCTCCAACCATTGTATCTTATCACATCGGTGCCACTGTAGCCTTATGCAAAACCAGCCCAGCGCATTCGTGCATCAAAGAGCCTTGAGTGCGTTTCGTCATACGCAACCACATGAATGTGTTCATTAACATGCTCATCATTAGCACAATTAGCTGCATGTATCAAAACCTAATCGCTACATCACTGACAGTGACCTCGAATGAAGAGGGCAACGATATAATTCGTGCACTTCAATATCGAACTGGCCACAAACTCAATTAGAGTCCACAAGCTGGTCGATGCACAGAGTGAGTACGTGTTCCATTCTGCTAGGCCGGTGCCTGTCAGTGGCAGCAATAAATGTCATTTGCACTCAATTCAGGGCCAAGAATAAAACCAATTTTACAGTTCACTTGCTACTAAACAGGATTAGGCGAGATGTGTACATCAAAAGCGAACAAACAGACCCTACGGTAAAATGTCAGAGCAAATAAGTACATGTCACTAGGGAACTACTGAGACTAGGTCCAGCAAGACTTGTGGTCACTCAGTGGAACCAAACAAGCGATCGTTTTGTACTAGGCGTGTTGGCATCGAGTTAAATTGAGTCTGACGACAAGCACAAATGACAACAAGTCAACTGCACAGTGCGCACTCTTCGATGGAGGTCCTCGAGACCTGACGGCAGAGTGCTAAACCAATAACCTCGATTGAGTGTGTGTGGCACTGTGGCTGAACAAACCGATAATTCGCAGTTACCTTTTGGAAACTCTGCAGTGGAAAAGTACTTGTCAGCATTGCACACTAACACCAACAAGTCTAGTGTCAATTGGTGACGATTAAGTGCTGCAATGAGGAGTAAGCCTTTGAGACTCTAGTTTGAGCGAATGGTGTCAGCTAAGTAAATAGTGTACGAGTCAAGACATGGCCTCAAGTCGATACATGCCGACCGAACACGTGTAGTGTGCAAGTTGTTTGCTGTCTTTACTGCTGCTATAAAACTGTTGAATGTGTGCAATTGTGCTGTAAGACAAACAACCGAGACGAGCAACACTTGTTGGACAATGTGCTGGCTAGACAAGTCAATTGGCTGCCAGACTGAGTGCACGTTAATTGGTGCATTGTTTCGCATGCAAATCAATCCAATTTGTCCCTTTAGCCAATTAATTTATGGCCCAGAGTAGACTAATTCGCAACCACAGGCAAGTGGTCAAGCGTGCGACGAGACCACACAGCATAAAGATTGGTCAAGTGGCACGGAGTAATTGGCCGAAGATGACCACACTGACCAATGGAACATCGCAACTAACGGGCAAGTGACAAGTCCACAAACCACACACTATCGTGCAACGCGATCGCAACATTCAAGCAAAGCTATCATTTCGAATGCCATCGCGTCATTGAGCAGGGCAATTAGAATTGAGCCGAGACAAGCACAACAAGATCTGCAAGTGATATTGGTTAGTGTGAGATCTTATCGAGTAAATCGAGACAAAATGTCCAAAGTGCAACATCACAATCATCAATTGGAATTAGAGAGATGGCTAATGTTGCAGTAAGACAATGCTCACAAATGCATGACCATCGATCATACCAACACAGACAAATATTTGACAAATTATAAACTCACAACCATCTTTGTGTGCGCCGGGAGAATCGTCCAACAAGATCTAACAGCACGATACTATAGAACTGTGAAGGAGAAAATATGAAAATTCAACAAAGGCTACAAGTCCGCTCAAAGGCCCCGAAAATATTTTGCCAAGTAGCAAGTCAATAAATAACCGAATTTGCCTAACTTCAGAGTAACAAGTGAATATGCAACAAGTGACCAACAAAGAGTCATTTGAACAGCTTCGAATTCCTTAAAGGTCAACAGTGGTGTAGCATAAGTTTACATCCACAGCGAGTCACTTTGCAACCCTAATATAAACACAGACAAATGGCCACTTGACAGGTACATAAGCCAAAGTGCCATTATCACAATTAAGGCCCCATTACGGCCAACTTCAGACTGATTCAATGTGCTGCAATCTTATAATAATTGACAAGATAAACGTGATCTTATGCTGGGAGAGAAGAGAAACTAGACTAAAGTGACACGGACAAACAAAGCCACTCAGCATGGCTTGTGCAAGACAACGTAAAGTGATCACCCACTGGTCATAATTGCAAATCGGTTGCGTAATTGACATAAATAGCAAATCGTGATTCAATTCGCCACTCAACTCATTCGGCATGGGCGTCAAGAAATTAATAGCCAATTAAAACATCACACATCACAGTAAATACATGAGTTGATAAAACATTGCGGATAAAATAAATGTACAAGTTATGAAACTATTACTTAAACTTATTAAAGATGCAAGAGAAATTGACTCGAGTAGATTAAGTGTGTATTAATTGAGACAAGACAACTCAACAATTGAATACGAAGAAAGGAGCGATTGCTATTTGTTTGACTAATGCGACTGGACAAGCAAAGTGCCACTTATCAATGAGATGTCCGGTTGAGATCATTGCCGTCCCCAACGGTAATCATTCGGTGCTCGTAAACAACGGCGGTACTTTGCAAGGTAGAGAACAATGCGAGCAATGGCAGTAGTCGGCAAGAGAGATTCGTGAAGCACGAAAAACAAACAGACAGTAATCATTGTTTCGAATCGAATATATATTTGACTCAAGCGAGCTTACCAAAACGCCGACGCGCGCCAGTTCAAATGTTTGTGCAGTCTTCACGCCCTGGTCATTAAGACAGTTTCACCGAGTACAATAAGTGATTCGAAATGATACTTCATAAATGGTGCTCAACAAGCGTGCTATAATGCATTAATCAGAGCAATAATCATAAAGTCCGTAGTGGCTTCACTCGCAGAAGATTGCACATAAGTGTTGCACGAATTTGCTATTGTTTGGTGCAGAGGTAGTTTCAGGTGTAAAGCTTAAGCTTGCACCCAAGTTTCAGTCAACAAATAGGGCCAAATTGGTCTATGAATAGTTAATGATACGAAAACAAGGCCTAATGACAAGAACATGACATGAAACCAACGATGCCAAGGCTGGCAAGGACAATCGATATGTCTCACAGTGGTTAGCTTTATAGTCGATTCACGATTCGGACAATTGTTCAGTCACATGAAGATAAACGTAAATCGTAAAACATTGTATTTATAAATATATTTGGCGATACAGAAATACATACTTAACGATGTCCCTTCCAAAGCCAAACAAGTAGCAATAATTCGGCAACAGTAAACAAATACTTATTTTGTAGGATCAAATGTCGTGAACTTGAAATATAGCATCAACAACGATAATTAGCAAACAAAAAACAAAAAAAAATCAAAGTAACCTATCATGCCAATTAATGGGTCTACAAACCGGATTTATAAATTGCAATAAGTACTGGGTTTGGCTGATTTGTTTGTTTATCGAGTCAATCAATTAAACATTCAACTTCAGTAAATTCAAAAAAGTTCAACAAAAGCCAAACCCCATTAATCTAAATTGTCATTCGGAAGCCAATATAGTGAAAATGGGTGCAAAAAGTAGCCAATTTGTAAGGTTAATTGCGCTTGGGCACGTTTGCTTCATCAATACTTTCGTAAACGAACGTCTTACAAATAAGAAAAGCCAAAAACACCAATTCGTTTGAAAGGAAAAGAGCTGGTAATTAAAAGGCAATTAACAGAAAGCGAAGCAGTCGAGGCCATTTAAAGTGTCATATTAGAATAATTAATCGGCATCGTGTGCCGATTCAAGCACCTTTGATCGACACAAGTCCGGTGTGATCAATTTAAGGCTAATTAATTTGCCATTAAACTGTACCTGTCTTATATACAGTTAGAAGCAATACAAAGTACTAATTAACGCTGAGCGGCAAAAATAAGCAAGTGCTACAGACCTGAGAAAAGTTGAGTGGAGTCCTACGGTGGTCAAAAGGGCCCTGTCATAACAGTTATGACTAATCGACCTAAACGATTCAGATTGATGATCGCGATGAGTATTATTGCAATCGATTCCCGACATACGTACCGATCGAGAAGGGCTATAATTTGAGACGCTTCCAAGCTACTGCTCTTACATTTCTTCAATTTGGAAAAATATTCGTGACTTGGACGTAGTCAATCATGAAATAGTTCATTTGCTAATTGAATTACTTGAAGAATATTGAAAATCCAAAAATAGTTGACGACTCAAATATGATTGTTTTTAGAACAGAGTGCATTCGACTAGAGTATAGTATTAAAATTGACTACTATGTGAGATTGTACTCAGAATATGCTACATTCAAAAATTACCATTCTATAGAATTTATTAATTAATTATTCGTAATCACATGATAGTATGCTAACACAATGCAATGTAATTATAACTGAAAGTCTATAATGTAATTTGTTCTCATAAAAAGTCATATATTGAATAACAGTAATACAAATCATGCTGCGATAAAACTATTCTCGTTAAAATTACTCTAGGCATATGATAAAACTGATTTTTGCTCATTGTTAGTGTTTTTTATTGAGTCAAAGTTGAACTTGAACCACGTTTGAGCTTGGTATGTAGGCTTTTTGGTAAATTCAGAAAACAAATCTGCAACAACTGTGGGACAGTTTTTGACTAACATGTCCCAGTATTTTGAGTTTATTATGCGTAAAGGTTCACTGTAAATAAGTAAAATAGAAAAAGTAGAGTTATAATGTACATCTCATGTATGTCATCTCACCTGTTGATGAAATAGATAGCACGAATTTTCAAGTGTTTGGCGTGGCACATTTCGGCCAAAATCAAAAGCTCCACCACGGTATCAATAGATAAACGAGAAATTAACGATTGTTCACAAAACAACTTGAGACGGTCAAGACCATACTGCAGAGGAAACAAATGTCAATGAGAGAATTCTTTCAGATTAGGTACTTTGTCAGCTGCCACCAAGAGTCGATCGTGCAACGAAGGATTCGAAGGTGGTTTTCCAGAATAGATACATTTCAGCATTAGCTGGAACACCGAGGACTCGATGTCCGTAATGACTACTTTGTTTTCAATCTTCTCCAACATTTCGTGCTCGAACATTGAAGCAAACACGGCACATCGAGATGATAATATAGCTTTATGTGCTCGAAACTGATTATTACCAACCCAGAAGATGACATCACATTCCATTTTAGAGTTGTATAATTTAGTAAGATCGTCTGAAACTGGGCATTTGGGAATAACAAGCTTTTTCAGACATTCGTTCGCAAATAAAAGCTACATAGAATAATTAATTATCGATGCCATTTCATAGACGAATAATACTTCATAAATACCTCACACCTAATAGTCAACTTGCCCGCAGGTAAATACCGAGAGGGGTTCTTGAGTAACTTAGAATGTTCAATCAAATTGAAACTCCAATTAGAATCCTTTTTGAAAGTAACAAGTTCTTTACTTTCTAAATAAAATAAAAGAAACAATTACCATGAGATATATTCACAAGATTAGATATTGATCATTAGATAAATGCATGTTGTACCATTTACTTTACTTACCACGAGTGATTACATTGAGCTGATTGCCGAGCAAAACAAATCGAAATTTTATATCGACACTTTTCTCAATTGAAAGCAGCTTGATAGAGCACGAAACCACCATTTTCTGATCAATCGATTTGTTTGGCTGCAAATACAAACACCACTGGCTCTTGTCTGGGGTGTCGTCGTAGAACGGACACGAATTCAGTATTTTGGCATCTTTTTTAAGATAAGAACTAAAATTATCTATCGACCAAATAAACGAATACATGGCGAGGCTTGAATGTACGAAGAGCTAGTTTGGAGTTCTTGATCACTATGAATTACAATGAATGAATAGTTCAATTGTCTTGTACTCCCCAGACAATGCTTGAAATGAAAGCTAAATCTACATAACTTGCACAAAAGTAGAAAATAGATACAGCTAAATGGTGAAACATTCAAGTTCAAAACTATCGATGGGTAAAAATGCTCATATTGTTTATCTTCCAGTTTATTCATAAAACATGTTACATTTCATGTATGCAACAAATAGTTATTTCAGATAAGTCTAATAATGCAACCGTTAAACTAATTGTTAATTGCTTTCTAGTGTGACATTTAAGATTTATTCTTGTCGTTACAATATATCCCTATAGAATACTCAACATAATTTTTTTAAAAGAAACTGAAAGTGCCAAAAGTAATAAACATCGAAATATCATTAAATTCAATCCTCAAAGACCAATCTGCACCCACAAACAAAATCTTATCGGTAATAAAAATTTCAATTAAAAAGAAACGATAAGAACACAACTTAAGCAAGTCTCAAGCAATTAGTTAAAGGCACTCGAGTCAATTAGAATTAGTCTGAAAAGAGTTGAAAAGAGAAGATAAAGTGGAAAGTAGATAGGGAGGTGATTCGAACGTGGCAATGATGACCATCGCTTTGTAGAAGGTACAGGCAGGCAGATAGTGAGACCAGTCGGCCGGTCAGGATGAGTTGCAAGTTGTAAATTGAAGATGAACGGCTGTCAATACAAATAAAACAAATGATCGAGATGTGCGATCACACACAGAGTCGACATCAACAAGTGAACCGAGAGTGCACAACAGACAAGTCAAACAGTAGCCTGTCAGTAGCGGGACCAGAGCACAGTGGGACAGACCTGTGGAATTAATTGTTTGGTGTCATTTGCAGGCAATTAACATTACAAATTGGTCCAGACACGGGCACACTAGCATTCGATACATTTGGAAGGCTAAATTAATTAATTCCTCTGCACACCACTGCAGAATACAGGCTATACATTGCATTACAAATCAATACACCAATAGTAATGTATTCTTGTCCAATATAAAACAAAACTGCCGATCATAATTAAGCTGGTCAAGTGCAAAAAGCGACAAAATTGCCTTTGGCTAAACAAACAATATCGATTTGTCAACAAATGTCAGTTTTATCATTGGAAGATAGCAGCCGATAAATGTCACTTTGCTCACATTCAGCAGGACTGAGATAGTGCATAACGAGTCAATCGAGTCAGTGGATCAGTGACAAGTGTCAATCGACTTAGCGGTACAAGTAGACAGGGCTTCATCGTCAGTGCATGCAAAGTTGCAACCACAACAACACAGGGCACACATACAAAACACGCACTAAATCAAAGAGAGATAATTTCAATGGCCATTGGCCAGTGGCAAGAGCAGTGCTTTGTTTAGGGTAGAGGACGCGTTTGTCTAATGGCTCACGACTGGCACTAGACACAGTCCGTCTCGTCTCACTCATTATAATTAGCCCGAAAGCAAGTGAATTCCTTTCGAGTCAATACACTCTTTGGCCCCTTTACACTAATATGGCCTAGACACTGCCCCAGGTTACTCCATTCTGCATATGCACTGACCTGTGTGCGATCGAATTGCCATTTGTTAACAATCCGTACGATTCAGGTAATAAATACATATATAATTCATAAACAAACCACACTCCTATCCACAGTCCATCGATCTACACTGAACTATTCAATAGTCAAGTCAAGTGCAAGGGTTCAAGTGCATTCTCATGAGAATGAAACTAGTGTTTTTGAAAAATTCAATATGAAAACTTCAGTAGTGATTATTTTCAGCGCTGACAATCGATTTAAAGTTGACTGAGATCGTGAGAGCCAATAGAGCAAATAGTTCATGTTCGTTCCATATGTTCCATTGGCCATTAAGTCAATTTCCTCTCATTCTCTCGGTCAGGAAGCGTTCCAGCGCAATTAATTGGCAACAAAATGGATCAGAGACAAATAAGAGCATTCGAGTGCAGAACAATTATCATCAAGCACAGCCATGAATATCGAGACACGGAAAGGTATACCGTGCCAATAAACGATTTTGCGTGACTTATGTGCGGCAATGTGGCCAGGTAAGTGGAAAGTTATAACTGACAACAGGATGGCACTCTCTTCTTGCCACACTATGAATAACAATGGCAATTGCGTTAATTGCGTTCGACCATTAAGCAACAAAACAAATAGAAGCAATCAATAGTGCAATAAATACAGCATAATATAGCCAGTACAGCAAATCATGACCACACCGACAATAAGCAGCAATTATAATGTACAATTACAATTGGCATTGCTCGTGGACAAGGTGGAAAGACCATTGGCATGTAAACCAAAAGATAGAACAATCGGTTGGTTGGATTGAAACACAGACAACAAGGCCCAAGTGATTAAACTATTTTCAATAGATGGGCAAGGAACATTGAAATGGGTCTGTACTGACGTATCAGGAGATAGTGCAAGTGGACGAGTTCACCGAGCAATTCATTAATGTCGGGCCAATGATGTCATAATTTAGAAATGTCAAGATAAGACTGTCGATGGCCGGCTTGGTAACTTTTAATTATCGATCATATGAATCGGTCTAAACGATGCCTCTCAGGCATACTAACAGATCAGATCAATGCAGAACACACAGGTCGCAATTAGAACATGGTCTAACACTTGCATGTCGTCAAGGTTTTATCGGCAAGTCTGTCTACGAGCAAAAGTGATCACCACTGAGGCCAGAGGTGATCCACTTGGTCCGAGTGCATCTCAAGTGATAGGTTCAGTAGCACTTTGGAGCAGTTCATTAGAGCTCACTCTCGCACGATAACACATTGAGGACTAAGACAAATTGAGCGAGATGATCGAAAATGTGATCAAAAGTGCCTCTTTCTTTTGCGAGTGCTTCTTGAATTGAGTCATTACAATTCGAAGCCATTTGCACTTTAGATTCTGCCAATTAGAGACAATTAAAGAGAGATCAATGCAAATGCCACTAATTCTAGTGCTTCAACGTACCAATTTCAAAGTTGGAGACCAACCAAATGGTTTGATAAAGCCACACACAAATTAATTAATGCTTGTAGTCAGTGATCGGACATATGGCCACACAGAAATGCAGCCGAGGTGAACAATTAAAATCAATGGGACCGAGTTTAATTACAGATCGATTGCAGTGCTACTGACAACTGTCTGTGTCTGTGTGAGCACATCGTTTGTTATTCCAGTGACAGGCTTGAAGTGACATGCTAATAACCACCACAAAGCAAGCAACCACTTGATCGCAATAAAACGATCAAATGCATGCACACTGTCGGTAATGACTGGTTGAGAGGCCAAATTGCCCATTTAGGAGGTAATTGAAAAGAGACAACACTCACAAGCATTCGGTTTAATTGCACAAGTCAACTAGATATTTAGCACTGCAAATGAACTTCGATTCGGATTTGTTTTGCTAAAGTCAAAGAGGTAAATGGCAAATAGTGCGCCGATCGATCGATGATTGCTGATCGACAAATGAGACAGTTGTCAGTGAGGGAGGGCAACACCGCACACTGCCCTACATCGGTCACATCATAAATCTTGTTCAGCTCTGTGAGGTATCTAATGAATAGCTAGCTATAGTGAGCATCACAACACTTGCAGACAAGACTGACAAAGTCAGTGAGAGGCCCAGGCAAAGTCGAACCATAATAACAGCATGGCTTTATATTTCGAGGTGCAATGCGAATCCAGTGACTAACCGCAATCAGGTACAAGTTAGTGCCAATGAACGGTCGTGTGCGAGACCACCTAGAGACCATCTGTTGGATGTATCGTTTTGCCATTTCAGTGTCAGCGAACTGAGCAAAGTCAATGTCAACAAATGATACAACAATGGGCTGATCAATGCACTGACAGAGGCGTAATCCTTTGACTCAATAAATGCTGACAGCTTTATAGAGACACGATTGTGCAAACAGGCAAGTGAAGTGACCACCAAACACAAGAATCAATATTTGCTAGTCGAATCGATTCGATGACCACGGTTCTGTATAAACATAAGTTTGTGTGGTCTGGCTTGACGGGTAATTTCAAATAAAAGTGTTAATTTGCCCAAATGCACACAGCGCACACAGACAACTTATCAGTGACAAGGCATTACGCATTGCTACATTTACGCAATGTCCACTGAGTAAACAAGACAAATGGACTTGTGGATCAATGTAATAATTAGAGTAATGACGCGTTTGCCAAGACAAGCCATTATGCAAATTGCACAAGTGGCGCATCACAAACATTGGGCAAAAACGAAAGTGGAAAATGTGCTTGCGCTTTATATACTAATTATAACGAAACCAAACTAACGTAAGCCAACTATTGAGCCAGAGAGGCATAATCAACCATGAATACTAATCAAGTGATACAATTATGGCTCAGTATTGTTTCAACTCTAATTCACATTCAAGTTGATTACAGAGACCGGTTGGTAGGAGAGCAAACAAATGATAGCGTTTGACGACGATCAAGTGCAATTAAACAGTGCTAATCGTTCTTCACTGAGCAATGACATAAACAGTTGAGAAGATAAACCTAAATGATCAAAATCGAATATATCAAATCAAATAAAGACGATCATTGGAAAACCAACACAAGGAAGGCATCGCTACTAATGGCAAAGTTGGCACATCATTTATCATTTGATCGATTAGTATCAATGGAATGTATTAATCGGCAAGTAATTCTTGGAAAGTCCATTTAATTCAATCAAAAAAATTCTGCACTCAAAAATATTCCCATCAAAAGGAAAGGTAATTTGAATATTAAAGCTTGAGTGATATGCAAATCAACTTTGAAACTAAACGACGTTGCGCGCATATAAAGCAATATAGACTCAAATAGTAATTAGCAATTCCAGCAGCAAAACATACTATACAACGTTGTTAAGGCTTAAAGTTTAAGGTTAAGTAAGTTAGGACGAATAAAAACATTGTTATAAAAAGAGTGCTGCCATCTATTGGATTAAGGAGTAGACATATAAACAAAATTGAATAGACATTTGATGAATCGAATTGAATGAATTGACAAATTGAATGACATAATCAAAACAGATAATTGCAATTTACTAATTTTGCATTTTATTAGTAGAAAATACATCGATTCTATATGTACAAAGCATCAAGCTGAGATTGTCTCGAGTGTAAAGCTTGATTTGATCTCCGACTTGAGCTAATGCAATGAACTATTTGACTATGAACTTTGCACATGATAAATCACACTATGATCGGTGGCATTGAACATCAACAAACTATATTCAAATAATAAACAAAATACTAAAGAAAACATAACTAAATATTAGAAAGGCACAACAAGATTAACAGTAGAAGTGTATCCTACGTAGGATTGATTGAGCAAAATTGAATTAAGTATACAAATGACAATACCACAGAGTAATTCGCTAAATGACTGATTGATTCGACCAATTGATAACAACCTAATAAATGCATTATTGAGCAAAAACTACAATACATAGTTGCACTTGTGAGAAATACAAAGTTCATGATGATTGAAGCAGATTTTGATAAATTCTTTGCCCCCAAAATGATTCTAAATCAAATGGAACAAAGCTTTCTATAAAGTAAATTAAATCTCAATTAGAATTTATTTTAATTTGATTTAACTAAAACGTACTCGGAATCGCGGAACTTGTGCATCCGTTGATATACTTGATTTTGCTAGAAACTGATGCCGAAAGATTACCGTTAACGTTGCCATTGCTACAGCTATCGGAATTTGATATTTTGTGAGAATACTCAAGTTCTTGTTTGATACACCGCCAACCTGAACCAAAAAAAGATTGACATTTAACATTTACATAAATACAATCGATTCCTGCATGGTAGTTGTAAAGAACTTACTAGAGTCGATGTATCGTATCATGGCCTCGTGTTGAGCAGTAATTTCCTGAGTAACATTATTATTCTTCACCTGAAATCGTTTTTCGTTTATCAACGGCTTCGGGATCGCACTGCCAACAAACAGAAAAATAAAGTTAGTGGAAATGCCCGCTCAGGATACAAGTGAAAATCTATTTATAAATTACCAAATTTGTTCCTTCAGTTGTAAATCTTGAGCGTCTTTTTTAATGGATGTATCGAAAGTGTCCAACTTTTGAGGTATGTGCGCTAAAGATATTCAAAGATAACATTGGATTCAAAGGTTAAAAGCGATGAATCTTTTGAATTGGTACTAACCTCTTCTAGCTTTGACGAAGAATTTTGTGCTCCGATTCTCCTTGGCAACTGCATACATTCCGCACAATTCTGAAGAAGCGAAGAGGTCTGGATCGAGATGACACGCTGAAAGTTAAAGAAACTGTTTCTCAGCTGGCAGAAAACGTGCGCGGACGGCGTGACAGGCTGTGTGAATAGAGCGGTCATAGAGGCGATCGGAGGACAGGTTCGCAGCTTACCGCGAGAGGAGAGCTTGAATGCGAGCGTGGATGTTCAACAGAAGAGCAAAGACAGACTGAACTAGTCTGCCTGGACGAATCAAAGATCAAACAGAGAATAACACAACGTGCTTGTGTGGTACATTTACTGACATGAATGACTTGTGTGATGCGGACAGAGATGAACACCGAGTCGGCTAAAGCAAGTGGGAAGGTGCAAGTGCTTTGCAGAGCAGCTCATATGAATGCCGAGGACGTTCGCTGTTCGACGGAGCGATTCGACACTTGCGAGGTAGCAAAGGGACATCGGGAAGACGATCAAATGCCAGACCAGAGAGTGAACAATGCTGCTGAACCGAACTGGAGGAGAGGGCACAAGCAGACAGACGCGACATTGTCCACAGATGGCAGATAATGAGCACCACTGGTGGTATGACCAGACGTGGCCATTGGCCAAGGCACTATCTCTCGCACCACAGTGGCACCATCACTGACGAGGTGTCCCATCTTTTCCCGGTACATTCGATCGAATCTACGTACAACACTGACAACACTTCTGACCAAAGGTACAGTCAATGCGATTGTGGAGATAACAGGGTAAGACATGCCACAGTTGCTCTAATCGACACATGTCCATGTCTATCGAGAGGAAAACATCATGTTCATCGAGCGCCCAACTGACTCAACAGTAGTCACTCAATCAGTTCATCACGAACATGTGAATCAAAGTGAAGTTGCTCAAGTGCTCCACTGCGTTACACTTTGGCTACAGTTCAAAGGTGAATGGATCAGTCATCATCGTCAGCTGAACTATTCGAGTATTTCATGTTGGTTGCCAATCGACCAGCGTGTTCCAATTGGCACTTGAAATTGTCATACATTTATGCTCAATGTTTTCCTTTTAACTCTGTTCTATTAGCAACTAGATTTGGTTTCAAAACGAAGCTATAAAGGGTCACGCAAATGTACGTACGCGCTTCACAGCACAGTGTTGAGTACGTACATTTGCGTGACCCCTTATAGCTTCCCTTGAAACCTAAACTAGATGGCACTGACGTCGTGACCACGTGTTTTGATGGTACATTACATTGAATATTACATGAGTAATGTTCATTGAATGGTGCGTCAAATTGATTTATTTTCAATAAACAACCACCAATTTAATAATTAATTAATTAATGTGATACGGATAAGGATTGATTTATTAAAATTGATTTATCATAAAATTGAAATTTTTTCGATAATTAAGTCCAGCGACTAAGTACAGCATTGTATTGGCAAAATACTGCAAAGGAGAAATGATTGATTAAAAATGTGAAACATTAATTGTAAATAATTCTTTGCAAAACAATATCACCTAGTACACGTGTAAAGCGCAGGTAATTACCCAAACCATTCTCCCTCAAACAATAAAAAAGTGATTAAATGACAATAAATTCAATGAATTAGATTGTCTTGAAGTAGCATTTTCAAATAATTGGACGATTTGTTTTTTTTTTGTGTTGTCGTCTCCAAACACTAGACGGCGATAAATTCAGACACCGGGTGACCGTTTCACAAGTGAGACATTGTTTGCGTATTCAGAAGATAGATTTGGGGCAAAGCGGCACATTCTGCTAAAGAAAATTGCAAACCAAATATGACATTACTACAGTGAAATAGTAAGAAATAATTGAGTTGGTCTTCCCTAACGATATGTAGTGAAGTGCTGCCACTGTGATTGAAAACTCACTATCCTGTGTTGTGTTAGTCTCAGACATCGCGCCAAAACAAGCTTTTGTTTTCTCTTGCTTCTTTGTGAAAAATTGGAATAACTCATTCTCTCCATGATGAAGGCAGAAATACCAAAACTCGAGGTGGAATACAAGAACGACGATTTCCTCATCACCGAGTACAACTATAATCTTCAATTCTATCCGTACTACAATGCCCGGTTGAAGGCGATGAAGGATTCATTGATAAAGAGTGCCACCGAGTCTTGGCCTAGCACTCCCATTCACAGTTTGTCTGATCTTGCTGATAAGAAGGAAGACAATGACGATGGTGATGACCTTGATGCCGAAATGTCTTCTATTGATGAGGAAATTCTTCAAGGCAAAGAAGTGGTCGTGATTGGCACTCTCTTCAAGAAGATGCCTTCTCAACCTAACATATTGAAAGAGTTGGACGATGAAAAGAAGATGATTGCCCAAAATGAGTTGGACCAGTTTAATTTTGCTACTGAACAAGATACCTTGTTTCTGCAGGTTGGTGACGAGTCAATTGAACTGAAGGGAGACATCAAAATCAATCAAATGTGCACTGGAATTTGCATTGGTGTGAAAGGACACATCAATCCTCATGGTAGTGGCTTTATAGTCGACGATGTATGCTTTCCTTTCATTGATCACATTGAAAGACCACTCATCACTGATGACTATTACGTAGCTATTGTCTCTGGTTTGGGATTTTCTAAGAATATGTCCAAAAATCAATCGTTAACTCGATCACTCAATATTCTCTTTGACATTTTGACTGGAAATTCAAGTTTTGTGGTCAACAAACCAATTGTAAACTTGATTATTGCAGGCAACTGCCTTGGCAAAAAGGCTCGAAGCGAAGAGAAGGATCCGAATGTTGACAAAACTCCTGCTTGGAATAAGAAGATTCAATCGTTCACGGTAGATGCCACGAAGTTGTTAGATAAATTTCTTGCCAACGTTGGTCAATTTATGTTTGTGGACGTTATGCCAGGGGTACTGGACCCTTGCAACTATCTATGGCCTCAGCAACCATTGCATCCATGTCTATTGCCTAATGCTCATAAACTAAGTTCAATCCGATCTGTTACAAATCCCCATCGCGCTACATATTTTGGTGTCGAATTTTTAGGCACTTCAGGCCAGAATGTAGATTCGATTCGATCCTGCACAAAATTCACAGAGAGCACCGACATTCTTCGTCAAACAATGGAGTGGGGCCATATCGCACCCACCTGCCCCGACTTGTTGCACAGTTATCCATTTTCAAAAAAGGACCCATTGGTGCTTGATAATTATCCTGACGTGTTCTTTGCGGGCAACCAGAACGAGTTTGCTTTAGGATCATTTGAATCACCATCTGGCAAAAAAGTTCAATTGGTCTCTGTGCCTGCTTTCGAAGACAAAATGATGACCATTCTGGTCAACCTTCGAACTCTGCACTGCGAAATGGTAGCTTTCAACTGATTTATTGTGTGCCGTTGATTCATTTGTAAATATTTACAGATCACTTCAATAAAGTAATTTCAATTCATGATTTACTGTTGACATTGTCAGTACTTTAGTTAAGGCGCTATTATAATTTTTGCACTAAAACAGCCGATGCTCCGCCACCACCATTGCAGATGCCTGCCATGCCATACTGGCCTGGTTTTAGGTGAAGAGCTAAGCTATTCACGATGCGCGCACCAGACATGCCGAGGGGATGACCGATGCTAACGGCGCCACCATGAATGTTCACTTTGCTGGGATCAATATCGAGCATCTTAATGTTTGCTAATACAACAACACTAAATGCTTCGTTTATTTCCCACATTGATATGTCATCCTTCTTAATTCCGGTCCGATCCAAAATCTTTGGAATAGCATAAGCAGGTGCAATTGGAAAGTCAACCGGGTCGACGGATGCATCAGCGAACCCAACGATACGAGCCAATGGTTTCAGGCCGAATTGTTTGACTGCCTTGCCAGAGGCAAGGACAGTGGCTGCAGCTCCGTCGTTTACTTCAAAAAAAATAAAGTTAGAATAAATCAAACTAAATAAGTTAGTGCTTACAAGTGCTTGCATTCCCAGCAGTGATGGTTCCGTCTTCTTTCTGGAAAACAGTAGGCAATTTGGTGAACTTGTCAAAATTGACTCGTTTGAACTCTTCATCTTCAGCCAAAGTCGTGACGGGGCTCATTTTGGTAGCCGGAATTTCCACTGGAGTGATTTCAACACTGGACAGTTTTCCCGCAGACTCAGCACTTCTCTTGTAACTGTTGATAGCATATTGGTCCTGTTCTTGTCTGCTAATGTTAAATTTCTTGGCAGTCTTTTCTCCACAGACGCCCATGTGAAATTTATTGTACACATCAGTGAGACCATCGAAGACAATGCCGTCAACAATTTTAAGTCCACCGTAAGGAATTTCACCACGAGGCACATAGAATGGCACGTTGGACATACTTTCAAAACCTCCTCCCACAGCCACATTGATCTGACCAGTTTGAATTGCTTGTGACAGCAACATGATGCTCTTCATGCCTGACGCACAAACCTTATTTATTGTTGTAGTTGGCAATGACAAAGGCAAACCAGCTCCCAATGAAGCTTGACGTGCAGGGTCCTGGCCGACACCAGCCTGCATCACATTTCCCATTTGTACTTCATCAATTTCTGTACAAAAAATAAAGATTAATCATCATAGTTAATCATAATAATAAACATACGATCCACTTTTAGGCCAGACTTTTCCACTGCAGACTTGATTGCGATCGAGCCCAACTGGGGAGCAGCAAATTTGGACAGTTTGCTTCGAAAGGACCCAATTGGGGTTCGTGTAGCTGACACGATGTAGACCTCATTATCAACAAATGTGGAAAATGTCTTGGAAGAAATCCAAGTTTTTGATTTAATCAAAATGTTTTTATTTAATAATCGATTCATTTGGAATAATTTTATGAGTAGAGTAAGAAATGTGCCAGTAGAGTGTGTTCAACTGTCGCCTTTAATTGCCTGCATCAGTCGACAGCCGACAAAATGTTTTTTGATTAGATTCGGCTAACCTTGGGAATAGACTAATCAAACATCGTCGAGGTAGAAGTGTAGTAATCGAAAATGTGAGGTGCAAGTGTTTATACTCAGGAGGGGCCTTTCAGATATGTCCTAAATGAACTTGCGTGGTGGTGTAGATTAAATTAAGAAGAAAAACAATAATTATTACAAATAATTGATAATTGACAATAATTGAATGAATAATTAGAAATAATACTGCTCAGGGAAGATTTGAATATAGAAGACTATCATCAGAGCCAAAATCACTGAAAATCAATTCAGGACTCTCACTTCGAGTATAAGACTTCGGATGAAAATTATTGTCTTCATCGGATATATTCTGCTTGGTAGATTCATTTAGATCGGAAATACTTTTATCGCTATTCTTCACTATACGATCAAATTTGTCTTCTGCTTTATGTGTATAGGTAATAGATTGTTTTAACACATGGTATTGGCTTTGAGTTTGGTATGAATCAGTATCTCTGAAAAGCAATTCTTTAGCAAGTGCACGACTGTACGAATTGTATATTACCTTAACTCTAGACTCAAGTCGTCTGAGAGAATCATAGGAGAATCATTCAAATGGTCATTGCCTTTCATTGGAGCTTCTAGCGAATCATTAATAACAGTAGTTTCGTCCAGCCACTTTAAATCATCCTCTGAATTGTCTGCTTCCATTAAAATTTGAGAATTAGGAGCAGTTTCAATAGTTGTAGTTAGTATATCTGTTTTTACGATTGTCTCGTCAACATGTTTTCGAATAGATCTATCATCTGAAAAGTTCAACTTGGTTTTCTCGATAATAGTTTCTTCAACAATGTTTTTTCGATCATTCAAGACCATGATTGTTGATTCATTTTGAGATATAAACTTGGCCGTTTTTCTATTTTTTACAGAAGTAGAGTTAAATTGAGGCACAAAAGCGGAAACACTTAAAGAATCATTGAAGTCAACTTAAAAATCAAAAATACATTAGAAGTTAGTGGGTAATAATTTAATATACCTTTTTCGGAAACATTTTCTTTGCTATTTAATAATTCGTTATTTTGACCTAAATGAACACAATCAAACAGTTGAGAAATGACAGGTGATTTGCAGTTCTTATTAAGAATATCAATCAAGTTTTTAAAACTTGAAATGTAAAACTTTAATTGTGATTGATTCCGAAAAGTATTACTAAAAAATACTTTAAATTAATCAAATACAAATACAATTTTAAACAAACCTTTTTGGAGATTCCTTCTTACAAACGACACAGTCGAATTTGCCTTCCTCTTTTCTTTGAATTACACATCGCTCGCAAAAACGATGAATGCAAAGTTGGAGGCCAACAGGATTTTGAATGAACTTCTTACTACAAAAGGAGATATTTTTAACCTCTAGTCTAGACAAATAAGAAAAAAGACATACCAAATAGAACAGGTGAGGTCTTTTAAGATTTGCAACAAGTTGTCGCCCAATTGGTTCAGCTTGATTTCACTGTTTAAATCCATATTTTAAGGCAATTCAGGAACTACAAAGAAAAGAAACAAATTGCCTTTTCAACGAACACATTTGTCAATTGTTTGCAAAGCATAACGAATACATATCGAAAGCGGGAAAGTTTGCATTGACAAGAATCTTTCACAAAGTACGAGCACAAGTTGATGGGACATCAAGCAGCAGTATGCCCAAATGATTTGCTTCCACTTCTTGCGTGCAGAGTAACGTCCTATATTAATGATCTATGTAGTTATTCTTTGAATCAATGCTTTGAAGACAAGCCGCTTGTCACAAGCGTCCGATGGTTTTGCTTTATTTTACCAACCTAAAAGTTATGTTTATGTTTATGTGCATTCATTGAATTCTAGCTCATCTGATTTACTTAAATCTTCAATAATGAATATCGATGAAGTGCTCAAATATGCTCCTTCGCTTTTAGTAGCCGAAGATGAATCAGAAGAACCAAATCTGTCAAAGAAACGAAAGCTTGATCCTAGTTCTTCAAACTCTAACCATTTGCTTTCTGCCGACGATATCGACAAGATTTTAGAAGAATCTGGAAAAAGTGAGGTAAAGGAGGTTAACGAAGGTGATCTTAAACGGCTCATTTCACAATTCGAAAGGAGACTGAACAAAAATCAAGAGATGCGAATCAAACATTCAGACAATCCATCTAAGTTTATGGATTCGGAGATTGAGTTATTTGACACAATCAAAGAAATGCATACACTTTCTACTCATCCTTCTTTGTACGAGTTTTACATAAACCAAAATGCTGTTCCTAAATTGTTGGGCTTGTTGTCACACGAAAATACAGACATTGCTTGCTCTGTTGTAGCACTAATTGAAGAGTTGACTGACTTGGAGGACATGCAAGAATTAGACCAAGTTGGTAAACTTATTGAAGTTTTAATTGATCATCAAATTGTACTTCTTTTAGTCAACAATATGGAAAGGTTAGAAGAAAAGGTTAAAGAAGAATCTGACGGAATTCACAATTCTTTAGGTAATTTTTGTTTTCTTCCATTTTGTACTAATTGTTAATTTATCTAGGTATTATCGAAAATTTGACTGATTATAATCCCAAATTAAGTAAAGATATAAAGCCACTGATTGCGTGGTTGTTGAAAAAATTAAAAACCAAACCTATTTTCAATGCAAATAAGTTATATGCCTCTGAAATTCTCGACATTTTACTTCAAAATAGCGAGGAGAATCGATCTATTCTTGGCTCATTGAATGGAATTGATATATTGCTCCAAGTCGTCTCAGTATGTATTTTACTTTTTAATTTTTTCCTTGACTAACTCGAGATTTCTTATAATTAGTACTACAAAAGGCATGATCCAATGTCTGAAGATGAAGAAGAATTTATGGCTAACTTATTCAACTGCCTTTGCTCATCTGTTCAATCTTGTTATAAAAACAGAGAACTTTTCTATAAAGGCGAAGGCCTTGAATTGATGAATTTAATTTTGAAAGAGAAACGAAAAAAAGACTCCAATACTGACGCTCGACTTTTTGCTTTTAAAGTTCTGAATCACTGTTTGAGTGCCGAAAAACAAGACGAATTGCTTTCAAAGTGCTGCGATAAATTTATTGAAATTCTTGGTCTTCGTGTATTAATGCCTGTATTCCAAAAACCAAGTTCCATCTTAGGCCATAAGCGAAAGAAGAAACAGTCAGCGGTGGACGAAGTGGAGGAGCACTCGCTTTCTCTTATCTTGGCATTATTGCGTTTTTGTAAACACGAAAACCTCAAGCGAGTACTGAACAAATTCGTTGAACTCGATATGGTCAAATCGGAAAGATTGGTTGAACTCTACCTGAAATACACAGAGAGGTTGATGCAACTTGATCAAATATTACAACGAGAGGGCCATGATCTTGAGGACGAAGACACCAAAGATCATCTCTACCCTCGTCGGATGGAAGGTGGATTATTCCTTCTGCAACTAATCTGCCACATGATTCTTTTTGTGTCGAATCAAGAAGACACTAAAGGTCAATACGAGAACAAAGAATGCACTGTGAAAGAACGAATTGTCAAACTGTTGAATATGCATAAGAATGTAAATCATATTGATTTGATGAAATCAATTGTTTTGGATTACTCTAAAGAGAAAAATGAAACTGAAGCTTCCGAATTGGTTGAATTGGTACATAAATTTTAATTGCTATGAATTGTCTTGTCACCAAAGCAATATTAAAATAAAATATCAATCTGCGGAAAATCAATGCAAACAAAACGGCGATTTTACAATTAAACAAGCATCATCAAGTTATAATAAGATGGCTTAAATATTTACAGTTTAGTCAGGATAGTAATTGCTGTCAAATTCTTTCCAAATCAATTTGCCCATGCAGCCAACTCACTGAGTTCGTCCTCTTCTGCTTCTTTCGGTTTTTCTTCTAAGGAAAATAAATATAAAAAGGATTAAGGTTAATTAGTTATTTGGTTAACTTACTCTTCTTTTCGGTGGTGCTGGGAAGGGCAGCCGATGGCACCTCTGGAAGCTTTTCTGGTTCACCAGTCTCGAGTAATTGTTTGTCAAGTTCTTCTTGCTCGAGTTCTTCAAGTTCTTTCATAAGTTCATCCTCGTCAACTTCTTGACCAAAACCAATAGGATTTGAGATGACTTGACTAATCTCTTCTGCAATCTGTTGCTGTTCGCGTACTTCATCCATAAGATCTTCCACTTTGTCGATGTCCATATTATTGTGAACACCTTTTAAGGCCTTTCCAGCTAAGTTCATTATTTTCAACACCTCAGTGTTGGTGTTGGCATTTTCCAATGCCTCACGTTGGTACTCGATCGTTGTAAGTGTGCCTATTGGTAAATACGTTAGACGTTATTAAAAGATTCAAAACAGTAATCAACAAAATACCATCGATTTGTTCGAGCTGTTTATCTAAGCGCTTCTTTCTTTTCAAAGCTTGCAAACTAACTCGTTTATTTTTTGTACCATTCTTTTTAATAATTTCTATCTCTTCGTGTTGTTTTTTCTCCAAAAATTCTTGCTTCTTAAAAAGCATTTCTTCCACTTCTCTTAATCTAAACAATTAGAAAAAATTAATTAGCTGCTTATGAAAAATTCCAAACATACTTTTGAATAGCATCAGCAGGACTTGGAGTCGCTTGCTTAGATTTTGAGCCAAAGAAATTTTGAAAGAAAGCCATTTTGGTGAAGTTATGAGTAATAAAATATAATGTAATTGAGAAGGATGAGACGCTAAATGATTCCTAAATGCTGTTCAATGACAAATAACGGACTGTGTCAGCTTTTTACACCAAATGAAAATGAAAGTTACCCTTTATGATTAGATGACAATGTGAAAGAATATAGGTTAGGATGCGGACGAGCACAACTTGGGAAATGAAAGGCCTAGAACGAAATGAAAGGAGAGACCAGACAGTGCTGGGACGACAGACGGACTAGCAATCACAACAACAAACGAGTAGGCGATTGGCGATGACTAACACTCGATTGCGAGATACAAAGAAACAGTGCAACGGGCAGAGCAAAAAGGGCAACTCACAGACGACGTGCTTCTTACTCACAGCTGCTTGGCGCAATGTTTGGCGTTACGACGTCATTGACATTGTGACATCATGAGAATGACAGTACTGTGCTGTACTGTGGCCTGTTCAACTCGTGGATTGGCCGAGACATGACGCCGACGGTGAATAACGATTGCCATTTCCCCCAAGGTTTATGTATTTGATGCAATCGATCCACTGCTCCCACGAATCACCCCTATCTCCTGCTATCATTGAACTAGGACTAGAGGATCATTTCGACTTGGTACATTTGGTTCCTGTTCGAAATTCGAATTGATTTATAAAGCCATGAGAGATCACTAGTGTTCGTGTGTGCCATACCGTGCGATTTGTTGTTGTTCCGACCATACCAACAGGTTCCTCGTCTTAGAGGTTGTCGCACTCTAGCTAGGCAACTGTGAACGGCTACCTGTGGCCACTTAATTGGATCCAATTATCGTTTCATAACGTTATGAATTCGAGTTGGCCAGTGGCCCACAATTAAGTAATTAGTGACTACTTTGATAGAGTAGTCTCAATTGTTTTAACCAAGAGAAAAGACTTTACAGACTATTAACGGATATTAATGGAATAAGCGATGATGGCACGCAAGAAAGGAGCCTCAAGTGTGGCTCGTGAGACCACTGTGAGACGATGTCTCGTAGTTCCTGGCATTGTTGCAGTGATGCATCTGTCATTGAGTGAGTTCTATTGTGCAGTGAATGCAGTCATTGGGCCAATGGTAGCGGCACCGAGTGGATTGAGCCATAAGGAGGCGACTGTGGCAATCGTACTCGTTCGCATCGAAACGAGTGGCCAAGTGTTGGTCGGCACTATGCAGTCGCACATTCCAGTCAAGGTGTGTTCCCACTGACTGCCTCACTGGCTCAGTGGCTTTTTACCTTTGCTCGATGGAGTAATTGGCTGCCACTGCCGCCACCACGACCGCAGCCACAATCGGCTGGCCTGCTTGAGAGAACATTGCCATACTTTCGCTTTGTGTTGCTCGGTCAATTGCAAGCGCTTGTAAGCGTCAAAACATCGATTCGTGGAAGACCCTCCAGACCGACACATGAATTCTCATCGGGACTACCTGACTGTAATGTGATCGCCACCACGGACTTCCTGCCTCTATTGCCCAATTGGACCTGTACCGAGACCTGCCACATGCCATGTAGTCCACTTGTTGCCTTTCGTTTTTTTGTTGTTGTTTCGTCTTCTTCGACATCTGTGTTCTCTGAACATACGTAATCTCTCACCATTCATCCATTTGCATCGATTTCCCCTTTCGATCACCATTTTCCGCATATGCATCCCAATGGCGAGCTCTGTTCGTTGATTTGTACATCTCGATCTATCTGCTTGTTTGGGTCTCCCTTTTTGTGTCAAACACAGCGCATCAAATAATCTCAAGGCTATGAGTAGGCCACACTTACCCAGTGCACCTAAGAGCATCCTAACCTGCAATGTGATATTCCTTCTTTCTATAAATCTCCTTATAAATATCCACCAAAATGTGATCCGTGCCCAATCTCTAACATCGCCTTCGTTTTCGTTGGCCCCCAGCTTAGAAGCCAATGATTCTGAGTTTCATTTGCCTATCAATCTCACGGAAGATAGCATAGTGCATGATGTAACTTTAGCCCCTGAAGATCTTATAAACCACACCGAGACAGTGCCTTGGGAGCCAGTGACGCTTGAATCGAGTACATTACAGCCTTCGCATTATGGCCTAGATGTGGAGCTACCTTGTGATAACGACCAGCATTGTCCCGAGCACTCGAATTGTGTCGATTCGTTCTGCAAATGCATTCCTGGTCATTGTTCAAATAACGCCACTTGTTTGGTCACCAATGACAACGAAGTAGTTTGTTTGTGTCAATCGGGCTTCAATGGCGGACAGTGTGAATTTCAAGACGAGCTTTGTGGCAAATTGGTCTGCCAGAACGGAGGAATTTGCGACCTCCAAAGTAATCTCACCAAGTGTCTCTGTCCACCTAGTAAGTGTCCACCTGTAGCATTAGCATTACTAGCCTTATACATTGATCCACATTGTTAATTGTCAAACCTAATCACATTGTTTTTACTTTGATAATCCCTTGTGGTAGATTATCACGGCGATAACTGCGAGCTAGCACAATTGACTTGTGACAATTTGCATTGTCTTAATGGAGGCTCGTGCCTGACCCAGCCAAACGGCACTGTTCACTGTAAATGTTCATCTGGCTTTGAAGGTAAGTAAATTAACTACTTTAGTGAACATGACCTCATGTAAATCATCGATTGGATGTTTAGGCAAATTTTGTGAGAATAATATCGATGACTGCTCATCAAATCCGTGTTCGAACGGAGCACTGTGTCACGATCAATTGAACAATTACACTTGTGAATGCGTTCCTCCCTACTTTGGTAGGAACTGCACCGAGTTGAACAATCCATGTGAACACAATCCTTGCCAAAACAGCGGAACTTGTACAGCAAAGGATGATTTGACCAGTTACAACTGTTCCTGTCTCAAAGGATTCACAGGTTCGTGTTCTCTTCCAAAGCGATCATTGCTAATCGTGATGTGTTTTATAGGTCAACATTGCGAGATCAATATCGACGACTGCATCGGTCACAATTGTTCCGATGGCCAAGTGTGCTATGATCTTATCGACTCATTCAAGTGTGCTTGCCCTCTTGGCTACCAAGGGCCCAATTGCACTGAGCGAATCGACTTTTGTCAGAATGCCACCTGTGGGAACGGTGTTTGTTTGAACGGCTTGACCAACTATACTTGCAATTGCACTCAAGGCTACACAGGTCTACACTGTGAACATGATATCGACGAGTGTGTGGAAAAGAAACCATGTCAGAACGGAATATGTGTCAACAAGAATGGCTCCTTTGATTGTTACTGCCAGCCGGGATTTACAGGAACTTTCTGTCACATCGACATCGACGAGTGTCTCTCACAGCCCTGCAAGAACGGTGCTAACTGCAAGAATCTCATTTCGACCTATCAATGTGAGTGCCTCAAAGGATATTCCGGCCAGGACTGCGAACTTGACATTGACGAGTGCAAGTCAAGTCCTTGTATGAATGGTGGCATTTGTAGAGATTTGTTGGGCGAGTTTTCATGCCAATGCCCTCAAGGGTTTGAGGGACCGCGATGTGAAAACGACATCGACGAGTGTCTTGGTCAACCGTGCAAAAATGGTGGCTTGTGCATCAATAAGAACGCACATTATGAATGCAAATGTCCACTTGGCTACGAAGGACCAAATTGTGAAGTGGACATCAACGAATGCGCAAGTAGTCCTTGCCAAAACAGTGGAACTTGTTGGGACAAAGTAGGAATGTTCGAGTGCCAATGCATGCTTGGATACGAGGGTGACACCTGCCAAACAGATATCAACGAGTGTGCTTCGAGCCCTTGTCACAACAACGGCCTTTGCTTAGATATGGTCAATGCTTTCATGTGCAATTGTTCTAGCACCGGCTTTGAAGGTGAACTGTGTGAGGCTAACATCGACGACTGTGCTTCCAGCCCATGCAGTCATGGAGCTCGAAAATGTGAAGATCACATCCTGAACTACACCTGTCATTGCCACAAAGGCTTCACCGGCAGAAATTGTGAAATTGACATCGATGAATGTAGTTCCTCTCCTTGTCTCCATGGTGGAAACTGTCAACAAAAATCGCACGAAAATCTTTTCAACCAAAGTCTTCGAGATTTCAAATATGAACTTGACATTCCATCAAACTCACTCGGCTATAGTTGCATTTGTCCATCAGGATTCGAGGGCACCAACTGTGAAGTGAACAAGAATGATTGCGAAATTCACAGTTGTCAGAACGGTGGAACATGTATTGATGAAATCAATTCATACTCGTGTCGATGTCCTCTAGGATATGAAGGCAAAATATGCCAATTTCTAGCAGATCCGTGTTACCTAAATCCATGTCGTAACGGTGCCACATGTAAGTCATGCCTCGAAAATAACTCTTTATTACAATTACAATCTTGTACAGGTATTAAAAAGACCAACGAGACATATCACTGCGAATGTCCCATTGGCTTTGTGGGTGAAAAGTGTGAACGTCGCCGAACGTGTTTCTCCACAGACTGCAACCATGACTTTGGTCGTTGTATCGGCAACAAAGTTTGCGCTTGTCTGCCAAGTCCCAGTGGCTTTTTCAACCGAGCTTATTGTGACCCCATTTGGGACTGTTCTGCCCCAGACTTATGTCTCAATGGCGGTACTTGCAAGAATACATCCTCACAGGGTTATTATTGTGAATGTCCCGACAACTATGAAGGCATGATATGCGAGAAAAAGGTATATTAACTAACTAACTATTAATGGAGTGCTCACTATTTGTTTCGTATTACAGAAAAGTCACAATATCGACATTCTACTCATATCGATAATTGTGATTTCCTGTGTAGTGATCGTTGCCCTACTTGTAATATCGCTTGTCATTCTTCGAAGTGTAAAACGTGCACGAGCCACTCGCGGAACTTATTCCCCGTCCACACAGGAAATGTATGGCAATTCGGCCGGCGAAATACTTAAACCCCCACCAGAAGAGCGACTTATCTAATGTACTCCACTTTCCTTGTAATTAGTTGTATTAATATATGTTTTTACTAATTTATACATTCCAATTTATCTAAGTTAACTATATTATTATTTACACTGTAAATTATTACCTTTATACACGTTTTATTTAATACAATACATACTTTTGGTGCCATTGGAATATGCCATTGGTTGCTTATTTATATTGGGCCAACTTTTTCAATTCACTCATCAAAGTTTAACCGCTTCGCTGTAGGTGCAATTTTGTCATTATTACCTAAATTGGGTCTTTTGGATCCTGTAATCAAGTCACTACTTTCGGAATCCTTGTTTGGCTGTGGCAAAAGATGAGGAGGAGTGGGCGCTGGTTCGTTGGTGAAATATGGCATCTGAAGTGCTTGTGAGCATGTACACCGACTAGCTGGATCGAGAGCGAGCATTGTTTTGAGAAGTTTTAACATATCGTCTTTGACGGCAGTAAATATGTTTTCAAATGGAATTGATTCGGTTTGGTTAAAGGAGACATAATCAGGCAAACTGGTCACTCCCTGTAAACGGATAATTGTCATGATAACTGTGAAGCAAATAAAAAGCGAATTCATACCGGCCAATTAGTGTCGTTTGGATTACCCAACACTTGAAAAATCTTAAGCAATTGATCTAGATCTGTAGCGCCAGGTAAGAATGGATTTCGAATAAGCAATTCTGCGATAATACAGCCAACAGCCCAAATATCGACTCCAGTGCCATACATTCGAGCACCAAAGAGCAACTCAGGAGCGCGATACCACCGAGTGACCACTTGATGAGTATATATGCGGTTTGGTGAACCAAATGCTTTGGCTAGGCCAAAATCGCCAATCTTCAACACACCATGCTCGTCAAGCAAAAGATTATTGGGTTTTAAGTCCTAAAATTAATGATTAAAATTATTGCAAAGCTTCATTATTGCTTACTCTGTGCAGAATCCACTTATTATGTAAGTACTCAAGTCCTTGAAGAGTCATTATAATGTACGATTTAATGTGTGCCGGGGTAAGGAATAAGCTTTGATCTTTAATGATCACCTCTAAATCCGTTTTCATGTAGTCAAATACGAGAGATATGTCGGACACATGACCGAAAACGTCTAACAACTAAAAAAACAATTGTTTTAAACAAAAATGAATATAATAACGCATTAGTACTAACGCCAATTATATTCTCGTGAGACAGTTCTTGTAGAATTTTAATTTCTCTCAATGCAGTACGATTGATTCCGTCTTGTACTTCAGCCCGAGAACCCAATTTAATCTGATAAATAGATCATTATATAAAATATTCAAAACCCATTAAACTTACTTTTTTGACAGCAACTATTTGATCCGTAAGCACATTTCTTGCTTTATAAACAGTAGCAAACTATACAATAGAAAAAAATGTAACCCAAAACATTTGATAACTTGCATGACATTTACCTGTCCTTCGCCTAGAAATTCAATCTTCTCATAACGTTTCTTTTTCTTATTATCCTTATACATTTCAATAATAATATTTAACAGGAATTCAATCAGATAAAAATTGAAAAAGTGCAATTGAAACAATCACATGCGGTTTGACAACAAAAGTGGCAATTTCTACTAACTGTTGGTGTTTGGGTAGAAATGGTCCTTTATCCACACAGACTGTCGAAAAGTTGCCAGTTCGCCATTTACGGTACATGATTTACCTGACAATTGCATTGGGGCATATGTTACATGATATATGTACTAATTTGCATTTTGGTAATTTAATTGCTATTAATTGCTTTAAATTTGTTGTCTAAGTGAATCATTTGATAATTTGTGATTTTTTATTTGGCTTTCAACTATGCACGTTTTTACTTTGTTTTCAATGCATCATTGATTCGAGTCATTCATGACAATGATTCATCGTCAATTTGCAGAACTTTCGGCAAAATTAATTTGACTCATTGAAATGATGGTTATGAAATCGCCAAAATTACTTTGTAGCAATTTTTCCCATTATGCATATTGTTCACTACTGTATTCTGAATTGCAATTCTCAATTTCCATTTTGAATTTACTCAATTTGTGTTTGCGAACACGGATCAAATCAGCCTCACGTCAAGCAAACAGCAGGGAACTGTATTATTATAATAGAAAAACTTCTGTTAAACAAATTTGTTTGATTGAATAGTTGTCATACTGTTTTCATACTGAACTATAAGAAATCAAATCAAATAGATAGTAATACAGGCCTAGGCATGCAATGTAAGTAGAATTTATTGAGCAATTAAATTAATAAATTTTTTAATCTGACATTTGCACTGTGAACTTGTGGCATTTTGGCATTTCAGCTCATTATCATTATTCAAGCGCAACTCTATTCAATGTTTTTTAAGTTTGCTTTTATTTAACAGTTTTGTTTAATTGTCTGTAGATTTACTATGAGCTATTGTTGGCTGTTTGCAAACGTGGTTGTCCCTGTTTGTTTTATTCTCCACTTGGTGGCATGTGTCAATTAGAATTTGTCAACTGGCTCATTAGCAGACGAATAAATCAAACGAGAATGCCAAACTCGAAAGGCAAGTACATTCTATCATTACAATTATGTTTGCCACTCATTAATTGAGGCGTGAATCAAGGCACTGCTATTGTGGCCACCACGTCCATTGATTGTGCCGACTTTATGATGGGTCAATCTATTATTGTGCACACTTGTTTATTGTCGTTATGTAACGGGCGAACAGTTTTATTACACGATTGATTACTGGCTTATCGAGTGACCATCCTGGCTGATCGCAATTCGATTTGACTGCCTTGATCGAAGTGCCAAATCACAGCCAACACCGAGCCAACCAGTGCGCACGTAGCAAGTGGACCACTCGTAAATGGGACAAATGAGTGGCGCGTGTCTCCATTTACGTAATTGGTGCCTCATTACGATCGAGCTCAACTTTAAACATTTGCCCCTTCCTCTCTAACTGCAGACCGAGTGTCTCATTAAATTTGGCCAATTGTCGGGCATGTCATTTTCACCATTTGGCCTTCTGTTATTTTATTTGGTTGCCACTTTCTCAGTCAGTCCGTTCGTCCGTCCGTCGGTCCATTTATTTATTTCGTCCATTTGTTTGTAAGATGGATCGTGTCTTGTCTTCTTGTTTGGCAGTCTTTTATGTCGTTCCATTTTATGATGTCCGATTGAGTGTCACCAAGATGTGCCATCAAGCATGTCCTCTGTGGCAGCAATAATGTGATTTATCTATTTGCGGCCTGTGTGGCCCTGTCGGGCACTGAGTACAGTACCAATAGCTGGCAAATTGAATTAGTGTAATTAAATTGACACTGCCAGACTGGGCCATCACTTCGGAGGCACTGTCATCACTCACCTTTTAGTGCCTTTTCCTGCACTGGCCAAATCGATTCTCTCTCGGTGCCATTTGCCCTCTGTCTCTTCGCAGATGTATCAATCGATTCGATTATGTTTGTACTGTTGTTGGTCGAGCAATCTGTCCATTTGTCCATGCCTTAGTGCCATCCCAATTAACCAAATTGGCAATTGCATTGCCTTGCTAGTCCCTTTGGTCTAGCAGATTTACATCTGTCTCATTTACATTGAGCCAGACCCAGCCGGGTCAAATGTGTCGAATGTGTAAGTGTGCAAGTTGCATTCTCGGTGCTTGCTTGTCGACTTGCACTGTGAGTGCTAGTCAGAACATAGTAATTTGCATTTAAATCTAAAATCAATTGTCTCTCTCTCTCTCTCGTTTGGTGGCAGTCTGGCAGTATCAATTACTGAACGAGGCTTAGTGCAGTGCCGCACGGTGACAAGTGAGCTCATCCTTGGATGAGACACTTCTGTCACTATGTGTTCGGTCTGTGCCGAATTAGCATACCAAATAGGAACTCATTAGGATTAAACACAAACACAGACACACTGTTCGGTATTGGTTGAATGATGCCTCAATCGGGAAAGCATTACTCGGTAATGTATCGCCAATTGCTATTGGGACATTACAAGTTGGCCCAAGTCAATTTGCGCCCACTGCCCGTCCAATCGATTGTGATGCATTGTCTGCTGGTGGCACGCGGTCCTGCTGGTGGCCACAAGTAGGCCCTTGTGGTGACAGTTGTGGCCCCTTC
This sequence comes from Rhizoglyphus robini, assembly GCA_023373905.1. NCBI lineage: Eukaryota > Metazoa > Arthropoda > Arachnida > Sarcoptiformes > Acaridae > Rhizoglyphus > Rhizoglyphus robini. The sequence goes on along the minus strand of JAKIJQ010000001.1, from coordinate 5,931,915 downwards.
CTGCACGACAGTCTACCATTTAGTGTCTAATCGTTTGATGTGTCTCTCAATGCTCTTTCACATGCCGCTCGCAATCACCGTCGGCTCGAGTCGAGTCGAGTCTCAGGTGTTTGGTAGTGCTACCAAAATCCCTAGGATTAGTGTGCCTTTGGTGGTTGAGGAAATCTTGAAAATTGAATTTTGTCAGAGACAGCTATCGAGACCTTTCTATCGAGACAGTTCCTCGGTGATGTTTGCAAATCGAAATTGCACTATTTCACTATTACATAAGACAGCACAATTGCCACCGAGAAATTCTTTGCGATTGACGCGGTTCTAGCAAATTGTTTTTGTTTTGTTTTTGATGGCACTTTTCAATTGCACCAAGCGAGACTTCTACAGAAATGCTTCTACTGAAAATATGCTTGCAATGGAGGTGAGTGGAGTGAAGTGTATTGCTCACTCAATCGGTCTGTTCATCAATCACTGATCGACAGTCGATATATCAATTGACCATATAGCCTTGCTCACTTGGCCATTTGGCCGAATGATCAATAGTTGGCATGTCGGAATTAGTCTTCGATGTGACTACCACTGCTTTTGTCATTCAAATGTGGCTCACTCTCCATTTCATTAATAATAAATGGTCTTTTGTGGCCGGTGTCATCACTTGGAGTGAGGCCATTTTATGTCTAATGCGCATTGTCTGTTGGTTTGGTGCCAGGCACATTCATCCCCGTTCCGGTCCGTTCATCATTGTCTCGTCCAAACAGGTGCATGACCAGCTGTGACCAGATTTCCATTGTGCAGATACTTGTTTCAATTGTAATTATCGAAATACTTCTGTGATCCATTCATGTCTTAACTGGCAATCTGATAACTTCTCAATTGCCGTCATGTGACAGATTTCGTTATCCAACGGATAGAGCTTGGGTTGATCGACTGATGTGTCCGTGGAGAGGGTCTAATTAGAAGGCGCCAGGCCAAGTTGGCTCTATACAGGCGGTGCTCGGTTAGCGTTTGTGCGTTTTACGTTTGATCCCGCCGTGGTGTCATCGTGGACTGCCATGCCTCCCGATCTCATCGTGTGCTGCGTCTGCACAGGTCGCACTTGTCCATTGCCGAGAGTCAGTAGGCGGCTTCAATAGAGCAGCGCGCTTTCTAGCTTTGCTTCTTGCTTTTGACGGTCGCTCTCTCCTTGGCTGGTTTGGTCGGCGGCCAAAGTGGGCAGTATCGGGCAACTGGTCCACGTCAGAGAGGACAGCAAACCACCATTCGACATCGGCGACATCTTTGCCTTTTTATGGGAGGCGCATTGCTCGCACCATCGCCGTCACGCTCGGCGTCAAACTGGTCTGGTCTGGCAAACGGACAAGATCGACCTTCTGCTCGGATCGGTACAGAACCACGACAGATCAGTACCGCACTCCTTATGCTCACTTGGCCAGTGCTCCTTGTATCAAACGTTACTTCGGTCCAGCTAAACTTGGTCTTTCCTCTCAGTGCCAATCGAGACCAAACATGAGCAAAATGGATGTTGACGAAACTAAAATGACATCATCTGGCAATGGTGACTCCATCCACGGTAAGTTTACCTGTGTTTGTTTGTTTGTTTGTTTGCCTCTCAATTGCATTTACTTTATCCAACTTGTGCCATTTTGCGTTTTGCTGCAAGTCAAGTTCCCTTTAGCCAAATAGAAACGTCAAGGCGCACGTCCGATTAATTACTGCGAACATTGAATTGACTGCACACGCTTGTGATTAGTGATCGCGGTGACCATCTCTAATCGAAGTGATTCACTTGCCAGATTAAACTGCGAAGCGAGACAGACGGCCCGAGTGAGGCATAAACCTAATGCGATTAAGTGATTTCGCATATTTGCCTGTATCGGGTTAGTCGCGAGCAAACACAAAGAGCCAAATGGTCTCGAGTGAGACCACTGCAGGGAAGCGAGATCAGACCAGATCAAAACACGCGAACCAAGTCAAATCACGGTGCCGATATGGATGCGGTGTCTCGGTGCAGTCTCTTCATTACACTCACTTTCACTTGCTTGCCTCTCCATTTTGTCAGTGACACTTATTTGTGCTGGCTGGCAATGCTGCTAAACGCTGATTCAGTACGATTTGGAATCATTCGAAATCAATTATCCAAATTGTCACCAATCCGATTAGTAATCGGCTTACGTCATGTCAATCGACCTATCGAACAAACGATCTCTCCGGTGCAATCGATGCCACACGCTCGCTGTTGGAAATTGAAGCAAACATTGCCGGGGCAAAGCGAACATCACGCACTTTTATGTGAGTGAGTGCAGTGGCGCACTGTCCAACACTACATTCTCATGAGTATTTGCCAAGTGTGATGCTCACTAATTGTCCATAATTTAAAGGATTGTCTCATTTGCATTTTGAATTGCTTATAATGCTTCAGTTTAGTTCGCTTTGCTAGATTGGTATCTCACTTCAACTTTGAGTCCGTTTTCTTGTCAGTTACAGCTAGAGCTGTTTGATTGAATCTGCTTTGAGCATCGGCAGTTGCATCATTTGAGCACTAGAAAGTACCAAATGGCCAAGTGACCATCGCCATTGAGGGTCTGAGTGCGGCCATTATTCGGACGATAATGACAGTAATGGCCATAAAGGCAATTTGCCATGAGGAGGGAACACGTATTCGGTTGATGGCGGGACACCGAGCAAAGCCAGAAACACTTTACCAAATTGCCATTTAATCCTGTCTCATTGCACTGTCCTATAAGTGCCATTCTCAAATGTGCTGACTGCCTCTGTCCAGATTGCGATGCATTCTGCTACTTCTATGACCATTAGCCATCCACGTTATGCATGTATAGCTTGCATTGCATTGCTTCCTTGCTGCTTGAGCCAACAAATTAATTGGCTCATATTTGAGATGTCTCCTCGAATCGATTCTGCTCATCCCTCTCATTAAGAGTCTCATTAAGCTATCCACCTAATTCCTCTCATGACCATTTGTCAGACCAAGAAACCGATTCCGATTTGGTGGACAGCGAGAACGGCAGTTCAAGTTCTAGACCCAACTCTATTCAGTCTGACTTGCAGTGCCATTTTCCACCAATGACCACTGGGTCAGGCCTTTTCCCACATCTTTCATCTTCGTCATTGAATGTGGATTTGTCCAACTTCAACGCCTCTGCCACTAATTTGCTGGCTTCAAACCTCGCCGCAAGTAATTGTTCAGACCCGACTTCTGATCTATTCTTCAACTACCAACTGGCGCGCAGTGCATCTTCATTTGCACCGTTCGCCTTTCCCAACTCACCCATCTTTATCCCACCTTCCCTCTTGAAACCATTCAACTACCTCCAAAGCAGTAACCATCTCCGACCTCTAAACCTTTCTCTAAGCACTTCAACTCCCAGCGAGATAGTTTCCACGTCTGCAACCAGCAATGCATCACTCTCGAACGGAAATGGTCACAGTGCAAGTCTCTCTTTGAGCTCAAAATCGACTGAGTCAGTGTCAGTTAGTTCGTCCAGCAAGACAAATGCAAACAAACGGTCCTCTCCCAGTTTGCTTTGTGTGGTTTGTGGTGACCTGTCTAGTGGCAAACATTACGGCATTCTGGCTTGCAATGGATGCAGTGGATTCTTCAAAAGAAGTGTTAGACGTAAATTGATTTATAGGTAAGTGTCAGATAATATATGACATAGTCTATACGTCGAGTGACATTTGATTAATGTTCTTACATGCTATAGATGCCAAGCTGGCACTGGCAATTGCATTGTGGACAAGCAACACCGTAATCAATGCCAGGCTTGTCGACTAAAGAAGTGCATCTCAATGGTAAGTTTGGCCCATTCTGTCTTGTCTAACTGTTCTCAATCTGTCTACCACGTTCGTGTCAAATCTGTGTTCAACTAACATTAGGGAATGAACAAAGATGGTGAGTGCTCAGTCTCACTTGTTTCCTTGGTTTGCATGGTTCAATTAATTTATTTTAATTTAATAATTTAATTTATTTGTTTAATATTTGTTTATTGTTGGCTTAGCTGTTCAGAATGAGCGCCAACCTCGAAACACGGCCACCATTCGACCAGAATCACTTCTCACTGACGGCAATAGTGAACGCATGCTTCGGGAAGGAGTTGCAGCTACAGTAGCTGCCGTCTTTGGCTTTAGCCATAGTGAGTGTACCAATTTGAGTTCAGTGGCAATATGTAATGTTTGACTTGTCGTGTTAGACTTGAGGCGCGACAATTCATTGAAACTGATTACCAACTCTGAAACAAAGACTTCCTCAAAAGAAAGCACTCAGCCTGGCAGGAAAGTCGACTCGAAAGGTATGTAGCTGGCAGAGTTGGCTATATAGTCAGCTATATCTTTCTTATAGGCAGCACCAAGGAAGGCCACGATTCTTCAGTGTTCAATTCCAGTATGTGCTACTCAGGCTCGCACCCGCTGGACTACAGCCAACTGTCGGACATATCAAATCCTCTGCTCCCACTCAATCCCGATTCATTCTATGAGATTTCCGCTCGTCTCCTTTTTATGGCAGTCAAGTGGATTAAAAATTTACCTCCATTCGGCAACTTGAATTTTCGAGACCAGGTATTTCAAGCAAGGTGTTGAAGAATTTTAAAGAATTTCTACTTCTAGGTCATTCTTCTTGAAGAATCTTGGACCGAGATATTCATTCTAAGTGCAATCCAATGGAGTCTACCATTGGAGAAGTGTTCCATCTTTTCGATGTCCAATATTCCAAACGGGGGTGATCATTCCTTGGACATTCGTGTGTTGAATGACACTTTCGAACGTTTTCGCAACATTTCCGCCACTTCGGCCGAATTTGCCTGTCTCAAAGCATTGGCATTGTTCAAGCCAGGTTTGTTCAACCTTACCATTGTTCTCTGTCCACCAAATATTTCTTCATACAGAGGCTCGTGGTCTAAAAGATGTTCCCAAAATAGAACAAATGCAGGACCAGACTCAGTTGATGTTGATTCAGCAAGTGAAAAGTCAGAATCCGACTAATCCGATTAGGTAAGACTCCATGGGGTATACCATTTGTTGGTCTTATTGTGTGATTTAGATTTGGCAAACTGTTACTTCTGTTGCTTTCCCTGAAGATAATTTCTCCAGAGAAGATTGCGACCATTTACTTCAAAAAGGCCATTGGAAGTGAGTAGTAAATAGACTGTCGACTTTTTATAATCCAATACTTTTCAAATACTTTTACAGATACAACAATCGAGAAACTGCTTTGCGAAATGTTCAAATGCTAACTTTGGGTCTTGTTTTAGCACACCATCGATCGGACCTCTTCTCATCTTATTTTTATTTGTCATTTTTATCTTTTCTTGTGGTTTTCCCATTAAGTGAAGAATTTACTTCTTGTACATTTGCACACAAGTCTACAACTAGAACAGTTATCAAGTTTAAAATTATATTCTCAATTTTGTGTCATTTATATGGAAATAAATGCCGCCTTCGAGTTTAAAGTTCACTTGTTAAGATTGTAATTAATATTAATATTTCGATGCATATTTCTGTTTAGTCTACTCGTTGATTGCCGTTGCTCACTATGTTGATGATTTATTGCCTAATTGAGAGCAAACAATCTATTCCTGCATGAGATTCACTAGAAAATGAAATGAGACCATTAGTAGTGATAAATTTGACTGAGCACAGACAATGAATAAGTTGTAAAGTGAAGCAAAGTGCCACAAATTATATCACTGGCAAATTGGTCATTGTGAAATATGACGATCGATTAGAGCATCGATGTTCGCGCAGTACCGAAAGACCGAAAGAGAACCACTTATAAATCATTCAGCAATCAGTCCGATGTCTAAGGATGGCCGCCAGTCAGTGTACTCGGCTCGAGTATTTCAAGTTCAAAACAGCTTGGAGACAGTCTCGTTCATATTGCCGCATATCCCTGGTGGTTCTTATCGGGACGGACAAACCACCAACGAACGATAGGATTTCGGTGAATGTATGTGTGAGTGTCAATTTAAATTACGCGTCTGCGAACTAATCAAAACGTTGGTTATTTGATCACTTTGTGCCCAATATTTTTTATATATTTAGTCCCGCCATATCGTAAAGCGCTTAGCAAATCGCGAAAAAGCATGAAGCGATAAAGCGGCAAAGTAATCGATAGATCGCACTTTTGATCCGCTCAATATTTTGTAACGAAGGAGCGAGGACAAATGTGGTATATTAAGCAACGGTGACAGAACAGAACGTCGTGACAGAACGATGTGCTTTGTCCACCGACCCATTCATTGAGGCTAGTGCTACAGTCCTGTGTCTCCCATTTTCAATACCTTTTTCGTTTTTGTGCATTTTTACTTGATCAACTGGGAGATGTTTTCCCGCAAAAATAGTGTTGAAAAGGTGGAGCACTCCGCCGAGATTCGTTCAGGATCAGTGGTTAGATATGAAGAGTTCTCACAGAAGTTGACCTTGCGAATCAAATTATTCTACAGTTTTGGTCACGTCTACAATGACCTTTGTGCTTCAATTTGGTTCTCGTACACATTGTTGTTCTTCAAATTGAGCTTCGACGATACAACTGCCGGCTTATTGCTTCTGTTGGGCCAAGTGGCAGATGCAATTTCTACCCCGCTTGTCGGTTATGGCTCTGACAAGAATCTGAAAATCTTTCGCAATTATGGCCGTCGCAAAGTGTGGCATCTCATAGGCAGCGTTGTCACATGCGTTTTCCCGCTCATTTTTAGTTCGTGCCTGCTCTGCACGGACTCGGTGCAATGGGAAAAGTTTGTTTACTACTCAGTGTTGATTGCTCTGTTTCAGTTCGGCTGGGCTGCCGTTCAGGTGGCCCATCTGTCCCTCATTACCGACTTGACTGATGTCTCTTCTGAACGAGTTGAATTAAACGCCTTCAGGTAACTAGTGCACATTGTGCCATTTAGTAACAATCAAACTGTTTCACTAATGTTCTCACTCCAGACAAGCAGCTACTGTTGCCTCAAGTATCTGCGTGTACACAATCACCCTTTTGTTCCTCGGCGTGGATGATAGCACCATTAGTCAAAGTGACTCTGTTGTGTTCATGGCAAGCAATGTTCACTCTCGTTGCTCGTGCTGTCTAACTAATCTGTCTTCCTCAGAAAGTGGTTCATTTGATCACAGTGATCGGTATCGTCTTTTCGGTGTTATTCCATGTTTTCATCAAAGAGCCGAGTGTCCAGCAAGAGTGGGAGTTGAAGGAAATCGAGGAAGACATCGAAAAGCCTGCTAATCAGCAAGTGCGTGCTCGATGTGACTCGCATTACTCGACCAATTTGACAGAGCCGGGATCGAATGCCTGCGTTGACAGGAAAAAGACTAATTTGTTGGAAAAGGGTTTAGACAAATCGTCTAATACAAACCATGACATTTCAAAAGATGACGATCAAGCAAAGTGTAAACGAACTGGAGATCGAAATGGACACATATGGTCTGACTGGCTCAGCTCGGTCAGTTTTTGGAAGATATGTGTCATCTACATGATGTCTCGTTTGTACGTAAATGTGACCCAAGTCTACACACCTCTTTACCTGCAAGAGACTCTACGCTTAGCTAAGGTAATATGTCGTCAAGTAATGTCTAACCGATATATCTCAATCTCAAACTTATTTTAGCGTAACATTGCAATTGTGCCTTTTATTACCTACTTTGCCGGGTTTATCTGCTCTATGCTGATCAAGTCAAGAAAAATCAATGCTAAAGTATATGGTTGTCTTTTATTCAGATTTAAATATAATTTCATTATTTCAGATCATCATGTGCGTGGGTTGTTTCTTCAGTTTCATCTCATGCGTTTGGATCTGGTATTGTTACTTGCAGATATCGATCTGGGAAGTATTCATGATGGCTGCTGTTTTCGGCATTGGCGGCACTTTTATGCTCATTGGAAGTTTGTCACTCACTGCAGACCTAATCGATGACAATAAAGTAAGCAAGCCGCACTGGACAGTGATAAGAAATTATTGCAGTTGCACGTACAGTGCAAGGGTCGTCACAAGTGACATATCTTTACAGTGATTGATGTTTTCGTTCCTACAGATTAGTGGAGCCTTCGTCTACGGCCTGATGAGTTTCTTCGACAAACTGATAAATGGTGCGGTTATTGCACTCGTTCAGCACTTGAAGCCATCAAGTTCAGGCATGCTTTCCATCGTCGATCTCGCAGGCACGAACCAAACAAATGTGGACAGTTTATGGAATGCAAACTCGAGTGTACCTTTCAACCAGTCCAGTCCAGTGATGACCAGTCCTATTCCGCCTTCTCTGTCCACTGACCCAACAGTATTTTACCTTTACGTTTTGGTCTTCGTGTCTGGGGCAGCAGTTATTGGCACATTTTTCGCACTAATTTTGATAATGCGCAAAGAAGTCAACAAACTATGGCATTCTATCAAACGCTTGTTCATTCGATAATATTGTCAACCACACCACCAGCACTACCACTATCAGCAATATTATCAATATTCATATTATAACATTTTCTTTCCACACATTTAAATATCTATTGATGAGAATGGTTTGAATCAAAATTGCTCGAGCATAGATTTATGTGCATTGCTCTTGATAGTCAATTTATACTTGTTGATTTTGTTTTTTCGAGATAAATAAATGTGTTGCTTTTTATGTTAGATAAAAATTGACTAAACATATTGACCAAGTCGATCAATCGAAATAATTTGAAAATTAAAAATTGCACTAATACAATTGTAAAGTATCTTGAAGAATTCAAGAGTTAGCCGTGATGTAATAATTCGTTTTGAGCACGTCGATGATCATCATGGTGCAATAGCAAATGCCACCTATATCAATCAGGTGTTGACGATCGATTCATTCATTCAAATACAAATAAACAAAATAATTTCACGCATATGCTTAGTTGCAATAAGGTTCATAAAACGCAGAATTTTTCAAAAATTGTCAGTAACTCCAGCTATGAAACCATTAACCATTGAACTTACACATACTATAAGTTATAAGTACAACCCAAGTAATACGACGCAGGATTTTTTTCTTCGAGAATACTTCTCCAATAATCTTAATCTCTTGATTGTTTTAATATTAAGGGAATAAGAAAAAGCTTTACGATTCAAACACGTTAAAACAAGAAATCTCTATATGTGGTCCACAAAATGTGGGCCGGCATTATGATACTTAAGTATCCGCAATGATTCTAATGTTTCATTACAAGTGTCCACAACGATTAGCATTTCGATGATTCCCAATAAATTATATAAGTGTCCACAACGAGTTCATAAAGTTCAAAAATCGGTGATTCAACGATGAATCAATATGCCCACGCAGGCAAAATATATAAATATATTTACATCTACTGATATGTTTACTGATGTATCCACCTTTCATTATTTATATACTTCTATGAACATAATAATAAATGACATTTAATTTTATGGCGACACGTGTAACTCTAGAAAGAAATATCGTAAAATCAATTTCAAAGTTAGTATAGCACATGTTTTGAATTTTCAAAAATTAGTCAATTTATTTAACGAATACCTTTAACAATGTGAATCTTTAAACTTGAGTTCCCTGATTATCCTTAACATGCTAGTTTTAGAAATGTTCAATTCAGCAGAGGCACATCTCATAGATTTTTTCGGACTAATCACCATCACTTCTGCGGCAGCTTGCATTTTTTCAGTGGTAGTCACAGTCTTTGGCCTGCCAGACCTAGGTAAATCAAAAACAGAACCAGTTTTTTCAAATTTCTTATTTAAATTTCTAATGGTGTGTCGGGACGGTGGATCAATATCGGGATATTTTTCTTGAAATGATCGAATAATAGCAGAATGCTCCTTCTCGTGTTGCCAATACATTTGAAGTAGAAAAACTCTTTGTTCCTTGGTTAATAATCGTTTTCTGTCAGTTTTATTGTTTTCCATCACGAAATTATCCATACGTGGTTCCAGGCGAGCACACGAACAAAAAAAAACAATCACAATCACACACGCAAATAACACAACACAACCAAGTTGGCAATCATAATAAACAAAAGTAAACAACTGGGCATTTGAAGGACTCAAGGTAGTCTTCATATTATTGTTACAATCTATACTCATAGATGGCGCAAAGTTGACTAACTATTTAAATACAACTAACTAAAAATGTAACTAATGAAATGATTTTGTAAAGTTTATCTGAATCAGTTTCTTTTGCACTGTCAATGTCATTTTCACTCTAAACAACAACTATTCGATTTTATTATTTTTCAACATTTTCAAGACGTTTAATTGTGATTGTCATTTACCATAGTTTGCTCCAAATGAGTCATTTGAAATGACAGATTGGGCGAATCTATTTCAAATTACCGAAAGTATATTATTTATCTACAGTATATTAATTGCCCTTTTCATACAGAAATGATTGGTTCAATGGACAATATTTCTCTTAATGAAAATTCTACAAATTGCAACTTCTAATTGTCCCAAATTTGGTCACAATTGTACTTACTTGTTAGCTCCAATCAACTGGTAATTGGCCAAAAATCCAGTTACCTTCAAAAGGTTGCCGAACTCTCTTGAGCCTAACCCCACGAAATTTTGTCGATCGATCAGTTTGGTGAGTTTGTTTTTGGCTCCATTTCAACTTTTAATTATCACAATCGTCCCTCATATTGCCTCGATCTAGGCGAAATAGGCTGCTGGCAATGTCAAATGGATCATTCTGGAATACTTTCAAAAATAGTCTGCTTTCACAAGCCATATCGAAAACGCACTTTCCATTGCCTCTTTCTGGGTTTTTGCCACTGTTCTGGTGATCGCGTGCAACCTTGACATAATTGCCCAGATGTAGGATTTGCTGTTTGTAATGCTAATCAAATAGCAAGATCTGTGGCCAACTGTGGCATGTGTGATAGACCAACTATGTGAGCTATTCAAATGATTTCACCATTCGACCGAGATTGACAATCATAACGTTCGCCCTCCTCAATTGGTATATTCTTAATCTTTCCCAATATGGAAACACAAATCTGTAAGATCTAATCTAACCGACGGCAAAGTTTGTTTGTTTCAATCCCGAATGTCTGAAATATTATTTTTAACTTTGCCTAGTGACAACAACAGATTGCTTTATATGTGATCGGATGTTGCAACAAGTAAACCATCAGTATCTTATAATGCTTTGGACAAAAGATGATATATGTGCCGAAGTCCAATTAATGAAACTAATTGAACCGATGAGAAAATAACTTTTTTTTCTTTTGCTTGGTATTCAGCCAAAAACATTGGCTTGAGTGAGTACACAGAGCCAACAAACAAACAATCTGTTCCGTTTTTTTCTATTTACCATTCAAATCATATTTTTTATTTGCCCTTTTTGGTCCAACTGAGTTATCAAGTGCGCAATTTTTATAACTCAAGGAAGTGGAATGAATCCATCACGAACGATTTTCTACACGTGTTACAATTTGGTTATAAATTGATTTATTCCGATCTATTTTGTTTTTATTTTTATTTGAATTGAATAGTTTGAGATTGCGATAAGAAAAAAGTTGGCAAAAATAGAAATTTGGACTCGATCAAAATAAGTGAGTTATCGGGAGAATAGGCAAAAATAGTCTAACCCAATAAAATTATTTGGCAATGGATTCGGTACATCAAATATCAGTAGGACTATGACGGTGGTTGTGATCCGATATCAGTGGACTTACTGACTGGTCACATTCCGATCACGGGAAAGTGTTTGTCTTGTTATTTGATCCAACAATTAGTTCTTGGCAACCAATGAACGATGTACCTTTGAGTAAAGCTAAAATAAGAATGTCCGACACTACTGGAGTACGTGATGGTTCACTCGAAATTTGAGTAGAAATCCTATCACGAGTTGAAATGACGATCAACAGTCTGCTTGCTGCTGCACCTGTTCGTCATTGGTCGATTCAACTTTGACATGCCTGGCTAGTGTCTGAATGGCACACGGCAATACTATTTTTGCACGGCTTGATTGATACTCCTCGCTTAAAATAGATATTCTAGAATGATACTAACCGGACAATGGCGACCACTGGAGATGGGTTTTCACCCCGAACTACTCGCCCAATTGCTCGATGCGCCGCGATGTGACCTAATTCGGCTGCCAGTCACCCAGTGACTCATCGTTAGTACCGACTGGCGAGCATTTCTTTTGTTTATATTTCTTTCTTCTCGTTGGAGGCTAATCACTCGACTCTTCTCGACTCGCTTCGAATTGAGATCAAGTCAATGAATCCAAGCAGTGGCAGTGACGTCTATGGACGTGCCTGTGTGGATTGCTTTTATCAAATTAGTCCACTTCGGGGATGGTTAAGGGTGAAAGTGAAGGCTAGTGGCAAAGAGTAACTCGGCCACAGTCACTAACCCAGTAAGCAAAGGTCGAAGTATATTTAGCAATTGATTCATTTCTATTTATAAATGGATACGTCAACTTCTCCTAGATAAATTCTTTTGCAATAATTTTCCACCAGTCAACATTAGCCAATCCGAATCGACCATCAAAGTGCAGTGATAAGTGCACTGTGGTGGTCTAGCCCAATTATGCTCTTGTCTGCTTGTGCAGTATGACCACTGATTACACCAACACACAACCACACAGTCCTATCACTGAAGAATATCAAACTGATAAACCAAAGCAGACCACACATGCTCATTCGATCCCCTTCGGATGGTTTAGGTATTGTTCAATGCTTATCTCTTTGATCACAAGACTTGGCTTATCGCGTAATTCATGAAATTACCTAGACATGAATGCGGATGCTTAAGTAATAGTTTTGTCATTTTCCACTAATTTTTCCTAAAAAAATGATTTGCCTCTACATGTTGGGCAGTTGAAGGAATTTTTGCTGTTGTGACATGTTGCTGTCACTTTGGTTGTTTACCAACTTAAAACCGTTCCAAAAATCTATCGGTTTCCAACATGGCCAAAGAAATCAACCAAAGATCCGAATTGATGATCCAATGATTAATGAATCTAGTATATGACAAAGGGCGAAATGCTTTGCGAAAATATGTTTTTATTGTAATGGAAAGGATACATTAAATATGTGAGTGACGAATTATACACATCTATTGTGTGGAGAGCGATATTTACAGTGACATAGTGACATGAGTTAAGTAGTCGAGAGAAGTAATGTGGTGATGAAGCTGACCCATGGTCAGCATTGATCGTACGTTGATCATTGATCGCCGATTAATGGGTGAAATTTGCGATTCGTTAAATTAGGTATTCTACATTCTACGGTTGGTGCATTATGCCATTCTCAATCTACCATCTAGACGGGCACTGACTTTCTCAGTTCCTCAATGGCATCGAACAAGGAGGGTGAGGACTGTTCTGAGTCGTGGAAGGTCAAGGTAGGCTTGCGCACTCGAATCACCATGCCGGTTTGTCGTTTCGCCCTCACACCTTCCTTGTTCGGTTTGGAGGCCTTCTCGCCGAATAGTCGGGCATTCTTGAGTAGATCGCTGGTGTCAAGCAGGAACAGGGTCCGATGAAGGCGGGCCGAGTTGCGTTGCAGGTCGGCCTCGTCCGGTCGGGCAAACTCGGGACTGGCTGTATCGGAAGCTTCCATGTCGAAGAGGCGATTGCGAAATGCTGTCGGCAGGGTCGAGGAACACTGCACGAACACGAACAGAACCAGGCAGAAGAGTGCCAGTTGAGAGGTGAGCTTGTTCAGATTGACCGACATTGTGCTGCGAGTAGATTCGGTTTTGGTCGAAGTATGGCCTTGTCGATTGGCGGGCTTATGCAACAGGAGGTTTTCGCATTGACTCAACACTGCTTGTGAATTGTCTGAGTTGAATGCTGAGCTTGGCGCCTTATTTATAGTCACTTTGTTGCAAAAGAGACTCGATCTCGTGCGCGCCCTTTCTACCGAGTCAATGTGGTCATTATTATTACTACCACCAGTGCTGGCCCTGTCCCTTCTCTGTCGTTATTATTGCCTCCTTCGGTGAGCTCACTAGAAGCTTCATCAGTGCCATTATCTGTGGCTATCTCCATCTTTACAGACATGCAGTCCACTATCGACCGAACTGAAGTGATTATCATCGACCTGGCTGGAGCATTACCACCACCAAGGGGAGAGAATCCTTCTGCTTCGCCAGATGACGTGGTATCAGGGGGGCAAGCAGTAATCACACTGATAACCATTTAACCGAAAACAATTGTGGCCACAGTGAGAGTGATAAGTGTGGGGCTCGAGCTAGGTGGATCTCTCTCTGAGTGGCTCACTTGCGATTTGGCTCAATCGCGTTCGGCTTATCTGTTCTATTGAGTGGAAGTGAACGTAAAGCGAAGTGCCTCGAACAAAGTGACTTCTTGTGTAGAGTGACTGCTGTACAGTTACACTGGCACAAGTCATAAGGTTCACCAATGACTGGTGTTTGCCAAGATCGAAAGGCAGCTTGTCTCGCATTTGTTGGTGTTTCTCTGAACAGATAACTTTTCGTATTTCGTATTGACGCTCACTGCGAATTGTAACTTTCCGTGTGCCAACCTGACTAACACCTCTCCTGAGTACATCAATTTGCGAACAAACAAACAAAGTGACATTGCGAGATTGGCCACACTGACATATTCGTCGCTGAGTGGCCACTGTCGCAATGTGAGGCTTGCCTGGTAATTGGCACTTGATCAATGACTAGTCAGCCCGATCCACCAATGATTACGCCATGCGAGTCTACACGCGCGTTTGCAAGTGATTGCACGAGACATGTAGAGCACGCTCCTCGATCGATCTCTACTGACTCGCCATGTGTCGGTTGATAGGGCGGTGGTGCAGGGGAGTGACAAGATGAACATCTAGGTGACATATGTCTGAAATACTAATCGTTTCACGCATCGTCTTCGGATTGAGCCAATTGAGCGAGTGCCAATTTATTGTCCATAAGACAGACTTAATCGACATACAGTCGACCAATCCGGTCACTAGGCTTGTTGCCGACCGGTGTTCGTCTTTGGCTTACTTTCCTGAAATAAACCAAATAGGTGATAACTGTTGCTTTCAAGTCACACCACTTGGTACATTGTTGAATGCGACTCACAGATCACGCAAGGTACTCCACAATCTCTAGTGCATAACATCCAAATGAGGCTTCATTTATAATCTTCTGCTATGGGCCAATTATTTGACATTCTGGCAAGCATCTCTGCCGATACGTGACCCAAAGATTAGATTATTGACACAATATATAACTGACTAAGACATTGTGGTTGGCATTTTTTGTGTTTGTACTCGACGGTAATCTGTGCTCGTCGGTGTTCGACTTCATTTGCACGTGTGCTGATCCGATCGCGATCCGCGGACACTTCGGTGCGGTACAACGGTTATCATCTTGTAATTGTCAGTATGGCCACGTGTGTTATGCAACATGTGTCATTCGTGCTATTTGCTTAATCAAATTTCTTCCACTCATTCCAGACGGCTCCAATGTGATTTACTTGCAAGACGACCAACCATCAAGTAGCTTCTATGGTTTCAGGATTAATCAAATCTATTTCCCAAGAAATATACATATTTTCGTCTTGGTGGAAACTCACGCCACATTTGTTGTGATCATGCCAATTTGCGGTCGATTTGATAAAGCGCCCTAGTGATTGTGAAAGTGCCTTGCTGCAATGCACCTCGAAGGAAGGAGACAATTTTACTGCTGATTTGAGTCACAGAGTTGCTTTATTCTGCTCCACCCGTCGACACAAGAATTTCTTGCCCTGGAAAGCAGTTGGCAGAGAGTCAATCCATGTGGCGTTATGACATATATGACAAAAATCGCAACTCAATCTCAATTTAATCGATCACTTTGAAGCATTTCTCCGAACTTGTGATCGATTTGGGTGATTAACTGCAATCACAACTTTGAAATGAAATAACCAAGTTCAAGGTCTGTCAGCTGATCTTATCCGACCAAAATCTGAAAGGGGAATGCCAGGACAAGAGTAGACTCTGTGAGAAATGTCATACGTATCGTTGATCGTCACTCAATCGTCAATCAATCTATCAACCGATAGTGGCCAGTGATAATGCCATCAAACACACCACTGGCCATTATCATCGTGTGACCAGTGAGGAGTGTTGCAAATGAGTCAACTACTCGTGTGCAACTAGCGTTGTTCAATAACTGATTGCTCATTGGTATGAGTAATGTGCGCAATCAATTCGCAAAATGTCTAATTGCCATGAGAAGCGCTAGAAAGTCTGTACAAAACACCAAGTCACCTGGCCATTCTTTAATTCAATTAATAGGGTTAAATATATCTATTTAGTTTACTTATTTGCACATAACAGAGCAATTCGACATTATGTGGTAATTACATTAATACATTAAATGTGCCCCACATTAGCCAAATTTTCTCTTATCGATTTTTTCTGGTGGTGTCGTTTGGTGAAACAAACAAACTGGATGACAAATGTTGAAAAACATTGCTCAAATTGATCATGTGGCAGTAAGCTTGTGAACTCAACGTTGTTTGGTTTGTCGCTGTGCCAGAAAGTGTTTGTGACACTTGATTGTTTATATTTCAGTTCATTCGTTTGAATGTTAGTGTCGTGATTCACCTAAATTTCATCACTACTATAGTGATACACTAGATAGAAAGCACTTGAGTGCATTTTTGAGATTTTGCTAAAATATAATATTCTATTATAATAAATTAAAAGGACCTCAATCTTGAACAATTCTTAATAAGCGAAAAGTAATGCACGGTATTCCGAAATTATTCGGTTGATTTACATTTAAGAATTATTTGCATAGAAACAATTGCTCTGAAACAATTTTTGTTTCTAAAAGTTTTTTCTTTAGACAAGTGCCCTTGTAATGGCTCATTACATTGGCATCACTAGATTGGGTAATTTATGCACTCTTGACTGAGGGATTCTCTTTTTCATTGAACTTTGGGTTTGATCACAAAGTTTACTGATTGTGCACTATAGTAAATGTATACAGTTACTACTTGAAAGAAGTAACTCAATGTTTATAACATCGTTATTTCATGAATCTGTACCAACCGTATTAGACAATCGACCAACAGTTGACAATCCATTTGTGAATTTGTTCAATGAAGTGGACTCAATTCGGTCCATTGGATACTTTTTTCAATGTTAAACAAAATTGAGACGTTGTCCTTTCCTTAAGACTCGTTTAAAGCTTAAACTTTAAGCTCTTTAAGCAAATTTGTAAAATTGTTGTAAGAAGAATTTCATTCAGCTCTTTATGTATAGAAAGCGTCGTTGGTTCAGTGGTAGAATGCTCGCCTGCCACGCGGGCGGCCCGGGTTCGATTCCCGGACGACGCATTTTTATTATTTAATTTTTATTATTCAATTTCTTGCTAGTGCTAGTAGAGGTAGTATCCCTCGTGGCAAACGCCACACTTTATCGTCTTTATCACCTCGTTATCACCTTAATTCAACTGAAAGTGCAGTCTGTGCAGCGAATTAGTGACAAGTGTGACCTATCACTTCAGTGGCCACTATCGCAAGTGCTACTATTGAATGATGTTCATTACTATTTGACTGCCGTTCACTACCGATCGATTAGTTGATTGGCCAACAGTGAGATTTCATTGGAGTGCATCCAAAAATTGTTTACTCTAACGCGAATGTTGGCGCAAGCAAACGCGATCGTATGCTAGATTGAAGGTGAAGAAGGCGAGTTTAAAGCAATTTAATAAGCAAAATTGGTCGCATCCAGTTCGATCAATCTATCAATTGATCACAACTTCGACTTATCACTGCTGACAGGAAAGCAAGCGGCAATAATAAAACAACAAGAAAAAACACTTTGCTCTCACACCCGCAGCAAGTTTATAGTGTCGAATGGCTCGACACGGCGAAGTATTGAGTTGCCTCTTGGCACAGCTCTTGCTCCCACTTGTTCTTGTGCTGTTTGTTTTCTTCTTAATTGGCGCCATTTCAATGTATCTGTATTCTGATGAAGTGGAATGTGCAACTTGTTGTCTGTATGCTACATTTAAAGTAAACAATGTCATTCGATTTATTATTATTTATTAGTATTATTTGACAAACACGATATATTCAAAAGACTGGATTAATTAGAACTTTTTGTTGGCTGGACCTTGTGTCTGAATGAGACCATCGTCAGTGATCACCGTTAGTGGATTAAATAAGCCTTGACTGCTGTAACGAGCTATCACATCAAAAGGGTCGTTGCTTTCTGATAACTCCTGCTGGAATAGTTCATTAACATTTTTCACATTATCAAACATGCTTATTTCATCCAGAATTTTCCTGTGAAAATAATTACGTCAAAACAGCCAATACTTTTGACCACTTACCGATTCTGTGGTAAACAAAGTGGACAGTCCTGTTCGTTTTCGGCAATATAGCTTTCGAAACAGGTGTGATGATATGAGTGGCCACACATAAAGTGCACAGACGGAAGGTCCAGAACATGAGAACAAGCTGCACACTTGGAAGCTTGAAAAACTCGAGGTTTATCTTTGATATCTTCAATCTGAGAACGGATTTTGTCACATTCTTCACGATATGAATCGATTAGACGTTCGTTCTCGTCAATTTGTTCTTGTTCTGAGTTGATCCAACGCATCAGGTAATCTCGCACTACACCAAGTGTAACTTTTCCATGTTTCGACAAGATCTCGATCACCATTAGAGGAGGCAAAAGTTGATAACGTTCAATTTCTAAAAATTAAATCAACATATAAAATAAATAATAATATAAACTTATGAAACATACTTTCTAAAACGAGTAATGTATTCGATTGTTGATCGTCACTATAGGTCTCAGAGAAGTGCCATAGAGCGTCCACCCAAAGGTTAGGTTCCTCTTCGCCATACGTGTTGCATATTTCAATCACTTTGGAACTGTCTTTTCGTGAAATGAAATGACCTAATATTTGTTTGAACATTCGACTCTTTTCATAGAGGTAAAGAACGCCTGGTGTAAAGTTGCTCATTTGGCACAAGATCATTGCTTTCTTCGAATCGTAATTTGAACCCTCGTTTCTCAAAAAATTCATTAATTTGGCCTCGTTTTCGGCTAAACCCTTTAAAAAATTGCATTAAAATTATGCATAAAATGTTGCTAAATGTTAGATATGCTTACATCTTCCTTTATTTCATTTTTGTACGAATGCAAATACATTTCCAAGAGTGTGTTACTAATTTCAAAAGAAACCACAGCTCTGTTTCCTGCAGAATCGACCATAGATTCACTCATGACAAACTCGAGAAATTCAATCAATTTTGATGGATGATTGAGGAAGATGTGCAAATATTTTTCTGGCCTGAAATCTAATTCGATGTCTTCGTTCAATGCAGAAGCCAAATCATTCATATCGAATAGATTCTCTAAATAAATAATAAAAAATATAATTAAACGAAAAGTCAGTATTCTCATTATTCATGCCTGAGCTTTTATTAGTATCTTGCGTAGTTTCTCGGTTCTTATTGTTTTGTCGAAATAGATATAAACATAAAGACTTGAGTAGTTCAGTAGTCTTGTCAGGTTCGTCCACCATCAAAATGCGACCATATTTGCTCAGAAATTGGCTCACTGTGTCTTCTTTTTGCTCCTTTAACAATTCCTGGAAAGTTCCGAGCACATTCAACGTATCAGATTTGTCTTCAAGAAGAATGCAGAAATACGATTCATAGCGAGCATGTCTTTTTGCCAACATAATGGCATTGTCGTAGTAACCAGCCTGTCTGAGAACACGAATAGCGATGTCAACATCAAATACAATGTCGGACGATCGTAGAAATTCGTTTAGCTTTTGCTCATCTTTTAGCTTAACATAACAGTTAATTAGAAGAGTTGTATGATCTTCGGTAGCTAATCTACGTTTGTGTAACTCTTGCAAGTACAAAGTTAAATTATGAATTCGTTGGAGGTCCAAAAATTTGCGTATCACATACGACGGTTCTAAAATACCAATCGTTTGGCAATATTGATTAATAGCGCCGTCAAAATCGCCATTTGAATAAAGATGATCACCATATTGCTTGAACATGTCTGCAAGTGAATCTGGGCTATAGGTTTGTGCTTTTGCGAGGTCAATAGCTAATGAAAATTGATTCTTTCTAAAGAGCAACTCAAGCTTGGTTTGAGTGTCGCATTCGGTAAATACACACACTCGCTTGTCGGAGGTCAAAATGTAAAGTTGGCCCCACTCGGAAATCACTTGATTTACTGCCGGAATTGGACATGAAAACGCAATAAATTTACGGGCAATATCGTATATCGTGATCAGATTAGGGTTGGGATTATTCAATACAGATGTATTTGAGGGAGAATCGTTGGCATGGTTTCCTGGAGGTTGTGAGCGATTGACATCGTTCAATGTGACTACCACCAGGTAGTTTCGAAACCAATACAGAAATGTTTTCTGACCATCATATGCCAAACATGGACCACGTCCGTCCATATTGTAGAAATAAATTGCGTCATTTCGGCCGACTATAAATTGAATTGATTCTAATTGTTTGGGGTCTCTTTTAAGACAACTGCAGCCAATATCACAACCAAAAGAATCTAAAGAAAAAAAATTATACAATATAATGTGAAAGTCAAATCAAACCTAAGATAATTTTTGGCTCTTTTGTGTCTCTGTTTGATAAATCAAAAGAGCAAATTTCGTTTCGAGTGGAAACAAATAGGATGATATGCTGTCGAGTGCTAGATGCGTTTGCATTGAATGTGCGAAATGTTTTGCTAGTTGGTTTGAACGTTCGAGTGTAACTAGAGAAAGCAGTTCCAGTGATGGAACTCTCATTTGAAGACACTTGGAGTAGTTGCATCTTAATGTTTCTATTATCGCGAGTTATCTCTCCTTTGACTATCAAACAATGGCCATCATTGAATCCAACAGCAATTAAAGAATCATTCAAAACATCCATTACTGTAACGGATACATGCAAACGCAAAGCATTTAACTGCTGAGTAGTTTGAGACAACTTTATGCTGCGAATGCAATTCTCAATTGGAGTTTTGCCGGTTTCTTCGCTCGTTGAATCCGCAGAAATGTTTGTGGATTGAAATAAATTTTCCTCGTTATTGGGAGTTAATGCAGATTCGTTGATTCGCCAAATCTTCAAAACCGGTATTAGATCTTCACTATCTGTGCCAATTGTCACTAAGTAAAGTTTCGAATTGTTTGAAGGAGCAACATTTGAACTGGCGCGATTACTGATTGTACAACAATGAGTGACAGCAACATTGTAAGCGGAAAACGAAAATACCTACATATTATATAATAAAGCATTAAGTATTTATTAAAAAGCAAATAAAATTTATAAACAATACTTTGTGTTGTCTGGACACGATATAAACCAGACCTGAGATGTCACCAAAAGCAAGAAATCCATTACCAGAAGAGGAGCAGGTAATTTGACATGACTATACAAATAATAAATTATTGAATTATTAATTGTCCGGAACTCGTGGATATTATCTCACCTTGACCAATTCAACAAACGAATCGTTTGCTTCACTGAGAAAATCTTTTTCGAAAAAGTTGAACCGCCTCCACTAGAAATAAACACAGAATCAAAATCATAGTTGTTTAATAAAAGAAACATTCACTACCGACCTGTAAAAATGCCATTTTTAATTCAAATATGCTGATGTAATTCAATTAACTGTTCTGCACAAACACAAAAAGTATCGTTTAATATGCAACCAGGCGTTTTGGATGCCAACAATTTGGCAACTCTGAAAATCACAAATGTGTTTGTAAACAAACGGACGCTTTCATAGAAGACGTGTCCACATACAATCATGACATGAAATTGCAATCGAAAGGAAAGTGCGCGCAGCTGGTGCCAATTTGATTAATTGGAAATTAATTGATCAAACACTTGCGCTTATTTCCGAGACAAAATTTGATTATTTATTTAGTGAAAATTAATAGTTTTACAGTTTGAGAAAACAATTTGAATCATACAAACATATTAGAATTCAATTGACTGGGACAAGCAAAAGTCAAGTGTCTACAGCTAGGAATGTTAGCTAGGTTATGTGCCAAAATTGTCGTGGGCACAGTTCAGTTTTACTTGGTAAAAAGTACATCGATACGATTGAGTACCCCTGACTCTTATATGTCGTTAATTGGTAGATTGGAGAGAGCTCTGGTGCGTATGAATGAATGCAACTGGCAAGTCTATCCTCGAACTCCAAGGAAGCCATCTTTGTACGCGTTGGAATCGCTCTTTTTGAGTTGTCCCTGTTTCATTGGGTTTTGTGTTTCGAGGGAGGGTACAAGCAAATTGTGATGACCGTTCAAAAGATTCCGAAGGTATTCCGAAGTGCGGATGATATCTTCGAACTCTCTTCGTGAACGTCTTCCTCGAACGCCAATGAATCCAGGTGGGACATCGTCGTCGCGCTTGTTCTTCTCATTCAAAGCCGAGCTAAACAAATGCATCAGTCGCTCACCGAACATTTTCTGCAATAAAATTTTCCAATATTACACACCTGCACTACATTCCATTTAAAATGAACTCTATGTCACTTACATTGATCTTGTCCCAATTGATATTTTCGTTGACCAACATAGCCAGCTCGTTTCGGATTTGCTCACCATTGTGACTTCTCAGTGCCACTGTGGGATCCTCTTCGAACAATTCGTTTGTAGCTTGTCCCATTGTGGTGAAGCTGCACAGAAACAGTGAACTTGCAAGGTAGAAAAGAAGGACCTTTGTTAATGGAGCCATGCTCAAGGCTGGGGAACTGGCCGAATGCACCAAACAGAGCAGCAAACTTTTGGATCTTGTCTGAGGTTGGCACATTATTCGCTGCGAACTATTAATTAGTCAACGGTGAGCTGCCACACAAACTCGCTTCTAATAATAATTAGCGATTGATGATTTAATGGAAATCTGTATAATTTGTTTAAGATGGATAATTGAACAATAATTGGATCACTTGTGGTATGCAAGACCAGGTGAAAGACTTCTGACTGGAAGAACCGATTCTGAGGCGTCAGTCAGTATGGCTTGGAGCAGACATTTGTCCGCAAGCAACGTTCAGGTTTCGCTTTATATCCAGGTGGATGGCCACAGATTGATCGGCCAGAGACATGCGCCACTTGTTTACAACACTCTTTCCGATCAGTGGTCAACCAATCGGTGGGAGAGTCTCAATTCAGCCCGAAACTGCAGTGTCACTCCGCATCCGATCCACTTTGACTAAATCGATTTCTCTCTGGTGTGTTTGCTCTTTTTGCTTTGCCCCAACCCGGATTTGGATGAAACAAATGTAAAACAAATGTCAGATGTCTTGAGGTAATTATGCGGAGGACAAATGAAGTCATTGCATAAACGACCATTGTATGTTCATTATCGCAGCTTATATAGTGCTAATCGATATACTTTGGTTAGCACTGCAGTGGTAGAGCATATAACCTGGTCATTTGATTCGTTGTTGAATATACAAATCGTACAGAGGTATGTGTATGTGTCTAGATCGTTCGATATGTTTGCTAGACTCGATTTATTTGGCGTCATTGGCGCCCCAAGTGACTGTCTATTTGGTGGCATACAAATTGAATTAAGACTTTACATCTATTGGCAACAAACTGCCCATAAGTGGACTCTCGGATTCTCAGACACTCAGCTACAGTCCATTTGGACAGGTCTAATTGGCATGCCAACTTATGCGTTTCCTGTTTAATGGTACATTTGTCCCAGTCCAGCGCGATTGTTAATAATTTAAAGTAAGTTCAATCTAATTGGATTACTGGTGACTAATTAGCGTAATGCCCACTGTTGCCGCATCACTTCGCTGAAACAATCACCGATGGATCACTGCCAGCGCAGACCATTGTGGACTCTGTAAATGTTTAATCGTTGTTGGTCTAAATATATCTCAACAGCGAGAGTGTGACTAGTTCGAGCTAACGAGTCACTGCCGCCATTCAAATCGATTGTCTCGATGGCCTTTTGCGGCAAACCGGTGCCCTTCTCTGTCAGTGCCAAGATGTAATTGAATTTGACCGAATTGGCACATCACCGGTTAGAACCGATGGTCAGATTTACATTAGGCCAGCATAGATCGGCACTCGGCTGTGAGGCTGTCTTGTTTCACACGCACACGTACACCAGACTGAAGTGCAGTTTATATAAAATTCACTTTAAAATAAATCAAACTGCTTTACTCTGACTTCTTGCCGCCAACACATTTATCTAGTTTGGATGTCGCTATTTTAGTCATTGGGTAATTACCAAATTGAAAAAGCGTGTCATACTCAATGAATGAAATCAAGGTAATAGATTCACAAACGATGTGTTAAATAACAGAGAGCACTTGTACTTCGATTCGTGATCGAACAGTCTGACACTGTCTACTTCACTATTGCCCGTCACTACGATCAAATCATGTCTAAATGTCGTACTACATGTTTGCTAACACAATTCAAACATTCATTCTACCTATTGAGCATTTTCGCGCCAATTTAAATTTAAATTTATAGATCTTGACCGTGGTATTTCTCTGTGAAATCCAAATGCCGCTTTTTGTATTTCCTTCTTTTATATTTTCAAAAAATTAACTCAAAACAATTTTATAGGAAATTGATTTTTTACATCTAACCCATTATATTAATATATTGTACTTGTGTTTGTTGTTTTACTAAAATACTATTTTTGAAAATAAGCTTGGTTTTGTTCATTGTGATTTTCTATGGTTATCTGTCTATTTTCATTGAGTAAAACATTTTGTAAAATGATATTTTAAAAATGAATGCAATTGGACCGAATGGCAGCTTAATCCAATTAATATAGTTTCTCGACTGTGACTTATTTGTTTTGCCATTGATGTGTTTTTGGTTTAGGTTGCACTGGAAATTGTGCCTACACAAAGTCATTAGGTGGACTTTAATTAGATTACCAACTCAAGCTGCAATGAATGTGTTTTTCAATTGACTTTAATAATTGATTTCCCACAATGGCTGCCAATTCTCCAATTTCCAACACCACTGTCGAGCATATTTTACAAAACCATTGCTTTAATTTAGTTGTTTTTTGCCAGTTAAAAATTAATTCAACTTAAATTAAATCCGATTAATAAATGTAGTGTTATCTTTTTTGTTTCGTCCAATTTACTTCGATTACTACTTTCAAATTACTCGCTTCAGTAATTTCAACTTGAACCATCGATGCTTGCATCACTATCGATTGTAGCATTTGTTTTCGTTCAACGAATCAACATTAGGCCGACTCGTACTTTGTAAAGGTTATTGGGTTTTTCGTTTTCGTTTTGGTGTTTGGCACATTTGGTCCTGTTTTTTGGCTGTCACTATACTCGCCAGGTATTTTTTAAGCAAATATTACTGAGATTTTTTATAGCACTGTATTGAATTATTGTTTAAACTATATTTTTGCAGGGCAAAGTGCTCAAGATGCTTTTCTTACGACTTCG
Source organism: Rhizoglyphus robini (assembly GCA_023373905.1). NCBI lineage: Eukaryota > Metazoa > Arthropoda > Arachnida > Sarcoptiformes > Acaridae > Rhizoglyphus > Rhizoglyphus robini. The sequence continues at coordinate 5,906,528 of JAKIJQ010000001.1, read as the reverse complement.
TATTCAACAATTGAAAAATGAGATCATACGCGGCTGGTATGAAGTGCCGTATCTCTACTTTACTATGGGCCTTGTAGGGATCAGTGTTTTTGGCATTACTTACAAGACAGCCAACACTGATTCCTTTGACACTTATTACACCAGACACAAGGACAGATACATCGTTCTCAGACCAAACGATGTACGACTAGAGAAATATCCTCGTAAATATATTACCGATAATGATGTTCTGGAGAACTACGAGAAACGCCAACAAGAGAAGCAAGCGTAAACTTCGCTACTTTATTATATTTTAGTTTACTATGATTGTTTAATTGGTAATTCATGTATTGAAACACTGCACTTAATTGCTAATTAACAATTAAATCTACCTATTGTACAGAACAGAAGAGAATTAGTGTATTTATTATGTTACTAATTATGTCCATGGACATAAACAATTGAAATCAGTTTGTTCAACAGTCAATGTTCATATTTCAAATCCTGTCCGAATGACCTTTCGTGATCGTCTATTTCAACCTGAGCAAGTTTATTGACACATGACAACAATTATACATTCGAGTCATCTTGTCTTGGTGAACATAATCATTTCCCGACTATAGATAGAAAAGATCAATTCTTTTTATTTCACACACCAATGATTGGTGGCCAATCTACATAATAAATTTTCAGATTTTTTTGTGGCAAAAAACACTTGAAGATCTAGCTTAGCGTTTAATTGCTTTGCTGTATGTGTCAGCATTTCCTTCGCTTTGTGTGTATGTTATCATTGTGTGTTTATCTTACATTTTTATATGGGAACTAATTAATGCAAATATTAAATGGAAGAATTATTAGCAATTAATTTTCAAGTAAGTTTAAGCCGTGCTTCTGTATTTTCTGAATATATTTATTTATTTGTTGCAGAATTCTAATACTGAGCCCTGCTATTGAAAGGATGTTAATGAGAATATAACTTATTAGAAACAAGTTAAAGATGGAAGAAAACTCAATTGATGGGACAGTGGAATTGATTGCGGAGGAATTTGTCCTCGCAAACGAGCATGAAATTTATGAAACTATCGTAAACGAGGATGATAGTCTGATTAATATTGTTTATCCTAACATACTTGGCTCCATTGATGATGAAAATGTTCGACCCTTAATACAAGTGTTGCTCAACGTTCCAAAAAATGATAATAATGAATTTCAAAATGTAACAGATTTTATTGATCTCATCAGAACTGAAGATGATAAAGATATTTCTATGCAAAACGGCGAGACCGTCGATTCAAATGTTTGTACTGATAAAGAGAGATCTTTCGAAGACATTACTGAGAAATCAACTGAGTGTCTAACTCAAGAAGCGGATGACAATCAAATTGTTATCTTGAAGAACGATTCTAACCCAAATGATGTTCACTTTGAAGCCGAACCTGATCTTGATCAATCTGACATTTTAAAGAACTTTATGGATAAAGTTATTGTCACTCAGTACAAATGCAAGTTTTGTGCCCTTCAATTTGATTCACTACCAGATGCGCAAACTCACTTTATTTCTCAACATGTAAAATCTCAAAAATTTCTTGCAAATGATTCTTTTGAAAAACCAAGTATTATGAATGATTTGTCGACTACAGGAGATTGTGGTTCTGAAAACAGCGCTTGTTCTAATACTATAGAATCTTTATATATTCCAAAGCTTAGGACCAAACGTTTAACTAAACGAGGTCGTTCCATGTTGAAAAACAAATATCGCAAATATCCTTGTGAATGGCCTAATTGCAACTATGTTGCCCGAATTGCTGTTTGTTGCTTTCATTTGGAAACATTAATATTTATTAATTTGATTAATTAATTTAGGTTCATCTTAAAGACCATATGCGTGTTCATACTGGCGAGAAACCTTTCCGATGTAATTGGAACGATTGTGCACAAGGTTTCAGTCAGGCTTCTGCGCTTAAAACGTATGTCATTGAATTGGTTTATAAAAGTTTGGTTAATTTTAATTGTATTTATATATCAGACATATGCGTACCCATACAGGAGAAAAACCTTTCCGCTGTAAGTGGCCAGGTTGTTCACTGTACTTCAGCCAGAAAAGTAACCTAAGCGGTCATATGCGGACACATACTGGGGAGAAACCATTTAAATGCGATTGGCCAGGCTGTGAATCTCGCTTTGCCATCAAAGGCAACTTGGAAGACCACAAAAAGATTCATGTCAATGATAAAGAATTTGCCTGTGACCATCCTGGTTGCACAAGAAGGTTCACACAGAACTCGTATCTTAGAAAGCATAAACAAATTCACCAGAACGAAAAACCTTTTGCATGTGATTGGCCTGGCTGTTCGTATCGCTCTATTCGTCAAGGAGATGTGACTATACACAAGAAAACGCATACAGGCGAGAAGAGGTATTTGTGCGATATTTGTCAGAAGAGTTTCACTCGTCAGAACCATCTCAAGAAGCACATTTCTCAAATACATTCGAATGGACACATCGAAAGCAATGCCCAAGCTAACTCTTATTTGCTTCTAGCTCCCAATAATAACGCAGAGCATCAATCGATTTGAGAGATTTTCGGCCTTATTCCACTAACCTCAGGTATTATCCACTTTTTATTTATAATCAATTCATCACATAAATGTAGCGAATGCAATGTACATTTGTTTTGCAGTACAATAAATGTGTCATAAATAATTAACGCAAGTCAAATTTTTTCTAATTCAATTAATAAATCGTAAGTGTTCTTCGAGTGTGCACGTCAAATGACCCGCAATAATTGTCAATAGTGAATTAAACAGGATTGTGCCTCGAAGCAATATTAAACACTGAGTATATAATATATAATATTTGTTGAGATGAGTTGCATACGTCATATTCATACTTTCTCTTGTTCTACTTTTTGTTGGGAATTTCGTTTTTGTTTACGTTGAATTCGCACTGCAACAAGGCGACCGCTTCTTTCTACGAAATTGGTACGAACATGAATTAGCAAACGACTGGGCATGATTGCGCACTTACCCGAACTAGATCTCGAATTTTGGTGCTCGAGTACTCGGCCAACTGGTCACAGGGCACATCCAACACTGACACTCCATGAGCTGACAATGTGGCCGATCGTTTGCCGCCAGCGCGCCAATCCTTGGAGAAAGTTATTTGGCCCGAGGCTGGTAGCACATCTAGCGCGATCATGAGCACCACAATGCATACAATGCCCATGAGAAGTTGTCGGGGCATTCGGGACATTTGACTGGCACTCATTCTGTGAGGTGATTCGGGCTTGAGCTTAAGCTTTAAGTCGAGGTAGAGTTTATTTGAATCGAATTGCAATTGGAACCGAACTGTGTCGGTCTCTGGTTGGACGGCTGCCTTTTATACCATTTAGATTAGCACAAAATATGCAAGTAATGTTTGAGCGGTGCTTTGATATGAAATGATCTGTCAGGAGAATTGAAAAATGCCACCAAAAAAACGTACCCCACGATGTGCGAATGCAAATAGTTTGGCGAGCAATTGAAGCAAGCAACTGAACACAAGATCAATAATTATGAATGCAAGTTTGCAGATAATTCCAACTCTTAAGTGCATTTACTCGGTTGCTGCATTTCTGCTGCGATTTTGCAGCATCATTAGTGCCAATTGGCAAATGTCTGTGGACTGTGTTACTAGCGTCATTAATGCCGGCCTTACTGGCCTTATTGCTCCCATTGCCTTACATTATCTGTGGACGCCTTGCAAGGTAGAGAAAGTGACAGAAAGCATAGATGCAATCAGGATTGAGATTAACGCTGGCAGGCAGTGACATGCAGAGCACAATCGATGGACAATACAAATGTACTTGCACGCCCACTGATTGGCACTAAGGTTAATTGCAATTGCATAGTGCTGACAGGATCGATCGATCGATGCCACCGAGCACGAATCAACTCTTTCATTAGTGGCTCACTCCATTACTTGGCCACTTGACGTTCTTGTTCGTCATTTCCATAAAGAATCCCCACAGTGGGCACTAATTTTCAATTACCAATTCAGGTTCGATTCCGGCATCAAGTGGAACGCTCAATTGGACTGCATTAGTCGGTGCCAAGGGATAGACCTTTCTAACTTTGATTTTATCGTTGTCCTCTGCCACGGACACAACCGAATGCGACTTCCCGTTCGAATGATCTGCATTATAGCGATTGGCGCAATTGCCATCGAGCTAATTAAGGACATTTCCCGAGAGTTTGCATCAAGCTAGCATCAATCGAAGTTTCAATTAGAATTCAATTTAATTCTCATTTGGTTTGATAAATTTAATTAACAATTCCACTGCGGACCAAACTTGGTTGTACATGCAACCGAGCAGCGGAACATTCCTTTACACCTTGAAGATCTGCTTCATCGCTGCTCTCAGTCCGGCCCAGGTTTCTGTGGCTGTAGGCCAGATTTGGTCCGCTGGAAGAATGAATCCGTGAAAACCTTTGTCTCGTAGCTCGACTAGATAAGCATCTCGAATGCCCAACTTGTGATAGATCCAGTCCATCATAAAACCCGAGCCGAGGTACAAGCTGGCACCGAGTGGTCCGACATCATACTTCACTCCGTTAGTGGAGAGCACCGCTTGTTGCACTGCACTTAGCACGTGCATGTGATGATGGTGGTCGGCTGTGGTCACGGTGGTGAACGCGTTCGGACAGGCCCACAACTGATTGAACGAGTGCAGGGACAGGGTCATTTTGATGCGGTGTCTGTTCTTTGCCAACAAGTCGCTGGCTGCCTTTACCTCAGGCTCCGAGAATGGGAACGGGCCTTGGTACAGGAAAGAGCAAGCATTGCCGCTGGAGCCTTCACCACCAAAGTTGATGTCGTAGTTTCGGTTGAGATCAACGCCGTTGCATCGGTCGGGCATACTATGCTGAGAGAGACGACTAGCTGCGTATGGACGGCGATTCTTGCGCCACATTCTGTCTTTGGTCCAGGTGTACACGTACCCGTCCACGTTGAGCACAGGCACAATGATGAAGTTAAGAGGTATTTTCTGCAAAATGGTCTGCTCTACCAGGAATAAGGCGGTGGTGACGGTGACCCACTCTCTGGCATGGGTGCATGCGTCGATCCAAATGAACCGAGGGTCAGACGGATTATTAAGCACTTCGATCGCCTTGATCGGTCTGTTCTCATGGCTGTAGCCGATCGTGAAGACGGTGATTCCGTTTGAGCGAGCCTCAATATCTTCTAGGAATTTATTCACTTGTGACAAAGGATGGTACCTGTTGAGCACAAACGAGGGCACTATCTTTGAATGGTGAACTTCATCCACAGTGGACGAAATGGCTTCGGTATCACGAATTAAAGTGCCTACATTGTCGATCTCGGGTTCGTCATCGTCGAGCACAAATTCTCTCGCCGCCCTTGGATTTGGCCGATGAACCAAATTGCGAGATGAATCATGAAACTGTTCGGCATCAATCCAAGATTGTAAGTTGTGGGTTAGAAAGGCTGGATTGCCCATCCGGGGTGCATTACGTTTCACTCGACTGGTGGTATGTGGTCCCAGGCGGACAAAGGCGTATGACCCGTTAGGGTGTGAGTTATCGAACCAGAGAATTTCATGCTGTCAGTATGGACAGAGGATTAGTGGATGTGGTATAGGTCCATCAATATTACCTCTCCATTCTCGTGGTGTGAACTATTTTTAGGATCGAATAGCAAATGGATGTTGCTTTGCAATATCTTCACTACCGAATGACTGCAAATAAAATTGAGCATCAATTAAACCACTCTGAAAGAACAAGTCTGGTGTGGTCGATTGAGGTGCACGATAAGCAAAACTGTGTTATACCAAATATAAAAATATCTACGAGTTCTGTTTGCTTACTTTGTATTTTGTTCGCGTCCTAATGATCATTGATCACTCACTAACGAACGTCCGGGATAGATATCTACTCAGGCTAAAAGACTCTGACAAAGCAAGTCATTTGGTGCGAAACTAAATGCCTCCAAGGTGCTTCCACTGACTAATCAATCTCGGTCACAGTTATGCTCCCTTTACCGACTAATTATACTTGCCATCAAGGACATCTCTAATCTGTAATTGCTAAGTATTATCTTTTCGTAATATAAGAAATAAGAAAATCAATGACCTAGTCACTTACTTGGTGTAATTCTTTGGATTCTGCAATTCGTCAATTTGATTATTGACCAAGTCCGTTTTTGACCGAATGGCTATGTTTGGCTTGTCCAGAGCTTGTGCCCACACCAATGGTGCGTCCAAAGCAGCCCACATGGAGAGCAGCGAAAATAGAACACCAAACATATTTAAAGTTGAGACGGGCAACTTATTCCGCGGGGAGAACATTTGGAAGGAATTTCTTGTCGTTCTTTCGAGGGGTACGCATTTTGATCCTTCACTCCGATGCCTCCTTTGCAAATCCATTCGTATGCTGACACGTCACTTGCTTGGCATTACGTTCGGTCACTTCGAGGACAGTTGTACAAATTAAAGTACTCGGGATTTGTTTGTGCTCAATTTGACGCCTCGTCCAAACGATCTATGTATGCAATAAGATCAATGATCATTTAGTTAATCTTAAATTAATCACTATGTGGTGGGAATAATTTGGGCTACGTTCAGCCTTTCAGTTTTCAGAATCTATTGTTAATAATCAATTTATTAGGTCCCAGTGAAACAAGTGTTACAAAGAGTAATTATCGATGAGAGACACTGTTTGACGGGCGATAGCTGAGTAAATTGCATTGCACAAACAATTGAACAAATAACATAATAACAGTGCACGTCAATGTTGACTGACAATCATTGCCGCATGCTGTTCCGATCCACTATTTGCCCCTTCCGACACAAATTTTATCGATCGTCTCGTGTCGCGCCTTGCATTAGCTAGTTGTCTGGTCAATCAAGTGAACATTTCATGCTAAAGTGCAGCGAATTGAATCGATCTTTCATCTTCCGTCAGACACGTGCTCAGGCTGGCAACGGACTAGCTCAATTAGTGCCATGCTCTAATCGATTGGCTAGGCAGTACCATTCGGTCAGTGTGTCATTCTTTGCCAAGCTAAGGAATAGACATTTGCTTGACGAGACAGGTCGATTGGCTCATTTTGTGGACAAATCGATCAATAGTGAGCGACCATTAGTGTTTTGACCGCTCTCTTTTGAGTCAATTTGTGATTGTGGCAACAATACAAAAAAAGTGCCATGTGGGTGAAAATATGCCTAATCGATCGAAAGAAATAAACATGTGCACTTATGAATTGTCACTTGATAACTTTATGTTTTAAGTGAAATTAACACAGTCAACAGTGGTTGCCACAGATTAGTGAATCCCGTGACCATTTGTAGACCGTTCTAAATTGGGATGAGACTATTGAGATTGTGAGCTGGCACATGTTTGTTTGTTTGTTTGAGATTACACTGATCTTGCATGCACGAGACCACAAGAGAGCGCGAGAGAGTGAAATCGAATACCAGTGCCACCAACAGCTGAATATTGTTGCACTACTTGTAGTGCATGGCCCCAATTAATTGCCTTCCACTAGTAACTAGGGCTGTGTCGCGGTTTAATTATAGACATAAACACCGAGATATCGACCACGATTATCTCGATTAGCAGCCATTAAGGTTATTAATAGATGACTATTGGCAGACGAAACACTTAGTAAAAAAGGACGGTCATTTCCATTATTGGTCGATTACGTGTCGATCACTCATTATTATTAATAGAGGCATATACCAATTAGACTCAAGTTGGCAAATCACTTTGAGCTTACCTTGTTGCGAGAGACCAAGGCGAAAGTAACTGTCTCCGTCTGTTGTGATTCGTTATCGAGGTTCGCCGAACGGTAGCACAATGAATCCGGTGGTCCGAACGTGCCAGACGGCAAGTGTGAAGTGGTCGGGCTGATCGGTGCTGGTATGGGAATTGTGCCAGGATACTCAGTTGCGATAAGCACTCAATCAAGGAGAGAAAGCTGTTCAAAGTGAAAGGCAAGCAATTCCAAGCGATGATTTTGCACACCGAGGCACTAATTCGACCTGGGTTAGTGAAAAATTGGCACTGCAAATTGCACACAACAGCAAAACGCTGACATTCAACTTAAGATGCTGCACAGAGATGTACTGACCGGGCGACGTGATAAACAGATACAAATGTACGACCTTTCAGTGGGCCACTGGACACGAACATATCGGACACAGTCAACAAATAGTGTGAATGGAGAACTTGTGGTCACAAACTTTGGTCGGTCTATCCACAGTGGCAAGTAGTGCATTCTACAGATGCTCTCTCCGGTAGCGATTGTCTGCTCATAGACACCACCACCAGACAATGCACATGGCGATGGATGCAACGAGTTGTGAGCTTGCCAGAGGGACGTGGTCAATACAAATTTGCTTTAGTGGTCGCCATTTACTGGGCGCAATTGTTAGGCTCCCAGCAATTGCCAATTGGCGAGTCAGTTGTGCCCTTTGCAGCCAGTTTCTCTCATTCGGCTCTTTTGCAGCCAACTTCGCCAGTGCTCTCCCGTTCGATCGTTTCCATAATAAGACATCGCCATGAGAGGCTATCTGAGACTACTTGGACAACTTATCCCAAACTCGCTACACGTCCAGTTCGGTTTCTTGTCTTGGCATGTCATCCGTTTGCATTGCTTTCCACCACAATTCCACAAATCGTAGGCGTGCCAACACGTTGAACAGTGCACTAATCACTATCTCGTTTTTGTCACCCGACGACATCACACTTAATATTCAATATGCCACACGACACACCAAATTAAGCAATTGGCCCATTTGGTGTAGAAATACATTATTATTGTAGATCGACATTTAACAGAATCCACTTTCTCTAATCCCATTATAATTATAATTTACATTTGACTAGAATTATCTGAAACCAGACAGCCAGACAGTTGGATTCTTTGCTAAGTTCAGTACAATACCATTGATTCAATGGTCAATTTGTGGATATATTTATAGCGAGAGATGCCAATGGAGCAAGTTCTTGTTCGAATTGACATTTATTTACGATCGAAACAATGGTTCATTTATACTAAACTTATGTACATTGCCACAGAAACAGTAATACTTTGTACTTGGTAGTACTTGCCCGAACACAAAGACCTACTAAAATGTCTCGTTTTGCAATGTGAATGCAAAGGCTTTCCTTATGTCACAACTGAATGGCCACATAAACATTGAATGGCGTTCGAAATGAAGCAGTAACCTCATGCAGCCAGTAAGCACAGATTTTTGTATGAAGCGATCTTCATTTGATTATACTTTCTATTATTGCATTAACCAAATAAGTGCACACTGTGTCAACTGTTCAAATTACAACTGCTTCAAGTAAATGTTGCGGCCACAATATTGCGATTGCCACATGATGATCACGTGATAGCTTTTGAATAAAATTCCTTAATTAATTGTTACTACAGTGGCTGTCATTGCCAAATGCTATATTATTCCTCAAAATAAATCGCTAATCAACATATGTTATATAATCTACATAATTTACACCAAGCAGCAAACTCGCTACTCGTGTAACCAATCACTGACATATCGCCGTTAAATCGTTGATTTATGGCTTCGTGCTATTCTGTTCACTTCGTCAATTGAAATTGACAGTTTTACTACTCAGTGCCACGTCATATAATTGCAGTTGTGCTGCCACAACAGAAGTTCTGTTCTGTTACAGAACACATTTCTTGACGTTCAGAATCAAAGTAACAAACATAAATAACTCGAATCACAATCGTTTACATGACTTTAGTTAGCAAATAATTCGTCGCATAACTGCTGGTCTTTTGGAGGTTTGAATTGTCGTAAAGTATCGACGTTGAGACATAAACAAAGAGCGTTCTAGCAAATTTACTTGCGAAAAGTGCGTTCTAGCAAAACTCCCGACTCGGGCTATGTAATACATAGTATGTAGGCTAGCTAAAACCGAGACAAGTTCATGTTCATGAACAGTCGCCAGAAGATAAGTATAACTACCCGTACCGGTTCACATCTTGTGCTCCGTTCAGTAGTACGGGTTGACAATTCAACCAATTCTTTACGTTTACAAACGCACTGACTAGAATGTTGCAAACTTTCCAACTAAAATAACAGGCAGGCTGTAATAATTTCCATAGATTTATTCAAGTAGGAGCCATCTCAAACGAAATCAAAACTAGTACGCTTCTTCCCAATTCAGATTCGGTGATCGATAATATTTACAGCAAACTCGCATGGACTGGACAAGGCTGATCCATTGACAACAATTTGGCACTCTTGGTTAACAGCAAAGTGGATAAAACGCAACAGTACACTGGGAATATAGTTTTGTTTGTATGCAGTGAATGCAGCTGCAGAAGCAAATTGCACAAAATTGAAAACGCATGTCGAGTGAGGGTGAGCGGCGACTACATCGATACTGGTAGCAACAAAGCAGTGAACAATCGAAGCATAGTATTCGTCCTTCACAGACTGGCTCACAACAAACGCGAGTCAAGGTAGTCTGCGAGTGTATTTGCTCAAGTGGAGACTTTCAAGTGCACTCGAGTACTTCGTCGCACCTTTCCTTGTGATCCCAGTCTGGTCCTCCTTGAAACCTGCAAGCACACCCACCTCGGTCTCTGTATTGGCAAATTCCTTCTTTTGCACCTTAATTTGCCTCTTTGTTGTGATTCACCGTTATCGCTTGCCACATCGATTGCACGAGTCTCCTTCACATTCTGTCACATTCTAGAAAGCACTGGTTTTGCTGTGTTCACTCTCCTTCCTATAACTTCATTAGTTGGAGTCACTAAAGGACTTTTAGAATTGAATCAATCTCATCAAAGTTGTTGCTAATGTTCTTTTGTACGAATGTGATTAATTAACGATTACTGTCAGCTCACTTGATCTATTTTTCATTCATCTATTCTCTTGTTGGTCTCTTTAATTTAATTTAATTGTGAAATATATTCAAGCCAATCAAGCAACTTAACTGGTGATTTCTGGGATACTCAATATACTTCGACATTATTAAAACTTCTATTAATTGTATTCTAGTTAGTACATTTCTTTTTGATTTTTGTTATTGTTATATCTGTTTTCTTTTATTTTGTAGGTCTGTGATGTCTACTCCTGCTCGTCGTCGTTTGATGCGAGACTTTAAGCGTCTCCAAGAAGATCCTCCGGCTGGAGTTAGTGGGGCTCCTACTGATAACAATATTATGCTTTGGAATGCGGTCATATTTGGACCTCGTGATACTCCTTTCGAAGATGGTACCTTCAAGTTGACACTTGAATTTACAGAAGAATATCCTAATAAGGCACCAGTAGTTCGTTTCATATCAAAAATGTTTCACCCTAATGTTTATGCTGATGGAAGTATCTGTCTCGACATTCTACAGAACAGATGGAGTCCCACTTACGATGTTTCAGCCATATTGACATCCATTCAATCTCTGTTGGACGAGCCAAATCCTAATTCACCGGCTAATTCACTCGCCGCACAACTTTACCAAGAGAATCGACGGGAATATGAAAAACGTGTGGCAGCTATTGTGGAACAAAGTTGGATTAACTTTGAAGAAGAAGAAAAGGCCAATAAGAAAGAATCTAGTTAAATGACCATGGTCTTTGATGTGACTCAGCAAATATGAATCCATACTCGCATAAAAGTCATCAGTTAAGACCTCAATGAAAGCACATTATTAAAATAATATCCAATGTTATTAAATTGATTTATTATCGACCGATCACCTATGTCCACAATCTCTAATCTTGAGGCGCATATGTAAACTTTTAGACTCAACCAATTGCAATCTCCAATCGAAATGCGCTGTCATCATTGTATAGATATTTAATCCATTACTAGTTATTTTATGATTGTTGTCTAATTGAACTGATTTGTTATTACCTGCTCTCTTAATTTTATCAATTGAGTTTAATGTCATTTCTGCAATCTATCCCTTTCCTCTAGCCAATTATTCGTTTTCAATCTCACCAGTGGTTCCCACACACCCACACTTGTTTGAATGTTTTGTGAAACTTTTAAGTTGAGCAAAGTTGTACAAATTGAATGATCGATTGCAAATGTCAATATGATAATATAATTATTATATAAATAAATGTCCCTCTGTATATTATCGTTTGTTGTTGGCAATAAACTGTCAAATCGATTATAAGTTATGTTCACAAACTCCATTTAAGGATATATTCAGTCGAGTGAATTAACAACAGAACTGCAACACCACTCGAATGTTGGAACTAACGTCTGGTGTGCAGTACATTTTAGCTGTGCTTCCATGTGATCACTCGAGTCTGAAATGCATGTATGACTCATTTATGACTAGCCTAGCTAGCTATTGTAATACAAGACTTGTATGGGCTCTACAGTATGGCAGTATGGAGTGCTTTACGCAGCGCCACACAGTGCCAAACGCAGCGCGAGTTTTGACTACGTCCAAAGAAGTCCATTGGTGTGCGCTCACGTTGTCTTTTCGATTGTTATCTAGTGTTGCATCACTGCTGGTGCCCGGCACACAGACGAGCAGACGGCAATCGATGACTGTTCAATTGTCATTAATGGCGCAATGCTCACCAATCAAAACGATCTGAAAGCGTCACTCTTCCTTCATTCCTCCTAGGCCATCAAAGCTCCCATGACTAGTTTGGCAAATTTTCTGACCTAATTGTTTCAACGAAAACATTTGTTTCTTATTGTTTTATTGACATTAACAACTTTTCAAAAATGAACAACTTCAACGACATTAACTATTTGGTCGGTAGAAGAATGCAACGAAACCATAATAACGCCATTTCCAACGATCGAGCACCTCATCTGAAACGATGCTTGAAACGTCCCAAAAAGAAGGAATCTGAACTTGACGATATGCATTTGCATAATAAAAACCTAAGAGAGAAAGCTCTTCGTTCGGTCAAGCCAAACATCAAACAGAGTTCAAACAAGCGAACAAGAATAACACTTGAGCCGAATTTGGACATTTTTGGCAACGATTTGAACAAACCACGTTACAAATTTGGAATCTTTGCTAATAGTGTGATCGGTCGCTCGTTTGATTTAATACCAAAAACCAAGGAGAAGACGTATGAGAAAGATCTTCAAAATGATCGTCGACAATCTAAAGAAGACAATCAAAATTTGCCACCGATTGAAAATACAAATGATTTTATTGACAAGTCTAAAATATGCGACCTTCCCCCAATTCGTAAACATGCTGTTGAGAACGCAAAAATCTTCAAACAACCCCTGACAACTTTGATAGAGAAAGTCGGCGAAGACAATACATCGCCTATTTTCTCTGAAGCCAATGAAAGAAACGATTCCATTATCAATGTCGAAGATGGTGATGAATTGAATTCTTCTCACAACGAATTTCCCGATGGCAACGGACATTCATTTAAAGAAATGCAATTCAATGCACAGTCTCGATCGTTTGGATTGAGCGATCATTTCGAATTTGTCAAACCAGATGAGCAACAAGTCTTGATGTCTGATATCTCTCACATTGATTATCTTCCGATGCCATCCTGCGCATACTTTGACTTGCCCCAAGATGATAATTTTTTATTTGATAATATCGCTAATGAAATAAATCAAAATAATTGTCGAGAGTTTAATAGTCATTTAGAGTATAATTCGTCAAACGAACAAAAGCAAGATAGTTATGAACTGCAACTTTCTCCGATCAAGAAATTGACAGAAGAGCCTAATAACTATCAATTAGATTTCTACCCTAGTACATCTTTTGACAATCAAAATGAATCTGGTTGTTACTCAAGAGAACCTTCTTTTATCGATAATGAGAAAAGTACTTCTATTATTAAAGAACATGACTATTCTAAGATTTATTGTGATGAATTATCTCCAATATCACCTATCGGAAATTTGAATACTCGTGCTCATTTTAGTTTATTTCATCAAAATGTCAATGAAATTGGCGATTCTGATATAGATTTTAATTTCAATTCTTCATTTGGGGACTATCTTAATTCACTTGAGCCATTACAGCCTATTGACGATAAATATCTTCCAAATTCGACCATTGATAACGATTTTCATCTTGATTCTACTGGACAGCCATTATCACCAGATTATAACCAAGAACGAACTTACATTGAATTGCAAACTACTGGAGAAATTAATAATAACTATCTCTACAGACATGTCGAGCCACATTATATGAATAAGGAAGATTCAGTAAGTATGTTTTGGAAAAGTCCATTGGAACAGAATGTGCAAAAACTGTATCAAATTATATCACCTAACAGCTATCAATCCGCCAAAATGAAGATTGACTCTTGTTCCTATTTGCACAAATTTTGAAAAGTTTCGATGTATTTTTTTCATTTAATTATGTTATGTTCTATTATGCTATCATAGTTATCAATTATTTTTTGTTCAATAAAACCATGTATTTACATTGTAAAATGATTTATTTGTGCTCATTGGCGGAATCACTAGCTTTAAAAGGCTTTTCAAATGCAGATGCCTTTTTCAGTTCAATTGCTTTCTTATATGGTGGATCGATTGGCTTCTGTCGTGGTTCGCGGTACTGGTAGTTATCGTTTATGTTCAAAGGATAAGTTGAGTCCGAATCAAAACCGGATAAGTCACCACAAGCCATAAAAGGAATGACCTTTTTATTTACAAGATATGCTTTGTTGTCGATCTCTTCAAAGTAATTCTTACATTCGCCTTCCATTAAAGTGCTAAACATGGAAGGTTCGTATCCTTCTGGTGGATTGTATCCTCTGCACACTGCAAATGCTTCAATGCTCGAATTGCGACTGCTACGAGGTTTGCTGATGCTCACTTCGTTAAAAAATATCTTCAATTGCGAGTAGAGCAAAGAGACATCTTTTCCACGAAATATTTTTGCAATAAAAGAGCCACTGGGCTTCAGAATATGTGTAGTAATATTGACAGCAGCTAATAATAATTCTGCCTGGATGTATGTGTCAATATCATGCAGACCAGTCACATCAGGTGCTCCATCACAGACCACCAAATCAGCAGTGAGGCCATCGAAGTGATTTATAATAGCAGTTGCTGTGGAATGATTCGTGATGTCACCTTGCAACTGAATTACTCCTGGAATAGGAGCCATTGCCTGCAGGTCCACAGCCACAATCTTGACATCATCATCCTGGCTCGGTTTATCGCCATGTAGACGTCGGGAAAGAACTTGAGACCAACTACCAGGTGCAGCACACAAATCGACACAACGTTTTACACCTTCCAACACATGAAAACGGTCATCGATTTGAAGCAATTTATATGCTGATCTGGCTCGATAACCTTCTTCCTTGGCCAGTCGGTAGTAGATGTCTCGTTTATCTTTTCCAAACTTGCCCATTTTTAATATCCGAAAAGATTGTCAAACTGCCACCAGCAGCAGTTTGTTTTGATCAACTAAACACTTTCAAGCACGTGTCTATTTGGAGGGCAATTCACAAACTCAATAACCTTGGTTGTTGTTAAAATAAATAATTGTTGACAGTTTGTGCATTAACTAATCAAATTGGTCATTTTCTGAATTAGAAATATTACAATCGTTACAATGATTGAGCGTGAGTTTATATTGGAAGATGACTTAAGTGCAAATTTGTTTGCTTGGAGCCATGATAGACTCGGGAGAGAACCAAAATCAGTCATCATTTATCAAATTGGTAAGTTTTTTATTTATTTGATCAATGAAGATTTGTGGCTAACATTTTTTCTAGTACAAGCGGTACATCAACAAAGATCCTGGTCGGACGAAGATCCTTGAGAATAGTAACTTTAAATCGGCAGTCACATTTGACGAAGCTCTTGAGAGCCATGACAAGAGAGACTTTATGTTCGTCGGTTCAGGCTCGTATGCTGATGTCTTTCGACAGCAAGAAGAAAGTGGCTTAATCTTTAAGCTAATTCGGTTGTTGCCTGAAAATTTGCTGGACCGCATTCAGACTCCTTCCTTTAACCGGTCCACTAAATATATGGATGCTTTTAGTGAATTCCAAATTTCGATGGCACTGTCCAAGCTCAATTGTGGCTTAATTTTGAAGGATTGCATTTACTCATGCCAAATGTTTCCTGTGGTGCACCAGGGATTCTTAACTCATGGTGGACTGCCGAGTTACTTTAAACTGAATCTTGAGGAGAAGAGCGCTCGAAACAGCGAAGACATTTACTCGGACTATTTTCTCGACATTCGACGGGAAAATATGATTATTGTCATGGAGGACTGCGGTCAGCCAATGCGCGAAGTGATCGACACACTTCATCCTTTCGCTCTGCTGTCGATTGTCAAGCAAATCGTGATTGGCTTTATGGTGGCCGAATCAGCTTTAGAGTTTGAACATCGTGATCTGCACTCTGGCAATGTGTTGTTGCAGCCTTGTAATCACGAGTTTATTAGCTACCAGTGGCGTCGAAAAGTCATCCGCGTCCCTTCTTTCGGGTATCGGGTGAAGATGATCGATACCACTTTCTCACGAATTCGAATAAGTATTGAATTTATACATTCTTCTACACTTGCAGGAGACTAATCTTTTTTTATAGAGCAAAAAGTCCATTTCACCGACTTGTCACATCTGTTCGAGAATTTCAACGATAGCTCAGCTGAGCTGAAAATGCAAGATCTTTGCTACGAACAGATGTCACAACTGATTGACCACAACTGGCAAAACTTTTTCCCTAAAACCAATTTGATTTGGATTAAATACGTGATCCACAAGTTGCTTCGCTCAAAACCAATCCATTCTCCCAGCACAGAAATGGAAAGTTCAAGCAACAAAGTAAAAGAGACGCTCAACTTTTACAATCGATTGATGGACAAATGTTCCAACTCAAGCAACTGTTTTAATTCGATCATTCGCGATCAGGCACTGAACGATTGCGTCAAGATAATCATCAATTAAAAAAAACGAAAACATTTTTCGGTCAAATTGAGCGTATTTCTGCGCACTTCAAATAGTTTGTAGAAGCTACAAATCAAATTGAAATTAAAATTCTTTCATCGATGATTTCTCTTTTTTTAAATGCATTGGACATTTCTTGTATTCAATCTAGTCTACGGCACATGTAGGTGCAATAACTTACCAATAATTTGTTTATTCGTTTTTTTTGTTGCACTAACTAAGCTGTCTTCTTTTTCTAAACTTTTCTAAATACATTGTATTCAACAAGAAGACAGGTATTGAAGCAGTAGGACGTCGAATCTTTTGTGCCTCTTGTCTGTTATTGTGTTCAATGGGAAGATATCTGACTTTATTGTGGATTCTCTGAACTCTTACTTTGGTATCTTGTACACGACCTGGTCGAATGATCATTGGTGGTAATTAAGATGTAAAGTATTAACCTTCAACACATGCATTCCATTCGCTACAAATGCATAGCTTAACAAAAGTAATCCGAGTCACAGTGATCGATATACGGTCGTGGCCTGATGTCAGATGATTTGTACAGCTTTTGTATTGCTTTTGTCTATTTATCTTTATCAGTCACTGAAAGAATTGTCAATTGACTTTGTCAAATATTTGATTTTTGATGATAATAATTAATGATTAATCAATAATTGTACCAATGTTAGCAAATGTATTTTATCTCTCGAAAATTATTATTATCAGCATTCTGATGTACATTGAACAATTGGATTCGGTTATACACTGATAGATTGGCATTGCTCAGATGGTTGATCGGGCGATGACATTTATTTACTGAATGCTCGCTTGGTGACTTCCAAGAAGATATTTTCATGGTTAGCTGTAGTTCCGATGACCATATGGAGATATGGTCTATTATTTTCGGTTGGCTCTATTGACGGTTGAAGAATTAACTGAACGACAAAAGCAAATGCTGATCACGATTCCTACCAGCTGAAATAAAAGACAATAAAGTGTTAAGTGAAACTGTTTGCAAGTTAGTAGACTATGGTAGCAATTAGTGATCACTAATTGCACACATTCAAAGGCTTACCGACAGTCCCGCCAAGCCGCAGCCCAACACCACGAAGACAACACTCTCCGAATGTATGAACGACTCTAATGTACGTAAACAGCCCTAAATGTGTGTAAACAACCATTATCGGGAGTTGATTGAATGCTGATCGATGATTGCTCAATGATCAATGGTGCGATACCTTTTGGTTACGATACAGTCGATTCTCATGAGGCTCCATCGATTGACACAGAGTCTCGTTCACTGGTCTCGGGTTAATGTGCGCTTGGGGCTCGAGTTTGTTGTGCAGCAAACAACAGGTCCGGGAGACGTGCGAATTGGCTCCATTCAGATGTTGCATGGTCCAAACGGATTTCTCATAGTCTTGAGGTGACTCAATCCCACAACACTCAAACTATCCCATGAAAAGGTTATAGCTACTATTAAGTAGTGATGGTTCTTACTTTGGTCTGTGCAAGATCCACCGCTGCAGTGAACGAAGATTGCAGTCCATATTCACGTTGCAGCTTGGTAGGCAGGTCTACCTTTAGTTCAGTGATTACTTTCTCCTGAAAGATGATTGCCAAAATGCCCACGGTTAACTCGAGAGCGAAAGTGAGCATAAGCAGGATGGTGTACTGCGGGGCCAAAAGGAATCATTAGAGGAATGTCTTGTGAGCATACTCACGATCACCAGAACGCAGCGATTATTCTTGAGGGTACCGCAACATCCACAAAAAGCAACCGCAAAAGTTACCAAGCCAATGAAAACGAATGCCCATGCTAGGAACTGCAGTAGGGCGTAGTTGAACTTGGGAGTGGAGAACAGACGAAACAGCGAGGATCGTTCGTCTTCCACTAGAAAGTAGACACCAAGTACAAATAGTGTGATGCTTGACAGCTGCAGGTGGTTTGGGTGGCCAATTATAACGCCAAATTAAGCATTAATCAATTAATCAATTGTAACTGTTCGTAATTTATAAATACCCAGAAAAGAGTGTTGAACACCAACAGTAAAAGTTTTGCACACTTCGCTCCGCAACTTAGTTCCATTTTGTTGTGAGGTAAGCAACGGTGGGAGTCGTTTCAATTATTACATGCTAATTGATTGCCACTTGATTGTTCGATTAATTGTTTATATAAATAGACAGTCACTTACTCGGGATGAAAAATCACACTGCCGGACGAACTGTGGTGTGCTACTCGAGAGGAGAAACTGCAATGGTCACTTGACGATTGCAACGGTCACATTTATGCCATCGGGCCTTGTCAGATGGACAGCAGCCATTGATGGGAGAGGCAAGTGGAAATGGGATTTGTAGTAATGCCATTTACATGAATCCGAAAAGACAATCACAGAAATGGCGCGAACAAATGGCCAACCAATGGAAATGACAATAAGTAATACGAATTAAGACGTAATGACATTTGCCTCTGCTTTGTCAGTTGAATTGGTCTGGACGCTGGAGTAAGCAAACACCTGCCCTCACCACTCAAATTCGCATACCAACGGTTCCGTGTGGCTAAATTAGTTTAAATGCAATGCGCCTAATTTAAACAGTGCACTACCGAGAGATGATTAAACTGATAGACCCGCGAATAACACCAAATTAGTCAGCAGGCCAAGTGAAATGTCATTAAGCCAGTGCACTGTGGTCTCATTTGGCAAGTGACCAGGCGTACAGCTTGTATAACATGCAATGTATATAGCCCGTGGTGATGTATGCACAAGTCGACCGCAATCAACTGCCACCGGGGCCACACCCGGCCGGTACCTGCTGCTACTGGGAGCCTTGACCAACAACTCACAAAAGGTGCCAATGCTGGCCACTAATGAATTTGTGCATTCTCTCGCCGTACTTTGCCAAATGGCCAATCGAGCAAAGTGCACATTGGCACAGTCGGATCGATGGTCACCGAAATACTCAACAACGAGAAATCAAACTTGACCAATCCAATTGACTTGATACGATTCACACAAACTCAATTTGAGCAGAGGAAATGTTATTTATTGCTGTACTGTTAGTACCTACTAATGCCATTCGCAGGATTAGTTGTAGTGAGAAATTAGCCATTTTGGGCGACGCATGCTTTGCTACGGCACATGCACAGACTCGAGGACCGAGTGGAGGCCACCATTGACCAAGTATTAATTCAATTGAACAAGTTGATTCTGGTGGCCTGTTCATATGAGATACTAGCTTTAAGTCCACTGTCCACCGTACACTGTCGCGTTGTCTCTGCCATTAGTTTTACAAACAATCTGGTTAGCTCCATCATAGAACTATTTGTTTATGATAAAATATAACTCAGACAAAAACAAAACAAAGGCTCAAGTGGGGCCAATGACGACACCATCCCCGGTTGAGTATACAAATGAATGGCGACAACAATCCGTTCTCGACAGGCGATAGCTATTGCTATTATAATGTCGAGTGACGAGGTAAGCGAGGCGCCTGTGGCTAATCAAATGGATTGATGGCACACAGTTGCAGCCATGGGCTTGTATGAAATTCGATTCAATCACGGCTCAATTGCTCACTCGTCCACCTGAGACGATCCGGATGGCCACAATCGATCGAGTGAGGAGAATCGAGTAGTTTACCTGATTGTTCACCAGTCAAGATAGCCAAATCCGAGTGCCAGTCGCCATATATGCATTATAATGCAAGTACATCAATACCACACGAGAGTTCTCAACGAGCATTTAGTGTAGATTGGTACTTGAGTGATCAAAGCGGATCGAGTTGAATACATTGAGACGATTTTCGTAATGAGTACAAAGTCGCCGAGAATTTGAAACATTCCACTGATATGAGTGTCCAATGATAAACAGGAAATAAACAGAAAAACTTGCTTCTCCTATTTAGGTACTTTAACCTTTGACTGATGGATGACATCATAAGTTGTAGGAAGTAAACAATGGCATGTTGACTAAGTCACTTCACGTTGAAATTTTTTTTTGGGTAATTGAATCATAAGACACAATTTTCCAATAGTAAGGTGATGGATTCTTGATATGCTGATAAGAACTGTGAATAGATCTGTCTGACAGTTGACCTGACTGGTTTCATTTAAGTTTGAGAGTAACTTGAGAGCTGAGTGGATGTCTTGATATGTGCAGATTGATTGAGTTTTGTCAACGGTCGGGTTAGCCTCTGATTGTCATTTGCGTCACTGGTTCGATCAATCTATACTTGTTCAGTGGTCACCGGATAGCCATCTTCAACTGATTATTGATTTGACCAAATCAGCATTCACTTAGGCAACAATGTTATGAAATGACAAGAAAGATGGTGATGGAAGTGAGCAAAGATTTTTACAAAAGGTGATCAGCAATGACACTTCTCTATAGACTGGTGATACACTTGGGAGAGTGGTCCTATGGTCCACAGACCAATGTTTACTGCCGGTGCA
Source organism: Rhizoglyphus robini (assembly GCA_023373905.1). Classification (NCBI taxonomy): domain Eukaryota; kingdom Metazoa; phylum Arthropoda; class Arachnida; order Sarcoptiformes; family Acaridae; genus Rhizoglyphus; species Rhizoglyphus robini. The sequence goes on along the minus strand of JAKIJQ010000001.1, from coordinate 5,885,211 downwards.
TGTCAATATTGACTTTGCTTTATAGTGCCTTCCATTCTCTGAAGCTCGATGGCAACTTGTTCGATTGTTTGCTCTGCTAGTTTGTTTATTTCGCATTGCGGATATTTGCGCGATAATGTTTTGATAAAGGTGACTGGCTGTGATGATAAACTTGAAATCGAAAGCCAGAGAGAATTAGAGATAAGTCAAGCCAAGCTCCGGCCGAGTGGCGCAATGAAATCGGACAGATCGAGGCCGGCGGCAATGCAGACCCGCGACAGTGACCTGGCCATGGCATCTGCACAACTGAGTTGATAATTCGCGTCTGGCCTTCTAATTATGAGCACTTGTACCGATCAACTGTCAACTGGTGTAATCACAACAACTCTGACCAACAGTGACAATCGAATTCATATTGTTAGCTTCATTCGATGTCATCGCGTAGAAGTACGTGCCCACTTGAATGCTTTGCATGCATCCAGTGAAAAGTGGACAAGGCATTGAATTACCACCAATGCGAAATATGACCATTATCTGATTGGAAAATTACAAAGTAACAACGTGACATGAGAGTGGACAGTTAAGTGAGATCAATTGATGATGTGTCGTCTTGAAGAGGAACTTTTCCACCAGAAGTTGCATCATCGGATATCACGTCATTGTGTGCTGTTTGATTTCGCCGATGTCTCGACTCAAATTGAACTCTCAAGGTGACATGTGAGGTGTAGTGCTCAGTCGGTATCATTTCACCTTAGTGCAATTGATATCTCAAGTGTAAATTTACCAAGATCATGTCCTTTCCGGCCAAAAGTGCCATCGACAAAGTGCATATGTACGTCAAGGTCTTTTCGAGAGAAATGGCTCTGGCCCTATGTGGACAATCAGTTGACTTCACTGCCTGGTTAACTATTGTAAGTCCATCCATATGAGTGGAGAATTCTTGCAGACAAACTCGGGATGGCCCGAGGTGAGTGACCACTACAGACATGAACAATGCGTTTGTGAGTGAACAGAACCAGTGCGACCGAGCTCGTGTGATTTTGGTGTCGAGTTTAGCACAAAACGGAAAGCGAAACACGCTGACAACATGTTCGCTTGTTGTTCGTTTCGCAAGTTAACTCGTCTCATGTGCATTATGGAGATGTGTTCGGTCTAATTTAGGATCGAACAAACAAGAAGTCGATTAGATAGGCCCGAAGGCTGCTAACTAGTAACTAGCATTCGTAATTATTCCACCAGTCGGTCGCGTCAATGCAATACTTTTTCCACAGTGGACCGATTGGCAGCTAACAAATAGGAAGGAAACCGAGCCTGGCAGGATAAAGTGACGCTGCTTGTCTGCTGAAGTGCGGCAAAAGCAGACGAATCAATTTATGGCAAATTACGAGAAACGATATCCGACACCAATATGCACCAACTTGGCGCCACAACACTAGTGGACTCGCTGGTGATTGCGACAGAAAGCAGTCATTGAGAAAAATGAACACTGCACTCGACGATCACTCACCCACCAACTCGATTCCGTGCAATTCTCATTGGTGCACTGGATGGCTGTGGCGCCTAGTGCTACCGATGACAGTACCAATGCACTCGATCGCTATTAGCCTCAATTGACGACAATTGACTCGGTCCAGATGAGATCTAAAAATATGATCACATCATGGACTTGTTAGTGTGGCTTACTGCTTCATCGAGCGGCCACGGCCAGCTTGCCATGTGCAAAGTCTCGATCGGGTGATTAAAAGGTGATCTATGTTAATTAATTTGATTCGATTTGATTTGATTTGATTTACTACAATCACTGCTTAATTGGATTTGAAGCACAACTCATTACACGGATTAGACGATCTAGTGGGTGACAGTGCCAGTCGAGTGATATCAAGCAATGTTAACAACATTACATTGCCAATTGCGGCTGGTCGTTGTGGTGTCAAGTGAGCAGTAGTGATCGGCAGAGTGATCAATGATCACCAATAAGCAAGCAACAATTGGTTAATTGACCAAATCGATGCGCACCGTAATGCATTACCGTTCGATTGATTAGTGCTAATTGCTCATTGATTGGAATACATGGTCTCACTTGTCCCTTCTGAGATAGGCTTAGTATTTGTTTTGTCAAGTGAAGAGGGACCGCAATGGCGACTTCTCGCCAGTCTTGAGTAAACCAAAACATTGTTATAGTTGGTGGTCGAGTGATAGTTGGTATCGTCACTAATTGGCGTGGTCACGCCGTCAGTGGCGCGCCGTTTGTATTACTGGCCAGGACTCGCCGATTGGTGAGCATTATTACGCCACCGCGTGATTGGATGGACCTATTGGACTGCTTCGATGCACTGCTCGGTGATCTAATCGCGCCCTGTCTGTTGTGGCGCCTGCTGTGATGTAACTCATCGATCTGAGCTCTCTTTCGAGACATGGCGCAGAACTATAAAACGTAAACCTAGTCCCATTGAGGCAGACACCGGACAGAATGTATGAATAGGCGATAAGTGGCCAGTGGCATACGTAGAGCAAGTGGCAATAATTTAAATTAATTACCGCTTTACGTGACGTAACGGTGACGTATCGGCTAATTGGCCAAGAACAAAGAGAACTGGTACAAGCAGAACAAAAGAGCATCCACTCTGTTGCGCTATTTAAGTCAATTAGACCCGTCCTGGACCGACCATTGCACGCCGACCGTCGAACAGATAGAACTTCACTCGCCTCACCTGTCCACTGTGCATCACTCACTATAGACTATAGTCTGGCCACTGAGGCACCAACCCTCTCTTCACCATGATCATCTTTTTGTTTGTGTTCTTTCTCTTCCTATGTCATACTCTAGTCAAGTTGACTCGATTCGTGCTCGAACAACATCGTCTATATAAAGCACTCAAGCCCATTCCTGGTCCCGAATTTCGTTTGCCCCTTTTTGGCAACTTGAATCTTCTGTTGAACATTGCCAACAACTCGGAGAACCGAACAGATGTCTCCAAAGGCAAGTTTGTTTATTTGTTTGTTATCACTCACGGTTTGGCACCATTCAATACAAGCTAACAACCGAAATCGACTATTGCAGAGTTCAATAATTTGATGATCCGACTGTGCGACCAGTACGGCGGCAACAAGTACGGTTTGGTTCGTCTCTGGCTTGGCCCCTTTCTTCCGATTGTGATTATATGTGATGCTAAGACTGCACAAATTGTGCTCAACAGTCCACACTACGTGGACAAGGCAAGTTTCTATGGAATATTTCGATTCGCCATCGGTGACGGAATATTCACTTGGTGAGTGAACCATTTAGTTGCTTGATAAGCAATTGCAATTTTATTTATATATTTGATCTTTAATTAATAATATATGATCAATTTGTACAGCAATTCTACAAAATTAAAAGACCAGAAGAAAAGTTTGCGCGAACATTTCAAATTCCGATCATTAGAACAATACATGCACAACGCCGAACGCCATCTGCAGGTGTTCAATGAACGTGTAGAAAGCTGCATCAATGAGAACGATGGTAACTTTCCAGATGCTAAAGCAATCGTTTCGCCTTTTGTCCTTGACACCTTAGGGGGTGAGTAACTGGTGAATGTGTTTAAACGGAGCTAACATAATTTCGCACAGAAAACCTTTTCAGCACCGAGTTCAACTCACAACAAGTGGGCGAACCAAAGTTTGTCCAGTTGGTACACTCACTACTTGAGCTTAGTTACAACGCGTTTCTGCACCCATGGACTTATTTCTTCTCAAACGCAATACTTCGGTACATCGTCAACTTTTCTCTAATCAAGAACGCTTTTGCATTGATCCTGTACTTCAAGAAGAGTACACTCAAGGTACGTCTGTATTCGAAAGCATGTCAATGTTAGATTCTATCGTAATAAGCACGAGGGTGCAAACTATCTGAATGATGCTGGCGCCATTGCTCCTAAGTGCAATTATATGCTTTTAGCCAATTAACAATCCACTCGATAGTGCGCGATCGGGAACAATTACAAACAGTTGCCGATAGGAAATCGATTAGTGTGAAGTGATTACTATGAACGCATGCAAATGGATTAGCAGCAATGTATAATATTTCCATACATCTGCAGATTGTCAGAGACCGATATCAAATCATCATGAGGGATCAGGCAAATCAGTCCGCCAAACTGGAATCATCCGCTGTCAATCAGTCGCTGTTGGATTCGATGATAAAGTCTCGGTTAGTCGATTCAAAGCTAACAAGATTAAACGAGATTGACCGGCAAATCAACACCTTTGTCATCGCAGGTGAGCACAAGTATCCAATCTCATTTGGCACATGGCGCGTTATCTTATCGCGCTGACTAATTAATTAAATATCTAATTAATGTTTGATTACTATACATTTTTCGGAAATCGATAACTAAAGGCCACGACACCACCACTAGTTCAATCACGTGGACGCTCTACCTGTTGGCCCATCACCCTGAAGTGCAGCAAAGGTTACGGGAAGAGATAGATGCCTTCATTGATGAATTAAACTTAGTGGGTGAGAAGGTCAACCTGATCAACATAAAGAAGCTCAAATATCTCGATTGTTGCATCAAAGAATCACTTCGTCTCTACCCCTCTGGCCCGTTTATTGGGCGCCGTGGTAGACAGCCGGTCAAGATCAACGATGAGATCACCTTGCCAGCAAACATCAACGTGATCATCTTTATCCATTATATGCACACCAGGGAAGAATACTTTAAAGATGCACAACGTTTCTATCCCGAACGATTCATGATGCAGAATGATGAAAAGTTCCAACCGTGGTATACCAATACGGCATTAATGCCTTTCAGTAGCGGTCTCCGAGTGTGCATTGGCAAGGAGTACGGCATTGTTCAACAGAAATTGTTCCTCATCAACTTGCTAAGTAATTATACCTTCTCTGCTTTGGACAAGTACGGCGCTGCTCAGCCAAAGCGATTCTTTCTTCTCTCCTCAGCTCACTACCCGGTCAAGTTCCAAAGACGAACCGACAAATAGAAATACTTATGTTCACCATAATGTTCGCAGATGGTCTGTAAATAGTGCACATTTAATTGTCATTCTTCAAGTCCCTTGAATAGTAACTCACCTGTCAGCAGTTTAGATAACTGTACATTTTGATAGTCATTCATTGTACCACATTGTCAGTTCTTGTGATGTATTTATCATCGAGCAACCAATTCATCGAATCAACATGTTTCAATGTCCATTGACCTTTTGTCCTGTTCTCATGTCAAACATTAATACGATCTGGTCTTGCGAAGTTGCAATTTGTAGTGCTTATCTCACTTGTCACTTCACAATAAACACAATAACCCATCCTGAAAGGACAAATCGAGGTAATCCGGCTGTCATTGCCATCCACCAAATGAGCAACGGAAAACCCACTTGAAAGTGAGAGTAGAGTACTCATTAGACGCATGCGTTTGTTTATATTGTTTATTTAACTCCAGGTTACCAGTTTGCACGCTGCAAGTTGTGGTGACTCGTTGTTCCAACCTGACAATCACTTGTCTGCCTTCATTCGTCTTATTTAGGTTGTCAGCACCTGTTTAATGGCATAAACGATCAACCAACTTCTTTCTGTGCCCCCAACCAGTTACCATCAATGTGTTTTAGTTTTCAAATGATTTAAACTGTCGCCGCCTCATCGGTTGTTTGTTTCAATTAACTTAGTGTATGCGACAGATCGGTCGCCGAATCGTGGCATGTGTACAGTGACCCAGTGTTGAGATCATTTGGTGCAGTGTTAGCACCGATTGGCCTACTTGCGTCTGATCACGGCATAAGTGGAATCCAGTTTTGCTGGTGATGCATCCTACAGTGAGAGTGAGAGTACTGTCAGTGTCTAGCCGCCATTGATTCTGCGGACAAGAGTAGAGCAAGAGCAGCAGCTAGGCAAGCTCACTCACGTCGTCCGCCGACTTGTCCATTTCGACGTGCGCCAGTGGCGGTGCCCTCGCCTCTCTATCCGTGCACTGTGCTCTGTTCACTGACACAGGCTGCCACTGCAGTGCTCTGACTCGAGTCTCGAATGTTTTTATTGCCCTGACAGGGCGAGTGAGGCAACTGGCTATTTGGCTGCTCATTGGATAGTTACCACACATCGACCGAGCTGAGAACAGAGACGCCAAGAATATAGCGGAGATGAATAAGGTTGAGGAACCTGAGGACAAGCTTCACCAGCCCCGGGAGAAGGCAGCCCCTATGGAAGCCCTTTGATCGGCCGGAATCGACTAGTGCCCAGTGCCATCTTATCTGCTGTGCGCCGTATTCCATTCTGGTACTTTCCTCTACTCCTTGGCATCTGCGTTCTGTTCTTGTAAGGCCAAACTTTCCTCGTGTTCTAGTGTCCATGCTTCCAGATTGGTCGTCTGCCCTGGCTTGCCTGCTTCTACCCGTGACGTTTTCAACCGAACTTGCTCGGACTCTTTTGCTCAACTCGGCACTAACCACTGCACCTTCTGCAATTGTTGAACTCACTCAGTCCATATATTTGTTTGATCTCAAGGCCTTTCGGAGCTGTATCCTTTGCTCCTCTGCCGATTCTTGTTGGTCCAGTCGCTATTTTCCTGTATCTCACCGAGCCATTACCAGCTTCATTATCACAGAAAACTTATTCTGAATTCTGTTGCTAGCCCATCAATTGAAACATATTGTTTTGTTTATGTCAAAACCAAAGCACAGTACAGGTTTCACAAAACTTGTATGAAGAAGTACTACTTTATGAATATTCTCGTCTCTTCAGAATCAAGTTTTCAGTCAGTGTCTTTAACCTTTCGATGATTCGTGGTGATAACGAAAAGCTTCATTCTTTCCACTTTGTTTGTTTCTGCATTGAGTTTCACAAGCGATGATTCCATTTTAGTCATTTTTTCAAGTAACGCAATTCAATTTCAATTGCAAAGTACAAACAGATTTTTAAATTCTTCCGATTCATCTATCATTAAGTCTTGTAAAAGAAACCACCCTGAATCACTTCACACACTATAAACAACTCAGAAATTTATTGATTTGTCACTAATCAGCACATTTTTGTTGAAATTATAATGGAGGATTCTAATTGCTGGGACTGTTCTGTTTGCACCTATCGCAATAGCGCCGAAGCATTCAAATGCTTAATGTGTGATGTTCGCAAGGGCACATCTACCCGGAAGCCTCGTATCAATCCTGAAATGGTGGCCAAACAAGTGGCTCGACAACAGGAACAGATCAAACAGCAAGCACTAAAGTCGGCTGTAAAGTCAAAACCGGGCACCTCGGACAAAATTTGCCGCAAAACCGACGACAGTAACAGTAACAGCAGTATTGCCAGTTCCAGCAGCAGTGGCCGTAACAGTCCCATTGCTAACGGCTCACCTATTAATAGTCTCGATTCATCGACTGCCAGTTCATCGTTCTTTGGTGAGATTTCATTTGGGCACACAAAGTATAATTTATGTAATTAATTAATTTATAAAATTTCAGATACACTAAGCAACAAAATTAACACTGCCAGTTGTTCGAAAGCAATTAACATGCCTTCGTCTTCACGTAATTCTGTTAAAACTCTTGACTCACAATCAGACAATGAAGTTGACGAAAACGAGGATAAGGTCACTGTTTTGGGTCGAATTGGAAACAAAGGTCGCAAGACCAAGTATATTATTCCAAAAGCCAAGCTTAAGAATGTGGATCGAACAGATGTGTTTTGCAGAGAGGTAACTGTCAATAACGTCACAGTTTTGATCACTGAGTTTAAGTTGAAGAAACGAAAGCTATCTGAGGTTAGCGAAAATCAATCCAAGTCAGATTCTTCGTCATCTAAAAAAGCATCGACATCAAAGAATTCGCCAGACAAAAACGCACCAAAAGAAACTGTTTCTTCAAGTCGTTCAAAAGCTTCCTCTGGAGATAAAAAGGTTTCAGGCAAAAGTTCTAAAGGCAAACAAGAACTCAAGCAAGAAATAAAAGAAGAGTCGCCAAGTAAGAAGCGTTCTGCCATTTCGAATGATCACCCCGGTTCGTCGAAGAAGTTAGCTTCTGTGGATGGCAATTAGATGGCTTGGAGAGAATACTTCACCAGGACACAATGACCTCATATCTGGTTATCTAACTTTCAATTGCTTGCCAACCTTGTTTGTTCTATTGAACGATCCATTGAGTATCAAACTACACAAACCTCTACCTACAAATCTACAAATCACTACCTTCAACGTTCACTTTGCCCATCATCCTTTAGGCGGAAGTCAAGTCATTGAAATATTTTTTCTTAAATTTTGTATTTATATTTGTCTTGTGAAGACCTTATTTTTCCGATTCAATTTTAGTTTCGTTTGTTTATATTTGATTGAGAGTTGCTTCAATTTCTCACTTGGTCAATGTTTATTTATTCTTGTAATTATTTGTTCATTTCTTAATTTGTCTGTACATGTAGAATGTTCTCATTGTTTTACTTGATATATTATTTTTGTAATATTTGTACTGATTTTACACCTTTGACTCAGATAATCCGTACTGCTTAAATGCACTCCCATTGTCCCATTGTTCCCTGACAAATAGCGACACTGTGCATTGCACTCTGTCCAACTGTGTGTATTCGTTCTAACTGATCACTGATCTATTCCGGTTATGTCATTAATTAATTGAATTCGATTTACATTGTATTCTCTATTGATGCATTACTTTGTTTGTGTTATTATTAAATTGACTTCAAATTATTTAGTACCAGTTCATTGGTTTTTTCGAGAACTTTCAATTTAAATTGGCGCTTAATCGAAGTGTAGCACGAAATATTGCGTAATGAAACCACTTAGCAGCACTTGGTTCCCATTCGCTAACAGCACAGAGTTGTGATCAATCTTACAACTGTTAGCACTTTAATGGACCATAAATATTTAATATTGGCCAATTTGTGGATTAATTATAACGAGAAAAGGCAAGTGTGGCAATCAATGGTAATTTGTCATGCCGTTCGTGTTTTCGTTCGACTAGTAGAGAGTAGTTGACAAAATGTTAATTGGGTTGAGAAAAAATCGAATGATTTACAGAGGAAATGGAGTGTGTAATGACAAATGTTCATGTTACCGTGTGGATGTGGCAATGTTTTTTACTGATGTTGTCCCATCAAAACCAGTGACAGTGCATGTTTTAAGTTATATTACAAAGGAGTGGTTCAGGTGAGACACATTCACGCATTTATTCAGAATCGTATCGTTATGATTCCACTGTCGGAAAATTCGTCTGCGACTGTGTCGTTCGAGAGATTAGTTCGAGTATTTCGTTCTTCAATGACCTTTGACCGATGAATAAGATTGTTGCCTTTCTCGGTGTGCTGTAGCATCGGTGGTTCTTGACAAATTGCATTTCGGTACAGATCATCACTCGTAGCCGATTTAGCGCTCTTTTGGCCAAACATGAATGTTTTGTTATTTTCTACTTGACAGTTTGCTCCTTTACCAACAAATAATTCATTCAACCTCTGTGAAGGACCTTCAAACAAAAGATACAGTAAGTAAGCAACGACGGACGATATCATGAAGTCGATTATGTAATTTTCGATCTAAATAAAATTGAAGTGAGAATGAAGAAATTCAATTCAGTGAAGCATTACCGTTCCCTTGAATGTCATCACATAAGTGTCTTTGACGGAATACATTCGATGGTATTGAACTAAATTTTGCACTAAAAAGATGCAAAACGACAAACGAGCTAGTGGTTGTAATAAGGGGCTGTGTAAAAAAGCAAAAAAGGAGGCTAAAGAGAAAACAGTTTTAGAAAATAGTGTGCACTCAGGTATTCTACCATACATACCAGACTTGTTCGAAATGCATGAATAGATGATCCAAGCAAATGCTAGAGAAAAGGCCAAGCGACCAAACGAAAAGAAAAACAAAACAGAAATTTCCGAAGGAGAAGAATTTTGAACGAAAAACTGGTTCACCCAGGCAAAAACAGCCACGATGGTGGAAACCGAAATCCAGTTGTAAACTTCAGTCCGTCGATTAGACTCGGTCGGGTGTTTTTTATTTTCATTGACCACGATTGCATATCCGAGCAGTAATCCAACGCAAAATGAACCAACATACTGAAGAATATTTTGGTGATAGAGATAAAAGTTGCGACGAAGATGCCACAAAGAAGGCTGCCTGGTTAGTTCGTAGTAAGTTCGTGTGTTTGAATGAAATATTTTGGGAGACACGTTAAGCACAACACTGCTCACGATAAAGAGCACTAAAAGACGAAGTCCATTACGAGGAGATTGATATACCAGTACAACGACCAAGAAGAACGCAATGTTCAATTGAAATATGATCGACAAAAACCATGTGTCTGGGTTGCACTAGGTGAAGAACAATTAGTTTGTGCCAAGACAAATCAATCAGACTTACCACAACATACGCGTCCGCATTGCTGTGGTTAGACTTAACAAAGTTCCAATTGCTATAGTAAAGAAAACTTGAGGCTAATGAGCTGGGAGATTGACAGGCTGGAAGTAAAATGTCAACCATTCTGTCCCACAGAGGTCCAAACCCAGTCAAAGGTAAAATCAAAAGAAAAAGGATTGAGCCGAAAAGGGGAGAAGTAATTCGAAGCCATCTCCGAAGCAAGAACAGTAAATAGCTGAATTTGTCGTGAGGCAAATTGAGGTGCCGAAAAATGCTTCGCACAAAGAGTGCACCTGCGATCACCAAAAGACCATCATTGAGCAAACTTGGGGCTCGAATAAAAAAGTATTTTGACTCTGAAAGCAATTCATACGGAACGGACTGGGATAACTTTCGAAGACCAGAAGAAAAAGGAGTGTTGTAAAAGGCACTTGATAGGCCAATCAAAATTATGATTATCAAACGAAGTGTGTCCAGTGCGGCAATGCGAGAGCTAGATTGAGTGAACAGTTGACGGGTGTTAGAGATGGCCGAGAAGATGTAAACCAACGAGTTTGCAGTTTTCCAAGAACTAGACTTTGCACAAGTCTTGGCCAATATAGCCGGCTTTGACAAGTGGTGGGAGTAGAGCTCGTAGAGAGTGCTCAAGGACACGATCACGGTCAGCAGAGAGAGAACAAATCTAAGAGATAAAGTTCGTCATACTAGGTGATAGATGCTCATATGCTTACATTGCAAATTGAGTGAAACGGTTCATATGGAAAGAAACGTCCTTGGTTTTGGCCAAAGTCCAACAAGACGAGTTATGAATCTCGAATGGAATGCCCACAATGGGATAAAGAACTGTACAATAGAATGCAATAGAAAGTACATTCAACACGACAATATCAAATTAAACTTACGTCGATTGAACGATTTCTCCAGCTGCTTTGGTGAACACAAGTCGGGAAGACAGATGGCAAAGTTGAGCACTCGGCCATTGTGAGTCTTCATATGCTCAATAAATTTTAATATTGGATTGGTCTGCACATATCGATCCAAATTATAAGTTGCCAAATGGTTGAGAAGTTTTGTTTCGCCGATCAAGTTCTCGTCCGAATCGCCGGTATATTTGCGCACATCAGGTAACGGCAAAATGGGTCTTAAAAGACAGTACTGACCGTTGAATTCTTCAGTTGCCGTTTCGGGACTTTTTACCGAAAGACACTGATCAAAGTCACCTAGAAATGATGTCACACCGCTGAGCAGCCCTGGAGGAGGCTTTGCCATCGAATCGACAACTAAAATAAATTAAATTACACATTATTGATTTGACTAGACATTCGTATCAATGACAGTTCATTCAGTTCAAACTCCTAAGTGGCTTAAAGTTTTCAAATTGCGCAACAGTCCACTCACAGTAAAGTATCGCATCTTGAAAGACACTATTTTTAGTTTCTGCTATACAGATAAGATCACACAAATTACATGCAATAAAACATCGAAACAAAAGTTCACTTTTAAGCCCCTCAGCAATGTTACCATTTGAAAACGGAGTAGGATGCTCATAAGTGTAAGTCATAAGGTGCAAATGAGGTACAAGGTGTTCGGTCTTTTCTAAAAAGACACATATTCCTCCTCACTACATTACGCAAGCTAATGCGGCAAAGCGTCGGAAAATTCGGCCCATTTTACGATGGACAGGTCAGTCAAGGTGTGATGGCAAATCGATGATCGAAAGTGTGTCACTCGATTAGTGCACGCTTGTGCAGATATATCAATTCTGACGAAGACAAGTCAAAACGGGCACTGACACAATGCAGAGTTATCCTTGAAAGTCATTTCCAATTAGTTACACTTTTCCTCTCCTCTTGATGACACATTTTGTGCATGCTAAAATAACCGTTCGAAAGGGAAAGTGTGGTGTGGCCGTTGACCAGTAATGTCACCACTGGTGACCATAACTAAACACTGTCGAATTAACAGGCAATAAATCAATTAACGTCTATTTCAATGCAATTACTTGTTAGTTATCCAAATGGCTGCAAATTGTCTTTCACTGTCTGTCAGTAGAATGGCTAATTAGACTGCTCCAGAAATCTAGGAACGATCGTACAAGACACTAACAACTTGGCGCGTCTGTTGTCAGTGTGAATGCAAATTGATTTCTAATTGGTCCATTATTGTAAATGGTTGAGCTAACTTACACTTAATTGCCCACAATTCAGATCGCCGAATTGCGGCAATGATCGAAATGATGGAAGTCATGCACGGAGCATCTAGTTCTAACTCCAGAAAAAGATCGTAGTTATGTTGAATGAAACTGGCGAAACCAGATCTAAGTTCCTGTCTGCTGGTGATACCATTTGCTAGGTTCAATAGCCGTTTCAGCCGTTGAATGGTGTAGTTGACAGAGGGCGAGTAGCGAATGCGTTCTGGTACGTCTTGGAACGTTTCATATTCGTCCCTCAAAGAGCCTCGGTCCTCAGGCAGATAATGACTAATGTTGAGGCCAGAGAGGAACTGGTTGAAGGTGCATCGTTCCTCATAGTCGCCTTCTTCGTTGTCACCTTCTTCACCTTCTTCTTCTTCGTTACTATTTTCATTTTTCTCGGTACCGTTCTCTGCATCTCCCTCTGGGTCTTCACCTTCTTCAGACTCCTCAGTTTTGGTGTCGTTACCATTACTCGCGTCAGTGATCGAGTGGACATAATCACCAGACACAGTTTGATTATTCGTAAGATCGTTTCTTTCTGTTGTCAGCTTGTCGCGATCAACACCTTTATCGGTTTCGATATCAATTTCGGACTCGGTATTTAAGCTGTCACTTTGCCTCGATGGTGTAGTTGGCTCGATTAAACTCAAGTCGAGTCTAGTGGAAGATAAAATAGGTGTACTGATTGTGGTGGCTAGTAAAGGGGCCACTGGTTCGGATTCAGTTTGACATAACACCAATTGAGCCAAACACAGCAACAGTAAAAACAGTGATATTGTCACTTTGGAGCTTGTAGAAGACTTCATTCTGAGGTGACTAAAGAAACACTGAACATTCTCGGCAACAAGACAAGTGTTCACACAATTCACAAGTACCGCTGTGTGATGTACCGATGCTATGCAAACATATTGCTCACAAAAATGCCATTCTTGGAGATCAATTTAAAACAAGCAAATGTTTGCACATGAAGATGGCATTTGGTTGAGGCAAACAATCGATCAGATTGAAATGACAAGGCGAAACACGACCAGGAGGACAGCGTCGCGCGTCTCGATTTTGTGCTTTGGTTGGAGGTAACCAATCGAAAGGAATATGAATAGATGGCACAAAGATGAGCGGTTAGTGTCCGACCGTGTGTGCACCGACTAGAGTGCGAGTCTGTAATGAAGTCTGCTCAGTGAAAAGTTGCCTTAGTGGGACAGTGGGGAGAGAAACGCAACAAACGAGGCAAAGAGAATGAAACCGACAAACAAAGAGTGAGAGAAAAGCTCCGATCGGACTCCAACGAAACAGACAACTGGCAAATAGCCCCGAGAAAGTACTGATGGACGCAACGGACGAAAGAAATGTTGCAAATCGACTTTCACTGAACTGATGTGTCCACTTGCTATATTCCGATCATATATGAGCATTCGATGATACTGCAGTACCTCACTGACCATTATCGACATTATCGAGGTGCACTTCGAGTGAAGACAGTCTCAGTAGAAAGACAGGTCGAGACTGGCTTTTCATAACCTAATAAACGTTATGCAATGGTCCTTGCTGTCCTATTCTCCATGACCCCGTGACATTTTCCCAAAATGCAGTTCAACAAGTGTCATCTAGCCAACTAGAACAGTCAAGGCAATTCTTGCCATTCTATTGGTGCACTGAAAGTGATAACGACGTTCACTGGCGCCATTGGTGGCCAGTCTGACATAATTGGCCAAATATTTAATCTTGAATTGTGACACGTCTCTCCTTCCTTCTCTCTCGTGGTCTCATTCAGCTTCGGTTAGACGCATCGAGTTAAAGTTAGCCATCTCGATCGATGGACTGTTGCTCGGGCTACTTTTAGCTGTCAGTCGCGGTAGGAGAACAAAGTGAACGAGTGCCCGACATGGCACACGGCTGCAGTGCCGCAGCACACAGAGAAGCACACACACACACTCACACCGACTCAGGCATAATTAAATTTGTCCGGCGACTAAAAATAAAAGCTTCTCAATTAGTGAGGATGCTCACATGATGAAAGTGCCGAACGAGACTACACTGACCAATTGCACATTCTTATGAGTGAGTCCCTTTTGTGTCGAATAATCAAATTGACACAGTCTTACTTTTCTGATTAGAAATGATGGTTTATTAATTGTGTATTCATAATAAATATCTCACAATCAAATATCTATATCAAACTTGTTAGTCTGTTCAATGTTGAGTCAGGTTGTCAGTGACTAGTGGCAAACGACATCATTTATCCTCATATTGATCGAAGAATGGCACCGATGTAGAGGCTGACCTTTACCTCGTAATCTACAAATGCACTATGCATGTGCGTCAAGTTATGTTGAGAAGTGCCATGTGCGAGCCAATTTTGCTATCAGAGTTAGCGAACCAATAAATTTGCTCAATCTAGTGTGTGTGTGTGTGCATTAACTAATGCTCACTGTCTGTCTATTTATAGTCAAATATTTTCACTTTCCCTAAATCGATATAATTTATATTGACAATTAATAAGCAATATTTTGTTTACCAGCCAGCCATTGGACAATTTTCTTGAGCAGTCTAGGCAGTCGATGTCTGGTAGATTACATTATGCAATTCAATTGGTTAGTTGAGTGGCAATTGTCTTGCCATCACAATATGGCTATTGGCTGCACACAACAGTCACATAAACCATAAATAACTAAGCTTTTATACTGCAATGTGCATTCAATATCCACAATCGGTAATGATAATTACCATCTCGATAGAAAGCGTTCTCACTTTTTGCAATCGAAAATGCCAATCGAGCCGAGAATATAAAAAAGAGTGACTATTTTGACCGGAACAATAAATCGCCATTGGACGAGTCTGTTTATGGTGGCCAATTGGCAAATTCCCTGTATGTAACTCGCCATTAGTGGAACGAGTCAATTATATATCCAATCTGGCAATTGTGTTTCTAAGCTAACAAGATAAGGTAGTAACTACGTAGTTATTATCGCTTCACATGCGATGAATAACTAAACGGACCGGTCGTAAAAGTTTATAGCCCAAATGACAACCAGAGCCAAGTTCTTTCACAATTTAACTCTATTGATGATATGGTGATCCATCAAAAAAAAGTCAATTTACTATCAATCTGTCTGGAACATACAAGCTAAACAAAACGCAAATAGTAATCCAATTAGTAATTATCTTGTGATGCAATATGTACTTACTTATAGATTAATTGTCTATTCATTTGTGCCAAGGCATGTCGAGCAAGTAATTACTATCGATTATTATTGCTTTGACATCGACTCATGTTGGAACAAGTCTCAATTGATAATCTCATTTCACTGAAAATTTCAATGAAATAATTTCATACTGAAATTTTCAGACTGAAATGGTCAATGCGCGCCATCTACCATAGTATGTACGAGTTCTCTGAGCAAATGGCTCTGTCAAACGAATCGATGGGCACAATGCCGACACCATTGAACACCAACCAATAGTCTTAATTAATTGTCACTCTACATTATGAATTTACTTGTAATTATCGATTACTAATTCGCCTACAATTAACGACAATCTTCCTGCCTTCATGTTCTGACAGTGGGCACAACAGCTGTACAACTGCCAGCTGGCTAGGTTTGCATTGTTTTTGTATATCTTAAAAGTAATAACTTTTTGATTTTCGTTCAGACACTATTTGACTTCTACATCAGAGTCTACTGTTTGTCTATTTTATGTTAATTGGTTTGAAATACATTTTGATCTTTTTCATCAAGTTGTTGTCAATAACTTTTGTTAACTTGCATTTTATCGACTTTTCTATTTGACTTTGAATGGGCAATAAAGTAAGTTTACTTCATTTTCATCATATTAAATTGAATATTGAATATTATTTGAGTTGAATTTTTAAATATTCATATTTTTTATTTTTTAATCATTATATTGAATTTGTATTGCAATTGCCAAACTTCTGTACCGAAAATATCCACTCGTTTTCGCTGATTATGTTTTGGGGAACTGGGTATTTGCCAACTGATTTCTCTTGTTGATTTCTAATTGATGCACCGTATCTCTTTTGATTACGCAGGTACAAAAGTTGTATTAAAAACAAAATTGCTCAATACTATTTCATTGGAAAGTTATTTGGATAGAAAGATGTATTTGTCTAAATATGCCACAAAGATGAATTTAACCAAATTTTCACGACTAAGTGTTAGCTGTAAGATTTGTAATATAAGAAACAATGTCTACGGTATACCAACTACATTGTTTCTTCTTAATTTAGAATAGAAAAGTCAATCAAACGTGAAACGTTTTATGTCCAACAAGTCATCTACACACTAACATCTGCAAATTGACAAGTGTGCGCGACAAAAATATAGGAAGAAAGTGGTTATAAATTGGAGACTTGCAAGGACTAAAACATGCTATATTTCTAATTTTCGTTGATTATTATATCAAAATAAAATATAATGACGATTAGTATTATTTCACTTGGTTAACTTGATCGAGTCAATATGGCACGAATTTGTTACTTTGTAATGCAATGCGCAACTTTATCTAGTGGGGAAAACAGACTCTGTGAAAATCGTTTTACTATAGCAATTATGCGATATGCATAGCAATTTAATTTATATATTAAGAAGAAATTAAGAAAGAAAGAATTATGGAGAAAGAGTGGAATCGATTTGCTTGCTTAAATAAAGTTTTTGCAAATTTCGGTATGAGTCATCAAGTAATTATCATCTAGTGAAGCCATTGCTGGTGCAGTTAAGCGCATTTTTGCTCGAGCGCACTCGCCGGTCACACATGGTTGTCCATTCTGACAGTGCTGTCCAATCTGTGCCGAGTTGTTCTCTTCCTACTGCCGGGTGTCGCAGTGTTTTCATAAACAATTGCCTCTGTCTTATCAATCTCTCCGGTCGTGTCCAGAGGAATCAAAGTACAAAGTTTGTTATGTGCTTTGTGCTATCATCAGGCACAAACGGAGATGATGGAACATACATCGAGGCAATATGATAACTCGACGATGATGGTTGCGATTTGTGAGTGTCATCGAGTGCAGCTGAATCGCTCAGCTTGACACTGGATGGCCCTCGAGCAACCACTCCCATCGAATTGCTCCATTCCTTCTATTTACAAAGCACTTCACTTAGAGCGATTGGCTCTGACACTCTGATTAACTGACCAGAGGTATCTCGCGTGCTGATGTTCTCGTCGTCTCCAGTGAACCGCGTACAATCTAGATATATGCCAATTGTCCACTGGCACTATTCCAAACCGGTCAAAATAGCACTTGTTCACGTGAATAATGACACACTGTTAGCTCACTTTGGTCGATCTTGTCTTCACCACAAACACTAATGACCGAAGCGATGTTTCGAGTGACCATTTCATTTCCTAGTGAGATAGACAAATGTCAACTGATAATGCCACTTAAAACGGGCATCTGAACTTTGGCAAATTGCCATTTACTGAGACTTGACGACGATTTCTTAATAGGCGACTATGGCTGAAATGTCCCAATCGATCAATCAAACATTGCGTTTTAGAAAAGACTTAAAATGAGTACGATAAAGTGTTGATTGGATATTAATTAATCATAAAAGACATTAGGAGTAGATCGAGTTAGCATCAGGCAATAGTTAATGTGACAAGTGTGCCTCGCTTTGGATCTGTCGTGCTTGGTACGTGCTTTCTTCTTATTGATTAGGAGATTGAAAGAACAAATTAGCCAGGGAGTGAGTGGAAAAACTTTCCATCTGTCGATATTGACATTTGCTATCACTCGAGAGTGGCTTCTCTCGATCGAATCAAACTGACTCACAATTTAAGTTGAGTCTAAATTGATGTTTTTCATTATAAGTGATTGCATTATTTATCTTATTGTTCGAGTTGGTGTATGACCTCTTAAGGTTTAACTGCCTTCTGACCGACCTGAGTTGACCTTAAACCAAAAATGCAGTTTAAGCTCCTGATGAGTAGACCAAATGCCAGCAAATCACTGGCAATCTGAGTTCAATTCGGTCAACACTGGAAACGATCTTGTTGGATACTTTTCCATACGCATGGTAACCACATGCCAATCGAAGTGAAGATAGTTCGGTGTGATTTTCTCATTTGGCGATGGCACTGAACAAGATAGGAGCCAGAGACAACACCAACGTACGAATGTCAATTTAAATAATCACGATATGGTGGTCGGCAATGTCTAGTTATCAAGTGTTTGACTCGATTCGAGTCAACTTGGTCTTTTCGGTATCAATTGTCTGGTGAGTGTGGCTCGAATGGGTGAAAATGCACATTACCAGTGCACTTGTATATTGGCACATTAATATACCAAGTGACAAGTGATAACCCTTTATTCACTGATACAGTGATTGGTGCAGTGATTTGCGCAGACTAATCGGCTACCAACTTGTCCGGTGCATGTCCAATGTTTGAGCTTTTCATAGCAGTCACTGTCAATGCACAAGTCAATCTGCCAGTGTTGAGCGATTGCGAAGTCCACTCAACCAATGATCAGGCAAATCAGTGCAACCGAGTTGAATAGTTTGAGCAATTGATTGGTTTGCAGTGCATCATTGAGCGAAGCCAACTGTTTATCACTCAGTCAGTACCGTTGATTGTGAAGATGAGAGCAAATTCGAAGATGACTAAATATAGCATCTATATTTTCTTCTTACATTTCGATGTTTGCATGTGCTAATCAGTGCTAAAGAGCTAATTTAAAGAAGCAAAAGCAAAAACACTCGATAAGAGACACACTTGGCTTCCAGTGAAAGTTACCAGCAGCACTAATCAAAAGGGTCTTCTTTTCGATCGATTGCCATTTGATCGATTTGAGGCACCCTCGATTGCTGATATTGAGAGGGAGCCAAAGAGGAAAATCCATGAAAGACAAACTGTATTAATACACATGAAATAGGCACTATATTTGCATGTGAATAAGATCCAATTAGAACAGTGGCGAACTATCACGTAGATGTGATAGTGCCACCACTGGCAATGGTATCCAGCGAGAGTACAGAAGAGCGGTGAATCAACCGACGATTGCACTATCGCAACCATCACACGATCACAACTCACTCTATAACTCGCTCCCCCAAGCCACCACCAGCCTCGACCAACAAGTGCACTGCACTGCACTACATTGGGTGACAGTGTCGACCAGAGGGTTGAATGGCACTTTTTCTAGTCAATCTAATGCTTGGAACAGGCAGTAAACCAAAATAAAAGGAGTTTGGTGGGCCTGCAGAAGCATGAAGGGAAAGTGGCCATGGTGTACTATGCTAATAGGTGGTAAACAGGATAGAGTTACCAGATAATTGAATGGAAGGTCACAGAAAGCTTTGCACGAACATAACGAGGGAGAGTGACTTGGAGCTGTCAAACCTGCCTGTGTGCCAGTCCAAAGTGTTATGTTCGATCTGTCAAGTGGCGATAAAGCCTGCATGGTGACTGGGTGACTTTACTGACTTACTGCAGGACTTTGGGCGCTCTATCGAACGATTGTGCCTGATAGTGTGACATTTGCACCGATACTGAGTGTCACTTGCAGTGGATTACCACATTTGAAGCACACTTATCGAGTCGAAGATTCTATTGCCTCCTCACTCACTGCCTCACTGTACACATATTGACAGATGACAACCGCTTGAGTAATCTGGTGAATGGACAAAGCAAACAAACAATCGATTGGTGATTGTGCAAGGACTGCCACTGAACTGATGCATCGTATGCCAAATCGTTATGGGAAGTGTTTGCTTGCTTCAATGCAATGCCCACTGCACCAGAATTGGTCTCTTCCTCGGACATTCGACACTAAGGCAGCAAGACACACAAACAAAAAGAAGAATATCGTGTCGTGTGCAAGTGCTGTTGGATTGATAGTGAGGCACATTGATGAAGAAAAACCCAGCGATGTTGCAAACCGTTTGGCGATTAGTGGCCATCTGTGAACGCCCAGTCAGTAAGTGGCTAGTGGCTGGTTAGTGGTTGGTTAGTTGCTGGCGAGCAGAGGCAATTAGAGGACTACCAGTACGTTTGCTAGGATAGAATTGCGCCAAGGATGACTCGATATCGAGGATGACTAGTGGCAGCCCACCTCGGTTCGAACGATGGCAAACACTCGAACAAATGGAAAGACCAAAGTCCGAGTGGGCGTCCAAAGGATGGACAAGAGGGCATCTGAACGACTGGTCATGCCGTCACGGGTAGACCCAAGCTGGAGCATATATAAATGGCAGCCATTCAGCGAGCAGTCCATTACGACTGCTTGGCTCGTCTCATCTCTCCAAGATGAGGTCTTCATTCAAAGTCGTAGTGTTCCTGCTGGCCGCCTTGCTGGGTAAGTGCACAGCCATTGGCCTAGCTGGTCTATTAACCACTCCTCCTCCCCTAGGCACAAGCCAAGCACAAAAGTGCACCACCATCTGTCCTCGTTCTCTGCCGACCACGGTCGTGCCCAAAATCGACACTACTTATGTCTACTCATTGGAAGCTAAAACCATCCTAACACCCCGAGACACTCAAAAAGTCACCATCAAGGCTGATGTTGAAGTGGCAATCCAAAGTATTTGTGAATCTTCTTTGAAACTCAAAAATGTGGTTATTGAAGGAGTTCCAAACGGTGCCGAGCTGGCAACTCAAGTTGGAGTGAACCCAATTGCTTTTGGTTACTTTAACGGTAAAGTACGTGGTGTGTGTCCCACCAAAGACGAAGAAGAATGGGTGACCAACATTAAAAAAGCCGTTGTTTCTGCCCTGCAATTGTCAGTGAGCGGTGAAGAACCTATCGAGTTGGACGAGGAAGACTTTTCTGGAAAATGCCCAACTTCTTTCAAAAAACTTGAAGCAACTGACAACGGAGTTGTGATTGAAAAGAAGAAGGACCTAAACAAGTGTACTGAACGACGAGTTGACTTGCGCCAAACTGCCGACCAAGCTTTGGGTCAATTCAAAGAACTGATCCGTCAGTACCTTCAACCACTTGACTCGAGACAATCCTGCAAGGTCACTCTCAAAGATCAAGTGGTCAAGGATGTTGACTGCGAGGAGTCTCACACTTTGGCTCACAGACCAGAAAAGCCCCTTCACCAATCGAGTCTGAAACTGAGTTTGAAAGAGACCAAGGCTGGTATTGCTGCCGACTTTGCCGAACGTGAAATTCAAAAGGAAGAAATCTTTATTAATCAAGAACACAATCACCAGCACACCGCCACTGAAGTAGAAGTTGTCACTGTGTTGAAGGATCTGTGTGGATTGGTATCGGGCAACACTGCCAATATTGAATCCTCAGCCACCTTCTCAAAGTTGGTCGATCTTCTCAAATATTTACCCGCTGATGCCACCTCTAGTGTGGATGATGCAGTCAAGTCGGGTAGCATTTGCCCCGACGCCACCAAGCGACTTCGCGAACTTTTCCTCGACGGCTCCGCTTTCGCAGCCAGCGATGCGGCAATTAAAACTTTGGTCAAGGCACACAATAACCAAGAACTATCTGTCTCTCGTGCTGCTGCCGCCTTTACAGTGGTCGCACTGAAGGCTGCTCCAAGTGAAGAAACTGTACGAGCATTGTTACCTTTAATCCAATCTGACTCTACTACTCGGCCACTTCTTCTTGGTTTCTCCGTTCTCATCCGTCGCTATTGCGAAAAGACTAAGGACTGTGAGACAAATGCTGCTATCCAGGAAGCTCGTGATGTCTATGCTACCCGAATTGGCAAGACCTCGGACAAATTGGCCAAGGTCACTTTGATCAAGGGTTTGGAGAACTTGAATGTCAACAAGAACGGCAACGAGAACGTTATCAAGCAATTAGATGAAATCATCAATTCTGCTGATGCCGGTAGTGCCGCTCAATTGGCTGCAGTAAAGGCTTTGCCTAACGAGGCTAGCATTAATGACCAACTGAAGAGCATTGTTCTTAAGGAATCTAATCCCAACGAAGTACGAATTGCTGCTTTCCAAAAATTGGCTAACAATAATGGCCTGAAGGACATCGTCAACCAACTTGCTGGAGTGCAAGAACACTGTGTCAAGAACTATGTTCTGAGTTATTTGAAGAACTTGAAGAACTCAAAGAACCCTGTTCGACGAAGCCTTGTTCCCGAGACCTTTGAACTAAAAGAACAGCCAAGCACCAGTTTCGGTATTACCAAGAACCTCGTCTATGAGTATGGTCCAGTTTCAGTCGATGTCGACATTGTTTACCCAAAAGACTCGAACGTAACTCGATCTATCTCTGCTCGCATTAGCAAAGTTGCCGGAGGTAAATTACAATTAATTTTGTTTATTATATTAAATTTAATTTTTGTGCAGACAAAGTCATCGAAGTGGCCGAATTTTCTGTGCGACAAGAAGGCCTCGACAGACAAGTCGGCAATATTTTGAACGCAATCTCTCGAAAAATCACTCCAACTCAGTTTGGATTTGAAGTTGTTAAGGACCTTTCCGAATTGGCTGCCAAATTGAAGAAGAAGGAACACGAACACAATCATTTGCAAATTTATGGTAAAGTGAACGGAAAGAACGTTCTGTTCACCGATGCCTTTGAGGACTTGCACACTCTGGTAGACTTGGTACGCAAACGAATTGAGAAGGTCATCTCTGAGAAGAAGGTCGACCGGACCATTGGAACCGTATTAATCGATAGCAAGATTATTGTCCCGACCGTGACCGGCATTCCTTTGATCTACAAAGTCAACAATAATGTCCTTCTCCAGATTAATGGCGAAGTGAACAGTGATAACAACAAGAAACACTTTATCCTCAACCGATCTCTTGTTCAAAATCTTCAAGCCTCCATGAAATTGAAGTTGAAGGATCAAAAACTAGGCTACGAGTACAATGCTAAACTCGCATTTACTCCTAACATCGATGTCGAGGTCGAGAAGAAAGGTAATGGTGCTATTCTGCAAATCAACACCAAGGACGACCGATTGAGTCTACTCAAATTCAAGCAATCCTTGAAGGAAATTAAGGTGGCTGGGGCCGATGCTCCTAGCGAAAACGAGCTTGCTCCCGAACCCCGTAGCGATGATTGTGTTTCGGCTTTGAGTAAGTGCTTTTACAGTCTTTATTATTCAATATTTAATATTTCCACTTTTTAGTTCTTAATTATTGTCGAAAGTCTTCTCAGGTGAAGGGCCTGAAGATTCCAAACATTGAGTATTACTTGACTAAGCCTGATGCAGCCATCACCGCCATTCGAGTCGAATTGCAGTCAGAATCTGATGCTCCAACTCATAAGAAACTTCTCGCGAAAGTCAGTGCTATTGGCTCGTCAAACAGCCGAGAGCATTTGGCTCAAGTTGAAGCTTCTTATCCCAAGGATGGTCCGAAGGAAGTCAAATTGATTCTCAAATCTCCCGAAAATTCTTTTGAGACTAAGTTTGCATTGAACCTTGATCAAAGCCGAAATTTGAATGTCAAACTTAGCTTGCCTCACTTCATTGATGTAACCGTTACGGGCAATTTTGAAAAGGAAAAGGAAACCAATGCTTCGAAGAACGACATTGTCGTTGAATACAAGTTCCCTGATGACTCAACTGCTCACACGTTGAAATTCAAAAATAGCTTGGCTTATAATCTCAAGCGAAGTGGCAAGGACAAAGTCGCCAATTTGGATTATTCTGCATCTTTTGAATCGAGCCGTCGACCATTCTTGAACCATCGTTCATTGGTTCAATTTAAGTACCGACCTTACAAGGTGAACGAATTGGTTCTCGAATTTGCTTATGGCAAAGAATTGGACAATTTGTACAAGTTCTCTCGACTATCCAAGGTAGACGTACAGGAGTTTAGACCATTTAAGATGAACTCTGAAAGTGAGACCAACATTGTGGCTACTGATTTCGATATCAACTACGAACTCAAGTCGGACACTCGTGTGTTGAGCGACAAGGGCAACGCTTTGGAATTCGATCTCAACGTTAAGGGTAAAGATCGCTCGAAGAGAGCAGCTGAAGGCAACAATGATATCGATGGCAAAGTCCAATATCGCAACAAGGGCTCTTCCATTGACTCCAAACTCGATGCTTCTTTGAATCTCCGTGGTCGAGAATTGGCGTGGAATAGCGAACTCAAGCAGGTTGAGCCACAAAAGTACGAAGGCAAAATCACCATTCAAACCGAAAAAGACAAGAAAATATTCATTGTTCACAACGAGGAGTAAGTTTTTGAGATGTTTGATATATTTAAACTAATTTTGTTTCACTTACAGAATCAGCAAGCCTACCAAGGAGATCAACCTAAAGTCAAACGCTGAAATTTCTTACTCGTACAAACCCGATAAGAAGAAGTACACGTTTGAGGCCAAGAAGCAAGGCACTGCTTATCTTTTGAAGGGAGAAGCCACCAAGGATGGCAAGGTCATTCTCAGCAACGATGTCAACTTCGAAAGCAGCAATGGCAAATTGAAAGCTCTTCTTTCTCGCGATTACCGAAGCTACGATCTCACTGTGGACAATGTGTTCAAACCAAAGGAGGCTGCTCTGAAGCTCACTATTAAGGACCGAGTGTACAACATTAAGATGAACCGAGAACCATTGAAATATGTGAACTTAAAGGTTGAGGGTAACGAGCAAGCATTGATCAAAAACGTAATTCATTCTAAAACTTTATCGCACAGTTGAACTAAATTTGTTTCTCATTACAGGGAGATGCTCACCTTTCTCTCATTGACGCAACCACTGTTAACTTTGTCACCAAAGCCAACAGCAAGGTTGAATTGAGCCTCGACCTGATTGCATCGGTCAACAAAAAGGCCGCACTTAAGATTGATTCGCCTAAATTTAGCTTCAGTCACGATGGCAATATTGATTTGAGCATTGTGAATCGACGAATTTTGTGGAAGTCTACCACCAAGAAGGATAACCGCGAATACAAGCTCAACGCTGACATTGCTCGCAAGGGATCTTTGGTCACCTTGGAGAAGGTCACTCCTGAGCGTACTTCAAGCGTGAAATATTCACGAAATGGCGAAAAGATTGAAATCAACCTTGACACCGAATTCATTGAAGGAAAGATCGAAGGTGACCGAAACGCTGGTAAAATCCTTTTGAAAAACAAGGAAAAGAATTATGAATTGGAAAGCACTTATAAGCGCGAGAACGGCAAATTGGTGATCGAGTCTGTGAGCAGCAATAACGCCAAATTGGAAGCAGTCCTCTCCAGGAAGGAGCCATCCAAATTGGTGCTCGAGACCCCCAACACTAAGGCCAACCTAGACTTGGATCTGTCAGCACCTGTGAAGACATTAAAGTTTAACTTCGATAACCCGAGGTACCAAAAGACAATCGATGCTGAAGTGGAACACAAGAAAAGGTTCAAGTATTCGAGCTATGGCAAGATCAAGGCCGACAACAAAGAACAAAAGATCGAAGTGAACGGTGTCCCACTCAAGGAACTGAACGTTGATGTCGACTTTCCAGACTTTAAGTTCAAGGTGAAGCAGCCCGAATCTTCGAAGAAGGTCGAATTTAGCTACACCTTCAACAACTACACCGAAAACGAGGAGTACGACTTTGACCCGAACAAAGCCTACCTGGTCAACTGGATCAGTGCTCTGCGCCAATACGCACAAACTTTTATTGTACAAAACTAACATTGTCGCAACCAATTTGCACGCAATCCACATCACACAACAAATAACACACATTGCCTCATTCAAATAATAAAATACACTTGCAATAAATATTCTATGCAAAGAATGCTTGTGTCATAGTGACATGTCATGTCCGTTCGAATGAGACTGAAATCATTAGAAGTGTCCATTGATCAACTACCTTATGGTACATTATTGATGTTTAACACGCGCTACCAAATGCATGTCTGCAGACAAGTGAACACACAAACCAATTCGAATCAACGACCTCGTCGCTCAGTATAAAGCGCACTAATGTTGTTCATGAACATGAGCATTATTCGTGCTATTTATTGATCGCACAATAAACGTCCATCCCAATTGTCTCAAAATAGTTACTCGTCCACTGCACTGGCCATTTGGACAAGTCTGTACAGGTTAATGTCTGGTTCGTGAGTTTATTTTAAATTATTTGCAGAATCGATCTAAGTGTGTGAGCTATGTTTGTCGAATCAAGTGCGCCATTGGGACAACGTTGAAACGTCATTCGCCATGGTTACCTCACCTCAATTACCCATCGGTGTGTTTGTAGGTCCACACGGCTACCTTTCCAAGTCACATTGTGAAATGAGTAAGCGGTAAGCAAGTTTAGTCTCGTTCAATCAATTACAGTAATTTGGTGTGCATTGCCAATTTACCCATTGGTTCATTTACTTAATCGCACGATAACTTCTAAGTTGGCGCAGCCTTGTTGGAACGAACCATTGCGCCTCAACTCCAGATCGTTTGGTGTGTGGCGAGACCCTAGTAACCATGCCAGTGGAAGACAGACACTCACGTCACGGCAGTACTGCGCTCTACGACAAACGTAATCGTTTTACAGTTTGTAAATTTAAATCGATTTCCACGAGTCTCAAACAAGACAGTAGTGGTAGCTTTGGTGAGCATGATAGCTTTTCTCTGTGCCGGTACGGATCGCATTCAGTATTGCACTCGGCCAGAACAGAGCAATGTTTTAAAGCCCAAGTCATCCTCAAACGTGAATATTCGAATGTTCTCTGCCACCGGCAGCAGCAGCTCATTGTGCCAATCTGGTCAACACAGCCCTTCTAAAGATTTTCTAGTGATTGACATTGCTTCTTGTCACAATGCTCAAACACCTTCTCTCTGATGGAGACTTCTGGCACAAGTACTGGAACAAAAATTGTGACCCACGCACGGTCAACTTTTGGCTTATGAATGGCGGCCCATGGAAACTCTTGGCCATATCGTTCGGGTACGCCCTCACCATCGTAGCCGGAATTCGGTTCATGCGAAACCGCAAGCCCTTCCAGATTAAAGTGCCCATGCTTGCATACAACCTATTTCTTATCGTGATCAATGCCTATTTCCTGTACAAGTCATTCTGGTGGACTAACTACGGCAAGAACTTGTTCAATTTTCAGTTTCCCTCGGCACACGACCGCTCGAGTCGAGCGTTGAACACCATAAACCTGTACTACTATTACCTTCTGAGCAAGTTTGTCGATTACTTTGACACGTTTTTCTTCATTCTGCGCAAGAAGAACAATCAGATTAGCATATTGCACGTGTACCACCACATTTCTGTGCCGATGGTCGGCTGGTTCTCTAACTGGGTCAGTATGCTTGTGCAACTAACAAGCTCTATCATTGATGCGTTGTTTGTCCCACAGATTAGTCCCACTATGCCGGTGCTTGGTCTTTTTGCAATGCTGAACTCCTTTTGCCACATTCTCATGTACTCGTACTATGCGTTGGCTGCATTAGGTCCAAAAGTTCGTTCCTATCTCTGGTGGAAGCCTTACATCACACAAACCCAGTTAGTCCAGTTCATGATCATTGGCATCTATGGCATCCTGTTGAACCTTCTGCACCAGGGTTATCCACTGATCTACCGAGCAGTGCCAGTCTCGCAAGCCTTCATCTATCTATTCTTGTTTGGCGATTTCTACTACAAATCATACAAACAATCCCCCGAAGTGGATAACAAACAATCTTAAGTTTGTTACTTTCTAAAATTCACTGCATTAATTAATTGATTAATCAGTGCATCAAAAATATAAAACATATTAATTGCCATTAAACCCATTGGGTCATTTAATCACTCAGGAAGCAAAGCCTCGTGCAGAAGGGCTGAAGAAGCACTAATGCGCATACCTTGAGCTGGGTCCAGCAACAAATAGATTAGATGCTTAATCTTGTCATTTCTGTGCTGAGCATACTTCGGGTTAAAGTTGAATTCACGGTTGCGTTGTTTGTTGATGTACGCCACCAGGTTGCTTGAATACAAGTCCACATTGAAAGGAGGGTCCAGGTTGACCATCTGAAAAAGACACACCCCAAGTGCGTACATGTCCGATGCCTTTGCGTCGTAAGGCCATACTTCCGAACAGATCGGATGCATTTCAGGTGGTCGATAAATGATGTTGGTATTGTACACAGTGGATCGCATTATGTCCACTTCTTTCTTGTAAGCCAAGCAGTTGTGAGTGAAGCCAGACAGAACGACTCCTTCTTCAGAAGCAATCAAGAAACTAGTGGTTTTGATGTTCCGATGAGCCATTCCTGCAAAGACAAGTTAGTGGAGTCAAATCAATCAAAACAACTGCCTAATTACCTCGAGAATGAATGTAGGAGACAGCACCCAGCACTTGTGCAAACCAAGTTCGCGATAACTTCAACAGCAATGGACATTTTAAGTGACGCAATCGGTCTTGGACCGACCCCAGTGGATAGTAGTCCAAGACAGTGTAGACAGCCTTGCCCACAATGAATACCTGAAAACACTTAATGATGTGCGGATGGATCAGTTTTTGGGTTGCCTTCAGGTTCAGTTCCAATTCTCCTGCAGTTCGATTTTTCTTGCTTTCAGGCAATTGGTTGATTACAATCTTCTTGCAAGCATAGAAGACCGTTTTATCTGGCGGTGGCAGAAGAGATACTTTGTAGAGAGCACTTTGAGCATTCTTAGTGATCACTTTTTCGAACTTTAAGAAATTAATCACCCCTTGAGCTTCATCTGCATCAAAATAATTCGATTAATTAGTTGTTATTGCTCACTTTACTCCTTACCGATAACTTCTGCCTTTTCCTTTGAAGACATTATCATATAAATAAAACAATTCCATCGTTTGCATAATTAATCGTTGACTAAAAGTATTGTTGCGAATAACATTTATTTTATAAGTAGATTAATTACAAGTAAATACACTTAACTCGACAACTGGCAAGACTAGTAATTTCACATATTCGAGTTTGGGGGTGAAATAGAATTAGATGTCGTATTGCTATCGGGCTCGACCAATTCTTTTTTAACAATGTGGAAGGCTGGTGCATTAACTGAATCTACAGGAGTACCGTCTGTAACAATTTTTGTTTCATTCAGCAAACTAACTCGGTCTTGGATCAGAAGTCGCCACTCGTCTAATCGTTGTTGTGACTTGTTAGTTTCCTCAAGTAATGCTCTTAAATCAGTCAGATTAGCAGTTAAACGCACTGTTTCACTTTGTAAATTGACAAAAATTTCGGATAACTTTGAATTAGATTCCGTAAAATTGTCTACGACCGAAATATTTCCTTCGAGAATCCTTAATCTGGATTCCAATGAAATTAAACGAACATCCTGTTGTACTTGCTGTTCTCGTGCGAGTTTGACCTCTTTATCGTCACTTGCCATCTTAGAACCTAAATCCGCAACAATCTAAAAACAGCAAAATTTCAGAAAATTATAACAAAACTTCAATCAAGTAATTTACCTTTTTCAAATTGTCAACATCCTTTGGGAGTTGCGCAATAGCAGGAGCGGCTTCGATAGATTCGGATATTTTTTGAAGTTTGGCTTGAATTTGAGCAATGTCATTTGTTAGGTTAGCTGCAAGATCAAGTGCAATATTCAGCTCAGTCTTCATCTGAGTAGAATTTTGATCCAATATCTTCAAATGTGAATGAATTAAGTGCATCTCTTCAGGGAGATTACTCTTGGTAGATTGTACTAAAATAAAATAAAAATTTAAACTATATTTTTAAATAAATCAAATTATGAAACTTACATCCATCAATGTTGATCTGGAGCAATTCTAATCGACTGTAGAGATTGTATGATAGTGCTAGACTAAGAATTAATGCGCTAACAACAAAGGTGAAGAATATAAATTTAACGAGTGTGCACAGGCCGTATCTATAATTTGATTTAAAAAACACAGAAGACGACGGAGAACTTCTAATATTCCTGAATAAATACAATTAAATTTCAATTGGAAATACATCGAATCGATACCTTCGTTTTGAATAGCTGCGCTGTCGTTTACGTCTTTGCATTGGGATAATGTCATCGGACGAAGAATCAAAGCTATCACTTAGACCAATAGCATTCATCAATTTGCTTTGATCTTAAAAATAGTCGTCAAAGTTAGAAATTGTAAATTTTTAGAAATATACCATTTGAGGCCATTTTATGAAAGCGACCAAAGTTGAACAAAAATGTAAAAACAATTTTTAAAACTCAACCTAAACAAACGATGGTTAGAAAAAATAGTAAAATCTTTAAATTACCTAAGAATAGTTAATACATAAAAACAAATAACAGTAATATTTTAAAAAATGAATACATTCACCAAAGAGAAATAAAACAAAAAGAATTCATACTATGAATTTCATAGAAAATGATAAACAGTTGCAATGTAATGTTTACAAAACTCGTTCATCATCCACATATATCGTAATATACAACCTTTATGAACAGTACCACTTTGCACATGTAGCTGTTTTCTTTCAATTCCTCTTCCTTTTCGCTTTCGGCTCACGTTGTACGCCTTGCTTGGTGTTTGTATTTTCTTAATTTTTGTTCATAGTTCCAAATTTTATTAAAAATGGTCGTGGTATGTCCATAATCTATTGATTAATTTCTCATTGATTCACTGAATTTTTTCTTTTATAGAAACCTAAGAGCAAAACTCAAACTGTTGTCCCTAAAAATAAGGGCGGCAAGAAGAAGAAGGTCGCACTTAAGTTCTCGATTGACTGTTCCAAGCCGGTCGAAGATGGCATTATGAACGTGACCGATTTTGTAAGTATCAATTATTGTGTTGATGTTGAGTATTCTAATATTAACTCAACGCTCGAGTGTAGACAGTGAACTCGAGACTGAGTACACGTTTTGCACCAATTCATTAACTTTGTGAAACGCAAACTTTTGCGTGTTTTTCTTATTTAGGAATCCTTCCTTAAGGAAAAAATCAAGGTCAACGGCAAAACTCAGAATTTGGGTAGTTTAATCACAGTTGAGCGTAACAAGTCAAAGATTCTGATCAATGCTAGCATTCTCCTCTCCAAGAGGTAATTATTTGAGTTGATCAAACTGGAACAAATTTTAATTTTATTCTTTTAGATACCTTAAGTACTTGACCAAAAAGTATTTGAAAAAGAACAATCTTCGAGATTGGATTCGAGTTGTGGCCACTTCCAAGGAAGCCTTCGAACTTCGTTACTTCCAGATCAACAATGAAGATGTTGAAGAAGAAGAAGAGAACGAATAAACTGTTTTGGATCATTGAAATTTTATTTGGATTATAAATTACTAAATAAAGCAGTCCAAAATTTTCCTCATGTCCATGTGTGCTTTACTTTTTGTATTAGCCGCTCTATTGTATTCCAGTGAAACCAGTTTAAACAGGCAAACTATTTTCTTAATATAGTGGCAAAAATTATGAATGAAATCTTGTTTCTATTTTGTTTTTTAATTTTTGAACTTGATTTGGCATTTGATTTGCGGTTGTTTGTCCAGTTGGAATCTCAGAGTTAACCTAATTTCCTCTTTACTCACAGTTCTTGTTTAATCTAAACTCGTCATTTTCTCTCTCGTGAGTTTATTGACTTTCGATTCCCAATTTAAAATAAGGCCGACCAATGGGGATGCACAAATTGGTTTGTGCGCTACTTAAGCGAGTTACTTTGTTCTAATAAACTTGACTGTTTATTTCATACTCCACAAGTGATCCACAATGAATGCATCTTCTCTGGTTATAATGGTTGTCTCTTTGTTTCTATGTAACTATGATGGCTTCTGTTTGGTTCCATTCACAAATGTTTATTTTTTACCTTAGTAGTTGACTCGGGACAAAGTGCCAAGCATGTATCAAAGTGTAACTCTACAAGACATGATGAAGCAGACATATGCATGCAGAAGATGTTTCTTATTGGCGACAGAACTCAACGATTTCGAGAAACACTTGGCCAAATGAAGAACTATTGCAAGTAACTACCCCTATATATTTGTTGTTACTTCTTTTTTAATATATTTTTGTCTTAGACAAATTTTGGAACTTCAGAACTGTGTGAAACGATTTTCACGAGAGTGTTTACCAGAGTTAGGTCGTCAGGTGACCAATTTATTGCTTTACGGAGTGAAAAAGGTCACCCGACAGTATTGCAGTAATGAGAAAGGAATGGCTAGGTTCAACGAGATTGCTAAATGTGGCAATCACGAACTCAATCACAAACATGACTGCATGGACAACTTTCTGAATCAACTTCGACTAGTGGAAAAACGGACCGACGAGGATATGATCGAAACTCGAATTCATTATGTTTGCTGGTATGACATTCCCCACTGCTTCAGATCTTTCTAAGTGACTTTTTATAGTTACTTCTCGCAATTCAAATCGTGTGTTGACCGAACATTCGAAATTGGCGACTCAAGTAAACGATGTCCAAATACAGAAGTGAAGCAAAGTGTGATCGACCTTATTGGCGGATATGCGGATGACGCCTTGGACATGGTTTGTGGCGAGTTCGGAAACAATGGACAGAAGTGCATCGAGCTGCTTCAACCCAAAAAGAACAAAGAGGAAATGACTGAAAAGGAAATGGACAAACACAAAGACAACAAACGGAGTGGCAAGTCGCGTTCGAAGACGGCAAAGTCTATTTTGCCATACTTTGTAAACATTTTCGGGAAGCTGTGATTGTTTGCATTTAAAGCAATTGGTCCAAGTTGAGAAACTATTCACTCAATGATTAATGTACAAAGTTCTCTCTGTATTATAACAATCAATAAATGTACCTTTTGACCATTGATTGATCGAGGTGATGACTGACAACGACATTACGTAAAATTTGTGCTTGACAGGCTCAACTGAAAACACATGTGAAGGTAATGAAAGTAATGGTTATTAATAGAAAATTGACTTGTTCAATTGAATATATGGAATAAATAATGAGCACAATCACGCTTGCATTATTTGAAACATTTTCCATTTACACTTGAATTTAGACTCTAATACATGACGAATGAATTGCCTAATTATAAATTTCATTTTTAAAAATCTAAATTATAATTACAATGTATAGCGATAGGCGTGAACGCCAAATTACTTCGATTGACAAATTGGATGGGGGAATGTCTTTTGCGGTGCTACCAATAG
Organism: Rhizoglyphus robini; assembly: GCA_023373905.1. NCBI lineage: Eukaryota > Metazoa > Arthropoda > Arachnida > Sarcoptiformes > Acaridae > Rhizoglyphus > Rhizoglyphus robini. The sequence goes on along the minus strand of JAKIJQ010000001.1, from coordinate 5,851,695 downwards.
ATTCACCTGTGAGCTAGAGAAAGTACCTTGCTACTGAGTTATTACTGTCCATATCAATGACGGCATTCCATTTTGAATACGTTCACTAATTTTATTCAACGCACGAGCCGTAATTCTATGAGACTACCGAATCAAAACAACTCCACCACACTGTTACAACTTGTAATGTTATTTGATCACTAAGTCAGATCTGATTCGAATGTGAATTGTTTATTTTTTAAACTTTTGCTTCAAAGCAACAAAAACATGCAACTAACAAATTGTGGATTAACAATTAATACTCCAAAAAATGGAGTCCAAATGGCTAATGAGTAATTACAGATCATACATCACAGATTTGAAATAGAGAATGTTATAAAATAGCAATATAATAAATTTTTGCTTGTACATTAGTAACAGGTATATAATGTTATATCTGAATTCCTTTAAATGTTTCAAAGATAACTTAGTAATAAGATGGTGACCGCTGGTGATTCGCAAGTGGCAGGGTAACTATTTTTCGTGCACATACATAATGTTCGATAAGAAATTACCTTCGTTGGATGATATTTTGTTTGTGTGCTCAGATTAAACTTCAAAGGGAAATTAAGAGAGCGAGGAGGATATCGCGATATGGAGAGTTTTCAATTAATTATTCGAAGGGAAAATATGAGATGAGCTTTGAGATGAGTCGATAGTGCAAGATGGAAGATATGCTCGATTGGAACAGTGCTCGTGGCGAAGATATGTACGGCCAAACAGCTCGAACTGTGCTCGATCTGGATGAGGACACTCGCTACACAAGGAAATTACCCGCTTGTCACACGCCACCAACACTGAATTGACTCAGTTGGATGCAGTCATGACTCTGCAGAGGTGTCCTCGTCGTTGTTCACGTCATTGGTGAGAAGGGCCTGTACTTTTGTCTATTTGGGTGTCTACGCGTGTACATTTGGACCATCAGCATTGGCTTGTTTGCCTCATGCAGAATTATTGGCACATAGCATTGAGTCACTAATTAGCACAATGTCTTTTGGTGCAACACACTGGCCAGTGGCATTCGTGCACAGACAGTGGACACATTGGTTGGCCATCAAACTGTCACTTCGTCGCCATTTTTGCGCCTCTATCATTTCTGCTTTTGACCAGCTAACTTTGTCATTTGTGTACACTGGTGTTGGTGTATCAATTCAGTTATACATTTCTGACTTTGCTGACTTTTAAACATGTTTGTCACCCTACATTAATAATGGCACTCTTTGGACTTTAGAATTGTGAATAGACTTTACATTATTTAAATAGATAATAAGAGAATTTGGCTGAATCAACTGAAAACTATCGTCAACGCCATATTGTTTGTCTTTCATCGATAGTTTCCACTTTTACCCAAATGGATCAACCGATTTTTGCATGTCAACTCAGTCAAAAATACGAAAGCACCGATACTTCTGTTACAATGGACAAACAAAATGGAGTTTCGAATGGCCATTTATTTGAGTGAGTAAATGTTGCATGAATTACTTTTTGATTTGGTCTACTTTACAGAAACGACGCAAACAATAACACTATTGTGCCAGATGGCGATTATGACAAGTGTTTCGATAGTGTGCATGGGAAATCATTGGTGGTTTATATGCGAAATGTTAATTTCAAATATTCCAAGAAAGAAAAACTCATTGAGAACCTGAATATTAATATTACAGCTGGAAAAATTTACGGGTTACTTGGCCCAAGTGGGTGTGGCAAAAGTACTACACTCAAATTGATCCTTGGTCTGATTAGGCCGCACCATGGACAAGTGTTGGTATTTGGAAATAAGCCAAATACAGCGTCCTGTTCCATTCCAGGTGAGCCAGTTCTCCTTAACTGACAACTATATGAACTGATTTGACACAGGACCTGGTGCTGGCTATATGCCACAAGAGCTTGCTTTGATGCCCACCATGACCATAGCAGATCACTTTCATTACTACGGTAGTCTTAATGGAATGAATGTCAGGACCATTGGCAAGAGATCTGCTTACTTGATCGACTTGCTTCAAATCCCGTCGATGGAGAGACCAATCGAGAAACTGAGTGGAGGTCAACAGCGTCGGGCATCTTTGGCCCTAAGTCTGCTTCATTCGCCTCCGTTGTTGATTCTCGATGAACCGACTGTGGGCATTGATCCATTATTGCGGAACAAAATTTGGGAATATCTTCACCAATTGACCGTTCAGGAGTCAAAAACTGTAATGGATATTAATTAATAATTAATAATCACTAATGATTACTCCGTTCTGGCCGTATAATAACGTAGGTAATTCTAACCACTCATTACATTGAGGAAGCACGAAACGCTCACACTATTGCATTGATGCGATACGGGGGTCTACTGGCAGAAGCGAACCCAGACCGTTTATTGGCTCAATTCCAAATGCCTACCATTGAAGAAGTCTTCTTGAATTTGTGCGAGAAGGAAGATATGTTCAGTAACACACAAGACAAAGAGCTCCCCGTATCTAAGAAGATCAAAAGTGCAAAGTCTAAAAGCAAGTCAAAGAAAGGTCAAGGTGTCAACTCGGAAAAGGTTATATTTGCCAAGTATCCAGGCAAAGAAGCACATAACTATTTCAACTGGTTTCGAGTATGGGCCATAGTAGCTGACGCATTTACCTTTATGAACGGCAAATTCTGGACCATCTTTGCTGCCTGCATCCTGCCTACTCTTCAAATTTTTCTGTTTCACTTCTCAATTGGAAAACCAATCAACATTCTTCCAATCTCAGTGAGCACACCAGAAATCCGAGCGAATCGTTTCAGCGATGTCTTTATTCAAAGTCTCGAGTCGAGAAGTGTTCAAGTGGTAAGATAACGACAAATAATTTTATTCATTGCATGATTTCACGAATATTTCAGGAGAGGCATCAAACGGCAATTGATTCAATGAATGCCGTAAGGGAAGGCTTGTCGTATGCCTCGTTCGAGTTTAACAGCAACTTCACCAGATGTCTGCTCAATCGTGTCCGAAAAGGCTATGAAACCTCAGATCATGACATCGATTGCAGTCGAGTGCGAATGTCTCCCGACAACACGTACCAGTTTATTATCTTTCAATTGGCACTTGTGTTGCGAAATGCATTCATGGATGCAATTTACCGATTCTTTCCAAATCATGGCTATAATCCCGAGGCATTGAACATTCCAGTCAAGGTAGAGGAATACGTTTATGGAAGCGAAGAATTTTCCTATCAAGAATTTATGACTCCCGGAATGGTATGGAAATTATGATTGTACATTGATGTTCATGATGCTTTTCTTTCAGTATATGGCTTTGGTTTATTTGGCTCCGTTAATTGTAACTCAATTCGTTTTACTTGAACATAAAGTCAGCGGCCACATTGAAAGAAGTCGGGCTGCTGGGGCAAGACCAGTGGAAATATTGGCGGCACATTTCATTGCGAATGCTTTCATATTGGTCATTCAAACTGGCTTCATGATGGGTACTAGTCTGAATTATTTCGAAGCCCAAAACCACGGATCTTTTCCTCTATTACTAGCGATTGTTTATATGGAGGGAGTTGCTGGTATTTGTCTGGCCATTTTAATGGCTTCAATAATGAACAACAAACTTGCGGCTCTAGTCTTTATATATGGACTAACTATCAGCTTGTGGATGATATGCGGAGTCTTTTGGCCTATTCAGAATATTACCATTGAAATAGGACAAAAGCTTGTGCTTTTCCTTCCATTGACTTTGCCCATAGAGACTGCTAGAAATATTATGAATCGTGGCTGGTCTTGGGACCATCAAGATGTTTTACTTGGATTTGGCTCTACTTTGATTTACTGCGCAGTTCCTATCATACTCGCTTACCTTGTCTTCAAGTAGTAATGACGCCATTTCGAAGTTTCACTTTACCCTCAATCATTTCCACTTCGTGCTTCATCTCTATTTATGTTTTATTTGCACTGTTAATTTCGTCACTTTAAAAGTCAAGTTGGCTCTTCTGAATTTAGTTCCCAAATATAGACATAAACACCAACGTGAAGGTGTGTGCAAATTTCCACTTGAAATATAGCTAACAAAATATGGGAAATTATTTCTGTCATACTTACGTAGATTAACAATTTTTTGCATTTCCGAACATTTTTTAGTCAAATTAGCCAACCTCCAACTTATTTGAACATTTCATATGAATTCTTCTAGTTAAACTAATCAGTCACCCTTCGGGCCCACATTTCCATTTGAATGGTACTTTGATCCAACTATGGTTTATCAGTTGTTAAAGGACTACCTTAAAACTATAGAACTATAAAAACTCTATTTTATCTACCACATTATGTATTGTATTTATTTTGAATTTGTATTATTTTTTCAATATACTTTACAATTTCACCAAATAATTCATTTGATTTATTTATTTATCTAGGTTCCCTGTGGAACCTTTTCAGATTTGAATTTTTACAGATTGAATTTATTCATCTTAAGATTTAAATTGAAGGGGCATTCATTATGGTAGTATTAGTATAGAATTGGTTCTCGTTTTGATTTTAATTTTGATTGATACAATTCCATGTGGTCCACTTTGTATCTTTTACTTAATGAAAATAGGCGAATCAATGATCAATTAATAGAATACAATAGGAATGGTATTGTGGCCAGCAAAGTATAATTCAAATTGAAGTTTTAAAACTGTCACAATTATCGAGCTAATCGAATGGAGTGAAGCAAGTAGTACTTAAGCTGAAAGTGTTACATTTCCTATTGTTTTATACATCTTTTGATTGATCGATGCAAGACAGATCGAACAGTCAGTGGCCGTCTAGCTTGTCTCTTGTGCGCGCAAGCTTTTAATAGAAATGGATTTTTGAAAATTCCCAGTGACGCTGCCAATCGCAATATTGGCAATTGGTCGTACTTTAACCAATATTGGTTGGTGCTCAAGGTGAGGTGTTAAATGTCTATTCTTATGTGCATCTTAGTGCTCGACACTGTCGAGATGCCACTTGTTTGCATTTGATCGTTGAGGAAACCCACCAAACTACCTTATTGTGTGTTTTCCACCGGGTATTCTACAATGGTACTTGGAAATACCTCTCACCAATATGTCACTGCTATTTTGATAAAAACGTTCGTTCGGATTTCATTTTCCGAATATTTGATGTTGCGATTGCTCAAAGTTGTCCCTTGGGTTGAAGTTTGTTGATTATTATTGTTCTAATTTTGCGATGGGTCATTTTTACTGTCCCACTGCCCCTGTCGCAGTTCATTGTCGGGACATTGACTTTGGGTATGTCGGCAATAAGCAAGTGTTGAACAATCTGTGCATGTCTGTACCAAAAGCTTCGATTTATTCTTTATTGGGTGCAAGTTCATCTGGCAAGACCACATTGATCAAAATCATAACTGGCTTGTTGCCAGCCAACAATGGCGAAGTACTCGTCTTTGGAGAGTCACTTGGATCGAAACGATCTATTGTACCAGGTGACGGAGTGGGCTACATGCCTCAAGACTTGTGTCTTTACCCAAAGTTTTCCATCGAATCGACACTTTCCTACTTTGCCCAGATCAATCGAATGAAAAGCTCACAAATTAAAGAACGAATTAAATTCTTGCAAGAATATCTCGAATTGCCCGACCCTAAGAGGACAATTGGTCAACTGAGTGGAGGACAGCAAAGACGTGTCTCACTTGCGGTTGCCTTGATTCACTCACCCTCTTTGATGATTCTCGATGAACCAACTGTTGGTATAGATCCAGTCTTGCGATCTAAAATATGGACTTTACTTCATCAATTGCGTGCGAAAGGGCATACAGTGAGTGCATTTTAAAAATTCATATCACCATATTTCTTCTCGTAGATATTTGTGACGACACATTACATCGAAGAAACTGTAGCCTCAGACTTGATCGGTTACATGCGCAATGGTCAATTAATCTGTGAACAAAACCCTCACAAGTTGATGAGCTTATATGGCACTTGTTACCTCGAAGATGCACTGTACGATCTGTGCAGAAAGCAAGATCTTTTGTCGAAAGCGACCAATTTAACGGACAAAATCGACAAGAACAAAGATAAATCGAAACAAAGTCCAAAATGTCAAAATCGAAATACTTTTCAAATGAGTACGTTTGTAGCTGTGGCCAAACGCACTTGGAGTCTACTAGCCTGTGACTGGTTTAATCTTTTTATAATGCTCATCTATCCATCGTTGGTGCTCTGTATGATCAGTTTGTCGTTCTACAAACTGCCCACAGTTCAAATTTCAGCGTCCAACCAAGACTCTTCATATGCAAATTTGAGTATCGCTCGCCAACTAGTCAACTCGATGTCTCAAAGTGTTCGTCTAGTGAGTATATTTGCAAATGTTATATCAAGACAATAGTGACATATTGATTTGCAGAATGAAGTAAATACTACTGAACAAATGATAGGACTGATTGAGAAAGGTGCCAGTACGGCAGGAGTGAGTTTTAGTTCCAATTTCAGTGCTTGTTTCGTAGAGCGCGTTCAAGATGGAATTCATGCCTCGGACGAAGTGCTCGATTGTACTCAGATTCGAGCCTATCTGGACAACAGTCACTTTGTAAATGTCTGGTTAGTGGTGTTTTCATTCGTTAAATCGTTCAAGCAAATCATCTTCGACTATCTTCCTCGAATGGGAGCGAACCCTAGAGCATTTCTACCTGCAATTGATTTTCTTCAAGTAAGCAACGGCGAAGAAATTGAAATGAAATTTTCCATGGAATCTTTCTTTATTACAGGCCAGGTAATTATAATCATGGTACTCTTGTCGACAATCAGTTGTCTTACTCGGTCCCTTTCACAGATAACCGGTCTAAACTTTATGCTCACTTTCCTGATGAGCGGCCTTGTTTGGCTCAAGGATCGAGAAAACGGAATTTTTGAACGAAGCCAAGTACACAAAGTGTCTCAATTGAATTTTTTACTTTCGCACTTGTTGGTGCAAGTGTCACTGATGCTTGTGTCAAACATGTTCTTCGTGTTTGTGGCCGTTCTGCTATTCGGACTGCAATTGAATGCCAATTTGTTGATTGCCTATTTGTTGCTCTATTTGCAGACAGTGAGCACCATCCTGATTGGTCAACTTGTGGCTATGACTTCAAGCTGTCACATGACATACCTCACCAAACTGGCGCTGGTTGTATTTCCCTGTTTCTTCATCAGTGGGTCCCTGTGGCCACTGGAAAGCATTAACATCCAATTTATAAAAAGTATAACCAATATTTTACCATTGACCAAGACAACTACAGCATTTCGAGCTCTTATATCGCGTAATTTGCCATTGAACAACCCTTTGGTGTACAATGGTTTCCTCACACTGGCTTGTTACATTATTCTCAGTTTTGGTGCTTGTTTCATACGAATACATTTGTGACCCACTTGTATCTCGTTCTTCAGTTGATTTTGGAAACAAGTTGGCAAAGAAAAAGTGTAGTCATTGGACATTTGAATACAATTTATTAAATTATACAAAAGTAAACATTCAAGTCGAAAGTATGTGGCAGAGTGACAATGTGGTATGTTACAAAATATGGCTAACAACATAGAAATGACCAAATAGAACAAAAGAACAATGTGCCACACCACTCCGAGTGTGTATTTCAGAGTAATGTGGTCTGTACATGGATTGAGGTGAGTGAAAATTGGTTCATTTACAGTAGATCACAGTTGGAAACGAATCAAGGGCCATTTGACCTGAAAGCTGCTAACAGAAAAGATCACTTTTCGTACTTCAAGTTGTTACAAGTTCAATTTGCACTTTTTAATTCTACAATGGTTACAAACATATGGCATTAATTTAAGTTAGCCCAAAAAGGCAACTTCGTGGACATAAAATCGAAAAAAGATAATAGAAAAGTTGTCAATCCGTAAAAATGATAGTAACAGATTAACGAAGATATGTTGGCATAGAAAACATATTCAGATGCGGTTTTACAATGACCAGATTCGATGATAGACTGAACATGCAAGAGTATAGAAGGCAGGAGAGATGTCTGTACCACCAAGAGATATCAAAGTGGTTTCCATAATTGATTGTGGGGTTGGTCGTGATAGAGTAGATATTTCTTAAGCACTTCGGGAATAACAAGATCCGACTTGATCACATTTAATCGATCCCTTCCCAATTGACGGCGAATGGCGCGACGAGCAATATCTTTGAGTGGTGATGGTTCGGCTAAAAATAGAAAAAAAATTAGAAAGTGAACAATTTGAGGTGAAGGGGTTGAAAGAGAATCTGCAAACACAAACGATAAACAAGGCAAGCCAAAGCAATAAATCAAAAACAGATTCGAGAAAATGAGCCTAATTGAAAACGACGAATAAACGGCTACTTTAAAGGCAGCACGCAATTCCCTCATGAGCAAAATCAATCATTGCAAACAAGATAACCGTGGTTTGAACGGAAAAGCCGAATATTGCCACACTTGAAGAATTGGATGTAATACGGTTAAGGACTATTCGAGTGCTATACTGGCACGAACAGAATGCGACAGTCTAATTGAATTAAAGGCAATTAATCAATTCTAATCTAGATGCAATCGGACAAGAGCTAACAAGTCATGGGTGAAAGAGACACGTCTTCACATCAAGAGATAAATTAATTCCGAGTGTTGAAGCTACTGGACAATCGAAAGCCTACACCGAATCGTGATGAGTACGGACAAATTAGATCTAGCACTGTTGTCCGAAATTTATTTAATCAAATTGTTAATTACATTGTGTGGCCGGTGGCTGTTTGCAAACAAAAACAAATGCACTGCGGATAAATGAAAAAGCGGAAAACAAGTGGAAAAGACCGCTGACAGGTTTCAGCAGTAAGAAATAGCGGCACACAAAATGAGCGAACAAATCCTAAATAACATCTAAAATCCCCAAAGTATTGACTCACAATGTTATCATTCAAAAGAGAACAAATAACTAAAAATGCGGCGAATTAAAATTAAACATATTTTAATATAAGAGAATTTCAATTTTCACTGAATAGAATATATATTTAGTCTAAGTAGGTAATATATAAATTGTATAAATCCGAAAACGGCAAATGCACTAGCCAAAACAAATTCTAGTTTGAAGTGTAAAGCTTTAGTTTAAACTAAACGAACAAAATAGTTCAGTGTGACCTTGTTGCCTTTAACCGTCAAATTGAAGCATAAGTTATATAAAGAAACGGATATGGGGCAAAGGTCAGAAGGAAGCCAACGAGCATAAAACAGAGGAAGTCACTTTACACTCAACTAAATGAGAACGTGGTCTTTGACGAAATCGCTATAGAGCCCCGACATTAGGGACGCCAGTTAGGTCAAAGAGGTCAATGCGGAGATGTGACTCGTGAGTATAAGTTAAAGCTTAGGCCAAGCCATCGCCATTCATAAATTATGACCATTGAGGGTGAAAGTATGCTTTAGAGACAGATGGCCAGAGAACTGACGTCTGTCGACTGCAACCATGGCGAGGAGAAGAAAGCAGTAAGACACTTTGCCTGAAAAGCTAGGTACTGCGAATGAAGGAAAGAAAGGATGTCCCAAATGGGGAAACATAAGTGCAGTAGCTTGAAGGGCTCAAGGAATGTAAACGATTAAAATTAAAAAGGAAGTAAACTCACTACATTCAAGAAAGGTAACATTTTGCATAACAATTCTATAGACGGAAGTTAAAGTTAGATAACTGCGTGAGAGCAGCATAATACGGTTGTTGAAGACGACCTGACAAAACAAAACACTGGCCAAACAATTAGTTGTAATGGTCAGCTAGTGCCATCCCTGAAATTAGTGCCACAACGGAAATGTTAAAGAGATATAGCGGAAATGAACTTGTTTGGTGAGGAAAGTGAGCGCTCCTCGTCGCGCGAGACATGTTTGCAAACAAGAACACACGCGGACAGGACGAAATGAAATGGGCAAGTCGTTCTATTTTGGTGAGCAGTGAACAATCGAGGGAATACAGACAGATTGCTGTCTGAAGGATGAATGACCACATTAAGCGAAAGTAATTGAATTGAGAGAAATAAATAGCAACAAGACTAGATTATCAACAGGCAGGCAATGAGAAAAATGCTTCACAGACTTTCAGTACTCGGAGATGCAGTCGGTCAAGATAAGTGGTCACTCACGGTGCTGGCCAGTGCTTTGTGCACGGTGACCTATTTCGGAGTGTGCTCACTCGCAGCATCCAGTTAGAAATCTATTCGACAGTCTTTTCCTGATTCGAGCGTGGTAAATAGCAAACAAGTACTCGCCCTAACGCTAATAATAATCTAATGATAATCGAAAGTGTTCGCTACAGCAAATATAGAATACATAATACTTACATTTGAGTCCGTTGATGTAACGCATGGTAATTTCACAGTGTCCCCAGACTGAGCTGATTATTGGAAACAAGGTTTTGCCTTTCAAATCACGAAATGCAACTCCTAGGTATTGACCATTGGCCATGAAGGAAAGTGTTCCCTCGTCCATATCGAGGACAGCTAAGAAAGTTTCTGGTGCGACAAAGTTGTACGCAAACTGGTGTTCATATACTCGACCATATGTGTAGTAGGGGTTGTTGTTTGTATGGTCCATGTCGTTTAATTTGAGGTCATGATAAAGTACATTACGGCCTAGGTCCCAACCCCAGGATTCTGCAGTTGAACCAACGAGAGGAAGGTACCCATTAGAGTGAAGGGCAGCTTCGGCCGTTGCTACCCCAACCACAGCATGAGTGCCACGTTGACGTAAAGGCCACTTTATTTCCCAAACATGTAGACCGGACTTGTAACCTACACGACCACGAACACAATCTGTACTCTGAGCTACTGGATGACGATGAACAACTCGAGGATCATCTTCAAGAACAAATATGTTGAGCGAACGGTCACTTTCATTCCACCCGTGGTCTTTTTGAACTTGCTCTGATACAGGAGGCAAATCGAGTAATAGATCAAGCCTAGAAGGACGTTCAGGTTCTTGTTGAAAACGATTTGAGTTCTCTGAAGTATTATGTAGTGCGTTTGAGTCCGTAGACTGATGAACAGGAGTTAATGTTGAGGTACATGTTGAAGATTCACGCATCACTGCCGGATGTGGTTTGTGACTAAAAGGAGTGCTCACTTTCTGACCCATTGTGTTGATGAAATGAGCACCGAGAAAGGGAGTTGGATCAATACCAGTAAGATTGTCAAGTTTTAATCGTTGATGCTGGTCGATTGTATGTGAAAAACGATGGCTAAAAGAACAAAGACACAAGCTGTGAATGGCTTTGAAGGAGAGTGGAGCCCGACGACGAGATTTGAGCTTTAGATTTCCTTGAATAGAACGAGTGGACACGGCTAGGTTTTTGGTCAAATTGCGATTTCGTAACGTGCTGGTATATGGTGACTGATTTTGGCTAACTGGAATTGAACGGGATAGAGGTGTTGAAGGATTTGAAGACGTGGATGGGGAAGAATAATAAAGATTGATCAATTCTGGTTGAGCAGGGCCAAAAGTATGTTGAGAAGATGACACAAACGGCAAAGTCGATGAACTTGAGTGATAATTGGCCACAAACTCGGGATTCAGAAAAGAAGTGTTACAAGGGTAGGACACCTGTTGAGATTGGAGAGATGACTCGTTTGTGTAAAAAATAGTTCCGTCGGGGGTAATCAGAACTGGCACCGAATGAGACGAAGAGTTGGGTGGGTATAAAGGTGATCCTTGTGAAGACCTAAGTAGAAAATCCATTTAGAAATTTAGAAACCGATTAGGATCAATAGAAAATGATAGCAAACGTTACCAGTCAGAAAATTGCGAATACATTTTGTTCGAAATTAGGCTAGTTAGGTATGAAACTAGCTTACGGGGACATTACAATTGCTCAATAGCAATGAATTCAAATCAAATTCCCCAAATGATGAGCACAGACAAGTATTAACTAAACGGAACCAATGATTACGGGCAGATATGAGCTATCTCAAACGGGAGAAAGTGGCCAAGACATGCGCTCTGTCCGAAGTAATCAGGCTGAATGAGCTCGACGGCCGACTGCCATCGAGTGCGCATCGAAGACATACTACACCTGCGCTCAACTGTTATCGTGCCACTGCCGAACGTGGTAGAGGACACTTCCCCCGATCGACAGCTGTTCTCTCCCAGTCAAATTGACAGATGTTGTCGTTTGGACCAAGCAAGGTCTTAGCGTGGCGATACGATGGCCCAACCCTAGGTCAAAGGTCACATTGCTCTACTGTCACTTGAATCGTCTGTTGGTCTGGCAACAATTGGCCCATATCGGACCCAACAGAGACACCATTTCCTGGCCGGATCTGTCAAGCCGGCCTAATTCCGGACACTAGAGATGTGCAACGATTTCTCCACCAGGACCCGCGGAGGAAGTGAGTATAGAGCGGAAGAGCGAAGGAAATGCCACGAGATTAGTGTACTCAATCAGATGACCATTGGTCAGCGATCAATGTGAGAGCGATCGATTAGTGCGAATCATTTAGGGTTAATGACCGTCTGACTACAGGTTGAACAGGTTGTGATGATACATCGACTCAATCGAGTGGGAGCGATGCCGTTAGTGATGCTGTCTGACTCGACTGGCCAGAACGAAACGAGGTTAATATGACACCCGCATGACCAGTGACAAGTCCAAAATAGACAACAATCGAAAGTGGATCGTGTGCGCACAGACCGGTTGAGGCAATCGAAAGTGTGCGAACAAGGGCGTCACTCCATTCACACTTCCGACCAGCAAGCGACAACCCAATTCCGACATTAATCATCACTCAGAATTAGCTAATTAGCTACGATGATAGATGATCGCTTAATGTCACAAAATGTCACTGCCAAAGCCCACACTAATTGGTCACTTAATTAACAAATCATCACTGATGAAGTTGCATTGGGCGTTTTGATCAGCCAGATTTGTGACTGCCTAACCGGTGTTGACTGAGCGAGAAGGCAATGCACCTTGTGGGTTAGAGATGACAGTCACAGGAGACCATTGACCAAGGCAAGAAAAGAATAGAAGGGGCGACTAGTCGGTGAGCAAAGGTGTGGGCAGAGGTGGATAGACGACAGTTGGCCAACAGAGTGAACCACATTCCTGTGCTCGACTAGGTCTGGAGACACTACAACACTGTCTAGATGGTGGCCAGTCTTCGGTAGTGCCGAAGCGTGCCAACTGAACAGATGTTCGAGGGAGGCATTTGGCCAGGTAAAATGATTGCCCTAGGCACGAAGGCTACCAAACGACCAAAGCACTAAACACACGTCGGTCGCATGGCAGACGTTAGGTCACAAGGCTGAGGGTGAAGGCCGTCGGACGAACAAAGCAAATAGGGCCACGGACAACACGTGCCAATGCAAGGCTTCTGTCCGCGCAAGCTATTACACGAGTGAAGTGAAGTGCACCGAACGGGGACAACGAGACCGAATCACGAGCTGAGGACCAATGCATGGGGATAGATTGACATATGTCGACGAGGCTTGTCTCCGGCCATATGCTCGGTTTGGTGCACGGTGAAGCCATTCGATGCAACAGTCACTTGTGGCAGGAGACTTGCAGAGGCTCTGTCGAGAGTAACAACAGCTGCTTGTTGACTCGAGCCAGGTCTGGGTTGGCAGTTGAGACTCGCATCTGCCGTTATGGTCGACTCGACGTCGGTTGGCAATGCTCACAACTGGACCAATCACTGGCACCAAGGCGAGGCACTGACCATAATTAGATGCCATTAAAGGGCAAGGGCCCAATACGAAGATCGCCTCAGGCTGCAATTCAAATGTCTTCAACTTGGTGGCACGAACTGCCCGCTCATCACCTGCCATACATCGATACATGGTACTAGAGCAACTTGTAGCTTAACCCAATAGATTCACAAAGAAGATATAGCAAACATAATAAAATGGTGCATACCTTGGGATGGAGGCTGTCACATGAAAAGAACACTTGCACAAGTCACAAATAAAATCAAAATAAAACAACGTTAAATAAGAAAAATAAATTGAGTAGGGACGCGCTTTAAATAGCACCAGATTGGAAAGACATCAGGGTACTGGTGAATCAGAGGTGGTCGGTGCTTGGTGGCGCAAGTGTCGAGCGAGATTGACCAAACACGAGTTAACTGTAACAGCGACAATTGTCGGCAGACGACAAGCCGGCACAACAAAATTTGCCACTTGACGCACGACCGCGAGCAGGTCCGCCACATCAAATGAGTCATTAAGGCGTCATACAATGGCTCCACATCTCGGTCTGATTTAACCGGGCGCCACTGCGCAAGTGACTCAATGCTGCAAACATGCGCGATGTACGTAGTGCCACAAGATAGCATCACTAGCAAGAAATAATCTACCAATGAAAGAGCAAGCCACCACACGAAAGTTCACCTCTGTTTGAAACCAATTGTTTTGATAAAATTGACAAGTTCTCGGTGGGGGGAAGACAAGGACCAAAGGCCCAGTGGACTGACCACCGAACAAGCTTGACAGTCAACTTAGTCAACATATCAAATGTATAATTAAAAGTTTTGAGTTCAATGTTCAGTTGGACCCTTGCAATAAAATACTCTTACGTCTTTGTGGGAGGCAAGGTTAGGAGTAAGATTAAAAACAATGTCAGCCTGGAAAGGAGACGCAACTCAAGTAAGTCTAGAGGGGTGCACTGGAAAAAGTGGGCCTATCTGAAAGCCGAATACACAATAGCTATCACAAATAAATTTCTCAAGAACTGAACTGACTGTGAGTCGTGGAAGAATGGAGTGAGCAATCGACTGGCTAGTCTCGGCATAAATCCACTTGGGCCAACACAAGGCCGAATAAGCTGCATAACTAAGCAGATCGTTGAATTAAAAGATGATATATCGAATCAAAAGGAACAGTTCGGTTATCCATTTAGTGATCAAAAGTGACTCGGCGGCAAAGACAAATTGGCACACGGCAATTCTCTGGTGAGCTCGACGCGATTTTCTCGGTTAAACTTAAAAGCATTGGAGAGAATAATCGATAAACGCAATGGGTTTGCTAACAAATGGTAACAAAGGCAACAAAATGGGCGCAAAATGGTTTGACTGGGCAAAATTAATTTCCATAAGGAAGAACTGTCAAAATGTCAGAAGCGAATCGAGTGAACAGTCCGTACTAATTTGGCCACCAGTTGGCCAAACAGTGGCAAATCTAATTGGAGGATGGTGAGGAGGTGAGGTAGGCAGCTGACTGCAAGGTGACAGTCATCAATGGACAATAATTTGATAGTTGGTCGTTGGGCAAGTTGGCGGTAATCGAATAGAAGTGCAATTGCAATGTTAACATTTCAAGGTGTCCAGAGCAGTAATCGAATCAATCGAAGCATGCATCGAGTGCAATGAGCACCTAACAGTAAGAGCTGGCTGTACCGTTTCCGAACAAGTGATCCTGTCCATTGTTCTTATCGGCCTCTTGTGGCCACTTTGCGAACATTTCCATTGTGGCCACGGCACACGAATCGACCGCATTGGCCAATTGCTTAAATAGCGAGTGGACATCTTCTGATCATTGTGCGCGCTTTCTATTAAACGCCGATTGCCTTCTTGTCCTTTGGCTCCCATTGTGGTCGCAACTGCAATGTCTCTCACTTTGGCTATGTCAATCTATTAATTTGTCCCATTATCGCCTTCCTATTGCGCCCACACCACACAACAAGCCACTCTGACAAACACGTTGGCCAGTGCACAGTGGCCACTGACTTGTGAGTGGAGTGAGAAGACCCAGCAGAAATGCAATTAGCAGTCAGTGTGGCAGTCAGCAGCGATGTGGTTAGGTGGCAATTGGATATTCGGTTGGTGAGCGGGCACTTCAACAGTAACCATCGTGTGACCATAAACACTGGACAGTGCATGAATGTCCGAGATGGACAAGCCGAGTACAATCGAATGTGTGAGATGAAGTAATCAAATCAAGACAATACATTACGGCACACCAGAATAATAAGGCAACACTCGAAGCAATTACAAGTTGGACAAACTTGTTCGCACCAATGCTGCACGAGGCGAGACAGAGCCCACTTGTCGTGTCCTCTGTCATATTTATCGAAACTAATTAATATTTTGTGCTGCAACTGCACAACATTTCCTTGTAATTTGGCTATGTTCTCTTGTGGATTCTATTGGATCCAATAAATGTGCTCATTGGACAACAAATAATTGTCATCTCGGGCTAAAACTGTCAGACTGAATTTTTTGCTGGTTCGAGTAGTTCGATCGGTCCATTTGTCAATATTTGGCCAAAGAACAATTCTCAAATATGGACATGTGAGCATTCAGTGGCTCAGATTGACCGGCACTAATGAATGATTGGACAAACAAGGTGCGAGTGAGCTGATCAATTGCCTCGGCACGGGGACAAATTGAGGAGGAAGCAGACGGGTACAGTGTTCATAATGAACTCGACAGCAGCAGCACCGACCACATTTACATATCTAATTAATGGCCTTGCCTGGTTACATCTGTGTCTTGGGAAGCATTCGCTAATGGGCAGTAGCAGACACTGAGTGATCGGAGGCTCGGTGCACTGATTCTACAGTGCCGTACGTGAGTGGCACAAGAATATTCCGCCAAACAGGCAGACAGGATGACGCCGAGAGGAGTAATAATTAAATTATTATGCACACTGCCGTATGTGTGTGTGCGTTAATTAATTCCAATATGAATATGAATGCGAATGCAGAGTGGCCAAGTGGGGAGGCACTGCGGACAAATGCGCCCGATAATGACTTGGTTAGCTAGTTAGTTATTAATGTTATCAAGCACATCTCTCACTCACACATTGCTCTTCTGTTCGGTGATCGAATTTGCCTATGCAAACAGTGTCCAGACACGTACTCCACGGCAGCAGCCAGTAGAATGGACTCGATAGATGTGTGCCGGTGAGACGGATTGGCACACTTGTGCAGTTATGTGTCGGCACCCACTCACGGGCAATGGTCATCGCCCACCAGTCGGTGTCTTGTCTCTCGACACTGTCACTTGTCGCGATGTGACCATTGCATTGGACTGCGCACACAAGTACATCTGTCAACGAGCCAATTATGAGACTTAATCAGACAGAAAAGCCCGTACTGAACCGAAATCGAGTCCACCAGTCTGATATTCATTACGATAGGATTAATATAGCCGAGTGCAATTACGTGCGGCCAGGAGGGTAACAATTTGTTTGGCGAAAAATCGATGCTCAGCACTAGGCACCGCGCACTACTTCACTCACTGCCGTCGAGATGTGATTCGAGATTTGCCTGTGTGCTCGCTCTCTCTCGGCAAACAGTGACACCAACACTAAGACACTGTCGACTGGCGCGTCTCTACAGATCTGTCAACAAGCAACTCAATTGATGGCACTGGCATCGGTTCTCATTTACATTTAATTAATCCCATCTTAGCCAAATTAATTCAAGTCACACTCGCACCCACTTGCAGGGCTTGTTTGCTCGGTGCCTGACTAGACCATTGTTCTGCTGCATCATTGCTCATCATTGCACTATTCGTTCTTATCTGTTTTATCACAATCAGTAATTGAGATCTACACACAGAAATGCGTCACATCATACCAAATCCAAGTCAGTTTGTTGTGCGAGTTCAAGAAATTGCTTAGGTTACTACTTCTAGCTACCGTCTAAAAAGGTGGTCAAATCACTTTCACACAATTAGTGATGTGAAGTGCCCCAAATTAGAGGTACAAAGCAACAATTGAACAAGCCAAGCAAGAGACATTAATTGGCCTGTAGTGAGCATTGTGCGAATACCATTGAGGCATCTAAGTGCTAAGTGGACTAATAGCAAAATAAAAAGGCGATCAAGCACGAGGAGTGATCGCCATGCAAACTAGCCCGACATCCTCGGTGCGAATGCTGCTCAGTGAAGCTAATTGGTGGCGAGAGTTCGGTGGTCCGTCCACAATTGGCACTACTTTGCTTCAATGACACCTTCAGGCTGTTATTAGCGATGCAAACAATCGAGACAAGCGGAAACGAAGCGATTGCGCGCTAATGTGATCATTAGGCCATTGTGGCCACTGTGACACTTCCAACAGCCCACTGAACTGATTCATTGTGACAGACATTGCGATTCGTTCCGCCACAACCATCGAACGCACTTTCCGCTGGGCAAGACAAACAGATTAAATTGGCCAATTTGAAATTCACTCAAATAGATTCACTAAATGCAACTCAAAAAGACAAACACAAACGGTGTGGTACAGTTTGGCCAGTGCTAATGGCGCCACATTTGGCCATTGCATGTGCGGTCCGCGATAATAACGCTCAATAATCCTGAGTGTAAACATTGCGTCGAGGAGAGTCAACAGTGAGTGTGGAAGTTCTGGCGGAAGGGTGATGTTGCCTCTCTGTTGCCACCGAGTGATTACATCCACAGATTACTGAACTGGCCTAATGAGACTCTTGGCTTGGACAATAGACTTCGATCGCAACGTTTGTGGCCAAATCGGTCAGATATCGCACTCTCTACAGCTTAACTACTCAATGCACGTGCCGAGCCTTGGAGCTAATGGCAAAGGCAAATGAGTCGAAAATAAAGTGTGATCACATATTGATCGATTCGGTCCAAGCCAGTTCTTGTACAACACAACCCAATCACAATGGTCATAGTCGAAAAAGACCACTAACAAAGAATTGATTAACGTCAAATTCGAATATATCGATTCTACTGACCTCAAACAAATAAACAGGTCATAAATAAACTCAAATTCCAATGTGAAAGTTAGTTTATAAATGCAATAGTCAGTAAGTAATAATAGCAAGCTTTTCCCGTTATAAGGTTGCCAAATTGAGTGGTGATTATCGTGGTAAAGACCTCTACGTGCCAGTCAATGTTCTAATGAGATGGCATCAATGGACAATGTCTACGTGTTCAATTAGATAGATTTAAATGGCAATGGAAATGGCCAATGGGAATGTCTTTTGTGTGCATTCAATTGACTGGAGTGCTTTAAATAAGGTGACGATGTGATCAAAGCAATGATGGCCCATTACTGCACCAAAGGCGACTTACTGAATGGTACTGAATGCACGCACTAGCATTGAATGCCACTGGGCCGTTTAATTTGATATGCCTCCATTGGTGGAGTTGCGGACAGAAGTGTCGCCCAGTGCTATGAACGTTTATAAATACTTGACAACTTAATGTTAATTGGCAATTTAATTCAATAAATATAATAACACTCAAGTCATTTGCAAAGCACAAGTCAGACTACAGTTTGTATGCAAACTGAATATACCACTAAAAACATTTTCAAGTGAGCATATCGATGGAATAAGCAAGACTTCCTACTGGGAATCCTAAAGGGCCAATCCATTTGGAGCATATGCACGGCGAGTAAGTGATCGGAGAAATGGCAAACAAGTCGTAAATCAGTTTGGTCAATGGAATAAATCACCAACAGCGTCAACATCATCCACATAGCAGTCTTGTTTCGAAATAGAAAAACAGTTCGATTTCTTGGCGATTAATTTGGACCAATTAGCTACTGAGCTCGATCGATCCAAGCTGCAAGTGAATCGAACTAATCTTCTTACTGTTAATGGCCTACACAGACCCACCCGGTGAATTGGAGAGCCTTGACGATGGACCAAGCCAGTAGAAGCGAACTCGAATCGAGCAAAGAGCAAAGTGCAACCAAGAATGGAAAGACTCGAGTGCAATGGATGGACTAATACTGAGTGGATGATTTGCATTGCAATGAAATGCTGTTGAGATGTTGATTGGCAGTGAGGCAGTGGACAAATTGAACAATCGCGCACTTTCGAGTGCTTGTTGATTGTGAAAGTGACACTAATGGGCCTGGCCATCCACCAAATGGCAGTCATAATCGTTTGTCCTCCCGATTCGATCGGGCACAATTATCGCCAATTAACCTCCCCTCGGCAGCCATTAACGCTGGTGCTTGGTTGACAGACCAATCTACACTCGCACCGATCTCCACCAAATGAGATCCATTAAGAAGACGAGACATAAATTAAGAAATTAGACAAATTAAGCCACAGGGCCCAATTTGCTAGCGTAAATACATTTATCAGGCCGCTAATTTGGCCATTGGGCTCAATATAAAAGTACACACCGAATGGTCATCACATTCAAGTGTGACAAACTTGCTCACTCTTTGTGCTTCCTTGCATAATTATCATTTGGTCTGAAAAAACACAAATGACCAGAGACTCAGATAAGTTCAGATGCAAAAGACAATGAAGTTGTCAAAAAATGGTAGTCCAGCCCAGTGCACCGACTGGCACAATTGCACTCAAATGTTTCAGGTGCAATTCCACAGAATGAATTCAATCCAAGCTGAAACGAGCGAATTAGCTGTTAGCTAATTAAAGCGAGCTAACGCCCAATCAAGTCGAACTGCATAAGGTAAAAGGTAAACGATTTAAAATATCAATTAGACTGCTTGGTGAAACTGTGAGAGGTAGTGAGAATTTATTGGAAGCAATTTTATTGCTTTCTCGGGGTAATTATAGACTAGTCGAGCCTGTGATAATGTCCCCTCGATGACAGTCGCTCTGGCCCTTCTCTATGTCTGAATGGTGTTAGGCTAGCCGTTTGATAGAGCCCAATAAAGGCAATAAAAGCAATGCCAATGTGTGTGTGCGTGTGATGTACAGTGTGCAAACAGACAAAATGGCCATATTTGCAGGCACTGACAACTAATGCCCGTTTTATTAAACTTTGTCACACAAGACGGACCGAACGACTACTTATGGCCAACCGTAAAGAAACCGAGGTCTTTCTATGGACTGAACTCGCTTTTCTTTAGACAAGTTGGTTTAGCCAGTTCTTGGATCTGTTGTGCAAATTCAATTCGCAAGTACAATCAAATTGATGGAAACAAATTGCACTCCATCCAACAGTGTGCAATTCAGTGGGAGCGAAGACAGACAAACAAGTAAGCACTGTAGGTGAGGGTAAGCGACAAACACCGGTAGTGCCAGAATGGGCCATAAACGAGACAGAGCAAGGTGCCAAGCCGAAAGCAAACAAGCAAACCATAATCGGTCGGAACTCGTTAATATCGTCCAGTGGTTTATTGGTACCGAGACAATATTCTAATTAAACACTAACGAGCTGGACAAAGCTAATTAAAATGCGAATGGAAAGTAAACAAATTGAAGACTGACGAATTGTAATGAGGGAAAAGTGATCGCCTCCCTTGTGTGCTGAGAATAAATTAGATTAGTGCAGCACAAGAAAGTCTATTCCACTGCAAATTGGTAATGACATTTTTAAATAAGATTCAAACGACCACACTAGGCAATTCTGTCAACTCGGCAAAGTGCACTCAACACTCGGCACGAGCGCAAACAAAGCAAATTCGACCGAGACGGATTTGCATTGGACAGAACAAAAATTGAATCTCCTAAAGTGGATTGCAAATTATGAAAAGTTTACTCGACTTGAGAGTGTGATAAATCACGACCGAGCAAAGCGCTGCTGGCAAGCATTGCATCTCTGTTCCGCTATAACTGCAGTCCATGAACCAATCAGTCTCCCGATCGGGCACTGACAAACACGTCCAACCATTGAGCAAATAAATCGAAATGCCCCTAAGATAAATGAAATGCACGCTGGGCCAGTGCGTGTTCATATTTGGCAATGCACTCGATCGATTCACTCGATGCCAATAAAAATGGCAATAAATATGTACTTTAAAGTATTTATTGACGATTCAAATGATTGCAATTGCATTAATTACAGAGCCATTTGTTGACAGTCTTGGAGGCATTCATTTCATCATTCGAGTGCTACAGCAGTACATTCAATCATCAAAATGTGTTCAGGAAAGCCAACATTGAAGGAACTTCCACATTGAAAACGAACGAACGGGAGAGACATCGTTTGCGAGATTGATGTCCCAACGCAATGCCTCAAATATGGAAATGTGAATAAATGCAATGGAATGCATTGCAAACAGTGACATTTAAGTTGGGCCAATTTAAACCGACTCATTGGCCAGTGATATATTGCATTGGCACTGTGATTAATATGCAAATTGACCAACACACCAGATACAGTCTATCTGGCAAGACAGACTCGTGCCGTTCAAAAAGAAACATGACACTCACATACAAAGTAAAGCTCATTGGGTGACAAGTTACTCTTGGAATGGTCCACAAACAAAGATACCCCAAGCAATTGACTTAATTAATTTAAACACTGCTAATTGTGAAGAGCACAAAATGATCGATGGTGGGCAATTACTCAGAGTGCAATGGTTCGGTTGACCATACAGACCGGCACTCTCTGTACCGAGGCAGACTCGAGGCGGGTAATATTTGGCATCTCGTATTATTCGACTGAGTGCATTATTAAATTAACGATTTAAAATTCAAAGTCACGTTTTGTAGATTTACAATACCGCCATCACAAATGCTCACAAGCTTAGTGTGGCTTTATTATGATCAGTTCACTATTGGCACAGACCGTCTTACTGGACTTGCATGATAAGATATGCACCAAAATGGACTAACAATTAGAGTGAGGTTGCCGTGAAAGGACACTTGCCACCAATGCAATTAAATCCATCACCATACATAGTATCGACTACAACTATTTAATTAATTGAAGTGACTATCGAATGTTTGACTGATTCAACTGTCAGGTGAATGTCCTAGAATATGCACAGTGAGGGTTTACTTCGTAATGATTCGAACCACTGGTCAAGTTTAAAGTCGATCACGTTCACTCCAATTTGGCGAATGACTACACTGCCCAATTTGCATTGAGATCACGTCTCGCCAATGGGCAAGAGTGAGATGGGGGCAGCACTGAGTTTGCAATCTGGAAAATCGGAACACTTCATCTATCAGTGGTTGTCACCATCAGTGATTCGTTCAGTTAGCCTTAACACTTGGAGCAAGGCTTGATCGAGTTGCTAGTGGCATCTTTAGAGCAATCTAATTGGCCTGTTTATTATTTATTTGCATAGAGGCAACGATCAAACAGAAACGACAGCCAAACAATTGGCAAAACTGCAAAAGCAAACAAACAACAAATGCACAGTCATTTGAGTAAGCAATTTAGCCAACTGCACTGTACTGTAGGTTATTCAATTTACGTGCCAAGTGATTTAGTGGCAGTTGGAAGAGAGCACAAATTAAGTGCCAATTCGCTTGAGGCAGTGTCCGCAAAGGAGATGCAAAGTGTTACTGCCACCACGAGAATCGAACCACAATCGATGCATCAAGGGTCCAATAGATCCTATCAAGCGCCTTCCGCTCTAGAAGGCAAACTATTCGAAAGATTAATGGAAATATAGATTGCCAGACAGAGAGACGATTCATCTATGATGAGGACTATTAATAATGCAGCCAGTGAACAATGCACACAATACTTTCATGCAAATGTCACTCGACTTAGTTGGCCAATTGATTTGGCAAGTTGACAGGGAGATGTGTCAATGGAGACCAGTGAGTGAAACAATTAATTGAGACGTGTCCATCAACTGACAGTGGCCAATGATCGAGTCACCAAACGGGGGACAATTATGAATTCCAGCCACGACCCGGCAATATGACTGCATTGGAGGCGATCTAAATGTAGCACCATTAGGCCAATATGGCAACACAAGCCAAGCTATAATATATACTCACTCACTCACTCATTGTGTATTCACTTGCCAATCGCAATCTAAATGTCTTAATTGCCACTTATCACTTGCTAACTCGTTCTATCACACTAAATGTTCTTCATAACAAATCGACCAAATGAATGATAGAAAATGTTTCAGTCCGCTAATTGTTCATGCTCATTGCGAAGGCAAAAGATAATAGATAAAATAATTAAAAATACAATTATTAAAATGCAATCAATAACGCGAAAATAATGACGAACAAGGCAGTGTTAACAGCGTCCTGTTAACACCTTGTTTTACGATATTGGTCTAGCAGCTGTACTAGAACAGTAATGTTCGTAATGTGTGTAATGTATGCAAACTACCAATAGATGCAAATTAGATTAGATATAAATAGATGTAGATGCAAAGGACCATGTTACGCCATGCAAAACCAAACGTCCGCGGTTTGCACACATTCACTGAATGGGGCCTGTATGGGCGCATCATTAGCTTTGTCTGTGGGTATTACCGATTGGTCGGTAATGATGCCGTCGTAACCGATTTGCCACCGAGCAACACTCAAATCGGCTCAAGCAGCAGGCCTGAGCACAGTCTCATCTGGCTCATTCTCCATTCAGCCCTCAGCACTTTATCAACAAATTCGCGTTCATAATTCGACTGGATCGTATTAAAAAGGAATCGAAACCTACCAAAGCCAAATACGACGACCGTTGCTTACTGGCTTGAGCGTTAATGAGATTGTGGCCTTCACAGAGGCAATGCAATTTGTCGGGAAAAGGATTGCAACAAAGTGCACGATGTGAACAGCAATTTGCACATTATTCCACCTTGATTGACATCGATTCGACAATCTGTTGGAAATAAAACAAACTTGTGAGTCACTAATTTATAAAAGCAAATAAATTGTTCAGTCAGCGCCATATGTGACGTCGCTGGCAACAAACCAAACAGACCACCGAAGTTTCGGTGAATCGGTTCGGGTTTAATGCCACTTTTCAAAATTATCAAATTTCCAGTCGAGATAAGTCGACGAAAGGCGCAAGCCAAGAATGGAAGCATCGGTGCAGGCAGACAAGCGACAACATTATCACGGTACAGTGCGCTCGCTTGTCTGCACAAGGGACAGATCGGTCGGACGTAATTAGTGGCGATATCGTAATTGAACTATCAAACTGGCACTGATTGAGACTGAGAAAAATAAACAATGGACCAGAGTGGATCCACTGGGCTGACTGGACACAGTGGGTATTACATTGTCATAAATATAACACAACACAGCACAACAGGAAAAGCAAATTAAGACAGGAAATTGCAGAGAGAATTAAAATTCCAACAGTGAAATATCGGTCTGGTAATGAAATTTACGGACAAACACAGTCGAAAAAATTAAACTCGGAATTAGTGACACTAATCTAGTGCCAAATTGGAAATCGGTGTTGGCGCAGATTGCAAACTCGAATGGCTCACTTTCAGAATTGATTCTAATCCAGAAAAAGGCACAAATCGGCTCCAATTGATGATCAGATCTCGACACTGCGATATTAAAGGCAGCACAAATATTAATTAAATGCATTGCAAATCGAGGTCGATTAATCATTGCTCAGTACGAACAATGCAAATCGATTGAGCGCTCTCTTTAAATTCTCACCCAAATTGGTTCCATTTGAGCAATGGGAATTAATTAAAATAGCCATTTAAGTGAATGGGTTCGCCAAAGTGGCATTTAAATTGAATTGGCAATGCTGTGCACATCCATCACTAATCCGGACACAAATCACGAGAAGGAAATGTCTGTAGAGGCAAATTATTTTAGATTACTCGATGATCCATTTGGCTGGCAACGATGTGATCGCAAAATTCGTGTCCTTCTTGTTAATCTCATTAAAGGATCTTTTGTTTTTGGATCGTGTTGCTCGTTGGACCGTTAAGTAAAAAGGTTCAGCAAGAGAGAGACGAGATAAACCAACACGGTTAGGGACTAACGAGAAGTGGCAATGGCGCACACCATTACAATAGACAACAACAATAATCGATACTATCGATTGTTGGATGGATGGAAGCTATTTCCGAGCAAGTGTGCACATAATCAAGTTGGCTTGATTAGCGCCCAAAGGGCAACCAGAGTGAAAGCAGGTTCGAGCAGGGGAGCAAACTTTTGGGTTATTATTAATAATGGCACAGTCGAATCGATGGATCGTGTCGATAGTGCGGATGGTCAATGTTTGAATATTTGCCATAGCATGGCAAATAGTGTCTGCATGAGTGTTGCT
Source organism: Rhizoglyphus robini (assembly GCA_023373905.1). Taxonomy (NCBI): domain Eukaryota; kingdom Metazoa; phylum Arthropoda; class Arachnida; order Sarcoptiformes; family Acaridae; genus Rhizoglyphus; species Rhizoglyphus robini. Next base: position 5,825,859 of record JAKIJQ010000001.1, on the reverse strand, counting down.
GTTTGTTTGGCTGCTCTGGCTGGTCGGTGGTGCTGTGAAAAATGATCTTTGCAGTGGCACAAGGCAATTACCAAATTACATTAGCTCAGTGTCAGTTGCATCGGTGGCAGTGAGAAAACAAAGAGTTACTTGCTGTGCTGTGTCAGTATGAAGACAAGTGAGAACAGTGGCTAATTGAACAAGTGGTACCATTTACTTTGATTTATTCGCTCACAATGGAGTTGTGTTGAGTTGTAGTGGAGGAGAGGCGACACTCGACGCGACAGTGGTCCACACCGAGTAAAGTAAACTTTGCTTGTGTTCGATTCGATTCAATTCGACTAGTCACATAAATCACAGAGTTTATGTATTTGCACGTTGACAAATTTTTAACATTAACTCGGCGCATTGCTGTACAAGATTTATGTGCACACGACAATTACGATTTGACACATCAGCACAATCCACCGAGAGCGAGTGGCCAGCACCGTGGTTCGGTCGATTCTGTCAGGCAAAATGAACTGCCACGGCAGTACCTTTTCGATTTGCAATTTACAGAATTAATTCTCCATCTTGGTGGAAACAAACAGAACAGGACCATTCTCCACACCAGTCCACACGAATTTGTGCGAGCATAAACCATGAAAAGATCCAAATGGACAAAAGTGCCAAAATTAGCACGGACTGGTCAGTTTGGCAGTGAACGATATTTATAGATGTATCTGGTGTCAAGATGAATCATGCAGGCAATAAAGTCCCATCGTATCCATGTTGTTCGAATGGTGATAATAATCGGCCCCTGACAGACTCTGACTGGACAGAGCAACTGAATGGAACGGCATTTGTTTCAATAAGGCGAATTAAGACAGTCTCACAGCAAAAGATCGAACGCCAAAATAAATGAGACGCTCAAAGAACGGTGCTTTTATTTGGTTTGCCTTGGCAGAGGACAATCTTGCGAGATTAGACAAAGAGATTCGCACTGGAGAGAGATACGAATATCGACAAGCAATGGTGTCACAAGTACGAGACATTAGCCTTCGGTTCGGTATTAATCTTCATTTATCTAGATTAAAGAGTTGACACTTCTCGGTGATTGCAATTGATGCACGACAATCGAGACGACCAGGCACACACGCCATTAGGGCAAACACAAGTGGACAACTGATTGCACTGGGTTGAAATGAGCCACATTTGCATGTTCACTGCACCACACAACAGAGTGCACAACAAAAGTGCAATCACACATTGTCCATGCATAGTCGAGGACTGTTGAGCCCAACACAAATTGCAACATCACTCGGAGGCAATTTGAAATAAATTTAATTTTTCCATCAAAGTAGATTTGATTTAGAGAAATGAGAGGTTTGCACAAAACAGTAGCCAATAAATAAATGATCATACCCAAAGTGAAACAAAGCAAACACTGCTCTAGTAGCGAGTCGCTTTTGACAGTGAATTGAGTTAAACCGAGAAATGCACAACTCAATTTAATCTGATCAATTTCGTTAGTCTGCCGCAACAGGGATATAAAGTTTCGCAGGAAATATCTGGGGCCAAAGGCAAACGATACGATGCTCGGGTTCCGTTCAGAAATTGGATACAATCAATTATTGAGCAATGGGAGACAAACAGTGGCCAGACGTGCTACCGAGATCGCTCCCGGCTATTGGAAACAACCAAGAGTCGACATTAGCTTGGCAGCAGTGACCGACCCAATTAAGGTCCCATTAGCGGACTCGACCACCAAACAGGGCAACATCGATCGAGTGACCAGTTCGGCGGTCACTTGACGGGTACACATCTCCATAAAGAAGGTGTCAAGTTTTAATTAAACTTTAAATCTGATCGAACAAATGTTTGTTGAAGATTGGGCCATCGGTCCATCGGTGACATTAAATAAATGACACCTCACTCGGTCATTAATAATAGCGCCACAATGGAGAGGCTAATATAGTTGTGCCAGTCGATAAAGCTATTTGCAGTGACACTGATCACTGCATTGGCCCACTGCAAGACATGTCATAAATTACGGAGAATGTTTCGATCCACTCGGACCGATTCGGTGGAAGGAGTGCACTTCGATTCCTCCACTGACAATTTCTTCAATCAAATGCAAATTCGCCCTTGTGCGAACGAATCTGAGCCATTGAGCAATTGCATATTGGCATATTGGCCAGTGGCAGCAGCAGCACAACCACCAACACGAGTTCAATGAATTAATATGAATTAAATCAAACAGACAAACAATGAATCGCAAATTTCCAGACAAGTCCGATCGAGATGTTGCCCATCATGCACAGAGGCGAGAGTAATAAGTGCCATATTAACTATCTGTGAGTGGCAGAGTGAAGGCAACCAGAAATGGACACAGATTGGCGTGGCGCCAGGCTTAATGTGTCCAATATGAATAACTGGCAAATCTGACTGCACTGCCACAGCTCATAGAAATTCATTACTTCAATTACCAGTTGATGGCATTACGGGACTCGAGAGGCATGTTTGCACTGAGCCCAGTGCCACCAGACACTGCCACACAGTTCGTCCTGATCTGGCCTGGTCTGTTTGAGTGGAGTGGTCACTGGTCAGTGGACAGCTGCCCGATCGGTGGCAAGCAAATAGTCCATTTATTGGCCACCGACTGGCATTGTCCGTAATAATGCGCCATTTGTCGGATCGATGTAATCAAAATTCTAATACCTAAATGGCATCTGCCTATTAGCGCCCATCGCCATTTAAATGTTAATTCACTGTGGAGGAAGTGTCCACTCGGGTAGTAGGGTTACATCGAGGCACACTTGTTCGCCTGTCTGCTCGATGCGTCTATTGGAAGTCATTAAAGTGCGACATATACGGCCAGATTTGTCATTAAGCACTGGATTAGTGCAAATTAAATGGACAAGGTAGCTCAGTGGAAGACCATCGTAGAGATGGCAGGCAGATGGCCCAATAGCGACAACGAGTGATTCGGTTACGTGTGCTGGCCTCACTGCAAATGGACATCTCCGACCAAGCATGGCACTTATTGGCAACGAGACAACCACGAGGGACGCCAAATCAGTACCGCACATCGCCTCACCAGGGAATAGGACAGCCAAATGAGCACAGCAAAGGCAATTTCATTTTCATAATTCACAATTCACAGTATAATTCTATTATTGCAATCGCATTGAGACATTGTGACACAGTCAACAATGAAATCACTTTAAAACATGCTCCATTGCAGTCTAATGTTCGATGCTAATTTGATGCAATTCTTCTCAGTACAGTCCAAATTAGTGAATGATCGAATAATGTTCAAATGGAAAATGTATTCCGTTGAAACAGTGGCTCAAGAAATGGACAGTGTGCACTGTGTCCACTATGCACCAATTTACCATTCACCGGAGCACCCAAGAGACTGAGTCTTGTTGATATGAAGTGGCCCACGAGACGAATGTCTTTTCTTAGCTGAGAATAGTGCACTTTAATGGCATTCCATTGCAGGCTACGCTGGACAGTACTTCTCTACCTGAAAATAGTAGAGCAAATCAATTAAATCAATGACTTTAAATCAGAACTGAGAACCGAACAGAGGACAGCATGAGGCATTAGCTCAGCATTAGTTACAATTTGTTCACTTGTCATTGATGGTGACATGCGAGAAGTGAACCAAACGAAAAGCTCATTCCCATTGAGTCACGGGCATAGCGCACTTCTCGTTTCACACTTGGTTCGTCCTATCATCATGCCCAATGACCAAGAAAATGTTGGCCATCTGTTTGGCCAACTCATTTCGACTTGCCGATCGGATTAAGCGCAACACAAGGAGGCGCCATGGAGAAGCCAATCGTGGATGGCGCCAAGTGAGACTTGCACTCGCACAAAGAATGAACGAAATTTAATTTAAACTTGCATCATTTATTATTTGTGCCTGATAGATAATCGATTGTCATTCGATACTGGCATAATCTCAATAATGGGCCGATGATATCTCCCAGGCTGCACCGAGAAGCAATCATCGGACTTGTCGCAAAGTCCGCTCGCGCTACCAAACAATGCGCACACCAAAGAAGGCAATATTTTAAAATGTCCTCTCGTTGGGTCGAGCTGCACTCGCTTTCATCTCACATCGAATAATTTCACAGACGACTAGTTCTGTTTGAGTCATATTTAATTCAATATTTATGAGCTTAGATTACTCGGTTGCACTAGAGAGTGAAGAGATGCTCCAAAGGATTCGCTCCAAATGAGCGAGCTCATCAACACTGCCCGCAGTGCTCACGCCAGTTGCCATTCGATAAACACCGAACCGAGCGCATCGAGTTGGTCCAATTGTCCATCGACGAGTGTGCCTTCCACTGGCGCGTTTCTTTCAATGGCAATTCGAGGAACAAAGCGTCACTTGTGTGTAATGCATCTAATCAATGCAGAATTGCTCGATACATAACCAAAGTGTAAATCAGTGTTACTTCTATTAACGATAAGTCAATAGTCATTAAAGCAGGATTACTCACAAAAGCCAGGAAATGTGACAATTTACCCCTAACCAGGCAATAATTGCATTAGAATCATCACAGTCAACCAATTCAAAATGAAATGAAACTTTCATCTCAAAGAGATTCTGCTTGTCTTTGACAAGGTAAACACCAGACCAAACAAGAAAGAGCACTTTCACTTGCTAATTAACCTTTGACTTGAACGGCAAACCAATCGCCAGCAGGAAAATTCTGGAAAAGCGAATCATTGACAAAGAAGGAAAACTATCATGAGGAGAGTGAAATAAGTCGTAAGTTTAATTAAAGCGAATCGAGTCATTCGGTTCGATTTGGTTCGCATTTTCCTTTGCCCAGTTGACAAAGTCTATTTATTCGTGTGCCTCATTGTTCGACGAGTGGCAAAGTCAAAGTGACGTAATTTGCTTAATGGTAAACTCTTGTTGGCTGTCGCTTGATCTCATTTTGTCACGTAATTGAAGCGAAAGCAGCAAGAAGTGCCATAAAGTGCCATTTCAATTGGCAACTAAGAAGGAGAGAATCGAATTTAATTTCGAGTTGAATTATAATTTTTAAATTAAACTTACCGAACGGAACAAAGCACAACGAACCAAATTAATCAAGATTAATCGAAGGCAACACTCGCTGCACTGAAAAGATAAATACAACTCGATGCAGTGTAAGTGCACAATGCCGAGGGCTATTTCCGTGCACTTTCATCTCTCTTCAATTGACTATTTGAACAAAGTAAGAATTTAAAATAATATAAATCACTAGAACCAGTAATTGATTTCGGCAAGATTGTTCCACCCAGACCGAAAGCAACTGTCAATATATTTCACCAGCGGTCAAACTTTATTTCGAATTGCAATTTCATTTGGCCGCAAAAGTCAATTTGAAAGAGTGACCAGCCAAGTAGTCAACATAAACAGATCTGGTCTGTATGCTTGGTGGAAGGGTTCCACTGACTCGAAAGTATACTGGTTGGCACGTTCGAGGATCATTCTCGAAAGTGTTTACATGGCCCAGAGGCAAATCATACCAAAGCAAGGCAATGTCCTCATGTCGTCCAATTGCCACACAAGTGTTGACAAGTGCACAAAACAAAACTTTGACTCGATGGGTTTACTTGGTGAAATCTATCAACTGGAATCGAATATTATGGTCAGCCATAGAGGAGAGGCAATCGAAACAGCTTGGCGTGTGACTGTGTGCAAGTGTGCCGGGATTAAGACATAAATCCAAGTGACACAAACTGCACAGGCCAAGGCAGTAGGTGCCATTTATTATGGTTAGTCGGCATCAAGTGAATGCGCCATGTACACCGAATGTATCGTGTATATAGTATAGGGTAGTATATGCAATATGCGATATGGTATGTATAGATATACTGTTCAATGCGGACATAAATCATAATTATACTTGCCAGTATTGGCATTAATGTGGGCGCACAGTACAATATTAATAAGTGAAACTCACTCGGTGACAATAGTGTAATACCTTATAATTAATGTTTGCACTACAATTCTCAATCATCATTTGGTGTTGTACTAGCAGAATGGCATCGACAGAACACATTTCAAGCACGTCTCCCTCTAACTGCTAATACTGGGCACAATCGGTTCGATATATGCCGATGTAAAGGATTTCGGGATTTGTGACTAGTCCAGGAAAGACAAATCTAATTAGAAATAGCATTCAGTTTTGTGCAATTAAAAAGGCCAAATTAACTCAATGCGAGATGAAGCACAAACTTGGAAATGGGCCTGTAAGAAGCAATCGAAGCAATCGAAGCCACCACGCGAGGTACGTTGTAATAAGCGATATGCAGAAGAGAACAAGCAAAACTGCATCCAACCATTAGCAACATATGGCCCAGACACAAGTGGAATATTTAAGTTGTGTCGGGCAAGTGTGCCACTTGGCTTCTTCCGAGCAAGTGGCTTAGTTAGTCCAAATTGGTGCAAGTTGGTTCGCAAAACGACAGATTTGGCGTATTTTAATTCGGAAGAAAGAGGCAATGCTCAGCACTGAAGAAGGCAAATGGCATCATTTGAATGAACACTCGAGCAGAGGCAATTCATACATAGACCATTGGCTCGCTTTAATATTCAAAACAATGACCATGTCTCACAGCCAACACTGGCCTGCTGCCAAATTGAAAGTCGAAACAACAGCAGTGTCGCTGGTCACGTTGGCTACACTTGGCAAAGGTAATTTAAATTTAAAATTTTGTAATTCTACACGAACACAATTCGAGAAGTGTTCGTTTAGAGTTCTGGTGTAACTTATCGATTTCGGTGTTTGGTAACAAAAAAAAGAAGTCCAGCACAGGTCTCGGGCTGTAATCTAATCTAAATAGTGTCTCGATTGTACTAATAAAAGTAAAAGCTTTAATGAATTGGACATGTCCACATGTTGTCTATGTTGGCAGTGGTAACCGTAACAGCTGATAAGTATAATTCAATTAATTAAAATGCCCACCAAAAGCAAGCAATCGGTGTAATGCTTGTGGTGCATGTGAACAGTGGCACCACAACAATCTAAGCAATCCATCAATCAATAGAAAGCACACGACTGCACCGACATGGATCGGTCATAAGGCTAATTAATAAGGAACATGTCGCATTGACGGTGTTCCAGGGCAGTCCAACCAACATTGGCGCAGTCACACCAACCAAAGGAGTCGATAAATTTACATTAGATTTGTAAAAACACAAACAAACCAAATGTAGCGAATGAACAGTGGAAATTGTGCTAACGCCAGTCCGAACCTACCATTCGAAACAAACTGATCGATATATTGGACAGAATAAATAAACTAACCTAACGGAATGACCAAATATTAGTTTGGCGCAGACACAAATTAGAGAAGGAAATGGAGAACATTGCTGGCCAATGGCCATCGCACTACAGTCCTGGCACAACACCGTCCGACCAAGAGGGATTTAGACAAGACTGCCAGTCAAATGAGCGGACGGACAAATTTGTCGATTAAGGTCGATTAATTTTCATTTGACAACGGTCACAGCACAGACCGAGAACGCACGCAACGAGTACGGTGCCAATTATTAATATTAATTTGCCCGTCTGCACAGATTCAATTCGGCATTGAGTTATTAAAGTCCAACAATCCACAGTGTCGTTATTAATAGTAGTGAGGGTCCAATAAAAATCATATAGAAATCAAAACAAATGGTTCTAACTAACCAAATTGAATAATCAAGATTATGTGGCCAGTTCAGGATAGGTTCTCTTGCACATATAGCAATTAGATTGCACCTTTGTACCAAACAGCTTCCCTTAACGCAGTGACCTTCAATTGAGCTTAAATCCGGCAGATTTCACTTGTTAGCCGAAATGGCAATTGAACAAGTGACGATTTAGCAAATTATTTGTCAACCCGTGCACACTGGTGACCAATTCTTGCACGATCTATCCATCTATCTATCCATGCTAATAAGCGTGGTACGAGGCGCGTATGCGGAATGTGCTGAAATGAAGCCAGTTTAAAAATTACAAAGGAGAGTAGAGAGGGAAAGGTGCAATTTAGAGTTGCGTTCGAGTGTGACCAAGGTCTAATGGTCACATTCATTGGTTGCCAGTTGTGTGTGGCACTTGTCAGTCTGAAAGGCAGCAAACATAAGTGGAAATCAATTAAGAACGTTAATTATTGACGGCATGCATTCAAGATTAACACTCATGACAGAGCACATTAGAGAATTGTACTTCCATTGTAAACAAACAAGCGATACACGCAAATTTGCCATCGATAATAAGCTTCGAAGGTAGGAAAACACTGTCTGACTCTCAAAGACAGACAAGACGAGTGCCATTTAGACGATCGCAAATGAATGATAGTTCTCCGATCACATGCATTTGGCCAATTCTGTGGAAAGACAATTGACTGATTCCGATTACTACAAACAATACAAATTGCTTTGTCAAATAAAATTGTCGATAATTATTCTACTTGTATAACTCTAAAAAATAGCGGCACTTGAATGGACTAATAACTTAATATATTATTAGTAATAATAATTAAATTGACATAACTGGAAACATTAGAATTAGTCAACAGAATTAATAAATCCACGTAAGCAAGATAATCAATGCACCAATGAAAAGAGCACATTGTCATTACAGAACTTTAGAACAAATCAATCAAGTAGTATGGTTATTATGATAAGGCGGATGTCTGACCTCGAAAATCTGCATAAACTAACCATTTCAAGGCAAAGGTCATCAGTGAAATGTGGTATTGCCCACGTACTCAAATGTAAAACTGATTTTGTTACATCCGCAAACAGAAACAATACACATGCTAAATGAGACGTCTTATGATATGACATTTGTCAAACTTAGATAATATAATAAAATAAAGCAATTTTAATGATAAAAAATGAATACTCACTAAATAAACGAAATAAAATAATGCCATAGTAATAGCAAAATATTCGAATTTAAAGATTAAACCACAAAACGAGCAAATTACAAAAGTTGATAAAACTCAATGACCAATCGATACGTCGATAGCATAAGTATACATTATTTAACTATATTTTTTTTAATCGGTCTTAAAGTGAATAACCAGAGTCTAATATTATCAAAATTTTACTAATTTGCCCTGGAAGTGCACTTTCAAATGATAATTGCAGGGAAATACGTCAAATTGGTCAATTTAAAAAAACGTTTGCATGATGACTCATGAATAACATTCATGATTGCTGATCACTTTGATGAATTTGATAAAATAATGTAATAATGCATAATATTATTAATAAGGTATGTTACATTTAGTAAATTTCGAGTTAAATAGTTTAAGGCATAAATAAACTATTCATTGGTTCATACACATTGTACAACTTGAAGCACTAGCACCAAAGTTATTTTCCTAATAGTCATATTCTCAGAAATGCTTGATTCTGCAAAACACCAACCGAATAATTCCATGTCTCATTGAATTCAATAAAATTATAATAGCACTGAAGAGAAAGTGGAAATTAAATGAATGAATTGACCATAAAAACAGACAGGGCTTTTTGATAAAACTGCAAAACAGTGACAACGGTTGAATTTGGTTCGTTATTAATGACACACAATAAGTAATATAAATTCAGAAATGAAGATAACGAAGATGTGACAAACCCATTATGGATAATCGAGAGAGTTAATTTATATGATTGATTCAGACTGACAAGTCTGTCAGTACGACCCTCCGAACGATTGCACGCCACAACACACGTGTATAGAACAGTACATCTACAAGGTGAAAACGAACGTCTTAGCCCACCATCAACATAATTAATTCGTGATGACATCAAACGGCACACAGGACTTACCATTGATAGGAATGCTGAGCAAATGGATTGGAGATCCCTTTGATTAAGCTTGAGCAGTGCAACAAGAGATGACAAATCACAATAGCGACTAGTGGAATTGAACACTAAACAGACGCAACACGACAAAAACACGGTCACGATCACAAGACGATTATTATTATTATTCGATGGCCGGTAAATAAAACTTATCAACAAACAATCGAGTCATTGACTGGAATCACAGAACAGAATTGCGACAAACGATGAGTAAGGAACTTGATGCTGGGGTAACAATCAAATGACAATGCATCATCATGGTGGATTTGAACGATCACTGAACACGGTCGAGGTGAGAAGACAAAACTGTACCGCAATGCAGTGAGTGGACATAGCCGGAATGGACACTTGTGGGCACAGGAGCGTTCTGTATTGCATTTGGAGGGGATAACTCGTCTGCTCACATGTTGCTAGCTGTCCAGCTCGATGGTGTTTGGCCGAATCAGCACGCACTAGTCACTAGTGGGATGCAGAGACGACCAAAATAACAGTAACCGAAACTAGTTTGACGATTGCACGATGCACAGGTGGATTCGCTTAGACAGTGCAAATTGACGGCACTCAACAGTCGACTGAGCGATAGTAATCATTATGGTGCACCGAACCATTTGCACTTGGTGGTCACGTTCGCGGTGGTCACTGGTTCGATGGTTATCCTCGGTGGATACTTTCAAGTGTTGCCATTCGATTGCCGCCTTTGTTAGTTGTGTGGTGCAAACGTTTAGGTCATATTTTGTCTTCCTGCGCTATCTCTTTCGTTGTCTCTCTCGGTGCTGCGAGGCATTCACACCGGTCAAAAGTAGGCTTCTCTCCCGTCTCCATTTGGCGCCACCAAAGTCGAACCAATTGCATTACTTCTGGTGTTATTCGTCATCATGGTGCAGTGGCCAGTTGAGTGGCGTAGAGAGTGGCGCGCAGTGAGTCACTGAAAGGTACGGTCTAGAGAGTGTTGTATGCACGATATGGCCGACCGAGTCCAACTGTCTCGACTGCAGACTGCTGTGCTTGGCTCGAGTGGCACCACCGAGCTCAGTCCCGAAGGCTGATTCTACGCCTCATCGTGTGTGTTGCCAGAATCCCGCCTCGTCGGCACACATTCTACACGAGAATGTGTCAATTCTACTCGAATTATAAAGAAATGAGTGCGCCTTTAGATGCGCTCACCGATCGACTTACCTCGTTTTGCCGGTGTGCAGTCCGGAGTAGCACTTGTTTGCCACATCGCTCCATCACCTAATGAGCGCATACAATATGTAAATCACTTTATTTGATTTCATTTTCAGAGTCAATTCTAATATTTTCCAGCAACTTTCAATTCAGCAATGCGTTCGATCGGTGGCCAGCAAAGCAAATTGAATCAGTGGCCAACTCGTGAGCAGAACGAACGAGTAACGACATAACGACATTACTAATCCTCGGGATGAATTATTAATTCTTTCAATTGGAGCAACTCTCTGATGAATTGGCCCATCGATGGAGCAATCTATTATAATATTATCTAATGCATTTGCGGTTGTTTGCATTGGGAGATTGCATCGAGGGCTCTAGTAGATTGTGCTCCCTGTGAAGCTTTGCAAAATAGGACAAATTAACCCTCGCACTGACACCAACCTGCAATTGTGCTAGTTCACCAGACCGATATTAATTGGTGCCCTCTACTTTCACTGTAGCCATATTCGAGCATAATTACCACCAGGGCACGATAGCAACCGCGGCGTTGAGTATTGATTGGAAGAGCACGTTGATGCCAATCGAGTCGTTTTGCCAGTCGCGCCTAGACAAATGAAGCCATTCTCGGTGACATTTGCACGAAACGATCGTCAAAGAATGCAAATCGAATCTACTAAGTGCACGAAATACAACTGAATCGACTCACTCCTTTGTGGCTCGGCCCGACCTTAACGGTTAACCGGAAAACTCGCCCCAACAGAGCCAGCCGTAGGCAGACACGAACACTTGGGTCGGTTCAGTTCAGTTCGGTTTGGTTTGTTTTGCTTCCAATTGAAGTCCGTAGAAGTCTTAATGTGCAGCTCACCACTAATTGCACTGGTAATCTAATTGGCAGACACGTATAATGAATACAGCGAAGGCAAATTACAACCTCGACCCCGCTCTGCTCTGCATCGCCACACTAATCGGAAGGCGAACAACTCGCCTCCGCTCACAAATTGGTTTTATCGATTACGAATGTTCATTTGCACATGAAACATTCATGCAAAACAAGACGTACTGAGAAGTGAGAGGAGAATCTAATTGAAACTCGCTTTACACCAACACCGCAAGGTGGTCGCTAAAACAAACAGTCGAAAGATCGCATTGGGTCGTATGGTTGACACTGCATTCTGGTCAATGTAGTAAAAACAGTGGCAATTGGGGATTAGGCAAGATTTAGTGCCACCCGTAATGGCGATTGCCGGACCTAATCCTCAGCTGGCGAATGCATCGATATATTCAAATTGCAATGAGATGCACAAAATGAACGACACAGACAACAATATTGCTATTGATTATAATCAACCTTGCGATGGTGGATGTACACAAATATGAAAGCAACTTTAGTGTCAACTGGATTTGTTTGACAATTCCTGGTGGTCGATGATTGTGTCAAACAGTGGGCCAACATAGATTTGGCTTAGTTGGCTTTTTCCAAATTCAATTACACTCACACAATGAGTTCGCTTTAAAGTCGATTGGTCCGATATAAATTGCCTTATTACCGTCAGTCCAAATGGCCCCATTTGTTCTAATGCAGACTCGATTGAGCCACTTAATGAGAGTTGGATTAAGCATGGATTGAGAGGTCTCGGTGCAGACTAGGTACAATCGAGTGAATGACATGCCTCCGTCTGGGCAAGTCTTGAGGAACCGTAATTCACCGTAATGCAATGCCCTTGTCTTACGGAAAATGTGTTGCATTGCTTGCTAATTTTTGTGACCAAATGCCCGATCGGGTGAGCTAAACTTTCAATAGATTAGATTTGGCATACGACTCAGCAGGGTAATTCAATTTGGCATGCCACTTGAAAGTGAAAATTCAAATTAGCCAAAAAGGCACCAAATTGAGTTGCGATCGATTGAGACAAAGGTTTCTCTGCCATTGTGCCCCATTGGACCATTAGCGGGACTAATAGGCAAATTTGATTACTAATCTAATTAGCGTTCCAATTTGGCGGCAAGTAATGCTAATGATGCTCTAACGTGGACCTCTCGGAGTGACTTGCACTTAGTAGTCACCGAAATTCGGTTACCGAACCAAGTCTGAATTGTGTCTCGCCTCAATCGACGGTTGTGTCTTACGCAGAGCATTCACAAATGGCCAAATTGAGTTTAATTGAGGAATAAATTGCCGATCATCGAGCGAACCAAACGCCAACCAAATGGCTATCAAATTGACGAGATGAATTCTTGCATTGACTTGCAATTACCGCTCGATGCAAATCGATTTAATTTAAATTTCAATTATTTAAAGTTGCAATGTGCCAGTTGCAATTGCCAACCAAGCGATCACAATTGGAATCGATGAATGCATGCAGCCGCAAAGTGTTAACTTTGCCACTGCAGTTCCATTCGAGCAGGACACTATTGGCTCAACATTGCGTTCAGTACGACAAAAAGAGTTGCAATGACAATTGACACCAAGACAAACATTTGCGAGGCAGAGGTATTGGCGCCCATTCACACCGTCAACGAGGTTTTACACAAAAGGCGCCATTCAGCTCGAAACCTTTTTTGCTCGGTGATCGAAGGAAGACGCTCATTTTAGCTCGATTGTCACTCGCTGCATTTGGTCGATTGGCCATTTATAAATTTATCGACAAATTTCAGTCTCCCCAGGAGAGTGGCAATTGAAAAACCGACGATAAGTCCAAAAGAATGTATTTCGCACGGCTCCAAAGTTGGCCACTTGATTGGAATGCATAGGGAGGAGTGCATTTCCATGGAATCAACCGAACCAATGATAAATAGCAATCCAGCAAAATCGGTAAAAACTCGCTCCACTCGTGTGATTAGACTTGCAAAACAAAACGTAAGTAAAGTGAATTAAAATTCAATTCCAAATGCCTCTAAGTGCTGGCCGAAGTGCGCCTTATGAGGTGAGCCACCCAGGAAAGCACAGCAAGCTTGCAGATAGAAGCACTAAAGTGCAAATACAAAGTGCCACTGTTCATACATCTCAGTCGGACACAGCTTGACAGATAGATTACTGTTTTGAGCCAAAGAGCACCAGTGCAATCATGGCCCAACAATGTTATTTTGTGAACACTATGATCGAATGGCAACACTTGGCTACAACCAACCGATCACAATCTAGCCTGCCCTCTTAGCCTGTGAACAAAGTGCCAATTGTCCGTCTGGTCTGTTTGAGCACCTAATTGCACCTCAATAGGTCTATTCCTCTAATCCAACACTATCAATAGCTCAAATGTGTCTATTTATTTTGCCTAATTGTGCCAATAAAGCTTTATTAATTATTTAACTACAAAAAAACATTTAGCCCTTACTGCGGTGTTCGAACCCGAATAAGATGAATAATAGATCAGGCCAATTGGAGAAAGACACCTTCCACTAGAGATCGATAGGACAATTTTGTCTGCAAACGGTTGAAATGGTTCGATCACAGTCTCGATTAGCTACAAGCTGTTTAATCCAATGGCCAATTCGTGCCAGTTGCAGTGTGCAAAGGAAAGTGGCCTTATCGATAAAACCATGAAAGGAACTGGTTAGACGTCAAACAGACAAAACAAACAAAGAAACGGACAGAAGAAAGCGATTAAACGATTAATTTCCTATTCGGTGCCTGAGCAGAGAGTGGCAATCCATTTGAGAAAGTAAGGCACAAAGTGGTCAAAGAGGACCAAATGGCAAAGTGGCAACATCGAGCAATACGTCCACTGAATAATAAATAAATACATACATGCAGTGACACACAGCGTGCCAACAACAGCACCAGTGCCCGGCCGTATCGAGAGAAGCTCACGTCAACACAGATTTGGCACAATTAATGCTTTCAGATGTACTGCACCGAGTGGTATTGAAAAATATCCATTCTAACTAATAGACTGTGAGCTAATATTGAAGCAAAACAAACATGAGCTTGCCAATCGAGGGTGCGATGAAACAGGCCGAGAATAAAGCTGGAAGCGTCTTAATGAAAAGTGTAATCGCTAATTTAAACATTCGTCCATTGCTCATGTCCACTGATGCCATCATAGCGATTAGCTGGCATTAGGCGTTAAGCGATCGACAGTATTGACCGTTGTACTGGTAGAACACGTAATGATTGATTCCACGTTTCAAGATCGAATGCAAACATTCGCGCCATTCAATTTCGGTCTAGGCTCTAGAGCAAGGATCATTTATTAAATTAGCTCAGTACGACAGCAAAACAATCTATCGCGGAAAGTAATTGTGCCAGCACTCGAATCCAATCGAAAGTGCCAATTGAAAGTGAAAACAAAACAAAAACTTTCCGGTCTAAATGGAGATGCAATTCTCGACTGGTCTGCTTATGGTCCGGGCCGGGCAGTGCAATCGCTTCTAATTGATCGGCCAACAAAGCCATCAATGCAAAACGGTCTCGATTGGTCAGCGTTGGCACATCTGTACTCGATCAAGTTGTCTCAATCAGCACAGCATTGGTTAACTCACAAACGATTGCAGTTGGGTCACACATGTTCCACTTGTTCGAGTGTGTTAAGCTATTATTGATTAGGTGACACTTTGGCATGGGTCACTCCAAACAGTACTATTTCCGTCGGTACATTGTACAATTCAATTCGAGTTATTAATTTGCGATTCACAATTGAATAAAGAACAATTATGTGCAATCGAATGGGTCACTGAATACAAAGCAGTATTGCAATGGTTAATGTCACTTTCGCAATATAACAGCACATCTACTGTGTCTCACTAATGGGCCAATGTTTGAATACATTCAATCTACTTGACACAGCACAGCACTAGGTCCGATCGAAGTTAGTGCAACAAAGAATGGATAGTTGGATCTGTGGGGTAGGGCAGGAAGGTTACATCGAGTGGAGATTACTATTGCACCCGACCCAAGTGCGCCAACAAGAATGTCACTCCCGTGCATGAACAAACTCTCGCCTCGGAATGTGCAAATGTGGAGAGTGAGAGCACAATTAAAACGGCCTACCACCATCGAGAGCAATCACTCCAAGTAGAAATAATTAGCTTTGTTTAAATTGCAAAAATTGAACTATTCACGGGACCACTCGAATGTGCAAAAGGAAAAGCATTGTCCGAGATGTGATTGAATTATTACTCGAGCCGACCAAAAGAGAACTTTCAAGCCTCTCCAAAAGAGCAAAGTGAATGCAAACGGAAAAGGAAATAGTTAACTTTAGTGCATTGCATCGTTTGGATCGGAATTGGAAATTGGAAAGCGAGTATCTGACAATTATGCCAATTTCCCTCTGTGCGCCCTGTGATTAATATTCTGTTTCTTGAATGAGACGCTCCGTGAAACTTCTTAATTTGTCATTTGTCGTGGGGAAATTAGAATAAATACGACAGAAGACAACTTCATAAATCAAGCAACTTTGTCTTGTGAGTTCGCTTGTTAGCTGTAAATATATTTGCTAAATAGTTTCGTTGAATGGTGAAATGAATACAAATCAGCGCGCAGATTCGAATTAACAAACTAAACTTATAAACAGTCTAATTGAGTGTTAAGCAATATCCTGATAAGAGATGCACTCCTCTCTTGACGATCGATCTAGTGCAGTGTTTCAATGTCAAAACAAAAATCATTCATCACTGCGAAGAGTCGAGCAATGGAATTAACCAATTCTCGAAATAGACTTACAATTCTGCGTTCGATAGCGTTCGAATTGTAAATGTTTTTGAAAGGAAGTGCATCGACAGAAGATGATCATTGGATTATTAGTTGTGATTCAAAGTTGCACAGTGCCATCATTTATCAGTATGTCAAGCTAAATTGAACCTTGCAAGACGTTCTATTGCAATACTGACCAACAAAGTGATCATCGGGTGCATACATTAACACTGCTTCAGTGCAATTGGGCTCGTTGAGTTGAACCAATACAAACGAGTTGGCCAACAAAGTTTGCCATTGTGCCAAACAGAGAATTGATACAAAAGGCCTTTTCCTCGACAGTGAGACGAGAACATTTGAATGAATTGCGAGATGCAATCTGAAACCGATCATTTGCACCCTCAACTCGACTCCGCTCGGCTTGCGGCTCTCTAAACTCGATCATCTTGAGTTACAATAATTCGCACTTTCACTAGTTCAAACAAACAAACACAAATTCAAATTGCCTCACAAGAAAAAGCACGGCGTTGATGTATCGGGCTGAGTGACTAATTGTCAGCTATTGCGATGACAACATTGCATCACTCTTGCTACTAATAAATATGCATAATTATGGCGTTGATTTTGATTGATTAATGAGGACAAAGTCTGGCTCAGTAGAAATTAGCAAATGTGCATTGCCTGGGCCAATTAAAGTCGATTCACTCACGAATTAATGCAATAATTTAATTAAAAGTGAATTAAGATTAATCTTGTGGCCAAAATATAGAATGCAAGTGACAAATTAGTGTCACTCCACGAAGACATTCAATGCTGTAATCGTTAATCAAGGCGGTCCTGAAGTATCTTAAATGTTGTCGCTCAGAGAATATCAAAATGACAAGAAGGCAACCAAACTAACACACGCGTAAGCTCAGTGACAAGTTGATGTGGACGGGATTGAGTGAGTCTTAAAATAATCAGTTACTTCTTACTTGTCACCAATATAGAGACTGTACTAAAGATGTCATCCAATCGATCAATCATTGAGATCGAGTTCCACTATGTTGTGACAAGCCAATTCAAAATAAAAATTCACTCAATTGATTACGGTTAGATGAATGCACTCACGTCACTCAATAAACAACAAAAATAAAGATTCTAAACTAAAGTCACCGAGTGTAACGAATGAGAAAAATAGTATCGTGGGAAATTAAAGGTGAAGCGATACACTTGGATATATAGAGAAAGACAGCTTTTATTAAAAGTAAGAATATGCAAATGATGATTTAATCAGTGAGTTTGTTACCTTGACTCAGCCAGGTTTTTATTCGTGTTAGCTACGCTTAAAAGACAATGAAAGTAACTTAATTTATAAATTATTATAAATGGCAAAATACTTACTTAATAATTTGAATCATATCACGGTACTTTGGTCAATTGACTTGCGTATTATTGAATCATATTGATTTGACTGAAAACCAATTAATGTGAGTATCATTAGTGAGTCAAATGATAGAATGGTGCAATTGGTGAGCAATGCAAATGGCTTATTTAGACTTTTTGATAAATTTTTCAATCATTCGGTACATAATGGGCACCGAAGTCTTGTAGTTGTGAGTGATCTTTTCTTTGCTTTCCACGATTGGTTTAAAAGATGCCCATACTTCTGGCTTCAAGTTAACTGCACACTTTTCCATGTTGCTGAACTGGTTGCATGTGACCGATGCCAATTCGTCAGTCTGCAATTAATCAATGCAAACAATCATCATTAAATGCTTGATTATTCTATTAGTCTGTCACTTACGTATTCCATAAGAATTGATTGAAAGTAGTTAGCCTGTTCCTCGCCACACACTCCCTTGATGGCGTCCGTGGAGCAAGTCTTATATGCCTGGAAGGCACAGCACAGTGGGCCAGTCCTCTGTCCAAAGTCCAACTCGACAACCTTCTCCAGCAACTTGATATGTTTGTCAGAGCAAATTCTTACTGTTTCCGCCTTTTCATCAGTGTCCAGACACTTCAAATTGTCGACAAACTCTGCAGACTTGTCATTGTCGGTGCATCGTTCATCGAGACCTTTCTTAACGGTACCATAAATCTTGCGAAGGAACATCTGTGGTGGACCAGTGACACAGTTCTCGTTGAAATCACTCAGACAAGCGACCGATTCCTGAGCATTTCTGTTGACGAGAAAATTGTCAGGTTAGTCTTAAATTAAGTATTTAGCCCAACTCGATAAGAACATACTTGCAATGACCCTGCAATTCTTCAATGCTGCTTGGAATTTTGATGTTACGATTGATAAGAAAAGCGGACTTGTAGGCACATTCATCCAGTTCGTCCGCAGTTTTGCATTGTGCATAGCTTCTTTCAAATAGGCAAGTCAACACTTCAGGAGAAAAGTATTAAATATGAAATTTAACATGTTTGAAGAGTATACCCAAAAATAAAGAAACGGCTAAAGAATTCATGTTTACTTGAAAGTTTTTTACTTTTGACAATTGAAATGAGTACTATGAAAGCAATAGATTTGTCTTTTATATCAAAGATTGCATCGAGCATTTGCAGTTGGTTCATTAGTGTCGGTCCGCATAAATAAAAGTGTCGGCAAAACCCACCGAAAGTGTTTATCGTCCAAAGGTATTAATTAGTGATCGAAATCAATCAATCAAGTGATGGACCAAAATATGGAAACAAATTCTCGGCTCAATCGTTTCATTCCCAAGCGGCGATGTATCATTAGATAATGGTAATGATGTCTCCAAGGCGACGGGTGACAATCAGAGGTCTGGTGCACTTGGCCAATCTGCATGGAGCAATTAAATGAGTTAATGAGACAAGTCCTACTAATGGCACACGCAACCAAAATGTCAAGTTCACGGTCAGTTGAGAGCCTTGTTTGGTCAGCCCAAATGGTTGCGCCTGACGGCTCACTCATTGCAGCGTGATGTTGCTAATGACTTTTAATGAAGCACTTTCGATTGAGTACAGATTTATTGTTCCAATAAATGCAATTGAACTGAGTGACATCAAAATAGGAGATGTGAGCAACAATAAAATGGCAAACAGACATTGGACGTGGGTGTGGGTGAGTGTTACGTGTGATTCTAGAGCCGACTACTGGGACACCTCGATCAGGTGTTTCAGTAGTCGAAGAAAAGATTTAATCTTTTTGTTATTTTCTGCTGTTTGTAGATCCATCGAGTCAATGTTCTGAAAGTTTCCGGCAATATCTGCAGGAAGGTTCTTGTGGCACACCTCGAGAGTCTGCCAGTCTGCACAGAACATTTTGTTCAAATCCCCTACCTGGTGGGGCAAAGTGGGGTTATCAGCGCAAACACAAGGCCAGATGCGACTTACAAACTTGGTGACCATGTTGTTCATGTATTCGATAGACTTTTCGTTCTTGCAGCCAGAACGAAGCTCCTTACCGATGCACTCCTTGATCTCATAGAAAGAACAACAGATGATTGGAAACTTGTCGTCCTTCTTCACCTGGTCAATCATTTCCAAGCGGAGGTGATATTGCGCCAAGCATCGTTTCGATTGGTCCGACATGAGCGAGTCCTTCAGGCAGTTGTAATGTTCCAAAAATTCTGTGGATTGACAAGAAGTTAGTGGTGGGCCAGAGGGAACCGGTCTAACTCGGCATTACCCTCCATTGCGTCATCCTCTTTACACAGGTGGTTGAAGGTGCTGTTGAACTTCTTATTGAGCAAGTTGAAAACCATCGAAGCAACTCCTTTCACACATTTCTGCTTGTACTCCTGAATGCAACTGATGGCGTCAAACTCACTGTGACACAAGGCCTGGAAGCTTTCCTTGTCCCATTTGACCTGCTTGCCAAGAAACATCAGCTGTTGGAAGCACTTCTCGGCTTTATCGAAGTTCGCCTCGCAATCATAGTCCTCCTGGACACTGAGACTGACTTGCCAAAAAGCAAGAAAAGCAAGAATTGACATTGATTTGAGACAAAACATTTTATAGTTTAGTGAAACTAAATTGCCGTTTGGCAGCATAGCCAAACCGAGCAGTGGCCATTGTTTATATAGACGGCAGGAAAAGCACCAATTACCAATCACAAGTTAATTTGTTTGTGACTAATTAATTGCCCTCGGCTAGCAGATGAACAGGTAGACACTAAAGCAAAGAGTACTCGGCAACTCAATAGAATTGTCAATCGTCTTGGCAGAAAGAGTGCACAGACTGTGAGCCTACAATTGTCAATTGAGTAATGTCCAATTAAAGCAAATTGACTGACACAAGTGGACTTTAAATCTTTCAATGGCGTGATCAATTCGAACTCGCTTCAGTCTCGCTGGTTTGCCTTGTTCCATGCAACCTAACAGTCGAAATTCGGTGGAACATGAACAATTCGACCCGATTCGTCAATGTCACTGCTACTGAAGACCAGAGCACTGTAGCCAGATTGTGCTGCAGCAATCATTAACGAGATCGAATTCTGAGTTAATGATCAGCACTTGACTAGTTCGCACCAGTGAGATTCATTCATCCACTTTAAACTTTCCAAACCTGACAGTGAAACATTCTGATGCAGTGAAAGCGGATGGAGGAAACAATTTATTTGCCGTCTGCCAAAGTTGGTCCAACTTTTGGGTCCGGGCTAGAGCTGTCCTGCGCGTGCATTAGTGCAGGAATGTTGTGGCCATTACTCAACTTGTCAATAACTCGATACACGCGCCAATATTGAAATGAACTCAATAGCCACTTACTACTGCAGAAGGTAGTGCGGCCCAGTGCTCAACTGCTCACTCCCCACAAAGGGTTACGTTTGCTGACTTCATCAGCTAGACAAATGGCGAAACCTAATGTGCTGAGTTGTGACCATCCATTCGGCAAGTGTTTCGTAGTGATGGCTTATTCGGTGTTTAATGCACCGTGACCGGGCGCGCTCACAACGAGAAGCCGATGTCGATACCGAGCCCAGAGTGGTCCGAGGTCACATGCTGACTGTTCCTGTTACTGTATTACACTTACTCGTTCACTGTTAAGCTCACCTAAAACTTTATGGAGCCTAACCAGACTAGTCTAAGTTGCCTCTGTTTGCACGAAAAATGAACTCAAGCCCGACTAATATAATTCGAGAAGGCCAAATCGAACGATTCATTCAATTTGACTTCACTTAATGACACCATTGAAACAGACCGATGGAATTGACTCGATGGTAAACAAAGGTTCACTGCTGGCCGAACAAACAACGATTAAACAGGTGTTAAGCAGTAAGCGATCAGTGCAAGGATCATCAAGGATGCACTGCCGAGTGATAAACTACCAGCTCGTCTCTTTAGGTTTCTATTGCCAGTCTCGATGGGGGTCGAGCGGGAAGAACTGCGTCAACACAATAGATTGCTTCTCCTGTTTCGTGGACGTCCACTTTCATCTTGATGATCGATTAGTAATAAGACCAAGGAATTATGCCAATCGCTCATGCCGGAAAGGCAAGCTATTTCTCAATTCGTTCGGTGACATTGTGCATTGTTGTCGATGACACTCACGTGCGTATTGAGGTGCAATGGCGGTTGTTACCGATCACCACGAAGAGAGACACCAAATAGATAGACCGAGTTTATAAATGCGCTCCGACTAATGTTCTTTCGCTGTTGACCGTAAATTTCGTCGTGATGGACAAACATCAGCTTGACTTTGTGGATCATTACTATGAGGCCGATGACCATCAAGACACGTATACTTACGACAAGACCAAACGCACTTGGTCGTACATTTTGCGAAATGAGGTAGAATGGCAAGGAGTGTTGAACTTATCAACAGCGCACATCTTGGCCCTTTGGGGTGTGTACCGACTTCTTATGTATGGCTTTGTCTCATACAAATCTCTGCTCTTCACTTACGTGCTCGGTATTTTGTGCAATGACTTGTGTGTCCTCTTGTGACCGACTGATTTGTCCCCTTTCTAGCCGCATTGACCGGCATTGGATCTTTAGCAGGTGCTCACCGGTACTTCTCTCATCGAGCATTCAAGGCGCATTGGCTATTCAAATTATTTTTGCTCTACTGCCACACTACCTCGGGACAGCGTTCTGCAGTGAGATGGGCCCGGGAACACCGAACACACCACAAATATTCAGGCACTGACGCTGACTGTGTCAATATCAACCGAGGTTTCTTTTTTGCTCACATTGGCTGGCTACTGATCAAGCCTCACCCTGAGTGCGAAAAACGAATGAACGAATGCAATGTTTCTGACTTGATGGATGACCCAATAATACGCTTCCAGTACGAGTACTACACACCACTCATGATTCTGAGCAACATCGTCATTCCCACCCTCGTGCCACATGTCTTCTTTGGAGAAAGTCTTTTGGATTCATTCCTATGGGTTTTCGCAATACGTTACGTGTACACTCTGCACATTGCTTTTTCCGGTAAGTTTCATTAAATAACATTCACTCCCTCATCTTCCAAATCCAACAGGTAATTCGGTGCTTCATGTCCATGGCACAAAGCCTTATGACAAACGATCCACAGCGACACATTGTACATGGATGATATGGGCCACGATGGGAGGAGCATACCACAACTACCACCACGTCTTTCCATACGACTACACTGCCAACGAATTTGGTCCATCGAGAAGTTTCAACGTGAACACTTTATTAATAGACACGTGTGCCAAAATCGGACTAGCCTATGATCTCAAAAGAGCCTCTCCAGAAACAATCGCTAGGTGGAAACATAAGTACGGAGATCCAGAGGAAGCGATCCCCAAGCGAAGTGCCTGGTTTGATTGGACTTTGGGAATGTTTTTTAGTGCATCACCTATTTGGATGGCTCTGGTCGGTCGATTCCTTGTCTACACTCTCCAAACAAGCCTTATAAACTCACATTGAGTGAATCAGAGTCAATGTTTTATAATTGAGTACACTGTAAATATAATACGATCTAAGCTACGGGATCATAAGTTGTGGGAAGTGAACTGTATGATAACAACTGGTCATTGATCAGTGTGAGGGCATTGCAACAAATAGCATTCAATCTAGTTTGTGTAGACAAATCGATATTTCCTAGCTTGAAGATTGTCTTTCATTCAGCGGTTAATTAACAAATCAAATCGGATAGAGCGAAACCACTGAGAGAATTAAAAACCAAATAAGATTTAATTGAATACCAAATACGCTTCACTTCTGCCATCTGATGGGGCAATTCAATACAATACATATTGTTACTCGACAGTTGCCTCTACATTGTACTTGTTGGCAATGTCCTGATCAAGCTGTGTGTAGCACCACCAATAGACAATGTTGAACAACAGAAAGCATACTGGAAATATGAAACGACACTTGCGGTCAATTGTGTCTGCCAACTTCTCCCCTTGATAATTTCTGTACCAGGCAAAACAGAAAAATGAATGAGTTGGCTTCTTTGTAGCTGGTTGGGACGAATTGGCCAAGTTGAGAGGCAAGCTCAGTGAGATTTGGCTCAACTTGTTCACAGAATGCACCACTGGTGGCTCATGGTCTTTAGAAATTATATTCGTGGCGGTCTGCAAGCAAACAAGCGGAAATGAACAGGTCTGTGGTGAGGCAATGCTTACGTCACTATTTTGCCTCAACATACAGCCTTTCCGGGCATCGAGCACCGAAAATACTTGTGAATTACGTCTAGGCAGCTTGGCGACCTTCTCATTTTCCTTCTTCTGACGCTCAAGTTCTTTGGCTTTTTTGTTGGTCGCATATCGGCAAATGTATGAAACCAGAGCAAATTCAAGCAGAGACAAGAATATGAGACAGGTGCAGAATGCGATCCATACGTCCAAGGCATGGATATACCCAATTCGAGGCAATTTGTCTCGAGTAGACTGGGAACTAGTTACCAAAGTCAGCATTGTGGTCATTCCTAGGAATGCCTTTCAGAGAGAACTCACATTTATAGAAAATTACCTAGAGATACTCGAGCTGGAGCGGCAGTGATTTGCATCCAGAATGAAAGCCACGAGATCATCACGAACAGAATGGAAGGTAGGTAGATCTCGAGAAAGTAGTTGTTCCATTCTCTTTGTATGACCAGCTTCACCATGATCTGACTCATCATGTCCATACCATAAATGTCCTCGAACAGGTCCGACTTGGCAATGGTGCTGTCATTGAACAATTTGTATCCGACCAGCTTGAAACCTTGAGACATATGTGCTTATTAGTTGGGACGACCATTAATGACCTAATTAGGCGGTCACTACCTGTCATGAGGAAGCTTTCGAGGTTACGGAAAGGGTGATCCATGCGCCATACCAAAATCATGTCGTTTCGTGGGTATGAGCGACTTTCAAGCTTGATGAAACACTCTTGCTTGTCGAAGGGAAATAGGGCAAAGTCAAGGTAACAGAAAAGATTTAGCAAAAGACTGGAGAGACAGTCAGTAGAGAGCCATTGGAGAAATAGTGACTTACTTGAGTCGAGTGTGCACGTAACCGTCGGTCCGTAACTGGCCCAGAATAAGAGTAGCTTCGCCTTGGATGATACTTGTATCAGGGTCCTTAATGTTTGGCACTCCCAACTTGGGTGACCAGATTCGATCGAGGTGATAGGCGTCCAGAGGCATTGTTACAGGCTTTTTGCTGCAGTTATTAATCAGTCGTTGGTCCATCCACTCAAGGTCAATCTTGAGAATGATCTTGTACTCAGAGTTGATCTCATCCACCGAGGCCATAGAGTTCATGTCAATGCTCACGTTCACATTCAATGGAGGGTTGTACTCGAGACTTTCGTTAAAGCCAGGTCTAAGGAATCGTTTGTAACTAACTCCCGATGTAGTCTTTGTCAGCCAAGTGGTTAGGTCGCTATTTGACTTGAAACATTCGTTTTTCTTGAAAACCGCATTGGTGTCCACCGAATTTGGCGAGTCAAAGATGAACGCAAGAGCAAATGGTAACAAAATAATCAAACCAACGCAGACAAATTGCTTGCACGCAGCCATCGCTACAAGCGAATGCCAACTGAACTGCACTTTCCACTGGTGCACCAATATTGACTCTATTGACGGATGCGACTACGTCGGACCAGATTAACCCGACTGGGCTAATGAGACCAAATGGAGCAAAGTGTCAAGTGGGATTAGGCACTGGCACTCGAGTGCGATACTGCCATCGGTTAATTAACTGTTGACATTAAACCGTGACGAGTGATCGACAAACTAGACTAGACAGATTGCCTCTGGCAACCAAAGTCAAGTTCAATAGATAGGGGGAAAATTTACTGGATTTGAGCACAATATAAACAAGGAAGGCAAAATAAAAAATATGAACAAAGTGTACAAAGTGTACAGTTGGTAAGAGAGAATCACAAGGACAATCACTACTCGGTCTTCTTGCGTTTCAAATAGGAACGCACGTAGAAGTTTCCAAACATGGCAATGAAGATGACAGCCTGTGAAACGGGCATCATTCGGTAAACCAATGGGTAACCGTGGTGGAGCATGTTGAGACACAGCCCGTAGAAACCAATTATTGCGAACTGGGTCAGTTGAATCTGAGTGATATACTTCTTCCACCATAAGTATGGCTGAATCTTTGGCCCAAACGAGGCGAGTGCGTAGTACGAGTACATTATCACGTGACAGAAGCAATTGAGCATTGCGAACAGACCCAGCACGGGCATTGTGGGACTAATCTGCTTGGACAAAACTCAATCAGCAATGTCTAAGAATGAAATGCGGAATCACTCACCCAAGACGAGATCCACCCAATGATGGGTACCGAAATGTGGTGATAGATGTGGAGTGTAGACAGTTGGTTCTCCTTTTTGCGGAGAATGAAGAAAAATGTATCGAAGTAATCGACAAACTTGGTCCATTGGTAGTAGTAGAACATGTCCACTATCCGCATGGCCTCTATTGAACGATCCATTTGGGAGGGAAAGCGAAAGTCGAGCAGACGAGAACCAAACCGAGTCCAAACAAGAGACTCGTACAGGAAGAAGGCATTGATTAGCACCAGAAGAATGTTGTATATCAGCATAGGACTTCGCAACTCGTATGGCTTGCGAGTCCGCATCATTCGAGTGCCGAAAGCGACGATGGCAATGTAACCAAAGGTGAACATCAACAACTTCCATGGCCCGCCCGACATGAGCCAGAAGTTGACTGTACGAGGGTCACAGCTGTCGTCCCAATACTGGTTCAGCAGATGACCCAATGACTGTGTACTGATTGCGGTCATCGTGGTGGGATGAGTCGACAGAACTGGATCGAACTCTTCACTGGAGCTGCTGAGAATGAACAGGCACATTAGATAAATGAACAGCCTCAATGGAAAGCGACTTGAATGAAATGGAAGGATTCGACTACATTGACACTTTAATAAATAACTCCAAACAGTTCAAATCTGACAAAAACCACCAACACAAGACATTACAGGAAAATTGCTAAATTGCTCTCATCAAGACAAGGAGTGCTACATTAAGACCTATTTTAGACAGCTTCTACCTACCCAAAAGACTGTGTCCTAAGCTGATTGAGAATATACAGAGAGACACTTTGTCCGTTAATAGTCGATTTAGGAACACAAATCGAAGTACTAACGAGAGGTATGAGGAAAGTGGCTACTCGATGGAAAGGGAGATGCAACACTCGTTCTCGACCAGTTGCATCGAATCAGCCAAGGCAAATGGTTAGAATCCGAGAGAGGCACTTTGCTTGCATCATTCAACGCTGCTCATATAGCACATGTTCAGTGAAAGCATACCTTGTGATTAGTCGTTCGATGGGCTGATTGAAAATAATCTGAGAATATCAACTGCAAGACACCTCAAATGGACATGAAAGATCAGAGAGTGCAAACAGTCAAACAAGCACGACAATAAAACACTGAACGGACCAATCGATGTTTGATTGGTTGAACGGTCAGTGGTGCAACAACAATCACTGAGCAGACCAATTGATGCACCACGACACTTGTGTGCCGCACAGTTGATAAATCGATAGTGCCTATTGCTCGGCGCTGACTAGGTAAATAAGTCAAAGAGATGCGAAACGTAGACTTGGGAAAAACATAAAAAATATTGCACGCAGAGAAAGTGAAACCAGACAAAGGTTGTTGATAGAGTACACATGTAGAGAGAAATGTCACTGTCAGCCGACAGATCACTCCAGATTGGGCAGAACAATCAGAGGAAATGACACTGTGGTAGAGACAATTCCGAGCAAAGGTGATCGGAAGGCACGTTGGTCAGCTGCCACAGGACACAAGAGAGACAGGCTAACTCAAAGGTGGCCAGAATAGCGACACCGAAGCCAATCGAACGCAAACACAGACAACATACACTAGCCAATGACACTCGGTGCGCCCAACGGTGAAATACAATCCTACTGATTAGCTGCGCTCTCACTGACCAACTCGGTTGACTGTGCTAAATTGACTTGCTTCGACGAGCACGCCGACTGAACACAGTGATTCCAATGCAAATGGCACTATTCGGACCAACAGCAGAATCACACTACTTTACAGTAAGATGAGCACACCGTTATAATTACTACTAATGACCCATCACTAATGACAACGTGCTAATTGAAACACTCAAAATTCAACTTGCTATCCAATGAAATGTGATCCACAAGCAGTGGGAATCGAATGGAAAGTTCATTGAAAATCCCAATTGGTATACAAGCATTTCACATGTTCTTGGTACTAATTGCCCAGCAGAATTCATACATTGTTAATGTCCATTGTCACAGGCACTTCACCCAAATGAGAAGATTGAGAGTTATATTCCACTCACTTGTGACAAATCATATGCAACTTTGGTGGTGTCCTGGCCTTGCGTGGCAAATACATTAGTTTGATGCAAGGAGATAAATTTGAACTGTTGTGGTCGTCACGAGTACGTTTACGTACTTGTGTCAGTCGATGATATCAAAGTAACCATCGTCGGACTACCCCCAAGCAAAGTAACCTGTCGCTCCTATAAATAGCTTGAATCAACTTTCTTTTAATGGCTTTTCAATCAAAACAATCGATACTACTGAATCCACACCAACCAGCTACAGTGCTAGTTGAAAATATAGCATCTTAGCCTGAACTAATTAGGACTAACCAAATTAGGCCGAGCAAACCCAATCGGAAATGAAGTCTCGCCACTTGAGTTTTGCACGGAAAAACAGTGGCGATTGATTGGCCACACGTGTAGCGCAACGGTCACTGTGCCTCCTTTCAAAGGGAAACAATCAGACTGTTTGAGCAGCAAACAGAGCAATCGTGTCAGTTATTAATTAGTTTAGTGCCATGAGCCTCAGTTCACTTTAGAACGGCCTTCAAACTCGTCATAAAACACTTTCCGCAAATGCGGCACAAATAGTTAACACTTTGGTGCAGACTGCAAACATAGCCTTTTGAGATGAACCATTTCGAATCTTAATGCTGCATAGAGCAATGGACTTGGAATGCGGAATTGAACTTACCGAATGAAATGAGCATTGCAAGGTGGGGAGGGGTCAGTGGTGAGAGATGGCATCGTTTATGAAACGGGTTGAGTCACTCATTCACTTGTCAGGGAATTCGATCCCAAAAGTGAATCACACGAATGTGCTCAATTAGCTCAAACAGTGAATGGTAGTTGGTGTTGAGACAATTGAGCTCGATAAAAGCACGAATGCAACTGGCACAGAATATGAAACAATATAAGCCCCACTGGCAACAGCTAGAGAATGTGCTTATGAATGGAATCGATGTCAACAATACATCTTCCATTTGTTCTCGATAATAATTCCGCACTAAGTGCAACTGAATGACAGAACAGTCGGCAATGCCTGTCTGGCCTGCCTAAATATAAAACTGTATCAAGTGTGCGCCAGTACATTCTGCCAATAATATCTCACGTCTATTAATATCCATTGTGTCTGTGTGTTTGTATTATTTCGCAGTTCGGTGTGCGCAGAATAGAGGAAGGCGACGAACACAGTCGACGAAATATCAGCCCAATATCACAGTCACCATTTGTCGACTTGTCATATGCAAGACAGTCGTACTCAATCCTAACTGGTCCACACTGCTCCACTGACATTGCACATTGACCGAAGAGGTAATGGCCAATTACCACCAAGGAAACTGTCCACATGTAGAACGGTAGCAATGCACTTACATTACTGTACAGTGTACACTCCACTGGCCTTCTTTGTCTCATTCATAGTCGCTCAGTGGTTCTGAAAACGATTAAGTGCCTCTCTCCATTAACCAATTGATGCAACACCAGGCCATAGCAACACATGACGTCCCACGATGTTAGAAAATCCAAGGCACAGACACTTCTTTTGGTGCAATCACGCCCAATACTGCTCATTACAATTGTAATCGAATTAGTGCACTGGCCAGGATAAGAGTCGTACAGTGCGCACGGTTGCGACCGGCAATTCGCATGACTTGTTATGCACATCCAAGGATAGACAAATGGCAACAAGATTTCTGACCGGAAAGAAGTGTGCGCCCTGTAGTATGCCAAATACTTTATTCTGAGTAAGTAAAATTAGCCAGCACAGGTCTATTCTTCCTGATCTAATCCAAATCGAGGGCTTTCCACACATGGCAATGACAAACATTGTATTCGATTTGACTGGCTTCCGGCTATGAGTGATACCACTGGTCAGTGCACTAGTGTTCAGTGTTCTATTCAACGGAACTGGACATTAAATAGCCAACAGGTGAGTAGTGCACGTTGTGGCTTCCGTTCTTGAATGTGAAGACTTGTGGCCAGGCAGAATCGAGCCAATTTGATTGCCTAACTTGATAGTACAAATGAGTTTATTACACAGAAATATAGCAAAATCACAGTCCCATGGAATCACTATGATACAAAGAGGGACGGGGACAAAGTAGCGGGAAAAGGGATTCACAAATGCAAACTATTCGACCTTTTTAGTCTTTTTGTAAGACTTTATGTAGAAGTTGGCAAAGAAGCCGAAGAAGATCGGAGGCTGACTAGTGGCGAGCCAGAAAGCGAAAGAAGGGTATCCGATGGCGAAGCTGTAGACCACCACGCCGTATATACCCAGCAGCAAAAATTGAATCAACTGGATTTGTGTGATGTACTTCTTCCACCAAAGATAAGGCTGGATCTGAGGACCGAGTGCGGCCAGGGCATAGTACGAGTACATGATCACGTGCACGGTCGAGTTGAGCAACGCGAACAAGTTGATGGCAGGCACGGCAAAAACGTACCAAATGTAGTACCAACCGAGGATTGGTACGATGCTGTGGTGGTACAGGTGCAGCAAACTCACCTGATTATCTTTCTTACGCAACACGAAAAAAATCGTATCGAACAAGTCCACAAACTTGGTCAGCCAGTAGAGGTAAAACGACCACACCTCCTCACGGGCATCCTCCGTGTTGTATTTGGTATCATCCCACTCGGGATACTTGAAGTTGAACAATTCCTGTCCGTACTTGAGCCAAGACTGAGAGGACAAACAAACAAATGGTCACGAGAGCAAGAGCCATAAGGCAACCTACCAGTGACTTGAGCAGAAAGTAAAAGTTGATCACCACCATCGAGCTGTTATACACGAGCATGGGCAGCCTCAGCTGGTAAGGCTGTCGCTTTCGCATCATCGAAGGTCCCAATTTGGTCACAAACAAGAGGTACGCCCCGATGACAAAGAAAGTAAACCAAGGACCTTCCCGAATAAGAGGCAAACCAGAAGTTCGCGGATTGCCATTCTCTTGCCAGTATTGGGACAAAAGATACCGAATTCCGTGATTTGGAGTTTCACTTTGCAAATTGGCCATATCGGTTAATTCCGATGGAGAATCACACTTGGCACAAGTCTATTTCGAATGTGTAGATGGGCTGCTGGTGGATTGGGGCGAGTGTCGCTACCGAAAGTGAGATAACACCGAGACAGCGAACATGACAACTAAGATCAAGTGATTCGAGTGAAACAACTTGGTCGATCGTGATTCAGGTGAGTCACAAGCGAGAGCGCAGTGAACAAGCCAAAACAGGCCAAAACAGGCAATATACTTCTAACGACAATCAAGTGCACCACCATGGAAAGCACATGGTCAGCACGGGACAGTATTGTTCGTGCAAATTGTCCTCTCATTCAGAGAGACAGAAGGCGACTTTCGATTACGTCCACTGGTAGTTCTGCAGTTGCCTGTGGCACCAAACCTCTTTGTTCAGCCTCACCTCTTACTTGCTGTTCATCGGCTATCAGTCACTTCTGTTCTCTACCAGTCCATTGATCGGAACACTTGGCATATGTCATAACCGCATAGGAAATGGGAGTTATCACTGATCGCTGATTAGTAATTGCAATTGTATAACCAATTGTGCTTGTGTGATCAACACATGCGAAATGGTGCAAATGAGCATCAATTGTAGGACACCAAAATGAACACGGAAGGGTTCACACTCAACTTTAGGGCAAGGCGTCAATTGTCAACATTGCGCATATTTAACAACATTGCGACATTGTCGATTGGGAAAATCAAATAAAAGCTAAAGGGGCACTGATGCCAACAAGACAGATTATCGGCCTTCACTGGTGCGCATTGTCAACTCATCTGCCAAACGGTCATAAATTATGCAATCTCAATTTTCCAATCTAAACTTTGCGAATTTAGCAAACAAAGAAATGACCACATTGATAACATTTTAGAAAATCAAGTTCGCCTCTACAAATGATGTCTTTGCTCGCCTGATCAGTGATGCCATTTATTCCCACCATTGATTTATTACTTGTCACGAAAGTCTCCATTGTCACAAGCAGATCATCATCACTGATTGCACAGTACATTTTTACTATTAAGCTCGGGTAGTGCAGTAAGTGCACAAGTTAAATTCAAGAAGAATCTAATTATTTACGAATTTAGTAATTATTAATTATTAATGTGCATACATGCAGATTATACAAAGATTATTACCTTGAAATCAAATTGATAAAAATATGTTTACTCACCATTTCAACGATGATTTATTGATTCAATTGTTTTGTCCATTTGCTACTGAATTCAATTGGCCTACATTTTCAAGAAAATTCGGCAAATTCAAAATACCAATAGTAAAACGAGGAAATCATGGAAGTGATGTAAGTCGCATAATGTAACTCAACTTCATTCATGACTCGAGAATCCAGACAGTCATCAATGGGCTTGTGCTTCTCATTGTGCCATTTAAATGTTTGATTGGCTGGCGGCAAACTATTTATAGAAATTAACGTACTCATTAGTGCTATTGAAAGAAAAGTAACAACAAAAAAGGCAAATGAACTTTTGGCTTATTGTGCAGTTATGACTGATTCAATCAATCTCGTTGGATGAAACCGACAAAACGCAAACTCTGCGCAAGTCTGCTGCAAGACATGCATGTCTGTCTGTCCTGTGCACAACATGTTTACATTGGCCACACACGTGCACGTGGCTGCTAACAACATTCGTTGAGACTTGTTAAGATTGATTGATTGTGTCAACTGGTTAGGTAGATTATGTCTGATTTGCGAAATATTGAATTTTGGATTTTGAATTCTTTTGACAACTCGATGTTTTTGACAGTAATTTGCTGGAAGTGATCAACCATTGAAAAACATTACATGAACATTATGCACTAGGTGATTTCATTACACTCGGCAATTGCTAATTATGATTATTGTATTCAAGGGCCGGTAGACCTCTACTTGGAAAACCCCATAAAAAGGTAAGATTGAACAAAAAAATGATTGGACAGAATTTATTGAATGATTTGTCTATTTGGAATGACCAATTGGAAGTGACACATTGTTGCGATTTGATTGATTGTGATTAAAGATGTAATCGGACAAAGGTTTGATTGCTTGCTTGTTGCCACCAAGAATGGAACGAAATAAATAAATGAGAGACTGACTATGGCCAAATGGCTACACCGATACCGTGATATTATTATGTACAAAGTGATTGCGTCCCAATGTGGCCTCCACTCGATTAGTTTGAACAATTGATCGATCTGGTTATACGGACTGGATCGTGATTTGGGTGTGTTTTCCATTCGAATTGGCCACATGGTCATTTGAGGACTCGGAAGTAAGCTTGCTCGTCCCGTTGGTTGCACTGGCAGGCTTGACAATGTCGTTATTGTTCTGGTCGAACTGTTTCGAACTGACAACCTTGTCGCCTCTCTTCTCATACAAACGGTCAATCTCTTTCTGGTAGTTGGTCTCGATCGTTTTCCGTTTGAGCTTCAATGCCGCTGTGAGAATTCCATTGTCTGGAGACCACTCATCAGGCACCACCTTGATTCGGACCGGAATCTCCTTCTTGCCCAGACTGGCCGTTTTGGCCACTTTGACGATTTCCTCATAGATTTCCTGCTCAATCTCATTATCGTCGCACTTGTTTCTAAATGTACTCAAGTGCTCCTTTCCAAGTTTTAGCACGAGTTCGTCTAGTGCTTTCTTGTTGGGACTGATCAATGCTACTAAATCAATGGAGAAGGCACCACCGTACACACAGATGTTGTCCACGTATTGACACGCCTTGAGGGCAGACTCCACCTAAACAGATCCGTTAGAACAGACTGAACCTAACTAGGCTTAACACTGCTTACCTTTCCCAAAGAAATGTATTCTCCATTCTGTAGTTTAATGAGATCCTTGCGTCGATCAATGATCTTCATGGTTCCATTCGGGTATATTTGACCAATGTCGCCTGTCCTGAACCATCGTGTGCCTTGCCTGTCGATGAAGAATGCCTCTTCTGTTTGTCGAGGTAGTTTGTAATATCCCATGGCAATGCTATTTCCTCCAATCAGAATCTCTCCCCTGGGGTAAGGTTTATCTTTGGAGGAGTATCCTCCTTCGGGCCAGTCTTTGAGTCTGAGTTTGACACCACCCAAAGGCGCCCCTACACAACCATACTCGAGATCATCAAAGTCCATGGCCAAAGCAGCTCCAGTGGTTTCTGTTGCTCCATATCCTTGAATCAAGGTGATATCTAGGGCCGACTTGATAGTGGCTTGTGTCCTGGCGTTCAATGGGGCACCACCAACGATCATGTAGGCCAAGTTTCCCCCCAACTGTTCTTGTACTTTTTTGCAGAGTAATTTTCTCACAATGTTGCACTTGTACCCTCTTCTGGTCCACCTTGATTTGTAGTCCATCAGGAATTTGAAAACAGACTCCGAGACAGGCGTACGGGAACGTAATTTTTCATTGACTTCCTTAAGAATTCTATCCAGCACCAGAGGTACTGCTGTGATCACAGTGGGACGCAATAGTTTGATGTCACACTTTTGTCCAAGGGCCAGGCCCGGGGCTGAATCAGTCAAAGTAAACGGTGATGCATAACCAATTTTGACTCCACCTGAATGAAAGTTCTATTAGATAAGAGTACAATAGTGTCCAATTTACCTAGGAAGAAGAAACTCTCAACGGTGAGCTCTAGTACATGAGCCATGGGAAGGTAGGAAATATAGCTGTTGTACGGAGCTTCTTGGATTACATCTTGGACTAGAATGTATAAGGATTGGACTGATGAGGTAAACTGGCGGTGCGTCATCAATGCAGCCTTGGGAGTACCAGTAGTCCCCGAAGTGTACATGATGATCATCAGATGGTCAGGGGTGGCTCGGAACAGCGGTCGAACTGTGCCTTCTTTCAAAGCTCTTTTGCCCATTTGTTCGAGCTCACTAAGCGCGACTGTCTCAATGCTGTCGTCAAAGCCGGCAAGGTCGGGCTTTTTGTAGCCATCGATGTAGATTACTCGCCTGACTGAGTGGCCATCTCTCTTCAAGACCTTTTCTACCAGAGGCAGGCTGTCGATGGACGCAATCACGGTGCTCACTTGTGTCTCCATGATGCCATGAGCAACTCCATCAACACCTAAACAAACAACCAACTTTGAGACTACCAAACCATACCGTGCGCACACAAACCTAAATTGGAGAAGAGAGTGACAATGGTCGCTCCTGTCCGAATGATGGCTTGAGCACAAATCATCCATTCGACTCGAGTTTCCGAGATAATGAGTACTTTGTCCGAGGATGCTACTCCTTTGGTAAACAGAGCTTGGGCCAGACTGCGGGTGAAGGTGTCTACTTGTCCATAGGTAAGCCATTTGTATTCGCTGAGACGATAACGCTTCAATTGACGACCGTCGATGCGACGAGATTTGCCTTGGTCGTCGAGAGACTCTTCTTCGGAGAGCACTTGACGATAGCCTGTTGAGAGAAAGAAAGAGTGGCGATGAGTTATGTTGCTTGTGAATGGACTAAGGAACAGTCTCCGCTAAATTTGCACTGGTTGCCTTTACTGCCAAATGGACACCTCGCTTGTCAAGTGCCATTGGGCATTCCGTCAACATGCCAATCAAATGGCGTATTAATCAATCTTTCCTAACAAGGAATGTTTGTTACCCGCATTTTCAATCAACTCGCAAGAAAGACACTTGCGAGTTTCACGAAAGACTAACCATCGGCTAGTAACCAACGGGAATGACTTTCCAAACAAATGAAAACCAAGTCACATACCGAGGGCTTGAGTGTTGGCGCCATGCACCTGCACTATTCGGTCGAGCATCTCGGTGACCGTGTCCAGTTTGATGATATCGTGTTCCTTCTTGACGCTGTCGTTGCGCACATACGTGACCGACATCATTTTCTCTTCCTCCTCTTCATCGGAGATCATATTATTCGGGTTGAGCATGAGCGGTGGCACGATTTGTTTCACTCGGTTGCGTTCCGTTTTGGATCTTCTCTGCCATGGCTTTTGTGATACAAAATAAATGGGTAACGTGAACCAGGTGTAGAGTTGAACCACCGAAATGAACGCGGCCATGAAGACGTTGACCAGAATGGAGCGCGCCATTTTGGACACTTGTTGGGAGACCTGTGGGGTAGAGCGGTAAGAGGACTGTTGTTGTGGCTGTTTTGTTCGAATCAATCAAATAACACACTCAGTCCCGAGGAACTAACTGGCACAAAGTCTATTTAACAATTGGCGACGTTGTTCGAAAGCATCAATTCACAGAACTCGGTACTAGGAAGGTGCCAATGTGATTAAGCTATTAGGGGCGGGCACCGTAGCAGACACCGGGTTGGTCGCTAATTAAGCTAGATTAACACTAGTCTGCACGAGCCAACTGAGATGAATTGCAAACTAGCCGGATGGTGTGGCGATGCACAAGACCTTGAACTGGTTCTTGTCAAGTAACACTTTGTTGTTGGGATTCACTGGCTCGGACTCTACCGGCAGTGGTACAGTGGGGTAGAGACATCTGATTAGAACACAGATGAGAAGAGGACACAGTACTGACCCATGGGTTGCAACCAGCAGATAAAGACGTGTTTAGTGGAAAGTGCCCAAATGTGGTGCGATATTAACAAAAGTTTAGCCAAGTGCACAATCAGGTGACAATTAGACCGAGGAAGGGAAACGGTGTTATCGATTGATATCGAGCGAGGATGGTATTGCCGAAAGAGGTCTGGTAATAGTCTATATTAAGACTAAGCAGTACGCACCAAGGCGATCGAAAAAAACGAAAACAAAATCGAATGGCCAACACGAGCGCGTCAGAAAACTTAACCACAACCAGTTTAGATTGATCGACACTTGGTCATCTTTGCGCCTCGCCACTGTTTTCAATTAAACTTGGATCAAAAGTGAGAGCGCAAGCATGCAAGTGCGCCAATGTATCGAACAGTGTGCAATGTTTGTTCTATTCATTGCCACCGTTCAATGTGAAAGGTGTCCCATTGGCTAGTGCCACTTTTGCGTTCGATTCGATAATTAAGTTTGCTTAAATTCAGCAGCAAACGCAGCCGAACTTACAAGCGACTGTTTGACTAACATTTGCACTACACATTGATCTAATGGGAATCTCTCTGTCTTCGCAGTACAGCTGACACTTGTTGGCACAACAAACAGATCCACACGATCGAGCGAGACATCAATTCGATTGCCACACTACTAAAGCATTGGTCATTGTCACTTGGAGTGGTCACCGATCGATTCATAAATCATACCTGGCCTAGTTGCGTCTCGATACAGTCTGATCTCGAGTCAGTGTGACTTTTCACGAGATCTCTTTTGACTGACCAATTCTGGGAGACAATCTCGCTAGTTTGTCGATCGATGGCTTCACTGGTGTGCACCGGGCCATTTCGTCGTTGTCTCAATTGATGTGGAAATTCGGGGTCGCCAACTGACCGTTGCGGGCTTTCCTTGTCACTGTTCATTTGAATGTTCTCAATTGCTGCAGTCGTGTGTAGCTCGGCGAACGCATCACTTTTCTCTCTGGTGTTCTTCTCCGACACTCTCTCGGTATTATTGTTTAGGTCGACACTTTGCGCATCCATCGCGACGAGTGCTAGTGCAATGCTTCTCTCAAGATTTTGTTTAGGATGTCTTGTCTTCAGACATGTGTGCTTCGATCGAGTGTTCTAATGAAGACTTAAATTCACTTGAATGTTCCAACACTTAATACAAACACTCAATCAACCAACAAAACATTTCAGATGACTAGACTTAACCGATGAAAGCCAATCAGTGGGGAATGTTATATGCATTCGAGTTGTGGAGAACACCTCAAAGTAACTTTTGTCGTTGTTTACTTCACTGGTGGTCAAGTGACGAGGTAGCTACAGCATTGATGTAACATCGAAATCCCCTTTGCCGGTGGAATTCAGTGACGTGACTTGATTAACTTGCACTAAACCAAGCAGATTGCTGTTTGTAATTATTTTGTAATTATTACGGTAACAAACAAAGTAAACCATTGCTTTAGTTTGAATCGTCCATTCGTGCATGGTACATTGACAACATCGATTCTGACCTGAGGGACGATATTTGCGTCACAAGTTAGTTTGAGCCTTTCGAGTTAATAGAGGAAAGTTTCATTGCGAAAAGTTGTTTTGCCATTTGAGTTCAGAAAACGAACCATTAAACACTACTAATTGGCTGTGGAGCGTTTTAAATCTCATCCTATCAATGAGTGCATGGAAACAATGTTGTAGGGTCACTCGTAAAAAGGGACATTGGCGTGGATGGAAGTCGATCATGACTTGTTGCAAATATATTCCATCTGACACATCGACACTTCATTGCACAACGCCAAAATAACAGTGGAAGTCTTTTCAATCGACACTCTTACACCAATCGGCAATTGAACTGAATGAAGGGGATTCCATTGTGTCGAGTGGCAATTAGTAACATGTAATTTACCTCAGTTATGCAGAATAAAATGGACACTTGTCGTCGAACTGAGCCAATTAAACCATCTCATTGACTACTACGTAGTGACAGTACTGTAGTGAATGGAAACATGTTTATACTTGAGCATTGATTTGAACACATCCAAATCGTGTCTGGCAATCTGTCCCATGGCTGTCTATTTTAGGATAATTTGAACCATATCGTCACACCAGTGAACATAATATCAACACATCAACAGTGCTCGATTGGCACTGCCTCAAGTTGATTAACCGAAAGAACACTGAAGGTATCCTGGGTTGGTATTAGATATAACTTCGTTCAGTGCCGGCACGAAGTTAAAACAATATTTCTGTGGATTTTATTAATATTTTAAAAGGATTAAGTTGCAAATATGCTGAATTTAATGCGAACTGAGCATTCTACGAAGCGACTGTTAACATTTTTCAACAGGAAGCTATTGTTTAAACATTAAAGTTTAGTCTAAACTCAAATGAGTCTGTGGTGCCCCACTGACTGAGTGTGAGAGGCTTTCACTAACAGTTTTATGGTGGTCAGTAGGAAATGCGC
Source organism: Rhizoglyphus robini (assembly GCA_023373905.1). NCBI lineage: Eukaryota > Metazoa > Arthropoda > Arachnida > Sarcoptiformes > Acaridae > Rhizoglyphus > Rhizoglyphus robini. The sequence goes on along the minus strand of JAKIJQ010000001.1, from coordinate 5,786,530 downwards.
TTATAACTTCCCCTTATCTATTATGGTCAGTGCACTTGTTGATTACACTTTCGAGGGTTTCCATCGATTACGACATGACATTACTTGTCATTGCCACCTAATAAAAAATATTCAACGAAAGTGGCGACATCTATTGGCAGCTGTTACATGTTCAAGTTATCAATTGCCACAATTGAACATGTCTTGCTTGAATGGTTAATTATTGCTAGAGTAGTTCAAATATGTTTTATTTTCTATTGATTTTATTCAACAAAGAGAACCAAAAGAAAGGAAAAAGATGTAAGTCACTGATAAGTTAGAATGACTTCAACAGAAATGACTAAACCGGTAGGGCGTGACACATAAATAGTTGGCCAACGACAAGGACAGTGTGAAGGAAATGCAAACATTGCCAATTAAAGGCAGTTCAACCAGTTTTGGATAGTTGCTTCAGACGGTGGTCGATTGTACACCAGGTTGCCCACTAGTCCGGACAATAGTTCAAATTGTGATTCGTCTGATGATGATGAATGTCCATCGCAGTGACAGTGACAATATCAGTTGGGAGCAAGTCACAAATATTCCAATAGTCCAGTCTTGCAGATTGTTTGGCCGAATTGTTCGATTGTCGGTTCCATCGCCAGATCGTTGCATACGTGCTTTGATCATTTGGGCTGGTGGTTTCTTGAGATCGTAAGCCAAACCACATTTCTCGAAAAAGTCGATCAGTAGTGTGGTTAGGTTGAAGTTGTAACGAAAGCCTAACTCCGAAGCAGAATAATCCCAGGGAAAGGTGTGGTGGTAGTTATGATATCCTGAACAAATTAAACAAAAATTTTTATAATCAAACGATAAAATAACAAATTGGCTAACCTTCTCCAAAGGCAAGATACACAACCGAGTTGTTCTCTCGCGGTTCGATGTTTTTGTTATATGGTCGGTGACCGTGCAGATGAGCTGCACTGTTGACCAGCCAAGTGGCGTGCAACACGTACACATAGCGAAAACACACGCAACCCAAAAAGGCGAAGATTGGGCGTTCGTCCCATAAATAATATGGAATGAATGTCGGAATGAAGCCCCAGATGAGAATGATTAATGGAATGTAGAAACGACGCTGAAAACGGACGATTGGATCTTCCCACAAATCGGACAGGTCAATCTTCTTGCCTGTAAGCGCAAATTGATAAATTACCGTTAATAAAGACATTAAAAGAAGGTAAAGTCAATTTGAACCTAATCCTTCAGTGGTAAGTGAATTGATGGCAATTTATCTCACCAAAATAGTTTGCATCAAGCAAAACTCGAAGCCAATTCTATTGTTTGACAAATAAGTGAACGGCATACTTAGTGGCACCTAAACAAGCAAGCTTACCACAAGTAGCACCGACACTATTATTAGATGCGCTGAGAAAGAAGTGCTGACCTGCAGGCTGGCAATGGCCAATCGATCAATTATTGGCCAGCTATGGTTAGTAAAGTGAGTGACTACCAGACACGGTACTGTCAACTTCAATCAAGTTTTTGTGCAAATAGTCTCTGGCCTGTCTGTCCTGAAGCTAGTTAACACTGGCATTCGATTTGATCGATCCTCACCAGACAGTTGCCACATAGCTGTAAGCAACATTCTTACCTTTCTCTCGAACATCTGGATGCTTTTTGAGCAGAAGCCATCCCATGTGGGCAAAAAAGAAACCACGGCGAGAGTTGTGCGGGTCGGCGTTGGTTTCGGAAAACTTATGATGCACTCGATGGTCTCTACACCACTCGTATATATCGTTCTGAAGAGCCATGGTGTTGGCAAATGCTAATAGCAATCTAAAGGCAAATCAGTTGTAAGGATCGAAGTTGAGCTATTCCAATTCAATTTACCTGAGAGGCCATTTGGCTTTGTATGCACGATGCGACCAAAGACGGTGGGCACCAGCAGTTATTCCTAAGGAGGAGGAGAAGAGTCCAAAGACAAAAGTGGCCACACTTGTCTGCCACTTGATGGTCTCGTCAATCATGAAGAGGTACCAAGTGTAGACAGAAGCAATGTGCAGCAGTCCCAGCAGAATCACATTTCTCCAGACGATTTCGTTAAATTTATACGAGTAGGTGTTAAGGACCTCCTTGTCCGTGCTGGGCTCGTCGATAGATTCCAGTTGCAACTCATCTTTCTCCTCCAGCGCAATCAGGTCTTTGTCACTCAGCTCAGTTTGGCGATGTTTCGTTCTTTGCGCCATTTGCACTTTAGGACCGACTCCACAACTGACGGCAATGATCGAGCGCGTGCAATAATAATTACAATTTATACAGTCCACAGGCAAGTTGCAAAATTTCTAAATTCAAAAGAGAAGGGAAAATCAAAATCATTTGAATGTATAATAAGTGAAATACTTTATTCAAAAAGATACTTAAGCAAGTCTAATTTGAAATGTTATCATGACCGAATCAGTGAAAATGTAACACACCGAACTGTCCTTACCTCGGTCAGACTGAGATCGATTTACAACAAGCTACCTGAGTGAAGGCAAGTAGGCAATTGGTAATTGACTAAGTGGACACAAACGTACTAATGGCCGAAGAGAAATAACAAACATTAGAGGACACTGCCAACATAAATAGTGCACTAATTGAATGGACGAGTGTGACGATCACCGATAATTGCAATTGCACTAGCAGGACGAATTCTGTTGGGAGAATTGTGGTCAATTGAGAAAATGGGAAACTTTGTGTAAATGTGTACAGATAAGGAAGACAATGCAGACAGGTGAGATATCGGCCAATTGTCGTCATCGGTGCACTCACTCGGCAAGACTCCCTCAGTCACTAATGATATCTTTGCGTGCTCGAAGCGTCACTGAAGAAAACACCTTAAATGAGAAGTTTAAAGATGCAACTAGATGGGCTCAAATACGCAAATGATAACAAACCTAATTGACGACGACTTGATCATGATCTAGTCTAAATTCATTATGACACTAGTTCAAAACGCACGGATTGGCCAATCAATTGACAAATGCGAGTGATAGAGCAGCTTCCTATAAAGTTACAAGTTACCATTTAATTTAATGCTGTTTTAATTAGACCACTTTTAAGTGCAGAATGTCAATGATAGCTAATTCAAATATAAGCTGATTAGTAAATTCGATATCAAATGATTCGCACGTAATCAGTCAAATAGTACGAGATTGAGTGGCGTACTTCAATTATAATTTGAACATTTTAAAATGTCCTTGTATGAATTGAGAAATTACAATTTGGGTTGAAATCCAATGATAAATGATCTGGTTTATCGAAAAATTTGAATTTACTTATTTAACTAGTCAAGTAAAATTTGCAAAAAAAATTAAACGGGTTACTTAACAAGCAAAATACAATCCTGAAATGTTTACGTGCGTAGCGGAGGAATTGACCGAGAATTGGATTCGAAAAGAGAACGAGTGGCAATGAGGAAAGTTAGTCGATGAAAACCACTTGCAAGTGGAGTGCTAATTTGCTTGACAACAAGTAATTCGACTTGCAGACAATTGATTCGGACAATCGATAGACTTGACTGACTGAGTTGAGTGCAACGAAACGCGATTTGCTTGAATTATTCTGCGCAAATTAAGACCTCTAATGAGGTTTGGTTGGTGGCCATGTCTGGAAGCACACCAAACAATTTAAAAAGCATCGAACGCTAATTGAACACACAAACCAGAGGAACGTTGATCAAGCCAAAAAAGTTGACATTAGGTGCAAAGCACTTAGGTTGAGAGAGGAGCTGCGATGAGCGACCAGCATTATCAGTGCAAAGACACTCGATTCTGAGGATGGCACGGCCTAAGGTGTCTCAATATATGCTCGTCTGTCAACATGGGAGAGAATGACAAGTGGCCAAAAGTGTTCTATGTAAATGTTGGACTGACTTGTGAGCCGGCCATTCTAGACAGAGGCCACAATTTACTGCCTGTCATGTGCGCAAATTATTTGAATCGATTTTCAACAAATTTCACTGGCACATGCAACAGTGTGCGAGTATATTTAGATATATCTACCGAAATACATAATTTCATGTCAATTTGAGCAAACGATTGTCTTCTAGAAAGCGAAGCCAGTCAAACTTGAGTGAGGGAAAGGCCACATCGACCAAATGTGACGCAATGTAAACAATCAACACGTCACAGTGGTCTAAAATGCCCTGTTCCCATTCATTGGGACATGGAAACAAGCAATATGACAGTGGTTTACTCTCGGTTATTGTTGGAACAGCGACAATTGTTAAATCACTCTGTGGAAGATGCAAACGCAACTAAAGCACTGACGATCCATTGTTGAAAGAAAGACAATGAATGCACAGCTTTAGGATATAGATTAACAGGCAATATCACTTACGAGATTGGACAAACGAAATCGACCAAGATGATGCAACAGTCAGTGTGAACAATTCATGATGGCGTCTAAACAGTAACTAAGCACAAATTGCACTTATCAGTGAACTAACCGCACTGGCGAAGACAACTCAAATAACCGAACTTTGTCGAGGTCTCATTGTGCTGATTGCGTGTGAGTGCGCGGCGATGGCTGCCGTGGCGGAGTGTGTTCAAGTGTTCAAAGTCGGTCGTGGAGAGCGTCGAGTACCGCATCTCATCTCAGCTGACTTGCTGGCTCACTCATTCATTCGCTCATTCTCGGCTCATCCCGTTCAGCCTGTGCGACCGCGACAACACGTTTCACTTTGTCCTAGTTTCGCGGCATGTAAAATCAAGTTCCAAAAGCGCACCTTCGAGCACCTTCTCTTTCGCCTTTGGTCGAATCGAATTCAATGTCCAACTAAAAATACCACACCGAACAATCGACGTCATCTTCAAGAGCACTCACCATGGCTCCTCGATACAGACGATATCGAACGATTGTGGCATCTCGGCGATGAGATCCCGTTCGGCCTGTCCTATCCCATTATCTTCATCTCGACTAGAATAGACTACCTGGTAGTGGTCATGCTGGTGAGGCATCTCACAGATACGTGCCAATAGACACGGGACAATGTTCATCAAGGAAATGGTCCATTTAGAGGTAAGTCATTGTTGCTTAAGGCTCATAGAGCACCTCACACTTCATTCCGTTCAATACATTTGACAGATAATATAATTACACAATACAATTGATTGGTAAATATTTATTAATCTTATCGCCACCAAACATAAAGTAAAACCAAAATAACTAGTCCCTGTCAGCTTTTCATCTCTCATGAGTACCAAACCACTGGACAAATTCGGAACAAAGTGACCGATTTTATTGAATAATGTGAATTGAAAATATTTGCAGTAACCCAAATTAATTGTTAGTGTACATCATTTATCAAGCACATTTTATAAGTTATTATTCAGTTTGCAGTTAATCAGAGAGAAGGGCTTTACAAGTGCTACAGTGTGAATCAATTCCACTGAGCGAAATAGTGCTTGAAAAATGGCCATATGGCATTGAGGTGAGCAAATGAAAGCAGATAGATTTCGTTTTCTCTGGGCAAGCTTGTTGGATCTTAAACGGCTAACAAATTTGTGGACAGATGGTCTGACGATAGTGTGGCATTGAAAACGCATTTATCGACTGTAAAATGTGAGCGGTGTAGAGGTACAGACGATTATTGCCATTTGTGGTTCGAATTCATTCATTACTCAATACCAAAGTGCAGGTGTACATTAACCAGCATCTTGCTAAATCAAGCACTTTCGATCAATTTAAAAACATTGTTTAACGTTTTCGTATGTGACAAAGTTGAGTGTTATTCACTTTTAAATTTACTTCACAACAATTGACAATGAATTAAAGTTATTTTCGAAAGAATTTGATGATTTTCAACTTAATGGACCTTACCAATTTTTATCAATGACTCATTGACAATGACAAACTACTGAACATATACCCGACACAACTTTAGTCTACTAACTAAAAGTGAACACTGATTGGTTTGGTTTGGTTGCCAACAAGGGAGACTAACAAGTAAGTCAACGTGAATTTCCAATGCTCTATAGAGCACTATAGTGCATGCACTATTGTCAGGGAAGTTCAATTAGGCATTTAAATGGAATTGTTGAATTGAGGCTAAACAAAGAAATTCTGCATTGGACAAACATCACATGCATAAGACATGGCCAAATACAAGTGCATTAGTGTGTTGTGTAGACTAGCCAAAGTAAGACATGCAAACAGGCCAGAATTGAGTGCTTGATGATGAAATTGGTTAGAAGCCCTGTTGGAATTTACTCAGAACAGTTTTGGCGAAATCAAATACAAAATTTCCCATGTACTTAAGATTTCGCGCGTTCGAAAATTCATAAATCAGCTATCTGAACTGAAATGCCAATTGAGATTGTACACTCACGACGACTGAAAGAGCATCTCTATGATGGAAGCTTCAAAGTGATGCTCAAGTATCACTTGATACTTGGTACTCAGCTTGAGTATATATTTCTTACTTATTGTTAATGTGATTCGAGATGGTCGTTTTGAAAACGAATTGAGCGACATCTTTTGATTTGTAATCAAGTCTTGCTACATGAGTAGATGTGATTTGAATCTGAGTTGCCTGATGCATTTTCATCAAGTATAACAAAGTTAGTTAGTTAGATTAGGAAAAGACGGCGTTGCTAAATTTAAAACATTCAGAACATTTTATATAATTATGACAATTATTATAATTTAATTTAATTATAAAGTGAATTTGAATGAATAAAATAGTAAAACAGCAAAATAATGTAACAAGCGAGTTCGTTATGAATGGCATTATAAGTGTTTTCTAGGTGGCATTAACCTTGCTAACGAGAAGGACAATGCTGAATGAAACTCAATTAGTAGTGGTAATCGCCTATGGGTAATGCACTATGCTAATGATTTGACCAAGTGGCAGACGGGCAGTGCACTTTATTATTATTAATTGTTTATTTGGTCAGTATTCTGTACAGGAATTGAATTGTCGCACTCATGCCGCGAAAGAGAAAGCAAGAGTTGTTGTGACTCTCTCGAGCAAAGTCCGTAACTGAGCCAGCCTTGTGTCGAGTCGGTCTGTGCCACTGGAAGCAATGCCAATCGGTGCAAGTCATTTGAACGCGAAGTAATCCCCAATGGCGCCACTCGAGTAGACCAACGGAAGGGGGCAAGTGCTAATCCAACAGGTATCATCACGAGGATCGCCGAGGATGCGACGAGCGAGACATTTCAATGACAACTTAGTCGACCACGACCGAGGCAATGGCGGTTGCAGTTGCTAATTACGAACAGCCGCATCCAAGCTCAAGGAAAGACTATTTCTGGAGGACTCCAAGTGGACACAAAAGAGTGAATCGCCACGAATAGGTTCAGTTGGGCACGTTTCGAATCGGTTGCACTGGCACGAGTGGCATTCGTGTGGTCACACTCTCGCCTACACTCAAATTATATTCGACATTGTGTTGTTCGAATGGTCACATCGAGGCAGAGCATTACATTGCTCGGTGGTAGTGGCAGTGCAGAACATTTCCCAAATGCCTGGACAGACTCAACTCGCGTGCCCTATTAAGGTAGAGCACCAACTAGACGACATCGCAGAGTGACATCGATCAGTGGTGCCTCAGTGACCTCCCTCGAGCGATTGAATCACCTAATATTTTCACTAGGCTGTTGAAATCACTGCACACCTCTACTCCATCGCCTTCGCCACCCTTCCTTCACAAATTTGGTCATTTTCTGTGCCATCGTAAGCAAGCACAATCGAGCAGCACTCGATCGTTCTCAGTAGTCTTCTCACCCCAGAATCGATGCCACCACTTTGCATCGAACCTCAACAGTCATGATTTGTACCCGAACCAACTTGCAATGGATTGTGGTGACCATTCTTTTAGGTAAGTGACTCTCATCCTCAACTTTGCTTGCTCACGTTCTACACAGGTCTTCAGCTTGGATACAATGCTTCGGAGAGTGATTCGGAGCCCAGTGGTTTTGGCAGACGTAACCCGAGATGTGCTCAGTCTGGGCGACAATGTCAACTTCGCGTGGTAGCACCTTGTCCTGCCAGAATATGCCGACCAAGTGAGACCGTTGTACACCAAGAGATCCGACACATATCGGCACCAATTGTCAGAGAAGAAGTGCACCACCGAACCATCACAAGAGTGAGCAAGGCTCATCAAAGGGTGGAAAAGTTTGTACAGAGACCAGTTCCAATTGTACAGCAACGAATAGAAAAGATTGTGCAGGCACCCATAGTTCAGCAGCACATTGAGAAGATCGTACAAGAACCAATTGTTCAAGTGCCCATTGTCCAGCAAAGCGTGGAGAGAATAGTACAAGAACCAGTTCCAATAGTACAACAACATGTGCACGTCGAAAAGATTGTACAGGAACCAATAATTGTTCAACAGAAGACAGAGAGGATAGTTCAAGAACCGGTCAAGATTGTGCAACAAGTGCATCAAGAGATCGAGGTACAAAAACCCGAAGTGGTTTCTCTGCGCATCACTGCCTGCCCCGAAGGACACTACCTCTCGCCCGATGGCACTCATTGCAAACACATCGATTGCGAGCGAGGTCTTCAGTTTAGCGATACATTGCTGCGATGTGTGGACATTGACGAGTGCGCAGTGCCCACTGCATGTCTCCGCGACGAACAGTGCATCAACACCTATGCTTCATACATCTGCCGTAAGATCTGCACCCAGGCTGGTTACCGACTCAACGAAGCTCGCAACACATGCGAAGACATTGATGAGTGCACCCAAGGTCTGCACAGTTGCGGACCTCAACAGAATTGCATCAACACACCAGGCTCGTACAGATGCGAATGTCCTGCTGGCTACCGAATTGCTGGTTCGAGGTGTGAGGATATTAACGAATGTGTTGAGTCGCACGAACACTTGTGTCCATTTGACACATCGATCTGTGAGAACACTCCTGGCTCGTACTTCTGTAAGTGCAAGAAAGGCTTTGAGAAAGACAACCACGGTCGGTGTGTGGATGTGGACGAGTGTCGCATCAACAACGGTGGATGTTCTCAACGATGTGTCAACAAATATGGCTCATATGAGTGTCACTGCAACAACGGGTAAATGCTCAGGCTTAGGTTTTTAATTCAACTGACCACCATTCAACAGGTACAAGCTGAGCAGTGATGGCCATACTTGCGTCGACATCGATGAGTGCTCTGTCTACGCCGAATCGGGTATTTGCTCTCCACAGACTTCCACTTGCGAGAATACACCTGGCTCGTACCGGTGTCGCTGTAAGACCGGATTCAGAGACGCTGATGGCTCAGGAAAACATTGCGTTGATGTGGATGAGTGTCAGGAAGGAACAAACCTATGCGAACAAAAGTGCATCAACACCTATGGCTCGTACAAGTGCGCCTGCAAACGAGGATATCGTCTTGTAGATGCTCATCGATGCGAAGATATCGACGAGTGTCATGAGGGTGACATCATCAACTCGATCGCGTTCAGTCGCTTCCGACACGAAGAAGACGCTCACCCGAAACTGTGCCAGGGAGGATGTGAGAATACTGCAGGTTCATACCGATGCACCTGTCCACACGGATACAACCTAGTACATAACCACCATTGCGTCGGTATGAAATCGTTTTGGTATAAAACTATCTTACACTAACACACGCACTCTACAGACATTGACGAATGCCGTGAACACGGTTACTGTAAAGGATCCAATCAAACCTGTGTCAACATTGGAGGTAGTTTCCGTTGTATTGATGCTCGTTGCCCTCCTGGTTACCACCGAGATGGAAGGTTTGTATGTATTGAGTTGAGCATCTCACTAACATGTCCATTGCAGTCAGTGCAAATACAGCGAAAAGTTGGTGTACGCAGACATTTGCGATGACCCCACCGAGACATGCGACATTGACCGAATCATTTGTTACTCGTATGCATATATCTCTTTCCGTTCGAAACTGGTGACCACCATCGGAGAACGCAAAGGACACGAATTTTTCACTTTTGTGGTGCCTGTCGAAGCTCCAATAATTGTGGATTTCAAAATGCGTCTGGTTACTGTGAAGTCGCCTCGACCAAATGTTCGTGCAGCCACAAAGGAAGACTTTGATATGCGTCGCACCAAGGACAACGAAATTCGAATTGCCATTTTGTCACCTTTAGAAGGCCCACAAGATATAGAATTGGAAGTTGAGGCTAAAATGTATAAGAACGGTCTGCAGATTGGCAAAAACCTGGCAATCGTGACTGTGTTCATTTCCGAGTACGAGTTCTAATCGAGTGACTCGGACGCCCACGCCAGTGGACATCGCTTCGATCACCTGAGCAATACACATAGAAGGCCGTGAGAGTCACCCACTGCATTCAGACGCCATCATCAGTGCCATAACTTCGATATCTCGTAACGACTACACCTGTAAACCCTAAATTATTCCTCACAATAAACTAATCACGTCAAGTGCCACTTTACCAGAAAAAGTGCAGTGAGCTTAGCAATTGTCTCCATCACTCATGGTCGAACCAAACACTTAACACAATGCAATGCACCGAAATGCTTTCTTTTATTGACAGTGATGCAATTATTACGGTCGTTTGGCAACAGTCACGAGAGACTAATTGAGATCAATTAAGTTATTAATCGCTATATCAAATTAATTAGTAGATTGTCACAAATAGCGATTACATTTGCACTTGCTGACAATATGTATGTTTGTCACGAGGCAAGCTCACAAGCGACAGGAAGGCTCGGTGTAACAAGGAGAAACTGCCAAATCAGACTTGGCAATCAAACCTGATACACTTGCGAGAGCATTGTTGAAAGCGATTGTGACAATGAACTTGAAGGGACGAAGCAGTGACGTTATTCTAATAGTTGATGCAAACAATTGTCTGATGTTTCGAGTTGACACGAACATAATCTGTAATAGGTCAAGATTTTAATCGTTGTGCGGCCTTGTCATCACTGATTCATACTATTATTAGATTTGGCACAGATTGAATCCATTGTATGGAATCACAGGTATGAATGGAGTGAATAATCGGAAATGTGAAAATAAGCCAGTCAGGTTGATAACTTGAGTGATTAGCTCTGAAGTGCACTCATGAGTGCATGAAGTTTGGTTGATCATTGTCTCTCATTGCAACCAGAGCAATTGTTTAAACAGTAAAATTGCTTAAGTCCGTCCATTGCCGTGTCAATGTTACCTAACATGGTGAAGCAAATCTGTTAGCTACTTGGTTCGCAACAGTAGTGTAGCTGTATGAGTGCTTTATATCGAATAAGTCACCTTACCGACGTGACAATTCACATCAGCTGTCTGTGTAGTAAAGTAAGTAATGCATGTAAAGTACATTATACTGAACTACTTAGAAGCTCAATGCAACTAAACACGCAAACACTCGATTGCTTTGGACCGGATTCGATCGGGCTGAAAAAGTTCACACAAGCTTGTGGTGCTTGGTAAGATCTCACATGATTCTAGTTGGCGCGATGTTAACCACCAAGTAACCCGATGTGTCACAAAGATTCTATAAATACATTCGGCGTGCTTTATAGTGACAGTGCAAGTGACATTCATCTCGTCATCGGTCCAATTCTGAGCACCGCCGAATTGGTGCATGTTGCAAACCATTCAACCTGACAGTCATGATCGACCAATTAGAGAGCGTTAATCAAGCATTTCTCGAATGCCATCCTATTTGATGGAAAGCTTGTCTTGATAAGTACAAAAGACCGCATTTTCTATCGAAAGCAAACTATACTGATAATAACACAGCTCACCTGTTGCAATGTGTCAATTGGATATGTCGACAATATGTCATAGACAATATTGACGGAAAAATCACTATCACGACAAAGCCGGTAGCAAAATCAAAGCACCTTTCGATAAAGCAAGAATCTTGTTTGTGAGGTCCTGTAAATTATTCACATTGTTCGAATGATCATCACTGACCAGTTTTCAGTAAATCACTTTTCAAATCAGTGATCATATGGAAAAAGTACACTTCAGTTAGCGACTCAGCGTAGTCAATTGCACTATCGAACATTGGCTATTTGCTGACAGCTCAGGTCCTGTCCCAACCGTTCTGTTTGTGTTCCGTGGTGCCTCGATACAAGTGGAGTGTTTATCATGGCGCCACTCGCCAGCCGATAAGTGTAACCAATAACTTTGTGTACAGCAGTGGAGCCACGCGCGCACCGATCAATTCGAAGTTATCGAAAGGGAACACAAGTTCGGTGTCACGTAGACTGCAGTCAAGAGCCTTGTGAACAATCCCACCATGTCCTCGCAGTGTTTGCTCAAAGCATGAGTGACAAGTGTGAACGCAGTCCAATAGAGTACTGATTGTTGGTTGTGCTGTTGCATTCAACATATTATGCATTTGCCACCAACAAACGCGGCGTGGCTGCAATGCCACAAACGGGATCAACGTCGATGTATAAATGTACAGAGAGGCTGTCAAAATGCACCAGACGACGATGCCTTTGGTTGTGCTGCGTGAGGCAGTGTGATGCTCCACTGATTCAGTCTGATTCACACCAAAACAGACCATTTGTTATAAATAGAGAACTGCACAGGAATGCACTTCCATTCGACCTCTGAAGCCACAACACTCCACAACAAAACGAACCAAGCAAGCTAAGCAAATCACCATTGAAAGAAGCCATGAGTTAACTGCACCAGTGATACGAGCAGTGCAGCCAAGTGAACTATGAAAGGTCACTGCCAAGCCCAAGTGGTGTCATCTTGCCAACTCGACCTAACTCAGCGAATCAAACCAATGTTGGCCTTTGCCCGTTGAATCTTATATTTCACTTTTGGCCATTTGTGTTTATTCCTCAATTTGACATTATTTTTGATTCGACGTTGCAGACGAAGCAGAAGTTACAACAGAGTTAGAACAGAACAAGAGTGGACTTTTACCTTGAAGACATCCCACAACATGACTGCAATGGCAGCGGAGAAAGCCGGACAGTACGTGTGTCTGACCACTCTTGAGTACGCAGTCCGCGGACCGCTAATGAGCACGCATTGCCCTTCCTGTGGCCTTAGGTTGATCATCAAACACGACAATCTCGGTAATGATCTATCCACTTTGCCATTGCACGGAGTAGTTGCTACTGTATGTGATCTGTTTGCAATACCACAATAGAATGAATACGCTTTGACAACAAAACATCATACAGTCATGCATGTGATCACAAGCATTGAGTAATTGTATACTTTTGCCTCTCCCTCAGTGAACCGTGTTACCTCTGTTTCCCTGCTGCTTGGGATGAGCCTGCTGATTGGATACAATTTAGGTGCTCATGGTGGATTACTTCATAAATTGTCAAATAGAGTGCTCAGATTATTTGGTTTCGGTGGCGACGACGACAATGGCGCTAATACAAGAAGACATCTAAACGGATCCAATGAGCAGATCAAAAGAAGAGCACAACAATTCAATAATCCAAATAACGGCAATATACATTCAATGAATGGAAGGGTCAAAACATCAGAGGAAATAGTCATAGAGGAAATTGACGAGACCCAAATGTCTGACCTAACTTGTGATTCAGCGATTGACGTACGATATGGTTCGTCCTTGCAGGAAGATGACATCGACGAACAACTAATGGAGCTATTCTCATACAACGATGTGTACGGTGACTTCTATGGCAAAAGCGACCAAGCCGATTCGCTTCACGAAACGAGAGAAGACGGCGATGAAAGTCCTCGTAAACGCTTCCGAACACGAACAGTAGACCGAATTGATCAGGTCTTGCACCAGATAGACGATATCAAAAAGTCGATCGTGGAGATCGACGATGAGTTGTATCACATCGCTGGTTCAACTTATGCCAACTTCAATCCCAGCTTTTTAACACTCACCAATACATTTGCAGACGAATTCGAAAGGGACGACGATCTTTTTGATTTGACACCTAACCGCAAGATCAGTGAAGACCGAACCAGTCTGGCCAAAGTGTCTTTGGAAGAAGACAATCAGCAGTTAAGTGAATTTAGAAAAAATGGTCAAGTGCATGGCAAGCGAAAGGAAAGAAACTCGATGCCAAATGATGCTCGACACAACTCGGGCAAAGAGAGCCATGCATCATTTTCTGACGTAGAAAGTCTCCAGTTGGAGTGGGACTTTGACTTTGAGTCGAGCTATGACTACTATAGTGGCGCTCAAGACGATTCGCAAAATGAAGGCAGTGACAGGAAACAAAGTCCGCTCAAGGAGAAACTTTCTTCAGCAGCCAATGGACTCGATATGCCAATGACTGACGAGCAGAAACTGAAAAATATGCACGATTTACTTGACGAGGCCAAAAAGTTGGGTCTGCTCAACAACATCATTGATGCATTAGCTCCGTCTGAACAAATTCGCAAAGAAATGGACGACGAGGACGAAGCGCCCTACCCGGTAAAGAAATTGAACAAATCGTAAGGCTATGCTCCATTGATCAAGCAAATTACGTTATTAATGAGCTGCACGATTCGACTCACTATGGCAAGAACATAGTAGACCAACTGAATCGGACATGAGTGGGCCCACAATGGAACAAAGACCGACCGTGGTGGTTGGTCACTGGAAGTGAACCAAAGAACTTCCCTCTGGCAGAAGCAGCCAATCAGGTTAACCATGGAAGCTGATTCTGAAGGTTGCTCGGATAGTGTCAATAATCGTCGATGCCTTACCCCGAGAGTGAGTACAAAATGAAGTGAAGCCTTTCTGGAACGAAACTCTTCGATACAGTACGAAATAATACATTCGACTGCTTCGTGCAGCTTGATTTATTCTAGTCACACTAATTGCAATTGATATTGAATTGACTAGTCATGAGACCTCATATCTACACATTTCATTGAACACTTGTTGATTTATTGCAGCATGTCTAAACATATTAAAGTTATATATTTACATTATACAAATGCATTGCAGAAATTCTTTAAGTGACAAACAAATTAAGTGTTGAAATAGATTAACAATAAAAAGTGCAATTAGTCTAACAATATTATTAATGGAGAAATAAAGCAAAACAAAACTATCGCCATGTAAATGACTGTGTACGGCACTGATTTCTAGTCAATAAAGGATGCGATTGAGACATTATCAGTAAACTTAGATAGATATATGTCAATTGACATACCCATAAGGCCAATGTCGAGTGTGGTGCGATGGGAAGAATAAATGCGTTATATCGCGGCATTCTTGACTGCTGACGATGTCTTCAAAGAAGCCGCTCAATCACATCTCATTGCTTAATTGTGAGCCTTGTTGCAATCTATATAAGTAAAATCAATGGGGCATTTTGCAAGTGCTTCCAAACTTGTAATTACATGTCTTTGTAATTAATTAAAGTATCGCTAATAATATCGAATGAAGCTCATCAGGTGCATCACTATTGTTACATTCTTCCTTCACACGGTGATCGGTCAGATTGACATCGAAATATACGACGCAGATGTGTTCACGGCCAAAACAGATTCTAGTGTATACTCCGCAAATGTCTACCCAAAACACGAAAGTAATCAATAGTGAAGTAGATCAACCAAACTGACCTTTACCTTCCCAGAGCCAGTCGTGGTCAACGTTAGCCTTTTTCTTGATCACTTCGGACCATATGATGAAACTAAATCTGTATTTGCGTCAATGAAATATCAAAATGGTAACGCTGTTTGTTTATAGGAGTTTGTAATGGCCTTGCAAGTTCACTTGAGCTGGTACGATGAAAGACTTGCCTTCTCATCGAATTCAACAAATTCATCTTTTCTCAGAGTGCACCACTTCGAAGCAGACCAAATCCATCTTTTGAAAATCTGGCGTCCTTCGATCTATTTCTCCAATGCCAACATGCTCAGCCCCGACTTGTTAAGTGACAAATCAAATGGGCAAATTATGGGAAAAATCATGGCAAACGGCAAAGTGCACATAGTGAAAAGGTCTCAATACCAACTTGCAATATTACAAATAAGTGCTTAAATGTCTTCTATATCCATAGGACCACGTTAACTGGTTCTTGCAAAGTCAACATTAAACTATATCCAGTTGATTTGCAGCAGTGTAGTATACAACTAGAGTCAGGTAAGTAACAATTAGATTAAAGTAAATCTATTGGAAAGAATATATAACCAAAATACCTTTCAAATCTATTTGCAGCAAACTCGGACAAGCAACTTCACTTGCAATGGGTCCCAGTGAAGTCGATTGTGATGAGCGAAGATTTCACTTGGGGCAATTTTGACTGGCTGGACTATGCCTTGCTCAATAGTCGAGTCAGTTATCAGATGGTAGGCCCGTTTAGCCGTCTGGAGGCAATCTTCATTCTTCGTCGTCAATTGGGTTATTTTCTTCTGGACGTATACCTGCCCACCGCTTTGTTTGTTATCTCATCGTGGGTCTCCTTTTGGATTAATATCCCGGCCGCGCCTGCCCGAGTAGCGCTGGTGTTGACCACTATGTTGACACACGTGACCAGCACCAAGTCAATTCACGAGAAGCATCCTCGAGTGTCATTCATTCATTCCCTTGACGTATGGGTGATGGTGTGCACAAGTAAGTCGCAACACTGTCACACTGATCAAAACATTCGATTATTACAGTGTTCATCTTCGCATCATTGGTCGAGTATGCGACAGCAAATTATTTCTTTCACAAGCAAGACCGCGTCAAGGACCGAAAAGGAAGCAAAAAGGCTAAAGTGGAGACAGTTGGAGAAGATGCACTTTCTGGAGAGTTGGACAACTCTGAGACTAGTGAACAAATGCGACATGACGTGCAAGGCAAGCATTGGAAACGTAATGTGTCTAAGAAGTTATCGCCATTGGTGCGTCTGTGGCGAAGAGTGCTTCAATGGACCATCCCACCATATGATCAACACATCGAACCTCGTCGGACCGCATTAGAAATTGATCGAAAGGCTCGTTTTATCTTTCCGATCTCATTTCTATTATTCAATGTGCTTTACTGGAGCATTCTCTTATATTACTCGTACAAAACTCGAGACCCGTTTGAGTAAGTTTCGGTTAAGGTTTTCATTGTGGCCATTGAAGAGAGGAATCAGAATTACATTCGCAAATTATTGCGGAAAACCAATAAATCAAATCAGTTGAATTAATTTGGTGAGATTTTAGAGCGATAATACAAAACTCACAATTGTCAGTTGTGTAATCTGTACAAGGTCTCGCTGACAAAACAATTGACCATTGGTTAGATCGCTATTATTGAGCGAAACAAATTGCCCGAAACAAAGCAGCACTATGCTTGAGTTATATTTAGCACAAGCGAATTTGTCTCGATATCGATTGACCGACTGGAAGAATTAGCATTGCTACCTGCTTCACTGCAGTTGCCGGATGGCGTCAAGCAGACAAAGCTTTGCTAATTTGACTCGGGCGCCCAATGACCGGTGGTAGTATTAATGCTAATTAATTGTGCTACATTAATATAAATAGAAAGCGATCATGATGTGCACAAACAAGATGTAAGGTCAAACTTGAACAGTGGCCGACAGTGTACACTGTACAGTGATTATGGCCCACTTTGAAGAGTGGAGATTATGATCGACTCGATGTCCTCAACGGGACGCGGTACGGTGGCCAATGACAGCTTGGTCACCTGTCTTTCACAGTGCCCCTCGGCACTGGCCACCGTGTCTTATCGCTTTGAATAGAGTGAGTAGATCATCGACGATTAACAGACTTGAAGAGAGGCGAACTTGGCCAAGAGAGGTAGACGGCAGACAAGTTTGCCTCCGTTCCATGCCGAGCATGTCTCTCTTCTGACCGCTTCTTCTCTCCGTTGGTCGTCTCTGCGGTGCAGAATGTAAGTCGCCCTGTGTCGATGTCGATCGATGCCAATTCATTCGAACCTCCTGAGACAACTTAGTCGAACAACCGAGCACCGTTATTCTGCTTTTGTGTGTGCTCGTCCATTATCGTCGATTCTGTGTCGCGTCACCTTTTCTGTGTTAACTGTCCACAGAGTAGAGTGTATGCAGTGCAAAGTGCACAACATGTCTATAGATGATCACACTACAAATGGCGCCCACACATAGTCACTGCCGGACTGGTCACCGCAAGGACCATCCAAAAACGTGTTTCACAGTGAAAGTGATATTGTTCAGTCTAATCACCTGCTGGTCAATTCTTTCGGTTGCTTCATACGAAATATGGAGCGTCTATTTCGACGAAACGGTAATTACCTTTTTCTTATGGCTTATAAGCAATTCGAGTAAATTTTCCATCGACATTTTAATTGAAATGTTCAGAGGCCATCGTTGAGTGAAGACAACCGGACTCGAAGACAGCTATTTGAAGTGCCATTCTCCCAATCACGACATGTCTTCGAGGTATAAGTTACTGCAATAATCTGCACAATCTTATTTGTTTGAAATTCTAGATAGCCACATACATCAATGAAACCAGCGAACAACAAATTCAACGAATGGAGCTGAGCCTATGCGAAGAGGTGGACAGTGTCATTGTTCGTAAATTGCCAATAGGATCTTCAGTAATAAACCCGATCAACGGAGGCACTTATGCTTGTGTACAGAGAATTGTCACTCAGTCAGTGCCTATCGCTGTGAACCGTACCATTGTTCGCTTCCCACAAGACGTGGGACTGCTACTGAATGGAGTTAAATCAAGTGACTCCTTGCCGAGTGGCGTTTTGCTGTTAACCATCGAGTACAATCAGGACTACAACTTGCTGCAGGACAATTCTGGCTTCGATCTGTACTTGTCTGATGAGCCGGTATCGTTTGAGTCTGGCATCATGGCAGTGGGGTTGGTGCCTGATTACCGTTTCTTGGTACCGCCAAACATGAACGAGTGGGCTACGAAAGGAATTTGTCACAGTTCCTGTTTAAATTATGTGAGCAGTGTCTTAACAAATTATCTATTATATAATTAACGACATTTCGTTTTAGAAAATGGAACAAGACGAGTTTGCTGTTGTGGCCATGTTTCCCACTGCCAATCATCGTTCTCTACAAGAATTGGCTTTGCATGTTACTGCTCCCGACGGAACCAGTCGAAAGATTTTCGCTTGGGGAGGTGATACTTCGGTGGACATTTCCGAAGAACCACTTATTAAGAATAGAGACAAACTCGAAGTGCACTGCACGTATCGATCTGAGAACAGATCCATTACGGTGTGACTTAAGATTTGAACGTAATCCCTTGATTAATTGGAAACTATTCTCTACTTGCAGGGCGGCTTGGATGATGATAACGAGAACTGCCTTGTCTGGCTGCACTACTACCCGAGAATGGACCTTGAGGCTTGTTTGTCCAGCTATTCGGCCGCAACCATCATGTCACTACTCGATGTGGACGAACTGAATGCCACCGTGACAAAGTAAGCATTGAGTATTTTGTGGACAGACAATAACTGCTGTACTATGTGCAACCAACTGATTCGTGCAGTGATCTTGGCCTCGATTTGACCGTTCAGGGAGAACAATTGGCCAAATTCGTGCACGACAAAGACCAATCCGGTAAATGGGACTTGAATAAGTTATCCAGATCGCGTTATAGTGTGGCCAATGGCAGACAAGTGCCTCAGTGCGGATGGAAATGGGACTCAGTTATACCTGAATTACGGAGACGTCGAAGGCGTTGAGCAACTGCTTTGGCTTGTTGCTTTGGATATGTTCAGCAATAATCAATAATACAATAAACAATCACCGCAGTCATTGAGGATAGTTTGCGAATGGATTCATTTGATTGCAATGCGTCTGTAGTTTTACAGGAAAGATATTCAAGGATGCGTTCATGCTCATTAGCTCATATATGACTCGTTGCTAATACTCAAACATAGCTCCCGGTGGTTGAGCAAATCGATGTGCCGTGTAGTCAGCGATGATCACTTGAGTACCTGCACGAGGTACTTCACTTGCACTCAAGTTCAACTGGTCATTGTTTGTGTTGGCCTATTTGGTCGGTACAATCATTCTGCTTTTACTCGAGTCTGTTCAATGTCGTCGAGTCATACACGACATCTTCGTTATCTTCTCAATGATCGAGTCATTTCATTTGACCGAGCATCGAGCATCTGCTCCAATTTGATCGTCCGGCAAGTCATTGCACAATTCGGGATTGTCTTTATCATAATCGACTAAAACATGTGTGCTCGGTCATTCACTCTTGGTCGAAAGTGGTGAGTACTCTCGTGGCACATCAACAGATACATCAAACGGTGGCTGACTTTTGAAACACACCTTAGTAGATCTCAAGTCATCCTTACCTCAAAATTCAACATTTAGCATTTTCGTGAAATGCAGCAAGAAATGAAATGTGCACCAAAATGAAAACATCCATAAACCGATTTGTTGTTGGTTCACATGAACAGCATTCAAGTGCTAATTTCTAATCATTTTACGGAACGCATGTTTCTCGCTGAAAAGAACATTGTAGTGCAAATGAGTACACTTGATTAGTGGCAATGAACAAATCGATTGGCACTGATCTGTCTAACTATAGAGCCATTGATTGTACACTCGTTGTGGTCACATTGATATCTTCAGAGTACTTCTGTCACTCAGCGTCTGTTCGAACAGTGGTAGTCGAATGTATTCGACGCATAATATTTTTATTTGTATGTATTAGAGCAGCCCAAAAAGCACTATCCAATTAGCCTTTAAAGGTAGTCAAAATAATCAAAAATACCAAAAATATAGTATTAAAAACTTGCTGGCTGAAAGAGCTCTAATTCGGTCGACTAATGTCGCGCAAGATTGTGTGCCTGTCGAATTGCAGTTCGCCATCATTGAGTGAGTATCAAGCAAAGCTATCACTAACACTTGGCACACCCACCCTGTCACACTTGGAGCAGATCGAATGACCACTCTGTTGTATTGCTTCCATTTATAACACCAACCGACCGAACCTATCTTTGATATATCAGAGACTGTTCACAAGTTCGCAGGCTGAAACAGCTTAATGTTCCCAAGAAATCTGTGATTGGTCTGGTTGTGCAGTGGCCAAATTAGTACCGACCGATGAGTACTGTGAAGTAATGAGTACAGACTGTTCAGTGTCACCAACGGGGCTCGTGCTCTCTCAATTAGTCAACACCACGAGGCTTATCACCGTAGTGCGGTCTTATCAGCACAACACGCATAAACCAAAGGCAAACATAAACAGAGTGTGCACACAAGTAAAAGTGAGTCTAGTTGTAAGCTGGCAAATCGACCTGGCAACATCTGACGATCTCTTTCTAACCAACTGCATTCGCCAAGCCTAATTCAGCAAAGACCGAGTCATCACATACTTCAAGTACTTGTACGCTGGTTCATTCATTCCAACTGTGATTGGGCATACTTTTTGCATTAGTCGTTCTTTCAACCGACAGAGCTGTGTCCACTTGAATTTACATCATTTAGTGACAGGTGCGGGTGATTGCACCAATCACTTGAATCAAAATGTTATTCGCCACATTGTTTTTCGTATCGCTTATCCTCTACCTAGGACTAGCCTCAGTAGGACACAAGTTTTTCATTCACCAATTTTACGTTACCAAACTATTGCAACTGTTTGAATATGGCAATCGTCGAGTGGAGAAAGTCCAAGAACGAATTCATCAAAATCGAGAACGCAAGCGAAAGTTAAGCCTCATCCAGGAAGGCGTCGACGTAAATAAGATCACCGAACAAGAATCCGAATCAGAGACTGACAGTGCCTATGGGGAAGATTTAGACTTCGATCGCAACAACTGTGAGTGAAACAATCTCTGCTGGTTATTAATTATTATATTTGTTTTATTTATTTTATTAGTGCGAGCGGCACTTGGTCGTCATCGTTCGGCAAGTCTTCGCCTAGGTGAAGAGAAACATGACCTCGACCTATTCGCAGTCTCAGACTTTGCTCGACTTGGGATTCAGGCTATTGTAGATGATGAAGTGACCAAACGATTTGCTGCAAAAGAATTACAAACATGGAATTTGCTTACCAGAACTGACAGCTTCTACCACTACAAATCTTTACGTCTAGCAATGATTTGGTGGAGTGGAATGATATTTCGTTACTTTATCATGTTCCCCATTCGATTCATCATCACTTTTATGGGTGTCTTTTGGCTCATTGGCTCCACTGCTATGATTGGACTCATTCCTGATGGTTAGTTCTTCTTAACAGTCACTTCAATGGACCACTTATTGCTTGATTGTTTATCCAGGTTCGCTAAAGCGCTGGATTTATTATTCAGTGAGTATAATGGATTTCCGAATTCTTTCTCGTGGTTTCTCGGGTGTGATTACTTATCACAACACTGAGAACAAGGCCAAAGGTGGTGGAATCTGTGTCGCAAACCACACTTCACCCATCGACGTGGTCATTTTGCATTGTGATAACTCGTATGCTTTGGTTGGACAAAAGCAAGGAGGTTTTCTTGGAGTGCTTCAACGGGCATTAGCAAGAGCTGCTGACCACATTTGGTTCGAGCGATTCGAAATGTCCGATAGACAAGGTTTGTCAAGTTCTTTCTGAAAGTATCGACTCTAAGCCATGTTTACATTGTAGCGGTCTCGAGACGTCTTCGAGAACATGCGGAAGACAAGAAAAAGTTACCTATTCTCATCTTTCCTGAAGGCACTTGCATTAATAACTCATGTGTGATGATGTTCAAGAAAGGAAGTTTCGAGGTGGGCGCCACGATTTACCCTGTTGCGGTAAAATATGATGCTCGATTTGGTGACCCTTTCTGGAACAGTTCCAAATACGGATATATGAAATATCTACTCATGATGATGACGTCTTGGGCCATTGTTTGTGATGTTTGGTGAGTGAATGTCAAGTGACCAAGTGCCTTGAAATATAGTAAGTTTATTTTAATTTGTTAGGTACTTGCCACCAATGACTCGGGAAGAGAATGAAGGAGCCATTGAGTTTGCAAATCGAGTGAAAGCAGAGATTGCTCTCAAAGGTGGCTTAGTTGAACTCGGCTGGGACGGACAACTTAAACGACAAAAGGTGAAACCAGAATGGGTCAAAATGCAACAACTCAAATTCAGCCAAACAGTAGACGTGCCTGTGATTAAAGATGATTTTATCGATTCAGGCATCGAAGTGAACAAAGCTAATGAGGAGTTGCAACAAAAACAAGACTAAAACGTGTTGAATATTCACTAAATATTTTCTCGAGCATGTCCGCCACTGTTATGCCAAATACTCATTGGACACAGCTTGATGTGATGTGAAAAGCAAAAATATTTAACCGTAACTTGCATTCGTCCAACAATGTTTCACATATCTGTAGTCAATGCATTTAAAGAACAATTTAAAGTGCAATCCAAGAACATAATAAAACATAATTTATTGGTCAAAGATTTGCCGCGTATTACACTGAAAGGCTTTACTATATCACAATAGTTTGGAGGTCGGAGAATGACTAACAAGAGTGAATATATTGAATTTACATAGAACATGATTGGTAAAAGACAAATTGCACATTCACTTGCTTGACTGTGACCATTTCGGTGAGTTGCTCAAGGTGGTCTATGTTGATTGTGAACGGTCGTAATCGTGAACACAATAGACATCGATAAAGATTAGTGCTAACAAAGGGAATAAGAGAATGAAGGCAGCTAACATGAAAACTAAACCAGGGTAAATATCAATACTGGCAGCGAAGATCATCGAATAGAAGAATGAAGCGATGCCGGGAGTAACCGCTTCCACAATAGCCAATAAGGCAAACAACTTGCCTCGTTCGTCATCGTCAATAATTTTTGATAAGCGAGATCGAACACCAATAAAGGAAAGGGGAGCTAATGAACCAAAAACGAATGACAAATAAAGACCAGGTTCGTGCTGCCATGAACCTCGAAATGTACATTGCGCGAGCAATGATAAAACGCCCATTAAGGCTAAACGCATATCGCCGAATTTGAGAATTCGAACAAAGATCGGCAGTACGAGGCCCATGAGAAGAAGTGTGGCTACAGCGACACCTGAAGTGACATTTGAATAGAATTTAGGAGGCCAGCTGTATAACTTCTCTACGTATGGCCACAGAATAAATGCCGTATTCATGTAAGCAAGCATAAGAAAAGCTGTGGTCGAAAAAAGTATCCAGATCTGGGCACGACCCGAGTGCTCGCGCCTTCTAGTTAGTGTGACAAAGAGTTCTCTTACATTGTTGACTTCAAATAGACGACGAAATTGTCTGCAAATCTTGTTTGAGTGATATGATATGCGAGTAAGCGATATATAAGATGACTGTTGGTAAACCAAGTATTCTTCATCGTTGTTAAATATAGCTTGATCAGAGGCTATCACTTGTCTGTCATTAGTATCGGGAACGTAATTCAATGATTGTGAAGTGCTGTAGACTGCCGACGTTGTAGAAATCGATTCGACCTCGTTGCCTTGAGTTGAAGATGCACTAGAAGGAGTATTATTTTCGTTGATCACCAGAATGACCCAAATAATGCCGGAGATCTGTGCACAAAAGCTAACAACAAACACAGGTATGTAGTTGTACAGCTGGTAATGCGTATTCTGATCACCGTTGCCTAAAATTTGCCCGCCAATAAACGAACCTATCGGTTGAGCTATGTAATAAAGAATCAAAGTAAAATACTTATGTTACAAGCAATCAGAATAATTACCAATCCAGAAACAAATTTCCACAATAGCAAATCTAAATGATCTAGTGGCTTTATCGCTCGTAGCAGAACAATAAGCATAAATGGCCATTAAAGTAGCAATAATACCACCAGATAAAGCAGAAGGAATAAAGGCAAATAAAACGAAATAAGCACCTGAGAAGAATTTGTGTTAGATTACATCGACCACACAACAGATAGAACCTACTTGCGTGAAAGTCTGCTGCATTGAGAATTAGAATAAACGATTCAATGGCAGCTGCAGATGAGCCGGCGATCATTATAAATTTTCGACCATGAACATATGTATCACTCCAAGGGCCCAAAAACACAGCCCAAACAATGCAAGGTAAAGTCGACAGTAAGGTACGATACAGAGTGATGTAAGCGCCGTCGGTAATGATGTTGGATTTGATTGTTTCCGCGCCATGATCGAAGTCAGCAGAATTGATCGATATGCAAAAAGCTGCTGATTGATCATAGTCCACACGGCACAGTTTATCTTGTACGAGCTGAGACACGGCCATTGCAGAGAGTGAATAACCAAACATGTACAGCAAAATGAATGGTTCCACTCGTAGTTGTTGCACACTGAGATATTTGCGCCATGATAGACTGTTCTCCAGTTCGGAACTTGATTCCATTTTCTAAAATAAAAATCAATTCAATCAATCAGCAAGAATTGCAGATGATAAAGCATGTTTGACAAAGAGGTCGCATACAGAGGATTGCCTCACTGGTAAGTTTACGTTGAGATAAAGACTTTTAGCTTTATCCATAGCTGCACATAAAACACTCGCCATGGCGCATTAGAAACAAAGAGTAAATAGTGGTTGCCAAACGCATATAATAAATTATATAGCCTCCAATCAGTATCAACTTGTGCTTGATGTTTGATAATGACACAATCCCTTTTGGTGAGTTCAGTTTTCGTTTAAACGGCAGCGTCTATTTGCTGGCGCAATAGTCTGTTGTCAATAGATCAACTAGTTAGCACAGGCTAGCAACAACACTAATGGCCAAATAGTGATGATATGCTAAGTTATGAAAGACAATTCAAGTGGGCGCATGATAATGCTCACACTGAACGACCAAACGATGACAAATCTCTACTAGTGAGATTGCATAATTTATAATTAGTATTATACCACATTCTGAACGATATATTTCTTATAATGTAGAAACATGCCTATCTATAAAATGTACCACAAAGAACTCTTATCTGGATGTACATTGCAAACTATTTGGCAAATGTTTACATATGTTTATATACATGAATCATCCATAATGAATGAGCAATCATAAACACGGTTAATTCAATATAACAATAACAACATTAAACCATACCCATTCGCGAAGAAACAGTTAAGTTCAGTTTGACACAATGAAGTAGAGTTTCAAGAAAGACCACTGAATAGATGTATCCGATTCATGATTGAAAAGTCAAAATTGTTTTGACCTGACAATTGTGAGATAACAACCATCTGGTGGTTGTCAACAAGAATGATTAAGTGAATATGCCACTTTAGTGGAAATAGAGCGATTGAGTTACTCCACATGGGTGTGTATATAGCCAGCTTGATGCCGCTTTGTCCCACGCTTCTGTCGGCTTCTTAGTAGAACTTACGAAGGTTTTCGTAACGTTTCTTCTTCTTGCTTTTCATTTCTATCTGACCATTTGCTAAAAGTGCTTTTCACCTCGATCTCACAATGGAAAGTGACAACGGTAACATGTCTGGAGACCAAAACGGAATCGCTGAACAGGTTTGATTTATATGACAAAGTGACCAAACTGACAGTTTTTTAGGTTGACAAGATGAATTTGAACAATCCTAACAACCAAGGTGGACAAGGAGGAGATGTCATTCGTATGTTTCGCTTTTCTTTAATTGATAGTTATTATTATTATTTTTTAATTACAGCAACTCCAGCTGAATTTTCTTTAATGCGAAAAGTTCTTCGAAACAAATTGTTGCATACTCAAAACAAAGTTGAGGTTTTGCAAAAGGATCCTAACAATCCTTTATATTCTGTTAAATCATTTGAAGAACTAAGCATACCACAAGAATTGCTCAGAGGCATCTATGATATGGGTTTTAGCAAGCCTTCTCGAATTCAAGAAGCAGCTTTGCCCATTTTATTAAGAGAACCGTATGTTTTATTTTAATCTAATTCAAATTTCTAAATTCAATTCTTTTAAATAGAAGAACTAATTTAATCGCACAATCCCAGTCTGGTACTGGAAAAACTGCTGCTTTTCTTCTGGCTAGTCTTTTTCGTGTTAAAGCAGAATTAAAAGAACCTCAAGTTATCATTTTGTCTCCCACATATGAATTGGCTCTTCAAACTGGTGAAGTTGCCCAACAGATGGCTAGATATAAGCCTGAAATTACAATCAAATATGTTGTTCGTGGAGAAGTTCTTCAACGTGGAACCAAAGTTACTGATCATATATTAATTGGAACGCCTGGCAAAATGATTGACTGGAGTCTTAAATACCACTTTTTTGACATAAAAAATATCAACGTTTTTGTTCTTGATGAAGCTGACGTTATGATCGATACTCAAGGTCTTCGGGCACAATCAATCAAATTGAAACAGTTTTTGCCCAAGTCTTGCCAAATGATGTTGTTTTCTGCTACTTATAGCGATGAAGTAATGGATTTTGCCCGGTCAATTATTCCGGACCCGGTTCTTATCTTGAAGCTTCGTCTTGAAGAACAAAGTTTAGACAATATTAATCAATACTTCATTGAGGTTCAGAATGAACAAGAAAAATATGAAGCTCTTACCAACATTTTTGGAACCATTAGCATGGGACAAGCTTTTATTTTTACTGAAACTAAACTTTCTGCTTCGCGACTTGTTCAACAACTGAGAAAGGTATAATATAGATTTTAATATAACTATATTAATCAATTTTATTTTAAGGATGAACATTCTGTTGGCTTAATATCTGGTGATTTGACTGTAGAGCAGCGCAATGAGGCTTTACGACGCTTCCGTGAAGGTCAGGAGCGTGTGATTGTGGCAACCAACGTTATGGCTCGTGGTATCGATATTGAACAAGTAACGCTGGTTATCAATTATGATTTGCCTGTTAATCCGGAGTCGAAGAAAGTGGATTTTGAAACCTATCTTCATCGAATTGGCCGAACTGGAAGATTTGGAAAAGAAGGTCTAGCAATAAACTTTGTCGATGGACCTCGCACCAGAGAAATGATCAACGAACTTGAAGCCCACTTTGGCAAGCCTATTAAAAAATTGGATGCCACTGATGTTGATGAAATCGAAAAAATTGGAAATGACATGTAATTTTTTTAATAATTAATTTATGTAAGCTAATTGTCATTATATCAGACTTAATACGAATTTCTGTTGACAGTGTACAATTACAAGTTAATGTGCAAATATTTATATAATATCCAAATATGCTAATATTGAATAGTGATACATTGTTTTGTACTATTTACATTTGATTCCAGTCTTTTCGATGTGAGCGCACGTGCTAATAAACACACTTGTTCTCAATAACTACCCATCGAGTACAAACATGATTAATCGATTGGCCAATTGCAATCTGTCGATGTGTCCAATAGGCGACACTCAGCTCGGTTCGATTAGATTATTGGTTCGAGGCAATCGTCGGCACTCGATCGATTGATTGGCAAGTGACACTATCTCTCACTGATTTGAACTGCACTTCACTGTCTCATTCTTCGATGACATTCTTGGCGGTGCGAAGATAAGGAAATGCAGCGCGAAAAAGCACCGTCATCTGCTTTCTTATACAACACTGCCGACCACCATTGGCCACCCAGCAATCGGAAGATAAGCCACAAAGTGTGCTAAGAGGAGGAAACAAAGCAATGGTCACTGATGGACAGTGCATACTGCTCCAAAAGATCAATATAAAATGACCCCTTGGAACGGAACCGATCACTCGGTGGAGGATTCCGATTTAAGAGCATTCTATTCTTGCAGCAAGACACTCACAGCCCGAGAGAAGTGCACCTACCTTTGGGTACTCAATTACTACGAAGAGTGACTTCTCAGATAAGCAATCCCTCAGTTGCACATCCCTCAGTGATGCGATATCGAATCGAGCCAATCGATAATAGGCAAATTATCCGTGTTGATCGTTTCATTAGCGCTTATCTGGTCGCGAGTCCTCAATGTGACTATACATCTCATCTCGTTCTTTGCCTTAATTGCCCGGCCTCAGAATCGAGTCAGCCTTCGGCGAATGCAGTATCGGATTACTTCCATGACAGAAAGCATCAAAACAAATTCGATCGTTGCCTACAAAAACCACGTCAACGTCGAGTTGAACGATAACTTCAAGTGTCGACGTCTGTGATACACCCGTGTCCTATGATCCTGTGATTGAATCATCACTAGTGCATATAAAGCCAGTACATCCATATCCGTATCAACTAGTTTCTGTCCACTACTTATTTATATCATCCTTGCCTTATCCCAGTGACCTATAGGTCAGTGAGTATTGAGTTCATTAAAACGTGTCTTCAGTGGATTATCGAGTGCTAGCATGGGTCCCCATATCGTGCTTTCCTTCCTAACCGTATTTCTGCACCATATTGGTTCAGTCAATCATGCTTTGTGTTTGGAGACAACAAGTATCATCGCCAAAGAGCGTCAGGTTGGCGAGACTGAATCAGTGTGTCAGTACGCAGACAAGTGCGTCAATCCATATATATGCAGGAACAGTACGTTAGCACAAAGTAGTGCACCGGTTCAATCAAACTAACAATCCTTTGCAATGTTACAGGTGTCTGGAATAGCGCACAAGACAAGTTGTTGACCAAAAGCAGATGGCATTCCTCACACTCGTCCTCAACACAGAATTCTTCTTTGCAAACACATTTTGGCTTTGCACAACATTCTCAATGTGCCAATAAGAAGAGGATGAAATATTCCAACAGTCAACAATGGTCACCAGCCAATGTTGAACTGTTCCAAGCAGTGGCAAAGATTACCATCTTGGTATTACTCAAGATCATCATCAAATACTACATCAGGGGCTATCTCAAGGCTCACATCGACAACAAAGCTATCTTCGAGCTGATCGAGTTGATCTCAAAGGCTTTAACCATCGCGATCGCAAAATGTGCCATCAAGTGGGCCTTATATCCTGCTCTTCGCACAGCAGCCAAAACATTCCTAATCGCTTCACTAAAGTCGATAGTGAAGCCGTTCAGCGGTCCTCTCATCAAAGGAGCAAAAGGTGCTTCAATGAACCTTTTAGAATCTTTTGTAAAGTTCGTACTCACCTTGAGTATAAAAGTGGTGATAAAAACTGTAGCCCTTGAAATGTTAGTATTTGTGTTTGAGAATGAAGCGACACAAATGCCTCTTCACCAATTAATGTTCCGAGTGTCGTTGATCTTGTTGGTCAAAACGAGTGCAAAACGTATTTGCAAACTGGGGAAAAACAAATCCAATCAGATCAAAGGAACCGACGATCCTTCAGATACTTCAGCACCAGTGGATAAGATAATGATGTTCGCCATTCAAAAGTTAGTCACCAAATTGGTCAAAATTCCGTTGATTAAGATACTTCTGTGAGGCCAAAAATAGTTTCAACGTCAATGAAGCGATGCCGATAAAGATATCGCTTTAATATAATGATGCATTTATCGTGTGATACTGTTCTGATTATTCCCTTACGCAACGACCGACTGATCGAATCAACTGTAAATAAGCAATGTACATATATATGATATACCTGTAAATAAAGAAATCATACGCATTTACATTTCAATGACGATGACTAATTGAAAGGCAGTTTTATGGGTTTTTATTGGACAATCAGTGAGATAAAGAGACGACACTAGTGAGCCAAAGTGATGCACTTGTGGTTTTTAATCAAATTGAGGACTAACCTTTGGTCACCAATCGCATTTAACGATTAGGCAAACGCTATTCCTCGCCGTGCAACAAGTCAGTAGTTTAGAATTGATTCCAAATTAAAAGAATCAATCAAACTTGGTCGAGAGAAACAACATACATACAAAACTGTGTAGTTGGAGAAACGCTCAATTCTCGTATTGGTAACAACGAACAAGAATGGCACAAGAGAAGCAACTAAAAATAACAATTTACAAATGCAATATTGCAACTAAATTGTTTAAAATCTATATACATACAAATATACAGTAAAATAAATAAACAAATAAATAAATAGTAAATAAATAAATAAAAAATAAAATGTGCAACTAAATCTATATGAAACTAAATGTAGAGCTCTGATTTTATCAAAGCTATTATAAAAAGCCAGTGTAATTCATGAGAATCGATGAGCTTTAGAGGATTACTTAAATGTCTATTGGTCTAATTCATCTTCACTTCTCATTGCATCATGATGGTGTTGAAAATGTGTTCGACTTCTGCTTGATTTGACAATCTAACAAATAAACAATAGCAATAAATTACTAAATATCAAACTCAAATAAAATGACATACCTCCTTCTCAAACATTGAACTAGAGTCGATCAAATTTTGCGCTTTTAATTGAGCCATTTTTAACTTCTCATCTACATCGTTATAATTGCCATTATAGTCAACAGAATCTAAATTGGCAGACCTTACTGAACCAATATCGATGAGTTTAATATCAGAAAAATCTTCTGATCGCTTCGTTGTGTTGAGATCACTTTCTGAACTGGCAGCATCGATTAAATTTTCCAAACCAAGAACTTTTTGTTGAATTTCCAAGTGTTGTTGTTCTAAAGCTTCGATGCCTCGAGTGACTTTCATGGCTTCATCGGAAAAAACATCAAGCTTAGAACTATTACCAAAGTTGGTGTCTGATAAAAGCCTAGTGAATGAAAGTATAGATGACTGGTCACTTTGAATTCGATTATTGATATGTGGAGAAGGGGTCCGTTTTTGCAAAGTTGAAGGTCGTGGAGTGCTCTTTAAAGTAGAGTAATCTTTTTCGAGATTAGCATAACTGCGCTCAACTCGCCGTTTTTCACTTTCTAGTTTCAATATTCGGTCTTTTAGCTGTTCATTTTCACGCTTAATTCTTCTAATTTCAAAGTCTTTATCGGAATAGATCGAAGAAGTATACTTTTGATCGGTTTCCAATTTCTTAGATTCCAAAGAAGAATTCTTCTTTTGTAGATTCAAAGTTTGCTCATGGAGCTTTTCATTAAGTTGTTTCATTTGAGTTAGCGATTTCCTGCAATATATAAAACAATTGTGTTTATATGACAGTAAACAAAAAAAAATCAACAAACCCAGCAGATTCAAGTTCATCAAACAATAACTTCCTTTCCTGATTCAAAGTTTCAACTCTTCGATTTAAATTAGTTACTTCGTCCTCTTTTAGTTTAAGTTTATTCTCAATAGATAAACAGGAATATTTTGAATTATTAAGTTTCGTTTTGAAGTCGATTCTTGACTTCTCTGATTCCATCAAAATATTTTTCAGTTCGTCGCGGTCTTTTTCCAGCGATCTTAACAGATCCTCTTGATCTCTGTTCGAACGCTTGAATTTGTCGCTATCATTTTTGAGTCTAAAAAACTATTTATTACTAAAGATTTTAATAAATTAATACATACTCTTCTATTTCGGTTTGACTAGATAATAACGAATCCTTTAAATCAGCTATTTGCAACGACTTTTCTTTGTTAAAAGCTTTCTCTGTGTCAAGAAAGTGTTTAACTTCTTCCAACTCTGATTTAACCAAAGAATAATTCATCTCGAGTTCTCGGTAATTTTCTTGAGCATGAAAAAATTCATCTTTTCGTTTGTCTCTCTCACTTTCAGCAGCGATAAGCAAATTTTTTATTTTATTCATCTCCCGCTGACTTAAATCAAAGTTAGAATTGAGCTCAGTTAATTTATTGTTCAAGTCAACGTTTTGTTCTTCAAGTCTAATGATTTTGTCATTAAGAGATTCTTTTTCAAAGTTCAACTTTTGAATTTTTCGTTCATGTTGCTGCCTATGAATTTGAAATTCGTTGTTTTTCTGATCCGAGCTTATTTTTAAGTTATCACATTCATTCTTACTTTCTCTTAAGCTCTCTTTCAACTCAGTAACCTCTTCTTTTAATTTTAATTCAATTTGAAATTTGCCATTATTTATTTCACGAAGTTCTTGCTCGAAATTGGCTTCTTTGCTTGTTAATTCAGTCTGCAACTCTTTTACCTCGCTAATTCTCGTTAATTCAAGTTCTGCAAAATTTTTTCTTAACCGTTCAATTTCAGATCTATTTTCGTTCAATGTAGTTGTCAATGAGTGAATAACCTCTATTTTCTCCTGCTTAGCACTTTCTTCAGTTTTCAGTTGCTCTTTAACTTTATATGATTCTTCCTGTAATTTCAAATTAATTTCCTCTGATTGTTTGTACTGTTCAGTAAGGTCTTCAAATTCGCTTTGTATGTGCAAAATTTCCTGTTTAGAATTGCTAAAGAAAAATTAAAATTAAAATTTCTATATGAATGATTAAGTTTCCAACATACTCTAGTTCATCTTTGAGCTGTTCAATTTTTAAATTATCTTCGTTTTGGTTGATCTGATATTGATACAATTTATTATCGTATTCTTGTTTTCTGTTTTTGTGTTCTTCTTCCAGAAGTTTAATACGAGACTTTTGCTTTGAATTATCATTCTCCAGATCGCGAATAATCTTTTCCTTTTCTGTGATATCATTTTCCAGCTCTTGTTTGGTTGATTCAGCTTGTCTTTTAATTTTTTCGTTCTCGTTAACATAAAAATCAATTTTTTCTCTAAAAGATTTCACATCAACTGCTCTTTTCTCTTCCAATTTTTTACAGTTCAATTTCACAGTCTCCAATTCACTTCTACAAGTAAAAAATTAATTTCTGTACCAAACTAATAATATAGATACATACTTAAAACTGGACTCACAAATATAGTGCTTACTACGCAACCCTCGAATAGTTTTCCCATAATTAACAATTATGGCATTTTTCTCTTCGGTAAATTGTTCCGAAAGAAGCTTTTTAATGCTTGATAAATTATTCAGTTGTGTTTCTAAATCAATCAATGATTTCTCAGTACGCCGAAAAGATTTAGAATCTTCTTCTCCAGATAAAGGAGTTGGTGACAAATGTGGCAATTCTACGGCTAGAAAAAAACACGATATATCAAATTTATAATTATATTCAGTTACACATACTTAAATTATGAGATTCACAAACAGAATCTTGACGATTATGAGTTGATAAAGTTTGCTTTTCAAATTCGTTAGAATTTATTATATCTGAATTGTCATCGTCCATTTTAAACAACTGTTTTTACATATTTCACATGTAAAATAAAACAAAAATCAAACCGATCGGTGGTTTCCGAAGCCGCGTCATGTCTAAATGACGGGAGAGTTCATAAAATTGAAATAACTAGACCGGCGATGATAGTGAACGAGTACCAATTTGCGCACAAGCAAAAGCAATTAACATGTTAGCCAGAATACCGGAGCAAAAGTAGCTTAAATTGCAGAGTGAGATCTGCACTTGAGCAAACACGACAAGTTAAAGTTAATTT
The DNA here is from genome assembly GCA_023373905.1 of Rhizoglyphus robini. Classification (NCBI taxonomy): domain Eukaryota; kingdom Metazoa; phylum Arthropoda; class Arachnida; order Sarcoptiformes; family Acaridae; genus Rhizoglyphus; species Rhizoglyphus robini. The sequence goes on along the minus strand of JAKIJQ010000001.1, from coordinate 5,752,469 downwards.
GCAATAGGGCTCGGTACGGGGGGACACAATTAAATGAACACAGAAAGCAAACATGAGCATAGTCGTCAAGGTAACCCGTAAAGTCAAAACATTGGCACACGAAAAAAAGCAGGAAACAAGATTCATTAGGAACAGACGATCTTTGTGCCAATCGATTCACTCGAGTCCAATTTGGAACAACGCACCAAAGCAGCGAGTTAGGCCCTCAACTTGAGCAGCTGCAGCCTTTAGATTTGCCACTGCCACATGCAGTGGCACAACAGTGGACACAACTGTTGCGCGCTTTTTCGCACATGACAATGCTGGGCTATTTCGACACTAAACATTAAATCAGAAACATGACATTTAACAATTGAGATTTTTAATTTTTGTTACAATTGTAGAGCAAATTCTCATACAATAATTGCATTTTAATAAAAGTAATTGAATTAGCAATAAATTAATGATAATAACAAATTATCTAAACTACATTATCCCAAAAGGATATTCGCTTATTCGCTAGAGGGAAGTACATAGCGAACGTACGGAACCTCAACATCCTCGTCATTATCATCGTTGCAGCAAAGTTCAAACACCAAAGACTTGACCCAAGGTTCGATGCGCCGTTTTGAGATTCGCTTCAACACTTCGGTCATCTTCAGATTAATACGTTCTTGCAATTTCTCTTTGCTCAAAAAGAACGAATAGAGAAGAGTGTTGCCTTGCGAGATCATTGTAATGTGGAGTCTGTGTTCTTTTTCGAAATAGTCGATAAACTCTTGAAGAGTTAGCTCGCCTTTGAGCTCGAAACGATCCCAGATAGTAAATTCATTGTTGTAGTAAGTGAGCTTGGGCACTTCGATAGGAGTAGAAAAGCCAAAGAATGGCAAAGCCAGATTGATGAAACCGTTCTTGTATGGTTCAAGCGAAGTTTTAAGTCCCTGAGCAATTTTGTATAATTCAATGAAAACAAGACCGGAAACTAGAGCGGTAGTGGTAGCAATTGCAGGAATAATACGACCAGCGATTAATTTGCTCTTGTGGCGATCGGCTGGAGGAATTTCGTAGTTTTCGGCACGCAAATTCGATGCAGCCACAATAAAATCAATGTGAAAGTTTGAATCATCGTCTTTCTCAAATTCAATTGGATTAATCTTGAAACCGCTAAAGTCAGAAACAACTGGCAATTGTTTTTGCAAATCCTTGAATTGATCGTTTAAGTCCATATTATTTCCCGTGGCATTGTTACTCAACTCGGTATCGTTCACAGCGATCTTTAAGTTTTGCTTTGGGGCAAATTGTGGTATTTCTGCAGCTGGAATACCAGTGACAAGAGCGTACACATGAGCACGATCAGTGCATTGAGGAATATTGTAAAGGTATGCCCGAAGGTTAGCCGCAGAAGTAACGTAATCAAGATGCAATGAATTGTTTGCGTCAAAAATAATTGGATGTGGACATTTCTTTGGACCAGACCAAAATGGTGCTCCAGAAGAAGTCTTGTAGTCTGGAGGAAAGTTGTACAAAAGTTGCTGAATTTGGTGGTTGTATTGTTGATCAAAGTAAAGTCGGGCCCATTTAACACACTCTTGGAAGGTAGTAACACGTTCTGACAATACCTTATTCACAGCTTCAATGGTTTCAATAGGTTGATTGCCGCTTAACTTAGAAGTACGATCCAAGAATTTTGAATCAGTCAAATACAATTTTGCTTGATCAGCGTTTTGTTTAAACAATCCTTCAAAATCATCCCGAGCCCATTGCAATGTATGCTCAATAGCGTTTGGAAAGTTCTTTAAGGTACACATTGGAATAGACTTTTCAGGTGGATCGTGAGACGACGAGTACGATTCCGATAGATTTGGAATTACCACCTGAACGTTTCCTTTAGTACCTATTGAATTTTTAAAAAATAAATAAAACTTTATCAATGTGAAAAATTCCATACCTAAGGTTCCAGATTCCAACAAAGGAATTCGATAATAAACACACTTTCTATCCATATAAGTTCGAGCTTCAACATTATCAAGAGCATTAGTTACACCGCTAAGAGAATCGAAAAACTTATCGTCGTAAATTTTTTCGGTGTCAGGACAAACACGATTCTCATGAGCAGTAATGTTCACTTGAGGGTTCATTTGACGGGTAACTGCGGCTGCAACAACAGACTTAAGTCCGCCTACATCTTTAGGTCGGAAAAGAAACTGTCGATTAAGATTAGACTTTTCAATACTGTCCATGTCAGTTACAAAAATGTGACCCTTTTCCCCAGAACCAACTCCGAGCATTGCAAAATGTTTCAGATGTTCACAACCAATAGCTCCAGCACCGACTAAAAAATATCGCAAATCTCCAAGGGTTTTTTGAAACTTTCTTCCAAAAACAGCAACTTGACCATCATATCGTGAATTTAAAGGCGCAGCATCGTCCTCTTGAGGAAGCAATGCATCGTCAGATGACAAACACTCTGTGGCATCAAAGTAGAGCCATTGCAAAATAGGAGTGAACTTTCCGGAACAAGCTTTCATGACCTCTTGAGCAGCGCAACCACCGATAAAAGAATTGACTGGAGCCAAATTACCTCTAGCTTGCTGGGCAAAAAGTTTGGCAAGTTTCTCATCAATAGAGTTAGGTTCGACTTGACGTTCATTAACAAGACCCAAGAGCAGTTCGTAAAAAGCTGCTGCATCATCTTTGTTCCAGGACCGCGGCAAATCATTATGCTTAGTTCGGAAACGATCCAAAGCTTGAAAAAATAGATGTTCTTGTTGGGGTCGATCAAATTTAGCAAAATCTGATTCAATAAATTGAGGTGACAATATCGATTCTTTTAGAGGTTTCTAAAAATAAAATTCATAGTAAAATATTTAAAACGATAGATGTACTCACGAAGTTAATAGTTTTCGGTTGCTTAACTTGAGTTACGGTACCACCGGTGATATAATCAGAGAGACCAGTAGTGTCACCAATTGCAAATTGGCATGGTCCAGTAACTTTAATTTTATACTCTTTTCCATTTATTTCAGTCATTCCCTTAACTTCAGAAAAACGAACAATATCACCATCTTCAAAGCCATGACGAGTATCTTCAATACAAGCAACAATGCCAGTTTTCTCTTTAGTAATTCCAGAAATTAAAACGGAAAGAGGATTCTCGCCATTTGTATCGACAACTGTGAAATTATCGCCAAAGTCACAGAAGATTTGACCAAACAATCCTCTGGTAGATGCAATGATCAAACAAATGTTGTGTTCACGAGCAATTTCGGAAATTGATAATTGTTCGGCTAAAGGCAAGTCGGTGATAACAATTACCGAAAAATTTTGAAGAAATGTTGAATCAAGAGCTCCTTTATGTACTTCAACCTTGACATAAGGATTAAGTTCGGACAGTTGAGAGAGCGATTGCTCAGCCCTATTCAAGCCGATGCTTGATTCGTTAAGATAGTACTGAAAATAAAAAAGATTAAAACAATATAACAAAGATATAATTTACCTGAGAAGACAAGTCGTAAAACTCAGCATTTTTATTGTCATGAAGAGTCAACGATTTGACTCCACCAAGGATAACATTCTTCGCGATTTCGATGCCGAGTCCACCAGCGCCAATTATAAGAACAGATGCCTTGGCCATACGTTGCATAGCCTCATGCCCAAGAACGTAGAGTTGGCGAGAATAGAGACTTTCGTCGATCTTGTCATCTTGACTGTGGTTGTTCATGTTTGAGTTAACGCTGTTGTTACTTGTGGCTTGTTGAAAGTTGTTTACACCGCTATTAGTGTGATTCGATTCGGCTGCTTGGCTAACGATAGCCACACTATTGGTATTCACACAATTACCAACGCTTGTGTTCTGCTGGCCGTTGTTCTCTGCTTGAACAGCGTCAGATGAGTTCGACAACTTAATCAACTTCTGTTGTGTGGGACAGAAATTGTCGAGATTCTCACCTTCGCGTTTCTTTTGCTGCAGCAGATCAAAATTATTTTCTTGTGGTTCAATAGCGGCGTTCGATATAATATTGTGGTTATCACCACTCATCAAACTCGACATAATATAAAAATAATGAAATGATGACTCGATGCAGGATGAGATTAAGATCGGTAGCGATCCAGCTAGTGTCAACGAGCAATATTGCAAAATAAGCTTGCAGAGATATTTTCACTTACGCAATAAGAAAGTTGTCGAAAAGGAGACCAAAGACCCAACGATTTGTCTTGGGGAGGAGGACCAAAACGAGAATGACCGAATGAAAATCGGTTAGGACTGCAGTGTTGCGAGGTCTGAGGGCAATAGATTGAGAATGAGCCAGAAAGGCGAGACGCACAGACCAGCTCGAAAGAAGCTCTTTTGTTAGGCCACTCACGCTTGCCGGGCAACGGTCATGCGCATTGCAATGAAGAATTGACTAGAAAGGAGACATCCACAAATGAAGTGATGCATAGTGAGAGTGCTTCAATTCGATTGAGCGCCAACCTAATATGATGAGTCATCTTATTGTACCACAATGCTAAATGACTGTACCAATACATTTTCAAATGTATTATTAAACTCAAATTATAATAATTGAATATTAATAATCGATTATTGAGCCCGAACTATGACAAATGGACAAATATGCTAACTCGTTTAAACATAAACATAAGTGATTTATTGATAAAGCAAACAGTAGAAAATCAATGTTTATTGCCAATTAATACAGATGACTGTGATATGGTACTAAGTGGACGCAAAGAAAAAAAACAATTCATTTGCGATTGAGCAAAGTTGAGAAACACTCAGTTTGATGGATGATCGAACGCTTTGTGGTGCAGTTGCACCAATGATGGAACAACGAATGAACGAATGTGGCCAATAGTCAATTAGACATTCCACCCAGTGGTTCGGTGCCTCTATACACAGTCAATTGGTTAATTGGTTAGTTACAAATGGAGCAAACAATAGCAATAAAATCAACAGCAATAAAATAACAAGAAGTGAAGATCACACGGCACGCAGTGAAAGATATGTACAGCTGACCGTTCAGGTATATAGGTATACCCGAATAGTGCATATGCAGATCGAATGAAGATCCATCCAGGGACGAGCTAAGGTGGCGTTATTGAACTGGGAAATCAACAACATAAACAGCGTCACTAATTGATCAGTTTGAGTGATAGTGCATTGCAATCGACAAATGCCATAACAAAGACAATCACGATCATTTTGCCAGTGAAAGCAGGGTAGCAATTGCCAATTGGAGTGAGCAGAGTGGCCATCCAACAATCGATGCTTCACATAATTACCGTTGCTCGGTTGGCACCGTGCAAGCCTAATCGGCCACATGCTTCAGTTCGTTTCAATTTAAGCGGCACTTTAAATCATAAGCTCATTTGGTTGGTATTTTCCGGTAATTGTAGTCTGCTCAAATATTGATTCTTCTCTGTTTGTCCACTGCAATCAATACTCGGAACTGAGTACTCTGGCAATTGTCCACCCTCTCGACTTGTGCTGCCTTCTCCGATTGCTCACTTTACATGGCTTTACTGCAGAGGGTCACCAATTAGCGTTGCTCGTGATCCTATTTGTGGCAATCCGGTGTATCTTGTTAAGTTTATTACACTGCTCAATGCGTTTCACTTTCTTGCAATTGTCTTTGCTTTCTAGTGACAAGCCATTAGTGAGACAGAAGGACACAGTTTGGTGTTGATTCGGTGCATGGCTCGGTTCGAGTGTGAACATTGGCAAAGTGGGCCAATTCATAAGCGAACTGAATTATTTACAAGTTCAGTGCTAATGTGCTCTCATAGGTTTGTGCTTGATGTAGTCACTTTCGCGTGAAACTGGCTCCAATGGCACAGTTAGTAATTGATCATGCCATTCAAGTGACGATTATGGCATTCGATGAAAGGTGCACTGTGCTAATTGCCAGTTGATCTTTAGGCTGATAGTCCTGGCAGTATTCACTTGTCTAATCGATGAACCACTGTTTGTTAATGAATGGGAATTGTCACTGGCATTGATCGAAACGTGCGTTCACACATTCACTTGGTGTGCTGCTTGTTCCATTGCAAGACAAACCAATCGAGCAATGATCTAGATCGATCATTGGCCATTGAAGCGCCAATAAATAGGTTGTGAGAATGTGTCACACTGGGATAACATCTTCGTTGAGGTGAGTGCAACGCTCCAAATGGAACCTGACTAAAGGTGAAACGACCAAAGATGATGAGAATGACGATAAGTGGACGAGTGACGCGCAGAACTGAACATATGTACCAATAAATGCTCAATACTGCACTGGAGAAGCTCATTTGTTTGGTCCTCACTGGACAGTGATAGACGGTGATCGACAAAACAGTTTGTGGATAGTAGTTGATGCACGTCTTACTGACTTCTTCCAATCATCACAATGGCAGTAACTGAACACAAAATAAGCCCCACTCAGCACTTCATCACCTGCACCTGTGACATAGACCACCGAAAAGGACTCGAAGCTGAGCTGGAAAGTAATGGACAAGTGTATTTTGACAAAGAAGAAGAGGACCAAGTGGCCTTAGTGCGTCATGTAATCGTGGACAGACACCGAAGCGAGGATCATGACAAGCTTGACAGAGCAGCAACAACAAGCGGCTTCGAGTGGCGCCAAATCAAATTGAGCAATGTTCTTTGGCTCCTCACACTGCACGCGCTTTTCGGATGGGCCTATGCCCATTCGTTCTTGTGGCCAGTCAAATTTCAATCTGTGGTATGGACCGTGCTGACCTCAGTATTCTCAGGATTTGGCATGTCTGTGGGCGCTCATCGACTCTGGGCTCATCGAAGTTTCAAAGCAGCGCCATTGCTACGATTTTATCTTTTGGTGCTCCAAACGATGACCATAAATGGAAGTGCCTTTTCTTATGCCCGTGACCACCGAAACCATCATAAGTGGCCAGCCACAGATGCCGATCCAAAAAATCCAGCTCGAGGTTTCTTTTTTGCACACATCGGCTGGTGGATGCTTTACAAAAGACCCGAGGTGGCTCAATTTGGCCGTAAAGTGCCCATTGATGATCTGCTTGAGGATAGGATGCTCATGATGCAACATCGTTTCTATTGGCCACTAGTAGTCATGTTTGCATTTGTAGTGCCGGTTGTGGTTCCTGTAGTAACCTGGCATGAAAACCCTGTTACCTCGTTTTCTCTGTGCATCATACGGATCGTGGTGGTTCTGCACCATCTATTCACAGTCAACTCGGTGGCCCACTTTTGGGGGTATCGTCCATACAACAGGTAACTTCCACAACTCTCTACCACTAATGCACTCAAATACGTTCTGTTGATTAGATTCCAGAAACCAACCGAGAACCATTTGATCAACTGGATTTCGATGGGAGAGGGCAATCATAACTATCACCACACTTTTCCGTTCGACTATTGCAACAGCGAGTATATATGGTGGGAGGTGTTCAATCCTGCCTCACTGTTCATTGAGGTCAGTATTCTTCTAGGTTTAGCATCAGACCCAAAGAAACCATCAGCCAACTTGATTCACCGAGTTATAGAAATGAAAGGCAAACCAGAGTACTTTGTGCATATGCATGGACGATCACTTTGGCTGCGAATTGTGCTGGCAATGCTTGACTGGACATTGGGACTGCTCTTTGCACAATGGCCCATGTGGATTGTGATCCTGTACAAGGCCTTGTCCGGGATGGACCTGATAGTCTTCTAGACATATTCATTTACACATATTAAATGACTTAGTTGAACAAAGTGCTATTTGGCGATTTGTGCGAGTCAAAGTCTCGATTGAACTCGTAATGGTGGTTTGAACTGGCACGACCATGGTGCAAATGTACTGAGTTTACGTCCAGTTTCAAGTGCAAAGGTACAGAGTCTGACAAAGCATCATTCTGCAAGGCTTGAAGATGTTGCTCAATGCTCATCGAGTGGCGGGCGGTAGAAGGCGTCGAAATGCCAGTGGAGGAAAGCTCGTCGTTTTCTTCTTCGGAAGTCTCTTTTGTCATTGGAGTTGAGATGTTTCCATCGGTGTCCAACGGGTCAAGCGTCACTAAATCCTCGTGACGGGTCATGTTTATGCTGGTGGGTGTACTGCGGGCACTGCCCGATTCGACACCGCTCATTTTGAGTGGACTTTTGCCCGAACGCACTTTGGGGAAGCGACCTTCCATCTCGAAAGTGTGAAAATGAGATTCAAGCTCTTCAACTCGCTTCCCCAATAGACGGTTTGTCTTGCGGGAATGCACAAGGTTCATGTTCTTAGTTTGCAAACCTACCGGATGAACAGTTAATATTAAGAGGAAAACAAAGCAACCAACAACGCTTACCTTCGAACATGGCTACCAGTAGATTCCAAAGGTACATCTGGTTAGACTTGTTCACTTCCATTGAATGGATCGAGTCTGAGTTGATCAATCGCTCCACGTCACGGGCACTGACCACGTGTCCTCCTGGCAGTTGCAGTGTGGTCAAACTGGGGTCATTTGTGTCGTTGGTCGAGTTATTAGCGAAGTATTTTTTCTTGCTTAATGTGTCACCGCGTTGGTGTTGTTCCATCAAATCTTTGTACTTGGCTAAACGGTCAAGCAGTAGACGTTTCTCCTCTTCCTCGTTTTTTACCTTTTCCTTGAGATACCTAGATTGTGATGATGGGTAACTATGATCGCATCACACCTCATCAGCCTTACCTGTTCTCCAAATAAAGTGCATCCACGTCGTAAGAGAGTGAGCTGGCTTCTGCATAATTGTCTGTCTGGCCCGACAAGTTTCGCATCAGAGAAATGAGATGCTCGTTAAGTCGATCATTCTTGAGTGTTAAGTCATCTCTGGACATGACTAACTCCTCTTTCTCGTCGAGCAACGATTGAATATCACGTTCGAGGAGCATCACTTTCTCCTTGTAGAATTCCAACTCGCCGAGAATAGATTCGTCGACCATTCGATCTCGATTGGACTCTATCACTACTGAATCCATATGTTTGGACATCGAGCGCATTTGACATCGAACCAGTTTGAGATCACCTAGGACAGAAATGACTGATTACGCAAGGACAAATCACAATCAACACAATCTATTTGTGTGCCATCAGGGTGATTAACCATAGTCTTTCCTGACTTAATTAAGCACTATTTGTGTGCCACCATAAGGGTGCTATGTAGTGAGTCACTACTAACCACAGGTCTCGATATAAAACCTGACCGAAGCCAGCAAGATATCGCATTATTTAACAATGATGGCCAAACTCTGTTTGTTCTTTCTGCTTCTCACGCAAGTTTCGCTTAACATCGAAACTCGGCCTGCGACCGAATCGGTCATTTCCGACTCATTGCGAGTCCGTTTGGGAGACACTCTTTCTGAGATCGAATGGCTGTTGCATCAACTTGTGAACATTCTTTCGGACATGGTGGATGGTATCGAACAAGAATCGAGTCTTCTACAGAATTATCACTTCCGACAGATTCTTATTCAGGTGATAAAGCGAATCGATTTCATTTTGGAACATTTCGAAAATGTTGGTACAACAGTGCTCACTCCCTCGGTAGTGTACGAACTGCAACGAATCGACTGTGTTCGCATACGTCTGGCCAACTACATCAGTCAATCTAAGAAATTCGATGACTCTCACTGTCGTGCTTCTACTGGACCAACCAAGCCAGACTCTCAACCACCAAGCAATGATCAGATTTTGCCCTTGCTCACCCAAATTGTATCAATACTGGTGAGAGTCACTCAACAACTGGACCATATTGCCAGCTTGAAAGAACTCTTTCCCACAGGTAACTTATAATAAGCGAAAGCCAAGCCAAAAGTCTAACCGGCCATGCTTTTAGGCTACCCAATGGCCAGTACCACACCAGCACCCTCACCAGTGTGGACCAAGCCTCCCTCTACGATCAACTGGGAAGATTTGATCTCGCAATTCATCACTTCGAAACCTATCACTGTGCCTAATGTGAGTTTGCGTCCTAATTTGGTCTTATTTGGTCTAACACCATTATTGAAAATTTTCAGAATTCAGTGACTCAAGCTCCCGGAGTCAGTTCCACTCAAAATTGGAACGACCTAATTTCCCAGGTGATGGATGGCATGGGTGGCACCTTGACCCCAGCAGTTACTAGTGCGACAGTGTCATCTACCCCAGGCTCGGCTAGTACCGTTTGGGAAGACGTAATGAATGACCTGATCGGTCAGTGGACTGGCACGATGAGTACCTCGGCGCCGGGCAACATGGACGTACAGCAGTGCGTTGATTCGATTCTGTCGATCATAAACACAATCCAAAGTCAGCTGCCCAACGGGACATTGGCAACGAGCAGGCCAAACTAATGAAAGCCACCGAGTGAAACATCTATTATTAATGAGACAGCAATAAAGGCATATTACTGTTCGCTAATCATCACCGCGATCTATCCATCGATAGACCATGTGCATTATCGTCGTGATTAGTACTACTCCTCTCTATATAGGTGAGCGGTCATTCTTTCCAGTCGATATAGCTAAACTAACAGTGTAGCTAACTTAAGTGCTCGCAACTTCTTGGCACCAGTCATTCACCGGTCATAGGTTTAGGTCTAGTTATGACAGACAATTGTCTTGCTTTAAACGCCGTGAAACCAACTCACCTTCTGCATCTTCAAGTTTAATGCGTAAATCTTCAATTTCTCGAATGAGACTTTTGTTTTGTTCCTTTAGCGTTATTAATAGCTGTGCCAATGGTTCATTGCCAATTGGCATTGGGGAGGTAGCTTGCGAGTTCGGGTTCGGTGTGACCGGATGAGATGGCTCATTGGGGTAGTCAATGCCAAGGTTGAATGCAGCTTTCTTGCCCATCGTTGTAGGACTGTGCTCCTTAGACCAACCGTTTGTGGTCATCAAGTTGGCCGAGTTGGATTTGCTTTTACTTTTCTTAGACGGTGTATTTTCTTTTAGCAACAGAAATGGGTCGTTCTCGTGTATTGATCTAGAAGGAGAACTTGAGGCGTGGCAGCCATGCGAGACTGACAGGGAATTGCCCAGCGGCAGCGGACTGGTGCTTTGTGCGGGAGCTGGGGGAGAGGTTGAAGTGCTCGAGATGGGCGAATGGTTTTGTTCCAAACTAGGCTTGTAGCGGGTATGATGGCTGCTGGTCAGTTCTTCGAATGTCATCGCTTCGTTGGATCTCCGGTGACTGGCAAAGTCGCGTGACAGCAAGTTCAAGTCAGAGACAACGGCAGTGATAGGACTTTTGTTGTTTGCTCTGTCCCTTCTCACCTGCAGAGAAACAATTAAAACAGATCAACAAACAGATCGCAAAATTGGCGGTGCACTTGTGCCCTAGCCAATTTAGTGCTGAATTAAATGCTTGATGGAGAACTTTCCGTTTGAATAATTGCGATTGTGCCTTCAGTGATGGCCATTAGTGCCAGTGCAAATAGATGCATTGTGCTATGTTGTGGCAGCGGCTTGGAGTGCACTGCAAATTGCATTAGCCCGCGCTATTGGTGGTACAGTGTGCCACAAATATGCAGATCATTTGACAGCGAATCCCACTGGTGGAATTGTGGATTTTGTTCACTGGCGACGGTCTGTCAGGTCGACACGGACAAGTGAGACAGGACGAGTTACTCGAGTGGACGGCACTAAGCCGGGTAGATCACCGCTCTGGCACAACGATTAATAACGATAATGCATTGCAGATTAAGGCTCTGAGCAACAGTACTACGCATTAGCAGTACCACTTGGAGTCCTGGAACATTTACAATTGTGATCGGTCAATAAGGCAATTTGAGCAGTGAGGCAGTCACCATCGAACAAACGATATCGTTGTCGCCGGTATCGTGAATGCCACCGACAATTAGTACTGTTTATTAATGTGTCACAATATGATTGCATGGGTGCGGTTTCCTGATTGGTGCCAATCATAGTCAACAAACGATATCTTAGAGTGCACCTCCACCCAGGCTCATTGCCTTATTTACCGATCAACCGGCGATCGGTAGTGCATTACCGGACTGAATGTGTGCGCGGTACCTTGACGCTAGCTAGTTAGGAAGATCGCGAAAAGCGAGATGTTCGCCGGGTTAGGGTAGCAATTGTCGGCCTGTGCATCGAAATCAATTTCGGATCACTTTCCTGCTCTCTCGCCAATTTGCCCTTTCTCGCAGACGTCATCGAGATTGTCAAATGTGCTCACCGTTGTTCGCAGCCAGGCCGCTGCTTGCATTACCACCACCCTGTTTATCGGGATCAATTATTTATCCACAGCCAATAGGACGAACAATCTGAACGAGAACATTGCCAGCATTTCACTCCGTTTGTTTCTTATCCTGCTCAATGCATTATTAATAATTCGCTGTATGTTTGCATTGAGAACTCAATTTGTGCTTGCTTTAAACCGAACTCTGTCGCAGCACACATTAATGAGTGGCTCTAATCGAATTTCGATTATCTTTCTATCGATAATCTCTGATTTGCATTCGAGCTTAGTTATCGATCACTACTATTGGCCATTGCGTACATGGCCAGATTGTTCAATTGAGTGCAAATGCAAACGAACACAGGTGGCAGTGACATTATAAAGGTGAGCAATCTGTATTGGTGCGATGGTGGCTCCCAAAAGAAATGACAGAGCTGCAAGTGACTCGTCGAAGACCAGATGTAGAAAACTTATTACAAGTTACTCGGTTCACTCGCTGAGAAAACAAAGATCATCAACAAATCGGTCAAATTATTGCAACAGAGTTCAACTATTGACCATTCGCAATAAAAGCGAAGCAAAAGCACTAAACCTAATTGTAGCAATCACTCACAAGTGATAATTAATTACCATTGCTATGTGGTAATTAACTGAGCACTCATCTCAAATGACATACCTCACCAAGCGTGGTCGGTTCGTACGTGGCCGATTCTGCCGATTTACGAGTTTCTCTCGAGCCCATCCTTCCTCGAGGAACTATTCCGATCGGAACTATTGCACTAGTCGAGTTCGTGAAAGCATTGCACTAGGTTCACTTATGCCGCTTAATGGACAACACAATTGTGCATAGAAATTTAAGATGTTTTCTGTTGTCTGGTCAGTTGGTGGGTGTGGGCCAACACCAATCGTAACATTTGTGCGCACAAGACCAGTTCTGATGACCATTGATTGAACATTGAAATAAGCGAAACGGTAGATCCAGTTGGGTGTTGTCAAAAATGGACCGAATGCATTTAAGTGGCAATAGCCAATTTCGGGTGCGATGTAGTTAATGCGAAAAGCCAATGGTGCTGAGAAAGCCGAAATAGATTATAATACCGGCGCAATTAGTAGGAAATCCCTACTTAGATTAAAAATGTTTACTTGCTGAAGACACATTTAAAATTCAAAAAATTGTAAGTGACACAATGATATACCCAAAAAATTCGATTTGAACGGGTAATTGTCTATTTTAAATAATTCAAATCAGTCAACCGGCAGTTGAGCATTTACCACTTTAAACGTTATTCAAAGTATAACTAGCGTTTATTTTCTTTTACGAAGACCGATGACAAGTTGTAGCTATTTGCCAAACATTGAAGATTCCTCTTGGTTATGGACAAAGAATCGCATTCTATAACTTCACTAAGACGCTACACTATTGACGAGTGGATGGCAGACGATGATCGAACGAGTAATCACTACTCTAAAGGAGCAATTAATGCTGCACCGAACAGAATTTACACGTACAAACGAGCAAGTCTAACTCTACCCGACAATCTCTACCGAGACAAGAAGAACACTGAACAGAACTAAGCACAAGACAGATGATGTTGCTCCGAAAGAGAAGAGAACAGAGTTGAATTGTTGCAATCGAGCCTATCGAAGCAATGGGCACAGTGATGGCCTGCACTCGTTTGGTTCGCCACTGGATTCTGCAGAATGGCACACACAGTATACTGTCAGTACAGCTACCCTACTGACGACTTGGCCCGACACTGGCTCGTTGCGTTCCGTTTGGTGGCTGCTTTGTTTTGACTCCATGGCCTCACTATTATTACCTTTGTAGTGGCACCGACCAACAATGTCTGCTATGTTACTGTATACTGAGCCCAACCACTAGACCTCGCACTCGCTACCGGTTCAATTGAAGGCTCACTCTCTAAGCTATATACAATATGTGATCCCAACAGCGGCGGCGAGGTTACTGCACAGTGCTTCTATGCCAACCGGTAGTATGCCCTATCGACATATGGCCTTACGGTCGATCAGTGTGTTTCTATATATGAATTACCTCAAGCAGTCTGCTTCAACGCTAATGTCATTATCATAAAAGTCACATTACAGTCCTGTAATGAAGTAATAAGGTTTCCAAATCCAAAAGGAAACTTCAATTCTACTAGAGTTGATCAAGAAGGCGAGGGTGACTGGCTTTTCCTAATTCAACTTGTGCCAAGGTGAGTCTTCAATTGCGTTCGGTTCACTTGTTCTGTTTGTTTACCTTTTCGGAGCTTTTCTATAAATAATTTGGACTCTCTTGCCGCACCACTTGTTTTGAGCATTACCAATGCAAAGCTGCATTAAATCTGGGAACGCTTTAAAACAACCTGCATGGTATACTATTGCACTATTTACTTGTGCTCACTTTGTTCATCTAATGGTGGCTTGATACTTTGTCTGAATCAGACAGTCTGATGTCTAGTGAGACCTAGCAAATTGACTAGCTGTTTAGTTGGGCTTGCAATTAAATAGTTGTACCCAACAAGTTATGCATTTGGACATTACGGAAGGATTAAGGCGCCAAGCAGAGAATATCTAATGAGACCGAGCACACTAGAATGGCATGTAAAGTGACACCATGGTGAATACTGGAATGGACATGTGACTAACTAAGAGGCAGAAGAAGCAAGACAGTGAGCACTCTAGTGGTCATTGCCACTGTAATATGGCACAAAGACACGAACAGTCGAACACGCCAATAGTGAAGTACTGAAGTGCCACTGACAAAGGCAAACATTCCGTGCAGAGGACATTTGATAAATTGAATTTGTTCTTGTGTCAGTCGTGTTCTACACCACCGTCACTAATTATATTAATTAACACATTGCAACCATAGAGTATGGCTGTCCGGTGTTTTGTTGCTCTGGTGCCACCCTCCAAGGACTGTTCATTTCGTGTATTGTACTCGTGCATGTTACTCGTATCATATTAAGCCAAGAGTTTGTTAGTTTGATTTGTGATTTATCTATAATGATTTAGATACGTTTACTTTGATGCATTCTCACTAACATCAACCGAGCCATTATCTCTAGGTGGTGAGTGGTACATATGTACATTGTACACCTGCCGGGCCTGCAAAACATGCCCCACTGCTACTACTCTGCCAGATCCATTAATCTCGCGAGGGCTAGTGCAAATTTAATTTGTGAACTTGAGACCCGATCAATGTTGCGCACCAAGCAGTTTAGCCAGAGAATTGAATGTAACAACAAGAACAAATCCTTCTTTTTAACTGGGTCATTTCTTTCAAAACGACACTCTTTACTTATTTGTTAATTTGCAATTGGCAATATTCGATATTAAATTTTCAAATTATTGACCTTTAGAGATCACTTGACTGATGAACGAGCCACTACAGACAAATAATATTTCAATTTCTATGTTTGCATATTATCTCCGAATTGGAGTTGAATAGATACAAATTTGGTAAAAAGAAGACACGCTACCAGCTGATGACATCGAGCCGATTATACACTAGCTGGGTTCGTGTTCGTTGCCAAAAGAACACAAAAGAGCGTTCATTAGCCTTTCTCGACTGTCGTCAAGTTAATTGGCATTGATTTATACAAATCTGTGGCATATCAGCCCAAATGAAGTACGCACTTTTGTCTCTAATTAATTCATTACAGTACCATTAATTAGGACATTTTAGTACCCAGTGAGTGCCATCATCATCGTCATAATGTCATACTCTATTATCATGATATGTCAAAGCCATACTTTCAATTGCACTCATTGCAGTACTGTGTTCAGTATATTAGTAATAGCAATGCATTCCAGCACTTCCTTGACTTGACAACTTTGTAAAATCCCAAAATCATGGCCATATTTTGGCAATGATTAATGCAATGCAATGATAGTTCACAAAATTTTATTGAACTTTGAAATTTCGCATTCATTTATTTATTCTTGTGTATGCAACCATTTCCCATGTGATATTTTATGAAAGGTTAACCTCGCTAAGCCAAAGTGAATATTCAATATATTGTGATTGTTAAAAACCAGTTTTGCTTGACACTAACTAACATACTGTGCTTGAAGGAAATTTTACGATTTAAAATGCAACTTAAAATACGGTTTAGAATATAAATTGTTAATCAAAAGTCCGTTTTACCAATCTTACACTGAGTTAGCTCACTAACCTTGAATTTGAATTTAGAGTGTAGATATGCCTGTTTCACTATTGTTGGCTTTTTCCTGTTTGTTTCATTCAGATATTCTCTATGCTTTCTCACGTACACGAAGCTAGAAAATCAATTTTCAAAAAACGCCAAAATATTATATTTATCCATCCCAATCTGTTCGAGTAATTGAATAAAGTGGCACTCGGGCTGAGCTAAGTGCCGTCTTGTGCTCAAGTTATATTTCTAATAAGTGTTTCATAAAGTGTTTCTTTCTCTTAATTGCGATGTGACATTTGCGCGTGTGTCCAATGTGACCAATTAGTAACTCTAATTGATCATTAAGTGATTTTCCCAGCCCATTGCCGTCCCGATAAGACCAGGCTCATCGGTATGCACCGTTGAAGAAGAGACAAAAAGTTGGTCTCTGCTCTTTCAAGGTCAATATCAATAGGCTCACTTGTTCTCAACTGATGTGTTTTCTTTTGAGGGATTCACAAACAGAGTGCAAATTATTTGATAAAAAACACTATTTACAAAAATGCTAATTATAACTCGTTTAGTCCGCACCTTCTTTCTACGTTTATATGAACTAAAGTCGTACTGGCCAATCGTTTTTCGATACATTAACTTGGTCATTTGGGCTAATTGAATTGATTCGAGCTGTTGGTGTTGTTTGGAAATGTTTAGTATCATTTCCACTACCAAATGGAATCTACCACGGTTAATCTCGCAATCGCATTCTTTCACTGGAAACAATCTTAATTTGTCTGCTGCTGAACAACTGTTAAATTTTTTCGTTTGGCAATTTTTATGTATTTGATGAAATCAATTTTAATAAAAACTAATTATTTTACGTGTTAACTTAGTGCATTTTGGTTTATTAAAGTTTTATTGCTCTGTGTTTTAAGTTCCAATCAATTGGTCAAATAAATTTAGTTTGTAGAAGCATATTTCACCGATGTTTTGGCATTATTAGTTAAACTACCACCAAAATCCTATTAGCATGATGCCCGCCAAATGTGTTTGAACATCTTTCCGGAAGATATGCCTCATAAATGGTGCCAATGGCTGATCCATGGCGTTTTGTGCTGCCGAACACTGACCTTCAATAGGTCTGCTCAGTTAATACATAGAAACTAACTTGTCATATTGTATCGGAACTTGTTAGTTATTTCCAGGTTGAAGTTGTGGTCGTTCTATTGGTGGCAACATTGGTTGCCTAACCGTAAAATGAAGATGTGCAAGTATTAGTGCACTTGTCAGTGTATTTTCAGTGCCTGCAATGGCCCTCGTGCAAAGTTCACACAGTCGATGGTGTTACATCATCGTGCGTTGTCTCATTAATTGACAGCAAATTAAGTCACTTTGTTTAGTCGTCGTTGCTTCTCGGTGTCCCTTTGCTATCACTTTCGTGCGATTTCTCTCACTCTCACTCTCTGACTAATGTGTTGCGCGAACAGACCCGTTCGATGATGGTTCGTTCTCACTCGCTCGGTTCCCACTTTGTTGTCAGGGCCAGAGTGTGTGGTATTTGCATGTGTCGTTTAGCTTGCTTCCAATGCGTGTGATGCAACCGAATAGATCCAGCTAAATCAGAGTTCGATGTTAATGCGCGTGTTGCATGTGTCGATTGTCGCCAACTCATCCCAATCATCCGTCAATCGCTCTATCTGTCCTAATCTGGCCATGTGCTTGCCCTTGCGCCTGGTGTTTGTCTAATTAACGCTTAAGTCTTATTGCATGAAAGCTGAAGGTCCTCCTTTTGGACACTTTTTGTTCATGTGAGGTACATGCCGATCGACGTTGTGGTTGCACGTAACAGACTGACTTACACGTTTGCGAACTCGATTAATAGTTTTGAGTCGACTAATTGCCACCGAAGCGGATGAGTGCCACTTGTGACACTTCGCTGGTTTACCATTGTGCCCTCATGTCAGAATTGCACAGGACACCTCGCTCATCGATCAATGTAATTGGCCAATTGATAACCACTGACTTGTCAGTAGCTTTTCTCACTATCACTGCAACCTCTCAGAATTCATTGGTCCATTAAGTCTTGTCTCTGGATGTGATTGTGGCAATTCTCCCGAGAACTTAGTAATTATCGTTATTAACCACTTTGACGTACTCACTTCTTGAATCAGTCATCAAGCGAGTTTAATTGCTCCATTCTATTCCAGTGGTTCGATACAGTTTAGCGTCTTGTCTTTTGTCTTTACCTGTCTCATGTGCGTATGCACGAGCTCGTCTTTCATTTCAGTGGAACTATTTTCTCCCGTCTTTTGCCCTTTGAGGAAAACAGACTGAAATTGGGCAACGAGGGGCAGAGAGTGAGCTTAGTTTCATTGGGAGAGAGATATCGCGCGCGGCGTGTGCATAAATGTTACACGATCAGGCTTTATATAAATTAGTGATTGCCGCGCTCGGTGGCTGACAATTACTGCTATCGCCACCGACCAACAGACACGCGCCTTGCCAGTTGCATTCGATTACTGATTGGATCGATAGTTTGGTCCCTCGTGCCTCATTGCTAATCTGATTTCTTCACTTTCCAAGTGCAACTACAATGACAACTTCCACCCAACCCGTTTCTTTACTAGATACGGTCAACTATGTCCTCTTTGACTACTGGGAAGAAGCCTGGGATCCTCGGTCCAGGCATATGCCTTTTGTGAGTGGAGGACCCTGGAAGATGATGGCTGCCATGGCTTTTTATGTGTACTTCTCCGCCTCGCTCGGACCTGCCTTAATGAAGAACCGAGCGCCATTTGAGTTGCGCCGAGCAATGCTTTTCTACAACATATCCACAGTGTTGATGAATGCATATTTTTTCATAATGACGGTGTACTACCTCAGATTCGGTCTTGAACTGTTTGACTTCAAATTTCCCAGCAAGGACTCCTCCACCCTAACGGAGCTTGATTTCATCAAAGCCCGACTTGTGTACTTTTACATTCTTACAAAACTGTACGACTTGCTCGACACTATATTTTTTGTACTGCGCAAGAAGAACAACCAAATCTCAGGTGAGTGCTGCCTTTCAAAACAGAGGTCCACTGAGTCAATGCCAACCTGGTTTGGACCAAAACGAGTGCAAGCTAACAGTAAAACATAAACAAAAATGATGCAGGACATTGGCATTTGTGAAATGATTGGCGCACTTGAGCCATTGGCCAAATGGAACATTGTGATATTGAGACATGTCAAAATTGAATTCTGTCCAGTGCCTTCTACTGTTGGTGGTCAGTGCGGATATCAAATTGAATGGAAAGTATATTATTTGTGGCCACACTGACCGCTAGTGCTGTGCAACCTATTAGCAAGACATATTTAGTTATTGCCAATGCGATCTATTCATTATTGACTCAGCCTAAGTGAGTGCCACTGGCCAAACTAATGAACTCGCCCTTACCATTCATCGATTTCCAGTGTGACAGTGAATTTATTTGCACGGCCTTTATCTCGACTTGATCTCAATTTTCGGTAGTTGCTTGCTTTTCTCTTCGATGATTCGACTATGATTAATTTTTATAATAAATTGGGATGCATTCTATCTGGATGAACACAGGCAGAGACATATAAGTGGCTAATCAGTTTTAACCAATAACTCACCAAGTCTAGAGAATTTGGCCACAAACAAATTTTACTATCAGTTTGTAAGTCTAAAGTTTTCTTAACTTGTGCTCAAACTTAGCTAAACAATAGATCGGAGGACTGATTTACTGTTCGAGATGACCACTCAACACTGTGCATTAGAGGCAACTAGCAGCTAGTGGCCACTGCTGAAATTTAAGGAATGACTTAGCCAAGTGACATCATTTTACATGTGAATAGTGGAAATTGCAATGAATCCATACTATAAAATGTTTACAATTGTTTGTTGTTTATTGCTGTGTTTTTAATGTTATTCGGTTACAACGATTATCATCGATGCAAAGTGGCACTCAATTAAAGTGTTTCTTTCTAGTGGACCAGTGGCGAGCTTGGTCGAGCAAAATTGGCACAAGTAAACCAGTGGATCTATTAAAAGTTGCCAAATTATGTGAGAACAGCATCGGAAGGGTAAGACCTACCCTGTCGAGAGCTAGCTTCTGTGCACTCACTGCTCGGTAGCCCTTTTCCGTCGTCGCAATGGCGCCCATCACAAATGCCCAGTGATGATTGCCTTGTGAGTGGAGAGTTAATTTATTCAAGATGCCTTTATGGCAAAACTTACTACTCACCAATGAGTTAAATTATTGAACTCTTTAAATTCAATTATTTTAATCCTTGATTTGTGATAGACTTGAGGCAAAATTGATTCTATAGCAAACATTCGACTAGATCACCTCCAAAGATACAATGCCCGTTTAAGCATGTTAGCTTATTTAAAACAAGTTATCTGGTATACCAGTGTTGTCCAATTTTCTTACCTTGGTAGTTGTGGTAATATTGTTGAACAAACCTAACATGGCTGAATCAGTAAGTGCTTTATTCGAAGGCATCAACCAAATAATTGACCTACCCTGAGTGAGTTTGTTTTGTTTAATCGATAATTAATTACTGTACATGGATTCGTTGAATATTTGTTCATATCTCTTCACCCTCGTCACTGATCGGCGGCGTTCGCTAATTTGCGAATCACTTGGTTGGCAAACTTTGCCATTTGTGTCCGTGTGCCCAATCTCATATCTTGGATCGTTCTAACCCGTCAACTGTGATCGATTATTGCGAGTGCCCACGCACAGTGAGACAACACCACCAGTGCGAGTGTCCAAATAGTGTAAACTCGACCAATACTTGATAAATGCGCCACCAGCGATATTAAGTGAGGATGTCACCACGAAAAGCATTATTTATGAATTAGTGATCAATTACTGAGTGGGCAAGTGTCAATGATTATAATTATTTGCTTTGGTATACTTCAAAACAAACTTAATTGGCAACTTTGTTAGGCCAGGGAACTTTTTGGTGGATTAGGTTTCGCTTGAAACAATTGTCACGACCATAAGTGCTCACTCTCAAATGGAAAGTTTAAATTGCTTTTTTATTTCGGCGGCTATCACTGTTGATCGAATGGCTGATTGATGAAGAGGCAGTTCGCAGCAGTGACGTCCAGTTGTATGTCACCTTAATTGCACTGTGCACTGTTTTAATGCACGCAATAAGTTCAATGCCTGCAAACACATTTAGCAACAAACAGCACAAATAAATTTAGCAATGGCTTCATATCACAAAGTCTCAACAAATGCCACATTATGTGATGCTTGTCGTGCACAACAATAAAAGTACATACTTATAATTAAGCCAAAGAAATCAAGCAACAACAGTAAAGCCACTCGTTCTATGTTGCTCGGAATGGTTCACGAGTTGCAAATTTTAACAGTAACCACAATGCTTATTTAGGGCCAATTTGAATGCTCTATTGAGGCCACTAATTATCTCTCACTCTCATTAATTTGATTTCAAAACAAGTGACCACAGTGGCAATATACTAATTGGTACATTTTAAAATATTTTGGCTCTGATTTGATCATTTAGCAGCAAAGCCGACCAGTTGACCAGTGAAATTACTGGAGTCGAAAATTCGAGAGCAATTAATACTTGCTTTGTGTCGAGAGCGTAATTTTGCACCGAAATCGTCTTGATATCTATAAGAAACATTACCCGACCACTTGTACTGGCATCACTTGATTACTATACATAACTCCGAAACTTATACTCCTGCAATGGCCACATCGGCACGCTCTGTTTCGAATGTGTTTTGCGGCTTTTGACCTCAAAATGGTTCATTATGGCAAACTATGGCTCACTACTTGAGTGGTCGACTGCTTGGGTGCACATCGACGATTGTCTCACTTATCGGTTTGGTTTGCCCGGTGTCACAATCGGTGGTGTATTTTGTGTCTCACACCTGCAGCCATGGCTTCCATGCAAATTGTCGAGCATTTGGGCTAAATAGTGGAGCACAACGAGTTAAGAGGCGAAGCAAGCCACAGCGTCAACTGGCACCCACCAAGCACCGACAATTAAGGTGCCAATTGGCAATTGCAATTGCTGGTGTGTGCTGTGCAACTGCCACTTTTGAACCTGTCTTTTTGCATGCATCGACTCGCTATCGATCGGCTATGATCAAGGCAGCACTCGATTAATCATGCCAGTGCCTGAACGTGTGGACAATTTTCATAACACTTAATTGGCCGCATTAGCTACCGAACAAGTGAGAACGCTTGCAAGTGACATGAAAGTCACTACAAACCACTAAATTGGCTGCCATATCGATTGCTCTTTGCTTCAGCCACTGTCTCTGTCTCCATCTGTGCCGTTTAGTCTGCAGTGACCAGACCTGGCAAGTCTCTAATGCATCGAGCAGCACAATTCCAATTGGCAATTTCAGCCTAGCTTGTGACCACTTTCCAATTCTGATTAAAATTACTTTTAGCAAACTCTAGTAATTCGATTGACAAATTAAATTTGCGGCGATATTTAAATGGCCAATTTGATTGCGTCTATTTGTCTATTTAATTGACGGTGATCGGTGTTTTGAAAAGGATCTGTACATAGTGGCAAAGTTTGTCAATCCCTCTGGCGAATCACACAATGTTTGTCTTTCTTTAATTTAATTAATTAATAGACAAATGCTTCAGTGCAACGCAACCAGTGACATCATGACCTCCAAACACTTTATTGACTGTCAGTCACTGACACCCACAAACCCTTGACCTAGAGTGGCTTAGTGTCTTTTGCAATTGCAATGCTAATTAGCTGGCACATGCATGAATGGGAAGCAATGGACAACAATGGCCATTGGCCACTACATTCCATTACGGTTAATGATGCTAATGGCCAGTGCACTGCCTTATTACCGTAACGCAACCTGTTCGATACTTTGCCAATCGATAGTCTAATATGTCGTCCCCGACATTTGCACAAGGACATTTACTCTTCTAATTAAATGGTCATTGATTGTGCGTTAACATTCATTCACCACAGTGTCCGTTTGCTCATTCATTCATTGGCAGAGCTTTCAATTGTCTCGCTGTGACTGAGCCTGTGAGGTGCAATGAAATGAATAAGCAATTGGTCGGCAATAAGCACCCGTAGATTGTCTCGCCCCACTCATATCTCACATAATTGACCAATTTGTAACCTGCAAATGGACCTAGTGACACTTCTCTACTCTGAACCATTTATGTACAGAAGCAATCACTTGCGCTGAGTTTAATTAACGTCAAGTGTGCTAATTGAATCTCCACCGACTAATTGAACCCAAAGTTAGCTTTTGCCAGTAGGTAACTTCAACAATGGGCCTTGGACATTTGGTTCTGGCTAATTTCACTCGTAATTAGTCTCATCGGTTGGACTGTGGAGCATTCGTTGACCAAATCAGTGCGGATTAAAATTTCTCACTTGCTTGTGGAATTATTTCAGAGAGACCAATTTGCTGTTATCAGTTCAATTTAAACAAGTCTATTCGAGTGTGTTCACATTGAGTACTCACAAGTGGTTATCAACCTGCGCGACAGTCACACGATCGATTTGGCAGAGTGCGTCACGACTGTTGGCCGAGACTGGTTTCAATGTTCTCCATGCTCAATTGTGATCTGTTTGTCTCGTATCGTTATTAAGTATTAATGGCCAATGTAATAGCTTAATTGTGCAATGCTACGAGCCACACGTTGAGAATCACTGCGATGGATGTGTGCACATTTAAACAGGGCAACACTCCACTTGGAGGCTCGTATTGTCTCGTCGAGTGTCTCTTTGTCTATGTCTATATCGAACATCGTAATACATCGTAATTCTTCTTCCGGCAATTGCCTTCTTACCACCAGGGCTGCTATTACTCATAGACTATGAGAGGCCATTTATTTACTGGACTTGGTGAAGTGTCTACAGAACCAAAGAAAGTGATTTTCTGCTTGACGGCCGACATCGCCATCTACGCAATCAGTGAAACCGAATGCAAATTGTTGAAAGGGCAAATCTGTGTGTTTTAATTAAACTGTGAGCCTTCTTAGATTAATTGCCTTGCTTTGTCTGGGCTATAGTAAAAGATATATTCGGGTGTATGTGCACAATACTCAGAGGAATGCGCTTACCACTTGGTCGACTGTTGGGGCGAGATGTTGTGTCTAGCCAAAATGTGTTCATTGCGAATCATGGCGGTCCTTTCGATCAGGCAATTTGCATTCGATTAGTGTGATGATGTGCTGATGTGTTCGTCATATTAATTACACTGCGCTATGTGCAATTGTGTCAACGGCCACTTAGTCATACAATGCGAGCACATTGCAAACTCACTCAAATGGCTCAAATGAGCCATTTCAATGTCTTCAATATACACTACATAGTCCATTCGATGTTTGCCTGCAAATGCTAGTTACTCTGCACATCAAAGTCCAAGTACAACGATCCACCAAAGTTGATGCCACTTTGTTTGCTTTCAATTTGAATGGCAAACAAATCATGTCTAGTCTGGCGAAGGCGATGAGTCCTGAGCCGTAAAGTGAGTTATTCGATACTTGAAAGGGAAAAATTGATCGAGCTGCTGCTCAATTTTATGGCCATATCGATGAGATAGGCAAACAATGACAAATAGTTACCGAGGATAGGGCCAACTAGAGACACTAATATTACTGACTAACATTAATGACACCGAGTTGACGATGAGCACCACTTGGCATTGAATGGAACCTGAACTTACACCACACCACCATGCAGTTCATTTGACCACTAATTGGCTCACATTCTTGTCATAGGCTTCTGCGAATAAGGCAAATTATAAGCTACAAAAATAGGATTATTCCATACGGGATAGGAACAAATATAAAGTCCAAATAAACCAATCCATTCTATTTGATGCATGCTACCCATGTATTCGATTTTGTGCGATTAACGATTGTGTGTTCTGCCGGTTAGTGGTATGCCCATGAATAAGGCGCCTGTTTAGCAAAGAATGCAAAATCCAATATCATTCTTTGCACTAACGTCAAACATTACACTTTATGGAAGCACTATGCCAACTGGCCTAACTGGTACTATTTTTGCCACATTCTGTGCAAATTCACACGCACTTGTCTGCCTGCTGGTTGGCACAAACAGTCATAGATCTTTCTGTTCATATTTGGTTTGGCCGAGAAGTGACTTTCGACAGCTTTTCTCTTTTGCAAATCAATGCGACTGCCAATGGTGGCTATTGTTCATTTCACTGGTACTGACCTAACAGTGTCAATGCAAAAATGTGATGCAATGTTCCTTGGTGATCATTCGTCGGTCTTTTGTATTGAATGCAACTTGGTAAGTTGTCTCTCAACTTCTAACCACATATGATTCATTATTAGCGTTTCAGTGTTGAATTCGGTTATGCCATGCTTTCGAGTGAGCAGCAGCACAACCGGCTATTGTGGAATCGATCAGTGGACAAATCTTGACTGCAGTCATCAGTCTATTGTAATGGTCTGTACCGAAAAGTGTGTGCAAACTTGCATAATAGAGCTATTTATTTATCTAATTGCAAGTAACATAGTCAACTGTGCACCGAATGTGCTCTCCTAATGTAGCATAGGCAGATTGGCATATTGTGAACGCACACTTTTGACGCAATCAATTTAGCTTGATATCGATGTGTCTGGTATTGGTTGAGACGAGGATTCGCACGGGAATTTTTAGTTCTCAATTTAGTGTGGCAATCAAACAGAGAAATGTCTCGCAGACATTTGGAATAGCAATGGAGTACAAGGTGGTCAATGGGATATGCCAGCACATTCCTTTCTGCTTTGATTCACATTCGCTCGTTACCCCTGTATATTTATCCTTAGGACTATATCGACCATTGGTTTTGTATTTTTTAATTTATTGCATTTTATTTAGCAAGCAGGCCTAAGCTTGAGTTGATCTACCGAGAATTGAATGCTCCAATTTGTTTTCCCCAATTACTACATGAACAGAATGGTTCTACGTAAATAGTGATTTGCATAAATCTGGCCACATCGTTCGCTCAAATCGATTGACAACTGTAATGACCAGTATTGACTGTAGTCTGAGCACAGTGTGCATGAATCTATTTAAGTTTACCGCGGTGTGTAAATTGAATTATGCCACAATGACAATCAAGTGTGTCATTGTGTCGAGTTGGCAATTAGCTTGTTGGCTTTGTCAGTTGCTATTCGGCATCGTTAATTAAGACATGAATACATTAACTTTGTTGCTAACAGTAATTATAACAAATTGCCTCTCGTTGCCAACTGAAATGGCTTTCCGCTACATTCGTTTTTTTCTGCCACTAAAGCATTCGAATAGATCCAAATTGACTTTGCGTTCTGTCGATTCTTGAAAGTCGGACTGAGTTCTAAATGAAACTCAGTGGACTATGAAAATGAACCGATTCGATTGGACCGGACCGAGTAACAATTTGCTCTCAACTAATTCTCTTTTGTTTCTTTAGTCATTGCCTTCCTTCTGGGCTTTTTTACTGAACTTATGCTTAAGTTGGTTTATTTTTGTGACTCTGTTCGCTGCATGGTCCAATGCATTTCATTCAAGTTGATTGATCTTTAATCGAACTTAATCTGGCCACTAAAGCAACTCTTCACTTATCACACCTAGAATTGTTAACTCAATTTGATAATAGTACAAGACATTTTCAGTTTGTCTCTTGTGCTACTTGAAAGCCGAGGGCTCTTACTCAGATCAATCAAAACAAATCTATTGCAGAAATATCATCTTTCAGCGAGATCACTCGAATCATGTTCAACTGGGCTTCATCCGCCCGACTCGATCGGATGGGTCAGTGGAGTAAGGAGTGAGCGCAATCTCGATACCATTCTGACTGGACCAGCTTGGTCTGGTTTGTACTGTTTGGCACCACAATGTTTGTATTCACGCCTATTGCACTAAACTATAGTTTGATTCGATAGTGTTGTCTTGGTATGTGTGTGTCTGTATGCAAATGACACTTTGCAATGTCCATTGCCGATATTAGACTGTATGTGTTGTCGGTGTAGTGAGTATGTTGTTTGGCACTACTCGACACTGCTCCCAGTGTTCAACCAGCAATCTCACACCACCACAATTCACCCCAATGCAATTGGGCACGCAATTGTCGTCGTTCGTTTAATATGGACGATCGGCAAAGTAGGTAGCCAGTCGTTTGAACTCCTCTAGGATAGTTGGTCGATTGGTCGGTTCAGAGAGTGTCTCACTTGTTCGATGGCTTCATATGTTTGCATACTAATGACAGCTTGTCACTGTGTTGCTATGTCGATTGTTGGCTTTGTTCATTCCCAACAGTTCATTCGTGACTCTGGTCTTGCGTTGAGGATTAAATAGTGCAATCGATAATGTGCACGACTCGTGTAGACAACACACATCTCACACTACCATTTGCATCGAATGGCCAGTCAACACGATCGAATCTGCAATGAGTTGAATCACTAACAACAGGGCATTGCGTAACACCACAAAGTTTGTGGCACAAACTGTGAAATGCGACTGAACGAATAAATAATTGATTGACTCCCAGCGATATATATCAATAATTAATGTCATTTGAATTACCATTTAATTCTATGCTAATAGATTGTGTCCGCCTAATGGACTGGTTGGCTAATGAAATTTCAGTGCCATTGTCACTAACATGTGTTTGTTTATTGTCTAGGTCTACACCTGTATCACCACTCGGTAGTGCCACTGTTGGGCTGGGTGGTACTCAAAATCGCGCCTACAGCCTCCTGTTTGGGTCTCTTTCCACTGGTGAATACGTTTGTGCACATCATCATGTACTCTTATTACGCTTTGTCATCCTTTGGGCCCAGTGTACAGCCTTACCTCTGGTGGAAGAAATACATCACTCAGATCCAGTTGGCACAGTTTGCTCTCTATGGTCTCTACACAATTCCCTTCTTCTCTCTACAAGAAGGATATCCCCTTAAGTTTTGGAGTTACGTCGGAGGACCGCAGCCATTCATATTTTTCTACCTTTTCTATCGATTCTACAAGAATTCGTACACTCCAAGCAAAAAGAGGAAGAATGGTGTCGAGCAAACACTAAACAACAACAACAACATTATCGAGAAGGTGGACGAGACATTGCTCAGCAAGAAGGACCTCTAGCCGATTGAGTGCTGTACTTGTATCTTAGCTCGTATTGCAACTTTGATAGTGTCGCCATTGATTGACTCGGCTGCTGTACAATGTATATATTAGTGTGACCATTGTCACCACACTGACCAAGCAAGCACGCAACTTTCTTTGACACACTTACTCACTGCACAAGTCCAACGGAACGCCTCACTCACTGTCCGGTGAATTTCCCTACAGTTCCCAATTGCCGCTATTTATTCAACATTAATGCTCATTCTACGGCCTTTCAGTGATATTCATTACAGCCATAGCAATTGATTCACTTTTTGTTTTGACTCATTTTCCCTTTTGAAAGTTAATTCAATTAGCGATTAAAAAATTATGTTTAAATTAATTACAAACTCATTTGTGCAACTAAGCCCTAATAAATATGACGAACGGTACTTGCCACACAAGTGCATGTTCATGTCCCCACAGAGACATAATTCAATTCTTCAGTGTTTAATCCAATTCAATTTGTCTCGACTTCCACTTACTCCAGCTGGTTAATGTGCAAAGGGGCGACCTAATTCAATTAGAAAGCACTTTATTGACTTGAACCAAAATGGTAAGGAATGGGCAAGTGTGGGCCAATGTAATTAATCGAATGATCAAACGATAAACGATAAAGAGACTATTTGATTCGTCTCGGTTCGATTTGGTATCATATTCAACACACGCACCGACTCGGATGGAATCGCTCAATGCTTAAGAATTGGTGCGTTCAACCAAACGGTAATGGTTCGCTCGTAAAAAGAGGTTAGTGGTGGTCTTGTGAGTTAGGTTTCGCTCTCGTTGAATAAATTTATTAAGCACCTCGTCGAATGTCGACCTCAACTTGTCGGCGTGCAATTGTCACATCGAGCCAAATTGCCTTTGTCCGACTGGTCTTAAACTCGGCAGTACTAGGCTAGTTCACTCACAAATTGAATGAAACTTTTACTTTGGTTAATTAATTTATGGTTTGCATTGAATGGAAACAAATTGAATTGCAGCTGGGTCGGTGCAACTGCTTTCACAGAATCGCTACAATAAAAGGTGCTTGACTCCAATAATAAATGTAATTCAAACAGAACAAAGACAAACATTTGCATTGGTAGCATTGTCGATTACTGGAAATCATTAACCAAACACGAAACAAACACTTGTTCATACCTTTGCTCCATTGTTCTTGCAATTCAATTGAATTTATGTTGGTTTACATCTTCAAATTATATCTTCCAACATTTGGCTTAATTTGACATCCAAAATTTTCGAACAGTAAAAGTTCTGGAAAATTTTAATCGATTATATTGGGTATATTTAAACCCAACTGTTCAACAATAATCTACTGGCACAAAGGAGAATATTTTGAAATAATTGTTTTGAAAATTCTTATTTTTGTTTGTAAAATAAATTAAAGTACCACAAAAAATCTGGTAGATTCGCTGTAGGTGTTCCAAGAAATTCGAACCTAGTAACATTGTTCATTAAGGAGCATCTCAAAACCATAGCCAAAAATTAAATTGAAAACCTTCGGTTTTCTAACATTTTTGACATTTTAACTAAGTATGATATTACTTTCTGAAGTTCAGAATCTGAAAACCCCTTATTAAAAATTTTGAAAAGTATCGATACGTCCATCACCCATGGTGATACGCCATCGATTGTATACTGCTTTTGCGTGACACGAATTGCGTCACTTCACTTTAGGCTTTTGAAGCACTGCAGGCAGCAGTAACTGCTCGTTTGAGTTTGTTTGGTTTGTTTTTTCTATACTACTCAGTACTTGTACTCAGCATGATGAGCGACCAAGCTGATATCAGCACAAGAGTTTCCACTCCTGGAACAAGTAAACCTGACAAAGTTTCTGAGCGATTGAAGAAATTGCGAGAATTGCACGCAAAGAGGGTATGTTTGTTAATGAGAATGAGAATATATTTATTTACTTTACTTAACACCATTTTTTTCTTGTCAGAATGAAGCTTGTGTGCAAAATCACAAAGAAGTTGTCGAGGAAAACAAACGACAGCAATTGCCTGCAAATTGGGCCCGTAAGCAAGAATGGGCA
Organism: Rhizoglyphus robini; assembly: GCA_023373905.1. Lineage (NCBI taxonomy): Eukaryota > Metazoa > Arthropoda > Arachnida > Sarcoptiformes > Acaridae > Rhizoglyphus > Rhizoglyphus robini. The sequence goes on along the minus strand of JAKIJQ010000001.1, from coordinate 5,722,016 downwards.
AAACGAAAATTGGGCCAAGTTGAAGAGCGAGAGAAGGCACAAGAGCAAAATCTTGATTACGAATTAGAAAAGTTAAGAAACGTTCAGGCAGATGAAGCTGAGAAATGGGACAGACGGAAATCTTCCAAAAAGAATCCTGATAGTGGATTTTCCAGCTTTGAAGATGCTGCAGTAAGAAAATATGACCGAATGGTTAAGCAAATAAAGCCTGATTTTCATGAATATGAACGCCTTAAAAGCGAAATACCAGAAGACCAATTCTATGCCAGCAAGAATGCATACATCTACGGATCGCACAAAGATTCTCCAGAAGCTATTGACCGTTTGGTAGAAGATATGGGCAACGAGTTAAAAAAGCAATCGAAGTTTTCTAGAAGAAGAACCTTTGATGACGATGCGGATATTGATTATATCAATGAAAGAAATATGCAGTTTAATAAGAAAATTGATAGATTTTATGGCAAATATACCACAGAAATCAAACAAAATTTGGAACGTGGTACTGCTGTATAATATGTAAATATTTTCATTTTAAATTTTGTTCGTGTTAAACGATTGACTAATAAAAGAACTTATAAATTACTTTCTATTTGCCAGAATAAGTTCAATTCAGCTCTTTCTAATTTTATGCGAATCGTTAATTGCATTAACCCAATTAGCCAATAATGGTATTTTATAATGGTATTGTGTACATTGGTAGAACATTTATATCTATGGTCATGAAAGGCCAGACTCAACAAGACCCCAATGGCAATGTGGACATTTATTCAAAACCAGGCGGCCTAGATTTGGCGAACAATTCGACCATCGCTGAGCAGTTATCTTCAACCAAATTGATCGCTCCCTCTGACTATGAACACATCTACCGGAAGGGGAAGATACCAAACTTGCCTGTCACCAAAAATCAAACCCAAGTCTCCGATGGTCAACTATCCAATTTTGTGTTAAACTATGTCACGGATTTTATTAATAGACAAGAAAGAACGTATAGCCAAGCGAACGGGCAATACCGAGAACAGGGTATGGATTATACTAAGAGTTCAATTCGAATGAGAAAACCTTCAGCAATAATATTGAACATCGAAAGCACCATAACAGACCGAAACTTCATTTCGCGCACTTTATTTCCCTTCTTTCGAAACAATGTTGGTCACTTCTTCAAGAAGACTTACTCTAATCATACGACTGGTCAAATGATTGACCGTTTACGAACAGCACAAGTTGGTCTGAATAAAGATACTACTGGCGTGCATCGCCTAAATAAGCGACCCATGTTAATTCCATCGAGAGATGAGTTAGATGCTAAGAACATTGCCAAGCGCTGTGCAAACTTTGTACATTACCTGTACGAGCATCGTCGGGACTCTGTGGAGCTTAAAGAACTAAGACTACTAATGTGGGTCTGGGCCATTGAGAACAATCTGCTTCTTGGACACGTCTTCGAGGATGTGGCACAAAGTATGAACCTTTGGAAATTCAAAAATAAGATTCGAATCTTTGTTCATTCATCTGGTAAGTCGATTCTTTGAATCACTTTGGTTTAATTAATTGTAATAATTGCAGCAATCACTTTGATCCAGAAACTTTTATTGGTGCACTGCAATAACGGAAATCTCTTATTTCTGGTCGAGGACTTTCTTGACCATAAGTTTGGAGCTAAATTAGACAGTGACACGTACAGTCGTATTGCAACCTCTTTATACCTTGATCCAAATGATATCGTGTACATCACCGACCATCTCCAAGAAGGCCATTGTGCTTCCCAAGCTGGCCTGGAAGTGGCCATCATTCAGCGCAACAAATCGGAATTGCACCAAAAGAATAAGTCGTGTAAAAAGTTTAGTTTTATTTCATCACTTGATGATGTTTACTTTAAAACGTGAAATGCTAATGATGAATAAAATATAATTGAGTCATGATAAAGTGCTTTGACGATCTTCAAAATGTTTACATGATGAATATAATATGACTTTTGTTGTCTAAAGCTATCAGCTTTGCTCATCTTGAATTGATTCTGTTGATAAATCATCAGTTTGAACGTAAGAATTAACAAACTTTCTTGTCCTAATTGATTGAGGATGAAGATTTGCGACTTCAATTGATTTGTCGGTCATAGGATTTTTGTTGAGAGCTATCTCGAGCCCATAATTCACCAATAAACTGGCAAAAGCATATTTTTCCGCGAGAGATAATGTTTTGATTTTACTTGTTAAAGCACTAATCATAGTCTGGCTTACCGAATTTCCTACTAAATCGAACCACAAAACAGAGGATCCAGGCATTTGAAATATATTCCTAGGTAATGACTTGAAAAGCATCATTTCTCTTGTCGGCTTTTGGTCCTCAAAAGAATCTTTGTTTGATCGTTGTTCAGAATTAGACGCAATTTTGTAATTGATGGTCGAATGAATTGTTTTGTTAGATGAAAAGCTATAATAATGATCTTCATTAGTTTCGATGCTCAACTCAGACATTAAACTATTCGGGCTTAAAAGTGACATCTTCTACAACTTGAAGATTTCAACTGGCACAAATGAGACAACTGTCAATTTCAGCTGTTTAACTTAAACATATAAACAAGTAAAGTACCATTCATAATAAGTCATGTATGGTAGACTACTATTTGTACTTGTGGCGATTGGGACGCCATCGATCGGTCATGAAAGAAATTTTTATTTATTTGAGTGTTATTGTCTGCTGCCATTGCCAATGGTGAAATTGGTAGTTAACTTTGCTCAGCTTTGCTGAAATGCGAATTGTCATCATTTGGTTTCAACATTATCTGTATCGTCATTAAGTTTTTGCATTAATTTTTTACTTTTTTCTTTCTTGTCTTCAGCTACTTCTGTGTCAGCGTCGTAAATTTCCATGGGACTTAATTCTTCATCATACCCACTATCATCGTAATATGTTTTGTGTTTATGTCCGTGATGGTGGTGGTGATGGTGACAATGATCATCATGATGTCCATACGATTTATGATGCGATGGCACACTATAGTGAATGTGCTTGACCAATTTTGCTTTGGGATACTTGTCGTACTGCTCGTTGTGTTGATATCTATGACAAGTCGGCATCAACAAAATATCTTCATCGTGTTTTCCTCCGGTTTTCAGAATCAACTTTGGCGGACAGCCTTCATCTCCTCCAATGATAATGAGATCTCGCTTGTGTCCCAGAATTGCGATAGCGTACTTTAACAACAGAGTAGAGGCTAAATAGGCAAGTATGCACTGAATCGGATTGTAGAACATAGTGAACAAATTGGTTGATGGTGGCAAATTTTGATCAAGTTTATTTGAAGCACACACGATGAATATTCATCGTTCGAGACTAACTCAACTATACCTCAAAAATACTTTTCTTTTGTTCTTCTTATGTGACTTCATTGACCTAGATGATTTGGTCTACATAACATATGCATAGAAAGAAATTTTACTCAAGAGAAGTTGATCGATACAAGTTTTTACAATTTGGATTGAATCGAATCTTTTAAAAGCAAAATCAATTAGTGACATGTTTATAGTTACGATCATGAATAGCGAAGCAAACCAGACTAAATAGGACCCGGATGGAAATATGGAAAATCAACGGGAACAAGTTGGTCCGAAATTTTCAAAATAGTAATTGAATATAAATTGCATTTTAATGATTATGTCTGTCATTATTCAGTCGTTAAAGGTGAACAACTGAACCCAAGGAAAGTACGTACACTGCATAGCTCAATAAAGGTCCACACAGAACTTACAAGTTAGCACTCGGTTGGGCCGTCGCCTAGAAAATGTCCTCTACCAAAATAATCACTTACAAGGACAGTAAACGCATCTGCCGAAAAGAGAAAGTATACATTCTGAGAGAAGAGAATCAGAGAAAGTAAGTTTGTTGTATGCTATTTCATCGATTAATCAACAGATATAAAGATCTTTGAACGATAACAAACAAATGACATTTATTAAGGTGTTTAAAGTTACAGAGGTAGTAATATAAGATCTTAGTATTTGGGTTTTGCCAATGTATGCAGCTCAACTCGGTCCAATTGATCATTTTGTTCTGCTCCTAGGTGATTAACTTGTTGAGCACTTCTCCTTTTGCGGCGTCCGCCAATCAGAATCATTTCCTTGTGTTTGCCGTCTTGACTTTTGTAAATATTCGGACTGCCATATCCTCCAAAAATGATTAACTCGGAAGACTTTTTACGTGCATCGACGTGGACCATAAAAAGATCACCAACAAAGAGAAATAGACACATCAACAAAACGAGACAGTTAGAGGCTCTTGAATTCATTGCGAATTAGTCACTTGTTTCTCAAAATGAAAAGTCGAGTTGAACGAGTTGTTTTTTCTGCTGGCGTACTGTTTGGTGGAAATGAAGATTTGTCTGACTTTTATAAGGGAGAATTGACTCGGGCTTTACTTGATTGAGTCCGACAGGGAAAGTGGATCTGTTTCCACTGCAGGTGAGTCATTCGACTGGTTGGCTCTGTGGTGTCTATAAATATCAGCTTGTCTAGGCATGGAAAGCAAAATTATGTCGTGCAAATGATCCCGTTTTCAGATGATGTCGCTCAATTAGGCGCACTATTACTTTCTTGCAGTACCTGTTTCCGAGTCGTGGTTTTCAGATTCTCCAGCCTTTAGTCGTGCCACGAAGCCAATTAGCCGCACCAAATTGGCTACTTGATAATTGATTTATAATTGCATCATAGTGTTCCGCAGTTTTGTTTGGGCCTGATCCGTGTCTAGCAGTGCCGCCATGTGCGCTTAGTCATTTAGCCACCAGTTCTGTCCGCTAAAATTAGTGTCACGTTCACTAACGGTGTTGGCTGGTCGGTTGCGAAAAGTAGTGCCAAAGCTAATCAGCTCGGTAATTGGTCTCTCATCAGAGTGAATGTCGACTTGAGAAAGGGTTTACACATTTAGCAGTTTAGCGCGTGAACAAGTCTAACACTAGAGAAACAATCGCCACCGATTGTGTGATCGATAACATAATCAAGAACGATCTCTTGATGGACTCAAATGGCTCTCACTACTTGCGAAAGCAGTTTGCTTTATATGTTTTGTCTCTATTTGTGGCCAATGTAAATTGCAATGCACACGGACAGAAGGTCGTTTGAGACTATACTGGCAAGTGTCAATTTAAAAGCACTTCAGTGCATTTCGGTAGGTAAGGCACATTAATTACCATTGGCACATTTTTGCCAGTTGCAACATGTTTCTGCGTGAAGTTGACTAACTGTCAAATGTCACTTTTTGTCTCGCTTATTAGTGACAATCAGCAGTTGCAGATAATTTGATTAACGCTTATTTCTCAATTGTTGTTGCATTGGCTTTGAAGTAAAGTTTTTTGTCAAATGCAATCAAGTGACAAATGACTTGATATCTAATTTGTCAGTTGGCACTCCAATCCGCCAATGGATAATTTGAATAATATCTGTAAATGATTGAAATAAGTTATTTCAAATAACATCAGTTCCTAGAATGACCAGTGTTAAAGTAAACGAATTTCTTTCCTGTGATTTCATTGCTTCCAGAAATATCTAAACCAACACGACGTCGTTCTTTTGTCTGCATTGTGCTATCGGCGATAACATACTGTCGGCCACTGATTATATTGTTTTTGTTGCCAATAGAACATAGGCCAAATTATCTCACATTAGAGGTGCATTTGTCAATTGATGACTGACAATTGTGAGATAGCTCTGCTTAGGCTTCATTCAAAAACTATGCCACTAGTGTCACCAATCAGCGATCATACAACTGGCGTCATCCATGTATATATTATCACTGCGAGACATTCCCTTGCAATTGATGGCAACAAATAAAGATGCTTTAATTGCCTCTGATAATGAGGAACAAGTTCAAACTAGAATGTGTTACTTTACTTTACTTTACTTTTAGCCTTGTGGAATGCTACATCTCGTTCCATCTTTCACACAATATATTCTTGCGGGCAAGAGTCATTTAGATGACCTAGTAAGGCTAATCGTACAATCTGGGTTTACTGAGGTTCACTCTATGGATTGTTATCACTTTTGTCTTTCGGCAAATACTTAAAGACAGTTGTGAAGTTGTCGTTATCGATCAATGCTAACCGACCAGAGGTAGAGGCTCTCGGGATGCTTTGGTAGAAGTCCCTCTCAGGGAAATTTCTTGCATGTGCCAGTGCAGAAATATGCCCACTACGATATTTGAGCGATATTTAAGTGGCATTAGGCCAAGTAGTCCTCACTCATTGTTGTGTTTCATCGCACCAAATGAACATGGCCATCGATGTGTACTACACTCTGCTTAGCCCACCTGCTCGGGCTGTCTTGGTCACTGCAAAGCATCTGGGACTCGATGTAAACCTTAAAGAAGTAAACCTCTTTGCAGGAGATACTAGAACTCCAGAATACTTGAAGGTATGATGCAACAATAATCTCAATTGAACAAATATAACTGACAAGTTAATTTTGTTTTTATTTATGAACAGCTCAACCCGAGTCATACTGTGCCCACCTTGGTCGACAATGGCTTCACACTGTTCGAAAGTCGAGCCATTCTGCAATACTTGGCTAACAAGTACGCCCCTACAAGCTCAATCTATCCACAAGATGCCCAAGCTCGGGCCAGCGTAGACAAAGTCCTTTATTTCGACGCTTCTTCATATTTTCCTGCCATTCGAGGAGTTTTGGTATGTTAATTAATAGGGTTTAGTGTTTTTTACAATTGCCATCTAGTTGCCTCGACTTCGGGAAAAAGTTGAACCACCACAACAAGCTATCGATGATCTCAAGGAAAAGGTGGAAATTTTGGAAGCAATGCTTAGTGAACAAAAATTCTTTGCCGGAGACAATGCTTCAATTGCGGACATCTCACTAGGTGTGAGCATTCCAATCATAAAGATTATGTATCCCAGTTTGGTTTCACCGAAACTGCAAGCCTGGTATGACCGAATCAATCGTGACGTTCCTGAACTCGAACAGTACAACGACCAAGTTGACTATTCTCCCTTTTTAACAAAGAATTAAATTTTCAATAAAGTTTGCAATTGTATTCCAATATAAGTGTTATTCCTTTTGTTTAAATACTTTGTTGCATGTACATTTGCCTGTGCAGTGTTGTCTCTCTGTTTAGCAAACAAGTGATATTCTCATCGAATACCCGAAGATCCGAACTTTTTATGATTGAAGCAAACACAAGTCAGATTGTCAACGTTGTGAACCAGTAATTATCGAAACGAAGTTGTATGAAAGTTGCCAAAGCAATGAGGAGCGTAATTATTGCAGTTAACAACAATTAATAACGCCCAAATTGCGCTAAGAGACACGTCTTATAAGGCGAAGGTGATTTGCACTTTGTTTGTCATCAGTGCGAATGCGGCATCATGCAAGGTAGCAGCAATCGGTAAACCATCGACAATATTATGCAAAGGCTGTCTCCATGACCTTGGATTGGATAATAGGCGATAGTGAATGTGAGTGTTGCTTGCTTGAGTACTGCAGTCTGACATAGCTTGAGTGGGTCTATATAAAAGCCACTGCATAGAACATCAGTGCCATTCTGTTTGGTTTGCACAGTTAACCAGTTGTTTGTCAATCTCCGCACAATGACTTTAGACCTGTACTACTCTCTCCTTAGCCCACCGGCCCGTTCAGTGGTCATTCTTGTCAAGTACTTGGGCATTGATGTCAACCTTAAGACGCTAAACCTCATGGCAGGTGAAAGTCGAACTCCCGAATTCTTGAAGGTATTATTATTGCAATTCGTATATTACGGCCACCCCATTAACAATTATTTCACATATGTTCAGCTGAATCCAAGCCATACTGTGCCCACATTGGTAGACAACGGGTTTGCAGTGTTTGAAAGTAGAGCCATTTTGCAGTACTTGGCCAACAAGTATGCCACGGACAAGAGTATCTATCCAGAGAATGCACAGGCCAGAGCAAATGTAGACAAGATTCTTTTCTACGATGCCTCCGCATATTTTCCCGCATTGAGAGCTGTACTGGTAAGTTGTCTTGAGAATAGCATCGTGGCCAATGCTAACTAACCTCTGTTAGGTTCCTAAATTCCGACAAAAGATTGACCCACCCAAAGAGGCAGTGGATGAACTCAAGGAGAAGGTACAAATCTTGGAGGCTCTGCTTGGAGAACAAAAATTCTTTGCTGGTGACAAAGTGACCATTGCTGACATTTCATTGGGAGTGAGTATTCCATTCTTGAAACAAATGGAACCTGAACTTTACACAACCAAACTGGAGGATTGGTATGGACGAGTAGGAAAGATAGTCCCACAATTGCTCGACTACAACAACCAAGCATTGCAAATTTACAAAGAAATGATGGAAAAACAATAAAACTTTATTTATTGTTTTGATTTTATGATTGTATGATGATTATTGATTAAACCAACTAAACGAAAAATTCGTTGAAAAATGACCAAGTTTATATTTGTCATTGAGAAGAGAACTCCAGTTCTATTAACCGTTATTGTCAAAACATTATATAATTATACACAATTAAGCGCTTAGTGGCTCTAATGGATTTTTTGCTAGCAAATTTGAGATCAATTAATTGTTTAATTGACAATAAAGAGCAATTAGAAAAATCACCCATTTCATTAAAGTTTCATGACCAAGATACCAATGACAATTGCTTAATACAATCACATAAAGCTATGCTATATACTTTAAGAATTGACTCTTTTTATAAATAACAAACTCAAAAAATACAAACTGTACTCAAAGTCCACTTGAGCAAAAATGCAGTAAATAGGACAATCAAAACTGTTCAAACTTCATGTACCGTACTTCATGCACCGGTATTTGCCGGGTTTCTCGCTTGTTCCTGTTTATTTCGTGTGATCATAGATGGCGAGAGTGTTGTGAAAAGTCAAACATTCGAAAGTGAAGAGCTAGAGTGCACACATTTGTCAGAGTTACTTTCCGACTCGTTTAGAACGTTCATTGAGCGTTATTCGATAAGCAACAGCCAAACAAGTGAGTTGGCACATTCCGAACTGTCGACTGGCAATGACAATGGGACAAATTGACCAGCTTGGTTTGAGAATGTTTTAATGTGCTCGATTGGTGCGTGGGCTAACCGGCCAGCACTAATACCAAGTGAAAGTGTCAGTGAGGTTGTGATGAGCCACTGATGGCATACTTGGCTCAGTGGCTAATTGGACTGGCAAGAGCAAAACATAGCCAACCAGTGCTGCGGTAATTGGTACAGAAGTAAACAAAGTAATTTATATCGGCACAAATAGATTGAATGTGCAATTAATTGTAGATTTGCCTGCATGGCAACCATGTCTCGATACGATAAGCAGCTTGTCCGGTAGCGGTCGATAATGCTAATAGACCAGATAAGATGTCTCCAGTGGCACTGACAATCAATTCCGAGCATTGTCATTCGCTGTGCCATTGTGCAGCATGACGAGAGCACAAACAGCCGAGAGGCCTCTCAATGAGTCTCATTAGCCTGCTCCGCTCCGCTTCCTGTCATGGCCATTTGTTTGGCTTACATGTTTACGAGTTTGTAACTTTGATTCCCCAATCAGACTTCACTAGATACTATGCATGTATGTACATGCATGTTCCGACAATCGTCTTACCAATAGATTTCCTGGTCATTCCACTTAGAATTTCACCTGAATAAATTACCGAACCAGCAAATGTGGTGTCAACTTGAACACTATCCAGCAATATGAATAGCGATCAAGAATACGAACCATGCCCACACGCCAGTTAGGTCATATGCATGCATTTGTGGCGTGAGAGGCGTTAATTTGCAGTGCCATCAACAGAATCAGATGGTAGAACGTGTTCGTAGAAGCTCAAGTTGTCGGCCCATGGTAGCTCGAAGTAGGGTGACTGACACCGTGCTTGGTAGACCACGCAATCACTCGTTATCGTATTCTTGTCGACCACTGATGGCCGTCTGCCCGGTCAATGATCAATCGGTGGCCTCGACAAAGCGACTAACCAACCTGACGGGATTGCTTCACTAGGATGACGAGGCAATGGAGGTGCTTCCCAGGAGGGCCTGCCGAATGCAGAATCGATGGGCATGTTGCCTAATCGGCGAACGAATGGCGACAAGTCGGCTGGCAAAATAGTCTGCTACTACTGGTTGATATTGATCGGTCCATTGTCAATTGGCTCGTTAATTCGTGGATCGAATCAAGTCATTAGCTACCTGTCGCCCTAGTCCTCCAAAAGTGATTTGTCAAAAACCAAAAACCAACTGCTATGATTCTGGCCAATCAGTGATGGTCAGTGGCGTGAAGCCGTTGTTTTCACTTGGTCAGCGCGATGTTTGATTGATGGTGCCAGCACGATCATCTCACAGAGCGATACACGGCCAAGTTCTGGACCAGAACTTCTAGTTTAGTCAGTGATAGTAGTGCGCCGAGCGGTACAATGGCCCATCCGGATGTGGCCTCTGCCTACTCCCCCGCTTTGTTTGCAACCGAATCGTCCTCTGGCCAGTTATTATGCTGAGCGAGTTCAATCGGAGAAAATGTCTTGCCGCCGCCATCTCCATCGTCGTCATCCTTGTGGCAAGCAAATTTTCCTTAATCGCCAACTGCCACCAAGTTGCAAGTTGCCAGGACAGGGGCGAGTGATGAATGGGCACAGTCACACTGTAGAAGGAGCTGCCGATGTTTGTGCTTGACTGGCTTGCCACCACCAGTGTGTTCACCACGTGAGACGCCTGACGAGTTATATTTAACAGGCGCGATAGCGAGTCGCTAGCCAGTGAAGTGACTGAACACGAGAATGTTGCAGACGCCAAGTTGCAAATAAGTTTGGTTGCAGCAATTTGGCAGACTCTGCCCCCGACCGGCGGCGCCACGAGGCGCAATTGCCTCCAAAGCGGCAGGCTCTGTTGTATTGAGCCGCTCACTGAATGGACCACCCCCAGCTCGCGCCAACGCGTTACTAACATGCGACATCGGTTGGAGTGCATTTCGCCAGCTGGCCATTTCACCCATTTGGAGACCTTATCAGTGAGTCCGGTAGTGCACCCGATCCGAGGCACATCCACACTAACCCAGCAGCCCACGAGTGCTGTCTCCAAGCCAATCGACAAGTTCTCTCGCTCCGAAGCAGTTGAGCACTGATTGATATTCTTTCCGGAAAGTTTCTTGTGTTCTCGGTCAATTGTCAGCGACCGGGGTCCGTAAAGCGAGTTGCAAATAGTGCGGCAAGTTTCACCTCGAAGGGTAGTGCACTGAGGGCAACCCTCTGCTGCAACCGCTGCAATAGACGTGGAGAGCCTCTGTGCTGCCTTCGAGCTGTCCGTGTTTGTCTGCTCTTGTTTGCTTTTGGCCGAAAGTGAGTCTTGCCGATCTGAGCGATCGAGATTCGGTGATGTGATGTTTGAGCTGCGTGTCATCTCCCATCGACCATCACAGCATCGCCAGTGTTGATGCAAGTCACCATCAGGTCAGCAACATTTCCCGTTTACCGGGCCCACTTCGAACCACCCTGGCCCCGTCATTTGGTGGTCAGTCACGGCAGTCGCGTTAATGGTGCATTACTCAATTCTTGTCCACATTTGGCAGTCAACAAGCCGAATCAAATGACGACGCTGGTCGGTTTCATTCAGAAGTTCACTGTGATATCTACTCGTCTCTCGTGGCACACTCCATTTGCTCGCTCTCATCATTTCGAGTCTAGTGCATTCTCAAATGCGTTGCAGCATTGCATCAACACAATCGTCATCGAACAACAATCGCATTCGCGTCTATTGATCGCCACACGAAAACAATCACAATCACAACAAACATTTTGCTTGTTGGCAATGTTTGCCCGAACGATGCCACTAATAGCCTCGTTATTCTCAGCCGACTCGACCACTATGTTTTCATCCTCTGTTTGCCTTCAACTGACTAAGTTCATGTTTGTGTTTTGATGTCTGTCAGTACATTTGTGAGCTTCATGGTCAGTGGCTGACCAGTGGCTATGTCCCAAGTTTGTTTCACTTGATCAAGGTGTTTGTTGTCTGCTTGTTGATTTTCCATTGATCTTTACTTGGTACATGATATGTTTCTTGGTTAAAGTTCTGCTGAAAACGAAAACAACAAGTGAAGCGTACCAACCAAAGTTTACTAACAAGCACTGTGTTGTGTTGCTAACCACTGACCAAACCGAGATGAAAAAACAACTTTGGCCTTCGTTTATGTCCGCGCACCATTCTGCCCTCAAAATCAATAAGCCTTTACTCTTATCTCCCATTTGTTTGCCTTTTGATTTATCCTCAAATCGGACTGATATCAAGCAACCAAATGCAGAAAAACAATAACTTGATTAACACATGGACTGTTGCCCGCTAGTAATCGTTAGACATCGCCACGATTATGGTCTTGAGCCCAACTTGAAGAAACATAGCTTGAGTCATATAAATGGAAGTCAAGTGAATTACATGAAAATTGATTACAATTGCCTTTCTTTTGATGAATACTTTCTGGTATTCTAATCTCTGAAGCTTCAAATTGTCCGAAAATACTCAATCTTGTGACAAGTCTAATCGACAGACAGGACGCGCCGTGACGTGAATAGCCACCTTTGATGATACTAATCATTTGTATACAAGTGAAAATTTCTTGAATCGAACATTTTATACGACTAAAAGTAACTACACTTTAATTTACATTTATTTTTCTCGAACCAATTTGCCATTATTTAAATGTTGTTTATTTTTGGCTGCTCAAAAATTTCGTTAAACATTTCTTCCGTCTCTTCACTTTCTTCTTTCTTCATCTCTTTTCTAAAGTTTGAAATCATCAATGCAAGTAATTGTCCAATTGCAAGTTTACGGCTGTAAGGCCAACTTAATTTTTTATTTTCTTGTTAAACCTTCACATCCAATTTATTATTATTTGTAAGGAAAAACAAGCAAACATTTTTCTAAAAAGTTTGAGAACCAAAACAAAAATGCTTAACAACCAGTTTTTTTCGAGAGGCATTGCCTGTGTGAAGTATTAGCAACTATATACTACCTTGTTCCATTTTTGGAAGAATCGATACAAAAGGTCATTGCTAATTGAATCAAGGCAAATTGTATGTTTGTTTATGTGCTTATTCTGGAAGTGTCTCGAACCTGTTTATAATATTCCGTCACGATTGCCTTCATTGTCCATCTGCTCATAACCGTGTTATCGTTCTGTTGGCATAACGATCTATCTTCTATCGGTGCTCTCATCTCTATCTGCAATAAAAATTTAATAATGCACCATTACCATTGAAAGGGAAAACAATATAGAAAGTAGATCAGAAAAATTGCAAACAAGTACGAAAACAAGCAGCAGAACAAATTACTTTGACAGAGAAGAGAGAAGCGAGTGGGAGCAGGAGAGACGCACAGAATCAGAGAATTTGCTGCAACTTGTTTGTGGATGAAATTGCCACTACCACCAGCTACACCACCCAAGTGGCAGCAGCAGTGCCCACCGAATGGAACCAATTTGTTTATCACAAGAATTGGTCTAATCGCCACTATCGTTATCATCACTGGGCCATCGTTTGTTTTACTTCCGACCATACTCATCGCTAGAATTTCTATATATTCTTCACTCAGTCAACTTATGCCGTTTGTGGCAGTGGTGATACTTTCGACAATTCTCTGAAATTCAATTCGAATGCCATCACCATCTAGCTCTCACTTCTTGGAACTGTTGTTGCAATTGAAGTTTTGCAAAACAGAATACCTCTACCGCATCTTTTATTTTGACGTTTCTTTGTACCGAACCATTGGTTGAGCACGATAGAACATTTTACTTCTGTTCAACACTTGTTTTCGCTTTTCTCTAATGAAATTCTCAAGGGTTAGGAGCAAATTGAAAGCTGCCTTGTCGAAATGAAAAGAGTGATTCTGCTGTTTCCCTATTGCCATTAACTGCAAATCGAGTTCATTTGGAAACAAGCGAATGCGCACTAATTGGCATCCATAAAGATGCTATTGCAAGGAACTGTTTCCAACAAGATATTACTGATTAGGCTGCTTAGGATGGCGAAGCGCCTAATAACGATGACCATTTTAGCAATGTTTACCTCAGTCTCTACAGTATTGGTGGCAGCTCAGCCGTTACCAGAATTACTATCTCCTCGGTGGTCGTGCTCTTGCTCGTCCTCCAGTTCGGCTACCGTAGCCGCATCATCTCTTTCGTCTCTATTAACATGGCCATCCTTAACAACAAGGCACATTTGTACAAACCGACTACGACCAAATCATAATCAACACCACCATCATCAAAGTCATCATCGCCATTATCGCCGTCGTTGTCATCATCCTTTTCTTTTCTTTCATCTTCATTTTTCGCCCTCCAATTTGCTATTCTACACGACGTTTATTCTTTTGATAAGTTTGGTTTCAAATGTCAGTCCAACTGACAATGACATTATGGATCACCTTAAGAGTGGCAATGACAATGCCAACTTCGACAGTGATAATCATTACGAACCTCGAAATATATCAGTGGGTCACATTCTGAATTCCAATAAGAACCAATTTGACAACGAGGAGCATGGTGAGTTGTTTTTATTTGATTTCATTTCTGCTGTAATTTGACGAATTCCATTGCTTTGGTTTGAGACTGCCGCCATTCAACATAAGATGGTTGTTTACCTGATTCGCACTCTTGATTAGATGTTTGCTGCACTTATGTTTAATGCACTTGCGCTTGGTAGTTTCAATGAAAAAGTTGACTAATTCAATTGCGATATTAATAACCTTCAAAAGAAAGAAATGCTACTGTCTGGAATTTCAATGAATCGAGCCATTTCCTCGGTGAAAACAAATTGTGTATCTCCCTCACCAATTGATTGCAATGATTCTGCTCACAAGAATTAATTTGCTTTCATTTAATTCTTCAATTTTCAGAAGAGAGTACACAGTTAGTTTCACCTTAGAGCTGGAACACTATGTAGTAAAGAAGAGCAATTACAATTAATTAGTCATTCAGTGGCGTTCCGACTGTTTGTTGTGATTGCAGCGAAAGAGTGAACACAGTGATGCATTAGCAACGTTGCAGTTAACTGCAACATTCACCCCGCATTACTTTGCATCATTAGCATCATTTCTTTACGACCTTATCCCGGCCTGTCGTTGGGTGCCTCATCTGGCACCAATTCAATGTGCTCCATTAACTGTGATGTGAATTAACCCGAATTGTTAATCACTTTGTTTGTCAACATCAACAATCACGGTGACTGTCCCACTGTTGATGGACTCACTGATCTGCGGATCACTTGCCGGCCACCGATATAGAGTGACACTAGATCGAGGGGTGCATCCGATGCTTCCCTCAGGTATTGACGCGTGGGGCTGAAAGGAAAGTTATTTTTAGATGACGAGATTCGCTTCCTCACAAGCTCTCTTTGTTTAGTCACTGCACTGGTGATGACTATTGCGATGACATTTTGGTCAGGTCCAAACTGTGAGTGCTTTACTGTGAGTTAAAGTTTACAATTGTACCACAGGAAAGTTGTGTACATATTCACTCAGGGTTTAACTATATCTCACTGAATCACTAATTAATGCTTGCTAAACTGGTGTCAGTGTTTGAGTGCAATCCAATCGATCACTCTTTGTCATTTGTCATCTAATGATTTGTTTGTCTGTAAGGATTGTTAATTTAATTGGTTGACACAATTCAAAACCACCATTATGAGACTCTGACTCTAATTGAGTTTTTAGATGATACATTGTTTCGATTCAAACTAATGTACTGTTCCTCTCTAGTATGTGGCAATATTGATATTCGAAACTCGGTTGCTCAGTTCAAAAAATTGGAAAATTGCACCGTAATCGAGGGATACGTGCAGATAGTTCTGCTGGACAATGGAACTACCAAAGATTTTGAGAACATCACTTTCCCTAAGTTACGGGAAATCACTGATTATTTTCTCGTATTCCGAATCATGGGTCTGCAATCGTTAGCGAAATTATTTCCTAATCTATCGGTGATTCGTGGACGAACACTTTTGCACAATTATGCATTTGTGGTCTATGAAATGCTTCAGTTGCAAGAAATTGGCCTTCGAAGTTTGACTAACATCATTCGGGGCGATGTTCGGATTGAGAAGAACCCGAATCTATGCTTTGTCGACACAATCGATTGGAGTCGCATTGCACGGAACTATTTGATTAGTGGTAACATGGACCCAAGTGCCTGTCTCAATTGTAGGGAAAACTGTCCTGTTGTAAGCGCAAGACGTGAAAATGGGAAAAGCATTGGCGACGCTTTTAATCGAGTGTGCTGGAACAATAACATTTGTCAGAAGCATTGTAAGCATTCCGTAGTATGGCTTGGTTTGTTGTTTCTTATCTGCATTTTATTTTGTAAAGCTTGTTCTAGTGATTGTGAACGACTCAATCGGACCTGCTCTGACTCCGGCGAATGTTGCCCTGACCAATGCATCGGTGGCTGTGTCAAAACTTCCAACACTTCTGTAAAACCTTTGAATCAAACATGTACGGCATGCAAGAATTTTGTGTACCAAAATAGTTGCTACGAGCAATGTCCGCCAAACACCTTTGTGGTAAGAACTACAAATTTACTTTTTCAAATTTTAATTTTACTGATCACATATGTGCATTTACATAGTATTTTAATCGGCGTTGCGTTACGAAAGATGAATGTCACAGCTTGTCAAACAAAGAAAACGAAGTTTACTACAAAGCATTTTTGAATAAATGTGACTCAATCTGCCCTGTTGGATATACTGAGCATGCCACAGACAAACATCGATGCGATCATTGTGGAGGAGATTGTCCCAAAGGTTAGTAGCTTATCGTTTCCAATCGATCTGACCTCTTTTCGCCTTGATACTCATAGTGTGCCAAAGTTCTATTGTATCGAACATCGCATCCGCTCAAAGTCTAAAAGGTTGCACCAAAATTAACGGAAGTCTCGAGATCTATATCAGTAGTGGTGGAGGTGAGTATCCGTTTTGACGTTTGTTTATCGTTATCGTAATCTTTCCTGTTACAGCTCAAATCGTTAAAGAATTAGAAGAAAATCTAAAGGATCTTACGGAAATTTCGGAATATCTTAAAATTGCTCGTTCATATCCGTTAATAACACTAAATTTTTTACGAAACCTCAAAGTAATTCATGGAAATAAATTAGAACGACAAAAGTAAGTTGTTTTGCAAGCAATTTTAAAAAATAAAATACTGGTTTTGTTTAGATATTCATTGTCCATTTTGGATAATCCCAATCTACAAGATCTGTGGACATTTGACAATACAAGTGTCGGGAAACAAATTCAAGTTTTAAATGGCCGAATCTTTTTCCACATCAATCCAAAACTTTGTTATAATAAAATTAAAAATATGTTTGACTACATTGATTTTAAAAATTGGACGAAGCCCATCTTGGAAGAAAGTGATGTGTCTAAGCATACGAATGGAGACAAGGTGCCCTGTGAAGTTGCTCCGCTTGGTGTTGCAACTTGGGCCATTCAATCTCAGGTTGTCGGAATTCGATTTGAAAACTTTAAGCAACAGATGGAAGATCCTCGTTCGCTGTTAGGCTACCTGATTTATTTTCGAGAAACGTATGTTTTGCATTTGCTTAAAATTGTTTCATGTTTATAGGTGAATTGTTTTAGTGAACATCGTAATGTTTCTATATTTGACGGCCGTGATGCTTGTTCTACCAGCGAATGGAACGTGATTGAGTATGACGACATCGAAGGAGATGATTCTAAGCAGAATGGCACTAAAACGATTGATACAATTGTGCCCAATCTTAAACCATACACTCAATACGCTCTGTACATAAAAACGTATACCATTGCTTCGGAGACTAAAGGCGCTGAAAGTGAGATTATTTATTTTAAAACGATGCCAAACAGTAAGTTTACCACATTTTTGAATGACATAATTTATCGGATTTAATCTTTTAGCACCTTCACAACCTCGAAATTTGTATGCAAAAGCAACCAAACATTACGAAATAATGATAAAATGGGATGGGCCTTCGAAACCAAATGGTGAAATCACTCATTATAAGGTGCGAGCAACCAAAGACGAACTTTTGATTAACCACCGCGACCGCGATTACTGCAGTGAAAGTATGTTTCAGTACATTTATTCAGTTGTTTAAGTGTTGGAATTTGTTCAAATAGACATTGTAAAAGAGCAAGCACGAGTAGTTATTCCTTCTTCAGAGTCAACTGCTGGCATTTGGCAGATTAATGGAACAAATAATACATCATCTTCAAAGAAGGATAAGGAACAATGCTGTAGCTGTAAAAATGAAAAAATTCGGCCCTCAGATGTGGAGCAAAGTATTAACTTTGAGGACTATATTATCAACACTGTCTATATTAAAAGGTATATTTTATTGATTTTTTCTGAAATTATCTATCAATTTTGATCATTTAGAAATGTGCTCAACTTAAATGCCACCGATACTTCCGAAATTATAAGAAGAAAACGAAATATATACCTCAATACCTCAAATGAAACAGACGAATCTAGTTTTACCACAGAAATGACCGAGTTCAACAGAAGTAGCACCAGCACAACGGTGGAGACCACCACTATAGCGCAGAAGTGGAACTTTATGAAAGAAGTCAATAAAACGGAGATATCAATCCAAGACCTCTATCATTATACTGAATACACGATTGAAGTGCAAGCCTGTCAAAATGAGGCCAACACGACATCCAACCCATGCAGTGTGACTGCAATCACTTCCATTCGGACTTTACCGTTAGGTATGTTATAATAATTCATATTGTTTCAAAAGTTTCTAACTCCCAAATATATTGCTAAAGGCGCTGCTGATGATATTGATCAAAGGTCAATTACATATACGTTTGATAATAGTACAAATAATGATTCCAAATATAAACACATCAACCTCAAATGGGATGAGCCTCCAAATCCAAATGGTTTCATTCTGTCATATCAAATCGAATACAAACGGGTTACTGCCGAATCGGTAATTTTATAATATTTATTAGATCATTATCTATTAAAATAAATATTGTTTTTACAGACGAAGCAATCTTTTACATCAATTTGTGTGCCAAGAAATAATTATGAGCAAAATAGCTATACTCTTGAATTGTCATCTGGAAATCACAGCATTCGAATTAGAGCTCGTTCTTTGGCAAATTTTGGCAATTGGACAGAACCATTTCACGTCTTTATTGAGGAGCCATGTAAGTTTTGCTAAAATGTCGTACTTTTGAATTAATTTCTTCTCAATATTAGTAAACTTAACCGTTATGTACATCGTGATTACCATTTTTCTGGCGGTAGTATGCACTGCCATTACTTTGGTAATTTTTAAGTTAAAACAAACTCGATCCAAATTGGACTATGTTTCTGTCAATCCTGATTACATGAGCGCTGGTTTTGGTATGTTTTGTTAAAAATGATTCTCTGGTAATATTTAATTTCAATTTGTAATTCTAGCTTATGAACCTGATCCGAAATGGGAGGTAGCTAGAGACAAAGTAACTTTGATTCGTGAACTTGGTCAAGGTTCTTTTGGAATGGTTTATCATGGTGAATTAATTGAAAACAAAGAAGTCATTCAGTGTGCTATTAAGACTGTCAACGATGGCTCAAGTATACGGGAACGAATGGATTTCCTTAAAGAAGCGGATGTTATGAAGTAATTTTTGTGATATATTTAAAAAATTTATTGATTGATTATTTCTATTTTAGATCTTTTACCGATTGTCATCACGTGGTGAAACTTTTAGGCATTGTCTCGGTCAATCAACCTGTATATGTTCTAATGGAAATTATGTCTCGTGGTGACCTGAGAAAATATTTGCGCGATAACAGACCTGACAGCGAGGTTGGCATTTTTAGTTAATAATCTTTTTATTCATTTGTTTTTTTAGGAGAACCCAGATTCACAACCACCAACATTAGAGCAGCTATTAAAAATGGCTATTGAAATCGCTGACGGAATGGCTTATTTGGCATCTAAAAAATTTGTTCATCGTGATTTGGCTGCAAGAAATTGTATGGTGGCCGACGATATGACAGTTAAGATTGGTGATTTCGGAATGACTAGAGGTAACTTTTATTTGTGTAATATTTGTTTATTGAAATTTTTATTTTTAGACATTTACGAGACGGACTATTATCGAAAAGGAGGCAAAGGCTTGTTGCCTGTTCGATGGATGAGTCCCGAGTCATTAAAAGATGGCATCTTTACCACATATTCCGATGTTTGGTCTTATGGCGTGGTCTTGTGGGAAATGGCTACACTCGCTTCGCAACCATATCAAGGCTTGTCTAACGAAGAAGTACTCAAGTTTGTTGTTGAAGGTGGAAGAATGAGTAAACCAGAAAATTGTCCGGATGTTTTGTAAGTTTGCATTTCTTTGTATGAATTTCTTTTTATTTTATTTGGATTTTTATTAGATGGAACCTTATGGTCCATTCATGGGACAGAAAGCCAAAGGCGCGACCTACTTTTTTAAAAATAGTTGAAATGCTTCTTGATCATATCGACAAAAAGCCTTTTCTATATTTAAGTTTCTATAATCGATGGAAAAATGAACACACTACTCAAAATGTAGAGAAGGTCATCGAAGAGAAAGACGAGTCATTGATACCTCTTAAACCGTTATCCGCCGTTTCCGATAGTGATGATGAAGACTCAAATAGTGAGTCCAGCAATGGACAGCTTTGTGAGGAAGACATGGATGTCAAGTTCTTCCCATTAAGTCGGCCTGTTGCCAGTCAATTGAAGATTTTTGACGAGGATAATCCGGAACAGACCAAAGAGAATGCTTCCGATAATTTAACGAATGACCAAGCCAAGACACTGCAGGATAGCAATCAAAGGAGCGACGGCTCGCTAATAATAAACGTCCCAACCAATAGTCATAATGAAAACTTCAGCTTATTGAACAACAATCTATCCACTAGTTTGGCCAATTCGGAGTCATCCTCTGCATCAAATGTTAACCTTGAAGCCAGCACAAACAAAGATCCGATAATAAGCTTTGCAGGTTTCGACACAAAAAAATTGAACCAATCAAAAGAAACAAGTTTGAACGTCGCCACCAACCGAAGCTTAATAAATGGGCACCTAATCAACACCAGCATGGTGTGAACCATAATTCCATGGCAGTTTTTTATTTGTTTCGTTTTGAGCTCAACGAATGCATGCATTAGAAAGCATCGCTCGATGAAGCATCCCATCTCTGTTCACCTCATTATTTATTTATTTATTCTCTGTTATTGTTAATATATTTTATATTTGATATTTGCTGTTGATTCTATCACTTTGTATATACACTTCACATTCACATCTCGGTGATTGGCCTGTGGTCACTCACTGCCACTGCATTCCACACATTTTTTAAAATTGTAAATATGTTCTGTACATGCTGTAACAGGTTCATGAAACAAAAGGAAAATCATTTCCTCAACATTAACCTTGTGATTTAGCGATTCTCATACGAAACCATTTCGAAGTAATCGATGCTTCACGAGAACACTGTGAATATTGCCATCGCTGTATATATGACATTTGTACGTATGTAGAAAATAAATTGGTTGATGCAACTGGTGTTGAGTCAACCCTAATTTTGGATTTAACAATCAGACAATTAGTTTTTGTTGTAAGAAAGTAGTGACATATCCGGAAATAGACGATACTCGAAGCTGGACAGTCGATATTCAATGATGGCAGTGTTACTGAGTTTTGTTTCTTCCTTTCGTTCAGCGATGACACTTCTCATGGATTTGGTGGCGTCCAATTCTGTAAATAACATTAATTTGCTAAACGACATTTGTGGTTCGATCATTCTAGATGGGTAATTGAAATGGCATTCACGAATTTCCTCCAAATCTCTTTTCTCCATATGCGACGATGTAATCTTTGAGTGATTTATACCATCAGAGATTTGTGGAATCTTTTTCAAATATAAAAATTTAACCGCCATTTTGTGATCAAATCTTAAATTGCACATTGTCTCCAAATTGGGAAGTTTATCTTCGTCGATTAAAAGATCAAATTCGAGTGATAATTTGGCCGATCTTGGTATCTTTTGACCTAACACCCAAACAAAGTTGCCCCCTTCAATGCGAACTTGACCAAACGAAGCTTTGACCGATTCACGAACAGTCAAATTGCTCACAGAACTGTCAATTGTCTGTACTTCCTTCCTAGATTTCACGTGATTGAAAGTAAATTTGATCATAAAGTAAACAAATTTGATTTCGTCTAACAATATTCTTGAGTTAAATGCTAATGAAATCGAAATATGGTGGCAATTTTTTGTTGAAATAAGATTTTTAGAGGCACCGTGAAGACTTGAATCTTTCTTACTGATCACATATCGATAAGAAAATAGTTTTCGATTATTGAAATTTGGCACTGAATCGAGAGACGGCGAAGACGAACGCTTCGATTCCTCATCGGAACTATGCATCATTGCTCGATAATGTAAAATGTTGAGTGGGTCTATTTTGGGATATTTTAGATCATAATTCAAAGTAGATGAATTGACAATGTCACAATTTGCTGGTTTTAATTTAAAAAATGAATTCAAATTATTTACTGAAAGTTTCAATTCAGCTTTACTCAGCGCGGTTGCATTTAAATTTGGATAATCGATCGAAAGTGTTCCAAATGTCATCTCGAATTGATTAGTGCTAGCTCTGTTGAAAGCCTGAAAAGAGGTAGAGACAAATTCATTGATACACAAACGAATTAGCCCTTCATTGTTAGATTTATCCATTTTTTTCTCGGAATTTAAATATTTTGATTGGTTGAACTCAAATCCATTTTTTATTAATGTCCCAAACGGCATACAATTTGTAATAAAAAGCTCTAAGTGTTTGATAGATTTATTTTCGGAAAAAAATGTCGTAGAAAATAATTGCATTGCCGTATATGCAAGTGATATGCTTTGCTCTTCCAAAAGAAGCTTTTCATAGTCACTTTCGATATTGGTAGGAGACAACCTGGAAAGTGTTTCCAACCGAGGACAACAAACAAACAAGAATCCATTCTTTTCAAAAACTAACATTATTAAATCGACGAATGCAAACTTTTGATACTCTTCCATGGTAGAAGAAAAGTTGGTCTGATTTTCTCGGGGATTATTCATAAAGCGACATATAATCAGTGGAAGATAATTGTGCAACACTGAGTAATCGAAAGAAATTGTTGATTCGGGCACAGAACCATCGAAATTTTTTGTTTTGTTGCTACTAGTTGTGGTCGTACTTGAAACAAAAGAACTTATCGAGCTTGAAGAAGATGACCGAGACATTTTGTTGCAGTCGTAATCATTCAAAATCGTAGACGTGGAATTGTGACCTTCATTTGAAGCAGTGTGAGTGTAACCAATTCCAAGAGAAGAAAATATGGATTTTATAAATTCATTTGGAGTAATGCTGGGAAAATTGAAACTATCGTGTTTTTCAAGATGTGGAAAGTGTCGTGAATAGATCAACTTTTGACCACTTAAAGAAATAACCCAAATACGATACATTTTTTTGAGTTGACAAATGAACGAACTGTTTGCCACAAAGTGGTAAACGCAAATACGCCTGTTGATGAACTGTTGGTCAGCTGTCTAGACAGCTGTTCATCATTTGTTTGACAACAAATAAAATGCGGCCGACAGATGGCAACTAAAGCGCCTAATAGTCGAATAATTCGATGGTGGAAAAGTAAAATAAAACAAAAATTGTTTTAAAAATTTTATTCATAAATAAAAATATCATAAAACAAAAACAAAAAATACAAAATACCATACAAAATATTGACAAGAATTATAATCTTTGTTTGGTCTTTTGTCTTCGTGCTTTACCTGGCCGATTCTTTTTCTTATTCACTTTTGGTCGTCCATGCTTTTTTACCGAAAACCCAGAAACATTTGCCGAAGACTCAGCTGAATTGTATTTGGAACGCTTCTTCTGTCCACCATATCCATATTTGGCCTCTTTGTACTTCTGTTTTTTAGTTACCTTCTTTTTTTGGTTCTCACCTTGATTGGCGGAAGGCTTTTTCTTTGAAGCTGTTTTGGTGTCATTTTCGTCTTCAAGAAAATCAAGCGATTCTTCTTTTCCCTTTTTGTAATTTTGAATCTTCTGCAAGAGATCTTTCTTTTCCATTTGTCGCTTAATTTGAACTTCTTGTTGGACTTTTTTGCCGTACTTTTTCAATTCTCGCATCTTTTTGGCCTTTTCGCTTGCTTCAATAGAATTCTGCTTAGTTTGTAGTCTTTCTCTGACTTTTTTCATGTGATTATCAGACTTAACCATTTCGGCAAAATAATCAGATGGCCGAGAAGTTTGCTTAATTCCATGTTTGGTGCGAAGGAGCTTAATTCCTTCAATAACAGTGGTCTGCGCTTGCCTGAAAAACAACATTTCTCTTTTGAAGTCATGCTGACTACGATCACCAGTAGTTTCCTCGCCAGAGGTTTCTCCTTTTTGATTTACTTTCAAATCCAAATCTCCATATTGCTGTTGTAAATCTGGAGTCAATTTTGCAGGTTCGCTAATCAAATCGAGACGTTCAAGCCAGTTATTTTTGAAAATTTGAATTTCTTCTAATTTTTTCTTTAAACCTAAATATAAACAAGATAAAAAACAAAATAAAACATATTAAATTAGAATACCTTCTTTGTCGTCAATAATTGCTGCGGTCCTTTTGAAAGCCACTAAACCGTGAAGTCCGGGTTTAAGCTCGCCAGATGCAAAAGCTCTTTGCAGCTCGGCATCGTCTGAATCAAGATCGGAATCAGCGTCATCGTTAGAAATGTCACTTTCGTTGTCGCTGTCATTGGTCACTGTTTTGTTAAGAATAGATTCAAATAGAAACTTCTTGCCCATGATTGAAACTTGCAAAAGTTAACAAATCAAACTATACACAAACATCAAAGATTGAGTTGCTACTGCATAAGCACATGACTCGCTGCACATGGGTCGATGAAAATTGATTTGGGCTTGTTAGTATATGACGTAACGCAATAGCAACTGTTAATTTGATTTGTACAGTGTACACAGCATTGCAAGTTATATTTATATGTTTTAAAAACATTTTTGTTAAAATTAAAAACAAATTTTAATTATTATTAGTAAACAAATTCATTGTGTATTTTAATTTAAAAATTTCTCTTAGTTTGAGAGTCAAACTTTGAGCCTCATAGTTTCAAACTTGAAAAGTTCTAGTAACGCAGTTTACTGATGACCCCTTTTCACCTTGTTTACATTGACATTATTAATATAAAAGAAGTCTAGTGTCCCGAGTTACAAACTCGGCATTTGGTGTATTCTGGTTGTTTTTATTGAGCCAGTTATCAAACCATGTCTGCTTACTCTAGTGGAAACTTTAAGCAAGATATGCCCCCTCCTGGGGGATATCAGGAGATCAATTACAAGCGTTTTCCAGCCCAAAGAATTATTGGATGTAAGTTTTTTTTCTTTTGAAGTAAACGTTTCAAAATTTACTTTTTTAGACAAATCCGCCTTTATTGCAAGTTGCATTATGACAGCCTATGGTTTCCTTCATTATTCAAATCGTCATAAGTACTTGCGTCAAATGAGGGCTGATTTATATGACTATTTTGTCGCAATCGAGCCTCTTGCTTTGGCTGAACAAGATAGAGCGTAAATATTTTGTTGATTGATGTTTTTAAAGTTAATTTTGTTTGTTAATTTAGATTTTTGCGCCAACTTCGCCACAATCGTAATGTTGAACGAGATTTGATGAAAAACGTACCAGACTGGAAAGTTGGAACTTTGTGGGGCATGTCTGTTTACAAGAACTTACCCGAAAATTCTATTCCGAACATTTCGCTTGGAGAATACTATGCTCATCGACACACTCATGAGTTTAGACATGTATCTAGACCTAACTATGATGTCGGTCTTGAAGATAATAGTATGGATTAATATGCTGCACATCTTCAAAATATCTAAATACTAGTGTAATTAATAAGTAATAAATGTTTATTATATTTTACATGGTGTATATGTTAATAGAAAATATAAATCTTAGTAAAATCAGCTAAATAATCATTTGGACAATAGAAGAAAAATTGAAAAGTAAAATAAAATACTTGTAAAATACGATGAATCAAAATATGAATGTTTCTAGGTCAGCAATTTAAATTGACATTTCTGACTATACAAAATTAGAAATTCTCTTTGTCGAAGTGGGAAACGCATTTATTTCCATTTTTGAAGAGTGGAGTCAATGGAGTTGATGGTGCTTTTGGAAGTTGGCGAGAACTGTTTGAGTTAATCTTTTTCTTCTTAGAGTTCTCAGAGATTTGCTTCTTTGTAATCTGACAATTTTTATTAGCAAGTTTGTTTTTATTGACCATTGGGCTATTGCTGATAGACACGAGAGGAGATCTTGGAACTTTTTTTGCGTCATCAATAAGCTTAGAATTGGCAGTTAATTTTTTAGGCGTGGAAGCAACAAGAGGTTCCAATTTCATTTCAAGTGCAGGTTCTTCAGTTTTTTTCTGCGCTGATGCAGATTCGCGCTGAATACCATCTTTCACAATGCATCCAACAACTTTACAGTCAGACGTTTTAGCATCTTCGTCATTCTCCAACAAGCTTTCTTTCAACTTCTCCAAAACGTTTGTATCTTCAACATTATTTTCCAAATTACTAGTTTGTGAAATATCACTATTAATCTCCAAAGTTGAAACTTCGACAATAAGAGAATCGGTCAAAATTTTTTCTTTGAATTTAAAATCCTTCCAATCACAAGTAGTATCCTCAAAATCTTTGTCCACAGTATTGTCAACTTTTGATTCTGAGTCCTCATAACAAACCTCCGTCTTTGGAGTAGTATTAATGATCGAATCAATTGAAGCGAGCATGTCTTTAACATTAAAAGGAGAAACAATACCTAAATTAAACGTTTAAAAAAATAAATATTAACGACTATAAATTTATTTTTTTTAAAAATACCACTAGATTCCAAATCTTTGATGAGTTGAATTGGGGTTCGCTGGAATTCAGTGGTTGGAGATCGAGGATCATCCATCACAAGTTTCTTTTTACTAAAACGTTTTCTGAAAAAGCCATGTACAGTTTTTTTCCTTTCAAACTCGTGATCAGATCGTTTTTTCAACTCAAAAGAATCATTTGTCAGTTGATCATCGGAAGTCTCACATTTTTCAGTCTCGTCAAGAGGTTGCTGATCGTAAAACTCGGAGAAATCTTTCCAAGGGCCAGTGGCAAAAGAACCAATTTTTTTGAAGAAATTCATCGTGGATGATTTTTGTCAAAGTTGAAAATATATTCAAAATGTAATGTCACTCTGAAGAAAACAAGCCAATGTGCTTATTCCAACGAACACATCTAGCGCGCACAGAGCTTGACTGCTTGTGCTTTACTAATCAAGTCCCTTTAGGGCCTAAAGTTTAGGCACCTCCCACCAACCGTCACAAGCTTTATTTTGATTGGTCAATTAAGTTTAAATTGCCACGACACATGCGCAAATTAACATTTGGGAAATTTATAAGAAAAAGAACAACAACGGCCGCACAATTTCCTGGGAAAACAATATTCGAAAATAGGCATTTTGAAACGACAACATAGCAACTTCAATGTTCATTAGTAATATTCGTAATGGCAAACCTCAATATTGGATTAATTTTTTTCTTTGTTTTCTCTTCATGTTTTTATTTGACGCATCTGGATATTCCCATTTCCAAAAGGAATTTTCACCAGCTAAATTGTTTATTCGAGAGACCTAATGAAGCAGAGTGGCTTGATGCGTGCGATCAATTAAGTCCATTACGTCTAAATGAAGAAACAATGTTTTCCTGCGTGGAAACGAAAGAAATTGCTACAAAAAGTAGCTTGAATTGTAAGTGTTTAATAGGAAAACGACCTATCTCGTAATTTATTTTTTGTAGTTGTGCTTTATTTAAAAAAATACAAGACAAATGGGATTTATTATTGCAATGGAAAATTCTGGAATGTTGAAGGCGACTCAGTAACTGAAGCAACATCAAATTCATACTGCAATTTAAAGCAAGCTTCGAGCGATTGGTCATTTGATTTGATAGAGAAAATTAAGAACTTTAACTTTATGAAAATCTTCTTTCTTAAATATTTACTGATCGCTCTTTTGATTTATTTGCTTCTTATAGCTATGGTATGTTATCTAAGTTCAAAAATTGAGAAATCTTCTATTACGTTTGCCAAAATCGCTTTTATCAAGGAACGTGGTGAAAAGGCGAGAACACTCAACAAGTTGAGAAATGAATTTATTTAAAAACAATGAAAACATTACAAATTACATTTAAATAAATCACTATGTATTTTAAAGTATTATAATAAACCTTGATTTTAAGAATCTTCGCTGTATGCATCTTCATCAAATGGTTCAATTTCTTTGTATACATCAGCCATACTTTCTTCCAACTTTACACGGAGATGCTCATAAGAATCCATTCGATCAAACTCTTCTTCCAGAATCATGCGTTTTAGTTTTAATTCGATTTTATTTTTTCGTTTCTTGTTGAGAGCAACAAACTTTTTGATTGCCTTGATTCTTTCCTCTGTGTTATATTCAATTTTACTCGAATCGGATATTCCCTTGCTTAAATCGATTGATGGTAGATGTTGACCAACTGCATTTGAATTATAAGAAGATAGTTGATTTTGTGCTCTAGTTCGATGTAAATTTTGCAAAACTTTGTTCATTAAAAATTCGTAATCAAGATTGAATATATTCAAATGCATGTCACTGGGCATTCGTAATTTAAGTTTACTATAATAATCTTGCAGATTGCATTTCAGCATCTTTTGGCAATAATCATCAATATAAACAGTTTCAAAAGGATCTTCAAAGCTAATTTGATCAACGATGTTAAATTTTTCATTTATGTCTTTTATGCCTGTGGTGCAATTATTTTCCTCCTTGGCTTCATAATTATCCAGGTCTTGTTTGCATTTGTTTAGACGAATTGAAATTTCGTGGCCATATGATTCTTGCAAATCATAAACGAACACAATCCATGGTACTGAGTTGGTGTAATTAGTTTCAATCAATAATTCGTGTATTCTGCCTTTGTTGCTGTTTAAATAGTCTGCAACAAATTTCATGTCAACATTTTCGTTGCTTGAGACCCAATAAATGTGCAAAATGCGATGATTTGTGGAAATTCTCACCTAAGGACATAAAACAAGTTTATAAAATATAATAGTTAGAAAATCAATATAACCTGAGTAATTCGAATCTTATATTCTTCCAATTTTTTGGACAATTCTTCGTCAGAAATAAATATTTCAGCAATTGCACGAGAGTAATTAGTGTTCAATATTTTCATTCTAGTGGTTAAAAATGATTTGCTAAATCCGTCACGCCGCACTGCAAGCTGCTCGGGAGAACCTGAAGATATATTGTTGCCTTCTGTTTGCTCATAATTGCCCCCATTCATATTCATCAAAGTATTGATTGTTTGTGATAAAATTTGTTTGTTTCTTTTCACTTTGACCTTTTGTTTACTTTTGATCTTTTCCATTGTGCCTTCGATCTCATCATTAAAGCGTTTCAAAATAGAAACTTGTTTTTTAAACAAGTTTGGTCTAAATTTGATGTGGTTGAAACGTTTTGGGGGGAAAAACGAATTGACAAATAATAAATTGTTTCGTTGTGTTTGCAGGTTAAACTGATAACAAACTAAATAAGATATATTTAGTAAA
The DNA here is from genome assembly GCA_023373905.1 of Rhizoglyphus robini. Lineage (NCBI taxonomy): Eukaryota > Metazoa > Arthropoda > Arachnida > Sarcoptiformes > Acaridae > Rhizoglyphus > Rhizoglyphus robini. The sequence continues at coordinate 5,692,340 of JAKIJQ010000001.1, read as the reverse complement.
CGTTTCTTAAGGACGAAATTCATTTTGTCTAATATACGAATCAATTCAACAATGTAAACACCGCTAGTTGAATTCACAGCACATGACATATATGACTATTTTAACGGTATAACTATTTCGATCCAAATACCAGGAAATTAAAAATTTAAATTTGAAAAATATCAAATCATGAAATCCAAATCAAATTAATTTTCGTTTAATTTATTCAAATCAATTAAATCTTCAATTCCATTTGCCTGCAATGAGAATACATTATTGAACATTTATTAACATTATATATTTTTATTTTTTATATATGTATAACCTTACCGTAATGCAGTAATGAGAATTGAATTCATTTGAAACATTTGGTGATTTGAGCACAAAACATTGCCGTTGAGATAATTTCAGTTGAATTGCACTATTTTTATCATTTGTATTATCCTTATGAATACCTTCGCTTTCGATATTAATGTCGTTGTCGATACGTTTTAATAATAAAGATGTTTGACACATGGAATTCCACAAAGGTCCCAAAGTTGGAGCATTAATAAATTTAACTTGATTGGTAATTATAATCTGAAAAGTCCAAATATGAAAAACAACTGCCACATGGGCATACGCCAAACTTACAGCAATATTGCGGTCATAAGCAAGCTGCTTCAGTTTAGAAGCTACTCGAATTAATTGCTGAACTCGTACATCATTGTGGTCTTCATTATCATACCGAAAATGATAAGCAATACTGTCTAAAATAAAAAGTTTGACATTTGAATGAAAATAAAAAAACGAATCTAACTCTCCATTGAGAATTATATTGCACAAATCGTCCGCATTTGTATTAATTTTGCGAACGTGAATACGTGTAAGGACTTCTTTTGCTTTGAAGTCGAGCAAACTTTGTTCAGTGGTATCTTTGCTAAAATAGTTGGTAGCTATTTGACAAATTCTTTCTGGCCGAAATGCATCCTCAGTGTCAAAATAAAGTGCTTCTCCATCGAGTCCTCCTTTTTCGGTGGCCAATTGAACTGCAAAGCAGAGTTTCATACTGTAAACATTAAGTCAATTATTTCAGTCAAAACAAACCATAATTACAATTATTTACCAAATTTGAGACTTCCCTGTCCCAGCTTCACCGCTAAGTTGGGTCAGAGTGCCAGTTGGTAACCCAGAACCCCCAAAGGCAATGTCAAGTCCTTTGCAACCATTGCCAATATAGTTCGTTTGTTGTTGCCATTCCGAAAACGAATACTCCGCTAGTGTTGGTTGAAGTCTGATTTTGTTATTTACCTCATTAATCTCTTGACTAATAAATCCAAATCTTTCAACTAATTCTTCATTATTCAGTAAATCAATTTCAGATTTTAAACGTATCATATTCACTGTCAGTTTTTTCTGGAGATTTTTGCTCAAAGAAAATGTAGTTCTTAAAAATCGAGGGAAAAATAAATCAACATTGTCACTTTGTTTTGTTTCTGATTGAAGATAATTGTCCATTGTTAAATAAATAAACATTAGCTGAAACACTCTGCATAGTATTAAATCAGAACTCAAAATAAAAAATTCAATTGTTCAAACTGCATATAGTTCAAACAAATCAAGTTCATGAATGCAGTCAAAAGCTGTTTTTGCAATTTGCATTGATGATCACACATGAGGGGCTATCCATAAAGCCAGTACAAAGTATTGAGACCTGCTTGGTACAAAATTATTTATTTGTTTTGTCTTTTTATCAATTAGGAATCTATAGTGGATAAAGTGAAATTTAAAAGAAAATATATTGTTAATTGTGCTAAAATAAACAATCGAGATGGTGAACAAGATCAATCAAATTGTCATTTTGGACAATGGAGCACATACCATCAAAGCCGGTCTCAATCACGACAAAACTCCTAAGTAAGTTTACTTTTCTTTATTTTTTGTCCAAGTAAATAATGTTTATTTGCATTTTAGAGTCATCCCAAATTGTGTTACCAAAGTGAAAAGTGAAAGACGTCGTCCATTTATTGGTGATCAATTGGAAGAATGCAAAGACTATTCTGGTTTATTTTATATTTTACCATTTACCAAAGGATACCTCATCAATTGGGATGTCCAACGTCAAGTATGGGACTATTTGTTCCGTACTAAGCTCAAGTTACCATCAGACAACAAGCATCGTTTTTCTGAAGTTGGTCTTATCATAACTGAACCTGTTTATAATTTTCGGCCAATTCGTGAGAATATGATTGAAATACTTTTCGAAGATTATGGATTCGGTGCAATATTGATTTGCAGTGCTCCTCAATTAGCTACTTTTAATTATTGTTTTGAAGAAAATAAGAAAACAATATCTGACTTAAAAGATGCTAAGACCAATTCACTAAATGCGGGCAAAACAACGAAAGAGATCGCTTGTTTAGTGGTCGATTCGGGCTTTTCCTTTACTCATGTGGTTCCATTTGTAGAAGGACACAAACTTCTGTCTCACTCTAAACGAATCGATATTGGTGGGAAGGCATTAACAAATCATTTAAAGGACATTATTTCATATAGACAATTAAATGTTCTTGACGAAACATATGTGGTCAATCAGATGAAAGAAGATTGTTGTTACGTGTCAAACACTTTTTGGAAAGACCTTGAAATTTCCCGACAAAGAGGTTCTTTGAACACTATTACCTGTGATTATGTTTTGCCAGATTACGTGCAGTCCAAACGAGGATATGTTGTGCATAACAAAGAATTGCACAAGAAATTGAACAATTCTAGCGAGCATGAGCATCAAATAATTCGAATGAATAACGAGCGCTTTCAAGTTCCAGAATTATTATTCAACCCTGGAGATGTAAACATTGATCAAATCGGCATTTCTCACACTATCATTCACTCTGTCAGTGAGTTTAACCCAAACTTTAATTTGAATTCAAATGCCAATTCTCTTGACTCTTCTGCTGCGCCATCGTTGGTCCGAGAAAGACCAGATAACTTGAGGGATATAGATAGTGAAGAAGATGAAAGCGAACTTGATGAAGAAGCTTCAGATAAGCCAGAAAGTAAAGAAACCGTAAATTCTATTTCCAAAATGAATGGAAATGGAATTGCCAAAGAGGACGACCAAGACATTGATCTAGCAGTATATAATGACGAAAATGTACAGTCTCATTTATACAACAACATTCTTCTTATAGGTATTACTCTGCAATCTTTATTAACAAATTTTGCAATATATTAACATATTTATTTTTTTAAAGGCGGCAATTGTTCTTTCCCACATTTTAGAGAACGAGTCGAGAATGATATTCGCAGTAATGTTGCTGATATATTGAATATTCGGGTAAAATTACCTGAAGGCCCATCTACATATGCATGGCAAGGAGGTCGTTTACTTTGTAACGTGAACGAAAGTGGTGACAATATAACAAACCCAAACGATTCTTTGTTCCACAAATATGCTGTGTTTCGTAAAGAATATTTAGAGAAAGGCTTAATTTATTGCAACAACAAATTGACCAACATTCAACTTCCGACATTTTCATCCTCATCAACCTAGGTTTTCAATTGTCAATTCTCATCAATATATATTTTCTGTATTATATTATATCATCTTTTATATTTTTTTTGCATTGATATTTGGTTTTTATTTTTAAATCTAATTTTGCTATTTCTATATGATTAAAACAAAATATTAAATTAATTTACACTCAATTACTAATTAAATTTAAATAAAAATTTCAAGCAAAGTTGTAGAAGTATTTTCAATTATTTTATGTTAACATTAATTCACACAGGCAAATGGGAGAAGATAAAAATATAAAATAAAATAAATATCAACCTATCAAATAAAACAATAGCAATAAAATAAATTAATCATTCAATTGTATCAAAGTGAACAAATTGTGATGTTACATCGAAATTATCATTAGCTTACATTTATTATTATAATATTTTCCACAAAGTCGTAATTGACAATCACACATTGCGTATGCATTTGTCATAATGTCTTATGTGGGCATTTAAATAAAGTGTGTGCATCAACGATTGATTAGGGAAAATTTGTATTAATTTTCAATATTTGGTGTAATTGGATCAAATCAGAAAACAAAACAAAAAATAAAATTGCTAGAAAAATTACCCTACTGGTAAGTGGAATGACGTGATTCGGTCAAATTGGTAGCCTCATTTACCGATTTTTCAGGTGGCGGTGGCATCGCGATAATGGGATTAGAAGTATGCTCACCCCATGGATCTGCTTGAGCAGGTTGAGAAGTGACAGGAATATTCGAATCAGTTCCATTGCTCCACTGAGGATTCTATATAAAAACCAAGTAATAACAATTAATAATGTTAATTTAAATTATAAAGCTGAATAAATTTATTACTGATTTCAATTCGGCGGTTTCTTCATCCTTTATGTCATCCTAAAAATAAAAATAATGAATGTTAAGGCTGGCAGAATGTTCGATTAATTACCGGATTAAATGTAAAGTCTTCTTCTGATTGTTTTGGCTTGCAACGACCACAGCAAAAGTTGAAACAACAACAAAAGCAGCAACAGCAAAAATAGCAGCAAGTGAGAATTCCACATGTTAAAAGGATGCCCTTGCACCAGCCTGAAGTAAGTAGATAATAAGCGCCAACATTCTCTTCTCCCAATTGTTCGGCCAGGTAAAGACCCATTGATCCATAGTTGTCGTACAACTTTCGCTTCTTTTCGTCTGATAATATCGAATTAGCTCGATTTATATCCTTAAATTTCTCGGAAGCCTCTGGATTGTTTGGGTTTTTGTCCGGGTGGTATTTAAGTGCAAGCTAAATAATTATTCAAAATAAAATTATATATTGAAGAAAAATAAAAATATTTACTTTTCGATAGCTTCGTTTGATATCGTCTGGTGCAGCAGTTTTATCGATGCCCAAAATAATATACAACGAATCACCGGTAGCCCTAACAAATAAGTCGTTGTCAAATGGGAGAAGGCAAATAAAAACAAAACTTACGAAAGGCGACGTGCAGGATTATTGTCTGTTGGACGATTCGTGGATGTAGACATCTCGGAAAAGAATTGTTCAAATGTAACAAATCAAAAATAATATGCCCAACAGTAACAGCTTGAAATTTTACAGCTAGTAGATGTAATTTGGAGTTTATTATCAGACACGAAACCGATCATATGTTGGGCGAAATAAGGCAATAATCGACCTCACAATCAATGCAGGACATGAAGATGACAATTACAAAGGGAGATGACTAAACTGGTCTCGACAAGCTTTGGTCGATTGCGAGGAGTCAAGCACTCATTTAGGGATGTGAGATTGAATTGGGCACGTCGAGGCAAGCTGACATGAGAAGCTGCGAATCTGACTCGGGCAGACTCCAACGAGTCCTATATAGAGCACAATGGTAAAGGCTCACTTGATACTTCACTTGCAGACTAAATCGACACCAGGTGCACTCGTCCTGGTCACGGGCACAAACACTAGTTCTTTGATGATAAAAACAAACAAAAAGATGATAGAACTTTCAAAGTACTAAGTTCGGTCACTAAAACGGAGCTCCTAGGCCAAACAAACATTTCACCGTAATTTGTAATCAAAAGCTCACACTAATGTATACTTCATTGAGGGTATTGCTACCCAATCTACCACAATTCAAATATAGCGTCACCTTATTTGTTTCAAAACAAAACTGCACAATTCAAGGGTGCACATTGACCACATTAAAAATGATTGCACTTTCAATATAATACTATTCAGAAAATACGTTTATACGACATCCAAATTTGGAATTGATTCTGCATAATTTTTGTGCTTTATGTCGTACTTATTATGTAACGGCAAGACAGTGTTGAAAAAACATTGAAGGTAATAAAATAAATATTTAATGTTGTTAGTACACTAACAATTTAGAATAATTGCTTTAATTGAGTGCATGCGATCAAAGTGACAATAAGTCTTGCACCGATCCATTACGAGAATTCAACTCCAAAGCCGATCTTGTGACCGCCTTGTTTCAGTTTTTGTGCATCGACTTCAGTGCACATAGTGACATTGATGCCTTCTTTAATTTTAAGAATGTATGCCAGGCCCAGCAAATAATCGGCATTAATTCGAGCCTAAAGGACAAATATAAATTTTGCCTCGATGTGGAAAGGAGCCGTCCATACCTTCAAAGTGGCACCACCGTTAAGAACGTAGTTGGCACAGAAAGCTAAACTGGGCTGACCATCTTTATCAGCAGGAGCAGCTCCAGACTGACCTCCTAGCGAATAGACCAATCCAGTTTGAATGTTCGAATTAATCAAATTGAACACAGAACCAGTCACTTGTTTTTGCTGGGGATCGCTGTTAATAAGACAAAATTGAGCAAATTGACGAACAATTAAGTTTATACCAGTTCACAAAGAATGAGGTGCGACCATCTTGAAAGCCACCAACAAGGTTGGTTTTCACAATCTTTCCTCCATTTGGATCAGCAATGATGGATGCTCCAAAAAGCCACCCAAATAAGCTAAAATGAATTTTTTTAAAATTAAATACAATTATACACATATATAGAACACTCGGCGCAATTTATCATTATCTATATATCGGCCTAGAATAAATTAATATACTTTGACACGTAAACGATGAAATCATGCAAATAATAATAAAAATCTTACTTAAAGACTCCGTTGGTTCGCACCAAGGTACCACTTGCTTTCAAGTTTGGGTCGTCTTGAACGCTTCCCATCTCGATATTGTACTCGGGACCACTATAGGTACAGCCAAGTGAAACACTTTTCTTGCCATCTTGTGGATTAAAATTTCCCGTGGCAATCAAATTAAAGCCTTTAAATTCGGGTCGTTGAATTTTCAACTCGCCAGAGACGACCGAAGACACAGTGGTAATTTTTGGGGTGAATGAGATGCCATCGGATTCATACTTGCCCTCGAGTTCTGCAGTCATCTTGCCATCCTTGATGCTATAAGTTTGATTGCCTTTGTAGGACATATATCCGGTAAGAGAATTCTTCATTTCGAATTTGACACAGTCAAAATAGAAATTTTTCTCAAATAAATCTTTTACTTGTTTGCCGATATCACTGAAGATAGGAAGACTCATTGTGCCAGGAGAGCAGTAAAGACGAATCAAAGAAGTATAAAAGATAAATACATCCAGTGAATGAAAGTGAGGAATGAGATTAGCTAAATATACAAGCGAAATATACTTCGAAATTTAATTTTCGGCAAAGCTCTATTAGGTGTTCGAATTCAATTCTAGTCGAATTCTTTCTTATTCGATAGATGGCATAACTGTAGCATTAGTACTACTAACCACAACCTCCATGTGATCACTGATCATATGTGCCTCCAGAGTCGAGACCAGTGTTTTGTTTGTGACAGTCCTGCAATCAAACGTGTCCCAAATCGAACATGTCTGGGGTAATGGTCATCGACACTTCTAAGGATTCAAAAGACCCTTGCAAGCAATTTATGATCGACTTCATGAAGTGCTCCAAAGAGAAAAGCAAAGAAGAACGAAATAAAGAATGTTATCACTTCGGAAGTACATACCTCGATTGCCGTACCAATCCAAAAAATTTCAAAATTCAAACCAAGAAGAAATAGCATTCTCAAAATTACTGTTATATTATAAATGTTTGAATGAAGTAGTCAGTCGTTGTATATAAAATGTGACAATAAATACATTATTACTAATGTTAGAATATGTCCTATTGACTGCAGTATTATGATCAACAATTTGCTCCGTTAGAGTAATTGGATATCATTCCATGATAATGTAAACGATCTGATTTAGAGACAGAAGGTTTCACTTTGTCCAGTGCTAAGTTAAAGTGCGAATTTTGCAAAATAATCTCTTCGGACAACATCAGGCCCTCAATTCGCTCACGAAGTGCTATTAAACTAGATTCGCGAATAACTGCTGATAAGTCTGCCCCGGTAAATCCATCAAGCCTTTGGTCATGGGCTAAAGTTTTTAAATCAACATCCGATGCTATTGGAGGTTTTGTTCCTTTCTGCGAAGAAATCAGGTCAAAACGAAACAAAAATCATAAAACAAACCTTTGTAAGTTTCCATAAAATTTCGTATCTATCGTCTGCTGACGGAAATCCCACGTAGAGAACTTTATCGAAACGACCTGGCCTTAATATTGCTGGGTCGACTATATCGGGTCGATTAGTTGCAGCTAACATAAAGCAATTACGCGATTCCAAACCATCCATTTCAGTTAGCAATTGATTTACAACTCGTGATGTAACATTAGAAGACTGCACAAACAAACAAACAAATTATTATCAACAGATTATAGGTCGAAAAAGATTGTTTCAACGAACTTACATCGGAATCATTTCTTTTAGGACAAAGTGCGTCAATTTCATCAAAAAATATGACACAAGGTCTGGAATTTCGAGCACGATTGAAGACTGCCCGAACAGCTCGTTCAGATTCGCCAACATACATGTTCAGTAGTTCAGGTCCTTTGACTGAGATAAAATTTATGCCTGATTCGTTAGCGATGGCCTTGGCCAGCAAAGTTTTTCCACATCCTGGTGGGCCACATAGAAGAATTCCCGCAGATAATGTCAATCCAAGTCTAGTGACATCAGCGGAATGACGAACAGGAGCCAAGATTGACATTTGCAGTTCTTGTCGAATCGATGTCAAAGCGCCGATATCGTCCCAGGTTACGTCTGGAACAGTAGCAAAACCTTCGCGCTTAGATGATGGTTGTACTTGTTTCAATGCCACTTCAAAGTCTTGATATTCAATTCTAAAAGATGAGTTTAGGACAGATAAGTTTGGTTGCTGGCCCAATGTTTCTATGCTTGAACTTTCCTTTTCGACACAATCATCTTGATTAGTCTTCATCAAATGATTACTAAAATCTGAGCCGTGGTTCAATTTCATATATCTTTCTAAAGCAGAAATTGCTGCTTCTCTAATGAGACTTTTTAGATCGGCACCAACGTAACCAGGAGTTTTATGAGCAAGGTTTTGAAAATCAAAGTTTTCGTCAAGTTTAATACTTCTACAAAGTACTTTGAGAATGTCCAAACGAGCTTTCTCATCAGGAATTCCAATCGTAATTTCCCGGTCAAACCGACCAGCTCTTCTCAAAGCAGGATCGAGTGCATCTGCACGGTTAGTAGCGCCAACAACCATCACTCCATTGCCAGAACCGTCTGAGTCAGAGAGTTTATCAAGAGAAGTGATTAATTGAGTAACAATTCGTCTTTCCATCTCACGAGCAGCATTTTCACGTTTAGGTGTGATGGCATCAATTTCATCGATGAACAGCAAACAAGGCCTAAGTGACTTGGCTAACGCAAATAATTCACGAATTTTCTCTTCAGATTCTCCAGATATTCCTGCAACTATTTCCGTTGCTCCGCATCTCAAACAAGGTATTTGAAGATCATTGGCCAGTGCCTCAACCAAAATAGATTTTCCAACTCCAGGAGGTCCATGAAGAAGAAAACCTCGAGGAGGTTCAACTCCCAACTGTCGGTACAATTCAGAATTTTGAATGTGAAACAAAAGCCTCTTCAGTTCTATAATAACATTTTGAATACCACCAAAATCATTGAAGGATACTTTTGGATTGAGCAAATATTTCTCTCGAAGTTTGGCTTGCTTTGCTAATTCTGAGTCTATAGCTTTATCTGCTGATTGCTCTTCGCCTTCTTCAGTTCGTATTTTTTTCGTTTTGGAAAATTCGCTTTTCGATTTTCTCTCTTTTGACAGATTAGTTTTTACAGCAGAAGGTTGATTCTGACTAAGATAAAGATTATTTAATGAGTTATTCACAATGTTATTTTCCTCCTTTTGATTAGTTTCAATGTCCATCGTATTCTCAAGACAGGAATTTTCATCAGACAGACTTGAATAATTTTTTGCGATTTCATCTATTTCTTTTTGGACTTCTCTCGTTAATACATCAATTTTTTTACGAGCATAATCTCGTTTATAATTGACTTGAAGATGTTTAGCAATAGAATTTGCCGAACTAAAGTCACGTTTATCCATCGCCTTATTAAACGATAATAATGTTACAAAGGACTCGATTGACTCCTGCAATTATTTACCTTAATCACTTGCTCTTTAAGCTGGTTATTTGAACCATAACTACGTCTATGTCTTGAAGCACCATTTTCGTTTTTTCCTCTGTTTAAACCATTTGTTTTGAAATTGGTAGTTTTACTCGATATTAAAGGAATGTAATCAGATGTATTTTGTTTTCTTGATGCAAAATCACTCATTTCAAAATTTTTCACCAAACTGTATGAAATTTCACAAATATCAAATCAAAACTATTGTTTGGCGACCCTACGTCGTCATCGGAAGGTTAACAATTAGATAGAATACTCAATTTTTTTGGTTAAACAGCTGAGAATTACACAATCAAAGTTATACCAAAACTCACGTGGACATTACTATTTCCACCCAAACAAGTTTGTTTATATTTTACTGGCAGAAAATAATTGCTTGCTTGCTGCAAATTGTAAGTTTTTCTTGCATCAAAATATCTCACTATCAATGGCCAATTCTATTGGAGGTTCTAAGCTTTTTACTCCTACACCGCCGGCTAAAGGAAGCTTTCCTCTGGACCACGATGGCGAATGTAAAGAGATTATGTCAAAATATATGCTTTGCTTGACCAAGACCAACTCGGACGCATCATCGTGCCATCACATTGCGAAAGACTACCTCAAGTGCCGCATGGATAACGACCTTATGGCCAAAGAAGATTTGAAATATCTTGGGTTCCATGAACAATCAAGTAATAAAACTTAGTTTTTTTGTAAAGGTAGTTAGTTTTGTATTACTCTGGCTATTTCTGCCTTAATTAAAACCATTATTCTGTTGCATAATTTAATTTAATCATAGTAATTAAAAATCATGGAAGATGATAATTTGTCTATTACGAACGGATCGATGAACTATATTTCTATTAATGAACATCGCCAGTTTATGAACGAGTTAGATAACGAGCTTATATCTATTTGTAATCAAGATTCCATTTTAAGAAAAACTACTGATTTATTGACATCTTGTCCCAACAATAACCAATTCGACCAACAAGTTAGTGAATTTTTCAATTCAAAAGTTGAAAATTGTCTAGGAAGGGCAATGAAGTTGAAACTAGTTTTTTTGGATGGAAAATCATGCGACGTGTTTGTGGCACAGAATATCAATTTAGCTCAGTTCAAACTTATCATCCAACGATGTATTGGCCTGAGACTTCAAACTAACGCCAAACAGGAACGAAAAAGAGATGTAATTCGTTCAATTAATTGGAAATATATTTGGCGAAAATACGATTTATGGCTCGATCGCACCACACGTATTTGTCTTTGCAATTATCAATCAAATACTTCCAATTTCAAAGATATATTAGCTGCTATTACTAATCATTCTACCCTAGAGTTTATTCATCGAACTTAATTATTATACTTAATTATTAGATTGTATAAAGTTACATTTGTAATGTACAAATCGTTTATTAATTTATAATGTCAACTTGTTCAAAATGTAACAAACATAAATTTTATAAATCGTTATTAAATAAATATTGCTGTCGTACAAGATACAATGTACAAAAGTGATCACATTTAGCAACATTGTCAATTATACAAAGGATATTATGTACAACAAATTGTCATCTAACAAAAAGGCCACATCAATTGACCAAGAAATACTTTGACTGATTTCAGTATAACTCGGTTGAGACCATTGTTAACATCAACAAAAGATAAATTATACTTGATAATCAAGCAAAATGTGATATAAAATTGGATAACTATAAAATCTGTATATATTCAATAAAATCTAATAATGAAACGTAAGAAATAAATCAAATCCTTTTCTTTCTGCGCGATGTAATTTGTGAATAGATGATATTCGATTGAAGTTTCCCTTTCGAAATAAACGTTGCAGTTTGTTACATACTATGCACCAATTCAATCAACTCCTCCATATGATTCTGAACCTTCAATAGCTTTAATTAGCTTTTCACGCAAGTCACTGTACGACTCGTAGCAAGGTAAGTCAAGGCGATTGAAACTATGAACAATATTGCATTAGTATATGGAAAATCATAATAATAATTGTATCTTACCATGTATGAGAACGCGGCAGATTCTGAGAAGTCCCCCACTTCTCAATAGTAAATAACTGGGGTCCATTACTACCATATAGTTCCTTAAAGCCATTCATTGGTACTCTAGAAGTTCCAGTGACAAATTGAAGTAGTCTAGAGCGCATTTCATTGTTAAAAGAAAGAACCACCTTGAGTAAAAAAGTTAGTTAGTGAAATTAAAAATTTAAGACAAAGCATACCCTCCAGAACCATTGGATCACAATATGATTCTGCACATAACCTCCCTTGTAGACCGTGTTCTGCTTCCAGTCTTTAACATCGACATTTCCAATGCCACACATTAGCAGTTCAAGTTCGTTCTCATCAAATATTTCAATTAACTTCTTGGGGATTAATTCGTGAAAACCTTCCAAGAATGAACTCATTTGAGGCTTAACTCGAGAAACAAATCGCCAATCGATTACAAGACTAAGAAAAGAAAAGCTCTATAGAAATGTGTTCCAATCACTAATCTCTTACTTGATATATTCTAGTTTATTATCATTGGTCACCGGAGTTTGACTACCGTTTGGTTTCAATTCTTTCTCTTCTACCACATCGAGAAATCGTTCATCGATAGAGAAGTTGAGATATAATTCATTGGGGTCGTTTTCCAGGATATACTTCAAAGAGTTGAAATACTCAGAATCGACACTTTCCATGTCTTTAAGCTGAATATCTTTGCCGAGCATCATTTTATAAAAAGGTCTAATGAAAAAGGCGTCCAACAGCTTTCCGTGATAAATAGCCATACCAGCAACTCGTCCGATAAACTTGAAGTATGCCAAGTGGCTTTCGTTGCATCTACCAGAATATGGCTTGATCTGCAGGGTATACTTATCAGCAGAGGAATATTCAAAAAGACCGTAATACGGGTTGAACATTTCTTTCGACAAAAGGTAAAACCACTCACGGCAAGGCCCACCGTAGTCGAGAACTTCTTCATTATCGAACTCGATCCAAAGCTTTGTTTTCAGATAGTCCACTCGTGAAACATTTGAAATAATACGAAAGGAATCTTCTAAAATATTGCTGCGACTTACTTTTACTTCAAACTTATTAGGAACATTTGTTGGTCTTGGCAATGAGTTCATAAAGTAATCATACTTTTGTTTATAGTCTCGTGAGTATAGAACTGGTGGACCTGAAATATTCGGATTGTCGATTCGAGGATCTTCCCATTGAGTGGATCTAGTATCTGAAAATGAAAGAGCATTAGGATACATTAATCAAGATAGCTATCTAACGTACTGTGATTGATAAAAAAGATTCGACCATCTCGATGAACACGTTCTTCCCAACCAGGGGGAAGAGGACCTAAATCGTCTACAGCAGATGTTTTGCTTTGAGTTCCTCGAGAAGTGTTTAATCTGGAATTCTGTTGACTTTGAGGAGAGGGACTAGGCTTTCCAGTTCGTGGGTCGACCCATGTAGTAGTTCTAGAGTTGTGGTCTATGTAAAAGGCTCTACCAGTTTCAGCAATTTGTTGTGACCAACCAGTGGGCAATGGACCAAGCCCATCATCAGGAACAGTTCGGGATGACCGAGTAGTAGTTGAGGTTTGCGCTCTGGGTCGATGATTATGAGACTGACTCGACTGATCCGACGGGGCTCGATTGCCGTGAGTGTTGGTATGATTGGCGTTATTGCTTTGATTCTGGTCCTGATGATTGTGATGGTGGCGGTGATGGTGATGATGATGACTGTGCGGCCTTGTCTGAGCAGCTGATTGACTTTGTTGATTAGTTTCCGACGAATCAGATGGAGGGCTTGCGACTGATGCTGAAGGCTGGTTGGGAGAGTAAATTGAATGAATCACCGAGAGAAATATCTTTTTGGACTTCTTCGGCTTAGCTCGATTGGCTGGCCTTGGTTCATTAGAACATTCATTTAGTGCAACGCTCTGACTAGGCCCTGGAACGGGTTCTGAACGTGTATGAGGAGTAATGGCACTTGGAGTGGCAGGCATGACAGAACTAGAATTGTGACTCAACATGGTTCATCATTAAGAGATTGGCATATACAAGGTACAGCCAGCACCATCATACAGGTGGAGATGGCTGGTTCAGGCCAAACAAGTGGTGAACAATTAGGTGGAGGTGTTCGACTGGACGACGGTGCAGATGTGCAATAAGAGGTACAGCTAGGATCACAGTGAAAGTGAGACTCACTAAATTAAGTTTGGTTGCTGCTACACTACTTGTAACTAGTGACGGTGTCGATCGCACTAGGAGCTGGCTTGTTGCTGTCATTATGGCATTATTGTAAATCGGTGCTTAATCGAACGAGGAAAGTCATTATGGCGCATGACAGTTTGGCTACATCAGGTGGCTGTGACCAGACAAACAAACTACAACGCAGATAATAGCCAAGCAATGCCACTGCTGCCCAATAAAGGTGATTGTGGCCTAATCTTAATTGGATTCTGTCTAATTTTTAATGGCTCTAGTGCTTCAATTGCTGTACTTGCAAATTATTGCACAAACTAAATTGAGATAGAACGCTCATTGGTTGCCATTTTGATTAGTGGCATTATATGCTACCGAGATGATACGCACTGAGAGATGCCTCAGTGGGCCCGATTATAAAGAGTAAGATTGTGCTCAATTAGTGACTGACACCAAGGAGTTTACATCTCAACAAAAGTAACGATGCCAGATTACTGTTCGATTCGATTAGCTAAAGAAATCAACATCTACAAACTAAGTATTACTAACTCAGTAAGACTTGTAAGAAATACTCGTAAAAGTGCAAAACCGCTGAGTAAGTGGCAATTACTGGAGGTATGCGAACACATTCTCAGGTAAGTCACTATGCACAGCACAGAGCATTTTCCGACAAAGTCAAACTTAATAGTAGCATTGCTTGATGGAATTAAAGCAAAGAGAGTACTATGCTAACTGACATTAGGGCCTGTTGTTTAGAATGTTATTTTGACGAATCATGTTTAGCACAACTTGACACAACTGATCAGAAGTAAGAAATAATTAGTCGTAATCAATTCAAAACAAGTCTATTTGAGTGGAATAAAATGAACAATTCATCCCAGTGGCATCGTTACATAACTTACATAAACCAAATAACTTACCTCAGAATGCCTTCTGCTAGCCATATCAAGTGTTGATACTTCTAAAGAATTGACTTCATTATCACCTTGGATCTGTTTGATCTAGAAAATGTGGTTTTTGAACAAATGGATAAAAAATCTGTAATATTCCAACAGATCAACCACATACCGGTGCTTGGGCTTCGGCAATAGCTCCCTGAGGAGCATCTCTTGTTGAATGCGTGACATTGCTGGCACTGCTGCAACTACTTTCAGAACTATTGGCAGAACTTCCAGTTAAACTGGTGTTTGAGTCAGTACTTTCCGAGCCAGATGTCAAAGATTTCGTCCTCTGATTGGCGGCAAGTGGATTTTGTCGGGCATTTGTGTAAGGAAAGATGTTTGGAATGTAGGGAGATGAGTCGTCCACAGAAATGGAACTTGTCGATCCACTAGTAGCTTGGTCACTGGGTAATACAGTTGATTGGTCTAAACTACTTCCAATGTGAAAACGACGACAAAAATCTTGTTGTGCTAGGTCGTAGTTTCGTTGTGTGGATTGTGGCGGAATAGACACTTCTTGAGACGCAACAGTAACGTTCTCATTTTGTTCAGTCTCTGTCGTTTCACCAGTGGAAACACTGCAAAGGAAGTAATTGTCAATACACAAACAAGATTACGATCAAACAACTTGTTTAAAGGTCGTTCCCACTGAGTGGAGCGAGTGTTGTGGTTGACGAAATACGTGCGCCCATTAGTGTCCTGACATTCCTCCCAACCTGAAGGTAATTCTTCGTTGAAATCATTGGCAACCTCGTGGCCACGCGAGTGTGAGGAAGGATGTGTGACAATTTCCCAGTCAGACTAGAAAGAAACACTCAAGTAAATATATAAAAACAGTAGTATAACTAGTGTCGTACATCGCCATTTTCTTCTGAGGCCCTGGGCATTGAATCTTCACTGAAATTATTCTGAGTATTAGAATCTTTAACATAAGCATGGTATATTTCTAAATCCCCACGGACTTTGGACTTGACACTGAAATGATACAAAAGCAAATAGTTTGCATAAGTTAAAAGCGAAAAGATACCTTCTTTGCTGAAGAATATATCTCGTAGGAACAACTTCATTGTCTTCTGACTCTTCAGGAATATTAGACAAAGGGAGCTCTACTTTGCCCAAGAAATCATCACGTGTTAATCTATTCTCATCGAACACTTCAATCAGCAACTGATGACTAGAAGGAATGACCCGAAAGATAAACTCTTCGTTCCAACTGGGGTTTAATGTCTTCAAGTAAATGTGGTTACAATTAAAATATAATTTAATTAAGACAGACCTTTTTCTTTGTTTTCGTGTAAACGGAATCAATAACACTCTTATCACTACGAAGCAGATCTATTCGCACATAAGGATCCGAGGCACCAAAGATGTCCTTCTTAGCAAGATTGTGACCACTAAAAATTTTTAATCGCAACAATCTAGCGTTTTGTGGTTGCGAAGTATAATTCTACAAAACAAATGGATAAATCAAAATAAACAATCTTGAACTGACAAACCGTAAAGGCCTCTCGGTCGTAGATGGCATTGTGAGGGAGCCAGCCGTAGATGCGGCCCAATGAGGAAGATGGGCGGTTGGCATTCTCCATTCTCGGTGAGACAAGTGGTGTCACATGTACTTGCGGAAAGACAGTGGAAATGCTCATCTGACAGTTGCTAATTAAATCGATGATAGTCCGAGTGGTCTACTCTCATATGGCTCAGGTGGAAATGGCCTGGCAAATGACCTGATGTAGTGAGACCGGCAGATGAGCAATGAAAACTAGGAACAGAACAAATAAATCGTCAAGACGACACGAGTTAATGACTTTGCCAACCAATACATTGCAATTGGGTAGCGGCACTGTTTACACTTCATTTACAGAAGCGCGTATATTCCCACCGCCGACTTCTCTCATTAAGAGACTTCACGCGAGGAATCAATAGTCACAACAGAATACAGCGATAAGCTATAAGGCACACTGGCAAACAAGCTCGTGTTTTAAATTTAGAACTTTGTACCAATTAACGTAGTTCCTAAGTTCAGGGACGATGAATTTGCAAAGGAGCATATAGATCACGCTTGGCTATAGAAAATCAGCTTAGAATGGCGACGAGAATTCATTCAGAAAAGCCAATAAATTGTCCCATCTGAGTGCAAAGATCACTAGAGAACATTTTTCTAGCTTACAAAAAAAGTAAATCCAGCCATCTTCACTAGCGCAAATAAGATAAATGAGATAATAAAAATAAATGATAGGTAGAACAAACAGGCTAAAAAGTCAAAATGCAGTAAAAATCATTTGAATCAAACAAGTGAATTCACCCTTAATGGTATTAGTGCGAACAGAGAGAACGAAACTTTAAGACATAATCAGAGTGAAGCACATAAACTGGATGATAAGATATGCGAGAGCTGGTTAGATTGGTGATGAAAAGCACAAAACGAGATGACATTTAAATTTCTAAATACAAAATAAATCACTTGCTGGATGACTCGATTGAGTGATGTATGCCACTTTGGTGCAAGCAGACACAGATGAAAAAGAAGAGATCAGAGCAGATCTGGAGAATAGACCCGGCTGGTGCAATCATTATGATTGACGCAATCAAGGCTTGCCATTGGCAATGCAATCAAAATGTTAACACAGAACATTGACACTTACAATAACACTTGTTAGTAGACTTATGACGCCAATTGTTCAGGTTTAAGCAACTTTAACCCGTTCGTCACTTGAACCAAAAGAAAACGATAAAAGAAAGGCGTCAAGTGTGAAGCACTCACTTGTGACAATCAGCACAGGGCAAAAGACATCTGATACATGATGTATCATAGATCCAGTTACAAGTGATAATTTGCGCAGCACGCAAATGGATGTGATTGCCTGCACACACATACTAATACATCAAGGTAACCTCCACAAACAAGTCCGCAATCGATGTTACTATGTTGTAAATTTTAGAAAAGTGTAATTTGCCTATTCCAACAAGAGCAGAACACTGCATAAGATACATTACAAAAGTGAGCATAAAACAGACTATGGCTTGTGACTCACAAGGTATCAAATCGTAACGAAGCGGAATACATCGTGCACTGACGATAATTGTGAACATCACCTAAGCAACCTCAATATTAACGGAGGTGCTTTCAAAGGCAACAAAGTGTACTCGTGTCTAGAATCCAATTAATATGAACATACAAAATATTACTTGCCATTCGTTGCTAAGCTGTCTCATTGTTAGTGCAAGATGCAGTATAGTTCCAATCAAATCAACTAATTAGTTTAAGATTGAAAAGCAAACTATTAACTCAAGACAGCAAGAAACTTGACGCCAGAATGGCAATACATGCTTAAGTGGTAATAATAAATTATACAACAAAGCCCAACAACAACTTACTGCTTGATCGCATGATCAAAATGTTCAATAAAATAATGTGAAACACTGTGACGCTGTCATGATGACATATTGACAATATTGTGACAATTCATTCATTCGTCACTGACAAAATTGCCTTCAAGTGCATACCAAGCTGGCAACAGGTTAATTGTAGTTTGATTAAATTGAGTCACACGAGACAACAGACGAAAGCAAAAGTGATGGTCATCGAGACGTTGATAATGGATCACATCGATTGAATTGCAAGTTGAAGGATTTACCCAATGTTAAAGATCAATAGCGAGGCTTGGACGGCTGAGCGCTTGTGTGCGTTCGACTGTACCAAAGATCGGCAAAGCACTAATTAGATGCATTTGCAATGCGAGAGAAACTTCGTCTTTCCACATGGTGAGTGGCAGTTTGCAATTGCTTGTGCCAAACAAATGTTAGCGCTCAATTCTACACCTTTGCCATACATCAATAAAGACGAGCTGAATTACCTTTGAGGAGTTTCTATATCGATGAGATAAGCGATCTTACAAACTTATTGGCCATCGATGCAACTGCTCAGTGATGAAGTCGTTGGTCGAGGAGATTCACTGAGACAGGAAAGATAGTGACGATGTAAACATAAACAAAATCACATTGAAAAACTCATAGACGTAGTTTGGCAGTACTTTGATTTGCTTCTCCTGGATGGCGTGTCAATCGCCAAAAATTACATTAAGCTAAACTGAAAAATCTATAATATACGTACCTTAGCACATTGTGGATAGTTTTACCAAATCAATAAGACTGATGACTACAGTGGCAGCTTTATGATGCACTGCTTACATTGTAACTCGATAGGCACAATTCAAACAAACAAAAGTTCGCATAGTAAGGCAAACCATGTGACACATTATCTGCTGATCGAGGACAGAGGACAGACGAACTAACGACAAAAGCCACTGACAAAACAGAAGCCCACAAGCTGGATTTAACACAAACACGGTCGAACTCGGGTCGCTTGTTTCCATCTGCAGGGCAACACTGCGTGAAGCACTCTCTGACTGCTAGTCACTAGTAACTAGCCTACTCGGCGTGATCGATCCCAATGGCAATAAGCACACAACAATAGTTGACATTACCAAGCGATGCGAGTAGAACAAGCCATCTGAGATAAACATCTCGATTGGGATTGTGTCAGTTTGACCAAATGTGTCCTGGCTGATTGAGATGCGATGAGAGATAACTTGAGCGCGGTAAATAATTAATCGAAATCACATTTGCAATGCGAGCCAAGTGACAATTTGGCACGTTTAATTAAACCTAATGTGTCGGTACTGGATTGGTGGACAGATGTGTCCGAATCCGTTGACGGAGAAGCCAAACAAGCACCACCGCAACACTCAATCTGTGCGGTAAGAGAACCAAAGTGAAACAAACTGAAGCCACCAAAACTAATCCGTTGGTGTTTGCTTAATGAGCACATTAAATGACTATAATTTGCCAATAAATATACGATTAAACCAGTAAACCAGTAAATGCTGTCTCGAGTGAGAGCAGTTAATCTGTTAATGATGAATTATGTGCTCATTGGCAACACTAATAAACTTTATTAACCAAATGGCTAGTGCTGCTCAGTGACGACCAGTCTACTTGGCACGATCCACCGAAGATGCGCCGACAGACGGACAAATGGCAATTCATTCTGGCCGATTTGCATTCGCCAGACGACTTAGTGTCAGTCAGTCGAGTGACTTACTGACAGTGGCGTACTTGTCCAATGTGGCTTTATGAATTATTGCCTCGGCGGACAATTAATTTCAATTGAAAGAAGAAAACAACTCGATTTAAGCTTCTTTCCATCGGATGAAGATTTGGAACGGGATGGTGAACCAGAAGTGGCACAGACCAAGTCGATGAATGTTCTCAATTGGCTTGCCACAAGCCGTCAATGGACATCACGAAGCGAGCATCGGGACACCACCGCATTAGGCCCACTTTGATCCAAAAACGAATATTTTAAGCTCACTGTTTGGTGCTGCATTGAGACACTAAGAATATTCCTTATCGATAAATAATAATTCTGTCAAAGGTCTAATAGGATTATAATCGTTAATCATGGCTTCGTTAATGTAGTAAGGCATATTTAAATTGCTCATTCACTTTTCTCATTGCCCTGGCCTGGCCATATTTCACATCGATACATTCTGCTGACAAAGTCCGTGTTGTGTGGTGCAGCATCTAGTGGGAGGCGAACTCGTGTCCAAGCACAGTTACTTGTGTCACCTTGCAGTGTTGTTCAGTTCTCACTGTCAAAATCTAATTTCTGCTTCTGTGCAACATTAATTGTAATAGAATCTAAAGCTTTTAGCTTGATTAAAACAGAGAGGGCTAGAGAGAGGCAGAGACACCAAGGCACTTCACTGACGGACTAGTTCAAATGGCTCTGATTGCACGGTTGAATGTAACCAAATCTTAGCGAAAGTGGAAAGACACAGCAAAAATGTCCGGACGAAGTGATTAAATGACAACGTACCGATACAGCTACCGCCAAGCACTGGTCACACTGGCAAGTCACCAGAATAACTCGACACATATTGGCCTTTTAGTGTAATCACCAGTGCAACAATGAACAGTGCTACAACTGAACACTGCACTAGACACTGGGCTTCCTGTTTGTTTGGTCGCATTGCTCTCTACATGACATGGCGAACGTTATCGAAAGGCATCGAAAGTGAATCGAACTAAATTGATTTAGTTACGCACTCCTCTTCTCTAGTCCCGTTATTATTGATTGGACGGGAAAAGAGCGAAACCGAGACAAGCGGAGACATTATTACGGACCGTCATTGTAGCTGCAAATGTGTCCCAAATGTCTCATAAACGTTATACTAGCCCGAATTGTGCCACCAATGCTATAGCCACAAACACCGCTCACTGGAACAGTCAGATTTATTCACTCGGCCTAGTGAGTGCAATCAGTCCGGCGATTTATTCACTGCTCGATTAGCGATGCTGCCAATGAGACGATAATAACAAGCCCATTTGGAGGCAAATTAATTACACTGCACAAATAGAGCGGACTTGAGACAAGCCACCGATATAAGGCATTGGTGGTGGTGGTGGTGGTCTTGCTTAACGTTGTGCACAGTCCCTGTTCAGTTGGGCATTGTAAGGTACATCTAAGAGATGCTGCCGAGCAGAGAAGCACAGACAGAGTCAATTTGACACCTCGATTCATGTAACTGCGACCAGCTGTGAGAATGGAGAGATGCGAATTGGAGGCAAGTTGGCCACTGAACGACTGGTTGGTACTGTGCAAGTGGACATGGACAGGAAGGGAAGGCAACCAGAGCCTAATGCACAAACCATGTATCTTGTCAGTCACCATTATTGTCACGGACCACTCGGTGGCTGGTTGGAACGCTCGCCACGGGTGCAAGTCGCACTTGTCCTGCTGGCAGCCTGAAACCAAAAACTTTCGATTTGATCATTGTGAATTGGTTGGTTGTGCACGGACACAGTTAGGCGATGAGCAGAGATTGTGGAGAGGGAACACAATCTCGACTGTGATAGAAACACTTGTCGCCATGAGAACGTGGACATTCGGCGGCATGGATGCGAACGGGATCAATTCAATTACCGAGTACTTTATAAAGTATACCGTGCACTGTTGCGCTTGGCGTAATCTTGTGCGAGCCACTCAATTCGATTACCATTCATTATCGGACTCGCGCTGTGTCGCTCGCAGTGCCACTGACAATGTCGCTCGGTGCCAGTCTGATTCGATTAATGAGCGACCATATTTAGAGCGAAATCAAATTATCACAATGCTCAACTGCGAACAGACTCTGTGCGGCTACCGAACCGAGACTGTCAGCAGGCAACCTGTCCAATCGGACTCGGTCCATTGTGGATCGATTGCCAATGGAAAACATCTGCATTACTTGCATGTAACCTTTACAAGCCTTTGACCGGCCAATGCAAATGATGCCTTCTCCCACTGCGCGATAAACGACTGTTTGCCATTCGGTAAATTGGCCCGAAACACGAACAAACCGAAAGAGAATCGCGGTCCGCACACACTGGGGCAACACGGAAATGTGTAGGAAATTGAATGGGTGTAGACGTGCATCACTAATCGTGGACGCCCGTGACCACAAAGGTCACCTCGCCTATCACCCAGAATCGGCAACCTTTCACCTTGCTGACTCTCATGATTTATGGATTTTTCTTAGTTATGAATTGACCCGAGTGGCCGGTAACTCGATCTGCCAACTTCACTGTCAGGTCTAATTGGCAATGCGAAGCACGCGACTGTCTTGCCGGGCCTTGACAACTCTCGCGCCCTGCCACCGCCATTATCAGATTAGCCCGGCGCACTGTCACTTGTACTGCGTACAAGTCTCGCAAACTTGTGAGACTAATCGAAACATAATTCATAAATGAAATGCACTGCTGCCTCCATTGAGTCCATTCCATTCTGCAGGCAACTCAATCTGTCGGATGCGTCTCATCAGCCAATCAAGCAATACGCCAAAGTGGCATTACTTTTGCTTCACTCACTGCGCCTTACCTGGCCCACCGAATGTCTAATTAGCATTCTGCTGTTTGTTGTTCAAATGAAAACAATTTGGCTCGATTAGTTGCCTTCTTTCTCAGTAGTCCACTGTGTGCGATGTGTTTACAAATGCATGGTCCGGCCAACGAGACACTGTGCTAGCAAATTGGTCACAAGCGTGGGGAATTGAATGGACGTAATTTAAAGAGACTGACATGTCAATTCATTATTTATGTAAACGGCTGACTAATTGCGGTCGGACAGATAATGACTTGCATGCTACTGCCGACTGCTTTTGGACTGTTTGTGTACAGCACCAATGGAATTTGTGACACTGCCAACAGATAACCAAAGGGGCCTGATAGAAAACATTAGCTTCGTTTACCATTGGGTGACGCAGTTGGAATAATTTAAATTTTCATTCCAACCAAACAATTAATATCGAGCACCACAACAGGCAGATGATATGGCCTGCTCACTAACCACAGTTGGTTACGATTAATTAACCTGTCAACTGAATTATTCAAAAGAATATCTTTCGTATTGTTAACATTGTCGCCTGGTGGAACGTGTAAGCAGAACGCGCATTGGCGCTATTGGGTAATACTTTCCAATGACGAGATTGATTACCATTGAGTTCGGTCACTTTATCCCGGTGTGGCAATTAAGTCAATTAATCACACCGAACTAGTCACTAGTCACTGGGAGAACGTCAACCTAAGCAGTCTACTTGTCCACCCCTCAGACAAGCTGCAAATTCGCGTAGGCGATCACACCCATTAACGAGCCTTACACGCCCACTTTGACACTTGTTCTCTCAAGCTATCGCTTGGGCAATCACATTCAATTAACTAGTACTGTTTGGTAGAAAGTTCATCTTGCATCACGGCTGATGACTGGCTGACGGTGAGTTCACTTGCAAATGTGATTGTCGATCCACTTGAAAGATGTCAGAAGCATATTTGCACACTATCAATTGGCTAATCAGACCAAATTGAAACTGTGGAGTGGCTGTTGTTCTGCCAATGTTTGCTCTCATTCGAATGTATGTAATGTATGTTGGTATAGACACGGACCCACGAACATGAAAGATTAATTAGACAAACAGACCAATTGAGTTCGTGAGCGC
Organism: Rhizoglyphus robini; assembly: GCA_023373905.1. Taxonomy (NCBI): domain Eukaryota; kingdom Metazoa; phylum Arthropoda; class Arachnida; order Sarcoptiformes; family Acaridae; genus Rhizoglyphus; species Rhizoglyphus robini. Next base: position 5,668,095 of record JAKIJQ010000001.1, on the reverse strand, counting down.
CATTTGCATTCAAATTATGTACTGACTTTGTGCATTCAGCGCCACAATGTGAATATCATGCATAACTTTGCAGAACGGACCGAGGCAATGAACATTCAAGTGGTTTTCTCATTAATGGCGTCCAGTGAGCAATGATAACGACGGCTAATGAGCAAACTAACTGACAATCGCAACCATAAACAAACAGACTCGATTATTAACATTGTAACTGTGATTTACAGTTACAAAACAGACAGTGTTCAGTATTCACTGACTCTCTCAATGAAGCAATGAATCGATGTCCACAATTGATAATGGTCAGTGGTATTCATTGGTGCAAAAGCGTCGCTTGTGCATAAGCAGTGCCACATTGGTGTCATAACCAGCAGACCATTTAAGCCGTTGACGCCTTATTTCACAACTGCACAACACTCAATTGGGTTTGATTGTCGCGTGAGTTTCTCACATTTGGGAAACAATTTAAATTGACAAGCTTCGAATAAACGTGCAAGGAAAATGGTTCACAAATTTGATGGCAACCTGCGGAAATGATTTTGAGCAGAGTGGTAATGCCGTTGCAATGGACAAATTGGCTCAACCTGGAACCAGTGGGCCACTAGTCACCTCGTGTTGGATGTGCGCACTGCCGTATTCCGAGACATTATGGGACTGCCTGCTGGTGAGCGGTGTGCTCGCTGGTTGCAAACGGAACGCGAAAAAACTTTTCGTTTGGCGGCGTGTCACGCATGGCTTGAATAAGTCATCGGATGGCACTAAATAAACAGAACCACCAAAGGGAGAGAACGGGCTGTTTAATAGAATCGAAACAAAAATTGGTCGACTCGAATCGCGATCCATTTGGAACGAACAACAGAGAGAAGTCTTGCCAGACACGCACATTAGGCAAGCCTATTAAGTATGCATGACTTGGCATGTAAATGGCAAATGCTATTAGAAGGCTGTACTGGCCAGACCTTGCCAACACAGTTGCAACGGCATGAAGGCAATGAGGGAGATTATTTATTTATTCCTGTCCGCACTGCTTCCACTCGGCTTTATCAATTAGGTCTGTCTGGGCACATAAACAAGCCATCTCGCTCGATCGAACCCAATTGGCTGCAATAGAGACATTGGTCACTCGATTGATTGATGCAACCCGATCACGCTAGCCCCGTGCAGCCAATCACCTTGAAACAGGTAAGCTCATCAGTGCAATTGCTCCCCAAAGTGGCTTCTCAACCATTGTCCATACCAAATTGCTCTTCACTGACCGCGATGACCACTCCAGCAGGTAATTGACCGGGTGCAGAACCTTGAATTGACACTCGAGAGGTGACATTTACAGCATTAACCAAATCAAGCATAGTTATTAACACATTTGCTTGGAAATTACTCGAATGGAATTAATCTAAAAATGAAAACATCTTAGAGGTTGCAATTAACTTCGCATTTGTGGTGTTAGACTTTGAAATCGGGTCGAATAAAAATATCTCGCCGGCTGTCGGAAACAAATTGTTTGTATACATTTACACAAACCAAAGCAAAGCTGAAAAGTACAAAAGCACCAACATAAGCTTAATTAGATAGCTTGAGGGCCAGATTTCCACAAATCCGATAGAGGATGAATGAAAATAATCAAAACAAACATGTCGCCAATGAGAAAAACGGTACATTTGCTGCCACTTTGCGAATTACTTGCCACAACGATGGCCGACCCACGATTTCCAATCGACGATTGGTTGAAGCAGCGTTTGTAAAAATACAAAAATAAAGCTATTCTCTACTGGTGGAACGACTGTGAAACAGCTCGGTAGTGGCATGTAGGAAAGAAGGCTCACTTGTCAGTGCACTGGTCGTCACTCTCCTTAGATAGTCCTTTGGCAGCCAAGTGTCCTATGGCGTCAAATCCAATTAGACTAATGGATTGTGATTGGGACGCCACTGGCTGGCGTGCAACAGCAGGAGACCATCCAATGAGGTTATGTCATTGGGCGAAACTAGTGGCACTGCTCACTGCACTTTGCAACCTCATTTCGTCACTGCAGGTTTGGCAGAACCAAATCGTGAGTTTAAAGTCCCAATAGTGGCTCGATTACAATTTGCTCTGAGAGAAGGCAGTTGAGTGGACCAAAGCACCACCGAACCATCATTGAGAGACACGCGTCGATTGGCGTAATTTATGAATTTGCCCAGTGGAACACGAAAACATCGAATTGACGTGTTCCGCGGTGATCGACCGTATTGTTGTTAGTTTTGCCTATCTGTATCCACAGACGGCGTTCATTTGGGCGTACGCAACAATTAGTCTCATTGTGGTGACATTCAAATTTTCTGTGACACAATTAGTTTAATTAAACGAGACAATTTAAGCTACAAGTAGAATGTGTAAACTAGCAAATGGGAACTAACAACTAGACACAGGTCCTATCAAATTGTGAGTATTTAAGTGTGCGAATTTGGTGAACCAAACAGCTGTCAAACAAAAGGAAGGTGTCAGATTGATGCTTGTTTGGGTCAGTTGTGCAATTATCAGTGTGTGGTCTTATTTGTCAGCAGTGACACGCAACCAGGTTGTGTCAAAAAGTACTTGTGTTTTCCAATTGGGTGTTCCAATTGAGAAACAATTTGCAGTGACATTCATTTGAGTTGAGGTAGTTGCAGGTTGGATGGGAAGTGCGTCATGGTACCATTGGCCGGGCACATATGGCCCGTACATGTGCTGCCGTACTCATTGGCCGCTGACCAAGAGTTGAATACATCTCAAGACAAGCTATGATTACCGCGGACGAGCGGACATCGAAATTACGAGCCAGTCGAATGTGTTGTGTCTGTACCACTGCAAATAGTGCGAAGTGTGTTCCAACAATACAATCAAACTGAGAGAGGCATTAGCAGTCAATCAGAATGTGAGTGGCATTGAAATCGGTCCAACGACAGTCGCCATTTGACAGCATCCATTAGAGCTATCCACCGAGGCCAATAAAATATTCTCGCTCACTGCCAATTCTGTGAGCATCGATCGAGTCTGAATGTAACAATAAAAAGTGCATTTCGAGAGCGAGTTAGCACTGTTCAGTGAATGAGACAACGCCGAGGTCATAAGGTTAGGCCCAACTGAGCAACACAGTGAGACACTAAAAGCTTTTAATGGAGGGGAGTTGACCTCGCTCACTAGTGCTTCGAATCATGTGGACAAGACACGAGGTGCACTGCTCAAGTGGCAACACCGATGCCAACGAGGCCCGACAGTGATGCCACTTCTAACAAGCGATCAATCACCAACAGGCAACCAATGCTCACAAATTGGCTTCCTACTAATTGACACTAGGTCTGCCCAAGCCAATCCAGTAATTCACTCGCGTACAACGTGTCTTGTCATATTGCCTACTCAAAGGAATTGCCACAAGTGATGGAACAATCGATCTAACTCGGTCACAAGTCTCAACACAAAAGCACATAAATTCACAAGCCGGAAGGAAATTGTAAGATTCCTAATGGAACAAACCGGCAACGAATGAAAACCGCAATGGCCATAAAACAATTCTGCAGTTGGGACAAGACATTGAGAGAGATCAGATTACATCTGACCGTGGACATTTGAATCACTATAATGTGGTGAGAACGGGCAGTGCACGAGCAGACAAGCCACTCGCTATCTTAATGCACTGGATGCGACATTAGACATCGAGCATCACTGCAATTTGTCCATTTGGTGAGAGTGCTGCTGTCACAGTCGCACAGGTGAACATCGATAGGTACGTGTCAAGACAGCACAATCACTAGTGGCTCATCGCTATCAAAGTACATGCATCGTCCATTAAAGCAATCGATACTATCGATACTATCGACATTATCTTCCAAGTATCAACCAACAGGCAGTTGATTCGCGAGGTATTATTGCTGGTTTCAGTGTGCCAATGTATCGATTGGAAGGTGTCAATTTAATTGTAATTAAAACAAGTTGCATTAGTCAGCCATAATGGAGCTGGTGGCTGGTGTGATAAGATTGTACCTGCTTCTGTGCTAATGTGATTCGACAGATTGCATATATGCATATGCCACACACAGACCCGCGCAATCCATTTGTCCTGACACTGCCTTACCAAATGCCATTGAAGGCAACCAGTGACAAGGTCATAGGTCACTAAGCGACATTACCTAGAGCGATGAACTGCCATTCAGTCTAATGGAATGATAGGTGTGACTATAAACAGGTAAATTGGGCTTTACTTACAAATTACACTTAGATCAATTTGAGCCATAATCTTAGACGATCAATCGTCATGAACGAAATAAAAGTAAAAGTTCTTGAAGTTTCAAGCTCCTATACCTGCCGATCGAATACTTTGGTCTAATACTTGAACATCGGTCTTATTTTTATTTGATTGACTAATTGAGAACGAGCCTAAGGCTCCAGTGACCAAACGATAATTGCAGGAATAGTGGCGCTTTCACTAGGCCCGATAGCCGACAAGCAATTGCAGTGTGTGCGAGCGTACTCAATTACGAGACCAAGTTTACATCTGCCAGCAAAGACAATCACATTTGTGGCTTTCCGTGTGAGTCTCGCAGCCTTTATTGGTATATTGCCTGACCAAAGAGAGTGTAAGTCGGGTCAGAGGTCAACTGATAAAATGGCGACGAGCATAACGATGCTTGGCGGTGACTGAGTGATGCACTGGTTCGGTGGCGCTCTGTGTAACGAGATCTTACAGGCCGGACGGATAACGCGATACTGATGGAATAGACGGCGACCGACAAGACGACGGCACAAGTGATGATAAATTGGACAGACACCGAGACGCGAGAAAAATCATAATCAACACCGCGCACAGGCTGCTTGAAGGTCACAGGTCACCGACTAGCGAGATGGAATCAATAGACAGATCTACGCTGTATTAGCCATAAAAGACAGTTATAGCCGGGATAAACTCTGACTGGAGCGGGCCATAAAAGAAATCTCGAGAAAGATCAACAGTGGTAATTGACGAGGAAACTTGAGAGGCTCGTTGAAAGTTGACTGAGACCAGTGGATCGAGTTGGCCAAGTGCTAGTGCCAAATGAGTGAGTGGTCTAATTGGTCGAGTGATTGGTCTCACAAGTCAGACAGACCGCGCAGACCCGAGACGGTGACAGAGACAGATGTGCCACTGCAAGACACGCGATAACTCACAAGAAAGGGTCACTGCCGACCAAGGCAGAAGCCACTCTGATGACTGCTCACTTCCATGGCCAGTTGAGGTCATAAAATTCTGCCAGAATGTGACACTCTCCACCGACTGTCTGTCTCACTTTTATGGCTCCATTCCGCGTCCGATTGTAAAAGTGCGTCCGCCTGGCGCCAGGCGACGTCAGTCACCTCTGTTCGTGTGCTACCAATTTGGCTAATAATACTAGTCAAACAGTGCCGACAATCAAGTGTCAATTTGCTCGGTGAGTTTTTGCATCAATCAATCGAACAACCCATTCGAATTTGAATTCGCTGTCTTAATGCCAAATGTATAATCTAATTAACATGCACATGCACAATTAATGCACATTCACTGTGGCTCATCATTTCATTTCGCTCGAATGGTCACAAACTCTGACAAGTGAGGAAAAATCGACTTTGTCCAATGGACTTGTGTACAAAACCTAATCCCCAGTTGGCACACAAAAATATGCATAAACACAAGAACGATAACTAAATTCAGGATGATACAATCGTTCTCTCGAGACCAAGCCAAACTGGACATGACGCGTGATTGAGTCGCCATCGATCTGTAAGAGTGCTTCTGTTTGTCCATTAGGTGCATTGGTCTGTTTGCATTGAGAACGTAATGACTGATGCAACTGCACCGACGACAACCGTTGTGCAATGGACACCGCAAATAGCGACACGTGCAGACGTTCGGTGCACTCGATAGACTGCCAGTGACTGTCGTCAAACACTGACGCTGGTCACTGATAGAAGCAAACACAAACATTGAACGATTGAGGGATTGAGTAGAAAACTTAAATACTTTAATGTAGAAAAAGCGTATAATACAAGATGAGTTGAGTGGCCATTTTTACAAGTAGATGACATTAATGATATTGACAATGCACATGGACAATCGGGCCTTGATCGAGGCTCACTGCTCGTATGCTAGCAAACAGAGTCGCCTAATTGATGGAAGGTGTCTGCTTGCTTTGTTCGTGGTCGGTCAAAGGCGTCGGTTAAGTAGATTCGAGAGATTCGAAGTTGCTTTCGAGTGGGTCACGAGGAGAACAAGAGAAAGATATCACTGGGCAGTCGGGTGGCGTTATGGTGGCGAACACACTCACACAGGTAGTCATTTGTACAGGCGAGTAAGAAAAAACCAACGAGAACGCGAAGGAAGAAGGCAGAGTGGCTGGTGGCTGATTAGTCGATGCTATTCGCTCGTACACGGGCTGGAGAGGTCAGAGGACATATTACTATGAGCTTGGTGCATGTCCGCATCTATGAGTCAAACGGCAACAGTCAAATCCGGCAACGAAGGGCATGAGGACACACTTACCCAAGTAAGACATGGGGGTGCAAGGACCTGTCGGGGGGCCACCGTGACCCAATGAGGAAAGACTTGTATCATTTGGAGTGCTGAGGCCGTCGTTGTATCCGTGCATCTATGGAGAGATCGATTATTGTTACCACTGGTTGTGTGTAAATTTGCTAAGCCAGCAAAAGACCGGGCCGAATTGGCACAAGCCAAAGGCGACTCATGAATAAAAGAGAAGAGAGACTCGCTATTGATCGATCACAGTGTCCCTGAGAAGGAGACTTGCCGTTCCGTTGGCGTCACCAACTCGAGGCGTCATCGACATCATCAGCGTTATTACGCTTAACGATCGTCTTAATGGCGCCCTGTGTGCAGACAGATCAAGCCTGGTCACATTATATAGACAATTCTGGCGCGATCAATAGAATCGACAATTCTTACTGCCGCGCCAAACTAAGACACCACAGGAGAGTGAGCGCTAGGGGCGGAGTAGAACGACTTCTTGTGATTGTCTACTGACAAAGGGGGAAGGGTCACGTTAGAAGGCGACTTTTATAGGGTCAGATTGAGGCAACTTGTCTCCTTCAAGAAAGTGAACGCGGTCGTGTTCTGCTCTGACAAGAAGAGCAACATCTAAGCCTGCCAAACAGACCATCACGGAAGCGATGTAAAGCAACGTATATTGAACGCAAGGTAGATTTTAAAAAAACTGACAATTGTGAGCGCAATGCACAAAGCCGAGGTTGGACATGTGTCTCCATTTAAGTGTCACTACCGTGGCAAGAAAAGATTCAATTTTACAGTACAAACTTTGGCCAGAGTAATCAAATTAACTAGAGAGCAAGCCTAACTCAAGCGAGCCAAGAAGTGAAGGTCGCTCAGCAAGTGAACCTACCTGGGAGACGAGGTGTTGGAATTGTGGCGCATTCGGATCGATGTCGGACTGCATTGAGGCATAGTCGGCAAGAGCTTTCCAAGGGGGTTGATAACTGTGCACGTCCAACGGGTTCATTTGCACTGGACTCTCATGTCGGACGGGTGAAGTGGCAATCATTGGAATACCTCGCATCTGGCCAATGTTTAATTGGCGCCCATCCTGTAAAACACAAACAAATTGTTAGTTGTAATTCACTCGACTGTTGCAAGGAACTAATTTAATTAAGTTAATTGACACACGTAAAGTGTGTGCATAGCGGACAAACTCTCTCAGGACTGAATGTACAAACACGTGACACCTCTAACCGCAAATGATCATTGCTGGCCAGTGTTTTTCATCCATAGTGCAAGGTGCATCAAATCAATGTCTGCTCGATTGTTTCCCGCAACGACTCATTCGCAACAGAATTGGGAACAACCAAACAACACAAGATAGCTTCAAGGCGTTTGGAAATGGAGCTCAACGCCACTCGGTAGTGTGCAGGCACGTGGCAGTTGCAAGACTGACTGACACGCCGCACTAATCCACACATGACGTCAACATATGGCGGACCAATTTGTCGTGCTGTACGAGTGCCACGGATCTCAAGTGGCTGGATCATGACTGGGTCGCGTGCTGGTCGATGTCGACCACGGCGCTCCAAACGGACGGACACGTGTGCCCAGTCCGCCTTTTTCATGTCTGGTCGAGTGGCCGATTAGAGTGCTGCCGCGTTGGCGCACAAACGACCCCACAAGCCTCGGTTCGGTTTATGAACCCAAGGAAACTGTGATTCGTCACGAATGTCAAAACAAAGCTACCGTTAGCCATCAAGGTATAAATTAGGATCGGTCGGGACTTCGAACTACTCCTAGAATAGCTGCCCGCACGGGCCAATCGATGGGCCACGTGGACAATCTCCATGTTCGATACTGTCAAGAATGGACAGCTCAAAACCGAGTCGAGATATTGTGACAGTGTGATGATTCGTTGCAAGACACGTGCTAAGGAGACATGTCTGGCAAGAGAGCAACATGACAATTACCAATAATTAATACAAGCTGAACAAGAGAATATTCTCATGGCGAGATGACAGCCAAACGAGTTCCGGTTTTAATGATATGTTCCAGAAAGCGCTCCCAACTTGACGAATGACAAAGATATTTGGTTGGTTCGCTCGAGTACTTTCACAGGCCAGTGCCTTTCTGTTCTCTTAGTGTCAGTCATACACACGCAAGGGCGTCGGACAGTGAAGAACGTGCAGGGCAAAGACAAACAAATCAAACAAAATAGAAATAGAAAGTCGAGCGCGCGCTGAGATGACAAAATGTTTCCGGTTATATGATCGGGCAAGAGCCGCAACCAGTTGGGATGAGAGTTGAGTTTGTCTGCCAAACATATCCGCGGAAACGGAAACTCGTCAAAATAGACCCATTAGGTGCTGACGCTTTGATGTAACCGATCTTGTGTACCGAGCCTGTGAGAGACATCAATTTGTCCACTTGAAATTGGCCTGGCACGACGCAATCACTCGCTCGACTGACCTACGACCTAGACAGAACAAATGGTCGGAAGGCGGTGGGAGATACGAACAGACCGAACATACAGACGGTCAGATAACAGACAGGCGATCGCCTCCAATTGGCTAATTGGCGGCACAAGAAGGCCATGATGCGGCAGATGAGTGAAAGCACAAAGCCATCCCCGATAAGACAGTTATGACAGCGACAACAGACAACTGCCATGGGTCACAATTGTGAAACGACCACTGGACAAACATGTCGTTTAGATAGAGAAGACGCATCGAACAGATTGGCGCGACAAGAAGCGCCTACGGGCGATCCAATGATGGCGCGACCATTGGCCGTTTTATGCACCCAACTAGCATCGTGACTTGGCAATGGCATTGATGGCAGCAAGACAAGACTAATTGGATCGAGGCGGTAGTGCACCGACTCGAATCAATCGGGTAGGGGCAGTCAATAAAGATAGTGCCTTGCCAAGGTGAGTGGGCATATCCACACCTAGCGATACATAAAGATCGTATCGCACTCAATGTGCCACTCGCATTGGGCACGAGCACTTAACCGATAAAGGCAGCTCTGTGAGTTTGGTGCCATATTGCGAGAATCACCCTAAATGGAAATCGAACAAGCAAAACACGCTGGTCAAAGTGGCAAAGATTGGGCTAGACAAACACCGACACCGAGCTAGCTACTCGTGCCGAGGTGTTATTGCCAGTGAGCCAGTCGTTTGAGTGCGAGAGTGAGCACTCAATTTGGGCAAATCTACTCGAGCCAATCTACTGATGTGCTGCATCGGTGCCATCTGTCTGAATGTAGATAAGAGGCCAGATAAGAATTGTGAAATGCGAACTGGTAGTGGTTATGGTGGTGGCCAGAATGGGAAGCAACGCATCTGGATCGAGATCGGTCCGTAACGATAGTATAGACCGAGGGGCGAGTGGATCCATTCCGAGTGTGATTTAATCGAGCTAATTGAGTGCACCAAATCGAGAGGCTCCACTTGGCCAGGGAGAGCATCTCCTGAGACTCATTCGTTCCAGAATGATCGGACAGAGCGCACACGTTGGGTGATGATAATATTGCGCGTGTAAAGGATTAGTTGCCGACAAGGCATAAATTGAAAGCTTTGTGGGATTAAGATACTCCGCACAAATCAAGTCATTGAGAGATTGGACCGATTACGGCTGAGCGCCAACTAATAGAACTAATAGAGCTACTAATATAACCATTATCAAGTAAGAAAAGCTCAATGGACGACAGTTTGCAAGTGACAATCACCGAAAGTGATTGGGTGCAATGAGAGCAGCAAGCAGGAAAAGTCAAAGTAGTCACAAGAGAATTAAAATAGACATTAGAGACTAGCCGAAGTGAAGCATAAATTACGACAACAGTTCTTTTTGGCAAGATGGCTACAGATTCGACTGTTCAAAAGTTCTCTACGGACAATAATTCGTTAGTGATAATTAGACTAATCAAGTGCTTCGACAATCGATCCATTGCCTTGAGCCTCTGCCAGACCAAAGAATGCAATTTCCTTGACTCAATAATCGAATGGTGAGTTTGTCTGATCAAACCGACACAAGCACAGTTGAGCAAATATTTGCTTACACTCTGCTTGGAGCCAACTTTCTGACTAAATCTGAGCTATAGCTGTTCGGCAAGTTTCCCGCCAAATTTGGCTAATTAAAAATTGATAGATTCATGAAATATTGATACAGCGAGATGGTAAGGGTGCGGGCAGAGAGCAGTGGCCATGAATAATTAATGTCGATGTGACAGGGGACCGGCTGGAGAAGAGCCAAATTAAACATAAGACAATTGAAAAAATGATTCATATCGAGCAGGAAAAAAGCCTAATGCAGCCAACAATAGATCCATTAAGGCCGCACTGCATCCATTAGGTCGTCTCCCCGCGCCACACTTTTTGCCTCCGTTCAGTGCAATCTTTGTACTGGGTGACATGCATCTCGGTGCTCAGCACAAAGTTGGCTCGAGGCTTGCTACTCACGACGGACCAAATTGAACACGAGCCAGTAGAGCCGACAGACTTGTGCATCAGAAGAACCAATTCGCAACCTTGCGGTGATTAGCTAGAATGGGCCAAGGCAAATTAGTCCAATTGAGGCATAACGTGAGAAAGTGGCCACTAAATAGGTCCATTAGTGGCAGACCTGAGCAAGCTTTGTTGTCTCCTCGCAATGCAGTGAAGGGCAAAAATAAAGTCTGGTCAAAGATGTCTGGCAGAGTGGCGCACTCGGTGGCTCATCTAAGGTATATTCACTATAGGCCAGTAGTCAATTTCACATACCGCTGCACCGATTGTGCATCGAGAGCCCATTAAGCACTAGGTACCTGGGCGCACCGTTTTGTGTCAAGGCAGACGCCTGTGAAATTGGTTGTGTTGGCCGCTATTTGTGCGCTTTATCTCTCACTGCCCGCCAACAAAGCAGTAGGTGCCCGAGTGGAGAGGCAATAGCTAAATAAACAAGCAATCGAGTGGAAAGCAAACAGACCGTTAGTCACTGGCCACTTGGCCATTATGCAAGACTGACCAACAAGTGAGAGAGAGAGAGAGAGAGACAACGTTTTCACCTGGCAGAGCACGTGCGCGGTGACAGTCGCGGGCATACAGAAGCGCGGCGGCACTTCTTATCCGACAAACAGACAAAGCCACTGAAAGTATCGGCATTCGTTTGTCTGGCCTGCGCCTAGTGAAATAGCCCGAACGGCACATCGATCGATTAGCTTAATGGGTGCGTAGACACCTCAAAGAGCATGTGACCGGCGCCAACGACGACCCTTTGTGTCACGATCACCTAACACCACTCAAAATGTCTATCGCTGCCATCAATGCCATTGGTCCAGGGTAGCGCAACACAATGGCCCATTTAGATTGGGCATCTATCGATGGGGCCAATGAGTGCGGTGCCAGGTCGCATCTCGCTCAGATCCGTGTGCCATTAATGCACTAATCGATCGAGGCAATTAGTGCCACTGTGACCGGTCCTTTGTTAGGCACAATCGAATTAATGGTCCATCTAGTAAATGTAAAGTGCTCAACAAGTTCGCAATTGGATCGTATCGACGGAATCCATTTCAGTCACATCGTTAATGCATTCGGCGCCATTTGTCTCCGCTTGCTGTTTGCCCCGCAGTGCAAGCAAGAAAAGGTGAGAACACAATCGCAGTCACCATCTCGGTGACCTCTGACATCGGTTGTCATTGTCAGGTATAACCTTTCCTCAGGTGTCAGACGGCCAATTTGTGTCTATTACCCGTTTTGTTAAAGTAAAGGTGGCCATGGCCATCAAAAGTAGTCCAGGTCAAAGGTTAATGCAGTGCCATTAGTGCATTACTGTTGTTGCTACTACTAAAGAATTGTATGCAACAAAGATTGTGCCCAGTGGGCTGTGTCTGTGCTGATCGAGTCAATTAAGATGTGATTGGCCACACATTGACTGTGCACAATAGCCTCTAATGGCCTGTCGGTCTGCTTAGCATCAGGTTGAATCTACTAATGGCTCGTGTCGATCGAATTGGCCTCAATCAAGTGGGGCAGCCGAGTGAAGCAATATCGAGAGCGAGTGAACAGCCACAGCCAAATTGATTTACATGCGCCCATTGAGGGACTCTCTGGTCTTCAAAGCAAGTTCAAAGTTTCCTGCAGCTGTCATCGAGCTTTCTTGGCTCAACGTACTAAGCTAGCTCCTAACCCAGTGGAGCAAAGTGAACATACCGAGTGCTATATTTGTACTTTACGAGCCACTCGATTTGGACCATTTCAAAATGTTTGCTCCTTTGTGCGCATAAATCTTGACAGAGAACAACAAACAAAACAGACTGATTGCTATGACAAGAAAAGCAGAAAGACTGCCTGTACAGGAAATGGAAGGCAACTTGTGAAATGAATGGCCTCGGTGCTTACTATAACAAGTGACTTCGGTTTTGCTTCTGAGATGCGAAGTAACAAACCAAGGAGGCAATATAGTGTCGAAAGTGTTCTATTCTCACAATTCGCCATACAGTTATGAATTATGTAAGTCTGTGTTAGTGTATATGCGGTGCAAGTCAAACAGCAGTTGGTTGTGAGATCGAACGAGCCAAGACGACCGGCGATTGCAATAAACAAACATTATTCTTGCCAGATTGAGAGCAAACAAGCACAGAGTAAATGGAAAGGCAAACAGTCTGACAAGTGACGAATGCGAATGAAGACACTGCCGAGAACAGACGAGTGGGTGCTGTACTGTACATGCAGGTCTAACTCGCTTGGGTGCCTTCCACCGACCATCATAAAACGACACGCTCAGGGAAATGACTGTGCAAATGCAATTAGTTCGCAATTGACACTGCCAAATGAGCATGTTTAATGTGCTCTAACACGATTGAAGTGTTACAAATTAATTAACACTTTCATTAATTGGCACTGTTTATGGGGCACTGCTAGAGGCAGACGCTAATGAGCAGGTAGCAATTAGAGGGGCGGCAGAATAAATCGAATGTGCACGCGTGACGATTCGCTCCCGAGCTCGAGTGTCAGAAAACAAGTCTACTCGACATTCGTTCAAATTCACTCACTTTCTCCTGTTGTTGGATTTGTTTCATCAGAATTTGTCTCTTTTTGTCTTTACATCTCTTGTTTTGAAACCTGTCAAAAAAGACCTTAGTCTGGGTAATAGAGCACTGGAAAACAAGTATTGACTTACCAGACTCGGATCACTCTGGGAGAAAGTCCGGTCATTTCAACTAGTTGTTCTTTCATCAAGGCATCAGGTCTAGGGTTGGCATTGTAACAATTCCTTAAAGTGTGTAGCTGCTTCTCGTTGAGAACTGTCCGAACTCTGGTTGGTTTGTGGTCCGGATTTTTGGAACCATGCATGCGGTGAGAGGAACGATGCGAAGTGCTGTGCGATGAGTTGTTGGAAGTATTGCTGGAACTAGAGTTCTTCGAACTGTGATGGTGCCCTGAATTTGGTCCGTTGGTTCCGTTCATGGTGGGTGTTAACGATGTCGGCATTGCACTTTGACTAACCGGAGAGATGCCTTGGGCGCCGGTTAGTGATGTGTGATGCTCGAGGTGGACACCTGAGAAGCAAACATAACGAGAACAATTGATAAGTGCACTTGAACACGATGAGCACTCTCGAGCAGATCGAAGCGCAATGAGAAAATCAAACAAGCAACAGCTATAGGCACTTGGAGCATCACTTATGAACGTCTGCTAATGGAATAATCGGAAAGGATCGACCCAATACCTGACATGGAGGAAAGATGGGTCGGTGCCCCTGCACCCCCACTGGGCGATATATTGCTGCTGTTCATGTGACCGTTCAGGTCTCCGCCTGGACCAGGAATGACCCCGGCAGGATGCAAGGGCATTGAATTCATTGGTGGCCCGGGTGGGGGAATAGAACCATTTGAGTTAAGTACGGTCAACGGGGAGGAATTTGGCCCAAGTCCAATCAGTGAGTTGCCATTCTCTTTCAAACAGTCAGGTGTAACCGGCGTCAAAGGCGTCAGTGAAGAGGAAGACGAATTGGAAGAGTTCGATGACAAAATCTTCGGGTCAATGACGACTTCGTGGTCGGCCTGGAAAAAAGGACAAACAGTGTTGAGCAATTGAGAGTTGAGTAGTTATCGGACGGATGATTTGTTTACCTTGCAGAAGAGGTCGTCATCTCGGAGGGCAAACTCGTCACCTCGGGTCAGCTGTCGAGTGCAGACAACGCACCGAAAACAGTCGACATGGTAAATCTTGTTTCGGGCACGCATTACCAGATCAGTCTTGCTAAAACACATTGCGCACTTGGCACACTTGGCGCCAAAAAGTCTGCCAGACAAAGTACAGAAGTGATTAGTGAGATCGACGATTGGAAGCAGACAGAGTAGAGTGATGCACCGCTAGATGAGCACTAGCACAGTGTAGGCAATAAATCTGACAGTTGTTGACAAATATAGCTGTGCTGTATCGAGTTGGCCACATGCAAACAAGCACTCGCATCTAGTGATGTTAAAATCGAATACGGCATTCGAATATTCGCGAATATTCGAATATTCTTATTCGAATACTGCAGTTTTGAAAAATTTCCGAATATTCGAATATTCAATATTGCTTTCGTTGGTATTCGAATAATTCGAATATTATTCGAATATTATCACAATCAAATTAAGTCAATTTACTCTTAATTAGTTAGTGTTTTGAAATACACATTGTGCCTGTTAGCCTGACTTGAGTTCATTTTGTCGGATTTGATAAAGTGTCTAGGCAAAGTAATAGCCAGCTCGTGTAGAACTTGTTTACCACCTTCACCTTAGCAAGTTTGCTCATTACATGTGGGGTGTAAGACAATGACAATGAAAGTTTAAGTGTTATTCTCGGAATTTTTAACGTCACAAAGGCCACTATGGCTAAGGGCAAATGAGTTACCGTAAATGTTGCCTACTTAGATAATTTACTTGGAAAATGTTCCAATTGGATCATCGAATATAACCTATATACGAATAATCTTGTTGTTCTTATCAGAAAGGAAAATGATCCAATTGAAGTTAATTTGACAATTTGAATATTGGAACGTGATTCCAAAATAATGGTTTGGATTATTCTTGATACATTAGTTAAATCATTTCTCATAATTGGTTGTTTGAGGCATTCCTCCCAAATGGCCGGATGAAAGGATTCCACAAATGAGTTTAAAAAATCTTATTCTGAATAATTTATTACAAATTCCAATAGAGGAGTTTTGAAGAATTCAAATGATCATTTACTCGAGTGTTTGAATCTTATCTACAAATTAGGCTTGGGATTTCCTAATTGAGTTGGTAAATTTTATCGAATTAAACTTATCTTATACTTATTGATAATTGTCTACACATCTCGGGCTATTGTTTTCTGTCAATATGTGACAAATACTGGCATTGCACCATAACCCGTGCCTTGTCGAGTGTTGTTTGTTGTCAAGGATGGAAAGGAGAATGTCTGTTCTGTCCGGTGTAAGGCATCTACCAGTCGGTCTGTGAAATATGAACCAATTAATAATTAATAAATTTGGATTAAAATCCATCATTTGATTCGATTGCTTTAGTTATTCTATTCTTTGTTTTGTAATGTGCTTCATGTTCACGCCACGACGAATCAATTGAGTGACAAAATCTACCAACCAAATTGTGGAACTTCCCGAACTCTATTTGTGGAATCCTCAAGCCAAGCCATTTGAGGGTTATGATCCAATTTGATGAAAACTGCCAGAACAATTGAAATATAAGATTTTACAAACTCATTTTGAGAATCCTTAAATCCTTCAAATTGGGGGAAATGTCTAATCATAAAAAATACAGCGGAAAAACAAGTTTTATCTGATTAAAAAAATTATGATAGGTATTCGAATACTTGTCGAATATTCGAATATTATTCGCGAATATTCGAATACTAAATTTTGAAATTTCGGTAATATTCGAATATCTTAGTATTCGAATACTATGCGAAAATCCTATTCGAATATTCGAATATTCGTAAATAACATCACTACTCGCATCCCTTGGTCGTAAATCTATCAGAACTGCCATTAGCCTACCAATAATCAATTATTGCCCGTTCGGTTGTTTGCTAGATCGTCACTGGAATCGATTAATCAATCGATGCTTGATCGAGACAAAGCACTGAACAAATAAACTTTCGCAGTGAAATAGACCACTTGCCCTTGACAGTGCCGGCGAGTGGACTCAGTACTGACACTGTGAGCACTGAGCGTACATCTGTTTGAAGTGACCGATCAAAGACGAAACCGATCAACGATGTTCGCTACAGCACTTTTTCACGTTCTCAACACTCACAATTGTGGAGAGAAAGTCAGGTAAAATAAACGACCTTTTATAGTAATTGACGGCAATTATAAAGACAATAACTGCAAAGACTAATTGCTAATTAAAAGCGGCGAATTGGACAAAAATTTACTTGATCAAATCGACAGGGAAAGTTGTGAACGGTAACCAAGACAGAAACACAAAACAACAAGGCACGTACGTATGCAAATTGACATGCAAACCATTTGCACATAACACTTGAAATAGAAATTGCGCACAAATTGGTGTTTGGTGAGTGGGCAAACAAACGACAAGTGCTCCAAATGGAACTCGGCCTGATTGACACTTTTGTTTGTCGACTGCACCTCTCTTGAGTCAATTGCTTTTGCAACTGGTCCATTTGACAACGATCAACAGTGACTCGACCAAACCGACCCACGGTAGAACATAAAGGAAATTTAATTAAATTTAACGATTCCATTCGTTTAATTACACCTGACTGTGCTCGTTTTAATTAAGGATAAATCACAATCGCAAACATAAAGGGAACAATTTGAAAAAGTAAACAATAAAAATGTCAAATGCCGCCACTGCCAATTAATGAGTTTGTGAGGATACTTAAGTCACGCACACGGGTTGTGCTTTGACAGCACATATGAGCCATTGCTTTGAGCAGTTGTGCACATGTAAGGAAGCACTGTAAAGAGTACTCGTTGCAGTGATCGACTCGATCCATCTTCAATCAGACCGAGTTGAGCCTGTGATAGATCGGGTTAGATCACAGTGTTCAAACCCAAGTGACACTGCTCGGCATCTCTTCACCCGATTTTTAACTCAACTATCTGTAAGTGTTTGCCCAAGGATTCTGATCAATTGGGAATCTCCGCACTAATGCTGTCAACTAGAAATGCAAACAAAAAAAATTCTCCGGTGGCTCTTGTGCAAATCGCACCGAGTAAGGCATGGTCGTTGGAGAGTAGGTAGACAAATAGGAAAAGTGCACCAAGAAAGCAAAACAAACAAGCTCGAGTTCATCGAGTGCCCAGCTCGATAGAGATTTACGTGCAAGCTGCATAGAGCAAACACCAAATGGCTCTCGCAGTGGTGGACACTGGAAAATATGGACTGTGTGCACAGAGTGGTCGAATGGCACACAGGCACAAGATCGAATAAAGTGGACGAGATGGCAATTAATCCCTCGGTGTGGAACATACATCGTCTCTATTGAACTAATTAGAATTAGAATAATCCAGCTGATTTGCATAGAGAACATATACATTGTAAACAGAGAAAGATAGTGCAAAGCGACACGGCGGAGTACGATAAGGACGAGGGCAAAAATCGGAGAGTGAACGACAAACCGAGTTGGTGTGAGTGAATCGAGATGAACAAGTCGGTAGTGGACTGCTCGGACACGAGTGACAACACCATCGAGACAAAGAGGTAACTCACTCCGATAATGAAGATGTCAAAGCACTCACTGACGAGGTTTTCGCTGCAAGCGGTCACAGCCACTAGATCGAGTCTTGAATAATTAGCAAAAATTCCAAATTTAAAATTCAAACTCAAAGATAATTGCGACAAGCGAGAGAGTCAAGCAGAATATGAATGACATAGATGGGTCAGTCGTCTGATCAACGACGGCCAGTGAAATCGAGATGTTGCCTGATAAGTGGAACTGAAAGTAAGGTGCAACGCACATTGAGCGGAGAGGCATAGTCCGGTGTAGTCGAGCAAAGGTGCCACTTTTATCATATGAAAGACAGGAATTCGCTGCTATAGACTTTTGCCATTGGCTGTACAGTGTGCATGATACCATAATGAGGGTAATCATTGAGACCGACACTGTCAACGTGCCCGGTTAGATGCCAACTTACACATTACGCATTTAATTTAGATTACTGCCAATGACCGTTGTTGGCGCTTTGGATAAATATGCCTGAGTCCAAGTGCAATTTGCATATAAATTGTAACCTAGTGCAGACAGACTGCACCACAGGTGAGTGAGTCAACACTGAAGGGTGTATTGGCAGGTGTTATCGAGAACAAGGCGCCGACGGATAGTATCATTCCGTTCGAACGATATCGCCCGATCAGCCGGTGACGCCACTGTCAACTGAGCTTCGGTTCGAAGAAAGTGACACATTGCACACACATGCCACTGACCACAGCGCGGACAATGGCGAGATTGCCTTTGGCACACAATCCTTTATGACTTTATGACCGTGCCTTAGTGCCGCTGATCGCCCTTTGTCGCGATCGTACTGATCGATTCTATCGAGCTAGTTCTCCACCGACTAGGGTTAGGTCAAACAGTAAAAGGCAAAGTGACACATTAAACTTTAATTGGCCGCTTTAAGAGCTGACCAATGAGTGTGGATTAACCTCCAATAAAAATACAATTACGAACGATTTTGATGCGGTAGGTTGGTCCATTGTGTGAGCCATTTACAGACGGCTTCCATTTGTCTTGCGAACAATTACGGCAAGTGACAAGCTACGAAATCACTGAAGGCAGACACAAGCAACACTTTTATGACATCGAGAGGTGACTCGCACCGATGCACGCACTGTGACAAGTCTTTTCAGGACCCTTCAAATAGCCTTCTAGTCATCCCCATTACCGATGCTTTCGGTGTTTGTATTTGTCAGCTCAGCTCGATAACGACCAATGGTCGCCACCGATTTGACAAATTGTCGAGGTTGTTTCGGCATCGTTGTCTACTACATAAGTTTCAATTGACATGTCGCCGTCTACTCGACTAGCCAAAACGGTTTATCTGCTATATTTGTTTTGGCTTCTATTGCTTGATAAAATAAGTAAAATAAAGGAAGTTAACAAATAAAACAGAACAACTCAGGTTTATAACAATTCCAATCGATTCAACCCAATTGACAAATTTATTACACTAACAAGTAACTTGTAAGTCTAACAAGACAATTGTAAGACAATTCTGAGAAATTGTTTTTAAAAGTATAAACAAAAAACAAGCTTAAACTTGAAGGCCGTGATGAGATTATAAAGAAAATAGAATTCTGACACATAAAATCTAAAAGATTAATAACTATCACAAAAGATAGTCATAGGTCAATGTTTGATATGCTAATGTGTCCAAAATCGCAGATTACATTAATATTGCATAGTCAGCTGTCAAAAAGCATGCTGAAAAACTTACCGTAAATAGTCGCGTTTGCAGTAAGTCTTTCCGTCTCGAACGAAACAAGTGCACGATTCGTCCAAATATTGATGACAATCTGCACACTTAAGACAGGCAGCATGCCATTCAAGGTCAGGATGGACGCGTAGAATGTATTGGTCATAAATTTGTGAACCACAACCGACACAAAGCGACATTCGGGACCACTTGCCTGCAAAATGGAGCGATACTAAACAAAACAGTGAGCTTCGTTGGAGAAGAAGTGCACCTTGACTTACGTGGTGATGAATTTGACGAAGGTTCTGTGCTGGTGGGCATTGGAGTTGCTACTGCCATCATGGGCGTCATGGAGCGATATGCACAGGCACTTACACCAAGCAGGTGTACTGGGAACTACAACACCAACAAACAACACAGACTCTCTACTAGTTCACTCACACAAAAGCTGAGATGAGAAGCCAACTGGTGGTGGGCGGATGAGGCGCACATGGACAATATGCTTCGAGGTAAATGGTGTCGCCCGTTGCGGAATCCAGTGATGCCAGTGGGAGTAGGTCAAAGCAGTGGGTCAAAGCGACGTGTGGCACAAATGGAATTAGCATTGATCACTTAATTGGCGTGATGCATGGCACCGAAGCATGGGGCTCAGTTGGAAGCGTGACGTACGATGGCCTGCAAGGTGCTCTCCAGTGGTGGCTAGCTTCACGAATGAGACTGGCCGAGGCATCGCACTGTCGAGAAGAGAACAGATCACAGGCTAACCTTTGTAGTTGAGGGTTATGCAGTAGTTGGCTGACTTGCTGGCTCGATCGCACGTTGGTCGCAGGCCGAGAAACGTGGTGGCAGTGGTGGTGGCAGTGTGATTGGAAGCGCCAAGTCACAAACAGCCGCCCCAATGGAAGCACGAGTGTTGCTGCTGGCTGCACTCCTGCCTCGGACAGATCGAGCCCGATTGGTTGCTGGCACAGGCCTGCGGACCACCTTCCACAGTCACGCGTCTCTCAATACAATGCAAGACGATAAATAGAGCTCCGTTCAGACAATCGAGCGGCACGAGATGGCCAATGCACTGTGGACATTCCACCAAACACTCCGCATCGATCCAGTCCAACTCTGCAGAGGCAAAGTCAGATTGTGCATACTCGCCTTGGTGGGACAACTCTTTTCAGCAGGCTTCACATATAGCCTCAGTAAACGGACCCCGGTTGTGGATTGGCAAATCCGCCGAAAATAGCATCGTTTGCTTGCACTGATTACTGTGTTGAACAAACACTGCTATGGTGTCCTATGCACACCAATAACCGAAATTAACCTCTAATTGAGGGGATCATTAATCACTTGGAGCACTGAAGACTATTTTCAAGTGAAATAGAAATAGTGCATGTTACTCGAGTGTAGACGACTCACTCCAATAGAGATCGATGGTCAGAGCACCAAGTGTTGACGCCACACAGTAATAAACAAGCTTGATTGATCGATGGGCCAATGCCAATTTACCGGCAACCAGACAGAATACGCCATTCTCTGGAAGCCACGTTCGAGAGCGATCTGATCAGACAATTACATAGGACACCTGTTTGGAGAAGTGGTTCCAATTGGATATTTCGTGTCGACGTGTTCACCAAACCATTCAGACAACGTGTCAGTGGGCACTGAAGCAATCATGCAAATGGCAGCTATGGTCAGTTGTAATGTCCCCTCAGTTCTCTTCTAGGAATGAGTAAAAAGAATGACCCAGTAAGTTATGTCATTCGTGGCTAATTCGATTAGATGCCGCACTACGTTTCGGTAATAGGCAATCAAATTAATTCGAGCTAAATTGGTACAATTGCCAAGTGATGCAACTTAAGCTAAAATGACCGTGCAGTACTAGCAACGGGGCAAGTCCACTTGCACAGCAAATCAGAAACCCCAAACCAAACAATAGTGTTCATTTGCCAGAGGGACCGACTTGACTTTAGCATAAAGCAAACATTTGCCTAGATCCACCAGAGGCTCAAATCCAGTGACACATGCCGGTTCGGTTTGAGTAGGACTTTGTTTCAAGCACAAGTACGGACCAAGCACAGCAGATAGTTGAAATATTTGTGGCTCAACATACAAAGGCGAGTCAGGTTAAGTGCTGTCCAAACAGAATGAACCAAGAAGGCAAAATCAACTAGAACTAGGTCTATTCATGGCACCCTTTGCCTGTGAAGTTCAGTGTGAACAAAGCAGATGTCGTCACGCTATAGCGGCCGACACAGGACGCTCACAAGACAAGATAATTGAGCCAACCGATCGTGGCCTTTATTGACGCTGACCTGGCTGACTTCGATTGAGAGCTCACCATTGACTTGTCACAGACTGTCTTTGATTCGTTTTCTTTTCAACTGATCGAACTATTAAAGCAATTCAAGTGGCTCATCATTTTCCTATTCCTTTTAACTTAACAAAAGTCAATAGTCAATAGTTAATAGCTGCGCGCCAATGGATTTAGATTGGAGACTGTACTGTGAATTATCGGAGGTAGCGCCAAATGAGTAATGACTGCAATTGCCAATTGTCTGTGCTCGCCATTGACGTGCTTCAGTGAGACAACTTTATTATTGCAAGTGGCTTTACATAACTTACAAGTCGATGTCAAAGCCTGGCTTGGCCTAATCACAATGGCCGAACAATTACACTTGGAAATAGACAAATTAGCTGCATTCACTGTGGGCCCATGGGCCATGGGCACAATGAGCTCAGTCTGGTCTACAATGATCATTGCAAAGACAATAGACCAAAGACAAACAAGCCTGAGGGCTGAAGCCGTAACTGAAGACTAGAATCTAGTCAGCAGAAAGAGTACCACTGCAAAACAAACAGTTGGCTATGAGTACGAACTCGTACGTAAGGCAAGACAAACTTGATAAAGATCAAGTAATGATCGCGGTTTAGTGCGGATGAGTAGCATGTCTGGCAATAGGCCACAGGTGACTACTAAAGAGCAGTGACTTTCAACCGATTTGTTACCAACTGCATGCAGAACTTGTGTTTGCTTTGTGGTCTATGCAGTTCACTGAATTCTCTAGTGAGAAGTCCCACGTTGACATTCAATAGACAATTGAATAACTCCCCTGGACTTGTCTCGGACCAATGTCGAAGACGAACAGCACAGGTGGACCCAAAGAGGTTTATCTCTATTAACAAAGATATTGTTCACAAATTAAGCGGCTTATTACTGCGAAGCACGAGATAACTACTGCCTAGGGAATGCCTTCACAATGCCCATGCACAACTGACCACAGAGTTGGGTGAAAGTAGGCAAACACTTGACAAGTTCACCGGGACACAGTCAACAGTCAACTCGTCCCGATCAGACTCGATGAGACGAACAGCGAACAGTGCAGATGTTGCTCGCGAGTCGCTAGTCACTTTGACTGACATCGAGTGGCCCAATAAAACAAAGTCACTCAATGTCGAGCCAGAATCAGTGAGTGCCAGACATAGTCGAGTGCGCCCGACTAAACTGACATCCGCCCGACACAAACTGAGAATGACTTTGTCCAGAAACGAGTGCCAACTCGCAGGTCGAGAGTTTTGCGAACAGTTGTGCCAAGTGCGACTGGGCCATTGAGCAGGAATAATCTAATTTATCCTCCATAAAAGTCAAATACAAGATGGAGGATACCAGCAAGGTGTTTAGTAGGTGGAAAGTCGTGCACCGCACACTGAGCGACTCATCAAGCTCCAAATGGAATCCCCGAGTGAGCCAGCAAGTCAAGACAAGTGAAGCGAGACCGTGTCCTCCGTGTCCATTACTCAATGTGTGCCAGTGAGAAATGAACAAATGAACAATGCACCCAGCCAGACAAGTGTCATAAATTTTGCTGACGACTCGAAAGCAGTTAGATCGTAATTTAGTGGCAACGTGACTAGTCACTCGGCACGAGTGAATTCCGCGGACAGTCCTCGGGACCCAGTCACTAGAGGCACAGCGGCACACCAACACACGTGCATGTACTTCACAGACAGATGCAAATGTTACGGGCGGGATGCGTTGGGCCGAGAGTGCGGCACTCGGTGGATGTGTTAATAAGCACGAAATGAGCAAACAATCGAACCCTGTCCACAGCGGACAGTTCCATTTGCAACAATGACTGCTTGTGTGCTTGTTGGCGTGCACTGCAAACAGTCACTTCACCAGATAATAAATGACTCTGTCATCGGGATGCGGACACAACAACATTGATGCAAGCGAACACCACCGACCCTGTAACCCATTCAAGCTCTATGTCAGTATCGGTGTCTCGTTATAATCAAATTATGAACTCATTCAGTTCGAGCAATGCTTTCAAAGATCGATGGCTGTTCGCTAGATTAACAGCAAAAAGAAAACATAGCTCATCAAAGTCAGAAACGTACTGGCCGATTAGATTAAATAGATGGATTGCTGTAATAAACCCTTTGCATTGTGATGATGGTTGAATTCATTAATGGCACTTCACTTAATGAATTGATTTGTTTTGATCACATTTTGCCTATGTTTTACGAAGGTGTTCTTTGATCGAATTCAATGGTCCAATTCATCTATAATCGGAATCAGTTACGGGTGGCCAAGTTTAACAAAAGACAGAGTGGAAATTGAAACTGTTTCGTACCAAATTGCTCATTGCTCGTTACAGCAAGAATAAAGACTTAAATATAAATATTAATAATGGCCATGGCACGGTGCAGCAGCAATTATTATTCATAATCGAGGCAATAATGGCGCACAATAGCGTCGCGCAGAAAAGTGTGCTTGGCAAGAGGAAAGTCGCATTGAAACAAATGATCGGTACATTTGGTACATAGCAGTTGATGATGATGGCGGCCGTAATGGATTGAGCTTCTAATGGATTCTGTCCATTAAACCAAAGACCGTCCAAATACGTATCAAATATATTTGCCACCGTTCTTCAAACACTTTCAATAAATTGAAGCCATTGCAGAATGGTGATGACTGGCAGGGAAACAAGCCAACAAACCGAAATCATGTTCACCAGCCTGGTGTTAATAGTCTAAGACACTTACTGTAATGAGCCACTGGCGATAATGACCACCGGGTCCGTAATAGACAATTAGTTTTACCAGTCGAAATGGTGTTCCGTCATCAAAGGGAACCAAATAGCAATTTCTCTCGATTCAATTAACGAGCACAATTCTATTTCTAATTAATGACTCAAGTATCAACAGGATACCCAATGCTTGTCAATACAATTGTTTGAGTATGATTCTTAGTGAACTACTGTATGAGTCACAGTGGAGAATGTCCAGTGCAATGTCACCGAGAAGTATCACATGACATGGCTATCACTGGGACCAGAAAAGTGACCGGTGCCTTACTTGGACATTCAATATTGAATTACATATTGTCAATGATTTATGACGCTCAAATCGGTGGCAGTCAACTGTGCGCGGACATTCGATACGCCTTGAACTAGTACTATAGACTGTAACATGCAAACCACAACTCGTTCCAATTGGTACCACTCGAGTGCAATCCAATTACTATGTATTACTGAGAATAAAGCAAGCCCAATCATAATGGCGATTTATCATACAAATATTTTCATATTGCAAATGGAACGATTGTCAAAGTGGACAAGCCTATTTGCATTAGTCAAAGGACCAATGTCCAAACATATCAGTCAATCACATGTCTTTGCAAAGAACAATGTAAAAGATCACAAAACGTGCAATGAATTGAATCAATTCTATCGTTGAGTCGTTGTGTTTGTGCATGACATAGAAACAATCCAACTCGAATTGTAATTATACATTCGCATACGTTTCCATTACAAACCAAAAGTTCAATATTTGCTGGCTCGTGCTTTCAACTGAGCCTTAAGGTTCTTTGCACTGACGACTGACATTGACTCATTGTTTACTCAATCGAGAATAAATCAAATTTAGCTTCGCTATGCTTAACAATTAATTCTTTCGCTGCACTTTGTTCAACGGGTTAGATTGACGACGTTGGAGCGGAAACTCGCCCAAAGAATAAATTGATATACACTTCCGTTCTGGTCGACCATGTCCACCGAGGAACCATAGGATAAATCATCGATTATTCCGGCCACTGTCAAGTGGACAATTTACCACTTGACCGGAACCGATTGCTGTCAGAAGTGGAACAATATCACTTGATTGCCGAGACACAATATATACAATTGTACTATAATGCTTCACTGAGAGCTATGTCCAAAATAAAGTAAAGGGTCAAAAGCAATTGTTAGTTTAATTTGTAAAGCTCTTAAATTATTCTATTTGTACAAATAGAACGATGTATAATGAAACATAAACTCATAAAACTGCTAGCTGAATCTTCGATTGATCATTAGAGAATCAAGTTATGCTTTGAGTATTCAATTCAATTAATGCGATACAAAGTACTAATAACATTAATATAGCTAGAATTTTAGATGTAAGTAGATAATTAAGATTAAACCAAAAAACCAGTGTGTATTTTTTCCTAAATCAGAAGATACTTATATATTTCAAATAAAATTATTATTGTAATTAATATTTACATATATTTTTTCTATAATAAATTCGATTAATTACATTAGAATTTTACATGCAAATTCAAAGGAAAACGAATTAAAAGCAAATGAAAACATGGAATTAATCCAATGAAATGTGCAAAATATTTGAGATCATGGATACTTTAAGCCAACAAACCAAAGGAGTAATTCCTGAGGTATATGGAGCACGTTTATGGAAAAATAATACACCGTCAATCTGAAATATTAAAAGTGCAATTAATAAAATAATATAAAAATAAAACTATCAACTAAACAATTTACCTCAGTGTCGAATTGATAAGGACCTTTAGCATATTTTTGAATGTTCTCTATTGTACAATCGTAATAGGACAAAGGAATGAAATCATATAATTTGCTAGTTGATTGATTAAAAATGCTAAGATGAGGTGAAGTATTTTGTTCGGCTAAAGAGCTGTCTTCGTGCTCAGCCATAACAACATCCTTTGAGACATGTCCACTTAAATTTGAAACTTCTTCGTTAAAACGAGAGTGCAACCAGAAGAATCTAAATTCCGTTTCACAGTCCAAAAAAGTGCAACCATTCCAGGAGATCACATCCAAAACATAAAAAGTATGATTTTCTTCAACATAGACACAATCGAGAATACTGCTCTTAGTGTTAGTACCTTTGGAAGAATTTCTACCACCACCAGGAAGTGAAGATTGAAAATAAAACATGAAATAACCAGTTCGAGAATATATTTTCGTATGACCATTGGCAGCAATGACTAGAGTCCGCTTTCCTCGAGGACAAAACATCATGTACCAATCGGAATAAAAGTCAGTTGGAACATCGACTAACCACTCTGAAAGCATTAATTGTTTTGAAATTAACTTCCGGAATTCCTTTTCATTCTTTTGCCACCAAAGTCGATTTCGTTTATTTCGACATTTTTTAAGTTTATCTACATGAGGATCAACTTGCATCAAACTTGAATCTTCTTTAACCTCATTAACTTCCATAATTAAATCATTTACATCATCTTTCTTAGCAATAGCATTTTCTACAATATTCAATCCATCATCATTTTCTATGTAAGATATAAGTGGTCGTAAATTGTCAATAATTTGTTCTCTTCTCCTATAAACAAACAATTGTAGTTACTAATTTTCCTAGAAAAAACTAACCTTTTTATATTGTCAAGCAGTTCCTTGCGACGTTGATCCTGAAGTTTTTTAACAATATTTTCATTGGAATTTTTACCAAATTTCCGACCATAACTTGCGAATTTAGGATGCGGTCTTTGTGTGTCATTGTCAATTGGTTTACTTATGTTAAAAAGATGGTAAAAATCATCAATCAATGCAGAAGAATCACTCTGTACTTCTGTGGCCATTTTATGCACAAAATAACTTGTATGAGATATAGCTTGTACACAGTATGATGACAGAAGAAGCAATTATGACAACAAAATTTTGCCGACTTTTTATTGACTTGGACAAGACTTGGAGGTAGAAATCAAAACATGCACATGATGAAACGATAGTGGAGATGGGCGAATTTCGATATTTACCAACCACAAACTGCGGACAGCAGTGCAGCTGTCCGTGGGGGGAGAAAGTCACATGCGCATTTGATAGCGAAAGGCGTTCGTCGAAAAGCTATCCTTGAAGCAAATAAACAAACGACGACAACAACGTTACACTGTCAAATTGACTTTCTCCTCGGTGCAGTCACTGCAGCGCAATTGTCTGAAATTTCTAACTTCGACTTTTCTTTTTAACAAATTATTATTTTACTTCTAACCATGAATCCGGAAATATCATCAAAAGTATGTTTTTTTCTCGGCTGTATAATATTCTTAAATTTTTATATTCTAGACCGATAATATTGCGCTTAAATTGAGGCCTGTAGCAGGCATAGTATTGCATGTCCGTTCAATACTAAATTGGGAAAAGCCTTATCATGCTCCAATTCTTGCATCATTTATTACTATGATTTTTATGTGAGTTTAATATTTCCTATTGAAATAATTAAATCTTAATATTTCCTATTCTTTAGGCTGCTCTGGTTAATCGATACATCAGTGTTATCTAAGCTATGCATTATAGCTATACTTCTCATTATTCTTGACTTTGTATTACCAATCGGAAATACTTTAGTGGCACCAAAAGAATGGTATTATTATTTTTAATTCTACAAAAACTTATTGACTTGTATTTTACTTCTTAGGTTGGATGAGCACGAAGCAAGTTTCCAAAATTTTTGTCTTCGTTCCGCTATTGTATGGTATCAAGTGTCATCATTTTACGAAACATATTTTCAAATGAAGCGGACTAATACAAAGACTTTTTATGTTTCTTTGTTGACCTTTTTCCTATTTACTGCCTGGATTGGCAGTATCGTCCATAACTTGCTTCTTACTTATCTAATCACTCTCGGACTTATTCTTTATCCCGGACTATCGAAGCAGGAATCATTTAAGCAATATTTTACTGAAATTATAATGCGTATTTCGTCATTGGCTCCAAAAAGTCAAAAATCCAAAAAGAATTAAAGAATTTGTTCATATATTTTGTATAATAATCTACCTAAAATTATGTACAGTCGTTTTGTAAAATTTGCATTGTATTTACCGTTTCAAAACATTAATAAATGTCTCAGGACTGATCTCAATATTGCCCACCATCCTCATTCGACGTTTTCCTTCTGTCTGCCGTTGTAAAAGCTTCATTCGTCTGGTTGAATCACCACCGTATAACTTGGCTGTTACATCTTTGCGGAAAGCACGAACATCAGATCGAGCAACAATTTTTCCTCCTACTAAAGCTTGTATCTTAATTTTGTATTGTTGTCGTGCAAGGTGTTCTGCGAGCTTGTCACATATAGATTTGCCATAGGAACGAGCTCTTTTGAGATGAACAATCATGGACAGTTCGTCCACATGTTTGTCGTTGAGACGAAAGTCAAGTTTGACTAATTCAGTTTCGATTAATCCAGCGTCCTCATAGTCGAAGCTGGCATACCCAGATGAAACAGATTTGAGGTTATCATAGAAATCAATAATGATTTCACTTAAGGGAAATCGGTATTCAATTAGCAATCGATGGTTATCGATGTAAAATGAGTTTATCTGCTCGCCCCGACGGTCCATACAAAGAGTGGTAATTGCGTTCAAGTACTGGTCTGGCGTAATGATGGTACCTTTCACAATAGGTTCGTAGTAAGTCTTGATTATTTGCGGAATTGGCATCTGTGAGGCATTTGTAATAGTCAATTCATCACAGCCGTATTGTTTAATGTTTTTCTCTCCGTGTATTTTCACTGCATAAAAACAATTAATATAACAAATATAGCAACATAACAAATATATATTTACTTTTGTAGGGTACACTTGGAGCTGTAATCATCACTAATGCATCGAATTCGTCATCGAGTCGTTGACAAAAAACTTCCATGTGAAGCAAACCAAGGAAACCAAGCCTTCATAATCAGTATTATAATAAAAATAAAAATAATAAATAATTTAATTAAATCATAAACAATCAAAAAATACTTAAATCCATTTCCAAGTGCGGGATGCGATTCCCTACTCATATGAACACTACTGTCATTAAGAAGCAATTTTTGAAGACTTTTTTGAAGATTTATAAAATCGGATTTATCACACGGATAGATGCTGGCATAAACCATTGGGTTTGACTTAAGAGACTTTGTTTTTGATTCTTTTTCTGACTTTATGATTTTCAATCCTTGTTCGTCACTTAAACAAAGCATATCCCCTATTGAAATATCCACGTGATCATGGATGTTGGCCACAAGCACACCGACTTGACCCGGGTACAAAGTTGGAGGTTTTCCTGAGACTGCAATTTGATTTGGATGCAACACGTTTAATTCTTTTACAGTGTGTGTTTTATTTGTATTTGTTGAGAAGATGATTTGACTTCCTACTTGAACATTTCCATCAAGAACTCGAATCAATAAAACAATTCCTTTAAACTTTTCATACCATAAATCAAAAACAACTGCTCTTAATTGACTAGATGAATGCTCTGGTTGTACAACATCGGAAACAGGGGCAGGTATGTTCTCAATAATGGCATTCAATACTTCTTGCACTCCAATTCCTGTTTTTGCAGATACCTTCAAAATTTCATCAGGAGTGAATTCAAATAATTTTTTCATTTGTGCAGAAACTGATTCAATGTCTGCATTTTTCAAATCTATTTTGTTCATCACCGGTAAAATTGTCATATCCGATAATAAAGCATGATTAAAGTGAGCTATAGTTTGAGCCTAAAGTTAATAACAAAGTTGAAATAATTTGAATTGTTAAAATATTATTGATTCTGAAAATATACCTGGACACCACTGTTTGCATCCACCAATAAAATTGCGCCTTCACATGCCGATAATGATCGCCAAACTTCAAATGAAAAATCAACATGCCCCTATGAGTTATGTCAATTATAAATCAATAATTGATTGATTATCAATTAAATATCAATGTGAAATAACTTTGAAACAAACCGGAGTGTCAATTAGATTTAGTAGATAATCTTCTCCTTTATAATTCCAGATTAATGAGCAAGTTTGTGCCTTCACTGTGATGCCACGTTCCTTTTCCACTTGTAAATTATCTAAGAACTGTTCGCATAATCCATCTTCTTTTCTCACGGTGCCTGTAATTTCCAGAAATCTATCAGAAAGAGTACTCTTTCCATGGTCAATGTGCGCCACAATGCAAAAGTTTCGAATTTTGTCCAATTTAAATCTGGAAACATCGAATTCCTTATGTAATGTACTAAAGTCAGTATAAGTTAACTTTGTCCAATAGATGCAAACCTCTTTATTAGTTTGGGCATTTTTTCCTTCGCTAAAATTAGATGTGGATAAATAACGACATGGCCTCCAAAGGAAATTTTGAAAACGATAACTCAACTTTAAAATATTTCGAAATCCAAGCAATGTAACAACCATTTTTTAGTTAGGCTGTACAGATCGTGAGATATGTTTGAATAACGTCAAATGGCAATTGTTGCATTGATGAAAAAACAAACCAAAACACATGGAGAGTTGGAATCCAACTGTTGGATAAAAACGATTCAAAATCAAATTATATTAGGTAATTTTGAAAAATCATTTTCAATTTTCAATTCAATTAAGAACTGTCTTGGGACAATTAAATTCAAACAAACAACAGCGACTAAAAATCACAAAAACAAAAATAGATGCATTACTGTAATGCTATAATGAGGCATTGCCATTACACAATTGAGATGTTTTCAAAACAGTTGCTTATAGAATAGTTCGAACCGCTATCGATATAACCGTTCATCATTTATTGTTATAATCGTGTCTAGAATTTTCGCCAGCTTTGTTATTCAATTTGCACAGACTCTGTGCTACAGAGCAAATCAGTGTTTGTTTGTTGTCGTTTTCAGGTTGGTCTTTTGAGCTCGGAGTTCGGGTGGTTTCTTTTATTTCTCCACTGTAGAATCAAAATCCCAGTCATTTAATATCGAAGATTCAAAATGACTCGTGTGTATTTTTCTTTTAGCTTACTTGTATACTATTAAAATTTTCTTTAAGGTGGTAACCAACGCGAACTTGCTCGTCAAAAGAACCAAAAGAAGCTACAAGAAATGGGCAAGAAGAAGGCTGCTGATGATAAGAACGGCAACAAAGGAGCCACCTTAGAGGAGCGACGATTGAGGTTTGGTTCTTTTTTATTTATTTAGTTCCAATAATTTTTTATAGAGATGCAGAAGCTATGAGGTTGAAGCAAAAGAAAGCTGAAGAAAAGGGCGAAACTAGCAAAAAATAAACTGCATAAAGACGAAACAATTGAGATCTAAGTTGAATTATTAAACGTATTATTGTACAAAAGATATTTGTCAACTAATTGAAAGTATACAACCAATGAAATTGACCTTTTTATTAAGCGAATAAAGCATTTTATTATTATAACGTAACCATTCAAGTTTCATTGATTATTTTTCATGTCTTTTCGAGCCTGATAGTATCCAGTGTGATAGCCTGTCATATACCACGACATTAGCATCGATGCTAGAACGTCATCATCATCACCGAGTGAATTTTGGTTATTCGGTGTAGAATTGTTGAGATTGTCATTGAGGAATGGTGGTGGTGGTGGAATAATACGACTTGTACCAGGCATTTGACTTGCCCCAACATGTGGAAGCTGCTTTGGCAAATGTAATTCAGGAGCTTGAGCTTGAAGATAAGTCATTTGCTCTTCTGGAACACTTTCTGGTTTTCCATAGCCATCTTGAATAGCCATTTCGATTTGCAATTTGCGGACCCTTTCTCCTTCAGATAGCTTTAAATCGGACAGACTACGAGTCTCTTCATTTTCATAACCGATATATCGAACAAGGCAAGTTTGTTCAAAACTGTTGACAGATATTATCTTCGCTTCATAATCAACATTGTCTTCGAGGTAAGTCATTTGGCAATAATCGCCCTCTTTCCAATTTATCAAATTGTTCAACGCCGGCTTTGTGTCAATACTGGCTTTCGGAGTCGTTTTCTTCTGACTCGTTTTTTGCTTCGGCTTCTTGGTAGTAACGCTAGTTACATTATCGTGGTTAATCTCCTCATTTGGAATATCAGAAGCTTTAGCTGTGAATCTTTTAATTAACTCGTCATTGATTTGTTTTTGTGAAGCTTCGTACATCTTTATCAAAAGGGAATCATCCCAGACGTCTTCATCGTTGAGAACGAGATCCTGATCGGATAAAGACTCTTCATAGTTTGACTGTTCAGAATCATCATAATCGCAAACATTCTTGTCGTTGTGATTTTCTTTGCGAGACGAGGCACCTTTATCCAATTCCATTTTGGCGAGGTTTTTTGCGAAATTGCTGTTGACTTGTTTAGAGTTGCAATTGATGAATTCAAAGTTATTGTTTTTGTTCATCCAGACAATGCCATCTACTTCACGGTAACTAGTATCATGCTTGCCATTCATCAAGTATGCAAGTGCACAGTTTAGGGTTGTAGTAAAATGCAAGTAAAACAGAAATTAAATTTTTAATTCTAATTTAAGAAAAGAACTGGTTTGAACAAAAACAAACTCTGAACATGTCAACTGTTTACCACATGGTCGAATGCTGTTTCAGTAGAAATAGTCGTTGAATTTAACAAAAAAACGAGAAACCAGAAACGCTCAAAAACTTTTTGAAAAATGCAAATAAAGAATTGTTTTAGTTTATTCGAATACTCAATAAATAACAACACAAAATTATAACAATCCATTAACAAATTAGTATACCGAAACTATTAGAAATAAGCAATAAATATAAATAATAATAATGAAGACTAACAAGTTGTAAGACAAATGAGAATGGTCGCTGAAGGCATGATTTGTACTATAAGCGGATACGTTGGCAAAATCTATACAAATATTGCCAAATTACGTGAACCACCAACTAGCGTGAAGAAATATATTCAGTGAATTTTTTCATTTTAACATCATTGAGAGTTAGCATGGTAAGTATAATTTTTTACCAGATTCAATTCATTTTCGTTCAAAGGCCTTATATCGCTGTCAATTTTAAGAACTGAAAAGTTTGATTTAGCCATTTTTGAACCAAGTCTAACAAAACCCTTGTAGGGTTGTCGTTGTGTAGTTGTATTGAATGAACTGTCGATGCACATACTAGATCTTGTTCTCAATCTTTTGGTATGCACTTCATGTTTGCTTGCTTTCTCAAATTCTTCCAATAAAAGAGAATTGTTGTTTTTGAAGTTGCTCGAATAATTGCTTGGACCGCACATTAAATAGAAGCGATTTTGTAGGATAGAATAGGTAGATGGCATTAGTTGTGGTGGCGATTCAAACTGGATTTTAGTATGATCATATTTCTCAAGATATGCTTGGAACTCATTACAATCGTCACTTTTACCTAAGTCTTGGTCTTTTTGAAAGTAATTGTGATCATGCAGATGTTCAATATTGTTAATTTTGGCTAAATCTTCCTTTTTTATTGGATTACGTTTGAAAAAATCGCAGATAGTGGTGATTAATAAAGACGCAGAAGTTTTAAAAAAATTTGAATCGATTAGAGAAGTCTGTGGAAAATCTAATTGCCTGATTCCTTCTACAGGCTCGATGGTTATTCTGAATTGACTCAAGAATGACTTTAATTGTTCATCTAATCCATCAACATTATTCTTTCGAAGAGAATCCCGAAGTTCTGGCATATCAATGTCAGGCACAACTTGAAGATCATCGTTAAAGCATTTGCCAGTTTTTACCAGTCTATTATTGTCATATTTGGTTTTTGCATTAAATTTGGCCTCTATTAGTTTGGAAAGTCTGTCCTTCAAGTCAATAATGTTCATCCGTTTGTTAGCTTCAGTCACAATGAGAGAATGAATTAATTGTATGGTTCCATCAAAAACGACAATCGAGTGTGTTTCGGTTTTCAAGGGCTGGTGTTCATGTGAGTTTTTCCAAACAAGAACGTTAGAAGGAATAGTAAATTGACCAGAATTAATTTTTTTAAATAGTTCATTGAATGAATCTGCATAAAAAGGGAATTTTCCAAAAAGCATTGTGTAAAATATAATTCCAAGTGCCCAACAGTCTGAAGCTTTTGGATTGTAGGGCTTTCGTTTTAGCACATCGGGACTAATGTATGCGGATGAGCCACGATGATCGCAAATACAAGTTAAATCGTTGATTACATAACGGGCAAGGCCAAAATTCACCAAAATAATTTTCTCATTTCGATGACTAAATAAAACATTTTCAAGACGTAAGTCGCGATGCGCAATATTCTTTTGATGAAGTTCAAAAATAACATTTACAATTTGCTTAAAAATCAAAAGAGCTCTCATTTCTGGAATGTTTTTAAACCGTTTTACGTACTCTTGAAGATTTTCATACTCTGAATTAACAGTGGTAAATCTGGAAAACAATTTTGCTAAGGGATAAACAGTTGAACAATAAATGTGAGGTATAAAACATTCAAGGGCTAAAATTACTCGGCGCATAAGACGACCTTTACCCAACACGGTACTACTATTTGCAAGCTGATCTGAGGAGTGTTGACTAATAGATAATTTGTTCGGATGATTGTTATTATTTTGTTTATTGACAGAGTTTGTCTCACAATTTTGAGTTAATTCAAATGGATTCATGGACCCAGAAATATGGCTAGAATTGTCTGATTCAGACTCATCCTGCAAGGATGAATTTTCCGAAGCATTTTCATAAAAAAAATCCACATAAAGGCCTTGGTGATGAATTACTCCTTCTTGATCTGACAGTAAAGAAAGAACAGAAAACTCGTTATAAAGTAGCAACTTAGCTTGACGTTGTGAGTAAGTTTCATCTTCTTTCTTTGAAGGCAATGTAACTACTTTAAGCAAATAATAACGATTTGAAGCAAAATCGCCGATTCGTCGGGCAATATATGTATCTAGATCGACAAATTGAGCATCATTCAGTTGAGTGCCTAAGAAAAAATTTCAAAACAAAATTTATGACTTAAAAAATACAAGTATAATTACCTAATACGAATGGACCTGCGTGAATAAACGAAGAATATGTATTGCATTTACAATTTTTAATGGCTTGAGAAGAGTATTTATCAAAATGTTTTTCTATAAGATCAGAAATTGAAATATGAAAAGTTTTGGATTGAACCAAAAGATCGTCGTAATCCAATGGAGATATCGAGGTTGAATCGTCATCATCGTCGTAAAAGGTTTTGGAATTCCGCTTCATAAGTGCAATAAAAAAGTTTTAAATCTAACAATAATTCAGTCTTAAAATTCCTCGAACAAAATGTATGAAACTATTATTCCAAGTAGCAATCCATTGCAGACAAAATGAATAAATGTATCTCAAGTAAAGTGTTTAGTTGAGCGATCCGCTAGTAAATCAAGCAGAAAATTGAATTTCGAGTGTGCTCAAAGTGGTTGCGTTAACAGATTGTATATACATATATATATATATATATCCACTCAATGTACAATAAATGGCAATAACCCACTTACATGTTGCTAAAGTGCAAATGGAATCATTATGATCTCAACAAAGCAGGCAAAGTCGAAATAGTCGCTAAGATTCCAATTTAAAATTTCATTTTCTACCATTTTACAAAAAAATAGTTTAAATTTCAATTTTTAAAAGATTTTATTGGATAACAAAAAACAATCAATCAAATTTTATTAAAAGCAAATGAAACTGATCACAAATATTTGTTGATAGGTTCTCCAACAAGTTGTTCAATGTCTATGATAAGCTTTTTGACATGTGCCTCAACCAACTCAGATTCTTCCTCGCTCAATTCAGCAATAAAAGGAATTGCTTCAGGTATGAATGGCAAATAATCTTCACTACATGTTAAAATCAATCGATGTAATACCTTAATAGCACCAACTCGAATCTAATAGAAATTAAAATGTCAATTATAAAGGATAAAATAAAATGAACCCACCTTTTCACTAGTTTCACGGGTTTTCAATAAAATTTG
This sequence comes from Rhizoglyphus robini, assembly GCA_023373905.1. Taxonomy (NCBI): domain Eukaryota; kingdom Metazoa; phylum Arthropoda; class Arachnida; order Sarcoptiformes; family Acaridae; genus Rhizoglyphus; species Rhizoglyphus robini. The sequence goes on along the minus strand of JAKIJQ010000001.1, from coordinate 5,631,210 downwards.
ATAATTGAATTCTTTTATGAGAGTTTCATCTTTGTTGTTTTGAATTAGATATTGAGTACATTGAAGAATTAAATCAAGACGAGTCTCAAAATCCGTATCTGATCCAAATAAATTAGAAATCTAAGAAAATATATTAAATTTAACCATTGGTCATCTTTGGTAATTAACTTACTTGATTAACAATTGGCTTCACTATCAAAGTAGTGCAGTCTTTATTTACAAAGGTTCCATTTAAATCATAGAGAAAGCATTTTGATAAAGTTGCTAGAATTGCAGCAATTAATGGCTCGCCTAGAATCGAATCGCTAAGCTTGAGTTTGCCTTCTCGAGATTTTGAAGATTGCTGTTCGGTGGTGATAAATTCGCCATATTCGTCTTCAAGCTGTTCATCAAAGTTGGTCGAATGGTAAGCCAACAACATTTCTGAACAATTGTTTATGATAGAAGGTGCCACAAAAATACAGAAAAGACTTTTAAGTCGGTCAGCTAAAAGAGAACAGAAACGATAGAATGCGATCATTCGGAAGTAGTACAGATCATGAAGAAAGTAACTTTTATCTTCGTTGTTAACTTTCTTGAAGTTTTCAATCTGGATAGCCCATTCTAAAAGTTTATAAAAGATTGGCCTAAAGGATGCTTCAGTCAATTTGGGAATAAAAGCAGAAAAGGCTTCACCAAAAGAAGCTTCAATGTGTTCGATTGTGATTAAACTGACATCCTTGTGGTGAATGGATCTGTAACTGAGGGCTTTGATCATAAAGTTTTTAAAACTTTTTACGATAACTTCAACGTCTGATTTTTCAAGATTGTCACAGGACATTTTGAAGAGTGACATCAATTCCATAACTGATTGTGGTGAAATAGCAGTTGCTTCTTCATATGAAGCATCAATTGCCTCAAATATAACTCGTTTTGGTACCAATTTAGCAAGATTGGTCCAATTGATCTGTAACTTTGAACGCAGATTTGAAATTTTGCTGCACCAAGTATAGGCGTATAATAGCTTCAGAATGATCGACTTGAGATGTGGACTGAGAAACTGTGCAAACTTTGCAATGAGCTTGGATAAAGAGGAAACGTTTGAAATGAGGATAATGTCGTCATTCACTTCAAAGTTTCGAAGAATGAGACCAACCGCATCAGAAAGATATCGAATGCCTTCCAAGGACATAGTGCAAAGAATTTGAGTAAGACATAATATACAAGAACCTTTCAAGTTTTGCAACGATTTGGCTCTAGCCGATATATCTTCGTCTGTCTTTCGACTAATTACGATCGTGTTGGCAAGCTTGTAGATGTGTTGAAATGCATCTGAAAGACAATTTGCAGTTTTGGTAGAAGTGCCGCCGTCCTCATTGAAAAGATCAAATTTGGTGGCAAACTTAAGTGACAACATCATCAATTGAATATTATGAATATGTATGTCATCAAGTTTGCTAATCTGTTCTTCCTCATTAGGCAAATGCTTATCCAATGACTTTATAATTTTAATTGGAAGGGTTTTCTTCAACTCTTTTGGGCCAAGTTTCATAAGTTTCTCATTGAGCAATTCTAAAGCTTTTCGTTTGATCAATGAAGAGAGATATGGTTCCACTTGAGCGGAATTGTTGAGTAAATCAACAATCACGATTTCAATTAATTTCTCTGAAGGCAATAATGAGTTGTACTTTAGAAGAATTTCGTCTAATGTCGATTTGATTCGCTTTCGATACAAATTCAAACCAGGTTTCATTGATGAATCGCCTGGTCCGAGTGAAACAATCAGTTCTAAGAGCAGATTTAAGAAGTGAATCATCAAATAAGAAAATGGTCCATCGGCCAATTGGACAGAGTTCTCAATAAATTCGGTATTAGAAATGACCAAAACAATAAATCGCAGTATTTCAACACCACAACCTAATTTGTCAGAATCGTAAACAATTTTCGTGGAAAAGTCACGGCAGACTGATTCAGATAAAGTTTTCAACGAGAGTAGAGCCAAATTTGATTCCTCCTTGAACTGTTTTACAATTCGGTCCTCAATCAAGTGTTTTTGAAGTGATTTCTTTTTGAGATGGTGATCGAAGAATTTTCGTTCGAACAGACACATCAAAGTGCACAACGAAGTGAGCTCTACGTTAGAGGAAAACTCTGAAAAGAGGGCTTGCAAAAATACAAACAATAATTCTTTCTCAGTCTTGGATTTCTTAATGCTTGCTTCTTCTAGAAGTCTCACACATAGGACACATAAAAATCGGTCTTCGCCCAAAAGCTGTACCAACTTAGTAAACAAAGGAAGTCGTCGATATGAAGGTATGTCCGAAAAAGATTTGACGAATATGGAAATGATGTATTGTTTCATATCTGTCTCATCAAGATTCTCCCTAACTTGATTTGTAGAATCAGTTGTGTCGTTTTGAAGAATTATCGGAATGATAGATTCCATAGTTTCAAAAAGAATGGCCAGAGAGTATTGATCGTCGCACTGAAGAAGACTCGTGCCAATGAATGTAAAGATTGCTACGAGATAATCAAGAATTTGCTTCTGGAAGTAAGGAGCAATTAAACTTATCAAAAGAAGAGCCACTTTCTGAGTTTCCTTCAACCTCGATTCGCGCATGCAGTCAACGATATTATCTACATTGATGTTATTCAACAGCTCTGTCAGTTCAAGATTGTTTTCCACATTGTCGACCTCCATTCGATCAACACCATCTTCATTCTCCTCAATGGAAGTTCTGGATTTTCCTTGCTTCAAAGCAACCGACTTTTTAGATAACTTTGCCTCGATGCAGTTCGCAATGGCATAAAGAATAGTTTGTCGAGTGTACTCGTTAGAGTTGTCATCCACTTCCATAAAAGTCAATTTAAGATAATCAAATAAAGTCTTCACAAGTTGAGCGCTTTTCTCAATTTCGTCCGTATTTTGAAAAGATCCAACATAAATACGCAAAAGTTTCCAACCAGTAGCAAATTTAGAATCGTTTTCAGTGCCCAAACGGCGAGAACGTTTCTCTGTGGAAGCCTCCTTTTTGGCATAAGTAAATGTATCATAAATCTCTTCAACTGGCATCAAATGTTGAAGTACATGCAGAATAAGAGTTCCATCTTTGTTGATTCGACGAAGGCGCTTTCTTATTGAATTAATCAAAGTTAAATTATTGGTTTTGGAAAGCCCTGGCCCATTTTCGGACAAATTTAATTGCACTTTTAATAAAGTGGAAACCAATTGAATAGCAAAATCTTCGTTAGTGCTTCGAATTTGATTTATTAGCTCACGGTGCAATACTTCAAAAACTACAAGTGCCAATTGTTGACTAATGTTTCGTTGGCTAGATTCAATCAATGCCAGATAAAACTGACAAATATAATTTGGCCTATCTTCCAACAATTGGAATATTTTTTCTTGGTCGTGATGAAAAAACACAACTAAAGTTTTCAATTCAATTTCTTGATCAGGCGGGAATATTCTAGCAGGATCAACATCAGAAGAAAAAAACTTGAAAAAGTAGTATTCAAAAAGAGTTAGCTTCATATCTACTTTCGAAAAGAGTAATAAATTTAGCAGCGAAATTCTTAAGTTAAGGCTAAGTTTTGAAGCAAATGGGCCTGTCAACAAAACAAGAATATCTTCCATTAATTGAACAGCCAACGAGCTTTTGGCACAAGCGTTGGATAAAACTTTGTAAATATTTTGATCGTTAGTCAAAATGTCTTCTTCTGATTCAATAATAATGTGAATAAATTTATATAAATTAGTACGCGAATCAATTTGACTCTGAATAGTTTTCAAGTTAGCCAAAACTAGTTGGCGGCAAGCAACAAATGGAGATGATAAAGCCACCATATAAGAAATTATATATTGAGAATGAGCTTGAAGCGAAGCTATCAGATGAGCCGAAATTTCGGGGATCTGGAGCAAATTGTTCATAAGTGATAAAGTTTGCATTCGCAGATAAATATTTGAAGAATTTGATATGATTGGAAGAAAAAATTTGAAAGCGATCTCATTTTTATGATTTGAAGACACGGGCATAATTAGTTTTCTAAGAAAGAAAGTTAGCAGATTACGAAAAGTTTTGCTTCCTTTCTTCTGTACGTGTTTGTTGTTAGTTGGGCTAGCATAGTAAAGCAAAAGATGATACAACTTGAAGTAAAACAATTCATCTTCATTATCAACAAGCTGCCAATTGACTGCGATATTGTTGTCATGATTATCAATCAAAGTTGAGTCAATGCTTCCAATTAACGAGTAGAGAACGTATTCAACAAGAAAATTTGGAATCGAACAACCGTCAAGTAAATTGAGTTGTGAAAAAAATAGTTCACTTATATCCAACTCGTCGTATTGCGCCAATTCTACTACCTTCACCGAAGATCGAGTGCTTAGCTTCAAATAAGTCAATTGAATCAAAAGTAAATTAATCATTACTTTTCCGAGTGTGCGGCAATTGTCAACTTTTAGTTCTGCTCTGTTGCGGTAAACTTCAGTCAAAATGAATATAAGCAAAATTGACGTTCGTCTTTCTAGGACACAATTGTCTAATTGAATTTTCTCTAAAAAGCGGTGAAAATTGGAATCATCCATAAGTGTTTGTAAATTATCTGAGCAAAATTGAACTATGTATTTCAAAATATTTTTGGATATAAGATGAGATGAATCCAAGGTAGGCACTGAAAGAAGCTTTTTCAGTTTAGGCTCTTTTAAAATGCTAATGAATAAAGGATTGGTTTTGGCATAGTTCGAGTTGAGAATCAGAGCCAAATGAGCCAATTGTTTGTCATTCGTTGGAAAAAGATAGTTGATCAGTCTCAAACTGTGCTCATCTCCAAAAAATAAACTATTCACCACAGACAAGGCTTTGTCTTGACCACAATGGTAATCTTCAAACGATTTTGAATAGTAGATTTGCAAAAGTAATTGTTTAAGTTCACTCCAATTAGCAGATTGTTCACGAGAGTCGACTTCTGAATGATCTCGAATTTCTTCTAACTCATGGCGGTTGCAAATGTTTATAATTTGCAATGCGATTTTTTCAAATTCAGTCAGAGTGAAAAGATTAAACACTTTCTCTTTGATAGAAAATATTTCAATTAAAATATCCGAATTAGCGTTGTTTAAGTCACTCAATAAATTCGATTTAATAACCTGCTTCAAGTATTGGATATTGGCGTCATTTTGATCATTCAAAAATGTGTTAAAATTTTTAGCAAAATGAAGCATTGACTGGCGACGAATGCGTTTGCTTGAGTGATCAAGCCCAAGAAAAAGTGGTACATTGGTGCCTGTTACAAAAGAATAACGAACAGACTTGAGAAGAGACGAGATATTTTCCAAGGATTTCAATGAATTTATGGCATTATCAAACCAAGTGGGAAATTGTTTTTCAGCTAAACCAACAATGTATGAATATAATTCGCCAACCTCCGATATATTTGAGCTTGTTCTCTTTTCAAGAATACTGTCAACAGCAACAATAACTGACACAACAGTGGCTTCAGTTAAACCTTTGTTAATTCCAAATAATTTTTGAAAGTATTGTTTGTACACCTCCAAAGTGTCTTGGCTTAAATTTTCATGCGACAAGCAAACTATTGAAAGTAACATGCACTTGATCAAATATTCGAAATTGTGCACATTACTATAGTTTGCAAGGTTAGTAATTAAATTTTCTTTCAAAAATTCCAAAGGCAAAATATCAACATCTTGAGTGTAACAAACAATATTAAAAGATAAAAAGGCTCCTTCAAATACTTCGGGTTTGATTTTTCGAGCAAATAATCTAAGCATTTTGTAGACTTCTTGTGAATTCAACTTTGTGACGGAACACAAATGCGCAAAAATCATATAAGAGGCAATGTAAAGCGATTGAGTTTTCATTCGAATTGCTTTCGATAAAGCGGAGACAATCATGTTAATTGTGTCTTCGCTTGTGGTTCGTTCAAGAAGATTGAGACAAAATGACACCAAAAAAGAAGAAAAAAGAGAATTTTCAGGATCAATTTGTAAGGATTTAAAAACAGAATCTGTAATAAAACGAATAAATTCTACACTTGAAATGCAGTGTTGCAGAAGTAAAGATTTGGCCAGCGGAACACCACTTTCTTGTATGTTTTTGAGCCAATACCATTGACTGTTGCGTGGATTTTTAACAGCTGAACAAGTCTGAAGAAGGCGAACAAATTGACGAGTTTCGTGGTAAGGCAAAACTGATCCAATCAATGCATTCATATTGTACTCATTTATTTTATATCGATAAATGAGCCACTCTATCGTTTTGTGAGTGTCTGACAGTTGAAAATACTTGGAAGCTACTCGAAAGAGAAATTCTTCAATAATTACGTCTATTTTGTTGTTTGATTCCTTGGTTTCAACTCCGCGGTCAAATTTCTTGCTTGATTCATGGAAAAGTGTTTCCTTAAAAGTTTCCACATATGGATCGATTTTGATAATCCCTTCTAATCCAGACAGTGCTAATGAAAAGTGAGTATCTGCGTCGATGGTATTCGCTTCTAAAAAATCATATAAAAATGAAGCTGAACCATGAGTTTCCTTATGGGCAGAAGTTTGAGGCAACTTGAGCAATTCCAGTTGGCGAGCCAAACTAGTCTTGGCAGCCATTTTTCAGAATATTAAATTCCGGGTGATTGAAATCGATGAAAATTTAAGAACTTAGGAATCCAACGACAATTTCCATGTAAACCACAGCTGAACTGAACGCACATGACAACACGTGGGAAACAAGCCACAAAACATATGCCCTCATATATGACGTACTCGCTCTTTTGAAGTAGTAGACTTACAAGCTACTACAGTAGTGTCACTGATATCCCTCATAATATGATAATAATATAATAAATTATAAATATAGGGAGTATGTATTGAAAATCTGTGCACAATTATTTTACATATTACTGGTTATTTATATTGTATTGTATTTTATTTACTTCAATACAAACATGATCGGTAAATTACAGAAATGCCTGCTCACGAATACATCACACATTATCTGATATAGAAGCATCGAATGGAAATCAATACATTTCGTCGTACATATATTCAAAGTTGTTGTGGAATATGTTGGTCAACAATCCAGACGAGTCAGAAATTGAGTTATCGAAATACTCCTACAAATGTACAAAATTAATTATTGAACGAATTATACTTAAATCCCGCTTAGATTTTAGTATTAATTAACTTACTGGCGTTTTGTCGATTATTGAAGTAATCAATTCACTGTGTAAGTACCTCCGATGTGGCATTTCTCGAAGGCAACCACCAGGCATGCTCATGCCATGAAGAATAAGCTCTGCACTTGCCAAATTAGACATACTCCCATCTTGCTTCTGGAATTTAGTAATAAGATATCACTAATTGTTCAAAGCTGGTCGAACCTTACCGTGTTTTGAACATAGAGACCCCAATCCCCTTGAGGATTCTCGCCCCAGAACTGAACCGAGGTAAGATTCCAATTGTGAAAACCTTGGATCGAATTGTCCCGATTACGGGGATGCATTAGCACAGAGATGGTTTCTATAAATAAGTGGAAAAATTAGATTATTTGATTGATCCTACATGATATGACTTACCGTGGGGAGATAACAAGAAAATTCGAAGATTTCCGCGTCGGTTTGAGTTCAAATTTAAACGTATTTGGACATGTTCCAAAAAACGAATTGGACATTTTTCAATATCGGCGACAGAGAAAGGCACCTTAACCATTTTTCCATCGGGCACTAATGCTGGAAGACTAGTTCGAATATTAAGTTGTAAAAATGTAAAATATAGCTGCTATTTTGTATTTAGATATTTCCACTTACATATTTGCATTTTTAATGACGCAAATTGTCTTTTCGGGTACATTTTCCCATTCGAGTGCCGCTCTGACCAATGAATGCGCCATTAACAGGCCGAATCCAAATTGACTGTTGTATAAAAATCCTGCCGAGTTGCGCTTCCAACCTGAGACGGAAAATTAGAATTATTGAGCAAACATGGGACATACCTTTGTTATCAGCCAAAGGACCAAATTCGGAGGTGCATACGATTAAATGCTGTACATCACGCCAGGTTAAGTTTGGACTTTAAACAAAAAGAAATTAACCATTTTTGAATTAAATTATTTATACTTACTTTGCCTCTAAAACAAGTGCAATAATTCCTGAAGCAATTGGGGCAGCTGCAGATGTTCCAGAATGATCCATTGTACAACCATTGTGAATATCTGTTGTCGGTATTTTTCGATCTTGATAAGCGCCACTTGAATAAGCGACGGCTAAAGTCGATGCGCACCTCTCTCCATACCATGGAAACTGTCCTGATTCGCTGACACTTCCTATTGAGATAGTGTAGATTGAACTGACATAGCCATCACAGTTACAGTTGTCTCCTTTTGATCCACCATTGCCAGACGCCCAAACGTAGATACATCCTCTTCCTTTCCGACCGAACATGATACCTTTTTCTAATGCCTCTTGGGCGAGCATCTTGGGACCATCCACAGTTTTTCCATCTGAAAAATAAAAGATTTTGATTTTTTGTCAGAGAGATAAATTAACTCAAACTAATCTTACCATCACTTGGCCCCCAACTAGAGCTGTAGATATCGATGTAATCGTTCTTGAAAGAAAGGGCGCGTGCTTCATTTATATCTGATAGATCACCATCCAAGCATCGAATACCTGTTGATAGAAAACAATTAACTTAGGGCAGATCATCACTGTTTTGATCAATTACCTCCAATTTTGGCATTATACGCCACCCCAACGCCACATTTACCGTTGTGAGGGGCCATGGCAATCTCACCAGCACATCTTGTTCCATGCGCATTGCTATTTTGAAGGTCATACCTAGGTGCTTTATAAATTAAATTACTTATGTAAATTGTGAACAGATTATAAGAATACATGGATCGTTGTCCCCGTCATTCACATCTACACTGGCATTGTGGTCCTATCAACAGAAATTTCTTGATACATGAAATAATTAGGTTTTGATTAAAAACTTACATAATTTGATCGAAGATCGCTATGTCTCCATTCTAAGCCTTTATAATTATAATGAGAGAAAAATTAGCGTATATCAAAAGATTAATTGTCATTCAAACCGTCATCAAGAACAGTCACTACGACTCCGTTGCCTGTAAATCCCATATCCCACACCTAATAAGAGATAGTAAATGAATATAATGTTGAGAATAGTGTGCAACTCGACTTTACATTGGTGATGCCATGGTCCCACTTGGAAAGTCCTTGATTGTGAATGTACCACTGATGAGGCCATAGTTCGTCATTGTAAGTGTGCGGAATGTTCGTTTTACCAATGTCGAAGCCAAACACAAATTGTTTTGTTTGTTCCAAAATGTTTCGCATAAATTTTGAAGTCAAAGTCTTCTTCTTGTTGCTTATCTCCGGTCGATCGAAGTCGGCAATCAACTCTCGTTTCACGCGAGTATTTGCTTGTTGCTGTTCCGCCCATAAAACAGATGGATCTTCATTCAGTTCACTTGTTAAGTTTCCTGCATGTCTTTTGAGTCGATTTTTTAGGTGGCGTTTTTTCATTACGTAAATATCCGAAAAACCTTCAAGCTTAAAAATGTTTATGTTAATAGTGAATGAATAACAATAATTCATAAAAATTATTACCTTTTCGACCAACTCATAACCATAGTTGTTTGCGAGTTGCTGAGCATCAGTGATGTTGCCATTGATTTTCACAGCCCATATGTTGAGAAATAGATTGTTCTCCGTTTGAGACTGTGCCGAATAAGCACAGGCTAAGATGTAAAAGGTAATTATATAGTTAACTCTCATAGTGACCGCTTCGAACAAGATTAACTAAATGTACCTGGGCTCTGAATTTGATGGGGAGGATTTAAATAGGACATTCATTTTGAATTTGTTTACTTTTAGTTTTGTATTTCAAATTTCATTTCAGGTATGCACCATTGATATGAACAAGCGAAATATACTACTCTCTGTTTGCACTAAAATGCACGAACTGACCATTCGATCATAACATAGAGAGCTAGCCACATCAACAGACTATCCGTCAAACAAATGTCCAATTTGTCAACAAGAATACTTACTCAGTTACCATGCACATTTGCAATAATAAAACTTCAGATAAGGCCAAATTGTGTTTATCGATCTCTGATTGACGATCGACGATCAGTCGATCACACTGAGTCAATCCTGCAAGTTCAAATTTAAAATTTAAAAGTTTCGAGTTGAATGATTATTAAATAATTCATAAAAAATTTACTTGGATCTGATATTGCGACATTTAGCGCCAAAAGTGAGCAATTCAATCGAATCTATTCACTCGCTCCAATACGTCATATGTGGGACTAATGGCTGGAACCGTTCACACAGTACGTGCTATCACAGTTGGCTGTTCTTTGGTGGCGGTTTGGTCGCATGCCACTGCCCCGCCGTACAGCGCGTCTCTTTGTGTCAAGCGGCCGTGCGTCTGTTGTGCTTGGTCGGTTTGCTCTGGCCTTGTGTTTACCTTTACTCTGTTTACTCTGGTCACTTGGTCGAATAAGATTTGCCATTTTTCCACGTGCTACCAGTTGACCATTCATTTGTCTATCCTTGTCTTGATCAGAATCAGTTAGTTAAATGTCATCATGTTTACTTATTATATTTAAATCACTTCAACGCCAAAAGTACCACCGACTTGTTTCATACCGGTTATTGCTAATTTAATCGCTCATCATTTATTGTTCCATCATCTCACTTTTTAATGCTTTTGATTTAAGTTTATATTATAATTTTTTAATCAAAATTATTACTTTTACCTTTTCTGACAAAATATTTAAATCAAAATGTACAATCTGTAAACTCATTGGCATATATGGTTTCGGTATTTTGTGAAAGTGTCTACGCAAATTTGCATCAAAAGTCAAGATCTGGTCAGATGAATCGAAGAAAATTTACAGAGGCATACATAGACGAATGTAAAGTTGAAGACGACGAATTGGCGGATTTTCCCAGATTAATTGATCTTGACAATAAAATCACCTGCGAACACTTTATTGCATTCAAAAATATAAAATCTTACATTGATAGATACGTTCAAGCATTTCAAATGTTTATTGTTCCAACGGAACTTTGTCATCATCAAGTCAAAGTAATTATCTTTAACTTTTTCATACTGATTGTTTCAAACCAGGTCGTTTCTTACAGGCAAGTTTATTTAATTGTCAGCACCCTGATTGTGAAGGCAAAATAGCACCTCGACTTCATATGTGTCTAGAATGTCGAACTGTGGGTTGTTTCGATTCAGAACATATTCATCAACATGCTGAAAAGGAAGGCCATATACTAGGTATGATGTGAAATATGATTCGCTGTTATTAATTTGTATTTGGCATTATGCAGCAATGGATTTGTCGTATGGTAACATATACTGTTTTGCTTGTTGCTTTTATATTATCGACGAAGATCTAGAGAAAGTAACGCAAGACATAAGGAAAAATGTATTACCCACAAATCCATATATAGAATATCAATGGAAGCCAATGGAAAGAGAAAGGATATATCTCGGCACTTTTTGCGCCAATAATTATTCTACTAAAAAAGACTTTTATGGTAAACTATTTCTCAAATAAAATATTTTCTGTATACTTAATCGTATTAATTATTTTATTTTTTTAAAGGTCTTCGCGGACTTATTAATTTGGGCAGCACTTGTTTTATGAACTGTATTGTTCAAACACTCTTGCATACTCCGATATTGACACAATATTTCTTATCGGATTTGCATCATTGCAAGTTCGTTGATGGTAGTAAATGTTTGGTCTGTGAAATGGGTCGATTATTCCAAGAAGTATTATAGTCTGTTTGTTATGTATTTTTATTTAATATTTTTTTTTGTAAATAGTTTTATTCAAGTCAAAATACTCCTCACATTCCATATCGGTTGCTGCATTTAGTTTGGACTCATGCTAAACATTTGGCAGGCTATGAACAACAAGATGCGCATGAGTTTTTCATTTCAACACTTGACATATTGCATCGCCACTCTACTGGTAATTTTTTTTAAATTGCTAATTTTGTATATTTTATTAAACATTTTATTCTAGGGAATAATGATATTTCGACAAATAAACACTGTGATTGTATTATAGATCACATATTTACAGGTAGTCTCCAATCTGATGTTGTTTGTCAAGCTTGTGGGTACGAATATTTATGATTTAACTGCAACTGTAGTGATGCAATTTTTGTTTTGTTTCAGTGGAGTCAGTTCTGTTGAGGATCCAATTTGGGACTTTAGTCTCGACCTTGTAAATACTCACCTTGAGAATGGAAGACAAATCAAAGAACAACAGCCTTTATCTTTGTATGATTGCCTAAATCTTTTTACGCGAACGGAACATCTAGGTAGTTCAGCGAAAATAAAATGTAATAATTGTGATAGTTATCAGGAGTCTACCAAACAATTATCACTTAAAAAATTACCTATTGTAGCTAGTTTCCACCTAAAGGTATTATGGCTGTGATTCAATTAATTACAAATTTATACCATTAATTATCATTTAGCGTTTTGAGCAAACAAATCGTTTTAACAAGAAAATATCAACCTTCATCTCATTCCCTTTGAAGTTAAACATGACTCCATTTACTTCTACAAAAATTGGACATCAATCCAAGAGCGTTGATGAAATGGACATTGATGAAGATGAGAAAAAAACATTAGTCGAAGAAGACAATAAGTAATGACACTTATTGACAATTGGTTCATATTAATTTTGTTCTATTTATAGTTATCATTTATTTGCTGTGGTAAATCATAGTGGAACTCTTGAGACTGGCCACTACACTGTATTCGTTCGACATTCTGATTACTGGTACAAATGTGATGATCACTTTGTGATGAAAGCTACTGAAAATGAAGTCTTAGATAGCGAAGGGTGAGTTATTATGCTTGTTATTGTACTTCTTCATTATAATCTACTTTTTTTAGGTATTTGCTATTTTATCAAAGAGGAACGGTGCGATATAAATCTGAGTTCTTAGCTTCGTACACTGAGCTATGATTCGTATTTGTAAATGTTCAAATTGTGATATATTTATGTAGATTTATCCAAAACATTATTAAAGTACCAATCAACTACAAGATTTGAATTAAATTATGATGCCCGCCACAATGCCTGGACTGATTTACTTACTTACTATTACATTTTACATTGTCAAATGAGTTAGGAATTTAATTATTGATTTTTAATTGTTATAACCGTTATGTGATATTTACTTTGACTGATTTGTCTCAACAGTATTGGGGTGACTGTTTTGCGCAGTGGCCAACGATCAAACGATTAGTTTAACTATATCTGCTATACTTATTTCAATCAAAATGTGCTCAATTTGTTCAATTTGGTGATTCCTTAAAGCAATAAATGAAAATTTTGTTAACTCGATGTGCAATTTATAGTTTAATTATTTGCTTTGGACATCTCCATTGATTCTTTTGGTCAGAGGTGTTCAATATGAAGGTATTGGAAAACTGTCAAGTGAATCGTTTGGCATTGATCTCAATAGAAAATACATCGATTGGCATAACATCAACTGGAAAAGGGTTAAGTACAAATTGATAACAGAAGAATTGATAATTCAATTAAGATTTTCGATGGAGGTGGGAAGAGGTTGTTGACATAGCAAACGTATCACTGCCAATCTTTTTTAAGCTCAAACGTCCATTCCCACTTGAGATGTTCATTGTTATCGTCATCGGTGAATAGCGACTTTACCGTATATGTGCCTCGCGCTAGCATTCCTGATGGCATCTCTTCCACTGGTGTTGTGTACGCTTGGAGCTCGGTTTTGGGCGCATAAGAACCGACCATGTTGCTGGTTTTCACCACTTTGACACCATGTCGGGAGATCTTCTGAACAAACTTCAGTCCCGTTACAATTTCACGTTGAACAAAAAAATTGATTCGAAGTCTATATTGAATGCCATCCTTGATGGTGACTACTTGCTTTTTGACTTTGTCCAAATCTAATAATATGCATATTTACTAGTGTTAGACAATCAAAATGCAAATGTTACCTTTGCTAAGATCAATAATCAAATCAGGACGACCATCAACCACGAGTGCCAAGCTTTTCACAATCACTCGGCTTGGAACATTCTCATCAACAATGACTACATTAGAGATGGCACATCCCAGCAGTGATTCTTTGTATTTTTTCAAGCTCTCGTCGTCTTCGTCGGCTTTGACAATCTCTGACAAAGTTTTCTCAGCTGGTGGTTTGTAGCCAGGAGTGAGTTCATCGTCATCTTGCACAATATCATCGGCCATTTCTGTTGTTGGTATGGTTGGTTGGCTCGTCAATTGGCCAGAAAGAAAGTGGTAAAATCTAAAATTGAGACACTTGTCTAATAGGAGACAAACAACTAAATGGCAATCAGACAGCAACAAGCAGACCAAGCAACAACAGCAGCAGCAGCGGCACAGAGGCAAAGCCGATGCTGTCCAATCGATACACAAGTGACGTACTCGCAGGCAAGAAGGCCGACGCCTAATCATGAGCACTGCAATCGGTGGGTGTGACTGCCTCCATCACCACAAAGGATCGTAATGGAATCCATACAATGGATCGCTCACTAATATTTATTTCTTCTTGCTTTCTTTACTATTCCGACCTCACCATTCTCGGTTTGCAAACTGCAAAAAAATTCTTCACAATTGGACCATATTTCGTCAATGAACTATCTAGTTTTGGGTGCCATTAGGCAGGATTCAGTCACTTGTTGGTTGCCACGTAGATAAAGCACTGATGTGTCTGTCAGTTGTGACATGTGCATCGTGTGTCTAAACATGACCAGGCATTGACGATTTGTGCGCAGAATAGAAACAGATATCGCGATATGCCTCGAAACATTCGAAATCTCCAATAAGCCGTGGTAGCGGAAGTTGAATGTATTTGTGTATTATTCCTAGTAATCATTGCCGTAAAATGACATTAGCGTAATTGCCGATTGCAATTAGATCTGTGCATTCAGTATTTAATATTTGGGCTAATTTCATTTTCAATTGGCTCAAAAATGAATCTGTCAAACAGAAACAGAATCATTGTGATTTCTTAGTGGCAAACACTCAACGTCAATCTAATTTTCGCATTCATTACAAGTACAAAACTATTCTTTCTTTGAATTGTTGCAAATTAGAAAAGCGCCTACATTCTAATATAAATAGATGCAGTTTACATAAACAGTTCTGTGCACTTCACATGGTGAATTCGAGTTGAAGCAATAAATATTGTATCGAAGCAATTTACATTCCATACATTGAAAACAAGGCCGATTGATTTGCCCAACAGCTAGTATGTGAGCGCGCAAGAATTAGTACACAAAATTTATGATCCGATTAGTAAAGATTCTTCTGTGCAAGAATTATGCTATTACCTAAATTGTGATTTCCCCTTATGCAAGATAATTGATCACAAACGGCTTCAAAATCATTCCTGATATAGTGGAAAAGTGGCCAATGCACGTGTCTATGTCATGTCGTTTATGAACAGCTTCCTGACACGAAGCATACCGTGTACACGGCGATTGTCTATTTTCCGCTGTAGCTGACTTTTGACTGCATCTTTTTGCGACGTTCTTTTTGCCCTTTACCCTCAATTGTATCATTCGGAATAAGTCAATACCCGATACTGTAAGTTAATTGCACTTAGTCACATCGGTAATTGTATCACTTTGTTCTCAAACGTGAATAACAAAGAATAATACCCAGTTTGACTAACTGCCGGTACTGATTTCATATTTTCTTTTATTAGAGCTCTGATTTAAACATGGCTGAAGGCGATCTTCTTGTGGAAGAAAATTCCAATAACAAGTTTGTTGGTAACAATACCGACACTAATGCTCCCGAAGAACAAGAGCCGAATTTTGATGACCCAGAAGATTTTGTGGATGATGTTAGCGAAGAAGGTTTGTAATAATAATAATTATTTATTTTTACAATATTTTATTTTTATTACAACTTGGCAGAGCTACTTGGTGACATTTTAAAGAACAAGCCTACTCAAGATTTAGGACTTAAAAGTGTGATTATTGTTGATGGTATTCCTCAAGTTTCTCAAGAACGATTCGAAAAACTGAGAAATGTTTTGATCAAATTGTTCTCGAAATGCGGTACGATACTTAAGGACTATTTTCCATTGGATGAAAATAACGCTACCAAAGGGTTTGTATTTGTATTTTATTAATAGATAGATTAAATATATTTATGATTTTATTTTATTTTTAGATATGCATTTTTGGAATACGAAAATTCGGAACAAGCACAGGAAGCTACAAAAACTTTTAACGGCCATAAGCTGGATAAGCATCACGTCTTTTCAGTCAATATTTTTCAAGATATTGACAAATTTTTGAACATACCTGACGAATTTGAAGAGCCAACTCAGGGCGAATACATTGATAGAGGCAACTTACGACAATGGCTACTCGATCCAGACTGTTACGACCAGTATTCTGTTGTCTATGAAGGAGGAGAATCAACAGCAATCTATTCGAACTCAACCCCGGAACCTACACTAGTAAAAAAGAGGAACAATTGGACCGAACAATCAATCTACTGGTCACCTCTTGGTACCTATATGGCCACTTTTCATAAACAAGGAATTGCTTTATGGGGTGGTCCCAATTTTATTCAACTCTTTAAGTTTGCCCACGAAGGTGTCTCTTTCATTGATTTCTCACCTTGTGAACAGTACCTAGTTACCCTTTCACAATCTCTAATGCTAACCAATCAAGAGAATGCCATTATAATTTGGGACATTAGGATGCAATCTATAAAGCGAACCTTTTATGCCGAGTGCACTCAAAATATTTCTTGGCCAATTTTCAAGTGGTCTTATGATGATAAACACTTTGCAAGAATTCAAAGTGACTCTCTTTACATTTACGAGACCGAAGCGTTTTCTTTGCTTGATAAGAAATCTATGAAGATAAACGGCATTCAAAATTTTTCATGGAGCCCTTCGCAGAACATTTTGGCATATTGGGTTGCGGAAGATCAAAATGTACCCGCTCGAGTAGCTCTTATCGACATCCCATCTAAAACTGAATTAAGAGCTAAAAACCTTTTTTCTGTTGCTGATTGCAAAATGCATTGGCAAAAGAATGGCGATTATCTTTGTGTAAAAGTAGATCGTTACACTAAAGCTAAAAAAGAAAGAATTGATGCTTCAAAGTACACTGGCATGTATTACAATTTTGAATTATTTCATCTTAGAGAAAAACAGATTCCCGTGGACAGCATTGAGATCAAAGAACCTGTGGTTGCTTTTAGTTGGGAACCTGTTGGCTCAAAATTTGCCATCATCCATGGTGATCCTCCATTGCACAGTGTTTCTTTCTATGGAATTAAACAAGGCACTACAGTCGCTCTTCTCAGTAAGTTATTTTTTTTTTGTAAAAATTATAACCATAGTATTTTTTATAGAAAAATTTGAGCAGAAACAATGCAACACTTTATTTTGGTCTCCTACTGGCCAATTTATTGTTTTAGCTGCTTTGCGAAGCTCTAATTATGCCATCGAGTTTGTTGACACGTCTGATTTTACCGTGTCCAACACTCAGGAGCACTTCAAACTTACTGATGTTGAGTGGGATCCAACTGGCCGTTATGTAGCTACAGTTGTCAGCTACTGGACAAATAAGGTATATAAACTTTTGAAATAAATAAATAGTGAATTTTATTGATTATTTTTACTCAATTAAGGCTGATAATGCTTATTGGATCTGGTCTTTCCAAGGACGATTAATTCGAAAACAACCTCTTGAACGTTTATGCCAGTTTCTGTGGCGTCCACGACCACCATCTCTAATAAATGACGAAAAAATTAAAGAGATCCGTAAGAACATTAAGAAATATGCTGAAGATTTTGATGCCAAAGATCGTTTGGCCCATTCAAAATTATCTAAAGAAATCATTGCCAAGCGTCAACAACAAGTTCGTGAATATAAAGATGTTTTGGAAAAGAACCGACAAATTTTGCAAGAGAACCGCGAAAAACTTCTAGAGTTACGTGATCTTGCCCAAGAAGAGGAACAAGAATATGAGGAAGAAGAATATGAATTTCTCATTAAGGAAGAAGTTCTTCCATTAGATTAAAAATTTAGTTTCTGTAGATGATTAATGAGAATGCTGTACTTGAATCATGTGGTATATTTGATTTCTACCGATTAGCTACCGATTATTTTATAACATTTATTCGTAAAATATACAATTTTAAAAATAAATCACCTAGAATATAATGAACAAATAAATAAGCTGTACACCTAGAGCTCTTCAGATCACAGTTTGTCACTTCTTTTCTTTGATATTCAAAATCTCATCAAAGCTAACAATTTTTTCTCTGGGCTTTCCCTCCTTCTTGCCCTGTTCTCGTTCATACTGATCAATTCGTTGCCAATCAATAAAGTTGACTACTTTAGAGTTTCGTTGTTTGAGCAGAGGCTCAATCGTGTTATAGCCTTGTTTTTGGGCGCTACAATTGAGCAGGCCGGCTTCAATATCTGTCAAAATATTCTTGCCAACTTCAAAACTAGCATTCATTGTGTTTATGATTACGCCAGTAGCACCAAATGCAGCCCAACCGGAACAATAAAGACCGGGGTTGTTGTCAACTCTGCCTTGCTTGTTTTGAATAACACCCAGTTTGGTGTCAAACGGCAACGAATCGTCGATAGGAGTGCTTCGATAACCAATACTACGGATAACTAGTCCACACTTGATCTCTTCAATTGGCTCGTCTAATGTCTTGATGATCTTTCCATTTTCGCCGACGCAATCATCTAAAATGTTGGATTTTAATCGAATACATTCCACATACGGGCTTGCAGTATCTTCATTAGAAATTATTTCAATTGGTGATAGGAAAAACTTCAAAATGCACTCTTTAGAGTAATTTTTGTTTGTGTGAGAATCATCGATTATAGTTTTGTATAACTCAGCGAACCTCTTGCGCGGTCGTGGAAGAGAGTTCTGTCAAATTGAAAATTGAACTTAACAGCACTAATATAGTTAGTATGCATACCAATAGCGCATCGTTGAAGTGTAAATTAGTTGCCTTATTCAAATCAACCATTACATGGCAATCTTCCATCTTAGTTAGCTCTCTAAATTCTTTAATCTTGAATGACGCTTGCAGTGGACCTCTACGACCGACAATGATTACTTTTCTGATTTTACTATTTATCAACTTCGCAAAAGCATGATTTGTTATGTCTGTTTTCTATAAAAATGAACATATTATTGACGAATATCTATCTATTACAAACCTTTAAAGAATCGACAGAAAGTAATAAAATTCGAGCACAATCCAAAGCTACATTTCCTTGTCCAATAATGATGGCAGTGTCGCAATCTAAAGACACATCCAAATCTTTGTCTTGAGGAATGCCGTTGTACCAACCCACAAAGCGTCTTGCTGAAATTACATTTTTAAAATTTTCACCCGGGATATTTAGAAAAGAATCTTGAGAAGCGCCATAGCAAAATACAACGGCATGATAAGAATCTCTCAATTCTGTTAACGTAACATCGGTGCCGATATTAATATTTCCAATAAAGCGAGTTCGTTCGTTTAGCGCAACCTTTGTAAATGAGTTTATTACATTCTAAATGTCAAAGCAATGGTCAATATAATAAAAGCAAAGGCTAAGCAATTCATACTTTTACTTCTTGATGATCAGGAGCAACTCCAAATCGAACTAGTCCAAAAGGAACAGGAAATTTTTCATAGATATCAACAGAAACATTTGAATTCTATTAAAATAGCAAATTAACAAACCACCAACCAAAAATCTATGGCGAAACACTAGTAATTACAAACTTTAAGAAGCTGTTGTGTTGTATAGAAGCCAGCCGGACCACTGCCAATCACAGCGATGTTGTACTTCGTCTGTAATGATGCATTCGAGTGCAGGGTACGAGTTAGGCGATTGTACAAAGAACATTGCTGATTTGTCGTCACTTTTCCAGAATAAGACAATCTTATGCAAGGCTTGGACAGCGACCTCAACATTGATCTTGAAATCATCATCGCCATGTCACCAAAACAACCAAGGCAACTTTGAACGTAATTTTGGTCACAGAAATAGAGGACAGAAAATTTATAAACACTACATAGATAATGTGCACATTCCTATAAATAGTTAATTGGGCAAATGCTGACAAATCAAATAAGCAAATTTTATCATCAAAACGATAAATTAGCTCCAAACCAAAATTTATTCAGAAAATGGACTTTGAATGGAAGAGCAAACATCCGTTTGTACCGAAGCAAACCATTCTAGTACATGTGAACATGTGTAAATCATATGATTCAATCGGTGATGAACGACTATTTCATTCATCGATTATTCATTCTCACATGGTAAACAAGCTGTGTTTATATTTGGAATTCGTCTTGATAAGTTTTTAAAAACTCTTTTTGTTGAGCATTCGTTGGATTATGAATTCTTTTGTTCGATTCACAAACTTTCCCAATTCAAAATTTCTGCATAAATGCTTATACCGTCAACATGTCTTGTTTTCCAATAGGATAATTCCAATTTATCAAATCAACATCTTTGGTAAATCAAATAATACAATTTTTAAAAATGTACTTTTCGTTCAGTCGAATCGAAATTTTTTTACGAATCGACATAACTTTAATCAAACTGATTACAAAAGTCAAGAATTTTTGAATTTGGAGCAATATTTTGATCAAGTTAAACTAAAACTAACCAACAAAGAGATCAATCATCAACGACCAAGTAATCTCAAATTTGTAGAGTATGAAAACTTATTTGCTTATAATGCAATGAAGAATACCAGAGATTATCATCAAACAGTTTATAAAGTCATTCAAAAAGTGTCAGCAAATGATAATTTAAAATGGCCCGCAGATTTAACTAAATTCTTATTTGAAACTGGTCCAAACGAGCAAATGAACACTCTTATAGAACAATTACAAACAATGAGCACACTTGATGTTGTGCAATTTCAGAAATATCTTCTTAGTGTAATTCCCTTTTCTGGAAATGAAATCAATTGGGACAGATTATATTTAAATTCTAATTTTTGCAAAATTTGGAAAACTTTGGACACCGTTTCAAGTAGTTTACTTGAAAAATCTCCGTTGGATCAGTCTTTATATGAAATGTTAGCAATTTCTAGTCTTTGGTTTGAGCTTGGCTTAGATAAGCATGTTGTTTTTAATCGAATTCTTATACGGAAACTTTTGAACTACAATCGAGACTTAGACAAAGTATCCCTTCTTCACCTGATGTTTTCCCTCAACGTGAATCGTTCTATTGACAGCCACTATCGCAATTCAGTATTTTCAACTGTGGCTTCTTTCTTGAACAAGAACGAGGATATAAACTTGGATGAATTGTCTATTATCGCTATGGGATTTTTCAAGACACAAACTAAAATGCCCAATTCGTTACTCACAAAATTTATTGATCTTTGCGTGGAAGACTTTTCAAAAGATTCTTGTGAAATGAAGAGTACCATTTCGGTGGCTTCAATTTTGAAATTGATTCGGTTTTCATTAGAAACAACCGAATTTGATGCTCGGGTATTGAGAAATGAAATCAAAACAATGGTCGATCTCATCTGTACACAGAAATATCTACTTGATTCGAATATTTGTTTAACTCATCTGATTTTACTCCTTAATTCAGCCTATCTTCAAAATTGTAAAAAACTTTACAAAACCATTTTTGATCGTATGATTTCAAATCTGGAGGGATTCCGTATTAAAGATATTGAAAGAATTTTGTTTTGTTTGGCAAATGTGTTGTTTATTTGTCCGAATTCCAAGTTAAAAACGTTGGAAGAGTATTTGATGAAATCCGAAGAAAGCCAAATTTATCCTTACCATGTGTATAATATCAGTTATTATTTGCTGATTCTCAATTTTTACCCTCACAAGTTGCTTGAACTGTGCTGTAATAAAGATTTTCTAACGAAATCAATTGGTATGTAATAAAGAATGTTTTTATGAACGATAATTATTAATATTCTTATACTTTCCAGAATCCTTTAAAATGACCTTAAACGACACTCTACTAATCACCGATACAATTCTTCGGCTAGAAATGAAGAATCAAAATATTTTGACACTTGGCCAGATTTCTGAATACAACAAGTCCCAAATTACTGATTTGGTAATCGACTCAAACACTAAAAAAGGGCGTTTTGTGAAGTCAATTGGCACAATTTTATCAGAACATTATGCAAGCAATTTTCGTTTTATGTATATATTTTCTTTCTCCAAGTATCCATTTCCAATAATTTTGAGCAATCAATTAACTAAAAAAGTAGGGAATACGCCAAATAAAAATTTATTTGAGGAAGCCCATCCATACACTCACGAATACATCAAGCCCAACTATTTCAGAAAAAGTGTCGCAATCCTACCACTGCTAAACAAAGACAAAACTTACGGTCCTAACATACGCGGTTTTGCTCATATTAACAAAAGATTATTGGAAAAGTTGGGTTTTCAAGTTGTCATGCTTGAACAGAGGGACTATCCCGACTTTATTCTTCCGGTCAACCTTCAAACACCAAACTCCGACAGTTATCACAAATTAGTTGATTCTTTGTTAAAGATTGTAGATTCCACTCGCAAAACCTTGTAAATGAATTATATATTTATATATGATTATTTCTAGGAGTCGTGGGGGACGTTATCGTGAGGTGTCACGCTAAGCGATGGACTCAAAACCATTCGAACGGCCCACTCCGAAGGATTTGTATTGACGGGTGGGCGAGACAAAAAGTTTATTAAATATTATTTAATAAATAATCACAACCAAATTATAGTCGCAGTTTTTTATAATTATTTAATACGATTTAAGTGATAAAATGTATAAATCACATATTACAATATTCATGTCATTATTTCAATTGGATTCTCTATTAGGAGTCATCGATTCTTGTTCGACACTTGTGGATTTGCTGCTGCATGTAGTGAGCATTTCAATTAGTTGATGCAACCGCCCGCAAAGTTGTTTAGTTGTGCGACTTTGTTCGAATTGTTCGGCGAGTCGTTTTGCAACACTTTCAAATACTTGTTCATTCAGTTGAGTGATGTGTGAATCAAGAATAATTGAACGACACGCTTCAAGAAGCATTCTATCCTCGGCCATTGTCCATTCGGTGGCAATGTTTTGTTCAGTTTGGTTAAGCTCGGTTTGGCTGTTGAGTTGTTCCAAAGGCTTTACAGGTATTGACAAGGCCTTTGGTGAACTGATTATAGTATCGTTAGCGTTATTGATGTATTCAATTAGCTGTACTTTTTTGGCAAAGCTATTGAAATGAGGCAAATATATACGGCCAGCTATAAATCGAATAGCACAAGAAGGACAATGTTTGGAATTTTCGCTTGTCTGTGTGATCGGCAAATGACAGTTGCAAGGACATTGGCTTGTGCTGTATTTGAGATCATTCTCGTCGATGGGAAGATGTACATTTTCGAGATTTAACTCCATATCTAGAGTGAGATTGTCCTTGACTAGTGTAAATTCATCAAAGTCTTCGGAATTTGAGTAAAGATAGCGCACAGGCGAATCATCAAGAAATAGAGAGGAAAACTCATCAATCAACAAATTTTGACCATTGAGAATTTTAGAAACTACAGATTTAATTTTAGTTTTAGTTTCTTCGTTGTCGATCTCAGTAAGAAGTGAATGTTGATTGATCTGATTGAGTGACTTAATTAGGCGCTGAATGCACCCGAGTTGTTGGCTGCGTTTTGAGTAAACGAAAGTTAGATAATGTTCTACTTTTCGTAAAAAGTCAAACACTCTTTTCCAGTAAAGATAATTGAATGATTCTCCACAAGCATGTGCCTGGAAGAAATCTAAAAAGAGAACCAACAGTTCAATTAGTTCTTGGATGCCATCAGTAGTTCGGCAATCGTTTGTGGTGTCTTTGTTTAAATAAAATGAATGAAGATCTACTAAGAATTGTTTGATTTTATGATAGATCGTCTTAATTTGAATGGAATCGGTTAAGCAAAGTGAGTCAGTTAGGTTCACTTTATTTCCACCAGATTCGTAATTAGCGGGCAAAAAACCAACAAGCATTTGTAGAAATTGAACATATTCATCGTGGGAAAGAATCTTTTGAGCTTTTTTCAAATAATAATGAATGAGTAATTCTTTTCGATCTTCCTCGTCATTTGAGTCAAGAAGCAATTCTTTTTGCAGAATAAACAGAGAAGTATTCCTTTGTCGAGTAATAATATCGGACTTGCGTTTTACGCAATTAACATTAGAATCGCCATCATTGGTTTGACTATGTCGAGCGCGGTTGGTTACCGCAGTCCAACTTGCTTCCATCAAAGCCATCAAGTCATTTTCGTTGTCTCTTGAATTAAATTTGCACTCATCTCCCTCGGCATCTTCTTCGGTTGATATTTTGTCAGAAGATACCAATTCTGACTCTTCATCTACAATATATTCGTCGTCTTCCTCCAATTCTTCATCTTCTTCAACAAATTCTTCGTTATACGGAGTTTCCTCGATTATTTCATTATCGCAAAGTTCTTCGGTGTCGTTCAAAACAGCTTCCTCAAATGCTTTCCTAAGAATTGATGAATCAACCTTGGATGAGAAAAAAGTCTGTTCAGTTTGATCTTTATCAGAGAAACTTATTTGTGAGTTTAAACCAAGTTCCGTTTCAAATGAATCAAAATTTACTGTTTTATTTTCAGATATTGCGTTTAGATTGCAACTCTCAACAATTTGATCATGAGATTGTGTTGTCAACAATGTTGTAGTATCGAAAGTTACTGGATTTGAAACATAGTATGTAATTGAAGTGGTGGATGGTAAAATATTTGCGGTTGCATCAAGGACACAAAGTTGGTCGCTCACTATATTTTCAACCGATTTTTTAATGTTTGTTTTTTCTGTTATAGAATCAACACAAATTTTCTTATTTTTAACAGAGTTTCTCTTAAGATTCCTTTTATTAGTTCTAGATTTTTTCAATTCTGTTAAGGTTGAAAAGTCGATATTTGAGGTAACTCCAGGCAAGCATTGGCTGTTAGAATCTGAGTTATAGGTATCGGTAGGCATGCTGATTTCAATATTTTGACAAGGATAAGTATAAGGAATTGTCATAGGGTAACTGCTAATTGTCGGAACAATTGTTGAAACATATGTACATGTTGATGTAGAGATATATGAAGGGTTTGCAACGGTTTGCAACACAAAATGATTTTGGTTATAAGAATGAACAGTATTTTTAGGTTTAATTAATCGAGATTTTTTAGAAAAATTTTCTTTGCAGCCATCATTTTCGTCAATTAATAAGTCTTTATCATCTTTTTCAGAAACCAATAACCTAAACCATTTTGGTGGACGTCTATACTTACGATAAGTGTCAGCATCAGGATCGTCGAAACACGAATTAACAGCTAAAAGCTTATTTTCACGAAAATAATAAACGATAGGATTTAAATACATTTCGTCCGATTTAGAATCATTTTCAGCCTTAGAGGAACTCATTTTGGATGATAATCGCTTTAAATGTTTAATATGAGAACTTATGCTAATAATGCTTTTCAAAGACATGTATTTTTGTTGAATTTTCTGGCAGAAATGATTGTGAATTCGGATAGATTTTGGATGTTCACTAAGAGAAGTGGCAAGAAGGAAATCTTCAGCTAAATTGAATTTCACTTTTGTGTGAAGACTGCTTAAAGTGAATCGTTTTATTGGAAAGGCCCAATCAAAGATGAAAATATCACGACGAGAAGAAATTAATTTTCGAGAGAAGTCAGATGCCATACCAAACGAAAACCGTTTTTCCGCTTTAGAAATCTCATTTCCACGTTTTTCAACTAAATGGATAGCACTTTGCAAATTGCTTATTACAAGACCAGATTTGGATGACACATCATCATTATTTTGCTCATTTTGAAAGACATCTTTTAATTCGAGCATCATTTGTTTTGACTCTGTATTCAAAGATTGCAATGTATCACAATAAGAAGAAAGCATCCATGTTTGAGTTAATGTTTGCACATGAAACCGAAGTTGTTCTTGCAACACGAACATTTGTCTGGATGTAAATTTTCCATTTTCATTAGTTTGGCAGTGAATAGAATTAACGTCAGTTGATTCAATTAAAATATTTTCATTAGGGTCATTCAAAAAATTCAAATAATCATCAATGTCAAAATCATCATCTGCATCAAAATTTTGTAAGTCTTTGTCCCAGTTGTAATCAGGATCATTTGGATCATCGCCTTCTTCTTCAAGCAATGTAGACAGTTTGTTGTCACAAACCAGATTGTGAGACGGGGAACTCGTAATGTTAGCAACATTTTGAGTATTATTCGGCAAATTTAGTGAATTAACGAATTCCTTCCACAGTTCATCGCTCAGTTCTTCCTCCATTGCAAATGGAAACTTGATCAACCCCAAAATTGATAATACAAGACAAATCTACACAAACGAACCAAAAGTGTCAGTTCATCAACTTGAGCCTCGTGCATTGAAAGAGTCTATTTCAACAGACTAAGAATCTAAACAAAACAAACATATCGAAATAGTCATATGGGGTAGTTGCAACTTGCAAGGTGCTAACTGTTAGCAGTGAGGCACTGAGTGAGCTTTGGCTGAATTTGTTTACATTTTTTTAATGCTGGATCGTTACGGTAGCCCAGATTAAGTAAGACTAATGTGTAAATTTTGTGCTTATTGATATGAATCTTAGTAAGAATCGTGAGTGTAACTTAAGTTCAATTTTGTCTCAAACCGAAATGGCTCTTCTGGATCAACTTAATCAGTCTAAAAGTATCAATGATTTGCCCATGCTGGTTGTTGAGTACATTCTCACTCATTTCCCTTATTACGAAGTGTTGCGTTTTCGTTTAATATCTCGTTACTGGAACCAAATTGTTAATGGTATGCAACATATATTATAACATGGTATATTTTCATTTATTTTTTTGCAGGATATCTTGATAAGGCAGATCGGACTTTTCTTACTGATCTAGCTAATTATAATGTTCAATGGGTCTCTGTTAAAGAACAGATTGAAGACTTCACTCAGCCCATCGAAAATGTCGCGACTACATCAAAGACAAATTTAAAGAATCGTTATGTTCCCAAAATGTCACCTCGTTACCACCATTCTGCTTGCTATGTCAATGAGTCCATGTATATCTTTGGTGGTTGCATCTCTTCATCTACTGCGTACAATGATCTATGGCGTTTTGACCTACCAAGTAAAAGGTGGCACAGAATCATTGCTGCAGGCAACGTGCCATTGCCTCGTTTCTTTTGCACTTTGACCCATTATCAAACTACAGACGACATCGCAGGCGGAGAAAAACAGTATCTTGTCCTTTTTGGTGGATTTTTGTTTGGCGATAAACTCGATGTTAAAGAACGTTTATTGTCAACAATTCACTTTTTCGATATCGACAAGAAAACATGGAATTTAATTCAAATCACGGGCGAAATTCAGTTAAAGTCTGGCAATCACTCAGCGGTGATAATTGGCGATGAATTGATTGTCTTTAATGGGCTTCGTGTGGTGGGTCAAAATGAAGTTGACAGCAAAGAGGTCTATGTGTTTGACTTAAAAAGGCACGTTTGGAGTCTACAGAAGACAAACATCACTTCCCACTGTCCTTTCATACGAACCACTATGGAATCTTACAGAAACCAATCATGTATTAGGCGTAAAGTGGTTCAAACCCCGTTTGCTCTCGACAAGCACAACATTTTGTATATTTGTGGATGCAATACTAACGTTCTTTTCATTGCCGCATTTCTCTTAAAACGATCATACTGTGGCGATAGCTCATGTCATGTGTGTCAAAACCAACCTACCAAACAAGTGCAAGAAGTTGAAACTGTTTGGCAATGGATACAAGTAGATATTTCAAGGATTGGACTCGACTTTGAATTTACTTATGGGGGTGAATTCTGCAAGATCGGCGACTTATTGGCCTACTTGACTGTGAAAAATGTAGCTATTCCAAGAAAGAACAGGCCATCTTTGGCTTCAATAAGTCAATTGAGGCCACACTTACCTCGTGAGCATATACCTTATGCAAACAAACGACTTTTACGCGAACGACGCATAGAAACACTCGATTTTTACCAGCGACACATTGAAATGCAAAATCAATTACGAATTAACGGCAATGGTCCATTGTCCGAACCTGTTGTTCACAAGAGTATACTTCAGCTTCGTTTGTTGGACACGAGTCGAGTGATTAGCGAAAATCGAATCTACAAAATGACCCATAATCACGAAATGGATTACACTGTATCACCAGAAGCCGTTTCTTGTTATTCTTTGGTGGCCTGTCGCGAATCACTTCTTCTATTCGGAGGATTTGTTATTGACGAGAAAAAGGAAGTTGAAATGGTTTCCAACAAATTGTTTATGATGGTCTCAAAGCCTGAAGTAAAGCTTAACTAGGTCTTGAATTGCCAAACTAACGCCATTAATACTGATTTGTATATTCATAATTATGAGATATATCATATTATAAGATTAATATGAATTTCTGGTGAATACAACATTTTAGTGGTCTCTGCCAGACTACTGTAAACTATTGTAAATTTTGATCTGTAACTACTCATCACATTCTGTGTGCAACATATATATCGGATTAAATATTAATATAACATACATTATCTGGATACTGAAACGCCCGAATCTAATACCAAATGATTTACTGTTTGATTATTATTTTCTTTCCCTTCACTTTGCTTGTTTACTTTATATTTGAATGGCCCTCTATTTGTAAATAATGCTCTTTATGTGTTTACAATCTTTAAAACGGTAGAATTTGCAATTGTCACTTGTTTGTCTTCTCTCAAGTTCAAAATGACATATTCTAAGTTTTTATTTCAATCTCGTCTTGTAAATGCACACACTTTTACCTCTATATTAAATCAAGGTTGGAAGATTTTTAGTTTGATTCAAAACTAATTTGTAAACATTTTATTTGTATAATTTTTCAGTAGATATAGCTGTCCGGATTGGTCCGAATTATCAAGTTGACATTCCTGAATACCAAAACATACAACAAGCAGGTTAGAATGTATTTTCTTAGAGAGATCATCTAAAAATACAATTCCATTTAGATGACCACCAAGATGAGAGTATCTTGATATGGCAGCCCAATGCGGACCGAGTGGACGATCAGACTTGTAAGTTATTATTTGAGTTGATACGTGATGCCTATTGACCATTAACCAATGCACAGTGGACGTTTACTTAAACGATGTAAAAGTCAAATATGGAATAGATTCTTTACAAGCGTTATCTGTTTTATTTCAACTGGATTATAACATTGAAGAAGCACTTGCTCAAATTTGCCACACTGTTAGTTAATTTGTTTGGTGATATTTATATAGAACTTTTATGTGATTATTCGAATTGATGTGGCTTTTCTTTTGTTAACAATGTATTACTTCAAATATACTTGAATTACTTTGGTCACTGATTTATTATTAGTTCACTTTCACGATCTCGAAACATGACCTAAGTCGATCTTCAAGAATTCTTAAGAAATTGCAAGGTTGCAAAAGCAACAAGAGGACGATGAGAAGGTAAAGCTGGCACATGAAATCAAGAATGCCCAAGATTAGACGAAGAAAGAAATTGAGAACGAGTCGATTTATCGTCGGGACTCAATACATACGATGTATTGCCATTGCAAAGTTGCGACTAAAAGTGGAGCAGAACATCGATAACTCAGCAAGGAATGCTATAAGGACTTGGGGCCATTGACGAATTGGCCAGCAAAACTGAAATTAAAGATATCGCTCAACAGATCAAGCAAATGGTTGAGAGAGACTTTGAAAAGGAAATCGAAAAGGAGAGAGAAGTGTTTGAGAAGGAAAGTCGTAATCGACAAATTTGTTTTCGAAGCCAATATGTTGCATACGATATATCATATGCATGATGTTACTCCTTCAGACGTGAGCAAAACTCGAGTACTAAGATCGTTCGATTTTTGTGTGAAAAGTCATTGCGCAGAAGTTTTGTGATGGTGTACGACATGTTCGCCACCGAGGAGAAGATATACTTCTTCATGGAATATTCTCCAACCAACTTGGGCCAAGTGATTCAACGCGACAAAAGCAGTGCTCAGGACATGAGCAAGTTGAAAATTGGCTGGGGCGTTCAGACTTTCATGCATAGCGATCGCTCAACTCTACATTCGGTCCGAAAATGCCATCTTTTGCAAGGACTCTAATGGCAAGGTAATTTGGCTTGGTTCGAGCCTTTTTTACTTCAACTTTGACCAAAAGACGTTTAAGGTTCCAAAAGCTCCCAGCACCGTTCCTGTAATAGACGCAAGTAACGCACTTGCTCATTCAATATTACAAAATAAAATAATGGATTATTAAAAATAAATAAATCAATTTATTCATAAGGTAGTAATGGTTTAAAAATATTGGACAAATTATAAGACTAAACTGAATCATTTTGTTGATGTCTGGCAAACATAATGAAAATTTGTTCTAATGTTGTGTCCGATACAAAGTAATCCTCAAATACAAACTTTTCATTGAGTTTGTTCATTTGAGTAAAAACATTGGCCCAAGTTTCGTTCGTGTCAGTGATGTGATAATGCAACAAACATTGGTGGTAGTCTTTAAGAATTGCAGAAGGAATGTACTTGATAATTTCATTCTGAATTTGATGGAAGTAATCGGTGTCCGACTCATGATCTCGCTTCAAACGAATCGCTACTGAATAACCTTGTCCATATTTGTTGCGCAAATGTTGCGTAGATCCAAGACAACGAAATTTTCCGTTGACCATGATAGCAATTCGAGAGCACAACGCCTCACATTCTTCCATGGAGTGCGAGGTAAGCACAATAGAACTCTTTAAACTTCGCTTTATGTAGCCCAAAGTTTGCCAAATTTTACGCCTAGCAGCCGGATCAACTCCAGCAGAGGGTTCGTCCAAAAATATCAGACAAGGACTTCCAATCAAAGCTATGGCAATAGATAACTTACGCCGATTGCCCCCGCTATAAGTCTCAGTTAATTTTTCGCTATGTTGTTCGAGGCCAACCATTTGAATCAAATTTTGAATATCACGTTTCATATATTGCCTAGAAACTCCACGAAGACGTGCAAACAGATAAAGTGTCTCTTCGCCAGTTAATTTTCCAAGAAGAGCATCAAACTGAGGACAATAACCGATATTGCGCTGAAATTGCTGCGAGTTGTCGAGAAGAGAAAATTGCCCACACTTGATATAAGCATTGCCCGAATTTGGTATCTGGTCACCAGTTAGCATCGAAAAAGTGGTTGTCTTACCAGCCCCATTTACACCAAGAAAACCAAAACATTCGTCGTAACGAACTCCAAACGATATTTCATCGACTGCAGTAAAATTACCAAAATTTTTGCTTAATTTAGAAACAGTGAGCAGATCAGATATTGTTGATGGGTTAGTCACTTCTTCTTCGATTCGAGCTCTTTCTCTTTCAACATCAGAATCATCAGACAGTAACATCACTTGTTGACTAGAATTAGTTTCTGGCGATTTTCGTAATTTAGAAAAGAACATCATAGAAAAGAGTCTTAAAATTTGAGTTTTACGGGCTATTTTATAAATAAATATTAGCTAAAAATCAAAATAATTTCAATTAAAAGACTTACTTTCAAAAAGTATGATTAACAAGAAGAAGAAAATTCCAGACAAAAACAGATAAGTCAGTTCAATTCCGGCTCCTAGAGGAGTGAAGTTGAAAGCGTTCTCTCTAGAATAACAATTTTGACCACATTTTGCAGGACAGCAACCCGTGAGAAGACTCTTCGAGTCATCTGATAACGCTGCACAAAAAACATCTAAATTGCCTTTCAAACTGCGGCACACACCATTCATGGCGCTTAATAGATATACTTTTTGATAGCCGTGCAATAACGAAAATATAGGCACAATTCTGACGATCATCAGTAAAGGGTTAATCCAGTTGATTAATACGTCCAAATGTGAGTAGTTGTTCAAAATGTGAAATATTGAAAATATAATATTTCCAATAAAGCCGAAAACAAGGTAAAGTAAAGTGACGAAAATAAAGCCTCCTGGTGAAGATGTGAAGAAGTAAGAAAATGCATACACCACTGGAATTGTGCTCATTCCAAATAAGAGAATCATCAAAAATAGGACTGAGGCTAAAATAAATAAAACATTATTATCATTCAATATTGAAATATTGCCATACCTGATTGCTGATCATCTTTTCCAAACATACCATTTCCACTGTCGAATATGTAAATCACGAAAAATAAAAACCCAGTTGCGATTAAGTGGTTGAATAGGTCGAAGAGAAAGTTTGCAGTCCAGAACATAACAGGCGATAATCCAGTCATTAACTGAATAAGTTTTGATTTTGAAGCTTGTTCTTTGATGGGATAGAGAATGTAGGAAGCAGCCAAAAAAGGAAAAGCAATAGGCAAAAATATAAGACAAGTTATGGCCCATGAAATGATTACTACCACTAGACCAGTATCTTGGGTGCTTTCTTGGTTGTTGATAGGAATGCTTGTTACATTTATTCGGACTTGGTCTTTCAAGTGAGTTGGGAGCACAGAACGCAACAAGGATTCATACAAAGCTACGATCGAAAGTGGAAAAGAATGAAATTGTTCACTGTTAAACCACACCCTAAAAATATCTTCACTATCGATTTCCAATCCGTAAAGGTGGTCATGTATATAATTTGTGAAGCTCTCATTGGCAACCTTCAAGTTCCATGAATTAACATCTGTTTGTTCAATCAGCGAGGTTTTGGCTCGGTACTTGGAGTTGATTGCTTGGTAATCTGGATAATATTGAGAGTCGCCTCGAAAGAAAGCTTCCGTATTTTTGCCATAAATTTTCTCAACGTTCATTTCCAATGTATTCATTTTACCCGCGGAGCGAATTTTATTGTCTACAAACATGGCCAAGGCGATAATAGCGGCAGGAATAACTAATTGCATGACAACCATCGGCCAGTATCGACGAGCAAAATGAATACGTTTCAATAAGAGCCCGATAAGTTGATTTATAAGCAACAAAGGTCCAGATATGAGATCAGATTGTTTCGAAAGCAGAAGAGCCTTGTTGTCACCATTGATAGTACTATCGTAGCACAACTTTTTTCCTTTGACTGATAAATTAACATCAGCTCCCACAGTAAGGAAAACATCTTCAAGTGTGGTGTAGGATAGACCACACGAATCGATGTGATATTTTCGTTTGTTACGTTCGATATCATCAAATAATTTAGGGAATGTCTCAAATAAATGCCGTCTTGAAGCATCCAAACCGTAAACAACCTCTGTTTCAACTTCAGAAATAAGTTTAGCTTCAGGAATATATTTCTGAAGAATAATTTCAAATTGACTAGAATTAAACTCTGTGAATTTTGCAACACGAAGACGATAGCCAGTGCCAAATGCATTTTTTAGAAAAAGAGGCGTCCCCGAACAGCTAAGTTTTCCGTCGTTCATGATGGCGATTCGATCAGCAAGCACCTAAAAAATGAATTTGTTAGAGAATATTTGCATTATTGAAAAATTTTAACAAACATCTGCTTCCTCCATGTAGTGCGTTGTCAATAGAATGGTTCGTTTACGACGCAGAGAAATCAACAAATCCCAAATAACTCGACGAGCTTCGGGATCCATGCCGGACGTTGGTTCATCCAAAATCAACGTTTCCGTATCACCAATTAACGCAATTCCAAGAGCTAATTTTCGTTTCATGCCTCCAGATAAATTTGATGCAAGAACATTTTTCTTGTCTCTTAAAGCCAACAAATCCAAAATATAATTAATTTCTTGATTAACTTTATCGGTGGAAAAATCCTTAAGCAAAGCAAACAGTTTCAAATGTTGACCTACTGTTAGTTCGTTAAAGTAAATATTTTCTTGTGGGCAAAGACCAATACTTCTACGAGCTTGATTGGTTTGAGTAAAAACGTTATATTGATTCACAAATATAGAGCCTGAAGTAGAAGTAAACATGCCGGTTATCATATTCATAGTAGTTGTCTTTCCTGCGCCGTTATGACCCAGCAAAACGGTAAGTTGATTCTCAAAAATGTTCAACCAAAGATGATCGACTGCAAGTTTTTTTGACCCTTTATTACGAAACGATTTGCAAACATTTTGAATTTGAATTTTTGAATTCAAATTTTCAGGTTCTGGTTCATAAATCTTTGGATCCAATTCAGGCACTTTATCTTCATTAATTGATTTTGAAACTGAAGGAAACCAAAATGAATGTTTGAACAAGAAAAAAGGAGATTTTGGTACGCCATGTTGGAAAGGCCACACATTGTCCAAGTAGAAAATGAAAAAGGCGTAAATGAAACAAGACATAGAAATTGCTGCCATCACAGATAAAACGGTGAAATTGCCATAAATAGAATTATCTGAATTGATATTAGACCAGTGTAGGCCAGTCTCTTTATTTTCAAAGTCACCCATTATAGAGAAGAACCAAATTAATGAGCCAGTTGGAACAAAAGAAGTCATTAATCTAATTGGGTTGCTTTGTTCAATGTCGCCCTCTGAAACAGAAGGAACAAGAAATCTAAAGATAATTGTACTTGATAAAATCCAGAGAATCGACGAGACAACAACTGCTAAAACAGGTCTAAATAAAAAAAATTAATG
Source organism: Rhizoglyphus robini (assembly GCA_023373905.1). Classification (NCBI taxonomy): domain Eukaryota; kingdom Metazoa; phylum Arthropoda; class Arachnida; order Sarcoptiformes; family Acaridae; genus Rhizoglyphus; species Rhizoglyphus robini. The sequence goes on along the minus strand of JAKIJQ010000001.1, from coordinate 5,596,532 downwards.
AAAACGTTTATAATAAATTGCAGTAAACTTGCCTGTTGAATATGGTCGTAATCAACATCGAGAATAATATCAATTGAATGCCGTACATAATGAAAAATGTGACGAACAATGGCACCGAAGAGTGATTAAAAACCGGATTTTGAAACGAGAAAAAAATATAAACGAAAACCAGCGCCTGAATCAGTACTATCACAAAATAACCAACAAAGTGTGAAGACCAAAACACCAAGTCCGACATTCCAATCATTCGAAGCAATTCTTTCACTTTACAATCCTTTTCGTCAGTAATTCTTTTCACAATGAGAGGACAAACGAGGACATAACTAAGCACGGTTAGTAATCCCAACCAGTCAAAGATTGAAAATTGTTGTTCAGTGTCAGGATTCTGATAACGAGGATAGGGCATTCGATAAGTGCCAATTATTTTCTTAATACGATTACAGTCAGTATATTGGTTTAACTGACAACATTCGGTAATATATTCACGATTGATGTAAGAAGAAACTTGAATAAATCGATAATAATTGAAATAATTATCACCGGCAGGTGCTTGGTTGAATTTCACCGGATATTTTTGAGCAGTTATTGCGTTAAATTCCTTTGAAGAAGGTTTAAGCAAACTGTACGAGATATGGCCATTTGATAAAGAAATGTTTCCAAATGAAATTCCAATAATTGGCAATGTAAAAATCTGATTATCCGTCAAATTGGTCATCGCTTTAGTTATAGCTTCCCTAATAAATTGCTCGCTATTGAGACCAATAAGAGCGACGTTAGATCTACCAAGTGAAGAAACAAGCTTCCTGGTAATCTCATTTTCCGGGGCATATAGCACAGTGAACTGCTGATTCCATCCTACAAGAGACTTAAAATCTTGTTCATTAAAATAAATTTGAAATTCTGGCTTGTAAATAATAGGTCCAATAAATTGCGGTTCATCCTTAGTTGCTCCGCTGATGTTGCTACTACTGTTATCTTTTGTGGAGCTTAAGTTAGAAAATAATAAAGCTGCAAAGAGAGGCAAAAGAAGCGGTCCAATTATTTCAAAAAAGGTTGACACATAATGAACACGACGAGTAATTACACTTTTACACAAGAGTGCATTAAGTTGTTTGAAATACAATTTAAAAGATGAAGATTCGTGGTGATTCTTTGAAACAATACTCTTCTCGGAGGAATTAGAGTCTCTTAAATCGGCCATCTTGATTGATACTGAGACGTCCCTAAGGTAAATTATAAATCGTTTAGAACAATATATTAATAATTAAGCGTATTGTAAAGTTTGTTAAAAATGAGAACGGAAAGTAACTATGACAACAAATAGAGAGGTGGCAAAATAAGACGTATGTTTATCAAAATTATAGAGAAGTTCAAATTTAGAATTTGGCATTTTACGAGAAAGAAGCATACGTAGTATTTCAACAGAATCGATTTTATGCTGAAGAATCAAACTAAATGAAGTTGCATTCGAAATGTCATTTATTCAATGTGAAATAAATCTAAAATGCTTTTTGGTAGACTAATCATGGCTCATCAAGGTGTTGATTGTTAAATAAACTACAATAAACGTAATTAAGAGAATTGAAAGTGAATTGCATTTGTCAAGCCTCTCCCAAATTTCATTTAGTTACTTCATTGTGAGTCATAGAAATTACGCAAAAACATGAACTAATACAGGGGTAATCTGAATTGATAAAAATAAAGAAGTTGGGATAGTGTGTACTGCAGAAAAGATTAAGAGCCCTCAATTTATTAAAAGGAACCGATTAACAATTGCGTGCGAACAATCATCAAGTCGAGTGACATTGAAAAGCAGTAATTAATGATGTGAATCAAAGTTTCCTAATTATATTAAAAATATTAAATTGTCAACTGCGCAGATAAACCGCAAGTTAACAATTGTTTTGACAAGTGGATGGACTTTCCATTAAAAATGCACTACGAAATATAATACGACAAAATATCTAAAGTAAACATGCAACGATCAAATGGTGGTTGCAAATGAACAAACTACATACATGTGATTATATTATACCTGCATTTAATTAAATATTTCACTTTGCAGGTTAGCTGGTAGGGAAAATGAGAGACGGCAGCGATGTAGTATCAAAGTTGACTTGGAAATTGATTGCGGTCTTAAGCATCACAAGAATATTACAGAAACTGGACCTTGTTGATAGGCACAGCATTTCAAACGGTCAATCGAACAGATAAAACTTTATCATAGCTAGATAAATGTCATGCAATGGCTTGGTCCAATTAGCCTGCAACAAGCAGACCTTCTGACTGTCAGAAGTCTTCTGCAGAAGCAAAACAAACGGAACGTCCACTTTGGAGTTGCCTCTACCTTCCATGTTGGCGAGTGGCGCCACACCACAATGCTCAGTGCTCATCGCTAGCCGCGCATACCTAACAAAGAAACAGACGCATAGAGGCACTGACGTTCTCTGGCTGAGTCAATTTCATTTCGCTCCCAAATCGGCACCAATTGATCGAGACCAACTCGAAGTGAATCATGTCGGACGTAGTCAATAACAATTCAGACGAAAGCGGCCAAACGATTAAAGTGGAGAATGTGAATGCCGACCCTGCCACTACTACGCCCGCAGACACCGCTGCCGTGACAGAGTCGCCGGCTGAAAGCGCCGAGAACACAACTTTATCGGAAAACACATCACAACCTGCTACAGTCGATAGTGAACAAGAGAACAAACAAGCTGAAGAAAGCATGGAAGTTGAGGTATTTTTGTCATCAATATATTTATTCCGTTTTTATCGTTTGTTACCTTATTTAGGAATCCAAGCCTGATGTTCAGGCTCTTCAATCTAAGCTTGACACAGAATCCAGCGGAGACACCCCCAACAATCCTACATCGGCTTCACACGAATCAACGGATAACGAGCCAGCAACGACTTCTACAACCGATACTAAACCAGTGGTAACTACAGGAGCTGACAGTTCAGTCACGACCACAGTTTCAAATGAGTCAAAGAAATCTGAGCCTGCTAAAGATAAGAGATTGAAGGTTGATTTATCTAAAGCTCCTGTTCGACAATATCTTGACGCAACAGTAGTGCCAATTCTTCTTGGGGCTCTCTCTTCAGTTGCTCGTGAACGGCCTCAAAATCCTGTTGAATTTTTGGGCAATTATCTCCTCGAAAAATCGAAAGAGTTTACAACTGATTGAATTATTTAAGATGTATTAAACAGGCTACATATTATTCATTTACCCATTCCTCATGAATTTTTTAAAACTAATCATTTTTTTCAATTCTTGGTAAACCAGAAGATTGATTTTATCACAATTATATACTAAGATTACACAAATTCATTTTATCAGTTAGTAGATAGAACATATAATTAATTAATGTAATTATACATAAACTTTAACTATTTTCAAACAAAACGCTTGATTATTTGTCCTTGCTGTGGTAACATTGCCATCTGTGGTAATGAGTGAGTACTAATTCGAAATGTCAATTATTCGCTCATGAACGGAACACAAACTCAGGTAACGTTAGTGCACGGAACAGGTTTGATTGGCTTGGCTTCACCTGTTCGGTGTGCTTCTGCTTGGCGTTATGCGAGCCGTGGTCATGGCAGCTTCGAGTGAGATTCGTGGCTGCATTAACCACAACAACCTAGTTGGATGCAGTCTCGAATTGGTTGGAAGCAAGGGCGTCGACTTACAGGGGAATGATATTAACTGACTCGTACTGACAAGTGATCGAGATATATTGATCAACAGGCCTGATGGCGACTAAATTCAGTGTGACCACATCGATTGTCTGCATGCCAAAGTAAACCAATACTAGTGTTCGTTAACAGCATATTGACCACGTGACACCATGTGCGAGTATAAGCATCGCATCTCGTTGATGGTCTTCTCTATTTCGCCTGCACTACTCTGGTTGACCATTCTAAGCACAAGTCTAATACTTGCTCAACGAAACCCAACCATATCGTTCATCAGCAAGAACAAAGTAGTCAACATTGGAGACACACTTGAATTGAAATGTCAAGTGCAAGATGCAGAAAGCTATCCAGTGGCATGGACAAAGTTGGGTCCAGAGCAAACTTTTATATCAAAAGGTCAATCAGTGATCGTTCCTGGTTATCGACACCGTATCCATTATGACGACAAGGGTACTTACACTTTGGTAATCGATAAAGTGCAAGAGATCGATGCAGGCACTTACCGTTGTGAGATCACCACCAGTGTCAACACCAATGTAAGTCAATTGATAGTCGACCAATTGTGAATAATATTTTCTTGAACATAGTACTCCGCCGATGTTCCCGTAATAGTTCGGATTCCACCAGTGATATCGGACAACTCTACTCGTTCGGTTATTACCACCGTTGGAGCTAAAGTCAGTTTACAATGTTATGGAGCAGGTAAGTTAAAATTGAACAGAAAACATGTTATTGAACCATTCTATTGAATTACTTAAGGATATCCTCAGCCGCTCATCAGTTGGCGACGAGAGAAGCATCGACTTCTTCCAAACAAAATGGCTTTCTACAAGGGGAACATTCTACCAATAGACAATGTGACAAAAGACGACAGAGGCACATATTACTGCGTAGCTGACAATGGTGTGGGCAGTGGGTCCCGTCGTAACATAGGCGTGGAAGTTGAGTTCCAACCATACGTTTGGACCAGTCAGCCCAAAGTGGAACAGGCACTGCAATATGACGCTGATCTACATTGCCGCATAGAAGCATTTCCTTCTCCTTCTGTGAGTTGGCTCAAGGATGGTCAAGTCATCAACGACAACCAGAATTACATGATAAGTATATTCGCAAGGAGCGATGACTTCATGGAGACCACACTGCGTGTTCGGCGAATCGAAAAGAGACAGTTTGGCACATACGCCTGCCGGGCACTGAACAAGCTCGGAGTGAATCAAACTATGATCGAGTTAGTCGAGTCTGTCAACATAATTTGTCCACCAGCTTGTGGTGTCGGATTCCAAACAAGTCAAGCCATAAGGCTTTCAGTCAAGAACTTGGAATGGGTTATAGCTTCTGTCTTCTGTCTGTTGTGGTCACTGGCATGAGACAAATGGTTCCAAGCGAATCTAAAGCCAGCTGATTGTCAGCTCTAGTGCAATCCTTCTCCGACAGTGCAAATCGAGATGCCAAACCAACAAACACATCCAAAGCTTATTCTTGCATGGTTGTCTTACTGCCTCATTCTCTCTTTACGAACAATTTATAATGCTTTCTTGCCCATGCCCTTGGTGCACCACCAATGGGTCATAGCCTATCGAACGTTATTTCTGTCACAGCAATACTTATTTGCCACAATTAATGTGATCTATGTATAAAATAATTATTATTATTACAGCACAAATAACAATATTCACATTCAACATCAACAATTATGGCAAAATGTTTCGTTACACAGGTGATAGTTCTCTGAGAAGTTATTTTCAGCTAACAATTGCTTATCACAATTGGACGTTTGGTTGTCATTTTCCATTAGTTGTCCGTTAGCATAGTTCGAGTAAAGTAATGGTGCCAATGGAGACTCACCAGAGTTGGGCCAATTGTCCACGTGTGGGGAGTCTAGGTGGGCAAGTTGAAGACATTGACCCGTGTTTGGTTCGATAGTTAGCCGGATTCGCTTTAATGACCCAGACTGACCACTTGACGAGTTTGATTCCACAGGAAACGTTTTTCGAGCTAATTTTTTAAATTCATTGTCACTGCTAATTTGCAGAGTAGATTCGCTGCCATTGGAGACATTGAAAGTATCGTTGGATTGAGTGGCTTGGCTTTGGCCGTATGATTTGCGAAACACTGGACTGACTGCAGCCATGATACGGGCGGCATCTTTCTGGTCATTGGCATTTAGGAAAAGTCTTTGGTACTGCCTCCTTTGTTCATCGATGCAATCGGCATGCGACCCTTTGGGCACAAAGGCACATTGGTGAATAGGAGATGACCACTCTTCGTGGGCATCTCGAATGTTTCGAATTAGTGCTCGCAACTCGTCATGAGCTACCTTGGTGAGCGGGTCATAGTAAGGCAACTCGTTACGTAAGCGATTGTACCAGTTCCATATATTTGGGTAAGAAGTAAGGTCAAACTCTACAGCGATCTCCAACAAAGTGACACTGGCGAGTATGGAGAGATCAGCGATGGTCAAATGATCACAAGCCACGTAGTTTTTGTTGATCAAAAATATTTCCAGCAGTGTCAAGGCATCAGTGACTGCAATCAGTTTCTCACCTCGAGAAGCGCTGTACTCTCCTGGAAACTGGTATAAAACAATGCAAAATTACTGATTGATCATTGGTTTGCTAACCAACCGTGAATTCGTAATGTACTGCCATTGCTGCATGACTTAACGTCTTTAGGTCAAAGTTCAACAAGCGATCCACGGTTGCCCGTTTTTGTGGATTTGTTGGGTATAAACTTGAATGGGGTGCGTATTTGTTACATAGATACTGCATAATGGCTCGTGACTCCCACAGAATGAAGCCGTTGTCATCAATCACGGGCAATGTGTGGCAAGGATTGATCTAGATAATGCAAATTAGAGAAACGTGAGAACAATGGTCAAATTGACCTTAAAGTACCTTGCGAAATTTTTCCGTTCTGGTGTCGACATAGCAACGTAGGTAGACTTCTTGCAGGCTAATATTAAGATGCGTGGCTAACATTCTAACGGCTCGGCAGGATGGAGTAATGCGCGAGGTGTAAAAAATGATCGGTTTGTTGGCACTCGTTACTGCTTCGTTCGACATAGTTGCCATCAATAAAAAGTACAACTGAATAACACGGCACTTTGATTGTTAACTTCGGTCAAACACGTTGCACTGGACCAAACTATCAATTGTTCGTAACTAGTGATGCAATCAAGAAAGCTATAACAAATTGACTACTGTTCGGGTAGAGCATCGAACAAGCAGGATCGCGGCCGCATGTGATCGAGACAGCTGGATTCGGCCTGGTGGAAAGACACACTCCAAATGGGCCTCGATCAAAGCAAACAAGCCATTGTAATAGTCAGCCTTGCTGCTCAATGGCCATATTTGTCACTATAAATGCGGATTGTTAAGCACTCTTATCATGGCATTATATATAGTCGCTTTGATTATCACTGCCACCAACAGTATCATTATCGAATAAGTCGCAATATCGACGTCGAAATACGCCAAATTGCAGTTAACAGATAGAGCATAGTGACTGTGCTGCCTACGCCAAATATTGGATGGACTACAGAAGTGCACTTATCATAACTTATCACTGTCAGCTTTGTCTTTATTAGCTTCAAAGGTTATATTTGCACTGCAGTAGTATGCATCAATGGAATGGAATCGATTGCGGAAACATCACGTGAAAATGTCCAAACTTACTCGTTCTTGCTCTCAATGATGGCGCAGGAATAAGCCAAGTGCAGAACGGATTACAAACTTGCGCAACCTTAGGCGATCGAATGCAACTTCATTGATAATGACCATAGGCTTTGAATATTGGCTCGACAGATGGCACTAGTGCACTCAAAGAAACAAAACACGCTCACATGCTTGGTCAACACTCGTTACTATTGCACATTTTTCCGATTTGCTAACTATTAGCAGTTTTTGTTTCAAGTGAATCTTGCTAATTTGTACTTTTCTCTCTTGTCAAGACAATCAAAGTCTGCAATGATCAAAGAAGAACCAGCCGACGAAACTCTCCAATTTTCCCTGGGCCACGTTCCCGACGATGAAATTATTGCATCGGTTAGTTCAAATTGGGAAGTGAACTTTTAATTAATAATAATAATAATGTAATTTTTAGTATGAAATTGTACCGGTAAACAATCTGAAATACAAAATTATGTCTATTTCTGGCTTGTCGAACGTTTTAGATCGCACCAAACATTATGATGTAAGCAAACGTACAGACTCGAAAGAAATCAAGATTGAATCAAAACAAAACGACATTAATTCTATCTGTTATACCAAAGAGACTAATTTGAATTTGGACAAAAAGTCTTACGCAGTTAAATTATCTCGTGAAACTGGACAAGCATACTTTGTGCCGATTTCATCGATGCACTCAATTTCGTTTTTGGATGAGTCGAACAAATCGATTAAAGTGAATGATTCACAAAATATGATCTACGAGGATTGCTTCAAAATGCCAAATCCATCTAGAAATAAGCATGATCAGTTGTGCATTGAAATGAAGAACCACCTTTATAAACCTTTAAGTTGTGTCATACAGCCTGATCACGTGAAGCAATTTTTGATGGATTTATTTACATCGACCACTAAACGACAATCTCACTTATTGGAAGTAAATGCCAAAACTGAGTTGAAACATGCAAATGCCAAAGAGTCTTTGGATATGATGAATTGTCCTCATTGGCATATGAATAAAATTAACTTGTACGACATTAAACAAATGGATGTTGCCGAATTACAGATTGAAGCACTATTGCGTAAAGGCCAAGTTCTCACTTTCAGCGAAATACAGGAAATTCTAACAGTCGATTCCTCAAAGTTGCTAAATATTCTTCCAACAATTGCCTTATTGATATTAGGCAATTGGGTAATTAAAAGCAATCTTCTGTACAAAGTAAACCCATTCCAGGATAGCGAAACTAAACAAAGTCATTATAAAGATTTGATTGCCGCAAGAGACTTTTTGCTTTGGCATGTTGCATGCAAAAAAAGATTTACCTTTGCTGATATTTATATAAAATTCAAGGTAACCACCATGTTAATTACTTTCGCTTTCATTGATCATATTTAATTCTGACAGAAATCTTCAGACCACGAAGAAATATTGAACCGACTAACAATACGGAGGGGTTTGAATGAGCCAATCTGTTTTATACTACCTGAAGATGAGGATTTTCTCAGGATGTAAGTTATTATAGAAAACTTGAATCTTAATTTGGACAATAATATTTTAATTTTATTTTCAGGTATTCTTCAAATATAGTAAGCCTACACAAAAATACGATAAGAATTTTGGATAAACACAAAACATATTTAGAAACGTGAAATTTAGATGAAATTTTATTATATATTTTAATGAACATAGTAAATTGTTTAAATTGTTTGTTTTTAATTGTGACTGTACATTGAAGTAGGAGTTAATACATTTGTACATAGGTGCAATTTGAATACTTTGAATATAAATATCTACACAGACGGACACGATCTCTTTGCTGATTGGACAATTTGTCATTCCAACAACATTCTCAAACTCATCGCCATCGGAACTCTTCTTTCGATTTTTCGATCGTTATCGTAGGCCAGCAGGTACAGACAACGAAAGGTCAAGAAAATCCATCCAGGAAAAGATAATTTTGAATCAATCAGTTCAATCGGTTGTGAGCAGAGTCAATCTTTGGTCTGTTTGTTCTTCGCCGGAAGGCTTCACTTGTCCTTTCTTTGGTTTTGACCTTGCATAGAAAAAGATAATAGGTACGATGGCGAACACCAACACAATGGGAATCAGCGCTACAAAATAGAGAACTGGTCAGATGGTGGCCAGAAAGAGTGGCAGTGCGGCAATTGGTTGGCCGTATAGTTTATTGGATATTGCAATTAATAGTTAAGTCTATTCCGATTAGCCAACCGGTAGTGCAAGTTACAATGGCCAATGACTACTATGTACAGCGAGTGGTGAGTGTCATCGAGCTAAATGTGAATGTTTACATGAGAATAAATTATATTTACAAAGATAATGCACAGCATCGAGGAAATAAGAACAGAATGACTATGGCTAGGTTGCTGCGAGCTGAGCGAAGCAAATGACCCAATGGCAAGTGCCTCCATTCCATTTTTACAGGATGTCGCCGTGGCTGAGTCCGCAGGAGGGTTAGGAGATATCACTCGGCTCACTGACGGTGAGTAATCACATTTGAATGAGTGCAAGCAAGTGAGCGTTAAGTTAGTGCGGTCAGAGACAGGGACAAGCTACTCGATATGGATAACTAGAACTGGAGGACAGTGGCGGTAAAGGCACAAGCGATCGCAAGAAGCAAGAAATGGCAGCCAAAGAACGACAATCCGCCAAGGCCAACGAGTGGCGAGGATGAGGAGACAAGGGCAGGATATCGGTTCGGGTGGTGCGGTGAGTAGAACTTGTGCAGTTGGTCCGTCTGCCGGTCCACACTGGGCAAATAGTGACTGTGGTGACGTCCCGGGTGTGGATGATATGGCCGACGGTTGGGTGTATTTGCCGGTCTCTCCTCATCCTCTTCATCTTGACCGTAGTCTTGGCCGTAGTCGTCGATCTTCTGTTTGACGTTAGGCAACTCCGAGGGGAACAGTTTAGTGTCCGAATGCACTTTAGACAGTGGTGGATAAGCAGAAGACGAAGACGAATTACGATTATTGGAAGGTACGACTAGACACGGAGGAAGTGAGCGCACAAAGAGAAAAGGTAACATTAAAAGCGTGAAACAGTTCGAAAGCAAATTAGCATCTCGATTGAGCAATGGAATGGGTATGGAGTGGAATACATTCACAAGTGCAGAGACAGGCGGAATAAGTAGAGGAATATCACAAGCAAGCTTAGATCACTGCACTGCATTCATGCATACATCGAGTGGCGCAATCAAACCATGGGGTGGTGAGCGCCAAGAATGCATTGCTAATGCCACCAACACAAGCGGTCAACGAACAATTCTTCCAGGGAAAGGGGCAAACTTAAGATTTTAGAAAGAGTCTCCTAATAAAGTCTGTGCGGTGATGGAAAGAAAAACAAAACAATCACGATTAAAGCAACCAATGAGGTAAGAGGCATTGTGCCACACAAGTGTATTAGTGGGTGACATGCAGCGTGCAATACCGTCACCAACATGACATGGCATGACATGACATGCATCAATGGTTTAGTGCAGACTGGAGACAGTCAGGAGGTAATTAGGTAATCATTAGCTCTGGTTAGGTTAAATTCGTTAGCCGGAGAGAGTAGTGCTAGTTCTTAAAATGCGCCTATTACAAGTCGCAGTAGCATAGTCCACGTACCGAAGATAACTTTGGTTTGGTTTTTGGCCGAACTTGAAGTGCTTGACTCACTGCCATGGTCGATTCGGTTGTCCGACAAATGTTTACTCGGCTCTTTCGGCAATGAAGAGTAAGGTCGAATTGGAACCTTGGTGGGAGTGGAAGGAGTTGTGGGGATGTCAAATGTGCTTGTCACCAGACTCGACGGTTTTGGGTGTGTCTGTCGAACGTTGAATTTCTTGACAAAAGACTCGGAGTAAGGATTCTTTCCAGTTCCGTACATGACCAAAGTCCACTCATGCAACACTGCCAAATCTATATTAGTGAAGTGAGAAAAGTTAGTGGTGAACATTTCCAGCACAGTCTTACTTGATCGACCATGGTTGATCACAGTCAACTGCCAATGACCATTTGGTTGCTCGCCCCAGGTGTGCACAGTCATGAAGGGCCAGTTGGCAAAGCCCATCCGGGAATTGTCCATTGGGCGGACTGCTAACAAAGTGGAAGTTGTTCCCGCGGGTGAAGTCAATTTGATCTCGATGTCGCCTCGCTTGTGGGCGGTCAAATTAACCTTCACTTGAATATGCTCCAAGTAAAGCACTTCAGCGCATTTTACAGGTTCCTGATATTGGGATAGAGACGATTAGTACGAATAGAACAGAGAGCTGTTTTAATGTAAATTGCCGCATGCAATGGCCAAGCAGACAGAATCCAAAATGGCCATTACGGCAATAGCAAAGTGGTTATTTAATCAATTCAGTGATACGATCAAACAACGCTGCGAGGCAATAAAGCACGCAACGAACTGACGTGTAAAGGTTACAATGAATCAAACTGATACTTACAGGACCTCGAAACTTCTCAGATTTTCCGGGGTGAATATAACCACTGAAAGAAAAGACGAATCGATTAAAAATTCAATTTCTATTCCTGGGAAGACAACCGCGCACTAATCACTCAACCAGGGTGGCCACTGTGCAAGGTCGCACTCGACACAACTATGTGCCAATCACAGCCTAAAGACATGCAGACAATGATCATTGATCGGTGCACGAGACATCGACCAGTTATGTTGTATGTTATATAAATGGCCTGTTCAGAGTTTCTAGCCTTCAAGTGATATAAGTGATAATCGATTGTGCCTACAGCAGAAAGATGAGCACGGAGAAAGTGCTTTCACAGAAAGGGTAGAGTAGTGCTCTCAGTCAGATCCGACTCGAGTCATCAATTCACAATGGTGAAATGCGTTGGCGCCAATTGAAAGGCACAAAACTAATAAACTGCAATCAACTTGATAATTATGGTTTATTGCCAAAACTGGTGCACTTGCCCAATCAATTAGAGTGCCCTTTGTGCCAATGTCGACAATTAAAAGCAACGATCTAGTCTGAACGAAAGTTGACATTTGAGATGACATTTGAGTAGAACATTTGCATTGAGAGGCGTTTCTGCTCATTTGCCACGTCGAGACACATAACATAAATTAATCGATTCAAATGGCAAAACACATTTCGTAATGTGAAAAGACCGTCTTCAGCTGCAGCGGCAAACACCGTTCAGTTCAAACATAAACAAACAAATACTGACACTGGACGAAGAGGAAACTCGGCTACAGCGAATGAATAGGCAATGACAAGTGGCAAAGACCTAGTGCATGTTGTGCACTAACATTGGTCATATGTTTGGCAAATTAGACAAACAGTGGCAGTGGACAACACTGAACAGGAAATGCGCTTCACACGTGCGGTGAGAAATGTCCAATCAATCAATGGGCGTTTAATTGGAATTAATCTGCAATTAGCATCACTAATCGAGCGAACACAAGCATTCGTGGGAGCATGAGCATTTCGATAAGTGCAGCCAAAGTGGATCAAAAGCCACAGTGCCAAGGGGCACCATCGCATATAGGAAGTGACCATTGAATGTTTGCGGTGAGACAGACCACTCGACCACTCGTGCCAATAGTAAGGCCAAGTTTAAGACAAACAGTCTGTGTACGATATGATCTATGCGAGTGAGAGAGAGAGGCATCCGCCAAGCACGGGCCAACTGGCCACCATTGGCAATGCAGCTCTACGATAAGATCGTCTGCCAATTGTCGGTGCGAAAACACGTCAACTGTGGCTGCACGGTCAGGCCCAGATGGCGTAATGCCGGTGGAACCGATTCTCGATTAGTATTCATTACGAGTCCCAATTGAGATGAACAAATCAATAGCGTGTCGCTGCAAATTTGCATTTGCACTCTGTCAGTCATGGCGCCTTATCGGTAATAAATTAAGCACCAACAAAACGCAATCCATCCATGTTAGTGATGATACAATCACTAGGCTGCCGCTTTCATTCATTCAAGCTGTAAGTTGAGTGAAACAACAACAATCGTTCACTTTTGTTGATTGGTCGAGTGGCAAACAAGATAAACAAGACTAACTAGACTGAATCAAAGAGAGTCTGCTTGAGTAGTTCGATATCGCGACAAGTGGCACAACCCTGCACGGCTAGTGTTATACAATAGAGACACTTACTCTTTGTCCACTTTGAAACGCATTTCGCACTTGGTCTGTTCAGGTACAGTAGTCCATTCACGTGAATAATCCACCATTGCACTGGCGTCTAGTAGTCCGTAGCCAAACCAGTGACTCACGTTGCGACCGACCCCGTTCGTAACCCAGTCCTTGTCGTGAAGATTCTTCTGTTTGGCAGTTAAAACTACAATGTGCTGCATATCGCGCCAGGTCAACTTGCGACTAGAAAAATTGTTAAATACCATAGTATTGACTATAAATTAATATACTTGGCTTCTAAAGCTAAGGCACAAATGCCCGCTGCAAGAGGAGCTGAGGCTGAAGTACCAGTATGCGATGCCGTACATCCGTGATGAAGATCGGTGGTGACTATCTGTCGTTCGCCAAACGAGCCACTGCTGTACGTTGTTGCCAGTGTGGAAGAACAAGCTTCAGAGTACCAAGGAATAGAGCCTTTCTCAGTAGCAGAACTAATAGATAAGGTCCAAATTGAGTTGGTGTAGCCGTCACAGTTGCAGTTGTCCTTTTCACGACCGCCATTACCGGACGCCCACACAAATATAGATCCTTTGCCTTTTCGGCCTTTGATAATTCCATTCTCGAAAGCTTTAGCAGCCAATTCACCTGGTCCATCAACTGTGCGTCCATCATCATCAGGACCCCAAGAAGCAGAGTAAACATCGATATGGTCGGGATTAAAACTGAGAGATCGTGCTTCGACGGCATCAGTAACATCGCCGTCAAGCATTCTAATGCCCCCAACCTTAGCGTTGAAAGCAACACCAACCGCGCACACACTGTTGTTAGCATTAGCTGCAACCTCGCCGGCACATCGCGTCCCATGCCGGTTCGAGTCGATTATGTCATATCGAGGCATCGGGTCTTCATCTAATCCGTTTACATCTGTGCTGGCCTTGGGATCGTAGTTAGTTACCAAATCGGGATGGTCTTTCTCAAGACCATCGTCCAGAATAGTAACCACAATATCCCGACCAGTCACGTTCTTCGCCCAAGCACCTTCAACGTTCATGTCAAGTCCATTTCCTCTGTTAAGATACCACATTCGGGGCCATTGTGGGTCGTCGAATTTGATTCGGTTATCGAAAGATGTTTCATTGGGCAGTACCGCAAATTCTCGAGAAAAAGGTAACAAAGGAGTCTTTTGTTCTTGAAAATGCCGGTGGTGGGTAGCTGAGTAGTAAGGCAACACTTGTTTCTTAGTTTTATTCTTGTTAGGAGGCGTTAAAAAATCTCGCTTAGTTCGCCGTTTAAGTTTTTGTTGCTGTAACGAAACCACCTAGGTAAGAAGAGAGTTAGCAAAGCCAAAGATAAAATACAAAGAAAGATCGAAGACTTACTGATGGATGAGAACTTAATGGAGCGTGATGATTATGATGTGCGTTGTCCACTGAGCGTTTTGCTATTTTTCTGTGCTTCAAGTGGTAAAAGTTGTCGAATATCTAAAATAAAATAAACAGGTCAATTAGATAGATGCACTGAAAGTTGTTAATTAGCACTAATCGATAATGCATTGCTTTGTCTCCCTAGCTACATTCAGTGTAATTAAGTGATGTGAAGCCTTTGTTTAAGAAATGAGAACTAAACCAGTTTGTACGAGATTATGAGCAGAAAAGATTGTTGCGAGATGGACTAATCAATAGAGGAAACATACAAAAGCAACAAACAACTCGGCTAAAGACCTAATTCTTCAATCATTCTGTTTGTAGAGAAGAAATACATCACACAAAGAAAATCCTGTCTTGTGGCCAATGAAGGAAGTGAACCTTATCGCGCCTGTCAACACACCAACGAGAGTGAAAAGGTTAAAAACGCAACGCCAAATGTGAACAAGAGTCTAGAGTCTAGACGTCAATTGGGATCACATTGGGCCATTGAACAATAAAAGTGAGTCTGTGGGCATAGTGGTTTGGTGACAAGGACAACCAACTGCATTTATTAATAGACTCGGTTGACGAGTGGCTCGTATAATAGACAGATGCCAAGATCGATGGATGGCGTCGCTGGGCTTGAATTAGTGCGTGTTTACAGTGACGCAATTGTAATCGGCAGGCCTGCCTCAAAGTGTGTCATTAATGCTTGTGTCATCTCATTGAACGCTTTTGCCGCCTTCACTGATTAGCGCAATTGGTCAGCTAATTTGCACATCCAAGAGATAGCGAAGGTAGAATCGATAAGTCAACTGACTACTGGCTAGATAAACAAACTGAGTGACGCAATTCGGCAAACAATCAGGCCAGTGGAGGAGTGTGTGCGATGAAGAGCGATAAACTTAACCCCCGAACAATGTTAATCAAAGCAACATCGGAATCGTTCGATTGATAAGAGAAATAAAATATCAGCTTGTCAACAAGCAATAGTGTGATCATGAGGTACAGCGCCGACACATGGCACTAAGCAAACAAATGCAATCGAGAGACATCATTCGGTGAGTCATCAACAAGGCAAACGATTGCGTCAGTTGGCAATCACCAATAAATTGCAGATTCCGGCAGATGGACAGAGTGCACTAGAGTACTTAATGACGTTCGCTGAATCAAAGCTTCAATTAAATCGCACTTTAATTAAGTGGCATCGTGCGTCGTGGAATGCCCAAGCCCAAGTGAAGAGTCCCTAATACCGGGATTATAACCATTTGGACTGAAACGAGTTTGGAAAGCATGGGCAATTCCCCGGTGGTGCAGGGCAGGATCTGCCAGACCACATGCTCCAACCGAGCAAATTAAGTTCGCGTAATTTGCCTTAATCGCGAAGGATACCTGTCAGACACAGACGCACACCACTGACAAAGTTTGCATAAGCCGTGGAGAAACTACAAAATCGTGACAAGGTAAACGATCGACAAAGCAGAGAAAAGGCAACAAAATAAAGTGAACGCCAAGGGATTGTCAAGTCAAGTCAAATTGAGATCAATTAATGCACCCAGGCACAGGTCCAGAAAGGCAAGGGAGTAACCAGAAAGAATTGGTGGCAAAGAGGAAAATATTCATGCCAAATGAACTATAAATAATGAGAGTGAGGCACTGAGCCAGGTGAGTACTAAAATTAGATCAAGATTAAATGAGATGTCATTGGAGGCACTTCGATCCAGATTAGTTGTTGCATTAGCCTGAT
This sequence comes from Rhizoglyphus robini, assembly GCA_023373905.1. NCBI lineage: Eukaryota > Metazoa > Arthropoda > Arachnida > Sarcoptiformes > Acaridae > Rhizoglyphus > Rhizoglyphus robini. The sequence goes on along the minus strand of JAKIJQ010000001.1, from coordinate 5,579,908 downwards.
TAATTCCTCACAGACAAACCAGTTGTCTCGCACAAAGAAATAGCGCAGTAATAGGAATCGTAAATAATGTTAGCCCTAATACAGTGGCCAAAAATAAGTTGACAAGTTCAAGTAGAATGACATTTCATAGTTTAGATTCCCTCGCAATAGTCCGGTGGCAAGTTAGTGTGGATAAGGCACCTGCTAGCTGATTCAGCACCGATATCATCGATGCGAGACCTACTTTGAGATGGCCTAGTGACGACAAACTTGTCCGATCACTAGTATGACAAAGGGCAACAAAGACATTTCACCAAGCAACACAAAACAACCAACGACAAACAGGCCATGGAGAGCAAATAGAGAATCGAATTGAACAATTCGACTTGAATGGGAAACATTCGTGCTTGGACGAGTTTGCCTGGGACAAACCTTGACATTTGCAAAATATCAAATAGAAACAGTTGCCACACATCTTGGCCCAGTGAGCCAATAAGACCAACGATCAGACGAATATAATACAAGTTGAGCCTTGCAAAGAACAAATAGAAAGAATACATTGAAAGGATGCAAAGTCGATCAAATATTTAAATTGCCATCAAATGCAAATAGCGGCAAGTGCAGCAAAGGGCCTTACTTACTAAATTGATTGCCCGGTTTGATACAATTTATTGCTGCTCTCCTCGACCGTTGCTTCCTCCTTGTTTCCATTTCCATTACGAGCCAGGCAATCGAATGCCACACAATACAGGGTGTCAACGGGCTAATGGGCCGAATGGCGACACTATTACACGCCAGACACGGTAGTAATGAATGCTCCTAATGCCTTTCTCCGCCATTTCATGGTACTGCCTAGTGGCATTTTGACAAAAGAAACTCATTTTGGAACAAGTAGTGCCCTGTCCGCCCTGTACGGTGGCAGTGTTAAATGAATTCGGAATCAGTAGACAAACATTTGCGGCAAGGATCGATTACGTTGACATAAAGCCAAATGGAATCGACATTAACAACAGATCGAATGGTCATAATCGTTGTCACAAAAGTCACGGCCTCAGGAGTGTTTTCGATGGCACATTTTCTAACCCTTTTAGCATCAACATCACCATTACAAAATATGTGCAGAATCTTTTCAGTTGTTTGTTGGATCAATGATACCATCTGTTAATTGTGTGGCACACAACAGAATAAGACCAATAAGACCAACCCAGGCCAAATGAACGAGCCGTGTCATGATGCATTAGCAATTCGAGCAACTAATTAGATAGTTGGTCAGACCAGTAATAAACATTGACCACGACCACTGGCCAGAAAAAGAACGAGTGGATGTAATACGAGCATGCAGTATACTTCGTCCGACTGACAGACGGCTGGCCCAATTATGGCCTGAACAACTGTCCTGACCTCAAAGTCATGGCCGTGTGCAGCAGCATTGGTTTAGAGGACAATGGACGGATTAAATATCTATACCAAATCATTTGTAAAAAAAGGTTGCTAATCAATTGTTGCATTGTGCTAGGAAGTTAATTAGAAAAGTGGTTCAAGACAAGCTAGCGATAAGACTGGAGAACTGAAAAACAAGTCAAACCACCTAAATGCACTTACATGTCCCAGGTACTCAAATCCGTGGTCGAGGGCGAGCTTTTTAACATGTTCAGGTCCTTCTTTTGACTCGATGACAAATTGATTCGTGTATACGTGTGTATTGGCATCTAATTGAGCCAGTTGATGATCTTCGATCCCAATAATTTCATCTTCATTGGCATCGTGAGTTGAGTGATCGAGTTTAAGCTCATTCTTAGAGTAGCTTGACTTGGATGAAGTCTGATATGGAACAGTATCACCGATGCTATTCGCATTTTTAAGTACTTTTCTTGACAAAGATACCCTCTGATTGGGGTTTAATTTCCGATTAGATTCTTCGCCTGAGGCAGATGATATTTGGTTAATTAATAACAAAATGCTAATTAATGTACAGGTGAATCCATTTGACTGAATATGGAGCAATACAGTTGCTATTGGAAATTGGCCAAATATTGCCATTATTGAGTTGCAAATGGCCAGTGATGAAGATGCCCGATGGAATACAATTGTGGATAAATACTCGGCTAAAGACTTTAGTGTTGGAGATGCAATGAAAACATTTCTCGAGTGACGTATGTTTGAGATGCAGATTCACTTCTACAATATTCCAAACATGGCGCAGAGATCGTAACTCACACTCAAAAAGCGGTCGTTGGAAGAACAGCCAACGACGTTTAAATCGGTGGTTATCTAGTTTTCCAAGGAGACATTATCACCAAATAAATTGCAACATGACCATAGTGATCATCATATTTACAACAATTGGCAATGCTTCACAGGAAGTCTGTCCGATGAATCATCTTGCAAAGGTGTACGATTCTGGGGAAAGCACTTTCTAAGAAATGCAAGTGGATGTTGTCGGTGTTGCAGATTAGGCTGTAAGACACTGATGAACCAAATGATGGTGGTGTTGATGGTGGTGCTTGGCGAGTGCAATCCTCGATCAGAAGCTCTGCACTGATTTCGGAGATCGGTTGAATGATCACTGGAGTAAGACTAAGTGAGAATGTGCCGCCAAGATCCAAGTGAAGACGAAAGTTTCAAAAAGACTGAAGACGATGTGACTGCCACTTGGAATGGATCGAGTGCATTTGACTCTCTCGCCAATCTACAAGTTCCAAGTACGGCTCGACGGAATAGTCCGTGTTGTGTTCACTCGATCACTGCACTGAGAGACACAAACAGACAGCAGTGGATGGCAGTGAGCAGATCGATTGTCTCGCCCCCAGTCGCACTTCGCATGCAGCTGGCCCACTCCGAGCGCAAACTCGTTTCGTGTAAGTGCACCAAAAGACAAGCCTCGATTGGCTTCTGTCGAGGATTTACCGTACACCACTTGGCTCAAAGCACACTACTCGCGGCTAGAATACACTTCCAACATAACAAAAGCTTCAAATCGTTGCTTCATTTGTTGACATTGCCGACCACGCGGCTCTCCTCACAGATCACTTCTATTCTCAACTCTAAATCTAGTCTATTGTTCTTGTTGTTGTAATTCATCTCGTGGTGATCATGATAAGACCATTGTGTAATTATTGTTAAGACCATATTATCACTGTTCTATCTGGTTTAATTGAGAAACTGCTTGTCAAGTCAGACTACGGCTTATTTGTTTACTCACAAATGTAATTTTGATATAATCTTGCTGCTCTTTTCGACTAATAATTTGTCTCAACTCAAGATGTCTTTGTCACAAGAAGATCTGACCCTCTTTTATATGGTCACCTGTCTCAGTTTGTACAGCGCATTAATACCCACACTTGTCTCATGGGTGAGTTGACTTACATTTGGAAAATTGGCTGTTTTATTAATCTTTTTTAAGTTTTTGGTTATATTCGTCTGGGACAATCCTGTGGAAACATCTTTGAAGCGCCAAGTATCAGATCTTAAAGAGGAGTTGGGTTCTGTCAGTATGACTGATGAGTTTGCCAAATACTCGAAAATTCAACGTAAACTTAACAAAGCTACCGACGAGCTCAACAACAAAAGTAATATATCTTTATTTATTAAAGCTACTATTAATTGTATTTTTCTTAGGCCAAACTCAACTTATCTTCCATAGCAAGGCAAAATTGATTTTATATGTGATTCTATACGCAATTTTGGTTAGTTTGCTTCAATTTTCTTTGTTTACTTTACTTGACATTTTTTGTAGATGATTTGTTTTGCAACAGTTAACTGGAAATACTATCGACAGCCTATTCTCATACTTCCTGATGACGTTCTTTACCCATTTGGATTGATTTTTGGCTTTCCTACAGGTCAAACCAGTAAGTTCCCAGTCCGAATCGATAAAATCATATAAGTTGTTCTATTTTAGATTGTCTCAGCGTCTTCTCTTGGTCCTTTATTTCTGGTTATGTTTTTAGAATGTTTATTAGAAATATTTCATAATTGCAATAAATATTCTTTTCTGTTACTGCCAAACTGCCAAAGCTCATGGTTTACACATAAGCTAAAAATTATGTTGAGAATGCTAATTATTTTTTATGATAAAGCAATGCCATCTATCCTTTTGAAAATTTAATAGTTTCCAATCTAATCATTTAAAACTCGATGTGTTTGTATAGCATCAGAATTGATCTTAGAAGTCTGTCGCAAGGAAACAATTACTAGTGACATTAGTTTGACCTACCAAATGCATAGTTTTGTACTTAAATGCAATTTTAAAATTGCGCTAAATTGAATTGAATTGAATTTTCCGGTATAACGGAGATGTAGCTAATAATGAATTAGATTCATAATTTTTTGAATAAAATCTGAAACTTAGCCTCAGTCATCCACGCTTAATGAATGTTAGTAGTCTTGATGCTTTTACGCGCATTTACATGCAGTCGGAATAGAGTTAACTCTAGTAATTACCAAATACTACTGAGTTATGTGTCAGTGCAAGAATGTGCCAAGCAATATAGAGCACCTTTGGCAAATCAAACCGACACTGAATGACCAATTGACACTTACTGTTCGACCACTAATCTAGATGATTATCAAAGCATCCAAATAGGACATCCATCAGTGAAACCAGCAAATACTTTGATTAAAATTAACAAGTAATCTTTAATTGAAACCACGTGCAAACAGTTTACGTTATATGTGTGAGTTACTAGCGAGTGGGCCACTACCAGTGCTAAGCCACAGTGTGAATGGGTTGAAGTGAGAGGTAGTGGTGTAGAGTGAGTGCGTGTCCGATGTGAGCAGCGGCACAGAGTGAGTAGTGGCGCACTAATTAGCCAATTAACATCGCATCTGTCCGTCTCATTCTGGCACTCGCCCTTTGTTTGCATGTCCACGGCACAGTTCCACTCGCACCACTCCAACAGCCCACTCCTCGATTCTCTCGGTCCGGCACTGAGTCTACTGGTCACTCGGTCCACGACCCCACCGGTACCGTTTTGTTAATACTAAACTCCACATGCACCACATGTCGCATTCGTTTACCTATACCTTCGAGATGGACTTTTTGCTGGCCACCAATCAATAATCCTTGATCATTTCGTCTGTTGATCAACAAACGTCGCCTTTTGCATTGTTGTCAAGTTGCTAAATATAACACCAACTTTCGATCTTTTCCCATCCGTTTCCTTCTTGGCACTTTGGTCTATATAGAGGTGCTAATTGGCACAGAATCGATGTCCGTGCAGTCGAACTTACTCACTCGATTTTTGTTGATCACCGTGGTGCCGTATTTAGTGACAACTCGCTGCTTTGTTTGAAAGTAAACACCAGTCAACAAACCTTGTGCGCTTATTTGTTCCAGCAACAGTCCGGCGCCGACCCAGTGGAGCCACTACTACCGCGTCAGTAACAGCCACACTACCTCTGCTCATCGGAAGGCGCCTTTTGGCAACATTCTCTCTCGCTTCTACTTTTTTCTGCTCAATACCGCCACTGCTCGAACTAATTATTTGTGATTATTATTTATTAATGATACGAACAAACGGCGACAACAATAGCGATTGTAGTAATCAGAAGAGAGCAATATACAAATCAGTCTCATTGCATTCTTCCTTACTCTTCTCTCTGAATCTTGTCGACACAATCATCACTATCAACAGCAATGCTAATTGTATCGTCATTAACACCACTTTAAAACAAGACAAAAACTAGAAAATAGAAGTAAAACTGAAAAAACGATTGGGCTCGTTCCACTTTGTGACTCTCTATTCGTCTCATTGTTTTAATTGTTCGGTCAGTGGTGCCCATTTTATATCAAGGTGGCCATTTTTATCAATTAATATAATAAGTAAATTACACACATTGGATTATTTTCCCGCTGGTTTAGCAATTGTTTTAATTGCAATTGCAAAATGTTTATTTGAAGACAAGATGTAAAAAAGTATATACAACTGCACACATTTATTGAAGCACCTTGTGTATTGCATATTACAAACTCATCAAAATTGTTTATTTCTTCAGTTTGTTTCAAAAGTTTAATTTTAAAAGTTGGATTTTATGAATTGAACCATCGCTTCTAGCATCTTGATTTGGTATTTGTGCAAATAATTTATCAAAAACTTGTTTTTATTTTAATCTGTTTCGATTTGGTTTGCTCGAAAGATATATTTTCAATTTGACTCGATTTATTTTCAACGTAATCCACGAAATTGCATTCTCAACATCTGGAAATATTACCACCATCCGAAAATAAAGTGATTTAATTTAGATTTCTTCTATTCTTCTCGTCATTGTTACATTGTACTCATATTTTTGTTTACGGATAAATGCTCGACTAATCTTAATTCGATATCAAATTTGATAAGTTCAACTACTGTGGCCTTTATCCTCAAATTTTTGTGATTTGCTTATATATGGTATACATCTCTAATTTCTTATTGCTCGTCATTGTTCGTTTGTGATGATTAGACCACACTTAACACCAAGGCGAATGTCTTTTTCAAAAAGGAATCTGAATTAATTGTTTACTGTCAAATTTGAGGGACTGCCGTTTGGATTATTGTCAATTCGTTATTGATTAGCTAGTAAGTTTTTTAAACAAGTTTTTTGTTAAGTATTAATCAATTGTATTTTTATTTAGATCATTTAGTTAAATTGTTATAACATGAGTGATACAAAAGCCTCGGAAACAAATGAACTCGAGGCTGACAGTCCAATTTTATCTGATATGAAGTCAAATTTAAATAATTGTGATGATACTAATACAAATGAAAATGAACTCGTTGCAAACGACGATGCGGCACTTAAAGAAGGAACCATTGATCTTCAAGAAAATGGACACGAAGTCAATGGTGCATCTAAAGAAACCGACGAGAAGAAAGATGATAACTTGGAAGTATCAAGTTTAATTGAAAAGGATAGTTCATGCAATGAAAAAGAAGGAACTGACGATAATAAACCGGTGATTATCGGCGATAGCATTTCGGATGGCAATGAAAATTTAAATAAAAGTCAAAGTTTTATGGAAATAGGTTTGTTTTTTTTTGCATTTATTTATTAATTATACTTAAAAGTTATATGTTTAGATTCTAAACTGAACACTTCCGAAAATGTAGAAGTTAACGACAATATTGACAAAGAATTGACAAACCAACCTGTTTTAGACAGCACTAAACCTACGGAAACACTTAACGGAACTGATCTTCCTGAAGAGTCTAGCCTGAATGAACAAGATAATTCTATGTCGGACAATAAAGATGAGAATGTTCAAAGTGATCTGGTGGCGAGAGATGAATCAACTGACGAGAAAAATGAAATTGATCAAATCGATAATGTTCAATGTAAAAGTGCTCAAAGCGAAACTGTTCAAAGGGAAGTGTTGGAAAACGAAGAACCAATTGACGAGATAAATGCTAATGCCCAATGTAAAGGTACTCAAATCGAGATTGTAGAAAGCGAGCTGTTGGCAAGTGAAGAACCAACTGACGAGAAGAATGAAATAAAAGATGAGCTTTCATTGTTCAAAATGAAAGATGATAATGTTCAAAGTGAACTGGTGGCGAGAGAAGAATCAACTGACGAGAAAAATGAAATTGAACAAATCGATAATATTCAATGTAAAAGTGCTCAAAGCGAGAATGTTCATAGTGAATTGTTGACAAAAGAAGAACCAATTGACGAGAGAAATGAAAATGATCAATGTAAAAGTACTCCAATCGAGATTGTTCATAGTGAAGTGTTGGCAAAAGAACCAATTCACGAGAGAAATGAAAATGATCAATGTAAAAGTGCTCAAAGCGAGAATGTTCATAGTGAATTGTTGACAAAAGAAGAACCAATTGATGAGGGAAATGAAAATGATCAATGTAAAAGTACTCAAATCGAGAATGATCATATCGAAGGTTTGGCAAAAATTGAATCAATTGACCAGAAATGTGAAATAAAAGATAAACTTCCATTGTCTAAAATGAAAGACGACGACGAGGATTGTACTCAAGAATCTAAAATGGACGTTGACCTAGATGAGATTTCTAACGGTAGTGCCAGTGACACAAAAACATCATCGCTTTCAAAAGCTTCAAGTAATATTTTAACTGAGGTGGTAGTCGGAAATAATGACGAAGTAACGCTTGATCTATCAAAGACCATCACAAACGGAGTAAAAGAATCTGATACTAGTAGTGATGTCCAATTGCTAAAACGAGATCATTCGAGTTCAGGTTGTATTGCAGAAGATTTGTCCTTGCCTTCAAAGCGTAGAAATGTTGAAAATGGAGAACATAGTGAAGCAAATGGGACGATTAATTCTGATGATGATGATGATGAAGAGAATTATGACGAATTAGTTATGCCTCCGACCCCTCCTCACGATGATCTTGAGGATTTTGAGCGTATTCGAAAGATAAAAATCTATCGACGCTTGAAACAAGAACTTTTAAATGAAGATGCCAAATTGGTTCTTCTCAAAAAGATTCGACAAAGTCAACTTAAGGAAAACATATCGCAAAACAACTCTCAACACCTCAATTCTGCCACACCGACTGTCTCAAACACTTCAACTCCATCAACAGGTTCAATGGGCATCAATCTGACCTCTAATTTAAGAGATTTAAACATTCTGGCCAACCATTATCAAACTTCGTTGTCACAAGCATCAGGCGCCAATTCAGCACTGAATTTTTCTACTTCGCATAATTCAAAATCGGTTTCCAACCTGGTCAACAACAACGTCGCTCATATCAACAGTCATCCGAACCTATTTCTCCAGAAAAATCTACCTAATCTAAACTTGGCACACCAAGCGCCTATACAAGCTCATCTACCGAAGACTACAAGTCATGGAAAAGGAAATTCCGTTTTGAATCCACCTTTCGCATCCTCACTTGGCCGTTCGCCTTATAATCACCTGAATAGTCATCTTTCTGCTCCCCCTCCTTCCCATCATGGGAACAACAATTCAAGCAAGCAACGTAATTCTTCATATGATACCCCAAATCTTAACACTGCACATTCATCTCATCGTTCTGCCTCTCTCAACTCAAATTCTTTGAATCGCTCTTCTATGGCCACACCGCCCAACCTCGGCTACCCCGAATTGAGACAATCGTCATCATCCAATGCTAAATTCAGCCAGGTTTGTTGTTTTCAAATTTTATATAAATTTTATATTAATTCAATTCAATTTATTTGTAGTCGAATATTTCTCAAAGTGCTTCTCCATCTCCTACTGTTCATAACACGGTATCTGATAATAGTACCCGAGCTGATCCATTACTTGTTCAACGTCAGGCTGCAAATGTTAAGCAAGTTTTGCGAAAGCAACTAGAGAAAATGCCTCAACCCAAAGTCCCGCCACCAGAAATGCATTTTGTTCCCAACCCCTCAAATGCTGAATTTATTTGTTACATTGGTTTGGAGAAAGTCGTTGACTATTTGACTGGAAACAATCAAGTATTTCACCCGCCCGAACCTTTTGAATGTGTGCAATGTGGAACTGACTTTACTCCTGTCTGGAAATGGAAAGATCGAAGTGATCCTAGTAAACCATCAGTTATATGTGAAAATTGTGTCTCTAAAAACATGAAGAAGGTCGTGATCGATGAACATACCAAGCGAATTAATACTTTCTCAAAAGCATATGAAGAACTTGAAAAGCAAATGGCTTCAGTTGCTGCATCTGCAGGTACAATGACTCCTCCATCTGCTGCAATATCTCCATCAATCACTTCTAATTCAGCAACAGGCTCTTCAGGGCAACATTCGGCTAGCAGTAATTTGACTACATCTCATAGTAGTAACAGTGGTAGTCATAATCTTTTCGGTTCCAACAACTCAGCGGCTGCCGCGGTTGCAGCTGCTGCTGCCAATTTTGGATCAATTGGAGCTGGTCTTTCGGGATATCAACACCAACAAGCTCATTCAAATTCGCCTTTGTCTTCAGTGGGAGGACTTACTGCTCAGCAAGTTGCTGCTATGGCATCGTTTCTTCCTCAGGTCTCTAATACTAGCTCGGCTCATCAAATGTCTACTCCACCTGCGGCACACAGCAGTTCTCGTTCATCATCAAATTCGTTTGCTTCAAATCTTGCTGCAGCATTTAACCCGTCAAGCAGTAATGCCAGTGCTCAATCTACGGCAGCTACAATGGCATTATTGCAGCAATTTCCCAAAATGAATTCTCAAGCCCAGTCGCTACTTTTGGCTCAACAATTGCAAGCATTCTCCGCTCTCGCGGGTGGAGGAAACCAATCCAATGCAAGCAACGCAGCAATGGCTCAACTTCTTGGATTCCCAAACCTATATCTCTCGAGCCTTTTGGCAGCTACGATTGCAAATCAAAAGTCGTCCCAGAATCAATCTTCGTCTTCTAATTCGAACTTAAATGCTGCTGCAGCTGCAGCTGTACTCCAGCGACAATTCTTGATGGATATTCTGCCTGGTGCATCTGGAAACACTCGCAGTGGTCATTCTTCAAATTCAAATTCTTCAATGCCTCACCACAATTGGAAGTCATAATTGCTGAATACGATCTGATTAGACGAATATGAAAATTGTCATTGCCTATTCGAACAAGTTACATACCTGAAAACCAAAGATGGTTTATCCCAGACTGGCCCTTTCGAACAATGATTAATCGAAATATTAGGCCATCTTAACCTTAACTCTGTCCAATGTCACCTCATTCATTGTTTCATCATGCATCCCTTGTTCATTGTCGCTTATTCTATTAGAAATATATTATCACTTGATCTTCTGAAAGTCACTTGCCACTTCATTTCATCCAATATCGTATATGAACCAATGAATTTAATTTATTGTCATTTATTGATTGTGTATTCTGTCGTTAGTTTATTATTATGTTTTCTAATTTACTAGATAGATTTTATTACGATTATTGCAAATATACTTTACTCATAATTATTGGCCATCTCACCTGTCGCTTCTGTGTCCTTCTTGAACACATCTCGAGCAAGCACCAATCACCTGTAAAGCTTTTGTACAAGTCTTTATTTTATATGAACCGACCGATGACTTAAGCACTATATTGTCAATAAACTATTATTGCCTCCAATCGAACATTTGTTTATTTGTGACTTCATGCCTAGCTCATCCTGTAGTACGATGATCATATGCTTTGGCTCTGACATGTGAGCATCGTTATTTTGTCACGTGACTACTTTGCGGGTAGTTCCAAGCTTTGTGCGCATGCTCGGCAGTGTATCACAACATACAAGGCGTAATTTTTGTTGTGTTTTGGCCATAATGTTATTATAATGCTAATCTGAACTATAGGTCGCGGTGGTATCATCTTGTGTCCTTTGATCCTATGAGTTCATACTGTCTTGTAGCAGTGTTCACTTTAGAAAGTGCATTCTGCCTTCACCAACCATGGACTTGACAGCACTTGAATTGGGTCTTCGTAATCGTCAACTGTTGCAAGTAAAATGTTTTCTAAAAATCCAAGTGGAAAGTATGTTATCCCCTGCTATTCTGGTTCTATTATATTTATTGATTTCTTATTTGCAGCGTTTCGGTATTTCCTTACAGAGGAATTGCCTCGTTTAAAGAATTGCGAAGAAAGAATTTCTTCATTGGACAAGTTTTTCACCCACGACTGGCAGAATGTGATCAACAAGATTGTTTCGGTTGCTGTAGTTAATATGACCGGCGATTATGTCTCAATGATGTTGGCTGTATCGTTATTTCGTTCAGTTATTCAAGCATGCAATCAACTTCTGCTCATCATTGCCTCAATAAGCCAAACTGACCTCGATCTTTTCTTCTCACAAATGTCGGATGAGCCAAATAAGTTCGTTATGGGTCGATCATATTCTTCTACTTCATCACAAGATAGTCAACTCCAGCCTGACTCGACTACAATCAAGGAAAGGATATTCTTTATTCTTCAAAGACAGATTCGTTCCATCAACAGTCATTTAGAGCGTATATACAGTGTCAACATTGGCAGTGATCAAAACTCAAATCTTGATTTTTCTTATCACCCAAGGATGTCCAAGAATGTTTCCAGCTTGCAGACTTTGCAATTTTCTAAACAAGAAGAATTGGTTTCTACTCTATCTTTGTCTGACATTGATGAATTGGCTCAAGCTAAAAGTGTGAGTACCGTTGTGGATGTTGTTTTTCAAAGTTTCCATGCTAACCGTGAAGAAACTTTTCAAAAGTCAATCGAAAAGACAACCGATAAGATTTCTTTACTTCAATACATTGCTAAAAAGTACATCACACAAACTGGGAATGTTGTGGAGCAACATTCCTGGAATAGCGTTATGCAAAATGTAATCAAGTTTGTATCTCAACAGCTGAGAGACAATGAAATATCACTTGATCTGATAGAACGCATCTGCACTATTCTCTCACAAACCGGCTTGTCATCTCTTTATCTTTTATTTTCTATTTTTATTCAAACTTATGACTCGAAGTTACGACAAAAGTTGTTGCAAGTTTTTTTCATAAAATACAATCAAATATCGCAATTTGAAATTGCAATTGAACATGAACTTAACCAGAACAATACCAAACATTTTGATCAATATTACAAAAAAATTACTGAAAGCAAGTTTGTTTTTGCAAAATATTTGCAGATTATATCTATAATTGATTTATACACATTTTGTTATCGACCCCAATTGATCGAAACGGAACATTTAGAGACATCGATTGAATGGATTCTTAATTCGGAGCAATCTGAATTTTCTCTTATTAAGTCGTTTATTTTGCCATCATTGGATGAAATTTTTATCCATCCGGAATTGTTCACAAATTGGCAAACGTTAAATGAGCAAATTTACAGTGATACTTGGCAACATGTTTGTGACCATTTCATTCAAAAGCAAGACTTTGTCCAAATGGTATCGAGCGAAGTGTTATGGCAGTATTGGGTGGACAACAATCGAGTACAATCTATTGTGGATTGGATTGACAAAGGATTCACTTCGTTACCTTATTGTCCTAAAATTGAAGTTTCAAATGATTTTGATTGGTGCCAACGAATGGTTTGCTATTTGAGAGAGAAAGGCTCATTTTTACTACAACAGAAAGTAATACAGTCGCTCTTTCTGAAGAAAACATTCTTTGGACAGTACAATTTGTATCAACTTGATCCTGAGTTCTATCAATTTCAAACAATTTTAGGTCAAATTGGCCAATGCGACTTTCTTTTTGAAACAATGACCAATGAAACAAACGAAGACCATCCAATTCTTATATCGCATTTCCTTCGAGACGACAAATTATCATGCAATGCTTACTTTCAATTATCTCTTCTGGTAGAATATTGTCTGGATAAGGAACTCTACGAATTCCTCTATCTTATCTTCAACAAGTTTACATTGCAAATGGAACCTGTAATTTTAGATTTACTTGACAGCGGAAAATTGCTTTCTTCGCGAAATAAGTCCATCCTTCAACTTTTGCTTTTTTTCGATTCAACTAGTAGAAATTCTGAAAATTCTGAAAATGGAGAGTTTATTTCCTATAAGTCGTTATTAGTCATGAAGTATCTACACGCCAGTGAGAATGATGCCTTTGTGGATGTATCAAATGACAAAGAAGACTTTATTACACTCATTGCACATCGGTTGATTGAAAAGCAACAAGACATCGATTTGGCTTTGTTATTGTTATCCTTCTCCAAACGGACTACATTTGACCAATTGGCCAATTATGTTCACGAAACTAGTCAAAACAAGTTTGATTTGAGCTTCAATCTGTCAACGACATTTTATAAGCTATTGAATTCGAAATATGCTTTGATATGTAAAGCCTTTGAAAGTGCCTTCCACGAGAATCAATGCAACTTTGCATTACTTCCCTCATTGTCTTCTACACCCGAGTATCACGAAAATACAGATTCATCGAGGAGCAAGAATACCGCATTTGATTCAATTGCAAACTTTCTTCCATTGCCTCTCATTGATCTTTATTCGTTGCTGCAGCAAGGCATTCCTTACGTCAATATCGACAAATTTTTCAAATGGCAAATCAAACGACGTGTTCAACGCCTTCGACAGAATTCAGCTCTTGACGATACAAACGATTCGATCGATTTACAGGCTAGAACGAGAAAAATTTCCACTACTGTTTTGTCATGTGAGAACCATGAATTGCCTAACTTTTCTCAGAACCGATTGAGCGAATTGTATGGCTTGAAAGCTGAATTAACCAGTTCGTATTATCTAAAAAACTCTCGTTTATTGGAGTCATTCTTCAAATGTTTCAATTTTAAACCTTCATCCAAATCTACTCGAGTTCGTGATAACTTGATCAATCAAAAGTTGGCCACAAAAGCTATTCGAAAAGCAGCCTTAATAGCATACGGTTCTCTTAGGCAAAATTCGGTGTTTGCTTGTTGTCTATTGTTTCAGTCTCTGGTAAAAGGCAACCTCAGTTCTTCTAATAAATCAGAAAACGGAATCAAAAGATCTTTTAGTTTAGACGCTTCAATGGTGAGTGCTCATCAGATAGGAAGTGAAATCAACACCGATTTAGAAAAGACGCGACTTCATCTCTCAATCGGCAAGTTGATTATTGAATATGTCCCCGATTCATTGACCGTGCAAAGTGCTCAACAGCAACAGTCTGCCCTGTCTGTCCTTCTTCGCAAATCTCACTTCAATGGAGACCGATCAAGTTCGCAAAAATTGCTTGATCTTGCCGTCATGGCAATTGAACGTAAAAACTCATACAGTAACAAAGATTCTGCTCATTCCACTCTAAACAAAAGACTTCATTCTCTTCTTCTTACCTCACTTAGCGAAGGCAATTTACATCTCAGTCCTGTAAACGACAATGATAATGGAGACGAATATAAAATGCACGCGCTTATACCTGTAGAGTGTTCTCTACTTATGGAATGTTTTGACTGGAAACCGTTGTTGATGTTTGCAGATATGTACAGTCTTAAGAGACCATTCAATTTTTTGATAAAATGTGCCCGTGAAGACAACTGGTTGGTGTTCAGTATTTTTGCTCAGATGTACACTATCTCGAAGGATAACATTCAAACCTTGCTTCGCAATGGCATCTTTAACAATCAATGCATTGGTGAACATTTAGCTAAAGCGTTTCAAAGTTCTCACCGTCTCAATGGAACAGATTCAAAGCTAATGAAAATGAAACAAGCACCGAGCTCTTCTCGTAACGATTTTTACTCGAGACTCTTCAAAGGAAAAGTGTCATCACATTCTCCTGAGTCGTTACGAGTTAATACAAACTTGCCTTTAGACCCTTTTGAGAGTGATTTACTCTCTCCCAACTCTAGTCCTGAAACATTCTCGCTGGGCTCTATGTCAATGTTGAGTAAATTGAGCGACGAGGCTGGCACAGCTCCTCTAGTACTTTATGAAAACGTTCTCAAACCCGAAACAACAAGCAAGGATTTTCTACAGTTAGTATTGGAAATTTACCAGAATTGTACTTACTTTGGTGCTCGAACCAACTCTATAAGCTATTCTTTCGAGAACACATTTCGAAGCTCTCTTCTCTATGCAGCAGTGTCTCTATCTAATCCAGTGTTGGCCTTGTTGGCCTGTTCTTTGGACAGACCACCTCTTACTCCAGTGATAGATATAAAATCACCGCCTGATTCGCTTCATTCTCGTTCTGAATCGATTGATCTTTTGGTCAATCCGAACTCAGTCAGTTCTCAATTCAAGTTTACTTCTTTCATGTGCTGGCTTCTCAGTAGTGTAAATTTTCAAACGAAGCAATTGTTCATTGACTCTTGCATTCATTCGAATGGGCAATCCAAAAAACCTGATTTAACTTTCTGTTACCTCAACTGGACTTGCGAACGAAGTCTTCATTTAATTGATGTACTCACAAAACAAGATTCGCATGTTTTTGTGATCATTTTGGAGGGACTGGCTATTTTCGAGTTGGAAATTCCAATTTTGCAAAAACTGCTCCAATTCTTAACTTGGTTTTTCATCGAGAAGGATTACTACCAATCCGATAACATTTTGAAGGAATTTAAGTCTCTTCTTCAATCTTACAACGAAGATGAATTTCTTCTATCTAGAGGTATACCTCCTTTGGATTATGAAAATTTTGAGACTGAGGAGGACAATTTTATTAGTAATCAAGGATCACTTCGTATCTTTTACTCAAAAAACTGGATTGAAAGATGTTGCTTGATTTTGGTGACTAACTCGTTACTTTTGGCGCGGCAATTTGAATTAGGAATTCTTTTGAGTCATTATAACTTTGTCCGCTTGAAAGAAAGTTTTGCTCCCAATCACCGTAAGTTTGGTGTATGTTGACAATCATATTTACCTTTATTTAATATTGTAGTTCCAATCCCGGACATTCGCAATCTTTATCTTTTTAGTCAATGTCTTGCTAAATTACCAAACTTTACATTACCAATTGACGAACTACTTCGCCACGGCTCAACTTTATCTGACAACGGAAATTTGAACAGTGCCGACTATGTGGACATATTTCGAAAACTCATCTTTGATCTCCAAGAAGCAGGCCATTTCGAAGAGGCTCGAAATATAATAAATATGCTTCCAAAAGCAAATGTGAACGAATTTATTATCAACGAATGGATGTTGAAAGCCAAAAAGATGAATAATTCTATTGAAAGCAATTATTTTGGCAACGAAGATGTTATTTTAAATCAGATCGATCTAACTTTCTGGGAGAATTGTTGGGCCCAAGTTACCAAGCTTGACCCATCAATGCATTCAGCCTTTAAGGTTATGGAACGTTTTGTGCAACACCTTCAGCCGAATCAAATGCTAATCAAGTGTTTCGTTTTACTTAAATGCATGCTGGCAATTGAGTCTATTCTTCGAGACTTTATTGAAACTAATAGTAATGATTCACCGGACACAAAGCAAAATACTTTCTTTGATGATCTGTCCACCAGCAACTTGGACTTAGTGCAGGACTACTTTCAATTTGAGTATTCCCTTTGGAGTTCTGCTGTTGAGTGTGAATATTTAATTTTGAACAAGAAGTGTCAATATGACAAAAATGGCGAAGTTATTGCTGACTTGGATAGTATTGAGCGATCAACAATATATACTGAGCAAGATAATATTGTTAACGCTTGGAAGCTTATTTGGCGTGACATTGTCAACTACACAAAATCGTCATCTTTTTCCAACTATATCATTCCTAAATTATCGTTGAAACATACTTTCTTTTACAAAAATATAAACTCAAAGCGAAACAAAGCAGTCGTCAATCTTGACATATCAAGGCAACAATCCTTGAATTTAGTAATTGGCAAATTACTTGATTCACTTTGTTTACAAAAGGCTAAAGAAGTGTCTACTCTTTTCAGCTACAGTCATGATGATTTCCAAATTATTCAGGTGTGAGACTATTTATTTATTTATTTACTTATTTACTTGTTTTTAAGGCTTGTGATAATGCGGCAAACGGAACATTGCAAAATATTACAGACGCTCCTTTTGCTGTGCAGTTCAAAATACAAAATTTTGATTCTACAGGTTCTTCTAAATTTTCGAATTCATTTTCTTTATTTTCTTCACAAAGTAAGAATATGAAGAGCTCATGCTGCATATTGCATTACTGTATATTTTTTATACTAATATATATTTTTTTATAGATTTGAGTCCAGAACAAAAACAAACAATATCGCTCATTGAAACAATAAGCCACTTCGCTTCAATTGGAAAAAAATTTTGCAATTTGATTTTGCTTTATTACAAAATTTCTTGCATTCTGCATGTTTCTTATTCCGAACTGATGAATTCTAGTTTTTCTTCACTGAAAGTGTTTCAACAGCTACTAACATCGAACCAGTTTGATAACAAAGAATTACGTCATAGAGCAAACAGTAGTGAAACATCTGAATTGAACTATTCCTACGAGACACCTTCACAGTCAGAATCGATGAACGACGATGTAGAATTTGACATTCGAGTGGAATCTAGTATAAGCCAACCATTTGTGATTAACCAATACATGGAAGCCATTGCTTGTGCAAAAGATTTGATCAAAATTGTTGGCGAACAAGATGAACAACTTAACAGCGAAGAAAAGATTGCTTCTCATCTGGCCAGTTACACTCTCTCCAATGTGCAACAACTAGTTGATCGTCAGTTCAAAGATATCATGCACTCTGGTAGTGACTCAACTCAAGTGGTCACTTTGGTCACTGAAATAGAGCTCGACAAAAGTCATTTAGCTTTTTACAGTGCTCGCTTTTTGGTGATGATCAAATTACTCCATGAGCCATCCATTCTTGGTCATGCTTTGATTGACATCAGTAAGAAGCAAAAAAATAATTTAGACTTTATTTTGGAACGATCTCCTGATTCTAAAACCAGAGAGGTTAACTTTTTACCGTCATTGTTATCTAACGAGCTTCAATCCGAGATGGACTATGTTCTTATCAAAAGGAAACATTATGTTTTGTTAGTAGAACTTTACATCCGAGCTCACGAGTGCTTCAGTGCTCAATGCGACGTTCATGGAATTGCAATTGTGCTTCGAAGGACTCGTCTTCTTATAACCCAAGAACTTCAACCTGCACGTTATTTTCATCTCATTTTGCGACTTCTTACAGGAATTGGTCGATATTCCGAAATGACCTATTGTTTTGATCTGTTTCGAGAGTGTGATCGTTTCGAACTTGTGTTATCCAAAAGGGTGCAACGAGTAAGTCTGAGCATAAATATTTGCAATGCTAAATTCTCTGTTTTCAGACCCCGCAGCTTCGAATAGCTCTTCTCAATTATCTTAAGACTACGGACAAAGTGGATGAATTATTGCCACTTGTTGCTATTCGTTTCTTTTTATTCAGGGAAACAGCCGAGTATCATCGAACACGTGCGGAACGACTTTTGAACGAAGTTTGCGCTCACCAACTACCAAGCACTTTGTCTCAGTCACATTTTAATAAGCTGAATACTTCAGTATCTTCATCACCTAGTAAACGAATATCTTCTACCTCCCTCACAGAATATGCCTCTCATTCTCCTACTTCCACTATTTCATCTGCAAATAATGTAAATTTAGTCTATATGCGTGAACAGCTTGAAACAATATTATATGAGTTTCAAGAGGCTGAATCAAATTTCACTAAGGCATCATCTCATACAAATGCCGATTATTGTTCGCGCAAATCTCAATTAATTGCACTTCAGATTACTTATATTAACCAAGTGGTCCATTCGAATGACTCGTTCACTGCCACTTCAGGAAACTCTGTTTCTAGTTCAACTCATGCTTCAGTGCCAATGATCATCAACATGGACACAAATCAAGTTCGAGAGTATATTTATCAATGCAACCGCTTCTTTGAGGTATTTTTGTTTGGTTATTTAATAATATTCTTTCAACGAATTGTAGTTTTACTGTTTATTTAGTCATTTAATTTGGGTATTTATTTATTTTTTCTAGGCTCTGATTGTATCAAAAGCTTACCTCGATGTAAACATTGATTGGACTGATTCTGTTTTCCACAATGTCTTACTAAATGGAAACATGGCTTATTTGAATGATTTTGCGGAAATTTTTCCTGTTTCGATGACCTTTCTCAAGAGTTTAGTGAAACGTTATGATCAACTGTGCAGTGCCTTCAAACAACAGTCTAAGTTATCCTCAAGAGATTTGTATCATTTGGGTTATCAATCTATGACCAACTCTCCATCTTCGGCTTCTTTTAATAACTTATTAAGCCTAATTCGTTCGGATAATGAAATCAACAAAATACATCGATTACTTGAACAGTTATTGGAAAGAGTTTTGTGTTTCTATTCCGAGAACCAAAGCTCCACTTCTCCTGTGTTGAATGTTCCGATGGCGAATTGTAACATCAAGGACAAATATGAATTAGCAACTCAGTTCAATTCACCTCGAATCATTCAACGATTAATGGAAGCAGACATTGAGAATTCAGCTTATTTACTCGATCTAAAACATGTAAAAAAATTATAGATTGTTATGAAACTGACTGTGATACTGGGCCTCTTGTTAATTTTCAATTTATTGTTTAATCAATAGATTAGTATTCATATTAAAAATAAAAAAACTTTAAAGCACAACAATCATTTCGATAAATTACATAAAACATTTAAAAGCATGCGTAGCTATCCTAGATAATTTAATTATGTGTCAAGGAAGACAATTTACAAAAAGTCTTCAAACTCGTCATAGCCTCCTTGGTTGTAAGAATAATCACCATCTCTTTCCATTCGAATTTCATTTGCGCCTTTTTTTGCCTTTTTACCTTTAGTTTGTTGCTACAAAAAATAAATAATTAAATCGAATGTTTATAAACAAGATATATCATACCTTTTGGAGTTTGATTTTCTCGTTAAACACAGCAGTCAAAGCAGTATCTAGCTTTTTGATGTCATCGGCTTCAAGTCCAACAGCTAGATCTCGAAACAATTCCTCAAGGAATGGCACATAATGGGGCGATCGTGCATAACTGGATAATTTACTTGAGAGAGCCTTGCGGAAAGCTTCATAATCTTGCCGAGTTGCTAATTGAATTTTTGCCAGTTCTGAATTGTTACCTTCTGAGTCAATTCCAAAGGCATCTTTTGCCAAAGCTAAATCAGATTCTTCTTGTAGTCTCTGGCGTTCCAATTTTTCAGCTATTAATTCCTCTTGAGTTTTGGGTTTTTGCATTTCAAGATCTTTCTGCAACAATTTTTCCTTTAAAGCTTTTTTCTTCTTCTTACTAGCAGCAGTTTTTGATGCTTCAGGTTGACTGGATTGAGCATTATCTGCATTAGAACTAGATTTACTAATATCTTCTTCTTCATCATCCCAATTTTCCTTAACATCATCATCTTCTTCGTCGTTCCATTTGCTAGCCGCCACAACAGCAGGCTTCGATACAATTGCTTTAAAAAGAGGTAAATACGCAATTACATAATTTATTTATTACACTTACTCCAATCTTCTTCAGACATTGTTCAGATGCTACCTGATGATGTCAATTTTCAATGAAAGGTAATTAATCCTGAAAAAAAATAAAACGATTGAGACCAAAAATTGAGTAGCTCTATCTGAGACGCATTAACAGCGAATGCTTAGAGAAAGCGATTCAATTGGATAGAGAAACGATGTGCAAGTAATGCAACGTTTCAAAGAGAGATATAAAATAACGGATTGTGAGCCTGAAGACTTATGTATGTAAATGGGAGTGCACTTTTGACCTATTGCTATAGAGAATATAGAAAACTAGGTATTTTAAAATAAAATGAAAAAACCAGGATTGTATATGGTTAAGTACTTACGAAAGTCGATAAATGGGTCCTTGAGGAATTCAAGAAACATTCAGTGTCGAAACGAGAGGTTGAAATGAAAGTGAGAAGTAAAGAACGACAACAAACGAATCACAAAACAGGCTGCTGCAAACGTGGTGCAACTCGCTTGAGCCTAGTTTGTACTTGGACGATTGCTCATGCGCTCTTCACACAATGATTTATGTGCGTGTATGCGAAGTATATTTCGAATAAAACAATAATTGGCTCGATTAAACAACTATTTTATCACCAAAACTAATACTTATTTACATTTAAGATGTTAGTATTTATCAAGAATTTTTAAAGTACAAAAAAATAGCAAAAAATAATTTGAAATATTTATTTTAATTTGTACTGTCATTTGTGGATGTGCCTATATTTTGAAACTCGTGCTTTGTGTTGCTGCACTGTTGAGAGCAAGCCTTGTTTGTGTCTGCCGGTTGTTACCTCCAAATTGTCAATTCTATTCTGTTTATTTTGAGGAAAGTGCACTTTCACTTTTGACATTTGCCCAAATTTCCTAGCTGTTAACCCCAAAATGGCCACTTTACCGTTAAACCCTAAACCTTTTTTGAATGGCTTGACTGGCAAACCCGTTATGGTCAAACTAAAGTGGGGCATGGAATACAAAGGCTACCTCGTCTCTGTGGATGCTTATATGAATCTTCAATTGGCGAACACTGAAGAGTACATCGATGGTGCTTGTACTGGCAATCTTGGCGAAGTCTTAGTTCGGTGTAACAACGTTCTCTATATTCGGGGCTTAGAAGATGAAGAAGAAGATGGCGAAATGAAGGATTAATGAAGGATTAATGCCTGCTTGTAGTTTATTGTTTGAAAACATCATTAATGCGAATGTAAATGTCATCAAGTTTCATTTTATTTAACAGTTTCTAATCAATTCCACTTTGTTCTTTACAATAAAGCAAATAATATAATTTCATGGACTTTTATTACCTAGAAATGTCTGGAAATATGACCGGATTTTATGGCATAGGTGTAACCGCAACAGCCAAACTTTCGATTCCGCACTCATCATTACCTCGTTTAATCCAGAAATAACCGTCGAGTCCCCATGAAGTTCCCCAACTGTTTTTCACAATCCAGTATTTTTCTCCTGAGTTTTTATCAATGCCATAACCTACAACAAGTACGGCATGATTGGTTAACTCAAATGGATTGAATCCGGGTGCGGTTTGAATCTCTTGTGATGCCTCATGTGAGTAAACGCCACCAGAATAAGACATAAAGTCGGGATAAACTTCGAAACCAACTGCAATTGGGCCATTACGAACCAATTCAAGGCGCATTAAATCTTCATTGCAAGCTCCATAATATCCACCGACGTAGTGATATTGGAAAGTGTAAGTTCGTTTTCGGCACTGGTTGGAAGTGGAATTGATTGGCAGAGAACATTTTTCATCAATGCCCTTGTAAGGGTAGCACAGGTCGGCAATGACACCAAAGTCTTGCCCGTACTTGCCGGCAATCAAGTATGGGAAACCTCCCTCACACCTTTGTGAATATTCTGAGCAATCAACCACTTCTTGAGTAGAGAAAACGGGCTGTTCAGAATTGTTAGTTGCGATTCGAACTCGTGCTTCCAAAAGAGCCATCGAAGAGAAGACATAACAACTGCCACAAGAAGCTTGATCAAATTATTAATAAGGATTTAACTTTCATTGGGGAAACTATACCTTGGTCTCGAACCGGAGAGACATAGTTCACTCCGTTTACGTTTCGCCAATCGAACGAATCTGGCAATTCATTGACTTGTCTTTTTACCTCTTCAGAAGATTCAACTGACCTGGGACGGCTGCAAAATAATGAACTTTAAGAACTGCAATGCAAGTTAATTGATTCTAAACTTACTGTACGAGTCGAGATGCTCGACCACCTGCCATTCGAATCAATTCATTAGTGGTTCGTCCTTGCAAGTGAGAATATGTTTTAGCAGTCCAACTCGATTGTTTAAGATTGACCTTGCGAACATAGCTCTCGCCTAAGAAGTTTTGCATGTCTACACTTTCAAACAGAAATGGTTTCAGAGAATGGGCTTTGCCAACTCCCACAAATGTTTGATGCAATTGTTGTTGCTTCCAGTTTTGCACCTTACGGCCCTTAAAGCAGGACCAATTGTTGCCAAGCAAATCGTGGGACCATCCAGGCAAGGTTGCGTTACAGTAACTAATCACATCCGACCCTTTTTGTTTGTACAACGAAAAGGCAAAATACTTGCGGTAATTGATAATCACTTCGAAGCCTTGATTGTAAATCAAGGTCCAGTGGCCAATATTGCCAAAATTATCGGTAGCTACATTGGGGAAGTCCAACTTGATATACACTTTCTGTGTGGTGGCAGGGAAGTTGTCGCAGTTCTCCTTGCGCGTTTCGATCCGGTCCGATTCTTGAAAAATCCACAAGCCGCGAATGTCTTCATAGGTGCAGTTTGCAGGTGTGTCTGCCAAGACACCAGCCAAGCTCAACAGCAGAACGCTGACCACGGTCAATTGAGTTCGCATTTCTTTGGTTTGTCAGCCTAAAACGTAGCAAAGAGAGACGAGTTGTGTTCGTTGACATTCGAGCCAACTTAAATACTCAAATATAAATGATATATTTTGATAAGCTGCCCACTTGTACACTTAGACGCAGTTTTCATCATGGCAGCAGTGGTTGGTAATAAGTCAATCACACTCAACCGTTATCAACATTGCAACTACGATTGACACAATCGAACGATATCTATGTATGAACGAGCCTTCTGAAATGGACTCATGTGATGAGATGCAGTAGATGTGCCATATGACAGTAAGACACTTGTTTGCTTTGGAAACAATAGGTTAGACAATGACAATTGTGCAACATTTACCATGCTTTGTTGAGTCAAATTGTATGTGTCAATTCTTTTCACTTTCATAATCAATTGCAACGTTTTGGCTAATCTTAATAACATTATTTTGAGATGAGAAAGTAATGTTCTGTTATTGTACCATTCATCGAAGTTATTTTTTGTCCACTTATTAAATTGATAATTAATATTCATTTAAGTTTTGGTTATTTATTATTTTATTAAACTTTAAAATTAGAATAATACAAAGCTAGTAAAAATAACAATTGTAACAAAACTTGATTTGGGCTTAATCGAAATTTTAATTGACAAAAGAAAATTTAGTATCGATAATTGGGAACAATGAACAAAAGATGGGATGACTATGTACAAGCTGGTGATAATGAGCGTGATTAATGAAGGAATAATGTGAGGACAATTGTAATAGATTAGCCATTAGATTAACAGGCAAACATGATTGC
The DNA here is from genome assembly GCA_023373905.1 of Rhizoglyphus robini. Taxonomy (NCBI): domain Eukaryota; kingdom Metazoa; phylum Arthropoda; class Arachnida; order Sarcoptiformes; family Acaridae; genus Rhizoglyphus; species Rhizoglyphus robini. The sequence continues at coordinate 5,555,384 of JAKIJQ010000001.1, read as the reverse complement.
CACCATGTAGTTGATTATGAATTCATTTTATGCCCTTGTGGCGTCATCTAGTGTTTAGTATGTATTGCCTTGGTAAGGCGAATTTGCTGGAGCAGGCACAGAAACCGGCACGGCTGTGTCCAGTTCAGCACAGCCCAAAGAAGCTTCGCCACCTTCGTCATAAACGCCGTATTGGGGACGGCCGTACGGATAGTCTTCAACGACCACGTGACCGCTGTAGGCACCCTTTTGAAGGGGGTAAGCAGTGATGATTTTGTTTGGGACTGGCACTGGAATTGGCGCCCGAACTGGTGCTGCTCTCGGGGCTACATTTTCTCTTTTAACAATTTCTAGTTTGGGCAGCTTGGAAAATAAATCGGACAAACCTCCCAAACTGGAACCAAGTGAACTCAACTCGGGTAACTTGAATTTAGACAAATTTAGACTTGGTAATTCTTTTGAAAACTTTGAAGATTTTTGTGCTTGAGCATGTACTGGGGCATGCATTTGGCCATGTGCAGCCATTGGCGAAGAAGCAATTATGGGAGCTTTTGGCGAAAGTCGGATGACAGGCAACAGTTTTTCACTTGCGGAAATCAATTGCTCAATTAGTTGTTTTGCGGCAGGACCATCGGGTACGTGAAGACTCACACTTGGTAAGGAAAGTGACCCCAAACCGTCTAGTTTGTCAAAGAGTCCTTGCAGTCCATTTGATTTGGATGAGCTAGGCAATTTTATGCTTGGCATCGATTTCATAAGCTCCAGACCTGCTAATTTGTCAGTAATGCCCGAAAGCTTGTCTAAGTTTAGTTTATCAGTTAGGCCTGATAATTTATCCAAATTTAGCTTGTCAGTAAGACCCGAAAACATATCTAAATTTAGTTTGTCAGTAAGGCCAGAAAATTTGTCCAAATTTAGCTTGTCTAGACCTAGACTAATTGATTTTGAACTTGGTGAAGAAGCAGGCACTGGTGCAAGGGCAACTGGCACAGATTGTGGTTGTGGCACCAGAACTGGTGATATCGCTATTGGAGCCTTTACATACTGTACTGGTTGGTAGAGAACAGGTCGAACATACTTTTCTGGGTAATAGTTACCGGTTTGGTAAGGCGTACTGACTGGGTATGCAACAAGGCCACCTCCTTGATATGCACCACATCCGGAAGAAGCACCAGCGCACGGATTGGCGGCATAAGCAACACTTCCATAGCCAGCACTAGCACCAATTCCTGCCAATCCCGAAATGGCATATCCGTTTAAAGCCCCACTTCCAGATGCATAGCCAGAATTGGCGTACCCTGCAGCACCATCAAGGGCTACGGCAACACCTCCGTTGTATCCACCAGCAGATCCATCAACAACTCCGTATCCTGCTGCTCCACTTGCTTCGCTTGCATATTCATCCGATGTCGAGTATGGAACACTACCGATTGCATTTTTCATTCCTTTGTTGGTATATCCAACACTTGCATATCCGTCAGCATCTCTGCCATTGATATATCCAGCACCAGCATTACCTCCTGCTCCTGAATCTCCATAATCTGCCAAGGCCGCAGCTCCTACCACTTCATAATTGCCCGAAGCTGATTGAACTTGTTCGACATTATCATTTTGTCTTGATTTGCTGTTGAACGCATTTGAATTGCTTGGTTGGCTTTGTTTATTTCCAAAATTGAAGTATACTAATCTAGAGGGAATATTGGAAATGTAGCGATTGTTGGCCTCTTCATATTTTGCTTGTGCCGATATGCCCAACAAGGCAATCATCTTGAGAAAAAAGAAACAAACAAACAATTAGTGACGAATGACACTTTCAGTTGAAAAGGCACTAACCAGCCCTAAATGAGCTCGAAGTAACATTGTGGATGTGTTGGTCTTGATTCGGCTTAACCGATTTAGTTAACACTACTGGCTGTTGGTTGAAAGACAGCACAAAAGAAAACAAACTATGATGGATAAATCTTATGGCACTTTATTTGATACACTTGACACTTGTGATACACTAATGAACAACAAACCGGCAAATGTGTCTTTATGCGGAACGATGTCCTTTTATAAGTACGCATTTGATGAGGAAGCTCTCGTTTGGTCAAACAGTAAATGTCAGACTAACGTTTCGGTTAAGAATTGAGCTAAGGTTTTAGCGGTTACTCTCACTCTCGTTGGGCAATGTTTGCATCCATTGCATTTTGCTCTAATTTCGATAACATCGCATCAGGCACGCTTTATCTGCCTTGAGAAAAGAGAATAGAGGGAGAGAGAGATTTTACCTTTGACCTCGCCCCGGGTGCACACGACTGCAACCGGTGTACTTTTTCAATTATCCGAATGACTTTATTACTATATAGTACAGTTCGTTTCGCAACTTATTGCTAGATTAATCAGCCCGATTAGTCTAGTGTCGGACACTGTCGGTTGCTCACAATCTCCGTCAGTCGGCTCTCTTCTCATTTTGTCGGTCTGAGTAGCGATGACAAGAGCCATGTTAATTGAACAGATTAGCTCTCTGCTCGGGCACATGTATCTGTCTCAATCGGTGTCCTGTGACTGTAGTCCATAGAGATGGCTCTCTAAATTAAGACCGACCGATTTTATTGATGCGATTTGGCACGCACCAAGGGGCGCGATCAACTAGGCAATTCCATTCCCGTCTGGTCCTGCTCGATGATGCTAAGTTATTTTGTGAAACATTTGCCCGACAGCAATCTCACTGCGGCTCCCTAAATATAGTCATTTTTGTTTGTGTTGCACATTTATCGAGCAAATCGGTTTGCCAGCAATACCGCGTTTTACTGGAGGCAACAACAAATATGTCGCGGGAGGATCACTGCACGGTGGCCAGTGGCCATTGCATCCCGAATCCCGATCATCATGCCATGGTACAGTGCACTGTAAGGTGACTATCCTGTCCGGGATGTCTCACTTCGCCCTTCATTATCAAAACTTCCCATCTAAAGTGTATCACTTTTGCTTTATTTTACAGTAAAATTTCGTTTTTTATTAATCAAACTTTTCCGGTTTTCGATCACTATAGTGCAAACTTGTTTACTTATTTAATCTAGTTTGTATGGGAACTTATTTAGAATACTTATTATATTTAAAAATATATAACTTATATAAAATTAATATCTCATTTGGTTCAGACAATTGTCATTTAATTGAAATATTAGCCAATACGATATTGCCGCCATTGTGAATGTATTTATCATGTAGATAAATGTAAATTTAAGTGTAAATTTGGATTGTACATATTCCACTCTACCTAAATAGTTTGACTATTGGTCTTAGGACAGGGTCACTTCACGACAAAGTCTTATCGGACCATTAGTTACTGTTACATTAGTTAAAAATGCGGTAAGTGATCAATGATCAGCATTGATAATGAATGGCTATTGTTGCTGTTCATCTAGCTTTTTAGCTCTAATCACTTTAGCCAAAGGCAGTTAATTGAATGCATTGGTGTACTTTGGCCAATCGCTTCAATCCAGATCTGACCAACCATTAACAATTCAAGTACTCCACTTGTTGGTTTCACTTTAATTTCCATCCTCGCATTTGCATCCTGCAGTTTGATTAAAATATAATCTGCACATTGTCTTGTGATATGTGATATAACCAATATAGATTGTAAATATAACTTAATTTGTCATTTGAATGACGTCACCATGAGCAAACCAGCATTAAAAATTGCTATCGATACTACTAACAAGTTTGGTAAACTTGGATTTTGGTGACATTCATAAATAATGCGAGCCAATAACAAAAATGGTAATGCCCCACATGGCCAAGTGCACATTTGGTGAGGTAAATTTCGAATCAATTGTTTCGATCAGATGAGGGACTAAGTCGGGCATCTGTGCTTAATCTCAGGTATACACGGTAATGCATGTAATGCTATAATGCGAATTAATCTCGCACTTTGCAGGTTGGCAGCATAATATTTCCTCTGCCAAGGCAGGAAGAAGTGCAAGGCAGATGATATCGATCGCTCCTTTAGAGGATGCCCGAAAGCCGTTTAGTAGGGAGCATCACTTGAAAGGACGGCAACCGATGCACTAGCTCTCCTTTCCATTGCCTCCGGTCTTGCTTTGAATGGTACTTTACGAGCTCGGTGAGTGTTGCTTTTGAGTGATCCGCTGTTGGATGTGTGTATGAGTGCAATGTTGGTCAACTGAAAAATAGTGTTCACTGCAGTGGGTGACAGTGGCTCGATCAGTGTGGCACAAGTGCCTTCCAACGCCACAAGTAGAGCAGTTGAACACACAAGTACAATCCAAAGAATGACATCAATCAGTTGGAGTGAAGTGCACCTCGGGCTAAGTGCCAATACCGCTCATTTGCTGTCTTCACTGCTCGTCACTGCTTGGCCACTGTCGCACTCCATTTGGTCACATTTAATAACTCGAAAATCACTTTGATTAGACTGGAGTAAACTGCAATCGCAACCAGTTTAACTCAATCACAATTTTATTACTTCTACCAAATACTAAAATCACTGCAAAAGGTTTTTAACGACTATTCATTTAGCCAATTGGTATATGTGATATATAATATATCCCGCTTTAGCTATTAAATCATGAAGTTTTACGCCAATTAGATTAATCTAAACTGCTACAACCATTTATATCATAGATATTATATTATAGCTATAGCACTAGTGATTAATATCACCAGTCATGTGTATTGGTTATTATTGACCAGAGAATTTGCATAGTAATTCTTCGATGTTTATTAATTTGACCAGTGATCTTATCTATCTATTTGTGGTTCATTGTTTTATTCAAGTGGTATTAAGCAATTAGCCAAAAAGTGAACAACTCAATTGCCGCTACTAAGCACGTTATTATAATCGTTATATTACCTTTGATTAGACAAACATTCACATTGTCAATGTGATTTTAATTGAACGATCTGAAATCAAATAGCTTTGCCAAAGTTCGGTTCGATCAAACGGCATTGATCATGCATATATATTCGACCATTGGTTTAGACATACAAATTAATGATTCCATTGGGCGACAAAGCACTTCATTGGAAGCATTCCAACAAATGCAATTGTCACAGAATAGTTTCGCCAATACTGAACACTTGTTTAATGGTGTTCAAAGCATCATTCCCTGAATGCTTATTCCTTTGTGTTTGTATACAATTGAGCCATTTGCCATTCAAATGTAATCTACATCTATGTAATTTAATCTACAGAATGTACAATTCGTAAAGGAGCTATTGACTTTAATTGAATCTTAGTGCCAACATAATTTGCAACATAATTGGCCAAAACCCCATTTGGATCATGCAGTCTAGCACTTTTTGGTGAAACTATGTCATGATTATGGCCAAGTTCAGTCTAATCGCTTTATATAGCGGTGCAATTGCAATTGGTCTAATGTTGTTCAGTGCCATTGTAAATGCCGTTAGTTTAGTATGTATTTTCAAAATAGAGTGACATGAATCGATAAGGTGTAACACTCGACATTCATTTGTTTTTGAATTAGTCACAAATCTATTGCATAAAAATTGATTCCTCAAGAATTGGTTTGTGATCAATTGTAATTCAATCACATTCCCAAAATTTGATTAAGTTAATCATTAACATTCAAACGTTTCTTTATTGATATATCACTGATCAAGTTTGAAATCTTCATTGAATTTATTAATAGAGTTTAATTTCTGCATAACTCAAGTATGAGTATAAACAAGGGAGTATTTAAAAATTAAATGACGATCTTTCAAGCTATGATTATAATTATGTGATCGTAAATACATTTAGTCAAATTTACAATATTATGAAAAATAGATTTGATTAACTAGTATTACTAATAGGTAACCCGGTTGACGTGTCGTAGCGAGAGTATGAGAAATATTCAAATCAATTTTAATCTTATGTACCAAAAATCTAATAAGTTCATTTACACTGCATAATTTTTGGTTAAGTTCATAGTGCTCGTTTTGAAGCATACAGAGGATGCATCCATGGATAAACATTTTCAGTCACACCAAAGCCGTAACTTAAATTGCGCACGATGTTTTATTATCAAACAAACAAAACTCAAGGCTAGACGCAAACAAGATCTCGAACAGATTCTATCAGAAGATGATTCTGCCGAAATCGGACCATTCTCAACCGGCTCTAAGAGATCTCGAGTTAGATCGAATCGCAAATGCAATAATGGCCAACTTCAGTCCGACAACTCGAGTTCGGGCTTAAACTTCGAATACGCGTACGACTAATTAATTAATTAATCAATTTTTTGTTATTTTGTACAATATTTTTTTAATGAAAAACATGAAAGAATATTCTTTTCTGATTTTAAACTGAATGCACGTGCAGCTGCAGGGGATACATATGCTACTGAGCTTAATTCAATTAATCTTTAAAGCACCTTTAATGACACATCTTTTAAGGTAAAATCCCACAAAGGTCTATATGGACATCTTTAAAGATTGCTTATTAAGGCCAATTAAAAGTTGCACACTGGGTTCCCTCGCTAACTCGCTCCGACAATGAGCTGCAGAGTTGCAGTCAAAAGATAACGAATGCGCAATACACACTTTGCGATTAACTATTTCAATGAGGTTATTTGCTTTCAGTGGTTCGGCAATTGCTTATATCAAAAACTAGAGCTTAGTCCTTTTAGGCCTATTGTATGCAAGCATTGCAATTGTTCATGAATTGCAATTTGTTAGATAATTGCACACCAATCTATAAACTGTGTAAAGCAGGGCATTGTTGACACAAGATTGACACATAAGATTACTGACAACACACAAAGAAAACAATTTGTTAAGTGATTCCCTGTCCAAGCGAATCTATTTGACGTGCTTATTCCAAGAATAAGCTCGTTTGTCAACTCTAATAGTACATCATAAACCGGATATTGTATCAAGATGCTATAGTCTAGCTCAAATATTCATTGTCTTTGTTGGTGTTGACGAATCAATGTAAATACTAAATGTAACTAAATTAGCGATTGTTGCTTTTGTGAATTTGGCTAAATTTTTTGAAATGTCTCTTTGTTGTCAAATCGTAACTCACAAGGGAACCAGATTCTGGTTACCAGAACCACTTCATTTGCCATCTTGTTTTTTATAATATAATTCTGCTTGGCTATTAGTCAAATTAGACGAATTCGATCCTAATTTTGTTCATTGCATCAGTTGGCATTTTACAGCGAATGAAACATTTAAACTTGTTTTATGTTAATTCCTTTAGGGGGCTTGTGTGCAATCCACTTGTGTGGGCAACAATCTTGACTGATGCTAATATTTTCAAACTATCACTGCCAAAACTTCGGATTGATGACAATTGCACTCAGTCTCCTGTCACCTGATTTGTCTGTTTTAATCGTTTGTTGTGCAAACAAAATACATCATTGTTCATGTGGTACCTTTGGGAGTTAACTAATACAAGTAGCTGAGCTTGCAAGTTGTAACAAGGGCCGCGGCCTCGCAGGGACAGGAAGATCTTCAAGACGAGCTCTGTTCCAGTGAGACTCGATAACGAGTCACTTCTGACCATTGCTAGCTAAGTGCCCCGTACAAAGGGACTTGCAGTTGAAATCCAAACTAAACAAATACACAAATCGTCAAATAATAAGCGTTTCTGTAAGATAGCACCTTTGGGTATTGGTACACTTTTTCAGTTTGTGACGCTTCTATACGAGCTATTTTCTTAAATAGCGAATATTTGGTTTGGACCATAAAGTATATCAATTGAGAATGTCCAGCGTCCATGAGATCCAACAAATCAAGCAGCCAACCCGTGTTCATCAGGGGTGGAAGGAGAAAATTTGAATTCTACAATCATTTGCTTTTGAAAATGCAATCGGCGTGAAAGCACATACTTGACATATGAAACAAACAGTTCGCATGTTAATGACCGTCATCCGCCATTTGTTTTGCTTGAGTTTCTTTGGGCAAACAATCAGGACTTAATTTTAATTCAGTTGAAATATTTGATTTAGTTATTTGGCGATTTTGTTTAGATAAATATGATGAATCAAACACTCTTTGTATTTTTATGCTCTTTTTACTCTTTGTATTTACAATGAAGTAATTATAAATGTCAATTGAATGTGCATTGAAATTACGTTTGCATCTTTAATGGCTTGTCCAATGAATTGCAAAGTTCGCCTAATGACGAATAGTTCTTTATTCTTTTGCTCCATTGTTTCTCTCCATAGATTCATGCAACAGCATGCTCAGTGGGACAAAGTCGTATCCTACTCGTAGGCCACACAGACGTCTGTACAGCTTTACCAATGTTACTGCCACCAGTCTTGTCTGCATTTCTCTTGTAAATGGCGAGAGAACAAGAAGAAAAGTCGCGTACCGAGACCGACGGAATTTAGTGCATTCGGCGAGTTTGTGCAGAGAGGCCATTTGCAATGTTCTCTGTAAAACGATTGGTGCGGCGAGGTGTGCTCCGCTTGGGCTCTAACTATAACCACTCGGCCAAGTTGCAATCTACTCGTCTTCATCCTTTCTGGTCTGTGAAATAGTGCCACACTGAAGTAATACCTTGCCCTCCACTCCACTCAACACTAAATTCATCAGCACATTCACTTCAATCTTCAGTGTGAAGATTCGCATTAATTTGTCGACCAAATGAATAAATAATGCGAAAACTTACTTCGGTTTGTAGAATCAATAATTAATATCAGTGGTCTGGAATCAATTTCGGTATGTGATTAATATTGATTACAAGTGATTCCATTTGGAGAGTACGCCTATTTGCCGACTACAATCATAACGAGTCATTTAGTGTTCTAATTATCACTGCAATTAATGCCATTTTGTTTTAATTAAATTTCTCACCATAAATCAATCAAAGGGACAATTTGTTCACAGCACTATCGTGTCACTATATTGATAATTAGATATTCATTTGCCTCTTAATTAGCTAAATAAAAGAGTTCAATTCGTTCGCTGGCACAGTTGAGCAAAATACAATTTGTATGATCAGTTTGGTTCAATTGACAATTGGCTTGGTGTTGTTGCAGTTCTATGCAATATTAATATGCAAGACATGCATAATTGCACATACCCAATGTAAATTTATTAAGATTGAAACACCAATGCGTTCATTGATTCAATTCTAACAGTTGCAAATGGAATCACCATTTCTTTTATATTAAAAATAACAACTACTACGCTTTCTATATTTTTGTTTGCTATTGGAGACAAAAGAAATATCATACAAACTTGGTGATACATTTCAAATTGTAATAAAGAGGGTTCATTTCCAATTTGCTCTCTGAGTTATATCCAATCAGGCTTAAAGTTTTTGGACCAATGAATAAAATACATTCAGCCGGCTGTTTGTTTTCAAGCTAAGGTCGCAAATTGTGGATTTATATAATTTAATTGGATAATCACTTGTTTAGATCGAAAAAGAGGAGCATTGGAGCACACAAGCCAAACCTTGGGTGACAATTAATCATGCCCATATTTTCCAAATGAGCGACTTTCTATTCCAGTGAGGTCTGTGTGGATACTGTGAAGCAATTTAAATTGTCTTTTGGTTTGTACCCATTTTGGCATATTTCCACATTGGTCCACCGAGAATGAGTAATTGGAAGCCAATTAGAGCAAAGTGGCCAATTGCTTTATTGCTCTATTGCGAGTAACATAAATTAGTACATTTGAACTGACCGTGTGTGTGCTAATTGTTTTGGACCAAAGCACTCAAGGAGTTGTCACCGCGAACAGGCGAGTGGTCAGTGGCGCACCTGTTTCCACTCGGCCAGTCATTAATCGACATTCAGATTGGCTAATGACCAAATGTCCACTTGGTATGCCTGCCAGCAACCACTCGGCGCAATGTAAACTATTCCAGAACACACTATGATGATCATGATCATGATCATGATGAGATATTTAGATATCTGGAGACAGGAACTGGCAACAATGTGCTTTCTGTAATATTTCACGCTCAACGATCACATAACAGAGCCTATGCACTCTACCCATTATAGCTGCCAAATTAGAATATCGTAAATTAAATTATCGTCCACATAAACTGAATTACTTGGAAATATGAATGGCCTGGCTTATTCGGCGAGGGCAGTAATATTGCTACAGAATATTTTCCGTTTTTGTACTGTTTGTTGTATTATTTGTGCGTTTAATTTGGCAAATTCGAATTAACCTATGGCTTGTCACTTTGAATCAAAGTTAGTCGTTTGTCTGTCTGGTAACAAAGTCAGCATATCCTATGACCGAGTGATTCTCACACATCGACTGTGGCTGTACTTCATTCCCTCCTGGCACTTATCGCCGATAAGTTATCGGTTGCACATTGCAAATTGACATTAATATTCATAGACATGAATTTGAAATATACTGAAATATTCATATTTCCAATAAAAAAAATTACACCGTACACACTTGCTTGACAATTATCTAAAAAGTGGTTGGAAATAGTGTGATCCCAATCAAATTTGCCAAAAAGCAAAGTATACTTGTCAGGCACAATTATGAAAGCAACCAAGACCGACCTAAACAAGCAAACAATCAAAGGCAAACTTGGCGAGAGCGTTAGCGAGCTAGTTCCAGCTATAGTAGTACTTTTCAGATTACTTCGTGTGATACGTATCTATGAAGTCCGACGGAGATATTTAGATTGCAACTTGGCACTATGTTTCATGTTTATTAATTACACGGCAACTTGCAAGTGATATCACATACGCAAGCACTAAGCATACAAACAACAGTAGACAACGTCACTTCTAGATGATTTGGCAAAGCAAATCATACTTTTGTTAGTTTCATTAAAATTGCAACAAGCCACCGCTATTGAAAGCGCATTTAATTGTTCAGTGCAACTGTCGCGTCGACTGTTTGCTTGCCAAAATAGTGCCAAGCGAAACGTTGCCACACATTTCCAAGAAAAGATTTGCTTGCATTCAATGCACTTGTTCAAATATAGACGTGCAGCAAAATAAACAAAGTCAAGTGGCGCGAATTACATGAATTAATTACTGCTGCTATAGCTTGCTCTAAATAAATATGTACAGGAAAGACAACTTTTAGGGCGTATAGGACTTAAAAAGAATTTAATTCTAAAGTAAATTAAAACGCAAATTCGTGTATAAATTTATTATCAAATATATTATAAGTGGAAATCTTTTTGTGTGATGTTGCTAGTGCACTACACTGGTTGTTCTTTTGTCAACTTTGCCTATACACAGACATTAATTTGCGCAAAGGTGTGCAAAGCCAAGTCAATTGCTGGGTTACAACTACAAAACTGCACTGTCAGTTGACACAATTTCCAAAAATTGAATCTACTTTCAATGACCTACTCTAAAACTCAATGAATTGGAATTTTAAAAGCTCGATTTTTCTTTTTACTGTCATTGTTATATACTTTTCATGTGGCATTGCATTTTGCCATCAATCAAACAATTGCAAAGTTCAATATTATTCAAGTGATATAATCATGACAAACAATTCAGACATGACATGTGAGTTGCATGATGCGAAAATTTATTTTTGAGAAAATGTATTTTTAGATTTATGATTAACAAAGGAAATGTCTCGTTTGCATCGTCATAACTCTGAAATGTGTGAATTAATGAGGAGCGTGACAAATTACAGGTTTGCACATAACCTTTGCGGCACGCAATTAATTATATATGTTCGGCGATATGATCGAGATGATAATATTGATTGGCATAACTGACAAAAAATAATTAAATGACACTGATACACTCAAACATTGTTGATTCAATCTTTTATTTTTCTAAGTTTTTAAAAATGTTTACTTCTTCAAATGTGCACTTAAAATAACAATTTTTCGATTATGATTTTCTGGTTATTGAAATATTCAAATTGCAATTTTGTTTAAGTATCCCCCATGTAGCAAATTGCTTTTGCATTGAATATGATAATTAATTTCAATTATATATATTAATGTCACTTGTCATTATGCACATCTGTGGCAATGTTCACTTAACAACAGAATAGAGTGATACTATTTATCCAAATCAACTTGACAGTTCATTAGCCATAGACAGTAATGTTGTAGGTTAAGGCACTTCGATACGGGCTAGTGAGTGGTACATCTAATCTCCAAGATTTAGTCTATCTCTATTTACTCTATTTTCTAGTTGTTTTGCACAGCCCGTCACTCCAGTGAACAATCTCAAAGTGATCAATCAATGAAATCGATGTTCCATACATGCAAACTCAGTCATCCTCTCAGCTTACTCTCAGCAACATGGTCTCAATTGATGTCTGTCGCAACTTAAAGTGCCACTGAGAAAAGTTGCCTCCTGAATATAACCAAATAGAAATCTGATTGTGTGAAGTGTGATTGATTTCCTCAAACAACGATGAATTTAAAGTGGATTGTAGCGTCGCTGTCACTGATATTGCGACTCAATCTGACCAATTGGGTCCTTATAGTGGTTGTTTTACCTTTGTGTTATGCTGACAACAAATTAATTTCACTGCCAATAAATACCGCTCACAGTGACTTGGTCGTGCCGACCGATGGTTCTACCTATGATAATGAAATTTGCGAGCATAATGGTCCCAACTCGACTACAATAACAGTTCATTCGCATTCTTTGGCGAACTCGAGTGAGGAAAATTCTCGTTTCGAACGGAAGAGACAATTGAACTCGGCTGATTACAATGAATATACTTCCTTACAGGATGATGATTTGATGGACAACTTGAACGCGTCGGATTTGGTTCTCGATAAAGAGCAACTTGAACAATTGCGAAACCAAATAGAACTTCTGTCCAACAAAGCTTATCGATACGAACGAATCAGTTATGCTCTTGCATATGGGCTCATCATCGTGCTTAGTTTTTTCGGTAACTTGCTCGTTTGCAAAGTGTGCCTGAAAAATATGACAAAGACAAACGCCCTGATAATGTCACTGGCCGCGTCTGACCTAATGATGACCGTGTTTAACATTCCCTTCAACTTTTTCCGCCTGCTCAACTTCTCCTGGCCATTCGGCAGTGTCATGTGCTTTCTAGTGAACTTTGTGCAACATCTAGTGGTTTACATTTCAAGCTACACAATGGCCATCATTGCCATTCATCGTTATAGAAGTGTTTGTGGCCTTCGTTTTAAATCAAACTCTAAGCAAACCTCAAAAACATCAATCGAGAGAAATGAATGTCAATTGTCGCCCAGCAAAGTGGCCAGTAGAGTTGGCAATTGGTGTTTGTCCACAAGTTCTGCCACTGCTCAATTCTTCCCTTGTTGTGGTCAACGAATGTGTGCACCTAAGAATAAACAGCTTTATTCAATGCGAGCAATTTGTACTACCATCGCCATTACATGGATTCTCTCTGCCTTAATTTCAGCCTTGTTCACTTACTCAAGCACGGTTGTGGCCAAAAAAGACGTTTTTGCCTTAATTGTGAATCTTTACAATTCAAATCTTGATGCCTCCGGCAGCAACACTTCTCACGACATCAATTTGAACTATGACCAGGAAAGTGAACATTCGGTGCATGTCATGCAGAGATGCCAAAATCTTGTACCCAAAAGTGTGGACGACTTCTTTGAGCAGTATTCGATCAAGGCCGACTTTGCCAAGTCGGTGGCAGTCTTCGTTACCCAGTACTTCATTCCGCTGGCTATTTCGTGCTGCCTCTACATCCGAATTGGCAAGATCATCACCAGACAAGGCAAAATTGCCACCCTCAGAGGTTTGTTTGTCTCGCGCTTGAATTAAGACAATTAATAGTCTTATAATCAGTAGATATTGTTTATAAATAAGTATCGTGGATATTACATTAAGCCAATGTCAATACATATTCTAAAGTACAACAACAAGTTTAACGACCAATAATAGAATCGATTTAAGTGGCAATTTAGTGAGAATTTTTGAATCTAATCTGCTCGTAACTTGTCAAAACATATGAACAGAGTCTGACAAGTGGAGCAAGTTGCCACAATTAGCAAAGTCAAATATTGCCAAACAACACGGACAAATTGTACTAATTGAGCAATTCAAAAGGAATTTAAATTAGTATGTGAAAGTAGCAGTGGAGAGAACTTCTTTTGAGTCGCTGGTTAGTGGTTTGACAGAACTATAATTTTTACTAATTCCGATTTAATTGCGTTTGCTCAAACTAAAGCTGATGGCAAGATGCTTTCACTATGGATCCAGTGAATGGTCACACAGAGAATGCTTCTATAGGTGTTAACTGTTTTTCGCATTTAGGAAACCCGAAAGCTCGCACTCGTCAGAAGAAAAAACGACGAAGAATCGTAATGTTGGTGCTGGTGGTTGCGGTGTTTGCCGTCTGTTGGCTCCCGATTCACGCCTTCCACATTTTCACGGACGCAGGCATTCTCAACTACAACTACCAAATCTTCATGATGGTACGTGACCGAGGTGCAGTGTTAATGTGCTTTTATTTAGTAATCAATCAAATCGCATCTAAACTAAGCACTTGACAATGACAACTGCGTGTGTCGCCAGTGCTAGTTTCACTCGAATTCTTTATCGCGCTCTTTCTCAGGAGAGTTGTCTAAAGCTTGCTTAGCTCCGAATTGGTTTGCGATCTTACAAGCCAATTGTTTTGAGTAGAAGAACGAGGCAGAGAACAATTGCATCACAATGCTAAGCAAGAGCATTAACAAGACCAATAAGACAGAAGAAACACTAATCTGCTTTTTCATTGGCACTTGGTCGTCCGCTGGTTTAGTAGTGACACTTTGCACCGAGTCCATTTCAGTGTCACTTGACCGATGTTCCGGTTCTGACTGGGTAGTTGCCTCAATTGCAAATTGCTCAATTTCTATATCTTGAGACAAGTTTGACTCATGCAATTCGGACTGCGATTTCTCTGCATCACTTTCTAACTCGGCAGCTTCGACGTATTTAGCAAAGTATTGTTGAATGTCGTCGCAAGTGAGAAAGAAATCGTCTATGTTAAGTTTTCTTTCATCTTGCACTTTCATTAGCACCTCGCGAGTTACACAGTACAGCTCAATCTTGACCATCAAGTTTTGGGAGCTGCGATTTGAATTTTGTCCGTTACGCCACCTGGATGTGTACTCAGTCATTTCCAAATTGAAGTGGGTCTGACATAACTGGACCAATGAGAGCGAGTCGTTTTTGGACAAAGTGCTCTGTGCCTCTCTTTGCTTGATGTTGGATGCCAAATTGGTGCTGATGGTCAAGTCCACGTGGCTGTTCTTTCGAACTCGTCCTTTCCATGATTTTACTTGGAAGCTATCTTTATGGCGGTCCGAATTGAGCTTGTAGAAGACATCAGAGTTGACCGTAGGATTCGAAATGCGCAAAATAGCAATCAACTTGCCCTCACCACTGTCTGCGGGTTTGGGTATTGGGGTTGGTAGTTAAAAGAAGTGTACATGGAGTAAATTCACTTACTGTTAAAGACCAAAAGTTGTTTCTTAATCACGGTGGTCTTTGGAATGGCCACTCTGGCACCATTTTGCTCCAAGTTCGAATGAAAATTTTGCGTAGTGTTGCTTGATTTCATTCAAAAGCAGGTCAAGTCGTCTCTGAACGGATCAATTACACAACCAAACGATTTGACCGGACTGAGCAGTCTTTAGAACTATTTTATTTTGAGTGACAAACTAGTTAAGTCGGTCTAGAACATATCAATTAGAATATTACACTTAGACTGACACTAGAACTATTGGTACACTCGTCGAATTGATTCACAGCCACTGTTCCATATCGAACCTAATAAATAAAATTGCTACTGGAAAATTGAGTCTGTGTTTGCAATGGCGCAAGTCATTTAACTCTAAACTTCTAATGACGTTTTCTAAATAGTTGACTTTGAAAGAAATATATTATTGTATATGTAATGTAAATAGATGTCACTAAATTTGAAATGGTTTTTATGATGTAGTCCTAAAATTCATTATAATTATGGACAAAGGTTTAAACAAATCAAACAAATAATGCAAGCTAATGATTAGCCAAATCAATATATCATTACAATCAAAGCTTTGCCTTGAGGTCATTTAACAAGAAAATATTTTCTTTATTGGATAACGTTTTTGACAAAAAAAATTGATATATATTAGACGAATATAAACTACTTTCTTATAGAAACAGTCAAATGTGATAGCTAGGATATCACAAAGTTAATAACTTTGGTGTTGCAACAACAAATTAAATACAAGTTTGCGCCATTAAAAAGTGGCTATTTGTGGGCAATGCATTATCTACTTCTCACTACTGAAACATGCATGAGCTGTGCAAAATTGGCACAACTATGCCACAAACTACTGGTTTGGCAAGGAATTCAAGTGCAACTGTGCGGTGGGCTCAACCAGAGTTCACTTGAGTCAATCCACTTTCATCCCACAAAATCGGAAAAGCCAATGCATTCAAATTCCTGTGCAATTTGCAATTACAATGCAAATGTCTCGATGTAATTAGTGCTAGCACATTTCATTTGGGAAAGCCATTAGCTCTGCTTGAAACTAAGTGCTATTTGTCACTTTGCAACAATTCTCGTTTGTTCCACTAAGGGTGTTGGAAGTTGCAGTTCGATGCCATCGGACTATTCTCTAATGTAACCGTTTAATTAATAGCTCATATAATCCTTCGGTGCAGAACAATGCAGTAGTCATGGCCTTAGTTCAATTGGAGAAACTATTTTTTCGCAATTTCATTGGCTAGATTTACTCAACCAGTTCTTGGTTCTTGTAGACATATATATTCCAAAGTACTCGACTTAAATTGCTTCTCTGTAAAACTAATGAATTGAAGTGTCTCCTGTCGAGGTAATGGACCAATTAAACAAATGCTGTTTACTCGAGCAATCCGCGTCATCTCATTAAGCAATTTGTTTGTAGTGACCAAGCAAAACTAATTGAGCAATGCTGACTACATTTAAGCATATTTGAAAGCGTAACTCGCGATTGTATCGTCGACGTGTTGTATATATTTTGTTCCAGATAGGAACAATTTTCCTATCTCGAATCGATTATGTTCACCAATCAAACTTTCAAAAGTGGATTAAGTGCTGGCAGAGTGATTTAATTAACGATAGAATTTTCAGATGAGATTCAGTTGTCATTTATGCAAATGAACTGAATGCACATAATCCATATATCGATCCATCGAGGCATTATACGATTCATGCGGAACTGTCATTGTACCAAGTGCAATACACTGAGGTTGAGGCAATTTTTCTGAATTTATCTTTCTTTCTTAGGTTCATTGGTTGGCAATGTCTTCAGTAAGGTAAGTGATCATTCTCAAAATTAGACTGACTTATAACTTTGACTCGATGCACTCAGCTACAATCCATTCATTTACTGTTGGCTCAACAAGCATTTCCGTAAAGCTGCTTTGCGAATATTCTGTTGCTGTTGTGTGGAGGACGAGATGAAGTCAGTACGAAGGAAAAATAATCAGTCTAGAATAATTGAATCTGGTCGTGGTAAATTCTTGAACAATGTGACTTGCTGTGCCCGAAGCTCTAGAAACAAATGCATATCCAACGACCTGCCACCGCAGACTGCAACTTCTCGTCTCACACCGGAAAGTGCCCTTGTCCAGAGATCGTTCTTGTGCGCCATGCAGTCGAATGTGTCTGTGGCCACTGAAACAAGCGTTGTTGCCTTAACTTCACTTGGCTCGGTGGAACAACTCACCGACTTGGAAAGTGAACAAGTACTCATTTCCCCCGCTTCAAAACACAAATGCAAAGATAGCGGCTTGAGATTTTTCCACCGGAACAAATCGACTCGGTTTGACACGACAACACATTCGTTCAATGTTTGTCAAATCAACATACAAGACTTCAGTGATGAAGGTGCCATTGGAGACTTGGGTGAGATGGAACTTTCCCTGGAAAATAATCATCATTTGGATCAAAACGAAGGCGATTTGAAGAAACATTGTGCTTCAATCCATTCAAAAGAGATGAATGTCAATCGAGAGAGGGAGGAACAAGAAGACGAAGATGATGACGAAGCTATTCTCAATGAGAATGAGGACAACCATTCATGGAACAACAGCAAGGCACCATTCGAACTACTACCAATCACAAAAACCAAAACACTATTTGGCAAAGTCGATGCATTTGATGTAAGTGATCATTTCAGTGAAGAATATCACTTGGCTACTGCTGACTATGCATCTTTGCATCGAATAAACGACCATACCCGAAGCCGCTTAGGCCAAGAGAATTTAATTTTAACAACTGATTTGTAAATTTTACATTTGTTTGCTCTGATTGACCAATGCAACTCGTTGAGTGAACGTGATATCAATTGATGTGACTAATTCAAATTGTTATAATTACCATGTCTTGTAAATTGTTTGAACATTTTGGAAATAAAGAACTTGCATAAATATGAAGTATGAAGTGTCTCATGGCAACCGACCTTAGGTGGGCAGCAACGCTTTATTTTTAATAAAGTTATTTCTTTTAGCAGTGTCAAGCGGAATGTCCTTTAACCGTTACACGGAGAGTGTCGAGATGGCCAATGTACAAAGATACGGTTACATGCACCAAAGACCATGCATGCAAACTAACAGTTTGGTAACGAGTAGTTAATGACAGTGCTAGTGATCCCGTCACCAGCATCAGCAAGAGACTTTCACTAGCTTCGAGCGTAAGCGCAATTGCAAATTCGTCAATGCGCACGTTGCCATTTGAGCAAGTAGTGCACCACTGGTGATAAGCATCGCAACAAGATGAAGTGTCGATGTGAATGGCTCTTCTGCTAGATATCGAGTGACGACTGCTAGCAACCAGCACAAACAGCATTAAATCTCCACATTTCGAGACGTCTCACCTTAAGTAGGACAACTAACAAGTGGCTACTAGCCTGTGATCGAATCCAATGGGCATTGGCCGTATACGGCACATTGAAGCACAATTTAAATTGTCCGCACAATCAGTTATAACAACTAAGTGACAAATGATTCCATTTGGCAAGTCCAACCAAATATGCCAACTAATTACACTAAATGCACCATTTCACATGTTCACTAGCAATTCATTTTAGAATGAATGTTTCACAAATCCGTAAATCCGATTAACTTATTACACTGCTTAGACCAACCAGACTACGGTACAAAAATGCAATTTTCTTAGCGAATAACGAAACCCCAACAACGCCGGATATCGATTCAATCATAAAGCATTTATTCCAATTGCCATTCATCGAACTAATCAAACTCATTGAGATTTGACAGAAAAAAATACAAATTAAAGTTGGTTCATTGATTGAAAATAGGTAAGACACTTCTTATTGTTCGCCTTATGCCAAATAGAACAAATTTTGCCAAATGGACTATCAGTAAACCGAATGTTGTACACGCCTCCATTTGTTTTCATTCAGGCACCATTTGTCTGCGGCTGAATCATGAATGCATTCAACTTGAATGAGTAGGCTAGGCGGTTGCAGTTCACAGCATGACAGTTGTCGATGAGTGGTACTAATTCGAACAAACCAAGCAACTCAAATCGCCTAATGATGCATTATCTAATCTAATCGATTGAAAGCTTCGAATGATAGCGACCACCAAGGAAAGTGACTAGCAACCGTCAGCTATCGATTCGAGCGCAGAGCAACTCTCATCGTTGAAGCCTCCAGAACCACTGACTGGTCCCTTACCTAACTGCATCACTGATTTAGTGATTTATTTGTTTACCAACCCAAACACTCACTCTGCATCGTCCATCACAACCTTAGGTAATTCCTCTCGCATTTTGTTTTTGTTTTTCTCATTTTTAATATTTTTTTAAAACCAAAAATCATTCTCGAGACTTAATGAACAGCTTAGTGAAATGTCAATGAAAGTTTGATTCGATTCAGTAACCAGAAATGCGATGATTTATTCGAAATTAAATTGCAATAACGACTGCTTATAGATTAATCGATTTCAGCTTATCAGAAATTTTATGAGTCAATTTTGATCGACTAACTTTTGTTGATTATTATTATGCGACATTAACTTTCACAATTATTTACATTTTTAGCACTTAATTAACTTATGAAATCTATAGGTGTACAATTTGACATTTATATTAAATTAAATTCAATATTATTTAGTAATGAAAAATTCTATACCAGTCTACATTTTTAACAGTTAATATTTATCGACATATTACTCGTTCGCAAATGTAATGAGCCACTAACGCCATCTATTATGTGTCACTTACCCCTTTAGCTCGGCTCATTACTTTTGCGAATGAGTATTAAAAGAGTTCTTTGACTATGGGCAATGACAAAAATGTTAGTAACAGTTAAAATTATTGTGAGCTTGCAATCTATATGCACAATCCAGTGAAGCCTTGCTAATCATTAGATTGAGATTAATTAGTGAGCCAAATGACGAGCTTGCCCATTGCAGCCTGTTTTCCTCTATTTTGAGGTTGCTGACTGTTTGAACGCAAAGCGGAACGATTTGTTTGCGAAAGCAACTAATGCGTTATTTGGTACAATATGGCTGAAGCTCATGGCCTATCGTTTTATGGTTTGGCAGTCACTGTGTGTCGGCAATCTGCTAAGGCACTTGTTGCCGACAAGCAGCGTTCTCCATTTAGTGAGCACATCTCTCGAATGGCCATCTCTTAGTTGGCCACGTCGGGAGTGCAACCTTTGAACAGCACAATCTTGGCTCCAGGCGCACTCCAATGATCGGAGCATAGACCAATGTCAGTGCGTACTAACTGCTTGATCGCTACACCGACAACCAAACCAAAAAAACTGTCTAAGTTTGAGTGGCTAATTTATGACCGCACGCGTATCGAATAGGATCAGTAATAGATAGATCGATGGTGGATGATCGCAATTTGAAGCTATCGCATAGAGTGGTCGATAGATCAACCCATTGGCCAATTAGCGAGTGCTTAAGACACCAAATGAGTAGCCAACGCATTCAATCGTTGTGGGAGATAAATGGTGTCGCGTCTGGGCCTTGCGGTGTAACATGCAGATAGACTGATTACCCTATCGAAGCATGAAGACATGCAACCACCGACTTTAAACCGACTAAAGGTGGTTTTACATTCAATTGGAATCGAACGAAAAGTAAAACATCGATCGATGTGCTCCGTTTGCTACACAACAAATGTTTGCCGGATTGTGGCAAAACTCGACCTGGAGTGGACAATACTTAACCTGCCGATGGGTTGTGTCCGTGTTGCTATGCACACAGATAGGTGACATGTCGACAGGGTTATTAAGGGTCTTTATATATAAACAGTGACATAGGTAATGGGTACATGTTCGGCCTTAATTTTCATTCCTACATTGCTCTCATGTGCACTCTTTGCCTTATAGAATCGACCGACGACAAACGAGCACATCGCACACAATGGCAAACAGCAAACAGACCGAAAATGGAACACTTCTTTCAGCAGCAGCAATTCTCTTTGTGCTTACTTGCTTAGCGGGCACTGTGCCTGTCCACTTGATCGAGTTCATTTCGAAACGTTTCGGCAAGTCGAAGGATGGTCAAATAAGCAAAAAGTCTGACGACAAACCAAAATCTTCACTTTGGGCTAAATTGAAAACCATCTTTATAAAAGATCGAATTGTTCAATTTTTAGCTCAATTAGGCGGCGGAGTGTTGCTTTATACTGCCTTAATCCACATGCTACCCGAGATTCGGGAAAATTATGAAAATTACCTAAGGGGCAAAAATGATACAAATGCTACGAGTAAGGCTGAAGATAGTGGTGATGAGGAAAGTCTGCCTTTAGTCGATTTTTGTGCCTGTGCAGGATTTTTCGGTATTTTTCTCATTGAGGAATTGATGCACACATTTTTCCTAAAGAACCATGACCACCATCATGAAGCACCTCAAAATGATCAGGCAAAAGCCAAGAACCATTCTCTCACAAGACGCCTTTCCATGCGACAATACATGCAAACTCGCAAGCATTACCATCCTCATGTAGACGAAAGTGAATGTTCAGCTCGGGGAGAAATGAATCAAACGAGAAGCAACGGAAACTACAAGCCAGGTCAAGAGATTGTGCTAACTGAAACACACCCAATCAGCACGTGTCAACCAACTAGGTATGACGCCTGTGAGCAGTTAGACATTGCCATCGACAGTAATGGTAAGTGCACCATGGTGTAATAGCGCAAACAATAATATTAATTATTAATTTAATACCGATTTGTTATTTTGCAGGCATAGTAAGCAAGTGTGATGTGGAGAATATAAGCAACTTTGAAAGTATCATTCAGGAAGACCGAACTATATTTGCTCGAATATTTGACGCTTTTCTCATGATTTTGGCCTTCTCATGTCACGCCGTCTTTGATGGAATCTCAATTGGAGTTCAATCGGGCTCGAAGATCTGGACAGTACTGATTGCGATCCTGTCACACAAGTTGCTGATCGCATTCATTCTATCGGTGCAAATACATGAACGATGCTTCCAGACAGTGAAAGATGCAAGTCAGCCTGGTGAACTTCCTCAAAGCAAGCCCATCAAGAGAGCAAAGCCCATTTTGTGGCTGTTCAGCACCCTTTTTGCCGCGATGTCGCCCATTGGCATATTCATCGTGATGGCCATGGGCAGCACAAGTGACGTGCCTGTCGAGAAAGAGTTGCATATCATCATTTTGGCTGCAATCTCTTCGGGAACGATCATTTACATTGTCTTTCTAGAAATCATCGATAAATCAAGCTCGCGGACTTATATTTCTGGCTTGGTGCAGTGGATTGCTCTTATTATCGGCTTTAGTGCCATGCATCTCGTCTCGATATTGTTTCACGAAGACTAATCTATTCACACCCGTTGACAATTGACAAACCAATTCACCAACAGCGGACATCACACATCAATCACTAGTATATATACTCACTTTCTCATTTTCTGCTTGCACTGCTGCACAACTGTACAGGTACGATCCATATTCGCATTTGCACAGTCAATTTGTTTTGTATTTGGAACAAACAATCGATTTGAATGTTTCTATTGACGCACTTGATTGTTTGTTTATTTCTGTAGATATAATAACTGAATTAAATTGAATTTATTTATTATTTGTCGCCATTCCCAATAAATGGAAACATTTTCCAGGCACGAACTTTATATATGCAATTGATTGCTAACAATCCTGCGTTAGCATTGTTTGCGATGCCGCAGTTCTTGAGACAAGCAGATTGTCCATGGATTGTTATCCATGGTGTTGGTTATGTATGCACGAAAACACAATTGTTTCACCTAATTTAACAATGAACATATTCACTGCTCACAGGCGTTAGATTAAAAATAGATTACATTTTAATGAATTGGATAACTTCCTTTTTGAGAACATTGACACTTAAGTGAAGTGAGAGTGAAGATAATGTTGCGGATTGCTTTGTGTATTTCCTAAAGAAGTAACTATGGTGGCTGATTGGCCAGTCAAGCTCGCTATAATAACCCTCTTTATTGCTGCACGCACATCGCCAAGTTATTGGCATGCCACATTCGTCCATCCAAGTTTACTCACACTGCATGCATTGGGTAGCATTGTATTGCGTTTACTTTTGACTCTAATTACAAATCAAAACTCGACCCATTTGAGTAATTTTGTGAAGAAGTAACATTTGGTTTGTGCAATGAGTTCATTCTACGATTGGCACAATCTGCTAATATATTAATAGTTGGATTTGGCAAATTTCGAGTACGAGCCAAGTGTGTTAGAACAGATTAAATGTGCGAGCTTGAGATATACTAGATATACAGTGTATCTGTTGAATATATCTCACTCATTCAGTGTATCACCTTTCTCGCTTGTGATAAGCTGGAAAGTGAACGAGTGGGCCACTTTGTATTGCACTTGTGAATGAGCAAGGTCACAATGAGCGGTTGACATCAGTCGCCAGTAGCTTTGTCTAGTTAACTAAAATTTGCCATTGAGAGCTAGGCAAATGTCAAATAAAAGTTTGGTTAACTGTGAATGAGCAAACAAATAGAATGTTGACTATCTTTTTTATTTAATATCAAAGATCAGACATTTTACAATATTGACTATCAAGATTAACTTAATTAATTAAGCATCAATTGAGTGCAGTGAAATTAGCAAGCTAAATCTTTCCACCGCCACCAGGAAATTGATTTACTTCAGTAAACAAGACGAGTTCCGAAGCGAATCTGGCACCATAAAGACGATAAGTGCAGTGCGAACAGAGATATGTCCATTTGCTAAACGTGCGGCTAAACATTCGATCAAACTAGTAATCGGCAATGGCAGTGCGTGCACACAAATTAGACACTCGTGCACAAGTGGTGCTCACAATGCGCTCTGGCAGAGGCAACCAAACATCGATAAATGGAGTGTCATTATCAAGTGTCATTTCTCACTTGTAAGTTCAAACTTGCAAGTTATAAGCCACAGGCAGATTTCATTCACGAGCAATTCATTCATTTCTCGTTTGAAAGCTTCACTGAGTGAAAGTGAGTCACGTCGCTACTACAATTTTCCAAGGTAAACTTTTCCACCGCTTGTTTGTCAATCAATAAAGTCCTGAACGGAGCTCCCAAAAGACCAACTCTTGATCGTAGCCATCATTCTGCACACGACTATCATCACAATCATCACTGACCATCGTCGTAGTAAGTACTCTTCAACATGGACGCTCAATTTAAAGTGCCACAAATTCCACTGGTAACAACCAACTCATTCGACAAAAAGACCGAAATCAAGAGAAAAAATTCTAACAAGTCAAGCGGGCCAATTTCTCAAACAAAATCAGTGACGCAACAAGCTGTTGGTAATGTGACTGACCGGAAGCATTCAAATGGACATCTAAATTCGCCCCAAACCATCGCACCTGAATTAGGAGCTAAGTCATCGCAACAGAACAAGACCAAATCAATAAATTTGTTACCGGCTCGAGGACTTCCAAAGTTATGTCCTTCTTGTTCTCAAATATTGATCGAGTATTTAACACCACTTGAAAATTATATCAGTCAGATAATAAGTCTGGCAGGGAACTCACAAAACTCACCGTCGAGCGATTTTTACTCGGTTGAATCACATAATTCACGAGCAGCAATTAAACCGCAAAAAGATGGTGAGTCAAGCTTGCAAACGAATACATCCCAAAATGAAAAGCACAGTTCGGTGGTTTCTCAAGAAAGCCACCCCACCGGTCACAATCACTATTCTGTGTCATCTCGATCACATGTCCAATCAGTTCCACCTACTTCAAGTCTCAATGAAATAAACCAAAAGTCGTATGTTCCAATCAATCAATTTGTGCATAACTCAAATGTTTCACAAGAGAATAACGATAACTATTCCAATAAGGCTTTCGAAGCAAGTCATGTCGAGCAGCAAAACAATACACATTTTGTGAATGTACATGTGCAAGCAAACTCTCACAATCAAGCAAAGCCATTTGAAAAGTCGAATGAATCTACCGATTATTTCAATGAAGTTAATTTGCCTCAAGGAGGTACTCAAAATAAAAAACCGAGTGAAAACTCTCGAATTGATGCTCAATCTAAATCAACAAATTATTTCCAAAATGTGGAATCAAGTTCAAGTCAATCCACTCAAGTCTCTCACAGTCAGTCTGTAATTATCGTGCCCGAACAACATAATGAAATAAAAAGCAGTAAGCTCATACACAATACAGAACAACCTAAAGTCGAAGCAATTCAAAGTGAATCCCAAATAGAAAACAATGAACAAGTAAATTTCAACGAGTCTCAGGTTCACCATCGATCCGCAGTTCAGCCAAATTGGCCCGAAAATGAGCACCCAATTGAGCATTTTGAAGAACATTTTCAGACTGAAGATGTTTCTACAGAGAGTTGTCCATATGCATATTTGACAATTGCTTATAACAATCTGAGTGCAATGAACGCAATTTTGCTAGCTAATTCTATTCAACTGTATAACAACAAGGTTTTGAGCATCCTAGAAAATGATAATTTACTTAGCAAAAAAATAGTTATTCGATATCACATTCCCACAGTCATCCTGGTGTGTGACAGCATTAGCAACGAATTGCGTAATATCATCTACCAGGTCTTTGATAAGGTAACCTTATTTCATTAAAATTTATCCTTTTATTATTTCTTGTTCCTAATAGGTGATCGAGTCTAAATATCAAGACGCGGTTTTACTTAATGACGAGAGCTTAGGTATACAACAGTACAAGATACACTTGTGGAAGGAATTAGCTTTTCAGTACGAAAAATGTATTTTTCTGGAATCGTTCACCATGGTGAGTGTTTTTAGTGTGTGTATTTTTAATTAATCAGCCACAATGGAATTTCATTCCACAGGTTGTTGGGCAAGTTTCGAATCTTTTCATGGAATGTCGTGAATTATCTGCCTGTGTTGACTGTCTTTTTCCCGACAATTTTGACTGCTCTGTGTTCGTGTTCGAACCTAATATGGATACCTATAAGGAGCTACTTAAATATGGCCGTGAGTGTACTAATACTTATACTATTATACTAACTAAAATCTAATTGAAATAATTAGTTCAATTAAAGCTCAATGAAGGAAACGAAGACACATTGCAATTTGACACTTTAGACGAGATGGCATTACTTAATCAGTTTTTCGCTCCCAAGTGGAAGAAGCTTTCCTTTATTTACAACTTTGTACGAAATGACTTAACGTACACTCAAGTTCCGGCGTATTTTAAGTAAATAATCTTTTATAGTCTAAAGTCTAATGTTCAAATGTATTTTCCTAGGTATGGCGATAACATTCGAGTGGTAAACTTTGGCAACACTACAGGACAACACTTGTTCTACTCGTCGCCTCAAAATAATATTGACAAATTCAACTCTCCTCTGCAGCCATGGAATTATAAGTTCGATTTAAGCAAGGCTCAACTAGAGGAAGAGCCATTTCAGAATGCCCAAATGGATAATTATTGCAAATTTTATCTTCGCTGTTTTATTCGCCGTGTATGGCCTTTACTTTCACAGGTAATGTTACTAACTTGTGAGTTAATTAACTTCTTTGACAATTTTGAATCTTTATGTTGTAGACGATCACACCTTATCTTCTTAGTCACCACAACGGACGTAATGAATGGACTATCTTTGAATTAATTCAAATTCTTGGGCGTGGTTCTGGCACTGAAAGTATTGCATTTGAGCAGAACCCAGTTACTTTAAGACGCAAAAAATCTTGGGCAGTTGAACACACTTTGAAACCGATTGAAAGCGAGTCTAGCCAAAAAGGTAACAAAAATAAAATTATTTGTATATACTTTTAACCGTTTAATTTCAGCTACTGATGAGAATATTGATATTGATCTTGTTAACTTAGCTGAACAGGATCATATGCTATCTGTCGAACTTGACCAACAAACTCAACATGAACGAGATGACGAACTTTCCAGAGATTCAAGCGAAGATAACATACCTGATCCACTGCTAAACGAAAAAGGAAAACGTCAATGGGAAGATGGTCGAGTGGATTGGATGGGCGAACACCAATCCGATAAAATCATTAACAGATTGAAAACCATGATCAAGAAGTAGTAATCCAAAAAACTTGATTGATCAAACATTGTGTCACTTTGTTTTCAATTAGTTGCGTA
Source organism: Rhizoglyphus robini (assembly GCA_023373905.1). Lineage (NCBI taxonomy): Eukaryota > Metazoa > Arthropoda > Arachnida > Sarcoptiformes > Acaridae > Rhizoglyphus > Rhizoglyphus robini. Next base: position 5,527,896 of record JAKIJQ010000001.1, on the reverse strand, counting down.
GTATATTAATAATGGTCTAACAGCATTAGATAGCAAGTAGATAGCAAACTGTGTAAATGTTGTTATAAATATAAATGTATTCAAATATTGTTAAATATCACAAATTGATTACATTTGCTTAAGAGAAATATAAATAAATATATTCAGCTAGCAGAATGTGGGCCAATGAGGCGAGTAGCAGTAACAGAAAGGACAAATTAATTAAGTCTACATGAACAAGGTGGGAATTTGGTAAAATAGTCATAGTAAGCGTTTCCAAGCAGAGATATTTGAGACTAATTGGTCGGCAGGCAAATGTGGTAGACTTCGATTATTTACAGGTTAAAGCTGGCCAATCATAATGACATCATATAATAATAAAACTATAATCTTAATTGTATTTTTAGATAAATTAAACATAAATTAACAAGCAAATGACACTATTCAAATTTTAAGTTGTCTACTAATAATTAACGCACATTCATATCGCTATCGGCATCTGGTGAAGTTTCAGAATTATTTTCAGAAGTGTCATTTTCTGGGTTGGCAGTATTAGCTTGTTGACGTTGGTAGAACAAAACGTAAGCTGACTTGGTGACTGCCGAGCTTTCCGGAGTGGCAGAACTACTTGAATCATCAAAATAGTACCAAGTGTTGTTGAGAGCATTCTTTGCATACGCGGTATAATGACCGCCACCTAAGCCACCAAAGTGATTTGCCACACCAATCAGATTGTAAAGATAGGTTTCATTGTCGGGGTTGTGCAAAACATAAGATGTCATGTCTAATTCTTTGGTTGGAAATTCAACTAAAACGTCAAGTTTGTCACGATGAAGTCGAGAATATGAGAAACGCTTCAGATGAATGATCAGAACATTAGCCAATGACCTGTAAACATATTTAATAATAATCAAATAAAATATTTAAATGTAAGAACTTACCATATATCAAACTTTTTACTGGCCATTTGATGCTTTTTACAACGAGGGCAATACCAAGGATCATCAGAACCGAGTTTCTCAGTCAGAGTAAATTGATTAATACATTCACCCAAAGTTATGGACGTCTTTGGAATTGAGGCACGGTTCGAAAGAGGCATCATAGCAGTGAGCTTTACTTGTTTATAAATATTCAGCTCTCGTGGAAAAAACTTGGACACAATTTTTGTATTTATATTAACGGATAAGAAAGTATTGAGAGCCGAATCAAGTCTAACTCCTGGACGAAGAATGGAGAATTCGTTAGTAGCAAACATGTTCACTACCGAAATAGAGAAAGGTGGATTGGGGACAATGTTGCGACTACTGCGAGTGTTATAATATGAACTTGATGATGTCTCAACTCCATCGTCTTCATCTTCTAACTCCTCATCATCGTCATTACCCATTGAATTGTCAGTTTGCTTATTTTCTGTCGCTTCTTCATCTTCATCCGCGTCAGAAGCCTCACCATCCGAACCATCCTGCAAGCTAGTAGCATTTTGACGTTTACTTGATTGATTTTTGTTAGAAAACGAAGGCAAATTAACTTTATCTTCTGCAACATTTTCTTCATTCATTGCTTGAATGAAAGCGTCTGCTTGGTCAGGCGAAACCAGTGATAAAAGCTCTTGAAAGATTGCTTCGCGAATATCCTCAAAAGTCAAATGTCTTATATTGATCAAAAAAGGACGACTAATAGAAATCTCAGAGTTTACATCTGCTTCACGGATGAAAACAGGCAAAATGTATTCAGTAGGTTTCAATGACAAACTTCTGGTTTGACAAGGAGCTTCGGAAGAAGTGCTTACGGGGGAATCATCTTCCTCATAAACCACAATATCTTCAAAATGCGAAGTATATGCCTCTTCAGCAGTGTAAAGCTTATTTAATCGATTCATGTAAATGTTAGCCACCTGAAGTTTAGTTGGATCAATTAATCGATTTAAAACAAGTGTACCGTTCGAATCAAATGATTCATTAAGCACTTTAGCAACTGCGGCACTAATTTCTGAAATATTTCCAGTTTTTGGAATTGAAACGAATTCCATCAGAATGCTACGAACAGAAATAAGATTTGATGTTGTAGAATTTTCCGCCAAACTTGATGTAATAGTTGAATTCGAAATCCTCTTAGGTAAAGCATAACTAGGACGCTTAGATATTGCCGGAACAAAAACTATATCAACTGTTCGTTCACGCTAAAAAACGAAAATTAATCAAATATGATAAAAACGCAATAAATAATATCATACCTTGTAAGGCAAAGGCAAGGTTAGATAACAGAAAGGATCAAAAGTGACAGAAACCAAATTACAATCAGGGCAAACTAAAGTACTTTTAAGTTGTGAGTGGAAAGTGTCGATAATAATAGAATCATTGCGTTGTTTGTAATTAACCCAAGATTCTGCGGCAACTTCCACATCAGGTCTTTTTTCAATTTCGTTTTTATTTTCAATGTAAGGCTTTACCTTAACACGATTCAAATCTTCATGCAAGCCGTCTATTAAGAAAGCCATCAATTCCTGACAATCGTGCTGAGCAAAACCTGAAAACTGTGGAGCAAAACGACTTACAGCAATTTTAAAGTCACGCGGCGAGAGAGTAATATGATGTCCAGACCACATTGCTTTAATTAATTCTGCATATCTACGAGCAATTTCACCACCCATACCAAGAGGATTTTCCAAATTGATATCTTCTAGATATCGATCAGATAAAAGAAAATTAGTGAGCGGGGGAGTATTGGACAAGCACTGAAGAGCTGCATTCATGAAGCAAGTATTTCCAAGATTCATAAGTCCGCATACACCAGGATCGGCAAGAGGGACTCCAGAATTTACTTTTGAACGGGTAATAGCACCAAGTTTAGTGCGACTTGATGGCCAAGTACCATCGGCATTTTGAGCTTCAATAGTAAGGACAACATTTGCTTCAAACTCTAAGTCAAGAAGACGCTTTTGAAGATCAGAGTTCGAATTGATTTGCTTCTGTCTTGAATTTGAAGGTGATGGAGGAGGGGGTGGAGGAGTAGGTATTTTCGAAGACGAATTTGCGTTATTAACATTAGACATGCAATTATTTGAAAGAATACTACTGTTGCTAATGTTGTCAGAATGAGCCACCAACAAAGTTGCATTGTTCCATAACTGTACAGGGCACTCGTCATTAATGTTAAACAAATTTCGCATATCGGACACAATTGTTTCTAAGGTACAATTACGACTATATTGAGCAACATAATCATCTTTTTGACTATAACGTGCCAGTCTCAATTCTAGGGGATAAATTTCAGCAATGTAATATGCCTTTGCTTTTTCAAGTATAGGACATCGAATCGGATTTCCACCAATCCCACCAACTATTCCAAATTTTCCAAGGAATAGATTCCAAACTTCTTCAGGAACTACGGCATAATCTTCATTTTCAGTTAATCCTTGTTTTAACCGAAACATCGGTTCTGAGAAATTTTTTTGAGCATTGTTCTTTACAGCAACAAGCAAAGCTAAAAACGAAAATGATAACGATGATTTTAAAAATTAGTTATTACTCACAGCTGTTGTCAATTTTCCCTGGATGATAAGTGCTATCTTCAAACTCAATGAATGACAAGCAAGCGTCGAACCACTTTTTGTCGACAATGTACCAATAATCACCAAGACGAAGAGGTCGTTTCACAAGCTGAATAACATCAGATAAATCACACTGTTGAGAGCTTGTTGGCTCTTCATTTGTTTCGTTGTCTATATCCATGTATTCGACCGTGTCGTCTTCATCATTCTGTGAAGCATTTCTCATTAATCCATGCCATATCTTAAAAAAATGATATATACCTGAGATGTCGAAGATGAAGATACATTAGGTATTCCGCCATTCGTCTGCATAGGATTAGTTGAAGTAACAGTAGATTTTTTCAAAGTTGATGCAGACGAAGACGCTGATGCAATTGTCTGATTAGATGATTCTGAATTATTACACAAGTCTTTCATTTTGAAAAACAACTCCAGACAAGTTTGAAGTCTTGAGTAAAAATGTGTTCCACAACAATCAGGGTTAAACAGAAGAGAAAATTGAGAACTATGTCACTTAGAAGCAAAAATAAATGTATGCGTTTGAATAATTATAATTTTCGGTGTTATGCTAAATTTTCATACGTAATTTGAATACATTCAAGGCAAATAATGCACACAAGTTTAGGTTGACGCCTCCTGTTATGGTAAGAAGTAGTTGCAATTCTGGCACAAACGATGTCTACTGAAGAATCGGAACTGCAAGAGTTTATCCTTATTCTACGGTTCTTTAATTTATTTATAGAATTTTCGAAATGCACACTCTCAGTGGACTAAATGTCGGATTGCAGATTCTAAAAAGAGAACGAGCATGTATTGTAAAACCAGATCAAATTGGTTGAAATAGGCTACTTACGAAAACTCGAAACTCTGATTCGAATAATGTCAGATAAACGAATTGATTCTATTTAAAAATGAGAAATAAATTACAAAATTATTCATAAGTCCATTTTAAAAAATGTAAAAATAAAATAACTACGATATCAAATTTAACTATAACAAATCTAACTTAAATATTATTACCATTGAAATGATTGCATGTTAATAGTGCTAGTATACAGTAGTGGCACAACCGAAGAGAATGATGCGGCAAAAACAACGCCGAGGATTATAGCTATAGTTAATTTTTTTAAATTATTATTACATCCCTACACAAAACCAACAAACATTACACGAAGAAATGGCTTTTGTACATTACCTCGATGGTGACAAGCGTGCTGCACAAGAGTTTAGTTGTGCTAAATGACTTCACTAGTTTTCAGATAACAAGGCAATTACAAGTGATCGAAATTAAAGAGTTAGCTTCAAACTGCCGCCCATAAAAGAATGACTTGTGAGTGCACAAATCGAAAAGGAAAGGATAAAGTGGTGAAAGCAAACGAGCCTGGTGGGAAGGCAAGGCAGACGTTCACCGGCGGTGCTGTTGCCACACCGATGGCAACCACAAACAAAGCCATTCTATTTGCACTCGTGAGTGAACATAGTCACATTCGCATTCGCACTCCATAGATGGCGACTCTATTCTTCATGCGGAATCACATTCCTGCTTTTGGTTAATCTGATCAGAATTCATTTCATGAATTTGCTAGGATGTTAGCAAATTCTGCGATTAAGCAAAGCAATTATAATATTATTCATTCATGCATTATCGACTGATCGTTTAAAATGGCTTAGTAAATTATTAAGATCAAGAACTGTCCTCTGTTAGTGTGATATGAATTGTCAAAAGGTTTCCATGGTGATGCAATTGTTGATATTCGAATGCTCGGGGAAACAGTCTCTTGTTTTTTTTGCATACTTGAGCAAGGCAGTTAATAAGCGTTTTACAATCGACATCTACAACGAACTTTATCTTTATGCTAGTTCTATTCAATTTCGATCTGTGTATCTCTTAATCAATTTAATCATGCCTTTGTTTTCCTCTAAATTTGCTTTCAAAAAGTCACCTCAAAGACGCCATAATTTAGAACAAAACATTTCGAATGAGCAAAAAGAAGAAATTTCCTCTACCGACTCAAACAATGAGGATGAACAAGAATTGGAAGAGATTGATGAACCAGAACAAAATAAGACGAATAAAAGTGGTAAGCAAGTCAGACAAAGTAAAAAAACGAAGCCAGCTGTAAATAGCCCTAAGAAATCGAAAAGTTTAGCAAATAAAAATGAAAAGAAGAAAGACATCAAAGAGATCTCCGATATTTCGACTCAGAAAAAATTGTCCGCAAATCGAATGACGAAAAAGTCCAAGAGAAAAAATTGCAAGGCGAACCAATTGACGTTGTATCTAGACGAGTCGCAAGACAAATGTTTGCAATTCGATCCTGTTCAAGGCAGTTGGCGAGACATGAACATAAGAAACAACCTGGTGCCCACTCCAAACAGCCAAACCAATAACAAATCTGATAATAATTCGGATGATACTGAGACGTCCAAACGGAATAATGATCTTATTGACAAAAATAAAGTGCTTGAAGAAGAGAACAGACTTTTGAAGTTAAAAATAGAAATTTTGATGGAAATGGTAAGTGCCTTACGTTATAAACCAACGAATTTACTAACCAGTTAAACCTTAGGTTACCGAAACTACCGCAGAACTAAACCTAAAGGAGAAGTACACAAAATGATGTATTGTTATTTATTAATCATTAAATTGTATTTGAAAACAATAATTAACTGTAAAATGTGAACATTGATAACCAAACATTACAGTCTAGTAGTTGACCTGTAAATTCAATCAAAATGAAGGATTGCACACCAAGCTCGTTATTCACAAGCAAGTTTCGAATCGAAACTGCTAAGTGCAATAGCAAATGCTTGAAGCAAAGATAAAGGCCACGAGACATCGCACGAAAATTGTGTGTTCGACACTCGGCCAAATTGAAGTGAAACTAACTCGTTCGGGTCGATTGACATATTTTTTGCATCTTCAGAGGAAGATGCAGACAAATAACCCGACCGGGTGAGACTCTTTGACATTGGCCTAGTGCTGGCGAACTGTTGATTCTTGGGGCTGTATGTCTCGTCCTCCGAATCCTCCTCGTTCTCATCGTCCTCATCCGACTGGTCGTTATTTGTACTCGAATCGAGACCTGAGTCAGCAGTTGGGTAACGCTGTCGAAGTTGATGCGAACTTGCGGATCGACGCATTTCGGATACATGTCCGCCTGTCTTGTTAGGCCGAGGAATAGACGCGTCGAAGACCACCAGTTGAAAGTTTTTCACACTTGCCTGAGTGACGCGACCGTGAAAATTGAGCACGTAAGACTGTGTCTCTAAAATGATTTTGTTACAATTAAGATAATTAAGCGTTACTATACCTTCGTTCCATATTGGGGTTTTATTCTTGAGCAATAAGATCGCTCGAGAGTTTCGTCGAAACTCTTCTTGAAGCGAGAGGTTGCAAAGAACGTTCGTTTTCTGTGGATAAGAAAAGCAATCATTCAGTGCTTAACTCATTTGGATAGGCTTTACCTCATCCGGTTTGGGCATGATGATTGCCATCTTTCGAGGACCTTTAAACCCAAGTACATTTGTTTCCTGGAAAAATCAATTGAATTATCATTGGTTGAGCCATGAAAGCCTTACGTAAGAAATGGAAGCTATCTCGTATCTAACTCCGTTTTGTTGCAACCTGATAGAAGAGAAGCAGTTAGTGTCTCGATTAGTAGCACACTGATTCACCTGATGGCGGTGAACTGAGTACCCAAAACATTCGATTTGAGCTTGGCCATGCACCGGTCACGGGAAATGTCGAATGCATTGTTTCCAATTAAGTAAGTTTTGCTCTTCTTTCGTCGCCTACCCGACAGAATGAATACCTTTCGATTTGAGTTGTTGGTGGTGTTGTTCTTGACACCATTCGTACTCTGCACCTGTGAGTTGCCATTGTCGATTGCTTGGCTCGGTGATTGATTCTTGTGAACATTCTTAGCAGAATCTTCCTCGTTCGATTTGATGCTCTCGAGACTATCGACACTTTCGGATATGGATATGGTAGCCGTGCCTTCCAGTCCGGCAGTGTTCGTCTTCAAGTTAGCCGCCTGGTCATTCACAGTGTTTCCAGGCAGATGATTGATTATGATGTCTGTGTCGAAGTTAAATGGCCATTAAAAAGTCATTACCGAACAGAGGTTTCAAACAGCTAATTTCAACACTGGTGTCACGCAAACTGTCGCTCACTGAGTAATGCAATTGGTCAAAAAAGCTGTTGACACTGTCCACCTACTAAGTGTATGTGTGCCCTTTGACCTAGCGCCAAGCAATTACCCCTGGTGGTGTGACATCACTAATGAAGCATTCGGCTCACTAAATCAGAAGATAGTGTCACTCGGCAGTGAGGTCACTCAACAGTGGTCTCGGTGGAAGCTGTCTTTATAGAAAGATTGCGTGTCAGACCAGAGCAGACCGTAATGGACCCTTCCGACAGACACCGGGCAAGCTGGTGATTGACTGGCCATGCAATTGTCATTTAGGTAAGTAAACAATTCCAATTGGCACTGAGAGTGGGCCACAAAGAGCCATCAAGAGTGAATCACTTTCGCCTTCGAGCCAGTTATCTATAATTAAAATGTAATCAAATTGACACTGTCAGACAGACCGACAGACTGGTTGAGACAAGCGACATAACCACAATAAGCCTCGAAATGACCATAATCATCACTAAACTCGGACACGCCCCAACCAATAAGCAGCTGTTCTGTCTAAATCGATTATTGCTTAAATGTGACCCAGCAAAGACGTGTGGGCGTTAATGAGAACATAACCAACGAGCAAGTAATGTGGCAAAACGTACCTTGCAGGTGCATGTAGTAGGTGGGGTACAGTGACCGGTCCAGGCCTTTCTTGTCCCGAATGATGGTACATTGCAAGGTCACTTCGGGCGAAATAGGCTGAGAGACAAAGTTCAATAGTTCCTCGTCGGTCAATATGGTGGTGAGCGGGTTTGGGCTGATCATGTCTACACCGGTCAGTTTCGACGAATCGCCAGGAGTAGTATTCAGGTTGGCTTCCGATCGACTTACTGAGCGATGATCCCTTAAATTAGACCTAATGCTTGACTTGTTGCCTCCTGGTACTGTTACATTGCTGGTTATTGCTGTGCCCATTAGTCCAGTCGATCGCGTATTGCCTGTTAGTGAGTGCGATTTAGGTGACGAATTTGGTGCCATTGGAGTGGACGAGAAAGAATCGAGCGAGGCTATTTTGCGGTTGGCCGCAATTGAAGTGCGAGCACGAGTGGTGGTGGTGCTTGGTGAGATGCCTCTAGAATTGTCCTCAGCCAGATGATTAGTGAGTGCAACCTCGGTGGACTGGGCCAGAGTCGAATCGAAAACATCGGAAGAGGCCTGACGCGATACGCGAGCTCTGCCACAAACAAAACATCAGTGAGATGGACAGTGGTAATGGTAGTGAGTAAGCCATAGGCTGAAAGGCACAGGTTAATCGGCTTACTCTTCCGACAACAATCGATTGGCATTTGAACTATTCGAAAAATGCAAATCGCCCAAAACTATCGCAATGTTGTGAGAATCGAATTAATGATTTCCATTAGTATACTAAACGCTAATTACAACAGCGATGCGCTATGCCGGATAAATCAATCAATCGGCAATGACCTCGCGATGGCCGGACATCGTTAACGATTGGCGAAGCATTGAGCAAGTAAGTTCAATTCTTCCCAGAGAGAATCTACTGCTGCCAATTAAAAGGATAATAGCCTCAAGCAGTGCAATCAACTGACCGAGTGATGGCCAATAGGAAGAGAGGGATCGATGCAGATCGGGTTACACTGTTGCCTCTCAATGGTCGATGCTAATTGACCTCTATATTGGCACTGGCCTATATCAAGTGATCAGCACTCAGCTGAAAATACCTTGCACCCGACACACTAGTGGCTGGTCGAGAGGATACCACTCCCGAAGAGGCAGCTTGATGTTGACGTCGTTGAAGTTTGGTTTCCAGAATCTGTCGTTGTCGTTCCAAAAGTCGAAGTCTATTGGCCTCAGTCTGAGAGTCTTCACTAGAATGCGACAGAATGAGAATGAAAGTAACAAAATAAGTTAGATTACTTTAAATTTCGTGACCATTTCGCCGAAGAAAGCCGATTAGATGCGTTCTCCATCGAAGAATGTGTAAATTGTAATTCCGCTGAAAGTCAAACCAAAAAATCACACAACCAGTGTCAATCTCGACCGAACGGTGATTGGGCAAAAGTCTTCTTCGAGTGAGTCATTCGAGCAATATCGACCAAAGCACGGTACAATGGAAAGCAATGGGCGACAAGACAAAACTGAAAACGACAGAATCAGTAAACACCACTGACAAGCCGCTCCGAGCCAGTGCTTGTCGCTTCCAATTGGCACAGTCTGCAATGTCTCCATTCGACAAATGTGCATAGGAACAGAACGAAACCCTAGGCAACGAGAGAACGAAACCGTAAACAAAAGAGATGCCTTTAGCAGTGACAAGAGAAAAGGCAGAGACATAATGCGGTACAGGTATTTAATGACAATTGGTGACAATTGGTTGCAACGGCCAATGTGACCAATGCACAAAGACAATCGATTGGCAAATGTACTTGACTGACTGCAAAGCCCAAACTGGAACGGTGCAGTGCCCGATCAATTGACCAAATTGTTGGTGGTGTGGCAGTGTCACTTGTTCTTGGTTAATGTTCGCTGCTTTTCCGCATGCTCCACAATCTTCTCCTCCACGTGAAGTCCTTTGCGTCTTCTCACTGCATTCATATAACGCAAGGCCCGATTTTCCGAGTCCGCTTTCTCGCCGTAGTGTGTGTACTCCTCCTCGGTGGTGGGCACCCAGAAAGGATCGGTATCGATAACCTGTAATAGAACAAAGTCAATTCGTGACTGGCAGATTGATCACACAAGGCAGTTGCCTTATTGTTAGTGCATTAGTGCACTGTTTGCATGCAGTGCCAGTGGCACGTGGCCAACAGTGACAGTTGACAGACACAGAGACACTCACTCAGCAGGTCAATGCCGATCAGACAATCAACGAGTGGGAATTAATTAACTGGCCTAATTGAGTGCGAGTTCGATTCAGCCCAGCGAGGCATTTGTGACCGGAACAGGTGTGTCAGGCCTCGCTGTTCTCACTGGCGCAGACTAATGCACGCATAAGCAGCACGTAAATTGCTCTCGGTGCCAGGCAAAAGGGGTACAGGCCACGAGACAGCAATCAAACTGGGTTTGGCAAATCGTTTGACTCAATCACGAGAACGTCAAACAGTCTATAAAGTGGCTATCGAGCAGGCCAATGCATGAGCAAGTGCACACCAGCCCCAAAGTGGTGAGACTGAGTTGCAAAGGAACACTCATTAGGCTAATTAAGACAGTGCACGAATGGCACCTGAGGCCTAGCTCTAATAACCGGAAAATGCTCGCGTGTCTTTCGTGTGCCTGTTATGCTCGGGTCATGCAAGGGCCAACTTAAGTTGGTCCGACCATGTATGTAGATCGCTTTGGAGGTAGAAGAGATGAGTGCAATGTAGTTGGAGTGAGTTGGACGCATCCGTCACCGAGTTCGTGATCGTTCAAGTGACTGCTCGAGTGTTCGCTAGACCCAAAAGCACTTAACACAGCACCTCAATGACGCCCATCCAGTGGAGTGATTGGTTCCCTCAATCGGAAGCTTCAAATAGTCACGATATTCACGATCACGGCGATGACCATCAACGGATGCGCTATTATTGGCGTTATTAGCGAGGTAATCGATAGTAGCCGCATGATGATGGACCGAGTCTAATTGGTATTCGTAGTAGGGCTGCCATTTTGATGAATGAACTCTCGTCTGTTCATTCATAAAATCGACCAACTAGCAGCGAAGGTCACTCAAGGCAGACGGAGTAGTCGCCTCTCTGCCTCACTTCAGATTAGCATCCCGTCAAGAAAGTGCACTGAGGAATGTGAGGAATGCGAAAAATGTTTGATTACCGAGTCGATTAACGCTAGCCATTCTCTGACCACTCGAAACTCCCATTGGCAGTAAAGCCAACAACAATCGGCATGCAAGAATCATTGATAGCCAATGACCAAGTGTTTGGTCAATGCACTAGTGAGAGCCACTTACCTCCCAATCTTTGAAAGCCAATTGTGGATTCGCCTTTCCACTGGTTTGTTTTCGGATTTCATTAGCGAAGTCGAAACTCTCCACCACCGGGAGCACGGCAGTAACGGTAAACATTTGGGTACCTTCCTGCAGGTCAGCGTCCAGAATTTTGCCATGACGACGAGCCATCACTGGGTACATTTTACCTGCAATTGAGAATGAACAATTGAACAATGAAGTTAGTGCAATGTAAAATTTGCCACAGACCACGTTCAGCGGAGGACCGATAAACGGAGCTGGAACAAACAGGGCCATTGGAAAAGCAATAACCATAAAGAAGCAGATAGCGCACTCGATCGAACCATTCGCAGCCTGATGACATGGATAGGTGGTGGGTTCGCTTTTGTGGCAGCAGCAAGGCCTAGCAAGACTGAATGGCGTCAAAATGGACTATTGAAGCAAGTAATCGCAATCGGTAGTAATAAACATAAAACACAACACAGCAAACAGGTAATTGCCTTGCGGTCTTTGTTATAGTTTAATTACGCTCACCAGGCGAGTGCTTTTGTGCGAGCTGTGCACAAGCACAATCCATTGAGAGTAAACAGCTAATTTATGGCACCTCGCTAGGCCTTGGTTGCGCCACTCGGGAACCTTGCCTGTTTGCGGACTGAAATCGACTCCATTGGGACGACATATGGCAGACCGAATGGGAGTTGTCGTGTCGTGTACTGAACAAAACTCCACACCAAACAAATCACAGTCTGGACCAAGCAGAGAAGAAGCTGAGTGTTCTTCGATTGTTATCTGAGGAAATGTCGCCTCATTGCGACTGCGAGTGCAATGTGGCCAGTGGCCAGCCGTCAGCACTGCAGTGAGAACGAATGTCGAATGGAGTCCTCCTTGCGACACCAAGTCATTCAGATCTCGTTACCGAGCGTGCCTAATTAATTCTAGGCGAATTAAGAAGGCTGTAATTGGCAGATATGATCACACTGGCAGACAGGCAAATTACACGCAATGTTATCGAACATCGCAAAGCACATTTCGGTACATATCGAGTACATGTATCGTGCGCATCCAAACAACAATATCTGATGACCTTTGACCCACGAAACCGAACACGACATGGAGATTTAAGATGCAAGAAGCGAGTCATTGTTAGGTACAGACTGTTTGGAGAGCAATTAGGGTAGACTTAGACCTTGCCGGAATGGCGATCACATCTGTGCAAGTTGGAATGAAGCCGAGACGGGCTGGTTTAAAATTCGAACCAGACCAACGCGAAACGGGCAAACTGTTGCTCGAGAAGAGCCGGATGAAGGAGTCACGACTGGCTAATGGCATCGGTCACATTTGAATAGATCGACAGGCATCCTCGTTGCATCGTGAAAACGATCGGCCAGACAGGAATCGAGTGCCACTCGTTGCCTAGTTCTCGGCATCTCGCAGTGATGCTTTGTAGAATTAGAGTGGCAGTGCGCAGTGAACAAAAGAAACAAACAAATCTACAGAATCGAGTGGCACAAAGGCAAACACGACAGCACAGGCATGCACTTGACTCGAGTAGAGTATCCAATTAGTGGCTCACTGGCCGATTCACACCGATAAAAGTTATGAATGAATCGTAGTACGGCAACTATCTCCAAATGAGAGCGAACTGTGCGTGTGGGTCGTGAGTGGGCCACGGTGTGTCCGATCGAGGCATCAATCAAAAAAATCAATCGAGACATTGCATCCCATCGAAACGGTTCGCTCGTTAGTAAGTGCGAGCAGAGGCAATGAACATAGCGCCAAATGACACAGAATCGAGTGCAAACACAGTGTGCTGCAAACAAACCAAAGTGGCTTCATTTTATTGGAATCAACAAGCGAAAGGACAAAGAGGCACACGGTCAAAGCAAGCCGCCAGTGGTGTACGGCAGCAGAAGGACCATTATCATCATAATCGTTGGCGGCATCGAGGCACACAAGCTCGCATAAATAACTGCGAGCTCAGTGCGAATTCAATTCTGACAAATAGACACAAATATTGCCACAAGGCAGAGTTGACCGACGACAAAACGATTGACGGCACAAGCGGCATCACAAACGACCAAGTCGATTCTGCAGAATCTTGGCCACGCGTCCCGAATCGGGCCTAGTGTTCACAGTTGGCACATTCAATTGGTCACAGACAGAGACAATAGCCACCGTGATGATCGTGTGTTCAATGTCTTTTCTAATGAAATCGAGACTGGCGGCTTGTCTCAAACACAAAGCCAACAAGCACAATCACAGTCAGCCATAGTTATGCACTGTTGTGACCCACAGGTAGGCACTCGGCCGAGAGGCTTCCTAAATGGCTTAAGACAAAGCTCGGCCATAAAGTGTGTCACCAAGGCACCTTGGGTCCAGCAGGCATAGTCGTGTCTGGTCGGCAGACACAGAACAATTAGCTAATTGTCGCGTTATCGCAAATCAACTCAACTGGCGACGACCTTCCGAACAGCTCAATTCACATTCTACCTGTCTGCGTGTGGCCCATTCGGTAAAGTCAAACCAAACGGCATTGAAAGTTGATGGAAACGAGGTCCGGTAGAACTAATTGATACTGGCTGGTCAAACAGTCTAAAGTTGAAACACGTTAGACAAAAAATAGTGCAATTCGGGCCAAAGCAAGCTAGGTAAAGATGACGGTAAATTATCAACAAAAAAAACAAGTAAAGCGTATAAGGCATTTTAAGAAAAATCAATGTCAATGTCAATGATCGGATGAAGGCAGAGAAGATCATTCTGGAGTGGACAGTCATAACCAGCAGAGCTGTAGAATCATAAGCATTAGCCCAACAGTGACAATCACCGAAGCGCAACAAGCAGGTGAATTATGGCCAAGTGGTTCGATGGAGGTAATTACAGTGTCGCATTACAAGATGATGACAATCTGAGCAGTAGAAGATGGTCGGGCAATTAACCAACGGGCTAGATTAGTTACTATTTGCAGCTACTGGGCCCGTTCTGTGAGAATGCTTGAAGAGGACGAAAAATGAAAGCTAAACTAGCCAAGTGTGAGCAAACTTTCCCATTGGGAACCGATCAAAAGGCGAGAATTTCGCACAGGACAAAAAATAGATTAGGTTAGCACTGCCAGTCGGAGGCAAATATGGCGAGATGTGCACAAATGAGACAACAAATTAGCTTCACTTCCGTTCAGTATCCAGCCAGCCGTCAATGTCAGAAGTGGTCGAGACAGGCCTGCAAACGAAAACAAAACTGTCTGTCTCTCCAAATGGAGCCATTAATCGCAGCTCGAGTGATTGTTCGCATTAACTCGCACACCAATAAAACCAAGTCTTGCCTTCTCACGCCCCAGTGAGAGCGACCTTGCTTGATGCTTGCTCAGTTAGGTTCATTCAGATCGAATCGAACGGACTAGTGGAACATCACTGAGAATATCGTAACCAAAGTATTGTTAATAATAACCGATTATTTGTAGATCTCTACGAAATCTAACAAGTAAGCAAAAGTAGCCTTTGAGCGGTGACCGGAAAAGAGAGCTATCAACGTGAACAAAACAAACAGCTACACGATAGCAATTAGTCTGACTGGATGTGATGATACTGTGAGAGGTGCACAATCCATTGTGTCCGGTGTTGTGTCTGGCCAAATGCCACCGCACAGACCGATCACAGTCTGCCATAAATAAGCAAAAGCATACAGACAGACAAATGAGCTTGTGAGAGGATCGGTCAGTGGCTTGACATTGCTTGATTGTGGTGATTGGATTCAATGCGGCCAACAACACTGACCCTCTAAATAAAGGATTGGTCACTCTGTAAGCCAGGTTGACAACTTAATCCCAGACGCAATCAACAAGTTTCAATTAAGTATGTGTCAGTACTTGCTCAAACACAGTTGGCCCAAAGGTCATCACTGACAGTTCGTTGCAGATTGCAATATTGCTAGTGTCTTGTGTGTTAGAGGACATCAAGTTGACATGTTATTGCATAGAGAGAACAACTCAATCACCATTGCATCTGTCGGGTTGGCAAACAAATCTGGTGTGGTTTATGCAATGCCCTTCACAGAATTCAGGTGAGAACAGATGCTCACGTGCTCAGCCATGCTGGTCTGAGACGGTACCAGAGCAGACTAATCACTGGGCAAGTCTGGCTCGAAACATCTCTGTGGCAATCTGAAAGAAGACTGTCACTCCGCGTGTGGCAGACAGTTCTGTACTGTTCCAGGGCTTTATCACAGATATAAATCTCGCCTACAAATAGATCGACACAGCGTTAGCAGTTGCTTTACTTTGTGGCCAGAACACCTGAGTCTGCAAGTAGACACTTTGATTGGTCGCAGCGTGACATTATCCGGGCTTGAGATTATGTCAGAGGACAATTCCAGTGGTGAAGAGGCGATCTGTCCAATCAAGCCATTGGCCAGGTGGCATTGCCCGATTAAACAACAAATCGAGCCATAAACAAACAAACTACGACCGTGTCCAATTGCAACCAAACAAGCCACTGGCCAACTGACAAAGTTGTGAGGCCAAATGGCACAATTAGACCCACCAAATTGGGAAATCGAGCTCACAAGAGTTGACATTGTAATCAAAGTGATTGGTCGGGAACCGGTACGGAGTGAGCTCAGATGACACCGAGACTAGACAGAACGGTACTTGAGCTAAGTCGGAAGAGAGCGTATAGTCCGTTGCCTATAGGTTCGATGCGACTGCTAGAATAGCACATCGGCAGAATCGAAGCGATAAAGCACACCTCGCACTGAGAGCCACTGAGTGATGTGGCCAGTTCCAGTGGAGAGTGAGTGTGCCTCTGGAGATGGCCGCTCTCAGCAAGGCCATGAGTGGGAGAGGTAAGGTCAGAGGTCATAAGCGAATAAAGAAACTGGACGAAGAGAAAGGCAGAGGAAGTAAGTAATTAGGTCGGTGTCGTCTTCGGGCAGATCGAGATGCGAGAAGGGAAGAAAAGAGCCTGCATGAAGGCCCTTCCAGTGTTGGAAGTGATTGGAAGGTGAACTGTTTCGCAGAAGGGAAAAGGTGTGCGCCAACCGAACTGACAAAGTATCATCAAGTGATACACTCAGGCCTGTCCCACGAGCATCACTGGCTCGACCGATCGGCCTCAATTGAGCACATTACCTTGAGCACGCCTAGACCCGAGCCGAGACAAGGTCTCAGTTATACCGGTAAGTCTGTTTGCGAGAGCAACGGTCCATCAGATGAGGACAAGTGCACGTGGGCCACTTAAGTAACTTAAGCACATTACCCCTGGAAAGTGATCGGCTAGTGGTCAGTGCGGGTGAGTGCGCATGCCAGTGTGGATGTCGCTAATCGATGGGATGGATTGATTGTGTCGAGTGCAGCACTGGCCTCACCACTCATTCATACATTTGCCCATTCAGCTTTTCGTCGGCTACTACGCGCGCGGCCGCACAGCCAGCGAGCACACGTACTGGCAAGAGTATAAATTTCCATTGAGAAGTTCGCCTCGGCTCAGTCTTGCTCTGGCCACCACTTGCTGCACAACCTCGTGATCGCCTCGGCCTCAGTTCCTCTCCATTGCCGGCTTCGTTAGTTCTGTGTTGTGCTCGTTCGTTCAAACTTCAACCGCCAAATTGGTGACAACCGATATACCGCGTTTTCCACCATCTACACTGACAGTCATCAAATCTTCACATAATTCCGTGTCCAAAATGTTCCTCGAGTACATTTGGTGTCACTCGGAGCCGCATTCGGCCACTTGTTGCTCTATTCACACCGGCCGAATCACCTCGACAAATGTGTGCAGAACGCTATTTGACAAGCATGTCAATGGTGATAGTGAATCACAGTCGAGACATCACCTCAGTAGGACAATAAATTCGTCACAATCAATACCGTTCCAATCAGTATGGCTTTTGATAGCTATCTGTTGGGTGGTAATCAGTTCGGTGGTCGCAAACCATATCGAAGTTCATCCAAATGATACAGCAAGACAAGGCCTTGCTAGACAATTACGCCACCGACTACACCTCCAACAGAGTTTGCAGAACAAGAGACATCACTACTACCAACACACCCACCATCATCAACACCTCCATCATCACCGTGTTCGTTCGACTTCAAACAAATCATCACCCAGCACCATAGCACCGGCCTATTTGCTCCAGCAACTGGTTCGGCAGCAGCAAAGTTCTTCTCGACACCGTCATCCATACTATTTCTACTACGAGCACGATAATTCGACGAGCACCTCCACTGAATTGAATCCGATCCACAACCAGACATATATGAGGTGGTCATCGCGTCAAACTAGTGCTCGCCTTCTCCAAGATCGAGCTCCCAAAGTGATCTACCAGCTGAATGGGGTAGGTGCCTTCTTTCTCATTAACCAGTCTAAAAAGTTGGGACACTAGAGCAAAGCTTAGCACAACGGTCAGTTGCTTCTTGAACTTTTGCCAATGGCGATTGAGGAAAAGCGCGCCAAATGGAGAAGAAGAGTGGCAGTGTGAGTGTGAGTGTAAGCATATGATGTTAGAGTGAGGCAAGGATCGAATTGCATTGGTAAAGGACCAACTCGAATGGCTTCACACGTGTTGACTCGAGCAGTGGGCACAAATAGTACATACTGCTATATGCACCATGGAATATGGTGTATGAGTAGGAACATATGGCGCGCTTTGAGTGCATAACAAGTGCGCAGATAAGGATAAGAGAACACAAACAAGGTGCGGGTCAAATTTATAGCTGTGGGACTGCAAGGCAGTGCAAGGCCTACGAGCAGGTCAAAGAAAGAGCGAGAGGATAAAACGACAGGTGGCCATAATAGGAGCAGAATAAGAAAGCAAATCGATCAAGAAAGAGGCAGTGTCAAGGGTCAGCTGCTGCATAACAAACAGGCCCATTCATAATTGGCGACCCTAAATGTGGCCCGATAGCGTGCCAAAATTCTCTCACGCTCGATCGGGAGTACGTGCCAGGGCATTGCGTGCTCCAATAGCTGCCTAGGCTGGGACTGCCTGACACTCTCCCTCAATGGGGTAAGCCAACATAATGACTCAAACAGAATGGTTATTACGGCTAACTGGCTGACCAGGCGACACCAGACAGACGTCTCGCGAGAGCATATGGCCCTGTCCTCACTCGCCGATCATACATGACGAGTGCCCCGGGGCTGAGACACTGCACAAAAGTAATTAAAACAATCCACTGTCAATGGTCTTTGTGCACCATAGTTCTTGTGACAAAGAGTACCTGTAGACAGGCCACATGTACCATTCACCAACCATGGGTCATTCTGCCTGGTCCAGTAGTGCTTGGTGCGCAAGGCGAAAGTGAAAAGCACTTATCGAGATGCTCTCCTTTGCTCATTTCTCTACGGAACAGCATTTTGGCGCGAAAGTAGTCTCACACTGACAGTGAGGCATGTGCCACTTGCCAGTCGACTGGGCAAAGCACTGGCAAGAGTGCACAAGACGGACACATGTGTGCTCTGTCCCCACTAGTTTAATTTATATATATTTATATTAGTGCACCACTCAGCAAACTGGCAATCAAGCAACAGCGTCTGTCAACCACTGGTTGCGCTGGACCACTCAAACTGTATCTAGTCAGTCGAACAACAACAACTGTTGTCAGTGTTGCGAGGGAGCATCGAACACAGTCTGAGCTCCATTTTGGGAAACGCTGCACCTCGGTAGCGAGCCATGCAGCGAGCGAGGGGCAAACACGATTGGCGCAAACTGCACCAAGATGATCACTACCAAGTGGGCAAGGTACTGAGGCGAGAGGCCTGCAGGCTCAAGAAGTTAGGGTGCCGTGTTTGTAGTTCATTCATGGCTTGTCGTTGAGCTTACATTAGTAAACACAGACATACAGATAGCCACGTAGTGCTAAGTAAACATGGCAGCCAAATAAGAAGCGAACACGTCTCCCATGCGGCATTGTGCCACCGCCATTGCAGTAGGTCTGCACAAACGTGTGGGCTTAATTCGCCTCCAATCTGCGGTGACAAGTTGGAGCCACAAGAAGAGGCAACCTCAAACTATCCTCTCGCTTCCGGTCACATTATCATCGCACTGATTCTCGCAACGGCAGCTTTACTAGTGATAGTACAAGTGAATCACTGGCGGTGCACGTGCTGCTAAGCTAGGACACGATGCAAACAGTCCAGATTGGTGTTAACAAGTATAACGCTATTAGAGCTGTTCGACATTGACTGGCCAAAACATGTCCTGTGGTCAGTGATCTCACAATGACTCTGTTCGCTAGTGCCAAAGGACAGTGAACACCAGGTACTGTGGTCGCATTAACTGACTTGGCACAAATTGCGCCTCAGGGAGGTCTCAAAAGACGCAAGTGCTCACTGCTAGTCCAATTGACTTTGTTGTCCCAAATGGATTAATGAAGCCAATCTATCGATGCTGTCAATCAGTAACGGCGGTGATCGATGAAAACGCAATCTCGTCACGACCTCTGGTCACTACCTTAATCGAACTTGTGCCAAAGGTCATGCAAGACAGACGAAATCAATTTGTTGGCAGCAAGTCACGTGGAAAGTGTTATCTCGTGGGAGTAGTGTTGCGTGGCTAGGCTTAGGTCGAGCGAGCAAGCCGTGACCCTGGCAGGTCAACTGGTGCACCGAGTTAGTAGAGCGAAAAGAGCGGTCCTTGCATCCGTGAGTGAGGGCTCTGTGTCTCGGGGCTCCCCTCCAGTGCGTCACCTCGAGACGGTAGCGTTTGTCATCTCGTCGCGCCAAAAAAAGTTTCCCACACCGCTGGTCAAACCGAGCACTGAGCACAATAGAAGTTCACTAAATCAGACCGAGCCAATGGACAGGTGCGCGTGCAGTTGTGCACCTGGCTGAGCACTCGTTCCTTGGCTCTTATCGAAAGTCTCGAGTCATGCAGCAGCACCGGAGACGTTACGGGCAATGTAATAGAGCGAGATGATAATGATTGTCTGCAGGTGTAGGGTCGCTTGCCTACTATTAGGACGCCATTAGCGAACGGGACCCTCAGTATGGCCTTGCAGGTCCAAACAGTCTGGGACAGTCACGCGTACAAGTGATCTGCAGGCAGGTTAAGACTGATGTGGGCTTGCTGCCACTTGGGTGCAGTGCCACTACTTGCACTTCTCCACTGCCTGTCCCACTTCTTATTGAGACGCCCAGCGAAATCGAAAGTGTCCCGTTGCGGTGAGTGGGTGTAGGCTCGAGAATTGATTCAATTGTTTGTCCCATCAGAAAGATAAGAGCAACAGGTGACGCCCTTTGACCACTTTGGCACCGAGTAATGGTCTGTCAATGCTTTGACGAATTTGCCCTCGCCTTATCGTTTCTTGCAAGTTGCAACCGTGGGCGAGTGCTTTGAAGTACTGATGACACGAACGATAGATAGTAGATGAGCTTAATTATTAGGACGATTGCCAATCGATGGTTAGGCCAAATATGGCTCAACAGAATATTCTACACATGACAGGGGCAAATACGGTGATGGTACAGATATGATCACTGCAACAAACAAAACACTAGGCCGATCAAGCTTATGCGAGTGACAAGAGTCATAACTGACAATGTGAGTGCTTGCCTATTAAGGCAGCAGTCACTTTCATTGATACCTTCGATTGGTGACCGAGATGGCCTATCTAGATGAGCCACTCATTCGTTTCCTCTCGTCCATCCATATAAAGGCAAACGCCATGCATTGGGACAAGTTGTCGAGCACAAACATGGTGGCGAGCACATTTGACATCCTACACGCGACGCCAAAAATATTCAAACTAGTCCTCTCCAGTGCCCACTCGATAAACACTGACCCATTTGAGTGCCAATCTCAGAAAGGAATTCGGCATCCGGAATTTTGGCCTAAGTGAACCCAATCTGAACATAGTTTCGTTTCAGATCCAGTCAGATGACCAACTACCCCTCTGTGAGTCGTGGCAAGTTTGTAACAAGGTGGACACCTATTCCACGCCTTGGATCGAAAAGCAGTGTCGATGTCCAGCCGAATCGAGTTCTTGTTCGCAATCAGTCACCTCCGAGGACGGTCACACAATTGTAGAGAAGACCCGTCAGTACAAGGTAAGCAATAGCGATATGTTAACCTGAGCTAGAAGATAACCTGTCTGTACCCATTAGACATGCGAACCTATTCGAAAACTACCAACATGTCGATACTTTCGAGACATCACCTGGACAATCACGACCACTTCAGTCAAGAGTGAGCGTGCTCTCAACTCACTTCTGTCATCGGGTTCAAGCCAGCATTACCCCTCTCACCAAACTTCTGAGAACATAACACGTCAAGAAGTAAAGTGTGTCTGCCCGCCCAACAGCGTGGCCTACATCTTCAAACACCAAGTGTACAAGGCACCAGACGGTCAACTTGGTTATCGATATCACTTTGCCTGTTCGCCAGAAACGGTAAGTTACCTCACACCAAGTAGCAATCTGTGGCAGTACACTTGTGGCAAATAGTGTGCAAACACACCTGCACCGAGCAGTATCACAAGCACGTGTCACTTAATACACTAGTAGTAGCTCAGTAGGAGTAAGCGATTGAAGCATTCATTAACCATATATTTTGTTGCACAGAAACTTCGGTGCAAACGAAAGGAACCATGCCGACTATTCACGGCACGAAAGCGGCCCCGAGTAGAAGAAGTGACCACCAATACGCTGTGCCAGTGTCCCGGAAACTACGCCTGCCCGGCAAACCACCGACATCCAAGTGTACTCATCGGAACTGTCTATCCTCTGGACAACATCCGCACTTATAGTGGCTATTGCTACCCTGACAACTCGGCAGAAGGAGAAAATGTCGGCTCGGGCTACTTAGATGGCGACTCTGATAAAGAAGAAAGTCTCGCCTCGGTGCAACAAGGAGAGAGTGCCACCGAGACCGATGTGAAGGCAAACAGCGCGCACAGGTGAGTGTTATCGTTAGATGAGGCAACTCTCTCTCTCTGACCGGTCTGTTTGTCGCCTAATTCTAGATCGAAAGCTAGCAGTGAAGAAAGAACGCAACTCAACTCCAAGTACGCCTCGCAGGAAGAGAAATATTTGCTCAGCTTACTGCGTTAATCCCGTGTCAATAGAGACCGCAATAAAGTCGAGTCCCTTTGCAATCAACCCGGCAATATGGCAGGCCTTCGTGCAAAGTCTTGCAGAATCGAACCGAATCAAAACAAATCACCGCGTCGATTGTGCCTCGATGCCAAGCTCACAGACATAAATGTTCAAGTCCTCACTCACATATCGCGCCCAGTGCCAAGAGCAGTCCGCGCAAGCAGGCACCTATAGACAGGGATATAGATCCTATTTATTGATGGTTATTGCTGTTTTCCATGTCACAGAGTCCTTATATCTCATCGCACTAAATTACTTCTTGTAATTGCCATTGTAACAAATGCCTCATAATCATATGTATATAAATCATCGCATTAATAACGCACCAATAGTAGATCATTTACCACTGGGTCAGTCTTTGTTGACAAGTAATGTAAGTAAGTAATCACGTACGTTATACAATTAAGTAAGTAAATCACAAAATATTCGTTAAGTAAGGTACAAAGCCGTAATACGAGTCGTATTGATCATGTGACCTCTTTACTAATGCAACAAAAGACGATAATCGATTGATGACTCGCACCTAGCCAGCGTGAGAACTCTATTGGAAGATGAAAGAATTTGAAAAGAAATACACGAACCTAGCCTGTAATAACTTTTGTGTCAAGTTTAGTAAAATCAATCAAATTAAAAAAGAATAGAGTTAACATCAGATTGAAAATGTATCGACTAATTGGGCCATTTCGAACCTGGCCAATAGTTAGCCCAGTGAAATCAAAGCAAATTCAGTATTCACTTGATTGATGCCACAACTGAGCACCAAGTCACCTGCCTGTTATTAGTAATGACATATTATTGGTAACATGCGCGAACATTGTTGTTGAGTGATACACAGATCGACTTGAACAAATAAACCAGAATGAATGTCATGTGACCAATGTGGTGTGGCAGTGAATCAGTGCTATGCTATCACTGTTCTCACTGGCTTACTGCAGTAATGATATGTCTTCCGAGAGTTAGCCTTCAACTTGACCCGTTTTCAAGTTCGACTGAGAGCAGATAAGGCAATTTGTTTGTGTTCGATGCAAATTGGTGCGATCAAATCAAGCGTAACCGTCAGTTAGTGTGAGAGAGTACCATTGTGCATTATCATAATGGACCACTAATTTAGCTGATTTACACAAACAGATAGCTCTCATTGAACACTAATGACCAGGGTGAGTGCTTTGACGGCATTGTATCGATTAGTGTCATCACATGATGATCGACACACTATATTTGGCACACCATTACCCACTTGACAATGACAGAATTAGCCTTATGTAGGCCAGAAAGGCGAGCGAGCTCATGGAAATGAAAAGTAGTGGAGAATGGCCTGGGTGAAAAGGTGCTTGACTTGACCGAGACGATTCCACTGACAGTGTCAGTCTGATCGATCGATAGTGTAGCTGTTTGTCGAGTGCGATCCGTCAAACGTCCGTCAGCCGCACCAATGCATTGGAATCACTTTAGTGAGGCAGCACTAATCTAGATCGAAAGGCATATTAGTAGCGGTAGGGTGAGGTGTTATTATTAGCTGAAAACTAGTTGGACAGTCAAATGACACTGAGTCGCTTAAGAAAGGCGTCCGTGGCAGTAGATCCCGAGTTGAGAGAGCACAGGTTAATAGTAGTCGATGGTTGATGGAGCTGTCCGAGACCTAGATCTGCCTGTTGATTCGACAAGTTAACAAGGCTGATGTCAACTGGCTCACCCTTAGCCACCACCTCTACCTGAAGGTAGGCATGCTCACAAAAGAGAGTATGGCCAGTGCAGCTATAAAAGTAGAGGTCAGCTGGCCACCGGTGGGTAAGTGTCACTCGGCCACTGGAGCAGCGCGCATCACCAATACAATGTCTTCTCAGACGCCTTTCTCTAGGGCGCATCGAGTCACCGTCTTAGTTGTCCTTGTGCTAGTGTTATCTGAAACCCACTGCCAACTCTTATCGGGGCCTCGGTCTTGGTCATCCTTATTGAAAAGAGCCTTTGATCTCAGTAGAACAGCAAAATGGAACGAATTTACTGAAGAACAAAAATCGGACTTGATCAAAACGGATAATAGGACCAAGTCGAGTCAGAATTTGATTGACGAGACAAAAGATCCAGAATCGCCATACTACATATCGATGATTTCAAGCAACATTGGCGGCAGTCACTTAGGTGGCAATCGAAGCACTGGGGGCAACAAAAGGGATCCGACCAGCCCACAATCAGGTCTGGTGAGCAAACTGTTCAACTATGCATTCTCCACAGTGACGCCCTCCCGAGTGCTACAAACCACTAAACGACCTCTGATCACATTCATCAACGTGTCAAACCTAGAAGAACATGACTCTGAGGTTCGAAAGTGATCCAGCACGAGCCTAATCTAACCGAGCACTAACCCTAGAATCTGGTCAAACTGAACAACTTGTCCGATAGCACATCCAGCCAGTTACAACTTCTAAACAACGCAGACCCAAACTCTAGCGCTTTTCAAAAGCGACGCCTCCCAGAATGCGCTACTCAACAGGTAGGCGGAGTGGCCCAATTGTATACTGACCCAATCATCAATAGGTCTGCTCGGCCCATTATGTCAAGTCGAATCACACACAGCGACTTTGTGAATGCGCACACGACTTCAATTGGAACTGTGAGGAGGTCAGCCACAGCGATGAACACGCGATTGACTTGACGAGGAAACAAGAGTACAAGGTCTGTCACTCTAGTACTAGCACTGTTTCTCCTCTAACTCATCTGTTCATTTGTGACAGACACAGCGAAACAATTTAGAAGCATACACTCAAGTCAAACTGTGCGAGAATCTCAAGAGTATAAAGCCATGCAAGTCACCCACCGACTGGACTATCATGGCTCTGCAGTCTGAAAGAACAGGCAAAGCTCATTATGTAGTGGTGTGCAAATGTCCAGATGAGGCCTCATTCGAAGGGCCATTTACGCACAAACACCCGCCTTACGCAAGGTTTCCAGGGATTCGAGTATACGGTAAGAATGACATCCTTCGATCTTATCTTTCATATTGATCAAATGACAGGAATGCTTTGCAATCAAGGTGTTCGCAAGTCAAAGGACCCCAAAGGTAAGTGATTAAGTATGTGCAACTAAGTTACTAATTTCCACTTAACAGCACTTGAAATAGACCAAAACAGTGAATTTCCAGAATTTCCTTGGGAGTTGGCTTATGCAGTGATCAATGCAACCACCACTCAAGGCTTTTGGTGACATTGATCGATGGTGCCAACCGGTACCAACCTTGAGTCAGTGCAAACTAGACATCGCAGCTTGTAATATACCCATTGCCATAATAATAAAGATAAATACTTACCTAAGGCGTCACTATTGATCTGAATAATACAGGAAAACATCGCGGCCATCAGACGTTGAGGCTGTGCTTGGAATGCCCGGCGACAACATTCTTTTACAGTGGACATGATTTGCCCACTGAGTGGGCCAAATGGATCAGCGGCAGTCGAATCGACGTTGTCTTCAGTGATATACTTCCATTGATGTACTTCAAAACAAACTCCCATCAAAGGTTCTTCGCATAATGGGCCGGCTTGAGTACACAACTGGAAACCATTAATAAAGCTGTTCTCAAATTGATAACGCAAGTCGTTCGGAGTGAAATTGACACTGTGGGTTAAATTTTGATCGCCCACCTTAGGTAAAAAACAAGGCTGGTGACTGAAGTCGGTCAATCGATTTATCAGCAAATTGGCCCCCGAAAATTTAGGACCCACAGACCAAATCTTGTCGACAGTGTCCTCAGGCCAACCTTCTTGCTTAAATTGTTCCTCTAGCTTAGTTCTTAACTCATGAATCGCATTGCGGACATCAACAGTGAACATAGCACTCGAGTCAGCCAGATAGTTTGTGTTGGTGTTCTGCAGTACGTTCTTACGTTGGAACTGCATCAATTCTAGCAATATCTTCTGGTTTGATTCGAGAGTTTTAATTACATTTTCGGGCAAGGGTCTGGAGCGAACGTGGAACAAAAATTTTTTGTTGGGAGTAAACTGCACGATCATTCCTTGAGGAAGATTTGTTGAAGACTTGTCATTATCTGTCACGTTGAGAACAGAGGCGAACTTTTGATTGACACTAGTGAAAACAATTTTTTGGTCTGAAATTTTCTCATTAAGCATGTCCACTTTTGGGGGATTGATAATCGTCTCTCTGAATGGAACAATTGGCTCGGAAACGTTAAATTCAATTTCTTCATTTTTCAGAAAGTTAACCAGATCAACAATGCAGCGTTCCAAGTGAACTTCGCCAGTTGCGATAATAACATGCTCGCCGGATTCTTGGATTTTTACGTCGACACATGCATCGGCTTGGTTCAACATTCGTAAAGCTTTGATCAGCAAAGGCATATCAGAAGGATTTTTAGGCTCCACTGCAACGCGCAAGATGGGAATTGTGTTCGAGTACTGATCTACAAATGGAGGACAATATGGTGTTGATGAAAGTGTCGCCGATTTGATGACGTGTGCTTCAAGTCCACCAATACCGCAGATGTGGCCAGCATGAACTTCTTCAACTAGTTCCATGTCCCGGCCCATCAACAAATATAGATCTCTGACTTGTGCTCGAGTGACATGCTGATCTGAACGTAAGTCAGCTAGCGTTTGCAAAGATGAATGTATTGACTCAATAAGTTCGGGTGTCATCTTGTTAGGATCGTGTTTCGAACCCAACACATAAACCCAATCATTTCGCCTAAGAGTGCCACTAAAAACACGTGCAAAACCAATAAAGACGGTGTTGTCATCTTTATTGGCTTCATTCTCAAATGTCATTTCAGAACTTGGCATTGATCGCTCATTTATTTGAACGTTCAAAGTAGCATGTTTTTCTTCTTTCAATTTCTCTCGTCTTTGAGTAATCTCTTCCTGAGACAGCGGTCTTGTGCGGAACTGTGGAAGCAATGCCCGTTCAAAAGCGAACATTTTTGAAACACAAACAATCAAAGGTACATTCGGATTAGTTGAATTGGGCTGACAAGCAAGAAAGGCTTCTTTCAATGCCTGAGTTTGGACCGGGAGGGAGTCAAAGCGACGAACGCCATTCGAGCACATAATTCGTTCAATTCTTTCTTCTGTTATTTCAGAAGGACAAGGCACGATATCACAAACCGCTTTGAGAAGGGCATTAGACAAAGGAGTCCACTGGGAGAAAAGTTGAATCAAAGCAGTTTTGGGATCTGAATGATTAATGTCTCGAAAAGCTAACTTTATTCCTAGCATTTCAGCAATCTTTTCCATTTCGACTTTGTCTCTCTTTAAAACAAACTTCTCATAAACTCGAGACAAATTTTCCAAAACTAGAGTAACAAAAAGAGGCTTCTTTGCTTTGGACTGAGCCCCTTTCTGAATGCGCTTGTCTTTCATATTGAGGTAAAAGTCGCCCCACAACGTTTTCTTGAGTACTTTTTCACTAAAGCCGAGTTTAGACTTTGACAAAATATTGGCAAAGTCATCAATAGTAAATCCCCAACCATCGATAGCGCTAGCAAAAAGAACGTTTCCATTTTCTGGGGAGAAATAAACACCTGAGTCATCAACATCATCCATGCCAGAAGACCAATCATAGAAAACTTGTTTCCGGTTTAGTTCAAAGTTCACCTTGCTGTCATCTAGTTGATCATTAGCCGGAATTGTTGAGTTCAAACTAATTTTTGCCAATACTTCAGAAGCAAAAAGTTCACCAACAAAAGCATTCACTTGTTCGAGTGTTTGTAATAGATGAATGTAGATGTCCAATGGACTTAGTTGTCGTTCAATGAAAAGACGGTCAATTTTGTTTAGAATCAAAATGGGACGAACTCGAGCTAACCAAGCTTGTTGAAGTGCGGCTCTTGTCTGCGAGCAAATTCCTTCAATAACATCTACCAGAATGATACATCCATCACAAACTCTTAAAGCAGTAGAGACCTCGCCAAAAAAGTCTACATGCCCAGGGCTATCGATCACATTTATTAGATATTTGCTTGGTTTGCTAACTTGTTTACAAGCATTTTCATTTGTTTCATTTGATTTGTCTAAAAAACAAAATATTCTTAATATTCTGCAAACACATAATAAAAAAAACTCACATTCATAGACTAAAGAAATCGATGAACACTTCATAGTTATGCCACGTTCTTGTTCATCTAAACGTGAATCCATGTAGCGTAATTTTCCAGCCATTCTTTTAGAGATAATACCGTTGCTGGCAAGTAGTGAATCCACCAATGTTGTTTTGCCTAATAAAATAAGCATTAGTTTTCGAAACAAAATTTACCTTCACACAACCATGATCTACATGAGCTAGGACACAAATATTGCGAACATGCCGACAACTATTTGGTCGATTCAAATTGCTTTCCATTATGGGCACACGAAACAATGAGAAATGTGTCACAAAATTAATCAAAAATAATACGCAAAGTTCAACAACAAATATAAAACAACAAATTATATCAACAAAAATCTGATATAAACATTAATTAAAGTTAACAAAATATCAGGAAGACAATTAAAAATATATTTGGACCATTGGTGTAAACGAAAACTCAACGTTGCACAAACGTAAAATATACGAAAACATTGATTTTGAAGAAATGCTGCAAACATGTGACCAAACATAAGCGATGAACGATACTATCGATTCAATGACTGAACAATAATAAAGTTGATTTGTTGAATGTTTTTATTAATAAATAAACTCGTGACGCTTTGTTATATAACATTTAACGCTTCAACTTATTTGGCGATCAAAAATACATTGAAATATGCACAAATATAATATAATATATCACAAGACAAATAATTTATTTCATAAAATATAAATTGATATCAAATTCACGCCATCAATGGTTGCTAAACTAACCGAAAATCGTATAAAGGTTCACTTTTCTATGACTTCACCAGTCAATGGTACGTTTGCTACTTTCCGAATAAAACTGAGCAAACCATCTTCTATATTTGACGAGGGCCTTTTCAGATTTCGCCACATATGGTTTGTTTAGAAAAGCTTTTCTATTCCAAATTTGAATATCGCGTTCAAGCTGTTTTAAATAAATATGAGAAGAGAATTTATAAATAAGTGGTTGTATTACCATTTTTGCTTCAGCCAGAATGAGAAATTTGCCAAAAATGTAACCTACTAATGTATTCTCAGTGTAAACTTGATGGATGATCGAGTTGCGCATTGGACCGATCGGCTTGACGTATTGCAAGAACGCGCCCTTGATTCCTCCAAGAAAATTTGCTTCGAACCGCAATTCCACATAAGCAGGACCGATTTGGTTTACTTTGAGGATAACTGTGAATAAAGTGTAGCCAAACAGTTTGTTGCAATTGACAAGTTCAATAGAGGAAATGTGCTCGTTAGGAGAACCACAAGCATTCCATTGTGCGTGCCATTCATGCTCTAAAACTCGAAAGTACTTTTTGATTTTGTTAAGCCGACTCAAGTCGGAACCAAATATAAACGGATCCACATGGATTTCTCCTAGATGAGCCACATCTGCGCCATTTTCTGGGATTTCCTATAGACAGAAACGATTAATAATAATTTGATACAAAAACTCAATCATTCTACTTGAATGTGACAATTGACAAAATGTTCAGTTCGTCCTCTGTAAACCCATTTATTGATGGCTATTTCTTGCACTTCTTCTGGGTGCCAACTAGGTTCCTGACTATCTGCATGGAACCAGACAAAAATGGCATTATTTATTTCCATACTTGTCCATATTTTGACTTTTGCCGTGGAAGGAGCTATCGGGTGAAAGAATATTTGTAAATTTTCCAAATCAAATTATATACTTACATTCCTCGTATGGAATATTCGAGCACTGGCCATCACTCATTCGGAAGGACCAGCCATGAAAAGGGCATCTAATGCAATCTTCATTGCATTCATTTCGATGGACAGTTCCACCAACAGCTAAATTTGCTCCTAAGTGAGGACAGAAAGCGTCGATCACATAGATTTGACCTTTAGAGCCACGAATGATTGCTAGTTCTTGACCAAAACATAGAACTGATTTGACTTCATTCGCTTTAATATTTCTTGACTCAAGTACTGGAATCCAACCATTCGGATAATTTGGAGGTAATTTTTGGGTTGATAATATTCGTACTTGCTTAGGGACATCATCTGAAAAATTCTTAAAATGGCATTTAATTTATATTGACTATAATACATATATACAAGTTACCAGAACTATTTCGTTGAAAAAATGAATTTTATAAATCAGATAGAGAATTACTATGACAATTGCGGTCCATGCTAAACACCACAAGTCAATTAATTCTTGCCCATCGAAAAAGATCATCTTGAAGTTGTATAACAAACTGATTAGGATCAGCATCAATTGCCAATTGAGGGCCATTCTAACACAGAACATTGCTTATAAATAAGGCAAGTGTAGATTGAGTGTGCAATTAATGCTGAGTCGAGCAAAATGATAATTTGCGAGCAGAGAAATCATGAAATTCGCTAGGTCATGTCACTCCTCAAATTGTTCGCAATCACAAGAACATTGGTGGCAATTTGTCTTCTAGAGTGCACTTTGCCAGGCAGTGTGAGTATACTCTCTTCATATGGAGGGTCTATCTTGAACACTCTCCCTTTCAGCTCTCCCTTTAAGAGTTAATCCATCACGGACAAGACACAAGTTATCAGACAGGTTGCTCGCACATTTCATTAGGGCACTTGCACCAACGAACAGCTTTTTACCCTTAGATTTATTATCGCTCTTGCTTCAATTGCACAGAAACAATATTCGAAGGGTCGCACTAGTTTGCACTATAAATTAAAATATCTGATGGATGGCAGATTGTGTCAAATAAAAACTGTAATGCAAGGCCAGAGTTGCGAGAGGAAGCAAACAAGTTAAAATTATATTTATGGTAGAACAAATACAATTTGCTTGATAGTTAGTTAAACCGGCATTTTCCAGTGCATACTTGATTGCTGCGCAAAGCAAACTTGGCCGTTCGAAATGCCTGCAGCAAACAAATTTATTGGTTTAGATCATTGTCAAAAGATACTTTCCTACTCTATTTAAATAGTTAAACCAAATAAGCAAACAGCAAAATTAACCTATAAAGGCAATTATTAATTAGATTTCATGGTGAGTTCGAAAATGTTTATATTTACATTTGACAAGTGAAAACATTCGAATGGATTGCAATACAAAGAAATGAATGTGAATCTCAAACGGGAAGTGACACCCTGACCAGTTGTTCATACATTTGCTGAACACGTAAGAGTCATAACTGAAAAAATGAGTTGACTCTTGAAATTTAGCTAAATGGCGAATTTCACGGTTGATTCCTTTTGCCAATGTTCCATTCAATGCACAAGCAGATAGTTTTTCTGATGAACTTGTACCGTGTAAACCAATTAGATTGCATGATGTAAACAAATTGTATGGTCGTCAATTTTGCAATATTTTCCAAAAATATTGCCTGGATAGATTTGTTCTTGTACTCATAATATCAATCGTCAATATATATTGAGTACAACAATTAATTCTAGTCATGAATTCAACGTGATTTTTATTGTTTTTGAACCCACTGTGACACAGATGTACTGAAAATCATATCTAGTTACTAGTTGTTTTGTCATATTTATTTTGATTCAACATTGAACCACTTCAATAAATAACAATTATGGACGGAAGTCCATTCAAGCCAGGGGTGGCTGCAACCATTATTATTGCTATTGGCATTTTGGTATGGTTCATTTCACTTTTTAATTGATTCATTAGATTGACTTGTATTAACTGAACCGTTTACAGATTTTCACGCTCCTTTTTATATTTGCAAAAAGACAAATTATGAGATTTGCCCAGAAATTCCCTACAGATGGACCGCATGCTCCAATTGGTTACGATGCACCAAAAAAACTTGTTCAAGAAATTGAAAGAAGGTTAAATATTGTAAAAGAAATTCGTTTTGAGCCAAATCTGATGAATGGAGACAATCAATCCACTTGCGAAGGTAATTGTTTGAAGTATTAATTAAATCCCAACATTAATTGATGCATTGTCTCTATTAACAGCTAACATTGAGACATACAAGCATATTTATCGAATGAAAGCAATCGATTTACTCAAAAGCCTAGAAGATGATATTGTGAAAGCCTGTAGCAATGACGAAAGCATGCGCCGCCATCCGGGTCATGATCTGCGAGTTTATCTTCTAAATCTTCGCAAAGAAAATATGCCTCTTTCCTCTTGTGAATCGAAACTTTTAAATGAATTTGTAGAAAGTTACACAAATGCTCGTTGCGATCCAATTCCAGACTTTGGGCCTGACGAATTTCAAAAGTATATGTCTATTTTGAACCGTATAAAAGCGGCAATTATTCCACGATCTACTCATTCCAAAAGCAACTCTCCATCGAATGCTAACAAAAAGAAGTCAAGTAAATTTGGAAACAATCAGACACTCTCCTTGAAAAGTCTTTCTTGTTCTCCAACAAAAATTTCTTCGTTTCAAACTCAAATAGTGCAAGATGATTCAAAAAGAAAGGACAACGAAACGAGCGTTTGAATTATGTACATTGTTTTTATAAGAAATAAAAATATACATTGAATATAATAAAGATCGAAAATATGTTTAACGTTTTTTGAGTTGTTTTTTGAACTTTTCAAAGAAAAAATCATCCGTAGGCTTGTCTTTGGCTGGCATTCTCTTTTCATGATCAGTTGGTTTAGGCATACGAACCTTTTGTGGTTCAGCCCCGATGACCACCACTGGTTCAATTTCATAAGTTTGCTTTGGAAGAGGTTTGTATCCAAGATTACCTTTCTCCTCTTTTGTTATAAAGTGTTCAATCAAATCTTTATTTTCAGTGGGAACTGAATTCATATTGAAACGATGATTCGATGCATTGGCAGCCTGTTGAACAATGTTGTTATTTCGGGTAAAACATGATGCTAAATTTTTCGGCACCAGTGATATATCTTTGTCATGACCTTCATTATTTGTCCTGTCGTACTTTTGTCGAAGCCTTTCTTCTAAAAGTTTGGTTCGCGCGGCTTCTGTCTTTTCAATATTGCGTATACGCTCCTCAATCCCCAAGTCAATTTCAGGAATTCCAGATAACATTTGTGATGAAAGCATTTCTTCGTTTTTAGTTTTAGTTTCACTGTTTATATTCAAAAGATGTTCAGGAATAACTCTAATTAAAAAATCATCAGTCAAATTTGACCTGCCAGAAATAGTGGAGGGGTCGTTATTTCCTTGTTCAGTTTTGGATCGACGTTTAGTAAGTTCTTCTTCTACATATTTCATCAACTCTGCATCTTCATCCCGACGATTTGTTTCCAAGCTGAATGTGTTACCAAGATCCAACTCACTAGCTAACGTTTTTGCATCGGTAAGACCTCCTTCTCGTTTTTCAGTTTTTTTCTCTTCGATTTTCTTGCTTTCGCTCATCAAATCAAGTACATTAATACCGTTTTTAATTCGCTTTTTTGATTTTTTCAACTCCCTGTAATCATCCAAGGAGGTCCAGTCAATTGTGTCTTCATCTTCATCTTTTCCTTCAACCTGTTCGCTTGATGAATCATTTACGTCGGTATTGCTTTCTGTCAGATGAGATGAACGAATATTCCCGCGGTTTTTTCGTTTTTTAAACATTGTCTTCTCACGACCTGAAACTTCAGTTTGTTTTAATATATTTAAATGAATAAAAACACCACAATTTTTATAATTACTTTGCTTCACGTAGCGCTGCCACAATTTCACAAAACAATGTTTTGGTTATTTGGCTTTCGAGAAATTTCTAACATCATGATTGAACTTTATGAAAACTTTCTTCAAATCACTTACATAGCTGAAAACAGATAAAAATGTATTATGTTTCCAACGGAGAATAAGTAATCATTAATTGGAATTTATAGCAATATTAGAATTAAAATTATTATTTTATTAAATATTAAATTGACATTGATTCATATGAGATATGCAAATTGTGCAATTGTAGTTAATATGAAGGCAACAAGAGGTCGCCATGTGAGCATCAATAAGAACCGTTCAATACTGATTGACTGATCATGGTGGAATGGTCAATTAATAGTGACCCGATGATGCAATAAATAAATAAATACTGGACTTTTCTGGACACTTTTCTGGCCTATTTGTGCTATTCTGTGCTGCTTTTGGAATAAAGTAACTCTTAGAAGTCCTTCTCGGAGCAGTTATATTTGGTTTGACAGCTACCACCACTTCGGCCAAAGCGAGCAGCTTCATAGTTGGCATTCGTTGGAATGGACTTCTGACTGTCAAGCACGTAACTTGAAGCATAACTGTTGAAGATAAATCAGTAATGGTGGAACATACAACCCGTCACTTACCCTCCAAATTGCGAAATCACGTATCCCAACTCTCGGCTTTCTCTACTGGCCTGAGTGGCAGCCTCGCAAATGTGTTTCTGCACGCATTGTTGGTCGGTGCTGAGGGCTGAACGGACAAATCCTTTGAGCATTGAAATGCTGGCCACAGCAGCGTCATCAATCGATTCCTTCAAGCCACGATTTGAAGAAGAAGCACTTCGAGCATTTCGTTGGGTAAAGCTAGTTTTGAGCATGTCTAGCACTTTCACCAAAAGGTTCAGAACTTGGCGAGAAGTGGCGGTGCTTTCTTCCGAGTTGCCAAACACAAGTTTCACAATTGTTTTTACGATGTTCTTGGTGTTGAGGAATTGTGAGATCTCGTTGCTAGCAATAGTTTTTTCTTTGTCCATTCGGAAAGCTTTTGCTTGGCGATGATTTACCGAAGCCGTGATGTTAGCAGCGTTTGCCAGGGTCAAGGAGACCAAGACAACAAGTGGAAGCAGTGCCGAGGTAAATTTCATTTTGTCCTTGTAAAAAGAGTTTAACAGATTAGAAGTTTTGTAAAAAGATCGAGTTGACTCGGCAAGATCACTGCTTGATGTTCAACCTGTGAAGACGAACGAACGAATGTCGACTGAAATTGAGGTCTTCGCCGGAATTAATACGCTCGGCATTGGGCAGAAAAGGAACAAGGACAGCCCGAAGCACCACCGCCAGTCGGCGATCGGTACGGAGTACTACGAACGTCGCGGTTTTAATTGTTACCGTAGAGAAGCGACTCTGAACAGTGTGCATGCTAATTG
Source organism: Rhizoglyphus robini (assembly GCA_023373905.1). Lineage (NCBI taxonomy): Eukaryota > Metazoa > Arthropoda > Arachnida > Sarcoptiformes > Acaridae > Rhizoglyphus > Rhizoglyphus robini. The sequence continues at coordinate 5,492,073 of JAKIJQ010000001.1, read as the reverse complement.
CGATCGGGAACAGGTAGACAAACAGGCGACCCGCTCACCAATGACTTAACCGTACTGCCGGACTGCCGCTTTGGTGACCTCAAAACTGCAAGATGAGATAGGCATCACTCGATCCGGACTTGAACCACTCACTACTATCCCGACCAAACAATCACCCGCCCTTTCAAGTTAGTCTCTCGTCTCTACTCTCCGATTGACATAATCTGAACGCGTTCGATTGATGCAACCTCTACTCGCAGGTATTTAGACCAAGTTCAAGTTCAAGCTAAATAATTCAATCACATTCGACCTCCATTGCGCTTTTTCAATGTTACAGAATTACCGCTTCTTAGGTAGCAATCATACATTCATTTAAGTCACTTACCTTGTCAATCTGGAAATTGTTTGAAAATCGATCAGTTCTATTTAAGAAGTGTACATGAACAAATGCAAATATTGACGATAAGTTTTAACCTAAAGCAGCCTTAGATTCTTGGTATTTATATTCTTCTCTTCACAATGTTGGTACTGTGTAAAGGACATAACCATTCATCGTGACTTGTGATCTGTGATGGGATGATCCTTGTCGGCTATGACTTGTCAGTTGACTTGTGTGGTCACTGCTGTGCAAAGAAGGGTGAGGTGTCGACTGTCGAGTGACAGTGCTTTACCCCAATCGACTATCCAATCCAAGCAAACTGTTGCTTCAAATAGTGCACTCGTGAGTGTTGTCAGTGACCCATGGCCCACTTACGCACTTACTTGGTTGATGCAACTGCAAGTCTGCCAACTAACCAGTATGGCTCTATTAACTAAATGCGGCCAGTGAATTGTCGATTGGGCTTGTAGGTCAACATGGTGAAAATGACCACCAAAACAGTTGACCGAGAGGGCCATCAGCTTGGCCCGGGTTCGATCATCACTGGCGATTCATCAGTCACTCATTTTGAATTGTGCGATAATATCTGTTCGCATTAGAAATACCATTACCGTCGGTGTCACCGCATTTTCTAATCAAATGTCCTATTTATAGATTGTTTACAGACAACCAACAATCTGTAGACTGACCGAAAGCTATTCTTAGATGAACTTACAGTTTGCAACCAGTGCTATCTATCAAGCACAACTTTATCCTTTGCTTTTCCTGGTAATCTTGCCTCATCAACATTATAATGTATATAATATTTATAATTATTGTACCAATTGTAACAATTGGACTACAATATGAAGTTATCTGCATGGTCTTTGTTCATAGTCCATCTCTTCAGAGTGTGCTATTGACCAACCAACTATTGATATATCTTGTTTGTTCCATCGATTCAATTGCAGTTTGTTCAATGATATCGATGACCAATATCCGCATTCAGACAACAACTTATTTGTTTAACATATTTTTGGGGGAATTATTCCCTTGATCCGTTAATGCCACTTATTGTACTTGTCAGTGTTACTAGTGGTTGCACTACAAGATTATCATTAGCAGGCAGCACACACAATTCTAACAAATCAATGTCTAATCGATCTTTGATTAGATAATTGTAATTGCCTTGTTGGCTAATCAACAATTGCCCAATGCCTCGGCACACAAGCAATCTTAAGATATCATAGTGACCAAGTATTTACTAGCAAATGTGCCCGTCCGGGTGAACGTCAGCAATAGCGCCTTGTTCATGAGCGATCAGTGACAAAAGTGACTGCACTGAATGACCGAACAGAATTGTCATCGTCCTTTGCTGTCATTGACTGTCTGTCATGCCCTGACTGTAACTTGTCTCCGTTAATAACGGATGTTCTACATCCAGGCCATATACTTTTCGGTTCATTCGTTGGAAAGTCAACAATCTTCCAAGTGGAATGACACACACATACACACAAACACAATCGCACAATGCCGCTTGTTGCCCAATGTTCACTGGAAATCAATTAATTCAAACAAGTTCAACTCTTCCTCTTGGTCGGGTTTCGGACTAAGGGCACATTACTGGAAGACATAGCGGAAAGTGCCAAATCGACAAACAACACCCGTCCTACTGTGTCCCTCAGTGCAACTTCTCTTGAGAGACTAGTTTTTGTGCCAGAAATACCTGAAATCATGATTGCAATGATGGAAGTTTGTGTTGAATTGCATGACCACTAACTGGCTTGCATAATCATTCCACCTTGCAATTGACAATTGAACTAACTGCTTGTTAGAACACCTAGCTATTAGCACTCACTTTCAACAGTAATGGCACAGCATCGAAATATTTCGAAATGTTTAGGTTTGTTTGTGAGTGAAAGACGGTTGTCGGCAAGCAGTGTACTGTGTATGTTGTATATTGCTTTTTACCCTCTAGAGAACAGCTAATGCAGGACTAGGTCGAGTGTTCGGTGGACAGTGTTTGCGACCACTGAAGATGAGGTATGGTAAACGTCAAGGTCTACTCACACGCGTACACGGCACGGTGCATGAGTGAGCAATCACGACTGCCGCTACCAGTTGCCACATGCTCAGCATATCAACAAGTGGTGCTCGCAGCAATCGACTCGACTTTCTCGGTTGTCTAATCCGATGGTGGCGCCCTGAGCCACCAAGAGCATCTATAGACGGACAAGTTGAAAAGGAAAGGCACCGAGTGGTGAACACTGTCACCAGCGCCAAAGCAAACACAATCTGGCCATTGGTAAGACATGCCTCGGCCCACAGCTCGAATCCGATTTAAATGTTCGCTTAGGTTGAGTCGCGACAGTTGGTGAGAGCAGTACAGCTACCAAACACTTGGCCAAGTCGATAATCGACGTCCTCGGTGACAATCGTTTTCCTCTTGCCGGCGTCTGTCAGTCTGCTTGAGCAGCATTATCATTGTCCGTCATTCGAGTTCCTTCCATCGCTAATTGCAGTCCTGCATTAGCTGTCCTGACCAAGCACTCCACTCAACACTTTGAATCTCCCCAACAAGGTAAGCTTTGTTGTCAATGGCAATTTCAAGCCCAAACTGACCCTCCAAAATTATTTATGGACCATTATGGTCAAGACTGCCTCGATCATTGTGTTCGTCTAACGTTTACCAATCCCACAGTCATTCAATATTCGCTGACAAAATGGCTCTTTCCAAGGAAGTATCTCAACAACTGGAAGACATCGCCAATCGGCTTCGAATCCATTCGATTCGGTCGACCACCGCTGCCAAATCCGGGTAAGTGAAGTGAAGTGAATTGGTCACTAGTTAGACTAGTCATTTCTGTCTTTGCAAACTCATGTCTCACCTTTTCAGTTTGCTTTCCGTGTGATGCCATCACAAGCATGCATGACATGTCGACATAGAGCACTTCTTTCATAGTTTAATACAGCACTGGATGAGACCATTTCTAATTATAGACTAACTTATGCAATTGATTGCTTATCTGGCTGATTTTCTTTCCAATTTAATAAGGCTAAGTTTAGTGCAATTAACTTCGGTCAGGGCTATATCACTCAAAATGGAACTGCTTTGTGTTGATTGGATAGATTAGTTGGACCTAGCTCGTTAAACAATGTACAAGACTAATGAATAGCCCTTGATTTTACAGACACCCAACATCATGTGCCTCAATGGCCGAAATCATGTCTGTTCTGTTCTTCCACACAATGAAATATTCAGTGAATAAGCCTCGTGATGCCTCCAACGATCGATTCATTCTCAGTAAGCGTTCTACTCGTTTGTCCAACCTAACCTATCATTCTACTCTAGGCAAAGGACATGCTGCCCCCATTTTGTATGCTGCTTGGGCTGAGGTTGGTTTGTTTCCAACATCCGACTTGCAGAATTTGCGAAAGATCGATTCTGACCTTGAAGGTCATCCAACCCCTCGTCTTAACTTTGTTGATGTGGCCACAGGTTCTTTGGGTCAAGGTCTTAGTGTGGCTGCTGGTATGGCATATGTTGGAAAGTACGTCGACAAGGCTCCGTACCGAGTGTTTTGTTTGATTGGCGATGGCGAGTCTGCTGAAGGTTCCATTTGGGAAGCACTTTCTTTTGCGTCCCTTTATAAGTTGGACAACTTGGTGGCCATTTTTGACATCAACCGACTAGGCCAGAGTGAAGCTACTGCTTTTGGCCATGACATGGCCCTTTACAAGGCAAGAGTTGAGTCTTTTGGTTTCAATACTATTGTGGTTGATGGACATGACGTTAACGTCTTAGCTGACGCATTCAAACAAGCTGCACAGACCAGTGGTAAACCGACCGCAATATTAGCACAAACATACAAAGGCAAGGGATTCCCAGACATCGAGGACAAACTGAACTGGCACGGCAAGCCTTTGGGCGACAAAAGTGATGCTATCATTGCTGCCATCACAGCACGAATTAAGTCACCTGTTACTACTCTGAAACCCGCTGAGCCAACTGTCCTTGCTCCCGTGGCCAATTTGTCGGTTAAACTTTCCGAGCCACCAAGCTATACTTTGGGCCAGAAAGTGGCCACTCGTGAAGCATATGGCACAGCTTTGATCAAAATCGGAAAGACTTGTGATCGTGTCTTGGCATTCGACGGAGATACTAAGAACAGCACTTTTGCAGAAGCCTATAAGAAGACTTTCCTTGACCGTTATACCGAGTGCTTTATTGCCGAACAAAACTTGGTTGGTGTTGGCATTGGCGCTGGTTGCCGCAAGCGAACTATTCCTTTCGTGTCAACCTTCGCTTCATTCTTCACCCGCACTTTCGATCAACTTCGAATGGGTAAGTTCAGGCTTGTTTGGCAAATGTGGAAATGACTTATGAAAGACTTTCTATTCGACAGGTGCCATTTCGCAGGCTAACATAAAATGCGTCGGTTCACACTGTGGCGTGAGCATCGGTGAAGATGGACCTTCTCAGATGGCTCTTGAAGATTTGGCCATGTTCCGATCTATTCCGAACGCTTTGGTTTTGTATCCATCTGACGGTGTCAGTATGGAACGAGCAATCGAATTGGCTGCACAATTCACAGGCATTGCATTTATTCGCACTTCTCGACCAGCGACACCTGTCATCTATGCCAATGATGAGCCTTTTGCTGCTGGCCAAGCTAAAGTTGTTCGCTCTTCCCCCAAAGATAGCGTTCTTTTGATTGGTGCTGGAATCACTCTGTTTGAGGCTCTTAATGCAGCAGACACCTTGGCTCAGAACCATAACATCTCTGCTCGGGTGATCGATCCATTCACCATTAAGCCTTTGGATCGAGAGACTATTTTGGAGAACGCTCTTCAAGTGGGAGGCCGTGTGATCACAGTGGAAGACCATTACCCTGAAGGTGGCATTGGAGAAGCTGTTTCGGGCGCTCTTTCCGATGTGCCCAACATTGTTGTGAAGCGTCTTGCAGTTCGTGAAATTCCCCGAAGTGGTCCACCAGCAGTGTTGATTGAAAAATATGGCATTGGTGCTAATTCGATTGTGAGTGCCGTTTTGGATCTTGTCAAGAACTAAGCTTTATCAGATCAAAGTTTATGCCAATTGCATGCATTCAAATGATCATCAATAAAAGTCGCACTTAAAAGCATAAAAAAAAGTTTTAATGATAAAACATAGACAATCTGTAATAATTAAGTGAGGCATATAATTAGTAAGGAATAAAATGGAATAATATAAAAAATATAAAACGAAATTGTAAATAAAAAGGACGTAGGCCTGTGTTAATAAGAGGGCGCTCAAGATCGAATTTTTAAATGCTGGCGATTGCGTCATCGGCCTTGAACTTGCCAAAAGAAGGGCCCCAATTTTGGGGAGAGCAAAGTCGAAGGCAAACTCATTGGTTTCGTTCTTTGCCAATTGGACTGATCGACTTGCTGCTGGAGTAATCAGATTTGGTCCGTTGGAAATCTTCGGCCAACTTTTGACGCTTAAGGGGACAGTAACGAATGGTGTGAGCGTTGTCACCACCGCAATTCTTGCAAAGAGGACAGGTGTAAGCTCGCAAAACTGGACAGGTAACAACGTTCTGACTATTCTTGAGCCAATGGGACTTGAAGTCTTCCGAGGTTGAAATGTTTTTGCAAAAGACACACTCCATTTTAGCATTCTTCCACTGTTTCTTGCGGTAACCCTTGTCGCGATTACCAAAAGCGCCCATTGGAGAATTCTTAGATGGTAGCAATTCAACCTTTCGGTTTGGTGGATAGTTAAGTGGCACATCCTTTGGGATAGAAATGCATTCAGTTCCATAACGTTGGTAGTAACCAGCACCTCGACCAACAATTTGACGAGCTTTGGACGAAGTCGACTTATTACTGTTTGCTGATGATTGATGACTGTTGTTTGTAAGAGTGTCAGAACTGAGCGAAAAATCTCGAATTCGAGTAGTGCACTCAGCCACTTCGGCATCCTTCCAAATAGCTTCCAAATCTGATTCCAAATTTTTATTACTGAACTCAAAAAATTCATCAGAAGCGGCAGGCTGAGTATTTCGACCAAAGTTCATGTCAAGAGAATTTGAAGCAAACGGATTTGGTTGGGCAACGTTCAAGTCGGCCATATTGAAGTCAAGCGAAGGGAAGGGGTTGTTCGAATTAAAGTTAGCCATTTTGAAATAATTACCAGACTCGTTCACAGGAGCAGAGAAATTAGAGCCAGAGAACATTTGAAGACCGTTATCTTCGATCTTGGGTTGTTCGAGACCAAGTCGAGAGTTTACGCCGAATTCGGGCCAAGAAGAAAACGAACTGTTAGTCGAGTCTAAAATGCTGTTGCCCATCTTGAGATACTCGAGCAGACGGAAATTACTAAAGTTTGACGAGTGTGGAACGAATTCCATAGCGAAGTTGGATAAACGAGACATTCTTGAGAACTATTCGGCGAATGGATGACGAAATGCACAGTATCGAGCAAAACAGATAAGACTTGCAATCGATCAAATTGGGAGATTCGAGAAGCAAGACGCGAAGTGACAGAATGAAAAAGGACTAGATTCGCGCGCTGTTTATATGCGCTTGAGATGGCTGTGCACAGTCGACACACACACACACACACACCGATGATGCAATGTGCGGCATGCAGTGCAGTGTGTGGTGCACGAGTTCTGTTGGCGCGACTATGCCACTATGCTATTGCTAATCACGATAAGCCAAGTTGCGATAAGAAAAACTAATTCTTGTGATAAGATTCCTTCTTTGCTCCCTTTGATGGTTGCATTAGATTACCAAATGACCAATGACCATCATGTTGGGGGCCACCAACCGAACCTCACTGGTAGACTTTGTTGAGGACCTAGGTTGAGCTTGAGAGAAAACGTTTCTATTGCGTTTCACTTGCAACGGTCTACTTTCGTTGAGCACGTGAATTATCTCTATGGACAGCTACAGCGAATATATTCATACTGATATCATTAGTTGATATGTAGGGAAAGCAAGTAGCACTCTACACCCACATTCACTTACATCAGATAGAGTCATATCACCACAAGATGCACCAGTGAATGGAGATTGACAATAATGGGCCATTATTAATGACATTCTTTCTTTGCAAATAAACTATTTCTGAGAGTCATGTTGTTTTTATTTGAAATTGTTATATATCAATATTTTCTAGTATACTACCTACGTAATATATACCTTATACAATTATACACAATACAAATAGTTATTATCTTGATAAATAATACCTGCAATCTTTATTCGAGTGTTTACCAAATAAATAAATAATACTAAAATCAATATCACATAACATTACACAAAAATATACTATGATTAATGTTGAATCACATTAATTCGTAATTAACGGTCATCGAGGAGGTGTTTATCGAAACGCACACGAACAATTTCTACTTTGCCGATTGCGTCATCGATCGCAAACGCGTAGTGCTTCGTAACGGACACTCTACACGGGCACATTTAGTCTTTTGCAAAGTATTCATCCAATGAACCAATTTATTTGAGCATGAAGAATTAGACATTATCCAACAGTACTAGTAGTACTCCCAATTGACTGTTTACTTGTAGGCTTACCTTGACCATTTCGTCAATATTGATTGACTCGATCGGAAGTATTGTTACGAAGTATGAATGGACATCAATATATATTCAATGACCGAGTGTGACAATCACAGAGCAATTGACGAATTTGCAAGGTGACAAGTGGATGGCTCATTTCATGAATGAATGCTTTGCTCATTAGGCCTCCCTCTAAGTGTAGTTCATTTGTTTCCGGACACGAGAGATGCGATTCAATGCAACACTTAGATTGGTGTGCGATTTGCTCGGATGTGATCTGAATCATGACAAGATCACGTAACGCAGAACTTGTAGCTAATCCCGTTACGGTGACCACAATGGCAACTGACAACAACAATTTGAAACGAGCCACTTCAACAAAGCTTTTTGAATTTGATTGTACACGCCAAATATAGACAAAAATGTAAATTACATCTCTTATCATTGTAGCCATGTGTGAACTCATTATGATACTTTCACATTGGCTAATTGGCCATTAATTACGGCAACGTGTTTTGTCTTGACAGAATAGACCGAGTCGGTGATCATAAGCAAAATAAACAGACAAAAGACAAGTGTAATTTGCTCATTTGGCAGCGTTCGTGATTTATGGCGTCCGATGGAGAGGCTCACAACAAAACATGTTTGAGACGTTTGAACCTCAAACACACACAAATGCTACTAGAGCCGATCATTGATGACATCGAAGTGCGGTGGAATGTGGCCAGTTTGGTTCGATATGCGTAATTGGGCAGACACGAGTGAGCACGAGCTATTTGTCGTCTGCGCTCGGGTGGTCCCTCGTTGTTGGATCATTCTCTCTAGAGTCTAGTCTCTCCGCCAATATAAAGGCAAACCATCTTCCAGCACGAGTGTTTACCTCTCAATGCATCTTAGTGTGAAAAGTGCATTCACCAAAGAGTAAGCACATAGCTTGCACATAATCCACTTTGTCCATTAGCCATCACTTCGAACGCTTTGTTTCCTCACTTAGCCCATTGGTATTCATTTGTTATAGTGTCTTGATTTGTGCGAACACATTTGGCCTCCTATTCTCTTCTAAGTCATCGATTGGCAATGGCCCCATTGAACTACCAGTCAACAGTAGAGTTTATTATTCACATTCTTGGATCAATTCTTCTAACCAGTGTCTATTTCACAGTGCATTTTTTTGGCAATACTCCAATGTGTGGTGGTCAAATCGTATCATAATTTTGCTGATCGTCCAACGAATCATCACAATCGACCCTATGTGGATGGTTATAACAATGCCCACTCAAACAGATTTGGAATTCTCATGGACCAACCAGACACTATTGGCACTCGTTTTGGTGTGAGACCACAGCCACACTGGCCACAGCCATACTATAATGATGACAACAACTATCTACATGAATTTTATGAAGACGAGAATGTTAATCAAATGGAACAAAGAGAACGCTACCAAAACAATGATTACGAGCAAGGACAAAATGGCCCAATGGAGAATGAACACTCTGGCAATGAGCAATACTACGCTGACAATTATGGACACGACAAAGCGATTAGTGCAGCTGTATTTAGTCACCACGAGCAGAAGGTGTACAAAGTACCGGAAGAGTATCACTACCACGAGCCCACAGTAGTCAATCTGGAAGGGAAGATCTACCCAGTGGTGCTACACTTCAACTCGTACTCGAGTCCTCTATTGACCAAGCACTTTCACCATCCAACAGAACACCACCACGAAGACACTTACTCGCGTGACGACCCACATACCCACGTGCACACCATATCCAAGCCCGTATTCCACGAAATTCGCGAGGTGATTTCCCCTTACAAGAATGTGTATCGAGTGATCAAGCCAATGAAGGAGAAGGTGCAAACCTATGTGCATCAAAGAGCTAAGGAAGATCCGATGCAACATTACCACCGATATCACGGTTATGGGGATGACAAGAGGCGTCGTGATGCTGGACAAAACAGTCACGCCGATGATCATCAGTGAGCACACAGCAGGTGTCCCCCACAGTCCATCATTGCTTCTTCACAAAGATATTTGCATGTTCATTTTGTTCACTCGATCTCCATATTTTGCTCAACCTTTGTTCAGTACAGTTCATGTTTATTAAAAGTTTTCATCCAACCGGTCCTCACATGACATCCATTGCTGCGCAGCTCTCGTGCATAATTTATTGCTCATTATTTTATCCGACATTAGTTCCATTCAAGCATCACCAAAGGCCCACAAACAAGTGCACAATTTGCTTGATTGTGGCACATCACAATTTAATGAGTATAATTAAGGCCAATTTCAACTTTCTCACTACATGTTTGGTTTAAACGACTATTGTAACCCAGGGACTACTGAGAGTAGTCAAAATAGTCGCAACCACATGGCACTTGGATTTTGTTTGTTTTGTTGTGAGCATTTGCAATTTTACAAAAATGGTATTTTATTTTATATCAATATTAATAATAATTTTTACTTTGATGTATTAATTAAATAATTTTAATTACATAGATTCGAAGACAGCAAAGATTGCGAAGGGAATATTTGCTCCGAAAGTCTTATGAAGAACAGAAACGAATTATTACCGAAAAGAAACAAACTGTCAAGAAAGCTTTAGATGGTATTTATTGTGTCTTTTTAATACTAAATAATACTAAAAAATAATAATTGTTATTTTGTAGAGCGTACAAAATTTCCTACCGATCTAAGGAAAGTTGCTCTAGATCTTCAACACACTTTAGAGTGGGATGATTTAGCTTCCGAACAGGTTACTTCGCATGAAGACGATGAGTACCGATGGGCAGGAGTGGAAGATCCAAAGATTGTGATCACGACCTCTAGAGATCCAAGTTCACGTCTGAAAATGTTTGCTAAAGTATGAATTTATAAATACTTATTTTTACTTGATAACTTTCCTAATTCCTACTAGGAATTTAAATTAATCATTCCCAATTCTCAAAGGATCAATCGAGGAAATTATCAAATGAAGCAATTAGTAGAAACTTGTCGTGCGAACAACATAACTGACTTCATCATTTTGCATGAAACTAGAGGAGAGCCAGACGGTCTTGTAATATGTCACCTTCCTTTTGGGCCTACTGCGTATTTTCAAATTTTAAACACCGTAATGCGGCATGATATCCCCAACGTAGGGACCATGTCCGAGGCCTATCCCCACCTGATATTTCATAATCTCAATACCAAACTTGGACGGCGTGTGTCAAACATTTTGAAATATCTTTTTCCTGTACCTAAAGAGGAAAGCAAAAGAGTGGTCACATTTGCAAACCAGGACGATTATATTTCATTTCGACATCATGTTTACAAGACGGTGGATGGAAAGGTTGAGATCGCTGAAATTGGACCAAGGTTTGAGTTAAGACTTTATGAGATCAAACTTGGCACTATCGACATTGAGAATGCTATAGATACGGAATGGGCCTTTAAGCCATACATGAACACCACAAAGAAGAGACAGTTTCTTAGCACCAACGAGGAAGAATAACATGTCACTCTTGGAAATTAAATTTTTAAATTGAAAATAATAAAGATGTATTATCAAAAGTATAGTAAATCAATATATAAATAAACACAGACAAGTCTCGGCGATATTGATGGATAGTATCTATATAGCCTTGAATGATTCTATTAACATTGTTAATCTAGAACAATAAGCACAGCTAAGCAAAATAGCTAGTTGAAACGTCTTCGATATTGCTGATAATTGACAGTGTTGTTTGCAAAGCCACCTGGACGATAATAACCGGTTTGTTGTTGACCAGAAATGATTCGAGGACTGGAGGTTTCAACTGATCGACTGGGACTGCTACCACTACTGTCTTCTAATTCTCGACGTTGGTTGATGTCGAGTGTCAATTTCTTAACGGCTTCTTTCTCGGCACGCAAAGCTTCTTCACGAGCCAAAAAGTTCTGAACCAGTTCCGAATCTTGTGATACTTCAATAGATTTGAGAAGTGGTTTATTCGACTTGATATTTCTTGCCATAACTCGGAATTTGAAACTATTCTGTGCTTGTTTGGCAGAAGGGTTTTTAAGGGCCATAGAAAAAGGCATTCTTTCATCCGCATCGTCGTCGATGATATCGAAAGAGCATTTCTTTTTCTTTTCATTGTCTCGTTCAATAGGAATCACGATCTCAACATTAGAGCGCACAACTTCTTGATTCCGCGAAATGAGACTCTCACTAAGCAACTTATCAAAGTCGCGTTGAAATTCATCGTCTTCAGTACATTTAACAATGGCAGGGGCTTTCATTTGAGAGCTTGACTCATTGTCACTGTCACTTGCTTCTTTGTTGGTATCACCGGCCATTTCCTCGTAATCAATCGCTTCCAATTCATCGCCATAGCTAAAATCTTCTTCATCACCTGCCTCGTTGCTTTCATTTTCTTCGCCAAAGTCCTCTATTTCTTCTGGTTCTTCTTCGAAGGAATCCTCTTCTACTATGGGATCGAGACCAGCGGTTTGTCGGTTTAAGGTCGGTTGATTAGGATTGATAATTTGGTCCACTGAAATTGTCATATTTGGCATCATTTCTTTCGCTTTTTCAGTCACTTCTTTCAAATGAGTTTCCAGTTGTTTGCATGCCGCTTGATAAGAATCGGCAATTCGAAATTTGGGCTTTAAATAATTGATGACATCTTTAAAAATCGAGTTGATGTAAAATTGAGCGTTCGTGTCAGCATGTTCTATAGGCAATGAAAAGAGATATGCCTTCTTTAACCAATAATATCGCTGTAAACAAAACAGGTAAATATAGTCATCAGTGATTACTCATTTTTACCTGATAAAAGAAAAGATAATAGTCAAGTTTTTTCCTTGAAAGACCAGACGTAAGGAAACTTCCACAAGTGTGTAATATTTGAGCTGCAAGACGAAGTCTCATTAGATTTAATGGTGGGTCAAGAGGTGATTGAGTGATGTCAGCATAGTTGACCCCAAATGTGATCAACATATAGAGAACACGAAAAAGAAGTCCTGAGTCTATTAATCGGTAATTGAAGCATTCAGCAAAAAATTTGATTACAGCAATTCGTCTTTGGTTAAATTCAATTGAGTTCATTTGCATCCCCAAACGAATATCTTCCAAAATGGTGTCCAAAACGCGTGGTATAGCCCATTCTTGATATGAATAAAGTCCAAAAAGAAGATGAGCCAAATAAACTATGTTGTAATATTTCAAGTTCCAAACTGAGGCCAAGCTCTTGATAATAAAAGAACTGATTTCGGGATCTTTCCAATCAAGTTTACGTAATTTTATCAAAACTTTAGAGGTAGTAGACTTGGCTAGTTCTTTGTATATCAGATGTTCTATGTAAAGGTGCATTACAGGTTTTGTTGGCATATTACGGGATAACTAATACAAATAAGTGTTAATATAAATAGATTATTTATATAATAAATCAATAAAAACTAATACCAATTTATCTTCGGGAGGATTGACCACGTAATATGCATTTTCGATCATAATAGCATATCTAGAGTCTAGAGCCATTCGAGTTTTATGGCGCATCATTTGATCCAGTAAATGATTAGTCATATGAAATGAATCAGGAGAGCGATATAAATATTGACCACATGTTTCAAATAGATTGCAGGTCATTTCTACGTGGTGATATCGGAAATCCGACAATAAGGTCTAAGGATAAGCAGAATTAAAATAATAATTATGAGTCAAAACAAAAAATAACCTTTAAAATGTATAGTACATCAGGCTTAGGAAAAATGCCAAATTTGACCAATTCACCAATAAATCTGATATTTTTCACTTTGCTTTCAATGTTAATTTGATCTTTCTTTTTAAAAAGATATCGAAAATTATGTTTCAATATTGCGGCTAAATCGGTGGCTACTGTTGGCATAATAGGATTTAGCTGAGCTACAAAACGAGCATAAAAAGGCAAGAGATCGAGGCGAGTTCTTGGAACAGTAAAAAGAGCGTTCACTAGTTTTTTGCGATTATTTTTAGTGTTGAAAGTTGTGGCAAATGTGAGTGCTGCCTTGTCGATAAAGTCGCGGTTAACACAATTGAGAAGACTAGCAAAGAATATGTCTAATTGACTTTTGTTGAACGAAGACTTTTGTGATTGTTGGTTAGACGTCTTGTTATCAGCTTTGTTTTCATCATCTTTATCAATTTCGCCCCTCTTTTTAGATTCTGTCTTTTCAATAGAGTTCAATGCAATTTCAAGTTCATCATTCTCATTCAAATTAGCCATGTCTTTGCCAGAATCCGCAAATTCTTCTTCGTCAATAGCAATTTCTTCTTCCTTATTGAGAACATCTTCATTGATTTCTTTATTGCCTTCAATCTCTTCGGACTTAGATTCAGCAGAATCATTACCATTCATTAATACTTGATCGTTATTGGATTCGCTGGTTTCGTTAGTTTGAGCATCCTTGAGACTGTCTTTGTATAATATGGCCGGAATGATAGACTTTAGGTCAGGTAAATTTTCATAGAATGTTCGCGTTTCCTCATCTTCCCACAACTGGGTTTGACCAGCCTGCGCCATTTGTTCTCCTCGAAATCGGTTACTAAAATCAAACATAACACCGGCATCGTTTTTGTCCAAATCTTCATTTTCGTTAAAACCTTTAGTATTCAATTCCGGCAAGTCTTCATCGATTATATCGGCAAACTGTTGCGTAGTAGAATAAAGTTTTTGGAATTCCAGATTTTTGTTTTCAAACAACTCTTTTTGATGCTTAGAAACTTCGCCACGAGTCGTAAGAATTCTTTTCATGTCACTTTCCATATTTTGTAGCCGCTTATGATCTCGCGTAATGTGAATAACTAGAGATTTGTAATAGTCTTTTAAAAGATTGCGCACTCCCTTTTGGCGATCAACATTGAGAAAGTCGCAAATAGGAACAGGTTGATTATATTTTTCAGCCAATAATTTCATTTTTCGAGGAACTAAGCCAGCAAATTCGTTAGCATATTGTCGACAAAATCCCAAAAGAATGCTCAAATTATTGTGACTTTCTTTGTCTGTGCTTGTAAGAATAGTGAGCAAATTTCCCAATAATGGTAAAGCATCTTTAGTAGTAAAAATTCCGGCAAGTAACAGTTCAGTAAAAAGACGAATATCAATACGCATTTTAGACGAATTAAACGCATCAGAAGGTTTACGAGGTAGATTCTTAATCCAAGAGTCAAGAAGTTGAGGAGAAAATTCTTGGTAGCGCAAATGAAGCAAAGAGCATATCTTGACACACATAGATATTTCATTGAGTTTGATTTTAGTCTCGACTAAAGCTATCGCCAATTCAGAAACATATCTTGATAAGTTTAGAGTAGCTAAATCCTTCATAATGACATCTTTTTGAGCTTCAGTCATGTTTCTCAATTTTTTCACAAAAGCAGAATTCTTTTTAATAGATGAATCTAATTTAATAAAGAAACTTTCATCAGGATACTCAAAATTTTTCGGATTGTGCATAAAACGTTCATCTTTCTTTTGTTGAAAACGAACATTTAGCTCAGTAATAAAAGAGTTAATTTGTTCACTTTCTTGGATCTCTTGCTCTTTAGAGTCCGTTTCAATAATTTCCTGAGTCGTTTCTTCACACTTAATTTCCGATTCCATAGTTTCAGACATTTTGACAGCCCACTTTACAAAAAAACAAATATACAAAAAAATAACTTTCACGTCAGAAACAATCTAACCTAATAACAAAAAAAACATTAGAAATATATTGCAACTTAAAAGCACTTACAGATATATCACCTTGTGATGTAAACATAAAACAAAAGCCAATAGATGTTTGATAAAGATCGAAGTAATAAACCATAATTGAACACACTCAAAACTGTAAACGAGCACAGATGCGGTCGTGTGACATAACACAAATGGACAATAAAGTGAGACGTAAGCAAACAAGATTAGATGAGATGCCTTGCCACTTAAGTAATTTGTATTATTCGTTGTAGCCGTGTCTTCGAATCAGCCAAATATTTCCAAGCACAAGTACAACTTTTCAGGTATGAATAGATACAGTAAATCAAATCTGAAATCGAATAAATCGATTTAGAATGTCATCGAATTTTGTGATGAAATGAGCATACCTTTAGTTGGAAAAAGCATTTCAATCCTCGCTTGTGCCGTCAGTGATGAGTTCATTCACGCTAGTGCTCACTTAATCTGTAATGCCTAGCTCAGAAATCATCTACCGAGCGATCATTATTCTCGGGAATGGTAATGCAAAAACGGAGCAAAATTACGAAGAGATGAAAGGCAAATATTATAGATATTTACTACTAGAATCTAGTGACAAAATATTTTGCACGTTGATGGTCTGTGCATTTTTGACGAGGAAAACATTCACACAGAGCAGTGTGGATTGAACACAGTGCTATGACTAACTCGCACTCTATGAACAGGTCTCATTCACGTTTGCAGCTCGTGTGTTCGTTCTCACTGAGAACTTCTCACAGTGACCGCTTCAAATCCACGCACAACAGCACCAACTTGCTCATAACTCCAGCGTTGCAACTTTATACCTGAATAGAGCTTGTCTTAAGTTTACAGGGCAGTAGGTCCCAAATTGAATTGTTTTCTGAACACGTGACTTTCTTACTAATGTTCGGTTGTGAGAAGTGTGTCTGTCTGTCTGTCCGTCTGTGTTTGTGTTTACCCGTTGCAATCGGCGATGGTATGCATATGCTTTTCGTTATCTTAATCGCTTTAAATCTCGCCAATTTATTATTCATATTTACTAGCAAATGCTTCATCAAAAGAAAGTGTTCATTGTTAAACTATATTGATTATCCCTCTGGGGACCACAAATTCGAGTTATCAACTACAAGAATGTAACATCCTACAAGAATTGTTACATCGAATCAATCACCGTTGAGCTGTTTAAATATATTTGCATTTTTTCCTTGAAATATAATTGTTTTTTAACATCTACTACTTTAAAAAATCAATCATTCAAGCAATGAAAATATCTGCAAATATTAAGCTATCTTCGCTCAATAACTCTTGCAACCAATCCAATATCACAATTGTCAATTTACTTTCGAGCATCAATGCTTGTTTACAGACGCAATTTATCTTAATATAAGCTTAGCTTTTCTTGGTTGGTCTTAATTTGTCTCTGGTCAACTTAGTTGCAACATAATTGACATATGTTTTGAACTGTTTTAAATTATGTTATTTTGCAATTAGTTTTTGTTTATTTTGTTTTTGTTTTATTTGAGCTTGTTTATATTTAATAGTTTTGTATTTTTTAAATTATATTAATGTATTGATATTATCGGGTGATAATTGACATTTTCACCTATAGTTTATCAAGACAATGTCTCTTGAACTGAGTGATGTCAAAACAATACTAAGGTATAATCGCAAATTATTCATATTTTTTTTAATGGCTTGTTTTTTTAGTTTATTAACTGATGAATCTCTTCCTGCTATTGACTTTACTTTGGTTTCTAAACGTTTTCAAACTTCTATTGAAGCAAATTATAACAATGTGAAATATGAGATTGGTCAATTTGTGACCAGACTTTTGTGTCATCACTCATTTTTTCTGCCTAAAATGACTGACAAGATTATTGCTATTTTCTTCCTATACGATTTATACGACACAAATGATTGCATAGCAAACCCATTCATTGGAATCATCTATGACATTATTGTAAGTTGTAATTGTAATTATTGTTAACTCATATTTAATAGACCTAATTTGTTCTCGTTTTATTTTCAATTTTAGAATTTATGTGCTTACAAATCAATCATTTTGTTTTTTAATGAATTCTATCCAAGTTCAGAATTCAAAAAGCGAAAGGAAGAAAAACAAGTAAATTCACTTTTAAATTTGTTTAATGAAAATTGCCAAATTGGAATAAGAAAAACATTGTCCAATGATGAAAGATCAGGCGTGTGTTCGTACTTATCTTCCAAATCGGACTTTAGTTCAAACTGTGAAAAAATGGAAAATGAAGTGGGAAAATATTCTTCTTTTAGTGTGGAGTCACCAATTGCTTTAGATATTTTCACCATATGTTACTTTCCCGATTTGTCAATTGCTGTTAAAAATTTTTTCATTAGACTCTTGACACTAAATTCCGAATGCAAAATTGAGGTTTGTTTGATTGATTGAATATTGAAAATTTTAATTATTCATTGTTCGTTATTTTAGCTTCTAAAATTTACTCCAAATCAATTGGCGCAACTTTATAATCAACACGAAGAGGTATTATTTCTTTATTTTAAAGTATGGTTTTTATTTTTATCAATATTTCAATCAGATTTCATCGGTTAAAAAGTTGAAAGAATTAATTTTGCAGAAATATTTAAATATAACGATATCAAATTTATTTTTGAAATTATATCATTTTCCTCATTCACCTTCAATTCCCGAATACGAACAAAACTTGTATGAAACTTTAAAATTATCATTCAAATTTTAATTTTACATTTTTTAGTGTTGATCCAGAAAAACAGAAGGAAACTTTTTTGCAACTATTATATGAAGATGGCCAAAATAGTTATTGCATTCAGTCCAATCTAGTCCAACATCAACCTCTACTAAAGGAGGATCAACACGAGGTTTGCATTCATTAATTGAATTATTAATTTTTTATTATTATATAATCTATACTCTTTCTAGGTTTTAAAATTGAATTCTGGCTTTGATGGTGGATTCGATAGTAGTGCAATTAAAGAACTTGAAATAACTAAAGACATTCAGGAAATTCAAGATCTTCTCAAGAAAGCGTTCTTATGTTCGCTTACTTTGAGTCAGCAACAGTTGGTATTGTCCAAACTTCAAGCCGATTCTATATTAGCTTTTCAAATTGGGTTAACTCCAACCAAGTTTCCCGAGCTAGTTGAAAATAACCCTATTATTGCCAATGAGATACTGTTCATCTACATGAAATCTCAGTTGACTTCTCCGAACGAGTCGACCGCTTCTCCAGACAATGATAGTTTGCCTCAAGTGTCTTCTTCAACCATAGCCGAATACTTGTCTGTTCTATTGAATATGGAAATGTCTGTACACTCAATGGAAGTTGTAAATAGATTAACAACTAATATTGAACTTCCTTCTGAATTCATGCGTCGCTACATCTTAAATTGCATTCAATCTTGTGAAAACATCAAAGATAAATACATGCAGAATCGTCTTGTCCGTCTAGTTTGTGTATTCTTACAGTCTTTAATTCGAAATAGAATCATTGATATAAATGTCATCTTTTGTGAAGTTCAGGCATTTTGTGTCGAATTCTCTCGCATTCGTGAAGCTGCCGCTCTTTTTCGGCTACTTAAACAACAACCCGAAACTGGTGAAATTATAACTAATAATTTAATTGAAAATCAAATTATCAACGAGTTACCATCGCCAAGCACAAGTAACATTAAACCGAATAAAATGAACATGATCAATCATAACTTTGAGAATTGTAGCAAAATAAGAAACTTTGATGATATTATATCAGAGCATTTGTAATTAATGACGATTCTAATAGCAATTAAGAATAAATAAATAATATAAAGTAACTATTTTCCAATTATAAATGATGCATGTATTTTTTTACTTCATATAAACGTGTATGTATAATATTCAATGAATGTAAATTTGTAATTTTTGCTATTAAATGTGTCTATATGCAAATGAACGGTTTAATTAAAATAATTACTTAAGCTTTATGTTTTAGTCTTATGGTCTGAGAGGTTTCAATCCCAACTTGGCTCGCAAAGCATTCATTTGGGCAATCTCGTCTTGCTCGCTCACAGGTTTTGCAGCCGCATTGTCTTCCTTATCAGATTTAGTTTTTCTTCTTTCGTCCCGGTCCCGATGTTTCCTCTCGCGAGCACTAGATCGATCATCAGGAGAACGCGATCTTCGACGATGATCCCGATGTCTGCGTCTATCTGGAGTGTGTGATCTGGAACGTCGAATTCGGTCCGTATGCTTTCGAGAATGAGGAGACATACTATCTCTATTTCTATGTCTTTCTCTACTACCTTCTTGTCTTCGATGGTGCTTTTCGATAGATTTTGATCTCGAACGGCGAGATCTATGTCGATTGTCAACATCACTATCCTCTTTTGGCTTGTTTTCATTTTCACTGTCGATATTCGAATTTTTATCATCTTCATCTAGATTTTCTTCAAGATCGAGATCTTCATCAATCAAACTTACTCTCTTTGGTAGTTCACCATTTTCTACATGAACAAAGCGTTTAGTCAATCTGGGCAAAATCACATCAAAGACACGATCATCACGCAAAAGCGAATCAACAAATTCATCCATGTAAATGAGATCAAAAGCTGAAAATAAATAAATTTGTTAATAAAAGCAAATTTACATATCGTTTATTACTTACTTCCCATTTTACTCATGCGCCTTAATTTGCGATAATCATTATACAAAGGCTCCAAATATTTGAAAACATCTAACGAATTACTAGTTAGTCGAAGATAGAAAGCTCCTAATGCACGTATATACCTATAAAAAATAATAAAAGTTAATTTCACAGAGCTAGAACATTTAAATTGAAATACTTGAAATTTTCTTGTCTTATAAACTCAATTATAATGTCTTTCTCGGGTTGAATTTGAAGTAATTTAAGTGTCAAGCACATAAATGGAGTTGGTTTGATGTTACCTCCATAAATTCCACCAATATATCTCAATTCTACTCCTTTATCGACAATCAAATCAGCTAGATAAAAAATATATTAAACAATGCAGAAGAAATGAAAATAACATACCAGACAAAGCAAAACATTCTTCCTTCCAATAGCGACTTTCATAAATACGCGTTCGAATAATTTTTTCGACTAAATATTGAGGATTGGTCCCGTGAATAGTAGCGGCATCCTTTGCTGTTTTATTGGCCATGATGACAAGATACACGAATGTTACACAACTTCGAGTCAAAACGTTTGCAAATGTCTCAAGCGTGTCAAACATTACACATGCAATATAGAGTTCAATAAATTGTACTAGATGGCAGCACAATCTTAAGAAAGACTTCGAAAGTGTAAATTCGTTTATTTATTATTACTGCCGACATTGTCCCTTGATATATCAAGGCTTGATTGATTCTTCGTCAAGAAATTTATCATATTTGTGATATTACTTGAAATACATATTTACTCAAGTTTGTTCATTCCAAAACATTATTTTTGTTAAATATTTTTTAAAATCCAATGTTTTGTTGTTTGTGAAATTTCCTACTGTTCACAGCAAGACAAATGCCATTTGCAGGACTCGAAATTTGAGTTTTCGATTAACATCGATTAACAACAGCCAAGAATGTCCAAGATGCCAACATAGACTTCATAATTTGATGAACTTTCCGAGTTGTTTTGTTGTTATTATATGCAATACGGTTCGATTGGTAAAGTCAAAATCCGAATAATGATTTCCAACGAACAGATGGAATGAATTTAGTGGAATAATTAATTGCTCACAGAAGAAAAATATTCTTTAAAGAATATCAAAAATTCGAATGTTCATTTGTAGTACCATCTGGGCAATTGTATATCTTTAGAGCTAGGGTTTATTTTAATATATCACAATGAGCATCAATCTAAAAGACAAGGCAATCTCAATAACTGCAGACTAATATTCGATCGACAACGTTAACGGTGTTGAACTAACTAAGTATTCATTGGCCACCAATAAATTAGCCTAGTTTTGTAATCTCAAGTTCAATTAACATGAGTAATTTATTAATAACAAGAATTCAATTGCGCAAGTGTATTCTTTATAAAATGACACTGAATTCTCGTCAGTTCTGAGTTTTTCAGCTGGAAAGCGTATACAAGTGAATCCACAATTATTCATTAGTAATGAATCATTACATGTATAATTTGTCGATCCCGAAAAGCATTTGCTGTGATATTTTGTATAACTTTGGTTTAAATGCGAAAATTGTTAAAATAGACAATTGATTGTGATTGAGAAAGTTGTAGTGAAGTTGTTCACTGTTCGTTCGTGAGCAAGTTGCGAGTGCCTTCAATCGAAGTGAAATAGAAACCCATGTCATCTGTCTGGGTTTGTCATTGAAATTGTAAATTGACAATTATTTTGTCAAATAATAATTTAATAAATAATTTCACAGACTTATCGCCATCTTATTCGACAACCTCAAGTGTACTTTAAGTTAATCCGGGAAAGTCACAACAAAATTTAAGCGACCTGGGCCAATGGTTTCGTCATATTTACTCAAATTGATTTGTCTTGTCTGTCATGTATTTCCATTTGAAAACGATCTCAACACTTGAGTGACAATTTCCGTCCATTAGAAGCACTTTTCACAACTAAATTAGACCTAAGTGCAAACAAGCAGAACAAGTTGTTTGGTAGAACCATTTGGCAATGTACGACCCAGTGGACTGGCCAAAACTGCCAACTTTAAAGTAATATTGCAAATTAGCCTATGGATGGATTGCAATTCGCAATCCACTGGAATGCCCAATAATAATGATACAAAGCAAGTAGTTAATACTAACAATTTATAACATGTATTGAGGACATGTCGAATTTGTAATGGATTAATAAGAGATGGCTCCATTTGCATCAAACCAGTCTGCATGTCATGCTAATGAAGAACTGATTAAGATGGCACGTTATGCCACTGGTGGAGTACACGTGTGTAGAATATGCCAATTATGTCATTGGTCGGAGAAAGCACTGGAATATGAGCAAATTATTAAATTATGGTTGAGTCTGCATTGGTAACATAAATTAAAAATTGAACCAATCAAGCAGTGCAACGATAAGCAAATGAGAGGCCTCATGACAAAACATGTGGAAAGAGGCAGATAAAGACAAGACATGGGCGCACTGAAAGAGGCGAACCAATCCACCAACCAGAAGAGAGGTAAATATAGAATATGCCAAGATTGCGATGTTACCCAATGGGAGGGCGAACTGCGCGCCGAGCAGTCGTGATGGGCGCCAATCTGTTGGAAGTGGCCAACCGAGAATGGACCGAGAATGGTTATTTGCCAACCTGGATTCGAACAAATTGCTTTGCGAACTGAACCTCTAATTCAATTTGTCGTTGCCTCTCCGACAGACTCGTCCATTGCCTCAATCATCAATTGCCTTCCATCACTTGGCCAGTGATTGTTTGAATATTCGTCAGCATTGCTCAAACACCCACCGAGTGCACTGTTCCACTAACTAACCTGTAAGTATTTTCAATCATTTTATTCTAGTTCTCTCACCAAGCTCAGTTTTAAACGTTAGTCATGAGGTCATGTTGACGACCACAATATTGTTTTTAGCTGCACAAATGCATTACAGCAAAGTTCGCTTTGACAGGTTATATTCTAAAATGTTGATTGCTTTGTGCCCACTCCCCAGTGGACCAACAACGAGGAAAGTGAATATGTTTGATTGTTTCTCAATTAAATTCACAGTTTCGGCAGCATTTGTTGCTGTTCCCTAGGCAAAAATGAGTGAAATGAAGTGGTTGTATTGTGTATTGTGCCACCGAAGCCATTACATAAGTGGAGGACAATCTGCATTAGTGCAGTATGCAGCGCATTACTATGCTGGTCGCATTCTGGCCAGCAATGATAGACGGTCTAAACAAATTACATTCAAATCAATAGTACGCCAATGGTAATGTTTGATAATTTGGCACAGTGCAGAGTGGCTCGTGTGCAGCACGGACACTAGTCCTGTTTATACATTGATAATTAGATAAATAAATTTCCATTTGAATGGAGCAGAGTCGGTGGCAGAGGCTTTCGGCATATCGCGGGTTGCAGAACTGCTTGTAGTTGCAACATTGCGCCGCAGCTCGACATATTAGATTACACCGATCCCGGGTGAATGTGTCGAATAATCGGTAAACTATAGGCAAGGTAAATATTTGTAGGGCGCCGTGCGGTGCAGTGGCATCTAATCCCGAACAAGGCAACCAAATCAATGCAATGGATTTAATAATATTTGCTCAGACCAATTTAGCCGAGATCGAACACTTGCAATGCTGATTCGATGCACCGATGAGCGATGATTTATTGCTGTTTATTTGCACAAGCCATTTAGGCTCGGTGATAATTCTTGGTAAACTACTAGTCTTGTTGAGTACAAAGAAGTGTACAAGGGGCATAAGTGCAGAGAAGTGCACAAGGCACAATGCTCCTATTGCATGCAATCTCCATTGAACGCATCTGTTTGCCACAATGCCAGTTGGTGGGCCTGTTCAAATCAATTTGTGCAGCACAGTTTGTCTAATTAGGGATAATTGAATATATTTAAAATGGCTAATGCACATCAAACAGTAATACTCATATTCATTGCTTAAGTGCACCACCATGAATAATGTTTCGCTGCCTTTTGTCTTCACTTCGAACTCGAGTAATCACATCAATTAGAGCAATATATTAATGGCAATTCTATGCTAATTAGTAATCACTCGGCCTAATTATTGTGGCCACACAGCACTAACTCGCCAGTGATGGAATCGTCCACAATTAACTCGCTCAGTCCTAATTCGCTTTAGAATCTTCACTATTTCATGGATTTTCTTTAATGAATTTCAAATAAACTGTCCAATTGTATCTCTATATAATCAAAATTAACAGGCTGCAATTGTGAGTTGTTAATGTTGTTAAAGTTGTTAATTCTTACAGAAAACAATTAAAATTAAAGTTGTTCCATGTTTGAAAAATCAAGTAAGGGTTGAGAAAGTTAAATAGAATCATTCTCTAATTAGTTCGGTCCATGGTTGACCACAATCTGTCAGCCAAAGGAACTGACGACAGTGCACTATGTCAGGCATATCTGCGGTGTCATGTGTCATTTGCAATTAGACAACACTTGACTAGCTTTTCAATGAGATCTGTTAGATCGAGATAACAGATCACATTGCATAAAGCAAATTCTCACAATAAACCTTCCATTCAACCAAGTGCACTTACCCAATGTTTTTATTCTTCTTGTCAGTGATTGCAGTAATGAAGTAATTCACTCAATAGTCACTGATCGCCGCAATGGCAACATTGTGATCCTTTGGCCCAAAAAGGTTTTGAGCTAGAAAGAAGCAAAACTTGTGGTGTCGTATATTGACAAATCGCTTTAACCTCAGCCCTTATGGCAGCACCCAGTACTGAGCAAACACATTGTCTGGCAACTGACCATGACGATCTGAGAAAAGGCCACATGCTCGATTGTCAGCTGATCAACGTGAACATCACAAGTTCGTCACCTTCCGAAGAGGAAGACAAAGAATTGGGCCTCTTATCGATGGGCAACAAGATGTCAATCACCCGAGCCAACAGTGCCAAGCAAGCGTACAGCAAGCCATATGGAGGGCAATGCTTGCGCAGTCAGGGCAGTTCTCGTAAGTCGTCAACCATCACCTTCCAAACACCTTCGGCCATCAAACGGCCCAACTCGACTATCGGTATTCCCACCTCGGTCATTCCGAGCAGTCAGTCTCTGTACAACAACTTGTCAGACAAGCCTTGCACCAAGTTCAGCACTGCACCATACAACGATTGCATTCAGTACAACAACAGCAACAACAGCAGTAACTACAATCTCAACTCCACCGGACCTGTGACTACCATCGAAACGCCCGAGATGGATCTCTTCTCTACTGGTTTCAACCCGGTCATTCGAGAAAAGGCAGCTTCGCTTACTTTACCAGACCCGAAATTGCACTTTTTGCGCAAAGGATCGTCGAATCCTTTTTTGACAACAAATAGTGGTTAGTTGCTAGTTGTATCAGAATAATTTGGCATTGTTTGTTTTAGTGTCTCCAGGCCAATATAGTCTGCCAGCTCAGCGAACTTCGATCATCCTCAATGGCAACATTCTACACTCGATATCACCTATTCCTCCTGGGCGACCACCTGCTCCTAGTGGATCACATCAGCTATCAATTCACGTGCAGGATAATGCTATGACTGGAAGTGTGAACTTTGCAGACACTCGTTGCATGGGAAACACATTGAAGCCACGGGGTTCGACAATGTCCAGCATGACCAATCATCGATCATCATACATCGGGGACGAGGAACACTACCACTTACATCAACAGTATCTAGCAACCAGTGGTCGCAAGGACACCATCATCAGTATTGGCAAGAACTTTCAAATTCAGTTCAAAAGCCCTTCTACAAGTGGCCTTTCGTGGCGTTATCGTACTCGCTTCGAAAAATTTCTTCTTTTTCTTTTGATCGCCATTTTAATTATAATTTTTGCCTATTTTTACATTCCTGTACCCATAGAAGAAGGTGAGTGGTGACATTGAATGTCTTTGAATGACAATTTGTCTATGTAACCTTATCAAGCAGACATTTCTCCCAAAACGTGTACTTCAATGGAATGTGTGAAAACTTCGGCATCACTGCTCAATGCCATGGATCTAACAGCGGATCCTTGCGAAGACTTTTTTCAATTTGCTTGTGGCACCTGGGTAAAAAAACATGTCATACCTGAAGACAGGTCCAGTTTAAGCACTTTCGAAGTAATGGCAGATGACTTGCAGATTATTCTCAAAGGTGACTACTCTACAGATCAATCTCGGGCTCATTTTTGTTAATTTTTAAACACAGACTTGCTGGAACAAGCTCCCAATAGCGCCGACAATAGCGCCACTCTCAAAGCAAAGCGATTCTATCAGTCGTGCATGAATATTCGTAAGTTCATTTTATCAAATGAATTGTATTCGCAAATTTCAAAGTTTGTTCCTTAAATATTTGATGAGTTTGCTAATTAGTGGACGCTTTCTCCAACCAATGCTATTTTGTCTGTTCACTCAACCGGCAATAGCAACAAAGTGCATAAAGAGAATGATAGAAATGCAATTTCAATTACATGCAAACGATGCAAACAAAACGAGGACATATCCGAATTAATAAATGGCCAACTAGGTAATAGGATGTAATAGATGTGCTGCCATTGAAATGCAAACATCGAACAGTTTGGAGATATAAAGCAGAGCAAGCATTGCTAATCCTGCCATTAGTGCGTTTGAATATTTCTAATTCGTGCCATAAGGAATTGAGATTACATCGTACGGAACGTAGCCAAATATTGTGCGAGCATACTAATGTTATGTGGCAGTGATATGCGAGCAATGTCTAATGTCGGCACAGAATGGGCATAATGCCATAATGCAAACAGTGCGTGCAATTGTTCGTTCAAAAGTAAATTGAATTTGATTAAGTCCGGATAAATGGACCTTGAACACTATCCATTCGACCACTAATGGATAGCAGAGTGAGACAGGCCACAACTGACCTCACCACAGCCGTATCTTTCCGAATGAGCACTTACTTGTTAGCTCTCATTAGTACATTGCAATTGTCGTTGCTTGCACACATGTTCCATAACGTTCGGTGCGCGTTATTAGCTCGAAAGGTATGCTTCGCTGCTCGCATACTGCTCCATGCTGCACTGACCAATTAAAAGGTGCTTCTCTGCATGCTGCGCTTTGGTCACTGTCCTCTGCTCCAGTGCCTGGCCGCACTCGGTTCATTCTCGGTGGCACTCGGTCATACGAACTCGAGCTTGAGTGCAAAGTAAATTAACTCTCGATCTCTCACTGGTGTCTGATTTGGCTGAGGGCTGCTTGCCAGGCAGAAGCGATTGATCACTGGACACGTACGGCGTAAGGCAATGCCACTTCTGGTGCTTGTGGCCTGTGGAGAGTGGCAATTTAAAGTAGATTGCCTTTGACAATGTGCCATTGAGAGAGCCATTTTGCACTGTTGGCCAAAGTGGAATCGGAATTCACTCGTTAATAATTTATATTGTGGCCAGTTGCCTTCACGGCCATAGCCTGGTGCAAACAAGTACTCGAGTGTCGAGTTAAGTAATACTTAATATGGCGTGCTTGATGCCACTAAGATCGCATAAGTGGATGGATGGTTTTGCAAGACCCCACAAGAGGCCCTAGCTGACAATTGGCTCTAAATTGGCACAAGTGGGCAATGTAATGTGCGATTTACTTTGCAAATTCGAATTATTCAATTTGCGACGGCACCAACTCATTACCAACTGCCTCATGGCACCCTTCTTACTACCACAGCAATAATTCCACCAACTTGATCCTGCAATAATCCAAAACCAACAATGGCATGCGCTCCTTCCAGGCAATGTCTTAACTTGATTTGCTCAAGAAAATACAAATTATTTTCATCAACTAGCAAATGTCATGTCTCGGGGCAAATTTAAATTTGTTCTCAATTGTTTTGCAAAGGGGCAATTGGGTCTGGCCATCTTATTATGCAAGAATTAATTTCCAATATGAAATATGGCACTAATGGCATTTCATTCAGCCTCCTTTGTACTCCTAGTTTGCTTGCAACATTAGCAATAGCAACTCGGCTCGAGTTTGCCTTGTGGTGCTTGTTAGATTGCCAATTTGGTTGTGTTCATATTTTACTGCAAGTTACATGTCTCGGAAAGTATTGGCAATACGATTGCAAATGGCAAATTGAATTACACCGCACGAAATATGCTTGAACTGGCTAGTTTGTTTTCTATTCTAACAAACGCTATGTCCTTTGCAGAGAAAATCGAAGGCATCGGAGATGCCCCCATTAGAGAGGCCTTGCAGGTGGTCGGTCAGTGGCCAGTGTTGGACCGCAACTGGGATCACACCAAGACGCACTTCATCAAGCAAACCACCATTGCCTCTTCATCCTCGGGCCAGCCCGCTATCAAGTCCAATAACCCAAAAGACCAGTTGATGGAGTTGAACATAGAAAATCTTTTAGGCAAAATTCGGGGCGATTACAACCAACCTATCATCATTGAGCAGTATGTCGGTCCAGACGACCGCAATTCGTCCCACAATATCATTCAGTTCGACCAGACCAGCTTTGGTTTGCCCAGTCGTGAATATTTCCTCAAGGAAGGCACCAACAAAGAGAAGGACGCCTATCTCCAACTGATGGTCGACGTTGCCGAACTGCTCGGTGCTGAACGCGACTATGCGCTCGAGCAGCTGAGCAAGGTGGTAGAGTTCGAGACCGAATTGGCCAATGTAACCAGCAATGCTTTTTGTGACTTGTCACTTTTCACTTCTTTTCTCGTAGGCATCTATGCCAGAAGCAGACCGACACGATACAAGCGCCATTTACAACAGGAAGACAATTCTTGAATTAAGAGAATTAGTACCTGAGTTCAATTGGATGGCTTACTTGAAAAGCTTTATGCCCATCGAGGTTAGTCCCGAAGATGATGTGGTCGTCTATTCGGTCAATTACTACATAAAGATGGGAAAGATTCTGGCAAAATCACTCCGGGAAGACAAGCGAGTGGTGATCAATTATGCCATTTGGAGACTGATGAAGAGTTTGCTGCCATTTCTCGACGGAGAATTCGGTGTGCGACGTGCCAAGTTCCGCAAAGTGCTCTTCGGTAAGGAATTTTGTGAGCTATCATATTCACTTATCGTGAGAAATTGTAACAATTGCTTTTGTTTCAATAGGAATCTCTGCTGACCGTACCAGATGGAGTCAATGTGTAGAGTTGGTCAACAAGAAGATGGGAATGGCCGTAGGTGCCTTGTTCATTAGAGATAATTTTGACCCCAAAAGTAAGGAAATTGCCATCGAAATGATTCACAACATTCGACAAGCATTCAACGAATTACTGCAGTATAATGAATGGATGGACGACGAAACAAGAGATGTGGCTAAAGAGAAAGCGAACTCTATCAACGAACGAATCGGCTATCCTGACTTGCTCACAAACCCAATAGAGTTGTCCAAAGAATACAACTTTGTATGCATGTGCCCACAAGTAGTGCTCACAAGTAATATGCGTTTGATTTCATTGATGTAGCTTGAAGTGCATGAGGACAAATTTCTGGACAACATCATGAATGTATTTCGATTCGAAGCGCACAAGAACTTAATTAAGCTAGGCACGGCAGTGGACAAGGACAGCTGGACCACCGACCCAGCAGTGGTTAATGCCTTCTACAGTCCCAACAAGAACGACATTGTTTTTCCTGCTGGTATTCTTCAGCCTCTTTTCTACTCGCACTACTTTCCTAAGTATGTCCACTTGACAATGTTTTTGTTCACTATGTGTGCATTTGAAAAGGTCACTTAATTATGGCGGCATTGGGGTAGTGATTGGACACGAAATCACTCACGGCTTCGATGATCGAGGTCGTCAGTTTGATAAAGACGGCAACATGAAGCAATGGTGGAACAACGCCACTATAAAAAGGTTCCGGACTCGGGCCCAATGCATCATTGACCAGTACTCAAGTTACGTCCTCGAGGACATCAACACTAATGTCAATGGCAGAATGACTCAAGGTGAATTTGTGCTTAGATTATCAACATATCTTTAAACTCTGACTTTCTATTTTTAAGGCGAGAACATTGCTGACAATGGCGGTTTGAAGCAAGCTTATCGGGTAAATATCATATTTGCATGTTTTTGCGTTTTGTTATTTGACATATTATTTAAGATCATATTACCAACAAAGCTAATCGATGTTTGTTATAGGCTTTCAAGAAGTGGGAACGACTGAACGGGGTTGAGCATTTACTGCCGGGCCTCAATCTAACACACGACCAACTTTTCTTTCTCAACTACGCTCAGGTTTGCAGATCAGTCATTGAATAAGAACTAAGCGGGATGTAAATGCTTTTACTAGATCTGGTGTGGGTCAATGCGGCCAGAAGACGCCCTCAATAAGATTCGTTCATCAGTGCACAGTCCTGGTCCAATTCGGTAAGATTGCGCAGCTTGAGAATCTTTAATTGACCAAAATCTCATCGGCAGAGTACTAGGTCCATTATCGAACTCTTACGATTTCGCCAAGGCATATAAATGCCATGTGGGCAGTCGAATGAATCCAGTGAAGAAGTGTTCAGTCTGGTGAGAAGTGAGCCTCGGTCAAGAGCTCAAAGGAAACAATCAACAATCGACTTTAGACTATAAATTATTGATTATTGATTCACATTCAATTGCATTTAGCCTCATCGACAACCTCAAATAGAAGTGTATCACCTTATAAATGGATAAGTGTACACAAGGGCATATGTTATATATATACTTGATCCGCACCAATTATAATTCATTATTGATGCTATTTCATTACTATTAGTGTATTCGTTTGCTTATTTCATGCCTATTAAATAATCACACCTTGGAGTTTGTCTTTGAACCCATCAACAACAATGACTCGAGGCGACGTTGAGAACTGTTCCGTGCCGAGATGAGTTCTTTGGCCAGGCTTGACGAGATAGGGTACATGTAGTCCGGACTCGGGCTGGGCGTTTCCACAGCAGTGTTGTTTGCAGAACCATCAACTTGACCAAGAACTTGAGTCTCAGAATTGTACACTTCGGATGACTCAATGGTGGTTTCGTTGGCTGAACTTTCCGCAGTAATAGTTGGTGCTGTTGATGGTGCGCCAGGGGCATTCGGGAAATTAAGTCCCACGCAAGTTCCATCGACGCACTAACAAACGACAACAATTGGACAGAGTGAGTGCCTTTCCATGGGACACATCCTTATATATACCCTAGCCTGGCTGGGACCGCAGCGGACAAAGTTGGGTGTGACATTCTCGGTGTAAGTAATCTTGCCATTCATTCGGTCAATGATGCGACAATAGGTGCGACACAAATCGCCATTCAAATTCTGACAAATGGTACGAGGGCATTAATTAGCGAGGTTAACTGCCTTACTAACCGTAACTGCGAGTGACCGAATTCCAATTCCGCTGTGGAGTTGTCGACATAGGTAGTGGTCTATGTGGGTTGGCCATCGCACCAGTTTGGGGATTAGTTCTAGACAGTAATTAGCGATGAATTATTGATTGGTCAGTGGTTAATTATTTAGTGCATTGCATGGCTCACTTACCAACTTGTTCGGAGGCACTCAAATCGACATACAAAACTAACAAGAACAAACACAATAGATCGATGGAGTGACTGGTCATGGTTGCTAGTTTGTCTGAGTGGACTCTTCTCGAGTATCACCGAGAAACGCATTGGTCAGTGGTCGATGTGATAATGACCACCAGAGAATGACACCTTCTCTGGCCGACTGCTTGTTTAGGTTAAAGGTTGGTTTGTGTGAACTTGAATTGCTCAGTTGAACATCAATCACCAATTGTGTGCTACTGAACAATCACATTTGAGCGTGTTGCTTACATTTCCTGTTTAGCAGTGTGCCAGTCTGACCGGTCCAGTGTAATACATTGTGCACATTAACACCTGTGACACTTTGTTTGATCAGTTCAACAAATAGATATTTCAAACAGTCATTTCATTCAGATTTCACAATGGACATTTCATTTTGCTTTATTGCTCAGTCGAATAAATAAAGGAATTAATTTAACTTTCATAAATATAACCAAAATATAACCGCTGCCAGTTTTCAAATAATCGAGAAACTCATCGAGAAGACGCACAAAATAAAGACTAAATGAGGTATATGCACTATGGACAAATTGGATAGATTTCTAAATAGATGGCTTCAGTGTCACGTCTTCAGTGGATTCTTTCGATTGCCCCAGGTGGATGTGATGTTGTAGTTGAGCAATCGTGCGTTCTTGTCAATATCGTAGAAGATATTCGAGTTGGCCCCAACACCGTCTTTCATTTGTTCGGTGCACACGTAGCCATGGTTGACCTGGCCATGGTATTCGTGAGTGGTCATTTTAGCGGACTTTAAGTTATTGGCCACTGCCATCACATCTTTCTCCTTGTCATTGTGGAACTCTATTTCGGGCCTCAAGATATCTTTAATTTTGTGGCCTCGACACACCTTGGCCAACTCGTATATGGCGAAAATAGGGATCATTGCCACCGAAGTGAGTGTAATGGCCCAACCAATGTACTCTGCATAAGCGGGGTATGTGTACTCATTGTACTTGAGTGGAGTCAACTTGGAGATGATCAAACCAAGCATCACCACAATAATGGTTGGACATCCGTACTTGAACATGAACTTCCAATAAACAGCGGGCCAGATGGCGAAACCCATCATTCGACGAATATTGTCCATATGTTTGTCAATTCCATAGACCCAGGCGATGGCTACCACTTCGAAAAATCCAATTATAAAGGCAGAGTATGGCACAGAATAAGTGTCCATCAGTTGAAGGATGTAGATGCCAGCCTAATTTGGACAAAAGTTAGAATAGATTAACTTGGGTTCATGTTCAACTTACCCCCGTGCACATGGGAAGAGCACAGAGAAACATTGCCAAACAGACAAAGGCCAGAACCAAAGGTTTGCGTTTTTGCAGTTTAGAAGGCCAAAAGTCGACTAGAGTTGCCACAATCGTCTCTACCACAGTCATTTGAGTACCGAAGCCCAGAGTAATGAGCATTAAGAAAAAAATACATGACCAGAATGGAGCCCATGGTAAATGAGCCAGTGCTGCGGGATAGGCCACAAAAGCCAATCCAACACCTGATAAGCAAAAGTATTAAAGAATTTGCCATCTGATCATAGAAGTGAGTACCATGGTCAGCTGCCTCATTAATAGGCTTATTGATCAGGTTAGCCATGAATCCGATCACACTGAATATAGCGAAACCTGTGAGAATGGTTAGTGTGTTCATGACTGCATCACTATAGTCAATACATACCTGCATAGATGCTGGTGAGTGAATTGCACACTACAATGAAAATAGAGTCCCTGTTGGAGAGCGAGTTAGCTGTTAAGCAATTATTTTGTTGCTTGCTTTACTTGCCTTATGGTGTTATTGTAGTATGGGTTGTAACTGGCCAGGGTCACAACTCCACCCATGCAAATTGATAAGGAGAAGAAAATCTGTGTGGCCGCATCAGACCAGACATCGATCGATGTTAGTCTAGAGAAGTCGGGCTTTATGTAGTGCAGAATGCCGTCCATTGCGCCCTCCAACTGGACTCCTTTCACCAACAAGGCAGTGATCATTATGTACGGAAAGATGGCAGTGAAGTATGATATTTTTCCTAAACTTTTGGCTCCCAATGACAGACCAAGGAAAACAATGACCCACGAAATAGCTAAACAAATAACCAAATGGGGAAGGAGCGGTCCCATTTGATCAATGCCATCACTCATTTGGAGAACATTATAGCTGTGAACGAACTGTTAGTATGGATCACATTGCACTGATCGCCTTACTAGAAGTATTGCTGACTGGGGGACATTGTCTTGGAAGTCGAGTTGGTCACATTAAAGCCTTGCTCTAGGCAGTCCACAGTGTTCCACGAATTATTACAATGAGCCCAAGGCAATGTCGGCACGGCAGTGAACGAAGCGTACACGTAGTAAATAGACCACGCAACGATCATGTTGTAGTACACCCCAACAAAGGCTCCCATCAAGAACATGGCATAACCGATACCTTTGAACATGGGGGATAGACGCCATACTGACCAGACAAATGATTATGCTCAAACCAACTTGGGAAATAACAAATTTACCTTGAATTGGACCCAAACTAGTGAACTGACCAATTGTGGACTCGAAAAAGAAAAAAGTCAGACCAAGGAAGAATAGACTCAGCAAGTAGGGAATCAAAAATGAACCTAAGTGGAAGTGTTGTTAAGCAAGTTCAAAAAGTTTTACCAAAAGCACTTACCGCCTCCGTTGCGGTAGCACAAGTAGGGAAACCTAATAAGAGATCGAGTAATTAAGAAGAGAATTGCTTAAAGCATCAAACAATAGACTTACCTCCAAACATTGCCCAGACCGACAGCGTAACTGAGTGCTGTGAGGAAGTATTCAAGCTTGTTGTTGAACTTGTCTCGACCTCCACCAGCGGAAGTCATATTTTACTGCTCGGTCGACTCGAAACACGTGCACGTGTCCGCAATTGGAGTTTTGGATTTTAATCACAATCGAAACTTGTCAGGGTAGTTCTTAAACGTTAACTGATTTGATAAATTGACGAAAACTGCAAATGTAAATTTATTGGTTACTGGTTGAAATTAGTTTAAGCAAACAGAGCTAATTGAATTAGTGGCATCGCTGTGAGTGACTAAAAGAATCGACGATTTATGACCCGACTTTCATCATGGCCGTCAGTGGTCAATAAAAATGTCAAAAAGCATAAAATGTAAATTCACAGAAAACTAATATGAAGTATTTGTTTGTGATTGAAATAAACAGTAACTAGCTAGTGCAACTAGGCATAGGGACCTACCATTTTGCCATTAAAGAACAATTTGGCCATCAGTGGCCAAAGTGCGGAAATGAATGTACTGCAAGTGGACGGATTGTGTTAAACGGCGAAAGTGAGCCATACGAGTGGCCAGTCATTATCGAGCGCTAATGGCCAAGGCAAGTGCAGTCAAACACTCAAGTCCATACCGGATGCTCAACCCGTTCATTGAAATCTTTGCTCGCTAATCCCAAACTGACGAGATATTTGCATTTGTGGGCTTCAATAAAAATGTTTTCTTTTACTAACAGCACACGACACGACCACGACTGCCACAAGACATGTTTGTTTAATCGAGCATAAATATTCGTTAACTTATGTCATAGTAAGTATGCCAACTCAATTGCACCAATGGACAATTGAGGATGGCGCCAAACACAGACTTCATTCAGTGGTCATTAATTCTGTTGAGCGTAGCATTTCACCTACCTCTCTGAAAAGTTTTCGACTCGTAGAAGTAATTGCACGTTTGCTTGCAATTGGCAAAGAACGCTGAACTGACCACAGTTGGATGACCAGACAGAAGATGATGATGACTGATTGCGTGAGGAGTTAATGCTCGTTGGCTATGTTGATTGCACAATCGAAATGGAAAGTAGAAGTAAAAGTGACGAAATATATTCATATATCATATAAGTTGAATTAAACACAAACTAAGCAAAAAGACTGGTTAGGGTTCATTGTAAGTGGTGCATAAATGAACCATTTCAAATAGGTAAAGTGAAAGTGTCGGGGACAGGTCACTCACAACCAGAGAGCACAATAGCAAATGAATAGAAGCATTCGCAGACAGACAATGCAAAGGAATCAATAAATAGTCACTATTTAGTAGCTGTCAACAAGTGCACTGAGGACGAAGGTTCACTGGTGACATTTACCACCAATCAATGTTAGGTGCGCTGTTGCGTGGCGCTGTCGTGTCCGCTTTGTTGGACTGAATCGATCAAAGCCAACTGATTGCCACTCGAACTCGACCGGCACTTAGAACGATGTCTGTCAGTCTGAAGACAGTTTGCGCCGTTCACTCACTAATGAGTGAAATTAATCGAATGGCTCACTCGAGCAGACCGATCTCACTAAAGAGAGAAAGTGGTGAAGTGTTGGTGAGGCTCCTGTGTGGAGTGAGTGCCGAGGACCAATCACTGACCACTAAATATACGATTCACTCCCTTCCCAGACACCATCCACCCGCCATCCACCGACCGACCGTCCGTCCGACCGCTCCAGGCACTCCAGACACATCAACACAAGGCTAATCAAAGAATTTTCCATTTGGATTTACTTCTCACATTGACTAGCTTGAGGGCTGGATTGGCTGGATTGCTCGCTTTTCTCCGCTTGAGATGAAGGTGGCGATAATGAAGCACAGTGAAACTAATACTGCTTACGCCCTACTGGTAATACTAGGACATTATTTCATAGGTAATTGCAACATGCGCCAAGGAATTTAAATTCAATGTCACCAACTTTGTGGATGACACTGATAAATAAACATAAACACCGATTTTAGCTGACGAACAAATTAATTTGCACTTGCTACACTTGGTTGTAATCAAAATATTTGTTAACTAACCAGTGGTGCATTGGTGTTTATTACCTAGTTTTGTTGGCGCATCGATTGCAATTTGCAAATACTCTCTTTGACCGATTGTTGAGTTGTGTAATGCCCATCAATTGTTGAATTGTTCAACACTCATTTACAAGTGGCTGCACACATATTGGAATTATAATTAATTATGCAAAGTGCAATGCTAATAGTTGAATGGTGACGAGATGCTGATGTAGCGGTACTGCTGATTATCAACACGCTTATAAATTCACCACATGTACTCTCCTGTTTGTGCAAGTGTCTGTCGGAATATTTTGCCATTGAGAGACAGCCATTCAATGAACGGTTCCCACGGAATTAGTGTCTCTAAGTTGGACGCTTGGTCAGTGTCTTTGACATTGTCTTCAGTTCTTCATTGCCACAAGGTCATTTAAGTATAGTTTATCTCTTTTGGTAAGCTATCTTTGTCTATATAATCATGAATAGATAAAGGGTCACTTAATTAAGCACTAACGAGTGGTCATGTGAATTAAAATGAATTTCTCTTCGATAAATTGGTCATTGCAATCAATTTGTCGACAAACTGACTTTGGCTCTATTTTGTCACTTTTATATTCGAACAGCTGTACTAGTACCTTTGATCGCAGTAATTGTGAGTACAAAGATATGCATGCTATCCACTGCATTATGCATACATGTACATTGTACAATGCTACACCGTCTGAACAAACTAGTTCACTGAATTAAAAGCTGGTTCATTAAATGTCAACACAATTGCAATAAAATTTATTGAACAATTGATGAGTCAATGACAATGATCATTGGTGGAATGAGGTCCAAGAAGGTAGAAAATCCATTGAAGTGCCACAAGTATCACCGAAAGTTACAAATTGTGGCTGTGAGGCCGTCACTATAGCGCGCTGTTCGATGCTTGACACTCGGGGCGTCAGAGACACTTAAGGTCAAGTGTCAGAGCCGTATTCGAGCTGTGACTTGCCTCGTACGCTCGTAACCCCAATAAAGTCCAATAAACTCTGGAGCGGCGCTGTCCTCGCGCTCTACCTACTTACAACTCTATCCAATAAACTGTCGGATGCGGTTACATGAAAAATCGACACAAACAGAGAATAGTCATAATACATCGCACATGCAGTCATTGGTTAAAAGATGACAATTGGATCTATTTATGAATTGTTTTTAGTATCTCCACAACAATGGCACATCAACTGTCAATAATAAATAGATGTCAGTACATTTGTCTTCAAAATTGTTCGTTTGAATTATAAGTTAATGCAATGACATTTCAAACAGTCAAACTGCACATAGTCTGGGCTATAGTTTGTGTTACCTATAGTTTGTGTACTCGAAATGGTTTAGTCAAGTGCTTTGAAGTGTGATCAAGGCAGCTGTGGCATTAATGCAATATTGTTGCTTGGTTATGGTAAATGCACCTTTGTGCTACCATCGCTATGTATGTGTTATTCTATTCTGTTCTATTCTAAACCAATTTAATTTAACCAAGCTTTGTGAACATATATATGCATGGTATGCTCATCAATTGACGAATTAATGCTGGCTTATAATCGCAGTTAAATGGCTACTGACCTGTGAAAGTTTGCCAAGTTTAGTACTAATTATAGTTAATTAAAGTTAAATATTCTACTCAAAATCATTCAATTGATTGCATCTATATTTTGTCCTCGCCACAGTTTTGTTGAATAAGCACAAACGTACTCAAGTCGTTAACATGATAACAACAAATCACAGGTTTGAAAGTTTGTGCATGTCTTTCTCATATTTTTCATATTCCACAAGTGACACTTGTCAAATGTTTTCATTGTCAATGACATGTCCTTGGCAATTGTCAACGACTCGTGCAGGATAAGCACTGCCATTTGCACTATAGTAAATTATAATTAATGCCAATAAGAGATTTCGATAAATAGAGGTTGCTCGATGATTGCAATTGCAATTAGAGACGCAACACGCAACTCACATTTCGATAATGAAAATTGCATACAAACCGAATCAGAATAAACTCAACTTTTGTTATTAAAGAGTTAAGCGACTCAAATTGAGATTCAAGTCCTCGTGTACCCACCGATAATTTGGTTGAGTTTTTTGTTGCCATGGTTTGGGTTCCTTGTCGGGCCTATCAACAAAGTGCCAGCTATGGGAACAATAAGCTGTGATAGTAACAAACTATTTATTGTAAAACTAAACAAGACAAACTTTCAAACACTGCTCAAGTGAATGAAATTATAATGCAGAAGATGGTCTGAAATGGGCAGTGAAGTCGATTGCAGGAAGTGAAGAATTCGCTTAAATGGTCAAATCAATTGTTCGATGGTTCAGGACATTTCTTGATTTGGATCACAATAATGGTCACTTAGATAGACATGACTGCTCGCCGCGGACTCTGTGCAAGACAAACAAAACAATGTCAGTTAGGCAAGATAAACATTTCATTTGTGTTTTTACTGTGGGGATTATTGTACAATAATAAAATTATAAATTTAATTATAAATTTAAAAAAAATATACAAAATAAAAAATTAATATACAGATTGGTCGGTAGAAGAGGTCAAATATAAAAACAAATTAAAACAATCAAATAAAAACCTCTACGTCTCTAGAATAGACATGGTGGGCGGGGAGAGTCAGGTACAGCAAGGCACTGAGCAGATCTGAGATCGATCTGAGATAGACCGGTTAAATCGACTGTACAAAGCTCAATAAAAGTATTTACACTTGAGGTACAAATCAATTCATGCAGTGAACTACGGTTTGCCCATCGCTTTGCGAAACGAATTACGCATAACGTTCCCAGTGGATTGACCATTAAGCGAGCCTTGTCGTGTAAGGCTCGTCTTAAAGAAGCCTTTCTTAGGCTTAGATTTCGTTTCAATGTGATAATTGGTCAGACCTTCGTGATTACCGGTGGAGGTTCCGTTTGAAATAAGAGCAGAATTCACATCATTCATTTCTCCATTCGTTACTTCATCGCTCTCGTGATGTCTGTAGACTTGAGCAAAAACATGATTATTATGCCCATTATGAGCATACTGTTGGTGATACTCATTGAGTTCGTCATTTGTGAGCGAAGAGGTAGGTACCAAATTGCCCGTATGAGGATTCATCTGTAGATCTTCGTAATGATGATTGAGAATATTACCGTTCGAGTTATTGCCAGACAAATTATTTGTGTTTGAATTGCCATTGGAGATATTTGATTGGTGATTGGATGTATTGGTGTGTCTACTGCCGTTACTTCCAGAACTGGCCATAGTGTTGGTTGGATTAATTCCTTGAACAGCTTGAGGGTTGTAAAGTACCGATTGGCCGCTGCGTTGACTCATCTGTTCATCACTTTGGTAAGGGTCATGACAATTAGTGCCACCACCTGTACAAATTAAACAGACCAATTAAAATAAAACACAAATGACACTCAACTAACCTGAATGATTACTGCCAGTTCCATCATTCGTAGCTGAGTTAGCGATTACATCTGAGTTTAGATGAGGACCAAATAGTCCATAATTTTGAATTTCACTATTCTCGTCCCAGTAACGCATGAAACCTGGCAATCCGGGCCTGGATTGGTTCAAACTGGTAAGGGCAACGTGACCGAGATTGACATTTGACGGAAAATCGTTGAGATTCAAGCCAAATTGCTGATTCGTTACGGGAGTAAAGTTAGATTGTTCAAAAGTTCCATTGCTTTGTTGAAAGTTCTCATTGGTCAATCTAAGCCCATTTGAAAATCCTTCTTCTAAACCAGTAAGCACTTGATTTGTTCCCGAATTGATCTCTGTAGTCTTATGGAAAACCAAGTCGGAGAAAACATAATAGCATTTTTCTGAAAACGAATTTTTCAAATTGATGGTATGCTGAATGAAACCTTGCTTCAGTAATTTAGAGGCAAATTTTTTTGCATCTTTGCGATCACGAAATCCTTGCACATAAGAAAACAACCAATTAACAACATCGGAGCCAATGAAAGCATTTGGAATTCGAATCTTCAGCCACATTCGATCACGAACGTCTAATCCAGATTCCGGACTAGCCATCGCACAAGCAATGCTTTCCAAATTAGACTCTGTGGTTAATGGAGGAGGAACTTGAATTGTTGTAGCTGGATTAGAAGATATTGTGACATTATGACCGGATTTCATTGAATTTCTAAGAGGACTTGATGGCATTAAAGAATTTGAATATGTCATTGATGAATTAGTTAAAGGAAAAGAATTGACTGAGTTAGCAAAAGAAGGAACTGATGAAACTGGCACTTGCGGTTGTTGAAATAATTGCCTATCAGACTCGGATATAGAGGAAGATATTGAATTCGAAACTGCGTAGCTGGCCATTGAACCGTTTAGTGGCAAATTTGTGTCGTGGTCTACCAGATATAAAAAGGTTAGGTATAACAATTATTCTTTCAATTAAAAGATATAAATCAGTAACTTACTCGTATATTTAGCACGTGCAGCTTCAGTGTGAGCGACCCAGGCACCTGGATCAATAGGTCGAACTGGCTCGGACCGAGGAATAGTAAAATACCCTTTGGGGTTCTGCATATTTTCCCATACTTTGGCTACTAAAAGTTTGATGGGTCCAGGTTTTTTGACGGCCTCTCGTATTACTTGAACAGCTTCATCATTGGTCAGCATATTAAAGTTGATATCGTTCACTTGTAAGATCATATCGCCAATTTGAATACGTCCGTCGAGAGCAACAGCACCACCGGCCATGATGGAACTAACGTATATGCCACCGTCACCTTTCTGACTGGTCTGACCCACAAGCGAAATTCCGAGATAATTGACTACATCCAAATTGAGGATCACTTGAATCACATTGAAAGACATGGCTTCTGAAATGGAACTGATCGAAGAAGTCTACAAACAAAATTTAACAAATTAAGAGAGGCAATGATAACCGAACTAAGATTACCCGACTCATATTTTGATTCCGATTGTTTTTATAACGACGCCGCGTTCGATGCTTGCGAACATATTGACGAGAGACACTAGTCTCCTCAGTAGTGGTAGATATACGAGAACTATAATCGTCGTAGTCATCGTCTGAATCAACATCGTTTTCCATAAAGTCATCATCATAATCGTCTTCTGAGTCAACATAAGATTCCATGTCGGATGTGACAACCGAGGAGTCTGCATAATGACCATGATGATGTCCACTCCTGTGATACCGGTTGCTACATTTCCCATACCGCGCATGATGGCCTGATTTACAATTGTATATTCGATGCCGCGGGCCTAAACAAAATAAAAAATTAATATTCCCCAATTAAATATTTACAATCAATTTACTTACTTAGATATTGGCCTCCCCGTCGCGAGCTAATCATCGACTCGGTTTCCGTTGTATCGCCACAATGATCGGTGCTAGAACTAAGATGAAATTAGCATTACAAATCAATTGTGGAATTAAGTCATTAAACGCTATTAATTACGATTTCATCATTACTCACTGATTCAGACTCACACAAGAAAGTGCAAATTGTTTGAATCAATCAAAAAATCAAGGTTAGTCCACTTTGTAAGAATTATAGCGATCACACTAGTTAGACAAGTATCCTTTAAAGTGTAATTTCTAAGCCATTAATCAAGCATGTTTAAATCAGTTCTCTCGTAATAGCGGCATTAAAATGTAAAGCATAAATAATAACGATTATATCAGGATTAACTTACTGAAAAGTTGAATCAGAAAGAAGGCCAATTCGTTTAATGTTCGCTTGGTCGTTGGTTCCATCAGGCCTGGAGATTCGATTTGATATTTCGCTTGTACATTTAGAATTGGCACTTTCCGCGCTTTCAATCTAGGAGAATCACAATTACAATTAATGACAATATAATTATAGACTGGCCAATTGGGCCATACTTAATCATGCATAAGCAAACGATTCGCCTAAATGACTATTTACAACTGCAAATAGTCTGGCGATAAGTTGACCAATAAATGTAGCATCAAGCAATTATCAATCGGTCATCAATTATTTTTAGAACCTCACAATTTTCATCAGACAGTGGTCACTGGTTAGATTGTTCAATTGTGTTCAATTGTGAGAAGACGATGCTTATTCTTAACACGACCTGCTTGCCATAAGACACTGGAAAATCAATTATCGACTCAATGAGCGCCCCGAATGTGTCCTATTCACTTAATGCCTCTTTGCCGCAGACGTAATAATTACCGACGTGATTAATGATAGCATAGTCTGCAAAGGCATGATTGTTCACATCTGACTAATCTATCGATAAACAAATTAGAAATCAGATGCTTGCTCCCTTCAACAGGAAAGCCAACCTGGCGGGAATATTTATTTCAGACGATAAATGGCAAATGTAATCTATTATTGGAAGCAGTTGCAATCTTAAGTCGAGATTCTCAACACGTTCGCTGACACTGATGGATGCGTCCAGACATGCACATGATAATAAATGCAAGCCGTTTTATAATCTAATTTGACGGCCACCTACTCAATAAAATAGTTTTAATAATACTTCAGTTCAAAATGGTGACATTGCCTTTTTTGTCTATTCAATTCATAATGAATATAAAATATACACCTCACTAAATTGTGAACTCATTTCTGTAAAATAACAAAGATTAAGATGACAGACAAATTAAATTATAACAATTTATCACTTAAATGGAACGTAAATGACAACATTGGACCACGCCAAATAAAAAAAAAGTATTAATGATTAACAAAAAGACTTACAAAAGCAACAACCATGTTTTGGTACAAAGGAAGAATTGAGTTGTCATCAAATATTTGTTCCTTCACTACACCGACATCTTTGTCAAAGCTTTTGAAGTAAAATTTGAAATAAGACTTGGGCAAGGAGAGAAAAGTTTTAAGATCTCTCAAAGTGATCACATTCGGAGATATGGGTATTTTGATCACAGTAGGACAGTC
Source organism: Rhizoglyphus robini (assembly GCA_023373905.1). Lineage (NCBI taxonomy): Eukaryota > Metazoa > Arthropoda > Arachnida > Sarcoptiformes > Acaridae > Rhizoglyphus > Rhizoglyphus robini. Next base: position 5,448,533 of record JAKIJQ010000001.1, on the reverse strand, counting down.
TTTATCTTCTAAGTGATATATCACTTTAGTTTCGTTAGTTGATGCCGGTGGACGACGAATTTCATTTAACTTTGGAAAAGTTAGGTTCTGACCTAACTGACCAACAGAATCCATTTGTGGTGAGTTTGGAGAAATAGTTGATTGCATTTCGTTTGTTAAGATGTCAGTTTGCTCCGATTGGGGCAGCATGGAAAGTCCTTGCTGATGAAGGGCGGTAGAGTTCATGGTTTTACTTGCCCCCGGAGTTCGACGAAAAGAATGTATAGATCGAGTTGCTAAGGGACAATATCACTTAAATAGTAGATGATCGTAAAGAGATTCGAATGCAAATGAACAATTTAGTGCTTATTCACACCAACACACACATTAATAAGTTAATAAGCATGATTGGCAACAGTGCACAAATGTTCCATTGTCAGACGACACTGAAATGCCTTCATTGGTAGTGCAAATTGGAGGATGCGTCAAGATTGTCGAAATTGTTTGATTCCGGATTCTGTTCACTGTGATGACCAACTGGGTGATGCAATGTAAATTGCCATCCACTTGACATGACTTGGTCTGGTTAGGTCGCCACAAAATGACTGGCCGTAAAGTAGAATAAATTTTGGAATTCAAGATGTGGAACAATAAGACACTAAGACACATCGCACTGCTGGACATGGCAGCACACATCTACTAGATTGTTGATGTTTTCCTAGACAGACTCACAGCCAAATGCGATCACGCTCGCCGCTACTGCTCGCCTCGGCGGCAGCACCTCCACAATGGCAATGGCACCTCACAGCGGTCTGCGACTACAGTAAGTCCTTTGATATTTTATAAAACCTGACTTTGGCAAGAAACAATTTTGAATCCAGCCAATTATGAACCAAGCACAATTTTCCAAATGACATTAACCATAAATGGATTTGTCTTTGACCAAATTGCAGTGTCCAGGTGAAAGTAGGCAGTTGTCAAAGCGAGTAGTGCCCGTATGTGTTCTTCTCGTGGTGCAAGTTTGTCTTGGCTGGACACGTCTTCAGTTGCAGTGGGCGCAGACAAGCTCAGCCGGCCATTTGCCGCAATGAATCTACAGTGAGAGCAACACTAGCACCCTCCTGGACTGTACTCGACAGTCTTGGCAGAAGTGACTTCGGTCTCGGTCAAAGTGGAAAGCAAGTGCTTTGAAGATGTCGGTGGGATGTATGCCGAAGTGGGCTAAGTGGACGGATGGCTTGAGTTGGTTCACTTGCCAACACCAAAGCATCCTGCACATGGGGCAAGTGGCTAGCTGTGTGATGCCAAGATGCCATCCATCACGGTAAGAAGGCAATAATGGTCTCACATTGGTCACCAGCGATCATTGAACCATCGCTAATCGATTTAACGTGATCAGCGCGCAGTAGGTAAACCAGTGCACAGGCCATTGTTGGCATTGCTCGGTAGGGTTGTCTGCATCACTTCCAATCAAATGCACCGATACCTTCGTTTTGGCCACTTGTGCTACATAATGTCTACATTGCTATTGTGTTGCTTGTTAAACTACTACCACTGGTACTTGTGACAGACGGCGTGCAACAGTGAGGGCAGAGGGCACCATAGCATCCTTTAAGCAAAGAAGTCTCCCTGTGGTTGAATTGAAGAAGCACAAGTGATCAGTGATCACCGATGGGCCAAAGTTCGGCACATTGCCCACTCAAAGCAGGACACATGTGTACTGCGTAATGGGCAATAACAACCAGAAGGCAGCAATCGGTAGTTTAGTGCAAATATTTGCTTTACCAGCCACCAGTCATGCAAACAACCAGTGATCACTTTATTCTCTCGTGCTGCAATTGAGCTTTACATTACTGACTCAAAGTTGATGGCAATAGCAACTCATTGCATACTAACACTCTCTTGTCTTTGCTACAAACCAAAACCAGTGACACTAGCATTGGTCAGATTAAGTGGCATTTCAACACATTGACAAATGCCATTCCTAGATTGGTTGTTGCCTTTAGATTACAAAAAGTGTTAGTAACAGTCGGTTTATAATCCACCATCCTTATGTCAAGTGTTATTATGGCTTTGACAGTGCTATTTGCATGCTTGTCCATTAATGTCCACAATTGTGTCCCATTTTCAATTGTTGCATTCCGAAGAAGCCACAGAATTTGTATGATTGAGTCGTGATTGCAAGTGATTGATCTAGTAGTACTACAGCTGTGTTTTACTAGTACTAAAACACAGCTGGCAAACAATCACAATAATAAGACAATGCTTACTTTCATTAACACTTGTACTGATCCAACTTGCAATAGTGTGATCATTCTCAGTTTACAGTGACTGAATATTGACTTTGACAACTCAATCAAGGTGCACTCCATGGCGCCACCTAGTGTCACACAAAGCAACGAAGCTGGATAAATTTATTCGAATGCCGATTTGTACAATGGAGTGTGGTTGTGGAGTGTTACAGAAATATACAGAGTGCAAGTATACTAGTGAGGCAAATGTAATTGGATTGAATCTCGAACGGTTGCCTCCTGTAGATTGGTCAGAGGGCAGTGTTGCTTCGATTTGCATCGTCCCAGGTGAGGCGACCGCAGAAGTTAGAACGACGCTGTGTTTGTTGCGCCTGGGATGAAGGCACAGATGTGCTCAAAGTAACTGCCGGAGAGTCCAAATGCACCGGACACATCGCGTGACGTTGCCTCCACGTGAACAAACGAAAACGAGAACTTGGCTTGGGGTTTGGTGATTTGTGCGCCCTGCTAAAGTCGTCGTTCTGGGTGATCGAGTAGAGACGGTCCAGGTTGGCACAAGACAACGAGTTGTACGTCGAACACGAGGACGCGTTTACTGCTCGACCACTAGGCCCAGAATTAGAGCCGCAACGACAAATGGCTGGCCAGTTTGTAGAACGGTCCTCTTTGCTGGTGCAATAGGAGCACGACGAGACCGAATTCACTTCTTGGGGACTACATATGATTGGAGGACAAGAGTGGTTCCACTGAGAGTCGTCATCCATTCCTCGGTTCGGAGACTTTCGTAACAAAAACCGTCTATTGGTGGAGTAACTCTGATTGCTTTGTGAGTTGATGCTGCTACTGCTGCACTCTTGATGAATTGCGTTGTAACGAGCACTTTTCCTCTTATGACCAGTGTAACTAGGATTTATTTGTCGACTGCTACTCTCATCGTCGCTTGGGACACAGCCACTTTCATTGCCGAAACCACATCGTTTGTGTCGATAATGGCTGAATTTGTTCGTCTCTGGGCGGTTTGACATGTCCACTTGACATTGTACCGAATCGGCCTGTTGGTACTGCAGCTGACAGACGCCTTTTTTCATCATGATCTGTAACGAAGACCGACGACAATTTCGGGAAAAGCGTTTGTGCAGACCAAACAGACAGCAAGTGAACTTTAGATAGTAGATGATATAGTTGCGAATTCTGTCGGGGACAGGTTAGCACATGGCTGCATGTCGGTGCACTTACCGTCGATTCATGGCGAACAGAATTATTGGGTTGAACAGTGAGTTGGCCATTGCAAACCAGTAGAAAGCCAGGAAGATGTGTTTAATGCCTAATGTTTGGATCAGTGAAGGCCACAGGTAAATGCTGATGAAGTAAGTGTGATAGGGCAACCAGCACACTCCGAACACGGTGATCACTGTGAACAGATGAGGTCTAAAGTTGGGTGTTTCTCTTAGCCAGTGGTACATACCGCAGATTAACATGCACACAACTTTGCGCTTGGATCGAATAAGAGCGTGTTGAGGCAAAGTGGTATGTTCTCCAATTCGTTCGCCGGGCCAGAGGACACGCGACATAAGGATCAAGGCTACCACCATGGTGAACAAGGGCACCACGTAGAAAAGGATCAGGAAGGCGAGGTTGTACCTGGGATAGAAGGCTTAGTCCATAAATATTAGTCAGGCAAAAACTTACATGAACTCGTAGGTGGAAAAACCTGACACTCCGTCCGGCCACCGAAGAATGCACAAAGTGCGAGTGGATAATGATAAGTCTTGTGCCAAATGAAGTGCACTGCTATCCAGACTGACCGAAGAATCAAGAAGCTCATTAGTGGTAGAGTTCTCTGGCGGAATGAAGCTAAACAAGAGCGAAGAACTCAGCCAAGTATCGGCAGAATTGGTGGACTGATGCGATGGTATGCTACGTGATGCCTCGTCAGATACCTCCAAGGTGTCCGAGTAAAGCAGCGTTGGAATGGAAAAGAGTGCTGAAAAAACCCAAATGGCGCCAATCGAACAAAGAAGGCGTCGATGACTTTGCCGGGGCCGGAGAGGATGTACAATGGCGTAGTAGCTGTGCATGTGATTGATTGGATAAACAGTAATTAGACCATGGATAATATGACTTATTTGACTGCATTGGAGATCATTCATTGCAATTGCCACCCTCTACAAGCTACAAAGCTACATAGAGTGGCATGTCCCTGCTGTTTAATAATTGAGAAGCATTTGCGTGATCGCTGCCGGGAATGGACTTTACTAGGTGTAGTGTTTCTTTGTTTGGTCCATTGTTTCTTAATTGATTGTTCGTGGCAATTAATTGCGGAGATCACGTCCAGAAGATGGACACGATCCTCCAGGACCATTAGCTTGATGGCAGGTAATTGCGATCGCCTTCTAATCTAGCGCCCAACCGGATAATTCCACACTAGGCTCAAGTGGCCCGATGGGACTGCATTAGCCATTTAAATTGTCCTTCTGGACACAGAGACACTAACGAACCACATTGCTAGTTGGTTCACTAATTGAACCTTTGCTCATTTCCTTAGAATGTTTGGAATAACACTTAAGGGATTCGGTGTAGAACGACAAGTCAGAAAATAAAACAGTTTCTTTGGTGCGAGTGGCAGTGGCACAATAGTGCAGTGGTACAACACGTACTAAACATTACACGATCCATTGAAGGGGTACAGGTGCTCTAAGATATTGGTCTCATTGACACAGCAACCTAACCCAAATCGATGTACCGCCACACTACTTCCCCACTGGCCACCGACAAGCGTCGCTTTCAATGTATTTGACAAGTAGAGACAAATAGATAAACTACCAAACAACGCACTCTCTCATTATCGCCAACTACAATCGCTTGGTAACTTAATAATTAACTTAATTCACTCGATGATTGGTAGGCAAGGGGAAAATTGAAATCAAGTGATAACATCTCATGCGTGGTTGAGGCAAGTGCTCTGATGAGAATACTCGACCGAGGGTAGCAGAGCATCTCTGGGTCACTTCGAGGTGGTGTTAACAATTGTGCAGTCACTAGAACAATATAATACCTAGATTAGTAGCAAGGCGTCTTGTTAATCTGTCGTCAAACAGTGTCAGTACCTGTTAGTACATTCCCATTTTGACCGTTATAGCTCGTATGAAAGAGTGTGCACATTCGACCTACGCAAATGGTCATGACAAGTGCATTCAGTCAGTGAGATTCAATGAACATTATGTGAGATTATCCTTTAGGCAAAATACCAAGTAGTGACTGAAGTAGTCTGTTGGGCGCATTGCGAGCAAAAAATTGACATCGATAGGAGGTGTATTGTACTGGGTAACCACCAAGAAAGCGAATGAACTGTCAGAAGGATGATTTGTGCCAAAATGGTGCTCAGCTAAGCCAAATTCAAACCAAATTAAGAATAAAAAGTGAGCGGCAAAGAGAATTTAATCAAATGTGGACAGCATTTCAGTGACAAAATGATTCAATTGCAATAGCAAGCAGTGATTCAATTGGCAGTGCACTTGTTCCATGGCACTGCCTCAGTCATACATTAGCATTGCAATCACCGCTCTGCATCTGGATCGCACCATCCATCTGGTGGCATAGCTCAAAGGACCTTGGAGTAATGCAATTTCCTGTCTCGGTATCTTGTTCTAGCGGTTCTGCTGCCCGTCAAGTACAACAAGTTGCCCACAAGACTGCACACTTGGCACTATTCCGAGCACGCTAGTGCTATGCATGCATTCGTCGATTCAACTTATATCCAAGTAGTTGCCACCAAACGAAAATACAGCTGTGCTCAGCTGTTTGTACAGAAGCTTTGTTTTGTTTTGCTTTGTTTGACTCAGAGTGGAGTCGTCAATGCTGAGACTACTAAATCGTAATCGATCACTGCTGATCGAGTCGTTGCCATCTTAATTCAGCGAATCCACTGAGGATCACTTGTTTGCTATCACTGCCAGTAGACCAAATAGCACGTACAAATAGTTCAGTAGAGATAACGTGTGACGACACAGTCAGATGACGAGCATCTCTTGGGAAGTGCACTTGGCTGTTCGGTAGAGGCAATGGAGTCGAGGTAGAAGGCATTCAAGGTAGACGCACCGTCGCCACTGACACAGCCATCACTTGACCACACACTAGTTAGAGGCAGATCCTGTTCGCAAAGTTATTGCCTGCACAGTGACTCTCAATGGCGCTTGAACATCGACTCGAGGTCCGCATTCAATGCACAGTGTGCAATGTACATGTACATGTACTCGTGGGCGATTATCACCAGCCAGTGCACTGTCAGTGATGACCTGACGCAATGTTTAAAATTGTCAGTGATGTGATGGTAGTGAAGGGCTTTGTTGGTGTTTGGTTGAGAGTCCATGAGTGGCAATGACTGTATCCATTGTGACATGTCAGTTGTTTGTGCATAGGTGAGGCAATCGAATGGCCACGGTTGTCTCACGATGGTCGATTGTGCACAACTACATCGTTGACATTAACATCAAGGTGTCTGTAGCTGTAAAGAGTTAGTGCAATCGAACGGATCACTGCGTGTCCATCTGTTGGTTGTGTACGTTTGTGTACGTTTTGCGTCGTTGCATCCCTCCTCCGATTGGCGCCATACGTTTCTACCACAGTGGACTGTCAGTGCCAGTGATCATCTGTTGGTCGTTTGCTTGACGATTCGCGTCGTACTTTTCGCCCTCTCTACTCGATTCTACTCATTCTGGGTCCTTAACTCATTTGGACCAGGTCTCTACTCAAGCTTGATCAGTTCAAGTCCATCCCCAAGTGATCTGCAAATTTAAATCGAGCCAACTGTCAACTGTCACTGATAGCTGCCAACGATGCCAAAGTCAATCCAACAACAAGCCATCCACTGCCAACAAGCTGACGACTTCACTGTTGTAACCACCACCACCGAGTCCAACAAAGAGAATCTAAGCCAATCCCGCAACTATCAAACTCTAAGTCAAACAATAGCCCTCGAACGTCTTCAACTGCTTCGTATGATCGAATTGGAGAACTCAATCTTCACCGAAGCTTTTCACTTGATTGAGACGTACTACCGACCCACCAACAGTTCAACAATTGCCACAGATCCAAGTGAAAGCGTCAAAAGTGTTTCGGTGCAAGGTAAGCGCAAACGACGCACCAAGAACGACCAAAAAGTCTTAAGAGACAATGGCGTCAGTGAGCCACACCACACCCTTGGTATTATTCAACTGCCCCGCAAACGGATTCACGGCTTGTCCAAGGCGTACAAGGCAGAATATAGCGCTAAGATAAATCAGCCAGGAATCTCGAAGCACTTTGGCACATTTTACCACGATCTTATCGATTGGCAACTAGTCTTCGCCCCTGCCACCGACTTTCCGTGCAACGGTAACAATTTAGCCAAAGAACTCAATTATGACTCTTTGTTCGACTACGAAGATGCCATCGCCACCACTGCTAATCTGCTAACTATCGCTCGTCAACACTCAGACTTGATCGACGGCCTTGTTTTGTGTCCAGGAAGCGACAACAAATCTGTATCCACTGAATATATTCGTGACCAAGCAAACTATGGCGGTTCGACAGAATTCCGAAAGATGATTGCCCTTGTAGAACAGCTAATTAAATACAAAAAGGATAGAGAGGAGCAGCTTCGACAAAAGACTAGCCAATGTGACCACAACTCGACTCATTTGCTCACTAATTGGTTCAAATGTGACAAATCGCAATCGGACACTGATGAACTACAGTGCCAGAAGCAAGCTTCAGAAGTTCACCAAAGCATTCTACAAACCGTGAAAGAAGCGAGCGCCTGGGAAGAATTGGTTGACGTAGTGGAAATATCCAGTAAATGAGTAGCTGAGCTACTCAACACATCGTGTTCTAAGTTATGTTTAGTAAGTTATGCCTTTGTTTGAATGTCATCACTAACTTAATTGGACTATTCTCTGTAATGAAATGTGTTCAGCTATCACCCAATAGCTCATATCATACCGTCTACAAGACTGCCAAATTAGGCAATGTCTTTTCAGCTTGTAAGCTATAAATAATTGCTAATAAAACTCGCCAAATGCAATCACATACCGATCCATTGAGATGAGCATCAGGGTCCACACTGAAGAGGCGATCGTCAAATTGGCGACGAAGTTGTTCACAATGCAGTACAACTTGCCGAAGGGCCAGTGCTCATTGATCATAAAGACGAAATTGAAACTTGCGTTGAAGGTCACTGATAGAAAGTCGGACACCGTCAGGTTCAGTAAGTATCGGTTCATTACAGTGCGCATCAAAGGCTTGGTTGAGATGATCCAAATGACTAGAAGATTTCCCGCAGCTGCCAAAACAACCATAGGGTAGAAAAGAAGCGACCATACCAAAGTGAGTAGCCAGCCCTCGTCCCCCGGTGTTCGAGGATCATTGTATCTACCAAATCGGCTAAGAGTTTCCTCATCTGGCAACAAATTGTTTAAAGGCCTAAGGGTTGAGAACATATCAAGAACCGAAGAAAGATTGACATTATTTGAGTTAGATATGTTAATGAGGGAAGAGCCTTCAGGAGAAAGTGAATTGAGATGTCTTGAGAGAAGCGTCCGTTGAGGCACATTCTCCAAACCAGTGCTGTTCACAGGCCAGAGTAGGTCTGCGAAAACGCTAGAAACGAACACGTTGAAGTTGAACGGCAACGAAACAGCTGACTGGCGCAAAAAGGCTTCGTCGCTGACATTAGCGGAGCTATAATCCGGTGGCAGACTGTATTTGGGCTCGTTATCGAGCAGCATGGACATTTCCATTTTATACCAAAGGAACTTGATCAAGATACGTCTTATTCAACACTGGCTAACTCATTAAACAATTCTTAATTAACCATACGGCGTTGCGCTTCAGCGTGGTCTGCTTAACAAATCAATAGGCCACTCGAATGTAATTTGAGAAGTTTGTTCCGCTTTTGATCCAAATTGATTTTACATGTCATCGAAATTAAAGTAATCAAGCAATGAAGCGGCAATTGAGTGAGACAGTGTGATCACAGATTGGTTGCCTCGTAGACTCGCCAATAGGACCAATGGCCACTTGATTTTGTCTGATGCACTGTGGATTATAGAGGATTGAGTGACAATTGGACAGAGTTGACTCATCGATCTGTCCACAAATGGGTCGATTGGTGCCACTGAGCGATCTGGCTCCAATGGAGAATGCCGCAAATGGTCCGAGTCGCTATGCATGTGACTGTCCGACAGGCCATGGTAATGCCTGACGACGACTCGGCCGGGCAAGTTTCACGGGCTTGGGTCACTTTCGCCCACTTGTGACCATTTGACAATTTCTGAAATATAAATTTTTTCATTAGTGCCATAAAAGCAATATTTCATGAGAAACTTGCAAAAATAAACGGAAAGAACCTGTTCAATAGACACACTAATAGAAAAATATACAACAAACTGTTTATGCCATTTGGCACTTTTAGGACATAGCACTTCACAAGGACAAAACTATTGACACGAAATCCAGTGAAGCCTTGTGTATTCAGTAATGTGACTCACAACATTCCATATTGGCAAGCAATCGGCGATTTCCAATCACAAATCAAATTACGAATTTGCTTGATCAACGCGAAAACATGCTTGGAATGTCTACAACGAGTAAAGGTTGTAAGTCATAACTGCACGTTTGCACGTTATACACCGTGATAATAAGTTATAACACAATAAAGGTAAATAAAAATATCGAGACAATGAGATGAGCAATGTTTGTTACATGCAATTGAACAATTGGATGGAATTGCCAACTTATGTTGAAACGAATTGCTCTTAGAATGGATTTGACAAAGGACATTTCACCGAACGAGAAAAGTGACTCAAGCAATGTTCATTCGGAAAAGTAACGCAAGACATTTTTTATCTGATTCGGTTGAATCAAAAATCATCGTAATTGAACAGTTCTGAATGCCTACGAGAAAACGCAAAGTTCACTCTCGAAGAGTTTTAAACAAAGAAAAAAAATTAGGTATTTAGATATTATATAATCGACTCCTTTTAAAGTAGCTATTTAGTAAGTGACAGTGGCACAATGACAAATTTGCGTGGACGTGAGCATTGAGAATAGAGCAATAACTTAATTGGAATCATTTTCAAATTTTCACTTTCACTCTTAGGAGCGAACACTCAATAATTGATGCGGCAGACAAGGCGGTAGTGTTAATATGAACACTTGCCACAATGCAACTAAACTCGATTGGGCACTTGCTGCAAGCAAACATTATTGCAGAGTGGTGATCACGAATGATTAGGCACGGTCTGACAAAGCACAGGCCCACTAGAAGTGCACATCTCGTGAAGAAAACGAATTAATAAAACAATTTGCCTCGTTCTTATTGCCACAATTTATTAGATTACATTTGAGCAACGAACGAATATTCTGCACCGATGCAGCAAGCCACAAGCAATCACTAGGATTGTATTCGAAATCTGGTTCAATTAAAATGGACCAATTCTTGCCGACAGAAAAGAGCACTAATTTAATTGATCATTTCGTTCTTAATTACAATCTAAAATGACAAACGTTCGATAGTTGACAGTGATCGTACCATCATACTTACCAAACTCACCACCACACTCTCCACACTCGCAACACTGACACAATGTCACCGACCATCAGAGAGGACACATAATTTATGAATGATGGCTCGAAATAGGATCGAGCCGACAATGGCGCAAAAATGGTACATCTGACGCGGACAAAAGACGCGAACAAAAGTCATCATGACGACTTGCATCGGCTTGATGGCAATTTTACATGCATATAGGCTTTGTTTTGCATCTAAACATTTAATTAGCTACAGAGTGGCTTTCGAATTGACAGACATGGACAAACGATTTATTGAACTGCAGTTCGGTGGGTGACTGTGTTGGATATGCAACGCACCAGCAAACAACAAGCCACCATATGGAGTGGAGTATACTGGAGTTATAACTGGCAGTGATCACTTGCAAGTGGACCGTGTTCATGTCCGGTCATTACTCATCCTTATCGATCAACATGTGGGCATAACCTTTGCCAAGTTCGATTCATTCGTTGGCTGCCAATCGAATTAGTTTCTCCTATTGCCATACCCTTGTACATTAACTTTGCTGTAATGCTTTAATTAAATTTTTGTTTGAGTGGAAAACGCACAGTGGCAAACGGTCTCCATAACCATTCCACGAACAGTCTTATTAATAATAAATTGCACTGTTATTAATTAGGCATCTCGTGGGCTACTAATTGAAATAGAAAATGAAACAGCAGTGTGATTCACACGGGGTTTCATATTAATTTGCAAATGTTTCAAAAATCAGAGACATCCAACCATCAATAGCCTTGAAAGACAGGTCCATCATGATGCTGTGACCAAAGCAAGTGATTTAAAATTTTAAATTGCAACTGAATAATCATTATTGTTGGTCAATGGAAAGTCTTTGTGTCTGCTCGCCATTGTTGCATGGAACATACTGTAGTATGACATCTGCCAGTTGGCGTGTTGCATAACCAAAATTAAATAGGCCGACAGATTGGCCGAATTGTTTGTATATTTGCCAAACTTACTGTATTGTGGGATGTCGATGGATTGGGTAAATTGTTCAGGAATGCATTTAGTGTAATTTGATATGAAATTTGTTCATTTCTCAATGGCAAGTCGAATTAGATGTCATTGTGCATTGCATCGGTATGAGACAAATGGCTAACATGATGGAAAGTGAGCATTCGGTGAGCCAGAAAAGTTCGGCGCACAAGCGAGCATAGTACAATGTATTATTCATAGGTGTGCAGTGAGCACAGCACGATAATTAGATTTATTATTTACATTTAGATGCACTGAGCAAACAAAACGATCAGTCGCAATTCAAATTTAAAACGCATTTTCAGAGACGAGTGGTGCACAGATTAGGTCTGGGACTTATTTGCCATAGGGATCAAGTTGCTGTTTGCCGGACAATAAATCAAACTGTGCTGAGTCGATGTCAAGTGTAGACAAACAAACCGACCAAATGAAGCTTGCGAACTGAATCGAGTTGGGGCCGAGACTGTTTTGAGTCAAACCTCGTTGGTGCAAGCTTATTTATAGGAGGCAAGCAGTGAGCAAGCAGGAACAAACAGCAATCAAACAGGAAGCCAACTGCCCACCGCATTGGCACATCGTCTCATAGATAAACACTGGCTCGAATGTAAGCTTTTAATGGATCAATGTGGCCAGCTAGTCCACTGTAAATTGCTTCTTAATTGCCGTCTGTGGAGAAAACAAAAACAAATGCTTTCTTAGCATTGGCTAAAACCAGGAAGAATTGTTCAAAAGGAAATGTCTACATCACCATTGGTCCATTGCACTAACGCCAAATGGAGGATTACCAAATGCACCGAGGACACTTTTAGTGCTCACAATGCACACTTTGTAGCAATCAAACAAATGCTCACATGCCGATGTGACTAATCGACAGGAATGATTGACTTCAGTTGGTTCGATTCAAAATAGAATAATCAAGGCCAATTTGGCGGAGTGATTTCAATTTAAAATGGCCACTTTGATTGATTAATGCACACATACACTGCTGTGTCAGTAAATAGGCAAGTGTCGGTACAAAACGTACGGTTCAAGTTGAGAACAGTTTGGAACGGTTGAACTGGGTTCGTCGCAGTACTACCAACAAAGTCAATCAATCAAAAACACTTGTGGACTGCCTTTGTGGTTGGTCACAGGAAATCAATCACACTTGCAAGGCTCAGCTCGCCTCACCTCATTATAACCGAACCAACGATAAGACTAACCGCTCTCATCGCAACTAGCCGATGTTTTCTTTCAGCCAATCATTTCCCACTACTCCTCTCAATGCCTTAGATTTAATCTTCGATGGCCGAGTGCCGCTCTTGCCGATAATTAACTAATAGATGGCCAATTGACTAATGCGCTCACTATAGAGTTACTTCCTTGATTGATTCGACTAATATCAAATCCCAAAGTGAGTCAAACAGCGAGTAAATGCGACTAAGGCACGGGATTAGCGAATACACCAAATTGATATTTCGGTGCGTGCATGGATGCAGCCGAATGTTATCTATTTCTATATAAATAACAATTTGAATATTGACAAGAGTTTATTTAATATTTTAAAATGTGCTTGTGGAATACAGAATACATTTTGGCCATAAAGTTCGATGTAAATTAGATCATTCCACGAACTGGTACAATGTATTGCTCGCTTAACTAAGCATTCGATCATTTAGGTACAGCGGCGGTAGACTCACAAGAATCACTCCATAGCTTAAACCCGCCGCCGCCAGTGATGCTACCCATAAAGTTGCCAGTCAGTCTCGCCACAGTTGACATAAGGCTTTGATGCAATGCAAAGGAAAATTGCTCTTTTTGTGCTGTTTCGTTGTCCGGACAGCAAATAAATGCTTTTTGGGTGCACTCACAATTGAATTTTATGCCCAAATAGATCAATTTGCATTGTTTTTCTGAGTTTATCTTTATTATAGACCATTTTAATTCGATTTTCCAGTAATCGGACAGAAATTCAAGAGTAATTAAAACAAATTAAACTAATTGTACAGTAATGCACAGTAAACTTTTGGATATCCACAGTAGCCTTAGCAGCTGACAATCTTGGATTGCACCAATTGCAATTATTGCTGCCAAAGTGCTTTCACTACATTTCCAAGCCAATCTGAGTGCTTCAAAATGGCCTTTTCTATTGTGGTTTTATTTTCTTAATGGCTATAAATTAATAAATAATTATATTTTCTAATATTCAACGATTCATTGTTCCGACAGCAATTGGCACACATTGAGCTCATACTGTTACTGAATGTGTGGTCAAATGACATCCACTAAATAGAGAGTGAATGCATTCGGGAACTATGTTGTTAATTAGTAATTGCAAATCGATTGTAGTCCCTAATTAGCAAACTAAATTGGACACATTCAAATGAGACCTCACTGGAATGTTTGATTGGCTCGGTGCAAACAAACAGACAAACAAAGTACGGCCCGCCCAGAGGTGCACTGGACATGACAAACGCTAATCGAAAGTCTTTCAGTCGGTCTGTTTGCATTGCACGATGGCCACAGAAGTCTGAATAGAAACCGAAACCAAAAATGGAACCCAAAGACAAACAGAACTGATTGTACTAAGACAACACATTAATGGATTGATCTGTAATGTTGTGTGATTTGAATCTTAATTAAAACTCATTTCCAGCGATCCATTATAGAATGACACATTTTAAATTCACTTGGAACATGAAGATAAGCAGTGGCACACTTGGCCAGCTTTTCGCACCTAATCGAGTTAACATAAAATGAGTTTACCATTAGTGAGCTCAGGCGGGCCATTGAGCCGAGTTTGAGAAAGTGTGGCTCAGTTGAATAAAGAGTGGCATCACCAGCGGGCATAGAAACTTGCAATTTCACAATTCACTTGATCGACTAAAGCAACTAATCTAAACTTTAAACTACATCGAACAAGTATAATACAAGCATGGAAATGAGACCGTAGCGGCAAGACGGTCTAACAAGTGAAGCCGGCAGACAAAACCAAGTTCTCATCTGAGCGCAAAGTGAGCAGCAGAGTAAACAAACGTCTGGCCGATCTCGGACAAAGTAACTAACTCAATCGGTGGACTTTAATTTGGTTATCTTTGCAAGTGTGTTGCACTCTGTCTGCCGATTATTCAGAAATATTTTCATTCATTCGGTCTCACTTGAGTCTCTATCATAAGTCGATGTATCCACTAGATTTTCATATACGTTTATTCCAGATTTTCATTTCTTGATGCAAAATCAATTCCTCTATTTATATCCAGAACAAATTGGACCAAAGTGCCACTCAAGCATGGATGATACATTGTAAAGACATTTCAGTGAGAAATGTTTCAAATTTTCTATTGTCAAATGTCAATTGAAATGTCATCTGATTGGGATATATAATTAGCAAATAAACCAGAGCGCACTCATTGTTCAGCTCTCAATAAAGAATGAAAGAATACATGAATTCATAGGCCAATCAACAACAAAGAAATATTCATTGCATTCCGATCTTTCTGTCTGAAGAAAAAAGTTCTCAGAATCGACCAACTTAGGACGTCGAGTCTCAAAGAAAGCAAACTTGCCGTGTTGGTCATTGATTGGCCTGTTTTTACTGACTATGAGTGGTAACTGGGAAGCGTCTGTCGCAACTAAGTTGAGTGGTGGGTAATTGCATTTGAGAAATAGAGAAATGGTCTAATTGAAAAATGAGTTTAGACACAAGTTGGCTTGATTGCACATAGTAACTAATTAAGACAAACAGACTGTCCCACCACACGCACCGACACATTGCCAACACGCCCGGCACCTGTGTCTCATGTTTGTTCCATTCGGCAGGCAGCCAAACAAGTCTGTCCGTCTGTCTGTGTGAAGTGTAAATGTAAATAGGGCCTGGCAGTGCGAGCCACTTTGTTCAATTAAGACTTTCTTTGGTGCATGTCTTTTCGCAGTTGACAGTCGCTGATCGCTGAAGAAGACTGTCAATAGCTCGCCAGTGGAGAGTGGCCATGTTCGGCTGAACCTCTGGAACGAGAGGCCAAACAGCGCCAAAAAGAGCTATTTAGGAAATATTAATACTGCCACATTAATGTAAATTACCGATTTGTATGTATTCTCTCTAAGAGACATTGCTTTGATCGAACGCAAGACAAACAAAGTACATTTGCAGTGGCAATAATAAACAAGGAGCAGCACAGGCGAATAGATCGATTCATATCTGGAAGAGGCCTGAGCGAACCTTTCGATCGCTTTGTTTGACATTTGTGAACGGTCCAATTTCAAAGACAATTGCAGGCAATAAGTGTGCCAACGGGCGACTATGTAAATTGGAATTAACCATACAGCATAGATTATGCTGGCTAATGTGCTGCCAAATTAGTCCTTGCCGGGCCGCAGCTTGCCCAGTGAATAGAAATGCGATTTCAAATTGAATTAAACTGGAATTCTCTTGAATTGACCATTATTTATGTAAGTCATATTATTTTGACATCTATTTATAGAAGGTTTGAATAGAATTGCAATTTCACTCGACTCTACAACGACTTGTTTTTCTCTGATTCTTATTCACTTCCAATGCTTTTGTCCATGGCAAAGCATTAGCAAATATTAGCCAATTAAATGTCAATTAACGTGCAGATTATCACGAAACTCGATATAGTGTGTTCACTCGATAAAGGCTGTAATAACGCTGTCGAGCCAGAAGAGGACTGCACTGCAGTCTGTCAGTAAGGGCGCCAAAATGTAGACCACTTGCTTGTCATCGAGTGTGCGAATATTGCTATTTGTCCAATCGATTAGCGAGATTCGCAACGAGACGAGATTATAATTGCGATGTGACACTATGCTAAATTACATGCTTGCCTAATTGGCATTTGCATTCAAATGTATTGCACTCAAGTTGACATTCCAAGGCCGACAAAATTGTGCTCGCTCTACTTGGTCTAACCGAGGGCCTTTAAAAGGGCAATTGACAATGCAAGCATGCTATTGCGATTTAAAGTGCCAGTCGAGGTGTCAGGAAATAAAGAAATGACAAATACTATGCCATCGCACAATCAAGACTGCAGTGAATCGTAAATTATTCAATAATGCAATTTCAATTCATGAGCATTGCTTCACACCTAGGTCAGGTTACCTTGTGCGGTGGGACGGTACTTGATGAATGACGCCTGGCCAAGTAATTAAAACGGACTGCACTCACACACGCACACCATACAAATTGCTGATGGCCAGTTTAAAGTGAACAATGAACACAATATGAATTTAAAGTCCAACTGAGTCCAGTGAGCTAATTAATTAATTAATTTGCCACACTTTGAACTCGATGCGAATGCACGTCACACAGGGAAAATGTGTCACTCGGTGGGACGAAAGCAGTTGACACTACAGCTGCACAGAATATTGGCACAGTTCTCAAACTAATGGCAGTGACAATGACGAAGATCGCACCAAAACGACAATTCAAATCGATTCGTTTCTTGACAGCCATTAATGGCCACCGCTGTGTAGTCGGAGTAGATTCAGTCAATTTGGCTGATTCACTCTATGGTGTTCATTGAAGGGAATGTGTCCACCAAAACAGTATTGTCTTGATTATTGTGATATTAGCTTGCGAAGTTAATTGGGCAAATGAATTGATATTGGACCATTGGTCCAGTAGAGTGGAGCGCGCCAAGCACCTCTGGGTGATTGATCTCACTGAGTGGTGTGTCTGAGAACGCGTTAGTTCGATTGGTTCACTCGTGGCCGTGGCAGTTGGCACAGTGAATCGAGTACAGACCACCGGCACAGTGGCACTCGGTGAACATTCCTGCCAAGCGACGTCACTGCGTTCGGCAAGTGCTAACACAATCGGTTGGGCGTCATGCGTCTCGGTGCTCCTCGGTGGTGATAGCCTTGCACGAGAAGTGCCCGAGAAGTACAGCTGGAGACTGCTGTACAAGTCGCCTTGCACACCACCCGATCGCCTTCAGCCACGGAACTTCTCGGTGCATGTCTTTCCATGTCGGCACTGTAAATTTATAAATATATAAATATTCACATTATTTATGATTGTTTTTGCCAATGATGCTGATATAGACCTGCCAACGCATTTCAATATTTGCTCATTCGTCCAAAAGTGAACTTTGTTTTCTTAAAGTAAATTGTCTTGCTCAAATGGGTCCATTCGATTAGGTTGCACTCAGTACGGCAGTGGGCCGATTGTTCAATTTAACAATTGTCGCTGGTCAGCCAGATTGAACAGAACTTGTCCATGAAACAAGCCATACATGTACACTGTCAATGTGGTCTGTGGCGAGTGTTCGATGCACTCAGTTTCCACAAGTGCCAACACTTTAGTGGTGACACATGCAGTATTGGTCCCAATAAAACTAACTGTAAATTGTGAGTTTCCACTGAAATCAACTACGCCAAATTAAATAGAGCTCAAAGCGTGAGAAAGTTTAAAGTGGTGTAGTCGGAAATGATGGAAATTAAAGGATTCCAGCCAGTAGTTGATATTAATTGCAACTAATGGAAACACATTGATCTCTTTGTTGACTGCTCTGCCAAATGGTCATGTCATCACAAGCCAGCTGATCATTAGTAAGATATATTGGCAAATATAATTAGTCACTAATAATTAGGATGGCTCCATGCCTTATTAAATCCATTCATTCGGAAGGCAATCCGACAATCCTCACAAGCGGGATTTCGCTTATTTGTTTCGTTTCCGCTGGAGCAAACACTATGAACAAGACAATGAGTCCACTGGAGATGGTGTATGCAGTATGCAAATGGAACGAATATTCCAATGAAAATTGAGGAGGACTGGCAAGCACAAGTGTGCTACAGTGCTTCATTATGAACCAATAGAGAGTCAATAGCCATGACACAATATTGATTAACACTAACTGAATTAAAGTTTAAATTGACAAACTCGATCACTGATGATGTAACTTTAGATCACTTTAACTGCATCTAGTGATGTAAGACTATAACGAAAATTGATTATGGCTACTTCGGTGACATAATCTAATTGAGGCTAATTATCTGACCAGCAAGTGAGATGTCAATGAGGACAGGACAATGGCAAAGGAAACATAACAAATGACTTTGTCAGCAGGAATTGAAAGAATCGATCGATGACAGAACAAGTGGCCTCCTCCTAAAGGTGTTTGTGTGCGGCAACTTTTCCATTACACCAATGAACTGGTTGACTGGAGACAGAGAGGTCATTTCTTTTGCTTGTAGGTTTCGCTCGTTCTTCTGAGAATGCTACCGAGCCACAACTCAATCGAATCGATTGTCACAGTTTTCAGAGTAGCAATTTGTCCTTCCGATTGAGTTCTCAAGTTGTTATTTACTTTGTTGAGATCGGTTATTAAAGCTTCACTTTAAAGCAAATTCCATGATTGACGCAATTAAATTGTCAATAAGTTATAGATTATCGGTTATAATTGTCATGTCCGGTGAAGAAATAATTAATAATTTATGAAATACATTGGCATGATTGCAATCAGAACAATGAGACAATCAGACCGATCAGTACGATCAATACAGCACGTCATGTGCTTTCTCAGTTGTCACAAATGTTCAGTCCATTTGAAGCCAACACGCCAATCGAATTACTGTGGCGACCGAATCTATTACGAGAGAGCTGTGTTCCATTGCAAAGTGATTAAAAATAAGCCCAGCGCGAGTCCAGATGTCAATACATCACGGCAATGCTATCTCGCACTGTTTGCAGCATAATTTAATTTCTCTTCTGCTACAGCGACTTCTCGGTTGTTGCTTCACTGGACCACTTTCTCGAACAGCAATCCAAGCAACCACCATCGTCACTGGACACACGTTCCGAGGCGACTTGGTGTAAACCCAATAATTTGTCGATTGCGGTGGTCCCTGCTCTAACTCGGTCAGCCGCATGTCAAGCAAAGTGTCGCCAAGCAAATATGAACAATGAGAACAATATGAACTAGACCCGGCCAACGATAATCCGCAACGAATCGTCCACAATCGGCACTGATTGGAGCATTCTCTGCTCTAGCAAATGAAGATAAATCGAACCAAAACTACAACGAAGGCAAGTGGAATGCATTGGGGCTCGAGCAGATAACTGGTTCACTAGTGCCACTTTTGTGGGTAATCGGTCCAATGCGGCTGAACCTATTGTGGTTCCTAACAAAGCGATGCCACTGTATCCCAATTAGAGCCTGCCACAAGAACTGGAACACAATTAATCTCGCAATGCTGCGGACCTACAAACCAACTGCAGTAGCCCACTTGACTCACTCGACCCACAAACACTTATTTCCATTTATTCTCTCAAGATTTGTTACAAGTCATTCTTTGCGAAAGTATTACTCAAAAGACGGGCTCATTGCCATCAGGAACTGACTTTTGATAGCAGATTGTACAGTAAAATGATAAAACAGCAACAGTGAGTGCATTAATCACATTAGCAAGTGAACTATATGATCCATTGACTATTTGCATCCCCAATCAATGGGCTGGCACACAACTTTAAATTGACATTTAAATTATCACAGACGAGCCAAATGGAATCGTCAAACAGAAATCACCAAGGGAGCGAGCAGTGCGTTTTGGTTGGAGTGCCAGTCATTGCGATCATTTACGGTTTGGCGAGTTGATCTCGATTGAGTGAGGCAGACAGAAGTACGTCAAGCAGAAGAATCGTGCTGAAGGATATCTCGTGTGAGTTGCCAATCTCACTGCCAATCACAGCCAATTGGTGTCACCATTTGAGATGTCACTGCTGCTCTCTGTTCCATGCTGAACCAACCACAACAAACAATCATAAACATTGCCTTGCAATTGTGCACTTGTTTCAAAGCGACCAGAATACTCTATTATCGACAAAGAATGTCCCTAATTTGAGTGCACTAAATTATAATCCTCTTTGTATGATCTGTAAGAATATTTTTGGAATAAGCTTTTCTTGTCCTATACAAAACATAAAGCTATTTAAAAGGATAATTGAAGGATTTGTGTTTCGCCATGGTAATGCATATCATGCATAGTTTCACTAAAAATTGGTATAAGGACTTTAGGGCCAGAATGAACAAGGTATAACAAGTTGGGAATTGCTTCTCCTCAACTGACATTAGGTCTATGTCTGGTTGCCACATGTGCATAATTCACAATGCACTCTTCGCTTTACAGCCGATTGCGCAATCATTAATAATCATGAGGCACATAAGTTGCAAACATGTCGATAGTTATTGCACAATTGAGATGTGCCTCCTCCTGTTCACTCACACAATCACTGAACAATGACATCAATGAGTGGACCATGAGTGGACACTATTTACATGTCTGTGTTGGAAGGCACTTGTGCGTAATTCCCATTGACAAAATGTTGGTAAACAATGTGAGTGCCAGTTTTGCTGGACCAATCTATCACGTTCACTCAGCATCGGCACTGATATTGGCAATAAATAATTTATCGGACACAGGCCGACAATAGAATAGACCAATGAAGAATCGGTTAGATGGCAATGAGATTAGGCTGGACTACTGACTGGCCTCGTTCAGCCAAGTGATCATTGTGTTCTTGCCGCAAATTCACACTCACTGAGCAAAGACATAATTATAATTAATGGGGCGCTTTGTGGACATGATTGATCGGCCATAATTGATTGCCCCAAACAAGCACTTTAAAGTGGACTCGGTCAGCAGTAACAAGCAAAGTGTGGCTTTACCGTTCGATGGCCAACTGCCTGGCCAACGGCCAAAGAGCATTGGTGAGCTCAAGGACGAACAGTAATGTCATGCGACACTCAATACCCAGTCATATGAATAGAGCATATTTAATTAGTGTGCGGTTGCTAATTGACAATGAAATTAGAAAGGGAAGAAGGCCAAGTGAGGATCGGATCAATGCTGACAAGCAGCAGGAAGTGCATCGATCGAGACACTCCGTGCAGTCAAACAGGCTCACTTGCGTCGAATGCCTCATTTCACTGATCAACACAACAAAGCAACCAAACAGACTTATCATTTGGTCTCTTCTTGGAATTATTGTTCTCATTTGAATTGCTTCGTCTAATAATAGTAATCAATAGACTAGCATAATTTGGGTAGATGTAAACAGTGCTAGATCAGTAACGCCATCTGATAAGGGACATGCATAGCATTCTCAAATAATACATTCAATGGCGTGCAAGTGCACAGTATGTCACCATTCAAGCAATATTGACATATGCCATGCCTATATATCGCTTGTATTCTTCACCAGCAGTCACATTTTAGCTTTGCTTGTGCAAGATATCGCACAAATACGAGGGCACAAATTGCCAATATAAGCAAAAGCGACCAAATATGCAAATGACCTTCAATGCATTCTGAACACGTTTGTTTTGCCTCACAGTCAGTTGTATAGAGCAAGACCAACTGAGATTGAGACGACCACTTTGGAGTAAAGCAGTGGGTCAGCAAGATGCAAATGTAAAGAATGATTGATGATTGACTTTATATCGATGTTGGTTCTATATTGACCTGGTTCGAATTTTTTGACTAATTGATTTATTCATAGAAATTGGTTTGGAAAAATCAATAGTTTTTGGCAAATCATTCATTATATAATAATATAATTTATATTTAAATTAATCAATTAAAAATGTAGTTGCGTGACATGTTATAGAAGCTTTTAGTGGGTCGTAAGCAATAGGTTGGCAAAATTGAAGCCATTGAAGAGTTTGATAGAACATCGCAGAATTTTCTTATTTTTATTAATATTAATAACTTTGAAGAAAATATCTTATTTGAAGCTACTATATGTTGGAAGCAGACAACTCAAAATAATTTAGTAAGTATTGGTAGCGAAGGAAATGTACTAAAGATTTTATTGCATTACTCGAACTTTAATTATCCGTTAGACTTTTTCGAACAATAATAATATTCTAAATAAAGTTATATTGCATTCAAAATTTTGCTTTAAATATTCGACGTCAGATGGCGCCACATATAAATTGGTTGTAAAATTTTTAAAAATATTAGTTTGGTAAACTGCAACAATGGACATTATTTAATAATGATTATTATCATATTTAAGACGATGGTTTCGAGAGTATTAAATCCATAATCTGCAAATAAAGTTGACGAAAATTGACAATAGAATCTAAGGCTACTGTGAACATTGTAATCTATTCAAGCTAAATTGAATGTGAGGAATAATGCAATCAAAATATAAACAGTATGGAAAACAGTGATTTCCAAATAATCAATTTTATAAACGTAATATAGCTGGTCCTATAAAATAGCAATTTAATTGTTCATTTGAATACTTTTGCAATTGGGTTAAGATTTTGAATAGATTTCCAACGTATATTTAATATTATATATTAGAATATCATTAAAAAAATTATTAAACTAGCCATTGGTTAGTAGCAAACCAAATTAATTGTTTTGACAATATTCATTGCATAGATTGCGACTAGGCGATGGCAATGGCCATTATATCCGATTCTAGCCAATCGAGTCCAATCTATCCAAACAAAACGGTCCACCCGAGCGAACATGTCAATCGGTGTAAGCAGAGGACACAGGCACACCTTTGTCAAGTGCTGTGAAGCCATGGCTGCAGCTTGGCCAGTTCGTCCTGCTCACCTGCTTGCCCGAGGGCAATCGGCGTGCAACATCAATCTGACCGAACAGTTAGTGGCACGTGTCTGTTGGACTACACAGACAAGCAAGCCAGTGTTACCATCATCTCGAGTCACAGGTCCACTTGACCCTGTGCACTTCTTCCTTGTCGCGCCGAGTTGTTTGGTGCCAAAGTAAATCAAGTGCAGCAGTAATTAAACAGTCTAAATGACAAATCAGACTGCATAAGAAAGGTCAAACAGTGTCATCTGCACTAACAGAGATTGAATGACTGGTCAGTAGGCATGTGCGCGTGTTGCCATTAATCTCGGTGCTATGATGAACACGAGCAGGCGAGATGATGACAGCGCAGCTGCTCTGGCTTTGGTCGAAGCTGGCGCACTCGGTCTACAGGTCGAAGAAGCAACCAAGTCAACTAGTGCAGGCAACGACAAAACGATCTTTTTGATTTTGCACTGCTAATTGCCTTTGTCTTGCATCCACGATGTTCGCTTTCCGTTCGGTTTGGTTGCGTGCTCGGACCGACCCAAATGGAACACATTGAGCAGTACACTTGCAGATTGCTTTTCCGTAGTAATAAATGCCCCTCGAACCATCGATCTATTGATAAATTTGCATTGGTTTGCACTAATTGACTTGCGACGAATGCGAATGACCAGCATGTTGCAAAGTTGCATCAGTTGGGCCTCTCCAAATTGCCTTCTGATGGTGCGCAGTAATTAACTAAGCAAACAGAGCTGATCATGTCGCAGGACACGTCGGGGAAGAAGCAAATCGAGGATTATCGACACGGTGCCTCTGTGACTGCATCCTTCAGGCACGGACACATTCAAGCCACCAGGTGTACCTGCCCATTCGAACAACCGAACGCGTGCATAGCTCGTGCCGGGCCTATATAGGCAAAGACCTCGTCTTTTCTACCAGTCACTCGAACCAAGGTGTTTGCCAGTAAGTGGTCGATCAAAACATTCGACAAATTGACTGCATCGAACTAGGTCCAACTGACTAACCATTTCTCATTGTAACTGTGAAAGTGTAATTATCCAATGGATCAGCCGTCTTTGAACACATCCAAAATGTGTCAGTTCTATGAGAACACAGGGCAGACCTACCTTAGCCCTACAATGTTCAATGGTCATTACTCGCTCAGTCCTTACAATATGTCTTCAGTGTCTACCAACGAATTATCCTGTTCACTCATAAGCTCGACTACATTTGACTTGATTGACCACAATGCCATTAATGCCGAATGGATGAACCATGCAGCGAACAACAGTTACTCCTCTGGGGACAACACTTCCGAGCCTGGAGTGATCGACAACAATATGAGTGTCGCCTGGTCAAACACAAGCAGTGCTAATCATCTCAAATTAGTCGATGTCACAGCGAACAAACCTAACAAAAAGAGGTAACTCTCGTATGTTTCACTGAATGTTAGCTTAAAGGTAACTCGTTTTAGAAGGTCCAACAAGTCCAACTACAAGCATGTGCCGCACCGAGAAAAGCCAGTTCACTTGGTGGCCCGAAGAAATGCCAGAGAGCGAAAGCGAGTGCAAGCAGTGAACAGTGCATTTGTCCGTCTGCGAAAATGTGTGCCCGTGGAGAACCGCAACAAGCGATTGTCCAAGGTGAAAACTCTGCACCGGGCAATCGAGTACATCGGGGCACTTGAAAAAATCCTCACCGAAACCGACCAACTCGAGTCATCGGAGTCGATTGAGGGAGGCAGTGAGACAGGACTGCACCGATCACTGGTCAGTGGAGCTATCGATCAAAACACCCAGTTTGACAATAAGAGCCTCACTTCACTAGGAGGCCCTGTCTACCTGACCGGTCAGTCAATGGCAGGTCTGTGTGCGCAAAGTTCGCTAATGACTGGTGCGAATGGGACCTACATCAGCAATGGTACTCATCCGAAGTACGTTTTGAAAGGCTCACTCTACTAATTGATTTCGCCCAGTGCCTCATCAAAGTGCTTTAATCGGCGGCGCCAATTTCAATCAATATTCAATTAGTGAACTGGCCATCTTGGCGCAACCGACAGATAAATTCACTGTCACAGTACACCTGTAATTAGTGAGACGTCTTTGCGTTAATTAATATTGACTGCAAACTGCCAATTGAAGATCAATCGAAGTGCATCTCATCGGTATACCCGAAGCCAGTCGAGATTGAACTCGAACACATCCACTGACAAAGAAATGTAGTGAAAAGTTCTTGCCTTTGTTTTTCTTTTTAGCAAAGCTTTGCATAATCCAATGTCATTTGTTGTGGTTCGAGCCAAGAGCAAATGTCGATCTATGCTTAAGCAATGCAAGTGCAAACCGATTGCGTGATGGGCAACATTAGTCCACTAGCAAAGATGAATGTTCAATGAGAGAGTCAATTTGTAACAATAAAGTCATTGAGAAGTTTGCCACTGCCTGTCACAAGTATTAATCAAAACCAGACCGAATGGTTCTTTGGACTCCAAGCAAGTGCTAATCTGACTGCTTGTAATAAATCACTTAGGCTTTATTGTGCCCAATCTGCGGTGCTGTCTTGGCTCTGTGCAGAGGCGGTCATTAATAATTGAATAGGTGGCAAATTAAGTGATCAGTGGGCCAACCGATAAGTGAGAACAGAGAATTAAAGTGTGCATTCGATTGCAAAGACACTATTGGGCCAGTGAACCGGCATAACTCTACTGGGCCCATCGACGGGAGGAGACGATTATAACAAGCCAGTAGATTACATTGAATACAAAGAACAGAGTAGGAAATGCGATTCGCGAGATACGATCGATTTCGTATGCAATCTCCTCACAACCCTCGATGCGCTTGTGACGACCATACTTGCGCTCCTCTTTCCGTTTACGAATTGCTTTGGTCAGTCCACAAAAGAACGAGCCAATTCTTCCGACCAAAGAGGTCTTTTTCTCACTTTTCTCGTTGCTTGGAATGCATTCCACAGAAGGAATATAGTAATTTTCACTTGCCGCCGATGTTATGGTAAAGTTTACGTCGTCGGAGGTTATTGTGGCAGTGGGGTCAGAAAACTTGTCGTTGAAAGTGATGTTCGGGAGGACACCTCGAAGATTGCCGCTTGAGTTGTTCTGCACTAATTTTCGTTCGTAATGTTGTCGCCTTCGAATGCTTTTCATTCGCTTGTTCTTCTTCAAAAGTGAACGTTTCTCTCGAAAAAAGATATAATTGACTGCTGTGTACTCAATGATGACCCCGAACACAAAGAAAATACACACAGTAATCCAAATGTCTAGTGCGTGGATGTACGATACTGGAGGCAGCTTCTCTCGAGCTGTTCGGGATGCCGTGACCATCGTTAACAACACTGTCACACCGAGGGTCACTCGAGCAGGGGCTGCGGTAATTTCAATCCAAAACGATCCCCAGGAGATGATGACATATAAAAATATCGGCACATAGACATCGAGCAAAAACTGACCAAAAATTCGACTTAGGTAGAAGGTGGCAACCACCTTGGAGAAAGTGCCCGTGTGAGTGTAGTTGGCATGGACAGTCTCTAGTTTGTGATTCACCATGTCGAAGCCATTCCATACGAAATTATCGCTTACGTCAAGAGGCATCAGATCACCCCAAGAAAGTTGTAAATTCTCATAAGATAATTCATCTGAACAAAAAAATAATCTTAAATTGAAGAATTAAAAAAATGTAACTTACTCGACTCGATTTCGAAATCAATTGCCTGAACATCAAGAGGATATAAGCGAAAATCCATTTGCGAGACACCTTGCAATATGATTCTGTTGAATTGAACAAATTAATAAATGAAAAATGATTATTAATGATGAATAATACCGTTTGCTAACTAAAATTTGTCCATCAGATTGTATTCGAGTGAGAACTGGGTTCTGAGTTTTGTCTTGAAGAATGTTTGGCACTTTGCTATTTGGAACATGCAAAGAGGGGGTCCAGAGTCGGTCCAGATGCCAACTGCCACCCTCGAGGATAGTCACGTCCTTGCCTTTAGCAACTGTTGCATTCCAGGGACGAAGCCGTTCATCAAACCACGAAATTCGTAATAAAAGATGCAAATTAAATTCCTGTAGAGACAAAACGTTAGCCGATCATAAAATTAGAATCTTGTTTCCATCCATAAATGTGCAGTGGTTTAATTACGATTTTCAAATACTCAATTTTGTCAAGTCCTTGTCACCTTCACAGGAAATTATTTGTACATCGAAACCGAACAAAGAAGACCAATCAAGGCAATGACGCAATGATGAAGGGAAATGCTAATTAACGAGAGATGCTTCCAGCAAACATACCGTTTTGGCCTCGTCGATCGAGCCAAACCCGAACAGTAAAATGCTAATGTTCACCCGAATGGGTCCTAAAACAATCAAGATTAATAAATAGAGTCTTACACATTAGAACATACGGTTTTCTTGTGGAGGAAGTTGCTTGTTGTATGTTGGAGAGGTGGTGAGCATAAGAAAGACATCATTGTTGAATTGATCGATTACTCCCGTCGGTATGTGCTTGCTTTGTTCGGCTCGAACAACCGAAAAACAAAAAACAAAACAAATATATAAGACAGCTAACAAGAAGCAATTCATGATCACTGTTAAGGTTGTCTTCGCCACATTTGCAGATCAATCAAAATAAAGCTCACTTGGTACCGAAACGAGCGAATGTGTCGTTTAAATGAGTCCAAATGGATGTTTGATTTGCTCGTGCATTATAATTAAGATTATACAGAAATGCGATGCAATTGCGCATCTTTCCAGGCAAGATTAGCAGTCAAAGAATCCATGCATAAACAGACAATCAGTTCGAACTGCAATAAAAATTACTCGGTTACCATGTCTGGAGATGCTTCACAGACAAACCTGTCACAAACCTGACCATAGGCAAAAATGTCATCCGACCTAGACTGGGCTAGTTGAATCGTGCAAACGGATACAACAATAATGATTTATGGCAGCATTACTAGGCAGACAGCAATAATGCGACATCACTGATGTCGACATCAATCACCATTTGATTCATCTCATATTAATTAACAATCAATACAATGTATTGTCCATTTTGTTGGCCAACAAACTTTGAGCACAAAGCTTAGCGCATTATCGCCATCTAGCGGCCTCGATTGTGGTTAAAAAATATTTACGTTTGACTCAATGTCTAATAAACTCAATTAGCCATATTGAAATTACTTTTATGGGCACCAGTTATGACAGACAGACACTTGTTACGACACAACACTTTGGCATTACACTTTCAAGGTACATTCAAGTACCAGCGATTAATTGTGGAAAATGATTCCTTTCGTCAAAAACCGCATACAAGTGTACCTTCAAGTGGGTACCACGTGGAAACTGTTCTTTAAAGTTTTATATTGAAACTGTTTACAAATGAATCGAGTGTATTATTTTTGTGACATAATTTGTGAATAGTTTTTTTGAGAAAATTTTTGTAAATCATTATGAAGTTTTTGTTGCTGATCATTGTCTCGTCCCAAACTGTCGAGTACGATCTTGTTAAAATGAAATCGCCGTTTAGCAGCAACGAAGCACTGCATTGATTTGTGTAATCTGTCAAATAAAAGTAAGTACAATCTTTAGATTCATTATTAATTTTAATTGTACTTATAAGCATACTCACTTGTCGACTTCGAGTTGCAATTGATACAGTTTTTCAATGTAGTCGACTGTTTGATGTTGAAGCATATCTAGTTGTGAAATCAATTCACATTCTATTGTGGCTGCAAATTTATTTGATCCTTTTTCTTGTTTGGTGGTATTTAATTTGTCTTCATTTGTTCTGGTTAACTGTTCAATCCAGGCCAACTTGGATCTAATGTTTTGAAGTTGCTCGGTGGCAGAAAGTTTATTTGGTTGATCCACTGATGAAGACATGGTGGAATAATTCTATGTGTTGATGTGAATGGACTGCTTTCAACTCGGCAAGTAAACTGGCGAGTGCAGTTAGTCCATAAATCAAAGAGCCTGTCTTAGTTTCCAATTGTCCTCACTTGAGCCCTTTTCTGTCGAAAGTGTGGGATGGAAGAGCAGCAGAGCACGCGCTTGTCTTGCTTGATAAGGCAAACTTTATTTCTATTGATATAACAGACCCCAAGTTTTTGTGTTTCTAATTTGATTTACATTCGTTTTCTTTCTTCTTTAGTGCCCACTTAACACTTTGAGCGCCATAATCCATCTCTGCATTGTCAACTTTGCCACTGGGCGTTATCCGTCAATGCTTGACACTGACTA
Organism: Rhizoglyphus robini; assembly: GCA_023373905.1. Lineage (NCBI taxonomy): Eukaryota > Metazoa > Arthropoda > Arachnida > Sarcoptiformes > Acaridae > Rhizoglyphus > Rhizoglyphus robini. Next base: position 5,418,913 of record JAKIJQ010000001.1, on the reverse strand, counting down.
TTTTTTTCGCATTGAAAACTTTATGAGTATTAATGATTCTATGTATGATTCTACCAAGGTGTACTCTGTTTTACTTGTGCTTCTTGATTTTACATGATAAATTGTACATCTGAATAATTAGGAACACAAATTAAATGAACTAATATTGTGAAATTTTGATTGTCAATTTAAAGTAATGTCAGTTGACTCATCTTTCCTTCTTGAGTGAGTGTTATTTGTGTGTGTGTGTGTGTGAACTGTTTTTACACTTGTAGTTCATCTTGTACATCTGCAGATACCATGGTATAATGTACTGAGGGCATTTACGCAGTGGGTGTCGTTAATTTATGAAATAATTTCATTTGCGTAATAGAGAAAGTTTGCAAATATTATATGATCAGTAAAATGTGAGTGCCCTGTTGATGCCTGAAGGAAATAGGAAAGTAACTGTTCCAAGAGATGTGTCAAGATTGACATTGGTCATGGTAGCGATTGCAAAACCCGACGACAGCTGCTCAGCATTTATCGATGTATCAAAGTGTGATCACTTTCCTGGTCGATTTCACTGTTTATATTGTTGCCAATATGATGAGTAATCGTTCCATCCATTCTGATGGTTTGATTGGATGATAGCTCTTTTTGCTCTAGTAATGTCGATAATGATCGCCTGTCAAGTGTCAAATTTGACATGTTGTCGCGAAATGGCTCTCTGTCCACAAAAATAAATTTGTTGTGTGAGTTAATTATAGAGAATTCTAGATGTGTATGCTTGAACGGTTACTTTAATCATGTAAATAAATCGAAAGTCAATCAAAGACTAGATGAGTGTTTGTTTGGATCACTTTTAAATTGCCCCTTGCTTTACAATATATTGACAAATCTATATAAAGCACGAGCACTTGCTTATGTTCGAAATGAAGCCGTCTCACTTGGCTATCTGATTATTCGATCTGCGGTCGATCATTATTGTGCTATTGATTGGTCGATTGTATTTCATGGTGGTAATGTTTGTCCATTACCCATTAGCGCTTGTTCATTATCCACACAGTTACATCGGAGTGGCCCGTGACAGTGAAAGTCCACAACGAACTGACAATTCGGCCTGCCTGAGGCATAAAGCATGTAGATGGAGTGAAGCAACTTAAGTTTGTCTTGAACTTGACTGTAATCTGCCCACTGACCCACTCACTGACCATTCACTACTTTCCTTTCAATATCGCAATCTGAATAATTAATCTTTGTGCAATTCGATGCTGTCCATTACGACGTCAACTATTATAATCAGTCGGAGCCAATGGCCACAATGCAGGTTCTATTATGTTATTGGCCAAATGAAGCATCAGTGCACAATTGAATCCTCCTGTCTTCTCTCACTGGCCAAAGTGGTAATAAAAGTGAAAGGCGCTTGTTCGTATTGGCAGCAAAATTGGGCATTTTATTTTAAAATAACACAGGCTTAGCATAAGAACGGCGTCAAGTGCAAACACTGGTCTGTAGACATAGAGGCGAGAGATCGAATGGAAATTGTGATTGGTGCACTGAACCGATCGAAGAAACAAATTCAAATACAATCGGCTTTTGGACGCGCACAGCGCCTTGCTCCTGATCAGAACATCTCACTCGGTTCTGCCACCTGTCCTGCACAATGAACACTGTTACAAGACAAGTGCACTACTTCATGATCCAATTTTGGGACCGATATGGCGATATCCGTTCTCGGGATCTTTTCATGATCCGAAACGGTCTGTACGAGCCACTGGGCGCCATGTTGCTTTATTTCGTGTTTGTTACTAATATTGGACCCCGACTTATGCGAGACCGTAAACCGTTCACCTTGAAATTGGCCCTGTTGGCTTATAACACTACAATGGTGTTGCTCAACACGTACTTCTTTGGTAATACCTTGGTCAACTACAACTACGGCTTGGACATGTTTGACTTTGACTACCCTCGAGGGGATGACATGGGCCCAATTGCTTTAAAGAAAGTGTCCATGTGCCATCTATACCTGCTAAGCAAGTATCTCGACCTGCTGGATACAGTGTTCTTTGTGTTGCGCAAGAAACAGAGTCAAGTGACCAAACTACACCTCTATCACCACATCAGTGTGCCCTTGTTGGGTTGGGTTGCGGTGCGAGTGGTGCCCACAAACGGGCCACTGGTCATCTTTGCCATCCTTAACTCGTTCATTCACGTAGTAATGTACTCGTACTACACTCTGGCGGCACTAGGTCCTGCCATGAGACCTTACCTTTGGTGGAAGAAGTATGTCACTCTCTTGCAGATCTACCAGTTCGTCGTCTACGCGCTCTTTTCTTTGCTCTTTGCATATCGTCAGCGTGGATATCCGTTTACACTACAAATTCTCGCTTACACACAGCCGATCATTTTCTTAGTACTCTTCTCTAAGTTCTATATCAACTCTTACACCAAGAAGACACATCAATTTGACAGAGAAACAAAACAGAAGCTCAACTGACCGATTTATTGCGCAATTATTGCTCGTGAATATTAGTTTGCTATAGTTTGTGCCTGATAAACTATAAGTCCATTTGCTGTAGAGTAGGCCAATCGGGCTTGAAGTTGTTCCTTTTGTTCCAATAAAGATTTACCACTCGTCCAAGTTTGTGCTCAGCCAGACTGTCCCTCTCACCAAATAGCAGTGCTTCGTTCGTATTCTGTGGATTGAAATATTCCGCACTGATGATCACCGGCTTTAGGTCGATCTCCTTGGCAAGTATCTCCTGGATGATTTGTTTGATGGGCGTGATCACCTGGTGGATTTCTTGCACTGCCGACTTGTTGATTTCTTGAACCATTCGTTGAGGTACATGTTCAGTTCTGGTGCGCACAACTTTGTGCGATGCTCTCGGTGTGTTGTGATAGGACTGTTTGATCAGCAATGGAGTCGAGTGAGTGTTGAAGTGAACAACTATTGGCTTCGTACTCGAGTTGATTTGCAGCTGACTTGAAGACTCAACAGGGGGGTGAGTCCTCATATGAGCCTCTAGGTAGTTATGATGCGGATCGTGGTCGATGGGCCACCAGTAGTTCGGTTCTATCACCACTCGAGAAATTGGCCCTACTCGAGCTCGGTGAGCTTGTCTCTTGCCTTGGACTAATGCTCGATTGGACCATTTCTTGCGTGGTATTGGCACCCAGTGAGAAAGGTTGATCTGTACCAGAATGGTTATGAGATACATCACTCTCACTAAATAGTCGAAAAGATTCATTCTACTGACTATTCGAACGATCAACAACACTGACCACAAATGGTTTTGTGCACTGTTTATATTGCCAGACGCGATCTATCCCTCACTCGATTTTCACTAATTGGCTTTCTGTCTTACTCAGTTTTACCACTGATCGTCGGTAATTGAAGATAAGATATATATATATATATAGACTAATGAGCCGATAAGATCACAAGACATTCCATTTTGGTTTATTTTCGACTGACAAAACTCGAGTGCACTGGTCAGAATTTACTTTCCGTAGCCATAACCACCACCGGTGGTAATTATCTTTTTCTCCTTGATGATTTGTCCGCCGCCGAATTTTCCACCGTAACCACCCTCGTAACCTCCACCCAAACCGCCTCCATATCCGCCACCGACTTGCCACCACCAATTCCGCCGCCGTAACCAATCTTATTTATTATTACTTGTAACGATTTTCTTGCCGCCGCCATATCCTCCACCATAACCACCACCATAACCTCCACCATAACCACCACCATAACCATCACCATATCCACCGCCGTAGCCACCTCCATAGCCTCCACCGAAGGACTAGCAGTGACTAGGTTAAATAGAGCACACAAAGCAAAAACAATTGCCTCATATAATTTCATTGTGATTTTACTTGATTTCACTAGCTGAGTTAATCTATCTAAACTGTGTGGACTGCTTTTATATGGTTTGTCTCTGGTGTTTTATCTGACATTCAATTCGGATACAACAGAACCGGAAATTGACAAATTGAGATAGAACGAACTCTTTTGACAATATCGATTTATCGAATGAGGACGCAAGTGGGAATGAAGATGTTTCCTTGCTGGACAAGCCTTTATTGTTAACTTACAATCCGATTCCGTCTGTTGCTACTCATTCTGAGAAACTACCGAAAACTGATTAGATGAAATCCGAGTGCCGCCAATGCCACCAGCAAGAGGAACCAAGTGAACGGAGCAATCAGACCCCAGAGAACTATTAGTTGTGTTATGTCCCAGCCCCGTGAGATGACTGCTCGCATGGCATCCAGTGCAAGTGTTTGTGGGCCAAAGTAGCTAATCGGTTTCATGAAGGAGGGCATTGCTTCTACAGGCCAGAAGATGCCAGAGATGATGGACACTGGAAGGAAGGAAGCCATTGCTAAGGCCAGAGCTTGGCTTTCGTTTTCACTGAAGGCGGACACTACCAGACCCAGTGCCATGCCCACCATGCCCTGCATGAGGGTTATTAAGTAAACCAACACGATTGATCCTTGATTTTCGATGTCGATTATGTAGAACATGGTGACAATGGAAAGCAACACCTGCACTGCCAGCACTAGTAATTGTGTACTTATCTGCGAAACAATGAACTCGAATGTCTTCACTCCGGCTACCAATGTTCGCTCGAAGACTCCGTCTTTACGTTCGAGGACTAGAGTGATTGCAGTTAGGGCCATTGCGGCAAAGAAGATGGCCATGGAGATTAGACCTACAATGAATGGACAGGTTGGTCAATGGGCATGACTCGAAATGATACGTCGTGGTTATGATCGCACCTGGAGCCATGAATTCGCTCATTTTAGGTGATTCCACTCCATATATGATGTTTTCTACCGAAATCGGGTTCGGGATTTGTGCTGTTTGAGAACCATCCCCATAGACTTGTGCGGCCATCGTCATCGAATGATTGAAAGTTAGCCAGATTTCCTTCTGAATGGTGTTCGTGATCACATAGTTGGTCGTGTCTAGGTGCAGGCCGATTGTTGGTAGTCGAATGTTCTCATCACCGGTCACTGCATACTGCATTGCACGGGTGTAATTGGTCTGAAAGGCGATTACCGCCCAGGCTAAGCCCATTTTTACCTGCTCAACCGCACCATCTAACGAATCAAACCGAGTCACCCGAAATGTTACATTACTCAGATTACTGAGGAACAGCTCGGAGAGAACAGCAGGCTGGTCAGGGTTGTACACAGCCACCGGGATGTCGTAAGGATCAGGCCCCAGACAGGTAAAATTGAGTAGACATTGAAAACTTGGCATCAAAAATTGGATGATCAACATAGAGAGGTTGCGGCGAATGCCAGTGATGTTCTTCCAGTTAAGTGCCCAGATGCGGTCCAGGAAGGCAAAACGGGGTTGGCGAAAAGAAGTCATCTTGGTTGATGCATTGCGCACTTCCGACTGATATGACTCCACCACGATGTTGTTCTGGCTTGACCTGCTTCAAACAATCACTCAATCATGTAAAAGTACATTGAGTGCTTTACCCTTTGTTGTGCGGTTCGTTGTCCAATTTACACAGATTGAGAAAGACTGCTTCCAAGGTGGGCAGTGCCATTTGTTGCATCAGTTGATTTGGATTCTTCTCCATCAGCAATTTACCATTGCGCATGAAGGAGACCAAATCAGCAGACCTTGCTTCCTCTATGTACTGTGTGGTAATGATGATGGTAAGGTCGAGTTCTTTGGTGAGCATTTGCAAATGGTCCCAGATACTCTGTCTCAACACTGGGTCTACTCCTACTGTTGGCTCATCGAGAATAAGCAGTGGAGGCGAATGTATCAATGCCACTGCCAGGGAGACTCGTCTCTTTTGACCCCCACTCAGGTTCTTGATGTAATTGTCTTTGCCTGGCAGGTTTAGCAACGATATTAGCTGTTTGGTTCTGTCTTCCACTTTCTTTGGTTCGATGTGATAAAGCTTCCCAAAGTAAAGAAAGGTCTCGAAGATGGTGAAGTCTAGGAAAAGTGCTACCTCCTGTGGTGTATAGCCAATACCTGGTCCCGGAATGCCACTCTCGGGAGTGCCAGGTGTGTGCCCATACACCGAGATGGAGCCACTGTTAGGCTTTCTAATGCCTACCACACACCGAAGCAAGGAAGTCTTGCCTGAAAAGAAATCATTTTAATTAATCACTGAAGGGACAGGTGACCTGGCCACACATACCACACCCACTGGGACCCAACAATCCATAGATCTTCTTTACGGGCACATTCATGTTGATACCGTCGAGCACTTTGTGGTTGCCATAGCTGAGGGTCACTTTTTTTATTTGGACAGCTATTTCTGACTGGTCCACTTGTCCACTAGCCCCATTGCTCTTGATGTTGTTTGTGTTTTCTGAGTCGTAAAATGAGAAGTTGTCATATGCGTGGAAGGAGTATGGGTCCGTGTTGGAATTGAGGTCCAACTGGGTCATGTCAATGGTCTCCATGTTGATCAGCACGGCCAGTGAGTTGGAGTCGAGTTGCAAATCGCTCGTTGTGCGAACAAGTCAGCTCACTCGTACGACTGTCCTTTGGTCGTCCTGTCAATCATAACCACTATTGGCCTTGATCTGCACAATCTAACACCTCGATCATCCCCAATCAGAGACATTTGTGTTGTCATCTTTTCGTTCGGTTCACTTCCAACCAATCATTCTTGGCTAAGTCGATTCGCTTATTTGCTCGATGTTAATGGTTATTATCGATAGTGTTCATCATTGACCTCATTAAACGATCGTCTAGGACCAGTGATAATTCGTTATCGAATGCCACTGCTGAACAAGTTTGGGCAGAATCGTTTGGTTAATTGGCAATTACGTGATCTTTACAAAGACTCACTGTTCCGAGTTACAATCTGTTAACTATGGCCGCATTGACAAGCTGTGCAAACAGATGTCACCTGAATGTTGTCCCGTCCAAGTCACTGAAGCGCATTCTGTTGAACTGTTCTAGATTGTCGATGCAGCCACGACCACGACATGCAAAGATTATCAAAGAATATGCCCTTTTGGGCCGAGGCTGGCTGAACGCCCAAACGACCTTATTCGCAGTGATTCTCGCTCTGGTTACAATTTTCGTTACGGCTGAATTTGACTCCTGCACTGAACCATTCGGGTGTTTTCCCAACAAGTCCGACTTTGTTCACCCCATCTACCGACCGATCAACCTTCCTCCTGAGAGTGCCATCAAAGTGAACACAACCTTTTACCTATACGCCGAATGGCTTTCAATGCATTCCCAGAGTGCTAAACTTCCATCGAGGTGTTCAGGCGGTTCATTAAAGTTAGACTATTTCCACAAGCCTTGTATTTTTACCACAGACGATCTTCTTCATGTGGAACAACTTGGTATTGCACTGAAGTCGATTGCTCAATTAAACAAGAATTGGAAGCCGAACAAAGTCAATTGGTGGACCGCTGTGGTTGTGCATGGTTTTCTGGATAGTCTAAAGGACAGCTCATGGATGTCTTCTATCAAGAATGGTCTGCTTGTTTCCTCATTAGAGCGCTCTTATGGGGTTGTGGTGTTGGTCGACTGGACAGGAGGAAATGGTATTCCATACGTTCAAGCTACAGCCAACACTCGTTTAATTGGTGTACAGATCGCATACTTTCTCAGACAGCTTCACGTAAGCCTCTAGGGACACAACTAGACCATCACTAACACTTTTCTAACCCACAGCAACACCTACACACTAACATACAGCTTTCCCATATCATTGGACACAGTCTGGGCTCCCACATTGCTGGTTATGTGGGCCAACAGTTTACTTCAGCTAAACTTGGAAGGATAACTGCCCTTGATCCAGCTGGTCCTAATTTTGAAGGGATGCCGGAATCGGTGAGGATCGACCATGGCGATGCTTTACTCGTAGATGCTATTCACACCAATGCAAAGCCTTTGCATCAACTTGGATACGGTTGGTTGAGTGAACAAATTCGCCGAACTAAGATGTCTTCATTTCAGGTATGCTCCAACCAGTGGGCCATATGGACTTTTATCCGAATGGAGGCATAGACCAGCCGGGGTGCGATATTTCCATCTTGCCCACCGCATTGACCCAGATAATGAGCAATCCTGACAACTTAATGAGCAACTTCGGGCACATCGCACAACTGATGACCTGTTCCCACCTGCGGGCCATAGATTATTTCCTGGAAAGTCTTTCCGTCACTACATGCCAGTTTGTCTCACAAGCTTGCGACACATGGCTGCATTACCTCGACGAGCAGTGTCCTTCTAATGTATCTTCCAAAGGCAACGCCCAAATGGGCTTTCAGGCTTATGAGTGGGCTCAACAGATTGATCAAAACTTGACCAACTCGACTGCAGCTAGAAAAAGTGTCAAATTCTACCTGGAAACTAACAGGCAATCACCCTTTTGTAAAAAATGAGTTTTATGCAATAAGACTGTGGAGATATGCGAGTTATTAACAATTGGTGATGGTTTAGTGTAGTAGTGGTTAGTGCACTGCGGACACAGTGGAGTTTGAACGTGACCGAACTCCGTAGTTGGTCCGAATGATGGTGAGCATGACGAGAACGATGAGGACAGAGGGCACACCCGTCAGGGCCACCATAATGTACTTGTAGTAGTCTTTAGGTAAAGAATCGTTGGCCGTTTCTGGTGGTTTAAATTGTTCCAACAGGGCAATCACAATACCGTTTACTGACTTGTCGAAGAAACTCTGCAAACAGCTAAATGAGAAATTGAGTAAGTGGTTAGTGGCCATACCATTGCGGCAAAGACAAATGCCCCAGTGGCGGTGTTGCCTCCAATAAGATCACTGGTCAGGGAAAGGCTTGAGATGAGCAAGCCTGTGCCAGCTATGCCCATAAAAGCAGCCACTGCATAGACTTGGTACGTCTTATAGCTCTCATTATCACCGAAATATATCCAAACCGAGGTGAGCACACCAAAAATAGCGCCCACCACTAATGTTACCTGGAAGAAAAAGTCAGATTGGATTTATACATTATTATTGTATTTACTCGGGAACCAAATCGTGCTGACAATGGTTTGGCTGCGAATGAAAAGACTAAACCAGCAAAGTAGGTGGCAAATGGGTTGATGGCAATGGTGCGCTATGGAGAATGATTTCAGTCTAAGTTATTAAGTTAAGCTAGTCAGTACCTTGGGTAGCCGAAGGAAGTACTGCAAATAGAGAGGAGTGTAGACCTGGGTCACGTTGAAGAACATTCGGGCGAACGTGTACATGATGGTGATTTTCCAGAAACTGAATGAGCGGAACCAGTGGTGCCATCGTCTTTGACCAGTCTTGACATCCTTTAGTCTACGTTCGAACTCTTCTGGGTCAGTCATATAGCTTATAGAAGGTCGTTTAGCCGAGGTAGGCTCGTCCTTCTGATTGGCCAGCAAAGTTATAATGCCTTGTGAACCACGAGTGCTCCGCAAGTAACGTTTCGTCTCTACCGAAAACACCGACGGGCGAACCTTGCGAGGTTTGGCGGCTTGGTCCGGCTCGTGTACAAACAAGTGGAATAGGACCGAAAAGAATATTCCAATGACGCATACGATGTAGGACACATACTGGGGGAAGGAGGGTCAGTGACCGAACAAAGTTCATTGCGATCATTTACAGTAAAGATGTTGAGGTCCTCCTTTTGAATGGTGGTCTGAGTGTTGTCATTGTTGCCGTTCTTGTTGTCCAGGGACGTGATCACAAAGTATGTGACCGTGTACAGGCAAATGTTAGAAGCAATGGTCGCCGCTTGTCTATAAAGCAATCCTTTAGTGTCACATGTTTGCCATATGGTCTATATGGCACGAGCACTTCACCTGGTCTATGCATTTCCTAATAAGCTACCGGCTTTGTTCCTCCAATACTATCGTTCATTTGGCGTCACAAAGGCGACTTAATCTCGAGACTTGAGCCACTCGAGAGTCATTGCCAGTGCAATCACCGACTACTGTCAATGTCATCGTTCACCTATTGCTGCATGCAAACAGCAGTAGCAATCACTCGATAACTCATGTTCTACAAGTTGCTAATCATCACTAATCTCCGGTGTCGCACCAAACTTTTCTCTGTCTTTCACTTGAAATCCAAATTGTTCAGTATATGACACATACCTGTAGGAATTAAGGGCGATCCGTTCGTTGGTGTCGCTTGTTAGATCGGTAATCAACGAAACATGAGACACCTAAGAGAGATGTTTAGAGAAAGCGAAATTGTGTAGTGCAAACCTGTGTGGCGGCCCATCCTGCTTGGAATATGAACACTAAAATACCGTAGTAGATAAACTGTGCCCATTGTGGTGAATTGTCGCAGCCGAAGCAGTGGTTGTACACCAGGGGCACACTTATCGTATTCATGATCACACCCAGAAGATGCCAGGTCTTTCGACGACCATATTTGTTGCATAACCACATGTTGGCTGACTTGTCCGATTCATAGCCTACGAACGGTGAGGCGATTGCATCTGCAACCTGACCTAGCAGAAGAAGTGTGCCTCCGAGCGAACCGCTGAACCTGTACTGAAAGAAAAGTAGCGTATACGAGAACCAAATGGACACGGTTAGATCGTTGTAGATGTGACCCAGACTGTAGAAGAATTTGATCTTCCACGACAACTTAGATGGTAAGAGATTCTTGCCACTGTTGACACTGCTTCGATCATTGTTGTTTAGGTCGGTTATTTCCGACAAACTCGAAGCCTGGCTTTCATGGTCCTTGAGGTAACCAAACTGGTTGGCACTGCTTTGTGAGCCTTCTCGTTGCTCTGGGTCTGTCATAGCAAACAACACTCAAACAGAATTAAGATGATCAATGCGAATGGAGCGACAGAGTGTCTGTTTGGCCCTCTTTAGTGTCATCTAATTTAAATGAATTTCATTTTGATCTGAAGGGCGATAGCACTGCTTTATCTCACTGAGAGCATGACTAGTGATACTGTGAGAAAATGGACTGACTGTTCCAACCTGGTGGCTCCTGTCTGCCTATCATCACTGGTAGACACGATGCAAACATAGTCACCTGCTCGCGATACCAAACACACCGAAATAGAAATGCTAAATTGGGAAGGACAAGTACTACTGTTGGACACTATTACACCCGGATTTGGTAATGAACTCGACCTAGACTCTATCTTACTCGATTCTACCATCAATGTCTTGTGAGAGAGAAAGTAACCACTTGGCACTAATTTTAAATTAGTAATTTGCATGTCACAAATTCCAAACGAGTCTTCCAAGCATTTTTATCACAAAGTCCCGCAAGTGGGAAATGTACACAAAGTAGATCACTCCCATTATTGTTAATGTCCGCATTTGTCTCTTAGTTGATCAATTTGTTTTCCGAGTTGCATTTCCCAATCGGCACTTGAGTGGAGTTAAGTCTAAGGTCTTCAATACCGATCGAGATGCGAATCACGGCCGTCTAGCGCAATTCCCGGTGGCGGCTCACTGTGGTTGTTGCGACATTCGGAAAGCAAGCGGATTGGTCAATCTGATCCGACCGCAGATCGAAGGCAAATGCCTAATTAAAGCTTTCAGGCATAAACTCTTGTTAATGGCCTGAAATGCTTGCACCTCGATGGTGTCTTTTTAATTCGACAAATCATTTGCATTTACTTGGCTAGTAAAAGTCCCCGCATTTGGCGATTTGGTGCAATCTGTGAGAATGAGTTCGAGTATTGGCTTTGACACTATGACTCAGAGATGCGTACTTGACCTGCTCGGTCAAAGTGGCAAGCAGTTTCTTTCCATGTTCTATATCATGAGCATCGAAGAAAGCATCCAAGAGAACCCATACGATGTGCCCAACTACGAAATTCTGGTAAGTTGACACTGAATGTGGAAGTAGTAACTTGTATTCAAATATTAATATTTCACTTCACTGCACTGTGCATAGTTGTTTCCTTACTTGTCGTTGCTCATTTTTGTTGAGCAAGTAATTCGATTGTACCAACGAAAGGATCTGTCTCGATTCGAGGACTGTGTGATCAACGTGGGCTCGGCACTGATATTCTCTCTGACCAGGTGAGTGGCCCGGTTGTTTAGTGGTACAATAGCATTACAATGTTTTCCACTGCCACAGAGTTTTCTTGTTCGTGGTGGTGGTCCGTCTATTCGACTACATCTACACTAACCACCGACTACTTGACTTGCCACTCCACAGTCCCTGGACATGGCTCCTCTCATTGCTTTTGGTGGAATTTGTCTATTATTGGACTCATCGAGCGTTACATGAGTTGAATATTCTCTGGGCTGCCCATCAGTTTCATCACATGGCCGAGGACATCAACATTACCACTACAATTCGGGACTCAGTTTTGGACTTGATCATCTACGACGTTAGTGCTTGCTACATTGTTTTTCACTATTTAATGTTTTGTGTAGATTTTTCCCATTCCATTGGCACTGGTTGTGCCTCCTCAAATATTGGCTTTACACATCCAGTTCTCACTAATTTATCAGATTTGGCTGCACAACGAGGTGGTTGGTCACTTAGGGCCCCTTGAGTACTTGGTCAACACGCCTCGTCAGCATAGAGTTCACCACGGCAAGAATCCCTATTGCATCGACAAGAATTATGGTGCTTTGCTGATGATTTGGGATCGAATTTTCGGGACATACCAACAAGAACTGGACAACGAGAAGATAGTGTTTGGTTGTGTCTCGTCAACACCTGCCACCTTTGACCCAATCACTCTTCAATTCGGATATTACCGCGATGTTATCGCCAAATTCAAACAAGTCCATGGCTTTCGAAATAAGGTGTATGCATTGCTAAAGGGACCAGGATGGGCTCCTGGAAAGCCTCGTCTAGGCCTGTTGAGCGATGTACCACTGCCAGATCTGAACGCTTGCAAGTACACCTACCAGCCTTACATCGCCACCTGGAAGAAGGTGTACGTGTATGTGCACGGCTTCATCATCGCAATGGGCTTTTATCTGATGGCTGACCATCCCCTCATAGTACGGCTTGTTTCACTGAGTTAAAACTAACACTGTTCATACCTTGTAGCGCTTTTCCCCGTCCAAGGGACTGCTGTGTATGTTGTACGTGCTCTTTGCACTCACTTCATTTGGCGCCATTTTTGACAACAGGTAAGGACATCTTGTCTGGCTTATCGCTTATGTTCGCTTCTTTCAAGGTGGTTTGTAGAAATAATTGAACTGAACCGTTGTATGTTCTACTTTGCCTTTGATCGTTACTTGATTTCATCGGTGCAATGGCCTCTTGGGCCTACTCAGCAGTTCCTTGTTCACAGTTTCCTTTGGTCTGTCCGTGTGGTGCACCTAGGCTCCATTCTGTTCTGGCTAGTCCACTACCTGGCCCGAATGCACCAATCCAGAGTCATCCTCGGCAACAGATCTCAAAACAAATCTTCTGGCCAAAGCGAATTCAAGAACAATCCAAGCATTGAATTTGAGAGCAATACATCGAGTCGAGCCCGAATGCGACCTTCAATTTTGTTGAGCATCACTTTGTTGACAAGTTTGAGTGTGGCAGTTTACGTGGTGATTTACTTCTTTACGGTACCATCCTGTTCAAATCTGTTCGATTCCAAATAGTTGAGCATCGGATAAAATTGAGTTTGGATAGACCAATGACAGTGTACTGAGCAATTGATTGCTCAAGCCACTCCAGTTCTCATGTACAGTTGAATCGAGGTGCTCGGCACGGACAATAAAGACGAGTGCTTCTCACCAGTGAGAGCGGTCGCAAAGCTGCGAACAGCACTAATAATGCACTAAGTTAATTAATACGAGTGAGTCGTTAATTGTGTCACCATTTCGTCAGACCAGTCGACAATCGATCGATCGATCGCCATTGACGGACAAACGATGCGGTAGATATGGCTTTGGTGTAGTGATGCTCCGCACTGACCATAGGGACCAAATGAGATCGAAACAATGACCATAGAGGAGCACGAGAGAACGATTGTCCTCCAATTGCGCCCAGGCGATCACTTAAATGGCCATTTTCAATCGATCGCATTTCAGTGGTGCACCATGCCTGTCACTGTGCTCATTTGCTCAGCCATCTTTGTGTGATCGCACTTTGTACGCTTGTGGTTTGCGAGTGCTTCGATGTCATCGGCAAGTAACTCCGAACAGTCAGTGAGCAATGCTAAGTACTGTGAGACTTCAATTCTGTGGAAGAACGTGACCCTCATGACCTCTCTGCACCTTATCTTCCTGTGGGTCTGTGTCAGTGCCATCCAGGGCTCTATCAGCTTATACACTGTGGCTTTCTTCTGGCTGTACGCCTTCTGGAACGCATTTGGCATTTTGGCAGGTGCCCATCGTCTGTGGTCACATCGCTCGTACAAGGCTCGGTTGCCTTTGCGAGTGCTGCTAATGTGCATGCAAACTGCTTCTCTGCAGAACGATCTCTATGACTGGTGTCGCAATCACCGGGTTCATCACCGCTTTTCGGAATCCAACGCCGATCCTCACAACTCAAGGCGAGGCTTCTTCTTTGCACACATGGGCTGGTTGTTGTGTCGCAAGCATGCAGACGTGAAACTGCATGGCGGCAAAATCAACATGGACGACTTGCTGTAGGTTATTGCCTGCTGTGATACTCACCGATCACTCCCAATTCTTCCTAGGGCCGACCCAGTGGTACGCTTCCAGATGCGTCACTATCGAATGCTGGTCCTATTGTTGTGGCTTGTTTTGCCCATTTCGGTGTCGTTGTACTTTGAGGAGAGTCTACTCACCTCGGTTCTAGTCAACTGCTGGCGATACGTAGTGTCGTTGCATAACACTTGGCTGGTCAACTCTCTGGCCCATTTACATGGCTCACGACCATATAACCGAAACATTGAACCGAGAGAGAACAAAATTGTGGTAAGTGATTGATTGATTAATTGACTACTCAATGGACACTCATTGAACTTAGGCTTACTTCTCGCTGGGAGAAGGCTATCACAACTATCATCACACCTTTCCTTGGGACTATTCGGCATCTGAGCTGGGTTGGCGAGACAATTACAATTTGGCCACAGCGTTTATTGACTTCTTCGCTTGGTGTGGTCTGGCATACGATCTTAAGATTCCAAGCCTAGCAATGGTACTGAAACGGATGGAGCAGTCGGGTGAGAGACTGAGCAGTGTCGAGTTGACTCGACGACTTGACAGATCACAAAGAGCTGCTCGAACGATACGAGACACTTTGGTTGGACTTGGCACGCTCACCGTGCCTGTTTGGGTGCTGGCACTGGGCCGAGTGCTCTTTCTATGTGCGACAAGCTCTAGTTGACTAGATCGATTTTATTCTTGTTTGCTTTGTGTCCAATTGGTCATGAACAAGCCAACAAACACGCACCGACAGCACGCGACCTAATTAAATGTGCTTCTATTCAATTTTGTGAACAAAGTTTCGATGAGTGTTCTTATTTGTGTGCCTTGATCAGGTCGACCTGTCTGGTTCAGAACCATTTCTCAAGACTGTCTCCATATGACATATGCATGTGCTAATCTAATTCTTGACGAACAGGCACTGTCAAGTGGTCTTTATTGAATTTCGTTTTGAGCTCTAATCCGATTTGTCAACAGTAATTCGATTCCACAGATTTATTCTTACCAAAATGGAATCAATTGCATAAAGACAGTGCCAGTGCATAGTGCCAGCATGAGCAGTGAACCAAATCGACGCTGCTCATTTTGGTTCAATAACTTATCGATGTGACATTTTCCATGCACCGAGTCAACACAAAACAAGTTTTGCTTTTCAGAGTTGGGCGATTCAGTGGACATTGAGCAGTAGACTAGAGCTATATACCTGGTCAAATGTTCATTAGCATTTGGCATACTTGATAGCAATGTTTGTTCAACAAGCTGTCTAATGAGCTAGTAAGACGTCCATTTGAGAAATTCAATGGACAACACAACCAAACATGGCACTGCAAACACAATTCGTTGGTCAGTGTACACTGTAGCAAGACATGAAATTATTCAAGATGAACGACTCGAAAGGAAGCAAACCCAATTTAGGTCTCGTCAAAGGATGGGACAAAGTGCGCAGTTTGTTTTCAAATGTGGGCCAAGAGGAACGCAAAGGAGTGAGTTTGTTGGTGAGCCTGAGTGAAGCTTTGTTTGGCCGACAAGGCCTCAATTCACGGACTAATTCATCGACTTACTTGATTGTGCACTACGTGCTGCGACTGACCATGTTGATTCTTTGTTTGGTTGGCTGTTTTGCCCAAATCGGAACCATCATGAGCCTCTACTTCAGCTATCCAGCAATTGTGTTTGTCGACTTGCACCAAATGGAGAAATTACTTTTGCCTGGAATTACAATCTGCAACGAGAACAGGTGATAGCAAAAGTGTGCCATTTGGAATTAATGCATTTCCATGCAGAGTGATGCGCTCCAAGTTGCGGGCCTACGACCTTCAATTTGCCAACGAATGGAACCGTCTCATCAACCAGACTGGACAGCAAAGCAAAGCACTCAAGTTGGTAAGTGCCTGTGCAGTGCACTCGAGTCTTTCACTGTTTCCACTGATCTGTAGTACCAACAACAACTGATCGACAATCTCATTCGAACGATGCTAACCAACCTTACTGTGGCACAGTTCATGGCATATGGCAATACTGCGGATAACTTTCTTGATGTTAATTTTTTCAAATGTGCCTCGGACAAAAGTCATCCCAACCAGAAGTGCATGTAAGTTCATTGATCAGATCATGCTTCCATTTGTCGATCTATTGCCTCGCAGTCTTCTTTCCAACTTGTTCACTACTGCCCAAGAAAATGGAAATTGCTTCACTCTGTTTCACAAGTCCACTTCAAATGAATTGGAAAAGATTGCCATCAATTCCGGACTGTCAGAAAGTGCGGTAGTACGCGGCTCAATCAACGAATCGGTAAATATTGAAATGTCTTTGAAGCCATTCGCACCCAACGAAATTATCCGACTGCGAGTGAACTTCCGAGAGGATGAGTACACCACTCTAAATGAGCCTGTCTCGGGACGGTTCATCATTCATTACAATCGTGAAATCGCTGTTATCCGTGAGAAGAGTTACCGGATTGAGCCGGGCAGGTATTACATCTTTTACATCACCAAACTTACCGACGAATTGTTGCCCGCTCCATACTTCACCGACTGTCGTGACTACAAGCAACCCACAGAAGAAAGCTTGAATGGTCAAAATAAATCGCACAACATTCTATTCAGCACACCTTCGTCCAAGAGCAACTGCATCATCGGTTGCATTGCCAAAAAGACCATACAAACGTGCAACTGTTGGCCTCCTGAATTGCCCTTCCTGTACATAGGAGTAGACAACATATCCATAAACTCACTCAAGTGGTGTGACTGGAGGGAACGCCCGCCAATTGAGAATTGGCAAGACAAGCCAAGCCACTTGACATGGTTCCAGTACTGTTTCAATGTGCACGAAACTGATTGCAATCGCGACTGTAAGTCTGACTGCAGGTTAGTGGTGACTCAGTGGTCCCTTGTCCCTGGCTTGTCTACTTGCTCGAATACAGTTTCTATTGCAGTCTTGACAGATACCGAATCTCGAAGGAGGAAATTGAGTGGCCTTCTCGTGAGAGAATTGTAAGTCTAAGCTAGGGGTTGTTCCATCATTTACCATATTGTCCAATTTTGAAGGAACGAAGTGAAGAAGGAGAGGAATTGAGACAATTGCGAATTTGCTGTTCGGTAATTTCCATCCGTTATTGGACTGCTGAGCAGAAGATCAACAAATACAGGCCTCGATTCGAGGTAAGCCAACATACAACATAGGCAAAGAGTCACTCGCTTTTCTTTGTGTGTCCAAAAAAGCTTGCTGAGTTCACTTCATACGTTGGTGGCTTACTTTCAATGTGGCTTGGCTTTTCCCTGTTTGGCTTTTATGGTTTGAGTGAACGATGGCTGGTTCGACTGGTGAATCATTTCCTTGAGAGGCGCAAATTGAACCAAAGACGTCAGGCGGCAAGTATCACTCACCTTTCTGGCATCAATCGTTTGGTAGCCAACCAAAATTCGCCGAGTGCGCTCAAATCGAGCAGAGTGCAAGATGTTATGAGCCGAAACAGACAGACCCCGTTTGTACGAAGGATTTCTAAATGGCATGCTATCTATTGAGATGAACACAGCTTAGCAATAACTGTCACTTACTGGAAAGCAAACATAATGAGCTCAGAACCTTGGTTCACTTGTGAAGAATATGTTTATTGTAAGAAGTTGTAATATGTTAATAGAATCACAATGAATCAATCAGTGGCACAACGGTACTCAATCGAACCAATAAGAGGACATTGTACTATGGACTAGTGGAGGTTTTGGTGCACTTGAAGCAAACCATCTCGTGTCCACTCGACACTCAGCGAGTGTCAACAATGTCCTTTGAACAGTCTCTATTAAGGAATTTTCCAGTGTCTCAGTAAATTAGTGATGCGGTTCGAGGAATTGAAGAATGGAAGTTCCGATGGAATGCTTCTTGTGGTAGCGATATGGTTAGGGGCAAATCAAATTAACTCACAGACGGACATTCTCAATTTAGGGCGATAATAGGGAAATATCTAATACAAACGGATCGCTATTTATGGTGAGAATTGCAGTTGATACCAAGAAAAAATGTACTGACAATCACCAAAGAACGCATTTGTGCTTGGGATTCATCCTACTATCAATAGGACATTTGAATGCATTGGAAAACTCGTTGAAATTAGCTAACGTGCCGAAGACACGAATCTGTGGTGGACTGTGCACATTTTTGCGAATATCACTCTCAATATCGTCAGGGTCCATTTGATTGCACCACATCTACATAAAAACTAGATAGTGACTTTTCACTCTCTAAAACGAAGAAAACTTACATGAGCATAAGAAATAAAAAACAGTTGTTCTGGCGTATATATTTTCAGTGAAGCAGGCATTCGTAGGTCTGGGGATGAGCTTGTTTGCTTTTGGTATTTCTTGAAAGCCTGAAAGGTAAAAGCTGATAAGCAAAACAGCAGGTGACCCAAAGCAGACTCACGTAATAAGCTTGTCGTAATCCTCCGTTGTCGGCGATGTTCTCAGCCAGTGTTTGGTTCCCATCAATCTAATCGAGTGGTAAGAATGAGTTTAGTGAAACGTAAAATCCTGTTAGAAGTCGTGCTCACATTAATGGAATCATTCATAGTAAAATTAGAATACTGCTCCACGAAACAGTTGGTTTTGTCGTTGAAGCTCTCCAATGTTTTATCGGTCCACCAGTTTGTCAAGGCACCTTGATGGTCGTATAGCCGACCTAAAAAATATCTCATGAAGCACTTGTTTGCACTTGAATGGTTTTTACCAGTGTTGTCGAATGCATGTGTCATCTCGTGACCAATGATCATGCCCAACGAGCCAAAAATAACCGCTCTATAATAAATAGCAATCTTTGTGTTGAATCAATTGAGTTGATGTACTTACTTGGGCAATGTTGGTACGTAGAAAGGGTACTGTGCAATTGCCACAGGTATATCTGCACGGACAACAAATCTAGTTAATACGAGAACATTGGTCATTGGTGAAACTCACAAACGCCATTGGTTGCAAAGTAATAGAATGCGTTGACGTCGATGATCTGACGATGTCCAGGCCAACTGCAACAGATCAATTTAATTAGACATAGACGCGGAAAGCACTGAACATCCTAAACGCTAACATATCAAGTAACGCGCTAATCGTACGGTTGTTTTTAGATATATCTATAAGGCATATGACTCGTACCTCAGTTGTGCACTTGTGCCACCTAAGGCTCGTTCACTATGTTGTTGTTTCAATAACGAATGACCGGCGTCGTTCACATTAACCACCGAGTTGAAGTAATCATTTTGATTAATATTAGTGAACTTTAATTAAAGAGTGATTAGATTTACTGAAGTTCAAGTGAATTCATGTACAGTGCTTACCATGTCACAGTACTGTTCGAATTGGGTTTCATTGCCGTACCATTCAGGGAAGCCTATGTTCATCGACATGCTATTCAACTTGGTAATTGCCTCATTGATTGTCTCTTTCTCCATCCAGTTGCTTTCAGTCAACGATTGGTAAAATGATTCTCTGAGCAGCTTAACTAGCAAGTCAACATCTTTTTTCCACGTACAAGTAGTACAATTGGTAGCTGGTTGATTGATTGGTAACTGGTCAACTGGTTCATGCTTATGCACATCGATCACGTACAGGTATAGTTTTCCCAGCAATTCTGGCAAATAGAGTGAAGCTTCTTCAAAGCAAATGTTTTCAAACTGTTCATGTGCAGTCGCAGAATTTGCATCTAACTTTGTTGTGAGAAGATTGATCATTTTAGAAGTTGTGTGGCCAGCTAAACTCATCACCATGTTGGTAATAAAGTAATTTGATATAACACTGTAAAGCAAAGCAATTAGAAGTGAAATTAGTATGCAACAATGCACTCATTTATATTACCTATTTTCAGTGGATTGTAGTAACTTGCCCAATTCCTTGAGATAATCAGGGTCAGGCACAAAGAACTGTTGAGTGTCAGTCACCTTAATACCAAACATTTCTTCAACTAAAAATGTAAGATTGAATCCCACCATCTTTTCGATTTCAGTAAGATTTTTCATGTAGATAGTGTAGTTCGACTGAAGTGCTAGTGTTGGAGACATTGGTTTAGCATGATATTCTAATTTATTTTGCACATCAGAGATATTTTCGAAATTGTAATCCAGGTTAATTTCAAAGGCCGTCATATTAAGGCTATTGGGGTCCTTGAGCGAGCTCACTTTTAATTCCTTTATCACTTCCTTGTATTTGACTGTCATTCTATCGGTTGTTTGTGGTTTGGGGACTATGCTGGCGCTCCGGCGGCCTTCAAAACTGAACGAAAACTCACGAGTTGGCCAAAATTTTTTAAAATGCTTAAGATTGACAATATTTTCTTTAGCTTTATATGGAGGACTTATCTGTACAATGTAAATTCATAAGACAGCTGATTTTACGATTATTTCTGCGCATGCTTACTCGGAATATGGTGTTCTTGGAATTCTTATGGTCTGTCATTGCTTCGATTCGAAAGAAGAAGAATAGATTGAGTTTAGTTAGTCGGAAATATGTCTTTTCAAAGTTGAACGACTTGTCAGTCCATTCTTCGTCGATCATGGGCCATCCACCTAGCTCTTCTATCAACTTGAATAACGAACGATATCCAGAAATGTCTCTTTGCTCTGGTGAGTATTACTTAGTACTTAGTCACTGTTACTCATTGTAACAAGCTATAGCTTACTTTGGTTTATACATCCTTGGTAGAACTGGTTCAATTTTTCGAAATAGGTTGCATTGTGTATCACATTTGCGAATTTTTCTTTGTTATTTAAGAGTCCTACTCAAAAATGCCAAATTAGTCAGACGTTAATCAAGACGGAAGACTATTTCTAACCTGTGAGTTGCTTTCGGATGTCGTAGAAAACTCTCTCAAAATTATTCCATGATTTGAGAAATTTTGGAATTGGGTAAAATGAAGCGTAATTGCCACATGTGAATTTGTAAAAGTCATCACAAGGATTTACATTCTTGTCCAATATATGGGTTAAAAGACCAGCTGTGGGAAAATGTTGAATGTCATTGAACCATATAGACGGATTGTCGTACTTACTGATCTCGATGCAATTGTCATTTCTGCAGACGTTGTCATCGCTCTTGGCAACATCAAAAGTTACATCAGAATACGAATCCGTTTCACTACTCTCCTGTGGCCATTCGTCATCTGCATCTATTGGGTAAACGATTTAATGGTATCGATTATCCTATGCAGAGGCGTTTCTCCTCTGCCTTCGCACTTGACTCGACGCCCGAAATAGCACGAGCAGCGAAAGGCCATTATGTAAAGTCTAAATTAGATTGTACCCTTTCAAGCACTTAGTGAGTCTCTTGTCTGCAATTTGATTTCTCCCTAGACTCTGACGAACGTCAACAATGAGCACGATGTCAGATGACAATAACAAATGTCGTTAAGACACCTAGACACGCAGAGTGCAGCACAGACATAGAGAGTCTCTATTAGAGACTATTATAAAGGCATCTCTCTGGCCTTGTCCACCGTTACTTACATTTTGTGTTCCAGTTCTTTTGTCCTTGCTCGCTTGATGCTTGATTGGGGTTGTATGGAATGCTATTATTATCACTGAAAGTATTGCCTTGCTTAGACTTGAGTGCTACACAAGTGATTGAATTTATAGACAGTGCTGCCACACACAACACTGCCAAGCAAACCATTCTAATGCCGGCTTGAGTGGAATGACCAAACCACTTGACTTCGAGTCCCACTCGCGTACGCCATTGTGGTGATTCACTTTGCACTAAACTACGTGATAAATGCGATTTAATTGAATTGTCAATTGAAGAGTTCTTGGTGATCACTTCTGTGTCACGGCATCGTTGTCGTTTTAGCCACGACTCTTCTAATGAATTTCTCTGGGCCTTGCTAAGTTGACTTTGACATGAATTTGTACTGAATGAGAAGTCTCGAGATGAGTTGACTGAACAGATAGGTTCTTTTAATTGATCACTCATTAACTCATTCACCTTCATTGTGGATGCGATTGCACTCGCAACTAACTGACAATGGGACTTCATTATAAATGATCTGGTGGTTTCTTGCTGTGAAAACTTGTCCGATGCCCTTGCAAGTGACTGTTCCCTTCTTGTCGAGGTTTGTGGATACGATGACCTGTAAATTATTTTTGTCAGAAGGAGATCTAATTGAACTAAACAGACAACCTTTCTTATCAAATGCAATTGATATTGCTTCATTGAGTTATTCTAGTGCATTCCAACTGCATCACGATGATAGCTCTAATGTCTTCCATTAGATTGCCCTCATTTGTATATATTTAGGTGTTAATCGAAATCGAAATAAACTTCTAACCAAAACACTAGACACTATCTGGTCTACATTAGTTAAGCCCAAATGTCCTCTCTCAATTCATAAAAGATACAATACAATCGTCACCCAATCTCACAGATGTCTGAACATTCAATAAAAGCAGTAGTATAATTGACGATTAAACCTAATTGGATACGAACGTCTAGTCTATTGCTGTGCGCATTAATCGGGTCTGTCTGCAAAGTTCACTTACTTCCATTCACTGTGCAAGCTTTTCACTTGATATCGTTGGGAGTTCATTGTAGGACCGTTTGTAGCGCGAACTCAAGCAACTTGGTAGTGCACCTTCACGGTTGAATTCACTGCCTGAATGTGATCACACCGAACACAGATTGGAATAATCGAATTCGACACCAGTGCACTTGACCGGAAGAGACCAGTTGCACCCTTGGCTCGATCGATTAGGGCACAAACAAGTGACACAACTGAGTGGTCGTTCACTGGTTATTCACTGGCACGGTTGAGTTGTTGCTTCATTGCAGTTCCAAAATAGACTCGGTGTATGGGTCAGTTGCCTAGTTGTCTAGGTTGTGAAATCGATTTGCATAAGGATTCCTTGAACTGTTATCATTTGAGACAATATAGTGCTCTTGGTGCTGATTTTACAGTTGTGACGGGATTCACTGGTCATGACACACTCGATACTGATCTACTTCATAGCGATCACTGCCACCGAGACCCTAAGTATGACAACTTTTATAGTGGATTGTTGTGACATTGCTGCCAAAGCGATACTAGCAAGACATCACTAAGGCCAACAGGTCTTCCAATGTGCCACCAATACAGGTGGCATTCTGTCTGTCTGCCCACTTATCACCGGTCGACAGATAAGACTAAGACATGACAATGGCATTGTGTTTGGCTCGGTCCGTGTGAAAGCACCTCTGTTGACAGTCAACAAAAAAAAAGTCGAAAGGCGCCAAAGTCTGGAGAGTATTTCTCATATGTCCGGTCTTGGTAAGTGGCATTCAGCTGCATTGTTCACAGTTAAATATAAAAGAAATGGATTGCTCAAACGGTGTGCACGTAATCTGGTAGCTCACACTAAACAAACGGCCAATACTGAACCGAAACCACTTGCCGCTGTGGTGTCTGGCTTAATTGTTGGTGTGATAGCCGATCCACTCTAGGTTAGCCAATCAATCATCCACTGGCGCCCTGTCTAATCGATTTTTTGGCTTTTAATCGCTTTCTGATGGCCACACTCCCAGCAAAGATCTTGCCTTTTAATTGCTTCTTGATGACTACCCTTCCATTCAATGTGCATTTGTCGGCTCGGCCACACATTCACTCACTGGCCACTTCTTTTGACACTTTCCGCTCAGAGAGCGTGGCTTCTTTTTATGGTATATTTGTTGTATTGCATTTTGGTCAGTCCACTATTGACAGTTGTCATCACTGCGCAAAGCATACCGTTGCCTAGAGTGTCGATTACCGAAATGTGTTTGGTTTGGTTTAGGCCACTCAATCTGACAGTGTTCATTGAAGGCCATTGCAGGAAAGCATCTTTAAGGCTAAGTGAGTGACCAGTGGCCAATATGTGGTCAGTGTTTGTCTCGAGGCGGATGTTCGTGTTAGTAATAAAATCAATGGACCACCGTCCATAGCATGCAATCATGCGAACTATTTGCCTGTGCGACAGCGTCAATTCAACGGCGTCTATTATTAGGCGATTCTGTGCACATCCTTAACATTGGACTTGGCTAGTCTTTTCTCGTGATAACAAGCATGAGTACATGGCACACTAGTCGAGTAGCAAATGTATTAATGATCCGCTGCATTGACAGAGCGCTTGCCGTGCAACCAGAAAATTAATTCAATTACTGCTATTGGCAGATCAAACGAGAACACTCATTTGCGACACCGAACGGCGCGGATTAAGTGTCCTTATGGTCATGTATGCAACTGATCGGTGATTACTGTTGGTCTTGCTGGCCACATGTTATGAATGCAGTCGAGATGACGTTCGCTCTACGACGGTCCACTGTTTCTTTTTACCGTGCCTCGACAAACACGCCCGAGTTAGACTGGGCATTGGCCTGGCCCAGTCAGTGCTGACAATTGTGAGTACTTGTGGGCAATAATTAAACGATCTACTTAGCCGACACGTCTCAGTCTACTCAGTCTAATTCTTTAGCTACCAAGACGACCAATCAATGCGAACTATTTGCAGTGGAGTGTTGTTTTGTTGTGCTCACTCGGTTGAGTTACATTCGACTCACTGGTCTGCCCTGTACTTGGCAAATAGTTTAAATTATTTATGCTTTATCTGATTTACTCGTCAACTTGGTGATTTGTTAGCAATGTTTGTACGGACTTGCTGCCAACTTCTTAGAACAAAGCGACCTTGTCAAATGGGTTAATGTTTTGCATTAAATTTGTTCATTCCGGTCTGGTTCGTGCCTTCAAACTCAAACACTAAAGTGCAACACACGAACCAAAAATATTTGCATTTAAATAAAGCTCAACTTGTTCAATCAGTTCCAATATGAATTGACACCAAGTAGGCAGACATTTGCAGTTGGGCACGATCTGCATTTCCATGCTTAAATTATCACTTTGCGCGACTCTTGCTTTCGAAATCATTCATTCTACTCAAATTAACAACTAATTTAAGGATTCAATTAGCAAGCGATCGAGTCGAACTACGGTTTGGCTATTTAAGAGGGCTCATTTTCGTGTAATTGGCCATTGATGTGATCGGTGGCCTTCCAAATGGACTCCACTTACTTTACCTTGCACTCTATTTGCTCTAGTGCCCTGTACTTGGCCTCGCAATGCGTTTCTTTTTGTGCACTCGCTTTTTTCCCATTTATTTGCCTGAACGGCATTCTCTTGTCGCTCTTTCTGCTCAAGTCGCTCTTCTTCAAGCCAAAGTTCGTAGAGAACCGTTTGAAGACGATCGCCATTGACCCAAGTCAAAGCTTGAATGAGTCCCACAATGGGCAGATTGACCTCGATGACAATAACGATCAAGATGAGCCAGGTGGTAATCCTAACGGGAGCAGTTCGTCAGTGTCGAACATTCGCTTAATGATCAATTCCCGAATTCAGCAACTGTACACCAATGACTTGTCCGACTCGTTAGAGTACCTCTCGCCAAGCAATGACCTTATCAAGCTCAAGGAAAAGATTGGCTCTGGTTTTGTGGGGGTGTTGCACAAGCTTCACATCGAACGGCATGAACACTATGCAAGCAACGTTACCGACCAATCGGCCAAATGCGCAAAGCTGATTGACTTGAAAAGCTTGCGAAAGATTATTGAAGAAGTAAATGGCGTTGGAAAAATTTCGACAGGAGGCGACACTCTTGCTAGTCTCTTCAAGTCGAGCACAAAGCGTTCGGTGTTGGCAAGTATGTTGCTGCAGCACTACCAACAATTCCTGGAATATGCTTGCAAGTTGGAATTGTCAAGCTCAAAAACGCGAAGCTTGTCTCGTCAACCACACCTGCTTTTTTACGAGCAAGTGCTAATCTACGACGACAAGTGCCATAGTCAACGGGCCCACAAAAAGGTATTCAAAGGCCTCGGACAGGCGGACAAGCACCACTTGCCCACTCTGTTGCTGCTGGTAATGCCTCACGCCAAGATGAACCTTCGATCTTCCTTACTTAGCGAATGGGGTCGCTTTAGTTTGGACACGGTATCCGAATGGGGTCGCCAAATTGGCAAAGGGTTGTGCTATCTTCACCAAGAACTTGGAATGGCTCATCTCAATCTCAAGCCTGAGAACATTCTTCTTTTCGAGGTGGGCAAGGATTCTTCGTCGCCATTACATTCGCGGTACACGGTCAAGCTAAGCGACTGTGGCAGTGCCTTTCTGCTGCCCACTTCAAGCAAGGTGTTGTCCCAAAGCCACGAGACTAGCATATACACCATGTCTACTCCTCAGGTGGATAAATTCAGTGACAAGTTTGAAGAGAGCGTGCAGTACGACATTTACTGCTACGCCATGACTTTGTTGCTTATGTTGGTTGGCTACGAGAGTTTTGGCAAGACGTTTGTTTTGTCTCAATTCCCGACCGGTCTGGTGAGCACAGCCAGATACCAATTGATGGGAACCATCGAGGCATACGACCGAGCTCGCATTCCCCAAACTTTTGTTGACTTATTTCGGCAAATTTTTTCCGACAATTTGTCGAACACTCGATTGACTGTGGCTCAAATACTAAAACATGCCGCCTTTGAGCTTTCCAAATAAAAGGACAAGCCTAATTAGCTGCTAAGATCACGATTAATTTCAGTGGAAAAATTGGCACTGTGGCGACATAATAAGTTGATACGTTTGATGGCGATGTGTGACTGCCAATCGTCCGTACAAATAGTACACAGAAACAACAGTGCTCCTGACATATATGGCCAATAGACATTTGTCATTGCTGCTTGACAAATGATATTTCATAGCCAGCACTGTCGACGGTCGGTCCACTTTGCCAATTGTCACCACCACCAACGGCCGTTCAGTTCTATGTAAATGAATGCACTAATGCGAAAGGGTCCATTGAATTTACCAGCAAGGCATTCTCGAAAGGGAAGCTGAATAGCGGCCGCTATACTGTACTTGAACGTACCAACTTAACGTAACAACTACCATGAAGGAGTTGATCACATTGATGGCTGGCGGACACCACCTGACGCCGTCGCGAACCTAGTGCACCCATTAATGGTGGCCTGTAGAGTAATGCTTTATCCTCCTAAATGTACGGATGTCCATGTGAGGAAATATTATTGCCTTTGTCGTGCAAACAATTGAATTATGTCAATCACGTTGTTGCTGTTCACTTGGAAGTGAGCTCAGAATATCAATTAGGCAAGTGTCGTTTGAGAGATTTCATGGTCAAGTGTGCAATTACTCTTGCCGGTCTCACTGCACTGCCATATGACAGGATTGCTTCAGTACACTGGCCAGAGGGGCCATGTCCGATCGCAAGATTGGTGACAATCGCCAAAGATCAGACAATGGAGTCTTATTGCCAAATTTCATGGCAGACGGCTCTTTTCTTGTTTCTGTCTGCAGTGCTAACGCCGATATTGCCATATTATTGCCTGTGTTATTAATGTTGGAATTTCTTGGAAATGATCCTTGTACTAACTCGTACCCTGCCATTTGATACACGACCGACACTGAACGTGCCAAATTGGTTCAATTGTACCAATTGGGACTCGTCAGTGATGGTCATCTGGGTGAATATCTTGACACCACCGGACAGAAATCAATGCACACCACGCTTGCCTTATTTGCGGACAATTGACAGCAGTGGGTGATAGTCGGTACGGACTTAACAGTACAATCGTTGGTATTAATTCTATGGCGAGCACATTCACCACTTGATAGCTTCTTGGCTGACTTGTGAGTAACTCGTTATTGCCAATTGCATTAGTGGAGAGGCTGTGAGAAGCCTAATTTGGCTCTAATCGAATAGCGCGAATAGTACCGACCTTGTTGTGACGACGTTGCAGAAGTGTCTCAACTCAGTAACCAATTTAGTGGTGCTTCACTGTCATTGGACAAATGGTTCGAGGTAATAACGACTTAAAGATGGAATATTTCGATAGCTACTTGCCCTGGCGTGCTACATTTCCATATTATTGATTCTCTCGTTGGTCGGACTGGCTGCTTAATGCTCCGAGGCAGACCGAAAAAGACCAAACAGCGGTCCATTTTCAGTGATGCTTGCCACTTTATTGATGTCCCTTGTCCGCCAATTTATTCTAAAGTCTAGTCACAAGTTCACATCATGATGCCCAGTCCGTCGTTGGACGTACTCCGGTGGTTCAGTTGTCCAATTGAACTAAGCAACTCATCTTTTCAACTCATCATTAGTTCATTGGACAATGGCCACTGCAAACTTTGCCACCACCAAAGGCTGATTCAATTATGAATTCTGCTCTGTGCTTGTTCATTGGACCGATATTTGATGCAAGCCTCTCCGTGTACACATGCATGTCCGCCCACCGCTGCCAAGCCATAATCCAAGCTAATTGATAAGCGTGTCTGTGTTCTTTCGCGTTATGCTCATTGTTGGCAGTGTTTCCATTCAAGTGCTTTAATAGAGCTCAATTAAGTCTAAACGGTAAAATCGATTTTTCCATTTGCGCAAACATTCGCAGTGATCTTTTGCATTGCTGTCCCAGGCATAACTGTCCTAACAACCATATTAGCGGGCACTGAGAATATCTCATGTGCGACACACTTGCTCCGCATTATTTGGCAAAATGTTCCATTGAAAATTCGTGGAGAATGTAGAAATAATTATGTGGAAAAGTGAAACTATATTGCATCGCTAATTAAGTGACTTTTATAATTAGCGACGAATTAATTAAACTCAAACGAGGCTATAATTGAATGGCTTGCCATAATGTTGCCATGCACGGGTAGACCCATTGAAGCTCATCGAGGCAAGCATCAGTTTAGTGTATACACATTAAAATGTTACCTTATTGCTGGTGCTATACCGTAACTGCAATAAATCAACTTGCATTTGCCGGTCTCGATGTCTGAATTGGACTAGAAAGGCTATGTGTTGTACGGACCACTCTTCTGGTGTGCTCACTTTTCTCTTGGGCAAATACCACTTTGGTTTCAGTTGTTTTCCTCACTCGTTTGTTAGGTCTGGTTGCGTGTCGTGTTTGTGTGGTATGCTTTGTTGTTCAGAATCAACGTGCACACGAAGCCTGCTCAGTGTCAACAAGACTTGAAACGATAGTTTTAATTGAATTACTCGATCTCGAGTGGAAGTAATCTAATTTGAGTAAAGCACTTTGTGACAATTAAGCAAGTTCTTTCGAATGGAAACATTGTCGCCCGTCTAGACTGACCCGAGTTGATTTTTCTGTTGTGATTGCGGATTTATTTACCTAATTTCCTTGGCTTGTTTCAAGTTAATTTATTCAATATTAAAAGGGTTTCAATCCACGCTAAGGAATTATCGTAACTCGAATTAACATTAAAAGAACTTTCCAAGTGCAGCTAAACTGCACTGAGCCAAGCAGTAAGCTCGAACCAAATCCTTTCATCGTTTTTGGCGCGCATTCTCACTCGAAACCATTTCTGGATATCTTTGGGGCCGGCTGAGACGGTGGTAGAGGCAGTGCTGGGTGCTTGGCCTGTCGACCAGTTTACAATGACACAGCAGTCACACCGACTTCTACCAGGTCAGTGTTGTCGATAGTCTGCTGATTTGGTCGCATCGACACTCTTGGTCATTGCTGTTGCCATCGCAGCTGACAACCGACCGAGTTGACACTAGCTCCTGTGTGCTTGCCTTGTACCATCACGATTCGTTTCATTCGAAATAATTGCGCTCACATATAGAATCCAGATATCTGTCGTAATTTGTGAAACCTGACATATCTAAGTGAATGATTGGCCGAATTGTTTGCTTTATTTGCTGTCGGGTGTTAATGCACAACTACGAGCAGCAATCATAACCGTTATGTCCATCGATCTAGCGAGTGAGCAATCGGCAAGTCAAATCAATCCACTTCACCGATTACTATTTGAACGTGTGACCAATATGAGTGCGGAAAAGGTGCACCCGAATTACCTACAGGCCAGTTCCAATCTCACTTTTGCGACCAACGAATTCGTTGACTCTGAAATGGGGGGAGACTTGCCGCCCACCTTCAACTTGACCATCAACGAAATCCGCGCCTTGATCAAAAATTACAAAAGCGAGTTTGACGCTCGCAACACAGTGATAATTATCTTTTACATGTCGATCGTGTTGGTCTCGCTGTTCGGCAATCTGTTTGTGTGTTACGTCATTCTGAAACGAAAGCGAATGCGAACCTCCACAAACCTCTTGATGGCAAACCTGGCAGTTTCCGACTTGCTCATGACGGTGATCAACATTCCTTTCAACCTTGCCCGTATTCTGCTCAACGAATGGCCTTTCGGGTCTTTACTGTGCATTATGGTGCCCTTGGTTCAAGTTACATCTGTGTATGTAAATATTTACTCATAATGCACCTCTAATGCGGTGATGCATTCGAGCACTGACTTGACACGTTCATTGGAGAGCTTAATTAATGTGGATCGTCACTCACTCTATAATTGTTGTTTGCCATTTGCATTAGCTGCATGCAGTCACAACTTTTCATGGGCTTGTGTGCAGCAAGTATGGACCAGTTAATGGCGATCTATTAGTGGTTCGCATTCATTTCGACATTCCATTTGGCAGTTGAATACTTGGCTCGCGAGTTGAGTGCTTTGTCACAATGAAACTGTCATACAGTAGTGTTAGTTGTGTGCCAGTTGTTATTCCAAACAGACTAACATTGTTTGACATTTGTAATTAAAATCACCAATCCACTGAGCTCTAGAGGCAACTTGGCCATGCACTCATGCCAATCTGTACTAATTAGCTAACTTACGGCAACACTGATTGGAGTGTCTTACCAAAAATGACGGTGAGGTCGAGTTCGTTGGATTGCTCTCAATGGAACTTTGTTACTCACTTGGCTCACACACATTCGATCCCAATCAAATGACATCACTCGAATGATGCTCGACCGACTTCCAATTAATTCATTCTCACTGTCGCTCGAGTGCTGTTGCTTTTCTTTCGATTTGAGCGGTTGTTTTATTTACATGCTCTACCGGAAATTGTTCATAATTGGACTTATAGAACAGGATTGAGTTGCCAATTAGCGGCGCAGATGAGTAGTACAGAGAAAGTAGACAGAAATGCATTTGAATTATTCACATTTTCAAAAGACTACTTTTTGTGCTTTTGCTCTATTCTGTATTGTGTATATTGAAATGAACATTGATTGTACAATCATTGATAGAAAGCAATTGACAATTAAGAATGTGCTCAATTGAATGGTCGGAATGTGTTGTGGTGGGTGTCTAATTTGGCGAAGTTGTCACTCGACACGGAAAAGGGGAATTTCATAAGCTCAATGAGTGCTAGCATGCTTCTATATTTAACTATCTGCCTGGCAACAATGCACTCGAACGCAACCCAAGTGGTCTCGTACTGGATAGATTACTGCATCCTACTAATTTGGCAAATTGTTCTATTCTCGGTGATTAATTGACTCTCGTTGTTAATTGCGTTTAATAAAGCCATTTGCTTGTGGCCAATGGCTTAATTACCCGTCCTGATGGGATAATTAGATGTGCTTTGTTGGACAGATGGCTCTGATCAAATTATTGAGCAGTGCATGGGAGCACTGGCAAATCTCGTGCTGTGATTCCTAGAGCAATCCAGCCCAGACCAGCATTGCTCGATTCACTGACGAGCTCGCTTATCTTCAACTGGACCGCTCTGCCAAGAATAGCTAATTACTTATTGATAAGGCTACGTCAATAATGCAAGCATCAAATTAATACATGTTTCTTGTTCTTGGCACAGTTCGCCTGATGGAACATTCATTATGCTTCTATTTGATTAGGCTGTGACTGATCGTGAGGCAACTCACAAGTGCAAGATTACTTCACCGGTCATGTGCCTTAGCGCATATTGACATCCGCTCAATTCAGGACAATTAATAAACACACTCAATTATTCAACAGATCTACTTTGTTTGCATTTTGTCATTCTTCCAAGCTGTGTTTGGAAGCTTCACTGCAACCTCAAAATGTTAATTCAAATTGTACAAAGCGACATGAATTATTGAGATGTACAGAATTGGTTGCTTCCATGACCAATGTTCACTTCACTGTGGGCGATGAGTTGTGATGAGGCAGGCTAATTAGTGACCGGCAATATTTGCTCACTATGTTGTCAGTAGTTGCGAGTGAGTTTGTCATGCCGAGATTGCTCAACAAGTCTATGAGAGAAGAACAGGCCAATTGTGGCTCGATGAGTTAGTATGTCATCGAAGGCCAGTTGGCGTATTAATTAGGACTGATCTAATTAAATATTTATGTATGACTCGTAGTACATGCTGATGAGCATGACAAACAAAGCCTGACCGAGCAGAATTTTACTTACTTTTGCCTCTGCCCGAATGATAGCAAATTGCTAAGGGAGGCCTAATTTAATGAGATCGGCAATCAAGCCAATTCGATTCGATGTGCAGCAAGCCAAGTGATGTTGCGTATGGAAACGAATGCGATATGCACTTTTGCAATAGATCCGGACCGATCGGCACTATAGAGCAGAAGTGCCTGTAGTGGTTCTCTCTGGCGCTCTATTACTCCCTGCAGACGATCAATCATGCAACTAGTAACTATTACCAACTAATTGCATTATTTAGACGGCCTCTCTATTCGGCACTGACCGAAAGAATGTCCCCAAAAGCAGTTTCCATTCTACAGACAACTTATTCTCCCTGTAATTTGACCTGAACAGGATCTTTTCCACAGCTAATTATCATTATTCGATTCGATCCCGAAAGTAAACTTCACTGCAAGCCATTTTACAATGTTGATGAATAATTAACGGTGACATAGTGTATGGTCCATAGCTTGGCGTGGTGCATCGGATTGCTCTCCATCGACAAATGTTATGTTCTGTTCGTTCTATCGGATAATCAATTTAAATTTGAATTGCTTGCCAGTTGAATACCATTTCGATGGATAACAAAATGCCATTTGCAAGCGAATTTCGGTAATTTTCCAAATTGATTAAACTTGTCTTAAATGGACGATATTTTATCTTCTTATTGGCATTATGCTTGGATGGCTTCACAGGACAGTTGATCTCATTACTATCTAATAGAGGATATACTACCGAAATGATCAATTGATTGTTGCCTATACAAATTGTGCCGAATGCTGCTTTGGTTATGCGAACCTATTTACATTCAGGTGGTTCAGTTGGTGAGGCGAATTTGCATTTTGTTCACTATAGCAGCTGCTCTTCACCTTGACTGTTGATCGATCCCAATGAATCGAGAAGTCATCGATGACGGAATTGCACGAGTGCCTACACTTAGCCAGTGCACGTCTTGCACTCCAATTTACTTTGTTCTTTTATTGACTCGATTTTATTCATATTTTCGCCAGTTTCCGCAAATTTGTTTATTTTCCATTTGTTTTCTATTATTGAGCGTTATTAAGCAAGTCAGAATTTACCCTCGCGCCTGCATTCCGGTAGTCAGACTTTCAAATATATTGAAAATCTATATAAAATCTCTGCTTGGCTGATGAGGCAAAACAAAATAACAAATGATTTTCTAGTTGATTTCTAATCTTCTTAATTTGGAGTCCAACTTGCCATCAATTAATGAGCCAGAAGTGTTTTCTTTCGTCCTCCAATAAACTCGTGATCACTGACAATCTGCAGATCTCTGAAGATCTGTCGGCAGGTTTCAATTACGATGGGTTTTGCCTACTGGAAGTCCCAATTGCATTTGACCGAGCGAGAGTGTTCTTAACCAAACAATAGATGCCCTAATGCAGTGAGATTCCTGCAAGAGCCAACAAATACCATTAACGGTCTGAGTCGAATAAATTACCTCTCTGTTTTGGTATGTAAGCATTGTTGGGCAACTCGATATCGCTTATTTATATTTCCATTGGCTCGAATAGAATTATTTACTCGATCACATGTTTGTTAGTGATCAATCATGCGGACTTTATTCCTTATTGCAGTCACTGACAATACATCACTTTAGTTAATAGATTTGTTTGTCCCATCCCATCACTATCCGTTACGGCTCTAGTGGTGTGCCTCGAGTGGTCATTGGAGACAATGTCCCAATTAGACCAGTATTGTGGGCGGCCAATTAGCAACATTCTAACATTGCACTTTGGCGACTGGCTATTTCAGTTGTTTGTCGTGGGTGACATTTTTGGTCACTAGACCCATGAAATTGCACACAAATTGCTTGAACACACATACCAATTTGTTCAAGTCTAATGGCTGGTCAAATAGCGAATTGGTATTTGCTCTTTGATACTCACAGATGCTACCGGTAATCACCTGTGGGGCTGATGTCATTAATATAACAATTGTTGGTAACATTGACTGTTGACATTCGCAACCGGAAATGCGTGTGGATTGATTTGGTGCCTAATGACGAAGATACCACGTTCTTAATTATAGAAGCCAACACTAATGAATCGAGGCAACGTTCAAAGTTGATTTCGATTTGTTACAATTTGGTTGAAGCTATTTTATTGAATTGTGGGTTTTTAAACGGCTATAAGAAATTATCAATTTAAATTAATACTCATTATTATAATATGTGGTGTGCGGCGGAAATCATTTTAGCTTTTTTTAATTCATTAAACAACTTTGCGCCGAGTTTCACCGAGTCATTATGGAATCACTGTCATTTTCGTTAATCGATTGGTCTTGCTCACGAAATGTCCGGGATAATTTAAGTCCGATTCAAATTAAATAAATTTTTGAAAGTTGCTATCATGTCAAACATTGAACGTCAAGCCTGGTCACTGTGCCCTGGTGTGATATGGTGTCATATGTCACATGCACGTTAGACTGTCGATAGACGATATCAGCATGGGCACAGTTGTAAAGAGTGCTTACTGCATACCTGATTTAATTTGTTCAACAAGCCGAACTTGAGAATGTCACAAAATTAAATCATTCATAAATCACCTCAAATATGCTTTGTAATGTAAATTGTGATTCTAATGAGATTGCCTGCATTAGTCTGATTTTATTTTGTTTGTTAAATTGGTCTTTGTATTCGGGCCGAAAGTGGGCAAATCAGACTAAATTCTTAAATTTTAATTTTAAATTTAATTTACAGACAAAAAGCAAACTGATCTGAAGTATAAAACGAGTGCTTGTTGACAAAGTGAATCACCATGAATGCGGTACTGTGCGCCACACAAGTAGCAATAACCAGCGAGTGGCAAAGTGATCGATCACCTTTCAGGCCACAAATTAATAGTGCACTCATTAATTATTTCCATAAGCGATGTACCAAGTCGGTACGAGTGAAGTGACTTCTCGGCGAACCCTCAACGGAGTACATCGATCCCGGTGCAACCAATTCACTTGACCTGTCCGTACGGCAACTCTCGTTGCACTGTCGGTTGGTTATTATTAGATGGTTATTAGATGGCACTATGGCACTGTTCCATTCGCAATGTTGTCAAAGTCCAGGCAGACAAACACAAGCACAAACGAGTAATTAAGCTTCGATGCGTCCTGAATGGCTTTCTGTATTTGCAGTTTGTCCAAATGTACAGCAAAATGGCGCAAACACACGCCAAGTGTTATAGACGTGGTTGTTGTTGTTGTTTTGCTTCGTTTTACTTTCGTTTGTTCAGATTGTGTCGTTGTACCATACTGCCAGTCAGGACATTAGGCTTAGAAAAATTGGCAAATGCAGTGACAGTGTGGCAAACAGCTAGCATAACACGGCTTCCAATTCACTACTAATTAGAAGACTCACTTAACAGAATTAAATTTAATTAAATGATGAATTGTGCTTATCACTCTTAGTGGCATGTCGTCTAATCATAGACTCTAATGGATTGTCTGTTTGCAGGTATGTGTCCACGTTCACGATGACGGTCATCGCCATCGACCGTTACCAAGCTATCATAAACCCGTTGCACAAGCGTCTGTCCACCAGTGTGCCTACCTCGGTGAGCATTTGTTTCATCTGGCTCGCCGCTGCCCTCTTCGCCATACCTAATGTGGCCTTCAACCGGGTGGCCGTGATAATCACCATCGACCTGACCAACTTACACCGGTGCCGTGCGGTCTACCCAACGAGCTCACTCACTTACCGTCGCTACATTACCTTGTTTACTTTCCTCACACAGTACGCCATTCCCCTGTCGATCACTACATTTGCTTACATTCGAATCAGCTTCTACATATGGCACAAGCTCACTGATCCCACTGAGAGTTGCTCTTCAGCGTCCAACTTATCTAACGAGAAACAACTGGCCCACAATGGCACTGGCCACGAGTACGTCGAACAAAGCTTGCCTTCTGTAGGCAACAGTCAACTGGGAAGCTTCAAGCGGACTTGCTACTACCAGGCTAGCGTGATGCAACTACGCGAAAGGTCCCGACGAAAGTCGATCAAGATGTTGGCTTTGGTTGTGGCAGTATTCGCTATTTGTTGGATGCCACTTAATATTTTCCACCTCGAGACGGACTTCTCTTCCAGTAACCAAATGATCGACTCGAACACATTCTTTATATGTCACTGGATTGCAATGAGTTCGGTTTGCTACAACCCGTTCATCTACTTTTGGCTCAATCGACATTACCGACAGGAAATCAAACAACTTGTCCAGTGTGCTAATTGGTTTTGTTTTCGAACTGAACAACTAAAAACTTCTCATGAAGTGATCGAAGATCCTTACAAACGAAAACCATGGCTTAAGAATCGGTCTGTTTGTCAAAGCAATGGAGAGTTTCCAGACGACAACGATTATAATAACGACAACAACAATAACAAAAAGAAGGCCAATGTCGACTGTCACTTGCACCAAGCAGACCAAATGCCCAGTGCTCGAGTACGATATGACTCAAACAAGCCAGCCAAATGTAAGATAACCTTTCGCTCGCGGTACAACGTGCCTCGTAGAATGTCTTCCTCCAGCAGTGGACAGTCGAACAGCAGCCAGAAAAAGAACAAAAGCAAACTGCATCGCTCTAATGCGGTTCGTGTCTTGTCGAACAGTCAGTCGATCGACGCTTCTTCCAATCGATCCAACATCAACATGTACAACTCAATGCCTTCCTCTAGATCGGACAGCTACAGAGGAAGTGATATTTAATGAAACGAGCAATCATTTCCATTTGCAATTTCTTGCTGTTCGGGCCAGTTGTGTCAGTCAAGTTGCAGTTAAATACACTTCGACCATGGATAGAGTGATTCGATACGATTCAGTGGCAATGCCAAGCCCATTTCTGTTTGTGCCAACATTTAATCAAGATAATTAATATATTTCAGTCAAACAAGTCTTTCCTTTTAGTGGAGGTTATTTAAAATGGACCGAATTTGTACGACACTAATCGATTTGACCTTGACCATGAAACATTGGTCAAATCTGTGCCCTTCACATTCGACTGTACCCAGAATCTATGTTACTTGTCGTTTTGGCCATTTCCTGAAAGGTCTTGAATGTTCACTATAAATTGGACTAATAAAGCCTTTATTGCTCACCGATATTAACCGATGATGGCGATCACTCATACATATAGTTAGCTGCTTTGGTCCGCATTCGAACTGGTGGCCAATTCCATTTGCACATAATTCATTTCCAATAAAATCGGTTCGACTGGCATATTTCGGTCTTCTGCTTTGGAGTTTTGCCTTGAAAAATGATCAGCCATTGCAAGATAATCCGAATTGACTGCTGCCTTAACGCTGCCCTTGCTATTGATGTTCTGAAGAGTTTCGTAAAGGCGCAATTCATCGCCAAGTCTTTCAATGTTGTACTCTTCGTACGATTTACGAACAATGAGGTAGTTCTGCAAAATAGATAGAGATTTCTTTCATAGTGTTTGAAAAACTTTAAGGTACAAATACCTTGAAGAAATCTGCATCTACTTGACTCTGCAGAGAAGAGACAATCTGAGCAAAATCAGGCCGAATTTCCGGGTTGTCCGACCAGCATTGCAACATTAATTCATATCTAGGAATGGAGAAATGTCAATTCGTGCTCATTAGATACCGCCCAAGCAAGTACATCAAGTCAGGGGCATGTTTTGGCTGTTCCATTCGGTAGCCGTCCACAAGGCGTTGGTAAAAATCCGAGTCAACAATCATGCCCGGATAAGGCGTTACTCCGAGACTGAACACTTCCCAGAGAAACACTCCATAAGACCAAACATCGGACTTGCTAGTGTAAATCTTGTCGCGCAATGACTCTATTGCCTAATAAAATAAACTTTGATACACAAGTAGCTCACAGGTGGCCACATGGACATACCATCCACTTCACTGGTAAGGGCTCATCGTTCTTCTTCACATAACTCGACGAATAATCTGCACAGTCTCGAGCCAAACCAAAGTCACAGATCTTGACTATTTTATTATTTGCAAGCAAAACATTTCGTGCTGCTAGATCGCGATGAATTAACTAAAATGTGGTTAGATGGATTTTAGCAAATTAATAAGCGTAGAGTATTCCATACTAAGGCAATACCTTTTTCTCGGTCAAGTAGTTCATGCCACTGGCACACTGAAATGCAAAGTCGATCAGATCTTGAACACAAAGTAATTCTTCATGGGCCAACTCGAGTTCATTGTCTTTTTCATCTCCATGGTCATTGACCATTTCACCTGCCTTGTATGTAACCGCCGGTAAACGTGAATTATTGTCACTAGGATGTCGAATCGTTTTGGAGTGCAACAAATTGTTTGAAAGTAGCATTGTTAGACGATGCTTGAAGTGGTCTGCAAAGTAATGGATTACGATGGCTGTGTGCCTTAAGGCCTTACCTTTCTGGGTGTCATCAGTTGATTCGTCCCATTGTGACACACTCGGTAGTGCATGGCATTGTTCATTATTCTCCGCAACATTGCTGGATGGTCTGCTTGCTATAATTTTTCTCTTCTTTGTTGTTCGTCTTTTATTCTCACTTTTAGAAAATTTATGTCGATTTTTGAGTAAATATTGCTGCAAGTTTCCGTGATAGCAGTACTCGACCATCATGTAAAGTTCACCTTTAACCAGATTAGCTGTACATGCGCCAAGCAGATTGACAATGTTTACATGACAACCAATGTAATTGAGGACTTTGAGTTCACTTAGAAGTGACTTCAACTGTTCCATGGTGGCATAATGTTTCAGCATTTTCACCGCAACCTCCGTAGCACAGTCATTATTCTTACCAACCGATGCCACTTGTGAGTACGCCTTGGAACAGGTCTTCAGTCCAAATGCCGTTGCCTTGTAAACTACTCAATATAAATACAAAAATAATTCTTTTGATATACATAAATTTGATATGTGACCTTTGCCGAATGCACCTTGGCCCAAAACAGGTCCAAAATGAATGTTTTCTAGAGGAAACTCCCAACGATAATCGTAACGCAACAGATCGATTTGCTCGTGAATTGGAAGATTGGGATCCAGTGGGGAAAATAGACCTTTACTGTCAACACTGGTGTTGGATAGTAAATTGTAGCTTAGAACTTCGAGATCTTGTTTAGCTTTCTACAAGAATCACTAGAATATGATGAAAGATTCTAATTGCAATAAGATGGAATACCTTTTCGATCCGAATTCGATTTACCAACAGAAAGATAAACAGCATCATCACCGAAATGACCAATCCAATTGCAATTAAGTAGAGGAAATAATTCTCGTCGAGGTCGCCTAAAGAAAAAAAAACAGTAAAAACAGTTAATGAACTAACACTAAGGCCGTACTTATGTGACATGTCATCACACTGAGATGAAGGGTGATATTGTCGGTGAGCAGTCCGTTCATAAAACTAGCCTTCACCGAGTACAGACCCGAGTCTTCAGGAACCAGATTTTGGATCAAAATGCCCGCTCGTATGGTTTCACCGAGATTGCGATTGTAATACTTGAACAAATTGACGCGACTGTCACCAACTGAAATTGTTTGGTTAAAGTTGTCTTTGAACCAATCCAGTTTGAGGTGTTTGATTTCGTTGGGTATTGCTTTGATATCGATTTCGAACTTTAGTTGTCTATTGCAGCGAAGCATTTGAGTGGTATGACTCAAAGGAACAATCTGAAGAAAGGCTTTCTCTAGAGAAAGACAAACTTACAGTAACTAATCACTATTACTAACATCAATCAACTTACCATAGACTTTGAGAGCAAACGGAGTTGTCTTCTGAGCTAATGAGACATCACTGATTGTGCATTCGAAAAGAGCGCCGTTGTAAGCAGTAGTCACACTGGTCAATGTCAGATTAAGCCGAACCAAGTCACGCCCTTTTCGTAAGGACATCGTCTCTATATCCCCTATGTGCAGAATTGATCCAAGACTAGGCTGAATACAATAACAATACTTAGGCTTAGCGTTTGTTAAAAGCCAATCACAAATGTAGGATTGTAGGAGTCTTACCCCGTAGCATGACTGGTTAACCATTTGCCACTTCATGAATATATGACTCGATTGTGCTTTTTCCACCTGACACGACAAACTAAAATTGTTGCCCGTGAAAGAGTATGGAAACTGAAGATGGCTTATCACTGGTTTAGTGGCGTGTTCGATGCCATCTACATATAAAAAAAAGTTAGCAGTTAAGCAATGGCAAACAGACTTACTTGTGTATTGGATAATGATATTATGGTCCAACGAACTGCCTCGTGACCACTTCCCGATCAGCTCTACCCTACAGATGAACCTGTCTTCAGTGATGCTTTCTAGAAAAAACCCTCTTTTCGAATTATACTTGATCGGATGGCTACTTTGATTGGGATGAGATTGCGATACGGTGCTGTCAAGGTCGTAAAGTAGTTCGATGTGCTTGCCCGTGGCCGCATCCACCTTGAATAGA
The DNA here is from genome assembly GCA_023373905.1 of Rhizoglyphus robini. Lineage (NCBI taxonomy): Eukaryota > Metazoa > Arthropoda > Arachnida > Sarcoptiformes > Acaridae > Rhizoglyphus > Rhizoglyphus robini. The sequence goes on along the minus strand of JAKIJQ010000001.1, from coordinate 5,377,696 downwards.
CTCATTTTTGACATGGACGAAGTGGGCCGACAACCAATTTCAATCGATCGGTTATGAATGGCTGTCAAGACAGGCATTGATTTGACAAACAAATTCTCGGCATCTGTGACCATAGTAATAAAAACAAAGCACCAAACCAAAGTGCTCACCTGTTACAAAGAGGTAGAGCGAATTGTTGCCAGACCGAACATTGTCCTCAGCTAAATTCAAATAGCGTGAGTAGAGACAAATGTATTGGCCCACGTCACTAGTTTCCACATTGCTCACACTAAGGATGCTCCTGATAAAGGCACCAGACTCATTCGTGATTACTTGCTCAGAGATTTGAATGTAGTCCGGCAGGAGCGGCTCGAAGAGCTAAACCAAATTACAAAACGTAAGAACTAAAATTTATTTTATGAAGCTCGTAACCGAAATTTGAGCTTAAATGCTTACCGGGTGGAACTCAGGCAAAATCCATTCGATCTCCTTTCGACGGTCGTTATTGGAATTGTTTAGTTGTTGCCGGATCAACACAATGCCCTCGCAAACAAGAGTTATATTTGAACCGGCTTTAAGATCGATAAAATCACTGTCTCGATTGATGACATCAGAAGTCTCAAATTGGCTGGTGTCTAGGAGCAACTTAGGTCGTTCAATGGGGCACAATTTGGTACAGTTGACAAATCCCAAATGACCATGCAGAAAAATCACAGTGGTTATCAATGCAATGCACACGTCCACGACAATGTATGCTGCAGTGTGCACCAAGAGACCTTTCTCCAATGACAGATTCATCATGACCACAACATATGTGAGTAGAGTAATCTCACCGAGGCCAAAGTAGTGAATGACCAATGTGTGAATGTGTGACAACGACAGTTTTCAAATGACATTTTCGTAGAAGTCAATCAAAAGCGACACAAAGCAGCCAATTATCGATACAGCGGCCATACAGCGGAAGGTGATATTAACACAACAAATGAGAGCTCTGGTCAGTAACCTTGTTGGCTTCAATTAGTTTTATTAAAAACATGTTTGCAATTTGGAAATTGTGGTCAATCGAATGACTGGCGTAAGTCAGAGGCTATTCTTCATTTCTAAGTCAGTCAGTGAGGTACTTTCAATTATTCATAAATTGAAATTGTGCTAATTGTAAATCGTTGCCAACTGAAAATATTCAAAAATTTAAAAATTATCAAACCCCCAAACAAACCTTTTGACAAACCTTGATTTGAAAATAACATTCAAACTAGAAATGTCATATTCAAAAATAAAGGAAAAGATAAATAAAAGTGACAATTGCCAATGATTGCGGCTAACCAATCGATTCAATGTGGTGAGATAGGCCAATAAGTCACCGACTTTACAGAATTCGCCCCCATAAGTAAACTCAAAGTCGAGCCTAATTATTGAAATATCCACTTGAACCCATTCCCAAATTGTTTCAACATTTCTTGCTCTTCTTGTTCGGCAACTTTGTTTTAGTACAAATGACAATACAATATGATCGTTTCAAAAGGAATGAAACAATGAAGAGAACGTTGGAATTGCATCCATATATGTACAAAATGTTGTGCTTATCAAGGAAAGTAGTCTGGACCATTACGCCTGATACAGGATTGGTTTCTGAACGATTCCATGGTGGTTCGTATAAAAGGACAGTAAGAGCTGGTACTTATCTTTTGTAAACTCCAAACGTACCTTTTCAAGTCGAATACATAAACCTCTTTATTGTCCACTTCTTGTTGATTAACCACACGAAGACCATTGAAGACAATCAATTCATCTTCAATAATTACCGCTGACATTAAATGGATTTCATCATTGATTTGAATCAAAGTCCATCTGTACTTTTCAAGGTAAAAAATGAATTATCGACAGTAAACGTTTCTTAACATCGAGTTTTTCGTTAAACAAAAATCCACCAAAAAGGACAATATACTGCTTAGCTTTACCTGAGAGTTCGTCATGAGTTTTATAATAGGTGAAAGAACAAAAAAGACGGAGCACGGTGCCTGCAACAATGATTCTGTTCCACTTCTTACTAGGTAGATCAAAACGCCATAGATCGTTGTACGCAATTAATGAAAAGATGCATCCACTAATGACATACAGATTGACATAGCAAGCAGAATGATGATAGCGCGGAGACATTTTAGGAACACAACGATTCTTTAAATTTTTCTTTGATATACTAGGGGCATTTTCGATAGACTGAGAAAAATCCTCAATTTTTTCTTTAATCGAAACCCATTAAACGTTATAATTTGCAAGATTTGTTACAAAGGTTCCATCTATCATCAGGTAGCCTACAAAAACTAAACCACATTATTGTAAGCGGAAAATACTCACAGAAAGCATACCTTGAACAATTTCGTTCCAATGTATAAAATGCATGTACCATGTATGGTAGTATGTATATCAAAACGATATCAAACGAAATCGCAATACTTCGACAACAAGTCGAAGTTGTTGAGTAACAAGTCGTCTTATACTCAACAACCAGCATAGGCAAATCATTGATGCTTTTGGGCAGAGTAAGATGGTCCAGAAAAGTAATTTCTTCTTGAGATGAAATTGAGTTGGATTTCGACGGTCTGGAAGTAATGTTTGTGCTATTTAGCACATTGTCCTCAATTTGGCTCATCATTTTACATAAACATTTTTCTTAAAATGATTGAAGCAACAAATTGAAACAAACGAACAAATCCACTTGAAAAGCTTAATTTGTCTCAAAATTGACTTTTTCGACCAATTCGTTTTGTTTATGTTGTGAGTATGTGGAAATAGACGTATTCGACACATTTCAAGCGGCTTGCATTTTGGCAAAATGATTTTGCTTCAGTAATAATTCATTTGTGTTTATTATCATATTATCACTCACAAAGATTATTAATACACAATTTGATACACAATAATATACAATTTGAATTATTTGGTAGGAACTCAGATTTATTGTATGAATGATATAAGTCTCTAAATCTGTTTCCAGTTCTGTTACAACAAATTTCCACATTTAGGAATTGATCAAACTTCTTGTAGCGCAAAAACTTGCAAATATTTATTTTAATATACAATTAACTTACATCGCGACAATTTATTTGTGTATTAATTCATCCGTTAAATTTCGCTACAAACTTGAAATTTTTTATTGCTATCAATTCAATGAATTTAGAATTAATATTTAGAATTTGTTTAGTTTTCAATTATTAAAATATTTTAGTGATGAATGGATCCTATGTGTTTCATTAAAAATTATCTTACTACTTTTTGATTTAAATTCATTATCTTGAGGAGCAAAATGAACCTTCTACCTTTTTAAAATAATCGTTGAACCTTTTATAGCCATATTGTAGGGGATGGCACTGTTGGTGCCATCTCCGTCTGGACCTTTCTTTTTTGGAGCCCGTGGTACGATAAGCACCAGGATGGTGGCCTTCTTTGATCGCTTTGGTCTAAATCGTAAACTGCTGCCCGAAATCGCAGAAGAAGTGCTGACCGACTCAATCCATATGGTGCACAACCACATCTATGGTCCAAAGTGAACTTTACCTACCACACGACACACACCATAACACAATCCTTCAACAGTCCATTGACTCCCTTTAACACTTTTCTTACCATCTCTAACACTACCACCAAACAACTATCCTCACACAATTGTCTATGATGTTACCTCCTCACTGTGTCTTATGGCAACTCACCATTTAGTGAGCAGTCAACAGACTTTATTAAAGTTTGTTTTTCACTTTTACTATATGTTTCTATTTGCATTAATTTAATTTAATTTTTTACTTTGCGTTTAATTATCAAGATAAAATTTTAAATTTTGAAAGATAATATGCTTTTTGAAATGTACCATGGTATTTTGATTTATCGAATATGATTGCACGAACTCCTGGATTAGGAATTAAACACACATACGAAATGCATTATTACAAAATGGTACAAGTAATGTAACAACTTTATTAAACAAACAATAAAGGGATAATGTTCGCTTTATATCAGTTAGAAAACTATTTTCTTTTTAGTTCCAAAACATTTTCATAGATTTCTTTGTAACTTTAGTGTTGACATTCTTCATTTACTTTTTTAAGCATCTTCTCCTACAAACATCTTGAAGATATTTGAAGGTGAAAAAATATATGAACTCTTTATGCCTTCTGCAAAAGCTAACGAGGAAATGAACCTCCCCCAAAATGGCAATACTTTGCAAATCTCTCAAGAACCCAACTTGACAGAAGATACAAAGTTGTCCAATCATTTTGAAACAAAATACAACAAATCACTGAATTCTCAATTTGGTTTTATATTTTATGCCTTAAAGGATCAAATATGAAAAATATTTATTGAAAATAAAAACATCTTTAGTATAAAATTATTCTCGTTAGAGTATAGATAACAAGTAATAAACTTTGAAGAATAGTAAAAAATAGTTTCTCTCGTAGGAATGAATTATAAAAATATTTTCCAATGGAAAGCACGAGAGATCAAATCAAGCACATGGCTGCCATTTGCTTGGATACCATCAAATGTTTGTACTTGTTGTAATTGGTCTCCTCTGCCAAATTAGCGTAATTCGATTCGTTGTGACAATAGTCCGACTCCTTGGACCATTTGACCAGCTTATTCCGTAACCTTTGTTTTGATCCTTCATTTTGACTAGTTTCGCGCAACACCCGAATGTGAATTTGGATACGTTCGATTGATTGAACCAGCTCGACATCGCCATCAATCAACAAGTCCTGTCGTAGCTGCTCAAAGCATTGTATCGCTTGTTCGAGATTATTTTGCTTGTGCCATAACACACACAAATTGTGTCGTGCTCTTAAATTGTCAGGCTCAATTCCGATAACCATTTGGTAGTACAATCGGGAGGTGTCCATCAATGACAGTTCCTCAGCATACAAATCTCCAAGAACTAACATTGACTTGACATGGTTCGGTTTTATTGCAAGCACCTTCTTCAAATGAAACAGAGCCTGTTCCACATTCAAATTGTGTTGTTCAGTATCGTTTCCAAGAGAATTCAATTCTTTTACTAAAACAAGAGCAAGGTTGTAGTGAGCTATGGCAAAAGATTGCTTTTGGGAAATGGCTTTCTCGAAATAATGACGAGCCTGACGGTTCTTTTCTGCTTTCACCGATAACATAGCAAGGTTGAAATATATAGTTGAGTCGTCTTTGCCGAGTTGTACAAGTCGAGTCAGTCGATCAAAAGCAACACCATCCAATCGATCTATCTCTTCGTCTTGAATTATTCGTGCCGATACAAGCAGTGAATCTTCGTGAAAAGGGTTGAGAATTAAAACTTTATCAAAATATTGCAATGCTTCATTAAAGTGGCCTTGTTGATAGTGAACAATCGCCATCTAGACAAAAAGATTAATTGTATTTTGTACTATGCAATCAACTTAGTTCAACCACTCACATTGTATAGATAATTCAACTCAATAGGATCATCTATATTTTGTTCACATTGTGGGCCACAAGAGGGCGTCAATTGTCGCTTGGCATTGTTTGCACGAATGGGTGGTTTGTTGAGGTTGGAAATGGATAATTTCGAAGTCATCGAATGAAGCGCGGCCATTTTTTGTTTAATTTTTTCCAAATCCTTTGCTCTGCTCGGATCATAATTAATCAACTCAGCCAGACGCACCAATGCGGTCAAATAAAGTGGCGACAGTGTCGGATTGTTGCTAAGTGACTTTGCTAGGTGAGTGTCCGTTGCTGTTTGTTCGAACAGTTCATTCTCAATCTGGGCCAATGCATGACGGTAAACTTCTTCGGCAATGTTCAATTCTTTCTTTGCGAATAAAGCGTTTCCTAAATTTAGATGGCTTCTTATGTCTTTTGATTCGATTCTGGGAAGAAATTTGGTTAGAAATATAATATAGCAAACAATAAATAATCTTACCGGATGGCCTTTTGGTAGAATTCGATTGCCTTGTCGAGTTGATTTTTCTTTTCATAAAGTCTGCCAAGATTGTTCAACAGTTTGGTATTTGTTGGGTTCACTTCCAGACCAGATTTATAAAGACTGTACTCATTAGACCTAAATTTAATCTCAAAATCAATTTGTGATTTAGGGTACAAATTGGCACTCACCAGTTAACTGATCGAGAATAAGTTTTAAAGCAGAAAATCATTAGAAGGCAGACGAGCGCTAAGTGAATAGGATGCAGTTGTCTTCTTTTGACAGGCCATCTTAAAGTCAATTGGTGAACTCCAATAGCAATCAAAAGCAAAAAACCGATGCTTGGTAGGTAAAGAATTCTTTCAGCGATGACAAAGCCAGTTGGGAAGAATAGGTTTGAGGCTGGCACGAACGGTATTAGGGTGAGGGCCAAGGCGTGCAGAGTCTTTTGTAAATGGTCGTTCAGCTTGTGCTTGTTGACAGATTTTAGCCTGAAGAGGAACGATGTCCGACTTGACACGAACACTATTTTGAGCAGACGGACAATGACCGCACTGAGAATGACCAAGCTGAGCACAGACAATGCCGAACGAAATAGATCCACAGCAAAACGACTTTCAGAGAAGTCGATAAGCTCGATGGAGGCATGTGTCCAGTCACAACTTAGTCCAAGTGGCAAAAGAAGAAGCCAAAAGTGATACAAACACAGATAGGCGTAGGTCAGGTGTCTGCTCGGAAAGGGAGCTCGCGAGGCTGGATTATCGAATCTAAAGAAGAGGAAAGTGAATGCTTTGTCTACATAACGTTCACCATTATTGTCGCATAAGCGGCAATTGCCTTTTGGGCGATAAATGTCATGCATTCCATTCAATAGAAGTTATCTGTGCCGCCAGTGTTAAGATCAAAAGTTATGCCACTCGGCAATTGACGGGGGAAGAGGCACAAATGGCGGTCAAGACAGGAGGGCAAATCTAATTTGGTGTCTTCAAAAAATGTCACCCTGCGAGGATCAATAAAGAAGAGTCAAGCAATATTATCCTCAAGTGTCACCGCCGAATGTCCACATCGGCCCTTATTTGCAGTAAAGCCAACTTCTGCTCGATCAAGCAATGGATATGGCAGAGGCGACTGATTCGTGTATGCTGGCTGGCGTCCTACACCGGAACACGTCCAGTTAAATCGAATCAGCATAAATAAATAACGCAAGGCAAACTAGCAAATTGAGCAAATAAAAGTATTGCTGCCGAATTAACGAAATAAGCTACAAATTGACACTTGGAAAAACACAGCACAAATTAGACCAACTGGCAGTGTCGGTCGGAAGCGATGCATCCAAGCCGATAGTCAATTGGGAATTTAAAGTCAATTCCGACAGACTTCACAGCCTGGATTGAGTGAACCTAAGCGTCGTAACTAATACCGAACTGCAATTTGGCCTAGTCTAATGGGCTGTCAAGCCGGTGGGGAAGTGTTCCATTTGGATTATTCAATTTGCCTGTTTGGTTTTGCTTAACTAGATACATACCGGTTGAAAGTAGGAAGGGAGAACTGCATCAGACCAAGCCGTACGTAAATAGCTGCCAACAAAGACATCAACAGCAGGCAGGTGGCCACCAATCGGCCTGATAAACTGTTTCGCCGTCGAAAGGGTGGCAGACTTGTGCGCGATATTGTCGGCCGGCCCAGTGGCGAACTGATTCCTGCCGGTACATTGCTGCCTGCTTTGGTCCACTTGACTCGGTTTGATTCAAACAAACATAAATAGACAAGTACCAGGATAGACTGTTCTTTGCAAAGAAATCCAACCAAGGCGAGAGGAATGGCCGTTAATTTACCCTTTTCATCGAGCAACAGTTGAACTTGACTTCGGTTTCGCAAGTTTGTTGTGTCTGCCTTGGGGCTTGTCCACACAAGAATGGCTGAGAGATAGAAGATAGCAGACAACAGTTCGGCACGACCAACTACAGAAGAGACCTGAAATCAGAAAGTGTCGATTAGGGAATGCTTGCAGCATTGTTCATTGCCAGGTGATGCTTGCTAAGCACCAAACCAGAGATTCATCTGGCCGTTTGATTGGCTCAGTAATGAGTGGCAAGTGCTTGCTACTGTAACTCAATGGACTGGCATTAACGCTCACGGCCAAGTGGCAATTTGTTTTGTTTGTCGTGAGCTCATTTAAGAAAGCACTTTGCGTCCGAGATGGATTTCCCTTTGGGTTAGGCACTGGCCGAGTAGCAATCAGCGAGAAAAGGCGAATAATCACGAAATGGCCAAATCTTTCGCTAAGTTTCGCGACTTAGTTGACTGGCACCGAGAAGGACATTGCAGTCTGTCTCATTATGGTCGCTTGCCGCGGCAACAAAACAATGATAAAATGTCAATTAGAAATAGTGAGAGATGGCACTGGTATGAGTGGCACAAAGCAGTGGCACGGACGTGGAGTGGCACTTGCGAAACTGAGAAATGGACTCGGTCATCCCAAATGGAAAGGTTAATAATGGCTGACATTGCCAACGGTTTGGTATGTGCCATCAATAATACCAGCGAGACTGCAGACGGACAATCTTGGCCAGACAGCACGGACAAACGTGACATCGGCAGCATTGTACGAGCATTGGCTTGTCCGAGCCGAACTCATTGACATGAGAGCAATTACCCAATGGATATCTGCTTTCTGGCTTTCTGGATGACTTTCTCTCAATTAGAACTGAAATGAAATTACAATCTTGGTAATGATGATAGAAAGCACTGGACAAAACAAAGCCTCCTAATGATACTGCTGCCGGACATTGTCTTGCCAAGCGCTACATTCCCACAGCCGCTTCTCTCCATCACACTGGTTGGTGTGGTCCAAATATTTGTCATTGCCGACTAAGTCATTGCGAGTGACCAATATGGCCGATTGGCAAGTCGGCACAATGGCGGTAACACACTTTCAATTGTCATCGAAGCATTAAGCAGATAAACTTGACTACCCACAAATTGACTACTCTGCTAGGCCAAGTGTGCTCACCACCGAATGTCACCGGAAACCATCGTGAGACCAGCCAATGTTAAGACATTTTTCCATGACTATTAACATTGTTTGAAGCGAACAAGTTACTTCCTAATCTGTACCGGAGTCATTTAATTTTCACCGTAACATTGTAGACTAGAATTGACCCGATTCAGCAAGTCTTAATATGTCCAAGCTTTCAGACAGAGAATGTTCGATTAGCATCACAGGATCGAATGACATCATCAAACCAACGCATTGAATCACAAACTAATCTCCACTGTGGTGACACTCATTTAAATGTGAAGTCTCTCAATATAGAGAAATGGAAATGATCTAAATGATATGGATGATTTAGATGATCTGGTGAGGGGGTGAGGAATGATGAGGGTGATAGGGTGATGTGACAGAGGACTGTGAGCAGTAATAGGGACAAATTGCGACTGGCCAGTCAGCCGAGATTGCCGACCAACGAATAATCGATGCAATCGATTTATCATGTCAAATCGATGCTGTTTGTACTGCACAACTGAAATCTGTGACCGTCACACTGCAACACTCAACACTTACGCCATTATCCATATTTTGAGCGATGTCAAATATTACAACTGGCCACACACACACACAGGCGACACTAACACGCAAATGGATTTGACTTTTGCATTTGACTGGCATTGGGTTCAATCGCTAAGTCGATATGTCAACCATTACTGGCGCCCTTAAATAATAGGCTAATAAAGTTATGGCTCGGGCACAAATGAACACACTCTACAGTAGTGCCTCACTCGATGCCAATCAATGCCACTCCGTCCGTAGTGCAGTGGCCACTAGGCAAGTCACTAGCCAAACAAACGGCAATGCCGAATTTATTTCCCAGTAGCAAATGAGCGCACAAACGGACTAAGTCAAAGTGGCTCGCTCAAATCGGCTCGGCGGCACTCGACACTCGAGATCGACACTCGACACACGACACTGAGCCATTGAAAGTTTAAACTGAAAATGGCCAGATTTGCCTGTTTAGGCAAAACAATTATTTATTCGAACATTGGGGTTCGATGCCTGGCGCAATATCACAATATGAGGCAGTGAAGCAGCCAGGCAGGCACAGCGGGCCATTACAGCCGGCCACATCATTACTGGCAGTGTTATTTAAATGATTTCCAGTGTAATTACAATTATTACTGTAATAAATGGCGTTATTATTAATCATTACGGTACAGTGGTACTGGTGCCATTGCCATAGTTATCACTTCTAACATTTTCGTAATCAAGCCACAATCGAGATTAAGGCAACACGCCTTGTATTGAACTTCTTTCATTGCATTACTGCTTTTGTATGCGTTCCAAATACTACAATAGCGGTGCAGCTTGGTGCGGTTTGTGTGCATTGCAAAATTTGTGTTTTGTCTGGCACTGTTGGCAACAATGACCTTTTCAAACCCATGCAAATTGGTCCAATGCAAGGTATTTTAATTAAACTTTCGACTAGTCTTGATGGGTGCTCAAGTGATTGGCACAATGGGCGAAATAGCTCTGATCTAATACAACACGAACACCGTAATGAAACATTTAAAAGTATAATTATCGATGGCCAAAACTATAGTGAGGACAGAGAAGGACATGACCATGCTTTTAGTAGCCAATTTGAAGGCGTCATTGTGCTTCAGACGTCCTGATCGAATATTAATGAGTGCTCCATTAGGGCGGCCATACAATTCGGTCACATTTGTCACTTGTCTGTGCTTATAATTATGATATTGTTATTTATTATTTGTGTTGTCATTCTTAGACTACACCGAGCGAGATGCAGTCATTGCCAGAAAGCAAGATTCGATTGATAAAGTGTCCATGCACTGTGCATTGCACACCGCGGTGCTGAGATCGATCTTGCTGCTGCACTGAGTCACTGCATGCCTGTTCGGTCTGCTCGGCTGCAAGCAAATCGACATCACAAAAGTGATCGTTCCATTTGGCTATTGGCCCGACAAAGCACACTTAATCTATGTGTGCGCTCTAATAAGCGAGCAGTGTGATAACCACAAAGTGGCAATGTCAATTTGGGTTATTATCATTCATTGGGCTCACTCACTCACCACTGGCAACACATTAGTGGTGAAGGCAAATTTTCATTAACTAAATTCAAAATCATTCTGCCCAACACAGTCGCACTCATTATGGCGATTGTTTTACGATCCGAGTGGAAAGCAATTGGCCTGTCTGGCAGTCATTACTGATTCCAGTCAGTGATGGAGCTAATCAATCCTCGGTAAACAAGTTCTCTACATTTTAATTTGCATTGCGAAACAGACCAATCCAAACTGGACAAAGCCACCGAATCAGTAATTGGCCCGATGGTGCTCAGCGCCACTGGCCAACAGCCCATCTAGTTGGGCATAGACATTAAATATTTACTATTCACAGTCTGCATCCCGGTTGGAGCAGAGGCAACTAACGACCCAAACGGACCGGCAATATGCAGATGGCACAGGATTGCATGGTGGCGAATGGAACGCGGTAAATGTCCGCTTAATGACGTGCAAATGAAGATTGATTCCTAGCAAGCTTTGACACCGCGCCACCAAATACAACTCGAGACTTGACTGCACAATCAAATTGGATCGAACAGATCAAGGTGTCGCTGCAAGGTGATACAGCAATTGGTTGCTAATTGACTCATCCCACAAGTTCGATGCTTGCAGTGTGAAATGAACCGTTAGGATTATGATTACTTGCAGAGAGTAATCAATCAACTGCATACATGGCAACAAGCGTAATACGAGAACAAGGCAGGGCATTAGACTCTAAATGCGTCAGATCGCAGTATTAATCAAATCTTATTCGAACCATTCTTGGTAAAAGCAACAAAGGCCAATTCAACTCACAGTCAGTCGAACTGGCTCCCGCGGAACGAAGTGTAAATGGAGGCAACAGTAAATGGAAAATAAGCGAGTTAAACTGTCACCGTAATAAAAAATTATCGCTATTAGGAGGAAGGGGGTAATGACCAACTGAAGTGAAGTCGCCTGATAATGAATCGCTGGGGATTATTCGTTTTGATTAGATGCTCACCGTGCTGAGACCAGTGAGCCACTAACAGACCAGCAGAGACAGGCACGGAGTAACACAAGCTAAATCAAACCGTACAGGCAGACTTGCCAAGTGAAACGCACTTTGCAATTCAATTTGGTCTCAATCATAATTGAATCAAACAAAGCCTTGATGCGCGCGTTGGTCGATCTCTAAAACAATCGGCATAAAAGATCCAGGACACATACACACCAATTAATGGGCGCCGGGCACGGGCAAATGCAATCAAGTTGAGTGAAGGCAAATTTAAAGCAATTGGCCCTCTCGGTGGTGATTACCTTTGCAAGTGTGACTGCCAACACCACCAGAATGTGTAATGCAATCTTTATGGGGTATAAATATTTCATGTGTGCTACTGCACGACCAAATAATTTCTAGCTATTATCTAATCGCATTAATTGTATCAATTAGACTAATTTACTTAGCTATTAATGGCTATAAATGGCCAGTGGTCTGCAGAACTAAACACACCAAAATGCACTTCATTAATCACGAGACTTCACTGACCAACTGCAGTCCAAATGCACAAGTGCTCTCAATTAAGTGCTTTTGTGCTCTTTACTAATTGCCACAAGTGAGTCATTTGCCTTCCACCAGTGAAATTGTAATCAAACCAACGGTGATCACTTACGCAGTCGGTGTGAATGGGGTGAGCACAGAACAATAGCGAAATGTAGAACGAGGTCGAGTGGAGTAAATTTCCGTTTGGCACATAGTGTCTATAGTTCCCAATAGGTCCCAGTGCCAATTGTTTCTGTCTATGGTTTTGTTCGAAGGAAGTGCATTTCTGACTTGACGATTCGCTCACGAATAGAAGACATAGTCTGAAAAGATTTATAAACATCAGAAACATATATAGAAAATTCGGGTCGATTAAACAACGTACCTGTAGAACAGAATAGATACCGACAAGTGAAGCAATAAGTTGGCCAGGTGATAGCCGAATGGATCGAGTTGGTGTAGCAAGTAGTTCAATCGAAAAGTTGTCACTGTCACTGGTCTGTAACTTTTGTGACTGAGTGGCTAGAAGAAGACAAATCAGACATTAATAGTCATGGAGATAGAGTGAAGTTGATAATAAATTGATTCCTTTAGAATCAATGCCGAACATAGTTCTTACAGAATATAGCAATTTGATCACAACTCTGAGTTCTTAAAATGATTAAGTTTAAATCAAGTAAAGGGACAGAAAGAACATTGTGCTATCAATTATATAGGTGTACTCCCGTAGTTGCCGATCAGATAAAGCACCTTGCCAGTGTCGAATTAATATTGTGACACGTATAATTGATGAGAAGAGCACATTGACAGGTGAGAGGGGTAACAAGGCGAGATAGGTTGGCTGTGCCATGAAATATTACTGCACCAAGCGAATCACTCGAGAGGCGACAGTGAGGAACATGAATGAGAAGGAGCGCTTTGGCACGCTTCAATTGTGAAAAGAAATGTCAACAAAAGAGCAATCAAGGAGAACAACAACGTAGGCTGGACGTAGTGGACTGGTGGTCTGGCGGACTGTTGAATTGTTGGTTAGGCTGCTCACTAAGTGCAATTGACTTGGTGACACTCGTTCCGAGACAGACAACGACAAGTGCAAGTCTAATTACAAGAGGACATTAATGAAATTGCTTTGGTGCACACTTTAAAAGCGTTATCGATTGACGTTGCGGGAGAAGACAACTCAACACACTCGACAGGCATTAACACGAATCTATACTGAGTAGATATTAATCGAGGTAAATGGCAAAGTAATGGCCAATGCATTGCTTGGTAATTACTATTATTATTATGGCTCGGTGCGAGTCCAGACCAGACCAAATGACTGTTTTGTCGTTTATCTAACGTTGTAAGTAGTCCGTCAGCGGAACACTTGCTCCACGGATCGCTTTATATTGGCGAGTGATCGCTGACATCGGACACCGAAATGGCACTATTTACAAATTCAACACCAACAATTTGGGTTACTCCACTTGGCCCACAGCATAACACGCTACGCCATCGGAAAATTTAAATTTGCTCTTCGTCAGCAAAAAGCGCCCTAACTTGGCTAATGTTGCCTCAGCATGGCTAGGTCTATTTTGTCAATTCGGCCTGATAGCATATTGAATCAGTAATAAAATTATACGTTGCCCATGTTCCAGACTGGCAGTCTTTGTAGTGTTTCCATCGCTACATACCGATTTGAGAGGCGTTCCCCAGTAGTCGTGCAACCAGAGCTGACTCCACGAGGCCTCTTCTCGAAGGTCCTTGTTCTCGATGATTGCCGGTCGGTCATCGAAAACGAGGTCGGCCCAAAGCGAGGGCCAATATGCCACAAAGGTGAGATATGTCAGCAACAGATATGGATGGGTGAGAACAGAGCAACACGCACAGAGACTTGGCCACACTCGGCCAATTCGCTTTGAAACGGTGCACACCAACGCGAAAACATCGAGCAGAACTAACAAACAAAGATTGAGAATTGTGCGTGCATTCTGGAGCAACTTTGTTTGCACATCAGACTGGCTGCTTCTGTCTACGTTCAAGTTGGTCTTCTGCTCGAGTTGATCCAATCCCAGAGTGGACAGAGAAGTGGTGGCCACGATAGTATCACAGACAAATTGATGATCCCTTGCGAACGTACACAATAGATACGGCCCAATCAATGGTCGGTGACGATGACAAAGGCTCAACCCGGACATAATCGGGGAGTGGTGAAGTGCTGGTTCAGGAAACCACATGGTGTTCAGCATCGCTCGATGACTAAGCCTTGCCGGACCAGTTCAGTGCTCGAAACACAGCCGATCAAGCAATAGTTCATGGTGGTCCACTGGAAAAGGACCTGGAAAATGAAACAAATTGAAATTAATCGAGTGGCGGTGAATGGTTGGGCAATGGTCGATGCTTGGCTCGTTATTAAATATAGATTAGCACAGAACAATAGAACACAATTGGCAGCAATTGGCAGTGCAAACAGCAAGGTAATTCAATTGACACAGGCTTGAACAAACAGACGTCAACTAAAAGAAAAGTTTATAAACATTTCAATTTAGTGTGGCTTTGCAAGAAAATTCTGCCAAATTGATTTGAATGTTGAAAGTGTACAGGAAAAGGCAAAATTGCCCCAAACGAAATACAAACAACCAAAAATGATAATATGCGGAGTGTTTGTGGCCGGTGAGACTATCTGACAAGGCCGCTCTCCTCAATCGAAGTGAGCACAGCATTAGCCTAGCCAAGTCGGCCAACTTGCTCATCACCGAATTTCGAATGCAAATTTGATTAACATGGCCTCGGTGGGCTCAATCCATTTTAAAGTTTTCTCCGCTCGATGAAGGATTACCACTGTGCTCGGAAGGTGTCTCGTGCCAAGCCAACACACCAAATTCAATTTAGTTTCCCAAGTTTGGTCACATTATTATTTGATTATAAATTCATTTGGCCAATTGCCAAAACCGAAGTGACACTTCAGTGGCAACTTTTATTAATTGACTGGGCACACATTCCACATTCGAAATGAGGTGGTCACATTGCTGAATAGGACCAAAGTCAATTACACAACTTGTCAACGTCGGTATGAACAACCAACATTAAAACTGGACTGTTGAGTGACATCTATAATAATTCTTTTATCATTAGCCCTCAAAATAAGAACTCGATTTGTCTATAAATGTACAAAATGCACACAATGCTAGTGATATGACCAAACGGAGCAAATGGCGGCAAAATGCAATACTGCTCGCACTCTATTAAAACAGTAAAAACGTACCGCATTACATCATCGATTTGCAGTGAATTGTCACGTCAGTGACATTGTTCAATGCATTATAGGTTGTGGCTTGTTCTGCCAGAATGGCCAATTCATCATAATCAAACGCAAGTGGCTTGTATTATTCGGTCGAATTGGTATGGGGACAAGTTGTGCAAGACACCTAGCCAGTGAGTCACCACCATCGGCCCAAGTTGGTCTATGGTTGACGCTCTAATAGAGACTGTTTTGGGTATTGTTTTGACAGGTTAACAAATAATCGCTTCTCGAATTAGAAAACTGACGATATGGCCGGACGAGTGTGAAGCGAGGCAAACCGTTAGCGATACCTCTAGCTAAATTGGCCTCTCAATCGATCTCAATCCATCAAAATGGCACCATTAAAATGGCATCATAAATTGTGCCAAGTGGCGATTGCAAGCAGAGAAATTAAATTCACATTCCGAGATGGCTCGATAACGAAAACTATAAACTATAAATTAAACCGTCCATCTGGTTATGATTCACCAAACTATCCACTAATCGGGCCAACCGAGTCGACCCAAACACAACAGGCCTGATAAATGACTCCCACTGCCTCACTTGGCAAATGACCATGGTGGAAACTTTCAAACTGACACCAAACCAACAAAGAAAGCTGAAAGGAGTAAATATTTTGGCTCACTTTAAACTATTGCATTAATCTCGCATGGACTGCAAAATGCCCTCAATCCTTCATTAAGCCAGGTCAGGCAATAATAAACTCGGCCAAATCGATTGACCAGCCAAATGACGACCATGTAGAATGCTCACCTTAATGAGTTGCAGTGAAGTTGTGATCAAGTTGAAGGCGTCTTGACAGCTATACAACCATTAAGATGTGGTTAATCTAATTCATTGAGATGAATCTGATAAAAATTTACGTTGAGCGAAGCAATGGTGGTTGTATGGCTGCATTAGGATCACTTAATTGACAATAGAAACACACAGCCAGTGCCGAAGGACAGTGCATGGCACAGCTGTAAATAATAAATTCACCAACCAAACAAGCACTAGACACAAGACAAATGTCACTTAATCCGAATGTTGCAGCTCCAAATTGCCAATTGCTGTGCGTTCGGTGCCAGTGACAAACACTAAATAACTCACTCGTGTTCCGTTCACTGGGTCCAGTACATTGTACTGGCTAAACTCTTGGCCACATGGCGTCAGCGTGTGTAGCGTGAACCACTACTTCAATCATCGGCGCATAGCATATGGCTATATGACTATGGATATAGAAGGGCAAGTAAGTTGCCGTGTTGAGACTTGAGCACCTATCGGCAGTCGATGGCCAGCATCGGTCTAATAATAGAATCAATTTTAGTACAAAATCAAAAGTATTAAACAGTCCAAGTGAAGCAGAAGCAAAACATGAGCCTCGAAAAGTTCCATTCTCTGGTTCTGGCACGAAACGTTCATTTGTCGGTGTTAGTTGAGTTATGCCCAAACAAAGGCGCCGTCTTGTTCATTGAAATTCATTTGCTACTAAGCCAGTGCAACAGCCAAACTTGCAAATTCACTTTATTTCCGCATATTTAGAATCTCACCGCCAACTGAGTTGGCCACAAATGAATTCGACTTGGCTCCCGGTCCCGAGCTCAGCCACCTTGTTTGCGATTAGATCGATTCCAATCGGAAGGCGAATGTGGCAAGCCGAGTCATTTAGCAACCAACTGTGGCCAGCTCTCAAGCTCTCCGAACGCGACTCGGTAGCGATTTACAATTTAAATTACTGCACATCAGTTCTATTACGAAATGCTAGTTTGCCATCAATTATAGAATATAAACAACATTTGGAATTAAAAATTTATTCAATGAACAGTGCTCGGATGCAAATATGCAATTGCCGATTGGAATTGTTTTGAATAATAAATACCGAGCGAAAGGAATGGGCGAGATTGCCGATGCAGAGGCATATAAAGATGTTTACACCAATTTAAATCGAGTCCGTTCAAAGAATGGAAATGTGCAGTAATGAGCGTGGTCATGTTAATGCAACTAATCGAAATGGCAATGCGCCAATACTAATCCCCAGGATTGCCTCCACACAAACATCACAGATGACTATGCTCACAGGGCACACAACTCTACAATTGACCGGACCGAGTAGAACTGGTACAGTGACACGCACTACACCAATTGCAGCATGCTAATCCACGATGACTCACATGGACCTGTCCTGTCCTGGTTTGAGCCACAGGAGGACATTGCCTGAACGCTATTGATCGTGCTTGCATTAGTGTTTGGCCACAACTGCAGTCGCACCACACCGACCAGTGCAGCAGTGCCAAGCCAATCCAACACACTGACAAATGCCATTTCCATTGCCAATCGATTGTTCTTATTCGTTGAGCTAATAAATAATTGACATTTTCATATAGTGGCAATAATGAAATTGCAAGCCACAAGCAATGGCCATTGGCTAAGCGGTAAGGCACATCAATGTGTTTAATTGTTCATAAGCAAAATAATGGAAAAATACTCAAAGTTAAAACAGAAAACTAAATCCAATTGAGATAATACTTTAGTGGAAAGAATGTAGGTAAAATTGGGTTGGCAGTAGGAATCGGACCAGTGGCAAATGGAGCAGCATTTGTCGATCAGAGATCGATTCCATTAGTCAGCGAGTAGAATGCAAATCACATTACACGTGTTTGGCACTTTGGGGCGCCAAAGTGTCTTCCATAACAGAACAGGTCTGATGGAACAAAAATTAAAAATGTTCACATCGAGAAAGAGAAAACGTTAAAAGCGACTTTCGATTCGTGTCTTGGGATTTTTCTTCACAAGAACAACAATTATAGATCGCTATCGGGACAGAGAGTGGAACGAACAGTAATGGCACTTTAGTGTCATAATCGATGTACAGCACAAAAGCAGGCTAATGGCCATTCGGAGTTGTTCCCAGCTAATGTACAGTCAAAGACATGATTCCACTACCAATTGGCCTGCCATTCCATTAATTCAACTGAGTCAGTATTCAAATCAACCAAAGTGAAAGTGAAAGTACAGAGTACATCGGATCAGGTGTGGCATGTTCGAGTCAAATTTAATTAAACTTGACTTGGCCAAAAGATTGATTTGCATTCAATTAGAATGAAGACAGACTGTCGTCTCGATCCGACCAACTGCAAGGTAAGGGGGCAGTTTTAATTAAAGCTAGGCTCGACGAATTGGCCCAGTGAGGAAGTGAGTCGGTGACATCTGAATAGACACATGCCGATCACAGTCGACTTGGCGCGGATAAACAGAGCAAACACCATCGGGGAGGAAGGCAGTCAAAGGATGCACACAACCTTGCCCAGTGATCCGTTTGGTGGTGATGGAAAACGGCCGTGTCTGGCAACACTGTTGTGCGCTAATCAATCATCGACATTGCCACATTCGCTGCCTGCCGCACCACAGCCGTGTTTATGAAAATTCTGTCAACTCATTAAGCGAAAATGAACATTGTTTTAATTAAAAGTCAATGCAGTTCCCGCAAGAAACCTTTCGTGGTAACACTGTTCGACAACAGGAGAGCTAATTGAAAGTTTGGCAAATGCACTTGCTGTGTAACAAATGAAGCAATAATTGATTGCCCTCAACGAGCAAGTTTACAATCGAAAAATTGTGATGTCAACAGAGACAAGCCATTCATAATTAAAATAACTCATTCCGGCCAGACCCAAGTCTGCAATGGTAGTGTTCTAATATTATAATGTTGCTTATCATCACACTCCGTCTGACAAACCTTAAAACTTTTTGGTAGCATTTCCACCAAGCAAACTTGGCACGACATCTCATCAGATTCGATAAGAGTCGTAGCAGACGTTCCGAGTGGCTCGATAGCGGCGAAGAGTAGCGAATGGAGCCATTTCCGGAGTTAGGCAAAGCTTTAAGGATTGCAAGTTGCACTCAGGAATTGGCCATCATCAACTTGGCCGCGATATCTAAACAATTCTCGATGTACTCAAAATTGATTAATTTCCGGGTTAATGTCGCCGATACCAAAGTACTGATACTGGAAATGCAAATTCTAAATACAATCACCATTTGGAACGTTTGGAAAAGCAAACAAAATGGGACAACTTTGCTCATATTAGCCATTGCCAGTGGTGATGCAAAATGAAATAATCGAAAGCTATTAAAGTAAATATTGCCGCTTACAATCTGTCCGATATCCAATGCACTGCCACAGGACGGCAGCTCGAGTAGAAGTAATGCAGAGTGGCACTGGCCTATTCAAATGGAGCACAATCTGATTGCCACCCCAAGCTAGCAAGCCAATTGACGAACTCGGACTCATTCAGTCGGACAAAGCGAATCAAGTCGTGCTCGCTCCCACCAGACAGTGACCAGAATGGCAGATCGAATATGCTCCTTCTGATTGCGCTTTCTCATAGACTAGCACGGAAATCTATCAAGAGAATACTGATCGGGTGATGATGAGGCTGCTGCAGACACGGTCAGGGCCAACAACTCCCTTTCCATTGGACAATTGCCACTGGTCGGTAATGAAATTAATAGACAACTTGTGCCACTTTTCTGCTTATTCCACAAGCCTAATCTCGGCAAAGAAGTTCTCATTTCATCTCAAAGAATCTCATAAGTGATAACTTATACCCAATGCCGATGAAACATCCATTCATACATCCTCTCTCTAAGCAAGCACTATCGAGTATGAGAAGATTCCAGGTCAAGTTTTACTGGAAGTTGTCGTACAGAGCATGGATGAATAGCAAACAAGTAGCCATTGCAGAAACGAATTCACTGTCCTAGAATGAAAACAAACTATAAACTAAGCAATCAAATCAAATCAATTGACATTATGAGGTTTCACCATGAACGACCGCAGACGGATGGTGCTTCTCAATAAAGCATTCTGTATTTACAGGAACAGAGCAAAGCACTTGAGAGTGCACAAAACTCTGAACGAACAACGAGTTCAATATTTAATTCCTCACTTTGGGTATGGAAAATATCCCGAGGAAGTGGCCCACTCAAGTAGAATAATGTAAATTATTTGCGCCTTCAGCTGTGGACTGCGGTCGGACCAAACAGGGCCAACGCGAACCAATTTGGCACATTGCCCTTGAGCACTATAAAGCAGTGCGGGCTAATCAAAATAGATTTAAGGTTAATTTGGCAATGGTTGTGCTTGTTCGAGTGTGAGTGCAGCAAACTGGCGTCATTAGAGCAATTCACGTAACAGTGCAACCAGGGGTGGCTTGGCTAACCCTGTGCAATGCGATCTCGGTCAGTTCATTTTAAAGTGCAATTGTGCAAGTGCACAGCAATAAATCAACAATCATATTTAAACTGCATCAAGTGATCGTCTAATTGCATTACAACTCCATTGGTGGCCAAATATGTCCACTAAGAAGACATTATCCACCGAATATTAATGTATATGGGTAATAAATTAAAACTTGCCTGGTGAATTAGAATTTAAATTGCTCACAACACAACAATGAAAGCTCCATAACTAGTGGAAATGTCCTCAGAGAGTTTAAACCAAATTACGGTGCTAAATGTGCTCTGCAAGAGGTCTAATCTCTGTATCGGCGAGGACGAGAGCAAATCAAATGAAGGCAGTAAAGCTTGTTGGTTATTTCTCTTCTAACGGTATGTCGTTAAATTATTCGATTCATATTGCCGTATTTCTCGATGCAATAAATCTATATTAAATGACAGTGAAATTAACTAGCTCGAGGATCACTGCTACCTAGCAATCAATCTACAAGCGGCCATTCGTTGAACGCATTCCCATACAGTAAAACAGGCATGAATTAAGCAAAGTTGTACAGAACCACTGTACAATGTACACCGAACTGTCTTACGGCCTTCAACTTCCACTTGGCCGCAATGCATTTCCACATGCCACTGACACTAAAAGTGAATGTGACTATTGATCAGTAAGTGTCATATACAGAAGTTAGGTTGAGTGATGCAATGATGAATAGGTGCCATAATTAACAGTTCGGTCAATGGGTGGATGTCATTAACAGGAATTCTCTCGATTGACCACTGGACAGTTCTGTGGAGGAAATTTCTGCGGAGGACAGAGCAATTAGAACAATGGTCCAACATGCCAGTGGCCAGTGCACTTTCGATGACAACCAACCGTCTTATCATTGTTTAAACGAATAGCACACAATTGGCAGTAACACATTCACTGGCTAACTCCACCAACACACAATGATCGATCAAACCGACTTGAACGAAACGGCAAGTGCGAGTGGCGGTGAGCAAGTCTGTGTCACGCACAAATTAATTAGCCTCAATGGCAAATACTAAATTTGAATGTAAAAAATAGCCCGCAATCGAGCATGTAATCTATAATCTGGCATAGTGACTAGAATGGCAAGAGTAATGCATCGCCAGACGAACATCGATGTGTGGCCAACTAAGATAAATTGGACCGAGTGGCTGCTAGGATGGCTAGATGACGGTGGCTATGGCGCTGTACGGTAGTTCGGTACTTTCAATTTGGCATCATCTTTAATTTATATCCCCAGCCGAACCAAACAGAACCCGAAAGTCTAAGCGAGAATGAAAGCTTTCTGGGCGCAACATTAATATGATTATTATGTTTGCTTAAAAGTCCATTAATCATGGACACAACACACCACTTGTCTGTCCCTTAATGCATCCCATAATGTTCCAATGAGCAAATTTAATTTGTGCAAATTTCAATCCATTTCTTCCATTATTGCCACATTAGCCATCTATTATTATTTCGATTGCCAATTGGCCACAAATGGGACAAAGCAAACTTGCACACATGTTAATTATTAGTTATCACTTTATTAATGTTAGCACAGTTCGGTACGATAGTAATTTGGTGCGATTTAGGCAATTAATTTCACTTTGAGAACATAACTTGAACCACCACATCAGCGATGGACCTGTCAAAGATGCAAAGCCTAGAACAAGATGGATTTTGAGTAGTTACAAATTGCAAATGTCTGTATCGGTAGGCTCATTGATTAAAAAAGTTGAGAGTGTAAAGATAGTTGATCTGCAAACAAGAGAAAACAGATTGTGAGTAGAAAGACTAAAAGAGTCAAGAAGTAGAAACACTTCATTGTGTACCAATTGACATTGAATTAATCACACTTGGACAGAAAGCAAAGACTAGGAAAAGAGAATTAAGCCAAATCGGACTGGAAGTCTTTGAGATGGCAGGTAGTGCCTTTGCTTGCATTGGATCACATCATTACCATAATAGTATCATTAAGTCGCACTAAGATCTAAGCAGATTAAGTGATAAGTTTGTCTGTGTGCACTTTTAATTAATGCACAGTAACATGACAACATTGCAACACAGCGGTTGGAATCATTTGGCTGTTTAATTAAATATTTCAATTACACGAGATATGAGATGGGTGATGCGGTAGGAACAAAGCCACCAAGACCGGCTTGCCAACTTGTAAGTGCGCCCCAGACAAATATACAATGATGCAATGATTCAACAAAACCAGATTCGTTGGTGGATAAAATATGAATGGAATGAGCGCGAATTGATTCTCAATGAAATTTGATGGTGCCATTTGAAAGCGAGTGAAATAAATTAGATCACAATCATCATTAGGCGAGTGAGCCAGTGGTGAGGCAAGACTAATGATGTGTCCCTGTGTCATTTGCACCGAACGCGGTGCTTTCAATTGCCACACAACAATGCACCGACATCTGACTCAATTGGATTGAAACATTATCGCCAACGCCGACTGCGACAAGCGAGATGGCTCCATTCAGATATATCATATATGTATCGCGACTGGCAATCGAATTCACTAGGAATCAATAAAGCAGCATTAATAATGCGCCACACCAATTGATGCAGATTTGTGCTCACGACACGGATCCGATCATTTTGTTCACTATAAATCAGTCCATTTTGTCCCACCGAACCACACAAAGGGCCACAGTGGCACGACAAAGTGCCATCTTCGGCATGCCACTGTTCTCTGTTTGCCTCAGTCGATGTTTACCCCATTGTTTGAGACAAAAGTGGCAAACTTAATTTTGTATTTCTGTGTAAAATCCAAAATTGGAACTATCTGCAAAGCCACCGACCGAGTGGATTGCGCCACTGCACTATTGTGATCCCCCTGACCATTGTCTGGCTGTTCGCCTTCTGTCGGTAACAAGTTTGCCACCGCTCCTTCTGAACAACTTTCCCATCAAAGGCCTCAGTGCAGTAATGCACTAATGTCCAAATGATGTCCAAATGACGCCAAATGAAACAATTCAATTTGCCAGTGTACTTTACCGAATGGAATCAATTTTAAATTTAATTACAATCGACAACATTGATTACGAACTATTTGGCTATCTGTAGGAAAACCATGGCCAGAGTGCAGACAAGTGGATGACAAATGGCCAAATGGCTATGCGCGATAAATGCATTAAAGTGCACATGGCCATTTGGTCATTTGGTCACATTTGCCACTGAGAATTGGTCCACTACCGCCAAGCAGCAAATGATTTCCTTTTAATGACCAAATGACGATCGACCGTGTTGTGTTGACAATATTGCCAAATTCCTCACTCACTCAGTGCCAGTGTGTCAGTTGGCTGCAAATTGCTTTTGCTACAAAGTGAATTCATTTTGCAAGTCAATAGCCGTTTTAAAGCACAACAGACAAATGCGAATTAGCAACTGTTGTCGCCAAGTGAATTTCAATTGCCTGCCACTGCCTATGACAATTACCGGTTCCGTTTGGTAATTGTTTCTTGAAGTTTCACTTTGGAGCAATGCTCTAGAGTCTAGACCATGCCTGACTAGGACTTGTCAGCTGAATTGGCATCGAGAGGCAAGTGAGCCATGTCCGGTGGCGCAATGTTTGTCCAGTGCACTTGTTTGCACTGATCGTCTAGTGAATTTTTGTTTACCTTAACGGCCAGTGGTCAGTGAGAAGTCACTCTAGTTGAGTACTGAATCGATTGATTAACGCGAATACGTGCGAGCTAATTAGCGAGAATGAATAACTGATTTAATTAGTCCATTAATTGGCAACACGCTAACTATGAACCGCATCATGTTCAGTGCCGTGCGCAATTTGACCGGTTAGTGGCATGCTAGAGAGTGGACAGCAGGGCTGGGATAGCAATCTGGTAGGCCAGACAAGATCACCATATTCGATTGGTTCGTCCATATCGAGTGGAGTAATTGCACTCTCTTGTCTAGCTATGTCAACGGAGGCTCGATGCCAGTCAGAATCGAGTAGCCCTGCCAGACACTAATTGGGTAATGCTGGCCACTGCTCCACTTGGCAGAGACAGCAATTCCCCATAGAGATGCATGCCCGAGCTGTGCAACTGTGCACTCTCTCCGAATTAGTGCACTTGCCCACCGAGGCTAAGTAAACTTCATTAAATTTTTGACAAAGCAACAGCAGATTAAACAAAACTAGATTTAATTAATTAAACACACGACCAATTGATTCGTTCGTCTGCCGATCGTGACAAAATGAAGATTCAGCCTGGCAACTTTTGACTTCAATTAATTACAGTGCCAAATTCAATTTTAAACAAACTTACTCGGTTACAATCTAACTAAGGTCGAATGTTGAATTATTCCTTCGCTGAACTAACTCAATGTTCAAAAAGAGTGGCAGAAGGCATGGAGAGTGCACAGACAGACAGCAGGCACTCAAATGGTGCCTAATTAAATAAGCAGACACTGAGCAGTGTTCCAATTGGGACCGTTCACTGCATCTAGTCACATGTCGGCGTTGATTGAACTTTTGAGTAAACTCACTCCAATGGAATCAATTAGAGCAGACAACTAATAAATGAGTGGTCCAGGGCAACAGCACTCTCGACACTTTTCAGCAGGCACAACCTCTCCGGACCGAACCCGAACTGATTAATCAGAGGAATGCAATCTGCCACTGAGCCGTCTCCACGGCAATTTGATCCTGCTATATGTAGTAATCAATCGATCCGACTAATCGGCAAATGCAAACGCTGTAATTTTGTGAATTCTCCAAATCGATTGCATGAGAACAAGTTTGTGTCATTGGGGAAAATGCTTGTTGTTAAGTGACATTCGAGTGCATACAGAACATCAAATTGCTGATCAACAGACGTTCATTGACAAAATGTCGGTATTAATTTGAGTCAACGTTTATAATCAAAGATCGAACAAGCAACCACAAATGCACTGACCAGCTAGTCGGATGCCATTGGATGCACCTAATTCGACATCGAAATGTGAGACGTTCGACTGGAAGTAATCCGTCGGGTTACCAGCCAAATGACAAGTTTGACAGTTCAATTAATTAATGCGCAAGTGGGGCCTAATTTGAGTCATAATGCTACCCATTAGCTGAGCGAATGTCCTCGATGCTGGCTGTCAAACACAGTGTCGATCGCAGCGAAATTAATCCGATTCGATGCGATCTTTGGTAGCGATACTCGGCCGCGGATAATTGCCACCAAGCGAGCCAACACAGCAACACAGCCGACAGTGTCAATTATTGATGGAAAGCACTAATTATGGCAGTAATGGAAGAGCTATCGATTGGCCGCAGTGCACCGAGTTGGATCAGTTTGCCTCTGCTCGGTGGTGGTGTCAAAAGTGACACGCCAATTTGGCACTCGGTAGTGCCAATTGGTCGGTTTGTTTGATCAGCACTAAAGAACGGTGACGGAGCAGCAATTTGCCTTACGTACGTACGTTGGCATGTTTGGACGGCATTATCGGCGGTATCACTGAGCCACTGACAAATCATTGAAATGCATCCGAACGATATCGCTCAGGCACAGACCAACCAAGCCGTATTTAAGTGTACAGCTTGATTGGCCCAACAGCTCTGCCACCAAACAAGTAATTGCCAGTGATGTTCGCACAAGTATATTTACACTTTGTGAATAATTATCACACTAAGCCCGGATTGATAGTCCCGAGAAGCCCGATCGGACGAACTGGAGAGGTTCGTTGAGAGGGCCTCGATGTGCTGCATCGACAAAACTCCGATTACAATCGAGTCAATTGGTCGAACGTTTTTTGCGTCCTCGGTGCGTTGCACTCTAATTCTAATTGTCAATGTTAGAAACTCATTATCACACAACACTTAAGTATCCACTTATGTTGCAATGAAGAGAAAACAGTGGAAATTGCCAATAAATTGGACCAAACTTGCAACATGTCCATTCTCCTCCTGCCAAATCCATAATTGTAAATTATTATTCTTGTCCAATAAAACAGACAAACATGTGCTGCTGGGCGAGAGTAGGAAAAGTAGACACTAGGAGAGCAATGCCTACTGTGTGCTCTTCAATTTTGCCTACCAACCAACTGTCCAAAAGCCCATCTAACAAATAAGTGCATTAGCAAGCCAAGAAAATTAAATCTTTTGAGTCAAATTTCGAGCAACGAAAGGCCTTGGTGAGAGTGTCAAAGTCTACCAGACTTAATTGCACCTAATGGTAAAGCAACACACATTCGCTTTGCC
Organism: Rhizoglyphus robini; assembly: GCA_023373905.1. NCBI lineage: Eukaryota > Metazoa > Arthropoda > Arachnida > Sarcoptiformes > Acaridae > Rhizoglyphus > Rhizoglyphus robini. Next base: position 5,350,499 of record JAKIJQ010000001.1, on the reverse strand, counting down.
ATCAAACTTATAAAATGTTTTCTTCCTTCTGCTTCGACTAAACCTTGAGTCAGCCATTGGAGCAAGCATTGTTTAAACATTTACCTCAACATCCATTAATGAACGGAATCGTACCACCAACAATCAGCTTAGGGGAGACTAAAGGCTGCGTTTTTAATTAACGAAACATTGCCGAATGTAGCCAACCAAGCAGATTGACTTAGCCGTTCAGCGTAGATTAAAGTATATTCGAGCCAACAATGCACAGTGCAAGAATAATGACTTATTGGCTTTCCTTATGGTTATGACCATCGGTTGTGGCTGGCCAATAAAATTGTGATTAACAAGCCAAACAGATGCCAACACAAGAACCCAAATGACACAAACTCATTGGAGAGATATAACGATGAAAGGCGTTAATGAAATTAGCTTAATAGAGGCAAATTAGGCCATGCTATGACAGCAATAAAGGAACATTAATAATTAAAGCATAAAGACACTTGTCTGTCTCATTAATAATGCACTAATTAGCAATTGCACAGAACAAAGTCATTAAAATTGAATTACACCAGTGAATCGACTTACAGTGACCATCAATGCATTCAACCCACCCGCGGATAATGTCCGGAGATTGATAATTGAAAATGCAAAATCGATTCGACCGTGGTGAGAGACAGTTCAATTGCCCATCATACAGTGAAATGATTAAAAATAAATGACGCAGAAAATTATCTGCAGGTTCGGGTGCAAGTTAATTCGATTGCATTGTGCTGCAATGGCACGCACACTGCCGTCTCTGGCAAATTCCAGTAGAACCATAAATTGCCCCACCGAGCCAGTTGAGCCAAATATGAGAAGCACCAAGAAGAAGCAACAACTCAGAAACCTGCAGCAGCGTCGAAACAAGAGCAAATTGCAATGAGATTGCATGCAGTGGCACTGCCAATTGATTGATTGCCCTTCCAATCAATGGTCAGACTGGAGGAATTAAAAGCTACCGATGCGGCAAGCAAGATCGAGCCAGACCATGGCAGAATATAACCTCAGAGAGTAAACAAACAGCAGGCAAGTGTGGCCACCGGTCTCGGCCAGTTGTGTTGCGATCTGTTTGTAAGTGGTCAATTAAGCGAACGCTAACAGTCTGCTACGCTGCTACCATGCTCTCCATTGCACATTAATCAACGGCCCATTGATCGGGACCAACTGATGTCAATTGAAATTTATTTCCACCTAATGGAAGGAGAGAAATGACGCAATAAATAATAAAGCAACACAAGTGGTGTTTTGATTTGCAACTTGCAAGGTGAAACAAAGCAACTTAGTAGTCTAGTAGAGACAAATTGCGCTGACAGACACCAAATAAATCAATGATAAGCAGACAAGCCAGCCACTCGGACCATTGAGGGAGAGAGAGAGAGAGAGAGAGAGAGAGAGAGAGAGAGAGAGGCCCGGATGAATGTGCAGTTGACAGTGCCATCAATACCGTTTACCTAGCTAAGGTCAAAGCCATTAATATAAATTTAAAATTAAAACATGCCAAATGCGAGCCAACTGAGCCTGACTCGCCAGAAGCGCGTCGGTAGAAAGATAGTTGCAGAGCTACTCGCCAAATGAGTATACGCATTGTAATTAGATTAGAAATTAAAAGTCTCATTAATTACTGTGCGCGATCCATTAGTCTGCATTATCTCTCGGCTCATTACATTGGCTTCATTAGTAATATCCAGAGAGAAACAATGCCTGTCTGTTGTTGCCGTGCCCATTAAGAATCTGCAAGCGCGACTGCAACCAAGCAGACCGGCTAGACCCCCTCAAGCTCGTATCGCATTTACATTAGGAGCTGGTTGCTTCACTTGGCACATAATTCACTTAAATACATTTCGCCTCAATCGGGTTGCATCAATTTGCCCAAATAGGTTCCATTTGCAATGGCCTAAAAGCTTCTTCATTTACTGTTAGCCTTATGTTCGCATATCGTCTCATTTCCATCTGCGTTTGTAATTTTAAATTAAACAACACAAATAAATTTCACTAATTAGCTTGCCAAGGCAACATTAGAGTAATGGAGTAATGGCATTAGGCAGTAATGCAATAATTAATATAAATGATCAACGACCAATCTCATTGAAGGACGAGCCAATGAGCAAATGGACTAATAAGCCAATAAAGCGACATCCAATTAGCGCTCTAAGCGAGAAGAAATATGCGCTGTAAAGTGCTGTTTGGTCATTTGGCCACTTGGGTTAAGTGAAGCACACCGAAAAGCGGACAGTACCCAGGCCAAGTCGACTTGTCAACATGCTCTCGCCTGTCTGCCTCATTGCTGGCTCGTGTCACTGCCACAGAGTACCTCGTCGAGTACATTGCGTAATTGCATATCATCCTTTCAGTGAAACAAAGTGGCATGCCGAAATAGTTCAAGTGAAAAATTGTAAATTTCAAATGCAAAATATCTTCTATTTTTTTTGGTGCCATTAGATTAGCAGTACTATGGTCAAAGGGAAGTCAAATAGAAATTATCTCTCAACAAGAAAAACAGTAAGACAGAGCCAATACAAATATATATAAATAATAGGCCAATGACAAATTAGCCACAGTCATTTGGAGCATGAAATCATTTGCAAACAAAACCAGATTTGGCCACCACTCAGCACTGCCACACGACCAATCCGTTTCTTTATGCATCATTTAAAGTGATTCCACGCTGACTGGTAAGATAGTCCAATAATCAATAATTACCAACTTGCCATTGCACTTGCAAGCTGACAAGTGCAGATAACTTCGCGTACTAATTGTAATCTAATTCCACGAAAAGACACCAAACCGGCAAGTCGTAGGCTAATATCTCAAAAAATTGAGGTAAAACTGAATTGAGACGATATTCAGCAGTGAATTCACATCTCAGTTACTCTTCTGCGAACATCGCCCAAATCAGACACATTTCACAATGTACCACACTGAAGTTGAAATATTAGACCTAACAATTTCTCAAAACACCTCTAACCAAGTCAGCAAAGAGAGTCAATAGTCTGTCTGCGGATTGTTATCTTGTGATTGAGCAATAAACAGCGAGGAACCCGAGGTCTGTACCAGTTTGTATCTACTCTGTCTGATGTTTGATAAATCGTAATAGATTTGCAGTGAAGCCAAATTGATTATTAAAAGCAGCGACGCATAAATTAATTGCTATGCAAATAGAAGGCACAAGCAAACATGCATTCTCATTCAAATGATCTCGACATGGCAGACTCGGCAAACTTTGCTTCTCCAAATTCAGCCGTCAAGAGTGTCGCTTTAAAGGTAAAATTAATAATTTCCAGTTGTGCCAAATTTAATATCATTCCACGTTATTAATAAGTAGTCGAGCCGAGTGGCATTTTCATTATAATCGATAAAACTATCACTATTTGCTCACTGCAAAAAAACTAAACTTGCACAGTCAAACTAAGAGGGTAGAATGTAGAACTGTAGAATTGTGTATAGAATATATTTTGTAAACTATAACATACATGAGCAGATATACACGAATGCAATGAGTGGATTGCAAGTAGAAATATCATCAAGTATTTTGTCCCATTGCCATTATAAATACAACACGTGATACGTTCGACATACAGTAGGAGAGAAGCGGCTTGGCCTGGGATTGTGTTCTATGAGCAACGATTTGCAGTTATTTCTCACAAGAACGTGACTAAACACTGAACACTACTGAGCGAAACACTTTCAATTTGAGCCAATATGGCTTTTGACTTGCCATCTCTGCATCCTGTATCTGCAACGATTGAGCTAATAAATTAGAAATTAGCAACCGTAAATGCAAATATGTGCAAAGACGGATTCTAAAAATATTAAATTTGAATAATTAATAATTAAAATGATAAACAATGAATAATTGAAGTGATGCATCGAAAGGAAGTATCAATTATTTATTGACACAGCCAAAGCAAGAAATGTGTGTGTGTGTTCGGTGTAAATGGAGAGAGCACATCAAAGGGGGACCAGTGCTAAGTGCAAATGCAATGCAAAGATGGCCAGTGCCTGTGAACTGCAATCGGTTGGACTGAACACTGCCAGGCGACAACGTTGCTGTCATCGTTCGCTCATTAGGCCTTTGTGAGCGACTTAATTTTATTCCTCTCACACGGCTGTCGATCGTTATTAAGTTAGCTGCAGAGTAACCAATTGGACAAAGATAAGGCCACAGAGATGGCACTCACGCAGAGATAACAATAAAATGAAGAATGCTTTGTTCAGGGCACTTCCACTACGGCGACACACGACACAGTCCACGGTCTACAGGCAGCCAATGAATATATTGGGTGGCTGTTTGCACTAGCAACGGCTTTGTTTCTTCGGATCCGATCGTTGTTAGTATTCTGACTCGATCTGCACCGAGCGGAAACAAAGTGGAATACATTTGCTTGCTACAAACAACGCAATGACAATTGCAACAATTATTGTCCTGGTCCAATGACAAACGCAAAGCGTCACTGACGAGAGAAGCTAAGCTGTCTTGACACCACACAAAGCAAACAGCAATTAAAATTGTTAATCACTACGCTGGTACTAATTCCAGCACATGAATATTGTGTCACAGTTTGTGTGGCACTCGCTGACATGCAAAAAGTTGTCATTTCCGGCAAGACCTGCCATTCGGCTAAAATGCCGTTCGGATTGAGCTAACGTTTCCGCCATTTAATCGGACATTACTGCCTGGGCCAATTGGCAAGAGCTGTACCGAGACATGTTGGACCACAGCAAAATACAAAGTGATAACCAACTGCGATCGGATCAATGTGCGGACATAAGAAAAAACCAAAGCAAACACGCCAAAAGTGCATCAAAGACTACTTGCACTTAGCCATTCGATTATATTCGATTCGATTCGATGGCCATTAGAAAGTGTGTCGATGACTGCTGACAGTCGAACAAGCAATTTAATTAGTTCGAATTGGCAATCGCACTAATTAAAATCACATCTCACTGCCACAAGCAATTTCCATCAACAACACAATCTCATCGAAGTTCTATTTGATTCGGTCTGTCATCCAGCACAAGAGGTAATTAGACAGTTAAATCAAAACCAAACTCATTCTGCTTTTTTGCTCCCTATCTCATAATTGCCTTTGTCCCAAAAGGTTCTTTTTCGATTAGAAAACCCAAGGCAAGCGACTAAAAGAGAAATTTCAATTATCCACGCTAAATTAGGCTCAATAATTACTGTGGACAAGTGAGCCTCGAGACAAGACAAGGCAAGTACGATAAGAAATGCATCTGCAAATGTTTTTCGTTTTATAAAGAATTTGTTTTTTCCCCAGGCAGAGATGAGCAAAACTCAAAACAAGTCAAAAGGTGAGGACCAAGCCCAGATGAGTCACTATGAGGTGATGCAGAATGTGCGCGCTAAGATGAGCGAACTATACATGGCAATCGATGCCTTCAAAGGGAACCTGATCACCGATGCTGCCGAGTTGATTAATCAACAGATTCGCTCCTTCGGGCAAATGGTGGAGAACAGCAAATCGGCGCCCAAAGACCACAAGTAGCTCTCAGATGAGCATTATTAAAAGCAATGAACTCATTGACTGGTAATAAAATGGCCCACTGACCACACTGCATTACTTGCCCCAATCTGCGAGCTGCACTGCACAGCATTAGCGAGCTTATTCAAAGACAACGCAACACCAACCACTGATCAGTGGAAATTTATTTAATGTCCGTCCAAGGTGTCAGCCTAATGTGACATTCAACTTGCCTGTGTAAACATTGTAAACGGAGACCGACAAGTGAAAAGTTGAATGTGCCACTGTGGGTTGAGGGAGCGAGACCATTCGCGGGTGGTGTGGCAAAGTTGGGACAGAGCAGTGTAGAGTCGAATTTCGCACTAATTTATTTGTAGGCAAAGCCAAGTGCTTCGTGTAGACAGTTTGCCTAGTTAATCCTGGAGCTAAAGTGTAATTAATATAATTTAATCGGAACATGATTCAACTCGACACCCTACTGCCGTAAACAACTGTGCACAAATGACTTGTCCGCACACAGACTGACTGATCTAATTAGCGATGGCACTCGCAACACCAACTCGTGAGACACCAACTCTCTCTAACTCGCCTCTAGTGAAAGTACACAAGTTGCCTCAAAAGGTTGCCAGTTGACCAATTAGCAACACTTGGCTCAGACAAACTCACCCTGGCAGTTTGCCTTGCCTTCAGACTGCATCGCTTGCATTTGCACCATTGGTGCACTGCAGCCTAAATGGAATCTATCATTTGTCTAAGTATCGCGTTACAGGATCGATCTGCAATCGAAAAAACCAACGAGGCTTGGTAGAATGAATAGAATACAGAATGAATAGTGCACCAAAAACAAGACTAAAACTAAATGGTAAACAAGAATTGATTCCGACGTGCGATGACCTTAGTGCAGAGGCAACCATTACCGTCCAAACTAACAAATGCACTCGCCATTATGACCAACATAGGAATACATTGGCTAATTTATTATTTACAATTATGGCACTATTAAGTGTAGATTACAACCAATCGAATTGGGATGCTCGAGTGAGCCAAATTGGACAATCACACCGACATTAATGGACAGCCATCAAATTGTTCCTCTGTTGAAGCTAGTCTCATCAAATATTCTATTCTTAAGATACACATCAACTCCGCTGACAGTTGTGAGACCTTTATGGACAATCTTTTGAAAAGCAAGTAGAATATTTTCGCAATTGGCAAATCCCAACCAGCTGTCCTTCATTGGGACAGAAGCTGACCAATTGAACCAATTAGGAATAGTAAGTGACAAGGTAAATGGCCGCATTTAAGGCAAATGGACACAGGCAATATTGCAGTATGAACAGGCCGTGGTGCCAAATCGATTGGCCAACAAATACAAACTTTAGCGATCGTCTGGCAATGAAGTCTTATGTCGAGATTGGCTCGTAAATGGTGTTGAATGGGACACGGTAGTGCTAATACGAACAGTGCCAGCAGACAGGCAATGTTGCCAGCAGCTAATGATAAGAGAGCAACGGTGGCGTTAGTAATGGCATTGCCTAGTGATACTTCGATCGGCAGTTGCGTTCGCACTGTGGTGCAGTCGGTGGGTGACAGTGCCGCACTTGTCCCTAAATCTCCATTAGCATCCGATGGCAATTTACATCAAAATTGGCAATTGTCTAGTAAGAAGAGCCATTTGCATATAGCAATAATAATAATTTTATTACTCACTACAAGTGCAGTTTATTTATTATCGAACCAACAGTGAGAAGACAAACAAGAGGACAAATGTGCAGACAAACTGAGTACCGCCTGATTGACTCCCAAATGACTGCCACTGCTGCTGATCAATCGACAGAAACTCCAATGGTGCGACACAGGGCTCGGTTCGACTGGTGCCAGAACCGGATTTGGTCATTTTGTCCTCTAATCTGCATCTCTTGATCGGCGAGTGCTCTGTGCACCTGTTCCAAGGAGACTTCCAACTGTCTGAAAAGAGAAGACAAATTTATAATCACAACTATTGATCGCACAGCACATAAGTCAAAAGTCTGTCTGCTGCTGCTGGCAGCTAAATCGAATTGAACTAATGCGTCCATGCTTCAAAGAAGTTGGGTAGAGAAATCGAATTACTCGCCCAGAGCAAAGTGATGCAATGCTGAATCAACGGTGCTGCACGGCACTCATCCATGCATTGGCTTAATTACATTTGCCAGAGAGCGACAATAAGACAGTGCCTGTTTTAATTAAAGCGCAACACACGAATAACAATCTGTTCGGTAATTAGAAGGAATTAAATTTAAATCACACAACACGACACAATTGGGCTGAGATGAAACTTTTAATTATCTTTTAAGAAATAGATTTGCATTCGAGCAATTGTCGGAACGAGTGTAGCGAGACATTACACATCAAAGTATCATTAGGTCCAATCGGGACCATTAACTATCGCGCTCGGAACTGGAAATGGCACAGTGCCACTGTGACTCCAATTGAGCTCCACATTTGAGATCGTTTAATTACTCAAATTCGAGTCTAACTCGTGGCATAGAAAAGAAGTAATGCTAATGCTTTGCAATGTATATTCATTTTGGGCACTCCTCCGGTGACATAATGAGTATGCCAAAGTGAGAATGGATTCCTTGATTGAGGCACATAAGGTCCTACTTACAGCAAGATCACTTAAAGTGGCCAATTGGAGCAGTGCAAACAAATTTGTCAAGCTCAGTCTAAAGACCACATTAATTACCGATGACAGGCAAGTGTGCAAGGGACCAGTGGCAGTGCATTTGTGCACGAATCTGACCAGGTGTGATCGAGTCACTCCGAAAGTGAGCATCATTTGAAAGGTTTGCATTCAATAGGAATAGTGTAGTTTAATTTGGTTGTAGATTAATCAAATTACTTGGCGGACTGTGCCTTGTGCATCGAGTTGGTGCACTTTGCAGATCTCATAATTTAAATTTGCAAATGCTTTCGATTTATTCTACTTTGCAGAGATAAATAAAGCACAGCAGTGAGACAGGAGGAAGCATGATGGAATAAGTGAAAGGCGAACAGTAGTGAAGTGCTCTGCCAGGCTGAGTGGTGCGGCAGCGGTCCGCTTGGGTAAGTAAAGCTAAATCAAATTGACACTTTGTATCGAGACAAAAGTTACAATTTACAGTGAGATTAGTTGAGTTCACTTTGGAAGCGATGGCGCCAGTGACAAAGCGACAGGCCTCGACGGCGAATCTGATTAACTCTGACTGGTGTGATTTAATTTGCAATTCAAATGGCCACTGTGGAGGCAAACAAAATAGAAATTAAAAGTATACTTGTTCCACTGCGGACAGATCAAACAGTGACTGGCGACAGAGGCAATCTTTAATCAATCACCCAGCCTGGCTCATGCAAATGTAGTATACTATTCTGCACAGTGCTGTATTCAAATTAAACGCACATAAATAAGTAAATAGATCAATTGATCGGTGCACGGCTGCAGGCAGACAGAGGAGGATGGTACGAGTCAGCAACCGTTCAAGTGTAACAAACTGATTATCGGGGCCATCCATTTGGCTAATGCGCCCGATGACATCATCAATTTTAATTGGATCGCTATCAATTTTAATCATGTCGTCAGCTTGGCTAGAAATGACTTCGTTCAGACTGTCGCATAGTTGGCTTAGAGCACGCTTGACATCGAAGCCAATTTGAATTAGTCGATGGTTGATGTCCACAAGTTGATCGATGTACCAGTGGTGCTGCTTGGGTTGCTCGTTCTCGTGGTGGCACTCACTCGGCAGGCTAATTGAGTTACTTAAAGTGCAATTTGTACCAGACAACAAATTCACATTCAATTGGTTGGGTCGCATATTGGTGGTCAATGGTGGACGATTAATTGAATCAACACACAATTGTTAACACAACACAACACTAATTGACTCATTGACACTGCATCTCCACTTGGCAAGTGGCCATGTCCACACACAGACACGAGTGACTCATGCCGCCTCGTCGCACATCACCGACCAATGGCGACAGGGCAAAACCTGCTCGAAGGCGCTATCATCACCGACACCACTGGCTCACTCGTCTCTCCGTAAAGCCATATTTAGTGGTGCTCACTCCAAAGTACAAGGTCCACGGAAAGGCTTTAAAATTTACATAGAATACTCATTAAAATATTAATGTCACCATTAGGCGCTATTATTATTGGCTGTCTTATTGAATGAGCAATAAAAGTTGTAATAAAGCTTGCTAAACTGAGCCTTGCCTTGTCTTGCAATCAGGACAAATATTAATATTAATAGCAATAGATTAGTTAGGTTCGGTTATGCCAGGGGTAGAGAAATAGACTAAAATTAGGACGCCACATAATTGATTGCAATTAGAAAACGTGAAATGGGCTCCAACTCGGTGTGCCATTGCATTAGGCCATTTGCATGAACATTCGGCAGCATTCGCATCGACCTATTGGTAGATTGGTCGATCTGTGCCTTTGCCTCACAAACGGGCGAATTAATATAAATGACTTGCTGCTTGTGGTCGGTGCAATGTTGAGCACTCGGGGTTAGAGCAAACATTTGTCTCGAATGGCATTTGCATTGTTTCGGCCAGACAGTCTAAAATGTGAGCCATTCATACAAATAATGGCATTATTAATGGAGCTAATATTAATAATTTAAGTCAATATTCGAATAATTGCCTAAGATGAATGAATTCTGGCCCAACTTGGCCAACATTCCGCTTTCTTTCATTGCGCCCCACCACGAGTGCTATTATTCAATATTAGACCGATTGGATGAAGCAAGTGCAAGTAAATGAAAATAAACTGCACTGCACTGAACTCAGCTGAACTGTACTGAGTTAACCTCAACTGAGCGAACTGTTTGCGGACACTCTTCTGCCATTCTTTGATATTACAAATCGATTGTACCTAGGCTGAATAAACACCAACTCGTGCCGAGTGTTACCGAGCTCATGCGAGGTGTGTCAAATCACAAAATCGAGTCCAGCGACACTAATTTCTCTAAATTGGAAAGCCATGAAAATATATAAACTTCATTCAACCACATGGCCTGGTGAACTGGTGCAATCTGTGGCCAAAGGTCATCATAAGAGGCAGTGGCCTTGTGGCCAATCGATAGCGATCATTGGTCATGTTGTGGTGGATGCCTCATAGGTTTCCACTTGGTAGGGTGGCCCAAACAGAAGCATAATTAAAATAATCGATTGCAAATAAAGCCATTTATTATTAAGCGAGCTTTACTGGTAGATCGATTACGAGCCAAGCAGCACAAGCTCTACATTATTGAAATAAATTATTCATATAGATTAGACCAAGCAATAAATATTGGCCAATGTCAATATTGACAGGCAGCACAATAAATTGCTAATTCCATGCAAAGTGAATTTCATAAAGCAAATCGATCTCGGGTCTGGAGGCAAGCAACCACCTAAACCGACACCTGGTCTGACACCAGCCTGGCCAAGACAATTTGGTCTCGATCGACATTTTGATCGTTGATCCGATAGTTAATTAAACGATTTTGCCAGTATCAATTGCACAAGTTGAATGGAACAAGTCATTATATAACTATATGTGACTAATAATGCTGGTGAGAATTCACTTGGTGACCACATTGCTGACGAGCGGTCTGTGGAAAATGGTAGTGAAATTAGAACCGTTCGATAATGGCCATTTAGTGGCTGGCATTTCCATAATAAATTAATTAACTATTTAATTAATCACATTGCCCATTGGCTCTGTGGCTAGTGCACAATGCTCAGATGACAGATCTATTGAGCTTTGATAATGGTGGCCACTGATCGTGATGGATTACAATTCACAGAGAATGCGTTGCACACTAACCATATTTTCTATAATAACTACCTGGGTTAGCAAATAGGGAAGTAAATGAAGTATCTAATGGATTTGTAAATCACGTAGCAGTAAGTCAATTTAACAAATCGGTTTAATTTAAAGCGCTCTTGATCAATTGTCAAGTGAACCAGATCCAAAGGTTAGTTGGACTGGGTAGTTAATTAATTTGATGTGTCTTATCAATAATAGATCATCGAGCCGACCGCACCTGTAGGCCTTTGCATTGCCCATTTGAGCTAATCTTGCGGAAAAGGCGTTGAGCCGGTCGGTCGGACTTGGTGTCTGTCTGTATTGGTGCGCGCAGCAATTGTGGCAAATGTGGTCTCGCAGTGCAAACAGACTGCACAGACAGGCTCACATCTGTCCATAATTGTATTATTAATAACATTATTACGGCTATTAGGCAGTGGCAAGTAATACCGAAGACATAATAAAGGATAATAAGGATAATTTGGCTACTGCAGCACGAGACTACTTCATTTGGCCTGTACCACATTGCACTGCACACAAATGTCCATACGATGGCTCATTATTAAATTATAATGCCACTGACCACCACCAGGCCAGTGTCAATGTCTGATAATGATAATGTTAATAGCAGCAATGCACTAGAACACTAAGAGCTGTCCAGTATTGAACAGAGTCAATTATTGTCCATTCTTGGTCAGCAAAGAGTTGAACCAAACACATGGACTAATTTAAATTTGCCTCCCATTTGCCACTGGTCCATTGGAAAGAGCTGAGTAATTAAATAAGTCCGGTTGGGTCGGAGGACAAGTCCATCAATAAGATTATAATTACTATAATGGACAATAAACGGACACCGAAATACCGATTGGCCGATTGGATGTTGCCTTTGATTAACTAAATTGACTGCTCGAATGGAGCCATCGAGCACTGCACTGGCCACTGGTTTGGTCCATCCAACTATCTGTGGTTATTAAATATAGAAGTTTTATTACTTTTAATTTTCAAATTGAATTGCACTTCTGCAGAGCACTTTAATGCAATTACTGCTGTCTCACTCGGCTTGCTCACTCCGCAGTGCACCGAGTGGCAATAAATAATCGAATTTGATTGACACAGTCGCTTGGCATTGTTTGCAACTGGGCCAATGAAGTTGCGCGCCGCACAAATAGTTCCAATGTTGTCACTGTGATCTGTTTCAGACTGTTTGGAAGGCTAGGCAAACAGAGTTAGCACTTTGAAGAAACATGAGCCAATTTAATAGAAATTAAAATTACGCCACCAATTTCCATTCACAAGGAGTTCATTTTAGTCTGTCTCTCTGTCTCTTGATATGATCGAACTCGCGCAAGTTCTACTGTCCCAGGACGACAGTGGGACAAATCAGTGCTGATAAGAAACAAAGTGCCAACACGGGTGCTCTTCTCTCTTCTGCCATCGAGATGTGAAATGTGAGCTCGGTGAAATCAAATTGTTTTAATTGAAACATGTCAAAATGTTCAGTGAAATTTAATTTATGTTCAACTGTAAAATTAGACTCACTTCACTTAAAACTTGACTTTCCAAATTTAATTTGCGCTATTACCAATTCGACTCGAGTCGAATGGGCCAGTGAGGCCTCTGTCTCAATATTGCAATTGCATTCGCCATTCTGTGTCTCACAAACTTTGAGTCTCACACCACCCGAGACCAATCGGAGGCCAATCACGGCCGTAATTCGATCACTTCGAGGCGAGTAATTGTTTTAATTTCTAAATTGAAAAAAGATTGTTCAATCGTCGACTTCGGTGCTGTTAGTTCGGCCGGGTCAGTACAGTACCAATTGCCAATTACCAATGGTCTCCACATCGCCGGACTGGCATGCTGGTGTCAATTGGTCAGTGCCAATGGCAAACACACTTCCCGACATTAATAACCCAACTAGCAGTTAAACGGACTTGAGAGAATTTTACAATTTGCAGTGGTTCACTCAAGTGGCCTGATCGGTGCCACTTAAATGTCATTTAATTGACTTCTCCACACACGGAGAAATTAATTTTAGAAGTGTGCTTTGAAAGACCTACAGCTATGCAGCCTAATGCTTCAAAGCGGAAAGTTGACTCGAGTCAGTCTGGTGACTGTCCTCGGACTATCTCGTCGGTGCCAGAACCTCTAGAAAAAGCAAATTTTAAAGCCCGTCACAGTGGCGATCGAGAGCGGTCTGGAGATGGCCTGTGCGGTGCAGTGGCCAACTTGCAAGTGGCACAGAGTGGCAATCTACCGATGCGAGTGCCACCGATGATTAATTAAATGGACATTATGGATCACTGCGAAGGCACAGTTCGGTCGTGTTCGTGCAGATTAACCGATTGCTTGGTGATTTATTGCCTCGTGTTGCAATATCTATCAGAGCAATAATTTATAATTTGAACTCCATTTCAACCAAAACATCTCGCACCCACTGCTCCGATCCATCCAACCGAATGCATCAACATGAGCAGATTCATTATTCAGTGGGAAGAGGGACAGCAATTAAAGATGTGCTTCAGTTGAGCATCCTTAATGTAAACACGTTGATAAATCTCAAAGCATGAGATTCAGTACAAGTTCAAATATAGAAGTAGATCGAGGGTTACTAGACTACACTGCACTACACATCTGGCAGACAACATTAGCCATAGGCATTGAAAGCAACGACGATCAGTGTCATTGGTCAATTCACTTGCACCCACTGTGCACCAACAGACCTGTGAGTTCAAAATATGCTCGAGAGATCTGCTCGCTTGTTAGTGAATAATTTGAGTTAAGTAAAGCACAATTGCGAGCTTAGTTGGGGCGGCTGAGTGCAGTAACGTAAAGTATGGATTCCATACTATGGAACAGTTGATGCAGCACGGAGCAACTAAGCAAAGTTGTAATTGCAGTTCGACAGTGGCCGGTCGGATTGCTAAGCTCAGACACGGGCATAGTCGCATCTACATTTGTGTGTCTGTTTGTTAGGCAATTTAATAGAGCGTGCAATTCGGAATCAGCTTCATAAAGGCAATGTCTATTTGTTGGGAATCAAACCAAACGTTATAATCTTTGATCTGCACGATGGTCCAATTATAATTGCCTATTATGCCAGCAGTGTATAAATAATACAAACCTTACAAATAAGCAAGCAATAATCATAACCAGTGGCCAAATCATTTGTCTCGTCGTTGGCAGAGGTCCTCGCTTGGCTGTGTGGCCCCATCAATGGCGTCCTGCCCGACCGAATCGGGCCAACTTGCTTGGTCACAAGTTCATTATTGTAATTTAAAATAGCCAACAAGAGTATGGATTATTAATTCGCATTATTACACTGAGCATATAAACTGACCAGAGTGAATTCACTTGATATATAAAGCAGGACTGAGTCCAGTCTGGGATTAAATGAACCAAAACAAACAGGCATGTTGTTGTTGAGGCAACATTTGCAAATTTGGTTCTTGTGCCAAATGGGTCTGAACGAGGACACGGCTTGCTTTGATTATTAATTTCGCTTAAATCATAATCGAACGTTTGAATAATGTATGAAAAGCACATTATTAGTTGCATTTACTGCAGTTCGGTGCGGCCAGTGGTCACCGGCCAGTTCGGTGCATAAGTTGCTCAATCGAGCCAATACATCGCCGCTCAGCGCACTTATTGGTCTATTTGTTTATACATCAGTACAAACGGTTGTTCAATATTTGGTGGCGTTATTAATAACGAGGCACAATATTTCATTTGGTTGCTTATTACTGCACTGGAGAGGGATCAAACCGAGACGAGTCGAGAGCAAATGAAACGGAATACACAATTGCAGTTATAGGCAATCAATTCTTGCCTAAGCAAATATTTGCACTCGTTTTAAATTTTCCTGTCTCTGGCCAGTTGGCGATCAGCTTCAGCAAACATTGGCTTTTGCCTTGATTAGCTCTGGCACAGGCAGACAGAAATTAGCAAAAAGTTACTTACAGATTTAGGACTCGGCAAGACTTGCCAAGTTGACCCAAGACAAATGAGCTAGCCAGGACAGATATGTCTTGGCGTGCAGCGATCGGTTGACGTGATTGTACATCACTGCAGACGTGCATTGAGCAATGGACACATTGACAAAGTGGCCAATTTGAATGGATCAATGTGCAATTATAGCCTTGCCAAATTGCGAACCCATGTTAGCAGATACATTACTGCCAGTGCAGCTTGTCGCACAGCATTTACTTCATTTATATTCCATTGAAGACAGTTCTACAGAAATGCTGCTGTCGCGACTGCAAAGATCGAGCATGATCCTCACAAGAAGGCTAATCGACAAGCATTTGCCTTACACAAAGGACATTGCTTGAGGTTATGTAGAGCGAACAAACAGTGAAAGTAGTTTCTTTAATTACAGCCCCTATCGACCATACAGAAACTCGAGATTGCAGCCAGAGAATGTCACTTAAAAGTTGTAATAAAGGACGTTCCTTAAAGACCACTTAATGCAACTGGCCATAGATTGCTAATTAACAGACTGATTAGATCGTTAATTGTACAAATGCAATAAGACGAGTTTGATGCTCAATTGAATCTCGAACTTGGCTAATGAACTTGTAAATTAGCTTCAGTCCGTTTCGATAATCGATGCTCATTAGCCTAAGACAATTGGCTCGATCAGATGTTAAAAGGGAAAGCATGTCCAACGGAGTCTAATACAAACTATCCAATTAGTTTGATTAACTTGCACTTAATTGTTACTGCAAAAAGTAAGAAAACAAACGATATCACAGTATCGAAGTCTGGCATTTGCATATCTCGCTAAATTTTCCACCAAGCCAGTAAAACAGAAAGTAAATATTAGACCTACTCTATGCCAGATTGGTCCCGCTATGTCAACACTATCGGAAAGGATTTTGCTGTCAGGAGATGGATGCAATTGGCAAGAGCAATGGAATTATCGGCAGTAGAGATGTCTCCACTAGAAGCAGCACATTCACAAATTGCTTACCAATTCAAATTAATTCACTGTCGGGTAAGCAAGGAAAATAATAAAGCACAATTGATAATTACGACTTGTACTCAGACGACATTTCCACCCGACAATCGGAAAGCCCTACTCGAACTCAATCGAGATTTGCAGTGCAAATTACGTTTACGTTCAATTCGGACAAGATCGATTCTACTTTAAGCGACTTATTATCATAAAAGAAGTGGCCTGAGCTCAAACGATCCCTAAATGGACATTCAATGAATCGTCATTAATTGAAATAAAATTGTGTTCCGAAATGTATGGATTAAGATAGACCAAGTATTGCTTGTATACAGCTCTCAAGATTGGTGGTAAATGAGTTCACATGTGCAAACTAGAACAGAATAGACACACTTTAATGGCCAAATAGACCAACTGAGCATGACAAAGTCCAGTTAGAAGCTGCGTCAGTTAATTCAGTTACCTTCGTGATAATTATAAAACAAATCAAAGCCACAGATAACGATTGCAAGGCATAGGGATATTGTGTTGTCTCCATTTGAAGTGCATAATTTGCCTTATATTTTGCCTTTGGTTGATCTGTCGGCACGGCCGTGAATCAATCGATATGAATCGATACAAATGCCATCGACATGAATGCGCTTAATGTCTGCAGTGAGATAACATGCACTGCAGCCAGATGCTATCTGCTTGATTCAAAACCGATAGTTTCGGTAATGAGAAGAGTAATTCGCGGTAATGGCGGTTACAATAGTGTCTTGCCGACAGAAAGATGTTGCCATCGAGACAATATTTACAATGATAATGGCCACATTGGTGCCCATCAACTGTTCGATTCAGACCGATCAATAGAACTGAGCCTCCATAAACAGCTGTCATTGCCTGGCCGGACTGCATGGACAGTATAGAGCATACCTACACCAATCGACAAACAAACAACCAACTCATCTCCATATTGACGATTATCGACCGAACATTACTTAACAATGCACCAATTCAAATACATCAAATACTCAATAGATTAAGCTAACTTCAGATTTGGTTAAAACGAGAACACAAACCTTTCATGTGCGATGAATTGACATCTTTATTATATTAGAATATAATCATCCAATTCAACGTAGCTACATTTGTAGAATCATGACGTGGATAAGCCTTAGCCTGTAGGTAAAAGCAACATCCATCAAATCTGAATAACTAATATTTAAAATAATACTTCTCTATACAGACGTACAAAAAATAAATCAATGGCGAGATAACAAGTGATCACAATAATACGGAGTGATTAAGGAATATTCCAAATTAGTCTGCATAATTAGTTTGCATAATCAAGTTGATTCAAGTTTTCGTAAAGCGTTAGTAAAAATGAGGAACACAAGTGCCAATTCAATTGGCCCAATTGAATCAATGATTTGATTAATCAATGAAATCATTTGATAAATAGTGGAAAGCCCACAGTCGACATCTGCGGAGTTGAATGCGAGACGATATTTGCAGAAAGATGTATTGCACAACATGTGCAACACTGCGTAAAGATTGCTTTCTTCCTTGTAACACTTTGGGAACATTGCCTTCCAGATGTTTGCTATTCGACGTGTGAAGTACAGACAGAGTGCAACCAAGTGGACAACATTACTCGGTTGATCCATCACTACTTGCCTATTGGCCTTAATAACCATTCAGTCGACCCAACCTTGGTCTTGTTTGTTTGGTTTATTCATTTCTTGTTTATACGTGAACTAAAAAGTGTAAAATCTGAACCAATCGATCCAGACCGACTGATTTGTCCACTGTGGATGATGCCAACTGAGTGAAATTATCAGACATTTGCTTGCTTTATCAATTTTTGTTTATTTACATTTTGTCTTAAAGTTTATCTGGTGAATACAAATTGGTATACATCTAGAATTGTACACCGATACCAGTTGTGATCTATTATTATGTTTACCGGTTGACATTGATATATTCTAATCAAGTTCATATTTTGAAGAGGAAACAATTTTTTAAATCAAGCAAAATGGCTGAGCATGCACATGATCATCACATGCCCTCGATTGATCTTCACCAAGTCAAGCATCATAGCGATGATGGATCTCATGTTTACCATGGTATTGACATTTCCAAGATTAACATTAGCTCACTGCCGAAAAGTCAACAAGAGCACCTTTTGATGCACGAAAAACACCGAGGCCATGAAAGCATGCATGCATTGATGTTGTTAATATTAATCGCTTCGATGTTCCTTGCCCAAGTTTTGCTCATCTATTGGCGCAAAAAGAGTTTTAAGACATATCAAAATGTTTCCATGTTTGGTAATTGTTAAAATGTATATTAATCAATTTTGACCATTTTATTTACAGGAATGTGGATTATACCATTCGTTCTGTCACTGTATAATCACTATTGGCGCTTTGTTGGCATTTGGCTTGTGATCTCAATCCTTACTCTTGCCCTCATCTTTCCACCATTATTCTACAAGAGTCTAAACTCCAGCGGTTCTTCTATTCCGCGTCTTGTTTATCGTTGGTTTTTCTATCTATACTCGATTTCTTCGGTGATTGCCGTGACTGGTTACACAATTGTTATGCTCACTTTAATAGGGGTCAACATACTTCTCGGTATCAAACCTATGTACACATTGGATATTGGTGTATTAATGCTTTTCTATGGCATTTATTACGGAGTCTTAACACGGGATTTTACCGATTTCTTGGTCGACTTATTGGCAGCGAACATTGGTTACTACTCACCTTCATCTTCTCTTCCTAGTAAGCAATTAAACTCTAAAATTTGTGCAATCTGTGGTAGACCACATGCAGGTCCGATGTCAAAAAGTTCTAGCACCGCTGGTTTGCTAGCCACTGCTGCTTACTATTCGGATGAAAATAATCAAAATTCAAACTCAAATGGCATCGATCCGGCTTTAACTGAGAAAACATATACCTTAAGCTGTGGGCATATTTATCACCAGTACTGCATCTTTGGCTGGTGTCTGGTTGGCAAGAAGCAAGTTTGTCCCTTTTGTAGGGAGAAAGTGGATCTCAATAAGTTGTTTTCTTCATTGCCTTTCCAAAAACCTCATTACCTGTACGGCAACCTTCTTGACTTCATCAGGTACCTCATAGCCTGGCAACCTGTCATCTTGTTCGCCGTTCAATGTGTCAACTATGCGTTCGGTCTGGAATAACCATTCAAATGTTCATTCAGGGGTTCACTTGATCACTTGTTCCAATCGAAACTGCTCGCAGTGACTACATGTATATTCCCTTTCCAATGCCTTCTTCATGTTTGGGAGCATTCTTCACACACGCGAATGTCGATCGAATCTATTAATTTGTTTGTGAGACTTCTAGTTTATTGGGCCAGTTTGGCAATTCAAATAACTTGTTGGATTGGAAGCATCGCCTAACATTTTTCATTGATGTCCCTTGTGATCGGTGATTGTCCAAATCAACAGAGCCATTAAATTAATTCCCGTGATTGTTTTACGAACGTTTTTATTAACTATTTCTTTATCTAGGTGGCGTTAATTCAGCTCACGAATCAAGATTTTGCTTGATTCTTGTATAATGTAAATGTTTGCTTTAGTAGAACAGCCAATCTAGCCTGATTCTATATATTGTATCACTTGTCGTAGTTAATTTGGACATTTCGATACTGAATTACAGAACCTGCAAGGAAACCAAGGATATGGCAGAGGTGTGGAAAACGTGCAAAGTTGTTTATGACTGGTCTAATAGTAAAAATGACCTCAAGTTTTGCTAATTCGTAACTTATCGCACTAATTAGTCTCGAGTGAGAGCTAATGCAAAGAATGAAGTAAGAAGTTGCTATCGAACCAAGCTTGACCACAATCTATGAAGTGGTCACAGTGGAGGCAATTACAAGCTCAGTCATAAATTAAACACTTTAGACGATTCGCCAGAAAAGGGAAGAAAGTGCAGCAAATAAAACAAACCAGACAGCCGGTATGTCGTCCCAATATAGCCACCAACAAGCTGTATGTTATGCAGCGCTCCACCGATTGTCTCCACAATTTTGCATTGTCTTGTGGTGCAAACAAGTGGATGTCCACAATTCGGCCACTAGACAAGTGCACTCTCGATGCTTTATCTCGATGATGGCGTTACACAAAACAGAGAGACTTCTACTAAGGCTAATCACTGGCACGGACATGACTTGGCATGAATATAGATGACATTCCATTGAATCAGGCTAATGCACAGTCGGATTAATTGGATCGAGATTGCACTGACATGCCTTTGTGCCGATTAGGCTCGACACTGCTCATTACTGACTTTATTCACACTGAAATACGACGCTTTCATTCTATTGAACTTGTCCGCTGTGAATATGCAAATTGCACTTGGAAGCACGATTACTCGGACAAACCTGTGAGCAAAGCAATTAGCCAACCGTTAATTAAATTATAATTATACGTCTAATGTAGTTTTCTATTTCGAGAAATAACCAGTCGCCAAGTGCACCACAACCCAATCACCCGTTTGTTTACCAACTCAAAGGTACACAATTTTTAGACAAATAAGTCAAATTCCGTTAATCTCAAATCTCCTGGATCATCTTCGTTTGTTTTCATTTTCCTCATGTCACTCACTCCCAAGCCTTTTTCTATTTCATTTGGAAATTCACGAAGTGATAACGATACGTTAACGACTTGCTATGAACTAATTTGTCAGATTTGAATATTCCTGTCAATATGAGGTCAGTAGATATTTCCTGTTTGACTCCATTGATTCGATGCAGACAGTGCGAGCTAATCGACCAGTGCAACTGTGACAGCACTTGTCTCCTAGTCGGAATGTCCCGTGCTCTAGTTATTCGTCATCTTATCAGTTCAGTGGAGCGATCACTTCGAAGTAAGATCGACAGATAGATAGAAAGTGATACAAGTGGTTTGATCACTGCTTAATTAATAGGTGCAAACTGGCCAGGGCTAGCACTACAAGTGATGCAAATTCCTAACAGCGGACAAAGCGGTTGCTCTACTCGGCGCGTGTAGATGTGCCTCTTGTGAGTGAGTCACTACAGTCAGTGCCCCACCAGATGTGTTGATGTCAATTAAGTTCAGTGCTTAATTAGACTTGGTGCGAGTGTCACTCTGCAGGCACTTTGATTTATGTGTTCTGAATCTAGCAATTGCTCCTTATCCTCTTAATGATTGCACACCGATTTGATGTGTTCCATTCAAGTCGTAAGGCACATGTCAAGCTGCGAGTAATCCTTGCTCAATGCAAACAATTGTACAACGTACAACGTGCGGCACGCCAGATAGAGTCTAGTCTGATGAGCACTAAATCGCTTTTACTCCGATCGACGATTGTCCTCGCCTGTCCGCTGATCAGTGATCACTGGTCAATGAATTGGTCACTTTAACTCAAATGCAGACACACAACAGCACGGATGTGTTGCACTTGTCGACACGGACAATCAATCGATCTCGGCTAATTGTGTGACGATCGCAATCGGTCTCGGTGGCATTTAGACCGACAGGTAAAACAGTGAACTGGTAATTGATTGGGCAATAAGGCACAATTGGCAGATCCAATTATTGAACGTTGCAAGTGTAAATTGGAGATGAATTTGCAAATGGACAGGTAAACAATGCGTAATTGGCTTGCTCAAGGCAGTTATAAATTATCGACACAATTATGCACAACAATATCGACCGCAAACAAACGATACCAACATTTGAAGCTACAAAATTAGCTTCTAATAATTTATTTATCGCTAGTGAAGAATGGAGTCGATTATTCAGCACCTTTTAGATGGAAATTCTTATTATCTCATGCTGTCAGATATTTGAGAAAGAGTGCTTGTTTTAGGCAATACGAGGAAGTCTTCGGCAAACAATTTATGGTGGCGACAAGTGGAGTCTAAAGCATCTCACTCGAGTTCTCACTCGAGCATATGGCGCTTCATGTACCGGCAATGGCATCGATCGTCTTGTTTCAATTAATTTGCCCATAAAACAATGGCCAATTTGGCCATGTTCGGTGCATCGCATCTGCCCGTGCACAGTGGGCCAACTCAATTGATTTTGGTTTGTCGCCCCGTCATTTGCCAGCGGCGCAATCCATTTCTATTAGACCTAATCAATAGGTGTCACCTTGTCAGTGTGATTGCTGCCAGGACAAGAGCGCATCAACAAGAGGACTGCCGCGTTGAACGCTCCATGCAATCGAATGCAATTGCCAATTGCTCTCTAATTGACCAACACGGACTGATCGAAACCATACATGCTGTACTGTACAGTACTTACTGCACAATACACAGTACATGCACACGTGCATTCAGCTTATATACAACAGTACTGCAGTGAACACTGAACACGTTCGCTTATTTGTGCAGATTAGGCATGTCGCATTGCACTGCATCGCAGATCTTCTAGAAGCATTTATTATTAGTCTATGAATGCTAGTCTATTAATTGATGAGTATACAGATGCCTACTGCCGCCACTGATCCGAGCAAACAGTACTGGGCAATGGCAATTAGGGAGCATTGGCCACGATCGATACTTGATTCGAGCTAATTAGTGTCGGCAAGTGATTGACAGATCACATTGGACCATTGTGTGAGTGTGTCGTGATTGCTGCCGTACTAATCGCCAATTAGAAGGCTTAATTATCGATCGATCTACACGTTATCACAAACGGTCCGATCACTCTTGTAAGGCACTGTGCCAATGACAGATACATTCATTCGCACAGTATTGTCTCGGGGTGAAGGCTTTGATCGACCCGATGCGATTACCGAGTGGCATCATCTAATCGGAACGCATCTTGTCGTGTGTCAGCCGGAATAGCACTTTGCCACTCGAGTGTGCCATAATTAATTGATATTTTACTCACACAAACAAAGATGTGTCTAGCTGTGCTCGTAAAGCGATCCAGGGTGGCCAAGAGGCAAGTCCTGACGGTTGTCATTTCATTGCTTATTGAATACCTCTTCCTTGATTTGAATAATTCTGTCAATTAAGCAAAAGCATCAAATGGCAACTGGCTGGAATTGCCCTGGGCAAGGAGCAAGGTAAGCTAATATTGTCTCAGACAATTGAAATGATTGAGGAATTGGAGTGTGATCGCGTACAGTGACAGGTCAAGTGGAGCAGATGTCTATGGTGATCCAGCACTCGTTGGCTCGGCCATGCCGTCATTGCTACAGTTGGCTCTAGTGTCGCTCTAATTGCGCTTCTGTCCAGCACATTTCAATGTTAGCGCCTTTGTGGGCCATCTCAATTGGAATCGCATTTTGCGGTCAGACAGCAACAACAGAAATGAGAGCAATTTCTCGATGCACGACCGAGACAGAATAGAGGTGCAGGTCGTGAATTTGAATTATGAGAACGACGTCTGCCACAACGAGTGGAAATATTTGTCTCTGGCCATAACCTCCCACGTAAGACTCTGTTTGAGTGCAGATTCCAATATCCCATTGGAATGAGCGACTGTGTCTCAGTGGTTTGTCGTTTCATTCTCACCCACTTGCAGTTCAATCTTTTCTCGTTCACTTTCGTTTGGTCAATTTGCATAGATAAGTGCCTCTGTAAAGTTACAAACAAGCTGACAATTGGCAAGCGAAAGTGCCGGCACAGCCACAATCGCGGATCGCAAAGTCATCAACATCGCTATTTATCATCATCACGCGTTCTATTGGCCGAGCGTAGTGATACGGACGAAGATGATCGCCACCGCGAACAGACCTACGATGGCACGGCATAGCACAACACGCGCCATCATCAGCCAAATGACGGCCAACAATGGTGAACAAGTCCGAGTGGCCGATAATTGAGTGCACTTTGTCTCTGCGGACCGAGCACTAACAAGCCAGGCACGCATATGCAATGCGGACAATTCAATTACTCACTGCTGATCTTATCGTTGGATATTCTCGCTCGCATTTGGCTTTCAAATGCTCGTCCTCCGTTCTAGATCGTCGTTCGAGTGGTCGACTCGACACTCGGTGGCACAATCGTAACTTATGTCATAGTGCAACCACGAGCTGAGCATTGTCTTTGCTGGTGATGGCAACCAGGCCTTGATTAATTAGTTCACGACTCCACTCGCTCATTTCAGACTCCTTTCACTTTCAAAGCACTTTTTCCAAGTGCACAAAAATTATCCAAAACTTCAGTGACGCGATGAGCAATCACAAAACGAGAGCACGCTTCGTCGCTAAAGATAATCATCGATAGTGGCGATTCACGACCGAACGCCATTTAATACTGACGCAATGCTGAGCAAGTGCCTGGTTTTATGGCTGCACAGTAGTGTGCCGCGATACTGTTGGAACACTTGATTTATGCTTCTCAACATGAAAACTCACCCATCTATGCAATATATCGTATTGACCGATGCTCGATTCATTATCACAAACTTCACTGCTCAATTCAAGGCTATTACATAGGCATGCTGTAAACTACGTATGTCAAGATTAATAAGTAGTAATTAGAGAATGCTTCCATTTGAAGTTTAAACATTTGGCCCTACCTTCATTGTGCATGGCGGTGATTTGTAAGTTGCCGCATCCACCTAACAGATTTACTTACAAATTGTGAAATGCAAAATTCCTCGAAAGTGGCCTAGTTGGGCCAGGATTATTGCTGCACTGTGTGCACTAGCTATTTATTGGGGCTAATTGCACGTGCAGGTTGACATACCGAATGCTCGTTACCGTTGGGCCACAGATTACGTCCATTTGTGAATGCTAATCCACGAGCTGAACTCAATCTCCCGTCGATTAATGATTCTGTGGCAATCACTCGTTGCTTGTTATCCTAATTGGTTCAGCGCTCCTGTCCATATCTGTCCACTGAAGTCCACTGATCCACTGTCATTACCGAGATGTCTCACTGCACGGTCCTAATGCGACTCATCAATATAATCGCCTTCCTCGTCGATCTGTCAGGCATTAGAGTACGCCGTTGCTACCAATTGCACTATATTCACAGAATTGTGCCAATTATACAGTGGAAAGAGCAAATATTTACACGCAGTAATGATGCAAATGAGCGGTGTTGCCATTGTAATCACTACAATCGACACGTAATGAATATATTGCCGGTAGAAATGAAGATTGATGGCCAAGCGAAGCCATCCTCGTTGGCACATAATTCGGCCAATGCAAGTGCCGTGGATTGCAGTCCGTTGGAATATTCATGCACGAATTGCTTATTTGTGGCTATAGTCAAGCATTTGCATTTTCATTGAGGCAGTTCGGCAAAGGCCAGCTCAGTTCAATACCAAGACAAACGATGCTTCTCTTCCCTTGGTTCAACAGTTTGTCCCTAATTTATGATTCATAGTTAGCTCACAAATGCTGTCTTTCAACGAGTCAAAGCGAACACTTTTGGGAAAATTTATTCGGCACAAATTTAAACGATGTGAGTGAAAGAGCACCAGGGTGTCTGTATGGTGATCAGAGCACATACTTTGAGCACCACCATGCACTCGATTCCTGTAGTATCGCACATTCCGATCAATGGTCAATGGACCATCCCAAAACTGAGTGGCCCTAATCAATCTGTCCATCTCGCACCGACCAGACTGACATCGATTGATCACTTGTACAGTTGGACGATCCTTACGATGCTGTTTGTCCCTGCGGGAACGAACAAACACTGGGAAACCACTGGGAGACTGGCAACATAATCGATTAAAAGCTCGGTGATATTCACTCAGTGATCGAGTGATTGGGCCAAGTGAGTAAATCATGCACAACTAGTTAACTAGTGCATCCTGTGCACAATTATCATATCGCTTTGTTGGCCACATTGGTCGGTGTTGCTCGTTAATTGGCAACATCCATTAATGAGTCAATTGGCCAGGCCCACAAGACAAGACAACAAGCATCTCTTCATCATTGACCACAAGTGAAGTGTCCATTCTCTAAATTGATTACTTTCCTGTGCATCCCGACAGGTCGCATAGTACCGACATACATGGCCCGTTTCTGTGAGAGCACACGTTAATTAGCGAATAATTAATTAGTGAAACTAATCTATGCTAATTGCAAGATTGATTGCATTCTGGCATTCTGTCACACTAACTAGCCTACTTGTGGCCATTAGCAAGTCTAGCGAAGCAGAATTCGTGTCACCTCGAGGATGGCTCTCATTGTGGACAGCTAACCACTGGCCATTGGCCAAACAAGTCAATGCGAGTGCAAAGTGAAGAAATAATCAATCGAACTGAATGTGGATCAATTAGCACTTAGCGTAACGCAAATAGATTCGTTCTACATTGGCCAATTAGCAAGTAGGCACTGATCGATTCTGTGTGCCTGTTCGGACAAAGGCCACTTCAATTGATCGGTCATTATCGCAATGGCAAACTGATTACGGTCATTAGTGTTGTGGCATCTCTCATTCATGATCGCCCCTATCACATGGTCATCGATGTTTTGCTACACTTCATTGGCTCGACGATAGGCTAGTGCGAGCAGACAGCAAGACCACCGGAGAGACGGCAATGTTCACTTTCGCCCACCTGAGGGATGCCCGAACAGCCGAGTGCCGTCTTAATTAGAACAGACTTGCCAGTCGCCACCAAAAGAGAGCAGCCACTTGACTTGTCATATATAAACAAGTGACGAGGAATCTTCGCGGCTTGATCTTCACTAGAAAACACTGCACGTGCTCTTTGACAATTGGTCGCTCGCCATGTCCCATCAAATGGTGTGCAATGTTTCGCTCCTTGTGTCCAACAAATAAAGTGCCTGCTGGTGACAGTGCCTTCTCCATTACGTGCATTCATCATCATCAGATAGACAGTTAATCTCGACCTATCGTGCCATCACCAACCACCACAACACTGAACAAACTATTGAGCTTGAACTTTGCCATCATTTGTGCTAATTGATGCTTTCGATGACATCAGTTCCCGTTGACTCTACAATTCCAATTAGTCAAATGTGTTTGTATTTACATTCGAAAGAACTTTCATCTGCACCCGTAAATTGTTCCAGTACAGGTCGTCTGCTGAGACACTGATTGTCCACCATAACCAAAGACATGGTGTAACTGGGAAGTGTCTCAAGTGATCACTAATTTGTCAACTCATAGTCAGCAAGATAACATCGAACACTTAACAGTGCTCCTCCGAAATTAATTCAAAGTCTAAACTGTTCACACTGACTCACACGCAAACTATCAGTCGGCCTGTCAAGTCGAACCACATATTTACCGGAGTTTTTTTTTGCCTCAACCGATGCCCTGGTGGTCTATAGGAAAAAAGCTAGCTTACCATCAGATGTGTTGACTCAAACCAACAAAGTGTCTGAGGTAACCAGGAGAGAATTATCTGCCGTGTTGCATTCGCCGAATTAAATCAAGCGAAACAGTGAACCTCAGCGTCCCAAGTGCCAGTGTGTCATCATTCACTCCTGTGCCAATTCCATCTGTCATATCACATATCAATCAAGCACATTCTCATCACCGATCATTCTCATCACCACCAAAAATGTCAGCAAACAACCGATTCTGTCATTTCGTGCTATATTTGCATTTGTTTTCGCTATTCTGCATAGCTACAGTTACCTGCCAGTATGAAAACATCGAAGAGGTATGACCACCAAATTACGTGATTCCTTTGGTGTGTGCAAGGCGACTACTCATCAAATATGTAGTGATAGTTGGCACTATTGATGCAATATGAATTTAGCATACTTTGTGAAAAGAAGCAAGCTTGAGATAATCGCTTGTTATCGAGTCAGCAGCAGAGTGCTCTCCTTAGAATGAATCAGTATTACAGCCGTCTAATTGTCATTCGTTTGTGGTGTCGTTATCAATTAACGGAAGACACAATGCAAAGAAGTAATTAACTGTGTGTGTCATTAGGATGTGACCATTGTGGCAGATGTGACCAGTGGCACAGCTTGCAAGTATGCTGCAATGCAGTGACCCATTCCCACTGTAATTCTTGGTCGTGTTTGCTGGAGAAATGCCTCTTTCACATCACCATTAGCTCAATGTGTTGTGTGAAGTAAAAGTATTTTACTGGTAAAGCTATTTGTTTGGTCTTATTTTGGTGTTGCACAATTATCAAGACCAACTCCAATGTGTTTGTTGCACTCAACCATACCACTGATCAACACGTGACTTGGTGGATTGTAAGAGCACATTATCGGTTGTTCGTTTCCTCAATTAAGTGCATCTCCACCACAATTAATATCAATTAAGGCAACAAACCATTTATAATTTCATATTCATACCACAGAGGCAATTGAAATGGCTGGCAGCTTGAATAAAGGCTGATGCAAATGGTTAGGGAGTGAGGTGAAGTGCGCAAGACAAGAGGTAGCAATTTCAATCAAATAAATTATATACAGAACCACTAGCAAGAGGCGATTGATTTATGAGCTAGTTAGGTGCTGTCTGTTCACGTGGCAGAATCGAGAATACATTCGGTATATCACTAACCTTTCGTGAAATCGCTGAATGGACTCAATTGTAGTTGTTCTGTCATAAAAGTGCAAGTCTGATTACATTTGCATAAGAGGAGCTGTAGTGCTTTCTATTAATAACAAAACGGACTATAAAGTAACAAGAGAAAGACATTTCACAGATTTATCATTCGACCGAAATAGCCTTTGACCAGGGTCAATCAATAAGAAACGTCAACGAATACTCAATGAGAGTCTCACGACGAAAGGTTCAATTGGACTTGGTGGCAAGTGGTAAGAATCGATCTTGCCACTTTGACCAATTAGAATTGGAGACGTTCGAACGGTGGAGGAAATGAAATGAAAGAACAATGCGAAATTAAGTGATATCGACACAAATAGAGCAGAGCTGACAGGTCGAGATGCAATCGTGTTGGCAGATGTGTGCAATTGAGTGATGCCAGTTCGGCTGTCATATCTGTCGGTGTCAATCTGCATGCTTATTACTGCCAATTATCACAAGTGCTCCGTCTATAATCACAAGCAGATTATCCTCGCTTTTCGCTAGACTCGAGTGTTGTCTTGTCGGTCTGGATTGTCTGTGGCACAAACACAAGAGAACACTGCCACCAACGTGTGAATCGGTCATGCCTGTAATCAATAATGCTTCAGTCAATAGTCTGTGCTGTATTGGCTGTCGCTGACCGATTTGCCTATTCTAGATGCAATGATTTTATCGCTGGCCGCAATAAAATCTTTCACAATCGATTACAGCAGAACGACTATTAATAACGTATGCAAACAATCGAATGTAAATTTAATTACCTAAAGTGTGAGTGCACTTGTGTGCTATTGTGATTGCAGTTTCAGAGCTCCTTCCAAGCTGCTATCTTACCTGTTTGTCCGAGTGCAATTATGGCCAATTGATACCTGAACTTTTAATTAATTATGCACCAATAAAAGACAAAGCCATTCAGAGAGGAGATCCATTGGGCAGAGTTTGTAAAATGTAGGGAGCCACTGACGAGATAGCTTTATATGTCTGTCCACTAGGTACAAGAACAAATACGGACATGGTTTGTGTGCCAATGCACGATTTGACGCCAGTGGAAGAGACAATCAGTGCACTTTCAAAACCATTCGAATTTGCTCGACAAACTTTAGACGAAAGGCCTAAGCAAAAGGCAATAGGTCAACTTGTGCTCTGTTTTCGAGAGCGGTAGCATAGTCAAACTTCGGTGTATTAGATGGCATCAATTAGCAGCAAATTGAGCTGTAGTTGGCCATACAGTGAGCGGCGACAATTGGCCATGCAGCAGTGAGCACGAACACGTGAGTCTGCCATTGCATATACTATAGCCAGAGTGAGCCTTAATTGTGAGCTAATCACTGGCACTAGATCGGTCAATTGTCTCTAATTACCTGGATCGATGTGTTTCGACTGTTAGACAGTGGCCATTACCAGTGGTCCGTTGAGAAATATGCAAATGATCTGCGGTGAATTAAGTAATATACTAATTGTCCTTCTGTGACAGGAACTGGTACAGCCAAACAGAATCGACGAGGTGAGCAGCAATTTTGTGTGCCGGAACGAGGGATACTTTGCCGATGTTGCATATGGGTGAGTGCAGTTATATCAAGCGCCTATTGACGTTTTGATGAACGCATTACTTCTTTCGTCCACAGGTGTCAATTCTATCACGTATGCGAGAATGCAAACAGTCCCTACGACAAACCGGTAAGTACCGATAACTTGACCATTCGCAAGTGGATATTGCGCAACAAGTACCGATAGTCGTTCGATGGGCCAGTGTGCGGTAATCGCTTGTTGTGCTCGCATTCAGCCACTTAATTGGCGATCAACTGTCATTTGTGCCAATGTGGAAAGCAAGTGAAAAGCAGTGTCAGTGAAAGTGAAAGCGCGGTGCGTGTGGACGTGTCGACAATGTCGAAGCGTTTATACTAAGCCAGAGGAATCGTTATAGCCAGTGGCCAATTAGAATGTAGCCAGTGAACGTAAACCTGTTGAAGACCACATCGACCTCTCTAACTGAACTGTGATGCGAACACGAGCTCGACTGTGAGCTCACTAACTGTCGATTAGCTCGCACTTAGCGATGATGACCAAGTGATGCTTGGCCGAGAAAGTAGACATAAACAAAGGTAGACAGGCGGAAGAATGGCCCTGATGGCGTGCGCCAATTGCGCTAATGGCTACCGCGATCTATGTCAGTGCAAGACAATTGTCGGTGGACAAATACGCCAGTACCGGCGACACAATTGGACCATCCGCTAATTGGCCTTTCATTAGTGTTCATTCAATTACGCATCTGCATGTGTGTCATTGGCAGTCCGACTAATTGTCTTCCTCTTTGTGTTGCAGTCATTCGTGAAGCACACCTTCTCCTGCGTCAACGGCACTGTGTTCAATCAGATGTCATTCACTTGCACTCGCTATCAAGACTCCATTCCTTGTGAGGCATCTCCTAATTACTTTTACCTGAACAAGCGAAATGGAGATCCCAAGGCGTACTTTCTCACTGACGAGGACATCATCAAGCCGACACACAGCCCCAAGCACCTGTCAAGCAACACCTTCAGCCAGGCGACTAACAAGCCGATAGTGTACAGGACACAACTCGCCACAAGTTCTCCGGTTGCCAGTAGTCCAAGACCGGTTACTTTGTTCCAAAAGCCAATAGACCAGCCAGTTGAGTCAATGGCGAACTATGAGCCAATTGACAATGAATACGAAAGCAATTCCGTTTCGGAAGACAAGGCATACAGTCCAAAAGCGATTGTACCTTACGAAATTAATACCAAGTACAGCACTGGCAGTAAGATCAAACCAGGGGTGAGGTACAGCAAATCTAAATACGAGCCAGTGAAGCAATCGATGAGTCATGACTCGCCTCGGCCCAGTTACATAAACGTTAACGACATCAGTCCAGACATTAATTTCCAATCTCGTTCGGGAGCGAATAATGACAATGATGCCAAAGTGCAATATCGGTCAATGATTACATCCTACAAACCAGCAAATTCAAAAATCCTTTCCAATTACGATTCCATCGATGACAGTAAAGATTCCTTTAGTTACCACTATCCGAACGAGAACCAAAAATTGTCCCAAATATCGATAATTGCTCAACCCAAAAAAGCACCATTTACACCAGCTGCATTTTCCAAGATGTACATGGAAAACCAGAAAGCATCCAAATATAGTCAAGATCAAACAGGTCTGATTTCACCAACTTTATCAAATGACAATTCTTTTAGTAAACACGCGGGTGTTTCAGAGTCCTACTTTCCTAGACAAAAATTGATCGAGTCCCAGCCAAAAACGTACTCTTCTTTTAGTAAGGCAATCTCTAAAGAAACAGTGCAACCGGCATCCAAGTATGAGCCAGCAGAAATATCTCCAAATCACAGTTTGATCAAGTCGAACCAGTATGTGGTACCATCATCAGTGAGAATCATCGAACAGGATAACTCAAAAGAAGTAGGACAACTAAGCCAAGAATCAGAGATTAATCTGAATGGACCGGTTAAAATGTCATTTGTCAATAAAAATGACAAGAGCCAAAGTTCAGTAGCGGATTTTGGTAATCTTCGGGTGGTGAAACAGGTGAAGGGTAAAAATCTGCTTATTGACCCATCGCTGGAGAATGACCCTGCCAGAGACAATATAATCGCCCAAGTACTTGAAATGTTAAACAAGTATAACTGATACTATAGAAATGTTCCCTATTCACACAAGCTTTTTCATTGGGCATCACACAGCCATATATTTTCATATTGTTTTTTTGGCATCACTATTATGATTTTATAATTACAATAATAAATAAAGTATTATTACCATAAAAATTATCATAAATATCATAAGAACTTACGCATTGGTATATGACAATTCTGTCGGGGGGATTACTCTGAAAATGATGTTACTGAAGCAAATGATCGTACACTACATGCCTGAGGCATGATGATGCCTCGTACATGCAAGTTGGCGCAGTCGAAATAGGCGGCTGTGAGTTTTTGTCGTTTTGTTTGCACCTTAGTGTGACTTTTGAGCGCGATTTTCCATTTCTGTCTGGTCTGGTCTCTAGTTTGGTCTCACTTTGTGGTCCTTGTTGCTTTCAATTTAATTTCTGGGAGAGTTTTAATGTCTACTTCTAATCGTGCCGGCCATCCAGTTCGCAATCGTAAGCGAAATCGACTAATTTATAATGAAGACGAAGAAACGTCATTTGGACCTCAAAATCGGTTCACTTTATATACTTCATCAACCTCGTCAAGCTTACCCATCAAACCGACAAAACCTACTATCACTACAACAAATCGACAGTTGACTGATTATAATCCGGTAATAAAAAATAGCAAATTTAACAAAAATATCGGCACTTCATTAACTACGAGCCTGAAAACACTACTGAAGCTACCGAAAGCGCATAATTGGGTCAATCATGAATGGTTTTATGGAAATATTGACCAGGTTTTATTTTTAGACGAAAATGAATTCAATATTTGTTTAAGGGATTCGTTTCCTCAATTGAAGACAAGATTTTTGACTCGGATGGAATGGTCCCAAATTAGACGATTGATGGGAAAGCCCCGGAGATGTTCACCTTCATTCTTTGAAGAAGAACGAGGTACATTAAATGCCAGAAGAAATAAGATTCGCTATCTCCAGCAGAACAAAGTGGCTGATTTAGCTCAGTACAAAGATTTGCCGGACAACATACCGCATCCTTTAGTTGTTGGTACTCATGTTGGCGCCTTAGCTCGAATCTATGACAGTCTCTATTTTGGAGTTATTGAAGGTATCGACACTACTAATGGAACTTATCGAGTGAGCTTCAATCGATCCGATATTGGAAGTCTTTCAATTCCTGACCACGAAGTCGCATCAATTGATGTTCCCATTATGGCGCCCTTGTCATCTTTTCAAATCAAGGCCCGAAAGATATGGCATCTTACAAATCGATTCGTTGACTGTAGCAATATGCCCGATGTTAACAATCAACAACCACCAACAGAAAAGCCATTTTCCTATAAGATTTCCAATGAGATAAGCCACGAACAAAGTATAGGAGGCTTTCCAATTAAATTTTTAATTCTTCTTGTAAAAGCTTCCAAAATATTAACAATCAAGCGGAAGAAAATAAGCGAACTTAAATTGATGAACTCTGAAATTGAGCGGATGTCTACATTATCCGAGCCTATTTCTCATTCTTTCAAGAAAAATTATTCGCTAACCATTCTTGAATTAGAAAAAATTAATAAGGACATTTATAATTATTTGAAAAAGATGCAAAGCTTTAGTCTTCAAGTTGCATCCGAGGGAAAGCTGAAAAGTCTTAAACCTGATGTTGTTAGCCAAAAGTACTTACTCGAATCAAAACAACTAATTGAGCGACTTCAAGCAAAATTCAAGGTAACAGAAAAGACTCACAGCCTGATTGTATACCTGATGTCACTTATGTTTCATCTACGTGGATTCCGTGACAGTGAAGTTAGTTCTTACGAATTTCAATCGATTTCCGAAACAATCTCCCAGATTCGGAATCAGATTAATCGCAACAACGTTGAAACATTTCAGAATAATGTCGAGATTCACATACGACACATCATGAGCAGTGTCAGTCATCTAGGCAATGTAGGTGCATTTTCAGAATCAACTAACATTGTGACGAACGATATTAAAGTAGAAAATTAATCAATTTTATAATTTATATTTTGAATGTTTC
This sequence comes from Rhizoglyphus robini, assembly GCA_023373905.1. Lineage (NCBI taxonomy): Eukaryota > Metazoa > Arthropoda > Arachnida > Sarcoptiformes > Acaridae > Rhizoglyphus > Rhizoglyphus robini. The sequence continues at coordinate 5,316,081 of JAKIJQ010000001.1, read as the reverse complement.
CTGTTTTACTTTTATTGTTTCACTTACAAAACTCACACAGCATGTCTGTTATTCGCTCTTATCTTAGCTCTAATAAATAATTTTAATATTTCATAAACAATACTTCAATTCTACCTGATTGGTAATGCAATACAGGTTCGATAAAAGTGCAGTGGCGCGCCCTTTGAAGATATTATCGATCGATCGGACTAACAGTAACCAACCACGAGCAATGCAATCGTATATGCGCATATGTACATTCGAGTGATTGAAAATACCAGTTTGAGGTAAAACAAATCGAAGCAACACTGAACCAAATAAACAGAATTCAATAGTTTGATTGTATAATTGTGTATATAATATATAATATTCAATACATCGAACAAAATGGGGGCGTTTTTACAAAATAATCAACAAAATTAGGGCGTGCTGCAACACACAATTGGGCAATAATGTATATTATCAAATATATAAATATTTAATATATAGAGCATCTAAATCAAATATAAATATATTATATATATAAAATACAATAAAATAAAAAACTATCATATACAACAAGTGTATTCGGTAGAAAATTCATGTTAAAAAACAAAAACGCGCTTTTTAATTCAAAATAATATATAGAAAGTGCACTAAGAAAAATTTTTGATGGTTCGTTCCACAGCCGCGAGCGAAACTGCGGGAGTACGTCTGCTTTTTTGAAATTGTGAAAACGACTCTCCAGTTGCTAATTTCTCATTATGAAACAGGGTAAAAAGTTCCGAAAGTAAATCTATAACAAAGATAGCAAAAATCAATTATTTGAGAAGACATTTTTCATTACTTACTGGGTGGATTATTTAAAGAGCGAAATAGATCTGAACTCGTAAAAAGTAGTTCAACTTCTGCATCTTTAAAATGCTTAGTATAATGACGAATAATATTCACCAGTTTATTTTTTGTAGGTGCTAAATATAAAAAAAAGTTATGTGATAAATTGATTTTAAAGAAACTAGTTGCATACAATCACTGTTATCTTCAAGAATTTTATCAGCAACAAATTTGCTTACAACTTTATAGAATAAGGCACTAATAAACTTTTTATGTTCACTCAAATCTACACCAATTTCCTCCTATAAATGGTAATAATAATAAAGTTAATTAATTAATGCAATCAAACAATTAACCCTAATTACCTCTAAACTAGTGATTTCAGAATTTGAATTCATATATTGTTGGAAAAGTTTCTCAGCAAGTGCATTAACCTCAGCTTGCTTAGATTCTGGATCTTGAATAACCTACAATAAAAAGAATATATCAGCAAAAAAGTTTGTAAATAAAAGCATTTACATTTTTGGCATTAGTTTGCGAGTTAAATTGAAGATTAGACATAATATCAGTAGCATCATTAGTTTGACTCGTGACATCCTGTAACAAAAAATGCATTAAACAAAAGAAACGACGAATTAAAACTTACAATCACTTTTAATGTATCAGAAATCGAGTTTTTTAATATGGTTAAATCATGTCCTGTTACTTCACCAAAAGCCCTTGACATGGCTTTGTAAACTTCTTTTTTTATATTATCTTGTCCAGTCTCATGAGCTTTAGACAAAGCATTTGCAATAATTTCCGCAACGAATTCCCAAAATTTTGGCAAATCTACCAGAAGGTCTTCAGCAGACGCGAATAACGCCTTAAAGCTAGAAATTAAAAATTTTGAGAAACATTATATATAAAAAAAAGTAATTTTATACAAACCCTTCAAAAATTTCAGAAACATCGTAAATCGCATTGACGAATAATTCACCCAAAAATTTGCCCCAGTTTTGACGATGAGTGACAGTTTTTTCAAGTGCCAAACTTACTGAGTCACTAATAAAATTATTAAAACGGGATTTTGAGCAAAATGTCAGTAGATCCGAAACAGCTAGGTTGAAATTAAGAGATTTTAAATAATTGTTGCAGAGTTCGGATGTTCTTGACATAAAGGACTGTTTATCAATCTCAATATCTGATTTCGCTTCATTAATAACAGAACGAGTAGAACTATTTCGACTATTAGGCAAAGAACCATCTCGGTTGGATTGATAATAATTTGTAACATCCGAAGTTTTGCGTTCATCCCGCCTTAATTGATCTTTAGCATGCAAAGAATCGTGGAAAGTGCTGTTTGATCTAAATTTAAAAAAATATTTAGAATATTAAAAAATTAACCCGATTTTAAAAAATACTTCGGATTTCTATCATGGGAACTCAAAAGTTGATATTTATTTTCAAAATTAGAAGACGAAGAACGACTTTGAGAATTTGAATTTGTGCCACCATGGCTACCATGAGCAAACATTCCGAAAGTAGAGGCACCCAACGATGGTTTTGAAACCATCTATAAAATTATAAAAGATCAAACCTTAATTATCGATTAAATTTGATAATCACTTACTAAAGATTCTTTAAGTACGTTAAGATTTACGATTTTCGGTGCTTGTCCAATATTACTGCCTTTCCGTGGTTTTACTTGTTGCCATTCATCGGGTTCTCTATCTCTAGGACCTGTAATTTGAAGTTTAAATAATGAACAAATAATATTTCCAAATTACCCATAGGTTTTCTTCTTTTGTATTCACTAAGTTCAAGAGATTTAAGGCGTGCCTCTTTTTCCATATCTTCGTGGACTTGAGCAATAGTTTTTGGACCTTCAGCTTTTCTACGAGGTACCCAATTGTTCTTCCTCAGATCTAATAAATCAAGAATCATAAAACGAATTCGAGAAGAAACTTTAAGCGCCGATTTTTCATCATATATTGCTTTCAGTTGGGTAAAAATAGACTCAAAAGAATCCATTTGTTCGCCTGACTTAGACTTGATTGCATTTGTTAAATTCAAACCAATGTTGGTAATAAGAGCACAAAGACACTCAATATATTCCTCGTGTTGGTGTTTAAGCAAATTGTGGAAACAAGAGAACATGATTTTAGCATTGAGCATGTTCAATTTATAAAGTTCGGCAATGAGTTTAATATTGCCTATAGATCGTCTTCGAGATAACCTCTTGTCGTCGTCGATTATTGCTTCAAGATCTTTCTTTCTTTTCTCGTCAGTACATTCATCAATTATCTTCACTCTATCATTGTAGTTTTCAATATCTGAGTACATTTCTCGAAAGAAAGTTTCTTCGCATTTTTTGATCAGTAAGTTTTTGAATTTAACTTCGACATTCTCGCCTTTAGCATTTGTTTCTGTAACCTTAATTTGAATAAGCTCACTACAGAATCCAGCATATTGAACAACAAATGCAGGTTCCTTGACAGCTTTGTCAAAAATTAAATCAATCACACGAGTTAAGCGATTTTTTGTGTCGATTTTAAGTAATTTAAATTGCTCCAATAAAGTTTGATAATTTTGAGGAGTCAATTTATTGAGAATAGCCCGAACGCCTTTCAATAAATTTTCAGTTTCCGCTTCGGTTGGATCATCAGTTGTATTTTTGCCAGGTCTCCACGCATTTTCGTTTGGGGTATACATCATATCATGTTGTAAAGAAGTAGAAGCAATTTTTCTAGATTTTGAATCCTGATAATTTTTAGAGGGTTGACTTGGCCGACGAACAGCTTGGGCCTAAATAAATAGTTAAAAAATAATCAAAACAAAGTATGAACAACCTGGGATTTATTTCGATAAGATTCGTTTTGAGATTGACGACCTTGATTCGCAAAGTTGGGAAGAAACATATCGTGTGACGGGGCTTTATTGTTATTATTCTAAATTTAAAAAATAACAATATTAAACTGGCTATTCCAATAAATATTTCTTACCTTTTTAACAATATCTTTGATATTATCTTGATTCGACATGGAAATAGCATCATCAGTTGCATTATCACGAAGCGAAAGCAAAAATTCCTTTTCATACACTCTGGGGCCATTTTGACTCGAATTTCTTGACAATTTTGGAGCATTATCAAGTTCGTTATCATCCTTCTCGTCCTCATCCTCGTTATTGTCCTTTTCTTTAGGACTTGAGGGTAAATTTTCATCTGTCTTGACGGAGTCATCAATTATAGAATCGTCAACACTTTTAACTGTGTCGACTTCCATATCACCGGAAATAGTATTTGCGGAAACAATTTGCGAATTATCTAAAAAAAGTATAACCATTTGGAAAATATTAAAGCCAAGAAAACAAGGCACAAAAAAGCAAGTCAAATGAAAAGCACTAATAAGTTATCATGTCAATTTCAATATCAAAATGATTAGGTTTAGCAAACGTGATACAGTGAAGACGAGAGAAAACTAACGCGAAATAGAGAGATGCAATTTAGCACTAACTAAATATAGAGAAGTCAATTATTGCGTCACAAATATGCATAAGGAAAGCAAGTAAGCACTTCTAGACTTTTAAAGACATGTTGAAGATATGCGCGACATAAAAATAGTAATAGCAAAATAAATACAAACCATGCAACGGCGCAGAGTCCTCATTTGTAATTATTTCACCTAAATCCGTGCTTTCGGTTTTATTTTCCAAAGTAATGTCTTCCAATTTTTGGATAACTTCATTAACATCCGTTTCTTGATTTTTATCCACAATATCGACAATGGATTCTTGCGTTTCTTCAATTGTTTCGTTATCACATTGAATATTTGCGGCTTCATCGACTAATGTAGCAGCTTGAATAGAATCGTTCGACTGAATTTCTTCAGGATGCTCACTTACTTCTTCAGAATTGACGATAAGTTCGGAATTTGGAATATCATTAACCTTTTCATCATTTAAAGATTCAAAATCTTTTTCAACGCCATTTACGGTCAAGTTAGCTTGTTGTTCTTCCTGAGCAGAATTTTTTGTTTCGACCAATGAAGTTTTCTAAATGTAAATATGTTAAAAAATATTCTTAAAAACAACGAATTATTACCTCATTATTAGAAGAATCTATCGGAACATTAGACTTTTTCTCGTCATTAACCGCATCTGTTAAATTAAATTCGGTTCCATCATCGTTATATATCTTAAGCATTTTCTTCTCTCTTTTTTTATTTTCAGTTTTTGTTTGCTGCTGTTGAGGCTGCTGTGCTTGTTGTTGCTGTTGTTGTTGTTGTTGTTGTTGAGAATATAAATTTGAAGTTTGGTTTATCATCTCAGTTTGCTGAATGTTATTTTGCATATTAATTTGTGATTGAGTTGTTTGATAAGGGCGCATTTGATCTAAAAAATAAACCAAAATAAAATCTATAAAATGATTAATAAACAAAACATACAAGGATCAGAAAGTAACATCGTTGGTGGATTAACAGCATAATTAACAGTATTAACAGGCTATTAAAAAAACAATTAGAAAAAAGTAATTATAAAATTGATAATTATTACCATAAATTGATGATGAGGCAAATATGGATTAGCATACGGATAATAAAAAACTGCTTGTCCTTGGGCAGACATATTTTGCATTTGATGAGAAGCAACAGGATTGCTAGGTCTGGCATGATGATTAAAATGCGCTGGACGTTGGTTAGGCATTGTGGGCATTCGATTTTGAATAAAAGGCTGAAATGGTTGGTTATTTCTGATCACATGCTGCTGTAAGACTGCTGGCTGTGGAGCAGTTGGATTAACATGACCAACCGAAATTGTTTGTTGAGGAACTAAAGGTTGTTGGTTAGGTTGCTGTTGATGCGATCCTGCATAATTTTGATGCTGTCGTATTATTTGGGATTGATTAATTTGAACTTGCGGAGCAGGAAGCGGTTGTTGAGCTTGGACTTGTGGGTGCTGTGGATGCATGTTCACTTGTGGTAATGAATTTGACGCCGCAGGATGAACTCCTTGCGTGTTCCCTTGTCTTATTTGCTATTAAATAAAAATACAATAATAAAGATAAACAATAATCTTAAAACTTACAAAATTTGAACGATCTTGTCGAGAATAATCTGATTGCCTTTGATTGCTAAATAATTAATCAATTTTAAACATTGTGTGGAGTAAGAAATGTCTAAAAATAATTAAACTATGCATACCTTTGAGGTTGACCACCACCGGGTCTTGATTTAGATAAAGGTTTACTCATGTCAAGTTGACCCTTGGTATATGGTATGTAACAAATACAGACTATACATATAAGTTAACAAAAGGCTTATTAGTCATCAAGGTATGATGTAATTTGCCAGGAACCCATTTATAAGATGAATACTTTAATTAGTCTCAACAGTCTATTAAAAGCAAGTGTTAGTGAATCAAAATTGTTCATTTGAAATACAAACCTTTTGTTTAAAGATGTGAACTATAAATTTACTCAAGAAAGTAAATCAAGAAAATAAACACAATGAAACAAGAAAACAGTAAAAGCCAGATAACTTGAATAGATGTCAATCAGAAGAAACACAAAGCACAAGCACAATAGTAAAATAATTTGTGGTAAACTTGAGGTAAAATTGGATCGAAGTTTGTCAGGGCAAAGTTCAAATGCAAGACACAAAGTTACGGAAAAGGGGGCGAAGTCGAGAGCTCGGCTCCTCGGTGAGGGGCGTCTCTCGAGCGGAACAGGTGAAAGGTACGATCCTAGGAATGGCCGTGTGACCGAAAGTAGGCAAAGTTCGTCTCCAAAATGGTATCTCCACGAAATGTGGCAATGCTGATTTAAAGTGTGCTGCTGCCTGGCTAGGCAAATGTGCGTGCGTGTGAGCCTTTTCACTTGCCAGTGCGTGTCTGTCCTTCTGTCCGTCCAGTCAGCTCACACGTACGCAGACAGAAGACAGTCGGTGTCGCTGTGGCGGGCTCACTCACTCTCCCGCGCCCTGTCCAGAGCAGCTTTGTCTTGGCTCCACCATTGCTAACTGCACTCGCAGCAATGTTGCCAAACCCGCCACCGGCACCTCATCCCTGGGCACGCTGCCCCTCTTGCCGGTTCACACTTGCCACTACCACGCACTCTCCAAATGGCCGTCCGATGGTGAAGGACGATTCCATCGAGACCTTTTCTCTATTTGACACTGATAATCTATCGCTTCAACTGTACTGCCGACAGATTCTCTAAAAACATCTTTGCTTTTTAAAGCAGATCACAACCAAAATTTGACCATTTGTTATACTTTTCCATGTTTCAAACTCCTAATATCATCTGTCAGTAGTGAATTAGTCCAAGTAAAGAGTGAAGTTTACTGGCACCTGCGGCCCAGATTGACAACAATTAAACTAACCGCTACGTTTGTTGGATACAACCAAGATTTTTAGATTTTGTACCAGAGTGAAGACTCAGAACCAGCAGTCTTTTCCCTTTCCGGTGCAGAGTCCGATTAGAAGAGCTGAAAGCACATCGGCAATCACTTGTTTAAGTGTCAGTGGAATGCTTACATGCCGGCAAGTATCCTTTTCTCGTCGAACTAGTTTTCGTAGTGCTGCTCGTGTCAAAGTGTCCTGCATAGCTCCATTCGCCGGTATCTCTCTGGCCAATGCAGTCCCACTTGTTATAACAAGGTATACCTGTACCAGCTAACCTGTTCACCTTCCATCAGTTTTCACCTTGCCGTCAATGCCTTGTCACTCGTAAGCGCTATCAGCTGACAGTTCTCCGTTCTACCATTCTCCTTCAATTCTGCTCTAATATAATGTTCTCAATAATCTGTCAATTCGTTCTATTTATTAAATTAACGGATTAACTATAAAAACTAAAATATTTAACCGAGATTCAAACATTTTTTTATTAAGAATGTCACAAACAATCCTTTATGAAACAAACTAAATTGTGACTAAAGTTTAGAGGGAGACTAGAGTTCTGATGAGTACGTGTGCGTTGAATACTATTCAATGAATAGTTATTGTTGCCCAAGACAGCTAACTTACTTTACAATCGATAGTATCCTTTGGAATACATTCTAGTAATTCGGTTGTGGCTCTAATGAGATAGGTCATTGTGCCATAGTTTCCACTTGGGGCACTGTCATAAAAATGTTGACAAATATTTGCCGCACCACCGCAATAGGCCACAAATTCATTCAGCCCTCGAGCACAACAAAGCGTAGCATCTCCATCACACAACGCCTGGGAAGTAAATAAATAAGCAAATAAAACAAATTGTCAAAGTTAATGAGGGTGCTATTTACCTGTTCCTCTAAAAAGATTCTGTTGGCTCGATGTACTAACTGTTCAATATTGACAACTTTCCCCAAGTTAGTTATCGAAGGCACGTTGTCGATGAGCAGAGTAAGAACCATCAATGCTTCGACCATTAACTGTCGATATTCTGGTTGAGGGACAGAATTTAGCACCTGTTCAGCTTGCAAAGCGAATTTCAATTCTCCAGGTGTCATTTCTCGAGTTAGTTGATTCATAAGGATCCTGCCTTCAATGGCAATTCCTTGGCACTAAAATATAATCATAAATGAAAACCAATAGAAGAATGTATCAAATTACCTTTTCAAGAACACTCCAAATTTTTGTATAAAAACCACTAGGAACACGATTTAAGGCACCATCAAGTCGGCGACGTCTAAGCCATTGCCCATGTCTATCGCTTTCGAAACCAAACTCCTCAGTTGGATCCTCGGTTACATTTCCGACTATACTTTTTCGACTTAGCATTCGGTCGTTGATAAGAGATATGCGTCCAGTTCCAGCTAAGAATTAATAAAACAAATAATAATAATAATAAGCAGAAAATGTCAGATTAGTCTTACCGCTTCTAATGGTAAATTCCTTGCCACTAAGAATATGATGCAACAATGTTTTCATCTCGTAAGGACTTAGGTTCAAAAGATGGTCAGATGCTTCTTCTCCATCGCACTTGAGAGCTCGGGCTAGCTCTGAAGCCATCACTTGAATGATGAGCCCAACTCGAAGGCGAAGCATTTCAATGAAAAGAAGTGGCTCAGTTCGTATGAACATGGACAAATAAATGATCAACTCTTGAGTCAACATAGCTGTACTTTGATCACCCCTGTGAGCTTGGTCGATGATTTGTCTGAGCTCCTTGGCTGGAAGAGGCCTAATGATGGTCTATAAAAGAAAAGATCACAATGTGTCATCAATTATATTCTACCAGAACCTGTTCATATTGAGGAGGCATTCCCACGGTGATTTGCTTTTGACGAACTAACAAGTCTGCCACCGATTTAGCCAAATCTTCCACTTGTTTTCCAAGCATACCTGCTGAATGGCGGACAAGTGCCCATTTCTTTTCAGTACATGACTTCTCGTAGACTTCTTTGAGCAAATCACGGACAGACATACTCTGTCCATTATGGAGAATTCCTGTTTTCCAGTCCAAACCTCTTTGAAATATATTAGAAACAAAAGAACTTCATGAGAAAAGTCTTACTTGTTGTAAAACAAATAGTGCAATATGTCCGCTTGTTCTTCCAATATTTCCGAGTCTTTGTACATGTTTACCAGTTCGTCATCAGTTAAGTCTTCAGTTATTGTCAAGTCGGACAATTTATTTATCTTGTTTAGATGAGATCTGTCCACCGTTTGCATTTCATCTTCGTAAGGTTGTTCGTCGGAAGGGAAAGAAAATGGCTCGTGAACCGGCGAAATAGGTGTTGAGGAATTCTCTGGTGTAACAGAAACGGACAGGTTCTTGGTTTCATACGAAGCTCGTAAGTTTACAATCTCTGAGATATTTACTATTATTAAAGTTCAACACAATCACACTACAAACCGGGATCATATTGATCAACTTGAATTGACCTGGTACGTTTGATAATTCCCGATATTCCGGATTTCCTAGAACGTACGCTAATTTTTCTTTTGGTGGATATAGAAGGCTGACGAGTCAACTAATAATTAGATACTTTAATGCTCAGTAATAAAAACAAAAATTCAAGCATACCTTGCGAACAAAAAATGGTCTGCTGAGTTCTTGTTCTAAAAAGAGTCTAACTGATGGATTGAGATTTTCTGGTTCACCATCTTCGATGTTTGCCAAAAATGTTAAGTTAGTAATGCAAGATGTAGAAAGATAATCTTCCAAGTTGCCAAATATTACACGCGTTCCGTGGAGATAGCCGCTTTTAATTTTCTTTAAAGTTGAAATTATCGAAAGAGGAACCTTATCGTTTTCTAGAGTTGAAGGAATATATAGGACAGTTAGTTTGCATAGGTAATATGAGTGGCCCAAAACCTAAAAATTGTCGATACATGATTAAGGTCAAAGTTGGTCGACCGAGTTCCCGCCAATTACTCTTGAGCATATGAACAGCATTTCGGAAGTTGCTGGCCATCAAATTGACATCGTTAACAATATAAAAGTTCCAGCGGTCCAAATTCTGGGATAATATGATATCAGTTTAGTTTAAAAAAAATTAAATTACTTGAGGAGTGAATGCAAAAATTCGACCTTGTAACGAATACAATTTGCTAGTGGCCAAAATTCCAACTTCTTTTGATACACGTCCAGACAGACCGAGTTTATCATTCTGACCTAAGTATGTGTACAAGTGACTGAGCAGTCTGGCTGGTTGCACTTCGATTGGGGATGCTTCTTCTATTGTTTGTACATGGATGTCGTGCTGACTCATTCTTTCCTTAACTTTATCGTCTTCTGCAAGTATGACCACTAGAATAATGTTTAAAGAAATAGTTTAAAGAATTCATTAGACAACGCAAATTACATACCTTGAACGACCACATCTGGCTTCTTTTCGGTACAAAGTCGTCTATTCAATGGATCTAACTCTCCAGGAGCAATGAATCCTTCCTGAAGAAGCTTCCCTACAATGTAAAGTGACTGTGCCCACATAAAAGGACACGATCCAATTGGAATTCGATCTTGAGAGTGAGGATTGCGATACTCGTTCTCCACCAAATGACCAGGTACTGCATACATCTCTGGCACTAATCTTAACCCATCTTCGGTTTTTATCAATAATGAATCCAATTTCTCAGAGTATTCTTCCACCATTTCTCGATCGCCATAAAACAGACCATCAAGAATGAGGTAGCAATAGAACAATGGCCACTCACATTCGATATTTTCAAAGGCCTTAAGTTCGCTGGGTTCGTAGTAAAGTCGAGTTGGGTCTTCTCGAGCAGTTTTGTAGCCATCCCGCAAGAATCTTTTACATCCATATCTCCCTTGAAGTTTTGATTTAATTTCATCTCTAGTAATTTTGATCAACTCCCTACTTTCTACTGCGAAGGCAGGAAAACTAATGATGGATAATAAAGAAGCATCGACTTCTTTGGAATTAGATTCTCGAGGCAATAACGACTCGAGAACAGCGTGGCATTTCTGAGCTTCATCAGCAAGAACATGGATTACTGAAGGAAGACCACCCCTACCACCGAATAAATCGAGTTCATTCATGGCTTCAAGAGCAGCTTTTGCCATCCCTGTAAGATGAAATGTATTTATTAAAAAGAACATCTTAAATGATCGTCTGCAAAATTGTTACCGATTGAGCTAGCATTTAATTCAGGCAAACCGTGATTGGTCTTGTCGCCACGTTCCCAGATTCCATAATCAGGAATGCAATATGCAGATTCAATATAAAAAACTAAATTTTGAACAAACGCAACTTCGTCCAAGTTGAATACAATCTGCAAGCCAGAGGCTGTCATCTGTGCAAGTGTCAACAAGAACAATGAAGTGGCATCAAGTTGGAGATGTCCCCATTCGTGGTCTCCAACTGCAGGCAACATAGTTCCGGCAGAGTATTTTGCATGTAAAGCATCTGAAGTGGACTGTGACTCTTTGAAAGCTTCTACTTTTTCTTTTTGACGCAACATCGCCATCAAAAGACCACGCATCATTTTGACACAACTTTGTTCAAGCTCATAAGCTTTGGCTCGATCTTCATCAAGATCGGTATTCTTTTTGTATGCCATCGACAAGGCCCAGACAGCCTTAATTGAATATACATTATCACGCACCCAGGCATGATCGTTTAATGATTCGTTGGTTGGCAAAAGTCCTGATACAGGGTCCTAAAATGCATCAACAATCAAATGACCAGTTCTAAGCAACACATCATTATGCCTACCTGGTGGCTAAGAATGGTTTTGTAAACAATTCGTTGATAGTAGTCTAATCGAACCCCAGAATTGCTTCGATTCCTCATTTTTGGTGTTATTTTTAAAAATACACATAAGCAGCTGAGATGTGGTTGAATATATAATAGACAGATTGAAATATTAATACTAGATTGACACTTTCAGAAAGAATAGTAGTTATAAAATAAGTAGTTATAAAATGAGTATAAACAGAAAGGCTTGTGAAGATTTTATAGAATCAAATGCAAAAGATGCAATGCAATGTAGGCTATATGTATTTGAGCAGGTCTAGACCAGAATAGGTGTAGATTGGCCTCTTAAATTAGTAATCGTCTGCTGATTATCACAGTTCAGGTGACAATTAATATTCACAACCGAAGTAACCAGATGAAGCAAAACACAGAGAAGCAAGCCTCGGTGAATCAAAAGTGTCAAAGTAGAATGGACCCACCGAGATGCATGCAACCAAATAGTAAACAGTAATAAAACAGACACAAACAAACGACCGTCAAAGATAAACAACACAGCTGAATGTCAGCGCCGTTCATAATGGATGTATTCTTTTGAATATGTAAAGAGCGAATTTGAAAACGATCACTTCACAGATTCGCCAATGTAGTTTCTGGAGAATTAATTAAATTAGTAGCATTAAATTATTATATCACAGCAAAGTAAAAATTCATTTGAAAGAATCAATTAATTGGCAACACTATTTACTAGTAATTAGGCACTTTGACACATCGAAGTGTTTTTCTGTGTTTTGTCAATTGTATTACCATTGTTACATTCCCAATAGACAATGCATCACCAATTGTTTAACGAATTTCGCGTAAACTAATAAAAACTTTTTGATCATTTCAAATGATTATTATCACTCAAGTGTAAAAATAATAAAAAGTAAAAATAGTAATGGCGAATATATTGGAAGCATTTTATTTGCATGTACAAACAAAGAATGTATGGTACAGTATAATTCGCTTAAGTGCTACATAACACACCAAACATAGAAAGATTCGAGGGATGACGAGATATAAACAAAGGGTTTCAGGCTAGATCAAGTCGCGTATGTACAATAAGAAGGCATTAGTGATGATCAATAGGTTCAGATTGAAGTTGCAGTGGTGGTCAGTACAAAAATAATTCTTCCTTGTGGCATCCCCGGGTGGAGTGAAGGTCCAGTGCAGTTATTGGCAGATTGGGGCAACACAGTTGCGCAATAATCTGACAATTGGAGATCAGCACATTGGAAGGAAGGAGAAATTGAATGACAAGGCATTTTTGCTATTGGCTCAGCTTTCCACTAATTCACTACCGGATTATTATCGGACCGAACCTATCGACAGGGACAAACTTAGGGATAATTGAAACAATTAGAAATAGAAATGATACATTGGTTAAGGTCAAAACAAACACACAATTCGAAATAGATAAAATAGACAAAATAATAAGTATTGAACTGAATGGAAGAGAACACAGAAAAACAGTATTGCACTGTCGATAAGCAAATGTCGATAATACTTGAAACCAACAGTAACCACCTCGGAAGGGAGGAAAAGCACAGATGCCAATTGAGAGCAAAGTTCAAAGAGTGATGGTATTTACAGGTGCTCATGGTTATGTTGTTTTCGGTGCCATCAGAACAGTAACAAATTCTAAAAAGAAAGATGCAATTAGTGATACTGATGATGAGCAATGGTCAATTGGCAGCAGAACTTACCGTCGTAGTTGACCAATCCGTCACCGTCAAGGTCAGCTTCCCGAATCATGTCTTCTACTTCTTCGTCGGTCAGCTTTTCACCTAAGTTGGTCATGACAAGGCGCAGTTCAGGAGCTGAAATGAATCCGTCTCCATTGCGGTCGAACACTCGGAAGGCCTCTTTTAGCTCTTCTTCCTTGTCGGTTTCTTTCATCTTCTTGGACATCATATGAAGAAATTCGTTGAACTCGATGGTTCCATTGCCTAGTTACGATTGTTTAGTAAAAATTACACTGAATATCACTAACCGTCTTGGTCCACCATGGTGACCATGTTCTTGAGCTCGGTTTCGGAAGGCCTTTGGCCTAAAGACCTCATCACAATTCCAAGTTCAGTGGCGGTTATTCTCCCATCGAGGTCTTTATCAAAGAGCATGAAAGCCTCTTTAAACTCAGCAACTTGTTCCTCAGACAAGCCATATTCAGCCTGTAACAAAAAGATCATTAATTAACTATGTAAACTTTTAGCATTGCGTTAGTTCAATCAGAATAGAGCTAATTGGACCCTCTAAAGTACAGTGTAATGTCGCCAAAATACACAAGTTTAATCAATTGGACTATCGGACCCAAATAATAACCTCAAGCCAACAAACTAAACAGCCATAGTCACTCGGCCACCGTCGTCCTTTCGGCATATTAATGTGCAAATTGAATTTGTCGATTGAAATGTTCGCATTCTACCGTTTGCCTTGAGCATTTTATTATTGAAGTCAAAGCAAATCATAAAGTGAAAGCAGACCAATTGCTCAAGTGCCAACTGATAAGTGATAATAGTCCATTAGACTTGCTTAATTGCTGTTCAAGTTATTGCATCGCATGTAAAGCACAACATATATAGAGACAAGTAAAATTGCTTCGGGCAGAGATGGCAATGCTAATGAGCAGATAAAACAATTCGATAATGAACATGTCTATTGTTCACTGGCCATTGTTCTCTGTCCATTGTCAAATAGGTCTTGCCGGTAATCAATCAACTTAGTTGGAAATACACTGAAATAAACCTTTTCGACAATGAATTCAGGTCCAGACAATTATGGTTCGTGCAAATAGCGATTAACCAGTGCAATTGGGTCAGTCTATTTGCACAGGCATTAATTGGGAATTAGGAGTAATCATTTTTGATGGAAAGTTATCCCATCTCGATCGAGACACGATGCATTAAGCCTAATCAGTGTGCATTGTTAACCTTGGCCTTTACTGCACAACGCCAGTGTAATGTAAATTAATTAGTTGGACAACAAACAACACTCACAACACTGAACACAAATAATGCTAATAACGGCTAATTACGGCGAGTGCAAACCACTCTGACAAACATTTGTCTCGCTGCTGACGTGCAATTCGATGAGAGGCAATCACACAAGCATAGTCCACAATAATCAGGCTCTCCATTCAATATTACCTCATTGGATCGGTAAGACAATTCATTTGTGCTGCCGTGTTTTGTTTTGTTGGTTTGATGTCAATTGTGACAGCTCTTGCCAGAGCAGCTTCCACCACACAACACAAACGATTGTAGCTAATTGCATTCTGATCTTATTTATAGAAAATTGAATCAAATTTAGATTTTGAATTATTATTAAAATAATTGGCAAAAGCGACCCGCTAGAATCGGATAAGCGGGTTTGTGAGTGAATGAAACAAACTGATAGAAATAACATTTGGTAACCTTACTGGACATTAAAGCTAGCTAAGTTAGACATTGATCCTAGACTAGAGCATTAGATCCAATGAAGCTGTGTCATGCTTTATGTGTTTGTCGAGTAATTAGAACAGAGAAAGTACGTCAGAGAGACAAGACAGATCAATCATAATGATCAATCTTGGAGTAATCCATTTGAGGCAGTGTCAATTGCGCTCAGCGCAAATGGATTCACTTGCCCACGGAAATGTACTTTCAAATAAAGAAGCATTGCAAAGCACCTGGGATTTACACTTACACAATGTATTCTATTTGCACACAGTACTGTTTCAAGTGCGTACAATGTAGCGAACATATATATGCATACATGTTCTGCTAATAGGTTTCATCCAGTGATCAACCGGCATTAGTCTACACTTGTATGCAAGTGCACACCGACACGAGGCAGGTACTTTTCTTCGTTTATATTACAATTATTAATATTGATTAAAACAAACAGTACGACATTCCAAATGAGAATTCGTTAATTTGATTTTGAATTTATGCATCGAAAAAGCATGATAAACTCGAAATTAAATTTAAAAATTTTAATTAGTGTTATTTAGCAAACACTTGACGCGCCCAGTTGCACTTAATTTTCCTAAGCTAAATAGTAGTAATAGCAAAAGTCAAATTAAAATAGAATTTGAGCATTACTATATAAACTCATTATAAGTTTGGCTAAGCAAGTTTCTGTTTCTGTTTATAAATGCATTCAAAGGAATAGATGAGCACCTGTGTTTTAAAGCTGGGTACACTGCACTAGAATACCTTACATCCGATGCAATTAACAAAGTCCATGCCACTGGTGAAGTGTCATTCAAAATAAATGATTGCTCTCACATGCAATGGTATGCAGGTAATTGCAATAGAAATCTATGTGCAAAGACAATACAAAACTTGCAGCTGACTGGACAAATCTTAATTTGTCAATTGCTAAATGGAATGCTACCCAATCGGTATGTTAGGATTGCTTTCCAACAGAGAATTCAACAAATGAACCTACCATGGTTGATAGATGTTTTGCAATGCAAAGTTTGCATGCACTTTCCCGGTCTCGAGTCGGCGGCAATGGCTCCTTGTCTCAACAAACAGGCAGCACAGAAATTTAAAATTGCTTCGAACCAATCGAGTTTGAAGTGCCTCTGAACAAAGCAACGACAATGGCGGTGAGTTGAGTACACGCTTGAGGAACAAAATGGTGTAGTAATCGTGCTAGGCAAATAGACAAACTCTATTTAATATTTCTCAAATTAGAAGTACTTCGTGGTGTAGTTTTTGTCCTAAATAAAGCAATTGATAGGCCCGGACACTTTTGGGAAAAGGTTCTGCAGCGATTAAGTGCTTCTGACAATTGGTGGAAAAATTCAATTTACTACCACTAGTAAAGTGCAATGAAGACAAAATCTTAAGAGGCACTGCACTAGAAAGCAAATTGAAGATCGATCAATAGCGGTGTCTATTGTGAGCTTAAACTGGCAACTCACTTGGTATTGCACTTGCTAAGGAACTTAGGTATTTCGAGTGCAAAAAGTAATTAAAAACAAATAAAATTGCCTCGAACCATAATTTGAAATGTGTTTGAAAGTGTTTTATGCAAAACTAAAAAAGTGAACACATAAGAAGGTACCGTTAGTGGCCAGTGGCCAATCGAAGAGACAATATTCTACTAGTGGACGGACATCGAACCACTGAGCCACTTGAGCAGCGACAGCTTGTTGGTATCTGATCTCGAAATGTATTTCCGCTTGTGGGTGTCAAAGGGCTCACACAACTGGACAAAACATCACAGGTGACACTTGTGGAGTAAACATTGCAGGACACAATATGATCGGTAAATGACCATTGAGCTTGACAGAATTAAGGTGCAATGATGTGAGTCTGGTACGGACGGTGAATGAGGTAACTAAGGTGAGTGAGGTGAGTGCGCCACCAGCCGATCAGGACCGAGAGGCTACAAGTGGACGCATCAATTGGTTGCTTTGATGAATGCCTGGCACCGCATCGAAGGACGCCTTCTGTGTGTGTGCTAGTTTGCCATTTGCCATTTCACTGGTTGCTTCTGCCAGTTGGTTTGCCAGTTCGCACTCAATCTTTCATTGTCCCTGTCTATATTTACATTGGCACCAACAGTGGCTCTGGTAATAAAAGCAACGGTAAAACTGAAGCCAATTCTACACTGGTTCACAAGCATAAAGGACGATTCGCTGTTCCACTGGTAGCAGTGCAACTTTGCAAACTGTAAACAGTTCGGCGAGGAAAACAACAATTTAACTTGCGATTAATTAGAGGAATGAAATGGATTCGGTCGGGCACAAATAGTTGGCTGCAGTGCCGTGCAGATCGAGGAACGTGCGCCAGTTATGCGTCGCGCCGGCAAGCAGGCATTGTATACATTCTTGCTGTCTGTTCGGCCAGACCGATCACATGTGCACCGAACTGGGCACGGACACAGCATCATTGCTGATGACTTGCCTCACCTCCTGTCGTAAATCGTCAATGCAAAGTGAAGAGGCTCACCTCTGATCGCTGTTGCCTAGTTTGTTGCTTTATTTACTATAACAACTGCTTCTGGGGAGGATGCAATTCTTCTGAGCAATTGGTAGACAAAAGGAGAAAGCAATAAATAGAGTAGATATGCACGTATCGGAAAGAGTCAATTTGGCAAAGATGTGGTGATATTTTTACAAGAAGAGACCCGCGATGATGGCACAGTGTGATGATAGCGCCGCGATACCGACAGTGCCGGCCAAAACGCCGCGATCAATGCGAGGTGCCAGTGCAAGCAGAAATAATTCGCGCTAGTATTGTTTGAAGTGAGCAATGACACAGGCCAATTCCGATGGAATCAGAGGCAAGCACGGGCAGACCTACCGACCGAGGACACGCTGCCGAATGGCAACGTTCTGTTCGCTGGTTGGCTAGTCACCACCGACACAGTCCGCCGACGGATCCGCACCAAACAGCTCACCACGCGCCACCGAAGTAGTGGTCGAGTCAGGGTAACGGACCGACTGGGATCGGACTGGGAACGAGGCAAACTATGGCGAAAATAGAAAAGTATGGCACAAGCAAAGCTAATTGGAGATGGAAGAGAAAACGAGTTGCACTCTGTCACAACCATTCGGCCCGTCGTCAGACCAATAACCATCTCGGCCACTGAAGACGCTGCAAAGATGTATCATCCGATTTGGCTCTAATTATCGCACATAATCTTATTAGACACCATTGAAGCTAGTGGAGCGATTCGTGATTAGTTTGCATTCGATTTTGTCTGCCTTGGTGCACTTTGATTGTTGCCATCAAAGGTATGATTGACTCGATTGGAGCTGCACTGCGCACTGTTTTGCAATACATCAGTAGTGCAGCCTTGGCTGAATGGCAATGCATTCAGCTAGCAGACAAAGCTATTAGTGAGACTGCACAGGTAAGTACCGTTCTGGTATGCTGGCACTGGTAATAGGGTACGCCGTGCACCACCAATGGCGAGAAACAGAAGCGAGATGTTGAGTGAAATGATAAATTGCACTCAATTGGCTATTGTCAATCATTTGCATGCGAATACACGCGCGACATTGAACATTGCTTCAGTAGATCAATTGACATGACCTTCCAATTAGAGGACTCACGTCCAGGGAGAATCGATTAATCGGTCAGATATATAATTAGAACAATATCAAGCTCACAACAGGCAATTAATTGAATTCCCCCATTCACCTAAAACAACCGGAAAGAGTGGCGAGAACTCAAGTGACCAGATTGGAAGGAGACACAAACCGGAAAAATGACAATAACGCCTATTTTGGTATGAAACAATACGAATCTGGCACTCAGATTGTATTGAATCGTCAATATTAATTGCAGGTTGTAGCACAGTAGTGCAATGGTGGTGCCCCTAAGCTCTGCTCATGTGTGAACCAATTGGCCACTTCAAAAACAAATCGAACCATTCAAATAGAATTATCGATTTTGTCAGTAATAATTTAATTAAAAGTCCCTTCCAAGGGCAATCCTTTGGATCATGCACACAGCTGATAGAGCACAAGAGCCAATCGATCAGAGCATGGAAAGTACATCGAGAGCAAACCCAATTACGCCAAATTTGCCACCTGTCCAGTGTAGTGAAGGTTTCACTAAGCCGTGACTCAATTAGCAGTACAGAAGTGCACTTTCCACACCAAATTTGCAATTGCAACAAAAATAAGTTTATTAATCGATACCGGTAATAAAGTAATTGGCTTAATTAATCAATTCTCTCATTAGATAAGTTTGTCACGATGGCGCACTTTGTTGGGCCCATCGACACTGAGCATTGAACTATTGAAAGCGCGCACTTGGTAGGTTTGTTCCGGCAAAAGAGGCATTGATCTAATTGAGAGCAGCAGTTGACACAAACACCAGTCACTAGGCAAGGAGAATTCTTAATGAGCATAAACGAGTCACGGAAGGTACAAATGGCGCCAACTCTCAACGCTTGTAAACAAACGAGAGTGCTGCTCTATTTGGTTCGCTCGGTTGAAGTCAATCTCACACAACATCCTTACTTGTTCAGTTTTTCTTGGCTTACTTTTGCATTGATCAAGCCGAAGGATACTCTTGCTCTCCGAAGCAATTGCAGTCTATAAATATCAACATCTCTTCCGAGAGAGAATTCAATTGGAAATGAAGAGCAACTTCGAGGCGAGACCTCGATGGCACAAGCAGTGCAGCATTTTGGCCAATTGTTGACTGTTCGCTCCCCTTTGCCAGCCTATTCTACGAATTGAGTGACGTATTCTGGCCAAAAATGGATTGGACGCCAATTTAGTGAGGCTCGCACAAAAAGAAACTCGAGGGAGAATTGCATTCCAAAGAATCTGTGTCGACCTCTAGTCAGCCACACTTGGTGCCTTCTCGCGTCTTCTTCAGTATTCGTCACTTTGGTGTAGTAAAGTGATCGCCAAAGTCTGTGTCGGGTTTTCACCACAAACTGTGTTTGACTAGGTTAGTGTTCAAGATATTAAACTATCGATTGGTTCATCTCTCTGATAACATTTATTTTGTTCTATTCAACAGTATTTTCTCACAGTGAAACTTAGTAAAACACGTCAAAATGGTAAGTTTTGTAATGACCAAATGTTTTAATCAGAAATTATTTATTTTCTTTAGTCCGTCGAAGAACTGTCCAAAGAGCAAGTGCAAAGTAAGTGTATTTCCATACGATCTAAAAGTGGATAACCCTAGCTATTTGCAAATTAATCAGTGAAATTTGAAATATTCCTATTGATTCATGACACCTCAAGTCAATAAACATCAAAGTACTTCTCAGATGGTGACATTCTTAAGCCTTTCTCTCAGATTCAAAGTCTGAAAGTCTTTGGCCCGAATTTTTGAAGTGCCTACTAGTTATACTAGTGTTTGCTCCTGTTCACATTTGAATTCAATTGAACAATGGAAAAGCCAACAGATTGAATGAACTGTCTGTTTGCAAAAAGAACTATAGACGAATACACTAACCGATTATGTGTTGATTACAAATTGCTTCACTTGACCCAGACAAAACAAATGTTCCTCTACTTCTGGAACTAAACAAATTAATAGATTGAGATTCTTCGACATATAAGAAATGCTAAGTAAGTTAGATATCTTGGCCTGGCCTTGCTGGCACAGACCACCGCTAATTGATGTAATGAAGAAGCTTTCTGGTCGAGAACATTTCAAATAAGCAATGTTAGGGCAATGTGTCTATAAATAGATGCCTTGGTGAAAGTTAGGCAAGCCGATATCGACAAAGGACTGAGCACCACAAAGCGAGTGCTGCACCGAAGACTAATAGCTGCCAAGGGCACTGAATTGAGTTGTGAGAATAAATATTTAGCTTGGCGATGGATCCTTCCTTTGCCACCTCTCACCAATCGATGGAGGAATAGGTGAGTTGGCCAAGCAGAAGCCAACTTAATAGGACAATTGTTCAGAGAGCTTGTGCACAAAGCACAAAGTATCCCATTGATGAGTCCATTATGGGCAGGCCTGAGAGACTGTTGCGGCAATGAAGCATGCAAATAGTGACACTTGAGGAAAGTAGACAAAGTAGACAAACTTCCATTTGGGCCATTTGTTTGCAGAAGTGCCACACTCACTCACTCCGATCGATTGGGTCTGTCTGCACAGGTAACTCAAGTAGTGGTTCGTTGCGATCTACATTGCCATTGCTTGACAATCGACAATAATGACACACTAACCTTGAATGTTTGCACCAACAGTGTTGCGAAAAGCGTTCGATATGTTCGATCGCGACAAGAAGGGCTACATCCACACCAATATGGTCTCTACTATCTTGAGGACCTTAGGTCAGACCTTTGAGGAGAACGACCTCCAACAACTGATCATTGAAATTGACGCGGACGGTAATGAAAAAAAACGAGCCGTTTTTCAAATGGTAATTAATGAGTTCAATTGACAGGCAGTGGAGAATTGGAATTTGACGAGTTCTTGACGCTCACTGCTCGCTTTTTGGTGGAGGAAGACACAGAAGCCATGCAGGAAGAGTTGAGAGAAGCCTTCCGCATGTACGACAAAGAGGGCAACGGCTATATTCCAACTTCGGCTTTGCGGGAAATCTTGCGGGCTCTCGACGACAAGCTGACTGAAGACGAATTGGACGAAATGATTGCTGAAATCGATACGGACGGCTCGGGAACTGTCGACTTTGATGGTAAGTGGGTATTGCCACTGATACCTTATCTCACTGGACTCTGCCTTACAGAATTCATGGAAATGATGACTGGCGACTAGACATGGGCTGCATAAGACTATTGAGTGGTCTGCCAACTTGGTAACATGCCACCAATCTATTTATATGAGATCTATAAATTTTAATTAAATTACCCACAAACCAATTGTTGTTCTCTGTTTAATAATTCAGCAGTCACAACAAATATATCAAATAAATCGATTTGCCTGCAATATATCACTTTTCACTTTTGGCATAATGTAATTGCTATCAACAATTGCAAGCATCATTGCTTGAATCCATCATTTCAATTGGTACTTGACTGCACAGTTGGACTATTCCGATACATTCAGCGGCTCTACCGAGCTGATCGTGTTGACAACACATGCAATCACCAATACAAGAATACAATAGTCGATTGCATAAGTGCATTCGATGGGCATAGTTTTCTTGGTAGAACCTTCATTACATTGAAAGAGTTACTTCCTCGAAGAATCGTTCAATTTGTAAATTTAAGATTATTGCAAACTGAAATTCAGTTACTGAGTCCTCGCAATTAAGTTTGATCTAAACGTTCTATCAATTGCTCAAACGGCTAATTATTAAGAGCAACCATATGTCCGTTGGTGAATCAGGCAATCGATCAATGAATTCCCAGATGGACACCATTTGTAACACTTCGATATTTGTTAATCATCGATAAAATCACTCACCGATCTTGGCAATGTGTTTCATGTAAGTCGCAGTTGCAATTAAGCCATTCATTGCATCTTGGTCGAATGCAAGGAAGTGCTAAAGAAGACACAAATAGGCATTGTAAAAGTTGAATTTGATAGAAAAGTGTAAAATACAAAATCGCAATATATAAAGCAAGTACAAGTAAATGGCAAGTAAAAAATATGGTTACATCGTTAAAGTTAGGACAATTCAGTGAGACTTGTTCTGTCACTGTTCTGCTTGCACAGCACTGCCCTCGTCACTGCACAAATAGAAGAAAACTGGTTAATATTAATGCTCAAATAGGAAATCAAAACTAAAACTCACGGTTCGTCTTCACAAGGTGTGATATTTCTCGACCTCTTTGAACTTGTGATCAAGTCTAACGCGCCAGAAATTCCAATTTCGATGTCCCAAAGGCATCCAGAGTAGCCATTCGAATACCGACCAGCTGTCATCAGAGCAAAGTTTGGCACTCCGCCAAAGTAGATATCGCCATTTGCGTTTAGTTCTCGGAGTCGGCCAGCCGACCTGCCACTCGAGCTCAGTCCATCCACAGCAATGGTACCTTCCTGTCCAACCAACTTGATGAGCACATCGTGCACTCGGTCGTCACTGAGCACCACGTCTGATTGGACTTGGCCTAAACCGCTACCGAGTTCAAAAGTCATCTCCAGCTTTGAATTTTTCAGAGAAACAGCAACAAAGTCTTTGCCGTTGCCACCAGTTTCACTGGACTGTCCATAGAAGAACAATAGTCCATCGCTTTGAGAAGTCATCACCTTCAATTTGATAAGCTCGAATCCCAAATTGGCCTGGGTAAGGTAAGAATTGTCAAATGACAAAAAAGAGAGTCCATTCATATGTGCGGCCTGAGGATTGAGAAGCTGCACTTTGTCTGTGCACAACTTGCCACTATGGCCAATGGAACAGTGACAAACAAAATTGCTGCCATCATTTTCGCACTCTCCATTGTTAGCGCATGAATTACTTTTATCACAAGGCCCTTTCACCCGTTCGCAGTTTTCTCCTACAATAAGGACATTCATTACAATTGAGCAATCAAAATAGCAACAGACCTATGAAGTCGTCACCACAAATACATCTATAGTTTGTTTGGTTTCCATCTACACACGAACCGCCATTAAGACAAGGTGATCTTTGGCACAACGAATCCGAACCACAATCCTTTACATTGATTGATTCAATGTGAGACCTAGTAAGGGATACTTCTTTTCCATTGATTTCGAGCTAAAAAGGATCATAAAGGTATGAACAAAACTGCTTAGAAAAATGCACATACTTGACCAACACAGCCTTCAAAGTGTATAAATGAGTCAAGTACGGGGGCTGTGATCAGTCTGGAACGATTGTAACCGCCGAGATAAAGCGGAGTGAGCAAAGTAAGGCCGTGAGTGCGCCCAGGTGACTGGCCATAAACTGGTTCAGAACCAGCGACGGTCAGGTAGGCTTCGCGGCCAATTCTCTTCACCTCAATATCCACCCATTGGTCGTCTTCTAATTCAATAGGATTTTGAATCACCGTCGAACCCGAACCAGTGTCAAAACGAAACTCAACACTTCGATTGACCAAGGTTAAGGCAACATAATCGCCACTTCCATTTGTACGCTCTGCACTGTAGAGAAGTAGATGTGCTAAAAAGCTAGAGTCAAATTTAGGTTTGATTTTTATCTTGATGTTCAGCTTGTTGAGAGAATGTAGTGGTGGGCGATATGCAAGGTAAGCCCCGTTGGTCAAGAAAGGTTCACTAATTGATATATTTCGCTCACAACGAACACCACTTTGACTAAATGGACAAAAACAGTCGAACGTTTTCGTGGACTTCTTCTCTACACAAAAACCGTGGTTGCAAGCAGAAGGGTAACAAGTACTGCCAGTGAGTTCACAGTTTACTCCATTAAATCCCATTGGGCAAACACATTCGAAGCCCAAATGACGGAATACATTTTCTCTGCAAGTACCACTGTTGAGACACGGATTTCTGGAACAAGTATCACATCGACCGACATCGTGTTTGGTGATAGAGTCCTTGATCAGCTCGTACAACTTTGGTCCTATCTTAAATAGAGAAATACAACCGACAAAGCCGTGTGTAAAACCGTTACTACTAGAAATATCTGAAAAGTTGGGGACACCGCCAATGTAAAGTGGTTGTTGCAGATCAAGGCCAACGTATTTCTCGCTAGCACTGCTGGTGACAATGTCTTGATTGTTTACTTTTAACTTGCCGATGTGTCGATTGCGAGTAATGCGAATGAGATGCCACTCATTAATGGTCACTTCTTTTTGTGAGCGAATTGTTGTAACCCCGCCACCAAGTTCAAATCGAAACTCGACAAATCCATTATTAAGACCAAGTGATATAAAATCACCACCTTGATTTTTTTCAAGATTTCTTCCTTGACCATTGAACAAGATTAAACCATCTGGATTTTCTGGTTTCACCGAAATTGTTATTTCAAAAGTCAAATATGCATTAGGCAGAGTTGGAAGACTCATGTAAGATAGTGGTTTCTGCAAAAATCGTGAAATGACGCCTTCTACGATTACAATGGTGGAAATATCCACGGTGCTATCCATGTTCGTAGCGGAGCATATGTAGGTACCCGCGTCACTCGCTCTGGTGTTTGGAATATGAAGCGTCCCATTTGCAAAGATAACAGAATGTTCGGGCAAAACTTCATCAAAATTTGCGCTTTCATCTAAGTTGGTAGATAGAGACTTTTTCCAGTAATGCTTTAACGGATGTGTCAAAGTTGTGTGGCAACTTAGAGATAAAGAGGAACCATATGGTACGACACGTGTTTCCACTAGATCAGGTATCGAAGTGGTCGGTTTTTCTATAAAACAAACAGCCAATCAATGGATTTTAAAACTGGAAATTGTAAGTGTAATAATCACTTACGCAGTTATAGTTTTATTAGTGATATCGAAGTTTGGTTAGCGAGAAGTTAGTCAAAAAGCAATTAGAGTATGATAAGGAAGCGTAACAGTGACATACCTTGAATGACCAAGACGTAGTCTGCATTGAACACTCCAGCATAAGTTTGCACAGTACATCTGAAGAAGAATAAAATGTAATAGTATCGGTAACATAGTAAAACAATACCAACCTATAGACACCGCCGTTTGCGTGTCCCACTTGGCTCACATTTAAAACATTATCCTTGATGTAGACATTGTCCAGCCAAGGACCGTTCTGATACGGCAATGACCAGCTAATTTGAGCCATCGGGTCGCCTTGTACCGAACAATTTAAGGCTAAATTATCTCCTAAATAAAGATTTTCTCGATTTGGAATAAGTTTGATGTACAAGGTAGCGATAGCTGTAAATTAAAAACAATTAAAATGAGAAAATGTTGCAAAAAACATCAGTAGATACCCTTTACTTTAACGACGATTGAGCTTTGCTCGACGATCGAGCCGGCCTCACTTGCAGTGCAAATGTATCGACCTGAGTTGTCGAGATTGACATTTTGAATGCGTAATTCGTTATCAACAAGTTGGCTATTGGCAGGTAAGATATCGTTATTCTCAAATTTCCACACCACCAAGAGGTCACTATTCCGTTCAGTGATGCGAGAAGGACACTTCAAGTCGAGATTAGAGCCAACAATGGCCACTTCTTCTTTGATAGTGTCGATGGGCTCACTTCTTCTGTCCACAATTATCTCGCTTATGGCCTCAGACTTGCCAGCAGCATTCACAGCAGTGCACAAATATCTTCCAGCATCAGTTTCTTGAACTCCGCGTATGACTAATTTCCCACCGGCCACCTCATTAGACACACCAGTGGGCAATTCAGAGCCAATTCGGCTCCAATCAACGGTAACCGAATGGCTGCTATCGTATGCCACACAATCGATATAAACAGTGTCACCTGGGCGAACCGTTTGCAGTGGTGGGTAAATTTGAATTTTAGGAGGTGCTGAAAATAAAGTGAAGTTTAATGCTTGTGGATATGCAAAAGTGGGTTAAAATGCAAAAGGTTCTAAGTGGGAAGGGAAAAGATGCATTCAATTTCATAATCAACTATTGGGTTAGTAAAGAAGAGTATGTCAGTATAGTTACCTCTTGCCCAAATACCTTGCGGTGAGCAATGCAAGCAGGATTATTATAAGTGAAGAAAGCAAAATGACAATGACCGCGCTCTCGATCAACTTACCAACCACTGCCAGACGCGCACGGTCTCGAAATAACAATCGCGGAGGACTTTGTCCTCCGGTGCTGTCCACATAGCCCAAGCAGTGGTAATCCCCACTGTCTTCGGGTTTTACTTGGTCTATTGTCAATGTTCCATTCTCGACCCTAGACATGTCTGGCATGGACTTATTTTCTGCACGGACCCATTTGATGGCCACATTGCGATTGGTTCCGCGCACAAAACATCGAAGTTCGGCTCTTGAGCCAGCAGCTACAGTAACAACTTTATCCTCAATGTAAACGTCGGGCACAATGTGAGCGCTTTGTTCCTCTACGATTACTTGAATCCTTTCCTCTGAGTTGCCTGTAGGTGAACTAGCAGTGCAAACATAAATGCCGTTGTCAGTAGCTTTGATGGAACGAAACTCGAGAATGGCGCGATCTTGATAGATATTGACTGGGTGCATCGGAAGGGCATACAATGTATGGTTGTCCGCTTGAGTTGTCTTAAGTCGGTGCCAATTAAGAGTAATTCTCTTTTCGGAGGACGAGTCAAAGGTCATCAAGTTGCACTCCAGTCGAACATGTTCATTTGGCCTCACTCGATACGGAGTGTTCTGGAGAATCTTGATCCGAGGAGCTCCAGCAATGCGCAAAGTTGCTTGAGCTGTAACACGGCCAGCTAGGTTTTCGGCAATACAAGTGTAAATGCCTTCATCCTGGGCTGAGACTTCTTTGAACTGCAAAAGGCCCTCAGCAATCTCCACGTTCGAAGTAAATGGACTTCCATCAGCTCTCCTCCACTCTACGTTGGGCTCTGGAATGCCTCCCGTGATTCGACATTGAAAGTAAGTGCTTTAAAACAACAAATATTAGATTAATCCAACATTAATAAATATATAGTTACCTCGAGCCTCTAGGAACAATTTGAGACGAATCTCGGAATATTTCGATCGAAGGTATTTCCCTCAGTTCAATCTCAACCACTGCTGAACCTTGACTTATCCCTTCACTATTCTCAGCTCTGCAAACATAAAGCCCTCTATCGTTCACCTCCATTCTTTCGATGATCAGCTTGTCGTCCATCGTTTTATGCCTCATCTGGTCGAGTTGATCGCCTATTTTCTGCCATGAAATAATTGGCTTGGGAGAACCCGTGGTGACACAACGAAGTTCACCGGTTTGACCTTGCACTATGGTCTGCTTAATTGGCTCAACATTGACAGTAGGAGGGACACTTTGATTGAGCACAACCTTGAGTCGGACTTGAGCTTCTGCAGTACCGAACGAATTGCTGGCAATGCAAGTGTAAACGCCTCCGTTGGCAGTGTCTACGTTCGAGATGAGCAACACACCTCCAAGTTCTCTCGAATTCAGTGGCAACTGACCATCTGGTCCACCTCCAGTAAAAGTCCACCTAACAGAAGGGACAGGCAGGCCAGTAACGTTGCACTCTAGACGAACATTCTCGCCTCGAACTGAGGCATAGTTGGAAGGCGAAACTCGAGCTGTCGGAATGACTCCATCTACATGTACGTACTCCAAGGTGTGATAATCGGACGGTCGCACAAAAAGGACAGTCCTGACAGAGTCACTGCCTGCCGAATTAGTGGCTTGACAGTAATATTCGGCTTCGTCAGTTTTCTGAGCTGCAGGAATAAAGAAGACTCCAGTTTCGGCAGTAAATGACGCCAATGGATTGAGTATTTGATTTTGTCCGATACTCCAGTGCAATTGAGGATGCGGAAAGCCATCGGCAATGCACTTGAAGGTGACAGGTTCACCAAGATACACTTCTTGGAAACGAGGTTCTATTCGGACCTTCGGCACCGACGGCTGAATGGTTGATTCCACCAGGATAGTTGTCTGAGCTTGAGCCACACTTTCCAAATCAGAACCAGTACAGATATAGGTACCACTATGCTCAGCTTGGATGTTAGGCAAAGTCAAAACGCCACTAGCTTCATTGGCTCCAAGAGGAAGTTGGCCTTCCAGCTTGATCCAGTCAAGATTAAAGGCAAACTGACTAACTTGGCTAACTCCAGTGCACTTTAAATTGATTGTCACTCCAGCAGGTATATGTCTTATCCTTGGTCCTTCGATGTGCACCTTAATGCCTTGGCTCGAATTAAAAGCTTGACATCGTCCTCCTAGCACAGATGGGTTTCCTCGATAACCAGGACTACATTTCTCACAGTTGCGTCCGGTGTAATTGACTTGACAATTGGTACAAGTTGGTTTATTGTCTGAGTCGAGAACACAAGTGGGAGAGAAGTTGTTGCTAAGATTAGTGGACGGGCATGGACAAGGCTTGCAATCATCATGAGTCCCATGTGTTGAATCCCCATAGAAAGCTGGAAGACAGCGCTCGCAGTGATCACCAGTAGTGTTGTCTTGACAATGCACACATTTTCCAGTATTGTCACATTCAGTAGAATGGGAGTTACAATGACACTGAACGCACTTGAGAGAGCCATTTTGGCTAGTTTGACTAATGTATCCATGAGCACACTGTTCGCACGAAAGTCCAATAAAACCAAGAGGGCAGTGGCATTGTTCAACTGATAGAGCGCGTTCATCGCCAAAGTCTGCAGGAATAGCTTCATCTAATGACACATCTTTTAAAATAGATTCCTTCATCTGGGTATGCAAAGTAGCTCTAATAGCAATCATTTCAAGATTAGACAAAGCTCGCATTAAGTCGCTACGAGTGGCCAGGCCGGAACTGTGCGTTAGATGGTCAATCTTTTGCCAGCTTCCTTCTTCGGCATTGATGTGCACCACAAAGAATCGTTCTTCATTTTCTTTGAAAGGCTCTGAGTTGATATATTGGAGTAAGATTCCATTGCCAAGCATGAACACATCAACATCGGAAATAAATTCACCAATAGTCTGAATGGCATATCGTTGCTTGTAGCGAAGCTGTCCTCCATAAGAAGTTAGTCGATTTCCAAGAAATTGAGAAGGCAGGGACCAGTAAAGAGTTTCTGGTTTGTGCTCCTTTGTTTCTAGGTTGTGAAAGTCCTGAAGCCAAAAGCCTGAGTAGAAGTAAAGCTCATTGTGATAAATGTTTAGGCGAATTTTGTCTGAGTAGTAATTTGTACGAAATCGATTGGTCAATTCAAATTTGTGATCTTGAGGTGGGTAGATGGCGGTGAGATTGAAATATATGGCCTTTTTGTAATACAAACTGCTGGAACAATGAATAGTTGCACCCGAACAGAAACATTCGAGACAACCCCGAGGATTGTCAGTATTGAAATTAAAGAAACCCTCTTTGCATTGGTCACATCGTTCGCCACGCACATTTAGATTACAATCGTGTTCATCTGTAATCTCTGGTGGAGTGTATTCAGTTACTAGAATATTCGTATCTGTGCAAAATGAGTCAATTAAATGAAGAAAACAAAATTGTTGTTTTACTAACTTTTACTTTGGATACAGTCATATGGAGTACCTCGAATTGCATTTCCATCAAAGCCGACTATGCACTTCTCGCACTGATGTCCGGTGGTGTAGTGCTGACAGTTCTGATAAAATTTAATTAATACGTTGCTGATGATAAGAATTAAGTAAACTTACAATGCAAATGCCCGTCTCTGGGTCGCAATCATTTGAATGGCCATTACAGAAGCAAGGCTCGCATCTTAGACCATCTTCAACATCGTCATATTGATAAAGAGAATTTCCATCATCACGTCTATAAACTTTGTATCCGGGAGCACACTTTTCACAAGAAGTGCCCATATATCCTGGCGGACAGTGACACTCTTCCACAGTTTGCACTCGAGAGTACTCATTGGCCGAATAGCCAGACCTTTCCACAGTAGTATCCAACGTGACTGACATTAAGCCGATTAAGTTGACATCGCTGCTTAATGTAGCTCGCAACAGTATCGTTTGTAGATGGGAAAGAATAATTATCAAGTCTTTTCGACGAGCAGGTTGACCATTGGTAAAAGCCCAAAAGTTTTCAATTAAAGGAATCGAAATGACGTTAGACACAAACGGACTCAGACTGGCTTTGTAATGAAATGCTAGCGAAATATTTTTGCCAACAAGAATTGCTGTTGGAGTTTGGTCGCTTCTTGGGAAATGATTTCCTTCAAATCGAAAAGTGTAGTTGAGATAGCCACCATAGGAAGTTACTTTGTTTCCCACAAATTGGTATGGTAATTGCCAGTAAAGATCGTCTTGAAACGTAAAGTCTCGAAATATCAATTCGCGGTTGATGTGATCAAAACTCAACTGGTCAATTGATGTCTTATTCGAAAGATCTCGCAGCACAATTCCATGCATATATTGATCCATTTTGAGTTCTACATAGTCTCGATATAAATTGAAAGTAGAAGTACAGGAGCGAGTTAGACCAAAGCAATAACACTCGATGCAACCGTCTGGAGTAAAATCGTTCATGAAGAAAGAACCAGGTTTGCATTGATCACACTGGACACCCGTAACCTGACTTTTACACTGGCAGTGACTTGAATCACTTGAATGGGTATCCATAGTTCCAATAAGATTGCATCTTGATTTGTCTGAAATAAAAAAAAAATGTCTGCATTAATTATCGGTGCACATTTATTATATCTCGTTAGTTTAAAAATGGATCAAACCAGTGGCGCGAGTTAACTATACTTCGGAATTGGCCTTCAACTAACATGTTCAAGTAATGATCAACAAATAAAGCACGCCTCTCTAAAACAGATTTTCTGGTAAGGCCATCCAAACGAAACGAGTATTATCATGAATTGATTGATTACCGTGGCAACGAACTTCATCGCTATTGTCAATGCAATTAGATACTCCATCACATTGAAGTGCGATATCAATGCAGTTTCCGTCCGAACATTTAAATCTATCATTCGCGCACGCTATTTACAGTACAGTACAATTAAGAAACGCCGATTAGCACAAACATCACCGCTACACTCACCACATCCAAACTCGTCGTTGCCTTCAGGTAGACAGTCGAGCACATGATTGCATCGGACGGACTTGCTCAAGCAAGTGCCATTTCCACACCGAAATTCATCTTGGAGACACTTTTCTGATGAACAGATTAAAATTATTTAGATTTATATAGAGGCACTAACAGAAATACCTTTCAATTCGCATATCAACGCTCCAGATTCAGTCATCTTGCGAGTATATCCACGGGCACATTCTTCACATAACCGACCCTTGATAATAAAAATGTCATTTGGATTTCATCTGTTAAAAAGCACATACCTCGTAACCAATGGGACAAGTTTCGCAAACAACATCTCGATTGAGTGTGTCATAACGGCATGGAATAAAAAGCCTGAAAATCGCCAGTTATCATTCAACAACACACTGAAACTGTCCTTATTGTTAATAAAATACCATTTCTCAGGGAAATCGTCCCATTGCTCTTCAATGCTATTTTGTTTTGTTAGATCACCGGGTTAGTTAAGCAAGCATAAACACAAATTAAATTAAGCAACCAACTACTTACTTGCGCAAGTGTTCTGCCAAGTTTTGACCACATGGACATTGAGAGCATTGGGACTGCCCATTTGTGTTCAATTCAGGATTGTTATAGAAACCTCTTTGGCAACGTTCACAATTGAAGCCTTCGGTATGATCGCGACAATTAAGGCATTGACCGCTGAATTGGTCGCATTCATCAGAGTGGTTATTGCATTGACACGTAGCAGGAACACGATTGCATCGGCCAAGATATCGACCTGCTGGTTGTCGAATGTATCGTGGAGCGCATCTTTCACAAGACGGTCCTGAATAGCCTTCGGGACAAGTACAATGTTCAATGTACGACGAGCGAGTCAAGTCGGAATTGTTTGATATTTGTGCTGACTCAAGTTCCACGTTCATAATCGACGATTCAAGTAGATTTGCATCATAAGAAGCTTTAATCAAAATTTCGTTCACATTTTGAAGAACTATCATAATGTCTTCTCTGGTAGTATCTTCAAACAAAGGAGGAATGTCACTATTGGCATTTCGATCATCTCGATGCCATTCACCAACCCAGAAACGAACATTTATTGTATAAGCGCCCTCAGCTGGACTGTCGACAAAATCTTTTTCGTAATGGTACAAAGTGATGCCATTGCCGCGCATAATTACGTCAGGAATAACAAGAGGACTTGGAGAGAATGGTTTTTGGTAACGAATCGAATATTTTAAGTGACCACCATAACTCATAAGTTGGTTGCCAATAAAAGAATCAGGAAGACGCCAATAAAAATAAACGTCATCTGGAGTTTTCAAAGACGCAACTTCAGAATTTACAGAATGTACTTTATAAATATCATCGAATCGAATGGCAGCTTGATTAGGAGGGTAAAAATTAGAAACGTCGAGATAGGTCCCGTTGGCCTGAGCCTCCAATGGTACGATAGTAAGTTCTCTCAGACTAACAGTGATTAGCCGAGTTTCAACTGAGGAACTGTGGCAGACATCGGAAACACCAAAACAGAAACAACGCAAGCACTCTGATATGTCATTGGCAAGGTCGTTGAACACTGGAGATTGGCACAGAAATTTATGAGCTAGGTGACAAATAGAATGGCGACTTGGTTACTAATTTGCTCAATACAATTAGAGCTACCTTTGACCACAAGAAAAGTGTCGTGTTGAGCAAGGACGGTATCACGTGAATTGATTGCTTCACACGAATAGGTGCCTTGATCGCTTAGAGTGGCATCACGAATTAGAAGCGTGCCGAGACCATCCACGGAATTGGTAGTCACCCTTGGTGGTGGTGGAATATGTTTGCTATTCTTGAGCCAATTAATAAATGGCATAGGAATTCCAATAGAACGGCACTTGATTGTTACTTTGGGACCAGACCAAAACAGTTAATTAACAATTTACTCATCTAATTACATACCTGTTTCGCCTTCTGTCACAACTATAATCTCATTCGGGCTCTCTACAATTGTTGGCGAGGTACACCCAATCTATCAATGGTTCAAATGAGCTAAATAACTTAGCAACCATTTATCCTACCTCGTCACTTTTGTCTTGACAGTCAAAACGTCCATCGCAATGAAAGTTTTTGGGGATGCCTAAACAAATGAATTAATATTATTAATACATTCAACTTGCAATTGCGATTACATTGATTTCCCGATTCGCATTGGTACTCATCCACTTTGCATGTTGAGTTGAGCGAACTTTCGTGTTCTATTTCACAAAAATAAGTTGCAAAGTTTTTTTTAACAGCAAGGTTATTCTCACCACAAAATTTTTCATCGCTGTTATCTCCGCAATCATTTTCAGAATCGCATCTAGGAAAAATTAATAATGAATCCAGTGAAGTTCAATAATGGTAAGTAGTGCAGACCTGTATATCTTCTGAATGCAGTTACCATTGTCACATTGAAAGTATTCGGGCTTACAATTACGCAAACAGTTTTGCTCGTCACTTTGATCAGAGCAATCAATTTCTCCGTCACTGAAATAATCGATTGTGTCAATTCGATTTTTACCAAAAACAGCTTACCAAACATAGTCTTTTTCGATACACTCGCCATTTGCACAGGAAACCTCATTTCTAATGCACTGGTTCACAGGCGTAGCACTTGCAGGTACTTGGTCTAGTAAACAACCAATAATGAGAGTGCAAAAACACAAACAAAACAATCCATTTAGTAAATAGCTTTTGAGTAAATCAAATACCTTCATGGTCATTCTGAGGCGAATGGTTAATCATGATCTCATAGTCGAAAGCTTATGGTTAGTTGCACATGAAGCATTGTTAGTTGACAAAAGGCATTCATAGTAAATCACTTACTTGGTTGTACAGTCAAGTAAGCTGCTTTCTGTGCTCGAAAAGTGTCTTTGTTTTCATCCGAAATAGAGCATACGTACACTCCAGAGTAATTGGTTTGTACATTGATCAGTGACAAACGTCCTCGAGAATCGATTGCTCCTGGAGGCATGGTATGCTTTTCTTCTCGGGTCCAGCGGACAGGCAACCTTAAGTCACCTTCATCTCGACACCTGAACACCGCTTCTTGTCCTTGCCGAACTGTCTGGCGCTCGGGATAAACTTGTAAAGTGATCTCGGTACGCTGGCAGTCACTTTCATCTGAATTGTCATTACAATCTTGGCGACCATCGCATCTCTGGCTCATTTCAATGCATTGTCCATTTGCACACGTAAATTGGCCAAACCTACAAATCCCTTTAAACACAAATGAACCCGTTAGTCTTTTAAGTAATTCCTTCTTCATATTACAGCATTCCATTTCGTCAGCTCTGTCGGGGCAGTCAGCTTCGCCGTTACAAAGTAAAGCTCGGTCAATGCAGAGTCCTGTACCACAGCGAAACTGTGACAAGCGACAAGTGCGATTCTCTGAAAAAAAAGTAAATAGACGTTGATGTTTGAAATAATAAAATAATAATCCACGCAGTTAATTGAAAAAGTGGAAACTTTGGTTATTATCAATAATTTTTCAATAAAAACGATCAGACTATACGTGATAATAATCAAAGTTTATGATCATTTGATCTAGTGTTACCGAAGCTAATTAATTACAAGCATGCAGTGTTAGTAAGTACCACAGTTTTGTTCATCAGAAAAATCAAAACAATCATAGAAGCCATCGCATCTGAAGTAGACGGAAATAAAAGAGAAAAGAACGATTAATTGGAAATTTTAATTAGCGCAATTCATTATTTGCGGGTTGCTATATATTTGGTAGATGGTAAAAGAATGTTGATTCCCATTGTTCAGTTTGGCTACTGCCAGACAGACCAACCTTAATGATTCGTGAATGCAGCGACCATCAACGTGACATTCGAATTCATGAACACCGCAAATAACTAAAACGTGCATATGCAAAGCAGACAGAATGGTAGGCAATGAAAGTGGAAAGAATGTCACAATTAGAGATCGATTAGATATGGCGTGAGCCACTCGACGGAAGCCATTTGACTCCACCGAGTAGCCTGTTATCAGCAACCACTTACTTTGACAGTCAAATTCATCACTGCCATCAAAGCAATCTTTGTTAAAGTCGCACCGTGCATGTTTGGACACGCATTGACCGTCCCGACACCGAAACATGTTGTCCTGGCAATAATTTTCTAATCAAACGCAGCATTACAATTAGTGAAAAATTAATTAACATTAAAGTATAATTGGAAAAAAGTAAATTAGAAAAGTAAAATCACGTACCAATACATTTAAGCTCATCTGAGCCATCTAAACAGTCATACTGTTGATTACACACAAGATCTCTAGAAATGCATTGCAGCCCATCTAAGCATTTGAATTGACCCTCTTGACATTGTTTAGCTAAAAACAAAGTCAACATGAATACATCAAATAATATATTTAATTAGTCTTACGGCAATCGAGTTCATCAGAACCATCTACACACTCTTTAATTCCATTACATTTGTTTCTCTCTGCAATGCATTGTCCAGTTTTGCAACGAAACAGTCCAATTGGACAGGTATTTTCATCTAGGGTATTAAATGGCATATTAGAACATTATTGAGGATAAATACTATTTATATACCACAGCGAAACTCATCCGAGCCGTCACGGCAGTCGTATTTGCGATCACCTAAGAAAGTTGATTAGAGGCAAGTGTTGTCAGATTGAAGTGGCTCTTACAGCGAAATTTGTTGTCGATGCACTCGAACATGCTCTTACAACGAAACTGATTTATCAAACAGCTGCAATCGATCTCGTCACTACCATCGAGGCAATTTAATTCACCATCGCATCTCTGTTTGAAGTTGATGCACGTATTGTCTTGACACTGAAATTCGCCGTGAGTGTCGCACTCTGAGAAACATAACATAAATCAACAGTGTGAAATATGACAACATACTTGCCTCTGTTCTCTTCTGTCGAAGTGATGAAACAGTTCTGTTCGTCTGAATTATCTTCACAATCTTTCCGTCCATCACATTTTAGTGGTAGCGAGAGGCACTGACCATTGGAAATACAACGAAATTCACTCGAAGAACACTGGCTGGAATTGCATTCGTATGGATTGACACATGGCACATTGGTGTTGGTAAATGTAATCTCTTCTTGGGCAGTTGGGCGTAAGGTTACAAGAGAAGATGATAGACTGGTTGATGGCAGTGACAGGCTGCTCGTAGAACTATCGACACTACCTCTCGAGCTGCTTTCGGGAATTATTTTGTTTGTTAAAGTAGAGTTTAGGTCATTTAAGTGTCCAGAGCCTTCTTCGTCATCTTTTTCATCTTCATCTAAATCTTCATCCTCGTCATTATCATCATAGTCTTCATCATCCCCCTCATCAGAATCAATGTCGTTTACAGAATTTCGTTTTGTCCGTATAGTTTTATAAATGGCTAATTGTAATTGTAGAGGCTTTTCGCTGGAACATCGATCACCATCATGGGCGGCTACAGATTGAGTGGACAAGTTTGACGAGTCTGGCAATCTTATTGATGAATGTACAAATTGTTTACTGTCAATGAATTGCTTCGATATATTTGCACCTATGTGCAAATCCAATAGCAAAAGGTCATTAGTGCCGTTGGAAGACAATTGATGTGTCCGATTTAAACCATCCTGTCATTACAAAAATTTAATTAAATTAATAAATAATAATCAATAGTTAGATTACAAATTGTTAATTAGCTAATTGTGAGGTTGCCTATTGATAGAATGAATTCATTCATTAGTTGATATCAGATATATAGAATTGATGTTTACTAAACAAGAACATCAAATGTTAAATATATCGATAGAAATGAATTGCTTAAGAAATTTCTATAGTCACCAAACTGTATCAACACATTTTTGAATAATTTTTCTTTTGTATTTATGACGAGGTTTATGTGAAGTGAAAAAGCACCACGACGAGAAGACAAAGTAAATTATGGAAATCCATCGCAATAGTAATGAATTGTGCACAGTGTAGTACACAAGCTGGTGTGACGTTGCATTTTGCAATCTCTCCAAACAGTAATTTGCATAGAAAAGAATGGCGACAACAAAGACAAACTCATGGAAATGTACGAAACAGTAAACAAAATAAGTGATAGCTTATATGGAATAGAACGTTCTCGCCAGTGTCAACGCACTATGTGTGTTATCCCAGCCGAGCAATTGGCACTAGCGATTGTGTGCCTTAGATTAAAAATATAAATAATGCGCCATTAGATTGATTCACCAATTGCAAACTATAAATTATGACTTGGGACCACTCGGCAAAATGAATGCCACTGAGCCGTGAGAAATGGAATCGAAGCAAAGTAGAAACAGTCATTACTTGTGTTCGCCTCGAATGGACCCACCAACACATGCATCGCGTTGCATTTAATTTAGCAACCATTTCTGGCTGGGGCGTCTTTGCATAAATTATCGAATATAAATTGGCTTTCACAAATAGATCGAATCGAGTGCACTAATAGTGGTAATGAGTTAGTGCCTTGCACCCTCCGATAGATGGGTCGTTCGCACAGAGCACTATAGTGCCACTTGACATGAGACCAATTTAGGTGCACTTCCGAAGAGATGCTCGTCTTGTCCATAATCGAATAACCGAATCCATTACAAGCACACATTGATTGCCACTAAAAGCACAATATTAATTGCACTTGCTCTTGATTTGCTGCTCTAGAATGGTACTTCAAAAAAAGCAACTTTTGATAAATTGGCACAATTAACATTTCAGAACTTTTAGTTCGATTCTAAACACTTTGTACATCTCTTTGAGTCAAGACTTTGACAAAACATGACTTTGAAAGTCATATTTTACTCATAATTGTTAAGCCATCGTTATTTTAATATTTTGTACAAATATTCAAGATTACATTAATTGCAAATGAATTAGTTAGAAAATGATCATTCATCTGGAATGACGTGAACATATTTCAATTTAAGCAAGGTCGTTATTGACAGACCGGTACAATGGTCGACACATTCTCATTGTCATGTGACCAATTGGCATTCCGAACACGTTATAGAAGTGCAATCAAGTCTAGTGACCACTCAAAAGACACACAACACAATCAACATTGCGTAACGAGTTAGACCAAAGGATGACTCTCAATGCAGCTCGGAGCTGACAATCAATAGTTGACCCAAACTAGATGAAGTATCTCTTCTGTGTCATCTGGGCGTCAGTGGAATATTTCATAAAGCATCTTCTAATTCCATTAGGCAGAAATTGTGTTTCGCCTGAACCAGCCAAATAGAGCGATCAAATAATGATTGTGAACAGTTGTAATGGAACAACAATTGTCAATTGGAACAGACAATAGCTCGCCGATAATGTAATTCTAATTCGAATTGCCATTCGATCACAGTGATATCAATCCTAATTTGGTTGTAACCCAAAAAAGATGCCTGCAAGTTGACTACCCAATGAAGAAAGCAGCGTCACAGTGCGCGCCATATAATTCATCGATGTATGCATACTATAAAAACATGCTAGTCCGATGTTATCCTTGATTGCTCACAAATGAAAACGTTCAACATCTCCCTCGCATTCTGTGTGAGCATCTCCTTCGAATAGATCCACATTCGACTCGACATTTGGTTCAGTTCGATATATTCTAGAGATCGGCCTAATTGGCTTCCCATTAGGTGACAATCAATCTGTGTTTAACTGTGCACTACTCCCACCTTAGACAATGCACCAAGCGGTATGACTAGCGACCGATTCCATTGAACTCCATTCGTTCATGCTCATTGGACCAAATTGTCCTCTCCTTTTAGTTTCATTGGTGCATTCTATTTGGTGCATCATTTGAAACTTTCTGAAAGGCGAATTGTTTCATAGATCACAAATTCATCATCCAAGTTTTGATAAATAATTTAGCCTCTTTGACCGAACAGGGCAATAACTATTAATATTACTGCACTCTGCAAACAAGTGCACACTGCAGAATGATGCATTATTGATGAGCATTACCTATGAGCAGATAAATAATGGCCAGCACTAACTTGACCGCAATTCGGTTAGGCAAATAAATCTTTCACTCTATAAGGCCAAATGGAAAGCTTGCCGCCATCTAAAGTGATTCTTCTTGGAAGAGAAACGGTGAGTGCGTGAGCAAAGCTCCCTTTCACCAATTGAAACAAACCAATGGCGTTAGGTGAGTCACGATTGGTGATTGAGGCACGCTTTGTCGGTTAACGAAACGTTCCACTCGCCACTGACTAAGTCGAATACTTTTTGCACTGACCACTTTTTGACTGAAGTTAATTCCGAATCAATTCACTGTTGTGCTGCATGCAGTAATAAATCAGCTTGCCAATTGAGTGCTTCTTTGACACCTTCTTAATTGAATCAACGTGGTAAATTAGCCATTGCAAATGCACGATTGACATTAGATTGCCACTAACAGCTTATTGAGCAATTCATGAAAAATTGTGCACAAGTTAACTGAATTGAAACTACAAGGAGAAAGCGCAGTTAACACTTCGCAAATGAGTGTTCGCTCCAAAGTGTCCAAGAATGAGTGAGTGTACTAAATCACCAGTCGATAGTGATCGAGACAAGACCAACAAGCGGCCAACTTTAAAATGGCCACTCGCAGTTCATTTAACCAAGTGCGTTGCGACAAATTGTTTCAATTGCCTTGGAAGCCACTTTAGTGCAGCAGTGCTGAATAATTGAAATCAACATTGCATGGTGCACTATTGCACCAACGCCATCAAGCATACCAGTCGACCTTTACCTAGCACAAACAGCCACTTTGGTAATAAATAGCTGTGAAACACAACTTTACTTAATTAAATGTAAATTCTCCGCTAAATGAAGCGACACCGAGTGGGCGATCTAGTCGAACCAACACGACGTGCCTTCACAAGAGCAAAGGCCTGTTGGGCTTATAAATCAATTTACGACAGTTTTTTTTGTCTCTCACTAGTCAATTTAGTGGATATTAGCCAACGAATGCAACCAATATGATCCGGCAGTGCAGTCGGTTTGATTACTTTATGCAAATCAAATAATTTATTCGGCCAATTGTAAATTGACAAAAAGTGTTGATTGTAATTTAAGGAATCGAACGACTGCAAATAATAGCTTTCGTTCATTAGTCTTGCATTATATTGGCTGAAAATGAGCAAAGAAACAGTGCATAATGTTATCAGGTGAGAAGTCTCGATAATAAACCAATAAAATGACAACTTTTGTCTAAATTAACTGCAATACAGCGAAATGCTTGGCAGGAAAGCAAACATTACAAACAAATGGTTCATTTAGTGGCAATGCATCGGACAATGAAGCGAGGTGCCAGCGCGTCACTGCGAAAGCGTGCATGACCGAGTCGATCAAGCCAACACGCCAAGTCATCAGATGGACAAGTGACACCCGACTGGACGTTATCGGGTAAAGATAGACAACAAATAGTAAAATGGTGCAAGCTAACACACCCAGGTGATTAGGCAGATGACAAATTAATGCAGGGCATGGTGACAGGCGCACAAATCGATCATACATGAAGCATCTCTTGTCTAGTGTAACAGCTGTCTGATCAAACTGAAAACACCTCGGCCACACAGCGTCCACATAGCATCGTCTGACCAGTCCAGTAAATAAGTAATCTTAATTGAAATTGAATCTTTTAATTGAAAAACAATCGACATTCAAGCAATGATGCATTTGAAGGCATCATCCGCTAAGTGTGTCCACTTTTAATGTCAAAATGGCCTACCAGGCTATCAGAAGTGGCACTTTGTAAGCTCACTCGGCAGCACCAATGGAAGGTGCTAATGAGAATGAAAGCACTGGTGCTGAGTGCACTTGTGACACAATTAGACTAATTAACACTGATTGCATTCGGTTCAATTAGAACTGTTCGGTTCGCATCGCGACACGTTTGGGTGGTAATTAAATTAGCTCACTATTAAAGCGGTATTAGTGCCGTATTAGTGGCACAACCCTTTAATTGGTGGCACGCGAATGAATCATATCGAGCAAAATGATTATCCATTAACCGAACGTTGCTTGTCAAGTGAGTCAACTGGGCACAATCAAAGTGGCGAAGTGAACAATTCATTGTCGAGCTGTTGTGGCCATTAGCAGGAAGGAGAGTGTGAAGTGTGAAGTATACCAATTATCGGCTTTATTTGCCGACAAACAAACTGAGCACTATTTATCAAGCCCCTCGCAGCTCTCGGTACTGTAGCATGCCTGAATAATTTCAAAGCGAATCTCTACAAATTTTCATAATGGGCCGATCGATGACTGAACCCAAGAGTCGATAAGAATGGCCACTTAATGAAGGAATGTGTGCAGTATGGCAGCGAGCTCAGGTCCGACCTGACAACAATGGTCACACCGAGCGAAGCAATCGAGACCGTGCTGATTCACTCATTAACTCATGGCGAGTTCTATTGAGCATTAGAGACTTTCTCTAGATTACTGTTCACTGAATTTCTCCTCGTGCCAAACTCTAAATTACAACTCATAAATAGCTACAGCATAAGACTGAAATGGGCAAGTTGATGAAACACTGAGAGATTGTGTGGATCGATTTTAGATTAAACGGCAAAGGATGACATTAGTGGCACGAGTAAGTTTGACAGTGGCCATGCAAATATGTCTAATCGATAGAAAAATGGCTAAATTACTGATTAATAAGTCAATATTGCCAAATCTGTGCTTAATCGCAACTCTTTCTCGGCAAAATGAACTGCTTCACATTAAGCTAATTACTTTGCAAGGGCACACCAGACCGACAACAACGGCCTTATCGTTGTGCTATATATTTTGGTTATCAAACGACTCAATTGGGTTTGCTCAAATGTTTAGAGCTATGTTTAAAAAACACTGGGCGAAATAACTAGCAAAACCGCAATCAGTTTGCCTCCTTTTAGAGAATTGTGATCCAGACAAATGGGTAAAGTCTCCAACAATCGAGTGGTGGCATCGAATTGGGCTAAGTTAGCAACTTTGCCATTTGTCGGTGTGGCAAGTGCGAAACAAGAAAACAGCTTTGCAACAAATTGGCTGTGTTTAGGTTAGCCAGTGGGTGAGAGCAGCCAATAATATCAATCTAATTGGTCGATGGAAGAAGCCTGTTAACAGACCGCGTCGAAGTAAGCACAATAAACAAATATCTATATTTAGTCTTGGTGCAGAAAGTGAAGGCATTTCGCAAGTCACATGCATGCTAGCTAGCTCGGTCTGTGGCAATTATTGTTGCCTGGCAAAGACAAACATTGCTCTGCAGACATCAAGCGTCTTCGATGCTTCCTCATTGTTGAGGCCACTTATGCGGCCAATAGCCCAGACAAGGCACTTCTAAACACGCAGCTGATGACAAGTTACCCTCACCCATACGAGCATCAAAGTTTAATGTCTACTCAAGACTGAACGACCACGCAAGACACTCAATATGTAAATATTGCAAAAACATGTCGTTGAAACCATTTGTAGTGTTGATTGCAGATAAACAGGATTGGAACACAAATGCATGCACTTTGGCGCGAATGGCAAATAAGCCAAACACATTGCCACTAGTTTGCATATGAAAATATTTGCATCAATCAGTAATGCACATCTAGTGGACAAAGTGGCCTGTATAATCGGATATGGCACTGATACAGTGACAAAGGACTTACGTCGGCTTGCAGAGAGGCCACATGCACTAGTGTTAAGGTGATTGCCACCAAGCAAGGCAAGACAGACATTAGAGGCTTGCAGGACCATTGACGCCAGTTGAAACAGTGGCACGTTTTGCTGCGGGCTGACATGTTGCCACCTATTAGGGCACTGGAACAGTCCACACCAAACAGAACAGTCACGGGAGCAAGCAGACAAATTAACCGAAACGAAGTCCGCAATGATGACGACTTCCTTGTGTCTTGATGGGCCTGCCAAGACACAAATGGACCAGGACGAAAGTGCAACCAGCCAGTCACAGCAAACACATCAATTCAGTGGTCATGGTCGTTCTGGGCCAGTCATTTGTGCTTGGCCCACTGGCGTCGACTGCTTTCCACAAGCATTCGAACACTGACAAGACAAAACAAAGCAGTTGGACAAATAGATGCGAACAGATTGGAGCGAGAGGAAGCAGTGCAGGTCTGCTCAAGGAAGGCAACTTGACTGGTCTTGGCTGCCTCGATGCCAGTTGGTCTGTCCGACGGATTCGTCCGATCGCCTCTTTTTGTACTTCTCGTCTGCGGCTCTA
The DNA here is from genome assembly GCA_023373905.1 of Rhizoglyphus robini. Classification (NCBI taxonomy): domain Eukaryota; kingdom Metazoa; phylum Arthropoda; class Arachnida; order Sarcoptiformes; family Acaridae; genus Rhizoglyphus; species Rhizoglyphus robini. The sequence continues at coordinate 5,271,968 of JAKIJQ010000001.1, read as the reverse complement.
TACAGCGCGCCACAATCGGTGGGGAGGAGGTAGTCACCAGTCATCCAGTCAGTCTGTCAGTTCGGTTTTCAGTCATTTTCTTTTGGTTCTCGTGTGATTTGGTGGCACTTGTGCCAGCACAAGCCAGCAGCGCATATGCAGAATATATTCGAACAGTGCTGCATCGTTGGCAGAGCAGCCGACAGCAAATTAAAATGTATCCTTTCGACCACCCTGACACCACAAACATATCTGCCAACGATACATGAGTAATGAGTCACTCACTAACACCACTCTGTCCAGTAACATGGAGTCACAGGACCTCTACCAGTGATACATTCCTTTCCATCAGCTTTTCGGTTAAACAATTAAACAATTTCCCTGTCCTGCAAATACATTTGCATTTGACAAAGTAAACACGAAATCGTCCAATGAATGAAGGTGACATGTTCGAGATGGTCATTACCGAGTTTTGGAGCTATGTCCATTCGATTCAAGTTGCCCATTGTCACCAAAGACCTTGTTAATGTTGTTCACGCAAAGAGATTAAAAATAAATAGAATTAAATCTGCCACACAAGCTCATCCAAGCTAGAAAGAGAGAGATAATTAAGTGAGCGCCACAAAGCCGATCATCGCGGGTGACACACCCAGACACCGAGGCCCTATCAGTTGTACACTGAGGAAGAGTGGATCAGTTGAACCATGAGCCCATGATGGCACTATTACAATCTTCTAATGCCATAAATGTACAATTCATAATTAATCATTGCCTCAAGATTCCAATAGATCGACGCCGTATAACAACTGACTGGCACCAAAGGGAAATTGTAAAAAAACAGTGCACCACCACACCAACTAGGTCAAAGCAGTGCACAATCAGTATTGACTGGTCACAGTTTCACAGCCAATCGCCACCAAACACCAACAAAGACATGTGCGCACACAGTGGGCAAACAGCAAAATGGCCACTTGGCTTGAGAGCAAGTCAAACAGAATTAGCATTAAAAGTGAGATTTATATGACTTAGTGCACGACTCGACCACTGGCGAGTAAGTCATTATAAAATAGGATATTAACTGGCCGATATGGTCAGTGGTTGGATGCATGCAGTGGATCGAATGGGTCCAAACCAATGTATTCGAATGGCTAGGCTAAACCTAACACATATACTGCACCGTAGGACAACTCAAGCGGACTGGACTGGAAAAATATTCACTTATTATTATTCGGATGATAATGCCACAAAGATGGCACCAAAACGGGATAGATCGGTGCACCACTGCACTGACACGGCTGGCCTCATAGTTGGCTTATTAGAAAGTAATGAAAATGTGCAAAGACAATCGAATGTGAATGGGAAGTTGATTGAAATTGAGAAAGATTCGATCATATTTTATTAATGGCCAAAGTGGGGTCCGTTCCCACTCGCCAGTCGCCACTTAGATAGCAAGTAGCCACACAAGTCGCAAACAATGCCACCAGAATACAGCAACAAAGTGCACTGTCTAGCATCCAATAGAGCCATTCAATCAAATCTGCACCACCGGACAGAGTCGATCAGGCCTGACATAATTATGAGTCAAACTATCCGAGTGGCCAATGTATTTTATCATGACAATCGTCTCTAATATCCACATCATTATCATTATAATTGATAATTACATTCCGCAAGCAGACATTGACACAAAGTGGCTAGCAAGTGATTTAATTAATCCAAAGTGCAACAACACTTTGCATGCATAACGGCAGTGAAAATTACTTGCAACTTGCAAGTGAAAAGCGAACACAACAGCTCAAATGTCGAACAAAGAGCAACGAAGTATCAAAATAACGGTAACAGTCCTTCTAGTGCAAGCCAAATAGCCGGACCAAATAGTGATGATTCAGCAGCACTGGCTAGGTTTGGCCGACTTTCTCGCTAATGGCACTTCGGATTGGCCAGTGGTCACATAGGGGACTATGCTTCCTTCTAATAGTCGGTGATTTGGTCCATTTGGACTATTTCCAGAGCTGACAATTACCAAAAGTATTAACCATTGTGCACAATGCCATTAAACATGAACCAACGTGCTCGCCAAAGTGGCCAATTTAAAATAACAATTATCAAGAGGACACATTAGTGGAGGCAAAGCGAAAATTAATAAATTCACTGGCAAGTGGTCACTGTGTTGTCCGCAATTGTTCCGCCAAATTAAACTGCTACTTGCCGAGTGGAATTATTAAATTTAAAACAGTGCCTTAATAGGAAAAGCATGTCCAGTGGCAGACTGAGAAGGCATCCTCTAATTGCCCACCATGTCAGCATGTCGTACTGGCATTGATCTATCAACTCACTCCACTGTCCTTATCGAACATGCTTATTGTTTTACAGCTTATTTAATAATTGATACAACCCACTAATGACGAACTGGAACAAATTAATCGAACGATCACAATACAGTGATTGTTCGCTTGTGCCGCACCAAGCGGCCAACCAGACTGAGTCGAAATCAATTTGATCAATAAATTAATCAAACCATTTGCTGAAATCGAACTGTACTGTGCACTATGGACTAATGTACCGATGCAGGGGCTGTGCCATGTAAGATATATCGATTCGCAAGGCATGCAGCTAGCCCTCATCCAAACGATCGTGCACACAAATTTGCCTCAAAACTTGCCCAACCAGAACTGTCCCGACTAGTGACAACACTAGTGTAATTCATGTAATTCAACTGGCCATGGTAACACACTCATGAAAGGTCCCTCGTACGGAAATGTTCTGATGACAAAAACATATCTACATGTTGCCCTATTGGCAATAACCTCACGCTACCAAACCCAACAATACACAGACAAGATATTTATAAATTCATTTATTTATAAACATGTATAACAAATTTAACATAACTGGTTCAGAAAAAATAATTAATTAAATTACCCGAGGTAGTAAATCATTGAATAGAATCAAAATCATAATCAAAAGTATATTCACGATAATTTGCTTTGGGGGCATACTCCATGTAGTTATCGCATATTGTCAGGTCTACAGAGAAAAGCGGTGTCATATAATTTTGCACTGATCTGTGTATAAAGCTTACCACTTTCATCGTATCCAACATCAGTTAAGTATAGACCTAAAGATTTCACAGGCAAATATGAAAATGCTAGCTTTGTTGTATCGCTGTATGGGTTAATAGAAATAAACTTACCACATGCAGGAACCATTTGAGAAATACAAGCAGGCCGATAATAAGGAATAGTCAACATCTTCTCAATATCAAGCAAAGTGAGCCTTCTAAGACCGACATCAATTATAGCACTGACCATCCGTCTGACCTGTCAAACATAAAACAAATGAATGAGCAATTCAATTGAGCATTCGATAATAAAACAAACTTGGTTGTACAAAAACGATTTAGATTTTAAATGTAACTCATAGAATACAAGCTGGGAGTAAGCTTTGTTACGAAGCTCAAAATCTGTCAATGGATAACATCGTCTAAATTCAAGTTCCATGTTCTTTATTGTTGATTTGTCTTTTTGTGCTTTATCTTTAGTCGAGAATGACGCAAAATCATGTTCGCCATTGAACATTTCAATACAGGCTTTAACTAATTCTATATCAATTGAACTAATTTTGTTATCATTCAATAAGATAATTTAACTTAATAGAATTGAACCAACCTAATGATGTGACATCGGTTTATTTGAGAGACAGGCAAACAAGCACGTAAACAATTAACTTGCTGAGGCGTGTTTGTTGAAATCATCTTATGGATGCCAATCACCGCAAAACGATAAACATATGTTCGCCACTTTGCATTGATTCGGGAATGGAAATAACTCGGTACTAGCCGAGATTCTAATAATCTGATGGAATGTAAATATAATTGAAAAATCAAACATTAAATTGAAAACATACGTAATTTCATGATCATTCATTGCAAGCACTCGGTTGACTGTATCAGTTATAAAAGATGGCTTGTAGATTGTGTCCACAAAGGGGTGCGTTAAGTCGACATTTGCATAATTCTGGTAAGCATGAACACCGGCATCAGTCCGTGAACTGAGAGCTAATCGCGAGCCATAAACTGGACAAAGTGCACGATTAATAGCATTCTGCGATGAAATAATCAAAAATTATTCAGTACAATAAATAGTCAGTGAAAAAAGTATTACTTCAATAGCACATTGAATACTTCCATCTTCTTCGTCATACTTATCGTTATCATTCCGACGAGTCAATCGCTGAACTCCTCTAGATCAGATGGTAATACAATTAGTGAAATATAGTTTGGACATTCAATCAAATTTACTTGTATTTAGTTCCGATGTAAGATATTTTTAAAAGATATCGGCATGTTTTTAAGCCTAAATAAGATATTGCAGAAATGGCCATGTAGAATATGATTGTGAAATTTGTGCCAACTTGTGGTTACTAAACAGAACATGTGAATGCTCAGAGTGTAAACAAAACGGCTATTTTCACTCACAATTTGTCAGATGGCAGCATTGATGCTGTCTCAATGTGACGGACAGCCTCATTTGGTATTACATGTACCATATGACATTTTGTTCATCGTTATTCGATCGTAATCGCAACAAAATTGACGCATTTCAATTAATATCACAAAATTTTATTATTAAATTGGCCTTTGATACAAACACTCATAAGACAATATTTAGTTAATGGTTATTTAGTCCGTTGCATGAATAAAGCAGCTTGATGGATTATTTAGTCGTTTGGTCAGACTTGTTTGAAGCACTCGTTTGACTTTCCGTATCCGAGTTGGCTGTTTTTAATCCATATTTGGGTTTCTTCACTTTTTTGCTAAAACTTTTGCTTTTAACATCGAACCCAAGCGAATTCTTATCTTTTTGAGTAAAGTTCAACTTGGATTCTTGTTTAGTCTTTGACTCGTTTCCACCAAATCCTTCCGTGGGAGGCTTGTCCAGATATTTACGATATTCTTTCTTCTCTTCTGGTTGTATGCTCGGAACGCAATAAATGAAAAAGCACACGATGATCGATACCCCCACCACTATTAATATGACAAATATTGTCAGGACTTCCTCAAACTCCATTTGGACAAACAGAAATGTTGTGTTTATTTATTGACTAATGTACCAGCTTTAGACTGGCGTTGACTTAGATAACCATCGTACTAATACAATTAGAATATTTTAACAAACTATTGGAACATCAAAAAGAACAAATTACGACGGTTCAGCTTGCTACAATTGATTATATCACTAGCTATTTTGTTTTCCATGTAATTTATAACCAACTTAATTTGGAACATATTTAAGCAAGTGCCTTTGAAGGTATCTCAGTGGAATCACTAGCATGTCTCTTATCGTCTAAAGACGAAGTTGAAGTATTCAAAGCTTTTACAATTTTCGGATTGTAAAGTTTTGGGTCGGAGACCATTCGTACGAAGAAGCTTCGCTTGTATCGAAGACTCATCTGCCTTTTTCGATCCAACATAAATACTTCATCTGCTGCTTCGTTCTCTTCGTTCTCTTTTTGTTCCTCTTTATTCTTCTTCTTCTCCATGTCCATGATCTCAAACAAATCAGTAGCAAACTGAGCAATCACTCGATAAGCGTGGTCAATGTCTGCATTACCAGCGTTTTGGGCGCAAACACAAAAACGAATAACATATTTGCCATTGAGAGAAGCCGGGACCATGTGCAATTTTCCAGAAGCGTTAATAGAAGATAAAAATTTCTGATTTGTAACATCTGATCCCTGTGGAGATAAAAAATTTAAATATCTGAATTTTCCAGCATTATCAAACAATAAATACCTTGAGTCTGAAGCAAACTAATCCCAGTTTGACTTGGTTGACAACCTCGAATCGATCATCTTGTCGAATCATCTTTTCAAATCTCTTGGCCAACCGAACATGCTGTTCCATAAAACAAAAAATATTAATTTGGTTAATTGATATTAACACAACTCACCTCTCGGATGTATTTCTGCAAGCCTTCAATTCCATAATTTCGAATGACAAACCACAATTTGAGTGAACGAAATCTTCGACTAAGGGGAATTCCCCAGTGCTTTGCAAATAAATAAATAAAAATGATATAAATGAAAAACGAAAGCTTAGAGAGTAACATACACGATAGTCAATGGCTCTTTCCGAGTAACTGTGTTGCAGATACAGAGGGTCTACTACCAGAGCCTGTGTCAGCTTGAAACGATCTTTCACCCTAAATGCGCGAAAAAGAGATAAGATTGAGGATATGTTCATCTCAAAGAAGCCAGACCATAGAAGAGAGCAATCGAAGTTGACCAGCATCCACTTGTTGGGGTTTGTGTTGAATGACGAAGCGAACTGTAATAAACAAGGAATTATCAAAACATATTTTAGCAAAATGCATGACCAACCTCGATTCCCCTCATTAAATATTGAAACTCAGGACAAATGAAGGCGTTGCCTGCATAGGCGGCATCCACGTGCAGCCACACCCCTAAGATTAGACTGGTTAGTGATGCACCATTTGTCTATCAGCAATGTCTACCTTCTTTCTCGCAGACGGTGCCGATTTCATGCAGGGCGTCGAACGAGCAGCATGAAGTGGTGCCTAAGGTGGCAGACACAAAAAAAGGAACGAGTCCATTTTGTTTGTCCTCTTCCATGGCTCGTTTCAGAGGCTCGCCTCGCAGCGAGAAGTTCTGATCTGTGTCCAGGATACGCAGTTTGACCAATGCTATCATGGCAGCTTTCTCCACACATGAGTGTGCCTTACAGGAAGCGCTCAGTAAAAGTTATTAACTCTATTCAACTTACCTCTTTCGAACAGTAACCCACCAACTTGGGCAAGAGGGTGCCCTCATCGATGCATGTATCTTGCTTCTTAAGCTCTTTTATAGTGGCACATCTCGCTGCCAACAGCGACACCAGAACACAGTCGCTCGCTGAACCCTAAAAGAAAAAGTTCGGTTACTTGATAATACTAAATACTAAATAGAACTCACCTGGATCACACCACCGCCTTTGCTGTTGTGGTCAGAGAAACATAGAAATTGTTCAGGAAGTCCAATCATTCTTCCAACCCAATCGAGCATTATAATTTCTAGTTCGGTGCAAGCCGGACTGGCAGCCTTTGATTGGTGAAAGCAAGCCAATGAGATATCTATCTTATCTCGTTTTGCTATCACTCACCCAAGAGAATCCAACACAGCCAATCGCATCAGAGATCATGTCCGCCAAAATCGAAGGGTAACAATTTCCCGCGGGAAAGTATGCATGAAAGCGTGGATGTTGCCAATGTGTAACTCCAGGCATTATAAACTTTTCAAAGTCTTCCATAATGGTGTCCCAGGACTCGGCTTTGAGGGGCGCGGACTCGGGCAAATAACTTTTCAAATACCCTGGTTCGACGTTTGGCGTCACCCTACGAGAATGGATAGTCTCCATGTACTGGGCAATGTAATCCACCATTTGCTTTCCTCTCAAACGAAACTCTTGAGTGTTCATGGGACTTGTCTTGATGGTTGGAGCAAACTTGACACTGCTCTCAGCCTTGTTGGTCGGGTAGGGGCAGTTACTCTTCATGTGGTCACTGATGTCGTTGAGTACATTCTTGATGCTGTCCGAATGATTTAGTGCCATTGGTGATTCCTTGATTGGCTCCAGCTCGTCGTTTTTGGCAAGTTCGCTCTCTGCCACCGATGACGATGATTGCCGTTTCGATGGTCGACTCAAGAATGAGCGACACTCGCCTAGAAGGCGCAAATAACATAGCCAATCGAAGTGCCACAGCTTGACGGATTTGTGTGGTTCCCGAGTGAAGCGACAAAGCAAGTGGAGAGGTTAGGGACACGAATTCGAATCACGACTCTTTTCGATTAGACAGAAAGCTTCTTTGCACTGGTCAACAAGTTGGTGGCAGTTCAGTACCACTTGGACAGATCACTTGACAAGTTGATTATCACCGCAACGGTGGACAATATAGCTTTGATTGAGTACAGTGGACAGAGTGCGATTGAGCATAAGTAGTGCAATTAGTAAGGCATCGATACAGACCATCTGGCGAGGCACCAACTCGAAGTAACCCGCTTGATGATCGGTTGCCGTCTCATTGAGTGCACTGGAAGCGAGCCATTCTCTGTATGTTCTGTACGTTCCTCCTCACCAAGCCAATTCCCCTGACCCGCCTCACTGCGGAATCTAATTCAACAAGGCATCTGGTTCAATTGGAATTAGAATTAAAGTGTTCCTTCTGACATGCTGCTGGCTGAGTGGCACTAGACACTGCATCACCAGATAAGCAGTACCATTGTTCGGGCCAACCATATTAGCAGTATTATGATGGGCGAGTTGTCCGTGCATGCCATTGTGCCATCATTACCGCCAGTTTGCTATCGCACCATTGTTGTTTTATATTAATAAATATTTGCAAACGAATGTTTACTGAAATCGATTTGCCACTAAGCCTTGCCTGTGCCACTCGCACCAGAGGTGAAGCACTTGGAAATCTAATTGTCAATTGGGCACATTGGACAAGACCACTTTAGGCATTTGGCCATACAACTATTCGGTGTTAATTATATTAATCGAGCTATTGGTGGTCAAGCCAAGCAGCAATGGCCATTGAGCTATAATCACTTTTGAATGGGACCTTATCCCCGACAAACACAATTGAACTCATTCGTTCGATAATCAATTATGGCCAAGATCTCAACACTAGAACAGTTTGTTGGATGACGTGGCCAGTTGGCATTATTGCAAAGAGCACTTCTGCAGCAGGCCAAAGTATTACCATGATAATAGAAGACAAATATGTAAAATATATTCCAACAGTTCTAATAAGAAGCCATTGTCAGTAGCTCGTAATTTGTACTTGGCTCACGAGCAAATATAATAGACCAGTAATCGAATGACGATGGAAATTTAATAATACAGGAATTCGCCACTGACAGACCACGTTATAAATAGCTGCCACAACTAGTGGCCCCTTTCTCCGACCCGTTGACGTAAATTTGGCCAATTCAACACCACTTAGTATGCTCGATCAACACTGTTTGCAGGCCACAAGTTCGCCTATGTCAACTTATGTTTAGCAGCTTCTGGTCGAATGAAGCCACTGCTCAATGAACGAATTTCTCGAAGAAACGCTTGCCACTTGTGGACTCGAGTAAACTTGCAAACTCTCAGAAAATTTCGCTCACAGAATTCGATCGAGTATAATCACTACAAACAGGATTGAGACAATAGGTCATAACCGGTAATGACATATGTGTGGGCAAGCTTGCCTAGGTTGTAAATGATGCTTTTTGAGGAGTCTACGTTCCATTTGCTTCCTCGTCTGTGATGACAGATGTGTGATCAAATGGCACGTTCACTAACTCGTTAACTGACATTTATTCTCGATCGATCACAGGCTTAAGGCACCAACGTCAACGTGGAGGAGCCAAATCAAACTCAAAACGTAAACAAAAAATAAATTAACTTTGATAAGACCATCAATAATGATTAACTTATTAGCCATTAATTAACTAAATACAATGAATTATGAATTATTCTGCTTGTGCTTAAGCTTAAATAAGAGAAATGCAAATTTATAGACCAAAAGATGGAGTTAATGGTTTAAAGTATACATATGATTTTGAGTGAATGTACAAAACAAATGATCACCAGACATCGCATTTACTTTCGGGGTTCATCGCTGATCCAGTTTGGCAATTAAAGGCAGATGAAAAGTGCCTCGAATTGCTTAACGTACCAATAACTCTGTGAGCAAAAGAAATTAGTCAATTAGAACGAACAAGACATGTGAAAGTCATTTAGGGACATACCTAAATCGGCCCAATGAGTGTCGCCATGTTTTGAGCGAATCAATCGTTCCTTCGTCGGTCATGATTTGACACCAACTCTGTGCAAACTTGAGAAAGAATAACTGGTCTTGTGTCATGTTTAGACCTGGCAAGTTGGGGCTCGAGTCTTTGGTTTGAATTTTCTTGAAAGCCTTTTGCACAAAATCATCATATGTGAGCCAATAAACTATTACAAATATGTATTTATTAAACTTACCCTATAAGACTGTTTGATGCCCCCATTATCTGCGATGTTCTAAAACAAAGGTAGATTAGCAACACTTACTCTGAACTATTGTGAATTTTTTACCTCGCCTAGAGTGAGCACTCCATTTGCCTACCAAATACAAGAAACAAGTGAAATTAGTGTGTTGACATGAATAGTGTGCTCACATTAATGGTCTCGCCATTGACGGTGACGGAGTAGTTGCCGTATTGAGAAATCATGCAGGCAGACTTCTTTATAAAACGGTCGATCGTATTAGGGTGCCACCTATAAGGAATTTGCTCTTTCACAAGAATGTTCCTTCATTGAGCACTTACCATAAACGTTGGTTGCCGTACTGGTCATGATGACGACCTACAAATTATTGAGAAAACTTACTTTAATTGCATCACTAATTGGACTTACCATTGGAATCGAATCCATGTGTTAATTCATGACCAATTACCTGTAAACAAGTGCATAATAAATACAGGTGTACAGATAAGCTTGTCTAAACAATCCTGTCTCTATTTAAATGCCTAATTGGCCTATAATATTAGAGATTAGTCAATTAATTAGTTTAACAAGTTATGCTTGAGTTCACTTGTCTCCTTGAAAGTAACTGTCGACGCAATGCGAATAAAATTTCTATCTGTTGGTTAGTGCTAACACTCACCGAACCAATGGCGCCGTAATTTAGTGCTGCTGGATAGTTTTTGTTAAACAGGGGTGACTGCAAAATTGCCGCCGGAAAACCTAATTGAAATCAGTAACATAGTGGTTATACAGTCATGTACTGTTTCCCTGTTGTACTGACTCATTAAGTTCCTAAATCTATGGTATTGGGCATTGACCACACTCGGCATTACAGTCCACCTAGATGAAACAAAAATTAGTAACTGACGATAGACCAAGCGGTCACAAATTCACTTGGTGCGGTCGTCTGTTTCATAAAGCTTTGCTTGTGTCTTAGCAGTAAAATTCTTCAAATAGCCCACAACATTCTCGAAGTAAGAGTCCTTGCTGAAGTTGAGCTTTGGTATTACAATTTTAATTATTAGAGTTGCATCGATATCTAGTATGAGTACTTACATGTTCGTAGTCCTTGTCCAAAAGAACCGGATCAAGGATGTACTCAGGGAAACCAATGTGTTCCTCCATCATTTGTGCCTAGACCAACGTGAGTTAGTGACCTATCATCATTTCACTTGTTCGCAGTCACCTTCTTTTTTGCATCCAAACGCGTTTCTTCATCCATCCACTCAACTTCGTCCAGAATGAGCATAAATTCCTGCTTTATATTCTTGATCATTTCTACGGCCTTTTGACGAAGAGCAATTAAGAACCAACAAAAGACTCGCTAGTTGCATTGATTACCTTGTGTTTGCTCTCCAAGTCGAAATACTTCCGCACATAGAGGGCACTGACCACAATGCCAAGATTGCCATTGACAAAATCGATGCACTTTTTCCAACGAGCAGGCACCGACTTCGTGCCATACTGATCGCGGTAATAATCTTCTAGTGCGTTCTCATAGCGTGAATCGAGGTTCTTGATTCGATTCATAACAAAACGCCACAGAAGATAGTTTTTTATGGTGCTGCAATGAATGACCATTATGCGTCAATTAGTGACTAGTCTTGTTCATAAAGAAAAGTTTACCGTTCTGAAGTGACGGACACAATATCTTGCACGTCCAGGAAGTAGTCGAATCCAAAAACGCCCACAGACTCGCTTTCATTGAGTGCCACAGGAATGGCGTACTGAAAGAAAACTGGCCAATTGACCTTTGACACTAGCTTGGAAAGCTTAGTCAAAGCCAATCGTTGATAAGCAGCACCACCCATCTTTTCGTACATCCGAGATACATTGGCTAACTTGGTTTCTAATTCCAAAATGTCGTCGATGTCCGCTTGTAAAGTTGTGTTGGCGGCACCAAGCAAAGTGGCGATTCGAAAAATTAAATTGCGGTATGAAAGATAATTCTTGTCTGTTTTGTTTGAGTAAAAGTCCACACTGGACATGCCAAGGCCTGCAGGATAGATCTAGACCAGACAAGGTTAGCACTGTCATGCTGTACATTAGTCAATTGCTTGCCTTGATTGAGTACAGCGACGAGTTGGAGTCGTGAGGACCGACGTTGTGGCCCACTATGATCTCGTTATTGTACTGACGGAGTATTCCCATCATGCTCACCTATCACGATATATCACGACCGCGAATGGTCACAATTATTGCAATTACCACTTACATCAATTACACTCGTTGTCTCGAGTAAAGCAGCGCGCGTGCCACATTTGTCACAATTCTGCGTTCTTGTAATAAGTCTCAATAGTGTCTAGGTTAACTCATTGACACACTGTTGACAAGCGATTTCATTCAAACGAGTTTACTCTCACTGAAAGGCGACAAATGTCACTTGTTTGGTTCAACGCTAATTCTAGTAGTATCGCAGATATCACATAAATAACATGGTTCGATAACTGCTTTCACAATTGACTCCTTCGTAACGGCAGTGGGGTCATTGTCCATTCTGATGGCCAAGCCCATTCATACCTGATAAGCGATACTAGATTGATCGGTCAATATCATTGTCATCGATAATTGACTTGTTCGATTTAGCCATTGCAAAGAGAAAAGACAGCTAATGCAATCTGGGATTAGACTGACACGAAAGAAAATGCAAAATCAACCTTACTGTCGACAATTAGTGTCTCATTGGCCAGTGAATTGCTTTGCCTACAAGAGAGCTTTTACATCGCCGCTCACTGTTCTATCTCAAATAAATGTGCCGCAAACTAGCCACTCAGGTCGATGAGACAGTACTCACACAGCTGTCCCACTCTAACAAACTGATTAGAACGCACATTAGCGACTTGAGGCCAATACATATCTTTGCACGATAGACTAAAAAATACTAAGAAAAAATATTTACCCAGTCCATGGAAGCCAGTTTTTCACTTTCCCTACCGATCAAAGACCATCCACCAAAAACTGTGTCCAGTAAATGCAACAATGGTTGCTCTCCTTTCTTTTCGATGGTCTTCACATCGACGCAAGAAATGTAGAAATTTTTCACTGTTTTAGTAGAATTACTATCCTCTTGTGTGATTGGTGACTCGAGAAGTACTATACATTAAAACGTCATTTGGTCAATGTTCATTTGGGCTTGCTTAAAAGTAACTTACATTTGAGTTTTTCGGACATCTGATTTCGAATGACAGAGTAAGTGTCTGCTCTAGACTCGTCATCTTGGATCGTGTTGGACTTAATCCATCCACCACAAGCATAGTCGTAGAAGTCAGTGCAAGGATCCACTTGTCCATCCATACTTGTTAACATCTCAGAGGCCGCAGTGACGCAGTCCACACTCAGACAGAGACTAGAATCATTTTTACCTGACACAGATGGATCAGTAATTTAGTAATCAGTTAATTTTCATGACGAATGGCTTACCTTTGGCATTTAAAATTAGCAGACCAGTTATAATTGAGAGCAAGATGAGCACCAAGGACAGAAGTACAAGGGTCCATGCCCAAAGGTGACTTTCCAAGAAGTGCATTCGGCACCATTGACGACTCGATCTTGGTAAAACAAGCACATGTAGCAAAAATTGATCACAAAATGAAAGAGGCTTACTTCATGTTAGGGTGCAGGTCTGCACTGGAGAAACTGCCTTTGCCCACTGAAGATGTGCCACCGGACTCGGTGTCGGTCGATGACACACTCATCATGAGCACTCGGTTTCGGATCGAAATTTTTGATGACAAACCGACCCAACTCCCTTGGTAATATGCTCTTGATTCGATTTGGTTCGATCGCACTGACTTACACGGACAGTGTCTTATGGCACTATCGGATGGACTTGGTTGGCATTGTGGTAGTACCAAATATCAAAGGTCACATTAACTGGAGATCGATAGGTTTAGAAGTGAACCGTGCCCAACTGGCCACAAGTCGAACACAAAGGACACTTTGTAAAGCGCGTAGTAAAACACGCGCAACTTTTGACTTGACTTGATATTTACTAGTTTGATTGAGAGAAATAAGGTAAGGATACGATCAAACGGATTAGAATCGGTCGGGAGAGAAAGCGAAAGTGGTCGGAGCTGGTAACATAGAGAGAAAGCAACTAGTCAATGGATATGTGCTCAATGGCCAATGAGAGGATGGCGATGGCGACAGTGGTCAAAGCTGTCGAAGTGACTGCCGAACAGTCGACACTGCTCGTGCACGCATTTAGGTCAGTCAGCATTTGCCTTTGTCATCGCCTATTTGCTCTGTTAGTGCTTCTGATCGATGTCTTGCTCGAGATGCAAAGTGATGCAAACAAAATAATGCTCCTAATGATTTGCAGACAGACGCGGTCGATTCGGACTGTCCACTAATGTCACTTATAAATGGTCAAAGGAAACTTCTTTGCAAATGACTACATTTGCACAAGCGAAACATCTCACTGCAGTAGACTAGCTTGTGGTTTGCCTTTTATTTCTTCGGTCAGTTGCTCATTTGGTAGCGAAACACTGACAAAGTGATGGTGATAGAGAGTGATCCAATCAAGGCAGAGACAAGGAAATTAATTGTCCACACTGGTAGTTAACAAGTTGCTTCACTGCAGTCCGTGTGGTGGTCCATTACGTTATCTACATGAATGAATTCACTTTGCTAGAATCGATGACAAAAGACAAATTATGTAACTGACGAGGAAAGTCGATAACGAATAACATTACATATACCATACATAGAAGCGAGACAAAGGAAATTCGTTAATTGTTGCCAATTGAGCTGATTACACTCGTTGTCACCAGCATGAGCTTGTCTACAGTGGATAACGAACTCGATATTTGACTCATGTGATGTGCTCCGACATATCTCTCCAAATCGTCTAGCGAACTTGATTACGACCAGTTGTAATTCATTTGTTTCCTAGTGAGAATCTCATTCGGTTGTGGATTGTTTGCTCAATGTGAAACCAAACTGTGGATGGAGTGATGCATATGCTGTGTCCTATTGGTGCTCCGTTCTCAACTACAACTACGACCTTAGCACGATATTGTAGTTATGATTATTATTCACTCTTCATTAAGATATCACAATAGCTTCTTCAAGGCGATCTTTTGGTTTTGATGTTCAATGTTCAATTGGCGCTAATTCATAATCAATCATTGACAATAAAGTGCTCATTATTAATGAGTCAGTAATTGCTATAATAAACGATTCATAATTCGATTAATCGTTAATCCTACTATGACCTGAGAGATAAGACTGTGGTTTAAGCAGTTGGATTTCGCATTTGGCTTTTCTACAACCAGGATGAACCGGTATTTTGAATGAGCAAACCAGATTCAATTGATGTAATTGTGTTTTGAATCGGCGATGTTAATAAACAAGTATTGAAGTACTTGTAAAGCTTGATCGAATAAGACATTGCAACATAGCAAATCGGTAAATGTAGACACAATTGGTACAAGCAAACTTGCTTGAGCAGTGCAATACGCCACTTGCAACACGATGGCAATGACACTTCACCGCCACTCTCAACCGATCTATAAGTGACATTTTGTATTGCGAAATGGATCGCTCCTCGTTGACATTTGTCGCTCTCTCATAGTGGCAATTATCTGCACTGTTGATGCATTACATTTCAGTTGAAAATAACCGGTCAATATACAAAAATGTGCTGATCAATATCGAAAAGAATTTGGCACCAAAGTGAACTTTGATATTAAGTCAAAGAGGGATACAAGGTTTATTGTTTTCTCTTAAACCAACAATCGCATCGATGAGAAGAACATAGAGACAATATGTGAATGATTTAGTGAGATACTGCAACAATGTATGACAAGTATCACAATAAAAAATAGATGCTCTCGAAGTGGCATAAGGAAATGCACAATCGATTAGCAGAGTATAGATATTGTGGTTCAATTGGCAATTGGGAAAGGAACTAAAGTGGCTCATTAAAATAGAATTTCTTGCACAGGCCTATTTACACGGCGAATAAGAAACGAAGTGTACAATTACCAGACCATGCACTTCTCAGCAGGATTCATCGCTGAATCATGCGAACAGTTGAAAGCTTTGGCAAAGTCGTTCGAGTTGGACAAGGTTCCAATGACGCGGTATTGGGAAGGGGTGTGGGGGTCGTTGCGAATCTGCAGTCTAAGTGCCTCTAATGTGTTTACAGAGCACCAGACTTGGGCAAAACCAATGAAGAATAACTGTTCCTGGGTGTAGTTCAAGCCGGGCAATACCAGTGTCTCTGTATTCTGTCCTGACCATCGGACAAATGCCTGGTCAAAGAAGAGCCTCATCAAAATCATTCCAAATGCAATGCGCTGACTTACATGAAATGCAGAAGTAAGTCCGCCATTGTCAGCCACGTTTTCTCCCAAAGTTTGCACACCATTGACCTACCAAGAACACAAACAAAGATAAATTTGATACATTGACAATTGCTAGTTACATGATCTTTTCCAACTTGGTACTTGGAATACTGTTGCTGGAAACAGTTCATCTTTTTCTTAAACTTTTCAATCGTACTTTTCTCCCACCACTCGTGCAGGTTTCCTATCTTGTCATACTCCCGTCCCTCTTTACAACGTTAATGCAAATTATAATTCAGATTCGACTAAGCATAATAACTTACGGTCGTCAAAAGCATGGGTCAATTCGTGTCCCATCACCTAGAAGAAATAATACGTAGACTGTCAATGCAAGTCAATTGCCAGCCATCACATACGACACCCATGGCTCCAAAGTTGAGCGATTTAGGTCGGTTCACGTCGTAGAATGGAGCCTGTCAATGTAAATTATGAAAAAGCCCATTTATTGTTAAAAAGCATTTACTTGCAGGATGCCAGCGGGAAATGCTGTCACATGGGACAAAAACAGAATCGACATTAGCATTCGGTGTGGGTGCAGAGAGTGAACACTAGTCGGACACTTCAGCCAGACAAAGCATATTCATGCATTTACCTATTTGATTCTTGGTGGGCGCATAGTAGGCGTTCACCACTGGAGGTGGCATGTCCCATTCACTTTTGTTTGCCTGCAAATGTCAATGGGTCAATGGCCACTTGCCACAACACATTACTGCGGACAACTCACAGGTTTGTCCAGTTTTTTGACAAATTCGTTCAACATGAATATGTTGGAGGCGATTGTGTTCTTGAAGTATTGATCTTCCTTGATGATCAGCTACACCAACACAAACAGTTAGTTAATTACACACAGATGGTGCTAATCATTTACCCCTTCGTATCGTTTGTTCAGTTTTTTCTCGCTGAGAATGAAGTCTGGAAAGCCGATCATGTCAGTAATAGAGTCCGCTTTCTCCATGGCAAGTCGTAGTGTTTGCTTGTCCATCCAAGTCACCTGTTCGAGGTGTTCTTTGAATGCGTCCTTTATTTGCTGGATCATCACTTCACTTTCGTTTTTAGATTCCCCACGGAACGCAGTTCGCACAAACATTGAACCCAAAGAAAATCCGAGTACACTGCCGGTGTCGCTTATACAATAGCGCCACTGACTGGTGGTACCTTCTGAACCAATTAATGCTTGACTAAAGGCTTTGGCTGCTTCTCGGAATGGTTTGGACAGATAGGTAACCATCGGTTGGACCACAGACCACACAATTGCGTTTACTAATACTCTGCATTGAGTTTGGAAACATCAGTCAGCATTAGCAGATTGGCAAAGTACTTACGTTTTTTTGAAGTCATTTCGCAAATAGTCTGCGATCAAAATGGACAGGTTGGCCATATATTCGGGTGAGTAAACGATAATCGGTTCGTTATCGGTTATGTTGCGACGGATAGGCGCGAATGCTTCACGGAAGTAAGCCACCCAGTCGAGAAAAGGACTGAGTTTTGTTAATTCCTTCAAAGTCATCTTATGGTATGTCTTTTGGTCATCGCGCATTTCTTCAGGAGGAATCAAAATCTGTGCAAAGGCAGTGAGTACAATTCATTAAAACAAGCTCACTTACTTTGGCGATTTCTCTTTCCAGCTTAAGTACTTCCTTCATCTGGGCTCGAGTTCTGGTCTCTTCGGTGCCGAGCAAAACACCTATTTTTGTCATGTAGTCTAAATAAGCAACCATAATCTCGTCATCGTCGGTTTTGTTGAGGTAATAGTCTCGAGGCATCACAAATCCACCTTGCTGCAAGTCGAGCACATTTCGAGTAGAATTCTTCTCGTCCGCACTAACAGACCACTCGAACAAACCGCCTCGATTGTATTTGTTGTGCATTAATGTTAGCTTGCTTTGAAGATTCCATGCTTGTACCTCAAATCCGCCGCTAATGTTCCAACCGCCGATCTATTGAGAAGTGCAATGATTAGAAGCGAACCTAACAAATGTGAACAAAATCCCACCAGATCAATGAAATCTTGCAGAGGCTTGGACTTTAATTTTTCTACAGTACCATTTCGATCCATACACGAATCATAGTACATTTTGGCTTTGTTTTCAGCAGCGGTGAATTTGCGTGTGTTATCCTCTACGATGGTTAATGGTTAATGTTTGCATTAAGTTAATTTGTCACTATGGTCACTGAGTACCTAAAACATTCTTGAGAATGAGTTGATTGTCTTGGGTGAGCTTTCCAAAAGTTCCCCAAGATGCATGGCCATCAGGTAATGGGTTTTTCTTTACCCAACCTCCACAAGCATACTCATAGAAGTCACTGCAAGGGTCTACTGAAGTGTCTAAAGAGCCTATAATCGAACTGGCAATGGAAATACATTTCGAACTAAGACAAGGCAGACCTAAGGATATCGGTTAACTCAATACAATGATTGCACACAACGATCGACTCACTGGTTTGTTCATCTTTGGTCAAGTGGACCTGCAACAAGGGACTAGGTTGAATGAGTAAAATTAACGAGAGGGTGAATATGACGAGTCCGAGAATAACAACCACCAGGCAAAGCAACTTTTCGAATTGAGTCAGTCGACTCCACGCAACTCGCTTTCGGTCGTAGGCATTCGATGTTATGAACGAAATAGAAAAGTCGCGTTGTCCACCACCACTGCCTTGCATCTCTATTCCATGCGAAGGCACATTCGATTCGGCTGGTTGTGAATCATCCAATACCAACTGCCGACTGCTAGAAAAGTGAGGGTTGCCAA
The DNA here is from genome assembly GCA_023373905.1 of Rhizoglyphus robini. Taxonomy (NCBI): domain Eukaryota; kingdom Metazoa; phylum Arthropoda; class Arachnida; order Sarcoptiformes; family Acaridae; genus Rhizoglyphus; species Rhizoglyphus robini. Next base: position 5,252,835 of record JAKIJQ010000001.1, on the reverse strand, counting down.
TGCTGGTCAGGTTGGAGGAGAAAACAATGTGTGCTCCGTCACTGGACTCTTCGTCCAACAAATCTTCCCTTCGATATCCAGACATCTGAGTGAATGTAATTAGCTTGACTGTGCCAAATTGCCTATTTTGGCCACTCTTACCGGTTTCAGTTGAAGTGTGTTCATCATAAAATTAGCAGTCCATTAGTATGGTGGAGGTTGAGAGTTTGATGAATTGTTGATTGTTTGATAAAGTGGTTTACTGAGGCAGTTGCAGTGGAACAAGTGCACGTGTGCATTCACTTCTGGAATGACTTTCCATCTGCAGATGCTAATCTTGGTGAAAGGTGACCAGTTTTGTTCGCCAAATTTGACCGTTGAAAAGCACTCGTCTGTCCACTGGTAAAAGACCATTCGTATTTGTAATCAATCGGTGGTGATGTGCTAACAGACAATAAACAAACCAAATGCAAGTGGATCGTGGTGGTCAGCGAGGCAATGGTTCGGTTCACTTGTTCGAATGACTCGGCTCATTCAGTGGACCAAGCAATGGTTTGTTAATCGCCAGTCTGACGTTGTCTCTCTTCAGCATCGAGAGCATTAACATCTTTCCAGTGATGGATTTGATTAAGCCCCAATCAAACCAGATTAAATCGATCCACTTTGGTCTAATGGGTGCATGTTTTAGGTTGTTTCGCTGCTGCGATTTTTGCTGCTTCGGCTTTTGGTCATGTTCGTCGGGATGCATGCGCACCACGAACGTGGCTGCAGTGACAACAATCGCAGAAACGGCTGGGATGGCAAAGGCAACGGCAGGCCAATTGAATGCCTAGAGGAAGTCTCCTTTCACACCGACTCGTTATATAGCTGCCTTGTGGCAGAACTTCAACGAGGAAAGATGCACCATGAGGTAATTCTTGCAACACTCTCCCCACTACACAAACATCGTCTTACCAATATTGAGATCACTTTACTATCCATCACTCCGAGTATGATCAATTAAACAGACTTTGTTGTGATTATTGTTGAGTTAGAGGAAGAATGCTTTAATAAATAGTGATACTGCTAGGGATGCAGGCACAAAACTACTAGACTAGTGATCATAAAGTGATCTTTACAGGTACAATTAATTACTTTTGGTTTGAGTATATTGAGTTATGGATCTACGAAGGAAACCATGATGTACCTAACACCTTTGGTAACGGTTAACCCTTCGTGGTAGTGAGTTAATCTGCCAGGGTGAATTAAAGACCAGCCAAGCCGAAGATTGGTGACAGAACAGTTGTAACGAATGAAACGACATCCGCCGCCCTGCAAAGAACCAATAAGACTGTGCACTTTGTACAAAGCCAACTTGCCTGATAATCAATATTGGGCTGGTTTAGGGCAATGTTTATTGTGTATGTTGATGCGTCGTGGTGAGGTCTAAGATTGGCTTGCTCATCCGGATGGTAACGAACCACAAAATTCATTGTAGCCTTTGGTGGCTATATCAAGTGATAGATAGCGTTACTTTTAAATGATTAATAAAGATCAATAAGCATACGTCATGGTTATAACCTATGAACAGTTTCTCCTGCACTGGACGAATGTATTGCCGCAAGAAATATAGCCAGTGTTGCTCAAATCCCACTTGCTTCATGTGGATGTCGCGAGTTGGCACATTCTCATAACCACCATCTAATCTTGGGTCCTATGACACAATAAAATATTATAGATTTTGAGAAAAACAATAATAAACTTACATAGTTCTTCCCAGGAGACCATTGGCCAAAATTTTCCATTATCTCTGGCAGGAGTTGCACAAATCAGTGAAATTAATAAAGAAACATTAATTACCGATCATATGACGACAGAAAATGGGAGAAGCAACTGGGAACCAATATACATCAGGACATGGCTGTTCAATAATATCGCTTGACAAAGATTGCGTGTAATTCTCGTGGATGTAACGTCTCCTCCACTCAATTTCGTTTGAATATATTTCGTAAAAATCCGGGTGCTTTCGACTGATATCATAAGTGTCCATCCGGGCCAAGTGACCAAAGTCTTCCAAGTTAGTTATGTACATGAAAATCCCGTTCTCTCTAAGTAGTCTACAAAAATACATGTCTGGATCGACGTCATCGTCTTGTTTTCCATTTTCTTTTTGGTAAGAGAGTGGTCTAAAATTGTAAACCCGGTTTTCTACATTCAACACCGAAGCATTAATGAGATATGCTTGAGAAATATGTGGTACATTCCAAATACTCCTGCAATATAAACAATATGGCAGTTTTTTTTAAATACAATAATGCTTGATTAAGCAATGCTTTGCAGAGAAATGCGCAGTGGTCAAGTAAAGTGTCGCAACACATATATAGAATCGGGTTTTGTCAAATTGATCAAAAAGTTAGAGGACGGAGCTAACTTGTGATCAAGCCAACTGTAAGGCAAACAAATGATATTTGGACACAAATGTTCGCTAATAAGCCATGAAGAACCTTTTAAAGTTTATAATCGTCACAATTCTTCTTCTTTTGATCATCAATGAGACATGGACTCGCAGAGGAAAAGGCAGCCGCAGAAGGAAAATGCAAAAACAAAACTCAAAAGTTCTTTTTCATACTAATCCTAAACGGGCAGAGTATTACCTGAATGCTGACGTAAGTAGAGCTCTTTCTCTCTACTGTTGATAACTAATTTGACCAGGGAGCACAAATTATACGAGCCTCGCACTTCGATTACGAATTTTACTTGGGACACAAGGTAAATATAGTTTAATCACTGTCAAAACTAAAGGTAATTCTTATAGATTCTCTTTATCTGTGTGGCCAAGGGCGTTCCATTGCCAACGTAAGTAAACATACGGACATATAAAAAATAACTAACATTCTCTCATTTAAAGAATAACTTGGTTCAAAGACGGGATAGAATTGGACAACACAATTAATAGTTATCTGCATGTAAGCAATTGAACTATAGATATATTGAATCCAATAACTAATCTTAACATTAGATCAACGAATGGAAAATTGGTGAGGGTAATGAAACACAAATAAAAAGCAAACTTGAGATCGACCCAGCAAGACAAATGGATTCCGGCACGTATGAATGCATGGTAAGTTTCGAATCATTTAGATGCAGTACTTAAAACTGCATTTGAGTCCCATGGCCAATGAGCGTGCCGTTGTAAAATACAATCTCTCTATTATAATTATCATTACAGGCTAACAACAAATATGCCGTTGATAGAAAAAATTTCAAGGCTGATTTTTAAAGAAAACCAGGAAATTCTACTAATCTCAGAATATAGTCTTAGCTTACCTTCGTTCATTTTTGACAATTTGAATGTAGTCGTGAGAACGAGAATAAAAGCCATCATGAGTTAAAGCTCCCCAGAAGTTAGACCACAACTCATCGGGACGAATCAAAAGTGGAGCAATGACGGCTCTAAGAAATTATTAGTAAATTAATTATTTGTAAAGAATACAAACAAACAATACATTAGTAAATTCCTACATACTTGTTACTCTCGATTAATCTTCTCAGCGTGCTTGGATTAGTTATTCGGGCCTCTGAGTCCCAAACAAATAAATAATCGCATCCAATGCGTAAACATTCATCCCTGTGAATGAATAAAGTGATCAACTATAAAATAAAATAAAGTAAACCTTACAAGTATCGGTTTCGAACTTCCCACTCGGCGTCCTTTTCATTGATGATATATCGAATGGAGTGGTAAAGGGCCTTAAAGTCATCTATAAATTGTTCAAGCTGATTCGATTGGTAATTCACCAATGATTGTACCAACAAAGTGATTCGGTCTTTTGGATAATCTAGTGCAATCAAGTCTTCTAAGAATTCAGAAAAAAATGGCGTAGGCTTGAGAATATTTATAGCAATCAAAATATGAGGAAATTTGCTTGGTGACAATTCTTCCAGATTAGAAATATTATCACAGGATAAACACCCTGTGACAGGATGCCATGATTTAGCCAGATAATTGCCCAATGAGTTAAGTGGACTTTTGCTGTTGCCATTGCCGTGTACAATAATCGGTTGGGTTTGGTATGCCTTGTTGAACACAAATGCATCCGCATTAGTATGGTCGATAAGTTTATCTTCAGAAAATCTAATCTCAATATCGTTTAATGCTCCATTCAAGTTTTGAAATAAAAAAGAAAGTAAATCTAATTTAATGCTAAATTTAGTACGAAGCTCCGTGTCAAGATAGATTTTCGTATAGTAAAGTTGATCGTCATCATTCATTTCAATTGGTTTGTAGTTGACAATTGAGTATAATTCAGATGCATACCCAATGAATGCTAAATATTCAATTAAAGATTAAATAACTTCATAATAATTCAATGAACTTGATAGATTCATACCTCCAGAGTTGAGAAATCGTTTGCCATCTGATATGGGGTACTCAGACTGAAAAACATCAATTATTGAATTAAAATGCAAAAGCATTATATATATATTGTTTTACTTCTAAAGAAGGGTCTGGCCAACAATATTTTTCTGACGAGAAAACAACTTTTGAATCAAATGAATAGAACCGATTCAGAATTTCGGAGGAAACTCCGTTAAATATAACATCATAGCTATAAAGAAACAAAAAATTTGTCAATGTACAGAATAATACTACAAAATTCTATACCTGTCAGTAAAAAGAACAACAAAGTTTTTCCTATCTCGTACAGTTTCAAGATATTTCCTCAAAAGAATTATCTTCTGTCCTCCACCAGGTCGCCTAGCAATGTCACCACCTTTCCATTTTTGGTTTAAACCGAGAACCTGAATAAAAGCACAACAAAATGAATTACTTTGTTTACAAAATTAACATACCTCTTGCTTTAATCCGTAAAGGTTTATCGACCGGTTAAATCTTAGGAAACCATCGGTGACATGGGTAGCAACAGTGACAACAACAAGGCTATCTATTTTAGAAGAGATTCAATCTTAATTGGAGAAATAACATATCTCACAACAAACTAATACCTTTATCAGAACATTCAGAATTGTTCACCTGAACAAGCAAAAGTGCACAAGAAAGAAGTGCTTTGATCAAAAATTGAGTCAAGTGAACATGCATGGTTGAGATGGTTGTAATGACAAGAGCAAAAGTGACCACAAGCAGGCTGTTTTTGTCAGCAGACCGAACCAGTCAAGAGTGAAGACATGCTAACACACTGCTTCAAGTGTGAATCTTTCAGGCTATTCCAAGACGACGTGATCGCAATCACATTCGATTTTGGCCTGTAGACAGATGGCTAAGAGATCGGAAATAGAGCTTGATTGCCAGTGAGAGGTTTCTTCTTGAAGCGGTCATGAGCCCAAAATAAAATCATCTGGAGTTTAAATCACAGACAAGTCGTTGGGTGTGCTCGCTTGTGTCGCTTACACGCTTGAGACCGACCGTTCTAGCTGTGCGACCACAGTGCCGCTGTGCCTCTCGATTCACTTCAACTGGCTTGAGACTGCAGTTGTGCCGCAATTGTTTATGTTAGTCCACTAGGAGAATGATTTCTTACATGCATGTTGCTATCTCGATCACGGTGATCATTCCCGAGCGAAACAGTACACTTTGAAATGTCTCCTTTGCGAAAAACACTTGAATGAATCCTCCCTCGCCAATTTGATACGACATGAGTCGATGGCATGCAAGCAATTGATAATTGCATTTATATTTAGAAGTCGCAAGCAAACGAGAGTGACAGTGCAACGACCATTTAGAATCTATTGACTAATTGATATTATAATGACCATAAAAATCGTACTCGTTTAATTGGTTATTTATTAGGTACATAATAATTTGAATAATTTAATAAAAAGTCCAAGTCTGATATAGAGTGGATTTAGAAAACAAATTAAAGGAGAGGAGAGGGAACAGAAATGCGAACAGAACCCATGAAAAGAGAAACAGTGGAACTGAACAGAATCGATGGTGAATTGAATTGAATTGCACTAATTTGGCAAATTACAAATGCAGCCAGACAGACAAATGCGGATGTTTGTACAGGCAAACTACAACTGTAATGGTCGAACGGTTTCGAATGCAAACTGCTCGGAGGACCTCTTGCAGTGGTCCTTAGAATGAAGTCAAGCAAAGACAGTGAATCGGTATTAGGGGGCGCAATGAAAATAGATCATAACGCCGGATAGATCAACAATTAGTGGCAGTTGGCGCTGAAATTAACAGGCTGCCAGCGAGGGCGAACACTGGCCCACTGGGGTGGTGAGTTGGTGACACTTGCTGGCTGCTCTAGTGGACTTCACTGACTTCACTCGAAAGACTTGCTTTTCAAATCTTAATTTGATGATCGTCCCGTGAGCAGCATAGTAAATTTGCCATAGTTCTCGGTCACAGATCAGTGGTTGACTGTTGCAGTCGGGCAGACTTTGTGCATCGATGGATTACTAGTCCAAAAAAAGAGTAATTGGCCAATCTCTTCACATGATCGAAAGTACAATTTGTTCAGGTTTACTGACAGAGGGCAAATATTTGACTTGACGCCCTTCTCGGAATAGGTAGTTTGGACATTGGCGATTGACTCGAAACACTAACTGCCTGTGGCCGAGTGATTGTAAGTTAGCAATGAGCAGAGGGCATTGCTGTTAGATTCGATTGGAGGCAACTTGGTCTCTGCAAAACTCTTGGGGCCATTCAAGGCGCAAGTGCACCACTACAAGTACATCTGCAGGTGGACGCGTGCGAATAACCTTGTTATTATTCTCTCAAAGTATGGTATCGAAATGGTCACAACAAATCGTCAACAAAAGCAGTGGAACCAAAAATAGAACAAAGAAAACAGAAATAAAGATAAAGGAGAGAGCAGAGAGAGAGAGAGAGAGAGAGTGAGCAACACTATCAATGGATGATGTAGGAGAACATCATTCGTTGCCAGTTGGCTCGTGTCAATAATAAATACAACAAAATAATGAATAACAGAATCGAGTGAGAACGGAATCGACTCGCAACAAGGCGCTCACTGGATCGACCAAGTGACAAACCTCAGCCTGTCTGTGGTATGAAGAGTGTCGGGGTGTGTGTGTGTGTTTGTCGCCTGGTACATGTGGTGTGCATGTTTGTTATGAAATGTGTCAATGTGTATGTATAGTTGACATGTAAAGAACAATTATAAATTACTAGTCCAAATATTTATGGTCAAGTAGTGAGTGTTGTGTTCGAGTTGGGCGGGGTGAACATCTGACAATATCTCACGACAATTAATTTGTCATAATCTAGTTGCTAGAGATGGGAGAATGCATGCTCTGTTCCGGTGTGAGGTGCTTTACATTGTAAATGATGCTTCCAATAGTTTCATATATTTATAGTATAAACCTTCGGTCTAAACTGTAATGGATGCAAATTCACTTGCGCAGTATTCATTGTTTGTATAATATAAACAAAATAATTGGAAAGCAATATACATAAAGAGCATATCGAAACAAAATGATTTGATCTCGATGCTAGTGGTGGAAACGAATGACGCAAGTTCTTCCGAATTTCGAACAAAAATTTGGATCAATTCAAATATGAAATCAAGTATCATGAAGTAGAAATAATTATATATAGTATATATAGAAAGAAACTGTATATAAATGGTAGTGTGGTTGTTTCCTTCTTGCTTCAATCAAACGCATGTCAATATGTATAATATATAAGTACGGGTAGCGATCTGCCAAGAATAGATGGAGATATATTCATTGATAAACATTCGCTCAACACGTTGATTTCGACTCGGACTTTGTATAAAAGAAGAGAGTAGCTTTTGTATCTTCATATATAAATCAAAGAAAATATAAGAAACTTGCAACATCTTCAGTTTACTCGGTGAATGATATAATACTTAATTCCATATTTTCAAAAAGCTATCCCAAGAACCGGTCGCAACAGCCATGCCGTCTTCAGTGACTCCAAGGCATGAAACTCTATTATCGTGACCAGCAAGAACACCTGTAAATTTAAAATAATGAATGACATAAACCTGAGTCAATCTAAGCACTAACCAGCTCGTTCAGCTTTCATAGAATCCCAAACATTGCAATTAAAATCATCATAGCCGGCTAATAACAATCGACCAGACTTGGAGAATGCAACCGAAGTTATTCCGCAAATAATGTTGTCATGCGAATACATAGCAAGCTCTTGGTCAGCTCGAATATCAAACAAACGACATGTCGCATCGTCCGAACCAGTGGCAAACGCATGGCCATTTGGAAAAAACTAATCACAAAAAAAATTAATTCAGTATGCCACATTAAAAAATCATTAAAAGTTTAGACTTACCGTAACTGCGTTGATGTCGGATTCATGTCCGGGAAAAGTTTGCTTGCACATGCCATCTCGAATATCCCAAAGCTAATCAATGAAAACGTTTAAAACTCTAAATAGCAAAACATCTAAACTAATTCACCTTAGCTGACGCATCGCAAGCTCCTGATACAAAAGTTCGGGAGTCGGGAGAAAGTGACAACGACATAACGTCGCCGGTATGGCCAGTAAAAGAAGTGCATTGTTGACCAGTTTCAATATCCCAAAGAGCACTAAATTATAAAACAATCGGTTTACAAATCAATACTTGTGAAATCAACTGCGAATAGTTTCATACCAAGTCATATCTCCAGAACTGGTAACAATTTGGTTGTCATCCAAAAAACGACAACATGAGAGATAGCCAGTATGGCCAGGCAGTTCTCGGCTTACACGCACATTTCCTTCTCTGGTTTTAAGACTATAAATCGAGCAAATATTGTCCAATCCACCGCACGCTACGTAGGAACCAGATGGAGCATACGCACAAGTCATGACCCAACTAGAACGGAGAGGAATCGCGTGAACTTTGTTTGTTGTATATGCGTCCCAGACTATCAATTTGCCATCTTGAGAGGCGGAAACCAGATATCTAAATAAAATCGACATTAATAACAACATATTAAAATAAAAATCGTTGAACCAACCTCGAATCTGAGCCCCAGTGCATGGCGTAAATCTTCGCTAGGTGGCCGCGTAGAGTACGTCGGGTTCGCATTTGAATGCGACCCACAGGCTCCATGTTGGCAGTGGCCTGTACCAATGTGGTATCACATGCAGCCTTGCGTGCATCCTAAATACAAGGTCAAACAAAACGATCATTAGTTAATTAAACCAACATGGCTTGTCTAACGATCAATGAAGCTAAAACCAAGAGTGACTGCATATGAAGAAAAGCAGCAATATGAAGATCGTTAGAGTGCAAACATTCAGCAAGAGATGAAATCGATTTGTACGAAAAAGTAGTATTGCTCATTTTATTCATTTATCTATTCTGTACCATGTCCGCCATATATACTCAAATCAAAACGCCAATGACAAAAGCAATTGCTGTTCTATTATTTATTTATTACAATTAGGTAGAAAGGCGTTCAGTTTAATATAGAGCTAGCAGAATTATTATTTAGATATTGTCAGCACAATTATTGCGTCTGTGCTCTATGTAGCTCAATGGCAGTTGACTTGCCTCACTTCAATAGGTCAACTAGTTCTAGGGCACAGAACGGCTAAGTTGCACGTAATCATTCCGCTCTCGCCCAGATAAGACATAAAAGTATGTCGCTTTGAGGCCTTGATGACGTCACTCACTTTTGAACAGCAACACTCATTTGGAATGGGTGCAATGCTTGACCCGACTATGTGGAAGTGCTTCTATATAATTCTGCAAAAAAAACTAACGCTGACGTCAAAAGGTGATGGAACCCTGAAACGAATGCAGGCTAACACAGTTTGTCTATCGCCTGACGGTCTAAAACTTGAATGGGTCCAAATTGTCAGCTTCTCAGGCTGATTTTTACGAATATATATGGAACGAATTAAGAAAGTTGGAAAATATTCAAAATGCAAATAATAGAAAACTTCCAAACATATCTTGACAATTACATTTAAAGTTCGAAATTACTAACAAGTAAGTTGACAAAGTAAACGAACATTCAATGTCATAAATTTGAATACATGTAAGCATAAATATAGTAAAACAAGTGACAAAATAAAGTAAGGTATAAAAAACATTGCACTCGTTGAGTTTACTCTAATAATAATGCGAATAGTAATTACAAATTAAAACTAATATACACCATAAAAAAGATGGATTACTAATTGAATGTTTAACAGAGCGATCAATACATGCATTATAAGTAGTTATAAATGATTTTCTATTTAAAACGCTAATTATAAACAAATTGGCTAACAAAAAACTAAATTACTGTAACTTTCGTAAACAAAACAAAAATGTCAATAACTAGAAATCAAGAAAAACAAGCCCTAATATTATAACTTTATATAAATATTTGAATTAACTTACTCTGATTGTATTTTTGAGAGTTTCGGCTTCTTGGCGTAAACTGTCTAGTTCGTTCATGATGAAAAGTTGAAAGTAAAAAATTCGTGTATAAAGACTTCAATAAAAAGGTCGAGGGTTTGTATAAAAATAAGCGAGTAAAATTAAAAACGGGACAAATAGAAATAGAAGATGAGGTTGCAAAGCACACAAAGGGAAGTTGTGATGAATGTGTAAATCGATAAAACACAATTGATATAGAATCTATTTATAAAATGATAATTTAAGTTTGATGGAAATTGAATTATCTAATCTTGCAGCTAGACGAAGTTGTTTCAAAAAGAATAAAGATGACAAATTCTTGATTATGACTATAGTGAGAAAGCACATAGGTTGAAGAAAAGATGAGTCGATGAAAAGAATCAGGCAAATTGGTTCAAAAGTTGTGCAAGCTTGTTAAAATCAATCGTCGAAGCATACATATGCCTCACGTATTAGAACAGTAATTTATAGGTGGTGGTCATATCAATGGCATAAAATGATCCATTTCAGAGATTGAAAAATGCTTCACTTAAAATGCACAGCTGTGAACGGGAACTTGATTGAAATGCTGGAAGAACTAAAAAATACAAAAAGGTCAGTGTTGTAAAAAAAAACTGTGCTTAATATAAGCAATTGTGTAAAAGAATTAAGTTAGTACCAATAAGTCTAAAAAAGTCTAAAAAGTATTTATAAGCAGCTCAAGATCAATAGCTAAAATCACTGATTAATGTTCAGTTTAGTATGGATGGATTATTGAGTACACTACACACACAAACATGAATGAATAAAAAAAATATCAATACAGCTAGTGGACTATAGTGGGCATTATGTTTGCAGAAATTCATAGACGAGCGGTAGATCTGAATCAAGTGATCTTAAGTAAGCGAGTAATTTCATTATGTGAAGTGAAAACACAAGTGTGTAAATTCAAAAAAAAAATTCTGAGCCTCGTAAGAAAAATAAGGCAAATTGAAGTGAAAGAAAAATAGGGCGAAATGGCTAAAAATAGTAACAGACAGAACGAACAGAAAGCAATGTATAAAAGAGCAGAAATTCTCTATTGCGAGAAGATTCTTAGAGACATAAAAGCACGCTGGCTAAGAGAAAAATAGAGTCGGTCTAATCGGATCGGGCCAATGGTCGAGTTCACTAGGACAGATGGGTTCGATTGGTCCTGCGCACCAACCGGCATCCACGATTAGCCTAAATGTTTTGTTCCAAACTACGGCTCGTAAGAAAAAATAATCAGAATCAGTCAAGATTTTGATAGAAAATAATAAAAATGTAATAAATCAGAAAACAAATTAAATGTAATCAATTAAATTTCTGAATCTGTATAAAGAAAAATAATAAAAAGAGTTATTAAAACCGATACATAAGACAAGCAATTATGTAGCAGTTCATTTTAAATTTTAGAAGCACTAAAAAATTTAAATAAAAATTTCAGAATCGAAATATATCAAAAATATATGATTCAAAATAAGTTAAATTAAGCTTCAATACATACCAATAATAAATGAAATAATAATAAAACACAATTTATCGAAAAATTAATACAAATATCCTTGATTTAAATGATTTTGATATCTAAAACAGTGATGCTAGCAAACTAGGAAGAGGCGATCAAGAGAACCAGAAGGAGATCTTAAACGAAAAGTGAGAAATTTATGTAATTCTATATAGCGTACGAATGAGCATAAACAGAATGGAACCTCTATTTTGGGAAAGGAAATCGTTCCAGTGAGACAGTTCCATCTGGCGCAAGAGATGTAAACTAATGATGCTAGAAAGAATAGAAAAAATGTGGATCGATACAAGTTGGGAACTACTTGAGAGACATATCTGAATGTTAGTAAAATGTAAATGTTTAGGCAGAGAAAAAAACGTGCTAATAACTAAGTACTAAGAACCTTGCTTATTGAATAATAGTGCAATAATACAAAATAGTATGATCTTAGTTAGAATTGTCTAGAATTGTACGAATTTCTTTAAGTAGTAATCATGTTTACCATATAAATGACAATACTGTAACTGAATAAAGAATTCAATAAACTCAAAAGCTAGTTTGAACATGTAATGAAAAATAAATACAGTGAGGGTTTACGCGAAATGGGTTACAGGTAAAATAGCTACCTGGAAATAATAGCAACGGTAGACAGTGGCCCTTTTTCCCCGTCTAAAACACGCGTAAAAAGGGCCACTGTCTACCGTTGCCTATTAAAATATTGCATATAAAGTAATTAAAAAAATATCAAAAGATTATCTTCACTTCTTAACATCTGCGTAAAATACACAGCTAACTAAATATAAATCTATCAAAAGAAGTAGAATTATTAAATGCTCTAAGACAACCGCAAGTCAAGGTATTCTACATTATCTACATTTACATAATGCATGAAATCGAAAACAAGTCAAGTTTTTAAGTTAGCAACAATTAAGCTACAAACAAACAAAGTTAATACACAAATAAGTATTGATTTGGCAATGATCGTTTTAAATAAGTAACAATAAAATGCATGAAATTATAAATTCTTTTAAATTGAGCTTATTTTGTCCGTTTAAAATGTAATTAAAGAACAAATTTGCAAAATAATCTTACACAATTTATAAACTAAACACGTCTTATCGTTTAATATAATATCGAAGATTGGTAAAATGAAGCACATGATTAAAATGCAACTTTCAATTGGCAGGCATGCAGAATTGTATTGAATGAAGCAAGATCGAAAATAGAAACAATTGGTCAGTAGTGATTAGCAATAATTAATACCTGATGAAATATGAAGAATGCTGACTACTTTGGCGTGAATTAGTGGAAATCAATTCAATGGTAAACGGTAATTCGAAAATGGCAGAACTTAGTGGATGCTTCCAACTGGACAGACAATAAACAACAGACGATGCAGACTTTTGTGGAGACAGACAGAAAACAATCGAAGCCAGTACAACACTTTCCTGTCAGTTGGGACAATCGGCCACCTTGCTGGAACGCTTTGAGATTGGTCCGGGCGACCAGTTGGATTTGCGACAAGTTGCGAGGTCGGTCAGGTAATCGATTCCACTGGGAAGATATAATCGAGCCAATCGTGAGATCGACAGATCAACCAGATGAAGACATGCAGACAGCCTAGATGAGGTTAGCCTTTGCGAGTGCTGACCGAGTGCCGCTGCTGATTGTGGTTGATCCGAGGCGATCGCATTCGATCCGATTCGGAGCAGGATAGAGAGGGTGAGGGCCAGGAGAGGGAGGACTGCTGGCACTGATGGCACCGACACTGAGCACTGGACACAGCAGAGTGCAGTACTACTGCCGTGCTAGTGCCAGTAGAGTGCCAGTGGAGTGCCTCTGCGCGACACACACACACACTCACCGATCTGTGAGGATGCTGCCGTGCAGAGTCGAAATAGCTCGAAACACCCGAGACCGACCTACTCCCCGGTGGCCAACCGGACTGGATCGGGTTCGGGAGGGCTACCCTTTTGCCACTACCGCTAGCCACTCGGGCGTCTCCCAAGTCTATATAGCGCCAGCAGACTCCCAGTGCACCTTTCTTGGCCAACTGTGGTCGACCAGATCTGTCGGTACTATTGCTCTGCTCGACCATGAGCATCTCTTGTTTGGCTATATAACGGTGGCATGTGAGCGATATACAGTTATATGCTGGTAACTTTACCAAGAGTGTCAGACCGGCTCGCGCAGACACACTAGCTTTGGGCGTCGTCGGCCATTTGGCGTCAGACAAAATGGTGAGTTCTACCCGCTACCAGAGATCTCGCGAAATGTTGTGCATAGCAAGCAGCGATCCAAGCAAATTGCCGTTTCCTCCCTTCTGAACACAGGCAAGCTCCCAATTGTCAAAACCAGGATCGGTTTGGGCTCGCTTGCAACTGCTGCTGGCAGAAAGACTCGCTCGCAATGTTACGCCGAGATGCGAGCCCAATAATAGTTTGGTAGGTATGTGCTATACTTGCGATGATAGGCGAATTTGGCACTCGTGGCCAGACAGACAAATGTCTGTCTGCAAGCCTGCAGATATATGGCACTTGAGCGATATTTGCCTGACAATGTGAGCAGCCACTGGGCTATCGCTGTTTGCCACTCGCCTTCCTCACTGCCTACTGCAATTTCCTTCCTCTTGTTGCAGTCTGCACTGGGCCATCGATGCTCAGGGCGCATTTGGTAGTGCCTTACTAACAAACCAGGCCAGCCGATCATATGTCCGCGCCACACGGCATCAATCAACACTACTTTTGACTTGGCCACACAGCTAACCACTCTCTTAACCAGTTTGTCATCTAAGCGCATTAATATTTGTTATTATTAACTTATCACAGATTCTAATACAAAACACAAATCAATTGAAAATAATTGCGACAGTAGTAGTGGTCAGAGTGGCAACCTTTGCCCTTCTAAGTTGAAACTTCTCGCTTGAAAGGAGACCTCTAGAAAGGGGAGAACGGTGATAAACATCTTAAATGGATCGCAACTTGTATCCGCCTCAGAAGCAACAATGAGGGAGATTATCAACTAGTAAAATATAAGGTGTTTTACATGCAGCCTAATTGGTTCTAAGCCATTAAGCGTCCCGGCGAATAAATTAGATTGCAACAAATAGCATTTAAGTCAATGGAACATCAATGAAAGCCTCCAAGTCTCAATCAAAGTCCAAGAGGCAAATCAAGTGACGAAATAAAAGAACGTTTGCAATTATGAGCTGAAAATGGCTAGTTACACTCAGTTTCGGGTAAAACATCGGTTAAGTGTTCGCACTGACGAATTCATTTGAATATTCTCGTAGGCCTCGGGCTCAGATCCAGAACGACATTGTTGATTTGCCAATCTAGGTGGAATTGGAGGCCTTTGTGGAGGCTGTGTATTTTGACTGCTAGATTCGACACGAGGACTAATGGGCGGCGGAGTGGAACTTGTTGCCGAAAAATGAGATGCATTCGTAGTAGCAGGAACGCCGTTTATGACAAATTTGTCCCCCACCTCGGAAGTGTACTTAATATTAGTATACTCCCGACCTGCTTGCAAACTTTTCTGTTGAAAAAAAACTGTGGTTAATAAAAAAAATAACGACATTGTTTGATAGTTACATGTTCAGCTTGAATGCGCTGCTGTAGTGTCTCGATGTAATGATGAACAGCCAAATAAACAAATTTATACTGCGCCTCAGTTTGAACCATACCAGAGCGTTTGGCACGCACCATTTGAATAGTTCGTTGAATATCAATCTCACAGTCGAGTCCTATTCGTTTGATTTGGTATAATAGAAGGTCTATAACAATAAAAGTTCCGGTGCGACCTATTCCTGCACTGCAATGAACCACAATTGGACCAGATTCGTTTAGAGATTCTTGTTTGCAGTTGACTTCGTGCAAAAAGTTAAGTACGCATCCTGGATCAGACGGCACACCATGGTCTGGCCAAGCAGTGAAGTGATAATGATAAACCATTCTGGTGTCACTCTCTTTGCCGTTAAAAAATATGATAAATTCCCGTAAGGTGTAATCAACAGTGAGTTTTTCATTCAGTGTCTTCACAGTTACTCGACCATACTCTATACTCTGGTCAAGGTTGGGCCAATAACGTGCACATTTGTTTTTGCTTCGTTCTACCTCTTTCGTGGTCATAACAATAACATTACAATTCTCGTGCCACACCATTGACCAAAAATCATTTTTCGTATTGGCTAAAGGTCCCTGTGTAGCAATGTACGTTTTCTTTACTTGCTCTCCAGTTGCTTCATCTTCAATCTAAAAGAAATCAAATCATTTCACTGAAAAATATATTTTTTCTTACTGAAATATTGTTAGCATTGATATAATCAGAACCAGGACAATTTGGATCTTCGCCTTTGAGCATTACTCGAGTGTAATCAACTAGAAAAAAATAAAATTAAATAACAATTAATAACAAATAACAACAAAATAATGCAAGTTACATGGCAAAATGTTTTTATAACGGTTTTTTGTTCGATTTTCTGGTCGTTGACCAACTTTTCTTGAATAAAGATGTTTGCATTCTTGTTGTTGCAAATACTAAATTAAAATGAATAGATTGAAAAGTGACAATGCTTGCAGAATATGGTTGACCAACCTCAAATTCTTCCCAAAAGCCAGCCTTTCCGTAATTTTCTTCTGACAATATTTTTACTCGACTGCCAATAGTGGAAGCAGCTATTTTGGTGGCATTAAATGGCATCCGTAAGTGAACTACCGTGCCTGAAGTCTCAACCATAGGATTCTTCTTGTAATGTTCGACCAAATCAGTGAGTGTATCAAATTGTTCCCCTCCGCCGACATCATATTTTCCATCCTGACAGCGAATCATAACATGAGTCACTTTATCATCTGTTCGCACCGAAAGAACGTAGTCGCCAGGTTTAGATTGTGACTGCCTAACTAGAAAACTTCCATTTTTTCCTTTATCTAAAACAAGCTTTTCTGCTTCTTTTGCAGACAAAGGACCATGGAACCACCTTTCCGAAGTCGGATCTTGAGATATCAAGGGATATTTTAATTCAATCTGCTCTCCATTGCGTTCACGTAACTGTCCTTGATTTTCAGTATAGTACTGCACGAGCTCTGCTAAGGTAGCAAACTTTTCACCTCCATAAAGGTCGTAGTAATCGCCTGTATTTTGAATTTTAATATGGGTGACTTGACCATTTCTTCTAACAGACAAGGTAAAATCCCCAGGGTGTGATTTGCTCGGTCTGGCAAGAAAACTTCCATCAAAGCCACGATCCATAAGCATTCTTTCAGCATCAACACGAGAAATGTTAGGATGAAACCAACGACCACTAAAAATCAATAAACCAATTAATAAGAATAAAAATGATGATAAATTATCACCTATTACTGGGAAGAGGCATCTTCGTTAAAAACAATGTTGGAACCAAGTAACAAGTGTCTTTCACAAAATTAGAAGCAACAATGTGCAAAAATAAAAAAGTCAAATTCAACGAAAATTCCAACCCAGATAAATAGAGGAATCAATAAGTAAACATAAACAATTTAGAAGATCCAAAATGGAAAGCTTCTCAAAACAAACATAGTAAACAGAGATGTAAACAATAGCAACGTGTTTCAAATGTGACACTGCGACGCACGGAGATGAAACAAGCTGAGTCCGTTCTGTTCTCAGAATGAGTGAGGTGCAATTGGTTCTGCTCGATTGGTCGATGTTGGCTGGGATTCGCGCACACATCGGATACAGCTGGGATGTGCTCCGCTGGACTGCCACTGGCAGTGGGCCACTGCCAATCAAGCTTCCCCACGGCTCATGAGTGCACTCTGAATGACAGGCTTGCTACCGTAGCATTGCCACTACTTTGCTACTGCCATCTAGTGAATTGGTACACTAGTTTCATTCAAACCAAAATTAATAAAACTAGTGTACATATAATATATGATATATGTAAGTATTGCATTGCATTGTATTGCATTATATTTACATTACATATCCGTAATGATTCATACACGTAAGCATTGATTATCTATTCTAATCTAAAATTATTATTATAATCAAAATAAACGATCAATGTAAACTAAATTCCTAATTTGGCCGAGATCTAACGGTTCAACTTTAGTGCTATACACAAAATTGGCATCTAAAATTTAGATTCTAAATGCTTCGATTGATATTTATTGCGTTAGTTTAATTGATAATCATTAATAGCAGTAGGAAAATTAAAACGGTAAATAAAAAGTGCAAATAAATTACAATTTATCGTATAAGTATAATTGGAGTAGTAGTATCAATGGGTAATCATTTTCAATAAAAAATAACTATTCAAAGTGTATAGGCATAGAATGTAATAAGGTAAATATAATTTAGTGGTCAGTTGTGCCTCACATTTGATCGCATTAGATTATTGTGCATTTACGCTTTCTTTTTGGCTGTGGCGGCTCAAGTGCGGCAAGAATTGCTTCATCAAAAACGTTCTTTAGTCCTCTCTGTAAAAAACAAAAATAAATAAAAGAAAAGAAAATAAATGCAAAAACTCACTTGAGTAAGAGCAGAACATTCCACATATTTGACTGCTTTCAATTCCTTTGCAAGCTTCTCCCCGGCTTCTTGTGTTATTGGCTTTTGTTTATTTTTCGATAATTTCTCAATGGTTGAAGCTTCATCACGTAAGTCTATTTGAGTACCAACCAACAAAAACGGTGTTTTTTGACAATGGTGCGTTATTTCAGGAACCCACTGTAAATATTAAAACATTACAGGTTTGCGCTCAGCTCAATAGATAAAATGTATTAAATTACTTTTTCCCGAACATTTTCAAACGAAGAAGGCGAAACAACCGAAAAGCACACTAGGAAGACATCAGTTTGAGGATAGCTTAATGGTCGTAATCTATCGTAATCTTCTTGACCAGCAGTATCAAATAAGCCAAGTGTGTATGGCTCGCCACCAATCATAACAGTGACAGCATAGTTATCGAATACCTATGGCATCCATAGTTAGTTGAAAGTTATTTATATTTTTAATTAAATCACTTACAGTAGGCACATACTCTGAAGGAAATTTGTTTGTTGTGTACGAAATCAAAAGGCAAGTTTTGCCGACAGCACCATCGCCAACAACAACACATTTAATGGTCTGCATTTTGATCTTTAGTATATCTACAAATGGAGAACAAAGAAGTAAATGACAAAGTACAAGTAACACCCATTAATGAAACTACTATTTGCAAGCAAAAGAATATATACGGCGAAGCAATCAACTGAAGAAAAGTTTTCCTGTACATTTAAATAAAACTCAGTAATAAAACAGGAAGAATAAACACAAATGGTCAAGTGAAGATGAAATTGGATGCAAGGGCGACACTCGAGTGAGAGTGAATCGACTTTCAATAAAAAGACAAAAGCCTGCTCTTATAAGGCAAGCAAGCAGTGGTAATATCAATCACACAAGGTGAGCACAATCTAAAACGACTAGTGACAACAGAGACAACAAAAAACAACAACTATACTCGATATTCCAAGAATAGTGGCCAATAAGGCAGCTGAAGATCAGTTATGAAAGATGACTCAATTGAGCTATAACACAACGTACGTGAGCACTGGGCATTAAATGGTTTCGCTGATCTGTGACCAGACAAATGTTGACGTAGAGGAGGGAGTGTGGTGTTTTGTGTCCAGCTAGGGGCCAGTGGATGACAAAGGATTGGGCTTGTGAGGCTCGCTTGGCAGAGTAGACGGCCACAGTAGGATCATCGACGATGTCAGCGTCAGCTCATCCTTCAGTGTCAATCGTCAGGGTTCGGCTCTCGCTCGCTCACCATTGCACCTCGGAAACGAGCAGCCAACTCGCGTACCTCATCTGTGCACGCTGTCGTGGGTGTGTTCTGCGCAAGTCACACACCTGCCGCAATCTTTTCTGCCGGCCCGGCACTTTCTCACATGGACCTAGATCTCTAGGCACTACTCTCCGCCTTAATTCTCCCCTTCTCATTCCCACCATTTATATTCGCAAATATTCGCGCTGATCAGCAGTTCTATTCTACCAAATACTACATGTTTCATTTTTATAGAATTCATTAATGTTCGTTTAGATGTGATCAATTTATTGCAACAAATTATCAATGCAAATTGTAAATTTTTCTGGGTACAATCTATATCACAGAATATTTCTATGTATTGATATAATTGGACAAAAATTTAGCATAAGGTAATCATAAGGTAAACATGAATTAATGACAGTGTTACGACCTTTCTGAATAGACCCTTTGTTTGTTGTTGCAATTTCACAGACTTCTTGACTCAAGCGGCTTGACACATGGGCTAGGGATGGCGTGTGGCTTTTGATCACTTGGTTGAGAAGTAACAACTTTGTTCAACTCGCTTTTTGCTTGCTACATTTGTATTTTCAATCAATTTATTGTTTCCCCATTGCAAGTCAATTAAAACGCAATTGTGAGGATTGAGTATTCTAAGAATGTCAAGTTATCGATCATCATTCAACTCAAATATGCCATCCGCAAGCAGCACAAATCGATCTTTTATTAAGCCTGCATCAAGTTTTTATGTATTTCAACCGAGACCTGCAGTTCCGTCAAATGCTCAAAATGCAGAATTCGACGGGAAAAGGCTTAGAAAAGCAGTTGCTCGCAAAACTGTCGATTATAATTCATCAATAGTAAAAATGCTAGAATCTCGTCTTTGGCAACGAGATTATCGTGATAGTCGTGTTATTCAACCAGATATTGCATATTACACTCAGGTATTTATTATTTGTTTTGTTTTTGTTTTAACCAGTTACGTTTTTTAGATGCTGCCACCAATGTATATGTTAGACAATCCAACCAACTGCATCACAACTAAATTTGTCCGAACTTCAACAAACAAGATGCGTTGTCCTATCTTTTGTGTTTTGTGGACGCCTGAAGGAAGGCGGCTAGTCACAGGAGCTTCGAGTGGAGAATTTACTCTTTGGAATGGCCTAACTTTCAATTTCGAAACAATTCTACAGGTTTGTCTTCTGTGATGCTTACTTTCGAACTTCAACTGAATTTATTTCGTTTAAATCTTAAGGCACACGATTCAGCTGTGAAAGTCATGGTCTGGTCTCATAATGACTCTTGGATGGTTACGGCTGATCAAACTGGTTATGTTAAGTATTGGCAAAGCAATATGAACAATGTTAAGATGTTTCAAGCACACAAGGAACCAGTTCGTGCAATCAGGTGCGATATTTTAATATCAATTATATCTAGTCAGGTCATGTATGCTCTATTCCACTTATCAGTCGATATTCATAAATTTTATTTAGTTTATGATTTTAATAACAATACAATCAACTCTTCTATCTTAGATGATATATGTTTTGAATGTTATTTTAAATTGATTATTACAAATAAAATTAATTGTTGCCTTAAACTATTTGACTGGTGCATATTCCGTCATTTTTGGTTTGGTCACTGTCAGTCATTAAGAAGGAAATTTTTAGTATTTTCCACTTATTATTATCTCGATCGGTTCTAGTGGAATAGAATATATCACCCTGGTCAAATTAAAAATGCCTTAAAAGTATATGGATAACATTTTTGCATTTTATTGTAGTTTCTGTCCTACTGACACCAAATTTGCAACTTGCTCTGATGATGGAACTGTTCGCATCTGGGATTTTCTTCGTTGCCATGAAGAAAGAATACTTCGGGGTCATGGTGCTGATGTGAAAGGGGTTGATTGGCATCCAACCAAAGCTTTAATTGCTTCTGGGAGCAAAGATAGTCAACAACCAGTTAAACTATGGGATCCCAAATCCGGACAAAGCTTAGCCACATTGTAATGAAGTTCTGTTGCTTGTTCAATTTTTGTAATGGTATAATTCTTGCAGACATGCCCACAAGAACACTGTGACAGATGTAAAATGGAACAAAAACGGGAACTGGTTATTAACTTCTTCACGTGACCACCTTATCAAAATATTCGACATTCGCAATATGTCTTGTGAAATGCAAGCTTTTCGGGGCCACAAGAAAGAAGTTAGTTGTGTTCAATGGCATCCAATTCACGAAGGTCTTTTTGCTAGTGGCGGCTCTGATGGGTCAATTCTCTTCTGGGTTGTTGGGTTAGTTTTATACTTTTTAAAAAATAAGTTATTAATATTTTTTTATTTAGCACGGAAAAGGAAATTGGGGCTATGGAACAAGCTCATGACTCAATTGTTTGGTCTTTAAGTTGGCATCCTTTGGGACATATTTTGACGTCTGGCTCAAATGATCATTCATGGTATGTTTAATGGAATTACGATATAAAAATATTTATTTAAACCTGTTTTATAGCAAATTTTGGACAAGAAATCGTCCAGGCGATAAGATGCGAGATAAATACAATTTGAATTTGCTTCCAAAAGATTTAGAAGAAACCGAATATGAAGAAGAGATTACTTCTAATGCATTACCAGGCTTGGGTTTTGGTGAAAGAAGTAGTAACGAAGAGGATGAAATGCCTGCGATGATCCCTGGACTTGGTTTTGATCGTGTCGAAGAGGAAAACAACAACGAAACAACTCATCGAAACAATTACAATCAATCTAACAGAGAGCGAAAAGTTCCTTTCTCAAAGCCGATTCCAAAACAATTTCAGCAACAGTGGAATAGTGAATCAAAGCAACCGAAACGCAACGAGTCGTACATTACTCAAAATTTTGATAATTCGTCCCAATATGGCAATTTTCAACAACCAAACCAATCGTTTTTGAACGCATCTAATCATGAGTTTAGCCCAACTAAATTCCAGCCACCTGTGCAGCAACCTTTTTTCAATGGCAACGATCCATCTTCAACTTTTGGAGGCCCGTCTCAGTCCAATTCGGGTTACTCAGACTTCAACCAAAACCCACTTCCACCAAGCTTTTTTGGTAACAATTCCAACTCCAGCGAACACTATCAACATCCTGCCCCATTTGGCAATCAGCAACAGTCTCAATTTGGTAATAGCAACCATTTCCCCAGCCAACAACCCTTCCAACAACCGCCCTCACACCAGCCGAACTACAACCATGCAGGCTATCACAACGAAGGACACGACCGACTGTCTCCGTACGAGCAAGCAAACTACCCTGTGTCGAAGCGAGTTCGTAGCTAGTGAGGTGAATTACCTAGTTGTCTCGTCCATTGCGCTGTAATTTAACATTGTTCTTGTAAATAACTGTACATTAACACCACTGTTGTCATCGTTCTGGATTGTTTGATTTGTTGGCAAAAGTCCCTCTCGTTGGCCAATTGAATTTCTGGTAGCTCATGAAATACGAATTAGTCAGTTTTTCCTCAAGTCTGTCTTTACAAGTTGGACATCGAGTCAGAAAAATCAATCTAATTCGCGTGTATAATGCCCATTTAACATAATGGCCTAAGACTATCCGGGTCGATTTTGGCTTGACGAGTCTTAAAAGTGACATTAATAAATGAAATTCGATCGATTTAATGTAATGCTTTGGCTAGAGTGATCACGAACAGCAAGTGTGACCAAGAAGTCTGCACAAATGCTTTCGTCACCCACTTTGGTCGAGTGCTATTTTGAGGTATACCTCTGGCGTAGACAATCGACTAAGCCAAACTGCTTCATCCACTGATGTCTATCAGCAAAGTCGACTGAATGAGTGAACAGTGGGTTTGGGCACAAGTTCGATCAAGAAGTTTCTCATTAACATCACGCCGAGGACTGCTCATGTGGTGAGGATGCAGCTGACGTGAGTGCGATACCGACGCCAGTGTCATCACTTGGTGGCGTGATTTGTCCCTTTCACTTCTGCCACTACAACTGGTTTGAACGAAGGTAGCGGCGAAGCGAGTGGTTGACAAGTGGCCAAATCGGTACATATACACCGGGTTGGCAACCAAATAGGCATATCAACAGTCAACTGTCAATTGTACACTTGCCGCCTTCAGACCGTTCTCGGTTGTCGATATATCGAAGCCAATTAGTGCTCACCTTCTAGGTCTACAGTGAACATGTCCTCCGAAGCAAAGTAAGTGGTGCATTGAATCGCATTTCTTTCCTCTTTCTTAATGATTGCTTTAGTGCTCTTACTGGCCCTGGTGTATTTGCAACTTTTCCAACTTTTGCTCACTTTCACTTTTACTTTAAAATTTATTTCCATTTATTGTTTTATTAATTTATTTTCCAAGTGATACATTAAATTGTGCCTTGTTCGTTCAATCCCAATTGTCCACTGTCCACTATTGTGAATTTTACTTGAACTATGATATCCAAATTGATGGCTTCTCTGTCTTGTTCGAACCGAACTTCTACCAATGTTGTAGTCACCTCGAGCTCGAACGGATCCGTCCCTGCCGATAGGTTAGACAATCTTGTCTTTGCACCTCCAATTGATATTTGGCAGTGCATAGTCATTGCGAAAATCGTGCATTGACAATATTTGAGCAATCACTTTGCTAATTATCTCACAATGACAGCCAATATGAAAGCCATCATTTTGTGCTTATTATCTAATTGTCATTATCTTTCTAATGACACTAGACTAATCAAGGCAGATTGTTAATTACTCTGCACTGTCAGTACTAATAAGCGTTTCATTGAAACAACAAATGCGTTCATACAAACTAAATTCGCTTGCGATGAGTCAAGGTTTGTTACAAGTTGTTTTTACTGAGATACAGAATGATTCAAAGAAAATAGCTGAATGGAATAATCGATTGGTTAATGAATATTTTAGTAAACTAGCCGGTGGAAATGTTTAACACGAAAAGACAAAGTGAACGTCATACTCGCAATGGCCAGTTGATCATTGTTCAATGAACAATGCTCTTTAGCAGAGCTACTTAGCTCTCCTTGGCACAGGAAAGAACTTTCACTTTGTCGTTGTCGATCGGTCTGTTCAAGCGACTTTGTTGGCCAGTTATCGACGGCAATTGGTTACAGCTCGAATCGCATGCACAACTGTTAGTTATGCAACGACCAAACTGTGGTCTGCCTTGAAATGTTTCCACTTTCTCTATGCAGAATGTTAGCTTGCTTCCATCCAAGCTGAGTTTAGTTGAGTCGTCAGTCGGGTTTGTCATCGATTGCACTTGAGTGCTTGTTTGTCTTATACGGACCATGGGTAATCGAGTGGCGAAAATATCTCATCGTGCAACCAAAATGGAGCCAATGTCTGTTGGAACATGTCCTAATTAATAACTCATTGTTCACCTGTTTTAACATTTAATTGCATTTACTTTACAGAGCCGATATTGCCTTGATTGGCTTGGCCGTCATGGGACAGAATCTGATTCTGAACATGGCCGACCACGGATATACTGTAATTTGTCGAGAAAATCCGATTTACTGTCAATTTATGTACTTTTGTCCTGCAAGGTGTGTGCCTACAACCGAACCACAAGTAAGGTAGACGATTTCCTCTTGAACGAAGCTAAAGGCAAAAGTGTGGTTGGAGCTCATAGCTTGGAAGAAATGATCTCCAAATTGAAGAAACCCCGACGCATCATTTTGCTTGTGAAAGCAGGATCGGCAGTGGACTCGTTCATTGACCAACTGGCACCGTTGCTTGAAAAGGGAGACATCATTATTGACGGTGGCAATTCTGAATACACTGACACACAGAGACGCTGCAAAGAGCTAAAGGACAAAGGACTCTTGTTCGTTGGATCAGGCGTCAGTGGTGGCGAGGAGGGCGCTCGTTATGGTCCCTCACTCATGCCTGGTGGACATGCGGAAGCATGGTAGTGTGAAGCCCTTTTTGTACTATGTTTCTCATAATCTTCTTAATCTCTTAATCCATCACTAGGCTTCATATCAAGGACATATTTCAAAGCATTGCCGCCAAAGCAGAAGGTGAGCCTTGTTGTGACTGGGTGGGCAATGATGGTGCAGGGCACTTTGTGAAAATGGTTCACAATGGCATTGAGTACGGTGACATGCAACTCATTTGTGAGGCATACCACGTTATGAAAGACGCTTTGGGACTTTCGCCTCAAGAAATGGGCGATATATTGGAGGAATGGAATAAGGGCGAACTCGACTCGTTCTTGATCGAAATAACTAAGGACATTATGAAGTTCAAAGACCAGGATGGAAAGCCGTTGGTTGAGAAGATTCTCGACTCGGCTGGTCAAGTGAGTATACGAACATTGGTTTTCAAAGTTGTATTAATTTCATTACACAGAAAGGCACTGGTAAATGGACCGCCATTTCAGCATTGGACTTTGGTGTGCCCGTTACTTTGATTGGAGAGTCTGTATTTGCCCGATGTTTGTCTTCTCTTAAAGAAGAACGAGTGCAGGCTAGCAAAATATTAGCAGGACCTGAAAATACCAGATACGAAGGTGATAAACAGGCTTTCATTGAGGATATCCGAAGGGTACGTGTGAACAAAACTATTTTCTAGTTATCACATTTTAAATAATTTGTTGTCTTATCCCTCTCAGGCTTTGTATGCCTCTAAGATTGTCTCATATGCCCAGGGCTTTATGTTGTTGCGTGAAGCCGCGTCCAAGTTTGACTGGAAGTTGAACTATGGCGGAATTGCCTTGATGTGGCGTGGTGGTTGCATTATTCGATCTGTTTTCCTCGGAAACATAAAAAACGCATTTGATAAGAACCCTTCGTTGAATAACTTGTTGGTTGACGATTTCTTCCGGGGTGAAATATCCAAATGTCAGGCTTCGTGGCGTCGAGTAGTGGCAAACGCAGTTCAACTAGGCATTCCCACGCCTTGCTTCTCCACCGCTTTGGCCTTCTTCGACGGTTATCGATCAGCAGTTTTGCCAGCGAACTTGATTCAAGCCCAACGTGATTATTTCGGCGCCCATACTTACGAGTTGCTGAACAGCCCTGGAAAATTTGTCCACACCAACTGGACTGGGCGCGGCGGTAATGTCTCCTCCTCTAGCTATAATGCTTAACCGTCTATTACATCTTGTCTATCAATAAAGTAAATTTATTACGGTTTCATTTATTTGTCAGATTAGAGAATATTTTCGAAACATTTCGAATTGATAAATCGTACCACGACTGTTGGCCATGTGGGTCACTCCACATGCCCAGACCTTTTTTCTTGGCTTTCATTTGGCAGGACTCTAAGCTACTAATCAACTTAGCCTTCGTTTTGGTTAAGTATTCATTCTCCGGTGATTGTACTTTTGCCAAACCATTTTGAACCAATGACTCGTTGAGAGTCCCTTTCGCAGCTATAGGAGTTTTCACTAAAGCAATAATTTGACTTTTCTCAATATTTCGATCGATCAACCGAAATTTGATCGGGTTTTCTATAACATTTAGCCTCATCCAATACGTTCCAGAAATGCTTGGTGAAACGTAAGCGAGTCGAACATTCACAAATGGGCCTACAAAGATAGAAATATAATGAGATATGATTTTAATAAATAATTGCAAATTTACTTTGATATAGTCTATGCCACGGCATTCGCAAAATCGGCAAATGTTCAACTTCCAATGTTCCATCCAAATTGACTTGTTTAATTTTTCCTCTTAGTTGAACATTTTTTCGAATAAATGACTGAGGTATTTGACTCACTTTAGTGAACTTAGATGACTATTTTTAAAAATAAATATCAGCAAATTATTTGTACATAACCACTTGAGTACTAACCAGCCTAACACCACGAAAAAGAATGACTAATCCAACAAGTCCAACTGTATGAGGAAAAAACTGCAAATTAAATAAATTAATGTTAATCATTTTAAGGTGAGGCACGTCTTACTCGAAAAGTAAGAATATTCTGGTCAATGTAATGCGAACATTTGTCGATATCAATTCCCGATTTGAGAATAGTGAGAATGTGATAACTAGAATATGGATTAGCTTCCGACTTATGAGAATCCATGCTCAAAACAGATGTTTGCTTACACAGAAAATGAAGTCAGCTGATAGAAAGGTAAACACACACAGGCAGAAGGACAACCCACTTTTATACGAATATAAACTAACGTCTCAGAATGTAGGGTAGTACTACTGAGTCAGTGGCACTGACACACATTGATTTTTCATTTTTGTTTGTCGCATTTGAATATTGAAATTTTAAATTCAATTCCATTGCCATGCAATTTATAACTGAGTTTATTATCGCATTAAAATGTTATATTTTGATTAATGGCAAAGTTTTAGATAGTCAAAAATTATTTTTATAGTCATGACATTGCATTGTAATTGACCCACAATTAGCGATCCTTCATATTTCGCAACTTCGAGATTTAACATTTGTTATCCAAACACGAGTAATAGCTTTGACATTGAAACTGACTGGAATTAGTGTAAATAAGTGATAAATCACTATCAGACCTCATAAGTTGGTTACGTCATTTTTGACTTGGTACCGAACATGTGTTTTCCTGTGAAGTGCAACTTGCATGTTTCAATGGACTAGTCACTAGTGCGTTTCTTTTGATTTACTCATATCTTTCTTATTTCATTTCAATTGTCTTCTTCAAGTGTTATGCTTTTCTTATGTCGGACATTCAGGAAGAATCCAAATGTAAGTAACAATTAATGCTGTTGAATTTCAATTAATTTGTTTGAACTGACATGCTTTGTTTTGTTTACTTAGCTGCTGACGTAGAAACAGCTACCAATTCCCAGTCTGTGTTTCGATCGCCAAAGAAAAATAAAAAAGATGCATTCCGTAAACGACGCTATACGGTTGGGTCAGATGTCTTTAAAAGTTATCAAAAGAAACGACGAAAGGACGATTATGTTCCACCAACAGTTTTTCTTCTTGGCGGCAACATTCACGACCCATTGAATCTAAATAGCATCAAAACCAGCGATTTACAAAATCACATTACCCCCGAATCATCACCTCTTCCCATTTCAACATATAAAGAAAAAGTTGAAGTCTTAATTCCCCCAAACATTAGAGATCCTTTGAATCTTTCTTGTCCAGAAGGACTCAATGAATCAGATTTAATATCACCTTCTATTTTAAAAAACAACAAACGCAATAAAAGGAGAAGAACGTCTTCCGAAACTGAACTCATTGAAAAGAAATCTGACCATAAAGGTATCAGTGATAAATTCAAAGATGACTCTTTTTTAACACCTCAGAATATATCGAATTTGAATCGGTTTAACAGAGATAGACATAATATTACAAATAAAACTGTCTCTCCTGCGTTTACTCAAGTTCCCACATTGAAACATACGCGGAATAATTACAATTTCACGAAAAACATCAAGGAAAATAAAGATGGAAAGAAAAAGTCCAGTGATTTACAAAATGAAACACACGAGTCTTCAAAGTCAAAAGGCGAACGATTTCAATATGGCAATTACAACCGTTATTATGGATATCGAAATACCCAAGAATGTGATTCAAGAATTAAATTTTTTCCAAAAGATCTCTTCCAAGGAAAAGATGTTCTCGATATTGGTTGCAATGTTGGTCATATTACCTTAGCAATTGCCCGTGATTTCTCCCCGAATAGAATAATCGGAATTGATATTGATGAGTCTCTTATTAATGTTGCATCAAAAAATATTCGTCATTATATCACAGAGAAAATTATGGAAAGTGAATCTCTTCCTACTTCTATGCCAATTCTTTATGGTCCTATTCAAAATATATCTTCTCAATGTCAACAGACAAGTCAATTTCCGCATAACGTTCTCTTTTTCGCTGTAAACTATGTTCACGAAAATGACGAATTTCTTCAAAACGAACAGGCAGAGTATGATACTATTTTATGTCTTAGCCTGACTAAATGGATTCATCTTAATTGGGGCGATGTTGGTATTAAGCGAATGTTCAAACGAATTTTTGTGCAACTTCGACCAGGCGGTTGCTTACTTCTCGAACCCCAGGCTTGGGCATCATATCACAAAAAGTCTAAAATGACAGTAAGTTTTAGTTTGTTATTTATTTATCTATACTGAGTTTATGTTCTATAGCCACAAACTCTGGAAAATTATCGATCGATTCGTTTTAAACCTGAACATTTCAACGAGTTTCTTCTTAAAGATGTTGGCTTCAAAAGCTGTGAATTACTCGGAACGCCTGAGCATAAATCTAAAGGTAATTTCTGCTATACTTGTATATTTAATTAATAAATTCTATTTTAGGCTTTCAAAGACCGATCTATCTGTATAGAAAAACAAATGTGTAATAAAGTATTATAAATATCTGCAATGTATTTATTGTATAAAGTACAAAAATATTTTAAAATAATACAAACTTGAACCCTTTAATCTGACTTAGACTTGTCCTTTTCCTTGTAGTAAAGAAAAACAAAGCTAAATACAAACACACCGGCCATCATTGAAAAGGCGCCTGAATAATAAGGATAAGCAGACACAATAAAACGCTCATATTGAGTATGCTGCAGGGGTCGAACTGAAACTTGTGTACTGGAGTACAGGTTGGTGTAGCCAATGCGCTTGTAGTCTACCTTAAATTGGTACACACCATACACATCAGGAATGCGAAATCGGGCAACATGTCGATTTGCTTCACGTTTCAAACTGGTACGGACAAAAGGGTCAATGCGTACAAATTCTAATTGAACATCAGTAGCTTCAAAAGGAACCCATTGGCCATTTTTGTAGGTTTCTATGTTAATCCAATACTCGACATCATCCATTACTGTGTAATATTCTGGTGCAGTCTTTTCTCCTTTGATGAAGTGGTCCACGGTGGAAACACGAAGAACACCTTCTTCTTTGAAGACCCATTTAGACAAAGATTTGGCTAAATCTTCGTTACCAGATTTATCGTAAATATTACTATCAGACTTTAGCTTTATAGAAGATTGGAAGAAATTGTCACTGAAAAAGTCCAAAGATCCAACAAAAACAATTCTGGCATTATTTCTAGCTTGAAGGGCGGAAACTAGGATAGTATTCTTTCCAACAGCATGGGGATACTATAAGTCAAAAAATCATCAATGAAATTGTTTAAAAAATAAAATAAATTACCTCAGTTATTTTCTTTGTTGGGACAAAAGAATAAGAAGTAGGGGAACCCATCATAACGTCCAAAACAAGCGGATTTTTTGGATCAGAAATCATGCCGATGCCTCGATATAAAATGGGGCTAAGAGTGGCTTTGTCACCAACAATTGTCCTGGCGTCAATCAGATTTTCTGACTTGGTGACGACAAGAGTGTGAGATCCATCATCAGACAAATCATAGTTCAGATGGTCAATCACTTGAGCACCTTCTTCATCAATCTCTAGGCCACATTCGATAGCCAATTCTCTGATAGCATCGCCAACATTTTCATTGACAGCTACCAAAACGTTACCTCCATTATCAATAAATTCGGTAATAGATTGAACATTAATGTTTCCACCAAATTCTACAATAATTCTTTAAGTTAAAAATCTAGTAATAATGAAAAATTTTGTCCATTACCTTCGACCGAAGGAGAAAATAAAACTAAATGCTTATACAGAGGACTTCCGTACTTGGTCAATGTCAAAGTTGCATCATCAGCTAACTTAAAACTTAAATCAAAGCCTCGATCTGTAGAATAAAGAAAAAATGATAAACTTGAAATAGAAATGAGCCATTTCAAATGACTGAATCTTACCTTGTAACGATTTAAAAAAGATCGAGTGAGTCTCCTTGATGGATAAATGGTCCAAAAGAACTAAAGTAGACCCATTTGCCCACACGGTCTGTAGATAGACCAGAGAAAGAAGAAGCGAAAGCCAAAGCGGTGACATGACGCCCAGAATTGAACTAATGACCGGCGATGGACCACTCTTACCGACGTGTATCAATGAGGGGCTATACACACATAAATAGACATTTGGGCTACTCACAAACAGCGTGCTTTGTTTGTATGTTTGCGTTGAGGCGAAGAGGTCACCTGCTCTGTTTGATGTTTTGTTGAATTCTTGGATACTGGCACTTTTCTTCGGTCAAAATGTATAAAGTGTTAGTCAAACACCGAAAACGTGAAATCTTCAATGCCCTTCGGAATGGGATCATCTCGGCTCGTTCCAGTCAAATTTCTCAAAGGCAACTTTCTTCTGGTTTGATTGAAGTTTTCGTTGACGACCAGCCAGTTAAAGTAGAACCTGGAACAAGCGTGCTTGAAGCTTGTGCCCGTGTTGGGGTCGAGATTCCTCGTTTTTGTTACCATGAGAGACTCTCTGTTGCTGGAAATTGTCGAATGTGTTTAGTCGAAGTTGAAAAAAGTGTAAAGCCTGTAGCTTCTTGTGCTATGCCTGTGATGCCTGGTTTGTGCCTATTTCACGTAAACTTTTGTCATAATTATTCTATTGCAGGAATGAAAATTAAACCAAATTCTGATTTTTCGAAAAAAGCCCGAGAAGGAGTTATGGAGTTCCTTTTGTTGAATCATCCATTAGATTGTCCCATTTGTGATCAAGGTGGTGAATGTGATCTTCAAGATCAATCGATGGCTTTTGGTTCCGATAGATCCCGTCTCAGAGTTAGTTTAGACAATAAAAGAGCTGTTGAAGATAAAGATATTGGCCCTTTAGTTAAAACTATTATGACTAGATGCATTCAATGTACTCGTTGTGTTCGTTTTATGAATGAAATCGGAGGTTGTCCCGATCTTGGAACTAGTGGCAGAGGTGGAGACATGCAAATTGGAACTTACCTAGAAAACACTACTTTGCTCAGTGAACTCTCTGGAAATATTGTTGACATTTGTCCTGTTGGTGCACTGACAAATAAGCCCTATACTTTTCATGGTAAGAAAATTGTTAACTTACTTAATTTATTAATAATATTTCAAACTTGATTTTTAGGCCGTCCCTGGGAATTGCGTCGATATGATTCTGTTGACATTATGGATGCTGTTGGCTCTAATATTTCTGTTTGCCAGCGCTCAGGTGACTTGTTGCGAATTATTCCTCGTGTTCATGAAGACATCAACGAAGAATGGTTGGCTGACAAGTCCCGCCATGCTCCTATTGATGGACTCAAGACCCAACGTTTGACTGTCCCAATGCTTCGTCCTTCTTCTGGATCATATTTACAGGAATGTGATTGGGAAGATTCTCTTATCTCGCTTTCACAAACTATTAATCACGTTGATCCATCCAGAGTTATTGCTTTAGTTGGACCTCATACAGATGCCGAGACCATGGTAGCTGCTAAAGATTTTTTCGATTCTCTTGGTATGTTTATTAGAATTGTCTAGATTTTAAAATTTTATTTTATTTTTATCAGGTTCGAAGAATTTGTTTGTTCATGTTGATGGACAACTAGACCCATCAGCTTTACCCAAATCAAAAGATCTGGATGTTCGACAAAATTATCTTTTCAATTCTGGAATTGCTAAATTAGAAGAGGCCGATTTTATATTGATTGTTGGTTCTAATCCTAGATTTGAAGCACCTTTAGTAAATGCACGAATTCGAAAAGCATGGAGAAACAGCACTATTGATGATATTGCTGTCGTTGGCCCTAAAAATTTAGACCTTCTTTATGATTACATATGGGCAGGCGATGACTTGAATACTCTCTCAGAGATTTATTCAGGAAACCACCCTGTTGCCAAGAAACTTAAATCTTCTAACAATGCAGTCATTATTCTTGGTCAACAAATTCTCAAGTCAAATTCCCCATCTAATGCTTATGATTTAACTAGAGCAATCGCTTCAAAATATGATGCTTATTTCAACGTTTTGCATGCTAATGCATCACAAGTTGCGGCTTTTGATCTTGGATTTAAGCCTAGTTCAGAGTTAAACATTGAAGACAACAACCAACCCGCAGTTTTGTGGATGTTTGGAGTAGATGATTCAAGTTTAAAGATTCCTAAAAACTGTTTTGTGGTTTACCAGGTAGAGTATTTTTGTTTGTTTGTAGTTATTTCTTTACTATTTTTTCCTTTTAGGGTCACACCGGAGATATTGGTGCCAATCAAGCGGATTTAGTTTTACCGGGATCGGCTTTTACAGAAAAACAAGCCACTTACATAAACATGGAAGGTCGTGCCCAACAAACTTTGGCTGCAATCACTCCACCTTCATTGGCACGTGTTGATTGGCAAATTGTTCGTGCTGTGTCTGAGTTGTCCAATCACACTCTCCAGTATGACAACTTGATTCAATTGCGCACTCGAATGGCTAAAATTGCTCCGCATTTGGTTCAATACAACAAAAACTTGTTGCCTGAAGCCACAAAATCTGTAACTAAGGCCGAACCGCCAAAGGTTACTTCAAATCAGAAACTGATACCTTTGCAAAAGGAACTTGTTGACTACTATCAAACCGATGTTATATCGAGAGCTTCCGCAACAATGGCAAAATGTGTTCAGGCTGCGTCGAAAGAACTAAACAAGAGACAAACCAACGAAAAAGTAGCTCACCAAGCATAAGTTCTTGTTTGAATATTATTGTTTTAAACTTTCTAGACAATAGCGGAACATTATATTTATTGTAATTATATTAAACATGAATTTTAAAACCTCTCTAAGACCTCTGATTATTCGCCAATTTCATTAATTCTCGCTCGATCTCATTAGATGATCTCGAAGGCACATTGGAATAGTCCAATCGTGGAGAGCCATTTTCACCGGTCAACACGCCAAGAATGGAGTTTATAAATCCAAGAATTCGTTTGCTGATTCGAGACAAAAATCCGCCGCCACTTGGAACTTCTACTTCCTCTACGGTGCCATCGTTGCGCACAATGGTGGTTCGAGTGTCCACTGAAAAATAATTGATAATAAATCATAGATAGCATTGTTTCATTAATTACTTCCAAGTAGATTCTTAATCATGTCGAAAATTCTTTGCAGAAAACCTCTTGGTTGAGGTTGATCTCCTTCAGCTTCGGGAATAGTCTCGGAATCAGGAAAGTTAATTTGTCGACCCATACCATCACGAATAGTGGCACTTTGACCTGGGGAAAATAAATTTAATATATTTATTACACTGACTGGTTAATTGACTCACAGTGGTCAATGAGTAGAAACAAGGCCATAGCTAGAACTAGTTTGCAAAGAGTCTTCATTTTTGTTAGTGTAATTTTTCAGTGAGCTCTCCAATAAAATTACAATAACAACTGAGGAGTTTCTAATTTAATTCATTTCTTTTATGCAATAAGTCACTAAGTCAATTAATATCAGCATTGTTTTATGTTTTCGAACATTAGCAACAATTTACGCATCAATTGTTACATAAAGACAAAGATTACACTTTATCACGAATATTCATTCATCTGTGAAATCAACTGGAAAGTCAGTGTACCCAAAATCAATTTCGTAATCAAAGTTTATGAGAAATTGATTGTCATTAGTGGAAACATCCCTTTCAAATCGGAATTTAATGACATTTTCAAATGTTGCATTTGTCATCTTGCTTGCCACTTTTAACAGACAAATCAAATTAATCGATTCGGTGAAAACAAACAATTATATTATATTCAAGGATATAAAAATATTAACTTCAATAATTGGACAAATGCCATTAAATGATTGTCAAGGCCAAATATATAGCTTTAAGGATAATTAGTTCGAAAAATTTAAACGATATGATTTATTGATACATAGCAAGTTAAAATTACTAGCACTGTGCAAACTATCAATGAGAACTTGACACATGACTGTCATCGTGACATGAATAATGCTGTTTATGTTTTGTTTGAACTATGAGCTCGCTCTTATTGCCGAAACAATGAAATGATCGCCATCCAGGACCAGAGCTT
Organism: Rhizoglyphus robini; assembly: GCA_023373905.1. Classification (NCBI taxonomy): domain Eukaryota; kingdom Metazoa; phylum Arthropoda; class Arachnida; order Sarcoptiformes; family Acaridae; genus Rhizoglyphus; species Rhizoglyphus robini. The sequence goes on along the minus strand of JAKIJQ010000001.1, from coordinate 5,217,383 downwards.
TAAGCCAAACGTATCCGAAGAAACAACTCCATTGGGGGTGTTTCTTGTCAAATCTGACAGTAGCGAGGAGAAGTTGCTATTTCGTTATCCTTATGTGATTGAAGAATCTCTGCCTTCGATCAAAGTGAAGCAAAGTAAATATGCCTTAGTTATTCCGAACAAACAAGAAACTTTGCCTGGCACAGTCAACGATCCATCAGGCACTGGACTCACTGCCTTACTGCCTGCCTACACCGAATTAACTTCCTCTATAACACTTGATATAAACGACCAAGAAGAGATAACTAAAGTAATTGGCATCACGGATTCTGCCTTTTCAAATCTATTTGGAGTAGTGAAACACAGACTCTGTGACCAAAAGTTTGAATTAAAAGTTGACAACGTACGCTTCGTTGGCCATCCAACTTTGTTGGACAACAATCAATGTTTTCATGTGGTGTTTGCTTTGAAAGCTAATGCGTCACACGATGTTGTAAAATGTTACCACGAACTAAGCCAACATATTGCAATAGCACTAAAGTCAGAAGAGAATCGATGTAACTATTTTTCCGAACAAACCAAGATAATGGTAACTTGTCATGACGAGATTGCGGCTGCACAAGCTAATAAAAATGTTCAAAACCAAGTCGTCAATTACCAATGCCCTTCTCCTTACAAGATTATTTTGGACAGAAGTAAATTGGCAGATATCTTGAAGAATATCTTCATTCAGCTTCTGAACGATGGTGTTGTACATATCCGTGTGAACGAATGGATTAACGTAAACTTTTGTTTGCCTCAAAAAGTGCATCGAAAACTAGTGCCATCCCAAACAGCTCCTCCAATAACTCCTGCTAATATCCAAGCTTGTCTGGAAAGGCTCAGGCCGTATCATACTTTTCTACTTTTGGTCGAAGTTTCTCACTTGCTGGAGACTTTACCTCATGATGTTTCACCTTCGTTTGTACGTTTAATACGAATAGCCAATCCTTTGAAAAATATGCTTGAATTGTCCGCCGATGCTGACATCACACTATCTCAAGTTTTCAACATCGTAGCTCAGTTGATTTACTGGGGAAAGGCCACAATAATATTTCCTCTTTGTGAGACAAATGTTTATATGCTTCATCCATCAGCACCAACAGATTATGATTCTTCTCTAGTCACTGAATTTGAAGAACGCTTCTCAAACGAATCTTTACTACGAATTCTGTCCAGATTCTCATTAGGCGTGTCTTTAAGTCAATTGAAAAATCCCATGGATAGTGCCGACCAACAATGTAAATTGGTGCAAATGATTATTTGGATGTTGAGAAAGCGGTTATTGTTACAATTCCACACTTACGTAGTGTTTGTTCCTTTAGGGAATGGATCGCCTTTTATAATGCAAAGGTTGTCATTTACACAACCGTTGCAAGAACGGCCCCAAAGCTCATCTACTGATTTGAATGATGCATCTACCATGGCGAGTTCATATCAAAGTGAAAGTTCTCTTGGAATAAGTCCAGCGAACACACATTTCAACGAGTATGCACTACACTCGCAATCTACCATCAGGACTGAACTGGATAAATCAGAAGTCAAAGAATCAGCAGAATTAGTCTTGCGTGGTATTGGCTTAAATCAAGAAGAAATAAATGCAATCTTGTCCACGCCTGCAGCGAACAATTGGGATGATATTCAACTGTTTGCCAAGTTATGTCCCTACTTCGATGGCCATCATCACATCGAGGACATTATGTACTATGAAAATTTGCGACGAAGTCAGATTTTAACTTTGATTGACAAATTTCGAGATGTTCTACTGGTCTTCCAATATGAAGATACTACTGTCGACAAACTTCAGCCTTATGACACGCTTTAAATAAATAATTGATTTTTAATAAACAAAATGGAAAAATAAACATATTCGTATATTTATCTTTATTGTTAAAATTATAAAAATTCCTAAAATTTTCTATAAAAAATTGATTCAAAAAATCAATTATCTTTTTTGTAATGTCTAAATTGTGGCTTCAACTCCCACATGTTTTTGTGTGGATTCTTAGCATTATAGTTACAAATTTCTTTGAGTATTTCTTTCAAATATGGCTGTAAAATAAATATATCTTAGGCAATTAAAATAGTAGCATTAAACTTACAACTGGTTGCTTGGTAATTCGTTCTAGATCCTTGATGTTGTAGTATTGGTGTTTCTCGAAAGCTGAAAATAATGCATTTTGAACGACATCTTTGTCGTCTCGCATCTTTTTCCCTTCTGCCTTCTTTCTTAAATCATTCTCAATCTAAATTATATGTCAATTAGTTTGAGATAATGCATAATTAGCTTTTTACTCACCTCACTACGATGAGCATTGATTGGTTTGAAGTTATTTACTGCTCTGTCGATTTTCTGGACCACTTTAGTAGGCTGTGAAGCAATTCTAATCGATTCTTTCTTAAGCAGCATGTAGCGTGCATCACCAACTGGCCTGCATTCTCCTTTTTGCACTATTGAACCTTCAAGAGCTAAAGATTTGTTCTCATCTTAAAAAAATATTAATATTTCTGCAAATTAATACAAATAACTTTCACATACTTTGAGAAAATACTGCTAAAGTTTGATTTCTAATATCAGAAATGGCAAATTTGTGCTCTCCCAAAGCTTGTTTGGCAGCATTTTTTGCGGCTAGAGAATTTGATGCCGAATTGGCTTGTATCGGATCACTTTTATCCTCTGTCAAACTAAAAAATATCTCTGGTGCTTTGTCATCTTTTCTATTTAATAAAGTACAAAAAATGAATAAATTGTGAAAATAAATTCAGTCTACTTACGGAATGATCTTAAGTCGACCTACTTCGGTCATTGGCTTTTGTTGTTCCCATCTCTGTGAAATGTACTTCGGAACTTTAACAAGCCACACGCCACGACCAGCATTGGAACAATCGAGATCAACAGTGGAACTCATTTGAACAACAAAAACCATGTAACACAAGCCAATTTGCAATAAAATTTGTAGTGCTTGCAGTGCAAAGAACGATACGACAACGAAAGATTGCCGACAACGCAGTGGTAAACACTGTTGACTCAACACATTCGAGTGACTTTTGCACAGATGGCGCTTTCGTCGACAAACTGTATCAAACTTTTTGATTCAAACATTAAGCAGCTTAAATTTTAAGCTAAAGTGTGTACTTGAAAATTGCATTTTGTAGCTTTAAGTAGCATTTCATATTCATAATTTTGAATAAATTAATTAATGAACACAGTTTAAAAATATATATCTTAATAAGTATTTTAGTACTAATTCAATTTATAATTCATCATTTTATTTATCATGATAAACATTGTCTCATTTGACAATTTGAAATATATTTCAATTTGGATCAATTGTTATCGTATCATACAACTTATATGATAAATGAACAAAATGAAATATGTACACAATCAATGACTTATGGCTCCATGAGAATCCCAGAATTTTAGGCAAAAAATGTTATTTTTTTGAAGAACCAAAAGAGCCAAATCCCATCAGCGATGCCATTTGGTCGTTATCCTGGTTGTCTTCGTCAGAATCGTGTCGTTTTCGTTTTTTCTTTTCCTTTCGTTTTTCTTTACGATACTCACGAACTTTTTCTTCCTCTTCTTTCAACTCCTTGACTCTCTCTTCGATATCGTAACTCTTTTTGGTTTCTTCCCTCTCTTTCAATTTTAACTCAAACCGTGCCTTTACATCTTCAAGTGTACTTCTTTTCACTCTCATATTCATGCCAAGATTACGTTGATGTTTTTTGCCATTCATATGATCTAAATAGTTTATCGAGTCTTTCACAACACAGTCACAAACTTCACAATAATATCCTCCAGCTTGAGATGAGGGTGTTGCTTTAGAAATGACAACTGTTTTGCCAAGCTTAGATTCAAGATCTACTTTGAATTCTCGAGCCTTAAGATTTTCTCTTTTCTTCGGAGGTTCTTTGGGTTTTTGTTCAGATTCACTGTCCCCTTCTGCTTCATTATTGTCTTCGTTGAGATTATCTTTCCGTTTGCTTTTCAATCTTTCTTGCGCTTTTTGTTCATATTCGTTTCGGTCCCATTTCCTGCGAAAGTCAGTGGCGTCATTATTTGCATACATAGTTGCAAAGTATGAAATAAGTAAGTAAGTAATCGCAGTACACAAAGAAATAAAAGATTAAGCGATCCAAATGAGAAAATACACCATAACTTTAGCACTGTTTGCAAGCTTTGCAAGCATAAGTGAACGAGCAGCTGACAAGCTAAGAAGGCATCGATGGCAGGGAGTATCATCGATAGTCTCACCTACGGCTGTGTCTGTTTATGACCAGCTCCATGGCTGCATAACTTGCTGGCACCTGATCTCTCCACCTGATTCGCTCAATAATCGACACTTTACTTCTTCTCAAACAGCTGTTTCTTGACTTTCTCTGTTCGGTTGGGTCTGTTTGTGTTGTCTTTATTGTCTGCATGGTCTGGTTTAGTGAGTAAAGTGTAAGTCAGCACCATTGTGTTCAGAATTGTGTTCGCTATCATCTATGTTTACTTCTACCAATATGATCAATGAATTATTTTCAATGTTTTTTTATTGAATGATGCATATTTCTTAATTGAATAACTGTCAAATGTGGTGATGGTTATGGCCGAAGAAATCAAGGTATGTTACAGTTTTAATAGTTTTTTTATTTAATGAGAATAACATCTTTATTTAAAGCAATGGAAGTTTGGTTGTGACGGCAAGTATTCAGACTCAAAAGAAAATCAGGCCACAAATCGAGGCAATATCTCTACTATTCCTAGCTCTTTGGTATTTAATTTTGTTTCATTGTCTGATTTTGTATATTAATTATTTATTATTATCATTTTAGAATTCAAATTGTTGTTGTGATAGTAAAAATGATAGCCACGAAGAGGCTCCTGTTTCACCCAGTCGGGTTGAATTAAGCGATACAAACATGCCTTGGTTTCATGGAAAAATTACTCGCGAAGAAGCAGAAGCACTTTTAACGCCAAGAGAGGTACATTGTTATTTTATTATATGTTTTATATATTTTGCTTCTATATTCCTATAGGACGGACTTTTTTTAGTTCGTGAAAGCACAAATTTTCCTGGTGATTATGCTCTGTGTGTGTGTTTTAATGGAAGAGTCGAACATTATCGAGTAATTTATAAAGATAATAAATTGACAATCGACGAAGAAGAATTTTTTGATACTTTAGCCCAGCTTATTGAGGTAAATAAATATACTTTAACATATTTATTTATAGTCTAACTGTTCTTTTATTTTGACTTTATAGCATTACTGTTTAGATGCTGATGGTTTATGTACAAGGTTACGTGATCCTGTGGCAAAGTTAGTCAATACTGCAAATACATCCCTTTTACTAGACCCTAAGGCTTTTGAAGCTGCTGGTTGGGTCATAAGAATGAATGATCTTAAATTAGGGGAAGTCCTTGGCAAAGGTGAATTCGGCGATGTTCTATTGGGCTCACTACATGGCCAAAAGGTCGCAGTGAAAAAATTGAAAGACTCAAACTCAAAAGCTGCACAAGATTTTTTAACTGAAGCAAGTTTAATGACTTCATTGAGGCATAAAAATTTGGTCCAATTATTGGGAGTTGTTTTCGATGGACCTTCCATTTGTTTTGTGACAGAATTCATGGCCAAAGGGTCTTTAGTTGATTATCTCCGATCAAGAGGTCGACTGCACGTCACAAGTAAAGATCAAATAGCTTTCGCTGCTGACACTTGTGCTGGCATGGCACACTTGGAATCTAAACACGTTATCCATCGTGATCTTGCTGCTCGTAACGTACTTATATCTGAAGAAGGTGTTGCTAAAGTGTGTGACTTTGGTCTAGCCAAAGATCAAACCCTTGGCCTGGATGGTGGAAAGTTTCCTATCAAATGGACTGCTCCGGAAGCTTTGAGATTTGCAAAATTCTCAAATAAATCAGATATGTATGTATGATTTGGTTTTTGTGTTTTTGCTAATTTCAGCTTTTGACAGGTGGAGTTTTGGAATTTTATTATGGGAAATATATTCTTTTGGGCGAGTTCCATATCCTCGTATTGTAAGTTTATTTATTTATTTTGAGTGTATGTTGGTTCATTTTTTTCTATATATAGCCACTTGCTGAAGTAGTTAAATATGTCGAAAAAGGTTATAGAATGGAAGCTCCCGAAGGTTGTCCGCCCGGAATATATGAAATTATGAAACAAGCATGGGAATTAGACCCTGAACGAAGACCAACATTTTCAGCAATTTCTCAAAAATTGGATCAACTCCGCGCAAATACCTCCTAGGGAGCAATGTAACTAACATACCTTGCAAATGCATAATATGAACCTCCCAAGTCTAGCATAAATCGACGAAATCATCCATCCATCCGTCTATTGATATTATTGTAATGTAATAGTTGCTCTAGTAACACTCTCTTCCTTGTTGCGTACTCATCGGAACACATGTAAAATTATTTTCTTCGTGCATTTAAATTTTGTAAAAAATTTTCCCACTAAAATATCACGTGTAATATATGACCTTACGGTTTTGGAACCCTTATCAACCACTAATAAAGGTATGCAGTAGATGAGTGTTTGTGTTCATCTGTGGCTATACCTTTCTCATCTGTTTATTAAACATTCCAATTTTTCTCATGGACACACAGTCGAAGCTTCATTTGTAAACTTGTCTGTACCAGCTCACTTGTGTACCTTGCCAGAGAATACATTTTCATAGCAATAAAGTGAACTCATCCAGCATAAATAACTGAATCATTCGTTTGAAAAAGTCAATTGGTTAAATATAATTAATTAAATAATTTTATCATACAAGAATTATGACGGCTTGATGAAGTTAAGGAATGATCAGTGGATTTTCCAGAAATTCATTCAGAATCTCGGATCGAAGATGGCTTGTTCACAGGTTTAATATTTTTTGCCTTTTTACATTAACCAGTCTGGAACGGAAGCAATTGGACCACCGGAACCAGAAGCGTACAAAAAATCTAACTAACCGTTAAAGAAATAGTTGCATTTTGATTAGGCGAATCTTTGATTCTTCACATATTCCTTTGCGAATGGGAACTTATTGCAATTAATTATTGTTTCGGCTAGCTTCGATTGGTTGTCGGCAGATAATGTTCTCATATCATTAATTGCATTATGAGAACATGCACATCTGTTGTTGGCGCATCTTATAAGTTATTACACAGTTTATGACAAGTGACATGACAAGTGCTTTGAACAGATCTCTGTTCAGTGGACACTAACTGAGATCATTAATCGAGGTAATCGTGATTCGATAGCGCAAATTCGATGACTGGGATCACTTTGACTCGAAGTTTGCTTTTTGGCAGTTTCATTGACGAGAAATTATAAGTATTTCTTCTCGATAATATCTATCGATGATAAGTAGTAGCAAAATGTTGCTTACAAACATAATCGTATGATTATTTAGCATAGATGAACACATTTTGACCGAGGAGATCAAGTCAGAGTGGGTTCGCTTCCATGACACGCGCCAGTCGAATCGCTCGAATTGCACTCCATTGTGTTATTAGTCAGAACAGCGCAATTTTAATTGCTGACCACATCGCAATAAATTTTGCTTGCCCACAATCTTGTAGTACATTCTGTTCACTTCAATCAATGGCAATTTGATTTAAACTTTATTTAGGCAACGGCAGATTGAAGCATTAAAGATGTCAGAGATTATGCCCATACCTACAATAAAATCTATTGAGTCTATATCAGTGTTTAAAACAAGTCGTCTTACCCTTAAGTTAAAGTCCCAACTGGCAGTTGCCAATGAAGTGCCATCCGGAGAGACCCGAATACAAGTAACTCTGTTTTCATGTCCGTAAAGAACACAAAGACGGACACAATTCAGTGTATCCCATACGTTGACCGTGTAATCATTATAGCCAGCAAATAGTAAACGTCCTGAAAATGTGAATCGATCAAAAGACAAACAAAGTGATATAGCCAGTTCATACCACTTATAGAAAAATCTACTGAGTTGACACCAAAGATTATACTTTTCTTGGAATAATTAGAAACTTCTCTGTCAGCTCGCAAGTCAAATAACCTACACTGGATCATTATGAATGTTAGTATTTGTTAATTGCGGTTTCAACATACAGTAGCATCATCTGAACCAGTAATGATGGCATCTCCACTTGGATAGTATTTAACACAGTTTATATCAGCTTCGTGTCCCTCAAACGACTGAACACATTGACCACTGCGAAGATCCCAGATAAGTGCTTGTCTATCACAGCCCTAAAAGATTAAAAAATGTTTAGAAGATTGAATAAGTAGAGAAACTTACGGCTGATACGAATGTATTACTCATTTCGGAGGGCGATAAATCTATGGACATAACATCGCCTGTGTGACCATGGAAGCTTTGGATCAACGTTGCACACTCAACGTCCCATAATGCACAGGTACTATCACCACTTCCAGTTAGAATCTAAAGGTAAATAATTATCACAGTTGAACACTAACAATCGAACAAAACAATACTTGTTGGTCCGAACCGGGAAATTGGCAGCATGACATGTAAGAGGTGTGAGTTCCGACACATTTCTTCTTAGAGGAAATGTCTTCGTCACTGTACGTCAACGGATAGACAGTGACTTTATTATCCAAGCCACTAAACAAAGAAAGTAAACAATAAGTTTGACTAATTTGTACAGTGTTTCGCATACCCGCATGCAATGACGTTTCCGGACGGAGCATAGGCTGAAGCCATAACCCAAGTAGTCGGCGTCGTAATCGTGTGCTCCTGAATCATATCGGACCATTAACAAAGTAATTAATTAGGATGAAATAATTACTTTATTCCCAGTGAAAGCATCCCACACGATGACGCGTCCATCTTGAGACGAACTTACTAAATGACGATTATCGTTGGACCAATTGCATGATAATACTTTTCCTATGTGGCCTTTAAGATGTCTTCGAGGCTTAATATTAAGACTCACTACATTTTCTAATGAGTCGGCAGCTGTAGAAACTATAAAAGAAAAATCTGGTCAAAAAGAACAAAATATCTAACAATCAACGCACATGAAACGTCGTTCAGTTTTTTCCTTTCTTCTTCAAGACGAAGCTTAAGTCGATCGAGTTCTTTACGTAACGAGTCAACTGAATCATCGCTGGCGCTTGCTGTAGAAGCAGAAGCATGCAAGTCGTTTCCACTGGTTTCATTTTTGGTCGATTGTGGAGACGGCGACGCTACTTGTAATTTAGTTGCAATGCTGAGATCGCCATTATTTCCGCTGGTTTCTGTGGCCATGTTCAGTGCTGCAATTGGGTTCTTAAAAGAAATGTCCTTTCTTTTAAGAATAAACCTCCCACACAATTGACCGGTGAACTTCAATGACACATCCAGAGACTTCTGCTGATGCGTTGCCAAATATCGATTTGAATTGAATGGCTGACTGGGGAGAGGCTTGTCAACTGAAACATCACTGTGGTAACAGACGGTTCTACTGGTCGAGGAAAGATTCAATAGACGGGCTGAGCAAAAGATATGAAGCCGGGAGTTGAAGTTCGATTCAGGATGCAAGTTAAAGATAACGCCAGCAAGCACAGCCAGCTAGTTTGGTCAAGAGAGCACTGAGAGACATTTGGTGCTAGTGACTGGTTGCAGCAATGGTCTGCTGCCGACGATAGTTTGGTCTCACTCCGACTCGAGATTCATTGAGAGTGGGCCAATTTTGCAAATTATCCCGAGTGAGGCAAAGGAAACGAGTGAACGGACGAGATAGCGAAGTTAGCTCATCCGTTAAAAATGAGGATGAGCACGGCCACACAGAGGAGAACAAACAGAAACGAGCCTAGGCAAGCACAGTCATGGATTGAGTGAGTGAATCAATGGCCAAACGGCACCAAGATGAACAAAGATACGGCAAAGAAGTGGCAAGTCCGAGAATGGAGCACAATAACAACACCGAGCTGATGCTGCTGGTCTGTCCTCGGTGCAGTCTGCTTTGCCATCTGAGAATAAGAGAGTGCGCGTCGCTCCATGACTCCTAGCTACCTGCGCTCCAGCACGACCACTTTATAGGTCTTAAGAAATTGCTGCTCCCACCAAATGCATCCAGACAGACAAGACTGAGCGGACTAGCAGCCTGGATCGAGTACCGATTAGCCAGATGGAGCAGTTCTTGGGCAAGCAAGAAACTTGCCAACTTGACACGGACTGCCGTCGATACGACCAGATTGTCTCGATGCTATCGGTCTCAGTCGGCTAGTCTGGTTCCTTAGTTGGACCCGCCGTAACGTGCACCGGTTATATTGCTGCCCGTTGCTTACGTAACGAATGCAGGGTGCTCGAGGACAGTAGAAGGGCATGCTTCTGCTTCTGCTCCTCTTTGTCGCCATATAGCAGCCCCATACACTAGATCGTTCGGCGAGAAGCATTCCACCGAGACGACCTAGCCACCGTCGTCCGCTAACGGATCGTCGTGTGCGGCATTGCTTTCTTGACTTCTCACTGCAATCGCGCTCACCCTTGGCCACTCGGCGGCAAACAAGCCTTCCTTGTCTGCACCATTATCGTTATCCGGCCATCTATCCCGCCATTTGGTTCACTATGACGCCAGTCAACCACAATCAATTTATTGTTGATGCTGCCGAGCGTGTCTGCTACCAATGCTAGCTAGTCGTACAGCATTTTCATTCACATGTATCGAGTTGTTTCAAGTTCGCCAGTGCCATTCCCGCCACAGCCTCATTATTATCGTCTTGCATTGACACACCAGACCGATGTCATGAGGCGTACTCACTCAAGACCAACCATTACAAACAAACGGAACATTGTATCTACCCTTGCACAAAGATTTGAATGTCAGGAAATGTCTGACCATATAGGCAGTCGAGTCGGTCACCAAGATGATGTGTCCCTCTGGTCAGAAGCCAACAGCAATGTTCCCTCTGAAATGCCTTCCTAAACATCTTCACTGGACTACATCTGTCCAATTGACAATTCAATCCATTGATTCTCGACCTGCACCATATACCAGTTCTGATTTGATTGTTTAATTTTTTGGAGATCATTTAATGGTTCACTTTGCACTACAAAGAGGACTCCCGGTGCAAGTGACAAATTGACTCACTTGGTCTATATGTGTCGACACATGCTTAGTCTGTGGAAACATGGTTTAGTGCCAGCCCGCTTGAAAATGGCATTTTGTTCAGAAGCTCAGTTACTCTGAAGAGATTTGCCTCTTTTGTATCAGATGTTAGTCTTGTCGATACTAATTAATTAATCGGTGCAAAGGCTTTAAATGTATGATAGAACAAATGTGCCTGAATAATGACAGTGAATTGAGACATCGATTAGTGGCTCTTGAGGAGTTCGCTTTCGGTGAACGTAATCATACATTGATGGAATGAGTGGCCAATTTGCGACGCTCTAATCGTTGGTGACAGTGACATTTGCATAATTGAATTGTCATTCCAAACATTTGACAAATTGAATTATTGTCACAAGACTTTGTCAGTGGTCTGGAAAATACGTCTCATTCAATTTAGAGTCATTGGTGGTTTTGTACTTATCGTTGATCAAGCAGATAAACGGCTGACTGTAGATAGCTGCTGCCACTACATCACTCCACTTCTGTCAACAGGCAATGCACCGAGAACTTGGAGTAATCATTCACTATGCATGGGTTACTGAAAGACATTATGACTCTCGCATATTGACCAAGTGGTTGCGCAACGCATTCTTTGTGTTGCATTTAATCGCCAATTGCCATTGGCACGTAGGGCGAAATATCTTGAGCCAGATCGACTAAACTAGAAACTAGAAAAAGGCTATTTTTGTGCTAACCATATCGATTTTTCACCATATTACTTTAGTATACTGCGTGGTTATCGTTATCTCAAGCTTACATCTAAAGCTTGTGACGATTGATTTAATCAAGAATAAAAATGTTAGTTTGTCATTTTTTGCTAAAAGATAATTCATATTTTAATTTTTTTACTTAAAATACTTGGTAATATTTATAGACGAATTTTCAATGCATTACGAAATAATTGGTTTACTGGCTAATTTGTTGATAGTTTGAATGCTTAGCTTGACATAAAAACAAATGCTCTCGCATATGTCAGGCATAAAATAAAACTGAATCAAACGCTGTTTACTGTTTTGTACAAAGTGAATCCATAACAATCCTCTGCATTGTAGTTGTGGCTCATTGTCAATAGTAGAAAATGAAAAGTTCGAATGGACAAGATTCACTTTGAATCGATCCTCTAGTTGGGCAGAAGGCCTCACTAATAGATCTATGTCGTAAATGGCAATGTTTCGCTGACAACACCGATCTAGTGGCCCGTGAACCGACGCATCGCTAACTTACACGGCCATATAAGTCTGTCTAAATGGTTGCCGTCAATGTAAATACTCAGAAACAACACTAACAATTGTTTTAGTGCGAAGAACTTGGTCTAGCCAAATGACCAAACCAGTGGTAATGTAAAGGCGATGCAGTGGCGAGTGCCATGGCTCAACCTTTGTCGCTTGTCACTGGATCTGCCCACTTTTAGTTTGAATTGCTCTCTCCATGGTCACATTATGGCCGTCATTAATGGACATTCGGACAGACCCAATCATGTTGTAACCAAAGGTCCATTTGAGTACAGATTTTCATGCCTTTACTTTAGCTCAATGTCAGTCGCCGATTGAGAGCTGTTCTGTCCGAGTCAAAGGGCGAGAATTGATCAATTTAATTCCACAGCAAACTGCCTTATATGTAAGCAAGTACAGCCTAGCTGGACGAGTTGTCATTGGTAGAATGGACGATTGAGGAATTAAAATGTTGAATTGAGCTAGTCGACGTGTGGCACCAGTGATTACTCCGACAAGGCCAAACCATTCGAACAAACGGAGTGGTAATTTGTCTGCAATCTTTGCTTCCTCGTAGCCACTCAGCCTGTGGCAATTCCATTCGATTCTTGTTGGCTGTGGCTTTTGTTTCAGCTGGCTGGCAAGTTCATTCGGCTGGCTCGTCTTATCCAAGCGATCCTCTATCTCGATCTGTTTAATTGCTCCATCGTTGTGTTCGGTCGAGTTTATTGCGGCAAGAGCGACGATTTCTGGTTGTGTTGCATTCATTAGAATGAATTCATTGAGCCTACTGTGAAGCCAATTTGTCAGTCTTGCCAGTGTTTGCCCTTTCCTATGGTGCCATCTTAGCTATTTTTATACCGCTGGTGCCATACATGCACTCACTATTATCGAACTGCTCTGTTCTGGCGCAAAGGCTTCACTATTCACTTGTCTTTTTCAATTTGGCTGCAGCTTGGCTGGTGCACTGTTCCCTGTCTCTGGTGTCTCACTGTTGATTCTTCCGACTTGCACATTGTGCACTCTCACCATTCGAGTGCCATCATTCGCACCAATGAGAGCCAGCAAGTGTTGCATCAAGCCACTTGTTCCAACTGCTTCTCCAATTGTCAATTGCATTGGTCAGTGTCACAGTGTGCACTGCACACCTGTCTGGTCTGCCGTCCAGGCTATTGCTGCAAGTTTTCTCTGTGGGCAACATTGTAGCATAGACTACCAAGCACTTTAGCAGTGCACATGTCTGACTGTCTTCACCACCGCGATGGCATTTGATTACAAGCAGTGAACGTGCATTATCTGTGTCGTATTTTTGTCTCATCACTCGTCCGGGCTATATCATCACTAGGGCTTACATGCATTCTGGCTAATTATGGCTCACTAAGACGGTGCGAAGAAGGTCCAAAGCAGTGTGACAAGTGATTGCACCGATTCGTTTGAACGTGTCTTATTTCTGTGCAAAATGAAATGCACGCACCCAAACCCGCATCCGATGTCTATTCAGCTGGAAGACAGCCATCCCGGAGTGAACCGTCGCCCATTGCCTCGCCACCAGTTACTCGGCAGGAGAATGAGTCTGCCAATTGTCATCTTCGCACTGCTGATGCACCTCCACGGTAATGTTTGTCACCTTTCATGGCACTACCTGATTTTGTTTAGTGTAGCAACGCTTTTGAGAATGGTGAATCGGCTCTAAGAGCAATTGAGATAACTTAGAAGGCTAATCTCGGCTAAATTGAACTTAGCTTTTAAAACAAATGCATGTATCTAAATACAATGCATCAATGTATTCGTTACTGACCTATGAACATATAGTAGACAGACATGTCGCTAATTGGCCACAGTTACAGTGAAAATCTTTCCGATAGTGACAGAAACATTTGAACATGTGAACAAATAAATCATTCAGATGAACCATATAAGTAATCGAAACTAAAAAATTATTCTGTTAGCTGGTGTTCTAGTCTATGAATGTACGGAGCAGAGAACCGGGACTCCGAACGGCATTCTGAGTAAATTTCATTCATTCAGATTGGCACATGTTTCGAACAAGAGTAACTGCTTCCTTTTCTGTGTTCCATAAATCGCACTTCTTATTATGAGTAACTGTTTGGCTGTTAGGCTTATTAACACATTGAACGAGCATTGTAGGTTTGTTTACTTTACCCCAATTAATTGTTCCTTCTGGTAGAAACACATAGCGCAGATGTCGATGATTTGGACTGGAATCGGGCAAACGCCGTTGTCTACTACGGGCCAAACTATGTCAAGGAAGGTGACACACTCGAAATCTCTTGTCAAATGTCACGCTTCCAAGCGCCAAAATGGACTCACAACGAACAGGAAATTGAGAAAAATATCGAACGAATTAAAGAGAGCCAAGGAGAAGGTCATCAGACTTCGCGCATGGAGAAGATTACAATTCGAAATATAAGACTTCAGGACAGTGGTTACTACCGGTGCAACAGTTTTACCAGAAATGCTCATTTAGTAAATGTAATACCTGTGAACAAACAACACTCACTCATCGGCACCACTGGAAGACCGTCGCCGCTATTTCAAGTGCTCGAAGAGGAAAACAGCACAATTGAAATCAATTGCAAGCTCTCTGTTGTCAATCCCAAAGCCCCCGTTTACTGGTACTAGTTTGGAAAGATCATGGTGGTCATAGTTGAATTGCCGCTTTCTGTTCTGTTCTACAGGAGCAAGAATGGCAATTACATCGTGCCAGACAGTCGCCGTTATCACAAAGGAACGAACTTGCTCATAGTGAACGCCACTAGTGATCGTGATACAGGTGTCTACCTCTGTAGAACGGACAACATGCAGGCAGAAGGTGGTAACACTTTTGGAAGAGTTATCGAACTGCGAGGTATTTGACTAGTTAATTTACTACTTTGGATCAGATGTTTTTCTAGCACCGATCAGAGTGAAGCCCTTCTCAGAACGAGTTATGCACAAAGTCCAAGGCGAAAGTGTTCGATTATCGTGTAACTACAGCGGATTTCCTAGAGGCAATATCACCTGGATCATAGGTAAAATCGGTGATCTCGAATAGGTCTTTACTATGTTTTGTCGACAGGAAACAATCGATTCAATGAGCATCAACTGAACGCAAGTGGAATTCGACTTGAAAATGGACAACAGCCAGGAGATGTGTTGCACATAGAATCACTCCAGATGGACCATTCGAATACATACACGTGCTTGGTCAACAACAGCATCACCGCAAACGAGGGATCAGTGATTGTAAAAGTGAGAGGTATGTCAGCTCGAGTTAATGTAGATGTTTTACACCTGAATGTGCAACAGCCGGCAAGTGAAATGAGTCATTAGCGAAGTGAGCAATAGGCTGGCAGAGTGATCAACACCGGTGGTGTTGTCCTGTGCGTCAATCGAATCATTAGTCACTAATTAGCGACCGTTCGAGTGACTTCCAAATCGACGACGTTGTCGACTTGAATGGCCACTAATTAGGAGCACATGGGTCACGATGATACCGGCCATATAGTCGGTATGGACAATTGCTAATTAGATTTGCAACATAGCTTTTTCTGTTGCGAGGTTACACCGCAGTAGATTTATAACTCTGGCTGGTTGTGGTTGGTGTGCCAATTAATGGCGATACAGCACGGTGCTATAATCGTTACTAATGGCAGCCGAGGGATGACAATGAATGGGCGAACGGCTTTAGTACTATTAGATCATGTATGCTAATGTAGTAATACTGCTAATGGTGACAATTAATGTGCAGCTATGCGTGTGGCAAACTCAGTGGAGCCATATTTCACTTCTAGGCACCACTCAGCCTCTACATGACTCCCTCCACCTTGGCCAATCCCAATCCATTCGGCGTGACATTCGATTCTGACCGAATTCGTCACGGCATTCACGGATTATGACTTTCACCAATGACGTGCTTGGACATCGTCGATTGCGAGAGAGAAATCTACTTTCGACCAGCCAATGGCAACCAATTCGTCCAGGTGCGAGTCATTTCCGTGTTCGAATCTCATTGACAGTCACAAATAGGTGTTTGTGCGCGCACATGCCACTGCCAATGATCGATTTTGCTGGGCGTTCATTGCTGGTCTCTTGTGACAGTTCACATTTGGAAGCCTGACTGTGAGCTTCACACCGAGATTACAGATAATGAATACATGACTTCCTTATATCAACATACAGTAAAATCGCTGAATTGACATTCAGACCAAACATTCCAATGATTGATCAATTGAGTCATTGCTTAATTCTCTATAGACAATTATATCGTTCGTTTCAGTGCATACCTCAAGCTAAGTAACAATTTGTAGTTGTGCAACAATGTTCAAATAAGATATGCACAAAGCAGACAAATTTGAAGGTAAAGGTCACTTTTAAGTCAAACCAGCAGTCAGCAAAGTGAAAGGTACATCGACATCGAAGCACGCCACCATTTCACTTGTGTATGGAAAAGGCAAATGTAGCCGGGACTTGAGCCTTTAGGGGAAACAGACTAGCGCGACAGTGAAGCATTTCGCATCATTGGGCGTGATTGCTAGTTCGAATGTCACTGTTCAGTGTCACCTGCAAGTAAATGGCATAGTGGCGGGAGACAAGTTATGAATGAAGTGTCTAGGACATGTGCGCGCATACTTCACACGCGCTCACAGCGGCGGTGCATGGTGCATGGCGCTAGCTGCAAGCTCACAGCGACTCGGCTCACCAGCAGCGGCATTGGCGACTGAGCACTGGCAAGAGAGTTGGCTCGGTTGTCTTGTCACTGCGCCAAGTCTCGACTGGGAACTGAGCGAACTGGAGCGAATGCGATTCCATACCCAAACGAGTCCTCTCATTGTGCTCTGCATGTTCTGCCCGAAACAGCGACTGGGTGAGAGAGGCCGTGAGCACTGTGACTGTCACTAGTCCCCTGAAGACACTCAGCAAAAGTCAATCAGAGCCGACCAGAACAGAGTCGAGCCGTTTGCTGTAGTCGGTTTGCCGTGCCGCGTCTCACCCGTGTCACTGGCTAGTGAAGTGCTGGCGAAACCATCGAAACCATCCACGACTGGTCCTGCTTGAGCATTCTGCAGCACACTCGAAGGACATCACGACCAGCAGCGGCATCGCAGTCTACCAATACTTGGCGCTTGTGATCGTTACCGACGTTGTGGCAGAACACTCCTCTGGCTTGCATCGGACACGAATAGAAGACTACTGAAGCAATCGTCATAAATATTGATTGCTAAACGACGTTCTGTTTTGTTGCCTGTCTCTTCCATCAAATTGCATTCGTCTTATCTCTTCTACTATGATCTTGAAGCGTTAATTTTGTTGGTGCTCTTTTTTTTCCTTGTTTCACTCCTTTCTGTACCAAGTTCTTCCTCAGTTTGCTTATTATGCAATATCGCATCAGCCTCCAATATCGTCGCCATATATCCAAAGTCAAGTTGGCTCAGTCAAGTGCCACTGTGAATCGAAACACGGGTCTCAAATCATTGAACACGAAACACTCTTAAGTCACTTTAAGTTACTTTTTCCCCTAATTTCTCCTATGTTTGGTTTGTTTTTGTCCCCGGTTTTCTCCTTGGTTTCGTTTTTCACCGTTAACCATTATAAATATTTGGTTTATTTATTTCAACCTTCAACTTCATTTCGTTTGCTTATTTTCATTTTATTTGCTGGTCGACTTAAAGAAATATTAAACATCAAATTTGGTTTGTCGTTTCGACAAAAGAAAAGATGATTGTCTGGAAGATATGGTAATTGGAATACACCACAAAGTGCCCATTTTGAAGTGATCGTGCTGCTGTTATTCAAACATCACTCTATCCTTTGGCTCTTTCTTAGTGCCCTCCGTAATTTTATAAGCTTCTATTTGATTATATTCTTCAAATCTACTGTGCAATTCATTGCAACCAACCTCAGTTCATCAGATGGCCAGTCCGATAATCTACTCGCTTGCCCTACTTCTAACTTTATTTTGCTTCGTCGGTATGCTTCTATTATTTTCAAAATTCTATTATTACTTTTGCCATATTTTATCAGAATTTATTTATTTAATTAATTGAGCAACGCCTTAAATGCTCAATATTCATTTCAGTGGATATTTTTTTTTGCTCTGGTCGAATTACATCGGTATTAAGTGATAAGTGATGCTTTAAATTAAAGTGCAAACTTAATATTCGATAATGCATTTTTTAAACGGTCATATTTAGTCAATTGCAGCAGCTATTACTAGCAGTTACTTTTACTTCAAATTATTACTATATTTTTCTTTTTCTTTTCCAGAAAACGAAGTTTATATTAGTGGTCCTCATGTCTTGATAGAAAATCGTGAATTGAGGATTAATTGCAATTTTAGCGATCATCCATCTCGGCAAGACTATAATAATCCTAGATGGTAATTATTTGGTTTATTTTTTAAAGCGTTTTTAAAATTTTGAATATAATTTTTAGGTACAAAGAGGAAGATGACCTATCAAATTCTGATGATTATGGAGAACGTATTCAAATGATAACTTTAGGGCCAAGGCAATGGCAATTATTTATTGAAGATGCCCAAATTAGGTATTAAAATTGAATAATCTTACAAGTTAATTAATTCTTGCAACTAGTGATGTTGGAAATTATACATGTGTTCATAACAATCTCAACGCATCCACTAGAGTAAGGAGTATGTATTTATTTATTTATCTATGAGAAAGTGTAACTTCTAACCTGATGAACTTTTACTCTGCAGGCAAGCCGCTTCTTTATCCATTTGAAGAATTTCAAATGAATAACTACAAATCTGCCAACATTGTGGAAGGCGGACGCTTTTCACTAAGATGTGCCCTAGCCAAGGGATACGAAAGAGATGCTCGTCTCGAGTGGTTTAGATACCACGAAGATGATGCCTCTTCTGATCACCTAGCAGCTCATCTGCTCACTATAAATACGTCCGATCCACGGATTACAATTGAGTCAAATGGCTCAAGTGTAAGTGTGCTCACTATAAGTTCAGTCGGACCACAAGATCGTTATTTCTATGTGTGCAAGTCGCATAACGATGTCACTTCTTATAACAACACAATACTATTAAGGGTCAAAGGTACCGTTATGTTTATGCAAGCAATTTACTAACGCCTTGGTCTAATGATTTTTTAGATAAGCTCGCCGCTTTGTGGCCCTTTTTGGGTATCGTTTGTGAAGTGCTCATTCTTTGTATAATTATCTTCGTGTATGAAAAACGAAGAGTGAAGCCAGACTTTGATGAACCTGATAATCACCGCAATGATGAAGGGTGTGTTACCAATTACAGTACAATACCTCAAACTCATGAATCTTTTTCTATCCGAGCATAGAAAAAAATTCACTGTATAGCCCTGTCCTTCCATTACCTCTCTTTTGTGGCTTAAATGTATTCAAGATTAATTTGTTTTGTTTCTTCCTAGCAATTGGTCACCTCCAGACCGTGCTTCCAGATCTCAAGATCTTAGACAACGAAAATAGTGAAGATTTTATTGCCTCGTGACTTACATTTCCGTCATCGTGATTCGATGCAGAAAATAGTTGTTATTTATTATTAATATTTATATATGCTATACATCTATTCACTATTACTGTAAATAACTCTACTCTCGAAGAGTTAAGCGTCCATCACAATAGAACTGTCGATAAAGACCCCACAAACAGCACCCACACCAACACACACATACACCCACTCTGCTTTACACTGACACTACCTAGGGTTCTTCCTTTGAATTGTGCAATTGATTTCTTTTCAAAGTAACACCAACTTTGCATTTGTTTGCTTACCGCCGTTCACATTTGATACGAACTCAAGAATTTATACTTTGTGTAACTAAATTGTTAATTGATTTTATCTACTTGATTGGACGCCTGTAACTATCGCATAGACCAGCGTAAGCAAACATTCACGTTTCCATGTGCTCTAAACTCTGCCATATTTTTACAATCATTTATTGAAAGACTATCTCATACCGCGATGTTGCTCGCTTACTCAAGAGCTCACTTGAGCGGGTCTCAGAGCAGTCTCTTTGTAAGCACTTCATCTCTTTCTTTTCTAGTTGGAGTTTTGATTGAGTTATTACCACAGTTGCTGTTTTCATTTGTCATTATCCTTAGTTGAATCTTTATTGAATTATTGCAATATGTTTATACTGTTTAGTTGTGTTTAGAGATTGCTTATACAATACTTACTGATTCTGCTGGAACAATAAACTACTTCCAATTTGTACAGACACTTCGCCAAAGGCGCATTGAAAGCTTGTCTGTCTGAAGTCGACTAAGTCAAATCACTAGTCTCAAGTCTAATGGCTAAATCGACTCGCCAACTAGTCTCAAAACCATGAGAATGATTCATCAAGCCTGAAAATCACATTTCAACGATTCACCTCACGCTTAGTGTGAGTGCGGTTCTTTGCTGTGACATCCTTTTAGACTTAGAATTATCAACTCAAAATTTTTACTTAATTTTGCAGTGAAATTTTGCCTTTTTAGTTTGATTAAGGTAGAATATCTCTAGGAATAGGAATTGCATGCCTTAGTTTGACTTGTAAACACTAGTACAATTGCCGTCTTGTGATTCTAGTTTTAGTTATTTCATTTAAAGCACTAAAGCCATTCAGGGCGGTGGTTACAGTTAGAGTCAAAGATACAGCTTTAGATAAATAGTCACACGCAATGGTCACTATGTGCGAGTGAAGCAAAATTGATCCGCTCTACTGGAACAAGCTCTATTACAACAGTTTGACAGTTGAGTCACTCTAATTGGCGATTGTTTTGACCAGAGTTAGTAAATATTATACAAGCACTCTTATGTTTATTTGTTGCCATTTCTTGATTGCCAATGGTTGCATCAATTTTATTTTGGTTCCATTCATTTGAACTAATCCATTTGTGATATATTCAAGCGATCGATAACTTATGGCAAAGTAGAGGTCTTTGGGGATGCTTCTTTCCGGGAGCGTCGAAGAGGACCTAGCACGAGGCAGCCATTTGTACCTTTCCACTTATTGCTCCATTCTCTCCCACTGTTCATATATCTCAAGTGCCCAGGCAATAATACACTTCACCTCATTGAGAATGGAACACTTCCAGTGACTCCCAATCGGAAACCTTTTTGATTTGCTAGTTTGGCATGGCCTTTGAGGAATGACGCGGCTCGCTTAATCGCCGTTTGGCCCAGATGGGGTCCTCAGTGGCCTCACCTATGACTGATGGGCATGAATGAGCTGCAGTACAGGAGAGAATATCAACTGTGACACTGGTGCAGTGCATATTCGCTAGTTGTAATTCAATTGATTGTAACAGTCGAATGGCCATTGTTTGATACACTTTTGTGTATTAATATCTATATAAATGGACATTGTACAAACATCACAGTGGACATTGTTTGTGATGCATGCCTAGTATTTCCACTGACTAGCCAGCAAGCAAATCAATTGAGGCAAAACTTGATCGGACTGTTCGGTCGTGATAGTCTTTCTTTTTGAACTTACACTTTATTCTCAATCTATTCGTTGATGTCGTTTACCAAATCGCTATTTTCTATTCATTTGTACCAGCTTTCTTTCTAGGCAGACTGAGTAGGGCACCGATTGACCGCCAATAGTCCTGCTAGCCACTAGATTGCTGCTTTCTCTTTGGCTTAGCTCATTTGCTTCCAGTGATAGCCATCGTTTAGTTCACTCGCTGGCCTCTAGCCACTAACTGAACACTTCCGCCTGACCTCAACCTTTAACCTTTGTACAAGGAATGCAAGTAAACCATACCGAATGAACGCAATAATTTTATATTATTTATTATGACTACCACTACTTGTTTTTATTATATATTCTATATTGAACTATTGAATGAATTGAAATGATTGACTTATTTCGTTGTAATGTAATTGTATTTGTAAATCTGATTAATAAAGTTAATTATTGAATTCAATATATGTCTATGTACAATAAAATACAAAAATAAGTTAATTACAACGAAACAGACTTTTCAGAGAATCGTGAATCCTCTCGAAGAAAGACTTCTCCGTCAGCGAATTGCTTTGTCCGTAGAGACCAAAATTCTCCATTGTTGCCACTTCGATTGTGGCATTCAGTCTACGGCGTTGCTTGATGTGATGAGCAATGCCAATCAAGATAATTATGATCACAAGAAATGAGCTGGCAAGAGGTAATATCACAAATATAAGCGAAGGCTTCGGGCCAACTGAAACCGTATGAATCAATAAAATTATAAATATATATAAAGAAACTTACTTTTATAAATAATAATTTTAGTGTAGTGTGATTCGTCACTAACATCATTTCGAACACCATAGTTTAGATATTGAGTTCCATTTTCAGGAAAATAGTGGCTTATGTGCAGAAAACAATCAGTCACCACAATTGCGGAATCTAAGCACGACTTGTTTGATATAGAATCGGTAAAGAAATAACAAATTTCAAAATTTGAACTGCCATTGCAGGTAATATTCATATCAAGTAGAGAACCATTCTTTACAAAATTATTTCCCATGACACTAACATTTGAAATTACCGACTTGATATTTATGGTCAGGGTTACCTTTCCTTTCTTAATAACGGGTTGTAAATCTTTAGTGATATTAGCGGTTATTTCTAAATTCAATGTATAATCAGTACTTGTGGTAAAGTTGTGCACAAATGTTGAATTGTCATCGTTTATAACGGAGGAATTAGGACTATTCAAGGACCAGGCATATGCTAATTTGGTAAAATTACTAACCAAAATAGAATTTTTGCTTTCCAAATATGCCGTAAAAAGAACTTGCTTATTAGGCATGTAGACGAATGATGGACTATATCTTGGAAGACCATCTTGCTTGCCGTCTAATTTAAAAAAATCTTCAAGAGTATCTAAATAAATATCAATTACAAAGTATTTTTAAAAATAGATAAAATGACAAAGTTTACCTTTGATTGTTATTGAAATAGTTTTCTCTCCTACCTTCCATGCTTTTTGTTGAAGAAAATAAATATATACTTGCACTGTCATATCATATGAACCAGGTGGCACTTTAGAAAAGGTGTAAGTTAGCTTTGCCAAAGTAGTCCCAAACACTTCCACATTGACGGGATGTGGTGAAAGTTTAAAGTCAAATTCGTAACCAAAGAAAAATATTGAAGGATAGTGCCTGTCGAGCGACACGTAATATGTCGCTTCGATGTCTGTCAACGCCAGAATATCACCTTGTATCGTCACTTCATCTAAAACACAAAGATCGTTTCAACTGTTAATTGAAATGAAAATAATAAAGGGTTACCTGCATGCGCTTGCAGAAAAAAGAGAGATACAACTAGGAAAAAGAACCTAAATGGCATATAAACAGTATTCATGATGAAGGTGCTTAAGGTTCGTTTTAAGCATTGACAAATTGGTCTTCCAAACAGACCAATTAAATGGGTCTCAATTGCATCCACAAATCTTAATACATGTGTGGAGCACTAGGCGTAGAGAACAAAACAAAGAGACATAAACAAATGGTGACAGAGAAATGCCTCTGAAAGCAATAACAGTGCCACATGTTTGCCATCTAGTGGAGAGAATGTTAACTATTCCCAAGCTGATCATTTTACCACTATAACCCTTTAACGCTTGCTGGGACATTTATGTCCAGATGCTTGAAGCCCCATAACTATGTAATTTTTGACATTTTTAGATGTTTATATAGCTTAAAATGTTTGTTGTGAACTGGTCTATTTTGCTGTCAAGCCAAACCCCGTAAAAATTGTACCAGATTTGACAAAAACGCGTTAATTTGTATCAAAAACAACATTTTTCAAAATTAAATGTTTTTGGAATTTGGTGGTCAAATCAAATTTCTTTATTAATCAGTTTAACCTTCTAAAGATATGCGGATCTTATAGCCCATGCGATTTTAAGGTAAATAAGTACCGAGTTTGCCTAGGGTAGGGCCAAAGGCAAAAAAGATATGACACGATAAAGGCTTGCTGGTCTGCTGTTTTTCACATTTTGACCTTGAATATATCAGGTATACCTCAGGTCAAATGTCACTTGATAAAGTGGATCAAAGTTTACCAAATGAGCAGGATTACTCAGATAACTTGTCAATATGAACCAAAAGTCAGTGGACTCAAATAAAAATTTGTGGATTTTAAATTGTTTGCATCTACATCATGCATATCTGATTAGTGATCAGTGATTAAGTTTTGTAAACATATTTGTTGTTTGTTATTGTGCTACAGTATAAATACTAACAGCAAAGTTATAACAATTAATTGTGTTTAAAAAAAGACATATCAATGGTTCACAGTTGTGTATGTGGACATGAAATAGAATGCGCCACAATTGACCTAAAAGCTTACTTTATATAAATCGAAACAAATAGTTATTGTTTGTGAGTAGTACATGTGACCATGTAGATAATTGGCCTACTCAGTCAGTAGAACTGACAATCAGCTTGGCGCCCAGGCACGGTAGTTGATTCAATTTGTTGTGAACTATTGAACAAATGAAGTGAGTAAATGAGACCATTAGTCGATTGATTGATTGGACTCAGTGGGGAAGGAGAACATTGCTAAAGACCACTTCATTGTTGGTTTGCATGGAGTGGAAGGCGCTACGAAAGTAAACACGAATTAATGTCGACCTATTGACAGTGATCCTCGAGGAGCAATCGATGCCAAGAATAGAAACACGACAAGATAGTCCAATAAATCAACTGTAGCCATCGAGAGACACTGTACGGTGCATGATTCATGCAGCATGAATTGATCGGCTGAAAGATCTATTTGGCTGGACATCTTTTGTGTTGAGAGTTCACTGTTCGGTGACCACAATGGTCGGTGCACATGTGAAGCAGGAATAACGTAAAGTTGTCTCTCCAGGTTGTCTCTCTCACCGACGTCGGTGGCCATGCTCACGTTCGGATATTCACATTCACATTCACTCTCTGATTGTCTAGGTCAAAGCTAACTCCACTAAAGACCAGTTAGAAGATCTGGAGCACTAGTGGTTGACCTCAATCGAGCACTGCTATCTGGGGGCATTGATTACCCGGTCGGTCAGTTCGCGTCGGGATGACTGGTCGCGACGTCATTCGCAAAGTGGACACAATTTTGTCCGAACTCAACCAAACCACCGTCTTGCAGTGGCCATTATGGACGCATCCACAAGTCCACAATATATACGTATATACATGTATATTCGTTTAACGTCAATCAAGCTGCATCGACAGTGAATGTGAACACAAGTTCATTAATCAGCAAACGATTATAAACCTCATTTCAAGCGAAAAGTCACCTAAACCAACTTCTGTCACTAAATGCCATCGAAGACAGCTTCGTCGTCTGGTAACACTGGCCACACTGTTGCAAAGGACGAGCTCGAACGAGCTGTCAAGTGCGCTCCATCATGATTGCGAGAGAGAAGACCAAAGTGCCTACTCGGTCGCGGATCACCTTTGTCCACCGTTTGCCACATTACTCTCCACGTCTGGTATTCGGTCTGGGCATTGTGCAGCTTGTTTGTGGTATCGCGCTGGTCTTTCTGAGTCTGGTCATGTTTCGTTTTGACCGAGAGAAAGCACTCTCCTGGTCGATCTCGCTCCATTACCTTGAAGGTGTTCTTCCCGACCTGTTTCGCATTATCTGGCTAGGTGGCTGGGTTGTCACCAGTGGTCTCATTTCACTGTTCGTCAGTTTTCGTCCTTACAGCAATTGTCAGATTTATGGCCTTTTGCTTAGTTCGTTATTAACTATCGCCATAACTGGAGTGTTTGCTATTCTAATCTCGAATCATGTGATCCAGCACAGTGTCTTAGTCTCCATGCTGACCAAAGACCAATTTTCAAGTGAAGGGCGCGACATTAGGATAAAGCAAAGTGTTCAACCTAGTGAAGACTTTAGTCGGCCAAACCCAACTTTGTTCTTCAATGTGTTTATGTTGTGCTTTTGCACAGTAGCTTTTGTGATATCAATCGTTAGTTTCTCCATAGTTTCGCACCATTTGTGCTCATGTAGTTTGTTGGGCGGTAAACCTTCAGCGGACTACCACATCTATGACACCTCCACCTGGTCGAAAAAGGAACGAATCGTAAAGTGGGTGATGCAACAGTCCCAACTGAGTGACCATTCTGATTTGAATGTCCATCGGACAGACGTTTTTATGTCCGAAGATGCAGATATACAGCTGAATTGCACCAAATTGAGTGCCCTTCACTCAAGTACCACTAACTCTACCAAGCTGTCTCTGTACAAAACCTGACCGAGTCTGTGACCGACCGCCTAATTACTAATTTTCATGCTCTGTGAATACTCGGACTTCATTGTATTTATTACTCACAATAAATGGTCTCCTGTTGATTCTGCACTCCGCGCATATTCGTCTCCATTGCTGAAGTACATCAATACACGTGACAGTTAATTGCAATTGTCAAATTGTGTCAAAGTGCACTTGGTCAGTCAGTCAGTTAAGAACTAAGAAGTATATGCTCGCAACCACTGAATAGCCTTTTAATAAACAATTGACTGTAAGACTACACTATTATAGTAGTAGTACTAATGCTATAGGAGAGTTTGTATGAATTGCTTTTGAAGCTTTCGTTCGTGAAGACAACTAGACAACTAGATTGCATCAATTGTATTCGACAAATTTCCCTAACAAACTTGTATTCGACTAGTCATTTTAGTAGAAGCCAATTGTCGATTGGCGTCAGTAGCGCCCTCGAATGCAAGTACAAGTCTGCTTGGATGATTACAAACGCGCTTAGCCAATAAATACGGCAATCGCTGTTTTGTCACAGTAATCTGTTGGTTCGGTAGTACCTACTGGTTACAACAGGCAATATGCCACAAAAGCGAGCCAGACGTCGTCTAGTGGCTAATCCAAGAAAAATTGACTCCATCAAGGTCACAAAGACTAGCAAATTTTCACCACAAAAATGGAAGTTTTTTCAATTGGCCAACATGACCAAAGTGCTTCTTTTGGTACTGTTCACAGTGATATTCATCGTGTTCGGTGTAGCTCCGATTGTATTTCGTACCTCACAAACCATTCAACGAGTGTTTGTATTTATGAACTATGTCAACTTTGATTTATCCCATCCAGAAGAGCATGGTCTTGAGTGTACTCGCAACTTTCAAATTAACTCTAGCGATTTGGTCCAATTGGGCGTTTGGCATATTTTCCCTCAACGGAACAATTGTCCTCATTCATCTGAGCAGTGGACAGACGAGAATTGGTTTGCAGATGGAAAAATGGTGGTATTATACATGCACGGAATTGGAGGCACTCGGGCTTCCAGGCATCGAGTTGCACTATACAAAATGTTGAGTAATCAGCTACAATTTCATGTGATTGCTTTCGACTATAGAGGCTATGGCGATTCAAGCAATGTGTGGCCCAACTCAGAAGGCATGGTCAATGACACAAACACAATCTTCAATTGGCTACTTCTTAATGGAGTACCAGCTCAGCGAATTCTGCTGTGGGGTCATTCCCTGGGGACGGCGGTGGCAGTGAGACATCTCAGTTCGGTCTCTTTTCACAACCCGATAGCTGCTGTACTCGAAGCCCCATTCACAAGCTTTAGAGAAGCAATCGTTTCATTTCCTCTATGTCGACTTTTCACTTTTCTGCCATACTTTGAATACTTCTTCGTCGAACCACTAGTGGACAACCCAGCGACTAATTTCGATTCAATCATTCTTCTCGATAAAGTTCAAAGTCCACTTTTGATTCTCCACGCCAAAGATGACATGATCGTCCCTTTTAGTTTAGGCAAAAAATTACACGACGTAGCACACCAAGTTCAACCCATCAATGTCTCTCGACCAAAGTTTCATTCCTTTGAAGAGCACAAAGGATATGGCCATAAGAATATATTCTTAGATCCAGAACTGCCTCAGATCGTTGATCGATTCATCAAGTCAAATTTATAATATATCTATATTTATCAAATATATTGTATATAAAGAATGTTTCGTTTTAAATTGTTTTAAATAGAAAATCTTCAAAATATTTTAGAGTTTTGTTTCGGGAATGTCTACATTAAAAGCTAAACAAGGCCAATTAGTCGAATGATAGTCGATTATATTTTGCAGAGTTTCAATAGCACATTCGTTAAGTCCATCTTCGTCCAGTGATAGAGAACCCGGAGGATCACCAAGCAAAACCTTGAGACACTCTAAAGAAGAATCAGCAATAGATGCAAGATTGTATCCACCCTACAAAATAAATGTAACGTGATAAATTTACTTCCTTAGTTCTATCTTTCAAGTTGAACATACCTCTAGAGTCAAAATTATTTTACCATTTGCTAAAGAACTTAACATATGTGTCATTTGGCCATATGCTTGAGGAGACACGCTATATTCGCCCAGCGGATCACCTAATTGTAAATTAAATGTTATACAATCAATTCTAAAAATTGAGCTTTATAGTGACGATTTACCTTGAGCTGCATCAAAGCCAGCACTAACTAAAACTAATTCTGGACTAAAGTTGTAAGCAATGGGAAGAATTATGTTGAAAAAAGCCGCCAAATATTCTTTATCGCTCATTGGTCCACCATTCCAAGGAATGTTGATTATATTTTTAGAAATGTTGTAATTAGATTCAAGTTTTTCTGGATAAAAAGTTGCATGATCAAAACGATGCAATGAAATAAAAAGAATTCGTTCATCGTTGAGAACAATGTCTTGAGTTCCTAATATAAAATAGTGTAATTAAAACAAATTAAAAAAAAAGAAACAAGGCATTACCATCACCGTGATGAATGTCCCAATCCAAAATTAAAACACGACTAAGGTTATATGTCTGAATAGCATAACGAGCAGCAATAGCTACGTTATTGAACAAACAAAATCCAGCCGGAACGTTTCGTGATGCGTGATGTCCAGGAGGACGAACACAAGCAAATCCATTCAAGCATTCGTTTTTCATGACACAATCCACTACTTGCAATAACGAACCAATACCCAACTTGGCAGTTTGAAAAGAATCTTGAGTGAAATAAATAGAGTCAAATTGAGACTCATATTCGCGCAAATCTTTGTATGGCATAAATTGGGATTTTTTAATTTTTTCAATTGCTTCATCGGAGTGGCACAATCTGATTTGGTCTTCAGAAGCAATTCGACTATTATCACTAATGATATGGCATCGACTTAGAATATCATTTTTTTGTAAAAATTTCCACAAAAAGCTGATTCGGTTAGGCCTTTCAGGATGTGTAATAGCGCAAGCATGTCGACGCGAAATATCTGCCATCTTAATTATACAGGTTCGCTTCGAACCATAACTTATGTATTGATTGTCAGCGTGAACTCGAAGAATTTCGATTGCATTTGCATATTTCGATTTAATGATATCACTTTGAATTGGATAGCAATCTCGAGTTGGATATGAATGTGGTTTTTCAGGCAATAGTTCAAGTTGGCCTCTATATTCTATCATTGGATAATGACGTCTTCTAGGATTTTCTTCAACATCGCTTTCGTCGTGTCGATTAAATGTCTTTTGAAGTTTAATAAAATTCCAATAAGGTCTCAGAACTGAGATGAGATCCAGAACTGATTGCACAACTGATTGGTTGATTGGATATTTAAGCTTAAATGGAACCGGCGGATCTCCAAGTAAAGTTCTTAGAGTGTAGGCAGCACCGTCTGCTAGGGATTCTAAGCAATAGCCACCCTCGAGAATGACACAAACTTTTCCGTTGGCAAGACCCTTTAACGAGTGGGTCACGTGAGCATAAAAAGATGGAGTTAATAGCATTTCACCTTCAGGGCAACCAATAGCTAAGTTCAAAAATAAAAAATTTAAGTATTGTAAAATAAGTAAACATAAATATACCCGCATCATATCCGGCAGAAACAAGAACTAATTCAGGATTATATTCGTAAAATATTGGAAGGAGAGCATTATGCCATATTGCTAAATAATCCGAATCGCATAGTCCAATTTCGTTAAGAGGCACATTTATATTGAACCTGCGTCCTTTGTCTTCGCCAATGAAGTTATAGTTAGATTCTATTAACTCGGGCCAAAAAGCCCCCATTTCATAGCGATGAATAGATGCATAAAGAACACGTTTATCGTTGTAAAATGCTTGTTGAGTTGCCTGCCCATGATGGACATCCCAATCAACAATCAAAATTCGCTTTAGATCATATTTGTTCAGACAATAAGAAGCTGCAATAGCAACGTTGTTAAAAATGCAGTATCTGAAAAGTAAAATTGTTAATTATAATTTATGCTGTACAAATAAACAAAAAACATTAACACACCCACAAGCTTCAGATGCCATAGCATGGTGGCCGGGTGGACGAACCAAAGCAAATCCATTTTCAATATTTCCATTTACTACATTTTCCACCAGCTGAATTGTACTTCCTGCAGAATAAAGAGCTGTTTCATAAGAATTTGGATTGAAATAGACTGCATCGTATTTAGAGGATTCTTGTTCCAGTTTATCAGGATCAATTATATTGGCAATGTTTGATATCTTTTCTAAATATTCGGCAGTATGGGCCAATAGAATTTCATTTTCGGTTGCTTTTCGAGGCTAGTGATTAAATTATTAAATTGTTAAAGGCTAAGTATTTATTAGGTACCTCAATATAACGACACCTGTCGATTAGATCAAGTTCTTTCATACGTTCAAATGTTCTAGAAAATCGCCTAGGATTTTCTTCGTAATTTTCATCCCAGAGGCAGTAATGGTCAACACAATTCTCATAATATACAAATCCAGTCCTAAAAATTAAAACTATTTTATTAAAAATTAATATTAATAAAATTACTTTTTATCATTAGCATCTTCATTTAACTCAACTCGAGTAGAATCAACTTGATTTTCGGAGAATGTCTAAATAATGGTAGATAAAAATGTAAATCCCCCATTCATATTTATATAAACAAAAATAATATTATATAAAGATATTGCCAATATTTACCTTGTTAAATAGGTTGCTGTCCGCTTCTTCGTTGATTAAATGACTGTATGGTCTGTCAGAGTTTTGAACAACATTCGACTCGATGTCTTTGTTTGGGTCCTCACCAAGAGGCAGCATTTTGAAGAAATTGGTCCGAGAAAAGGACCCAAACAGTCAGTCTGTTTATGAAGCCTACGCTGATTGTGCCAATTACAAATCCAACTTGGCCTATTCACAAAGGACAGACGCATTGAAATGGTGAGTGATTTGTAAGTTACAGTAAGTAACCGAACGCGGTTTGCTTACATTATAAGAAAGCCTTACAATGTTGCCATCGTTAATTTAGCTGTTTTGTATGTGACTTACTCCACAAGCGCAAACGAATATAAAATGTAGAACAATTTTGCTATTGACAAGTGATCAAGTCCATTTGAAGACATATGGGCTTTATCACGCACAACATTACAAACGTATCGTGCAAAGTTGCTCTGCGGACATATATGAGTCTGATCCCGATCGAGTTGATAACGTGGAAGATGCGTTTAAACGTTTTACTCATGCCTTTTCCTGTGCATATTAGCACAGTTCCGCATTGTCCCTCTTATATGATCAACGGCGATTTTGCGTCTCGCAACATTTCACTGGTATCACTGTAGCATCTCACACAGTGTCTTCGATGAGATGACACGAGCATGAGAGGAAATGATTGAATCAAACCATTTAATTGTCGATTATCGTTCACCGCTTAATGCGCTGCTTTAGACGTTTACCGATCAGTCATAATTACCTGTTTAGACACATTTCTTCACGAAAAAGTACCGTAAAGAGAGACTAAGTGAATTTAGTCGTAAGTTAATATAAATTGGTTTTCAATCTATGCAAATACTTTCGGTACTACCTGGTGAGTAAGCAATAATAATAATTTTCATCTCAGAGGCATTGTTTCAACAGTTAATGAGTTATCTAATTAATGCAGTAAATACATCACTTGGAAGATGCTTTAGTTGAAGAGTAATTTATTGACTGTGGTAGTATATTACTGGCTTCTCAAAGACTGCAGCGAAATCGATCAAAATGTCTGTTGACAGATAGAGATCTGGAAAAAAAGCATTGGCACAAACATTAGCATCAATGCAAATGTGCTCTCCAACTGGTGATACGTTCTATTTCCGAATTAGCGACGCCAATTAGAGGTAACCATTAATAAGTTCTGATCCGCTCTTGCCTCAAAAGTGCCACTCGTCTATAATCGGTCATTCGATTGGATCAATAAAGTGCCACAAGTGTAAAACATGTACCACACTGAAGTCATATACACCGATTGTATCTATTAAAGATGCCAACTGTATATTAACTTTAAACTTTAAAGTGCAGTTAATGTACGCAATTGTTCAGAAAAATGACAAGATTTATTGCAAAAAGACAAAACACAACAAAATGGACCGGCCAGAGAAGTAAAGGTTGAGATGAGTCAAATAGTCGGTGACTGCCTGACACTTATGTGCTCAGGAGAGAACTATTCGGTGAGACAAAACACAAAAAGGTATGTACATGACGAGGAAGAACATCGAAAGATGGACCCTGGTGGGAAGTCGAAGAGGTGATGGGTGGGTGGGACAGAGGGAGAGATGCGACAATGAGGCAATGGGTGAAGTGTGGCAGTGATTAAATGCAACCATGCTTGCAGTGGTAGTTTCGTGAATGAGTTATGATTTGATGAACTAGATGAATGCGACGACCACTGCTGAGTGGCTGAGTGAAATGAAGAGGTGAGAGCCGACTTACGACAAGATGAAACACAAAGCTATTGGTTATACTGTTTGGAGCAAAGAACGTTGTTAGTAGCCGCCACCGCCACCTCCTCCACCATAACCACCACCACCGCCGCCATATCCGCCACCAGCACCGCCGCCGTATCCGCCAGCACCACCACCGCATCCACCTCCTCCACCGCATCCACCGGCACTAACGGCAATTAAAGCACCACCACCATAACCACCACCGGAACCGCCACCTCCATAACCGCCTCCGCCGCCACCGCCATAACCACCTCCGGCGCCACCGCCATATCCACCACCACCGCCGCCATAAGAATCGACAACGTATGGAACACTTTCTTGAATATACACCTTTTGTTTCTTTTCGATGACACTACAAAAAAATAAAAAAAAATAGCAATTCATACAAGGTTAGTTCTATATCCGGAGAATAGTTCTAGGGGCAAGAGCACTTACGGAATTGGCAAAGGTAATGGCAATGGTAGTGGAATCAAGATTTTCTTCTGAGGAATGTGTGCAAGTGCATATTTGAGGGCTTTCTTCAGCTTTTTAATTTTCATTTTCTTGCCAGACTCAACAGGTTGAAGAGTGACCAGAATGATGGCAAACAAGGCCAGACACACTAAAGCAGTTCGAAGACGCATTTTGGTTGTGATGATTACAGTGAATGCACAAGACTCGAGAGCGAATGAGCTTGTCCAGTGCCAGGTGAGGTCTTTAAAAAGCCTTTCCACCTTTGCTGGAAATGGACGTAACGTGAGAGCAACAAATGGGTAGCGAGAGACAGCGAGAGAGCACAGAAGAGCATCTTCTCCAGGAACGAGGGACAACTGAGCCAATTAGGCACTGCTCTGCACCCGATCATGTGTCCGTCACAGACCAATTTGGGGTCACAGTCTGTCTGCACGTAGTGCAAGCGATCGGCCTAATCGCGGACACAATCAACGAATGGCCAGTTGAGTCCTCCTCGGTCGGACTGCGCATCCCGCCGCAGTGCCATTACTCCGTGACCGGTGCGTTTCATCACCACACAAGTGGATGCGCCATACGCCGCGGGCAAAATGTTCACTTTCTCTCGCTGCAACTCGATCAGATCTTTCTCACAGGCACATGGCACTTCAATAATGCGCAACAAGAGGGCTCGGAGAGTACATGCCACACTGCTGGCATTACCATTATCGCCCATATGATTGTATGACCATAACGGTAACACTCGAGCTATCCGTCCGACTGATAAGACCATCAAATGGCCGCAATTCGAGGGCCAGCAGAAATGGTCCCAAGTGCATGCGACAATTCAACTTTGCCTGGGAAGGCGCGTCTCTTGATGTTATCGTTCGGTGGAGGCTAACAACAGATGTGGTGCTAGCGCAAAAC
This sequence comes from Rhizoglyphus robini, assembly GCA_023373905.1. Taxonomy (NCBI): domain Eukaryota; kingdom Metazoa; phylum Arthropoda; class Arachnida; order Sarcoptiformes; family Acaridae; genus Rhizoglyphus; species Rhizoglyphus robini. The sequence goes on along the minus strand of JAKIJQ010000001.1, from coordinate 5,182,989 downwards.
TGCGGAAGTGCTGCGAGATCGGTCCAAATGCAACATATTGCCGCACGGCACGTTCGATGGCGTGCATAAATGCATTCGAACATAAGCTCCGGTAAGGTTGACAGTGGTCGGCGACACCAACCACCGAGGCCAATCTATTTCCAAACTTGGTAGTCCCACACAAGGAAGTGCTCCATTCACATGATCCGCTTGTGAGAAGCAATCCGAGTAAATCACTTGGAATGCTCACAATTAGCCAGCGATTTCAACACAGCGACTTGCACGACTTTGTTAATTACTGACCATCACTGGCTCTCTACCAAATAGGTGCCAGATCGACCTTCCTTCTGAACATCATTTCCACTGATGCAAAACTGAACTAAAGTACAAATGCATTTGCGAACAGGGTCAACTCAGTCAAAGGTCACAGTTGTAATTTGAACGAAAGAATTGAACTATTCTCAAATTCTCATATTCATAAGCCAAGTTTACAATAAACTGATATTTGCAGTATATCGTCACGACAAATTAGGCTGACCATTCAAGATAATAATTAACTGATAATTAATTCTATACAATTACGTCGAACGAAACACACCATTTGGTTAGAGTGGATGTATTTGCTTGTTGGCACATGCTCCAAACAATGAGGACATGCTGATGCGGCATATACTTATACGAGCTTATGATGCACCTGTGCGGGAGGATAGCCATAAAATCTGTAACATAGCCAACAATGCGATATATAATTGAAACGTTTCCTACTTTTGCCTTTAATTGTCTCATCAAATGATCACTTCCCTTTGAATGATTTCAAAAACATTTAATTGTGCCAATTAGAATGGAAAAAAATAGTAAACGTGTCAGTAATCAATCTAATCAAATATATTCGAATGTGCCATAACATTAGTCTAATAAAACAATCGAAAAAATGTTTAAACGCACTATCGAAATATTCTAGTTGAAATTAAAAAAACAAATTAAAAAAAATATAATGTTGGACAAAACTGCTGATATGGCCTGATACACAAAGAATTTTTATTAAGTAATCAATAAAAAATCGGTATTTTTTAATGTCATTTTCAGTAAAGTTTTTTGCCTGTAATAAAGTCAATCTGAGTTAAACTGCCAATAGGATGGACGTCAGATGCAAATAGGAATGTTTTCGCTCGATGCCTTTCACAAAGAATGGTCAAATTGTATCTGGATCTAGTTACTAGATTCTAGTAGTTTGATTTGAATCAGCTGGCGCCAAAAAGAACATTCCACGCACACTAGTGCACCTTAGTTTCATGCGCAGAGCCATGATTGCATCAGGCGCACTCCGACCAACTATTTAAACGAGCCATTGCTCGATTTGACACTTACTTGTCAGTGTTCTTAATTTTGCTTTCTTTTGACTTGAAACAAGTCACTTGATCTAAGTGATCAGTGATCAAAACAATAATATGGCATACATTAATCGTCTCATGTCAGCACGGCCTTTGGCCAAACAAGCTCTACATGGATTGAGCATTTCAACTCGCCGTAATTATTGGCCTAGTCGATATGATCGATATGAAGGTATGTCTTTTCAAATGGGAATGTAGTTTATTCTAATTTAACATTGTATTGTATTGACAAAGAGATACAAAGAAACGTAGACAGAGTTTTTCGAGAATTTGATAGGGTCACAAATTTTCGGTTTTTCTTCCGACCAATTTTGGGTCGTGCAATACCAATTGAAACAAACAATAATGGACAACGTTTGTTTAAGCTTGAAATCGATTTACCAGACTTTAAACCAGATGATATTCAAGTAACTGTCAAGAAGGGCGAGGTCATCATCAAGGCAAAAAGTGAAAATAGCCATAACAGCATAAAACAAAACCGCGAATTCAGCTATCGATACTCACTGCCTGAAGATGCAGACTTGGATAAGATAAAATCTTCGCTCAAGGCTGATGGCTGTTTGGTTATCGAGGCTCCGCTACCCAAAATTGATGCAAAAAGTGATCAAGAAATTCCTATTAAAAAAGAATAGCGCGAAGCTTTGAAGTTGACTTTTGTCTATCACTAAATTGTACCAATCACCGGTCAAATTAATGTGAATTTGCCATCTTAAATAAAAAATATTGTTACTTATTACTTAATTAAATATAAATAAATTACTTAGTTCAACTTACTTTGAAATTGTCTTTGACAAACTTTGACAATGTCAAATTATTTTTATAATTTATTAAAAAATTTTATTTGTGTAACTGACTATAACATCATTTATGAACGTTTTGTATTGTTGACAAGCAAACCGAGTTAAGTTTGTTTTCGGTGTGTAGTACCACCCCCAGTGCTAGCCAAAATGCTTTGCTCACTGTGTACGTTACTGTACTTTTGCAAAGTAGTAAATAGCATCGTGTGTGCACAACTTGTGAAGCTCAAGTGAAATCTTTGTGAGTTTGACAAGAGCTTCTGTTTCTGTTTGAGTGGCTCATTCTGTTTTGTGTGAAAAGTTTGCAAGCACGTTCTTGGTATATTGTGGAAAATGACTTCAACACCTTTGGACAATCTCGAGACAAGTCTCGAAGGACTGGTGGAGAGTTTTCGTCAACTGGGAATCATCGTGAGCGATTTCCAGCCACAAGGACAAACTGCGATCAACAATAAACTGTATGTTGGCTTTAATATTGTTTAATTTAGCTAATTTTTTTTGTGGCTTTTAGAAATCAAATTGTATTCCTTCTTAAAGAGATTGATCGTGTCAAAGGTCAAGTAAATGACATTCAAGTTCCATTAGAGGTTTTCGAGTATGTTTATTATTTAAAATTATTTGCGACAAAATCTAATTTACATTTAATTGTAGTTATATCGACGAGGGTCATAATCCTCATTCTTATACAAAAGATTGTATGGAACGATCATTGGCAAAGAATGAACTTGTGAAAGGCAAAATAGACGAGTACCGTCGCTTTAAGGCACTTTTATTATTTGAGTTGTCTCAAGAGTTTCCTAATGAAATGTCCAAGTACCGTGCAGTGCGAGGCGATGAACGTATGTCATAATTACTTCATATTCACCAAATCAATTTATTACTTATTATTTTGTATATTGCCAAACGATTTATTTATTTATTCAATTGTACACGATAATTTCAATGAGCACATTTCTTTATAAATAGAATACAAATAGTAAAACATATCAAAGAGACTTTTGTTATTACGGACGGAATAAGGAAATGATGGATGATGAAGGTTGGCACTTAACGGTGATTATTTGATTAGCCACCGTCAGATGTGTGCGTTTGAGGTGATTAAGGCACGATACGTCTCGTTTAATGGCAAAATCGTAGCTTCCGAAGTGTCCAGTAGACAGTTTTCTCCCGTAGCCCCAATATTGGCGAGGAGACATCTCGGCTGGGCGTAAGACTGCATTGCGGCGTTAGGTTCGGCATAAATATGGTGACTGTTCACTGTCACCCTAGTAGAAGGCCTTTGCATTTGGTGTAGGTCTGCGCCATTCTCACATAAAATTGACCTTTTTGGGGACGAGTACGGCAATGTAGAGTTTGACATGAATGGTTTCCCATAAACTGTCTCACTGGTAATGTGCTGGCTTGAAGGTGTCGTCAAGCCAACGTCGCATAATTTGCTCTTCGAGTTGGTGTTGGTGCAAAGGGAATGGTAATCTGTCATTGGAAAGGACAACATTTCGTTGATGTCTTCTTTTGAACGTACCGACGACGTTCGAAGTCTTAAATTTTGAGCTGAATTAGATCGACATTCCCTCGGCTCGTGAAGAACATCTTGTTTCCGCATAAAAGCAAACAAGGTGGAGAGAACAGCGATGAGCACCAACACCGAAATTACGATTGGCAGTAAAATAGTGACGTTGTGGAATGGCGCGTTTGACGAATACTCCGAGGATGCAATGTCCGGATGTGCTAGTCGAATTATCATTGCTGAACCGTTCCAAGTAGTGAAGTTGTACGTGGCTTCGGCCATCCCTACAAAGAAACAATGACATTATTTAGATAAGAAATTTGAAATTACCTGCAGTAGAAGCAGCAATAACAGAGAGCACATAATCGCGGTTTGGCTCCAAATTGCTAATCACAAAAGGTCTCTGTTCGTGGGCATCATATTTGATAGAGCTGATCACTTTCCAGTGTTTTTGTTGGCTTTGTTTGTATTTGATCGAGTAATTCCGAATGGAACAGCCTCCGTTGTGCCACGAGTTAAAGTTCAAAGCTACCGCAGTGCTGTTTGTCATAAGAAACTCCTCTGCAGACGGAGAAATCGCCACAGTGCCCTTGGTCCTGGTAGTTATCATCTCACCTGGATTTAAAAACTAGTTAGGTTCATTTGGTTCAAAGTATTTGGTTTAGAATGACTCACCAGCAGTGGACTTGTCCTGATGCGTCATGTAGAGAAGATATTTGGTGCCACATTTTAGACCTGTCTCCACGTGTCTTCTCAGGTGAGTGGCCAAGGGTCGTTCAATCCAATGGCCACTTCCTTCTTCGCTGACATGCAAAACAAATCCATTTTGCTTGGAGTCATCACCATCCACTTCCCAATGAAGAGTGACCGAGTTCGAGTCAGTGGTGACCACTTCAAGCACAAGAGTGCTTTGCTTCTGTACGCTTAAGGTGCGAACGGTAATCTAGGTAATGATGCATAGTTATTGGTTTAATTCACTGTGCCTGGATGGCTTACCTCGTCAGACCTAGGCCCGGCCCCAGCCGAGTTGAACGCTTGCACCACCACCGAGTAGAGAGTGTGCTTCTTGAGATTGGTCAGGTAAGCCACTTCGAATGCGTTCGACTCGGCTCCACTTGCCTCCACATTTTTGTAGGCAAACTGTTCGCCATTTTCACCAATCGGGAATCGAGTGCCATCCACAAGCCTATAGCCTATGTAATATCCTTTCACTTGTCCAAATTGAAGATGCCTGTCAGGCGATTTCCACTTGATCTTGAGTGAGTTAGAGGAAAGTGGTTCTACGCTAACCTCGAGCGGTGGCCCACCAGGCATTTCCTCTGCTGTTCTGAAAGAACTCAACTGACTGGGCTCACTAATACCTATCGAGTTTTTGGCCTTCATCTGCAATTCGTAAACACACCAAGGATAAAGGTCGCGTACGAGGAAAGATTGAGCATTTGGGTCGTTGATGAACAAGTCCTTCCACACTTCGTCCGAATGTTTCGAGTTGCGCTTATGTATGTTGCTCTCGAAACATTTTGCTCTGTACTCGAGGATGAAGCCAACAATGGCATTGTTGCCTGCGAACGAAGGCTTCCATCTCACTTTGACCGATCGACTTGTGATCTCGACTATGTTCACATCGCGAGGCGGTTCGGGAATTTCTGTAATTGGAGAAAGTGCGTCGAAAGTGCAAATGTTAGAATCAATCATCGTAATAGGAATCGAATGGACTTGGACAATCGAATGGATTTGCACGAATAAAACGTGCTTAGATTGAAGCCTGAGAGTGTCGCTGCAGAGTCAGTAATGGGATCGACTGTGGGCATGTCGTGGAATCGTAATGCGGCCTGATCAAGTCGCCAGTGCACCCTCCGAGGGCTTATGTTCTCTTCTATAACAATTGATTACTGGTCCGCATTAGTGCAGTCAATAATTAAAAAGTGAACCCTGCACTAGTCTTAATTATGCTGCCTTTTGACGAGGATTACTGAACTAATGCACTCGGACCGAGTGAATCTATTGCCAACGCCAGATATGAAATATGAATCGTGCTGCTCGGCTCATTGTGCTGCTGCAGCTGACCACCACTAATGGCAAGCTCGCAGACCCAGAAGACCTACTCTGCATGTAAATCCCTGTTGGTTCTCTAATGGCAATCAATGGAAACACAATGCATTGGGAAGATGGGCAAGACAACAACACTTGCTCTTCTATTTGGCCAAGCACTCTGCAGCTATTTCACTACAACAATTGGCACCTTGTACGATCAGTTGAATGTTGGTGCTGTCCGAGCCGTAGCTGTTTGATATGATGCAAGTGAACAGGGCCGAGTCGAGTCGACGGGCATCGATGATCTCCAAGTATGAAGTGATGCTGCCCCGAGAGGTGTCTTCCTTGATGACGTACCGTTGGCTTAGGCTCGAATCGATTGGTTGCATGTCTCGATTCCACTCGGCACGCAGCACAGGATCGCCTTCTGCCCGACACTGAAGGGTGGCTGTTGAGGCCCTCACCACGGTCTCACTGGCGAACTTAATGGACACTCGCGGAGGTTGTTGCACCTGCACTTGAATCACTTTGCTCAGGTCCGTGCCGATGCTATTGCTCACCTGTAATGTGCATTCACACATGAGTCTTTGGCCATGAAGCATAGTGCATCAAAACTTACTTGACACATATAAAGACCGGCATCGGTGATTTCGGTTTCCTGCAGGTAGAACGACCCATTGGAAAATACCTGGTAACGGTAGCTGGACAAGATATCTCGAAATTCGTTAGGTGAATGAGATGTCTTCTCTTCGGGAGTGATTTCGTTGGAAAGCACAGAGGAGATTGCTTTCTTCCAAGTGATTTTTGGCTTGGGGTAACCTTCAGCCTGGCAGTTGATTGTGATACTTTTGCTCAGAATCACTTGCACGTTTTTGGGCTCAATGGTCCACTTAGGAGGCACGTTCACCACAATCTCGATCGAACTATTGTCGCTGGCAAAGGCATTGCGCGCTTGACATGTCCTACAAGCAAATGCAAGCAAATTGTTTAGATCGGTTTTTGGTGGTCAGTCAAAGTGATTACCATTGATCAGAGTCAGAAATGAGGACACTCTTGAAGGTGAGCAATGAGTAATCTTCTCCATTCTGAATGGTGATCTGTTCAGAGCTTTTCATTGGGCGATCATTTCTTAGCCAATGGATTTCGATTGGTTGGTCGCCTTCTATCACCGAACACATCAACTTGATTCGGTCTCCTTGTTTGGCACTTAGGTGGGTGGGCAGTGTATGTCGATCGATTTTGGGCGCGAAATGCACATTCATCTGGACACTGCCGCGGACAGGTCGAATTTCAGAATTGGCAACTCGCACTGAGCAAACGTAATCGCCTGAGTCTTGAGCCGAATGAACATCTTTGATTCGCAGTATTCCTCCATATCCATCTGTAATGGCATCGATTGATTGTCGGTGGTTGGTTGGCAGTACGTTTCCGTTGTGTTCCCAAGATACCGACTCAATTGGGTAGGCAATGACGGGACATCGGACAACTGTGTCCAGGCCGGCAACCACGCTCAAGTTGTGATGGCCCCAGAAAGTGGTCCGTAAATTGGGACCTCCAGTAACTAGTACTTGGCCTTTAAAAGCGACTTTACCCACTTCGTTGGTCGCCACACATGAATACTACAAACATATAAACTTAATACCTAAAAAGGTGTGTTTTGGACATTCTTACCTCGCCGCCATCCACTACTCGAATATTTGAAATGTTGACGAAACTTACTACTTTGCCGTCATTGGTTACGTGATCACCGACTCGGAAGCGAGACAAGTTCGGAATTGGCTGGTCATCAAGGTACCACCGAATTTGTGGTAGTGGAGTTGCGATTGCGGCACACCTCAATGAAATTGAGTTTCCATTTTCAACGACTTGTCTCTCTTGGAATGTTTCTAACAGCATCGGAGCTACGTCTCCTAGTTTCAACTCTGTGGAAGCTTGGCTCTCCTCGTGTTCCGACTGGACGATACATTGATAGACTCCTACGGTAAGATCATTATTGGTTGGGCTTATTGTGTGTTAGGGAGTAGCAGATAGTACCTATGTCCTCTCGGTGCACCGAAGCGATATGCAAAATGTGAGGCTCAATCAGTCGGATTCGTTGATCGTGCAAGTGCTCTCGTAATATGTCCACCATTGGCTTGGTGTTATGGAACCAGACAGGGGGCTTCACGGGAGGTCCACCCCGGCTTGAGCAATTGAAGGTACTCGGTCGACCCGCATCCACTTGTGCTTGTTTAGGCTCAACGGTCACTTCCAGGGGGGACACTACCTGCACTCTGATGACCACTTTCTCTTCAGCAATCGAGTTATTTGCCACGCAAATCCACTGGCCGTCGTGCATTTCGGTTGTAGCAGGTCGGAATAGCAAACTATTGCTTTCTCGCACCTCCACATTTGTGTACAGGTTGGCGGCCATGAACACACCAGAGTCGGTCTCCCGATACCACCTAGTGGCAAATTGAAAGATATGATCAATATTTCATGGCGCTAATTAAATGGCTGACAGATATGAACACATGTTGGCACTTGGCAAGTGTTAACAAGTGCCTAATCAAAATATACGACCGTCCAGAGGCATCAATTATTCATAATCAATGTATCGCCTTCACGGCTAACCTAAGATGACAATTCGAGGGCTGCCAAGGCGCCATTTGAATTTCGAGAAGGGTCTCAGCTTGGTCCCAGAATGAGCTTTTTATTGCGAGTTAATATTTAATGAGTGCTCGGTACGGACAAGCTTGTCGTTTGATCACTCGTTACCATCAATAATACAACACCAAGACAAAGGCATCAATTATTCACGCTAATTTTAACCTGGCTGGGTGCTGTCCCAGTGTTAGGTGATATTTTAAAATGGCAATTATTGTGCCACAATGGGTCGAACAGAACACAGGCTCACTCGAGCTGCCAATTGGTTGATCACTGATATTTGCATTGCGTGTTGGTGTTTTGCCATTTCGTGATACATTTTCCATCAGAGAGAGAGAGAGAGAGAGAGAGAGAGAGAGAGAGAGAGAGAGACGCCAATCAGAGAGATTATTAATATCCATTGATTTGATTAGAATGGAATGGTGTGACACTGGACTGGGTCGGGCAGAGGGCTCGTCCACTGACAGCTCGCTGCACACCGATAATCGGACTCGACTGGTACAACGTGGTGCGTGTCTCGCTCGAGCTCCACAATAATGGCCGAATTGACTGCAGTGACATTTGAGTTATAACACAACACATTATACCGAACATATATGCATTAATTTGAATTTATATTTATGACCATTGATGCTCCCAGTGGATAGTGATGGTGATGCTGTTGCTGCCTCTGGTGTGGTGTGCTGCACAAGTTGAGCCGCTCTGCCCATTAGACCCCATTGGCCCTTTGCTGTGATCCATTCAGATCCAGATCACACGCAACCAGCATAGTTATGATCGGCAATAAATACTGCTTCGTGACACATTCGCACTGACATTTTCACTATTTATGATACGACCCGGTGACGCTTCCCGGCATCTAGGCTCACTACCAAACCGGATAAATTAAAGCACTCCTCAATTTGGTCAATTAACTTGTTAGACTTAATTTTCTCACAAATTAATTTTGACCGGAATAAGCACATACACAAGCAAAAAGGATTATTTATTTTTACATGACTATAGCTATTAACTGGTTGCGATTAACTTAATGTTCACTGGTGAACTACCGAAAATGATCTCCTGCAGAGTTTCCTGTCTGGAAATATTGCGAAAGCAAGTTCAGGTAGAAAGTTGAAGTAGAAAGGTCTGATCCGATTCATCAATCGAACTATCGATTGGATCATTACATTTAAAGCACCTTTACCTAAAATCGTACATTTTCTATCTACATCGAAAATTATCAATTCACTTAAAATTTTCACAAGCACACAGCCGATTTAAATGATTTAAGTTTGATCCAGACATCGACTGCATGTACAACAAGTGAAAGTAAAAAAATTATTTCAAATATTTCCAATTTGACATTCTGACGAATAAAAATAATTTGGCTTTTCAGCACATCACTGACAAATGTTCAAGTGGAGGATAATCTATTTGCTGGTTAGAAGTGGTCACGGACAAGGCTCAATGGAAGTTAGTATGTTGAATGATCCGTGTCGATAATATAGATAATTGGCTTGGACAAATCAATTCTCCAAATTGGGGCTTGTCTCGCTAGTTGAGAGTCATTTGGTGTTAAGTAAAGAGCAAACGAATGTCAAATTAATTGAACGTTGCCTCGACATGGATCTGAATGAAAGTGCTTGTGGCCGCGGGTAGTGATTCACTGCCAACCAATTCAATTCCTCCCTCGGTGATCAATCAAAATGTTTATTTGATTAAGTCAATTTTTATTTAGTCGCTCGATTAGATCTGGCACTGTATGACAAGTGGAGGCTCCTAAAAGGTGTTGAGCGCATGCAAATAACAGAAGTAATCACTCTACCCGAGTGGGCCGCTAGTATAACAAGCAGCACTACATACGAATTCAATCAGCCTGTGCCACACCGAACACATGGGCACTGCTTCAATCGGCATACAATAGCAATAACAACAAGCCCTTGCCATTCGGTGGCAATTGAATTGTCACTGAAACGAACAAGCAGACAAATTTATTGCAGCGTCTCTTCTGTGTGTCTTATCAGGCCGATCCATCGAGTGCAAGGCAGCAGTGGCTCGACTGGACCGTGGCCATGCAATGGTCCAGTGTTCAGATTAATGTAAATTTGGGCTCAGTAAGGGAAGGCTTAATTGCGAAACAAGTGTTACAGTACAACGTGTATTTCGAGTGCTTGACACACTGACAAACAAGAAGAGACCGATAATCTAAATACAATTTGACAAGCGATTCGTTAGTACCGAGAGTGCGATAATTATTGCGCTACTACAGCACCATTAATAAATTGAAAATTCAACATCGAACCAGTGCAGAGATGCACGGTGCAAGTGCAATTGGCTCTTGTGCTTTGACGTATACGGACAGCGTTGTTCATTCGAAACGCATCGATCATGGCCCATTCGAAGCTTAGTGCAAGTGTTATCGGCCATTTCCAGTGAGGGAGACATTAGAGCACACCGAGCAATGCACGACAACTACGACCTGCATCGACTTAATCTATTTAAGCCTGTCAACAGCTTTCTATTAGAATAGCAACTGCCAGAGTGACGATGCATCTGCCAGCCGAACAGTTCGTCTCAATTTACTCGAGTACAATGTCGCATAATTGTAATTGCAACCAATCGCCAGCAACAACACTGTCTACTCTCACAATGCAAACGACAAGCATTGCAATGCACTCGAAGAGACTTTCAATCAGCATTACGTGCTTCTGTCAATGGATTATCGAATGCCGACAGAGTAACTAGTTAGTAGCGCAATTATGTACAAACTTGAATACGAGACATAAACATACCAATTTGACCATGGCGCACTGCTAATTATGACATTTGATCAAGTGGAGCTGTACTTCCAATGGCAATAGCTTATGATTGATGGCAATTGCCTCTGAAAGTATGGCCACCACCATTTGCATACCAAAATTTGGTTAGTGCTAGTAGGACCGAGTGAAACCTTATCCTAATTACGATGGAACAGAGAACCAAGCAACTATAGATGCGTCGGAACAAGACAAACTCGTCTGTAACAGGAGAACTTAATTGGTCATAATTAGCATCGACAGTGGTTTAATTGAAGCTAGACCAGTTGGCAGCACAGAGGAAACAAGGCACCATTACAGTGGCCAATAAATCACCAGACAATTCATTGGTGGGCCGACAAAATTAGTCCATTATCAGCAATCTCGATCGTCATCATCACGGCATCATCGAAACTGTCAGTGAAACTGTCTTTGAAAGTGCGGCTCGACTCGATTTATGAAGTATTACTCACCACTGACTAGTCAGTGATAATGGCATTTGCAAAGTGAAATTTGCACCGAAATAAATTATCGCCAGAGAAGAGTAATGGCAGATTATGTGAATTGCGATTGAGTGAGGATGACAATGGCCCATTGGAGAGACAATTTGGATTGGGCTAATTTGTAATGCAATATTGAATATATCAAATGCAGTCCCACTCACTGCTTGTTCCCTCCAAATTGGCTTCCAGTCATATCGACATGTAAGCAAAGCCATCCACCGGAATTAGCATACAAATAATGGAGAGAAGTGAACTCGACCGGCCACAGAGGCATCCAACCCAATAATAGAGCTAATTTCAATTGGCAACTGTAAACGCTATTTGAATGCATTGACAATTGCCAGTCTAATTACTGGCCAGGCAAGTTGCGCAAACGACACCGAAGAGGCTTAGTCTTGTTTGGCCTATATAGACAGAGTGACGAATTGGCTGCTTGCAAGATGGCATATGCATTTGCCGTGGTGGTATGAGCAATCCATTTTGGCTGACTTAGCCCGTAGCTTGTATGTATGTGCATATTAAATTTGTCGCTCAGTGGCTCCTTAGATGTGCCATATTTTCCTGCTCATTTCTCATAATTTCCACAGTGACAAAATATGATGACAAGCGTAGAGAGCGATTGATCGAAGACATCAAGAATATTTTCGCTTTCATTTGGCTGCTTGGGCCAGTGTGGGCTTGTAGTGTTGTCTGGTGTAAGCACTCTATCGGCATATATCATCATTATCTCGCAGTTATTAAATTATGGCATGTCTCGCTGCCTCTAGATAGCTGCATCGGTGCAATCGCTATTGACAGGCACACTCGCCGAGTGCCATTGTGCCCAATAAAACATGCTTCAGATGGCATTCTCACTCAAATCTCTTCCTTCCTTCCTTTTATCCCTTTCACAGCTCGCCATTTCACTCTCACCAAAACCGAGCTACACTTAACCAGAGCGAACCGCACCAACACTGCTTTGAGCAAGCCAAATTGCCATTCACCAAGAATGCACCGAGAGCACTTAGTGAGCGGTCTGAGTGGCGTTAAGGTGTCTGCTGACAATGAATGCAATTATCATTTGCGCTAAGCTGCTGGCCAACTTTGCACGCTTCCCACCGAATGGCTTAATCTGTAGCCCTCATTACGGACGCTAATGCCAAATGTAAATTCGCTCACACGAGGTAACTTCATGCCGAAATGGTCTTTCCGTTTTCCTTTGAATCGAGTTGAATGTTTTGAATGTCAACAAGCGGCAACACGATCAGTGGGGGATGTTCTAATTATTACCCAGGTTCGATATGATTGCTGCTCGGCAGAATAGCTGCATGAGTGGCACTAATTACTGCTGGTAGAAGGCAGCCATAAATAATGTATTAGCTGACAAGTAATGGCTTGTTTGCCTAGACTAGGGCCTCAGTGACACGTCCATTGAGCGTGTATCTATCGACCGAAGCACTAATCAAAGCCTGGTGGGCAAGCTGGTCACCAACGAGCATATCTGTCCATCTAATCGCTCGTGAAATGACCAAGCGAACCTTTCAAATTAGCCAATTGGACGTGCTGCTGGTCTGGTCCAATGAGTATACGTTACTTGTGCTGAATGATCAAGCGAATAAATTAGATTAGACGCTAATGGAATTAATTGTGGCACACCTTTGCCCACTGGCAGCCAATGAACAACCACAAGCGAATATATTAGTGTGCTTGTGCTCGCTTGAGATCCATACTGTGACAACCAATAGCCAGATCGATAATTGATAATTGACCAAATTGCCTGTTGCTAACGATGTGCTCATTGTAAAATCGGTACCTCAGCTCCACTTGACAATGTCAAAATGACCTTTGGACAGTGTGTAAATCAAGTTTCCAGACTCAGACTCAGGTTGCTTTAAGGATGGTCATTGTGCACACAGTTTGTTACGGACAATGTGCACCCGAATTCAGAAAAAGTGATTGGCAAGCGTCACCAATGAGGCGCATAATGATGCATAATAGCGTGAAGAGACAAGCGAGATACAAACCGAACGATAGTTGATTCACTTTAAAGTGTTGAGGAGATGAAGCACAACAAAGTGACAGACAAATAAAGCAAACGGCCATTGAAGCATTGTGTGAGCAATCGAATCACCGAGCGAAAGTGACATCGCACCAGATCAATGCCCACCGAATTAGCACAAGCCCGTCCGATAGTCTAATTGGAACACTGAACGCTGGCTTGCCTGCAATCATTTAGCTCTCACTGTCAGTGGGTCTCTGTGCAATGATTGTTGTGCAGAATGGCAATAATTAATTTGCCATTGAAATTAATGACTCGCTCTGGTGTATATCTTCATTAGTGGCATCCATGCAAATGCGTTGAGTGAGGCCAATCTAGATAAACACGGATCGAGCTAATGCATTGGCGGGACACAGCGACAGACAATCTCGCGTTATCGCAACGAACATAAAGTTGTCGATGGCAGCGAGCAGCACTCATTAGTGTCTTAATTAATATTTATTTATAGTGCCATTCTGTCAGACACATTCAAACAGGCTCAACACAATGGCCCTCCACAATGTCTCCTCTCCAACGAATGAGTTAATCTATGTGAGCACAACAATCACGCCTAATTATCACTATGGCATTCAATACTCGAACCAATGCTTGCAAATTCGAAACAAATTCCCGAACAGCTCTTTGTCCTGCCCAAGATCACTTCAGTGGGCAGGAGAAGTGCCAATTTGAAGGCATTCGACCATGTCACTCATGTCAGTGATGGTTAACGGCAAATTAGCCATTTGACGGTGTCGAGTGATGCAAGCTGAAATTACACAGTAAGGTTGCTATCACCTACCTGTAAGTTGACAGTGGCCAGGAATGAGCGACGCATGTCAATTCGCAGACCGAGTTCTGCTCGCAGCGAACTGAAGTGTGGGCCCATACTCGAGGAGCCACTCCATTGTGAGGTTCTGTAAGAGATGGAAACAATCAGAGTTAGTCAACGAAAGTACAATCGGCCAATCGATCAAGCATTGATGGATGGCCATGCACAGTCTCGCGATCCGCGCGACAAGATGATTGCCAATTTGCAAATGCTCAGCCCTCGGCTCGCCAATTCTCACTGATCAAAGTGGCCAATTTACATTGGACAAGCACTCAAACTTAGGTGCACATTGCCAAGTGAGAGGCAATTTTATTAAGCAAACTTCGCCACACTCAAATTATAACTTACAAATGCACTGTTCCAGTTATGGAAAATGTAAACATAGCCGCATTTGTAGTGTCCACTTGAAGTGGCGCCAAAATGCTCCTTGCCAAACTGAGCAAAGACAAGTGAATACACTTGATTACAATGTACTCAGTACTAAGCCAACACTAATTGCTTTCTGAGTGGTATTGCCATCGAGTCAATGCACCGAAACTACCAATCTGACCGTCTACTGGACAATGTGAACAAGCAATGAATATGGACTCAGTTCATTTCGAATTGGTTTGCTTACAAACGAATGCATTCATTTAAATATGTATACTTGTCTGCATCGAGGTGTGTCACCTTAGAGAAAATTGTCTTCAAACGTGAACAATTACATCAAGGCACATTGGCTCGATGCAAAGAGTAATTAATTCGGTTGGTGTAATTATTCGCACACTAGTACTGTGGTCGAATGAGAATGGAGAGCAAATGAGAGTGCATAAGAGTGAGCCGATGCAGACATGTCATACGCAGATAGAGTCATTTTTAATTAATTGCAATTTGTACTTGGAAATGGGCTTGCAAAGCTGACAGAATTTAGAGAAAGACATCATTCACCGGCTGAATGGAAGCATCTCTGGGCAAACAAGGTTCGGCTCGGCTCGGAGCAGCTTATTGCAAATCGGAGCAGTGAATGAGGCAAGCAGCCACCAGTGGTTCGGTTCACTGTCTCATTAGAATGCGTGCACGGACAGTATAGTGTGTGTCAGTGCATTACCGAGCATTACCAACTAAACTGTAAATTTAAAATCGATTCTATATTTGGCGCGCGGCGTCTAACTTAATTATACTCATTAGACGTTACTAACAGCCATTGAGGCTTGATTATGCCTTGCCGCCTTTGATAATGCCTAATGACTGGCAAAATAGGTGCACACTAATAGAGTCCACATCTAGTGACTAGTCCTCAGTTTGGCATCTACACTGAAAAGCACTTTGACAGTGGAAGGCATAGCTTTGTGCACAAATTACCAAACGTTATGTAAGAATGGCAAATGCTAAACAGCTAATGAAATGATGGAAATGGAAAAGCTAATAATGAAGACGGATTTGGACAAAGCCTAGCAATGTTTGTGATTTAAGTTCAACAGCGTAATGCTAACGCTGGCAAGCCAATGGAAATTAATAACCAACTTGATGTGGACCGATCTAATTACTCTGGCCAAGCAAATATCGAAACATTGTTCAATGCCAGTCTATTAGCAAGTGCACGGTAGCTGAGTGGAGTGTAGCGGTGGCGGTGGCGTGCCAGTTTAAATTAGAATAGATTCATTTGCCACTATTAGTTGGCTGTTCGTTAGTGCTGCTTGCCAGTCCACTTTGATTGAGCAGTCGGTAACTGAACCGAGCAATTGAATGGCAGTGATTGGGCAAAGATGGCAACAGAGGCCAACTGAGATAGCGGCTAGTGGCTTGCCATCGACACAAAGTAAACGCATTACGTAACATCGAACCACATTCATTGCAAACATTGGCCAGTGAGCCAAACAAACCCAGGCAAGCCGAGTTGTTTCACACCGCCAGTACTTATATAGAAAGTTTTGCGCCCAAATGAGTCGACTTGAGATGGCCACGATAAGAAATAATAAAATTAAAAGAATCGTTAAGTTTTTGCCTTTCATTCGAGCATCATTCGCTTCCTATTTCCTGTGGAGATAATTTTCTTAATTAGCTCAAGCAGGAGTGTGAGTGTGAAGACGCCAGTGTCACGGACACTGCAAGTGGTGGGGTCGTTTTAATTATCGCTGTGCGACCAACAAATGAGGCGCCACTTTATGAAATGTCCCTTGTAGCTGTGCTCTTTTCACTGCCACCAGATAGCATCGATTAGTTTGGGAACATTTCGACGCTTTGAACTTGCCATCACTGCAAAGTGTTCCACCACTGCCGATTGGTGTAGCGCAATGCACTAGTACAGTTAGAGCACTAAAGCATCCTGAGCCATGTAGCCTGGACCAAAGCATGAATGCCGAATGGCGAATGTAATATAATTAATGTTTATGCAAACTTGTTCGCTCAGACCGGGGAGGGTTATTAAGGCTGATCGATCCATTGGTGGAACAGCCGAATTTGTCGTGTTGTGGGCCTCGTTATTTCAACTTTTAATAATGTCACACTCGGCCAATGTCATATATCATTCACTGACCAGGCAGCAAAACAAAGTGAACCCATCCAATGGCAATTTCAAGTGTTTAAGCACATTTTTCAATTTTCAATCTATTCCCTAATGTCATTTGGACAAATCGTGCATTCGCAGAAGATGCGGTCATTTAATTATAATTTATAGTCATTAAAAAAGTTGTGCACAAACATTGAGACCAAATGTGACCAAATGGTCATTCGTGCCGACGGCGGCAAGTACTGGTCACCATATGGTCGGGCTATTAGTGGCCTAGTGTTGGCCGAACAGGCACACTTACCGGTCACAATCAGTCGTCCAGCCTCTTCACTGGTCCTCAGTTCGTCGGTCAGCTGATGACGGGTTTGACATCGATACGAGCCGGCGTCCGTGAAAGAAGTGTTCCGAATGAGCAGCTCACCAGTGGACAGAATCGAGTAACGACCGGACTCTGCAAGGAATACAATCCAATCGGTTAGTGCAAGTGCCCTGCAAAGTGTTAATTGCTTCAGTGCGCTGCACCAGGCAGCAATGCATGCAAATGGGAAGAAAGGCGGCAGTGCCATAAATTACTGCCTAAATTGCACATTCAATTTAAATTAAAAGTGCCCTTCATGCCGACACCAAATTACTGAATAAATCAAGTGCTAACGTTCAGCAATGGAAATTATTTAAATTGTCAATAAACAAGGAGAATATGTTCAATTATGCTAAATAGGCTGGCCAAATAGTGTTTTGCCTAGTTTCGCCTTGTCCTGGGAACATTGTCAAATGCGGCACATTGCAAACCACGTGAATATTGCACTACCAGTTGGCACTACGTCCACAAATGGTGCCTTCAATCAAATCCCATTAAACGCTCGCATTGGGCAAATAAACTTTGTAGCCATTTTGCCATTTTGTCATTGGCCGTGCAAATAGATGAAATATTAACACAAATAGTGGCACAGATGAAACAAAGCAGAAATTATTTAAATTCCTTTCCGTTATTGGCTGCAAACTAAATTCGACTGGAAAGCATTAGACAAAGTGATAATAGATGATATGATCCATAAACATGGCCACCACCGACGATTGAGCACACTGACTGACAGTAAATCACGGGACAGTGTAAATAGATTACTACTTGCGACGGGCAATTTATTATCATTTGGAATGCGGCCAGACCCGACAGACCCGACACCACTGAGCAGACCAGAGCAGATAGTGCCCACTTCTTAGTGTCTGTGACGAGTGCTTCGCTTCACTTAGGTGAAACAATCCAATCCGACAACTACTTGCACTTCGATATCCTTACAATAGATTCGCGTTCGCAAGAGTGCACACCTTGAATGCAAAGAATTTAAATTGAAAATTAATATTTGCTCGAATGAAGTGCACCCAATATCGGCAATGCCATCAATATTTATCCCAATTACACCAACAACCATGGAACAATAGAGATCAAAAGAAAACTCGCCAGTGACAAACAGGAAAAGTGGTTGACGGAGTCACTTGGTTGCCTCGAATGTCGCTCCATCAATTGAACTCATTGAACATTGTTTTCATTGTTCTCCGGTCCACGAATTGTATTGGATTGTCAAGTCACTAATTAGGCTGGTATGGTCTCATTATCAAATAATGCCACTAGCTATGCATCTACAAAAATCACAGTCAATGACAATTAATTAGTCCGTTTGCAAATAAACCACCGTGTATATGTTTGATAGCACTGAACAGACTTGTCTAGAAGTAGCTTTTCAGATCAGATCGAATTCTCAATAGTCTATTAAATTTGTAGGGCAATCAGCAGAGTAAACATTTCGATCATCGGTAAGGGCCAACTTAGTTACAAAACCATTCATCGTTGAGTAGAAGTCGCCGTTATGGAATAATTAAAATAGAGCAAGGACAGTTTTAAAGCGCAATAAAAGCAAATCACGACCAAACTTGATAATGCAATCCCCAGGCAATTGACTCTTGCTACAGCGAACATGGCTGCAAAGTTGCAACTCGACTCGACTTGACGCCAATGTGCCCCAACTCGGCAGATGCAGTTCGCCATTCCAATTAAGTCTCGGTGCAAGCGAGTTTTACTCTCATTGCGCTCATAAAGACTGTCACTTTAAGTTTTGGGCTCATTCTGGCGAGTACACCAATTGGACCTACAAAGGTGTTCATCAAAAAGCACAGAATCAGCCGTAAATTAAAGCCTCCATTAACGGCCAATTTTCGAATGGTCTAAACTGCAACTGGCCCAATTGAATTAGCAGCTAATCGGCAAGTGATTTATAAATTACTGCTCGTCACTTGGTCATAGCAAGACACGTTGACAGTGGCCTGCGAGCATGTTCTCATTTACATCCGCTTGGTGCGAGACTGGCAATTAATATTGCCACCAAGAGACTGTTTGTTTGCCGTTGAGTGGGACGCCATGGTGACACTCTCTCCTGGTCTAAGATGTCACTGTCGACCAACAGGACAAAGTAAATAGGCAAATTTGCCCAAATGTAAATACAATCAAGACAAATATAAATAAATCCCATTTGACAATTACACCCACAGAATCACACAATCAATATGTTGGCAATATGTGGTGCAGGCAAGTCCACCGTCCTACAAACCTCACTAACCCAATAAATCGAGCCATGGCAAGTTAATTTCAATTTGGCAAATATTAAAATGAATAACTTATTGGTACGATTCTGTAATCTGTTGTATATAGGAAACATTGCGTAGGTACTATATTGCATTGAGTGACAACAATCAATGAGAAGTCAATATATCACGACAAATATTTGCTCGTCAATGTGATTACTGCCGAACAGCCAAATGAACGTTTGCCTTTTAAATCAGCAAAACGATCATCACCGAGGTTAATTCATTCTGCTATGGTTTTGCCCACTGTGCTGCCCTCCGAAAGTAGAACAACCAGCAAAGGGCATCTCTTAGTGGAAGCCACAACAATAAAACTAATGGCTCGAGTATTTGCAGTTTGCCAAATTAACAGCGAACCGATCAGTGATGACTTAAATTGTGTCTGAGTGTGACTTATCCATTGCAATCACTTACAGCCATCGAGTGGTTCACTTGACTAAATCACACAAATATTGCCTTGTATTGTCCACTGTACTGACCGATGCCATTTGCGACAAATCATCCACTCACTTAGAAGTCCTACATTCTTTCACTCGAAATTAAATTGAACAGGCCAAGTTGAAATTCGTTTTCAATGTTTCAGTATGACAGTAGATGCAACGTGCATGTCTGCCTCACTCGAATACAAATAACGGAAAAGTGGTGGAGTCAAATCAGTCAGAAACGACAAGCGAACACAAATTGCAAATTATATGGTCAAAATCAAAGTCAAATCGACTATGGATTGAGTGATCGAGATCAATTACACTGCCACTAGACCAACAATTAATTGTCAATACTGTTCGGTTGGGTTCGTAGACTAAATGCAGGTTAAGAAGCTGAAAAAGAAGTGCCTTAAGTGAAGTGACCCAACAGTCCCAGTAAACGGGATCTTCCCTCTAGGTTATTGTAAATATGAGGTCGGTCAGCTGGAGGTGCACGGCTGTGCCAAGCAACAAAGACAGTCAACTTGTGTGCTCAGTAATCGAATGTAATGATTCGAAACAATGACAATAAAGCTATATTAATGTGACGAGTGACTCCGTTCGGTGGAAGTGAATGCAGCTAAGGAAGCAGTGCCACCAGTGAAGGGAATTGCTCTAAGAGGATTACCCAAATGCAGACGCAATATAAGACGAACTGGCACTGACTGGCAGACTGAGGAATCAGAAATGAGCTCAGATTAGGCTGACTTAGTGCTAGGCATTGTGCCTCAGTTCGATCATCGTTTGATCTGTTCCGATCGACATCTCCAATGGGCCGAGTGAGTGAAGCACGGGCACATATCGGTGTAATGGTGGTTTGTGCCAGTAAGCCTGGTGACACATTAAAATTAAACAGTCACATCGAGCACTAAACACCAAACACTAGAATACACATAAACGTGAACTGCAGCAGCAAACAATGCAAACATTCGGCACTAATCTATTGCTCATTGGTCAGCGGCAAATTAAATTCGCTCCACTCGGCCAACACCACGGGCAGTGCACTTTGTAAAAGGTTGTAACTGCCAGTGCAGGACTAGAGTTGAAATTTGCTTTTAACCAAATTAGACTACCAAAGTGGCTTATAATGCAATCATACCGTAAATACATTAGTGATTGGACATCTCCCATTGATCCTCGGTCTAGCTTTCTTATGTAAAGCGAGTGACCGTATGGAGAGATCGTTGGTAATACTTCGTATTGCGGGCACGTAACAACGTCCTTGCTAATAATGACTATTGAAAGACTTGTAATGGTCATTACGGGTTGGCCATTGGCCAAGTCAACTGGACACATTCGCCCACACTTGGCCCACCAACAACAAAACAAAACAATTTTCAATTGCCAATTGGCCAACAAACAATTAAAGTTCGCAAATGCGTTACCTTAAATAAGACATAGCCCATCTCAGGCGCATATGAATACAATGGCCCATTTGCAGAGAACCTCACAGAATGGCTTCATGCAAATGAAGCTCACGGCTAAGGCAAATATTTGCACTCGTGGTGCTAATTTCGATTGACACTGACGCTAAGCGTTGCTTGGTAAGCTTAATTGTTGTCCAAACAGACCATTTTGCATGGTCACAAACAAAGCCGTCTGCTAAATGGGTTGGATTGCTAACCCGTCAAGTAAGTGAAATTGCCACCAAGATTACGCCAATAGGTGATGACTGGTCGGAATTAGTGTCCGTAGAGAGTTCAGGTCCAATCGAACTAATCCCGAAGAGTGGCCTGATATGCCATTGGCCATTCAATTGCACTCTCCTGTTATTACCATTATTATTATTATTATTTGGATAGAAAATTTGGCTGACAATTTGAAAAGCAACACAAAGAGGAGCGGTTCAGTAATAAATTATTAATCGAAGGAAATGTCATTAATTGCAAATAGCATCGTTGGTGACAAAATAATGAATATGTCAACATCCCTGGAGGTTTCAATCTATCAGAGGCTAATTTGATTGTGCCTAATGCCTATTGTCGTCGGTGTAGACTGTCCTTCTGTGATAAGGCCCAAGTAGACAAGTGCAGTGAGAAAGTCGTTCGGGCCGAGCAATAAAATAAATTAGAGGTAATGCCCGGCACCTATAATCGGGACTTAATTTAGCCAATTGAGACAAATCTGCCCGCAACTGGCCACTGCCATAAAAGCATTCAACTCATTTGCCTGGTTTTCAGCAAACTTTGCACTAATGCGATTATTGCAATCCAATCCAAACGACCAACCACCAGTGACTTGTCCAATGAATACAATCAACCTAATCAATGTAGTCAATGTAATTATAACTTTGCAATCGATCTACTTTCATAATTGAAAAAGACCGATGACAAAATTATTAAACTATTGCAGGAAGATAATTAGCATTGAACTTGCCAATTGCCATTGCTCAACTCAATCCACCGACTTGGCTCAATGCGATTTGAAACAAGACAAACGATGTCAAGCAAAGAGAATGGCAAGTTGCAGCCAAAATGGTCAATGGCTCATTACTTGCACAAATGTCCTCTTGATCGATGTCTACCCGATATTTAAGTAGCGGGCAATAGTTGCGAGTTAATTACTGTCCACTGCAAATGACCAATCCAAAACATGAGAAACACTCCACTCAACTGAGGTGGAGACTTGTCTACCAAGTGAAGCAGACAAATTCAGTTTGGTCACAAAGGTCAGTGGAGACATTAAGTATGTCTCGGCACAGACATCACCTAGTGGATTTCGAGGCAACCAAGCGAGTTGAATCCAGGCTTAGAGATGCTTAGCATATCTGGCCATTGTCCGACCAACCCGACTGAGCACACCAAA
Source organism: Rhizoglyphus robini (assembly GCA_023373905.1). Taxonomy (NCBI): domain Eukaryota; kingdom Metazoa; phylum Arthropoda; class Arachnida; order Sarcoptiformes; family Acaridae; genus Rhizoglyphus; species Rhizoglyphus robini. The sequence continues at coordinate 5,160,115 of JAKIJQ010000001.1, read as the reverse complement.
GAGCAATTCAAATTGCTATTTCAGAGGGCCCTAATGACCATCTCAGTGGGATCACTTCACTCAGCTCTTTGTTCATTCAGTGGTGCATGAATTGAAATTCAAAATTAATTAAGGACAGTCGCGGAGTTACTGTTTTACGAATGGCCCCTCTTCACATTTTAGTGCTTATTTTGATGATCTTTGAAGGGCCATAAGTCAGTTAATACTATTCCGATTTAGTCATACTATAGCTTAAAATAAAGATAAAACGTTTGGCTTTAATTGGATTAGTAAACATTTAAAGATATAACTTTTGTTAAAGATATAGCTCGAATAATGTAAAAAAGTTGGGTATTTTGACACTTTGATAAGATCTCACAATGAACTGAGATAAAATTTGTTGGGTGTTTTCTAATCAATTTTTAGTAAATGTTGTTACCTTTAATTAAAACCCGGACTCAACAAAATCGGTTAAGTTTTGAATGTAATATGGCAAAAACAAAATGGTTAGGTCGAGGTTTACAGGAGAAAGAAAGAACTAAAAGGTAAGCATTGGCCAGTAGGGGGAAAATACGAAAAGTGCATCTTGAAAATTTTTATTTTTCTGGACTTATATTGGGAATATTGATCTAATTTTTTGTCAGATGATAGATAATGAGATAGCTGATAACTTAAGATCTTAAAATAATTTGGAATTTTTAACCAAAAAATTGCTCCGCGACTTGCCTTAAATCGACTAATAAATTAGAAAAGTAATTAAACCAAAAGTGGAACAGAGCATCGCAACAGTAATGAAATATACTCGAACCAGTCAAACAAATGTCGACTGCAAATCAATTAAAAAGTAGACATAAATGTTTCGGTGGACCGACACTCACCGAGTACTGGCGGCGACCCGGCGAAGGCAAGTTCGATGCCACTTGAATAGTATTGCAAGAATAGCAGGAACTATTCTGCCCTCTTCTGTCTTTCACTGCTAATCACAAGGCACTAGCACTGATGTCGAGTCAATCAAAGTCAATCTGTCAATGTATATCATTACAATTCATTAGCGCAATTGGTCAGTAGTACAATTATATTTGATTACAAACAAAACACAAACACAAAGACCGGCATCGATTGGCTCTCAGTGGGCGCACCTTGCATTTGGTTCTATAAAATATACAATTACGCAACATTGTTTATCAATAATAATTGTATTTTGGTCACACATTCCGAACTGTAAAGCGAGAATGAATTGAAGTAATTAATGAAGCCAATTCATTGTCATTGAGCAAGAACGAGCTACATTGGCTCCATTTGTCCGTGGCAATGGTCAAATTGGTCCCTGAGAAGTGTTCACAGTGCACGGTCGAGTGACGACCACAAATCGATACAACACTGGTAGACATGGTGGCAGTCACTAGTGGGAGCGTGCATGCATGCACAATCAAAGCAAGCCATTAGAGATGTTCCTCTACGATTAGTGAGGCACAATCTAGCGTTATCTTAATTAGTGATAGGCAAACATCGATCGCGGCGCACTAACTAGAAGCCCGGGGCATTTGTCAATAGAGTAGCGCTAAGAATCAGGAATCAAAGATAAAAGACAGTGTTAATGTTGCAGAGCAGTGAAACAGGACGATCAGTGCACAGCACAATTGCTGTGCCGTGGAGACACTCTAACCAATGATCATAATAAGAAATTTCTCCTCATCACGACTATTGCAAATTCTCCAATGACTTTAAAGCTATTTGTAAAGCATAGCAAGCTCTAATGATGGTCGATTAGAGGCAAAGTATAATTAATTGAAATGACGGCATCAATTTAAAGCCAACATTAATTACTGCCAGTGCACATTCAATCACACCCATAGAAAGAATAAAGAATGCAACGACAATTCGAAGCAACAATTCAAATGAAATGAGTCATGCAGTATTAGTACAATTGGTGCATAGGCCGATGTGAAATACACCGACACAATACAATGATTGCATTATACTGTATTGTATTAGTCATTGCAGTGGTCACTAGCCACGATGGGTGCGAAAAAGGACTCGAGTTGACTTGTCAGGAGAGACTTGTGCCAATTTTCGATGATAATTGGTAAACACACACAAATGAAGTTACCGCGGAGCAAAGCCAACCCAAACGCTCTCATCAGTTAATGGTGGCGTTAAATAAGAACGAGCTGTATTAAATAGAATGGCACGAATTAAAATTAATTCCGCCGAGGCTTGTGACTAGAAGCATGGTGGGACTGACTTGGTCACAATCGGCCCAAATAAAGTAAACCAAATGAGTATTAACGCTAATCTCTTGAATTGAGCAATTGCTCAACTCGCCAGTGCACGGCAAGTTTCTTATGAGCCAAATGGTTCAGTGCTGTGCTTGATGAGTCTCCATTATGGTTATTGTTATGGCTAACCTTTGCATTCATTCAATACTGGTCTGAGCATTAGCCTACCAAAGATAAACAAAGGCCACACTGGCGACTCGCTAATAAATGACGCTCGGTGACAGAAGATAATGCTGGCTCGTGCTGAGACAAGCCCGATCGAGGGCGCACAGGCCACTAGTGCAATGACATTCTGTGCGCTGGCCGATATGCAAGGTTGAGACCAAAATTAGCTCGATCAAATGGGTGAGCTAGACAGCGCCATATTATCCTTGCTTGCTTTTTCTTTCTATGCCAATATTAATCGACTTGTTAGCATATCTCGAGACGAAGCATCTTCACATGGCCAATTTATGCATGTCTATTTATTATTATGTCGAGTGCTCACTGCTAATAATGTCCACACGTAATGTATTGACAATTCTCCGAGATTAGCCTCACGCCACACCAAAACATCGCTGACAAAAATGGCGATTGCTGGTTGATTTGAGGTGATTGAATTGCACTTGAATGTCTTATCAAGATAAGGACATAACAACGAAGTGCATTACTTGGAGAAACTATAAACAATATGAATGTTCAATCATTAAAAGGGTTCCAACTGGCGCGCAGTGATGAAACTCTTTTGGGATAGTCGGTGAGATGTCAGCGGGACAAAATGAATGTCAATGCTACCAAAAGGCTCGATTGGCTGCAAATTTGCGATAAAGACTTATGTAAATCACACAAAGGACTGTGGAGATTAGAGACGCAACAAAGACAACAGAGCCACTAATGCCACTTTCCACTCTTGATACCTACGGACACATGCGATCATAGACGCCTCTCGTACTAACAGCCAAACATTTGAGAATTAAATGCAATTTAAATATTTTAATTCGGTTAGACAAGTGTAGTCAAAGTGGCAACACTCAAGCCAAACAAACCAAACTATAATTTAGCAACAATTTTACAATTTAATTATCATTTTGGCACAAAAGCGAAATTTGCATTTGTCAAGTGTGCGATAAACGCGCACAAATTATTCAAATGCATAAATGTGCGAGTCAGTCGGCTTCATGTTATTCTAGATTGTGTTGTGTTGCAGTTGAAGCACAATCCACCGGCAAGGTGGCAAGCCAAATGCAGTGCGACAATTAAAATTGAAATTACCAAGACAAAGTGCACTTCAGGAAGAAGATATACTAAATGGAATTCATTCTATTCGCTAATGTGCAAACGCTTTTAAACTGACAACTTGAGTAAAGTCGCGATTATGAATAATTGATGACTGGCCTGGCAACCATGGAAACTAACCGACTGACTAAGTCTCTAATTGATTCGTTGCGAAAATAATAAATTCGTATCTACATGGAGATGAACTGAGTCGGTTAGTCACTTCGCTGCCATTTAAAAAGCAATTTCTTGGGCATAATTGAGTTATATGAAATATAAATACAAAGTGTGCAAAATGGTAAATGGGCTAAAAAAGCGAGAAAGACAAATAGTACAGTCGATTGAATGTATTGGCGCCTGTGGTAATTGGGCCAATTGGAAATAATCAAATTTGTTCATTAGACTTACGTGGATTGTGAGTGGTGGTGACAAGGACTTGTTCGTCTCGAAGCCAGGCGACTACTCGAATATAGTCCCTCACGATCGATGGCACATGACAGCGCATTAGGGCCATGTTCTCTCGAATCACAAACTCGTCGTAGACTTGCATCTTGTACGACTGGTGCACCACTAGAAAGAAACAGATAAATAATGAGACAAGTTGATTAGCTTTGTTTGGTCTATTGTGAAATGAACTCATACAATCGATCACACTTCGCACCTAATCATTACGGCCATTGACTGTCACTAATTATTACGACCTTTTTGGACAGTAAACGATAAGGTCATATAGAAATAGGTGATCACGATTGATCATTTGGCCATTTGGTTCACTAATGGACCGATGAGTGATGGGCATGCATTGTCAATGCAAATTAGTGAATGACAATCGAACCAAACGATTGACATGAACGCGCATAATCCCACAAGAATAGTTGTGCAAGGGCAATTTCGAGCCACGCCAAAGAGCACCGAACAGAGATCACCTTGTGGAAATGACTTGACAGTGAATGCCGCCAGCAATCGAATTAAAAGCAAATTAGCCTAATTCGAGCTTGCCTATTATTAAAAGCTAATTAAAACGATAGACGACTACAGACATTATGAATATTCATTAGAGATGAGACACGAGCTGTGCCGATGCAAGCGACATTTGTTACATTGGATTAATTGAGTTAAGTTGCCAGCAAGGAAACCCGCCGACACAACCCAGTCTCGCATTCAGCAAAAATCGGTGCACTGGGCACCGCTATCGAAGATCGATTAAGCTCTATTGGAATGCAACCGAGCTAGACTTGGTTGCACAAGTGATCATTTGTTATTGGCCGGGTGTTTGCACGCTGTGGACTAGACCAAACAAACGAACAAGTCGCAAGTGGTCAGAAATTGTGTTTGCCCACTTCGGTCGGCTAATTATGATTTTATATTCGGTCGCCATTGCGCTAAGCAAACAGAGTCAAGTCTATCGATTAGCTCAACCAGCGCTAGTATTAGCCATAGGTCACATCTCGAATGTTAACGACTAGGAGCAAACAACTTACATTAATTAATAATCACCACAATAACGACACTTAATGAGCAGCGAGTTGCCACTCTAGCTAAATAACTTTGCAAAACATGTGTTCACTGGAGAAGATACTTACAAATCATTAACTGACCAGAGAGCGGTCATTGGCCACTTCGGTGTAAATTGAGTCGGACAATGCAAATAGAACTCAGCGGGACCCGACTTGAGCAGACTGTCCATATTAATAATGAAATGCAAGGCAACTCATCGGCCATGTGCAACCAAGTGAGCTGGTGAGCAAGTGTGCAACTCACATTTGATTCAATCAAGCCAGTCTGTGTTGGACTCCTACAGTTGGAGTGTACCGAACTCAAATTAAATCACCGAGCGAGAAGTAAACAAAGTAAATTTGTAAAATCGGGCCAGTCAATGCGAATGGTTGATGTGCGAGTTCATTGAGCACTTGTGCTTCTAATGGCTGATTATATCGATTGGCTTGTTAGTCTGCTCTATCTGTTTCAGTTAGCCTCTCATTCGGTCTGCAGTGCGAGCCTCACTGACCAGACGCTTGTACGCTTAATTAACTTCAATTAGTACGTGCCCGTATCCGATTGGCAATTCGATAGCGCACTGCTAGGTCCAAGAAGAATGACTCGATTTGGCAACGATTAGACCGAGACCCATTACTGTTTGCATCATTACTAGCCATGCTAGAAATGACATTAACACGCCGGACATAAATAAATGTCCATGCCAAACATTGCAACACAATCTGAAAGTATCAATCTTGTGGCAGTGAGCTAATCCACTGGGTAACTTTCAAGATGTTCACTTGTAGGCAAGCAAATGAACTGCCTTGCAAAGTGAAACGGCATAGTGGCAGGTGCAAACAAATTACACATTGACGCTAATGCTAATGAGTAGTGTAAATTGAATTTCGGCTGCCAAGCTAGTGATTACTGATCAGTGCATTACTCAAATTAGTGAATCCAACCAGCAGTATAACCACAGTCCAGTACTGTGGCCATGCCAGCAGTGATGACCCTAATGCTCACTAATGGTATCATCATCACCGATAATTAAACTCACAGTCCAGGACTGACCGGTAAGCAAGCAAGCAAACGATCTAACGGAAAACAAATAAAATGCACCGAGAGACCATTGTCAGTGTTGCACCGCCAACTATAAACCAGTGCAAATGTAGTACAGGAAAGTGCACTTTCATGCATATATGAAAAACCACTGAATTGAAGCGATATTGTGCAGGGGACAATCTCTAGTGGACATTGTAATACTGAATCAATCGAATGGCAAATTTAATTAAGACACCACAGACACTAACTTGGCAAGCAACTTGTCTAGGCTAGGTTAATTATGTAACCAAATAATGGCCAACTGCATCCATTCAGTGGAGCAATAGCCATTTCCGAATGTGCTCAAAGAGTGGACAAAGTGAGAATGAAATATTTATAGATCGAGCACTGAAGAGAGAATTAATATCGCCACCAGAGATAGATGGAGAGTGAGCGATCACTGCTTGGCCATTATTGAGGGCCACACTTATTGAGTAAGTGGGCAGACGAAATGGCACCAAATTGATTTCAATGGCACAAGCCAGACCAAAAGGGCCAACATCCAGAAGAGAGCTGCAAATATTGATAGAATACAATGAAACACAAGTAAAGTTAATTCATTCGGCCCGGTAATGAAGTGCTCCGCTCGCTCCTTCTGCCACATGCCAGTCGACTAGTCCATAAATCAGAGCCACCCAAAACAAAGCACACTGAGCGAACAAATAAACCGATTGCCGCACATTGAGCAGCGAAATTAAAGGGAAAATTAAAAATTAAACCTTCTAACGAGCAGTGAGAATGGCAAGGACGGTCAGATTAGGTGGCAGCCAAGGCTCAGTGCCAATCAAGCACGAATCATAGTACTGCAGTAGTCATAATTACTTTGTAAATAATTAACAAACAGCAAGAGCAAATGACGGCTGCGATTCAATTAGGTCAAACTGCCAGTGTTCATTTAAATTGGCCTTAATTTGTCTGTTTCAAATTGTAAATCATCAAATAAACCTTCTTATCAACTAATGTTCTCGTTCATTTATTGAGACACAAATTGTAACGATAATGACATTAGTTCCCTTGAGAGCATCAATCACCGGGCCTAGCAAGAATCACACAATGACAGTGCTTAGTTGCCAGTTCCAAAATTAGTTTACTAAATAATGACCAGGCAAAGCGAAATTAGATAAGATTTTAAAACAAAGCAAAGTATTTTCATATATGCCAAACAAATCCAAACAAACCAGGTAAATATGTAAACTCTCCGATGCACACATTGTGATAATGGTCAAGCGATTATTCCAAAGAAGTGCATTGACAATGGCATTGTACGAGTCTATTCTGAGATGTGAACGCACGTTTGAATCAAATCAAACGCAATCAAGTCGAATAGCACCGAGCAAACAAGTTTACCTCCAGTCGCGTCGCGCACGATTTAATCAGAATTGATTGAGCAAGGCCAACAGAGAGACTTGCATTTATCACTGTCACAGTGAGAAAGGCAATGTAATATGGCACAGACATTAAACCAACGCTTAAGGTTGCGGATAAAGTGGCAGATCGAATAAAGATCGAATGCTGACCAGGCAGAGCGAATCAGTGGTCAGTGCCACAGACGACGGGCAACCAAATAAAGTGTGATTTCAACCAAAAATCGTTTCAGTGACAGTCAGATCAAGCGCTTGCACGCAGTGTGCATGAATAGAAATGTTGCAAATTAATAAAGCAAATAATTGCCACTGTCTTATGTCAACTTTGTTGTCAGCGATGAATTGTCTGATTGGGATGAGATAATCTTGTGAAAAGCAAACAATGATCGACTGTGCTCATTGATCAGCCTAAGAGCTGGCTTGAATTTGAGCGATAGTGCTCGAATTCAAGCCTGGTAGCGATAATACAGTGTTGTAACTGAGTTGCACTGTCCAGAAGTCTTGTCAGTGGTGACGGCAATCAATAGCTCCTAATTGTGGCACATAATCGCCATCTTCCTTTGTGGAGTTTGCTTTATCAAATTCTGTTGGTAAATTCGTTTGGTGCCATTTGTGTCGTTGCAGTGGCTAGACAATGAACTATCTCGTTCATTGTCCAAGTAGGAGTAGATAACTAGCGACTAAGGAGTAGTAAGCAGCATTAAGAAGTGCGAGTAGTATAAAACAGTAATAGTAATAGTAATAGTTTTTAATCGCAGTGCAGGCAGTAGTAAGTAAATATTGGCTCTCGTCATGGCCATTATTGGTGCTATTATCGGCGTCATTACTGCCGTACTACTTTCTCCGTGGAAACAATACACTCGATACCGAGTGGAGTATCAATTAAATACTTAACGAAAGATATAATGGACACCAAGGAGGCCATACATCATCGATGTGTGTAGTGCTGAGAAATATCTGCCCAATAAGGACATTAATAAATAAATGTACCACTAACAATGTGATATTAGCAAATCAAGTCATTAGACATCGGCAACTAATATTACACTGTCGGCATCGGGATAATTGAACTTAATTTGACATTATCAAGTAGAAATAGATGGAAAGGGGAGGGACACACACAAATTGGTACCGTTCCCGTTCTCTACACTGTAATACATTACCGGGAGACAGCTAACAAACCTATTTGCCCGTTGCAGATCGACAATTTGTGCTCTCTACTAGCGATTCTGCAATTGCAGAATTCTCACTGCCCAATGAACGTCGATAGTTCCATTCTTGCAAGGATTAGCGATTTTAATCAAATTTTGCAATCTTAAAACAAATATAAATCACCAATGGACACGGCTGACCGTGTTGGCGTGATTAATTGCACTGGCCGTTCGATTACGATTACGTTCAACAAAACTCGTGAGGTGCGAAACTCATTTTGTCTCCCAACCGACAATCTCGACGACGACTCGGTCGTGCAAGTTGTAACGGAACAAGATTTGAACAACACAACACAACAATTGCAATTACTGCCAAACTGGATTGTGACACTTGAACAGCGCTTGGACAGCTGAAGAAGTCAACAATGTTGCGTGTAGATGGCTACTTCAACCTTGTAACGGTAGCTGCGAGGACGCCAAAACACAAAATATACTCGCCAGTTGGTGGTTGGGCTTGCGGAATTTGCGTCAAGCTCAAGTAAGTGTCCTTCCGTCCGTATTGCAGACTCAAGTGTGCTGTTGTTACTTGTGACCTTGCATGCTGTCCGACTGGTCAAGAGGTATTCCAATTGACAAATCATAACCGAATAGACCTTGCACTAGTAATTAGTGCACTGGTGCGTTGGTGTGGTACCACAAGCGTGTACAGTGCGATTGTCACCAATGCCACAGTGGTTGCTAGACAATGGCACACCGCCAAACTGCTCACCAGTGAGTTTAATTATAAGCCTAAATCAAGTGACTCATTGGAGAGTGGCAGTAATAGATTAATAAAACAATTACCAAACCCTAATAGATCGTCATTAATTAATCGGGCTGGTCAGTAAAAGTGTACTAGTGCTAGAGTACTAATTTGCAGCCACCGAGTGCAACCGGGACCGAGACCGGGACTGGCTGTGGTGCCATTTATTATGCTGCCAATGTCCACTGGTTCTAATTACCGACCGATTAGGCCCCACGAGCAAACAGTGCCGACGAGTCCAATTGGTAGACATTATGCTGTCGTTATTGGGAGAATGCATTACGATATTGACATTATTATTAATAACTGTATTGTGCCTTCTCATTAAGGCACTCATCTAATTTGTGTGCAACCTTCCATTCAAAACCAGAAGGCATTCCCGGAATGTAGCCAAAGATCGATTCCACCACAAATTCAATGCGGATGCAAATACAACTGCAATCAATCTGCCACCAATAGGCGCTATTGCTAATAGCACACGAGAATAATGCTTTGGTGAGCAACGTGAACAGCTAACAAGTGGAAATGGCACCAGTATTGACCGTTCAACTGTCAATTGATTAATTCGAGAGCGAGCCAATGTAGATAGCTTAAGAGACGAGGCCAACTGAGCCTAATGCTAGAGTTGGTTCAAATGACTTGCCTGCCACGAGGCACAATGGTTCTAGTTTTACCAGTTTTAAATTTCTGCAGGCCGACTAGTCGTCTAATGGCCAGTGCAGTGGAAGCAAGAGGCATTGTTCAATTCGGTTCAATTCAATTCTCAATTATTCTATTCATTCAGATTAGCAGAATGGATGAATTGAAGAAGGCATCGTCAAAGATACAGCGACAAGCGTCAAATGGTTTGTTCGTGGACGTAGTGCTATTTGAATGCTGCCAGTCTATTATGCTATTTAGTCAGTGCCAATGCCGTTAACTCCTTCATTGCTCGAGATGGTCTCAATTTTTGCAATTTCTCACTGAGTTGTGGCAGCATTCAAATAGGTCCGAAGCATTCGAGTTGAATGTTACAGCAAAAAGGGCTCGTAATGGTGCCATCATAATGGAGTCAGTGGTAATGTCATTAGAAAGCATCATCCTTCTCGATGTCTTCCTTGGCTCAATACATTTCATCAAGCGACAATAATCTCGCCATCCAGCAAATGTGCCTCAATGAGCCACATGCACAGCTATGCGCACTCCTAATTGCGAGCATATGCACCACAAGCAGTGCTCACTGCCCGCCAATTGATTCAATTTGAAGTAAATCCCAGTGAGAGATACTACACGGACACTCTGTCCTATAGACTACTGTCACATTGTGCCTTCAAGACCACCAGACACCAACTGGCTAACAGGCAGATCGACCCGACCAGGACGTAACCAAACACGCATTTCCATTCGACATTCAATCGCAATGACTGGCAAGTATCTCGAGATAAAAGATTAAAAAGTATTACACTTGATGAACACTGCTGGTGCAGACCATTCTCATGTGCACAATAAGCTCGATTATTTAATAATACTCCAGTCGAGTTCCTATAGAGGAGAGTGGCAAAGACAAATGAGGATACTTGCCTGTCGATAGGACAACGACAATGGCGGTGGCATTGACTTGCTAGAAGAACATGCATAAAGGCCATCGAGGCAATAAAATGGCATTCTAATGAGACTAATAATGGTGGCAAACGACACACCACCGATGTGCCACTCACCATTCAGTGACATTCGTCTCACATGGCCACATGGCTCCTTTCATGTGATGCATTCACAATTGTGCACATTGGTGGGCCCAGTTTTAAATTTAAAATTGATGACCACTGGCCCGATTAGGACTCACATTGAGCAGTGTACTTGCCTGGCCCATTCACTCAGTAATGATGACAGCGCCAAACGGGCCAGCATGCACAGACACTCGACAATGCAAATTGCGCCAAATGGCTAATAAGAAGAATCATTTGGCCAGATTTGCACCAGGCCCTGAGCTTGTCATTTGGCTCAATAAAATGGAGTCATCAGCAAATCAAGTGAGACATGCCTTTGCCGTCGATCTACAATTTCACTTTAAAGTGTCGCTCAGTGAAGTATTCAAATCTCACTTAGTCAGCTATTTTAAATAGCAAACTCGAGCATTGACCATTTGGAAAAGAAACCATCGATCGAGCTCACTTCGAATCACAACAGAGTAAACCACTCACCAGCGCGTACTTGGCAGTCTCGACTTCGAATGGTGCCAAAGCTGTTACTGGCCATGCATCGGTATGTCTGTGGGACGAGACTCGTTAGAACCGGTGAACAGGTGAAAGGAAAATCTCTTACCGTTGAGTGAATGTCTTGTCGGTATTGGTTGACTGGAAAAGGAGGAAATACCAGCTGGCCATTTGGACGAACATACCGAAGACCAGCAACGTCGGTAACTGGACTTTGTCCGTCGGCCAAAACCCACCAGATCTTAACTGGAGGAATGGAAGAAGTGGCTGAGCATGTGATCACTGCACCCGTCGTGTTGGAAAAGTGCGTCTTCGATGCGGGCTCGTCGATAAAAACTGGTCCCATAAAGTGCGACACATTTTCTGTTGATACGACAACTGCTTGAATTATCAACCAAAACAAGCCTGTGGGAAAATTGAATGAGTAACACTGGGAGAGTGATAATGATGGCAAGATGACATGATAGCGGTCACACACAATTGTCATTTGTACAAGTGTTCAATTAAAGAGATGACTCTCTCACTAATGCATTGTCCTCCAGATCAATCATAACACATATGTGTGGACATTTAATTTCATTGATCAAACACCAGCACTGTCAAATTAGATTATAACAGCCTCGGAAATTAATAAAGTTTTGCTATCCCTTGTTCATAGCTAGTTCGTAGCAGATGCCATATGCAGTTAGCCTGACACCAAGCAGGACATTTTAAAGTTGAACGCATAGTAAGCGATGCTTTGGTGTAATTATGAATTATGGCAAAGTCAAGTAAAAGCCAACCAATCACCAAAGATATTAATGGCACAGTGAATTGTACTTGATTTGTGGTTGATGGATTAGTCCAGCAGGCGCTACTTTCCTCAATACTGTCATGTCTCCCTTCCATAACTGAAATTGGCTCGAAATGGCCCTCTCCGAACACTTCCATCTGACCATTTGACTCGATTAAATTAAGCCCAACCAAACATATTCCACTTAACAGACAATCTGAACTACATTTCAATAAGAGACAAATGCTCCAAATGACATGTTCTTAACCAGGTGACGAACTTGACATAATAAAACATCAATAACTACTCACCATGAGTAAGACAATAACAAAGAAAACATTTCATCGTTTGCACCGCACAAGTGGAGAACATTTCAAGTTGAACAGTGAGCTGTCGTTAAGGCCAAAACAAGGTAAGACCAGTGGTGGTGGTTTCAGACGAGTGTTTCACTGGCCAGTGGGACCATCATGATCAAGTGGTACCACGGTACGGAGGAACGAAGCATCACTGACTCTTTTGCCAGGATCACTGCAGTGACATGCGACAGTTGGAGTCATTTTCATAATCGACCAATTAATTACAGAAGCATGCTCTCGTTGATGATTGGCAAATTAATTAAACGACAAACAATCCAAGCCAATGGGAAAGTTCACAATTAGTCAAATTAATAAATTGCTGTGACGGACGAGTGCAGTAGAAGGAGGACGCAAGTTTTGACAGGCCAAGTTCACTCTAGCGAGAACGTTACTTCCACTGGTGATGACAAGTGGAAAGTGTCGATTTCAATGCTGACAAATGGTGGTGAACGATAGCATGGCATGAACGAGAGCACTATTTGCATAGCCAGTCAATTAGCTGTCGATCTGAAAGAGTTCGTCGAAAATCATTGCAGAGAAGCCAAACGAAGGTAACGATTGTGCAAACGCAATTGGAGGTAACGTGAGGATGAAGTGAAACAGATTGGTGATTGGCTTGTGCTGTTGCACATGGTCGAACGAACACTCGATATTAAATCGAACGGTGGAAGTGAGTTGACAGCTCACCATTGAGCAAGTGGCCAATGATCAAGTCCGTAGTCACTAGGCAAATGCATTCGAACTGCATCGAGAGTGCCTATTTGAACTGGGCGCCATCACCGAACATTGCATTCTCTTGGCACGATGTAATTAGAAGCAATCTCGCACAAACTCGACGCCCAGTTGCTGACGCAATTGGCACAGAACTAATACCGGAATGAGTGGAGCACGTCGAATATATGCCTTTACGATAAGCCATTTGCTCGGCGTGGTCTGTGTCAAAGGCAGCATGCGCAAATTCCACCGCCGACCATAGGAATGTGTCCATCTAGTGAGCAATCACACAGCACAGCTATAAACAAATCTCAAAAATTGTAAAGCAAATAAAGCACTTTAATGAAAATACAAATCAGTAAAAATCAGTCAACGTAAACTTTTGAAGTGATCCAAATCGAGTAGATGACGAATAGTTGGTCTATTATGAGCGCAGTGCCACGGATCTCGTAAGGCGCCCATTTTACCCAACATTTTCACCATGTGAGATCGATTCAAAGCTTCCCCAATCATGACACTGGATCTACAAGCTCGGTAAGCTACTTCCCTACGTAATCCACTTAACATAAAATGTTTGCCCTCCAAAATATCTCCAGTAGGCGAGTCACGAATAGCAGCGATGATTTCTTCAACATCCGACCTTCCTCCTACCCATTCCTTTCCAAGTGGTATTTTTGTCAAAAACACACGCTGTCCAACTGAAGCTTCTTTATTGAGCACAATTCCAAAGCCCAATTTCTTGAAAGTGTCCATATGATCAATGATGATAATTTCATTGAGACTATTCAATCTTAAATTCAAAGGACAAACCAAATTTTGATTGTCAATTTTAGGATCGTTAAGTAGTGTTTCGAAGTTGTATCGCTCATCAATTGCATGCTGGTCAATGATGAATAAATTCGAATCAAGTCTTGCTATGATGAAGCCTAAATTGAATTGTCCAACAACATTCATCTGGCTAAAAGATTGCTTCGACAACGTGTGGCGCAATTCATTCAAGGCTTTTTCATTATCTTCAGGAATAATTTTTGCATTGAAATTAGCTTCATGTTGAGAAAGCAGGCTTTGAGATTGGTTAATACAAGTTGTATATTGCTCACAAATGTCCTCGATACAACAATCAACTAAATGTTGTTTTCGATTGCAAATATCAAAGTTTTCGAGTTCTTCAATATCGTCCTTGCCCCGATTCTTCTTGTCACTATCTATTTCATTCACATCCATGTCATCACTACAATCAATATCTATTTCAAATTCTTCAATTGAACGATCTGCCTGATTGTTGTTCTCACTTATAGAAGGTTCATTATACAAAAGGAAATTTTGGTCATTACTCGAATTGTTCACACCATTGTGCACAGATTGTTTGATGTGTTCATTCATGTTACTGTCAACAGCGAGCTTTGGTTTAAACTGGTTTAATGAAGCAAAAAATGGGTGCTTTGCTAGCTGGCAAATAGAAGTACGTGAAGGTGTTGAAAGACTTTCAAACACGAGTTTCGAAGATGATGATTCCGACTGACTTGGATTATCCGTATGACTTGAATCCTCAATATATGAAGCTGGTATAGAATTCAAAGGCACTTTTTTGTTTGAATTATTGAATGGTTTCTCGTTATTAATAGAATCATTTTTCAAATCACTTTCAAAGAGCGAATCACAAGGCGAAGGACATCGTTTAAAAATTTTCGAAACTTGTTCGGACATGCTTTGGTCGGGTGATTCTTGATTGCGCTTCAATGAAGAACTATTTAAGTAGTTAGACAATAGTTGGCTTGTACTCATACTCATTACGTCGGCACTTTCACGAGAAAACATGAGATCGAGTGAGTGTTGGATTACTTTAAAAATATAGTGATTGTCAGCTAGCAATATTTTTCGCTTATCGGGCGTGAGATTGCGATCAATCAAACTTTCGTCAACAGATATTTTGAGCAGAACAAATGGATATTGATTTCTGTTATAAGTTCGATAAATTTGATTGATTCGTTTGCCTACGGAAACTAAATCACAAGGTCTTTCGTTCAAGTAAAAGTATTGTCTGTCAGTGGCAGATCGACCGCAGCCAGTATCAGGCTTAGAGATATATCCAGTCATCTCAAAGTCAATTGGAACAGCAGAAGTGTCTTCCAAATCAGTATTGCATACAAAAGGCATTAAATTAGTAAACTGCTTGTAGTCAAATATCTCGATTATATTCGACTGAACAGATAAACCAGTGCTAGTGAACAAGTTTGAAAATCGACCGTCTTGGTTTTGTTTATGAAAGCATGCAATCTTCAAGCTTACAATTCCTACACAGTACTGATAAATAAGTGACAATGTTTTATCAAATACACGACGGTGAGTAGAGATGAGTTCTTTTCGACGAACAGGCAATGAATAAAATAACTGAGAAAGCGAAACTGTAGTTCCGATCTCGCGAGCCATCATTTCTTTTCTTTCAATGCTTCCGTTGGTGTCCAATTTTAAAACAGTACCAATTGCATCAGTTGCATGTCGAGTGTGAACAGAAACATTAGCGATATTACACAAAGAACTGAGTGCTTCACCTCGAAATCCAAATGTGCCAATATTATCCAAATCTTCGTATAAGTCCATTTTCGAAGTGCAATTACGTTTTCCGAGCAGTTCAAAATTGTAGTTCTCAATGCCACACCCATTGTCCATAACTTCAATGAGCTCTTTTCCAAAGTCAGAAAAACGAATTGATATACAAGTGGCTCGAGCATCAATAGCATTTTCAATTAACTCTTTAACTGCAACAGCCATCGAAGTAATAACTTGGCCAGAGCATATTCTGCGAGTCGTGCTTGCGTCTAATTGTTTGATTCGATTTTCACGTGATTCAGCCATAGAGTAGAGGCGTTTGTTTATTGAGAGTAAAATTAATAAATATAAAAACAACAATTTAGCTGCAAACAAACTTAAAGCGCCAAAAAAATAGCGTTGTACAAAACGTTTTGTATTTACATCAGTAGCCAACTATATTGACCCAAGTTGAACATTTGCTCACACATATGACACATTTGTTGGGACAAACACGTGCTACTTCTGAATTTTCTGCTTTTGCAAAATTTGTTTTGATCAAATAATTTAACTCAAAATGAATTTAATGTTATCCACCCACCGAAAGACTCGAAAGGGTTCTGTGGTCAAAATTGTACGTGAACATTATCTTCGTGATGACATTCACTGTGGTCGCGATGCATGCCAGTCATGTAAGAAATTCAAGCTTGATCCTCAAGACCAGTTTGCGCCAACTTTTTATCTATCTGATAATCCTCGAATTGGAATCAGTAGCACTTATCCACACTCGCATTATATCGTTGTTGATTATTATTTGTTGCTTAATCAAATTGATCTTATTGGTGATGTCAACTTTGGCGATGATGTTATAATTATGCAAACTTCATGGAAAGAAATAAAGCCAAATATAACCGTTTTCTCGAAACTTAAAGAATTAATGGCATCTCGAAGATTTTATCTTTTTGACAATGAACACAATCGAGATACCTTTAGGTATGGATCATTTTACTAGTATATGCTATTTTATTATTATTATTTGTATTTAAATTTAGATTAAGACGACCTGATGAATCAATTGATCAATACAAACAGAATTTGGCACTGGAAGCTACTGAGTGGCTTAAGTTTCACTTCGATAATGTTCAATTAATTTATCTGACTAATATTAAGGACATTGGAATTAGCAATGGAAAATATTCTTTTGAAATCCTCGTTATCGATGATTATGTCAAAAGTTTGAAAAATAGTGTTGCATTGATGGATAAATTGGCTAATCTTACTTTTGCGGAAGATTTAGACGTTAAGGAAAAGACATTTCTTTATGAGGAACATTTATCTTTGCATGAAGTTCAAGCTCAAATAAAATCAGGAGCTATGTTTAAAGGCAAATTTAGAACAAGTCCTTATAATTATCTCGAAGGAAACGTCACTATCAGTTTAAACAACGAAGAAGTTAGTGTT
This sequence comes from Rhizoglyphus robini, assembly GCA_023373905.1. Taxonomy (NCBI): domain Eukaryota; kingdom Metazoa; phylum Arthropoda; class Arachnida; order Sarcoptiformes; family Acaridae; genus Rhizoglyphus; species Rhizoglyphus robini. The sequence continues at coordinate 5,142,682 of JAKIJQ010000001.1, read as the reverse complement.
TCAATTCAAGGTCGAGAAAACATTAACAGAGCGGTGAATGAAGATTTAGTGGCTATTAAACTTTTGCCTAAATCAGAATGGAAAATAAAATCCGAACTTATTATTGATGAAGATTTGATTGACGATGATGAAGATAAGAAGAATGAGAACTCTGACTCACCTATAATCAAAGAACAAAAGTCGGAACGACCCATGGCAAAAGTGGTATCGATAATTAAACGAAATTGGCGAAATTATTGTGGTGTGGTTCGAGAAAAGAAAAATGTCACCTTAACTACTTCTAACTTCTTTTTTGTGCCTGTTGATAAACGAATTCCTTTCATCAGAATCGAGACAAGGCAATATGAAAAGCTGAAAGGTCAAAAGATTTTAGTTAGTATCGATTGCTGGAATCGCGATTCCAAGTATCCTAGAGGCCACTACATTCGAATTATTGGAGAAGCAGGCAATAAAGAAACAGAAACAGATGTACTTTTGTTGGAGCATAATGTTCCTCACATTGAGTTCTCAGCACAAGTGTTGAATTGCCTCCCAGTTGAGGGAAATACTTGGCGTCCTAATTCAGGTGATCTCAAAGGACGAATTGACTTCCGAAACGTTTGTGTCTGTTCAGTTGATCCACCAGGCTGCACTGATATTGACGATGCCTTACATTGCAAAGATTTGGGCCAAAACATCTACGAAGTCGGAGTTCATATTGCCGATGTAACACATTTTATCAAGCTCGGCACAGCTATTGACAAAGAGGCAGGCGAAAGAGGTACAACTGTTTACCTCGCAGATCGAAGAATTGACATGGTACCAGGTGCGTTTTATTTGGCATTTCAATGTACATTGCTAATCATTTGTTTTAGCTCTTCTTAGTTCCAATTTGTGTTCACTTAGAGAAGGAGAAGAACGATTATCTTTTAGTTGTGTTTGGAACATCAACTCTCAAACAGGCGAAATTTTGAATACGAATTTTACAAAATCGATCATTAAATCAAAAGCAGCTTTAACTTATGCCGAAGCACAACTAAAGATTGATTCAAGCGATCAAGATGAAGTATCTCAAAGTTTAAGACGTTTAAATTTATTGTCAAAAATTCTTAAGACTAAACGAATTGAAAATGGTGCTTTGGTATTAGCTAGTGCCAATGAAATTAAATTTGTGGAGGTTGATTCTGAAACTGCTGACAGCGAACTTGTCATTTTAGAAAAAAAATTACTCGAGACTAATTCGATGGTGGAAGAATTTATGCTTTTGGCCAATATTTCGGTTGCTAAGCAGATATTTAACACATTCCCCGAATTTGCCGTTCTTCGAAGACATCCAAAACCTTCAAATTCTAACTTTGAAGAATTGATCAAAGCTGCCAGTAATCGAGGATTTGACATGGATGTTCACGACGGTAAAAGTTTATCGGCCAGTTTAAATAAAGCGGTAGACAAAGAAAATGAACATCTCAACTTGATGCTTCGAATGATCACTACACGCTGCATGAGCCAAGCTTTGTATTTCTGTAGTGGGGCACTTTCTTCAGACCCATCTCTAACTTTCGCTCATTATGGTCTTGCATCTGAGATTTACACTCATTTTACCTCCCCGATTCGACGTTACGCAGACATCATGGTACATCGACTGCTAAGCCACTCAATCCACTACGAGTCAATTGACCCTGTCTATTTGTCAAAACGTAAAATTGTAGACACATGTGAGCACATCAATATGCGTAACATGAATGCCCGTCGGGCAAGTCGATCCTCGAATGAGCTGCACTCATTTATGTATGTTCGCAACTCCAAGAATAGCTTGGTACAAGAGACGGGAAACATTTTCACCATCAAAGACAATGCACTGGTTATATTCATCATGCATCTTTCTTTCGAAGTAGTTTATCTTCTTGAACCAAAAGATGACTGGATTGTGGACAAAGCAAGTGGTTTTGTGATTCACAAGCGAACCTCAACTAAAATTCATCAGTTTGATCGTGTTCTGGTGCAATTATCCATTGATAAGTCAATCACTTCTAGTTTTAAAAAGCAGATTCGTGTCAAATTGATCAATCCCAGTTTCGAGTTGGATTAATTGTATTTTAATGTTGCTATATTAATTTTTATTAATTCTTGTGACAAATTCCTACGAGTACATCATTTGTTCCACAAACTCTTGAAGAGTAAATGTCAATATTCTCCTACTTCCTCTCACGCTTGTGTTCGAATTGCTTTCATTGTATTGGGCCTTGGCCTTGATGTCCCAATAGATGATCACACTACGCAGTTTGAGTGAACACACCGAAAAATTAGCGAAATCAATGGCCCTTTTCTTGACCTTGTTTTCAGGCGACTGACCTTCAACATCTGTGCCATATCTATTGAGTACAATTTGAATAATAGATGGACTTGGGTAAATGCCCATTTGATCAAAGCATTTCTTGATCTCTTCACATTTGAGATTACTGTCTTTGCTTGAAATGTTGGCACAGAAGATGGTGTAACACTCATTGAGGTCCGCACACAGTAATGCTAGTTGTTCGTTTGAAATGAAGCCTTCCCTCTTCAGGTCGTACATTGCCACCAGCGATCGACAAATGTCAAGTGTGAAATTAATGTTTTGTGGTGCAATAACGTTCCCCAATGTTTGGTGCAATTTGTCTGAAGTGATGTTGCCTTTTTCTGAAAAGAACTTTTCGTTATTTGTTTAAAAAAAAGAGTCAAACTGATACCTTTAATTTGGCCAATGGACACTTTAAATAGTGCCGTGCTTGACTCATTATCACCCTTTGGTTTAATCGAGTACGACATTTCCGATTCGGTGGTGGTGTCATTTTTCTCACAGAAAAATCTCATTAAGAAAGAGCCCTTCTGATTGGCCATGAAGGTAGATGGAATAACAATATAGTTGCCGGGCTTTAGACGAAATCTACCGAACACTTGCCGAATGTTGATGTAACACTTTGTACCCGCGATTGGTTTATTCTTTTGGAAATACTCGTTAGTGAATTGATTCGCGGATTGGTCTTTTTGTTTCATCAAATCCTTTTGAAGTGAGTATACCTGAAAGCCTGAATTCAAGTAAATTCACTTCAGTATCAAGTAAGACCAACCATTCAAACATACCTATTTTGAGGTCATACAGACCTGTGCTTTTCTTTGAAGAACGGTTCTTCTGCATCAAGCCAATGATCACTGTAGCATGGTTACCGTCATCAGGATCGCCATCTTTATCCGAAACCGTTAAAGAGTAACGTGGGTTTGTGTTGAAAGGTCCTTTGGTAGTGGAACATCCTCCCGCACTGATTCCAGGCTCCCAAGCTCCTTCATGGCAGATAATTTCCCATTTGAACTTCGCATTGGTCGACTTGTTTAAGTTGCAAATGTCAATCTTAGTGAAATTTGCCTTAAAGTCTTCATAGGTCATCCAGAATTCACCACCATATTCGAGTCCTAAACCAAATCGTTCTTTGTCTTGGTCGGGAATGAGTTGCCATTCCTGAGAATTTAGTCCCCAGGCACCTTTCCAATCCGGTACATTTGTGCAAATATTTCTAAGGCGAATCAACTGGATCTGGTTAGTTTCTTCTTCCAACTCGATCGAATTAACCCCAGTTATAGAGTAGAAGTGGCCCTGCCAAAGTCCATTCTCCAATTGTTTCTCGGCAGGTTGTTTCTCGTCAGACTCCAACCAACAGGTAATTAGCGACGAATGCAGGATTGATTTGTATATGGACGAAAACAGATTAGTGGACAAATCTTTGCCTTTCAGATGGTAGGTCTCGCAAAGTCCACCTGAGAAAAATCAACTAATTGAACAGAGCAATTTTGGCAAGCAAATCAACCTGTAAAGTCCTCTTGAGCCTCAGACGAGTAGCTTCCTACAAGAGCCTCATAGCAGCCAACCAACTTTGCATACGCCTTTTCTAGAAGCGAGCACCAAAAGCTGCCCATTTCTTTATCATGTGCCATGATCAATTCACCGTCAATGGTAGGCAGTCTGTCATCGATTATTACATTCCACCACTTTCCACAGTTCCACAAACGGAAATAAAAGATTCCTAGTATAGTTGATTAGCTCAACGTGAACCGTGATGATCATGAATACCTGCATATTCAGGGGTATCAAATGTTTGACCACATGGCACCACTTGTTCGAATAGCTGCTTGCTTGTTGTGAGTGGAGAAATCGCTCCCAAATACCAAAAGTTCCCTACCTTTCCTTGAGTTATGTTGAGCTTGAAGGGAAATGATAAATCGGGAAAGAATTTTGGGCTGGTCTTAATCTGAAACGGCCGAAGCCATTTGAGTTCCATCCTTGGTTCCTTGCAATAGAAAGAACTTCCAATGGCAGGAAAGAGCTCATCTTCAAATAAATTTCCACTCTTTTGGCATTGAGATTTCAAAGTGGCATAGTTTTGGCTTTCAATTTGTTCAAACCGATCAGACGATTCCATAGATTTACTAGCTGTTACAAATTGAATAAAAACAATATATTAATAAGAAAAATATTTAATAAACTACCTTTCTTTTTATTTGTTGGCTTTGAACTCGCCATGTTGAAACTCGTATAGAACTGCGAAAGTTTAAACAAAAGTTATGACTCTCTCTAGAGTCTAGATATGTAAAGTCCGTTAGAACATTTTCAAATTAAATAAATGTAATTGTAATAAGAGAACGTATAAGTATAAATTGCGAATATATTTTTAATATGTACAACATATGTATACAGTCCTTGATTTATACCAGTATTCTACATGACGTTTTCGCGTTCAGTTTCAATAAGACTAGACCAAAACTTACAACATATATTCGAAACCTAATAAATAAGAGCAACTTAGTTAGATAGACATGCTCAAAATCAAAATACCTTTTCATCAACCGGAATTACTTGGGGCGAATCGCAAAAGACTATTTTAGGATCGAGTCCAAGTTGTCCCCATTTATTCCATCCCCAACCAAAAAGAATTCCATTCTCGGAGACAGCCATTGAATGCCTCGAGCCAGCACTAATCATCATGAAAACGTCGTCTTCCGAAATTTCTAATAAAGTCGGTATTGCTTTCACTGTAGTATCATCTCGTGACAATCCCAATTGGCCACTTTCGTTCCATCCCCAGATGTAAACGTCTCCTGCTTCCGAAAGAGCCATAGAATGCCATCCACCAGCAGCAATAGATTTACATTTGATTCCATCCAGAGCCTCTACAACCAACGCATTTGTATCAATTATGTTGTCGAGATTTCCATGACCAAGTTGCCCACGACTTCCACGTCCAAAGCTCATAACTTGACCATTGTCAGTAAGAAGCAAAATGTGTTCTTGGCCAGCACCAACAGATGTTATCGTTTGATCGCTTAACAGACTACAAAGCTGTCCATTGGAAATATCGAACAAATACGCTTTTCCAGAATCTGTTAGCAAACAAGAATATTCCACTCCCACACATAACTGTTCGACTTTGAAATTGCAAAATTCTTCGGTGCTATTTTTAACAAGAGAATTCTTACTTTCATTATCATCTGCAAATAAAAAAGATTTAAAAAAGCAAGTAATCAAAAATAAAAACATTACCTTCTTTTGGCGAAAATCCGCCTGAATCCAAAGAAATTTGTGTAGGGAATGTTTTTGCAAAATTAAAACCTGACCTATTGTGTAAATTAAAATAATTATTATCTTTAATTAATCAAAATAAGAGCAAATCTCAAAAGTTAGATTTAGTTGAAATATATACTAATTATTCGAGATTTCATAGTGTCTAGTCTAACCATTTGAAAAGATCGAGATCAATGGTAATCAGGAATGTTTCTTTTGCTCCACACTCGATGTTAACGATGTATTTGGGTACTTCAGAGCATACAACCATATCGTTTTTCTCGATATGTGTAGTTTTTTTGGTGGATTGACATTTAGAGTATCCCAAGTATAGAACTTGTCCTTTTCCAGTTTGGAGAAATAAAGAACACCATCCAATAAATGCGTTGATCACTTTGTCATTTCGGTCAAGCACTAAATCACTTAGGGGCTGCAAAAATACATTGTTTTTGCCGCTCTTCTGCTTAAATTGCAGAAAAGTGTCAAATCCACAATAGTATAACATGGCGATTTGATTAACTAACGATTTAATGAACAAGAAACAAGAGACAGATCACTAATTGGCAGATGAAATGAAGGCGAACAGTGAAGTGGAACAATCAAAAGGATATCGTTTTGTGCGGGAATGATGCATTCTGTCATCCTAAGCAATAACTACATTGACGGCACTGGAGAGTATTTCTCACTTTCGGTGAGAATCAAAAATAGAAATTCAAGACTGGTGAAGAAGAAATCCGGTGGAATACGATTGCATAGGGAAAAAGAAGGGAACGTAAAATCAGGGCAAAGTTGGCAATTGAAGCAAAGTTGAGTGCACAAATTAGGTTACCGTGGTTCTGTGCCTCAATTGATGTCAAGATGAATGAATGAATGGAAAAGAACAAAAAGAGGAAAAACCATTGCAGTAACTTTGCATACTTTGCACATCACCAGATGATTGGTAAATGAAACAACTATTTGCACCGCAGTCAGCACCCTGTATGTTTACGTTTCGAACTGACGAGTGGCGCACATTGGCACCAGCAGACGCACTTTGTACGCTCATTGATTGATCACCAGTCTTGGCTTGCGTATTCTTCATGTTGCCAAGTCGACATTTGGAACCATAAATTTTCGCTTTGCATAACATTTTACTAGCAGTATACACTGTATACAGTATATTGTGCTTTGTATTGATACATAGGTGATATAATAATATATATATATATCAGATATATCGTTAAATTATTTTTATTTACCTATTAATTACATATATCATAAATAAGCTCATGCTCTCCAAATATCCATCGAAGTATTTGTGAATTTTTGTCAATACAAAATACCATTTGGCACTGTCCAATTCAAAATTGTCTGAGAATTTGTAGTATTTTGCTGTTTACGTGCTTTCCAGCTTCTTTCGACCAAACTAATTCCATGTGATTCCATGAATCATCAGCAATAACTAATTCGTCTAATAAATCAACTATTATAGAAAAAAAATAAACTAATGAAACTATTTAATTATAATAGAATAATGCTTACCCGTAAGATGGGTTTTCAATAGTTCGATATTTTTGTATGAATTGAACCAATCGTTTTTAAGGTAGATGAGAGCGATATCAGTGGAATTTATGTTTGACAGGTTGTACTGAGGTGGAGTGATTCGGCCGTACATTGCTTGGTTCTCTTCAGGACTGCCGTAATCGAAATGAGTTGGGTTTCCATGTTCGAACATTTGAAAGAAGTGAGCTGCATTTCTCGAAGCTGAACCCATGGGAATGTTAGCCAAGTAAACACTGAGCCGAGACTGTCAATAAAAATATATTATATTTGGAAAAACAATTTCGTTTCTTTACCATGTCTATATTTTGTTGATACGTTCCCATTAAATATGAAAATATATAAAAACATATGCTCTCCAGATACTTGTTAGAACAGATTTGAGAATATGCAAGTCGTACATGGTCCATGTGAAGAAATGATCTTGGATATTTTCTACCATGGTATTTGAATATTCTGGCTAAATAATTGTTTTACAATAATAATAATAATAATACCTTAGAGGATCTTTAAAAGCTTCAAAATATTTTGTTGGCGTTTTCATTTCGTTCAAGAACGCAACGGGTGCAAGTGCAATGAATGGTTTTACGATTTCAGTGTATTTGTTATTTTTCGATAAAAGAGTAAACATCAAGAAACTGCCTTGTGAGTGGCCAATGTATGCCACTTTCGGGTAATTTGTTTGATCACGGATATAGTCTATTGTTGCAGGCAAATCTATATTGATCATTTCATCCATTGAGAAAGACCAAAACTCAGCATCTTTTAATGGACCGTATTGGTAAAACAATACTCAATAGTGTTTAAGTTTAAAACATACCTTCTGAATTCAAAGTGGTGTGGTTGCTAGAATAGGTGCTACCTCGATAGTTGGCCAGCCAAACGTCGTATCCTTTACTGGCGAGTACGAAACCCAAAGTGTTGGCCACAGTGACACTGCCATTGATCAAATTGTGATGTTCGTCATATTCGTAGTAGTGACCATCATTCATAAGAGTACCATTTGAAGTAATCACCCATAGTGATCCACTGCATTGAAAGCCGTGAAACAGAAGTACAGGTTTCAATTTGAAACCACTTTCCAAAAATGGGTTTACAATTCGAATTGTCTGCAATATGTAGCCATCCGAAGTGGTGATAAAGTGGGATTCGGATTTGAAACGACGAGATTCGATTAATTGGTGCTAAATGATTAGGAAAGTTATCTCTGGTACAACTTGCCAATGAGACTTACTATGGTACGAATGGTGTCTGGGTTATTCCGATGACCTGGCAAATTAGTTGCTACACTTGAGGTCAATTGAGCTGTATAGACAACCGTATAGTTTAAGTCAATTATTCGAATACCAACGGACAAACAAAGTACACCAATGGTAAGGAAGTAGCCAGACTTGACAAAGCGCGTGATAGCTTCCATATTGACGTTTGATCAAAATCAATCAATCAAAGAAAATCACACATTTATAGCGCGAAAGTCCTTGCTAGTCTGCCTGTTAGTAAACATTGAACATAAAAGAGGTCTCTATACTAAATTTACTTCAAAGTGACTCATCTTTTGATAAGATTGTTCAAATAGAGTCAAAAAAATTTAAACTGACTTCTCGGTGAATAATACAAACCTTTTTAATTGACTGTGACTTTTGGACTTTAGTCACTTAAGTGAATTCTAACTAAACAATACTTTAATTAAATTAAAACAATTTATTAAATTTTGTTACAGTGCAATAGCGAAATAATAAATATATCTAGCAAGACTGGTAAGTTCGTAATTGACAATCGAGTAATACTATGAACAAATGGCAAACATCAAAACAGTGTATTACTTGTATTGACTGTTTAACATAGTCGCGTTTGGTCAGAAAACATTGGACCGAGGTAGTGTAATTTTTTCATTAATCAAATATAGTTACATCGTTGTCTTAGAGAAAAATAGTTTAGGAATATCCCCAATATTTTTTGGTAGACAATTAAGTAGCAAAAATTGACAATAATGTCACAATGATAGTGAACCATGTTTGATAAATCAAAAATATAATCGGAACCAAAAAACTAAACCCAAATTCCATCAGGATTCTTTTTGGTAGGTACCGTACTACCAAGTTCATGTGGTAAAACTGGAATTTTTCTATTGCTACCTACTCGAGCATTAGATTGAATTCCATTTGAAGTGTCCCTTTCTTCAACATAAAGTGCTGATGATTGTAAAGAAAGTCCTTCAACGTTGGCATCTTTGATTTCTATCACCAACTGATCAATTATATCAGTTTTCTCTTGAATGGTTTTGTCTAAATGTTCTATCGATGCAGTCAAAGCATTTAAATCGCATTTCTACATGGAAAGAAAATAACAATAACAATTCCAACATGTTCAAATACAATCAATTCAATAAATACCTGAGATTCAATTTCTTCGGTTTTTTCTCGAATTGATGTATGCAAATGTTCTAAGAGAGAAATGTCATCTGGTCCTTGGCTAAAGGCAGATTTGCCATTGAAAATATCGTCAATCCTGTTCATGAGGTTGCATATTTCTTCGCGGCACTTGAAAACTTCATTCTCACAGTTGGTTAACTTTTGTTTTACTTCTTTCATTTCCAAGTCGTATTGATTAGCGTCGTCAATTAACTTGTTTAAATCCTCTTCCATATGTTCACTTTCCAGCTTTTCAATAAGCATTTCTTGCTCAATCCAAAGTTGTTTGAGTAATTCCATTTCTTCTTTATGTCGTTTAACAAACAATTCATTTTCAGACAACTTTCGCTGAACTAAATTTAATTCTTGTTCAATGTTGGAAATATCCTATAAAAATATTTTATAAATTAAAATTATACAACTTGCAAATCAATAGATACCCTTTCTTGACTTTTTATTGTTTGCTGCTGCATATCAATTAGACTAATGGTTTCTTGGTGTATGGACGATATACTTTTTTGGTGATTTGGTGAATGATCTGTAGTTAAATGACTATTCATTTTAATATTTGTCACTTGGTTGTCCAGTAAGGTATCCCTATTGCCATTCGGTAGATGACTAGATGTATTATTACCCTTATTAACTGAGGAACTTGCATAATTGGCAATGGAATTAGCTGCAGTTCCGGAGGCATTGAACAAAGTACTCTTTACAATTGCTTCCTTATAAGGCGGAGGTTGGGGAGGTCTATTTTTGGACAATGTGGAATACAAGGGTTCTTGATAAATTTGAAATGACTTGGAAGAGCTTTCTAATTTTAGTTCGCTTAATTTTCCTTTGTCTGAAAAAACAAAATTTCGTTTGGGTTCTTCGGAATATTGACTAGATGCCTCTGAATAATCGATGGGTTTATGAAATGATATTGATCTCACAAAAGGTTCATTTTTATTCCTCAATGGCAAAGTAGCGGAATGATTCACACCTAGTTCAGTTGATTTAGTCATCATAGCGGGAATGCCTTTATCGACGTGTTGTTTATCTAAACAAAAATATGATTACAGTTATTTTCAAAACTGCTTAAGTTACCTTGGTTCGAATTGATTAAAGAATTGATCAGCACTTTTCTCTTTTGAATTAGTTCACTGTCAGATTTTTTGTTGATCGCAGAATTAATCTTGTATAATTTACTTTGAATTGACACATCACCGCTTCGCTTCATCACGAAAGTGACATCGTTAGCATACTCGCCCCATTTAGCCAATGATGCTAAAGGTCGATCACTTGGGGCAAGTACCCTTTCATTGTTTCGCCACTTTTCAATAAGAATGAATCGACCAGTCTGGGCTGTAGCATGAGCCAAAGCAAAAACAATGTCTTGGCAGGTAGTTGTTGCGCTGGCACCACAAACAACTCGTTGAATTCCGTCGCACCATACCTACAATAAATCAATACTTGCAAAATGATACCCACAAAAAAGTAAATAAGAATATATTATAATACCTTTAGCTCCATTAAGCAATGAAAATAGTGTTGAATGATGTGAATAGATTAATTAATTTACAGTAAGGTTACAGTTCCAAACAGGGAGGAACGTGGCGAAAGCAGTCATTGAGTAACTCAAAAAGGAGACATTGAAGCGAGTACAGTTATGGCTGGTCACATGCCCACTGAAACAGATGTGCAGACCTTTGATGACACTCCGAAGAGTCGTGTCAAGCGATTGTTTGCAGCGGGCAAATAAGAAGCCTGGCACAGTGGCACTGTCGCTGACTGCTAGTCGAAGCGTGAGCAAGCAACACACATGGCCAACTGTACCGAGTGCAGCAGAGTACCTGGCAGAGTAGCTGGAGCAGAGCTGCACGATGGCCACAGCTCAACTGAACTTCTGCCCAATGCCGTGGCTAGTGCTAATGCCTGCAGGACATTCACACGGACAGGCCTTGCAAGGGTCTTGCAGCAAGGCATGGTCCATTAAGGCTTTCCCAATGCAAGCAATTAGTTCTCTTAATGGTGTTCGGGCCACTGCACTCCAAACAGATTGAACAGTTGAACTGATCAGTTTCACGTGTAAGTCTCACGTTGAGACTCGTTCGGGATTGCAGTACAGCAAATGCCATTGTAGGGCATTACTGTCATCCACAGTAATTATAACTCTTCCTGCTAACTGCCTAATACCTGATTGCGTCACTTGTCATTATGCATCCGCCTAAACCCGGCGGTATTCGATGATGGACAGTTTGTATGCGCATAACTGATGACTAACTGCCTAAGCATTTCGACTAGCGATTTCATACAAATGTAACTTACTGATCAACTATCTAAATGTATTCAGTGAAAGTACATTATTTTGCACATCCTCTTGTTAATGGAGCAACTTGGTTTATTCATTTTCCATGTACATAGGTAATTATGTAATTTAAATCAACAAACAAAACAAAATTCGCTGCACTTTCGTTTCATTGTGCAATAACTCCGGTAGATGGCAATATGTAGCAGTTTAAAAAAGATATATTCAATGACAAGCCACTGAAGCCATGTTTATCGAACAAACTTGTTCAAATATAATACACAAGAGCGATTTACTGATTATAAATAACCAAACAAACAGAATGACAGTTAAATGACTATAAAATGGTATGAATATTCTTTCGAAAGCCATTTGAAGCAATTGATTCTGGCCAGCTCGAACAAAGCTATAACGATTCGAGGGAGGCGTGTCCAAAGTGAATTATCTCCACAAAGCTTATCAAAAACAATGATAATGTGAAATGACAAAATTTGTTGTTCAAATGAGTAAAATGAATCAATTTATTTAACTCCGTTTAAACATGAACTAGTCTGGAAGGCAAAGCAATTAAAGATGGCAACAAGTGGCCACAATAATTCGTATATGGAATTGCTCTTACTAACCACAATCTTGAGACGGGAAACAGCTTTGCCATTGTTATCTTGCGAACTGTACAACTTGCGGACTGACCAAAGAGTTGATATATAAATAAGCTGACCACAAAGGAATATTAGAAGGTGTGGGATAGTCACTGCTCCATTGCAAGTGACTAGAACTCATCTTCGTAATTTTTTTTAAAGCAATTCAATTGTATTTATGGTTTGCCTAATTTGGCTATATTTATTGGCATTTAAAATAAAAATTGGCAGTGAAGAGACCTTAAAAAACACAAATATACCCCTTGGTTAAATGCAATGCTTGCCTCACATAGCAAATAGTGTCTGTCCGGTTAAGTATTTATACATTAGGATCGGGTACACAGGCCATAGAGCAAAAAGCAATCCAAAAATCCAATCAATTATACCCGAGAAAATGCGGAAGCATAGACTTTTCGGTGGATCAAAATAAGCGGGAACGCCTTTACGCTTGATGGTGCCTTCGATCACTGCTCTTGATGCCTTTTTGCGATCGTATGCCAATCCAAGAAAACAACTCAAGTCAATAAATAGTGTGGATGGATTGAAAAATTCCCACGCCTTCTTCTCACTTGATGAGTAATCATACGGGAAAGCGTGATGATAATTATGATTACCCTCGCCCATTGACAGGTAAATCACCAGCCGATTCTCGGTGGGACGAATGCGAAAGTCGTATGGTCGATGTCCAAAAAAGTGTGCAATCGAATTGACAGTGAAGAGATGGTGCAGCACTACGACAGTGCGAATTATGCCGCACAAGTAGAAGGAGGTGAGCAGTTCCTCATGCCAGCAATAGTAAGGCACTAAAGTGGGAAAGGCCAGTCCCAAAACCAAGTAAAGAGGAACGTAAAACCGATGCTGGGTCCACACGACCCAGTCTTCCTTCAGGTCAGAAAAGTCCAGTTTGTTGCCATGATCTTTCACATTTTGGGATTTTTTCAGCATCCACCAACCAACGTGGGAGTAGAAGAGACCTCGACTTGGGTTCTTCGGGTCGGCATCTGTGTCTGAGTATTTGTGGTGAGTCCGGTGGTCACGAGCATATGAGAAAGCACTGCCGTTCATAGTCATCGTTTGAAAAATAGCCAAAATCAGCTTCAAACCAAATCTGGCCTTAAAACTTCGATGAGCCCATAGTCGATGTGCTCCAACAGACATTCCAAGTCCAGAGAAAAGGCCAATTGTGGCGACAAACATGACAGTCTTCAGTTTGATGTCATGAACACAAAGATAGAAATAACCTACCACAGCGAGAATGTGAATTGTAAGCAAAACCAACACATTGGACCATTTCACTTTGGAAACTTGTTCATAGATTTTTTTGAAAATATTCTTTGGTGTTTCATCAGCTCTGGACTCAATGTCCACGGAGAGGCACTTCTCTGGTGATTCCATCTTGATGTTTATGCACTGGAAGAAGCTCAGGCAATAACTGTTCACTGGGACAATAAAACTGTGCCAGTGAAGATACAGTGAACAGGAAATGGACTCAACTCTCAGTACATTGCTCACTCTTGCACTTTCTCGCTCTATCTCACTTTCTCCTTTCCCGCAATCCTGTTTCCCTTTGAGCATTCATCCGAACTGGTCTCCCGTTAACTGGTTTTCTCTCACTAATAATGACAATCTCACAAAATCTACGACAGCAACCAAGTCAGTGGAACAGTAACAATTACATTTATTCTTTTTTACAAACGATCACTTCAAAGGAACAAACTGACAAGAAAAATGATAAAAACTTTGCTTAAAGGTTGTAACAGTCGAACAAGCAAACCGGTGGCACTTGGTTCTGGATTTCATTTGGCTTCACTTGTTCTGGTTTGGTTTGTTTGTTTATGATTTCTCGGGTTAAATTGGATTTGTCGACTTCCAGAGAGCGACTAAAATTCTTTAGAACACAGGAAACCATTCGTTCGGCAAACTCGCTGGTAGTGAGCATAAAAACATGGGCGTGTGAGACGCTATTCGAGTCCGTCACTCCAATTGAGATGATTTTGTTGTCTTCGCGTAAGATGAAGCATGCAGACACTCGGTTGTAAGGCACTTGTAAGATGACTGAATTGCTCACCGAGGAATCCTTTGAAGATCGCACAACCTTGATGCCGTCACAAAGCACGTGGAGATCGACCTCACAAGAAGATTGTAATATTTGCTGTTCTTGCTCTAGCAGAAGTCTAGCTGCCATCTTGAGTGCATTCTTCTCCTGAGCATCGGTCACATACGTAGAGCCCATGTAAAGGGCGTAGTACTGCCCAGGGGGAAGACTCGTCTGGGTAAGAACTCCACTTAAGATTGGATCGACGAAACTTGGTGACACAGAACTCATGGTGGAGAACGTGATCGAGGGCGTGCAATCTCTACGGTAGCAACATAAATAGGTAAGCCAGTGGCTTTATATAGACTACTTGCCACCAATATTTTGACACGTTAGTACTTTGACTACTCATAGCTATGCATCAAACACTAATAACCATTGCTTGGACAAATCAAATTGAACATGACTCATGTCACATGATAAACTTTTAAGACTTATAATATCTCTGCGTCAATGTGCAATAGGAAAAGACCATTAATAAAGAAACGTATTTGACCAACATAAAAAAGTTTACTGGGAAAAACAAAATATACAGGACAGAGAATGCAATGCACAGTTTGTATCGATGAAAGCATCACACAAGCCAACAGGCCGAGAGAACATGATAAATAAACGGTCAGTGGCACAAATTGTCATAATTGTCAAATAATAAAGAAAGCGTTGACTTGAGGAACTTTGGTTAAAAAACAAATAGAGGTCGCCCAGTAATAATCTTGAAGAGTATGGGTGGATAAATGGCCCAGCCTGCCACCAATGTGCCCATAGCCCATTCGTTCATCCCTTTGAAGATTCGCTTTGTCAAAGATTTCTCATGAAGTAATTTGTGCTCGTAGAAATCTGGGTCGCCCTTTCGGCACACAATACCCTTGACCACTTCGGGCGATGGCTTCTTCAGGTCATACGCAAACCCAAGAAGACTGCACACATCGACAAACAAGGTGGAGGGATTAAACACTTCCCACCATTTCTTTTCACAGTTGGCATAGTCCATGGGGAAGGTGTGGTGATAGTTGTGACTGCCCTCGCCCATTGAAAGGTACATGGTCAACTTGCTCTCGGTTGGGCCAATGTTTGCGTTGTACGGGCGCAGACCCCAGATGTGGGCGATTGAGTTGACAGTAAAGAGATGATGCACTACCACAACAGTTCGCAAAACTGCTGCAATAAAGAAGGCCACCCAAATATCTTCGTCCCAAGCATAGTACGGTACCAGAGTGGGGATGACCACACTGAACAGCAGGAACAATGGAAAGTAGAATCGCCTTTGCCATACAATCAAATACTCCTCATCGAGGTCGTGGTGGTTGAGCTTCTTTCCTTGTCGCAATACTTCAGGGTGTTTCTTGAGCATCCACCAGCCAATGTGAGCAAAGAAGAAACCTCGTTTAGCGTTCTTGGGGTCTCCATTGGTGTCGACAAATTTGTGATGACAACGGTGGTCGCGAGCATAAGAATAACATCCGCCGTTCATGGACAAAGTTTCGATTAGCACAAGCAAGAATCGCAGTGGCCATCTGGCCTTAAACGACCGATGTGCCCACAGTCGATGTGCTCCCACCGAAACACCAAATCCACCAAGTAAAGCGAGTAAAATGGTCCACCAGACTGACCAGAATTTGACTGGGTATAGTGACACGTACACATAGCCCACCACTGCCAATGAATGAATAAACACTAGCCATAGTACATTGGTCCACTTAATTTGCGAAATTTGATACCCAAAAATGGTAAAACCTTTCGATTCAATGGAATCGTAGTTGATTTTAAGCTGAACATGTCGACTGTTGTTGTTTTGGTCTGCGTTGGGATCATATTCATTGGAAACAATCAACTTATCAATCACTTGTGGCTCGCATTGATTTCCATTGATAGTCACTTTCACGTGGTCCGTTTCGGAAATACCCATGTTGAGAATGCTGCAAAATAAAACATTAAAATACGATCTGAAAGGAAGTACTATAGAAAGAATGGCTAGTTGCGCTGACAGTTATCATGAGTTGTCTAGTTAGTTCGAGAATATTCGAGAAAGCAGCAGAACAAGTTGTTGTCCGACCAAGTGCAATTAGCTTGTCCGAGCGGACTTAGTGCAAAATATCTGAGCGAAAGAGCGACAAGTCTGGAGATTACGCGAACGAAATCACTAGTGACCAATTTAGTGGATCGATAAGCAATGCCTTCGGCTGCCTCAGGCTGACGGCACACGAGAAGACAGAGGACAAATCCAGCAATTAAGATCGCCATCACCATGAAAGCCTCTAGGTTCTCCCCAATGTTCTCTCACTGTTCTCCTCTTTCGAACCTCAATTTCTCTTTCATTAATTTCCATTATTACTCTAATCGCGCGAGACCTTAAAGCAGACAATCACGTTCATTAAAAAAATGGCATTAGGCAATCACATTGGCTCATTTGCACATCACATCTCACGTTGGCATCACAATATCCTTCCAAAAATCGAATTTGCATTATCATCGAAAAAGTTATCCTAACCTATATTAAGAATATTGATTCAAATAAACACATGTCAATGCAAAAGTTTATTAAAAACAGTGTTAATATTCTTTGCACCAACTACTTTTAATTGATATCACCTAGCTGGTTGCAGGTATTGATTCTTTGTTTTGTTATGGGAATCGAATGCCTTCGTGATCAATTGTTACTCGATATGTACCAATGTAAACAATGACGAAAATAAACGCTATTCAAATGCATATAACAAGCTACTAAGTTTGCTATTCCTAAATGCAATTACAAACACACATTTTCACTGCCAAACTGAACAAGGTGTTCAAAGACGAGTAAAAATATCAGTAAAAAGAGAAAGTTCACTTTCCACATGGCATCCATGATTATTACTAATTGATGCATGAACGGCCAAAGGCCACAATGGATACTTTCACTGCATTAATTAAATGACGTATTGCACAACTGAGGGATAACTTGAAACTAATGTCAAACGTAGTTGCGAATCATTTGCATTGCATTGCAATAATATGGCAAATAGGTCTTACTTGAAAACAAATTTGAACTGTTGTTCGAAGTATTTGCGGGGTTTACTGAGGTGCGATCGAGATGAGATGAGACCGATCCGATCAAACTCACAGGACTATTAATTCATCAATCACACAATGGTGTCACTTGATCAAGGACAAATGACCCTTGGCTTGGGTTACTTGTCACAGAGTCCACAAGTTGAATTAGAAGCAACAGAATCTGACAGTGTGGACTGCACGGAGCAGTGGTGAATGGCAATTGTCAATCGAAGTTCGATCGGCGATTGTTGGTCGCGTTGTGCGTGCGTGCACTTGGTCGCGCCAATATACCTGAGAGGTGAGCACTAGTACATCGAAGTAAGTCCTCTTCGGCTGAGTGAGTCTCAAGTCAATCCTAGCTAGTGGGCACGTCATACCACGATGCTGAGAGATTCGAACGAACTCGATGAACGATACGATGCATGGTCAAGTGATACATCCAACAGTGGTCACACTCGGACACGACTCGTTCCAATCAGACCTCTACTTGGCCGGTCTAGTTTTGCCTGCCACTGACTGGCACAGCCTTCATTGCAGTCATTGCCATTCGTTGCTTCTTGGCACAAGTTTGTCACGCAGAGCGACATTCGAGTTTCACTTTGTCGTGACAAAAGACAAATTACGTAAAGTGACTCATAACTGAAACCAAGTCATCATTGGCATCTTTTATTAACCAATTTTATCATAGTATCAATTGACAAGTTATAAACTCAAATCGAGTCAAAGATAAAAGACGTTTCCATTCAAATTAAATAATAACACAACAAGCGACAAATATAAAATAAAGTAATCTAACAATAACGTTCGATAACGAAAATTAATCGTATGCAAAATAGAACTCAAATTACACTGAATGTTGTGACAAACAACATGAAAAGTAGTTTGGAGAAACCATCGTTCAAAGACCAAAGCAAAGATGACACAAATAAATGTAACAGACTAATAATGGCATTGCAATGAGCTCACAACATAATTAGTACAGAGAAAACAAGTTCACAAGTAGGCTTCGATCAAAAGTTATCCTCAATCAATCGGCACTTGATTTTCCTTGTTGTCACACGATTGCACCTTCCTACTCTCTATGGCCAATACGAGTAATTCAGTTTATTTATATCAGTCAGATTAATTGACCATAGCCAACGATGGGACTATTAATTGTTAATTAACATTTTGATGCTTGAATGAGGAGTAAATTCTCAATAGCTAGCAATCAATTCGTTCCAATGGGTAAATGCAAATTATTGACTTAAAGAAAGTGAATTTATGTCATGCAAGCCATCACATGTGCTGACCTTGTTAAAAAATTTATATTGGACGGAATTGGTTAAAGCAAATTTTATACAATCAAATGCTGACGTAGTGAAAAAAGCAAACAAAATTCTTGCAAATTAGATAATCCTTCTTGTAGTTCCTCAGTTTGGTCGGTACGGTTTTGACATTCAGCTAAAGCTCGCTTGTGATTTGCAATAATCTTATCATTGGAAGACATGCTTCCTTGTATTTGATTAACCAATAACTTCCTATGATCGTTTAACTGGACTTCTTCAGGTAAGTTGAATATAGACATAAAAAACGAGCATGAAGCTGAGTACGAAAGCAATGAGTTTGCAGAACTATTCATAAAGTGATCATATCTAAAAAATAACTCTTTCAAATCTTCAAGATTGCTCTCAAACTTGGATATAAAATATTCGGGTTCATATAAAGTTTTAATGATGAACCAAAAGTGGAAGAAAAAATCAAAATTAGATGGCGACATCGCAGCCAATTCTCCACGCCTTTCATGGTCATCAGTAATATCAAGAGAAGATATAACTTGGAAACAAGCTTGACATAAAGCTGATATGCAGGCATTTTCACCGTCTTCCTGTAACCATATTGAACCTGAAAGTATACAAGCATCTTAATCAAACAATATAAAACTCGCATGTCAATATTACCCAGATCATTATAGAAATATAACATTTGATTTATCAATTGAAATAACGATTTAAGCAAATCGACATTTAGACAGTTTAAGAGAAGCTTTTGAATATCATCAAAAAACGAACTAGTATTTTCTGAAATTACAGTATGCCATACTTCTTTCTTGCATAAGATAGTATTTAAAAATCTAATTAGTTGCGTCAAAAATGGAATATCACTTGATGATAACCAGGATATCACAGTCGTACTACGTTACACAAAGAAAAGTATTGTTAATGATAAATGCCAAAGTCGATAAATTCATACCAAAAAACTTTGTCATCGCTTACGAGCTGACAGATTTCATCGTTGTGAACCATATTTCCCAGTATTCCAATATAAATTTCCTACATAAGCAAGGCAAAGTAAAAATATACTCAAACAACGTGAAAACTGACCGCAAAGCGTGGTAAATTAGTTTTTAAAATACAGTTAATAAAAATTTCGTGACCCTTATTCTCGAGAAGCAATTTCTGAACATTCTCGTCAGCAGACATATCCCACAACAAGCAAAGCTGTTCTTCCATGTCCATAACATGACATTCATCGTCGTTATCGGACAAAGAAGGTTGTTCAATTTCCGATTGAGCAAACTATAAAAAAATTAATCAATCGATTTAATCAGTTCAGAGAAATTATATACAAACCTGGATTGTCTTAAGAAGACATGCAAATAGCCATTTCTTGGAATAAACTGTGTCTCCTATAGCATCTGTTTGAATTTCTTCTTCACGATTTGTTTCATTTGACATTTTTAATCTCGAAAATTATCAATTGACAATCAGATTGTTTTTGCCGCTTATTGTCAATGATGCAGCCTGCAGTGCACTCTTGACAAAAAGTTTACTATAAATAGAAGCCCAACTTGGCTTTACACCAAGAGTAAATAAAACAATGATGCTCTGTTTACACTGTACTGGTTTAGTGATATTCATATTCATGTATGTTCAGGACTACATCGAGTGATTTGCGCAACAACACTTTCAATTTTTAAAAAAAAAAACTCCATCACTACATGCAGTAGCACTATTTACCAATGTTTACACTTTAAATTAATTAATAAAAACAATTTTTAATAAAAAAAATCAATGGTGAAAATACACATGAGATTCGTTCTTTGAATTTGGTAAAATAATTCTGAGTACGTCAGAATTGAGAGTGCAGCACAATAATTAATGTATACTAGTATTACAAAGTTTAAAGTCGGCCATTAGAAATAGATGAATGACTTGAATTTTTACGATTCACTTTGTCATAGTAATGAGCGCGGCCAATGGGCGCATAGACTCCGTTTGGAACAATTTCGTAGTCGAGGCATTTCCAGATTGAACTGGCAATATTCATTGGAAATATGCTGTCAGAGGAATATGGAATACTTTGAAAAGTAAGTTTAAATAAACAAACACTACCTAATTAATCTATAGATCCATTTGAAAGTGTAAGGCAATATGACCAGTTCTTCTTCTTTGAGAATAGACTCAAATATGTTATCAACAGCATAATCCAAGGCCATGATTGGAAGAAGAAATGGGAAACGAGTTTTAGTCGGAATGTCAATACCTGTTCCACTAATTCCAAGAGGACAAATTGTGGTAAGCTTGATTTGAGAGTTCTCATCCATTTCTTCGTAGAGACATTTCATAAAACCAACAACCGCATGCTTACTTGCTCTAAATGATAAAAAATAATAAAAAACGCAAATTTATTTATTTATATACCCATAAGCGGTGAAATACGGACTTCCCATAATGCCAGCTGAAGAAGAGATGGCAACAATGTGTCCTCGATTATTTCTTTCCATTGCAGGCAAAAATTGTTTAGTTGTCTATAAAATCAAACACAAATTATTACATTATTAATTAAGAATCCAAGTACCGTCCCCTACCCAAAAATGCGCCAAAATGTTAACGTTGAAAACGTGCTTGATTTTATCACTGGTCAGTTCTTTGAATGGTTCACATGGTGCAATACCCGCATTATTAACCAAGATGTCTATGTCACCAATTTTATTGCGAACTTGAGATGCTGCTTCTTCCACCTGTTTTTCATCACTAACGTCGACCACAAACCAAAAAGTCTTCTTGTCTAGCTGACTACTAATTATATCTGCAGTTTCACGAACATATTCCTAACATAATAAAAGTCAGTTACATTATGCCAACATATCATAAAATGTAAAATGTACCTCATTTAGGTCCCAGAGAACTGTAATGGCATCATTGTTTGCAAACCTGATAGCCAATTCCCGACCAATACCATGACCAGCGCCAGTGATAAGAACAATTTTATTCTTCACATTCTTCACCGTTTTCGGCTTAATGGCACGAAATATTGGACTTAATAAAGTGGTACAAATGAGAAATAAAAGATTTCCAATCTCAATAATTGAGAGGAAAGCTTTATACATGCTGAGGATCATCGCGAAGGAACATAAATAGCACAAAATGATTTGACAACAGTAAAATGTAGATTTGTAGACTGAGTTTTGGTCCAATTGATTTAGATCAACTTAATGAAGACATTTGTAAAGCGAACATACATACAAACAACGTGAAAGTCAGCTAGAAATGCTCGTCTAGTGGCAAATTTAAGTGATAATGAACGCGTTGAAGAAAACAAATTGTACGCCAATCGGCCGCCTCGCTGCTAGTGACGCTCTTTGCCACTACAATAAATAAACTGTTAGTAGACTAACGGTTGGTCCTATCTAAATATATTCACAGATTGGCCAAATCAATCGGCAATCAATCCGCTTCACGTACATGCCGCTAATAAGTTGGATTGAGTTATCCAAAATAACATCAAGAGAAAAAAATAACGATAATGAATAGACGAATTTAGTGGTCAGTACGCGCGATTTCATTAGCTGTTGAAGAATGTTTTGGTTTATTAGTGATATCTCACAATTGTCAGTAATGTTGAAATAAAAACAGAGTAAATAACTCAATAACTCGAACAAAATATCCAAGTAAAATAAAAAATAAGTATAATTTTACTACTAAGTAAAACTTCAGTTTTTTTAAAAGAAAATGTAAGTTGATATTTTGAATTAAACTCAGCGATCAGTGATTACAAATGAAAAAACACGCTCATTACATGTAGCCACTATTATTTTGACTTAATATCTTAGAAGATTGTTTTGCATCAGAAAAGAGCTCGCTGACTTCATTTAAAATGATTACGTTGATAGCTGAATAACGGTTAACTTGTGCCAGTTGTGAAGCAGGATTCAATAACTGTGTCGCATATCGGAGAGTAGTCTGAGTACCGATATTGGATAAATGTTGAAGAGCAGCTTCTTCAATTTCGATTCCTTCAATTTTAGCTCTAATTTTAAGAATCTAAATACAAACATTAAAACAAGAAATAAGTTTAACAAATTTACCTTGTAAATTTCAGCAGTTGTATGGGGAGTAGTTTTGATTATCATGGTTCGATCAAGAAAATCAAGTGGAATGCCATGCGGAGCATAGATATCTTCAGTGCCCCTAACTAGACAGTTGCCTCGGTTAGAAGCCAAGATTACAATGGGGGCTATTTCGGATTCTAACGCTTTAGCTAAAAATGTGAAACATTCTATATCAAGAATATGGACTTCATCAATAAATAAAACGCCGGTTATTAGCTCGGCTGTTCCTTCCTTAAGAAGATTATTAACTCTTTTATTAACTTCTTTTCGGAGCTTATCAGTAATTTCGGTCTTTTTGGGTTTCAGAAGTTGGCTCATCATAGATAAAACATCCTGTCCACCTTGAGGATTTGCGTTTGCTGAGTCCAAATCATGCAATGTAATATCTTGAATAACTGTTTTTTTCTTGTAGACATCTCCCTTAGGAACTGGTACATACTCATCAGCTTCAATGTCGAATTCGGTAGCATATGCATCAGATCTGCCAAGTCGCTTTAGGGACCCACTGTTTACTTCTACATAAATGACATCTCCTATTTCAACTCGTTGTTTCTGCAAAGTTTCATAAATAGAAGGATCCAATTTAAGCTGCTTAGAGCCTTTAGTGGTCTTTAAGCCTAAAATAACGTGATGAATCTGCTTGCCATAGCCGCCCAAAGGATTGTCCATTTCTACAGGAGTAATTTCACAGACTTCACCTTCATAGACTTCTTTGACTTCCTTGATTCTTAAACCGATAGCTCGTCTAAAGTTTTCCATTAAAATTTCCGTTTTCTTTACTTCAGCTGAAAAAACTTCTCCGGCTACCATTGGACAAAAAGGAATTTTGCTGCCAAGTTCTTGAGAAATAGCTAAAGCCAGTGCTGTTTTTCCACTTCCAGGAGGACCAACAAATAGAATAGCACGACCAGACATTTTCTTCATTTTTATTAACTCGACGATAACACCAGAAGCCTGTAAATAAATATTGATAAAAAACAAAAACACATGACAAATTGATACCTTTCTGGCAACATCTTGTCCAATAAGTCCAAATTCGTCGCTAATTGGATTTCCATCGTCATTAAGTCCAAGACCTTTAACATGGCTATGTGCAGAAATTCGCTGTTTCTTGCTGGCATTCCTTATTTCGTCCACCTTGCTCATTATGACGATTTAACGATAGTGAGGAGAGAACTGTCAAGATTGTTTCCCAGTTTGCAAAAACCGATAGCTTTGCACAAAAAATAACAATCCTGACAAAGCGGGAAAGCGTGCTCAAAGCTATTCATAGAAGACGGCTGAAAATAATACAATTACTAACAATAATTGGGTAGTAAGCTCCTTATTGGGCCATCCAAAAATATCAACCAGTATTATTAATGATATTTGTTATTTGATTCAGGCTACGATTGTCCCCAATCTACGACACAGTACTTTTCCATAAAGTGCTCGAAACACTTCTACAGTTCTACGTGACTTTGCTGTTTGTGTTCAAGTTGCCGACAGTTTGTGCTTTTAGTTTAGTGTTCGTATATGTTTGCTTTTTCCATCATTTCCCTTTGGCCAAAGAACTCGAGACAAAATGTCGGTCACAATTATTCTGCCCGATAACAAGCGACTCAACATAAAAACTACTTTCAACAGTTTACTATCTGAGGTAATGTCTTGACATTCTCTTTATAATCTCATATCGCTATATTGTAATATTGTGAATGGCTATGAATTCCTTTGAACTCATTCCTCTTTGCTGTTTTTAATAACACATTCCATTGATATTGGAATATTTTAGTATATATGTAGAAGGCACTTTTCAATAGAATATTTTCGCTCATTCCCAAAAACAATTTTAAATGACACGCTTTATTAATGCGTTCGTTTTTATGATATCACGTCTAGTTTTGACTTTGTATACTTGCTGCCAACCAAAATTGTTCCTCAGAAAATATCTCAAAATTTGATCAAAATGCTGACTTCTGAACTTATTGGCATTACCGATCTTGTGGCCGTAAACCTTCAATGTTTTGGCCTCATTATTCTCGGATACATTTCGCGACGATTCAACTTGATTGGTCCAGAAGAAGCAAAAGGATTGAATATTTTTGTTTCGTATTTTTCATTGCCTGCTATGATATTTCAGTCGCTTGCTACATTGCCACTATCGAATATTGATTTTAACTTTGTTGGGTCAATTCTTTTGTCGAAGAGTATTATTTTTATTCTTGTTTTGATTATTACTTATATTCTGTCTTGCAAGTCTTTTAACAACTCATTCACTATTCGTCGATCAGCAATTTTTGCCATCTTTTGCACTCAAAGTAATGATTTTGCACTTGGATATCCACTTTTATTATCTCTGTATGGAAATTCGAAAACATCTTTAGCCAACTACCTTTATATTTTAGCACCTATTCAGTTACTTTTTCTCAATCCGATTGCACTGTTATTAATTGAAATAAGCAAAAATTTTGAGCAAAATGACTTGTCAAGAACAGCATATCAACGTTCTGTCGCAATAGTTAAAATAATTGTTCAAAAAATATTCTTTAATCCGATAATATTTGCAACTTTTTTGGGTATTATCGTGAATTTGCTAAATCATGAAACTCTGCCTCAAGTGACTGTTTCATTTTTTGAAGTTTTAGCTCAATCTTTTTCTTCTGTTGCTTTATTTCTTCTGGGTTTGAATCTGTACGGAAATTTTAAATTGTTAAAGAACTTTTCCCAGCCACTTTTGATCACTCTAGTTCTGATTTCAATCAAGATATTTATTATGCCTCTGATGAACCGATTAATTGTTCAACATTTTAAAATATTTCCGAATGAAGCTCAAAATGCAACTTTGCCTGAATTTGCTTTTCTATACGGAACTTTTCCAGCAGCTCCAACTGTCTACATTTTCTCTAATATCTACAATGTTGAAACTGTCATCATCTCGACCGGATTAGTCATATCCACTTTATTCTCTGCTCCCCTTATGTTTGTCTCGGCTAACATGATTAGATTATCTTCATATATTAACTATGACCAACTGAAAAATGATTTGATTGAGACGATATTTTACACTAGTTCAACAAGCATTGTTGGTTCGATTTTACTACTATTTAGTTTCTTCAATGGCTTCAAATTACGTTCTTTAACACATCGATTTTCTTTCAAAATTCTTATCTCGCATTTTCTTCTTTTGTTTGGTGCATTTTTATACAAACTTCAAGGTTCTTTTTCACTCAACAGCAAAATATCCATAGTTCAATATTTGCTCTTTCATGTTGGCCTTTTTTCAGTAAAAATATGGACTTGTTTTCTTTCGTTCACGTTGGTACTTCTCTATGCGAAAAGTTTATGCTACACAGTCCACATTTCGAGTCGTTTTCTATACTCAGGACTACTATTAATATTTGCCTATATTGGACTTTTGGCTTTCACTTTCAACAATTTTATTCTACAACCTTCACCTTCTCTGATTGATCTCTATTATGGAATTAACAAAATTCATCTTGCATTCTCCATCTTCACTTCTTGTCTTTCAATTTTTATTTTAGTTTGTTCTCTAATATTTTTTCACCATTTTAAGAATGCAAACAGCTATCAAAATATCGATGATAACATAAGTGAGCATACAGCAGAAAATATGACAATTCCAAATATTTACAACGAGGCGAACATTTCTGGTCCTAGCACAAGTTTTTCCGAAAGTGCAAATGCTCACAGATCTCATCGCGATTCTAATGTTATTGAAGTTGAAGATTTATTTTTGTCTCTCCCGCAGACTGGAGCCGAAGATTTTAAAGATAGATGTGATGATAATGTGTGCCATACGCATTGCTCGGCTCGTAAAAGTTGCGTCGATCGACTTAAACGTTATAAAACGAACATCGAAAGTGCAATTGAAGCAATTGATTTAGCTCCATCTCTTATTCATGAGGATTCAGTGAAGAAGGATTTCCATCAAATATACCACCATATGTATCTACTTTTATTTCTCTCACTTTCAATCACTATTCACCTTGTGGTTGAAGTGTATCACTTTATTCAAGACGAGTCAACTGGGATTTATGTGGAAATTGAATTTTTGGACATTTTACTTACATTTAGTCAAGGGTTCATAATGTTCATCATATTTGGCTTTGATATTGACATGATTATTTACAAGTTATCAAAACTGTGTAAATTGACTTTAAAGCTGAATCAGATTTACTTGCCTCCAGTCTCCAATCTCGAATCTGAATCTGTTTCAATCTGTAACAACTTTCGCAACCACTATCTTCAATCTTGTATTCAAGATATTACCTTCAGTTTGACAAACCAAATGAATAACGGCAATTCTGACAGTAAAATATATTTTTGTGGAAATAAATTGATTGATTGGTTACAACGCGAGAGACTAGTTGTTTCTCGAGAAGAAGGGCTCGACTTTGGACGTCATTTACTGTATGGTCGTGTCATCGAGCACATCTCGCGAGAACATTTCTTCTGTGACAACACCTATTACTATAGGTTCATTTGTGATAGCGCTAACTAGCCATTGTTATATTTAGTAAACTCAATTTATATTATAGACTATATTGGTGATATTTTGTTTGAACTAAATAAAAATATTAAATTAAATTATATTATATTGTGTTATTTATTGTTTCTTAATTTTTCTAGATTCTCGAAAAAGTGTGCACTCACAAAGGGTTGGATTCGAGCACTCATACTTTGCAGTAAGTGAATGATTCTTTCATATGAAATTTTAATCTAAATATGCATCTCTATCTACAGTCGCAACGAGCGAGCTCTTGATCTAAGCCTTTCTTTGCGCTTAGCAGGCATTCCATTGAACAGTGAGCTCAATTTGGTTCATGACCCTAAAAAGAATGTGAATCAACAAGTGAACGTTTCTATTCAATACCAAGATCGGCCGAGAAAAACTGGCCAGTTTACCCCTAGCCAAACGTTATGGCAAGTGATCGAGATTCTCTTTTCACAAGATTGTTCCCAAATTAGAGACGACAGTCTTGTGTTTTCGATTAACTTTATGAACAAACAGGTATGTTGATTCAAATTTTATTTTTAGTACAACCTTAACTAATGAATCGCATATCAAAGTTTGAAGGAAAGGATATTCTTCAAAGTACAACTTTGAAATTGATGGGCATTCTTAACGGTCGTGTAATGTTTCGAATGGATTCTCGGTCTATCGAAAGCAAGGGCACACAAAAATTTGTAGAGAATATCAAATTTAAAAAACCTGAACTTTCATTGGCCAAAGAGCAAGAAAATCTCGGAAAATCAATTCAACCCAGTCAAAACCAACCAATGGATGTCGACGAACAGAAAAAAGTTTCTAGCATCGAAATTCCTAAGGACGGATCATCTGAACCTGGACCGTCCGGACAATCTAAAAAGTTTGTGCAAGAGAATGTTGTATTGAAACAATTGATGAATTTGAAGCAGTCCACAGCAAAAACGAACAAGGCTTTAACAATATCGTCTAGTTTTATTAGTGAAAGTGGCAATAGTGATCAATTTGACAAAGACTTGGAAAAAGAAATCAAATACGTAAGGATTTTTTATGTTAGTGCATTTTATTCATTTTTAACTTTTTACAGCTTGGTGGTCAAAACTATGAACTGTTTTATTCGATTGACGATTCACCTAAATTCATTGAGCAAAGCGAATCAGACGACTTTTTTGAGCATACTTCGCATGACTTGAAGCATTTATTAGCTGATCTTCGCCGACATCAGTAATTACTATTTTGGGGTATTTTTATATATCTTATAACAACATTATTTTTAGAATTGGCAGTTCCGATTCCCAATTGGAAGTTCGTCAGACCAGAGAAGAACGGGAAAAGAGTGAACAGAGCAAATTTGGACAGACCATCATCAGAATTATTTTCCCATATGATCGACTCATATTGCAGGCGTTCTTCAAACCGACTGATTCCATTGGTGCTGTAATTAGTGTAGTTAAGAAATACACAAAACAAACAGATATTCATCTTTTTACCGCTCCACCTAAAACAATTTTGCCTGAAAGTGCCACATTGGCTCAACTCAAACTGGTTCCAACTGGTTCTATTTACTGTGGTTCAAATAATAAGGAAACTCTTCAATTATCACTAATCAAAGACCAATTTGTGACACAAATTACTTCATTTTCTGTAGCTTCTAAAACTGCAATATATCAAATGAAGTCTATTTTTCAAAAGTCGAAAGAAAATAAAACCGGATGAGCTCTAAGAAAATGAGATAATTCAATATTATATTTAACAATGTGATTTGTAAATTGTAAATTTGGCGAATGTATAATAAATTAAAGAACTTGAATTTAATCTTTTGCTATACTTACGCACATTTGTGCGAAAAATATTAATATTATGAATCAAAAATAACTTTGGATTGATTTACTAACATACAAACTGTAATGAACGAATTATAGCACCATCGATGCAGCACAATCGATTGTCTGGCAAGCAACGTGCATTCACTGCCGTGCTGTTTCCCTTTCTGCTTCCTTTTCTGTTGTGCATCTGTGCGCTTCGTAAGTCTTGGTAATTATTAACATTTATTTGTCTTATATTCTGGTACTTATTTCTGTTTCGACTCAAGAATTCATCTAAAATGGCTGTCGGAAAAAACAAGGGTTTGTCCAAAGGTGGCAAAAAGGGAGTCAAGAAGAAGATTGTCGATCCTTTTACTCGTAAAGAATGGTATGATATCAAGGGACCGGTTACCTTCGTCAACCGAAATATCGGCAAGACTTTGGTTAACAAGACCCAAGGTACTAGGATTGCCTCCGAAGGTCTTAAGGGTATGTCTTTTCTTATTATATATTAAAAGCAGATTATTAATATTATTTTTTTAAGGTCGTGTGTTTGAAATTTCGCTTGCTGATTTGCAAAATGACGAAGTTGCTTACAAGAAATTTCGTTTGGTTGCCGAAGAAGTTCAAGGCAAACAAATCTTGACCAACTTCCATGGTATGGACCTTACTACCGACAAGCTTCGATCTATGGTGAAAAAGTGGCAAACTCTTATTGAGACCCACGTGGACGTTCGTACTACTGATGGATATCTCTTGCGAGTTTTCTGCATTGGATTTACTCGTAAATGGCCTTCTCAGATCAAGAAAACTAGCTATGCTCAAACCACTAAGGTTCGTGCTATTCGCAAAAAGATGGTCGACATCATCACTCGCAACGTTCAAACCTTTGAATTGAAGGATGTTGTTTTGAAGTTGATTCCTGATTCCATTGCCAAGGACATCGAAAAGTCGTGTCATTCAATTTACCCACTTCACGATGTTATGATTCGCAAAGTCAAGGTCTTGAAGAAGCCTAAGTTCGATCTAAGTAAGCTTCTGGAAATGCACGGTGAAGGTAGGAGCTCTGCCTCGGCAGCTGCTCCCGCAAAAGAAGGAGAATCATCTACTAAGGTGGACCGACCTGAAGGTTACGAGCCTCCAGTTCAAACTGCTGTTTAAATTTTTTATTTTGATTTAAATGAATAAATATTAATTAAAAATTAGGTTTAATTTATTATATATATAACAAAAATGAACAAATATACAGGTGATTAATTATTTTAAGATTAATTCCATAAGTTACACTGTTGATTTTGAAGTTTATCGGAACACTTGAAAGCATCGTCGAAGATTTTGCTATGTTTCAAAACAGAATTGACTCGCAACGAATCTGGCAGTTGGTTAGTCGTTTCGGAAAAGAACTCCAATGTAGATGGCCGGGTATTGCTACACAATGACTATGGAATGGTGTTAGCACTGGATAAAGCAGAAAATATTACATACCTGACCAAACGACAGGAAGAAAAGCTGGTCGGAGGTAAATGGTAAGGATGGGAGCTGATTGTCTTCATTTTCTCTCTTGGTGACAAAGTCCTTATATGCCAACCATGCAATTCTGAGAGCTCCAATGTCGATATATGTCTGCGAAAGAGTTTCATTTGCCTATTCGAATAATTAATTAATTAAATGAATGTCCCATAGGTGAATATAATTTAAGAATTACCTTTAGTGGGAACTCTAAGAGATCATCTCGAAGGCAGCTAAGTGCTGAGTTAAATGCATAATTTTGTCCAGTCGTTCGATTAGCAGCGAGCCGCCCATCTGGAAGTCCATATTGTAGCCCAATCAAATCAAAAGCTCTTAACATTTGAGATGCCACGTGGAAACCCAAGGCACCAAACTGCATCATTTGCGGCTCGCTTGGTTTATAAAATGGAATTTTCAGTATACCAAATGGGACATATAGTTTATTACTGGCATAATCATATGATACTTGCACATCATGTGGTAATAAGGGCCAAGAATGGTCGGGCTTTCTCTCGTTTAGAAGCATTTCCATCTTTTTGTGAATGTGATCTATGGACTCAAGAATATTCTCCGAAAACTTGACTTGAATCATGAATTCGTTATAATAGTCCACTAAATTTCCTTTAATGATAAAGTTTGGCTGGCCTACAAAAATTTCCATTTGTTTAATTTTCATGTTAATTAGTTTGTTCGTATCATCATTGTTGTTCCAGACGAAAATATTTGTATTCTTTAGTATAGTTTCGCGGATTGAATTGATTATTCCAACTTTCGAATTTACAGTGACATTAGATATCTCGCCAATTTTATTATTGATATAAATAGACGATAATGCATAACCCATATATTTCGAAGTGGTCTCAATGCAAAACTTCCATCGATTCTCGTCATCAAGATAATTGGACAATGGCATGCCATAAAGAGCTTGATTAAAGTTTTTGTAGATTATTCGGAAATCTTTTGATAAATATGGAGCATAGGCTGCAACCATTCGCCAGACGAGATAATCATTGATGCCTCGACTATCGGTGGTGGAGATTATATTTGAAATGTTACGAAAGTATGGTTCAAAGCCTAGTAACACTCGTGTATTATCGTTAAG
Organism: Rhizoglyphus robini; assembly: GCA_023373905.1. Taxonomy (NCBI): domain Eukaryota; kingdom Metazoa; phylum Arthropoda; class Arachnida; order Sarcoptiformes; family Acaridae; genus Rhizoglyphus; species Rhizoglyphus robini. Next base: position 5,110,837 of record JAKIJQ010000001.1, on the reverse strand, counting down.
ACGTGCTTTTTGAAAATACTTTTGTAATATTTCTGTCCATTTGATAGAAGGAGCAATTAGTTTCAGCTCGCGAATCGAAAATCTTCGCTTAAACACGTTGGAAGGTGTCAAATATTCGGACTTATCAGGTGTAATTTCGGCTATTCGTTTCTCATAATTAAATGTATTCTCTGCAAATTGACTGGAATCAAGTTTAGTCCCACCAAAAATTTTCACCGTCTCGCTCATGTACTGTTTGTATGCCTCTACAACCTATAAAAATCAATTAATTAAATAATAAAATATTAAAATTATTCGAATATCTACATTTTTGAATTTAGGATCAAAATAATAACTTTTTGGAAGACCAAGGCCAGATGGATATATCTAAATAAAAAATACATATAAACACTACAATTAACTAAATATATATCACTTTGATGATGTATGGAAGCAGCGGATCAAGATCGTCGGCCCCAACTTCGATTCGGAAGAAAGCGTCAACCCCATAAAGAACTTGAAGTCTTTCTACCGCAATTGCTTGGTTCCAATCAAGTCCATTCCAGTTGCCCATTATATTCCAGCCGCCAACTTTTTGAATATCGTGCTTAAAATAGTTGAGTGAAAGCACGTCAATGTCTTCTAATGCCATACACGATTGGTAAAAGCGTTTCACTTTATAATGAGGATCATTTGAAGATGAAGTGGGTAAGACTTGGTCAAGAAAACGTCGAAGATCGTCGTAAATTTGGTCATTCACTTGTTGGCTCACGGAATAATATCCTTGATTATCTGATAATTGATTGGAATTTATCCAACTGTCACACGCAAAATTGAAAAAATTATCACAAGGATTTAGAGACGAATTCATATTTGACAGCACTCTTGCAGAAGCCTGTAAACATGGGCTTGTGTGACAAACACTTTTTTGGTGCCTAAAAGTAACAACCAAAAGTTTGCAGCTGACATAGATGAGAATTATACCCAAAAACAATATGATTAACAATAGTATGGCGTTAATTTGATAATGTCGATCACTCATTAAAGTGGACTTGGCTTGTTTGAAACGATTCCGTAAATCAGCAGCCCCAATTTTCGACTTACCATTGGGCGATAAGCCATTTGTTGTGGAATTCATTTTACTATCCATGTCATATTGCTCGGTAAGTTCGTCATCCTCTTGTGGTTCATTATCTTCCTCCTTTTTCCGACTTGCCATGGTTTATATTTTCGTGGCACACAGGCCAAATAATAGCCTAAAGTAGTAAAGTCAGTCAGCAAGAGAGCACAGAAGGCGAAAGAACAACCTGTTTATGCTAGTTTCGCTGTGATCTTTAACCGTTTGTCACACTTGAAATAAAATCAAGTGACAATGAGCTTCAAAGGGATCACAGTGGAAGAATGGTTCGCAAATTGATCTTATTTGCGACCGAGACTTAAAATATAGCAGCAAACAAGTGGCGTTTTCCTTTTCAGTGGTTTGCTTGCCAATGGCGATACACTTTTGTCAATGGTCACTAGTTGCTTTGTCTGGCCTCAGCGACCGTAACAGTTTAATTCACTGAGAGCAGGGGTAAGTCTTACCGTAAGACCGTTTGAACGTTGAACTTTGAAGTGTGTTGACAATGCGCTCAACAAGTTACGGCTCGCACTACGGTGACAGTCGAAAGGCAAATTACGCAGAGGTGAGGTGAGTGTTACAGTGGATTGTGGCCACTTGCTTCGCCAGTGCAACTGATGCCTCCACAATTTGTGGCCCACAAATGGACGCGACTGATGCAAACAATCCACAGACAATGCACAGGAAACAGCACCAACCTCGGTGAGCGACCGTCCCTTTCACCTGTCCTAAGTGACTTAGGCTTAGTCCATCGCAATCTCAAACACGTACAATCGCGAGACAAGTTAACCAAAAGGAGAGCATTGCCAGCACTCCTAACTACGATTTAGAATTATTTACCTTTGTACAGCTTAATCAGTGTCCAATCTCCTGGTGATGGTTAACTATCACAACACTTCACGCTCAAGCAGTGGATTTATCTATCCACTTTGCCAAATAGCCTAAATCAATTATTTTCTTTTTATAAAGTGACATTTAAACTGGGTTATATTGCACAAAACCATTTCCTAGTCGGACAACAAAGGCAAAACGGATATTGGGTACAGTGATTGATCATCGATGATGATAGCTTAATTAATTAAACGAAGTTTATGTCATAAAGATGAAACTGAGAGCTATAAACTTTATTTAGTAACAATTTCTAAATTAAAATATGGACAAAAATAAGCAAATGAAATATTAGGATCTACAGATACGAGCTTAGTATACAAAAATACAAAAACAATATTAAATAAAAAACTAAAAGAATATCACAATATAATTATTTCTCTTTATTTAATGCAGCTATAAATTCTTCTAGCTTTTCTTGAATCTGCCGAACTCTCTCTAAAAAGATAAATTAAATAAAGATAAATTAACAATTTAAATAACATACTTAATTCTTCGGCCAGATTGACTCTTTTTCCTGTCAAAAGTTCAGCTTTCTTCAGAGAATCTTGGTTGAAATCATCAAGAATGTCTTTCACTTCTCGATTCAACCTTTGTGCTTCAATATTTGTAATCTGTTGACGAAGAGCCTTAGAGGAAGCTTGAAGAATATGATGAATTCGGTAAAAGAAAACTACGTCATCACATGAAATCTATACAAAAAATATAAATGTAAACATTATAAAGGATTTTGTAAAGAATCATACATCAGAGTCGAGCTTATAAAGATAATGAGCGTAAAGTTTTTCACAACTTTGTGCCTTTGAAAATAAATTCTTCAAAAAATAATTTTTGTAAACTTCGTTCCATAAAGTTGTCACATCTTCATCAGCAACCTCGATCTTTTGAGAGCGCAAATTTTTCTTGACAAGAAGAATGTCTTCAGAATCTAGTGTTGGCTTTAAATTCTAAAGTAAAAAATATGAAACCTTGTAAATATAAAATCCCTTCTCACATTCTGACTGGCTATACGATCAAGCTCAGTTTTAATGTTAGAGTTGATGTACTGTTGTCGAGATTTTGATTTCCAAGAACTCCACTGCTCCAACCAGTCGGGTCCGACCATTTCACCGAGTCGAGTTTGAGCTATGAAATAAATAATTTAGTAAATATTGCAATGTTCATGTAACAAATAACAAACTTTGCTTAATACGGTCGACTATAATGTCCTGAAGAAATCTTACGGATTCTTTCCAGCGATCCCTCTCTGAAATCATGCGATCTTCTGATGCATTCATTTGAATCAAGTGCTAAATTATTAAAATATTGAATCACCATATAACATGCTAATATATTACCAGAACAGCATAAGCTTTTGAATCCCATTGGTGTTGATTAAGAGCGTCTTCAGCAACAGCTGCTTTGAGATTTTTGAATAAGGAAAAATCGTTTTCTGAACAATTCTTTATATGACCAGACTGATCTTGAGGTTTATTGAGAATGTTCAAAAATTGCTCGCTTAATACTTTCAAACCAACATCGACTGTTTTGCTAGGCAAAACGTTATCAATCCAATTTTTAAGTCTAATGTCCACTTGGATATTGAAATTTTCGTTTTCTGCCTTTTCAGCAGCGGGAAAATAGATATTTTCAAAAATGTATTCCTTAAAGCTTTCATTAAGCTTTTTGAATAACATATTTTCCCTTTGTAAGAAAGCAAGAAAAGTAAAAATAAAAACAATTCTTAAAATATTCATTAACTTACCAGTAGTCTGCGCTTAAATGGCTTAACTTAATAATTTGATCTAAAATTTGGTTTTTACCAATTTCAAATAGCTCATCCTACAATGAATAGATGAATAAATCAAAATTCATATTATGAATAAAAGCGTATACTCACTCTATCTAGCTCTCGATAATTCGTAAACGTGTTTTTCCATTCTGTCTCCAAATTGAATTTTCTAGCTGTTTTTTATTAAAGAAAATAAATACATTTATTCGATAAAATTCTATATAATAATACCTTTGTACAAATCGGCTTGTTGCTCCACAGAAGATTTAACCATTTGCCAAAAGCAATCGGAAACGGCAAGACTTAAGCTTTGGGTGGTACATTGAGAAGTATTCAAAATTCCCTGCCTATTAATTAAAAAATTAATATTATAATTAATTTATTATAATTTTTCACATAGGAATACCTGCACAATTTAGAATTTTTGAAAAAATCTTCTTCGTAATTACGAATCGCTTGAATAGTATCGTCCTTGCTACCTCGTCCTGTAACAACAGCGAAATAGCCCAATGCTTTCATTGGAAAAAGATTCCCTTCCAAGATTTTTTTTAGTCTAGTGGGGTTAGCCATGTTTTGTTCAGCTAAATCCATTTTTGTCATTACAAAAATAGTTCTTTTTCCATTTGGGTCTACTTGCGACACTAAATCAGTGACAATGCTGCGTTCGGCATCAACCGAACCATCTTGAACGCAAAGGATGATGGCATTAGGATTGTTCATGTACGATTTAGAAATCTCTTCGATTGCATATCGAGTATCTGCAGCCATCTCAGTTGTAACCGTGCTAATGACTCCAGGCAAGTCAACAAGCACCATACGAGGAATACCAGGACCTTCTACAGTCAAAGAGATGACATCTTTACTGACCGAACGACCACTTTTCACTTTTGATTTCATTCGTATTTCAATATCTCTTCTTAACTCGGCTAATTCGCTTTCTTTTGAGAGATCAAAGTCGCGATTTGTATCCTTAAAGCGGGCAATATGATAAGGGCCTTCTTTAAGTGTCACTTTCACCGGAGATCTGGTCATCATTTCGCCAGCCCCTCGTGGAAATAAGCGAGCTTGTGCGATCATTTCCAAAACAGACGTCTTGCCGGCACTTTGATCGCCAACAACAATAACTCGAGGAAGATGGTCTTGAGTGTTATAATTCGAGTCAAAGTCATTCAACTCATCTAAAACGTCTGAATAAAGATCGATCAACGTCTTATTCACCTTTTTCAATCTCTCGGTAACAGCTTTATCTGCTTTCAGTAAAAGAGATTTTCGCAATTCTTTGTTTTCTTTTTCAAGCCTCTCGATTTCTTTTTGATACTTGTGCTATCAATAAAATTTATTAGTATTAGAAGTATTAGCTTAGTAGTAGCTATGAAAAAATATCTCAAATATAATAAATGTTAGAACTTACTTGGATTTCGATAAGTTCATCTTGAAGCTTATTAATTCGTTCATGATCGGCTTCTCTGTTTGAGTTGGCATTGGAGTTTGAATTGGAACCTAAGATTTCCTGAACAACGGCTATAGGCCATATTGAAGAATCAACAGTGGATTCATCGTTGGAGTCACCTGACAGAAACAGCAATTCTATGAAACATTTCCAGCTGAGTAATTAAAAACTAAGAGAAAAAAATCATTACCTTCTTTGCGTTGTTGCCTCTCTTTGAGCATTTGTCGGAATTGTTCAATGGTTTCGCTCGTGTTGCGAGTTAGGGAGTCAAAAAATCCATTCTCAGCCAACAATCTGTCTCTGGCAGCATTAAAATTATCTTTGATCTTCTGTTGCTTCTCTGGATCAGGAATAATATCTTTGATCCAGTTAAAATCAGGCAAACTCTCTTTCCATTCTTTGTATTTCTGTAGTAAAACAATGAAATTAGCAATAATAGTTTTCAATATTATACATACGTTATTCGCATGGATGCCTCCTCCAACAGCAGAACCGATAACAATATAGCGGATTTTTAGTACAGATCGTACCAAACCAGCAACAGAAATAAATGATTTTTCAGAAGCAATAAGTAGCTTGCGTCGGTTAGCGCTTCGACTTAGATCTAATAATCGCTGTGCCTTCGACGTTGGTAAAACATGCAGCGATCTTCTTAATAAAAGAAGTTGTTTTGACATTTTGAAACTTTGCAAGAATGTGATTCAAAAATAAAAACAAATTTCGAATATAACTTTTTAAAGATTATTTACAGTATAAAAATTGAATAGTTTCATGCAATAATAAAAACAAATTCAACAATTCAAGTATATTAAGGCGAACAAATACTAATTGAATTGCCAGACATATTCGATGTAATTTTCGTGATGATATCAACTTGACTGACTAGTATCTTTCAAAAATTAACTCAAGAGAATTATGTAACTTGATATAAAAAGCATAAGCAGAAAGTGAACATGAATTATGACTATGAAAAAACTTTCCCAGAATAATAATTGTTGATTGATAAAAGACAACAGTGACTACTGAAATTCAGTTACTGTTACTGAATGCATGTCACATTGGTCACATTGCATTCAAGTCCACGGTATTGCAAATAGAAGGGCAAATCGGCGACATCTATCGACAATAGTGCGCTCACGCTGAAAGCTGTTGTTTTGTTTTGGTTATCCATGTGTACAGACTCTGTACTACAGACGACAGGTTCAAAGAACGGCCATCAAGTGCACTCCTCGAGGATCCGACCATCAACCGCCATATCCGCACAGCCAGAAATTATCTTTGTTTAAAATTCTTCAATCTTAATTCTTTAAATCGCGACATTCTTGCACTTCAAACCTAATCTGGTTCGTTGTCTTGGTCAACACTAAATGATTGACTAGTAATGTTTCTTTAGATTTATCACTATGTGATAGCCATTTGTCCGGAAGTGACAATTTATTTCGTTCAAGACCGTCAACTCGTGGGACGGACTGTTTTGATACAATTTAGTGTTTAAGATTGTGGTGTCGAATTACATTTATCGTGATAAAAGTCAAGTTGCCTATTCGCTTTTTCTGTGCAACCAATCTATTTCATTCGAAACAACGATAACTTTCAATAATAATGATGGTCATGCTGACTAGTGAGCCGAAATGTATACTGCCTAATGATAATGCACTCTCCAACTAGGATTTTTATGTTTACAATCAATTTGACATAAATGACCCGTTTCATCATTTAGTGAATTGAATTGCTTTTATTACATTTTAATGGCATGCAGCACAAAAACTCAATTTACCAAACCAAGTTACCAAACTTTTCATGCTATCACAAATTTTAACGCATGAATATATATAGTGACCGCTTATTTGTTTGCTTTCGATTCAAATCTCTTTAGACTCGAGCCTAACCGCTGCACTATCAATGACAGTGTTACTGTGATTTCAATGATAATTTTCAAGACGAACGTTCGAAACAAGAAACACTACCAAGCAATATCAACTAGCTGAAGTATCTACCCTGATGCGCCTTATCTTTTCTTAATATTGATTCGCTTCGCTCAAATTGTCGACATCGACGAAATTCATAGTACCGACGTCACTTATACCGCTTTGATTAACTTGTGCAAATCAACTTTTTCAAATATACCACTTGTGTTTAAGTTTCTCTCCTAATTGGAATAGTTTATTGTGCAATTACTCAAAATCGAATCCACATATATAACTGAACAAGTTTAGCTGCTAAATCTTCGACGATGGTCGATCTACATTCTTTTCTTTTATCATGTTCCATATTTATAGCTTATCTGGTCTATGTGATTCACGCATTAGAGCCTAGCCCAAATGGCTTGAATAGCAAAGATAAACACAACCCGTCTAAAAACAAAGCTTTTACATTATCGTCAATTGAAGATGTAGAAATGTTGACTTACTTTCTCTTGTGGAAACATGACTATTTCGATAATGCACCAGATTTGAACAGTATTCAAGGTAAGTTGAATCACGATAAGCACTATTGACGTCTGTCTATACCTAGGTGATCTTGAAGAAGATTCTGATCGTTTAAGTGAAACTAAATTACGTGAATTTATTGAAAAGTTGAAGATAAACCATTTGATAACAAATACGCCTTCTCGATTTAATCTTACCAAGGAGTGCAACGAAAACACTTTTGAGTACCTCTCAAGTAGACATTGGTGGTCTTCCAACTACAACAAAACTAAGCAGATCTGTGAGGCTGTTAGTGGCTGCAGAAGCGCCAAACAATTGACCGATTTAGTTGGTTTGAGCGTGCAGAATACTCCTACTCTGAGCCAATCGATTGCAAGACTTTGTCCGTTGATGTTGTTTCAGCTACAAGAAAAAGAATGCGTCGAGCAGAGAGAAATCAACTTTAAAGTAAAAAACAAACCTTCGGCTGGTTCCGTTTGGGGCTTTGGATTTCTTTTCGTCACCATCGTTAGTTTTTGTTCTCTATCCGGTGTTGGAATTTTGCCTTTTTTAAATGACACTTCTTACGAAGTCTTGATAACAGTACTCCAGGGCTTGGCCGTTGGAAGTTTAGTGGGTTCGGCATTGTTTCATCTTATACCCCAAGCATTTAATTTAGTCTCCAGTGGCAATCATGAATATCTTTGGAGAGCTCTCATTATTTTTGGTGGAATTTATTTATTTTTCTGGTCAGAACGTCTTATGAAAATAATTTCCGAATATAGGCGCAAGAAAAAACTTAAAGAAATATCTGTTCCATCAAGTACAAGTATTGAAAATGAAGGAGAGAAATATAGGTAAAGCATGTTCTTATAAAACCAAATTTACTAATTCGATAACTAATTCTCTAGACAGGTGTGTTTCACAAATTCCAATCCAAACATGAACAGTAAAATAGAGATAAACCAAGGCGCCAATCATGCTCAGAACACAAATCATCTAAATGGAAACACACACGAAGAATTGGAACCATTCGAGAACGAGAATCGTGAGAGAGCAAATTCAAATTTTTTGATGAGCAAACATGAGCATTCTCACTCTCATGTTGAGTCGGGATCCGGAGAAATAGCAACCATCGCGTGGATGATTATCTTAGGCGATGGGTTGCACAACTTTATTGATGGAATTACAATTGGTGCTGCATTTTCACAAAGCATTCTTGAAGGCATCAGTATTTCGGTCGCTGTTATTTGTGAAGAATTTCCACACGAACTAGGCGATTTTGCAATTCTGATAGGATCTGGAATGTCGATGCGCAAAGCTCTCGGCTACAATTTCCTTTCAGCTTGCACTTGTTACCTCGGAATGGTTTTTGGTATTCTTCTTGGTGATTTGTCAGACGCAACGCCTTATGTTTTTGCCTTGGCTGGTGGCATGTTTTTATACATTTCTTTGGTGGATATGATGGGAGAGTTGTCTAATAATTTGGAACGGGCCGGAAAAAAACGTGGCCTTACTTTTACTGCTCAGATGCTGATTTTACAAAACATTGGCATATTAATGGGCGTCAGCATAATGTTTTTCTTGGCCAAATATAGCGATATAATTAATTTCGAAGGATTGGTTCCTCCCAAAAATTCAGATATGCCTTTTACTGAATCTTGAACTGTTGCCACTTACTTATTTTGTCGATCTGAACTTAGGTTCCAATTTAATATTATATAATGGTTAAAATTTCATTAATAAATACTATTTATTAAATAGTGATTTTGCCTATATTACACGCCATTGAATCGGTTAAAGTTGTCCATAGATTGAATTTCGAAACTAATTGAATAAGACTTATTCAATAAGCGAACGAAATTCAAAGTTTATTTTACTCTTATGTCAATATAGTCGCGTATTAGAGTATAAATAGTTTCTAACATGAAGTTGTCCGAGAAGTTATTGACGTTTTTGTATGTACCTCATGTAAACAGAGCGTAAAATGAATATATCTGGTAATTTCTTTCAAATTCATTCGGTGATTCGTACATTTAACTATTTTATTTATTTTAGCTATTATGAGGAGTGGTTTCTTTGCGAGCCGTCAACTTTTGTTTGCTTCAAGATCGAATAACCCTTTCTCGTCATTGCAATGTAATATCCATTTGTCTCATGTGCCGAATCAAGAATCCTCGGCAAATGTACAGAACACAAATTCATCTGCTGTTACACCTAAGAAAGGATATTCTCCTTTTGTGAATACTTCAAGCAAAGGAGAATATGTATTAGCACGTGTTGACGATTTGTTAAATTGGGGCAGAAAAAATTCTTTGTGGCCTCTTACCTTTGGTCTAGCATGTTGTGCAGTCGAGATGATGCATATTGCTGCTCCTCGTTATGATATGGATCGTTTTGGTGTTGTTTTTCGAGCTAGTCCCCGTCAAGCTGATGTGATTCTTGTTGCTGGCACTTTGACAAACAAAATGGCACCTGCAATCAGACGAATTTACGATCAAATGTTAGATCCAAAATGGGTCATTTCTATGGGTAGTTGTGCGAATGGTGGAGGATATTATCATTACTCTTATGCTGTGGTTCGGGGATGTGATCGAATTATTCCTGTCGACATTTATGTTCCAGGTAAGAGCTCTTAGCTTTTATTTACATTTTATTTATTGTTCTTTATAGGATGTCCTCCAACCGCTGAAGCACTAATGTATGGCATTCTTCAATTGCAGAAGAAAATTAAAAGACAAAATTTTTCTCAAATGTGGTATCGGAAATAAGTCAATTTACTCGATGTTATTCAATTAGATTTTAATAAACACAGTTTGTCAATTTGTTCACTTCGATTGTCTAAGTCAACACGTTTTTTAATCATATTTTGGCGATGCTTAGAATACTGTTCAACCTTAGTTTTTGTGAAAAACGCTCCCCATGCACAAAATCTCATCCTGATGATGATAAGCATCCTTTGTTATTAGGTTCGGTTAGAGGATTCGGTATGCTTCTAAAGTGAGGTTTACGTCAAGTAGATGGTAGGTTAACAAAAATTGTTAGTGCCACTAATAGTGGCAACTACGATAATGTTAGACTCTTCTCTAGAATCTTAACTGGGTGCATATTTTCGAAAATATTTAAATCTAGCAGAGTCCATTAGTATAGTTAAAGTACTTTATTTTGCAGATACATACATAATTTGCATTAAGATTTTGGTTCTCGAAAAAAGTAAATGTTATCAAATAGACAGGTTGAATTGCTCAAATAATACATGAAAAATAAAATGTACAAATAGGGAAACAAAATTTAAAACAAATGCTATTTGCCAATAGTAGTAATATATATAATTATAATGGTGTGTTATAGGAATTAAAAAAAATATATTTCAATGCATCCACATCGGAAGCGTGATTGGACAAGAGAGCTCAAATAATACAATTACAAGAGTAAACATGCAATAATTCCTCCCATAGTTATAAAAATGACTGCTCCTATAGCAGTCATTTCTTAGTTCCAATTAAATTTTCCATAATTGGGATTATTTGAGGCAGAACCTTTGTGAGTCTGAGATAGAGATCGCTGGTTACCGACACCAGGAGGTTGTTGAGTTTGCTCAGCAGAAGTAAGAGTGTGGTGCATGTTTTGCTGAGGTAACATATATTGCGGAGCATATGCTGATGATAAGTTAGCCGCAGACTGAGTCGTATTGGATAAATTGAATTGCGCTGTTTGTTGAAAACCTTGTTTATCGTAATTCTAAAAATAAAATAAGAATAAATTAAAAAATGACCCAATTTAGCAACAGCTTACCTTGTTGATCTGAGAATGGTTCTTGCCATACAAAGATTGATTATTGCCAGACAAATCACCACTGTTTGTTCCACTCATTTGTTTATGCGGTTGAAGTTGTTGAGGATAGCTCTTGTTAACATAGTCTTGAGTTTGAACTGCAGCTCCAAGAGAATCATATCCAGAATTGTAAGAATGAGATCCATAATTAGCTGCTGTATTTGCCTTAGCAAATGCAGATCCAGCAGACCCTGGATTAGTCTGTGCCTGGGCCACTGGATAAAGTGCATGCTGAGCAGCATTATAAAGGCCTTGATGAGCAAAGTTGAAACCAAAATAAACACCATAACCAGGAGGATACGTGTTCATATAAGGTTGATTGTGCGCTTGAGTCGCAGTTTGTACAGCACCAGCTGCTTGGGAAGAAACAGGTAACATATCCGATTCAGTAACACGATTGTATTTGACATCTATTATAAATTGAAATTATTAGTAGGTTAATCAACTTGAAATTTTAAAAACGAACCTGTTGCTGCTGCATAAGGATAGCCATGATCACGGGGGTTAGTTTGAAACTGGACATCATATGGATATGGGTATGGAATAGGCATACCAGCAGTGTTGCCCATGATATAAGGGGTACTTAAAACCTGAGCTGGCTGAACGCCTGGAGGCACACCATGTACACCCTTGCCTGCTAAAAAATATATTAGAAAAAATTCAACGAAAATTAAAATTAAACATACTTGCTGACAAAGTATTCTTAAGTACATTGGTAGTGACAGTAGAATTTGATATTAGGCTAAGAGAAGTGCCAACACTCGATGACGCATCATAAGGCTTACTTGTTGCAGAACTTGATGTAACTTGTTGCTGTGCCACAGAATTATCGATATCACGAATTTTGGAAACATTCTGCGAATTATTGGCGATATTGGCAGATACATTGTTGTAAGCAGAATTGTAAACATTGGAAGCCATTAAAGATTGGCTACCAGGGCCTGAATTTCCAAAGGGAGTAACTTGATTGGCATTCGAATAATAGCCAACATTAGATGGAATTGAAGCCTGGTAAGCTGAGGAATATACGTTGTCGTTGTTTTGATACGATTGCTTATAAGCCATATTAACATATGACATATCATTCTTTGCTCGATCAATTTGTTGTTTGTTGGAATTGTAATTATTTGCATTTAATGATTTGTCGTTTCGGTGATCCGAATTTAGAATAGAGTCATTCAATCCTTGAGGTAAAACAGTGCTTTGCAAAATAGACTTGTTTGGCTGATTAACAGTGTTATTTGATGATCTAAAATTTGAGTTAGAGTTGGTAGTTGCATCGGTGTTAGATGATAACAAAGATAGATTCTTGCTTTCAGGCTTAACATTTTGACTTACAGAATCAAACAAATTGTCGTTTGCACCGAGAGCGAAATTATTTGTGCCAAATTCTAACGAACCAAAATTGATAGACAAATTCGAAATAGGATCATTTGAAGGCATCTCCACAGCGGATTCTGGAATCTTCGAAGACCTTTGATTTTGTACTTTTAGTCGATTTTGTTGAGTGGGCGCAGGTGTAGGTTGTTTAGAAACCTGAGTCAAATTGCTATCCAAAGAATGTTCATTCTGAGAAATAAGATCGTTGGAAATAATGTTGGAACTCAAGCCCACTAATGATTTAATACTTTCAGTTGCTTGTTTTGAATATTGACTTAGGCTATACTGATTTAGATTGGAATTTTGCGGAGCACTTGATTGTTGAATCTGTTGTAAAAGAGCCTGGCCAGGTGTGGCTGCAGAAGGCCGCTTAATGCTTCCTGAAAGAATGGCACTCATTGTAGGTTGAGTAGTTTCTTCGTTCTTATTGGGCGAAATAAATAATTGCGGACTGTTTTGTGAAGTGTTAAGGTTAATTGATTTGTTTTGATCAGCAATAATTTCATCTTTTTCTGAAATTGTCTTTGTACTTGGTGTGAAAACTTTAGTCTCCATATGCTAAAAATTAATATCAATACTTAGTACAATAAAAAAAATAAAAATATTAAATACTTACCGACGAAGTCCAATCTTCTTCACTCCAATCTTCATTAGCGGCAATGTCAGACCAGTTTCCAACAGTCATTGTATTTAAATCATCGGTAGGCTTGCTAGCTTGCTCAGCAGTACTATTTGTCCAAGTTTCAATTGAATTCGGAAATCCGTCGTTAGTTTGTAATCCGCGATTCATGAATGTACGTGAGCCTCGTCCAGGTCCAGGAGGTGCTTTACCACGAGGAGCACCACGGACCCGGGGAAGACCACGCCGACCACCACCTATACCTCCTCTTCGAGCAGGATCACCAGATGAGACAGAAGCTTTAGCAAAAATGTCATTTTCTTCAGCACCGTCAGGCTTAGAATCACTTGGACGACTGTCCTTCTTTCTAACAATTCTGTTTGAAGATAGCAAACCGCCGCGTTGGCCCTTAGCGGTATTATTTTGAAGAGCGGTGTTACTTCCATTTCCAATGTTATTATTTTTAACATTAGGTCTAAGAGGTTTTTCGACTTTTTTATTACCATTGGTCAGTGATTCGGTAGCAGGTTGACTGACAATTTGTGCTTTAGTCTTCTTTTTGCGGCTAGTGGATTGCCACTCGCTGTCAAGAGAGTCGCCGTCCAGTATCATTTCAATAGCTTTAGCCATGTCATTGTCACAATCATACAATGCAACAGCAGCATCTTCCCTAGAAGCACCTGTCAATTCAACAATTTGTTCAATTTTAGGCTTCAGATCATTTTCATCCTTTTTATCACTCATAAGACTCGCAATTCTCATTTGTTCAGCAGTGGGCTAAATAAAAATAAATAATTATAATAAAAACACAATAATTATTACAAAAACAAACCTGAAATTTGTCACCTTTGTTTCGAAATTCTTCGGAGTTGTTGTTGATAGTTTCGTTAACATTATTCTGTGTGACAGTTGGTGGACTTGCGTTCTTATTTGGAATTGCTTTTTTGTCTTTCGCGGACTTGCGTCCCGAAGAATTTGCAACCAAAGTTGTCATAATCGAACAATTTGAAATTCTTATATTACAAGGTTTGCAGCAGTAGCAGTCCTTCAATATATTTACAGTAAATATATTTACAATCAACTAATAAAACCTAAAAAAGAAAAGATACCTTTCATTAAAGTGAACAAATAAGTTAAAAGAAATTAGCTAAAATGTCAATAACACGTGCTGGCACTAATGACAAAGAAAAGAACAATATATGGATACAAAGGAATTGCGGTGTAATTAAAAATTGAATAGAAACTACTTAGTGACATAGAGGGCAAATAGGACAAGTAAACGAGAAAGAAACACTGGACCAAGAAATAGAAAGACAAACCAGAACCTAGAGGGGATCGGGCAACGTACCGTCGGTTAGCGACATAAGAGCGGTGTGAAAGAATGGTGAGGCAGCCTGAAAGAAGCACTTTCGAGGAGGAGCGTTGTGAGGAGGAGCAGATGGGAGCCATTAAATGGCGCCGTACACAAATGACGTCGTCTGTGAGAAGCGCAACGAGAGAGGGTGCGCTCTTGTGTAGGGCAGTGCGGTGAGGGTGCGCGGCAGTGGTATGCGTGATGCACAAATGCGCCACATAGACCACACCTTGCCACACGCTCTTTGCGAATGGTCGATGGGACCGTCCATAGGTAACGTGTGATGACACTTGTTCGCTTTGAATCAAAGCCTTTGATAATTGATAAGCTCTTCTTATCTGTTATAAGTGTTGAGCGTGTACAGTAAGAGTGCTTTATTCAAAGATTATGAATATGCAACTTGAACCATAAACATATGTACATAAGTGCACATGTATACGTGTAACTTTAATTTTGCATCTTTGTAGAATTGCAAATTGACCTATAGGTCTTCTAGTGAATGCTTTTTAACATCAAAGATGAATGGTTAGATCTCATGGTGCTTTGCGATAAGACAGAATTAGATCTCTTCTCTTTTAGATACATGAGATTTTTTAGATAATCGCGATGATTGGCAATCATTTTCATCTGCTTGGCTATGGAAGTTTCAAAAAATACCGAAAAGAATTCTTTGCAAGAGTTTTCGAGTTGAATACAAAGTCGTTGATGGAAAAGAATGTCTTGGTGGGTCACAACCAATTTTCCTTCGCGAAATAGATTTGATTTAAATTGTATTAAGATCCTGGAAGTATCGCCAATTGTTCTTTTAAGCTGTTGTACTTTCTCTGTTTGAATTAGCCTCCTAATAAGGTAACCTTTAACCAGGGAAGGTAGTTTTCTAAATCTATATTTCATTTCCTCATTTATCTATTAAAGAAATGAAAAGGAGTGCTTTATTTAATTCAAATGTTTAAATTAAAGCTTATTGATATACCTCAATTGTATGTGCACAATTTTCAATTAACGAATCGATGCCTGTGAATGTCAGCTGAGAATCGTTGTCTGCATTATTATCATTAATAATAAAGTCCGAATGGCACAACTGATGAGACTGTAACTCAGCGCTTGTTTGTGTTTGAACATGACGCAATTGTTTTGATGACTTGCAATTAGAGTGTTCAATGAACTTTTGGATTAGATCTAGGGAATCTCGATTTTGTTGAAATAAATTCTCTCGTAGCGATTTTAATTGTAAACTAAAAGATAAAATTTGCTCCTCAAGGCTTTGTAATTTGACGAATTCGGAAGAAACTTTTTCGAGGTCATTTAGTATTTGATTCCAATGTAACTTTGGCTCGTTCCGATAATATTCATCATATGAATCAACAAATGGGTTTGTGCTTACTTTGGAAACTCGACGATCAGATGGGATGTTACTTTCGGTGACTAGTGTAGATGTATTCGAACAAGATTCATCACAGGTAATCTGGTGATTATCTCCCAAAGCATATTCATACCGATCGCTAAAAGTAAAGTCCAATTGAGTGGAAGCTAAAGAAGATATTACATCGCGTGGAGAGCGGCACTGTGTATTAATTGGAGAACAAATTGGTGTTTCGTAGTGAGACAGTAGCGATGTATCCAAAGCGGACGCATCCAATGGAACGTGAGAAGCATCGTTCGACATATCATATTTTTATGGAACCATACAGTACAATTGACCGCGATTCCTAGTCACAACAAAAGTTACTTAATCAACCACCCATAGGTGACGCTACTGGCTTAGGTGGTAAATTAAATTTGCCGCCAATTAAAATCATTTTCGAATGGTTTGTGAATAATTGTGAAAGGCTTTAATTGAAGCTTTATTTTGCGAACTTTATGCTGCATTATTAACAACATTACAATTTAAAATTAAATTTGTACTTATTACTTATCTTACCAAAGATAAGATCAATCACAATTGTGTTAACTCTATCGGTAGTAAGTCTTGATAATTTATATAATTTATATATATTCACCAATAATCGTCAATCAAAATAATTTCACAAATGATACGTTCATTTTAAATTATGAGTTTTTAGTTAGAACGACTCTGTCAACCACCAAAATTCGACATTGTAATATTTATAATGATGTAAGACAGAATTGTCATTGATTGGCCTAACAGGTGTCTGTTCTTTAACAAGAAGACTAGCAACTACAAGCAAGGAATGAAACTGAAGAATGAATGCATTTGTTTGCAATGCAGACTGACGATATCGAGTGAACTGCTCGGAGAAACGTGACCCTCCTTCGGACTTGCTTGAGCGACCAATGAAGAGCAAGCGAAGAAAGGTGATCGACAAGGTAAGTAGGAGTGAACGAGAGACTGTCTGACTGACTGACTGACTACAAACAACTCTCTCGACGAAGACAGTCGACTGATCATACTGTTGATTGATTCCGATTGAGCTAAAGAAGAAATCTCGATCCTCGAGGCTGATCAACTTAAATGTTGTCGACATTGTGTCAGTCGTGAACTGAGTCTGTAACAACATTGCAAATGTCCCTTCCAGAGCTTCTTGACCCGTGCGGCTGTGTTTGTAAACATTGCTAAGATGGCATCAGTAGTTGGTTTGAACAAAGTGTTTATTCTTGACAAATATTTTACTGAGGTATGTTCTATTCGACTTTTCATGCATTTCCAATGCATAACTATCTCATCTCTAGCTCACCAAATATTGGCAATCGGAGTATCAGCTGCAAGGTGAATCTCGTGATTGTGGGCCATTCTGTAATGACAGGTGTTTTTTACACAGAAAAGCAAAAATGTAGCCAACAAATAAATAAATACCCCCAGTATCAGCTGAGTACAAATAAAATCTTCGGGAGCAGTCAATCTACTTCGAATTTAGTAGATATCAATGATTTGATTCACCTCGATGGACCAATCACCGAGGACTCCCTTATTCGGGCCTTACAATCCCGTTTTATAGCAAATGAATGTTTTGTAAGTGAGCATACAGATTTAAGACAACGGTGACAATGTTCCTTAAAGACAAATATAGGACCTGTGTTGATTTCGATGAACGCATTCAACGACCAAAGCAATGCTCTCACCCTGAACAGTACACACCACCATACCCAATGCTCTCCATTACTTCGAGTAGTCCACGAGGCAGTTCGCCAACAAACTGAGACTGGTTATCCACAAGCAATCATTCTAAGGTAAGGAAACATTCGACTGTATGGTGTACACGACTAAACAGTTTATTTGAAACCAGTGGAAGCAACGGCAGTGGTAAGACTTACTCTTCTATGGTCATTCTTCGGCAGCTGTTCAATGTCGTCGGTGGAGGACACGAAACAGACGCTTTCAAACATTTAGCCGCTGCATTTACTGTGCTTAGAAGTCTTGGATCAGCAAAGACAATTAACAATTCCGAATCTAGTCGAATAGTAAGAATAGGACGATTTTATATTCAATTTAATTTTTTTAATAAATTTTGCCATTTTAGGGCAACTTTATTGAAGTTCAAGTAACCGATGGGGCAATATACCGCACCAAGATTCATTGCTACTTTTTGGATCAGGTAAGGGAATGTTTTTCACTTTTTATAGTAACAGATAATTTTTATTTAATCTATAGTCTCGCGTGGTGAAGACACCAACGAATGAACGAAACTATCACATATTTTATCAAATGCTTGCCGGACTAACCTCAAACGAGAAAAGTATTTGGGATTAATTATTTTATGCTCTTGCTATATCAAATTTATTTCTTCCCTAGCTAAACTTTTCTTAGATGGCTATTCTATTATGGATTTCAAGTATTTAAATTGTGGCAGTATGGATTTCAATATTAATCAAGATGTGACTCGATTCCAAGCTTGGAAGGTTTGTTCGCCTTGTTCAATGTTCATCAATGATGAATTAACATTTTTCTAGTCATGCTTATCTGTGTTGGGGATACCATTCATGGATGTGGTTCGCGTTTTGGTTGCAGTTTTGCTGTTGGGTAACATTGAATTTGAAGAGATTTACAAAGAAAATCAAGCTTTAGAAACACAACATTCATCCAAGAAAGAGATCCATGCTGTTGCTAACTTGCTTGGAGTGTCTAGCACAGCTCTTTATAAAGGTTTTACCACTATGACTTACTGCGGACCAAAAGGACAAATTATGAAGAAATCTCGCACTATTCAAAGTGTAAGTCATTGTTTTACATTCCAATCAGTGACCGACTAACAAGCAACATTTAGTCACAAAGCGTGCGAGATTCGTTAGCGAAAGCTCTTTACATTCGCACTGTGGCTACTATCATAAGAAGGGCCAATTCCTCAAAACGATTGGGGTCATCGTGTGGTACCACAAGTTCTGAAAGTAATGAATCCATTCATCACGTGGAAACGGGTAGTCTTCACGCTCCATCAAGCATCGGTAAACCTTTAATTTACCATTCTGTTCAACTCTAGCCGAAATATTCTATTCTAGGCTCTGCATGTGGAAAATCTTATAAAACGATGGCAGTACTGAACAATGCTGTGAGATATGCTATGGATGGATTTATTGGAATTCTGGACATGTTTGGTTTCGAAGATGGACGAGTAAGTTTCGATTAGTTATAAATTATAGCTAAGCTATAGTTATAATTAAAGAAATCATTAACTGTTTTTGTTTTTATTCTAGTTGAGTCGTTTGGAGCAGCTTTGTATCAATTTATGTGCTGAGACGATGCAACACTTTTACAACACGCACATTTTCAAAGCTAGCATTGAGTCTTGCAGAGACGAGGGAGTGACACCAGATATTGAAATTGACTACGTTGACAACGTACCTTGTATTGACTTTATCTCTTCTCTGGTACTAGTTATAGTTTCTTTGACTTTATTTAATATTTTACTATTGTAGAGGACAGGCTTGTTTAGTTTACTAGATGAAGTTTGTCGCAACAATCAGGCATCACAAACACTTGTGGAAAAGATCAAATCACAACATTTCACTAGCGGTCGATATTTCGAAGTGACTAGTCGAAGCAAGAACTTACCTCCAGACACGACAACTGAACGACTAAGCAACTACTTTGGCATTAAGCATTTTGTTAGCGATGTCATCTATGACACCGCTCAGTTTATTGAAGCCAACTCAGACAAACTATGTGACGATATTATTTCAGTATTTCAAAAACAGACATGCTCATTTGGCTTTGTTTGCCACCTTTTTGGGGCGGAATTGAGGCTTCTTAGTACTAAAAAAGTCATGCCATGTGGATTTAAATTTCGGGTGGCGCCAACTTCTAATTTGGATCAAAACAATTCTAATCCTGTTTCTACTTTGACGCAAGACTTTCATAACCGTTTGGACAATCTTCTTCGTACACTGGTTCATGCTAGGCCTCACTTTGTGCGATGTATTAAGGTTAATTATTTATTAGTTTGTTTGTTTTATTTGTTTAACATTTTTTTAAATGTAGATCAATGACATTGAGCAAAGTGGGTATTTTGATCGAGCATCCGTGATGAGACAAGTAAGAGCTCTGCAAATATTGGAAACCGTTAATCTTATGGCTGGTGGTCTGCCACATCGGATGAGGTTTAAAGCTTTTAATTCTCGATATCGACTTTTGGTACCATTTAAACTTCTCAAACGAGAAGAAGATAAAATGACCGATGACTGCAAAGTAAGCCCAAACACAATTTTTTTGTTGTTGATTTTATGTTCATTACATTTCTTATTTATTAGCTTATATTATCACATTTCGAACAACTTCGAGCGACTTTGAATTATGTCTCTGCTGCTTCAACTTCTTGGATTCTTGGGAAAAAACATATTTTCCTTAGTGAAGGTGCACGTCAGCAATTAGAGTTGGTTCGAAATCAACGACGAATTTCTGCTGCCATCTTGATTCAATCAGTTTGGCGTAGTTATAACACCAGACGAAAATGGCCTTTCATTAAGCAAAATCTTATTTATTCTAAGTCGAAATTTGCATCATCAAAGATTGCTTACAGCCTTGATCCCAAGATGCGGCCTCCACGTCCTCAACCCATAACCGGAACACCACCACCCTATGGAAATCCACATCCTAGCGCTATCAACTATGCTAGCAAACCATCTGAAACTTGTGATTTTAATTTTATTCGCGAGACATGTGCTTTGCTCGGAATTGACTTGGTAAGAGAATTTATAATTGCACATTTTGTTTGACTATTTTTTTTATATCTAAAGAACTCACCACCTCATTTGCCACCAAACCGACCCTATACCATAGTTGGCAATACAAAATTTCTATTCCCCCAAATTCGGATAATCAAAAAAGATTATATAGGTATATTTTAGGTATAATAACAAATCTAACTATATTTTCGTTCACAATTAGATCCAGTTTCTAAAGTTCATATAATAAAAGGACAAAAAGTGCTAGTGTCGAACGTGTCCAACAAACGTGGCTATCTCAGTGTGGAACACAAAGAATTTCCTTTAGAAGTGCCTTTTCAATTTTTTGAAATACTCTCGGTGCCAGGCAATGTTGCTCTTTGCATATAGCTGTGGAAACATTATTGGTCTCAATTTGAAACACTCAACAATGAACAATAGCCCAAATAACACTTGCTAATATATCTGGCCTCCGTGGCGCAACCGGTTAGCGCGTTCGGCTGTTAACCGAAAGGTTGGTGGTTCGAGTCCACCCGGTGGCGTTTTTTATTTCATATTTATTTCTCAAATTTAATAAATGTTCTATTCTGATGTTTCTCTTTTAAATTATTAATGGAATTTGTTTGCACTTCAATATTTCAATTTGAAGTATTTTTTCGTTTGATTCGATAGATTCATTGAGAAATGGGCAAATTCAAAATACTACTATTTCTACTCGCAGTGGCCTTAGTTATTAAGGCTATTTGAACTACTGCCAGGAGCACTTGAGCGAAGAGTGAATGGCGTATGCTCAGTTAGACAGTCTATGTTTGGCTGTGTTGTACTCACTTCTCGACCTGACTTGTTTTGACTAGTCCTGGTCTCTTATATGATAAGATATATCACCTCAACTGCCATTCCATTGCCATGTGAAGTTGCCTTGAATTTATATGTAGTTTTTTCATGTTGAGATCACCTTCAGATGTACCTGATCATGATCACTTGAGCCTTCCATTTAACGCGTTCCCACCTATCTTCACCTCAATCATATGATATTTACTTTACTTTTACGTCAAATCAACTCGTACCTTGTACCTAAATTGTGCACATATCAAGCGAATGATTACTTATTCTACTCTGCGTATTTAGGCAATTCTTGAAACTAGTTTGAAGAAATGATTATTTATATTAGATTTAATCTGTGTACACAATTATTCAATGATGAAAAATCTAGATCCTAAAAATTTGTCGCTTCCATTAAATTCTGTTAATTTACCTGCGACCGGTGAGTGGCATTCATTTATTTGAATTTTATTAATTAGATTTGTCCAAGAACCTTGTAGTTTGTGGACAAATAGAATTTTAAAAGTTATTTTTTTGTATTTAGTTTTTTGAGATGTTTGCTTACATATATACCATATATATGGTATATAGGTGTTTGTATTCAATAGAACGATTATTTATTGCTTGGTTTTGTTTATCCCCCAACAACAACGTTGTTATTACATTTTATGATATCTTACCATTCATGGCATGCGAATGAAAATATCATTAATTGCTCTAATTTTGTTCCCTTTCAATTTCCATATATAGTTTAGTTATCTAGTAGTAGTTTTGTTTGGGTTAATATGCATCTTTGGCTCAACTACTCTACTGATAGGCCACAGGCAAAATATATTCATGTGTTCATATCCGAGTATCAAGCTAGCGAGACACACAAACAGATGGAGTCCATATGTCCAAACGAGTGCAAAAGCTTCTATTAATAGTGTCTGTCAGTCTGTAGTCAAATGGCCATTTGACGTCCACTTCATAACGTACGATGACTTTCAAAGTCTACTAATGAAACTACCATGATGATAAACTATTCTTCAACTTGTTCATGTTTAAGTACAAGCAGCTGCAAGTTGAATTTTTACTTTCATGCTTTGTCACTGTCATTCTCTGTTAATTTGAATATTACAATATTTGTTTTACTTTTGTATTTAATTTATATTTTATTCTATAGACTAACTAAACTATGACACATCTCATTTTCTTTGCAAATATGTTAGTACTGACAATGGATTTCTTTTATCATGAGTACAATACACATCTATTATGGAAATTCTATTGCAAGACAGGACAACAGCTCATTTTATTTTAAGAATTTTTCATTACCGTATTTCTTTGTTCATTAAATATTCCTTGGTTTTTGCTTTTGCTTGTTTTACATTTACATTACTTAATGACCATCGTTATCACATGGCAGAATTGTCTTGTATTTAAAATGGACCGCTTTTGGCATTCTAAATAAGAATGGTGATTGTATAAGGCTATATATGTGTCATAACTCGTGATCAGAACGAATCATTCGTTCGTATACGTTACTATACATTCATTTTTGTATTGTACTTGTAGTATAATGTTATAAACATAACGTATTATGTTTATCATATCGCTCTCGCTAATTGTTTATTTGCCTTGATCGGTTTCGTCCTCCTGGCCATTAACAGCATACATACCTTCCCTTAACGTTCTAACTAGATTATTATTGTACCATTAACAACAGTTTCTGAATCATATTCCTATTTATGTTTTGTACATATCTGTGTTATATATAATTGTTTCATTTAGTCCCAAATGTTTACATATATATGGCAAATGTAGCTAAAGTGATTTCACATAACATTTTATGTGATGCAACCGGTACCGCTTATTCGCTCATGCCACACTGAATTGTTTCTAGTGAGAGTATGAACAGTGATAATTAAAAACAAACGAACCATTTGATCACTATGAGAAAGTTCATATGATTGAATTACAGAGGTATTTGATGTAATGACCCCACGTAGTATATGTTTACCAAGCGAACGGCACAAACGTTGAAGGCTGTCTGCCATTTATGTGTCTATAGATCAAATCGAATAGATGTGTAGAGTGCTTATTTTGACGTTGTTCGCCGCGTCTACTCTCTCGTCTCACTGTTTGGACCACTCAAGCACAATTCCAATTATTTCAGGTGTGTGCATTTATCATTATGTACATGTTCGCTTTCTGCACTTTATCGCCCACTCACTTCAAAGCTAGCTCATGATCATCAATTCGCATTAGTTACTTCATTCTTACCTACTAGTAACCCTCTTGTGATTTTAAATCTCTTATATGGACTCAAACGTTTGTCGAAATGAAAAAGGTACTCCTATATTTTGCGCATTCACATAGTAACTTACCTTGATTGTTTTTATGAGATGAGAAATTTGTATGTAATGGGACGTTTTTATGTTTTGATTGGTAATGCCATTACATATGAATCTCACTAAACATTTATGCTGGAGGCATCAACGCAATATTGCATTTTCTTTTGACAGTTTTCTAAGAACGTTTTATATATTTTGTCTATCATTCTTCCTAAAAATTTAATGTTTTTTTTAAATTTCATACTAGTAAGCGGCATTAATCGCAATTCTCCGTCCCGAGCAAGTATTAAGATAGTATTACCTCCAGTTATTCCTAACCAAGTGAAAGATGTTGCCAACTCATCACTCCAGAACAATAATGTACCTGTTAACGTTTATTCCAAGCCTCAATGTAATTATTTTATTTTTATTAAATCAATTTTTTATCGAAATTTTTATTATTTAATTTTAGGTTCAAACAAACAACTAAGCTCTTTCGATCAGCCATATTATGATGCTAATGTATATTTTTTTTATTGTATTTCATTACTTGATTTTATGTTTTTTAGAACTATTATAACATTAAGCCTTCCATGCAGCAAATTCCTGAGCAATCGTCTATTTCTATGTTTGTAGGAGATTCTAATGCAAGTGAAGTTGAACGAATCAGTCCGGGATCTTTTGATCTATTCAAATTCAACAGATATAGTTCTGCTAGTCTTGATAGCGGGAGAGGTAGTGATTCCATAAAGGTAAACTTTGATCCTTGTTTATTTAGATCTAAATAACAGGTGTATTTAGTTTCCTTCCAGTCAATCAAATCGCATTTCTGTACATAGTTGCGAATCTATTGGTTCTACATCTAGCACTAAGGATTCCGAAAGCTCTCAACAGTCATCTTCACTTTCATCTTCTTCTTCGACTTCCTCGTCATTCTGTTCTTCATCTTCATCCTCTTCTTCTTCATCGTGCCATCCGAATCAGTATTCAAATCGAACGTTATCGTCGTCATCTAGTATTGTCTCAAATGATATTACTTCCGTTGGAGATCACGCTGCAAATAATAATGTGTTTATGACGAATAAGGGAAACACATATGCCAATATGATACCGAATCCAACTATTCGATGTTCTGTCCCAACTACCTCACAAGTTAGTGGCAACTTTCAAAATTTGGTAGCTCAAGCCGGACCTCCAAGCATAGCTGAAATGATTCTACACGGCATATCGGTTTGTTTAGCTTTACTTGTTACTTGAGGGTTGTTTATCTTTTTGTTTATTTAGGACCCGGAAATTATTCATAATTGGTTGCAAAAGATTCAAATGGCAAAATATGAAAAGAACTTTACTGAAGCCGCTTATGACATGTCAACTATTTCCAGGATGACTCCTCAAGTATTTTTTTAAAATTATATGTTAGTGATTTTTAATTAGTTAACATTATTATTACAGGATTTGATTGCTATTGGAATTACAGATCCTAAATCTCGAATGATTTTTACAGCAGAAATTCAAAAATTACATTTTCCTGATAGTATTCCACAGTTTAGACCTGTATGCCGCTATTATGAGAAATTTTGTTTTTAATTTTATTTTCTTACAAACAGGATTCGTTAGAAGAATGGCTTAATTTACTAAATCTTCAATGTTATTATGCATCTTTATGCCAGCAAGGTTATTCGACAATTGATCGTGTAACTGAACTTACCTGGGAAGATTTGGAAGATGTCGGAATTAATAAATTAGGTTTACTATAGCTATTATGGTTTAATAAATTATTAATAATAAATTGCATTTTCAGGGCATCAAAAGAAAATATTGCTTGCTATTAAAAAAGTGAAATCATTCAAATCAAAAGCGCCTACTGTGACTTCAGCTCCAAATGAGATTTATTGTTCGAATTCAACCTTAAGATGTAGCGAATCGTATTCGAATAATCCATCAGAAGAATCGAACGCTTTTACTAGCCCAAATTTAACGCCAAACAAAAAGTTAACTGTGGCCGCAATCCATAACACATACCCATTGCCATATCAAGATGTGCCTATCAAAATGTATGCCAATACTAAGCAAAATTCTCCAACTCAACTGGCACCGAACGAACCATGTTCCATCATTACTCCAAACAACATAGTGCCTTCTGCTTTATTCAACGGCAAATCTCAAATGCGAACATTCCAACAAATGTCCGATATGAATCGATTCAATTATAATCAAGTTCCATATCCAAATTCAGTTTACGGTGTTGCTCCAAACGCATATTCTTCAAATAACGCTCCTCTCTCATATCGTGGAAGATCACTAGAAAGTTTAGATAATACTGATTGTAACTATTACAATAATGCCAATTATCAGGGTTTTAATACAAATTATTCCAATTTTGTAACTTCCAATCCTACATATCAAATTTCAAATGGTGACAGTATTAATCGACAAACTGTTTTTTACGATGCAAATTCATCATCGAACACTTTTATCAATCAATTTGGCAATCAAAACTACGAGATCGGCGGAACTGCCACTCTTAATCGACCAAAAAATTTGATTAAAAACAAACCTATTGCAAAAATTGTAGGTAGTTCTAGGCAGACTGATTATGACAATTACGAAACAGCCTCTATAAAATCTAATGAATCATACGATAAGATGTCTCAAAATTCTGATTGTAACTCGGAAACAAACTCGATTTATTCGACACTTAAGAAGAAGCCACCCCCTCCACCAAAGCGCGTAAATTCAATTCGAATGCCAAATTCAGTACCATCAACGCCGTTGCATCAGCCAGACCAATCTCAGGGTGTTTTCTCTGATCAAGTTTATTCAAACCTTATATATTTGAATACAAACTGTAACAGTGATGATATTGCATTCAACTCAATTGCTAATGAGGATGTTTTTGCTTCTTGTGTTAAAAATTTGACTAGCAAATTTGCCGAAATGCAATCTCTTGCTTCAAGTGGCGATGGCATTTGCAATTTAAAGGCTAACTCATCTAATATTAACAATGTTCGCACACACACATTGCCTATGAATAAGAAAGAGTTGAATCAAATTGAAAACTCCTCTGAAATTGTGAACGTATCCAGTAGTTCTTCAACTGAATCGATGCCTTTTGCTAATGACAATGTTGGCACAATTCGGCAAAAAGCCAGCAATTTTCTACAGAATGCATTAAAATTGAGTGATACAAATTCAAAATTATCTTCGTCGTCATCATCATCTGCATCCTCACCTTTATTTAGTCATTCAGTTCCAAATTCCGCTCTTAACTCACCATTGTCTTCCGCTGTAAGCTCAAATTGTCACTCAAACTATCCGGTACAATCAAGTAATGGTAATGAGGGAAAATTTGTTTTCAGTGATTTTTTAAAAATTCCTTTTTTTGCAGACAATTATCAAAACTATGTAATGAATGATTCAAGGTTTGCCATAAAATTGTAGTTATAATATTTGCTATAATGCTATATTTGTTACTTTAATAGACAAAATGTGGTCGATTCTCTAGAAGACATTGAGATTATGCTTGCAAATTTAAAGACTCAGCTGGATTCAATCGAATGAACATTCACTTAATTGGTTTAGGTATTCGTAATGGAAATTTTCAAGTTCATTTGTTGTATTGACATTTCTCAATTTGCTTCTGTGTACAAAGTATATTTGCTTAGCTAGTCTATGAATATTTATAGAGTTCGGCGTTTGTCTTTGTGTAAATAACTCTAATATCATTGTTAACTTTGTTATTATTGTTGTAGCATTATTTTATTATATTATTATTATATTTTTATATATGACCAAAATGATATAGTGATATACACTTAGGAATAGCATTTTATATTTGCCATTATTTATATATCTTTTCAGAAATGTTCTCACAAGTTATGCTTTGATACAAGTCGACTGACAATTGTAAGTCTGACAATAATCGAATAAATCAATCATTCACATATTATCTAGTTGGATCACTTGTTTTATGGTTTATAAACTGCAGAAGTTTGCGTTTTATTTGCCCCTCAAACGTGTTATTTATGTTTGAGATGTTATTTTTTTGCTTGCGAGTGAAGTAAAGGTGTGTCAATGAGGACATTCTATTGAAATTGCCATCAACTTGCATTTTGCAAACAGGGCTGGTTTATTTGAACGTTTGTCCTGTTTGTCACCTGAAAGTACTTTGTCTCGAGTCGACTTATGCAAACATTAGACTATTTTAGAGGAAACCTTTGACATTGGGTAAGTTCACAAGCAATCGGTATCGGAACTCGTTCTGTGTGTAGCATTTGACGGCTTGACCAAGCCGCTGCTGTCAATCGGTCTTAACGGTAACTGTCACGGCAGTAGAACAAATTGCTTTTCGTTCGGGGCAGCGGGTTACAGGCCAGTGGTTTGTCTAACAAGTACAATAATTCAATTTGCGGACCTAATTAACGATGTTAGTGTTAATGATAACGAATGTGCATCCTTCGGGTTGGATTAAGAGGGACTGATTTATTCGTTAGAGCTGACAGCCGGTCAGACGGACAGTCAAAGCGAAATCGAGCACTACGTTTGTGTGAATTTTGCCGTCAACAAGTTAATATTGTTATTAGTTCAGGCAACTCATATTAATTAGCGATGCTCGATGGCACGTTATTTGGAGAGTGCAATTCTTGTAGTTCTTGCCTTGAATAAAGCTAGCTGCTAACTAACTAACTGCCGGTGTGCGTGTGTCCAAGTAATGAAGGCACTGAACACTGGGCAATAGATATTACGCGATAAGGCTAAAGGCTAGGGGCAGTGGCCAGGGAGAGACCCTTTCCAATCGGTCTCTTCTGCCACTCGTCCTCTTCCGCGCGAGTTCATCACCTTGCGAGAGTTAGCTCGATATACCGCCAAGTGCACTCGATGGTGGAGCAAACTGGCGTCATTCGGGCTTTGCTTCACCGGCATGGGAGTAAATCGGTCGAATTGTAACCGATCTCATTCGCATTTAGTGATCGCATCTCACCGTCTGCCCGTCTCTCTTGTCTCGTGCCTTATCAATCCCGTATGCAGCTTCAATGCACTCTCCACTCGCTCTAATTTGATCAATCTCCACTATTTCTACTGGTCTATTTAAATCAACTGGCCATCAGCACGATCGCCATTGATAAATGCAACCCATTAGTGCTATAGACTCTTGGTCATCTCTGTACATCACCGGTCGACACTTTTATTTTCATTTTTACATGCCATTGAAACATCCATTACAATGAAGTAAGTACTATTTCTAATTGATTAGCATATATTTAAAATTTAATTCATTTTCAACATACATTGTAATTCAATTTGTATGAGTCGTTTCATATTTGTAAAAAACTTAGGATTTGAACTTGCCGAATAGAAGTGAACTTTTGGCATGTTATATTCTCACTAATTGGAAGTGCATGATTAGTGGCCACATAGATTGCTATGGTCGACTCTACCAGTAATCGGACACTCAATTGAAACAGAAGGCACTGTCAATCACGCACCAAGTTACGAAACGTATTGATTGATGAGGCGATGACAACACAGGTCTGATGCAATTGAGATTACTGCCAACACTTTGTTAGCACTGGTCCAACCTAACGAATCACGTTGTGCCGCTCGCGAGCCAGCCATTCTCGACAGCAAATGTTTTGCAACAATCTGTCGATTCTCTTTCCATTGGGCAATTAATCACTAGACATACGTACGTTCAGGAAATGGCCAACTAATTGCCACTAATTGGTTAGATCTACGGCCGTTTTGAACCTTTTCACCTATTAACTGTAAAATGCACCTTGTTATTACTGGCGAGCTAATGCCTTGTTAGCATTTTAAATTTGGCCATTTGAATTTTGATTCCTTCGTCTGTCGGATAACGGATCAGGCTTAGGAAGTGTTTACTGTTTGAACCCTTCCAGTCTAAACCTTCTTCGCTTGTACCTTAGGATTTGTCTTCGCGCGAGATTGATACAGCAAAGCACACTCATCGTCAGACAGCTCCTCTTGACATTCCTCATCTTGGGAGACTTCTACTTCTCGCTGGTGGACGCTAATTTTCGGTATAAGGTCGAGGTCATCAACACAAGGGGCAACTCCAAGAGCAAACTTCTCGAGAATTCGCCAATTTTCTACCTAAAGGTTGCCTCTAATTTGCGCAATACGAACAGTAAAAACTCAATGCCGTTTGGAGGGGTGAACAGTTTGTTCGGCAAGCGTAATTCGAACCTGTACAAATTGCCACTTCAATTCGTGTCAAACGCAAAACCCGTAGACATCGTTCAAGGTAGGACTACACGTTCCTGAGAGTGCTTTGTTCATTTTACTTTTACCTGCTAGGCATCACCAAACTGTCGAAAGTACCGTATAAAGTGTCATCTATCAACCGAATATACAAACACTCGAAAGTGTTTTATCTACCAACCAAGTTTACTTCGAACGGCAGACCAATTAAGCCAATCGTTCTTTCACTGGCCAAGCGGAAATTTTACTCGAGTCGATACTGAGGTGACACTGTAACCTGTGGATGTGAAACTTGTCCACGAGCATTGAATACCTTGCTCACGTCATTTGTTATAAATAGCTGTGTATTATTATAATTTATTGTAATCGTTAATCTGTATACAGAATAAATCATAAGTTAAATTTATTGACCAACCGAGTTGATCAATGTTTTGCTCATTTGGGGCAATTGCAAAGGTTAGCAAGGAGAAGACATCGTCTACCGCAAGGCATCGATGCCAATCAACTTTCATCGCAATTTTGACAAGTTGATCACGACCACTAGTCTTTATCACAAATAGACGAGTTCACTTTTGATGTTCGATCTATCGAGTGCACTTGGTGGCCGCAGATGTTCTTAATCAGAAACTATCATGAGCAAGTGTAAAAATTGTGATCGCATATTTTCCATAATTAATGATGATTAGCCGATATTGCGATAGGGTGATGCTCGGTTAAAGCAGCGAAAAGCAAGTGGAGTTCAGCCAGTTTAATTATTATAAAGAGAACATTTATTCAGGTTAATACAAATACAAAATTGCATTCTAATGGCTGATGAATGAGGCAATAAATAAGGTCGAATGCAGTCGATGTGGCTTGGACAAATGGTTCGCTTCGTTCTTGGGACACAAGTCAAGTGGCACTCACACATCACCTAACTCAATGTGTAATCGTCTCGGGCTTTCAGGTCGTCCATGTCTGTGTCTTTGAGAGGATGCATCAGATGACTACATGAATAACTGCGAGATACATTTCCTCTTGTGCTGCCGTCCTGGCAATAAAGAATAAAAATATCGTTAAGTCACTTTTGAATTAAAAAATTTAAAAAATACATAAATGGATGTCGACCTAAAGTGTTTGTGCAAAACCCAACGATCTTTGACATATTTTCGAACTTCCGTAACTGGATAACGTTTTGAAGGCTTAATTTCCATTAATCGGCGAAACATACGAAGAATTCGCGGAGTAAATTCTCGGAAAAACTTTGGAGTGCGCGTAGTTTTTCGTTTCTGCCACTCGATGAATTCGGTGAAAATTGGATCTGTGATGTCGGCTTTGTTCCAGGGAAACTTGGTGGTCAACAAGACAACGATCATGATGGCCAGCTGCCATACGTCACTGCCAGTTTCAATATTGTAACCTTCGAGCAGAACTGCTTTCCATACTTCGGGAGGACAGGATGGCAAGGACTTGACTCTCTTCTTCACTGCGGAACAGAATGAGTGACAAGACTAATTGCCAATCACTAATTGAACAACGTTACAAACCTAGGGTGCCCACTCTTCGTGTGAGACCAAAGTCAGTCAACTTGACCTTGCTCAGGTTGGGATTATAGACGAGAACATTATCCGCCCTGTGGAGCTGACATTAGCGCCACATCAAAGGATTAGCAAAAAAATAGCTGTGGTACCTGACATCACGATGAACTAGCTCCATATCGTGCATAAACTGGAGTGCGGAGACAATTTGCTCGATAACTGCTCGTGTTCATTAATCACGTCAATTTGCATTCTAATCCTTTCGGACACAAACCTAATTTAACGCTCTTCTCGTCGATGCCCGCGCCGTTTGTGCGTTCAACCACCTAGCCAAATAAGCGTTCATTAGTTGGCAATGGCACTTGGCAAACAACTGGCCTCGGCTCACTTGGTATAGATCGCCAAATGGTGCCACTTCTTGTGCAAAGTAATAATGCTCGAGTGTCTCAAAGGCGACATCGTATGTGTCGAGGATGTTGCAGTGAGGTGAGAGAAAATAGCTGTAATGGAATTCTATAAGGAAATCTTTCAACGTCGTTGTCGCCTTTGGAACCGCTTTCAAGGCTACCTGTGGAGGCGGAGAAGGGTGCAAACAAATGCATTCATTAGCTAATTGGCCTCTATCGATTTGGGCGGGGTGACTCGAAATACCTCGAAACCGGACAACTTGTGAGCAGCCAGGACCACCTTGCCGTAGTCACCCGAACCGATCTCCTTGAGGACATCGTAGTTGGCCTCGATATTCACCGTTTCCAGCTGTAGTTCACGAATCTTGTGAATGGACAGTTGCTTCTTGTTGGCACTTGTGCCACCGGGAGCAGCATTGGTTGAGGTCGCCATTCTGATCCAGATCGGGAGCTATCAAACTGAAATTAGCACGCGTATTAGTGATTGGCCCAGAGTGCCGCCAAGAGTGCACATTTCAATTATCATCTCCGGTTACATGACGGTAACGGCAGAGAGATCTAGTGGCCTGTTGGTCTGTGCACTGTGTGCGTCTGCAATCACTCTGTCGTATTGAATCGCATTCGAATGCAAAAGAACTGTGCCCGAAGCGACACAAGAATCGTTCTGTGGCGAGGGAAGAGCCTCGACTGTTCGGTGGTTCTCTGTGGCGATGTCTCGACTCAAGTGAACATTCTCCTCTCGAGTTGAGCAGTCCTTTGCTCGAATTTCGTAAGCAATCTGTAACGTCGCTGATGCACCGTGCACTGCACACCGACACATCTGTCGCTACGGCAATGGCTCTATTTTAAAATACCACAAATATTTGCCAGAATACTTTGGGAAATGTTATTGTTGTTCTACTCAGCTTAATTGTACAGCACTGTCCAAGTGGAATAGATCATTGATTAATGCAACGGCACCTGGCAGTTGGTCGTGTTCAACTGGAAAAACAGCTCTAATTTGTCTACATTAGCAATATTTAATTAAAGCATTGAGTGTATCACTTATCTTGTCGACAAGGCACTACTCAACCTCAATTAGAACTTGCCGCATTTTCATCCAACTGAATTTGCATGCTTAATTAGTGCCAAGTCTAGGTCGAGTGCAGTAATGAGTGCCCAAATCGATAAGATCGAATAGAATAGGCAGATATGGCTATATTGAGAAGTATTTAAATGACATCGACCGCAACCATGTGCAATGATAGAAATAGACAATGAAACGAAACAAATTAGCAACCATTAGTAGGACGATCAAATGGTCTATAAATGGCAGATTGGATGCAAATTGCCGTGCCACTGGCTAAATATAGAGCCTACACGCCGATTGTTGCAAATCAATTAAGCATTTTATTGTCGTTGCTCGACCCTTTCGAATGGCTGTCATCATCCTCACGGAACGTTTGGCAGCTTTGATGTCATTGCCTGATAGTTGGTCTGAACGTCGATTGTGCCAATTCAGCAATAACTGTGACATTTGCTGAGAAGTGGCACGACATATAAATAGCAGTCTCGATAGGCTGTCGCGACAAGCAAGGTCGATGGAAGTTTGTCGCCGGATGTGTGAGCTGATGAGCCAATCATTACCATTCATTAGTCATCATTACCATTAGAACATCATTATGTGATCGTTCAGTATAGTTATAACGTAATGGCCAATTCACACTTTACCGATAATACGGATAATTAGCAACCACTATCGAACATCTATGATAGACAATCAAGACCACCGAAGCAACTATTGTGGGTCAGAAAACTAGTCTCTGCCCCTAGTTGCAGTAATCTAAAATATTTAGTTTATTTCAAGTAGAATTATAATTTTGCATTGATTCAAAATAAAATTAAAAGCAAATAAAAAAGCAAAGTATGAACAAACAGCAAATTAAGCATTTGATTGAAGTAAATTTAGAACTGAACTTGCCAGAGGTGAGAATAAACGAGTATAAACAAGTGGTAATTGATAATTAATACTCGATAATGGACAAGTACTATTAAAGCGTGCGAGAAAAGCATCACAGTGAAGTGTGAAGTGTCAATCGGACGGTGATGATTGATTGTGCAATAATGACAGTGGTTATGTGGTCTGTTGGACGTTCATTACCGATTTTCAACTATCACTAATGCAGTGATTAATGGAGAACACATCATATATTATGCATTCGATGAATAGGGAACCTCTCTTCGGATGTTACGTTATCCGCATCATGGTGGCCTTCACTAAAGAACTCTTCTTTTTCGTCAATGTGCACAAAGCGAAGTAAACTGTCCAGGTTACAAAACACACACACATACACACACACTCAAAGCTAGTTGAACACAACACTCGGAGCTCGTGGAACAAGTTGATTTGACACCAACTAAAAGATCATCAGAGTAGACAAAAAAATGTTGCAGAACCACTGCAAAAAAAAGTTCAAATGAGCAAATTGCAATCGAGATTATTGAGATGAGATTTATTCAGGAAAAATTCGGCAACGGGCAGAGGAGACAGAGGCGAATGTGCACCAAGAATAACGACACATTCGAGGCGAATAGAAGTCTGCCAGACGAAGACGTCGACATGGTCGCGTTGGAGTCTCCAACGACGCATAGCGCACCCATACGAAGCGCCCACCGAGACGACACCACTGATCTATCTGCGAGCCGCGCGCCAATGCTCACTCCATCCACTCCTCTCGATGCCAAAAGTGAGTTTGAACTTTTTCAAATTGTATTTTGTTTGCCTTGGTCGGGCTTGAAATAAAACAAACACACAACAAGCCATGTAGGTAGCTAGGTATCCACTAGTATATTTAGCCCAAAAGCGGTAAACTTTGATATTTTTGCCGAACAGTCATCAGTCTTCTGTGTCAGATAGAGAATTAAGCGGGTAAACCCGGGTTGGTTTTTTGGCAAATTTTGACAGTTTGATAACCGCGGGTAATTCATCTTTTTTGCCCGGGCTTAACCGGGCCGACCCAATGGGCGTGGTGGGGCGTTTTTGGGCCTCGGATTTCGGTTTAGTGTAAAATTTCGCCACCAGGTGGCTACCGGTTACCCGGTTAAATTTCTTGACCCGGATAAATTGCTTGACCCGGTTAAATCTTTAGATCCAATGATTTTGGTTTAGTTACCGGTTTGGTTACCGTAATTATCCACCAGATGGCTCTGATATAAACTTTTTAGCCCGCGGGTAAACAACATCATAGCAATGTTATGAAAATCAATGGCGTATTCAGAAATTTTTTTTTCCGCTACACAAGGCATGCTAGATATTCCTAAATATCGCCACTGCATGCTATTGGAATTACAATAAATGAATAAGATGTTTATTATAAAAAATAGGGTTACAATCCCGCTTGGTTCATATTGAAACGGGCAAGTCCAATCAAAAGTCATCAAATTATCGATATGATTCTTTTCACAGTCGACTGACTGATAATTGAATTTTACTTCAATCAAAAGTCTGTGTTCTTGATGTTTTGCATGTGTTGACCAAAACACAGCGTCACTCTTCAACAATCGCTAAGTGGGGATTTGTTGATTGATACACGTTGGCTATTTAATTAAATTAATTAAATAGCCAGTGATTTAGCAATGCGACAGTCATGCCAGTCAGAACCTGTTTGTCCGCGGTCTGTAGCCAGCTTTGTTACCCCGCGACACCATCAGGTGGTCTGCCTACTATGCCGAACCTAGGCCAAAGTGTTTTCGCTCTAGAGCCTTCAGGGGCCTTCAGGCCCTTAGGCTTTGTGTCGCGCGCGTTCTCAAGTTACAATCACTTTTCTCCCTGATTTCATCTTGTCTGTACACAGTCAAGTCACTAAGGGTCCCTTAGTAAGGGACAATTCGTCTTTGAAGAAATTGTACTTCCAAGCAAGAGACATAACCGCTCTGTTCGCCTTGGTGCGGTGGCCACTGGTGACTAGCCGCTAGCTAACTCGCTCAATTGCAACTGCAGCGAGCTGCGAGCAACACATGTGTTTGCAAACAGTGAAAACGTTAATTACCCAGTGATGTCATTAGTACTGACTCAGTACAGCTTCAGGCTAAACTGAGCCCTATCCAGTGCCAGGGCCTGGCACTAGAACAATTTCGTCGCTTTACAAAGTTTACTTTAAGGGCTAAACACATACAGGGGATTGAGTTCATACACTATGGATTATTGATATGGATTGTGTATTGTGGGCAGTGTTCATTGAGCACACACTCAAAAGAACAAGTTAGGGTTTGATTCAATGAGATGTATTTCAATTTTGCCATAACAATAATAACCAATGTATTGTTGTCTAAAATTCGATTTTATGTGATGCGATATGAACAACTTTTGTTTGCGCATCATGAAAGCTTAACTAAATCAGTCACAACCATCATTTTAATTTTTGTTAATCATTAGAATAGAATCTAATTGCAATTTGAATGCATTCTTGCGTTCATTCTCAATTGACAAAACTGAATTGGCTAAACACGCGAGGGTTTCGAATCGGTGAGTTCCAGATCGAAATCAAATCAAAATCCAAATTGATAGCAGTGCGAGAAATGTTAAAAAGCCACAGTTGGCAACCGAAACATAAAGCACTTTCATGTTGAACATAGATAGAAATGTTAAATTCTTAAGAATCCATATGATTGATTTTCACATCAATTTGCATCAATTCGAGTCAATTAAACAGTCAAATCAAATCAATAAAATATAGCACAAGTAATATAATTAATGATTGTGCAATAATAAAATCATAATTTGTTGTAATAACGGAGGTAACGAAGTTCAAAAATCAAATTTGCCTTTCAAATGGGGGTAACTGACTATGTGCCGCACTTTGTTTGGAGACAAACTTTGCTAAGTGAAAGGATTGCCATTTTACACTCCGTTTATCGATTTATCCACTAATTTTTTTGGCAGATCTATACTTTGTACATTTATGATGAATTTGGCTATCTCAAAATGTCTAAAATTTGATCGATAGATGAGATATTATCCAAGATATAATGTTGTCACAAATTTTGTCACGTATTCAGAACAATATTCAGTGGACTGTGGCACCCCACTATGACCCCAAATGGTATTTTGGAGGGAAAAAATTCCTATAGGTATGTGTAAGAATTCATTATATATGGGCACTAGTGTTTGGGTTGAAAGGCACAACAATTTTTGCCTTAAAACGCCACTGATTTCCTAACCTATTTAGGTTAGGTTGTATCAGTTTTTTATCATTTTGAACCATTATCAGGAACAAACGAACCAAATTAAGTTAGTTTCACTAAAATAAAAGTAACTTGCATTCTTCAATACCATTAAAACAATATATCGCGCATTATAAATTGGCAATAAAATATATGTCAAAGCTCAAACAAACAAAATGAACTTGGCAAGCTTCAATATACAATCTAAGTTCTTAATAGATTTTATCTAATATCCAACAACTAACTGATGTTAGTCAGGCTTATTGATGCATTGTGTATTGTATATTACAGTAAAATACACGTGCATGCATCATCTTGCAAACTGTATTCCGTCTGGGTCAGTAGGTTCAACTGTGCAAATCAATTATCATCATTGAAAGTGTCAAAAGACTGCACTGTATATATTTTTACTAACTCACAAAAATCAAAGATGCCATTCAGATATTAAAAAATGTCTATATGATAGGGTTTTCTTTTGACTCACTATGATGATTCATATGAGTGACATAGACCTGCGACATGTCAAACATACAAGTCATATTCTATAACAAACAAGTGTTGACTAAATTTACATACATGTTAACATGTATGCGCAATTTTGAATCTCGCAAATATGTGGATCCAAACGATCGTTAGAGTTGTTTAGTTTGCAACGGTGAGACCCACATAGGTTCGTGTCTCCAGACTGGCCTTGAGGTTTTCCGTGCTATTCTTTTAACTAAACTCTCTGTAGTTGAGTAAAGCCTTTGATTGCCCTTAACTTTCCCTTACACATAGAAGTGGCCATAACGATCCTTATGCCCTAAGGTCGAATGTTAAGACGAAAGCAGAAACACCTAAGACAGAGTAAAGAGCCAAAGGGCAGATCGTAGCAACTTTAAATAGTGTTGTCCAATTGGAAGTAATACTAGTTGTCTAATGCTTAACTTGCTTTCTGCTGTCAATTATACTAAACTACGCTCTTTCTTGATTGAGCTCGTGATACGAGATGATGGACTGACGCTGGATTGACAGCTACTATTGATGAATTCGAGCAATCTGGTGAATCTGATAGAAAACATGTTATGAAATAACTACATTAATTTATTATTAATCCCATTGATAGATTTTCTTATTGTAATATTCATATTCATGTCTCACTTCTTACTCATGTGACATGAGTCATGTCTTACTTTGTCTTTTATTATT
Organism: Rhizoglyphus robini; assembly: GCA_023373905.1. NCBI lineage: Eukaryota > Metazoa > Arthropoda > Arachnida > Sarcoptiformes > Acaridae > Rhizoglyphus > Rhizoglyphus robini. Next base: position 5,072,244 of record JAKIJQ010000001.1, on the reverse strand, counting down.
GAACTATTAAATAAAAACTTAATATGCACTAATTATGATTTAAATGTTTGTTTCTATACAAAAATAGTTTGGCTTGATAAAAATAATCGATGAGTAATAATAAATAATTAATATGATTCATAATAATACTTAATTGAACATTTAATGGCAAACACAATGTTTGATGTGTGCATTTTAAACGGTATTTTCGGACGGGTAATTTTCCAAACGGGTGCTGTTTTCCAGAATTGCACCCGGGTAAATGCACTTTTTCGCCCATGGCGCCATCTGGATTTAAAATTGTAAACTAAATTTTAACCGGGTGTAAGGCGTACCCGCTGACCCGGAGTTAGCCGGCTAACCCACCAAGCCTCGCGGTTGGGCCGGGTTGGGTACGGGCTTTAGCGCGGGTACAAATGTTAATTCTCTAGTGTCAGATGGCACAGACGGCACTATCTTCTTAGTAGCTTAGTCACTTATTAAGCTTGTTCTGCTTACTCAACGAGATCTGTATACAAGATGGCATCTGTTTTTGGGATAATCGACTTTTACTTCCGCCACTTCAAACAACATTGAATTGAAGGATTTAAAATAAGAAGCAACAAGAATGCAATTGTAACTTATAATTTGAACAGTGAATACATTGGTTAGTGAATTAACCAAATTCAATTAAAGATTAACACAAGAATCATTAAAATGACACCAGTAAAAGAAAAGCTGACTTGGAGCGAGCCATTTTGTATAGACTTTTTGCTGTAATAAGAAGTAAGAAAGGAAAACACTTCCGAGATGTCAAACTGATTGTTCTGCACGCAGTTATCACACATCTTTTTGGAGGGGAATTGAATCTTGAGAAAGCAAGGATCTTCAGATGGTTCGCCTTGCAATCGATGATTCACTTGGTTGTGAATACGCCACAAGAACATGACCGAACTGTTCGGATAGATCAATTCGTTCTCCATGCCGGCAGTTGCCTGGACAAAGTGCCGAGCACATTCTTCGCACGAGAGAAATGTTTTGACATAATTGCGCATAGTGGACATTACATCGTGCTTGATTGTCCCTCCGTTTTTGAAAATGTTATATTCATTTACGGTAAGTGTGTGAAAAAGAATCCACAAACCACAAGGATAGCCCCGCAAGTATGGCTTGCTGCCATTGCAATGGCGCCAACTCTCCATCGGCTTGAGAAAACCATCGCTAATTCGAATGGCCTCACGATAACTGATTGCTTTCATCGATTTGCTCTTGTTGCCCAACCAGATATTCATACGTTTGAAAAGTCGCCGAACATTCTCGTTTCTGAATGGAAAGTATTTGAGAATAGTTGAAAAGTATTGTTTTATCACCGTGACATGGGTCTCGTTAAATGTACTTGTTTTAGGAATCTCTACAAGCAGCGATTCGCGCAATGTGTTGTACAAGTCAGTGTAGCTTAGTTTGTACTTTACGACTTTTATTGAGGTTCGCTCTGTCAGATGAGGGATATGTGTCGAAGTATCTTGTTCTTCCGGATAACGGCCATTAATAAATCTCACAAATTGATGTTTTTGTTCAATTAGATCTTGACCTGGATTAATCAGAGCTCTAAGAATAAAGCAAGAATTATAATGTAATTTAAAAATTTAAGGATATATGTGCCGTATAAAGTTTAATTACCTAAATGAACATGGAAATCGAACTTCCAAAATAGCTGGTAGATGAATGTGAACAGAATTAAATGAATTAATCAACTGAGGTCCCCCATAGAATCGTTGTATATGAACTTGCTTTCTGTAAGTTAGTAAATCTAAGATGAGCTAACAGAAGATTTAAAAAAAACATTGAACAACAAATCAACAATCATTTATCGATCATTTTACCTCCGCACTTGCTGTTGATGGATTGTTCTCAATAATCACAAACATATTGGTCATTTCATCTGTACTAGATAAAGTATTACATATTTCTTCCTTTCGCGAGACATAAATAGGAGTAAGAAAACCACGACTCAAGACAGTCGAGGCGTTCACCAAAAAATCACGAACTACTTCATAAAATTGATCCTCATTCTTAATTGTATGACCAACAAGCTGTGCATCTTTGATACTGTTGGTTTTTGGAGCCAGGAGATAAATTCGTGGGTATTCGTTGATCTCAAGGTTTGAACAAATGTTTATGTTTGTAGGACAATCAATTGCCACCACTTGCACAAGTTTTTTCCAATGACGGATTTGCTGTGCAAAATCTTTAATCACATGACTCAATTTCAAGCAATGACCACACCAATGAGCGTAAAAGATGGCCAAAATAGCGCGCTCTTGATTAAAGATATTAGCGTATAGATTCGATTCACTCAATGAAAGTACATTTCCGTCTTCTGAAAAAAGATCACGACCATCGGAGGCACAAAGGCCGAGGCCAATGAATATGCAAATCGATATTGGAAAAAGCGCTTTCATGACATTCATTGATGTGATTCAAATGACCAAAGGTGCAATTAAGATTGTTTCAATAAAAGTCGAACAAGTGAATTAGAACATTTAGCTGGTTATGCTGGCTCAGACAAAGCACGAATGATCATTGGCATTCGTTTTGTTTTTACTGAGCATCAACTGTACAACCTCCATGCCCATCTAAGGGCCAAATGAAGTTTCGGTATAGATTATATAGAATAGACATTTGCGCAAAATCTAACACAGCAATTTAAAAATATTTCATAAACAAAAAATCACAATATGATATACTACAGTTACAGCAAAAATTTATAAACTAAATTCAACTTTTAAAAATCCAAATTTACTTTATAAAATCTTATAAAAACTATATAAATTATGTAATCTAAATATAACAAGACGCATAAACATTTAAATATTTTGAAAAAAATTAAAAAACAAATACAAATTTCTAAATTATGTTAAAGTTATGTTATTTAAGAATGTAAATGTGTGTTCAACCATTTAAGAAACAGTGCCAAAGCAGCGCTCAAATTTCAGACTACAACTGAAACTTTTTAACTGAAAAGTTTTAAAAAAATATTCTGAATATTATATTTACAAAGTAAACAAAACGTCATATCTGAATGGTCCCACAAAGCACGTGTTTGTTTTTCGCATTTTCTGCAGTCCAAACACATCTGTTTGGGACAAAACAGTTTAGGTGAAAACAATTTTTTTAATCTTCTGTCTATGATGGCAAATTCCAGCGATGAAGAATCTGAGACTTATGATAACGAAAGCCTCGTTACTGATGATGAAGACGATGTGATGCCTAGTGATGATGATCTAGACGAGGAAGATGACGACGATGAAGATGATTTGCACGATGGCAAATTTAATAAGTTCAAAATTGAACTTAAAAAAGACGAAATGGCCAGCGATATTGAGGAAGACAACGAAGAAGGATATTTACCAAACTCACAGGCCTGGGGAAAAAATAAGAAACTTTTCTACGATACCGATTATGTGGATAAAGACTTTAGAAGTATTTTGTTGAATTTAATTTAAACATGCCATTTAATTGCTGCTTTTACTTTTTGTTAGGTCAAAAACAAAAGGATGAAGATCTTGCTCAATACGAAGAACAAGAAGCATTAGCTATACAGAAAAGATTAATTCAATCTGTCAACGAAAATGATCTTGGAATAGAGTTTTTAATTGATGCAAAACCATCAAAAATTCCAATTAGTGACGTTAAAGCAATTGACGAAACGAAAAGTGGAAAAATTGAACTTGATTTGACAGCAATTGCAGATAGAGAAAAACTTACCATAATTAAACAAGAATCACCCGAACTTGAACTGCTCGTTTCGGATTTGAAAAATTGCCTTATTGAGCTAAAAACTCATCTTGAGCCTATCATCAAATGTTTACTGCAGCACAAAGCGATGCCAACATCTGGGTTAAAATATTTGAAACTTCGTTATTTTGTTCTCTTGAACTACTGCACGAATATATCATTTTATTTAACATTAATGTCTAGCCAGGATAAGCAAAATGTGAAAGAACATCCAATTATCAAAGAAATATTTATGCATAAAAAACTTATTTCCGAACTGGATTCTTGTTTTGACATAAAAGGAGACAAACTCTCTAAAGAATTGGATTTTATTTCCAAGCGCCTTGAGAAAAATGGCGAAATTCACTTTTTGGTTGACCAAATTAATGACAATTTGCCTGATACTATTGAAATTGTTAAAAAGAAACTTGGAACAATTGAAGATTCTGACGATCAAGACAACGAAGCAGACATGATGATCGATGAAGATGAAGATGGCAAAAGAGCAATCACAAGAGAAATGGAGAAAAATAAAGGTCTTATTCCGAAGCGAAAACGTGAGCAAAGAAATCCTCGAGTCAAATATAGAAAGAAGTTTGAGAAAGCCATCATCAGAAGAAAGGGCCAGGTGAGAGAACCAAGAAAGGAAATGAAAAAGTACGGCGGTGAACTGACCGGTATCAATGCCCGAACCGTGAAAAGTGTCAAATTCAGATAAGAATTTGCTTTGTTGATTTATTGATCACAATAAATTGACTGTGTCATACATGATTGATTACTGTTTGTAACATTAAAAGTATTTGAACACATCTGAGTTATATGACTATATTATTTCGTACAAATAAGTAACAAATAAGGAAACTTCTATTTGACTATACAAAAATATGTAATCTATATGTAAAAGACTATGTATGCAGATGACAATTAAATTGCATTACAAAAGAGAAAATTGTCGTTACTGAAGTAAATTGCAACGTCTTCGCAAGCATTTTTGCTTTTTGACATCGTTTCCACCAAATTTAGGTTTGTCCAAACAATAAAGACACTTTCCACAATCTTCTGCCAAACAACCAGTACATTGTTTACAGGCAACTCTACGAATTTTCACATTATCCACATTTTCTTCTTGTTTCCTTTTCTTAGCACTTGTTGACAAAATATACTTTTTGTGGCCTTTTTTAAGATCAATTGGCGAAGGACTATTTTCATCTAAAGATGCTGAACTTAGTGAGGCACTTTTGGCTAGAAGAGATTGACCTTTGGTGTTTGTCATTTTATTTGAACACGTTTTCGGCTTTGCATCGTTTAAAATATCCAGCTTGACGTCCACACCATTGTCAACTGGGTGATCACCATCGCTGTCAACATGACTAATGTCGTTAATGTTCGAATCCTTCTTGAATATCTTGTGATGTTTTTTGGGGTCAAGAATGTATTTTTTCAGACAAGCTTCGAGTAAGCACGATTTGCATCTTGCTCCTGGCAAATCGATATTTAGTGGACATTTGTTGTTACCAGTACAGGTATATTGCACTGGCTTCTGAGAGTAGCGGTAAAAAAATTTGGCACAGCTTTCACAACTAAAAACACCATATCGGCGTGAAATATGCGAGTAAAATTTAGTAAGGCCACAAACTTCACAGGTTACAGATCCGCCTTTCGCTGTGTTGCAATTTGGCAAATTAATTGGCTTCGAAAAATAATTTTCATTGGCTATATATTTAATAAAAATAATAGCATTAATAATAACTAAATAAATCACTTGAACATACCGAAATGAGTATATTGGTTGCGTGCATAATCTTGATTGTCCCTACAAATGAGCGATGTTTTGTACTTTACTTTTTGATTCACATCCACCAGTTGACTAGTCAAATGACCATTATCAAAACCATCATTTTCGTAATCAATTTCTTCGGGACAGTTGTAGTAAGGGTTTCGTGTGTTTGGTCTAATTTCCTCTTCAAAATGTTCGAGTTGGTAGTGTTTTTGAATGTCATCGAGCACATCGAATATTTCAGCACAAATCATGCATCGATAAACGGTTTCTGCAATGACAATGCCGCTATGGTCACACACCAAAGAACGAATACCACGTTGTGATTTAGAACAAAGTAATTGCATACTGAATGAATTGACATTGATCGCGAAAGAAGGCACTTGAGTGAAGAAAAGTAGAAGTGAATGATGTCACAGGTTCGGTGACCAGAGACAAAACGAAGTGAAACGAATGGAGAAGCACACTCGTGTGACTCGACCAGAGCGCGTCGTCGGTGTCGTGGCCAGTGGCGTGCTCGAGACGGCGGCTTCGGTTGTGCCTCTTCTCACACCGCAGACGACGCCACCAACGCACCATGGCACCCAATGTTGCACTAACTTGAGCTCGATTTTCAAACAGTCTAGGTCCTAGGGCATTCTCTTTCTGTATTTGGCCAATTGGATCCTGGAAATAATGCATACTGCGCAGTACACACACAACACTAGTGTCACAATATTTACCTAACCTAAACAAGCGCACATTTTACACACTACAAGATTGCTTCTCTGCTTGATGTTGCATCATTGCCTATTAAGTGCTCGCCACTAGCGCTATTGTTCTGTATGGAAACATTATTATACTCCCTTGACGAGTTCATTCCACGACTAAACTATATCAAGTATTGTCATTTGTTTCTACACACAACTTTGTTTATTTTGTAAGTAAACCACTATGGTGGTCCAATTTTGTAAAACACATTTCAGTGCTTAAGACTGTATTGAAGCTTCTTTCGACAACGAGAATCTGGTGTCTCAATATGGTTTGAAAGTGGAATAGAGGTTTACTAAAATTCATGAGCCATTCTGGGGTCGAGGAGATCCTAATATTCATGCAACAACATATTGTTGACATAGCACAAGTCACAAGTCGTTTGTACAAGCGTGTAAGACTGTAAGTGCAATGAATTCATATTGTGTACACAGCAGTGTTTCCAGTGCTTGAATACTATGGTTGCAGTATTGCATCACATTTGGTCCCCCGACCCGAACATTTGTGGGTTACGCATGCCCAGTGGCCAGTGTACCAGTGAATGACTCATCACTGGACGACTCAATCGAGTGGCCCATTGTCAATGTTCGGTCTGTTCTGTTCTGTTCTATGTTGCACAACAATGAGACTAATTGGTCAAGCAATCAAGACTGTACAAATGCTCTGTCCCCTGCTTAATACGTTCATTTGGCTCGTGTGTATTTATCTTTCTAAGCAGTCCATATCATAGTCATTTAAGTGTTTCTATTTTCTTTTCCTTCATTGCCGATTCTTTTCCCTGTAAAATGCCAAATTCTAGTGGCACCAACGGGAGCGCCGAAACAAGTAACAGCAAAAGTACTGCCAAATCCAATACTTTAAAGACTTCAAGTTTGACTTCAAACGGTAATACCCCGAGCAAGATACCAGTTTACAGTGCGTACAAAAGACTTGACTTATTGGCACAATTGAAGCAGAGTAATTTTCAGACCAACGGAAAGCACAGCTTGAGTGCTCATCATCTTTCTGACCTGCCAGAAGACGTTAAATTGATGCATATGGTGCATTGCCATTACAATCATTCTCGTAACTTACCACGGTATGTTAAATTATAAATGGAATATATTAATTTGTGTTTTTCTTATTAGATCAAAGACACACGAATTCATCATGCGAGGATCATCATTGCCTTCTACTTCTGCTTGCACTTCTGGAGCTTGCACTCCAAATGATAGAAGGTCCTCAAATGCCTCATCTTCACAGGCTTCTAGCACTAGGTAAGGAGGTTACTGACTAGATTATTCATATTCCTGACCATTTCTTAACAGACCTAGACAGAACGGCAAAGTAGCTATAATTAAGCAAAAATATGAGGAATACTTACCTCTTTGCGAAATGCAAAAAGGCTTAGAGAAAGGCGAAATTGTTGAAGTAAGGCAATTTTGTTGTTTATGATTATATTATTAACCAACTATTTTTAGGGAATTTTGCGAATTAATCCAAAGAATTACAATGAGGCTTATATCAGTGCTCCGGTAATAACTGGTATTTGCACAAATCATGTTGCATGCTTATCCACAACAGTTTCTTAATCGATATTTTAAAATTCACAGGAAGGAGGCCTGGACATTTTCATTGGAGGATTGTCTGATCGGAATCGAGCGTTAAATGGCGATCTGATTGCTGTCAAACTGAGCAATATGGGAAATTGGACTGTAATATATAAATTATTGTCTTTAATTTTGATTCATCTAATTTTTAAAAATTAGATTTCTGTTAGCTCGGTTAATACCAATTGGAATGACTGGGAAGCTGAGTTTCGACAGCTGATTAATTCGATGCATTCTCAAGCAACTCTAAGCATTACTATTGAACATCTTAAGAAAATATTAGCCGGTCAGGATTTCAAGAAAATTGAAATTGCTTTAAAAGGAAACAGAACAGAAGATTTAAAAACTATTTTAAAGAATGAATTTACTAATGTGCCAGTTGAAATTTATGGACTTGAATTATCTGTTTTAAAGGAATTAACTTTTTCTTGTAAATTTATTCAAAAAAGTGGAAAAGTTGTCAATTTGAAGACCAAGAACCACACAAGAATTGTTGGTGGAACTATTCAGATGGACCCGAAAAAGGCTAAAGACAATAGTAATGTCCGACTTTTGCCTAATGACATTCGAGTTCCTCATGTGATGATTCCATTTAAATCACTTCCTTTGCCTTTTATCGCTAGTTATGAACACTTGAAAGATAATTTATTTTTAGCTAAAATCACCGAGTGGGATATAGGTTCTCTATTCCCAAAAGGTGAAATTATAAAATCTCTTGGTGAGATTGGCAATATTGAGGCAGAAACCGAAATTTTGTTAACAAGCAACGATATTGACACAAGCGAATTTCCCGATGAAGCTCTTCAAGAATATAATCTTTTTTCTGAAGGAAAATGGACAATTCCATCTGAAGAGTACACTTATCGACGAGATTTTCGTGAAGAGTGCGTTTTTACAATTGATCCTCAAAGTGCTAGAGATTTAGATGATGCAATTTCACTGAAAATATTATCTGATGATTTGTTTGAAATTGGAGTTCATATTGCGGATGTTTCGTACTTTATCAGAGAATCTACTCTTTTGGATTCCATTGCCAAAAAGCGTGCAACTTCTGTTTATTTGGCTAACAAAGTTATTCCAATGCTTCCTCATCTGTTTTGTCAAAACTTATGTTCACTTAATCCTGGCGAAGATAAGTTGACTTTTTCAGCAGTTTTCAAAATGGATAGTGAAGGAAATGTTCACGATAAGTGGATTGGACGAACTATTATCAACTCGTGTGCCAAACTAAGCTATGAACATGCTCAAAAGATGATCGACGCTACAAGTGTGAATTTCGAGAGTGAAGAATACCCTCAAATTTTCAACAAATGGTCACTGATTGAAATTTCGTCCAAAGTAAAAATGGTGAACTCAATTGCTCAAAAAATTCGAAAGCGTCGATTTTCTGATGGCTCACTTCGTTTGGATAAAACCAAAATAAGCTTTTTGCTCAATGATGATGGATTGCCAATTAGCTTTTCCAAATATGTCTACAAAGACTCCAATCGATTAATTGAAGAGTTGATGCTTCTAGCTAACAAAGCTGTAGCTGAACGTGTTTATGATTGCTTTGCCCAAGAAGATCGCGCTTTTCTTCGTGGGCACCCTCCTCCTAATTTGTACAACATGAATGAATTTGTGTCCTTCTGCAAGAATTCCTCCATCAAATTTGACATTTCAAACTCTTTGTCCATTTACAATTCTTTGCAAGATCTCGAAGCAAATCCTATTCATTTTCGGATATGTTCGATGAATTTGATCAAATCCATGAAATTGGCATTTTACAAATGCGTGAAAGCTTCAGACAGTCCCAAAAGTTTTCATCACTATGCTCTGAATTTTGACAAGTATACTCACTTTACTTCACCAATTCGACGATATGCAGATGTCATTGTCCATCGTTTACTTGCTACTAGTTTTGGTTATAAATCGATTTGTACTAGCAATCCAATTGAGATAGCTGCGATAGCAGAAAATTGCAACACCAAAAAGTTAAATGCATATGTGGTCTCAGAGAAAAGCTCAGAAATTTATTTGAAAGCATACATCAACTCAGTGGGCTCTCTTGCCTCGAAGGCAGTGGTTTGCAATGTTTATGACCATTCTTTTGATGTACTCATTCTAAATTTTGATCTCGTTAATCGAGTTTATTTGAATCAACTGCCACTCGATGACTTTGAATTCGTCAAATCTGACACTACATCTGAACTTAAACTCAAGTGGCAAAATATTTTATTTGAACAAGATTCTAACAAATCTTTGGATTTACAACAGACTATCTACACTTTACTCGAGTTGGATGTCTTGCTGAGCATTGATGAAAAATTCAATTATACTGTAAGTTTTTAATTTCATTTATAGTTATCTTCTATTTTCTATTATATTTCATTAACTTAACTTCACAGGTTTTAATTTCTCACCCAAATGGAGATTTCATCCGAGCTTCGAAGCCAAATACCGAAACTTCGAACATATCTTGATTTTTTAGTCTTTGATTTACTATTATTAAAGTATTTTAATACTGATGTATTAGGTGTTACTATATGTAATGGAAGTTTTCCCCGTCAAAATAGCGCTATTTTCTTCCATTACATATAGGAACACCTGATATTAATTTCTTATTTTAATTGTATCAATGAATGAATTTTGTAATGAAAAAATATTAATAAAAATTACATTGCGCTTAAGATTTTCGATAAAATAAGTTGGCAACATTTATTTATTTTCGCATTCCGATCGGTCTTTCATCTCGTCGATGTGGATGGACACAATGTGTTCACCAGGTATCATTGCAAGTCCTAGCATTCGAGGCTCTTCATTATCTTCTAAAGAAAACTCGTTTTGAGTTGGGTAAAAAATGAAGATTAAATCTACGAACCGTTTTTTAAATATTCCAAACTGGAGCCTAAAATAATGTTTCGATGACAGTCCGTACATAGAAATATTCCCACTATAGTTCGATTATCTGACATTTTAATTTTCATGTTTTTATTGAGCCAATTTTCCAATTTCACTTTGTGAGGAGGTTTGACATTTTCCTGAAAAGGAAATACTTAGTAAATGCTAATAAAATTTTTAAAATGAGTTTATTTAACTAATTTCTTTCAAATTAGTACTAATATCGACCGCCAAAGATTTAGCATTGGGAGAAGAAGCCACAAACCAAACATCTACACGGAACTCAGACATTTTCAATGCAGTAATTTTTCCAAAAGCCACAAATCTAATTGTTAAATGTTCAATCAAATATGGATTTGTCAAAATATTATATCGCAAAAGTGGCAGTAAATGTTCAACCCCAGAAGGACTGAAGAAGATTATAATCAGCTTCATTTTCACGTTTGTATTAATATTTTGTAAAGAATCTGAGAGAAAACTTTTGAATAAGGCCACATCCTGATCGATTTGTTGATTAGCAATCGTTTCGTAGCAAGATATTTCTTGTACCATAATATTACCATGAAGAATGTCCATAATGGAATCAGATCTAATACTGCTGCAAGGATAAATCAGTGGTTTACAAGTTTCTTTGTCTGGGAAGCATTCCAAAATAAACTGAGCAAGAGAAGCAGCATTTCCCGTATGGTAGCCAATAGAGTTAAGTTTTAACTTGTCAAATAGGTATTTGTTGGTTGCATCGCCGATAGTAAAAATCATCAGCTTAGACCATTGATCAAGTAAAGATGTTCGATCAAGTATTCCTTCAAGAGATAAGACAAGTGCATCAACGCATCGAGTACTAGTTATGATCATTCCACTCCAATCGTTTGGTATTGAGAGAAAACGCGTGAGTTTTTCTTGATTGATGTAACTGAACTGAATCGGTGAGATATAAAACGTGCTTATATTTGGCAGATGGAGATTGTCAATTTGTTTGCTAAACTCGGGATCAGGAAGTGATTGGCTGCAACCACCTTTGGCAAGCAAAATAACTGTGTCGATTAGTTGGGGTCGTTTGGCACAAACCTTGCTATCAGTCAAACAAGTTTCCTTTTCTTCGGAATTCATTTTGGGCAATGCTTACAAGATCTTCGCCAGAAATGTTTGCAACATCAATATTAAAAACTGTCTTATTTGAACAGCTCTAGCTCCAGAAGTAATCAAAACATTATTGGGCAAAGAAAGTTTTTAATCTGTATACTCTGCAGTGTAGTCATTGCCTTTATGGATGGTGTTTAGGGTAACTGAATGCCCATATTTTATTTCTAAACATCTGAATGGCAACGTGCTTCCAAATTAAAGCTTTGTTGAAATTTCAACAACACTGTTAAGTTGTCTTTTACTGATTTTTGATTTTTTTGCCATTCTGTCATGGATTGCTGTAACTCGTCTGACGATGAAGAATATGAAGAAATCGCCGAAGAAATTCTTGACATACATTGTCTTTTCTGTGAAAGCCGTTTTACTACTTTTGACAAAATCTTCCAACATATCAATGAAGAACATCAATTTGATTTTGTTACCAAATGCAAATCATTTAACTTAGATACTTTTCAGTATATTAAATTAATCAATTACATTCGCAAGAATTCTATTAAACCTTCTCAAGTTGAAGAATTGTTCAATTCTAAATCTTATGATAGTGAAGATTATTTGAAGCCTACTTTAGAAGATGATCACTTGTTAATGTTTGGTAAGTTGAATTTCAAATGTTGAAACCTGATTTTATTATTTTTAACTTTATTTAATCATCATTTAGATTCTGATGACATAGATGATAGCGAGTGTAGTCAGGAAAGTAATTTGAAACTTGAAGATTTTAAGCAATTTAGCGATTTTGAAAATCATTATGACTGTGTCCCTAAAGAAAAAATATTGCAAGATTATTTTGCGCTAAAATGTAAGCATGATGAAGTCTTAAATAGCATAAATGAGATGAGCGAATTTATTAAAGAAACTGTAACGGAAGATAATGACAATTCTGCTAGATCGTCTAATGTCACTAATTTAGACCATTATTCCGACTCGGGCTACATTAGCTCATATTCTCACTTTGGAATCCATCACATAATGCTGTCAGATAAACCACGAACTTTAGCTTACAAAGATGCAATTATCGAAAATTCTTTTTTATTTAAAGGCAAATCTGTTTTAGATATTGGCTGTGGAACAGGTATATTGTCACTTTTTGCCGCCAAAGCTGGTGCTGACATTGTAGTTGCAATTGATCAAAGTGAAATAATTTACAATGCAATGGAAATTATACGCCAAAATGGTTACGAAAATGTAATCAAAACTGTCAAAGGCAAATTGGAAAGCATTAATTTTAAGTCACTGGGCCTACCAACTCATTATGATATAATAATATCCGAGTGGATGGGCTATTTTTTACTTTTTGAAGGAATGATAGACACTGTCATATATGCCCGTGACCATCTAATGAAAAATGAAGGAAAACTATTGCCCAATCGAAGCAAAATATTTTTCGCTGCTTTTTCCGATAGTGACTTTTACGAAAATAACGTTGATTTTTGGAATGATGTTTATGGGTTCAAAATGTCATCAATGATCAACGACGTTACAAGTGAAGCTATTGTTGATCATATTGGCGCGCAAAATATTAGCTCTTCTACAGAAACAATTTCAGAGCTTGATATCTCTAATTGCTCAATCGAATCGGCGTTGAAAGTAAACTCAATTTTTGAATTGAAATTCGAAAAAGATTCAACTATACATGGCTTTGTTGGATGGTTTGACTGTTATTTTGATTCTATGGTTAAAACTGTGGTCCTAAGTACATCGCCTTTTGCTGAGTCGACACATTGGAAGCAGACAGTTTTTCCTTTGAATGAACCAATCTCCATTGAAGCTGGTCGAAGCATATCGGGCCTAATTGAAATCTCTCGCAAAAATTCAAATGCCCGAGAGTTAATGGTAAAGATTGATGTAAAAGACTATAATCTATCATTAGAATATAATATAGGTTGTTAGATTCCTAAATGTTTATTTATGTTTTATTAACACAATCAATAATAATATTTCATGAATATACAAACTATTTCACAAACCATTTGGCTTTTTTTATTGGTACTGACGCAGACTTTCCTGTAGACTGAGCAGAGACAAATGCCATTTTCCTCTTTTTGTAATGTGAGTCAAAAACATCATCTTCAGTGAAATCTTTTGGTTTATTCTTTTCTTTCCGCTCGAGTTTCTTCTGATGTCTTCCCTTGTTTTCGTTTTTCTTCTTTTTCGCTTTCAACTCTTTGTTTCTTTTTTTCAATTGATTTTTTACCTCTCCAATTTTCCTATTTACTTTTGGCTGAATTACCTTTTCCTCATTAGTTAAAGGTTTAGTCATAACACCACTGTAGCTTTGTTCTTTGTCAAGAGAATTTGTCTTCGATAAATTTACAGAACCAGAATCATCTGTAGATTCTTTCAATTTTTGTTGCTTTAATTGTCTGAATTTTTTCATATTGAGAGCTACCATGTTTTCAATAGAGAATTCAACGATAGGTCTTTTTTCAGAAGTAAATATATCAGGATTGTTGTTCAGAATTCGCAGAGCCTTAAGAGCATGAATGTGTGCGTTAAATTCAACAAAACCAAATCCTTTTGAATTTCCAAGCTTATTATCGGTATTTTTGTTGCACATTACTTTTGCCTATTATATAAAATAAATAATTTGAATCGATATGAGATGGTTAATTTAAAGAATTTACCCATAGAATTTTTGCGCTCTTGTCATTTAAGGCATTCAAGAAAAGTTGCTTCAATTTTTTATCGCTGAATTTTGGTGGTAAATTGTGAATACAAAGTCTTCTATCCGATATAAAGTTATGAAAATTTTGAAGCATCTTACGTTTCCGTTCTTCAAGCTATAATAAAATAAACTTTAAATGTTAATTTAAAAATTTCAATTGTTACCTGTACGCGTTTTTTAAGGTCAGTTTGGGAAACACCAACCGCAGCGGGGGAATTAGGATAAATAAGGCCCTCTTTTGACAAATATAAGTTTCTCTTATCTTTGTGTTTGTCACGTTTGGCATTTTCGATTTCAACAAGTTTATTTCGAGGAAGTGCCAAAGTTACGTTAATTTGTTGTCCATCGATGTATAATTTGGGATTATCACCAGCAGAACTTTCCTCTAACAACTTATGGGCATCTTCTTTCTTTTTAAATTTGGCAAATGCACTTCCCTTTGACTTTTCGGTGAAATGGTCGATGCAAATTTTGCAATATTCAAGAAGACCATATGTGCTCAATAACTCGGCTAACGATTTTTCGGTTGTATCAAGATCGAGATTACGAATAAATACAGTTTTTTCTTGTAAAACATCGCTCGGCTTGCGAGATTTCTTTTCCGTGTCAATATTTTCATCGTCTTCATCATCGCCATCTTCTTCTTCTTCTCCTTGATCGTCCTCATCAATTTCTTCGTCATTACTGTCATCATCATTGTCTTCATCAGAATTTTCAATTTTTTCTTCACTTTTACTATTTATCTTATCATCGTTAATATGAGGGCGAGCACCATGAAAGCAATTCTTATCTGAACTTTGGTCTACATAAAAGTTATTTACAATTAGGAAACCCCTATAATAATAAAAATATTACCACTTTTTGATTGTAGTTGGTCATAAGCATTTTTGGGAAGAGAAAAATCAACAGCGACAGAACGATTTAAAATTTTCTTCCCGTTAACATGTTTGATTGCTTTTAAGGAAGAGCCAATATTATCAAATGATACAAACGCAAAACCTCTTTGTTGCCCATTTTCTTTTTTGGGTAAGTTGATGTCTACTATGCTGCCAAATTGGGAAAATGTTTTGCGTATATCATTTTCCGATGCCTTAAAAGATAAATTTCGTATAATTAAACGAGATTTTTGAGTTTGCTTCTCCTTTTTCTCCTTTTTTCTTGCCGAAATCTTATTCTCTATATGAAATCATCAGAATTGTTAAAAAAGCAAGGACAGATGCAAAACAAACCTTTAATATTCATTTTGATTACACATGCATGAACACTTGCAAAACACGCTTGAAAATACGACACGTGATTTGGCCTATTTTGACTGTGTGTATAGCTTGAGTTTTGTATTAGGTGGCTGAAATAGTCGCTGTATTTTTATTTATTATAGACTCTATAGAGAGACTAAAAATTATAATTGATGAAGATTAATTGAGGATTCTGCTATTCAAAATGAGTACTTCTTCAAAATATGCTAACTTGCCATTTATTGCGTCTGGCGAAAAAGACATATTTGAATCTGACGATCTTCCGGAAGCAGATCAAGTTGCAATTCAACAACCCATTCACGATGCTTCGATCGAAATTATTCCATCTGGCACTAGTGAGGCATTTCAAAAATTCGCTGTTTCAGAAAGCAAACAAATTATCAAGAGTGAAGTAATATTTTTTATTGGAAATGTATTTGTTATCTATGTACATTAACTTTTTAAAAATTTTCAGAAAGAATCCGACGAATCTTATGTTGTCAAATTTAATCGTATAAAATCCGAAATTGATGACCTGAAAAATATTGCTGCAAAAGGTGGAGAAGTAGTTGATGTGGCTTCCGATATTGATGATTTAGTAATAAAATTGGCTCATCTTCAAGAAATTCGTTTTCAAAATCATGCAACACTAGCATCAACGATTGGTAAAGATGTCGATTCTATTCAAAAGGGAAATAACATGGAAGACTTGCCGTTGATTAAATACGAACTCTTTTGTAAACCTGATAAGGAGCAAATATTGGAATTGAGTAAACTAAATTTTTTGGAACAAAGAATTAAGAAAATTGAAAATATTGTCGGCCTCAATGAAACGCCCAAGGATACGAGTTTTTTGAACAGCTATCTTAAAGATCAATCCATTATGAACATTGTCATTCAATTAAGCAATAAGGTTGTTCAACTTGACCATTCATCGTTAGAGAGAATTGATTCTCGTCTCCATACGATTGTTGAAAAGCTTAATCAAATTTCAGAGAAGAAATCAGTTCTTGATAATTTAAATATGACAGATAAATTAAGCGAACTTTACAATTTCTATGTTAAGACCACACAAAGTCGACAAACATTGCCGAATATTCTTGAAAGATTGCAGATTTTAAGTGATGTCCAGGGACAAGGTTTGGTTTTATTATTCATTTAAGTAAACATTTTCATTATTATTTATTTTAGCCTGTCAATTTTCTACTAAATTGGTTAATCTCAAGTATGTGCAAGACGAAACAAAAAATGCACTTGAAAAGAACAACCAGAACTTGCAAAGCCTTAAGGAGTTAGTGGAAACTAAATCCGAAGACATCAAGCAGATTATAGCTGATTTTAGCGAGAGGCTTGAAAAATTGAAAAACTAAGTGTCTTTACAAATTTATTTATCAAATTTAAAATGAATATTTACAATTTACATGTTTGTTGACTTCACATTGCTTCCTAATTCTTCTTTTTTATACCCTTACCAAACCAACCGGGCGAAAGGGTATTTTTGTCAGCGTCACTTTGTTCCAAAACTATTTTATCTAATTTAACTCTATTACAAGTAATTTCTTCGTCTGGAGTCAGAGGTATATTCTTGAAATAGATTGGATCTTTAGATCTATAAAATTACATTTAAAAATAGTTGCACAAATAATTTATCATACCTTTCATATGGCTTGACCGTTATTTTCAAAGCGGTCATAATTTCTTTCATTACAAGGTCACATTTTCCATTTATTTTTAAAGATGCTTGCGAATCTTTTGGTGTCCACTGAAGATTAATTATAGCCAAATTAGTCTTGATCTTTTTCTTTGGCCAAAGACAATGGTACCTTTTGAGAACTTTCAAACTACTGCCAAGACAAATGATTAAATCAGCATTTTCAGCTGCTGAAGTAGCGGCTTCCCAATTTAATGGATATTTAAGTTTTCCCTTTTCCCCAAAATGAACGATCGTATCAATAAGTTTGCCTTCTTCTGAAAGGCAGGAATGGCATTTGCGTCCGGTATCATGTCTTCTCAAAGAAGTCTTTTCGGTAACATCAAATGACCGTACATATTGAGCCTTGCAAGTTTTGCATACTTCGATGTACATATTGCCATGAATTTCAGAAAGACGATTAGCAGGAATTCCACTGCGAACATGAAGACCGTCACAATTTTGTGAAACCACATGCTTCACTAAATTATGTGAAACCAGTTCCGCAATAGCCATATGCGTATAAGTTGGCTCTTAAATATAATTTCAGTCATAAAAATTAGTTTCAGTTGAAAATACATACCTGCAAACACTAAATCATTGACTTTTGGTGTATTACAGCCATTTTTTAGTTGAGTCCAAACTCCATTTGGGCCACGATAATCAGGAATCGATGCGGAAGTACTAATACCAGCTCCTGTATAGACCACAATGTAACGACTTGATTCGATTAAATCAGCAAGTTGAGAACATTTTTTCACAAGTGAACTTGTATCGTCTTCGACCTCCAACTCGCGTTCTTTTCTCAAATTCTGGTATTGCTTTTGCGTTTCAATTAAACGGACGACGTGCTTATATTGCTTCAATATATGCTCATCTTCATCGGAAACATCTGATTTGTGTTTTGATAATATTTGATGAATCCTTTTCTTACTAAATGGGAAAATAAATATAAATTGGTACTCAAAAGATAATTAAAAGACGAATAGTAATACTTACACAAGTTTATATTCTTGTGAATGTCGAGAATCGAGGGTAGTTTTGATTTTACAAGCTCTATTGCAATTGCGAGACATTATTATTCAATATGATTATTGACCGAGTGCACAACAAGCAAATTGTTTACCACATGAAATACACTCAAGCAATCATATGTTTTTACTCTTGCTAGAAAATTTCCCAAGTATTTACGGAAATTTTACCATGTAATTCTTCCATTTAAAAGTAAATAATAGAGAATTATTTTACTAATTGCAATATTCCTACTTGATCAAGACACCAATGATTATCTTAAAATCTTAAACCTATGCAAATTTATAATGAATTTATGTTCCTTATTGTCACTCAATCCTAAATTTTAATTTGTTTATACAGATTTTGAATGTGCTTGAATCTCACTAAGTTTATATTTCAAAGGAATTAATGCTACATTGTCTAAAATCTTAGTAGCATATAAAAAGATGGTATTATTTAAAGTGTAAGCAGCTGGATTCAACATTCCAGTTTTATTAATTGACCATTAATTTAAACTAAAATTAATGCCCATTACTCTGTAATTAATATACAGCAAGCAAAGAACAAAAATAATCAAGATCACAAGTGTAAAAATCAATTTATTTATGTCTTCAATAAAAGATACATCTAAGAACGTCCACCAGTATTACGGAAACCAGTATTGGTAGTTGTGGTGGCGCTAGACAGCTGCAAGCCAGCAATCTTGTCCATATTCAGTTCCTTCAGCATTTGGAAAGTGTCAGTATCAACTTCAATCAGAACATTTTCCAAAGCAGACACCTAAAATATTTTATTTAATAAAAAAAATATATTAATAGTAAAGAAACTTACGTCAGGAACATAGTTGTCGCGTCTTTCACGTTCTTCTTCTTGAAGCTTGATAGAAATTCCACGAACTGGTCCACGTTGGATGCGCTTCATAAGATGGGTAACAAAACCAGCAATTTGGTTTCGGAGACGTTTGCTAGGAATAATTGCGATCTCCTCGCATATTCGTTTGTTGGTGTGAAAGTCGTATGTCAATCGAGTGTAATACTTCTCGATGATCACGCGAGAAGCCTTTTTGATGGTCTTGGTACGAACACGACCCTATTGGCAAAAGAAAAGTTAATGAACCGTAAAATATATCAATTTTTACAATAAAAAAGACCAACTTACCATTTTGCAGAAATTGTTTACCTCGTGTTAGCGATGTCAAAGGAAAAGGAATTGCTTTTGATAGCAGGCGAGAAAGAGCATGAGTGTAAGCTATACATAGAGTACGTTCGAGAAGGGGTCATTCATAAATGAGGTGACAAGAGTTGTTTGTGTATTATGACCACAGTGTGGCGTTTTATTGTTTGTTTCACATAATTTTTATTACTGAACGACTTGGATTGGCTCGTAATTTTCCAAAAAATTTGCTTGACAGTTTTGTCATCGTTTGCATTTTACACGAAAAGATGAATCCAATTCGGAAGCTTATTATGTACAGCCTTGCAATGATCATACTACCCATTGCTACCTATTTTATCTCGAATCGCTTTTTGGCATCTATGACTTCAGACCATTGGGCAAACATATATGCCGCTATAATTGCCGTTATAGTCATCCATGGTGTTCTTTTCTCGTTTGTTTATCAAGCATACAACGAAGATCAATCGACAGAGAAAAGAGAACTTGAAGAGAAAAAGATGGATTGAATCTGTACATATATCTTTGGTCAATTTAAGCATCGGAAAACATTCTTTCCTTTTCATTCCTATTTTCTGCTATTCATTTTTAATCTAGTTTGTATTATTTATTTTACTAATCAAGCTTTGTAAATCATTGTTTATTAAAATATTAAAATACGTTTAATTAATTATTCAAACATTAATACTTTTAAGACTTAAAATACAATTCTTTAGTAAATCAACAGTATGCTTTGAAATGGTGAGTTGAGACTCAACATAAGAATTGATAGATTTGGTAAACTGTTCACTTCGATAGTTATGGTATCGTTTTATTTCATGACGCCCCTTTTCACTAAATTGCTCAAAATCAAGTTCCGCTTGCTTTTTTTCATTAGATGCCTTTTCAAAATTTTTGGTTTCCATTTGGCGTTGTAAATTTTTGTTGGCATTCTCGTACTTAATCATCAGCTCGATTCGTCGCGAAAGCATCTCTTTGTAAGCGATGTTGTAAGCAAAAAGATATTTAAGAATAACACCCAGTGATTGATATGCCAGTTGACCATTCGCCTCGAGGTAGCTCGTATAGTTGTCAAGCGAAGCACAGAATATTTTGTTAAAACTGATTGCGTGAAATTGAGACTCGTTAATGACTAGTGTTGAAGTGATTGAAGTTGACAAATGAGCCAATACATTGTCTAGTTTTCGATTGCTTATAAGAAAGCCTTCAAAATCATTTTTCATTGATTGAAGTTTTTCTTCAAATATCAATGCAAAGTAACGCTCATTTTCATAAAAATCGTCATAATCTTTATGATCGCTTTTCCATTTATTAGTAAAAATCTTCAGAATCGAATTTTGTTTCACTTTTTTCACTTCGTTTTCAGGTACAACAAACTTTGTTTCAGTGAGGAATTTTTCAATGCACGAATTCGAACCCAAAATATTGTGGCAAACGATTGTGTCAAGATATTGATTGAATTCAAGAGCATTTTCAAAAGAAAATTCAAAATCTTTGAGTAGCTTTAAAAGATGTGATGGTATTTGCATCTCTTCATGTTCAAACGATCCAGGCAAAGGTGGAATGATGATAGGCATTTTTGTATTTGAAAGCCCTTCCAATAGTTCATGAAAAGTTTGAAAATCTCCATAACTCCGGTAAACTGTATGCTTTTCGAAATCAATCAGTGATTTAGATTCAATAATGAACAATCTTTTGGCATCAACATATTGGATTAAAACTTGAAATTTTCTTGTGAACTGAGAGGGTTTAATAGAAATTGAAGATTGTGAAGATGATGATGAAAGAGCAGGATCATTTTCTTCATTAGAAACGCCGTTCGGGCTGTCTATTTTCAAGTTGGCCATTGCAACGAGCTGAAGTAAACAAATAATAATAAACGAAGGAAACTCCGAATAAATAGCATTATTTGACTAGTGGTTTGCATAGAATACGACTAATAACTTCATAATTTATTAATGTGCCTTCATATCACTAAAGTGATTAATGAAAGTGAACTAGATTAAGAGGCAGCTCCAAATCAGTGATTACAACCACATGGTCAATAATCAGCATTTTGGTGAGTCCAAAACTCCCAACACTATTTAAAAAATAAATGAATAATGAAATCTAGCATAATTGTTACATACTAGTCAAAAGCATCCCAAATATTTCATTAGCGTTGGAAATGCTTGAAACAATGAAAATTGGTAATCTACATGTACAGTTTGACAGTCGGCGTTATTGTGAATTTGGGCAATATGTACGATTTATCAGCTGTTCAAATTTCATTGCAATGCTAAGTATGTAACGACAATGTGAATAGCTCAATTTGTGCTGTACGCTCCAAATAAGCTAGAGCATACGATACTATCGTGACAATCGATTGTGATTGTTGTTGTTCTGTGCTGCACTGCTGCCTGCTTGCATGCTCTCGAAGTGTTCTTCCTTTTCCTATTGGTCTTCTCTCTATGTTCGCCGTTCAGCTATTCCAAAAAGGTATGTTCTGCTTTTTTTTGTCTATCTTACATTCCTTTCCTATCGGCTGCTTATGCAAAGAATTGATTAATATACAATTTTCTTCAAACGTTTCATAATTTGCGTTTTATATAAACCAACAGCTCAAAATGGTCAACCATAAAGCACGTGGCGACAAGAAAAGCAAATCTGCTTTGAATGAAGTTATCACCCGAGAGTACACCATCCATCTTCACAAGAGACT
Organism: Rhizoglyphus robini; assembly: GCA_023373905.1. NCBI lineage: Eukaryota > Metazoa > Arthropoda > Arachnida > Sarcoptiformes > Acaridae > Rhizoglyphus > Rhizoglyphus robini. Next base: position 5,049,892 of record JAKIJQ010000001.1, on the reverse strand, counting down.
TCATGGCGTTGGATTTAAAAAGCGTGCTCCAAGAGCCATCAAGGAGATCAAGAAGTTTGCACAAAAGCAAATGGGAACTGAAGATGTTCGTATCGAAACTCGTTTGAATAAATTTGTTTGGTCCCAAGGCATTCGCAATGTCCCATTTCGAGTTCGTGTCAGACTTGCCCGCAAGCGAAACGAAGATGAAGATAGTGTCCACAAGCTGTACACTTTGGTCAATATTGTTCCAGTTCGATCTTTCAAAGGACTGCAAACTGAGAATGTAGACGAGTCGAACTAATTTTTTGCTAATAAACCTATTTCTCTTCATTTGTTTATTAATCAATTCTTTGTATTCAGTTATTTATGAAAGCCAAATTGAACCACAATTTTATTTACAGGCCTTTCTCTGGTTTCCACTTTTGTTCGCAAACAAGGCCATTCAACAGCAAAAGTGGATTCGCATTTAAACATGGATGTTCATGTATTATCTGCATTATCTGATAATTTTATGTACTTAGTCGTGGACAAGAGTACACTAACTGCCGCCGTGGTAGACCCAGTTGAGCCTCAAAAGGTACTTGAGTTAGTCAAGTCTCAGAATTTGAATTTGACAACTGTCCTCACCACTCATCATCACTGGGACCATGCTGGTGGTAATAAAGAACTGGTTGGAGCAATGCCTCATTTGAGAGTTCTTGGAGGCGACAGTCGAATTGACGCTGTCACTCAATTAGTTGAACATGGTGACCAATTTGAACTAGGCAACTTGAAAATTGAATGCCTATTCACTCCTTGCCATACTCGGGGTCACATTTGCTACAAAGTCTTTACTTCCGAGGAAATATCGCTTTTTACCGGTACAATCTACTTTCCTTTATAATTGTCCTATTTTGTTTTTATTTTATTTCAAAGGTGACACCTTGTTCATTGGTGGATGTGGAAAATTCTTTGAAGGAAATGGTGATCAAATGTACACTGCTTTGTTCAAAATAATCGGCAGCTTACCGGACAATGCGGTATAAAGCGAATTTAGTTTAATTTATCATTTGTAAATGTTTGTGTTTCTAAGTAGAAGGTTTATTGTGGCCACGAGTACACTTTGAGCAATTTAAAATTCGCTAAGCACGTTGAGCCAAACAATCAAAACATTGACAGAAAAATCGACTTTGCTTTGGTATGTTTTATTTTTAAAGATTAATTAAGACTAATTTTATGTGTCACTCCTAGGAATGTCGATCTAAGAACATTGCAACCGTTCCATCCACAGTTGGCGAAGAGAAACTTTTTAACCCATTCATGCGAGTGGATCAACTCAACGTTCAAGAGCATGTCAAGCATGTTGGCAATCCTGTGGAAACTATGGCAGCACTTCGCAACGAGAAAAACAATTTTCGAGGATAAGAAATGATTTCATTTGTGGTCTTATAAGACAGATAATTTTAGTTGTAAAATGTACAATATATTTTAGTTAGTTTGCCTTATAGCTTCACCATTCGGTGCGCTATCAATAAATTAGTTTCTAAATATAGTTACTCTAATGGCGATGATAATTTGTAAATGATTCCCTTTGCTTGTTCTTCAATTTCTTGTTATCCAACAAATGTACTTCGAGTTCAAATCGCACTTTCAAACCGATGCGAGCGTGCCTCCATCTATGGAATATGTTTTGTTTCCATGATTGAGGAAGTGGTAATGAACAAAGTGCGTGGCTGTTGCGACTGTGCGCGGGCTTCGGACATGAGTCGAGTTGCTCGAGTCGCCTCCCTTGTCATCAGAATGTTCACTTTTTAAGCTTACTTTAGGTGCCTTGCCTGACTGAATCACACTGGCGGTGATTGCTGCGCAACGAAATATTTCCTCCGACAGCGTTTGGCATTGTTCTTGTCCTCTTCTGACGGTCTGACCAACGAGCCACTTTCTCCCTAACAGGCTTGTGTCCATAGCTTTGATTAACCCATCTACTTATCCGCGTTTATCATGGCTCAACAATACCAGAAAGTGATCGAAAATGTCGACAAATTTCTTCACCAACCTGGCAAAGTTAGCGAAATTTCAGAGAAAATTGAAAAGTTAACTGGTGTCAAGAGAATTTACGTCGCTCAAGGTTACTATTGGTTTCCTCTTATTTTTCCTTATTTTTTTCTTTATTTTATTAGGTCTGTTTGGCCTTTTCGTTCTTTACATGGTATTTGGCTATTTTGCACAATTGGTTTGCAACTTTGTTGGTTTCGTATATCCTGCTTATATATCGTAAGTTTTTGTTTTTATTTTATTTTATATTTAATTATGTAAAATCATAAATATAAATTATTTGTACAGTATCAAAGCACTTGAAAGTTCGTCAAAAGAGGATGACACTCGTTGGTTGACTTATTGGGTTGTTTTCGCTCTATTCAGTGTTCTTGAATTCTTCTCGGATTTTATTTTCAGTTGGTTTCCATTTTATTGGCTTGCAAAGGTATTATTTTCACTATAAATCATGTAAGTGTAATTGTAATTGTATTATTTTAGGTACTTTTCCTCGTTTGGTGCTTCCTTCCAATTAAGGATAATGGCACTGATTATGTTTATGGTCGCGTGATTAGGCCATTTTTCTTGAAAAATTCTGGCAAAATCGACGGATTTACAAAGAAAGTTGAAGCTAAAATCAACGAGGTTAAGGACAATTGTAAGTTTTGTAAAATGTAAAATGTACATATAATAATCTATTTCTTTTTAGTAACCAAAAATGATTGAATCTATTAACCACACGGTTACCCTGAATTATTTTTGAGTGATTTTATTATTATTTACAAGATTCCTTGTTATTACCTATATTATCATAGTGTTGCATGTCCAAACCTGCTTATCACACAGATTTAATCAATAAAATAATGCAAAACAGTTGATTGTAGAATGATTTTTAATTTTAACAATACTATTTTTATCACATAACTGAGTCTAGATGCTTTGTTACAAATCGAATGGAATGATCAAAAGGTATCAAGTGTGAATCAAATCAAAAAGCAGAATGGCACTTGCTTCGTTTTGCTGTTAAACCCAATTCTAAATCTTCATTGACTGTAATTTGGCATCAATCGTTGGTTGCTAAGGTTGCCTGACTAGCATAAAAGGTTGACAGATAATTTAGAAAATTCTGTTGGACTCATGCTTTCTTGGAGAAAGTTCTTCCAATGAACATTCAGAACATATTCAATCAATTGAGTTCAATTTGGCAAAATAACAATTCTTATAGAGATGTAATGGACAATTTACAAATAAATAAATAAATCAAAACATTTTAATATGTGCGATTTAGATTTCACGCGTTTAGGATTTTAATTGCGAAGAACTAAAACGAGGCAAAGGAGAAATGCCTTTCTCCTGATTTCGGGTATAATCGCTTATTAAATTCTTTATGTGCAATAATTTATAGTGAAGGTAGTTTAGTCGTTTTTGAGCCTTGTTGTAACGTGATTTGTGTTTCACTTCGTTGTACTTTTCAATAGTCTGTTTTATTAGTTCCTAAAATATCAAAAAAAGTTTTACGTTAAATTAAATTAAATACAAATCGATGACCATTCTTACATGCCACTCCTCAGATTCTTCATCTTTGGTAAGTATTAATTCATGCAATTCCTCGAACTGACGTGAAACACTTTCAACGTAGTCGTAGAGACGGCGATACTCAGGATATTCAACACAAAAGTCATTTCGGTACTGTGATAGTTGCTCATTGCTTTGAATCTTGTTATATTTGCTATAAGAAAACATTAGATTTGTTGCAAATAATAGAGCAAAATAAATTGCGCTTACCTCAAATAATCATCCGAATCATTATTAATGCTTGAATCAGAACTGGGGACATTTCCTATATGACTTATGCCGGAATCCGGACTTGAATTTGGAGTAGAATTTATCGAACCAGAGCCATTTCCGGATATCCTTTGATAAGAATTAACACGAGAGTTGTATGTCTCTCTATCCATGGAAATATCACTTTTCTTGTTGACAAGATTGGAGCCTTCGGGAATAAGCGAAATACTCGATTTATAGCAGTTAGAATTGCTAGTAAAAATATTGCGAGCTTCGGGTGATTCTTGGTCTGAAACATTGTTCAGTTTATCAAAAGGAGACAAATGACTAACGATTGCACTTGAATTTGCACCAGAGTGCGTCTTGCCGTTGTTTTGAACTGTTAGGCGAGAATTATCACTTTTAAGCCTTTTCAAATTGTTCAAGTACATCGATTCACTATTTCTTTTAAGATTGTTTGCCTTGTTGTATGGAGAGGTTTTCAAATTTGGGGATGTGCTCACACTGTTAGGGGATGATTGGCTGCGAGCAGAACCATCAGAAAGGGGTGAAATACTGTTTCCGTTCGAGTTGGTATTATTTCCTGCTAAGTTGGAACTTGCTAACTTTACATTAGGTGCCGCGCTTTCACTAAGGTTGACTGTGGCCATCAAAGGATTGTGTTTTTGAACAAGATTTCTTTCCTCCTTTGAAAAATGCGTCCAGTCAAGTTGCACTTCGTCCCATAAAGATTCTTTCAAATAATAAATCTCGTCTTTAGTGGTTGAAACACTATTTAAAACATTAGTAAAAACGGAATTGTTCTTATCTATCGGTTCTTTCAATTTTTCCTGAAGTTTCGACAGTAGATCAGAAAGTTTCATTGGTCTGACTGCAAGCAAGTGAACTAAGTTCTCACGAACGGTCTTTCCAGAAAGAACATTGCTGTGAAAGCCATTAAAAGATTGTTTTGGAAGACTGCTCTGGTTAGGAAACTTGGAAAACCGTGGCATTGAGGACATTGGCATTGGATTAGATTGTTTGTACATTGAAGATGTGTTCGATGTGTTGTTGCTCAGAGGAACAAAAGGTTTCGAGTTAAAGGGCCTTTTCACTTTTACTTTGCGACCTACATTTGGATCGCTCGATTGAATAACTTGAGTGTTGTATTTTTTAAGCTCCTGTTCAGCAGCAACAGCCATCTTAACTTTAGTAGTCTGGTAGCTGTCATCGTTGGCATGTATTTGCATTCGAAGCATAATTTTGCCAAGCGATTCCATTGACATTTTCTTGTTTTGTTGAATACACTCCAAAATGCCATCATTTTGAATATCTTTGACAGAAAAGTTGTACGAATGTTTCTCACTATCAGTGTTGCTGACTTTGGTAGGAATGGTAATTACCTAAAGAAGCAATCAATTAGTAATTGGCATTTGTTGAATATATACTACATACTCCTTGAGAATTGTTGGGCCTAAATTCAATTGATGGCCTAAAGCTAGGAGAAGCATTGCCCTGTAAACAAATAATAAGTTAATTTTCAATGTTTACTTAATAATTAATGTTTCAAGTCGATTCGGTAATTCGACCATAAACGAAAGTCATAAAAATCTATAATAAAACAAAAAGCAACAGCATAAATTAAAGATGTGGGCAGAGAAAGTAGTTGCTTGGCCACTTGTCAGAGATTGAAACGCGGGATTACTTTCACACTAGTACGCATGAAATATGATAATTACAACAATGGCCACCAGACAAGCGAAGTCAAGTATTGGCAAACAGGACCAAGCAGAGAAACGAAGAAACAAGGAAGACATTGAAAGAAGCATTCAAATTAGAATGCCGCAATGGACAGAAAGAGACGAAAAGCTACTGATTGACATACTTTTCTTGATGTGACCTATCCTATAGAGGTCAAACTATTTTCGATAGATTCATTTGTACAATCATACGAGACTAGATAGCAAATTAAAGCTTTGGTATTTAAGTGAAACAACCAGGAGAGATAAAAGATGAAAATAAAATCGATTTGCAGTATGGCCCGATCAGATGTTTCAAGCAAGTCATGTTGACAGCGGAATGTTTCTCGCTCAACCACCATTCACATAAATGAGCACTGGAAAAACGAGTTAGTCTCGCTTAGTTTGTTGCTTAGACTTGTAACCAGTATCTCAATCCAATGATGAACAGCTGCCGAGACTATTTAATGCTCATTCTTTTCCGGTAAAGCAGTCCGGAACTAGTGATATCTATTCCGACTGGTTTTTTGATGATACATTACCTCCACTGACTAGTAATATGCAAACATTCTGAATAATTTTAAAATTATAGCATAATCTGGTAAAACATATATTGAAATTGGTAACGGTTTTATGAATAAAATGTAAAAAATAATAGAGCAAACGTCAATTATTATCTGAATTGTAAATGATTCAAATGAATAAAATTGTTAAAAAATAAACCGTTACGTTGTAAATTATTTTTAAAAATTAGGTAGTTCACCAGTGTGTCTTGAGAACAGTTGGTGACGAGAGAGAGAGGGAGAGAGAGAGAGAGAGAGAGAGAGAGAGAGAGAGAGAGAGAGAGAGAGGGAGAAAGATATACCAAAAAAAGCTTCCTTAAATTAGCAATACACACTGTTACGTTAGAATGCTTGCTAGATTTGGATTTATTCGAATGTAAATTATGTCAGACAGAAGCGACGACAAAGATGAGCCCAGTTGAATAGAGAATAATTTTTTAAGTTAAAAATATTTAACATCTCTATTTATTGTTACTTTGTTACCTATTTGCATCATAGTTGCTTATTTCAGTAACAAGAAAAGAATTTATGAAATTACAGTAGTCGATTTGTAAGAAAGACTTAAACAAATCATGAAAAATGTTCTGCGTAAACTAAAGCAACTTTTTAGCTTCTATCCTACATTTGTGTTGAGGAATTATGGAAGGGTAACAAGCCGGCCTCACGCTGAACCAAAACTAATCATATTGGGAATAAGAACAATAGTAATCTAGCAATTAGTGACAGTTGATGGATATTTGCATGGTCGTCATTAGACAATTAAGTTCGTTTTATTTGCTTTCGGTTTAAGGGAAGAAAGCGAAAACGAGTCCATTATGGCCATTGCCATGAAAGCACACAATTACCAATAGCAGGAGAGTGATATCGAATGGCTTGTTCTTTGATCATTCTACTGTGTCGAGACAATCTAGACTTGACTTCAATGCAAAGACAGCATCAACAACTGAAAAGTAGTCGTTCAAGCAATAAACGAACTAATGACTGATAATCAGGTCATACGGCAAGTGACTGCCAACATCACTATAGCCTGTTCTGTTCTTACACTGAAAGAAAAATCAAAATGCGGTCCGAAAGTGACTTGTTGCTGTCCCCTCTAGTCAGACAGGAGAGCTCCGTGATCACAATCGCTTCGATTTAAGTCAGCAATGCAATGTATCAGTAAAACGACACAAAGAAATTCTCCATTTTCGTGTGATACAAAAACGATTATTTCAAGAATTGTGAAAGCAGTTAAACCGTTTACTGAATTCACTATATTCGATTCATTGTTTATCACTTCAATACTATTCGAGTAAAAGTGGAATCAATAAGGTTATCGCACTAAAAACTTGATTGTTCAGTTGTAATGGCAATATTGGCTGTGCCTAAATCATTTTCTAAAAGTTGTCCATTCAACAAAACCCCACAAAAGATATAATATAATATAATAATGTATTTCTGAGTAAAGAAATTTTCTAAAGTAAAAGAAAAGTGATAATAGGAATTTAAAAAACATACCTTTGACACTGCAGCAGCGTAGTCCTCGATGGCTTTTAGTGCAGAGTCGGTTAGTTTAACGAATACCATCGATTGGCCCTTGCCGTTGTTAAACTGTGAGCTGAGGCCATATTGTTGACCCTCTATTATGGAGGCCATACTGTTCCACACAAGTCCGATCGTTTCAAAACAGTGACGAAGTGGCAAAAGCAAAATTGGCTTGAGCAATTGGTGTAAACCACGACCAGCTGTGTAGACTATCTCATTTAACTACGTTGCTTTTTGATCAAATCGTTTGCACAACGATCATGGATGACGATCTTCAACACTTGAGCATAGAAGTGCACTAACTCGATTGATTGTAGCAGACAGTTAAAGTGATCATAAGAAAACGGAGGAATTAATTAAAATCGAATCGAAAAGATCCAATTGGAAATGGAACAGAGTTAATTTGCAACGAAAAGTGGCCAGCAATAGAACTAGTCGAATGGAGTTTGTTACAAACAGAGGAGACAAGCACAAGTGAGACAAAACGTATGTGGAGATAAATCAGGCAGCTAACAAACTGGCGTTAGTTGTTGGTGCTCGCTTGCTGACTTGCTGCTTCGTGCTTTCTCTCAAGCCAAGCTCGGGCGAAAGCAAGAGAGCTAACACAGCTGTGTGCAAGCACGTAGTCTTGTTTGCCTCGCCAAGGAGCAACTTTTGGTGGCGACACTGCAGCCCACGGACTTACTTAGCTTCTAAATCGCTTTGATTTGGAGCAAACTGGACTGATAGGGTTACATCAATCAAATTCAAACTCAAACAAAAACTTTTTACTGGAATAAAACACATCTCTATCATTAACTTGTCACCAACAAAGAGTACATTTTTCGTTGGTTTGATGTTATCCACAAGTGGTCAACATTTATGCAATGATTAATCTATGCATTTTTGGAACGTTGTTGATATTCATAAGAATTTTGGTTTCTAATTCACCAAAGTAATTGAAATCCTTCACAGTCAAAGTTGCTCGTTAGGTTTGGAAATTGAAATTAAGCTTAAGCCTATTATGAGTTTAGGATTATGCCAAAACAAACACCTAAGTACAAAATAGAAATATTGTGACTATGATGACTAAACTTCTAGGTAATGAGATGGATATATGATCATTAATTGAATGTGAGCACAATTGTGATTTTACAACATTGTTAAGATGAAATGAGATGAAAATGTAGACTAGATAAAAAATAAATCAATTGCAACGTATGAAGCCGGCACTGCAATAAGCGATACACGTGTAAACAGTACAGTGTTTGCATAATTGGCCAATGCAGTAAGAATGTGGCCTTTGGCCATCTTCGATTTGGTATTTGTTGTCAAACTATCTGTATGTTGATTGTTTTGTGTAGAATGCTCAATACAGAATTAGATGTTTGTTTTGGAAGTTGAACAACCAACGGCACAGTTCGAGCAAGAGCCCGGCGATGAATCATCAATGTTAGCTGCGGACACCATTCTGTCAATATGTGATGTGTTTTGTGTAGTTTTTCATCATTGGCCGTTTACTAATCATTATAGACATTATGACTGAGAAGTCTTGGAAACAATGTCTGCTCTGTCCAAATGAGACCTTCACCTCGCCTTATCAATTCGGTGATCACCTTCGAATTTTGCACAGTAAAAAAGAAGGTGGTTCACATATTTGTTTATTTGGTCCGAACGGAATATGTCCCATGCTGCCCTATGAAGGAGTTAGTGATCGCGACTATGAAAGTCATATTGCAAAATGTCATATTTTTTCATTTCAAAAATCGTCTAATTTGCCCCAGTCAAGCTCTAAACAGGACAATGATAATACTTTGTATATGGAAAAACTATCCAATTTCCCCAGTCCATCATCAAAAAATGGATTTTTTAAAAATTATGAACAAGAATATGTTTATAAACGCGATAAGCCAAATGTGATTGAAGATGGGGAGTGGACAATTTATTCTTCTTCTCAAAATTTGACTTCGATTTTGAATGATCCTTTCAAGTCAAGAAGTTATTATGACAATCTTTTTACTAAAGATTGGGGTTTTAATTTTGTTGATCCAAGTATAGTAGCTGCCTATCCTACTTCGAAGAAGCCCTCACAAATGCTATTTGAAAATTATGTTAAAAAAGTAAGCAAAAGAAGTAAAAAACAACTAAATAAAAGTGCAAGCCCTCAAAGAGATTTAGTTCCATATGAATCTCAATCACAAACAACTGTACCTTCGCTCTTTTTTGAGTCAAGTTTCAATCTCGAAGACAATGAAACATTTGTGAACTTATTGTATTTGTTTGGGTCTCAAAAAAATGAAGATAACTTGGAAATGTTTTTTGATCAAAAGTCTATGAATGACATTCAAAGATCATTAAGTGAGTATCTGGATGTGGTTGAACAAGATCTTGCCCAACAAATTTGTAAACGTTCAAAGGATTTTTTCCACGTGATGTCTTCTATGGATCTTGTGATGGAAAAGTTGAAAGTTTCTATTAAACAGGTTACCACAGTACGAGGAAACTGTAACGAGCTTAAGGACAATCTGGTCAGGCCGATCGAGAGGAACATTGAGTTAACACAATTGCGCAACAAGTACAGGGATATATTCAAGAAGATCAATTGGATTGCAACTGTGCATCAAACACAACCTACTATTCAATTGTTGCTCTCTAAAAATGATTACGCTGGTGCCCTTGATCTGATCTCTACTTCTCAAGAGGTGGTCGCTCAAGAACTTAGCGGAGTGATTAGCTTCAGGTACCTCTTAATTAATTTAAATACTTCTTTATTGACATTTTTCACTTTTTGTAGACACTTAAAGTTGCAATTAATGGAAATTGAAAAAGTTATTGAGCAAATGATGAATGAAGAATTTATTAAATATTTGACTGCTGAATGGAATAGACCAATAGTTCAGGACTCAAAAGACAACATTCAAGAAGAAAGACTTTTATCTATCATTTATGGCATGTTGAAATTACAAAAATTCAATTTTATCGATACATTTCGAGAAGAAGCATTTACGGCCATTAAGACGAATGTAAAGCAAACAGTTATCGAGACACTATCATCCGACGATAACATCGAAGTATCCAGGATTGACAGCAGTTTATATGAACAAACGAAGTGTCTTAATTTTGAGAAATGGCTTGCATGTTTGAAAAACATTTTCAGTAGATTGATAACACTTTTGAAGCGAGTTAAACTTGTATATATCGTTATCAACAATGGATTCGTGGCAGTCGCTAATAATTCTACAAATTCACACCACAACGATTCAGCTTCTAATTCCATGTCGGATCTCAATTTGAAGATTATTTTGCAGAGCGATTACTATGAGTTGAGTGCGAATTTAAAGGAGATCCTTTGCTCAATTTGTGATTTTGCCCATTCTCGTTGTGCTCATATAATTGAATTGAGAGTCAACGATGGTAGTTTAGACCGACTTGATCCGTCCGAATTTGTAGAGCTCATTCAACTAATTGAGAACTTTGTAAACGAATGCGAAATAATATGTGGAAAGAAGAGTCCAAATTTAAAACTTGTCATTCAAATTCAATCGAATAAATTTGTCACCCGATTCCATGATGAAAGAAAACGAAAATTAAAACAATTGCTCGATTTAGAACAGTGGAAGTCTGTAAACAATCTAAGCGAGGACTTTCAAAATCTTTGCACTGAACTAGTCAATACAAAGGAGAATCAAAGTTTAACCGAAATCTATTCTCGGTTTAAAAATTACAAGTCCAAGTCCTCGATTGCCTCTTCAAAAAGCTCAAACTTTATAATACTAAAAAATGAAAAATTTGTCTTGGTCAATGCTGTGATAAACTTAATGTACATGATCTTGGAATACTGCGAATATGCTCAGGAAATATCTTTCCTCAGTCCGGATTTATTGCTTAGATTAATTGATTTGCTTAAGTTATTTAATTCCCGAACTTCTCAGCTAGTTTTGGGCGCTGAAGCTCTTCAAATTGCAGGTCTGAAGACAATTTCAGCTCGAACTTTGATTATTTCCTTAAGATCGCTAACATTTGTGATGTACATTGTACCCTACATTAAAATCCACTTCGAAGATTTATTAATAAATCGCCAAACAAACATGCTGAAGCATTTTGATGAATTGCTCGAATTGTACGAGAATCATCAATGCAAGATACCGGACAAAGTGATCAATTTAGTGAAAGATGTTGTCAGCTCGTATCTCAATAAGTGGGTTGCTAAGGCACCGGTGCCCTCTGTTTCGTTCCAAACCATTTCTCAACATTTATCACGACTTCATGACAATATTCAAGATATTATGCCTCGAAATGAGCTTATCTCTCTTTTCGAAAGAATTCATCAAACGGTTATTCACATTTTCCGCGAGCAACTTCAAAAGCTAAAAATTGTCAACGACGGTGGTCCTCAACACGGGTAAGACATTTAATTGAATCTTGTCTTATACTCATTTAATTTATATCCTATTTTCTAGATTGGTCACTCAGGAATTGACTTTTTACGTACAAAGCTTGAATAATTTATCAATTGGTAAAGAGCTCAATTTGAGTACTTCTGATTTATGGTCCAAACCTTTTTAAATGTCTCCTATGATTAATGTTACTTATACAAATAAATTTATTTATATTAATTAATATTTAAAATGACTAAAAGATGCCATTGTCGAATATTTTATGATAAATCGGATCGCAAGACCTTAAAAGTAAAAAACAAACAAATGCTCAAATTGGCAAGTGAAATTTAATATTTGTGACTTGAACGGCACTGAGGCATAATTCTCAATGTAATCTAACGAGAATTGAGAAGTAAATCGATGGCTTTGTCCCTGTCATTGTTGGACTTAAATAAAGCCTTGATTGCAGCTTCTTTATCAAAACCAAAATCACAAATTTGCTTCAAAGTTTGAAGAAAAATTTCAGCCTGGAAATAGAAAAAATATATAGTTTTATATTACGTATTTATGTTGCAAAGGAATACATGGTCTTTGCTGTAGTTGTTCATATGAAGAGCAATTTCACTTTCGTAACAATTGTATCCTTGGTCTTCAAGCTGCTGCAACGCTAGCAAATATTCGAATATTTTTTTATCATCTTTAATGTCGATATGCTTGACTGCTCGTGAGACACGGTCCCTTTTGAAACCCATTTGACAAAGGTTGTCGATAAACTGCTTTTCTAACTCAGATAATGATTGATAAGGATCGGATAACGAAAGAGGCTTCGATTTAATTTGATACACTTCGTTATTGCTCATTGCAGCATTATGAGGAGGTGTTCTTGAACGATCATGTAAAGTATTACTCTCGGAATTGAAACTATTGTTCGCAGCCTTCGATATGTTAGTCAGATCAGAGACACTCTTTGTAGACCTTAATGAATTGGATGAGTGATCCACTATCGCTGCCACATAGTTTGCATTAAAGATATCTTTCTTTTCGGAAGAAGATCTTTTCATTTCAAACTGAGAATTGCACTGTTGAGGATATACAATATGGGAATTATAACTCATGGTGTGATCATAGATAGGCATAGAGTTGACAGTGTTATTATACGAGGCGGACATTGCAATTTTGTTTATCTGAGGCTGTTGGTCATTGGTATTATGTGGAGAGGAATGCTGCCCAGTAGCTTGACTATATGGGGCGGTCGATGCTTGATTTATCGCATTGGAGTTATTGTAAAGACCTGCAGACCGTGTCGCACAAATTTGAAGTGAGCTATCAGATTGCACACTTGGAGAATAATGAATTCCATTGGGATGGTACACATTCGTTGATTGATTCAATGTTTTTGAAGATATACATGTTCTATTTTGACTATTATTGTTCGTTAGTTCATTATCCTTCTTGAGCTCTTGGCACTCTTTCTCGGTGCCAGTATTCAAAGCTTGGAAAACATTGTTCAATTCTTTTAAATCATCAATAGTTTGTAATTCAACATTGTCAAATGGACTAGAATCATCGTTTTCAAATTCTTTAGGATTGACCAAGTTTTCTTTTAAATTTAGTCTTGATTTATTATCACTGTGAGATTTATCACATTCGTTATGGACGGATGAGCGAATGGTTGGAGTATTTTTACTCAAAGGTTGAGGCTTAAGAATTTCGCCAGGAATCATGTTATAGAAAAAATTACTTTGGTTAGTTCTACTAGACGAATTCGTGTTAGGTAGAAAAGTTGTGACATAGTTGGACGTATTATCTTTCGTTACATTTGAATTTTCCTTATTAGAAGAAAAGTTTTCCGACGTTTTGTTTTGTTTAGATGATTGTTCTAGTTTCTTTTTCTGGTAAAGCTCAAACATTTCAATGGCCACCAATTCTGCTTTAAATTTATACTGTAAATGAAATATTAACAAAAATTGCAAATGTCAATGTCATGTGTGAAAGAAAAACTTACATCTTCAACTTTGAATCTATCAATATTTTCCCCATCATTATTTTCAGTAAGAGTACTATTAACTTGTAATGACAAATATTTATCCGAGAATCTCATCGGTACATCTGAGATATAATTGTTCACTTTTTGGATTAAATAAATTACTAAATAGTTAAATGTTGGTAAAGATTAAAAAATACATACATTCATGGAATTTGCTCATAATTGTCATTGAGAAACAAGACAAAATAATTTTGGGCGCAGTCACAAGAGACCAATTAAAAGATTCAGTTGCAAATAGATTGAAACACTTGTCACAGATAATTATTATAGAAGACGACAATCCTTTTCACGACTTCGCGGTGATTCACGCCGAGAATGATAAGCCCTACTAATGGGATATTGAGGCTGATACGATGCGAGTGTAGAAAGGCTTTGTTGTGACTGGCGATTGCACAGTCAGCTAATGAGACAACCTTCTAGCCAGTAGTTGCCTCGGTTGAAATAGCTTTGAGGGATCGACCTGAGCGTGTCTTACTTGTTAGCACATCGCCACCAAATTACCAAATTACTCCAATTGATCTATCTCGAATCTTACCTTACACGTTGATCAATTCTATAACTTCACCTGCATTTTCGCATTGATTTGGTTTATCACTTTTACGATCATTGTGTGTACAAAATGTCTCAACGGCGTTTAACAGCGAAACTCGACGATCGACTAGAAAAAGGCGATTTCTATGAGGCTCACCAAATATATCGAACCATCTATTATCGTTTGACAAGAGAGAGGAAATTTGAAGAAGCTTACAATTTACTTTATGATGGAGCAATCAAACTCTTGGAACGAGGCCAGCACAATTCTGGGGCCGACCTTGCCAATCTCACGTTGGACATAATGAACACTTTGCAATCCGTTTATGAGCTAAACCACACTGAGGAAGAATTGATTTCTAATATTCGATGTTTATTTCAACGTATTTTGCCCGACAGTCCTGAACGTGTTCAATTTGTTTCAAAAGCTTTATCGGTTTCATTCCTCTCTGCATCGGTAATGAGGAAGCAATTTGCCGAAGTTCTTTGGAATGAGAAAAGTTTTGCTGAATCACGTCTTCATTTTATCTATTCGTCCGATTCTGGTGACAATTGTGCGTTGATGCTAGTCGAGTATCAAACCACCTCAGGCTACTCGTTTGAAGCGGACTTAATGATTGCTCAGTTTGTTTTGCAAGTTTTATGCATTGAAAATAAACAACTTGCCAATAATGCATTTTTCTTGTACACTCTGAATCATCCCCAAATTCAATGCACTAAACCACCGTTTATGATGCCTCTCTTGAACTTTATTTGCTTCTTACTTTTTGCTATTGATAAACACAGGTAACTAAGTCTTATTAATTTCGTTGCACGTGCATCATTACTGTAAACGTCTACTCTCTACTCTGTCTAAGATGGAATAGTGAGTTTTCATTTACTTTAAATGTCACCATTATTGCTAAATGTTAAATATTTTAACAGTTTTTTTTCTAGTGGTAAGAGCAACGTTTTCAATGTTCTATGCAGCTTATATGAAAAGTCCTTAAACCGAGATCCATGTTACAAAGAATATCTCACCCAAATTGGACAAATATATTTTGGCCAAGAGAAAAAGAGTAAACCTGGTGGACTCTTTTCTAATTTATTTCAATCGTTATTTGATATGAAAGATGATGATCAGCCAACTGAAAGCAATACAGTTGTTAATTTTGCTCCGATTAATTCTAGCAAAAACGAAGATGTTGATTTAGATTAAAAAATTGAGTAATTTATTAACATATGGATGGACATAAATTATTAAAGATTTCTAAAGATATATTTTTTTGTAAAAGCTTTAATGTCCATAAATTTTAATAAAAGGTAAAAAATTGACTTTAATTCTCAAAGTTAACATCGTTAACTTATTCTACTACTCGTAAAACCTTGCCAATCGCAATAGTTTTTCCTTCATCTCGTAAAGTAAAGCGACCCATTTGGGGAAATTTGGAAAATGGTTCCATACAGATCATTCCACCTGAGCATTCCAACCTCATCAGTGCTACTTGATCTTGTTTGACAAATCGAGGATGAACCTAAATATAAATTGTGTTTAATAACGTAGTTAAGTTAAGCAAACTGAAATGAACAAACCTTGCTTCGTTTTCCAGTTTTTTTATCAATTAAGTCCACAATATTCTTGACACTAACTTCCTCGATAGCGCAATGAATATGAAGAACGGCTGAATATCCGGGACAAATAATAGATTTGTGTTCCAAGATAGCCACTTGAGCATCAAAGATTCGTGCAATACTGCACGGTTCAGTTGCATCACACAAAACAAATCCAGCAGTGACTTCTTCTTCTTCGACACCTTTGAGCTTAATTTTAACATTTTCTCCTGAACTAACTTGGCCTACTTCATCTTCGTCAGACCAAAGTTGAAGTACTTCTACTTGTTTTCGATTAGGCATTAATATAAGTTGAGCTCCGCGTCGAGTAATTCCACTTTCTACTTTTCCGTAAACAACAGTTCCCATGTCTTTATATTTGTCAACAACAGGCATTCTAAATGGCCCTTCCACTTGTCGACTGAATGAAGGCAATTTATCAAGATATTCCAAAAATGGTGGACCACTGCAAGTAAAACAGAATTTGAGAAATGTTGAACTAATCTTTTGAATGTACAAAAACAAACCTAAACCATGAACAGATTTCACCGACAGGTTCTTTCAAATAAGCCCCGGTTAAACCAGAACAAGGCATAAAGTATAACTCGTTCTTTGGATTAAATCCACATTTTTTTAGATATGGAAGCAATTTGTCACAACATTCAGTGTAACGTGCTTCACTCCATTCAACAGTCGGGTCGTCCATTTTGTTGATTAAAATAATTAACTGTTTAACACCTATATTTTGATAAATAAAATATTAAAAACGAGAAAAGGCAACCAGACAACATACCAGCAGTCTTGGCAAGCATAGCATGTTCACGGGTTTGTCCTCCCCTTTCGAAACCAGTTTCAAATTCACCCTTTCTTGCTGAGATAACGAGGACAGCTAAGTCAGCCTGAGAAGCACCACCAATCATGTTGGGTACAAAGCCACGATGACCTGGTGCGTCGAGTAAGGTAAAATGTCGGTTCTCAGTTTCAAAGTAAGCTCTTCCAACTTCTACAGTTTTTCCTTTATCGCGTTCTTCTTGATTGGTATCCAAGGCCCAAGATAAATACCAAGATTCTCTATTCTTTTCTTTAGCCTCTCGTTCGTATTTTTCTAATGTTCGCTTATCAACCATTCCAGTCAAATATAACAATTGACCACCAATAGTTGATTTACCAGCGTCCACATGACCAATAAAAACAATATTCAGATGTTCTTTTGATTTGACAGCATGCTGCATTTCTGGTTTGTTAAGCTTTTTCTTTGTTTTAGTTATGAGTTTCTTCTTAGGTTTTTCAGTTTGCTCTCCCCCAACTTCCTCTTCATTTTCATCTGGAAAGGCAAAAATATTATTAAAATACATAATAACAGAATAACAGAATCGACAGATTTGAACAAAATAAAACAAGCACTAATAACCTCAAAATTCGAATGCTTAACTTGGTTGTAAAAGCATATAAAATGAAAAATCATTCAGAAGCAATTATCAATAGAAACTACTATTAATTATCGTTATATACCTTCTTCTTCTTCGTCATCCTCATCAGCATTTGCCATTTCCCAGTCATCGGCAACTTCATCTGCATCAGGCGATTTTGTAGCATTGGAAGTACTCATCGAGTCATCAACTACTGATTCGGAAGTGATCTGGGAGTCTATAGTTGACGCAGGTAAAGACGAAGAGGCCGAAGATGATACAGCATTGTTTAATGAGAAAGAAGGCACGAAAACAGGCGCATCCACGTTGAGTTGCCTTCGGAAAGAAGCTGACAAACTAGCCATTGAAGACGTATCTTTTTTGTCGTTTTCGGACATGGTTCCGAGAAAACGTCGACTGGACCGTTTGGATAAAAGAGCTAACCAGGGATCCAATTGAAGACAAAGACCGAAGCGCACACGTTGCAGCTTTCGCACAGGGCAAACTGACTCGCCAATCAAAACTGGCCTGCTGCTGACAGATTCATGCCGAGTATCGATACAATCGATGTTCCGGCTATTCGCTTTCGAAACGTACCAATGTCGTCGAATCTAGTCATTCGACGCTGGTGCAATGATTTATTTTTATTGTGGACTTTATTCACATGCATGGCGCCACTGGACACTCATCGTCCACTTCCATCTAATCATTAGATTCTAATGGTCACTTTATCTGTAAATTTTAGTTGCCACACGGAAGTCATGATAAATTTCTAACTTGTGAATTTATTGTGCTTTTGTCTGTCTCATCATGGCCTCATGGCCTATGAGGCAACTATTTCGTTTTAAAAAAAATAACTTATCTTAGAGAAACAATTGAGTAGTTTACAATGATATTACCCTGGGCAACAATTCAATCGACTTATTACTTAGTTTTTATTTATAGTAAACTTATCCCTAACCCCTTATTCTTTAAAAATATATTATAAACAAATACCGTAAGAATCGGTTTGATAAAAACCAGTCATATTATTAACAATAAATTATTACACGACATATTTAGTTGAAGCTCAAATTTCGATGCTGGGGAAATGACGGCATAACTTTAGGATCACATGCTAGAGGCATATAAAAAGTAATTATACTTTCTTATCAATGTCATTGATTGAAGATAAACTTACGCAAAGGAGATTCTTTGAAATATGAACTCTGTAAACATTCATCAGCGGTTGCTCTTTTTCGAGGGTCATAAATTAGCAACAAATTTAGTAATCGAATTCCAGCATTAGAAACACTTCCGAATATATGCGAAATATTATTAAAAGGTTGTTTCTTCAAGTTGAACGACTGTGCTATTGGAAGCTCGGAAAATCCGGGCCAGATTTTGTCATTTGGTGTTCCAATAAGTTCAATTATGAGATCGATTTGTTGCATTTCAGTTCTGCCTGGTAAAAGAGGTTTTTGCAACAATAATTCGCCAAAGATACAACCAGATGCCCACATATCAATAGCAATGGACTGGTATTTCGATTGAAACAATAATTCCGGTGCTCTGTACCAAAGAGTAACAACATAGGGCGACATTGGTTCAGATGGAAAACCATATTTACGTGCTAAGCCAAAATCAGCAATTTTCAATTGTCCCTTATCAGTAAGCAAGAGATTGGATACTTTTAAATCACGATGAACAATATAGTTCTTGTGAAGGTATCGCAAGCCGCTAAACAACTGTTGCATAATACATTTGATCTACATGTGAAACAAGAAATTATTCGATGAGTTTTATCATACAAATTTATGCAAACCTGTGATTCAGTAAAATGGATTTTATGGTCAATCAATGTTGCCAAATCTTGTTCACAATACTCCATCACTAGAAATACATTATCCAAGCTTTTTCCAACAGCAACATCTTTAAGTTCAACAATGTTAGAGTGCTTCAAAGCTCGCAAATGGTTGATTTCTCGAATACTGCTGATTGGAAATCCTTCCTTAGGCTTATCAATTCTCATTCTCTTTAATGCTAAAATTTCCCCTGTTTTGCTATCTCTAGCCCTGTATACTACACCATAGGTTCCTTGTCCAACTCGATTCAACTTTTCAAACTCCCCCACATGTCGACATTGGCCAAGCTATAATAAATAAATACAAATAATAATTATTAACGATGCTGATTTTCACAACAATCAGTGATCAATCAAAAAACTGACTAACCATATGATCTTGAGGAAGATAAAATGTGCTCAAATCATCAAATCGAAATAATACTGGACAGATGTTAGTAGCACTAGTTTCGCTTGACATCGTTGAATTGAGACCCGTTTCAATTATAAATATGATGAAAATTGATTGTTCATTGGCTTTGCCAAATTGACAAACACATGGTCGTTGCTACAATGTTGTCACAACATTGAATGCTCAACATTATTGTCAATAGTGACACCTTTTGTTGAAAATAGTAACAATAACAAAAATGAACCAATTTTATGTATTGAATGCTGTCTGCGATTAATACAAAATTAATACAAAAGGGACAAACCAATTTATTATTTGAAATATATTTATTTAAAATATTTTATTTTATCTGCTAAATTATTATAAATCATAAATTAAAACAAATTCATTCTAATTTCATTCTAATTCATCTAGTCTAACCGGATGGGGTAAAGGAATAATTGATGTTTTATTCTTGTCGCGAGGTAAAGCTTTTCGCATATCTGTAAAAATAGATTTAAAAATTTGAAAAAATCAAATTTATTGATTTTAATATTATACCATATGCATCTTCATCTGGATCGCCAGTGTAATACTCCAGTACCTGCCGATAAACACTATAGCCCAATTTTTTATACATATCAATTGCAACAACATTCGAAACACGAACAAATAAATCGACGAAATACGCTTGCTTTCTATTAAAAATAAAAAATAATTATACCTTGATTACAAAATGCAAAAATATATTCACTTTTCAGATATAAGCTCCAATCCGTTCATCAATTTTCCAGCCAGATTTAAACGTCTAAATTGAGGTGCTACTGTTAAAGCAGTAACATGGCCATGCCAGTTATTTCCATTTCCTTCAATTTTTCCCATAACTAAATAATTAAGTTTGCGACATGAAATGTAAGTATAATGTAAAATTAAATTTACTATATCCCATCAAATCTCCATTAGGCGATTCGGCAACTTGAAAATATTCAGGCCAATGGGTTAAATACTGAAGGTAAAACGCCAATCCGTATGTTTCGGTAAAAGGATCCAAGTTTCTAAAACAAAATTATAAAATAAATATTTTAATAACGATATATTAGATGTAAGTAGATTTGTTCTCACGAATGAAATACTTACACATTGTTAAATCGAAAAAGATCATTCAGACAAAAAGGCCGAATGTTGGTCATTCTGAGAAGTTCGTATAAAAAGCGGCCTTAATGGTCGTTTACCAAAACAATCCAAAATAAAATGTTATTTAAACACCGAAAAGTCCGAAAACGTGTGTTGTCAGTGTAGCAATAGTAACTTGCAAATAAAAGTTGAGCAGTCGCGGTTGTCGAAATAGCAGTTGCTGTACTATCCCATAAGGCTTATGGCATAAGGTTGTGTTTTGTACATTGTATTGAAGGCTATAATTGACCAAAATAATTTTATTTTGTGAACTGACCTGTTTGTCTGTTTTACGTTCAATTGATTTGTTTCTATTTTGGTAATCTTATCCCAAGCACTCAACATTCTTCATCTACCATGAGTTCTCACTTTGAGCCAATTGGAGACGATCCTGAACAAGATGTTGATTCTACACTGGACGCAGTTTTTCAAATGTCTGAACTTTTGCAAACGAACCTATCTGCGGAGCAATTGACCATTATCATAGAACTGCTTAGTCTTGGCGCAAACTCGGAGGAACTTGCCAAATTGATTGTTAATATGAGAAAAGAAATTAATCACAAACAAAACCAAATAAATAAACTATTTAAATCTCACTCGAACTCCTGAATCAGGTGTCCTGATGCGCGCTTATTCTAGTTGTGAAGAACTACTATTTGTCAAAATCAATAAATTCAACTTTCTTTCCATTCCACCAATGTTGTCTATCCACTTTTTTACGATGTCACTTTACAAGGTCACATGTGAGTATAAAGTACCCTTACTTACTTGAAATGACTTTACATAGCCTTTTTGTTTATTATTCAGTCTATCGAAAGACTCGTATAGATTTTTTAATTTCTTTGTGCCTTGATATTATCACACTGCTATTGATAATTCCACATACTTTATTTGTGAAGTTCGAAGTCCCAATAAATTTGTTTTTATTGTCATATTATGCAAAATGACTCAAATATTATCTTTTTCTATAATCTTAATCTCGATTATAATTTTTGTTTTTTCGGCGAATTCTGTCGAAGGTTTTGTATTTATCGCTTAACTTATTTATTAATTATTTATGGTAATCATTTTCATTAATTATTGTAGAAAATGAGTGGGCATATCACAATGCCTCTGTGATCAACAAAGTTACTTCCGACAGTGCCACAAGAAGTTGTGATTTCGAAGATAAGTCTTATTCGGACGGACAGCGAATGAAAGTGAACAATCCGTGCATTCACTGCTTTTGTGACCAAGGCAAGGCAAAATGTTTCCGAGAGAATTGTCCACCACCACCAGTTGGCTGTCAACTATTAGACAATGTCGATTCGAATTCATGCAAATCTTCTATTTACAACTGCAGTGAGTTTCTCCGCCTATCTTTCAACAGAATTGACACTTAACGCTTATTTTACTAACCAAATTCATTGAACTCTGACCTGTGTTAACAGGTTGCACAGTAATTTAGGTCAAGTGAGCCAGAATAGGCAGAATGTGATCAATCGAATTGAACAGTAATTAACTTTGCTTTCAGCAATCCCACAGGAACATCAGAAACCTTTACTCCGAAGGGATTCGAAGATTTATGGCCAACGTAAACGTGGACTTGGCTTAGTGAGGGCTGACTGCCTCATTCGAGGTATCGCATACTTAATCGGCGAAACGGTCGGAGTGGCTTCCTCTACCTGTCTCCAATGTCGGTGTGCCAATCACAGTCTGCTCTGCCTGCCCCTTTGCTGCTACGAACCTATTCTTGCCACCGCTCGTAACCGAGACCGAGTGCCATTGCTTTTTCATCGTTCAGTTCACCAACGGGATCCTCATCCACTTGAGCATTTGTATTGATTACTGTGTTTCAACCCTTTATTTGTTTACCCGAAAATGCAATGCTCTACAAGCAATTCCCATTAATACAAGCATATTACTAACATTTATCACAAGATTCTACAAAAAAATAAATAAAGCATAGTTTAATTTGGTTTCAAACGATTCCTAATTATGATGTTGTCAAGTTGTTTCGTTCAGATTGAAAGTGATTTCTGCTTTTTCTTCGGTCTGTTCTTGCCCATTTTAGCGAACATTTGGCCAAACATTTTGGACACCTTCAAGGTAGGGCTCATTTTAGTTCTCAGAGTTGAGACACATTGCAGCAATGTTGGTTTGCTAAGTCGAATGAGATTTTGAAAAGCGAGAATGATTTCGAAGTAACTTTGCGCGGCTGACACCTCGTAGAAGGGGCAATCAAACTGTGTGCTCAGTTCTTCGCCACTGTTGACGTTAATCTGAGGTCAATGGTTTACGATCGATCAATTACTATTTTTCGCGATTCTGTCTATGGTTCTCGAGTAAGAAGCAAGACTCACCTGTCGGCCATAATCTGAAAGATCAGCTTTGTTGGCTAACAATATGGTTGGATATGACTGTGGAGCAGTGAGCAGCGAGATCGTTTCCAAGAGTCGACACGCGTAAAGGAAGCTGCACTTGTCGCTAATCGAGTACACCACCGCGAATGCATTTGCCCAGGTAACATAATCAAAGAGGTGTTGAGAATTCTGATACAAGTTAAATTAATGTTCATTTGAAAGTATCCCTTACCACACTGCTAGTGTCCAATATGTCAACGTCCACTTCAAATCGCTCGTCTAAAGTCAAATTGTAACTGTACAAAAAATCTCCAATTGTGCGTCGGGTTAATATAATACAAATTAATTGATCAAGATACCAGGAATGTGGTCAATCGATTGACAACGAAACTTACCATTTTCAGAACTGTACTCGCTGATAAATCGACGGGTCAGATAACGGACTGCAATTGCTGTTAAATGAAAGAGGTCAATCGATGGATACCACTGAAAAGCCAACTATAGTTGTATATATCCAATAGTCAAATATAAATAGAATGGCGCCAATAAACAATATTTGAAATTGATTCTAATGATTGTCAAGGGCGACTACTCACCTGATTTGCCAGTTTGTCTTGATCCAAGAATGGCAATTCTTAACTTTGGTCTATTCAACTGAAGCGACATTGCACATATATTCCGCCAAGTGTTTTGTAAATATTCAAAGTGGACAAAATCAAAGGGCGACTGTTCTGTTGGTTGCATGCACCGCAAATGAATAAACTATTTAGTCAGCATGGAGAAATATAAGGAAATCGTGTGACCCTTTACTAGCAAGCACTTGTCTTCTTGTTTGTGTGCACCGGCGAAGTAGCCAAACGAGTCGCCTCGAATCTGTCTTTAGGTTAGTACGCACAATTGTTTAAACTTATGCGCCACAAGTGGCCAAGTGACCATTGGTAATGGTCTTTCTTTTAAGTGCATTTGTAGATCGATCCGTACGGATCAGTGATCACTTATTTACAATAACCTTACCTCACCATTGCCTATTTAATATTTTTTATAGATTTTTTAATTCAAGTCATTTCTATTTTTCATACTGAATTCCGTTTTGTCGTCACACATCTCGACATCAGTAATGTGAAGCTAATTGGACCAAGTCCGTGATTGCAATCATGATATCGTATTACTCAATGCAAATGAGTGTTTGGCGATGTTATCACTGAGAAAGAATGTCAGAACCACTTCGATTTATCTAGGAGGACCTATTTGCTGTTTTCACGGTTAACACCTGCTCGGACAAATATGCTATTAACAATGACTAGATGAGCAGTGTTTCCATTGCTGCATTGCACAATCATTTTAATCTTTCCAGGGCATGCATGCTGTTGTGAGATGAATCCAGTTTGTGAGGCACCATTGCCCATCAAATAGATGTTTTCAAATGCACTTGTTTGAATACCTACAAACCTACTCCGAAGAACCCTTTCATGGCCACAATTGATATCGTTTGAGGAATGTGCTCGTTAATCAAGCCTTCCAACGGACAGTGCCTTCCAATGGCATATGTCTACTGTGGTCCATAAATTGCAATTATCATAATGTCTACTATAATAATAAGCATAATAATTTTATATTCTATGTTGAGAATTTAAGCTGACCTCTGAACGGAATCAAATCATTTGAACCATTATAGTTAAAAATTGTGTTTTGTTAAGCAACGAAATAATTTCACCTTTCGAGTATTTCATATATGAGTCGAAGATATCAGTCAGATGGTACCAGACCTATAAAATGGAATGGGAAGATTATTCTTGGCCAAAATAGTCACTAAGCGGGTTAATGTCCGCACGTTCTAAACCGAAGAAAGCTAAATAAAGATATTGAGCTAATAAAGCTACGAGAAAGTGCTCTTATAATTGATGGTTTATAAATAACAAAGTGTTAGTGAACATTTCACTATTCTGCATGGTCAGTGGCACTTCAAACGACTTAATTCGCCATTTGTCTGCAATCAACAATGCCCCATTATGTACATTTTCTTCGAATCGATTCCTGAATAGCCACTGGTCAAGCCAGCGCAATATATTACAAGCTGACATAAACAGCCTTTTATTTGTCATTGCTGTTTGACCATATATGCTCAGAAGAGACAATGGTGCACAATGGTTGGCATTCTAAAATAGAAATTTTCCAGAAGTTTTGAATGCATTAATAAACTTTCTGACAATTTTTTTAACCATGTGTTTTGTATGTTTGGTCTGAACTGCAAACATTGCCAAATTGTTCTCAAGTTTACCTTAATTAACAACAAGTTCAGTGCTTGTAGCCATGTCTTTTTTGAACAAAGATTTGGTGAGAATTTTAATGCTTCGACGATCCGTTGGTTATTCTCTTTCGTTGAAAGCATCCTTTTCTAGTTTACCCGAAACTCAAAATGTGCAACCTAAAGTTAAAGCTTCTGAAAGTGACTGGTTCAATCAGGTGACCGAAGGCGATATCGACGAGCGAATTGTGCCCAAGCCAATTAGTGTAATGCCCGATCACTTGCCTCAAGTTCGCAGAAGACAGAAACAGAAACCTTGGTGGAAGTTCAAATATTTTGTGGACATTCACAATCTTCCTTTGGAGAATGAAGAGTACAGCAAACAGCCTGAATATCCGCCAATTTTTGATTCGTCAACTAAAGGAACAAAGAAGCAAATTCGCTTAGAATGGTACAAGGCTATTCAGCGATTGCCGAGTTCAGAGCAAAAAATATATGAAATAACTAAACATTATTCGCACTTGTCTTACATTTTGGAGCCTGTTAACAAACAATATAATTCACTTCCAATTCAACAATCGTTGACCCGAACACAATTGATTCACAATTTGCCAACTACTTATAGTGTAGATGATTTGTCTGTGGACCCGAATCTAAAGCAAGCTTTGCTTACATCAATTTCTAATCGACTTTACTCAACAAAGTCGCGGAAAGCATCAATCGATTATAAGAAGTCGCATCTTTCTCAGCTTAGTTTTGCCACAGAAGAGAACTATGTTCAGTCCACTAAAGAAGAGGACCTTTTAATTGATCTTGTGCAAGTGATTAGAAACTTTAATCCCAACAAACTCGATTTTTCCAATATTCATGTTTGTTTGTGTTGGTTAAATTAAGCGCTTTATATTAACTTCTTTTTTTAGGTGGACTATAATCCGTTTGTAGCAACATCTTGGTGGATAAATGATTTTCCTATTCCATTCAAGAAGAAAAAGTGGTTTAAAGAGGACACCATAGATCAATGTTTAACTTATAAAAGCACGCACACCGTTCACATTCGATCTGAATCACCTTTACCTGTGGTAAATCTTTTATTAAATTGTTTATCTTGTACAATATCATATCAAATGCTTTTCTAGATTGTTCCTTTTGATGATCAACTTTGTACATCAGCAATACCTAAATTCAATCCAAATCTATTGAAATTGGGTTATCCATTAAACCGTCACAATCTTATGTCATTGCCTGGATTTTGGCCGGCTAAATCTGAAGGATTTGATTTCCCATATTTGATAGGACATTCTCGAGAGAACTTAAGATTGCGCAAAGATAAATGCATGGAAGACTTCAATGATATCCAAGATGTCCTTGATGGAATGGCAATAATGTCTTCGTTTTCTTGGCTTACATCAGTTGCTAATAATCTCGGATTTACCATTTACGATCAATTAACGTATCCTTTGGTGAACCACGTTGTGATCACAGATGGCCAGTTTTGGTCATTTTATGTATACCAATTGAATAATCATGCTTTTCACAGCGACATCATTCAAGACAAACCACTTTGTAATCTTTGCTGGTCAAGTGGCGAAATGAAACTTTTCGACAATTTTGAAGATGGAACTTTTTCGGGTTTAAATGAAAATGTTTTGAAAATTCTTGTTAAGGTGAATTATACTCCTTTTATCCGATTACTATACAATCTTAATCATATTATTTTTCTTATTTTAGTTTGCCAGTGCACAAACTCAAAACGATTGTACTCACAATCTTCGACCATATCTTGGCGTTGATGAACGAAGTCAACAAGACAAAGACGAACTTAATTATAGTTTAAGAAGGAAGTTTGTCAACGTTACCGATAGTTTTATAGCTCGTCGAAAGAAAACTAACTTATGGGAAACCATTTACAAGACACATAAGGATGCTCCTCACGATGTAAAGCGAATCAGACCGAAGTTGGATTTTAAATATCCTCCATACTTTAAATAACTGAAAAAGTTATGGCTTATATTTGAATTTAAGTTAATTGATTAAAACATCCATTAGCAATTGGTTGACTAGATATTGATTGGCTAATTGCCATTTGAGCTTATTTAAGGAAAGACGTTGATTAATGCATTAATGAAGTTAGTGATGACATTGCATCTTGGATTGCGCGTCGGTCAAATGCCGAACAGCAAACTAGGACCCACTTGTGACCCAACAAGACATCTCGGAAGTGTTCCTCCAATTGCTGCTGTGTGCGTGCTTCTGGCTTATCTTTGTGGGTACCAATTATCATACAAGGCCGCCCCTGAAAAGATGAGTTCAATAAGATCATCCGAAGAGTGTCGATCGATTGCTGTAAGCAAGAATCTTCAGAAGAAATATCCACCACAAAGATCAAAGCGTGTTTATCGTTGTAATAATTGGTCCAGAACATTTGAACTCGCTCTGAGCCACCGAGCTCCTTAATGCTGAGTACGATTCCGTTAATAGGTAAAGTCTTAATGTTGAAACCGTCCGTAGGTCCAATGTTGGTTGTGTTTTCTCCAACTAATTGTGCCAGCAAAGTGCTTTTTCCAGAGCCTGTCAGACCAAGACAGAGCACTTGATATTGCTTGTAGGTAGAGAGAATGTCTTGTCGATGGCACTGGATGAATTGCCAGCACTAGGACAATGGTTAATGGTCAACAAACAGCATTCACTTGGCCCTAGGCATATTTACCTTTCGAAGACCCGTCCGACAAGCTACAAAGCTGCAAGTGAACGCATTCCTCACTCCCGACATGGTCGTCAATCGGTGCAGGCATTTTACATGTAGAGGTGCACTTGCATTCTTCCCTCTGGGACCCAACTTTCTTCAGAACCAAATGGCCTCACTAGCACTGCGCCTGGTTGATCGTTACTGGTCACATTATTTTCATTAGCTTGCTGCCGTTGTGTCTGACTCTGAAGCCGATTTAAAGCAATTTGCAATGAGGTTAGATGCTTTCGCTCTCACTAGCTATATAGCTACATAGCGTTGCGGACAACTGTGAAGATATTTGCTCTGGCTTCAGATGAGCTACCGAAACCAAATGAAAGCCTTTCCGAGCGGTAGACTTGTGACTCGCGCTACAAAGCTCACATCACTCATTAATTAGTCATATGCAAGGCCCTAGTCAATGGTTTGTTCAACCTGATGTAGTTTCCTTGCAGTAATATATTGTCATTTCAAAGTCACTCATTTCAAATGATAATCATAAGTTGCAATGCATAAGTCAACGCACTCTTACTAGCTTGTCCAGGTGACACAGTGAATTGAATATTCGCTTATTTGAGTCATCACACATTTTGACATAACAAATTGTCAATTTCAATGGACAATAGGTCTCAACACCTGGATTATAAAAGTAATAATATTCAACAGAGATGGCGCTATATGCAATTTTAGTGCACTGCAGATTCGTTCAATTTGGGCGCTCAATTGGGGTAATTTCACTCAAGTTTGCTCACTGCTCTGTCAAGGTTTGAAATGCATTTGAGTCTAGACGCAGGGAAATGTCTCGGTGGTAGCACAAAGGAGCGTCACTGAGTAACCACCGAATAGGATGACTTCCCAAGCCGAGACTGAATGACCGAGCATAACTTTGATTATTACCGACCGTTCGAGGACGTGCCAAGTGAACTTGATCGTGTTCTATGGGTTGAACAGGTCTCGAATGTGCATGTGCGCTCCACTGGTCACCACAGTGGTCATTTTACTTATTGCCCTTCTAAATAATTTGGCCATTTTCTCAGGGCCTCTGGGCTATCTTTTCATTTCTAGTAATAATGATAGATTGCACAAAACGAGGCACATAAAGACACTTAACAATAGAAGACCTCAAATTCTCCTAATTACTGCAGTTGAAATACTTTGGACTGTATGGTAGTCAAAGGAGAAAGCTGATAATACGAACTGCGCTCAGGTGAAGGTGTTCGTCAGTTTGACAAGTAAGCAAAGCCTCGGGACAAAGGTGGCTTCTGAGTTAAATTGCCACAATAATTTCTGTGACGACCGGCCGGAGAGGTGCACTCAAGACAAGGCTAGTTGCTAACTTGGGCCAAGAGTGGTGCCAATTATTACCGAGGGTCACCTCAAGGGCTGCATTGGCCACTGCTAGTTTAAATACGAGTGAGCGAGCTAGTGCCATTGCAATCCATTGAGGTAATTAAAAGGCTTGCATAATGAGACGTGCTTGGTGGCAAAGGAAGTCAGTTTCGCTGTAATTCACTCAATCTAGCTGTCGCTAAGGTTGTCTGCTCGACCCTCACTAGCCTTACAAGAACTGCGTTGGTCTAGGCTTTCCGTTCTCATTTTGCCCATTTGTGATATTTATGGCCTTTGTGGCTTGATGATGGGATAGGCCTAGCCGACCACTTTCTGTGAACGAACGTTCGCTACAAAGAAGGTTCACAACTTGTGAGTCACAAGTTAGTGCTCATTGTGCACATGTTGTCTCCGAATAGTCGTCAGTTCAAGGCTGAACAAGTCGACTCAACACGTATACCGTCACAGGACTGGACACAATTAGGACCAATCCGCCACTCTGTGCACAGTGTGCAGCCGAAGGTCGACGGCAAATACATCTGTTGCAGTAAGCCAGGACGGACCTGTGACCTTACGGTGGCGATAAGATGGTGAACTTTAAACTTACTTAGCAGGTAGCCAAGTATTAATACACAAACAAGGCATTGCGTCAACGCCACTCGGACTTATTCTCCAATGAGGCAAAGGACACTACAATAAATCACAAATGGCTACAAACAACCAAGAGATAATTCGAGCATCATGCCAAAGTTGTGAATGGGCCAGTGCGACACGAGGTAACGAGGGTGATAAGCGACTGCTGCGTAATGGCTACGATTAGATTAGTCAGGCCTCACGGCCTCCTAGGACGAGCTTTAAGATTGTCAATCAGCTACACTTACAGTGCTAGCATGCTAGAGATTCTTTGCTCTGTCCTTAGTGAATCTGTAAAGAAAGGAAAGTGTGTTTCTAGTCATGATGACGTTTCCTTTCAGTTGACATTGAAATCGAAAGTAAGTCAGTTCATGCGAGCGCATACATTACCAAACTCGATTTTTGATTAGTGGATAACATGTTACACGACAGGTCAGTGGAGTAATAGTTTAGTGATTATTATTAGACCAACCAGATGAACTTGGCGAGCATGCAAGTGGAGGAGAGGGTTGTTAGAGCCGGTTAGTGACCTAGTGACCGGTAGCGGGACCAGAGTGTAGTCAGTGGCCAGTGGCCAGGTTGGTCCAACAGGCGAGTCTCTGGCAGTTGAGTGGAAGTGCACTTAGTGCAGCGACTGGTCATGGAGTGTCAGAGACGGTCCGTCCATTGTGTTGGGGCATGGAGCAGGCAAAGTGGCACGGCCCACGTGCGGAGGGTATGTCGGAGGGGGCACTGACTGAGCAGTGCGCGCGCATTGCTGCAAGGCGGCATGCATGTGTGTGCGAGTGCGGTTGAAGGCTTCGCCAGTGTGCATTTGGTCGTCTGCAGTGGTGCTTCTCTCTCCATTCCTGCAACACTGAAATGGACTGCCGCTGTCCGCTGATTCTCCATTCTGGCTCGGACTTGGCCTGACACTAGTTCCAATCTCGGCCACGATGCTCGCTTGATTTCCGACTTGGGCGCATTCACCTACCTGCAATCCTCCATTGTGATCTCTACTACTCTGCTGTCCGTGATAAACTAAATTATCGAGCATCTTCGATCAACCAAAGTACATAATCAGTGTCTTAAAACGATTGACGCCACTCCGATCTCGGTGCAACTCATTGTGCAAACTGACCTTTCGACATGCCTGCTAGTCTTCTTTACGAGTTTGACAACGCCAATAATGTTATCTCTACATCTAGCAACGGTCTAGAAGACAGAAGAGCCTTGGAATTGGCTCTAGAACTTAGTCTTCTTGGCCTAGGCAATGATTCTGGCGAGAATGTCAACTCGCTTTTTTCTACAAATCCATCCGGTTTGATGGCTCCAACCATCACAAACAATTCAAATCATTTTGAGCACGAATCTCGTCTCTCAGCTAAACGAAGTCAAAACACGACTGAATGCGTTCCAGTACCTTCCTCTGAACATGTAGCAGAAATTGTCGGCCGTCAAGGTAAATTTTTGATTAGCCATTGGTTATTTAATTGCATGACATGTCTACGATTTAGTTTATTTCAATTCCATTGAATATATAGTTTTTTGGGCCTACTCTTGCTAGGTTTTAGCGACTATTTTTAACAAATGCTTTTCTTGATATTTAGGCTGCAAAATTAAAGCACTTCGTGCTAAAACTAACACTTACATTAAGACTCCTGTTCGTGGGGAAGAACCAGTGTTTGTTGTGACTGGTCGAAAAGAAGATGTTGGCGCAGCTAAACGCGAAATTCTATCTGCTGCCGAACATTTTAGCCAAATTCGGGCACAGCGGAAGAATAACCCCGGAAGTGTGGGCCCAGCACCAAATGCTCATTTGCCAGGACACATCACTATTCAGGTGCGAGTTCCGTACCGAGTGGTGGGTCTTGTGGTCGGGCCCAAGGGGGCAACTATTAAGCGAATTCAGCAACAAACCAACACCTACATTATAACTCCATCAAGAGATAAGGATCCTGTCTTCGAGGTTACAGGGCTTTCAGAGGATGTGGAAATTGCTCGAAAGGAGATCGAGGCTCACATTGCCATTCGAACCGGCGGTATCATTGATTCGACTACCGGCTCTGTGGGAACACCTGAAGAGAGCACTTCAGACTTTTCCAACTCTCCCCTGCTTTCCTCGTTAGACAATCCATTCTCTCTTTCAACTGGCATCCCTACCTTTAACACTTACAAGTCGGACCCCTTTTCAGCATTTTCTAACTTTGTCCCAGCCAACGGAAATGTAATGTGCAGTCAAAACTCTGCTTCCAGTTCGCTGTTGTCAAACTCTCCTACAGATATTTTCTCCAATACTGCTTGTCCTGGCAAATTTGCTGACATATATTCACTCTTCTCTGCTAACAGTTTGCCATTCTCGAATGGAAGTGGATCCAATTCAGGCAAAAACACCAGCCAAGGCTCTTACGATACAGATGAAGGAATTGGGGACTCTCCCACTTTCGAAATATTAGGAGGCACCAACGTGAATGGATCGGTGTGGTCAGATTTGACAAACACAAATTCGCAACGCTCAAGTTATGTGTTGAACAATATAATCAGCAGCAATATGGTGCTTGGCAATAATTCGGACAACACTCTTGACTGTCATCGTCGCAGTTCGAGTCTTGAGAGTAACATCAATTCAAACTCTTCTGTTTCGTCTTGTGTGTCATCCTCAGCTCATGCAGCGATCATCTAGCGACCACAAAGGACGGTAATTTGTCATATGACTGCGTTCACTTTGCCACACTTAAACACACAATAATCGTTATATACCCATAAATTCACTAGTAGAAAGACTACAGAACAGTATTTTGACTGCCACTTTCAGTTGACTCAATCTCGCTTTTAGTAACCCTTTAAGCACTATAAGCAGACGATGTCTATCATCGAACATATCCTGCAGAATATTCTCATTTACATTCTATGATACCTGTTATTAATTTGTGTTATATTTATTTGATATGTTGATTTTCGTCATTAGATGTTTAGTCTTCCTTTTTGTTCTTTATAGTTTCCTATATTCTTTAACCAATCGGCCATTTTGTTTCTTCCAATCAAAGTCACTTGTTTATGTTTACACGTTTTGTCTAGAAATAGTACCAAATGCGTCTGAGCGAACCAGGCATGCTTATGCAATCGTGCCATTCTGCGGACGAATCTGTTCGCAATGGGCCAACATGGCCACTGCTGCTCACAGCTCTCGGTGTTGCATTCTTTCGAGTGGCAATTCCACTTGATCACTATCGACACCAGTGGCAATTGCCGCTAATCGTTAGGCGCGTCCATGTGTCATGCAAATGCTTTCACTGTATTCTATGTATTCTATATATTGCAATACATTGAAGCACACTCGGTTAGCAGCACTTTGGTTCATTTCTATTCTTAACCGCTCTTGGCATATTTGTATAACAAATTTTATATACCATTTTATAGACCAAATATATCTAAATATTTATTTTATAATATTTATATACACAAATTTAAAGTTATGTTATATTTTTATTATTCATATATCTACAATATATTTCTATACTATGCATATTGCAGTTGGAGATAATGCGTTGGAGAAGCCAACTCAATACACTTGAACTGCCCGGCCAGTTACTTAGCTGTGTTAGCAGCAGCAAACGCACTGTCCCACTGAGTGATATGCTTGATTGATGCCATCAAAGCCAATCTGATCTCACCTCCATTGGCTGAGTCTCGATCGCAATCAGTCTTAATCAGTTAGTGTTCTGTCTCGTTAGTGTGTGCGTGTGACCTTTCATCTTCTGTATTGTTCTTCTATTAACCGATAGAGCTTAATAGTCGCTGTAAGCAATCTCACATTCTGGTAGTGATAGTGCAGTGTTCACAAACAACGACCTGGAAATGTACAACATGTAGCTAATGTTACAATTGAACCACTCATCCCGTTAGGCCCCTCACCTTTGCTACTATTTACTTGTTACTTCCATGTAAGCTTTATGTTTGTTTGTTTGTTTGCGAAATTTATTTCTCAGTACTCCCATAGTTCTTCCCACCAACCACAAAGTGATCAGTTCTAGTACACAATGTTCCCAAATTGTTTTCACATGCTCTGTCTTTCACTGGCCTCACTGGTCAGTAAGAGGCCCACCAGTACAAAAAAAATCTAACAAGGTACAAATGAATGCCTTGCCAGGCAGAAGGGTACCAGCTCGACCATGCAGTTATGTCTCGCAATGCTCAACAGTGGCATTCTCGTCTGGTCGGCTTGTTTGCTCTGTCTGGCTAATGGTCGAATGATTTCAAAAGCATTACACTTTTCCTTTCCACCGATAGTTCAAACTTGTAACGAGTACAATTGACATGTACCAAACTGTGCCCAATTGTGACCGAGTTTTGGTCCAACACAATTTCCAATCACTAGATATGGAATGGCCAACTGGCAACTGGTTTATATTACTAATAGCAGTTATAGTTGTGGAGCACTTGTAGACTAGCCATTGAGCGGAACCACACAGCCAATTGACTGGTCTCCACTCTGACCGCACATCCCTTACATTTTGTATCTCACTAAGTAATCTCATCTAATCTAATGCCCATACAAATATAAATACCTCTGTGGTGTTGACACATAACAAATCTCACTTCACACAGTCTTATCTTATGACCTTATTGATTTTATTGAGATGTTTTTATTTTGTGTTATTTATTTATTATGATTATTACATTATATTATCCAGTAAACCATTGCTATGAAATGGTCTATTTTGTTCTCAATCAGATATCATTTGCCATTTACAAATACAAATCTATATTTACTCTATTTGCATGATATATTTTATATTTTATTAATTTGTCCTATCTACTACTCGATGATGTATTGATCGATGTTTTATAATAAAATGTTTTTACGCCAAAAGTTGTTTGATGTTTTGTTCCATTGATTGTGAGTGTTTTGTGTGTTTTCAGTGATTCACCATTGCAGCCACCTCTCGTCTCGTCCACCTAGTGCTGGCACATTGGCTCACAAGTCAGTGAAGCCTTGCTGGAGCAGCGACCGTCCGTCTGTCATCCTATATACAATACAATATACATGCATTGCACATGTATGGCATATTATGGACGCAAGCCGGAGCCAACATGAGTGATACATGTATTGCTCGGTGGCGATGTGAATGGCCAAGCCGAGTGGTGGGTCTGTGCGCCGTGTCTGACGCATCCCTGCCAGTGGTGCACGCAATTTTCCCATGAGTTAATGAACTCTTCGAGGTTATCCTCTGTCTATGGTCCCATACACATGCCCACTGTAGCGATCTGCCTGCGCACCACTGGATGGGGAGAAATATCGATGATGTCCGTTGAAGTCATGAATGTTTAGGCCCGATTTAGGTTACCACCGACCAGAAACACCCTCGCAATGGAACTGTCGTGCCAGGAGCAGTGGACAATTGGCGCCAAGTGGACGAACAACAGTGGCCATTGAGTTAGTGTGCCACTCGAAGCCGTCAGACGGGATTCCGGCACTAATTGCTATCACGAGCACTTTCCCTCTTCGTATCGCTTTCTCTCACTCTCACGTCATATTTGGGCCACTGGCCTGTCTGCCCTGGCCATTGTTGTCGTTCAGTGGTTCGTTCTTCACGCCTTGGCCACCACCGCTGCGGCACATGATGCATCCTCGATGGCAGATCATTTGCCACGATAATGAGCCATCCGTGGACAGACCTGCCAGGCGAGCCATTGTCTCGCAGTAATTATGAATTGCACGCTCGGAGGGTAAAACCAGTTGACCTTCTCTCGAATTGATTCCATTTTAAAGTTGCCATTGTTCGGCGGCTTAGATCATACAAGCAAGCAGAAGGCGGCCTTAGTTCAGTACACTCATCTGGCCGATGTTTTCAGTTTGTAGGTGATTTGGTCAGGAATGCCTTCTACTTGTGATCTGTGCTGCCTGAGCCGCTCGCAGTCTGGTGGCACTCTTACTGTAGTGATAAATCTTGTCTCGTTAATCGAAACAAGATTGGCAGCCTTGCCGTATGCCAGCGTGTTCCAATGTTTCCATTCGGGTATTCGTCGAGGCTTCTATTGAAGTAAACAAAGCTATTCTGCACCGTCTGTTCAGAGCGTTCTCTCTGTTTGGTTTGTCCTCACTTGGTAGAAATGTCTGCTCTAGCACATTTGCGCGCCAACATGAGACTTCGAGCAGAGACGCCTACATTGGGTTTGTGTGCACCCAACGGTGGTTACACCAGTGTACTTGGCAAGAGAACCTAATTTAGCTTGCTATTTTCGCGGTATGGCTGAATTTTCCGTATTTGCTTGCAGTTACATCCGACAATAGTCGATTAGTTTGCATTCAAAGAGAAGTTGTAAGTTACAATTTGTATCAATTTTAGTAAGAATTGGACATTCCCTTGGACATTGAAGGATGAATCAAGGGTTGTGAATAAGCACACAAGTGTAGACCACTGATTGACGACACAATCTATTTATAGACTTTGATGCTTGCTTAACTACAAAGTTCCTTCGATCGTCTACTTTGTCCCGGGAATCAATTTACAGATAATAATCAACGAATACCTCAAGTGAATGTCTGAGACAGAGGCAACTTTTAGTTCAAAGGTAAACTCGTGCACGCTGAACAGGACGAAACCATTTCCAATTGAGTTTCATCTGGAAAGTAATATATTTCATGGGTGCAAGTAGCTATTGTAGCTCATCGTGATGTTCCCATTGAAGCCTGTCGACATGTCCTCAGTTCGAAGGAACATTCCAAACCAATGGATTTTTTCCATTTGAACCAAGGGTCATAGACCTCGCCGGCTATATACCCGAAGTGGCACCATTAGGAACCATTATTCCACAACAGGATCACTGCACTACAGGCCAAGTAATCATGGAGTCTGCTCAGTGGCTAAATTGTTCCATTTTACAAATGCACTCGTCTTGTCCAATCTTTTTCGATTTTGTCTGCTAAAGCGACAACCTCTGTCAAGTCCAGGTAATCCAGTTGAGTGCCCATTTTGTCTAGCAAACACGGAAGCAAATATGTTTGCAAGAACTTTCAGCTGGAACAATGTCGAGCATAGAACATTTTCATTGGAAGGATATTTTGATATTCCGAGTAGAAAATTTGTTTCTGAATCAACTTTTCTCCATTCCGTTTGGCATTTTCTTCTGGTAGATGGTCATGCGTAAATCGGGTACAGTGATGGCCTATTAGGGGAAAGGGCATAGTGGTGTCATCAGTTCGGAGCAAAGGAAAGCATTTACAACTGAGCTATCAATCGAGTGCCGCATTTGTTGCTGTCTTGCGCTGTGTGGCATGGCCCTTCAACCCAGCAGCCTGGCGATTATTACATTGAACTGTTCGAATTCCGTTTTACTAACAAACCGAAATATCACCACAGAGCAGTTCATATCACAAACAACGTTGCCTTTCCCATCTATCTATTAATGTCCATAGAAATGTCACTTTAGACAAAACATCAGACAAACACAGGAACAATCTAGGAATTATCATTAGGGCAAGGTTTCTTTCAATATAATTCTTTTTTGGCACTGGTGCATTGAAGCATTATTGTTTTCAATCTCGATTTGTGATTAAGTCAGATGGAGCGATCAATATCTCGCGAATATATAGAGCAAAAGTGGATAGTCCCGTCCGAGAGTGGTCCAATTTGGCACATCAGGCCAACGCTGGGCGAATTTGCCTGTGTAGGCAAGTTCATTGCACTCATTCGTTTTCATTTTGCAGTTGATGCCCGACTAGAGTAATTTTAGTTTTCGGGTATTTGGGCTAACTGAGTGTCATGCACTCGCCGACCGCTCTCGTTCCGAGCTTGTGGCAAGTTAATGCACGGCAAGCAGACCGGCGCACAAAATGTTTTCCTACACCCGGATAAAGGATTCCGATCGCCGAGTTCGGTTCCGAGCACCATTCTGCTCTCAGCAACCTTCGCATCCTTGCGAGTGTCTGGCCAAGTTATTCGCCTTCCTCAATGATCACATTGTTGTCCTCCCTCCGTCCAAATACCTTTGCCCGTGCACAGGCGCAAGAGGTAGATCCAATAAATCTAGCCAAGAAATGGACATTTATTTCACATTTATTGTCTAGTCTGGAAGGCGCTGGAATATCCAATCTAATATTGCTTTGAACTTTGCCATAGAACTCAACATTGGCTATTGACAGTAGAAAAAATAAAACAGACTCCATTTGGCATGTTTTGGATTTCAACGGAAAGATCTAAAAACAGTGCCAAATAATAAAAAATCATAAATTATTACAATAGAATAATCACAATCACAATTAGTGAATAGTATTGCATTTGGACACAGAAACAAGATTCTGTCATTATTAAAATATTAAATAGACCGTATGGGAGATTTTCTATTTACATTTCTTTCTTCTTTAACTCTTTCGAAACACTCATAGAGGAATATATGCTGAAAATCACAATTCATTAGAAAATAGACCAAAATCATAAGTCACTTACATATGGAGTAAAAATTCGTACTCGTCGTGGTTTTTTATCGGCTCTTGTATAAACAAAAACAAAACACATTGCTTCGTCGTCTACCTCCCATTCGTTAACACATTCCCATTCAAATTCAAGAACTTTAGACTAAATTAATAAGAAATAAAAGTAAGAAAAACAAATTTGAGTCGCTAAAATTACCTCGAGGGCTCCGTCTTCTTGGCAAGCTTGTAACTTGAAACAATTGTATCCAACGGTGGCTACAACATGTCCCTCTTTGCGAGCGTCTGATCCACAATGTGGAAATGTTAATTCTCCGTAACCATCTAGACTCCTAACAAGCTTTAAATACTATAAATATATGGCATTAGTCACGAAAATAATATAACAATAATATAA
Source organism: Rhizoglyphus robini (assembly GCA_023373905.1). Taxonomy (NCBI): domain Eukaryota; kingdom Metazoa; phylum Arthropoda; class Arachnida; order Sarcoptiformes; family Acaridae; genus Rhizoglyphus; species Rhizoglyphus robini. Next base: position 5,010,902 of record JAKIJQ010000001.1, on the reverse strand, counting down.
ATTGATTAACCTCTGATTTTTTGGAAACGTTCTGAAGAGCCTTGAGTTCATATAATTTGTTGCCCGCTCTAACTTGGCCTTTATTTACGTCTTCAATTGACTATGCAATGAGAATAGTAAAGTAAATCAATTTAGGAGTAAAATGACATACTTGGTAAAAAAAGAAGGTTTGTAATAATTCGTTTGAACTCAGGACAATTTCAGTATCGACATCAAAGAACCACTTTTTGACTATTAAACAAGTAGACGCAGCACTTGTGTTTTGTATGTTCTGGATATAAAGATTATGTGGATATTCATTCAGTTGCAGTTTACGTTCAAATCCATGTTCAACAATTTCAAAAATTGCAAAATATTTTGATAAATCCTTCGTGAGGCCAATTTTTTCAGTGATCACATCATAGACATCAGCGGCAGAACTGTTTTTTCTTATATTTACACTTATTGCGGTTCTGTCTGGTAGAAGGACTTTCAAGTCAACTGGAGCTTGATTGGTTCCCTAAATAGATTCAAATAAAATAGTAAATGAAGTATTTATTAAAAATCAATTTACGTGTTCGTCTTCGTAGTCAGTGAGAAATTCCTGGATAACATCACTTTCTCCTATAACTCGAACAGCGCACACTTTTTCGAGATATAATTCGAGGCCTCTTCTCCTAGAATCTAGTTGTTGACAAGATAGCGAAAATGGCCACTTCCCGGGTAGTTTGGGAAACTCAAAATCCGGAAATTCCCTTTTAAGATTATTATGTAAATTAAAAAATTCTCTATATCTCCTTGAGCATAAATGGCGTCCAGCCATATAGATATTAAAGACAACATATCGATCTGAATTGTTCTTCTCGATCCAACTATAATCAGGAATTGATATAGGTAGTGAACGCTTCTCACTATAATCGTAATATGAAAAGCTACTCAAATCGTCTGAAGGCTCGAGTTTTTCAGCTTCCTATTGAAATTGAATAATAATTAACCATTGAATTAAATAAATAAATGTGATAGAATACCTTAGATGTGACAGATATAACAGTCAACACGAGTTTATCACCACTAGACTTAATCAGATCAACCACTTGCTTGTGTGTAGCTCCTTCAACATTGGAACCATTTCTAGAAAAACAATTAAAACCAATTAAAAACAAGTACAGTAATTAATATGCTTACACTTCCAGAATTCGGTCCCCTTTACGAATCCCAGCTTTTTCAGCGGCTCCATTTTCTAATACAGCGCTGACATGTTGTAAAGGAGCATAAAGTTCGCCGTTGATGCTTCGCAATGTTCCACCTTCAGAAACTTGTCCACGAACATTAAAGCCAAATCCGGTTTCAGACTTAAAGATAGTAACAATATGTGGACCCGAGATAAAATGAGTGTCAAAATTGTCATTGGAATCACTTTCAGCCATCGCACGAAGAAAATAAATTCTAAATAATAGTTCCATTGTAAACCAAAGTAAACAAATAGTAAATAATACCGAGTATAGTGGACGTTGGATGAGTAAAAGAGCAAAGGCGTTAGCAAATTGACAAACATAAACAGCTAGATGGCACAAGTGACATGTTGACAACAACAACACCAGAATGAAGTTAAATGCAATCTATTCGAGTTAGTTTTGTCAGGCACATATAATCAAGTCAAAAATGTTTGTCCAATTGTGTGTGATCATTGATCAATGTAAGTGCAGTGGACCTGAGCCAAGTGCACTGCATCCAGACACGCAAACACACTTTTTTGAGTAAGCAAATGAGATCGACATGAGGAATAATCGAATAAGTGTCACAAAACAAGAAGGATCAGCTGAAGCAAGTCAATCGTTGAGTTGACACTCTTGCAGCTTTCACTAGAATCTTAGCTCGGGGTATCGATGGCTATTCACTAAAGTGACCCACTATCAAAACATTGCCTCCTGTCAGTGCACTATCCGCCATCTCTCCGTACAAATACAAAGCAAACAATTGAAATATTTTGGCTGGCAATGAATGCATTTTGAAATGCGTTTCATGTAGCAATGCTGATGTTCAGTGATGTGAATGGTCCGCTGGGAAATGAACCGAAAATGAAGTGCATCACTAATTCAGTAGGCCATTCGTGCCTATATAGACCGTCTTTGCATTCCTATTTGTCTATCATTGTCGATATCTAATTGCATTATTATATTATATTATTACATTATTCTGCCTTTCAGGCTCACTGTTGGAGTATAACTGTTGAAAGGACTGGCCCAACAGTAGCTTACATATGAAGGATGCATTAGTAGTTATGTTTCACTGTGAGAGTGATCCCTCTTAGGAGTGCGCCCAGTCGTACATGGCACACATCTGTCTTGATCCGCAAGTAAACAAAAATCCATTGTTGGGATGTTCACTTGAGCTAGTCCGCAAACAGGTAAATTGGTGCAGTGTAATTGCGTTATATCAATTATCCTAATGTTTTTTTGGCAGCACGGATGCTTGCATAGACGAGCATAATTCTTGTCGACTAATTAGAATTCTGTTATACTTCATTATATGGCTGCCAATTAAGATGAATTAGTTAAAATTAAGACCCAACAGAAAGTATGTGAGAGGTTCATGCAAATTGGCTGTGTTCGCTATTCCAATGCCAAAAATGGGGAAAAAGAATTCATTTGTGATGATGTTTACTTGCTCTCCAAAGACCCGAATGCCTTTCATCATCGGGCGATTAAGGCAAACAAACGGATCAATAATTCATTACTTTCTCTTTTCAGTGGATTTACTTTCCGAGCTGGTGATGACAGTGATGAGTCACCAGTGATGACCCATTTAGGACGACAAAGTGTTCACCTCGATTGGAACAGTGCACGGCTTTTCATTAGACCATTTCAATCATTTATCCGGACCATCTCAGTCCGCATTTAATTTAACCAAACTCAATTGGAATGATTTCCAAATACTTCTAAGTGGTCTCAGGACTCATCAAATTAGCCATAATTAGTAATGCGTCCTCTGCCCTGCACTTGCCTATTTGTTGGTCTGAGTATAGTTTTAATTGAATTTCCAATTGGAGGTGTTTAGTGTTTAGTGTTTAGTATGGACGTACGGTAACGGGACCGCGAACGTACAATCGCGTTTCTATACAGCAACTGCAGTGGGACAACATTCGGTGAGGGGCATCTGCTGGCTGACCGAGCAGCCATCAATTCTGATTAGTGTGCACCTTTGAGCAAGCTAATCAGGCCTTGCATTAATTATTTTATTGCAAAACGGCGGTCCCGAAGTGCACTTTTTTGGCGGCAATTCGACTTTGGCTCTAATCTCTAATGGCCTCCATTTACGGTTCGCTGCGAGCTTCCTAATTCGTTTTATTAATAATATCAATTTACGCATTAAATCGTACTTGTTTAGTTGTGTTTAGTGTACAAATCCAACCTAAATTGAACTTTGACTTTTTCACAGTACCAATCAGCGCTATTTTGTCCTTTCCATCGGCAGCTTAGACTCTGGCAAGGCTTAAAATTGTGTTTAATTTTTTATGTTGCACTATAGAAGCATTTATGTTTGATTAAATTGGTCTTGTGCAGAGTTCTGTTGCTGTTGAACGGTCCAAGCAGAAATGCTCCATTGCTTCACTTCAGTGTGGTTAATTGTGCCTGCAGAGATAGACAGTTGCACTGTTGGATTGTTTGTCTGGTTGGTTCGGTCGGTTTGGTCGCTCTGCCTGGTGCATCGTGTTACCTTTGTAGCGTGATTCGAGTGCAATTCGAGATGGTCTTGTAAGGAAACAGTTAAAGCCTAGTGTAACGCAGCTGAGAATGATAAGGCCTTACGTCCATACAGTCCAACAGCAAGTAGCGGCATTCGAGTCGATCGTGGTGCGCATTCGTAAGGCTCCACTGTGGCCAGCTGAACCAATGGAAAAGAGTCTTCCCAGAGTATTTGGTCGGAGACAGGCTCTTTTGGGCCGTAACATGCCGGCCATGTCTCTTCAGTGACGACAAGCGCGGTCTTAAGTGACACCGACTCGGCATTTCCAAAAGGAAACCTGTTCGCATCGGGTGAAGACACTCGCCAATCGACACCAGGCGAGAACCGTCGCACATGAGTTTGGTCTTCCGAATGGTGCGGACAATTATTGTGCCAACATGTCCCATTATGATGTATACCAGAAGACTGACATCTTCGCTCTCGGCTGAAGTCCATCGGATTGTTCTATATATTGGCCAAGTCTATATTGAGCCTATCTGTCAATAATCAGTAGCTAACTAATCAATTGTCAGTGTAACCCTCTCGCTTATAAGTAATTACAATTGACCTCATACAATCGGCCTTCCAACAATGGGAAATGCCAACTCTAACAGCAGGGTAAGTGTCGCCATTTATCCCCAAATTTAAGCTTCTTGTTTGTGTCCGTCTGTTACCAAACAGATTGCATCGCTTGTGATTGTGCTTTTAGTGATTTCTCCACTTTGGCCACTTGGTCATATTTTGTGTGGCCAGAATTGTCAATTAGCTATTAATTGGAATGTTGTATTGATTGGAGAAAGTGCCAACAGCGATAGTTCAATTCCGCATCGCTACAAGGCTCATTGGCGTGAGACGACCAAACAAAAGTTGCATTCGAATTCCTTCAGAAATTGGTATCTTCCAGTTAGAAGCTATTCAATGGTACGCCTTCAATGTCCAATGACGAATAGGTAAACACTTTGTGCTCTTCCATAGCGAACTCAGTCAGAATTTACAAACAGACAGAACAGTATAGATGAACCAATTGAAAGAATGTCAGTGCACTGTCGTCCTCTCTTCAGTCCTGTCCTGAGAACATTCGTTCATGGCCCGACAATAGCATGCCAAATATGTTCGAATAGTCCGCATTTCATAATAGATGACAAGACAATAGAATATTGAGCAAATTGTCACAGTGATCTTATGCGAACATTAGGCGAAGAGTGTAGCAATTAATATTAATAGAAAAGATTGATTAGCATGCAAATTAGATGCGTTTGAAGACTTGGTAATCGATCTTTGATGCCTCTATATCGGTGCAGTAGTCACACTTGCACACCAATTGCCACTGATCTGTTTGCTCAGCTGAGTCAACCAGTGCAACACGATCGCATTAATCGGAATTCGGTTGGATTGAAGGAGAAGCATATCTGCGATTGATGCTATGAGTCAATCCGAGACCCAAACAGGCTAATGGCATCCAATTGGGCCAACTCGAGTTACCTTAGCCGACGGGAGTGCACTGACAGTGGCGTATCTCCAAGGAATATTCAACATTATCATTCGTCATCCTTGTCCGGGACACAATTGCACTTATGCCATAAGCGGCAGTGATCAGCTTTCCATTATGCTGGGTCTGGCACCTTTGCCAATTGATGCTGATTGACGTCATCGAAGTCTCGGTTGGGCTTTGTTGCACTAGCACCCATTCGAAAGGAGCTGTGTCAATAGGCCAATTTGTTCTGTTCGTCTGTGTGTAGGGCCGTAGTGGCTTAGTGCAGCCACTGCCAATGGTCACACCAACTAGTCATCAATTGGCAATTGGCCAACCACCGAGCAATGTAACAGAGCACAACTAACCACGGTCGCTCTCTTCTTGTATCCCGTTAGGCGTCAATTTCATCTGTTGACGGGGCTATCTTGTTGGAGGCCCACGGCCTGATCGCGGACATGTTATCGGACCCGTACGTGCCATCGCACATTGTCAGCGGCCTGCGAGCAGTAGCCACATTGTTGGCCCCTCCAACCATCTCACCCCTACCCCGAAATCGGTCCACCAGAATAAGTATCTCTTTAGCTGATTTTAATAATTCGGAATCTGACTCCGAAGAAAATCCCTATTTAGGTGAGCGGACCTCTAGTTTGCCAAAGGTACGTGCCCTTGCAGCAGCAGAAGTGAGACAGTCCGTACAGAACGTCCACAAAGAAACGTTGTTAGTTATTGTCCGATTTTAACGAATGTCTCCCTCGCAGAAAGGAAAGCGTAACTTACCCCAAAGTGTTATTAGGCGGATGTCCACCAGCACTTGGACAACAACAACTTCTGCCACAGGCCTCCCTACTTTAGAGCCTGAGCCAAGTCGAAAAAGAAGCACAAGTTTTCGTAATTTGAACCAGAACAATCTTTTGCACGTAAAAAGGTGAGTCCACTAATGAGACTACACCAGGACACTGATTGATACTTCATTCCACTTGGCCTTTCTGCTTGTACTTGCCATAGTTCAAACGCGTTAAAAAGTCGCTCCTTTTCGACCACTTCTCTGCCAATTGGAGTTCTATCAAAAATTCAAAACGCAAAGGAATTGGATGCTTTCGCCAATGACAAGTTGATGCGACTCAAGGGCAAACATCTTGAGGAAAATGATGCCGATACCGAGGAGGACTGCGTGGACAAGTTAGCTACCATACGATCCTCAAAGAAGAGCACTTTACTGAGCTTCCACAAGACCAGTCCCAGGTTCAACCTGACGTCCGACTACGACAGCAGCAATGAGTCGCCCAGCGGCAGTGAATTAACCATTGACGAGAGCAACCTTCACTCAGAATCGAGTCTCAAGTTGAGCTCTCAGGACAAGTGTTTTTATGTGCCCAAGTCAGACTTACCTTCAAGTCAAACCAAGAGAAAGTGTTCATTGTGCGGGGCTAACTTGGACAAAGGAACTACTGATTTGGTAGAAGGCAAGTTCAAGAAGAGCAGTCTTCGATGGCCTTTCGTGGACCTGCCCCCTCCACTGGTGCCCCAGCTCAACCAAAAGGGCCATTACATGATCGACAGTGTTTGTTACGACCTCGAGGAGCTTCACGGCAACACTCTGCTCTCTCGAATCAACGAATGGGACTACCCGATCTTTGAGCTACAAGACAAAATGGGCGACACAGTGCTCAGTAAGATGTCCTACTATGTGTTCGTGGAGACAGGCATCATGGAGGCGTTCCGCATTCCAACGTCCGAATTTTTATTCTACTTCCATGCCCTGGAAAGCGGCTATCGACACAAGCCATGTAAGTCCTTTTGGCTGCCGGCATGCCACTTTGGTCCCGATTGAATGCAACCGAATGTCACTGGTGGTTGGTCTAATTGCTGTCTGGTGTGATTAGCCCCGTTTGTCAGCAGTGCACCCCAGTGTCAGCTCGTGTTTCCTTCCTGGCCATATTGTAAAATGCAATTTGGTTGGCAATATTGAATTATCATAATAGATCGCGACTGGGTCGCTCAGTTCCCACTGGCAAAAAGATCAATTTGCGAGCAATATTCTAATTGAATGTCTCTCTGTCTCGGAGCAGATCACAACCGAATGCACGCAGCCGATGTTCTCCAAGGCGTTTACTACCTGACCTCGCAGCCGATTGCTGGATTCGCACAAATTCCGGCAGACTCCACTGATTCGCCCCTACACAAGCTAGGCCAATTGCACCTTAGTCACAAATTGGCCCGAAACTCGCCTTCTTCGTCGTCTTCATGTTTAGCATCTTCGGAGGAGACCTATGGCATCGTGGGCGCCAATTATCCGGCCCTAGAGCTGATGGCTTTGTACACGGCAGCGGCGATGCACGACTACGACCATCCCGGCAGGACAAACGCCTTCCTGGTTGCCACATACGCACCACAAGTAATCGATTATTTAGCACTTCCATTCGAGTGAGCTAACAAGCTCGAGCTCTATTGAGGCGCTACTCTAATTAGGGCCAATCGGCTTCATTGCTCTGATCGAGTGCCGGAATTGAGTCGATGTCTGCCAAGGAGCGCCTTTCTGGTCAGATTGGCTCCGATTTGTCAATCCCACAAAGGCGCTTTATCGGCAAATTGGCTCTATTATGCGTCATTGCGGACAAATATGGAATTTACACAGAGGAAATGTTTGCTTTGCTGCGTTCTATTTGGACAAGCAGTGCTCAATTGGAAGGCTTACTGACAGTTGCAACTGACACTGCATGCTTGAGCTAGGTGATAGGCCCAGTGCTACAATTAGTAATCGATTCAGTGGCGATACTGTTCGTGTGAGTGACTCTTTCTGTCCGACCTAATTGACCGTTCCCTCCGTCAGGCCATTCTCTACAATGACCGATCTGTATTGGAAAATCACCACTCAGCCTCTGCATGGAGTCTCTTCTTTTCAAAGCCAGAGTACAACTGGTTGCGCCACCTAGACAGAGCAGAATTCAAACGGTTTCGCTACTTAGTGATCGAATTCATTCTGGCCACCGATCTCAAGCGACACTTTGAAATTTTGGCAGAGTTCAATGCCAAGGTAGGGACCACCAGTGGTGAGGCTTTATTGATTTGCCGATGTGCTCTCTCAGGTTAACGAAGATGACTCACCTGGTATCGATTGGTTTTCTGAGGCAGACCGTTTGCTAGTCCTGCAAATGACAATCAAGTTAGCGGACATCAACGGTCCTTGCAAGCGGCACGATATCCATCTCCAATGGACTTACAGAATTGCTGAAGAATTCTATGAGCAAGGCGACGAAGAACAACGCCTGGGACTTCCTATTTCGCCGTACATGGACCGAAAAAATCCACAGCTGGCCAAGTTGCAGGAAAGTTTCATCAATCATCTGGTAGCACCTTTGTGTAGTGCATACGGCGAAGCAGGACTTTTGCCTGGAGTCTGGGAATACGACAACGACGAAAAAAGCCACAACGACCCAACCGTAGTGGTGGATGACTGCGACCGACCATTCACTGGTGAGTCGCTGACGGTAATGAACCGCATATTAATGATTTGCTGACATAGAGAAAGCCCGGGTGCGAAAAGTGAAGTGCATTCAGACTAAACACCTGCAAGACAATTACGAGTATTGGATCGGTCAGCTGAAAGAGATCAAACACGCACTTGAGCGTGAACACGCACCGAGTGGAGAGACACTGGCCACACCATTGACTGCTCCACAGCTCGCACTCGAAGAGATCGTCGAAACCGAAATCGAGTCCGAACACTACAGCGAACTTGTTCCATAGGTTGGAAAGTAACGAAAGAATTAGGTTTACCACGTTTGCGTCCTATCCGCCCATCCCTACACCCACTCGAATTTGTTTGCACTGCTTGAGCCAATTGCAACAAGCCCAAACCTAAGCCCTACACCCTCCACCTTGAACACTTGAACACTTGATCTCAACCACCCCTTCCTCATCAGACAAAGTGTATGCAAGCTATTTTTATAGCCAGTAATATATTGTCTTTGAATCCATTTGGCAAGTTGTTCTTTCAATTCTTAAAGGTCAAACATTTTATTCATTCGAGCAAGGCATTTGCTATGTAAACACTTGTAAGTGTGCAAGATAACTCGAATGTCACGGTACCATGGACAGAATGCATCGTAATCCCAGGTGAGAACATTTGACTTGCTTGACTATCGTTCAATATTGCAACTTGCAACTGACAATTACAGTTTTGTTAATGCGCCTGGGATATCAAGGATCTTTGAGTTATGTCGGTATTTGCATCCTATCTGTTCAGGATGTGCAAACTTGCATGTCTCTTTTGGTCTAATCACTTTGCTATTGGTGCACTCGTCATCGTTGTGTCTCTCGAAACGTTCGTCACTGAATTCGTTATATAGCGCAATGACGCAAGCTCAGCCAAACAGCGATGACACAACAGGCAAGAGAGGCTCGTGCTCAAGTGCAAGTAGGTGACAGGTTGCATCAATTAGTGACGGACTGCCAAATCCACTGGCGAGAGAAGATGAGATGCAAATGAGTGAGTTAAGGTCGCCGCAGATGAAGTTCCACGAATGAGCATCACTCGTGATCTGTCTCGCACTCCCCGCTCAGCATGTGATTACTTCGATGCTGAGTGTACTGTAATGCACAGCTTGAGCTTATAGCCATTACAGTCAAACACAAACAAACGAGCCAATGTTTGTCGAAAGAATGTGATCCCTCCTGGCCTTGAGATGCCTCGTCTCCTAAAGACGCTTGAATTACGGAATTTCCGTGAATCCTCGTTCCGTCAAGTGAGCCCACGTCATCTTCTCCACCTCTGGCCTAAGATCGCACAGAATTGGCGCCAAAGTTTTCAGTCACTCAGTGGGCGTGTTGAGGGTCACTTGCCGACCGGGCATTTCTATTCAGCACGCATGTGCATTTGAGTGTTCCACGCATGCGTGTGAGGCCTGCTCGGTAAGTAGCACAGAGGCTTCGTGCTGTTACATGAAGCATTTGCTTGCTTCGTTCATTTGCCAGATTGAGTCCATCAGGAAACATTCTCCTTTAAGTCACAATTTATTTAACCGTAGATTACCAATTCCGAAATGATTCTTAAAAAGAAATTGCCACAACTAAAAAGTTTGTATCAATTTATACTAACCATACTGTATTGCTTACGTCGTGTTTGGCACGAAAAATTAGGCCTCTACAGGGCCCGAAAATGGTGTCAATCTTTGACCACATCCCTTGGTGACGTCCACCTGGTCGACATTTCTAATCAGATGACGCATGGCGATTTGGAGAAAGCATCGAACTTTACTATTAGGTAAGTTTTTCGTTTACAATCACATTTACTGCTCGGTGTATTTAGAAACAAAGGTTGCCATTGAATTGTGCAATACTTCGTGAAGATATGGGACAAGACGTGCTTTGACATGAGCGGTACACAAAGAAGGCGGTTGTATCTGTCATTTGTTGATATTATATTCGATTTCCGAGGGGAAACGTGTTTCAACATGTTTCTTTGAATCGATACTTACTTTCGTCGTGCATCCTCATGTTACGTCTTACATGCCATTTTATCTTTTTGAATTTCTACAAGCATATTTTATGATATTATATACGTTTTATTAAAGTTGTTTTTATTTCTATTGATAATTTTCACATGACTTTGATATGATACAAATGTACTTTTGTTAAGTATTCTCATTGATGGTGATAACCCCAAATACGGTAAGTTTTCTTTCTATAATGTGGAATTATCGTTTTTTCTTGACTCCTTGTTGAATTTTAAAGAAATTTTATACCAATCCCTTGTGACATACTGTTTAAGTTAATCTCAAATTTTATTTAATTCTAAAGTGAATTTCGAATCCGTCAAATTATTATTACAATATAGCTGTGACATTGTGAATGTTATTTAACTTGCGTTTGGATTAAATGATCGATACATCAAACTAATTGGAAAATGTAATCCGAATTATATATGAGTAAACAAGTGATATCATATGATTTGTTCCATATGAACATCTACGATAAGCGACAACATCACCAACATTGCGCCTGGTTGTAGTGGCAAAACGTACTTGCGCACATAGTCATAGCCTTGCACTGGTGACAGCAATTCTCAGCGAAACGAAACCGATGCACAAAACACGTCTCCCTGTATCGGTGATAAGTGCATACGCAACCACATCCGCTCTCGCCGTGTCCTATCTTCCGTCGTGTAAAAGATATTGATGACATAGTCATTCTCATATTTCACATCGCTTTCACTCTCTTTCCCTTGCTAACCATTGGCAATTTTCAGCATCAATTGCGTACACGAAAATGGATCAAAATTACCTGGGCATGATCCTTGCTAAAAGGTCAGTCTTGTTTCTTGACAAATGATTCTGCTGGCGAACAGGTGATTGTATCATAGAAACAAGTTCCCTCGAGTAGCACACTTGAGGATCAATGTATTGGACATGAAAGAGAACACCATACGTTGGTTGAGAATGCGAGAAAACAAATGTGCTCAAAGTTGGCTGACAGCAAATACCTTGCCTTGTATTCTCCCATGTATGTCTCTTCTAGTTTTGTTCTTGTTGCTTATCGCCATCTATTGTACTGCTTTGTACATAAATCTTTTTGAAGTTCATATTGAAAATCGAGTTTACTGGTTTGTCGCTTATATTAGAGATTTGTTTTAAACCCGCCATTTATGGGATTATCATGACTAGTTTTAACATTAAATAGTCTAGCATAACATCATTAACATCACTCACTTGTAGTTATCACTTGATAAATGATCAAACGTTATTTTCCAAAATTTGCTATATTTTATTACAGGCGGTTGCTTTGCTGTCAATGTTGAATTTGATTGTAGCATGTGATGGCGAGTCTAAAGTCTAGTGAATAACTATAAAACCTTGAAAGATTGCTGTTGAATGGTATTCTTTACTTATGATTACAATCTATTTCTATTCATTACTGAATTTATTTGCATTGCAAAAAAAACTAGCATTTCAATTGTTTTCACTAACCAACATGTCTTTCCCAAACAGCGAACCCTCGAGCTCAACATCATGTGAAATGCGCGACAAGGCATATGAAATCTGCCGAAAGTATTTGAGCGGTGAATGGAATAACATATCTAGCGACGACATGGTTTTCAAGACAGTCAGGTATTTATTTTTTTTAAAATTTGATTTTATCTAATGCATAACTTTAGTGGAGGTTTAAGTAATCTGCTGTACTTCTGTTCACTTCCATCCACCCATACGCCTGTTACTGGAGAACCTAGTCAAGTCTTGCTTCGCATGTACGGACAACTGTTGGATAAGAACGACACTAAAATTACAGACTCGGTCATCACTATGTTGCTCTCAGAACGAAATTTGGGTCCAAAGCTTTACGGCATTTTTCCAGGTGGTCGACTTGAAGAATACATTCCTGTAAGTACCCCTTTGCATAATGTCTCTCTAAATATTTTGTTATAAACTTGAAAGGTGGCTTTTTAATGTTTGCAATTTCAGAATTGCAAATCAGAGGAAACGAACAAAATCAAGTTATTTATTTATAGTGTAATATGTGTTTAGTAGTCTGAGGACTAATCCGTTCAAAGTAATATTATTACTATTTTTGTCTTTGTCTATGATCTTTTTTAATTTTTTCTTTTTTCTTTATTATTAATCAAATAATGAAAATTTTTAAAGGCTCGTGCAATGATTTGCAGCGAACTAAAGGATTCGAATTTATCTACAATTATAGCGCGCAAGTTGGCCACTGTTCATCACCTAAATGTACCAATCAACAAGGACCCAACCTGGCTATTCGAGACTTTCAATCGATGGCTTTTCCAAGTTCGCAACTACAAACATGAATCAGCAGAAAATGTATCTCAATTGGAACACGAATTACTTGCGTTTGACTTTGAAGGCGAAAAGGAATTTTTATCGAAAACGTTGCCGCTATGTGATTCTCCCATTGTTTTCTGCCACAACGATTTGCAAGAAGGCAACATTTTACTTCCGTCAGATGAAAAGATCTCATCAGGCTCACTTAGTGCCAAGGCTCTCCAAATGATGGAAAGTCATATTGTCTTTATTGACTTTGAATTTTGCTCATACAATTTTCGTGGATTTGATCTCGGAAACCACTTTTGTGAGCGAATGTTTGACTACTCCAATCCTGAATGGCCCCACTATCATGCGTACATGGATGAATATCCAAATGATGAAACTATGCGATGCTTTATTCGTGAATATCTGAAGCAGTCTATGGAAATTAAAAGGGACGAAGCTGTTGATACTGAGGATCATCTTGTGATGGAAGCTGATTTCTATGCTATTGCATCCCATTTTTTGTGGATTTTGTGGAGCATTAATAATGCAAGGAACTCTAAAATCGCCTTTGGATATTTGGTAAATTCGTGTATTTATATATATTTGATTTTTTATTGTGTTTGTTAATTTTTTTAGGAATACGGCAAAACAAGGATGGAATCTTACCGAATACACAAACAATACTTAATTCAAAAGTACAATCTTAAGGAATAACTAGCTAGTGAGACCATTCGATTGTCATCCTGTATATTCAATCACATTACCTTTTGTGATATATTGCATATTATATTTAATATACATTTGACAGTCTGCCAATGTGGCAGACTAATTTGTATTTGTTATACTGTTATACAACATTAATGAATTTGATATTTCAACCTTCTGTGACATTTCCAGGTGAAAGTACTTTATAAAAATAAAAAATTAATCTGTTGCTTTATTTTTTAAATAAAAAGAGAAATACTATTTATCGTGCGCGAATTTAATATTTTCAATCAATTTTAGTAGCAAATTCAGAAATTTGCAACAAGATTTATATTTTGGCTTTTGTGAGCCGTGCTTTACTTTTGTTAATAATCCTGTAAATAAAACTAGATATTTTGGACATTTGACTGGCGCTCTGAAAGGGCGTGTTGAAATATGGTGGATACATGTGTTTAAGCGACGTTTATTTTGTATTTGTAAGTTGATTCCTTTACGAGACAATAAATTGGAACAATGATATAATTCTATTACAAATACTATTTACTGTATTTAATTCGATGTAACTTTGCCTAAACTTTGCCTTTACATAAATGTTTATAAAATAATTGAATTAGCGTAATGTACTGTGTAACTGCAAGATAACCTGCAGTGTATAAAAGTGGAGACTGCCTATAGAGTGAGTGAGTATTTATGTTGCTCGTTCGCCTCCGTTACTCATTTAGTCGTTTTCAATAGGGAAAACGCAATTAATCGCCAGTGGATTTGTTAATTTGTAATTTCGCTCAACCCTTCCTCAACTTTGGTTCCAATTTTGTCGATTGTTGGAATCGACAAAGAAGCCATTTCTGCAAGACTTGAGCCAATTTAACTCTGACAGGAGTTAAATTTTGTTAATTTTTTTGTATTCCCTAGATTTTGCAATTGCTATTACTAATCAGAAGATATAGAATCGTATTTTGATCTCGTTTTGTTGGCAATAATGGCACCTAATCAATTTTAAATTGTTAAAATGTCGCAATATAATTACCTGCGTTATTCTTTTTGGCTTTGTGGCCTAAACATTTCCTCAAGTAGTGTCACTCCAAGCAATTATTTTAATCATTTGGTTCCCATCAGAGATGGATCGCCAACTAACTTGCAATTTGCATCAATCTCAAGGAAAAGCGTCTGTAGCCAATGATTGCCTTCCTTCTACATCTCGCCCTATTGCCAAAAGTTCTCGGCCAAACAAGCTGTTTAACAAAAATGGATTTTTTCGAAACCAAAACAAACAATCGCGCGGACGAGAATCAAAATCTCTTGCCCAACATCTCAACGAAAGTGTTGATTCAAACCGGGATTACTTAAATGGATCGAAACCCATTTCGTATCGAAAAAAGAATGTCAATCTGGGGAAAGTTTCTTTGAAAGAGCGATTTGTCCAAGCTAATTGTCAATTTGTGATGTCACCTATAAATGACAACTCTGGTTACTTGAAGGATCCTGATTTACCAATCAATTGGGATTTAGTGGAAGAAGTTCTTTTTACTTGCCCTAACAATGAACTCTGTTGTCCTATTTGTTTATGTTACCCGACTGCTGCGAAAATAACACGTTGTGGACATATTTATTGTTGGTCCTGTATTTTGCACTATTTGGCTCTTAGTGACAAAGAATCGAGATCTTGTCCTATCTGTTTTGAAACCGTCAAAAAAGTTGAATTGAAAAGTCTTGGCATTATCAACAAAATCGAATATGCTAGGAACGACTATTTGACCTTCTCGTTAATGAAAATTCGTAAAAACTCAACTATTTCTTTGCCTCTGAGTTATGAATCAAAGACTTCATTAAATCGAATTAACCGAAACGTTAGTCCAACCTTGGATTTATTTGGCAAAATTTTTACTGCATCTCCAGATTATGTGTCTTCTATTATTGAACGAGAAAAGATAGGATTAAAAGACCAACTACTCGAATATCAAAAAGAGAATATGCCAGAGGTTTGCTTTGTCCACAGTGCTTTTGACGAACTCAAGAAGCGCGAACTTGAAATTGAAAAGATTTCTTTTTTATGTGAACAATTTATAGATCTTTCTTTGTTTGAATCGTCAATGGATGTCGACGATTATGTCTACTTTTACCAATCTGACGATGGACAACCCATTTATCTGCAAGCAATTAATGTCCGCATGCTGAAGCGAGAGTTTGGCGAATTGAAAAATTCTCCTTTAAGCATAACCGCTAAAATAATCGAACTTCGTGGGGAAAGTGTCAACGAAGATATTCGTAGACGCTATGCTCATTTGCGACATTTGCCATTGTCGTGCGAATTTAAAATTGCCGAAGTAGAACTTGATTCTACAATTATTTCTCAGGCAACTTTAGATGAATTTTCTATTGAGATCAATAATCGAAAGAAAAACCGAAAGCGGAAAGAAAAAGCACAGAAAATCCGAGATCGAAGAATTGAAATTGAAAACAAAGAGAAAATCTACGGAATTTCTCCTGCTCCAACTTTTCAGCTTGATAATGTTGCTGATTTTCCAGCTTATGTTGAAAACGACGATACTTTCGCAAGTGAATTCAACGATGTCCCAGCAATTGAAACTGAACTTAGTTTATCTCCATCTCAAGCTTCAAGTGACTTTCAATCGTCGTTTGCAAAGATGTTATCCACTGGTGGTAGCGACTTCAATCAAACTTTACGCAAAAAAACATCAAGCCCAGAACAAGCTTATCAGCAAAAACCTTTAGTTGAAGATGAGCGTGAAGTGATTCAACCGATGAATCTAACTCTTGGAGATTTTTTCGAAAATTGCGTCAAAACTTCGAAGAAGGGGAGAAAAGGCAAAAGGAAAGCTTTTTAGTTTATTATTATCATTATGAATATTTAGTCACGGTTGTGTTATTTACAAATTTTATTAAATCTTTAATTGCTACAATTGGACTGGACTAATTTAAACAAAATAAAACTTTCGCTTAAATTGTTTTTACTCATTTGCTTTTAACCTTTGGAACGTTGTTTTCATTGTTGACCGACTTCGAAGTAGAGACAAAGTAATGAAAATTCTATCAACCAATGGGAAAGATCAGTTTAAAATAAATTAGTTGCAAAATCATTCGAACCTTAACAAAGAGAAAGAAGATTGCCAGATAGAGTGTGATTGAAATGGTAATGATGAAGTCAAAAACTGCCGGTTTCATACTAAAATAAAAAAAAATATATATAATTATCCAAATGAAATTAAACTTACTTGTAAATATTCATCTTAGTGGTCACCGGTTCATAAAACACAAATTCTGGGCTTTTGGAATCAAGTTTATAATGGAGCAATTTGATATGATTGTTGGAATATTTTCTCATAATAATTTGAATGGTTTTAAGCAAACTTGGCAATTGATACGATGAGCCTTTGTTGGAAGAGAGCAACAATTGTTGAGCTCTTGGAATGTTTGCCACATGTTCAAAAAGAGATTTGATATAGGAACGAGAAACTTCAAATTCCGATTTCAGCAAGCTCTCTTCAATTGGACCATACAGTTGACGGACCATTGCTTCGCCAATTATGTTAGCATTGATCTCCATTGTATCTACGTAGCTTTCACGATAAACATCTACAAGAGTTTGACGCTTTAGTGTTTTGGGCGAAAGCAAAGAAGACAAAGTAAAGGCGGAAATCCGACGTAAGCTAAACCGTTCATGTTCCCATGATAGAAAATCGTCTGCAAGATTTATCTTCTTGTGAACCATCGTTGAGTTAATCGAAGGATAATAGCGACTGGCCACATCATTTAAGTTATCCAAAAATATAGCAGATGATGTACCAGATTTTGGAGGTTTAGAAACAAACATAAAAAGTCCATTACTACCAAGCGAGTCAGCCAATGAATCTAGACAAAGGGCGAATTGCATATTTTCAAATAAAGGGCTGGTGGCTGTGTGGCTTTCGTCAACATTATCATCAAGCCATTTTCTAGTGCCAAAATAATTAATTTTTCCACCGCCGGATACGAAGAAAACCAAGTTGGCTTTGGGCTTAGTTTTAGTGTTCGAATATAATTTGGAGAATATTCTAAATAACTCTAATAAAATAATAAGACCACTAGCATTTGAATCGGCGCCATATGATAGTCCCTTAAAGTAAAATTAAAATTGATTTAAATAAGCAAATAAATTTATTAATTACCGGTACGACGCTGTAACTATCATAATGAGCAACAATTGCATAAGTTGGAAGTTGATCTTCTAGGCCAGCGCCAATCAATTTAGCCTAAAAGAAAATAAAATAAAAGTCAATCAAGGGATTATTCTTTCATATATAAATTAATGTACTAATACTAAAAATGAAGTTACAAACCTGCAAATTGGAAATAACAGCGTTGTTAATGGAACTTGTCTGTGGGCCGGTTATCACAAATTGATGACTATCAAAGAAAATGTTCTTTAAAAGGAAATCATAAAACGATGGATTTGGCGTTTCTTTGGCTTGAGAATATTCTTCATAAAGCTGATTGATTTCTTCGTTTTGTTCAATTAAGTAAATTGGCAAAGACGTCTCATTTGTTAACAACTTCTTTTCGATTATTTGTAAAGTTCGTATTTCATCTTCAGTGAAAGCTGTTTTTAAATCGTCATAGATAATCAAAACCGCCGATACCAAGGATTGAGAAAGCACTTTGTTGAGGAAAAGATCATTGTCTTTAAGTAAATCGTTCAATTTAAATAATGCACATTTCCGAACAAATGAATCTGATAAGTGACCAGGAGTTATTGCTTCGAGGTTAAAAATTGAACTTCGTGATCCAAAATTTCCATGAGGCATATCAATTTGGTGGACCCTGTAGACCAGAAACTGGTTGCTTGCAGTTGTGGTAGCCACCGCACCGGGAACACTAACAACCAAAATGAAAGGCACCAAAGCAAACCAATAACAAAATGGCACATAATCCATTACATTTTCTGCCTCGGACAACATTCTCCAATGAACACTTAATTATTTTGATTATTACTTAATTGAAAGCAATTTCAAACAATATCAATGTGGTCAATGAGACTGGTCACCAGTGCCAATGACTATGATTTTACAGACTACAATTGCACGGCAAGTAACACATGATCGATGTATCGATAGTGAGAAATGCCGGAGAGGAGAGGAGCGCTTTTGAATTTTTTCTTCTTTTATGGGCGTTAAAAACCAACCGAGATAATACTTGGTTGCATTTAGCAACATTCTACAGGCTAATAAACCTCAATAGTCTCAATATGCCTGCCTAACGAGACATTAAAAGATAAGAGCTATAAAACTTAGCGTAAAAACTAGATTATTGTTTAGATCCATCTTTAGTGTGGTAAAAATAAAGCATGATAAAAAATAAAAAATAAAACCTTCATTAATAGACTTTTTATTACTTCGACAAGATAACTCTAATTTGATCAGGCTTATAAGTAATAGAATCGCTTATGTCAGAATAATTATTTTTGGGATCCATCAATGCATTGTAAATTGTTTCATAAGAATTGCAAATTTGTATTAGTGATTTTTTCCATATTTTCTCCCTAGTATAATTATGTGAAATAAATTAATAAAAAGTCAACAATATTAAACGTAAATACCTAATGTTTTTATCAGTTATATTAGAGAATTGTGAAAGTTGAAAACATTTTGGTTCGTTGACAAGTTTATCCAAAAGTTTCTAGAAACAAAGACACGTTTTAAAACAATCAAAACAATGCTCACATACCAGAAAGGCATTAATTGCGATATGATCACAACCGGAGAAAGTTGACATAGGCGTTGTAAATTGATCGTTTTGAAGAATTGCATTATAAAATGATGCAACTGAAAGATTGTTGATAATATAATGGAATTGTTCATTGACCAATACTTCCACATATTCATCCAATTGCTTTTGCAAATTTTCAGAAAAATTCTCGACAAACTTATATTTAGCAATAATTTGACTTAAAGAATAAGCGCAATTGAAACTAAAAACGGTCATTTCAATCGAGGATAGTTTCGATGAATAAATAATAACATATTGCATAAAAGGATCAACCATGGCAGATAAAACTCGATGTGTCTCAAGCTTTTGCTCCTGCATATTAGAAGACATTGACGATTTGATGATTTCCAGTAATTCGCCAATAAGTTGAATGTATTCTCCTAAATGTTCCCCGGTATATAAGTTATCTTTATGTCCAGTCAATTGAGTTTGGTAGGAATCAAATTTTTGCATATTCGAAGAACAATAAAAGTTAAGACTGTTATAGAATACTTTATCGCTGAGAATAAGCAATTCTTTGATTAAGTATAAAAACGGCGCATCGTCGGTTAACATTTGACTAAATGTCTGTACATAAAAATTAATTATATTTTTCACCAAAAAATAATTTTTAGTCTTCTCATTCTGTCTTTCATTCGCTTTCAATAAACTTTTGTTGTTACTAATAAGACTATTTTCAACTCGAATTTTCAATGGCCTTGTCAAACCTAGAGAAATTTCATATTAAAATTTAAGAGAAAAAAACAATATATTAGTGATAAACACAATACCTTCAGTAATGGCTGAAAGAACACCCTTTACAATATTGTGCTTCAACAATTTATCTTGATCGCAATATTTAACCAAATTATTGAGCATATCCTTTTCAAAAACCACAGTTTGATGTAAAAATGAAAGTATATCTCCGATGTAACGAAGAATATCGTGTGAATATCTTTCCATTGCGGGATAGTGGGTGTTATTGGAAGTCCGACCTCGAGTTAAAGCTTCGATGAACACATGCGAAATAGCTGAACGTCTAACAGTAGTATATTCATCAAGGCAATGCTTGAATAGAATCTCTTTCTTTTGGAGATATGAAATGGAACGAAATAAATGAGAATGCAACTCTATAATGTCCAAATTAATAGTTCGAAGAATGTTGATTGTCCAACGGTATAACTTGTCGTTGGCCAATTCTTCATATTTAGACATTACGTCCATTATTTCAAATCTGATATGTATATAATAAAAACTAAACTTTAAAAATATATAGAACATAAAAATACGAACCCAGTTATGTGTTGATTGTTTGCCAACAATGTTTTTGCATTTTCGTGAATATTTTGAATTTTGTGTAAAACATCGAAAAAGCGATCATCAATAGAATAATTGACATCAATGTTCGAAGTGATTAACGTCAACTCCGAAGGTTCCAATTGATATTCTTCAATGAATTTATTTAAAACTTTAGCATTCGTATCCAATTTCTTTAATTCAGAATTCACTTCGCTAGTTTGTTTCAAAAAATCAGAGGTTTGAAATTTTAATTCCTAAAGTAACATTCAAATTATAGAATAAATTTTATATAAAATAACTTGCCTCTATTTTAACCATCATTTTTGTGCAAATATCATCAACAAAATTAACTTGATCGTTCAATATTTGCAAGTGTTGGAAAGCATCTTGAAAGGCATTAATAAATTTGTCGTTAATTTGCAAACTTTGCTTTTCAATATTAGCTCGCAAGTTCCGCCTCGAAGTTAAGTTGTTATCCAAAACAAGTTCAGATACATTCTTCAATGAATTTAAAGTATCCTATGTAAAGACAATTTTATTAAATTTCATTTTCAAATTCAAAACAATCTTACTTGGTCAAAGTCAAAACTAAGAATTTTGTTGACCTTCTTAGTAAGCGGATTTTGTATATTCGGATCGTGATTCATGATTTTGAATGATATACCAATAGGTTCGGTGACTAGACGTCATCAATTCAACTGAGTTGAGATGGAATGTCAACAGTCACAAAATTACATTGCTCTTGAAAAGTACACTGGATCCAAAACAGGAACATAAACACTTGTGGGCTGCAAACACCATTCATTTCAACCAACTTTGCAAATCAATCAAGTTACACATTATATGGATTGCTCATTATTTGGTAAACTGCCCAAGCCTATTACTTCAAGTCACATGTTTTGAAACTGATACATGCATGCAACATGAAGACTTTTATGAAGCCAATCTTTTCAATTCCAAGTTTTCTCAAGAGTCAATGTGTACCGTTTGAACAAATCAAACATGTTCATTTTCGACGTGGCCTTAAAAAGGACCCAACCAATAAAGTCCCAGAAACTGTTAGACCAACTGACCCAATAGTTGCCTCATCTCGCAAGACTTATGGCAAAACAATTATTCCCCAAGATTTGGCCGAGCTTAGATTTGCTTATCCAGAGTTTCTTCCTGTATCAAATCCCGAGCACAGAAATGCAGTTTTGGAAAAGATAATGCGAGAAGATTTGATTAAACGTCGAACAGTGATTGACATACCTGAATTTTACGTTGGCTCCATTCTGGCAGTTACCATCACCGACCATTGGGCATCTGGAAAACTAAGCAAATTTGTTGGTATTTGTATTGAGCGAAATGGACAAGGAACATTTTCCAACTTTACATTACGTAATCGAGTTGATAGTCAAGGTGTTGAAATTCGTTACGACTTGTACAATCCTACAATTCAAGAGATTCAGGTACTAAAACTTGAAAAACGACTCGATGATCATTTGCTGTACTTGCGTGACGCACTTCCCAAATACAGCGAATTCTCATTTGACATGCCACCAGAACCACCAAGAAAGGCTGGTGAACCTGTTCCGATTAATTCCCTTCAAGTAGAAATGAAACCTTGGCCTTGGACTAAAAAGTGGGAATTCAAAAATTTGAAAGGAATTCAGAAACTACCTGACTTGCCTGATTACAACTATGTAAACAAATGGAAAAAGATCAATGAACTTGAACATCTTGATTTGATGGCTCAATA
The DNA here is from genome assembly GCA_023373905.1 of Rhizoglyphus robini. Classification (NCBI taxonomy): domain Eukaryota; kingdom Metazoa; phylum Arthropoda; class Arachnida; order Sarcoptiformes; family Acaridae; genus Rhizoglyphus; species Rhizoglyphus robini. Next base: position 4,988,470 of record JAKIJQ010000001.1, on the reverse strand, counting down.
TCGATCACATATTCCTGAGGACGATCAGTTGCCTATATGGACCGAAGTAAGTCATCATCAGAAAAGCATAAGGCAGACCCGAGAAATTGAACGCCGTCGAAAGTTGATTAAAAAGGATTTCTCAGCTAACTAAATATAAAATGTTCTCTTTTATTATAAAATTAAATAGTAAATAAATTCTGCGTAGTCTATGCTCAAAAGTCAATATCTCGTCCTGGGCATGTCATTCTAAATTTTGATTTTTTCTCATAAATAAATACAAGAGTAGATATAGAATTTGTTCAAGTATCCTTATTTAAAATATTTTCAGGCCAATACGATTGCAAATTTGTTAATTGAACAATTCGGCAGATGGCGCTTGCAAGCATTTCAGTTAAAGGTAATTGTTTATTGCTTATATAGAAATGTTCAATGGAAAGTGTCCATTGGACACAGTTGAATAAGTGCATTTGGAAATAGTAAAATTGAGCACATATCGTATCTAATATGGAAAATTTCCCAAACTATTGTTGTTCTAATCGAATTCTTATTCAGATAAATCTTGGACAATTTCAAGAACACGCCATAAAAACAAATACTTGTTGCGCTTCGAATGCTTTTGGCGGATCACTATCTATAGAAGGGTATTTTCATTTATTGTTATCATATGCCCATATAGGGACGCAACAAATTGGCCATTGGTCACCAGGGCCTTGGGCAAGGACGAAAGTTACAAGAATTGGCACTATTTTTCTTTTGGCCGTATGATATTTGTGAACGGGCGTTTGTGCAAATTCGAATTCGATTTGTTGTTGCAGTTCCCGCGATTTGTATTCTGTTAAACAGAATAAACAGAATCTGTTTGTTGTTTCCTTAGTGCTGCGTGTATTACTGTTTGCAGTCTTTAGTTTCTAATTGAATTATGAAGTCAATTTATGAGCGAGATGCAACTGGATTTGACTAGATAGCTAACGCTGGGATTCTATTATTTATATATAGAAATATTTGTTTTTTATATATTTTGTATTTGAAAAGACCGTTATAAACTTGAACGAATGTTTGAGTACTTACCACCGGTATTGTCACAATCCTTTCAGGCTATCAGTGCATTGAAAATGTCAGATGCCGTTTGTAGAACTTTGTCGAACTTTTGCAGGCGCTACTTTGACATGGTTGAAGACACCTAATGAAATACAGCACATATAAATTGACTTATGTGAATACCAATGTTGACCAGCTAAGAAGTCTTATTTGCGCATTCTGCTCAAGATAAATATTCGAATACTAAACTGAATCTAGCATATGAAACAGCTTATAAATTTATGGCTTCCAAGATGACTGAGAAAGGTCCCAATTTGTGGTTCGGGCAATTGCGAACCATTTCAATGGTCAGTGTTGTTAGAAATCATTCGGCGAAAGATCACATGGAATTTTCTGTATGCACTCAAGATGGACATTATGTTCAATGGAGTTATCGACTACCTGTCTCTTCTTGGACCGGGTGGTGTAGTTGCAGTAGCAAAAGCAATCAAAATCAAAAGCAGCCGTGATCCTGCTTATGCGGGACAAATGCTTAGTATGAGCAAGTGATGTCATGTGATTGGCTGGTGAATTATCCAGAGCCAAACAAAGAATGTTTGCTTTAAACTAAGTTGAAGAAAAATTTTGATAATACTTATCAAATTAGTATTACGTCACAAAAGCTACCTAAACAAGTGTTAACTTGGTTACCTGGGGTTTTCATTGACTTTGGCGCATTTTTAGTTGACATGAATAATTCACATACAACTATTCTTTTAATTCAAGTATCAAAGTACAATGATAGTTCAATCATTGGATTTAACGTACAGTTTTTGTATGTTTTTTATGATTGTGATAGCATGCCTGTGAAATGCTGTCGCTTATTGTGATCCACCTCAACTGAAAATACTATTGATATATCAGAATAACGCACATCTCTGAATGACTGCTTTTTATTTTCTTTCAAAAAAAATGCTAACTAATCTTTACCGTCCGTACCTATTGATACAAAAAAAACTATAAGCAATAATTAATTAAATAATTAGATGGATTTTGATTATCTCAATCAAATGTGGACATTGTTCTGAAAAGCACCTGTTAACCAATTAGTTAATGCATAATCAATGATTAATTTAATAATTTAAGCATAAGCATTTGTTAATTATCGGGATGGATCTACTGAAATAGCCAGTGGTCAGTTGGGCGCCGGAGGGCAATGTTAGGTGCAAAGCACTGCAAGTGAAGTGAAGAGGTAAGAGAGATGGCAACGTGTGGCACAGTGGCCAATGGAACTAGCACTAGGCAATAGTGAGGCAAGCGGCACATGTGTCCATCCGATGGGAGGAAAGCTCGTAACGAGTAAGCAACAGGCACCGTAGCGGGCGAATGGCACGCAGGCAACTGAGCCAACAGAGGCAAGGGTCAGCTTGTGGCGAGCGCGTTCGCACTTTCCCACGATCGAGCTGACGAGCGAGCGGCACGCGCGTTCCTTTGCAGTGCTGCGAGATTGCGAGCAGTGAAGGCAACGATGGCACTTGTCGCGCCACACAGATGGACTGACTCGAGCCGTCTTGGTGAGCCACCGTGGGAATGCAGATGTTCGAAGCTGTGTGCCTGCAGGTATTGTCAGCCGAGCTGACCTCTCGACACGTGGCCTCTCGTCAATCGGCACAAAAGATGACTCGCTGCCTGTTGCTGCTTCTCTGCCTGCACCACCATCCAAACTCATGAGAAAACTCCGCCTCCTGATTGAGTGAACTTATGGCAAAATGTCAAGGTCTCGCATTCCTGTGAAGACAGACAAGGCAGCAAGTAGTAGCTCTAGTTTCGCTTTTACCGACAACAGAGAGAGAGAGAGAGAGAGAGAGCATAGAGCAACATAGTGCTGTGGGGCCTGTTAACAAGCACGCACAATTGACAAGTCGTCCCTGCTGGGCACTTGGGTCGAGTTGGCTTGTTTGCCTAGCCACAGTTCATTCCCAGGCAGCGATTATTGGTCACTGGATGAGCCGGGTCTGTGTTATGAGGTCAGAGGCAAGCACGATACGGTCTAAGGTGCGCCTCGGCCACTTAACGGACGACTACGAGGAAACGCGCCAACACAAGCCAAGAGTGAGCCTGTCAGGCCGCGAGCACTGTCCGAGCAAGACTGTTGATAATGTATACTGTATACAGTCACTACAGTGAGTGTACAGTGTTGATGCCTGTGCGATGGCGGTGATCAGCAGAGGCGGAGAGTTCCCACGGCTAGCCGAGGACGTCGGCAATGCGTGATGGCACGCGTCCTTTGCTGCATGCCTTCACTCGGCCAGACGCCGTCATGCTCACCGTCCTCCACTCACCACACCCCGTTCTCACGTTCTCACGGTGCTCTCCACTGACGTGCGACCTGTGCCACGCGAATGCCTCTCACAGGTAAGTCTGCCCGCGGCACTTCCACTCTAATTGCCTCGATGATCGCGCCTTCCACTCGAAGCGCGAAGAAGAACAAGACAACCACAGACCGAGAGGTCATTCTGAAGAACTAATACTGTTGCACTGTCCAGTGACTGTTGGCTGGCTCCTTGGCTCAATAAGCCACACTATTAGTTAGTGACAGTTGAGTTGATCGCTTCAGTGACGATGCTCGTTGCTAACTGGATGCAACCGACAATGATGACCAGTACATTCAAAAAGTGAATGAGTTGTTCGTCTCGGTGTGTGCACCGAATGTCCAACCGACAATACGGTGCACCACGCATCGACACTCAATAGGGAGTGAGCAAGTGGCGCAACTGGGCTCCACATAGCACCAACTGCATGCACAAGTTGGCCATCGATAATCGTTATTAATAGCAACCCTGAATGGATTCGATTAAGCACCAACGCAGCCTTTGAGGTGGCAGCCCGATTGGCTCTTCATCACGCAACCGGTCATCTGTGATGCACGTTCTAACACTCGAATCGCATCCCATCGATCGAGCCATGACCATATCAGTGATCTGCTAATCAATTGGCGGTCTGTCCCAGACGAAGTACCATATCTTTGCAAGTGACACACCGAACGCCTACTTGCCTAGTGCTGTGCACTGACGCACTTTGAACCCTTTCGGTGATAGGACGCCAACGAGTGAGCATCATCAGGTGCGCGCGCGAGGCCCGCGTGTGACGCAATTAGCGCAGTTAGCCGAGTGCGATCGAAACGTGAAGTCAGTCAATTGTGATTGAGATAGGTTGGAGTTAGGCTGTCGAAGACATGAATGAAAGCGAACACGAGTTGGCTCGGTGGCGATGGCGAGGGACGATCAATGCGCAACTGGTCACTGGCTCGAGTGTGGGAACACTTAACAGGTGTAAAGAGCGCAGTGGAAAGTGCCAGTCGATCATCTGCGAGCGAGCGAGCGTGGGAACCCATTTGCCCGCTCAGATGGCCACTGAGCGGTCAGGCGCAAGACATAGCTGCAGTGGAACGCGTGCCTGTGCGCTACTGACCCTCTGCCTGACAGTGTCCTCTTGCAACAGGCTGTCCAAGTGCATAGTGCAGCAATGAGCGTGATGGCTCACGATCCTCTGCCCCCTGCCTCGCTCTTTCGTTCGCTTCCTGGGTACTACGAGGGGTGAAGGGTGCACTGGTAACACTCGCAACTAGTACAGGCGAAGGAACGCGCGCAAGATAAGCAAGACAGCCGCCGAGTCGTGGGAAAGTGCTGCATGAGCATTTCCCAGCACAGCGCGCTGACCTCAGGCGTGTGGGGCGCAAGACGTTCGATCCCCGTTCCCACGATCGCTCGTCGCCACATGTCTGGCCAGTGCCAATTGAGCCTCTGCGCGGCAACATGCCTTCACTTGTCGCCCCGCCTGCTACTCCAACTCGATGTATATAAGCTGATGCCGATACCTCCTCGAGACACTTTGAACCATTCGCCCGCCGCGAACTAACTTTAGCTCTCGCTCTCACCTCTCAACTTGACTTTACTTTTTTTCGTAACCCCGCTTTTTTTTGGTGAACTTAATCATGACTGCCAATATTGGATCGAACACAGTCGAATCATCGACCACTGAACATTCTCGCAAGCCTATCTCAAAGGCATCCGAGCACAGACGAGTAAGTGTCTTGTTGTTGGCTTGAATTTATTGAGCCTTATGCAAATCGATAATTAATCATTGCTTATTTTCTAATTAGATCACTAAGCCAATAATGGAAAAGAAACGTCGAGCTCGCATCAATAACAGTCTAAATGAATTGAAGGTTCTAATTTTGGACGCTCTCAACAAGGACCCATCGCGTCACTCCAAATTAGAGAAGGCTGACATCCTCGAGATGACTGTTCGTCATTTGCAGAAGTTGCAACGCCAACAGGTTGCAGCGACACTTGTGAACGACACTTCAGTGTTGAACAAATACCGAGCTGGCTTTTCGGAATGCGCTTCTGAAGTTAATCGATACATGGGAAACATGGATGCCGTTGACCAGTCACTTCGACAACGAATTCTTAGTCACCTCAATCACTGTGTTAACAGTCTCAACCATATGGCCACCAATGCGCAGTTTGGACTAAACCAGAAAACAGCATTCCCCGGAATGATGCCTCCATCGGGCAACGCACTACATGTTCAGATTCCGATGCACACCTCTCCTCAAAGCTTGTTTGGCGCCAATTCCTTCATGAGCAACTCGAGTGACATCAATAACAACTCCTTCCTCAACCCAAACTTGTGCTCAAGTCCGGGTGACATGAAGCCTAATCTGGCAACTCCTCCCTCGTCCGCCTCATCCACCTCATCTCACTTTGCTTTCAACCTCAACATGCATTCACCCAGTATGGCCAAATCAGTTGGGGTTCCTCTATCTCTTTCACCTGGAGACATTTTCTTCCGCAAGCAATTGTCCTCACTAAGCCCTGGTTCCAGCTCTTTTACCAGTGGCCAACTTAGTCCTGTTGGCAGTGAAGACATGGACATGGCAGTTGACTGTACGATCTCCCGTAAGGATGATGAAAACGTATGGCGCCCTTGGTAATTGCTCAAAGGCAGTTCAAGTGAACATCATTATGATCTGGTCTAAACAAAAGTCAATGCCTCAACACGGGTCCCAAGGTGCCTTCTCTAATTGTGATCTCAACTTATATTACTATATTGATATATCATATCGACAACAGATGAATCGTTCCATTTCATTGGCATTCAACTGTGCCTTATATTTCGATCTCATTATAAATAATTGTACATATCTTGTGCGATCGAAATCGATTGTTATTTGAATAAATTCAAAGTCTATTTGCTCAACTTAACTCTTGTCTATGTCTTGATTACTCCCAGCAGTGCATTGATTGGTCAAGTGCACTCACAAGTGATTACTAGTACTACTAATTTACTACTGACCATGTGCATTAAGGCGACACCGTCAGTGCAAAGGAAATGGACAATTAGTCGTTTTAGCTGGACGGTAAGATTACAATGGTACCATTAATGTATACAGCAGTGACAGCACAATGCGACATCTCACTAATTATCTTGCCTGCCAGTTCATTCTCAAATGTGACAGTTTACTACTTGTCCAGTCCAGTGTATAGTCCACCGGACGGTCACAAGCGGTCATCTATGACTAGCCAATTTACTACTCAGTGATTACTCGTAGTCTCGATTGGTCACAAGTGCGATGGCCAAAGCGAACAAACACCATCGGAAGGAGTCTTCACTTCATTATGACTGCTGTTGGTCACACTTGTGGCACATACTAAGAAGTGTTCATTCAACAGCTTACACTTGAATCGAGTTCATTCAAGACTTAATTCGGTAGGTCGTGCCTCAAAGTGATTTCCTTAATTGAAATTTCGATTAATCACAGTTGACATTTGAGCAAAGCACCCAAGTTAGTATCCATTTGAATTGGGCCCACTTAGAGGAAAAGCGGTCAAGTGAACGAAGGGCAAACATGCCTCCATAAAATCAGTGGACGGTCCAATTACCAGGTTTATTAAATGGCAATTAACAATTAAAAATCGATTATGCAAGTGGCAGGTCTAGGTTGGCTCTCACGCATTTCCTGCTTAGCTGTAGCTGTAGCTAAGTAATAGCACTAATAGTTATAGCACTAGTACACTTAGGCAAATAAAGCGTCATTGATCGCGCTTACAATGCCACAATGACCCTTCCAAACCAATCAGCTCGGTAATTGATGATGCAAACAAGCCTTGATGGCTGCAGCAAGTGACTCTAACGCCCAACACAACCAACAAGTTCACACCGGTAGTTAACTGTGCCCACCTTCGTCGTTCTCATATCCCTCTTGACTAGGTTCGTTTGTGTATTCTTCCTCAAAAGGCTCATTTACATCATTTGGTTCAAATGTAGGTGAAAGCGTCTCAGTTTGGCGTGACTCAACACCTCGACTTTGGCTTTCTTCTTCGTCAGATGTGGGATCGAGATGGGATTTATCTGCGTACTTGATTGGCCTCGGCTTGGAATACAATGAAGGCTTGTACTTGACAGGTCCATTGTGTCTATACCTATCAATTAGATACTTTAGAGATTAGTCACCGATTGGTAGTTACCTTTTCGCATAGGGCATGACTGGTACCGGAATTGCGTATGCAAAACCCCGCGAGTCATAATTGTAACCTGGATGAGTTGGATTGGCAAAGTACATGCTTGGTTGCAGATAATTGTTCGAATAGAAAGGAAAACGGTCCTTTGGGTACATCGCACTTGAGGATATCATGTCGTTCGGTAACATGGGCACTGTCATTAATGGGGTCCGAGAACTAGCTAAGCTACTGTGGGAGTATGGATATGCCATGAAAGGCACTGGTGGATATGCCATTGGATAATGATAAAGAGGTGCTGCCATGGGAACTGGCATTGGAACAATTGGAACTGGATATTGCTTGTTCACACTTGCTGGGGGACTGTAAGAAACACTCGAGTTGTGACTGCTACTGGTCGGTGGTGAACTAGTCGAAGTTGGTGACTTCTTGTTGCTCTGTGGATTGGCTGAAATAAGTGAGTTAAACCATTTTTTGACACTTGGTCGTTTATCTTCGATATCATCATCGTCCCTAGCTTCAGGTATCTCGGAGTCATCCGAACACCGAACCGTAGCCAAGAGAAGAATTGGGCTCAGTTGGAATAGCAACACAAGCAGCCGATGTTTATTGGCCATGTTCACTTGACTCGTTTTGACTGTGCTTGCACGAAGTGTCACTTTGCCCAGTCGAGGACACACTAAGAGGTGCCACACGAGCAAACCTATTTATAAGTGCAACCAATTCGAATTGATCAACTCTCACTGCAAGCAACACTTCCGATATTGGAGCGAGTTGCCGAATGTGTCAATCAGTGCAATTGTCAAATGTCAATTAATTAGCGCCAATTGTCGCTCAATTGCGGCATTCGCCGAGTGACATGTGTACCACCAGTTGCTTTGTCTGGACACTCATCGCTTAATTGCACCAATCGGTGCGCTCTCCATATTGTCCTCACTGGGCTAAAATAGTGTTCGGCAAGAAGACACAAAGGAAACTGTCCGATCGGGAAGAGAATTACTTGGCCGTTTGTGGCTTCTCTTGAGGCTACTTTGTGCCAATAGACCAGAACAGAAGAGAACACCACTCAATTGGACTGCTTCCAAGCAAATTGCATTCCACTTTTGATTTATTGAGCGCAAAGAATTTGAAATTTAAAACTCAACTGGAATAATTATAGAAACTATTGATTTGACTGACAGAATTGTCAAACTAGAGTCAACAAAAATTACATTCACTTTCGCTGACCAATAAGTGCGTTTCTTCGCAATCATGATTTGACAATTGCACTAGTGATAAATGATTATAGAGTTTCACTTTGATACAGACAAACATTTAACATTTTTTGCTACTAGTTTATTGTGTTTTTTATTTAATTTGGTTTACATGATTATTTTCGCTGCTCTGTTTGATTTATTTTATTTGATAACATTTACTTTATTTCAATTTACTGACAGAGATTTATTCGCATGTCGAATCATGTAAAAATAAGTTTGATTCAAAAACAAAAATTTGAAAAAAACAAATAATAGATGTTCAAAATATGATTTATTGGAATACTTAATTTGTTAATCAATTAAAATTAAAAGAAAACTGAATAGTTACTTGAATTTTGTTGTTGGTAACTGCGGATAACTGTCGTAAATACAATATCAAATTTGTATTAATAAAAATTGCACTTTTATCGATATTATTTTGCTGGACAAAGTGCAATCAGGCTTACACTAACGGACGATATGAACTTTGAATGTATTTTGTTCATTATCAAATCAACTTATCAATGCCAATTATTATCTCTCACTGTGCACTAAGCGCCATCTATGGAGGAAGGCTAAAAATACAAATTAATTCAACGAGTCTTTAAACTTGGTCAAAGAAAATATTGTCTAACTTAAAATTGAGTTCTCGAGACTCAGATGATACCCAGGAAGGTGGAGAGTGTGAAGCCAAAATGAGAGAATAAGTGGGTTGACGAATTAGGCATGGTCACAGGGCAAGTACATGTGCAGTGTGCACGTGCACGTAGGACAGTGCGAGGTAGTGCACCTTGTGCTGTCCGTCTGTCTGGCTCAGTCTGTTTGGCTCGTTTTGTATTGCGCACTGCACATCTCATCATATGAGGCTGATTTGTTTTGGCTCTCTGCAGCAATCGTTCACTAATCGAATCCCGAATTATGTAATTGGCATTGTTGCCTTTCTGGACTTATATCAGCTCACAAGCCTAGGCTCGAATTAATTCTCATTTTAGTCAATTGCCTTGTGTGGGCAATTATTTACGTGCATTTGGCACAAGATCGCAACTCATTTCGAGTAATAATCGACTTTCACCTTGCATTATCATCTTAGGTTTGTCACAATCTATTTTGCGCAAACTTAACATCAAATTTGTTTAGTATACAAACAATACCAATGTTTAGGAGCAAGTCATTTTCGATTGTTAAATTTAACTTGAAATATGACTTTCGTAACGTGTCCAAGTTTTCAACTCTTCCGCGTAAGTACCCATTTAGATTAGCTTTGTTTATCCACTGCTTTTGTTTTATACTTTTAGATTTATCCATCTTAAGTAGCAACAATACGAAGTTTCGACAAAGTCACAAGTACAATCGATTGTGTTGCTTTGGCCTGCACACAACTTCCACTAAATGTAAAGTTATCGCTGGCCCTCCAAGCGATGGAAGTAATGGCCTTCGAGGCGGTGGATTCGACAAAAGTGCAAACACTGGTTTAAGTGGGGGAGGAAATGGAAGCAGCAAAGACAAGAACTTTCTCTGTCCTAATTGTGGAAATGTTTGCACTCAAATTGAAGAGTTCCTTTGTATGTTTATTTTTTAATTCCTATTTAATTTGATTTTTGATTGGATTTGTTTTAGCTTCAACTCGATTTGTCAAATGTGACAAGTGTGCCCGCTTTTTCGTGATTTTGTCCGAAAATGACCTTCATAAATCTGCCAAAGAAAACCCATCACCTCACATTCACAAATCAAGTGAAAAATTCAATATTCAAAGAAACCCTCCCCCACCTAAGAAGGTTTGTTCATACATTTACTAAAGTTATTTAATTTATGTGTTTTGTGTAATACTAATTTTGAAAAGATCTTTGAATATCTCGACAAAAGAGTAATCGGGCAGAACAATGCCAAGAAAGTGCTATCGGTAGCTGTCTACAATCATTACAAGCGCATCAATCACAACATATTGTCGCAATCAAACAATCGCGTAGCCGAAACTAATAGCGATTCCAAGATTATCAGTGGCCGAGGTAATTATTGACTTGACTGAATTATCCAAATTGAAAACTTATATTTTTATTTTATAGATGAATTTATTAACATTCCTGGCTCTAATTCGATTGGAATTCACTTGCAAAACTTTCACCCCAATCAGGAATCAATGCAAGATAAATCCTCCTCCAACAGTAATAGGGGAAGTTTACTTTTGGAAGCAAATGAAAATGACATCAAGTTAGAAAAATCAAACATTTTACTTCTGGGCCCAACAGGCAGTGGGAAAACCCTTCTTGCACAAACTGTTGCTGTTTGCCTTGATGTTCCATTTGCAATTTGTGACTGTACTACACTCACTCAAGCCGGCTATGTTGGCGAAGACATTGAATCTATAATAGCCAAACTCTTGCAAGATGCTAATTATAATGTAGAAAAGGCACAGCAAGGAATTGTTTTTCTGGATGAAGTTGACAAAATTGGGGCAGTCCCCGGTATTCACCAATTACGTGATGTTGGCGGCGAAGGTGTTCAGCAAGGAATGCTCAAAATGCTTGAAGGCACGATGGTGACTATTCCTGAACGCAACTCTCGCAAGATGCGAGGCGAACCGATCGTTGTCGACACAACGAACATTCTCTTTATTGCTTCAGGCGCTTTCAACGGTCTTGACCGTATCGTTAGTAGACGAAGAAACGAAAAGTACCTTGGCTTTGGAGCACAAAACACGGAAGGTCAAGGCAGAAGGGCAGCTGCTGCTTCTGATGTAGCTGAAAATTATTCCGCTGATTCATCAGCATCGAATGACATTACAGAAAAGGATACTTTGTTGTCCTCTGTGGAATCACGAGATCTGATTGAATTCGGAATGATTCCCGAATTTGTTGGTCGATTTCCTGTTGTGGTTCCATTCCACAGCTTAACTCAAGGCATGTTGGTTCAAATTTTAACCGAACCTCAAAATGCTCTAGTGACTCAGTACCAGAAGCTTTTTTCGATGGACAATGTTGAGCTCCATTTTGAGGGCAACGCTTTGAAAAAGATAGCTAAAGTTGCAATGGAACGTAAAACTGGTGCGCGAGGTCTTCGAGCCATTTTGGTAAGTAGTATTTTGAAAATAACATTTTCTTATGTTGATTTTTTTAGGAAAATGTCTTACTAGAACCAATGTTTGATATACCTGGCACTAGCATAAAGAGGGTTAACATTACCGAGGATGTCATAATGGGCATCAAGAAACCAGAGTATAGCGAATTTTCGTCGCGTACCGTAGACAAAGCTAAGTCTTTCCAAAACGACGAACACGAAAATGATAAGAAGGAAAGAGCTGTGAACACTTAACTCCGGCATATTTTGCTGTACATAGTCCTTCCTGTAAATTGCACCTTTCAGTAAGGATATCAACAAAGCTGGTTAGTTTATTTTTGCTATTAAATTTTATTTCAATTTATGTAACTATTTATGTAATTGACTTGTATTATATATTGATACTATGTTTGTTTTGATTTTAGATTTTTTGCCTTCTATTAAAATTGATGTACCACAAGTGATTATGCAATTAAAGTTTGTTTATTGCAAAAATTTATTTATTTATTTATTAAATTGCGATCACATTTTCGTGACCACGAACGAACAAAATCTGTAGCATATTTTCAGTTGTAGTTTCAAGTCAAGACATATTAGGGTGCTATAAGGCTGTGAATAATACAAGGGCGAATCTGAGACGAATGATAAGAAGGCAAAAAAGATAAACAAAAGAGGTTGTGAAAATGGCAAAAAATGTGCCTGAATGAACTTGTACTGTCCGCGAGCTTGTAAATGCTTTATGCTTTATTCTATCACGTTGATGACACCTTTATTATAAAGATTCTATGAATAGCCGCGTTGGGGTCACGCAAATTGCCACTCATACTGGCACCGAAAACATATAGTTTTTGTTTGGAAATCAATTTACTGTCCCAGCCCTTAGAAATTTTAGCTTCTGTCAGAATTGTCTCAAGCAGAATAATCAATAAGAAAAACATTATAAAGATCAATAGTCTGTTTTATAGGAATCGTTTGTTTTACATACTTTGGCTTTCCCTTCCTACTTACTACCTGTAACTGGATGATGGACATGAAAAGTAATGGAATTGCTGCATATCTATGTACCATGGTAGAATAGCTGAAATCACAATTAACAAATTGTTGACGATTTTGGTTAACGATGCTGGGGCATAAAGTATTTCAATAAACGTTTCAGCGGCTTCAGCTAAATTAAGTGAAACTAATAAAGCATTGGCAAATATAATATGACACCTAATGATGAAAAGTTAATGGAGTTAACCCTGATTCCTAATTGACGTGCCAATCATTGAGCCCGCTTCGGCGCCCAATCGTCGACTGATCAGTGATCATATAATAAATGCCGTCTGGAAGATACATAGGGGTGAATGTTGAATCGTTAAATTGTCTGTACGGAGACAATGATAGTACCCGTTCTGACTTCACCATCCGAACAAATGGCTGACATAGAGAGCTGACATCGTGCAAATCGTGACCAAAGTTGAGACAAGAACAATCGTTAGGATGCCACTTGAGGTAAGGCAGATTAATAAGGTGCTAACACATGGCTGCTATAATCACCGATTCCCGCATGGCCTGGATTTGACGAAAATTATCAAGCAACTATTATATTACTCGTTCGCAAATGTAATGAGCCACTGGCTTCATCTATTATGTGTCACTTTCCCCTTTAGCTCGGCTCATTACTTTTGCGAATGAGTATTATATTGCTAAATGCCATGATGACATTGTTACCTGTAATCCATCTCATTCTTAGAGAAATCATCACTCACTAAATGTTAAGAACAGTTCTTATATAAAAGGTCCCTTCTCAAATTGCAAACTGCCAATCAGCACAACTAGTACTAACAAACTCTGTTGACCCAGCCAAATTTAAACGAGGAATCTTAGTTTTTTCATTTTGATAGTCGAACAGACTTAGTTGCTTATCTTCAACCGTATGGCCACCGGTTGGTGGTATACTAGTTAGAAGCAAACGTAGAATCCCTTCGTCAAGACTTTCGCCGCAATTCATATTTGAGAAATAATGGAGAAACTTAGAATATTGTTCGGATGTATGGCAACAGAAAAATCTATGGCCAAGAATTAGGCGAGACAGTGAATGCTCAAATCAAGCTATCAAACGAAACTTGCAGAGACATGCACTAATCATCACTGCTATCAAATGTGTCAACTCTCATGCGAGCATCAAACGCACGAAAATTATTATTAGATATTGAACAATTGTCATTTACAGGACGCAATTCGGGGAAATAACCATAATAATAATAATTGAGAATACTTTTATTTGCTACATTTACAATACAAACATTACTATATACAATTAGGCTAGATGATACCGACGGTCGCGCCTAAAAAGTTTAAAGTTCGGTACTCATTTCATGTGTCTTTCTTGGCTCTTTATGAGCAGCCAAGTTAGACGTCAGATTGGCCTGGTAAACCTAAAAGACAAATAAGAATTATTTGGTCAATTAAAGATGTTCACTTTGAAGTATTGACAATTAATATAATGACAATTGCACTCCGTAATAGACAGCACAATGGCAATTACCATAAGGTAAATACAATTGCGCTTTGTCAATCTATGGGCTAGTTTATTTCTTTATGGCCTCAATTAAAAGTATGGTAGACAAAGTGCCTAACGTTTTATTGTCAAAATGACTTACGTCGTGATTGGAAAAATATGCGGTACTGTGTGGAGTCTGAAAAGTGACACGTGGTGTGGACTGAGTGGCCGCCATTTGGCTTGAATGGAAAGCGGAAAGTGGAGATAGAGTTTGACTTCATAAGTGGGAAGAAATAAGATGAAAGCGATTGCACTTAAACAAACAAAGCTTTCATACCTTTTGCTGTAATCGAGGTATGAGTCGTAATTAGCGCAATAATTTCCGTAATACATTTCTTTATCGTAGGCCGCATCAGCGATGTTTGCAGAAGATAGGGGCTTTTCATATTCATAACGATACTTAGCAGGCTTAGCATAACTGAAAACAAAGAACAATCAAATGACATCCAGTAACATATTGTTTTGGCGAGCCTCTCATTAGCCAGTACAATTAATATTATTATAATTACAATAATAACAATAAGAAATACAGTTGATCAAATGGTAGACCAATTATAAGTAAAGCAATCAAGAGTAAGATCTTGAATAATTACCTGTCTGTGTTTTCTTGTCTAAAAAGAATTCCATTTGCAGGATTGGATTGTCGTATTTTGTACACTTTAGATTCGGGTCTTTAAAATAAAAATAGAAATAAACAAAAATAGCTGATAGAAAAGAAAGAAAAACGCACTCGATATTAGTAAATTTGATATCTTTCCTTTCATTTTCCGAGAGATGAGAACTGTCGATTGGCTCTTGGTGAATATATTTGCGCAATTCTGATGGTAAGTAAATGTTACGCTGTATTTGTTTCGAAACAAAGCCTAACTTGTTGTTATGCCTTTCAGAAAGATCGTTCTCTTCTATCAGACCCGAGTAATAATTGGTCACATTACGAACCACGGCATTGGAATGCTTCAAATTGGCCATGTGAGAGGCCTCTTTTTGTTTCTCCAGAATGTCATTCCAAGAGACTAGCTGAGGTTGATCTTGTAAAGAATAATGCTTTCGTCGATGTCGTCTTTTCCGAGAGGAATCTGACTCAGTGCCGCTGTCTTCCGAACGGTTGTGTCTGCACTTATGAGATCGAGACGAGTGCCGAGAGGAACGAGAACATTTACTTACTTCACTTTCATTATCGGAAATGCGAGAATATTTCATCTTTTGAAGACTTAAAGATGATGTATTGCGTTTCATATGTGATACATAGTTGTTACGACCATAATCGTAACGAGAGACAAAGGCACTTCGCACTGACAAAGGAGAAGCACTAGCAGACTTTGAAAACAGTCCTCTGAAAAATCTGAAAATTACGACAAAGTTGAATAAAATTGCAAAATTAACCTTTCGGAGTTATTGCATGTTTCGTATTGAGCATATGGACTTGTATAACGTGTGCCAAGAGATCCTGTTTTTATCAACGATGGTGTGGAATTGTGTCGAGACATTGCGTTCGTCAAACGATTTGGCTTCATTTCGAGTTGGTTATTTTCGCGCTTCGATTCACCTGTAATTGCTTTGTAATGAGTGTAATCAGGATCACTATTGTAATTTACCTTCTGATCCATCAGGTATTCCTAATCTTTGGTAACGACGACTGGGAACCCTAACTAATGTTGGCGCAGGTCTATCTCCATTCGTCGCATTCGATCTGTTGAATGGTGGTTTATTCACATACTTTGAGTTGGTTTTCAGGTGCGTTCCGTTCTGACATAATTTGAAAAATTCTTGATGTTCTTTACAGTTCTTATAAATGTGCTTGGATGCCTCTTTGTTTACCATCTCGAAACCATACGTATTCTCTTCATTCTGAATCAAACACAAATGTCATGCCCGTCGGGTTCAAACATTAAAAATATTGTTAATACCTCTTTATCGATCACTTTTATCATAAAGAAACGTCCTTTTCGGAAAACTTTTAAAACTCTAGGCCTGTAAATTATTTGAGTTGAACATTACATAATTATGATAATTATGAGATTAATTAATACCAGAAGTAGTTTCCCACTTTTAGTTTATTTTTGAGCACGATTATACCATGAGGACTCAGTCCTATAAAGTACTCGTTGGCATCTTCAGCCTGAGAGAAATCAATAAATGCGTGACCGTCATAAAGTAATAAACTTACAATGACTGGATGCAACTCGCAGCCGTACAAGTCTAGCCATTTGATACGTTCAAGAAACTGTAATTCGACTGCGGCAGGTATTTGGCCACTAGAGTTTTGGCACAAGGTGAGATAAAAGTCAAGCAACCAAAAACAAGCTTACATCAATTTTTTGTGCAGGTCGCATACTTTATGTTCAAATTCGGTGGATTGGCTGCCGATAAGTCTAAATTCGGAAACATAACCAAATTGGTGCGCTCTCGGATCGTAATCGCCAAGTTCGGCTGAAATAGAAATAAAAAACAAGTATCAATGGTAACAGAGCTTGAATTGAATGCAGTTCATTACATTGAATGACGAATGCTAAGAGTTGTACAGCAAGCTCATTAGTGACGGGTAAGCGTGATTGTTGGATGTCTTGTTTGATTTGCAGGAAAAATTGATACCTTCAGTTGATCGAATGTCATTGATCTGGCCGAGAAGTGAGATCAAACTTACCTTGTGCATTCCTCCAATAATTTACACGGATCAGTGGCGTAGAATTTCACCCCAAAGTAGAATGTTATTGGTTCAATACCTTTGATCTGCTTGATGACTGAGCTGTTTGGCTCAAGCCAACACTGTGTAATGCCACGCTTAGTACAGATTCAATTCAATAAATATTGTATGCGAATAATACCGAATAGCCTTTGGAGTTGACAAAGCGAAGTCCAAAATAGACCGTCTCCAATAGACTTAGGTGCTTGAAGACAATGTCCAAGACGTCTTGTCCTTTGTGCGAACTCTACCGGAAGATGATAGAGTGAGTGAGAACATTGTTTATTACGGTCCATTTAGCAGCAAAGTGGGCCATTTAAAGCTCATTCGTGACGGTAAGGAGAGACGGTTGGCGACATCTTTGTACTGCTAAATAATGGCAACATTCTAATTGTCTCTGTGTAATGTTTAGGACCTTAATTGTCATTGACATTGAACGGTGAAATTGGTCCTCAAGTGGCTCATTTATTATTGTTACAATAATATTGTACCATCTTGCCGCTGGCGCAAATACTACTAGCAACAGGAACAATTTGCGCAATTAGTGCATACCAAGGTGATCTATCGTTGAAGTAAACTTAGGTGCGGTCATGCAAAACATGTCCATAGGCCAGGTTGGTCTTTCAAGGACAACTAAATTACTGCCGAGCGATCGTTTGGCCAACTGAACAAAAGCTAAGCTTCGATTTCAACTTACTGGCAATTGAGAGGACTTTAGTCGGATTTAGCTCGTTATCGTTTACTCTGTCATCCATCAATGAACGTTTTCTCGCAATGATGGAAAGTAAGTGCCCAATGCATTGCAGAGCATGAAGAGAGAATCTCCATATGAGGATTAAGTGAAATTTGAATGAGAAGTGTGAATTCACATACCACACGTGGAGCAATTGCTCACTCGTCAGTGTTCAAATACGAAATGAATAGAAATTAATTAAACCAACACAGTGGCAAGATTGAGAGAAAGCAAAACAGTGGCCAGTGACCACTCAAATGGAGATCTCGATTATTTGGTTGAAAATAGACGCCAAATTAGATTGAAGTAATTAATCATTGCGATTGTAAACTAATGCATTTCATGGGACAGGATCGTATGAAAGACTGATTAGACTGCACTAGATTTTAACAGGCAGTGAGCGGCTCGTCCATAAGTGGAAGCAAACGAAATTACCACGACCCACATGAACAAGCTCGATCGAACCAATTTGGCGCATAATTGAAATCGACCATATTCAAATGAAGCAATCGTCAATCTCGCTGAACGGACACATGAAATCAAGCATGTCGAAGCGATTGAGTGAGCACTTTTGTGTGCCATGCAGTATACTCTATAGAGTCGAACAAGCTTTGCTTGCTCGCCTTCTCAGCTGCAGTGTCATCTACCATCGTCCTCTGATTGTTCGAATGAGCATTTCAATTTTCAATCTAGATGTCGGATATCTGCAAGGTGGCAAAACCGAATGGTGAGAAAATAATCTATAGAATAAAGACTCGCTAGCACAAAGTAAAGTGCCTCAATGCAAGTGAAAAAAAATGACAAGCGTGGCAGTTGTACTGGTGGTGGTTGCCTTTATGATGATGACGACCATGATGATGCAATTGTGAGAGAAAATTCTCACAGTGACTGACTAGCCCAAGAACGGACATTGCGATAAGGCAAATAATAAAGGTTATATAAATAAACACGATCACAATAAACATAATGGGCAATGTCAAAGCATGACAGTTATGGCTAGGCCCAGTGGTGTCTTTTGAATGAGAATGCAAATTAGCCAGTTAAGAGTCATCATTACCTTTACGAGTGAATGACAACACTGACAAGGCAACGCAAAGATCTCTTCGAGGAGTACTCATTTGGTCTAGTCACTCATACCATGAGAGAAACAATGTCCACCTACATTTGATCGATCATCGGGGGACAATAAATCATTCGATATCGATTTAACTGGGTTGATTGATCTGCCCGAGATAGACAACCAAACAGCATGCTGCAAAACATTGAGGACAGGCCCAGTGAGTCAACGGAATGGAGCAATTAACAAATGAGCATCACTCGACTGTGGCTTCAATCAGTCATTTGTCTGACGGATAACTTTCATTGATCAGAGTGGTTTTTGTGGAACTCATTCACTCAACCGATTAGTCCTTTTCAAGATTTATCTGTCAAATACAGGTTGTCGTACACATTGTACTACACAAGAAGATTTTCAATGTGAAAGAATTGAAGATCGATTGTTCATGAGGAAAGATGTCTCTTGGACGGAATATCGTGCTGACAGTAGTTATTATTAGTGGGTGCAGTGAACCTGACCGGCACATCACAGCTGTACATGCATGACCGTTAAGCGAGGACACTGGTGGTAAGTAATCAATTACACTCGAGAAAATACCTGGATCTCTTGGATCAATTCCGTTTCGTCTAGAAGAATTATTTTGCATCGATGAGCTTTGCTCTGTGAGCCAAAGCACTTCATATTTGTAGAAAGACCATACACAAACACACAAACAAGCAAAAGGTGATCACTAGGAAGAATAGCGAGGCACGATATGGTCGATGCACATGGTGCTCGGCAAGGAGCTTTTCCGATGGACGATTGTTGCTTGTTCGACAGGTCCACAGCAAGTGCATCTTGTAGACTTCAGTCCTATTCGAACGGATCAATTTTGCACCACCAAGAGCACTCGCCCCACAGCCCAACTCGCCAAAGCTCGATTGCTGACTGACCGTGGCCAGGCCAGACATCACAGAAACAGGTTGTGAACTTTACAACAACAACAGAGCTGATCGAGTGATCAAAAGTGGCTGAACAAGTTACTGGCCCGAACTTCTATTTAAAGCCGTGCAGGGAAGAAATCGGCCATTTAGACGGTCGATTGGAAGTGCAATAAATGAGTAGAACAACAAGAACCACTGCACAGATATCGCTAATAACAGTTTGATTTATAAAATTACATACTAACTCGAGAGCAGCAATTTTCGATGAATTCCTTTATGTTTGCCACCAATGACTAACGATTCGAGATTGACCGGCCAGTGCGGACTGGTCGCTAACAATAGACACATTACTACAAGCACAACACAACACATCACTGAATGGCACATTGGAAAGCACTGTCGGCAATGATCGAAATGCAATTTGTTCCTCGTATCGTGATGATGAATTGAAAATCAACCACTCACTCAGTCACGCTGCATCCAGTTTACTCAATTACTCGGCATTGAAGATGCAAACCATTCTCTCCTCAATTGGGCATAATCGCATGTTTCTGATAGAATTACAAAAAAACTCAATCATATGATAATTTTGTTTTCAAATGTTAAAAAACAAGAATTTATGAAATTTTTATAGACAGAGTGTTAGTATAGCGGTCACATATAGTTGTCACACTAAAATATTATCATTTAAAAATTGACAAATCTCTAGTGGCGACACCTAGTGGGTAAGATCAGTACTATATAGGTATTTAAAATCGTTAATTTAATTTTTATGATGATATACAGTAAAATAATCAAATAAAGCAGCCACACGCCCAACAAGTTGCAAGATGCTCGATAAGTTTGCAAAATTACTCGATTATTTGATCATCATGGCAACCATTAAATAATTTGTTGACCAAATTCCACCAGTAACACAACTGAGAGCAACACTAAACAGGCACTACCCAGAGCCTATAGAGCAAACCCAGGTGGTGAGTGAAGAGACTGGTTCATTTGGATTTCCGAAAGGACATTTACGATGTCATCCATTTAGTACTTTGCACAGCAATCAATCGGACTAATGCAGTGGCACAATAAAGCTGATTCAGTCTGATTGTCCGCTTGGCTATGGAGCATGTAAATGGCTCGCTGGTATCATCTCGGTCTGGTGGCGCTAATGAGATGCATGAATGTGAGTGTGGTTTGTCGATTATCGAGTTGAACTCACTTTAGTGCTTAGCTCCGCGATCGGGACCAAGTGGCAAGCAAAGCCATAAAGTCAGTCACTTTGTCAGCAAGTGAATCAAGTGTTTTCATGCATTTTAGCATCGCGGCCAGATTAACGCGCACTACTCAGTACATCTGAGTGCGACTGAGTGTGTCACGGTGACAGTAATATCGACAGATGTGATGAAATATTCTAATCCGAGTCATCTATTATTCGAGTTGATTAAACACTTTACAGCGAATCATTTGCACTGTGTCAGCCTCTGAACGGCACGCGCTTGTCATTTGTGCCCGAGCGGACCAAACAAATGCTTGACACGGTGACAGTGCGCACAATTGAATCCATTTGCCGGTCGTGGTGCAGTCCAGTGCCGCCTTGTTTGCCTGGCTTAATAGCCTCCGAGGCGATCCACAGAGACGGCAAAATGTATCGATGTGTTGACGTCTGGCTTGTCCTACCGAGTCCCTTGACAGTTTGCCACTGGCTCGCGGACGACTTCTTTACTCAACGGACCAATTGAATCGACCCTGTCGAGACAAGTGCCAGTCGTCAATTGTGCAATTCGGTTTTAATGAAATAATTTGTTCTCTCCATAAGAAATGGCTTAATTCAATTAGTGAATGTCTCTGCTGCAAGGCACTTTAAATTTGCATCGAATCGCTGCGATAAAGAATGCCACTGAACGAAGCCATTTTGGCAGAATTATTCGAAATGAACCGTGTCAACACAATTAGCATAAAGTGGCAAAGCTAATCTAGCCGTTGGTTATTTGCTGCACACGTTACACACATATAGCCCTCATATTGGAGAAGAGTGCCTCAAGGTGCATCTCATGAGCCACTTGACTGTTTAATTGTTTGTCTGAGCAACAAATTGGACACAAATGGCGGTAATCCGTCGAATAAGCCACCTCACAGGCAACTTCATCCAGTGTCGCACTCAATTAGGCCAAACAGTTGTCGGGTGACAGTTCATTTGTGTAATTCGCATATTGCACAGACTGGAAATTTTGTGAGAATTTTGCCTCGAAATAATATGGACCGATGTGATTCACATGGCAAAAAAACAATTTCAATTCACTTGGTATATCGACATGAAATATTGAATGTTATAAGTACGTTCACATTGAAGACCAGTTCAGAACTCGCTTGTAATAAGTTGCGTTTGTGTCCCACTAGTTCATGAGCAAATGTGCTATCAGTTCTGGATAACTGTAGGGCAAGAGTTCGTGTGAGTAGTGAAGTTTTGCTCGCAACCGAAACGTTTACCTCTGCCAACTAGAAGTGAGCAAAGTGCTCGCGAAGAGGCTCTTTCTGGTGCTGTATATATGTTGTATGCTCTGTTGGAACAGTGTTTTGACACTTAAGTGTGCCTCGCATTATCATACGGACCAACTGACGGAACACAACCCACGAGTGTCTTACAAGCCAGAGACTACCGCGGAAAGGCGTGGTGTGACAGTTCCAAAAGTGCGCCCAATCGATTTAACGCAAAGTCCAATTGGAATGGTGGCCATAGTACGCATGAATGAGAGCCAGTCCGATCCGGACAGGCCGATACAGGCACCGAGTCATGCATTCACACGTGTTCCACACTCCGACGCAGACCACTCAGCGGACACTCGGCCTGGCCGCCAAAGCCCGAACCAAACTTTCATTTGGAAATTAAATTTGTGACTTGCCTCAAATCACCAAATCACGCCATGTCCCATCAGTGAGAGTGAAATGTTACGTGCCTTAAGTGTCGGTGCCACACTCTTTCATTGATTGCTCTTGCCGATTGACTTTGATATTTGTTTGTTGCAAAACTTCGAATCTCGTCAACAGTATCATAGTAACTTGCCGAATGAAAGAGTTAGCAAGATGAATGGAAACAATCATCGAAGGACCGAATGCAATACGAACAGCAATAGAAAAGCGCACCTGTGTTGAACAACATCGTTGGGAAGCACTACAAGCAGTTATTATGAAAATGGATGAGCATGTCTTCCCTGCTGCACTGGCCGCCAATAAAGTCATTCAAGGTACGAATTGGTTACAAAATCCGAGCCATTTACATTGAGTCAATGTTACATTTTATTGTTCTGTCAGGTTGCTAGGTAAGAAAGCATGCTCACTAGAATGAACAGCGATATCATTTGTTTGTGGTGTCCAGTTTGGACTATAGCACCATGGACAAACAAAGTGACACCGATAGAATAGAAGATGGTGCAGTACCAGTACCGGTCGACAGGGATACATTGGAAAGAGCAGTGCCTCTTGTAAATAGATTTTCTGACAGATTGACCAAACCGATCGTTCTAGGTTGTTTTTGTATTTGAGCCTAATGATTTGAGGTCGCAGCCCAAACATTAGAAGTAAAGTGTGCGTTTTGGGGTGATCAGTGATCAGCATTGGATTGTGTGGATGGTGTGCACGCCATTCCGCATTGTAACGAGTGAATACACCTGCTCGATTACGAATGCAGGCTAGCAAGTTTGAGTTGACTTCACCCGAATGAACATGCGAACTGGGCTCGAGTGGATGTGTTTCGCCCAACGAAACCGTCCCGACCATCGCCTGTAACAGACGATCGTCCGAACGTGTCCGGCACCGAGCACGCATATGGCGAGGGTTTGAGTGGCATGGCTCAATTCGATCGTTTGGTTCTGTTTGCTTACCTGCCATGTTTTTTAATGGCTTCTCTCGGTGTGTCGAGTGTCGAGGCACGTGCCACAAAGTAATCGCACGTTTTCAAACTCTACCAACACACTCACTTGGCACTTGGTATCCAAGACAGTGCACTGCCGAACACGCGTCTTCTCGGTTTGTCTGTCAAAAGAGCATCGAATGTGAAAGTCAAACAGTACACCAAGCCAATCTGTCCATTTCAGTAGAGTCATTCGACATTTCACATTTACCAATAGTTCGTTGACTATTTGCTCAAACAAGTGCACTCTTTGGAAACTGCTCATTCACATCGATAATCCCTAGTAACATACGCAGTGCAAGAGCACCTTGCAATTGACATCCACTCAATGACAATTTGTTTACTTGGTTCAATTTACTTTGGCTTGGCTGCCTGAACAACGGGAACAAGTGAACCTATTAATGCATTTGACTTTGCCGGGTCAGCTTGCAAATCTATTCAATTAGATTTCAGCAGTGGAAACGATCACAACGGCAGACAAGCTTGCGTGGAAAGAAGCTAATAGCTTAATTCAATTTACTTTCCATTAACCCCTTCTTTTCGGTCTGCTAATGCACATCACAATTGACCAAATAATTCAGAGTTCTGATCGAAAGCAGTCAGATTGGCTTCGAATCCCTTGAATGACTTAACCTCACTCAAATGAAATATGGTGCTATTCATAGACACGAATAAAGTCAACCATCGAGAGAACTTGATAGTGGCATGGCTGGTATGGATAGTATGGATTTACTTGATCCAGTGCACAATCGATCACATCGGATTGTTGTTGAGACGACAAATAGTGCCAGCATGGGCGCAAACTCCACTGTATTCAATTCTCGAGGAAATTTTTCTGCTTTTCTCGGCTGCTCTATAGCGATTTGTTAGTGCGCTGGATTTCGGCCTTGACTGCCTGCCACCGAATCGATGAAGCATCTTGACTCTATAAAGTGTGTCTACAATCGGTCGATTGTCTCACTGCTAATGTTGCTCTCATACCAATTGGCTCGATTGTTGATAAGTGCTTCGATACAAATTGTTCCTGACTTTGTATTAGGCAACTCGAAACGATACTCTATGGGCAAACCACTGAATATCTGGTTGCAAGTGTCAACAGCCGACTATGACTTCATTCGACTTGTGGTGCACAAGAAACACAACACGTTCAATTTGACTTAATGCGCTACATTAGGTCCTCAATAGATTTTAACTAGCAATCTATCCATGGTAAAGACGGTCGTGGTAAAAGCTATTCACTATTCAGTGGTGCTTTTGTGGCAGTTCTCTTTGTCCCATTCGACATCACTTATTCGCATTGGGTTAGATTTATTCATTCGTGTCTATTCATCGATGGCTTGTTTGTTTGCTTTATGTCGAGTCTTCACTGCCGACTAGTTTGGCATTGATTGAGCCAATCGCATGTTTGATCAGTTCGACCTGTACCGCAGTGCCAAGCATGCGGTCGATCTTTTGTCGCTGGTCTGCCTCTCAGTGCAGTACCGCATCAGCGAATTATCAAGCCAAGTACCGTTGGCTAAGCCGAATGGATTCGATCGGCAATGGCTGGTATGGGTAGTGTTAATAGAATTGTCTATTGAGCATGGTTCCAATAAAGCTAAGCCATTGAGCTGTTAACGGGCAAATCTTCTTATCGGCGAGGCAAGTGCCACTGTAGTAGTGACAACTGTGAGATGTCTTAATCGCTCAAAGAAGCCGAACTAAGCCACTAGAGCAGGCCCGAACCAGTGCCTAGCATGTTGTAATCTACTACATCTCTTAATAATTGATAATCTGGTCTAAATTGCATTGAGCAGGGACAATTTGCTAGCTTTTGCATCAACGGTGCCGATCGGAGTGTTTGTGAATAATGAGAGAGGCGATCACTGTTTGTTTTCTCCACTAGTCCAATTGTGTTTGTCTAGCCATACGTCTTCGACATATATATTGTACATTCGACAAACGTACCAACTGAAAAATCTTAAGTCTGCTTTGTTTGAATTCGATGCCGAGTAGAGAATATTCTCTTGACAATAATTGGGCATGCTGCCGAATGCAACCAAGCCAAACGAGAAGAGGGCGATTGGTGTGTCGGCAGAGCTGCCGACAGAGCACAACTGCAGTGCACTCGCTAGCCCGAGTGAGGTTGTTTGACGTGGCTGAGGCAAGCCAGGTCCGATTTAATCATGTTAAAATGCTTTTACTCAAATTATTTTCTCTCTCATTTCTGCCACTTCTCGCGTTGCTTCCCATTCAATCTCGTGTGTCTGTTTGTGTGCAGTCGGTTTGTCAATTCATATAGCCTGGTCTCGGTAGTTCTCAGTTAGCGGTACAACTCCACCCAGGCTGGAATGATTTCATTTGCGTGTCTGGTTCCGCACTTATCCTCTCACTGGACCTATAGTTTTCTCGTGTTTGGCCCGAGTGGTGCCACATCACTCATGTCTGTCGGTGCCTTGCCATTGCCTTGCATCTCCACCATAACTGGCCAACCTGCACGCAACGATCGAGTAAAACAAAAGCAGAGCTATGTCAATAAGTCACAAGTTGGCAAAGTGGTCCAATTGCACAGTCGATATCGCTGAATGCAAATACAATTGAACATCCACCGAGCTAACGGCGGTATCAATTAATAATTGACGATCCACTTGGCCACACAGGCAAATTAATAATTCACCAAACTCAATTAGTCCGACTGATCGAGCAGGTCCAGCATGAGTAGTGTTGTGTTTTAGTGGCGTGCAGCACTCGCGAAATGGCACTCGCTCGGTCTGTCAGCACGTGCACTGAATGCGACCATTTCACGCGTCATAGGACCCGTCCGTTCGGTGCGATCCACTATCCCAGTTGCCTTTCGGCTTGTTATTATGCCACGGTGAGCTTTCTTCTGCTAGGATACACTTTCATGTGGCTTGAGCCTGCAACCGTATATTACACTAAATGCTTTGTGGTTACCACAGTTTCACTTAAACCCCGGTCCTAACCTTTGACACTGAAAGCCAAAGCCAAGCTATACGTGCAAATTGCAGCGAGAGTAGAATTACTTTACCTGCAGAACGTGGTCAAATGCGGAGAGTAATGAGCAACGAGTCTGAATGGTTTTAGTACTCGATGTTACTCACTGTTAATGCATTTGCATAATGGCACTCTAGTAGAATTGACTCACAAATCCTCGGATAAGGCACACCCAACACGATTCGGCTGAGAGTGAATCGTTGTCCGAGTCCACCGGGAACGAAGCGATGACAAGTGGCAAGGGTGGCTTTATTTTTTATTGTCTGCGTATCGCCATTTCGATCGCCATTTAGAATGGCACAAACATTGAGCATATTTGCCCTCGATTCGACCATTTTGCTGGTGGCATTTGTCTGTCTGTGTACGAATTAATGATCGAGTGATCAAACTAGGGAAGACAACACCGACAGTGGACATAATGGAAACAGGCGATATGAATGATTAATCAAAATTGTGGCACAATCAAAGCACCATCGAATGTGTCTGTGCAAGTGACAATCAGCCAACTAGTAGCAGGCAATCAAGTGCAAAGTCGAACATCGCCACAATTGGTGGCTTCATTTTGTGGTTGTTTGCTAATTGAAAATACCTAGCTTGTAATTGTACCTACCTAAATTGTACTAATGACACTTGACACTAGCTAATGTTAGTTACCCTTCAGTCAACAAACTGCTCGATCCACTGCTCATTGACGTAAATTTACGTTTAAAAGCTCAGCTGTCAGGTTGCAAATTGCAATGCAGGTGCCAACCGTCACTTGCTATGTTCAATGTTTCAGTTTTGATACCAGTAGAAATGAATAATTAATAGTCTTGTTGTTAGAAGGTCTTGTCTGAATTGTCACTTTTGACTAAACAAACTCTTTTTGATAGACTCGTTGCCAAGATGTAGCGGATGTGAAGGAATCATCTTTGATCGGTTTATTCTCAAGTTGGGTCAAGATAACGAAAGGCATACTTGTTGGCACTCAGGTAGCGTGTTACTCGCAATTGAAGTGACCGCCTTAACCGTTCTTCTTTCACCTTCCAGGTTGTCTCGTTTGTTCGGACTGCAACATGAGTCTCACTGTGAAGTGTTACATGAAGAATGGACAACCGTACTGCAAGGACGACTTCTACAAACGGTTTGCCAAGACGAGGTGTGCTAATTGCGAATTAGGTATGTCTACAAAATTGTCTGTACTAGGATTAATGCTACAATGTTGCTAGGCATAGCTCCCACTGCGATTGTTCGACGAGCACAAGACAATGTGTATCACTTGCACTGTTTCAATTGTATAATATGCAAACGAGCTCTCAATACAGGTTTGTACATAACAGTAACTCTCGACCGATTCCTTAAATGTTTGCTTCTACAAAGGCGACGAATTCTACCTCATGGAAGACAACAAATTGGTGTGCAAGACCGACTATGAGTCTGCCAAACAAAGAGGCAAGTTGGAAACTATTTAACTTTTCGACAGTAACTCAAATTGGATTTTTTAGAATCTTCTTCAAAGCGACCACGGACAACTATAACTGCAAAGCAGCTGGAGACATTAAAAATAGCATACAACAATTCTCCAAAGCCGGCAAGACACATCAGAGAACAATTAAGTCATGATACTGGACTGGACATGCGAGTTGTTCAGGTTAGACTTCTTCTTTGGTCGTCATTGTTTGCTTAGATGACATTTCTTCTTGACTAGGTTTGGTTTCAGAATCGACGAGCAAAAGAGAAACGACTGAAAAAGGATGCACACTCGAACAAATCGCCTACTATGCACATGAGCCCTCACCCCGCTTCTCCATCAAGTTCGCGGTGGTCCAACGGAAACGGATTATCGTTGGACATAATGCCGGCTAGCAACGCTTCCTCCACTCTCCTGGCCAACGAAACTTCCACTTCATGTTCGTCTTGGTTCGATGATGCAATCATCGATGAAGAAAGCGATGAAGAAGACGAGGAAACAGAAGAGAATCCTGTTTATTGAACTCAAATCTAGTCTAGTTACGTACATTTCGCCTGTACAAATTCATAAATCTGCTGTACATATACTCTGCGTCATACAACCCATTTGTGTACCTAACTGATTAACAAATTGACAATTGTTTCATTCTCACAAATTCGATTGTTCAAATCGAAGTTACACATTTACTTAAAAGGCCACATAAACGCCAAAGTGATATTTAGTGGGTGACAAATAACCCAATGCACGACGCCGAATTGTGCTTGGTCGATGCTTTCGGTTTAACGGTGTTATTAACGGTACCTTTGCTTATTGTTCTAACGGTTGTGTCCCTGCTCTACAACAAAATGAACTTTCACAAAGACGATAAAGTTAGCAACTGGAGGTCTTTAATCGAGTCAAGATTTTCACAAAAAACTAAATTTGGAACGACCTCAAGCCTCAAAACTCCAACGTCAGAAGGTTTTGTCTTGTCTAAAGATTCGCAACTATCAAGTTTGTCCGTCAGATGAAATCCTAAGAAAATGTGATGCCAGAAGGTCGCACAAGGAGTAAAGTCATTGGACTAGAAGCGATCGACAATAAATAAGTTTCTCCAAAGTCTTTGTGTGAGATGTCTTGCCCGCGCGTGTGTGAACTAAGTATTGAGAGTAGTGAGAGACAAAAGGTAAGGTAAGACTCGTTAGCTGTGCGATCATGCAAAATTAGATTAATCGAGTGCGAGTGAACGGTTGGGTGAGTGTCAAGAAGCTGACACGATGTGTACCTGAGAATAGCTCAGTAATTAAACTGTTTCCACTTGTAGCGGCGGTGCTTTAATTGGCGACTCCAATTACCGCGGTGGACTTCGAGTGGTGCTATCTGATCAAACGCTCTGCCACATAATCGAACGTGCCTCGACCTACACTTTTGTCGCTCTGATTGTTACCAAATGCCTAATAAGGCTAATTGTCCTTTATTCTCTTCGAGGCAACTTGAGCACCTTGTGATCATTTGTTCGCACACTGTTCGACTCGATCATTCCGTCAATTGAGTGGGATTTGGTCGAAGGTCCAATTCAATCTAAAGGAATGGTGCTCATTGGCATCTCTACTGACATATATGATTAAATATATGCTCAAGCCTAAGGTGCAGAAGGCATTTGCTTCATTCGAATGTTCGTTGTTCAAGTCTGTGCTCGTTCGGTCCGTCCACCACTTGTTCAGTGCACCATTACTGTCAATTTGTCACTGTGGGGCAGATCGATGTCCTATCATGTCTCGTCTCGAGCAAATGCGACAACATTTTCTGAAACGTGTCTACATTGAACAGCAACAATCTCTGCCTCTGTCCAGATTGTCATTAAGTTGCGCTAAATCAATCCACCACATCCCGAGTTTCGTTAAGGTCTCTTCTGCACTGCACAGTCAGCTGAGGCGGACATCGAGTGGTCTTCAATCTATTCAAAATGATCACTATCATGGCAATGAATACACCTTCACTGATGAAAATGGCGGCAAGGTTGCCAAGACGAACATGTCTCGGGTAAAGTCACTGAACAATGTCTACTTGATGCAACCAAGCCGAACCAAACCAAAAAGTGTCAACAACAAACAGACCAGTGAGACCAAGAGAAACTCAACGTCAAGTGTCAACAGTAATGCAACCATAGCAAACAATGCAAAAGTCAATAGGCCCACTAGACCGGGCAATTGGTCGAGGGTCCTTCCGGCCGAACACAAGCGCACAACGGTAAACAACACCAATCGAAACGAGTTGCAGTGCAAACATTGCGATCGCAAGTTTGCTTCCAAAGAACGACTCGACAAACACGTGGACATTTGTGCGAGAACATTCCTCAAACAACGTCCCGTGTTCAATTCCTCCAAACAGCGTCTGAAGGAACATTTGGAGGGTGAGAAGACAGAACATATCGACAATAAAAGTGAACAAACCGCGCAAGGCTCTAGTCCCCCTGCCAAGGTATGCAATGCATGTTCGATCGGCACTCCAGTGCTTGATGCGCCATCTTTCAATAGGATTTGTGACTATCGTTTTTATTTCTAGACAAGTCAAACAAATGGAAGTGAAACAATAAATGAAACAAATGCAAGGTTTTCCAACTGGAAGGAGACAAGACAACATTTTTTGAAAGCGATTAAAGAAGCAAAGTTGAAAAGAGTCACAAAACTAACCAGTGAAATAAGCGAATGTGATCCAAATCCAAATCCGAATGATACTTTAGTGAACAGTGAGGGAAACTTTATGTGTTGCTCCTATTGCAAGAGGATCTTTGGCATGAATGTAATCATAAAACACGAGATTATATGTGGAAAGTTGTATCGAAAAAAGCACTTTAATGTTTGATTAAACCGAAATTAATCCTTGTTGTGAATGAACTGTCTATGCTCGCTTGTAGCAACCTAGCACTGAATCTTGAGTAGAGTTGACTGTAGACACATTCTGGCGGCTCACTTGAATGGTCTTGCAAGGAATAATTGTCTTTTTCGTTTTCGACTTGTTAGACGTAATTTGGGATGTCTGGCTTGTTGATTGACTAACTGAGCTCATAACTGTTGACCGAAATGGCTTTGATGGATCGTAACGAGAAGCCACACGGGTGCTTTGCAACTTGGACTTGGATTTGCGGTTGAGACCACGTACCACAATGCATATGTTGACTGCGATCAGCACAAAGATAAGCAGACCCTGGACAACTGCCACGATTACCAATGTTTGGTTGACATTCAATTGAGTAGTACAGTTCAACACGTTTTGGAAATTGAATTGAGTCTACAAGTATTTGGTTAGATGCTAGTGTTATATGTTGCTATAGCTCAATTGAACTCACCTCGCCAGACAATATATTGTCGTGAGAGAAATAAACGTAGGTCGATCCATTAGCGTTAAAAAATCCATTGATCGATGTGTTCGTTTGGTTTAATATTTTGCATTCCGGGTAGTCCTCTTTGCAGTGCAGTTCCCCAGAATTGAGTTCTACTGAGTAGAAGTTCTTGTCCACCTGATAAACTTGGGCATCATTCTTCGTCTGTGATGGCCAAGTAAAGTCTACAGATTTGTTTTCTTGTAAACTGAACAGTTCCCGTTTATGGTCATAGGAGATGACCGTGTGACTTGGTTGCTTCAAGCTATGAATCACAACAATTTTAATCGATTGGGTATCAGCTTGATTCCAAGTGATACCATAAAAGCCATTGCCTATTCAAAATAAAATTATTTATATGCATGAAAAGACAAAATATTTTCAACTGACTTGCCAGTGAATTGAGCCAATCAGTCCTCGCGTATCTTTCAAATTCAGAGTCATATGTCATGTAGGTGAATCCGTCTTTGGCTTGTACTTCGAAGTATAACCACTGGAAAACGTTGAAAACTCGCTTGATTCCGTCAATCGCTCGACAATCAGGAAAGTATACTTCATTTGATGCGACAATTTGCCACATGAACACACATGACATATAATGAAACAACATGACGGCAAGCATTGCAAATTTGAGTGAGACTTGATTGATCTTCAATTTATGTCAAAGTAAATCGAATTAATTAAAAAATTTTATTGGAAAATGTAGTGTGCACTGTTGAAGATAGATGGCGACTGAAGTAATGTTTTTTTGTGTTGTGTTTGAATCGGAAATGATGTGCCATGTGCCTCATCAATGCCTCATTAAGTGCCGTCTTGGCTTATCACTGGACCGAACTTTTCTCTCGTTTCTCTCTTGCGTTTTGTCTAGGGTCGTCTTGTTTGCTTTGTACTTGTCAACCGGATTGGATTGATCCAGCTGTAGTGGCAGAGTGGTCATGCTATTGGTCTTGTCTGTTGGCTTACTCAATTAATCACCATGCCAGACCAATTAGCACTGTGAGGAAGCACGACCAAACCGAACAGTGTCCACAAGTGACCAAACTAATGTTCACTTACGCGGATTCGGTTTCCGAGATGACAGAACTCTCAAACAGATGCCGAATGGATCTGCATTGGATGGCACTGTGGCTGTCTCGGCTGACAAGTCCATCTATCAAAGTGACATAATTTGCCTTTAATTGCACTGCTCTGCGCTCAAGCAAGCAATTGTCCCATTGCATCTCTTCTATTATTAAACATTAAACATGTAGTCGTGTTTGCACACTTGCAGCCAATTGGCCCATAGCCCCGACTGACAGTGACACTCGCTGAAGAGCAGTGAGAAAGAGTCCTTAAAAGGATACTGCTAATGGAGCGTCACGAGCAAAAGCGAAAACAGTGTACAGACAAATGTTTAAATAGTATCAAGTGAATCCACTCGGACACCGATTCCATTGTTCTCCCATTCACACCGTTTGAACCAATTGACAGCGATGGCAAATCACCACCAGCTAACACTTCTTCACTGAAATCGGCCAAGGGCGTAGACAAATGTAGAAATGTTCAATATTGAATTAAAGCGCGCAAGTGAAACAATGAATGAAATAAACTGAAATGAGCCAATTTGCTGCAATCACCAATGGGCGCCTTTTTTTCATCTCGTCCGATCGATTGCTCGTGAATTGCAGCTGACTGCTTGTGCTGGTGAAGGAGAATTCCTTTTTTGCCCAAAAGGTGTGCCTCAATTGCCACTTTCAACCAAACTCGAGTCGACACTTCAAATCGACAATTCTGCTTTCACTTCTTGGAGGTTTACATTGGCTGGTTGTTTGCGAGTTAGTTGTTCATTCAAACACGTTATTTATTCTCGTCCTTTGCAGTTCAGAGTCCAATTGCCAACAAGCGTCAAACTGAGAGCAGAATTAGAGTGCACATTGTTGGACATTTGAAAATTCTTAATGAGCTGTGAACTATTCGAACGATTTGCCTCTGCAGCCGGCCCGGACGGAAGAATGGACTGGTGATGGCATGTCTTGTGTCGGTAGTGCATTACACGCTGTATCGAGATCACTCGGCATGTCAGCCAGTAATTGGTGTTGGATTACAATTCAAATTGCACTCGAGTTGATCTATTTTCAGACGCTTGCCTATATCGCATCTCTAAACAAATTGCCATAATTTGCGCTCACATCCGAAGACAACTAGTCGGCCCTGGTCAGCAAGCCCTTTAATGTTGATCACCTCGATTCGTCTCCATTTACCATATAATGACCAATGGTTTGGCAAGTCAAAATTGTCCAAGTGGCCATAACTAACCACATTCTATGGCGGCAAATTCAATCTATTCTCTTCAATCGCGTGACCTATTGTACAAAGTCAACTGTGGTGCATCGTTTCAAGCCACATTTGTGTTGGAGACTGTTCAATTAGTGTCATTTAGTGGACACAAAATTTCGATTGCCGTGCAGATGCGGCAACTTACTACACTCACTGGACTCTGGTTTGTTTGTGCTTGTTGGTGCCTGGGTGGAGGACACTGCAATGGTAATGCATTGGCTAACTCAAACGTGACTCAATAGTGGCGGCAAGTCATTTGCCATTTCGAAAAGCTGCGCTCGGTGGCAGTGCCACTCGTGACTGGCAATAACGTGGTTGGTATTGTCGACCGCTTGTTGGTGGCGTGTTTGATCAATTCACCAAGTGGTCTCAATGATCTAAACATACTCGTCCATTCTGGTCTTATCATTTTCACCTATGATAAATAATTTATTGCCTAATTAAAGCCATTTGGCGCGCTGACTTGGCATGTCCTAATTGATTCGATGACTGTCCTTATTGATTGGTCACGAATGCTCCACTCGATGCTACTCGATGCAGTCGGCAATGAATGGCTTTATTCATAAATAGGTGATATATCAAATATTGCAAGAATCAAGGCGCAACAGGGCAATTGGTCTAGCTCAATCGAAAGTGCTATGTACAGAATGGTGTGGGTCTGTTTGTGTGTGTGTGTGTGTATGTGTGTGTGTGTGTGTGTGTAATTTACAGGTCAAATAAGTCAATCCACAGGTAATTTACATGGCTACAAAGTGAGGCCCCTAATGCCGCTTCCGAACTGAGAGGCGTAGTAGAATGATGACTTGGTCAGGTCGTTGGCGTGGGCCGCGGCAGTGACGAACCCAAATGGATCGGTGGAGGTTTGCGAGGTGATGCCGGGTGCAATGTGGCCGCCAGAGGACTGGAACCCGTTTGAGTCGAGCATGCTGTTCATGCAAGACGTTGCGGGGCTCGATGAGTGCGCCCAGTGACCAGAGGATGAACTGACCGCGATCTTGTTAGCCATCGACAGGCTATTGGCGTGACTCATATTCGCATGGGACGATATCCAGGACGCACTGCTGGTCGGGATGGTTCCGTTAGTGCCGTCCACACCATGTCCATTGTTGTTCCCCGGAACGGATGCTGAGCTGGCAGTAAGTGAGGCAGCATAATCGTTGCTGATTGGGTTGATGTTCGAATTGTTCAACATGTTCAGCACCTATAAAGCAATTTGATCGATCACTTGCCACCAACTCTATATGTTCTAATTGAATTCGGCCCTAAATGTCCATTACCGGCGCAATTAGAGTGTGTAGTCACACGTAAAATGAGTTCATCTCCACTGGCCAATAGTGCGCAATTGGTTTGTTTGCCAGTACGCTGTTTGGTGGGCAAGCCACAAATAGGACTCGATGGTGTTCAGACAAACAAATCGCTCAAATTGTTATCGATTGGTCTTTTGTTGAGCGGATGGCACTTGAAGGCATTCGATGCCACTTGTGCACTTGTTGGCTCAATAAATTAATTCTCGATCGGCGAGTTCATTTAAATTAATTTACAATGCCAATGATCGATTCGAATGGAGTTGCGGCAGTGAAGTAGCCAATGCCGCCAGTGCACCGTTGCACACAATGCGCGGACCGATTGGCCAATAAAGCAAGATTGATTGGCCCAGTCCATTACCTCCTCGCCGATCGACAGTGGTGGTGCTGTCCGGTCACTGCCTCACTGCTCAGTGCTCGTCCTTCGACGATTAGCACTTGTTGCTCAATTATCGCCTCTGTTCGGTCTCGGTGGGTCTAATTATTTTGGCCGAGTGCACTTGCTTAGGCATCGAAAGTTCACCAATTAATTAAGATTTTAATGATCGAGATGGTAGCGAACTGATCAGTTCGGTGATGCAGTGACATTCTTGCCTTCCGAACTCACTGCCGAACCACTGGTCTAATTATAATTTCCAATGACAACAACAATTTAACAGCTCAATTTAAATTAATTCGATCGCTTTCTTCTGTCTCTAACTAGAACCAAACTTATCGCGATAACCGAGCGAGAGGCGCGAGAAGAGATAGCCAATGGACTGAGCGGACTGCAGAAAACTAATCAACTTAGAATAAGACTCACCTGAGATTGAAGTGCTGCCGATGCTGAGGAGACCGACGCCGCATAGTTTGGATCCGAGGACAGGTACGACGAGGATGGAATTGGGCGCCCATTGAGCGGGTCGTGCTGGTGGTGCATGCCTGGGGTCGAGTGGTGCATGTTGGCACACTCTGCTGCAAGGCAAACAGTGCACTTAATTAACACTGACGATTTATGGCCAGGTGACATATGAGTATGACCTGCTCACCAGCACTGCCACTGCCAGTGCTACTCTCTCGATGGCTCCCAATCTGTGCCATTACTTATTCGGTGGCCAATTCTCACAGTCTCCTTCGAGCACAACGATAACGCAGAATCGCCGAATGCAAACAGATTGTTAACATGTGAGTTTGCTTAATTCGATTTAGCAAAGTGAGCCGTAATGATTATATGCGTGGATAATAAATATAATTCCTATTACTGGAGCTATTACCAACGCTATGAATATTAATTGTGGGCATTTAGATAAATGGCCGCGGCGAGCATGTTTCCAACAGTTCCCTGTGCAGTGGTCGAATTCTTGAGCTGTTCAGAGATAAGCCCAAGTGACGACAAGCGGACGGGCAAGGCAACGCCAGAAAGCAAGTAGTGCACCCCTTAATGGTCATTATCAGATGGCCTCTCGTGATATATCGAGCCACTCGGCATGGCCCAGGTGACAAAACATCAACTCGCCAGTCAGTCCAAATGAGCAGTCCGAGTGCAGTCATATTTCTTGTGGTTGCCCATTTGCCCGTCGGTGTGTGCCGCGGTGAAGGCATCTTGATGAGCATTCTCCACAGCGCCCCATTATGACTCCTATTATTATTATTATTATTATTACTGCAGAATCGTCATCATTTATTTTCATACAAAACTCGCAGATAAACGGAGCGATAATGCCGGCTGCATAGATGGCACTTTGGTCAGGGCACAGAGAATGCAATGTTTTAATGTGACACTTTTATTGTAATTTATGTTCACCGCCAAGCGCATCATCGCCAGATTCATCTGATTAAGTGATAAAGACAGAAGCTGTGAATGCTGCGCCAGTTGTCAGTGCGGTGCGCTGTCCTCCCGATATATCATCGGTCGGTCGCCTCCATCTCGCGACCTGCTCTGCCGCAATTAGCAGCGATCCGATTCATCTGTGCTCACATTGTCAGTGTAGTGTGCACTTGCTAGTGGCCACTTTCTCCCATCATCGTGCTCGTTATATCTAAATGTGTTTAATTACGTTTCGACCATTTAGCACAGAATCAATTTTAGCTATGCCACTGATAGAAATGCCCTAATGAGTGTGCGTAATATCGCAAACCATTTAACCCCTTGATTTGAGTGAAACTACTTTCCAATTGAAAGATCGGTCACATTGCTCAATAGATCATTCCCGAGAGAACAAAGTCCACTGGACCAAAGCATTGTTCAAGGAACCAACGAGATGCTGAGCTGTTGTCAGTGCTATAGGCATGACTGTCGGCGTAGGTCACCATATTGGGAAACATGCTTAGAATGGCTAACTCACCTTGCGAAGTGCCGTAAGGATTGTTCGTGTCCGCTTGTGCAGCTGCTAGGAGATATGAGTTCGTGGCCGATGTTGAATAGGCTGCGTGCATGGCTGGCAAGGAAGCCAATGCTGCCGAGAAGCCATTCAGCTGTTGACTGCCCATCTGTTTGCGCCACCGGGCTCGTCTATTGCTGAACCAAACCTAACAGAACAGAAAAGTTAGATTAAGACTAATTGAATTAGTCGAATTAGTTGCATTGAGGATTAATTAGCAAATTGGTGAACAGTTGGTGCACCTTCGTCCAGTGCACTACTTGATCGGTTGGCCGGCCACTTGTTTGCGGCATGCCAATTGAGGGCTATTGTATCTCAAATTATAGCCCACTCCAGCCAAATCTGGCCAACTCGCTGGTCAAGCTCGTTACACCTTTAGTGAGCAATTGCCAATTGGTGCAGCGAACCTGCCTGGCGCGAGCAGATTGGACAAGTGGTCTTGACGTGTTCGTTCAAAATGGTGCGATCATGGCAGGAATTGTCATGTCACACTGGCAGAATGGACCGAACAAAGTGAGCCGCAAGAGCTATTAGTATTCGCTATTTAATTAGTGGTCCGCTGTGAGGTGTTTGGTGGTGGTCTCGTTCGATCACATCTATTGTGTATGCTTGATGGCTGCCACTCGCAACACTCCCTTTGTCAAAAGTGTAATTTCAACATGTCACGCATCAAATCAGGCTTTCGCCGGCATCAAATCGCATCGCGCAGGCATTCGTCGACTGGACAGAATCACCGCCCGAATCGGTCGCATTGTTCGGAAAACAGTATCTATCGTGTAAATCGTGGCCAGTGGCCGGCTAGCTAATCTGTCGATTATTGCGCCATATTAGATGAACAATGCAAATGTGCCATTCGCACTCGACAAATAGGTTCCTCGAAAAGTAGAGTGGCTGTTTGATTAATTGCAAATCAATAGGACAAGTTCAGAGATCACAGGTACAAATTATGTAATGCAGGCTTTAGACAAATAGATACACCATAGATTGATGGCTTGGGAGATTGTAAATTACAGCCTCCAGGCGAACGAGACTCAATCGGCCATGAGACGTGCCGCTACTAACGAAGGATTGCTGTAGATCGCCAATTCGCATTTCACTTCGCCATTTGATTGAATATTCTTTCTATGCTCAACGATGAACTGACCGACAGCCAGTACATTCGGTAGCTCAACTACCAAGGGTTCGAACTCGCTCGGTGGCAGTGGACAGCCAATTGGCAATTTAGTAGGAAGCGACCACCGCAATCGATGTAGTGGTCAGCTGTGTCGAGTGCCATTTAAATTAGAGCCTTTCAGCATAAACAGTCCATTACCAAGTGGCAAACACCTTCCAATTCACTTGACTGTCATTACCGCTAGGTTCGGTGTCTACCTGTTTTGATAGGCAAATTACAGCGAGCAGACAAAACTTTCGCAGTGTGTAATGATAGCTTGTATGATCACTCGATGCCAAACAGAGACCTTCACCGATCACTAGTCAAAGACATGCTTGCCTCCAAAACTTTTCGCTCGAATGGCAATTAACCAAATTGGCCAAATGCATCGATTGGGCTAGATACTCACTTGGACACGTGCTTCGGTTAGTTTGGTGCGTTGAGCTAGTTCCTCGCGGGTGTAGATGTCAGGATACTGGGTCCGCTCAAAGGCTTTCTCCAACTCATCCAGCTGGTGAGCGGTAAAGGTGGTTCGAGATCGACGTTGCTTACGTTTTAGGGTGAGACCAGGCTCGGCGTCACTGTCATCGCTGTCAGAATCACCAACTGAAACAAATGTCCCCAGATTAGTATTGTACATCAATAGAAGAGTTAGGTATCGACCATTGGAAAGCAGAGACAAGAAACC
Organism: Rhizoglyphus robini; assembly: GCA_023373905.1. NCBI lineage: Eukaryota > Metazoa > Arthropoda > Arachnida > Sarcoptiformes > Acaridae > Rhizoglyphus > Rhizoglyphus robini. Next base: position 4,949,193 of record JAKIJQ010000001.1, on the reverse strand, counting down.
TTATAACATTATTAATATATTAGAGCAATTAACTAGAAAGTGTGAAGTAGCCACCAAAGCCATTGACCGAATCCAGCAACAGGTTGACTCGTCTCAGCGACAAACAAATGTTATGTTCACTGTTCGTTGAGTGAAGCAAAATAAATCAATTCGGCAACCTTCTCATCTGGTATTATGATTTTGGAAACATCTCGCCGTGTCATTTAGCAAGAATAATTAGCTAATTATTTGCTTAAACACAGATTAATCATGCAAAGTGCTATTAACTTCGAGCGGTTCGTCCAAATTGGAAAATGCGATGCCGCATTCGTGCCTGCACTTGGAAAGGAGCAAGGGAGCGAGGTAGACCAGTGCGGTCATCTATCAAATCTAGTCCAATTGACACTGCCGTTTAATTAATACAAATTGCAAATATTTCTCTCATTCGATTGTCCCTCCATCGGTGCGCATGTCATTCGAACCTCACCGATTGGAGTGATTAATTGCCTAATTTAATTAAGAAGTCTGTATGGTCGACCGTGAGTGCCGACACAATTGGCCAGCGGAGAATGGAGTGCAAGCCCGATTGGCTCGGTTGCCCTGCTCGCTAGGTGTGATGCGGTATCTTTGAGCTCGGGACGGACAAATGTCGCGCTCACGATGTGCACTTTGCTCAAGCAGTTCAAAGTGTGCCGTGGAGATGGATGAGGCATGATTCGTTCATTAGTTCGTCCGAATTGGAGCCAAACGAGCACACACCGCCGCCAACGTGGACCTTCACGTGCGGCCTGCACAAAGCACTAATTAATAATTGGCTATGTTAATTGCCTCAATTACTGGGTATCGTTGTCTTTATGCAAACATGCCATATTGTTCGTCTTAACCTTTCTGGCCGCAATGTTGGTCTGAGCTGTGGATTTATTGCTTCCACCGCAAATTGAGCATTAAATTCTTCACTTGCAAAAGTGCTTCACCACGAAGCTTAGTAACGAGACAGGCTCGATTAAACCTAGCAGCGAACACATTGGGCCGAGTTAGTTTCCACAAGACCGTTGTGCCGGTCACAGATTGCCAGACTGTGCACTGGATGATCGCATGTTGTGTGTTCGGCTCGGTGCTGCAGTACTGCACCAAGTCGTACAGACCAGCCCGTCCGACCAACAACCGACGAGCCAACGAACAACTGAACAACTGAACAAGCAAACAGTCGCCTAAGTGGAGTCAGTGAAGTGCCGCACTGGGCGCAGATCAAAATAGAACAGACAGACAGAATGGAGCCAAGCAAGAATGTAATGACTCAATCTGGCACAATGGCCGTCGAGCACTTCTTGTCATTGCGCTCGGTGGCTTTGTGCGACCACAATGGTTTACGCACAATGGACGATAATTCAATTAGACTGCTACACAGTGCGGCACAGAAGCCAAATTGAGTAATCGTCGCCAGAGACGAGACCTAATTGGGTTATAATCGGCACGGAAATGTGGACAAGGCGAACATTCTCACTGCGAAAACATTTGCTCGGCCCAGTCAAGTGATTGGGCACTTGTTGGTCCAACAATAGACGAATGAGTGTCTGGATGGGCAATTAATTTCGCATTAGATTGCAACCGAGTTGGCTCGTGCAAATGAGATGTCATCGAGACTGTGATTAGTGCCACTAGGTGTTAATGTCTCTGTCCTCAAGCGAGTCAACTCACACACTACAATGCGAGTTCACTGAGTTGGCAGAATGGCACTGCCGGATGATGACTTTATCCTCGGTGCAATGGCACACTCGCAATGCACTCGCTCAGGCAGTATTGAACATAAATTAATTTCATTCCAATTGCCACTGTCGTTTAAGGCTTAAATATGACCCATTAGAGAGCCTCTATTAGCTCGCACGCTAGGAAACTATTTAACTGCTAAATTGGCAGTTCAGAACATGGCCCAAGGATTAGATTACTTCTAAATCATTATTGGACAAATGCATGCCCACTCGGCATTCTCTTAGTGGATGGCAAATGGTGCCTGGGCGCGTAACACAAGGATTGAACAGGCACAGCAATTCGAACAAATTAACTTATAATTAAGTCTCAATTCTGTGGCACTGTCAGTGCAATGTCAGTCTTGGCGAGAGCGAATGTGCAAAAATGGTTCGCTTCACAGCGGGATTCGTCTGTTGGCGGCCACTTTTGGTGGCAAAGTGTTCGGCGTTCGGCTCGATCGGGATCGTTTTGATCACGGAAAAAGTTGATAAGCCAATAGACGAGTGATGCCATCAGTGTGGTGGACAATGCTGCGGTAATGATAGTGCTCGATTGATTGCCCACGAGAGAGGTGAGCCACCGAGGATGCTGAGCCCGATGACGGCTTCACTGCGGGCTGACGATGCGTGCCGAGAAACAGTCCGCTGACCACACACAAGCTGGCTACTAAGTCGCACTAAGTGGCTGACAGAAGTGCCAAACAAGTGCCTCAACGCCGACACATCCAACGAACTCGAAGGCGCTCACCTTAGGCTTTTCGTGACTGATGCACCGACCGACTGCTAGCCATCCATGAATGTTAAGTACTTGCATCGAGGCTCTGGAAGACCGTGCGCCATGTGAAACAATGGCCCACCGGCCTCCATCTGACCACATGGACACTCGTCTGTGCAATACCGTCGAACCGACTCCGCATGGTGGCAAGTTAGCGCACACAAATATGGATTCATATCCTCACAAGACACAAAGCAAACAAACTGCTCCATTATGATTGAAACGAGAATTAATTAAGTCCGCAGCGCAATTAGTGCCACACACAAATCGATTGCTATGCTCGCTCGTTAAGCGATATCGAACGAGTTCAATGTGGCACAGACACCGACTGACATTGACTCCAGTCATCGAACCACTCTTTCCCTCTCGCAACCAATTTTGTCAGTATACAGTTCACGTGCTGGGCGCCAAGTGCTTTGCCTTTTAACAAGACCAGAGGTTAGTCCCGTCAGTAGATTCAAATCGACAGATGCACCGAAATGAGCAAATTGAATTAAATGCCAATTGCTCATTTGGTCATTTAGTAGAACGATAACGATAATTTAAAAACGATCGAGGCAACTAGTTGAGTGGCCGTAGATTGCATTGGGCGATGCATCCACTCGAACAGGTGCACTAGTGAGCTGACTCGAGTCCAGTCGGAGTCACACCGAGCGTGTGCTCGGTCTTCGCTTGGGAAGTTGACTCGCGGCCGGTAAAGTTGGCCAAACGCGTCACGGGCAACCAAGTTGGCCCAGCTCTACGCAACAATTGGATTAGCCTGGCTTTGCGTAAGTTGCTTCGGTGAAGTGAATGGCAATGGCAATGGCACTTGGCAATTTGCAGCTGTGACAAGGCACAAGCATTTGTTATTGGACCTGACAGGCAATCCGATTATGGCCACATCGACTCGAATTGATTGGTCTTTGTGTGACCTAATGAATGGCACTAATCTTTGTTTCTGTCTACTTGTTCGGAAAATTGCTGTCAACCGCGAGAATTGATTCAATCAAATTGTTTGTCACAGTGCGCAGTGACACACTGGGCGGACATGCTCTGTCTCAATCGATTGCAACGCAGTACTGAATGGATTGTACTTACGGTCACTTTTGTCGCCGCCGAGAATTCCGTCGATGGAGTGTTTGTGCTGTCCCTTGTGCATTCCCGGATCGTCTTTGGTTCCATTGGGTCCTCGTAGCAGTCGACTGATGGAAGAAACCGAAGGTGCTGTGGTACGGTCGCAGAGGCCTTCCTTGATTAGTCGGTCGCGAATTTCCCAGGAAAATATGCCTGGGTTCTCCTTACGGTACTCTTCGATCCTCTTTTCGATGTCAGGGGTGGCAACACGTGGTTTCGAGCCGCCAATGACGCCGGGCCGAATTGATCCAGTTTCCTAGGTAGAAGCGTTCAGTCGATTAGCACAATTAGCGCACTAGATTGGCTTAGAGAGCATTAGGTGCTTAGCGCACAATGGGTGTCACTATAGTCGGCACTATTCACTGCAGACACTAGCATTAATGCATTGCAATGCCACATTACAAGCTCCATTTGTCTGGATAGCTACTTGAGCACTGTATCGGACATGCACTATTAAAGCTCTATTGGCCACCATCCCGACTAGGTTAATCTGGCGGTAATGCCCGTTCAGTGGCAACCGAGATCAGTGCGGTTAGCCACAGTATCGGCTCAGGCCAGATCGGTCCCCTAATCAAGCCATTCACTGTTAATCGCTTTATTCGTTGGCCTCAGTTCGGTCAGAGCGGCAAAGCGAGAGCGCGAAAGTGGCGCATTAAATTGTCAACATTACTCGGATAGAACGGAAATTTATGACTCGATTGAGCTAATCGTTCGGTCAAAGCCATCGTTGCTGCTTGTGACGATGACTTCACTTACCTGGTAACGATTGAGAATTTTTGATACACAACCATGAGAGACTCGCAGCTGACGACTGATGACGCAAGGTCGGACACCGGCTGCTGCCAGCTCGACGATCTTCAGACGAATGTGGTTCGGCAACGGCCGACCATTGATGAACACTCCACCGAGCTGGTTCACTCTGCCTTGGCCTATAATAATGCAAATAGACCGTTAGTCAATCACTCGAACTGAGCCAACTAATTGATTCTATGTGTCGGCTATGCTCAACCCTCAACATGGCTGACATTCATTCAATATGGTTAACATTCAAAGTAGCCAGGTTGAAGAACACTAGATGGAACATTGCGCCATAGTGGCTGGTTGTTCAGTACATTTGCATAGGCTCGCTTCGTCTAGAAACAACTGGCTATATTCTAGCCGCTAGAGTAGAGCAATGCAAACAATTTGTAATTGGCGCGAGTGCTAATGCCGCACTGGCAAATGGCAATGGCATTGTTTTCCGTGCCGAGGCAAGTGTTTGGTCGGCGTTTGGTCTTGGTGCTGCTTGGTTGGCCTGGCAAGTGTACGTTCGATCGTAATTAATTGCTGCCTGTTGCGTCCATATGTTCGATGGAGTAATGCCTGAAGTAGTGACGATTGCCGTCAATGCACCATAGCTGACTAACTGGAAACAAGACAAATCCACGTTGGATGTGTCTGGCTGGCAGCACTGCTGTGCTCGTGCACGTATGGCCAAAAAGCTTTGTTTTGCGATCGGATCACTGACAAACAATGCACCACAAGATGGTCTCTACCACAAGCAACACATTCAAAGTGTTCGATTGGCCATAAAGCACGAAATTGAAATAGCTCACTCGCGGGCTCACTTTGTCCTTTTGGTCGGACAGGATGCGATGCTTGCATGAGATGAACTCCTCAGACGGTCCCGTGCTGTTGGCTCAACGATGGCTTACCTTGAAAGGGATATCCACCAAACAGTGGCCGAATGTTGAGGGACATTATCAGTAGGGTACACTGTCGAGTGGAGCTGGGAGATCGAGAAGGAGTGAGACACAGGAGAACAATCAATTAGCTAATTAGATTAGACTCGAATTAGCACACTGACGAGATTTGTAATTCGATTAGACATTGACACACATCACACACAGACACAGATGAGATAACGATACACGGTGGCCAGAATCAGTGGATGCACTGCACTGCCATGCGGACTGGCCAAGCTCGCTTTGCCGACTGTCTTATCGATAGTGAGTTCTGCAGAATAGCTTGACGGCATAATGGAAGGAGGTGGTCAACCTTCTCTCGGCACACCAAAACCGAAGTCATTTGACGCCCGTGGAAGCGATTCGCCCACAGAAACAGGCTCAGTCTGGTCGTGCTATCACGTTCTGCCTTTGTTCCCCTCGGACCGCCCCATTACGTCATTAAACGCGAGAAGGGCGGGACCACGTTGGAGGCTGCGATGAGAGCGAACACCGTTCGAGACAAGTGTGGCCAATCGAGATTTGTTCGCGCTTCCAAAAGGGAAGTTCTCCTGTCGAGTGGAAAGGCTCTCACTGAGTCGCTCAGAGCGGTACCGATTCCGTCAATAGATGCTGGGAAAGAGTGGCTCGCTGGAGTGCGAGTGCTGGCACTGTTCGACTGACCATCGATAGTGACAGGACCAGTTGGAATAATTAGATTAAATTGCCTGCTTGGACATGCTTTGTTCGCACATCGTAAAGCGAATGCCTTCCGCGCACCTTTGCCTGCCACTTCGATTCTGGCGAAGGCACTATTCGAGATTAGCTTTGTTTGCTCTGAGGCCGACAATGCGCGCTTGAATTATTACGATGCCATTCTAGACGGCCAAAGCGAGCAGCATTAATAATAATTAAGCTTGGTGGAGGCATTTGCATTGCCACAGTAAGTCTGATTTTCGGTTCTTTGTTTCTGTCACCTTGTAGTCTAATTGATGAACCAGCCGAGTGTCACATCTGCGACCAGCTGAACAACACTTCGCCCATCTCGAGATTACCGAGTCGTCATTTATTATCGAGTCGAGTGGCGAAATAGGACTCGATCCGAGCTGCCTGCCACCGAGGCACAACAGACGAGTTTGGCTCGGTAATCGGCTCCTTCACGTCGGTCTGATTAGCATGAGAACACGCATGGCGACTGTGCAGACAGAGCGCGTCTTCGAGCTAACACCTTGCTCGATGTGCACCGAATGCAATTATGCGCCCATTTGATTCCATTAGCAAGCTTCATTATAGAATGGAAATTATAATTTCTCCATGGATTAAGTAGAAAATTGAGCTCGCCTCACCACCGATTTCAGCCGTCTCGCTTTGCGTACTAAAAACTGGACAACTTGTGAACAACCAAAGTCTCCCCTGCTTCCCCTGTCACCAGACCAGTGGGACACCCCAGCTCATTCCAGTACTGACGGTCAGTTGTCCATTGAGATGTTATTGGAATAAAATGATTGATTTGTACTCACTAATGAGAGAACCCCTTGAGCACATGGTAAGGCAGAGTCCCTTGTGACCGACAAGTCTCACTCGTTTCCGTGTGAACGCTTCGCTTCGGACAGAATCGACCGCCGGCTTAGGCCACAGTCACTTAGCTGTCAATTGTGTCAATTGCTCGTTTAGTCGCTCATGAATGAGTCTGATTGTTCACAACAGAGCATTCTTTGTGAGACAAGTGAAAGCGATGCTTCGAGAGATCAAATTTCATTGGTGGGCGTGAGGAGGTCAGAAGGCAACGACAACAGTGAACTGGTGGTGATGGCACTGTAACCAGCCCTACTAATAAGTGCTAATTGGCACAAACAAGTGACAGAATGGCAGTAATGGCGTTTAGTGGTGAGGTGCGATCACTCCCACACGCACCAATCAACCGACAACATGATAGATCGCTTTTTAATCAGACAACCAAACTAGCTTAGCATTCTTCACTGTTCAATAAATCAAAGTTCCCTTTGAGATGACATCGACCAAATTGGATGAGCTAATCAGTGGAGCGGACCAATTCGGTCGGAACCGAACCAACAATTGAATTGAATTGAATTCAATTTCAAGTCACCTTTGCCCGGTTGGAACTATAGGCAAGTGCAAATTGAAAAATTTAGCACCTGTGAGAAGTCAATTAAAGTGTAATTAGAATTCATTGCCTCTCCATTATTGGCTAATTTCTCAATTAAATCGAAAAGTCGTGCTTCCATTATTGATTGCGCTGGCCAGCACACCGTGGACCAGTGTGAGCAATGGAAAGTGGCCAAACAGAGTGAGGCGAAGAGCGAGACCAGATTGGCCACCGATCGGACAAACTGCCGAGTGCGACCAAGAGACCACCCGTGCTGGGCAGAATAATTCATTTTGTTCCGTGACAAGTCAAGACTGACCGAGTGAGAAGTCAACGCAAACACAATGCAAACACGAACGGAACAAGCGAACACACGCACCGATCGATCGAGCTATCTTTGTAGTGCCGCACATATTCGTGTTCGCCAATGTACTGCTAAATGGAGAGTCACGTTTTGTCAACTCGAATCAAATGGCAGGCCCGCTGTCTCATCCGATTATCGATCTATTCTCACTAACATGCACTAAAGTGTTTGCAAATAAGCGAAACAAGTGCCTATTTTGCAGTGGCCACGATGCTCTACAAACAAACAACCAATGGTGTCAATCAAGCGGTAATGACTTCTCACTAATGAGACCGAGTAACATTGTTTTGCCATTCAACGCCGTTGAACCAAATCATTCACTTGTTACATACCTTGCCAGCCTAATCAAACGGATCTGTCTCAGCATCTCCAATGACCATTTGTTCGGTCTTATTTGCCATCTGTATTACAATAGAAACTGTTGACAAGAATAGCCAGGGACAAAAGTGACAATGCTCTCCTCACTAAGTATCACTTGGCTGTTCGGTAGTCTTGCGGTTCTTATTATTGACTGTTCGGATCTGAGGTGGCCAATTGTATCAATAGAACCAATGTACTGGTCAAAAATGGCGTTAACATGTTCGCAAATAATCGGTCGCTTTCCTCCAATGGAGTATCAAAGCAGAAAATCTATCCACACAAAAGATCAAATCTGTCTATTTGCTCGGATCGCGTGGTTCGCTTTATAGCCGTTCTTGCCGCCTTGATTTATCGATCCCATTAATAACTGCATTGGGGATGTTTGCTCAATGACTATCTCTGCTTCGATGCGATCGTCAATATGTCTGCGTTTGCTTTGAGCTATTAGTTCTTCTGTCTATGTGAGTAGCGTGTTGGCAATTTGTCTTCCATTCAACTGGTGCAAATAACTCAGAACACAATTCTGTCCTTTTGACCAAGTGGTGCAAATTGGCATAGATGATTTTCAATCATATTTGAACAAACGATATTTTGCAGCCGAAAAATAATAAAATTTTCAGTGATAACTCAACTTTTTTAAGGAAAAAACTTTTGAAAAAATCACATAAATGACATAAAATTTATGTCATAAATGATTGAATAGATTGAAGAAAATCGATCATTGAAGAATGTAAATAAATAAAAAACGCAGACAAAAATGCATGTTAAAATAACAGAATTAGTTCAACTAATGAGCAAGTGGTGCCATCTACGTACAAAAATAATGCTAGAAAAATAAGCAGGAGCAAAACAAACAGGACGCGAAACGAGTGGCCTCCTCACAAGTAGTCTGAGAACATTGTCAACTCGACATGCTGAGTCATGCAATTTGCCATAATAAGAAAACAAATTTATTTATTTATTTAGTCATAATTATACAGAATCATATATATTTTGCTTATAAAATATACTTTGCATTTGAAATTACTATATAAAATTATTCTAACAATTTATACATGTAGTTGGTAAAACGGTAAAGAGACAAATGCGTGCAAGATTAAGATGAGATAACAATCGTATGGAACCACAATGCAAACGTAATTCATCGTATATGATATATAATTAACATATGACGCTAGCTTTAAATATAAAAATTAAATCATCAAATTTCCGTCCATTTGGATTAATCATTAGAGATTAGAGTAAATTGCTCAGCACTACTGCGGAGCCATGTGTGAAGCATTGGCGATGTTGATAGGAGCTCCTGAAGGACGCATGCTGTGAGAATTTAAACGGGATGTATTTGATGAATGTTTGCTTGAATAGTTGTTATTTGAATTAATTGGAGACTGGTGTTGACTCGAGTTCGCATACGCTCGAGTAGGCTCGGATGAATTTGTTGACAATTTTGAAAATTGAAGCAAAGTTTCAGGAAAATTCGGAGGAGTTGCGGGAGTATTTGCAGGAGTGCACATCTAAGCAAAATTAATTGATAAAAACAAATATATATATAATTTTTCAAAACAAACCGGATGAAAATGGTTATTTCCGTGCACAATTGCTGAGTCTTGCAAGAATATACTCAACGCAGTCTGAAAATTTGTTCGATGAATTTTTAAACTATTAAAAGCAAAGTTTACCTCAAATTGCCAATGTGCTGCTTGAAGCAATTGTTTGGCTTGATCGTGTGCACAACCAGCGGCCACAACAAACTGATTAATCATCACCTGCTCGCGCAAAGAATCCATGATGAAGGGATTGAGCCAAATCAAGTAGTTACTATATGATATAAAAGTTAATTTAGTTGAGTAAATCTAAAATGGACAAAAACACGATACTTGTGTGAAGTGACTAAGCTTGAAATGCCAAACAAGTCAATAAATTGCAATGCGTTTAGTGCTAGTTACCAGAGAGAATGGAAAAACGAGAAAAGGCAAAAGATTGACAAAAGTGACGATTCCAAGAAGAACTTGGTGGGTCCAGAGTAGTTTGAAACTAGTTGAGATACAACGTGGTCAGAGAAACAATGGCGAGCTGGCTCGAGTGGATCGGTGTGTCGGGCGAAAACAAAACAAGCCAACAACAAACCGCGACGATAACAACGACGACAACGACACTGTACGGATATAGCGTTGATGGCTTGGGAGCGATCGGTGGGCGCAGTGTGTAGCCGACTAGACTGGGACTGGGCATCGATTGGGACACAACAACAACAAGACGAGCACTGCTCACTGCTGGTGCTTCTGCCACGGCAATGTTTACGCTGGCTGCGTGGTGAGTGCAACACTCACATTGACCACTGCCTCCGCACAAGGACGAACTCGTCGAGCCAAACGACGCAATCGCGCGAGGCGACAATGTGCAATCATGCCGTCCGAATGGCGACCGACCGGGCACCAAAACAAACTGCCTTTGCCGTTTGTTTGTTTTGCTCGGCGTCTTTCGGCGACGCCGACAATGGCGCCACAAGTCAGCGGCGGCGGCAAACAAGTCGCGATAGGGGAAAGTGATGCCAAGAGATGCCAATTGGCCATCGCTATTTGCAATTGGCTCACTTGTTTGGCTGATGCTGATGCTTCATGCAAACGTGTCCAAACTAAGTGACTACTTTTGTTGGCTCATCCTTCAATGGCGCATTTCCACTGGTCAGACGACAATCGAGTCTAATTGTTGGCCTTAACCTTGAAGTGCAAGCATGTTCTTACCGACCATGGCCGCTAACAATGTCAACCTGTGTGGTTCGATTAGCAATTCAAGCCAATCAAAGTCCTTTAACCCACAAAGTCTGGTCGCGTGCAGTACAGGTACTGACGGTATGACGGTATGACGGTATGACACTGACACCATATTGACCACTGCCTCTTGTCCGTTTGTCAACTTGAGCAAATTCGCAAAACGACAAGCAGTTTTTGTTTTGTTTTTGAGTGCTTTGTGAGCCGATCGACCATGTCTTATGTATTGGATGCATTCATTTGTTTCAAAGGACAGTGGATTATGATAATTTATACATTTGTTAATCCGTGTATGACTGTAAATCATTTGTAATCATGAATACCTAGGCGACATCTTTCGGGCAGACATCTAAGCAACGTTCAGTAAGATTTACTTTCGCATTGAGATGTCGCTACAAATTTCAGGGAACGTCAATGTAGCCCAGCTAATGCACCCAATATTTGAATGTGCCTAGTGTCTGCAAACTAATAGAATGTTCATATTGCCTAATGTGCCTAATGGTATGCCTTTTGGGCCACATAGTGACTCATTGACAAATGAATAGTTTGGTCGGGGCTGTGGCCAATTGGGGTCAAGTGTTCAGTTCGAGGTCAATAATGACTTTGAGAAGTTTGCTAGTGAACTCTGGTGTGAGCTGTAGAGCATGCGTGAAGGTGCGAGTCGGGTTGAGTGGAAGGCGAGGTGCGTGTGCGTGTGGCAGGACGCCGCAGGATTGAGCTCGATCGAGGACGTGCCTGTGGTGTGTGTGAGCACTCGAACCAGACGAGCACCAATCGCTCTCGCCAACATAGCTCCCTTCGTGTGCTTCGGCTTCACTCATTTCGTTGGTTCATCTTTGCTAGTCTTGCTTCGACAGTCTTTCTCTCCGAGCAGTGTCGAAAGGTCCTCTGTTCGACTTTGTTGGCCAGCTCCCCACCAGCCAAGCTGCATCTTTGTACTGGTCTGGCAGATATCTGATTAGCAACTGCATCAATGTGACGATCGACAATTCTTCCATTCTGCTGAGCAGTTGGTGTAGTGCTGGGCTGTGCTCTCTCCACTCAACTTGTTTACTTCTGTTGGATGTAAACTTTTGTGCGTGCTTGTGCTGTGTCTGCTGCAGGTCTTCCTCCTCGTTTGCAAGTTTTCAAGCAGAAACATCTCCAAAACGATGGCTTCAGTAAATCCCAGTTCTAATGTGCGAGTCAACGAGGACGAACAACAATCTTTGCGCGACTGTGAAAATTACGTTCAGCATCATAACATTCAGCAGATCTTGAAAGACTGCATTGTCCAGCTTTGTGTTAGTAGGCCTGAGAACCCTATCACTTTTCTTAAAGAATACTTCACTTCGCTCGAAAAGGTAAGCAAAATGCACAGTATCAATCACTTACTCAATCAACTCAGTAGACAATTCTTTTATTTTCGTTCATCATTGATCATCTTGGCTATACCTGATCTTATTAATAAGATTTATTATTATTGTAGTAGGTCGGTATATCGATCTTGACTCTTTATTGCATAGTTTCATGTTGCAATGATTGTTTTCAATCGTGATGGCATTTGATACTTTAGAATACTTCTGTTGCCATTCATCTATTCTATGGCAACATTATACACGTACTTGGGGTTTGAAGATCTCTTCGCCCAAACATCCTTGTTTGTTGTATATAAATGATGAGGAAAGAGAGACTTATTTTACAAAATAGAACTCAAAATGTTTTCATTTTGGCAGAGAAGATATTCAAACTCGACTGACATTATGGGAAGAAGAGTATAGAGCGCGAGTCAATCTTAATATAGTGCAAGCCAGATCACACATTTCGTCGCTTGTCACTCCACTGCACTCATACGTGTCTCAGCATCGCATATTTGAATCACTTTGTCCTCGCCAATAATTACCCTATCACATTTATGTAAGCCCGTTTCCAACTAATTGGCAGTTTAATTTCCTAGTCTACCAAATAATTACTGCTTTGATTCAAACAACCATATTCGTTGTCAGTAATCACGTACTGTCCTGCACTGTCGCTCAATTGATTATGTTGCCTATCAGTGCTTTATATTTCATGCGGTGCCACAGTAAATGACAATCTATCTAGCAGACAATTTTCAAGCCGTAATAACCATATTTTGGCTCATCTATGGCTTTTCTGTTAAGATAATGCCTCATCAAAGGTGTTTGTTCATCTGGCGCTATTTGCCGGCTTGAGTCGCTTTTGCTTGTAATGCAAGAATGTGACTATTTGTCAAAATGCAATTGAAGCCGTAATGTCATTAAAGCATTAAATGAACTAAACCAAGTTTGCATCTCGCCACCAATCAAATGTGACCAAACCAGTCTGTAGGATATGCTTTATTTCAATAATGCGATAATTGCTTGACAACCACCATCTCCGAATTAGTGCATCGTAAATGCTTTCCCAATGAGGTATCATGTCTCGTCTCTATTGTGCCACTTTGTCCTCTTGACTTTATGGCTGTTTAGACTTTGAATTAGGCTGCCCAATATATGTCGAATCACGACCATTTGTCAAATGATACATTCTGGCTAATTGCATGTTCGCATTAGTGCTTTGTTTCTGAATCGACTGAATTGTTACAAGGTATGAAGTATCTCAATTTCTGTTTCTGTCAATGTCTCTTTTGCCTCACCTGCATTTAGTCACCAACACGGCATTTCTATTTTACTTCTATTTTTGCTTTGTCTATTGCCACGTATTTGTTTTCTCTAGTTGATGTCACCATTAACGTGAATTTGTCGTAGATTTTCTGGCATATATTCAAGTTTTGTTTATGCATTCCTGTTGCTTCTGTTTGCTAATTGCTATACTAGTAGTGATTTATTAAGGCATTTTTCTATTTTTATAAACTTTTTGAATGTATTTTTGCTGTTAATACATTCATGCTATGAATTTGCGAGTTTTTGTTGGAGGATATTGATTATGACTTGCTTTGCTACAAATTTCTAATCTTTGTTACCTTTTTTTTTGCAGGAAAACCAATTGAACTCTCAACCAAAAGCGCCAATGTCGCCTGATACTGAACGAGATGAGGACTTGTCTCCTCTTCCTACCATCACTACAAGGACTAGGCGTGGAGGAGTTTCCGCTGAAACTTATAGCGAGGAAGATGCTACCAACTATGTCAAAAAGGTGTGTTTTTCTTTACCTAAGTACATGACTTATTCTGTTATTCTATTCCGTTAGATTGTTCCCAAAGATGAAAAGACAATGGCATCATTGTCAAAATCAATCGAAAAGAGTGTTTTGTTCACCCATTTGGATGATAATCAGCGGACAGATATTTTCAATGCCATGTTCCCAGTCTTGCATAAAGCCAGCGAATATATTATGAAACAAGGCGATGAAGGCGATAACTTTTACATTATTGATGAAGGCACAGTCGAGGTAAGTTTTGTGTTCTTTGCTACCTTTGGTACAATCTTAGCATTTATATATTTCTAGGTATTCGTCAACGATCACCCTGTAACGACAATATCCGAAGGTGGTAGCTTTGGAGAGTTGGCACTAATTTATGGTACTCCACGAGCAGCGTCGATTCAAGCAAAGACTGGTGTAAAACTATGGGCAATTGACCGTGATACCTACAGAAGAATTCTTATGGGTCAATTTATCAAAAAGCGAAAGATGTACGAAGAATTTTTATCGAAAGTAAAAATATTAGGTATTTTTATAGAATACTTTATTGTCATTTTATTGATTGTTTCATTTCGCAGAGAGTCTCGATTATTATGAAAGACTTACTGTGGCTGATGCACTAACTCCGGTGGAATTCAAAGATGGTGACATAATAACAAACCAAGGTGAAGCTGGAGATGAGTTCTACATTATTGAAGAAGGAACCGCTATTGTGCTACAACGGAGATCCACAGACGCTCCTCAAGAGGAAGTGGGTCGTCTTGGAAGATCGGATTATTTCGGCGAAATAGCTCTTCTCTTCAACCGACCGCGTGCGGCAACTGTCAAAGCACAAGGCCCTTTGAAATGTCTTAAACTTGACCGTGACTGCTTTGAGCGACTCTTAGGACCTTGTGCTGATATATTGAAGCGCAACATGGAGAACTACAATTCACTGATTTCATTGTCTGTGTAAAAAGGCTTTATATATATTATTTATGTTCATTAAGTTATATCCGACTGGCTGTAAGCGAAGTTGTAATATACCAATGTATCGAATCGAGTTAACAGTTAACAGTTAGTTCAGCTCACCAGTGACCACTCGCACCGCTACTGCAACCAGGCTCAGATTGTTCTAGCCACCTAGGTGGCACCTACCTATTTATAAATACACTAACATGGTAGAAAGAGCTCCCGCCACTCGGCACTACACGCCACCGTATTCGGTCTATTTAGCTGGCCCCAGTACGTACTGATTGTATGATTTTATGCTAGTGCAACCTATTCTCTCTGTTTGCTGCTTTTATTCTCTAATTAATATTCTCTCAATTTCAGTGCGCTTGTCTGCCTTGTTTGGTCGATCCTTTTGGTCCATTACGGATCAATTATTCATTCATTCACTGCTTTGTCAATGCCATTTTGGCAGATGTGCCAATATCATGAGTAGGCCTCTCCTCTCTAATCGCTTTCACCAGTAGCAACCAGCACTGCCACACTGGTTACCCCTATTTACTTGGATTGCAGTTGCGTCCACTGTTGCTCATGGAATGCAGTCACACATGATATGTCATTTCATGTAACCCATATCCAGAAAGTTTTTAGATTATTGCCCAGCATTGTATTACAATTATTGAGCAGGTCAAATTATATTGCTTCAGAGACCTACGAGAATCAATTGGTCAATCAATTAGTCACTAAATTTGAGTGTCAATCGTGGTTTGAGCTACTGTGATGCATTTGGAACAGGTGTGGTTCTTTAGCAAGTGAAGTAATCATCGGCAAGCCGGGCCAAGAAGGTGTCAGTTGGTGTAGCAATCATTTACCGGATGCCGCCAAAAATGTTCGTTTTACATTGGTGGCTGTGATGAGGAAGAGTGCGCAAGCGCACATAGCATCCGTTGAGATGGAGAGCAGTAGCTCATGAGTTGGTAGGTGGGCGTGTGCCGGTACAGTGTGTGTGGAGGGCAACGGAGTGGCAGCATGGGTGGCGCTGTCCGTTGGCGAACAAAGAGAGCCACTTGTGACAAGTTGTGAGTGCATTTGGCAGACTCATCGCAAGGAGGCAACTGCTGTGGAGTGCCACCGCTGCCTCAGCCTGTTACATAAGCATTGAACATACAGACCACATCGTACTGACCGCTGTCACCGATTGCTCTCGCCGATTACTCGATCCACTCTTGTTCACCACCGATCAACTGTCACTTGTCACTGGTAGACCGTTGGTGACACGGCACCTTGTGCCTTCCCTTCCCTGGTTGAGCTCAAACTTTGTCTTCCATCTACGCCACGTCTATGTTGACATTTGTGTCCATTTGCTGAAGTCCGTCCTTGGAATCAACCTGTCATGTCTCCTGCCCGCACCGAAGTGAACAACAACACTTCTAATAGCAACACCAACAACATGGAAACAGATTTTAAATTCTTGTCCGTTGATCGGACCATGGTGTCCGACCCTACCAAAACTGCTGAGTGGTCAGCAAAGCGTTTAGTGTGGATTCCTCACGAATCTTTAGGCTTTGTATCTGCCAGCATCAAGGTGGAACGAGGTGATGAATATGAAGTTGAAATCGTCGAATCCAATAAGAAATGTGTTGTCAACAAAGATGACGTCCAAAAGATGAATCCACCGCGCTTCAATAAAGTCGAAGATATGGCTGAATTGACATGTCTCAACGAAGCTTCTGTTCTTCACAATCTCAAAGATCGTTACTTTTCTAGCTTGATTTATGTAAGCATCATTTTATCAATAGCTTATTCTTGATCGAATTTTGTTTTGCCAATCGTTTAACTATAATCCAATTTCGTTGATAGCAACCTGTTGATTCTTTTGATTTTAACGGCAATATACAATTTTACAATAGTGAATTTTAATTTTTCCAATCCTCTAATAATAGACGATTTTATATATTGCTTATTTATGTTATGTTTAGTTTTAAGGCAAATTCTTTTCTCGTGCAATATAGTTGTGTAAAGATTACATTTAAGCCAACCTTCACTCCATAACGTCAAACGCTTTCATTCTCATGATTGCAGTTAGGAGTCGTAATGGCACCTTCTCTTTGTTAGATGTGTGCTCAAAAGGGTGCACTCGGTTGTAGTGTTTTGAGCTAAATTGCCTCTTAGCGTATTGATAACCATTACCATCTGCCAGGTGTCAACCGATTTTTGATTAAACCGGAGATGGCTAATAATTTGCATTATTTCTATTACCATTCTATGAGCGAATCTTGACATATCTACATTGATTTTAATTAGTGCTTTATTCGCATTACCTCAACAGGCAATGAAAACTCGTTTTCCTACCATAGGTAACAGGCGCACATCACTAGTACAGCTCACATTCCAAGATCGCATCACTTGCTAGTTGCCTGTTCACTAAACACTTGCAGTCATTCACTTAGGGCACGTTCATTGTGACCAATTCGTTCAAATGGCGGCTTTAGGAATGCATTCCGCTTTACTTGCTTTCTCCGAACAGCTGCATTCCTTGTCGTCTGTATTCTTTCTGCTTATTATGCAACAGCACAAGATGACAAATGTTTCTAATTGATTCGCTCGCACTCTTAGTTTTTATTGTACATAGACTTGATTGAGGGTTGCTACGTTTTCATATTTGAGTTACGACCTCCTTTTGTATAACCACTTGATATTGTCAATTTACTAACGGATAAACTTCGATACATTCTACTTATAACGTCGCAAAACAATTTATGATCAGAGCTACATACATTATTAGTAAATATACAAGGATATGCTTATTGTACAAGTGTGAAGCAATACTTTATTAGTCATATTTACCACAGTAATCCTTATTGACTTTTATGATTTTTATTGTAGTTTGTGTCCGTTTTGTTGATTAATTTTATCTTAGAAATTCGCCGCATATACAACTTTGTTTACGAGCTTTTTTATCTATTCGATCTTGATATATACGTTTCATATTTTTATACTTTAAAAAATATTTAACTCATATTTCACGTAATCTCAGTATTATATGATTGGTTTAACCTTGTTCAATTTTATTATTTGGGTAGAATATGGAAGTATATAGTAAATTTATTATTATTAGCTGCTGTTTTATTTGGTCTTTTAAATATAAACCTTATATAAATTGCGCCAATAAGTATATACATTTTAAACGTTATTATTTGACATTTGTGATTGACATTGGCACAAGTGTGTATTGGCAATTAGTTTGTTTTGTGCATTCACAAGTGTTGGATTGCTCTTCAGTCACACCTTGATTGCTAACGATTGCTATCCTACAACTTGTTTGCATTCCCTAGCGTACGTTCAAATTGCATTTGACACAGGCGTGTTTGGCATTTGCTTGGTTTCCACTTTGAATTCGAAATGTTGACTATTGTGATGTTGCTAAAATAAATAGTAAATAGACGAACTGTTACGAATTTCTATAGCATTGCTGGCCATGTAACAAGCTTCATAGACAAGTTTTATCGAAAGGAAGGATGTTTGTTTTGCCATTTTAATGACATTTGACGAATTTGATAAACTGTCAAATGTCGCTTGAATTTTGTTTCTATTAAAAGTAGCTCTAAATATTAAATTGTCAAATGTTCATAGAAATGTGGATTTTGCCTTGGATAAAAATAACTAAATGTATGTTTATCTTTTGTGACAGACATATTCTGGCTTGTTTTGTGTCGTTGTCAACCCATACAAGAAGCTGCCTATTTACACCGATAAAATAATCGACCATTACAAAGGAAAGAAGCGTCATGAAGTGCCTCCACACATTTTCGCAGTTACAGATGGTGCCTACCGTAGCATGCTACAAGGTATTTCCGCTTTGAAGTTATCACAATCGTTAACTTATCCACTTTGTTGCAGACCGGGAAGATCAAGCCATATTATGTACTGGTGAAAGTGGTGCCGGAAAAACTGAGAATACCAAGAAAGTTATTCAGTATCTAGCTTACGTTGCATCCTCAAAACCAAGAAGCGGTGCTTCTGTTATCCATTCTGTATGTACTATATTGTGTCTTAAATTGTTTATTTATTTCTTTTGAATTTGATATTTAGGGAGAGCTTGAACAACAACTACTTCAAGCTAATCCTATTTTGGAAGCATTTGGAAATGCGAAAACGGTTAAAAATGACAACTCATCTCGTTTTGTAAGTTGACACGTCGCTTCTTACATATATAAAGCATTTTTTAATTTTTTAGGGAAAGTTTATCCGAATTAATTTTGATGCATCTGGCTTTATCGCTGGTGCTAATATCGAAACTTGTATGTTTCATTGTATTTATACAATGTGTTAGTATTAATTTTGTTTGAAATTAGATTTATTGGAAAAATCAAGAACTATCCGCCAAGCCGTGGATGAAAGATGTTTTCACATTTTTTATCAATTATTAAATGGGACTCTGCCTGAGCAAAGGCGTAATATACATTACTAAAATTGTCCATAATTGTTATTAATTAATTGTTTATTAGAGGAATTTTTACTGGAAGATGTAAAAAATTATACTTTTTTGACTCATGGAGCTGTTCCGGTTCAGGGAGTGGATGAAGCTGCCGAATTTAAGAGTACCGTTCAAGCCATGCAAATTATGGGCTTAAATACTGAAGAACTTAGTGGTATGTACTTTTTATTAATATCGGTTATTTTATTATACTTATAATTCCAATTAAATTATTTTAGCCATTTTCAAAGTTGTTTCTGCTGTTATGCTATTTGGAAATATGAAATTCAAACAAGAACGTAATTCTGATCAAGCAACGTTACCTGACAATACTGTTGCACAGAAAGTGAGCCATCTTTTGGGCTTAAATGTTTCTGATATGATCAAAGCATTTTTGCGCCCCAGACTTAAAGTGGGTCGTGATTATGTTACCAAGGCTCAAACAAAAGAGCAAGTGGAATCATCGGTTGAAGCAATTGCCAAAGCTTGTTATGAACGAATGTTTAAATGGCTTGTTCATCGAATTAATCGTAGCCTCGATCGCACAAAAAGACAAGGTGCTTCTTTTATAGGTATTTTGGATATTGCTGGTTTTGAAATTTTTGAGCTCAATTCATTCGAACAACTTTGTATCAACTATACAAATGAAAAACTTCAGCAGCTTTTCAATCACACCATGTTTGTCTTGGAACAAGAAGAATATCAACGTGAAGGTATTGAATGGAAATTTATTGATTTTGGTTTGGATCTCCAACCAACAATTGATTTAATTGAAAAAGTGAGTACTTTGTATTTATTTTATTCTTATTAACAATTTTTTAAAAATTGCTTAGCCAATGGGAATTTTGGCTCTTCTCGATGAAGAATGTTGGTTTCCAAAAGCTACCGATAAAACTTTTGTTGACAAATTGATGACATCTCATAATGCACATCCAAAATTTCTTCGGACTGATTTCAGAGCTAATGCTGATTTTAGTATTATTCATTATGCTGGAAAGGTAAAGATTAAATTATCTCGCTATTTTGCATGTTTTTATATTTTATATTATATTTATTGTTTTAGGTTGACTATTTGGCATCACAATGGCTAATGAAAAATATGGATCCCTTGAATGAAAATATAGTTTCGTTGCTGCAACAATCTACCGATTCTTTTGTTGTTCAAATTTGGAAAGATGGTAATTTTCGTTTTTTCTCTGATTTTTAATTTTTTAAATTTTTAAATGTGTTTGTAGCTGAAATTGTTGGAATGGGTGTTGCTACCCTGAGTGGTGATACCCAATTTGGTGCTAGAACAAGGAAAGGAATGTTCCGAACTGTGTCTCAACTTTACAAAGATCAACTGTCTAAACTGATGAACACTCTTCGAAATACCAATCCTAATTTTGTTCGTTGCATTATTCCGAATCACGAAAAAAGAGCTGGAAAAATTGATGCTCCTCTTGTATTAGATCAACTTCGCTGCAATGGAGTGTTGGAAGGAATTCGAATTTGTCGACAAGGTTTTCCTAATCGAATTCAGTTTCAAGAATTCAAACAAAGGTGATTCTTTTATTTTGGGGTTAACATTAAATTAATGTTTTTTTTTAGATATGAACTGCTTACACCCAATGTTATTCCCAAAGGTTTTATGGATGGAAAACTTGCTTGCGAAAAAATGATAGCCGCTTTGGACCTTGATCCTAACCTTTACCGTATTGGTCAAAGTAAAATCTTTTTCCGTGCTGGCGTATTGGCACAATTAGAAGAAGAACGCGATATGAAAATATCCGATTTGATCATTAACTTTCAAGCCTGGTGCCGTGGTTTGCTTGCAAGGAGAAATTATCACAAACGACTTCAGCAGCTTAATGCTATTCGAATTCTTCAAAGAAATTGTGCTGCATATCTTAAGTTGAGGAATTGGTCCTGGTGGAGACTGTACACTAAGGTTAAACCACTTTTAGAAGTCACTAAGCATGAGGATAAATTGTTGGAAAAAGAAGATGAAATCAGACAAATGAAAGATAAACATAGTAAAGTTCAACAGGAACTTATTGAAATTGATAAAAAATGCCAAACTCTTTTAAATGAGAAAAATGAATTAACTGTTCAACTTCGTGCCGAAACAGAACTTTCCAACGAAGCAGAAGAAGCTCGTATGCGTTTGATAGCCCGTAAAACCGAACTAGAAGAAATAATACACGAGCTTCAAGCCCGCGTTGAAGAAGAAGTCTTGCAAACTCAAAAAGTAAATCAGGAAAAGAAAAAATTACAAAGCGAGTTTCAAGATCTTGAGGAACAGCTTGAAGAGGAAGAATCTGCCAGACAAAAATTGCAAATCGAAAAATTAACACTCGAATCTAAAAATAAAAAACTCCAAGAGGATTGTGCTATTATCGAGGACTCTAATAACAAACTTGCCAAAGAGAAAAAGATGTTAGATGACAGACTTGCTGAGATAGCCAAGACAATTTCAGAGGAAGAAGAAAAGTCAAAACATTTGTCAAAATTGAAAATTAAACACGAAAATACTATTGCTGAAATTGAGGACAGACTTAAAAAAGAACAAGAGGTAATTATTATTTTTTGGATTTTGTGTTATTATATAGGACCAATTTTCATTGTCTTAGAGATTCTTTGATGCATGTATATAGAAGTTGCTAATTTAAGAATTTACTTATTACTTAAGCTAATTTCTATTTTTATTTTCTAATTATAGTCTAAGAGCGAAATTGAACGTATTAAGCGACGCCTTGAGACTGAATTGAATGACTCGAAAGAACAATTAAATGAAAAGAATTCACAACTTGAGGATTTACAGAATCAACTCAGCAAAAAAGAAATTGATCTGAGTCAGTCTCTACTTCGTGTTGATGAAGAAAGTGTTCTTCGCTCTCAGATATCCAAGACGCTGCGCGAGGTAGAATCTCATTTGGCAGAGGCTCAAGAAGATTTGGAATCAGAAAAGCAGGCACGGGTAAAAGCGGAAAAACAAAAGCGAGATCTAAATGAGGAACTTGAAGCTCTCAAAAATGAACTCATGGATTCTCATGATGTTACTGCTGCGCAACAGGATCTGACACAAAAGCGCGAACAAGAGTTAGAACGACTTCGAAGAAGCTTAGAGGAAGAATCTAGTCAGCACGAACTACAAATTCAGGATTTGCGACAAAAGTATACTAAAACGATTGAAGAACTTAATGAAACTATTGATAATCTGAAAAAATCTAAGTTAACTATTGAAAAAGCCAAAACCAATCTTGAAACTGAAAACCAGTTAATGACTAACGAAATTGCCAACATGAATTCTTCTCGTCAGGAAACTGATCGTCGTCGTAAACAATTAGAATCACAACTCCAAGAATTAACTTCCAGGTTTAATGAAGTTGAGGCGCAAAAGAACGAACTCTTCGAAAAATCAAATAAAATTCAACAAGAATTAGATGCTGCTTTACTTCAGCTAGAAGAAGCAGAACGACGTGCTAGTCATGCTAATAAAAATAATAACACTCTTAATGTCCAATTGACAGAACTTCATGATCTTCTTCAAGAGGAAACCAAACAAAAATTGTCTATCAACTCGCGATTGCGACAGGTAGAAGGTGAACGGGATGCTTTGCAAGAACAAATAGAAGAGGATGAAAACAACAAGAAAAATTTCGAGAACAAATTAGCTCAACAAGCAGGTACCATTGCTGAATACAAAAAGAAAATTGAGGAAGATGTTGAATTGTTGACCATTTCCGAGGAGAACCGAAAGAAAGCCGCAAAAGAACTTGAAGTCGTTTCACACCATCTCAACGAAGCTCGTGCTAATGTTGATAAATTTGAAAAGTCAAAAAAGAAATTGCAATCTGAAGTTGACGATTTAAACATCGAAATTGAAAATCAACGTTCGAAAGTATCGGAACTTGAGAAAAAACAAAAGAAATTTGATTCGATGATCCAAGAGGAGAAAGAACTTTCTGCTAAAATTGCCAATGAGCGAGATGCAGCAGAAAGAGAATCTCGTGAAAAGGAGACTCGTATTCTTTCCTTGATGAGGGAACTCGAAGAAAAAGAAACCCTATATGAGGAAAATGAACGCTCTAGAAAGCTTTTGCAAACAGAACTTGACGAATTGATCAACAACCAAGACTCAGCACACAAAAATTACCATGAATTGGAGAAAACCAAGCGTAGCCTCGAGAATGTTGTTGCTGAACAGAAAGCACACATTGAAGAACTTGAGGACGAATTGATGGTATGTGAAGATGCCAAACTAAGGTACGAGGTGAATGCTCAAGCAATGAAATCTCAGTTTGAACGCGAACTGAAAGATAAAGAAGAACAAGCAGAAGAAAAACGGCGTGCGTTGATTAAAAAAGTACGCGATCTTGAGCTAGAATTGGAAGAGGAACGAAAACAAAAGTCTTCTGCTATTACTGCTAAAAAGAAGCACGAAAGCGAATATCATGACCTGGAACAACAGCTTGAAATTGGAAACAAATTGAAGGACGACGCCATTCGACAATATAAACGATTGCAGGCACAGATGAAGGATTACCAACGGGAAGCGGAAGAATCTAAGGCTTTAAACGAAGAGCTTAGTGCTCAACTCAAGGACTACGAGAGGCGTTCCAAAGTCTTGGAAGGTGATCTTGCTCAATCACAGGAAGAATTGGCTATTAGTGAGCGCAATAGAAGAGCTGTTGAAAGTGACCGTGATGAGTTGAGTGATGAAATTCACAATTTGGTTCCTCTAAGAAGTCAAATTCAAGACGAAAGAAGACGATTCGAGGCCCAAATTAGCGAACTTCAGGATAAACTTGAAGAAGAGCAAAGTAATACGGAAGTGCTGGTTGACCGCATTAGAAAGATGCAAGTCCAATATGATCAAATGGTTTCTGAACTTAACAATGAACGCACTACTAATCAGAAGAATGAAAATGCAAGAGCCGCTTCTGAGAGATTAAACAAAGAGCTCAAATCTAAACTCGAGGAGTTGGAAACTAACCACCGAGCTAAAAGCAAACAACTTATTACTCAGTTGGAAAACAAAATTGTTCAACTTGAAGAACAACTGGACAGTGAAACCAAAGAAAAACAAGCTTCTCATAAAATGGTGCGAAAGATTGAAAAACGCGTCAAAGATTTAGCGGCTCAACTTGAGGATGAGAAACGAAATGCCGAACAGAATAACGCCAAGGCGGAGAAAACCAATTCTCGACTTAAATCTCTAAAGAACCAATTAGAAGAATCTGAAGAAGAGTGCTCTCGAGAGAAGGCACAAAGACGAAAGGCACAACGCGAGCTTGAAGATTCACAGGAAGCAAATGAAGCGTTGTCAAAGGAGAATGAAATTCTCAAAAATAAATTGAGGTACTGTGCAATAATCCTTCTTTGATAATTTATTTAACTTGTTTTTATTTATTTCAGACGCAATACCGGTCCTCGTAACTATATCTCGAACAAACGTGGTTCGATGAGTGGAACTGGCGATGATAACTCCATTGGCTCCCAACAAGAAGACGATAGTCCTGCCAACGAGGACAGTCCTGCTTAATTTCTGCTTGGCCAAATTGTTCAAGGATTATTTTATACTTGTCTGGTTTTATTACATTCCCATCTGAATCGAGAGCTATATGCATCAAGTTATATTTATATTGAGAAATTTGTTTCATTCCTTTAATGTTTTAACGATAATTTTTAGTATAAATCGTAATTGGTTTATAAGTCTTAAATTATATTATTTGTTATGATTCAAATTTAATAGATTCTTTTCCAAACTGGAGTACCATTATTATTATGAATATTATTGAGCTATTGATGTAAATAAATATTTTATTGCATTCAACTGTACAGCTATAGTCGGAGCAGGGTCATGTTCTGGGCGGTGACAGGTGTTGCAATGTCGAATATGATTTCGCCCCAAGTGTTGGTCATCACCAGTAATACTACGAGACATAGAATTTTCACGAAAAATCCAGGCAGGATCTGAATGAATAAATTCATGTGAGGCGATGTTCCTCACTGCAGTGACTTACCATGTCTTTATTCTTCATTCTGCCCACCTCAAAAATGATGGCATTCGTGCCGGAGGAGACGGGCAACATGAAGGCATACGAACAACTTATTGTCACTGGCAACATAATCGACAATGGGTTGATGCCCATTGCAGTTGTCTGGACAATGTCAGGACAGAGTGAGTTATCGATAAAACTATTGAAAAGTTAACACTCACCATTTGTTTGATTACTGGCAACAGAATGGTGCATGTTGCTGTGTTGGAGGTGAGCTCGGTCATAACAAGAGTTATTGAACACATGATCACCGTAATCAATGGCTGGGGCAGACTGGACAGAGATGCCAGTTTATTGCCAATCCAAACAGACAAGCCCGATTCTTCACACCCTTTAGCCATTGCAAAACCGCCCCCAAGTAGCAGAATTACACCCCAAGAGACGCGTTCTACTGTGGATTTCCAGTCTAGCAACATTGGCGATGATTTCAGGTGTTTGGGGTCGGCTGGGATTAAAAAGAACATGACCACCACAAAGATTGCTGGCATTGAGTCGTTTATATCACTGAAAAACGACCAATAAATTATGCTTGCTTAACAAAGCTGTTCATTTATTGGCAATGATCAACTCACTTTGGATCTTTCACAAAGAGTGATGTCCATCCTTTCATGAAGTCGGGAGACCGAAAGAACCACAATGAAAGCATTAGCAGAAATAGAATCAACACTGCAACTTCATGAAAGCTTAATACAACAACCATTAATAGCTAATTCAGATAAACTTTTCGAGTTGACCTCACTCACCGAAATGAACCAAGTTGTTCATACTGGATTTTAATAGTTTCGTATACTTGAGCCTCGTTTTGTTTGGCGTTTAGTTTGCTGTAACGAAACAAAGTACTGTGAGTTATTGTAAGCATTAATCAATTAACCTTTTCTTATTAACAAAGAAAATTGTAAGGAAAGACCAGGTAAGCACAATGGATATGATAAGTCCGGGAACATTAAAAAAGAACCAGTGTGAGAACGAGATCGGGTGTCTGATAGAAAGTAAAAACAATTAGTGTTGAAGCCTTTGATAGCATAGAGATGTACTCTTTATAGATGGCATTAAGCACCAAATTGGTTGAACTGCCAGTGATTGTTCCAGTGCCTCCGATGTTGGCCGCATAACAGATTCCTAACAGAATGCCTTTCTTCAGCTTGCGAGATGCCTTTTTGGTGAGACCCACACTAAATGAGATCGATGACGTAAGAAGCGTTCGATTTGCATTGTAAAACTATTTATTTGCCTTGTTATTTGGGTGGAAGTCCTAAGTGAATTCTTTCGCCTCATCTTCTCGTCCATTGTAACATAGACTGCGAACACAAATAAATGGTTTTTCACAATGAAGATTCTCAAATTAGAGTACTTACTGCCAGGATCAGTTGGACAAGTGCCATAAGAGACTGATTTGCGACGAGTGAGTTGTTCTAGTGCAGCGTTCACTATAGGAATCATCAAGGCCACCGAGGCCAAATTACTAATCCACATGGATAGGAAGGCAGTGGTGAACATAAAACCCATCAGTAACCTGATCAATTAAAAATACCAACTACTTGACACTTTGCACTTCGCTTGAACATTTTGCTGACCTTTTGGGTGAAGTTCCCGATAATAGAATTACTTTCAGGGCGACTCGTTCGTGTAAATTAGATTTCTCTACCGCTGTGGCAGCAATCAAACTGCCTAAAAAGACCATAATAGTTCCCTATGAGTAAAAAAATGAATGGAGTTCACTAGAAAGTGGTATTTACATTGAAATATGTCTTGGAGACCTCTTCTGAAGAAACGATGCCCATCAAAGGGAACAATACAACAGGGATGAGAGCAGTGATCGACATGGGAATCACTTCTGTGAACCAATAAGTGACCATGATCAGCACGATATAGGCACATTTGCTTTGCTGAACACAAGGAAAGGTTAACGAAGGGTGGCACCTTGACAGATCACACCTGGCTTTCGGAATAGTAGAGAAAAGGCGACCAAATGAGCGGTGTCAACCAGCCAATGAGGTACCGCTTGAGAGACCACCAGTCAGACAACTTGAGCACTTTCATTGTTGCGCAAATTGGGAACTAAAATTAAACAATTGAATCGATTGCAATGCGTGCACCCAGACTGAATTAGTCAATGAGCGCTCAATTGATCATTATATAATGCGCAAAATGGTGAAACTCAGATCGATCGGTGGAAGCAGCCAGGATAGTCTTAGTTCATCTCAGCCATTTATTTATATTTGTAATTTGAATGGAAATGATCTTCGATGTCTTGCTTAGTATAAACATTCGGTTGTTTGATAAGATAGGAGAAATATATTTTAAAACAAGCCCAACAACAACGCGGTCACATTTGACATTTGCAAAGTAGATTGACTAATCGCCGGTGGTCAAAGTGAGCACAGAATGAAACCAACATGCAGACCACCATCCACTGGTTAATTGAGCTAATTAATCGAATCGATTGACTATAACGAGGCAAATTATCGAAGTGTTCTCTGGAGGCGCGATAATGTCGAAGAGAGCAAGTGTGGACTAATTTGTCCTAGAGACTAGATGGATAAATCAATTAAAAAACCAAACCAATTTAGGTTACGATAAGTAAAGAGCTCTGTTCGCTCGCCATATTGTTTGGCATACTTCAAAGTCGAAATTCTGTTATCACCCGGGTTGATATCATCGGTGCTTATCGATGCATTGAGCTGCATCCTCAGTGCCATAATCATGCACATCCACTGAAGATAGATTTCATAGGAAATCTACTTAGTGCTTGCCATGATGAGAGCTGCAATTCAATATGCTGCATTAAATGTGATCACCGAACGTTAATCGATCGATGGACACTCGACCTGTGCTGTTTTTCACTTATATAGACCCAAGAATAGAGTAAGAGTAATTACGTAAAGCAAGGGCACATGCAACTTTATTCGATGTCGATGTCTACCGAAAGTCCACCAATTAGTTGCGCAAACAAAACCGATATGTTCATAACTTTAGGGTCTCCTCCAAGATGTTCCACAAGCAGGTCTGTTTGGGAAATTCATTGTCCACCAAGTTGATCAAGTAATAACTGTTGTAAATGTGCTCCAGTACTACGCGAGACTTGCTTTCTTCAGGGTATATTGAAGACCATTTCTCGGTCCAAAGACCAAATGCTTCGTCCTTTATAAATAGAAATTAGTGTCCTCGAATTACATGGTTGACATGATTCACTCACTTTCCATACTTGGAAGCTCACCGTGTCCACAATGGTGGGTTGTATAATCTCTTTTCCTGGAAAAACGCCCCAAGTCACCGCAATAGGCTCATTCTCTGAACAGTTGGTCAGGAAATGATCACCCTATAACAAATTCAAATATTTATCACTCAAATACATTCAATGACTTGTGTAATCGAACCTTTCTATTCACCATTTGGTAATTGACTTGTGGATAATTGTCTAAGACCTTCATTAGTTTGGTGGCCATTCGATCAGATATGAAAAATTCCACGTAGGCCTGCAAAGCAAAAGTAAACAAGTTATCAAGTGATAATAGTCACTCACTGCAAAGTTACCTTTTGATAAACGTAACCATTCTGCGAACCCCAACCAAAGACTGGATCAGTTGAGTCTACTCCATTGACATTCGGCTGCGAGTTAATAGTAAGAATACCATTTTGGTTGAGGTGCGAAAGTTTGTCTAAAATAGCTTTAGTTTCCGATCGAAGATCATCATCGTTCCAAGGAATTGAGTTCACCTGATAACCATAACGATTTGCACATCCGGTGATGTAACAGTAAAATATTTCCCAAACGTCTTTTTCAGAGCTAATTTCGTATCCCCACATCTGAAGCAAACTTTCCTTACTTTTTTTTGGTTCCAAGAAAAGGTAATAATCATTGAGACTGCCGAAAGCGGGTGAGTCGATATTTCCCCATCGACCATTGGGAAATTCATCCCATGTGTTCGTTCGAAAAACGTAACTTTTGGGTCTGGTAGACCAAAAAATTGGTCTAACAGTCTCACTGCATCGACGGTGATTAGCAGGTGCAGACCAAGGCAAAGGTTTCAATGGACAAGTGTTGGCCAAGTTTAGAGCCTTTACAATCGTCACTGTGGCTTGCTCTCTGTTTAAAGTGTAAAAGTGAATGCCTGGTGCACATCCCGATTTGATGATTTCACGACACAAATCGATTGTCCAATCAATGCCATAATTGCGCACAGCTTCGTCGTTGTTCTTGATTGGCTCCAAGTGGTTCAGAATTCTGTCTGGAATGGTTAATTGAGAAACACGTGCAATTTTATCCAATGAATCATAATTCTGTATTGGCATAATGCCTGGAATTATTGGCACAGTGATCCCAACTGCTCGACAATCATTCACGAATTGGGTAAACACTGAACATTCGAAAAAAAGTTGAGTGATTATGAAATTAGCCCCTGCGTCCACTTTCTCCTTCAAGTATTTCAGGTCATTTTCTTTGGTTTTTGACTCAGGATGTCCGGTTGGATAGCCAGCCGCGGCAATCGTAAAGTAATCACCATAATTTTGTCGGATGTAACGAATCAAGTCGCAAGCATATCGGAAGTCGTATTCTTTATCGTCTGCGCCTTTGTCGCCTCGAAGTGCCAGAATGTTCCGAATGCCTAGTTCCTTGGCTCGTTCTAAGCATTGATGAAGTCTTTCCTTGCTCATTCCGATACAAGTAATATGCAGCATTGTGTTAAGCCAGCAGTAATTAAGAGCAATCCCCGCAATGGTAATGCTCGATGTCTCGTTCTCACTTTCCGGGTTGCCGGCAGCATGCCATGTGATGTCTGCAAACAATGGGCCGAGTTGTCGAAAGTGGTCAAACCGTGAGATCAAGTTGATTGCAGCCCCTCTAGTCTTGGGAGGGAAAAATTCGACCGAGAAGAAAGGTGCATCTTTGTTCTCGATTCGTTTCTCGATTCTTTTAATCAAAGAAACATAGTTCGATGAGTTGACATCGATGTCGGAATATTTTCTTTGTGGCATTGCTTCACGATTGAGCACAAATTGAACACTAAGTTGAAGGACTGAACACAAATGATAACCAAAAGCGAATTCGCAAATTTATATTTCACAACTAAGACACAACATGAATGATAAAGAGTAGATATCAAAATAGAAGGCGTATCTCTTCAAATTTAAATTATTACTTACTTAGCTATTGCAAAATAACTTATGATGTTTGGTCAAATTAAACAAAAGCCAACTGAAAGACATGCTAAAGTGCATCAGTGATGCAAAGACACTTCTCAAAGCAATAATCAAAATCAATTGCCAGTCGACCAAAGAGCCATTCACCGAGATAGACAATCTTGTGATCAATTGTTTGAAAGCATTGTCAATAGTATTCACTCAATACTGATACAAGCAGTCATTGATATTTGTGGCGCAAGTTAAGACGCAAAAGGCATGTGTGCATGAACTTGTCAGTCGCTTATCACACTCCGAAAGCTTTTATCTCTCAGTGGAGTAACTTTGAGTTTTTGAGTGAGTGCTTCACGGTGATTGCAACAGATTAAATGTGCAAACCAAATATCATTTGGAACCGGTGGTACATCGAGGCAGTTTCAGTAAATCTTAACCATGTGCGAGCAAATTATGTAACACAAAGTATATTAGAATACATTCAACAGGTGCGCCTATTTCAATCTAAGGTGTATGATCAAATATTATATTTCCCAATTTATCCTTCAATCGAATTCGTCCATTGCTATAAATAGTTTCTTGGCAGCCATTTGAATAAACGGTTTTGATATTTCCATTTTGGAAGTGTCTCTTCTATAAAAAAAATTATCAATCATTATCAAAACTAGAGTACAACCAATCAATAGTCAAACCGTGCAATCATGCGTCTTGTACTCAACATCTCCATTCTGATATTCGATCTTTTCAGATCCATCAGCAAAAACAGTGCACACTCTTCCGTCGATTAGAAATATTTCCTCGCTATTGTCTGGCCTAATAATGCGTTGTTGTCCATCGGAGTATATGATTTGTCTTGTTCCATTTTTGTGAATTCTTTCAATTTGACCGCTATGGTCAAACAAATTTAATAACAATGAATAATATCCAATTAAATTATACTTACTTTGGAAATTGAACAACCCTCAGACCATCCTGATGTACTGTCTGTAAGATGCCGTTCAAATGTTCGTATGTCTAAATAAAAATAAATAATACATTAAAGGATTAATCAATATTAGGATATGGCAATTACAATCGAATGATCTTTGGAGAGTTTTATCTTATCTCCGTTCGATAAAGTCGAAATGGTTGTTTCAGAATTGTGTTTCGGTGCACACAAATCGCGTGATTTACTATCTGCATTTAAGAAAATACTAGAGTCACTTTTTGTTTCGCCTTCTTTGTCGTCAATAGCAATATCAGTATTAATCTTTAATATAGGTAATAGTTTGTCATTCAACTTAGAAATTTCGTTCAAAATGTCACAGAGTTGTAAAGAAATTGAGTTATCTTCTTTATTTTGATGATTTTCTTGGTTTTCTTGAGTAAGAGTACTTTTCAATGACATTAACTCCAAAAGACGACTTTCTAGCTTGGTAATTTGCTTCACTATCTGAAGTGAGTAAATGCTACTTTTTGGTTCTGTTAAAGGATTTCCATTTGTATCTACAAAAAATTTAACGATAAAAAATATCAATGCAAATAAAAAAAGAAGTACTGTACATCAAGTGATACCTGATTTTAAATAATTGATTTAGACCTTACCTAGTGAACGAGTTTCCAAATTTTCAGGAATCAAATTATTAAATAATTTATTTTTTAAATGATAACCAGCTTTTTGATTGAAATTATCATCGGATTGAGTACTAATAGACAATTTTGATAAAACTTCATCCAATTTTCCAATATATTCTTCAGTTTGATGAGTTAGATTCTGCAAAAAATAGTTATACAAAAATATCAAATGGTTACAGTATAGTTACTGGCTGGGAGTCTTTCATAATTTTTAATTTTCTTGGTGCTTGATTTGACGATTTCTTAGAAATAGGCAATACTCTTCGAGACATTAATTTAGGCTTATTTTCTTTAGACTTATCAAACTCTTTTTGTTTTAAACCATTTAAGTTTACATTTGGCCTCTCAGAAAGCATATGTCCTTTCTTGGATTTATCAAAATTTGAACGCGATTCTAATTGTGGGGAAGTAACATTCTCAACATTCTTACAATACCTAGTAATACCGGCTCCTTTTTTCAAAAAAGGTCTTTTTTCTGAACTTATTATTTTAGAATCTCGCGGTTGAAGAAAATGTTGATTTTGAAGTTTGGTATTTAACAATTCTTCAAATGTTTTTACATTGTTACCATCAATACCGGGATTAACACACATGTCCTCGTTAAAAGAAGAAAATCTATTAATTTCACTCAAATTATCTTGCTTAGTAAGACTATTGGAATCACTTTTCAAAATGTTATTCTCAAGTAAATTATTTAACTTTTCCGATGCTTGATTAATAGAATGTAAGCTTCGGGAATCATCAGGACTTAATTGAACTGTATTCAAATCTAATTCTAGTAGCTTCTTAAATGCTTGAACAGTCTCCATGTCAAAATAGAATAAACGAGCATAACATATATTCAAAAATTTTAGGACAAAATTTGTTGTCTAAAACAATAAAAACAAACAGAAACTTTGCCTGTCAGAAAGGCTTTCTGAAAGCGATTTGAAGCAACAAGCTAGGGAACTTCCACAATAAACGTAACAAACATACAGTTGAGAATCTTGAGATCCATTCGGTACGCCGTACCGGGTACGGCCTATGAAATTTTCAGTTATTCATTGTAATACAAAAAAAAGTTCCAATGATTTAATTAATAGTAATAATAATAATATAGAAAACATATTTGATAATAATGGAAATTTATAATTTATTTTTTTATTTTTTTGAAATACGCCATTTTTACATAAATGTTTAATTTAAGTATAAATATTGATTTTAAAAACTCAAATCAACTAGAGCAATAATAGAAGCAAAAGTAATTTATTTTGCATTCGCACATTTTAGTTCATTCTTTTTGTCGTTTCTGTAAGGCTTGAGCAAGTTCAGTTTTCACCGCTTCTTGGACTTTCATCTCATTCAAAGAATTTACCGAACGTAAACTATTAAGTATATTGTTTGTTTTGCCAAAATAGATTTCGTTAAGGGTGTTGCGAATTTTATTTTCCATGTCCTAAAAAATGTATAATGTTAAAAATATAACTAATAAAGATTGTACTTTAGAGACATACTTCAACCATACGTCCAATATTTACAATATGAGATGAAGAATCGGTCACCACGTTGTCTGCTTCAATCTGTCTAGTCAAGCTTCCTCCAAGATTCATTGTTCCAGAGCTTTGCTTATTAGTTTGAAGCCAAAGCATCACAGTGGTTGTTAACTTATAATGCGCATTTCTGCCGCTTGACTTTTCCTTTTTAATAAAAAAAATAATTAATTTTAAATAATTTTGTAGAGTATAAACCTGAACTTCAACAACGTGAATCGAATCCCAACATCCTTTAATTTTTTTAGAACCATCGCCAGCTTTCTTAATCAAAATAACTCCCGCGAATCCGTGATCTAAGTCCCAGAAGTAAACAGATGATACTCCTCCTTCAAAATACATTTCTCGATACATATCAAATGCGTGATTTGCGTCAACTTCCAACTGCCGTAGCTTTTCGGAAGGCAGATTGGCATCTTCCATAGGTGGGTCATACTGATTGCTCCAAGGTGATCTATTAAATAAGCTGTCACCATAAGAAAGTCAATGAAAGCCGATACCTGTAAGAATCACCATCGCGATTGTAATCACACAAAAGATAGTCTTTGCCAGTCTGTTTATCCCTAGCTACTTTCAAGGGCTGATCAACCGAAGAAAGTAAGTCTTCACAGAGTGAGGGTACCTATTAAATTATGAAAATATAATATAAGTGTGAGGTACAAAGGAATGCATTAAGAAAAACAAACCAAATCAAGTAAATGGCTTAAATTTTTTTCGATTTGCTGAGGTGGTAGTCTTCGCATCAAATCCAAGGCATGATCCAACTGCTGTTCGGTCTGTGGCAAATAAGTTTACAAAATAAATAAGTTGATAACATGATGTGATCAGTGGAAGCAATCACTGGTCTGCTCATAGAATACCATTTTCCAGGGTGGGTGTAATCACACAATAAAAGCACAATAAATCGAGCGAAAAAGGCTAGGAAAATGAAAGGATAGCTATCGAGCTGTGATGAGGTGTCGAAAGGAAGTCGAGTTTATTTTGAACAATACTTTCACCGAATCAGTAAGCGAATGCGATCAAAACACAAGCAAGCCAGACACGAAACAATCTACAAATTGTTTTTGGCGTGTCTCTCTGTCAGGCTGCACAGAACTGCAAAACTGCAATGAAATCCTCCACTGCTGCTGACATCTTTGATCGGCATGTGTCATTACAAAGACAGGCCCATGTCACATGTGCATGTTATTGTCTAGATCTTCGTTGCCAACAGCTGCTATACATGTTTAACTCATTTGGACCAGGCAGAGATTTCACCAAGGAAAACAATGGAAAAAGAATCTCCTCGAAACAACAACGACAACTCGGAAGATGATGTCGATTCTTTGCCAAATTATTATCCTGCAATTCAAGGCTGTCGAAGTGTCGAAGAGTTTCAATGCATTAATCGAATTGAAGAGGGTACCTACGGTGTGGTCTATCGTGCAAAAGATAAGAAAACTGGAGAAACTGTTGCTTTGAAGAGACTTAAGATGGAAAAGGAAAAAGAAGGTTTTCCGATAACATCTCTGCGAGAAATCAGTACTTTGTTAAAAGCGCGCCATGAAAATATCGTTACCGTACGCGAAATCGTTGTGGGCAGTAATATGGATAAGATTTATCTTGTAATGGACTTTGTGGAACACGATCTTAAAAGCTTGATGGAAACAATGAAACAGCCATTTTTGCTGGGTGAGGTCAAAACTTTGATGATCCAGCTGTTGCGTGCAGTTGCTCACCTCCATGATAATTGGATTCTTCATCGAGATCTTAAAACTTCAAATTTACTACTGAGCCACAAAGGGATACTTAAAGTTTGTAGCTTTGAAATATATAAAATACTCGAATTTAATATATTATTTTAATGATTAATTAGGTTGGTGATTTTGGTTTAGCTCGTGAATATGGTTCCCCATTGAAAGAT
Source organism: Rhizoglyphus robini (assembly GCA_023373905.1). NCBI lineage: Eukaryota > Metazoa > Arthropoda > Arachnida > Sarcoptiformes > Acaridae > Rhizoglyphus > Rhizoglyphus robini. The sequence goes on along the minus strand of JAKIJQ010000001.1, from coordinate 4,913,496 downwards.
TATACGCCTATTGTTGTTACTCTGTGGTATCGAGCACCTGAACTTTTACTACAAGCGAAACAATACTCTTTTCCAATAGATAACTGGTCTGTTGGTTGTATATTTGGAGAATTCATCACTATGAAGCCTCTTTTTCAAGGCAAATCTGAAATTGACCAATTAAATATTGTCTTTAAAGAGCTTGGAACTCCAAACGACAAAATATGGCCTGGCTACTCTGAGCTGCCATTAGCAAAGAAAATTGCTTTTGCTGAATATCCGTATAACAATTTGCACAATCGTTTGGGAAAAAAATTAGGAAAATCGGGCTTTGACTTAATCAATCGTTTCTTAACTTATTGTCCTGATCGAAGAATAAGTGCTGAAGAAGCATTAAATCATGAATTTTTTAAAGAGTCACCTAAACCAGTGGATACTGCCATGTTTCCTACCTGGCCTGCGAAATCTGAAGGGGGTCAACCCATACGAAAGGCACAGAGTCCAAAACCACCAAGTGGTGGCAAGCAATTTGCTAAACAAATGGACGGGGAAGATGACGATCATTTGCTTGCTTCTGAACAAACTGACAGTCTTGGCTTTCACATGAATTCATCTACTTCAAAAAAAGGATTCAATCTCAGATTCTAAAAAACTATGTTGCAACAGTTTAATTTACTATTTATTTATATTTTTTAATTATTTGGACTTATTGAGTATCATCATTATTACTTGGTTGTTGTAATGGGCTAGGTGATTTCAATGCAGGTTCAATGATCCGAACATTTTCAAAACAAACTGTTTCTGCATAGCGCACGTTTTATTTGAACGGATCCTTGCTGCTCATGTTCTATTTTGGTCTGCAGTCTGCAGGTTACAGCTTTAGTTGTTCATTGAATCGCTGCCATCTCTGTAAATAACTCCATAAATGATCGCATTGAACTTTTACCTGTTCAAATCTCACTGACGAATTTACCTTTTAAGTTTTCTTCTCTGTTTTTCTTCGGAATGAGTCATGCAAATGATAATTGAGCGCTTTCAAGGAAAGCATTTCTTCCATAATACTTACAATGCTTAATTCCTCTAAGATGGATACCTCCAAGGTGGAGGTTCAAAATATAGCTCAAAATACAAATGTTTTCTCCAAACGTATGATTGCTAATTCTGCAAATGCCGAAAATTCTGGCAAGAAAAGCGGAAGTCATTCAAATATAATTGCTGACACCAATACATCAATGTCTACACCTGCAAATTCAGAACTTGCATCACTTTTTGAGTGTCCCGTGTGTTTTGAGTATGTGTTACCACCAATTTTGCAATGTCAAAATGGCCATTTGGTGTGTCAGACTTGTAGAGTGATGATTACTTCTTGTCCAACATGCCGAATTCAGATAACAAGCAATATCAGAAACTTACAAATGGAAAAATTAGCTTCTACTGTTCACTTTCCTTGCAAATATTCCACGGCTGGTTGTACTAATCATTTGTTATTCAAAGACAAAACTGAACATGAAGATACCTGTGTTTATAAACCTTATACTTGTCCCTGTCCAGGTTTGGCTTTTTTATAATTTTATTCATTGTTATGTAATTGTACGTAATTTATATTAATTGTTATTTAATTTTTTAGGAAGCAGCTGTAAATGGTATGGTCCTCTAGATCAAGTGATGCCACATTTGATGAATCAACACAAAAGCATCACAACATTAGAAGGCGAAGACATCGTTTTCCTTGCTACTGACATTAATTTAAGTGGAGCGGTAGATTGGGTTATGATTCAGTCTTGTTTCACGCATCATTTCATGTTGGTTTTAGAAAAACAAGAAAAATTCCATGGTCATCAGCAATTTTTTGCCGTTGTTCAGTTAATTGGTTCTGAAAAGCAAGCAGAAAAGTTTATTTACCGATTAGAATTGAGCGGTCATAAAAGAAGACTTGTCTGGGAGGCTACACCTAGATCAATCAACGAAGGCGTCCAAAGTTGTATCAATTCCAGCGATTGTCTTGTATTCGATACTTCAATCGCACAACATTTTTCGGAAAATGGAAATCTTGGTATTAACGTAACTATATCACCAGTTTAACTAAGTGATTTTGGTAAATATTTCATTTAATTGAATTTATAAATTTGTAAAAAGTTTGTTTTCCAACATTTTATTGTACAAGATCATTAAGATTAAACTTTTTTTTAAATCGATATAATTTGGTATAATTTTAGCCTTAATGACCATTAATTTTTGAATTATAATAGATTGGAGAATGGAAAAATTTTCAGAAATATTTAATTATTTTTATGCTAACAAGCATATCAAACCATAAGGAGCCTTCTAGTAGAGATTTTGTATTATAATCTGTACTATGTATACATGGGCATTAAAGTTTACATTTCAGGCTATCAATTGCCCGAACAAGTTGATTTGTGTTCACTCCTTGAACCGATATCAAATGTTGGTTTATCCGAGCCAGTTAGCTTAAGCCAATTGATTCACTCGTCAAGAATCGGTGTCATGTCAAGCCTCATAGTTGAGTGCCACTTGGTTAAATATAAACACAGATGCGGCCCATTTGAAAGTGTCCGTGGTTTGCATGCACGGTGGAAGCATCATGCACCAGAGTAGTGTAGCACTAATCATGCTGCATCTGTTTCCATGCTCGAAACCTCCCAAATTGCTCTTTCGGTTGGTAGATATTTATGTACTCAGCAATTGTGAGGCCAAACCAAAAAGGAAACTGAATGCGGCGCTGTTAAGTTAAGATAAACAACCGTCTTAGCATACACATCTACTTGTGCGAATGGGTGTGTCTGGAGGGACAGTGACAGCATTGATGATTGCAAACGCTTCCTTATCATCCGAATTAAACGACTTCATTCAACACTTTGCCATGCTAGCTAACACTTTCTAGAAAATCCCCAAACCATTTGCAGCATTCATTACCGAAATCTAAATCGACCAAAATGGATGTTCGATATTTAGTTTTGCTTGCAATCACTTTTTTGATTTTGGTTTCTTCTTCCGAGTGCACCAAAAAGGTTTGATTATAATTACTTTTTACCAAGTATTCTTGATTCATTGATTCAATTATAGAAGAGTAAATCTTACGAGAAGAATCAAAAGAATGTGGAAACTTCAAACGGTAATTTGTGAGAATGCCTATAGGCCAAAAATCTAATTATCAAATTGATAGACTCAGAGAATCCTTGTCACAAGCTGAAGTGTACATCTGGTCAGGAATGCACAATTGACTCGGAAACAGGCGAAGCGAAATGTGTTTGCATTCGGTAGACATTGTCGAGTTCTTCACTCTGTAACTGAGTTATCTTTCAATTTAGTGAGTGCCCAGAGAACACCGATGTCAGACGAAGGGTCTGCTCGAACTTCAACCAAACCTGGCAATCGGATTGTCACCTTTTGAAGCATCGTTGTAACTGTCTCGAAGGTTTGTACGCATATCTATCGAATTTTGTTTCATTTGTAAATATTAACTTAAGGAGCTTTAAATGATTGTACCGATAACCACAAACACATGCACATCAACTACTATGGAGAGTGTAAAGAAATTGAACAATGCCAAAATGAAATCCTAGAGGACTTTCCTCGCCGAATGAGAGAGTGGCTAGATCATATAATCAGGTTATTATCATGTTATTTAAATTTGTCAGCGTTTAGATTGATTCAATTACAGCAAACGACTGGCAAGCAAAGGTGGACAGGAGAATCTTGCACACAAGTGGATTGACGCCATTATTTGGAAGTTCTGCGATCTCGACCAAGAGCCACACGACAGGTCAGTGAGCCAATGGTTTAATTTATCAAATAATTTATCTATTCATGGTATATTATAGACACGTGTCCCGACACGAATTGTTTCCGTTACGAGCACCTCTTCTCTCGATGGAAAGTTGCATTGGCACTTTCCTTGATGGATGCGATGCCGATGACGACCACAAAATTACACTGCTCGAGTGGGGAAAGTGTCTCGGCGCTACTGACGGTAATTCGAATTCTGTTGTATTTAATTTAATCTAACTATTGTGATCTAGGCGAGATGCAAGACAAGTGCAACCAGTACAACTCCCTCAAGAGTGAAGACCAACTTTTGGACTGATTGGAGTGACATGAACCTTCGGTTAGCTCTGATAAAGTAACTTACTGAAGGTTACCAAAGGGTTTACAAATAAATTTGCATACTTATGTAAACACTTTGATTTATTGTGTTCATGTAATTAGAACGGTTTCTTAACAAAGATGACTGCTTTTTAATACTAAATTAAAATTGTCACTATTAGTTCCACATCTACCTATTATATCGTATACGCGTAATAACCAAATATTGCTGCCAAAATTATACATCAATTATTAATAAAGTTTTAATTCTAAAAATATTACAATTTATAAATTCATGAAAGAATGAAATTAATGAAATTGAATGCCAAAATCAACAAATCAAAACTTGCCTAAATACTAGATGGCACCACTATCGCTAACATATGAGTTTATCAAAACAACGTGCTCGCATTTTTACAACATTGCAGTTTTTTGCTAAAAGTAATTTGATTTTGAGTTTTTGAAGTTTTTACAGATTCAGACATAATGGTCAACCGAAGAGGCAAAACAACAATGCAAGCTTTGGGTCGATCGTTGATCAAAACCAAGAAAAAAAATTTTGATGGCGACAAATTGAGTGAGGTATGTCCGGCCAAGTCATATATTGCTTAGTTTTTATATTATATTACTTATTTTAAAAAGCGTCATTCGACCACCGAGGAACAGTCAAATGTGAAGAGTGTAACCGAAAATACCTCTCTTGAAGAATTTTTATCTACTGCTGAGATGTCCAACAAAAAATTTGATGCTGGTATCTCAATTTGTTTTAATTTAACTTTTTTCATATTTTTATTTATTTATAGAACGACAAGATTTGAAACTGATACATTCGGAAGCCGTTATACCAAATGCTCCATTGGCAGATGAAAATTTAGAAAACGAATTGCTTATCCCACGACGACCTAAATGGGATAAGAATACCACTGCTGATGAATTGCACCATTTGGAAAATGAAAGTTATCTAAAATGGAGACGCAAGCTAGCACAGTTGCAAGAAAGGGACGATATCGTACTAACTCCGTTTGAGAAGAATCTTGACTTTTGGCGCCAGCTTTGGCGAGTGGTGGAAAGAAGTGATGTACTTGTTCAAATTTTAGATGCCAGAAATCCGCTTCTCTTTTTCTGTGAAGATCTTGACAAATACATTAAAGAGATTGATGAAAACAAACTGATCGTCATTTTGCTCAACAAGTCTGATTATTTAACCGAGGAACAGAGAAAACATTGGTTGAATTACTTCAATTCACTTGGAAAAGTTTGTGTCTTTTTTTCTGCACTTGAACAACAAGAATCGGATGAGGACACCTTGGACAACAGTCTATTTGTAAAGCAATTGGAAACTTTAAAATTAGAAAACAAACTACACATGCCCTTGACTTACCAAGAATTGATATTATATTTCAAATCACTGAAAAATCAATTGAATATTTGTAATCCGTCAATCACAATTGGACTCATTGGTTATCCAAATGTTGGAAAATCGTCCACTATAAATGCTCTCCTAAGAACCAAGTGTGTCTCGGTATCATCAATGCCTGGAAAAACTAAACACTTCCAGACCATAATCTTGGATGACGAGATTACTATATGCGACTGCCCTGGTTTGGTTTTCCCTAACGTTGTTTCTAGCAAATCTGAAATGATTATTAACGGCATTCTACCAATCGATCAGATGAAAGAAGCAATGCCTCCCATCGGTGTAATTTCTTCGAAAATACCTGGACATATTTTTGAATCCTTGTATGGCATTATGTTGCCAAAACCAGATGACGATGATATCGATTCTAACCGGAAAGTAAGTGCTCTCGAATTGCTAAGTGCATATGGTTACTCAAAGGGTTTTATGACCCAGCGTGGCTTGCCCGACACATCTAGAGCTGCACGATATATTTTGAAAGATTTCGTTACTGGTAAGCTATTGTTTTGTTATTCGCCTCCCAACATGAAACAAGAAGAGTTTCATATATTTCCTAAGAAAGAGTCTCCTTCAAAAACGATCACAGATCAGAAGCTTTTGCGTGCTTATGAAGGAAATAATTTGATCAAGAAAAATTTTGACGAAGAATATTTCCGCTCCAAAAGCGTTTCTGTTCACACCAAAGGTTCGGCTGGAATATCAACTCATTCTAGAGAATTTATACAAAATGGCAACGATTCTTTCATTAGTAGGGAAGGGAAACCCTGGAAAAAGCACAATAACCGAAATAAGAAAGAAAAACTTCGACGAGTATATTCTCATCTTGATCAATGAATAAAACACTTTTGTTTCGCAATTGTTATTCTTAAATATCTTAATTGATTAAATAAATATTTTATAATGCAATACGCAAACCTTATATATAACATTTATTGGAAAGCTATAGTATGGAGAAGCGGTCTATTGATAGATGTTTCAAACTCTTGCAACAATTCATCAATATCATTGTCAAGATCTTGCGAATTAGCTAAAGACTGAGCCATTTTATAAATCAAAAAAGCACCAATAGTTGCCTCCTCGTGATTATCTTGTACGTCAATGTTGATTATATGAACAGTGCTGTAGTCCATTGGACTTCTTGATGTCAAATCTGTCATAATTTATAAATTGTCAAGATTTGTATTAAATTTTAATTGAAAAACAAACCTTCAACAACTTGGTCATAGACTCTTTCCTCACAAGTAAAAATCACATCAAATTTATCAGAACAATTTTGAAACCTTTCTGGACTTAATTTGATTCTTCGATTACGATCCAGCATATAAAGAATACCATTTTGAGTATATCTAATAAAAAAATAAAAAATATATAATCACTCTTCAACTAATCATGAAAAAGATTTCTTACAGGTTCTTATCTTTATTTAATAAATCATTGTACATAACTTCATATGGAGTTCCAAAATCATAAACATTCGGTTTATCTTGCGAAGGTCCAGGTAATTTTACTTGATTTCCTGCAAACGCGTAATTAAAAAGGAATGAATAGATAAAAGGCTATTTCAATTAAGATTACCAGACCCAAAAGATCGAACAGTAAAGCCCTTTTTGCTAATACAAAAAAAAACAATAAACAAATTTTAATAAGATAAGATAAAAATACCATAAAACAGCGTGGGCTTCCATAGAACGATTCTGATTACTCGAACAAACTACAGCAACCCGAATGTTATCGCCCATTGTGAATCAATCAGACAACAAATAACAGATTCCAAATGTGTAGACGAGTTTCGTCACGAAACAAATCAAAATATAACAAAAACATGAGATGTGCGCGAGGCCATTCACAAAGGACATAATAACTGACAGTTATGTGACAACTTTAAGTAATATACCATGCATGGTATAATATGTCAAACTTTTATGTAAAGAGTGCGTGTGTGTGTCAAATAAACTGCATTTCAAACTTTTGAATTTATTTCAAATAACAATTACATAAATATTATAAGGAAACTACTATTTCGCATAAATAATAAAGTATATGAAAAGTAACCCAAACTAATTCAAAATGCAACTTTTCTTTAACTTTAAACTGATTTACTGTTTCGATATTGTAGTACAATGTAGCCAATAGGTTGACTATAAAGGAAAAGTCAATATAGATACTATCTATCAGATTGCAACAATGGGCGGCTCAACTTGTGGACAGTGGTCACCTCTGTAAATGGGCGCAATTGGATCAATCTGACAATGTGAGCGGCATATGTGTGCCACATTGACTACGTGAACTCCTGTACTCTAGCTAGAAATGGGGCTGATGCAAACCTGAATGGATACAACAGGCGGAAAACCTGTTTCGGTCTGCTCATTCGCTTAGTGCTTTCTGCAAGTTCAATTATTTGCCATTAACGGCCAACCTGCATTATCCTAGCCTATTCCGTTCCGATTTGCCTTTCAATGATCGAGCCAAATGCAATAGTTCACCATCACTTGTTGGACGATGATTCCTTGGTAGAGTGGTTGCCGCTTCGAAGTGCGATTTATATTTTGTGATATTATTGGTCAATTTCATTCGCAAAAAGCGGCTCAATGTAACGATAAAATGTATCTTTACCAATGCAGTGATATTCTACCTGTTTGGACATTTCAACAATCACTTTGTAACGCCTTTCTTGATTTACCATTCCTCACAAGATGGCTCAAGATAAAAGACTTTCCAAGTCTTCAAAGAACAGAAAACATCTGCGTCCAAAGTTATTTTCAAGCAGCCAAAGTTTACTAAATACCGAGAAGATCAATGATTTAAGGTAAAGAGTTTATAATAAATAATGATTACACCTTGCTCCAATGCGTGCTATGCAAATGTGTTTGTCAACATAACCTCAAATTGTAATTATAATTATATAATGAATAACTTTTTTGTCAGCATACAAATGCCACCTGAGTATTGATATAGCTAACAAACAGGAGGAATCACCGCACATGTACATTGTTGTATTATGCCAGTAATTGTAATTAACGAGCAGTCTGAATCAGCACCATTTCTATTGAATGCACTTTGGTGCTGCCAGCAAGCAAATTAGATTGCCTGCTAACTTGGTCCAATTCATCAAATTGAGCGATGTAATTTTGGCATCAGTTATTTTCGAAAACAAATGAGTAACGTTCGATCGATTGGCTTAGTAAGTTCGGACTAGAGCACCGTCCAACGATAATGGCGGCAAATGGCATTGCCAAACAGAGGCACACGGGAAGGATCGATTGTTTATTGGCACTAATGATCTGCAGACTAGTGACTGACGGTGGCAGTGATGGCGGTCATTGGTTCGCTCATAGCTGGAATCAATTGCTAGCCGAGTGAGTGACCGTCTCAGCTCACATGTCTTAGCTCGATGCTTCCACTGAGGCAGTCTCACTACAAAGTAGAAACTTCTCGCCCGAGGCGCACTCTTAATTGGTTCGTTTCGTTGATCGCCCCAGAACGTATAATTATGGTAGCGAAAGATATACCATGCAACACTTTTGCCAGTCTCAGTAGTGAGATGGACACGGCCGCGTTTGGTCCTCACAATAACTTAGATTCTGTTTGTCTCAATCTACATTCACTCCGATTTCAATACCACAATCAAGACAATGCTACAACAATGCCACAAACACCAGTGCCACAAAACCCTGGCTCCAACTGGGTGTCTTCTTCCAGACCGAGATCCAACACTAAAGTGGGCAAAAGTCAATCTCAAGCGAAACGGTGTTTGACTTCCTCATATAACTCTCGTGGGCAACACTGGTGGAAAGTTTGCTGGATCTACAATGGCAATCATTTACTCGATTCAGCCAGAGCCAAATATACGACATTTCAAAGATCTCAGACAAGCAAGCCAGATGTGTCGAATGTAGCCACTTTCACCACCCTACCTCGCGACTTTCGTCTGTCATCCTTCAGCGGAGAATACGACTGTCTTGCTAGGTAACCCGTGAATTTGACCTGCTGCAATGACGAATCATCTGTCTCGTGTGTAATTAAACAGTTTACGGCTTGCGAGCGTGTTGGAAGCGTCAACTCGCGGTGGGGACAGTCATGCAGCAACGAGCACTCTCTGGTCCACTGATCACTATCACTTGCTCAAAGCTTAATGATTGAATTCGCTTGCCAACTTGACTTACATAAATTAGACATTTGCAGGCACATTCAGACGCGTTCATACATCCGGACTGCACGGAACATACATAAAATGCATTGTTTCTTCTTTATTTGACCATTTTATTTTCTCCACAGAAGCCATAATAGGCCTCAAAACGAGACCAAAAGTGACCACACAAGCCATGAAATGGTTATTTGCAAAGGTGATTCTTCCAATACCTCAACATTGTCAAGTCTACCGTTAGCCGAATCCAAGTCGATGACTACATTAGAGACAAAGCAGTCATTCTTTTCTTTTCCGAATCAACTTAAACTGGTTGACAAGTTAAGTCTTCACAAAGAAATGGCTCGTTTCTGTAGTCAACAACTAAATCCGAGCCATATCCTTCAAAACAAAATTACACAGCCACTTACGCTTTGGACAAAATCAAAGAGCGATTTAAACAAAACCGACATCATCAACTTGTTGACTCAATATAAAGGTACTTACTGATTACTCGTGAAAATATACAATGATACAAATTTTGATTATCTGGCTATGTGAAGTTAAGTATAAGAATCTAAGAAAAGTTTGTGAATGTCTTAAGCACAACTAAATGATCACAAATTGCAAGCAGTCAGATGGAATGCCACACACCACGCTGAGGGGGCAAGTACACTACGCAACCTAGCTAGTCAATAGCGAGCAGTCAACTTAGTCTATAGCGTCACTCCCCTCAGTTCGGCTTAGAGCAACTCGAGTAATCACTCGCTAGCATCAGCATCTGCATCATTACCACAATGTAATTCTCGTCTGTCATACACCCACAGAATAGGCTAAGCTAGTGCAATTAACTCAATCGTACAACTTGCAAGCGAGCTTTCATTCTGACTAGCTAATCTGAGAATACTCTTCAATTGTTCCCTTATTATTATTTACCATTGTCTATTTTGTTTATCAGGGGCCAACTGGAGGCATCAACAATTGGAGTACCAAATGCCCATTCATGATATCGAACTATTTCGCCAGCCGACAGCTGAAAGTAGATTTATTCGTAATAAACAACGAAAAGCATTGGCTAAATCAGAGTTGTTTCTGGCACAGCACTCCAATGAAACATGTCAAAAAGTATGTTCTTTCGATTGCTAACCATAATCATTAACGAATTTTATTTCTGTTTTCAGTGCAAACTGACAATTCAAAACAATGTCGCCAGTGTCAAGATTGCCTTATTTGAATCGGTTAATTGCCAAAATGCAAACGCTGCTGTTAAGAATATTTTCTCGTCTAATCAAAAGGGCTCCAACATTCTCCATTATTATCACATTGATTGCTTTACTTGTTTTGAGTGTGACCAAATCCTTATAGATTTGAAAGCCTACCTACATCCCGCAAATGAAAATAAGCTTTCCATCAATGGAGTCAACTATAATTTATTTTGTTCGCGGCATTTTGTCGAAATATACAAACCTCGGTGTCCATACTGTGACCAGTTGATATTTGATGAAGAATGTACAGAAGCCGAAGGGAAAGCCTGGCACATTGGACATTTTTGTTGTACAGAATGCAAACGATCTCTTGGCGGTCAACAGTACATTATGGCAAATTCAGAGAAAAAAGAAAGTATTCACCCTTCTAGAAAACTGCCATATTGCCTCACCTGTTTTGATATTCTGTTTGGAGAACTTTGTGAAGAATGTGGCGAATTAATTGGATGTGAAGTCGGTGCTATTATTCACGAAGGCCGTTCTTGGCACGCAACTGATAGCTGTTTTCGATGTTCTTTGTGCCTTAAGAGTCTACTGGGAAAACCATTTTTACCCGCATTGGATGGGCGAATTTACTGTTCCTTGACATGTTCACAAGCTATGATTTCACATCAAAAAGAGAGACTAAGGCGGCAAAACAAGTTACATACTTTACATAGTCAGAAAAACTCAACTTTTCTAAACAAGCCGACAGAACTTGCAATGGACCAAAATAGTATTCAACTAAATGCTAATGGGATGACTTGTGGCCAGAGTAAATCTATCAAAGAGCATAGGGACCAGTTTCTCAAATCGATGACCTTGAGTCGATATGAACAAAAATTAAAAAACGCCCACAAAGATTATGAAAAGATTAAGGTATTGAATCTAAGTCAACTTGTGAATTATGAAAAATTTATTAAGCAGAGCAATCAGTTCTTTACATCCAAGTATGACTGGTCCAAGGAACATGAATTTGTGAACATTATCAATTCAAACAACGAAATTTGTTCATCACAAACAACCGCTACTTTAAGTGATCATAACTCTGAAGATAATAACTTGGCGCAACAGTTGGTTTCCAAGTGTGACCTCAATTCGAGTGACTGTTCGAATTCGGTAGACATTAAATTGCCATCATGTTTTTACCGAAACCAACCCGATTTGATAGCATCGGATTCTTCAGAAGTGAACAGCGATCACAAACCAACAAACAACCCCAGATCAAAAGTTAACAAGCCAAATACGATACTTAACAATAAACATGTCATCGAGTTACCTTCAGCAGCTCAATCTACTTCTTCTAGTCAAAACTCTGATATTCGATTTCAACTCACCGAGAATTCTATTCATTTCAATTCACCTCACGTAAATTCAAATTCTACTTATTATTTTGTTGGTAAAACTAGTTCTCCTAATTCTCCATCTTCTAACGAAACTGCTCCTTCATGGGCAATATCACCTCCTCCTGAATACTCTAAATTAGGTGTTGATTTTAAAGACGAAAACTCTTCGATTTCATCAAGCCAAAAGTCAAAAGATATGAATTCAATTGGAAAATCAAGTGGAATACTTAAAATTAATGTAGATGCATTGAACGAAATAAATCACACTACAGATATATATGATCAAATTAGAGCAACGTGCAAAGAGAATGATTCCGCAATAGTGGAACAAATGTCTTACCCTTACTATTATCAATCTACTCCAGTGAATGAGAAACCATTAGCAAATGTAATTGACAACACTGCCAAGTCAAACGTAAAATCGGTTTCATTTGATCCAAACATCGAGGACAAGGATGAAAACGAAGAAAGAACTGTTCGAAAGGCTCGATCACGATATTTTAAGCACGAACAAGAAGAATGTAGCGATTCACACTCATGTTCGAGCTGTTCTACTTGTTCCACTTCATCCAGTGATGATGAAAATGATGGTTTCGAGTTTGATCTGGTTAATTATACCAACAATCATGTTAACCGAAAAAGCAATACAAAAGCCGAAAGTCAGCCTAATAATTCGAAAAGCAATCAATTAAACAATGAATCATGTATAATATCATAGTTTAGTTTGTTGATTACTGGTTTTTTCCAATTAACTTTCAAATTCTACTTCAATAAAAACACTATTTCGCATTAAATTTCTTGAATTAAAATTAAATTAAAATATATTTTAATTTTTATAATCTTAATCTTAATCTAATATAATTTTAAAACTTACAGCTTTTAAAATTATTCAAAAATAATCAAACCAATGCCAAATGTGAAACAAATATCACATCCAGAGTCATTATTTAGATTCTATCATAGAAAATTGTAGCACTGGAGATTGTGTATTTGACAACAAAAAATATCACAATGAACGTCTAGTTTCATTTCGGGATTAGTACAATAAATTTTCATTTGAGAATTCTTACCGTATAAAAAATTGCTTGACAATTAACTATCACAGATCGTTTATTGTTTGAAGTAACATTAAACATAAAACTGTGTATTGTTAAGCATTTTGTGATAAACTAGAATTTAAAAACATACGATAGAAAAATACCTGAAATGGGGCTAGAAAAATAAACTCATAAATCCTTAGTCAATGATCATTGCATCGAAGCTTTCAGAAATGAAGTAGATTTTAAAGAATGCTTGAGCAATTAATATTAAGTAATGAGTATAAAAATAGAAAGCTCATAGGGCAATACGAAATTATCTTGACACCAGGAATTCTTGCAATTATATATTGCGAAGAGAAATCGATTCGAGGATGAACATTAAAACAAATACAATGTAATTTTATCAAACAAAAAAGGTTGTGCAACAAACCTACTTTCTGATGAAAATGTAACGACAAATGAATTATAGATGTAGTGATATAAATAAAAACAATAACGATATATTTAGGAACAAACATCGAAATCATTAACATTATGTAGTCCATATCTTAAAAGTTTAAAAGTTTCAATTTATTTGCTAATAGGAGAAATTAATGCCAATTGGATCATTATGAGCAAAAGCTTTTTATTCTTCTTTTTTAAATTTGTAGTTGAGAACGGGAACGTTGATTAGAACGTCCCTCCAGTCTGTGAAAAAAGTGATTGCCAAGAGACCAGCAGCACCAAAGGTGACACCTGAACGAACCCTAAAAAGACAAGCGATGAAAAGAAGCGATCAACATAAAACAAACTTACCATTTTCGAGCAAGGTTGGTCAGATGAGGAACAGTTGGGCTGGGCCAGATTCCTTGAGATTGGGCCATTGTAAGATGATTCAAATCAGTAAGCAGACAAGAGTTAGCTATTGACAATAAGAGTCGCTAATAAATGAAGCACACGACTGTTGTTGACCTTAGCGATAACTGAAAACCGTAATCAGAAGCCTTTATTGGTAAGAGCAACCCGTAGATTTTGCCATTCACATAAAAAGTTACTCTGAAGCATAGAAAGTTTTCAAAAAAATTATGGAGAGTATGACACCTCTGACGAGGATAAGTTTATTTGATTCGTCATTTGTGAAGAATTGAGTGTATCAAAACATATTAAAAGCACAAACAGTAAAGGTCTTTTGAGTATCATTGGGCAAGAAATGGCCCTAAATGCAATTTTGAAGTCTTCTCTTCTCAAGTCAACTATTGGCTTGAATTCAGAAAGGTATTTTCTTTAATATTAACATCCTGCTAATCATTTTTTGTAGATCGCTTTTTATTTTGACCCAACGGTTCCTTTCTTCCAAGGATGGACCAACTTCTTACTTGGATGGGGATAAAGAAGAAAATTCAGTTGCGCTTGCAAATCGTGAACAGTCGAGTTATTTAGAGAAGTTGAAAAATACAGAAATTTCTGTCGAAAAGCCTAATTACTTGTCTATTGTGTCTGGTGTACCAGAAGAGCATGTTGCCAATCGAAGAGTTCGCATCTACAAGCAAGCTAAAAATTCAATGCAATCTGGAACTTATGACACTCAAAAGTGGAAATTAGATTATGAAAACCGTGAACGGTGGGAGAATCCATTGATGGGATGGACTTCAACGTATGTTTACTTTTCAAAATTGTTTTAGATTATATAAAGTTATAAATTATATTTTTTTAGTGGCGACCCACTTTCGAATCTTAATTTATGGTTTACTACTAAGGAAGATGCCATTGAATATTGTCAGCGTCAAGGATTGTATTATGAGGTAGACGAGCCCCAAACAAGACGCAATCTCAAGAAGACCTATGCTGAAAATTTTTCTTGGAGCAAGCGCACTCGTGTAGAATCCAAGTAAATATAGTTTTATTAAAGTTTAAATGAACAAATTTTAATTTACATGGCAATGAGTTTATTAGTAAAATAAAATACCCGTAAAATAAGAATATAAATAATAATACAACAATTATTGGACAATATTACTTAACATCTCTATGAAGAGTAATAATTCTTTATTATGCGATATATAAATAATTGAATATATAGGAACTTGATATACACAAACATATTACAATTTGGGGATTCGTGTGTATTGCCACATTTGTGCTTCCTGAGCTCTTTAGTTTTCAATGACTTGAATAGAAGTCTTAAGTAGATGATACTGAGTTTAATTAATTAAGGGTGGTGTGTTGTAAAAGGCACAAATATATATAAAATTTAAAATAAAATAATAATGAAGGGTACAGTGCTGTGATTGCAATGGAAGTGATGCGATTGATAGACCTACACATTCGTGATTGGAAATTGGTCTGGCTCTTCGCTTCTCAGAGCAACTTCTGAGCAAATTATGAAAAAGACGAGAGCAAAGATAATACATAATTACAAGATGAGAGGTGAGCAATTTGAGATTGGTGCAAGACTAATTCTAGCCCATTTTGTTTCGGTTTGTTTGCGCAAACAAAATTCCGTGATAAAGAATGCCGTTAATTTCCATGCTCACAGTCAATTGACCTTCGAGGGCTCTTCCGTCTGCAATAAAAAAAAAGATTATCGTTGATGAAAATCGTCATAATTCCAGTCTAGAATAGTACTTACCTTTGCTGCTTATTTTCATATGTGTACTCGGAAAGTTAGCGTTCATCAGGTAATTCTGAACCGCGCTGTTGGTTAGTCCAGAAGATATCACATTACCTGCGCGTACCTCTTCACAGAATCGTTTGGATGGCCCTAGCATATCTTCTAAGTGAGGCCTGCGGTCGACAGAATTTTTTGCTGAATCGTTCGAACTTCGTGGATTTACTTCTAAATTGAGTGCTTCATTTTGTCCATGCATTAGATATGACGGATTCGAAGATACACTTCCATTGTCTTCGTCGCCTAGAATGAAACGTGTAGTTAGGTTAACATTAATATACACATAACATCTACGCACCTGAAGAATGACCTTGAGAATTATGGCCGTTTATCTGACGAGAAACTAAACTCAATGGCGACGCATGAAGACCATTATTGCTGTTATTAAAGTGGTGATTGCGTCCGAGACCAGATGGCGGTGGTGAATTTGTTAGCTCGGGGTATTGACCATAACTGGATCTGCGGCCTTCTCTGCGGTTACCATCGATGGCCATTTGAAGTTCATCAGGAGAACTTAGTTTTTCTTTTTCACATTCATATGGGTATAAGTATTTCATATATCTAAATAAAGCTTGGTTAGAGGAGGTTAACGAAAAATAGAGCAAATATGGTCTTACTGGGTGCGCAGCGTGAATGCCGCACTGGTGATTGAGGAGGGGAGATTGAGACCTTTAGTGATTTCCCGCCATATCTTCTTATTGATCACTTCCACCAGACCGCCACGTGCCACCACGAGTTGGTACAACTCATACAGATCGAGCACTTGCTTCGCCATTATAGGAATGCGATTAATTGGGGTTCCTGTGGGTCATTTAATTGGACTAATTACTCAGGTGGCTTATTAATTAGTGCAATCACAATGCGAAGCCATTGGATTGGGTTGCTTCCAATTATCGTAATTAGTGAGTGCTGTGTTGTGCGTACAATACAAATGCCCAAGGAGAGCTTCAATTCAATTAAATGTCCAACCACTGTTGTGGCTACGATTTAGAAAGGAATTGAAGCGCGAAGTAATCTCTGGTCGAGCTGACACTGCAACAAGCACTTTCCGAGAAGTTCGCTCCATTCGATTTGGCTAGTGGTGTGGTGCGCTGTACTTGAAGGTTGTGCCAGTCAAACTTCCAGATGAGAAGAAATGAGATGGCACAATACTGGTCGGGTTTGTTCTATTCGGCCAGAGATGAGCACTCGAGACATTTGCCAATAATGGTCACAGCCGCACAATGCACCACACTACACTTCACTGGCGCAATAATAATTCATTTATTTGCTCTTTGGTACATTTTGCATAATAAATTATAACCATTTGGTGGCCTGTCTTTCCTTTCCAGGAAAGTTATTAGCCTCACTTGGTAGATGTAAGTTAATTCGAATGTTGCCAATCATCTCGACAAGTAATGGAACAAGTCCAAGAGCCCATCTCCGTCACTTCGACCATTTCAATCGAAGCACATCGAACACTAGGAGAATGCGCAATTGGCAATTGCTCATTTGGCGAGTAGTCAGTGACTGACCAGTGGTCACTCAACATGCCATTTGACCATGCGAGTTGACAGTGAAAGGCACTGCTAGCCAGTGCTGGGTCTGTTTAATCTTGCCATGTTTATCAAGAAGGAGCACTTGTCCACTTGGCAAATGAGCGTCGTGCTTGCCGATCTCTGTTTACTGTGGCCAAATAATTTATATCTGCGGGCAAGGCCATCGGTTGTTCTTTTCGAACCTCGAAGTCCATCTCGAATGAAGTGCCGCAGAGGCAATTATAAATATGGCCACAAACATAACCCCTTTGAGAGTAGAAGTGAAATGTGAAATGCATAATGCAAATGTTCGGGTCAAATTAAGATAAAATGCCAGTAATGGAGGGACAGCGAGAGGCAAGTGTGGGGCCACTCATCGTACTGGCCCAGTGATCGCAATCATTAAGCTGCCGAGGAACGAGTAAAACGGCTAGGTCTGCACAACCACATGACTGGCACCAGTTGTCTAAGGCAAAGACAAAGCAGTCGCGCAGTGGAGAGCCAAAGGTAGCCTTAATAATGGGTTTAGTGGCTTGCAATGGTCGCAGTATTAATTAAGGCAATGCACAAGTCTCGATGGGATTCACTACTGGCCGACACCATTCACAGCTCGAGCCAATATTCCCTGTCTATTTGTGCCGGCTCGATCGGACCTAATGCAAACGATTGGCTTTAATAATTTTATTACTTTGTTCTAGAGGCTTGAGCACATATGTCACTTGTAAATTATAGCCTTGCAGTGCATGTTTCATCAAAGTGGCCAATTGTTTGCATTCCGGGCGGTGTGCTATTAGACTAGTAACTAGTGGCACTAGTACACTGACGGGCTCAATCGATTCGCTCTCATTGCGAGTTTCAATCGGGCCGAGCTAATTGCCACCGAGCAACTTGTTCGAATGCACCAATGCAATGTGACGCCATTGAATGGATCAGCTCTAAGTGCATCGAGAGCAGACCAATCGACACTCAATTCTGCCCTATTCGAAGACACAAATTAGCGATCCATTAAGGCAAGATGAGAATAAACCCATACAGGCTAATTTATAGGCCTTCCAAGTGGCGAGTGCAAATTTATTGAGAATACTGCAAATTATGACTGTCAGTGGTGCAGTGGTGGTCTCGTTTTATACAGATCGGCATTAAAGTACCATCGAGACAATAAAATAAATTTAGCTGCTTTCCGCGAATCAAGGTCTTTTAATTGTGCCTGTGTGGAGAGTCAGTCGAGAAAGTGGTGCCGATTAAGTTAATCAAGCAACAGAACAGATGCAACAATTCGGCCATAATGGGCTGCCAGCAAAGTACATCGACGAGCTGTCCCGACACATAATTTGCCGTTCTCTCAATGAGGGACTTGCGCTTTTCTTAGAAGGGCCTCATTCACTCAGTCAGTGCGATTGTTTTAATGCACTTGCCATAATAAATCGAGCACAGGACGAAGTGCACAAGTCGGAGTATGCTCTGGCCTGTGAGGCACCAGATCACGGGTCAGGCCTGCACTCCCTCCCGATTGGGATTGGTGTTGCAGCAATGCTTATCGGACAATGATCAGCGTGTTACATTTCCATCATTACAAATGGAGCCACACATTCACACGTTGGCGATGCTGTGGTGGCCAGTGCGAGCTGTGGCCAATCAACGCTGCCATCGGCAACAAATGCAATGACCAGTGATCGTTCTCAAAGAAGCCGCACTCGACACCAAATGACATTTGCTGAAGAGTTAAGAGTTAACTAAGCCAAGTTCGGTAATGGACTGTAATGGGGCTGCAAGCAATGTAGTCACATTGTAATGTAGCGTGTGCGATAAATTATAGCCTGCTGTCCTAGCGTTTGATCAACGTTGTCACCCGGTAGATCGTCTCGATGTCCGATCGATGTCTGGTCTGAGGGAACAAATTGGTGGAGCGAGTGCTCGCTGTGCTAACTGTGGGCCCGCTGTACCCACTAATTGGTATGCATTGGGCATTGTCAATTTTAATTTATTCGCCACATCTGCCGCTTCACTCCACTGACAACGACCGCGACGCGCGCACTAATTCGGCGTGGTGAAGAGCTCTGGTGTGGCAGTAAACAATGGCCATTGGCCACAGAATGAACAGTACGTACCTCTTTTTTGCATGAAACTAAAGAGATCGTCCAAAAACGGCTTCCTCTTCGGGTCGTCATTAATTTCGTAGAGCTAAAAATATAAATTCAAATTAATACTTAGCACAGAACAAAGTGCATAGATGTAAATCAGTGAGTGAATAAGTGAAACCATCAATCGGTGCAATGGGACAAACATAATTTATGGACCTGACTGGCAGTAGAGATCGATTCGAGTGTTTGGCTGCCTTGTCTTCGGCATGTCATCTCACACGTTAAAGCATTAGCTAGTGTCGGCAGTCACTGCATGACTTTGTTCACCAGTAATTAATTTTAAATTTGCATCGTCACAAACTCGTTCGTAACGAAGCAGTAGCGCGTCAGGTTAATAACGCAATTAATTGGCGACAATGCGATATTTCATTGCCTTCGACGGTAAAGATGGTCGTAGTGGCCTGTTAGCCCGGTGATCGCTCCATAGCACTCGACTCGGAGCAAAGAACGCCACTCGCGAGACAAGCGACAATTTGGACCTTTGTAATTAGATTCAAGCGTCGATGGCAGACATAATCAGAGTCATTATCATAAGTCGACGACACAAGGCCAGACACGCGTCTCACTGCCAACTGCTTGCTGACTACTAGTATACTGCGGTTGCGAACTGAACCATCCGAACTGTCACTGGCAGGAAATAGCTCGCCATCCCAAAATGGAGATGGAGCTGTCTGGCAAGACATGTGTCCAGCAGATTAGTTCAATAAATACAATTTACACATGTCCGCCTGACAGTTGCACATCGCAAGTGATCGAGCCAACAGAAAACTTGTCTCGCTCGATTCCATTGAGATTAATCGACAGTTGAGCGTCGTGGTGCCAAGTGAAGAGCGAATAGCGACACTGAACAATCACACAAATGGCCAGTAAGGCAAGTGTTTCGTGGAAACCACGTGCAAGCAGACTGTAATGGCACTTCCAGGGAATGCCTCCTGTAGACAGGTCGGTCGCTTACGGTGATCGGTGATCACTTGTGAGACGGACATGATGCAAACAAGCATCGGCATATCTGTAGTGGCAAGCGAGCTGTGGTTGGGCAATCGACTGACAAAGAAGTCCGAGTAATCCGTCCATAGAGCACTAATTAAAAGCACTGGATCGGAGCGGCATAAGTGTACACGGTGGGACACATCTGTTGCGATGAAGCCATTGGCTCGGCTGTGGATCGAGTCATTTCGAATCGATCTAATTGAGCAGACCGGTAACAGTGTCAGTGATAGCGATCGTCATGTGCTCATTAAGTGTGGCCGCGCCGATAATTATCATCCATTGCCATATATTGCTCGAATGCATTAAGCTATTTATAATAATAAGCAACAAAATGCGCCAAAGCATATCTATTCTCTCGCTTGACGCCGTTTCCTATAAATAATGACATTTGCACTCTACTCGAGATAGTATGCAGCCAGGCAAGGCAATTGTCTTTTGATTAATTAACATTTGGCAAGCAAAATAAATCAATTTTTAATATTCTCAATAATTTGTAGTCGTCAGTGGCAAGGAGATATCAAATAGATTTGCATAGATCGAGTGCACCGAGACCAGTGGCACTGGTAATAAGGCAATAATTGCGCTTAGTGCGCTATGCAAGTACGCTAATTGAGCAAAGGGAGCAGTGCGGTGCGCTATCAAACGAGCGAGTACCACTCTGTCGATGCTGCTGCCAGAAGCAATTAGAGTCGCTCGGATAAGACAGGAGCGGGATTTATCAAGTGGAACACTATGACGATCGTCGACGATGGCCTACACCGACACAAGCGACACACCACTCACAGTGCCACTCACCCCATCCAACAACAAAGGCTCATTTTACGCTTTATCAATCTACCGAATCTTATTATCACTTTTTGATGCATTCGATTTGAATCGGCTTGTACGCCAACAACTAATACCGATTGATTAGGCACTTGTTCGACAAAATCGTCGCTAATTACTGCTGTGCCATTCTACTGTCGCTCAGTATAAAGGGTTAATAAATTACAGGTGAGCCATTAGGCAAAATTGGACCATTCTGTAGGGCAGCAGCACAAGTGGTGATTGGTATTGGGCATTAGCCACATTAAGAACAAGGCAACCGAATCGGCGGACCGAATGAGTCCGATCAGACAAACAAGTGGCACCAAGTCTGGATGGGCAATAGGCATAAGGCTTCGCTAGCCAAACACAATCGAATCGAGTGGCGAGTATGTCTGTGGTGTGCTGAAACCTGAGACAAATGCAATAAATCTTAGAGGCGAGATGTGGACGATGACGGTCCGAATGGCAATATTGTTATAATTAACTCGATGATTAATTACGATTGGACGCACTTGGCCATCTAACAATTCTATCAGTGATATCACTGCCAGTGGAGTGACCGGCCCGATCACTGTCCGACTAGCTAATTCCATGTCCTACCACTGCACCGTGAATAATAATTCAAATGCAAATGTCTTGATCATTGCCATTAATGGGCAAACTCGTAAATAATATATTCTCCATTGCATTCTCCTGTGCGCTTAGTCAATCGATCGCTTGCTTACATTGACATTCTCACTTGGTGCAAGTTCCATTTGAGAAAGACCAACAGGTGAGCCTCACCAAACAGACATTGTTAATTAAACAAGCGGTCGCATTAAATTGATTCGTTCCTAAATTGGCGAGCAAACATCGGTTTTAATTGTATTGGCCGCCCAAAAGAGTGGCCCTACTCGCTAGTGGGAACAATCTTTATTGGCGCGGTCTGAGAAATCTATTTGGTGGCACTGAACGGTGAGCAAACACAGAGCCGCACTGAGTGCACATTATGACGTGCTAAGTGGAAGTGAAGGTGCTCAAGCCACACAAGCACCATATTGCATAAACATCGTTCACCGATTGCTCATCTTTTATTAATTTAATTACACACCCATAAGATAAATAGATTCTGTTTGCCCAATCGGCAATTGCCAATTGACCCAATGCAGCGGAAATGTGCACAAACAGGCGACACTCGAATTGATTCGTGAGACTCGAGGCGACAACCTTGTGGGAAGAAAAGCGCCTTACATACCTGTTTGAATTGCTCCTCGTAAGTGTAGCCTTTTCCTGGTTCAATGCTTTGAAGTGCTGGCGACGAGGCTACTCCCGAACCAGACGAACCCGAAGCGCCACTGGGAGACGAGTTCGAGCCCAACAAGGCAGAATTGAGTTGACACATGGCGCTCGAGTTGAGGTGAAGTCCACTCAAGTTTCCGACCGTGGCAGCTAGATTGGCGAAATGTGCCGCATTGGGTAACCCTGCTGCAGCTGCAGCCGCGGCCACTTGAGCCGCATGCCTTTGCATGGCTACCATTGCTGCAAGCCGCTGAGAACGTTCTTCAGACTTGAGATCTTCGTCCAAGTCTTCTCGGTCATCAAAGTCGTGTTGCTGCTGCTTGAAACGCGCCAGCATCTCGGTTGCTTGGTCTGCCAAGTCCTCGGACTTAAGTCGGTTTATTGCATCCAGGTTGAGTTGACTCAGAGCAGCAATCGAGTTGGCGTTCCCGTTGGCGCCATTTCGAATGCCCACCTCGTCTTCCGAGTTGTAGTCGGACTCGTGCAGGTCTTCGTCGTCCTCCTGGTTGCTCTAGATCAGATGCAATGCAAGCAACAATTAATAATTGAGGCTGAGCAAACAATAAATAATTCATACGTAATGAGCTCACTATTAATTACAAGCCATTCCATTGACATTGCTGGCGCAGTGCTACTTGTAACTCATGCAGATAAAGATAAATAGCGTTCTGCCACTCGGTAATTCGAAACAAAGACTAAATCACTCAAAGAGATGAAATTTAATTTTGCTGCCACTGACTAAGTGACGTCTGGAAGGAGGCACCGAGAAGGACCGAGAGGGCACTGAGAGATCGTGCAAATATGCAGCGAACAATTAATTTTGCAGTCAGACAAATGTTTTATATTAAGAAATCATGCTTATTAATTATGGATTTGATTCACATGGCAATGCAAACAAATAATGACATCCACGATGGCGATGATGGAGATAAGCGAAATCACGCAAAATTAATGTAATGACAGCAGAATCAAGCCACAACGCAAGGTGGATGCAGGGATGCGGTGGCTCGCACCGGGATGCACCCAAGAGTGCTGCCTTATTGCCTTCTCGTCTCATCCCTCCACTGTCCATTTATTACAAACAAGAGGCTATTTTTATTCAAATGCACTCCACCAGCGATTGTGAATGGAGCAGCGAATGAGTCAGTGGGGTGAGCGGAGTGAGTGGTGATGTGATCACTGATCACTGACCAAACAAAGAGTGCATCGATCGGGCCCAATCACACCGGCTGGCCCAATAAAGACGCTCAATCAACACATTAATCACCACTCAAGTGCTCTCACACAGACAGATAGAGCTCGCCACACTCACTCCCAGTCGGACCGATTGACACTGAACTTGAACGATGCATTAATTATATCGCACATGATGCCAATTGTCGATGCAATAAATCAACACTCAACTCACAACAGTCCACAGACTCACACCGAACACGATCGTCGAAATCGATTCGCAGATTCGTCAGCGATGACCACTTGATAGAACAATCAGCCGAGTGGCTCGAGTGTCGGTGTTTGATTTAATGATTTACCTATACATGTATTTGTTCAATAAAGAGTCAATAAAAATAAATTAGCTTTCCTTTAAATTGAGCTACTCTTGGACCAAACGGATCTTAAAGGTTGTCAGTGAGGGACATGGTTCGAGTGTCGCCACTTAAGTCAATAAGTTTAATAATTTACTTCACTGCGAGGGGGTTGTCAAATAAATCGTGATTATGAAATGCCGATTGAGATGCACTGCCACACCGACACCACTCGACCAAGCAGTTGATGGTTGGCCAATGGCCATAAATGCACTCTAATGGCGTTATTATTTGCATTCAAAGGCCACATCGACATAAAATTAATATTAACATAATTAGCCAAACAGTTTATGGACATTCACTAGTCACTCGAGCTGTATGAAACCTTTGCGATGGTCGAAATAGAAAGCAATGAGTCAATAAATACAAATGGCAATACAATTATTTGCTCAACTAGCCGATATTGAATGGCAAAAAGGCAACTTGCTAATGGCTAATACGTGTATGGTATGGTGTGTTGCACTGTTAGCTATGTCGCTTCGAGCTGACAAATCGATCCAATGGTTGGGCTCCAATCGTCACCCGTCATTGGCTATATATGCTTTTGTATGCTGTCAGAGGAAACAATGGCACTGGCGGGGCTGCACCACTGTGCGACACCTACTCGACCAGCACAATCGAACAGTGCCGATGTGTCCTCTATTAATAGACCAATTAGCCAATCACTCAATTAGCAGCAACACGGGGCAAGGCGAGTCAGGCAAATCATTGAAAGTGATGCAGCCTGTGCTCACTTGTTGAGTCATCTCAACAATGTTTTGGCACTATTGCAAATGGAACGATCTGAAGGAACTGAGCCTGGCAAACAGGCGTCAATCGAACTCAATTACCGATCGGTTTAATTCTTCAATTGACTCTGCAATGTGAACAGCCATGTGGCACATGACAAGCAAAGCAAAAGCACGTGTTACGGTTTTGATAGACTTGCCAGTTGTGCAGACCGTCGAATTAAACGCTTTGTGACAAGATGGCAATAGATTAACCTAGACTTGGGGAAAGTGGCTTTATTTTTAGCTCGATGGCTCGAATGCTGCTCTTATCGAGTGCTAATTTGACCAAATCAAACATGCGAGTCTGCGAGAGACATGTGTGCCAGTGCTGTGAGTGCCACATGGCTGGCAGACAGCTCATAGCCCGACTTAATATCGAACAGAATCAAAGCATAATGCTTTCGATCAATCAGCACCCGATGTGCTCACTGGCACGAAGCACTGCCGGACTCAATCACAAGTAACGCGACCAGTGCCGCCTGAGCACTATTAAATTCCTTGCTCATTAAGACTGCTTTTGTGCACATGCCAATTTGTTCGATCGCCACTGTCAGTGCCGTTAAGA
Source organism: Rhizoglyphus robini (assembly GCA_023373905.1). Lineage (NCBI taxonomy): Eukaryota > Metazoa > Arthropoda > Arachnida > Sarcoptiformes > Acaridae > Rhizoglyphus > Rhizoglyphus robini. The sequence continues at coordinate 4,887,942 of JAKIJQ010000001.1, read as the reverse complement.
CAACCGAACAATCGTAATAAAGCTCATTAGCAACAGAACCACTTCCGCCACTGTCGATAAACCTCTGCCAGTGGCCTTGAAAGACAACTGCCTGGGAAATAAGGAAAGTGATTAAAGTGTCGCGAGCTAGCAATACGTCATTAGGCGATTAATCAGCGGTCAGTGCGGTGGTCATAGGGCTAGCCTAGGTGCTCAAGTGAATGGCACTGTGAAAGTGGGCTAAATCAAATATGGCAAAAGTGAGTAAGCAGAGGCAGTGGCACTGACTATAAATAGAGCCACTTAGCAGTGTCAACTAGTGTCACAGCGATTAATTCTGCATCTCGCCTGGTCTCGCCAAGAATTCGAATTGAACAGTCCGTGCGCGTCAGTCTGTGTAATATCGCGCCATGTAAATCATTTATAAAGAGATATTTAAAGCAATGGCAAGTCTGGCCATTACTTATTGCGATTATTAGTTGACAACGTATGTTGCTTATCAATCGTTACTGTGCTCTCTATATTTAGATGGTGCCTTCGATTCTATTACTCGATTGCGATTGGCAATTATGGCGCACCAACGGATCGGAATGAGTCAGCGTACAATATTCACATGGTTGAATCGAATTTGCATTCTATCGCATTTATGACTGCTGCCCATAGCCACCAACAGTGTGCTCGACAGTTCAACAGTTCGCAGGCCATATGTGTTTGATTAAATTAACCCCAAGCTAGGCCAAATGCGATAAGGCCTAGTGGCCGGGTGGGCAGCGGTTAGGGAACGCACATGCCGGCACAGACTAGACGGGCCATCGTCTCTCATGGCAGTGCACTCAAATGACAGTGCGGCCAGGGATCGAGTATAAACGCATATTAAAGAATATTTTATTTGCATTGCCGCTCTTTCGAGTCAAGCTGCAAGGCTCGCGGATTGACGCGCGCGCTCGAATCGATGTTTGCGCGGTAGAATTGATTTGCCCGATAGATTGACTCGCAAATTGAGCCCCAAGGCGAACAAATGACCCTGAAGTGGCGACCGTGTGGCCAGCATGCTTTGATAATTTAATGGCAACCTAATCATAATAAATATTTAGTGTGGCTGGACGCTACCACTGAGGCACCCCTTTGACAGGGTAGTTGGCCAGTCAGTGGACGACCACTCACAGTCTGCCTGTGACCAAATCAATGTGCAATGCTCATTTAGGCAAGATCGAGCGATACATGTCAGCCAGATTAGGCCCAGGCAAAAGGCAAAAGCCATTAGGCCAACTGCGCTCGGTATTGTTTTACACGTCTATTCGGGGACTGTCCTCCCTCAAAGCGACCAACAAGATTAGACTCAATGAAATCGAATAAATAAAACAAACATGCACATAGACATTAGTGCACTGCTGGCCTATTTCGACCACTAGATTGATCGTACTGGACCTTGCCGCCTCCTGTGATCACTCGCATTTATCGAAAAGAATCTAGAAGAATGCAAATGACACAAAGGGTATTGCATGAAATGGTTATGCCGCTGGGAAATGCGCTAATCGCTAATTAATTGACACCAGACACACATTGGACATTGAATGATTGCCAATGAACGTTAATTGAAAGTTGGCAAACTAAGAGATTTTTTCAGAATTGGCAAAGCTGCTACCATTTGCGGTGGTTGATAGTCATGTTAAGACAAAAACAATGTAGAGTAGAGGCATACAATGTGCATTATATTATATTGTCATCTCAAATCGGATTTGGGTTCGATCGAACTCTATTTCATTTGTAGAGAGTCTAGAGGAAATGCCAGTATTGGCAACGAGTAAAATGAGGCTTAGTCAACATACTATTGAGTGAGGACACTGGCAGTGTGCAAATCGAAGCAATGAAATTTGAAAATCATCTCCGAGCATTAGACCATTTGCGCTTTAGTGCAATCGTAATGTTTGGTGACTGTTTCTGTCTAAAAATTGCCACCAAAAAGTGGCAAAGTGAAAGCCAAACAGTTCAACAGGTTCTCAACCCGACTTGGTGATATATTGGCGAATTGCAAAAATAGCGAAACTGCCAGTGTGAATGTAGAGAAGATACTAAAGTGACAACTCAAGAACTGCTGAAGCTCGTTTGAGAGTCTCTAAATGAAGCGTTTGAGGAGAAAATCGCAGAATTGTGAGCGATTTATCAAGTAGAGGTTGAATATATAGTTTTGATATAAAAGACGATAGATGGGCACAGACAAATGCTGTCGGTGGTGCCCACGCTTAATGGAGTGAATAGACACAGATCGTGTGAATATATCATCGCGCCGAGTGGCATCATAATTTTGTCCTCATCCCGAACGCCAATCATTGCGGGTGACATTAAAGTACTCCACAGCGGATCATAATGAAATTCCTCAGATCACTGGCAATTTATAGTAATTCAATTTCTATAAATAATTGGCTCTAATTTGTGCCATAAGCAATAGTTGGCTTTACTTCAAATCATGGCGCCCGATCATTCCTATCAAACAGCATCATTCCCTACGCTCGGCACAAACCAAGAGGCTCGATCGAGTGGAAAGTGAAAAGTAAACTAATTAATTTTATTAAATATTCTCAATGCTCAAGTAAGTGTCGGATTAAGCCAGTGAATGAGCGAGTGCACCAAAAGCCAATAGGGGAGTGAGTGGCAATTAATAAATTAGTGTTTATTTATTCGCTTATTAATGTTCTCGCAGTTGATTGCACGCAAATACTTTGCCAGCGACTAACCCGCCGCCAACTAAATCAGAGCATGACAAAGTACGACTCGTTGCCATTATTTCCGTGCAAATACGATTTCGATGCATCCAAATGCATTGCGATGCCTGCTTGCGCACTACGATCGGTGCTAATCGACCAATTTAGCACGAGAAGAATCGCTAATCAAAAACGCTTCTGAGTCGACTTGATAGAGCAAACTGTTCGACGCGCCACTCAGTTATTAATTACACTTCTAGTGTTGCACTAGGATTTTAATTGGGCAACAGACACCAACTCGGCAAGATCAGATGTCTGAACAAAGCCTCCCGCAACTTTGCCGCAACAACGTTGGCGCCTTTTCCCACTCACAAATGGCGCCATTGAATCGACATTTAATATCAAATGTACAGGCAAGTGCATTATATCATCGAGTTCTTGGTTATTTAAAACACAACATGCAACATTGTGAATTTCCATGGTTAGAGAATTAGAACAGACGAGTTAGGCGGCTTAATGCCCAGGCACAAGCTAAATTAATTGTGCCTGTCGACATCGACATTTACTTCGCAGATGGATCGCAAATGTTATTGTACAAGACGATTTACTTTAATTGTCTCTTTTAATTGCCTCATCACTGCGCTCATCATTTCAAAGTGAACTAACACTTGGCGACTAGCAAGGCAATTCAATTGCACATTTACGTTCTACAAAGTCTTTATTGCCATCACCATATATTTGCAAAATTGGCCAATTAATTCCGACAACCAGCCGGTCTTAGAATAGCAGTAAGAATTAACTGTGGAAAAGTTAGCGAGACATACCATGCTGCCATCCATATCAGAATCATTGTGATCCATTTGGTAGGAAGGAATTGGGATTCGATTTTTGACACGAATTTTGAATATTTGGTAAGCACAGAAGAAAACAAATTGATGGATGAGACGATGTTGCGAATACTAATGATTAGCGATTAGACTAACAAACAAATGGTTGATAGCGCAGAGTGACTAAGGCCCCACATCAGCTGTTGGCGGTAGCGGTAGTTGGCAATGAAGGTGATCTGGTCGAATGTCACTGAACAGAGCACAATATGTATATCACACAAGAGAGCTTCACGTGCGCGATCAAATGCGGTCCACCGAGACAGTCACATTCGATCCGATCCCATTCGACCGACACAAGTTGCCGTCGATGGTGGCGGTCTGTGGAGATGTGAGGTAGAGGCACAGAAGTCCGTCCGTTGCGTGCAATTGTGATCACTTTAACCCTGCCCTCGAACTGAGCCAAACCAGCCGAACGGCACATGGAGAGCCAATCGAGAGCTCCTCTGAGCAATGCTCCAGTCACCGTCGCAGTTGTGATTGGCGGTCGAAGGCTTCTATAAACGTGACGCCTCACGTAGGTGGTCGGATGTTCGATAGATGCTCCCATCAGACAGGGCGACATTACTCCATTCCGCTACTGGCCCAATCAAGCTCCAATCAAAATGATCACTCACATATTGGGAGCTAATAAGCACTGCTCACAATGGAGCTTACCTTACATTCAAACATATCACAAGTATTGCATGTTGTTAGTTCGCTGTTGACAGTTAGCTCACTGTCAATCACAATTTCGTGCTCTATCTAGTAAGATCTATTATCTATTATCGATCGTCACTAAATAAGAGGCTATATAATTGAAATAATTGAACATTCCATTTACAACAAACCATTTAGACCTAATTGCATTATTGACTGGATTAATCAACTCGTGCATTAATATTACCGGCCTTCGATGTAATGATCATTGGATATGACAATATGATTTGCCTTTAGTTTTGGCGATAGAAAATTATGCTGTCTCGAAGCAGAAAGTATAATGGCAATTGGTTTGGCACTTGCTGCCTGAACGAATCTAGGTTTCTCGTTTGCGATAATTGTACTTGCACAGATTTGATTAACTGTGGTGCCTTCCATTAACTAGCGCAACTCATTATTTAGACACTTGCTCTAGCATAACCATTTGTTAGCGAAACGATAATTGCAAATATTTAAATGCAATAGATATTAGTTCAAGTGGAAATTTATTCGCGAAAGATGGTAGTTTGTTAGCGCTGATTGATAATCACTGATTAGACATTAAAGCTTTTTACAAATAGGCACTTAGAAATGACAATAATGGTACAGTTCACGTTGCTACATTTGCCTTTGAGCTTCAGGAAATAATTTCTTGAGGTTCTTCTTCTTCTTCGTCCAGTATTGGCTCACTTTCAGAGTCTCTGTTCAAGTACTTGTTGATTGTTGGTCTAATGATTATGTCATTGTAGACACACATTCCGAGAAGTAAAATGATGAATCCACCAAGCTGAATTATACTAAACTTTTCCCATTTGAAAAGCAAACTAATAACCCATATAACCAAAGTTCGAACAGAATCTAAAACTGTCCGAGTGGTCGCCGATAGTTGCTTAGTAACACTAATTCCAGCAAAGTTAAAAAATGCGATACTCATTATGGTGCCTAGAAAAAATACAATAAAAAGGTATTCAACTTACAAAAAAGACATACCACTCAAACCAGTAACGACTTCCCAACTATTGGCTATTTGATAAAAACCATCAATGGCATCTTCAATTTGGCCATTTGGATTATTAAAAATATCATTGCCAACATGAATGTAATACATGGGTACAAGCAGAATTGAAAGAATTGAAAAGCCAAAAATGCCTTCCCAACCAACAGCTTGTAAAGGTGAAACATTCGTACCAGAAACATACTTTTCTTCCACAATCATCTGAGTTGCAGTAATAATTTGTGCCATTATAATGAGCAAATCGCCTATCAAAAGTTGACAATTAGGTAAAGGTTTTTAAAGTTTTAAATGCACCTGTTATGACTTTATTCATTGAATAGTCCGTACTGCTGCTTTTCCCAGTTAATATATCACTTAGGCCTATGAAAAAAAGTTAGAAAAAGTAATGCCAATTAACACTTTACATACCAACAATCACTAATCCGCACATAACCAAAAATATTCCAAACCATTGAAAAATTTTCAGTCTTCTCCCAAGGAAAGCGACAGACAAAAATCCAGTAAAGATGATCAAAGCACCTCTTAGCATTTGGAAACTTGAGGGACTTGTAAGATTAAGTCCAATATACATCAGCGAAGTGGCAGTCATATCACACAAAGCGGGAGGTAGAAAAATAAACGGGCTAAAATTTCGATTTCCTTTCACCGAATCAGGCAACTGTTCTTCTGTGTAGTCCTTTCGTTTGTAATATAGTAGCATTCCTTTGTAGGCAAGAAAGCACAAAAATTCACCAAAAAACATAGCCACGGCTTGAAGAAACGGATGGTTAAAATTCTTCACTTTACCATCTACGCCTTTAGATTGACTATCATCTGCCCATCTAGAATTTTAAAAAACAATTAAGATTTGAGTATGTAGCAATTATTCAACAAAAGTATACTTAGTAGCCAATGTGTTGATAGAGCCAGTGACCACCATAAGAAGGGCTAAAAATATTTGATAATTAGTCCAGGCCATTGTGAAGTTGAACGAAGCACAATGAGAGGAGACGTTTCTGCTTAATACGAGGAGTTAAAATGAGCTAAATGATACTTTTCAGTGAGGCATAATATGATGCGGTCAGTGGAATGCGAACAGATGACAAACGCCCCTTCCAAGCGAGTATCGACCACAACACAGAAAGTAATTCGAAATTTATCACTTTATCAATCGATTGGTACTTTTGCCAAGGCGCATCCCAATATGCAATGCATACAGCGCAATTAATGACACAAAGAAATTGTCAAATCTATGTATTGACAAGATAATACACATGTACAGTACAGTATTGTACACACAACAATGCACACACAGCTGACAGACGCACTAGGTAGATTTGGAAGAGCCAATTGGCTGACTCGGTAAAAATAGCAAAATGAATCTGTATAATTTATACTGTATAAAACTTTGAGATTTATGATTAGTAATATATTACTAGTTAGTCAGTCATATAAATATACAGTGGTATTAAAAATAAGATGAATATTTAAATAAAAATTGTTTTTAAAAACACGAATATAAAACAAATAAAAATCAATGTAAAAATCAATCGAACAAATTGAAAAATTCCCGCACAGTCAAATTGTTGAATTCTGAATTTTTATTCCTATGTCTATGATAGACATTTTGGTGATGGTTTTCAATCAATTCTTCTATGCTATCGTTGATGATAAACTTATGGACATAAGTTTGTCTGCACATGGAATAGACAAATAAAGTTAAGTTGAGTTAGATTTACAATATAAAAAATACCTGTTTTGGCCAATTCGGTATATACGACCAATTGCTTGCAGCTCGTCAGCTTTATTCAAGCTTGAATTGATAAAAATCACATGAGAAGCTTCAACTAAATTGAGACCATTGCAAGCAAAGTTGATTGGCAAAAGCAAAACGTTGTCCGTTTGACTATTTTGAAAGATCTTTATTTTAGAAAAGAAATTTCGGTCGGAAGCTGTTAGAACAAATGAGTTGACTTGATTCATTTGTAAAGCATCTCTCATTATTTCCAGCATTAGAATCCAAGAAGAAAATATGAGTATTTTTTCATTTGATTGTAATATTCTTATAACGCATCGTATAATATGAACTATTTTGGTTGACCAGTCGCCTTTTACTGTAAAAATGTTTTTAAATAAGTTTTATTTAATAATCAAAAATATGATACATACCTTTGATTTTCTCTTCCTTAACTGCATCATCAATGCAACACAATGCATTTTTTCGACTAATAGCTCGACAAACAGAACATTTTATTTGTTCACAATGCGAAAGTTTTTCAAGTTCAAGGGTACACGACACGCAAAAAAAGTGACCACAAGTCAAGATGTAATATATGGTCAAGTTACACCAACAAATTGAGCACATACGAGACTCAATATTGTCTTTGTCTTTTAGTGAATTTTTCAGGTTTATTAAATACCTGAGCCGATCAAGATCAGAACCTAATTTTCTTTCTCCATTATTTTTGTCAACTGCAAATTGAATTAAATCATTTTCCATTTTGGACTTAAGTTTTTCCTCTAAATCATCAATATTTTCACCGTCAAGTGTGGAGACATATCGAGTTTGAGCTTGATTTAATTCGTCAATTCGTAATATAAATTCAGATAGATTTGTCCAATACTTTCGGTGAGTTTTAAATTCTTTTTTGATTTCATCAATATATTGAAAAAAATTATCCATTTCTGTCACAATGAATTCAAAATCCACTGCGCCTTGTGCTTTTGATTTATATAATTGGGCCAATCTTCGAAGTGTAACAATGAAGGCACTTTCGTTCCAATTTCCTTGACGTATCTACAAAACAATGATTAGAAATGTTCTAAACTAAATGATTAATATGCAGAACACTTACATTAATATCAGTCTCTTCAGCGTCTTCTGTTATAAGATTATACTGAACATTAAATAAATTCTTTTCGTAATCAATAAATTTTAGTTCAGCCACACAAAGTGTACATTTATTCGGTTTATTTTTATTTTTCTTGATATGACAATTGATGTAATTTTCAACCGAACCATCGGAAATTATTTGTTCTAAAAGACCTTCAAAAATTTGGATCATATTTTTGCGTCCGTTTTCAATTTTTGACAAACGCAAATCTAATGTCATCTTTATAGAATCAATCGTTGGACAGGAATTTGCTTCAAAAGTAAGGTCCATTCCATGAGGTTGACTAAGAAATAAATCGATTTCATTTATGTCTACAATTGAAGATAAAGTCGTCAGCACAGGAATAAACCATCTTTCATTAAGCAATACAAAGCGCTGAAATTAATTAAAATGTAATTTTAAAATGTTTAAAATTTATTTATGGCTATTTAAAAAATGAGTACCTTTTGTAGATCATTACATTTATTGATCAATTCCAAGCGATATTTTTCAGTTGTGATACAGGCAAGCTTATCACTCAACAAGTAATTCTCATAAATTTGTTTTGCATTCATTCGTAATTTTTTATCCTCTTCAGCCAAATCAAAATTTGATTGATTAATTGTTTCTAAATTTAAGTCAGATTTTTTAAGTTGCTGTAAAATAATCATTAATTATAATATCTCTAAGTAAAAATGTCATACCACTCCATTAAAAGCCAAGAAAGTCATGTTGTTGCAATCGATTTGAGTATAACCAAATAATTCGACAATTTCGGCTAAATTGTAATAAATATGGTATTTTTGAGTTTTGTCAGTACGAAAATATTCTTCGTATTTCAAAATAGAGCTTAAAGCAGATTTATAGCTGTCGATGGCCAGTCTAAAATCGTTCTGTGATAAATAACGATCCATTATTAGTATTAGTAATAAAATTAAGCAAGTTTACATACCTTTTGTATATAGATAGAGGAAGTTCCATTCATAGAAGAAATTATTTCTCTATGATCCTTTTCACAGTCGTACTTAGTATCTTCGATCATTTTAACGAGAACATCTTGTAAAGAAACAAAATGTTTTACTGATGTTAATGGACTGTTAACAACCATAGGATGGCAACAAGTTTGGCGTAATTTTAGTGCGATGTTTAAAAGAGTCGAGTGCATATGAGAACTTAAATCGCTCAGTTTGGTATTTTTATCCACCTTCTCCAGTTGTAAGTTTACGCAATTTTTACATGAATAAACTTGACGCAAATAAAAGTCTCGTTCGATTTGAGAAAATTCAAGTTTATTCACGCAATAAATAGGTTTCAAAATTCCAATTTCATCAATAACTTCATTTTTTGGTGTCCGCCAAAAACAATTGGTGACCGCTTCAACTAAAGGTTTGACATTTCCTAAAAAAGAATATAAAAAATTAATTAATTACTAACATATGTGAATGATACAAACCTTGACAATAAGGATAAAAAAGTGCGTAATTCCAAATAACTTTATGGCAGAATGGTTCTTCCTGAATAAAATAAAGCAATCCAAATATATCATTTACAGATTGCTGAATAGGTGTGCCAGTAATTGCCCAACGGTAAGTTGAATTAAGTAAACTTGCCATCTGGGCTGCTCGAGTGAAGGTTCCTTCTACGAGTTGAGCTTCATCAAAGCAAAGTCTCCACCAATTGATAGAAAGCATTGGTGATATTTGAGAATAATATTTCTTAGAAGATCTCAAGTGATCATATTCGAATGACGATGTAAAAGCAATTTCAGATCTCAAAATATCGTACGTTGTAATAACAATATCATTCTTTGCCAAATTCGGTGGAAATATGTATCCTAAAAGGATATAAAAACAATTTCAGTGATAAAAAACAGTAAAAAATAAAAAATACTTTTAGATCGAATTCCATTATATATGAAAACTTTAACATTTGATAGATGCTTTTCTATTTCGTCTACCCATTGTTGTAAAATAGATTTTGGACATACAATTAAAGTACAAGCTGAGTCGATTAGGTCTATTTTAGGCCAACAGCGACTGCATAAGTAGGGAAAGTCATCTTCGTCAATTTGATAACAAGAACACTCAATATGTTGGTAATTGCCACATAACAAACACTTGATAAGGTTTTCGTTTAAGTAGTAATTTTGACATAAGCAATTATTGACCAACGAATCAATACTTTTGTTTTCAATAACTGAAATGTTGTCAATATTTCCACAATTACACTGAAGAGTTCCTTTAAAAAAAAATTCAAGAAATTATACTTAAAAACATTTAATAATTACCAAAAAGGGGATTTTCTGAGAAAGAAAACAAGTTTGACTGGTTAAAAAAGTTAAATTTTAGTTGGACATTTTCCTTTCTGTTGTATAATATCAAAGCCAACGTTTCAATAGTTTTGCCTAAACCCATTTCATCTGCTAAAATTCCACCAGAAGAAGGTTTAAAATTTTCAATATAATTGTCATAAACTACATCGGTAATAAAATGGCCTAATAGTTTGTGGTAGTATAATTCGACGTTTGCAAATTTATGCTTCACAAAAAGAATTTGGTGATCATGTAACTTATTGTGATTTTCTCTGTTTAACATCCATTTAACCTAGATTTATAGAAATTAGATAGGTTCAAATTAAATAAATAAAAATTACAGCTGATTCTTGATATGGACGAAGAGTTGGAATCAAAAAATCTAATTTACTCAAACAAATGCTTTCAAATTCATTCTTCTTTTGATTGTGATAAACGGACGAATAAAATTGATCAATACTTGAATTTTCTAACCAAAATACAATTCAATTAAAAAATAAGCAAATCTTAATCATTTACATTACCTTGAATTGCATGAAAGGAGGAAGAAGCATAATGAGGGTAACCGTAAAAGAATGACATTAAACTTAGAATCGTGTCATTCTTTAGCAATATTTTTTCATTTAAACTGGCAATATTTTGAAAAATTGCCTCTCTATACAGCAGTATATTCAATGATAAATAATTAGAAGTTGATCCAGTCTTCTCAATAAATCCATCGACGATGAGAAGCTTTTTGTTTCTTAAAGCCTTAAACAAATGAACGGTTTGTTCATAGTCATAACTGCAATTATTTGTTCCAACCCAGGAAAGAGCGAAACAGATACGAGTATCATTACAGGAATATAATAAAAACAAATCATTATTCGAACTAAGAAAAATAATATAAACGCAATCGTCTTTTGAAGTATCCAAATCTTTAAAATCGACAATTTCAAATTTTTGGTTGAATAGTTGAACTCTATCGGGAATTTCTTCCTTGGGGTTTTCTATAAGTGTTAAAGTTAATACAAAGTAAAGTAATACTAATATAATAATACCTTGACATATTGATTTCTTAAAATTGAACTCAAAATAAAAGTATTCAGTATCGTCATCGATAAGATTGAATTCAGTTAAGCACTCTTTAAGTACAAATTCTGTGCGAAGTCTTTTGTTGTCAATTGTAGTTTTTTTCTTTCGAGATCTCTTGGGTGCCATTTTAAAGCTAACTCAGATAACATTAAAATTTTGTAATGTAGACAAAAGCGAAAAGTTAGAAGCGCCAAACAACCAAAACAAACAAAACACAGTACACACAAAATGCGAGCACTTTAAAACGTGTTCAGAAAACTGGCTACAGCACTGAATGGATGACCCAATTGGTGGGCAAATTTGGCGATGAACATATGCAATTACTGTATTGAGTGTGTACGATGGTTGCCCAATAGTCATTCGAAACATCATATAACCAGCAAACTCAAACTCCATTATAGGATTTGATTGATCAACAATTTATTAACTCTGCGTATTTTATAAAAATTTCTACAGAGTCCCCATAGTCTAGAATTCTATGCACATTAGATGGATTAGAGTCTCTAATTTAGAGGTCCATAGGATTTAATTAACAGTGGGTAAGATTGTTTGTAAAACAATAAAATTCTGTCTGAATTTGCTTTTAAAGCAGAAAATAATTATGCACTCTATTTGCTCTATTCTTGTTAAGATGAGCTTTGTCATTAACGATCGTATTTTAATTTATCTGATTAAAATCCAGCTGGGAGTCCCTTTGTAACACCTTTGTTGGCATGACAGTGGTATCTAGTTCAAATAAGCGTAATTGACTGAGGCCATTGATTGTAAGCAATACAAATTTGATTTTGATTATACCGAAGAGCCAATGGGCGATTATTAGACAATTAGTGATTTACTGAACGAGTGTGTGTCTGTGCGTATCTGCAATTTTGTAAGATGTCAGGAGCACATGATTATTTAGTGACCTCTTCTAAGTGTGACAACAAAATCTGTCTGAGTGAAACCGAATTTTACGAGAAGATTAAACATTTAGGGGATGGTATGTAGCCCACAATGCCGACACCACATGGCAATTTTTCTTTTGCTTTACAAATCTTTCTCTACTCAGGTTCCTTTAGCACCGTGTCTCTTTATAGAAAAGTAAACAAAAAAAGCGGAGAAAACAAATTGGTAGCCCTTAAAAAACTGAACATTGAATCTTTGACATCATTAAATCGAAAACAAATTGAACAAGCCATAAACGAGATCAAGATTTTGTCCATCTTAAAACATGAAAACATAATTAACTATTATGGCAGTTTTATCAGCAACAACCGCTTTTATATTGAAACTGAATATGCCGACGCGGGAACATTAGCAGATTTTTTGGCTTCTCTGATAAATCCACTAGAAGAAATCGAAATCTTGGTGCTCTTTGTACAGATTGTTTCAGCTGTATTTTATCTTCATCAACGAAACATCATCCATCGGGACATTAAAACGACCAATATTTTTCTGAATAAACAAGGTTTCATTAAAATTGGCGATTTCGGAATTTCCAAGATCCTTGACTCTAAACTCGATGCTCGTTCTTTCGTAGGGACGCCATTTTACATCTGTCCCGAAATAGTAATGATTTTTGTAAGTTTTCTATTTGTTAAAACATTTGTCCTTGCCCTTTAGTTTGAAGGAAAAACGTACAACAAGCCTTGTGATATTTGGGCACTAGGATGTGTTCTATACGAAATGGCTTCTCTGCACCGAACCTTCGAAGCAAGCAATCTTTCATCTTTGATGCAAAAGATTGTCAAGGTTAGTCATCTAGTGATTACGGCAATTAAATTAATTAAATCACTATTTTTTAGGGTAGCTACATGCCAATCAATAACAAATATTCGAAACGCTTTCATAAATTGGTAAATAGTTTACTTCAGAAGAATCCAGTCAAGAGACTCAATTCGCATCAATTATTTGAAAAAGTTTCTTTTATGTTGAATCAATTGTCCACTTTAGAGACTACTATTTGGAATTGCAGTACAATTAAGGATATTTATGCCAGTGAATCACTTCGTGAGTATATCAAGAAAAAAAGGTATTTAGGTAAATTTTTATTGAAAATTTTGTATTGTTTTCTTTTTAATAGTACGGGAAACTCTGTTCGTTGTTCTCATGTTTATCAGTTGAATATATTTTCTTCGAGTTTAAACCTGATTCCAATTACATTTCCACAACGAATTCATCTGAAGCAGGTTTGCAAATTTACTTTTAAAATTTCTTTCTAAAATAAACTTAATTTCTACAGCTCACCAAAGGGAAAAATAATTTTTTAGCTCTTTCAATGGATAACAATGTTTATTCATGGGGAGTAGGATCAAATGGAGAACTAGGTTTAGGAAAACTTGTTTTGAATGTTGATAGTCCTTGTTTGGTTGAATCGCTTCGAAACTATTCGATCCACAAGATAGCCTCTGGACATGGATTTAGTGTATTCGTCACTAAAAATGGTCTGGTGCTTACCTGTGGAAACCATCGCAGCAACTGCCTTGGACACAAAGAAAGTGAAGACCTCTTTGAACCAAAATTGCTCAACTCGCTAATTAAAGTGAACATTTTCGATGTGAGTTGTGGCAGCGACTATGTGGTTACCATTTCTTCAGACGGATTGGCCTACGCTTGGGGCAGTAATGAGAATGGCAAATTAGGCATTCAAGATTCATGCCAAATTGTAACGGAACCTTCTAGAGTGGTTGTGCCAGACAGTGTCAAGTTTAAAAAGGTGTTTTGTGGAGCAGATGCCACAGCATTGATTGACTACTTGGGCAATTTGTGGCTTTGCGGTAACAACCGATACAATAAGCTAGCACTGAACCGAGTTAGTCTTTTTGGTTCAAATTTCATTTCATTTTCAAGTTTTCCTCAAAGGGCACAATTACCGAGCAAGTCAAAATCGTGTTATGTTTCGTTTGGACCAAAACACACTTTGTTCTTTCAAGAGAATAGCAAGATCCTTGCATCAGGTTGTAATCAGAATGGCCAACTTGGTGTACACCACATCAATCCCGTTATGAAGGCAACATGGTGTTCCATGCCACGTCACCATAAAATCAAGGTAATCGGTAAATATATTAAACTGTTTGACAATCCCTTCCTTTAGTCTATTTCAGCTGGGTCAAACTTCTCTTTGGCGTTAACACACAATAGTATTTTCTTTTGGGGAACACGAACTGTCAAAAAGGATATTGAAGGTAACTAATAGAGTCGAGCATATCTTGAAAATTATTTTTCACTATCTCTATGCAGAATCGCAATTGGAAAGAAATGAAAATAATTCAGAATTCATCATAGGTCAGAAGAAACATATATTTTTTCAAATCAACTGATTAATTTGATTTATAGGGAAATGTAACGAATCATTAATGGACCTGGTAGAGGCTTATGGACCAGATTACCCAATAATAAAAATCAGTGAGCCAAAATTAGTAGTCAGCAAAATGAAGGATTTGGACATGCTCAGCTCTAAAGACTCGATTATTCTGAGCCCACAAAGCATTTTAGAACTTTACTCACCTAAGACACTTCAAACAGGCGAAATGCATCTAAGTGACATCTATTGTTTCGACGATGACCGAACATTCGTAGTGATCGATTCTTTGTTAGTCAATTCTCCTCCAAACATTCAATTGATTTTGCAAAACAAAGAAAAATTCTCAAATAATTTACCTGTTCGCTCAGACACCACGACCAAACATGTAACTCAACACATTATTCATGCTGTAATAATTGACAATTTCATTTTATTTCCAGAGCTATGCTTGGGTTAATGATAATTGATGGAAATGGAATGATTAAGTACTTAAATTTCGAATAATACATGAACCAGCATCAATGAGTTGCAGAAATTCGTCCGCTCCATCTAAAAGAGTTTTGTCATTTTTGGCAACTTGCTGACAAATATCCGATTTTTGGCGATCGTTTAACAGCAATTCATCTGCTTTGGCAATCCAGTCTTGAAGTTGATCTAAAAATTGAGATCCAGAATAACCTGACTTAATTAAATCATCTACTTTCGCAACCATTTTTTCATAAGATTTTGAACGACAGATATTAAAAAACTTTTCAATTTCTTCCTGTGGCACATAACCAGAAATCTCCCAGATAGTATCCAAAGGAATTTCTTCATCCAAATTTGTTACCAACGTAGCTGTTTGGAGCAAAGTGATAGAGCGACGTAAATCTCCTTCAGAAATATCGATCAAACTTTTTATAGCATCATCGGATATTTTGAATCCTTCTTTTAGACAAACATCAAGTAAAGTCTTCTTCACTAAATCGCTCTGTAAAGGTTTGAAACGGAAAACAGTGCATCTCGAGACAATAGGGTCAATTATTTTAGAAGCATAGTTGCAAATCAAACAAAATCTTGTGTTTATGGAGTGCTTCTCCATTGTTCTTCTCAAAGCAGATTGAGCATCTCGTGTCATTGAGTCGCATTCATCAAGGATAACAATTTTGATTGGGGGAATGGTTTTATCTCCCTGTGAAATAGTTTGTTGTGCAAAAGTTTTAACTTTGTCTCTATAATAAATATAAATTAATCAAAGAAAAGAATAATGTTCAAATTACCTAACAACTTGTATGCCTCTTTCATCAGAAGCATTGAGCTCAAGAACTCTAGAACTATAGTGTTGCTCAAAGATTTGTTTAGATAAAGCGATAATTGTGGATGTTTTGCCGGTGCCAGGTGGACCATAAAACAGCAAATTCGGCAAGTTGGCAGCATTTTCTTCAATAATATGCTTTAGTGCAGAAATAACTTCGTGTTGATAGACCACATCATCCAGCTTAGAAGGTCGATATTTTTCTACCCATGTTTTAAGGTCTTTGGTTGGATTATTGTTGATGCCCGAAATATTTAAATCGTCCAGATCATCGACTTCCATTTTCACGCGTGTAACAAGCAATACGATGTAAATGGCGGGAAGCTAGCAAAGACAATCGACTTGTTTGGAGCAACAGCGTGATTCTAACTGAAGCTCAACTTGGTAGATTTGTTTCACTACACTGAAACTAGGTGGCGCTAAACCAGTAACTGTGACAACTGCTGTCAGTTTAATTTAGTTTGTTTTGGGTTTCCATTGAGACCTTTTTGACACAAACCTGGATCGACAAAACAAAGTACCCCTTGGATAGTACTTACTGCGTCGAGGTGTGAATTTGGACGACAAAATGGTTGGTAAATTTATTTTAAAATCCTTCTAATTACTAACAATTATTCTTTGACAGCAAACAATTTTCCAAAAGATCGAAGCCAATACCAACAAGAATTGTTTAATTGTTTTTTATGATATTATCCATGGTTCTAATGAAAGGAATAGTTTTAAGCAAATGTAAGTTTGTTTTTTGTTTGCACAATTTCATATTCCAGTTTTTAGAATTAATATAAGCAAACCTGCAAATCATAATGTGGACATTCAAAAATTGGCAAAAAAAATTTTGAAAAAATGTGACATAATACCAGCTTTGCATCTACCAGACTTGATTTCATCACTTCTGGATCTAAATAAAAATGGGGCTTTGTCTTCAACTTTATCGTATGAATTCCCATTTTCAATGCAAAATTTTTTGTCCATTTCAACATTTGACTCTGAAAACAATATTGACTCAAGTAGAGTATCAATTGCTCAATTGGACTACTACATTGAACTCTTGTATGATGAATTGGAAGATAAAATTAAAGCAGCATTTTTTATATTGAATTTGGCTTGCAGGCCTGAAAATATCAATAATTTATCAAAGAATGATACTTTACTTTGTGCTTTGTCTCGTGTACTTCGTGAAGATGGCAAAAAGTCATTAGAACTCTCAATCTATATTTCGTGTATTTTTAGTCATTTTTCCAATTATGTCGATTTTCATTTTGCCATTAGCAATGTAAGTAACTTTACATGAGATGTGATTAATAATTTTTTCATTTTCAGTACAAAGTTGGTTCAACTTGTTTAGAGTTAATTTATTTTGAAATCTTACGTGAAGAATCTTGGTGTAAAGAATTGAATCAGAAAAAGAATATTTCTGAAAATCAATTGGAAAATTTAAAAGCAAAATTTAGTTATGAAAAACTTTTGATTTCTTATCAAAATTTGGTTAAGAAACAAAATATTTTCTTCAAATTTTCTCTTTATATTTTGATGAACATTAGTGAAGATCTTAAATTAGAATTTAAAATTATTAATAAAGGAATTATTTCACTTTTAGCTAAACTTCTGGACAGAAATTCACAAGAGCTTCTTCTAGTAATTGTAATTTATTTGAAAAAATTGTCTGTTTTTATTGAGAACAAGACTCAAATGAAAGAATTGAATATCATAAAAAGCTTGACGCCTTTACTGTTTTTAGACAACGAACTACTAATATTCAATACATTGAAGTTGATTTATAATCTTATGATTGATAAAGAAATTCGAATCTATTTTATCCGTTCTGGTGTTATGTCTAAATTGGTGTCATTTTTCACTAAAGGATGTTATATTTCAGTGATAGTGCCCATATTCTATTTGATTAGTTGCGAGAGCAAATATGTGACAATATTTGTTAATTATTCTCAACTGATGGACCTGTTTTTGGAGAAGGCTTTGCAAAATGTGGAATACAAGATTGTCCTGTATAATCTTTTAGCCAACTTAGCAAATAATTACAATTTGGCTCAGCTCATTGTGGATAATAATGATTATAGCGAACTCATCAAAATCGCTCTCCTTGACAACAATGTCCATCTACTTAGACTGTGTCGAAACATATCTTGCAACAATGACAACCTTTTCAAAATTCCATTGGCTAACTATCAGGATAATTTAATCGAAACTATGCTTACTAATTTCGACAAAAGAGCTAACTTGTCTGAATGTGCAGCAATTCTCACTAACATGTGCTCTATTCAGATGGATTGGCTTAAGTTGTACCAAAAATACTCAATTGATGATTTTTTGCTTAAAGTGTTTGAACAGAATCGATCGGATAAAAAGCCAGGTGATTTGGCAATTGGAAATGTGTTATTATTCATAGCAGCCACTTCTCACCAACCTGAAGTCACTTTATATTTGGTTCAAAGACACATGGTGGATCGGTTAATTGGCCTTTTAAATGGTATAAATCCGATCTTGTCAAATCAAATTTAATTTGACTTATTTTTACAGTTAATCAAGAGAATGATGAAATTGTACTGAACATAATCTATTGCTTCTATGTTTTTGTGAAAGTTGGAACGGATTTGCGCGATGAAATTTTCCAGCAAACAAGTAAGCGTTAAATTGCTTCTTTATTGCTTATTACTCACGGGCATTAAATAGAATTGGCTGACTACTTAATTGACTTAATGTACGACCGAAACTTTAAAATCAAATCATTATGTACTGCAACTCTGGACCTGATTTCGGTGAGATATTTATTAAAATACGTTTTATTAATTTTTATCCTGAAAATATTGTATACCGCTTTCAAGGATGACGAAAGTGAGTTTGCCCGGAAAGTGAAACATGAAAAATTCAATGCTTACAACAATAAATGGCTCAGCATGATTCAATCGGACCGCGCATCGGATGAATCGACACATTCCCTTCTTGAAGACATGTTCATATACCCTGATTTATTTCTCAAAATGGACATTCTTAACGATTCTAGCTCTGAGAATTTCTCTGATGACAACCAAGTAGCTGAAAATTATTCTCAGTCTATTAGATCAAATTGAAATTATAACTCTAGTCATTTTAATTATGCTCTCGCTATTTGTATACATTTAAATATCTAATCAAACAGTTCTCAAACCAAGGCAACGAATGTTTTGTGTTTCTAAAATTCACAATAAGTGTTCACTTGAATCAAAACATTCAAAATATATCAATAACAATAGAAAAGGAAATAATGATATGTTGCCGTGGATCTACAAATAAAGAAACGAAAGTATTTGTTTCGCCCACAGTAAGAGTAATGTTTGCAATTCACGCAACTCAAAAACACAAGGTACATTACTTTTTGGTCATAGCCAATGAAGTGAATCTATTGATGATCACTACCTGCATTGAGAAGATTTCACTGTCTTGTTGAGCGTAGGGCATAACAGCAGAGGATGTCACCACAATTGTCAGTCTAATAATACCACTAATGACAATCAATTAATAACTACTTGTGCAGGTGGGAGAGTATTTAGTGCTCTTGATGGCTCATCTTCGATCACCCAACCGAACAAGTTTGAATTTAATGGAGCATTGACTCTGAATCTAGTTTGATTCATTATTATTAAGCTTTATTAAAGGAGAACGCGCACCTTGGTACCTCATTTGCAAACATGTTCGCCACCTAAATAGGCCAAACTGTCTCGTCTCCACTGATTTTAGTACTTTATCGGTTTGTCGCTGAAAATTTACCATGACAATTTTTGTGACAAAGTCCCGGTCAATCCTAACCATAGTGCTGGTGTGCTGCCTCTGTGTGCTTAGTTTTGTTCCATCGATCGAATGTTTATTCAAAATAGTCAAAAAGAAAAAGTTTATGGAGGGTTTCCTGGTGGGCTTTCTCGTGGGAAACGAATATGCCGTACATAAATCACCTCCCAAGAATGACTTTTAGTAAGTGGCTTACATCTGCCTGTCTGGTTAATAATGATTTGTTCGCAGTAGTATGCCTCAAATGGGCAACATGGATTATCGAAGTTTATCGCACAACTATCTCGACCAGCACCCGTATATGCCGAAAAAATCCGACCGTTCATACCGTATCAAACCAGCCCGGTTCATGAAACACAGAAGTAGAAAAGGCAGAATAAAAAAAATACTTAAATTTCCAGTGTATATTCGAAAAAACCACATTAAGTGAAGCGGGATTAGCAGTTTTTTAATTTTCGAGAAAATTCAAATAAATATTCAAATAGACTAAAATTAAACGCCAATTTAAACTTCTACTTCAATTTCAACTAGGTGCACATCGTCGATGTTCTCTGCAACAAGCTCGTTAAATTGATCGTTTTCATTATCGATAGTACAGATTGTTCTATTTAGAGATAAAATCATTTGCTGCTCTACTCCCTTTCCATCAATATAGATTTTATCTTCATATACAGTAACAGTAGCAAATGCATCTTTTTCCGGATCTGTCTCAATGATTCCATGGAAGACTGCAAAATGGATACCATTTTCGAAAGCATATCCGCTGTTATGTGCATGACCACTGAAGTAGGCCACAACACATGAATGTTTGTTGAAACATTCGACAACTTGGTCATAATTCCAGAGGATTGAATCCCAACCACAACTTCCAGGATGGAGACCAACATGTCCAAAAACTATGACGATTTCATTTTTCTTATCAGATTCTTCGAGTTCATTGTCAAGCCAATTAAGTTGTTCTTCTCCAAGAGCTCCATTTGAAGATTGAAAACGTTTATTAGGGCCAATTAGTCTTTTGTCAGAATCCCATAATTCAAAATTGGTATGTCCATGGTGTACCTCAAGAAGGTCAGAAGCCAATTTGTATTTCTGATGACATTCGTCATAACCTAAGACACTAATGTCGTACGTATCAAGTGACAACACTTTAATACCCTTCAATGGAGAAAACTTGTAATAAAGTGGACGAGAATTACCATTGACACATTTTGAATTCTTCAAATCAAAAGAATGTTCCGAATGTGAATGTTCAAATAGATATTTGTCATATAAATAACTAAGTTCTTGTCGATTAAAGTTGTACAATTCGTGATTTCCTAATAAAATAAATAAAAATTTATCAAATGACAAATATTTGGCTTACCAATGGTGTGAAAAGTTGGCATCTTCGGATTATTTAGAAAACAACTCAAGGTACGATCAATGGCCAACTTACTGTCCGTAGAAGTGTTCAATGCGTCGATAATATCGCCAAGTTGAAGAATAAAACTAACCGGACAATCTGAATCTATTTTCTCCCAATATTGAAATGCCTTCTCAACTTGTTTCAGAGAATTGCGATAAAAACGAGTCTTATTTGGGTTATACCATGCTTTTTTGTCATCACTGTCCGCGTACTGAACATCAGCGACTACACCAAATCTCAATAAAGGAGAATTGTTTGAATTTTTAGCTTCCAAATCCATTATTTTTGTATTATTTGACTATAAAAAATCATAATTAAAAAAACGAGCAATATAAACAAGGAAGAAACCTTTACAAAATTGCACTTTGTCCGAATAAATTCAGATTTGATACGAACATTCAGTTTCTGACTTTTGTATGCTCTTAATCAGCTATAAGATGAAACATGTCGAAATACAAGAGAAGTGTTTCTTAGGAAGCAGCCGCTATAATAGAAATAAAACGAATCAAGTATGCAAAACATGATTGAACTGCAGTACTGGATCAATCAATTACTGATCGAGGCAGTTGGCGAGTGGCCAGAAATTTGTCAAGGTCACTAAATGAATTCAATTCAACAAAGTCGTAGGGCACCACAAAGTGTTGCCGACACAAAGTGACGAGTTTGGATGCAGAATATAAAACCAAATCGCGCACTGGCGTCATCTTTTGAGTCGACCTGCAAATCAACTTACAAGTGGCTTATTGTCATGCTATAGCAGATCTGCCAGAGCTAGTTGTACAACATGTTGTGATGCGGCGTCGCATGATCTCTATGCATGTAGTCTGTTGTTACTGGTCGGTACTTCAGTCACCGATATATCGTGTATCAGGCCATCGTTTGGAAGTACCCGGTGATCGACACTTGCCTTAAGCCACACTTTCTGTGTCACACTGATCGTCGTTTTCACCAAGTTTGCTTACTGTCATCGTTTTGTTAGTTGACCGTTTTCATCTCAACACAAAATGTTTATGAAACGAGTTGCTTCAAAACATTCCCTGACCTATGTGTTGTCGCGCACCTCACTGGGAAACGATTCTTTTAAAGATGCTTTGTGCTTGCCATATGCTATTTCGAAACGATATATTAATCTTCAAGAATATCAAAGCAAACAGTTGATGGAAAAGAATGGTCTTCACATTCAACGATTTCGAGTAATCGATGACATAAAAGATGTGAAGTCGGCTCTTCTAGATAAGAAATTGCAGGATGCCAAGGAATACGTAATCAAGGCTCAGGTTTTGGCTGGTGGTCGTGGTAAAGGAACCTTTAAAAACTCGGGTTTTAAAGGAGGCGTCAAGCTAACTACAAACAAGAATGAAGTGGAAAATATTGTCAAGTCAATGCTTGGCGATTATTTGGTGACAGCCCAAACCACTAAGGATGGCATTTTGGTCAAGAAAGTGATGATTGCCGAAGCTATCGATATTAAGAAGGAACTTTATTTGGCAATTCTGTTGGATCGAACTAATAATGGGCCAATTATTATTGCATCACCAGAAGGTGGCATGGACATTGAAAAAGTAGCTGAAAAGAATCCTCAAGCTGTCCACAAATTTCCAATATCGATTGCTGAGAACACTCAAGAACTGGATCACAATTTGGCACTAAAAGTTGCTTCGGAAGGACTGGGTTTATCAGGCAAGCTACAAGAAGACGCTGCCAAGGAAATTTCCTACCTCTACAAAATGTTCCTTAAGTTAGATGCTCTTCAGGTAGAAATTAATCCTCTAGGAATTACAACTGACAATTCAGTTATCTGTTTCGATGCCAAAATGAACTTTGATGAAAATGCAATGTTCAGACATGAATGGATGAATCAAATTCTAGATGCAAATTCAGCCGAAGAAGATCCACGTGATGCTTTAGCTCGTGAGTATAACCTCAACTTTGTTCCAATGGATGGAAATATCGCTTGTTTGGTAAATGGTGCTGGTCTGGCTATGGCTACCATGGACATCATACATCGCTATGGCGGCAGCCCAGCCAATTTCCTCGATGTTGGTGGCTCTGTTAACCAAGCTGGAGTTGAAAGTGCCTTCAAGTTGTTAATGACCGACAAAAAGGTGCGCGCAGTTTTGGTCAACATATTCGGTGGTATTGTCAATTGTGAGACAATCGCAAAGGGGTTGATTGCAGCCAAAAGTCAACTGACCGTGCCCTTAGTAGTGCGACTTGAAGGTACCAATGCAGAACAAGCACGTCAGCTCGTAAGTTCGGTACCCGATATAATCGCGGCCAATAATTTGGACGACGCTGCTCAGAAAGTTGTCAACTTAGCTAAGCCCATTTAAATCTGCTTTCAATACCTTACTGCTTGTAGAACAAATCGTTTTTACAATATAACCAATCAGTAGTGTAATCGCCGTAATGTCTGTAAATACAGTAATAAATCCATTTGTCCCCAACTTTGTTTGATGGCAAGCAATGAAATAAGTGTGTTGTGTGCTTTCAGTCATCAGACTTTGTTGTGATAAAGCTGCTCGGTGTGCTGCAGGCATATGCATCGTATACGTCTGCCAGTGGAAGAGAAGATTGTTTGTGCAGATCGGCCAATTGGCCCTTCGTTCTTGCCATCCTTAAGCAAGCAAGCATTGTGACCATGTGTCTATGTTTCTGAGCTGGGATATTTCACGAAGCATCATTTTTGGGTGATAGGCATCGCTTTCGATTGGAATCGTAGACAAGCTTGTTGACTCCGATGTGTCAATGGCAAGATGAGCCAAGAGATGCACTGTCGAATTTGTCTGGACAACAAGGACATCAATGACTTTATATCCCCATGCAAGTGCTCAGGAACACTCAAATACGTCCATCGAAAGTGCTTTCTTCTCTGGGTCCGAGAACGATCTCGACAAGATCAACAGTTCAAGTGCGAGATTTGCAATACGATTTACCTTGATTATCCGTCTCAATCAAGTTTCTTCACCTACATCAGCGAGTATCTAAACTTTCGTGAGGCAAACCGTAACACAGTGGCCATTTTAGTACTGATCATTAACCTCTATCTGCTTTATTTTGTGGTGTTCAGTGGGCCTTTGGAAATCACTGTTCATTCGGGACAAGTTCCCGATATGGACATTTTGCTTTGGGAAAAGTCAGATGCTTATGCTGCTGTCTGTGTTGACAAAGATTGCCGATGTGAAACTGAAGTACGCAACAACAACAACAATCCTACCTGGGAACATCAATGCGAGTACTGGAAAGACAAGTCCACATTTGTCTTCAGTAGAATTACCTTTTTGGTGTTTGATGCAGATATTGACCAGAACGATGACTTCATTGGAGAAGTGAGCATTAGCATTTATCGGGTGCTATTCAATATGTGGAATGGAAAGCTCACTCAACTCAAGTGGGACATTCCTTACAAAGGCACTCTCTTAGTTACCATTAAATGGACATCTAATTTAATCTGGCTAATAAATCATTTCTCCAACTGATTCAACCAGCGGTATAACTACATACACCTACACCGTCGATTGATCGACTGTTAAATTGACTGAGTCAAATGTCATTGAAATGCGGTTAAACTCGATTCTATTCATAGTGTTTTGTATAGTTGACCATTTACTAACGAGCAATCATTTGCATAAGAACAGAAAATGTTGAACAAGTACGATTTTAACGTATACCTTTTAATCATCTTGGCATTTGTTGCCATTTTGCAGAATGATGACCGAATTACTTTTCTTGAGACGGAATGGTTTCAAAATAATTGGACCATATCATTTCCAATCGCGTTTGTTTACATTTCTATAGTTCTGCTTCGTCAGCGAGTTTTGAAAAGACCCCGACAGTTAGAGATTAGAAGATTTTTGAAATATTGGAATTTTACTTTGGCCATCTTCTCATTATTTGGTGCATATAGAGTTGGTAGCGAATTTGTGAAAACTTTCAACGGCCAAGGACTAGTAGCTACTTTCTGCAACAATGATTACTTTCATTCACGAAGTGTCTACTTTTGGTATTTCCTTTTTGTCATCTCTAAATCATTCGAAATGGGCGATACCCTTTTCCTGATAGCAACAAACAAGCCTGTCCGATTTATTCATTGGTATCATCACACCGCAACCATGATCTACTCATTTTACATAGCTGTCTATTTGCCCGCCATTGGTAGATGGATGAGCAGTATGAATTTTGTAGTACATTCACTTATGTATACGTATTACTTCGTCGTAGCATATCGAGTCAAAGTCCCAAGAAAAGTATCGATGGTGATCACAACCTTACAGACTGCACAAATGTTCATTGGTTTGACCATAAATACATTGGCTTTGGTGACTAAAATGCTTGGTTATTCATGCGCCAATGGTGGATATACAGTAGAAGCAGGAATTGTTATGTATATTTCTTATGTAATCCTGTTCGTAAACTTATTTCGTAAAGCTTATTTGGATAAAGCTTGACATTCAAAATACAAAATAATTCCAATTAAAAGAAATGGAATGAAGCACTGAAATAAAAAATAATAGTAAATAAACATTTACTTAATTTATCTAATATTACTTTTGTAGCGGCGATACCTACACTTTTATAAATTACTAAGAACATAAAATAAATAAAAACAAATTTATCAAAACCTTGAAATACATTGAACGTTTATTTTTGACCATTTTTAAAACCAAAGTTGCCAAACATCAGTCAAGGTGCAAATAGCAAATGTTTGTGTGTGAAAATAGATGCCATTTCATCAGCTGAGCTTTCTGTTGTGAATCAGTATGTGATGTGTACATTTGTGCAAGTGTATTTGTTTGATTTGGTTATAAAGTTTTGTTGTTATTTGATCAGAGTTGAATCAAGATGGATTTAACTGCTTACTTCTATCAAGTTGTCACCGATTTGGGCGATTCCAATGTTACCGATAAAAAGAACAATTATTCAGTTCGCAACAATTCTCTTTTCAATACCAAACTTTGCGAACTTGTTGCTTCTATAACTTATATGCGAGATTATCTGGTCTCTAACAAAAAGGACTACATTAATATATAGTGAGTATATATTCAATTTGAATATATTATTAAACTTATTTTTGTTAACGTAGCAATTCGATTCTTTCGATGGCCTCGACAATGACCGACGAAGAACGAGATCAAATTGACAAAGACGTTCAAGATTTTGTCAAATTGTGCAATGATGTTGTGAAAATTCTAAAAGTAGAAAGTAATTTATTTACCAATAAACTATAACCAATATCGTATTAGTTTTTTAAAATATTGTTCTTTAGGTAAATCACGAAAGTCCAGACAGCAATACGAACACGAAAATAATGCTATCATTTTGGTTGAAAACTACATCAAGTCTATCTATGAGTTTCATAATAAACAGAAAGCGTTAAGGTTAAGACGAAATTTAGATTCTCAAAATTTTTTTAGATTGAGCAAGTCTATTAAAGGCATTGAGTCGGTGCAATCAAATTCGAACTCATTGTTGAGCGAATCACCAAAATCAACTCGAAAGAAAGAAAAATTAATAAACGATTCTTCCAAGAAGAACAAGTCAAATGTGAACTCAAACTATATATTTGATGAAGGCGAAGTTAGTAATAACACCAGTTATGGTTTGTCTTCAGAAGAATTGAAAATCTTTAAAGACGAAGGTGTTCGAATGTATGATGAAATGAATTCGATGAACGACGAAGTCAAGTAAGCCTTTTTTAAATTTTTTGTTGAAAATTAAAATTTCTTTTGCAGTCAAATTGGAAAGAAACTAACGGAAATTGCTAAATTACAAGAAGCATTTTCTGAAAGTGTCCTTAAACAAGAAACGGATTTAAGCCATCTGAACAGCACCACCATAACAAGTACAGAGTATATCCGCGAAGGCAACGAACAACTACGTGAAGCGATGAGAAAGAATGCCGGATTTCGAGTTTTTATTCTTTTCTTTATCACTACTCTTGCCTTTGTGGTTCTTTTCTTAGATTGGTATAATGGCTAAGTTTTATATATCATGCAACTTTTTGTAAATAAATTCAAGTGACTCATAAATAAATAAATCTGTTTAAATACATTTTCTAATGAAAGTATTCTTCAAATATCTAACCAGACTACAATAGTAACTGTATTTCGCCGTTTTCAATTTTCAATACTAAATACCATGTTGCAACAATGTTACACGTGTGGCAAGCAAGTTGCTAAAAGTGCCATAAAACGTGTCTACGCGCCATATGTTGAGCGAGATGACGTGTTTCAAATTGCCGAGAACTTGTGTATACTCTTTATTTGGTTGTCACTTTTGGTTTTGTCACTGGTGGTACCATTGATTGGACTTCAATCCACATGCAACACATTTCTCAACATCAACTTTATATGTGAATAGCTCCTACATTAATTAGTTGGTGTCTCATTGCCCATGCTGCATGCATTTGAAGTTGAACAAACGTGTGTTTTGTTTTATTTTCGATTTACCTATTAGTCTTGATAGTCTTTTGTTTTCGTGTCATCCGAGATGTTCAAAATAATTGAAATCAGCAGGAGAATCAGCATTCCTTGCAAATATTTTAACAAGAACGTCGACCTCAACCAAATCATAGTTTTGATGCTTAACAAGTTTATGCACAACAAAGTAATCTACAATGCCGGCTTATTTATCATCGTGACCAGTGTGGACCAAGTAGAAGTGTTAGCAACGATTATGAACAAATCAGATATCTTTGTTAACGTTTGCTTCCAATGTCTCGTTTTCTCCATGGTTGAAGGCGAAACCCTGTTAGGAACCATTAGCGAATGCACCCCGATAGGATTGAGCATAAATTTGAAATTCTTCAAATCGATTGTTGTCGATTCGCACTATTTGCCTACTCCCTCCAAATATGAAAATAATGGAAAACGTTGGATCTGGATTAAGAAAATTGGAATAGACGAGTATTATTTTACCATCAACGCTAACGAAGATGTTCTCTTTAAAGTACTCGAAACCAAATATAATAGATTTAATATAATCAACAAAGAAAAATCTGTTGAACCTATAATCACTTATGCCACATTCAAGCAAGAATTGTTAGGTCCTATTTTGTGGTGGGATTAAATGACATGCTATATTTGTTCCAATTAGAGTAGTTGTGCATCGAGCACCTTTGTTTCTATGTAAATAAATTCGTCATAAATGGCCTATCATTTGTATGTTATCTGTGATGGTGTCCTATTGTGTCTCATTAGGAAACTCAATTTATAGCGTAGTGTAGCACATGAAGTGGCAAAGGTGTCTATTGACTACCACAGTAATTGGCACACAAACAACTCGACTGGGACAAGTTGGCTGTTTCGATTGCTAGCAATTTGCTGCTAACGGACTGACGCAATACGCGCTCGACTGTGGATTGCCTTGGCGAGCGTTCACAGATGACTCTGATCGAGATGCACTTTCAGCGTTGTGTTGTTCACTTGCTTCGCTTACTGTCCATTTGGCCACTGAATGCGACCTTAGCGTTTCTTTTACCGACAAAATGTTTTAGGATGGGTGTCATCACTTGTAGTTATGCCCTGCCGTGGCTTCTAGTCCCCACTTTTCTTTTGTTTTCCTTTTCCGGACTTGCTTACGTAGATGAGCTTAATAAGGTAAGTTCTCACTGGTGTCAAATTAGCTGATTAGAAGTTTCTTTTTGTAGCATGTTGCAATTCGTGACTCAGTTTTGCTCATCAGCACACTTGATGGCTCCTTGCATGCTGTTGGACAACGAACAGGTATTGTCAAATGGACTATTTCCGATGTTCCTATTTTGCAAATGTCTCCAACCGCAAACCTATCTGAGGATGCAAAACATCTTTTGCTGCCAGATCCAAAAGACGGGTCTCTTTATTTGTTCAATGGCCTAAGGTATATTGTTTCTATAGATATATCATGTTTTTATTGTTTCTTATTTCAGTAATGAAAAGAAACAAAAGACATTAGAAAAATTGCCATTTACAATTAGTGAATTAGTCTCAACTTCACCATGCCGTAGCTCTGACGGCATGATATATACAAGCAAAAAAGTAGATGAATGGATTGTTGTTGACATAGTGACTGGCGAGAAGATTGATATTATTAATATGGATTCACCAATGTGTCCAAGCAAGCCTAACTCGGAACATTTGCCAAATTCTTTAGAAAACAAGAACTATAACGCCCACGATCTATTGTATTTGTTCAAAAGCGAGTACCAAATATCTGTTTTCAATGCGGAGTCAAGAGAGAAACTTTCGAATTTTACTTATGTCGATTATTCGCCATCAATAATATCATCAATATCACAAAGTTCATATGATTATCGACATTTAACTTCTAGCACAAACGGAAAGCTTGCTACAATTGACATCGCTAATGGAGCTAATAGATTCCTTTGGTCTCAGCAATTTTCTTCACCCATTGTGGCCATGTATA
Source organism: Rhizoglyphus robini (assembly GCA_023373905.1). NCBI lineage: Eukaryota > Metazoa > Arthropoda > Arachnida > Sarcoptiformes > Acaridae > Rhizoglyphus > Rhizoglyphus robini. The sequence goes on along the minus strand of JAKIJQ010000001.1, from coordinate 4,858,282 downwards.
AAGTGACCGAAAACTCTAACTTTCCAATTCTCAACAGAATTCCATTTTTGACAATTGGTGGTTTTCTAAACGTTAGCAATTTTCTCCATCGCAATTCTTTACATCCTTCGGTATATATTGGCGAATTGACACAATCAAAGTCACTTTATGCACTAAGTGCTCTGGTGGAATATAATCAAATCCGCAAAGACTCAGACTATCTTATAGAAGGACCGAAAGATAGCAATCCAGATCAAATGAATAGATTGCACTTTTCTGGATACTATGAATATCCAAAGGCTACTGATGTTAGATTTGATCTAATTAAGAAGTCAGAATTGATATCGTCTATTATTGGAGTTGTTTCTAAAGGAATTGCCGAAGATGTTATTCTTCCTGCCAAAGAAAATAATATGGCCAGCCATTTGGACAACTACACTTCTTTGCTGAACAATATAATTATACTCATCATTTGCCTTATTATCTTGGCTATTGTGGTTCCTTTCACCATTGTTTATCATTTTTATAAAAAGAATGCATTAAGCACACCTTTAATTGCAAACAAAAATACTACAATTGGAAAAATATCGTACAATCCTACTGATATAATTGGTCGGGGCTGTGCTGGCACCTGTGTCTATAAAGGTCTTTTTGAAAATAGGCAACAAGTGGCTGTAAAGAGAATCATTGCTGATTGCTTTCAGTTGGCGAACAGAGAAATCGAGCTTTTACGAAAACTTCAACATCCCCATTTGATTCGCTATTTTGCGACTGAACACGATGAACAATTTTTGTACATTGCAATTGAGCTTGCTGAATTAACGCTGGCAGAGTATATTGAAAAGAAAAGTGACTTCATTGAGTACGAATTTAATAAGGCTGAAATTCTGCATCAATCTTGTCTTGGTTTGGCCCATCTTCATTCATTAAACATAGTTCATCGTGACATCAAGCCTCAAAATATTCTTATTTCATCACCAATGTCACCAAATAAGTGTAGAAAAATTATGATTACTGATTTCGGCGTATCAAAAATTTTGAATTCTGAATCTTTAACAACAGAATTTTCGGCTGGCACTGAAGGTTGGATAGCACCGGAAATGCTAAAGTCGAAATTGAATTGCTCAAACGTGAAAGCGTCTAAACCAAACGATATCTTCTCGATGGGCTGTTTGATATTTTACACATACACAAATGGAGAACATCCGTTTGGAAATCTCCTGAGTAGACAGTCAAATATCATTAGTGGAAAAGCCGATCTGAGTGCAATCAATAGTGAGGATGACATCAGCGTTTATTCTTTGGTTGAGACTATGATTGCAACTGACCCCGAGAATAGACCTCCAATTGAAGCGGTGATCAAGCACCCATACTTCTGGAATTCAAAACAGTCATTGCAATTTTTGCAAGACATTTCTGACCGAATTGAATGTGAAAAATCACTCGATTCAGAGATAGTGAAAGCTTTGGATTATGGTAGTATTGATGTTTGTCGCGGTGATTGGCGTCGTCACATTTCCGTCGAATTACAAGAGGATCTTCGCAAATTTCGCAACTACAAAGGCACCTCGGTCCGGGATTTGTTACGAGCCATTCGCAATAAACGGCATCATTACCATGAACTCGACCCCAAGTTGCAAAATTCTCTTGGAAGCATTCCAAACGAGTTCGCCACTTATTTCACCTCAAAATTTCCTCGCCTTATAACACATTCGTATATCGCCTTGCAAGTGTGCAAACACGAAGACATATTCCATAACTATTATCACTATGTCAATATTGAACTCATTGAGACTGACAACAATCAAAAATTTACATTTAAAAATCTTCCACGTTCTGGAATAAGATGGTTCGAAAAACTGAAAGAGGAGGAGAAAAGCAAAACTGAGTTTGTTTTCGATAGAAGTCCAAAAATAAAAAGATTCAATGGAAACAGAAGGAGCATGGAAAATGCATATGAAAGAACCGATCTTGTCAGTCATACCAAAGTGGAGTAATTAATCATTTATTCCCATTTGTTATATTTTCATCCAAATAATAAATATGTACATATTTTATTACAAAAAGAATTTCCTTCTGTTGACACCTTGTTCGTGACGCTTGACAACCCATTCGTATTCCCCATATTTAGAGTCAAAAGTTCCTTTTTGTAAAGATCGTAACTTGAGAGTAAAACGAGGACCTAATTCACGGATGGCAACTTTAGAATCGTTCTTAAACTCGTATCTAACAAAATAAAATAAGAATATCAATGAAATTTCAAACAATTAAATCGCTTACAGATGGTGACGAAAAAAAATGTAGTCACGTTGATTGTGAAATGTTACTACTTTGCGGCCTTTAAATTGAGGCTCATAATGAAATATAGAAGCTAACATTCTACCAATACTATGACCGAGTCGAGTAGTCATATTGTTAATCATTACTTCGGGGCGACAATTGTTAAATTGAGCGCGGTTCTAAAAATAAAGACATCGATTTTAGTATATCTCACAAAAGAATTATTACAATTCATAATTACAAATATTAAGACAAGCGTATACCTTGATTTCCTTGCAATATCTAATGCTGCTAAGTTTATAATAGGCAGTCGGACCGTAAGGCAGATGAATATGCAATAAAGCATCTAAAGCACAGTAAAATTTAGTTATCAATTATCAATATTGTCTACAAATTAACATACTTGGTTTTCGCCAATCTTCATTAATTATCACCAAATCTGTATAACCACGATCAATTGCACACTTAACCATCTTTTTAATGCTGGCATTTCTTCTAAATCTAAATTCAGAATTTGGAATCGAATTTCTCAACTCACGGCAGAATTTTATTGTCTTTGTATGTGGATTGTTGTCAGCAGTAATCAAAATTTTAGGCACTATTTCCTTATTAAAATAAGATGACATCTCATCCAAGGATTCGTCAATTTCAACTTCGACATCGCCTGGCTCCACAAGATCTTCGTTAGGAACTCTAGTTGATTCGATCGTTCTAGGAGTTTGCTTAGGAAGGCCTAATTCCTGAATTTGAAATTTTATATGTAATGTCACTTAAGCAAATTAGCATTACCTTAGCTTTCTCACGTCGTTCTCTTTTTTCTTTATTCTTAATTTTCCTAATATCTTCTTTGTGCATTTTAGATTTGTATTTAGATAGTTTCGTTAAGTTTGACAATAACTTGGATTCCGCTTTAGATTCAACGTTATCGTCATTGTAATCTTCCTCGCCATGATGGTTATCATTATCATCACCTTTTTCATCAAAATTCGTTTCTTCTTCGGAAGAGAAGTCCATTTTGGGATAAACAAACAAGAACCAAGAGAAAAATATCACGTGTACTGGACAAAGTGAACATGTGAGTTTGATCACGGAAAGAAATGCTTTCAGCGTGTTGGCTATTTTTACCCGACTTGCTCATCATTATTATTATTTATTTGTCACAATTTGTTTGTGCTTGTGAAAACGAAGTGGAATCGACTCAATATTTAGCCACTCGGTGTGATTCATTTGCTTCGATTCGTCGATCTATTTGCTTGTTCAAGATTACGTTAAAACTACTTCAATGTTACAATCAATTTAAATTCATTATATATTTTTTTGCTAAAAAAGTGATTTTTAAATCGAACATGTCTTCCGACGAAGAAGATGTTACATCTTCAGATGAGAAGCCTGAGAAGAATGTTGCTTTTGATATAGCAAGTGCAGTTTTGTTTGGAAATATTGACAACAATGGATTCCTTACAGATGATATTTTTGATGAAGAGTGCAAAAAACATCTTGGATCACTTCAACCACACTTAGATTCAGTTGTGCCATATGAAGACATTATCGAAAATGACAAACGTGATTTAAATGAAAGCGATAATAGTGACAGTGAGAGTGATGTTACTAATGAGACTAGTAATGAAACACACAAGCCAACTAATCACGAATCTGCTGATGACAATTGTAAGCTTATTGTTTTACTTTTTGATTATCATGTAAGTTTGCTTTTATTTTGTAGATGATTACACCTCTAAAAATGATTCGGCAATTGATTACTCTGATATTAATGAATTTATTGAAGACGAACAAGAAAAGTTACAATTATTGCAAGATTTAAATCATGCAAAACCTAATATTGATTTAAAAGAAGACGATGATTATGACGATGAAAAAGAAGTAAATGGGAAAGTTGATTTAAAATCAGAAGTTAAAGATAAAGAAAGTGCATTTCAAAAAGATAAAGATGGTTTTATTATTCCTAAACCTTTACGCCGTGATACTTTGAATGAAAATATTGACGACAACATAAAAGAAGGGGAAGACAATGATTCTGGAAATGAAAAATCTGAACAATCAGAAAGTAAAAAACGCTTAGATACACCATTAGCTGCAATGTTACCATCCAAATATGCTGATTTTGATGTTACCGAATTATTTCCCGAGTTTCGTCATAATCAAGTGCTAAGATTTTCTCGCCTCTTTGGGCCTGGCAAATCGTCTAGTTTGCCTCAGATATGGAAAAACGTTAAGAATAGAAGGAAGAATAAACAAATTTTTGAGAACAAACTATTCATAGTTAAGGCACAGAAAGCATCAATTGATAAAGAATGGAAGTTTGATGCTTGTTCACCTGAAGAAATTCCTTCCCATATGATCGAAATGGATGATGAAACTAAATTGCTGCAAAATAATTTTATTAGTAATGCTCACAATAAAAGGACTTTTTTGGAAAACGAAGAAAATTCAAATGTTGCAGATTGGCGATTTGGGCCTGCTAAAAGTTGGTATGACATGATAAAGGTTCCAGAAAGCGGCGAAGGTTTTGATTATGGATTCAAGTTGAAAAACAAGGACAACGATGAAGACGAGTTTGTTGATGATGAAATATATGACAGAACTAAAAACGATCCTGACGATGCATTCCACTTGGTTACTCAACTTCAATGGGAAACTGATATTATTTGGAATGCTGATGATATAAGGCAAAAGATTTTAGCAAAGCTAAATGATAAACACTTGGCTTCTGGTTGGTTACCATCAGGTCACAATCGAACAGCTACGGCATTTAATAATATGCGTGCGACGACTACCACGAGCAAACCTACCTTGGCCAATTTACCACAGCCATCACTTAAAAAGTCTGACAAAAAGTTTTCTGACCACGTTCATGAGCAGCAAGAGGAAAAAACTTGGCATTCAATATTTCCTATCGAGAATGAAGAATTGGTTTATGGACTATGGGAGGATGATATCATTTGGGATGCCGAAACCATGAACAAAATTCCTTCTCCTCGTGTGCTCACCCTCGATCGGAATGACGAGAACATCATTTTAGAAGTTCCAACTGATGAAGAACAACAAAGCGAAGTTAAAGTAGTTGCCCCAACTAAGGAGAAAAAAGATGGAATTCGCAAGTCGCGTCTTTTGCTTGGGAAAGCTGGAGTAATTGCTGAGCCTGAAGTTGCTGCTCCACCTTCTCCGCGATCTGCTCAAAAAGATCCATTTAATATTTCGAACGACGATTATTACAGTCAAAAGACGACCACCGATGTTGCTTTGAAATCTCATACAGGAAATCTTATTCAACATTCAATTCCTGCTCTCGAATTGAGACAACCTTTCTTTCCTACTTTTCTCAGTTATCAAAGACTTCGCGCATTTCATCGACCTGCTCTAAAACGTTATTCGCATGGGACAATAGCTGACACGTTACCACATGGTGTGAATCCTCTAGTAAAGCATATCAAGAGAAAAGCCAAAACTCGAGAACAGGAACGAATTGCAAGTGGTGGTGGAGAAATGTTTTTCATGCGTACTCCTGAAGATTTGACGGGCAAAGATGGTGATCTTATTTTAACTGAATACTCAGAAGAACATCCTCCGCTTATAATGCAAGTAGGAATGGCTTCAAAAATTAAAAACTACTATAAAAGAGTAAGTTTGAGTTGATCAAATGGTTTAAACTTGTAATGTTTTTTATTCGCAGAAACCTGGGAAGGATTCGGGTGCACCAACCTATAAATTTGGCGACACTGTTTTTTGTCATTCTTCTCCTTTTCTTGGAAATTTATTACCTGCTCAATCTCTACAAGCATTTGAGAATAATTTGATGAGAGCTCCAATCTATGACCATCAGATGCCTGAGACCGACTTTCTCGTTATTAGAACTCGTGACAACTACTTTATTCGGGAAATTGAAACAATATTTACAGTCGGACAAGAGTTACCTATTAATGAAGTTCCTGGTCCTAACTCAAAGAAAGCAAATAATTTTATTCGTGATTTTCTTCAAGTTTTTATCTACCGTCTTTTTTGGAAAAGTACTGATATTCCTCGCCGAATCAAAATGGAAGATATAAAAAAGGCATTTCCTTCTCATTCCGAAAGTTCAATACGTAAACGTCTGAAACAATGTGCTGATTTTAAACGAACTGGCATGGATTCTAATTGGTGGGTATTAAAAAGCGATTTCCGTCTTCCTAGTGAAGATGAGATTCGTGCCGTGGTTTCCCCTGAAGCCTGTTGTGCATATTACTCGATGCTTGCAGCAGAACAACGTTTAAAAGATGCTGGCTATGGGGAAAAGTCAATGTTTGCTACGGATGATGTTGAGGATGAAGATATGCAAGTTAAAATGGACGATGAAGTCAAAGCTGCTCCTTGGAACACTAGTCGAGCCTTTATTGCTGCAATGAAGGGCAAATGCTTACTTCAACTTACAGGTGTTGCAGATCCCACCGGTTGTGGCGAAGGATTCTCTTATGTCCGCATTCCTAATAAGCCGCAGCAAACAAAAGAAGAAGCCCAAAAAGAGCCGCTACCAAAGAAAACAGTTACAGGCACAGATGCCGACTTGCGTCGTTTACCTTTAAATGCAGCAAAGCAACTTCTGAGGAAATTTGGTGTCCCAGATGAGGAAATTAAAAAACTTAGTCGATGGGAAGTAATTGACGTGGTTCGAACTCTGTCTACCAAACAAGCTAAGCAACAAGGGGATGAAGCTGGAGATGATGATGCAATGAGCAAGTTTGCTCGTGGTAATCGTTTTAGTATTGCCGAGCATCAAGAAAGATATAAAGAGGAATGCCAGCGTATTTTCGATCTTCAAAATAGAGTTCTTGCTTCTACTGAGGATCTTTCAACTGACGAAGATGAGAGTGAAGAAGAAGAGGATTCTGAAATTGAGGAGTTGGGAAAAAACATTGAATCAATGTTAGCAAATAAGAAAACAATTAATCAAATTTCAAGAGACAAAGAAGAAGAAGAACGCAGAGAACTTAAGAAACTTTTGTTAGGTGAAGAATCGAATCAAGGTAGCGAGCAAGCCGGTAGAAGGCGCAAGCAAGACTTTCAGAAAGATGAAGACAATGACGAATCTATTAACCTGAACTCAGTCGGTGGCCGAATTTTAAAAATTCATCGGACATACACCAATGCAGATGGAAAGGAATACGTTCGAATCGAGACTGTGCGCAAATCTGCAGTGATTGACACTTATGTTCGCATCAGAACTACCAAAGATGATGCTTTCATTAAACAATTTGCTTCAGCGCTTGATGAACAGCAAAAAGAAGAGAAACGCAAAGAGAAACGTCGACTCCAAGAGCAACTTCGACGACAAAAGAGAAACCAAGAGAAAGAAAAATTGGCTAATTCGCTTCGAAATCAACTAGGCATTTCCTCGGTACCTAATGCATTTACTTCTACGCTGAGCACTATGAACTTCAATAATGAATCGATCAACTTATCAAAAGAACTAAAAATTAAGAAACTTAAAAAAGAAAAAGAGACTAATTTAAAACTCAAATGTGGAGCTTGTGGAGGTGTTGGACACATGCGAACCAATCGGGCCTGCCCCTTGTACAAGTCAGATTCTACTCAAGCTTCTATTGACGGACAAGATGACGATGATGATAACAGCATTTTAAACGAGGACAATCTGGTGAAGTTGGACGAAACAAAGTTGGTGCTCTCAAAATCTGTTTTCAAACATCTCGACGAACAAAATCAACAACAAAAGAGCAAAGCACTTAAACTAAAAATTCCCAAAGAAGCATTCCTTCAAGCAAACAAAGAAGCGATGAAGAGGAAAAGACGTATCGGCACGAGTGACAATTGTGATTATCTTCAGAAGCCAGACTACAAGGCTGCAAATCGGAGGAGGACTGATCCTTTGGTTACTTTATCTGACATTTTTGAAGAAATTCTCAATGATATGCGATCACTTCAAGATACTGAACCATTTCATACTCCAGTAAATATAAAGACTGTGCCTGATTACTACAACATAATTGGAGCGCCAATGGACCTCCAATCAATTCGAAATAACATTCGCGAGAAGCGATACAAGAATAGAGAAGAATTTCTCAGTGATGTGAATATTATTGTAAAAAACTCAGAAATATATAACGGTTTGAATCATATTCTAACTACAGTCGCTAAAAAGATGATGGAAATATGTGTTACTAAGATTCAGGAAAAAGAGGATGATATAATCAAACTAGAAAAGGTGATCAATCCTCTTCTGGACGAAGACCAGATTGCTTTCTCCTATATTTTGAAAACAATAGTTTCCGACAAATTAAAAGTCATCCCCGAGTCATGGCCTTTTCACAAGCCGGTCAACAAGAAGTCAGTGAAAAATTATTACGAGATTATCAAGAGTCCAATGGATTTAGAGACCTTAGAAAACAACGCACAAAACCATGTGTACAAGTCTCGTGAACAATTTTTGAAAGATGTCGGATTACTGTTTGAAAATAGTGCTCGATTCAATGGAGAGGATAGTCAATTTACAAAGAAAGCAGCTGAAATTTTATCAGTGGCCCAAATGGCAACCGAAGAATTTGTGTTACAACTACTTGACTTGGAAAGAGCACTTAATAATCCCGAAAGGCTCGCTTTGGACGATTTAGACGACGAATCAAACCTTGGTGGTGATTATGATGATGAGGAACCTCCGAGAAAACAAAGACATCTCGATACTGATTATGACGATGATGCCGAAATTGACGATTCTTTGTTTGGTGAAGAAAAGGACATTGTTGCTGATGATTTGCAGATGACCCCACAAAACAGTGGCGATGAGAGTGATATCGATCCTGAGAATGAAAACGAATTGGCTCATTCATGGAACAACGACTACAATCGCAATATTGAGGCTATCAATGAGGAGGAAAATTTTGACGTGGATTACGATCCATCTGAATTTTTGTTGAAAAGTTCATTTGCCCAACAGTCGATTATACTTCAAAGTACTTCTGGACAACAAAATGATCCCACTGAACCAGTTGATGTGTCTAAAGATTTGGATGTTTCTGATTCTGATGAGGATCAAATGAATGAAGACAACGACCAAGATGATGAAAATGATCGAGATGACGATGATGATGGTTTGTGGTTCTAAACATATATACTATATTAATCACCTTACATATTTTGTATTACCTATCTATCTTTAATTGTTCGGTAATTTTATGTTCACTTAGGATTGTAATATATATTGATTACATTAATTTTTGTTAATAAAAAAACTATATCTAATACTAAAAAAATGATTTAAGTTCAATCGTTTATATTTTAATCATAAGGAATTTTGACGCCAGATGTCTCTCATTCCAGTCTCATCTTATTTGGTCACATGGTAAACAACATTTTATTTGTTGCAACTTTACAATCAACTTTACTATTTATTCATTTGATATCTTAAACAATGTTCAATCGATCTTTTTTTCGTCTTGTTGACCGATCCCTACATTTTCTTCGGACAAGGAAAATTATAGATCCATTTGAAATTCAAGTCTCACTACACACTAAAAAGTATCCATATTTGAAACAAACCGAAACAGATAAATTGAAGGAAAGTCAAATTGATTTTTCTGGCTTTGATTCGGACGATTTTGGTAATCTTTCCGAACATTGTAAAGATTCAACTAGCCGCGGTATTTTACAACAACCTTTAAAGTCAGAAAATATTCAGGATGATTTAGACGGCTATGACAAGTTAGAAATAAAGCGAGGAGTCAAGAAATCCATTGATGCTTACAATCGAATTCTGAGCGAAATGTGGCGTCAAAAGCCACCAAATGTAGCACAAATGTTAGAGTTGCATCGTCAGTTTGTGTATGAAGACCGATATATTCCTGAGAGGACTCTGTACAGTCTTCTAATCGAGGCTTGTGCCAAAGTTGGTTATACCAAGAAAGCAATTGAACTTTATGATGAAATGCGAATGTTCCAATTGAAACCCACCAAATCAACCGTTACTTCACTGTTCAATGCATGTGCCAATTGCTCACACACCAAAGAGTATGGATTGCAGCAAGTCTTCTACCTTCGAGACAAATTTCAGCTTAACGGTTACGAATTTAATGATATTCAGTACAATGTGATAATCAAGGCATTTTCCCGCTTGGGTGATATGAGCAATGCTTATTCTACAATGGAAGAGATGGTCAACAAAGGACATTCAGTCTCTTTGGATACTTATTCAATGCTTCTTATGGGGTGTATCAGCGATTCTAAAAATGGCTTATTCGACGCTACCAAAATTGTGAGCAAACTGCTACAAAATGGATCGAACATACACGTGTCTATTATGAATCTATTTTTGCGTTGTATTAGAGATTGTCAAATAGAAAGAGAAAATTTGCATCAAATTTATTTAAGCCAATCTGCAACAACCAATGTACTGAGTGGCAACAAAGTGAAACAGTTTCCAATCAGTCACTCGGAAATAATGGCTCAGTCCAAAGAAGGTAACACTCTGTCTACGGTTGTCCTTCCGAACTTATTAACTGGAACCAATTTGAATCAAATTATCTCTATTGACTATGATTCATTGTCCCGAGCTTCAGATCGTTTTCTTCTTTTTGGTGGATTGGACGGGTTTACTAAACTCATTGATTCTTATTCGATTAAGCCAAATTTAAAAACAATAACTCTTTTAATTGATTTAATGAATTCAAAGGATTGTTTTCCCCAAGTGAAATTGATTCTCAAAAAATATAATCTTAAGGCCGACGTTTATTTATATAATGTGTTAATCAAAAAGGCATCAAAATCAAGAAATTATCCTCTTTGTCAGGAGATCATTGGTACCATGCAGAATGAATTTATTCAACCCGACATAATGACCTTTGGGGCGCTCACTTTTTGTTGTACTCAAGCAAATTATGCCAAAAAACTTCTTCACGACATGTCAAAATGTGGAATTATTGTCAATGACAAAATAATCGGATCGCTAATTAACATAGCGTGCTCAAGAGAAGACTTGAACTATGTATCATTTCTACTGGACTACATCGAACAGAATAATTTGCAACTATCTCGGATTGATGTTGAACAAATTGACTTATTTCTCAAAAAGATAAATCGAGAGATTGCTACTAATGAACGACAAAACATTTCTGTCAATTTTGATTATAAGAAGGGTTACGCTAATGTTTCCTACAAATTTAAAACGTTGCTAAAATCTTCTAAAATAGAACTCAATACAGACCCCTGGAGACAATTTGATTTGAATCCAAATGCAAACAAGAAAGCTAAATTTAATTCATATGTTAAATTTATGAAACAAAAATCTCATATTAAGATGGGCACCGACAAATCTCAAGTTACCGATTATAATGACGAAATTGAATGAGCTTTAGTTTATTTTATTATAGTTTTGATCTTTTGTTGTATAAAGTTTTATATTATTTGATTATTAATTAAATAAACAAGTTTAAAAAAATTATGCAACTTTAAGGAGTTGTTTTTGAGTGAAAAATTTTGACATCAGGGAGAAACGAATGGCTATTGCCACCCTAATCATCCCTGAATGCTGTGACATTAAGGTAGCAATAGTCAGCTGCGATCATCACACATGTGTCTGTAGTCCAAACTTTCCGCTTCCTTTCTCGTCCTATTCTCGCCGAAATGAAGGTATGTCGAGCCTTTCTTCACATTTTATGTCATTTTTTTGGTCTAATTTTGATTCTTTTTTGTTCCAAACCAGCTCAACATTTCGTATCCTGCGACTGGCAGTCAAAAGCTCATCGATATTGACGATGAGCACAAGCTCCGAGTCTTTTATGACAAACGTATGGGCCAAGAAGTTGAAGGAGATTCTCTTGGTGAAGAATGGAATGGCTACGTCTTCCGAATTGCTGGTGGTAACGACAAACAAGGTTTCCCCATGAAACAAGGTGTCCTTACTAATGGACGTGTTCGTCTTTTGCTTTCTGCTGGACATTCTTGCTATCGTCCACGTCGTAGTGGTGAACGTAAACGAAAGTCTGTCCGTGGTTGCATCGTTGACGCCAATCTTAGTGTTTTGGCTCTTGTTGTTGTTCAAAAAGGTATTTATTTGTTACTTAAGTTTTTAAAAGCTTAACATTTTATTTTTAGGTACTAAGGAAATTGAAGGTTTGACTGATGTTACCGTCCCGCGACGACTTGGTCCAAAGAGAGCTAACAAAATTCGAAAGCTTTTTAATCTTTCGAAAGAAGACGACGTTCGTCAATATGTTGTTCGACGACCTCTTCCAACAAAAGAGGGCAAGAAGGCTCAAACTAAGGCCCCTAAGATCCAACGTTTGATTACTCCAGCCCTTTTGCAGCGCAAGCGTAGGCGTGTGGCTTTGAAGCGCAGGAGAGTGGAAAAGAACAAAGAACAAGCCAACGAATATGCTCGCCTCCTTGCTGAACGCCAAAAGGAAGTTAAGCATGCTAAGGAAGAAGCTCGACGACGCAAATCATCGGCTTCGTCTGGTGGCAAGCATAGTACATCTTCGGCTTAATTTTTTATTGTATTTCTATGTCAAAAATAAAAAAAATTAAACAGTTATATTTTTATTTGAATGAATGCACAATAATTACATTGTTATATTACAGTTTTACATTATGCATTTTAAAAGTAATAATATTAACAATATTTGACAACCTCATTGCAAAATAATAGATACAAATTAAATGAGGATTAAATAGACTGTGCCAAGTTTCCAAATGATTTAAATTGGATGCACACTTAAAACTGTTGGGAATAAGGTTGAGTTCCAGTCTGAGAAGCAAGGTAAAATCCCGTGCGATCATTTTGATATGTCGATTCTTGTGATAAGAATCCTTCAGCTTGAGAGTTAAGCTCGTCGAATCTATATGGATCCTGAAATAAACAAATTATGTGAGATAATTATATAAATTAATTGTAACCTTACTTGTGATAGATCTGATTGAGAAAGATTTTGAGAAAAGCATTGCGAGTATTGAGGACACACTTGGCTAGAAGAAAGTTGGCCTTGTTGGGTGAGCAAATTCTGTGAAAAGTTCGATCCACTAGTGGAACTGTCCTGACTTGCTTTGTCACGACCACTTTGTCGGTAACGTTTCACTTTTGCCCGCGATGGTTGATTCACCGGCGCAACTGGTTGATTATAAGCAAAACGTGGCAAATTTGATGGCATATTGATGAACATTCCTAATGGCACAGGAAAGTTGGATAACGTAGCCATATTGGCTTGAGCTTTTTCGTGGGTTATGTAAGAGAGTTGGTCATGAGAACGAAAGTATGGCTGTGTATTTGCAGAATACTGAGAAGAATATTCATCGCGCGATGAGCATGCGGAATCAAAGGACATCTGATGGGACAATTGGCTGTGCGGAATGGAGTTATTTGGACGATAAGCATTTCCAGGATGCATGACTTCTCGAGCATCATAAGTGTTCGTTGACATAAAATGAGCTCCTAAATTCAGTGGATTCACCATTTTACGAGGCTTACTAAACTGAATTAAGCTTTCTTTCAAGTTATTCAAAGGACCTTCGACTAAAACTTTCGATTCTTTGTAGAATGTTAATAAATGATTCCAAATAGGTTGTTTGGAAAGAACTTTTGGATTACCGACAATAATAATGCCATAGCGAGCACGAGTAAGGGCAACATTCAACCTTCGAGGATCATTCAAAAAGCCAATTCCTTGATGCTCATTTGATCGTACACAAGAAAATATAATAATATCCTTCTCTCGGCCTTGGAAAGCATCTACACTGGCAACTTCAATTTCTTGATAAAGTTTTGTATGATACGAACCATTATGATGCATATACTGAACCAAGAAAGCTCTTTGACCTTCATAAGGAGTGATTATACCAAGTTGATCAGGTCTCAATCCTGATTTTAAGAATTTGGTAGTAATTTTCTCAACATATGCGGCTTCGGTTCTATTAAGATATGAAGTTCCTGATCCAGCTATTTCTTCTTGGCCTTGGCAACAATAGAAAAACATAGGCTTGTCAGGCAAAGGCCAGGGAAAATCAATTCCTTTTAATTTTCGTTCAGTTCCATGAACTCCATTTTGTAAAGAACCTTCATAAAATAGATTCGAAGGAAACTCACTGAGAGCAGGGTGCATTCGATATTGAACTTCGAGACGTATAGGACGAATTCCGAGCACAACCAGTCGTTCAAAGAGAGAACGAGAGAGGCCGGCCCTTGCAGCTTTCTTGCACATCACCACAGGGCCTAGTTGGCAGTGATCACCAACCAGAACAAGTTGACGAGCGCCAAGCACAACAGGCACCATACATTCGGGTTCTGTAGCTTGCATCGATTCGTCGATCAAAATAGTATGAAATTTAAAGCGAGACAAGCGTGGATCACCAGCACCAACAGCGGTGCAACAAATAACGTCGGCTGCTTCTAAAAGCTCTCTCTCGCACAATCTTTTCAAAACTCGGTAACGGTTTTCATCCGCTGAGGATAATTCACCTGTTTCATCTTTAAGTTGTTGTAGCTTTTTAAATTCGGAATGACCATCCATTTTGCGAATTTGATTGTGCAATGCAAGAAAAGATACTGGCGAATTGACTGCTTCACGACTTTTGGCGCATAGTCGAACAACTTTTAAGCCTGTGCGATGAATCTTTTCAGTAAGTTGATCAACTGCGATATTACTTGGTGCACACACAAGAACAGGCGCATGACCAGATTTAACAAAATGATAAACAATTGACGCAGAAGTAACAGTTTTTCCAGTTCCGGGCGGACCTTGGATTAGAGTGAGAGATCGTTGAATAGATTGCTTAACAGCGAACATTTGCGATTTGTTTAATTCAGGCAAGTTTGGCGGCAAATACAACTTTGATACATTTCCTCTGTTCAGTTTATCTTCAACTTCATGACCCAATAATTTATGGTAAATAAAACTGTTGACAGAGGTTTCGTCCATTGCGAATTTACGCAGAGCGGATTGCATTCTGCAAAATTAAACTTTAAATTAACTTACAAATATATTGCTAAAAATACCTGTCAAACGATGTTGACTTCCATACAAAATCAACTACAAAATTCGTGGTGCAGTTAGTTGGTACTCCAAAGTTGTTTTTAAGTTCGATAGCAACTTCTTCACTAAAATTATCAGGAATTTTAGTAACATGGCCAATGCCAGACCATGGTTTAGATTGGTCGCCAATATAACGAAGTTTTAGTTCATCGCCATGCATAAGCCTCATATCGCTGTCTGATTTTGCAACCTTAAAGTAAGAAATAATCTTCATGTTTAGACCAACATCCCAACGAACTTCTATATTGTCTTGAGTTTGAGACTCCTTCAATTTTTTGTCATACTCTGCTTCCAACTTAACCAACGGAGTAAAAATATTTCGATATTGATAACCATCCTCATACCGAACCAAAACTTGCTGTGGATCCTCGTCAACACCTGGCTTTTCCAAATCCAAAAAAGTTGCCTCGGCATTGCCTTCTTTCCATAGCTCTTCAAGTTTGTTTATTTGCTGAGCTGTAATTTGGCGAGCTCTCAACTGTTCTTCGTCAGTAGGCACCTTAACCAACCAAGAAAGGAACATTCGATCAGAAATAAGAGGTTTCCATTGATCAGGATCCCAATTCATGTCTTTCAAACTTGACTGTGCTGCACATGGCTGGCGACACAGAAGGACAACCACTGAATCAGCTTTAGCTGGAATAAAGCCGAGTATGAAAACGTTTCTGCAACCACAACTGTAACACTCTAGAAAAGTTTCGCCGAGAGTTCCATCTTTGTGCAAGGTCACTTCTTTGTGTTTGGATCGAACTAGATGGTTGATAATATGACTACCCGAAGTATTTCCACGTCCATTGCAAAACCATTTTTTGCAGACATTACACTGAACAACAGTGTTTGGATCATGAATACCACAATATTTACAGGCGTGTTGTGGCAACTCTTTTGCATAGTCAACGTTCTCATCATCTTCATCTTCAAAATTCAGTTCACCAAAAGAATTTGAAATACCCGTAATGTCAGCATCACCGTTAGTTAATCTCTGACTTTCAAAAAGCTAATATGACAAGTTTGCAATAAAAAAAAGTTAGTAAAATTTAGTCAATGTGGCATATAGTCATTACCTTTTCATCCTGGAAAGATTGAGATTGTGTTGAACGTTGAAAATCTGTGTAGTCAAAGTTGCTGCATTGTGTGTTTAGAGGCACCAGTTCGCTGTTGCGATCATCCAAAAACTGGGACAAAGTTTGAGACTTTGGAAAAGGTTCGTTATTCATCTTGCTGACAACTGGAACAAGAGGAATTGAGAGAACCGAATGGAAAACAGTGCTAGCCCACTGTTGCACCAGCAATGACTCGCACTATACACTCGTCCAGTGATGCATCGACATGCAGGCACGCATGCACAAGTTGCAGGAGGCGCCATCTCTCTAACAAGGACTACAACCCCATCACGTGCTTTCTCCGCCGGCGCATTCAATACTCATGTCAATACATATTTTTAAATTTAATTTACAACTAAAAATTGCACCATTAAAATAATAAAGTGCCGGTATTTTCCAAAAAAGATTTTAATGCAAAAGCTAGTTTTAAAAACTTGAATAATTAATGAAACCAATAGTAGACACAAAAATAATTAATTAATTCAATGGTTTATTTGAAACTTCAATTAAAAACACAAGTTTGTCATTTACTCCTCTTCTTCTTCTTCACCTGCAGAGCCGCCTTGTCCCTTCTTCATATTCTTCCTCTTGACGCGACCAGGTCGACCATTGCCATATGGCGAATTTATCGAAAAGTTGATGTGCTTTTCAGAGTCTAGGCGAACAACAAATGAAGGAATATTGACGACTTGTTTTCGCACACGAATGTGACGTTGACGAATCAAAACACGGGCATGATGAATACTCTTGGCAAGACCATGTTTCAAAACTTGGGTCTGCAAACGTCTTTCCAAAAAGTCTTCAACACGAAGACCAAGCACGTAATCGAGTTTCATCTGGCCTTCATCGAGCACACCAACTCGAACAAGACGACGAAGCAATGCATTGCCTTCAAAGAGACGCTTTGGGTCTTTTTCATCCAAAGTAAGCAACTCTCGAGCAGCTTTACGAATTTTGGCCAAAGTATACTTGACACGCCATACTTCACGCTTGTTTCTCAGGCCAAATTTGCCAATCAGCTTCAACTCCTGATCAAGACGTTCCTTTTCAAAGGGACGTCGAGGAGTGACGTAGGTTTTCGAATTGACGGTTGGAATCCGACCCATTTTGGGAAGCTAATTTAAAAAAAAACATTATTACTAAAATCTTGATCGCCAATTATAATAGGAAATAAAAGTACAAAGGCGACTGATTAATTAGGATTTTAATATAGCCAATTTGGTGAAATTACTTTCTTTGGTTAAGTAAAGCAAATTAGAACCAATTTGGCACAATATTCTTTGTACAATAAACACTAGAACTAGAATAAAAATTCTAACCGGATTAAATTGGATAAAGAAGAAGCAAATAGGTAAAATCAGTCAAATAGTAAAGCAATAACACTCACCTACCGAGCAGTCAGAAGCTAGACGGAAAAGGAAAGCAAACAGGCATGCAGCTGTAGCAAAAGCTCTCTGCAGACGCGGCGTGTGAGAAACCTACTGTAATGCCCATTCATAGAGTTCGTACCGACTTTCTGAATGTTTTCGTTTCGATATTTGACTTGTTTTGTATAGGATAATTTCTAAAATAAATTATCTTTGACAAAAAAATCATATTTTATTATGCTTGAACTCATTTAAAATGGAGCAATACTATTGACTCATGATCGACTGAATAATAATTGTCAAAAAAGCTAAAACACTGGCTTTCCAGCTCTAATAAACCAACCACATTGACAACTACAAAGAAAATAATTTCCCTGAATATTAAATATCCTAATAAAATAATTTAATTAACTCGAGTCAGCGTAGTGGCAATTCAGACAAGTAAAAATGACTGATATCCTATTTACAGGTTCATAGATTTGAAAAAAAACGTCGGCTGTTTTTATTTTTGCCACTAGATGGCAGACAAAGTCCTATCACAACAAAACAATCTCGCCTAGAGCTCTCACAGAAATATTTGTTCATTCAAAGTTTGTACATGCACTTGACAGTGAACTTATTATCATGTTCGCGATCTCCCTTTTGATGTTCGCAATGAACTAGTTTCTATAAAAACGAGTTTGTTTCTTCAAACAAACAAAATGCAATTATACACCCATAGAGTAAGAATTAGTTTTGTGAAACCTTACTAATTTTTTTTATTTAAACACAAAATGATAAGTAGAAAATTTCAATTTTATTAATATTGAATTATCAAAACAAGTGAGAGTCAAAGTGAAAATAAATACAAACGGAGTGGCTTGATATGGATAGCATCAATCGGTACAGATTTCTATTTATTACAGAAACATATACAGGTAGTGGAAACAATCAAAGTAACATGACGTCAGGTGAGATGCTGCCAGGTGGCCAATGGCCATGCTGATGATGAGTACTAATGAGCATGATAATGAGAAGAATTACAATAAAACAACACTAGACGTTCGTAAATGACACTATCTAAACGAAGCTGTCAAACATGCGCTATCGTTGGTCCAGACTTGCTGGCATACTGGGTAAAAAATATATCAAAATTCATTTTTCATAGCTTGACTGTCATTTTGATTTCATTTGTAAGTCAAAGTAGTGCGTCAATTGGTGGTCGTATTAAACAGGAACTTTAAATAATTGGCGTATGTACATCAAAGAGCAAGGATATTTCTGCAACAGAGAAACAAAGTTAATATGGCCTTTAAACTGTCGTGAGCTACAAACCTTAATTAACACAGTTGACGTTAAGACCAACTTCGTGTTCATCTCCAGAGTCAACTAGATTGTTGTGAGTATGGTCCTTTTCATCTAAGTGGTTCAGTTTGCCATTTTCGACTTCGTCAATATCGACGTCTGTGTCTGCATCGTTGTCCGTGTGAATTTGTTTGTCAATGCCTAGTTCACTTTCAATGCCATCACTTTCGTGCCTCATTCTCTTAGAACTGTATTCGACGTCACTGGACAAGTCGTCGTCATCATCATCGTCAGTGGACAAGTATTGGTATGGTACGCCGTTGTCATTGTCGTGTTCGTTGTCCATCTCGTTATTGCAATTACCGTTGCTGCTGAACTTGATGGGATTAAAATTTTTTCGTTTTCTAGGACTTTTATGAGTATCATCTTTGACTGAAAGGTCGATGCAAATGTCATCATCACCATCATCGTCATTTTCTTCATCCATATCTTTGCATGAGTTATCATCTGAGTAGGTATCGTCCATTAACTCTTCATTAGGAGTGCCTCTCGAACTATGCGAAGACATTGAGTTAAAATCTAGTGCATAGTCTCCTTTTGCCGAGTGATCAGAATAGTTGCCTTTCAAATTATCAAAGTTTGACATCAGACCTCCATTCACAGCCCCTATTCCAAAAAGAGCTCCAGATGGAGCCGAAAGGTGCGGATATGGGTTCGCCGTACGACCATCGTGAGGATTAATCTTTCGGCGAAAGTTCGGTGTGTGTAATTTCGGGTTAGGATTGGCACTATGGCGATTGCGACTTCGTCGAGAGCTGAACATCATGTTGCACCCATCCACGGAACACTTGTGCATTTCACGCAAATGCACTGCGCTAAAGTGAATCTTAAGGGCACCCTTGTCGCAAAATGTCTTGAGACAGACATTGCACTGTACACGCTTCTTGCCAGTAGATGGGTTGGTGTTTAGATTGCTTAAGATCAATGGGTCCCATCGTCGTTTAATTGGATTGCTCGACTTGCGAAGATGCTTGTTCGCCTTCTTGTCATTGTGGTTGCTGTTGGCGTGTTTGCTGTTTTGTGTCAAGTTGATGGCATCGCTTGTTGGCGGACAGTTGTTACTGCTCGCATTGCTATTGCAAGCACTATCTGTCTTGAATGAACTGAAATCTAGATTCTTGTTTAAAGCTGCGGCTGCTGCTACTGCAGCAGCTGGATTAGTGAGATCAATCTTGCATAAATCTGCTGCATTTTGGTACTTGCTCGGGTCAACTAACAGTGCTGGGTTCAGCAGAGAGTTGAAGTTGCTCAAAGGAGAAGCCAGCGAGAAGAGTGGATTCGTTAACGAAGTGGCTGAAGCTGATACTGTGGCTGCCAAGAATTGGCTTGGATCAGGGTTTGCCTCAGTTATTAGCGAATTCTTGGCTTCCTTCTTGCGATACTCAAATGGAGGCATCAAATTTTCCAATTTGCTTAGAGTATTGAAAGGTGTGTTTAGGGCATTTTGATTGTTAGCGGCACATTTGTCCTTGCTCTTCTCCGACTTTGGCGAAGTTGAGACAAGATGATTGACTGGTGACAACTGTACTTTGTTCGATTGCTTGTTCGTTGATGTCTCTTCAGCGTTCGACTTCAGCGACCGGTTTGGTCTGTCCTCACTCTCTCGGGCAGTGTCGCAGTGATTCGATGTTTTACTGGCTTTGTTCTCAAAATGATTCCTTGCATTGTGAGTATTCAATGACTCGGACACAGGTGACTTCAATGAGTTTAGGTTAAGTAGTGAATTCTTTTGCAGCAGGTTGGCGTTAGTGCAATCAACAAGTTTCTTAAGCTCGTAATCTTTGAATTTGTTTGCGAAAATTGCACTAGTGTCCGAATATTGGCTGAAGATAGACTCGGTGAGCACAAAATTCTGTGCAATGGTTTTGGTCTCGGGAAATTTGAGAAACAACTGTATGATGTAGATTTCCTCTTCTTTAGAGACGATGATCCACTTGGTCAGAATGTTCCCCACTGAGTCCTGAAAGAAGAAAAAATTCGTTAGAATGGACTTGCTTAGTGAGTTCAGGTTGCGCGGTTGGCAGCAATAAATATTTACATAGCCCGACCGAACATATGTCAGCGGTGCATGTCACAGCGATCTACATTAATTGGAAGAGAGCTAAGAAAACTGTCAAAGTTTGTTTACAGATCAGACTGATCACTGGACAGTGTTGAGCTGCCATGTGCACCGCCAAAGTGGAAGCCAAACCTGCCAGAACTGCAGCGAGGAGACAATTTGGTCTAGAGCCAATGGATGCATTATGTTGGAAATTGTCATTGAAAGATAAACATTATGGCTGCTAACGCGTCTGTATTTATATCGAACGGGCCCAGTAGTAATTAGCATGTTTGCGTATGGTGCGCACACATTTGCATGCAGTCAGTGTGCATTTGTCTTGGTGTGCGGATGATGCGGTAATATAAACAGACAAAGACCGAGCCGAGCCAGTGATCAGAATCGGGCAGTCGCCAATTAGAGTGACATGCCAAGATGCCAAGGAGCATCGCTGTGGCCAAACAAGAAATGAAAATGGATGCAGTGATCGAAGACAAGTCTAAAAATAGCTGAGAGGCATTTGAATTTACATTCACGTTGACAGTGTCTGCCTGAAACTGCAATAAACAGCAGTCGGCATCAAGCTATGTCACAAACGAGACATTTAGTGCGTTGCTCTAACTCGGACATTAGCCTTTATAGGCAATTGGAGGGCACACGCCGACAAGAAATCGGATCACGTTGTCTATGTTGACAAAAGTGGCCATAAGTTGCTCACTTTTGGGCACAATCGAATTGATTAGAGCAGAGGTGCGTTGCGCCACCGACAGAATCGAGCAAAGCTGTGAAAACAATCATTTTGCAACAAATTGCAACAAGTTATTTTTATCGCACTTTTATTGGCATTTTATGTTCGTGTTAAAACTCGACAAGAATCTAAGGTGCGAGTGGTGTGAGCGTTAAGTGGACGTTCTTCGGTGACTCGCCGCAAAGCAAACTGTCATCGGGACTGGCGAGCATCAAGTCGGCATCTTTCGCCTTAAGCATTGGTGATGGCAATCAACTGCCCTGACTTGCATACCTCTATGAAGCTCTAATCTGGCTCAAGCCCGCGCGCCAGGCAACTTAGCATATTAATCCATATGTGCCTTTGGATCGAAGTTGGCAGTGACTTAGTAAACAAATCAACAACAAACAAACGGTAACTTTGATCTTGAGAGCTAAGGACAAGGCGGCATCTAATTGTGCCCGCTCACTGTCTTCTGCCCAAGCCGAAACAATGAATGAAAGCCGTGTCTCTCCACTTGGAGCGTTTGTTTGATTTAATGCGATTTGTTAGTGCCAACCAAATGGTCATTTTACGACATCCAATTCTTCGCCCCAAGCTTGTTCGCTCAATCATCTCACGTTGGTTACTAGCAATTCACATCTCATTAGCGACTATTTTAATTGATATTCCATTCGAAGACATAGGCCATTTTTAGCTGCATCAAAGCGACTAAACACTGATTGGATAGAACGCATCTCTCATAGAAGAGTGAACACGACCAAGAGCGACGAGCAAAACAGAGCTTGACAGTCGGGCAATGTTTGTCAGCACTGATGATTGGTGCAAGCACCGATTTGGTCCATCAATTCAAAGGATTTATGTCAAATAAGTCGAATAAATAGAATCTGATCAGCATTGATCATTGGCATGCTCGTAGCATAGTCTAACGGCTCGTCATATACTTATATTCCTTCAAAGAAGATAAATTTGGTGCAAAACCAACATATTAAATTCAATTGAGACGGAACACGATTGTGTACACTGTTCGTAGCATCTATGTAATTATACTCCAAACAAATGAAGCCTTATGGTCCGCTTGGGATTTGGATAATTAGTTTGTGGACTTGCCATTGACTAAGAGTTAATTTGGGAAATTAATTAATACTTTGTGTTACTTGATGGCGTTATTGGCATTTAATTATAGCTAATGTAGGTTGTTTTGGCACAAATTAGTGCCAATAAACACTCAACTATCTATGTCGAGCTAGACTAAATTGCAATCACCATTGTACTTATTGTTCAAAACGTGCAAAACCAATGCTGAGCAATAAAAAAAATTGTAAATAAAAGGACAGACATTGAGCAAGAATGCAATATGGCAATACTAAACAAAATAAACAGGCACGTGTTCACAGACACACACACAAAAACACTCACTTGAAGCATATATCCTCGGGAATAGTCTTCGTAAGTCCAACCAAAAGCATGCAACAAATTAACCAACTCTTCATGTTCGAGGGTACATAAAAGCCTGTCGAGAAGTATTTTGAGTCGAACAGGCAAAGCATGTGTGCCGAACAACATAAGCGATGCAATGTCGAAAAGAGTGTTGCCGGTTGGGAAACCGGGAATATTCTGACCCGCCAGTGTTGGGGACCCGTACTTGGTTGTGCTAAACAATTTGTCGAGGTTTAGTTTTTCCATTGCTGTAAATAAATATAAAATAAATTAAAATTTGAACAGTTTAAGCATTGATAGTGTTATGAGGTGAGGTTAAGAAAAGTTTTGGCCAAGTAGCGGTGTGTCAGCGTGGCAAACACTCACTAGTCATGCTGTCAGGCAAACCGAGTTTGTTTGCCTTCGAGTCAGTGGACAAATTGGCGGTCAATTTGGAAATGTTGTTGAGCATCTGCAAATGTTGTCGGTATTCCATTGCAACACGAGCAACACTACCGAGAGTCATTGAAATGGATTGGACAACGCGACACAAGGCAATACAATCGAGAATAGAAGACGTAGTAAAGGAAGGAGCGAGGCGACTAAGTAAAGATGCTTAGGAGACACTTGGCACTGGCAGAGGGATAGGCACGCGAAGTCATTGCCGACTGGGAGCACGAATGCGACACGATGCTGACGCGACCAGTTTCGGCGAGACACTGACAACATTGGCAGAGCGTGCCTCTCGTGATGTGACGCGACTCGAGAAAGTGAGGCATCACACTTCGGGAGGAGGAGAGTGAAGGTAGACAAACACTACGGAGGGTGTGAGTTGTGATCTCGCTGCGAGGTCAGCTGGTGGACAGAGTGAGGTCATTCGGGCCGACGAGTGGGACGCCACGACAGATGACATCCGCGTGACAAGCCTGCTCTGCCAGTGGCCGCCCTCAGAGCCTGTTTGGGCTGGGAGGCGATCTCGATTAAGGTGCGCCAGGTATGCGACCCCTTCTTGTCGCCGATGATGCGGAGGAGCGACAACAATTTGTGCAAATCGATTAGCCCGCTCTTGCTGGCAGCCAACTCGGCTAATCAAGCCAGCAAGCCGGAGTGCGCTCAGTGATCGGCTAAATGAGTCCATAAAATGTCATCTGACAATGAAAAATGCCGATCGGCAAATTATAGGGTCGGCACTGATTAAGCGCGGCTCTGCTGTGTGGGACCCCGTGACCAGTCACCAGCTTGACACATTGGTGACGGATAATCATAGACTGGCCAGTGGCAGACCTGCTCGTAATGAGTGCATTGTCAGACAGACATTAGCCAAAGCAAACAGATCGAATCGGTTGAGGCTGAAAAGCGATTGATTCGCGCGAGGCACTGAGCAAAGCAGAAGATGGCTCGCGGCGATCGAGCTTGATCACGAAGTAGGCAGAAGGAGTCAAGTGCCGTGACAAAGGCAAAGACTCTTAGTCAGTGCACTAGTGCCGAGCAGTGCTCACCTCGCTGGCTCATCCATCAATCGATTGGCACTGAGCGAACCACCTTGCGCCCGATCACTTGTCGCCGAGCCAGCCAGCCAGCCAGCACAGGTCCTCTCAATTTGTTGTGCTTTGTCTCCGCCGAGCTGATTCATCAATCGTCGGACCCGCAAAGCATAATGAAAGCTCTATTAGTGAGAAAGTGATCGGTGCGACGAATTTGTTTGGATGTCTAAGCACAGTTAATTATTGCCACTGACCGAGATGTTGTCATTGTCAAGTGCTCAAGACAAATGTCCCGTGCTGTCCGGTCTTGAAAGCTCGCCGCTCAAAGGTCGCTTTTATTATTTACTGCAGACTGTTGTACCTGACGCAGTGTCAAGTCAGTCCGCAGTACCTGTCGAGTGAACACTGTAATTAACCGAGTCACAGGGAACTCGGTGGGTCGTCGACGCCGCAGTCTGCTGAGACACTCGTGCAGACCTCTCTGGGATGCGTGCGCAATGAGTGCAATGAGTGCCGCACTGGCGGTGTAATTATTAGCGATTATTACTGACTGTCCACTGGACACTGCCTCATTCACTTTGTCTCCGTCTACAGTCACGCTCAATCGGCGAGGCCCTGAACGAATTTCTGTGCACCAATTACCACGACATGGCTCTCGGCTCGGTCCTCTCCTCCTTACAAAGCATGGATTCAGGCATCTTTTCAACCCGCGCCAAGTAGACAAAAGACTTGATCACAAGTGGACAAGTGACACTTGGAGCGACATTTCACGGCCACACTGACAACACGCGCAACAGTGAGTCGGCTAGAGAGATGAAGCCATTGCACGAACATCGGCATCAAGTGTTCGATGTGTCTGCTCGACTCGATAATTAGTGATGGGACGAATAAGGCGACGAACAAGTAGAAGAATGCGATGGCAAGCAGGGACAAGTGACGAATTAACATGCGGAGGCATGAGCCAGCGGTGGGGAGCGAGTGGCACCAATAATTATTAGCGCTCATTACACGATCGAATGCGATCGAAAACCAGTTAGTACGAGCCCGCCAACTGGCCAAATTGGCTTAGGCCATCGCACAAAACAATGTTACTCACGACTTTGTCGTTTATTGCCATCGCAAAGTCAACTAACACAAGGAATCGCTTTAATCTACGGAAAATTGTCTTCCACTGGCCAAATGATGATGAGATGGCCAACACGGCCACCGACCGAGGATGCTGCCTGGTGAGGCTCGATTATTAGCTGTACGGTGCGTGTGCATCGGTCGATTGATAGAGGTCCTGATCACTGCGCTCTCATTAGCCGATGGCCTGACAAATTAGTAGAGCGCATTAATTTCGGCTTGATTTATTCGGCTTGGTGAGGAGCAATGTTCGACACGATGCTCCATTGTGGCTGTTGTGCCACTCTTTCAGGCATTCATTGTATCACTGGCGCCCAGTGACAAATGATTGCACCGGACCGATCGACCTGTGATGGCTTGTCGATTTCACAGCGACCACTGGCGCGCCATAAAGTGCCTGCGCGCCTAATAGGTCTCCTCTACCTGGCCTTATCTACCTGTTGTGCGATTGGGCGAGACAGGCGTGAGCAGTCCGTCATAGTTTGCGCTCATTACTATAATTAGCTCTATATGTTGCACTTGAATCGATCGAGATAACTGCCTCACTGACTAATTGTGATCGCATTGTTATGCAACTTGCAAATTACCAACACAAAGCCGTAACGGGCAACAAGGTTTTGTCTGCATTTGTCCAGTAATGCGAGTTAATTATTGCGGCCGTCCACTCAGTCACTCATTGGCTATGTGCATGTTAATAAATCTTTACTCGGATATGTTTGTTTCTGGCTAGTGGCCACTAGAACATGTGGGCAGTTGACTTCGCCAGTCGAATCATATCGAGTAGCCTTTGATTGACTACTCATTCGGGGTTTCGATAGCTAGAGTCACACTGGTTATGAGTGACTAGTCTCTGGCGAACTGGCCTAATAGCCTCCGATGCCAGAAACGATGCACGACACATTGAATCGATCGAGTGTGCTGTGCAGGCAGCAATTAATTAATCAATGGCACTGCCAATAAGTTCGACAATCCCAGC
Organism: Rhizoglyphus robini; assembly: GCA_023373905.1. NCBI lineage: Eukaryota > Metazoa > Arthropoda > Arachnida > Sarcoptiformes > Acaridae > Rhizoglyphus > Rhizoglyphus robini. The sequence continues at coordinate 4,831,415 of JAKIJQ010000001.1, read as the reverse complement.
GTCCAACTCCAATTGTCCTCCATTACGAACGCTAAATCTCTCATGACATTAAGTGATTGCGCTATTAGCCAAATGACAGAGAAATTTGTCAATTTTCAAAGATGTTATTAGTGTGAGTGTTTCTACGCCGATTAGTGATGTTAGTGCTGGCTGGGTGCAATCATCCGACACTTACTGCCACTGCCAAGCAAGTGCAAAGTGTAAATTGAATTAATCAGCGCGGTTCGCATTTTAAAGTGGACCCAACGATGGACCTGCCTCCCGTCGAGGCTCCTTAACAGGGGTGATCAATGACTGCTGTACTGAGGATGTCACACTGAGAGAGGCATCGATCCAATGTGCTCTTCCATAATTATAACTTGATTCTAGTAATAATAGTGATCTAATGGCCCCTAATAGTGGTCCGTGTCAGATATCGCACCGACGCTCATTCGAATGATCACTGGACTACGATGATCACTAACCCCGAAGACGGATTACGTTCATCAATCGATAGGTATCACCAAATTATGGAGCAGCAATATCCGTTTGCTTTTTGACCATTTTGCCATTTACGAATGAAATTTGATGCTAAATTGACTTTAAGCAGAACGAAAATCAAATTATACCACTATGAGGAGATTGTCAGGTGCCCAGTCACAATAGATTACCAAAACAACACACGACATGGATTTTATGCAGATTTGCTTGCTGAACGACAATCGCACAAGGCCATAATTTGAAAAGTGCTCTCCGTGTCATTGCCTATTGAACAAGTGTCACATCACAATAGCCAGGTCGAGAGCATACTGGAATGGTCGTATCCAATTTGAAAAATGTCCATCGAACCAGATGACATGAGACCAAAAAATTTACTTTCGCCAGTGAATAGCATTCTGTCAAGAATGATCGTGAATGTGGCAGAACTCATGTGAAGAGAAGCAGTGCCGAGGCCAGTTGGTCTGCGTTGCCAGAAAACAGCGGACTTGAGCACAAAGTAAACAAAGGCATGCATGTGGGTGTTGGATAAATTAGCGTTTCGCTGGTAGCTTGCAAGTGTGAGTGATTGGTATGAGGAAAGCCTATGCACAGTGCGATGCCATCTAGGAGGCACTTTGCGTCCACATGTCCACTTGTGCAATTGCAACCTTGCAAGGCGATGCTCGCCAAAGAGCTCAATGATGGTGTGCCAATCAAGGCGCAGAATCGAATAATTGACCCGAAGCACTTTGGTCGGACTTATTAGTGAGCACTCGAACGGTGCTTGTCCACTGATGTGCCCTCTCAGATGATATACTGCCCTCGTCCTTGTCCGCGACTCGTCCTCGTCACAGAAGTCACTCGAAGTCATCTCGTCGTTGTTGTCCCGTGCGCTCTCCGATGGCTGTGCCTTTGTGTATTTAGGGAATCGGCATCAAGCTGGCTCGTTCGGTGGCCACAAGTCACCAGGCAAGCCAATCAATTTAATACCCTCACGCTCAGCACACGAACACTCTCCCCTAAATTGGCGATATGTAATTTTCTAGTTAAATTGTTTTGTCTTCTATGTCCCTCTCCGGTTGATCGCTACTGAAGGTACTCCGAGAGGGCACAGGCAAACACAATTAAGTGCCTCGAGAGTGATGGAATGCGACCGCGACATAGCGTGTAAATGGATAATGAAAGGTGCTGCGACACAGGCCGAACTGTGCTCCGAACACTGCTCTACTGTGCCATTGGAACATCTCTAATTAGCGTCAGACAAAGTGCACTCCACTTGACAAGCAATGGACGTGTCAAATGGAGCAAATTCATTTATATCCACCGACTGCAGGCAACCACTAACGAGTGAACAAAACAATTCGTAAGAAGCCATCGGCCAAAGGGCAACCAAAGACAAACCAAAACATTGTCAGCCTGGTGGCCAATCTGGGCCTGATTTGTGCTCATAAGCAGCAACCGCACAAAAAAAAAACGAGTGCACTGCTCACTTGTTAGTGTCAGGCAATATGATCCCGGTTTTACCCTCAACAGAGCTCACAACTAAACACTAATTGTGACTGCATGTAAGGTGATAGATCGAATCACTGACAAACACCAACAGTGGAACATTGTTTGCTTCCAATATGAGCCAATCAGCAGAGCAATTGAGACTGTGGACGGACAGAGTGCACATTACTTAATTCACTTTTAAACTCGACCACTTGGTGCAATGGTTCACTTGATTAGCCTGTGAGTTGCCAAACAGTTCAATGGTGAATGTCTTCGGAGAGAGAAGACAGCACAACCAAACAATTGCCAATTTGTCATTGGCCAAGATGCGATAATGGAAAGAGTAAACAAAGAACCAAATTGGATTAGGCCTGCCCCGTGCGTCGATCGCGATCACTCGCCAGTCGGCACTCGAGTATACGGCAAGGCAATCGTTGATCGCATCCGAGCAGCATCTGTTCTTCTGTTGCTCCGTTCCCTGTCCCACTGTGCTGTTCTGTTCGAGGCGGACATCATTCTTATTAGCGCGTCTTGTCTCTTGTTGTCGATAATTGCAATTACATAATCGGACTGATCATGTCTTTGGACATGTTCGCGGGTACACAGGCACGGGCAGCCTGAATGATAAATGCCAGTGTGATTAGCCATAAAATTAAAATATATTTGTAATTATCTTTTCATGCGAAATCGTGACACAGCCAAGCTGGCTAGTTAGTGCGGCAGCATTAGTTTGATCGGTTTCGGATCACAAGCGGATCACCGGGCACTATCATCTTCATCTCGATCGTTCGCTTCTCGGTTTATCGTGACAACATTTGTCATAAGGTACTGGGCTAAGAGAATTGGTCTGCCTGGAACGATAACGATCTCGGCATGAACGAGCAAGTGTGTGTGGCATCTCCGCGTCAGAGTCGCCTTTGTGCGGACCACTGCAAAATAAATGAGACAAGTCCTCTTGTGGTCACGAAAGTCTTTTATTTTCTTTATTTATCATCTACTTGTTTGACGCGAGTGGTCATCACACTTGCTCGACACACCAACCGACCAATGGACGCAATTCTGCCCACTGCCACCAACACCTATCTATGTCTCTGTCAGTTGGTGTACAATAGGGAAGGTGTCAGTCCGGCTGCACGACACCAGAATGTGCCCGACATGTCTTTCACTACCCATGAGGTTTGCACTGGCAATGCAATCGGAATGACTCCTAATGGAGTGTAATGGGCGCTTAATCGGATGGACTCCAGCAAATGAGCTGTCTGGTGGTGATTGCTAATTAGCAAGTGCCAATTAATTAACACTGTCTGGTGTTCTAATCAAAAGTGTTGACATTGGTTCGGAGGAAGCAAGAACCTCAGTTAAGGGCAACCTCTAGCCATGCACAACAACGGAGACAAGCCGAGGCAACAAAGCGAGAAAGTGTGATTCCACTGATGGCCGTCCGTTATTCTTGCTGGCACTGCAAAATTGAATTTGACGTCCGAATTTGAATATTCGCTTGAGTACGCACCACAGTGAGTGTAGCTTTCGCCGCCAATTTCCGAATGGCCTGCCGCACAAATCCATCGGAGAGTGAGGCAGCGATGCGCACAGCTAGTTAGTGCTTCGTTAGTCGGAATGCAAATAGCCCTTTCGGGAATTTTTCTACCACCAATGCCTAGTCTATTACAGTGGTCCACATTGGACAAATTCGTTGACAGTGGCACGGCAATAAAATAGCGCCAAAAATTAATAGCTATTTTGTGCAAATATTTTCGGTTTGCGAAGCTGTCGAAAGCTTGCAAGATCAGGTCTCGATCACAGGCTCAGTGACTAAAGTGATTTAATTTGTATTATTTCCATTCCGTTCGATTGCCCTGTGTAGTGCGGCAAGAAGACGAGAAGGAACCAAGAAGGCACACCGAGTGCAAATGAAATGCCGAATGGAGCCATGGACGGACCAGTGGCACAGAGCGGCAAGGAAGGAACCGACAAATGTGACCATCGCCATTATCAGGTTATGGTGAGCTAAGTGGATTAGGCAATGCACCGGCAGTGCAGTGCTCCTCGGTGTGCACTAAATTGAATTAATCACACAAAGAGTTGAGCCAAGACAAAACAACGCGCCACGAGCGAAACCTCTAATGCAGTTGCAGCTGTTTATGATCAATTCTGCCAGTCATTAGGCGAACCGCTTTTTTGCATACTCGCACTGATAATGGCGCTGTCCGATTCGATCAAACCAAAGGCCACAAGTGAAGACAGCCGCGACCTTACCGGATTCTAGCAATCCTTCCAACACCACACAAATGGCCTCACTGCAGATGCCAATTAAACTGCTTAATGGCATCGACACAAGACAACATCTGACACTTGCCGCATCATGCCACGCTAATTGATAATTTGTGAATTGAAACCATTGCCATTGCATTAGCTAGCGTCACATTTGACTTTATAATTCGCCAGTGGTTACACTCAAGCCAACAACATTACCGATCGAAGCCTAATCTGCGGACTGACAGTTTGTTACACTTTGATAATTGCTACATTTCCATAATTGCCACTAAGTGAATGTTTGCCATTCTAGGTCTCATAACACTCCTCACTTGGTCCAATTTATTTTATGGCGAATCGGGCTCGACCGAGTAGGCTATTACATATAGACAATCGAAGACAACAAAGCCACATTTCAATAGAATTATCCAATCAACGGAATGCACCTAGATCAGTTTTGTGAAATGTGTCAGCCAAATCGAGAGTAATTAATACTTGGTAATTAATAACTTTGACCGATGGCATATTTAAGGCTATCGTCTTGGCGAGAGGCGAGCCATTATGATGTTCCAGCACGAGCTCCCTCAATCATTGAGCTCAATGGCAGCTTTTCTGAGAGCGATATAATTGAGGCAACGATGTACGTTGTGCAATGCGCCATGGATGGCCACATTCTTAATGTCTGCATGCTTGCTAATCAAAGCGCACAGACAAGTAAGTCACACGAATTTGCTCAGTCGTTGCCATTTTGGCTCGGTTGGTGCCTCTCTGGTGTCTCTTACTTCCTATGCGACTTTGCGTGATACTTTTCACGCATCATCAACTCTCACACAAGCGTACTAAAACTCATTAAAATTTATCGGCTTGTCTTGTTCTCTTCTTGTGCGCGTCTTGCCCGACCCTCCCAACGACGCATTCGAATGGCACAAGTATGTGACGACAAAGAATAATGAAAGAGTTACACTTAGTCAGCTAGTCGGTTTGGCTGTGCAGTCTCCGTTCGAGTTCGGCGGGCGCCTTCCCAAATGGCAAACCCGAACAATGGCCAAATGGCAACGTGGCGATCGGACCGATCCAGTCAGAGTTCATTTACTTCCAATCAGGTTCGATTCATTGTGCACATTTAATTAACCCTCAGATGTGACAGAGGCAATATGAAATATATTAACTTTGCCTCTGACTCACCGAGCCCATTAAGTGTCTCAATGTATGCAAAACATGTCAACAATTTAATTACATTTGGTTGCTCGTTCGTTGTGAGTGAACGCTTAATGGGCTAGATCCACTCGGAACCATTAGTCGAACAAATGCCATTCAAAGGCGATGCATAGCATCGACACGAGACATTAGCTGCAGAAGACAATCATTTGCTACTAATGCTGGCACTGTGGCGGTAAGGCCACCACCAAGACATCGCACCGAGTCAGGCATTATGCGCTAATTTTAATTCCAAATTCTGCGCCTCTTAGCTGACCTAATTGGCAATTTGTTCAGAATGAACTAGCCGTCCAAGTTGGTCACCTTGCTAGGTGAGCAGACGTGTGCGGAGCGTGTGTGGCTCGGTGGTTATTCTTGCCAAGCGACGCATCCCGCCTTCGATTTCATCACAGGCCTGCTCGATCTTTAATCTCAGTGCATCGCCTTAGGCTGATTAAGGCAAACAGACAAGCACACCGCTAATGAAGCGATGACTCGTGGCATTTGCCTTCTTTTGCCAGTTTCGCTGTTGTACTGGATTCTTCCGGCTTCAAGAATAAATTAACCGGTCACTGGACTTGAAGTTGTTTGCCTGCGCAATGCTCATTCCATTGCCCATTGCCCACCGATCAGCTTGGCCATTGGTAATGTAGCTCAGTCAGGACATGGCCAATCGGTTATTAATTCTTGATAGTAATGTCCAGTGTGAATACATGAATGAAATTATCGTAGAGACAAAGACAAGATTGATCACAGCCTACGGATGCGACATGCAGCTTGGTCATCAAAAGCTGCCAAGAATCGCAACGCACTGGGCCAATGGAGTCATTCACGAGGCTGTCACTGATCGGATGGTGATTGATGCCTCTAATGATTCGCTGACCGTGCTACTCACAGGACAGACCCGACCTGACCAGTCGGTCCTGTGCCCGACTGGACATCTCTGGGCGCCTCGTTTCGTTGCAGCCAACATTGGACAGTCAAATTAGATTTAATTGCAATTTAATTGCGCACTCGAGTGATCGATAAATGCACCAGCGCGATCAGTGCCGAGTGGATCGGTTGTCTGTATGGTGAGTGCATCGATACATCTCGGTCACAGTAGGCACATCCGGCTTAAATGGTGCCACTATCGGATGGAACTAATGACAAGCGAGCTAATATTTGTTTGCCACTCGAATCAAGCTCGCTGCCAAGCCAAACAAAGCGATTGCCTTATGATTGCTGGCTCCACCGAGTGTACAATCCACTCTACTATGTCTAATGGCAGTTCGCATTGATTCCAATTCGGGCTCGGGTTCGAAACGAAACAGTCATCCACTATGGCCACCAAGTATTCTATTCACGTTTTGCTGCTCAAGAGAAAGTTTATTTGTGCCGATTTAAACTGTTCGGATTTTGATTAACACAAACTAAGTGCGATCAAAGGCAAATTAGAACTGTTGTTTGGTGCCATTGCAAATCAACTCGGCCAACAAAAGTGAAATTGCAATAAAGAATGCAAACTGGTTTAGACATAGCTCACAGTTAATGAAGCAGGCCGAATGAGAGGATCCATTTCTAAGCTAAGTGGTAACATAACATTTCGCCGGCCTGAATTGGCCCATAGGGTTCTCTAGAGTGACATTAACTCTCCTGTCGAGTGCGCCCTTCACAAAGGTAATTATGCGCAAGATGCAAAACATGCCAAAGCAGCCATTACCAAGCAATAGTAGCTGTGCAGTGAGTGTGTGTGTGTGCCACTGCCGCATTGCCATTGCCATCACCGATAAGATTAGACCGCTGGCACTTGATTCCGCTTATCTCGTGCCATTGCCATTGCCACTTCTAATTGGCTAATTGACTTTTTTATGTACTACTCGGGCTGATTACTCATTACACGATCAGACTTGATTGTCGTGAATGAAACGAGTCGCAATCCACCGGGACTGTTCGGTTCATTGCAATAAATTGATATCCACACACCATTCAAGTTTATTTCGAGGTGTCAATTCAACTGTTCTATTAGACAGTGAGGTTTATTGCACTGCCAAATGACCCAATGGTCAGTATATGAAGCATCAGTATGGGAAGCATTCTCAATCCAATGGCGTACTTTGGTCTCCAACGGCGCAAATCGATTATCACAAATCGGTTATTAATCGAACACTGCGCAGAGAGGCATCTCGCTTTAATTAGCCTCATTGATGGCTTCAGTGGGTCAGTCAAAATATTTGTCGATCATTGGGGAAATGATATATCTCGGTAGACGAGTGATGCACTAATTGCTAATTGATAAAACGAGCTGGTTGTACATTTAAATAGACAGAAAGTTATCCGCAAAGCAAGTGATCAATCGATCGATTGGCGGAATGGAATCGCCACCCAACCAGCCAGTGGTCTGTTCTTCGCGATGCCTTTCAATGCAAACCATCAATTGGATCGCTGGCCAAAGGCTAATCGGGATGGATGCGTTGAGGTAAGTTTGGCTGGACGGCCACACAGAGGACACCGAGGTGATTGCTTGTGGTGAGCAGTGACACTCGAAGTGACAGGTGCAAATCGAGTTTCTCCACCAATGAAGGAATTTGCTAGTGCCGATCGCCGATCGTGCATCATCAATTAAAGCAAGTCGAGCACTCGCCGCTGGAGTCGCACTTGTTCGCCTCTGAATATGTCTCTGCATGAATCTATTTTGTTGATCGTCCTGGCAGTTGCCATTTCTGGCTAATCGTCCCTTTGCCCTTGCGAGGACATTAATTTCTGCAAATACGATTACTGTGCTCAGTGGAAATGGGCCGTTTGACAAAAGTGACATACGTTGGAGTGATTCGCTGCCAAGTGGTCACCTCGAGTCACCTCAAGTGGCTCGTCTACTGGTTGAGCAAGCGCGCCAGTGACAGCGTCAGTGACACCACCCGCGTGACTTCACATTCTCTAGTGCGATGGTCATTATTGGACGGTTCGCAGTTCGGACGACAAGTGGAATGTCTGAAGACAATTTGTAAGGTAATGATGAAGCAATGCAAACATCGACAGTGGCGCTGAGTTAAACAAATTTAGTCGCGATATTAATGGCGATGCTGGCAGTGCGATGGGCAGTAGAGAGTGGCATCAGTCTGTTCGGTGAGTGCCACTCAGTGGCATTTATCGCATACCAATTGATCGTCATCTCGCTCCACGACATCAGATGCGACACAGGCAAGCAGTATGTAATTAAGCCCGATTGTCCAAGTGCCCGCCTAGCTTTCAATCAATGCATCTGCGATAATCATTCATCTCTCGCGGACACACCGGGCAATCAACAATTGTTTGCAATGCACTTTGACAGACTTCAACATCAATCTCTTCTCTGGACATCTGAAATTATGAAAAGCCAAACTTCTAGATTTAGGCTTGAAGCCATGTAGGCATCGAAGATATATGAATTCGGCTGACTGTGTTGCACTGTCGCTTTGTTCGCCACTTGATTGTTTCTGCGCGTCTAATCTTTTATCGCGAAACTGTTTCGTTTGTCTTAAGCCACACTGCCCGTGCCTCATCCTCTGGTTCACTTTGCCGTGTCTGTCACAAGCAGCAAGAATTATTGACGGTCGGTCCGATCAAAGCGAGCCGTGGCCAGCCTGTGTCGAGGCAAGATGACACAGCCAAGGAGCAAGGCACAAGACAACACTCGACACAAGCCACTTGTACAGCGTTTTTAATTAACATGCAAATGGTCTATATGTGCCACTCTGCAGATCTCGGCAACAAGGTGCGTCACGCGCGCAACCTTCTAAGTACGGCTTCTTAATAATCATTATGGACAGTTTGCCTTTCGTCCCTCGTTTCTTCGTTTTGTTTTGACTCTGTCTGCTCAACACTAATTCGCATTTTGATCCGCACCCGGTCACCGGCTATTGGGTGTGGATCGTCATCAACGGTGTCGTTCGATTGTTGACCGGCCGATCAACGCGCCACTTGCTCAAACGTCGTAGGACAAATGATGCTCACTCGATGCCAAGAGCTCTGACCCTGAGCCAAGCATGGTACTGTTTGTGCTGCCAGCACTGTCGACCCTGTAGGTCGATCCTGTTGTCACATTGGCATCGGTTGCCATTCTCACTGGTGCAATCTCGGACAGTGATCATGACCGAGACACCACTGACAAGCATTTACAAGCTCGACAAGTGCCATTTGTTTGTCGGTGGCAGTAATTTATAGGTGACAAATGAGCAAACGTATGTTAGAGTCAATAAATCTGCTTTTTCTAATTGCTAACTAATAGAGGCACTCAAATTTGTCGTCGTACGAATCACGAATATGACAGAAGTGGGCTCCAAATAGCGATGGCGCTAATTTATGCACCAACAAGGACTCTGAAAGGCCTAAAAGGCACTAAAAGGCAAATATTTAATTTATGGTCTCATACAGATTTATGTTGTTTAGATTGAGAGCAGCGAATGTTGTGGATTCTGCAATTGCTGCAATTGCCACTCTGGGGAGAGCATTCTGCATTCTTAACCATTGTTTACGCAACAAATTGTCTTGAGCGCATCTTGACTTTATCATGTCTACATCGAAGTAACCTCTGCGAGATTTATGTCATTGAGCAAGGAAGCAAGAATCACTTTCCAACGACGCGAGATAAATCTTTGTCATTTACAAAGAGCACAACACCAAGGGCATCGACTCGTTTCAATTTGCCAAATGGCGAATGGAGACAAAACACTACTCTCAGTAGCGCATCGGTGATACTGATGCTGCTGCTGGCGTGTTGGTTACTGTCGGTTGTGTGCTGGTCGAACAGATTTAATTCGGCACTAATTATGAAATATAGCTGCTCTGGTTAGGTCCTGTCTTGCACGCTGATTGGCACACAAGAGAACATGTGTGTGTGTTGTGTCTGTGGCAGTGAGTAATTTATTACAAATCGATGTGACTTCTCCAAGTGACTTCTCCACGCCACTCGCTATCGACATCCACCAGATAACACGAACATATGAGCTATCCAAGTAGGAAGCACAGTTTCAATTAAATTGCAAATTCCCTGCAGAACACGAATGTGCTTGCAGTGACTGCAGTGAACGTAGTCACTGGTGCTGTGAAATATCCGCTCTGACTAAGACTAATGTCTCACATTTGTCATCCAAACTGGCCAGGTTAGGCTCGTGCTTGGTGCCAGAGCGAGCGCACCATCGCACCAATTTGGCTGAATGGCGCTCGGTATCTCATACTGGCACTGACTCGATCGCTGAAGGGGTGACAAGTGGCGGTTGATTGAAGCCAATAAGGCACTACCACTGGGCCTTCAAGATATGAATGCACCGAACTTAATTAAGACCATTCCAAACAGAGTCACTCTGTAAATGCACTCTGGAGACAGGCAATTTGATGCCTTTTCGCGTACGTGAGCCAATTGGAACAATTTGCATGCGTTTGACAATCGTCAATTGGTAAAGTGCAACTGTTCCTTATTGAATTAATATGTGATTAATTGACACGCGCTCTGATGGCAAAGAGTTTGCATGCATTGACACTACAAACCAGGCACGATGTCAAACAGACGAGACACGTGTCAAGCCAGAGCGGGACAAGTGTCCAAGCACGATGCATGCCTATGACAAATTGGCCCATTACTGGAGGCACAATCTACTCACGATAAGGTCCGACCCGATCCCAAGTGGACACTTGCTCTGACATCCTTGATCAAGAATATCTGGCACGCTCACTTAGTGTCAGTGCAACATTATTTGTTACTGAGCATTACTAGTGGACAATAAGGAGGTGTTGGAAGGGCACAAGACAACCAGTCGAGGAATCGCTTTCCAATTAGTGATTCTCTAACCGTTCACTAAGGTGCCATTCGAGGCGTCAAACAAAAGTAACGGACTCGACACGGGTCAATGAAGAAAACGAATGAACAGAAGTCGATTAGCATAAAAGATGTATTTATCATGGTACAGTAGTGCAGTTGGTCGGCGTCTCGGTGTGGACTGGCAAGCTGACATTGCCCACCACGTTACGCACTTAATCATCGCTATCGTTCTTATGTACAGTGTGGCGCCCTAGCCTGGCGACTGTCAGCACAATTGGCATCGCTCTAATGTCTCTGTTTGTCTCGATGCTAATGTTGCCATATCGAGCAGTGCCACACGATCAGAGCAAACATATCGATTGGAAAAGCAATTGATCGTGCCAATAAATAACCGAACATTGTTGTGAGGTAAGTGGCAGCACATTGTCGGCAATATTACTGCGCAGATTTGATCACGGAAACAAACAAACAAACAAACAAACTATTGTCTTGATGGAGATAGGCTGCGAGAAGCAGATAAGCGAATGTGAAGTAGTAGAACGAGAGACAACTTACCGTGCGCAATCCATCCGTGATTGCAGTGGGCACAGACGCGCATCAAAGGCTTGCTGGGCACAAAACAGTCACACGAACAATTCGGCGTGGAACATCGAAGCACCTAAAAGAAGAACAACGGATCGGTTAGTAAGGCCTCTGGAAAGTGGTGCAAGAGCTGCCCACTGGTCAGTGGACTTTCTGGTGGCAGTGCACCGGAATGCCATATAAAATATTAACACGTCTAAGGACATTGCAGTGCCTTTGCATTATTGATGCACCATTGGGTTCACTTGTACACATTGGTGCAAGCTAATGGAGTAAGTGTGCTCCTGTCGATTCTTAGGCTTCATTGCAACGTGCCATGGAAGTCAATTGATATCGACCTGCAACCGATCACCACTGATCACTAGAACGATTGTTCCTCCTTGCCTAATGGCGGCACATTGTCTTGCAATGTTTGTTGTGTCTGACTCGTTATTTGCAGATTAAACGAGAACGAAAGTGAGCTTAATTCGCATGGGAAATAAGCAAATAAGTCATGCACGGGACGGTGACGGTACCTCGCAGTGACCCACTCGGTGTGCGTGCCGTCCAGCATCGAATTGCTCTGGCAACCGAGTGCGGCAATGAGAGCGAACAAATTAGCTTGCCGCAATTTCCTAAGAACTGACAAAGTGGACCGAGACCATTGCCGACCAACGGGATGAGGCGACAGCAAGGTGATCGAGCAGACAACGACAGGCAACAAAGGAGAGAGACCTTTTACAAGACAGACCGATGCGTGGAATCGAGGTGGGACACTAGGAAAGCACTCGGCCAAAGAAAACCAGCCAACACAATGAGGCCATAAATATGGCAACGACAGATCACTGACGAGATGTTCTCCGAGAAGTGCTCCTGCCACCGTCTTCATAAATAATAATGGCCCAAATGGCTCAGTTGCCTTCTGCGAAGTGGTGCACATGCACCACCGAGTTCTGCCACCACAAATGAGACAAGGCCTCGATGCTGCTGCTAATCTAATTTGAGTGAATCAATGCTCTCTTATTTGGCAAACTGGTCAACTCACGATTAGTTGGCCCATTTGGTTTGCTCACATGGCCATTTTTGGCTCGTGTCCTCCGCACAAACACGTTCTTATAAGTGATTAAAGAATCGTTGCACGAGCAAAGTGTCAATAGAAATCCCGAGGTACACGCTACATGCAGCTTGGATGCATGTGTCCCGAGAGCAAGGTACAACTGGCACTGTCAGTGGGCCACTGGTGGTCACTACTGGTTATTGTGGTTTTATTGCTTATTTTATTATTGCCATTCGCACCGCAGGATTGGTCAAATTAAGTAAGCCTCACAGTTTGCATCAATAATTCATTTTTACTTAGCGCGTTTTAATTACGAACAAACAGGCACAAGAGGTAGTGCCGCAACGAGTGCATCATCGAAAGCAGTACGATTCATAAAATCGCATTCTCTCAATAACCTTTGCTCGACATGTGAGGCTGATAAGCCGATAAAGAAGGGTTGGTGCAGTGCAATGGGAGACAAATTGGCAAGTGTGACAGTGCGATCACAATGGAGAACGCTAATTAATAAGTATGCCGCCAGGAAGACCACTGATTTCCCCAATGAATTGGTCGCGAACGTGTTAAATAAATTAAGATTTGAGTGGCCAAGGGGTGAGAGCAGCGGTCATCGGTGGTCAGTGTAGTACTGGCTGCACTCAGTGGACACTGGTCAGTGAGTGTTTGTTTGCTTTATGGCGGACAATAGCCATTAGGGTGCATTAATCTTAGCTCGAATAAGACAAATTGATAGTGCAGTCAATAAAGAGCGACCCAATGACAGAAAGGCTAACGAGACTGTCTCTGGCCAAACTGACTGCGGACAAATGTGCGCGTGTTTGCCATCGTGCAGTATTGGCTATTTGCTCATTTAAATCCATTGTTTGCCCTCACAGTTGTGCCCTTTCAACTCCAAAGGGTGGCATATATCTTCATTTAACTGGATCGGTCCACTTAATTTTCACTTACTGCTGCTTTCCGCGGCATTCACTGACCACTGGCTAGCGATCACATCAAAGTGGCCCACTGTTTGGAAAAACCTCTTTAGCGACAAAATGAACGGAACATGTGACAACAAACTCGATTGTTGGCTCACTGCCAACGACAAACTAAGCCTGACGATGATGAATAGAAGTAATTATCGATGACAGCAGTGCTTGCTCATGTTGACAAATGTGATTATTGCTGCAAATTAGAGCGCACTCTGAAGTACTGACCACTGGTCACTGATGCAAGTGGGTACCCATTAATGGCACCGAGCCAGTCACTTCACCAGAAGGCACACTAGTCGATTGCTCACTTTGGCACAAACATTATGAGCGCTAATGTGATTGAGCACATCAATGGCCATTCACTCAGATCGGTCCATTTGTGGCACAGTAGAATTTGCCAGTTGCAATATACATGCTTGTCATACATACAGTTGTGAAATGTCACTTCAAGTGGATTGACGCCCTTGTTAACCAATTCGCTCATTTAAGATACACATCATATACTCGTATGCATGCCGAATTGCTCTCAAGGACTGTCAACTGATGCGTCCACCAGGCATCAAATGCGGTAAGACTAAATTTCTATTGTGCAAGTCAGAAAGCCTCCACACCGCAAATGCTTCAAGCGATGCTTGCAATGATCTCTACACCAACAGTGCAGTAATGGCATGCCAACCAACACCATTCAAAAGGCAATCGGTAGCTCTACAAGAGCAGCCACTAAGGTGAACGCAAACACATGACAAAATAAAGAGGGATTAATGAGACAAATGATTCCTTTGAGGGAACAGCCACAGAGGTCTTCTCTAATTTGATTGCATGCCATTTGTATTGACATCTCGTTAATGTTGCATTGAACAATCAACCATCACTCTCCCTCACCAATCGAAGCCACTCGCCATTAGGCACGGACAAGTCATCCTAAGTGACTGACGTGATTCTACTGGCGACATCGAACCGTCCACTAGGTAAGTACTTGATCGAATCAACCTGAATTGCTGCTTTTACAATGGAGTGTTGGGAAAGTCAAAAGTCAACTAGTGCTTTGTTAGTGGCGTTTGCTAACTTGAATCAAATCACTTGATGCCAACATGACATTTGCTGGGACCAACCAGGCAAGAGGAGAAAAGAGCACATGTATTGGTTAGGTGCTGTTAGGTACGAAAGTAATGCAAACAATTAGCAAGTAAAGTGGCCGCTTTCGTGTGGCCAGCATGGAGCCATTTAGCGGACTCTTCAGTGTAACAGGCAACGCACAAGGAGACTATCTTAATCTATCAAGTGGATGACAATGATGAAAGGGACGTGGCGTAGTCATTAGACTCGATGTCTATTGTCAATGGCGTGCTCTATCATTGTCTCCTGTGCTGTGCAAGGATGAAGCAAGTTGTCAAGCAACTCTTGACTCACTCTGGTGGCATCTGATTGAAGACAGCATTGACATTGTAATTGACAAGTTTGTGCCTTGACTTTCGTCTTTGTACACTAGTCCAGTTTGGTTGGCTCAATTCGATTCGATCTCAATTGAACAACACAGACAGCCACCATTCGGCAGCATCCATTGTGAAAAGACTACATTTCGGTCGAATAGTTGCGATGCTAGTCTAATTAGGCGCGATTGGCGGGATTGTCATTGCCAACTGGATTGACACACTGACTGCAGAGTTCGATTAGGCGAAACTAAAGCAACTCGGCACATGACAATCCGAAGAAACAAATTGACGATAATTGAGTCCTGAGCGGGCAAATTAGATTGAAGCGACCAAGTGTGACCAGCGAGCACAATTTTTAGCACCCTACTTAACACTTGCGGCCTGTCTGCCACCGAAGCGTTCTGTCTTGTTTGATTTGACTTTTGACTGCAAAAATGTGGCCGGCAAAGTAAATTGATTACTCTATTTGTCTATTCTAATTACATGTGGAACATAAAATTCGTTGCCAATGCAAGTGAGTGTGTGTGTGTGTGTGTGTGTGTGCAGTGAGAGACAACGAGACAGTTGGACAAACTCGACAATAGACAGTTGCATTGAAGCATTTAAAGTGCTTTTACAAGTGAAGTCCAGTCCAAACAGAAGGAAACATCAACACTGGGACAATGCGGCACCCGCGTTCGATCGAAGATCGTCCATTCTGCTGCCTGTTTGCTTTGACTTCTATTCTCAAGCGAGTCGTCATTTGGTGCACTCGAGCAACATCAAATTGACTTGTGGCTTTTAGCGAATCTTGAGGAATTTTACTTGTGGCTAGTGGAGATTGCTCTCGATTCAGTCATTATTAATTGTTCACTGGCTGGCCACATTGACTCTAGAAACGGGCACTCACTCAGTCAGCCACCACACGGCCTGGCTTGGAGCAATGCTTAGATTTAAACAATGCTCACATTGACCATCTGTTTGGCTGCATCCGAGTTAATTTTGGTCTGATCAGCGAGCACAAACAGACTGGCACATTGTCTCGCACCGCATTGCAGTGGTCACTGTGTGTAGACAAATTGACTTGCTCAGTGTCAAGTCGGATGGATGTAAACAAAGCACAACGAATCCTTGCTCTCTCTCCCCGACTATCTAATTGATAGACCCAGTGCCATTCTGTTTACGTTCAAATAAATCAGCAAGGCCACTAATCGAGTACTACCACTGAGCCAATCGGTGGACTCCATTTGTAGTTCATCTCGGTCTCATGGCAACTTAATAGCTTCTTAGTGCAAACATTTGGCGTGAACACAAATTGGTGTAAGTGAGCTGTTGCAAATGGCACATTGAAGTGCTATAAATGAGCCGATTACCTATTGCACCACTAATTGCTCTTAATACTCGCCAATTGACTACCTTTACTGGTGACGGAAATTGTGTGGCAATGGTCAACATTGATAACAATTCTTAAGTACTTACCACCTCCATCGGTGAACGGAATGCATGCTTCGAATTCTGAAGCAGCGTTTGGTAGCCAGCGAAGTTGAAGGGAAACAAGTTCTGCATAGAATTTCGATTTCTTGAGATCTGCTGCTCCTGGTATGATGACAACAAATTGTCAAACAGAGTAGAGGTACGCGTGGTACACTTAGACAGATGATCACGTCGACGATGTTCACGTTTGGACTCTTTGTCCTCTGATTGAGACAACCTTGTCAGATTGGAGCACGTTGAAGACGATATGCCTGCTAGAGTGGGCGGAGGCAGCAAACTTAAACTCGTCTGTGAAGTCGTCGGTCGCTGTGATAGCGCCTGGTGCTGTTGATGAGATGTAACTGCCGCCGGAATGGATATTGCCGGCGAAAGTAGTGGCACTTGGGAGAGAAGAGCAGACGTGGACGCCGTTGACGCCGACGAAGTTCCTTGTGTCAAACTTGTCAAGTGTGGCATTAGCATTGGCGATAACAGGCCTGGTAGTGATGCGGGAGTCAGCAAGGAATTGGCAGACCCTGGTAGCGTCAGCTTCTCTACTTTGGAGTCCCCTAACAACGAAAGCAGAAGAGTGCCTTTGTTAGAATCGATGCCTTATTGCTGCTGTTGGCGTTAAGCTTCTTGTCTTAAGAATGTCTTGCTCGCCGCAGTAATGACAAGACAGAAAAGTGTTTCTGGTGAAAGAGACAGTGCAGCACCATTCTTAACTGGGTGCAAATGTGGACGTTTGACTTCACAGACACTCGACAGACTCGACACACGATCGCATCTTTAGGTGGTTACATTTGGCCTCTAGGAGTGGCCAACAAGGATGCAACACACCTTTTCTTGCGTGACATTACTGTAAGTCACTGTCGCCTCGGTCTGTCTCTATGCGATAATTACTCTCGCCAATGGTGCCATTTGTGCAGTGCACTGACGAGTGAGCAGTGCGCCCATCACCGTATAGTGTCTTACTTGCACTCTGTCTCAATAGTTAGTTAGTGTCTCTATCTGTCTTGTTGTTTTCTCGCTGGCTGACATAGTGGATGCAATGCTTGAGCAGTGTTATTGTCTTAGCCAAGGCAGGCTCACTCCTCGAGAATGACATTCTGCTTGCCACTCGACTCGAGCCATTGCACCGCACTCCACTCTCACGCATCGTGACTGCAATGAAGACATTCGGGCCGACAAGACAAGAGACATTCCTCCTACTGCTGTCTCTTTCATTATATAGAGACATATTTGCCTTGTGCAAGTCAACTGACGACATTTGCTTGCGGTGGACACTGAGTCGTCGTCACCGACGGTTGCTTCCTATTGGCGCAATAGTGTCGCCTTCGAGCGCCGATCTCCTCCTTTGTCGCCCAGTGCGATGTCACCCAAGTGTCCCAATCTAGCAGACTCAATTGAGTAGGCAATAACTCAATGCTATATTCTCACATGGAGGCATGGCTGTTTGTGACACTTAATTGCTTATAGGCAACACTTAATTGCCTTACACGACACGCTAATTGTCCTACCTAACGGTACTCACATGGTCGAAGTAGATTAAAGGTGTTGATTATGGAGGAATTGACTGCGGTTTCGGCAGACATTGCGGTCACAATAGCACTGTGTCGATTCGTTGCTTTTGCCAACGAGATGTCTGGTGATGGTTATTCTGCAAGGCGATAATTGACTATTTGGCCGTGTCTTAACGATTAGTGCGCGAAAACAATCGCCATTGATGGCGTTAGACGTACATGGTCACTTTTGATAGAGTGCCATTTTGGCAACTTGCGATCAACTGGTCAGTTGTGATGCATTGCTCTGTTCAGCAATGAGCCACTGACCACTGAATCGATTAGTGTACACAAATCTTAGAGCGAATCGATTGGGGTGCCAGTTGAGATTGTTTGGACCACTAATCGAACTGAGCGTGCAAAGAATCGACAATTTTAAGATGCTTCAAACAGTAGATTCGTGACTTGAGATTGAACTCCAATTAAATCTTTACTCGATCGATGCTAATAAGCAGCTTTGTGGTCACTGGACAAAGGCATCGCTAATGAGGGCACTAATTGCGATGGCTCGCTTTGTCCTCTACTCGGTTCAGTTGGTTTGATAGATTGTGGCACATTTGTTTAAATAAAATTAGTCAAAATTTCGTAAATATTTTGCACGGATGTGAACTATTTCGAATGATGAGTCGATTGGTCACATTGTTAGTAGACTGTTCATAGAATTTTGCCACTTGTTCCGATGCACTGGTGTTTAGTGCTGGATGATGATCGATGCTCACGCACAGAATGGGTCACATGCAAATGACACTGACACTGAGGCTGCACCAAAGCAAGTGAAAGTGAAAGCCATTTGACTGTCTGCTTGGCGCGACAGTGCGATTCGGATTGTGCTGTTGGGCTCAAGTGAGACCGCTTATGATATGTCTTCTATATATGTGCGGACAAACGAGCTGGCAGAGCTGCGTCTGAGACGATTCGGTTCGGTGCAAAAGTGCATGCCAGTCGGTGCCAATGAACAAGCCAAGGGACAAACAGCAAGACAATACAAATGAGCCAACGAGACAAATGAAATACCACTGGAAACAGTTGTTGTCAGTACAACTCTGGTCAGTGGAGTCGAACCAAGTGGCTAATTGATCTGATTACGTCTTAATGCAATGCTTCACGCTGTTGGGTGAAAGGCATTTCTGGTTGGGACAGTGGACTGAGACGCCACCGAATTGATGTGTTTAGAAACAGTTGAGATCCCGAAGCTGTCTGTACTGGTGATGAGCTCGGTTTGATCGAGTTAGTACGCGAACAGAATGGCAAGCAGTGGCAGCTCGGTGATGGTCGAGAGAGTGCTTCAAAGGGCTAGTGCCACTGTGGAGAGTTTGCTATAAGCCTGTCCGCTATTAACACCCCTTATTGTGATCGGCAAGGTGAGATGTGAGCAGCACTCGTTTCCTTTCTCTGACGATGCTCATTGCCAGACACGCTTTCCATTTTGCGCTAATTTCATTGACCAATCAGCTACTTTGACCGGCCATTTTAAAGTTAATCTCGCTGGTGTCGTGCCAAAGCGGTGCTCAAATCTAATTTATCTGCTTCTTTAATTGCACTACTTAATTCGATTTGCAGTTCTTCTGTCGACAATCGATCTATATGAAACGCTCTAGATATCTCGAGACCAATGTGACCTGTTCAATTGTTTCTCTGGCTTTATGGTGGCCATAAAGGAATACATTTACCAATACAGTGCAGCCAAGCACAATGCGATGGCAACAATAGGGCTAATTAATGCAATGCACAAAGCCAAGTGGCGCTATTAATAACGCGGTGGCTATTGTACTCGGTGGCAATTAACACAAGCACTCACTGGGCAAAATGATGTATATGTCCACTTCTTAGAAGAGTGTGACTGCTTCTTCAATGTGAATTTTTGTTAAATCCTAGGCAAGTGCAAACACGCGTTTGCTTGACCAAATGATTATCTGCTTGGCTGTGTCTACAAGGTCACAATGTTGTAAAGTAAATTAGTTTTAATAACTGAACAAACAAATCAAATGCAAGTACCATCACTGGGCCGATGTGGCCTCGGTCCCACCAAACGATACAAAGTGCGGGGACACGCTTGGCAGAGCTGTCAAATTGAGTGTATACTTGCTCAGTTAACATTTTGCTCGAGAATGGCCGAGTGGAATGCATCCTCAGGTCAAGTGATTGGTCCAGTGTCCTGTCTACCTGCACTAACCGTTGACTGACAACTCTGACAAGTTTTTCAACCAATTGACATCTGTCTTTGCTTGATTGTTTGGCATTTGATTGCATCTTTTGGTCTCCATTAGCCTCGACTGAGCCTCAGACTTTGAGGGAGCAGAATGTGTGCACAGAAGGCATCACCTTGAAGGTGTCAGAATGCCATCCTCGGTTGACTCGAATTAATCACCAAGCATATACAGCGACAATGAGCTTATTTATGGCCGGACCAGACGCAGTGCTAGTCATTAGTCATCGCGTTCGATATCGCTTCATCTATTTGTTTTGGCTATTTACATAATCGAGCGAGAATATACTCAGAGTGGCATCGGTCGAGGATGCTGCTTGTCTCGCAACTGGCTCAGTGGATTAAGTAAAACTTAATGGAGTTGCTCTAGACAAAGAGAATGGCACTCTAATCGAATCAGTCCAAGTGTTTGACTTCATTCATCGCCACCGTGAATGGAGCACTTGTTTGGCCTTAAGAAAATGGCTAATAATGATTAATGCTACGATGACACTAAGCTTGAGCATTGAGCCGATGAAAGGTGTTAGGTACCTTGCTATTCACTGCAACTGAGTGTTTGTGTTCGGGTGCCCGCATGCTCCCACTGCCGGTCACAGCACTCCACCGGTCGGGCGATCGCCTCTTGCCTCGGTCGCATCACCAAAATAGCATCGCGTTCCACTCGACCAATTTTGGGTTGTACAGTGTCTGTCAGCGACTGTGATGTCCTCTGTCCTGTCCAGTATGGCAAATTAGTTGATTAATTGTGTGACCGATCAAATATTAATTGCCTTGGACAACGGACAAAGTGGTTCTCCAGTGACGTAATCTTTTGTTTGCTCGAAATATGTCACCGCAACGGCAAGATCCATTGGCTAAATTAATCATCGCCTGGTGGCGCGTATCAGCATACAATTGTGTTACTGTATCAAAAGCTGTCCACGAGGGCTTAGGCACAAGTGTGCACCACTAGTAATAAATGGCTCTGTCGCAGTAGTCTGTATGCCTCCAAAGGGTGATAATGTCGATTATTAATTGTCGCATTCGAGGTAAAGTAAAGTAGCTTAGAAGAGCGTCATTACACGCACATGCCGGACACTAATGGCCGGGGATGAGTGGCCAACACAGTGCCTAATCGTTTAATCGAACTGAATCGCATGCACCACGGCGATTAAGCTTGTTCTAGCATCGGCAATGATGATCTGGCCTGGTACGCTGCTGTTGGCCGGTCGAACTGAATGGACTCTTCTTGGTGCCAAGTGGATCAGCTGCTTCTTGGTCAAAATTAATGTTGCGCCACTAATGACTCTTGTTAATATGTTGTTGATTGCAATGGCTGCGTACAATCGAACAAACAATGGTCGCCACACAGTTGTACAAGGCAGCACCGTTTCACACTATGCCACTGGTTCCACTTGTCCTCTGTCAATTTATCAGACAAGCACTTTTTTAATTTATCGTTAACAGTGACAGTGTGTCGATACCAATTGGCACATCTGCGAGTTGTGTGATCAATCGCACGCGGTAATTACGGGAGTAAAGCGACCTGCACGAGCGACACTACCTGATTGCAAATGTCACTGCACGGACGCCTCGATGATAAATCGGTTGCAACTTTGTCAGGACAGTATGTCCAAAGTGGTCTGTTTGGAGAAGAGTACCTATCTGGGGTGCGAGTGCATGTCTGGGAAGCGATTTGTGGTGCGACTGGAGTCATTACCGTTTGTCTCGGCCCAATTGCGATTCAATTTGCGCCATCAACCTGTGTGTAGCAGTGATGGCACTGCGGCGACACTGTCAGTAGAGCACCACCGAAGCCAACCAACAGGCACAGCAGAGCGTAGCCAGGTGGTCTCACTCTCAAAATAAGTGCCCATCGCGGTGGAAGGCTTCATTAAATCATAAACGTCATAATCGGTCGTAAAGACGAGACAATGCGATCGACTGGATCGAGTACGCGCACTGCGCGCCACATCTAACCCATTCAAGTCATAATCCTTGTATTTCTTTTTTATTTTGCAGCCATGCAAGAATTTTACTGCCTAAATAGCGAATGGCGCTAGCGATCGCCATTGGCTCGCTTTGTTACATAAATATTGCTTAGTGTTGTGGATGCCAGTAGACCAATTGACTACATTTATTAGTCGGTTTTGTCTTGTCGTGCACCTTAAGTGCCACTGCCAACGATGTTGCCCAAGGAGATGCATGGCGATGGCTTTTGTGGCACAGCGTTTTGCCCGTTCCCATGTCGGTCAGAATCACGACCAAGACACGAGAAGGCCAATTGTCTACCGTCGGTGATATTTACGATTCCTATTTTAAAAGTGAGTGGCTCTCTTCACTAGTGTCCCTTCGCAGAGCAATTAATTTGCTCAAGACACCAAGACACTATAATCACAAAATGAACAAGACAAAAGAGTTGACCGAACACGAACAAAGCCACCATCTAGAGGACACTATGCCTTTCCGAGCAAACAGCAGTGACCTGCCACTAATAATAGGCCAAGTCATTAGTCTAATCATAGGCTTGTGCCCTGATTTATGCCACTTGACGATTGACATTACTCGAGCCGACTGCATTCTTCCACTGACTTTCTTCATTCTTTGTGACTGATCACGCCTTTGTTTCAGAATCGCAAAAATGGAACTTGCACTTTAAAATTTGCCATAAGGCAAAAATGTACCTTATCTGTGACGCAAGAATCAACTGGAAGAAAACGAGCAAATCAAGCGATGGCACAAACGAGCTACATCTGGCCTGCATCAAATTGGATTAGTGTTCATACATACACTGACTGACAATTGAGAAGCACACGTACCAAGTGTAGCCACCGCAGATACCATCACTGGTTCTGTGTCCTCGAGTGAATGGCGTCCTGTCTCCTCGACCAATTCTTTTTGCTCGGTGGTACTCGAATGGCATTATGAGTTATTGCAGTGTCAGTTGCCAGTCAAAAGAATGCAACCTATTTGACAATATTAATTTTAGCTTGATTATCGCTTAGAAATCTAAGGAATATCGTGATTTATGTTTATTGACGTATTTATGCAAAATTCCTCCAGTGGATTTATTCATTTGATCAATCGAAATTGGTTTTAAATAATGTTTGCTCACATATAGCAGATCTGACCAACCAGACTCATTTAGACTGTCACTGAAGCCGAGTAGAAGTGGTAAAAAGAGAAAGAGTGAGCATGGAATGATGACTCGACAAACTATCAAGTAGCGTCGATCCTGGTTTGTAGGTCCAATTAGGCAAATGTCCTAATTGGCAGTGCAATCTCCCGATAATGAGTGTTTGTGTGGAGTAGAGCTGATTAATAAGTGGCGGCCAGTGTTTGACACCCAGTTATGCCTGCCAATAGAATGGCAATTACATTTATGATTAGCGCCATTCGTGATCTCTTTGCTCAAATGAGTGATTGCTCAAGCTCGACCCTCAGAGATATCACTAGTGGACAAGCTGGAATGCTCTTTATGTTCTTTATGGCCATTTAGCAAGACAGGTCATCGTGTAATGACCAGAAGACCACTCCTTAAGATTTATGAAGTCAAACAGTGTCTTGGTCTGGCTAAGTCAACTGGCCCATTATCTGTGGCCATTAGAATGCATGTATTAGTTGGTCGATCGCTGGCTCGGTTCTATCAATTATGCGACGTTGCTCTCCATTGCTCTGTACAGTGCAGACTCGAGGCCTCCCACTTAAAATTTCATTTGCCTTGCATTGAAAACATCCGTGATTGTATCTGTCGTTAATTACAAGCCTCGCACTGGCGGAGACAATTATTTACCGACCTGAGAGGAGAAGTGAGAAAAATATTGACCGATCCTATTATTTGATAGACTCACGACTTGTCATGGACGGTACTCGACGCTCACTCCTGGCCGATTGTCATTTATTCTCCGAAGATGACAGACAAAGACAGGCAACTGAGGAGATGCGCACTGTGAGATGGACACCGACACGAGAGCACCGATCGGCGATCACTTCGGCCTGGCCTCCGCCAGCCGGTGCTGCCACTTTCATTGATAAAAAGGTGTAATTACCTGACCGCACACCGAACATGCACACGAGATGCCAGTGGCACAAAACGTCACACTCGGCGCTATTCGATTAAGTGCCTTTTGCGTTGTGCATTACCGTCGGTGTCACTGGCCAGTGAACCACTCTGCGTTAAATTTTACCATCCGAATGTATTCCCATTAGCTATACTTATTATTTATCTTTTTTTTGTCGCATTTGAATATTTACATGAAAATTGAATTGTACTCGACAGTTTGCTTGGAGAATTAAACTGTTTTGGTGAATCGTCATAGACGATGATGATGCGTTCGGTGCAGGTCGAGTGCGGCTCACGTGCAAAAACAATACCGAACGCGCGGTTATGTGGAGCACGTTTTTGGTGATCAAGATGGTAGTGCTGCAACTGCACTTGCCACTCGGCCTGGTGTGGACATAAGGCAGTTCAGTAATTAGATTGGCAGCAAACAAAGCTGGCATTAGTGGCTGCTCAGGCCAATTTGTTCCATTCTGCTCCAGTGGTCCTTGTTCATTACTCGGTGAGCTGAGTGCTGCTTCACCGAGAGTGCTAATATCGTTATGGATACATTGTCTGGGTATTAATGTGCCAGTAATGGCAATCTAATATGACCGCAGTGCCACCATGCCACTTTAATTATGCTGCTTCGCTGCCTCGGACTCAGTTGCCTTTCGATTCCGCACCTAATTGGATGAGCTTATCAATGCAAAAACAATACAGATAAAAAAGATGCTGACACACTGGCACTACTAGCGAGACCAGCAATACTGGCAACCAGGCACGTAATGGCGACTCGGCCACGAGTCGCACTGCACACCGACTTGGCTAAATTCAATTTGTTTACCATTGGCGGCATCCTTGCCCACATAGTCACTTCTGCCTCATTCGACTCAATTTTGCACCTCACTGACTGTCCTCAATTGACACTTGACTTGACTTGACTCAACCAAACACCGAAATTTTCGTTTACACAAATCCCTATTTGCGATTCCTCTCAAACACAGTATAACTACAGTAATATTACAATATTTTCAATTTGTTCACTTATTTTCTCATTAGTTTGCTCTAAAATAGCGAAATAAAAAATTGAGATAGACAAAATAGTTTCAGTTAAAATAATAATTAATTTGTTTGATTGATTTAATAAAGAGGCTAAAATGTGAATGTACATGGTACCAAAATTAATCAAGCCAACGGCCAGTATAACGACATCTAGCGGTTCGTTTTGTAGTTTTCACTCTATGTCCAGAAAGTAAACTGTCACTTGAAATTGAAAAATTAAAAGACAACTTTGTGTTATATAATTCTGAAGTAACATCTTATTATTAAATATGCAACTGACAAATTAGATAAACATGGCGTTATCGTGTTTTTGTAATAAAAAAAATAATTAAGATATAATTGAATCAGTCTAAATGAAATAAGATGGTTTTAATGATTTTTATATAAATAGAGATTGCTCTCATATAGCTTTAGTGACATTTCCAATGTACATAGGAAACAAAATAGTGCATCTTATCAAGTTATAGGCTACTGATATCTTACTTTATGATTCTGAATCTTTGAACTTCATAGAATAAGGTCGCTGGTCTGTGCTGACAATAATTGTGAGTGAATGTAGATGGCACTGAGGTAGAAGACAATAACTGAAGTTTAGTTACTGAACTGCCGCAGACTGCAGCCCGCAGGTCTTCATTCATAAATTTTTAACCAAAATACTGTACTAGTTTGGTCAAACACTATTTTATGGTTATTTATACAACGAAATACTTTCTAAATCAATGGCATGAATAAAAAAATCTAATTCTAATTAAAAACAAAGTACTTGATAACAAAGTAATATGTTCTGATTAGTAATCAGTGATTACGTATTCAGATACGGTATTCAGTTACATAAGAATCTTGACTGGTGTGATTCGGGCAACTGTAAACAGCATTGACAGCAAAAGTAAGAAATTGGCAAAGTTTCTTTAAGTTTCGGTCGATAGATGTCAGCTCCTGTGATCGACCATTGATCGATCGGATCGAGTTCAATGGATTGTATACTTTGTGCTCATTCACATTTTAGCTTCGTTTCACAACAGTTTCATTAGTACAGCAAATAAATGAGCCAACATTATTACTAGTTGTTAATCATTTTTTGACTTCACGTACTTAATTGCTTTTCACTTACTTTACTGGCTTGCAATAAAGTCTTTTAAACTTATTTTTATAATTGAGTTTGCATTATTTGCAGATTAATTGTGCAGTCATATTGTTTAGATTTTGTCAATTTGGTTTCAAAATGTTCATTAATATTATTGCTTTTGTTTTTGTTTTGTATATGCTACAAATTACTTTTGTCAATCCTTTGTTAAGTTTCCGCATTTGTTCATAAGTATTTATCAAAAACTTTGAATCAAAGAAACAATTGTTTAATGATTATTTTTAAGTTCGCTTCCCGAGCATTTCTCGAATTTCGTTGTCTACTTTGTCTGTATTTATTTGTCTTTCTGCAATTTTATTTATGAGTCATATCTTTCTTTCTTTTTAATGTTGATAACAAAAGCCAATGTTGCAAATCTAGCTGCTAGAGTTATTCCTCAAACATTTTTATCTTATATCCCTTTATTGGCCCCATTGGTATTTTTATGTGGTACGGTCTTCAATGGTCACTTTTGTCCTATTGGACATTTGAGAGCTTTGAGTTTTTAAGATTTATAATTATAGCAGAGCAATAATGTTCATGCCGGCAGTTTCCAATAGCTAAAATTATTTTGATTACCAATTTATTAGAAAATGTCTACAGCTTGAACCAATTTTAATCGAATGCTATATACGATGTAGATGTATTGACAGATTTTCTGCACCCGGACACTCTTTTATGGAGCCTTCCTATCCGACACTTTGCTTGTCAACAACCATTTACCCGAACAAATGTACCCTAAGCCATCCGAATTGGTGCGTCTGAAGACAGATTTTTTAAAGTGCATTGCCAATTCGGAATGTTCTTGAGTGAATGGACTTGAATGCTCTGTCGACTAATGGCATTGCAAATCAAAATTGATAGATTGCAGCCATCAATTAGAGCAATCGCTTGTCACCAGTTAAAACTGGCAAATGCCCATCTGACAAGGTGTCCATCGCTAATGTGGAGCACTCTCGGACTTAGCCAATTGTCAGTGTTCCATCTTATGGCCTTTTAGATAGCTAACGAAGACCTTTTATCTTGAAATAGAGGTGATTGACGCATTAAGGGAGGTATTGAGGTAGTGCAATTCGGTGCCTGACCAAATTAACTCGGCGACTCGATCACTGGCGCGCTCACTTTACAGCCACTTATCTCAATATCGGAGGTGCTAAGTTAGCAACATGGCCTGACTCGACGATTTTAACCTGTAAAGATGATTGCTTATGACAGGCAAATGCGTCGGCTCGCACTGATATAGACTGCTCCACTAGAGGTGGAGTAAAGACAAATGCAAGCTTAAATAACTTGATTGTTGACATATCATTCGGCGGGCAATTGAATCACTTTAAATTGTTCCACTCTAGGCTGCACTTGATGGTCTCCACTTTTCGTTCACACTTCACCACACTCGACATTGCTTTTTGCTTCTTCATCGTCTTCAGATAGGACACCTTTGCGCCACTAGTTCTGCGCCTTTGTTGTCTCGTGAAAGCATTTGCAGTAGGATAAACGCGTTTCTGACATTACGATTCAATCACTCCATCGATTTGGCATCAAATTAATAGAACTCATATTTAGCAATAATAATCATTGTAATCATTATTATTATTGTATTCTGCACTGACTGTGACTTGTGCAGATCTGCAAATCCTAATCAGCATTTACAGAGGCACTAATAAAGTAGACAAAGTGTATTATCACTTGTAATCGTGCACTTTTGTGTCTTTGTGGCCTTTGTTTGTCAAATGCAGCGATAATCACTTGGCACGACAACGAAAAGATAATCTTCTTACGGCCAATAAATGTAATGAATGTGCTCAATCTGTCTGCCAGTGAATTGATCAGCTAATCCAGCGATGGGCCAAATTCACGACAACATTGGCAGGCTCAAGCCAGACTGTTATACTCCGGTGGTGAGCAAATTGTCACCAAATAGTACTTGTTTGGCTGGCACAGATTAAGTCACAGTAGCATTGTTGGCACTCGCTTGGTGCCCCAAATCCGGAATTGAATAATTGTCCGAATAGACCATTTGCCTTGGTGGCAACGCAAACAAATATCAACGCTCTGGTTGAGAGTCAGTTGGACCACTTTGAGTAAGGTCTACTCGAGTGGAGCAGTTCTAGTGTAAACAAAACTGACTTTAACTTTATAATTAGAAGTCTATTGCGTACTGTCTCGACTCGGCAATGTTTCAGTTCGAGTATACTTTACTTTCGAGTGCATTCCGAGTGTCGATTATGTTTAGCACTGGCAATAAGCCTGCCAGTGAAAAGCACAAGGTGTGAATTATCCGGACAAGCACCTACGTGCACTATATCTCGGTACCGAGAGCCTTTCCGTTGGCCTCTTCACACCACACAATGAAATGTTTATTTTCCAATCGAAGTGGCTTTGGCACTGGACTGCCTCGATGAAATGCTCTTAATTATTGCGAGCAGGTTTAATGGTCATGCCAGAGGTGGTGAGATCGAGCAAATGGACCTAGAGCCGATTAGATTGGTAGCAGACAGCACGAATGGCAAAGTGAGCAGCAACAAAGCCCATTTAGGCCTTTGAGGTCTAATCTGTGGACACAATCGAGAAGACACCGAGTGACAGTCGTGCTGAGTGCTCTAAGCTTATTTGCCCGGCCAGTCTGTCCATTCTTGAGGTTGCACCAAAAGGCGCACAAATGCCAACTAGCAACAAAAGAGTTGGACAATGAGTTGGCAGGCCAAATTGCTGCTGTTTATTTAATCAATTTGTTTCCACTCTGAGTGAATCAAAGCAACTCCACTGGACAGTGACTGTCTCATTACCTCCAACTGGACACGAGTTTGTCTGTCTATCTCATTGTTTAACTCCTTCAACATCTTCGCACCATTTTGTAGTGTTCACAACACAACAATCGCACTCACAGATAAAGGTTCCGGGCCTGTCTGTGAGCATGAGCCAGTGCATGCAGTCGTGGTCAATTCACAAAATTGAGGCCTTGTTCAGTAGCCAATAGTCGCACTGTACTGCTGAATCAGACTCGTCCCGAGTGGTGCCATTTGCAATCAGATTACGGGCCTATTGAATTAAACCAATACACCACAGTGCCAAAGTCAAGCTATTGTGACAAGTCAAGCAAATGTCAATTGGCACTTCATTGACAACCTGGAGACACTATGCACCGTGAACATTGTTTCAACTTACAACTATCATTCGATGAACACTTTGTTTTCTCAAATCTGTTTCAAAGTTAGAAATTCGAATAATGTTGCTAAATTACTAAGTACACACCAATCACGTAATACAACCTTTTTGACAGTTGTCGCCTAATTTTGTTTGCTTTCCTCTGCGATTGTCAATTCAGTATTTTATCAATTTCACCAGTGATAACACGAGTGGATTTTTGAATTGGCGAAGCCGAGCAATAATAATTATTCATTGAGCGTCAATTGACTCACAATTGAGACAGTTTGCCAGTTCATTACAAGTTGTCTCATCGGATGGTGCAGTTTGTTGTTGGGCACGCCTTTCAATGCAGCACAGGTGATGGCTAATTCCGCCTTCCAAGGCATACTCGACCCACTTTGCAGTGTGACTATAGGACGAAATGGCTCTCCATTCAGACATGCGTGTGGGCCTGCATCTGTTGGCTATGTTTGGCCACTGTCTGTATGTGTGCAAATCTTTGTAAATCCAAACAAGCCATTGATTGACTGGCAAGCATTGTTGTGGCCCATTGCTACTTCCACCGGTGATCATCATAATATTATTACCATTAATGGCTTCTTGCCTCTTTGCCAATGACTCCTCCTTCTTTCAGAGAGAACTGTTTGTGCGAGGTTTGTGCAGTTTTCATTTGTTTTTACACAGTCTGTTGTGTATTTTGTGGTTTACGCCATAACAAAGTGCTTATAAGAAGCGAACTCTGACTAACTTGGCCTATTTCGTTCCTTCCTGCTTCACGATCGGTCTACTAAATTGATCTTCAAGATGAACGATTCCAGTCAGAACTTGACTTCACAATTATTGAAGAATAGCCAAATGCTTGCTACTTCGCCCGAAATGTTAAGCCAGCAGTTGTTGTGCATGAACAATATTCTGTCAATCAATTCGCCAATTGCGCCAAGTCCGAGCACTTTGCCACAATTCTCCAAAGAACAACTCACAGAATATCAAATGGCAAAGATGCGCTTCAACCAAGAATTGCTAAATTCGAACTCTTTCTACAACTTTCCTTACAACTTCTCTCCTTATGTCGACTTGACTAAAAGCAATTCCAACATGGCAAACTACAATAGAGTAGAAGGCAACCGCTACAGATATCTACATGAAGAACCAAAACCCCAACACAGTTACATTGGCTTGATAGCAATAGCCATTCTTAGTATGCCAGAACAAAAGATGGTACTTTCCGACATTTACCAACACATCTTAGACCATTATCCGTATTTTCGAAATCGAGGGCCTGGCTGGCGTAACAGTATCCGTCACAATTTGTCCTTAAACGACTGCTTCATCAAGTCGGGAAGAAGTGCGAACGGAAAAGGTCATTACTGGGCTATTCATCCTGCCAATTTAGAAGATTTTAAGAAGGGAGATTTCCGTCGGCGCAAGGCCCAACGAAAGGTTCGCAAACACATGGGACTAACGGTTCCAGATGACGACGAAGATGACGATGACAGCCCAGTCTCTTCACCAACCCCCGTAGTGGACAAAGTTCCTGCTTGTAATGCCAGTTTGTTAGCTCCGAATCCATTTGTGCAAGCAATGTCCAATCCTTTATTCGGTGCTTCGAATCCATGTTTCTCTCAGCAAGCTTTCAACTTCTTCAACACTCTTCGATTTGCATTACCCACTTCTCATTCGTTTACCTCGGCAGTAAACTTCAACGAAACACTTTACAAGCAATTGATAAGCCTAAATATCAAACAAGACTTGCACGGTAGTGCCAAGTCTAGTAATCGGAAAGAATTTAGTATTGAAAGCCTCTTATCGAAAAAGTCGAATGGCAGCGATGTGGACAGTGAATTCGTCAACTACAAGACAGAAAAGATACCTGATGACCAGACTTATTCGACCAATGAGTCTGTCCTACAGGAACAACTCGATGAGAAACGCAGTCTTTTGGAGCAAGACAAATCACAGCCCGTTAATCTTAAAATAAACTGATTTTGACATTTTGTTTGATTACTCTTTGTACATAATTTTTTTGAATAAATAAATACAGATTAATTATAATAAATGGTCTATTCACTTAAGCTTTACTAATAGCGATTCAACTGGAAACGCACATCAAACTAATTGTGTACCTAATTCGATTGGATACACTTTCCACTCGACTCGTACATTGCGCTCAAACCGATGCTTTTCCCAAAGTGTTTCTTCCTGTGGCAAAACCAAAATGGTGGGATCAGCGTTTGGGAGACACTGCGCCGACTAAATTGGTTCCTTGTGCACAATTAGATTTGTCTTCTCACGAGAAGTGATTGCAGTTGGCGCTTCTTTCGGTGCTAGAATGCCACTTGCAAGCATTCAAAGTGAACCAATTAAGCAAACCAATCGAAATGATTCAAAACACTTGCAAAACTGGCAACTAATGTAAATGTTGAATGGCAATTAAATTTGCTTTCGTCTGATAAAAGCCATTTTAATTTGCAAGCAATTTTCACTACAAACTCGGTTCGTTCAAATGCGATTAATTTTAAATTTAAATTTAAATTTCGCCCTTTACTTTCTTGCTTTAGGTGCCACTAAATTTGCAACCAAATTAGCATTTCTCACAGTGGCAATTTGCAATTATTGTTTTGCAAGTTGATTACAACTTTTGAGTGCCACTTGCAATGCGTACATATGTTCGGTGTGCTCAATGGAGATCTGTTTGTGGCTGGCAAGGTTAGTTCCACTAAATTTGTATGGTGGCACTGACTTAAGTGAGTTTTGCATTTGGTCGGCGTTGATTGTCATGAGCATTGGTGCAGCATCTCATATGTGACTGCAATCTATTACCTAGAAAGGCTGCCAGGCATGTGTAATTGGTTGAGCATTCAATTTGTCGCTTGTCGTCTCACTCTCTTTCTCTCTCATTCTCCGTTCAATCGAATCTAACTTGCAGCAGCAACAAATCGATGGTTGTGCAGTGGTAGTGACAATTCCACTAGGAATGCTTAGACCCGATCTAAAGCAATTTGCTACGAACCGAATGTTAATTCTAAATATTTGTCAGCACAGATCGCTTTAAGCAATCTACCATCAGTATGCAATTATATTGACGTTGGATTCAAGTTTCATCAGCCTCAACTTACAAATTGGCCGTCGATCACAAATTCGCAATAGCACTTTGTCAAAACAAGCGAACAGTATTTTCAATGGAAATACAAATTGAGTGACAATTGCTTGCGCCGGGACTGATTCACTCGCACAAGCGAATGAAATGTATGGTAACAATGAGACTATTTAGCACTAGTTAGCACATTAATCGATACATGACCGATTCATTGCACCATTGAGTTGCCATATTGTTTGTTGTTTTCACACTTTACTGTTTTGATTAGAATGGTAGCATTGCTTGGTGGGACATAAAATAACACCCGCTCGGAACAATCGCCACTGACCGATTGCAATAGCAGGTCGGCTTCCATTGGCGGCACTCTACACAAATGGGCCTTTTGCTGGTGCCGATCTAAGCGCGTAATCGGGCATATGCTGCAAAGTGTCAATTGAAATTGCTTTTGCTGTTAGCTCATATGGAAAATCTAATAAACCTCGCACCCAAGTGAGTCTATGCAGTGGCAAATTGATTATTAAAAGCATATAACTCAATTAAGCGCACTTAGGGCAGAGCTACTCAGAAGCACTCGTTTGCTACTGAAAGGGACTCATCGATTCATCCGCCAGTTGAATTGCTAGTTAGCTGCACACTGCCAATGGATAATATCGATTTTAATAATGGCAATTACCGATCATAAGTGCCAACGGCTTTTGGAACCACTGTTTTTGTAGCGAGCTACCGAACACCACCAACACCTAACCATACTGCAGATATGCACTGAACAAGACCAATTGTTCATCATTCGATTAGTAAAACATTTGTTTAGTGCACATCCAAAGTGCATAGACATTATGGTAGACATGGCCAGAATAGCAGACAAGTCGCTTGTGAGGTGTTGGAGTAATCCAATTTCCACGCACCAGATATAAAACAAATAGTGACGAGTCAATGGAATGTTTCATGCCCGATCAACCGACGTGATCGCAATAAACAATGCCCAAACGGACAGCACGAGGTAATTGAGTTTGTCAGTGTGTCTTGCACGATTGTCACTGATCACAGATCGACAGTGCTTGATCGGTGGCCTTCGTGCATTTTGTTGACTTTCGAATACCATTCTAATATCTACTGTTAATTGTTGTTTGCATCAAAATGATTGTATTGCCAAATTCTGCAAACGGCCGTTAACTGGACACTTAATTGTCAACTTTATTTGCACTTGACCCAATGACAAACCTGATTGGCACTAGTCACGAAAGGGCAGTTGTATCAACTCGATATCTCAACAAATAACAATGGTTAAGTTTCTAGTTTCTAGTTTACTGATTTATTTATTTCCTATTTACAAAATAGTCACATTGTCAATTGTCACAGAGATATCGACATGATGAAAACGAAATCGGCGTCCCAGTGCACGGAAATAATATCGTTCGTGCAATTATTCAATCATTCAGTGAGCCCATTGGAACGTGAATCAAGCCATTGTACCACACGTGTCCCTAATGAGAGCCGAGGTGGGGACAAGTACCACACGAAAGGACACGATGGAACACGAACACCGAACAAAGCGACAATCGGACTCCCTTCCAATTGCACTGGCACGCAACTTCCGTTCGAGAACAGTGCTTTCCGGAGAATAACGAGAACTTAACTCTCCTAATTGCGTCTTGCATGTCGCCGATACCTCTGATACTGATGTTGCTTCCAATTGACCATTGTCTTCTTGGCTTGAGCGCTCGCTATGAGCAAATCAAAACAGAAAATTGCTTTGTGAGCCAAAATTGAATATTAATCAATGCAAGCAAGACTCATTGTGGGACAATCAAATGGAAACAATCTGCCAATTATACACTAAACAAGAGTGTAATATTTTAATAAATCATGTGTACAATGATTAGATGGCAATGGCCAATAAGAATGCGTAACCGATTGGAATAATTAGTCAATTCAAATAAGTTGCAATTTGGTCTAGTTCGAAATGTAAACTGCCTTGAATTGCTGGAGAAATTCAAAATTTTCTTTGAACGTATCCTTGCTCTCATGCCAAACACAGCCAATTACATGAGGGGATAGGTGATTTGCAAACTTGCGATTCCTCTCAGCCATCAAAGCTTGTTCCTTCAGAAGAGGACCAGAAGGCTTTGCATCCGGATCGAGATCATTTGTCTCGCATGTTTTGTTTTCGTCATCAGATAGATAACCATGAGGCACAAAAAACTCGTCGTCAATTTCGTAATCATCCTTTTCTTCGTGATCCTTATCGGAGTCACTTAGACTTTCACCTGGACCACCTTCGTCCCACTCTTCATCACTATCGACATCATAATCTAAAAACTCTTCTTTAACGAAAGGTTTTCGACCATCTATTTTTTGAGGGACATGTAACCTCTTGCCAAAATATGCAGGTCTAGTGTTCTCATAAAACTGAAGAAAAATGTATTTTTCCTGTTTATAATCTTCAATTATCTCACAATCATCGTTTAAAGTTGCTTTAGAAATTGAATAGGGTTTTATCTTGCCAGAAACAAGTTGACTTAAATAAAGTGATTCTAATGGCTCGCTTTGTTTTCGAATCCTCTCTTTAAATGCAGAAGGATCAAACAAATTTAAAAGTGAGTCTGGAGTAGTTTTTACAACTGTTTCGTTACTTTGAGCCTTATTCAAATTACAATCAGATTGTGATTTCTTTAAGAAATTTGAAAGAACATCTCGACTTTTTTGCATCTTTTTTTCTTCGAGTTCGTCTTGTTGTTTTTTGCGTTCTTCGAGAGCTCTGAAATTATGAATAAAACACGATTAAAAAATATAAAAGATATCTAAAACTTACAATTTTTCCTCATTGCGGCGTTTCTTCTCCAATTCCTTTGCTTCTCGAATTTTGTTTCTTTCGTCTTCCTTTTCCTTCTTCTCCATTTCTTTTCGTTCTCGTTCTTCTTCTTTTAAACGTAACTTCTCCATTTTCTCTTTTTCCTGTTGAACCTTTTTTATTTGCAATTCTTGCTGTTTCTTTTCCTTCTCAGCTTCTCGTTCTTCTTTCTGTTTCTGCTTCAATTTTTCCCTTTCGATCTTTTCTTTCTCTTTTTCAATTTTCTCCTTTTCCTTTTCTAGTTTTGCCTTTTCTCGCTCAACGCGCAATAACTCCTTTTCCTTTTTAAGTTGCTCACGTTCAGCTTTTAGCAGTTTATGATCGGTTGTTAGCTTGATTTTTTTCTTAGGGACACAATTTTTATCAGACAATTCCTTATCAACAATGATACTTGAAGAACTACTATCAATGTCCATTTTAGAGCAATCACTTGGTTGCAAATCTTCACTCTTATTTGTTGTAGACGAAATGTCATTCATATCGAAGCTTTCCTCCAACTCTTGACTGCAAGTTGTGCTTGGTTGAGCCGAAACTTCCGAAATTGCCGAGTTTTCACTCATTTTAAAGCTGATTCAGTCAATTGAAGGCAAACCAAAAGTGAAAAATAAGACACATCAAAAGTAAAGCTGACAAACAGCTAAACAAAATCGTGTGAAAATACGACCAGCTCGCCTCTTGTCTACTGTTTGCGCCAAAACAATGAGCACTATTTTAACCTATACCGCAGAAACTATTTTGCACAACTCGTGGTTTAAATTTTAAATGTTGCTAAATGCAACTTGCATTATGCATGCATCGCTTTAATATATTATATATTGAAAGTGCGAGTAATAATAATATCAGTTGCCTAAATCAAAAGGGTTAGTTTAAACGAACGCACTCTTTTTAAGAAAGAGCAAATTTTTCGATGGTCTTAATAAAATTTGGCTTGCTGCTAAGCATATATCTTGAATTGATATGTTCGACCTTGCAGTGTTTGAACGCCTTTTTGAAGTCCAAATAGTCTTCAGAGGTAATGTAGTTGTTCTTGGTGACAATATTCATCAATTTGCCTTTGCTCTGATGACCATAATTGATTTGCTTCACCTGTGACCAGTGATGCAGCAATTGTTCAAGAACATTAATGTTAAATCTCCATTTGAATTTGCCCTCACCATCGATGCGAATGTTTTCGAGTACAAATTTCAATGTGACAGGGTTCTTTACATGTCCGCGCAACACCTCTTTCATCACAAGCCGAGCATAGCTAAGACTTGAATTAGTACTATTCAAATCGATCTCGTTAAGATAGTACAAGTACTTGGGGAAGTTTTTCGAGAACACATACGGTCCATCCTGGGAGATATCAATGGAGATTACCTTCTCCACCCTAGCTTCGTTCATTTGTGCGAATTGAACCATTGCACGGCCACCGAGACCATGTCCGATAAGTATGGCTTTTCCAATGGAAAATTCGTCCATGAAATTGGTCACATCTTGAGCAAGTACCATCAAGGTGGCTTTTGCGTCAAAGTTGCGGTGAGCACTTTCGCCGTGGTTTCGCATATCTAGAACATAGATTGGTCTCTGCAATTTCTTTGCCAAGGTGGACGATATGTCGTAGAAGTACTCTTTGGAAGTGTATAAGCCATGCAAAGCAATCAATGGTATGCTGTGCTTGTCCACCAAATACTTCGGGTTATATGAGTAGTATGACAGGGACAGCTTCTCAATCGTAGAAATTCCCGTCGGTGGCTTGTTCCACGTCCACATGCTTCGTTGGACCGCTTTCAAAGTTGACACTTTCAAAAGATGACTCCATTGAGCAAACATGATCACTTATTAGACCGAATACAATCCAAAATTGACATCTGAATAAATAGAAATAAATTAATTCGATACTAACAAATTTAATTTACTTATTCTAATATGTACAAATAAACTTATAATTAATTAATAAAAACAAATCTATTGGCTAGAAAAATAATTTGTACATTTTAACAAAGGGGTAAGAAATATACGACATATAAGAATAAGATATTTGTTGGGATGGCACTATGTCTACATTCTTTTGTTCAAGTTTGAGTTCAAATTCGAGTATCTCATTTAACTTGTTGTCCATTTGCTTCAACTCTTCAAGAGTTAAATTGTGCTGGTCTTTGATTTTATCAATTTCTTTGGTGAAAAATTCGTTCTTATACTGATTTAAATAAGCATTTAGAAAGAACCCGAGCATTCCACCAAAAATAGAATAAATAAAAGACAACAGTTTCTGACGCGACTGTCTAACCAAATCAATCTAAAAATAATGTACAAATTATACACCATGAAAGTATTCTAAATCAACAATACTTGGTGAGCCTTTCGAATATTCTCTGAAAAGATTGACAACATCTCGCGTTCCTTTTCCTCTTCAAATTTCAAACGACTTATATTTTCGTACTCCTTCTTGATTAGGTTATGTTCGTTTGTGAACAAAACCATATAATTATCACTATTTCGAGGTGTTTTATCTAAAATCAACAAATTAACACATTAATTCATTATGTAATTATTACCAATCAAATTTCGCGTGTCCCGTATTTTCTCTTGCAACTCGCTAAGATTCTTTTGAATTTCACGTCTTTGGCTTGCCGATTCAAGGAGTGACTTTTCAATCTAAAATAATAATAAAATCATTAGAAAGTAAATTCATCCAAAAAGGGCAAACCCTTTGCAAAGTTTCATTTTGTTTTTCCAAATAATCTATGCCATATAACATGTTGTACTGTTTCTTTACAGTTTCATAAGCATTCTTGCTGTAAACTTTGCTACTAGAAGTAAATTGGGCCAATTTCACCTTCATTATTGTTCTTTGTCATTGACATAATATTTAGTAAACAATATTAATTTATACAACAACAACAAACAATATCAACAAAGATTATCCATTGAAACTGATCATCAGTCACTGGAAAGACTTCTTTAGTTGTACCAAAACATAAAATACATAAAGGGTAGCAGCGCACCTTTCTTGTCTTTCACAAACAGTGTTACTAAACAATAACAGCGACACATCAACCAACTACAGAGCTAGGGAATAAGTGCTTCAAATCATATGGGTTGTTGTTCGTATAAAACGTGGTAAACAATCGGTAAGCAATGAGAATTTGTGTTATTTTTAAACAAACTTCATTTTCTAGCAGTAAAACAAAAATGAAGCTAAATGTTTACGAAGATATACTATACGAGTACCAACAGTTGCGAAAAGAACACGGAATCAACCAAATGAAGGTGATCACCGATGAATTGACGAATAAATTTGGAAACGACCATATTGACTATACCACAATGTACAGTTTGGTCAATTATGAATATAGAAAGGAAGCTAAGAACTGGCAAAATCAAAATTTGAAAACGAATTGGGGCCAAATTACTACTGAATGGAACAGTGGAGCGAGCACATTACAATTGGCCGAAAAATACAACCTTTGTGCTTATACCTTGTTGCGGCAGATCACCAACGAAATATGTCAAAACAAAGAATTAGCCAAGAAATGGCTAAAAGATCCAACCTTGTGTGATGATGGCAAGTTAGGGGTCGAGATTATGATGCTAAATGTGCATGATATCATGAATGGACTTTTCTACAATCAACTCAGCATGAATGCTGGTTTAGCTTTCGAACTCGAAGTTCGTACTTTTCTTGATCAAAACAACATATCTTATATGACGGAGGATGAGCTTCGCATTCGCAGTTATGATGTAACTCCCGATTTTCGACTTAATATCCCACTCGTAATTGTTCATACCCAAAAATCAATTTTGCTTTTTCGATGTGACGATGACAATATTCCCGACAAGCTTGAAGGCGAAATT
Source organism: Rhizoglyphus robini (assembly GCA_023373905.1). Taxonomy (NCBI): domain Eukaryota; kingdom Metazoa; phylum Arthropoda; class Arachnida; order Sarcoptiformes; family Acaridae; genus Rhizoglyphus; species Rhizoglyphus robini. The sequence continues at coordinate 4,791,859 of JAKIJQ010000001.1, read as the reverse complement.
GAAAGACTGGTAATCACCTGGATCGAGTGTAAGGCTTTATTTGCATCGATGGAATGTCATATTGAATATTACGAGAACCAATTTTATTCGTACATTAATCGATTTGGCAATGGACTTATACTTTACAAACTTGGCTTTGTTGAAGGTTTACCCGCAAAGTACACTCGAAACTTGATTGTCAGCCAAGAGATGCCTCTACTTGCACAGCTTGAAACATTAAACGTGAAAAATGAAAACACTTGATCAATGAATATTTCTTCACAGATTTTCATTCAAAAAATTTCATTCAAATCGACATTACCACCGGTCTGATTTGGGAATGGAAAATGATTTTCATAGAAATTTATATCGGTTTATATGGTTTTATTGAATTGAACCGACTAAGTCAAGGTCTAATGTGGCAATGAAATTTTATTTCAGATAATTCTGCATGGACAATTACGAATAAATGTTTGTATCATACATAATTGTATATTTGAATAAGTATGAAATATCATAAATAGCACATTGAGTATATGTTTCTAAACAGGCTTGATCACCAGTTGGTAGACATTAATGAAGAGTTAACAGTATGACAAGTGATACATAACGTGATATATAGTTTTTTTACAATTTTATATTCCCTTTTAAGTAGTTTTCATTTTAAGATGTTAATTTACAATGAGTATATGTATGGACCGTGATTTCAAATACAGATTTTTTTTGCACACCACTTCTAAAGAAACATCTTTGACTTGGCTAGGCAATACAATTTAGAATCATAAGTGTGAATGAGGACCACTGGTCTGTGATAATTGCAACTAACAAGTACTAACTTAAGTTTGTTTCTGTGTTTGGTATCATTGTGTAGTTGCTGTTAAGTAAAGTGTTTGTGGTTGCTTCAAATGGACCCTTAGTACAATAATTGGACGAATTGTGCGGTCCCCATAAGGAGGAAGCGATGTGATCTGTGTGCTCAAATGCTTGAACATTGTTTGCTGTAGACAAGTTGCCTACATTGGTTCGTTTATAATATTCGTGAAGGCTGCTTGGAACGGTGGCTGATGAATAGCTGGAATCACCGTAATGACCATAACTGTGTCCATCAACAAAACGAGACCAACTTGGGTTGGTCATATGAGTTGCCGTATAAGGGATATTGTTAATGAAAGATGGCGAATTCACGTATTGATTGCTTATCATTGCATTATTTGTCAGCAAATTTGATGATTCATTAATTAGATTTGGACTATTTGAGGACAAAGCATCGCCCGAATAGAATGGATGCGATTCAACAAAACGGGACCAATTGGAGTTAGGCTCGGAGAAATGGCTGCTATGGTGTGAATCACACGGGGCGAGGTGATTTGACGAGGAAAGATTTATATGCAGGTTTCCCTCTTTACAGTTCTCACTCATTCGAGTATTGAATAAAGAGGAGAACTCGTTCTTTACCAGACTCGATGGTGCCAAAGGAAGGGACGAGTGACGCACTTGTGAACGAGTGGAAGATATTTGTTGTGGAGTTGTTGGAGGGGTAGGTGGACTGCTACTGGGAAGATAGCCACTCGAAATCGAGCCCTTGGCAGTAGATTCGGACTGTGGGCTGTCAGCACTCTCATTGCACGAGTTGCCATTTTCTTCTGGAGAGCAAGCTGATGTAGATTGTTTCTTACAAGATTTTCCATCAATTGGTTTTGAAAGTTTTCGTCTTCGAGGTTGATATTTGTACTCGGGATGGTCTTTCTTGTGTTGACATCGCAGTCTTTCAGCTTCAAGAACAAATGGCTGCTTTGTTTTATCATCCAACTCTCTGAAATGCAAATATTAAAGTGGTTGATAAGTTAAATAGATCAAATACCTCCATAAATTGCCCAGTGTTTTGCTCAATTCGGCATTGTGCAAGTGTGGATATTGTTCAGAAAGTTTCCGACGAGCCGCTTGAGCCCATACCATGAAGGCGTTCATAGGCCTTTTAACATGATGCACTTGCTTGGTTGAAGTTGATAACTTAGTCGTCTTCGGGACCAATGACCAGTTATAGTTTTGTAAAACTTTCGAAACGGCAGCTTGAATCTCAGGGTTAGAGTCATCGTTTAAACAAATTCCAGCACTATTCTTGCCAAGTCCACTAGCCACAGCTAGTGAAATAGAATATTTAGAAGTTGGCGCGCTCATTTTACCAGTAAATGGAGGTTGGATCAAAACAATTCACAATATATGGCAAATCAAGAGACGATCAATAACGTAATGGATGACAAACTGTATAGTAACACTGTTCACTCTTGTATACCAAACGATATCATTGTGGCAGTTGACGTGGCTTCCAATGACAAATACTGGCCACAGATTGGTTGTGTTCGGCGAGCAAAGCTGTCGAGTTAGCTGGCAACAAGCAACAAATTGCTGGCCAACAAAAAGTGTTCCCAATGAGATCGGTGGATGCGAACCAGTGAGCAGACTTGACTTTAGTGCGTGAGCATGAGATTCACTTTGCCACTTGCATTTGAATGACGCGCATTCACAAGGAGGCTGGCAAAGCTGTTCTGTTAGAAGGCTTGTCGGACCATTGAGACAGCCTTGCACAAGACAAGACACAACACACTCCGGCAACACGTGACGCGCCCTCAAGCCAGAGTACAACCAGTGAGAGACCACCTCTCTTTGGCGCGATTCGTTCAAACCTGTACAAAGGGTGGCACCAAGCACCGAAGTATCAGTACTCTGCTGGCCATCAATATATCAACTGATCCACTTGGTTCAGGTGATTATCCACCTGATCACCTTATCCGGTTCAATCTTAGATCAATTTTAGAGCCAATTGACTGCGAAACACTTGTACACTGTTGGCTGGTTATGATCTGAGACCATTTAGGAGAGAGCAGAGTGACAAGTGGTGACAAATTGAGAACGATGACAGTTAGGTGAGCTACTGTTTGGTGTAGTTCTCCGAAGAATCAGTGCTTTGTATGAACTAATTAATTTGCAACACTGAGAGGCTACATTCTGTCGGGCATTCGAGTAAGAGGAGACCGACATGGCTCAATTAGCGACTCGTTGTCGATTGCCAATACAATTACATGTAATACAATGTAACAAGTGCCGCTAATATAGCTTTATTAGGCACTGGTGAATGGGTCCCATTTAGAGACGTTATAATTAATTTCTTTATGACACATTGACACACGAGTGCCTGTAAGTCAGTAGGCCGCTTTGGCGACATAAAAAGGCAATTGTTTCGTGGCCCCAATGAAGACTTCTCATTGAGCGCCCTAACAAGCCTACCTTTGATGTCGCTATCGATGCTCGCAACCGAATCCGCACAGCTAAGCTAAGGCTAAAGCTACCTAAGCACGTTCATTCATTTCGCGCTGATTGATCACCACACAATGGCCCACTCATTGCTTGTTGTAATGGCCCTATTAATTGGCCAATTAGAAGCCTAATTGTTGCGAATCAATACTTGACATTGTTCAGTGGTCTATGTACCTGCCAAGGGAGACACTGAAAAATGTCGTCTTGCACAAAACGCCAAACTATGTGTTGGCAATTGGTCCTATTGATTGAATTGAATTGAATCCTCAGTTGAATTAAGCAAAGCAATTAAACCAGTCCGAAGCGAGTTCATCGCTCACTGGTGGCGAATGGACTGCATCAACTCGAGTACATGGCAGAATACCAAATTGCGACCAAGCAAGACAATTCCAAGCTCAACTGTCAAGACCTAACGGCGGCAACACTCGATAGATGCGATTCATTCGGTGTTGCTATTTGCGTTCACTGGCTATATCGCAAACTCGGCTTGCGATCGCAAACTGCCGACACTTGCTCGGGCTTCTCGTAATGAGTGAGTGATCACAAACAAAGCAGCCATTCTATGCGATTCAGACTCGATTGTCTCACTGTGGCACAATCCCAGTTCAGAGCCTCCATCCTCGCCATTTTATCCTTTGCACAATTCGTGCTCAAAATATTTATCTATTCCACCAAGTTCGGTCGTAAGCTCGAAACAAACTGGGAAGACAAACCAAACGAGACTATTAAAACTGGTGTAACCTTTCCAAACACAAAAACATGCTCAATTCTGCATTTCTCCATTCGCAGACAACACCTGACCAACTAGTTCAAGTAATATTGCAAAAAATAGTCCCAATACTTCTCGATGTATTTAAGTTCAAACTGAGAGAGAAAGAGAAACTGCAAACAATTTGTCTCTGGCTGGTTTGGTTTAATGATGGCGCTGCCCGATAGTTGAGAATACGATTTGAGTGTTTATAGAGTCAAAAGTGAGTGCAATGCCACAACCCTTGAGTTCGGTCGAATAGAGCAATGCTCAAAATGCGAGTTATTCAAATCGATGGGCACCGTTATGTAGCATCTTGTTAGCGGGCAAACCAGTTGCATGACTTGTGGCTGTTGGTTTGCTCGATGGCCCTCAATATCAAGTGGCGTGTTTGTTGTCACTGTAGTTTCCGAACGGTGTCGATTTACACTGCCAAACTGGTGGCAACACAAAGAGCTGTTGTTGTTGCGCCAATCTGCCACCCGAAGTATCTTCTTCACATCTAATTTCTGAATATCTACCACTGGCAAGCATCAAATGATAAGCTGTAGACTGTGGACTAGTGGACTGCTTGACCACGTTCGTTGCCATTCACTGATCGCTGACAAGTTCTATTCGAAGCCAAAGTACTATCGCGCAGTTTGCGTCGCCAAATCGCGATCTATAATAGAGGACAAGAGATGCCTGTTGCCAAAATGTTAGTGCTTTGTGAACTTATTTTTTTGCTTTGGAACGAATTGAATGGCGTCAAGAACAGAGCCATCCAAATCGGGCGTTAATACATTCATTAGGTTACATAATGAGCAACACAAGTGGTCAACAAAACAGACCGCAGAGGCAAACAAGCAAACCGAACCGCAAAAGCGGAAAGTATCGCAGCGAGCCTAAAATTAAGCGCACATGTGCATTTGGTCTGTCACTTTGTCGGCCTCGTTTCGAGCGTGTAACGTTTGGATCTGGCTCACTTTCAGTTGGAGATCGGCTCACTTTGAAACTTGGTCGGTGGCGCAGTTTTCAAGTCAACACTAGCGGACTGTAACATTTGCGCACACTGAGGTCGTCATTTGGCATGACAATTTCAAAGCTCACTGACTGGGCGAGCGGCAACAAATATGTAATCGATATGGCCTCTTCATCGCGATGTCTCCCGATGCGCTATATTTAGTCGGCTTCTTACACTGCCACTGGCCCGTTACATGACCTTGCTCTTTGTCCATTCCGAATTCTTGCCATTTGAAAAGTCTATTGAGCGGACTAGATCACACGAGCACGGAATTGATCGGGAATATGGCAATGCCGGCCCGGGTGAAAGTCAAGTCCCGAACATCAGAATTCGAACAAACACTTGTGTGAAATGTTCGCTGGTCCTCACAGTGAAAGTTTCCAATAGCGCTTTCAAGTATGCAGTAGAGCGATGCTTATTTGTTTGTATTTTCAATCGAATTGAGTCAGACCTGTCATTATGAGTTGGCCACTGAACCATCAATGACAAAAAATTGACGGCCACAGAATCGAGTCACCTTCAATTGATCCGATTAGTCCAATTGCTAGTGTGCACGCTCCACCGAACCGGCCCGCAACGAGCCCACATTGCACAAGGCTCACTCATGTGTGGCCCAGTCTCAGGCCTGTTCGGGCTGTAAGGTGTCATTTGTGGAACTAGATTGGCGCGCAACCTGTCATTTGAGTTTTGTGTTGTTTGTTTTGTCCATGGTTGCAGCGTGTCACAATTATGCTAACTCGGCTAACTCAATAAGCGCCCCCTCTACTAGTGTGAGCACCAAAGTCAAAAAGTTCGATTTGCTTCAAGAGGGCAGAAGTGAGCGTCGACCGGAAAGAGTGCATTGGCAGCATCAATCAATGAAGTCTTGTGCGAATAAACTTGCACTGGGGGCAGACAGAAGATGGAGATTCGAACTGCGCGGCAAACAGTTCACTTCACAGACCTTATCGGAGCACTTTGCGGCCATTTGATCGAATTGGCCATTGCTAATTACCAGTGGCCTATGTCGAGTCAATCTACCAATGCAAGTGTAATTCGAGCCATTATAGGCTTTGGCGCAACAAGTGCAGTAGCGAGCATCGCTTATCTACCAGTTGCAGTCGACAGTCGATAAGCACCCTAGCCACAGTCTCGGTGACTACAGCCAGTTGTGCAGTATCGAATTGTAACTGTATTAACTATCCTCTATCGACTGCATTGACTTTTGGTTGGCTCGCAGTTCGTTAATGCATTAGTGTTCGACAAAAGCGATTTGTTTACCGAAAGACAGCGAACGATTGCTGTCGAATTGTTAGTAAATATTTGCTTTGCCACAACACATAAACAATTGGCCATTTGGAAACACGCGTATTCTCTGTCTGCGTCACCGTGCATAAAGAAGTCGCCGATACCACAAAGCCATGAATGAAAGTGATCAACTCAACAATATCTCAGAAGCCGCGGCTAATGTACTGGCCAACTACCAAGTGACAGTAGTAACCACCACCAACAAAACCACTCAAGTGGTTCAGAAAGAAGTTCGCGTCAAGAGACCGATGAATGCTTTCATGGTGTGGGCCCAGGAGGCCAGAAAGCAACTGGCCGCCCAACACCCGAACTTGCACAACGCCGAGCTGAGCAAGACTCTGGGACATCTGTGGAAGTAAGTGACACTTTGAGTTCACTTTGTCAGTGTTGGGTCTAGTGTAGTAATGGAGCTCAGTGGTCGGCGGGAGCATAACTTGAGCAACTTGTACTCTAGAATCCGAACGTGACAAGCCTCACGTCTTTATCTCAATCTCAGTATCAGTTCGATTGTCTGCAATACATCTACTATTATTGGACTAACAAGATAATAAGCCGTCCCTTAACAAGTTGGCACTAATCGACAAACCAATGGCGCTTACAAATTAGCCACCGCTTTAGTGAATTTGATTGCCAATGGGCTCAGGAAAAGGTGAACAAAGTGAACAGTTTCATTTGAAGAGACAAGTGGCACATAAGCGAACGATGCAAAACAATCGAGTTAAGCGCATTCCTATTGCTGTCATTGTGACGACGGCCAATGTGACGAGATAATGTATGAGCAGAGCACATTCTTCTCGGTAATTGAAACTGATGGCAAGGCACGATTCCAGCAAAGTAAGTTGCGAATGCTTTCCTCCAACCGCTATCGCTCGCTTCGATCTCTACTCGTGCCGCATCTCATTCGGTTCCTATCAGCACCATCGCCAACTGCCATGTAACGCGAGATCGTAAGCTTGCCGATTCTTCAGTTCATGTATACCGGCCAACTCTATCGCCATTGCACAAAGCAACCTCTTGTAAATGTCAATCGTGTGAACAGTGAACACTGTTCACCTTACAAATGGCACCAAGGAACCGCTGCATTGGCACATTGCGACTCACAAGACGGTCCGAGTGACCTAAAGCGAAAGTGTTCACACCTCTGTTTGGAGCGACCTAAGCATGAATGCTCATTTGAGTCTATGATGTGATTAGTGACAATCGCTTGTATCGCAATAGTGTGCTACATACTACATGACAGAATGGAGATAGCACTGGCACACGATACGTCACGATTGCACTAACTGGCGAGCAAACTAGAACAGAGTAGACTATCTGCGAAATGGCACTCACTCGCTCAGATTGGCTACTATTTTGGCTGAATAAGCTGAATGGTCGCGCAAGAGGAGAAGAGAATGTGAGATGCGGCAAACAATCAATCTGCCAATGGAAATAAATCATTGCCATCGCATCGAGACAAACAAGGAAATTGCTGGCTCACTGCGTTATCGCTTGCTCAAGACAAATTGACTGGCCGATTAGGGCGCATTGTGTGCAGACATATCGGCCTGATGTCTATTGAACAAGTGTAGAGATAGTCGAATGTTAGCAAGATAGAGTGGAGATAGACCGCAGAGCACCGATAGTGCAACACTGCAAATAGATCACACTGGAAGGCTCACTTGTCAAGTGGCAAACAGCGATACGTAGAGATCTTTCCAATAATCGACAAATACTCTTCATATCCAGACGAGTAGACTTTCCCACGGCTCGAAGAGAGTTTACGTTTCGAAGTGGAAACACGGACAAAACTAAGTGTGTAAGCTCAAAATTAATAGTTTATCGCATGCCATTGCCTATTGATGATAACTTCTTGGTGAGAATGGCAATGGAAAGATCGTTCTTTATTGGATAGACAGCCGTGTTATCGCAATGGGTGACATGAAATTTGCTCGAATCCCTCTTTGGGTGACACATCTTGCGGTACATGCTAAAAACTGAGTCAATCCATTAATGGATGCATTGCCAATCAGCCAATATTACATACATTCTATCATTTGATTGCTAGTCACCTACACTTGCAATTGTATGATCAAAGAAAAACATCAACTATTAGCTATCTTAGTAACAACAAGGGGATTTGACAACACTGGTTCAAAGTTGAACTTCAACCTCCATTCAAATACTTTACAATTCCCTTGTTTACAATGGCTCTTTGTTGAGAATGAAACTTCTATTAAAATTATAAAGAGGTTCTGTTACAATTTATAAATTAATACATTTCTAATTTCAATATACTCGAGAGTTTAGATTAGGTAAGATAACTAATAACTTAAGAGATTTTAATTGTGGACATTATTAGAATTTCATTTTCAAAAGTAATTCATAACTGAATAGATCATTAATCATTTGTTCATAGATTCATTCTTTCAATTAAACGAGTGCTTAATCATAGGCCGATGATAATGAAAAAAAAACAAGTTCTGCCACTTTTATTGCATTCGATTTACGTCATTGCTAATCGTATAGTTGCTACTGTTGCCCTCTGTTGAGTGAGAATAGAAGCTTATAAATAAAAGCCTCAATTAGTAATTCATTGAGCAATAGAAATGAAATCACTATAGATATGACCTGATGTAACCATCAGTGATTACTATTGCCAACATATCATTTGTTCATCTGTGCAATAATTTTATTTTGTTATTTCTTCAGAAAAATTAACAGCCGGGACAAGGAGCCTTTTATAAAGGAAGCAGAACGTTTAAGACAAATGCACAAGCAACAACATCCCGATTACAAGTGAGTCCCAAATATGCATTAACGCCAGACATTGATTGACGATTGTGGTCTTTTGGGGTACGATAGATATCAACCAAAGAGACGAAATTGCACCAAACCTGTCACCGAAAAGAGGACAAACACTGAGAATGGCAAAGTGGCGACAAGATGCAAGAGAAGTGCTCAGGACAGGAATGCCAATGACTGCACACACAAGTAAGTTGGCCTGCATAACTTGTCACATTGAACAGTGGTACTTTAATCCATCATAAACAAAGTATAGATTTTGCACAAGAGAGATTCTTTTTTTGTACAGGACAAATCATGCAATTCATTTATTTATTTATTATTGTTTGTAGATACAAGGCAACAGAGGCAGATGACAAGTTCTCGGACAACTCTATTAATAGCAAAGTAAACAAAAATCCTCAAATGTTGACACCCCCAGAAACACCATCGATCAAAGAGGCAAATGTCAGTATAGCCAATAGCTGTCTTGATGGTAAGCGGTCAAAGTTGATGAGCAATTTTGTAGTTTGACCTATTTGCAGATGTCAAAGTCAAAATATCTCCATTTGCAAGTCAGGAATGGCAATCGAATCATATCGATGTGACAATAAATGTGGACCACAAATACAATACGATCCAATATTATCCATCCATTATCTCATTCAACAGTGGTTTTCAAAATGGTTACATCAGTTCCGGTAGTAATTCCAGTACATATCCCCAAGCGGATGCTTACGTTGAATGCAGTAAATCAGCACAGCCGTACATATCGAATAACATAGTGTGATTTGAAATTGCTTAAACAAGTCAACAAAATTCTTTGAATAATCTATTTATATTATTAATCGTATATCTTGCTATAATCTAAGAAATAATAAATGAACATTAGTTTTGTCCTTTGTTAATTACTTACCTTTTTAATATTTTTGATTAAAATCGATGAGATTTAAGGGTAATTACAAAAACAGCTTTCACAATGATCTCACATGTATTACAAATTTGTGAAAACCATTGTGAAAACCTGCCTTGTAACCCTAGAAGCAGTGTTGTTCGGGATCGGAGAAAGAAACAAATGTGACTCTGGAGCCAGCAACAGCAAAAATGATTATTTCACAACGACATCAAGTCCAATTATCAAAAACACATTATCACCAATGCAAGTCGCTATCATGGCAATGTGGCTCTCTTCACTTCGTGATTTCGATGAGATTATCATCGTTAGTGCAAGATGCCACAGTTGACACCAAAAATCAATACAAGGGACAATTCACAGGCCAACAGACCACAGTGCGTTAAGTTGCACACAAACCCAGTGAATGTGTCATATCCAAGAGACTAACTATCGGCAGAGTGGAGATGAAAGCGTCAGGGAGATAATCAAAGCAGGCACGATTAGACAAATCTTGACTGCCAATCATCTTGCCATGCGGTAGCACCTTTATTTGCAGCTTCACTGCACAGCCTTGTCACAACATCTGTGGACGGGAGCAGCGAGTAGGAATTGGTGAATGATCAATCTTGTGGCCAGCTCGTTGTGCACAAAATTGCACAGTTTTACCAAAAAAGACATCAAATTCTTATCAGGATAAACCTACAAATGAATTATAACACGATGGTGACAACATATATTCAACCGTGAACATGCAAACTTAACGAAAGTGAATGCAACCATTTTACTCAGTGAATTGAATGTATTGGATGTGATTTCAACTTGGCCAAGCAATGTCATCGTGTATCTGTGGGCAGTCGAATTTTATTGAACATCAGTACATTGTATGCAGCAATTGTCAGAGATGTATTCATCTCGAGTGTGCTAATCTTTTATGGTATCAGGCCAAAGAGATTTATACGTTTTATTGTCAATTCTGTAGGCCATACACTGGGCCATCAGTACAGAAAACTATAACGAACAGTCATAGACACGACCGAAACGAAGAAAATTCTGAAATGCAACCGATCCAACCAGGTAGAGTTAAAGTATTTTTTATATTATAAGCCTTAAATAATAATCTTTTTAATTAAATTAGGTACTCCCGACTTTATAAGTTATTTAAAAAAGAACTCAACAATGAATGAGCCTAAACAAGGTGAAATGAAAAAAATGAGAGGCCAACAGCTATCGTTAAAAGAACTAATTATCAGTGGTTTTGACAAGCCAATTCAAATTGAAGCCAAAGATGGCCTAGAAGTTGTAACTGAACCAAATTTTACCTTTGATACATTAATGCAGTATTACCCAATCGACCACTGCGTTGAAGTAAATGAGCTGACACGACAAATTAAAGTGAAACTCAAATTAACTTATCTACTTGCACAGTTTGCCATCTATCCGGCAGATAGACAAGATATATTCGTACTAAAATTGGATTTATCGCAAAATAATAAGCTTACAAATAGTTTTGTTCCTCCAAGAATAGTCCGAAAGCTAAGCTGGGTTGATCAATACTGGCCAAATGTTCCTTTCAAGCCCTTACTCTCTAAGTATTGTTTTATTTCAATGGAAAACGCATACACAAACTTCCACATAGACATTGGAGGCGCATCCGCTTGGTATCATATCATACAGGGAGAGCAAATATTCTACTTCATTGAACCAACAAAGCACAATCTAGACAAATTTCAACAGTGGATCAAATCACCAACAAATGAAATGATGTTTTTTGTAAACACTGAGAAATTGTTCAAAACAAAAGTATCAACAGGAGAGACCATATTTATTCCAAATGGATGGATGTATGCTATACTGAGTACGCAAGATTCTATTACTTTTGGAGGATACTTTCTGCATAGTATGAGCATCTCTACACAACTAAGTATCAATGATTTCTTACAAAAACTAAATATGCCAGAGTTAGAATTCCCGTCATATGAGTTGACAAATTGGTATGCAGCACCAAACATTTTGAAACTAGCAAAAGAAAGCTTCAAAAATCAACCACCAAAACATTTGTCGGAAGGTATAGAAACTTTAATTGAAAAACTCCGTCATTGGTTGAACAAATCAAAAAGTAAACGTAATGAAAGTTTAATGATTGTTCCTAAAGCTGTCAACTGTTCTAAAATAGTACGCGATTTAAATCACTGTTTGAGAAGCACAAAAAAGAAAACATTTACACCCAAAGACATTAAAGAAAAACCTAAAGTAACAATTAAAAATAAAGAAATTCCACAGGAAAAGGAAACAGAGACCATGCCTGTTTTAGATCCTGAAGAGACAAGAATAAAGGATTTGGTAAAGCCAAACAGCAACAACAGTAATTCAAAAGCAGATGAGAGCGGATCATCTACTTTGAAGATAACTGTTAATATGAAACTTGCTCAAGATGTTATAAGGAGTAAGTAAAGAAAAATATTCGTTTACATTGATTATTGTAAATGAAATAACATGGCCATATTTGGGAGGGTCAAGCATTGCATACAAAATAAAATTGAATGCGTGGGGTGAAAGTTGAACATTACAATGTAGGAGTGAGCTGCTAAATTGGCCATCTATAACATCCTTAATTGGCACTTCCGTTAAATATACTTCTAATTCTATTTCAAGCAACTATTTTAAATCTTTTTTCTTTTAGGGTCACTCGACGATCCCTATGACTTGAAAAGTGATCAAAACGACCAAGAATTGATGCTAATAGACGGTGGCAAATCGAATAAAACAAAGAAAAAAAGAAAACGCAAAGACGAAGAGGAAATTGCCAAAATGATTGAAGGAAGACGTCAAGACGAAAACTACATCTACTTGGATCTGGAAACGCCAGAAGAGAATAAAGAAGCTATTAAAAAGTCTGATGATAAAATGTGGGAACCAGGAACAAGTGGAAAGAAAATTAAATCTAAAGTGAAAAAGATTCAATCAGCTCCAATCATGCAACCAAGTACATCAACTAAAATACAGAGCAAGCCTGAAAAAGAAAAACAAACTACTACTGAGTCATCAATGGACTCATCTGAAAAGGCAAAAAAACCTAAAAAGGGTCTAGCCACTCCGAAACAGCGATTAGCGAAGAAGCTAAAAATGTCTATGTAATGCATTATTAAAAGCTTTATGCACTAGGGACATGAACGCATTTGTTTTCTAATTAAAGATTATGCATCCAATATTATAAACAAATAAACAGACCTTGTGGGGATAAACATTGGTGTTGACACTTTGAATAAAAGGCATAAAAGTCATACCTGATACTTGTGGAGTGCGTCGGGGAAACGTGGTGGCTGATTAAAAGAGCGATGGCAAAGGATCGGTCCAGTAGTTTGCAAGGAAGGGCCAATCTGCAAATGAAATGCAATTAGTGGTCATGAGTGCAACTCAAGGCCGAATGCAGCGTGGCTGGATCACGAGGCTCGAGCGGCACGGGGCGTTTGAGTGGCATGCTGGAACAGGCACACCAGCGCGAGCTGCGCAACCAAGTGCATTGCAGACTGACTGCTGCTTGGTGCCTCTTGCGAGACATGTGCACATGACATGCGTATGGGCATGCGTACCGAGCAGACAGTCGAGCAGATTGCGGACTGGCTCGGCAGAGTCACTGCCAGAGTGTACGCGCAGACGTCAGCAGTAATCGATGCGATGGCGCCACTCGACACTCACACTTGCCAATCTGGCCACGGCCCGAGAAGGGTCACATCCCTGTGGATCTCAGCTGTTGTTCGCCGGCAGTTGGTCAAAGGTAATACGTGGCAGACGTGTGGAAGACAGCCTGGTCAGACGACATTTAATGCCTGATGGAATGTGTACCTTTGCTACAGCGCCTTGTGAACGAATGAATACCTTTGAGAAAGGAGTCGCGACTTGTGATTAAAGTAAGCGCAACAAGTTTTAAATGCTTGGCTGCCGCCTGACACCGTCACCGAAAGGCGCAGGCTTGTGTTCGAAGCAATACATTCGATGCAAGACGCACACCACCAGGCTCATCCACCGAACTGAGCAAGTATCTTATCTAAATAGCACCACAAAATGTGCCAGATTGCTTCCACTGCAAGCTTCTTCCAGTGGAGCTTCAATCCTTGGTAGTGGTGCAGAAGTAAAGAAGTAAAAATTACTCGATTCGACTGGCCTAAAGGAGGAAGAAAGGTGAGCCGAGTCAACGACTTGCTGTAGATCATCTGATGGGAGACAACCAGAGGGGGTGAGGTGTGCGAGACCCGAGACTAGTGAGAGGTTAGACCAGTTTGAGTGCATAAGCCATCAGCCTCGTGGCGCCATGCTTGATTGAAAGCAATCGAGACATGATGGTGAGACAATTCGAAAGGTTCGTTCACACCAAAGGTCGAGGCAAAGGTTAGCTCAACTTAGGTATAACTAAGCCCGGTGAGAGCGCCTGGACGAGCACTAATCACGTGAGTTGATGAGAGCGGATGCGAATTCTTGCAACCAAAATAACCGATTCGGGAACAGACGAAATAGCTAGGAAAGAGGCGCAACTAACGGCTAGAAATGATTCGCAAAGGCTAATTTTGGACTCACAAGATGCAGAGGCAGTAAGACGACCAAGATGACGAGGAAATGGAAGGCATCGAAATAGATCACCTAGAGTTGTGCAAGGCACAGGCCACTTGTACTCGGGTATTTATAGCTCAGCAGAGTTGGTTCCACTCGATTCGGTGGATTGCAGGACCGAGGAGTGAGTTGGTGATGGATGAATGCGAGGCGAAATAGCAAAGTGGTCAGTGGTCAGGTAAGAGACTAAGTCCACCGAGCAACCAGCACAAGGTAGATAGCTTGGCATTTGGTGAGTGGCCGTTCGGGACTGAGTGCACACCGCGACTGAGTTCGAGTGAGGTAAAGTTCGACTGCACGGCCAGGACAACGAAACGGGACAATGAATGGAAGACAAATCGTGCTCGATGAGAGGTGAGATTGAGTTTTATTTTACTGGCTGTGCCTGCCTCCGATTGCACATCGAGCCAAGTCAACTCAGTGCTAAACAAGGTGGGCTAGGCGTAATCATAACGAGTTGATCGTTGAGGTAACTGCTGACGATAGAGCCGTGGCAGCTACGAACCAGTCAAGAAATATCAACGAGCTACGGCTACGGACGCCGATGGTCAGACAAGCGGAGAGCAGAGAGCCAACAAATACCTAACATTCCGGTGGCCAGTCTCACTGCGACGATCTTTTCCTGTTCTGCTGCCAGTTCGCTGGCAAGCTGATCGGCGTCTCGGTGTGTCGGCGTCGATTCACAAAAATAGCATGCTTAACTCGTCTCGGGCAGACACCGAGCGTCAGCATCATCAGCGCGGTTGCATTTCGATGTTCACCAAACCTGTCACAAAGAGCCGCTCCTAAGAAGTGAAAATCGAGCTTGCTGACTCTTTTGATGAATGAATTCAAGTGAGTGGATGGCGGTGCGAAGTGCCAGTTGTTATGAATGAGTCCACCGCTCGATGAATGAACTGCCACCGAGAGCGGACAAACCGACCGAAAGGAGCACAGCGTAGGTTATCGTTCCCGTTATCGGCGACAGTTCCACGCCGCATAGCTGAGAGAACACTTGCCCAAGCACTTGCCGGCGCTTTCCGCTGCTTCACTGCGCCCGGCTGGAAAGGTCATTGACAAGCAGCAATTGGGTGACCTCCAAGCTATTTGCCGACACAAGAATTCTTCGCCAAGCCTGGCGCCCAGTGCGAAGTGAACCGAGTGGATCGAGTCAGTCAGCAGTGGAGAGGCTCATAAACTGTTGACACGATATGACACTTGCAGACAGGACGGATGTCTGTAGAAGTGCACTCTCATGCCGGCCATTGCTGCCAGAAGTGAGCAAACCACCGAGCCAATGGCTCACTACTCACTGCCGATGATCAATGAATAAATGAATGAATCAAGAGAGCTGAGTTCGATAACCGATTAACGCGCACTAGATTCCAAGTGGCCGATACAGGCCAGCCACATTCCACACATAGATGGCCACCACTCGAGTCAATATTTTGGGTCTACCGCTGTCTGCCGCTTTGATGGGAATGCAACCAGTTTAAATGTGCGCCAGTCATTACGGCCACCATTCCCTCCGTATTGTTGCTTATATATCGCAATGCCGATTGATTGCCGCCAGCCGGCGTCTGGCCATGGCTGCCAGAAAAGAACAAGTCAGACAAGCAGGTGTGGCGCCGGTCGACGATGACTGTCTGACGCCTTCACAAAGGCACACTGCCTTTTAACAAACTCGTGTCCCGCCGGCACGCACGTGTGATTGTCGCAGACCACACAGCCCAACAGGCCTAACAGGTGGCTTCTCTCGGATCAACATTTAGTTACAGACATATATTCTCATAAAGCATCAACATATATTCCCAAGTGGGCAAGCATTCATGATAAAGACTCAAACTTACCATAATTTAAGGTGTTTAACAAGTAATGTTAAACTTGGCTCGGCAGTGATAGCAGCAAAGGAAAGGACACATGCCAACAGGAAGGCGAACATTTCTTTGGTTGGGCACAGCCTGGTCAAATATGCCCATTTCGTTGAGTTGTGGTCGATGTTGGGTGAATTGTACACTTGGAAGCATGTTTGCTGGTTGGCCGTCGAAAGCGGAATAAAATGAAACAAGACTAATCGAGCTGGTTGGCCACAATGATGACGACAGCAGTTGGCAAACCGAGGATAACGCGCTGCTTTAGACAATCGCGCAATCGTAGGACCTCCTTCGATATTGTCGGATGGTGGTGTCACGGACAACGATGTCGATGAACTTGGTCGACAGACAGTGTCGTGAGAGCACTGAGCTGATGAAGAACTTTATGAGAGAGGTCAGAGGTGAATGCCTACGATGGAAGCTCTACCACTTCTAGCAGCGACCATCACCGCAGCGAGCACACATTCGGTGCAAATGCCGGTGAGATTGTGAGATACACGCGGTGAGCCGGCGACCGGTGGCAAGTGCACTGCTCGTACTGAGTGGATCAAGTACTCCAAACCGAGCAGACACTGCTGATGCTGGTTTCGACTGGGCGCACTCCACACTGGTCGGTCGAGCATTAAGCCATTAGCATTAGCCAGCAGCAGCATAAATGATTGCTCGGCTTACAGGACACCTTGTGCATACTCAGCCAACATCAGAGCCACAGCGCCCACCGAGCGAACCTGTTGCTTGAGATGGATCGACTCATTACCGATGAGTTCGGTCGCAGTACTCACAATAGCCAATGTTACCCCAGCAGATTAGATAAACGAGACCTGGTCTGCTGACGAATGTGCAATTGACTACCTCAACCAACAATAGATCATTGCCTGATAGGCTAGTGAAGCGTAGAGGTGCTCTCTGCTCAAAGCAATTAACTGGCCCAGTTCGAGTACTCTCTCGGATATATGCTCTCTCACAGAGCACCAGGCACCAAAGCAATTAGTTCCACAAGAAGAAACAAAAAGGGGGTTAGTGAAACAACTGGTTGAGCAAACACGCATTTCCAAACGATACTCCGACCTTTGCACAACCCCAATTAGACATCACCAGTACTCGACCTTATTCAAAGAGCATTGTGACCAAAATAGTATTCGAACAGTGACAATCACATGCTTGACCACATCCACCAAAAGGATCAGAACAGTGCCCAACGGGCACTAGAGGGTCACTAACAATTAAGATCAATGCTTGGTGGGAAGACGGGCAGAACAAGTGACTCTCGATCAAACTCGACAAATGATTGGGCAAATGTAAAATACTCAACTTACCGTTGGGAGCCAACTGGCAGCCGTAAAACGTTATCTTCTGACAATGTAAATAGAAGCAGTCACTGGGCGAGAGAAATATTTAAGGAAAATCGAAGCAAAATTATTGTCCACAACAGCGAACAGAGGAATTAGGGGAGCAAGAAATGTCCCTTATCAGCTCGAGTTGTTACTTTCCTTCTCTTCTTGCTCAGAGTCTGAGTACTCTTCGAGGCTGAAAAGCGACATGGCGACACTTGTGGTAATCTGCTCGGTCACATCTAATCGGTTATCGCCAATTGCCAATTTGATGGGCCACTTTGCTCACGATGGATCTCAATGCGAACAATTGCCGGTTGTATGCTTGTCCCCTAAATCGCACCTCATTCAGACAATCGTCCCAGGGAAGCAAGTTAGGTATAGCAAGAGCAGGAAGTAAAGTGCTTTTTGAATATTGTTTGAGGCACTTGCAGGGTAAGAGGCACAGATTAAAGGACTGATGGAGGAGTGATGTAACCGCCGAACGTCAACTGGCCGGACTGAAGACTTAGCTCCTGAGAAATGGGACTGGTACAAGTCGGTCTCGAGCTGAACAAAGCTGAGTGCGATAGTGCACCAAACATGATAATGGAGATCACTGCCTTTGCCTTGATGCGTAGTCACATTGGCACGATGCTCAGTGCGCATTAGTTCGCACTGTCGACTCTGCTCACTTTATGCCATCTCTGAATACCTCGGCACGATCAATCCACTACACTACACCAGGCTCACTTCACCGAGCTCTGGTCGGTGACCACCAGAGACATACATGTATGTTCACACTGGGAATGTATATGCACTGACTGACTGCACAACACAATGACCAGTTAACTTCAATTCAACTATAGTGTGGTCATTGAAGAAGCAATTCGACCAGAACAATGATTGCCAATCGATTAGCAAGCTCAACTGAATCCCTAATCGATGGATACAGTCGTGAATGGCAACATCGGAAGTGGTGCAGAGATGGCTTCGACCTAATGGAGCGAGTGTTACTTAATAAGGCAAACCTTCTGCAGGCCAGTTGATTTACCAAGTTGTTACTTATAAGGCAACACTCGTAAGGATAAATACGACTCAACTGTCAAGTGAACGGCTAATCTGCCCGAATGGTCCAGCAAGCTTTCCATTTCGAACGAGTGCCCAAAAAGGTGTCCCCGTGGGACACCCACCTGTCACAGATTGCCATCACTCTGAACGGCGAAGAAGGCCAAATAGATAGATCGAGGCGTTCGGCCAGTGCCGAATTCAGTTCACTCTGGATTGACTCTTATTGAGTGATTGAGCTATTTTAGGCCAGTCAGCCATAAGAAAGCTTGTGAGTACAACAAGGAGTTAGTCGTGTTGCATAACTGGCCACCGGGAGTCCAATCGCTTGACCACGACGCATGGCCATTGTTCAGCGAAGTTCACATGCCTGGCATACCTCGACAGGTAGTGACCACTTTAGCTGAAAGACATGTTCAAGTCGAATCGTGGCGACCATCCACTCGGCACATCAAACAGCAAACTCACTAACGAGGTGTCTAGTTTGTTGCTGTGATGTGCGCCGATGCAAACTACACAGACAGACCGACTTCCGCCTGGACGGACCTTACCCATTGGCCCTCGATGGCATCCACTTGATCGAGGATAACTGTCCACGGAGTAAAGTACTCGTTGGCCAAACTCGCCGAGGAAGTGTTCGAGTCCACTTGCCGACAGCATTCCAAAGTCGAACGATGTCGGGCTACCAACAAGCAAACATCGAACAAGCAGAGACAGCAAGCAGGGCACAGTGCCACTGCCCTTTGGGCGATTCGTTCAATCTCGCGGCAACGTGCTCGAAGGCGAGGGTGGTCTGTCTCTGCGAGCAAACCACGTCGATTGTCCTCGTTGGCAGCGCCAAACTGTGACAGATTGCACTGAGCCAACTGCCATTTGCATCCATCGAGTGCAAACGGAAATCGGTGACATGCCGAAATGCGAACAGATATGCCAAGCAGATGGACAGACAGACAGACAATGAACTCGCGCAAAGGGCGTGTGAGTCACACTGTGACTGCATAGTGGCACTTGACACTCGCTCACTTGCGCCATCTCGCCGCACAGATGAAACAACCGCCTTAACATTTCACAATCGCTGTCTAATCGATTTCTCCTCGGGTCTAGTCAAATAGACCTTGGCCATTGTGTTTATTAATCATCCACAATTGTAAGTACAAGTGCTTGACTCAAAAGTCTGCCTATTCGATATGTTTTCGTATTGCTTTGATGTGTTGACATGTGGTTCGTGACAGAAACGATCAGCATTGCCAAGTTGGCAAACTTGGTGGCACTCAAGTGAACAATATCTTGAGGACGGACACCGACTCGCCCAACGAGATTTGGTAAAAGGTTGCTTTTATAACCACTTGTTCGATTGCTCCCGAATAATAAAAATTTGATCTATTTGGTCAGATCAGTCAATAAGCTCTTGGATTGGACTGTGGTATTGGATTACGACTGTTATGTCATTGATCCGTGCCCAAGGTGTGCTGCTGACATAATAATGACTTGCTGTGGCTTTGAATATGGCCTGGAGATTGTGGAAGAAAAGAATATGTGTGAATATGAATCAAAAGTGTCTCTAGGAAGGCGTGCAGCTATTTCGCTTTCGAAATGTGGCTCCTGCCCGATTGCTCGAGTCAGACCGCGAGCTGGGCAATCGATGGAAGAGCTCACTGATCGGCAAACTAGATCGACGCCTCTGCTGCATTCGAACCATATCGGAATGGTCCTTGTAGCCAATGTGCTTTGAGGTGTGTGTGGTCGATATTTGTGTCACGTTGAGGGAGCCCTTCAGTCGGGCCTGGATGAGCATGCACGAGAAGATGTTCACCACGTTGTGGTTGCTTTTGGCCGAACACTCCACGAATCCGTGCTCCCAGTCTATGCACTCACACTCGGCCAACTCCATCTTCACCTGTCGCTTGTGGTCATCTAGATCGGCCTTATTTCCCACCACCACGATGGGAGGCACCGGATCAGCTCCCTTCACCTGCAAGATCATTTCTCGAATATTTTTCACTTCCTCGAACGAGTCTTGGTTGTCGATCGAGTAAACTAACGCAAAGGCATCACCTGGTCAAGGGTCGATGAAATAGAAAAAACGTACATTGAGACATTGTACAATTGTGATTCTTCATATATAGGAATAGGAATTATATTGCTAACTTGGTCGTAGGTGAATCACCTAGAAAAGTTACAAACTCGGTCGACAGAGGGCGATTTGATTGTAAGGTAGTCTACCTTAGGTAGAAGTGCACTGACAATGAATTGATGAGATTCACGTTGAGACTCAATAGGGTCATTAGGGTGCCATTAGTGTTGCCGCTTGTGCTGTGAGTCAGCCTGTGACCAATAGTCCAAAGGACTGCGCCGAGTATTCATATCTGATATAACTGGCAAAGCTGGGGCAGTGGTATGCTCTGACTCAGTGTGACTTGTCCCATTTGACTGGTTCCAAATCGAATAAATGAAGCTAATTTGTGTCTCCAATTAGTGTCTCCATTAGTTGTCACTTGGCATAATTAATAGAGACAAACACGGCCACTAGTGCCCTCGGTGTGTTGTCATTGACAATGAGGAAAAGTCTATTGTCTATTGCTCACATCGATTTGGAAAGACACTTTAATTTGTCTCAATTGACGCCTCGCCATGTACGTTCACATTGTACAGTCTTGAAGAAATTAATAATTCAGTGGTGCACTTACTGGTGTGAATCTAGATCATTGTAGTGGCAAGTGATACAAATTCGTTAAGCAATCACTGACTGTGTGATAAATTCGCTTCGGCAATGACCTGTCAAACATAATCGAGACATTGACTACTATGGCCTGTAATTTACTATTGGAATATTAAATATTTACGCCTTGCTGGTATATTCCATATCGAAAGAAAGCACCCGACAGTTCTGGCTCTGTCTCTTTGCTCTCGAAATATCTAATTGTCAAAGCTGAAGATCGCCTTCTGTCGAACCGATCTAAATGTAAATGAGCCACTTCTTAATTGATCTTACCTGTCGCAATTGCCAATCGTCTCATCGCGGGAAATTCGAACGAACCTAAACAGGAAAGAACATTTACCATGGTTTCTTCAATAATCGAAAGAAGTGGCCACCAAGGGGGCCCATTGGCTGGCTCGATTGAATCTTTGCAACTTGCTCAGTGATTTAGGCCTATGATCGACTATTGCAATTGCAATTTGCATAATCTAATGTTTGGCCAATTGAATGGCTTTTCTATGTAAATTGGCTTTGTGTGGAATTGGCGTGTAATAGAGGGTGATTGCTTCCATTGGCTATTGATTGAAAAGACTGCACGCTAATAGCGCTATTCTCTCCGTGTGGCGAAATCTAATTTTCGCCGAGTAGAATTAATAAATATTTATGGCAAACAGAATGTCACCATAGCTGAATAAATAATTCAAATCTCAGCTCGATTGTCATTTTGGTTCTAATTGGACTTGAAATGCTTGCTACTACTCGACGCATACTTCTCAGGACTTCATTTAGACACTTTGTCTTAAATTGCGCATAACAAATGACCTCGGCGGAAGAGTAACCGAGTGGAGATGTTTACTTGGTCCACTTGATTCGGCTTTTTCAAGAATTAAAGTAATCATTCACTGCCGAGAAAATTTGGCATCGAGCTTCAAGACTATTCACTAAGTTCACTTACCGCTGGTGTCCAGAATCTCCAATGGTATATAGCCTCCTCCCGCAATTTCGTATTCGCCTTTGTGTAGTTCTTCCACTGTTGCACAATGCGTTTCGGGAAAAGAACCTTTGGATGACAAATCAATCAGAAATGAGCCAATGGCACACTCATGAGTGAATTCTGCCGATGGCAGTTCACACTTAGTCTAATTACAGCCCATTAGAGCAACTTCACTGACCGTATAGAAATTGTTCCACGATGGCAGTCTTGCCTACTGCACTAGAGCCCATGATAACGATTCGATAACGCTCCTTAATAGTCTTGGTTGAAGCATTTGTTCCAAGACTAGATGAGGCTCTAGTGGTAGCACTAGTGCCATAGCTACACTCCCCTTGGTCGACGCTTAATTCCGAAGCTATTCGCAAATGCAGTTTCGAATGGCGCCTTTGACGCGAAACTGGCGGTGTACTTGGACTGAGAACGCCACACTGGTAGTTGGCCAGTACCTCTTGTTGGCGAGGACTAAGCAACTTGCCGTGGCTCGGCGAATACGTCGAGTGTAGCCGAGAAGTGACTGGCCCCAAGGAATCGCTCTCTCCCGAGCGATCAGCGTAGTCTGATCTGGATTTGTCTTTTGAGGAGTGAGCCATCGTTTGCACCTAAACCAAACAGAATTGATCACTTTCAAACATAAATAAGAACCAACAAATCTTTGTCGAAATGCAAATCACTCGACCCAAGTGTTCCCACAGTGGCCACTAAGGGGTTTACTCCGATTTGTATTCCTTGTGGTGGTCTCACTCGTAACCACCAAAAACTTCCTCTGTGTACTTTTTTTAGTGAAAATATTAGTTTTAGGAACTTTTGGAACTTTGCTGTTAGGCTCGAGTGAAATTGGCCTCTACGGAACCAATTGGGCACAAATCTGTTGGCAGTGGCATCTCTAATCTCGTGAGTATTTGTCAAGTAATTAATTGCTTTAGTCAACTTCTATTTCATTTGTAGGGGCAAGTTGCTCACTCTATTGCCAGTTTGTTGAAATTAAATTAGAAATCGAGTCCAAATTAATGCCGAAGAGGCCTGTGGTCAGTAATTGGTCATAGTGACAAGACCTTTTGTTAAGACTGGTCTCGCATGAACTGAGACAGTTTTCCTGTGCTATCTGCTGTGGGTGGCGTCATTGGCCAATTGAGTTAGACGGACATTCTATCGAAAGGTATCAAACGGGTGCAATCAGCGACTGAAACCGAGAAAGTTCGATTAGTGCCTGTGTGTGTAAGTGCACTTGTGTAGACATTCATGTCTGTTGTCATTAGGTATGATTGCATTGCAGTCAACGGATTACATCGCTTCACTTGCTCACCGACCGACCAAGCTAATTCCAATGCAAACTGTGCCCTGTTCAGTTTATTTTGACTCAAACCAACGGCACCACCGCAATCCCAGTAATGACGTGCAAGCAAGCTTTATGTTGAGCCTACAAACAGACTTTCTGAGTAAAATTATAATTTACTTTGAGATTTGCACTTATTAGCCTTAGGTTTACTCGTAAATATTGAGATAGAATGCCATTTGCATAAAGAAATTAGACTAAGTGAGTTATGTGCACTCAAAAGTGTACGGATTCATTAGGCTCTCACTTGGAAGGATTCAATTGTGAGGATGTAGGCTTGGCCCAACTGGAATCGATCTATCGACATCAACAGACAGAGCTACCGAATAAATCACAATTAGTCTTGCCTCAGTGTCAGTGTCACTAGTAATTGATAACCGGCAGGGGTAATTGATGTGCATA
This sequence comes from Rhizoglyphus robini, assembly GCA_023373905.1. NCBI lineage: Eukaryota > Metazoa > Arthropoda > Arachnida > Sarcoptiformes > Acaridae > Rhizoglyphus > Rhizoglyphus robini. Next base: position 4,767,606 of record JAKIJQ010000001.1, on the reverse strand, counting down.
GATTGCCTTAGATTAGTTAATGGAATGGCAAACTGTCCCACTCAAGAGGCCTATTAATTAAGCGCATTGATCAAACGAGTCGCATTTTGCGGGGTTTGTTCGACACCTGACATCGACTCGACAATGAGAGAAGAGAGAAAAGCCACTTTGAGTACACAAACATAACTGTGTTGTGACGAACTATATTTGCTACCATTTTCCTATACAAAATGCTAATTAACCAGGTGATCGAACATGCAGAGCCCGAGAAGGGCGCCATTATGTCGAGTTGACACATTTCAATATCGACCTAGAGTATAAGTCGCATCGCCATGGCAATTGCAATTGGTAACTTGCACCTTTTGGGACATACCGAAGGGACTTCGATCAATCGGTGAGTTGATTCGAGCAAATGAACGACCAATGACGAAAGTTCTTGCTTAATGAGCGGGAAACATTAGGTCGAGTTAATGAGCGAATGAGTTAATGAGTTATCACATCACTGCATATCAACAGTTTCCACGGTAATAACAGGCCATGACTGCAAATGAGCTGACCGTTGTGCATGAGCCGAGGGGTGAACTGGTCACTTGGCGAGTTACCAATCGAATGGCCAATCAACGGCCAATGCGAGCGCGTTTGAAGGAAACAATTGGCCGTGTGAGGGCGAGAGTGGGAGAGAGTTGTTCCGATGTCGAGACAAAGGTAACTGTGCCACTGACTGGGTTACCCAATTGAGCCTTGCTTGCCATCGATGCAGAACGTCGCCGAGCAGTCGCACTGGCGCGGTGCATCCCAGCAGCAAACATGTGCTCGGTGCACAATTTAGACATAAAGGTACCTTCAAGGCTGGCACTGCAAATCAGCAAGCATCCCAATGTGACACATGCAAGATCGATATTTGGCTCGGTGCCACAAATTGGCCGACATCTTGCCTTTTCGCCTTCTCCTCGGCCTTCACAAAAGCAGTCGTACAAAGGCGACAATTGGCGCAAATTGAGACAATTTCCATATTTCTAAACGGCTGCAAACAATCGGGGGCAGTTGGCGTTGTCTGGACCGAATCTATATACAAACGATTGCTTGCCGACTTGTGCATTTTCTAATTGGCTTGTCCGGGCAAACAAAACACATTACATTGAACATTCAATTAATTAGCAGTTGAAAGTGTTGGAAGGCACCGCCGAGAAACATGACACTTTATCCCGATGTCACTTGATACTACTAGTGCCGCTATTGAAGTTCGATGGTGCTAAGCTTGTCAACGCCTAATTCCACCACAGGTTTTGCATAACCTAACGGTAATCTCGTTAAAGTGGAATAATCACATTGGCAGTGTCTTCAAGTTACAATTGATCAGTTCGACGCTATTAGAAATTTATTTCAACACACGCACTCGATTAGTCCTTTGTGGCCACTTAGCGAGACCACACCAAGTCTGATGCCATTTGACGTCAAGTGAGAGCAGGCCATCGCCATAATGGTCATATGGCAATATCAGCAATGCGAGCACTCCACTTGTCATTGTCATCTGATTTCTCTCGATACACTTTTGAATACCTCTAATATTTCATGTTGGCCACAAGCGGCATCTTATCTTTCTCTTTGCTAGGCGATGAATTGCTTTAAGGAAAAATCATTGCAAGGAGCATCTCACCAACCTAGTGCCCCTTGATATAGCCCGATTAGATTTGCTCGGAAAGGATTAGTTGTCTAAGATTAGAAACTAGTGCCATATAGGACGCACTCAATTGAGCTTAAGAAAGCGATCACGACAGAGTGAGTCAAACGAGGTGAATGTGCAATTGTTACTATTGCAATGCAGCAAAGTGTACATTCATTCAATACACCAAGAATTAATATGATTAAAATATAGAAATAAATTATGTTTTATGGAACACCTAGTAAAGACTCAGTGCATAGCTAAATCATATCTAATTTTGAGAGATTCGAGCTGACCAAAGGACCACTAATCCTTGCAAGACCGCTATAGCTAATGGCACTGCGATGAGGCCATTTATTATATTATTAAACATGCCACTGCTTGTTAAGAGAAAGTCGGTATCGATAAGTTAAGTCGTTCTATACTGTGACAGATCATAGAAATGTGCTACAAAAAATGAACGTACACAAAAATTAAGGGCTCTCTATGAGACTTCTTTAAAATGGCTACAATCAGCCTGACGCATCTTACACGGCTAAAAATTGCCGCATGATTCATTTGTCAAACAAATTGTTCTCTACACATTGGCGTCCTCTATTGCTCCGTACATTTACTATCGAAAGTGGTCTTTTGGTGGGCGTGAAACGTTTGAAGCTAATCATTTAACAGATTTTATCAGGAAAAAATTGGCACATTTACATGTGTTTCGGTAAATTTAATTTTGTGTGAATAGATTATGCCATCAAACAGCAAACAATCTGGTAAAAACAAACAGAAACTTGGGTGTGCGCTTGCAATCGACAACAACTGATTATATTAACCACACGAACCATGTCGGCATTTGAAATCAAAGTGGTGAGTCACTTTTTGTGCGTCGGTAAAGAAACCTTAGAGCAAAGTACCACTTTCCGAGATTGGACCAGACGGGTATAAAACATGTCAGAATAATGACGAATAGACGTGAGAGCATTGCACACTGTGCCTGTCATTACTGCAAACAATAACTGTCCAGGATAAGTGTCTGTGCACATTGCCACAGTACCGCAATATGTCGTAAATGGCTTGTTTTGCTATAATTGCACTTCTACCAACAACCGCTTCTTCAATAGATCGGATCGGTCGTGATTGAAATCGACAGTACCGGCCGAAACACTTTCAACGCTTCTCGAGCATCGATAGCTTGTCGGTAATTAATTTGCCTGCAATAAGCAAACAGTATGCCATAGCCTTGCAAGACAAACATTGGCAGTGTTAATCGTCCCTTGTCACAAAAGAGACTCGACTGGTTCCTTGCTGGCAAAGAGCGAGTCTTGGACGGATGTTTCCAGTGTGACACCTCCACTGACTTACATCTGACTTAGGTAGCACAATTTGGCTCGTGCCACAAAGCAGACCATGATTTGTGCGCTCGGTAAATTGGCACGCTCTCACCGGACCATATCGAGTCGGCCTATTGACTTAGTAAGGTGCAATGGTGTAAGCAGCAATCTCGCCTCTCACGGTGCCAGACTGAAGCACGATCGCAATATAATTCTATTAGGGCGCCTTGATTATTTCCACTAATTCTGAATAGTAAGCCGGCTCCGGAGAAGACCAGGCCATTACTGACTGGGTGCATAGATAGAAATGAAGTTGATCTGAGAAGCAGGCCTGGTGGGCAGCGTGTGGAGAAATGCGTACCACAGATGCCGAGTGTCAGTCTAGGAGTGACATCGCGATCAATAAAAAGGTGAACAGTGTTAGGCGAGTTTGCTATTCCGCCCGTTGGGCACATCCAAGTGGAGCGAATATGCGCAAAGAGTGGGCCACTTCCACCAGTGAGTTGGCTTACCTCGGTCGGTGGTCTGCCAGACTCTGCCTCCCCCATTCACTCTCACTCTCGTTATGTTTACAGTCGCACAGGCAGTCGAGTCGATTGTCGAATGGAGCAAACAAGCGGTGGTTGTCGTGTGATGGTGATGGTCGGTGCCATTGTTTACTCCCGAGATCGAGATTGATTCATCTGGTTCGCTTGTTCACTTGTCAAGCGAACTTATCCTTTCTGCACTCTACCAGAATTGAAGGAGTCTCTATTCGATGTGTTGGCATGCTCGCAAGTCAGTTGACAACCTTGAAGACCGAGTCGAAGTAACAGACCGGGACCGAGTAAGTGTTTGATCAGTAATGATGCTTCCCAATGTGTGCACATAGGCCGGTCTGTGTAAACACTCGCCACTGAGGCATCTCTCTTGTACCATGGAACTCTCTCCACTAAAGTGTTAATCGCATGTCAATCATAACGCATCGATGCCCGCACATTGCCCCAAATGGATCACTTCATTGTCTGAATTAGGACCCGTCTAGTGATCTTGCAACTCAGCTGCTGTCAAGCCCATTTCTCAACTACTCTGCTAACTTGGCCTCTCGTTGTGACCATTACAACCATTACAATGGCCGCAAACTTAAGACTAAAAAACGTAGAAATTGTGCTCGAAAATGATCGAAAAGTGTATCAAATGGGCGAAAATGTTCACGGAAAATTAGTTGTCACCTTTACAGGCGAATTACCTCTATCCGCCTTAAAGATTGGCGTCGTGTGTATGTCTAAAGTCAAACATGCTGACGACACATTCGACCAGAAGAAACTACTCGAAACCTTTTTCGAACTTCCCAAATCAGGTGAGTGTAGACATTTGGATGAGATCGATAGATTACCAATTAGTATTCTGTCTACATGGTCACAAATGATGTGCCATACTGCCTGCATGCAGTTGCAGGTGATGAATAATTGATGACATATATAGGGACTTAGATAGCACAGCACTTGCCTGCACTGGAGCACTAACCTATGCCCGATATCTCGTCCTAAGTAACTTCGCAAGTCTTACAAAGTGGAATTCACGAGATTCCTTTTCGCTTCCCATTGCCCGACAGTAGGTAAGCACTTAGTGATCGATATCTAAGCACGATTAGGCTGGACTCACTTTCAATTTGTCACAGCGAGTCGCCACCAACTTTTGACGGACGTTATGGTTGTGTGAACTACTTCGTTGAGTGTCTCATCGAAGAGGATGAACTGCATCGTACAGGTCTAGAGATTAAGTTGGAAAGTCCGGTGCGCAGCAACCTTATGGTAAGTGGTCTACCACAACTCTTCACGATCATTAACCATTTCTATAGCTGTCAGTCAGTGGTAGCTCTGAGAAGGATTTGGGTCTATTCTGTTTTGGTTCTGGCAATGTTACCATCGAGGCAACCATTTCCCGAAAAGGACATTTACCGGGTAAGCAGTATTATGCAGTTATCGTGATGGCATTTACAAATGACGCGCAGGGGAGGTGATCAAGCTGAAAACACTTATCAACAACGCGACCACACTCAAAGTGCAACCTAGAGCCACTCTGTACCAGACACAAATCTTCATGTCCGGCGAGCGACACCGTACTTTGGAACTCGTGTTGGGAGAACCGATATATGGCAACGAGGTGGAACCCAACGAGGTGACCGAAGACATGATCGAGATTCCCGTGCCTGCCCGAGCACAGCTCACCATGAAGTCGACAATCATCACGGTGAAATATTTCGTACACGTCACTTTGGACATTCCCCACAACATCGACTTGCACATCAATCTGCCAGTGGTGGTCACCAATAAGTGCGCTTTACTCGCAGCTCAGCATTCGGAATCTGAGAGACAAACCGAAGCCCTTGAAGAAAGACATTCGGCAAAGGAACGAAGGACTAAACGAATGAGCAGCAACAACCACAGCACAAGCTCGTCCAATGCTGACACGGACTAGGCTTGTGCTGGTTAACCTTTCAACTCCATGTGCACTTAGTATCATTGCATCGCACCCATTTGCATTTTGTCGTGACATTTTCTCCCACCCGCCATCTATCTTTGCTAACGGTTTACTCAAATTAATCTAGTCACCAGTGCAGTTTGTTTGCATTCGAGTCACAAGCACATATTTGTACACATTTCCATTCCTCTTGAATTCATTTTACTGATTGAAGTGACATTTTTTGACGAATAAAATATTCCAAAGCAATTCAAATAACAATCCCATCGGGCGATAGTCCGGGAGCACAGTGGAATGGTCGTACATTAAGTTCTATTGGCCATTAATGTACTGTACAAGGCCATTGCCTAGCTTGTCAACTGTACAGTGGTAATGTTCATTGTACATTGGTATTCGGTACTTCACCGCGCAACTCGTTAGAGCACGTGATCAAAATAACATACTTTATGAATAAAACTACAAGTCAATCAAGAGAAAACAAAATTAAGGATAAATAAATTGGGAAGTATTTGGAAGCAAAAATGTAAACATTGAGTCTCTTTATTTGGCATTGCGTGATAAAATCACTGACCGCAAAGTCAAAGTTTGCAGTTACCACAAAATTCGGCTTATCTTATATATAATAATGAAATAAACGTCATTAAGTAAATCAAATTTGGTCAATAAGAAACTGAACAGGGCCTATTTGGAATAACAGTAAAGTAGTAAACAAGGCACATAGCAAGGACACTGGGTCAGTGTTTAACTGGGAAAAAGATATACTTGGAATTAGTTGGAGCGATTGAACTAAAATAAATGCGTTCATTTGATGAGACAAGGTCGGACTAGGGACTTTCCTGAGTAATTTTTCGATGCATTGCAAATTGCAGTGGATATCATCAGTCGGTAGAACGATCTACTGGTAAACTTCAACAGAAATCGCCGATTAGTTAGGACAACAGCTCGAAGCAGTGATGACGACATAGAAATGGGCGTGGTTTAGATGGTGTCGTAACAAGCGAGTACGGTGAGTTGGACTCACTCATCTCGTATTGCCTCACTGTCATCGTCAGGTGACTTGCCATTTGTATCAGCTTCTAGTCGGGTCCGTGGCTCTTAGACCGTGTTCAGCACCGAAGACAGGACAACTGGCCCCAAAAGGTTCGATTTGTGTTTGTGTTAAGTTGAGCGCTCTTGTGCAGGCGTGCACACTACAGTTAGAACTTGTGCTAGCAGGCAAGCATCGATTTGGTTGCGTATGATTCAGCAAAAGTCACTTGCCACAGCGTAAACGTCAAGCTTTCCTCTCATTACCCGGCGTCGTTCTCATACAACGCGATTGGTCTGGCACCTTTTTGCACTGAAACATCTTGCTTTATTTTACACCACCAATTAAACAAACTACAAGTGCACTTTTACTGAAAGGCGTATCAAGTAAGTACCTCGATATACATATCTATCATAAATGATTCATCAATTTACAATTTACAATTTGGTTTCAGATTTCTATTATTCCACGATGTCTGATCAAGCTGATTTGGGTGGAGAGAGCAATTCTGTAATAACAGAACAAGAAGAAAGTATGAATATTATTGTTAAAACTTCTAAGGAACGCGAATCTTTCCAAATTGCTGTTAACGCTGATGTTAAAAAGCTTCGTGAACTTGTCTCCGAACGTTACCAAATTGAGCCAAGCAAAGTCTGCCTAATATTTTCTGGAAAAATACTTAAAGATGGAGATTTGCTTCAAAATCACAGTAATAATACTATTAAGAGAATTGTGATTATGTATGACTTATTTTTTGTTTATAGAAATGAAGGATGGCCACATTGTGCATTTAGTTATTCGAGATGTAAGCATTGTTTTCAATTTGTTTTGAATTTATATTTACCAATTGCCAATATGTTTTGCCTAGGTAAACAAATTGTCATCTACAGGTGAATCTTCTACTCAGTCAAGACCAACAGTCACTTCTTCGTCGACTACTTCCAGCACTACTACTAGCCAGTCTGCTTCCTCATCAAATACTACTTCAAGCAGCGCTAGTAATCCATTGTCGTCCATGTTTGGATCACTTTTTGGTCAAAACACCAGTGGCGCTGGTGCTGGTGCTGGCGCAGGTGGAGCTGGCCTTGATGAACTAAATCAACAATTTGCCCAACAGCTAAACAATCCAGAGTTCATGAGGCAGATGCTCGATAATCCTTTAATGCAAAACATTTATTCCAATCCCGATATATTTCGTTCCATTATTACCAGCAATCCACAATTTCAAAATTTAATTGAAAGAAATCCTGAGCTTAACCATGTCCTTTCGAATCCCGAGATATTACGGCAAACTTTCGACATGATGCGCAATCCTGCAGCCTTTCAAGAACTGATGCGATCCCACGATCGGGCTTTGTCCAATTTGGAAAGCCTTCCAGGTGGATATAATGCTTTGCGTCGAATGTACACAGAATTTCAGGAACCGATGTTGAATGCTGCTCAAGAGCAATTTGGAGCAAATTCGTTCGCATCTTCCAATTCGGCCTCATCCACTACTACCACGGCCCCAAGCAACACTGAAAATCGAGAACCCCTTCCAAACCCTTGGGATCGATCTGCCAATGCTACAAACAACAATTCCTCGCAACCATCCAATGCTAGCTCAAATTCCACAACCAACCCAACTGGTTCACCCTTTAATATGTTTAGTTCGGGTGCAATGCAGTCTGCTATGGAACAATTTGCTGCTAATCCCAGTATGGTTCAAAATCTTATGAACAGTCCACTCATGCAACAAATGGTGCAGGTACTTAGCGATTAATTACATTTGCAATTAGATAATCTTTGTTTTACTAGACTCTTTCAAATGATCCAAATCTTACGAGTCAACTTATGTCACAGGCCCCGGTTCCTGGAGCTGCTTTGCCCAATGCTTCTGCTCTTCAATCGATGTTGAGCACTTTTTCTAATTCACTTCCAAATAATTCCGTTTTTCAGCGAATTATGACAGACCCTCAAGCTGTTCAGGTATGTTATAAAATATAAAATTATTTTTAATTATATTTCATCGCTAGGCTTTAATCCAAATTCAAAATGGTGTTGAACAACTTGAGCGTATACTCGGAGTTCGTGTTGATAATTTGAATATGTAAGTATATTTATCACAAGATTGTCTAACTTTGAATTAATGACATCACTCCTAGAAATGAATTGCTTCGAAACTATCAAGCTCAGGGGAACAGTTCGACTAGCAATGCTACTTCGACTACTACTAGCGCGGCAGTGACCAGCGCTAGTTCCGCCCAAACGACCACCACTCCGAGTGTACAGTCAGGTGGAACCCAACCAAGTAGCACTGCATCAAATCCTGCACCAAATACCCCAAACGTAAATGCAGCTTCTCTCACCCAGATGATGCAACAAATGTTCAACGTCTCTCAACCGCCCGAAGTTCGCTTTCAACAGCAACTGACTCAACTGGAGCAGATGGGTTTTACTAACCGTGAAGCAAATGTTCGTGCGCTGGTGGAAACTTTTGGGAATGTCGAAGCCGCTATCGATAGACTTTTGATGCGCATGTAACTAATTCGACGAAGAATGAAAATATGAGATATCATTACTTGTTTGGTATATTTTCTCTTATTACTAGTACTATTACTATTATTATATTATTATTAAATTGCCTCTAGTTGGATGGATTCTATCTTTTATAGTTAGTTGTAAAGTGAAATTGTTTATTTTTATATTGGAATGCAAATTAGATTTGATTGATCACTCACTGTTGACACATAGTGCTTATTGTCGGCTGTGCCACTGGAGAGATCCATAATATAACTCGTCTCACTTTCAAATTCGATACTCTGCTTATCCTTTGCTTAGTATCTCCTTTCCCCAGTGATGTATGACCGAATTCTGTTCTATTATTTGTTTGCACTTTTCTATTACACAATACAATGACTATTTTATAACGTCTCATTTGTATTTGCATTATTTATTTCAGATTGGCGATAATAAATTGGGAGTTGAAATCGTGTTCACTTATTTCTTGGTTTTCGGACTCAAATTACTTGACAATTGGTTATCACTGCAAGAAAGCCACGATTGGCTAGCACGCCTATATGACATTAACAGATAAATGAAATTAACAGAGCCCAATCTTGTAGATTGTTTGCCTAGATTGTCACGACAAACAATGACCATTGCGTGCATTTGCATCAACACGCAAGCTGTGTGAACACTGTTCTCTCAACATGTTCAATAATATACTATGAAAAATTCGATAAGTTATCAGTGGTGACGTGACCGCATCTTTCAAGTCAATTAATTAATGTGTCTTCCAAATTTAGTTTATTATTGCAAAGGCCAGAGATTTAAAAAAAACATTTCTCTAGAATGAATGAAACATTTTTCTAAGCGATCGGTCTTCGATTAATTGCTTGGTTTGTTTGAATTAAACAAAGTCGATGGGAGGTGAGATGATTCATGGCCATTTCGGTCCCTACCGAGTCCGATTGGCCAATTGTTAATGGAAAGTGGTCCCACTTCTCAGCGGTCTCTTCGATGTCTCACTGTGTTTTGCTTTGTGCTGGTGTCGATGTGGTGTAGGCTTCGGGTGTCATAAGCACTGGCACTTGTTGTCATATTCATTGCTTAGCATCACCGATGGTGACGTCATGCACGCCTGCAAGGCAAGATTCGGTGTGTAGGTTCATGGCATCAAGTTAATGGTCTCATTCACAAGTCCGAATAGAGGCAGTTCGGAGCCTGTGGGGCCTGTGTGGCGCCTGCCAGTGCCACTCCCACTCTCTGATCGAGTGCTTCTTTCTGGTGCCACTACCTTGGAAAATGTGCAGGCGCACTCACCACTCGCCATTTGCACACCGTTCATTTAAAATTGTTTGGCCTTTTCATTTTCACTTTCTCTCTTCATTTCCCGGTTGTGGAAAATTTCCTCAAACCTCGTCTATCGTTCCATTCTGTTCCTCGTGTGGTCGTTTTTGCGTTCATCTGTGCAGACTGCATACCGTTGTTTCACTGTGCGCGTCTCTTTATGGCGCCAAACAAGTGTCCATGAGGACTACCTCAACCTGACCCTCCACCTGTTTTGTTCGATTACAATCATCTGTCTTAATTTCTTAGTATTCGCCACTTACAAAATTGAATTAAACATGTTACGACTCGTCTTTATACTTGAAGCGGTCACCATTTTCAACGAAACTGCCATCACTGGCCTGTGCATGCCATATTCTGTTTCCATGTGAGTTAAATCAATTTTCCTACAAATCGGTCAACACCTGTAATTTGTAATTACTAAAGAGTCTAATTGAATTGGGACATTTAACGATTACTGATTTGGTAGATCTTCGATCTTCGGGGTTTGGAGATTATTGTCAATATGAATTTGTCTTGAAATCTCTGATATCGTCACTGCAAAGTGGACTATGTGAGCGAACGCTGAACTAATCGATCGCTCATTGACAGAACAGCACAAAGAGATACATGCTTTATTGGCTTTATTTTGACATAGACAAACAGAGCCGTCAACTGTAATCGTTTGTAAAACTTTCCCTCTTCGCCTCGATTCGGAAATAATTAAACTCGAATACCGATCATGATGAGATAAGGCTAGTCTGCTTGCCGATAATTGATAATTGATAATTGACATTATTATCAAGAGAGGTGCACAGTGAGCACTGCTCAGGCCAAACCCTCGAATTTGAGATGACAAATTGGTGACATTAATGTGTTACCACTGTTGTGTCTGAATGGTGAAAATAATGTCTCGCAAGGAAACAATATTGTGTTGAAGAATGTCATCCGTCTGTAATAAGGTTCTACTTGAATGATATGTCTAAGTCCACTTCACTTTAATCTAATCCACTAATTGTAAATGCTTTGTCTGTCTTTGTGTTGCGCACACACTGGCACAATAGTCAATAGTGTCATTTGTCTGTGCGCCGTCAGTTGCTGCTTGTCAAAGTAAACCGGCAACGAACACCGTAGCCAAAAGACCAGATCGATGTTTTCCTGTGACACATTTCAGATCAATTCATATTCAACGATAATTATTTTATTAAGTGATACTTCTGTGAGATTTCTATAATTTTGTGAGTGATTGATTGTTCAAATGAATTGACTTTTCAAGTGCTATTATACGCCATTTTCAATATCCACATCCGTAATAAATGTCTTCAGTGCAACATGCTACCACTTGCAGTGAAAGTGTTTCACCTATTTTAGCAAGATCACTAAATGCTAATTTTACACTATTTATTCGCATTAACCAATAGGTGAAGTTACTCAAGTAAATCACTAGTATCTTGGAAGCGCTTTGCATTCAATTTAAACTAATTGCAAATAATTAGGAAAGTTCATTAGAAAGTTATGTGAGTATAACTTGTAGACTGTGGACATATGCGTTGTGTTTCCCGACTACCTGGTGGATGAAATGCATGAAATGTCCTATTTGGCATTTATTGGCGCCATCACTAACGGCATTGTGTCTGCAAGTGACAAGTGAATGGCACTGTTGACATTCATAACTGTTTCACGGCATAACGGGCCTTTCGCCGAATTGGCACTGATGGCTTGTTGAGTTTGAATCGGACCGTGCACTCTCACCACAACAGCGTTCGCTAATTGTGGCGCATCACAATCAAATATCGCGCGGTACATCTTTCACTAATGATGGCGATCACTATTAATAGAGCCATTTGGCTTTATTAGTTTTGCTAGAGAATACCTTTTACGATCTCATTGCAGCAAACAAAGCGCATTTGATCAGAGTCTCAGACTGTTTGCAGTATGGAGAGGCAACTTGTTTGCTTAATACAATTATTAAAGTATTTAGCTTATTTGCTGTGATGCACTCGATGAGTATCGTTACTTGGTCAGATAAGTCTGCCGACTGGCCGACCAACACTGGCCCTTACTGATTGGACTATTGCAGCTATATAGACCATGGCCACTGAAACAAAGCATCTAATAGCACTCATTAGTGGGATGCAATGCAATGCACCCTGTGAGCACCGCAATTCAACCTAGGTTGCTCACTAATTGACATTGCAATTGTCCACTTCCACCAAGCAGGTCAACTGATCGATTGGGTTGTGGTCGACTGTCAAGGACGTGGAATGCGCCCATCTGGCCTGATGCATGCTTTGCACTGAATGCACTGCCAATCACTAATTATTCCTGTTGGCCAATTTGATCTGTATCGATTGGGTTGGTGTCCGTGCACATTGCGACACAACTCTCGCTGTATTCCTTTGCTGCCAGGCAATGTTCTTTCGCTTGCAAGCGCTTTGATTGATTCGACTCAGATCACTTTGCATAGTGCACCGAGTCAAGTACAACTTGGTACTACAATTTGGCATATTTTGGCCCTATGAGCACAATTCATTGGTCTTTTATTGCTTCCCTGTTGACAGTATGAGCTATAAAAGCAATTTTAAACCGAACGAGCACAATTCAAGTGACCAAATGACCAGCTCGCATTAATGAAGGCAAACAATCGGTGCACTTGTCTCTGACCCACATACAATGGACTCGCTTCTCTGTAAATGAGGGTTGCTTGAGCACTGCTCAATGGCACCCTGGTTCGGTCAGCAATGCATTCCACCGTCACTCGCCTAATCTCGACCAGTCCAATTAATCAAATAGCCATTCGATTTCTCTCAAAGGGTGGAGATGTTCGCGGTATTTTGGTTGATCTCATAGCTCGGCCAAAGTTGTCTCCTTGCTTGAGTGAATCATTCCACGAGAAAATATGTTCACTCACGCCTTTCCTGATCACTCGAGTGTTCGCTTGCTTCCTAAAGCACACGGCAATCGATTCCAGTGCTATTTGGCGACTAAAGCCCAATTGCTCTTATCTTGGCCAATTTCTGTCCTCTCACTTTCAGTCGAATTGATTTTTGTAGAGTGCTTGGTGGTATCAATGTTTGCTTCCACTGGGGTCATTTGCCGATATAATTTGCATTGATTTGCAATGACAATTAATTGAACTTAATTTGCGGCATTTGTTCAATTTGTTCGTATTGATTTGGACCAAATATCATATTATTGATGCCCGAACGGAATGGAACTTTAATTGGGCACTTTGCTTGACACACGAGACTCCGGGTGGATATAGCTTCAAATGGAATGGAAGGGGCAATTGGAAATAGTGGTCTGAAAGCTTGCCCGGTAATAGGCTAGTTGAGTGGCAAAGTATGGAATACCTGTGCAAAGGCACTTGCACTACCTTAGTGACTGTTCACTTCATGGACAACAGTGGCACTGTTTGTCTGCTACTTGGCCTACCACTGAACATCATGGAGAGCTTTGCATTCTGTTTGCCTTTGATGTCTGTTCGTGTCTAATAAGGTGCCGATATTTGTTGCCCATGTTGTTTGTGCTATTTGCGAGGTGTATCGATGTTGGTATCAATTAATAGTAGCCATTTACATGGGTCTTGAAAAGGCTCGGCGTAACCGTTTTGTTTGTTTGTGTTGATTCTCTTGCCATTCGTACTCGGCGTCCTCATCTGTGTTGCACTATTTCTTCATTAGGCGTCGAATGTGTCCCAAAGCGAGTAGTGAGCATTTCTCAAAGAATAACTGTGCTTCTTTCTCCTTTCCTACGAGAGCTAAACGGGCCAAAATGTAAACATTAGGCAGACGACTTGGCCCATTTGCCGTTATGGTTATTGCTACCTTCGGTGCCAGTCATTTCAAAGACTGAAGGCTCAATTCAGTTGAACAACCATTCATTGATAATTATGCAAACAAGTTGGTTCGGCTGAGTTGCATCACTTGGCTAGTGCAAGTTACTTCTCCGATTTACTTGGACCAGTCAACTAGTAGACGGTAACGGCCAACTACACCACAATAAAGAGATCTTAAATGAATACGGACTAATTTATAATGGCAAATGGCAGTGAATCAATCTGAACATGTGTGCTTGCATTATGCAATGCAAATTGGTCCAATTGTGTGCAGCCAATTAGCACAGCACAGTTTCTCATCTAATGACATAAATCTATTTGAGACGAACAATTAACTATAAATCTGCACTGCATTGGCCAATCTTGGCTCTTTTAAGAATGCCAACTAATGGCTTTAATTCCACTTGGTCTAGTGAACTTGTGCCGTCAACTTGCCATTGGCCTTCTATGTGCTACCCATTCAGTGGCACAAAGTACCTTGCCAGAGCAATATATTTGGCCTGCTCTACACCGAAACACTTTATTGCCTGCAACACAGAAATGGCATGCAAATAGTCTCGGTTGACAAGGCGAAGGACTGACCGATGTCGTTGGATCGAGAGAAGAGCGCGATTGGCTCGAATTTACTACCACCACCGAACTATTTACGAACCATAGACTGGCTCTGTCCACACCAACCCAATTCAGTCTGGTTTCAGTGTTGATGTTGTGTTATTTCCATTTTCATCGATGATGTTTTCATATTTTCGCCAATGGGCATTTGTCTGCTCAACTGAACTATTTGTCAGTGCTGTTCGATGCAAAATGTGAGAAGCAATCAATATTCGCTGGTTGATAGCACCCAGGCACGAGTCCTCTGACCAAATTGCTAGTTGAGCGAAAGTGCCAGAAAGTGGTCACCAGCATGGTGGCATTGAGTATTGGGCATTGGGCAATGGACCGAATCAGTGAGGGAGCAATTGCATTCTCGTGTGAAGTGATCTCTAATCCCTCACCACTCGGCCGATCTGGAAATTTGTCTGGCCAAGTGCTTTGTTGGTAGTTGGCCTCTGTGCACACATCTCACTCCGCTTTGATTAGTCTCGCTTTGGACAAACAAACTGTCCACCGTAATCTCGTCTGGGCAAGGTATCGCTAGGAGCACTCAGTGTTTACCGAATGTGTCAGCAAAGAATGCATTTCCAATTAGACAGCCAAGTGTTCATCACTCAGTGAGCAGCAGTTAATACTTGTACTGTTTACTTAGCAGGATCGAATGTCTATGATCTTAGCCTTACTTACCTTGTCCGAGTGTGTCTCACTTCAATCAGTAGATTAGCTTGCCACAATTAGCCCACATTGCCATAACACTCATTGTCTTACCATTCACATTATTCGTCTTAGAGCACAACGGTAAGCCAAATGGAACTGGTGGTGAGGAGGAAGCCATTGCCAACGTGCCCCAGCGGTCTCTACCAGCCAATCAATTATCGCGCCAAAATATCTTCTACTGAGAAGGTTCCCGTATGATTTATTTGGCCGAATGCCTTTTCTGTGGATTGCGACGGAAAGAAGCATTTAAATAACTCGTCACTTTGCATCACTTTGACTGCTGATGACGCTCATATTTGTGCGCTCTTATTTACGGCACCGATCTCGCCTTTAGCCTGTCTTACTACTTTCTGTCTCGAACGAAAATACACAGTTAACCGCGTTGGTGTCGACTCAAGAAATAGTGATCGATTGACAAAATGCTCTGCAACTGATGACTGGTGACTAGTCCTTTTCGCATCCAGGACTGAGCAGTTGTATTAGTGAAAGGTCAGTGCGATGTGAAGTCTGGTCTACGGCACCATTAGTTCTACAAGGTGTCGGTCTGCGTGCTTCCATTGATCGACACCACAGCATTGACTGGTCATCAATCGTCACTCATGGGCTGTACTCCGAGCACTCAAAACACCGGAACAAGCCGTAGTCCGGATGCAGGTACCGGTTCACCAGTGGCCGTTTTCTCCAACGTGTATCCAGAGAAAGGCAGCATTCGAGACATTAGCCCGACCACTTTCACTTGTCCGTCCGTGAGCGACCAGGAAAGCCAAGATGTTACTTGTGGGCGTCTTTTCGGTCTGTCTATCAACTGTTGCCGTAACTGCCACAAACCGAACGATAGAGTAAGAGGAAATCATCGGCACGTTGAGATTTCCGCCTCGCTCACTGGCCTACACTCGCTTGATCCAGAATCGACCGGACTGATCAGCCATAGTGGGGCCTGCTCTCCAAAAGCGCAAGCCAGCTTGCGGTCCAGTTGTGCAAGTTTGTGTTCAGTGTGTAATCAAACGGCTCCTCTTGAGGTGGTCACTGCTGACCTAGTGTCTGACCTGAAACCGATGAAAGGAAAGGCCAGTAAGGGCGAGGACCAGATCTGCGGCAATGACACCACCAATGTCAGCGGTTCCAACTGCAGCACCTGTGGTGGCAAGAAGGCAAGCATAGAAAGTCACAATGCCAGCGTGACCAAACACAGCCACTTATCAGCAATCGTTTGTCAGCATAGGACAGAAGGCACTAACCGTGGCCACTCGAGCGATATCGCTAACAAGGGTGAGAAGAGAAGGAAAACACAGACTAAGTCGAAGCTTAGCGAAGTGATGCGGCTTAACGATAGCGAGTGCTTTACTCCCATTAATGCCACTTTAAATAGCAAGGACAAGCACAATCGCGCAGCAATTTTGTCTAATTTGAACGATACCGTCTCCAAAGAATCGGCCGCGAGTGAGGCAGTGTCTGGCCTGTGCTGTGTTCGGCATCAACATCGTTACTATCGGCAAAGCGTGAGCCACCACAGGTCTGCCTGTACGGTCTGTCCACACAAATGTTGCTTCACCCAATTATCGTCGATGGCGAGCTCGTTGGAATTAGACCAAAATCGGCTCCAATCAGCCATTAGCGCGAGTGCAATGAACAGCAACACGCCGACCATGGCCAACAATGCAGCTCACCTGGACAGTTTGGTATGTGTTTCGATGTTTTGCTTTGCTTGCTCTATGGCAGTATTGCTGTATGCACCAGTGGCCACATTGCGCTCACACCGATCTGTCAATCTACCAGTCTACCAGTCGAGCACTGTTCCATGGCATGTTGGCCTGCAGTGTGGCCCATTTTGCATTTCTCTAGCGACCCTTGTGTGCGTGTCTCATCTGAATCATTACGAGCGGCAACAAAGGCCAATTGACGATACATTCATAGGGTTATGCTGCAGTCATGCCTCTAATGACCGCAATGAGGCCATTCATTTACTCGGTGCGCTGATGGAATTGCAATGAGTAGAGAAAATTCCATCGCTGTGACAATTGGCGATATCGTCCGGTGACTTTCTTGTCGCTTGCCTGGCCAAATCACTAATCCATGCCCAACTATTAAGGCGTTTAGTTGTTTGCCATGGCTTGGGCTATGAATCTTTGTGATTCAAATGAGTGCAAAATATATTTTGATTGTCACTTCTCGTGCAGATAGGAAACTCCTATTAGTGCCTATTAATTACACAATCTATAAATAACATTCAAATTGGACTAGCCTTATATATAAATAGAATATTATATGGGCCGCTGTGAGATGAACACTTCTTATATCATTCTGCATAGAATCGAGTTTGTTTAGTCACTAGTTGGGTGTCATATTGGCAATACTGGTCAATTTTCACAGCGCCAACAAACTTTCTCTATCCCTAGAGGTGCAATGGGGTCACCGACTTGGAGGGTCTCACTGTTTAAACGATGTCACTGCTTTGCATGCGAGCTATGTGCGATGATAGTAGAACAAGGTCGGGTGCAATATCGTCAAATGCTTAACCCGGCCCAGTTGTGCCATAAATCATATCGCATTTTGACGTCATAGGTGAAAGTTTGCTTACCACAGTGCATTAATTTGTGTTTCATCTTTGTCAATGAATTGCTTGGACACATTTTACCAGCAGTAACATGCTGGACTTGTCCACTCTAACACTGTTCGGTTCTAACCGGGCTGTACTCATTGCTCTCATTGCAGTGATTCAATTGGTTAGTGATACTACTCTAATAATTGATTCTGTAATGGCAAAGTGACTCTGCCTGCAAATCTGCCAAACTAAGAACAAGCATAATTAATTGTTTTGATTGTTTACTATCTCTGAAATTTAGCGCCATTTGGTTCCTAAGGAGAAAGCTCGCTGTATTAATTGTGATTTGCATCATAATGTTATTAAATGGTTCGTTATCGAGTGGCAGTGGGTAGAGAGATTTGTTAGTATCTGTGTAAGTCTAGACACTAAGTGACTAAGTCAAGGTTCATGACGCAGTGCACAATGTACATCGCCGTGTTGAGTTCATCGCTGTGCTGTGCCAATGTGCACCACCGAGACAGTTCTCGCTGAGCATGTCTTTGTCTTTTGTCAGACAATTGAACTACTGTTCTATGTCATCGGCAGTCTTTATGGACCAAAGAGCACAGAACGTTCGTGTTTGTGGTGATTGCCTTTGACAAACGAGGACAAACCTGTGTGGAATGCAATTTGGTGCCGAGTCACTTGCATTAGGTACTAATTTGATTTGCTTCTGCAGTCCCACTGAAAGAGTTTTCAAATTGGTTCCATTCCACTTCGAATTGTTGATTTGCATTTGCATTCGTTCTATAATTTGCTTATCAATTTACATTTTATTAATTTGTCATCCTTCGAGAATAGATTTTGCTCTAAGTTTGATTTGGCCAAATTCAATTGTCGTCAGTTGGCAAGAAATATTGATGAGTGATCAGTGAGCCGCCAAATGTTCCAGGCCTTAATTACTTTCTCACAATGAAAACAAAACGGCCCACATATGTGCCAGGAGATATTGTGCCATTCATTTGTTCATGGAATGGCGCCTTAATTGCGATGCTCAGTCAGTGACTCTCAGTGGCTCATTGCCGATATTAATATCGAGTAACATTTGTCTGGAAGGAAGCAACGAGTGAGAATGCAAGCTAAATCCAAGTTGACTTCTGCTCTGTTAGAATGCAATAATGAATCCACTGCTGCCTTACTCGTTCGATTGCATTCTGTAGACTTGTACGAGCACCTTTCCATGGATGCAGTCATTCTCGGTGCCTCATTTCCAGCGGTAGCACTAGTGCCTCAAGAAGGAATAATTGGTCACTGTTGGCCATTTGCGCATCCTCCCACTCGTAATGTGCACTAGTGTCCACTAATTGATTTGAAAGCAATTATCACTGGCTTCGAAGCGTTGGACCTGGGTGAGAGTGGAGCGCTTGCTCGCTGGCATCCATGCTATCCAGCATCAATGCCACATTTAATTGCCCTTATCACACTATCTTGCTCATTGTTTCACTGTACTGGCAGCCTTGTTGGCAACATCTTTGTCTATGGCAGATAAATTGCTGTGGGACAGAAGACACCACTCGGCATGATCGACAAGTTAGGCTAAATAAGTTGTATATGTGCTATCGAACTGCCAATTAGCCTGTATCAAGCACATGCCATACCTTTGTTGGTCAGTGAGGTTTGCTGACAACAGTGCTAATGTGACCACCGCATTACAGCTACCGAGTACCACTAGCAAAGTCTTATTTTGCAATTAATCTCAATAGTCACAATTGTCAATTGTACGCCTGTTGGCGTGTTGTTCTTGCGGTAGTAGTGGTTCACCAGAGGTGAGATCATTTGTCGCCTTTGTCGGCGGTGGCAATGACTGTGATAAATGGTGCCATTATTTTGTTACCTAGTACTGGCATTCACCATTATCGCATCCCGACGAACTCTCCCTTCCCGCTGCCTCATATCATAACGATGTGACTATTTGATTTTGTTGCTGGCACTAGCTCTTAAGAAATGGCTTACCACCCAGACTACCCTAAGCATATTCTTATCTGCCTGAACCAGTCAAGATATCATATGATAGCTCCTGTGCGCCAATTTGCATTGTGACACTTGTCTGTTCGTTTGTTGCATCACTGATCCATTGTCAAATTGTTCTGTGTTGCTCATCGTGATCATTAAATGTGACATCGATTAGCTGAATTAACTACAAATTACTAATTGCATAGATATTCTGAGACATTTTGTAAACAAGCACGAAAAAGTCGTATCAACTGCACTTTGCCAGGTTGATCATCTCTGACCTTACCTCTTCGACGATCGAGAGTGCGAGCCACCTGTTCCGGTGGGGGCATGAACATTGTGGACCAAAGGGATACAAGGCTGTCTCAAATGGCGACCTATGGTTACTTCGATTGCTACTCAAGTATTGGTGCATTACCAGAAACGAACTTCAATAAGGTTAGAACCAGATTCAGAGTGAGGGAACCTATTTATACACAGAGATAATAGTCTCTATAGTTGTTTGAAAGTTTCCATTGCTTGTGATGCACCGGCAATAGTGAAAGTCATCATTCCCATTGACTTAACAAGCACTCGCTGTTCTATCTTAATCGAGTATCCTTTGAGTACAACTCAGAACTACCGACTGCCATTCAGTCAGACATTGGCCGAATCGACTTTTTTCAGGTGAAGCAAACAATCAAATGTTGGATTTGTCTCTTTCCTGTAGGGAATATACACTCTCTCAGTTTACTAATAGATCACTCAGTGCTGTGAACAATTTGGCCAGAAAGGTCGCAAACCCCAAATGATTGCGATTGCCAACGCACTTGCCGATTGTCATCTCGATTGGTTGTCGAACGGAATAAATCAGTTTGCTTTCGTTCTCAAAATTGGTGCTCAACAAATAATCATCAATTGGTTCTTGTATTCAATTCCGTTGACCATTTGCCCGGTCAATTTTTCAATAGTGAGGCGAATATGTAGCTAATCAGCATAGCCAAATTGAAAGGCAACATTTGTGGAAATTGAATTATATTGAGTTGGCTCGGTGGTTTATGTTTTATTTATGAATTTGTTATGCAAATTAGCTAATAAATGGAAAGCGCAGTTATTAATGAATTGAAATGAGCATTTAAGCAGTCAATAATTTATTTGGTCTCCTTCTGTCCTTCAGTATGTTGATGTATGGAAATATGCTACTGGAAGATGCATTCCATGTTTGGCTTATAAGCTGCTTAGTGCTCACTGCTTACCAATTTGTTTGCTCAGTCCAAGTGAATGCAAGTGGACCGGGTGGAAGCCACTATTCACAGTACCAAAACCAAAAGCACCCAAACCAAAAGGCAAAACCAAAAGCCGACATTGCGAGGCGCTGTTAGAGGCAGCTAAAGCAAATAATTGGATTAGTGCTTCAGTGTTTGTCCTGCTTGTTAAGGATTCGCGCTTATGAACATTATCCTACCCGTTAATTGTAATATTGGCTAATAAAGTTTAATTTTTTAGAGCCTCAAGGACAAGCATATGGAAAAGTGCAACAATGCTCAATTACATTCAACTTGGAAGCAGTCTTCGGTCAGACTCGGACGGATGAGAATCGAAAACAAAAGAGCCAAGGTAAGTGAATCCTTTCGCCTCACTTGCACCGGAAACTTGTTTACATGTGATAATTGGAGTAGAAGAGGAACAATGCACTAAGCACTTCATTCACAGTTCAGTTTGTCCGACAATTTCAATAATTCAATGTGCCAACAAAGCGAAACAATTTATGGCCCATCAAGTTATGCTAATTACTAATTACCGAGTATAGGGTGTTCCACCAACCACTGCCACAATGGCCCGATTCATGAAACACAATAACGCTCAACGGTGCTTAATAGTTGGCATGCTGTCTGATTGCGTCATGACTGCAGTAGCATGCCGACTGTTTGGTCACCGTGTACAGTGCACGGTAGTCACTGATTGTTTGGTTTGTCCTAGGTTTTGTTGGTGTTGAACAAAGCCGATTCTCAAACGAACACGCTGCAATTGGCAGCCCAACACGTCGACTTTGCAGTGAGCAACGTCAATTCTGCTGAGGCAGCTCTAAATGCCTTTGTCGAGCTGCAACCAGAAATTGTCATAATCGACGCTCGAAATTTTCCATCGACTAACCTCTCATCTGGCTCTGCAAGTTCGATTAAGTCGAGCAACCAACTCGTCACTGAGGATAGCAAAGGACACCTCGGTGCAATGCCAAACGTGGATGCTTCGCACATTTGCAAGTAAGCAATTTGTTCATCGATCAGAATTTGCCTCTGCACACAACCTTGCTGCTAACACAAGAGCGAAAGGACAGAGAGGGCATAGTCTGTAGATTAGGACAAAGAGCAGCTTTAACCATTTAACTATTACATTGTATTTGGCGAGTGTGCAATGTTGATTGTAATTGGCACACGAAATGATTGAGTTGGTTGAACGGTGCGACAAGTGCTCCCTCTGAGTGCACTACAGGGCCCAAGTAATGAAGTTCGATCGAGTACAGCCAGGCTAGTGTTCTTTTTGTGTCATTCTAATTGTCTTTGGCGTAATTATTTCACTTTGTCAAACAACGCTCATTTGTCTATTTTCAATGCTTAAAATCGCTTTCTAATCAATGTTTCTAGATCGATTCGAAATGTGAAAGGCAGCGAATTTACGTGCATTCTTGCTTTAGTTACTCGAAGTCAATTGGAACGCGACCACTGTGATGTGGTGTCCCTTTTGCAGAATGGCTTCAATCGGGTATGTTTGCACGACGTCGGCACTGGGACAACTCACTTTTGTTTGGCACAGTGTTTGCAGGAGACATGTCACTTCGGCCTTTGTGTAAACGAATTTGTCCAACTGCGCGAATTCGAGCTCAACATGCAACGCCGGTTGCGTGCCGCTAGTGCTGTCTTTGCAGCTATAGACGCCTGCAAGGACGGAGTCGTGATCACTGGCCCCAAGCATGACATTCAATTTGCCAATAATTCCATCGAGAAAATATTCGGCTTCCGACTGGAGGACATCATCGGCAGGAACGCACAGGACTACTTCCAGTCCGATCTTATCAAGGAAGACATTGATGAGAAGATTAACAACTTTAACGACGGAAAGGTATTATTGTTCTGCTGAGCCCTCAAATGATTTACCTGACAATGCACTTGTAAGGAGTGGGAAGGTCAAATTTATCATCGTCGCAAATCGGGCGATAGTGTTCCTATCTGGAATCGAATACTTCCGGTCAATTACCACAATGGGTGAGTAAATTCATCATTGTTGGTCATTGCTGGTTTGATTGCTATTCACGTCGATGGCCATTAACCACATTGACAGTGGTCATATTCATACACCGATTTTACTAAAGGATGTATTCATATTTGCAGATCCCCCGAGTATATCATCTACGTGAAGGAGTTTCCATTTCTATTCATTGAAAAATTGATGAGTCCAGAAGCCGGTAAGCTGCCAATTTTGTCCCCATAGAACTGTGCAATTAGATCTTACTGACTTGCAATCCGTCACTTATCTCAATCAAAGCACTGACTGAAGACAGTGAAGTTCATTGGATCACAGGTCCGAACTTAGCATAAATGTGTTAATTAGGGCTACTGTGGAAAATATTGGAAACTTTTGTTCAAGTCCCACGAATAAGTTGAATTAGTTTGCAGGCCAGTGGTGTAATGGCCGGAAAAGGCAGTACATTGAGAGGACAATGGCGCGAAAACAGGCCAAATTGAATTGAACAGGAAGTAGTACATTGCTTTGTGAAGTAAACAAAGGCCGAGTAGTGGTGGTACAACAGTGTTAACACCTAGATGAATTTTGGTGAATTGTCACATCTCTCTTCTCTCTGACCCCACCTGTCTCATTCTGTTTGATTTTGATATTCTTTGTGAACGAGAATTGTTACTTCTTGTGGAAATAGTGACCAGTTTTAATTAGTTGTCTTTCGTTGAACAGAATCATCACTCAGTTACGGATCACTGAAAGGGTTGCGCAAGACTTCTTTTGACGTCAAATCGGAAGGATGTGAGTGAGAATGTGCAATGCATACCTTATTTGATTGACACCTTTTAATTGTTATTTAGTCCGCAGACCAAGCTTAGCCAAGTTTAATTCCGTCTCCCTAATTGAAGCTCCCATCACGAGGGTAATTCAAATTGTTTTATTCTAACATCGATCAGCAAGTTTGTTATTGATCATTTCAGGTGATCAACATTTTGATCGCAATCAAGGAGAGTGGGCCTAGTTTTCTGGCTCCAACATTGGAGAAAGCAATCGACATACTAAAGAACTCAGAAATATTTATGCCTCAGTTCCAAGGCTTTGCTAGGCCTGACGACCAACTTACCTCGGAATTAGTGAGTAGCCTAATCAACGTAAGTACAATCTGGCCATTTGTTCAAAGTCTTATCTGAAGAGCACTCTTTCAACAGACCAACAAATCTGGAGTGCGTCGAATGTCGCACGAGGCCGCCTCTAATAAAAGCAGTCTCTCGATTGCCAATCCTCAGACTCCGACTTTTATTCAGCCAAGTTTATCGAATGTTCCTGCCACAGTGCAAGCTTTGCTTGACCACGATCTTTCTTGGAGTTTTAACGTGATCGAACTTGAGCGAATCACTAACAAAAGGTACGAAGCTACAAATTACTTTTGAGTATGCAGATTACTTGTTTTTAGGCCTCTTGCCTGGCTTGGCCTTTCAATTCTGAATCAGTTCAATGTGTGCCAAACTCTGCAATGTTCGGAATCCACTCTGCGCAACTGGCTGACCGTGATTGAATCCAACTATCATGACAATCCCTACCATAACTCGACACACGCCGCTGACGTAATGCAAGCAACTGCTCACTTTCTCATGGCCAGTCGTCTCAAGAACCTCTTCGACCCAATGGATCAAGCGATCTGCCTCATAGCTGCCATCATCCACGACATTGATCATCCAGGTCGAAACAGCGCATTTCTTTGCAACTCAAGTCACGAGCTTGCAGTTCTCTACAACGACATGTAATGCAATGCAAGAATGATCATATTGCTAAAATTTATTACTCTCTAGATCCGTACTGGAAAGCCACCATGCCGCCCGTGGGTTTAAGTTAACAGTCGGTCCGAATAGTGACCATGTAAATATTTTCAAAAAACTGGACTCGGACATGTACCGTGACGTTCGCCAATCAGTGATCGACATGGTTCTTGCCACCGACATGACTAAACACTTTGAACATTTGGCCAAATTTCTGAACGTTTTCCAATCGATCCTATCGGACAGCGAGCCAGAAAATACTGAGTCTGAAATGGAGAGCACCTTAGTGCACCAAGCCAGCACAAGCAGTCATGCCGAGTCCGGGCCATCATCAACCTTAGAAGCTCTCTCAACTCCTGAGAATATCGTTCTAATCAAACGAATGCTCATAAAATGTGCCGATGTCTCCAACCCTGCCAGGCCACTCAAACTCTGTCAAATCTGGGCAGAGAGAATTTCTACCGAATACTGCGACCAGGTTTGTGTTTCCTTTTTCAGTATTCAACAATTTCCGCTAATGAACAATTTCTTTTCTTAAGACCGACGAAGAGAAAAGAAAAGGTCTTCCTGTGGTGATGCCTACTTTTGATCGGTTGACTTGCTCAATTCCTAAGTCTCAAATCGGGTTCATAGATTATTTTGCCAATGACATGTTCGATGCATGGCACTGTAAGTTTGCCTTTGTGTTTGCTACCATTTCCACTTATCTTTAATGTTTCTTTTAAGCTTTTGGTTATTTTCCCGAAATAATCGACAACATGAACACAAACTACCAGTATTGGAAAGACCAACAAATGATCCTTGAGAGGAAGCAGAAGAAATTGTCCCTTGAGAGTAGTAAAGTGAGTGAAGGTGAAGAAGAGGAGTACGAGCAAGAAGGAACAGGGCCAGAGAGTGATCGCCAAAACAGTGGCAGAATCGAGTCGGGCAAATACTCCTCCAGTGAACAGCCTTGTGCCAACCACGTGGACACAAAGCATCCGAAGCAGCCACAATCACCCCCATCATAGCGAATCCCATTTTAACTCATCCTTGACCAACAGTGACCTCAACAGACCCAATAGCTGTCCATTTATTTATTACTTGCCATTTATTTCATATATTTTGCTTTCCATTGGTTCCTCACTCACCCCGAGCATCCCAGAACCTCGATGAATCAATTTCCGGTGATCATTCACGAAAAGCCAAATCCAAACTAACACATCGGAGCCAGAAGCAGTTCAAAACAAGAAGACTGCTTACAGACACGTTTCAATACTAGCACACCATTGGGATGAGTTTGCTTGAATGAAATGTTCATTCACGATAGCCTAGTCATGAAATCGATTTCTTATGTTTTCTATTTGTTTCGTTATTTTCAAATCTATTTTTGTAATCCCCACTGATTTTTAAGGAAGTGTTCTGCTTCGAATTTGCTGTGATGTCATATCGTCGTAAATGACCGAAGTGGATGGCACTCCCACCATTCTGTTCATTTGCAAATAAATCCTTATCCAATTCACAACTGACTTGTGCAAGTCTGTACGTTCGATCCGCACATATATCTAATCTGTGATGTATTGCGCAATTACGAGACAAGACGAAATATCAAATTACAAAATAGTGTTGGTTTAATTGAACGAATGTGGTGATTGATGTTCAATTTATATGGTCAGAGATTGCTATCAATGTGTCTGTCTGTCTGTATGTGTTCATATTTATTGCTAATCGTAATTGTTGATGCTAAAGTGTGACTGACTCAACTCGAGCTTGGGTAGTTTAACTTTTGACCACCAAGAATGGCTTGCTCGAGTCATCATTTGTTGAAACACTTTTCTCCATTTCAATTTTGTTATCATTGCACTCTTCCTTGTCTTTGGCATCATCGTCGTAGTAAAGAACCCACCCGTAGGTCCAAGCTCCGAGGATACCTCCCAAGTGAGGGCCAATTATGCCAGCGGTAAGCCAATACAGCGAACTTGTTGGTCTGCAAAAAGACGTTATTTCCATTGAGCATTATATAAACAATTTATTACTTGAAAGCTTCCCAACCATATCCCGCCAGGACTTGGAACAGACGAGGAGAAAGATCTCGAGCAGGGTTAAGAGCAGCTCCACAATTGAGTCCAAATGCGACCACCATGCCGCAGATAAGCATGCCTAACATGAATGGGTGCAAGTGTGCGGGCAGACCTGCTTGCGGGCTGGTCACCACAATGGCGCCGAATACCAAACTGAAGGTGGCCACAATCTGGTCCACTAGGGTGCCCACAACAGACATCCAAGGGGCAGGATAAGTAGAGAATACGCCTCCAGTAGCAATTCTGGCATAAGAGGAATTGTTGTAGAATTCTGGCGAATAGTATGGAATTCGAATGCCGCCATCATAAGCGTTGATTGCATCGAAGTAGACCAAAAACACAGTGACAGCAGCAAGGAAGGCGCCCAAATATTGACCTAAAAAGTAGTGCGCGACCTTACGGAACGGAAGACGGCCTACCGATGCAAAGCCAAGGGTGACTGCCGGATTGAGATGAGCTCCTGTAGTAGAGAGATAGATAAATGTCAATGGAGGCTTCGAGTGGCTTGAATATCTTTTACCAGAAATAGGGTAAGCAGCGGCAATGCCGATCATCGCTGCAATACCAAATGTGAAGGCCACTGAGAAATGATCCACCACCGAAACGCCATTGGAATGACGATTCAGTATGTAGTTGGCTACTCCGCCATCGCCGATCATCTAAAGAGACATCACAATCGTCAAATCAGTGAATGATAATATTTCAACCACTTCTTCACAGCAAGAGTCTTCCTCTGACCCATGTTGCACCAATACTTTACTAAACTGTGCCATTATTAATGTCATACATCACGTGTCTGTCCGAGTCTAGTTCTATTATCATTATTCGAGTGACATCAGTTTCTATCATATATCACATCTCGATTGTTTCAATTGGTGGTCGCTTGTCTGACAGCGACTTATCTGCTGACAAATTGCCAATTAGTGGCAACAATGAAGCATTAATGTGGTTGCATTGTAGATTCAAGACACAGACGGGTGCGTGACCAAGCTCACCAAGACGTTGTATGAGGCTCTGGCCTTGGACTGGCACGCAAAGGAATCACAGACGATTGTGAACGAGTGCGAGATGAGCACGATAGAGGATAGTAACTCGATCTGTCACATCGTTATGGTTTGGTGTCACCGTGCGACGTGACACTACCAACAAAACAATGCCACTGGTGACAGTTCGCAAAGGAAATCAAACTCCAAACTGGCTCCACTGTACTTAATTGGTCAGACTGGACTAAAGTTGCCAAACACAGCACCAAATTGGTACACACTGGTAAAACGCACAATTAATAATTATTATTAGCTACAGGGTCGAATCCAACTTGCCAATTGAAACCATCAAAATCACTCAGTGTTGGTCTAACAATTCATTCAAATTAGTCTCATTCTATCCAACATTTGAAAGTACATTGCGCAATGGACTTTCACTTAATGTACTTTCAATTTGGTAAACAAGCTGTATTTTTGGGAATAAAGTTCACATTTGGAATTATATTTTTATAAGCCCATTTTTAACAACTTGCATTATCAATAATTTCCCTAAAGTTCGACACGAAAGTCAAATAACAACCAAACATTCTATGTAAAAGGCCAAATATGTAAAAATGTTCATCTTCATTACCAGATATTCAGTAATATCTGCAATCTCTGGTGTATGAATAATAAGGCTACTGATTTGAATAATTCGTTCGATGGATCATTAAAAAAAAGTTCGCACAGTACCCAATAGAGGGCTCACTTTGTCAGTTATTCGATAAGAATTGGTATTTTGGCGCGAAACTGACTGCGAAATAAGATGTATTAATTGTGAAATTGGCTTAAATAAATTAAATAAATTGACAAAATTGTTTCTTTTAAAATTACTAAGCAATTTGACATTTGTTTAGTTTAGATCAAATTTGCTGTATTGATTGGTTAACTGGTTATTGATTAATCAAGTGATATTGGTTGATTGGTTGGGAGATTAATTGAAACACGAAGCATTCAAGATGAGAATTAAAAAGCATGTCATATAAGTAAGGAGACTCAGTTTAATAAACAAAAGTTAGCCTCGAGGAATCCACGATATTTGTGCACATAGATGCAATAGTATGGCAATAACATAAGCGCGATTAAGTTAGTCTTAGTTTCGCAAAATAAATTGAGAGATAACTTACAATTAGGAAATAGGTGCCAACCAGTTCGGCTAGCATTTCTCGAACCCAAAGCGGAAGTTTTGAACTGCGAGACATTTTGGTCGACCTTTGGCTTGCAATACTTTTGTTTGTAGATGTGAAGAAATGCTGCTGGTGAAGGGATTGATGACAGTCGCGACTCAGTAGCTCACTGTAGATTTACTCTTGCTTTGCTTGATGCGCCGATTTTGGCAAAGAGTGTCGGTTGAATCAGCCTGGTGAAGCACAGGGCGAGTGCAAAGTAGATCACTCCGAATGGTGTCAATTATCAAATTACACTCTGGCCCGTGTTTGGTTTCCGTCTACTGATGCCTAAAGCAATCGGAGATATTTGATTAATATGACTTAAGTGGCTGCCAATCTGTTCGAATTCACACTCACGCTAGAGTTCGATCGAAACCTGTTCTGATGCTCAAGTAAGGGTTGCTCCCGCTATTTAGAAACTATTCTATTTGTGACAAAAAGACTACAAGCTGGCAACGAGGAAACTGAACGAAACCCTGCATAACAATATATAGGATAGGACCTGTCTGGCAGATCATTCGTGTCACATGATTATCTGGGAGGCTGTCATTTCGGTTATGTGACTGAACACATGAAAGCACTAGTGCTTCTAATTGTAAACGACATTCAACAGACTGGAATGGAAGAGGGCGAATCTGAACAAGAAGACAGGCCCAAAGGTGATGACTGTTCGATAAGAAAGCTCGGCTCACTAGCCTCAGTACTCACCAGCAAAGTGATCACCGGCTTTGTAAATTTGTTCGATAGTGTATTTTGGGTTTCGTCGATGGTAATATTGGCGATTGATTGGCTTGCAAGTACTTCTGTCAATCAAGGCCTCGGTTGATCACTCTGGATGTATCACAAGTGACACGCAATAATCACAAATCACCAAGTTGTTTTATTTAGCGACAATAATGAGAATGTATGCATAGTGCTGATAAGTCTTTTATATGCGAAGAAGCCGAAAGTACAAATGCAAGGTAGCTCGGTATGTGAAATGATCACGTTGTGGCTGAGAGCTCCTTGCCATTCGCAAGTGTCCAGAAACGTACACACAAGACAGCACGTAGCCTTGTTGTAGGTTGGGATAGCCTGTGTCGGTTTCTATATAGCTTTGACCTGCCTACTCCAGACAAGGACACTAAGGAATTGAGTCCTGGTGATGCAAGACTACCAAAGATGTCATAATCGTATATAGCTCAATTATAAGTGAACACGAGACAAGTGTGGCGGGAGTATAGTAGAAGTTCGGTTGAAGTTGTTTGATGAACATGCAGCACATATGTGCATGGCACGCGTGCAGATCAGCTTGCATAGACCAATTTCGAATCACACGGCGACTTGTTGTCTAATGACAAGCTAATGGGTCTGTTAATGCCGTTCGACATGTTTGTTGTCCGATTTATGGTCGGTTAGAGGTGTACTAATAGTTGACAACTATGTAAATATCAAAGGTTGTTCATGCTAAACTGCAGCCTGAAATCAACTGAATGCAGGCAGCCAAGCACAATTTAAAAAGGCATGCAATCGATCAGGTATCGATTTATAGCGGAATTTTTAATATTATATTACCAAGCATAACATAAAACTAAAAAGGGGTTCCACGAGAACTAAATAGAAATAATTTATTGCGATTAAATGTCCACATGAATAAATCAAGTTAGTCTCGTTGAAAGCAACATAGGTAAATTAGTAAAACAACCTAGTAGAAACACATAAGCAATCAAAATATTGTTTTGCCTAATTTTATGCCACTTCAGCTCTACATTTGCCAATCAACACATTTTGACAAACTAAGCTAATCTCCGACAATATCGAGTTCAAAATACAACAGATGTAGTCAATCTTTAACATCTAGTTTCGTATAATCCACTTCGGCCAATGTACCTGACCCACTTAATGACATCGTGGTCATTGTAATTCAATTTAGATTCAAACACTTTCAGGTATCGAACTTTAAGACCCGATGGAGCAAATGGTACTTCAAAATTCATTGAGATTGGAGGACGATTCCATTTTTTCTTTGCGTCAGTAAGGAGGAGTTCAATTTCGGCACTAAGTTGAGTTTCTTTCATGCCAGCCATTCTCTTAATTCTAAACAACGAAAAAAGTATAATTAAATAATTCGATCAGTGCATAAAACATACCGCCAAACGATTGCATTCTCACTAGCTTTATATTTGGCTTTTCCCTTCATGCAAATAAGTTGTACACCAGAAGTGTTAAGAGGAGTAGGAATCTTCACCTCAATCTTCTGGCCAATTAAAGAAGGCTTAAAGTTAGATTTAAGCACAACTTTTACTTCCATTTTCGTTCGGCCAACTTCACGGACCAGTGGAATTATACGAAAGGGAAATGAAATGTCTTTTGTGATGCGATAACGCATTAATTCATATTCGCCATCAGGAGGAATAAAACTAATTGCGTGCTCAGATTCAAATTTAGATAATTTGACACATTGATGAAATTGACAATCATCAATGGCAATAGAAGACTTTGATCCAGCTGGACGAGATGTGTCATCAAGAATTGCTGATTGAGTACTAGATTTACTCTTACTTTCCATCGTTATTTTGTCATTAATTCCAAATTTACACTCCGGCATTCCAGAAAGATATGACTTCATTACAACCTTGCCTGCGACATGAGCTGAGAGTACTTGCCCTACATAAAATAAATTAAGAATTTAATCATAAAATTAATAAATAAAATAAAAATACCTTGAGTTGACATAAGAAGATTTACATATTCCAGGACGTCCAAAAACAACTCATTTCGACGGTACTTAATTCCTTCCCGTCGCCAACCAATTTGTCCTGTAACTTGAGATGTAATTTGGCTTTGCTCTTCTTTGGTGGCCGATTTAACGCCTTGTTGAGTAATAAATGTTTTCAAAATACCAGTGTCGGTATTTTGTGGATAGCCAAAATCCAAAATTTCATCAAGTAATTCATATATGAGTACAAAGTTATTCTTTACGTTTTCTTCACTTATTTTCCCAAAATAGCTTTGCATAACATCACACATTTTCAGCAAAAATTCAAAAACCATCGCGGCTGTGACATTTTGCTTTGTTACAGCAGCAAGCCACAGATTTCCACGCTTAACGTGGAAAAACGATGTTCGGGCAAGATTAGTAACCGGTGAACGAACTTGCTGACGAGCATGAATGACATTAACTCGGAATGCGTCGACGGCATTTCGCCTAATAAAAAATTAAGATTTTATATTGTAAATAAACTACAAGAAAGTAAACAAACCCAATATCATCACGGTAAACTCGCGAGATGAGCACTTCACCCTTGTGGTTGTAGATGAAAAGACCACCGATCATTTTGGCCTATTCGGTGGTCAGCAGGCCAAGAAAAATAGAAAAAATTGATGATAAACCCCAAAGTGCAAAACTTTGCCCACAAGCCGATGCAACCGAGGGCATTTGCTGTCAAAAGACAGTTCGGTTTGACAGAAATGACGCCCGACTGAGCTCAATCGTTCTCGCTGAACTGAGGATGCGTGAGGCACAACAAAGTGAAGGACGACTCAATAGTGACTCGATGGCGAAACATCAATTCCCTTCAGCTTCTCATAAACAGGCACAAATTGCCAAGGAATGAGAGGCGTTTCTCGTTTAAATCACATCAAAATAAATAAAAAATATATAGGCGTTTAGTTGGATCAATACTGACGGTTTATTGGGTATGTTTAATAGGCGTTGAAGCACTTTTATAATTACACATTATCCGATGAACACGAAAGTGACTGAAGTAATGTCAATGAGGAATGTCAATAAAAGCGAGTACTATACAAGCAAATGGAATAAATATGAGTATTCATGAGTACATAAAGCGACAATGTTGGTTATTTGAGTACAGAGATGTAGTACAAAAATAGATATTCGAGTAGTGTTCGGTGATGAGTGGATTGAAATATGTCCATATGTATAATATAATTTTGTTGCTTCATATGATGAATTCAACCATATGTCAAGGGGCAAATTTTGAGGTATTTAGCTTTGCTTCAAAACAAATATATAAGTATAAACTATTTAGAAACAAAAGATGAGATGGACTAGTAGTCGCGTGTGATTCAATAGGATACGATTACAGATTACATGCCAGTTAGAGAGTGAATTCACTCAATGAAAACGTTGAACGGAATAAAAGGTAAAGGACCATTAGGGTCTTGAGAAAGTCCTGTTTCATTTGCCACATTCTTCGCAATGATGCGACATGTTAACCCAATACCAACATTGTGCGTTGGTGCAGGCAATCGCAGAGCTACAAAAGGAGCCATGTAGTTTCGCTGTCCCTTGAATGGAAAAAATATCGGCGAAAACCCTTGGTATGGTGTAAATTCCATTGGTCCAACATTTTCTGCGTCAAATTGAGTATTTGCTAAATAAATTAATCAAAATAATCAAAATAATCAAAAAAAATTAAATCAGACATACCCGTGCATTCTAGACCAACAATATTCGTACTAAACTGTTCAGTGCTGTTGTTTGTATCAGAGTCGAAAGAAGGAATCCAGTCGGTAATGTTATTGAACACAATATAAATGCAAGGGCGACCAGCCATGTAACCGTAGTCGGATTGAAGACACTCTTTCGCAATTGTGTTCAAGTCAAACAAACAAACGGTGCTTTCGTGCTTAACAGAAGCATTTTTGCTAGTGTAGGGACATAGAGAAGCATTTTCAGGCCTTCGATACGGTGCTAGGAATGAATCAATTTCGTCCACCATTTGTATCCATGACCGAATACCAGCTTCTTCTTTCAAATCTCCGTGACGGTAGTATAGTAAATTATATGGACCTTTTGGCTTAGGAATAATTCGAATAAAACGATTGGTTGTGTCATCGTCCTGTAAAAAAAATAAAAATTATAAATAATGAATTTAAAATTTTAGCGAAATCTATACATTAGAATTTTCAAGTACAACAATTGCGAGCACCAAAACTAATAAAAATAAAAGAATGGCGCACACTATGCCCAAAATAAGACGAATCTTGGGATTTTCGAGAATATCTTCTGCGGCTATTATTGCAGCGGTAATGCTTTTTCTTTTCGATGTTTGAGCAGCCTCTGTATCTTTTTCTAAAGATAATTTCTCTTCAAGACCGGATGTTTCGCTATTAACATTGTTTTCCACATTTTCGTCGGTTTTAGTCAGTGGAGTTGTTTCGTCAGTCTTGTTATTAATCTACAAATTAACAGTTATAAATATAAAAACAAATATAACCAAATTCAACACTTACATCCTCTAGAGGATATGATTCTTCGGTTTTTTTCAAGTTTTCTTGAGACATGGTTTTTGTTAACTGATACAACCACAAATGAAAACTGTAAATAAATTAGTTTTTATTAATAGAGTTCAATCAAGTGGCAATTCAAATTAGACTAAACTCAAAGCACTATGAATGAAATGGCTCGTTTCCTCTTGTACATAAGAAAAGTGCAATAGATCAATTGTGAGCTAATAGACTCAATGGACATTTCCTTGCAGTCAATTGACACAATTTGCACGAACAAAATTAACAAACAAGGACAGAATCATCTGTCAAATTGGATTTATCAGGAAGAATGCCACGCTGACAGTTTTGCTCGGATCGATCACTTGATGAGAAACGAAAAAGACCATAAGACAATTATTGCCAACAGACGAACTTGAAATGAAATCAGCACTTAGCGATTTGCATTGTAATTATCAGTATATTGCCTTAAGCTACTTCGATTATAAGATTTACTAAACTATTATACACATGTGACTTGAAACCTGAATCAGTTTGTAGCATAGGTAAGTGAACTTCAATGCATACTCACAATCTTGGAAAATATAAAAAATTTAAAAATAAAAATGGGCAAAGAATAAAATCAGTAAAGTGGCAACTAAATCGTAACACAAAAGGCAGCAATAGAGAAGCAGTAAACAATTAATTTTTCAACGGTGAAAAGTTAAAATATTGAAGTCAGATGAAAAAGATAAAGATACACAGTCACGATGTAAAAGATAACGCTTTTGATTAGAAGCGATGAAAATTTACAAAATAAACATTAGGACGTGATTGCTGGTCACTATATAGAATAGAATTAAACAAGGCAGTCCAAGAGCAGTTTATTCTGGTAAATGACAATTCTGGTTTGTACTCGAGATGGATGATACTACAGAGATGCTTACAATGGCAAGAATGATGCTTAGGATCGAGTAAATCGTTAAAAGATGGTCACAAGCAAAGGTGCGCGTTTTGTGCAAACACAGAATAGCATTAAAGATGATTCATAGATGTACCAATGGAAATTGTGCAGAGGAATCGATTGTGACACAAGGCAGGGAGAGTACGGTGAATCAGTGGATTGACCCAACAGGAGCGAGGTCAATCGAGGACTGAGTGCATTGTGGGGGGAGCGGGAAAGATGTGGCGTAGCAGTGAGAGTGAGCCCGGACTGGCAGAGTCGCTTGTTGAGAGGCCACTGTCAGGGCAGGGTTCGCTGCAGGCCTGCAGGCGCATCAATGGCTACAGACAAGGCGCATGCTCACTCACCGACCCAACTTGTCGTTTGACTGACTACACCGATGAGCGAACTCCAGCGGACCCATTCGATTGACTAGGTCGCATGATCAATTGAACATGCCTCAAACGCATACTAAATGCACTCTGTGTCACACTGTGTCTGAACAGCTTACACTATGGTGAATCATGGAATACTTTTTACAGAACTGACTTCGCATGTTGGTGGTAAAAGGATTCGGCATAACCAACAGGATGCCACTTCATCCATTGCAAGACGCAACAGACCAATGACCCACCCCAGAATTGCTTTCTAATTTAGTGCTACCAGAGCGTTACGGCAATTACTTTAGTGGCCTTTCAGGATGTGGGTCATTAGACGAGTTATTGATCAAGCCAATTGGCCACAAATTTGCTTCGTTCAAGTCACGGCAACCGCAAAGTGAGTGAAGAATATTCTGTCATGACTAATGGGCAATAATGTAAGCAGGCGATGTACATTGAAGTATGAATTGGGTGTTGGAACTAAGGTTTCCGCATTACAATGCTGGGCGAGGGTTCACTTGACAAATGGCAGCCAGCTGTGATCGATTTAAGCTTGCACATTACTAGGCCGAATCAGACCGGTCGTTGCAATAGCTTTTCACTATATAGAGCATGGTGTCAATTTGAGACACCTAAACTGAGCCAAGAATGGTTTGCTGCCAGTGGCCAATCAGAGGATCTATTGCCAATGGACTGGACCCAATGCCAAGAGAAGCTTCGCGTGTGGACTGTTTCGAGGTGCCACTTGGTGCACCATGAACGAGCCGCCAAACCGAAAAGACACTGCCGGCAGATGGAATCAATGCTTTGCAAGTTTGTGCCGGTGCATGTTTGTCTATTCGTTCATGTTAATGACCGTTTTGTCGTTCGCCGAATTTGTTTTGAACTTCATTTAGGTGATTAATGTAATGAACAACAAAAGCCCGGATGCTCAACTTGGAGTGGCTTGAAGAACATCTCGTTGATAGTATTGTTTGTTTGTACAAACCGTTGCTCAATGTCTGTCTGGAATGCAGTCACCTTTGGCGAAGCATTTGGCCCGTGTGCGTGCATTCATCACCAAGAATGGTCTGCTCATGGCTCGAATCCGACATCGACGCACGCTACTTTGCCTCACGCTCTTTCTATTGACCAGTCTAGTGTTGATTAACCTCGTTGACTGGTTCGACAAGTCACATGCCGAGCCATCGAAGCACTTGACTCCTTTGCACAAACTCGACAAAGACGATTATGAAAACCTCGATTGGGCGAGCTCAAAGTTGCCCTTGGAAACAAGGATACCCAACCTGGAGAACGGGTCTTTGGTGCTGTCACATTATCTGCTAGAATGGTCAGTAAACCGAAATCGATTGCCACTTGCCAAACCCTGGTTCATGAGTAATGGCACCATCAAGCCTTCACAGAGATATTCTTCTCAATTGGCAATCTGGCCCGAAGAAGTCTCCTTGCACAGCACTGACCCGAACACTGACCGAATAATAAATCAGCTTATGTATGTACCTCAAGCGTATAACCCAAACAATTACGTGCCCAAAGGAAAATTGCCGCTCAAGAAGATCCTACTTTATTTTGGCAAGAATGGATGGGGCGAGCTTCCATTGGGGAGAAGAAAGTTCATTAGAGATAAATGCCCTGTTCACTCATGCTTCATCATGGACAACGCCGAAAAGATTGAGGACGCAGATGCTGTTGTTTTCAAAGATCGCTTTGTTTGGCCCAAACAAGGTCGAAGCAAATTGGCTCAACTGTGGATTCTTTTCTTGCTTGAATGTCCCTTGCACACACAAATGTTCTCAAGTCTGGGGCCTCATGTCTTTAACTGGACGGCTACCTATAGGCACGACTCTGACATCGTGGCGCCCTACGAGAAGTTTGTATCATATCGATCGTTTTCCGAAGAGGCCACTCAGCATTCCAACGTGGACTTGTTCGAGTCAGTCATTTACCCATCTTCTCCAGCCCCGGTAATAACACTCTTTGCATGTCTTTGACTGACGCTTTTGTATTGTCCTTAGAGAAACTATGCTTTGGGCAAAACAAAAAAGGTGGCTTGGTTTGTGTCCAACTGTGGAGCCCGTAATAAACGTCTTGAATATGCCCGCGAATTGTCCAAACACATTGAGGTAGACATTTACGGCAGGTACTGTAGCGCCCTCTTGTGAGTGCCATAATAATTTTAAATTTTGAAATAGCTGCGGCAAGATGAAATGTCCTCGAAGTAATACAGTGAAATGCTTTGAAATGCTCAATCAGGAGTATAAATTTTATCTTGCCTTTGAGAATTCCAACTGTCGTGACTACATTACAGAGAAATTCTTTGTAAACAGCCTAGGTCACAACTCTGAGGGATTAAATGTGGTGCCGATTGTGATGGGTGGTCATCCCAATGACTACATGCGTTCCGCACCTCCCAATTCGTACATTCATGTGGATGACTTTCAGTCTCCAGCTCATCTTGCCCAGTACTTGAATAAGCTAGATGCGGATGACTTTGCATACAATCAATACTTTGAGTGGAAATCTAGGCCACGCAAGGGTGAATTCGTGAACACTTACTTCTGGTGCCGACTGTGCGCCCTACTGCACGCACCTCCAATCCGACAAAAACCATCAGTCAGTTATGAAAACATCGCCATGTGGTGGGCCCCAAAGAACACATGCATCGACGGCTCTCAGAAATGGCCGGACTTGTCCAACCAACACTAACCAAGTGCCCTTACCGAAAGGTGACCAGTGCCCAATTGGACCTGAGACAATGCAACCTAAACTGCCCACTGAGGAACAATTAAAGTTCAATCAAATAGAAAGTTAGCTGTGCCTTACTAGCAGACATCAGACTCTGTTCATT
Organism: Rhizoglyphus robini; assembly: GCA_023373905.1. Taxonomy (NCBI): domain Eukaryota; kingdom Metazoa; phylum Arthropoda; class Arachnida; order Sarcoptiformes; family Acaridae; genus Rhizoglyphus; species Rhizoglyphus robini. The sequence goes on along the minus strand of JAKIJQ010000001.1, from coordinate 4,729,017 downwards.
GGGCAGTCGCCCAAATACGATTCTCTCGGAATGTTTCTCTTTGAATGACATTCAATTTCTAGTCACTTCTTCTGATCGGAAAAATTATACCACTTATGATCATAGCAACAAACTGATTATAACTACTGCAACCAGATGAACTTGTTGACACATTAAAATTGCAAGCGAACATTATGGTAATTAGCATTATGGCTTTATTGTAAAACATCTATTGAGCAATGAAGACAATTTACACGAGGAATTTAATTGTCTACATCTGAACACGTTCAAGAACGTCGAATAAAAAAGTATAAGGCAATGACACCAAAAGCAAAGGTAGTGATAATGTTGGTCACAAATCCGTGTGCAACACGGAAATTAGATAAATCCCATCCACGTAGCATCACATTGCGCAATGATTCAACTGGCATTGAGATAGGCGTGATGTTGAGTATGAAATTGATGAGAGGGTCAAACGAAATTATGGGGAAAACTGCCCCACTGGTGAACAGTTGACTCAAGGTGATTGAGAGTGCGATGAAAAATGCGGAGAAATTCTCCTTACAAATCGCTGATATTAAGAGTCCTAAAAAAATAAATAAAATTCGTTATTAGGGAAACGTAGAAAAAGGCCCATTTACCGGTCATGATGGAGCTAGCTGACTGGATAAGAATCAAAATGAATGCAAGCCAGTAAGAACCAAAGTTGGGAATGGAGTACCAGGTGAACCCGATGAGAAACATGAGGCCGATTTGGATGAAAGAAAACAAAAAATTTGTGATAAAGTGCGAAAAAAACATCAGAGAGTGCTTAGCCCCTGCTACGATGGCTCGGTCAAAGAAACCATCGTTGCGCTCTTGAATAAGCAATTGGGAGGCCAAGGTTACTTGGGACAAATAGAGAAAAGCTATCATGTAGCCCGAAAGAAGGAAGTCTGGAGTTTCGGTGCCCTCGGCGTAAACAATCTCTTTGACCACAACCGGCGAGGCCAATGTGACTTCCCCGTGATCTTGTACTATCTTGTTCATTAGCTCCCACGAGCCAAAGTTGAACATGTCCATCAAGGGTTGCGAAAAGAACATATTCGAATTGTCAACGAACACTCGGATGTTACTCTGCCTCATGGTTACGTTGGTGATTCGCACAAAGTTTGACCCTTCATACTCATCTTCCTCTTCCTCCTCCTCCTCTTCTTCATCGGCCTCTCGTTTGTTCCTAGTAGAATTAACCTTAATCGCGTTATCACTCGACTCGATTAAGCTCATTTCGGTATTAGGACCTGTGGTTACATCGCTCAAAGTGGTGCTTTCTATGGTTGCTACTTCGGTTGTGTACTTTGAGAAGAGCATTTCATCTGGAAGTGAGGTCTCGGTTGCATCGAGATTTGATGATGCAGTCCGCGACTCATTCATGGTGGCTTCGCCACTCTCGGTTTCAGTTGTTTTCTCAGTGTTGCTCGTACTTTCTTGGTCTGTTTGTCTATTTTTCTTTATTATAGAGGCCATTGCGCGCACATCGATTGCAGAGGAAAAGTTTTTGTCAAACCAAATTGCGGCAATAGCATGGCCCATTTGTACTGCAGCAATTGCATTCTCGAGTGTCTTATGATGTGTATAGGCTACTTGATGAACCTGAAACCCCTTTGTAATTGCTAGCATTTGACTGCTGTACACAGGATTTAGGTCTTCGTTAAATACTGCTGTGGGAAGCTACAAAAAGAGATTGCGGATCAGCGAGCGCGTGTAAGTTCACTTACCAAAATTTTGTCCACTTTGAAAGTAATACACATGAGCAGAGTACAGAAGATGGGCGAAAAGAGCATTACCGTGGTAAGCTTCGAGTTGATAACCTTCTGTAAATTTCTCCGAATCAATATGAACAAAAGCCACATGAGAGAATAATTGCTGGAAGGAGCAATCTGACTCTGATCTAACTCGATTTGAGCAGAATTCTTCTTCTGGTAGTTACCGACTAGATCCTGGTTTGTGTCGTATGACAAGAAATTCACTATGTTCTTGTGGTAAGATTGGGCTCTTTGACTTATTTCCTTGAGAATTTTCTTATCTGTGCAAATCTTGATGAAAATGGTTTCTAGGTTATTTTCCTTGTACTTAACATACAGTGACTGTGGAGTCTGTCAATGAAAGATCAATGTTAGATTGGCCAGAAGCAGAAATGTAATGAAAGCAAACAAAGCGTACCCCTTCTTCAATGAGTCGTCCACTGCGCATCATTCCCACATGATGGGCCATACTAGCTTCCAGGATGTAGTGCGTCACTAGAATTACAGTGAGACCTTGATTGCAATTGGTCCGTAGATAAGACCAAATTTGATCCCCTAACATTGGGTCAGTGCCAACCGTAGGCTCGTCCAGAATGACCAATTTGGGAGAGTGTAGGAAAACTAAAGCTAGAGATAAGGCCTTTTGTTGTCCACCTGAAAGTGTGGCCACAATCTGACCCTCGTCGGGCAAACATAACACATCTCGCAGAATTCGTTTCCTAATAAAACAGATCAGCTTTAACAGAAAACAAAACAGACATTCACTTACTGTGATTCGAATTTAGCCTGTTCCAATTGATATAGACTGGCAAAGTAATTCATTGTTTCATTAATGGTCAATTCGGGACAAAGAGCTTGACTCTGGGGCATGTACCCAATGATTCGGTTGAAGTGACCTAACTTGTTGCTGCCGAACACCGTGATCGAACCTGAACTCGGTTTGATCCGACCAAGTATCAATCGTAGCAAAGTTGTCTTTCCAGAGCCACTCGGCCCCAAAAGAGCGTAAATTTGGCCTTTTGGAACCGAGGCATAGATGTTTTGTAGGACATTGGTCTTATGGTACTTGAAAGAAACGTCCGCCACCTCGACTGCGTTAATATTCATCTTTCTGCACTAAGAAAATGTTCATCAAAATATAATATAATTTCAAGTGCAATTATGCAAGGTCTATGTTAAATTGACCATGACATTGTTAATGTACTCACGTGGTCAGTTATTCAGCTAAAGACAGTCACTTGGTCAAGTAACGGTCTAAAGCAAGAAATTTTTTAAGAACGAGGACACAAATTGTTAAATATATGCAAATAGACACAATCGAGGTATTGCGATAGCACTGTAAAGTGTTGAGCCAGTGAAGCAATGACTAATTAGTTTTGACGGCTGTACATGGAACACTTCGCATCCCACGAGTTAACTGTTTGCCTGCTCGAGGGTGTAGTGATCAAGCTCACAGTGCCTGAGCGAAAGTGAGTCCATCAGAACTGAGAGATGAGTGCGATAGTGGCAGACAAAACACTCGATAAGCGATCCTTCAGAGGAAACACTTTCTTAGCAAAGTTCGGGGTGAATTTGGCCAGTAGTGCATGTAGCTAAGTGAATCGAATGCACATCGACTCGATTATCGAGTGAGCACACCACTCAAAGCACTCCAAGGTCGGGATGAGTGCCATCGTGGTGCGGTCACTGACTATGATTTTCAGCCAGACCATACAACCCAACCTAAAACCCACTAGAAGAAATTGTCAACTCCAATTGGCATTTGTTTGCTTAGCCTATTTGCTCATTTGCTATGCAAAGAACAATAATTACAACAATAAGAAAACTATTTGACAACTACAACTAAATGCTTTCCCATGCAAACTCTTCGCAAACAAGCTTGTGACAAGTGCAGGTCAGTATCTTCGAAGCATCCTCGAGGATCGAGGGGACCGAGTAGTTCGGCAGAGCCATATTCTGTTGACTCAAGTTCTGTAGTTCAGTGGTGTCGAAAAAATCGCTACTGCCGCAAGGCAGGTCTTTCCTTCAAACGTTCGAATGACGGCATTGATTATTAAGTGTAAGGCCGACTGACGGCCGGCGCTCAAAGAGGCAACTTTTAGCGGTCATCACTTGTCTCCGCACGATGGTTCGTCTCGAGATGCAACATACAAAACTGAGTGCGACATTGCAAACTAAAGTACTCGTGGCTTTTACATCAATATTGCATGCTAATTGACTCGATCGGTGGATCGACTGTTTGGGCAAATATTTGATGGCAAAATGGCAACCACAACCGAATCATCTAAATCGATGTTTGCTTTGTCTATGTTGACCATTGGCCAATGGCCATTGACCAAGCAGTGCAACGGCATTTTCACTTTCCTGTAGAGCGATCTAGGTCAATTCGTTTCGTGAAAAGTGCTAAAGTGTCATCTTGGTTTTATGGCATACTGATGCAGTGATGCACGTGCACGATGTTGCTCAGTGATCTCAGTAAAACTCAAATGCCGTATTGTTCGATTGATTGCTCACACTTGGCTGGTTTGAAGGAGCAAGATTTGGCGAGAACGCCAATGATTGATGGAAGCAAGCGCAAAGTAACCAAAGTGCCTTCCTTAGGACTGCCAATCACAAGACCCTGTTGGCAATAGAGCAAGCATCCCACCATGGTGCAGTTTCCCGCAGTGCATAGGTGCGAATGTGCATATAGCGCAAATATTGGCATTGTTTGCCAGCAAATAAAGCAACAGCTGACGTTAGCCCCTAGAAAGCAACAAGATACTTTGCACTGTTACTGTTCAATTGACAAGACAATCGATTGCGCCAAGAGTTTGTCAATCTCGTAATCGTTTGTTTGTTCTGTCCAAGTGGTCATTGTTTGGTTGCTTGGCAGTGCAACCATGTCCGTTTCGCTAACTTGCCAGTACAGTCCACTCGATGATTGATCGGGTACGAGTGAAGCACCATCAATCGTCCATAATTGACGCAACAGGAACCTTTGTCGTCAACAAGATTGCAAGGCTTGAAATGACCCTCGAAATACACTTTAAAGTGATTCGACTTTCAATGACGTGCATAGATAGCACATGTCATGCATTCAATCATCAAAGGTCACATACGTGCTCATCACCTATTGACTAAGGCCATCCGGTACTATTTGATCGTCATTTGATAATTACATTATTACTTTTACTATTAATTGCTCCACAATAAACTGTCAACAATGTAGACATCACTAAAATGCTCATGGCAATACGATACACACAAGGTCAGGACAATTATTTCTAGACAAAGATGGGCCGACATTATTCACAAGTTTGTGATTGAATTTATTTACTATCTACTAGGTAATTCAAATCAAATGTCAAGGATTAGATTCAATTAAAGGTGCACATGGTAGTGTGCAATAATAATAAACTGTAAAACAAAGCAAATATTTCAATTTAAAAATTACACAATAAACAAAAATATTATTTAATTAATAATTAACTAACTAATCTACTCAAATTTAATCGTGCTTAAAAATTTCACATAATCTATGAATTATCATAAGGTTATTAGTATACTATAGTATATTTTTTTAAAATAACAAAATTCAAACGTACCTTAAATTAAGAATTTTTGAAAACAATGTCAGAATATGATGAGAAAAAAGCGAACCCAGTGAAATGTCACTGTTTATTTGGATTGAGGCAAATCGAGTCAAAGTGGATGTACTTTAAGACGCTTGCACTTGTCATATTTGATTGAAAATTTCCGATGAATCCTAATCGTTGCCAAATATTTGTTTATTAGTTAAGGCATCAATGTAGTACACTTGTATTGAAACATGAATGTTTACTTTATTAGTTTGAATTTATTTTCCGCACATGATTAATTTGATTTATTCACAAGCTGCTGGTGTTCAGGAGGAGAAAACCGTCTAAGTAAAGTAGAAACGTAAGACTTGTTTATTAACAAGGAATATGCACGGAATGCACTGAACTTGGTCTGGTGGTTGGCTCAAGTCACTTCCTCAATAAAAAAGTGTTGGTGAAGTGGGAAGATGCAACTTGTACAACTTGTCTCCAGTTGGTGGTGGCCACTATGCACTGACCAAGTTGAATTGAGTGAACAACTTGAAAACAACTTGGATCGATCACCATCGGCGAGCATCATCAACTTGAGAGGCATTCGTACATGAGAGGGTCGTACATACTATCCACTTCATTGCAAAAATGTTGAATATTCGGTTTGGCGCAATCAGTTGCTATTACAATTCTCATTAACTGTCACCTAGGTACCCTTGGGTAGCAGGGACTGCGGGAGGCAGAGGGCGCTGACACGGTCACTGACCGAGCAGTACTAGTAATACTTTTCGATGTGATCACGGGTGGATGGGCAGCAACACCAAGTCGACAATAGTCGGCATATGCATCCACCAGTGGCTTCACTAACGCGGCAACCTGTCTGAGTGGAGTGGGTTGGTGTGGGCCACGAGCTCACTTCAGCTCCTCAACAGCCCTCGACAGACGACGAGCCACCTCGCTTGGCGCACACGAGAGGAAACTAGTTTTGGTCGGTGTGACCATCGCTTGCATCACGCCACTCCACACTCTCTCTCTCTCTGTTGGAACACCAAAGTGGCTCAAGTGACCATTGGCCAGTGGGCATTCATGGTGCAAGTACTCAGTACCAATCAAACTAATCCAATAAATCTTATTGCATTCTATCATAAACTATTTGTCGACTGGTTTAAGATTGTAGATTAAATTGATAAGAGTATTGCCCTCCTTAATAGAAGTACATTCAGTGCTATAAAAACGAAATAATCAATTCGTCTTGCTTTCACTGCGTGGAGGTACTTGAATTATAATTAAAAATTTATTTTTTACGAGTATATGATTTGTTTGACAAACTCGACCAGAGTGAAGTTACAACTGTTACTCTCATGCTGACTAATTTTGTTGGTTGGACTTGAGTCGGTCTTTTGCTCGATGCCTGAAACTAAGGGAGAGCTGCGGAATTTAATGTCCCAGTAAATCAAAGTTTTGCGTAGTTTGAGCACGCAAATGGTAAAATTGGAAAACTTGAGTTCCCGAACTGGCACTCCTTTGACCACAATTTTCATTTTGCTTCCGTACCGATTCAATAGAATCTCAATCACTCTTGCATTCACATTGATTCCAATTTCAGCTAGAGCAGTCCTTAGTTCCACAAAAGAAACGGATCTGCTGACGGTCTTGTCGTGTCTTAGGAAAAGTTGGTAACATTCGTCAATGTCGATGCACAGTTGCTGCAGCTGTACGTATGACAAAGTTCCCTTGCAGTCAAGGTCATACAGTGCCAAAAGCGTTTGGCACTGGTCCAGATTGAAGTAGTTTCGATTCGATGTGGTCACCGACTTGAGCAATATCTCCAAATGTTCCACATCGACAAACTCTTCAACAGCTGAGAGAGAATAGAAGTGTTCAGTGGCAATTTCATTGACCAAATGACTTACTTGCAATCTTTTCGAAGGGCCTCGAGAACATTCGGTCAGAGAAGTATGCCTTTGTGATTCGCACTTGCGGATCTTTTTCGCCTTTCACCAGTGTAAGCACATCTTTGTTTGCAAACTTGAAAGGAACCTCACAATAGAGCCGAAGCAAAAAGTTGCCATCGCAGTTAGGTCCGTAAGTGGATGGAATGACCAGGTAGTTGCCTTCGGCCAACTTATATCGAGCGGACACTTCACGAACGTTCGTGAAAAATTTCAGAGCTTGTTCGCCTTTTTTGACGTGAAAAAATTCAGACTTCATTTTTAGGCAAACTTTGGCTTTTTCGTAGTTGGCCTTAGACTGCATGGATGACTCGAAGTGGTCTTCATAGATCACTTCTTGAATATACTTTAGGTCGTCAGGCTCTAGCTTGAATAAATGGAAACCAATCTTAAGGTCGGGAATACCTGTGATTCGTTTCGAATTGCGATATTTTTGCATCAGACTCACTAGCACAGTGTATTGAGCTATTTGATTCGAGGTTTCTTTCGATTCAGAGGCTTTGGGAGTATCGCTTGCTGGACTCGATGCAATCTTGTTTCCCTGAATGGGCAATAAATACATTGGGTTCTGATGAAAGGTCTTCTCGTTGTAGCAACCACCGGCAGATAAGCCAGATATCCAGTAACCATGAAATAAGGCTGAATGCCAAACAGGAGAGGATTTAGAAATTTGTGTACTTGTGGTGTGGCAAATAGTCACGTCAGTGAAAGTGTCCACAAAAGTTTCAATAGGCATCCAGAAATAGCAATCATTGTCTAAGAGCAGACCGCACTGAGCTTTGACTTCGTCTGAGAGATTGATCCACTCGGGGCTGTGCTCACTCCAACTTCCATTCCATTTGCCGTCGTTCCAGCCTCGTTCGTTCTCTTTGGTGCCACTGGTTTCATCCTTGCACTTTCCAAACAACATCTGATTGAGTCGCTTCCACGGGTTGCACAGCTTGATCAAGTGGAACGTTTTATCTGGGCCTAAGTGGTCGAACAGTTTTGCCTGAAGCACCATGTATGACTGATTCTTGATTAGTCCGTTGGTGAGTGGACGCTTTGCACAGCTGTGCCATGACTTTTCCTTGCTAGATTTGTCTTCTGAGATTCGTACGATCACATGCGATTTTATTTTAACCGAGTTATACAGAATTTGACATAGACCTTCATTTAATGGAACAGGCATGTCTGCACTGATATTCTCGCACATGCCACCTATAGTAGTCAGATAATTAGTTACGATCATCATGCAAAGTGTACCTACCTGTCATATCTTCGAGAAACTCCTCCAGTGCACATCCGTGCAGTGACTGGTAACATCCATTCAGTTTAGCAAATGCTTTCTCAAGCAAAGCAGGCCAAAACTCGATGTAGTTGTACGAGTGCACTTGGATGGGTTTACCATTCATGGTTGGCAGCCTATCGTCCACAACGATATCGTACCACTTGCCGTACTGCCAAATGCGAAAGTGAAATACTCCTAGTCACAACTTATTCAGTGTTATTTGACCAACAATGAGCCTTACCTGCGTAATTGATGCTGTCAAAGGACTGATCCTCGGGCACCACTCGACCAAAGTTGTCATCGTTACAGTAAAGTATTGAAAGTGCAGAGATAAAGTTAGAACATCCATAGCGTCCACGCATAAAATTGAACTGACTTTGAAAGTCGACAGAAGAGATATTATTCTTTGACCGGTTCTTGGGCTTTTTGCGAACTGAGAAAGAATTACTCGTGTGGATAAAGTCAACTGAACCCTCATTGGACACTATTTGACTTGGTCGCAACCATTCAATTTTTTCTCGTTTTGCTTGTGGCCGAGCATTGTGCAAGTAATACGAACTGGGGTCGATCGGGAAAAGATCGTCTTCGAAAAGAATTTTTTCCCTAAGGCAATCTTCGTGTAATTCGTAGTAATTCTGTTGCTCATATTTGAGCAAAAGCTTGAAATATTCAAAATCACGAGTCTTAGCTAAATAGAGTAAAATTATAAACAACAGACTAACTAACCAAGTTACTTACGAGTTGAGCTCATTCTGGCACAGGTCTTCTTCAACACATTCGAATACTAACTCAATTCAAGTCAAATCAACACTCGATAATAAATGATAAATGATAAAAAATAATTCTAGTTCGAAATTAAAATCAATTTATTAAGTTCACAGATCAGAAGCCTTTATAGTAAGAAGCTTGATTTCTCTCTCACAGTCAGACCTGTTTAGACTTTGTCTGGGCCTCTCATTATCCAACCAATTATGTTTGATGCATTCCAGTATGTGAATCAGTGGAGTTTCGAAAACTATTGTAAACAAAAAACCTACCATGAATGAGGCTGTTATCACAGCACCACACAGCAGTAGAATGGAGCGCATATTGAGGTCTATTAACTCTCGCCTCGTCCCAAGTGCGATCCACAGTACCCAAGAATGAGTTAAGTACACCGAATATGTCATGCGGGAAAGTGGCCTAAAGCCAGACCAGCTCAGCAGCCGACCCACGATTGTGCCATTACTGGTTACGCACAGCCATATTACTAGAGTGAGCACTAAAGCCCAGATGGTCTGATTAAGGGGAAATAAGATGGCTGACCAGAGTGGCTCGTACGGTCTTCCAAGAAGCCATGGAGCTGTGCTGTAGATACAAAAAAGATAACCGGCCAACGCCAAGAACCAAAGCAGGTACTTGGTGCTCTGAAACAAAAAACATTTAGTTAACAGTCTTCAATTCAATTCGAAATACCTTTCGCAGAGAGAGGTTTTTCAAATTTGTGCTTTGAATAAAGGCCCCAAATATGAAACCGATAAAGAAGACATTGGCATGGTTCCAGGGCTTATAGAAGAAACTGATGTAAGCACTCGGCTTGCCTTCTTCATCTAGAAAATTACTGACGCCACCATGTTAGTGTTGTGTTGTCTTTGTCAGTGGGAAGTTCCCACCGGAAACTTACTTTTTCGATGTTATCACCGAGCCAGGAGGCAATTTTTGAAAGAAAATTGTTAGCCCACTAATACAGACACAAAGCAAGAGAAACACTTTGGTAAATGCGATTCCCTTGATACGATTCTTGAGAATGAGAACCACTGGCACTAAGGCCATCCAATGGAGTTGCATATCAGCGGCAAGGTACCAGGTGTGCACTGCACACTAAATCAATTGCAATTTAAAAGACAATGACAAGTGGTGAGTCAACTCACTATGTTTTCGATGTCGATTATGTTCTGTAGGTATAACATGTTGTGCCACCACCGAGTGTAGCATCGATCAGTAAGTTTGCTCATATAACTTTGCCACAACGGTCCGTCAAATAACGGTGGCAGAAGACTGGACAACAAGAGGAATGCTCCCAGTTGAGGCGTCAGTCGAAGATAACGAAGCAAGAAGAAGGAGCCATACTTAAAATTTCGGTAATCACCATTTGTGTATTTGAGAGTGACATATGAAGTAAGAAGACCACTGAAGACAATAATTGAAATATTAGAAGTACAAATTACAAATAGATGTTTCATCTCACCTGAGGTAAAAGAAAGTGTCCACCGAGTAATGTCCTTTGTACAGTGGTTGTTTGCTCAGGTCAGACAGTTTGTCCCGAATGGTAAAGGTGTCACCTAGAGAAAAAATATTAACATAATTTTAGCCCCAAACCAAGATCGCTTACGGAATATGTTGAGGTTATTCCATTCGAGAGCGTGACATACTATGATCCACACCATGGTGATGAATCGAATACCGTGGATGCAAGTGAGATCATCGGTTGACTTAGTGCACACCAATTTGCGAATGTTTCGGCCAGGTGAGAACCAAAGAAGCACTCGTTCATGTAGTGAATCCGCTGTCAAAATCCAAATATATTAGTGTTAGGAAAAGTCAGTCAGTGTGAGCTTACTTTTGGTACTGACAATTCGGTCGTAGATTGCTGAAGCGGTTGTTAGTACAACTATTGCAACAACTAAAGTTCTGAGGTATAAAAAGTTATTAGATATTGGATGCATTGACTCCATTTGGAAAGGGCTCTTTTGATTATAATGATCAACAAAGTAGGAAAATTACTCTCATTATTTTTTAGTCATTTTGTCTATGCAGAATATATATAGTTCAAATGGAATAAACGCTTTAACTATTCAATAAGCTAATACTAATTCGACAATTAATGAAGAATTAAGTTCTTTCAATTTTGTTCATAGCTACAGCAAGTTTTCCCAAGACACTCACTTGCAATTGTCTATTTATGTTTAGCTACAGTAGTATTTATTTCTTGTGTTAATGTCAATGTTAAAGGGTATTCGTAGGCAATGGCATTTTTAGGCCAGTCTCGAACTCTATATTCGAGTGAATTATATTTCGAATGGCCTAATTAGTAAATGAGATGTCGTCATTGCTTTGCCTTTTATAAAGAACTGACTCATTTGGTCAAATTAAACGAAACGGAATTTCCAGCATGGAATTATTTTTAGTAATGCAATTCGGAGAGGAAATTTTCTTGATCGGCGTAGACTTGTTTCTAGATTCTAGAACCTTGTCAACACAACAAGCCCTCATTGCCAAACAGCACCATTCAATTGAGCCACTTACATTGCAGTCAATTGAACTGAATTTAAATTCCATCCATCAGAAGGTTTTGTTTCGCAGTGGAATTTGTTTACATTCAGACCCAATCGGCCAACAGCTAGAATAAATAAATAAAAACTTGTGTGAGGTTTATTCACGACCAGTAGGTCATCTGCAGTCGATTCTTTAATATAATCGATTGTTTGTTCTGAATGAGATTTAAAACACTTACCATTGCTTGAAATAGCTGCCACGTCTTGTTGAGTGCACTTCTCGGGTAGACAAATGCCGATTTGGATGTAGACGTAGTAAAAAACTGAAGATACATGTGCCAGGTCTCGATAGATAGTACCATTGGTTAAAAATTTATAAGTTTTGTTAGAAAGCGCGTATTCTGTCTCGGGCAAAACCTTAGATTGCTGATAGTAATTGTGGAACTTAGGCATTGGTTGTGGCATTGGCACAGATATGTCTACAAGGCAATACTGAGCTGAGATTGTATCCACACTAAGGCACTGGTCGTAATCTCCAAAATCAGTCAAGGTACCTCTTAAAGTACCGCTCGGAGGAAACTTTGCCCACGAATTGAATAATTTTCCTGCCCAGTTTCGACGCATCGAGAGAGCATTGAGTGCCATCTTAATTTGGTTGCTGCAAGCAGCACTAACCGAATCAGATTGCACGATGTCCCTGTCCAGGTCAACATAACTTGGTAAGAAGGCTTTTTCAAACGTCTCGCTGGGAACATCGAGCAACGGTTTCCACAAGAAAGATAACTCGCCAGAGCATAGGTCAAACAGAAGCACAATGGCAACCAGTGACATCAGCGAATTCTTCCAGATCATTTCACTTGCTGATAGGCACACAACACAAATAAAAATGAAAATACCAGACGAGCACTGAGTGAATTGATTAAATAGATTCGGTTGCGTTAGGCCTGTAATTGCACTAAGCCGAAGTGAGGGCCACTCGATTACACAAAAACAGAATTGACCAAAAGTGTGATAGGTGATCGAACAAATGATGTTTACTCAAATTAACACGTACTGCATCAATTGACGCCCATTCGAGCCGGTCAGTGACGAATTTTCAACTGCGAGACACACTCGACCGTGGCCAAGTCCGCAATGTTTACTTTGTTGCCATTAGAAAGATGAAAAGACCTCATGACTAGGCAAAATTGCCTGACCAAGCCTTTATTGCGCACTTGTGGGCCAGTCTACGGAGCGAATCACTGGCGAGATAAAGCTGATTGTGAGTGGTTCACTTTGACTTGGTGAGCAACAAGCGGGGCTCAAGACCAATGAATTGTTATGGTGTGCCAGCAGGAAGAGTCTACTAACTTAATAGCTCAACCGGCTGTAAAAGTAATTTATCTTTTACTCTGTCACAATTGGCAGCTCCATCCAATGGTTCACTGCATGACAAAATGGCCGACAAAGCGACAGAAATGATGGTCAGATTGGCCTTCACCATAACCGCAGCAAAGTGCTCTCTACGAGAACGGGTTAATTCGGGTACTTCATTTCTGTCTACATTGTGTAGATGATATTGACTGCAAATGACCAATCTGTACTAAACTAGTCACATAGTTGAACAATTGTTCAGTTCTGCAATCACATAGGTTAGATCTTTTGATTGTCATATTAGCCTTATTATAGCTCTCTATGTATGGTTTAGAGAGGCGAGTGGAACAAAGTGCACTTTTTGGTACATTTGTACATTTGTCAGTTCTTTGCTTACTGGGAGTGACATCAATACGGAAAAATTTGTCGGTCGATAAGATCGACAATTGCTTGATGGATTTACACTAAGTCCGTCCTTGATTGCATTCTCAAATATTGATTGGCCTATTCAAATAAACACATGTTTGCACACACTTGCAAAGACAGTGACGATTTCAATGGCACCAATTAAATAATCCTGCAATCGACCCTTTCAAAAAGCAGTCATCTTTAGTTTCTTCTGCACAACAGATAAATTAGCATGATTGAGGAATTAAGCAACTGATTGTTTACTTGTTTAGAACATCTCTTTTGACTTTTGAAAATATTCCCGTACATGAAAATTTTTGTCTGGCCGGTCAAAAAAGAGGACTATTGATATGATGCAATTTGATTTTGAGTGAGCATTTCTGTTAACAGAAAAATTTTAAATTTATCGCAATTAAAATGAAACTATGGGCAGATGGACAGACAACCCAGTTAGGATTTGCATTGCACCGTTGGGTTATATATAGCAAGTGCAAACATTCAAATTGGCTGATGGCGATGTCTCCCCTCAATGGCGACAACCTTGTTTTTATCCAAATATTGTCACAAGCCTAATCTGACTAAACAAGCACTGAACAGCAATTCAATTGTCATCATTGAATTGATTCGTTACTATTGTCACTGTGATGTTCATAAATATCAATTTATATTAATGTAATCCAAAGGAGAGATACGGATTGGTGTGGCCATTGGCCAATGCTGATGTTTGCAAGGTGTTGGGAACTCCATGGTAAGGAACAGTGGCCAACTGATTTCCGATTAATTGGCAATAAAGCACCATCGCACATGCCTCACCAGTCTTGAGACAGATAGGCACAGTCATTCACTTCCTTGTCGAGACGAAGTGCAAAGACAACTTGAGCGATGATCGAGTTGAAGCGCTTGTCGTGTTGTCTTCTCGATGCTCCATTGACCATTGACAAATGAGTCTCGGTGAGAACAATGGCAAGCGATGAACAGTGCTAGTGGAAACTGGATCGAGCACAATCGACAGGCGACATCAATGATTGGACACAATCACTGTTTGCCCTCCCTTTGATGCACAAGTCTTTTACTTTCCTTCTCTACAAACTCAGAACAGAGGTCGATTGGGTGCAATTGAGCTCAACTGAGGAGCTCAACCGAGCAGTGAAAGTTAGTCAATCGTTCGATTACTTTGGTGCTTCGTCATTGGCAAGCCGTTTTTACAATCTATTTATATGCATCAAATATCCCCGAATGTGAATGCAAATGGTGGTAAATTTTCCTATTATAATAAGAAATTGCTTACCTTATGGCATTCGTGTATTTATAAAGATAGATTTATCATCATCCTCATCTCCGAAATATTCATAATTTACAACAACTTGACTATTCGAAAACTTGGTTGTAATATTGGTTCTTACTTTGAATTTTGAAACTGAGATAGCTAATGGTTAGTAGTGACAACGATGTTACTTTGGTCTTTGATGTTAAGTTGTCGCTATTGTTGATGCAGGCATGTACTGATTTGTGGTGGGCAGAAGGAGTTTTCCATTGCAAATTGTCAAACATAGGCAGTAATTCAGGCAAAAAGCTTTTCTGGGTGCAATCAATTAAAAGAGATTCCATTCGGAATATGCAAAAATATCCAATTGGTAGAAAGTGCTTTTTGCAAAATTGAATAAAATTTCAATTTAAATATACAAATGAGCCCAAAAGGATCGTTTATTGTAAAAGCAGTTTGTCGCAGCTTTTTCAACACAATTTGTTTAACACGAGAGACATATATTCTAATTATTATTGAATTTATCAACAAAATGATGAATCAATTTGATTGTTTTTAAATCAATGAACGAACATTGTTGGAGCTAATTATGTCTTTCGCTCTCAATGAAAGAAGTGTACACTTTCTGGCATATATGATTTGAAATCTGCACTATTGACACTGTCTCATTGGCAGGTATATCTTTCACTGAGCTCTGAATCAATTGCACTCTTTTCAATGAGCTCTACAAACCAAAATGAAAGCATTTGTTATATAACATTCATTAATGTCATTTATCGTCCTACTGTGCACTAGCGTGTTGCAACAGAAATGTTTATTTTAGTCTTTGTCCACTCAATGTCCATTGAAAAAATATCCCCATGACAGGTTGAAGCTTTAGGTGACTCATTTATAAATATGTCCACTTGGCTGATAAACATTTCCCTTTGGAGGAGGAACGTCTTTGTAAGAATTTAATTTTGATTAATACTGAAACAGAACTTGTGCGTATATACTGTACATTTTAGCAAATCAAAAGATGCTTTGAGTTGAGAGATTTTGGCTAATGTCGCTGAAATATGATCGCTTACAAAGTAAACAAAAGCACTTTTGTTTGTACCGAATGTACTGTGGAGTGAGGTGCATGGCCATTAATGCACATTTTAACTGTAAATTTAGATCCGTCGATACAGTGTACACTGCAGTGGCTCACTTTGACGAGTCCAATTGAGTGTCGACACTGTCAAGTCAAATTTGATTTAGTCCGTATCTTAAACCGAGTGCTGTTCCTTTGTTCGCATATAAGTTGGGGCGAATGGGACAATATATTGAAATGGAATATAACCCAACTTCAGTTAATCTGTTCTCGTGCAGGCTGGCGACAGCTTCCATCAGAGTCTGCAGTTCAGCCTGTTTATTCAATTTCAAATTCACTAATAACGCAACCAAAATACCAGTTTTATTTTACTTTTAATTCAATTTGCATTCATGATTTTGGTTAAAACCTGAACTTATTCTATTAGTTCAGGTCTGCCATTAGTTGGATTGGTTCCATTGAGTTAAAGGGTTTAGTTGAATGACTTTATTAATCGTCATTAACATTGGTAATGGCAATGAAATAAAAGCTCAAAGTTCAGTGCAAACTAAGCCTATCCAGACTCTAAAGCTTAAGCTCAACTTAGTTAACAGGTACACAGTTAATAGGTATATATACTATAGTATATATAAGATTTACATAACTTAATAGAGATGAGAAGAAAGCTATAAAGTGAACAAATAGTTCAAAAACTTCCCTCGAAATACAATCGGCGTCGTCTTTATTTAACAAAAACAATCGATAAATGCCATATAGATAAAGATTGAAGAAGACGAGGACAGGACCAACACTAACAGCCTTACGAACTCAAGCTCAGGTGACCTTCCGGAAATGGAAGCACAATAGGAAAGGATTTGTCTTTGTGGTAAAGATAAACTAAAGTACAAATGGGTTCGATGAGCATATGCTTTTAATTCATTGACATCTGAGATGATCACTTCATCCACCATTAGACTCAACATTCACCAATTGAACCTTTTTCTTTACAAACATATTTTCGAGGCAAATCCTGTGGTGATCATGAAAGTTCTTTGGGTCAATTACGTTTGTTCACAATCTGAGGCCTTCGAGACATTAAAAGTAATTGAAAATGATATTTCAAATTTAATTTTACATTTGAATAAAAAACATGCGAATCAAGCAGGTTTATTTGCTTGTTACCAGAAAATTAGAGTAATGTCAATTATGAAGCAGCCAACATTGAGTTATTGAAGTGTAAGAATGATACCGTTCTTGTTTGGGAAATTGACTTATAAATTGTGAGCATAATGTGATGATGATAATATGCTGAGATCTCTAATGATATACCAATTACCATATTGACATTCGCTGTATTACATAATTTCATTATTTATTATTAAGCACTTTCAATTCAACAATGCCAACAAATTAGTGGCAACAGACGCGAAATGCTGTTAATTACTAGTTGCTTGTGCGCTGTTTGGTACATATGACAATTTCAAGTGCAAAAATGTTCAACCTAACCTTTAAAAATGTCCCAACTGACACTTTAGTACTCAGTACGACTCACACAATCGCCAAAATGCAATGAGTCTGAACAAGTTGTCTCTGTCGCCAAATTCATGAAAATGATTCGTTCAATTTTCATAACCACGATTTCTACCCCCAACTTACAGAGTCGCAGGGTTTAGCATATGCCGTTACAATGTATGGTTCGCTGTGACCAAATGAACTTAACATAGCTGACAGCATGCTGTCAGCTATTCGTCGTGCACGATTCGGAGCCTAATTTAAGGCCAAACTTGGACATGCGTTGAGCTTGCGTCGGCCAAGCTGGTATATAAGTGAAGCGCTCCGAATGGGCCACCATTTGCAATCGATTGTAGGCTGTTGCGGACTGGAGATCTTTTAAATATTTTTTAAATATTTGATCCTGTTGGTCTACTACTCACCATGAATCACAACTTAGCGATTAACAATTGGTAATTTTTCTCGAAAACTATTAACCATGAATGAGAGCATAGAAAGCATCTGTCAAATGAAAAAATTCAAAGAAGACGTTTACGGTGTAGTGTTTGATATAGATCAGGAGTACTACCAATTTGATTGGCTTGAAGAAATCGAAAAGTATGTTTGGAATAGATCTTTACCTAATTCGAACATTTCATCCAATCAAACAAATCTTAAGGAAATGTTCACTTACCCAATGGCTTCCATTGATGAGTTTGATAATTCCAAGGAAAATTCACTGGACAGAAAACGTCAATTGAGACTTCTCATGTTTCTAAGCAATCTTGACCCTCGTCGCGACATTGTGCTCTACAACCGCGAAGTACTACATGACTTTTTGACAGTTTCTGCTTATTTGGTCATCATTTTGGTGTCGCTTTTTGGCAATTTGTTGGTTCTCTTCATTATTCTATCACGTCGTCACTTGCGCGCCCAAACCACAAACAAACTTATTGCCAACCTCACGTTTTCTGATTTGCTTCTCACCATGCTCAACATTCCCCTTACAATAGGTATGTCTTGTTCGGTCAATTCTAGCACTTTGTAGTATGTCCATTTATCGGGCAGATCATTAGACAAAATACAACCCACATTTCCAAAAGTTGTTCAATGGAAAAAAATTTAAGTTAAATCTTTGTGCAAATAATAATCAAAAATTGAATACATTAATATTAGTATATAGTGATTTCAATCTTGTTTCTTCGTAGTTATCATGCTTATTAACAGTACTAGCACTTACATATCGACATTGGCGATAACTAGACTTTTGACTTTCAATAAATACTTGATTCGTCACTTTACTTTAGAAAATCGATTTTCACCATACCATGAAGTTGCAACTGTTGGACAGTGTGGGCATGATATTTGGTAGAAGTACGCATAATGTAATTATTATGCCCGTGGCGTTTGATAAGCTGCTCTTGTCGATATAACATCTGTGTCGTCTGGTAGCCAATTGGCGTTAACGACAAACAAAATTACATCGGCAACAAAAGAGAATCGATTTGATTTGATCTGTCTGTCTGTGCTGTGATTGATCAAGTGGCCAGTGGCCACTGAGACCTGTAACTGAGTAGTACTTACCTGTGGCAGCCAGTGTGGTTGAACATGATATGCCTATACCATTCATGCCTATGGTAGGCTTAGGCATTCATGTGTGCGCCTTAGGAAGATGCCATTCGGTTTCTCTGTTTTAATTGTCTTTTACCGAATAGCTTTAAAAGCTTGTGGATAATGAACAGACAAATTGTTCAAACGAAATAAATTGTGAGTGCAGTTGCTAAATGTTTGATTCTGACTATAATTTCGCTTAGAAAGATTAGAAAGATAAAAGTGAGGCGCTGGCACTGATCAAGCACAAGCATACGTATCTTTTAGAATTGATTAGGTCATCATGGATGAACAATTTGAACAAAATGACAACGTTGTTAACTTAGGGTCAGAAAGTTTGCTTATAAAAACGTCTATGTCTATAGTAGGTCACATGTTACATTTTGAGAAATCAAGAATAAATAAAGCTTAAATAAAGCTTTTTCGCTAAGTCTTTGGACGGAAACACTAATTGTCGGTACATAATGGTAATACGATTATGCCAACATTACGTGTTCTACTTTAATGAGATCGAAGTTGCATTTCCAAAGTTTAAAGTTCACAGTAAGTGCTTTGGTTTATTACCAAAATAAGCTGATTATTATTATTAGGATTCTTAGCTACAAAAGCTATTTTACCAATTTTAACAAGGTCTAGTTGCCAGTAATTGTCAATTCGACTTTCTTGCTATTCTCTGGTCGATCACAAATGAAGTGAATAGTGCGGTTCAATTGTTTGCAGATATACAAATAAATTCATTAATTTTTGGATAATTCTAATGTAAATTGTTGTATACTTACTAACCCGAAACTAAATTTATTTTGATAGTGCGCCTTCTTTTCGAGAGTTGGCCTCTCGGTTCGGTGTTTTGCCACTTGGGCCCACTCGTGCAAGCGATGTCGGTATATGTGTCTACAATATCGATGGTGGTTATAGCCATTGATCGACATCAAGTGTTGTTGGGTTCTCTGCCAAAACGCCTATCTTCCACCCTGCCTAGCATTTGGACCATCGTGTTCATTTGGATCTTGTCGACCATCTTCTCAATGCCACACTTTGTCTTCAATCGAGTAATACACAAGCAGATGCATATTTGTGTGAAGCGTTGTCAAGCGATATACCCGAAGCCCGCACTTACTTACAGCCGTGCCATAACGATATTCACCGTGTTGAGTCAGTACTTGGTACCACTAGCCATCATAAGTAAACACTTAATACATAATCTGGAGCAAATGAATTAATTCCTGTTTTTTTTGTAGTTATCTGCTATACTCAAATTGGCATTCACATTTGGAAACGAGTTCGAATTGGAGCAATGACAAGGTCACAAAAGGATTCCCACCTGCAAGCCCGAAAACGAACAATCAAAATGCTCATCCTGGTAGTGATCGTGTTCGCCATCTGTTGGTTGCCTCTTAATCTTTACCATATTTATTTGGACTTCATACCAAACAGCATCTACTCAAAGAGGATCTTCATCTTTTGCCATTGGTTTGGCATCAGCTCGGTCTGCTACAACCCGTTCATATACTTTTGGCTCAACAAGCAATACAAAGAACGGGCACGTAACATTCTCCGAATGTGTTTTAAGTGGCATTGTTGCCAATCTCGCTTAGAGATAGACTGTGATCCCAGTGAGACATGTTCCAGTTATGAAAACATTCCCGCTCGAACTTATCACAGAAACAAACAAATACTAGTGATGAAGAACATCTCCCGAACCGGATCCCAAAAGCGTTCTTATTCGGATTCAATCGAAAATAGTTTTGCTTGCTCAAAATCATAAAAACAATAAATATTAATAATAATAATATTTACTTTTAATGAATCGGTAATAGTATTAACAATAACTGAATTATCAATAAATTATATTGTACAGCAACATTCGTAATTTAAAATAAGATTACAGGAAAAATTCTAATTATGACTTAACAATAATGTCAATTTGATCATCGTCATCCATTTCAAAGTAATCAATCTTTTTGTCAAATTCCATTTTATCTGAATCAAATTCTAAAACAAGATTTTCAATATTCACATCTTTTTCTTTAGCGTAATGCTCAGCCAAGTCTCTAACCAATTTAAAGCGATTAATTCGAATTGTCAACTTTTTCTTGGTGTTGTCACGCAATTGGAGTGTAACAAAAGATCGATCATTTGCAGTGGAATCATGAGAATCAGCAGAATTTGGTTTATCAACACGAGCTAACACTTCAAAAATATCTGCGACAGACAATTCGAGCGATTTTGGAGAGGACTTCGGATCCACAAGATTGTCATTTAGATAAAGAATGATATTCGATACGGGTATATTGAACTTTTGTCCAACTTCATCAAATATAGCCGATATTGGTTGAGTACGTAAAATGGAAAAACGTTCAATTCGGTTCAACCTTTTCATTTTGATTTTAATTGGTTCGGCTTCTTTCTTGGCTAAGTATTCCTTATAAAATTCGTCATCAGCATCAAAAGATTCGTCAAATGAATTTATAGCCGATTTGGAAGGAGTTTTGCTAACTTCTTTAATTACAATAGGGACATCAGCGTCAACGTTCTTTTTCAAAGATTTCACGCTTTCATTTGCCTTTTTATCTTTTGATTTACGTTTGACTTGTTTAGCAATGATCTCTTGTTCTTCATCAAAATCTAAAAAATCGGTTGAAGAAGCCATTTTCTCTTTCTTTCGGAAGGTTTCTTTAATGTCGACATTGATTTGAGTGGTCAAATTCTCAGAATAATTTTCCATCTTGTTTTGGATAGTGGAAATCACAGCTCCAGAAATAAAACTTGGACCAGTGGGATCGTCATCGTCACTCTCATCGTCGGATGGCAAGTAAACAATCCTTTTGTTGCCCATCTTGGAGAAATTATAATTGATAACAATGTAATCAAAATACAAATATTAAAAAACGCGAAGCAGTCAACGATAAACCATACTAATGCGCCTTACTAAACCGTTGACAAACACACGAAAACACGCGCAAACTCAATGGGCTCCTTTCATAGACGAGGTTAAGCATTGAGCGCCAAACGGAACGATATCAGGTTATTATTATTATGATGTATAATTTATGTGGTGTTACCGACAGAATGTAAATACGTAACGTTTTAATTAAAAATTAGTAATTTCTCTGATTAAATTGACAATTCTTTAATATTCGTTGCTTGTCCTTTTATTTCAATTACTTGTAATATTTATATAATTTCTTCTACGTCATTTATTTAGATATAAAAAAATAAATTAGCCTCACTATTCACCTTGGATTGTCAATTCTTGTAAGTCCAATGAATTAAAAAGATATTAATTGTAATTGTTAAAATATTTATTAGAAAACAAATGAATAACTTGAATAATTATTAAGTAAAATCAGTCAATATAAAAGTGATATAAATAAGAATAAATAATAGAACCATAATAAAACGAAGTTCACTGATTGAGTTTGACATAGTTGGCAGGGAATAGTCCCACTTTGCCACGACAATGTCCTCGCCACCAGCCGTCATCGATCATTTCAATGTTTGTTATTACCTCGTCGGGGTCAAAGCTAATTTCGTCTGACTCAGCAGCTTCGTAGTCGTATAGAGCAATTGCCGTGACGCCATGATCAACAGAATTTGAAGAACTATTTGAATCAACCTTTGAAACTTCTTCCTCTTGCCAGACATTCTCTTCGTCTTCATCTTGCCCGGCGGTTACATTCTGTTGAATCGAGGGCTCAGCTATTGTTGTTGTTGGTCTCACTGGTTGGACCTGTTCTTCAGACACAGGTGGCACAAAAGGTGTGCTTATATTTGTTTCAGGTGATAATGGGACCTTTTGAGGAGATGGACTTTTTTCCAGTACTGGAAAAACGCTAACTCCAATTTTGTTAAAATGAGGACTTTTTAGAGGTGATTCGTCTTCATCACTTGAAGAATCCTCATTGTCTTCGTTGTTTTGTTCCAATGACTCATTCTCCTTAAGTTTTGCCTGTCTATCATCTTCATCCCGACGAGCGACTTCTTTCTCAATTTTTTCTTGGTCAATTCGTCTTTGCCTTTCACTTTCCAATTTCTTTTTCGATTCAGTCTCATCTTGTTTTGCTAAATTTTCGAATCTTGCCCGCAATGACTTAGCATCACCTTTGATAGCCTCTGATTTCGGTTGGTTAGCATTTTGCTGTTCTTCAATTTTCCAGTTGTGAGCAGATTTGTCTTTCCGATCATTTTCGAGGCCAAATTTGCCACCGAAACCTTTGCTTGCATCGATTTGTGAAGAATGTTTTTCCACTGTTTCATGATGTTCCCAACCAACAGCCGATTTATCGACCCGATCTTTCTGAACACCAAATTTTCCCCCAAACCCAACTGAGTAATCTTAACATGAAAAAACAAAATGAGATAAAAATTAAATAATTAAAAAAACAATATTCTAGTATACCTTTCTGTGATTCATGTTTATCTACTTTTTCATGATGTTCCCATCCAACTGCAGATTTGTCCACACGATCCTTCTGTACACCAAACTTTCCTCCAAATCCAACAGAATAATCTGCAAATTAATTAATTATTTAAATAAGATATTTTTTAAAACAACTTAAATATTTTAAAAACATTGAATAAATATTTATTTAATATACCTTTCTGTGATTCATGTTTATCTACTTTTTCATGATGTTCCCATCCAACTGCAGATTTGTCCACACGATCTTTCTGAACACCAAACTTTCCACCAAACCCAACAGAATAATCTTTAAAATAAAAGCATGTTATGCGAAATAATAATAAACATAAAAAATAAGTACCTTTTTGTGACTCATGTTTATCAACTTTTTCGTGGTGTTCCCAACCAACAGCTGATTTATCGACGCGATCTTTCTGAATACCAAACTTTCCTCCAAACCCAACAGAATAATCTAAAAATAAATTAAAATTACCCAGAATTTAAAAAGTTAGAAAATACCTTTTTGTGATTCGTGTTTATCAACCTTTTCATGGTGTTCCCAACCAACCGCAGATTTATCAACTCGGTCTTTTTGCACACCAAATTTTCCACCAAAACCAACCGAATAATCTACGCAAATATTAAATTTAGAGAACAAACGAGAAGTAAAATGAATTGCTTACCTTTTTGTGATTCGTGTTTATCAACCTTTTCGTGGTGTTCCCAGCCAACCGCAGATTTATCAACTCGGTCTTTTTGCACACCAAATTTGCCACCAAAACCAGCGGAATGGTCTTTTTGAGAAGCATGGGATGCTAATTTTTCATGGTAATCAAATCCAACTGCTGACTTGTCGACACGGTCTGTTTGAACCCCAAATTTTCCACCAAATCCATGCTTGAGGTCTTTCTGCGATTCATGAGCAAATTTTTCCCTTGATTCCGAATCCTCCTGGTTTACTTCGCTTCTAAGTTGATCAAGGCTATATAAACCAACAAAGTAATTGCAAACAACAACAATAAAAATCAATCATTTGTACTTAATAGCAGCAGCAGTCCTTCCAGAGCCTTCAATTGTTTTCGAGCCCCAGCGTTGGTCTTGTTCGCTAATATCATTCTTAAACAAGCCAGAATAAATTGAAGTATTTAAAATAAATATACTATATTTGATTTATCAGGCATACCACAAAGTCAGGGTCGGTATCCCAGTCATCTGCACCGTCGCCATTATTAGTTGATTCAGTTTTCACGTATTGGCTAGCTCTCCACATCATTAATTAAGTTTGTTTGTAAAATAAAAGATTGCTTTTACAATGTTAATTCTTCTTGCGCACCAGTGGGTGAATCAGTGCGATTTTGTCGGTTGCCACTTGACACGCCTAATCGACAGTAGGTTGTCAACAAAGCAAACGCTCTATTGTGATGATAACCATATATGTTTTAGAAAACACAAGATGTAAAAGTAAGAGAAGGTGCATAGAAAATTGTTGAAAGGAAAACAGAATTTAGTATAGTAAGTAATTGATAAAAAAAATAACAAACTATAATGGTCAATGATTGTTCATAAATGGTCAGAAGACTATGTGAAGAGAACACAGGTGGCAGTTTAAACATCAAACATCAAATAACAAACCAAACAAGAAGCCGTCATCACTTTTGCCTATTTCCATCCAAGTTGCATTGGCAAACACGTGACTAAAACCATATGGAAAAACACTGCTACAGACGAATTGTGGAATTGTTATTGCATTGCAGCCATCAATTTCATTCATCCAACAATTTCAACTACCAATTCTACAAATAATATTCATAACTATTTTCAATCTGCAATGAATCAAAAGAATTTTTTATTATTTAATAGAGCTTTTTTGTTTGTGAAATCTAATGGAATTTCAGGCTTTCAATTCACCGTTCGTTATTTGTCTGCCTCGCAGACCCAGTCAGATCACTTAGAAAAGAAGGATTTGTTCCCTGTGCTCAACATTTTGCCGTATTCTAACATAAAGAAGGAACATAGGATACCATTTAGAAGCGAGGTAATTGTTTTTATTATTTATAGAGTTTAATTTTTTTCATATAGACTATTAGTCCTCGATACAAAAGAATGGCTATTAATCAAGACTGGGGAAATGTTTGGCCAGCTGCACGAACATTTCATCCTGCATCAGTTCCACTCCCAATTCACATGAGTTATGTCGATGATAACAAACTTGTACCGCCAATTGGAAAGTTTAATAATCCTGAACTACTAAAGATTCCCAATTTTTTGCATCTTACTCCTCCGGTTGTAAAAAGACAATGTGAAGCTTTGAAGAAATTCTGTACAGCCTGGCCTAAAGAGTTGGGGTCAGATAAAGATTGTGACACCCATTTTCCAGTTACAGTAATCACAAAAGATTTCGTTTTTTCGGGTCCTTCTCTTCGATGGCCAGATTCTCGAGTTGTTGAAATTTCTGTAAAACTTTGCGATTTGAAGCTAGATTATCATTCTAAGGATAAGATGAAACGATTACTTTGTCACCGTTACAACCCGGAAACTGACACAATCAGCATTCGCACTGAAAACTGCCCCTTGAGAAAGCAAAACTACGACTACGGTCAATATCTGCTGACTGCTCTCTACTTTGAGTCTTGGGTAATGTAAACTCATTAAGGTCAAATGATTTATTTTTGAACTTTACAGAAAACTGAATCTTGGGAATCTGAAAAAGAATATTCCGACTGGGAGAAATATTTTTGGGAGAAAAGCAAATCACGCCAGTCGATAAGTGATTATTTCAGAAAAGTGAATCCTTCTAAATATAGTTCTGAGGAAGAAGTACTAAAGAATGAGAAAGTACAAATTTATGCTAAAGCAGTTTCTGACTTGTGTAGTCAAAAAGAGTCAGTAGACACACTGAACACCTATAAGGAAAGTGTTCTCAAGTTGGTTTTTTGACTGGATACACAACAGCTGGCTAAGAAGATTATCACACTGGCCTGAGTTTGTAATATGTAAATAGCTGTTCGTTGATCACCTGATTATAATTATAACTAGTAGCTCAAATAAAGATTTAACATCGCACTAAGAGGTCTTATGACATTGTAAAATATTTAATCATAAGTGATTAAATACTTTTGCAAGCAATCGAACACATGATATGCCAGACGATGCGATTAACGGATCGATATTTGAACGATGTTCTCTTTAAAATCCGTGCCACTGCAATGGTTTCTATTTTTGAACTATCTTTTCAACTTAATTTGTTTTGTCACATATGTACGGTCAATTAAAATGTTCCATATTCTGCCACTGATTTTGGCTTTTACTGCAGGTAATTATAGTTTTCATTGGCATAATAATCAATATATTTCATTTAGCAACGTCCGAAGTAATTCCTTTTGACTATTCCACTTTGACCGCCAACGGTTTTGTCAATGTTCGGCCAAATGCTCATATGTTTTGGTGGCTATACTTTGCATCAAAGTTAACTCCGTCTGGATTTGTGAAGCAACCTCATAGTGAAAATTATCCCACTATAATCTGGCTGCAAGGAGGTCCAGGCGGAAGTTCTACTGGCTTTGGTAACTTTGAACTAGTTGGTCCTCTTGACAGTGATCTTCGAATTCGAAACACCAGTTGGATACAATATGCTAACTTACTGTTCATCGACAATCCAGTCGGTACCGGATTTAGCTACGTAACCCAAAACGATGCTTATGCGCCAAATAACGAGGTTGTTGCTAGTGACCTTGTGGTGTTATTGCACCATTTTTATGAACTGAATCCCACTTTACATGTATGTCCACTTTAATGCAATTTCGGTGATTTTCTCAAGTTCTTATAATTTTTTGTATTAGAGCAGTCCACTATACATATTTTCTGAGTCTTACGGCGGGAAAATGGCTGTTACCACGTCAATCTTTCTGTGGAAAGCTATCCAAAAGAATCAAATCAAGTGCAACTTCAAAGGTTTAGTCTTGGGAGACCCATGGATTTCACCTTTCGATTCTGTATCCACTTGGCCTCAATACCTAAAATCATTTGTAAGTTTATTCGAAATTTAGTCATAATTGTATAATTGATTGGTTTGTTACTTAGTCGCTAATTGATGAGAATCAATTCGAGGACCTGACTCACAAGATGGTTCAAATGGATTATTTACTGAAGCATGGCCAATTTGAAAATGCCACCAAGTATTGGTCATTTTTGGAGAGGGTCATTCGCGAATATACTTTTCGAAGTAATTTTTACAACGTGATGAAACACGATCTTCTTGTGGATCAAAGTCACGAGGAAAACTCGGAACAAGACTTGTTCCAACTCTACAAGTTGGGCTACTTCTACGAAAATGACCTCGAAACTTTAATGAATACCAAAATAAGAAGCATTCTCTCGATGTAGGTGAAATGCCACTCTCTTATGAATTCATTTGATCACTTGATTTATTCAACCTAGATCCCAGGATTCAATATGGGGCAGTCAGATTTTGGAAGTATTCAACAGCCTTATGGGGGACTTCATGAAGCCAGTTTTGGACGATGTACAATATATTCTAAACAACTTGCCTATTAAAGTGGTGGTTTATAATGGACAGTGGGACCTGATTGTCAACGTTTTGGGAACCACTAACTGGGTGAACAAACTGAAGTATGATGGGGCGGACAAATTCAAAACTAGTCCCAAAAAAGTTATAGAAAAGGACAATGAAGTTCTTGGCTTTTACAAGTCGCATGGAAAGTTCTCGTTCTATTGGATTCTCAAGTCAGGCCATATGGTTCCCAAGGATGCAAGTGATGCATCACTAAAAATGCTGATTAACATTTTGCAAAACAAATGAACTTGACAGGTTCAATGGACTCATCATAATAGGTAATCAATTCAATTTGCTAACTTTTGGTATTCAATAAATGCAAACACAACTTTACACTTGTCAGGTGGCATACAGTCCTACAACATCGGTTAGTCTTTGTTTGGGATATTCTATGAATTTTTTTGCAAACTGCTAAATTCTATTCGCAAATTGTAAAAGTCATTTTGCTCCGTCAAATTTATACTTGAATAATTGATGTGGTGATATGGCATTGTAACTTTAGCACAGATAAGCTTACGTTCCAGCAGTTACATTTATGTTTGGTGCTATAGCAGTGCTATAGCAGTAGAATTGTTAAGACTGCGAATGTTTGACTATAGTTGCCTCGAACACATAGTGCCATAATCTACCGGTAATCTGCCAACTCTGAGGTCAATGGGAATCAGTGACGATTCAAAAGTTGGTCATTTTCACTTGGCATCGTTAATTTAATTTTAGTGTATGCTTAAATTGGTTCATTTGTTAAGGTTCGTCAATAATGTTCAGCTGAAGCAAGATGAGTTGATTGGAACGAAGCGCACTTAGTGATCGAGTCAATATTAGTGTGTGTTAGTGATCTGGCTTTGTTTGGCTCGATCGAATGTGACATCAACAGTTGAACAGTTGATTGTGACTTGAGAGCAGAACAAACAACAAGACTGTATTTAATTAAGCCGACTGTGGCATCGAGATCGTGTGGACTGCTAAGTGCTGTCACTACGGCTAGCACTGATTTAGACGTGGCCAGAGATAAAGATGTTTACCAGACTGGCTTGATAGCTCACCGATCAGTGTGCTGGCCAACTGCTTTGCACTTTATCTTATCCTAATCAGTAGAATGAGCCAGCGATATGACACACCAAATAGCATTGCTGTAGTGTTGCGATCCAATCCTTGGACGCAAGCAAATACATCGGCTGTCATTAATCAGACCATTGACGAACGCAATACCAATTTTAGTTGGTCCGTGTTCGACTTGTCTTCTCCGAAGTTTTGTCTCGATTTGGTCAGTAAGTTTGTTTGTGAAACCATTAGCGGTACAGTGTCAACTTTCTGCTTCCTTTTTGGTGGGCATTTTCCAGACCGGTTTATTGTTTACCTGTGCCAGTTAATGTGCCAGCTTGCCAATCAATCAATCTTAACCAACAAATTTACACTTATTTGAACTAATTACCTTGATCGGTACAGCAAGATCTCGTTACAAACCATAAATGGCACTGTTCACACCAGGTTTGTCCTTAAAGTTGGATTATTTGGTCAGATTGACTTGCATTACATAATTCTTTACAGAAATGAATTGTACCAGGTTCGAAGTGAGCGATTGCCTTGACAATGGTCAAACAAATGAAGAAATCGAAGATGACTCCAATCACCGAGTGGACGATGGAGAATTGGTGCACACTCTGGCCATCGGTCAAAATAGTAAAAATGGCTTTCGATCCGACTCGAGTGGGGAGATTGATAATCTAATTGCGATTCCGCCCTTAGATATACAACTTGCAAGGTTAGCCTCAACTTGCCTTTACAAGGCCTTATTTAACATTGCATGCGAACGATATCTAGTAACTAGATTCTAGTTGACAGATTAGAATTAGAAATTAGAAAGTAGTTTGATGAAATGAAGTGGTGATAGGTAGGTGGCGCTGTTTTGTTCCGAGTGTTCCTGAGAAGTTTGTCAATGAATCAGCTCTGATTTTTTTTACTTTGATTCATAGCCATGAAGCATTGCGGTTTGGTGTTGTGCGTATTGTATATACCTGAAATGATTGACTGACCATAAATTTTCACACATTTCAGACACTTTACACTTGTTCAACCACCAAACCAGTAGTGTCATATACTTATAAGTAATGATGTATTTCTTTGCAATTAGCGAACGCATGCCAGACCCAGATTCTATGAAGATGTTTGTTGGTCAAATTCCCAAAGATTGGTCTGAAGAAGACTGTCGCCACTTGTTAGAACCTTATGGAGCAATCTATACACTTAACATTCTCAAAGACAAGGACACCCACAAAAGTAAAGGTACGTTTATTTTTACATTGTTTACTATTGATAATTCCCCGGCTGCCAGTTTCTACGATCGATCCTTTAAAAATTCTATTTTACGACATGAATGCTCGGAGTCCACTTGTTAGCATAATGCAATTTTAACAAATCAATTCGAATGTTCTGCCTCGATTACATGAGCCCTAACCTTTGACTCAATTAGGTCTAATCTGCTTAGTGCCCATTGCCACTTGGTTAATGGTTTGCTTTATTCGATTTATGTTTTCACCAGTACTGGTGAGCAAATTAATGGCAATTGGATTATGCTTTGTCACTCAGGATGAGGCTATCAAGTATTTTCAATTGCCTTTTAAGTTGCAATGTAAACCATTTTCGGTGCGTTCTCTCCCTCATCAAATCAAAATCAATTTCTGTTTCACATTAAAAGAATTGATTTGTTTGGGCGTTTGCAAAGAGAGTAGAGAGCGAATCGATATGGTATAACTCAATTTAATTGATTGCTTCATTAGGGTGCTGGTCAAGTAGTTCGTTAACGCCTATGGCGTAATACTTTGAATTGCTATAAGTGAGCTTTGCAGTCAAATATAATTAATCTCTAATGGGTCAGTGTCACTATTGCTTTCTGACCAGAGTGCTCATATTGCTAGATCTCAATTAGATCCGATCCGTGCAATGGTGAATGCATTAAAAGTACACTTAAGTCCACAGCAAACGACTTGAATTGACTTCTGACTAAACATTCGGCGGACAATTCGGTTGTTTAATATGAGTTCACGCTCTGTATTTCCAAGTTCTCACTAGGAGGGTGTTTGATTCCATTCCAAAGTTGTGTTGTCTCGCCACTGGCAAGTGTTCAGGATTACACGCTCCATTAGCTGGTCTACTAATTGACTCGCACTAATGGAAGGAAGGCAATTTAGTACCAGTGCAGCGAAGGCAATAAACGGTTGCACCGGGCAAAGGCTTTACTCAATCAGATGGCATTTCCAGTGCGAACCACTCCATTAGTGATCCACTAAGCCAATCGATCTGTCGAATGAGCTCAACGGGTTCGTGCAATTACTTTCACTTAATTCCACTTGGCCTAAGTGTTTTGAATGGTAATTGGGTTTAGAATTCGTGGCGGTTCACTTGTAGACTCTGTCAGCTGAATTGAGAACGACTTCTCTTGATGGGCCAAGTGCTTCAACTCGAGCTATATAAAACACACAAATCTCTGTCTCTTATCTGAAGTGTCTGCATTGATTTACATTAAACTAAACAGATGCTTTGTCTTAGAATGTTGCTTTATAAACAAATTGCCTTTCTGGCTCAGTTCTGATGTCTTGCTGTTCTTGCTCTGTTTGTCTTTGCAATTGTGTTAATTGTTGTCTTTTTCCTTTCTGTTGCATAGGCTGTTGTTTTGTCACCTACTACACTCGCAAATCGGCCCTCGATGTATGCACAGACCATAATGACCTGTACCCCTGTCAATAATCACTTCTCTTCTCCAGGCTCAAAATGATTTGCACAACTTGAAAAAGTTGCCTTCGGTAAGTGTTCTATTCTCTTGTTGCCGTAAATTCTGTGTCTTTTCCGATCGATTGTTTGCAATGTGTCACTAAGTTTTTATTTATTTTTGATGTTGAACACATGATTGTCTTAAATTGATTCGAATCTTTAGAATACCGATTATATGAAAAATTGCCTGCACACTTAGCGCCATACATGCATCTCGACTCGAGATTCTCGAGTCACAAATAATAATGCCTTGCTTATGAAGAATGCATTGAGGCATGGCCAAATTAATGAGAAGACCGAACCAATTAGGTCTTGTTAGTTGTTAGTTCATATTGAGCTTGCACAATTTGCGAGGTGCCAACTTGCTACTGCAAAGTTCGCATTGAACGCCACAGTGCTATTTGCATGTTAAGTTTTCGAAGCAGAATTCTGTCTGAGACTTCTCAGTGAAGCACCAAACTGCAATGGCTTGTCAATAGTTCATTGGGGAGAATGTAATTAGTCCCCTAACCAAAATATAATTATGATTGGCCGTTGTGCCTTCCAACAAGTCTTGTCTCTCACCTCTGCCTCTTGTGCTGCTGTGCCGTTGTAAACAGTTCCAACAGTGGATGGACTGGTGGCGAGTGCAATCAAATGAAGTGGCAGCGGGAAAGTAAAAGTGATCATCACGGGAGCATGTGCACAAATTAAATAATTTCTCCTTATTGCTGATTAGCTTTTATTGAAAGAGCAAATCAAAAGGCGGACAAAGTTGGCCGAGGGCCGGCTTATTTGACTCGATAATATGGTCGTGTCGTGTCGCCTCACTCACTCGAATGTTAATAGCTTTGCCCAAATATTATAGATTTGCCAATGGCCGGGCATAGAGTAACTTGTTTGCAAATAAGCCACCGAGCCATCTAATAAGCCAATATGGGCGCATCTTCAGTTTGAAGTGTAGTCACATTGGCGGCATGTGTAAACAGTGTTGGTTGCACTTGGCGCAACTTTGCTCTGTTCAATAAGCTGCCATCAT
Source organism: Rhizoglyphus robini (assembly GCA_023373905.1). Lineage (NCBI taxonomy): Eukaryota > Metazoa > Arthropoda > Arachnida > Sarcoptiformes > Acaridae > Rhizoglyphus > Rhizoglyphus robini. The sequence goes on along the minus strand of JAKIJQ010000001.1, from coordinate 4,696,285 downwards.
TGCTGTGAAAGTATTATATTCTAATTTGCCTCGCTCAACCACCGGCAGCGTCCTTTCTCCTAATTGCACTGCGAATCTGTTCAGAGCTGTTGCCTGTGCATGGCGGGCTGAGCCAATAATTACGGTTATTGTCGAAAAATCGATCATCTCACCAAATTAATGGTCTTTTCATAGTTGTCAGCATCATGCCAGTCTGTGGCTTTTGTGCCCTGGCAGAAGTCGATATCGAGTGATGATCTCACCGTGACAGAAAGGCAAGCGCGATTGTACCTTATACAATCAGCCATCGATTGTTTTCGTTGGTTACCGGTTCGAGCACCGTTTGCTAAGGTTACTTGAGGTGCTTCATGACTTTCTTCTATCTCCTTGTCAGTGGAGTGTTGTGTTTGTTTTACTGCTAAGAAAACAGCTCTCAATTGTCAAGCTGAGTTGCTGCACAGCTTGTGTCGCCAATGTGACGGTGACAACAGGCAGCGTCACGAGTAAATTAGCACGACACTCTTTTGATTGCCACCGGTGGTCGATTGGTTCATTTCCTGGTGCTGCAGTCGGTCGTTTGGTCTCTGTCTCCTTGTTTGTCACTTTGTCACCGTTCTATTCGTACCTTTTGTCAATTGCCTTGCTGCTATTTCTTTCTATTTCTTTGACTAAATGTGACTTAATGTGATTCTGTAATGGACACTTCAAGTGGCCACTAGTCACTTGGCTCTTAATATCGAAGTCACCACATGGCCCACTGGAGCTATGTTACCAAAGCAAATTTCTTCCTCTCTCGAAAGTCAACTTGCACCTGGCTGCTCTTCACTAATGCCTGCGTCCCCTTGCAATCCGTGCTTAAATGGTCCATCAGATGGCAATGATTTGTTGGTGAGACAGGCCAAAGATTTGATTGTCGCTGCTGCTGCTTCAGTTCTTCTTGGTGAAAATATGGCCAGCGCTACCAATGCAAGTGCTTGTCAGGTTTTATTTTCACCAACGAATTCTTTACTCGCTCATCAGTACTGTGGTTGTTCCGTAGCCGACACATTGGTTCGAACGATGCCACAAAGCAATCTTTTCTCGGTATGACTTTGTTCATTGCCCCATGGCTGCAAGCGAGTTCGTTTGCGTTAATAACATTTATTTCAAATTAAATGCTTTCAATTGATAATTAATTTGTTTTATCTTAGTGTCGCAATCCAATTCAGATGAAACCAGCTGATAACGAAAACAAAAACGGTAATCTTGACATTGTTGAAATTTTTGAATTTAAAAGTTTTCTTTAGATCGAAAGCTTTTTGTAGGAAAATTGCCCAAGTTCATGAAAGAAGCAGATATTAGCACTACATTTGCCAATTATGGCATAGTGGAGGAATGTGTGGTACTTCGAGACAGCAATGGCCAGAGCAAAGGTTTGTTTGCATCTTGCATTTGACACTTAGCTAATTGTCTTTTTTTATTATCAGGATGTGCCTTTGTGACATTTTCTACTCGGGCTAGTGCTTCTAGTGCCATTCGAGCTTTGCACCAAACCAAAACATTGGAGGTGAAGAGAGTGAACTGTTTGCAAGATTTACTTTTGATTTACACCTTTCTTTTCTAGGGCTGCACTTCGCCGATTGTAGTCAAGTTTGCTGAAACCAGTAATAAAGAGCAAAAGAGGCTTAGAAATGAGACTATTTCACCAGTTTTGCACTCTCTCTGTGCGCCTCAAGCATCAATTCAGCCTTGCATCACTGGATCATCATTACTGGACAATTCCTATTTCAACTTAATCAAGGCTCAACAGCAACAATTGATGTCGCTTACTCTTCCTCAGCAGTACATCACACCCGAGATGGCCTATTCAAGTCCAATTCTTTTTAGTGGAAATAAATTGCCCTTGATTTCAAATCAAATTTTGAGCAACTCTAGTCCCACCATAAACGCAAACAAGTTAATCGCATCTGATCCTTTATCAATAGCATCGTTATCCACCTTAGCGAATTTTCCGAATTCTTACTCAGCACTCACTCCCATTGCAAAGCTAGGGTCCACTATGATCAATTCAAAACAAATGGAAGGCCCAGACGGCGCCAATCTGTTCATATATCACTTACCAGGTAGAGTAAATATTAATTTGTACCAAGTTAACAATCGTTTACTATTTTTTCTATTTTCAGCCGAATATACAGATGTCGATCTAGTAGGTCTGTTTTCGCCATTCGGAAGCGTCATTTCTGCCAAAGTGTTTATTGACAAGAACTCGAATCTGAGCAAATGTTTTGGTAAGCTTTTATTTATTCATTTCTTTGTTTAAACTAAATCAAATTGCTAGGTTTTGTGTCATATGACAATGCTGAGTCTGCGCAAGCGGCAATCCGGTCAATGAATGGCTTCCAAGTACTGAACAAGCGACTTAAAGTACAACTGAAAAAGGTACGAGATCGACCATACTAGATCGATGCGAGGGTAAGTTGAAGGATGTTTGAATTTAAAGAACAGATTGCCTGTATGTGCACACATTTCCTTCATGTTATTTTGTATGCTTTCTTTTGTTATTTTGTCTGTGTTATGTTGATGTCCTAGAACCAAATCTTTCTCCATGTTGCTGTTGCTCTCAACTACTAATAGAATATTTCCTCTTTATGAGTTTACATATTGTAGCTTGGGCATACAAGGCACATCAATGATTGATGCATATATTGGAATAAATACTCGCGTTGTTTATATTTAGTCCCGTTTATTGATGTCTTCTCTACTGGTGCTTTCGTACGTGCACATGACCCAAGCCAGACCAGCACTTTTCCTGTTTGCCTGTTTGGCCTAGCTTCGGCCTATTTGTTTATATTACTCACTGAACCAGTTGATTTGACCTGAATGACTTCATTTGTCCACATGCACTCCTAACGTCACCCTTCCCCTGTGCCATCTCGCCGGTAGTATAGCCCCTCTGTGTCGGTCTTTGTCTATTTGTTGAATGGACCTAACCATCTAACTGCAGTGCACACAATGACTTAACTAACTCAATGCCTGACAATCACTGACACAGCCTTGCTTTATGCCTTTATTTCTATAATATCAATTGAGTGTTCCTGCCTGTGGACACGAATCCTTTCTTCTGGAGACCACTTGTGCTCGCACTATCTACTGGCAAATTGGCCAATAATGGCCACTTTCACTCAATGTTGACTGCTTTGCATGTCTTTCCATGCCAGGTGTCCATTGTAATTGCTCTATGGTCGGCAAATGTCAATGTTCTCTCGAGCCAAACTCGAAAGAACTATTACACTAATCTTTAAAATTAATGCATTGTTCTTATGACAAACAAATGTAAGTAATGGGATAATATATATGCAAATAAAGCAAGTTATCAACAAAGAAATGAGTTATTTAATTGAATGTACTATCGATTGACATGCAATATGTCATCCAGGACAAGCGCCATTTTAATCTGGCTGATGTCGATCTGTCCATTGCACATTGGACATTGCGTTTCGAAAGAGAGAATTTTCAAAAAGTGTGACATGATTGCTGGAAAGTGACAATTGGGACATTTGGTGAGATCTTGCTTCACAATATGAAGACCTGATGCAATGCAGTACGGAATGGCATTTCGACAGGTATAACAGGTGAATTCGTTTTCTTTGACATTATCGTCACAATAGGGACACGGTGTGGAGGCTATCTCTAACTCATCCTGAAGCTCTTCGCCAGACAACTGCACTCCAGGCGACTTCCGTACCAAAATCTCTATCTTCCTTTTAAACTTTGGGTCCACCTTGTCACGAGTTTCAGATTTCATTAACATTTGAGCAAACTTAAGTGCATTCTTGTGGAAACCTGCTCGTTGACATTCAATGACTAAAGTGGTGAGGATTTGAATTGAATCTATAATAAGAATATAAAATGTAAGTAAGTGTTCATTGAAAAGTCATACGAACGTGAGGGAAACTTGTTTATATTATCACCAACTCTGATAAGTAACTTTGAGCTGTTTTTGTGGTTTCCCGCTCGAATCCATATCTGAAATAATAAAAATATATTATGTATTATTAGTACTGATCCACAAGTCTTTAGTGTAATACTTTGGCAAGCATATAACTATGGATGAGCAGTAAGCCAGAAGACATTTCCGAAGGAATGGCAATATCGTTTCGTCTAAGTTCGGAGCACATGCCAAACAATAGTTGATGTGAGTTGCGGTAGTTGCCCAAATTTTGCTCTTCTCGGCTGATGATGATCGCTGTTTTGGCTGCTTCCTTGTAGTGTTCCAACTTCATATACAGCTTGAATAGATATTTGAAGTCTTTGGGCAAGCCATCTGTTTCACCCATAAGAAAGTCCAAAATGAGACGCGTTATTTGCTCGTCTTTGGCGTTTGCAGCTGCATCTATTGCCAAAGTGAGTGACTCGCTTTCGTGTTCAATCGAGTTGGATGCTGCTTGGAGCAATAGTTTCACTCCTTTCTTGTACAACTTGGCCAGACAGAAGAACTTTCCAGCCTTCAATGCATTGTTCTCTTGTTCATAAAAAATTGCCACGCTGCGAAAGTCTTGTTGGTTCTGTTGATCTCCGTAGTCCTCCAAGATGTCTGCATAAGTATCCATCTCGTTGATTGTCTTGGCCAGGTTGTATGCGTCTTCAAAGCACTTGGATATGACTAAAAACTCAATAGCCGTTGTCATGTCGTTTCGTTTTTGGAAATACTTGGCAATCAGTTTTGCTCCCTCGATAGATCGCTTTTCACGCACAACTTTAACTGCTTCTCCGGGATTATTAAGATAATCTAAATAAATGCGCACCACGTCGAGCCACTGCCCAGCCTTTAAATAAATCTCCAATGCGGCTCGAAATTGTCGTTCATTTTCCTTCATCTTTGCGTATTGGCATAAGATCTCGCCGTCTTCGATATTGGACAGCAAACCAGTCAGTTTAGTTACATTTTTCACCTTCAAATATAGTTCGGCGGCTTTGTCAAGCATATTGCACTTTTCGAACAAAACAGCCGCTTCTTGCAAGTATTTGAGACTTTCCAAAATAAAGGCACACTCTTTGACCAATTCTGGCTCATTGAGTTCGGTGGCAATTGACACTCCTCGCTTGATATCGCCACATCGAATCGCATTTCTTGATATACCACTTTTACAAAGCCGAATGTGTTTTTGGACAGAGTCACTATCGGGGTTAGTTAAAGTGTCTATAGCAATTTCAAAATTATCCAACGCTTTTTGATAGTTTTGAGCGTACTCTTCGTGTTGAGCCAATTCTCGAGAAATAAATGAAATCTCATTAGGGGCCAAGTGACGAGCAAGTGCCAATGCTTCGTCCCAGTGAAATAAATTTTTTCTCATTTCTAACGCACGCAATGGCTTCGATGAAGAGAGGAACAGTTTCTGGGCTAAATCAAATTTGCTCAACATTTCCGCCAAATAGCCACAAAATAGACTTTGTTCTTCTTCTTGTTTGTACTGCAACAAGGAATGGACTAAGCCAAACTTTTTCAGTTGCTGATAGACTCGAATGGCAACATCTACTTCCAAGTCAAAAAGTGCTGCTGTCCCAAGTTCTTCCCACAATTGGTCATCGTTCAAGTAACTACAGATTTTCATTGCGTCTTGAAATCGTCTCAACTTGATGATGTTTCGAAGCACCTCTCTTTGCAACAAATCACTCGCATTAGACTTAAATGAGTAATCGTGCGTTGAGAGAATGAAATTGGAAGTTTTTCCACTTTTAGTCTGACAAACAATCACTCCATTGTAAAGAAGAAGCGGAAATTGGCCGGTGGGAATTTTCATTTTGCCCACGTACTCTACTTTAGCACCCTCAACGGTATTGCGCGGAGCCGAGTATACATGAATGAATTTGGAGTCACAAATAGTGAACACACATTTATCACTAAGCCAACTTTCCCAAAGAATTTTCAGTGGCTTTGGTGGCACATTTTCTGCAGCGATTTGAATGCAACTCTCGTTGTACACATTATATACAAAGATGTCATTGCGTTCGTCGAGCAGGACCAGTCGGGTTCCGTTGAGATTGGATTCAATAGTTTGCACTCCATATGAGTGGCGGTAAATTACTGTTGCGTTCCAGTCTTCTATCACAAAATATGCAATTTGTCCATTTGCCAGCGAGTAAATAAGGAAGTCGTTAGTGAGACATAAAGAAGTAACATTGGACTTTTTGACTGAGGCGTCATTCGCATCGGGATACACATACACATCGCGCCGTCCATTGGAAACATCTTGTTTGTTTTTCTCTATTGAATGAAATTGAAGAGTGCCGTTGGTAAACTGCACTGCCACATAATTTCCATTCAATTTCACATTTCGTACTATACCAACATACTCGTGTTCACTGGTGAGCATATTCATAATTTCATTGCCAGTTAAGCTATAGAACCAGATCTTGTTATTCATTGCTACCGCCAAATGAAATGGGCCAATGGCAATATGGGATGGTTCGATTTCAATTCGCACAATAATCACCGAGTCTTGAACGTCTTCATGCACATTAAAGACGGTAACTTCCAATAATGAGGACAGAAATGCCAAACTAGTTCCATAATTGTCTCCCAGAATTTTCAGTTGTGACAAATAGACATGGATCGTGCCAGTAGAGGAAACGGCAGCTAACAGTTGTCCATCACTAGTCCAGTCCAGAAGCTCAATTGAGGGCTCGTCGTCCACAGTAAGCACATGTTCGATATCACTGTGGTCTTGTAGGTTGAATATCTTTACACTGTGATATAAAATAATTGAAAGCAATTAAACTAAATCAGAACACACACATACTTGTTTTCCGAACATGTTGCTACTCGATCAGAGGCCGGGCAAACACTTATTGTGTTCAATAGGTCCTTGTGGGCTTTGATTTGATACAACTCAGCGCCAAAATTCTTAAAGCATGTGGATACAGTTACAACTAGCCCGGAATTGAAAGCCACAAATAAGTTTCCGTTGGCATAGCAGTAGTAGTCAACTATGCTTCCGTACCAGTCTTGAAAAGTCATAATGAACGGATTTTCACTGTCCTCAATGCTCACCACATAGAGCAAACGTTTATTGATTACCAGTGCTACACTGTTTGGTTCTGAAGAGTTCACTTTCTCGTCGTAGTAAGAGTGCACAAACTTTACGTTCGATGGTTCACCTTTAAGTGAATTGATGCAAAGTGTATCACCTTGTTCGTTGCTAACAGTGAGCACTTTATCTTCGCCAACTAAAGCAATTTGATTCGCTTCGCTCCATGCTCCGCTTGTTATCTTTTTAGTGTGTTTGCCAAGAATAGGGATTTTTCTAGAAGTTTGATTATTATAAATTAAAATACTGCCCTTAGCAGTTCCAATAAAAAGCAACGACTGGCTTGATATTGACCAGATAATTAAAGATAAAGCCTCCTTTATGCCCGAATCCACTTGCTGGAGACGATGTGTGCTAGCATTCCACAAGAAAATCAAAGGCGATCGATCTGTTATGATTGCAAGCAAATCTCCTTCTAAATTCCAAGATAAACCAATGCAAAACCTATAAATTCGAATTAAAATGAATGAAAGAAAGGGGAATCAGTGATACTTGCCCAAAAAGGTTAATCTGGTCCACATGCTCGCCATGTCGATTGTAAATGTTGACCGTGTTGTCAATTGCTACTGCCAAGTATTTTGATTTTTTGTTTTGCCATTTAAAATAAACAGAATCACTTGCATTCAAAGTACACTGGATCGAGTAGATTCTCTTCATTGTAACAAGTATCAGTTTGGATTTTGTATGAAGACTCCACCATTCAGCAGTTGGGGTTTGCGTGAAATGTAATTTCTCAGTTTGTTTCGGTAACAATGGCAACCATTCCCAAAATGACAACCTTTCAAAACAGTAACAATCCGTATGTAACTAATATTTTATAACAAAATACTAACGAAATCATGTCTGTTGCTTCTTTATGGTTTGTACAAGATAGAATGATTGCTGTTCTCATGCAAAGAAGAAACGCATTATGAGTCTCAATCATAGTTTATGACAAGTCGAGACATTTCAATACCAACCCTATTGTTCGTCCTCTATCACTAGATGGCGGTTAGAATGCAATGGTGGCACCATTACAGTGACTCCGTAATGGACTCCGAATGGAATTCGGCTATTCGATGTATTCTCAACTTTATTTTACTTACTTAGTTACTTATTTGACATACATTGTATTGCGGTTTTTTTGTCACATGTAAACAATGACAATTAATCACTATGTTGGATGTGATCTTGTATACGTCAATACGATTATGAATTTAATTTGGTGATGGTAAAAGGGATTCCAAAGAAGGAAAATTCACCAAACAAATCTCACCAGCGACATAGTGGCAATGTGATTTATGCGCTCTCCATCTTGTATGGCGTGTCATTGTCGTCCAATAAACGACCTAATGATTCTCTTTATAACATCGGCCAGTTTTATCTCGTCCATAATTAAATTAAATTTAAATTTGAGTCATTACGAATGCTCAATACTGATTGTAATATTCACATAGAGCCGTTTGGCCATTTAGCCATTTTAACAACTACATTGTCTCCGAGAATGGGGTTCCAAGTTGATGCAAAACTGTTCAATAATGGTCTTTAGGAAGACAGAGGCACAAATTAATAATTGCACTGGGTCGCTCATTAATGGTCTATTCTTGCGATTGACTTGCTCTAACCCTTCATTGACACTGTTGCCCATTACTGGCTATCTGCACAACCCAATTTGAGAATGTCTCCGAATAAAGAAACTGTAATAATCGCTTATTATGGTGATAATTAATGCTACATTGCCGCATGCCTGTCACCATTCACACATAGGCACCCTTTTGTTCTCGTCACAGTCAATTGACATTAATGTCGTTTTGCATTTAACTGCCAAACTGGGAACAACAAAATATTACCAATTGAAAAACACCCCCTTTCGACATTATAGTTAAATAGCTGTCAAACGATTGTCAAATTATTAATTGTCAATGCCTTCAAATGCATGAATGATTTTGTATGCTTCAAAATTCACATTACATGGTATAGATTATATACGAATAATAGTATATAGAAGATTACAATAGAATGAATAATTCTTAACTATTTCTTTAACCTACCTATCAGATGTGTTGATTTGTTGTTGTTTGTAAGTACAATTTTATGTTAGTATTGATATTTATATCTTAATTATGGTGGTTCAAGAATACTCAAAATGGCTTGATTGATAATGAGATGTGTGACTAGTGTCGATTTGTGATTTGTCTAATCGATCTCGAGTTTATAACCCCATTGATGAAAAAGAGTATTCTGCAAGCTGTCATACTTGACTACTCGTACATATACTATGGTATGTATATACTGTTACATAACAACTGACTTATTGGGTCAGTTGACTAATTAATTGATAACTGATACTGAATAAACTTTTGTTCAATTGAAGCAAATTAATCAATGCACGGAACGAGTGACATAAAGTGCCCAAACAATATCTGGCAAATAGACTGACGATTTTAGACAATGTTTGGGTCGATAGGGAATGTGCGATACGATGATTGTGACTGGCATGTGGATTCTTGTCTGCAGTGATGATTCTTATCGATGACATAGTGTCAATGCAATCTTGTGTCGAATTGAGCGGGCCAGTGCACTTCTCGGCGCATGTCTCACTTAAGCTGTTCTTTATCAGAAACAAATGGCACAAGTCAGCAAGTGAAGTCAAGTCTCTGCCTATGCAAGTCTTTGTAGTTCCGCTTGTTGTCTTTCACTTCCTATTTGGTCTCTGTACGAACAGCGTCAGTGTTGCGGTGCCAGTTCGGGCGAACAATCGGACGAACACTTTAAAGTGGTTACGCACTGAGACATTTGTTTTCATTGAGGACAATTTCGCTGTTCTTTATCTACAATCTCGACTTTGACATGCCAGTTCTCGTGCACGTCCAATTTATTGCCTCTGATTAATATATTAATTTTACACTTTGCAAATTCTTCACAAGACTCGCTACAAACATATCTCCATTGGTCCACAAGAGTGATGATGATGGCGCTGCCGAGGATGATTATATTATTGTGCGCTATGTCAATGGAAATGAACAATAAGAGTGATAAATGGAATAGTGCAAAAGTGCTACCGAAATAAGTGCCGACATAGAGGCCAACACTGAATGGAGGCAAAGAAGCGCGCTCGACTTGTACGCACACGTCATAGATTTGTTTGCGATCAACACTGAGCTGTCTCTATCACTGGCTGGTCGAGTGCCTCGCTGCAAGATTAGACTGCCAAGATGGTCCACTAATGTTGTGCGCTGTGGCGAAGGAAGCTGTGGCCAGAGAACCACTGGCCAAATGGCCAATTGATTCGATCGCATCCTCCTTGTCAGTGACACCGACTGATTGGCAATGTCGGTGGCACACGGGCTCGTTACCTTCCATCTGCACTATTGCCACCCGAGTTATTTTAAATCTCACAGCCCGCAAATAGTTTTGGCTTTGGCTCGAATTGAGCACCGACTCCACTAGTGACAGCCAAATTGGACACATTCTCGCCGAGTGTTATCACGCACAACTAATTTGAATGTGAATGCGTCCACCTCGTGCCATTGCATTGTGCAGTGCCATTTTAGCAACTCTAGCCATCGTTACAGTGATTTTGTCGACTCGAAAGCTTCTCAAATCGATTTATTTCGGTTGATTTATTTACAGCCAATCAATGCACTTTGCCCTGGTGGAAATCATAAATGTGCCACTTTACATTACCTTGCTCGACGGCATAATGGCTTTTTAATCTGGCCCCTCGGTGTTGCATTAGATGCTGTGCTCAATCGAAATCAATTGCACCGTATTGACTAAATGGCGTCAAAAGTGTTCCTAAACTGGTCTCACTTGTCAAACTAATGGTAAACTTTGCTCTATTCAAGTTTGGTCTCATTTAAATTTCACATTGCAACGGATCGAATTTAATTAATTTGACCAACCAACCAACCAATTTTAACAGTGCACTGTGCAAGTGTGCAAGGCCACCTCAATCCCAGACTAGCAACTATTAATTCTGTGTTTGTTGAGTACAAACACTCGCTTGTGATCTCTTTCAAGCCAATTGGCTCATGAGTCATTGCTTTGATTTGCACTCATGTTTAACTAGAATAGAAGCTAGTGCAAATTATTGGAATTAATGGAACTTGCTTGTGGCACATTTGTGGCTTTATGACACTTTCAATATTCGATTCACTTCATTCCGATTCATGGTAGCGGAACTATTTGTGATGAATGCACACAAGACAGGACACTTGATTGACACTCCAAAGGCACTGAGCCAACATTGATTTGCGTTCATTTCAATAGGCAATGAGTTAATTACATTGTCTATTATGCAATAGGCAAAGCCCTGCTCGGTTTGTCAATCAGTCTATCAACAATGTGCCAGTCACTTAATTAATTATTCATTATGGTGCACTTGAGTGTGGCAGTGTTCATTCACAATTCACACAAATCTGTCCAATAACTAAACTAAACTCAAAATAGTTTCCTAATCATTTATTTTATTTATTTATTTAATACAATCGACAAATTTAAATTTTCCCAAAGTTTAAATTGAAATAAATTATTCAACAATGTGCTAATCACACCAAGAGAAGATTTAGTTGACCTTGAATTTACACCAAAATTCTGTAAAACAGCCCTGAAATAAGATTCTTTCGTGAACACTCTGTACATAATCTCACAAGGGAAAAAATGTACTTCATCACTTCAAAGTGGTACTGTGCACTGCGGTGGTGTGGAATATGGCAATTAGTGCGTTGGTCGTGAAGCGAGTGATTGTGTTGGGCGGCCAATTGTTGCATGGTTGTATTTGTGATCTCATTTGGAGCCATTCCAAACCATCACCTATAAATACAGACTATACATTCGGATGGCCGAAGCACAGTGCTTCTCAAATGTCTCATTTGCGCATCAATCCTTAATGTCATTCTACTTGATTTACGACTGTATTGCGCTGCATTTGTCAATGTGCAGGACTCTCCAATGAGGCCACACCAAGAATGTTACCTCCATATTTACAATACTCTTCTGTGAAATATGACTCGTCTTGAGTGAGACAGTTTGCCAGTGTGCGTTCAAGGCCTTGCACTTCTAGCCTTCTCTCGAAATGATCACACAACGGAATTACATTGTATATCTAGATGCAAAGTACAAAAGGTGTAAAGCCTGATTGAGTAGGTCCCGAAATTATGTAGACGGCCTAATTAGTTTAATAAGCAAATTAACTTGATTAAATATCAAAGTGATCTAGTTTGCCTTTAATGAGTTCTGGTGACACACTCGGACACCTTTGCAGCAACGCTACAATTAGTACATCTGGTCTAATTGTAATTGCTCATTCAGATGCAAATTGGTATGTAAAATTATGTAAATAGACCAAACGGGCCAAATAGCTTTACAAGATTAGCTTTCTTTGACCTTTCATTGACAGGAAAAGTTGGCAACGTAGCTCATTGCTAATGTTTCGGCTGACAGGCAGAGCGGGTGAAGGTTAGATTTATTGTCGAATAGCAAATGTCTTGTCGATTGCTGTTTTGAAATATTGTGCTTCTACAAAGGGTTAGTGCCGACGGCTGGACCGGGCAGGCTTTGGCACACATCGATCAGCAAAGCATATTCATTGGAACTGTCATTTATTCTGCTTGATGTACCATTTGTAAGTAAATCCCGAACAGACTAGGCAAGTCGTTACTTGGATGCATTTCTATATATTTGGCTAAACAAACGATGCTTTGATATTTTCTTATTTGTACTTGACTTGAAAAAGTCCGTCAGAAGGTACAACCAAGGCAAATGTTTATTTTGGATCGATTTATTTGTTTCAATACATTGTAGAGCACTGTAATATAAATTGCGATTTACAATGTCTCGGACTGATCTCTGGGTGATCGTTGCATGTAACGTTGATGGCCTGTAATCCAATCAAATGGCCAGTAAAGAGACTTGCATAAAGACGGTTTCAGCTGCAAATTAGTGTTGACTCTAATGGAATGTCTATTTGCTTCCTTCAGGTGCACAAACGTAAAGTATGCCGCCGGAGTGAGATGCATTCGGCTAATGCGTCATTTATCGGTAGCGCTCCTGCATCGACCACTGAAGCCAACGTGGAAAACCAGACGGATATTTACTTGCTGTGGTCCACAGTGAACTCTTCTTCCACTATTTTGTACTCACTGGTGGCAGGCGACAACTTTGCAGTGGAAGTTCCTTTCCACAATGTCTCGCCTGCAGTGGTGGACCAACACGAGATTACCGAGAGCACTTTGGGTGCGCTCAACTCCACGGTAGCACTCGACTTTAACCTATCCAACCTGACCGACCTCGAAAACGTCATAGGCCCTATTCGTGACCCGTACCCCACTGTGATCCTGATGACCATCGTCTACGCATTCATCCTGGTGACAGGAGTGTCAGGCAACCTGATCACTTGTCTTGTGATTGCCCGCAAACGATACATGCACACCGCCACAAACTATTATCTCTTCAGCTTGGCAGTATCCGATCTGCTGCTACTCATTTTGGGACTGCCACAGGACCTGGTGTTGCTGTGGCAGAAGTACCCGTACATTTTCGGGGAGAGTTTTTGCATTCTACGCGGGTTAACATCCGAAGTGTCCACCAACGCGTCCATCCTTACCATAACGGCGTTCACCATCGAGCGATATGTGGCCATTTGTCATCCTCTACGCTCGCACACCACGCTCAAGCTGGCCAGAGTGGTGAAGACAATAGTCGTCATCTGGATCATTGCGGCTCTGTGTGCAGCGCCGATTGCTTACCAGTTTGGTATTGTCTATGTTAGTACTCACTCAATCTATTATTAATTTAAAATCAATTCCATTGCTAAAGTTTGCTGCTGACTCACAAATTGCAATGGCAACAAAGCCTTTATAAATGTTTTCATAAATACATTGTGCCAATTGGAAGTGCACATAGTGCCACCACTGGGACACATCGCACCGCACTCGACCCGTCCATGGCAATGTGGACTTCACTGCGAAACTTATCTTCAACTTCTTGGCCTATCACTTTTTTCTAAAGTGTGTTCGAGAGCACTCTGTATGAGGCAGAAGGGAACAGTCGTAAAGTTAGTCGAACAAAATGCTTTGCTCCCATTAGCTTGTCGTTTTATTTATTATTATAAAATGATCAATCATCTTTAGATAACGTTTTCCTTACGATCAACGCGGCTCAAAGTTGTACACTTGTCCGCGGTGATTTCGCTCCGAATTGACCAAATCGCAAATTGGCAAGCAAACAAATGTACGCCACTTTGTGTGCTCGCCATGTTTTATTGGCTTTGCACAGGAAGTTTGTGGCAAAAGCTTTAAAATAACTGATTGCGAGCTTGCATAAATAGTTTATTGACATTTTGTTGGTAGGTGATGGACGATCAGCAGCAGCCGTACGCGGGCAGTGACCATTGCGCGGTTAAAAGCCTTCTTTTCCCGTACATCTTCGAGATCGCCACAATGGTTTTCTTCGTGGTACCCATCTGTATCATTACCATTCTGTACATTCTGATCGGAATCAGACTTCGAGCATCATCAAAAGGTTCTTCGAACAGCACCGGGCAGCGTATCAAATTCAACCGACCGAATCGAACTTCTTCCGGACAGAAAGGTCAAGAAGGTCGTCATCATTTATCGATGTCCATTCGACGGCAGAACGCGTCCCGACGGGCAGTTATCAAGATGTTGGGTATGTGTGCGGGTAGCACTTAATTAGATTAAGTGTTGCTATTGCCGGTCGCTATTGTTCTAACGTTGTTGTTGTCGTTGCCAGTGGCCGTGGTTATATCTTTCTTCTTTTGCTACTCACCATTTCACGCTCAACGAGTGTTGGCAATCGTAATGGCACGCAATAATGTAACAGAGGACGGCTTTATTCAGATCTTCACTATTCTGACACATATATCTGGTGTGACGTACTATCTTAGCTCGACAATTAACCCGATCTTGTACCAAGTGATGTCAAAGAAATTTCAATTAGCTCTTCGTGAAACGCTGCCATGTTGTAAAAAGTTCCGAGACGAGCACAACGACGCGGATGTTGCATTTTCCACTGCGCTCGGCCCGAACCCACCTCGCCAGGCAAACAGCCATAGTCACAGCAGCAAGCAAGCCAGCTTGTACTGTTCCAGCTCGCCCAAGTACTGTGACCAGAAAAGCTAATGACGGTCTACTGGCACAGCACTGCACTAACCGATCCAATTGATTCCTTGGCGCAATAAATGATCGATCAACTGCTCAGTGCAACATCTAGATGGATGGCATGGCACTCGCGCCATCGGCACGCAGCCAGTGTCAGTAATATGTTTTGCATTGACACTAACCAGTTGGACTACAGTTGCATTTTATCTGTGGCCTCTTTCAGAACTCGCTGGTGGCCCAAGCTTGTGCTCCACTCGTCCAGCTCTCAATTGAATTGTTCAATTAATCGATTATGCGTTTCATTGCCTTGTTCATTTTGTTACTATTACTGTTCAAAGTTTCAGGACTTTTTGGGCAATATGCAAATGCCACCATGAATCGATGGAAGCATTTTCTATTCCAGGCAATAAATTATCAATTGCAAAATGGTTTAATAGCTTCAGCCGTTGGCTCCACTGATTAGTAAGTGTGGTAATCTGCTTAGCTCACTTAAAATTCATCTGCTCGCTCGGTAGCATTTAGCATATTTGACTTGCAAAGTAATCTCTCCAGTTGAGCATTCGACAATGGCTTCCATAATCGAGATTGATTCAATGCAGTCAAACTGTCACTGCAATTGTCATCACACTAAAGGAGTACAAAGTTACACAGAAAGAGCAGACAGAAGAGTAGAAGGCGAGTGCAATTAAGAGCAACAATATTGCCTTGAAGCTGAGCACTGAGTGAATTGCATAAACATAATTAATGTTGATTACAATCAATCATCTTTGTTACCACCCACAGCACACCAATCAACTAGCAAAGTAAAATGGAACTTTTCATTGTAATGAAAGCTTTAAAAGACTCAAAACAAAATGGAAATTTTATGGCAGTAAGCCGGAGCAAAATTAATATTTTTACTGGACAACGAACGTGCAGCAATCGAGATAAATTGGCCAGATTGGCAAGCTGGCCAAAGTTGCTCCATGGTACATTCAGTCTAGCTAGAGTGTGCCACCTTGGAAGGCAATCACATCCGACTCGTTCATCTTGAGTGGCATCATCGATTGGGCAGAAGTAATAAATGAACAATTAAAGCAAGGATTATAACAATGATTATAATTGCTCTTTACTGCTTTATTACAGTTCATACGAAAAATATTGAAATAAATCGATTGTGAAACTAAATAGCCCTGATGACGCTCGCTTTTCACTAATGAAACCTTTTTCGTGACTCGAATTGAGTGACCAATCGGTCCAGCAGAGTCAGTCCCAGATTTGATTCAGTTGCAATATCAACACAGCTATTAAACAATGTACGCCATTCGACAATAAATATCGATTTCACACAGGCTCGACTCAGTTAATTATCAAATGGCTTGCAAGTGGAGAGTGGCAATTAGAGAGGTGTCACACTTGTGCACACGGCGAGACATCACTTCTGTATCAGTGCATCTCACAAGTAAATGGATTCATAAAAAATACTCGATTTCACTTAGTGCCAGTCAGTGACAAAACACACAAACGAATGCAATTACTTGCTCGCGTCAATATCCGAGCCTAGTTGGTTCATATTGAAATATAGTTTACATCATCACTAGTATTGGTTGCTTGTGAGTAACTAACGTCAATCTTAATGAATTTGCCTGCTTAATTACAATCTGTCAGACCATATTCATATACTCAGTGATCGATTACACGGAAGCAAATATGAATGCATTCATGGCCAATTAAATTAATTAATCACTAATTCAATTCGTGCAAGGAAATTAAAATGCAGATATTCAAGGAAGTGAGCAAGGTGCAGTCGGACTTGTCACCACTTTCATGCATGCTTATTATAATAAATGAACTAGTTGTCGGCATTCGAGTGTCATCAAACTGTCACCACAGTAAACCGGTAATGTTCTGTTAGCTAGCCGCGTTATTCGCATCATTATCGAGTTCTCAATGTGTGACAAATGTGCTCGATTTGCTTGTCAGTCAAAATTGTTATTTTAATTCATCTAACAACACTTAACGATGTTCTTTTTAAAAGTTTCAGATTGTTCTTTTTGTTTGTAAACTTTGTTTTCGCGGCCCAACCGAAGTGTGATCGACCAACCGTTTAAATTGTCCATACTGCAAAATAGAATGTAAGAGCGCCTTAAAAGTGGACTTCGCTGTATTGCAAATCACTAAAAATGCGTAAATTTTGCAATACAAACTGTAATTTGAATTAATGTTTTCATTTGCCAATTGTCCTGAATTTCATTGCAAAGTGGTCTACTGCACCTGTGACATTGGTTAGACCAGGCCAGTTTATCGACTCAGCAAATGGTCAAACTAAACAAAGAAAGCGAAACAATCTATTTGGAACAAAATACGTCACTTGCCAGTCGACATTTCATATGGACCAAGTTGTCTCGGAATAGTTCAATTGAGGTTTGAGCGTTCGCCATAAAGAAACTCAATCAAACTAATCAAATACAAAGCGTGCATTGTTTGGCTCGGCCAAAGACGCTGAATAGAGCTGAATGCTGACAATGTTCACATGAATCTTACTGATCAATACTAATCAGTGCGGTCATGAGTTCAATCAGAGAACTCAATTGCCACTTGACTATTGACCGAACGTGACCAAATGAAATGAATGTCTAATTGGAGCAAGGTACTGCAAGAGCTAGGCCAAATCGATCGAAAAACAAGGTCCGTTAGCTTTACAGTTCGTTTGTCGAGACAAGTTGATTTAATTAGCAAACTTTAGTTGGATGCAGCGAAGTTGGCAATCTCAATTGATTGAACAGGACAATAAATGATGGTCAGTAGGCAGTTTAATAACCGTTGCCATTACTGCATTAATAAAGCCATTGCATCGAAGGCATAAAGCCTGGTTAGGCAGTTGCACAAGCACCGTAAACAGCCAAATGATAATTTGTATTGACTGTGCCAAGTGCAATATCGCCTAGTCGATATATCTTCGAAGTGCAATTGAACCGAACAATTTAAGAGTCGCTTTCCTATTTACTGTAGCAAGCTTTTGAGTTGGATGTTGGCAGTTCGCTGTTCAGTGACACAAATTGCGCCAAAGTTCGGTTATTTGCGAACAGACTCCGCAGGACGAGCACTGCCCTCGGAAGGAAAAGTGGCAGTGTACCAGAGCGACGACCAGTACGATGCGCTGTGTGGTGCGACTATTTTAATGTTTGCGCTGGCAAAGATCATTTACCGGAATGTATCGAGTGAGGAGTGAGGAGTGAGGAGTGAGTAGTGCGCCAGTGCCACCACCGGCACCATGGCCATGCAGACCTTGCAGACTGCTCACTGAACCACGCTGTCTGCTTTGAGCACTGCACCACTGCAAAACAGTCGCAGCAGTTGACGTCGTCATCGCTCACGTTGGCACTGTCGTCATTATCGTTCGTCCGGTGGCGGAATGGCTCATTCTGACTGGCTTTGACTGCATGGCAGTCGGTGTCCTCGGCGAAACTATATAATATGCAAAATGAACACATAAATTACTATACCCGCCAAAATTGTCTTCATGCCCAACTCGACTAAGTGCAACGACGATAATTTCGAGACATTGGCTTGTTCATTTCGTGTTGGTTCGGTGTCCGTTTGTCGTTTGTGCCACTTAATGTGCTCTTCTCAATCAGCCGCATCAATTGACTCAATTTTGATTGGACTTGTCAAATGAGTTGCTTCTCTCGTGAGTCAATTAATTGTTCATTAGACAACTGTTCTCAAGTGGCTCATCGTAAATCAACTAATTCTTTAATCAAAAATCGAAACACATCCAAATTCCCTGAAGAAATTCTTTACAAAATCTATTTGTTATTTTAAAATACAAATCAATTCAATTGAAATTATGTCCCTTTTCAAGTTTTATCTTTGACCAGTTGACTGCTTCCTGAGTGGAAAGTTTTCTTAGTTCGTTCGCTTGTTCCATTTCCAATTACAGCGTGAAGCACTCGTTCCATTATGTGCCAATCTGATTAACTGAGGTAGTCTCTCGGCAGAGAATGGATTAATGTGCCAATTGCAATTATCATCGGACAATGTTGTCTGAGCGAACATCGTTCACCAGTGCAATGTCTCTAATTGATCAATACATTATATGTAAATGTACAAACACAATATTTTCGCTGCTGTCGTCACTCGGTGAAAAGCTCGTTAACACTAAATAGACTTGGCATCGAGATGCAATGCAAATCCGCTCATCGGCTTCTCCATCCATCAAATAGTTAGTGTGACGCAATTGTATCCGTGCACTTGGCCATCAATCTAAATCGGAACGAATGTGACGATTAACGACGCTGCACAATATGGTTCATTGTTGCTCTCTAATTAGCACAATTACTCGTTCGTCTTAGTGCTCTTGTCCCCATCTCTATTCAATGACACTTCTCACTGACCGCAAATTTAAATTACTCGGATAAGTCAACGTCTTTACTTAATCGAATTGAACTTTGTGCAACTTAAACAAAATCCGCCTCGACAAGTCAACATCACTGGTGGCCATTGTTTTTTCTACACTGCCAACATTGAACATATAAATCGAAAACTCTTTGGCAATGTGCTTTGTCAAGTAAAATTTAGTTACTTTGTGTCAAACCTGTGACAATTCGGTAAGTGTTTATCAAACATTAAGAAACATTGAAATAATGGACAAAGTTAATTATTCGATATGACCCTGGTCAATTGTGATCTGTTCAAAATAAAATCGTTGACAATTGTGAGCATTAACGAATTGACAAGCTAACTGTCAGAGATTGTGACAGCTGCAGAGTTAAAAGCAGTTGGCCCTCCAATTGTAATTCAATGGGCAATTCAAATGAGTGCCATGGTCTGAGGAGGGTCTCAATGTAAACCAATTAGCCCAACAATGCCGTAACGCAAAGGCATCAAGTTCAATTTAAATTGAAATGTCACCCGCAATCGAGTCTTATCAATAAAGTGTTTGTTTATGCAATTTTCAGTTTGCTTATACGTCCTAATTCCATATGACACTGACAAGTAAGCAAGTGTTAGATTTCTTTAGAACTGACTCCAGGCTTACAGTTGGCTAGTTTTAGCATGGGTAATATGATTCTCGTACAATAGTTCTATTGAGGCAACGTTTGCAGTATTCTCTCACCAGTAATTATGAATGTCAGGAATAGCAGAATTAATGAGATCATCATTAATAGACATCGATGATGTCAATATGAGATGTTATGGCTTTGTTTTCCAGCAAGCCAATCTTCATAGACATCAAAGGTGGCGGTCACAAGGCAAAGAACCAAGTGCAGCAGAGGACATGGCACGGTGTCTGGTCCAGTGTAAACTGCCAGCATCGAATAATCAGCTCAAATCAGAAAGTAGTTCCAGTGGGAGTTACATTTGTACACTTGTAAGCCATG
Source organism: Rhizoglyphus robini (assembly GCA_023373905.1). NCBI lineage: Eukaryota > Metazoa > Arthropoda > Arachnida > Sarcoptiformes > Acaridae > Rhizoglyphus > Rhizoglyphus robini. The sequence goes on along the minus strand of JAKIJQ010000001.1, from coordinate 4,675,774 downwards.
GGAAGCAGGCAATTAGCACCGCTATGGCTAGGTGCCCCCAACAAATGCAACTTACTGAGAAGTAATGATCGTTTGTGTTGGTACTCACAAGTGCATTCACTGTAGGACACCATCTCAATGTTCTCAATGAATAAATGATGTAATGCCATTATTGTTCACATTTCTGCTTTGGCCTTAATTGCCATTCTTCGAGGGTGTCCACTGAGTCATTTAGTTCAGTGTTTGCGATTCGTTAATTAATTTGGTGCCCGATTGGCACCATTAGTTGCTACTTGGTATGCTTTACACCTAGCAGTGGTCTAATCAGTCAGTTCGCACTTAGAATTTTGTGACAGAGTAAATTGTGTGCAAGTGAATGGGTGACAGGATGTTTTGTTTGTTCGGTTGCTCATCGATGGTAATTAATGAGCTGCTGACACGTCAAATCATGCTGGTGTCACTAATGAAACTAATGGCGTTGTCTGTTTCAGAGAATGTCACTCGTGGCGAAGAACCATTCGCAAGAGAGCCTTCAAGTGGAAGCAAGCCAAGTGCTAGGCCCGGTGCGTGACCCGCTGACCACGGTGGTGCCCATGACCATTCTGTACGTGCTGGTGTTGTTGACTGGCACTGTGGGCAATATGTGCACTTGCATCGTGATCGCCCGAAACAAATACATGCACACAGCCACCAACTTTTATCTGTTCAGTCTGGCGGTGTCTGACCTGCTTCTTCTGATCCTCGGTCTGCCTCAAGAGCTGTTCATGTTGTGGCAAAAGTATCCGTACGTGTTCGGCGAGTTCTTCTGTCTGGTTCGTGGCCTGTCCTCGGAGACCTCCACCAACGCGTCCATCCTGACGATCACCGCATTCACCATCGAGCGATATGTGGCAATTTGTCACCCTCTCAAGTCGCATACAATGTCCCAATTACCGCGAGCCATTAAGACAATTCTAGTGATATGGGCAGTTAGTGCCGTATGTGCCTTGCCAGTCGCATGGCAGTTTGGAATCATTTCTCTGGTAAGTCGGCCACAGGCCAAGGCTATATACCATCTATTTACATAAGCAAATCGACTCGGTGCCTTCACTCAGTTGGCCATCAATAGATCCTTTGTCGATTGTTTCTTGCCAATTCATTCGAGCTTCTTTGTTGCTCATGGCTTGGCCCATTAGACCATTCTTTCTTGAAATGTGAGTCGCCTGCATAGTTTATAAAGTGTAAATGTGTGCAATCAAAATATTTTCCAAACGTCGATCAACACTTTAATAGCTGAAAAGTCAGTGCCGCGTTGTCACATCATTATTGAAATAGATGGCTCGAGTAGTGGCAGCCTTAATAGTGGTAATGGCCAAATGGTCCAAATGAACGCATTCCAATTTGTACCATCCTGATGATCGTTGATGATTACGATTACACTCGGTGACCGAGCCAAAGTTTGCATTGTTCAAACGAGAGAACATGTGTTCCCAGAGAGACATTCGTGTGGCGCAATGCTCAAACTGGCCAATTCATTAGCAAATGATTGTCATTGCTGTAAAGTGACGAGTTAGAGCCAAAAGGAAATAGGAAAATCTGTGGCACAAGCGACTAAGCAGCCCCTACATTGACAGCATTGTACATAGAGCTTATCATTTAATTATATTAATGACAAACCGAACGGCAATAGCTATTACTCTATAGGCCAACGAGCAAGACAAGACAAATTCGACTAATGATTTGTGTCCGATCCAAGCCAACAAGCAAATGACCACAAGCCAGTTGGGTTATTGGGATGCACAACAGCATGGCAAATTGACCATTTCCATGCGCCACCAATAAATGATTGGCTTTGCTTTGGGTTGGCAAGTGTGGTTCGCTCTATCGTTGCTCGATTCGGACCAATTGGAGGCAAATTAATTAACCTCGCACTCAAATACAAGCAGACTAATGATTGTCGTCTTGGGCTCGGTCTTTGGGTCGATGCCGTTGCCATTAATCTAGGTGGATCAGAAAGGACTGCACAACATATCCCGAATGTGTGGCATTAAGACTGTCCTTTTTGAGTATGGATTTGAGACTACCGCAATTGTCTTCTTCTTGGTGCCGATCACGCTTATCTCGGTCTTGTACGTTCTAATCGGGATCAATCTGCGGAAGAGTTCAAACCAAATCAAAACTGAGCCAAGTTTAACCCCCAAAGAGATGCTTGCTCAGTACAACGAGACAAACCACTCAGAAAGTGTCAACCTGTACCAGCGAAACAATTCAGTGTGCAGCAGTTCCCAGCAGAAGCAGATCGCATCACGACGTTCGGTGATTCGCATGTTGGGTAAGTGGCATATCAGTTCGGCTTACTCAATGCTCATTCTGCTTCATTTGACCCTTTCAGTGGCAGTGGTGATTGCGTTCTTTTTCTGTTATTCGCCATTCCACGCCCAACGAGTGCTCGCGTCAACAATGAACAGGTTTAACATCAAGTCGAAGACCTACTACCTGTACCATGTGGTGCTGACCCATATCTCAGGGGTGACCTACTACCTGAGCGCCACCATTAACCCGATTTTGTATCAGGTTATGTCCCGCAAGTTTCGAATAGCATTCAAAGACACCTTCGGATATTGCCTGCCTTGTTTTCGCAACAATCTGCCCGAAATCACCTATTCGAACATTGTCGGAGGGGTCAGTTCATACAAGCTGAGTCGGACAGGCTCCTTCTACAGCAATGGTTCCTTCCGCCGTTCAAGCATTAACTTTGAGGCTAGCACACCAACAGTCCCTCGAAAGAGTGACACTACAGAACATCTGGTGAACCGAGAAGCTCCAAAAGATGAAAGTGACACCTCCAGTGCTGCAAGCAAGGTAGTCGACCTCAGTTTGGCCAATCAAGCGGATAATCAGCCAGCTAGTCAGGAGAGCAGCGAATGGAACGGCAAGGTCAGAAGCGAGAAGAGTGCATTTCTCAATGTGCCATCATTCAAATTTTGATTGCCAATTTCCATATGTGCACCAATCGATGATACTACTGTCTGTGATAAATTGGCCTGCAAAATGCAATCGATGTCCCGTTTGTGCAGAACCAATTGACGCATCACCCTTTCATTTGCTTCTTTCTTTTTTTCTAATTACAATTGTAACAATAAAGCGCGCAACTCCATTCTCACATGCATCACTTATCACTGGGTCGATAGACTGGGCAGGCAGTGGCAGTAAGCAGTTTAGTGATAATCATTGGCCAAATAGATTGTTGTGCCTGGGATGGTGCAGCTTAAATCAAGATTAATTAAGACTCAGCATCGTCATCGTTCGCTTTGTCTGCTGCAAAGTGGCAGCAATTTATTTGTAACGACAATGCAACAGTACAAAAGCGATTTAACTTAGATCGATGGAAGTGCTCAAGAGTGCTCGGCAGAGTGGCCAAATTGGAGTGATCCTGCCAGAGCGTACTTTCCAGTCTGCAAATAATTAAACCATCTATTATCGGGAGGCACATCTCGCCTTACGTTTGACTCACTGCTATACTGGTGTCAGCCGACATTCCATCGGAAAGCGATTGTCTCAATGCATAACAATCGTGTCCCATTGGCTCAATTGCAATTCTCTACACGTCAGGCCCAGTGTTGTCGTTTTGCAAGTTTAAATTCAAATTCAATTCAACTTGGTCGGACTCGAGATTAGGAAATTTAATTTGCAAGGCCACTAGATTTGTTGACATAAGTGAGTAATGGCAAAATCAAATAGCGAAAGTAAATTAAAGATTGATCCCGAATTAAATGGCCACAAATAGCTACTGTTGGGCCCTTCCGCAAACAGAAACGAGCAAGTCCGCACGATTGTCTTACAGTAGGCTTTATTATTTGTTCATTCTGCTCAGTGGCAGCAAACAAATTGGCAAATAATTACCACAGCAAGGCGACTCCCAAGCCAGCAGTTTTGTTCAGTGCCAGTAAGCCCTTCAATCTGCCTCCTTTCAATCCAATCTGTCTGACAGGCCTTTGTTTGGCCAAATTAATTCCGCTCTATTCCTCAGACAGATTATTACTTAATACTCGAGTAATGCAATGCGGACAAATCATCTCACTGCAGAACAACACTGCACTACTGAACTAGTACAGTTTCACTACTACTTGTACCACTTGCAGTCCCCTTGTCAGTCACACGTCGCGCAAATTCAATTTTAAACTAAACCACTGGACCACCTCACCAGTTAACGTGTACGCCAATGGGCGAACGCAATCACCATTTGACCCACATGTTCGTGTGCAGATAAATGCGTTGTGGGCAAACCTGCTTTCAGGGTCAGAAGTTGAGAGAGAGAGAGACTAGCCTGTGGCAAGAAAATCGACAAAAATTGAATTGGTTATTTAAAGTAACTCGAAATGACATTTGGCCGAAAACAGTGGGCCATTCAATTATAGTTGCAAGCACTCAGTGGTCAGCTGCAGTTAATGGCTTAATTGGTGTGCCATTTGTGGCAGCAATAGAACTGAAGTGAAGTACTTCTTTCCAATTGCTTTATATGGAAAAAGGTTAAAACTGTAATGTGCTCGTTGCAAATCATTACTGTCATCACTGATTGCCACAAGCAGCAACTACCACAATGATTACTCGAGAAATCTAATCTAATTCTACACTATGTATCTATGTATGTGTGTGTTGGTGCGAGGAGACAGCTTAATTGGGTGTACCACTAAACCATCATCCTTCAAAGGCAATTAATCAAGGCCGCAGCAGTTCTTCCAGTAAGCTTTGGGAATCTGCGAATCGTCGTAGTACAGTCCGTCGTAGTTGACTAGAGCAGAGATAATCGATTGCGGGTAGTGTGATAAAGAGAGAACGTACCTCGCCAGTTGCCCTGTCGAATGTCCATCTTTCGAATGTCGTCCCGATGGAAGTGAGGCACCATGATCTTACTCTGGAACTTGGAATGATTCACCGTGTTGTTGAATTGATCATAGTCGATCGGAGTCCAGATAAAGCCGTTGTTCGAGCTGAAATAGGCTGGCCGTTGGTAATCGATAGCGAAGAACTTTCCAGTGGCTAGTTCAAAGCCTTCCACTGAATCGATCGAACGACCAATTATGTTCCAGGACTGTCCACCACTAGCCGAGTAGTAACACATCTGATGGCTGCATCGTGCAAATTAGTCAACCGCTGTAATTAGTAATTAACTCACTTGTCCAGAGTTGAGTCACAGAAGTAAATCACGTTCGTATAAGGATCGACCGCGATGTGGCGGTTGATTGCGGTGGGGTCGTCGCTAAAGTGGGTAATCCACTCGGAGGAGGCTGTAAGGCGACGATTAGAAAACATTCGCAATGGACATTGTGATTACTTTGGTTTGTGCTATTGCTGCTTTGGTCCTCCAAATTGCATCCGTGCAATTCCAGTCGCACCGAGACGTATTGATTTTTGCCCTTGCTGTTTCCCTCGATCTCATCAATCACGAATCTATAAAAGCGAGCCTCCACTGGCCTTTTGATCGTCGAATCGCCGTCCTCGCCATTGTAGGTGATGTGACTTCGGTTGGCTGCCGTCCGCCACACTCGACCATCGTTGCTGTACAGCAAGTGAAAGGAAGATACGCGTCGCAATCCACGAATGGATCGGTACGTAAGACGAACAACACGGGTCTTACCGCCGAAATCGACTTGCAAATATTCAGTTCTACCGCTTCGAATAGCTGGTGACCAGAACTTAGCAGAATTAGGTCTGGCATTGCTTGGCGCAAAGTCTTTACTAATTGCAGAAGAAGCGCTAATTTGCCAGTCAGCAATAGCGCCACTTTCCATTCCCAAAGGTAAGTTGCACTCTAGAGACGAAACATGTCACCACAGGTAAAGTAATGTTAGTAACACTAATGTCAGCTGAGCTAATTCAAACCTGAGCTCTTGGTAATAAAGTTTAAGTGTTTCAGTTGACTGCAGGGACTTTTAGAATTGCTATCAGAGCGAACGTGTTCGCACATCACTCGATAAGGTGTAACCAGGTTGGCTTCCTCTCGACCATACCCACGTATGTTATTCGGGTCAATCTGGATGGTAAAGTTGACCACAATTTCGTCAGAAAATAAAATCCACGGAAACTAATCGGATAGAGAAAGTTACGATCAATCCACCCATCGGTGGAAAACATTTCGAGCTTACCAAAATGTCAGTAGAGCCAGTAGAACTATTCATCAGAGTGGGCAGTTCGTTGGTGTTTGCCGAGTCCACTCGAATAACCTCTATAAAGTCCGGAGTGAATAATCTCAATATGGCATTGATCGGCTCTGCAGTTGATTCCGGCAAATGCCTTAGCGAAGCTGTCATAGTAAACTTGTCGCCTCTGTCTAAAACTTCCATTTTTTTCTTCAGCTTTATGTTTACATCAATTTTTGGGCCAGGTTCTCCCCCCAAAACCGGTATCAGCTTAACCTGCCCCTGTCGAGTGATAACATTGGTTGGGTCTCCGAATTGAGTTGCGATCACAATCTTGAATACACTTTCTTCGGCTATTGCCGGGTGGTCGGTAAACTCTGCCAAGACCTGCATCTTGAGGAAATCGTCTTGCAACTTTTCAGATTCGTTAATGCTTCCTTTAGCAATCATGTGTGAAAAGCCAAAATTGGAGAAGTATCCCAAATTTGCCGTAATCACGTTCGTCTGGCTTGTTGACACACTCGAGTTAAAATTGAGCTTAAAATTAGCATTTTCAAGGGGACATGCTATATTGGAGCCACCAGAGACAATTTGCAAGTCGTACAGAACAACCACAGCCCGAGACTCATCCGCATCACCTTGCAGGTGAAGGGTCAGTTGGCTGGTTGAGAACGGCGGAATGCGCACATTGAAAGGCACCCATTTGCGTTGTCTTATCTTAATGGGCACGTTATCTGCCACTTCTGCATGAACTGTTGCGCCCTTAGTCACTTGGTGTGCCTCAGCAGAGTAATTCCCACTCATGGTCATTAGCAGTTCGTGTTTGGTGTTGAGTGGAGTGGAACCGACGTATGCGACACTGGACACTCGAAAACTCCTATCGGGCAGTACATTGCCATTTGGTCTCAGTGCAACAGCTAATCGTAACAAATTGTCATTGACGCTCTCCTTGTTCAGGAAAGTATTGCAAATCATGCCAAGCTCGAATTTGCCGGGAGATATCTTGAGCGAACTGGCCGAATAGCAAGGATAATTCTTTCCAATCTTCACAAAGGCGGAACTGCAAATTTTGAAGTCGTTGGATGGCTCAATCAGAATGGTGATGGGCACTTGAGAATTCTGCTCAAGCTCGATGTCGAAATAGATTAACTTGCCAATTGTCGCATAAGTGACATTGCTCTCATCGGCCGCTCTCATGCTGAAGTGCTTTGGCTTTTTAAACTCGGATAATAATTTATCGGACCCATTTACTGGAATAATGAGTTCCCGGTCGAGTTTGACACTTTTGTGGCCGTGAGTGAGTGTCACTTTGATGGTTTTATTCGACTTGGCGGCTTCGCTTACACGCACCATGGCGATAAACTCAAGGGTGTTGGCACGTTGTTCATCTATGTCCGAGCGACGAATGCTCGGGCCAAAATTAGTGATGGTATCAAAGTGCAATTTTGCAATGTTATTCTGTCCATAGACTACCGAATCGTAGTTGGCCTTCTCCTCTTTGTTGATGCACGGCATGTTGTCACCAATGTGATCTATCCACAAGCCACACACAGACAACTCATCATCTTCAGAAATCACTTCGATAGTTAATGGTCCCATCGTGTTTGGTGTTGTGATGACTTGCAGCAATACATTAGTAGTGAATCCAGGAGTTATGCTGTCGGGGTCGAGCAACTGCAAGTTGAGTTTGGCTGACATATTCCGAACAGCATCATGTTGAGTGGAACTGTGACCAATGGTCAGGTTGATTTGTTCCGCCCAAATCACTTGATTGTCAGCAAGCACGTCCACCACAATAGGATATAACTCGTGTTCGTGAGAATTGTCTTTGATCATCAAGGCCACATTAGCTTTGAGTTTTCTCCGATAGCTTTCCGAATCGGAGTCCAATACTGAGATCGATCCTAAATGAACATTGGCTTGATCGTGTAATGAAGAATTGACAACACTGCTCAAGTACTTCGTACTGTTCTGATTGATACTGTCAGTCTGAACACATGTGCAAGGCAAATCCATTCCCACTTTCACAAGCGACACTTTGCAAATGTTCAGTTGGGGCAAATTAATAAGTCGTGAATCTTTATACACCTTAATTTGAAACTCTCGAAATGCCATGTTAGGAGCAAATTCGATGTCAAGATTGAAGCCAATACCGCCGCCAATCACCAAGTCTTCCCACAAAACAGACCTATTGGATGTGACTTCTATCTGTCCGGTTTTGTTTTCCGAGTAGATTGTCACTTCGTTGCGTGGGATGAGCACTTTCATCGACTTCGATCCACTAAAAGCTTTTACATTCGTGAACAAAGTTGTGCCTGTCAATGAAATGAACCAAGTGAGACATTCAAATGTCACATATTTCACACTAAATGTTGGTACAAATTGTCAGGCTATTCAAACATGTTCAAACATATTCAAACATATCTAAACATAGCTTTACTAGTGAATCCTCAATTTTTTGGTTGTTATCTGATGAACTCATTAGGCACAAAAATTCAATACAGTTCGCTTACATTGCCTAACCTTCTATATTAAAGTCTGGGCTATCGTACTTATTTTAATAGTACTAACCATCGTCAATTTCGTGGTGGAAAGGCACTCTGAAAGTGATTTCAACTATGACAGAATTGTCATCTCCAGACGATCCATTTCTTTGGGAGACAAAGTGAATTCGTCCGAAAGTGAACGTGAACTGGTTCGAGTCTTCCACTGGTTTAATACTCATTCCGTTGAGATAGGGAATGTTGAAGCCACTTTGTTCGTTAATAAATTTAGCCGCACATGGAACAAATAGAGCAACTCGATGGGAGACAGGTACTTCCACCAGCAAGGCATAGTCCACAAATCCATCCGTTTCGGCAAACTCGCTTCTTATAATCAGTTGACTAAGTCCTCCTTTCGAAATGTTGTAAGTGTTGAACTCACCACTTGATGCTAACATTCGAGCAGTGGAACGTTCTTGTTTGCGTTCTCCTATGGTCAAGTTCAGTGACCTGCTCCAGATATTTTTACTGCCCAAATGAATGCGTACCATGAATGAGACATTTTTTGCCTCATTCTCCTTGAAGTTGAGCGCGTAGATGGTAAAGGCAAAGTGAATTACGTTATCTGGATTATTACTGAACGAGCGACCCTTCTCACCAATGTTCGTTATGACTCCCATGTCGAGGAAACTTTTGCTAAACGATAGCTGTGACACCGTCTTCTCACGGTGTGAAAGGTAATGACTCGAGTTGTTTGGTACAGCTTGATAGCTCTTGCCGAACTTGGCAACACTCACTCGACCCAAAGACACAAGGTTGTCGGGCTCATACTCAAATGACGATTTGCTTATCTCCATTCGAAAGTTATCTGAACGAAACTCTAAGTTTGCAGCCATTTGAAAAATGGCAGCGCTGTCCATTTCTACTTTTGAAGGCAATTGACTGAATTCGACATTCGAATGTACTTGGTCTTCAGACTGCAACCCAAAGAATTCAGTTACTGGTTTGGGTGCGATCCAATGATACTTACTTGTGATAAAGAGGCCGTGGTTATTTGCGACTGGGCTACCCAGACAAATGTACCTTTTCCGTATTCGGCTCCGATGGTGACCGCGTGTTTCGTTTCAGCCTTGCCTGGTTTGCGGGTTAGCACCACCGAAAAGTAGATGGTAAGCACGTTGCGGTCTGGTCCAGTGTTCTTAATCGAACCAAAATCGATTGACAGTCTATCGAACTGAAATAAGGTACATTATGTGCATACAGTGACCAATAGGAAAGTCACTTACCACATTGCGTGACTTGTTTGACAGGAAATATTTTGGTTCTGGAGCGCTGAATGAGATCCCCGAAACTCTATGAGGAATGGTGAAGTTGTAGAGCGATAGAGCCGGCGAACTCTTATTGCCGGTGTGTGAATCCTTGGTATAAATTTCTAACAAGAGATCTACCGAGGCCCGGGGCAGAGCAATTTCCATTCGATAATGTATACTGCTGCCCACTTGTAAGGTATTTACTTCGCCTGCTACTGTTCTCAAACTGAAACTTGTGGCAAAACTTTCCACGTTTTTAGCGGTTGATTCTGTCGTTTTGCTTTTCTTGCGTGACACTTGACGCTTAATCCTGTTGAGCGACTCTTGTAGGACTACTTTCAGTTGAAGCTGATCGAAATTTGCTTCCTTTTGGGAGATAGTGCCATTGGGAAGAGCACTCACCCAAAGGGAGTACTGCTTGTCCGGTTTCAATTTGTCCGGTTTTGTGACGAACACCTCTCCTGAGCTGGAATTTACTGCAAACAACTCATTTGGAGAGGTGAGCTTGTAAACAATTTCTGCACAGGAACACGTTCTACGCGGCTCGCAAATGTGCGTGTCTTGATCTTCAGCTCTCACAGTAAATATTGGCTTTTGCCAATCGGCATGTTCACTGCTTACATACACTTTACTGTGTTTCTCCAGCAATTTTGGTCTGTACAGTTCATCTGTTTGGGAAAAGGTCATTGAATAGAAAAAGACAAGCAGTAAGGTTTATGGTCATGATTTTACCGAAATGATCACAATTTTCGCCACTCCAGCACGGGTCACAAAGACACAGTTCTTGCACACATCGCCCATTGGCGCACCACTGAGCACAATGTTCATCATCTGTGCAAATAAACATATTGTCGACAAATCACTTAACATTGTTTAGCTTGATTTAGTTTTGGCCAATACCTTTGCCTGCAGCGATGACCACCGTGAAGGTTGCTAGAAAGATGACCGCAAACTTGGTGTTAAGTTTGAACTTGGCCAAGTACACAACTTGGATGTCCGTGCAGGGATTCATCCTGTGGCGGAATGCCATGCAATGACGAACTAACCAACCGAGCCACCACAAACCAATGTTTAATGCATTCTCTTTGACGCAAATGCTTTCAATCAGGCTAACCGCAAAGTACATTTTGATAAACAAATAGGATTGATCAATAATTTATTAAGCAAATATCATTGCATTGGTAGCCATCGTAAAGGACAAGTGGACAATTAGCTTAATGAAGAGACAAATGGTGGCCACCGAGTCAATTAATAGGTCATCTTTTATTCATTGCAATGCAGCCGACTGCGATTATTTTGGACACAGTGGACTGTCAAGTGACATATATCAGTGCAAGTAGACAACGGATCTTCAGTAGTGATTAATAAAACATTGAAACTTGTTTGGTACATATCACTGACACGATGACCAACAAACCGATTACCACCAAAGAATAAATCATATTTGCAATGGAGCAAGCAGAACTCGTCTGAAATGGGTAGAAAAAATCATTAGGCAGTTCAATTTTGACTGCCGGTGCAGGAGCATAGTTTGGTCGAGGCAACTCAGTGACGTCGATAAAGTCGACCGATGAGACAAGGTCAGTGTCAAGGGAAGCCGTACATCGTTCAGAAGAACAGTTCACTCTCATCCCGGTCAAAGGTACTCTTCGAAATGTTGCACCAAGGATAGTGTGCTGGGCTTGCTCTCTGTTGCCCACTTTTGCAACGTAGACCTCTAATGATACTCCTCGGCTGAGGTTGCTACAACCGACATTGTCCAACTTTGTAGTTTCGCTCAAACTGGGCAATTCTGATACCTGCAGCCATTGGGCAGATTGTTCGGGCGAACGAGTGATATTTCCAAACGTGGCTACAAACAGATTTGACCAGTTTTGATCGCTATAGTTTCCAATAACTTTAGCTAATTCGGTGCAAATATGTTGTTTTCCAGTGACCAGTTTACTGCTCAAACGACAAGATGTTAATTGATTGATGCCGAATCGGATCTCGTTGGTGGAAATCTCTTGGCTCAGATTACACAATCCATGGCGATAAATGCTGACCAGGCGTTTCTGCACCAGAACAAAGCTTTGGTTCACTGTGTGTTCTGCAAAAAGGAGTCTCTTTTTACGAATGTAACCCGGATTGCCACTAATCGAGAAGTGTTCCGATTCATTCTTTGTCCATTTGAACTTTACATTGAACTTTTGTTGGATTGATCTACTTGAATTGGATACGTCAATTTGATGCACTTTAAGGCTGACTCTAGTAATGCCGAAGATGCCTTTGTGCCAAACTGTGTAATCAAACTGAGTAACTGCATTGTGACACAAGGTCTTGCTTGGGTCAAAGTGTACCTTGCTATAGTTAGACAGCAGCTCCACCGGGACTGACTTAAATTCGCTTCTGAGAAAGTCATAGTAAAAGAAGAAAATAGACTTGTAATAGTATTCCAGGTTAAGACTTTCGGTGCACGTCTTTTCAAAGTGGTGCAGCATCAGCAGACAAGACGAAGTAAAGTTGTACATGTAGTTGACGTGTCGCATTCGATTGCACTTTCCATTGACAGTAGAGGGCAGTTGCCAATAGTCCAACCGATCGATGCTTCCGTTTTGTTGGTACGAGCGAACGATTGCCTTGCCCGATTGGTATTCCAGGATGGACTTCACTTGAAGGAGAGTGTCGTTTTGGATGCCAATTCGGTTAGTAACCCAATTTAAGTGATTGTTGCCGGCCCACTTAAAGTAGTGCTTTGACTTAATTGACGACAGTTTACCGGATTCCATAATAGCATTCTTATTAGTGAATAATTGGTGCTGGCCAGTGTTGTCTCTTGCCAGACATAACAAACGACTGGACTGGGCTGAGTGGAACCTTTTCCTGTTGAAAATGTGTTGCCTCGATTGACAGAGATTGCTCTGCTCGTCGTTGTTTTCCAATTGGCATCGATGGAAGGCGTATTTGTCCATCTGGCCACAGTCATCGTCACAGCAGCAATTGATGTCGCAGTAGTGTACCGTTAAATCACAAGTACAAAATTTCCTGTTTATATTACCACTTATTTGTTTTAGATGTGATTGCCACATGGCGAGCTTTTCATCGTTCAAATCAATAGAATTTGTCGTGTTATTTTGTTGACTGTTATTGGCACTTGTCGCCAACAGATGCACTAGGCCAAGCTGCCCAAAAAGTAGAAGAGGAATTAATAGTTTATTTAGAATCATTTTCGAGTTGTTTGATTTTAATGAGTTTCGACACCAAACTTGTCAAAATCTTTGAGAACAATGTTGAGTTCAAGATACACTTCGCCCATAGTTTCGGTTTGTAAATTGAATCGATGTTCGTGTGAATAGACAAAAGAGTCTTCAGCTAGCTGCAAAGTTTCACCACCGAACAAATTAGCCAATTTATCAACAATCGAGCCTACAGGTCTCCAAGTTTTGCAAGTTAATGTTTTATGGCCAGGCTGTGATGGGATGTTCACAACCCCATAACTGATTAACGAACAACGTTCAAATTGGTCTCGATACCAGACTTCGAGAATCAGTTTTGGCCAACCTAATGAGGAACAAAATATCAGAGTGTTCCCAACAATGTGGCCCTAACGTTCCTACCCTGAATTCCTTTGGTTGTCAAGTGAATATCTACTGGATGTGACCAGCACGCGAAACCAAGTTTGCAGGATGTATCAATTTGGGTTTGTCCTTCAGATATTCCTTCTAGGAATTTCCAGCCGGGGCCTGTTTGAGAAAAGTAGAAAAACTAAAGTTAAACCAAGTGACGAAGTTACAATGACTCATTGTTAATGAGCAGTGAAATTTTTGCAACTGGCTCACTCACTTCACTAACCTGCAACCAATTTCCATTTGCAGAAAATAGACTTCACGGAAAAATCCTTTGCGCCAACAAGTTGACCCAAGATGTACAGTTCGGCCATCAACCCTAATGTCAATGTATGTTTGTTCACTTTGGTTTGGCCCTATTCAAGTTGCAACTGAGGCCAAATGGCAAACAAATACACCTAGCAACGAGGGGAACTCGCTCATAATTTTGGTTGCCACAACAAGCAACTCAATCCATCAATTGGTAACACGTTGGTCGAGGTGCATTGTTGGCGGATAATTGAGGCAATTCAAAGGTTTATTGAGTAATTTATTCATACAAGGTATAATTGGCTACGTTGGCAAAAGCAAATTCGCTCACCAACAAATATCACAGCAAATTAAGTGGAAATGCATTGAGGCAAAGAATTTGTGCAAATATGAGTTCAAGCCAAATACTAGTGAATAACCACTGAACAGGAGATTTGGTCACTCTGGTGACCATTGTAAACTCTCTCAGAATCATTTAATTTATTGAGATCGTGCTCCTCGTTGCTTCGTTTTAGTTGGAAAATTAGAGGACCCTCTTTTTCATGTTGAATTGAGTCTGAGGAACTCTTGCACAATTTTGTTGGAAGACCCAGATTGGAGCGAATTGATTGGTACTTATCTTGTGCATGCTCTAAGATGCACTTGATCGGCACTATATCATTGGCATCGTGGCAAGATGACAAACTGATTGTCTCAGGAGTGGCCAAAGGAGCTCGACCTTTACGAATTAAGCTTTTCAATCTTCGAAGACGATTCTGGTCGTAAACCTCGCCTTCACTTTTGTTGTAAATATTAAAGGAGTCAGTGAAACTGGTCTCGATCAGAATCTTTGCTGGAACAGACTCAGATTCATTGCTTGGGGAACTGCTTGACTGGTTCAGGCTAACTTGACGAGAATCAGTTATTCTCTGAGGCTTTTGAGGTCCTGTGGTTGTTAGGAGGCTTTCCAGCGCCTCAAGCATTCTGTCAGGCATGTGGTCTTTGATCATGGTGGGCGAAATTAAAATTTCGTTGAAATCCTTGTAGTCCGCCCAAATAGCCTGAATTACCGGTTGCTTCTTGCTGATTAATTGCCTGCAAAACCTCAGTTAATTATTATAAAAAAAGATCAAAAGTCGAGATTACCTCCACTTGGATTCATACATAAAGCTATTAGATTAGTGTGTATTATTAGTCGATTTTCAAAGAGATTAGATTATTAGTTCGATTAGATAGGCAGGAAAGCATCAATCAAAAAATATTACTCACTCGGACTTATTTGGATGCATCCGTACTAGGTGGATGATGCTGCCGGGTGGGTATAGAGGAGTGTGCACTGTCAGCGAAATCGACTCGTCATTGGGATGAATTGATAATTTCTTGAATTCGTCAGTCTGCACAGTTTCGTTTGATTCACCGTCAGTAGTTTGCATATTGAACTGTTGAACGAAGTCGTTGATAGAAAGATCTTTCTCCACTAGACAACAACTCTTAACGATAATGCTCCATTTGGTCATATTGCACTGCTTAATAGCGTGGATTAGGTCAAATCGCAATTTTTCCATTTGATGCAATCCCAAACGGGCAACAATGTCCTTGCCAAGCACGATCGAGATAACAAAGTCCTTCGAGTATTCTGCTGCTGATTCACTTAAAAGCCCCCCAGGAGGAGCAAATGCGAAGCACATCACATTGTTGTAAGTCTGTCGCAGTAGAATTGCGAGGATAGCTGCTGTACCTGCTCCGAGTGAGTGACCCACCACAATAATCGGATATTGACAGCATGCATTCATGTCTTTGGCCTTTAGTTCCTCGTTTGCTCTTTCTAGAATACATCTTTCGGCCAATTTTGAGCGAATATAGTTAGCCGCAGATACCATGCCTTTGTGACCAAACCAATTGTCATTGGGCGGATTTAGAGGCAAAATTTCGTATTCGGCATTTAAATCAGTAAGTACCTTTGAAAAGTGAAAAAAATTAGAATAGTTCTACAAAAAAGCCACTTACGTCATAAAGGGAAAGAGTGCCTCGTATGCTTACCACGATGGACATCTTGTCATAGTCAATAGCTACAAAGAATGGCGGCTTTTCCACTGCCACATGGTATGTGATGTAGATGATTTTGTAGTTGTGTTCGATGCATGTCTGATGAATGGCTGCTCGATTGCACAAACAACAGTTGTCGCCCAAATCGTTATTTTCCGAGCTGTCCACATGCCCGTCAACGATGGTGTCAGGCTCTAGACGAGGTCCCAAGCCACATGAAAAGCAACCAAGACTAGCACAACATTTGATGTGATTCAACAATTTACACCATTCGGTGGGCGAGTTAGCCATCATGTACATTGGCCAGCCATAAATAGCCAACGAGTAGTGCAAGTAATGGATCAGGTTAAGCAATTCTTTTACTACCAATGGATGAGTAAGATCAAGAAAATTCGTTTCATTTGTAATAGCAACTCCCGATAGAAACTGAAACACTTTCTCTTCAATGTGATTCACCTTTTCTCGTCTATTAGCATTTTGTTGAACTCGCATTAAAGAGAGGCCGGCAATCACGTCCGAAGGTACTACGTCGAGATCGCGAAAAAATTCCGACAATAGTTTCGCAATTTCAGCAAAAGAATTCTAACAAGAAAAGAATAATTCTGGGGTCAAAATATAACTACTAACCTCTCTAGGATTTTTCACACAGAGAAGGCAGCAGAACTTGCGACACCGATTGTCCCAAGTCTTCTCGTATTCACGGAGAGCTTCACGATGTCGCCAGTTACGATGACTACTTTTTGACCTTCTATATTTGTACTTAGAGTTTTTGTCTTTTAAACTATCTTGAAACTTCTTCATTTTAACCCAGGATTTTCCTGCCGGATCAAAAGTACACCAAATAACACAAAGTAAAGATAGCCAAATAAAGAAATCGAAAAACTTCAAAGTGATTATTATCTCCTTGATATATAACGAACAGTCGATTGAGTGGTGAAAAATAATCACTAAACCATAAACTTCCCATAGAACTTCAATTATAAACAAAGCTAGGGATGACAAATTGACAAGATATCAATGAATGATTATTTTCATAAATTTACTTACCCAAACGAATGTAAAGAAGATAGTTCAGCGAACTACGAGCATAAGTGTTGAGAATTGAGCCCCTGAAACTGATCTTGATAATGCACAATTCAATGATGGCACAACCCAGGATAAGAATCGATTGACCGAACACATGATAAGTCAACTGGGTAGAACAGTTCGGATGAAGGAAGACACTGTCGTTTCGAATGCTCACCACCACATAAATGGTTATCCTACAGGAAATAAACAGTGAGAAAACGACAAAATAATTGAACATTTACCAAATGAGATGTGACACCAGTAGAATTAAGCCAGGTATGACTAAATCATCGGACCCAATGATCCAGCGTCGAGATGCGATAACTAGTCCTGGCATGGTGTGGCAGGGTTGGTTCTATTTCATTTGTGACCATTCAATCCTACAAACAAAGTAAGCTAAATCAAGTTGTTTCGATTAAAACAATATTGATTGTGCACTTCGTGACGGATAATGTTTGTTGAGAAAATGAAAGAATTGTAATCACTGAAGAAACACAATCGACACATGCCTAGCAATAGATAGAATAGAAGCAAACAGTTAATAATTATTGCTCACCATGAATAGTGCACTATTAAAGTGTGCACAGCAGGAGCCAAATGCAGATGAATTTGTATTTCGATTCGGCCATATTACCGCTGTTAGATCGAGCCGGTTAGTGCCTCGATGAGGTTGTTAACATCCAATGACTATATTGATATGAATGGCAGAGAACGAAGGCAAGTAAGAGTGTGAATCTGCGATTGACACTGTCGCGATTCAACAAGAAAGCAAATACTTGCCATTCACTTGTTATCATTGAGCAGTTTTGGTCGAGGCTTGATAACAAGTGAACAAGTTACTCGCATGTTTGTCTCATCAAAGCATGCAAGATGGTAAATAAGCGAGACAAGGCGTGCTGCTTGCGATCACGATTCTGGTTGTTCGTGTTGGTGTTTGCGAACCGAACCAATCTCGGTAGGAGCAGACGCGAATGTGACGATCGATATAAATAGACACAACGCGGTTAGAAACACGAATGAGGCAATGCGCCCCTCAAGTTAGGACGCTCACAAACAGATATTGCAACGTCCCTCCAGCTGGGGATCCAAATGGACCTAGCCCGCATCTGTTATATAACAATTAAAACATATTTGTATGTTCTACGGAAATACGTGATGAAATTGAATTCGACTTTTGGTAAGTAAATGGTAAAAAATGGCCAAGATAAATTACAGACAGCAAAAGAAAGCATAAAGAAAAATCACCAAATCATTATCAAAACAACATGTTACTTAGCTAACATTAATTGTGCCTTATTTCGATCATTTATATAATTTATGCTTTAAAATTTGTATGATTCATTAACAATAATAATAATAATAATAAATTGTAATAATAAATCTATGAATTCATGACTTACAAATGTGTAAAATATATTAGTAATTGTACTAATTGATGAGCAAAATATAAGCAATAGCGAATTTAGTTTTGAAAATCAACCATTTCTGCGTCAAAATCGTTAATATTTGATTCAATTGAAGAGTTTGCAAATTTTGTTTGAGTATTAGAACTATTGGAAGTGCTGGTAGTCATTTCATGCGTCAATATTGAAGGAACACAAGTTGTAACATTTTGTTTAGTTATTGAATTCTTATTGCCAACCAGCTGATACTTTTTTATATTTAGCATAACTTTTGACAAGTCGGTTTGTGATTTTGGTGTGGCTATAGAAAAATGAAAAATATTTATATTCAAGAAAAAGTTCAACACAGTAGAATAAAACAAACCTTGTGTACGCTTTGTAACTCTTGTGTTTGAGTTGTTAAATTCGTCCTCGTCGAAATCGTTGTCAAAATCAAATTTTGATTTATTGATAGCTTGATTGCAATTGGTCAAACTATTGTCCACTGATTCCATATAATGATTGCTGCCAGTTTCTTGGTTCAAATCAGAGGGCGATATTCGGCCTGGACATTGCCATTCAAGTTTATTGAAGCCTTTTGTTTCGATTTCATTGTACAATCGGATTATATTCTCGCCACTTGGTTCCCAGATGCGAGCTCGGTTCAGTGAAGTTCGATAATGTACAGTATGTTCAAAGTAGCTTTCCTCGTCACTGCACTCGATAGACCAATTTTGGCCTGTATGGTTTGTCATCGATTCGAGAGACATTTCTAGAAGACGATATCAAAACATTGACGAAACAATCAACTTTAAGGCAGGTAGGTACAGTAGGTACTTTCATAGTGTGAACTCTCACAACTCTCTCACAATATGTTGTCAGTTCAACTCACTATGCAGTGACGCAATTAAAAGTTCATTCAGCTTTGGGCTGTCCCATAAATAACATAGTTATTCTAAACAGTAATGTCATATGTTAATAGCTCATATGTCCCATTTATGTATTAAAACTTTTAGTATTCTGAATACATCTTATTCAATACAAACACCAGCAAAGTACTGCGTCTGGACTCGAAATGATATTTCTTCAAATGGTAAGTCGATCCTAATCTTTGCCAAAGTTTGGTTGCATAACCACTTGGTACTTTCGTGCTATTGAGAAAGAATCTAATGAATGTATCTTTTTGTAGACTTAATCTGAATCTTCTTATTGCTTCTAAACTCTTACCAATCACCCGGCTAATATATTTGAAAAAGATTTTGGACTACTTGAAACTAAGTTCGGTCTACGTTGCATATTCTATTATCACACAATGGATCGCAACGTGTGCTTCTTCGTGTTTCTCCTTTTCACTGTGTTGACAGCACGTGATATACTTTTCAATTGGAGCCAATCGCCGCCTGATAAGGCATCTAATTCCAATGTGGCAGATAATAGTATACAAAAAGAGATTCCTTCGATGTCATTCCGTTCAACTCAAACTGGCCCAACAATTAAAATTCTCTATTGTTATTCTTGTGGCTATCAGCAAGCATTTGACGAATACCGGCGAATGATCAATGATCGTTTCCCTAGTGTTAACGTTGTGGGCAATAACTATAATCCAAGTTTCCTCAAGAGCAGATTGGTTCAGATCATATCTATCTCCAAAATGATTGTTATTGGTCTGCTTTTGGCTAATATGAATCCATTTGTCCAATTTGGCTTGAACACCCCACGAGTTTGGTATTGGATGGCAGATCACAAGGTAAACAAATGCAAATTTTAAATCTTGCCTCAATTTTTGCTTATGTATTGTTTCATTGCTAGTTGTATGCCTGTTTAATGACCTTTTTCCTTTCCAACACCCTGGAAAGTCAACTTATGTCAAGTGGTGCTTTTGAGATTTTCTACAACGGTACTATTGACGACTCAATTAAAATATATGCTAATTGATTTTTCTTTTTGCAAGATGTTCCAATCTGGTCCAAACTGACAAGTGGTCGAATTCCATCTGCTCAAGAACTGTTTACTATGATAGATAATCAACATAAGTTTTACGGCAATGATGTATTTGGTAGCGAAACTATGCATACTCTTCCTGGTCATACGTTGTAGTGAGATTGCAAATTGTATTGCGCAATATTCCCATTCTAGTTTGTAGTTTATTTACTGATATACATTCGTTTTTATTTATATTTATAATAAAAAATTATAAACCAAACAGATTCATTAATCAAAGACCAAAAGAATTTTCATTTAAAAATGTCTTGTTAGACAAAAGCGATTTAAGATGTCCATTAGAATTTCTTGAATTGAGTAGAATGGTACCAAGCGACTTTGAAAATAGATATTCGGAAATGAAATACTTATGAATATCCAAATAAGAAACAACAATGCAATAGTTGCAAAATAAGGAAGTCTGAGATGACATGAATTGAACAAATTCCTAATCGACAATCTGGAATAAATTAAAAAATTAATTAATAGAAAAAATAATGATTTTACCTTTCAAAATCCTTTTTTAATTTATTGATGAAATTCGAAAAAAATAAGAAAACTAAAAAATGATGAGTGAAAACTGGAAGATCATATAATTCAGCATTGTCTTCAGATTCTTTACATAAAGCTTCAGGAGAATTTTCTATTTTAAATGTAGAAGTTTTGATACTTTCTTCCTTCGAGTTGGCTTTTAATGATTTATCACTGGTTGATGAATCAGGTATTTCTAATCGTGGGAATTTTTCGTCTTCTATTGAACTTATTTCATTAAAAACGCTGTTTTTCATTGATTCAGTCAATAAACACTTTGATAAGTGGATTGTTTTCATGTGCGTGAGTTCATCTTTAAGAATACAAGAAGGTATTTCTTGGTTTTCAATATATTCAACGTCTTTTATTTTCAATCCATTAAATGTTTTTGTATTTTCAGTATTATCCATATTTTTAAGGTTGTTTGCATTAGTAACATGACTGGGAAGAAAGTTTCTATCAGATACTATATTTTCATAGTCTTCATCGATGCTAAAAGAGTTATTTGCTAAATTCAGTGCTTGATATGAAATGAAATTTAAATTTTTAATTGGAGTTGAGTTGGCAAAGTCTTGAGATTTCTTGCAGAATTCGCTTTTACTATTCCAGAGAATAGATTGGAAATCTTCGTTATCTTTTTTTAATCTATGCAATTCGGTTTGCAAAACTTGATTTTGATTTTTCAATTCCATATTTTCTAAGCATAAATTTTTGTATGTATCCAAAAAGATAATATTTTCTTGTAAATTTTCCGATTCGTTTATTTGACCAGGGAAATTTTTAGCAGAAGAGACTGAATTATCCTTGTGAAACATCTTGGTAAATGAAAGTTAGTTAAATGAAAGAAGTTAGCTTCTATAAAATTAAAAATTACCTTTATATCTGAGTCGTTACTAAAACTCAAGCTTACATCACTTAATGTTGTATTTGTCTCTTGGATAGACTTCTCTAAATTATAAAAGCTATCCAATTCATTTTTTAATGAGCCAATAGTATCTTGGTAAGAGCATAATTTTTTCTCGTTTTGCCGAACGTTCTTCTCAGCAGCGGCCAGATGGTTAGACAATCTAGAATATTCTTCTTCGATTAATTCGATGTGTTGTCGATAAGAGTTGATTTCTTCTTCTTGTCGTTTTATTTGCGCTCTGTAATTGTCGCACTGCCTGATAAGATCTTGTTTCAGCTCGCTTTGGACATTCGTATCGTTATCGTTTGAGTATTGGGTGTCGCCATTTTCTGAGGGATCATAGTCAACACAAGCTTCGATCGAGTCATTACTGTTTTGGGCACAATAGGACATCATACGGTCCATAGCGAATGTAAACGTCTGATCAGCATGGATGATGTTTGCAACACAAACATTTTACCCTGAAATAGGCAGCGGCAGAGTCAAGTTCGAATTATTCTTATTTGGGGTCAGTCATACAGTGGATTACTGTCAGCTGTCAGTGCCATTGCCAATTGGCAGCTTATTTTACCAACTTGCCCGCAGTCCTTTGAGGGTCAGAGGCCCTTGACTGGACTCGTTCTTTATGTTCTCCATGAGTATAATTGCATAATTTCTTTTTTCCTTAATTGCATAGCGTTGTTTTCATCAAGAACCAAGTAAGTTATTTTGTGTATTGTTTCCTAAATTTGTTCATTAATTGCAAGAAAGCAATAATTTATTAACCTATTATCTTTTTATTAAATATTTTAATTAAGTTATTAATCAAAATCATGACAAACATAAGTTTGAAAGACTTGCTAAAAAACGGGTAAATTAAAGTATCTTGGAACATACCAAATGGCATACACCAGGAAATTCAAAAAAGATGCACCAACTTGTTTCTACGGGATACTTAAACTGTTCAAGTCCAAGTACTTGTCTTACAAATCAAAAGAACAACATGCCTTTCATTCGCCACATTTAGACGTACGGTACATTATCTTAGAAATGTCAAGAACAGATCTTGACACATTATTGGAAAGACCCGGCAATTCAGCAACTGGCTTGTTTGAGCGAGGAAGTACTGAATTACTAAAGCGACTCTTAACCGCACTTGCATTCTCAAGAAGCAAGCTATTATTAGCTAGGTATTTAAATGGATAGGTCACATATACATGTATATGGCACATATAAAAATTCGACCATATACAGTGTAACGCTTGATCAAACCACGAAAAAAAACCCGAGATCTTTCTAGGAATTGGTGGATCGAGTGATCAAGAACGATATCAAAATTATCAAATCAAGGACGCGTCTTGACCAAACCGTAGGCAGGCATTTCCCCGACACTGTGGAGACAACGAAGGACCCCCGTGATCTGTAAGCTCAGTATGATGGTGAATCAAGATAATTATTTGGTCCATTTCAAAATTGATAATGATTCACTATTTAGTTAGTTTGAACATGTAATTTTATAACAGGTAGAGGTTCTTTTATTAATGAATACCGTTATAAGATAAAACTCAATTGACATTGGCATTGGCATTTATGATGATTGAAGCAGGGTGGACAAATTGTGTTAGATCACAATTGCATTTGCTCACGAGCAATTGTAAAATAAGAGGACTTTGCAGGATGTAAAGCCACTTCAATTAAGATGTCTATGTTCTATTCACTTTGCTTATCTATGCTTAGTTTTTTATTCCCTTCTAACCATTGAAAAGGCAATTGAATGGTTGTCAAATTTATTACTTTATGGCGGTCACATTACCGTCTTACTAAAGTCTTATTTCAATTTGGATGAAATCAAATCCGAAGCCAAATGGCCAACAATCTGCTGATCATGTAGTCATAAATTTACCGACTCTCAGGCTCTATAAATACTAAAGCCATGTTTCAGTGGTCGTCACTTGTTCTTTCTCAATGGCACTCAAGTTTGTTCTTCTTTTGGCACTTGCACTCACGGCACAGGCCCGTTTCCCGAAGGCCTTGCAAGACCGATGGGGCTACCTTGACACCTACGAGTTCAACCGAAACAACACCAGAGTGGTTGGCGGAAGTGATGCTGCAACTGCCGAGGCTCCATATCAAGCATCCATGCTACGAGACTACATCATCATCAAGTCTCATATGTGTGGTGGTTCTTTGATTACTCCTCAGGCCATTCTGACTGCAGCTCATTGCACTGACGGGTATGTTGTTCTTTCTTTTCATTGCATGTGTAATTATATTCAAACGCTACTAGACAATCAGCAAGCAGCTTAGTCATACGTTTGGGCACCAACCAACGAAGCAAAGGAACTGACGTGAAGGTCCGAGCTATTGTTCAACATGAAGGCTACAACCCGAACACAATCGAAAATGATATCGCTCTGCTTATCTTGGCCTCAGCTGTTACTCCAAGTGACACCATCCAAGTCATCGAAAGACTTGACACAGATCTTACTGGTGGTGAAGATGTTAAAGTTTATGGCTGGGGATTGACTGATGGCAACAGCCAGACTTTACCGGAAAACCTTCAAGTTGGAAATTTGCAAGTTATTTCCCAATCACAATGTCAAGACATTTGGGGAAGTGTGAATGCTATCGCTCCTGGTATGATCTGTACTCTTGCCACTTCTACCCAAGCTTGCAATGTAAGTTGATCTCTAATAATATTGCCAATAATTTTACTAAAATATATTTTATGTATAAAGGGTGATTCTGGTGGACCACTTGTCTACAATGGTAAATTGACCGGCGTCGTCTCCTGGGGCCCAAGCAAATGCCCAGCTGGCCAATATCCTGCTGTTTTTACCCGACCTAATTACTACAGTGCTTGGATCAATTCTGGTCTAGCTAACAATGGTGTAGGCCTGTGAACTCTCTTTACTTAGAATAACATAAAATGGATTTATTTTCCAAATCAGTAAATGAATTATTTAGATTGCTTTATTTTACTGTAATTTTTACTTTCAAATGAACTAATCGAAAGTAGTCTTGGTTAAGTTAGAGAACCGAAACTCAGACTGAAATCGAGGATGTTTGCCAAAACAAAGGACAAAGTTTTAATTGTCAACTTTAGTATTAGCTAACAAAACAACTGCATTTGACAAATATGTCTGATAGTCGTTTACCCGGACAAATGTCACCCCTGGTGAGAAAGTTCTAATTAGAGCAGTTGATACCAGTTGTGAGAGCAGATCCTGGTACGAAAAACAGACCAATTGGCTAATTATTCTTGCAAATAGACTCGCCAATTGTCTCCTCGAGGCACAACTCTCTCACCTTTGTGTAGTCTTCATTCTTCGTTGTTTGGTCTAGCGATTGCTAGAAATAAATCGAAATACATGTATATCTTAGTGAAAACGCGCAATACCTGACAAAGCACACCAAAAAATAAATGGTTCTTGTTTGTCAAATCAAGCATGATGTTTATAGACATTGGCCATAGTCTAATTTATATTAAACAGACAATAAATTGACAGACTGACAATAAATTGTTCTTTGTTAATTTAACTAGATGTCATCCTGGGTTAGCTTGACTGTGTTTATTGTTTGGATGAAATAAAATTTAATTTAATCTGGTTTATCATATATTTGATACCAAATATTTATTCAAGTTAGTAATTCGATATTTTATTTTTTCGAACATTTGACTGCTCATTCGTAACCGGTTTATTCTGGTCCTAAGTTATTAGTCTCAAGATTAATCAGGCATTGAATTTAATGTATTTAAATGTCAATTTTGGAATCATCAATAGTTATCGATGATGACGTCTGAGCAAAAGAAGTGAATATCATAAGGGACAGTCTTGACAAAATTGCGACAACTTGAGACATGAGGCAATAGACTGGATTGTCTCATGTTGGAGACCCATCGCAACAGCATTGTCGACAATCAGTCGAAATTTATGAAGAGGTACGATGACTGGTGTGTGTCTAAGTGAACGTCTCAATTCATGGCTTTCATCAAGCATCTAGTTTTAACAAGTGCCAGCGTTCGTCACAAGAGACCCTTTGATCTATGAATGCTTTAATTAACTGGTCCAACTAGGTCTGACATGAGACAAACTTGTCCAGCTTAGTTGAGACTAATCGAAATCAAATACAGTTCCACTTGTCACAGGCTGATTGATTTCTGCTAGTCTTCCTGACTCAGTTACAAGACCAAGTGCAATGCCTGGTGCCTAGGAATGAATAATTGAACAGAGTCGAGTCACTTTAAATCAAACTTGTCTCTGCACATAAGTCAGTGATTAATTAGCTGATTAATTAATCAGCACGTAGTTTTAATCTCTAATTTGGTAACATTATTTATTGATGTGCAATTGTACTGAGAAAGAGCATGGAATTACCGATGTTACCAAATTACCAAGTTTGTTATCCAAATTGACGATATCGATTGCAACCTATTACTAATAGAGTAATGGCAACCGGAATATTGCAATTGGGGTACTATGGAGAGGTCAATTTGGTCAATCGAAACTCAATTGAGTGCCACACCGAATGAAATTCACTTTGGAACTGGTCACTTTAATTGGCCTGCCCACAATTAGTGATGTCTGGTGTAAGGCCATTTGAAGAGACCATTTGGTTGCAATGCAATTTGGCCGCTCTATAAAAAACAAATCAATTTGGACGAAACTTCAAAATCCACATAAACACAAATGGACATTTCGAAGGAGACCAAGACCGGCAATCGCAATGGCGTCATTTACTGCCAAATAGAAAAGGCCAGTGATTGCGGTCTCAAGGCGACTTCGAAGTTAGCAGGAGCTATTGTGCCCGAATGGCAAAGTGGCAAGATGGCTGAATGACAGAATGCACCTATATACCGTGTGTATGCCACTTTCATGATTGCTTTCAGAGTGAGGCCCGGAACTGATGAAATGCGCCCACTATTGGTGTGCATCGAGCAACAGCGGGACTGTGGCCAAAGACAATCTGGGGCATGTCTTGGGCTGGGACAGCAACGTATTGCTGGCGGTGTCTTCAGTCAATGTCTCGCCTTGGCCAAAGTCATATATATTGGATGCTGTGAGTGCCGCCCGAACAGAGCCAGTCAACGATCATCAGTCGCACATTAGACTAGATTAGCATGTAAAGCTAATTATTTGCTCAGACATTGCATGTTCGCTTTATTGGCGACATTAAGAACCGATTCAGTTTGACTTCCATTCCTGACCTAACCATCTCCCCTACCGACACATCGCATTTCATTGCTTCTCATCCGACAACACAGAGTTTGTAAACTGTGAATATTCCAAATATAAAGTTTAAATTAAACTTGGCAATTAAGAGAAAAACACTCAACTTGGTAAGCAAGCAATGATTCATCGTGATTGTAATTGCCGCTCCAAGCGAACGTAAGTAGTGTCTGCAGTGGCACGGCCAATTCATTTGCATTGTAACGCATCAAATGGCACTGGCAACGAACCATTGAATGGAACATTCCTTCTCAAATACCTGGTACTACGATACGTGATGCAGTGCCTAGACTGATGTCGACTGATCAACCACTAGTGCCAGATTCTGTCCAAGTGTATATAATATCTATGCCAATCTGTGATGCTGACCTAGTCTTGGCTCAGCAACAGTCGGGTCAACCTCAATGAAACTTGTTTTAATTTACCAACTTGATTGAATTCTATTGCATGTTCATTGACTTTTGCATTTGTTCTACAGAAATCATCTATCTATAAGGATGAACGTGTCCACTCTTATCTACGTAAGTTTGCTGTTGTTGATCAGCACTGAAATCTCGGCCACTGAACCAGTGATTGGAAATGAGAACGGCCTCGTAACTTTCTCCAAGGATGGCCAAAGAATAGGCCCATTCACCTTTTCGTTGGACTCGGAAAGTGGGCTTGACGGTGTCGCGGCCAACCACGAGCCGATTTCGAGCAATGGCAAAACAGTTAAGAATCACTTGCTGTCTCAGCAGGAAATTCCGCTTTTTCTTGCGGATCACTATGCAAGACTTCCATATGGCAAATTGTCAAGCAAGTATCTCCTCAAGCCCATCAGGGATTTGAGTGTGGCCAATTCACTGTTTACTCGAGGTAATGTCACCATTCGAATGTGCATGCTAAGAGCAATTGGCCAGTGACCAAAAGTTGGCGACATTATCATTTAATTAGATTAGCTCACAGCTTTGTCAATGACCAATTGAGTGAGCCAACTTAAACAGTCTTAATTATTCATATTCGCTACCTAACCATTTGTTTCATTGTTCGCATTCGACCGTCCGTTCATTCATTATTCAATGCATATCTGCTTCAGTGCACTAATTCCTCACAATGGTCAGACATTCTGCCTATAGTTACAATGATAGCATTTCTGCTGGCCAATTATTGCAAATGCAGATTGACTAACTAGTTGCTTGATATAGGTGATGAAATGGCTACATCTCGAGCCAGACGCTACGCATATCCGATATCAAGCCAAAGTTTCCTCCGATTCGGTCGCAGATTTAAGAGACCAAAGGACACCAAGGACACAGCTTTCCTTCGATTCGGCCGGCCGGACAACGGCAATGCGGTTGAACAAGAAAACTTCAACGACGTCAATGGCTTTCCATAATATGTCAACTGGCAATTGCATTAATGCAATTCACCATTTACTCATCGAGGAACACAATCAAGCCTAGAAAGTGTTGAGCCCTCTTTTGGTTGAAACAAGCAAATTCTAATTGACATTACTTTATTTGACATTATCATACTGTTATTATTAAAAATCAATATAAAATAGTGAAATAGTTAGACAACCAATCTTACAAAATGTCAATCAAAACAATAAACTAAATAACAAATTCTCAGTGAGATGTGCCAGAGAATGCAAATGATATGAGCGATAATGTACAAAGCAATTAAGTGAATATATGGACTATCACGCGATCAAATGCGCGGCTTCTTCTGCAACTGTCTCGAACGATATATGTCAAACTGGGGAGGCAATAAATTAGAACCATCACCATCGGCGTCATCATCTTCGTCGATGGCAAGCTGTCGTTTAGTTCCGGAGTTCGAAACCAACGATTCTGATGCGTCAAATGCCAATGAAAAATATGATTTCGCTTCTATTGGCAATAAACATTCGGTCTTGGAGCTTGTGTCGTTTAAGGAAATAGCACTACAAGACTTGATCATTGAAATGAGCTCATCTATATTGACAAAAGGACCTCGAAAACAAATAGGAGGAGGAAGTTGAGATAAAAGAGAAGTTATCGAGGGCGGGAAAGGAAATATCCCACCAGGCATGAGATTATTTACTGCAAAAAATAAAGGTCATTTAGGCCCAATATAAAATATGGCTCACCTGGGTTCTGTTTTGGCTTAAATGGAACCATTTGCGTCAAGTTTGGAAGAAAGACGTTGGGCATTTGGTTAGGAATGTTTTCAGTAAATGCATTTGTGTTCACGTTTGCAATATATGAATTGTTTGTGTTCTTACACGAATACCCAATTGATTTCAATTCTTCCGACGTACACGGCATCAGGTACCCAAATTTATATCGATCAACGAGCCAACTAGTTTCTGAAAAACTTTTTTGTAACTTTTCAATCACATGCGAACGACGTTTTTCCACATTGATGACGCTAGGTAAATCGCCAATTTGCGATTCAAATTCTAAAAATTTATTCCATATTTCCCTACAATATTAAAAGGCCATATTTAAAACAAATTTAATGTAAATTAGATTAAACCTACAAAGATTTTTCGGGAGGCAATGCATCAGTAGAGAGAACACGCTCAAATAAAACGCGGATATTGTTTTCCTCGTTCAAGTGACTTAAAAAATCGATATACGATAGAATAAAATTGGATTCGTGTGGAAACTTTTTTAAACCAAGTTCAAATATTTTGCAAGCAATATTGATATCCTTTAAACATAAAACTAATTAAACAAATATCACAATAAATATATTTTAAATTACTTTACTGCAATAATATTCCATTAAAGCAGCTGATGTATAAATTTCATAACAACAGCGCGAGTCTTCTCGGGCTCTTTTAAATATTGCCCTAGCTGAAGTAATACTCTCAGTTCTCCTAGTAAACTTCATATATTGAACATATATCAAAGTTGGGTCAAATCCTGTAGTTTTAATTTTCAATAATTTTTCATATATTTTAATCGACTCATCTTTTCGATTTCTAGACTAATAAAAACACATTAACTATATGAAAATAATCTTTCTAACTTACTTCTTCAAAATCAGCATATGAGAAATGTAATAAAACATTTTCTTTCAGTAAGGTAGAAGTGGCTCTATCATATACGCTGGCGACATCTTCTTGTAACGTTTTATGTTGATTCATGTCACCCTTTTCGGCCATTAATTTGCTATTTTCCTCGAGAAATGAAGCATATTCATACCAAATATCAGGATGATGACCAAGACATAAAAGGCACTGCTCATAAGCAAACACAACTGCCAATATACAAATTTAGTTCCAGTAAAATCAAATGGCAAAGAAAACAAACCTCTTCTGATAACAAGTGTCATATCCTCACTTTTCAATGGATTGCTTTTTTCCCATAAAATATATTTCTTCCACAAGTCTACTTGTCGAATTTCTTCTGGTGTGGAGTGAGGTGGAACAGCAGGCGCATTTCGATTCAATCCACGCGTAATTGCTTCAAATTCTTTAGCAACCCTTCGAGCGTTCATGTAATCTTTGGATCGATCTGCAATTGCCTTGTCAACAAACATTTGATTGATACTCTAAATATAAATATATAAATTAGTAATGCAAATAAAGCTATGTTTTGTCATACTTGTTCATAAGATAAATAATCTTTCCAAAATGTTTCGATGTTAGACATTGGTATTATAATTCCGCGTTGATATACCCTCCGTACTGCGGATATCTTTTGATTTTCGGCATAATTTCCTTGAGCATCGACGTTCTTCAGAAACTGCACGTAATCATTATATATAGAATAGGAATTTATGTCAATGCCCATTTTATCCAAAGCAAAATCAAAGGCTTGGCCCATTTTCTCACGAAAAGATTGTAGATTAAATTTAGCTTCCTAAAAACGTTAAATAAATCAAAGTTGACCGACTAATCTTCTATACTTACCCTTATATAATTTAAATAGCATTTCCATAAATCAACATTAAGCACTTTAACAAGACATCTTTGAAAAAGCTAATAATTTTTAATTAATAAATGATGAATTAAGAAATAAATGATTATTAAGAATCAATATTTACTTTTTCAACTTTATCATAATTCCTGTATTTAATCTAAAAAATTAAATATAAGAATATGAAAAAATAGTTTTTACAGATACCTCTTGCTCAATATATGATTTCCAAAATCGCCCAGAAGTGGGAAATTGAGTGACGAGTTGTTCATAAAGTTCACGGACCGAATCAATATGTTTGCCCTAAAAACACAATAAGATTTATGATTAACATAATTGTCAACAAACCTGTGCATCTTTGATTAATATATTCCATGCTTCCAGGTCAAAAGGCGATTCGACGAGCTTCACTTTAGCTTTAAGAACACGGTCACTGACATTTTTAAAAAATCCAGGGGTAGGTAATGGAGCAGAAGGTTCATTATCATTTTGGTCAATTTGTTCTTGAGCGCTAGTTTGTTCATTAAATTGGTTATTTGTTTTGGCTAGTGGTATATTGTTCGGGACAATGTTATTTGGAGCACTCTACAACAGTAATAAAATTATTTTAAAATTAAATAAATCAAATACACACATACCGAAATCATTTCGACTCGATTACCAAATATAAACAATCCGAAATATATAGAATGTACTTGATAAAAGTTGAGATAAGACGAAGTTGTAATTGATAATTGCCGCTAACCAAAATTGTTGTCAGTTGGCCTAAAATTACCACATTGTATGCATTTTGGCACGATTCTCAGCTGCTTCAGTGCAACCACTGAGAACATATCTAGTGCAAATAGCCGCAATTCAATATATTTTTTATTCATACATCGCTCCGTGCAATTAGTTTTGCGTTTGCAGTCGATCCACTTCACACCTTGGCAACTTAATTGCCTCGTTAGTTTCAAATTTCAACAGCATTTGATCCAAATTTGTTAACGGACATTCCGATTTAGTGTTGCTTAAGACTTAAGCCTTAAGTTAAGCTTATCGCCTAGCCATAGAGAAATGTTTGAACAAAAAGTTTCTTTTGACTGTAAACATATGACGTGTTTATATAGAATAAGTGGCACATTGAAAGAATTGTGGGTAGTACAGCACCTAATTTACCCAATGTACAGAGAACTTTTGAAATGCTGCTCTACAGAGAAGGAATCAGGCTACATTACTTGTTGCGCTCACCTTGTTTAGGTTGATGCGACATTTCGATTCTTTCTTTTGTGCACTTGGGAAGCACTTAGTGCGTTTGTCTTTATCGCGCCCAATTTCCCTCAACCCTAGCTTATTCTGGACTGGACAGCCAATGTGGCACGCGAATCGACAAGTGCCTCAAGGCGAGCACAGACAAATAGCGCAACACTTTTGTGAATACCCTCACCTGGTGAGTCACCTCCACTTGGCTCATTGTTGGCCGGCATTTTCGCCTTGTCGGCATTCTGTCATCTGTCACCGAGCAAACTATTACGGCCATAGGGAAAGTTGGCACCATGCATCTGTGGCCAGTGGTCACTCATCTCAATTGCTCGAAACTCATTTGTGTAACCCTTTCAGTCATCAGTATGGAAGCTTATCTCAAGAAGGCGTCCATACTCGCCTGAGCAATGTATGTCACTGTCATGAAAGCAATAACTTTTCGTTGGACTACAGTAATATTAATCGAAATCCGAACATTCCCCAACAGTTTGAAGGTATGTTTACTATTAGTGCATCACTAAGTAGTTATCGATGATTTATTATCGTTGCGCCACGCTGTCACTCGGTCAATGGAAGCATAACACTAAATAGTGAACAAACTATCATAGACAGAACTGTAATGAATTGAGATCGAGGTACAGGCAAATGTTTCTGTGCAAATTGAAATTGATAAAAGTAGTCACCGCTAAGTGTGGGGACAATCAGTTGTGTGCCACAATAGGTGAGAGAGGAGAGGGGAGCGAATCACATTTGCACCATCATGCCAGCGATCATTATCGTCGGAAGGCAACTGATTATCTGCAAACAGGTTTCCTGCCTGATTCCTAGCTGTCTCGGTTAGAGTTATGTCCGACTGCCTCGATATTGTCCCGTCATTCTGTCTGCCTCCTCTGTTTACCTGTTGCCTGACAGTTGTCCTTTTGCTGCATCACTTGGATCAAGTCTAGAGTAAACAAGGTTCAACTTACAAACCTTGTGGGTTATTTTTGTGTAACATGTTCATTACAATACAACCCTTTCAGTGTTCACATCTGCCCTCAGATCAGATCGTTTCACTCGATTTGTATTGCAATGACGCATTAGTGAACCTAACTACCTGTTGTGCCGTGTCACCGAAAGAGAATGATTTTTGTTATTTGCATTTTCAATTTGCACGTGGTTAGTTAGTTATTTTGCATTTGCATGAGCGCCAACTCCATCAGACTCATGTTTGCATCCCTCGACAAGGCATTAAAATTCATGATGTTTTCATCCGTTCATGACCTAGCGTAATGTGCAATTGTGCCTGATCAAGATCAAAGTTAATTATTTCTATTAACTCATCTGCCTGTTGATTTCATTTGTTCGTGTTTAAGTCCCATCTGTAAAATTGTTTGTCGGCTCAAGAGCAATCACTTGTTTTCATCTAATTTGCCACCATCACTCCCACGCAAGTTCTTACACCAATTGCCTGTCCATGGTCTCGCTAAATGGGCACTATCTGTGCACTGTCACTATTTTAGTTTTGTCCGTAACCAATAAAATCAGTGCCATAGCTTAATTCGGATATTTATTATCGAGACTGTCCTTCTGGTGTTTACTTTTCGAATGCCATAAGTGTGTGCAGTGATTGTATTTGTCGATTGGCTCTTAACTGTTAACTCTATACTTGGCTATGTAATGTTAATTCCTTGTTTGTACTCAGTGCATGTGTGAGTATGTGTTTTGTTGAGTTGTGCATATGTGCATTACTATTGCCATTGTGTTCATGGTTACTTTGTGATAAACTAATTTGAGTCTCAATTTAGTTCTAGACTAACGTTATGATCGGCACTTGTGTGTTCCCGTTAGTTTGCCTCTAACTCGCCTCACCACCGAACTATCTTCCCGCTTATGCTAGAATGGCATCTCAATCGTTAGCAGTTTCCAGTGTAAACTTCAATGGCACCAATGGATCGTCAAGTGGGCCTTGTAAATGTTGTCCCTATGGTTTCCACATTGACACAGACTTTGTGCGTTATTGTGATGCTTTACTAACAGCTTTATATGGAAATAACCGAAGCTTCACTAACACTTGTCGTTCCTTTGGCTCACTACGTAGAAAATTCAATCTATCACTCGCAACTCCAGAGTTATTCGTACCACCGGCAACTAAGACATTTCTGTCTTATTGTGATTTCAATTCAAAAAATAGTCAAAACTTTACACTCAATCACGATTCTTGTCTTGATAACGAAGTATTTTCTCTTAAAGAACATTCGATTTCACCTTGTTCGAACGGAAGTAACTCGAAACGGAATAATGGTCGCAATAATTATGACTCTTCTGCCTCGATCGAGACAGAATCGTCCAACACTGCTTGCGAAGCCGAATCTATGCTGTCGGATGTTGTCAACAAATTTGAAGAAGTTTTACTTGACTCGAAAAGCTCTTCTAAGTCCAATCTATATACCTCCATGACAAATGCTAGTGTTCATGAGTCTCCACCACCTTCTCCAGCACCGTCTTCATGTCCTTCTTCGTCCATTTCCAAGTCAGTACTAACCCAAATTAGAAATCACTTAGCTTTGAGCATTACCCGAGTCAAAGAGCTTGAGGATCAAGTCACTCAAATACCTTATCTTCAAGAGAAAATTATTGAACTGCAATCACAACGAAATGAGCTATTGGATAAATTAAATCTTCTAAATGTTCAGAAAATCTCTAGTAAAAATAATGTAGAATTTGCGGATTCAAATTCAGACTCTGATTTTCAAAGGCTATCTGCCACCCACCGTGATATAAGCGATGTCAGTGTAGATGCAATTGAACAGGTTCACGATAATGATACGTCAAAAGCTTTTCTGGACAAGTTAATTTGCACTGATTTTACGCCCACTCAATTTTCATACATTAAATGCGAAGCGATCTCTATCCCCAAATATTTTCCTGAATCTAAAGAAACACTAACCCGATCAATCGGTACCTTGACTAGTTTTGCGCCTTCTTTACCTCGAAAAAATGCCTTTGTTCAAACTGATATCAAGTCAAAAGATGTCACAGTGCGAGCTAATTCAGGTTGTATCGGCACTTCAACTGATATTGTTGTTAAGAAAGTCGTCTCATGTCAAGCATTCCCAGAAATTCAGCATGCAGCTACAGATACCATCGATTTTGATAACTTTGTAAATGCCAGTAATGAATCGCATAAAGAACCCTTGCATTGCAAGGATTCGAATGTGCAAAGCCCAGTTGTCCCCAAAGTTTTCTTTGATAAAAGTGTGTCCACTAGTGACCTTTATCAATCAAATTCTGTACTGAGGCCGACATCTCTTGATATCGATTCGTCAGATCACTCGTTATTTATGCCTAAGTCAACTATGTCCTATTTCAACTCTTCGCCTTCCAGTTCGAGTAATTCAATTCGATTATGTGACAAGTGCCACGATATGGTTAATTCAATAACTTCAGAAAATTTATGCTCACAGAACATTTCGGCCTTTTCATTTCCAAAGATAATTAAATCTGACTCTGGGATTTCGGTTGAGCGTCGTCAAGTAGACAACAAAATTGTCGAAGAGAGTGACAACCTTATTCTTGTTTACCCGGCTTCTGATTTGGAAATGTCTAGTTCGCTTAATACTCAGTCGTCAGATGACCACGATATTCCCGACAAGTGTAGCAAGAAAACTGAAAAGAAAGCCATCGATTATACTAGCATGCAACCCAGTAAAGAAACCAAGGCAGCTCTTAAAGTAATTAATGAGAATTTGCTTGAGCCCCAAAAATCAAATTTTTTATTGGTACGAATTTGTATTTTTAAAAATTATTTTTGTTTACTATATGTATTTTGCTTACTTTTAGTCTTTAAACGTTTCGTTGATCAAAAAAGTTTGGTTCAAAATATCTTCTTCTGACGATTCTGATTCACGAGTGGTTGAGATATACTTGGATTGCTTTGAAAAATTTTCTGCCAAACTTATAGACTTTGTTGTCAACCTCAGTGATACAAACGGAAATACTGCGATGCATTACGCAATTTCATGCAACAATTTTGATATAGTCTCGGTTCTTTTGGATTCGAAAGTATGTGACGTCAATAAATACAACAAAGTAAGTGATTTTTTTTGTTTTTCATAAATTTATGTTTTTATTTGTAGGCTGGATATACGGCAACTATGTTGGTTTCATTGGCAAAAATTGAGAACGACATTTATCGCGATGTTGTCACTCGTCTATTTCACCAGGCTGATGTAAACATGAAAGCTAAACAGGCTAGTAAACTTGTTCATGTGGTAAATTTATAACTTATATAATTTATAATTTTAGAATGGACAAACTGCTCTAATGCTTGCTGCTAGTCATGGACATATAGAAATATGTAAGATACTTTTAGATTGCGGCGCTGAAGTAAATCTTCAAGATAACGATGGCTCAACTGCTCTGATGTGTGCTGCTGAACATGGCCATCCAAATGTCATATCTATTCTGCTATCTCATCCCGACTGTGATCCTTTACTAGAAGACAACGAGGGATCAACAGCTCTTAAAATTGCTCTGGTCAATGGACACAACGAAGTAGGCATCCTCTTATATACAGGAACTCGAATTACAAATTACTATGCTTCATCCTGTTATTCTTCATTGAGTCGTCTTCCAAACTCTCCGATTTATTCTAGCCATTTGCGTCGTACTGGATCGTTTTCGTACAATCCTGGTCATTCATCGCACAATTCGAGTGTTTTATCTCTACGCACTTCTCCACCTCGAAACCGTCATTACTCAATGTCCACCCCATCCTCTCCGTCTTCTCGAAGCTAAACTTTTGCAGCTATACAATTTTTCCTTTGTTTTAATTATTATTTATTTATAGAATAAATTTCTAAATGTTGATTGATTTATTGTTTACATACATATCTTGCTATCAAATCAAATGAACAGCTTTAGTGTGCCTAGTGTTACTCTAGATGGCGCCAAATTGAGTCAATAGAGAGATGATTCACTGAGCCAATCAATACGCAACTCTCCCATTCTACTCGACACTAGTGTACTGTTGTTGTCAAGAGCAGATGATTTTGGTGTCTGCTTGATCAACTGTGACTCAAGTGTGGTTTAAGTGTGACTCTTTTTTCTTGATCAACCATACAATGACCGACAAAACACTTGTCACTAGGTTGCTTTCCCAGGCAAAGGTGAGTATTCGTTTCGCTTTCACAAGGTCTAATTTTTTTTTCAGTATACCTTCCAAGATCAAACCAAACGCGACGTTTTGAATGTTTTAAATCTTTATCGTGGTCTTAAACCGAGATTAGAGAAATGCACGTTGCCTACGGGAATAAAACGTGAATTGCTTTGTCTCAAGGGCACTATTCCTGTGTCTTACAGAAGTAATGTGTATAACATTCCTGTCAGTCTATGGATTTTACATAATCATCCGGATTCGGCTCCAATTTGTTGGGTTAATCCTACTAAAGATATGACTATTAAAGTTTCGAGGCATGTAGACGAATCTGGTCGTATATTTTTGCCATATTTGTCCGATTGGAATTCAACTTCAAGTGATCTTCTTGGAGTTATCCAAGTAATGATCATCGTATTTGGCGAGACTCCTCCACTATATTCCAAACCAAAGACTACTACTTCTGAGTCACCAACAAGTACAGGTAGGCTTATTTTATTGCGCACGCACTTGTGATTATTACTTAATTTTTTTTAAACTTTTTAGTCTTTACAAGTGCATCAACTCAACCCAACCCGCCCTATCCTTCTCATTATTCAAGTCAATATCCTTTTACAAATGTTTACCCTGCATTGAATCCAATTACTGCTGCATCCACAACTTATTCACAGACTACAGAAGTAGCACCCAATCCTAGTTATCCTTTTTCGAACTTTCAAATGATGCCAAGTTATACCGCGCCAAATGTAACCACTAATTCAACTGACACAATTCCCAAGGAACATATTCGACTATCTCTTTTGAGTGCGGTTGAAGATAAATTGAAAGCTCGTTCAAAGGAAATTGTTTCACAATATAGCGCCGAGATTGATGTTCTCAAGAAAACAGGTATAGATCGATTATATAATCAATAATATATTAAGGTTACATTTTTTTAAATATAGGTGACGATTTAAATAGAGGTAGAGTCAAGTTGGACAACTTAGTTAAAACTATTGAAACTAATTTGGTTGAATTGAGTAAATGCAAAGACAAAATTAACAATAAGGATGTTAAAATAAGTGAATACTTGTCTAAATTGGAATCATCAAAAGAAAAGCTTAATATTGACGAATACTTTGGACCTGTTCAGCCTTTGTATAAGCAGTTGTTAAATGCCTTTGTCGAAGAGAATTCAATCGTCGACACAATCTATAATTTGAATTTGGCTCTTCAAAAAGGCGTTATCGATCTAGACATTTTCATTAAGGTAATGTTTTATATGTATTAATTTTTGTTTTGACTTGTTTTGTTTTGTTTTCAGCACGTACGCGAATTATCTCGTCGGCAATTTATGATGCGAGCTTTGATTAAATTGTGTCGAGAAAAAGCTGGATTGCCAACCTAAAGTCTATCAACTCGGCCGTTCTTTTATGATTAATTGAATTATTGTTAAATAGTCATAGGTGAAGTGAATTTTATTTCATTATTCGAGTGATCAACTTTCAAGATCAAGAAATTACGATAAAATTTACCATATTGTACAATTATGAATAATATATGAGCAGTGTTTATTTATTAAATGTGCTTTAATTTTATTTTCAATGTACCTACGTGTATTTCATTTGATATCGCTTTGTCAAAAAAAAAACAAGGGAAGATAATAATATAGGACAATAACCAAATTCAACACAACCTGGTGCCTAGTACAAGACTTAAAAAGGAAGGTCTTGGAACCATACGTTCATATTCTTTCTATGATTGATGGTGTAATCATTTGCTACTTACCAGGCCATTTTTTACTTACAAAAATCAGTAATAATTTATTTTTAGAGGTTAAGGGATTGTTAATAATAATTAATAGTCATTTTGAGCGCAATGCTACCGAAAAAAATACTGTCACAGTCTAAAGCAGGCGTCGGCAAGTTCTAGTAATTTCTAATTGCTCGAGACAGTGTAGAATGCGCAGAACACTGCTACACTGTACAGTGTTACTTGTATACCAGCTGTGATAGCTACAGACAGACAACACTGAGACCCATATTTGCCTCAATTGGTCAACCTAGTTTAGGCACATATCTCGAAGCACATATTAGTGGTCCACTAAGCACCATGGTCGATTACAGCAAATGGAAAAACATCGAGGTACGTTTGTATGGTAAAATTAATATGCGTATTAATAGACTAGTTTTAACAGATCAGTGACGATGAGGATGACACTCATCCAAACATTGACACTGCGAGCTTGTTCAGATGGAGACATCAGGCTCGTCTCGAAAGGGAGGAACAAAGGTCCAAAGAAAAAGAACAACTCGATAAACAAAAGAAGCAAGCTTCGCAAAAGCTGGAAGAGTTGAAGAAAAAACAAAATGAGAGTCCAGATATTGTAAGCGAATTACAAAAGTTGGAGATTGAAAAGAAACAAGTTGAAGAGCGTGAAAATGAATTGATTAAAGCAGAAAGAAATTCGCCATGGAATGTGGATACCATTAGCAAGGAAAGTTGGAGTAAGACAATTTTCAATAAATCTATGCCACGTGAAGACAGGTCTAAATTATCTGACGAGGAACTTGAAAAACGTTACAAGGAGTTTGTGAAAAAATATGAACACAAAATCAAAGAATTTGCTATGCTATCAAAATTTGACGATTGCAAAAATTTCTTGACACAGAATCAAGATTTAGGTTTGTTTATTTTACAATATGATCTGTTTTAACATTCGATTTTTTAGTTTGCGAAGAAACTTCAAATTACTTAACATTTTGGTGTTTGAATCTTGAAATCGAAGGCAAGCACGAATTAATGGAATACATCTCCAAACAAGTTATCTGTTTGCATTACATCCTTGAGTTATCAAAACACATGGATATTGATCCAAGAGGATGCGTTTCTGCTTTTTTTGGTAGAATACAACGAGCAGATAAAGAATATATGGATGCTTTCGAAGATGAACTCCGATCTTTTAGGGAGCGAATTAAAGCGCGCGCCAAGAAAAGAATTGAAGAGGCCATGAAAGAAATTGAAGAAGAGGAAAAGCAACAACGAATTGGGCCTGGCGGTTTGGATCCATCAGAAGTGTTCGAGTCACTTCCTGAATCTTTACAAAAGTGTTTCGAAAGTCGAGATATTGGCTTACTGCAAGAATCTATCATGAAATTAAGCCCAGAAGATGCAAAATATCACATGAAAAGGTGTGTTGATTCTGGCTTATGGGTTCCTGCTGCTAACGACTCAGAGACGACAGCAATCGTAAACGAGCCTTCAAATGAGGATGAAGAACCGGAAGAAACGGAAGAAAAATCGTAATTCATGGACAAAACAATTTGTTTGGGATGAAATTATTCAATCATGTCCTAATCATTCAATTCGAATTTTTCATAGATGAATTATTTCATTTTACTTATTTTATTTTCTGTATTATGTTTGCTTTTAAATAATATTAGTTGCCAAATTATATGGATTGGACTTGTTTTCAAAGCCTTCCAGTCTTACTACCAGGTGTGATAAATGGAACGGATTATGCGTATGCAGCACAGATCATTTAGTTGGCTCTCCCAAAATTAGTAGACTATTAACTATAAATGCAGAAAGAGAAGTGATGAATAATGGCCTCTGTACTGGACAGGTAATCGAAATTCTCTAATCGACGCTTGCCATCTAGAAAATGTCCGGTGGACGCCCGTTCGGTGCATTGTCTCACCAAATTGATATTTGCCCGTCCAAATGAAGTTAATCGACAAATATTAAACGGCTCACACTGACTGCAGGGAATGCCCGGTTTCCAAAGTGACGTTCTGGAATGTATCGAACAGCGCTCTAATCGGTGATGATTGAAATTGATTGTGTCAAATGAT
Source organism: Rhizoglyphus robini (assembly GCA_023373905.1). Classification (NCBI taxonomy): domain Eukaryota; kingdom Metazoa; phylum Arthropoda; class Arachnida; order Sarcoptiformes; family Acaridae; genus Rhizoglyphus; species Rhizoglyphus robini. The sequence goes on along the minus strand of JAKIJQ010000001.1, from coordinate 4,634,824 downwards.
GCCCACAGTGTTACTAATGAAACGCACAACCGGCATCTACTGCTCCCGATGTCCATCGGTTGTAATTTGAAGGTGAAAATCACTACAGTAAATTCCATTTTGACACTGTCATTATTATCGAACATATTAATATTAATCGATCGAACCAATCGTTCACAAGTGTAGCTATTTATCAATTGGTTGATGAAATGCACTTGCTCACACGAGTTCACTGTTCGAGCACAACGAAATGTCACCCATAGGACAAGTTTGTTTGATCTCGGCTTTCATGTCCCTGTCATGTAATGCTGATCTATCAATTGAATAACTCTCTAATTACATCTTCGCATAGTGACAATGGTCCAGGCACGAATTTCTAACTGGCGGGTCGAGTTTGTCAAATGCAACTACCTCAACTACGAGCTCAATGCCTCTCGGGCAGTGCAATTCTGTGGACAAACAGCACAGTTCTTCTGCTGCCAACAGGAGGATTCCTTGGCCACAAACAAATGTTGCACTTTGGACGAGTTGCTAGCCGAGCTAAGGTGAGTGCCAATAGACAATGACGGCATCATATAACTCCAAGTGACTGTCTTAATGCCCTGCAGTACACAATTCTATTTGATCAAGATACTCACAGGGTTGGCTCTGTTCCTTCTGTGTCTAATCGTGCTCTCGTGTGTGTACATTCTGATCAAAGCTAAAAAACTGCTCAAACACGTCTTGCCATTTAGCGACCAATGATGCACAACGAAACTTGTCAAGTAATCGAATGTTCTCACTGTCACTCATTTTGTTGATTAAATGTGCATTACGTACAACTGTCAATAGGTCCAGGGAGGCCATTTAAAATGCTTGATCGTTTATATCAATTTAAATCGAATGTGCCACCTCTGAAGTCATTAGAAGCACTTTATCATCTACACAGAAAACATTCCTATTTTGCCATTAAAGTGTGTTTACTCAAATCAAGTGAAATAAAATGAACTGGCACAGAAATGGAACCGGCTCGGCTCATTTGGTGTCGAACTGGTGATTCGGTCGCAACCTATCTATCTTGATCAAATATTCCGGTCGCATTTTGCATATGTTACTGTAACCAATGAAGGTCCACTAATTGGCTATTCTTCCAGTTGTCAACTGTCACCAAGCACGGCCGCAATTCGATCACTTCTTTCCGTGTCATACATTCTCCCGGTGATCACATCATGACCGCCTCTATTGACTAAGACTCGACTGATCAGGCCTGGGGACACTCAACTGGTTAAGAAATTTTCCACTTTGCAATGTCTATGTTCAATGTAGAAAATGGCCACTGGGAAAGTGTTTGTAAGAGTTCGACTCGCCAATTGGCGAGAAAGGGTAGCTTGTTTCCAATGAGTGATGATTTAGCCGTTTCTGGGTGCATGAGATAAGGCTAACATGGACGAGTTGTAAAGTGCTTGTTCACTAGACAGCAGGTCCACCGAGGATTGTCGTTTGTACAAACAAAATACTCTTGCTCTCCACTCAATTGAACGGTTGTGCCCTTCTAATTGGGACGTGGTAATTAAAGAGCCAACCCGCCACATTAAGGTGAGATTCGACTGGCCCAGTTCGATAGCATTGGATCCATTAGCATAGTGATTGGTGCTGACACCTCTTTCAGCAAGGTGCCTGCTCATTTGCACAATGGAACCATTGACCGAATGTGTTGAGAGCAGGAGAGAAGCGCTCTTTCGGATTGCCGCACCACAATGACTTCGCCAGTTAGCCTGCCGAATAATGAAGCCTAATCTAATTAGAACTAGTGGCTTGATCAAATAGTCATTGGCCAAGTCGATTGGTGGCCAGCGGTGGAATGAGCGATGGTGCCACTTAAGTACGTCGGTTATTAATGGCAATGGCCATCCAAAGGCATAGTAACTATTGCTTGTCTGTCTGCTCCAAGTCAGTTCATCTTTATCTGGCCAACGTATATAGTCCGATGTGTGATCTATTACGACTGGTATAGATTTATCGATAAAACCATTAGAGAACAGTTGTAAGCAGGCCAGAAGAACATTTGTTTGTGATTGATAATAACAATTGTGCGATAGACAAATGCAGAAAAAAGAACAGCCATTACAGCTCGCAAGCCGCCATTCCGGTATTGATTTAGCCATTTAACACCATTCAGAGATGCAAGGCCTAATAAGTGGCATTCCACATCGAATTGAACTGCCAACGGATGCAATGTGTGACAAGTCGGCCAAGTCGAGACTCGAATCGGCTCGAGATCGAAATGCAAATAGTAATAAAGTCGATAATAAAAACAAGCGCAATTACATAAAACTATTTGCAGTTTGGAGACACAACAGACACAACCGACAATTAGTGAACCAGACAGTCGCGATTGGTCAAATGCAAATCGAGACTTGACTCAGTTCACCTTATTAATGCAAAATAAAACTTTCTAATTTAGCTCGTCTTGAAGGAGGGTGTAATGTGGCAGGCAAAAGAGCACTTAGCACAAATTGGTGTGCACTGTTGAATAATTTAAATGGAACAAATTATTATTTAATTATTGATGGCCACAGTGCAACGAATGTGTCCTTTGTGGTGGCACTTACATTGTGGCATTGTATAATTAGTCGATTTGCAAAATAATCCTCTTCAATGATTGGTTCAGTTGCCATTTGGCAAACCTATGTCGTCAACTAATGTGCAATATTTTCATATTTCACAAATATTCGGTAGAGTGTGAGGGAATTTCTCTGAGACATTTCTCGACTGCCATTGAATAATGCAATAAATAATTGATTACTTCATACCATCCAAATTGCTTTAAAATGCTCTCCTCCCTCCACAAAGTGTACTTCTTGTGTAAATCTGGTCAGTGAGTTGAAACCATCAATGGTCAATTCTAATTGAACCGTGTCATGTCGAGAACGTGATTTAATAGCCATTCGGGTGATGTATGTACTATGAACTGCAGGAATTATGTTCTTGTGTGATTTGCGATTTACTTGTTTGCTCAATGACTGTTCGAACTAAACTTGCTGATTGTTAGCCTAATTGGCTCGGTGCAAACGACAATCAGTCAATCACCAAGTGAGCAAGTAATGATCGGTCAGTGAGGCTGAGTCAATATGCATTGCAGGGCAGCCTAACCAATCAGTCTACTCTGTTATTTGGTGGTGCTAATAGCGACAACAAATCATCACTCTTATGGGCCATCCTGTTATTTCAATATTGCTGGGCATTGGTTCTGTGGCTCGCAGATAAACAGGGCCGAGTGTGCCATCAGTGGCATATCAGTGATGAAGCCAGTCAATACGGACCATGTCAAGGCCCTAAGTGCAACAGCAAACACTGGCCACACCAGACGATAGTAACTCTAGTGCAAAGTTTGCAAGTGGCGGAGGCTGACAGTGCAAAGAAGATGCGCGCAAAAGATTGCTCCCACCAGTCTGGTGGCCGTCAGTGACGACACTGGCAGCGTCAGCGTTGCCGTTCCGCATACATCCCGCTTAGTTCGACCGAAGACATCCACAGGCATGCAGCCACTTTGTTCACTTGCGCCAGTTTGCACATTTCTTCAGTTCTTCGCAGTTCTTCACCCGTCCTCGAAAAGCATCACTTTGTGCAAGCAACAGAATAGACCATATCGCTGCTTGAAGGCAACTCGGTAAATGCGTCTATTTGTTTACGCATTAGTGCGGTGCGATTGTCAACTCAAGCCGACCATTGCAGTGGGCATAATTGAATTAGATCATTGTTGTATGAATATTGGTACAGCATAAAGTGTCCTCGGCAATAGCCCGCTCGTGCAGACAAGCCTTCTCAAATGCTCAAATTGGGAACTAAAATGACTAAGAAGCTTACTAGAAGTGACCAGAAGTGAGTGATGGAGAACAGTCATCAGTAAGTCTTGTCAGTCGAATTGGTCTAGGAGCAACAATCAGTGCGGTGACCACTCCATCCGGCGTCAACTTAACAACCTCAACTCGTACCTTCGGTTCAGTGCTTGACCCAATCGACCGGCCACAATGCATTTCAAAGTGATCGTCCTGTTGTCCGCTTGTGTGTTTGTATCGTGTGATCTCGAAAACAGTTCCACCAACTTTGGCAACTCCCTTAAGTGCCCAAAGCGTGAACTTTCCGAGCTGACCGGAGAGCCGAGCAAAGGCAGTCATGGATTCAAAATCAAAGTCAGTGGAAACCCGGACAAATATATTCCAGGACAGATGTACACAAGTAGGTACTTTCGCCTTGGGCTTGGGCCCCCTAATTCTTCCAATTACAGTTTAAGCCATGGGTGCGGAGACCGTGGACCTCGGTCCACTTTTGCTCCAAAAGGTCCACTATTTTTGAACTACCAAAGTAAGAGGGTGGACTTTCTCTCAAAAAGTCTCCGCACTCATGGTTTAAGCCATTGAGAATCATGTAGATTTTTATATTATTGCTACTACGAATTTTGCTTGTTGCTGCTGAGCAACTTTAGCTATTTTCACTAATCCATTAACTTTGCGGAGTGTTAACACGAGGCCAGATTGGAAGCACTGCAAGATGCTAGGCCATAACGAGTTATAATTAGGCCAACAATTAATAACGCCATTTAGACAGTGTGCATAAATTGGCCATTCAGGGAGACCGTGCAGCATGTTTCGGTTTCCGTTGGAGTCTCATTAGCCAACTGGCGCATAAAGCGGCCATTAATCATAGTCACTTAATCATAATCTCTAGCTCATGGACTGCTCTAATGGCTGTTGCCAATTGAAGTCGTAATTCTGTAGAGTGTTGCCGCCAACTACCACTGGTCGATTGTTTGGCTTCCAATTGATTTTATCGGCTAGCTCGAATTATGTCACTCTTGGATGGGTGGTTTGCTTCAGCTCGTCACTGTGAAATTAAATTGACTGGAAAATAGATGGCAATCTCGGTGACAGGATGGCACAATGATCACTTAGCACAGTGGCACATTCTCGTGTGGCACTAACAACACGCATTGATCAAGTGATGTGCAGTGCGTACGAGCAAATCTGGTCTCGGGCCAAGACCTACATTGAGGAATTCTTCTCATTAGGGTTAGGGTTGTGGCAAGTATATATAGACACACTTGACACCATCGGTTTGGGCAATTAGCGAACACGTGCTCGGTATAAGCAACTGATGACATCACACATAATCCAGCTGGACTTGTGACCTTGCCCACAAAGTTGGGTTCAGTGCATTACATTACAAGCATTAATGTTTGTGCCGCTGCCGCCGACAACACGAACACATGTGGAGGTTCGATTGTTTCAGCCACAAATGGGTCGATTGCCAATTAATGGCAATGTCTGCTAGTTGGTCAACTGATCAGTGCTCCATCGCTAATTAAATCTACGTGTACAATGGACCGAACAAACGGGAAAGCATTTATGGGAAGATAACTGCCAGTTAGCATTAGCCCAACACAGACCTTAATGGCACATTGTGTAGAGACCAAATGTACGAACCATTTGTGTCACTACAAGCCCTTTCTATTGACTTCACTGAACAGAATGTAATTGAGGTAGACACAGCCAAGAGACCAGCCGACACAATTGGCCACAATACAACGCACAAAACATCTCCACTCGTGAGATATTTATTGAACACAAAGAGACCACTTGATTAGCATTGGGTTGCTATTAAAGTGCTTAGACGCCTAAATAGAGTCGAGTTGAGCAAGAAGCGGGCAAAGAGCACCGAGTCGGAATTATTCATGCGAATTCTCATTAATTGTCCTCTCCCACTCGGTTCACTAATCGCTTTCAAATTGCACGATTAGCGATATTGCCGCCTAATGAAATCGGACCCTGCTCGATTAAAAATGAAATTAAGAACGCAATCAATTAAGAATACAATCAATTGCGATCGCGTCCTAATTAGAGAAGACTCTGAGCCTCAGACCTCCGACTCTAGTCTGAGGGTCTCACACTAACAAGCACTTGCTGTCATACGAGCACATTCATTAAATATCAATTAGTTGTGCAAGCAATCAACATTAATATTCACTTCAATTAGTGCAATTGCCATTCACAGCGCTTACAGAACCCAATCGAGACTGAATGAACACTTCAATGGCAATTGGCTCGGTAATGTGCGATAGTCGCATTGAGTAGTTGGTTGCAAGTCTGAGATGGACTTAAGCGAACAATCAATCAAGCCATCTAAATGCTAATCAAACTGTAGTGGACTGCCTGTTTGTGCCAAATACCTCCATAACGCACCAATCGATATCGATGGCAATAAATATTTATAATTGGCCTTCTTGTCCAAGTTTGCCAATTGCTCTGAGCAAAATGTTTATTAGTGAGACAAATAGAGTGAAGTTTGTGAAGTAAAAAGTTTACTCGAGTCTGACTGTAAGTGCCTTCGAGGTTTGCCAATCACAGAAAACCGAATAGAGCTTGTGATTGAATTGCACTTGACATGGCTTTAGGCAACTAGTTCGAGTTGATGTTTCTCAAGTAGATTTCGGTTCGATTGGTTGCAGTATGTGAATAAACGGTTCAAGTAACATTCCAAGAAGTGACCAAACAAATTGTGGTCATCAATAGTAGAGACTCTATATGTGCATATGTATAATATAACGTATTATAACGTATTATATGGTAATGATAGCTAATATGCGTTTTTTTGTAAAACTAAGATATAACTGGTTTGAACTAACATTTTATCAAATGCTACTAATTTTGTGTAATTATTACTGAGTTTATAATTTGAACTGCTTTGTCTCCCACCTTTTTGTTTCCTTCCACAGTGGTGGGTAGCAGAGCACTTGAAAAAAGGCATAAAGTGCAATCAAATTTGATTAATAATTGAATGACACTAATATCTTAATTGTTTGTTTGCAGTCGTTCTGCAGGGTGATCAACGAGTGACAACTTCTAAGTCCACCGCAAATGTGCACAAATTCACCGAATTCCTATTGCAAGTGGAACCTAAGGAGATGTCAACTAGCACATATGCAAATTCGTTCTCCGCGTTCTTGTCAACATCAACAACTTCGCCAAATAGCCCTGATGTGGGAAGTTTTCAGGTAATATTGAATAGTAACTAAGTACACTTCGAGATAAGCGTTCGGGAAAGAGCATCAATGATATATAATCCAAGGGCAATTATTTCCAATCAATTGCACACTGAGCGCCACACATTACAGAAATCAAATTTTTGCTCTCAATTCTCCATTGGTCTTCCCATATTGTGGCCATGTCACTACGTGGAGCTCGTTTTGCACAGAATACCTCATTTGTGTGATAATTAATACGTATGAGTGTGCTTGTTCCTGGTGTGAATCGAGAATTGATTTAGAAACGACACAAGCTGTGCCCCTTTACCGTAACTGCACTGCGGCACTTTGCAAGCCACTTGTGCAAAACACTCAATCATTATGCTAATTGTGCGCCTTTCCTGAGACTAAATTGACCACTTGCAAAGAGTGCATACCTTGTCGGTTGAAAGGACAGTCATAGTTCATAGTATAGCTTTGTGGCCCTGTTTGTAGTGCACATCTAGTAGGGAATTTTAGGTAGATGTGTGAGCAGTGAACACTTGCCACCGGTTACAAGGCAAATAAAGAACACTCTTTTCTGTACAATCTGTTTCATTCCACTAATAAGTAAATCCTATTCTCTACTAAGCCACAATTATACAGCGACACATTGGTAAAACTGGCCGACCTGTGTCCAAATGCCGTTACTCAAACCAGTCCAGTGCCCAAGAATGAAATAAGCGTGATGTGGCTTGCCCCAAGCCCGGGTTCAGGATGCGTCATATTCAAGTAAGTCTTAATTGAAATGCACTTCTAAGAAATTCAATACAAATACTTAAAAAAATTAATAAATTATAATCAGCAATGATTGAAACTTACTGAAAGGCATGACTGATAATTGCAGACATACACATGGATTGGTATCGCAATGGTTCTAAATGTTTTGATTTATCTTTACAATTAGAGCAGCGGTAGTTGAACAAAAAGATCTTTGGTATATGGACGACGGTGGTCTAAGTAAGATTTTATGTGAGGAAGAATCAGAAAACCACGACGAACAACCCGAGATAATAGATGATTGCTGTGCATGTGACGAAGCTAAATACGAAGTTACATTCGAAGGTCTATGGTCGAAATACACTCACCCTAAAGACTTTCCCCTCAATGCATGGCAAACCCACTTCTCCGATATTATTGGAGCCAGTCACTCATCAGATTTTCGAATTTGGGAATATGGCGGTTATGCAACCGAAGGAGTGCGCCAAGTAGCCGAACTTGGCATAACCAAGAAGCTAGAATCAGAACTTAAAGCCGAGTCAAATAAAATCAGGTAAGTTAAATTAATAACTATTTACCAAAATTCTAGTTGTGCCTTTTCCAGAACAATAATCAAGGCCCGTGGTCTTTGGTATCCAAACTTAAATGGGAAAACTTTCGCAGTTTTCCGAGTCGATAACAAACACCATTTAATGTCATTATTATCGATGCTTGGTCCAAGTCCAGATTGGATCGTAGGTGTTAGCGCCCTGGAACTTTGTTTGAAAAATTGTTCTTGGGTAGCAGAGAAAGTGATGAATCTATACTTATGGGACGCAGGAACCGATTCGGGATTAACTTATCTTTCCGCAAACACTCCAACTATTCCACAAGAACGAATTCGTCGAATCACGTCTACTTCTCCAAATCTAGCTGAATCACCCTTTTTTGACCAAAGTGGTCTTCGGATGAAACCGATTGCTCGATTGACGGTTTCCAGGCAGCGAATTTACGAGAAAGCTTGTGGCGAGGAACTACCTCGCGAAGATGAATTCGAAGAAGAAGAAGGTCGATGTGAGTCTATTGGAAAACAATTGTAAAATAAATCTTACATACATTATTTTAGCCGACTGTATGGTTACTGAATGGACTGTGTTCAGTCAGTGTTCAGTACCCTGTGGAGAGGGAATTCGCAAGAGAACCAGGAATTACATTAACGAGAAACGAGCCAAGGAGGCAGGTTGTAATATGAAGTTGATTGAGAAAGAGGACTGTGGTGCCAAATGCATCAACAACGTGAGTTGTGAGACTACTTTATGGTCCGAATGGCAACCGTGTAACGTCACTTGTGGAAATGGCTTTCGACAAAGAACCAGAAAGTTTGTGCTTCAAAGGGCTCGCAAAGTTTGCACCAATGTGGAACTATTTCAGAGAGAACCTTGTTTAGGCTCATCGCCCTTGTGCAACGGAATGGACAGCACTAGAGAATTTTGTCCTGGCTCACCTTCTTGTCCCGACATTGAGGTGATCGAGCCAAAGTGTGCCGTCACCAATTGGTCTGAATGGTCGCCTTGCACTGAGGTCTGTGGAAAAGGAATCAAAATTCGCACTCGCCTCTACACTAACCCTTACAAGTCGAAAAACGTGTGCAGTGTCCAGTTGATTCAATCTGTCGAATGTATCGGCGACTCGTGCCCAACAGATCGAAATGATGCTCGAAGTAAGTTATTTCCTATTTGACTATTTGCCCATTAACTTTGCCCTAGACGTATGCATGCTGCCAAGAGAAGTTGGCCCTTGTCGAGGCTATTTCCCGCGTTACTACTTCGACTCAAACAAAGGAGTCTGTGTGCAATTTATTTTCAGTGGTTGTCGCGGCAATCACAATAATTTTGAGCGGCTTGCTGATTGCAAGGAAAAATGCGAAAATTTATCCAAAGGTAAATAATTATTTTGGAAACTTGTCCTTGAACTAAGAATTAAAACTCACTCTTCAGTTTTGGTAGCATGTTAGTGGCGCCATGGCTTAGTTGGTTAAAGCGCCTGTCTAGTAAACAGGAGATCCCGGGTTCGAATCCCGGTGGTGCCTTTTATTTTTTTTTAATAAATAGGGTTCAAGTTTGAATGTGCACCATCTTATATTCAATACTATATGACTTATTGGCAACTTTTGATAATTGTTTCTTTTACAGTGACTATCGGTGCCTTGAAGACTGTACCGTCACTTAGCAATTATTCAATGTCCTCGCCCATTAACGATCAAAGTTTGATAATTGATTGCGTGGTGAGTATAATTAATGGCATATTTGAACAAATCTGATCTATTCTATCGCAAGGTCACTCCATGGTCAGATTGGACACCTTGTTCAAGGACATGTGGTTCGGCCCGTAAAGAGCGTCGCAGAGAGATCAAACTGAACGCACAAAACGGTGGAAAGCCTTGTCCAAAGAGACTCGTGCAACGCCGAAAGTGTAAGGAAAATCCTCCATGTGGTAAGTGCATGTCTTATTAACTTACGAATGTGTCTAAAGTCTAGACCCATTCGCTACTTGCTTGTTTTGATTAAAACGCATTTCCAACATTGCCACTAACATGCGCTTTCGGTTCAGAGGACTATAACGGGGACATCTATCCGAGTAATTATAAAAGCACTTACAAGAAGCACAAACACTATCACCACCAGGTGCGTAACCATCAATACGGTTATCACCGTCAGCATTCTCCACAACGATAACTTCCTCTCTTGTATGCTTTCTTCGTAAACATATCATAGCGACCTATTTAAAACTAAAATTTGATTTAATTTCTAATAATTCTTTTACTGTAGAGTGCGAAATGAGCGAGTGGAGCGAGTGGTCGCCATGTTCATCGACCTGTGATGGTACTGGACTTTCTCAAAGACATCGCAATATTACACAAGAACCCGACCAGGGTCGGTCCCCGTGTGGTGCTCAAGTTGAACGCCGCTACTGTATTAGTTATGCCCCTTGTCCAAACAAGAACTAAGCTCAGCTTACACTTCGCACCGAACTTGTCAAGTCTTCCTCAGTTGTGTTCTGTACATTCTTTGATTGCATTTGTTTGATCACTTAAACACATCACCGTCTCAATCTAGACTATATTCTCATCTCTTATACCATACCTGACAAAAAGTGGTTTCTACCTAAAGATAAACATATATTTGCCTCTCCTTCCACTGTTTCAGTGGATATCACTTGTACATATTGGAGACACTTGCATCGATCATTGGATGGCCATTTTGGTCAACTCTTCATGTTTGCACTTAATATTAAGACTTAATTAAATACCATGGTATATTGTGTATTGTATTGTAATTGTAATTAAATGGGTAGGATACATATGTTTTCCATTGAATGAGTATGAATGCTGTGAATCACTGGTGATGGATTGTACATTGGAGTGAATGATCTTGCATATGACGACATTATGATTCACTACAGTAGAGTTTTGATAAATTCTTCGTAGTTAATTTTGCCATCTTTGTCATGGTCGGTAGTTCGCAATAATTCATCAAGGTCTCGATCAGTCAAGGTTTCTCCAATAATTTGCATTGCCGATTTAAGTTCGTCTCGAGTTATATAGCCGTTTCTGTCTTTGTCAAATACCATAAAGGCAGCTTTAAGGTCCGCCTCGGCATCATCGTCTTTAGGAGTTTTGAATCTCGAAAACCAATTTAAAAAATCTTGTTCTTGAACCAAGCCATTGTCTAGAGAAATTGATACGTTAGAAGAAGTGATGCACCAAAAAGAACTTACCAGTTTTAGATGCCTCTTTGATGATTCTACTGATTAGCTTATCGGACACGTCGATACCTATGTTTACTAACATTTGCTTCATTTCCTCTGTATTCAGCTTTCCATCGTGATTAGTATCGAACATTTCGAATGCATATTTTAATTGGCTCTCATCAATTTTCATGTATTTCGACTTGGAGCCTTTCGTCGATTTGAAAGCCTGTCGATCGAGTGCACCGATATATAATTTCAATTAGCAAGAGACGTCATTGCACTGTCCAATACAAACCGTTGCTTTTCTCATAGTTCACTTTTGGTATTTGCATTGGCACATGTGATGAAACATTGTTCTAAACAAATGGCATCACTTCAATTCGATATCAAGCGAGGGCGAATGGCAAAAGAGCCCGACATCAGCCGGGAGAGAGCAAAACAAATCAAACTGCGAGAAAAGTGTCACTGGGAGCAGAAAACAAAATTGCACTAACGAGCTCGTTATGTCGATTGTCGAATGGTAAGAATTTGAAGCAATCGAAATGGTGAAATAGTACAGCGAAAAGTGTTCATCGTTCAAAAGGGCTCGTAATTGGTGTACTCACAAGTTGTTTCCCACCACTACGGTGCAGCTATGACTGTTGCTTCTATTCGACATGCAAAGTATTTCGCTGTATATCCCCGACACCGAATCAGAGTATTCGCGCACACTATTTTCAGCTAAAATCATTACCAAAATACATTCGCCCAGACGCAAATGAAAGCAAAAATCCACCAAAAACAAACCAACACCGAAGGCTAAATATAGGTTATTTGCAAATGTATATGGAGAATTGCTGCATAAACATCAACTGACACAGAGAGACTTTCAATGATTAGCCAAGAGATCTATTGATCATCGATGCTGGTCATGTGCACATTTTTTAAAGTTTAACAGAAAGACTAAATTGCGTTGATTCTGTTATTCTTGCCTCTATCGTTAATTTATGTATTCGTGTATGCGCTTATTTAATAACCTTTATTAAAATTTCAAAATATTTTCATATAACCGACCGGTATCAATATATTATAATATAAAGATCTTTATATTTATATGAACATAAGATGAATATAACATGAATACAAAGATTGTATTCAGCAAATTTTATCGAAATAAAATTGTCAGTGTTCTTTCTGGACAAGAATGTTGAATCTTACATATTTTTGCTTAATGCAAGGAATCTTTATTATGGTGCTTAGGACATTTGGCCCAACAAAAGCAGCACGATAATAGGCTGCATTTTTGGGTGGAATAACTGGGAATTTGCTAAATTAACAGAAGTGGAATGAAATATGAATGAAAATTAGTGCTTCTCCGAGGGAACAAGCCAATCGTGTTGATAGTCACATTTCGAATTGGCATCGCTCCAGCCTCAAAGTCGAGCACAAAAGCAATTCATTCTCATTGAATATACTTACATTTGCATTCTCTATACTAATTTTCATAACTATAACTAATAGACATTCAGATATTAAATTTGTACCGATTTTTTTAAATAAAGTAAATTCATATATTATTATGGCAACTGAATTTAATAAAATTTTCAATATATAATTTTGGTTGGTACTTTAAAAAATGCTTGTACTGTAAAATGCTTCCAAACATTTGACATTTGGGGTAAAATTAAAACAATAAGTTACTAAAGTAATCAAACCTAAAACCTGTAGCACTAACAGCTCATAAGTCATAACTAATGCAACACAATTGGCGGCAAAGCACTTGTGAAGGACGATTTTTTTGTTAGTATCGATAGTGCGCCTTTGTGATGACATGCACTGCATGTTTACAATCGTTTCTGTACCGAACACATACATCGCATTGTTTGTGTTGGACCGCCAAAGGTTTTTCTGTTAATCTCTGTCAAATAGACTCTATTTTGACTTATATCAAATCATTCTATAATTATGGTATTACCACAAAATGCAAAACAGTCCAGTATTTTGGACTTTTTCAAGCGTAAAAATGGGTCTACTGAGATTTCAACTGCTGCTTTCAAACCTGAAGTTTCCAATGAAACTCAAAAAGAAAACGTAACTTGTAATAAAAGACTTCTTGAAAATGATGAAATCAAAGAGACCAAGATTAATGAAATGACTATTGTTGATGTAAACTTTATTCAAGAAGACCTGCTCGATATGTCGATTGATTACAATGATGAACTAGGTACTGCCGAAGACCACGGATCAAATCTAACGGAAAACTTTTCTTTTGTAACTTTCCGATCTATCATTCGATCCGTTTTATCTGATAGCCATTATGCACATTTATTCGATGAAAAAGACTGGAAAGTGGTCCAAGATTTTACATGTTTGCCAGGTTCGCATTATAATGTTATTTATTTATATTTATAATAATTTCACTAATTTAATAGGCCAAGTTCAGCATCTTTACATTAAGTTGTATATGCGAAAGCGAGCATGGATTCCAGTGTCCACTATTAAATATCCTGAAATTGATCCCAGTTGCAACCATAAAAACGATCTGATTTGTTTAGAAGCTAATGGATTTCTAATTAATTGTAATTGAGTTTGTTTGTTTTTTATAACTAATTTTATTGTTTTTTTTATATTTCAGCAATGGAGTTTGAATCTATAGAAGAAGCCCTGAACTTGATGAATTTGCCTGATCTAAAAAGTTTCATTAAATCTTATAAAGGTTTTAGCTTTGTTGGAAGCAAAAGCAAGACAATTCCACTTTTTATTAATTATATCAAAACAAGTAGAGTTTTAGATTCGCATAATTCAAAAACATTGGAAGAAGCTGTTTTTGAAAGGTATTTTATCTTCTGTTTATTGTAGTTTAAGTAATTTTTTATTTTTAGACTAAAAAAGTGGTCTCTAAGCAAATGTTTTAAAGTGAATTTAGAAAATTCAAAAGTTTTTGATCGCGTCTTTTTATTATATTATTCTCCCGACTATTTAATTGAAAGAATTAGTCAAAAGAATGACTTTCAATGGTAAATTTTTCTAAACACCAGACTACTTTTATTGTTTTGTATTTTTTAGGATATTTGGCGAATATAATGTTTCGAATGAAAGCTACCCAGTTATGGGAACAAACAAAACTCAGATTATTTACTGTTCAAGGGCAGAATTTATTGAATTTTGCAATGCTTTCCATTTGGTCAGTCAAATCATATCCAAGTTCAACGAAAAATCTTTCAATCAAATTGTTGAAGAATTTTTGCCAAAAGCAAAAGCTTTATTTTCTGAATGCTATTCAAAGTGGCACGAAAAAGATTCTAAATTGGGTTTATTTTTACGCAAATTTTCTACTACTGGAATGTACTTGAGAGCTATTCATGAGTGTCTAAGCGCCTTAGAAAGACTTCGAAGATATCAGGATTATGTGGACATAGTTGTTAATGATCTAATGACGCAAACTATTTATGGTCACAACTATCGAGGTCGATGGTGCGTACGTGCAGCACTTATTTGTCAATCTCATTTAAAAAATCCAGAAATGGCAATTCAGGTCTGCAGAATTGGTCTGGAAGACTTTTATACTCGCAGCGGAAATCGCTTAGAACTATTCACGCGTTTACTCAAAATGGTAAAAATTGAAAAAGAAGATGCTCCACAATTTGAAAAGCTTTGCCCCGATTATTACTGTTTGCACTACAACGAGAATATAATACATGCCGATTACCGAAATATTGCAAATGAAACCTCTCACAAGAATTTTTTCTCTGTCACCCTATCTAACGGGGAAGTGAGCATAATGTCAGTAGAGAATATAGTGATCAACCATTACTTGAAAAAAGGGTATTCTAAAGGCATTCATTGTGAGTCCAGCATTTATCATACCATTATGGGGCTTTTCTTTTGGGACCTCATTTATGCAGTAAACTTTGAAGATTCCTTCAGATATCATAAACAAATTTTGCCTTTAGATCTTAATTATGATTTTTTCTATGAGCAGAGGAAAAATCAAATCGATTCTCGCATTATGCAGATATCCAACTTTTCTGAATCAGAACTTATATCTGAAATTACCTTTTGTTGGAATAAGTATCAAGGCAAGACTTCCTTTCTAATCAACTGGGAATCAATTACATTAGAAGATGTTCTGGTAACTATCTAATTTTCGTGATGTTTTAATTTTTTAAAAATATTTTATTCATTAGGAGATTGCTACTTGTTTGACTAGCGGAAAAATTGCGATTATTTGTCACTTTTTAATTCACGATTTTAAACATCTTCGTAAAGGATTTCCCGACTTGATTGTTTGGAATCATCATAGTAAAATTATTAAGTTGATCGAAGTTAAAAGTCACACTGACCACCTTTCACCAACTCAGTCTATCTGGTTGTCATATCTTCACAAATTTGGTTTGGATGTTGAACTTTGTCATGTGAAGCCCCAAAAAAAATCTTAACCTTGCTTATTTGGTATTATACTATGTGGATCATCTTGTGTAATTTGCTGTTTTATACTTTTACTTAAATTTGATTTGTTTATATTATTTCATTAAAGTGCTTTATAAATTTTAAATTAGACAAACCCAACTTTGGTGCATTTATAATGTTTTATAACAGTTTTAGAAACTTTCAAAAAATATATAGAAACTTTCCTGTATGCTTTGTTTTGTTGTGTTTGCCGCCAGGCAGCTGGTCTCGCAGCCGGTTGTTGCTCACTTTGGCGCTAAAAGTGCTGATTGCATTGTTTGGCTCGTGCCACAAGCTTGCGTGCTGCATTTAGGAACATTTCTTGTGCACAACTACTTTATTTCTATTTTCTTTGTGCACAATGCAATTTGAAAGACGAAAACGAATTAAAATCAGCGATAATGAACAAACCACAAATCCATACCCGTTCTGGATCAACTTTTATACTACTCCACCTCCATACAAAATTACACTACAAGAGATTGAAGATGTTGCCGCCGAGCGTCTTAAGATTCTTCAAGTAATTGATAATCTAATGAAAGGTCTAGATAACAACAATAAACGGACCAAACAATATCATGAGGTGATGCTCTCTCAAATTAGTGCTCTTAAGGTTAATAATGATAAAAACTTTTTCATCACTGGTCGTGGTGAATTGTCATCGAAAGTTTTCGAAGCTCGAAAGCATGATCATATATCTCATTTTTTACTACGAATTTATTATTGTAAATCGCCTGAATTGAGAAAATGGTATATATCACGGGAAACCGAAATGTTTCGCTCGCGTTTGATGGATTCAAGTTTAACAAATTCATCAATGTTGCAAGATTGTCTCGCTTATTATGGCTATAATTATGAAATTGTTTCTACTGAAGAAAGAGTAGACATCCACGAAAAGATAAATTGGAATGAGAATAACAAGACCAATTTGTCTTCAATTGCTTTTAAATTAAACTTTGAAGACGCTATTGATCTGGTGAGAACTCGTAAAGTATACCTCAGTCAAGGGTTTGCTTATATCACTGCCACTGAAATGCTCTCTGTTTTATGCAATGAATTTCGAGCAAATTTATCGCGTGAACTATCAAGGATGCACACAAATTTTGATTCATTTGGTGAACAACGCTTAATCTCCCGTCTTGATTCTTTGCACAACTTGTACATTTCCAATTCGTTAAAGAAATCTCCGGATGAAAATAGCCAAAACAAGAATCAACTTAATAAAGAACAGATTGAGCAATTCTCTAAAGAGTTATTTCCTCCATGTATGCGTTCAATTCATGAAACATTGCGGCGAGATCATCACTTAAAGCATTACGGTCGTCTTCACTATGGCCTATTTCTCAAATCTGCTGGACTTTCCTTAGAGGATTCTATCGACTTTTTTCGTTCCGAAATGTCAGTACATAACCCAGAAAAGTTTCAGAAAGAATATTCTTATACTATTCGGTATATTTATGGACGAGAGGGCAAAAGGGTACAACTTAGTGCCTATAGTTGTCAAAAGATTATAAATGGAAGTGCTCCTGGTCCGACTGATACACATGGATGTCCTTTCAAGCACTTCGATACGAACAATCTCAAGGCACTTTTGATTCGCTACGGTGTCAATGACGAAAGTTCCCTCAATGAAATTATTCAAATGGTTACTGACGATAAAAACATTACTGGAGCTTGTTCCAAGTATTTTTCTGTCAAATATGGGAACCCGCCAAGATCCGACACAGTATACCACCCGAATCAATTCTTTGTGGAAGCTCGTCGCCAGATTTATTCTCCGCAGGAAACACCGCTACTCGAGACTACCTTGAACGGAGCAAATGATACTTTATCAGGCGACACGACAATAGATTCTATGAATGGATCTATTGAAGATGATTACAATAACGATGATATGGAGGACATAGATCCAAGCTCTTAGACTATCATAGTTTATTGTTTTTATAAAATTCGATTTTACCGATTATTTCACCACTTTTTAAAATTGCTTGTAGGGAAATTGTATAAATTGAATGAATTCGTTTCACAATTGTCACTCTTCTTTTCTTACCTTTAATAAAAAGTTGCAAACGCAGAATGGTGTCAATCATCACATAAGCTGTCCACTATTGAATTGATGATTTAGCTTTTCTGCAGTGTGAGCATTGCGGCGAATGCATAACTCAAGAATTCCTATTCTAAATTATATTTCCTAATGAATGCGTAAAATCTTAATTCTGAAAGGTTTCATTACGAGTCTAATTTATGAGTCTCTCCCTTGATGCACTATAAATTCAGCCTGATCACTTCATTTAAGCAGCAAAATCGCTAGCAAGTCCGTCTTTGTTTTTTGCTTTGTTTAGAAGAATTTTTTCATGATGTTTATCTTTGTATATTTGTTCTCCATGGTTGTAAACCAATGTATTGGCTACCAAGAATCGAGCTATTATCCAAGCCGTTTTAGCCCGAAGAGTTCACCAACTAAATCTCTATATCCGGTCGAGCCATACCAATCGCTCAACAATTATGACGTCACTTACCTGGTAAAAGGTAAAGATCAATATTCACCGAACTTCAAGCAATCTGGTTATGGCTTTCCATACTTTTATGGTGGAGAACTTACAATGTCTAATCCGCAAAGCTACTATTCGCAAGTGCCAAAAGAAGAAATGCAAACGCAACTAATCGACATTGAAGCCCCAAGTGTACCCCTCGTGTTGAACTTTCAAACTCGGTCCAGTAAAATTTTGGCATTGCAAAATCATATACCAAATGAAGTCGAAGATATTAAAGAAATGGAATCAATTGAGAAGCCTCACAAATTGGTGCACATTGTGATGAAACCAGTCATACAGGAGATCAAAGAAATTATAACGCCATACAGGAAGATTATTCAAGAAATTAAGCCATTACAGGAAGAAGTGCTCACTATAATTGCCAAGAAGGAGCCTAAGCCGTTGTCAGCCTCTGGACTGCTCGGCGGTGCAGGAAGTGTGCCGTCTTACAAGCCTCACTTTGACAGAAAGTTTTATACCAAAAGAAGTTAAGTCAACTGATAATAGTCTTCGATGGTATATTAGTCTTCATTAGTGAACATTTTATAAGAATGTGACAAATATTTACATAAACATAACAACAATTGCATACAAATCATACTTTGCTAATGCTGTGAAAATAAAAAAAAGTCAATTGAGACGATTTTAAAAGAACAGTACTAATTACTTAGATTTAACTTTGCCTTCATGATTACTCATCCAAGGTCTCATCATTGGCAAAGTGGACGGGTAATATGTGCCTTTTCTACGTTGAAGGGTGCCATCCGAGTTTCGAAGCGGGTAAGTAGCCATCATGATTGGTAATTGCAATTTGATCGTTTTATGAGCTCCTTTCGGGATCACTAAAAACTACAACAAAATGTCACACAGAAGAAATAAATATTGATCTTACAAATACGTCGTACTGGATCCGAATTAGATTGCATCCTCTGAGATTGGTTGGCGGAATCGGGGGAATGTAAAGCAACTCATTTCGCCATTGAAAGTCAGAGTTTGGCTCAATCTTTCCTTTTTCTAACGAAGCTAATTCGCGCATTTCACTTTGAACTATTCGATTTTTCGATGTATATTGTACAGTCTTGGTTGGAAATGAAAGTTCAGAAAGGAATAAAACCAAGTATGCAAAACGCATTACCTCTGTTAACAAAGCACAAGTCTTTTTGATCGAAGTTGAACTGTTGTTATAGACGTGAGCACTTATTGAGATACTTTCTCCTGGCACATATCCACCTCGGTCAAGTCTTACTCGAGAAACTATTTTACCATTGGAGAAGCAGAGAAATCCCAATTTCTCCTCCACTTCACTGTGAAATGGTTGCTGGAAACATAGAAATTGTCAAAACATTAACTGAACTGTACTGAACCGTTAATACTTACACTGAGTAAAGTTGGCTCGAGATTGAGGTCGATTGGGTTCATTACAATGAAAACCTGTTGATTTTTGTGAACTAAACCATTAGGTTCTCTCAGTTCGGCCCTGCAGTAGTATTGCACCCAGCCATGGTTGCCTAGGAAAGTCGAGGGCAATCCTAATGGAAGACCAAGTCGAAAAGGGAAAGTATGTACTCCGGCTGATAGAATTAACAGACGACTCATTGAACTGTTCAGGTTGAGGGTACTTTGAGTGTCTATTAATGATTCGGTTAGGAAGGCAATGTACAGTATATACGCAATGTGGGTCACCTATTCGAGTTAGGTTGTCTCCAAGAAGTCGCATTCGGAAGTCGATGTAATTCTCTTTATCCGAAGTGACAATGCCACCACTCCCGACAAGTCTAACAACACCTTCTCCAATGATGTGGAAGAATAAACCTAAAAACGATTTTTTCATTGATAAAACGGACTTGTTAGATTCAAACTCACCTAAAATGGGAGTATCTTCGTCCAATTCAAGGACCACTTTGCCAGTCAAAAATACTCCAGGAAAGTAGAGTAGACTTTCATCGTCCATCAAAATTTTAAAATATCTCAATTTTTTAGCCATTTGAGCAGAACAATTTTGGAGCACTGTGAACAGCGTGAATGTATGGAGACAATTTGTCACAATGATTTTGGTATGCACAAGGATCACTGCAATGATCGACTACAAATCGACATGAATCGGTAGAGGCAATTGCAACTTCCCATAAAGGAGTCACTAGTTTGAATGTTCGTTTGCTTATTAGATTAGAGGTAATTTCCTATTTTGGTAAGCAAACCTTACTCATTGTTAGAAGGCAAACATTTCATGGTCATAAGGAAAGTCATCAAACGGTTGAATGGAGTGTTCGTCTGAAGATTATTTATAGAAATGCTCTCGTAGTCGGAAATAGTCAGTTGCCGTGGATCAGTCCAAAGGTGGGCAAATGTACTGCATCAGGAGTAAATTTCAATTTCGATTGCAAGTTTTGTTCCAGTGAAACACTTTCGATGTCGTCGCTGAGGTGCTCGTGCTAGCACGTAGTAATGAAAACAGGTTTGAGGGATGCAATGTTTGTTGTTGTCCTGTAGCTTTAGGCAAAACTAGTTTGTTCTCGTGGTCTCATCAGACATCCACTTGGCGCTTCATTTTCATTTTCATTGTTTTAGTGAAGTCATTGACAAACCTCGCACGACTTTGAATCAAATTGCATTATGAAAGCACAATTACTAATCACTGTTCTAATTAATTGCAAAAAACTAATCAAATGGTCGATTTGTTAATGTGGAACAAGTACTAATAAAGTAAAATAATAAACAAAATGCAGATGTTTAAACAATAAAATAAAAAAGATGATTTAATAAAATCACTTCATTTCAATATTTACAAGTCTATTTAAAAAGAGTATTGAGCTCAATTAAACTTCTGAGGCAGTATCGGAAATAAAGGTTCGATTATCGAGCCTGGAAATATGTCGATTCGGACGATAAAGAGTGTAATAGTCAGAATAAAGTGGTTCAGTCTCTGCATATGAAGCATAACGAGATCGGTTGTAATTGGCACGATCCATCGTCCAGGAAGGATTCGAGTATACTGAAAGAAGGAGCGAACACAAATCGTCATCAACAAAGAGCAAATAAATGAAAGAACTCACTTGAACTAACGTCTGGTATTCCCAATCTGGGAGGCTTTTGTACTGGATTCACAACAAGCAAAGGATTGAACTCGGTTTGCGAAACGTTCAACTTTTCTGTGGTCTCGGTGTTAGTTTCGTGGTTTTCATCAACAGTATTATTATCAGTGCTGGCATCCACAATTACCAACTCGTGTGGTTCATGAGTGACTTTGTGTTTACGAAAGAAAACCACCAGAATAACGCTAAATATGACTAGAACTATAAAAATTCCACATAAAATCCCCAATACAAGACCAAACAAAATGTGATCACTGCCTGAAAAGTATAAAACAATCCATATTATTTTTAAATTATCTTTGAATTTCTTACTCTCGTTGGAACTCATTTTGTTCTTGCTGAAAGATAAAATCTGAGAATCAGAAGAAGCTGCTGGCGTAATTTTGTTATTATCAACATAGTTGTTGTTGCTGAAATACGGAATGACATGAACGTGATAAGTTAATTCGTCCCTTCCGGCTTTGTTAGCTGTGCTGCAAATATAGTTTCCTTCATTTACCGTCATGATAGAATCTAATTCCAAATTTGAAATCTTTATCTGCAAAAGAATTAATATTATCAAAATGCATTCAAACAATACCAAAACATACCTTTAAACGGCTATTATATTCGCGAACATATTCAAATATTTGAAATTGCTGTAGATGGACATCATTACCAACATTTTTGCAATTATGGTCACATCCTTTTGAATTATTTGATATCACAATGTTATTCCAATGCCAATTAATTTGTGAATATGATAAGTACTCTTCGTCGAGTGCGCTGTCTCCAAAAGTTTCAATAAAAATAGCACACTTTAGTCGCAAAGAAGAACCTTCACTACGAGTTACGTCTGTGTCACTAAAATTGCTAAATATTGAGGGTGCACATTGAAAATTTTCTAAAGCTAAAACGAACGAATGGTAATTAACTTATCAATAAATTGTGAAGAGATTTCATACCAATATTGCTCCAAACCACAGAATTTGATAAGCATCTTGGACTATCATGGATCCTAATGTTTGGTTTAAGTAGTAGCATTCTTTTAAATGGTTGCATTTTACAATTGCAATTCCAAAAGTTAGTCTCGAGATAAAGGCTATGAAGTGCTTTCAATTGAACAAACGTTTCAGGCTGCAGCATGGTAAGACGGTTAGAGCTAAAACAAAACAAAACGATCAATTGTTGTCACTAATACAAATCTACTGTACTTCAGTTTTATTATCTCTATTGTAGTTAATCCACTGAAAGAATTAAGATCAATAAAACTTAATTTGTTGCTAAAGAAAAGAAAATATTAATAATTGATTAAAAAATCCAATAACGAAGTACTTGTTAAGCAAAAGAGTTCTTAAGTTTGAAAGATGCTCAAAAGAATTGTTAGCTACATGGTCAATATCGTTAAAGGATAAATCAAGATTTCTCAGATTTGTGAGATTCTCAATGGCCTTTGAAGGAATTTTCTTAAGTGAATTCAAAGAAAGAGATAAATCAATGATGTTCTTCAAAGGCTGAAATGCGTCATCGTGGACATTTTGAATGCCAGCTAAAATGAAGAAAATAATCAGTAATTATTCTATAGAGCAGGTAATAATAAGTAACCTTGTGCAATATATATCTTTTGTAAGTTGTCGAGGCAAGCATTATGAAAAAACTCGGATGTCAATTCCGGAAAATAATTTTGAGTTAAATTGATCGCTTGAATTTGGTGTAAAAAATCGATTTCTCTAGTCTTCAGATTGAAACACTAACACAATATACGGAATTAGCATCTGTTAATATCAACAAGTGTTTCGATATACCTGTGGCAATTTGTTTAGATTCAAGGCACTGCACGAAGCAAACTTCCTATTCGAGATGAATTTACAATCGCATCCGTCATGAACACATTTGTAGCTATTTACAAGTGACGAATTTAGTAAGAGACATATCAGAGCGAGATGAAGAAGATGAACACTTTTGAGAGATTGCAAAATTGAGTTTGTAGTCCAAGCGCAATGCCTTCTATAAGCGAGCACATGAGTTGGGGACATTTTCACTTTGGTAACAACTTTGCAAGCATAATCTTAACACAACAAAGGCAATAAAGTTCAGATTGGATGTAAGGAGTCACCAAGTGAGCAAGAGCTGATAGCTGAGCAGGACCAAGCACGATAAAGTTCCCTCTGAAATTGTGTTGACACTTGGCAAAGCGATCCTATCGACAGCAAATGCATGCTCGTTGTGACAGACCGTCTGTGACTGACCTTCAGGCTAAATGCCGTCTGATGTGAGGAGGTAAAGGTGAGGCCTCCCAGACTGGCGAGGAGACAGTCTTGAGCAGGAATGCGAGCAGAGGGCAGAACGAGGAGTAGAAAGACAATCGAGGAGGGTGCGGTGCCTTCACTGGACAGGTTAAAAGGTTACCAGGCAGAATGCCCTTTGACTTGCCTGTCTGGCACCAGGCTGACACAAAAGCAGCAATTGATCAGTGTTCATTCAGTGTGTGTGTGTGTGTGTCAATCGGATTGTCCAGTCTGCTGGACGGTCAACAAGAGCTCACCAAGCCAGCATTGACTCAACAGGCTGCATGAGTAATCGAGCTGCCGCACACAAACAATATCCTTGAAAGAATGCCACTGCGAACAACTTGCTGAGTGAAGCATTGAGCACTTATCTGTTCGTTGTGCACATCGATAATGTTGTTTGCAAGCATTGCCACTCGATTAGTGACACGCTCGTTCTTATTGCTGTGATAAGCGATGTTATGAATCGAACCGATTGAGTTTTATTGCGCGCACATTGCCAATGCATTATAATTATAATCATACAAAATAATGTAACGTCGATTGCTGTTATGGCAATAGTTGCTTCCTTGTACATGCTATCCTAAATAAACATGCAACGGACAACTCAATAGTTGGAATATTCGTAACCCTCTGTCCTAGAACGACTTTTCACATTTCCCTCAGTCATGGTCAGGTATTCAGGTTCATTGGAACTTCTTGGCTCAGCATCATAACGAACGTCATCAGAAATTTCGTACATAGGCGTACTATAGACCTCTTTGCAGTCTTCGTAGATCGTCTCGAGACCAATGTCGGTGTAGTATTCCGGAGAGTATTGCTTGTTCAGAGCATTTGCCTCGATTTCACTCTTTGTGCTTTGAAGTGTTCTGTTGATTTTTTTAGTATGAAACTTGATAGATAAATATACTATCATACTGAAAACGGCAATCAAAGCGACGAGGATGATTGCGATAATGGAGATTGAAGCTGGGTTCTGCAGAGCTGCGATTGAATGTCAGTGCTGATAATGAACTAAAAGTGCAATATTACCTTCGGTGCAGTGCGGCACTTTGTTAGACCACTTGCCGGTCATGCAGAGGCGATCGTTCTTGCCCACCATGATGCCTTCCGAATTGGAACATGAATAACGGACCCAACTGTGGTCGATTGCGCTCCATTCGGTGTCGTTCAAGTAATACACATTACCGATCTGCTCAATAATAATCGATGATGGCAATTGATCGGTGATTTGCTCTCTGGGACAGGTTAGCTTGGGTATGCACTGGGGCCACTCTCCTTGCCACAGTCCATTCCAGTCACAAATGAATTTGTGCTTCCTATAAGATAAAGTCATGTTAAGCGAACATGTTGGAATGACCTTACTTAATGCCTTCCGTTTCGATAAATGAATCATTGCAGTTCACTTGCACATAGCCGAGTTCTACTTGCTCGAAAACACCAGTCTTTTGGATTTCGAGTTTTCCACAGTCAGGAACAATCGTTTTCTTTATCGTCTTCTTATAGGTCTCTCCAACAAAAACAGCTTCAAGACCTGCAGTTCGATTGTTTTTGCTGTGAATGTCCATCACCAGATAATCAGTTTTGAATTGTTCGGTGTCATTGGCTATGGCCGTCTTGAGGTCACAAAAGAAGTAATACCCAAAAACCTCATCTGTTTCAATCACTTGTAGACTCGTATGTTGAAGTTTGCACATTCTGGCAATTGTCACATGTTATTATTAATGTATTGATTGTAAGAAAAGGTCTCACCTGTGTGTAATATCTACGTTTATTACTGGAGTATCTTTGCTTCCATTCACTTTGGCCAGGTTGATGTCAATCAAGAGGAAAGCAATTTCGATCTTCTTGTCAAATTTGATGATCCATCTATAGCAGTTTGAACCTGAAACAGACAAGTTGGTTTCTGCACTGACTCTGGTGAAGTGAAACGAATTAGTCGGCAATGGATACTGCGTTTCATCCGTCTGGTTCAAATCAAGCGACAAGATGGCGTCTTGGGTGTCTTCACACTTAAAGGCCTTCAGTCTAACCACATTTGAGCTAACCGCTTTGCCTATGACAATCAATAATGAATGAACAATGAAGACACCAAAGGAAGATAATGGGAAGTGTATACGCACCACATCGGGCTTGTGGACCTTGCCACTGGCCATGTCGGCAAGTTCTCTTTTGGACATGATGCGGGAATTGGTGTTCCTCGCACAACACATAGATGGTTTCGTTCTCAGCAAACTTTACCTTCTCAGGTGAAGTAAATCGAATGCGAGCATTGGGCGGCAAGTTGGGTCGACTACATGTTCCAAATGCTTTGTCAGCTGCAACTTCGTCACACTTAGTACCCGGGACAAATAAAATGGTACAAAGACCAACAAAAAGTAATGGTTTTAGGAAGAGTTGCATTTTGCGTGGTGCACTTTATTGCACTCTCGGGTGAGTCCACACCGACAACAATTGAATGCGAACCCAAGGTGTCGCCAATTTATATCCGGGATATAGATTTGAGGTGACATATTTAAAAAAGGATGTTCGATATGACTAACTGGTAAAGCAATACTACAATGGTTTGTATAAAGATTGCTCAATGTTCGATTCAGACGCAATGTCGAGCCAATAGCAAGATAGAATTAGTCAAGCAGCTTCGATTTGATAGCTTTCTCGAGATAATCGTTATTCTTCTTTACGAGCAAAGTCTCTTCTTCTCTCCTTCTTAAGATATTCCCCATCTGCTCAAGCTTGTGAGAAGCTAGTTTTGAGTCGAGTCTCAAGTCGGTGATGATCATTTCTTTTTCCTTGAGAATAGTTTTCAATTCGTTTATGCATTCGTCATTAGATTTTGTAGGCACTTTTGCACTACTTTGCGCTTTCTTGAACCTTCGAGTGACGAGTGAAATGGTCTTTATGTTAATGTACTTTCTAGAAAGACTTACCTCATAGGAACTATATTGAACCACTTTGAGTTGCCAACAGTTTGTTCTGACTGATAACTAGTGTACAGTCCCGAGAAAGGTCGGTTGTTGGAACTATCCTCGAATTCTAATTGACACTTTTGATGCAGTTTTAGTTTGTGGTCCATAGCGATAATTTTTCGACTCATTTCGGCCATGTCTTGCTTCCGCATTTTGATTTCGTTCATTAACCCCTCGATTCGTTGATCCTTTTTGTCCATCTCAAAATGCAAAGTCTGAGTCAAAGAGTTCTTTTCATTGAGAGTATTCATCAGTTGAGTAATTTGCAGATCTTTTTCCTGTTAAAGACCGAACAAAATGGTTTGTAACGAAAACACTGTCAGTAAGACTTACTTGTAATTGTCGCTCTAATTGTAGATCGACATTACTGCCAAAGCCTGACGACAATGAGCTTGATCTATTAATACTTTGTTTGCTGTTTGCTCGGTTCGTCGATCGACTCGAGTCAATGGTGCTGCTAGATTTAATTGAGGAAGGCTTCTTTACTGCTCTGACTATATTTGATAGTTCATTAAAAGTTTGTTTGTCTTTATTTTTAGAAAAATCTACCTGTAAGAAAGTTCAAGAATTATAATTGAAAAGTTTTAATAAACATCCTTGCTGCATAAATCATTGCAACAATTCACATTTGACAAAATTATCTTCAAACATTAAATGCAACCATAAACTCACGTGTTCAGATTTCGAATCTTCCACTGAGTCTTCGAAGTCGCTTTGTTCATTTGATTTCAAACTTCTGCGGCAAATGTTAATTCTCAAGTTTGTCGATGAATAATTTGCACTTTGAATAACTTTACTTGAAAACTGAGATAAATTTCGTTTTTGTAACAATTGATTACCGTGATAGTCTGATTGATGATCTAGAAAGGATTTTCAAATGAATGGATTTAATATTTCCATTCAAACGACTTACAATTCTTATCATTTTCAGAGAGCGTTTCGCTCAGTGACGAGTCTGACTTACTCATGGAAAGGACATGAAAATCATTTCTCAATTGAGATTTCACTTTCTGTAACGGTTCAATTTGATGCATGTTGGAAAATGTTTCCAAGTTGGTGATAGAACTGGAGCTGCGCTTGTCTGGTCGAGCCCGTAAAGCAACCGGAATCATTGAACGCTGAGCTAACGATGGGAAATGTTCTAATCACGCTGGGAACGAGACCAAAAGAAAACAAACCTTTCGAAGAGGCACAAATCATGTCTAGTAAGTTGATCTGTTATCAGTACTGACGTTAGTCGCAATACAAAATGTAAGAATCACTGACTGAGGGCCAGTGAGACTGTCTGCCATCTAGACTGGTGTTCACAGTGGCCTACTCAATTGCTTATGCAGTATTGTTTCGAACAGTCAACTCCTTCCCTGTTTATCTTTCTCATTCACGCACACTCTGTCAGTAACTGTGTCACAAGCAGATCATATCATTTTAAGCAATTGCTTGAAGGCATTGCTTTTGTCTGGACTGAATGGTAATTAGTGAGGAGAAGTGAAACAAAAGGTGCAACCAGGTAATTGTACCCAGTGCGCTCATGTCTGCAAGGCGGTGAGGGCAGCTTAGCTCGGTTATCTTTGAATAAGGCATGGGGCTAAAGCGATAGTTCACTCATTTAATGAGGCCAGAAAAGCAAAAGAGAATAATCATTTCTTGGCAGAATTCTTCTTAAAAGAATTAGACTTTGGCTTTGCTTTATCTACATTCATTTTGACTGGATCAAAGGCAAGCTTAAAAGCTGCATCAGGCTTCGGGGCATTTCCCAATATAGTCTTAGTGGCCGGCTTAGGTGATTTGGTCGGTTTTGGAGATCTAGCTGGTTTAGGCGAGTTAGTCGGTTTAGGTGAGCTAGCCGGCTTTGGCGACTTAGCAGGCTTAGGCGAGTTAGCAGGCTTAGGCGAGTTAGTCGGTTTTGGTGAGTTCGTCGGTTTTGGCGACTTTGCCGATTTAGTGTTTGTACCTAAAGAAAAGTTATAGCCATTTGATAACAACAACATGCAAGAAGATTACTTGTTTGGTCTGGTTGAAAGCCAGCTTGGCCACAACCCACTTCTTGAATGGCGTTCTTCTTCCGAAAAGTTTGTCGGTCTTCCTTGCTACGGGAGACCAAAATTCGCAACATGTGCGATGCTTCCTGTTGATCTTTGTAAGTGGTCGGAATGATCAGGTATTGGCCCTGCTTGAGGCGAAACCGACCACTGTGTTCTCGTTTGTCAACATAATCTACCCGCGCTATCGAAAGATGATGCCGGAAATAGTCTCGTCCAAGTTGGTTGACCAAGTCAATTTTTTCGATTGTGGTTCCTTTCTTAGAAGATTGCTCGTCCATCTCCGAAAAGAAATAAATAACAAAACCTAATGAAATAAAATGTTGTGTTATGATTTTAAAAATTGTCAGGACAAACCAATGCGGGTTTCCTCGCCTCCGACTGATTTTCGAAGACGATAATTCTTTTGACTAAGCGATATGAGCACGGTGCATAAATCGTCGTCTTCATCGACGTCATTTTCAGCTAAAGTGAGCATATATTGTGGATTGATAGGAAAAGTTTCCTTGTGATCCACACAACCACCCCAATTGGCAGAGTTCCAATCGCCGAAAAACTCAAAATAGTGCCAGTAGTAATCGGCAGAATGGTCAGCCAAGTGACAACATTCGAAAACGTTGAAATTCTTAATAAAGTCTTCGAAAGTCATCCAAAATTCGCCTTCATTGTCTGATTTGAGTCCAATTTGGCTCTTAATCTCATCATTGATGGAGGCCCATTCGGGCGAGTTGTCAGACCAAGCGCCTTTCCATTCAATTTTACCCCACGGATTTCTCAATCTGACCAAGTTGGTCAAGCGGCCATTAAGACGAATTCGTCGCATGGAAGTAATCGAGTAAGAGTGCTTCACCACGAGCCCATTGGTAAGCTTTTCTTCAACCAAACCTGGTCGATCGATGTAAACGCAAATGAGCGAATTGCGCAAATGATAACGGTAAAAGACGGAAAACAAATTCTCTTGCATTTGCTCTTCAGTTAGCTTGAAATATTCTGAGACTCCGCCTAAAGTTCCAAATTAGAGAGTGGGTCAAGTTAGTGTATCAATTAAATTACAGTACCAGTAAAATCAACAAATGCTTCACAGGCCTGTCCGAAGTTGAGGGTATCATAGCCACCATTCAGTTTGGCATATGCTTTCTCAAGCAAGGCCACCCAGAATTCCTCCTTTTGATTAGAATGGCCTAGGATGAGCTCCTTTTCGTGGGTTGGCAGCAAATCGTCTACCACCACTGTAATCCATTCTCCATACTGGTAGAATTGGAAATAAAATATTCCTGCAAATATGAGTAGTAAAAAAACTACTTCACAGATTGATTAAGAAAACCTGCATAGTCCATTGTGTATGACTGAATGGGGACAACTTTGCCAAATAATTTAGGTCTCATGGTCAAGTCCGAAATGGCAGAAATAAGCCAGCAATCACTAAGTTTTCCTTGATTCACATCGAATCGGTCTGCTTGTCCGATGAAAAAATGTGGACTTGGCACAATTTCACCGGGCCGAAGCCAATCGATCTTTTTGTTTTCAAACTTTCCTTTCGCAAATTGCGATCCATACTTTTCCGGAGTGAAAACATCATCCGTGTACAAAATTTTCTGCTGCAAGCAAGACTCTTTCAGCTTGGCATAGTCTTGATGCTTGATCTTATCTTCGTAACTTTCCGACTCAATGACTAGGATTGCAAAAAAGAAAACATGATTAGTCAATTGGCCACAGATAAGGCTGATTTCAGTTCTTACTTTCTTTGCCCTCCATTGCCAATAAATCAGCCAATAGCTATAGATTAACAAACTTACAATAAACAAATTAATAAAAACTTAGTCTAAGTGCTCGTCCAATAAATAAGCCTATAGAAAGCGTTTGAATGAAATTGAATACTTCGATGTTGTAATTCGATTTCGATTAAACTAGATGTCCATATTACGATGACTCAGTGATGCACAACTAAATGCAATGTATGGTACCATATACGATGTACTCATTTTATAGATAGTGTCAATTTACTCCACACCTCTGATTTGGGCAAAGGAGGTTTATTTATCTACGAGTTATCTAAGTACAGTTGGCAAGTCTGCCACAAAGTATCAATTGGGCTCATTAATTGGCCGTTCATGGCGACATGGTTCGAGAAATCTATTCGCGGCAAACGATTAAAGCGCCAAAAAGAGAAGTAACGGCTTGCCATCGTGTGATAGAATTAGCCGTAGGTTGACGTAGTGAGAAAAGGAGCACTCGCAGTTGCACTGACAAAGTTGTTAAGCAAAACGTGCCAGTCACTTTCTGCTGACTAGCATCAACAACTCGGTTCTATTCAAGAATTGCACTTTCGACAGTTTATTGGCCCTAAAGCGTCATCCCAAAACACCCCTTCTCATCAACATCGATTCATGATATCCTTGATCAGCTGTACTGCTGCCAGAGGCAGCACGTTGCGCTTTATGCCGAGTAAACTTTGCCCTGCGGCATTTACTATCGCTCACCACAGTGGCCGTAAACTTGTTTATCGATATTTATCGTAAGTTTATTCAGATGTCAATGCCTTTTCGAAGTAGCCACTTCTTCATCACTCATCTTTTTCATCAGGAGCCATTCACCTGTTTACACTCCTCCAGTCTTTAGACCTTTTAAAGTGAAAAATGAGCCAATTTTAAATTATCTAGAGGGCTCTAAGGAAAGAGCTGAACTACAAAGCAAATTGACTTATTATCTCAGTCAAGTAACTGAGATACCAATAGTGATTGATGGCAAAGAATGTAGAACCGATAATGTAAGTGAAAAGCATCGTTTTTGTTAACTCAGTTGACGTATATTTTTTAGGTTGATACTCAAGTGCTTCCATTTGATCATGGACATGTTTTGGCTAGATATCACTTAGCTAATGCCGAACTATCTCAAAAAGCAATTCAAGCCAGCTTGGCTAGAAGTCGTGAATGGGAAAATGTCGATATCAACGATAGAATTAGTACACTTCTGAAAGCAGCTGATTTGGTCAGCGGAAAATACCGACAAGATCTGAATGCTGCCACTATGCTTGGACAAGGTGAGAATGCAAATTGTGAAAATCATTATTAATTTTTAATCATTTCAGGCAAAACAATTATTCAAGCTGAAATTGACGCAGCCGTTGAGTTATCGGATTTTCTTCGCTTTAATGCATATTATGCTCAGCAAATTTTTAAATACCAGCCAATTAGCCCTTCTAAAGAAATTAAGAACACTTATCGATTACGGGGTTTGGAAGGATTCGTTGCTGCAATTTCTCCATTTAATTTTACTGCGATTGCTGGAAATTTGTGCAGTGCTCCTGCTTTACTTGGAAATGCTGTTATATGGAAACCAAGCCATACATCTTTACTTTCTAGTTGGCTAATCTACAAAATTTTAGAAGAAGCAAAATTTGCGCCAGGTATTTGAGTGTACAAAATATTTTATACTATTGACATTTCATTTTTAGGCGTAATCAGCTTTCTGCCTTCTAAACCATTAGATTTTAGTGAAAATATTATTAGTTCTCCTGATTTGGCCGCGATTAACTTTACGGGTAGTGTTGAAACTTTCAGGACCATATGGAAAAATGTTGCGAAAAACATTGATAAAAATAAAACATTTCCTCGACTGTAAGTCTTATCTTTAAAAAATTACATTATTCAAGTACTAACATTTTTTTAAATTATTCAAATAGAATTGGGGAATGTGGAGGAAAGGATTTTCATTTTATTCACCCTTCTGCTGACTTGCAAACAGCAATCACCCAAACTGTTCGAGGAGCTTTTGAATATAGCGGTCAAAAGTGCTCTGCTTGTTCTCGACTCTATGTGCCAAAGTCAATCTGGCCACAAGTAATCCTTACCTGATTTTTTATTTTTATTTTTAACAGTTTTTAATTTAATTTAATTTTTTAGTTTCAGTCTGGCATTGTAGAAATATGTAGCAAGCTAAAATTAGGATCTCCTCTTGAATTTGATACTTTTTTATCTGCTGTGATTGATGGAGCTTCTTTTAAAAGGATCAAGATGTTGCTCGACTTTGCCAAAAATGACAATTCTCACAAAATCATAACTGGTGGTAATGCTAACTTCGAAAAAGGTTTCTTTGTGGAACCAACCGTGATAGAAACCACAGACCCAAATAGTAAACTTTTAACCAATGAAATTTTTGGTCCAGTTTTGACTGTGTTTGTCTACGAAGATCATAAAATAGACCAAACACTTGAGTTAGTAGACAAATCTACTCCATATGGTCTCACAGGATCTATTTTTGCAACTGACAAGTGCGTATCAGCTCTGTTCTATCAACACATTTATTTGTTTCTTATCATTTAGGCAATTTCTGCAGAAGGCTATCGAAATGTTGAAGTATTCAGCTGGAAATCTGTATATAAACGATAAGTGCACTGGAGCAGTCGTTGCCCAACAACCTTTTGGCGGTGGTCGTGTGTCAGGCACAAACGACAAAGCTGGCGCCCCTCAATACTTGCTTCGATGGGCATCTCCACAAAACATAAAGCAAACTTTTGTGCCAATCCACGAATGGAGTTATCCGTACATGTCTTCCAAATAATTTGGTCCATTTTGGACTAACCTGTCAAAATTGGTATTTAATATATCAGTCCTATTTATTTATTGAAATTCCTTCATACTTAGTCAAAACTAGTATTTAATCATTTGGTCACATATTTGGCCTTTTTGATAATATCATTTGGTGATAATAAAACTAATGCTATTTTTAATATATTATATTTTTACTGTGCATGTCCATAGTTAATATATACACCATTTAAAGACAATAAAATAATTTAATAATAATAAAATACATGAATTAAGCATGCAAAGAAAAGATAACAATTTTACAAAAGTGAAATAAAACTTGGGAAGTATAAATAAGATCGTGGAAATAACGCCAATGAGAATTACTTATTGTTGGTCAATGCATTTGAAAGCCATTCCATTGCTTCATCCAGACCATCGCCTTTAATTGCAGATGTTTTAAATATTTGAAAGGTCCTATTTTTTAATGCGTCAAGGCCAAGTTCACGATGAACTTCAGCAACTGATAAAGCATTGTCCATGTCTTGTTTATTTGCTAAAACAACCAAAATAGCACTCTTTAGCTCTTCTTCCTAGAAATAAAATTAATAGCCAATAATAGCATGGTAAAGCAAAAATACCTCAAGCATAGAAACGAGTTCTTGTTTAGAAATGCCAATTCGCTCCCTATCACTGCTATCAACTACATAGATGATAGCATCTGTGTTTGAATAATAGCAACGCCAATAAGGCCTAATAGAGGTTTGACCGCCTAAATCCCAAACTTGAAATTTCAAATTTTTATAAGTGACTTGTTCCACATTAAATCCAATCGCTATGAAAATATTTATCATTAATAATTAAACAAATAAATAAGAACACAAACTTGGAATGGTTGTGACAACTTCGCCTACTTGCAATCTGTAAAGAATTGTGGTTTTTCCTGCTCCATCGAGGCCGAGAATAAGAATTCTCATTTCACGAGAACCAAAAAGTGATTTGAAATATGACAAAAGTCCGCCTATTAAAAAATCAGCTAATCATTAAGTGTAAGCACATCGAAACTATTACCCATGGTTGCAAAAAAAGTTAAAGGCAACTTTGACAACTTGGACGACGTGTGATGTGAAAGTTAAGTTAGGTGATGCAAGCAATGAAATGCACTCTCACAGGTGTATGAACCCAACTGAATTGGCCGAGATTATATTGCCAGTGGTCAAGTATGCACAGAATGGTCACTGTAATTCAAGAGAATGATGGTTTAATGGTAAGACGTTGAAAGACATAGAAATCACACTTAACAGATTGCTGATAGCGATGATGAAAGCAGACTGTTCGGTCGGCTGATTGGGCAGAGTGTAAACTGCGTGTGTCGCCCCATTACGGATTGACGTGGAACTTCGCTTCACAGGGACTTCTCGCAATCTAGATTTGTAAAGTTTTCTTTTGATTTGATCACACAAATGTCTACCGTTAAAATTGTGTCTATTAAATGCTTCTTTGTTTTTAGTATACACAAAAAGTATTCAAAATTATTCAGTGAGAGCTAACATTTTATAAGCCGTGCAGTATAAGAGACAGTTGACTGTTTTTACACTTGGTTTGAGAAATTTTTCTGCTAACGTATAATATTTTGCGAAACTTTACTGTATACAAAACAAAGCGAACTTGCACTGAAAGAGTTCTGATCTGTAGAAAATGTATTTTAATTCTATTTTTATCGTTGTTTTAATATGATTGAATTGCTAAACTTTTTGAAGAAATAACTCCAAGAGAAAAAAGATTGGAATTTAAATTTAAACTCACAGTTTGTGAGTAAAAAGAATTTTAACTTGTTCTTAAATATTTCTTTATTTCAGAAATGCATCCAAAATCTTAATATTTTTGCATGTTTTATTAAATAATTATTTTACATTTATTTTATGAGTATCAAATTAACAATTTAGCTTAATACCTTGAAGGATTAACGTTTGTAAATTTCCAGTTAATTTTATTGTAATTATCAACTTAGTGAATACTTAGGATTTACAGTTAGATAATATTAACTTGATACATATGATTATTATATATTTTTCTATGAACTTCATAATAATCAGCTTCAATTACATAATTCAACAACTTGTCTGCAGTAACGTCTTTTGTTGTTCTCCATTTTCAGTATTGCCCTTTATTTGCACGACATTTCTTTGTTCAATTAATTGTTCTTCATTCGCTTCATTGTTTGAAGAATTTTTTCTTTTGCCATTTTTTGGTCTCCTGATAATGTTAAACACTATAACCGCGAGTACCAGCAAAATTATACATAGTAATACTATAGCTGAGGTAATGAGAATGATTTGTTTTTTCATAAAGTGCTTCTTGGAATTAGAGAAAACATCCATAAGTAAGAAACTAAACGCGGAGTCAACAAGTGGACATTGTTTGAAAAAGTAATTGGTGTTTTCTTGCCATTTAGCAGCATCAATTTTCTGATCGTCGAACGTTAGATCATCTATGTTGATATTGTTTAATGTGATGTGTACGTCATTGTCGAATAAGACCACAGACGAATTGTCATTGTGAGTCGATAAAGCAGCCGTGGTAACTGTTCCGAGGTTGATAGCCGAATATGCAATCACTTCTTTGTAAGGATTAGTGATGCATTGATTCTTATAGATTACTTTGAACATGTTTTGTCCTGAAATTGATTGTGTTAATAAGTTACAGTTAGGATGAGATACTTTCAGAATACCTTGAATAAAGTAAGCTGTTTTGCCAATAGTCCCAAAAGCAGAACTCAGTTTTATTTTAAAGTCAAAACTCATTGTAGCGAAATAGTTATCAGTGGTGGTGCAGACCTGTGCTTCTAAGTCGCAGTGAGCAATCTTCTTTACTTCGCTCCAAAATACTGGTCCAGTTTCGTTGTCACTCCAATTGCCAATTTTCATTTCCAGAGTATGCCATTCTGCTTCACTTGATTCAACAACAGATTTCATCTAAATAGAAAGCATTTGAGAAATTGTTCTACCATTCTGGTATAACAATAATGCACCAACCTGAATTAGTAACAAAGAGAGATTGCCAGAGAGACAATTTCGAGTGTCCTTCAGAATGGCCACATCAGGCCTAAACTCGTATGGAATTTTGTAGGCCGATTGTACATCTGGTGTTTCGGTAGTTACATTGAGGAACCAATAGTTGTGTCCGTTGGAGATGAAATAGCGCTCTTCTCCATCTTGAAAGAGTAAATGTGCTGCAGTTTCTACTGCTCCATTGTCGCACATATCTGCCACATGTGCTGAATATGCATCCGATCGATGAGGTAAACATAGAAGTGCGAGGAGTATTGGAAAATAGGTTAAATTGACAGCCCTAAACTTGGTTCGCACAGGTGTGTCACATACACCACATGTAGCCAAATTCATGAAACGAGCCATTTGTGAACACTAATTAGCTTTGTCGGGATTCAATTGCAGCAGGCATATCTGTCAGTGCTTGTGACAAGCCGATCTACCAGTTATCGATTCATCTGGTTTCAAAACAGTCAATTGGTCACTGAGAAGGAGAATGCATCCGTTAGAACGCGATTGTGGTCAAAATGTGACCATTTGTGCGAGACATATGCCCAATTGCAGGTTTCTGTTAGTTCCCTCCCAGTAAAGCGACGTTGCAATTGGCTGAAAGCGTTGCAGGTGCTCGCCACAACAGGTTGATTCACTGCAGCCTGACTCTGCTCGTTCATTAACTTGCACTTGGACGAAAGTGTGTGCGAATGCGCCATTCTGTTTGAAGTCCCACCGCCACTGACTCGAAGCGAAATGGCCGTGATCGTAACGAGACAATTAGTCGCAAACAAGTGCCCCACCGAAAAAGCATAATTGTACCTTATCCAAGCAGTTTCAGTCAAATGAACACTCTAAACAAACTAGTCCAACTTTTAGTCCTTAAAAAGACAGTTCAACATACTGGCGTTAGATATACAACTCGAGTTGTGTGGCCACATCGGTTGGCACAAAACCCTTGGCAATAGTATATTGACATGCTTACCATTGGTTGCATCAATTAGTCGAACAATCAGTTGGTTAGAATATATAAATATATTAGAATAGTATTTAAGAAATTATTCAATGGCATAAGAATCTTTTGTTGAATTTAATTAGCACATAAATAAACAGATTTAAAATGAATATATTTCGAAATTTTCAATTTCAAAAATGCTAGTAAATAAGATTATTCTATATTACTTTTACCGTAAACTTTGTCGGGGTCAGGCAATAAATCGATGTAGTCCTCCGCCGTTTCGCTATCACCATCTTCAGCGGACAACTCAACAGGGCCTTTGTGTTGCTTTTCAGATTTAAGTTTTATCTTCTTGGCTCTATGTTTCTCTTTCAACAGATTCCGATACATTTGTTTATCAACCTTGTCTTCTTGTTCCATAATTTTTTTAGATATTTCGATATCAATGCCAGATTCTGTCTTGTCAAGTTGAGCATATTGCGAAGAACGTTTAACACCCCCACAGTAAACTTGATCGCCACCTTCTTCGTCAAAAACAATTTTCGTATTTAACTTTATATTCTTTTTGAGCAGTCTTTTTGCCACTGCTGCTTTAGAAAGAGATTTGGGTTGTTTCTTTATTAAATTAGGCTTGGGCAAGTCTAGATTTAAGTCATCGTTGTCCAGAGTTGATTCCTGGTCAAATCTCCATACTTTTTTTACTTGAAATAAATCATCATCATCATGCTCACTGTCATTAGCAATGTCTAATTCTATAGGCTGTTTTCTTTGTTTGCTTGGTAAGTCATCATGCGAAATAAGTTGAACTTTAGATTTTTCATTGGCAAGTTTGCGTTCTATAAATCTAACACGGGGCGTTACTACCAAACCAAATGATCGGGCAAATTGGTCTAAATCAAGTTTGTTCAATTGAAAGATATTTTTATTCTTCATGAGATAAACATTCTTTAAATAAGCCTTGAATGCCCGTTGAGCCGTATCTTTAAGAGCAACATCGCGAGCAAGAAATACTTCGACTTTTCGCTGAATGGAGGCCATTTTCTTAGGGTTCACAGATATTTTTTCTATTGGCACTTTTTTCTCTGATAACAGATTCAACATAGCATCTTCTTCGCTGGGAAGAAGAACAAGCAATGACTCACCCCCATTTTCAAAGCGAGCTGTCCTTCCAACTCGATGAATGTACGTGTTGATATCTTCCGGACAATCCATTTGCACGACCCAATTCACAGAAGGAAAATCTAGCCCACGAGATGCAATATCAGTGGCAAATAATACAGTTCGTGAAGTTCGACAAAATTTGTCATAAATGCTCATTCGTCGCATCTGATGAAGCGTTCCGTATAAAGCCAACAAAGGAATTCCGGGCCTTAAATGACAAAATAGTTCATAAACAAATTTTACTTGTTTACAGCTAGACATGAACACT
The DNA here is from genome assembly GCA_023373905.1 of Rhizoglyphus robini. Classification (NCBI taxonomy): domain Eukaryota; kingdom Metazoa; phylum Arthropoda; class Arachnida; order Sarcoptiformes; family Acaridae; genus Rhizoglyphus; species Rhizoglyphus robini. The sequence continues at coordinate 4,596,074 of JAKIJQ010000001.1, read as the reverse complement.
ATTATTTTATGTTTAGTATGCTGCTTTAAAAAAGACCATAACAAATTGATTTTATCCTAAAATAAATAATTTGGTTAAGCTGATTATAAAAAAAATACATTATATAGTAATTACCTCTAAAGCACAAGTTATGTAACTTTGGGACAAATTCGCTGGAGTCGAATATTTCTCGTTTTCATGAGATGAGACATAGACGGGACTTTTCAAACTTAAACGAGCTAAGTCCTTGACGGATTTTGTTTGAGTGGCAGAGAATAAAAGAGTTTGTCGATCAGATGGTATATTTTCAATAATAGAGTTCATTGTCTTAGCAAAACCTAGATCTAAAATACGATCAGCTTCATCAAGAATTAGCATTTTCAAGTTATCACAAGTGAAAAGTGGGTTTTCGTCCATGTGTTGCAACAATCGTCCAGGGGTGCAAACAATAATGCTACAGCGATCCATTCTTTTAGTCTCAAACTTTAGATCTTTTCCGCCAATGACAAGGCCAACTGAGAAATCATGGTGAGTGCCAATTTTATTCAAAACTTCAAAGATTTGATATGAAAGTTCTCTTGTCGGTGTAATAATTAGAGCGCCCAGTCCATCTAAAGCTGTCCATTGATTTTTGTATAAGCATTCAAGCATTGGAATTAAAAACGCTAGTGTTTTCCCCGATCCAGTTTTTGCTGCTCCCAAGACATCATTTCCGCACAAAGCATAACCAATTGATTGTCTTTGAATTTCGGTTGGTTTGAAGTAATCGCTTTTGCGTAATCCAATCTTAGTTTTTGTTGAAATTGGAATTTCTTCGAAATTGTCAAACTTTGACCAATCATAAGAAGTAACTAAATCTTGCAATTTTAGGTGCTCTAATTCGTCGTTTTTTGGTTTAAAATTTCTCTGAGTTTGGTATCTTGCTTTCATTTTGCTTATCGGAAATTATTTTCTGTTACACGAGAAAAATTATAACAACAGTGAGCCAAAACAACGACCCACGTGCTTGCAGTTTGATGAAAGCATTTGGTGGTTGCGTTAAAATGGTTGCTTAATTTTGAAGCTGTTGCAGTTGAAATAGTTTGTTTTAACATATGCCAATCGAACGGTGATCATTTGTAATTGTTTATTTAAATGGCATGAATTTAATCTCATATGCAATTTTCATAAGTTTTCCGTCAACTTTGTTTTTAGATTATTTGTATTTTATCATTATAATATTTTTTATGTCCGATTTTATATGACAAACTATTGTCAACAGTCTATCGTGGTATTTAGATTATTGGCAATAAAATTAATTTATTTGTGATTAAGTTCTGTTTTTGATTCTCTTTGAATATCGGGTTAACTTGAATTAACAATGTTTTGGAATAGTATTTGGAAAGTAAATGTTTGCGTCAATGGATTGGTTATCACTAAAATATTGGTTTTTACTAATACAACGCTTTAAAAACGTCAAACCAATAATAATTGGGAGTGTTCTACTTGCTATTATTCGCAGGTGTTTTTATTGTTTTGCCTCATTATATTTTATGTGAAACTACTATAAACCAGTATTATTGTGTTTGGAAAGTAAAAATGTTCGAACAAAAGTTTAATCATGACAATGAAAACATGCAAGAAGATACTTGTAAGATTCCTCAACGAACAGGCTTTCGAAACATCGTTCGTCGAATTCAATTGGCAGCAAGATTTTCGAATGTAAATCCGGCTGATGAGTGCTATCCCGAAGATACCAAACTCAATCTTAACAACAATGTTGCTTCCTGGACAATTCGAAGAAGATCTATGCGAATGCTTTCTACCAGAAAAAGAAGTACTCATCTAGGCAGAGATTCAATTAACTTGATTACATCTGAAATAAACGAAGATTTGCATAATCAACAGTTGAAAGAACAGAGTTATAAGAAATGCATAAAAGGAGAAATCAAATTTATCAAGGAAGGATGCAAATCCGAGGTAAAAAGTTTTGAATTCTTTGGATTGCCTATCCCTAATTACTATTTAAACAATTGTTACAGTTAACACCGTTCATATCAATTGAACCTGATGTTGTGCATACCGAAATTGCACATGTTTTTAAAAATATCTGGGAACTTGAAATGCCAAAGATAATAACTTTTGTTATTACAAGCAAATCTCACAAATGCGAATGGCAAAATAAAAAACAAATTAAACATTTTCAAACAGGAATTGCAAAGGTTCGTTTGTTTGTTTTAACTGAAAATAATAATCATTTTTAGGCTGCCATATCAACTAATATGTGGATTTTAACCAATGGACTCAGCTGTGGTGCAACGGCTTATATTAGTTCAGCCATTGAAAATGAATTGAAGCGTAATAGGCTCAAACGACTCTCTAATATTGAAAACTTTCCTCTTTTATTCGGAATTTCATATGAAAGTGACTTAACTTATGGTAATACATTAACGGATTTTAATTCTCAGGTAATTTTATTATGTTACATAAATTTTATAAATTATATATATTTCAATACTTCTAGAGTATAGTTTGTATTGAAAATCAGGGCTACACTAGCGGCGATAAATTTGAATTGGACCCTGATCATTCACATTTTATCATAGTGAAAAATAAACATAACGATAATGCACACAACTTTTCAATTGATTTAATTCAAATGTTTGCTAAAGGGGAAAATTTTTATCAATTATGCGATAAAGGTATGTTCAGATTTAAAATTTAACTTAGAATGTTATTTCTTTTTTTTACTTTAGAATCGAAATCGTCTACCGAGATTCCATTGGTTTCTATCTTGATCGAAGGCGAACCTCAAGATATAAACATAGTTTTGGAATTAATTAAAAAACAAATGCCAGTTGTTGTGCTTCACGGAAGCGGTGGTTTAGCTGACATTTTAGCAGATGCATACTTTCGCATTTGGGATACTTTTCCAGACATCTCTTCATGGGATCCTGATTACATTGAAGAATATGTAAAGCCATTATTGGCTAAGAAAATTGGTGCCCATTATTGCAATTTGAAAACCAATTACCTTGTTTGCAGCATTTTACGAGACCAAGTGATCGAGTGCATTCGGCATTCAAAACAAGATGGCCGTGAATATTTGATCATTTTAGACATGTATAGACCTAATTCATGCAATTTACAAAATTTAAGTGAACATTTATTGAATGCTTTGCTTAAGGCAAGAAGAAATCTTCGTTATTCCACCCATGAACAAATCCTTAAAGGTAAAATTCTGGAACAGTATTTACCTTATTAATTTCATACTTTAATAATATTTTTCTATAGTTCACTTATTAAATATTAAATATTGTTTAATTTAGATTTAGATTTAATTGTGGACTGGAATTGTGCAAATGTAGCAAAACATCTACTTTTTACCCAGAATTCGTTGAATATAACCGAGCAGTTTCGATCTAAATTTTTTAATGTGCTCATTCGTGAAAACCGTGAACAATTTGTTGATATATTTTTGTGTTATGGATTTCAATTGCACAAATTTTTAACTCCATCACGATTAAATCGATTATTTCGCATTGTTCATGAAGATGACTTTTTCCAAACGGTTTGCTGGGAAACAGCATTGGGGCAATCATCCAATGCTAAGCAAGGAAAATTCTTTATTGAAAGTGATCTTAATTGGCTTATTGAGTTTTGTACTGGACTAGATAATTTTGTCAATACAGGTTGAAGCATTTTTAATGATTACAATTTACAAATAATTTACATATTTTATTTTTTAGAAGACTTGCACCTTAACTCATTGGGGTTTTACACAAGTGACTCGCTTTCAGCCGAGAGAAAAGCCTTAACTTTACTTTCAATTTGGGCAGTAATGCAGAATCGTTATGAATTAGCCATGGTTCTATGGAAATATTCGGATCATCCTGTTCATTTGGCTCTAATAATTTCGATGTTTTTCGAGCGTTTGTCTTGGAGTGCAATGGACGCCAATCTTAAGGCAGAAATGAAACAAAAATCAAAACAGTTTGCCAACTATGCTAATGGCGTACTCGATCGGTGCTATAACGAGAACATTACACAGGCTTATAACGTACTCCGAGAATCAATCAAAGACTGGAATTATATGACCGCAGTTGATATTGCAGCTAATGCTCAATCGAGACAATTTATGGCTCATCCTTGTTGTCAAAAATGGCTCACCAACACTTTTCACGGAAAGATTCGTTTACGTGAAATTACTTGGGGATTTATCTCAATTCCAACATCCATCAAAATATTATTATGCAGTTTGTTTGTATTTCCAATGTACATTTGGGTGAGGTTCAAAAATGATAATTTGCCAACAAATTTGAACATTGGCAAAAGAGAAATAGACGACGAATTTGACGTTTACGAAAATATGTACAGCCATGTGGAATGTAACAAACAGGATCCCAATTATGATCTGACACGTCATCTTCCAGTACACTCTATTTCGAATACAAAATTCAACAATGAGGTCTCCACCAGCAGTGGGGTTACAAATAAAGCTTTTGAGTACACTGAAAAATTGCGAGCTCGATACTTGCCAACAAACCTTAACCGAGAAGTTTTTGTTAAAAAGCAACCACCTGTTTGGAAAATGATCCAAATGATGTGGTGTTCACCAATAACGAAATTCTATACCTCCCAATTGTTCTATATGATTTTTCTTGTGCTCCTCTCATTGGCCGCTCTCCATCCTAACTGTGGAAACTATCAAATAGATAGCATCGTTTGCTTGTGGACCATTTTGATACTGATTGCTCACATTCGACACACATGCATATTAGCCATCAAGTATTCTTCGGTCTCGTTTTATCCAAAAATAATCGAAATCATATTAATATTTACATTTGCATCCATATTTTTTATCACACGAATTTTAAGAATATATTTTTATCCTATTTATGGGCAAAAGGTCATAATTTCGCTAGCTCTACTGTATTTTTACTATCGTTTGATATCAATATATTTGCCAATATCCCCTTCTCTGGGACCACTTTTGCATCGATTTAGATTGATGGTAACCGTCGATTTTGTGAACTACATGAGAATAACACTGGTTATAATAATCAGCAACGCAATTGTGATCAGTGCTCTTCAATATCCATACAATCAAGTGACTTTCGATTCAATTAGCAATGTTTTCCATCAAGGACTGCTTTCTCTCTTCTATGGTCCACCTACCGAAATCAGTAATTATTTAATTTTACTTAAATAATTTAGACTCAAATCTTTTGTGATTTTCAGCGGTCAAAACAGATTTAGATAACAAGGTATCTTATTGCGCAATGGATGGACAGACGAACTTTACAGTGCCCCACAAAAATTCCACTTCGCAAATCTCGGAAGAACATTCATTCATAATGTACATTTTTGTTTATCAATACTACATCATTCTCAAGTTGATTGTTGGGCCGCTTTTGTTTTCAATTTTTGCAGTGACAGCTTCTAAATGGGTCACCGAAATTGATGGCATTTGGAAATTTCAACGCTATCATTTGGTCATAGACTTTGTACATCGATTGCCATTTCCTGAGCCATTTAGCTTATTTTATTACATGCATCTCAGTCTGTACTATTTGGCTAATTTGGTGGCCAAACAATTCAATTGGAATGTTTCCAACTGGAATGTAAGTAACAAGTTTATGCTTTCATTATTAATAATTACGCATTAGTTTCATTCATTCATTCACATAAACCGCTATGTCCGTATATAGGGTCGCGGACTCGCGGCTCAAACCCAATAGACTTATGCTTCCACAAGGATCGGTCCGCATTAGTTTTAAATCATAAATAATCTTTTCTTGATTATTATTATCGTAACTCTCTATCTTACCACCAGGAATGCGAGAAAGTTACCGACTGTGCTTTCGGATTTTTTCAAACAGAATAGTACAAACAAAACTAAAGGTTTCATAAACGTTCTATAGCGCGTTGGAAAGGTTAAAGTATCTAGTTTACGATAAAGCAAAGATATAACCATTGGTAAATAAATTATAGACAAAAATGAGTATCAACAGGTAAATCAAAAAAAACTTGCACTACTGCTCGAATTGCTTAAAACCAAAGTTTAATTTCTTTCTATCAGAGTACCCTTAAAATAATCTAAAATGCATATAAAAATATTTTAGGTTAAAAAGATACTACCGAACCGTTCTCAGAACATAATTTCTCCAGACGATTGTTTGTACTGGAAAGAACTAGCTGCAGAGTATTTGGACGACGAAAGAAAAAAGTCAGAAGAATCACAAATTCGTTTCAAAGAATGGGAATACATCCAGGAAATTAGCGAAGAAATCGAATACGAAAAGAAAGTACTTCGGGAGATCAAAGGCAAGATAGCAGAACTGGAGAAGAGCTTTCAGTCTAAGATTGTAGAAGAAGGCAAATCAACGCCAAACAGCAAGAAGGACAAATATTTGTCTCGACTGTCGCCTTACCCTGGCACACAGATAAATCGCTACCCTTTGCCTCGAAAGTATGTCTCCTGGAATATCGCTTTCTTTTCATACGAACCTGTTTGTCATACAAAAGCCCTGGAGGAATTCCACTCACAAGACCACATGCTTATTGATGAAGATATTTTGAAACTCAAAGAACATTCACTGCGAGATAAATATTCGCTCATTCAAATGCCTTCTCTCAAGTGGAATGACATCGAGCTCGACCAAAATGGTATTTTAATCGATCGTCGGTCATGGCAACCACTCGATGACTCCGTGCACTATGATGCACAAAGCAACTATGAAAACGTCTCCAAGGCAGGACCAATATTTGAGTACAAACTAGAGGACAACTTGTTGCCATTGAATCCATATGGTCGAACTGGAATTCGCGGAAAGGGCGCTAACCGAAGATGGGGACCGAATCACCATTTGATTTTAATCGTTGCTCAGACATTGATTGATCATAACGGAAACAAACAAACCAAAATGCTGTTTGAGTTGATAGAGAATAAATTGCAACTGATTGAGGTAATGTGCCACTTTCCAAAGGATATTCGTCATTATAATTGTACAATTCCTTAGCGATACGTCAATAACGAAAGTGAAATCTATGACTTTTTTACAAAATTATTTCATCTCGAGGGCATGATAAGAAATCTGGTCGAATTGCAACAGAGCTTGGGGATACGATGCAATGGTGCATTGGTGAATTTGAAATTAGTGCAATCGGGTTATTGGGACGATCCTCATAACACCGACAACGCATGGAAAGAGGCTAATTTGTACTTGATACAGTTGCACCACAGTCTGACCAGATTGCCTCTAGATAACGACTGCCGATTCAAATGGAGTAAACTAACTAAACACACAATGACTAACTTATCTTTAGTGCATGCGCAAGCGATTGACATTCTTTCTGATTTCATTTGATTTCCCCTAGTATTATTCCGCCTTCAGATGTTCATTATAACTAGTAATCTCTGTCCTACATACAAAATAAACTGAAACCTAATTATTTAAAGCATAAAATGAGTGTACATAATGTTCATTATAAGGTAATTATGGATGGCACCGAATTGATTTTATGCTTGTCACTGTGATACGAATTCGAATGTAGGGAGCCAGTAAACATTCGAAATGTTACAACAGCAAGGTTTATTGTGGAATTAATTAGACTATAAGAAATATATAACCACGTGGAAAAGCATAAGAAAATTTCGCCTGCGAAATGAAATAATTACAGTGGCAAGAAGCCAATAATACAAAGCAAAGATCGTTGCACAATTATTTTATAAAACTAATAATAATAATAGGTAAAAGTACAAATTAAAAGAATTCACTTATGACTCTAATAAATAAATAAATAAATAATGTAATACGTACATGCAATTGAATTTTAGTAACAAGTTACCTATAGTACTAGTTTGAGTCATTTACTCGATCGATCAATTTAAACATATGTATAATAAAAGAGATGAAAACAACATGAAGATAACAGTTTGACTTTGATTGTTGTCATAATAAAGAAAATAAAAAACATCTAGTCCACTTTCTTAGCGACGTCTTTAGCAGTTATTTTCAATACTCTTCGTACACCTTTCAATGTGAACTTAGAACAATAAGAAAATACGAAAAACTTAATGAACAGAAGGAAAAAGAGGAAGTAGATGAAAAGGCCACAAAGAGAAGCTGAAATTGAGGTATCACATGGTTGACCCGAAAGCCTAATCGCATAGGCTTTGTAGTTGATGTAGAGGCCAAAGATCATCTGTACAATTTGCGAAATGGTGATGACCATTGCGATTGGTCTAGATATTCGCACTTGAAGAGCTTTACAAGCATAGTAACTGTACATTGCGGTGTGTATTGTGAAGTTCATTGAGACCATCCAACGAGCAGTGCCTGGGGCGTCACCAATAACAAAGAATGCATATGACAAAGTAAGAACGTGATGAATCCAATGAAGAAAGATCAATTTTTGTTTCCTTAAGATAATGAATATAGTATCACCAAGTTCGAGCACTTTGGACCAGACAAAGAGCCAATACCATATAGTGATGCGAACATCACGGTAATATGAACTTGAACAGTAAGATTGTTGCATTCCTTCAGTCATCAAAATGTGGATAAATTCTGGTAGACATCTTAGTGTACCAGCAAGCGAGAAAATAGCAAGGCCCCAATTCCACAAAGCCATAGGTGTTCTAAGGCTAAATGCTTCGCGTTTAGACATGAGATGACGGCCCAAAAAGATGATAACAACATAGATAACACTGACGTATATAGCTATATGCCAGTTATCGTACATCCATCGCCGATGAAAATCTCGCGAAAAATCTTCTTCAAATTTAAATGCATATGGTACACCGGGAAATTTGGACCAATCAGTAATAGTCGTTCTTCCAAACTTAAGATATACTTCATTTTGATCAGTAATATCGTCTGAGCTTAAAATATCTTCTTTCATTTTGAAATATGAGCTGAAAACGTATAAATAGAGTGAATAAGGCCAACCAAAATACGAAAGTATTTTCGGCTTCAGGTAGTGATAAGACAAAAATAGAGTAAAACGTGTTTCGAAAATGAACTAGTAGATAAGTAAGTATAGGTTGAACCTAAGAAAATAAACAAATATAAGTTACAATCATTAGATTTCATAGGTTGAGACCGAAGAAATTTGACGAATTGTTCAGAAGGCTAGATGTGATGGCAATGGCAAGGCGTTTAAGGTAATGGCAAGTGACAAGTTGCAAACTGGGACAATATTCGCGCCCAGAATGTCACCTTGCAGGCCTTAACGAATTGACTACCTCAAAACTTGACTCGTTTCATGTGGAGGCAGAGTAGATGGCACAATTTAAATGGATGAAGCAGTACGAAGCAAAAAACAAGGGACGTTTTCGAGAAGAAATGTTTCGCCAGAAGTGGATGGGATGCTTGTTGGATGGCGAGATCAGGAAAAGAAGCCAGCAACGACGATCCTGCACTGACAAGAGAACACGTTTACAGGGGCAGTTAGACGCGACGGCGACGGCTGCAACACAAGCACTGCACACTCAATCCAAACGAGACAGACGCGGAGGCAGACTCCGAACAGAATTGCCAGTTGCAGTGAGTGTGCTCGTTCTGTTATGCTTCCACCGTCGGCCCGGCAGAGACCAGTTCGAGCGCAACAGGACGGCTCACGTGTTCGCACTTCCACTCGAACCACTCACTCACTGGTTGTGAGCCATGCCGGTCCATCCAGACACTCCATCCACCAATGCACGCCTTGCCAAGCACAACACAGAGCCAGTACCGTCAAATTTTAATCTAAGGAAACAACGGTATTACTTACCCAATGTGGCTTGGAAGCGCGAAAACTCAATCGTATCGAGGAGCAATGGCCATTAACATCTTCAATGGAATAGATGAACAAAACCAAGCAAGGTTCAGAAAGTGAAGTTGTTAGCTTGAACAAGTTGGCGTGAGCAATGAGGCCGACGATTATTTCGAAGGTCCGTACTGGTTGCCAGAGCAGTTAATCAGTCTATTTTGAACGGCTTTCTTTTAAGCTGTCCCATTAAGAGGTTGGTGTGCCGTTGTAGCGAGCACTGACTGTGCTCTGTCGATGCTTTGCAGCGAGATAGGCGACAATTAGCGATCTATTTTAGTGCTCGCTCATCTAAGTTCATTCAATTGTGCCACACTGACTGGATGCCAATTGAGTCGTTTCGCCACTCATTTGCTCGTCACCTTTCGATTGGCCACCGTCATCACCGAGTATTGTGAGTCATGTCCTTATCTCATCTCTACCTCCCAATTGTCAGGTAAGGCTTATCTCCTCCTTTCGCCCATAGTTTCATTGGCAAACTCGAGCCGTTTTTTGTTGCCATTTGCTTTGTCATCGTTCACATTGCTGAACTGGCCTCAAATACGCCGGTTGCGTTCGGTCTCTTGCCGCCGAGTGACTCTGCCATGTCACATCCACTCTCATCAGTCTCAACACACTCCCTCGGTTGCCTTTGTAAGCAGCAAGACTGGCTTCATTTCTTTTCTCGCAACCATAACGTGCATTCCATTTGAGTGCCACTGTGAGAGATCTCTTCAAATGCAAACACACAGAGGCGTCTCTACACCATGTTAGTGTATCGAGAGTCGATTCGAGACACCACCGAATCCATCACATCGGCCTTGCTAGTGGGTGTTACTGCACACGAATGACACTCGGCGGTTGTGAGTGGCCAGTGCAAACAGACCGTTCGTTTGTGTTTACTCGCATTGCATATTGCAATCGATTGTTTGCACCACGGTGATAGAGCCACCGGTTCAGTGGCAGCCAACATCGGCCAACACAATCGTCAATTGTGCCTAGACCATTCTGTAATCTAAGCAAACAAGCATACACTAGTGTGCTTATTTCCGTTGCACTTGCAGGGCGCACTTCCTGAAACCAAGTCCCTCAATACTAATTGCACTGCAATTGAACAAAGTCCTGCTAGTTCACTCGAATTGGTCCTATCGATTTGTGCTCGATTGTTATGATAGAGACGTTTTGGCCTCACAACCCATCAAGTAGCGGCGGATCGTGCCAGCGTACTAGTAACGCTTTCATTGATTGTTGTCACCACTGCATGCCGATCAATACAATTTGTTCTGTTCGCTCACAACAGAATAATGATGACAGCATTGCTAATTTATGAAAACAGTGGAACTAGAACTCACCGGTAGCCAGTTGCAATATTTTGATATTTGAACATCTCCATATGAACGAAATTGTATAATTTATTGTCTTACATACGATTCACACTTTTCCTATTGACATTATTTTTGTCCAAATATTAATTAGCCAGTGTGGATCAATCGATTGGAGATTTTTTTAAATCAAGAACCAAATATTTTTAGGTAGACTTTGTCTTATACTGAAGTTTTACTGTATGTCTCGTTGCCTGGGTCAACAAGAAATGTTTTATTTGACTCTGGTTTGGCATAAACACTTTTGCCCGTTTTCGTCTATACAGAGATTGTTATTCATCAATCACAAAATATATCGGTCAAAATTTGTATAAACGGCAATTTATCAATTCCTTTCACAGACCGGGAAATTTGAATACAGAAATTCCAATGTGTTTGCTATTCTTGATTTCATACCTAAAATGTATTTTCAAATAAATTATAAATTTTATAATCTCTTTAGAAACAATTTACTAATTAAAAGTGGAACATTTCTTGTTGTTTCTTTAAATAGCTCACTGTTCCATCACATGTTACCCAAGATGAGCAAGAGCACCATTGCCAGCAATAAGGAACTATAAGTGGACCATTTTGTTTTTTTTGTGCGCACGGTCTTTATATCACAAGGATTTATTGGTTTTGGTATGGTAGATATAATAATGTATGGACAACAGGTTTATACATCGCAGTTAATGTACATTTTGAGTGAATTTGTTGGGTAAATACAAGTTGCATTATACAACCAGGTTGTACAACTCTGGTTTGAGTAATTTTGAACAATTTCGAACAGTGACGATCGTCGAGGTGCGCTTGTTTGGTGCGATTAGTGTCACTTGGGTGTTAGTTGGCAGACAAAGTGTGCTTCTCTGTTCATTCAAGGTTAAACAATTGCGCAATTCGACAAACTTGTGTCCATTTAATTGGCACTCTCAATTTGACAACTGAAAGGCGGTCAAATAATACTACTGACCTAATCACCGATCGATCAATAGCGCTAAATGTTGGCGGCAAATTTAATTGAACAGCGATAGATGGCGATGAAATAGCATTCACTGAAAGTGGATAAGCGGTTGGCCATTTAAAATGATTAAGTACAAAATGAACACTTGCTTCGGTTAGGCCTTTGACATGCGGACCCAGACTAGAATAGCCAGAACTACTACTACAATGGCAACCACAATGAGAATGGCCACAATCCACCAACTAATTGCTGAACACCCTGCTTCGTCCTGGTTATTGCCACAGTTGTCGTAACCGTCACACCTTAGGTTGGCATCAATGCATCGATTATTGAAACAATCAAAGTCCTCTCCACACGTATCTTCTTTTTCTGTAAATAAAACCGAGTTATTGTTATTGTGAATTTTTTTTGTCGAGTTTTCACTATCATTAAATTGCACTGATCCTCAAGTGCACATACCTTTGTAGACGGTGACAGCAAGGTCGAATCCGGCATTGAATTGAGAAATGCCCACAGTTGGTTCATACTTAACGTTAACTGTGCTTTGCTGTGTTTTAGACACTACGGTAACCACTTCTTGCAATTGGAATTCCTCGTCGAGTTTTTGTTTCCAAACTCGATCTGGGTTAGAGCCACTTCGAAATGTGATTGTGTCGTTGTCGTTAAGAGACGCTTTTCTTACCGTCAAGATGAGCCCTCTGTTTATTGGGCTTTGAATGACGATGAAACACTTGTAATTATTCACGATCTCCACACCTTGAGGTATGCTGGCGCCGATCTGGACGAATGACTCGTTACCTGTTGATTTGAGTTGAATTTCCTTAGCTTTTCCGAGTTCTATGGCTTGGCTACAGTAAGATGGTATGAGATCTATTTACAAAAGCAATTTATTCAATTAGAACTTTATTTTGATATCACAAGGGCTTTCTTCTATACTCACTGTAAATTTTGTTTGCATCAATTAAGGTGAACCAACCCAAGATTGTTGCAAGCAAAATAATTAAATATCTATTTGGTGACATAGTTGAGGCAAATCTGGATTGCTGTTGCTTACGCAAATCAAAGTTGTGCCGAGAAGTTAGACGGCTGGTCTGGTTGTCTCTCGAGGTATGACTGTGGTTCTTGGCAAATGGTTTGTTCGCTAGATTGGCCGTGTAGTCACTGATTGTCACGTGCACTTCAGGTTCATAAGAACAGGTCAAAATGAGACCTATGTCAACATTGCAATATTGAGGGTGGACAGTTGGATGGTGTGAGCTCTACCAGTTCACATTGGTATGACCAAGAAGGCAATTTTGTTGGATTGTTGCGATTCGGCCAAAGCGCCGACTTGTGTGTTGTGGAGAGGTAGGTCAGAATGAAACAACACTTGGCTTCTGTCCATGCCTCTCACCGAGACTGGCAGTTCATCTAAATGCGCTTGCGAACAGTTCACTTTCCATTGGAGGCCTTGCTTTGTCTGTCTACCTTTGTGCCTTAGCACCGTGCAGGGATGCTCTGTACAGTTGTGTGCGGCTGTCCGAATATAGAAAATTTGGCACTGAAAGTAGGCAATTAGGGATGAGTATGTACAGTGGAGTACTGTGGAGTACACCAGTGCCGAGCGCACCACACACTGTCACAGATCCTAATAATGAGCATTTTGTTTGCCTCCTCGCCACTGATTGCTCCCTACTTTTCGTTACTGTTGCTTCTATATGCGAGCACACCGAGAGATTGTCGTGAATCAGTGAATCAGGGTGCCCCACTCTATCTGTGCCCCTTGAACATCACCAGCAGCACATCACTTGAAGTGATGCGAACGCCAACGCCAGGCACATGTCGATACCTTTTATGGAATTGTGCGGTGGTGTGCTGGCACAAGCCAATCGTTTGACTTCTGGCAACGATCTGGTCTGCCACTGTTGGAATCACTTCACCCAGCATGGCCTTGTCCCAGGCGAGCACTGCGATTCGTCACTGCATTGATTTATTAATAGCTGCGCTTGATTTATGTGATTGACTAACAGTGCTGGAGCACAGTCGCAATACCGGAACTGATTGATATCCGATATTTATTGCTTTGTCCTGGCCGAGTTGAGTTGAATGCTCACCGGCCGCCAGTGAGACAATCAAAGCGGACACTTCATTGCATCGGCCATTTGGTGCAATTAATTACAAATCGAAACAATTTTAGTAATGCCACTCCACTGGACTGCACTCGAACTGGGCTCTAATGAAAATCGATTATAATGTCCTCTTTGTCCGCAATCAGTTAGATCGCTATTATGCAAACAATACTAATAAATATAAGTACGTCCAGTACTAGTTGCATTACCACTAAATGGCGGGTTATTCAAATTTAATTAAAACTTAAACTATAATTGATTAAGCCAATTAAAGCGTTCCACTGAACTGTCACTTATCCCACGGTGTCGTACGGGGACGTCCCAACAATCGGCTGCTCTCGCTTGCTGCAGCACATGTGCGGGCCTTGCACGTTCACTTGACGGCAATGTGTCACTCACTGTTCGTTCCACTGCAGAATTAATTGTTTCACAACCGAGTTATTTCGTAGGTGCACTCGTTTGTTCCACTCACTTTACATAATCAAACATCGCAGCATTCGACTTCTTTTGCACAACTCACCGTGATGAAACATGCGGAATGATGCGAACTGGAACGGTCTCAGTTCAAAATTCTTTGGCTATTATGCATTAAACATTTTGCATCGGGAGAATGGTTCGCTGGTGATTACTTGCTCAGTAGATCAATTGCAATTGGCATTATGGTAATTGTATTGATCTGAGTTATTATACTAAGCGATGAACACTATAGAATTGTGCCATTGAAGTGAGTAATAAATTAGTGCTAACACGATGACAGTGCAGTGGTCATTGTGGTCATTGTGGTCATTGTGGTCATTGTGGTCATTGTGGTCACTGTGGTCAGTATGGTCACTGTGGCCATTGTGTCTCTTAGGGCATGTGATGTATTGTTTATTAATTCCCAATTTACGTTACATCTACTATTGAGTGGAACGGTCAATTGGCGATTGAAGCATGCAACGATCAGTGAGATGTCACTCTGACCACTTCGAATAATGTTAATTGTCGTCTGGACAGGCAAACAAAAAGGCATAAATAAAGTGTGCACAGTTAGACTTGCCGAGGAATTACTTACTTTGTACTTTCTAGCTACGGTGCCTTCCACTGCGTATCGAACGCGTGAATCGTTCGGTATGAAGCAAGAATCGAGACATCTTTCTCCACCTTTTGTCTCTCAGTTGTGACGCTTGTGCGTTATGCGAGCTGAAGTGGTCAGGTTCGCGTGTTGACGGGCCAAGGTATATAAGATATGCCACCGAGTCCAGTGCGTGATTCGGTGTGCGGCCTTATGGAACACTAACAACTGATTCGATTCCACAATGTCATACCTCGTTGCCAACGTAAGTCACTACCAGCTATATTCTATTGGTTAAGCCTTTGCCTAGTTATTAGTTACTGTCATCGCAAGCTCAGCTCTTGTGTCCGCACAAGAATTCCTCGGTCAAGTGAACGAATACCAATCGAAAGAACCTGTCATTTCTGGCGGCATTAGTACCTCCTTCGAAGGTGATGTGGACACCAGCAAAATATTTGGTCAGTTCCAGGGAGGCGAACCGGCGGGAGAAGGGCCCATCAACATAGCCATCCGTCGAACGCACTCCATTTCCACTGTACCGGTCAATGTGCCCGACACCGAATTTGTGCCACAAGTGATTGAGGTTGACGCGGGCGAACTGCCCATCATACTCAAGTTTAACTCAAGATCGAGTAGGGTGCAAGTAACTCAGTCGCACACTGGTGCAGGTGGAGGGCAAGTGGAACAGACTTCGTCCGAAGATGAACCAACCAGACTGGTACACGAGGTCACCAAACCGATCATCCAGGAAGTGCGCGAAGTGATCACACCTTTCAGACGTGTCATTCAAGAGATTCGTCCCGTGGTGGAGGAAGTGCACACAGTTGTGGCAAGAGGGCCACCACCGAAGCCAGCACCATCTAAGCCAGCTCCACCACCTAGTCCGACTGGCAAGCTTGGTGTTAGTAAGGGCTCAGGTGTTAAAGGGCCTGGGGTTAAAGGTGCCGGTGGTGTCAGTGGCAGTCTTTCTGTCAGTGGTGCTGGTGTAAGCGGCGTTGGCAATGCCAACATTGGCTCAATTGGCTCAGGAGGAGCAGGCAGTATTGGGGCGTACAGCAAAGCAAAGAGCAGTTATCACAACTCTCGTCACTACAACTGACCGTCAGTGAATGTAATCTATCGCCTTATACGACAGTTATGAACACTCCTAACAAGTGCCCTGTGCCATTTTCTTTATTATAGTACAATTTGTACTCTCATGACAATTGTTTATTTTCGTTTATTTATTTCCACATCAATAAATCGATTTTAGTAATGGTAGTTAGTTCAATGAAACCATATTTGTCTCAACTCCAGCTTTATGTTGCTAGATGGCGTTCGGAGAAAGAAATTCAATTGAATTATTGAATTGAATTATTGAAACGGACTTGTTGAATTCTGAGTGACGTGAACAACTCACGTGATTGAGTGAATGATACCGAGTGCAAATGTGATGAAGCACTGATCAGTGATCAAGGGACTGTGATCATTGGCTGCTTGCATCGATCAATGTGAGATAACACGTATGTGCACATCTCCCAAGGCGCTATCCATTAAGGCCCATTTGTCTCCAATCGACTACTGTTACTAGAACTGCAATAGGATTGTAATTGGTTGTATACGATAACATATTGGCTACTTTGTGTCCAAATGTGTCAGTCATTGCTCACTAACCACTTGCCTAGTAGAGATGTTTTCTAGGCAACTGTCCAATGGTTGGTTAATTTACAATGGAAATGAGCTCATCGAATTAGATTAGTATCGCGTATGAACTATGAGAATACAGGGCGAGACTGAAAGATAGTTTTTCTATCACTCCAAGCGATGAACTCTTGGTTGACCCTGTAGAGTGGCTCGTCAAGGCTTGCTGTAAGCAAGTAAGTCCTCCAAATAAGGCACAGGCAGTGGTGACAGTCTCGTTGGTTTGTCGCATCCCAAGCCGCGCATCTCTAATCTAATGTCCAAGCTGTCCCGAGTTTATCTCGATCACGTGTCATTCACGTTGCAGTAGCAAAGTGACAAACAAGTCTTGATCGATTGGAGCTGAGTGCCACCGACCACGTAAAACCTGCTTGCAGTGGCATTTCCAGTGAGTTAGCTGATGTACTTGGTACCTGTTGCCAGTCACGGCTCAGAATTAATTAAGCCATTTTCTTGGTGCTGCTGCCTCGCTGTTTTGCCGAGTTTCTCTTATTTTCTCCATCCGTCCATCAGCGCAACTCAAGCAAGCTCACTTTAGAATTCGACATATAAATGAGATCTTCAGTTAGATAGAATCCAGTTGTAGTGATCGACCAAAGCGCTAAGCATACTGCTTCGAACGATCGATTCAAGCGAAGTCCAAATCGACCGACTGACTGCGTCCGTGCACAGGATCGATTCTTGTCCAAGCCATTCCAATTTGCTTTACCAATCAGTTCTAGCATGCACTTCTAATGTTCAGCGAACAAAAGCGAGTGTTTGAACAAAGCTGCCTGCCTACGTCTGAAAATTTGTCTTCATTCAGAGGAAGTCGACTGGCCAATTGCGGGAACGTTCTCGAGTTACAAGTGCTCACACAGTTGCACCACGTCCATTGACTACTTTAACCTTCGTTGTCGTCTCGGTAAGGTGTCAACCGTCAGGCTTTGTCCCACTGACACTTCTGTTTTAGCCTAACTCATCTCCAGTTGAAGATTATTGCGAAAGCAGTTTCTCCAACCTTGCTACCTTCCAAAGTAACATTCGCCAAAAGAGCGACGATCGAATCCAAGCTCGAAAATGTCGAAAACCAGTCTCGTGGCAAATGGCACCAACAAGTAATAGTGCATCAAACGTTGATCAATAGTGCATTAACTAACCATAGATTACATTCTAGAAACCAAGAAGCTCTCCTCTCTGTCCACTCAAAGTGGACAGTAGACAGCGAGAAGGACAAGTTCTCAGGCTTCAAGTCGTCCGGTCAGTCGAATGATTCGAAGCGTGGTGAAAGCAACGATAACGCTTGGGGCCCTCTCTTCAAGAGTCGCAGCCACTTTAACGAAATGCACATGTTCTAAGTGGTAGTACAATATGTGCAACATATGCCTTACCGTGCTCAACAGGCACAATCAATCTGTATCTGTATCGCAGTCTATTCATAGAAGTAGTTTCCTTAACTGTTGCTCTCTTTCCCTCCAAGGAAGAGTCAATTGATAACAGCCATTAGATAACTAAATGACCTTCCAATAAAAGCTTATTAGCAGTGTCCGCCAATCAAACAGCTTGCTTTCGAACAACTTGAAGTGCCATCAAGTAAACCAATTGGTCAATTTATTAGTTAAAACGACACTCAAGGCCATTTGTTCCATTGACCAATTCACATAAACATGATATTGTGTATAGCCGCAGTTGACCACCACTGGACACTGATCAATGAGTATTGGTGGGGTTCGGTTACAATGAGGCAGGCTCAGTGCTGCCAGATGCATTCGGTTGTGTCAGTGTGCCACTGTGGCTATATTTGACGGCTCAAGCAGGGTTGCACCCTGTAATGCTTTTTGCGGACTGAACCACTCGCTCTCAATGAGTCACAGAGCACAGCTTCAAAGCATCGTCTGCTCAACAAACCACTGGTTTACTCGCGAAACCGAAAGGTTGTTTGGCATAGTGCTATGCTGCCAGTCTCTCTTCAGACGGAACGGAACACAACTCAACGGACCGAACCAATCCACCCTCTATGTGTGGGTCCTTCAGTGAGCCAAGTAGATCATTGTAGTGTGCAAATCAATTTGCCTATTCGTGTTCTGATGTAGTGGAAGGCACTCAAGCCTTGTCTGCACTGTGAATTTTTGCAGAGCGACCAGTTGGCAGTACATCGCCAGAATCGACTCATCTCTGCAATCTTGCCTATGCTGTCTGATGAATGCCTTTTGGATGCTCCCACCAATTTGAGAAACAATAACCGAGCAGTCGTGGTAGAGAAAACTGCGAGACAAGAATGGTTCCTTCTGTCTGGTAAAGCACAGACGTACATCGACCGATGTTGGCGTAATTCGCCCGATGCCAATGACAGTGACTCATCCCACCAATTGAGACCAATTTGATTCGCCCTCTATAGTCGCGCCGTTCGGTTGTGGTGACAACGTTCATCGCGCACTATATCCACTTGCACCTTTCCTCTCTGCACCCATCTCAGCCGGGTCGAGCCAACGGCCATTTTGGTCATTCCTGCGCATTCCCATCGCTACAAGTAGTGATTTCGGCTTCTTCCCTCAAAGTACAATTGTTGATGTAAGCATTGACATTTCATCAGCACCTTTTTCTCATTTACCAAGTCAATCAAAGTAATTGCTCTAATCGCAAGAATATATTTATATGCATTTTCGGACTGTATTGACTGTAGTCTACCTGCCAGCTGGAACCATTTGATTCGTCCAATATTTCTAGAGTAGTGCTCTTCTTATCACCAAAATTGCTCATTTGTAGATAACTTCGGAATTATCTAAAACATCGATTTCTGCTTATCAAAACTACTAGCAGTCACATTGACCATATTTGTTTTCTATTTTCATTCTACCGATTGCATTCTACGAAATACCTCTACGTACGCCATCTTAGTCATCATTGCAATAGTTCACTAGTCAGTGAAAGTTTCCAGTGCTTGACATTATATTTGTTGAATGTAACTTTGAGCGCAGATGCAACCAGCTGGTCTTAGACCAGCGACTAGTGACAGTTAATCGTTGCATTTTTTAATATTTTGCACCGCCGTAAATAATTGAGAGATTCATTTGCTTCATTTCAATAGAAAATGCTGTCTTGTATCAAATACGTAGTCGTGTTTTACAATTTTCTTTTCTGGGTATGCTTTGTATAATAACGATTTAAATGTAATTTGTATTAAGATTATTTAATTTTCTCAGCTGCTCGGTGTTTTAATACTGGGCTTGTCTGCATATCTGTGGTGGGACTCTCAGAATTACCTAGACATCAATGAAGTCAGCGAATTTTACATCACCCCTTTCGTGGTTCTTCTCATCTTGGGCGCCGTAATGACAGTGGTTGGATTTCTTGGATGCTGTGGGGCAATCCGAGAATCGAGATGTCTTCTAGGGATGGTAATATTCTTCTCAGAAATGCAAATTCTGTAACCCCATTCTTTTTTGTAGTACTTTTTGTTTTGCATGACCATGTGCATTGCTTGTGGTGCATTTCTTTACTGGGCCATTAACAACGAAGATATGGTAATATTTGAAAATGAAAATATGAAAAACTAACTTTCTAATAGGTGAGGGATCGCATCAAACGGGACACCACTAAGCTAGTCAAGGTGAATTATGGAAGTGGCAAGACGAACGCTACTGAACTTCTGGTAGATCGAATTCAACAGGATTTCACTTGTTGTGGTATTGTGGGACCCCAGGACTGGCTGAATTCTAATTTCAACAACAACTCATCTGCGTTTGAGCGTGGAATCAGTGCTCATCTGCCTGAACAAGGAACTTACCGAATTCCGCGCTCCTGTTGCAAAAGTGGCACTCGTTGCATCACTGATCGTCTTGTGGACCGTATTCGCAACGCGGAACGTTTAAATGAAATTGAAGGACTTTATGTCGATGGTTGTATGAACAAATTTGAACAATTCATCCATGACAAATGGCAACTTATCGTTCTAACTGGATGTGTGCTTGTTGGAGTGCAAGTTTTTGCCCTTCTATTTGCTTGTTTTCTATGTTGCGCTATCTCCCGACAAGAGGACAAATGAAATGCTCAAAATGGGACTTATTCATGAATCCATGCACATAAGCAAGAGTTGTTTGGCTATAGGGCAATGAGCCTATGGCTGCGAAAGCAACCAATGTATTTATTTGTAATATATATGTTTAACTTTCAGTAGCAAAAAAAACTTTTCTATATTGTACATTTTATTATCATCATTAGTATTTTTACGACCACTTTAATCATCCACTAAAGCACTAAATTAAATAATAAATTTTCCTTCATGTATTAAATATACTCAATTGAATAAATAAATTTTGAATAAATAAATTTTATTCATTGCTTTGCGTTAGAAAGTTTCCTGCATTCAACTTCTGCAAACTTTCCGCAAAGTATTTACATGCGTGCAGCATGCCAAAACATATGACGAAATTGGTTGTTAGTGACACTAACTTAGTGTCACAGTTTCACTTGATAGTTATTTGATTTTTTATTGTGGATCATATTATTTCATTATGTCTGCACAGGCAGGAACTAATGATGATTTGGAAGCTCTTAAAAAGAAGTAAGTTACTGCTTAGTGACATATTTTTTAAAAGATATTTCCAATTTTTGAGTAATTTATATTGCATGACAAATTTTGGCTTGTATCTTGTTAAAAAATATAACATTTTTTGATTATGAATATTATATTTTTTGTTTTTTAGTATTTGCGAAATAATTGAGGCTTCTAAGAATGCAATCTCTGAAGATGAGCTTGGAATGAGGATGGGCAATGTTGCAAATAATATGCGTGCCAACGCTTTAAATGCGTTACGTACTGAAAAGAAAATAAATGTCCTTTTAACCAAGAACAATACCATTTTGTATGAATTGGTGGTTAAGGAACAAAGTCCCGACGATATCGTGCTAGCTTTAATTAAAGAGTCAGGAAAGAATGGCATTTGGATTCGAGATATCCGGTTCAAATCAAAGTTATCTCAAGTCATTCTCAATAAGGCACTGAAAAGTTTGGAGAATAAAAAATTGATTCGTTCCCTTAAATCGATATCGAACCGAAAACTATACGTTCTCTTTGATCTGGAACCTGATGAATCTATCACAGGAGGCGCTTGCTACGATTCTGGTTACATTCGTGAAGACATCGTAAAAAATCTAAAATCAACTTGCTTCCAATACTTGTATGATCGCTTTCAAGAGTCGTATAAACAAATGATGTCCACCATTCATTCGATTGACAATGAAACAGTCGAAATGGGTGAAATATATG
Organism: Rhizoglyphus robini; assembly: GCA_023373905.1. Taxonomy (NCBI): domain Eukaryota; kingdom Metazoa; phylum Arthropoda; class Arachnida; order Sarcoptiformes; family Acaridae; genus Rhizoglyphus; species Rhizoglyphus robini. The sequence continues at coordinate 4,573,912 of JAKIJQ010000001.1, read as the reverse complement.
CAACTGCCAACGATGTCTTCAAGCATTTTGCAGGACGCAATATATTTCAAGATATTAAATTGGGAGACATCGAGCATATTCTCAACATTCTCTCATACGAATGTAAACTCAACAAAATGACCACGGGCAACAAAATTCAGTATCGTTACAATCCATACAATCGAGATAAGACGGACATGTTTTATGCCCCATGTATGGTGTGCCATTTGTATAAAGACTGTAAACCTGGATCTGTAAACATTGGACCTGAGAATTGTCAATATTTAAGTGTAGATAAATTTTGAAATTTTACTATTTAGACTTATTTTTATTTTAGGGCCAAAATTTAGGCTAATTCCATTAAATATAATAATGATTCGATCGTTCTATTTGATTGCTTGATTTATTATTTATTAATAGAAATTTCTATATATCATTGTTTAATTCTCAATTTATTTGCAAATACAAAACAAATTAATGAACATTATTGATAGTTGATGTTTTTACGTATAATTATTACACTGCTCAATTTTAATGTGAAACAGCGCAAGGAAAATCAGAGAATATTATGAAAATTACATGTTTTGATGCATTATCGATCGATGTTTGTGTGCCATGTATGCATAGGAGAAATAGTACTCCATTGAGCAATCCATTCTAAGAAGAAATATCTAATGCACCATATTTGTAAAATATAGCTACACTTTGCGATAAGAATTCAGGTTCTTTGTCAAGTGAGAGTGTTCCAGTTCGGTAAAACAGCAAAACAGAAGTATAACAATGACTCAGTACGAATCGTGCCAAATTGAGCACAAACTGTTGCACAATGTGTCTTGTAGTAAGATAACACTTTGAGTGGTCAATATAAATATGGCTTGATGGCTCACTCGAAAATCATCGAACAAGTGTCAACATTGAAGTGTTCACGTCTTAACAATCCACAAGTCAACAAAAAGTAATGATGATTATGGTAAGTGCAATTGCAAGAAAGCTTCACTCGGAGTGAATTTGTCTGACAATACATTCGCAACACAGAATTCTTCTAAGGCTATTCTGCTGGTGGTTTGCGTTTTTACTTGTGCTGGTTATGTTTGGTCGTCCGACTATGGCTATGGCGACCATGGAATATCAGCAGCTATCATCAGCAAGCATAGTATCCACTCAATTCCGTACGGAGGCGATGGGGGTAACGGTAAAACAACGCACGTCAACATTCATGGTGGAGTGGCGCCGGTAAAGATGCACTTCTCATCTCGGTCCAGCCCAATTTACATGTCTCACTCGCATTACAATTCTGGTGGCTCTTACCATCAAAGTTCTTCTTACGACAAGCCACACAAACGGGTGCATGTGGTACACAAGCCGGTAATTCACGAACTGAAGGAAATCATCAGTCCATACAAAAACACTTACCAAATCATCAAACCGGTGATGCACAGCTACAAAACCTCTGTGTTCAGTGGTCATGGTTACGGTTATTGACATGTATATGTTTCAATACTGCAATAAAACGTGCATTGGCAATCGGCCTTAGTCAATGAAAGATGTAATTACCATGGTGACTATTACTGTAGTGCCCAGTTCGGTTATTTAAAAATGGTTTTATTATGAAAATGCGTAAATATATGTATCATATGATGGTGAATGAATGACGTGTTGGACAGGCCATGTGACACCAGTTAGTAATAGCCGCCATGCTTTCCATGGTGAACGAATGTTTGGATGCTTTGTTTGACTGGTTTTACCTTTTGGGTATGTCGTCGGTAAGGCATGATCACTTCCTTCAACTCATGGATCACTGGTTTAGTCACCACATGCACTAGCTTGTGGGGCTTGTCTGCAGAGAAAGTCTTCTTGAAGGAGCCACCATGACCAAAGTGTTTATGTTGCGGGATCACTGGACTAGACCGCGACTTAATGTTCAGTACAATAGGTGCCACACCCGCGTCCACATCGACAAGTGTCGGGGCTCCATGACCACCCGATGAGTGCACCGGAATCGATTTAACACTGTGGTGGCTCAGAATAGCGGCACTAATCGAATGGCCACTGCCGCTGTAGTGTCCGCCATAATCATCATGTCCGTAGCCTCCAATATCTTGTCCACCATATCCGTGGTCATCATATCCCCCAATTCCACCGTCTAATTTCCCATAGCCACCATTGTCTCCGTCGAGTTTAATACCTTCACCATGGCCATAGTCGCCTCCATCGCCACCACTACCACCACCAGCGCCGCCACCACCACCACCACCACCACCAGAACCACCATATTCGTCGGTACTCAAAGCAACATTGAACAAACCAAAGGAAACAATAAGGAGAAAAATCTATGCAGAGAAAAATAAGTTACGAAAGCAAAATGAACCAATGAAATACCTTGTCCATGACTTTGTGTTTTGTTATGACACTTTGCATTGAATGTTCATTCTATAGACAAGAATTCACTTATATACTCGATTGAAGCACTTCCAGTACTCAAGCATTTGTCGCGCCACTTGCCAGCAGAATCGAAAAGATAAGATTGATCAAGCCAATATAAAAGTATAAAAGTACAGTTCTCTTCGAGCAGACACCGATTCGAATCTATCAATGTTTAATCAACTAATCTACTAATATAGGAACATAACAATCGCAAACTAAACTGATATGCGGCCATTTGCTCTGACCTCTAACTCAGTTAATTTAACTAGATCTTATAGAGTTCCGGTTTCCACCAAACGAACAATCGAGTTTGTAAATTGAGAGTTTGTGTAATCGATCACTTTATTGAATGTTATGTAAAGCACTTTTATACGTACAGTAAATAGAGGCAGTAGAGTGGATATATCTCTAGCCAAGTTTACAATTATTTGCAAATGAAACGGTGTAACAATCAACAAATATACAGGGAAAATTCTCACTGGCCAACAAATGAAATAGACATGTAGTGTAAAAACAATTCACTAAAAACGTAAAAAATTGATGCATCTCATTGAAGGCAAGTACTAATTCGTTCAATCCATTCATGAATCGCATTTTTGTCGTTCGCCATAAAATAATAGGTCCTTTTGGTAAGCTGAAGCTGTTGAGAAATAGCAAAACAAGTTATAAACGAATTTGTGCTGTTTAACAGAGGTCACATCGCAATCGATGGGAAACAGGTTCACTTACTTCAAACACTTGTGGGTCGTTGGTGGGAGCAACTGAGACTACTTCGCTCAAATCGATAATTCCCTTACAGTGGACATCACTGGGGGAATCGTAATATCGCAACTAGAAAGAAAGTAACGAGTGAATACAAGTGAAAGCAAGACATAGACTTAGAAGAATTACCTGATGTTGAGTGGTGTCGAGAACAAACCACCTTTGTTTCCAAGCCCTGAGTAGAGCCCCTTGTTTGTGTAAATAACCTTTGAATGTACAGTTCTCCCGTTTTTGGTATTGACCAGTCAAAGTAACGTTGTTGGCTGATTCACCAGGTGATTCAATTTCACTCTCACTATCGGACTTCAATTCTGAGGTATAAGCATTTTCATGAGTATTCTCTTCAATTGTATGGGAATTATGAATCGAAGTAGGTAAGGGTCTATAGTTTGATTTCTTCTTACTTTTATCACAAAGTTTGTCAACATTCGGTCTACAGTGCTCATGGCAGCATAGGTCACACTCAATGCACTTGAAGCCTGTTCTAATTCCAATCAACAACGAACAGTAATCACATTTGGTTAAGGCCGAAGGAGAAAAAATTTCAAAATTATGAGAAACAAATGACTTGATTTTGTAAAGTGAATTCACGTTGGCCAATCCCATAGAGTAAGAAGTCATTACATCCATTGGGTGTAAATGCTTCGATGAAGGAGATCGTAATTGGCGCAGACGTTTCTGTTGGTCAATGAAAATAGACTCGATGTCAAGAGTGGGAATTTCGATTTTACCCCACAGCTTGGACCACTTTTGAGAAGTATAGTTTAGCTCAGCTTCAAGTAATTTGATTTGGTCAAGCATCTGAACGAAGCAATTGGGCAGCACGTGGTCCACCGAATCATAAATAGCATTCACCACAATTCGCCGATTGTCTATTTTGTCGTAGTCGTTATTGAGCTCCATTTCTTCTTGACGATGTTTCTCCATTTGGACCACCTCGAGATCATAACTAGGACCGTGAGCAAGTTCTTCGCCAACATAATAATCCCAAATCTTAAGGGAGGGCATATTGGTAACAGGTCGCAGTACTGCGGCATCGTTGAAATGACCTTCCATGCTAATGATAGGCACGTAGTGAAAGTTAAAGAATATTGGAGACTTTACCCAAATGCGAACACAGTAATCCCAAAAAGACGTGCCTGTATAGTTGTACGATGCCGCACTTGTGCCTTTCTCTTTAATACTGGAGTTATTTTTGTTTGACACATTGTTCATTAAACCAGAATTGGTATTTCCCTTCACCAGAGGAATATCATCGTCGTCATTGTCTTCATCTTCATCTTCGGTTATAAGTTTCTTTAGTGTTAAATTGCACTTAATATCTTCATCAATCCAGCCGCATTCGTAGCGATCAAATTCACAGTCATGGAGGAATGTTCGGAATCTACAAGATATATAGTGGTATGCCACAAATTTGATAAAGTATTGATTGAATTCGAATGATAGTGGAAATTGGGAATGTATTTGGTGCACTACGTCCAAAAACTGCAGGAAAACTGGAGCGAAGCCAGAAGACATACTCGCCGCTACAAGATTCGATCTGTGCGTGAATCGATGGCCAAAAGCAAGCCATTCTTTTTCGATTAAAGCGCGAAAGCCTTCGAAAGTTCTGTAGTATGGATCAAGACAAAGTTCCGCAATAGAAATAATTTGCGGAACTAAATCGCACCCTTCTTCCAAAGAGAGCATGACAGAAGAACCACGAAGATCCACAAGATCGACAATGCAAGAAGCAACATCCATAATAGTTTGAATTTGCTTAAGCCATTCAGTACTGATAAAGTCACGCAAAAAAGTACTTCCAACGTTAGCATCGATATTCTTTGGGTCAGAAGGAGCACAAATCTTTAAAATTTTCTTAAAACTAGACTTTATGTGCCGAACCTCATGAATTTCAACTGGGACGAAATCATAATTGCAACTCGATTCGTGCATCTTCACAACTCGCAAATGATTTTTATCTCCGATGATATACAATGCCGAATTTACATTCAATGAATTCGAACTAACAGAAGAGTTGAGCGAATTAGGAATAGCAATAGTCTCGTTGGTGGATTCAACAAGGATAAAACTATTCTTTTTGCTTTGAATGCCACTAGAGCTGATAGAATTTTTTCGTTGATCTTTTCCAAGCATAGCATTGTTGGAGAACTTTTGAAGATGACGACCCATTGTCATTCCAATTGTTGCTTTGCCTCCTGAGCCGCGTAAAGTATTTATGGTTCTTTGGAAAGTTGAACTTGGTTTGGAAGTAGAATTTGAAGCAATTGGAGGTAAATAGCGCCGATATGATTCGGGCGAACTCATTGAAAACGAGTTTATACTCGAGTTCTCAATGTCCGATAAACGATTCAATTGACTATTGTGTTTGGCATTAGTCAAGGTAAAGTTTGCAATCAATTTAAGAAAACGTTCTTGTTCATATTGAGAAGACTCGAAGTTAGAATTTGAGCCGGCGAAAATTTGGGTCGAACTAGAAGTAGGGTTCGAGTTGGCAGCTTGAGCTTTAAACAGACCAATCATTCCTTTGTTGTGAAAAGCACTGGATCTTAAAATTAATGCACGTGTACGGGGATGCTTCCAAACAATTGCCGGAAAACGGTTTAGGCGATAGCAACGAGCTAGCCTCTTAGTAGATTCATCGGAGAGGTGGTATGGCACCACCACCAGTCCTGGATAAGTTCGACAAACAGAATAGTCCAAGTTGACCGACGATATTTTAAAATCGCCTCCAACAGAATGCGGCAATCCACTGTGAGGTGTTACACTCTTATTAAGTTTTGAACCAGATATGGATGCAACGTAGAACAAGCTGTATATTCCAAAGCCTAGTCTTTCGTAGTCCTTAACATAAAGCATTTCGTGTAATTTAACAAATGAACGGTTTTCAGAAATATTGTGAGTCGATATCGATGAAGTCGGGTGCAAAGCGAGATTGTCGATTGAATTGGTGGTATTATCTACATCGTTTTTATCATCGGTGAAATATTTGGAGGATGAAGAAGAGCTTGAAATTCCTGAATTCGTCATAGTCATTGAATAAAATCCATTCAGGTCTTTATAATATTTGTTCTTTTGTTTGGCATTTTTAGTTTTGAAGCCAGCTCTCTCAGCAGTCCTAAGAAGAGTCTTCTTTGCCATTCCTTGAATGGTTTTCTTTTCTTTATGTTTGCGTTGAAAAAGCTGTTTCGTATGTAAAACTCCCAGTTGCGATGTAAAAGCGAAATGATGAAATATTGTAGGAGGGGATCTTTGACGATTTAATATTTTTCGAAAGTCGTCAATTCTGTCAAAAGTCACTTCATCGTCAAACGCAATCTTGATTACTTGAAAAGTGTTAGATTTTAATTGAATGCCCTCTTGCAAGTATTGATCGAGTGAGGGAATTGAGGTGATGGTGATACGTTTCTCTTTTACGATTGAAGAAATGGGAAAACTTCGTACGATCACTGATTCGGACGCGTACGAGTCGATTGGCCTGCCCTTGAAAATAACTCGATAATTTGTTAAGAAAATTGCTCCTTCTGCTGGCAATAATTGAGTTCCAGAAACAACACCAGTTCGACTTTCATCTTTTCCATCGATAATTAAATATGAGCGCAATTCAGTTATGATAAATTCTTCTCCAGGTAGAGTGTGAGGGAGAAGGATCTTAGGTTTTGGAAGAGGTGGAAGATGTCGACTCTCACGCCAAACTGGTTCTAAACTTTCGATTTGGATCGAGACAACGCTTGGAATAAAATTGTGCAATTGTTTGATAAAATCCTCTCGAATGGCAGAATCGTTGCAAACTTTGTCCACAAATCGAGAAATAAATTTCGTCACACTATTGGCAATGTCCGAGCTAGTAAAATTATTCATACAAGTGTTGTTGTCTTCCTCAAAACCAGACTCATTGTCGTTGATGAAACTTTGAGTACCACCGCTTTCATCTAACGCATTTGAATGATTGGTGAAATTAGAAATTGAATTTGTGTCCATTTCATCGTTAACATTTTTAGAATTTCCTGTATTTTTATTGGAAATGTCGAATGGGACTTTCAACGAGACTATAATGTTGATATAATGAATGGCTTGTGCGTAAATGGTCGAATTTTCTTGACCAATATATTCTTCTATCTTAGACGAGTCGAGTTTGTCATAGAGGCGCATTTGTTGGGCCGCAATTTCCAACGAAGAATCCTGTAGAACAAAATCTGAAAATTGCTTAGATATTTCAATATCTTCAAATTTCGTTGGACTCTTATTTTTCTCTGTACAATATAAATTTTTAATTTCTTTTTCAACATCCAAATAAAATGTTTGTTCCCAAAACTGAATATTAGACCAAACAGAATGATCTTGGATGCATGTATAAGCAAATTGAATAACATTTGTGGAAAGACGACGACAAAATTTCATTGCAAGAGGTAATATTGCGGCGGCTATTTCATTAATATCGATTTCGGAATTATCTTGTAAGGCACAGTTCATCAAACGAACCACCAAATCGAATTGTTCATGTTCGAGAATGGCTTTATTTCCAACCACATGATTGTTTAGTTCTTCACAAAGAGCAAGTCGAGCTTGTTTTGTTCGTAAAGCACGAAGAACAGCGTTCAACGTTTTCCTTGCATCGTGAATTTTGTTTTCAAATATAGAATTAATACATTTTCGCATCACTTCTAGCCTTCGTGCAGAATTTAGAGCGATATTTTGAATCCCGATCATCTCATTAAAAAGTGCAGTTGGAAGCCCCATTGGCACGATTCTTGGTGTTAGAGAAGAATTTTTAACTGGACTTGTTTTATTATTGATTGATGGTATTTCACGCTTAATTAATTCAGTCTCAATCAACTCTTGAATATAGTTTGAGTCCAAAATAGGAAAATTTGGCAGGTGAATACGCATAAAGGCCCCTTCGGTAGGCATTGGAATTTTTGAACTTAAATTCTGAGAAGTATTTGGATTTTCGTTAGAATTTATTTGATTTGCTAGCTCCCTAATATGCTTGAGAATAAGTTCGGGATTTTTATATTCTTCCTTGATAAAATTATGCAAAGTTGCATATAGCTATGACAAAAAGTCAATATTAAATTAAATTAAAATTAAAATAATTCCTTACGTCATCAAAAAGATCGCATGCCCGGAAAGGTGTTCCTCTTTCTTGGACAAATGAAGAAAAATAAATACATTCCAGTAGCCGAACTGCAAAATCATTATTCACATAATTTCTTTGGCTCAAAAAAGAAGCCTAAAAATAAAGGATATTATATAAACCATATTGCTTAACTGTGATTGCTTACTTTATTAAAATTAATAATTGGATTTGGGTATATTCGGCTCACAGTAAGACAAGATCTATAACCTTGAAGTAGTTGAGTGAAGATTCGTAAAAAAATTGCTCGAATTTCTTTATCCTTTAAAAAATAAAATTGACAATTTAAAAAATAATAATGAGTAAATTCAAATATACCAGAATCAGTGGAGGAGATAAAGGGTTATGACTAGATGAAAAAGCATTGTCTGCTTGTGATAATTGTGGTCTCAGTACTAAGCAAAGATTATTAATTAACTGGGAATGCAGACTTTCATCCAATTTTGGCAACATCAACCCGTCAGGAATTTTTACTGAACCTTCGTCTAAGTCAACGACTATAACATCAATCTAAGTAAAAATATATATTATTGTTATATATTGTTCACGAATAAAAGAAAGTTATTTTCCAAAACTTACAAGTTCAAGTGTTTGACCTTTTAAAGACGCATGAGTGCCCATCAAATAAGGAGTTGGTGATGCAATAAAATCCAACAAAGAAGCTGGTAAAATAGGAATATAAATATGACTATAGACGAAGGGGTACATCAAAGCGATGAGTGCTTGACATGCATTGTAAATTTGAGTATATGATCTTGATAAAATTAGTACTTTGTTTTCGGTCATTAAAGCAATCACAATGTTGACAACCGCAGAAATCCCGAGTTGATTAAATATTTCAAATACACACGATGAGGTAACAGGAATCGTTGAAGATAAAGGAGGTTGCAATAGTTGTTTATCATTTGCACCGAGACTAAAATTAATCGAAGCTCCTCCTAAAATAATTAAATTAATCAGGTTTAATTAATTCAATTATAATCAACTGGCTAACTAACCAGGCTTTGGTACTTCAATTGCAGCAAGCAAGTTTGTAATTAAAACTTCAATTTTAACATCAATATTGTCGATATAAACTGAGTAAATGACTGTCAAACAATTCTGAAATGAATATTAAAATATTAAAAAATATAACGATCTGATGATAATACAACCTTTATAATTTCGGGATAATTTTGGCGAGATATAATCAAAATACACTTAGGAGCATACATCATTTGATGCATAGTGCTAGACTTCGAATTATTCTGATAGACTCCCTTTATGGAATTTCTTAATAGATTTGGATATGATAATTCAATTGAATTAAGAGATTCATCGTCGATGTCATCATCATCATGCTTTAATGGATGGACAGCTATTGATTCATGGAAAACAAGACAACCACAATAGTGTTGAACGGCAACTTCATCCGTTAGGACAAACATAAAAAATGAAGGCTGTTGTTGTTGATTTGACAGTCGCCAATTTTGTGGTTGACAAAACTAAAACATAAATACATAAATGAGAAATGGTCCAAATTCATAATACAATGTGCTTACTGTCGCTATCGAGTCGACAAAAGGAGATTCGCTCCATTCTTTTTCAGGAAATCCTTGAATAACTCTTCCAGCGCTTACACCTCCTCCTTAAAATAAAACACAAATATAACAATACAAAAGCAACAATAAAACTTACTTTGTTTTTGGTGGTCAAAACCAATAACAACAAAATATTCAGCTAATCGGTCACTCATGATAGAAAATTAGTGATAACATGATAACAGTAAAATGATGTTCGTGAAAACAATCAACTGAATATAATGCATTGACACCATAACGCTTAATTGAAAGTTTCAGTTAAATGTAATTTGAGCATTTTGAACTTGTGTATATAAAAAAGTGGATTCATTCACCAACAAGTTAAACGTAAAAGATCTGAAGCGAAAGAATTTAATGGATCAATTTGAGCATAGCAAAACAATCGTAGTTTTGAAGCACTTTCGGGTGGAGATGGTGAAAGAACAAAGATGGTTACAGGTGAGATCGGGGTTGGGTCAGTCTTGTATTAGGATCCACAAACAACACCAAGACCATATACCTGAACCAATGGTCCAGTGGAAAGGGAGAGTCAGTCAAAACAAGTACACAAGCTAGGACGAGAACGAGTTGAGATATGAGAGAGGAAGACACTGTTCGTACGAAACAAGTTGCTCAATCTTGCAGATGATCCTGTGAAACCAACCACAAGAAATGATCTGTACACATTAGAGCTTAACCAATTTATACAATGCAAGTACTGCTGCAATGACAACACAGTTGTTTGAACTATTGTGGTACAATGTATTCTTATTACCACTGTAATACCACATGCATGCATATGCCAGTGACAAATTGCCAATGATACTTTTGATTTTGTGGCAGTCAGTGGATGTGCATTAAGAAGACCTATCAACTCTATCACTCGCGCATTCAGCTTAACGAATTTTTATTGACTTAGTTTGAAAATAACACAATTCATAGCGTTATTTAAAATAACTTACTTTGCCCTCGAACGAATTGTACTTCGAATTCAACAATAAGTTAGGTTAGAACAATAAACGTAGATTATAATTGGTAATCGCGTGGTTTGGAAGTTCAATACGATATCTGTGATGTCACCAAAACGTAAATGCACACGTTTGGAATTACTTCCTTGTTGGTTGAACTATTTAAATTCAAACGTTAACTAATCAATGTTTTCTATAAGTGACTCATGCCTGCAGATTGCACATCTTGTTTATAACGAAAATGAACGTTTATGAACATTTACTCTCTAATTATAATAACAACAAGTGGCTTAGTTTTCTCAAATGTAGTGCAATACATTGGTCATTGTATGACCAATGTTTGATCGATTATTGAGGTGAAAGATCACTTGTTGAACCATGTCTATCAGTAACATCAAGTACGATCGATTTGAGGGCTCAATCCAGTGGCGCTGACAAGTTTTTGATCTTGTTCACTTTCCTTCTCGCACTCTCCTTCAACGTGACCGCTATCCACGTTTTCTGCTTGCCAGCACTCGTTCTTTTGCTTTGATGTTTCGGCGAGAAGTGTTTGTTCACTGAACCACAGTTAGATGTCTTTGGAAGTTTTGTCACCAAAGTTATATTAATCGGTCTTCATTTGGTTGGTTATTAGTATTATCAAACTGCCATGTCATCCTTAGTTCGCGATCTTTTCAACAACTTGTTGAGCCACTTTTTCCAGAATCTTCCACGAAAATCTTATCAGTTTCAGTGCGACGAAGTGAGTAGTAAATATGAAATTCGATTAAACGAAGGCAACGAATTTGTTCATTGTCACAAGTACCCTGATAAGTTTGAATCATTTTTCGTGTCGTCTAAGAGTGGCAACAATATCGCTTGTTTAATGATTAAATTGTTTGAACATCCTAACTACACGATTCTGTTCAATCATGGCGGCACAGTGGACTTAGGGAACCTGTGCAATTTTCTCTTTACATTAGGCCAAAGGTTGGGTTGTAATGTGTTTGTTTATGACTATTCGGGATTTGGACAAAGTTCGGGCAATCCGACTGAAAAGGCAGTTTACGCCGATGCGGATACAGTATTCCGCATTTTACTAGAAAAGTACTGCATTCTCCCCGAAAAGATCGTTGTCTATGGACAAAGTCTTGGAACAGCACCTACTTTGCATCTAGCTTCAAGTTATCGAGTGAAAGCCGTTATTTTGCATTCACCTTTTCTCTCAATAGCAAAGCTATATTTTCCAAAAGCGCATGCTGGAAATTGTCGTTTCTACGATTTCTACAAAAAGTAAGATTACTAATTATAGGATGGTCCAATTTTCATCATTTTTTACTAATGTGTCTTACCTCTCAGCATTGATATGATCAAAAAGACGGAGGTGCCTATTCTCGTGATGCACGGCACCAATGACCTTGTGGTGCCAATTTCTCATGCCAAAGAGTTGCATAAACAGGCACTCAAAGCAGCCATTCCATTGTGGGTGGAAGGTGGTGGCCATGACGACCTCTACGCGTTCGATGCTTACATGAAGCGATTGAAGCGATTCTTCGATTTCGATCTTATCCAGAACAAGTAGAACTACACCTGACAACATTCAGTTAGTTCAATGTTTGCAAATAGTAAAATCCCTTACAAAGACCAGTTGTATTTTTCATCGGACGGTGATTTCTTCATTGCACAAGCCGAATTAATCAATCACCGAGGCATAAAATTTGACCATTCATACACGTTGCTTCTTGATGGACTTGTTTACCTTTGTTAGCTGATTACCACGTCAAGCAACATATACCACAAAAGCAATCGATTACGAAACCAACATTATCAAGCCAACATAGTGAAAAGCAAGCAAAGTACTTTATGTTAGCAAAAATAGCTATTTAATTTACCAACTATGTGCTAACTTTCCTCACAACTATTCGCCGTGTTCTTTCAATTTTTATAAACTTATAATTTATGTTCTAGATCGTAATTGTAATTTTTATTTATTATCTTCTTCAAACTGCACTCTTTAATAAATAATTTTTAGTTAAAATCTATCTGTTTTGTTAAAAATTGCTTTACTTCAACTTGATAACCGACATTCAGTGCACGCGTAGAGTTGTGAATTATTGTATCCATTTATTATTTAATGTTGAACATGGTAAGTCATGTGCTGCTGATGTTTGGTTTGATGCTTATGTAACAAATGAAAAATTGGATTAGCACAAATGTATCAATAAAAGAGAGGCAAAATGGTTTGATGTGAGAATATAATTCGGTCGTATTTGAGATGAGTTGACCGTGAAAATGTGCGCGTCAGCACTGGGAATATATTAATCAATCACTGCATTCAATAGCGTCCAGGCATATAAATTCCCCTATGCCCATCAACCTGGGCACTACCTCGGTGAATTATATTTTTAGCTATACAGTCAACATAATTATACTGTATTAATAGAACTGAGATTAATTAAAACGGTATTGATAAGTGAATGGCTCATCACAAGCTATAAAAGTGAGCTTCATCTAGTCCGCAGACCTATTCTTGTACTTCCCACAACTGCATGGCAAACGATCTAACCATTCCTCTATTGGCCAATCTAGGTAAGTCGTCTCTTATTCGCCTTATGAGATAATATTCTACTTGACTTTGTTCAGTCTCTGGACTAGAAAAGAGTCCAGTTCTGCCTCCTATAGGTGTTGAGGTGTTTTCAACTCACACTCGCATGGATTGATTCGAAACGATCATAGATAACTAAAGATGGTTGATTGGCTCGACTTTCCTTGGCTCAATTATCGTCAGTCAGGCTATCTTAGGAGCACTTGTCTTCCGACACACTAATTGCTTACATATATGCATGATATATATATGCAACAATAATACAATAATCATTAGGAACATGCATGTCCTCTTGCACGGTGGCGCAAAAGCGATTCTCGAAAGGCCACCGAGACAACCACTGCAGTACAATGACATGTCGATATCGATAAGAAGCACTAAATGCGGCAGTAATGTGACAATTCGATTTGCCATAAATTGCATTTTGCCCAGTCTCAAATAGTTACAAGGTGTCAGATGGAGTAAGGCCAATGAAGTCAACGGTCAGAGCGACTCGCGAGTGTCATTGGATGAAAGGACTAATTAACAGAGAACAATTAGCACTGTATGTGATGTCTCGGCGAATTGAGTGTCTCGGTTGCGGTGTCAGGTAGGTTGACGACTCGACAAGTGGTTCGAATGAGTGAATTTATAGAAACGCTGTGGCCGATAAAGGCGCGCTCGGTGAGAGCGACGAGTCAAAGTATCCTTCAGTGACAATCTGACAGTAGGTTCGCCCGCACATTGGTCCATTGATTTTCTGCACTAACGGTTTCACAGCGGGCTCAGTCGCGTAATTGCTGACTGATTGGCGCACTAGAAATCACTTGCAGCGACAGCTCGATCGAGCAGACAAAGCAGTTTGAGTTGTCAGAGTCAGAATTCTAGTTTACATCTCGAGTCAAGCCGATTCACTTCGAATGGTGCAGTCCGACCGTTCGATGTGCTGTGTCTCGTGTATTTGTGAATTTACACTCGTTTGTGTGCACTACTTTATTGTCTAAGGTAATAGAACTTGCTCTCTGATTAGCCATTGTCCTCTGGCCACTGTCACCATGCTCCAATCAATTGGCCAGATGTGCATCATACCTAAACTCTGCTTCGACTGACTGATTAGTCTGCCTGTGCCACTTCGAACAATTAGTGCAGACCAGCGTTAAGAGCGATAATTGCTCCCAAGTATTCATTGTGCACACTAACTTAGTTGAACTATAGATTGCCCAAGTGCGAAGATGGCAATTTCGGAGCAGTCCAATGATCAGGTGGTCTACCCGAACGACGAGTACAGGAAGGATGCCTACATCGACAACATTGAGGAATACCGTCGACTGTATAAATTGTCTGTGGAAGACCCAGCACAGTTTTGGTTCAACATTTGCAAGAATTTTTACTGGAAAGTGATGCCAAGTTTGAACTCGTTTATGGATTACAATTTCGACATCAGCAAAGGTCCCATCTATGTGAAGTGGATGCAAGGAGCAGTGACCAACTTGTGCTTCAACGTGCTCGACCGACATATCGAAGATGGACTGGCCGACAAAGTGGCATACTTCTGGTACTTACATACACTGACCAGCAAACTGTTTAATAATTGTTTTCAGGGAAGGAAACGAGCGACACGAGTCGCGTTCAATCACTTACGCAAATCTTCGTAATGAGGTGTGCAAGTTCGCAAACTTCCTTACCAGCAAGGGCCTAAAGAAAGGAGACCGAATTGCGATATACATGCCTGTAACTATTGACCTAGTAGTGGCCATGTTGGGAGCCGTTCGAATAGGGGTCATTCACACCGTGGTGGTAAGTCTTATTGCAATGATTGCTTGTCTGTTATTCCCAAGAGGACATTGAAGTTTGCAGGATTTTCCGCCCAATCATTATCTGAACGAATCATCGATGCCAAGTGTTTACTGATAGTGACTATGGACGGAGCACTCAGGGGCACCAAAGTTATTCCACTCAAAGAAATTGCTGACTCGGCCATTGAAATTTGCCGCAACAAGTAAGAATTTTCACGACACTACTACAACTCATTTTTGGTCTTTAGGGGCCATTTGGTTAAGTGTTGCATAGTGCAACGACATCTTTCTGCAACTGGAACCGAAGTATCCAACTCAGACATCAATAATAATCTGCAGATTAAGTGGAATAGTCAAGTGGATGTTTGGTGGGATGTGGCCCTGAAGAATATGCCTAACTATTGCGAGCCAGTCTGGGTGGACGCTGAAGATCCATTGTTCATATTGTACACGAGGTAAGCCATTGTATTGAGCATCGAATCTGTGCTCAATGGAATCATTTGTTTGTGGCAGTGGGAGCACTGGCAAGCCAAAGGGAGTACTTCATACAGTAGCCGGTTACATGGTATATGCTGCCACAACGTTCAAATATGTCTTCAACTACTGCGGCCAGGATGTATTCTTTTGCACGGCAGACTTGGGCTGGATCACAGGCCACACCGTCAACGTGTACGGTGCACTTGCCAACGCGGCCACCATTGTGTTGTTTGAAGGCACTCCATTCTACCCTCACCCGGGCAGACTATGGGAAATTGTGGATAAGTTGCAAGTAAATACTTTCTATACTGCGCCCACTGCCATTCGTTCATTAATGAAGTACGGCGATGAGTACGTCAACAAGTACAGTCTCGATTCACTTAAATTGCTTGGAACTGCGGGCGAGCCAATAAATCCCGAAGCCTGGCGTTGGTACTACAGCGTAGTGGGTAAACGACGATGTCCTATTGTTGACACTTTCTGGCAGACCGAAACGGTAATCGAAATCAGTCAAAGCGCGTTCTAAACTCAGTGCTTTCTGTTTCTGTAGGCAGCCCCAATGTTGACACCACTGCCTGGGTGCACTCCTCTTAAGCCCGGTTCAGCGACACTTCCCTTTTTTGGCGTTGTACCAGCCATCCTTGATTGCGATGGCAAAGAAATCGAAGGCACGGGAAATGGAATCTTAGCCATCAAAAAGCCTTGGCCGTCGATTGCGCGCACGATTGACGGCAATCACGAACGATACGAGATGACTTACTTTCATAAGTTCAAGGGATATTTCTGCACGGGCGATGGTAAGTGTCGAATGTCACTAATTGTCATAACTAATGAGTCGTGTCACTTGTCAAGGCTGCTATCGAGACAAAGACGGCTACTATTGGATCACTGGCCGGTCTGACGATATGCTCAACGTGTCTGGTCATTTGCTTTCCACAGCCCAAGTTGAATCTGCCATTGTGGAGCATAAAGCAGTGGCTGAAGCTGCTGCAGTTTCGAGTCCTCACCCGATTAAGGGCGAATGCATATATTGCTTTGTGGTGCTCAAGAACGGCTACAGCTACAGCCAAGAAATCGAGAAAGACATCAAGGAAAGAGGTAATGAAGTCGATTTGTGACAGGGAAGCCATTATGTATGTTTGTTGACCTATCTCACACTGACACCCATTAGCGCGTGACAAAATTGGAGCACTTGCAGCGCCCGAAGTTATTCATCCGATCAGTGCGTTACCGAAAACGAGATCTGGAAAAATAATGAGGCGTATCTTGGCTAAAGTAACTCGCAACGATACCGATCTAGGCGACATTTCTACCATGGCCGACGAATCGATCCTCGAGGAATTGTTTTCCACCAGACACCTGTACACCGCTTTCTGAGCTGCCTTAATAAACGTTAATGAACTAGGAGATACACGTTGCACCATAGTGCACAAACTGTTCGAGCAACGAGCCCAATTTGAGTCTTTCTGTCAATAGATGTTCATATCGCAGTGATTGAATCTGCATCCCTGTAATTAATAATATTACGTATTGTTTTGTGAGCAACTGCTAAATGGTGTTAACAACGGTCTAATTGAACAAGCTTTGCTTACATTCATCAGGCAGTTATCGAGACTGGCCAAGTGAGTCGATCGTCACATGAGGCTTATCGCTGCAAATCGCGCATAATTACTGATCAAACTTGAATTACCACTCTGTCAACTCGAACAGTCTCTGCAGTGATCTGGCACAGTTAACTAGTGAACTAAGAATCGCTCTCGACCTGTCCAAGAATCGAACAGCAGTCAGTGGCCGTGCCAACTTGTTCGTGCCAAGCAAGCAACATTCAGTGCCCATCGATTCATCTTGTTCATCTGAGCCAATTCTCACTTATTCACATTGAAGTAATGCCGTACGTGCAACTCGACCAGTACAATGTCTTCTATGAAAAGCAAGGACAAGGAGACTGCGTTTTGCTCATGCTGCCAGGATCATTAGGTATGCCTTGTACTTAAGCAATTATGACACAACTTAATTTGTTTTTATCATCTAGGTTCAACGAGGTTGGAATTCGGACATCAATTCCAATATTTCGACCCAAATAAGTTTACTCTGATTTCTTGGGATGCTCCTGGCTTTGGCAAAAGCAGACCTCCAGAACGTGATTATATGGATTGCTATAACAGGGATGCAAAGCTTTTGATGGAGCTGATGAACAAACTGACTGATGTAACAAAGTTCAACTTGCTCGGATTTAGCGATGGTGGACGAACTGCAATGACAATTGCCAGTCAATATGGTGACCGGGTTAATAAGTTAGTTTTGATTGGGGCTACTTCATTCAACAGTCCAAAGGAGAAGCGAGTCTTTGAACTATGTCGCAACATTGATAGCTGGTCGAACGAACGGCGAGCCATTTATGAACGAGAATATGGACCCGACTTGCAACAGGTCTGGTCTAAATGGGTGGACGAGAACAAAAAGCTGAACGATTTTCTGGGCAGCCAGCCTACACTGATCACTTGTCCTACTCTTTTGCTGTACGGTGAGAATGACATTATTGCACCGATCGATCCTCACGCACGACATCTTAAGAGAAATTTAAAGAATTCGCGCATTCATATTTTTTCAAAGACTTCCCATTACTGTCACCAGGAAAAGGCACACGAGTTAAACATTATCGTAGAAAGGTTTTTATTGTCACAAAGCAATTAACTTAGTAAAGGCACTCACTTAAATCAATTACCAAATGTACCTAAAAATGTATGTTGAATTATTTGGCAATGCTCTTCCATTTCAAAACGAAATAAGCAAACAACCGAAGAAAGATGGTGTAAGCCACGATCAATGTAAAGTTAATGATGAGGTCAATATCATCAAGGTCAAATCGACTGAGAATGATCGATTGGTTGATCTTCTTAATGTCCTCGTTATAGCTGTCGATTATGAAGTTAATGCTTGGCAAAGAGGTCGATTCGGTAATGCATGAAGATATATTGGGCAAGTTGCCTCCGAGATATTCAGCGAAGTCAGAAACTTTCAACAAATTCGATTCAGTGTCACACCGACTAAAGCCATAAAAGATTATCAACACTGACTCGATTGCCAATTTATATATTGAGATGTAGGTTAACGGACGAACGTACGAAGGCAATTTGTTAATCGGAATGATGAAACCACTGAAAATGAAGAAAGGAACGAAAAGCATAGCCCCAAATATGAGTGCTGCAATGGTGTTGTTGATGAAGAATATTGAAATGATCATTGCGAAACTGTGAGCTAACAAAGAAGTGGCGATTATCACCGAGATATAAGCAACGAAGCGCCATGCACCGGGAGGTGCCTCTACCAGAAAGTATGTAAAGACTGCATAAACCAAGGGAAAAATAAGGGTTGGAGGAATGTCGGACAAAGACTTGGCCACATAATAAGACCATCGGGTGTACCACCTATTTGAATGTTCCTGTAAAAGCTTAGTTGGTGAGCATTTAATGAGGACCCAAAATACAAACGTTACCTTGATGAAGACAGACAACTCCAAAGGAAACAACATCAGTGAGGGTATCAAACTTATTATAACGGTAAACATTATAGAGGTGATCAGAAGAATAATGTCCCGGCTTAGAAAAGAAGTTATTCGATAGCTGTCTGGATTAGAGCCAACTTCCAAGAGTTTCTTAGCAAATTTGGTCGAATTGAAGCATTCATCATCGATAATGGTCAAGCTTCGATTTCTTAAGACAAGTCTAATCATCATGATCATTATGAGTCCCGCGCCACGTAAACCATAATTGAATGGCTCCCGAAGAGAAATCACAGATGAACGTTTGAACAGTGACCATGATGAGTGCAATTGGTCGAATGCCATTTTCTTCGAAAGTGAACGTTCCACATTTATGTTCACTCGATACTTGTTTGTATCTTTTACTGGTCGATTCATTTCAATTGCTGCCAATTGGTAGACGACCTTATAAGATATACCAAAGAAATCATTATTAGAAGAATGCTTACAAGTTTGCTTACATCATCTCCATGAAGACCACTTGCCACCTCGAGTGCAAAGTCGGCAATGTTGTGGAAGATGGGACAGTTCAAATTGTATCCGTTCAAGTATTCGAGTAGATTCGCTCGGGGCCCATTGTAGACGCAAGTGCCCTTCGAAGAAATGACGTACAGATTATCAAAGTAGGAAAATAGCTTCGCTGATGGCTGGTGAATAGAGGCACAGATGATAACCGGATGACTCTGTACTAGTGATTTCAGCAACTGCACCATTTGCAACGAAGAGACTGAGTCCAATCCTGTGGTTGGTTCGTCCAATAAAAGTACGTTAGGAGAGAAGATCAATTCTAGTGCAATAGAGAGGCGCTTCTTTTGACCCCCACTGCAATTGTTCACCCGAACATCAGCGCATTGAGTCAATCCTATAGTATATAAAGTTAATATTTATATAAAATATCTATAATTTGAACTTAAGAATAAATCAGTACAAATACAAACCTAATTGATCAATGATTTCATTCACTTTTAAAGCATTGTGTTTGCTTGAGTCGAGCAACTTCAAATTGCCTTGGGAACTATCGTCTTGATGCAGTATGTCGATGTTTCGACCGCAATATTTTTGCAACTCACAAGCGTAAATCATGCTCTCTCTAATCGACAATACCGAGAAAAGACAATCCCGTTGTGGATTATAAATGATGCGAACGTCTTTAATATCACTGTAAAAATGTATTTATTTCAAATAGTCCAAGCAAAAGTTATGTTGTGCTTACTTGTTGGAACTCGAAGCCCAAAACTGCCCAGAAACACCGGATATTTTTCGCTTTGCAAGACATTCGAAAAGAGTAGTTTTCCCTGAACCACTGGGACCAAGGACAGCTGTGAGAAAACCACTTTGCAAATGACCATTTAGATTATTAATTAACACTTTGTTCTTTGCGGCCTTGCAGGTCAAATTTTTCCAATAAAGATGAATGTGACTGTTTTCACTTTGGTATTGCGACATTTCAATAAATTGTTAAACTTTGATAAAGGATAAATATCAAATATCACCAAACGCCATCGTTAGTCAAGGTTGTCAATATGCAGATGAGCACGAACAAATGGATTTATATGCACTCGGTGTCATTTTAAATTTCTGACGTCATGTACCGTGGTCAAGTGTCCAATATTGCAGCTTGTACAAAGAGATGCGTCGAGCAAACAGGTTTACCAGTGTTCACAAGTACAATGCGTTGGACCGAGTAGACGCGAACATCGAAAGTAAAAGGGAAAATCTTTGAGTGAAGCTTTCCTTCAATGTTTGTGACTAATCGATTGAAATCGGCGAGCTAGCTTGTTTGAATTCATTTGGTTTCGATTGTGCTGTAGCAGAGCACTTTCCTGGTAATTAGTCAGAATTGACGCGATTGTTGCATTCTAGTACAGAATTTCCAGTCTCCCTGAGCAGAGCACAAATGCAAACAAGGCGTCAGTATTATTGACTAACAATATTGTGAGTAGGTGCACGCTCAAGTCGGCCAACCATTTTGACGAACGAAGTGCGCAAAGGCATTGCTCGATTGACTCTGAAGCACTTTCCTGAAAGCACTTTTGCACGAAACTAATCAATTCACTGATTCGACGTTGCCAAGTGTGTTTTTAAATTGACAAAAGTCAAACATAACTCAATTACAAGATCGATGATGACTCATCTGGCAGCACTACTGTGCCATGATTCATGGCCCATGAAGCGCATAGCCATTACAGTACTACTGAGTGAGTACATGGCAATTTATTTTATAAAAGAGCACAATAGTTAACTACAGTAGATAAAAACTAATTATCTACACAGGCCATATGGTCCCTTCAATAATTGCCACTCCAATTGGTTGGTTCATTTGTTTCATTTCGAACAAGTGACTTCATCATGGCTGCTGACATGAAGGACGTGTTTGAAGACAAGGATGAGCTAGACCAATTCTTGGACGAATACAGACGGCAAGTTGCTCCAGATCCGATTAAAGCGGTGATCTCATTTGATTTGCAATACGTCTTCCAGCACCAAGGTTAGTTGCTAATGTAAACAAACTTGTAAACAATCATTAGTAGTTGCAGGAAAATGGTTAAATTTTGACAGCTTCATCGTTTCGCTATGTGTGATGTGGATGATATATATGATGTACATGCTGATCACCACCTACTGCTACAAGTATCAACGATACCGCTTCTTGGTCGATAGGGCATCAAGTGCCAACAAAGTGGAAAACATCGAACTTTGCATGCTTAAAACCACACCAATAAGTTGTTTAAAATGATGTTTATTTTTATTTATTACTTGTCAGTGCAATGCAATGAAAATTATGTTGTACATTATAATATATGTATATTATTCCAATGAATCTAAAAATGTATTCAAATGTGCTTTAATATTATTAAAAGTTAACAAGCATTAGAAACGTCGAAAGTTGCCCCTTTTGTTTGTTCCTCTAGTTTGTGAAAAACGTCCTCGTCCGTTACCTCTGAAGCTATTTGAAAAACGTCGAAATCCTCCACTAAATTTACCTCCAGGTGGGGCATAAAATTTACGTTCCCGCTTAGGGTCGGGAGCCCCCTCAGGTGCCATGATAGGAGCACGTTTCTTCGAAGTAGCTGTAGAATCGATGTTCTCTTCACTAGGTTGACTCTCAATAGTATTTGAAATGTTGGAAGTTGCCACAGAATCAGACGAACGCAAAACTGCTGGATTTGGTTTGGATTGCTTAAATGATAACTGTATGATGGTCTTGTATGAAGGGGGAATTTTAAAAAAGTCTTTAATTAGTGAATTTATGTTGGTTGTGGCTTTCAAGGCAACAACTTTAATTTTATTGTCGGCCGATTTTAATTCTTCAGGTTTTTGAGTAGAAATAACCTTCCTAAGTTTGCTGATGTAACTTTGAACACCTAAAATTATAAAATATAAAATAGGATAAAATATATCAACGACTAAAATAAATTACCTCTAGCTAAAAATTGAAGTCTCAACTTAAAATCTTTCAAAACTTCAGTCTTTGATTCCGAAAAATAACTCGGATTAAATTTACACAACTGATGAAAAATATAAAGCAAACATTCAACGTGAGAAAACTGGGTGCTGGGCAATTCATCAGAATTATCAGTTGTTTCAGTTTGTAAATCTTCTGGTGGCTTTGGGACAAATTTAAGCAATAAATTAAACACTGTATCTTGACATTTTTCAATTTCCTTGCTGTCAACATTCGGAGAAATATATGGTGAAATCTCAGATAATGATTGTAATACTTCTAAATCAACTCCAGTTTGATGAGTTTCTAGTAAACTGTAATTTGGCAAAATATTAGTACAGATGTAGATCACAAAGTCAGTAGATGGTGAAAATTGCTAAAACAAAAATAATTAATTAATAATAATATTCATCATAAAACTTAAAATTTACAGAAAAATATGGAACGCCATGACGAATGCACATTAAAAGCTTATCGAGAGAATCCACGTCAGATGGCTAGAATAATAAAATAATGAAGTTAACATATATTTTATAACGAGTATGATTAGGAAAGTTGCTTACATTAAATTCATTAGTTAATTCAGCTTGTTCTTTTATAATTGTCAAAAGAGAATTATGTCCTGTTAAAGATTTGGATATCTTAAGACCAGAAAGAAGATTCATTAAAATAATAAACTCTTCTTTAGTGACATCAACTAAGACTTTTTTAGATTCTTCCAAAACAAATTCTTCAACTTCTTTGGTTAGAAGAGAAGAATTAATCATACGAAATCGATCGCGCAAAAATTTGATGACTCTATACCGAGTTTCTTCTTCTCCTTCGAGAATTTGACCAAATAAAGCAAGAAAAAAACTTTTGATGTCATAATTAGCCAAAGTAGTTAAGGCTTGGTTGACGATAGTGAGCTCAATTTGATCTTCTGAAAGCAAGAGTTGAGCTAAAACATCAGCAATTTTTGTTACAAATTCTTTTCGTTCACGACATATATTAGGCAATTCTTTAATTGCTCTTCGTCTTATCTAAGAATATAAGTTAGCAAATATATAAACATTACAAACAATAACTCATATTTACACATACATTTGCGTCATCATCTTCACACAAATCAAGAAGAGCATCAATTGCTGCATCATAATGAGCTGGGAAACTAACAAAAAACTTAGAAATAAATTGCGAAGAGAGTTGCTTCTCTTGAGAACTTCCTCGGACAGAAGACAAAATAGCTAAATAAGAAGATTCAAACTGGAACGAGAATTAGGTTTTAGTAAGGATTTTCATTTTATGTAACTTACTTGGCCAATGTCATCCTTTGCCGAGTCAAGTTTGTTGTAATGTTCGTATAATTCTGCTAACTTATCAGATTCCATTTTTATTGTGGCAATAGAAACAGAATCGCTTGCCTGGAAAGAATAATCAAAAAGCTACCCGGCACGCTGAGGAGCAAAAAAGTGAGCACAATTGAAAAGTAACTTCACTATCGAACAATGAACGATTTTATTCGACAATCGATACTCTAGACTCAACTACATGTATGCATCATGCTGCATCCCCGTTATTGATTGTTCGTTTTGCACTTTTGCATTGCTAATTTATTCCATCAGATTCTGGCATTTAAATAACTGCAAGTTTTATTCAATTTGAAATTTATTGAATTACTTGCATAATAAAATTATTTACGACTAGGTTATGGCTTTATGACATATTCATATTGAAGTGCTACTTTTATTATACATATATGTTTAAATTTGAATCTATGCTATGAATTTTTCCGCTTCAGTGTTTTCTCTAAAAACATTTTAGAGTTACGTATCGAAATCGGTAGTAAGTTTGAAACATCGAAAGATCACATTTAACTTGAAATACGACTTTTGTGAAAAGGAACAACACAAATTGCTGGTCTCGAATTTTCCAGAAGTATAAATTACGTGTATAAAATTTACTATAAATATAAGAAACCCTATTGCTGATTAATCTCTAACGCAACGTACTTCTCTGTTCATTTACTATTTGTTTGTCACTTTTGTCGTAAATTTTTTGAGTCAAACAAATGGAAGACCAGCTATCCTCGACTGATTCTGTCGACGAGACTAATTCAAGTGAAAATGTTGAGATGAATGCCGAAACTGACATTTCACCTAATAAAGACAGCAAGCTTCTCAAGACTTTGATTTCAAAAGGCCAAGGTAATTACTTTTTAGTCATAGTTTTTGTTAACATTAACCAATTTTTAGGATGGCAAACTCCTGGAAATGGTGACAAAGTCTCAGTTCACTATGTTGGAAAGCTTGTCAATGGGACTCAATTCGATAGTTCTCGAGATCGAAATGAACAATTTGTTTTTACACTCGGAGCCAAAGAAGTTATTGAAGGATGGGACATCGCTGTTAAGACAATGAAGCGTGGTGAAATCGCTTCTTTCAAAATTGATTCGAGTCTTGCTTATGGAGAAAGTGGCTCTCCGCCAAAGATTCCTTCAAACTCTACTTTGATTTTTGAAATCGAACTTTTTGATTGGAAACTTGAAGATATTACCAAAAAGAAAGATGGAGGAGTTGTTAAGCGAATTCTTAAAGATGGTGAAGGTTGGGATACCCCCAACAAAGGAGCCACTTGCAGCATTGAAGTTATTGGAAAGTTTCAAGATAGAATCTTTGAAAAACGTGATGTTACTTTTTGCCTTGGTGAGGGTTCTGAAGAACAATTAGTGCAAGCACTCGAGATAGCTGTACGCAAAATGAAAAAGGGAGAACGTTGTGAAATTATTTCTAAACCTCTTTATGCTTTCGGCGAAAACAAAGGAAAACCTGAATTTGGCATTCCTGATAATTATGAAGAAGTTAAGTTTGAGATATTTCTCAAAAGTTTCGAAAATATTAAAGAAACTTATGAAATGGATAATAATGAGAGAATTGAGCAAGCAATTTTAGTGAAAACAAAAGGAACAAAATACTTTAAGGTAATTCTACTTGAGATTTTTAAATTCTAACTTTTAATTTTTAGGAATCAAAGTTTAAATTGGCCATTAAACAATACAAAAGAGTTATCCAATACTTGGGTCTTCCTGACGATTATGAGGGAGAATTAAAATTTCGTGCACAAGAAACTTTGCTTGCTGGCTATTTAAATCTTTCGATGTGTTATTTGAAAATTGAAAACTTTCTTGAAGCACAGAAAAATTGTGACAAATCTTTAGAGATTGATTCCAAGAACGAGAAAGGACTTTTCCGACGAGGTCAAGCTTTCTTTGGTCAGAAAGATTATGAACTTGCCAAGAAGGATTTTTTGAAACTTTTAGAAATTGACCCTAACAACAATGCTGCTAAAAGTCAAGTTATTAACTGTAACAATAAGATTAAAGAACATAGAGAAGAGGAGAAAATGAAATACAAAAACATGTTTGAAATATTCGCCAAACGTGACAGTCAGGTAAGAAAATAATCTAAATAAAGCAACCACTTATGTATTCTGTTCAAGATAGAAGGGAACTAGTGCAAAAGACGATGGCCTTGGAAGTGACGGATCCCAAGTGCAGCCACAATGAACAGTTACACCAAACGACTGCTTAACTCATATCGATTGCAATTTACATTTGTTTCTAATTCATCCTTTTATTATCATTAATATAATTTTATTTTTAGTATAAAAATAAATATTTATAATATCTGAGATACATTAATTAATTTATGCATTATGTTGAAGCTAAAATGGCGATTGTTCAAATAATTTTATAAAAAGAATACTAAAATGGGAATACTAACAATGGAATGAGAATTTATTGGAGGTATTGGTTTCGAATTAATTTGCGGCGCTCAATTTAAGCATCAAGGCCATTGTGGAAGATCTTGGATTAGTTTCTTTTCTTCATCCGAATCATCGCGAGCAATAAAAATAGCGTGTCCATATCCAGCCGAGACTTGATGTACGTAGATACCTTCCAATGGCTTTACTTCTTGTGGAGTAG
This sequence comes from Rhizoglyphus robini, assembly GCA_023373905.1. Classification (NCBI taxonomy): domain Eukaryota; kingdom Metazoa; phylum Arthropoda; class Arachnida; order Sarcoptiformes; family Acaridae; genus Rhizoglyphus; species Rhizoglyphus robini. The sequence goes on along the minus strand of JAKIJQ010000001.1, from coordinate 4,547,297 downwards.
TAGAAGACTTCGGTTTGTTGTCACCATAACCCAATTCGCCTGAGTTACATTGTTAGATCTGACTTTATTCATTTAAATTAGACTTACCATAAGTAGGACTAGGTCCCCAAGAAATGACGCTATCATCGGCTGCAACAATAGTTGATCGATTCGCACAAGCGATGGAGCGGACATTCCATCCATTCAAGTCTTGAACATTTTTTGGGTACATGGTTGCTTCTCCAGCAGGTTTGGACTGACCCCAAAAGTAAAGTAAATTGTGAACATCGAGAGCCATCGAAAAGGTACCTCCACACCAAATTTGTTTGACACCACGATTGATAGTGTCAAACGTTTTGATTAGTCTCGGTATCATTTCATCTTTTGTCTGTAAATAAATTATTGTCACTATTTCCAAAAGTTATTTATGAAAACAATTACCTCTGAATGTCCAAGACGGCCATAACCACCGAATCCCCACGAAAAGCATCGTTGATTCTTATCAATTGCCAAAGAATGATTAATTCCACAAACAACATCGACAATTTGAACATTTTCAACGGGAACAACGTGACCATCCCGAGTTTTTTCAATAAAAAACATTACTTTTCGTGGTGAATATTCGCATCGATAAGCTAACTTGTTTCCAGATGCAAAATATTTTCCTTCAGTGTTGTGACCAAGTTGCCCGTATTGTGGAAATCCAAAAGAGAATAAATTGCCAACACAATCGACTATCATGCTAAATTCTGCTCCGCATGCCACATTTGAAATTGGTTTGCCTTTGTGAGCAACCTAAAAAATTCGATAAATAACATTTTTGATTGATTTTGAAATATATATTTACTTTAGTTGGGATTAATGTATTTTGAGTTTGATTTCCAATTCCAAGTTGCCCCATCTTGTTTTCACCACAAGCAAAAACCAACCCTTTTGAGGTAAGAAACAAAGTATGTCCTCTGCCCACAGCACCACCGATAATTTGATGCCCTTTCAATGCAGCAACCTCAGTTGGCTCATCACGCCTCACTGTATCACCATGGCCAAGTTGACCTCGATCGTTTCGTCCCCAAGTCAAAACTTTTCCATCGTCAGTCACGGTAATTGAATGACAAGCTGTGCAGCTACTAGTAGCAAACTTGACTCTATATTGAGTGTGGTGAGGACCCCATAAATTTCGACCTGTACCAAGTGAATTTATCAGAATTTAAAGAATAAAAATCTTGCTTTATAATAAATACCACAAGATAAATTCGGCGCATTCTTAGCAGCTTTAGGAAGTTCTTTACGGCCAATCAAGTCCCAGTTAGTGCCACCACAAACAAGTAGTCTGCCGGATATTCCAGATTCTTTAGGATACATCGACTCGTCGACATTTTCATCGGTATAGTCATTATTATCATCCACATCTAACTTCACATTTCCATTATCATTGTCAAAATCAGAATCAAAATCAGAATCAGACGAAGCTGGTTTCTTTTTCTTCCTGCTAGCATCAGCCTTTCCCGATTTAATCTGTCGTTTTTTGGGTGGCATTGATAGACGTTGACAAATACGAATTGGATCAGAAAGATAGATGAGACTTGTGCTGTGTATTGTGCGGCAAGCGTGTTGGTTGACTTTCTTTGTCACCTGAAAGTAACACAAAGAAGCAACCACTACCACTGACAACCACAAGCGCGTTGTGGGACACTCCCCTGGAAGACATTGTGTCGTGACCGTAGTGTCACTCTAGTGTGGCGGCCACGATTTGCCCTAATCACTTAAGTTATAGTAACAATATACAAAAGTACTAACAATTAAAGATTCCTGTTATCGGCAAAATCTTATGCTAAGGGGTCATTAGTCATCATCACTTTCCGTCAACAAATTGACACTAAATTCAACCTTTTTTACTTGTTTTTGACAGTTTTGTTAAGTGAACGCATGCGTAAAAGTTGAATTTAACTTGAGCGGTAAAATTGTGCTCGAATTTGTAATGAACGAATGAAACAATTATAAACAATTTAATGTTTTGTGATCATATGGTACAATGGCAATATACTTTGTATAATCCAAATAGTACATTGGCAAATCATAAATAGATAAATAAATAATCGGGGAGGTGAGATTTGCTAAAACTTGTTGTTTGACTATTGCGATATGGAAGCGAAAAAACAAAATGTGTCAATAAATAGTGATGATAAATGATCATTTGCACCGTACCCTGGAGAAATTATAAAATCTATGACAATTAGAGAAATCAACATAAACTAGATAAACAATAAACAAATAAGGAACAAATAAATAATAAGCCAAGCGATAGGCTGGTCTTGAGTTTCGATTAAATAGACCGAAAGCGTTTCGGTTCGAAACACAAATTGAAAAGTGAGGTGTGGAGGTGAGTGTGCGGCCAAGAAGATGATTCAATTGTATAAAGGTGCACAGGAACAACAGGTTTGTTACCATACTGCCTCACAGAAGTAATCACTAATCAATGATGCCCTTTGCTGGTACCATCCATTGGGACGAATAAACTCGATAAGTGGGACAAGGCAGGACAATTGAACATATTCAAAATAAAAATTAATCAATTGAAAAATTAAAAAAGGATTGACTGTTTTCCTAAATGATTGCGAATCAGCTCTTGGCAATATTAGTTGATGTCCATTTTCAAGTGTGAGTATCAAAAAATAGATTATCAAAAGTGACTATCGAAAGACTAAAGGAGATATAAATCAGGTGGTGATGCATTGGTCGAGCAAGGCATTTTGGGCAATTTCATTCACAAATCATTTTAAAGTTGGGATTTTTCAAAATGCGTTTCTGGCGAAAATCAAACACTTTTCGGCAACAGAAAACAAGCTCGGGAAATACATTTAGTGGCGGAATACGGTTGCTGCGAGAATATGACTGGTCAGCTAACCCTTTGGGCACAATTAGAGCGGTCTTGTCGCATTTGGGTGAATAGTGTTGCAGCAATCGAATTTTGTCTCGTTTGTAGCGACAATATTCATTGTAAGTAAGCACATAGCATTTATCGTCAATGCAGGCCACACTATTAGTGTCACGATGCCTTGATGCATAGATCTCGCCGGTAATGTAACTCTCTTGAATGTCAGTGTGCTCTGGACGATAATACCAAAGAAGGCTCATCATCATCTCATCTGAAAATAAATAATACCATTAAAAATCTAATTCAAACATATTTGGAAATCATACTTTCAAGAGATTCCCACAAGGCAGTTATTTTTGCAACAAATGGCAAATCAGTTTTGCGCTGGCCGCTTTTAAGAAGGACACAATCACGAACCCGAATAATTTCACCTTCGGTATGCCTAATTGCAGGATAGCATGCTCGAAGGTAAGGCTGATCGTCGTTCTAGAAAAGCATAGATTAGTGTTGCGTGTGCACATAAAGTGAATATGTCAAATGATCACTTACATTGATGAAGATATTCCGATCAATCGGTTCGCCCTCCCAAGACCAGCCGTGGATTATCGGACGACGATTCTTTTTCAAACTGTTATTGACAGCTAACAAACGTCCACTTGAGAGAAGCGAAGAATTGGTTTCGTAATCGATTGATACTGGAGAGTTTGTGCTACTTTCTTGAGGTGCGATCCTGTCCACTAAATTCGATTCTTGAACAGGCAAATTACTAATGTCGTTATTAATATTTTTCACAGATAATACATTCTTTGAACCGTTCTGTTCGGTATTTTTTGACAATTTTGACCTTTTTGGCTCATTACTAGTCCCATTATTTAAATTTCGATTTAAGACGCCATTTTGAACAACATTAGTTTTGACAGAAGTGTTCGCACCTAATTTGCTACTCTTTTTGCCATAAATTTGGTTACTATTCTTCTCACTAATTCCGTTATCAACCAATGAGGCTCTCCCTGTTTGCTTAGACCGATTAACAGTTTCATCAGAATTTCTCAAAAGAGATGTCGAATTGTTTGAGTTGTGATTGGGAATGATGTTATTCGTCATATGGGCCAGCTGTTGAATGTGACTATTTACATTAGAGTCGGACAACTCGTCAGTGGCACTGTTGTTTTGTGGTTCAGCAGTAGATGTGTCATTGTCTATATTACTTCTATTGAATTCAGAATTAGTAGAGGAACTGTTTTGTTTTAGTAAAGTCGTGCTCATACTTTGAGAACATGGTACATTTGCATCTGTTTGTAGAGTGCTGAATGGAATCGTCGAGTTCATCGGGACTGCTTCGTTGATACTATTTACTGTAGTTGGAACAAAAACTGTTGGTTGTGTATAGGGAGTAACAGGGAGACTAAGAGAACGAAGAGAGGCAACTGAAGGCGAACGAATCATCGAACATTGAAAAAGATTGCTTGAAGTAGGTGACAAATTTCCATAAAGTGGAGAAGAGGAAAACACAGAACTGTTGACAAGATTGGACATATGGGTCGTAGCTGAAACTTGACCAGATTGGGGATGATAAGCTACAGGGCGATGAATAAGAGCACACCCTGAAGATGGGCCCGGATTTGAAGGTAATATATTGATGACTGGATTCGGAGGTTGATACAGGCCAGTGTTCGAGTGCGAATTTAAGTAAGGTAGACCAAACAAAGAAGACACAGGCAAATGATTAGCTCTTTGGTTGATCAGACTGTACGAATTTTGATGAAAGGGTGGAGCTGTATTAGACAGGAGAAACGGAACAGATATTGGCGATGAAAAGTTTGGTGAACTTAGAGGAGCAAATGTGCCCGAGATAGGTTGATAATGCAAAACGGGTGTGTTAAAAGGAGAGACGTTGATGTAATTGAGTGGTGTTGATGAATCGGAAAGAAATGTGTTCTCCGGCGTTGGATGAACAGATTGATTGGACAGATTCGAAGAGGAAGGGAACAGATGGTAAGGTTGGTGTGGATACATTAACGATTGATTCGAACGAGGCAGACAGGAGTTGTTCAAATTGATCAGTGGAGAGGTGTGATTGTTGGCAAAGATGACACTGTTCGAAAGCATCGAGTTGTGCATATTAGACTCGTTACCGGTAGATTCCATCCGCGTTTCTATAGTTTTTACTTCATATTTGCGAATTATCGATCTAGATTTCTTGGGCGAATCACCGATTGAGTGATTTAATTGCTGTTTTTCTTTAGGTTTATTGCGGTTAGGCCGTTTTTTTGCTTGTTCCGCAACGTTTATGTTGGAAGTAATCGATTCGGTTTGGTAATTTTGAACACTCACCGAAGATGAAAATGTATTTGGCTGTGTTGATAGAAGAGCAATAGATCCAATAGAATTTGAGCCCAAATATGGATTTGTGCTTGAACAAGGGGTAAATGCAGACGAGGATGGAGTTGATGCTACTTGTGGAGTCACAGCTTGGGTTTCAATACCAATGCGCTGTTGATTGGTTGCCGATTTACCTTTGACAGTTTTGTTGCCATTTAAAAGTTCAGGTACAATGTTCTGCTGTTGGTATTCTGTAGAAATGGTCTCTACAACGGTATTGTGGCCTCTTAATTTCACATGTTTTACTGTAGTTTTAACAGTTGTCTTGCTCAACTTTTGTTCACTATTCACATTGGATGAAGAACCAGGTGAAATTTCAAAGTGTTGCTCCACTGTACTAGACCATTGGTCGCTCACTACCTGTTCAATAGTTTCGGACACTGTGGAAATGGGGTCTAGATATAATTTGGGCTGCTGCACATCAAACGAATTGCGCTTCGCTATTCGCGTTTCAGGCAGATATGTGGCCGCCATCATGGCGGATGCGTTCAAACTTGCCATTCGTTTACACCTTCGGGTATCAATAATTTCGACATCTTTATCTACCAAATTCCGCTTACGTTTCCGTCTTTTTTTCTTGCTTACAATACTCCTCGGTTGCTTGTTCGTTAACCTTTTCTTCGATGCTTGTTTTCCCATAGAAGTCGAAAGTTGATTTGATTCGCTTGACCTTCGTTGAGAAATTTTAGGTTTAGGATTTTTTGACTTAGAAGCAAGCTTTGCATTTTTCGATTGAGGTGAGTTTTTTTGTTGAGATTTATTTACATTAGAACTATCGCGATCATTGCCACACAAAACTTTTACTTTTGCACTCGCATTGAGACTTGCAACTCTATGACCCCGTTTTCTGTGTAAAATCGATTTATTATGACTGATCACCCGTTTTCGTTTGTTTTTAACTTGAGTCTTATTTTTTGAATTCAACATACTTGAAGTGATTTTGTTGCTAAATTTCTTGTTTCTAATACTTGACTGCATTTTGCTAGTCGAAGGCAAATCTATAGCAAAATCAGAACTAGATTCTCCATTCGTAATTAAAGTTTCACTTTGTTTCGAAAGTTTCTTTTGTTTTGGCTCTTTAACATCCTTTACATTTTTTATTTTGTCAGGAAGAGAAGAGGTATTGCTCCTTTTAGTTGCACTATTAAGAGATTCTGCGTTCTTTTTAGCAATGCACGGTTGTTTTCCCTGTCTCGGTTTTTTAGTAACAGTTGGTTTTAGACGAGGCCTTCCTTTGGGCCTTTTTGTAGATATTTCGCCATTCACTTTTCGAGTTTTATTTTGCACTATTGTGTCCCTGTTTGAATCATTTAACAAAAGCTGTTTTGGTTTCCTCCCTCGTCTGTTTCCGTTATTAGTCTCTTTGGTCATATTCTGCTCATCTTTTTCAGAATTAATTATATTTTTCCTACCTCTTCTTTTTGTTGGAACATTTTTATTCTGTGTTGCATTTTTCTCAGCTAACTTTAGCTTACTTTTCACGACTTTTGATTCAGTCACATTTCCGTTAAGAGGTTTGTGTTTTTTAATACTGACATCTTCATTTGTATAATCTTTTAATTTTTTCTTTTTATTCATGATATAACCGCATCAATATATTATATCTAGCAAAACAAATAACAAATATTATTAAATCATAATAATAACAAAATAAACATTACCATTGCACTGACCCAGTTTAAAAATGTAATATAAGTTTTAGCGTAATAGGTCAAGCTTATAATAAATAAGCTATAAACAAAAAACTCAGTAATAATAAATAAAATATATAACAAAAATTAAGTAAAAAATTAACTTATGATTAAAAATAATAAATAACAAATGAAAAAATCACTGTTTGATTGAAGAAGATGGATGGTAAAACAATTTTCAGTGATTTTCTAAATAGATGAAGTAGATAAGGCTCAAAATGAGCTTAACAAAAGCAATATTTGGTTGGTGCTAAAGAAAAAGACGTGTTGACCGAAAGATCGAATCAATATTCCTTCTGGCACCTATTGAACTTGTCTTGAAGCATCAGTTGAGGCGACGTTTACTTTTACGTCACGCACATACACAGTGGAGATAAGGCTCGTTTGGTAGCGGTTCAGTCGTGATGCTATTCCGATCAATCTGAGAAGCAAGCAAAGAAGCAGTTTGTGAGTAATATAGGCAAGCATATATAGGCGACGTAGATGAAGTTGCACTAGGACTGCGCTTGGGAGCGATGCTGAGGCGTCACTCGGCACTCGGTCAACTGGAGGTCCCTCTTTGAGAAGCCTAGTTACACTGAGCCGGCATCTCTGGTTTGGTCTGGACCGATGGGCCACAAGGTGAGCGGCAGGTGCAGTACACTGTACAGTTGAGGGACCTCACTGCGTACCGTTAGTTTGAGATCACATCAAACATCGCACGGGACAAACGACTTCCATTTAACTGTCCTCCTCCTTCTCATTGCCCTCGCTCATTTGGCCACCTCACACTCTGCCCCTTTCAGTAGGCAACAGTACGCATGCTCAATGGCCGCGAACAAACCTCGCCCTTTCCAGTGAACCACTACTACGGCCTATTCACACATGAGATATCTGCTTTTGGCGGCTTATTCAAATTTCAATTTCAATTTATTTAATGTCTAACAAAAACAATTGCTGCACTTTATGTTTTGTTTGTCGCAGCACATCAACTGCCATTGATCTCGTTGAGTTCTTTCTCGATGATTGTTTTGTATTCCTCAAATCCTCCCTGGAGACACGTTACTGAGCCATTACTACAATGCCACAATTCTTTGCAAACTCCTTGTATTAGATTTTGGTCGTGAGTCACCAATATGACTCCGCCAGTGTATTGATTTAATGCTTTGGCTAATGCCTCCACTGTTTCAATGTCGAGATGATTGGTTGGTTCATCAAGAATTAACATATGCGGACTATAAACAAACAAAAATTATAAATTGGTTAATTATTACGAATTACGAAAAGTAGAACTTACTTTGATAGAGTCATAGCTGCGAAAGCAACCCGAGACTTCTGTCCTCCAGATAAAGTTTGCAACGACTGAAGGCCTAGGTCACCAGTAATACCGAAGCCTCCTAGATATCGCCGATAATGTTCCTCGTTTTTGCCTGAAAAATTTACATGTCATAAAACAAAATGAGCAAATTGAGTCTTACCTGGATCTTTGTTTGCCATAAACTGAATTGGATTTTGATTCATGGTTAGTTGATCAACGTGGTGTTGAGTGAAATAACCAATCGCGAGATTGCGGTGAACGTGCCTAATTCCAGATTTTGGCTCAAGCTCACCTGTCAATAGTTTGAGCAGAGTGGTCTTTCCCGACCCATTATCGCCTACAATACAAATTCGAGATTGAAAGTTGGCATTCAAATTAATACTCTTGAGAATAGTTCGCTCAGAATAGCCAAAAGTAACACCGTCAAGTTGTAAAATTGGAGGTGATAAATTTTCCGGGTTTGGAAACCTTAAAATGACAGGAGGATCAAATTCCACAGCTTCCAAGTCTTCCAATTTGTCTAGTGCTTTTATCCTACTTTGTACCTAAAATAAAAAGTCATCAATTGCCAATTTGGGCGCAGAACTTGAACACTAAACATACCAGTGAAGCTCTTTTGCTATTGTAACGGAACCGATCGATAAACTCTTGAGTATGTTTGCGGTGCATCTGCTGAGCTTCATATTCACGCTGTTGATTCTTTAATTTTTCTGTCATTGAAGCTATAAAAGATTCGTAATTTCCACGATAATTCTCGATTTTCTTTGAATGAAAATGTAAAATGCTATTGGGTACATCGCTAAGAAATTTCTTGTCGTGAGACACAACCAAGAGTGTTGATTGCCAATTATTAACCAAATAGTTGGTTAGCCAAATAATGGCCTTCATGTCAAGCATGTTAGTAGGTTCGTCTAGTAGCAGCAGGTCTGGCTTGGAGAAAAGAGCTCGAGCAAGTGCAATTCGCATTCGCCATCCACCGGAAAAAGTTTTCGTAGCTCGAGCTTGCATTTCAGGAGTGAAGCCCAAACCAGCCAATATAATAGAAGCTCGAGCAGGAGCTTTGTCAGCTTCAATTGCAGTTAACTCAAGATACACTTCGTTCAATCGCGCCGATTCATCCATTGTGAGGTTGCTTTTCTGTGCCAGAGACTGTTCTTCACTCATTAACTGATTCCTCTTGACATCACATTCTAAGACAGAATTGAGCGCGATAGTCTCGTCGCCTATGACTTCTTGTTCAACATGAAGAATGCTAATATGAGAAGGAATCACAAGTGAACCGTTCGAAATCATCTTGAGCAGGGTGGATTTTCCAATGCCATTCCTGCCACAAAGGCCATATCGCAGACCATAGCCTAAAATAAATTGTCATTAGAATTGGACAAAAATGTACAATCAATTTACTTAGATTCAATTCGGCCCCTTGAAGCAAAACGTGGCTGCCAAATGATATGTCAAAGTTTTCAATTTTGACGTCTTTCGTTTTGTTCACACCACCTGCTTCTTGTTTCATTGTTTTCTTTGATAAAACCTGAGAAGCGGTAGCTTCCATGCTTGTAATCGGAACTGTAACTTCATTAGGCACAATTAAATCGCGCTTTTCAGCCTTTTGTTTCAGTTTTTCTTCTGCCTTTAGCAACTTTTTAGCATCAATTTTTGATGCTACTTCTTTGCCTGAAGTCCATATTGACTTCCATGCTTCTTCTTTCACTTCAAATCCAGAAGCCATTGAGCCAAGATGAATAGGCTGAAGAAGTTTCTCCTCATTGTGATCATCATCATCTCCATTGCAATTGAGCACATTATACAGTTTTAAACAAATAGTTTCAATTTCGTTCACCGAAGACTTAACCCTGTTTGAAAGAATATCGTTCACACAAGAAGTGAGCACTTCACCAATTGCTTCTTGAACTTCATCAGGCGAATTGTACGATTCAGAAGTTAAAACAGCGACAATATAATCAGTCAAGTGTTGGTCAATGTTGGGAATGTGGTCGAGTATGACATGTGAGATGTCTGAAGTAGCCATGTGCACTGAGATTTAGTGGCTCGAATATTATTGAGAATTCAAATCAATTTCAGTATATCACAGAATCACATTTAGCCAAGCGTAAATCAGTAATGCAAGTATAAAGCCAATCGCTCATTAGCCACATGCTCAATCATATAATGGCAATATCCGCTGTGCTGACTATTGCTACCAAATCAGCTGACGAGCTTTGAGTGTGCGCACAGCAAAGCTTTGTTTATACTTGAAAGCAAGCGCTCTCAAAACTTGATTTAGCTTTGATTTGAATAATGATACTAAGTATTATTGAATTACAATTTAATTTGTCAACACATTTACAACACATTTATTTGTGACAACAATTTTAATTTGAAACAACGAACTATTTCACTTGATTTGACACAACTCAACAGACAATCTTGTGAGAAGTCTTGAACACCAAGTGCACTCGTTCTGACCAATTATCGCCTGTTGGTCTGTTTCGTTGGTTTCTTTTGGTTGGGAGTGTCATTCTCACAGAAGTATACGTATAACATAATGAAGATGAGGATGAATATCGAGGTGATTATGAACGTGCTCGAAACAATATTTAACACGACAACCGCCTCGTCATTGTGCCAAGTGGAACTTTCCTTGAGTGCGTTTACCGCTTTGCTCGATCGCGAGTCCATTGCTTTGCTGTTGTCCGATATTTCACAAGATACTTTATGGAAACTTTAACCAAAACGAACTGAATAATTAAAGTAAGAGGGTGAGTTATTACAAATAAAGTTTATTTAGAAAATCGAATTTTACAATGAAAATGAGTGTCACACTCGAACTTGTGCATTATAATAAATGTTACAATACAAAACAAATTAATTTGCCCATGCTCGCAGATTTAATCGAGGTATTTCGCTTGTTTGGCATGAAACTTTAGGGTTGCTATATAAAGAAAGGATAGTTTGTTTTAGATTGCCACAAGAGGTTTGTTGTACTTACTTTCCATTTGGCATTAAGAACACATTAGGCTGCATGAGTCCAATTTGACTGTTGTCACACAAGATGCGCGCCAAACTAGCCTTCTTGATTTCGGCAAGTTGTGTCGGAGTAAACGAGCCTGCTTGGTTGGCATTTTCATACCAAAAACGATCGCCTGCCTTTATTCGTCGGAACTGTTCTCCAATTATGCAGGCAAAAGTTGGTCCAACTACTGCTCCTGGTAAGATTTTCTCAGATGAACCCGCTATGAACAAATCAATATCTTCTACATCACGGTAAAGCTGCCGCATTACATCGGGCACCTGTGGATTGGAGAAGACTCGTTTCAAATCTTCGAATGAGTTGATTCTGGACAATCCACATATTTCGCGATACTTGACATAGCCAGGAATGCCATGATCTCTGCCTCGTTGGATGTTCAGTGCTACCAGATCTAGACCAAATCGTTTACCAGCAATTTGGAAAAGATGATTGGTGATTTCTTTACTAAAGAAATTATCGACTGACCAGTGGTTAGTTTTTTTAAAAGCACTTTGGTTAGCACTTACAGTTCTGAATAGCTTGTCCAGTCAAGCCTGCAATTCGCATTTCGTATCCACCTTTGTGGTACAGAATTTGTGGATTGTTAAACTGGTCTCGGAGTAAGACCTGATTTAGGACTCGATTGTCGGCCGAGTTGAGGTTGAGAGTGCCCTGAATGAGTGAATGCAGTCGATATGCAGCAGTACTGAATTCGTTGAGGACACTCACGTCGATGATCGGGTTGTAATCATTGCTATAGCCTGAACTGAGCGGCAAGCCAAAGTGGGCCAGTGCTCGTGGTCCCAATATTAAAGGAACGAACTCGTTGTAGATGATGTGTTGGAACATCGCAACCACGATTCGCTTGGTTTCTTGATATATCATCTCGTCATTCCAGGAAGGATTCAATTGACTGAGCACTCGGGCAATGCGGTTGTGTTCTCGCAAAAAGGCCACGTGCAACACTGCCAAATCGATCACTTCATTTACACGACTGTCACCCCCAAGGAAACATTTCATCTGTGAATTCTTTGGTAATTGGCAGTTTGTATCGTTTGTTTTTAGGGGCAAATGTTCTTCGTTATTTATAATTGAAATTCGCAAACGACCTCCTCGGAATTCTCGCAAATTGTTGGCTTCACTTAGTGAGGCACCATATATGTTATTGCCGTCAAGGTAAGAAGACAGTTGGTTCAATTGCTCCCTAGGACCGAATCGACACTTAGGGTTCACTGCTGGTGCTGAACGAACAAAGTTGATGCATGCTTGTGATTCGGATCTAAGGAAACTGTCTTGAGCTGGGACCGGAATTACGAAACAGGATGGGTGCAGCAGTCTTGGGTTAGCCAGTACCTTCTCGTCACAGCAACTAATTTGTTCATCATTGTGGGCTATATATATATGGGCTATATGGTTAGAGGACAATTCTTTTACCCATTATACGTACTTTTAGTAATTCCTGTTCGCGTCAAGTCATGGTCCACGAATTGACCAAATTGCATCAGCAACAGCGAATACTTGTTGTTTTCAATGTTGGCTTCTGGTGCAATGCTTAAAGATATCAATCTTGCATTGGCCAATTGGCTGCCATCCTTTGCCCTGCGAGGCTCGTTTACTCCGTCCCCATACTCTGGAGGTAAAAGTCGGCCGAAGGTGCTAACTGCCTTTCCCTGAGCTGGGTTCACCAGATTATTGCACGTGCCGTCGGGCACTCGGTACACGGTGTTGTTGCACGTAGGCGTGGGCCCGCAAAGACCGGCAAAGTTAGTCTTGCGGAGATCAAAGTTGCTGTTTGCAATATCTTCTGGGGAGAGATTTTCCCTACACAAACATGATAATTGACATGGATCAGTAAGCGTGGAGTAAGATCAAATGGACATGTGAGTTGGACTGAAAAAATATACCTTTTGGAAAAATTGATGAATCCTTGCAACACTTGGAATGCGTTCTGCATTTCCTTTAGAGTGATCTCATTGCCACCGAAGAAGTTTTGGTGAGAAAATTCTTTTGTGTTTTGCTTGGGGAATATTTCATTTCTTTCTAGTTCATTCTCGAGGCGTTGTAAATTGTCGATTATGCGTCTCACTTCGTTTACTTCCACCTTGATGGTTTGTCTGGTCACTTTGCCTGTTAACATGAGAAAAGGTCATTCGAACTGTAGATTGTGCAGCACTAAAGTGCATTAGAAGCATTACTTTGAACATTTGACAGCTGTTGGTCGCAACAAATTCCGGTAAATCCACTGTCCATCATGCAGAAACGATTAGGCGATGATTGTCCGCTCTTGCAGTTGTAGTAGTACTGACAGCTAGCAGAACCACATTCTCGTTTTGGTGTGAGTGCACTTGGGAAGTTAGGGAATGAATTGCTGCTTGCCGGCAAGGTCTCAGGTAAGGCCGCATAAGAGATTGCTGCACTTTTGCTATTTCTGCAACCTTGGGTGATCTTAGACGATAATTCTCTACTTGGTACACTTACCTGGTGTGAAGCACCCGAAAGGGTTTGACCTATAGCTCTGGTTGTGGTATAGTTGAGCAGCTTCTGCTAGGACCGACAGCAAGGCCAGTAAAAGCGCGAAGCAAAGCACTGTAAGGCGCATGTTTCCCTGCATACACTTGGCGGCATTCGGCATGTGAACCGTAATTAAACATCACCACGAGACGAAATCACTTTTGCTTTTATATCGTTTGTGCGATCCGGTTTTCTGAACTAGTTACATGTCGAACCCGACGCAATCAGATGCGAAAGGGAAAACATTTGCTGCTAAGATATCGATCTAAACTGATGTGCTTCGTAGTATGTCTTATTTATTTGCAACATTTGCCCCACGACGTGAATACATTTCAACTTCGAAGGTCGTGAATCGCGATTGTAAGGGGTATTCAAACTAGTGCTAAATATAACGGTGGCTAGGAGGCAACTAATCAGTGGTCAGTGCAACTGAGCATCGATCACTCAGTCAGTGTCAGTGTCAGTGCCAAATGCCTTCGGCATTGAGGCCATCTGTCTGGAAAGCTATCTTAGTTAAACTCGGTGCAATGAATCCTACTGAGGACTTCTTGACAGTGGCCACCAGTGACACCAGTGACACCAGTTAATCGGTTGGCACACCGACAGACTGGCTCAGCTACTGGTAGCACTGATGCTCATAGATATAGACGAAACAATTGCTCAGACAATCCAAGACAAGGACGGCAATAATTAAGTGTTACGAGTGCATGGTGCACTGGCGTTGGTGGCAGCTCGACAGCTTCATTCGAGTGCCTCCTCTACATATGTGCTAGTGGGAAGTTAGCCTCTAGCAGTTGCATCTTCACTATGAGTTTAATTAATAATTAAATTATTACTCGAATTGAATTGAATTTGTTTGCCTCCACAGACACGATAGCCTCTTTTCAAAGATTGAGGTTGCGATAACAATGATAAGGATGCAACATTGTGCATATATGCCCAGCTGCAATTAGTCAGAGTGATTGGTGAGGCCGATTCCTGTTGCGATATGGTTTCACTTTCAGGATGTGTCCAGATTGACCAGGGTCTGTTCAGGCTGTGACTGTGACTGTGGTTGTCCCTTTCCCCCGAAGCTATAATCCAAGTAGTCTGGTGGATTCGCATTAGTCGGCTTGGTCGAATCGGTAAGGAGGCTCGAGTTCTGGTTCGATAATTTATCCATCTCGGGAAGAGGTTTGTACTGATGGTGACCCTTCTTCTCACCTTCCAGCCAATAGGTGGTCATACTTCCTTTTCCCTAATTGAGGGACAACATCAATGAAAACATAAATTTGATTCAAACATGAAACTAACCTTAATTTCCACCTCTCCTCTCAAAGCTATGATGAATGTGTTGAACGTGTCCAAAAGTTTCTTAGTTGACTCCGAGATGTGTATTTTCAACGGTTCCCCTTTAACAATTAACGTAGTTATCATTAGTATCAATATTATAATAAACTCATGCAAGGCCTACCGTAGGTTTCCATTCTCGAGGCGGTGTTGACCGTGTCTCCAAAGAGGCAATACTTGGGCATCTTCAGCCCGACTACGCCAGCCACACATGGTCCACTGTGGACTCCGATTCGAAGTTGCAGTTTCTTCTTGGGCAAATGTCTAATCTTGAAAGCAGAGAGAGCTTTTCGGAGATTAAGTGCCATTGAGCCAATCTCCTTAGCGTGGTCATTGCCATTTCGGATTGGCAAGCCCGAAGCAACCATGTATGCATCTCCAATGGTTTCCACTTTGTACACGTCGTGAATGTCGATGATTGCATCAAAACACGAATAAAGATCGTTCAACAAGTCTACCACTTGCATTGGGTTCGATTCCGCCGACAAGGAAGTGAATCCAACAATGTCCGAGAAGAAGATAGTGACGCACTCGTACGATTCTGGCTTCACATGTGCTCCTCGCTTCAACTCGTCTGCAATGAATCTCGGTAGCAGTTGGTACAATAACTCTTCCGTCTTTTGCTTCTCCTCGATAACTGATTGAGTCTTTTCTTCTACGATTCTTTCTAAGTTTTGAGAATATTGCTCCATTCGGTTGAGAAGATTGTCTAAAAAGTTTCGACTCGAGATGCCTTGAGTAATCTTCCTCAGTTTGGGCTTAATTAATTGAAAATCAGGTCGAACGGCTGGTTGCTCTGACCAGCATTCGTGCATCAGCGAGAGCAATTCTTTGGAGCACTCATCAGGAGCTACCTCTGGTCTAAAGGGAGGCGCTGTGCCCATCCGAACTCGGTCTAAGATCTCGTTTGGCTCGTAGACTATCTTTTTTCGGCCCAGTCGTTCCAACGACTCGAATGGCGCGCTGCGAGTGATGATCTCTTGCAGGATGATGGCAAACGAATAGACGTCTCCCTTCTTCGAGCCAGAATTGAGAGGGTCTTTCGATCGTAAGTGCTCTTGAAGGGAGGTGATTAGAACTAGAACTTTGACAAAAAGGATAAAAGGCAACACTCACCAGGGGCAGTCCAGAATAGCGCTCGTGGGTTAATGTCTTGTTCTCTAACTATCTGCGAATGCAATGATCGGAGTCCGTAATCGGCGATTTTCACCATGAAACGGCCGTCTACCACGCAATTGGTTGATTTGAGGTGTCCGTGGAAGTCAAGCAAACTATTGTGGAGGAAAAGCATTCCTTCCACAATGTCGGTCATCATTGAATACTTAAAGGTCCAGTCGATCTGAATCTTCTCGGTCTCCAAGAGGTCCCGCAAGCTTCCTCGCACCATGAGTTCGGTTATTGTGGCGTAGTTTGGCTCTTCCACACACAGTCCGATGAATCGAATCAAATTTTCGTGAGTCAAGTCGCGCATCTAGATAAGATAAGATTAGCGCTAATGATTCATAAGCCACGTACCTGTTTGATCTCCACCAACAA
Source organism: Rhizoglyphus robini (assembly GCA_023373905.1). Taxonomy (NCBI): domain Eukaryota; kingdom Metazoa; phylum Arthropoda; class Arachnida; order Sarcoptiformes; family Acaridae; genus Rhizoglyphus; species Rhizoglyphus robini. Next base: position 4,530,687 of record JAKIJQ010000001.1, on the reverse strand, counting down.
TAGTCTATTCACGACCAGCTTTTTAATCTGTAACGGTTTGAAGGCAATCTTAATACCTTTGTACAAGCCCACATTAACGGTATCGATTTCGCCAGCGGCACTTATCAGTGAATGACCAATTGATCCACCTATTTTGAGTGAAGATGTTTTGCCCGACTGGTAACCATCGGTCTCGGATATGGTCAAGGACATGGCTGACTTGTGGCCTGATTTTGCTTGGTTTGGGAAAAGAATGTCTTCGTATGATACTTTCCACCAGTTGTCGTTCAGATCTTGTTCCAATCTGATCTTTTTGTAGGCGAATAACGAGAAGCCTAGTGCAGCGATGGTAACCACCACGAAGGTGATCAAGATTGATGCCCAGATGGGGAAGGACTCTGGAGAGACAGATAGTGGATGAGAATGGAACTAACTTTAAGCTAGAATACCTTTAGGCAAACAATGCAATGCTTCCCCTGAAAAGCCGCAATCAGGTACATCGGGTGGGGGACCCTTATTTTTGGGCCAATGAATTTCAACGCCAGGGAATTTGTCCATAATTCGTCTGGCGCCAAAGTATGTTGCCACAGGTCGCATGGTGCCAGTTTCGGGGTCCAAGTCATTCAAGGTGTAATCCACTTCTCGATCGCCATTCTCGTTCATTATGATGTCGCCCGTTAAGCCTGCTTTTGGTCAGGAATTGGGGAAAGAAAATTCAAAGAAAATTCACTTTATCCGATTCTCCATGGAAACATCATGGGTAATATCGGTGAGTCGAGTGCACTGCTACTTATAATACCATTGGGAAAGGACAAATTCCACAGTCGACGCACCAGAGACCGACCGTCTCGAACATCTGCATTCACTGACAATGTATAGTTGTATGCCCAGGAAAACATCATGACGCAATCGTAAAATGCAGCCACGATTGGGTTTACCTAGAAGAACAAGTTAGTCACGAACTGATAGTGGACACAGGAATAACTTGCGTTCTCATGGTTAGCGATGCCTCCAAACTCCTCGGAGGAGACCTTGGTCACTTTGTGCACGAAGCTGGTGTACTCCGGTGAGGTGGGCACTCGGACGGCCAGCATCATCAACGATTCATACATTTCTCGAGCAACCTTGTTACGTCGATCTCCCGGTTTGTACCAGGAAAAGTCGCTAGCGGAACCTGATTGCTTAATGAGCTCCACTCCAAAGAATACGTAATCTCCGTTGCCCATGCCGAGTTCGTGTGCCTCGAGCATTATGTGTCGAGTGAGTTCTCCGCTGGTCACCAAAACAATAACTGAAACAAAGCAAACTTACTCATATATTTCCACTCGCAATTGCTTACTTCTGGCTGCTCTGCTGGACTGCCTGAGCAGTTTTTTGTAGTTAATGGTTGCATTCGCCTCTTTTCGGTTGAAAGTTTGCACGTCGAAGGCAATCTCATATCCAAATTCGGTCTCCTTAAATATGGTCTGCATGCTCAGTTTGACTAACGTGTTCGAAGCTTCTGTTTCGTCTACAATCAGTGAGACATGATGCCAATCATATTCTCGGAAAATCTTCACCATGAAGTGAGACACTCGATCTGGCACAAGTGAATTTAACGAGTGATAGCAATGAGAAAGTGAATAGAAACCGTACCTAACGAGAAGGACATTCGCGACAAGGTGGTGAAGGTTCGCTTATTGGAAAATTCTACGCCAATTCCACCTGCAGTGAAAACTGGCACATTCCAGTAGGATGCCATTCGAGCCACCGGGTCCAGAGCGATAGTGCAAATGGGTCCGATGAAGACATTCACTTTGCTGGTGTAGTACTTTTCTGCTGCCAGTGCGCCAAGCACATTGTCGGAACATTTGTTGTGATCCTTGACGGGCACCAAGTTGAATGATAGTAATGGATATTTTTTGGTCGCATCTTTGATCGCAAGTTCAAGGGTTGGTTTGAGAATCTCGTAATAAACAGGCAATTCATTCTGATCAGAGATCAACATCACTATATTGATCACATCCGAGCCGGATGTAACCAAATCTGTGTTGTTGCTCTGCCTTCGATGCAACGAAGCAGCATTTGACCGCGGTTCTTCATTCACTTTGACACTAGTGCCAAGGGCACAAAGTGCGGCCAAAACGGCCAGATAACACTGACCGGAGCTCCAAGTGACCATCTCGAAAGTCAACCGGTCAATTAAGAGCCAACGACGCGAACTGACATTTAAAGACTTCCAATGTCCTTTGGACGTGCCCACTTGGACATTCTATTTGTCCTCACTGCCTGGCTATGTTTCTATTAGATTGCTCCTTATCGTCTAAATTGTTTGCTTTCTAGTTTATGTCAGATAGTGCCACAGTTTGCTCAATTCCGAATAAAGACTAGACAAACAAGGTCCAGGAAAAGGCTATCCTCACTGCTGCATAATTGCTGCTTGTCCACTTGACCATTACTGCGAGGCAGTTAATGCATTAATACAATTGAAACACGACACGACCGTGTCATTTGTTTACCTACTTTAATTAGAATCAAATTAACCATACCCTTGCCTAGTGGCCAAACGACGAATGGCTCTTTTTGCCAATTTTGGCAACGGGAGCAAACTTGTTAATTACTCGGCTGCAAATACAAACCACACTAATGAAGCAATTTCAAATTTCCAACTGCGTCTTCATTTGGACAAAGTCATTTGGCTCAGGTAATTTATCTAAATTGGCAAGTCCAATTCTACCCATGTCACATTTCAAAGTGATAATGGTGCTTTGGTACTTGAATTGACCAAATTAGGCAGTTAATATCGATTGCATTTTCCATTCGCTTTATGCTACTAAGATTGTATTAGCAATGAACCATCGATTTGTAGAATTTTTGAAGTGAAACCAGTCAGTCGGTCAAGGTATAAAACTGCCCTTATTCTAATGTAAAATTATGACCAATTTTTAACCAGTTCAAAAATTTGAAGCACGGGGAAATGACACTTGTCAGGAGGTTGGCATGACATGCCAGCGCGCGTTGAACACTTTCTTGAGTTATCGATCAGAGTTCAGTGGCGCCACCCGAGTCATGGCTCGAGTATCACTTTGGCTCATAATGGCTCTCGTTACGAGTCAATGAAATATCGACATAATTGCGTGCACCTATTGTGAGTCGCAAGAAGTGAACCAAGGACCGAGGAGAATCAATTTTTAATAGAATTTAAAGAGTAATTTATTTGTGCTTTGATCGATACTGCAAATTACTAAGGAAGCATTTATTGAAGTCGCCCAGAAGCAGGTAGGCAAGCACTATGATAGACAGTCTCAAACGATGAGCATATTCACTAAAATGCAGTTCATGTGCCTCGCCAATTAATCAACAATCCCGATTATGCCCACAAAACGACATGTCCGCTAAAAGTGAGCACAACAGCGAAACTGAGGCCAGCATCCGAACCGTGTCAGACTTGCCTCAGGTGGACAATTCAGATTTTGATACGAGCACTGAAGAAAATCAAGTGTCCCAACCAGTGTTCGAAGCCGAACCATCGCTCGATCGAATAAGTATTTTCTCAATTGGCTCTAGTCCAAGTCAAACGGCCGAGAATCAAACAGAAGTGAAAGAAGTGAAGAATGTCAGTGTGGAATGCAGCAGTCACAATGAAGAAAGCCAATCAATTGAGATGGAAAAGCCACCATCAACTCCAACAGCAGAGGAACAATTTGTGGATCCAAACTCGATGACCATCACGAGCAGTAGCAACTTGGACTCGGTTCGAAAGGCAGAGTCAATATCTGTCAAAATGGACAGTTCTAACTCGCTGTATGATAGCAACGAGAAATTGGTTTTCTCCCGAAGTACAAGCGAATATTGTGAAATTGTCGGTGAGCAATCTGCTTTTTGGAAGAATCTTTTGTTGGTGAGTATGTTACCTTACGCGGCTGTGGGAGTACCTGTGGGCAGCATCTTCCAACTCTCGCAACAACAACACCCAGTGTCCACCTCCAAGCAATGGCTCAAGTTTTTGTTCTCTACCCCAGTGGCAATCGGACTTAATTTGGCGGAGTTGCTAATGGTGATTATGCTAAACGTATACGTCACCTACCTATTTGTAGGACCTTTGTACGCCTTGGTCGGTCACGGACAAATGTCCGAACGACTGATTGCTCTTTCGGTGCATCTCTACGAAGTGATCCCTTTGCTGATGGGCCTAAACTTAGTTTGGCCTAAAGGCTACTCTGTGAGCAACATTGTTCGAGTGCTTGACACCAAGATGTCTTTCAAAGAGAAAGAACCTAAAACAAAATTGTATCTTGGCCTTTCCAAAATGGCTTCTTCGTATGTTTGTCTTGTAGTGTTAACCATTGGCAGTATGATCAGTTTTGAATGGAAAAGCGCCAACTTCTACATGACCGAATTGAGGTCCGACTTTTACTATCATCTTGTGACTCGTTTTTTCTTAATGCTTATCGTCCCTGTTTATCTGACAATCATTTCGGTAAGCAAACAGTCCTTGAGCAGTAATGGACCATTACTAATGTCTATGGTGCTTGCAGGGAGTGCATCGCCGGATATATTGCCTCAACACTTACATTCGCTCAATGACGGAAGACATTGCTTCGATCAGCTTGATGGACTTGCAACGGGTGAAGAACATTTTCAAGCAGAACGCGGACGTGGTCTGTAGTGTTAATTCAGTATTTAACCTGCTTGTCAGTGATATCTTAATCATTGTGCTGATCAATGTTCTCAAAGACCTCTTCCAAGTGTTTATGCTCGTGGCATCACTCGATTCATTTTCCATTTCGCTTGAAAAAGGCTCAAGACAAATTGATCCAAAATTATTGTCCACGGCAACCAAATGGATTATTATTGATCTTGGGGTGGTTCTAAGCAAGTGCATCCTCCTTGGATTGACGGTGAGCAAAGTGAAAGATACCAACAAAGAGATCAAGCAGATCCTCTCGCACCTGCACGATCTGGCATCGAACTTCGTGGAGAAGCCATCTGAGATCTATCAATCGGTATGAAATACTTATACAATATATCTTTTTAGTAATGAATTCCATTTGTCATAGTTCTGTTTGGTCAAATACTATATTAAGACTCGCAATGAAAGAAGTGACAAGCCTGCAATACTTCGTCTGTATGCAGTCAAATGGATTCCTTGCCTTTCTTTACGTTAGGCTAATTTTTAGTGAGATACCCAAAAGACATGTAGAATTATATCTATAGAAGTATATAGATAGAATATATTCTAGTCAACTCGATTAGTTCATACAATATTGCTTACCCAGGTACAACATGCATACATAGATCTATTCGAATAACATGTTTAATCAAAATCACATTTAATTGACACTGATTGACAAGGAATAATGCGAAAGGAATGTTTTTGACCAGCAACACCGAACGCTGAGTCACTTATTTCACTAATAACAAATGAATGGGCTCCTGAGTAAGCAAAATACAATACTTTATCACACAACTGGCCAATCGTAAGATCGCATTGATGAAATCGTCTTCAAAGGCAATTAGTAATAGAATAGTCATGCTGACTTTAACGAGGTATTAAGGCAAGGCACAACCAAACGTTCCTAGTCAAGTGCGCATCAGGATGGAAGCCAATTTAGGAGCGACTTCGGCCTGCACGGCTGAACATTCGATCTGCTCCCCATCAATCGTCATGATGTCCGTAGAGTTGTCTGGCTCTAGCCTGAATGCTTTCACTGGTATGAAATGCACAAATGGTAACTTGACATGGCCGCCTTCCTCCAGAGCTAGTAAGAATTGAATGACCTGGCATGACGAGACACCCTCCTTGATGAACAGAAGATATATGGTCTGATCGTCAAGTTTGGAATCGGGTGCAAATTTAACAGACGAGTTAAGGTACCTTTGGTACGCAGCATAAACCAGCACAAAGTTGCCCCTTTCCACAACCCATGGCTCGCTCAAAGGACAATCTAGAGGTGGAATTGCGGCAGTGGCTTTCTCCACATGCAAATAGCTCAAAGTGCCGGAATACTTCTTCAAGGCCACACTTCGGTAGATGGACCATAGGGCAAACCGTGGTTCTCCCAGACAACGCAATCTTTCCGATTCGATATCTACATCCGCCATCAAGCCCCAACCGAAGGAAAGGAACGAGTAATACACTTTGTTGTTTGTGGTGATTCGAACGATATCCATTTCGATTGGCTTGCCTTTAATCACGTGGAATGTGCTGTCGAATATTTGGTTTGACGATTTGTTGCCATCCAAGTAAATGTGATTAATTGAATGGGCAAGACCATTGCCTGACCCTCCCGGAATGATGCCTAGATGAAAAGACGTCAGTGAAAGCACAAAAAAATGTAACATACTCAATGGAATAGGGATTTGCTTGCAGTCGGAATTTTCAATCAAATTTACGAAACCGTTGAGCACCTCAAAGAGAAGTCCATCACCGGAAAGCGTCACTACAGCCGAGTACGAGTCGGCCAAGTCGATGTTGCTCTCGATAAACTCAAATGCATGGTTGGCGTGTTTCGTTATCAGCATGTGATATTTCACGTTACAGTCCTCAAGTATTGGCTTCACTTTCTCTTCGAATATCTTAATGGTTCTGCCCTTTCCACTTCTGGGATTGAGGATAATTAACACAGGCTTACTGTTCGCGTGACCTTAGCGATAACGGGAACGAGTCAGTTTGTTTCCTTAAAGCTGAAGTTGCCATTACCTGTGTGGATCACAGACGAGAGCTTGCTTTGGAAAAGTTTCGCCTCATTCAAGTTGTCATCGTAGTCGGTGTGTGTGTTGATTAACAATGTGATTACTTTCCGCCGTCGACGCAAATTGGTTTTGCTCGGATAAAGTACCAGTTGAAGGCAGACATCACTCTCCAACACATGCCGGCCCTTGCTGCCTCTCAGACAAGATGACTTTTTCTGCGAGATCTCTTCGTAAGGAATAACCGCACAAGAAGCTATTTCATCAAACTGAAAAGACTCTGTGCTGTTTTTTCGATTGAGCTGAAATTGAAATGTAGTTAAATTAATAGTGACGGGAATAGATTTCTTCTTGAGTAATAACATGTAAGAAGCAGTCCAAATAAGTGAGTCATTGCTGACACTTTCTGAATGATTTTGAAAGTTTGCGTTGGTGACCAACATTTTGACGAGTTTGATTTTATTATTTTTGCAGGTGTTACATTTGTTGAAAGTCCATTTTGCATCAGTAAATTGATGATGGGCTCAGTCGTTTTGCTTTCAGTGATCAAATCGATTGACAAGACGAGTTACCACGACAATGTTACGTGTAACATTTGCCATTAAATGCCATGTAACAGGTGAGACTGTTGATAGAAAATCGGTAAATAATCAACTTGTTAGATGCGAACCACTGGCAATTTGAGAACAACAGTGATAGATGTCAAATGTGTTTTACAAACTAAGTGATTTATTGATAAAACATGACAAGTTGTGCAATGATAGAGAAGCAATATAAACAAACCCGAAACATGTGACTAGAGGGTAAATAAAAATGTCAATATTTTGGACAAATGTTAGAAAAACAGTACTTGATTTAAACTAATGCCAATATAACTAATGTATCAAACGTACGTAATTAGAGCTGTGCAAATTCCAAATAATCATATTGCGATAGTGGAAAGCAGTCAATTGTGTTCATTGGCAGTATCGCACAGATCACAGTGAAACATGAGATTAATTAAAATAAAGACAAGCAAGCACACGAGGATGTCGACATTGTGGAGTTGTTTGTGAGGAAGTTACTGGAAAGAGGCAAAAGTGCTTTATCACCGAGCAGTCACTATCACGATTAGAAGTAGTACCATAAAGTGAGGTGACATAATTTTTAGTGCGGTGCAATTTGAAACAAGTCAAAGGGAAACTCTGGCTGGTTATCTCGAGTTGTGATTGAGCGATGAGTTATCGTAGATGTAAATGCACACCAATTAATTGAATAGTTTGTGTACTTTTCAGGTGGACTCTTATGCAAATCGAGTGGAACACAAGTGGAGATAATGAGCTTCAATAGCGTCTATCTGATGACACTCACAATTTGTCAGCAAAATCACACGTACTGTCAAGCAGTAAGCATAGTAGTAAACAAACACATAAAGCACACCACACGGTACAACACAAACACAGCCAACAGACAGACCAGCACGAGTCGACGCGAGATGGACGCGATTGGCGATTGCAAGAATGGATTGATTCACTGCACTGCTTTACTGCAAGACTGGTTCCTCTGACAACAGGCCACGCTCCTACTAATCAAACATCGATGTGTGGCAATCGTTCACGGTTTACTTTCACTACTGACCTCTCATCATATGACGAGTCTCTTCTCTTCTCCACAGTTTCCTGTCTAACTTCTAGGTTAATTAGACTCGCGACAATAACAATGAGAGAAGAGTTTATTTTCCACAGACAAGTGCGTTCCGACATTTCACTATTGCTCAGGTGTAGTGAACGACCAGTTCGGCCCGGGCCATCAATCAATGCTGCCGAAGTTTGTTGGCAAAGTCAATTATTTGTTCTGATGAGCGCAATCTACTGATAATACATGTAGTGCACTATTTCAAGTTACACCCAACACTTTTATTAGTCACTGTTCGATATTGGATAGAACATATTTAATAAGAGATTAATTCAATAAAAAAATAGAACGGAGAGTTAATGAAGACTAATAGAATAATGTTTGCCTTTCAAATTATGAATCCTAGAAGGCATTGGTTGCAATATGGCCCACTCATACCAAACATGATTGCGGTCTACATTTCGTGTAAAGTGAACTTCGATTTTATCTTTTGGAGAGACATTAAATGGAACTTGAATAGGAAAATATATTGGAAACCAACTAAACATATTTGCGTTTTGAGTTGTTGGCACAATAGACAGGTAGACACCTTCGAAGAGACAACAGTCAAAATAACCAACAAAACCATGACAAATTGTATTGATTTTTGGTTGGAAAGTCAAACTCTTCGAGCGACTGTTATCTCGTTCACTTGGAGGCTTAATCAAGTCTTTGTGTTCAAAATGAAAAACTGCTTTCGGTTCATCGATTAAATAAGCATTGCGAACGTGCACCACGTAGCCATAATCATATGGACTGGTGTTGATCTTCTTGTCAATCAGAAGTTGTGAGTACAATTTGTGAGATTGAACTGGACACAAATAGGAAGTATACGAACTTGGAATGCTGATGGTGTCATCCCGTACATAGCTCCATACACCGTCTAAACATTCGGGACTCAATTCATTGTCACCAAATGAACCAAGCAACTCCGAAATAACCAAATCGGCTTTTTTTGGAGCTTCCCAATATCTCATATCTTCATTAATTATTTGGACAGTGCCATTTGGCAAACCGTGGGAACCACCCCAACGAAGATCCCTTAGCACCTCTAAAGTGACAATAGCGTTAATGTTCTTCTCAACAGCATAGATAGTCACAAATTTTTTTGAGTCTGCTGCTGCTTTCAGAGTTTTTTCGACTAGAGGACCTCTACCAGCTCCCACAACCATAGCAACACTATAATAAAAACCGAAATTAACAAGTGTCATTAATGATTAATCAAAAATAACTTACATATCGGTTTTTTCCAATTTTGTCATTGCTTTATAAATAGCCTTAACAATAAAACGTTAGAACAAAGCATTTCGTTAATTGAAATACTTACCAGTTCATATTGTCGGTATTTAATATCATCAGTTTCAAAAACTTCGTACACCAAAGAATCCAAGTTGTCTTTGAGAGGCTATATATAAAAAATAGATTTTATTCAATATAATAAATTAATTAAGACACATACCTGAAGAGGAATTTGTAAAACATCTTCATATCCCAAGCAAAACTTTGAAATCTTATCTGCAAAAAGTTCAGTGGTCTTGAGGTGGTTTATATATTGAGAATAATGCTTTATGTGGCCATGTAAATTATTTCCTTTGATAATAAAAGAAAAATTGCCAGCCATTTTGAAGTTAACATTTTGAATAAAAAATTGAAAAGTTTTGCTTAAGACAGGATACTTCGACGTATTTGTTAAAAACATAGAGGTAGGTATAATCGCCATGACAATTGGCTCACCCAACCATCGATTAAGCTGCTCATGATCAGGAGGATCACCATTTAGTTCCAAAGCAAGAAATAGTTTTGGGTGCGACTGTGACAGTGTTCTAATAAAGTTCCATTTTTCCCACATATCATCGTTGTCCGATTCTTGAGAGCTATTACGCCATTTCGAAGAATGTGACTTATTTGAAATTATAGGAATTTTCACACAAATTGAAGGAGCTTGATGCTCATTGAATTGTTCCGACGAGCAAGTAAATTGTCGATTAATAACATCGGCTAAATTTTTTATTGCTAGTCGATCATCTGGACAATCAATGAGGACGGTGGTTACACCAATATGACTGGCATAATTGAATTCTTTTTGGATTAAATCAAGATTATTCTTCAAGTTATAATTTCGCTTAGGAATGTAGATAACTAATTTAGATCGATCTAAGCAATAAAGTTAATTATTTTTTTGTCATTGATATTTAGAATTTTATTACCTGAACCATCGAGAAAAACATCAGAATATGGAACAAATTTATTCGTGCGTGGATGCACCAAAGAAGTGACGACATAATTGTAACTACAAAAAAAAAGACTGTCAATAAAAGAAAGCTTTTAATCAATGACAATTTTCAGAATACCTATTATCGAGACAGGTCCTAAGTGAAAGAGCAATATTTTCGTTGTTGTGTACTTGGTAGCCAATTGTGACCTTCATTTTGAGCGAATAGATTTGTAACAGAATCCAACCATTCCGTGTTCAGCTAGGGTTTGTGTTCACATGCAAAACATGCTTACCAGTAAAAATAGTGCCGCCGCTAACAATGTTTTGTCGAAATAGTGTTCACTCAATCGAATGCGCATGCTCCATAAATTTAAAATGTTCTATTAATCTAGTGGCGCGTGAGAACAAATGTGGACATCAAGCATCGATTGAGCTTCATTGACTTTATCGAAAATTATATTTAAAAATAAAAACGCAAAATGGAACGATCCTACACGTAATAGACAAATAAACAGTTTATTTATGGACGGAATAGCTGACATATCTGAAAACCGTTTTCTTCCGAACGGGTCTTGTGGTACTTGCGAGTTGAATTGCTCTAGAGGAGAAGTTGAACGAGTTTATCTTTCCATTAATAGCAGTACTTTCTCTAGTCTAATGTGCGTCTTTTATTGTCATTTGCTTATCTAACTTTCCTTTGGCATACTTGCGTCAATCAATTATCAGGCGAATAATCTGAAGGTGTCTTGGTGTTATTGAGGTAAATTAAGTGCTATATAAACCACAAGTGTCTAGTCGGTTGTCAAGATTGGTGTTCATCGAGAACCCATTTGACTAGTGCCGTAGTTCTGTGATCGTTACAATGAATTCCACATTGTGTAGCAACGAATCGTCCACTTCAATGGCCAATCTAACCATTGAAGCTCTCGGTCAACAATGTGTCTACGACTTTTTCCTTCACAGCTTGTATGACATTCTTCAGATGTTTTACATCCTTTGGCCTTCGGAAAATACATTCGAAAGTGGCCATGATGTGCCTAGCTATGAACTGAACGTAAGACTCACTTTTAGCATTAAATAATTCTTTTCTTTTAATAGCTTTTTTCATTTTTTTTCTTATTAGCTTATACCAATTGCAAGTGTTTTCATGGTACTCGAGCAGATCATTCGAATTTATCAGCATAAAGACTTGACTCGTATTCAAGACTTAATCACCAATGTAGGCTCCTCAATTGTATTTCTTTTCTCGAGGTATTCACTTCACTGATGTGAAGAGTCAACTCAAATATTTGTTTACAGAGTTCTGTTCCTGACCGTGATTGTTCACGTGTATATCTATCTGTACGACAACTATCGTATTCTAGATATGCCCCTGCACTCTTTCTGGACCTGGCTTGTTTCGTTGCTGCTAGTGGAGTTTGTCTACTACTGGACTCACCGCGCCTTGCATGAGTTTAACATTCTCTGGGCGGCACATCAGTTCCATCACATGGCCGAAGATTTAAACGTGTCCACTGCCATTAGGGATTCGGTGGTCGATTTGATTCTCTATGATGTAAGTTTCTGCACGGCCAATAAATTCTCTCATTGCACTCAATTCTGTTTATAGATCTTTCCGCTGCCACTTTCTTTCTTGATTCAACCGCAAATTTTGATAGTACACATGCAGTTCAGTTTGATCTACCAAATTTGGTTGCACAACTCTGTGGTTGGTGATCTCGGTTTTATCGAGTACATTGTGAACACACCACGACAGCACTTAGTGCATCACGGCAAGAATCCTTATTGCATTGACAAGAACTATGGTGCTTTTTTGATGATATTCGACAGAATGTTTGGCACTTACCAGAAAGAACGCAAAGAAGACAAGCTTGTGTTTGGAGTGGTCTCGCCCACTCCCGCTACCTTTGACCCAATGATTCTTCAATTTGGTTACTATCGAGATGTGTACAACAAATTCGTTCAAATGGAAACTTTCAGTGACAAAATGTCTGCACTATTGAAAGGTCCTGGCTGGTCTCCGGGTAAACCTCGACTGGGTTTGATAAGCGATGTTCCTGAACCTGATCGAAATGCGCCTAAGTATTCATACGATCCACCAGCCTCACCTTGGGTTAAACTGTACATTGGACTTCATGGAAGCATTCTTCTGCTAGGACTGTACTTCATTGGCCAGCACACTTTGATTGTCAGTGCACTTCTCATGTTTTCTTTTGTCTTTCAATGATCGTATTCCATTTGTAGAAATTTTCCTACCTGAAATCATTGGTGATATTGACTTTTGTCCTAATGTCTTTAACTTCATTTGGCTTCATTTTCGATTCTAAGTAAGTATCCAAAGTTTTTCGCAAACAACGCACTGACCATGTTAATCAGGAAAATAGCAGCTTTTTTTGAAACACTTCGATGCACGCTATACTTCCTCTTCGATTACTACATCGTAGTGAACACACCTTGGGAGTTGGGCTCTGGAGACAAAATATTCTTTGATATCATGGTAACAGGACTGCGAATATTCTTCTTGCTTTCGGCTGTTATTTGGCTAATTCGGTTGTTCACTGGTAACGACCATCTTCGCTATGACAAGTCAAATACTAATGGAAACTGCAAGGAAGAAAGCAAGCCAAGCAAGGAGAAAGAAAACGGCGATGCTACCAACCTGAGTGAAAACATTGAGATGGCAAAGAAATTTATCGCTAAGAAGGAGTCGAAACGATTCAACCTGGAAAACATTTTTGCCGCTATCATTTTTCTTGTGGTCACTTTCACAGTCACTTACGTGCTCTACTTCCTCAAACAAGATTCGTGCAACCAACTGATCAACAGTTTCAAGCACTGACGTTTGCGGTGATGCATTGTCTAATGACTTTCTCGCCAGTGCCACAAGGCACTTTGATAATACAATAAAGAATTTATTTCGAATTGATTGTGCACTATTACTCATTACGTTGAATATATTGAATAAAATTGATTAAATTTTGAATAAACATTCGTATCTTTTTAAAACTAATTTAACTGAGTGTTGAGATGTCTCTTGGCAATTCCATGTTGGGGAAAGAAAATGGAAAAGAAACTTTGGTGCACATTAAAGTTGGCCAGCTTAGTGCAGGTGTGACAAACCTGAAGAGTCAAACCTATGCAAAGCAAGTCTGCGAGCACATCTTCGCTCACTCGTTATCTAAATGTGGCCAATTGGTGGCTAAGAACGTATGCAATGCAACATTAAGATAAGTATGAATTGTCATAGTCAATTTCGTTTAGTTTTCCTTTAGTCGATTTATTTAAGAAAAATGACAAAGCTTGACTCGGTTCATAGTGGGCTCGAACCAGGTTTGCTTACTGATCGTCCAAAGGAGAAAGCTTTTAGTCCAGGTTGGCTCTCACTTGATTGCCGATGGATATGGCCGAGTCGGGCGTTGCTTGCTTTCCTACCGAACAGAGCGAGACCAGTCTGGTACCAGTAAAATGTCCTTCCGAATACAAGGAGTGTGCCAACTGTGGTGTGAACGACACTCCACTCTGGCGCAAATACAACGATCATGACTTGTGCAACGCTTGTGGAATCTACTTCCGAGTGAATGGCTTTCATCGACCATTTCTGCCCAACATGCGTAAACTACTCTCTTCGGCTCGCAAAATGGGACTTGCTTGTGTGAACTGTGGAACAAAAATAACCTCCATGTGGCGACGAACTCCTGAGGGAGAATCCATTTGCAATGCATGTGGACTGTACTTTCGACTGAACGGCGTGAAAAGGTAAAAATGCCAATATTTACTGTCTCTCAATGTTCGTATTAATATCTTTGTATCAGACCTGTGTCAATGCGAAAAGACTGGATTCGGAAGAGACAACGCAAGGCTCAACAAATCAGTGGCATCATGCGACTGGCCAACCAAGCCAGCGTAAGCAGTCTTATCAGCTCAGTATCAAATTCTGAATGTGTTCCATCGTCACCGGGCCCAAGCACACAGTTCGATGCAAGCCAAACTCATTGTTTCAGTAATTCGTACACGACATGCGAGCATGAGCCAATGTACAAGTCTGTTGAATATGTACAATACTACAACCCAGACTACAATCAGCACAGCTCAGTGCAGTTCCAGTCACAGTCCCAAATGGTCGCCATACACGAGCCTATTGCCTCGCATGAGTTGACTCAGGTGGCCCAACCGATGGGGCCATCCATCTCCTCCATATCATACTTACACGGTTTGCAGGCCTACCCAAGCCAAATGAATGACGATTACATGCACACTTTTGGTGACATCAAGACTCATCATTAGATAGCATACAAGTGTCAACAATAGGTAGCAATTAAATTACATTTACTTCTAAGTCTACTTTTCAAATATACACTCGACCGAATGGCAGTCGATTAACTTGGAATTAATCACACGAGATAACACTAGAAAGTTTCATTCGAGCCGTCATTGCCGTTGCTCAGTTTGAAGGTGCTGTACTTGTAGAGCCTCAGTAGATTGCGTTGTAACATGGCGGTGGTCACTTTGCCAATTGTAGGCACAAAAATGGATGCCTTTTGCTTGATTTCGTCGTCGAAATTTTTAGCACAAGCAAAGTTGATTGCAATTACGCCATCTAGTGGGAAAGAAATGTAAAGAAAAAGATTGACTGCCATCGAAAATTTACCTTTTAGTAATTGAATGGGCACCCTGTATTGCGGACTGGGAACTCCGGTAATGACAATGTCCGATATGGGTAAGATGTCTTCAAGTTTTTGGTCACAGTCCTCAACTTTATATTTATGTAACTCCAAGCCTGTGCCACGGTGGAATTCGAGTATGTCGATTATGTCAACTGAGAAAACTTTGGCACCGTCATTGGCAAGAAGTGCTGCAAGAGGTCTGCCGACGACTTCACTTCGGTTGATGATGGTCACCGTCTTGCCGTGCAGTTGGTTTCCATATGGGACGTCTTCGTCATAAACGTTGCAATATTCTAAGATCTAACAAAAATGTTGAGCAAGGACAATGATTGGCAAAGACGTGAGTTACCTTGATTACGGCTAATGGGGTGCAAGGAATAATTGATTTGAGATCTTTACGACCATGAATATGCCGAATGTTGCGATACATATTGAATCGATAAAGGTGGCACAGGCCTTCCACGTCTTTATATGGGTTGACGCAATTCTGGATGTATTGGTCGTGGCCACCGCCAAATACAGGATAATAAACCAAGATTCCGTGTATAGAATCATCTTCGTTAGCCTCTATGATCGCGTCTTCTAGTGCTTCTCGATTTAATTTGCGCAACTCAAAGGTGATACCAGCTTGGGCACAACTTCTCTTGGTCACTTCGGCATACTGCTCCGCCGAGGGGTCGTTATTGGCCAGAAAGCTTACAAGCTTCACTTGAATTTTGTTATCTTTGACATGCTTCGACAATTCATCACTGGAAGAAAGGAATGACAATAAATGGTAAATGGGTCCAAAAAAGAAAGCGCGCTCCAGTGGTGTTGCGTCACAACTTACATGAATTGTTTCGCGATAGTTGCTCCGAGAATAGTTTTGGACTCCATTTTTAGATTTTTTCTGATCGGTGATCAAAGTTTGCTAATTTGGCACTGAAGGGAAAGTATTTGTTGCTCTATCGTATGAGGAGTAGATGGAACAAATCGAGATGGTCACAGACGAAGTGTCCGGTCGAGAGAATGACGCGACCTGTGAGTGGACTAAACAAGAAATGGAGAAAGCTCGCAATATTAGGCGATCGAAGTAGCAAACAGGCTAGGTGCAGAGTGCACGTGAGTGCATGAAACGATGCGGAGCGTAACTGGCAGTCAACTGACTGATAAGAGAAACTGCAATCGCTCCGTGGTGGCTAGTTGATCCTCCTGATAGAGCCAGTTGCTGACGACAACAACCGGACTGGACTGAGTGACTCTATCGCACTGCAACCCGCCACTGATCTACATTTCCGATCGCTTACATACATCTTATTCGATATGACAGACACTGTCGGGCCATCCAGGGTGGAATTTCACCGTGCGATTGCACACTCCATCTGGCTATAGCCATCACTTAGCAAGATAGGACCTTATCGGCATTGTTTATTCTACATGTTTATCTTGAATGAATTATACATTTATTGTTATTGATTTGAATGTATTGGCTGCCATCTTGATGCATCGTACGATAGTGAAAGATCGAACTGCCGAACAGTCTCCCTGAGACGATACTCAGGATAGATATATTCGAGAAATGGTCGAATGTTTGGTGATAGGTGATACAGCTTGGTGCAATATTCGGCTTATTGCCTAACTTAACGTTTGCATGCGCAAGTATCGAAGTGTGCAGAGAACTGTTTAATGATGATGGCGAGAGAAGGTATGGAATGCCTACTTTCCATATGAATGCATACAGTCTATAGTTAGTTGTAATAAGTCCAGTAGATCAAGTTGAAGAGGATAAACATGAACGGAAATAGAATACGCGACTTTCGGTCTATCGACTCTGCCACTTCTTGAGGTGTGTCTCTTAACAACTGACTTATCTCGATCTCCGAAGTGGACGGCATCGGGATATTTGGAGACTCGGGAGGCGAAAATGTAAAGTGTATTCGAGGTGGAAGTTGTGGAGTAGGAAGCGAGTTACGATGAATACAACTTGCACTAGATCGACGTCCAAATCGATCAGATTCCTGCAGAGAGACGGTTTGATTATATTGCTCAAAGGTGTGAAATGGTTTGCAGCAAAGCTAAGCGATTATTAACTTGTATATTTATGCTCTAGATTGGTTCGATTAGTCTCACGGAAGCAAACAAATTGCTAATTGAGGCAGAAATTATTAATTATCAATGGCAGTGATAAATTGCCAAACACTTTTTTATTTTCTCATTTCTAGATTTCTACTTTCCCCTGACCAAGTAATCAATTGAATTAATCACAACGATTACTATGCAAATGTAACAGTCCGATGATGTATGTGTCCGCATTAACTAAACGCATTGAAGCAAAGCCAAGCGATACTACTGACCGGAGTAAGCAAAGAAGAAGAATCCATTTTGGCAAACGTAGTCTGAGTCTCTGTCGAGGAAAGGGAAACCGAGCTAAGGCTTCGTTTAATCTTTTTGCGTTCCTTGTACTTTTTGCTTTCCGCTCTGAAGGTGTATGCCACGATGACGTATTCGATTAGACTCAAAAATATGGACACTATAAGCAAACACTATTTAGGATGGACATATATATGCAATTGAGACAGTCCTACCAGTACACCCTGCAAACCATAAGTCTGTGGCCTTGATGTAAGGCACTTTAGGTAAGTCTTGTTGCACTTCTTTGGAAACTGTTACCAGTGCCAACATGGTGGTCACACAAAGAGTTATTCTTGCTGGTGGAGAAGTGATCTCCACCCAAAAAGAAAGCCACGATGTGGCCACGATGAGCATTGACGGGAAAAAGACCACCAACATGTGATGGCCCCATTGCCGCTTGAGGTGCAGTATCACCGATAGCTTGCTGAACTGTTCGTTTCGGATGGTCTCTTCCCCGGTACTATAAGAAATCGATTCTAACGAGTGACTAGAGATGAACAAGTTGTCGTCTATTGTAATTTGTTCTTCGTTGTTCCAAAAGAGCATCATTTTTTCTACTGACAGGTCGTTGGAGACAATCGAGATCTTGCAGATCTGACTATCGAAGGGATACTTGCGGTAGTCCATAGGACAAAACAAATTGGCGTTTGTTCTAATTACATCAGAGCAATTTGTCAATTGGAAAGGTCATAGTCATAGTACATTAGCCTAAGCCTTACCTCATTCGAACGCGAATTTGGCCAGTGTGACTGATACGTAGAAACATAACTTGAGATAGTGATTTCGAGTCTAGAACATTTGTATTCTTGTTTCGAGCCACTCGCAAGTTTGGAGACCATATTTGCGAATAGTGCCACTCATTGCCCTCGATTGTGAAGTTAGCTTCTGCCATAGTGTTGCATTCGGTTCCCTGGAACTTGAGCCTCTCGTCGATCCATCCCAGCTCGAGCAGGATTTGAACATCGAATGTCGACTCTGCATCATTGTAGAAAGAAACCCGATTGATTTGCATGGACACGTTCACGTCTGTCCTATCGTCTAGGATACATTGAATTAGCTTGTATCAATTGGCCATACTTAATGCATTTACTGCCAGGTTTAATCCATTTCCAATAGCTTGTGTTTGTCTTCATAGCAAAAAAATGTTCAATTGCATCTTGACTATCAATGCAGCCGCTTTGTACATGATGATTCTCAAGAAAGATGCAAACTAAAAGCACTAAAAAACGAACAAAAAATAATTTTTTTCTAAAAGAAGACATTTGTGAACGATAATTATTATCCACTATGAGCACAGAATGAAAGTCAATTTGGTCTAGAACTACTTTGCACACGGCAACGACAGCACTCAATCCACAGAGTCACCAGTTTCCACAGTGGAATATATGTTGAGACCAGTGGCAGTGGGCAAAGTCATCAGTAATCTCCATAATCC
This sequence comes from Rhizoglyphus robini, assembly GCA_023373905.1. Taxonomy (NCBI): domain Eukaryota; kingdom Metazoa; phylum Arthropoda; class Arachnida; order Sarcoptiformes; family Acaridae; genus Rhizoglyphus; species Rhizoglyphus robini. The sequence goes on along the minus strand of JAKIJQ010000001.1, from coordinate 4,511,678 downwards.
ACGTGTTTGTCATCCATCATGTCATGTCTTCAATGCAAGACTGTTGACAAGTCACCAGAGCGATGACACCCTTTCTCAAAGACATTCACACGTTACGTTTGTAAATTTGGTTTCATTTTAACTCAACTCTAACTCAAGTATGCATCATCGAAAGTGTTTAAACAAGCACCATTTTAAAGTTGTACTTTCATTAAATTGGCATAAATTTGGATTGCCTTCGAAGGAAGTCGCATTATTGCTTCAAGATTAAACATAGCTCGGTTCGCTTGTGCACACGCACAAGGCGATATAAATAGAATCGATTGTACAATGTGACGGTGCTGTGTCACCAACTCGATTCATTGCCTGGCTACTGTTTGACTGGCAAGTGGGCTTAGATGGCTGTCCATTCGAACGGAATCTAGTTCAAACCTGCCGCTTACTCAAAGGTCACCAAAACCAAGAACAATGTCGCGATTAGATAAAAGCCATTGGCCAACAATGGCAATGTACATTGTAATTATACATGTGATTAGCATCAGCTTGTTGTCAATTAGCACTTATGACATTGTCGTTTTGCTCAACTAATCGCTCACTAGCTCAAATGTATCGAATATGTACAACACAACTCGAGAACTGAGCAAGCACAGTTGTGACTTTCTGTGGAAAACCAAATGAACAACACTCCAAACTGGCCATCACGAGGTTATCGTGGGACAAATATAGAAATTCAAGTTTTACAACCAGTAAAGTGGTATCGGACAAAGTGAGCGATAAAGCAGAGTGTAGTAAAGTACTAAAATAGTCATCTTGGTGGACTAGTTCAAGCTTGTTTGCTGCTATTTTAGTTTGTATCGACGCAGTGGAACAGTTGCTTGATCGAGACGAATGCTACGAAATGATCGGTTGACTGAGCAATTAGTATTGATTTGTTTGATTTATTTGCATCAAAATTGTACATCGTCAGTGAGTTTCGTTCAATTATACAACTCTGACCCACAGGGTCAAAACATTTTGTACAAAAAGTCCATGTTCACAATGGCACTAAAGTTCCGAGTAAAATTCAAATGAGCAACGGCTCTAGAGACCTAGGAGGAGACAAGCGTTTTTATGCTTTCGATTTGTAGGCCTGACCGCCACCACCTTGGATCTGTCCGTATCCCTTTCCCAGTTGACCAGCGCCGATGCCTGCACCGACACCACCACCTCCCAGGGCACCTCCTCTTCCTCGGCCTTCGCCCTTGTGCACCACAGTGTGGACCTCTTCAATGACTGGTCGGATCTCTTGGGTCACTCTTCGGTATGGCTGAATGATTTCTCGCACTTCTTGGATCACTGGCTTGACCACCTCGTGCACAACTCGGTGTGGCTCGTCTTGAAAAGAGGCGTGTTCCACTTGTGGAGCTAGGCTGGGGTTGTGGCTTTGTTGCACATTCACTCTACTTGATGCGGTTCGGAAATGTACTTGAACCGGCAGTTGCTCGGGCGAGACTTCGATTACTTGCTGACCACCATAGTCTTGACCACCATAGCCAGCCTTGCCCGATCCACCACCGTCTCCACCATAACCACCGGCTGATCCAGCAAACGATCCCAAGGAACTGGAGCCAAAGTTGGAATAACTTGCACTGGCAGAATTAGAGTAAGGTGCTGCATGGCACATGCCAATCAAGGCTAGGCAAACTATTCCGATCTAAGCAGGAAAGAACAGAGACCGAGCGTTAATGCTGCTGGTCGGGGCAACGTAATGGCAAACCTTTTGCATGATATCGATTAGTGGAGGTGTTTCAATGAGGATCAGAAAGTCACAAAGTAGATGCACGCTTGTCTGCTCAGTTTGCTTTGATAAACAGCTTACCCGAACAACTTTCACTTTATATAGCGGTTATCATCAAAAAACCGAGAGGCAAGTAACGGACCTATGTCGAGAGACTATTCTGTCAGCCAACTCGGGAAGGACACTCGATCAGTGGGACACACACAAACACACCTATGCCGCTTTTAGAAGGTGAAGAAGCATTAATTGAAGAAAGAAAAGAGAAAGCCAATTTGGCCAGCCGATTTGGCCGGTTTGGCAGCAAATTGTCTCGCTAGAAGCGATGTAAAACTGGGCCATCATAGCTCCGAGGCGGAACCTATTCTCTCTCCCGAAGGACTCGTTTCGACTGGTCTCAATTGGTGCACTCGTCCTTATCGATTGATCTATCTGTGTAACGTCCATTTCATGTAGAGCACCGGACAGTACTATTTTTATTGCTCACTAAATCACTCCAATGGTTGGCACAGTCAGATAACAGATGGCACATCGCTCACAATCGCTCCATCTTTGTGCCAAACTGTTACAAAAATGCATACACTGTACAAATAACAAATAATAATAATTCAAAATTGAAATTCGGGCACTAATCTCCCAACTCATACAACCTATCCTTTTTGTCAATTGGTTGTTTCAATGGATCTATTCCGATGGATTTAGCCAATTGTGCCACTCAGAGTCTCAAACAACGGACAAGTACTCTTTTGAACCATTTCCCCTTTTGAAAGCTTTCAGGTGTAACTCAATATCAAATAATATTGCACAATAATCATCCTAAGAATGCTCAATTCAAAAATTGTACAAAATTTCACATTTTGTGAGCAAAAATTCAAAATAAATTAACTTGATATCTTAATAATCTTCCTACATACTATTTAATGTAATACAATGTCTTACAATTAGTTAGTGTACATTTCATAATTCAGTATTTAAGAATTTTTGTGTCGTTAAATGATTTTAACCAGTTTAATATATTTTTTTAAATATTCAAAGTTTGTTCAATTGAATTTCAAACACTATTAAAATTTTCAACCACACATGGCGCCATCTTGTTTTCTCCATTTGAACACATTTAATTTGAGTTGAATTAACGCCATAATTACCGACTACTTTAATTATATAAAGTATTAGGATAGTTTTATTGAGTACTTTTCTAATTCTGTGTACATGTGCACAATTGGAAATCACTAATTATTAAATGATGGAACTGATCAAAGTGGTTGATATCGATTAACTCATTAACTAAATTTTAATTCATCATTCAATAATTACAATCGTTGGCCGTTCAATTGATTTGGCCAGCTCAAGGCCATCGATTCTGCCATTGAAAGATTGTTCCAGTCATTGAGGGCACAATTTGAAGATCGTGATTCACTTTACAACAGCATTGATAACACTCTCTTTAATTGATAAATGCTTAATTGGCAAATGTGCCATTCATTCTGATAGTTCAACGCGAATAAGCACACAGCTGTGACATACTTCCGGGTCAATTCGATCCTATTGATTGTTTGGCTACTCACACTACAACCTCTTTGGCAATCAATGGTCACTTAATCGCTTTCAATCTTGATAACCTTGCCTTCCATCTTATTTGAGCTACACTCAAATTAACCTCACTCCAATCAAAATAGTGAATCACGAAATGCGAATGGAAAGACAAAAAGGTCTAAATATAATCGTACTAAAGTCGGCATTTGCGTGACTCAATTTGAACTAAAATAAAATGAAACTCGCAATCGGCATCGAAATGTTGCACGAGTCATATCTATTGGATTCATTTGAATTGTCTAGCTTCTTTAAAGAACACTCTAATGACACTATATTGAGAGATGAACAATTATCAGTGAAACATCTCATGTTGGTTAACCTTGAGATAGCTCATCGATCATCGATCATCGGACCGGACCTTGTATACAACACGTATACACTTACGACTTACATACACTTTATTGGCAATGTACATGTGTTTACTAGCGTTTGACTGAGATTAGCCACTTGCACTCCAAGTTGGCTCAGTGGGTTCGAAGAAAAATATTGTGCAAAGGTGAAGGGTTGAGAAATCGTTTTATGTTGCCTACACTGAAAACAACTATTGTGGAACACTATGCATACAAACAAAATAATTATTATTGCACGTTGTAGGTGGCAGCTGCTGGTGCACTAGAGATGAGACCTGGCTCGTTCGAATTGACGGTAGCCCGGAAGCCATCGTCGTCAGCGATATAGCTGACAGTTCGGGTCAGACCATTGGCATCTTGGTACGAGTATTGGCCTTGGACCACACCTTGAGCATCACCAGACTCTTGTCGGGCAATTTTAGTTCCGAATTCGTCAGTAGAGTCAAAGTTGAAGGCATATGGTTCGGGCTTTTCGTCGGCAGCTGGGGCTGCGGCGACCAAAATACAACAGAAAGCGGCGAGGATGATTGCCTGGTTAGGAACAGTGTCAGTGGGACAGAGAAGACACGACAATACTTACTTTGAGCATTTTAATTCTCACGAGTGACTGGACTGGTCCAATTGAAGTGATCGACAGTGAACGTGTGGTGCCCCTGGCTCGCATTGTAATTACTTTTATATGCTTCACCTCAAAAAGGATGGCTCAGCGTTGAGCCAAAAGAGAAATTTGGCAGAATGCTGCTATCGATGCAAATCGGTTGATCGAAGAGAGCATGCGAAAGAGGATAACAAGTTCTGTTGGGGCTACCAATTTCAACATTTTGAGGTTAATTAATCTAGACTATGATTTGGATCTCGCTCGCGCTCAGATTGCACGTACCGATAAGGTCTTTCTGTAAAATGTAATGTCTCCACAGAGTGAAAGGCGTGAGAAGGTGGTGGTGGGATGCGCCATAACGAACCACTTCCAACCAAGCACGCCAAATTCCGCACAATCTTAGGGTCGTACAAACTCACTTGATCTCGGCTCAGGATATATTGTGAATATATACATATATATATTATATCACTAACAGTGATACACAATACATAGTAATATTTAAAAAACGATGAGAGAACTACTGATTGATGAATGCATTTGCTACTGTTTCTGGTCATTTCGTGTTGATTCTTCTTAACTCATTTGCAAGAAGCACAATCACACAAACAATCGAATGAGTGTGAAGGTGTGCGTCACTGTGCGACTCAGAAAGACATAGACAAAGAATATGTTGATAAATCATGTCAATTGGGATTCACACAGATTCGACACATTGCCAACGGCTAAATTTTGCTCACGTTTGATGAAGTCCTAATGGGGATCAAAGTACTCGTGCTACTCCACATAAGTACAGCACACATCGACTGACCGATACGGTGGCTATTGAAAGCTATTAAAATGATCTTTCTAAGGTTAGTGCCGATTCATTAGCATTTATTCTTAGAATTTACTAAGAATGAGAAGCATACACTAGCATGTGAGGTAAGGTGATTGCTATCAGACCAATGTGAAGTGCGCATCAAGACAATCTACTGCTGCAGCATGGGGATAAATAACAAAGTGATCAAAGTGAAAGTGCGTCCCTTGCTATGGCAACGCTAATGGTAATTTATTTGTTTGCATCCTATGTGCGGATCTAATGGAAAAATTGACACACTAATCGAGCTCCACTTGGTCACAGACGGGCAGTTAGTATTTATCAATGCATTGATCAGTCTGTAGCGAACATGTTATCGAACTGTAGTTATCATCGAGTAACATTTCGAAAGCGAAAGTGTCCTTTATTGGTTTGTCTAGACTCTAGACAAGTTAGACGTTAGACACACTTGTATTCATTGCAGTGTTCTCGGTGCCGATCATCTCGATGCGAACACATCTTCGATGGCAGACACGCATCACCAATTGTCTCTGCAGGAGGCAGTCGAATGATCATTGCCACACAAGTCATCCAATGGACATTAACGAACATTTCACAAATCCCTATGAAGAGGTGTCCGTTTGCATTTATTAGTGTTCCTTTCCACCCGGCACTGATGGCGCGTTTGCATCGTTTCAAGCTTAGTAGCTGTCATCTTATAAGATTATTATCGAATGCTATCAATTGGGTTTAAGAATGTAGCTTGTGAGCGAAACAAATATAGTAAAGGTAACACACTTTTATCTATAGTGGCCAAAGGCGAACACAATGCTAACAGTGGATTCTTGTGCGCGGTGGCATTCTTCCCAATCAACGCTTCTTTGTGCATCATTAATGAAGCAATGACAGATCACTTCAAGTTCATTAGCAAAGTCCAAAAGCAGATTTTGCACTCGGATAATTCGATAATTCGAGCGCGTTCGTCAACGCTATTTGGGACAAATGACAGATTCGTGGCAAGAGACTTGCAATGCAACTATTGACGGAGGAGTGCATGGTATGTCAGTGCGCAAGGCACCTCGCAAGTCACTAATTGCTGATTTATTGTCTGAAGAGAGATCGCGCGAGAGTGTGACCCACGACAAGAGACGCATCGTTCTTGTCTTCACTATTGGACGAATCCTCTTCTCGAGCTGATCACTCTTGCAGTGAACACTTTTAAATAAACTCTTTAAAATGACTGGACTTAGTACGATGTAACAGTTAAGCAAGAGATTTTCAATAAATTAGACACAAACAATTCTCGGACCGAGTTGGCAGACCAATGAAAATCACGCCTTCCTCCGGCCATATAAAAGGCGTATAAGACAGCAACTGTCGTTTCAGTCAGCTTTTGTCACTGCAATATTGAGCGAAAAGAATCGACAGTTAAGCAATAACCATGATAAAGGTAAATTGACCAATTGTTCAGATCATTCGTCATTGTTTCTTCACAGGAAATAGTTGTATTTGCCCTGCTCTGTGCGTTTGTAGTCAACTCGGCACCAACCACTGAAGACGAAGCACCAAGTCCATACAACTTTGCCTTTGAAGAGAAAGATGCCAATTTCACCATCACTCGACAAGAAGAAATGGACGAACGAGGCACGATCAAAGGGTCCTACTCGTATATTGACAAAGATGGCACTTTCCGAACGGTAAACTACGTCGCTGATGATGACGGATTCAGAGCTACTGTTGACTCAAACGAACCTGGATTAGTGGCTTCTGCTCCAGCGGCTGTGACTTACAATGTTCAATAGATTAGCCAATGGCCATGATCAGTAGTCGGTGATTATCTTTACCATACACATCAAATCTTTAACATATTGCATATCTATCATGTACAAATTCATGTAACTCACACTCTAAGTTGTTCTTCATATTTATGGCATTTGGTACAAATAGTACTACTATACAAACCAAATTAACTTAATGAATTATCGATTTTCATATAAAATAAATGTCCATTAATGACAAAAGCGTTATTGTGCAGCAGTGCTATCTAATCGAGACAACCGAGCAATTAGACATGGCATGGCAAAGTGAATGAACAGGCATACCCAAAACTCGTGAGGCTAGTCGGGCAATGAAAGATCGTGTGGCAAATCATATAAATTATCATTCGATTCACACACGGAAGAGCCATTCGAAAGGATGCAAATTGAAAGTTAGTGTTAGAATTTATTGCACACTTGTCACGGACTGACCTCAATCGCATCCTCAATTGTTCCTTCTGGCAGTGACGATAGTTCACCTCAACGATCGGTGTGGCCTACTGTCACTGTAGAGAATATAGATGCTGTAACTCAAAAGTGACAAATATTGATTACCAAAAGCAAATTATTAATTAAGCAAATCGACTGATTACATAAGCCAAGACAAATGTTGAGCTAATCAGCAGCACTCCAATCTCTGTCAAGTGACGCCCGATGAATCGACCAAAATCTTGATAATTATCACAAAGCCTAATGTAAACAACGTAGTTGGCAATCAAGGAAATAAGCAATTTTACAATCGTCCATTATCTGGGTCGTTTTTGGCAAGACTCATCCCGGTCAGCTTAGTGCATGTGAAATGTGCATTAATCTTTCACTGATGGCAATGTCTTAATCAATTTGCAATTACCAACTTCAATATTAATCACTTTGATGTGGCTTAACGCAACTCGCATATATCATTGTGTTAGTTCAAACATCGAAATTCAAGTCTCTCACTAAAAAAGGAATGTTCACTACACTGACAATTATCCAAGTGCGATTATTAGCAAATCGTTTCAGCTCTATCTGCCATTCCGTGTCTGACACAAATTCGATTTTTGCCATTTACAATTCGTTATGTGCGCTTGTCAATTAATCACTGAATACGACAAAGCTAATTCCTTCAAAGAAAATCCACCAGTTCAATTATGTGAGAGAAAACGATAAAGTAAATATATCTACAATTGTTCAAGCATCTAAAAACTAAAACAATTACAATAGCAACAGGTATTGTCTAAGGTGTGAATTCATTAACCTAGAGTGACGAGTTACAATTTGTCATTTTCGATAGAGCCTAGGTTAAAAAGCAAATGTTTATTTGCAAACAATATAATGACTCGAATGATCATCGATCATTTAGTGATGAATGAGTAAACAAATGAATAAAGCAAAAACAAATCGAACAAAAAATTCATGAATATTAGACTAGATTCGCGAGAAAGTGAAACTATAATTTGATAGCAAATGACATAAAAACCTTACTAGACAACAACTTTTATGTATATAAATTAATTTTTTCACTCAATTTATTTACATCCTAAAAAAGTAATAAATTAAGAGAGATAAATGATTAATCAATTTCACTTACGTCATGAACATAGTCTTTAAACTTTTGAAAGGATTCATTCAAGTCGGAATTGACAATGACCAAATCAAAATTAAGTTTCTCAGCAGTCTTAATATCTTCTATAGCATGCCTCAATCTTTGTTTGAGAGTATCTTCACTTTCACTGCCTCTTGATCTTAAGTTTCGTTCCTGTATATATAAGAATAACGATTCACAATGATGAAACTGATTGATTGATTGGCTAGTTGATCACTTACTAAGATTTCTAGAGTAGGAGTGGTTATAAAGATATATTTTGCATTAAACTTAATATTTTTTAAATTAACTACTCCACGAATATCGACATCAAGTATAGGAATTCGGCCAGAGTTTTTCACAATTTCCAATTCTTGATAGCTTCAAACAATAAAAATTATTCATATATTTTATAATTAAATGTATATTAAAGTGTATATTACCTAGTGCCATAATAATTGCCAGAAAATTGAGCGTATTCAACAAACTCATTCAAAGAAATCATTTTTTGAAAAGTAGAGAGGTCCACGAAATAATAAGCTTTTCCATTCTGTTCATTTTTCCTTGGCTGTCGAGTGGTGTCTACAAAAATTAAATTAAATTAACTAATGTGAAACTGAATAAAAAACATTTACGAGAAACACAAAATTTAAAGCTGTCTTTATAGAAAGAAGTTATCATTTCCAATAAAGTGGTTTTACCACTGCCAGATGGCCCGCAAATAACATAAGTTTTGGTCCTATCATTGGAAATTTTCGAGACATTTTGCATTTTAGCCAAATTTTGAGTAACACTAAATGTGAAGAAAGAAAAGACCGGCTTTGAATCACGTGTTAATTTAGCTCGAAAATACGGCGTTTGAACTATTTTGTTAGAAAGAAACTTTCGTGCAATTGCATGCATTGGAAAACGATTCAAGTGGGGATTTGGTAAAGATGAACACGTCGAACCGATTTAGCATTACACAGTCACGAAGACCAAGCGAAGAAAATGAAAGCATGACTCAATTCAGACTATAAACAAAGTGCGCGCGCATGGTCTGTATGAGCTAGACTCTTACAGTCATATGAGCATGGTACAAACGAACACGTATGTAATGACATTATAATTATAATTATCTTATAAGAATCTCTTTAATTATTTCTGTTGACTAGAATGAGTTTATATGATAAAATGACAAGAATTGTTATGCCAAATACTGCGAGAATCATAATCGCAGCTCGGATTTCTATGAACAAATTAAGAAATTATAACTAAATTAAATAGCCATCGCAAAAAATACCATTGGTGGAGGTTGGGCTGGTTTTCCGCTCTGGTCTCATTGTACTTGTGATTTTGGTGACATTAGTTAACTTTTCAGTATTGCCCTTCATTTTGGTTTGAATATCTCGTTTGGAACGTCTGACGGTAAACAGTTCTTCAGTATTTCGTTTATCACACTAACAAAAATCAGAGTTAGTTTTAAGTTTATATAGAATATATCGATACCTGCAAGAAGCAACCTAAATTAATGATGCAATATTGATGATTGAAGAAAATGTAAATGTTGCCATCACTAAGAGGCATTATGGACTTTAAGCCTGTAATTTTCTTGTGAGTAATTTTCTTGAACATAATAAATCTCTTCAAAATATCAAGGCACATTGGCTCTGCTAAGTTTGTAAAGTTGTCATTTGTGTAGTTGAAACGATACTTAATGGCAATAAGTCGATTCTTTTGAATGTACTCATATTTACGGTCAAATATAATGTATGAGTATTTATCGTGACCAACCAAGAATAAGCTGCTGTAACGAGCCAATAAATTCAAATTGTTTTGCAATATTGGAAAAATTGTCAGTGTACAAGTTGATTCCTTATGGATCAAAATGTAATCAGCACAATGGTTGGATTGACTTCGCACTATTTGCAACAAATTGAATGATGGGTCATACGAGATATGGTAAAGAATATTTTCGTTTTGCTACCAGAAGAGAAATGTTAGCAAGTGTACTGACTAGTGCTATAGTATATTATGACATTGTTATACTAACCGAGTTGATGCACACTTTGCCATAATCCTGTTCGAACTGTTCTTCGGTTACTTGTGGACGTTCAACATACGGAACCCAAATAAATTCAATAGGACCATGCAAGTCAAAGCCAGTTGTCGCGTGTTCTACTGGCTCTATTATCCTTTCATCAATGTACCAGACCCAAAATTTACTTGCGTTGAAAACCAGAGCTAAATTATCCTCTATCAAGACGATTTCGTCAAATTGAGCTGAATTAAAGCAAAATACTGACTTCTGCCTTAAAGATGCCTACAAGATTTTAAAAAATGTTCTTTGAAAATGAATTTAAATTACAAATGAGCAAAAAACTTACAGCAATAATAATAACTTTTACGAATGCAGAAATAGAAATCATAACTCACTTGAATACAATTCAACAACTCTCTTTGCTAGATAGATCTTAAACAAATAATAATAATAAGTTCCATAATAGCAATGATAAATTTAAGTTGGACTCAATTTAAGTCTTTGAATAGTTCTGTTCGATCGAATTAGAATTGTTTGCGTGAAACATAGAACTTAAATGCAATCAAATGTCAGATCAATTAAACGTTCCCTGGTTCAAACTTTGGTAATGTTATAATTATTTAAAAGCGGTAAATAAATTAGGTAAACGAGTCAATTTTTACTGTCAGATCATGTTAACTGGTATTTACAGTGTAATTTGTACATTTAACATCTATCTGTTGATGCGGCAAGTGAATCACGTTGTATGTGAAGAGGACAAGGCAAAGAAGACTCGTCTAGTGACCTGACGTCAGCATATCGGTAGTTGACGTGGAAAGCCGACTGAGAGAAAGTAGACTGTCGGTGACTGGGCAAGCTAAATCAGTGGCCAACGTATGCCGACTGGAGTAAGGTTTTCGCAAGCTAGAACCTTCCTTCTTAATCATCTTCCAACTCATTTTCCGACCACCGACTTTCCACCGAGATGATGTTTTAGTCGTCCTCATTTGGCCACATCAACCTGGAAGTCTACAGTGAACGGAATTAATCAAAAACTTTTCCCGATTCTCATTTTCCCCTTTGGTCACTGCATTTGTCTTCTAATTCGAGTGAACCATTTGAAACAAAATGGGCATAAAGTTTTTAGAAGTTATTAAGCCATTTTGTGGCATTTTGCCTGAAGTGGCAAAGCCCGAACGAAAAATCCAATTTCGTGAAAAGGTTTTATGGACCGCTATCACTTTATTTATTTTTCTAGTATGTTGCCAAATTCCCCTCTTTGGAATTATGTCCTCCGACTCTGCTGATCCTTTTTATTGGATGCGTGTTATTTTGGCATCTAACCGTGGTACGCTAATGGAACTTGGTATTTCGCCTATTGTGACTTCTGGCCTCATTATGCAACTGTTGGCTGGTGCCAAAATTATTGAAGTTGGCGATACACCGAAGGATCGAGCTTTGTTCAACGGCGCTCAAAAGCTATTTGGTATGATTATTACAATTGGTCAAGCTATTGTTTACGTCATGACTGGCATGTATGGTGATCCAAGCGATATTGGAGCAGGTATCTGTCTTCTCATTATTATTCAACTTTTTGTTGCCGGTTTGATCGTTCTTTTGCTGGATGAGCTTCTTCAAAAAGGCTATGGTCTCGGCTCTGGTATTTCTCTCTTTATTGCTACCAACATTTGCGAAACTATTGTTTGGAAAGCATTTTCTCCTGCTACTGTAAACACCGGTCGTGGAACTGAATTTGAAGGTGCAGTCATTGCACTGTTCCATCTTCTGGCAACTCGTCAAGACAAGATTCGTGGTTTACGTGAAGCTTTTTACCGAGGCAATCTTCCTAACTTGATGAACCTTTTGGCTACCGTTCTTGTATTTGCCATCGTAATTTACTTCCAAGGATTCCGAGTTGACCTTCCAATCAAGTCAGCCCGCTATCGTGGCCAGTACAGCTCTTACCCCATCAAGCTTTTTTACACTTCGAATATTCCCATTATTTTGCAGTCTGCTCTTGTGTCTAACTTGTATGTTATCTCGCAAATGTTGGCTGTTAAATTTAGTGGAAATTTCTTGGTTAGCATTCTTGGCGTCTGGTCAGATTCACAAGGAGCTGCTCGTGCGTATCCAACTGGTGGTCTTTGTTATTATCTTTCTCCTCCCGAAACACTTGGCCATATTGCTGAAGATCCAATTCACGCCGTTCTTTACATCGTCTTTATGTTGGGCTCCTGTGCGTTTTTCTCTAAAACTTGGATCGAAGTTTCAGGATCAAGTGCAAAAGACGTTGCTAAGCAGCTCAAAGAACAACAAATGGTCATGCGAGGACATCGTGAAAAGTCGATGATTCATGAACTCAATCGCTACATCCCAACTGCTGCTGCTTTTGGCGGACTTTGTATTGGAGCTTTGTCTGTGCTAGCTGATTTCCTCGGTGCAATCGGTAGCGGCACCGGTATTTTGCTTGCAGTCACCATCATCTACCAGTACTTCGAAATATTCGTCAAAGAGCAAAATGAATTGGGAGGAATGAGCACCTTCTTATCATAAGTGTTTTCTAACTTTTATTAATTCTCATTCTTGCATAGATTTATTTTTACTCTTTGTACTGAAACATTTAATATATAATAAACGACCAAACTTTATTTGTTGTCACTATTGACTCAATAGTAGTGACTATAGCGATTTGTTAGGCAAATTTGAGTCATCGTTTGAGCAATTTCTGCACTTGAACTTCGAATAAGCAATATGAATGATATATAAAGCTAGTGGCAAGATAGGCTCCGACTTGAAGAGTTTGAGATCAGTACTGCTAGACTCGCAAGTTAAGAGGGAAGCTCGCCGGGGTTCCTTCTATTAGTTTAGCTATGAGCTCAAATAGCCAGCTGGCAAATTGTTTAAACTAGTTGCAGTAATCGTCTCTAGAGGTAGACATGATCGTATCGAGTTGTTGAACAGCATGCGCTTCAGCATGTGCTTTTGTGTCAGGAACATTTCGACTGATCAGTGGTCCCTGATCAGGCGAAGGTTTGCATTCTTGCGAGTACTTTCCGCATTATCAGCCAAGTTATCATCGTTCGTCATTTACTCTGTTAAATCATCGTTGTCTAAAAGTCACTTGCCTGATCATAGGAAAGCTCGGAAAATCTTTATTAAGATGACTTCATGATACTCACTTGCTTGTATTGCATCGATCATCAAATCGTCAACACTCGAGTTTCATCTCTGGTTTGCCATTTTTGCAATTGCACTTTTTCAAAATTTTTTCAAAAATTAAAATTCTTGTGGCCAAGCCCAAGACTATTGACATTTGTGCAAATACTGCAATTGAGCCAAAAGAAGGTGAATTGGTTCAAACAAGAATGCCCAACATAAAGGTTTTCAGCGGATCATCGCATCCGGATCTTGCGAAAAAGACTGTTGAACGATTAGGTAAGTAATTGAATACTATAATTTTATTTAGTGTAGCTTTAAAAATTTTATTTAAATTTTATTTTAGGCATTGAACTTGGGAGAGCTGTTCTTAAAAAGTTTAGCAACCAAGAAACTTGGTAAGTTTATATTTAAAAAAATATAAATGAGTGCTTGGATATGACTATTATGAATTTTTGTACATTTTAAATATGAAATATTTCACTATTTATTGAAATCTTTCGATACTATTAGACGCTCTATAGACATTTGATAAGATTAAGTCAGATGATTCACATTGCATTTTCTGTAATGTAATATTACAATTTTTAGGGGATTTTACATTGATATTGAATTAATTTAATCTGTGAAATTTTTTTAATTTAGTGTTGAAATTGGAGAATCTGTTCGAGGTGAAGATGTTTACATTATCCAGAGTGGATGTGGTGAAGTTAACGATAATTTGATGGAATTGCTCATTATGATTAATGCTTGCAAAATTGCTTCTGCTTCTCGAGTAACTGCTGTCATTCCTTGTTTCCCTTATGCTCGTCAAGACAAAAAGGACAAGGTATTTCAAATTGAAATAGTTTCGACTTGACTTTTGTTTTTTTTGTTTTATAGTCTCGAGCTCCAATTAGTGCCAAGTTAGTTGCAAATATGTTGTCTGTAGCTGGCGCAGACCACATCATTACTATGGATTTGCATGCTTCTCAAATTCAAGGTAAAACAAAATTTATTTTCCAGTTTGTAATTAATTTTTTAAAGGTTTCTTCGACATTCCTGTTGATAACTTATATGCAGAACCAGCAGTGTTAAAATGGATTAAGGAAAATATCCCTGAATGGAAAAGCTGTGTAATTGGTATTCATTGTCATTTTGATATATTTAAACCACTGTTAACCAATCGATTGTTAATCCGCAGTTTCGCCTGATGCTGGTGGAGCAAAGCGTGTAACCTCGATTGCCGATCGACTTAACGTCGATTTTGCTTTGATCCACAAAGAGCGTAAACGTGCTAACGAAGTTGCTTCAATGGTGCTTGTTGGTGATGTGACCAATCGAATTGCCATTTTGGTTGACGACATGGCGGATACTTGTGGCACCATTTGTCACGCGGCTGAAAAGTTGCGCGAAGCGGGTGCCTCTAAGGTGTACGCCATTTTGACACATGGCATCTTTAGTGGCCCAGCTTGTCAACGAATAGAGAGTGCTTCACTTGAAGCCCTAGTTGTGACTAACACGATTCCACAAGAGAAAAACATGAAGGATTGCCCAAAGATTCAGGTAAGGTGTTTTTCTCTGGTGATCATCCATTAATAATTTTTTTGTAGTGCATTGATGTAAGTATGATTTTAGCCGAAGCAATTCGACGTACTCATAACGGCGAAAGTGTTTCGTACTTGTTTTCGCACGTACCAATGTAGACATCAATTATTTTTTACGAAACAAATCCTTTTCTACAAATGCCATTTATTGCCACTTAAAAAACTTATTTTTTAAATGATTTACAATATTATATAATGAAACCCATCTCCACTAAATTATCACTGGAACTGTTGAAATCACCCAAATTTGCATGCATTCCAGCATAAAATTTTAACAAATGATAGTTTTAAAGAGAAATTTCAGCAACAATTTTAACTTGCCCGTATTCACTAATAGTTTGCTTTCAATTCTAAACTAGTTGACTTTGTTCTTATCAATAAAACAATATTGCTATTTCTTGAACCATTCCACAATTGAGCAATCATTGGATTGTTCGATTGGCAAACAGACGACTATCAGAAGACTAGTTGATGTCCTGCCGCCAACACTCTATGTGGCAGTGACATCAGCAGTACCTCTCGATGTGCGTAGCTTTGGCAAACACCTGTATCTTATCAGTAGTTGTACGCAACACCAAGAAATGACTTTCACCACAGAGAGAGGCTTATACTTTCGCGCTGTGTGCTTTGCTGATTTTTGCGATTGATCGATGCCTTGTGATAACAAACGTTGCCTGCTGCACCACTTTTATCTGACATTAGTCCCACATGGGTCGATCGGCGAATCGACCATAGTCCATTCAATGAAAACACTTTGTGCAATCGATTTTAACTGCTCTCAACCAAATTCTCTTCACAGATATATCGCACTTTATTGCGGAAGCTATTCGAAGGAGCCATAACTGTGAAAGTATTGGAACACTTTTCCAAGAAGTGCCATTCTAATCATTAAACAAGCGTCCATTTATCAAGTATTTCAATTTACAATCTTGGCAAGTATTAGTCAACAAACTGTATTGCTCATTAGCCAAGTGCTAGTCAATTCGAGTCAATTGGAAGCATTTCATTGCCATTCAAGATATTTTCACACAAAATATGTTTTATAAGCACAATAAATGAAATTTATTCAGTGGACTTTATTTGTCATATTTGATTTGAATGCAAAAAGTAGACATAGCAACTATCCTGATGGATTTCACTCCGAAACTAGCGTCGATAGTGATTGTACCTGTGGATATAATACAAGGTGATAAGGTCGGATGTTGTGATTGAATACTTACGAAGGCACGTACATGGGCGACACATGGATGTTGTCCTTCTTGTTTTGGGCAAACATCAGTCCTAGGATGAATCCTTTGAGGAACTTCTTGTCGCCCATTGCCAGGGCAAAGTTGAGCATAGTAATGAATAGCATTATCATGCCGATAAGAAGGTGCCTCGAGGTTCGCATCAGTGACATGGTGAGTGTTTGTTCTAGGGATGGGATCGTTTCACAGGTGGACAAATCAAACGAATGTTGATTCACATTGAGTCACTCTTTATATAAGCGACATGTCGACACACAGTAATTGCCCAAGCCGAAACTGTCCAAGTGTCGGTGGAACAGGATCAGTTATTAAGTAAAGCTCCACAATAGCTCAACTGGCTTATTATAATTGATTGATTATTGGTGGCAAGTGCTCATTACTAGCCACAGGATCTTACATGTTCGATGAAACCGAGCGTCAAGTAGATCTGCTCTAAAGTCAGTGCTAAGTTACTGCTAACCACATGCAACACTATTAACATTAATTAACGACTGCCATCGAACTCAGCCATGCATTAATAAACACCATTTCACTAGCCATTTCATTAGCCAATACGTGAAGCGAAGTGATAATTAATATTCTCTTACCAGTACTGTGTTGCTTCACAGTTGTGCGAATTTGAATTTGTACAAAACATTTATTGAGAACTATTGGACGTGCCAACGGTTTGGCCTGAAAATAGATTGCCAATGCGTATATTGAACTATGGCATATTCATTTAAAGGTGTTACATTTGTATTGTATGATACTGTATTATATTACATTTTACATTAGACCGTACACTGGACAATGGTCGGTCAAAAGGAGACAAATGTACAAAATGGAATGTCATTCAGGTGCAATACATCGATGAAAGCAGATAGCTGCAGAAACCGACAAAATGGCTCAGCCAAGTGCACTTCCGGCTGATGGCATTGTCGAGTGTCGGTGTACAAGCTTGTCACTAGTGAACCTTTCACTATCATGACATAAGCGATGTATTGCAATGCTTAGGTAAATTACAAATAACAAAAATATATAGCCTAAATTATTGCTCCAGTTGATCATGGCTGCTGTTAGTTTATAAAATTCGATTCGTCAATGCTTTACAAATTGAAGTCGATTGACATTTGTACAAAATTAACATGTAAAGTTATCAAAAATTAAGTAAAATTGTATAATTTGGAAGCATACAATATTTCAACAAGTAGTGGACCGATAATGATTGATGATGCATTTGTGAGCAAAAATAAGAAATCAGATATCACTATATTCGAGGCTTATATGTGAATGTTAAGTTCATTTGTCGAACGTCGCATTCAGTGCAATCTGATTCCAATACTTTCGTGATGGGCAAAGAATAGCTTTTTGAGTCGGACTTTGAGATTAAATGATCATTTCCGTTCTCTTTGTCCTTCTTGGAAGACGAACGTCGTACTATTCGCTTTTCTTTGGAGGAAGACTTCCTGATTAGAGATTTCGTTTGCGTGCTTATTGATTGAGATCTGTTGGCATTTGAAGATGATAGTGGAGTTATGTTGTTGCTGTTATCTTCTAATAATGAAAAATTGTAATTAGGGTTAAAGAAAAATTATTTATTCACATATAGCAAACTTACTAGGATTTAGAAACCATTCAGAGCGAGTTTTCATTCGTTGAGTTTGCCTTTCATGCACAATGGGCAAAAAAGTCAACGATTTTGTACTTTCGGCGTAATGATTCACACTTTTAAGATCTTCAAGTTTGAGCATCTCGGAGTGAAGAATATTCGAATACGATTGTTGTTTCATCGATTCGTGAGGTAAATCTGAGTGCTGATGGTGCATTACGGTGACGATAGACTGAGGCGAATTTGAGTTCGACTTTTGGGTAGAAAACTGTGGATCAACAAGTAAGAAAGCGTCCGAAGTTGGTTTAAAAATTACCTTGAAAAAATTCTCTTCTAAAGACATGCTAAGTCTTGCATAGGAATCTTCAATGTGCGAAGTGTTATTAGGCTGAGATCGAGTAAGAGTTGAATCGCTGTCTTCGCGTGAACACAATGTTGGAGTACTTTGACATTCTTCAGAAGAACCAATTTCTACAAATATAAATTCAAAATAAATATATAATAATAAAACAAGCTCGCAAATTTTTGTTTAGATTTAGAAAAAGAATTCAATAGACGTTCCTAAGGCTCAAAACTAAAAGATTCAAGCAAACCTTTGAGCTGACGGGAAAGACCAATATGTGGAAGGCCCCACTTTTGGGATTCGTTATTTAGCCATTCTCGTTCAGCCATAAGAGATGTTTTCCCTGAGGAAATTAGTCAAGTTACCCAAAGACTTGCAGTTAGTAAAGTGTTAGTATAAAAATAAGTTCGTTTTTAGTAGCCTTATGTTAGCACAAATTCATTAAAAATTGAAAATAAAATACTCACTTGGAACTACATTTTCTGGAGGATACTTAAATGCAAATATCCAATTTTCTTCAACTTTGAGCACTCTACCGGAAATGCGAGCGTAGTATTCGTAGTTTTCCCGACCAAACAAATTGTATATTCCAAAGTTGTCGATCATAAATTTCATGATCGAAGATGCAATCTGTCGAAAACAGATAAAACAATTTAATTTTAAAGATTAACACAAAAAAAAAGAAAAAGTATAACAAACAAAAACAAAGCCATACAACACAAAAAGACTAAAAACCAGAAACTATTGTAATTCATGCGATCAATTTGAGGGAACACTTACCCTAATTAAATTCTTTTAATGTTATAAATAAACATCAGTCATTTATTTTATTAGTTATTTAATCAAAATGGAAGCACAAACGCAATAAATTAATTTGGTTAATTATTACATAGTGGTAAGACCGATATCAAGCGGTCAAAAAATATGCAAGTTGTCAATAAATTATGACCATCAAGGCATATATTTGGGTTAGTCTCGACAATAAAAATAACCTACCTTGAATCGTTGAACATCTTCAATCTTGGCAAATTTATTTCCTTCTGAAACACAAGACTGAAAAAAACTGGGAGCCACCGATATGCTTATTGCCTCTGAAGTCATTCCAGTATGAGATGATTCAGATGAATTAGCAATTGCTCGAAAAGTTCCAAAAAGAAGAACAAGCAAGTGCTGAGTGACGATTGGTAATGATAGAAGAATCCTATAATAATAAAATGACGAAACAGAACAGTTAATATTCAATTGAAAGAAGTAGACACAACACACATTGTCGGGAGCAAACAAAGAAGACATAAACAGAGAAGTGAATAATTAATCACAATAGAATGGTAAGATAAACAGACCAATCACAGTGATTCAGTGTAGACTCGAGTGGGCTTACACAAATGTGCGAAATCAAGCGATCGTTTAAGATAAATTTAAAAATAGCTTCTATTCTGTGCAAACTATCTGGAATGTCAATAAATGTGGCGAGAATAGAAGCAAGACAAAGAACGTCTAATTACGAGTTTACATTCTACCATTCAGTACTTTGGCTACAGCAATCATTACCCATGTAGTGCTCATCACTTCTGCACAAGAACATATCTGTGTTCACTCAACGACTGACAAAAATAATCACTTTTGCCTTCTCAACACAAAAATCCTTTAGCAAGTTTGAAACGCTATCAGGAAAAGAGCCAATTTGCAAAGACAGACACACTGACAAGTAGAAGCAACAAACACAGTACATTCAACTCATGTCTCTGATGCTATTGCCAAACTGTGTTACTCCTTTAAAAATTTGACAAATACATTCCATGCACTAAATATACCATACGGTTTCCAAATAAGACTTGTGGTTTTAACATAAAGCGAACTCACCTGTGAATTTCCAACCGCTTTTCCTCGATTTCACTCCAGCTTATCACTTCGAAAAGCCTTTGTTCGCCTTCAGAACCGAAGACACCAGAAGGAAGTTTGCGTAAAAACTTTTTTAAAACGGAAGCAATCGTATATACGGAATAGTTATCAATGTTCACCAAGCGGCCATTCTGAAAGATGTCAAATAATTAATCGAAGAATATCGCTGAATTATTACATACCTGAAGGAAATGAATTAATTTTTTCATACTAGCCTGGTGACCTGGTGCTCGAAATACGTCCTTTTTATATGGCGCTTCTTTGTTCAGCTTGAGTATCATAACAAGTAAAGGACCGGGAATATCGTTGTGAACGCCACATACGCTTTCCAGAGGAACGCCAAATTTGACTCTAAAAATAAATTGTACATTGCAATAATTATAAATTAATTAAAATTAAAAATAATAGAATAATAAAAAGTATTAAATGCCAAGCGTTTGTAACAAAAACAAAAATAGTTTACCTTTCGATTGAATAATTATTAACACTGTTTATTATTTTCGACAGCATTCTCATATAAAAAGTGTAATCCACTTGCGAATAACACTATGCTCTCAAAATGTTTTGTACAGAGAAGCAAAGTCGTTGAGTCAATTAGCTAATCACAGCAAAAGGTATACAATAACTCGACATTAAGAAATAGTGCAAATGCAGAAAATAACAAACAAACATAACAAGAGAAATAAATTAATAAATCAATTGCATCTACAGCAAATTAACAACAGGCAACAGCTATGGTGACAGTAGCAATTGACAGCCATTAAGTGGAGAAATTGTGGTAATCGATGGAAATATAAACTAAACGTGGTGTGGCGTATTCTTTGTAACTAGCATGGAATCAAATTGCAAATCCGAGGTATCGTGGGCACAGAAATGGCAATGAAAGAAAATAAGGAATAGTCGGTTGTGAGCAGAGGGAGAAATGAACTTTCAGATGAGATCGCCCAAGTGAAATATAACCGAGATTCGGGAAGCGCTCTGCCGCACTAGTGACGGATGATTAGAATTGGTGCTAAGCCTCAACAGAATGGATGTGTCCGCATCGAGATGAGTCACATAAATGCTCGATGCTAAAGCTGAATACAGTTTGGCAGCTATTTCTGGTGAAGCAAAAAGCTCACTCAATAGTTCCCTTCTCTTCCCTATTTATGCTAACTGCAGTCACAGAATGCCGCACCAGTGATTTGAATAAAAACAGAAAACCGAATCGATGCTCAACAACCAAACTGAATGGTAATCACTAATTAGGCTATTAAGCTATGAGTTTATTAATAGTTCAAATGTTGAGCTTACACCAAGCATGTCAATTAGATTTAGTCTAGTCAACGTTTATGTGTACTGAGCAGAATATACTTGAATATACTTGATTGAGTATGATAGAAGATAAATAAGCCAGATTACATTAGATATTAGTAATAATGGGAACAAGATATATTCAGGTAAACTGATGATTTGACAAAATCGCAATAGCAGAACTATTTACTGTTCTGTACTAAAACAATCAATTGCTATTCAATTTCAAAATTTGAATATGATATATGGAATGGTGTATGAATAACAGTGAATATATTTCATACAACTTGTAAACTAAGCAATATTTAAAAATAAATGAAAAGAATTGACTTACTTTTCCATACGAGTAGGGTAAGGCAAAGAGGTATTAGAAGACGAAGATTGACCATTGTGAGACATTCCACATAAGGACGAAGTTGCGACTCGGCGTGCAAGTGAAGACATCATTACGAAATTTTCCCAGTTGCAATTGAAATATAAAAAATATATGTGAAATTTTCACTAAAAATATTTAAAATATGTAGCCTTCGCCGGATAATGATGGCATTGATTTTGCTTAAAATGTCGCCGTTTTGGTTGTTGATATTAATACCGACAATAATCAGACAAAATAGAAGACAAGATCGATAAGCACACAATGACAAAGTGAAGCATAAAGTCGACAGGAAATGATCTGAAATGGAAATATGTTGTTACTATTGGATGCACTTCATTGTTCATATTCTCCCAAGCAATTCTATGTACTGCACAAAACAGACTTTCGTTGAGACTATCTGCCAAAAAGTGCAATTGGAATATTTACAGCCACATGATTGGGACTATTGATTTATTGGCCAAATACTATTTACATGCTCACTCAAAACATTTATTACATTTGTAGATTAAATGTAACCATCTTACAGTGTGCATTACAAAATAAAAGTACTAATAAACGTTACATGCTAGCAAGTTTTTCATCCAACTCAGTTCGAAACAGATAATAGTACCGAAATAATTGTAATTTCGATTGTTACTTACAAAATTGTTGAACCTTTCAATTGAATTAAATTAAAGTTGGAATTAAGTGAATTCGTTGGACCAAGAATAAGTTTCAGAAAAGTAGGCAGTCTAGAAGCACCTGCCAGGTGCTGGAATGTGCTCGAGAAAGATGGCCTGGCAGTAAACCCATCAAACGAACAGAGTGTAGATGGTCAATTTGGCCACTCTGAACAGATAAGCACTCGGTAGTGTGTCAACTGGGCAATGGAGCAATCAGACGATGAACTCGTGATTAAGACGATTTAAGTGATAGCGCACTGGTTCATTGAAGGCGGTAGAAGGCGAGCTAGCGGTTTGTAGTTCGATGTTTAGATAAAAGCGAGCCACAAGGGTGTTGTGCCTTAGGCATTGTGCTTGCGTTTCAGTGGTCACATTGGGTCTAGTGGGGTCGCGGTGAATGGTCATCGGTGAAAGCCAGATGTGGCCAATCGAGCAACAGTATACACTGCTGGCGCATTGCCCAAACGCGAGCTATCAGCCTGCGACATCACCACAGGAACACAACAGAGCCACCACGGACGGACAGACACACTGTCCGTATGCACACTGTGCAGGGTGGGCCATTTAAATGTCCTCGCTGGCCAGTGCCTACTACTTACTCTCTTTGGTGCTCTCTGCCCTGTACTTTCATGGCAAGCAGTAGTCTTCGCTTGAACCACTTTTTATGAATGGCAATGCAAATTGCCACAATGTGCAACAGCGCCCATTCCTTCTCACAATACACTACACTGTAACATGTAGTCCCCTTTCAGTCTTTGTTCACAAACGACGTGAATCCGATTCGGTACAGGTGACGAATCAACAAAATGTACTACAAAGTACGTATACATAATAGGTGAAATTGAAAAGTCCACAGTTGGGCCGAGTTTAAACAATAAAGAATGACACACATTGAGCATCAAATGAGCATGCATTCGGTGCATTTCAACTGAAAACAAATTTGTAGTACCAAATGGGATCTCAAGTTAGTTTTGCAAGTAGACAGAATCTTTCCTCGGCAAGTAAGTTTAGTCTATTTTTGATTGCTTCACCTGGACTGATCGAAGCTGCTACGGCAGTGCGATAAAGTATTGGCATGTCAATAAGCAACGCTGATGTGCGCTAATCAGTGATCAGTATGTTACTAGTGTTACTACAACCCTGATTTATCCGTCACTGTTTTGTTCAATTCTCTGTCATCTACTTATCTAATGTGGACTTTTCCATTATTTTGACTGATCCTGTGTGTCGATCAATAGATATCTTTCATGATTAGGAAT
The DNA here is from genome assembly GCA_023373905.1 of Rhizoglyphus robini. Taxonomy (NCBI): domain Eukaryota; kingdom Metazoa; phylum Arthropoda; class Arachnida; order Sarcoptiformes; family Acaridae; genus Rhizoglyphus; species Rhizoglyphus robini. The sequence continues at coordinate 4,487,793 of JAKIJQ010000001.1, read as the reverse complement.
GTCTCTACTTTATATTGGTCATATTTAGTTCTACGCTGCCTACGTTTTAATGTCTTTTTAAATAGAGATACATCTGTCACCACCTTTTTAATATCTTCAAAGAAATCATTTAAATTGTCTCTCATTTTGCCCTTGTCACTCATTGCTTAATTAGTGGGAACTCGTCAACTAAGCTGCCTTTCATTAGCAAAGAAGAGCTATTTACGCCCATCTATGCTAAAATGGTAAGTCGCTAAAACTTTTAAAGTTTTCTTTAAGTTTCATTATAACTAACTGATGATAGCTAACATTTATTAATTTAGGCTTTTCTCAATTACACCCAATTTGCCTTGACCGAGGCCGAAACTTTTTTGGAAAATTATTCTCGGCTTCAAGTGGTTGTAGTTTCAGCTTTGAGCACTTGGTTTCTTATGAAAATCTGTGATTTTTATGACGATGGAGATTGTGAGTAAAAATAAATAAAAGAGGATTGCTAACATCATTATGATTTGATATAGTCACCTGGGCCCGTATTAAAGGAAAATTATTTCAAATGTTTATCAAATTGCCAATCATTCGAGGCATAGCTGCCAAAGAAATGGGCAGTGTGGACAAGGCTGTCGTTAGCCAATGTCGTTCGATTTATCGCGGGGAAAAATTTATACTCGAGTTGCCTAAAAAAGGTCTCAAGCGAAATGATATTTTGGAGCGTTTCAAGAAATATCAAGACTTGTCCAAAGTTGATTGGCGCAATGGACGTGCTTCTGGTATAAATAATTGATAGTTTTCAAACTTCATTGAGTGAACTTTATCAACCAAATAGGTACTGTTTATTCCGACTTGGCCGAAGAGTTATCTAGTCTAGTGACTCAAGTCTATTCAGAAACTGCATACACAAATCCATTGCACCCAGAATGCTTTCCCGGTATCAACAAGATGGAAGCAGAAGTAGTTCGAATGGTTTGTAACTTGTTCAATGGAAATGATGATTGCTGTGGCACTTTGACCTCAGGTGGTACTGAGTCGATTGTGCTTGCAGTAAAAGCTTACCGAGATTATGCAAGACATGTGAAGGGTATTACTAAACCTGAGCTGGTCATCCCCGTCACTGGTCACGCTGCTTTCCAAAAAGCTTGTCAATATTTTTGCATAAAATTCAAACCAATTCCTGTCGACCCTGTCACTTACAAGGCTGACATTAAAGCAATGCGAAAGGCTATTTCGAAGAATACCATTTTGCTTGTTGGTTCAGCATGTGGTTATCCACACGGCATCATCGATGACATTGCTTCCATTACTCAGGTTGGTTTATTGGCCATCTTCTGGTTGTTTCATTGTCAGTCATTTTTAGCTTGGTGTTCAATATGACATTCCAGTTCATGTTGACTCGTGTCTTGGTGGTTTTTTAGTGCCGTTCTTAAAGGATGCTGGATTTCCTATTGATCCAGTTGATTTTTCCGTTCCTGGTGTAACGAGCATCTCTGCAGACACACACAAATACGGCTACGCTCCGAAAGGATCGTCAGTGATAATGTATTCAGACAAGAAGTATCGAAAGCACCAATTTTCTGTGCAGACCGACTGGCCAGGTGGAATATATGCTTCGCCAACAATTGCTGGCAGTCGCTGTGGTGCTAACATTGCAACATGTTGGGCATCGCTTCTTTACTATGGTTTCGAAGGCTACGTCGATGCTACTAAGAGGATTCTCGCCACCCAACGATACCTGAAAAGCGAACTGAGCAAGTTAGACGGTATCTACATCATCGGTGATCCAATGTTATCTGTGATTGCTGTTGGCTCTAATGATTTCAATATTTTTCGATTGAGGTAATGCAATGCGTCTGCTTGTAATATTTTACCACGATTAATTTTTTTGTAGTGACTTGCTCAGTGCTAAAGGATGGAATATTAACCCACTCCAGTTCCCGTCAGCATTTCACGTTTGTGTTACTTTGATGCATGTTCAAGAAGGCGTTGCCGAAGCATTTTTGAGCGACTTCAAAGTTAGCGTTGTAGCTTGTTTGAAAGAGCCAAGCAAAAGTGCCGAAGGCTTGGGTGTTGTTTACGGGATGGCACAAAGCATTCCTGATCGATCTATGGTTTCTGACATTGCTTGTCAATATTTGAACAGCATTTATGACACAAGTTAGACTTTATTGAGACCATTACGCCATTAAAGCATTTACATTTTATAAATCAACCTTAGTTATTCGGGAATGTTATTCTCGTCTTCAAATTTGATAATTTGAGCATTTGCTGGGTTTGATGACACGATTCCTGGTTCATTGGATCTTATTCGGGTTCTGAATCCGTTCTGATCAGCGATGTATTCTACAATGCGCATTATCCCCTAAAAGTATCGGGTTAGAGTTATTGTTTCAAGACATGTACGTCAAGATCCTACATTGGCATCTCTGTACGAATACCGTCCATTGACTGTTCCTCTTCCGTCCGCAGTTTCTTCTCGAAACATTTGATTGCCAAACTCGTCAATCCACGAATAACCCCAGCTATACGCTCCTGGTGCGCTTTCAATGGTTCTCCTGTGTGCTGAACTCTGGTAATTCAAAGGCCTAGAGTCAAGAAAGTTTAGTCGACGATCTACTAGGGAAACATGGTCGCCTGTTTCGACTGGAGTCAAAACATTTTGAGTGGTAGCTGTCTTGCCCATCAAAAAGTAACTTCGAGTAAAAGGCTTTCTTCCAAGCAACGTGTTTTGTATATGACCGTTTGTGGGAATGAAATTGCTCCAGGGAAAAACTCCACCCAAGTAGCCTAAAACCAACGGTATGACTAGCAATCGCTGCAACAAAATGAAACAATGAGAAATTATGTGAAGTGTTCGCACATGTTTACCATGGTTAATTGCTAGTTGAAGCGAGCTTTGGTTTGAACCGAACTTCGAAATTGATTAAGTCTAAACCGAATGGTGTTCATTTATATAGATATCGCCTGACCTGGCAGAATGACCGAAAGGGACAGTGACAGTCCAGTCGATGGTGAATCACTAATCGCGCCATGATCACTGCAAGAATCAATGCCTGCCTAACCGCTTGCTTCTCCGCGCCATCAACAAATCCAAAGCAAAGATTAATTTCTCCTGCAAATAAATTACACTTTAGTTTAGCATAAAAACGATATTGAGATGGCGCCGATAATTGGCGCGGACAGAAGGGTAAATAAAACCATTTAACTCGTTGCCGAGCCTCTCTAAAGTGGGCACAGGTTGGCTCGGGGGCTACCACCAGAAGTTGAAGAGAAGAGTCGCTGTCCCACAGAGAGAAGTCGTCGTCAGTTGCAACTGACAATCCTTTACTTTCGTCAGTTCGACTTTTTTTCGTCTGTTGCATCTGACGAGTTGTCAGTTGGGATTGACGAAATTTTTGGTCAGTTGCAACAGACAATATCGTCAGATGCAATTGACGAAAAATTTTGTCAGATGGAACAGACGAAAATGTATAAATTCGATTATCAAATCTTAATTATTTAAAATTTTCATAAATAGTTAAAAAAATTCAGAAAAATTTGTATTTATTGTCAAAATTATGTAAGATTTATAATTACAAAACAATTCAACGAATCCATTTGACAAGCATGTTGTTGTTTTTGTCATCGATAAAAAGATAATCATTTGAGAAGTGCAAATCGCTGAATAAAATATAATGATCATCAGAAAAGACCTTCTTCAGAAATTTCAACGAATTATTATAAAGCTTCGGTCCTTTGACCTTTCCATCATCGCCCCTTTCTTGAATAGGATCAAAAACGCTCCCTTTGCAGTAAATTTTCCCATCCTCGCCTTGCAAAAACGATGATGTGTAAAACCAGTACTCCTTGTTGTGTTTTGTTCTTCTCAGCACGTTTTGATTCAACCGGAAAGGATACAATTGTGATGGCAATTTTTTCAATGAAGTAGGTAACGTCTGGTCAGTCATGAATATTGGTCGTTCTGTTGCGACATCAGGCCAGAAATTGGTATTCAAGAAATCGCTCTTCTCCTCCATCAAGGCGATCATGTACTGATGTTTGGTGTGAATAGTTAAGGCCGGGTTGAGAAAGTTCTTCATTACTCTTGCTACATTCTTGCAGTACTGATGTTTGTGTTCATACCTGAAGCAAGAGTAGAGATACAAAGGACCGAACATGTCAGTCAGGTCGCCATAGTGGGACAAATGGTGCAATTTGCAGTAAACACTCAAATCGGGTTTCAATACTTTCCAATTTTCGACAATATCGTTAGACAAAATGGTCATTCGAATCAGATCTTTTCTTGTTAAAACAGGAGAATATGAAAGAAGAATAAATTCTTTCATTGACATAAAAAGATTCCACTCTTCTTTAAAGTTGGTTGGATTGAAAGCAGGGAATAGAATTGATTCGAGGCGTAAAAGAGCCTCAAGTTTCTAAAAAACATTTTGGAATTATGAAATCACATCAATACAGTAATTATAGTTACTTACTTGAAGTGCTGTACCTCTCAACCTGAATCCAGTTTTTGAATACCAATTCAACGTAGGCTTGCCTTCAAAAATTTAAAATTTTTAAATCGACTTTGAACTGCTTCAATATCTTTCTTCGATGGATATTTTTTGTAGGCTTTTTGGTGGCACTGGTTGTTGCAGCAGAGGTGACAGGGGCAGCAGTGGCGGCTTTTGTTGTCTTTTTGGTAGCCTTTGGTGCCTTTGCTTTCGCCTTTTCTTCAATCGGAGTTACAATGGAAGTCAAAATGTAATTCAAAACATCTTCACCAACTCCTTCATTGATATCGTGCATTTCATCTGGTGGACAACAGTTGAATCTTGTGATGTCACCATTCAAACCATCAAAAGGAAAATCGCGAAGAACCAAGGCCTCAGGATCGGTATCAACTAGTAGGTGATGTTTTGATGGACATTGGATGTTGTCGGCGCCTCGCTTCTTGTTACCCGGTGCTAGACAGAAACGGCAGACAAAACAATTGTTGTTGAAGCTTTTCTTGAAACCTTGAAGCTCATAGACGCCCAAGTTGTCACCACAAATGCAGCTTAGTGTGACATCAATGTGAATAACTTCGCCGCCAATGTTCATGTCGACCCCATTTTGCATTAGTTCGTCGAGGTCTTTTCTCAGTCTAGCATAGAGAACACTTAGAGGATCTTCAAGGCCGAGAGAATCTAGATCTTTCCGGTTGACCATAATAAGCATCTCGATGTCCGTTGCACGAGAACGTTCTTCAAAGGGAAGGTCTGCGAGTGACACGTAGACATTAAGGAACTTCTGATCAGACCCCATCCCAGGTGATATTTCAACTTCATCGCAATTTAATTCGATTTTAGCTTTTCTTTGCATTCGTGGAAATACTTTTGCATCAGACAAAGAATCGATGTGCTTGTCAAGATTGGTTACTTTTGCCTCGTTTAGAATTTTGTTTCGAATTGATTCATTCCGTAAATACTTTTGCACCACCTTGCGAATCGGAATATACGAATATCGACACTTTCCAGTCGAGTTTTCAAGTTGAACTATTTCGGGTTTGATGTAAGTGGTAAAGTATTTCTCAATGTAAGAGTCTTGTAAAAAGTCACTTTTGATGACTTTTTTGTAGAGTTCGATCTTAGTTTTAGACAAGTTGAGGACAGATTCAAAGTGAGATATCATCTGGTGGACTAACAAATTGATGTGCTTTGACGGAGTACACTTGACATATTTGTGCTCCATAATCAAAAGCATAAGTCCCTATTTGAAGTAAATTCACATTTAAAAATTTATAAAATTGTACTTTAAAAAATACCCTAAAAAAGTCATCGCCCTCCAAGTCATCTACAGTTTTTCTTGACTCTTCGATAATTGGGTCATCCTTTGGGACAGATTGAGGATGTCTGAGCTTTGCAAATTCGTCAACTTCCTCAGGTTCAGTTTCAATAGAAAGTTCTATTTCTGGCTCAATGATATCGAATTGTCCAGACTCAAATCCTTCGTTTACGTCTTCCATCTGAACATCATACTGAACATTTCCATCAGCCACCACCTCAACATAGTCAGGAATAAAGTCGTATTCTTCACTTAGTGGAACTTGAGTTTGGCGCAACACCTCGAGTCTTCTCCTTTAGTATTATACAGAAGTTAATTTCAAACAATTTTTGTGAATGACATTCATACCTTTTTGATTGGCACTCCTCTGGATGAAGGTCTTCAATGTGGCGGGATAATTGATAAACCTTGTAGAGTTCTACCCCACAAAAACAACGAACCGATTTGAGTTTGTCGACATTTGGTTCAATATCTTTAAGTTGATAGTAAATATCTTCAAAACGAGTATTCCGATAAGTGATGCACCTTGACATGTTTACAGTGACGTTAATATAATTCTTAAAAAGAAGCAGAGAGAACTCAATCGCCGAATTATTCGGTAGATTGCCGATGAGAGAAGGCAGAAATGACAGTTGAGTCGCCACAAACGTTTGTTGAACGTTAGCTACGATACAAATACGTTGTACAGTTAGCAGTGGCACACTCACACTGTTGCAGCCGTTGAGTCAAGCGACAGCCAATCAAATCAATCAGTTCATCAAACTGAAACTTGCGCATGCGCTTTTACTTATTCAGACAACGACCGTTTGTTTTTCTCCTGTCTGCTCTCTTGTCCGACTGACCTCACCGCGGCCTTGTCTTTGTCGCTATCTGAACTTAAGATTCTGAAGCTTCTTTTTTGCTTTTGACTATAAGTTTGTTATCTATAAATTATCAAGCCATGAATGATCAACAGCAGCAACAACAAACAAATCGACAACCAGAAAACAATCAACAGCATCAAAGTATGTTCACCTAACTATTTTAATTATTGTTTTTCAAATATTTATTTTTATTATTATTGTGTATAGGCAATAGTTTTCCTAATTATGGTTCATATGGCCAAACGCCTTTAGGAAATTACTCTTACGGTATGAATCGCTGTAACCGCTTAACTTTTGTAAACCGAAATTTACTTTTAAAGGCAATTCTCAGTACACCCAAAATTATAACCCGAATGTGCTTCATTATTTATCCCAAATGATGTCACAACAACTTCCACCAATTGGTTCCCACTTTCCACCGAACGTTGGGCATATTCTGCCCAACTTTTCTCGTTTCTCTTCAGATTTTATTCGAAGCAAATCAATCGGACTAGAATGTCCACCAAATGATGTTCATGCCACCTTCCCTCAGAATCCTCTTATTGCTTCTCAAAATTCATTGGCGGAACATTCTGGGTCGAATCGGCAACAATTTGATGACTCTTTGGTTACTGAAAGACCCCAAGACACTTCTGCTTTGGGTCAACCGTCTATTGGTTCAGTTCTTAACGAAACTTTTTCAAATGAAGAAAGTATGTCTTTTTTGTAAATACTGCAAAATTCTAACAATTTTTAATAGGTCTCGAAGATACTTCTCAATCGTCAGGAAGCTCTAATGTGATTCCTCTCTAATTCGAGCAACTTCGACGATTCTTATGATGGTTTGGCTAACAATCGCACTGAGGAAGAAGAATTGCTTTCAGTTGTTAATTCAGTGACAAATGGGACTTGGAAGGCAGGAAAAAATGAAGTTACTCCAAGGGCAACGATGCCTCCTTGGCTGGTTATGGATCCTTTTGTCGAAATGAAGTGGAATTTTGAAGTAAGCCATTTTGATCTCGTTGTTTATGCTGAAAGTCTCGCTGGTTGGTTCAAGAGTGATGCTGTTGAGACAGCTGATTGGGACAAATTTTCTGACAAAATCACTCAATTGGTCAAAAAATACCGCGATCAACTTGCCAAGTATTTTCTCAAGGGTTTGAATCAATCAGACAGGCGAGATCTGTGTGGAGCTATTGCGCATGAATATCCTAAAATGGGGCAACGATATTCTGAGCTTCGAAAGAGCAAAGCAAAAGGCAACAATTTTGGGTGTGATACAACGTTTACCTTTCGAAACATTACGGTAATATTGATTTATTGGATTCTGCCTATACTAATTTAGTTTTAACTAGGCCTTACTCTTTGATCGACTAACTCGCCAAATCGGATATATTCCGAAAAAAGAACTCGAAACTCGTCCACCTGTCACTCCTCCAGTGAAAAACCAGAAAAAGTCCGAAGCAACTTCTAAAGCTAACCGAAAACGCAAGCAAATTAGACTCGAATTACAGCAAGCAGAAAAATGATTTCGCATTTTTGTTTTGTTTTGATTAGTTTGTAATTTATTTAATTGATTGATTTGGTTTTTTGTTTTAAATTTAATAAAATCAGATACGATATAATTCTCTGTTTTGTTGCTGAAATATATTTATTGAGCGTGTTTCGTCTAATCCATCAGACGATATTTTTCGTCTGTCACAACAGACAATTTTGTCAGTTGGAATAGACGAAATTTTTTGTCAATTCCAACTGACCACTCGTCAGATGCAACTGACAAAAAATTGTTGAACTGACGAAAGTAAAGGATTGTCAATCCCAACTGACGACGACTTCTCTGTGTGCCATCGACCAGAGCTTATTGACACTGAAAGGCGGTGAGACTTTGTAAGACACACGACAACCGACTAGTGACTCAAGTAGTGACACTAGCCGAGTTCGTTTCTTATGAATTATGGTGGGCTACGATAAGAATGGCACAGTCAAGTGGCTCACTATCAAGTCTTGGCTTAATTGCCTCCGCCAGTATCGACAGTTAATAGCAGATCACCTTGTCCTTTCACCAAGTGATTGACCATCCTCGAAGCATCCATTAATTAGTTTACTATCGTCGATCGAACATCTTTAATGGCACTTCTTTGTATTAATTAGAAATGTCTTTGTTCGGACACTCTATTTGTCACATGGAAAGTCATTTGTGGAATTTGATATTTATTATTAATATTCTTGTCTCGAATGGTTTGGATACTTTCACTTGGAAATTCAACCTCATCCGAACTAATCTGCAAGTCCACTTGATTGGTCACAGTGTCAGCAAGCTTGTTTGAATGCTTTCGCAATTGTGGCTATGTTCGCGATGGGCACCGATAGTGTAATGGCTATTAGACAAGAATTTGATAAGCACTCACGTCCGTGCTACTGAGATCTGTTGTGGCTATGAAGTCATCAAATGGCTTTGCCTCTCCGTGACGATTCTCACTAGCCGATAACCAAGCTGCCAATAGGTAGGACATAGCCATTAGTGCTCAAGCCAGATGTCTCACGTTATATGATGTCTTACTTTCTATATTTCGCACAACCCTAACAAATTTGTCACACAAATCATGCCAGCTGAGCTAATCTCCTATTGCATCTCATTTGCACCATAATTGCCATTAACATTTGAACCGATTGTGCTCTCTTTGTAATTACTTTAGTACACTCTCCTGTGACGCATGGTAACATTGTCCAGAATCGAGTCTAGCATCATCAGTGATTTCTATAATTGTCGATGGTCTTCATATGATCATAGGCATGTCGGTACACCAGTTCACAAGAACAGGTCTCCAAAATGAACTATCTAATGATGAAAGGCATATTAGCATTGTTTATTCATATTATAGCTTTGCACCAGTTTCATGACGACCATCGTAAGTGTTACTTATTTGAAGAGGTCTTCATGCTCCATTATTGAAAAAGACAGATATGATAAGCAAGACCGGGGCGCATTTGCATCGGTCCTACGTCAAACGAGCAGATGATTAGACAAACAGACTAATTACTTGACTCTTAAGGCAATTGCCTGAACTGTTGAATTTTCACCAAAGATTAACCACGTCCGCTCCACATGATCGATCGACACCACGAATGTTTAAGGTTTGATGTTTAAGGTTTAATTGCCATATGGACAACAAAATAAAATTTACAAAAATAATAACAAGTCAAACAAAATAATACAGAACAGAGAAAAACAAACAAAATGATCAAAAATAAAGCGAGACTAATTGCAATAGAAACAAATCAATAAATTAGAGACCTTCAAGGTGAAATCACCGGCCAGGTGGCAATTCGTTGCTGCCGCTACAGACATTTCATCAAAATGGAGATCGTAGCAATGGCGTGTGGCCCATCACTATAGTCTATTGCTCACAATATATTACAGTACATTAGAGTTGCAGTGAAAGTGTAAAATTATATAAAAACAACTAAAACAAAATAACGAATGATTTCATTTGGTGGGATGTTTCGTTGGGCAGAGAGACAAAAGAATATTTGATGAATCGGGTTTCACAAATCAAATTAATAGGATACATGAAAATGATTCGAATGGAAAAGCAATAAATAATAGCATTAAAAATGTTGCTATAATGCATTTGTTGATAATTCTTGTAATACCATCAATTAATTAACGTTACTATGACTAATGGTGATTATGTGTTGACTTGATGCCAATAAAAGATGTTGATAATTAACTTGTTGCACGCAATCAGTAGTGAGTGAAGTGGAGTAGGTGAATTGAAAATATCAATTCATTTGTCAATAAAACCAAATTGCAAATTTCACTATTTGAACTAGAGCTTGACAAGAATTCGAGAAAACCAGGTTTGAGATTCGAAAACTATGCAACGACAAAGGAAATAATCGGAAAAGTGTGCCAAATGCATTTGTGACTAGAGAAGTGGAGGTAAAGAGAGCGAAGTTTGACAAGCAGCAGATGACATTGATGGTCCGAGGGAGTCATCGGAATCGGGGGCTGAAATTGCCTGAATTGCTAAGGTGATGGTAGAGCCTGGTGGCAGTTGGTCAGCGTCAATTTGGCCTTGCTGCACTTGTGTTGAAGCATCAGCAGGCTGAAGAATAGTGGCATTCACCAATGTAAGTGTGTTATTTTCCCCATGATTCAGGTTGATTTGATTGCCATTATTGATGGCAGTAGCATTACTGATGGTAATAGTATTCGGGTCCATGTCCGAAATAGTTGCTTGCTGATGCTGACTTAATTTCGCCTTGGATGACTTACTCTTGGATCGCGAACTTACAGAGCCAGATAATTTAAGGTGAGTTCGGACAACATGTTCATGCCTTTGGCCTGGAGATATAAAGCCTCGATCACATTGTTTGCAAGCATAAGGAAAATTTTTTGTGTGCTTATATATCTGATGAGTTTTAAGACTAGATGCTTGTGTAAATCTTGATCCACATTGCGAACACTAAATAAATAGGTTTTAGTATTTGCAGACATTATTATCCGATAATAACAGTTACGGTATTGTACTGTACCTGATAAGGACGCTCACGGGTGTGCGTTCTGGTGTGGCAAATCAAAGAATAACGAACTGAGGGGGGAGGGGGAATTACAAATAAAGAAATTTAAATCCATGTGAAAATCACTTACCAGTGAAAGATTTATTGCAATCGATGCACTTGAAAGGACGCGATTTTGAATGTGTCTTCTCGTGCGATTTCAATTTTGCAACTGAGACAAAATGCTTGCCACATTCAATACAGGCAAGCAAATCGAGACCAGGTGTCTGACCTGTCACAGTTATAGTGTTGTTATTGTTTGTGGTGATCACATTGGCGTTTGTCGCAGGAATTGGTTGTGATGTGGTTGTGATGAATTGGTTATTGTTGATGGTACTGATCGAAGATGGAGATACGAGCATGCAAGTTGTAGTGCCCGAGGTTACCTGTGACATAACAGGAAGGGCGATAACTTCATTGTATTGCTTAATACCAAGACTATTGGTTGAGACCATCTGAGTGTGACCTGTGATCTGTGATACTGGAATTGAGATGACATCTTGCTTCATTGCCAATTGATTTCCCACTTGAGATGTAGTAACTGCTTGCGGTAATGATTTGGTCGCAATTATAAGCTGAATATTAGCCGGTTGGGCAATATGATGTTGGTTATGAGCCCCCGATACGGCTAATGGACCAACAGCATTTATCCCAGCATTGCTCTGTATGAGACTGATCCCACTGACAGTGACAGTGCCACTGTTGATCATCGATGTAGAGTTTAAGGATTGCATTACAACAAACAAGCAGCTCTTGTTCGCTTGGACCTAACAAGTGATTATAGTTGGAGTTTCTATTGCACCAAGTTTGGGTCAGCAAAGTGCAGACGTCAATCAACAGATCAGTTCAATTATGCTGCTGACTAGTTCAAAATGGTTGATATCGAAGAAAATGAAGTTCGAGGTAGAAAGGTAATGTTTGCATAAATGTCCACTCGATACCTTGTGCTTGTTTACAAATGCATGTGCTTCCTGATCACGTGGACTGTCGTACAGTTTGTACAAACTAGTGCATTGATTATGAGCGCCAACAGTTGAAGCAATATTGTGAAATATAAGACCGAAGGTTTGGCTCAGTTCGCCGACTTGATATATCCATGTTCTCTTCCTCGGTAGACTCACTTATATTGTTCTTATTGTGGTGTCAATGCCTTCGAGATATATACTTGTTAGGATGGGATAATGACAAATATATAGCTTCAAGGTGCATACATAGCAATTCGATATATTCATACGATTATGTTGACGATACTATCGACGATGGCAGGCATTTGTTCAATGTTTATATATTCGCTTCATAATAAGCCTATATACCAGACAATCAGATGATGACGAGGTGCTTTAGCATGATTGGCAAAAGACTATATCTTTTTGAAGTTTCGTGTCTTCTCTCACTAGTGCGCTGAATGAGTCTTGCAAATTGGAATCACTAACAGCGATAGTAGCAATTGAGATCATTTGGCATCGAGTTTTGGTCATGAAGGTTGCATTCAATTGGTCAGTTTGGCCACATATCGATCATCGATGCAAATTGAGATCATTGGATCGGACAGAATTTGACTATATGGCAAGTGATCACCGAACACATATAACTGACGGATTACTGACTTCTAATTGGACTGGGCTAGATATAGAAAGAATCCCAATGCGGACAGATTTCCATAGTGATGGGACACGAACAAAGCTCAATGGCTCGTGGGAAGAGGACAAACAAAGCACAAGGATGGCAGACGAGGCGAGCTCGCATTGGGCAGAATGCACTCGCCTAGCCTAGAATGCATCACAGCCACCAAGCGCCATGTTCATCGATCGGTGCATCCGCACAGCCACCAGGCCAGTAGCCCAGCCTGGTTGCACTCTTACCGTTACAACTCTCCCCGCAGAATCGAGATCGCGCGAATCCACCGATCCGCATGGGTGTGTGCCACTGCGTGCCCTCTCCCGTGCTCAATACTTTATTTGCTCACCACCGATGCCACCAGGTGACGCTCAGCCAGGCTCACCCATTCAATTTCAGTCAAATGATTCAAGTCCACTTCTCACTTTCAGTTTCATCTCAAGCAGTAAGCTAAAGTAAAGAGATTCATCTAGAGCACATCGATTGATTCAACATTGAATTGAAATGGACAATGGAAGTAAATGGAATTATTATTGTACCAAAGAATGACTATCAAAATAAATATAAATAAAATATGTATTCATTCAATAAGTAAATGCACATTCGTAACTAAATGTCTTCAATGTTAGCAACAGGAGCGTTAGGTAACTTGTCCGGGTCCGGAGACGAAATGATCGGCTGCAACGAGCAATCCTCGTGACCATCAGCAAAGGGCAAATCTTCGTGTGACAATGGTGGCAGCACAGTACTTCTCTTCAGTTTACGGTCAATGAGACTAAGTTGTTCGTACAGTGTGGGCTGCGAAAGGGTTCGATAGAACTTCTCGGTGAATTTACCACAATATCGGTAAGGTAGTTCACTTGATTTTCCATAGGCTTGAATAGGCCTTTTCTCCTCCCTTTCTTCGTCCATCCCTCTATCGTGAGTTGCTTTTGAACCAAAGGCCCTGTCAATGAAAGTTTGGTTAGGGAGCCTTTCCAGGACTAGAGAAGAATCGCTATTGGGATATGACTGGCAAATCGGATTGCAATACGAAAGGTGACTATTAGTTGTGCTTAATGCGGGTACGTTGCATATTGAAGTCACTAGCAAGGGTTCAAGTAGGGCTGATCTAGCCTCATGTTGGTCAATGTTATCACATATATCACTGCAATGGTCACTGTTAATAGAAGCAAAATTAGGCGAAGACTCGTTATCGCCAGAAGTAGCATTCGATTGTTCGTGTGAATTATCAGCCATTTCAAATGGATTGGAATAAGCTTCTTTAAGCAATGGTTCTTTCTAGTAAACAAATAGTCACAAGCGATTAAGAGCGAGTAATAAAAGTAAGCTTGTTGTATTAAGCAATTACCATAAGTGAAAACTCGTCGTCCTTGTCTTGTTCAATTATATCGTCAGACTCTGAATGTTCGTCATCAGTATAATTGGTGTCGCTGTGTGAGGCGGAAAGGTTTAGATCACTTTCCGAAAGAGAAGATTGTGAAGAACTGAGTTCTTTGTTATCTTGATTGTCATTTAAATTATCACTCGGTGAATCCTCAGGGGTAGCAGATTCGTTTAAATGATTTTCAAATAAACATTCAGTATCAGTCAAATTCGCAAGCTCAGTTTGTTCTTCAATATTTGTTCCAGAATCAATCACTTTAGAATCATCTGATTCATCAACTATTTCAAATTCTGCGCGTTCCCTAAGGTCGATTTGTTCGATGTTAACCAAAAAGTTCTTCTTTGCTTCAATTAACGAAACACTTAATTGATTATTGAAAAAAGAACTACGCGCGTCTTTGTGAGAATTGTTGGTTCTTGATTTGAGACAAACTTTGCAAATAAAATCATCATTGACGATTTCATCTTGTCTGAGCATCACCGAACATGCCTTACAGGTTAGGCATGTCCTAAAAAGGAAAATCGAAAATGAGAAAGGGCAGAACTTTACAAATCATACTTATGATAGTTTTGTCCCAGAACACTAACTCGGTCAATGACTGTGATTGTTTGATTACATCGCTTACATTCACCGGAGGGTTTTAATAGTTCTACGGTTTTCAAGTTGTGTGTCCGTTTGAGAATAGATTCTGATGTTGAAGAGTCAGTTGAATCGTTTGCTTTGAGTAACTCCACAGATTTCAATGGTTCTACTTTGGTGCTTGTGCTATTGAACTTTTGTACCACTTCGCTAGACAGTAAATTGACATATTCATTTGTGACCTTATTTTTCGGTGCCGATTTAAGTAGATCCTCTTTGTAATTATTGTTAAAGTTGTTGTTGAGTTGCTTAATGCGAGATTGAAGCAATTCCTTCGAATTGTCATAGACCATATTTTTCTTTTCGGTAACTTTGGCAGCTAAAATAAATAATAACCATAAGAATTAGCAAGAGCGACTAAACTAATGATGATTCAAACCGAAAATATCAGTTGAATTCCACATCTTAACATTCCAGTCTTCTTCTTCAATTTTTCCAACTTTGGGTAATTTAGGAGTATACGGTTTTTTCTGTTCTTCAAATTTCTGTTCCAAGTATTGAGCTTTCTCAATGATATCTGAAGATTTTTTTTGTTTATGATTTTGTGCGAATTCAGAGTCAACTTTTTGTGACCGTAAATTAGATTGAGCAAATAAATCATTTTTGTGCCGTGATGAATTTGCGGGAAGCAAGTATTCCAAATTGGATAAAATGTATTTGCTTTTATCGTCATGATCTTCTCTATACAGATGTTTGTAAGTAGGGATATGCGATTTCTTGCTATTAATGATATCAAACTGATTTGAGTGGTTCTCCTTGTTGAAATCTTTATTTGAATTAAACTCGGCCGTTTGATGTTCGTCTATCTTTGAACTAAGAAAGTGGTTGCGGGCTTGGTAATTTGTTTTATTGAAGCTCGAGATATCATTGTTGCGAGGCTTAAAATCAATGTGCGAAGGGGTAGAAAAATTCTTAGGCTTCAGTTCGATCACTTCAATTGGTTGATTATCACAGTTAAGAATGGGATTTTTCGCACTTTTCGATGCTGAAGGCACATTGTATTGAGATTTATTGGCAAAGGCAGGCAATATTTCATTGAGGTCGTCAAATGCATTCAAAGGCTGATAAGACAAATGCTTCGCTTTGATAACATCGTCAGGATTGATTCCAACTGTAGCGCGGCGTGCTCGTTTTGCTTCGTAGCTAGTAACATAATTCTTCATGTCCAAGTCATTCTTGTCGATAATCAAATGACGAACTTGGTTCTTTATTTCATGAAGTATTTTCGAATCACGAAGATTTAAATTCTTATAGCGCGATTGTGGGTCCAATGAAAAATTTTTGGCGGTTGTATTTTCGGGACTAGTTTGAGCTAACAATCTGAAAAATAATTATAAATTAATGATATGATATGAATGAACAAGTTATAATCATGAAATTTACCTGTACACACATTCGCGTCGGCTAATGACGTTCAACATAGCATCGATATCGACGGTCCCGTCGGGTATACTGTTGTACCACAGAGAGACAGTCCATGCCGCATCAATAGCAGAAAGAAAACCCCGACCAGCACCACTTCCAGTTGGCCAAAACTATTCGACAAATAAAACTGTTAGATCTGATCACAGTAGTGCCAACATACCGGTTCTAAAAGAGAATCTCCACAAAGCATCATGAGTGCATATTTAGACGAATTTGTACTGTGGCCGATATTGTCGTTACAACATTTGAGATATATTTTCTTTGCACATGATGCATTTGTTGCTGAATACATAGACGTGAAATCGAATAAAGCAACATCGGGCTTATTAGAGGAGTTCAAGGCAAATTCAAGCCGTTTTAGTTTGCTGGACCATTCAGCTGCATCTTTACTATATTTCATCAACATTGAAATATCAACTATGAAATGAATCAAGTAGTAAGTTAAGCGTCTCAGTTATATAAGAAATTACTATTATTGGTGCTTAAAAGAGCATGCGAATCGCCATAGTCAGAACGCAAAACTCCACGTCTGAGAAGTGAAGCTTTTGTGGCAGTCATTACAAAGTAATGTGTTTCGTCGCGGTAGTATACCAAATTTTCCAGTTCAATGCCGGTTTCTTCTTGCAGATCTTTGAACCATTTTTGGTTATATATGCGTGATATTCCGCTTATCTCGGGACAATGAGCTTCGTCTTCAGTTCTTCGATTAACAAAGTTGGCAGTTAAACCAATTGCTAATTTACCACGTCTGTTATTTCGAGGAAAATAACGACTGAAAGTATTTCGACGACCATCACAGCCAATAATCACATCGAAAGACTCTTTACTTAGATCTTTGGCCAATGAAGGCATATGGGGAGATTTAAAATGTGCGTAAGCTCCACCTGTAAATATAATAATTAGGGTTTTGTTTAAAGGAAAAATCGGAAACAAACCTCCAAATCCATGGGAATGACAGCAACAATTGCACGTTTCAAGTACGCATTTGCACTCATTTGGTTCAATGATGCGAGGACAGATCTCTTCAAAGGCAACATTCGGTACAAATTTTAAACCATAAATTATAGCTATTTTCAACAATATCAATTGTAACTGGCGAATAGAGACGTGATCGATGGAACCAACACAGAATTGTCCATATAAGCGTTTGGCCTCGAAAGTATACATATCGTTGATGACATTTGGCCAAAGATGAATAACATTGTTTCTAGAGAATTCATCTCGCTTTTCAACACAGATCACTGAAATTAATTGTTGTTAGATGTGTAAATTCAAATCAACTAAAATATATCAAGTTTGTCGAGTATGATACCTTTTACTCCGACCAGCAGCAATTCAATAGCTAATCGAAGACCCGAAATACCACCACCAATAACCAAAACTTTCTTCTCTTGGAATTTGCTTTGAGTAGAATACTCTTTCTGGTTAGCTTTTTGGTCAAGAGCTTTCAGAATAGAGGCAACTCGGTTCCATTTGGATAAGGACTTCACATTGAGAATGCCTTTCAATTTGAAAAAATTCCTAATACCACAATCGTTTTCATAGTGGAGAAGCTTTGCTATTTGTCGATAGTGCTCAAGAATCTTCTTCACACTTGTGGCGGAGATGAGTTTATCGAAATTATTAATTACACTTTCGATCACATTCCGTGGAAGAAAGAGATGGTTACTGGACATTGCTCCGATAGATTCAAGCTGGTCCAGTTAGGTTAAGCTGCTCGAAAGCTACAAGTTTTGTGAGTCCGATTGACTTGTCGGTGTACATGGAAGTGCTTTCTCGAACACCAAAAGGCCATATGAATACATACAGTCATACACCGTAATTGCTCGCTCTTGTCTTGCTTCCGACGCCTAAGAATAATTAGCTGTGGAAGAATGCCAACGCTCTATTTCAGCCGCAATCACAGACTCAACTGAGTTGCTTAAGATGCAATTTGTATATCTCTTCGATTCAGCCGTTCATTTCGTCACACGATGCTTGTTTTTGTTTCCAGTTACGACGAGATTACCTGATCTCGTCTGGCTGGCTGACTCCTGGCTCCTTCTAGCTTCTGTTCGCCTACGCTAACACATCTGGAACTGACTATGTGGAAATAGCACCATCCCACCAAAGCTCGATGCCACTGCACCAAGACATGTTAGCACTGAGGATAATGGCATTATCAATGCCGCGGTTGCATTGACGACTATTGATCGTGCCATGCACCAAGGTGCATTATTGAGCCCCATCAGTCAGCAACTGTACTCAACGGTCCCGATTCTAACGTATGGGCTTATTGCCTGCCAGTTTGACCACAAACCCGTACAAGGGTGTGCTCGTATCACTTACATGACAATCAAATACAAAGATGTGCAAAGCTTGAGCATACCTCCAATTACTCACCGTACCTGGCTAGTGTTCACCATTGTACGATCTAGTACATTGTGCACCATTGGATAGTGAGGTCAGAACGAAGCACACCCCTCACCAGATGCCGCTGGTGGTTGGCTCACAAACTGAGACAGGCGCGGGCGTCAATTTGCAACGAGCGGTCACGTAGCGACAAACCGGTTAAGTCGATGGCCGGGAGGAGTGCGGACAAGCCAATGGCTCGGTGCTTGTCTGGCCATAGTCAAAAGAACGATGCCCATGCGAGGGGTGATAGAATGCAAACTTTAATGATATTCGAGAATGAATTCTCTCCTGCGAGCAGTATGGGTTGACATGTATAGTAACGTCTATGAACTAGGGTGCCGATGGACATCGGCCAGTACGAGTGATTAGCAAAAGAGATGAGAC
The DNA here is from genome assembly GCA_023373905.1 of Rhizoglyphus robini. NCBI lineage: Eukaryota > Metazoa > Arthropoda > Arachnida > Sarcoptiformes > Acaridae > Rhizoglyphus > Rhizoglyphus robini. The sequence continues at coordinate 4,468,770 of JAKIJQ010000001.1, read as the reverse complement.
ACAAATTTAGTTTCGCATTTATAAATAAGTGTGCAAATAAATTTAAAAAATCTAAGATAAGAAATTCAAGTACAAGATTTACATAGATAAATAAACGAAATGAAGATCAAATGGAATAAATTGGCCAGAGGCTAGCAGGTACCTAATAAGCTGAGCCCAAAATGACAGTCGCCTGTCACATTGTACTCAACTATTCTGTACAAGCTTTATCCTCCTTCGAAACAAAATTTTAAACTTTTGTCATACTCTGTGGCTGTTGAAAATCATTTATATGAAAATTAATACAATCACGAGAATAGATCGACATGTTCAAAAGATGTAAAAAGAAATTAGTTGATAAAATGGTGATTGATGTTAGCGGGTGCACTACACGGTAACGATTCTGGTGGTTGGTGACGAAATGAGGAAAGCAGCCCGACGTTTATGCATCATCATCCTCCTCATCTTCTTCTTCTGCACCCTCTCCATCCTCGTCATCATCTTCAGCATAATCTTCAGGAACTACATCATCTTCTTCGTCGTCCTCCTCGTCATCCACATCGCCACCTTTAAAAAAATATCGATTAGATGAATAAATACAAAGTTACATCTAGGTCTGAATGGCGCCAAAATCGGCGGAAACGGAACGAGGCCTAAAGACAACAACATGTGGCGGCAACTACGCATACACGTGCTACTACTTCAAGGGTAGACTATATCACCGTCAATGCTACTACCACTATACTACACCACACTACATATGCCACTGTTGATTGACAAAAGCAGACGGGGGAACTGAAAGCCAGCCATCTTAATGTACATGCCGACTGGAGCTACAACTAGAAATAGCAAGCATGCGTACATGCCCAGCCGTTGTTCAAAGAGCGAAAACAGGAGCGCCACAACAAGCAAAGATGCTAACAATGGTGCTACCTCGCTGCATACAGTAAGCATAATGGCTACGCTTTGAACTGCCGATTGCGCGAACCTTGCCGGTAACTAAATACAAGGACCGAGAGCCCTGTCAGAGAGTGACAACTACTTAAATGTCCTTTTGACTACTTAAAAAATATATAGTAAATGCTCATTTAATCATTGATATTCAAGAATAACAGGATGAACTTACCGGCATCGTTAGCGTCGTTGGATTCTTCGTCGGCACCGTTTTCGTGTTTTTGTTTCTTATGATTGTTTTCGTCGTTTACAGAATCCAAAACGGAGTTAGAATCCTCGGAGAACTAAAACAAAAGCAGTGATGATCAGTACTGGTGCGTTTAAATGACAGCGCATTTGGGTAAAGGAATATGAATCACAGAACAAAGGAAGCAATACGCTGAGTGTCGATCAAAACGATGCCATACCTCGTTCTCCTTTCGTTTGAGCGATTCATTCTTTGGATCCTTGGTGACAATTTCGTCGGTGCTATTGTTGTTGGCGTTGACAACTTCGGATTCGGACATTTTGAGTGTGAAATATGAATTTGTGGAGTGAAGTAAAATGAGTTTAAGTCGAGATGAAGTGGTGAAGTAGAAATGCTAGAGATGACTGACTGGCAAGAGGACCAAGTGGCGAATGATGAGACTCGACGGAGACTAAGCTAAGCTCACGAAGCCGAGGCAAGAATGACTGCCAGGCCGTCGCTGCGAACAATAGAAGTTAAATGGCGGCGCGCTTGGCGCGGGGACGGACTTGCCAGCGATGCGCGCCACAGAGCACGCATGTCCGCCGCGGCACCTCTACCGACCCGAGCGAGTCTGCGCACTGGGAACAGCCGCTCGGATTGGGCGCATGCTCTCCACTTGGCACGCACCCTCCTGCCAACCCTCCTCCTCCTGCCGGCATCTCTCCCAGCACTCAAGCCAAGCCTCGAACGCATGCTCCCTTACTCGCCTTTGTCCGTTGCACGCACACTCACTGGACGGCCCACTGGGCCATCCACAAACTGCACTGGACAGGCGCGCGATTGCACATTGCATCGAACCCTCACGATAGTTCGTTGCCGTCTGCTGGTGCGCATGCCCACATTGCAGTCGCATCAAGCAACTCGATTGCAGTCAAGCGGCAGTTGTACTCTGGCGAGCTTCCTCTGACGACACTCTCCCTCCGATAGCAATTGCGATCACCGCTAGATGGAAATGTAGTCACACGGAGACAATGTGTTTGGCCGGTCTGAGGTTCGGACTCAAGCACTGACAAACTTCCGGTCCCTTTTGTGACCCATCCTCGATAGCTACTCGGCCTGTCTTCTTTGGGCCCATCTTCTAGTGACAGTTCACTAGTCTTTGTTGACCGGTTCAGGTATCTCGCAACAGGCTCCTCTAGAGTCCATTGGTTCGGGTGCTGTTCGGTACGGTGACCGAACGGTGCCCTCCCAAAACAAATCTCGAGAGAAATAAAATTTATCGAGCTCACCTCATCACCAATAGGTGCTCCAATTAGTTCATACACTCATTCTCGTCCAGCTAAAGAATTGACGCCCGTGACGGCCTAAGTTGACTCGTTCCTTTGCCGGTTATGTCAGTCCCTTGGCGAATTTCGGAGTGTGCAGTATATAGAGAAATGGTGGTTGATGGGCCAGATCCATTCAAAAAGAATATCTCACAAGCGAGACCAGTTTGTCCCAGCTCTATGTACGCGTGTCCTATCATGTGCCATGCGTGGATGGCATGTGCGTGGCCAAATGGTTTGGCGGTCTATTCGAATGGACTTAGATTCGGTTCAATATCGAGCTGTCTATCTTGCACTGTTCAAGTGTCTCTATTTAATCGCCCGATAAGTGGATGACAGTGGCCGAAATAGCTGACATCAACAACTGGCTGCCAACCAACATCGACCTGTTTGCCCTTTACGTTTGAGCACGCTGTACGCCAAATGATCTCACAGCAGCACGGACCCGAAGCCATGGCTGCAAGCCACTGCAATGACCGAGCATGTCAAGCAATGAATGCTTTGTTCCGTTGGCAACCTCCAAATACGAACATCTTGCCAGACCCTATTCGAATAGACAATCGATGCCACAACCAGTCGGTCAAATACCTAGATATGCATTGGCATTGTTGATGTTCTTCTTTAATTTAATTTAAACATGTTGGTCAAATGGTATGCAACTCTTGTGACCAAAAGAGCTATGTCAAAACTTTTGACTCAAAAGGCCTTGTTATTTCGCAACCACTGTTACACCATTCATTCTTTCAGTCATTAGGGAATAAAGTCGATGTCTTACTGACAGTGTTGACAACGAAAGCATGGCTATTTGTTTTCTTTGTGGTCCACTAGGTGGCGACTTACTCCATTGAAGTCCTATTTCGCACATAATGTTTCAACTTCTCCTCACTAGATGACAGCAAAAATCGTGACTTGAATCTCTGTTAACATCGGCCCAAAGTGGGATTTTGTATTTATTATTAGATAATTTATATTATTTATTGACCAAATTCAAAGTCCAGTGACTTTGAAGAAGTATATACTAACTTATTTCATATAGGCAAATATATCAACTAAAGCCAGTGTTCATTTGTGAACTTTTGTGCTAGTCTCATTTGTTGAGGCCTGTAGGCTTTGAAAACAGTGACAAGTGATGGTATATATAAGAAGAGACACACACTACCTCTTGTCTCGCGTCGGCGAGACATATACTAAAATTGGAACGATACAGAGAAGATTAGCATGGCCCCTGCGCAAGGATGACACGCAAAATCGTGAAGCGTTCCTAATTTTTTATTATCTTTTCTGTATGTTATATATTGTGTTCAAGTGATACAATTTTTTACCATTGGTTTTAGTTGCACTATTGTATAAAAAGAGGTATATACAAAATTATTGGATTCTACTGGGAATTTCCTAGGACAAATCACGAACCACCAGATGGGGCAAATGATTAAGTTGTATGAAAGTGAAAGATTTATTCTTTATGATTCGATATTTAAAACTTTGTAAACTCTAAATCAAATACCATTTGTGAATTGTGTTGCACTAAATGAAATGTTCATTTAACAGATCTCGAATAGTTGTCGATAATGGTTGCTTGTCTGAATTGTTCAAATTAAAATATCTACTGGTACTATCACGATCTTGATAGCTGTTTGAGAAGAGTTATTTGGTCCATTGGTTGGTTTGTTCTCATTTATTAGATTTGTTCAATATGGAGCATTTGAATAGAATTGAACAAGTGTGCAAGAGACTCTTCTTGCCAGACATGTTCGAAATGGCTGGAATCGACCTAGACCGAGGACAGCGAACCCTTTGTGGGAGGATTAGTGTGGACTGGAGAGTGAGTGGCAAGTGCGGCATTGGTGGTGCAGTAGCCAGAAGCAATCGATCGTCGATCGCATACCTGCACCGAGCCAGTCAAGTTCATAATGGAAATCGTGACTTGGTGTTGCCCGATGGCAGTCTCAATTAGTCTCATCTCGTCGGTTTCCACTAAAAACAATCCAGTAGCCAGTGGGCCATTGTTGCCCGTGGAATGACCGCTGAAGGCACGAATAGCAAGTTCGGTGACTGTAGCCAGTGAGGTGTTTGGCATTGAGTGTCCCATCAAGCGAGCCCCAGCAAGGCCCAACTTCGGTCAACATCCCGGTGTTATCCGAGAAGGAGGAGACTGAACAGGCGAGTAGGCACAGGTCGCACTATAAGTGAAGAGGCTGCCGAGTGCTGCCTGTTTTACCCTCGATCGAGATCAGACAACCGATTCACTTGTTCACGCTACTGTGCCAGTCATTTCGACCTGTGCACTTCTCGACACGCGGTCTCCCTGCAAACATGTGCCTCGCTCCATGACAGTCGCTGTCCCAACAAGTTACCTCTGCCTGCACACATGTGATTGCCATGACCGACTCTTCATCTACTCTTGTCCCATGCCAATTGGAACTGACCAGGAAGTAACTTTATCATCTTGTTGCCTCATCGAGCAATACAATGACTTCAAATTTGGAGTCAGTTCAAAAGCGCAAAACCCTATCAATCCGAAGTAAAATACACTTTCGGAAAAACCAAGCAAGTGATGCAACTTCCAACTGTGATTTGAACACGAGTTCTCGTCATCAACCTATAGCTCCATTTGTCCCGTTGTTTTGTCTATTAGTTCTATCGATGAACATTCGAGTGGTGAATGCTTCGGGATTTTTCGAGCTTCAATTTTTGGACGGAGTGCACAATTCGACAACCATTCACGTTTGCCTCAAAGAGTTCTGGAACTCACAGATAAACTTCAATCGATGCACATTCGGCCAAAAGACGATTATCTACAACGAACTTCACCACCCTCGACAATCTGCAGTGAGGATTCCTTTCAGTTTCCGTTGGATCGTAAGTGCATTTTCTTTCCTTGTGTTTTATTTTTGTGATTTAATTTCATTGTCACGGGCAATAAAGTTGACAGTGCAGCGAATTCATGCTCTTATTATGTGAAACATTTTGCCCGATTCTCAGGCTCTCATTATTCTCTCGATTATAAATGTGCGAGCAAGTGACTTCTGGTGTTGCACCGAGTCACGGTCCGACACAACTCGATGCCTTTTGACTTTCTCATTAGCAGAGAAGACAATCGCATTGCACTTGACCACTTAACCGTTGAATTTTTCCGACTTCTAATTGCGATCGTGTGGGAGAGCAAACTTCTCAGCACGAATCGAGACGCAAACGGCAATCGTCAATTAATTAGGATTCATTTGGATGGTCACTGGCCAGTGCTGTCTTCGCTTTCACACGCTCTCAAGACAGGTGAAAGGACATCGCTTCGGTCGGATAGACACGCTTTGCAACCGTCCACAAGTCAAGTGAGAAATTGAATTAGTCAAATGGCACTGAAAGCCATCTCTGGCCTCTCTTTGCAAGTCTTACCTCAGTTCGTTAATTGCTGGACGCACGTCTCGCTCGAACAGCTCAATCGACAAGAGCAGATGGCAAGCTGTGTCACAATGTCACCATGCCAATAATAAGTCATAAGTCACTGATGGTCACTGCACATCTTGCAAGTGGCGCCAAGGACCGTCCCATTCGATGCCATCCTAACAGTGACCAAATGACGTTTTCCCATTCTTCTAATTGGTAATGCCAATTTGGCATTGAGCGGTGCGTTGAGATGTTATGCAAAGTATGCCCTGCACAGTAGCTGCCATGGGTCCGTTCCGAGCAGGATATGTCTTGATTGGCACCTCAACTCAGTTCGTGATCCACATGGTGCAAACCTCATCATTAGAGCGTCTAATGGCAACTTACGCGATGCAATGATGGCGGTAGTGGTGCCATTGCTCTTGTCTGCTTTAATCTACTTTTGTATGCCGCTATACCTTTTGATCAAGGGCTCAATTATTGATTAGATCCTTGAATATGGCCACCACGGGAGTCGATTACGGACACAGGGTGACCAGTGGTCAGTGGTCAACATCAACATAACAAAAGTTTCATGATTTATGTTAGCGTTTCGAATATTATGTCTCCAAAGAGTTACACAAATGGACACCTTTGATGTACCATGGTGGGGATCTGTCCGTTAGGTTCGAATTTCAGTGCTCCTGTGACAAGTGTCAAGTGAGTGGAGCGCAAGTTGGGCACAAGTGCCATTCACAGATGTAAATACTCCCAGGGGAATGTCCGTGCATTGAGGTGAGGTGATCGATGTGAGTCCTGCCAGCACATTGAGTGCGGCCTCGAGTGACACTAGCTCACTCGGCAGTTGTCACCGAGAGTGTCCCTGCAAACAATGCCTCCTAACGAGCCCATTTGTTTGGACCAATTGTTTGCTCACTCGGAGAGTCATCACTGGCTTGCCTCAGAGAGCACTTGATTCCTCAATGCTAGCTGCAACGATCCTCTGCCAGTCACTAATAGGCTTACAGTAATCGCATTCTAATTTGCCATTGCCACATCTCCACTCGATTGCCGGTGGTGATATTCCAATTGGATTGTGCAAAGTTGATTTTAAAGTGCGAGCTGCCTCGGATCGTTCAATTTATGTGACCCCAAGTGGTCGTAAAGTGTCCATCCAGGCATTTATTATTGGGCAAGTCAGCCTAACGGTCATTTCTACTGCAGGGTTCATTCTCGTTCACGATACAGCTGTCCGAGAATTCAGTCCACTCGGGCCTCAATCGATTTGTGGTGGAGGACGAATTTGCAGTGCCGGGCATCGATTGGAAGTTTCGCACATTTCACGCTAAAGACGGGCGGATCATATCGATTCGCTTTCGCGTTGACTGTGACTTGTACTACCATTCGGAAGATTGTGCAACATTTTGCCGAACTCGAAATGACACCTTTGGCCATTACACTTGCGACAAGAATGGCCGAAAAGTGTGCCTGGAAGGGTGGAAAGGTGAAAACTGCGACAAACGTAAGTATGCTCCACTTGCACTGACCAACTGATCTATTTGTGCCTCTTTAGCCAAATGCCGAAGTGGATGCAACGAGCAACATGGCTTCTGTGAGGCACCCAGCGAATGCACATGTCGAAGCGGTAAGTGTTTTCATTGAATTCTTCATGCCCACCACCGACATCACGACCAAGTCAGCTCATCATCATATACCTAGCTCAAGTCTGGCTCACTTAGCACAGCAGTAATTACTAATTGCCTCGGTCTTCTCACAAGTTATGTAGTTATCAGCGGCAGAACTAATGAAGCCCATTTGGCTGTTTGATACTTCGCATCATAATTGAATGCAAATTGCCAACTAATAATCGAATATTAAATCGGCCGCATATTTCCATTCGTATTATTATTACTAGTTAATGCAGTTTTGTTATTAGCTTCTTTATGTTGCTCTCTAGTGAGGGCCATTCACTGCAAGGTCTATGGGCTTCGATTTCGATTAGTGGCTGACTTGTTTGTTTTGTTTCAGGTTGGAAAGGATCCAATTGTGACCAATGTGTGGAATATCCAGGTAAGTGTCCACTTTGACAGTTTTATTGCCCTCTTGCTGGGACCTAACTGACTTAATTTGTCTGTATTGGCTAATGTTGCTTGCGAACCGAAAGCTTCCCGTTGAGCACCTGTAGATTTATGTGCGCCACTGACCACTGTCCAGGATTGCATGATATGTCTCATTCTCAACTTGGCCAAATTTGATTAAAATGATCAAACTTGTGCGTATTGCTCTAGGCAATTTTTAGGTCGGTGAGTTTTTCACTGTTTCACTCTAGGCAATATATTCCGCACAGAAGTAGATGATGGCCATTTTGCCTGTTTGCTTTGTACCGATGGTGCCGAATTGGTCAAAGTGGGTCATTTGGCTCGGCTCATTCAAATTTGCTTGCAAAATTTGAACAAATGTTGAGCTAATCCACTACGGGAAAGGCAGCTCTGAGGCATGAACACATCGCTGTTAGGGATCAGAACCGGGGGACCGAGCCCGTCAATGTAATGCAATTATGAGCGCACTTAATCATCAATCACCGCACAGTCGTCATCGTGTTTGTTCAGAGTTAGTACTAATTAATTGAAGTAAAAAGTGAATTTGCAAGCAATGCCGAACTGTCAAACGAGCTGTTCGGCCAGTGCACTAGCAACACATGTCATTGCGGTATCGCACCGAGAGGCTCATCGCGTCCTCAACGGGCACTGAGGGATCTGTCTGTCCCTGGTGGCCACATTTGGCTTTAAACTCGATTTCCACCCCAGTCACAATTAAAATGTTACCAAGTGGGCTCAATTCGACTGTAGTGAACTATTAAAATAGAAGATTAATGAAACGCTTGAGAGTTGCTCCAAATGGACGCAAATGGAGATGTGCTATTGATGCTTGTCCGTCCATTGGCTCACCAGTAGATCTGCTCGTGGCGAGAGATGATCGATCGGCACCGAGTGAGACCACTCGCATCATCAATGTTCGCTATTGTGTTTCGTTCACTCGGTAATGCTTCGAACAAGTGCATTTCACAAATTTATCCAGGGTCCTTCCAGTTTACGATCAAGTGGGTGGAGTGCTATTTTGCAATCATTTCAACCCTATTGCTAGCACGCTCAGTGTCATCGTTGGTGAATTTTCTATTCTTGTGCATTCGGCCAGGTGAGACAGTGCACTGCATAAATCTGTGCAACATCGTGATTAGCCACGAACAGTGCATGCACGGTAGCTGCAAGCAATTGAGCTGATCAGCTCCTGAGCTCAAGTTCTCATTAGTGAACTCACTCGAATTGCGCACATGCCTTCGCTCGTTCGGTAGCGAACCACTTAGTACCCAATAAGAGATGCCTCACTCGCCTGACCACTGATCTAATTCTAATTGATTGCTCTCTTCCGAGAGATGTCACTGTGGCTGATTGCAATTAATCAGTTCATAATGCACTGCTCGATCCTGCACAGGTAAATCAATTCCTGCTAGTGGTAATGTGCCTTATGCCGAGCCTGGCATTACCAGTGTCATTGGCACTGGTTGCACTAGTCACTAGTCGTTAATCAATTGGCAGCTAGCTGTCTCACATTGACTCAGTGGGGTTGAATGCCACTGGCATGGCGATCAACAGCATCGATTGTTGTCGACCTTTGGCCTTGCTAGTTAGTCTAATTGGTGCGAATGTTTCTATGTGTATTTGTGTGTGTGTGTGTGTGTGTGTGTGTGTGTGTGTGTGTGTGTGTGTGTGTGTGTGTGTGTGCATGTTGTTTGAACAAATGGTCTCAGCTTGAACAAATTCCTTCGATCAGTTTGTCTATGAGGACATTGGTGAGCTGTGAGCAGTTTAACCGTAGGCGTCGATTGTCATAAATGATGAGTGATGCATTGTTTGTTTCTCTAGGTTGTCTGCACGGATACTGCCTGTCCCCTTTTCAGTGCATTTGCCATCGTAACTGGGGAGGTATTCTTTGCGACCAAGACCTTAACTATTGCGGCACACATGAGCCATGTTTGAACGATGGTCGCTGCGAAAACATCGCTCCAGACAACTACAGGTAAGCCTTGTGTCTGACTGTCCACATGACTCACTCATTCGTTGTCAGATGCTTATGCAAGAAAGGATTTTCAGGTGTGAACTGTCAAGTGGTGGAGGATGCCTGTGCTACTTTGCCATGCCTGCATGACGGAACATGCTTTACCTTGTCCAATGGAACCGATTTTCGATGCACTTGCAAAAATGGCTTTTCTGGTAAAAGGTGTGAACGCGACCTGAACGAATGTGCTTCTCAGCCTTGTCTCAATGGAGGCACTTGTCATGACCTGGAGAACGACTTCAGGTGCACTTGTCCTAGTGGATGGACCGGGGAACGATGCGAGCAAGACGTGGACGAGTGCTCCGCTCTGGTCACCCCATGCATTCGAGCAAGTGCATGCATTAATGTCAACGGCAGCTACGTATGTGTCTGTGAGAAAGGTAAATTTTGCCAATTCTTTTCTAACACTAACAACTAATACTAATAACAACTTGCTTTAAACTCGCACATAGGGTTCGAAGGAAATTTCTGCGAAATCGAAGTTGATGATTGCCAACACAACAAGGTGAACTGCCAAAATGGGGGATTCTGCATTGATATGGTCGACGACTATCGATGTGTGTGTGCCACTGGATTTACTGGACACAACTGTGACAAAATCGACGAATCAGTTTGTGACTTGATTGCAAACCACGTGTGGCGATTCAACGATACAGATTGCGAAAAGATTTGCCTCTGCCAAGACAATTCCAAGGTGGCATGTACCTGTCAGGCAGAGAAGCTGTTCGAGGAGTCTTTTTGCGAGTCGATGAGCCACAATGAGAATCCGATGGACGTGAGGGTTGTTTTTGACAGTCCAGTGAGTAGTCACTCGTGCCACTTTATTTACGCCATCCATTCTTTGGTGAATGACAACGATCACTTTTGTTGCCATATTCAATCGGCAAACGAAGTGTTTATCAAGGTGGCTGACGGCAACCCATTGGCTCAGTTCATCAATCGAACCATTTTTCCGCACATGTTGCACGTAATGGTTAACCGGGAACGACTGGAGCGAGATGACTTGTTCAGTCTCGACTACATCATCACCTTGGTGTGCATTATCGCTTTGGTTGCACTTTACTTTGTGGTGAGATCTCGTCTGAAGAAAAGACGCCAACAATCCGATGCTCAAAACGTGGTCATTCACTGCATTCAAAACAACCTCTTGTTGAACCCAAAGTCTTCCAACGAATTTCGATCTCTCAACCGAACCGAACGCAAAACTATGTGCAACACTTTGCAATATCCCAAGACTGCCCTCGGCTCAATCGAGCAAGTCAAATCGAAAAGTATCTCAAACGAATGTGTTTTGTCTTGTAAACTTTTCTCTTAGCTGTAAATATTCACTTCTTGTACATTCTGTAAATAAAAATTAGCACCAGTTGTAATAAAGCTGACTAATTTGAAATACAGTTGCAGTTACTATTGTTGCAATTCTTAGATTTTTTTCATTAACTCTGCAAACATGAGCACAGAATCAAAAACTACGCTTGCATTAGCACAACTTATTTTTGATATAATACTTTTGAAGTTGTTTTGCAAATCTCAGATACAAATTGATCAATTGTTAGATTTAAACATTTAAAGCGCTAAACTAAAATTTGAAAAACAATGCCTTTTTGTACTGTGCCAGTAAGTCACTGGCAGTGACAATTTGTTTGTAAGTACTGAACACCATATAAATTCGTAGTCTTTGGTGTGCCGCCTGGTGTACGACTTTGCTACCAATCTGGAAGGATATTTGTTGACAATCTTGGTGTGTTCGTTTGTGCGTTAATTTCAAAATGTCTAGAGTGTTTTTGTCCCGTTTTTGCGCCATTGCTCGGGTCTCTCAGATGCGCAATGTTTTTCCCATATTTAAGCCACTCACTCCAGTTCGATACTTGGCCTCTTGGGGACCAGACAAATCTCCTCTTGATCGTAAAGAAGTAGAACTTCGCGTAATCAAGTCCATTGCTTCACATGATAAAGTAGACCAAAGCCAGGTAACTAGCCAGAATTGTATGTTGACCATCTGTGAGGCTAATTAAACTTTTTTTAATTAGGTTAAAATTGAAACCCACTTACTCAATGATTTGGGCCTTGATTCTCTTGACCAAGTTGAGGTTATTATGGCAGTGGAAGATGAATTCGGCATTGACATTGATGATGTTGATAGTGAAAAACTTTTTACAGTGAAAGATATAGTCGAATTTGTAGTGAAAAATGCTAAACCTGATCCTAGGCAAAATCCTGGTTATAAACTCAACCCAAACATGGAGTTTGGCCGGGGATAATCGCAATTGGACAATTAATTGGAATTTGTATTATTTGTATTAAACTAGAAATAAATTGCAATGTACAAATGATAAGTACTCTACTTTAACTTTTCAATTAATTGTTTCAAATCAACTATTCCTTATTTATTTTCTCCAAATCGTTAGAATTCATTCTTTATCTAAATCTAATCTTTCGTTATTTTCGTGAGTTTCCCAGAGGACCATTCACATATGTCATATATACGCATGTAAACAATGCTGTGTGGCCTGTGTTTTGGCTCACAGCTTTTGAGGCTCAAAATTTAAGCCTAACTTAATTTCAGTATAAAAAGTCGTTGTAACTGAAAACTAATAAGTAATATTATAAAGATATTGTTTTTCGTCAAAGCTCGATGGATCATATACCAAATTTTTCGAATGCTAAACACAACAAAGCAAGGAAGAAGACAACTTTCAATCGAAAACTGAAATTTAACATTGCAACTAAATACTGTTTGGCTTTTTGCAGGACTGGTCATTGTCTCAAAGGTAGCAAGTGTTTGTTTGCACACGATGTTGACAAAATTTCTATATGCAAAAAGTGAGTTCCTCTTATTGAGTAAATTTATTTCTAATAATTTTGATTTTTAAGGTTTCTATACGGCAAATGTAAATTGGTTAAATGTCTTCTTTCTCATAACTTAACACCTGATAAAATGCCAGATTGCTCATTTTTTCTTAAAGGTCGCTGTAAAGTAGAAAATTGCAATTATCGACACGTCAAAGTGAGAGAGGATGCTATTTTATGCAGAGACTTTTTGAAAGGTTATTGTCCAAAGGGCTTACAGGTATGAGTATTGTTCATTTTACAAATACAATGATTTTTTATGGTTTAGTGTGAAAATTCGCATTTGTTTCTCTGCAAATTGTTCAACAAAAGCGGCAAATGCCCAAAAGGACCAAAATGCACATTGGCACATGAAAGAGTTGACTCAAGAAATGTTCCTCTGAAATCTGACCTCTCAAGATATAAGAAAATTAACAATAATAATAACCTATCCATTGCATCCAAGTTTGATTCAAAACATTCTAGTAATATCGAAAAACCCGTCCATCGTGCAATTTTGAACAGTTTACTTGCCAAACGACTCGAAACTGCAAACCAATCAAATAAACAGATTGTTTCACAACCAAACACAGGCGTGGAAAGTTGTTCTGATTTCATTCCTCTTTCTGTCAATTCCGATATATCGAATGATTTTAGAATGATTAACCAAATAATATCTCAAAAACAAAATCAATCTGACCGAAAATATAAAACTTCTTCAAGTCAGTTATCAAAAAGAAAATATTTTGTAATTGATAACGACGAGGAAAAGTTGGCCGACTATTTGAGCTATGACTCTAGACTTTCAAGTGAAAGTATATGTCGGCCTCAACTGAAAATAATTCCAGATTTTTTAATTAGTTAGTTAATTCAATTGGCCTCAATACTTCTCAATTCCAATTCCAATTTGCTCATCTATCCATCTATCAAAGAATCCTAAAATAATTTGGCTTATTAAATAAAAAAGACATTATTTTCTATTAATCTCGCCGTTTTTGGGTTTCCCAATGGCACAATTACAAACTCAGCCGCCACTGGTCTATGTCATTTAAATTGGCTCTTGATGAATTTGTCATTGAATGTCTCAGTACTGTACTGTACATGATGATAAATGGCATTTTAATTTATATTTGGTGTGTGCACTCTTTGTGCCAATTCAATGTGCAAAATTTGACACAAGATTTAATTAAGAAGGAACGGAAATTATATTTAGTCTATTTAATAGTGCCATTTCCTCGCTGCCAATAGCGATTGGAGAGACGTCTCTGTACATATGTGCAGGTTTTGATCAATTCTAACAACTTGTCAATTGATTGGGAAGCACCACAAAAGGAAGACCGCCAGACAAAACATAATGCTACACTAGGTAATGAATCATAATCGAGCATCGTTCTACAATGCATTTGCTTGCAATTGAATTTGCTGTTATATCCATTTGTTAAAGAGAATGTGATGCTCTCAATGTTGCTTGCATGCTACTGACAGTGAATCTGTCCCTAATCTGCCATTATTGATGGCGTGATGTGTTGTTTTCATATTGCAAAAAAAATGTTTGCGAATCGACATTTACCAGCTGGACCGATAAAGAAGCACTTAGGCTGTGTCTTTTCAAACATTAAATCATTCACTTAGTTTGATTTAAACGGATTTTGCCCGACTTTGATTTTAACACTAGAACAACACCGATTCGAACTTTTATTGAACTTAATCATTGTCTTAATCTGCCGAAATGGACCGAACCAATAGTCTTGCATTGGCTCACTATTCCATTTGTCGGACAAACAGAGACTTTATACCGTTGCACCAGCGAGAAAGGAACATTAGAAAACTGTCTAAATGTCAAGTTGCATTATCGTTTAATGAAAGTGCTTTCTCTTTATACCGAGCACAGGATGATTGCTTTGGCAAATGCAATTATTAGCTCGACACTGGCGATATGAATATTGATGTAATTAAGAGTGACACCATTACAATTGAATCTCGCCTTGGACTGTCTAATCGGTGATACATTTCGCACTGCTTCACTGTTGGATGGCACCAAATTGAATTGAACGTGCCACACCAGTCCTAATTAGAGTCTCACTCACACTGACCAATGATCAGTGATCACTCATTGTTGGTCACCAGTGCACATCTGCAGGTTACTCATTCCAGTACCGGCAATGATTGCCATCACCATTTCCTAGTTCTAGATCTAGTCGACTGGCCGTAAAGTCAGATTAAGGCGCTAGTCCGTTGCAAGCTGCAACTGATGTGCATCGCCACTGGATCTGTTATTAACGACATTATTTATTCATTGTAACTGTGCATGATGAAAATTTAATTTAGTCTAAATAAAACAAGAACGCGCTTTGTTGTACCGTTCAGTGGTAATGTTTCATTGAGACTGGCGCCAATTGTGGCAAATTGCTCGTTTGGTTTGTGCCAGTGGCAGCAAAGTCAAGTCACAGGCTCATCTTCTAATTTATTTATTATTTACTCGCACTGGGCCGAGGTAGTCTTTGCTGGTGTTGGCCATTTCTTTTATTGCAATTGTTCGTGTGTCGAACGAATTGTCTTAGTCTTAATTTATTACTATTCCATTTTTTACTTTGTGAACATAATTGAATTGTTGGGCCAGGGCAAATCTAAACAGACCCATTACACATTACACATTACACATAGATCACTCACTTTCGGTGCAAATTGACTTTGCTGTGTTCACTGTTCGACTGCCGGTCTGTTCTGGCGAATCTGGTCTGTTCTGTGCCTCGGTTTGGTTGCGTTTCATTTTTCCATTAACTCGAATTACAGTGTCACAGCAGCAGCAGCACCAATGGTGTCATAAGCGAAATAGGTTCGGTAATCTATTATGGCTCAGCAGTGCAATGTGTCCAATGAATGCGATGTATGCAGTGGTGTCTTCTTTGTGGCCTCACGCTGATGGCATCGTCTGACCGGCATCGATCTCACCACCTCGTACATTGCCAATATAGCCAGTGTGACACGAACAATCGAGCAATAATACCTATTTACTGTTTAAAGTGCTGCCCAGTGTGCTTTGATTCCTTTCAATTTGCCTCTTTCTGCGCGGCACACTTTAAAGTTTAACTTTGCGTTTTGTATTGTCACCAAATTGTCCGACAAGACAACAAAGCGGCGGCACATCACCCATATTGGCCTATTGGCCTATCGGAACATTGGGTCTGCCATTGTTCACACTCTCCAATCGATATGTCCCAGTCAGTCGACATTCACAATTTATTCCATTCTTGATATTTGATAGGACCTGCATTACTAGATGGGACAATCGATGGTATCGCCATTCACTTTACAGGACTAAGTTTGAAAACGGTGCTCGGCTTACATTGGCGCCAATTCCACTTTCCACATCTGACTGCGCAACTATTGCACAGACGATATTTGTTTTCTTCTGCTGTTGAGCCAGAAACTCGTCTGCAATTGAGCTATAACGAAAGAATTACTTTGAAATGAGTATTGAAGGCTAGGTACAATGTCAGTATGTCAGTGGGCCATATTTTGGTGGTCTATCATTGGTTGGCAGAAGGCAACTTTCAATGCACACACAGTCATACGTATAAATACTGACTGAGGGATAGGCAGAAGAACTGGTGTGCCTCACCCGATCAATTGTATTCTTGTTTGTTCATTTTGATTGTTTTTTTTTTGCAAATGGCCGAATTGGTGAGAGAAGGAATGCTATCAAGTGTACTGATGGACCTGAAGTGGACTTGGCTTAAGACCGAGACCGCGTGCCCGAGTGCAAACTTGACTACCAATGGACGATTATGACCGACACTGCTCGATGCCAGACCGGGCTTATTGGCTTATATAGAGCACCACTGGCCAGTGAAGAGATTATTGTTGAGAAACGACTTGCAAACGTGAATATTTTATCAACAAGCATATTTGTGTGTTGCTCTTTTATATATTAATGGCGGTGGCCGTAATTGACTGGCTTGTGCAGTCTCTCTCTCTCTCTCTCTCTCTCTCTCTCTCTCTCTCTCTCTCTCTCTCTCTCTCTCTCTCTCTCCTCACGAGTGCACATATTGAGAATGGTAATTATTACTGCTGTCCAATTTATGGCCAGACAAAGCTAGGTTAGGTAGACCTCGAATATGGCTGGCACCTATACGGCACACTTGGGTGTGCGGGTGCGGGTGTGCGGATGTGGATATGTGCATGGATATATAAGGTATGCCACATATTGTGGATATGGCACCAGTCTACACCGGACGACTAATGCCTGTCACTAGGTGAGCATGCGAGCCAGACAAGAAAGTAACAACGTGCATTCCACTTTACCGAGGTGACTGGTTCACTAGACTCCAATGGATCAGTGACAGGCCGAGCGGACTGTGCCAGCGTGATTGGCTCACTAACTGGCTGACAGGCTCGGTGCACTGACTGGGTGGTGGGACTCGCCATTCTGGCCACTAAATGAATCGATTAATTGTGTCTAAATAGCGTTAAGAATTATACGCACCCGAGCCAAACGACTCCACGAAACGAGCCATGGTTTGTCTGTGCCCCTACGACGGCATGCTTGGCCAGATTCACTGACGAGTGTTCGATGCCTAGCGAATGGCGTCATTCGATAATGCCATTATTGCATTACTCTTTATTAGCAGCAATGGGATCAGGCAAGATTGATAGAATGCTGCCACCGAGCGAAACATGCCTTGACATGCCTTGTGGCCGACATCGGCCCGACAACACTAGTCCGCTCGAGCTAATCACCCGGGCCACATAAAGGCGACGTGAAAGGTCGTGTTGGACTAGTGTCCAATGGCACTGCGCTGCACTGACATTGACAGTGCACTTTGAACACTGCCAAATAATTCCAAATACCTTACAAGTGGACATTGCGTCCAGTAATTAACTGGTCCGTGAGCACATTTCGCCTGTTACCGCATTACTTGATTGCTAATAAAGCAGCGAACAAGTAAATCGACTTTCCTCAGGAATTGATCGCGAATTGAGCAATAGTCATGCCTGCTCTACTTACTCGGCAATTTGGCCATGCTATACTGCTGTGACGATTGGCCACACGGCTGCCTGCTGCAACTGAATTGACAGAATTAATTCCAAGAGCATAATCCTATTAGACTCTGTCTGATCGAGATATAATTCAAAAGTGCAACATTAAAATGTTTCCCAGAATGGGTGCACTCTTTTCAGAGGTTGTTCGGAAAAGCTCTTCAGTTAATGGAGACAAGTCGACCAGTCACAAGGCAAACCTTGATCGGCATGCTTGTGCCCAGCAAGTCTGACAGACTGGGCCACGTTAATAAATAGATAAACAAACAGTTGCACATCGAAAAGCGGACTTGTCGCCAATGTGTCTTAATCGTTTCAGATGGTACTGTGCTAACTTAATTACGCCTGTCCCATTGGCTTCTCGGTCTTTGCTCAATTCTGTTTGTCTTTCCCATTCGGCGGCTGTTTTCTTTGCATTGGCAGGTCCTTTATGACATGTACTGATCTACACTGCACTTTGCCGTCTTCACTCGTGTAATCGAGCTGCAAACAAGACTGACGCTGACAAGACCGGTGGTCGTGCACCAAAGCAACTTTGGTAGCACCAGGTAAATTCACTTAAGTGTCTGCAGTAATTCACAATGCTCCACTCAAACCACGGCGAAGCCGCATCAAACAAAGCTGCAACACGAAACGAAGCACTGGCTGATGTTGATGCATTGCATTGTCCATAATGACATTATCAATGCTGGCTGCAGTGGAGAACACCGAACTAATTTGCCAGTGAATGGAAATTTTCGACTGCAATAGTGGTGAATTGTGTAAATGTGTCCTGATAAAATATGTTTACTTTTGGATATGTGAAATAGACTTGAATGTATGTGATGAGCACTTTGCATAGAGATTGATTTGATTCGAGTTACGATATCAAGGGCAAACGGTCGAATTTGTTGGTCAAAGTTTGCCCATCACGGCATGGAGCGATAAGCACATGGCCAATGTGCCGTTTCATCGGTCTCACGGTGACTCTCACCAGACAAATGTGTTGTGTCTATGCGTTGTGCCTTATCTGTGAATGCAACTCGAACGGCATCTCCAGTTGCACTGCTAACTGCTGGCCAATCTCACCGAATCGGCGTGTCTTCCTATGGGTTATGCCAGTATGCTTCATCGAATCACGCCCAAAGACAATGCAAGTATGCGAATCGATCAAAGCCAGCCTGGATGTGCTCTCACTAACTAAGTAGTAAGTGACCAGTTCGGCTCGCAATGAATCTTGATCGCGATAGGTCGACAACGGAAATGGCTTCCTTTGCTGATCACATCGTTGCTCTCCTAGCGGAAATGTACAAGACCACAGAGGCCAATTGGCCAGGGACAATTTAGTGCACTGCACCCTGTCCTTGGTAATATCTTGTAGACTGGACGGGTGGTTTGTCGTTTTGCCGATGACACCGTGCACGATGGTCACTACTGGTCAGCTATGTGCTGGGCCTAGTAGCTGGTGCACTTTGATACCGACAAGACAAGACATGACCAAGAATTAATTTAAATTTGTGTGTTCATAAATTTAGCGGACGCGCATGCGATCCCTAATTATAGCTAGTTGTCCAGGACTTTTAGGGTGATATTGGCACCGAGTGGCACAGCTGGACGAGCAGATCGGGCCGAGTTTGGAGAGTGGGGCAGAGTGTGTGGAGAGAGAGAGAGAGAGAAGAGACTGGAGTGACTCTGCGAGGCGCACCACCTCGCGCCCATCCTCTCACAGGCACAGACATTGAGGAACACCGTTGATGCCAGAATGTGTGCATTGCATTTGCTGTCAGGCTGCCGGGAAGCGAACGCGTGAACAGCCACCAGTCCGCCAGTACGTGTGCTGTCTGTGTGCTTGCAACTTTGACTCGAGTGACGTTCGCCACCAAATCAAAGCGATTAGCGCGGCAAGAGCGGACCAGAGCAGCCCAGACTGTGAGACCAGCAAAATGGACAGCAGTGGACACGAACGACCAACACCGTGCGGCACCGTTGCCTTCTCTTCTCCACTCGAATGAACCCTTGTCAATTCGTCGGATGTTCGATTGCTCCCTGACCGTGCATGTTGCTTCGACTGTGACAAAAGTGCGTCTAGTCTCCCTGCAAGACATCTGCCTGTGCCAATTTGTGCCGACCTAGTCTCGCTTAGACAGACCAGACAGTGCGATCCGACACCAACTTGAGTGAATTTTCCATTTGGTGAATTGCTTTGCTCGATGCCATTCCATTTATTTGGATGCGTTTGTGAGCTAAGTGCCACTGTGAGCCTGTAAGCACCTTAAATAGTGGTGTCGCCGAGAAATTATACTTAATTTGCATAAACTCTCTGAGGATTAGCTAATGCAAGTGACAGTTTGTTGGGAGCAGTCAACTTCTCGATTTATCACTCCGCAGTGCATCTTGCCTTTCTCATTTGGCTGTGAATGAACGTTGTTTGATAATTTTCAAAGTACAAAGCACGCTCTATTGTGCACTCCTCAGCTGTGAACTATTATCCTTCAGTGCAATGGAAGACAGTCAAATGGATGCAAAGACACCCATGTTGCGAGGCACCGGACAAGTGGGCAACGTCACCTCGGGCCAACACTCGATCACCGTGCCCACCACAGTGCGTTTGACTCAACCAGATAGGACCGGTCCTGAAAAGGTCTGGGACTGGTTGATGACAAACCTCTTGCTGGTGCTGACCATCTTGTCGGTGATTTGTGGTCTTATGGTGGGTTGCTTTTTGAGATACGCCTCATACGATGACGACTTCGTAATGTTAATCGGCTTCCCGGGCGATTTGTTAATGCGAATGCTCAAGATGCTAATCCTCCCTTTGATCATCTCTTCAATGATCGCCGGCCTCGCTCAACTCGATGCTAAATCCAGTGGTCGCATGGGCAGTAGGGCCATTGCTTACTACTTCGGTACAACTCTTCTAGCAGCTATCCTTGGCATCGTGCTTGTGTTGTTGATTCATCCTGGAAATCCAAAAATTAAACAGGAAGCTATGAAAGCGGTAAAGGACACCGACACGCAAGTGTCCACATTGGACGCCATGCTCGACCTGATCCGAAATATGTTTCCCGAGAATCTTTTGCAGGCTGCATTTTCCAACGTCAAAACCGAGTTTGTGCCTGGCGAGCTACTCAACATAAGCGATCCGAATACGAAAATCAATTGGAATCGTGTTTACAATAAGACTGATCCTGTTACCAATGACACTGAATACTACAGTTTGGTACGCTCCTACCCAGTCAAGGACGGTTCCAACATCCTTGGTCTGATTGTGTTCTGCACCGCCTTCGGTATAATCTGTGGCCAGTTAGGACAAGAGGCGGACACGATGATTCGCTTCTTCGTGATTCTCAACGAGATCGTAATGCGACTTGTGGTCATCTGCATGTGGTACTCGCCAATCGGCATCGCCTCGCTCATAATCGCCAAGATTCTTGCCATTAAAGACATGTACACAGTAGCCCAACAGTTAGGCTTGTACATGCTAACCGTCATTACCGGCCTGATAATCCACGCCGTCGTCACATTGCCAGGCATCTACTTCATCGTAACTCGAAAGAATCCTCTCACCTTCTTCAAAGGAATGTTGCAAGCTTGGGTCACTGCTCTAGGCACTGCATCATCGGCCGCCACCTTGCCCGTCACTTTTCGCTGTTTAGAGGAAAATAATCACATCGACAAGCGAGTAAGTATCGCTCCACGACCGCTCCATTAGCCTAATGGCACTTGGCAGGGTCTCGACTGGCGTGTTTAAGGCTCACTTCAGGCCGTGATGCGCATCTGCCAGCGTATAAATTATTTCAATTAATGACACTTTGAACGAGTCTAAATTAGATTACCGGACTGCCGGACTCAGTTCCACTCTTGCTTTCTCTATTGCGTGTCTACGTGCAAGCTGCGGCCAATTGGCCATTCTTGTAGCACCAGCAAACGTCGCTGCCAAACTAATTCTATTAGAGTCAATTAGCTAGATCGTCTTCTTAGGTGTATTCGTCAGCCAATTAGGACTTGCATGAGCAGTGCTATATTCCAATGGCAATGCATCCTCTAAGTGCTCTGCTAAATCTCGATTGCGAAAGGCAACCACTCTTCACTGTAGACTGAGGCAGTCTTAAGCTCTTTCACAGATTGGTTCACTCACTGCTGACCGCACTACCTTTCTCAACACTAGTTTTTAGGTGTCTGCATTGATTGGATCGGCTGTGTCTAGTATATGTTTATGTCGTTAGTGCAAGCCACTTTTCCCGTTGGCATGTCCGACAGTAGTGCTGTTTTGTGTTGCAAATTGCTAAACTCAATGTTTGACTGTTCACAATAATCACTTGTCACGACGTGAAAATAGTCGCTAGTAATCGATTCGCGCTCAGTAGCAATGAATTTGTTCGTTATCTTATTGCAAGGAATGAAAGTTAATTTAGTTGGCTGTCATCGGTGATGACTCATGAATCTTGGCTCGATTCAATGACGACTAGAGAAATGAGTTGCTTGCCACTACCAATGCCATACTAATGAATGAACCGATTGAGGGCGATAATTCATTTATCGCCAATAAAACGCAATTGAGATACATTCGATTTCCGAGTTGCTAAGTGCTTTCTTTCAATGCATTGCTCGACCACTTAGTCCAGGTTGACTCAGCGAGTCTATTTGTGTCTGTTTACCTTTCACTAGTTAGACCACTAAAAGCACTTTCTCTTTCTGACCCAAACCAAGCACACCGATTTTAAAGTGCCCGTTTTTACTTCTGATATAGAATAAGGAGCGACCTTCAATAGCCAATTATTCGAGCTAGCTCGAAAAGCCATTTTCATTAGGGTTTCTTGGGACAGATCTGCAAACTAGTTTGATTGTTAGAATCAATTTTGTCTTTGTGACCTTGTCGATTTGCAGGCATGCACAGATTGCACCCAGTGATTTATCGATGATAGCGATCGATTACTGGCAAGTGTTAGAGTGAGGTCACTCGCTTCAGGCATAAACTTATCGGTACTTAAGGTGTCTATTGTCTATGCGTTCGGTGAGATAGTGCTAATTTGCCAGTAAATTACAGTCGCCAAACGAAGAGTGAATCAGTCGCCTTTATTCGAGTCTTGGTAGTTAGCGGCAAGTGATAAGTGAGCTTGCTGCTGTGGCGAGTTGGCTTTGTTTGTGCTATCTGTCCAATTGGTATTTATTACCCATCAAGCAGTAATGTGATTAGAACATTCGATGGCACCATGACTGTATGCAGCAGCAACATCAGTTTCACCAGTCGTGCCAGTGCCTGCCAACAAGGCGACTCAGGCAAATTCGATTTACGACTGATGGCGCCCGTGGTGGTGCGCTCGATTGTGCACGCTGTCAATTGAACATCGATGTCATCGCACACCGAATGGAAGCGAACATGTAACCGCCTTGGTTGTATCGCTATCGGGCTATCCATTAATAATAATATGGCTCGAATGGTTCGGCACTGGAGTCCGAATAATGCCATAATTGAGCCGATTTTTGACTTTCCTCGCACAAAGCTCACTGATCGCAACAATAAAAGTAATAGTGGACAAGCAAAATGACATACAAACACACAAACACGCAGTAAATAAACACAAATACAGACCGGACAAGCCTCACTCCGGGCGCAATTGACATACCGCCTTAGACCCAGTGACAAAGCCGTCCACTTTGCTTGCCGGAGCACTGCTTCCCTGGTCTATTCAATTGTTCGGTGATCAGTTGCATTGATTCCATTTGCAGTCTTCATTCTCTCATTCTCCCTGTTCGCCAATTGTGCCATTTACACTGTCAATTATTAGCCAATTAGGTCTGATCTGGTCAGTGGCCACTCTGGTCCAAGGCCATTTGCATTGAAATGCAGTACAACCAGTGCTACATAGTATACTGGCAACACTCACAATACGACCACAATCACTTGGACGCATTGCCCAAATCTTAACGGCTTGACAGCTAATGGCAATCCAATTGCTTTCTTTATCTTTACTTGGAAAGAGTGCAAATTTGAATCTTCATGAAAACTGTTTGGTGCAATCGGAGCTTAATCAATGAATCTCATATTTCTCACTGTAAGCGTCAGGCAAACAGTTAGTCGATAATGACTTTGACAAACAGACTGTGTCGAGCTGAGCTAGAGTATGATCTAAATGAGCCAAGATCAAACACTCTAAGAAGGTAGAGGGAAATTTAAAATTGAATAAATCTCTAGTAGGACAAAGGAAGGCGTCAATTGATCGGTTGTGTTCGACACGAGCCATGTCGTGTCAGAATTGATTAAGAAGCCATTATATCATCAGAGAACATTAATTCAGCATTCTCTTTCACTAAGCACTTCAATTACCGCCCCAGTCTGTTTAGTTTGAGTCTGTCTGACATCGCACGGCGAACTGTCTTCCAGTAACGATGATAAATTTGCCACCACAAGCAATAGAGACAAGCAGAGCAGCCAAGTCGAGCCGCTTGTCACAGACACCTCTGCTTAGTGACCCTTGATGGTGCCTTTGGTAGGTTGATCTGGTGCACTGGAAAAGAGCAAATGTGCACAAACGGTATGGCCAGATCAATATTGGTCTCTTATTCTGCATGGACCAGCTCAAGTTATTAACTAAAGAGAACCAATAAGCATAAGCTGCCAATTGGCACAATTGAGTCTAGAGGCGAAGGCATTCAGTGTCATTTCATTTCAATGTTTTGCCACCATTAAAGCGATAATTGTTGGAGAGTCAAATGGTCATTCAATTGTGTGTCACATTGTTTTGTTGGTTCCTTTTGCCAGGACTTCAGTGACGAAGGTGTGTTGCTTGCTGAGGCACTTTTTCAATTGTCGGGTGCATTGTTGTGATCCACATTGGTTAGCCATCGCTTACATGGCAACCTGGCTGAGTGCGCGCATTCGGTAGCAAATTGAATTTTGCTTCTGTCATCTGCTCGTATTCGCTCGTGATTGATCCTTTCGCTTGACTAATTGCCTTTTGTCGCCTCTAATTGTGCTCTCTCAGTGGCGCCACAGTGTTCACTTTGCTTGTGGCTGGTGGTTAAGTGGACTTTGTTCTTGTGGATGCCCCACTAAATGAAACGCTTTCCTGTAGTCCACTCGAACGGTCTTTGTCTAAATGGCCATTGATCAAACGGTAAATATTTTCAATGTGTACCGTTAACTTTTATTGGTTTGGCTTAGTGTGGCCATGGTGAAGTGATCACTGACAATTGCGAGCACATTGCAATGTCACACTGTGCGGCAGAGTGCACAAGTGCACAAGCACTCTCTTTGGTGGTGCAGTGTTCGTTATCGAAGGAATTTGTCATTCGGTTTTGTGCTTCTAGCTGCTCGTCCAACACAAAATATTCATGCCTCTTGTTGGCTTGAATTGTTTGCTCTATTTATGTTTTGCTTGCCACATGCCTGGTCGAGATTGAATTGCTCTAGAATCACACGAATGTTTCCTTCGCTATCTTGTAACGAGTCTCCGCTTTCCGATAGACTGGTCTGGTGGACTATCAGTGCGTTGTGACGATCGTATTTAATTAGATTTGTTGCATTCACTCGTTCACTCATTGAGTTGGCAAATTATTTTAGTCGCTGGCATGCAAGCCAACTTCATTTGAGCGTTTACTTTCCTGGCCAAACCGAGACCTTGCCATAAAAGTATCGACTCAGCAAAATGAACTGAAGAATGGTGGCCAAATGAGTTTCCACCGGAGGCACTGTTCACATATCAAATGTTTGCTACATTCGATTTCATCTGTGCCATTTTTGGCGTCACACATCGATGGGACCAAGCGGTGAGTCAGTTGAGTTAGCATTGGGTCACTCTGAACATCTAATCACAAACTGACTCTTACCAAACTTAGTCGATTTATTCTTGAGCTTACATGTATAATATTGTATATATGCTCGTCTGAGTATCTCAAGTCCGGCCAGCACTGATGCATAATTTCTATTGAATCGGTGCAAACGAACTTTGCTGCGGCTTTGAAGCGGAATCTAGTAAAATATTTACTTGGCTTGTCTACTGCTTTGCCACAACCAACGCACAAATGGTCTTCCACTGAATGGCCGATAATAATTTCCAATTGCGTTATCATATGTCGTTATATAAATTACAATGGCAAATGTAACGATGCTATTTCACTTGACTAACTCGCGCCACTTCGGACTGGAGCAAACAATGCTTGATCCGTACTATCAAACTGCAGTACCATGGTAGAATTCATTGATTTAAATCTCACATCCTTTGTCCGCGGTCGAGTGGTGTCGTTCGCTAGGTCCAGGCGCACAATGGTGCTAATGTGACAGGGTGAGTGTGTGAGTATGCATGTGAGTGTCAGTGTGTGCACAAATGACTGCTCTTTGGCTTATTGCTTTTCAATGGCTCAGTCAATGCAATCCTTGCCGTCTGGCAACACTCAACACTGGTCGTTATTCGTTATTCGTTCGGTGAAAGTTTCCTTTGCCACTAATGAGACTGTCTGTGGCCAAGGCTTTATTGCTTGGTGTAGTACATAAATGTGAATACCTTCCATTTGGCCTATTTGATTTGTCTTGTGTGCACACGCAACGGTGACTCAGTGCACTGGCTGGCCGGCTCCACTTGCATTGAGCCCATTTGCTTTTCGCACTATCGGTATGCTAGTCCGCAATCACGGACTGGCCCAATCGAGTCACCAGGTAGCATTGAGCAAACAATTGCAAATATTTTTCAAACTTTATTGTTAGATTCTTAATTTGGTAGTCAGGGCCAACACTGATCGGTGGTTCATCGCTGGCATTGATGAAAACTTCCATTCGAAATTTTACTTTAATCTTTAGTCATTAATCATCAACTGATTGGATGCATTTTCATTTCTGACAACTTTTTCCTGATGGACGTTGTGACAAGCATGTGCATGTTGGTTGTTGTCACCAAATGCCCTCATTTTGCTTGGTGATTTTTGTCTAGCGAATGCCGATTCAACGAAATGTAATTCGATCCAGTTATTTCTATCCGAAAGTGATAGCATATTTTTGGTTGAACAAGGACAAGCATCGCCACATAGCACTAGTGCTAACCAATACTAGCGGCACTAGCACCGACCATTTAGTGCGGAATACCGTCCCTTTCTTATTGAGTGACATTTGTGTTATCAATGTTTCAATTGCCTTCAAAGTACACTTTTATTGGAAGACGCGATAGCTCCGTTTGGTGCAATTAGATGTATAATTAGATGCGTAGTCTAATTGAGATGCGATCTTGAATATCTCCAGAGGCTGGCCGAAAGGCGATAATTTGTTTGATCACTTTCTCTTGTGAAAGTGATTTGTCTCTGCTTTATGCAACCACTTATCTGTGGCCTGAAGCAAACCCTTGATTTGAAGCACGGCTGTGAGTTTGAACGCAATTCATACTTTTAATTACAGGCGCCCAATTGAGTTGCAGTCCACTTGGCCTGTCTGGAATCCAGACACTGCTCCAACGACCCAATGAGGCTGTTGCCTTGCAAGGCAACCGAGAGAATTAGCTTGCCAATTGGAGCGTTTCGTGTAATAGAAGGAAAGGGCCGTATCAATGGCATGTGATGCATTGAGAAATGTGAAATCGAGAGAATATTGCAAAGTTAGCTTGGCTTAGTTGCATTCAGTAACGACTGGTAACTCGAATTTCCATGATAGTTGCCGTCTCGGTAATACCTTCCAAAGCGTGTTATTTAATTTGCCAAATTCAATTACTTTATAGCAGGACGGGAAATACAAGTCTCGACCTCGGCTCGGTTCGCTCTTCTGTGCAGTGGCTTGCAATTTTCATTTGGTGTGACCAATAGCGAGTTGATCGAGTGTGGCAATTGGGTCTGGTCACGGTGTGGGCATCTCTCCATCGTCTCAGTTACGTTCTTGTCAGTTGGCTCAGTACATTTGGCTGCCAGTACATTTGCCTACAACCAATTGATTGTTTCGTTTGTAATGCGCTGCACTTTGCAATTGACAATTTGCATTCGGATCTGCATCAGAATATATTAACTTTTCCATAATGCATTCACAATCACATTCAAACTTGCATATGTCACGGTGAACTTTGTGAAATTACAAATCTGTTCATACATGCTTGCACATAATGAGAATGTTATTCCACTGGTGATAATAAAATTTTAATAAGCCAATCCACTCCATTCAATTGATGCCGACTTCTTTCTAATTTGTAATTACTCTGTTGCACTGCTTGTATTGGTCTGATTGATTTCATTCTTAATTCAATACTATCTTAATACTTTGGTCTTAAAAATGAGGCCTATCAGGTCTAAAAGGTTTTAATTATTTATTTCAATTTAAATTTGCAACTTGAATTATTGAAATAGAAAATTAAAATCACCGAACCCATTCTAAGAAATGGATGCCTTTCAGTGATTCGAGTCAATTCGATTACTGCCATGATTGCTCTATCTAACTATGATGGCACTCTTAATTGAGTTTCATATAGCTCCAATCGATAGGCTGGCCAAGTTTGTCTTGCACACCAAATGGATTTGGATTCGTGTAACGTGCATCGTGGAGTGCTCAAAGAGCAGGTTTAATTGAGTTAGCCACGAGCCACTCCAGCCAACGAGCACTCAAGCCAGACCGAATAGATTTCACCGCATGCATTTCAATGAGCCACTGGCCATCGACACTAATTGGGCTTTTGGCCTAATGGTGCTTTTGCGAATCAATTTGCCTTAACCAAGCAAACACTAACCGAGTTTTCTTTTCTGTCTAGGTGACCAGATTCGTACTGCCCGTTGGTGCCACCGTCAATATGGACGGCACGGCCCTTTACGAGGCGGTGGCTGCAATCTTCATCGCACAAATGAATTCAGTTGAGTTCAACTTTGGACAGATTGTCATCGTTTCTCTGACTTCGACTGCGGCCTCAATCGGGGCCGCGTCCGTTCCTTCTGCTGGTTTGGTCACAATGCTACTCGTGTTGACGGCTCTTGGTTTGCCAACCAAAGACATCTCCATGATCATTGCCGTCGACTGGTTTCTGTAAGTTCCTTTCTCCCATTTTCTTTCTTTTTCTCAATACCTTTGCCTCAACTTCAATTGCTTTCATATCACTAATTCACTGGCTTTAATCGATTTTGTTTAACTCCAGTTGACTGATTCTATTGGTAAGCCAGATGGCATCAAATTTTCTTAGATCGGCTCTGCAAAACCAATTGTTTGCTCAATTGCTGTTGAGAGGTCAGCGAATGAATTGTACAAAAGCGTTGCAGCAAAGCACAATGTCTAAGTGTAAGGGTACCAGCACTGAATAGATTTATTGGCTGTTTTTAATTAGACGGCTCGCTGATGGCCAGCTGCTTGCATTCTGGTGTAAAGCAAATTACCAAATGTCTTATTTCAATTGAACAATCGAGCATTGAAAGGCGCCTTGTACGTGAAAAGGATTTAAATAGACCTCTCTGTGGCACCTAATCTCGCATTATCCAAGGATGTCACAAGCCGCACATTTGCCCAGACCAACTGACTGGCCTAATGCAATTTTAATGCGTCTCGCTTTTGCACTCTTGTACCGGGCTATGCATGTTTTGTTGTTCTTGTCGGCGACATTGTTTGCATTGGTCTCACTTGCCGAGTGCAGTTAATTTATGTAAGCCATAACAATTTGTCCTTTGTGCTGCGCCAGACCAATCAACCCGAAAAGGTTTTCTCAGCCATTACGATTGCACGTTTGTCAGCGAAGACGGTTTGCATGTAATGACTTGTCTGAGCCTGGTTGGCAACCTTCAAGGTGCAATTAGCATAATTCGTCCATTTAGCCTCCGAATGGACTTTCAGTTGCTTGGTTATCGATGGCTGACACTCCTAATTGTCCTGACCCATCAACCGACAAGAGTTGCCTTTTCTCGCTTGTCTTGTCCGGCAAGGCATCGAAATGACTGGACCGAAAGGGTGCACTCATAATTGACAATTGACAATTGCACTTCTCAATCTCTGAAGCTGTGAGTGCAACCCATTGGTGCAAATTACCCTCGCTAATGCATTTTGTATTGAGTGACCAAATGTGTTGCTGTTGATGTGCAAGCAAACCACTCGTTTGACTCTCAACCAAAGACAAATTAACTCGTGTGCAGGCCATTAAATGTTATCGATTGAATTCATGAAAGGCAAGTCTGTAAGCAGTGGAGCTCTCTTACTACTGTGCTGCACCGTATATCTTCTATGTGCGAATATTCGAGTAGAGCTAATTGTTCTCTAATTGAACTTCCAAGGGCAATAGTGCATCACTTGGCCGAGTGCTTCTTCTCACAAAGGGCTAATTAGAATTGACTCGGTTAAGCTGCACTTAAGGTGATGTACATCATAGATTATTTTGATGCGTTCGCCAATTAATGAACCACTGGTAACATGGAACTAGCCTGCTTAATTATTACATTAGCGCATCACTGATATATCAGGAAGAAGGACAGGAAAAGCAAACTATGTCTTCCACCTACAAGACTGGTCCAATATTGCCGACTATCCTCCACTGACAATTGCTAATCCAGTTAAAATAGTTCTCTCTTGTATGGCTCCTTTCGTTCGCTAAGCTGTAAATGCACTAACGGACAGAATATTTCGTTTTCACAATCCGATTTGCTGGCAAACCAAGTGCTGTTGATGTCAAGGCAATTTGAGAAGCTATTTGTGTGGTGAAAGCATTGGCGCAAATGCTGTCTGCATCATTGTGAGAGCGGTCATTAGTATATGCATTGTCTCTCTTCTGCCCATCGGATGGGCATATCTGCTTGTTTATTACACCGAATCTGCTTCAAAGTTGGTCTCATCGGATGACGCCTTTTGGTGTGATCGCGTGGAGCGGTCCCGGTCTCATTACCTTGTCCGGGTGAAAGGGCTCACCAAGTGAATGATGTGTACCCAGTGACTGCCGAACGACTCACAGAGCTGCCAACACTGCACTGCACTGCACAGTGCGCATTTCGTCTGCTAATGGCACATTATTAATTCATCCATTACTGCATCTCATCAATTTATTATTGGACACAAATTATTTTCACTTAACTGCAATTAGAGTACACCAAATTGGACACGTTGCACAAGCACAAACGAGTGCAATGTAGTGGTCAACTGAAAGGTGACCGTCAAAGCACCTTACCAAACTGTCCGTTGTGGTTTGTTTCCGACTATTTGGTAATTGGCTCAAATTGTTCCTAACGAGTGCTAATATCCTAATATAATAGACGGTGCAATCCACAGTACCTTCCACTCGCTCATTGTCTACTTCACCCATTAATCGATATGAATTAAATCTAATCTATTTATCAAGAATGTCTCTCGTGGTATAATGTGCCGATTTAATAGTAATGCATTTGCCTGAGCTCTACCTTTGACGTACAGTGCTCAATGCAGTCACTATACTCAATTGGACAGATAATTGATGGACCAATTTAGGCTATTTGGGCAAAGTACTCTCTCTCTCTCTCTCTCTCTCTCTCTCTCTCTCTCTCTCTCTCTCTCTCTCTCTCTCGTCAGCTCTATGGGCAAAGTCAACGAGAACCGAGCAATGAAAGCACTCGGACAAGCTTGACATTAACCAGTTTGCATACGCTTGTGGAATGGAGCAATTCTTGGCGCGCTCTGTTTGCATAGTCACCGAACTGACCATTTATTGTTCTATTGCAGAGACCGCATTCGGACATCGATCAATGTGCTCGGCGACGCTTATGGTGCAGGTATGTATATCGTACTTTATCTATTGATCACTGGCCACTTGAAAGCTAGTAAATCTTCTAATTCATTAATGACCTTCATCTATTTCTCTACTAATCGATGCATTTTCCATTTCTCTTTCTTTTTCTGACCATTAATCGATAAAATCGGGTAAAATTAAATCTTTTTAATGCGTTCAGGCCGCAACTGGAAAAAATATTGTTTTTTATTTTTTGTTAATTCATAATTCATTTCATTATTCATTGTACTCAATGATTGTGATATTGCAGTGTGATGATTTTGTACCGACACTGAGTGATTATAAATTCATAAATTCCGTGTCATTGGTCAATGGTTTTTATCTGTTGTTCAATTTTTGTAGGCGCTAGCTAATTCTTGCCATGACAGTCAATTTGTCAAGCACAGTGACAATGCAGAAATGGAAATTAAAATCTGTTGGGTGTGTTGTCTTGATTCACTCATTCATTCGCTCAGTATCGATCTAGTCGTTCGCAATTGAGCCCATTTAGAGACAGACACAACTTTAGCTCGAGCGTCTCTCTTTTGGTTAGACTAGATTACGCGCAATGTTTGCTTTGTCACAACAGTGACCGTGAGTGGTCAGTTCTCTATCACAATATAATAATAACCATGGAAGGTAAAACTTAGTTTCTAAATTGAAGTATTCTCCAGTCTTGTTGGTCTTGGTTAATGTTCCAATAGCATGAATGCTATTGCAGTTGCAGCAGTTGCCCGCCCCTCTGCCAGACCATCTAGTGAGCTGTGAGTGCACTAACTGGTTTGTTTTTTCTTACACTGAAACCATTGGAATTGGTAAGGTGAGACGAGTCTCCTATCCTATAACACCTCATGAGGTCGTAACCAAGGGTCGTGCTAGTCGTGTGATTGATTAAGCAGGTTTCGTGGATCGTTCTGTCTACAAATCCACCAACTGCAGCATCTGTTTATTGATTAAACGTCTCTTCTCTCTTAGGTGTCGTTTATCACTTATCTAAAGCCGAGCTGGACAAATGGGACGCGGAGCATGCCATCGAAATGTCCGAGTCGTCACACACTTTGAGTGGCCGCAAATTGTCAATAATGACACCATCGCGCAATCCAAATGCTTTGAGCGCTAAAAATTCGACTAACCCAGAAACCGAAATCTGAATGACCGACCCCAGCGCACAGTTGCTTATGCAAACAACCAAAGATATTGTCGAGTCCGTGAAAGTCAATCTTATTATGCAAGAACGAAACCACTAGAAAGCGATATCAATTTTGTCTCATTATTCAGTTCAAATTTCAATTTCAAGTCCCACCATTGCCTATTGTCCTGTTGAGCAAATTAGAGTTTTACTTTAAAATTGCTTTATTAAAAGTGCTGAATTGTTTGGAGAATTATCCTCGAACCGGTGCTATCAACCAATCAAATTACACGTGATCGGTCCAACTTACATTGATCGTCAGTTCATCGACAGAATTTGACAACCTTTGAAGCCAGCGGACGATAATCACCAAATCAATGCAACAACTACAACAACCTTCAGTCAAGCCAGTCAATTGTTGACAGTTCTGCTAGACCCCTGGCATTATCACTTTATGTTATATACTGCTTGTCAGGTTCATTTTTGTAAATAGGTTGCAAGCCTGCCGATCCACCAATGGCCCACTCACCACTTTCCCACTGTACCATTGATACTATATATATCGAGACTTCAATATATACTTCAATACTCACTTCATGCTTCATCAGTTCAATAGGAACGTTTTCAATTCGGTGCCTATAGACGTACCCGTTGTTTGAATGCACACTCCAATTAACCAGTACAGCACATCCGACTGCAATTGCCAGTCCACAGAAGTCTACCGTTCAGTTGCCAGATATTCGAAGGCCACTTGGCGGGTCAGTAAACACTCAAATCTTCTTGCTCTCCATTGGATGCATCGAGCAGTTAGAAAGCGTTCCGTACTGAGCCACTGAATCGTCGATACAACCACTGACAGCTTCACTCATTAACAGAAACTTGTGTTCAACCCAATCATTGTTTACTGTAATAGCGGTCAATTGGTTGCATAATGCAAAATGAACCAATGACTCGAGCCAGCTAATCAGCATTAGTGATTACTCATACATTATCACCGGAACCAAATTGACAAGATACCCTTCAAAAGTGCCCGTTCATACCTTTACAAATGTTCTGTTAGTATTACCAACTTGTGGTACCGACTTGAGCTGATCATTCAATTCGTGATTCAATTCAAGTTCAGTCACATTTGGTTTATTTTTTATTGCCATTCTCTTGTTTTGCCAAGGTCTACTTTTATAATATACAAGTCGAGTTACAATTAAAACCAAAAGGGAACGAAAGTGTAACTTATATTGGGGCCCTTTTCACCACCCTACCCATTTTTACATACACATACACATACTTGACACAATCAACGGCTGACTGTGCTGTGGTACTGCACAGGACTGGAAATAGTTTGCATTTTATTCAAACCAATTGGTCTGCTCTGTGGCATTATTCTTGTGACACCATTGCAACTGCACACAAGACAACTCAACTCAACTACCCCTCATACCCACAATGGCTATTAACCGGATGTCTTCCGGGTCGGGATAACTCAATTTACTTGTGAATAATTTATTTGGCCCAATTAGAACTCGGTCTCTGGCTACATGAGTCATAAATGAAATCAGTCTGACAGTCAACTCCAAAGTGGCTTATTAGCATAGAACAATTAACCAGAATGAATTTGTTGCTTGCTTCATTAATAATTAATATCAATGATAACAATGAACTGTTCACCCGAGGTGCTCGTTCGATGGCATCGCCAGCACAATAGACCATTTTCACCGGTGGCCACTGGTCACATTTACAAGTGCCATAATCTTAGAGCGTCGCCCAAGTGTCAGTGAGAAGCCACCAGACTGGGCAGACTCAATGGACTCGATCTGACATGTTAGGTAGGTAAGCTGACTCATTTTTTCCATTGGCCACCCTGCCTCGACCGAACTATTACCGAACTGTTACCGAACTATCGTCGAACTATCTTTGGCCAGTGTCAACCCTGTACAGTCGCAATTGTCAGTACCCTTGTATAGGTTTCAATTTTTAATTGCATTTATCATTTATCAAACCTTCACAATTAACAAATACTATTCGCATATAACATATAATAATTGTTATTAAAAATATATAGAATATTTCAATTATCAATTACACTTATAAGATAGTAAGTCGCGAGCACTAATGTGACTAATCCAATATAGAATGTTCAAATTCTGAATTTTGTAGATTCCTTTAAACTGTTAAATTTTGTACTTGTCATGTAAATTATTGAACGTAAACCATAGGCTGCTTCAAATGTCTAATGAATTGACAGTAATAAACCACTAATGGAAGATATTACTTTTAACCAAAGGAGACACATCAAATGATTTACCGTTGACATATCGAATCAATTCACTTCAATCGATAGGTTCCCTTCTGTGGAACTGAACAAATTCTCCGCTACACATAATGTAACACCTTGATCATTTGTATAATAAATTTGAATTCAATAGCTATGCTGCTGACTAGCCCTCATTGATGGTTATTAATTACTAATTCATTGTTTTTGCTAAATTCAATTCAATTCAATTCACTTCAATGCCGTGTTTCGAACACACAAATGCGGATACAAACACAGACAAAACAAATTGTTTACTTTTTTGTTCTGTTAACATTGAAAAATAGAGTAACTCTATATAATATAATATAAATATTTTAAAAATGTTATCGATTTCTATGTTAAATTGAAAATAAATTTAATTTAAACAATTCCTTTTATTGCATTTGGCAATATTTGGAAAAGTCTATATTCAAATTGTTAGTAAATTGTAATGCATCTTTGATGCTCTTAGCCATCTCCTCGCGTGATTTAATATTCGATTGTTCGCTTGCAGATTTCTTCGTTTTCACAACAATTTGTCGCAAATAGTCGTAAAATTGATCTGCAAAGTGAGTTAGATTCTCAATTTGATCATAGTGCCGATTGAGTGATTTGGCCACGAGTAGTAAATTTTGTCCAGACAACAAGATGTGTTTTGTAAAATTGATGTAAACACTTGGTGGATGATTTCGTTCAATGATTTCCATATTCAATTTGGTCCAGTTTTCAAAGTTTTTCTGGGCAACCAACAGAAGGCGACTAAAAATATAGCAAACATTGATAATTAAAATTAAAGTTAATTAAGTTAGCTCTAACCTATAGCTTTGTAAAATCTGAACTTTAACTTTAGGATTAAGGGAACTTTTATTTTGCATTGACTTTTCCAAATTTTGCAAATCAATAAGTCCTGAAGAATTGAGCACTAATCGTTCGTATTTCAATTGTAAGTCTTTAGAAATGTCTTTCTTCACACTTTCGTCCTCGTTATCCAGTTTTTTCTTGGACTCAAGACAGACGTAGTCATAGTCATAGTCGCAATCTTCTTCTTCGTCATCTTGCTCATTGTAAATATTTGTATACGCGAATTTAGCTGCGGTACCAACCAAATTATATCTAGTTGGGGTATCATAATTCTGACTGTTTCGCTTTGCTTTTACCTCACTAGGCAATAATGGCAATGGTTTAGAAGTATTTTGCTTGGAAAGAGACGCATTTGAATAATTTGGACTTGATGGGTAAGAAGATATTTTATTGATAATAACTGGAGACTTTTGGGGTAGTTGTGGACGGTTAAGTAATTCGTTGACTGGGAATTTTGAAGTGACTAATCCAGGTAAAGGCATAGAACTTTGATTGGCTATACAAAAAAATAACATACCAATATTTAAAAAATATTATATCATGATATTATATACTAGATATTACCAAAACGAGGATTAACTGGAATATTTTTAGGTAAATCATAATAGCATCCGTTTGCATTGGTAACGCTTGTTTTAGAAAGAGGAACGACTGTATTTAAATTAATCGCAGGCTATAATGAGAGATGTTCGTTAAATATGTTAAAAATAAGCACATTAGATTCACTAACATTTAAAAAAGGTTGTTTGTTAGCAAATTTAACATTTGAATAGCCAGCAGTTGAAAAACTGTTTATGAGATGACCAGATGACGCCGAAACAGAATGATTGGAACCATTTGGTTTGGAATTGTTCACGGGTCTGGCTTCGTTGGACGGATAATCGTAATCTAAGTCTAAATATGAAATGTCATGTTTTAAATTAAGATTTTAACTTGACACTTACATGAGTTGTTCATTTTGTTTGTACAGAGAACGAATTTACTCAAAATGTGAATACCAAAGCATAGTAATATTCCAAAAAAAATTAATGCGCAAATTTAGATAAAACAATAGAATATTTTTTGTAGACAATGTTGCCGTTGCTTTTGTGTGTAGAGATGCAATGATAATGTCAAATATCCATGCAGTCAATGATAGCTATCCAAACAAGTAGAAATGCTTACTTTCTTATTAAGTTTGTTGTTGGTGCAATCTAAAAAGTAATTAGCAGTGATGATCACTGCTCACAGTTGGACATTGTAAATTCATTAAGATATATTAGCCACTTGAGAGCCTTAATAACAGTTGCATGAGTTGCAGAATATCAAAACAGCTAAACATTACGAGATGCAAAGCGAGGTTGTCAGGTTGGGCGAGGAAGAGGGACATTAGAGGAAGCATCACCATGAGGAGATGGTGCACAGCGATAAACCGTAAGAAGGCAGACTGTTGCAGCGAGAGCAAACTGTTGCCACGACCACCAAACAGTTAAGCAAATAGATGCACATCCTCCACGGATTGGATGCTTCCTAGCAACCACTGAAGCAGATGCCAATCAATTGGGTGCAGCTTGACTATAGTTTCTAGTTTATAGTTATTAGTTTGGTATACAAAAATGTTTATCACTTGTTCACTACAACTATCTTTAGTGACTCATTGTTTGCCATCTGCATTTATTGTTTCCTCCAAAAAAGATCAACCTAACCACCCTTTCTACACAGGATTGCCATACATTAATTGAAAAAAAAACTAATTGTTGCATCGTTTGCTACTTCCAAAAACACTGGATTTTCTATCTACAGTGTAAATTTTACATATAAACAAAACATTTTGAGTAAAATTAGTATCAAATTTTAATAGTTACGAATTAGATAGACAATAGCGAAACTTCAAAAAAACAATTCATTTCATAGTTTGATGAGCTATGTTTCATAACCCATGAAGTTGCCAAGTTGCCGACTTCCGGTAACAGATTTGGATTACAAACAATTTAATTATAACGAACCAGTTAAATTTTTTCCAAATAAATAAATATTAATTGCTATTGTTTGGTTTATCCTTCAAACTCTTTTCAAATAATTCATCAAAAACATCAGGTCCACTTTGGTTGAATGTCAATTTCTCTTCGTTTCTTTCATAGTTTTCCATCTAGCATAGAGTTAATATAGTCAATAACCATAACATAAGCATTAAAAATACTTACTTTGTCAAAAAGTTCAACAACGGCAGTATCGTTTTCAACATCCGATATATCTTTGTTAGTAATGAGTGTAAACAATTCTTTGGGAGTCTTCACTGAAGATAATTTTTTTGAAAAAAACTATGAATCAAATTTTAATTAAACTTAAACAAAAATAAAACAAAAAATATTCAAACCTTGTAAATGTTATTGCAATCACGCCATAAAAACCGATAGGCCATGGGATGCGTAGATCGAACAGCTTGAGAGACATCAATACACCAAAGTTTGTTTTCATGCCACATTAAATTGTATTCGCTCAAGTCAGCATGAATCAAATTGCAATCGTTGAATAGCTTCACCATCAAATCAACAGTTTGTTTCCAAACTTTTTCAACCAATTCATCAGAAAACATTAAATTTTTCAATGTAGGAGCAGCCCGACCATCCTTCCCAATAAATGACATTATAAGAATATGTTTTTTCAACAACAAAACTTCAGGACATGCAATTCCATTTTTGCGCATCCGATTCTAAAACAAAATAAATTAATTGACCATTTAAACTAATAAATAATTTACGAGATTGTGCATTTCTTTTTCAGCCCATAAAGGTATAGTTAATTTAGGATTTTGCCTAGACAATTTTCCTGCTTGCTCAAGAACTGGATCACCAACGATGTATTGAATTCGATTTTGAAATTCAGTAATAGTTGTCTTAAATATTTTGATTGCAACTTCGCCCATTGTAATTCCCTTTTCAGGATTTTCCCCGATTGCATGAACCACAACTGATTCTTTGCCTGTAGCAATAATTCCGTTTATCGAATCTAAAATTCCTCTGTCAACTAGTTTGAATAGTAAAATACGACTTTTCTCGTCAATCGCTTTTTCTGCAGACGATTTCTCTTTCTTTTCATGCAATCGAGCCATTCTTTTGCCTTCACTAATGTAATGTAATAATAAAACTAATTAGTGAAATTATAAAATTTTAATTGAGTCAGACCTTCTACTATGTACTTTGAGAGCATTATAGACACTGTTGTTCAATTTCATTGGGAAACCTCCACCATCACCCGTATTGATGTCACTTTCAAATTCCATTACTTTGCATGCATTTCGGCATTTATTCATTTCAATATCATGCTTAGTAGTAACTTCGCCGTTGTTAACTGTAAAACCTTGTCGCCCAATTTTAACTGAATTCTTTTCAGTCTTTTCAAAAAAATCCCAGTGCTTTGACTCTTCGCCATATTCATGAAAAGTTTCATCATCTTCTAAATCAGAATAACTCAAATCTTGGTCCTTAATTCGGCGTTGATTTTCAAATGATATTTTTACTTTTGAATTGGCATTATATTGCCTTTCTTCAAATTTCAGTCTTCGGTCATGCTCGAGGTCTAATTCATGTTGTAATAACTTTGCCAAAGCTTCATCATTTGTACAATCCCGCCTAAATAAAATAGTTTATTAATTTTTAAAAATTTAATAAAACATACTTTGATTGTTCCAAATCTTTTAAATCCGATTCAGAAACTCCAGCTTCTTTCAAAAACTCACTCATATCCGATTTTAAATCATGCTCGTTCGATTCAGGGCGTTCAAGGACATTGCTAAAAGTTAACTCAAGTGCTAACTGTTCAGACATTATGTCATCTAAAGACATCTGGACAGCAATGGATCGGGATTCCAAATTTTCTATTGAAATCGGTAGTTCATGACCAAGAACCGAGTCACTGCTCACCATTTGAGACCAAGATTTACTTTGATTAGACATAAGGCCCCGACAAAATGAATGATATTTTCTGTTGATGTACCGATGAGATGCAAAAGGAAAATGAAATTCACTTGTGTGGTGCTCAAGGCAATCTTCTGTTGTACAATTATTGTGGAAAACGTTTATGAATCGTATCCCACGATTGTCGTACGAAATAAACACCAGCGCAAGGAAGTAAACAATAACAGTGACAAATGTTATAGTGCTGTGTGCCCCAATCAAACTTCAACTACATACATCTTTGAACATTTACATCGTTTATGAAATGATGGGTTTGTGCCAACTGAGGACTGAATGGCACACAAGTTTCTATTCTAAATACGCCACTTGCTTGAATGGACGAATGCATCGATTTAGATTCTAAATTTTAGAAATTATAAAATGAATGATCGAACGAAAACATTTTTTTGTATAAATAATATTTATTAAATATTCTTTATTTATGTATTATAATGATTAATAAATAAATAAATAAGTAGTTCGTGATTTTTACAAATAAAATAAAAAATATAAAGATACCGGACAGATAAACTTTAAATTAAATTACACATGGTAGTTGGGTGTATTTTAAAGAGAACCCTTTAAGAACAATGTAAATACCATTAAGCCAAAAAATGCATACGATCAAAAGCAACTTACCAGCTTGAGAGTTAAATGCGTTGCTGAAGTGATCGCCATTAGAACGAACTTTCAACTGAAAAGGTTTTGACCGAGCTAAAAACAAATTAAATTCATTCATCAATCTTGGAAGATTTACACTTACAAATGATAAAGTCATGATCCAACATTTTAGCACCGCAAAACCGATCTTCGCCTTGTCCTGTTCCTTCAATCGAGCCTTGGTCAATGCCAATAAAATCATCAAAATTGCACAAAGTGCCACTTGCTCCTCCTAATAATATATTAAAAAACAACATAAACAACAATACAAATCGGATAAAAACAAACCACTGCACAATCGGTGTGGATATAAAGGGTCCTTTTCTGGAGGCAAAATTCCCGGAAAATTCTCGTTTCGTGAAGTTCGCTCTTGTTCTCCGTTAACTGAAGTATTGACCTCGGTTC
Organism: Rhizoglyphus robini; assembly: GCA_023373905.1. Classification (NCBI taxonomy): domain Eukaryota; kingdom Metazoa; phylum Arthropoda; class Arachnida; order Sarcoptiformes; family Acaridae; genus Rhizoglyphus; species Rhizoglyphus robini. The sequence goes on along the minus strand of JAKIJQ010000001.1, from coordinate 4,428,069 downwards.
GACTTATGTTAGTCAAGTTTGTGGTCGAATTCAACTGAATGTCTCCAGTCTTTCCGTGCATTCCAAAGAATGGAAACGGATGAGAACATTCATTAAATTCACTATCTTTTCCTAAGAAATTAGAACATCATTAAAATGGTATCTTTGCACTTGATATTTACCTTCAAATGGAGCTCCAAACATGAAAGATCCAGGCTCTGCAGTTTCCCATTTGATTGCACAAAAGTTCTCTTCTGTGCGAATGCATGAAGTATAACGCATGTTTGACAAATATCGAGCACGATACTCCATCTTGATGTTATAAGTGTTAGAATTTATAAACAAATTAGTTCAACAAACTTACCTTAGGGCCGTAGTTGAAGCTTTGTATAACATCAGTAGGCGAGCGAAAATATTGAAGACAACCCGAAGGTGCCATGTCAAGATTGTTGCAAGGAATCATGTTGATCTTAATTTTCCATTTTCGATGAATTTTTACGCCATTTGTAACAATCGAAAGCACAACCGGGTTGGCACTTCCTTGGCCCATGTCCACGTAGACTAAAATAAAGTTTACTCTATAATGTCCAGATATGTGGGATAACTGCACTTACTGTGTTGACCTGAATTAACGCCACAGATGATTGGCAGTCGCTCTCCCACTGTGGTGCGAACCATGAACGAATCAGTAGTGCAAAAACCATTTTCATCGGGTTGGGAAAGGGTGAACTCTTCGAAATCTAATTTGGGAATAGTCAATATGAATTGTACTAGATGTGACGCCATACCTAATCGAAGTTGACATATGTTGTCCAGTTTTTTAATAGTCACCTGGCAAGTGTTTGTATCGTTCTCGTGTGACGGAAATTGTCTGTTGACAAAAAGGGTTTCGTTTTGGTTGGTTTCGCCTCCACATGTAAACTTGAAGGAACAGCAGGCGGCAAATCCATTGGCACACCTTCCGATAACGCTACCTTTTCTGCTGAGACATTCGTTCTACGAGTAAAAATTTGGGTGGTGAGTGTGCTGTGCACATGATTCGATTAGTTCCATTCTTACCTCGTATAAGCACGTGCCAGTCTCTTCGTTCTCGCCTTCACAGGCAGTGTTTTGGTATCTCATAGCGGAAAATATGGCCGGCAAGGACAATGGCCTGAGTTGACCTTGCACCCCAGTTTGTGCTATCAGCAGCAACGAAGTGGCTATCAGCTGATGCCTAAACATCTAAGGACACAAGTGAATAATATGCACGTGCAGCGATTCGAGTTTACCATTGTGCGAAAGATGAATGTGTTTTCTTTTCAATTGCAATTGATCCACAACCAAACGACGTGTTCTTGCACTAGTGTCGAATTCCGTTTAGACAAAATGGAAATGGTCTTCTATAGACAAGATTGCGTTCGGAAAAGCCATTTAACTGGTAAAAACAAACTATACGTTAATCTTATATTATGCAATGCAAACGATGCACCTTTGCATTGTCCGAATGATAGATTTGTGCTAAGTCTACTTGGCCAGTTGTTTTCTCATTCGTGCCGCACCGAAACCAGGAAATGTGGATTTGTGGGTGGAGCAGAATTTGTGAAGCCGTTTCATACATTCAATGTTAACCTTGGCTCGGCCTTAGCAAAGTTGTATGGCCACCTGCATTACCGTTAGATAGACGATATCGTCAGATTGAGACGAACCTCCATGTGATGCACATTGTGACTAGCCCACTCGGCCAGTGTATCTCAAAGAACTACATTGCACAGGTGATTCGATAGTACCTGTAGTGGTCGATTTGGGTCAAGATACTTCCACTACTAGTATCAGTGGTTAATGTCACTCACTGACCAAACCTTTTTCGAATGCCTTTTGAAAGATTGCGATCGAGTGCGGAAAAGGAACTTGATCGGACCAGTTGAGCTCGGCCAGGTTGAGAAACACTCGAAAATGGAAGTGGCCACTGGCCAGCAACCTGCTACGACGGTCATCAATAATGGCCAACCGAGCCAGGCAGGTAGTCTGCGTTGATTTTCTCTTCACTTGGCCTGTAAAACTATCGTTCAAAGTGTTAAGGTCAAGGCCATGCCACGAATGTGCTAATACGGATAGTGGTCGAGCTTGAAAATTTATTTTTAGAAGTGTTCACATACTTCCTTGTTAGACCGAAACACGCTCGCGATGTAGAGTTGAAATGCACAGACCATTTGACCGCCACTGGTTGACATGTTCTAGTGCCCATTCGATTGTGATTGGAGACAATACTTTTGATTTCGATTGTCAATTGAACAGTTGATGGCCATTAGCTATAGAGCCATTCCAGTAGTATGGCTAATTGTGGTCTTATCTCTAAGAATGCAGACTTGCTCTGCACTTTGAATGTATCACAACAAAAAGTTGGACAGCTAAGCCAACCTACAAGCACGAGGGCAGGTACAAACGGTCAGACCGGTCTGCTGGCAAGTGCAGCTATAAAAGGATGAAGACGCAATTTCCGGATCGGTTAATGTGCCTTTCAGTTGACGGTCTTCAGTTTCACACAGTCTCGAAGTAATGCTTTTCTAACTGATCACTTACAAAAGAGCAACCCAGTCTTAGCGACTATCAATATGGTAAGGCTCAATCTATGTAATGGTGACCTTTGGCTAACTCGCAGTCGATATTTTGTCAGATCCGTCCTTGTTTTATTTTGCTTTCCCTTTGTCTGGTGACTGTGGTCCATGGACAAGGTTCCTTTCGTCCACCATCGATTCCGGCAATTATTGCAATTTTGCGTTACCAGAACAGCCCTTGCACCACCGACTCGAACACGCCTGGTACCTGTTTGGCCCAAAACGACTGTCTAACTCGCCAAGGCACGCCTGACGGTACTTGTGCCTCTGGCTTTGCATCTTGCTGTAACTTCAAATTCACTTGTGGCGGTCGCACCAAGGAGAATGAAACCATCTTTGTAAACCATTTGTATCCAAAGACGGACAATGGCACTAATACCTGTCAGGTGACCATTGACAAACAGCCAAATGTGTGCCAGCTTAGACTAGGTGAGCAAAAAGCAAGTTTTTCACATTTTTACCAAGAATTTATTTCGGCAGATTTCGAGGAATTTTCATTGGCTCAACCAGATGAAAATGGTCAATGTACCACCGATTCGTTTATGGTGCGAACCACCGTTGGTGAACGATTACCAATTCTGTGTGGAGAAAACAATGGTCAACACTTGTATGTCGATATGGGCCGTGGTTCGGCTAATCCAGTTGTCCTTTCGGTGGTCACTAATGGCGACATGATTGGTAGAAAGTGGAAAGTGAAGATCAATATGATTCCGTGTAACAACTTGGATATGGCTCCTTCTGGTTGTATGCAGTACTTCAGATCACCTTCTTCGGTGGTTCAGAGTTTCAACTATGGCACCCCGGTATGCCAATTGTAACCGTTGCGAAAACATGCTTTACCTTGTCTTGTTCTAGATGGAAGGACGAGCTCGTTATCTGTCCAATTTGCGTTATACCTCTTGTGTTCGAGTGGAGGAGAACTTCTGTTCAATCAAATGGGAAACCGAAATTCCTGGTTCGTTCTCTTGGGGTGCCCCTTACGAGGGAAACCTCACTTCACGTGGAGCTAGTGGCGGTACTTGCAATGTGGACGATTTTGTTGGTATCGACCAAGGAAGTGCCGAAGGAAGTGGTCCTGGTGAAGACCGACTTTGTGGTACCAAGTTGTTGCAGGACGACTATGTCATTTGTACGTATTTCCCACATTATTGCAAGCAAATTAATGTTTTGTGGTTTGTTCTTTTTAGCTCGCTCTAAGCCATTCCAACTCAAAGTCCGATCCAACAGTGACCAAAAACTCAATGCGGAAAACTCACAGCACGGTAGGTTATACCGACCATAGAAATGGTCGAGTTGGCCAGAGTAATAGGTCAGCTTGGACTGAACCGATTGTCGAATAGTGCAGCTCATTGACCTCTGCTCAAGGATGCTTTAGTGCTGACTTGACTTGTGCAAACTGATTCGTGCCACGATAACCTTGACTTTGAACGGTCTGCTCTCGGACAAGTTCGCCTCAACCAGTCAAGCACATTCGTTCACTCGTAAACTAGTTTCCGCGCACTTTGCTGACACCAAATCGGAGGGTTTTACCCAGTCCAGTAGTTAATTCTAATCCTACATAATCATGGCTTGGCAGCAATTAACATTACTTTTTACCTCACAGGCTTCAGTCTTCGATACGTGCAGCTTCCTTGTGTGATTTAATCGACCTGACCCGACCACAATCTCCCGTTTGCCATCATAGAATGTCAGACGAACTGAGCCCTATCGCCACCACAACTGTACATAAGTAGAACAAACTAGCACGGACCAAACCTGCAACTAAAATTAGCAGTCCACCTGTAGAGCATTTGGACACCGAGCAGTTCGCCAAGAGTGGTCTCTTGCCACAATCTCATTTCCAATTGCTGGCAGCAAAATTTCGCTTGCCTGAGCATCTATTTATTATTTTATTTATTTATTACTGATTTTGTACTTTTATTGCCATTGCCATTGAATAAAGTAATGCACTTCAGCCAATGTTACTGATTAACGCAGTTTACTACCGTCGAGTTTAGATTTGCAGAGAGAAGTGACTAACTGGTATAAACTTCACCGACAAACAAGTTGACAAATTAAAAAATTATATGCATTAGCAATGACTAAATGTTAATCGCTTATTGAACAAACCAAATGAATAGAAATCTATTGTCTAGACAGAGACGAGCACTGACACAAATCGATCAGTTCTGGAGCAGCCTAAAGCAATCTTGTGTTTGTTACTACATTAGGCCCGAGTGATGTCGTACCAGTGTGTGCCCAAAGTGCATTTTGTAATTAACAAATGGGCCATCTCTGTTGTTGGTCGTGCACAGTATTGAGTGCTGAACTGAGTGGTACCAAACTTGTTTCCCCGGAATAAGTCGAGCTGAAGTGAAATATCGTAAGGACAGATGCAGCGATTTGATTGGCTGTGGGATAATTTATACGGTTAGTGACCCATACTTCCGCGAAGGCAACCATCTTACGTCGTTATTCAGGTTGTCCTCTTGAATAGAGCTTTACATACCCATCGGGCAAGCCTCGGCGGACATCTTGGTCAAATTAAATGGCCGAACAATCCAGCTCGGCCTGCATTAATTAACGGTAGTCGAAACACTAACCACGAACACAAGCTCAACTGCAGTCAGTTGGCTGAACATTACCTTTGCGAGCAAGTCTTGGTCGCATTCAAATTGTCCCTTTACAATGGAAAACATGTTCAACTCTATTCTATTGCTGACATTGCTGTCTTTCTGTGCCCAACCAAGTGAACAGACAGATGCCACTGCACGACAATTCTGGCGTCCTGGAGGAATCCCTTTGTTCAATGCCCTTAGACTGCAGAATACCGCCTGCAATTCTGGTGACTCTGAAAGCGAATCGGGCACTTGCTTGTCAGAAAGCGATTGTAAAAGTCGACATGGCTTCAGTGTTGGAACATGCGGACGAAGTGGCTTGGTTTGCTGCAACATGAAGTTCACTTGTGGCGGCAAGACAGCCAAGAACGAAACTTTATTCATGAATCCATCTTATCCTTCGGGAGAGAATGGAACAAACACATGCCAAGTGACTATTCAGAACGTGCCAGGAGTGTGTCAACTAAGACTTGGTAAATTTGTTTTGTCTTTTTGTTTGAATTTGTCTTCTAATATGTGAATACTAACTTGCAGATCTTGAAGAATTTTCATTGGCTCAGCCAGATGAATATGGCAGATGCACCAGAGATTCATTCATGGTTCGAACAACTGTCGGCGAAAGACTCCCAATGTTATGCGGAGAAAACAAAGGTCAGCACTTGTACGTTGACATGGGTCGGGGTTCAGCGAATCCTGTGGTTCTCTCTGTCATCACTAACGAACTGGACTCAATCAACCGCAAATGGAAAATCAAGATTTCTTTTGTTAAATGCGACAATTACGTGATGGCGCCATCAGGTTGCCTTCAATACTATCGATCACCTTCCGATGTTATTCGTTCATTCAATTACGGACCAAAGGTTTATTTGTATTTGCTTTTATTTGCTTTTTTATCCTAATTTTATTCAAGATGGATGGTCGGTCCCGATATTTGGCAAACCTCCGATATACAACTTGCATTCGAGTGGAAGAGAATTTCTGCGCTATCAAATGGACAACTGAAAATAGCGAGTCATTCTCATGGGGCATGTCGAATGATCCAATGTACAGTTCGCAAGGAAATGTCACCCAGTATGGCCTGACTGGAGCTCTCTGCAATGATGACGATTACATTGGCATCGACCAAGGCTCACAAGAAGGAAGTGGTGTTGGCGAAGATCGTTTTTGTGGACAGAAATTGTTCCACAACAATATCGTTATCTGTTAGTATTTTTTCATTATTGGTTTACACGAGTTGATTTCTTCTTCTTTTTAGCTCGCTCAAAACCTTTTCAATTGAAAATTCGATCGAACAGTGACCAAACCGAAAATGCACGCTTTTCACAGAATGGTAAGCTTTTAAATGACCACCAATCGCTAATTGTTAATAAATCGAATTATTTCAGGAATTACATTGCGATATACCCAATTGCCGTGTGTCAATTAAACAATCGGTCAGATTTAACATAATAGAGCGACCAAATTGAATTGAAAGAAGATTTATTTATTTATAATATTTATTTATTGTTTGTCTTTATTTATTGCAATCTACAGTTATGTCCTAATTGATTAATTATTGTAATAATTCATTTATTAAACTAAAAATTAATATTTAATCTCATTTAGCGGAAAGCAATAAATACAATCTGTTAAATGGCTTCAATGCAGTTAGTTGTTCGTGGGCTATTCCATTGCAGTCATCATAAGCAATGGAAGACCCGAACGATATCGGTGGGCACTGGCTCGATATGGCCAAGGAGGCAGATCGATGTCTATCATTTTCTACAGTCATGGACTGTGCCTCTGCATGGAAAACTGTCAGCAGGAAGCAGGACAGTACTATGTGACTTGCATTGGTTCACTCTCACACTTGGCTGTATCAACTTGCCGTTAGCTATCAATTGTCAGCTTCAATCAAAAATACACTTATGCATCATCGCTTTAGATGTCCTCATGGATCAATGTGATTTGGATACTTTTCTTTTGGCCGTCCTGGATCAAGAACTGAAATTGCCTTCGAATGACATTCGTTCTAATAAATTCTTCCATGGACAAATCAATCGACAAACTACAGAAGAATTACTCACACAAAACGGCACTTTTCTAGTACGTGAAAGCTGTTCTCAAAGTGGGCAATATGTTCTATCGTGTCTTCACAACGAGACTCATCTTCACTTTTTAATTCATGAACATCGAATAGAGTCAACCGACAAAAAGACACAATTCTCTTTTGAGGGACAATTGTTCAATTCAGTTCGGGAACTGGTCGATTTTCATGTGACCAAACAAGAGCCCATCACCATGGTGTCAGGAGCTGTGATCAATGAACCTGTTTATAGAAATTTACCTATCGAAGTATGCAAACTGGCTCAATGTAAGCGATCTATTATTTTGTAAACCTGTAGCTCAAATATTTGTTTGTTTGTTAGACTATCAAAGTAGATCAAATGTGTCGTTAACTGCTTTGCTCAAAGGTATTACTTAAATGAATGCATCCTTTGTTTTGTCTCTATTTTTCACTTTATAGATATTCAAATAACCGAACCCATTCATAGTTATATTAAGAGTGAAACAGACAATGTTTCATTGATGGACGATGTTTGCTTTTCAACTGATTACCTCATACATTTGAAATCGGGAGTCTCGGCGATTAATTTAGAACGGTTGGCTAACTTACAATGGACTAATGATGACTTGTGCGAAAGTGTTTGCAAAACTATAGCTCAAACAGGACCGAGAATTTTGGCAAGTCATCTGTTCAAACGAAATCTTGCTTTCATTGGACTCGATTTTGATCAAAACTCGTTAGAGCACACGAATAACCTATTCTTGCTACGATCGGGAATTGAATTAATGTGTCTGCCAGAGGGAAAGCAAATCAGGTATGGAATAGTTTTTTTTCATAGCCAATAAATATTTGTCTTAGACGCGACATTATTATTCGACATGAATGTTTGAAATATTTCGTGGTGATGACTATAGTTAAGGCAGAAGACTTTATAACTAGGTGCAATAGCCTTAAAAAATGGATTCAAATTGCTAACCTGATGATTTCATCTTTGGGCGATTATTTTGGTTTCGGTGCCATTATGGCTGGTCTGTGTCATGCAACGATTAAAGCATTGAAGACTTTGTGGCAACATTTGAGAATAAGTCAGCCAAAAGAAAGTTTTATTTACGAAACTTTACTGCAACAATTTATGAATTTGCTTAAGGCAGAAGGAGAGCTTGCGCCCAACACAACTTTTCCCTTTGTCATTCAACTGTGTCATTTGATCGAGTGCAACTATATCGTCAATTCAAAACTATTGCCATTATTCCAAAACATTCAGTTGCCGGTAATTTTTCATTCATATATTTTCGTTTTCACAACTTTTATTTCAGGATATCATTCAAACTGAAGCAGAAAATCATGATAAGATTGGATTAGGCGACTTCTCACTGGACAATATTCTGAAACATATTAATCTAAGCACAAATATTTTGGATAAATTAAGCCTTTTTGAAAACAATGCCAAACTTATATCAGAAGGATTATTTTTCAGAGAATATTCACTGGAAGAAATTTTTAAAACCGCGTTTCACATGAGATTTTTGTTCAATCAAGAAATGGATATCATTCAGTTGAATCACGAAATCTTTCGAAATCTAGAAAATCGATTGACAATCGATGAACAAGGCTAATTTCAAAATACAGATGACATTAAAATTAATTAATTGGCATTATTAAACTTTTAAATAGCGTTTCACTTACAGCCAATTTTTAAAATAATTTTTAATAATTTAAAGCTTGAGATTCAATCATATAGAGTATTTTAATTACTCGGATAATTAATATATAACAATCAACGAAATTCATAAACTGAAACTGAATTTTCTGGTATATGTGTTAAATTCAAAGATTGATACCTTCGAAAGAAAAAAAATATTAACAAAATGGATATAAATGACAAATAATGTGCATACCACTCTGATTGCCTGTGATAATAGTAACCTTCAATTGTTGCTTTTGATTTTGTAAAACAAATGTAGTAAAACCCAGCAAAGCTAGCTCCATGAATATCCTAAAATCAAAAATATATTTTGATATAATATTATTATTTATAAATAAAAAGTAAAAATACCTTTACTGTGTGATCAGGAACCAGAAAATGCTCTTTCCATCTCATGAAAACGTAATCAGTACTTTGGAGTGACTTGTAGTCAAACTTATCACAATTAAATGTTTTCGAATAGTTTACAAAACTAGAAAAACGATTCCAGTGTTTTCTGTAATTATAACAAATGAGTCCAATTTATAAAATGGTCTGATTATTACTTATCAATCTCTTCGTCAGCTTCCCATTTTCGAGTGAGAAATGGATATCTTTCTGAAATTATTTCTCCGTCGAAGAATGTGGTCATAGTAGGATACTCTTCTGTCAGTCCTTTTATCATAAGATAACCACATAAGTAGGAATTGGCTTCGTCAACATTCTTCAAAGAAATGCGTTATAATATGATCCAATCCAAATATAGAGTCAAATTAAAAATTAATTTTACTAATATAAATCTACCTGGAAAATAACTTCGACTTGATATGAGCTGCCTTTCGAAGTTTGAGAACCGCCAAATCTAGAGCCATTGTATAACGAAGAATGTGCAACTCCAAGCAAGCTTGAATTTATGAGAGGTGGAGGATTAAAAAGTGTAGATTTTTTAGATTTATATTTCCCAATGGAATTGCACGTTGATGAGTGAATCACATTATTGAGTTCTTCTTCTTCTGAGCTACTTTTCATTTCATTTTCGTGACAACAGGCATCATCACAAATGCAAACACAATTATCACCTATGTCAAGCATTTGCGGGCTAAAACCCGATAGATTCGAATTATAGCGAACGGGCATCACACAAGCAAAAGTTGACTGAAGTGCTAGGATTGCTTGGTTGTTTGGACTGTTAAATCAAATGAGCTAGACAAAAGAAACGATCCAACAAGATGAAACTCGATAGCAACAAAATGTGTCCTAATCGGAGAAAGAAATTGAAACAGAAATAACCTCTTTGAATGACTTAAGGATTGAGAAAATAACTCACGGCTACGTGCAAAGAGCAGTTTGGCACCATTTGGCTACGGATTTCAACTAAAGTCGAATAGCAACTATATGGCAAAAGGTACAATTTTGTTATACTAATAATTTTAGTGATGACATTCACATATGACGGTACGATGATTGTTTGTAAACAAAGTTAGAGCAGTTATGATTGCTAGACCAACTTCACCTTTCTTTTCTTAAATTTTCGTCTATTTGATACATATTTTTCTTTCAAAGCACGAAAACATATGAACATAACGAATCAGTTTTACTATCCACTTATTAATTCGTTCATCTCACTTTTATCATATTTATTACGTCTATATTAATTTTTAAACTCCGACGTTGTTTCCTGATTTTTGCATATTTTTAATGGAACAATGCATCCAAGCAAAATGAACAGCAACGAGTTTAAAATATGTTTATTAGGGGTATTTGTTTATTTAAAGACGAAAGTCAATTTTCATTTTCATTTTTACAGGAAACTTGTGTTGGAAAGTCTTCGATCGTACAACGTTTCGTCCATAATACTTTTAATTCTGGAAATGAAACAATCGGGTTAGCTATTTTTAGTTGCTTTTAGCTAATTAATATTTTTGTTTTTATTTAAGTGCTTCATTTATGACGAAAACCCTATTTTTGAGTGGAACAAGCTACAAACTAAACATCTGGGACACTGCAGGCCAAGAAAGGGTACATCGTTAATTGTGTTGTAATTGTAAATATTTGTTTAATTTTGTTTTTTTAACTTAAGTATAAAGCATTAACACCAATGTAAGTGTGTACTTTTAATTATTTTAGGATGATTATAAAGCATTAACACCAATGTACTACAGAGGTTCAAATATATGTATCATTGTATATGACGTTACTTGTTTGGTATGTTCTTATCAATTGTAACTCCCAAGTTTTGAGTTTGTTTTATTCGCAGAATTCATTCAAGGCTGTTCAAAGTTGGATTAAAGAATTGCGCACATATTTAAACGAGCAGTACTTGATTGCTATTGCTGGTAATAAAAGCGATCTCACTGACAAGAAATTGGTCAATTCTGAGGGTATATAATGTGAATATGTTATACAGCTTTCTGAAGTAATCGTATGTTTTTATTTTTACTGATAGATGCCAAGAAGTATGCTCAGAGTGTTGGTGCTTATTTCATTGAAACAAGTGCAAAGAATTCCAACAATATAACTGAACTATTTATCAACGGTAATTCATTTTTATTTTTGTCTGATTCTCTAAATGAATTCATTTTCTTAGCCATAAATCTATACAAGAATAGCTTCGCTTTAAATAATTCCACCAATCCAGGCAGCATTGTAGTCTTAGAAAGTGGGAGACAAAACAGCTTCAAGTGTTGTTGAACCAAATGTGATTAAACCCTTGCCAATCTAATTTTATGCAGATTTGTTTGAATTGCAGCCAATACTTATCAAATTTCGAATCTACTTTATTTATTTATTTTCAAATTAACATTATAGACGTTTTATTTATGATTTAAAAATTGAAATATATATTTTATTATTTGAATAAATATTATATAACTTAATAACTTTGAATATGAAGTATTTCCAATAGAGTAATTCATTAATAAAATAAAATAGAATATAAATTAATAAAAATTATAAAACCATAACTTTGAATTGAGCTTAGAGTGCTATTAGTGTCCGAGGACGATTGTACATTTGGTGATCAGTGGGCTGTAGTCAAGTTGTAAACCATATGGTCCACCTCGGCTTAACACATGGTCCTTTACGGTGGTCAACATTTTGGTGCGCTTCATGCCACTTTTAGCTGTCTCAATGCCTTGTTCTCTTTCTCCAGTTCTCGAACCCTCGAGTCGAGCATTTGTACCCTTCGTTCTAGTTCTTCCATGTACTCTTTCTTCTTTCGCCTTGATTCCTGTGCACTTATTTTGTTTTTTATTTTTCGTCTTATCTTTTTGAGACTTCTTTCTTCGCTTTTCGTTAAAGGAAACCGTTGTGGGATAGGGTAGCCCTCAGCAATCAAAGTCCTTTTCTCCTCCTCAGTCAGGATCACTGCAATGAAAGACAGAAGGAAATTAGTGAGCACGTACACGTGAGGCGACTTGAATTGTGTTGTGTTGCGTCTGCTTGGCACAATGGCATCTCGTGTACAAATAAGCTAAACCGTTGTACAATGGTAAATCTATCTTGTTTCATGATGTTCAATTCTTTCGGTGGCACTGAATGGACTCTCAAGTTAGTGCGGGGAGAGAAAACTGGAATGCGGCCAGAAGAAAATCGAATTGGACCGAGTGAGTGAGCCAATTAACACATCGAATGGTTCAGTCAAAGCCATATCTGCCATTATGGCCTTTTGTTTGAGTGGCATAATTTGCTCACGTAATCACACCCAAGAGTTAGCTAATAATGTTGCCATTGAGCAGAAGTCTGGCCAGTGGCCACTTTCTGCCTGTGGTCACTGTTCACTTGCAATCACTTACTTACACTTGGTGAATTAATTAGTTTGATTGAAATGGCCATTGCACACAAGCCACTAGTCAGTCCTTCCCGACCGGCAGTAGAATGGCTCAGATCACTAATCACTGATCATTTAGCTATCACTAATCGAAACATTCAATGCTGGAGGCAAGTCTCAGCGGGAAAGTACAAGTACGGAACAGTGCCTTGGCAGTCAAAGTGCCCACTGTACAATGTACATTATGTATATTATACGACATGTATGCATATGTGCTTACCGGCAGTACCGTGTATTGCATTCTTTGGTTGAATCGATATCAGCGCTTGCATATTCGCATTGGAGCTACTCGAACTACTGGAAGAGCTACTTTTGGAGGTCTTCTTTCGAGGTACCACTTCAATTGATGGATTCCTGAAGATAGGATTAGACCAAGCCGATTAGCACCATAATTGGCTTTTCTCAATCTCCTACCTGACTGTCTCCGAATCCGAGCCACACTGGGAAGACGGCGGCGTCGGTGGCAGGCAAGGATTGTTCAACAGTGCGGCCAGTGTGGAATTCTGTACTGCGGTGACGGTTGCCGAGGAAGGCGAGCTTTGCTTCTGGCTTGAACTGGTCGCTTTACTGCTGACAAGAGTGACTTTGGACGAGTTGAACAGCAAAGAGCTGCTTGCTGATGATGTCGAACCACTGGCAGAGAATTGCAGCTCAAGGTCAATGTCTTCAAAGAAAAACACAATTAGAGGGTCACCGAGAGTTGTGCGGCCAGCTGAGCCGAGTTCATTCGCAGGTCATCTCGCTAGCATGCCTCCATGCACTCATGCCAGCAATCGCCAACGAGATGTTCAATTCGTTAAGCTCGCTTGTCCACTCGAATTTTACTCGCCTCAATACATTTGCTAATTCAGTTGGACAAGAAAGCGAAAACTGTCAGTTAAATCGATAACGAAACGGACATTGCTCGACTGTCTAGTTTTGCGTAATGCACAACTACACAAGTCCACTCAGGCAAAGATCACTGCCTGCCCGTTATCATTGCCAGGCAGTAATGATCCAATTGGGAGACAATAATCAACCCGGCGATAAGCTACATGCCAACTCATTGTTCTCCTGGCCTGATCGAAGTAGCGGATAATTCTGATTAGATACCAATAGATTGATGCACTAAATATACTCCGGATCGAGATATTTCCTATCGTTGAGTGGAAACTATGTCCATGAGTTTCTCATACGATGCACACGGAAGTGGATATTGAGTCTAAAAATCTACTGCTCAAGTACAATTCCTAGTATTTTTGAACACGGAATATAAGAACATATATTCTTCAGGTTGAAATGTCAATGTTTATCTAGGTAACACATTTGCTACAAGTCATCGCACAAATATGCAGTCACTACGAGTAGTTAAAACTTTCTTGGCTGTTCTTTTAAATCTAACTTATATTAGATTTGAATCTAAGTTCAATTGTATTTTATTTCGAATGATAATATCTATAAGAGAGAAAATAGCCACCTATCACCTGGACATTCTCGGATTAATAAAATCTTCATCGAGCACTTGATAAAACTATGAAAAACAATTAATTTAGTAAGTTTGATAATTGCAAGCACACCGAGATAGTGACATTCTTGCTTGTCTGTCATTTGAATGACTTCAATGTAGATAAATTCGAGACGATTGCCTTGTACCGGTGAAGTGTCATGCGTTCAATAAATACCGCACTTGCCTAAATTTAGATCCGATAGACTTGTACAAAGACAGTACACAGTACACCCGTCGGACAAAAGTTATTCGAGACTGCACCGGGTGCAAACCAAAATGCCAACCTGTGTGGTTGGTTGGTCTGGTTGCCTTCTTGCTTGCCGGTCACTTGCTTGGCATGATTTGACTGAAGACAACCATGCAAGAGCATTAGTGTAAATTTACGGCAATTATTCACCATTTCGCCTAATGGCAAGTGAGCAATTGGCGTAAGGGAGAGCGCCTTAACTGGGCTCTAGGAGTTATGCATCGTTGAGAGGCACTGACTGGCTCACAACAACACAATGGTATACGAATTTATTTTTGTGCTTCTATTTACCTGGGGTGGAGTTGAGAGGTGAACGGCCGACAAGAGTGGCGAGGTGGTGAGGCGTCACGGTCAGTGAAGAGCCAATCTTGCTGATGCCGACCGTGGAGGCGCCTTCGATTCCGTCTTCACCGTCACTCAAAGAGAGAGTTTCGGACATGAGTCGGTCATTGAAAATGACCAAATTGTAGTTGCGACGAGATGATGACAAAGGCCAATATGGTTTCTGTGCAAAGATATTGTTCGGTCAGTCGGGTTAATACACAAGCTGCTAAGACTTTGACTCAAAGTGCTAAGTAATGCGCGCTAATGGCGCCATTGCCAATTTGCCTAATTGCATGCGTTTGTGCTCAAAGTCACTTTTTTCGCACAACCACAGAACTAGACTAACCAGAG
Organism: Rhizoglyphus robini; assembly: GCA_023373905.1. NCBI lineage: Eukaryota > Metazoa > Arthropoda > Arachnida > Sarcoptiformes > Acaridae > Rhizoglyphus > Rhizoglyphus robini. The sequence goes on along the minus strand of JAKIJQ010000001.1, from coordinate 4,412,928 downwards.
ACATGTTCAAGATGCATCACAGAGTGTTCAAATATGAGCACGCTTTTCAACCAATGTCCAATCAGTCAGCTGTACGTTTCAGGCAGAGTGAGCGAATCGATTGAGAGTAGTAGAACTATTGAATGCTTCATTAACTGTGATGTCATTTGAAGTGAATCCTTCCTGGGCTACTCAGCGAGACTATCTAGACCACAATATGTCAGTGCAGTGTCAGTGAAGAACAGTGTCCCATTTTCAGTTGAGTCTGAACCCAATGAGCATTGGTCACTAATTTTCCACTGGCGACCAACGTTGAGTCTTGCCACTGGCCTAGTGTTAACACTCTAGCTTGGCCAATTTGTTCAAAATTACGAGTGCAATAGCCAATGTGGTAGTTGTAAACCAGTTTGCCTAAGCAGATCGCAGGAAATAGTTCGATATCGATAGCACTCGGCGAACGAGTCATATGTGCCATTTACTCGATCAAACGGCGAAATGTCAAAGATTAAGTGATACAGCCATGGAATCAATCGCTTCTCCAATCACTCATTAACAGACTGCTCTCACCGCCGACGAGTGAGCCATTCGTGAGGAAATTCTTTGACTTCCACGCGTGTGTGACCGCGTGATAAGACTAACTTGCGGTGGCACCATTGAGACACAGTGCAAGCCAGTCACCTTCAATACTGTCAACTGGTCTGCTGTTTCCCAAATGGTGCACACCACAAGGCTCCACTAGTATGCTTTCTCTTTTGAATTGTTAATCAATCAACAATTATTTGCCTAGTGTATTCTGATCCGCGAAATTTGGCCTAGTGCTTTGGTAAACTTGATGTACAGTGGTACAAATGGTCAAAGTAGATCACATAGACATTGATCAAGGTGATTCCGTCAAGTGGAGATGCTCTCTTGGTGGCTCGATGCCGGATCAATGAGTGCCTCTTGCTGCGAGGATCACTTCAACCGGCAGACAATCGGCCAAATGGTGCGTGCTCGAGTTGTGATTGGGCGATTGCACTCGTTGCTAGTGACGACTCCACTCGCCGCATGGCGTGCGACTAACGCGTTCGAACAGTGCTGGGACAGATTTGAATTGAATACTGTCATTTGAGTTCGGTTCGATTCACTCGATAATGTGTGCCCTCCTTGTAGCCAATCACATTCACAAATGTATTCTCGTGGCCGTCCAATCGGTTACATGGCCGATAGCGACCTCGACCCAACGTATCGAAATAGATTGGACACTCACAAACAATATCAACTGGCAGTCAGAGCTATATTTGGGTGACGATGCTGGGTGATAACGAGGCTACAGCCGGACAGGTAGCAACATGTGGCCAGTGCCGAAAGAACAAGTGCACATTCCATGCCACTTTCTATTTAAATGCTCTGTCCTTTTGGGAAACAGGTTTGCACTAACTGAACACTGACAGGCATTCACTGAGCACTGACACCACACCACACATACCAAAGTCACGCATTTAAATGTCTCCTGGACTTGCAGAACTTTGGCTTAACACAGTTAAAAGCGATATTTTAATCAGACCAAAGATAAGACTGTCTGAGTTACATTTCGATTAAGCCAAACGGTCACCACTGCTTATCGGCTAGTGGTCAATCTGGCGATGTGTCTCGAAAGAGTTCACTTCCTTGCTTGTGCCAGTTAGATTCTGACAAGTACAGTCCATTTGTGTCAGTCTTAGGATTGAACAAGTCTCATCTTGGATGCTTTGAAAGCCTTAAACTAATACAATGACCAGACCAATCGATACAAGCAATTCTTGAATGCAAACATTGAGCATCGCGAACACAAACTTACTTGCAATGCTTGAAGTTCTTCATCGTCGTCGAGATATTCAGTTACATCGTCGCAAGTTGCATTATCCTCACAGTCGTCCCAATTGAGAGGTGTTGACCGACCTGAAGAGAAAGCTGAAGTAGTGTCCATGGTTCAGATTGAAGCAGCAAAGAACACTAGACGAACAAGTCGATTCGGCTGGACAATTTAGTTTGTAGAAAATAAAATTTCACTGAATCAAAGCAAACACTAGCACACGTATTGTATTGCACTGGGCATCAAAACTGGAGTGACACTATTTATAGCGTACAATGGACGATCTTGGCTCGATTCGGATTGGGATTGACTCGACTCAAACAAACGATGGTCGCGATCAAGTGTGAGGCTATAGAGAACAGTGACAGCTAGATTGAGCCAATTGAAGATCAACAAATGGTTAAAATGGATTTAATGACGATTCTGTGTTGGTTGGTGAGTTGATTCGTGTGCACAGTGAGCAGTATACTCGGCGCCAATGATACCGCACGGAACTTCCCAGTTGCAGTGGTCAGCGCAATCAGTGAGAATAGAGCCAGTGTTGGTCGCAGTGTTTTCCTGCAGGCTCACGAGCTCTCGCTGTCTGCAGCGCGTCTGTCCACATGACTGCGAGTTGCCAGTTAGGTGCCGCCGTCGCCGGTGAGATGAATCCTCGCTGCTCTCGTCCTGTTTGCTCTCTTTCTCGTAGTGCCTCACTGCCTGTGTTGTCTGCTAAGACTGGCAAGCTAGTATCAGCCAAACAAGTCTCCTGACACAGACTGCGCCAGTTTGAAGGTGAGATTCAACAGGTGCACAGAACAGGCCAGAGGCAACTGCACTCGATCACGAATCTCACTGCACAAGGGTTTACCACCGAGCCTGACACTCAGTCAGCAAGGCTCCTTTTAAGCTATATCTCACCAGTGGCATGTTCACTGCCAATACTACTAGGTACAACATGCCACTGAGTCAGTCTGAATGCTTGGCAGTAAAGCACCAAACTGCCACTCATTGATCAGAAAAAATCAGTTTGCTGTCCATTCAGCAAATTTTACTTCCTATCACAAATTTGAAATAGCTATATCAATTGACCACTGGTGAGTGGTTGCTCGATAATCTTAGTGCACTTATATGTTTTTTTTGAAGCAAATGATATATCAATGAGCGGCCCCATTAAGAAGATCGGGGTTGGATTGAACCTAGAATCCTAAACTCAATCAAAGTAAAGCGATCGATAAAGCAAGAAGGGATGTACCATCGAGGGAGCGCTGCTCAAGGAGTTGCTCCAGGCTCGAGTCTGCAATCCACACTGGACTGAGTGGTTTGTGTGGCTCACTTTAATTGATAAGGCAATTAAGTGTGCAGAGATCATCTTTGATCGAATGCTCGCCTTACGATTGGCTAGGAAATGGCAAGCACCAAATGGGCAATCGCTCCGAGTGCACAAATCAATCGTTTGTTCGACAAACTCGAGCCGGTTTGGCAGGGCACTGCATTTGAGCCTGTTTATCCATTCACGCCATTATCGGAGCATGAGTGGCGCCTAATGTATTCATCAGGTGTGTGAGCAGGTCTGCATGAATGGACACTTGCTCAGCCGAGTTCATCGTTCACTGTGTGAGCAGGCCGATTACGAGATGCACGATCATTAGAGAATATTTCGCCCTGTTCGTCTTCGATGCAGACCGACCATGGTGGTAGTGGAGGACCACTGTGACACCACTGGAGGTATGTACAACGTTACGCAACGAACTGCTTGATTAATGCCACCTTTATAAATAGACGATGATTGACGGAGACGGGTTTGGTGCCAGCAGTGCCAGTGCCCGCTACAACCCGAACAAACTACCAACCATGGTCACCGCGTAATCCTGCACAGTGCACACTGACCAAACAATCGAGCGCGAGGAAAACGCCTGCTTGCAAGACGAAGTACGCTGCGAAAGAAGTTCGAAGCACCGAAACTATCTGACCCATAATGGTCATTGCACGCCGAGGATTCTCCTTGCCAGTGGCCGAGGTCATTAGTTGCACGGCACCACTCTCCACAGACAGGATATAGTCTATGCACTCGATTCTCAACACAAAGCACTGAGCTTTTCGCAAATGGAGCTGCACTTCATTAATGCCTGGCTCCACTTTCCATGCTCATGAGCGCACCGACAACAACCATTGACTAGGGACCACTGACCACTGCACTGCTATCGGCACTTGCATCTGCATTGCGCATCGTGCATTACAATTCATGTTACAATTAGCATCAATTACTCTTATAAGAAATTAACAGATTAATCCTGTGTGTGCCCTACAATGGGAGAATTTAAAACTAACAACATCGAGACAAAATGTTGACAATAATTATTTAAATGACAATTCGATGTAGATTTAAGAAATAGTTGGATTGGATGTATCCAATAGAAACAATCAAGCTAGATTACAGCCAGTTGCAACAATGAAAGAAGTAAAGCAAACACTGGTTCACTCTTTTTGATATAATTAAAGTATAATGCTATCTATTGGTGATCATTATGCCCGAAAGCAATCTCAATCTTAATGTTATGATTGATAACTTTTAGTTTTTACAATTGTGTCAGTCTCTTAAAATTCTGAAGATTATAAAATACTTTAAATGCAGTAATTCTACAAGTGCTTGTTCCCACAAGTCTTTCGAATAACATTTACATGGAAAATCACAATTGCGAATGATTCAAAATAAAAACCATTTCCTCAATTTCGAAATTGAATTCAGTCTCAAAGCATCATTGCTGCCATCTTGTGTTTCCTACTCAACATGCATTATTTCCGCAATTAGCTAATTGTTCAACGTCGTGTTTAATCAATTCGAATTAATTACTCCTTTCTTATAGACATCCAATTCGATGAAGTTCATTCTCAACGTTTAAATCAAAATTAAATGCTAATTAATTGTCAACAAATTGTATTGCTGTGGAGGACGCTTGACCGGTGAATGTAACACCACATTGCATTAATTTTAACTATCTAAAGTGCTTAGTATTTAAATCTTAGTGCCTTCTTTATAAAAATTTTTTATGCGAAATTAATAATTCCTGTAAACAATCATATTACATTTGAATAAAATACAGCGTGGTCCTTTCTAAATAATAACTTTAATCAAATAATTGAACGCCTTTTAAACCGAATTGTAGATGAATGAATTTTCCCCCCTAAAATAAAATTGCAATTACTTAGTAATATAAATTTAAATTAAACTGTTAAATTAAATCTGATTAAACATTTATTTATTGTAGACAATTTAAAAATGTTGTTTTATTGAGGAATCTGAGCCACTTGTTTGGTAAAGTAACGTCATGTCTGAATTACAATTATATCAATTAGAAATTATTTAACGCTTTACTGAATACGCAGATGCTAAAATTTATCAAAACATTTAAACTTGTGAATTACTTCGCGATATTTGTGCCTTATATAAGTGTCATAAACAAGTCTTCAATATCTAGTAGATAGTAATCGCCAAATGGATGCCTTTTGCAAATACCATAGACACTACAGAACTAAAGTCAACACCCTTTGCAATCAATCATTTCTGTGTTATGACATGTGCTAATCGACAAGGCAGCAATCATTTAACTAAAATGTCACTTGCTTAATTTCATTTCGAGGTAATATAATTTTCAAGCCATTAGATACTTAAATAATAATAATTAAATTGACTTTCACTTTGATAAAGATGCTTCAATTTCAACGTCTCTAAATTAGGAATGCCTGGGCGTATTCTATATTTAACCTTGTTTGAAAAAGCGCTTTGTAGAGAAGTTACATTGAATATTGTTGACTGCAATCGACCACAACCTCTTGTGAATTGTGCAATTGGTAAAAACCTATCTTAGATACTGTTTCTATAGCAGCCTATTAACCGAAAACCAACGAAACTCTAATCAAGATTACATTTTTTGCAACTTGTCCTAGTACTACTAGTAAATACCCTGTGGTACATTTCCTGTGGAATTTACATAGGAGCATATTTTTTGCACCAACTTAATCTGCACCTCAATATAGCTGATGAGTCAGACAAGCTGATAAGTATTATGCTGCTTTGGGTAACTCAAATTGAAGCGTGAGTGGCAAGCAGATGATTAACCTGTGTGGCATATACCTAAAGGTACCTAACGTGCACTCTAATGACTTTGGCGTTTCTTTAGTCCTCTATCAGTTTTTCCATTTGTGCAATAATCCGCCCTTTTGAAGGGATCCAAGTGACTAATTGTATTTATTTTGCATTGTCGTTGTGCACAATATTCCAGCCGAACCTTTTTGGTCTAACAGGTTTGGTTCGTAGTTGTAAGTTGCAATTTTACTTTGGTTTAGTTCAATCAATTTTATTATTTGTTTTCATTTTATTTACTATATTTAATAGAAATTTTAATAGTTTTTTCAAATAACGTCGAATCACGCCAAATCGACCAATTCGTTCAATTTGCAATATTGTATTACAAAGCAGCAATATATTGAGCTCTTTCAAGTTCATATTGCTAAACGTTATTCGATTCGAATAGTTTTTTGTTTCACTAGCTCATATCTACTTTTGTTACTGTTATTTATTTTAATTGCCAATGTTGAATTTAGTTCAACTATTAATTGAATTGAAGCTATTTTATATTATAGTTATATTTATTTTATATTTTATGTATGAACTTTGTAAACTATACCATTTGAATTTAAATTGCTTTAAATTGTACCTAATTTTTGTTTTATAGTTTTTTTCTATTTTGTATTTAGGTGAAATCGATAACCGAATTAAATGATTATGTTTAAGTGATCAAAATATTTGCAAGAATGACATTAAAATTTACATATTCTTCTTTATTCATTGGACTTACTGTGTTCATTTTTCTTTGTCTCGATGTCCAGCTTTACAAGAACATACAACGCGAATCGCGTTTTAATGTGAGTTTACTATTTTAAAACTTTTAATCTAATTTGACTTTTCATTTATCTACAGATCACTATTACGGTGAAAGCGGTAATGCTTGACCATGTAAATACTTACCTTCTTCAGCCTGTGTGTGAGTTGTTGGTAGAAGTAACTCGTTTTCCAAAACTGTTTCCAAGTATATCTGCCAATCACGTTTCATACCTTGGTTTGGTATTTGCATTTATTGCCGCTCGTCTTGTTCTTAGCGATCATCTTTATATAAGAAGAATTGCTGTCTTTTCCTTTTTAGTTCGTCAATTTTTAGATGACCTGGATGGATTAGTAGCCCGTTATCACCTTGGCATTGACACAAGAAAGCAGGTATATAAACTATATAAAGATTTTATTTTTTTGCTAAGATATTATTTGCATAGGTTTCGATTCCACACACCAACGGATATATTGTTGATGGAATTTGCGATGGAACAGGATTTGTTGTATTTTGGTTCGCTGTGTTCCTTCAATCATATAATCGTCAAAACGCGAGCAAATCCAATGTGTTACTTTCAAATTCGACTTACTCACTTCTACAATCTCCTCAACCCACCGCTTATTTCAAGAGACGAATTATAAAGTATTATCTTCTTGTGTTGGCTCAAATGGCAATGTCTTCCCTATTCTGGAATCTTTTTCTCATTAAATATCATCGTATGTTGGACCCAGACCTAAATCCTGGCTTTGACACACGTACTCTACTTCAAGAAGAAATTTTTAAATCTTCCTTGATGTTTACAATCATGTGGCTCTGGAGATGCCTTAATCCTCACGCGTTGACAATCTATTTTCTAGTAGCAATTTGGCTAAACCAGCAAATTCAATATGCGAAAAGATCGAGCCAGTACTTTTTCTGGGTCATCCTTGGGACATCTTTCCTGTGTGAAGTGCATTTTCAAGATATAAAATACCGCCTTGACATGACATGACTTAGTCATGGCAACATTGTGATAAGGACATCAACTGAATGATATCATATATGTGATAAATTTAACTCAGATATATAAACTGTTTTATATCGGTTTTATTTTGCTCCAAATGGACACATTGCCACATATTGTGCGTTTATAAAATGATTCAATTGATTGCTTGTCTTGTAAATAATTGAACAGTGACTTATAAAAGTGGGCATTGGAAAACAAATCACAAATGTGCTTGTCAGATCAAAGAAAACATTCGAAATGGTTTATTCGAATCATCATATAATAAAAACGTTTTATAACAACGGTATTTTTCAACAAAGGCGTACACTGGCCAGCACTTGTATCGATACACATCGACAATTGAAAACATTAATTATTATTCTTAAAATAATAAAATAAATAGACTAGATTCGCAATGTAACTAACATTCAGGTTTGAGGAGTTCATTTGAAGGTAATTTTGCCTCACCAATACAATATACAGAACCAACAACAAGTGGCTCAATGACAACCCGGAGACATTAAGCTCACTTGGAGAGTTTCGAAATAACTCGAATAAGTGCAGCATTTTCATCTTTGAGTCTAACATTGTCCGCTTTGATGTCAGTCATTGCTTTCATCTCTTCTTCTTGTTCGCTGATTGTCCTTTGAAGTGACCTCTTCTCCCTGCTGAACTCTTGTTCTCGTTTTTTGTCAGTCTCCTCTAATTCTTTAATTCTTTTTCGCAATGTTTCATTTTCGCGTATTAGTTGCTTGCAAAGTTTCTTGTAATCGATTTCATCGGAGACGGAAGTGCCTGATTGTATTGCTTTCAAATCATTTTCTGAAACGAGTGAAACAGTAGAGTTTTTCAAATTATTTGCCGCAATGGAATCGGAGTTTTTAAATTTTGAATGACTATTCGAATCCGATTCATTGCAATCTAAAGATTGCATAGAGGATGCCAAAGAATGGCCATCTTCAGAGTCACAGGTGCTGCGTAGTGAATTTAGAGAGGTGGTAGAAGAGGCATTTGAGATAGGCCGGTTTGTGGTGGTGGTGGTGGTTCTTGTTCGGCTTTGGGCAGAGGGACTCTGTTGGAATAGAACAACTCATTTAGATGCCATTTACACATTTGGGTCAGTGTTGTACGAATTAAACAAGATGCCCTCCTGTCAAAAATATGAACGTGCAAAGACTACAACAAAATTACAGCAAATGTTTGTGAAGACAGCCCATTGTTCGAAAGAGATGAAAGGTTCGAATGCGAGGATGCTCTCAGTCGATTCGAATTTGGTTGCGAACCTCGACGAACATGAGGACTTCGACGATAGTTCGGAGTACTCGAGTAGTTAGTAGCTGTGGTGATGAACTGATCAACAGCAGAGGAAGCGCGAAAAGGAAGGGAAGTTAACGAACGCGATATCGGAGTGGAGCTGGCCAAAGACAGACGATTACTAGAACTAGTGGGCTTGGAAAGGCCAGCCAAACGAGGGTTGTGACTTGAACTCGAGCTTGAGGTGGATCGCCATCCAAGTGGACCGAATGACATTTTGAATCTAAGCGCACTGTCGAACTCTGTACAATTTATGCGATGCACAGCGTCTGTTGCAGACCGATGCTGTACAGATTCTACTTGCTTATTCTTGTTCGACGCAGCATGAAATTCGAATGAAATAAAGCAAAATGCTTGCAAAGGGCGTGTAAGTGTAGCTTCTATTTACACTCAAACCTAAACTTACTCTGTTCAGCTAAGTTTATCCAAAAATTAATTCCAAAAATAAATCCAACATATAAGTGTACATTCCCTCGGAAGGCTTCTAGTGCGCTTGCATGCAGCTAACGAAAACAAAATTTTTTGGCGCAAGTCACATTTGTAACCTATTTTGTGTTAACCTAGCAATATCAGAAAACTAAGGCAAATGCACAATAAGAGAGAATGTATCAAATAGACGTTCAATTTAACTGCAGATTGCTTTTGCAGAGATCCGTCATAAATAGAAGATATTGCAAGCATTAAAACTACAATGCCAATATGAAGGTGAAAATGGAATTGAATTGAATACGTGGAAGGAAAACAGATTATAGAAAACAGAACGCATACGTACGCTTAATATTACGTCAAAAGCAGCATCAACAGTTTCATTCGAGGCAAATGGATTTGTCGAATCGGGGAGAGTATCCGGAGAAACAATAAGACCACGGTCATCCTCGATTCCAGTCGAACGGCGTTTGATGCGCCGTCTTCTGGCAAACTCTGCTGGATTTGTGGAACTTATTGTCATAGTTACTGTTGGCGGCGTATCAGGTGTTGCAGGTTCGGCTGCTTTCGTTGCTTGTTCCTCATGGTTTAGTTCGTTTTGATTGACTATGTTATTATCGTTGCTCGAATTTAAACTCAATTTAGGAGGTAATTTTATTGTCCAGCAGGTAGTGTCGGTTTCATTATTGGTGCTTGTCAATGAAGTATCACTTTGTGTTTCGTTTAAATCTTTCGGTGTTTCTGTGTTATTTACTTTCATCATAATACTATTAAAATCTTTTTCCGAAGAATTTGATGAATTTTGCGCTATTAGACAAAAGTAAAATAATAATAATAAAAAGTTAATGGTGATTCAAACATGATGTTCATAATAAATACATACAAATTTCCATAATTTTTAAAGCTTTCTCGAGGTCTTCCTTCTTAACACCTTGGGTGGACCTTCTGATCTCTCGTTGGCGTTTGGCAAATATTTTGCGCTGGGTTTCAGATTCTTTTGCGATTTTTTCTTTCTCTTTGTTGATCTCAATAAGTTGAACAAATTTGGGGTCATTTTTGCACAACTCTAAAACTGAACTAGAAATAATATTCTCGCTCGTTTTTTCAGTTGGCAATTCGGGATTAGCTCCAAATTTCAGTAATGTTTCAAATGTTTCGGGTTGTTTCCAAAAAGCAGCAGCGTGCAGTGCTGTATAGCCATCACAATCACGGAAAGAATCTAAATCGATTTTGCTCTCAAAAGCAGTCAACAACTTGCTGAGTATCTCATTATAACCTTTGGCAGCACAAACATGAAGAATAGTAGCACCAGAAAGTGGATCTCTTGTCCTTTCAAATTCTGATTTGATATCAATATTGTCATCTTTTTGAATCCATTCATTTATGTCCTTGTCAATTGTCTTCAATTCCTGTTGTCTCATATCTTTGAACACTTCACTTTCGTTGTCGTCTTGGTCGTCTCCAGAGAGATTGACTTCACACGATTCGCAGCCCATCAATTCGTTCATCCGATGTCGAATAAGTGATTCGCATTCTTTACTTTCACAAACATCACATGCTAACTCATTGTCGCAATTTAAAGTAAAAATGTCACAATCTGGATGAGAAATTAATATGCTAACGATGTTAGAATTGCCGCAACTGAGAGAAAAGAATAGTCACAAAGTGAAAACAGCTCGTTTCAATTACCTGGCACTTGCATGCAACGGTGTCCATCCTTCGTTATCTTTACAGTTGATGTTGGCCGATTTCGATAAAAGCCACCTAACTTGAGGCTCGTTATCGTCGATGCATGCTTGATGAAGTGCAGTTAAGCCATCACAGTTAGTGACATTGATTCCACCAGAGTCTTTTAATTCTTTCTGGTTAAGTAACCGTTCACACTCGTCAATATCATTCTGGGCACAAGCGGATAGAAAAAGTGTAGTTGCTGAAAAGCAAACTTTCGTTTGTGTTTTTGGTTTTTGAGCTTGGCCTGTATTTTCTTTTTGTTCTAACTCTTCTATTTCCCGCCATCGACGCAACTGTTGAGCTCGTCGTTGGAGGGCATTTTGGTTTCGGTTCTGATACGAACTAAGCGAATCAAAACCAGATGAAGACGAGGTCTGGTACAGAGAATTCGAGTCAAAGGATGAAGACGAATTGTATGAAGATGAGGTGGTGGATGATGAGGAAGAAGTGAGAGGTTGTGTGATCGTCATTTAGACAAGTGGTCAAATGTTGGCTTCAGATGAGGACGGATCGAGTTGGGTTTGGACAGAATGATGGATTTGAGGATGGATCACTTGGAAACACTTCGGTTCAGAGGCATTGTTGGGCAGAGCACGAGTCCAAAATCGGATCAACAAGGCACCTTTTGGGTGGAGTGAGCTGGGGAGCCAAGCTGGAATCGATGACCAAGTGTGGGTGCAGGCTCCACTGAATGTCGGCAGACTCGGCACCGATTCTGCGATTCTCTCGCTATCTATCGCTCGGTTGTAGTGCTGCTTGTTGCTGTATCAGTTGTTGCTTGTTGCTTCACTTGATCACTCTTCTCTCTTCTCACTGAGTCCTCTGTCTGGCCAGCTCTGTTTCCACACAAATGTTGCCAGTCTGGCTGGCTGGCAGCGCTCCCCACAGGCAAGCTCACTGGCAACTCAACTCTCACTTGCCCTATCAGCCACCCAGCTCTTGAGAGCTCTCTCTATTCACGATGAGCGCACAAATTCTCGCTGACTACGCAAAGTGAAGCCATCCAGACCACAACCCAACTCAAAATGGTCGGGCGTCGGGCGCTATCTAAACGCAGCCAACCAAGACGCGTCATTCGGGTATAATACCGCACATAAATAGACTTTGCCGTTTCTCCGTTCTGCCATTAAGTATTGACTGTTGGTCTATTTGGTGGACCAACTGCAACATTGCAACGAACACTGGCCACCAAATTGATCAATCATTGTAATCAATCAATACACCAGATTGATGGCTTCATATAAGTTTGTTTTACTTCACGAGAACATTTTTCCAGTTTCGCATCTTGCCATCCTACTGAACTTCGTTCTTTGAAGTTTATTCTACTTTTCACCTGCTTTTCTGTTGCTTTTCTGTTCCGAGACCAGTTAGTGATTATTTGCTCTCAATACTTTCTTATATGACTTAGGTGTTCTTTATTATAATAATTGTTTGATTTCGATGGCATATGATATTTACAATTGACTACATTAACACAAAGTCGACTGATCAATGAATCATCAATTTATTTGGCAGAATGACGAAGTAGAACAACAAAAGAATTCTCAATCACTAGTTTATGTTTGATATGCGCTTTGTTTGTATGATCGGGTCATTCTATGCATAAAGTGGTGAGCAATGCAGATTGCAACATTGCAATCGAGTTACTAGTTAATTAATATCTCTATGAACGGTTAGAAGTACAAATGAAGGCACCAAATATATTGAACCCAAATGATGTCTTTGCAGCTTTGAATGTCCTTTTGCACATTTCACTCTTTCCTTTATGCGAGTTCGTTTCATTTTCCGCACTTTCTTGCTATCCTTTCTATTATAAGAACACATCTTTGCACAAGAATTGCCAGTTGTTAGAACATACTGCCATCTGCCTAGTCTTGCTTTTTCAAACAGACCCCAGTGGAATGGATTGCCTCGGAAAGACACAGAATTGGATAACTCGCTAATGTAAACTTGGTGGCAATTCTTCCAACATTCTTCCAAAATCACATCAACAAATCAAAAGTAGTTGATTTTATACAAGCCACAGATGGCGCCAGTTGTGATGTGTTTATTTCAAAGTTCATAACTGGAAAAATGAGATTTTCAGAAAGTGAATACCTCTGGATAATCTAATGAACAGACTGGTGTTAGAGAGATTGCGGGTAACAATTGCATTTGCTGTTTCAGTTTATTGGATGGTCTGTTTGAATCTTGTCGCAACAATTTGGCAACAATGACTAGTTGCTAGAGGATATTTATAATGCCATAGTACCCTATTGTATTAATGATGTATTATGTATTAGGCATTATTATTGCCTCGTACATTGATTGATTGATTGGTGCAGTAAGATCGAACGATACAGAATCATGTTGATGTGACTCTCAGCAGACTCACGTCTAGAAGTTCAACTTGACCGGGTACTGACCAGTGAGGCACGCGGTGCAGTGGCCCACGTGGTTCCGTAAGTCGTCTTCACTCACGTCTCCCTTCTTAAGAATCTGTTCTTTAATGTTTGATTGAACCGACTTTTTGAGTCCGTCTACAGACAGATAAATCAGAGATGCGGCTCCTATATCAAATCAATGGTAAAGATCGATTGAGAGAGGGAAGTATACACTTTTGGTACTCATACCTAGCTGTTGGGCTAATTGGTCAGCTTTGAGGTGGTTGGCGATTAATTCCTCTTTGGTAGGAATGTTTATGCCCATGTAACAAGGAAAGTGTAATGCTGGCGAAGCAATCCTTATATGAACTTCTTTGGCCTTGCTGCCGCATTGGCATCGATCGACTCACCTTATATGAACTTCTTTGGCCCCTATAGCAAGATCATGGTCAGATTAAAAAAAAGTCGGTTAGCTTTGTCTCACAACAGGAGAAACAAACGAATATACCTGCATCCTTGAGTAGTCGAATCAATTGGCCGATTGTAGTACCTAAAACAGTATGAATTATCACATTTGCAAAGCATGCAAATTCAGTGATTACCTCTCACAATTGAGTCATCAATCAAGATGATGGATTTTCCTGAAAAGTTTTGAGCCAAAGGCCCAAACTTTTTAGCAACAGCAAGTCGTCTTAGTCTCATCGATGGTTGAATGAAGGATCGACCTGCAAACAATCAACAATGGAACTCGATTTTTAATGAAGTTTGCAAGACAACGCGTACCGACATAACGATTCCTGCAGAACACTTCAACATATGGCAATCTTGCTTCCAGTGCATATCCTAAGGCAGCTGGAATCGAGGATTCCGGTACTGCTGCCACAATTAGATCAGAGGTATCATTGTTTGGTCTTGGCACAGGAGCTTCGATCGCCAGCTGTCGACCACATTTTTGCCGGACCGAGTAGACCATCTTGCCAAAGAACAGTCATTACTAATTACGACAACATATGCCAATGTCAAGTATTACCTGTCCTTCCATCATTGAATCAGGCCGAGCAAAGTAGACATATTCGAAGATGCAAAACGCCGGTGGTGAATCTGTCAAAACACTTTTACTAACTTATTCTCAATTCAATTTGATTGAGTACCGTCAGGCCTGGGCACCATTGCTAGTGTTCGAGGCATTTTGTATTTCTCGATCTTCACAATTTCTCCGGGCATAACATCTCGGAAGAGTTGAGCGCAAACCGATGGGAAAGAACACGACTCAGAAGAAATGACCCAACCTGGGGAAAAAGTGAAGATTACACAACGATAATTGACAAACATAGACTTCGTAAGCATACCATCTACATTGTTTATATTGAGATTTTGCACTCCATGTGGTGTGTTGGGCGGCACTGTTGTTTGACAATTGTTAACTCAGTTACAAAAAGTGCCAATTGAAAATTACCTAGGGCACCGATGCACAGAGGCCGATTGCCAAATGGATCACGAACTGCGTATATACATTCGTCGTACAGGATGACCAGTGAGTATGACAATGGGGTGAGGGACATTAACTATGACAATGGAAAAGTTAAACATCCACCTGAGTGTCATTAAAGCGTACGTGCAAAATGCGTGCCACAAAGTTGGCTTCTTTCTGGGAAAGCTGTGTGGCGTACGGAGAAGAATGGTTTAAGCTATCTTCTAGGTCGCGCTCGCCGTGTCCGTTAGTCACTGAAGCACTTTTGTTTTTGAATTTTTTGTTCATGTAATCTTGTTTGAATTGTTCGGGTGGTTCCATCGAGAGGGCTTGTGTGATCAGTTCACTATCACTGCCTGTGAAAAGGCCAAATTGATTGATATTGATGATCAACCAGTGGCAAGTCTACTCACCGGTCGAGAGACCAACTCCGTTAGCTAATATTCTTTCCCGAAGCCTGTTGGAGTTGACGAGTTCGCCGTTGTGTGCAACGGCAATGGTGCCATAACTCGTGTGCACCATAAACGGCTGCACCAGTCCGACATTGTCTACACCTCCCATGGTAGAATATCGAGTATGGCCAATTCCGAGGTTGCCTTTAAGCGTCATCATGATGGGTTCATTGAACACTTGTGACACCAGACCCAGGCCCCGATGGACCGACAAAGGCTCTGTTGGAGATAAAACATGAGATTGACTCGTTTACAGTGCATCTATTTCATCGAGACACGTGCTAGCCAGAAGCCTAACAACCCGGTGATCACTTGACAAGTCCGGCAAGGTCAGTAAATTCAAGTTAGGCTGGCATTAGGATGGCACTGCTGCTTTATCTGCAGTTTTAATCTAGCCTTGTGTAATGGCTTGATCACAAAAATTCCATCGAGCGCAGACGCCATACCACTACAGTACTAGACAACTCCATAAAGAGTGCATGTGTTTACATGTGCCCATTTGATGTGATAGCTATCATGTCTCGATGAAAGGCTCAGTGTGATCAGTACTTCACCACTTACCATGTGTCCATTTGCAAGTGATAATTCCAGCAGATTCTTGACCTCTGTAAGGTAATCACAGCACGCTGCATTAGTGATTAGGATATTACTAGTTAGACAAGCACTGCATTGGCAGACGTGCCAATAGACATTGTCTGAGCCACGAACAATGATTAGAACATGGAGATTTGTTGGTGACTTTTGGGAAATCATATGATAAATGGTAATTGGCTGAGGCAAAGGCAATCACAGTCGGTCTGTACACAAATCATATGTCTATTGGCAACGCATACTGAGCCAAGCGATAAAACTCGAATATGGCCTTATCGAGCATATTTCCACTTGCAGGGAGAATAGTCCAATCGATAAAAGTATCTGGTTTTCACTGTTTGCAACTCGATTCTAATCTGCACTAGCCCTCACTGGATCTAGATCAGATTGAACTCGTCTGGAAACAAAACAGCGAGACTCAAATGAAAAGTATCAATGCAAAGCAAAATAACCCAGCAATTTGGCTTATTCGGGTCACATGCACATGTGGCTACCAATTTGACCAACTGACCTGTGTTGCAGGCCAACCAGGCCCAAGCAAATGATGTGTGCTACGTCCAAGTTGGTGGGCCATTCTCCATTGGCAATGCAAGCGAAAATTCCGCATTTGTCTTGCAAATACTCGAGGCCATCTAGGTCGCCTTCCAAAAGTTCGCGAGCTTTATTTGAACACATCTCGGAAATCGAATCACAATGGCAATGAATGACGAATAAGCTTGTGGATTAACTGGAGTCAAATTCTGACGATTAGAAGCAGACCAAAGGAAGCATTACGATGTGAGGGAACAAACAATAAGTGAGATGGGTCACCAGATGAGAGGATGGTTGAAACGACCCGAACCAGAAGAAATTATGCGATCTGACTGTGCAGTCGGTCGACCATTACTTATTATGTGAATGTGGACAGTGGAGCCAGCGAACGATCGAAAGGAGAAATGGCCAGATCGCATTGATTATGAAGTTTCGTTGCACGACAGGCCACCGAGGATGACGTGATTGGGTACTGTGTCGCCAGTGGCGTCTCTCCAAGAGTCTTCAACTTCATTCTTCTAATTTGTCACCTTAAATCTTCCAACCCGCCGGGGACGAAACATGCAAGTGACGCCTTATCGCTCAACTTCTGTTGGTAGCTTTATTCGTTGCTCCGACTTGTGCTGCTGTTTGTTACGAAAGTGTATTACTTGATAAAGTGGTCCCATAACAAACCACAATGCAAACAGCCCAAGATTGGTCGATTGCTGACGCTTGATGCTTACCAGTTGATTGGCAACACAAGCCAAAAGATACACAGAGGGACAAACCTATCAACCTACTTCAAAATTTGCTTGATGATCGATGTTCGGCAAAGATAGAGTTATCTTACAAAAATATTGGTCACCGACTGAGTGCAATGCTACTACACTGATAAACAGAGTAATCATACGTTGATACATTCGTACACCGATAGAGCAGTCAAGGATTTTGCCACTCTGCAGTGACGATCGAGAGAGATCACCACTTGGTGACTTCTTACCAGATAACATCTCTATGATAGAAATGATGACAAATTCGACACTCGGCAGACGATCAACTTTGCCAAAGGCTAACAAGCCACAACAAACAGTACTATTTCGTTGGGTATGGGCAATCACCATCATGATTAGCTCCTATCGCGGTCCAATTAACTTTTAATAACTTTCCTTCTCTCACTTTGGCCCGGAACTTGTCTACTGAATTCTTAAACCATGATCAATACTTACAATACACTATACAAACAATAAAATTGTAAAGTAAGATTAAGAACAAGCAAAAATTGATAATTCTTTCACTCGCATTTTAATAACTAATAAAAAGAATTTTTCGTTGAGATCGAATTAAACGATGAATTATATACAGAAGTGCTTGGATAAATTGACTATAAAATCATTCAATGAAAAGTTAAAGAGAAATAAATAAAAATAACTATTTGATAATTCCATTCCAAATGTAAACTTAAATAGAGTTTGAGTTCAGTTCGATCGAATTTAATCTACTATCGACACGAAAAAATAATTATCAACGCTACTAGCACCATCTGCCGTTGTTTAGATAAAATTGGTTAACCCATGAGATGTCCTCTGTACAGTGTACACAGCATTGGATCGAACAATTATTGAATTGGGCAAGACACCATAATTGATCAATCGGTGGACTATTAGTAGTGACAGGACGATTTGATCGCGATTGATCACAGCAAACAGTATTGACCAAACTTGACCAAAAATGTCGCTATATATGAACTATTCGCCATTGACAACATTGACGTTGCCATCTATCGATATCAGTACTGAGAAGAAAATGATGTTTCATTGTGTATCACCAAGCACCTTTTCGTCATGACCGACAAATTGGCCATCTTGGCTACCGAAGCTGCGTCACAACCGACCACAGCTGTAGCAGGCAACACTTGGTAGCGAAAGCGGTCGAAAGCAACCAAAGCCAGCAAACAATGTTGCTGTATTGCCTCGGTTAGACCTGCTTTTGTCTAGTAGCCATTGACGACATCGCCACCGGAGATGGATCACATTGTGCCTTGCCTTTCCACGATGGTCCAAGCAATCAACAACTGCTTACTGCTCAGTTCTCATTGACTACATTCTTACAATTACTATTCAGTTAGATTATATGACAATTGCCTGTTCTGATCTGACTAATCTAATTTTAAGTTCACTCACTCAATTGCTCATCTGTGTATTTCCTGTGAAACTCCTCAAGTGTCCTATTGCCAGTTGCCACTAAAATTAGAATACACTTTTTGGATTCCATGTATCTCTGTGACTATGATTGAATAATTGAATTGAACCACTGCAAGATGATACTTTATGATCAACTATTAATTAACTTTCGAACCATTTTGAATACAAAAAAGGTTAGTGTTTATTCACTATCAAAAATTTGTTAGACGTGTTTGGTGGTTTGGTTGTCAAGCAAGGTGCTCAGAATTGCCGGTGACATTAAATGGTCCATCGGTAGATGCATCCTATTTAGGTGCCGAAAAGTGATGCCTCATCGTGCGCAGTTGCATTCAAATGTATTAATAGGCCAATTCAGTGATTTCGATAACGTACAATTGCACATTTTCATTTTTGCAGGTTAAATTGATTACACTGTGAGTTGTCCTTCCAATCTATTGTATGTTTATCGCTTGCACTTACCAGTTGACAGAGCTCGCAACCGATTGTTACATCGTGCCTTGTCAATCGCACCATCTTTGAGTCTGCCTCTTAACCTCGTCCACTATCTTCACTGGCGTTATTGTCTTTTCATTATGCCTCAGTGGCCTGCCTAATAGCATTGAACAGACGATCCATCAAGCGATTGGTTTTGGAGTGGGACAGAGGAGTGCACCATGTGCTGTGACACTTTGTGGAGCAATGCTGCTGCCTCGCCAGGAGAAAACTCCTACCTGTTCTACCTAGTGAAGATTGCACTGGACAGTGCTGGCCAAGTCTCCCTTTGGCCTCTTGCACACGCTGACTCTCTCTCTCTCTCTCTCTCTCTCTCTCTCTCTCCCACAGGCAAAATTGGTTGTGATTAGGCGCTATGTCGGCACACCCAAATATCTAGCAGGCATAAATCTGCATGCGTGTCTAAGTGCAAGCCTTGCTCGCAATCCTTACTTAGGTGTCGAATGGAGTTGGTTACCATCTGATAGGACTTGAATTGGTTCGACCTCAGTGTTGCTTGCCTCTCAATGCCAGACAGCACTTAGTCCATTCCCACTGAGGATATCTCACTTCCCAGTTGACTCACGCTTTGTTTGTTGCAGACATTGCATTCGCTCCAAAATGACATCAACCCGACCATTGTAGACAGTGACATTGAGGTGCATCGAACGCAATCGATCTACTTGCTTGGCTCGAACATCGGTGCAATGCAAGACCATTGGTCCAGCGATAGATAGATTGTTGTGCACTCGACCCAGTGATCATTTCATGGCTTGTGTCTTCAGTGAACCATTACCAACGGCCAACGCACCATTCACTACTTTCGCCCCTCATCACCGCCTTTGCCAATTCAACTCCGATGGCTTTTGGAAAACGAAACAAACCAAAAGGTTAGTTTGTTCTGCCATTTGTGGCTGGTAAAGAAAAACAGTACAAATGTGCCGTTCGTACAGATCGAATCGAGTAAATGGACACGAGCTTAATTACGAGAATGAGTGGCTAGTGCCAAGCAAGACTGAGAGTGCAATCAATCGATTGGTGCCAATTGGCCCAATGCATTGCCAGATTGGTTCGATAAATCATTAGGCCTCTATATGGCAGTCTTCTCTGTCCTGTTTACCTTTTATTGGCATTTTCACAAACACTGATTGTCACTAGCCACTGTTCTGAGATATCTCTATTGCCATGGAAATGTCTAAGCACAAGTGAGAACATTGGCAAACAGTCTTGACAATGAACCAGTGCCACAATGCGGTACTCGCATGTCTTCCAATTTCATTTGACCCACTGCAGTTACATCTGCCAAATGGCCCTCATTTGTGGAATAGTTGGTAAATTGGTGTCCTAGTTGGGACAGTCATTTCGAGAATGGAAAGCAAACAAATATAGAACTGAAAGAACTGGCACAGACGATAGACAGCTTGTTCTGGTAGAAGTATTTCAGCGGGCCAATCACGGATCACCTCTCGAATTGTCACTCTGCCAAAGTAGTTCACTATTTGGTCGGGCCTATGCCGGTCTGTCTGGCCAGGCACATCCGTTACCAAACTGTCCCCATTGTGACACTCTTGGAGGCATAATTTATTAAGACAACCTGATTACCGCGCCCTTGCCTTCATGTTCGGGTATCTGGTGAGCCACAAAGGGCGTCGGTTAACAAAAGTATTGCAATCCATAATTTGCTGATTGATGGCGAGGATCGGTCTGCTTTGAACGCCTGTAGACTCACCAGAAAGTTTCGATCCTTGTTGGCACAGCAAATCTAATTTAATTTGTACCAAGCGTGCTAACCTGTGTTGAGTGCAACGTTGCCGGGCACGATAGACTAGCCGACACTATCGGCCCGATAGTGACAATTAGTTCGGAGTAAACAAACAGACATGACACCAAAACCTAACATTACCCTTGCCTATACTAAACATTACACACTTCAATTGCAGAGAGCGAACGAATAATTCGAGCCAACGACCCAGTGTTCAATTTGCGATTCAAATATGCGGTTAGTTCAATCCATTGCAATACAAAACCTTAATCAGGACTATTGCAGAAAAATTACATCAAGACCTCGAAGTACACACTGCTGACCTTTTTGCCTTTGAATTTGTTCGTACAATTCCAAAGACTAGCAAACTTTTACTTTCTTTGTTTGTTGATTCTGCAGGTAAGTGTCGTAGATATTTTTTTTGCGGTCACAACTGACTCATAGGTTGACGTGCCGTTAGGTAATTCCGATCATCTCTTCATTGACGCCAATAACAACAGCCGTTCCTTTGATTTTTGTGTTAACTTTGACCGCACTGAAAGATGCAATCGATGACATTGTAAGTATTGACTTTGTCGCAACCAATAATCATTGACCTGTTAAACATGGCCTATCCAGCAAAAGCATCGAAGTGATAACCAAGTAAATAACAGATTGTCCAAGGTTCTCCGAGGAGGGAAACTTGTAGACGAACGATGGTACAAAGTGCAGGTGGGCGATGTAATTCTCATCGAGAACGACAATTTCGTGGCAGTAAGTTCTGTAAAAAATCATCTACACTCCTAACGCAATTGTTCGCAAGGCGGACCTCCTCCTCTTGACCACAAGTGAACCTAATGGATTGTGCTATGTGGAAACAGCCGAACTGGATGGGCAAGTAACTTCACAATTTATACAATATCCTTGAATATTTTGTTTTAGTGAGACAAATCTCAAGTGTCGACAGACATTACCGGAAACAGCGGAATTGCAAGACAACATCGAGTTATTGTCTCAATTCAATGGTCGGTTATTTCAATTTCGCTACTTTCCTTATAAACGTTAATTTTTGTCCAGGCGAAATCATTTGCGAGGCCCCAAATAACAACCTGACCAAATTTGAAGGCACACTGAAATGGCGAAATGCCAAATTCTCCTTGGATAATGAGAAGATGCTTTTGCGTGGTTGTCGCCTGCGAAACACTAAATGGTGCTTTGGAGTTGTCATCTTTGCTGGCCGAGACACGAAACTGATGCAAAACAGTGGCAAGACCATCTTCAAGCAAACCAGTTTGGACCGTTTGTTGAACATTCTCATTCTAGGGGCAAGTAAAACTGCAAATGGCTCGGTAATAACATTAATGCTATTTGCTCTTTTTGTAGATCGTTATGTTTCTCATCATCATGTGTCTGTTCTGCACTATCGCTTGTGGTGTATGGGAAACGTTGACCGGTCAGTACTTCCGAGTGTATCTACCCTGGGACAGCATCATCCCTGTCAGTGCCACGAGTGGTGCTGCAGTCATCTCGGTATTGGTCTTTTTTTCGTATGCAATTGTGCTCAACACCGTGGTGCCAATTTCGCTGTACGTCAGCGTGGAAGTGATTCGGTTTTGTCACTCGTTATGGATCAATTGGGATGTGAAAATGTACTACGAGCCCACCGATACTGCAGCTAAAGCTCGCACTACAACACTGAATGAAGAATTAGGCCAAATTCAATATATATTCTCAGACAAAACGGGCACATTGACGCAGAACATTATGACTTTCAATAAATGCACCATCGCTGGTGCTCATTATGGCGATCTTCTCAACGAGAAAGGTGAACCGGTTGAAATTGGAGAAGACACTGTTCCGGTAGATTTTTCCGCAAATCCTATGTATGAAAGCAAATTCAAATTCTATGATCAAAAATTATTGGATGAGATCAACAAAGGAAATAACCACGTTCACGAATTTTTTCGGTTGTTAGCTATATGCCATACAGTTATGAGCGAAGAAAAAGATGATAATCTTGAATACCAAGCCCAGTCCCCTGATGAAGCTGCTTTGACTTCGGCTGCACGTAATTTTGGTTTTGTTTTTAAAGCAAGTTCAAGTGTTAGCATTGAGCCAAATCGAACTAATACAATTTCTTTACAGACCCGCACTCCAACAAGCATCACAACAGAGGAACTTGGCAAAACAAACGTGTATGAGTTATTAGCCATTTTGGATTTCAACAATGTCCGCAAGAGAATGTCGGTGAGTAAATTGATGCAACCAAAGATGTTAGAAAAGTAGTTTGAAAGGCAATTTTTATCAATTATAGGTTATCATTCGCAAAGACGACCGAATTACACTCTATTGTAAAGGAGCTGATACGATGATATTCGAGCGAATGGATCCTTCACTAATACCGATCAAAGATATCACCACTGAGCACTTGAATAAGTTTGCCAGTGAAGGGTTGCGGACTTTATGTCTAGCCAAAAAGGAGATAGACAAAGCATTTTTTGAGGCTTGGAAGTTACGACTACATGAAGCTAGCACATCGCTTGAAAATCGTGAAGATAAAGTCGATGCGTGTTACGAAGAAATTGAACAAAACCTTATCTTGGTTGGAGCCACTGCCATTGAGGATAAGTTGCAAGATGGCGTTCCGCAGACAATTGCCAACCTGGCCAATGCAGGAATCAAGCTGTGGGTACTCACAGGCGACAAACAAGAAACTGCCATCAACATTGGTAATCTTGATACTAGTTACACTCTGATACACTAGATGGAACCACTATATATATGTTTCCTTTCAGGCTATAGTTGTCAACTGTTGACAGATGACATGGTGGATGTATTTGTGATTGAAGGATGGGATTTTGACCAAGTCAAAGCTGAATTGACTCGTTGCCGGGAAAACATTGCCAACATTGCTAGTAGAACCCAGGCAAATCACGATTGTTCTGTGATAACTTTTCAACAAGACGAATCACATTACCCTTACAAAAATAACCACATCGATAGCTTCAAGCCCGGAGAAGAAAATGGCGAATTTGGTGGCTTCGCTCTAGTTATCAATGGACATAGTTTGCTACATGCACTCGATCCTAAACTCGAGCTTCTTTTTTTGGATGTGGCCTCAAATTGCAAGGCTGTTATATGTTGTCGTGTTACGCCACTTCAGAAAGCCCTTGTAGTAGATCTCGTAAAGAGGCACAAGAAAGCAGTCACTCTGGCCATTGGAGATGGAGCAAATGACGTGAGCATGATAAAAAGTAATTATAATATTTTACTGTAAATATATTGCTCTAAATATATTTCGAAATTTGAGTCATTTAAGAGAAATTTTAGATTATCACATTATTTAATTGGTTTAAACAAAACAATTAATCAAAATTTTCTTTATAGCGGCTCACATCGGTGTTGGAATAAGTGGACAGGAAGGTATGATTTTGTCCCTATGAACATTCGCATCAAATGTCTCTCTTTTCAGGCATGCAAGCTGTATTGTCAAGTGATTTCTCGATTGCTCAGTTTCGTTATCTCGAGCGATTACTTCTAGTTCATGGTCGCTGGTCTTATTTTCGAATGTGCAAGTTTTTGCAGTATTTTTTCTACAAAAATTTTGCTTTTACATTGTGCAATTTATGGTACGCATTCTTTTGTGGCTTTTCTGCTCAGGTTCGTTAAATAACTTTTGTTCTGCTCTCAATTACAAACATTTGTTTTTCAGACTTTATTTGACCCAGCTTTTATATCGTTTTACAACGTATTCTACACATCATTGCCAGTTTTAGCCCTAGGAATTTTTGATCAAGATGTAGATGATATATTTTCAGTTCGTTTTCCACTTCTCTACACCCCAGGCTTAATTGACTTGTTATTCAACAAAATGGTCTTTCTTAAAAGTGTAGCGCACGGCATTATCACATCTTTTATATTATTTTTTGTCTCTTATGGGGCATTCAAGAACGCTGTTGGACCTGAAGGAATTAATTTGGACGGCCATCAAATTTTTGGTACAGTTGTTTCTACTATTTTGGTCATTGTGGTGACAGCTCAGGTAACATATTTGCCTATGATTTACCTTAGCTTAGTTTAATCTTTATATGTTTAGATCGCTTTGGACACTTCGTATTGGACGGTATTCAACCATATCGTCATTTGGGGCAGCATTGCTTTCTACTTTGCTCTGACACTGTTCATCAACAGTAATTTCATTGGCAATCAGTATTTGGGCTGTTTTCGCATGACCCTGAGTAGCGGCCAGTTTTGGTTCACCATGTTTATTATTCTAGTCATTTTACTTTTCCCAGTGGTAGCTATTCGTTTTTATAATTTAACCGTTCATCCAACTTTAAGTGACCGCTGTCGAATGAAACAACGTTTTCTTCGAAAGAAAGCTCTCACCCAAACATATGATCCTTACATTCGTCGCAAGAGTAGTGCCTACCGAAGTCGTCGATCGATTCGTTCAGGTTATGCTTTTGCTCATCAGGAAGGTTTTGGCCAATTGATCACCAGTGGCAAGATCATGCGAAAAGCACAAATCTACAATCTTCATGTTCCAAACTCACACGAACAGCCTCGAACACCTAGGTTTTACAAAAATACCTCTCGAGTGCAACCAGTTTCCTATAACCAGCCTACCTCGGTAGAAATTGACTGAAATCTAATTGCAAGTCTACATGCCAATTCACTGCTTCCAAACAAATTGTTAATATTCCATTATGGAGGATATATGCCAAAATGTTTGTTTTTCGACTGAACTAACTAGTCAACAAAAATAGTCAATTTGGCAAGTTGATTTGAATAATATGTTGGTTTGCCATTTAATTTATACTTATTTGTGTCTTAATCGTTGCCATCGGGAACTACCAAGTATAGAAGTGCTTCATGCTGTGGGTTCGCTGAACTGTGAATGATGACTGTTCTGGCCAGACTCATTCAATAAAAGACACCAGATTCGATTGCGATTGCCATTTCGCAAGTGCATTTGTCCGATGCACGCGACCAGACTTGTCGTGATTGTCATCAAGCAAGCCATGTCGCTTTGGGCTGACATATCTGCTTTGTGATAAGTTTCATAATCGGGATTGTGACTACTTATACTGCAAGTGGGTCCACTTGTGACTAGGTCTTGTTTTTTCGATAGTGCCCAATGTGCAGTGCTTTGCCGTAAATGCTGCAAGCTATTCAATGACACGAGCAAGCAAGGGGCGATTTGCCAGCAAGCGTTGAAAATATGGCCTCGAGTGGCATCGAGTTGCTGTTGAAAGCGGTCATTGCGGTGCCATCGTGGATGTCTCGTATAACAGCATCGTTACGTTTGCTTTTCAATCGGCGTAGTGCCATGAGAGAGCCGAACCCGGACAAAATTACCCTCTTAATAAATCAACATTTGCTTACTTAATTTGCTACTGAGTTCTTATGGTCTAGCAAATGTACTGCCAGCATAGAACATTTGATGAAATGTCCAGTACAAGAGTGGAGACAAGATAAATGGCCCAGTGGTGGTGATTGCAATGTCACCAGCAACACGACCTCCACAATTCTAGGGATTCTCGTTCACTTGTGAGTGCTCGAAAGTAGTAGTACTTTGCCAGTTGCCTCATTGGCTTCGATGAACTTTGACTGAGTTAACCCATTGTGCCAGCGAGGTCGTAGCAACAAGTGGCCAAACAGATGTGCAACTAAACATGAGACAAGTGCATTCACAGCGAACAGTACGAAAGCAGTAAATCTAGAATTGACTGAGGGCAAAGTGTGCCCAGTGATGAGAGATCGGTCAGGCAACGAGCAAACCATCTCTGCGTGCACCGAGCAGATGACCAACACTAATCGAGCCCGTGAGTGCGGTTGAATCATTCGGTAGGTTTGCCACTAGCCGAACAGTAGCACCACCGTGATTAGCTCACTCATTCGGGCTAGGTCAGCTGTCAGTCAGGTGGAATCGATAACACTTGCATCGTTGTTCATTCTGCTCCGAGCAAGACTGGCAGAGTAATTAAATCAAATGGCCATTAGCCCGTCGATTCGTGGCCTCCGCATTGGGCCATCAGAACAGTGGCCACTTGAAGGAGGAGTTGGATCACTTTTGCCCATCTCCACCTATTTCGATTTCTGCAAGCACTTTGCTCGGGCAACCGGACAGCAATTTGGCGATTGAGTCACTTGTCACCGATAGCCATAATAAACACCCTCCACCGCGATAATGATGAGCACCGAGGTGATGGTAACACTAGCCTGAAGTAAAGTAAACACTCGCCTTCACTCGATCCAGACAGAGGCACTCGCCTCGGTCGATAATCTCGGTGGCACTCGCCATCGTCGGACTTGGTCGGCCATCGAAGGATAAGCCAATATTAGTGGTGAGGTGAGCGACTCGGTCAGACTGCAAGCACCGTCGAATTGACACGAGATCGTTGCCTCTTGCACTACACTCAAGTTTGGTGGCAACGATCGAATCGGTTCGGATCCGAACATTACTAACCTGTGTGCAGACAGACAGAAAGAAAAGGTTACAAACTGCACAGAGTAGGCAATCGGTTTTGTTTACATTGCTTGCTGCACAAGAGATATTGTTTGTAGAGCTGTGTGCAAAGGGCCAAAGCAAATGTCAATAGAACCCGTCACCAGGCAGTGTGACTTGGGATGCTAAGTGGTCACATAAATAATCGAATGCAACTCGATCAAAAGGTGAGAACAAGCCAGCCGAGGGCGATTATAGCGGAGACTCCTCCTATGCCATCACTGTCTTGTTCGTTCGATCAGGTCTCCTGGGCTTGCGGAAAGCTCGCTTATTCCTCTGCTGCCTATATTCTAATCTGCGGCACCTTGCTGTCTTGGTTGCTAAGCTGCAATGTTCAATCACTAATTGGACTCGATGCACAACTGCCAAGCTAACGTCCAGACTCGAGAATCGACTGCGAACATTTGCTGTTTGCTTTCGCATGGACAGATTGGCAAAACACCTTACGCATTGTTGAGTGTTAGTTGTTTGCACTGTTTCAAATAATAATACACTCTACAGAATTGATTGACTCGATTATTCTTGACATTGATAGTTCAATGCGTGTCTTGCCAGATGTTATCTAAATGCTTCGATTAGCTTTGAGCGAAACAAATTCAACACGTAGTGATACAAAGTCGAGAATAAATCCAGCACTTGTTGGCTGCTTGCTGTGCTTTATTTCGTTTCGACAATTAGATATTCCTAGAAGAGGTACAAGGTGCTCGTCTCACTTCCCCGAAATGGCTATCAAGTGGAGGTCACTTGTAGACTTGTAGTCATTGAATATGGCAAGTACTCGGCAAGGCAATCCGTTCGGTTGTGCCAACCAATGGTGCATCATAAGTATTGCGGTATCACGAGACGTCACTGATCGCGTCACTTGCATTTGGAAAGAGCCAGCGAGTATGGCCGTGTGAGTGGGACCTCAATCGAGTGTCACCTCCGTAAGGTGTTAGCAGAACTCAGTCGGACCAGACCGAGTGAGCATGTCGCAGAAAGAGCACCACTTGCCCGGGCACAGTGTGCCCATTATGCTGGCAAAGTCGCAACAAGTGCAAGAAAAGTAGTCTACAGAGTTGTGAGACTAATGGAAAGCCCGCGCTTTGCAGACCATGATGCACTTGGCCCGGGCTTGATTAGCCTGGTAGGGACAAACTCGGCCATGGTCGTGCATGGCCTAGTCATGCCAGCGAGGCAGCGCTCTGTGTCTCTCGTGTGCAGTTGTGCACAAGCCAATCTTGGGTCGCCTTCGCTGCTTCATCTCCTCCTTTTCTCCCATTACTAGTGCGATAGTGTCCATCGTAGTAGCCCGCGCTTTCGTGGTGTTGCTTGCTGGCCTCGTTGACAGGTGGCGGCGCGTTGAGCAGGCTGCTGGCTGTGGCCACTGGCTTAAGTCGGCCGGACTGCTTTTTGGCCAATGCTCAATCGCAAACTGCCAGCTGAAGGTTGCGCACGTACATTGAATGAAGCTCACTCTAGGCACGAGTACGTCACAAGTCTGCCGTCATTTGCGCGCGCTTTCACTCTGCATGCAACGGGCGCGCAATTAACTGCACTGGTCTCACTCTTGGCTGTACCCACTTGGTCCCACTGGGCGTCTCTTCATTGCTCTACTTTTGATCTTCTGCACCATATTTTTCTAACCTGTGCTCTACCCATCACAATTAAATCATTTTACACTGGCAAATTATGTTCTCATCTATCGTCTCATTTGCGACTTTACTTGAATAACTGTTTATGTGTGATATAGCCAGCTTAGCAAATATTGTTAAATAAATCTAATTCGTGTCAATTCTTGTCAAGATGAAGGCTATAGCAATCGGCGACATCAGTGGAGGTAGTTCATGGTCATCAGAGCACTCTACTTGGCACTGTTCGAAACAATCTCAAAATCTATTTCATCCAGTAAATTTACCATCAGATGATCATTACACTTCAAAACCTTCGCGAGTATCGCGCTCTCTTTTTGGTCCATCAGACCCTTTAGAAAGTCGCCGACTTGAATCCGAAGAGTTTAATTCTCAACGATTTAGCGACCGTAGTAAATGGAATTTCGATTTTTATCAAGAAAAACCAATGTCTGGTCGTTTCGATTGGAGAAAAGTGTGTAACAATGGCAAAGACAAAAAACAGCCAGGCAGCCAGCTTTCTGAAACAATCTGGTCTAATAAGAGCCCTAAGAAATACTCTTCTGGTCAAGGTGAGTTGATTCGTTCAACTAGAATGCTCTTTATACATTAGCGCAGCCATGTGGACTTGTTTATTTTGAATTACCTCTCTCTACCCACACTGTGCCTCTCCTCCTACCTGAGCTCACGGCAATTCATGCAGTAACGTAAGGCAAGTTTCGCGCCAAAATCTACGCGAATGTAGTGTTATCATATATACATGTACATTGTACATGCTTTCAGCACTTCATAGTGTTCTTCTATTCGCACCCATTTTCTGAGAAACCAATTACGTTTGCTTTTTATAAACATTTTGTTTATTTATAGTTCAAGAACTAATTACAAAATAGTCAATTTATCGTTTTTCGTAAATTAATCACATTTATTTTTTTAAAATATGGTTTTTATATTTATTAATTTAATACAAAGAGAAATTAATCTACAGTAGTTTTTTAAGTCAGAAGTGACAAACTTCAATTGACAAATGAATTTGTTTATTTGGAAGTGTCTTTCCGTTGACTTCATTAGTGATCTCGACTCAATTTATTCCCTCATTTGTCCATGTCACAAATAAGTTTTTTCAAAAGCAGGTTTCTAATGCACCTGATTGGAGTTCTACAGGTTCAAGAATGTTTTCTGTTTAGTTGCGGTGATGCGGCTCTCGCTAGTTGACTGTGTACATTCAAGTCAAGTTCATCTGGTTTCAACCGATTACATATCAAAATTTGCAGTCTGTTCAGAAAAGCATTCATGCTCTGTCTCAAGTGTAAGGTCTATTTGTAAGTGCAATGAACTGAAATGCGCTACAGCAAGACCAATCGGACCAATTGTTGCATGGATCGAGGTTCATTTCACTTTCTGTCCACTGAAACCTGTTTGCTTGTGGGCTTCATTGAATGACCATCTGTGTCTGTGCGATACTAATGGTATCACGCCGATCGCGGGAATCGATAAATGTTATAATTGATTTTTGTCTTTAGATGACATTTTATTTTGTCATTGAGCTATTAGAAATTCTGATAGAATTTTCAATGCTTTCACTATGTAAGCGAATAGCCACTTGTTGCATGGACAAGCAGATGCTTATGTACTGTGCACTGTTTGGCTAATTCTGAGCCCGGGCAAACTCAAGGCCATTGGGGCAAAGGTCACACTCAATGACTGTTTTGCTGTCTCCTGCACCATTCAAGTGGGTGCCTTCGCCTCGCACAATGAACGCTGTTGCAAACTGTCTTCTTTCATAGCGCATTATTTAGCCCTTATGTGTTGCCTCTGGTCTCGATTAGATTTACTTTGAGTTTATTGCGTTAAGCTTGCCAGTAGTTTAGGTGCATTTATAAGGTTTTGAATTAGGTTTATTCGTCTGTCTGTCAGCGGAGCTACTGCTTGCCCGTCCAATAATCAGTCCGATTTATAAAGGTGAGCGATCGGCCACGCAGCAAGCAAGTCGAACATATCGAACGGAGTCGATTGCCTAGGGCGACTTGTTGAGAGGACAACTGGGGACTGCTTCACCCACACTTTGCTTACCTCGCTTTATCTCAACCTGCCACTGTCTCTGTCTGCTTGTTATCCCTTTGACTAACTTTTTCATTTCTTCTTACAGAGAACTTTATGGACTTTAAGAGCGCCAATGGTTCTTCATGGAATACTTTGAACGATAATTCTGCTTTAATCACCAAAAGTCGATCACCTGAGTTGAAAAAGAAATTGTATTGAAAAGCAATTTTTACCATCATGACCATTTCCGAATTTCTTGTAGTGGTTTTTTTTGGCGAGTAATGGATTGATAATTTTTATGAACCGAGGGAACAATCTGACGCAATCAAAGATCACAAACGTTGGGCCATCCACTTCACCATAACCATCTCATCGTGCCTTTATATCCACTTTATATGATCTCACTTAGAGTGCTCATTAATATTATATATTTTTTATTCGAATACATTCTATTCTTGTTACCGATTTATATATATAAATAAACTACTAATTTCATCCAGTTTGTTTTGTTTAAATTTGAAAAACTGTTTGTCTAATTAGGCTAGATGATTTGACATTATTCATTCTCAAAATCAGCATCTTTCTTTTCGGGTCGCGGTGACAAGTCACCAGTTTGAGCCTTGCGATCTGCGGCCATGGACTTCGGAGGGTTCAATGTCATCTGATATCGAGCAACCTTATCCTAGGTGTATAACAGGTCGCCTTGGCATCGTGGTCAGTATCATTCGAACAGTTCTATCTTGTGGCATCCACAACACATGGCCAAACCAACGTAGCTGGCTTTTCTCGACCAAAAGAAATAGAGACTCAATTCCGAGGGATCGTTGTGTTCCGAATTCGATCGATTCGAGTTACGCTCACAACCTTTCGGAGAAACCTCATTTCGGTAGCTTGTACTCACGATATTATTCTTTCGGTTAGAATCCAGGAATCTTGACCATAGGTGATGATTGGCCTGAATATAGACTTGAACACAGCCAACACGGAATCATTGACATCACACTCTCATACCAAGTACGAGTAAATCTAACTCACTAAACAAAGTAAATCACTAACAAGACAATTTTGTTTTTACTGTCTTTAAAAAGGACATTTTGCGCTTCTACAGCGCCATCTTGTGTCGCAAAATGAAATTATAAATATAAATGGATTTAAAAAATGACAGAAATAATTGATCGATTTTAATTGGAGCGGAATAAAAGTAGAAGTAAAAAGTATTGGGGAATAATAGTGGTTGGCAGGAGAGTTTGTTAGCGACCATTGATTATGGCATAAACAACAAAAATGATGATGTGTCATGTGGGGCAATTAGTCGATTGGCTCATTGTTTGCATATCGATGACACTGGTGCAGAGGCAAACATCTGATAAAAGAGAGGAAATCTTTTGTGCACCACCAGACTGACATAAACTGAACGTCAATGAAATGAATATAGATGAAGGTCCTTTGTGAGTGAACAAACGGTCGCTTATGGAGGTGGTGGTGGTGATGGTACATGGCTCACTTTGCAGGCACAAATTGAGCCAATAAAGTGGCCAGAGTGTCCATGTGATATGTTGCCAATAATTAGAACTGATTGCGAGTTTTAAAGTCGATAAAGTGTCCAAGAATAGACCAAAAGGCCATTTAGCACGAATGGGAATGTATCTGTTGTCGATTAATTTCGCTTCGAACCAATAGTCACAAATGACTTAACGCGTTCGAATAAAAGAAATGTGACCATAAATGGGAGAGTTAATTAAGTGCGCCATGTCTGGCCGCAGACCTCACCGGGAAGGGCCAACCGAGACACTAAACGACAGTTGTGCCATGGCCATCGATGTTTTCTCGCATCGAACAGTGAATTGATTCATTAAGTCGCATTGTGGCCAGTCAATAAATTGATTCGTTCTGTCACTCTAGTTGTGGTCTACTTTGCTACTTCTGGCCATCCATTGTCGATCGCAATTATTGACACAACCGAATGTGTTTTCTCCTTATTTTGCTTATTAAGTCTGGCTTTAAAATTTAAAACACTACAGTACACCAGCACGGTGAGTTGTTTAACTGGCAAAATTCAATATCCGGTCCCGTTGTTGGTGCTAATAGAAGAAGGTGAAACCGAGGTGGTGAGTTCAATTGTGGCCTTAATGGGACGCTATAGCAGACTGTTCCATAGCTGACTAAATCGTTTGCTTAGTAGATGCCATTGGGCAAAGTATTTACATTCGCCAGTCAACTGAAGCCAAACGCGTTCCGATGTTATCGGTTGCAAGACTAAAAATCGAAATCGCATCTAATCGAGTTAATCGAGAAATCAATTTATTTTCTAATAGAACGGCGTCGATTACAGTCAATCAGTAATTCACTAAATCAATTGCTCAGCTGCAGTCGGCCCAGCCAAGTTGACATTTCTCATTACTAGCATTGTTGTTGCCTTCAAGTGTTTGTTCTCGGTCCAAATTGAGTTAGTCCGTGCAAGCAGATCACTCATTACGAGTTTACAATTAAAGTTCCAAACCACTTTGCCGTAGTAAGAAGCACTTCTTAACATAGTGCGCACGTCAGGGCTGTGCATTAAACGATTCTAGTTCGAGTGCTTAATTTTGGTGCTTTATGAACAATAGACAATGCCCTTCGGCGATACATCGCTAAGATTGGATCGGGCCCGAGCAATCAATTGCAATCTGTTCTGGCCGGCACTGTAGTAATGCAATCAATTGCAATTAATCAACTGTACAATCGATTAATGCTTATTGCTAAATTAGATGTAATAAATCGTACAAAGAAAGTTGCCATTTTGGGCGCATTCAGATGTCTCCCAAGGTGGAACCATTCTGGGCAATGGCGGAACATCCTTTCCCTTGTGTTTGCTTCAATATTTTAAAATTTCGATATCCAATTTCAATTATTTTAATGCATTTCTTTACTACTCGGGCTAATTACATGCCTTGATATTTGCTTCAGCAACGAACAAACATAGTTGTGGCATTATCCTGTTAATTCTTTCCTTTAACCAGTCTCCATAAGGTGTTACTCACTAGCTTTGGACCGGTCAGTCTAGCTTGATCATTGACTTCTCTCTTGTGCCGATCGTGGCATTAAGCTTCACGAACAGTCGATGTTGACCGGACAGGTGTGTCAAGCAACTAACGACGTCTGGCGAGAAGTTGTTTTGCTTGAGTTGTGCACAGGCGAGCACTGGCTCATTCACGAAGTCACTCAAGTTGCTTCCATCTTGCGGGTAGCGATCGGTGTTGTCTTCACTGTTGTTGTTCATCAGCTGACTGTTCCAAGAAGTATCGGTCAAGTGCTAAGCCACCGGTACTTGGCCACTCACTCAAAGACTGTCAGAGTTTTGGCAGCTAACATTTGATTTTGATTGTGAAGAAAGCCACTCAAGTGAGATCGCAAAGTCTGCCCATTTGGTTCCTTGGCTGCACGTTTATTTCGACTGCGCGCCAGCAACCGATTTGATTTGTGGAAGAGCCAACTGTGAGCACGTCCTATCGCGATTCGCGAAGCCACATGTACCGCTCTGGTTAATCGCCCGTTCACTCCACGCGAGGAAATGTTCAGATAAAAGGCGCGTCCATGGGCAAGCAGCCGGTGCCCAGACGGCATTTGTCCACTGTGTACTCCGTATACCTTCAACGATTTGGATCAATCTCTTGGTGTTAACATCCGAGTCATTCGAGTTGGCCATAATTGTTATGAGAGATGAACTTTGAGATAATTTAAACAACTTTGAATTTGTGATTGTTTAAACATTAATTAAGAGAATCTGTTGTGCTCTGCCATTTACTACAACAACCTCGTTCACGATTGTGTTAACACGTGCTTATCTACAACTTCGTCAGAAAAATAATTGTGCTTCTTGTATATTAACTTGCAAAGGTAATTCATTGATGCATTGACAAGTTTTGCCATTTTATCTAACCGCACATTTATATTTCCAATCATACTAACCAAAGATTTTAATCCAAACAAAACAAGTAGAGTATCATTGGCAAACTACTAGACACCATCTGTGCAAAGACTTTTTGATTATTTTTAGATTGATGCACCCTCCTAGTCACTTTTTCCGGACTTGTTCTGTCGTCTTTCGTTATTCTTGGTTCTATTTTCTGCAAGTTCAGAGCACTAACAAGCTTGGAGTTTATTGCAAGTCACTTAACCATTGCCAGCGTATAGCATAATGGCTGTCAATGTTCATTGGTTAATTTATCTATCTCTCACAATCAACTTTAAACCGAGGTGTTAATTGCTTAATTTGCCACTTCGATCTTTGTCGATGGTCGCAGCAAATGGCCTCACTGCAGGTGATTCAGTGTCAATTGGCAATTTGGTTCTAGAGCCAATTAGCTAACAGCCTCATTGCGTGTCCTTTCGTGATATATCTTGCTGCCTATGTTTTTATTGTCCAGCCCAACAAGATGCGATTGGCTGTTCGCTCTTATCTGTGAGTGCGAATTAGATTTATTGTCATATTTTATCGTTTCCATTCTTTGAACTGAGTCCCTAATGAGCATTTAATTACGATTGTTTCCTCGTTTGGTGCACAAGATTAATGCATTCTTCAATTGTCATTAATGCATGTCGTTCTTGTCGTTCTCCATCACACCAGCTAATGTTCGACGGACGAATAGTAGGCAAAAGTCAATTACAACCATGTGTGACAATGTGAGCTTCAATGGTTTCTAATTAATCTAATAAACTTGCACATAAATTAATATATTCTATAGAGATTCCTTTTGTGGATTAAGACGAACTTTATTTGGGACCATTGTCCATTTGAACCAGTTAGTGTAATATTTTCAAATTAGCTGAAAGAAATATCGAAATGATGGCACATATGCAAATGGAAATGTTGCTTGCTGGATCGATTCAGTCCATTTGAATCGCCACTAGTCTTTATCGACGATCTCGATGATGAATGCAAGCAGTTCTATATCTTGTCGTTGCATGCATATACGCTGATAACACATTACCACTGGTAACTTACCACTTTGGAGTTGCCCGCTGGAATTCTGTTATCTGCACGATGTTGTTGGACACAGTTACGTTAGTGCATGTTCTATCAATTGCGAATGGCCTACTTGTACAAGTATTGGTTCTAATAGCTGGTGTAAGCATTAATTGTTGCAAAATATAAACTTTATTAAGCATAATGAGGTGGAACGATACTCATTGGCTTGATGGCATTGCCTGATTGGGATGTTGTCTGCCAGTGCACACACACACAGAAACGCACCGTAATTAATCGACACATCTGTAGTAATGCGGTGGATAATTTGTCTGAGGGCCAAATGGACCGCTTTGATGCACTCTCACTGCACCTCATTGAATGGCTCGATTTGAGTGCAAATTGAATTTCTTGGTGCGTACTGATTGTTGCTTCATTGAGCAATGGTTATGATCCCACAAAGACCATGCCAAGTATATACCATGCCTTCCTGCTTCAAATGGATGTATAATTTTTAAGGATGATGTTTTCTTTTTTTATTTGGCCCTGTTTGTCTATTTAACCCTATCTCCGCGATGCTGTCAAACAATTGCACACGATTCGTAATTATAGTGACGAGTTTGTCTCGAGACATGTCTAATTAAACTGCACGGTATATCTGCCACAAATGAACAGCAATACATTACATGTAAGACACCAATGGGAATGTCTCTCTTTTGTCTGCTGGCATGTTCGCAGTCATTCGTGGACGAATGCTTAGCACCGCGTTGACATTTGAAAGGTGCCAATCACAAAGCTAACCGAGTGTATACAATTCTTGTGCACTTGTCGCTCATTGCAAGCTCATTACCTTCGGTGGGTGATCGCGCCATCAATAGGGCCTAGAGTAATGCCAGTATGTTATTCTGTGTTAGGTGTAATTAACACTTGCCTGCATTGACACTGCAATGGTCATCACAAATTAGCAAGTTACCGATGATGTTCAGTGGCTGACGGTACTCGTTGGGAGACACTGGACGGACTGAGCATCCGTCAGACTGGGCACTAATCGTGAGTCCGGTGGCGTGCCTGATGGATCCGAGTCTTTCTGCTTCACTTGTTCGATTGTGCACCACTCTGACTCGATGCTAATGTGTTCCTGTCCACAATGCCACCGGTGCTGTGAAGAGTCATTTACAATTTTGCAAATATTTTGCTTGCAAATCAAATTGCATTTTCAATTGTGACTCGTTATAACTTATTAATAAGAGCAAATAGACACCGATCGAGTCGAGTCAACAATGGCCTAATGAATGCCTCTGCTACTATGTGCTCATTGTGTTCTACGCAATTTGCCGGCCGAGCTTTAAACGGTCGTTTTTGCTGCCCACAAAATGATGGCAATCGAGGCGACTCTACTTCAATGCTTGCTTGTGCATTATTTAAATTCCATAAAGTTTATTACAAATATGTCTTGGCTCAAATTCCGTTCGACTTTATTCGATATTTTCAATGGTAATGGCTGGTAAGAGGACAACACTGAAAAGATGACCATTTGCTCACTCGATCCATTTCATATGTAACGATTAAAGGTTTTATATTTCGAGTACAATTAACGCCTCTGCTTAGCTCCTATTTGGTAAGGATGCCTCTTTCTTCAGTCGAATGACCCTTGCCACATTCCGAGAATGACTTGTCCTCCACTCTCAAATCGACTTTGACTGACTGTTTCAATGCGTTAATATGTGGCAATTATGAATTTATTCCGAATCAGTCAGTTAAATTACTTACTGGTCACATTGACAGAAAGAGTCTATTCAATTCCCAAAGCATCGTCTTGTGAGTGGCAGTGAGTAACAATCAGAATCGACATTGCACAGTTAGGCAGAAGTAAATGGTTTGTTTATTTAAATTGAATTTGAATTATTTGAATTGTTCACTAGTGTTACACTGATTGCCACAATGCACCATTGAGAGCAAATCCAACAGTTCGCTTCGGTTTGTTTGTCTTGTGTCGCATTAATGACTGACAAATTTAATGTCGACACTTTGGCCCATTAAATAGTCCACGCTGTCTCTTGCAGCCAAAAGCCGTCTGCATAATCAATTGGCCAATGTCTTTTACGACCCAACAGTGATCGAACCGTGTGAGCCTTCATTTCACCCTTCTTTGCCTTTTTGCTTTGTGTTACGTGCGAGAAAAGTGCACGGGCATCTGTCAGAGGCACCTCAATCGACCATTGGTGCAGAGCAGTGGATGTATTGTCGCTCAATTGACGGATTCAATTGATTTCGGTTAATTGGCGATCGATTTGTTCTGTGGTAGTTGTCACCAGAATTGCTCCGCCAAAGTCAACACCGAGCTTTAAAGTGTTCTTCTGTACTCAGTGGCCGGCAAGTCGACTTGGCTTGTCCACCAAATGAGGTGTCTTGCGACGAGCATTGCCAACTCCGAACGACTCAATTACATGGTGAGATCATGCATGTATAACGTGAAAATGTATTGCATTTCTCGCATGTGCCTTTCGTGCATTTTCGCCTCTTGACTTATTCTGCTAATCTGGCTGTCGTTATGCAAAGCCAACTTGTCTTGTTCCACCGTCCTGTTAGAGCTTCTGCAAATGACATCAATCACATTTCTCCAACGATTCGATTAGAGTTCAGTGCACCAACCAATTATTAATTGGTAATCAATTAATCAGACATTACTTCAATTATCGGACCAAAACGATCTATGTTCTTTCAGTTGTCTGATTTTTTTCTTTACCTCTGTCGGTATTCTGTCTTCACTTTCATTGAAGATTGTATGCGAAGGCTCTGACAGAAAACAAGGCATAAACACTGAAAGGTGTTTCAAAGAGAAAGAGTGAATTTTGAATAAGTCATTGAGTGCATCGCCGTGTTCTTAGAATTAATTTACTTCCGAACACGGTTTCGGCTAATAAGGTACATTGTAATTCGGGCCGGTTGATTGAACTGAGAAAACATTTTAATTTGAATGCAAATTAAATTGAATTTAATTTAATTTAGCAAAACAGCTTGGCCACAAGTTGACAACTCGTTGCTGATCAAGGGTTGATCACTAATCTTGTTTTTGCTCAGATGAACGGTTTTGCCTTTTGCGAGACTGAAGCGAAACGTCAATCGCGCCAACACAGGTTCCGTCTGCCCGATTTCACTAAATGCCTGATTGCAAGCAACATTCGTCCCAAATGCGAGGCCAACTCAAGTCACCAGTTTTGTCAGCAAATGTCTCCTCATGATGCGCCATCTTTGTCAGCTTTCTCACTCTACTCGATTATATCGGGTAACGGGGTTCAAATGCGTCAAAGTGTGGCAATCATCTGTTTGTGTTGTATTTGCTATGTGAACGCACTCTTCTGTGATTTCTCCTTCGACGACATTTCCGCCATTAAAGAAAATCAAGATCTCCGACCCGAGACGCCACTGAATCAACTTTTGCTCAACGACTTTTGGGGCCAACCTATGGTGAAGGTTTGTGTACTACGTAGTAGTGTTTGCAATGTTTGCACACCGGACGATTTGACCACTTTCTTGGTCATATCTGAAATCGTTCAGACGTGTGCATGTGTTAATGCGATTTTCATACTGAACATCGATATTAATCTATTAATCTATCATTTGGTTTGTTTGCCTGTGCCATCAAACACATTTATCACCGACCGACGACTGGGCAAATGGGTGAGCCATTTGAAATGACTTTATAATGATATCGCTTGGATGGTCCATGTTTAGTTTGTGGTGCAGGGGAAGCAGTTTTTAATTAATTTTTCTTGAACTCAATTCAACAAACGATACCTCGATATGTTAAAGCAAACTGCACGCATTGCTTTCTATGTACCCAAGTGGCGATCAGAATCGATCGACAATTTTGTTTTCGTAACGGCACTTGGACGGATCGAGCCAAATTAATAAGAACAGGCACTTGCTACTGTGTCAACATGTTAGAAAGCTGTGCCCACACTTGACAGGTACTTAGTCACTGGTAGTACGTGTGCCATGGTGGCTCACTTGTCGAGCAGTCAGTTCTGTCTTAATTAGCTCCTGCTGTTAAATGGACTCTCTTGCATAAGATAGTCGGCACGCTATGTCTCCGCTCTACACGACCACCACCAGGCAACTTTGTCGCAGGGAAATTAATAAAGCCAACATCGGTCTAAATTAGTTGTCCTTTTGTGAGTCTGCTTTGTTTGTAATTAAAAGCCAATTTGCCCCTCCCACTGACAGAGTAGTCGAGTTCATCTGCACCGTCTGTCGATCGGTGATTTATGCTTCGCACCTACTCCTTATTCGATGATCAATTGCCTATCGGGCTATCAGACTTGACACTTCTCATGTGCACAAGCTATGTCTATGGCCAGGCCAAACAAGCCATCCGATGTATGCATTGCCTAACAATATGCATGCCCTGAACATGTTGCAGTGGCCAATATAATAGTAATTTGAATGAAGCCACTGGGTGGAATTGATGATCTATAATGACATTGGTCAGATTAGTGACTGCCGATATGCCAATATGCCATATTATATGACCAATAATTGGCACAGCGTCAGTGCACCTCTTGAGCTCTTTGCACCCGGCACTAATTGTGTTAGTCTCGGGATTTGTTAGCCTTTGATCGTGCTGGCACTGCAAATATCTCGATCCTTTGCTTTGTACTATTTCTTGCAACTAACCGACTTTTTTTGCATCTCATCTTTTGACGCCAGGAATATTCACACAAAGTGAGTATTGATCTGACATGACAATAGCACTAATCTAGTTTGTGTCCAGTCGTATCGTCCAGTTTGTGTTTTCACCTTTCGCTTGAATTACGTTTTGCACCAACTTGACCCGTTTGGATATCATCTCACCAATGTCTTTCTTCACGTCGCAGTCTGTCTTCTGTACCTGAGGTAATTAAATGCAGCTTGTTAATGCTTGGTCGCACACTGAATCGATTTGGAGTAGTTTTGCATTTGAGGAGTCGAATAAGCATTCATTTTCTATGTTGAATCAAACACTGAATTGCAATATTTGGCACATTTGTCTAGTCTCACAATTGTTAAATGTAAATTCGAACCGAAATTATCGCCTATCGACTAAGTAATAACGACTTTTGGTACTAGCAAAATGTTTGTGCCGTCGAGTAGTTGAGTGATTGCAGTCATAGCCATGTAATTGAACACTGTCATCATTGGTACTAATCATCTATTCAGTTGCATGGAGCACACTTTTATTTGGCTCAGTGTCACCAATAGATTGCTAGTCTCGCCATAAGTGATGCAGGGCAGTGAATGTACTGAAACTGGGTTGATGCCTTTGCGGGCATAATGACCATTGCTACCGAAACAAATGATAGTCTTGCCACACCAACAAGCTCACTGCATCACCATTAATGGCACATTTGTTGTCGCTAATTGTGAATATAGGCAAAATGTCTTCCTGTGATGACATCTTTGCAATTTCCTCGACCAATTAATGTCTTTCTGACTGCTTCATGTAGCATTTTGTAGTGCTCGATCAGTTTAATTAAGCATTATCCAAAATTATATTTGATGCATTTTCTTGGTAGATATTGTCGGCTAATCGTGTCCTCCAAATGTTCCTTTCTTGCGAGCCTTCTTTTTAGGTGAGTAATTGGCACAGAATGTAATATCGAACTCGTCTCATGTCGACTCTTATCAGCATTCATCCAATTCACACTGAAGCCGTAACCAGCGTGGTCGGCAGGGCTGAATTGTTGTGCTCCGTGTTTTACTTGATCTCATTGATTACTTACTCGCGAGCCACCGAACAACGCAACACCAGTGAGTCTGTTTCGTGGTACCTTTATGTTCTGACAGTGTCCATTTTATCAGGCTGGTCTATGCTTGGGATTTCGATCGGGTGCATTTGTCTGGCTACTTTCAGCAAGGAACAAGGTATCACTGCCATCGCATTATGCGGAGTCTACGAATTGGTGTGCAATCAAAAAGTAATTATACACATGCACTCGGTAATGAGCCTAATGAGTGTTGCTTCTTGTTCGATTTTCATTTACAGCTGCATCAGTTCAGTGTTCGATCACTGTGCACCTATATAGGCCACAAAGGAATATTGAAAGCATCTTGTCCCAAATGGATTAAGGAAATGGCACTACGAATTGGCCTGCTCATCATGTCCGCGCTCTTAATGGTGCTTATTCGATTGCGCGTCATGCAGTCCCAATTGCCCGTCTTTACAAGGTGAGTCATTGACTTACAATACTCTCGAAGCCGGACAGTCCCGGCAAGTACTGAGACCTAAGTGGCCCATTAATCATCATAACAATAATAGTTTTTGTCCTAT
The DNA here is from genome assembly GCA_023373905.1 of Rhizoglyphus robini. Taxonomy (NCBI): domain Eukaryota; kingdom Metazoa; phylum Arthropoda; class Arachnida; order Sarcoptiformes; family Acaridae; genus Rhizoglyphus; species Rhizoglyphus robini. The sequence continues at coordinate 4,370,575 of JAKIJQ010000001.1, read as the reverse complement.
CTAGGATTAGATTTACTCATTAAATTAATAGTGAACTTTATTTAACAATTTGATTGCACTTGCCTGACAAATGGCACTTGATTACCTCGATTACCGTTTGCCGGTTTGGATCGAATCAATTAGTTCTAATTCAAATTATCTTTCAGATTCGACAACCCAGCGGCATACTCACCAAGTCCAGTCCGGCAAATGACCCATAACTATTTGTTTGTTCTCAATGCGTGGCTGCTGCTTAACCCAATGGATTTGTGTTGTGACTGGACAATGGGCACCATCCCTTTGGTGCAATCGTTCACTGACCAGCGCAACCTTGCCACAGTACTTTTCTACCTCACCCTTTGTGCACTTACTTGGAAGGCACTCACTACTGCAGATGGCTCTGATTGCGCGGTCATCCTCACAAGTTTGTCGCTTATCATTTTGCCTTTCCTTCCGGCTTCGAATCTCTTCTTCTACGTTGGTTTTGTCATTGCAGAGCGAATTCTTTACATTCCTAGTTTTGGCTTCTGCTTGCTGGTCGCCTTCGGAGTGTGCAAACTATCCGACTGTATTCTACAAAATGCTATTGCTCGCAAGGCGACAAGGTTTATTCTTTCGATTGCTTTTTTTCTGGTGCTTAGCAGTCATTGTTGGAGGACTATTTTGCGCAACCAGGACTGGAAGACCGAGTACAATTTATTCGCATCGGGCATTCGATCCAATCCTCGCAATGCAAAATTATTTAACAATGTGGGTCATGTGCTAGAAGCTGAACAGCGCTACCACGAGGCTTTAGAGTATTTCCTCAATGCCACTCACATTCAACCTGATGATCTTGGTGCTTACTTGAATGTTGGAAGAACTTACGCAAATCTGAAAAAGTTTGATTTGGCAGAACAGCATTTCCTGAAGGCAAAGGACCTACTACCTATCGCCGAAGCAGGACATAAAGGAAATTTTTATGCTCGAATTGCTCCTTCACATCTTAACCTGTTCATCAACTTGGGAAACCTTATTTCACAAAACAACTCTAGACTGGCAGAAGCGGAACAGCTGTACCGACAGGCCATTCTAATGAGACCGGACTACGTAGAAGCTTACATTAATCGGGCTGAGATTCTTCTCAAAATGAACCGCACCGAAGAGGCGGAAAGTGTGTATCAAACTGCACTGCGCTATGACAATCGAAATCCGGACATTTATTATAATGTAAGCAATTTGCACTCGATAACTTGCTTAGTTGTGCACTAGTAATCTTCTTTGTGCTTTGCTGCTTCTGAACGAATTCAACTTTTCCAAATGAGCTAACGTTATTTTAGTTAGGTGTTGTGGCTATTGAGACTGGCAATTTACACAATGCGATCGTCTACTTCGACAAAGCCATTCGGATTAATGGCAACCACCAAGTAATGAATCACTTCTGGTCACTAACTCTAGCTGACTTAACATAATTTTATCCTTGCAGCAAGCCTTACTCAATTTCGCAATTGTGGTTCAGGACGCCGGGAGAGAGGAACTCTTTGACATTGCTGAGAAACGATTGATGAAACTATTGAGAATGGGCTTCGCCAATGAACGAGTGTATTTCCACCTGGGCATGATTGCAATGCGCTACAAGAGACACGACGAGGCCGAGAAGTGGTTTACAAGTGCAGTGCAGCTTCAAAGACACTTTCGAAGTGCCACTTTCAACCTTGCTCTTCTACTGTCCAACACGAATCGACCTTTGGAGGCTCTGCCTCACCTACACCGTTTAGTTCTTTATCACCCTGACCATCTTAAAGGGCTTATATTACTGTGTGACATATTGATCAATCATGCCAAAGACATGGCCCAAGCCGAGATTTGTTATGATCGTATTCTTAAGCTAGACCCAGTGAACATTCAGGCGAAACACAACCTTTGCGTGGTTTATGTAGAACAAGGTCAGCTCGACAAAGCAGAAAACTGTTTACTTGAAGTTGCTCAAATTGTACCTCGCCAAGACTATGTGGATCGACACCTCAAGATTGTTCGGTTACGAATATTGAAGATGAGGCAAATTAAATGATCGATACAATCTTCACACTATCTAACCCATATTGTTTGATATATTTTTCTATCTGTGATCTACTTCGGTATTATTTATTATACATTACTTGATAGCAATAAAATTGATTTATATTTGTTACTGTGGTAGTTTTTCGTTCGATTTATTTAGAATTCAGTTTGAACACCGTACTCTTCGATGATGATTAAAGTCATTAAATGATTATTTTATTATTATTTTGTTTATTTTATTTACTATATCAATTCAACATCCCCATTTACAGAGGGTGTTGTTGTTCGACGGCATCCCAACAAATTCACCGGGTATCATCGTGGATATCTAGTGAGTACAAATCTAACTGCATGCAGTTTTACTTTATATCTTCGATCTGTCGCTTTTATTCAAAAAGTGACTTAGGCCATATGCCTAATACTCTGACAACACCTCAGGGTAGAAACTTGGTCTGAAATCACATGCTTGCTATTTCTGGCTCACATTCCTTTTGAATTGTAGTCGAGCACGGAATAAAAGAATAATTTTTATTTTCAGAATCAACTTCAAGTGTATATAGAAGTTATAGAATTATATTAGATGCATCAGCACGTTCATTTTTGGAGCATAATGGTTTAAGTAAAATTTATCCCCTGGATGGAGCCACTAGTAAACGAAAACAAAATCACATGGGTACCTCGCTGCAAATTTAGTATAATTTATACAACCCAATACGATGCTTTCATAAGATTTTCTGAGAAGAATGTCTGAACAATCAATCGATCAACAGTGAACTCGTAGTAAATGCTACCATTACTAGTTAATGCTAGAAAAATACATACATGACTATGACGATTTTATATATTTACAATTTTGAGGAATTTCACATCAATTTTGTATTTACTGTTTGTCAAATATGAACCTGAGAAGATTATTCAACTCTTTTTGTCAAATTAATTTATCTTGTACCAACGATAAATTAAGAGTTCCAGTATTTAAGGTTAATGCTTCAAGCATCCATGTGATCAAAAGTCCTAATGAATTCTACAACACTTTAAAGGTTGGAATTTTCTATAAAAGCTTTGTTGTTTATCTTTTATTTATTGTTTTTAGGTGCTGGCCAATCAAAGCACTAAGCGAATATGCATTTCATCTCTATATATTGGGACAAGTCATCTTGAGAAAGATTTGGTTTGTTACTAAGGTTTTTGGACTAAAGATAACGTTTGTTTTTATAATTAAAGATTCATTGTTTATCTGAAACGAAGTCAAAATATAAAGATTTGGATATGACGATATTACTTGATTATAATCGTGCTACGAGAGAAACTACTACATTTAAAAATGGTAAAAAAAATAGAGATTCATCGAAAATATCACTATTACCATTGGTTTGCAAAGGCGCTAATGTCAATTTTTATCTAACTTCAAAATTGAGTGGATGGCGCAATTGGATTCAAAGAAAGCAAAAATGGAATGAACTGAGCTCATTACATCATATGAAATTATATATATTTGATGATAATCTTGTTATCAGTGGAGCCAATCTTAGTGACACATATTTCACGAACAGACAAGATCGTTATGTACTAATTCGAAATTCTCCTCGAATTTGTGACTATTTTGATCAATTGATAAAAACGGTATCAAAGTTTTCTATGTTCTTACAAAAAGATGGCGAATTTTCATTAAATTGTGGTTGGAAATTCGATCCCAGAAAATATTCTCACCAGTCTTTGTTTCAAAAGTGTGCTCAACAAGAAATATTGCATTTGAATGAAAAATTTAATTTACAAAATCCAGATCTAAAGGAAACAGACACAATCGTGTTTCCATTGTTGCAAATGAAATCAATTGGCATTAACGATGAAGAACAATTTACTTCAGGTTTAATTCAAAGTTTGCCACAGCAATCACTTCTTCATATGGCAACAGGCTACTTCAACCTAACAAAAGCGTATCAAGCCATTTTGTTATCCCGACCAAATAAGAATCCAATATCGATTTTAATGGCTTCCGAAGAAGCCAATGGATTTTTCAATGGAAATGGAATCTTGCGATATATTCCATTAGTCTATACTCATTATGTAAAAAGTTTTCTCAAACGAATACATCAAACGAATGACATAGGCATTTGGTATTATAGTCGACCTGATTGGTCATTTCACGCTAAAGGAATTTGGTTGTTTAACCCTCACTTTTTCATGACTATCATCGGTTCAACCAATTTTGGATACCGTTCTGTTTATCGCGACAACGAAGCACAAATCGTTATTCTGAGTAAGAATAAACAACTTGAACAAATGTTTCACGATGAGCATCAATATTTAATAGCAAATTCAAAGCCAATTCTCGATCAGAATGAAGATTTGCCTAAGGTTCCTTTTTGGGTGTCGTGTTTTGCAACCTTTTTTCGTAGTTATTTCTAGTTGTTTTGTGACTTTATAGATCGAATGATTTATTTATTATATTAAATTGATTTAGTAAATGTTGACTTTTTGAAGCAACTCGTGGTTTATTACTAAAAACCTTGCAAGCACCAAATATGAGGTCAAATTGATTTGGTCAATTGAATTTCCTCATTTCACTGTTAATCATTTAATGTAATGTAAACAGATTGGCCGTTACGATCAGTTTGTCCGCAAGAACACAGTTACTACTAGTAGTAGCAATTGTTCGAGTTTGTTTTTGCATTGGCCCATTGCAATTGTATAACTACATCCACCAAGGAGGGAGAGTCACTTTGGTCTCAATTTGATCGGTATCTATTTTGGGCTAATCGAATAAATATCAGTTTGGGTAACGATTGACTAGTAATGTAAAGTGAAGTACTGGTGAATAAGTTACCATAGCTAGCGTTTATTGATTGTAGTAAACAGTAGTCTGGATGAAAGTGACTGAATCAATGAAAGATTGACTGTTTACTTGTTTGTGCCACCCATCGATGCGTGTTTGTCTCTGCTTATCGCCTCTCGAAAACAACAAGATAACACGAACAATTGTGTTACACAGAGTATAGTGTGCAGTGAGCACTGTCACAGCGTCCTCATGGAGCGAGACTTTCTACGATGCTTGAATCGAGCCCTTTTGTGGCTGCAGCATGTTCTCTGCGAGCAAGTGGAATAGTCCATTTTGCGCATTTATTCATCTCTTCCTATTCTCTCGTTGGTTATGGCCAGTGGCTACCTTGAACAAGAGGCGCACTGGAGAGACGCATCCCGTGATTGCATGTCGGCACTCACGTCGAACTGTATCGAACACAGCTCTACACCGATAGACAGTTATATCGCGTTTGATGGCTTTTGAAAATGTTATTTCGCTGAACCATCTTGCAAGACATTGCCTGACTTACAAGTGACAACACAATCCACTTGCAGTGATGCTAATTTTGTGATAGTGCACTTTATCTACACTGGGTCAAACAGTAAAACAGTTATCTGTTAATTTGTTGCTGTGTGTTGCGTTTGATTCGAATCAATGAATAATTTTGCTTGTCTCCAAGCCGATGACGATAGAGCAAGCAAATGATTCATTTGCCATATAAATTGGTGAACGTCTTGAATTATTTGTGAAAGTCGCATCATTTCTGATTTGTTGTGTTTATTACTGACAGTAAATCGTTGACCAATTTTTGTATAAGTTACAATGGCAGAGAAAGAAGAGATTGGCTTCATGAGCCAAATCCGACGACTGTCCCGTCGACTCTCAGGCACTATTCTTTCCGCCGATGCTCGAGATGTGAAAGCCTACTTGATTCGAAACGACAAGAAGAATATTTTCTCCTTCGACAATGAAGATCAAATGCGGATCGGTATAAAGTGATTTGGTCAATATGTTCACTCATTTTATGTGTTTTCCGTAGGTGGAATTGTACTCAAGGAATTGGCTGAGGAGTATGGTAAGTTGTCTTGTCTTGTGCAATTGTTGGTTAACCACTGACTCTTATCTCGTAGGGACCCCCCTTTACATTTACGACGCTAATCGCTTGGTGGACAACTATCATCTATATTTGGGATCATTGAAGAATGTGAAAAATTTCATGCTTTGTTACGCAGTTAAAGTAAGTCGTAAGCGCTAATCGATTCATGCTGACAACATTTTAATACAGGCAAATCCCAACTTGGCTCTGTTGAATCTTTTCTACAACCTGGGCAGTGGTTTCGATGTGGTCTCAGGAGGAGAGATTTCGAGATGCTTGGCTGCAGGGGTTGACCCGGCGAAGATCATTTTCAGTGGATGTGGTAAAATAACACAACACAACTTGCAGACGATTCAATTTGTTTTGTTTACAGGTAAATCCTTGGAAGAGATTGATTTTGCTGTCAAGTCGGACATTCAATGCATCAACGTGGAGTCGTGGGAAGAGTTAGATCGAATCGAGAATGTGGCCAACAAGTATAACAAAGTGCAGAGCATCTCGATTCGAGTCAACCCGGACCTCAACTTGGATGGTGAGTTTGACTTTGCCTTGTCATCCCTGTAACTGTAAACCTCTGTTTGTCGCTGTTCGAGTAGGTCATTCGCATCCTAACATTTTAACTGGTTCCTCAGGTCACAAGTTCGGTGTGCCAATATCGGATGCTCTTGAGATCTACAGTCGAGCTAAAGCATCGGCCAACCTTAAGATCAAAGGAATCTCTTGCCATTTGGGATCGAACATTAATCAACTGGAGCCATTTATAGAGGCTCGAGATAAATTACTGCATTTGGCTGACGAACTGCGTCAAGAGTCACGCATTTGTGTGGAACACATCAACCTGGGAGGAGGGTTTGCCGCGCAAATAGATTCAAACATTGAACAACCCGACATTCCTCAGTGGGTTGAGAAACTGGCTAAGCCAATCACCGAAAGAGGCTTGAAGCTTGTCCTTGAACCTGGCAGGAGTTTGGTGGCCGACGCAGGCGTTTTGCTTACCAAAGTGGAATACATCAAGACCTCTCACAAGGAAGTGTCCGGCACCACTTCTCCCAGGTCAGGCTCCTTTATCGGTGGAAATCCACATCACCACGTGAAGAATGTTTCCACTAAGACATTCGCCATCGTAGATGCAGGATTTAATGATTTCGGTCGAACTGCGTTGTACGGACAGCAACACAACATAGTGCCTACCCATTTGAAACATGATCAAGAGGCCGGATTGACCGCCGAGTTCAAGTATGACGTGGCTGGGCCCATTTGCGAAACGACTGATGTCTTCTATAAAGACCTGGTGCTGCATCAAAAGTTGGAAGAAGGGGATTACGTAATCATTGCTGACAGTGGTGCTTACGGTAAGTTGCATGGTGTTAGGAAGTCAATTAACTTATGACCAATTACTTGCATAGGCTCCTCGATGTCTAGCAATTACAACACACGAAACAAGGCAGCGGAAGTGATTATCACCGATGGACACCCAGCGGTGGTCCGTGAACGTGAACAATACCAAGATCAATACTCGAAAGAAAAAATCGTTCATGACTTGAAGTTGAAAACACTCAACATCCTAGAAGAGGCCGAAAGTCAAGAAGATTTGGCTAATAATAACGCTTAAAACCTTTTTTTGTCTACTTTAATGAAACAAAAATGTTTTGTTCAAAATATTGAGATTATAATCAATAAAAAATAAGCAATCATAATTGCGCAACACATGTACAGACAGCTTTGTACTCAAATTGTACGTTTAGAGGTGACGACATAGATGAGATGAACGTTAAAGAGTGTTGATTTACAATGCAAATGTCCAACAATTAATAGCGTTTATAATTTTGCTGGCGATACTTGTCGCCTCTATAGTTGCTACTAGTTCCGTTGTTATTACTTTGTGAAGGATGAGCCACATAATCGTTAGTGTAATAAGACGGAATGTTAGGTTGACCATGTTGTTGCTGCTGTTGAGGCTGCTGTAGTTGGGGCTGCTGTTGTTGAGGCTGCTGTTGTTGCTGAGGACGAGGGTAATTAGCATAAGCCTGCTGCTGGTAATTCGACTGATAATTTGGCTGATAGTTAGACTGGTAGTTAGACTGGTAGGTCGATTGGTAATTCGCCTGGTAATAATTGTAACTCGATCCTTGACGTTGGTCTCGATTGTTCCGGCTGTTGTAATTGTTGTTACCACGACCGCGTCTATCGTAATTGTTGCCACCTCGGGACCCATTTGATTGAAAACGATTGCCTTGACGATAATTCGGGTTTTGGTCGTACCCGTATTGATTATGATAAGTATTTCTATCTCGAGATGAAGAATTTTCAACCATTCGATAACTAGATCTGTCGAGATAAGCCTGGTTTTGTCGACGATTCATGCCAATCGCAGGACGGTAATTGTCAAATTGGTTTAAATCGCTTGGCTTCAATACAGGAGGGGGCATTGTAGCATTCTTCAAAAGAACGGCAGGAAAAACAAAGCTACTTTCGTATTGGGGATCGGTAAACTCGCAGCATAAAATGTTCTTGTAAGTATCGGAGAAAAGTTGACTTTTCTTCAAATTTCCTGCAAGTAACTTAACAGAACCATCGCCCAAAGGAATAGGCTCATCAATTTTGTTAGAATCGATAACTTCATTGAAAATTGGAGTAAAAAAAGGATGACTTTTGGAGACAAAAATTAAATGTCCGCCGAGACTATTACGGGACGTTTCCTCTTCAGTGAGATCGTCATAAACATTTTTCAATGCATTAAATAGGCGATCTTCATCAATAAAAGGGAGAAGTGCAACTCCCATCCAAGCAGCCCTTTTTCCATTAAGGTCAATCTTAAATGAAGTTGGGTAAAAATCTATAATTGTGGATTTTAGGTTGGTCATTAAATTGCGCCAAGTTGGTGGCAAATTATTAGAAGATGCCGCTGGAAAGACGCTCATCAGTTGTTCCAAAGGTCTAAATGGCTTTGCTGAAGAGTCGAATTCGACACTAATCTTAGAGACCTCTTGAAAGTCGCTAGCAAAAGGAGCATAATGAAAAGGGTAGAACCATTTCCAATCGGGACAACCCTGGTAATAGTAGAGCAAAACCCAACACAGTCCTTTGAAATACTCGTCAGCAACTTGTCGGCCAATATGAGAAACGGAATTGCAGTCAAACTTGTGCAAATAATATCGATCTTTCCATCCCTCATTATAGAGTTGAACAGGATCTTCTGGTTCTGGATCAGAATCCTCTTCTGCATGAGTTCGCTTCAAACCTTTTGAAGCATCTTGAGGCTGTTCGGCCCCGTCGGCTTTACTAACGAGCATTGCATTGAGTCTTTCGTTGGGAGGACCAGTGTTTGTGTTATAAGTCATCCTTACTTTAGAAGCTTCTTCTCTAGCATTTTGAAATGCTGCGGGTTTCACATTACGAGATACGGCTTGAGGATTAAGCCATTTAAGATCCTCGTTCGTTCTCATTAGTTTCCTTCGTTTATTTCTTTCTTTGAAATTAAGATCATTACGTTGTCTTTGCTTGAAAATTTCATCCTCAACTTGTCCTAATTCATGAAGTACTTGTTGTGCACGATCTTTATTGACATAACCGTCTTTTGTAAGATATATTTCATTTGAATCACAAGGATTCTCCATCACATACTTGTAAATCATAATCAAACGGTCAATAGCATTTTCACGTATCTCAAGTGAGGGCAAATGAGGCAAAAAATCGTTACCCACGAAAAAACATAGAAATACGTAGTCGTCAATGAAACGTTCAAAATCCAGATTAACTTTAGATTTTTGACTTTCTTTTTCGAGATATTCTCTAAGAACATTTAGACGAATGTAAATAAAATCAGTGGGAATGGGAATAAGAAGATCTTCAGGTGGCTTCTCTTCACCTGTACATTCCTTGAGTTCATGCCCGAGTTGTCCACATAAATCGCAAGGTCTAGGTTGATTGGGCTTAAATTCTTCACGTAGAATGGTAAAATTTGGCTCGTGTGTAGACAAACCAAGCATAATCAAATCAGCATCAGCCCCATATAAGCAGTGTGACAAATCTGGATTGAATTTCTCGTCAGCCTTTTGCCTACGAATATAATCCATAATTTTGTGTTCACCCTCACCGGGAACGGAAGCATCGCTCAAAATAATTACTAAATCTTTAGGCCAAATGCCGTCTTTATCGATGAACTCAGAACTGAGTCGTCGGTTAATCCAAGTTCTCAAAGCATCACTTAAATTGATCATGAATTGAGTTCCAGGAGTAATAACATTAGAATCAAAATGAGCTTCTTTGGATTTTTCTTTAACATCAATTCCACGTTCCTTTAAGTCGTCCTTTACCTTTTGAACTTCAATTATCTTTTCATAAGATTCCTGAGCAGCTCTGAATCGACGAGATCGTTGCTGATTCATTTTGGCACGAGGAGCTACACCATCAACAGCCATGTACAAGAGTTTCTTTGGCTTTACAATGCGCAAAATATCTTCGACATACTCGAAAATAGCCAAAAACATTTCTTCCTCTGTCCCAGGAGGTGGCTTGTTTTCTGGATGACTGCAAGGATGAATGATGCCATTCATGTCAAGATACAAATTGTCGAAATGAAATTGGCCTTTTACACCATCGTCACATTGCACCACTATTGATGGATACTTGCGCGAAAGCCACCGAAAGAATGCCGGAACTCCCATAATCAAAGTCTTTTCAAATAAGAAATTTTCAAATTTGTGATTTAAATGCAAATAGAATCACATAAACACGAAAATAGAATTTAGATGTTAATTTTTCGATTCGGTTATAACCTACAAAGATTTGTTAGAACAAAATTGGGTAGAAAAGTGAAGATAAATTCAAGTCGAAAAAAACTTCACAGATAACTTGTCTTGTCAAACGAATCGAATCGAGACAACACTAATATGAGAACGCATTGTTCTGTGCAGTGATTGTTTTTGGGCAATTCACAACTATAAAAAATAACTACTTCTGTGTTGTAAAACAAAGACATCATACGTGAAAGAAATAAAATGGGGCAAAACTGCCCACATTTTTATTTTCTGAATACGCGAAAGAATCAACTTTAGAAAGACATCCAAAGAGTCTGTATAGATGTAACACGTGCCTTACTGAGCAGTGTTTTCGTTTTGTACAACGTTGCTTCTATGCATTGCATACTGCTTGTATACTGATTGTATATTATTGTGATCCATTCTCATTCATAAACGATAATTAATTATGTCCAGTGAAAACGAAAATCGCTTATTTGACTCAAGTGATGAATCATGCGAGGAAGATGAAAAGCTTGATGTATTGAATGTCGAAAATAATTATGCAAAAAAATACAATGATTGGCGACGTAAGGAAGAACTACAAAAATTAAAAGATAAATATGGAGATAACCTTGATATAATGTCGGAAATTGAAAATGACTCTGGCAGTGGAAGTGACGACGAAGGATCGGACGAAGAAAGCGATTCAAGTGATTCTTTGAGCGACGATCAATTCGACGAACAATTTTTGAAAGTTTATTCTGCTTTGAAATGCAAAGATCCGGAAATTTACGATAAATCTTTTAATGTAGTAAAAGATAATGCAGAGGATAATTCTGCTAATAAGTCGAAGAAAATAAAACAGGACAAATCAGAAAAGTTTACTCTTCAACAATATCATAAAAAACTGATTGAAGAGAAAAAGGGAATTACTGAAGAAGATGAGTCAATGTTGCATCGTCAACTGGATGATGAATCTGAAGAAAAGCCAAATGGTTACTATGAGGAATTGTATAATATTCGAAGGGAAATCAAGGATATTGTCAATCAAGGGAACGAAGAGGAAGGTGAAAGTGATAATGACCAGTTTTTTTCTGTAAAAGGCAACAACCAGTCAATTGGCAACAAATCAAAGCCTATTTCATCTCAGAAAGAAACAGAACAAATGATTTCAAAAATATGGCACAACAAGCAGTTGGACAAAGGCGACGACTTCTTAAAAGACTATATTGTCAACAAAAGATATCTAAATGAAAGCCAATTATCCAGTGTAAAGAAACTCAATCAGGTTGAAAATCGTTTTGGTGGATTTGACAATGAAGAAGATGGTGAAGATGATAGCTATTTAACGGACTCTGACGAGGAAAGGGAGGAGACTGGTCAGTCGCAGGTTGAAATTGCAAATTATCACTTCGAAGAGCCTGATGCCAATGTGATCAAAAGATATCCTCGCTCTATTGGTTCAATTCGGGATACTATAAACAAGGATAAAAAGTCACATCGAGCTGAAGTAAGAGAGAAAAAGAAAAAGGAAAAAGAATCCGAATTAAAAAGACTGCGAAAATTAAAGCGAGAAGAAACTGAAAGCAAAATTAAAAAACTTAAAAAAATATCTGGAAATCAAAACATTGACATTAAAGACCTTGATTTGAATGTTATTATAGATGACGAAAACGAATTCGACCTAGAGAAGTATGACCAGAAAATGCAATTGCTCTTTGGCGACTCGTACTATAACACTGATATGGACGAGAGTAATAAGCCTTCATTTGATTATATTCCTGAAATTGACGATGACTTATACGGAGATCAGGTAAATGTTTTTACAATATTACAAAGTTGTCGTATTCTAACGATTTGATTCTTGAATTGATATAGAGTAATGAACATGATATTGATATTAAAGATGGGGGAAAGAAAGCAACCAAGAAAAAGAATAAGAAAGAAATCAAACAGAAAAAGGACATCATGGCCGACGATGATATCGGAATTTATGAAGATCTAATTGGCGGAGATATTGCGACTAGGTTTAAATACAGAATGGTGGAGCCCAATGATTTTGGTCTCACAGACGAAGAAATTCTTCGCGCTGATGATACAGAACTCAATCGATGGTGTTCTCTCAAAAAGATGTCACAATTTCGGTCGAATGAAGAAGAAGCTTACGACAAGAAAGTTTATCTGAATAAAACAAAAAATTTGGATCTAAAAAAGAAAATATTCCAAAGCATTTATGGAGACAAGTCTCAAAGTGAAGACAATAATCAACACCAAGAAGACGAAGCGGAAATCAATCATGTTGATGATAAGGTTGAACTAACAAAAAATGAAGACGTCTCACAGAAAACGAAAAAAAAGGGAAAGAAGAGAAGAAATAAGAAAGTTGCAAACAAAACAAGTCAAATGAGCCAGAAAAAGAATTGTACTAATCCAGACGAGGCAGAAGTTGGTAAGAACGTCGCTAAAAAGCAGAGGAAACGAAAACGAAATTCAGCACAAATTAGCAAAAAGGACAACCAAGGAGAAACCATTCCCGATGTGACTGTTCAAAGACTTAAAGCATATGGCATGAGTAACCGAGAAATTAAAAGAATGAAGCTGAACAAGTGAATGGCCCGTTGAATTATTATTATTATTTCAATAAAATTCTCTACATTAAGTGTGTAACAGTAAATTTTATATTCATAAAAAGGGTACTCTCTCGGTGACCACATTGGGTGCACTAATCAATAAAACTAAAATTATGGTAAGCATCACAACAATTAGGATATAAATGGCAAGTAGAAAGCTCTTGAAGCCAGTTCCAGACGATGTTGCTTCCTTTTCGATATAAATTCTCTCTCCATTTCGCATTTCATGTAAAGCAATATCCGATGTTTCTAATGCAAAATATATTAGAATTTGTCAAACAAGAGCAAAAAGCAAATATCATATTGAAACAAATCTTACTTGAATTATTTATACAAGAAGTGTGAAATTGGAAGATGAAATGTGCTACCACGTGAAAGATGATCCAGGCCATCACAACGTAAAGAAATGATTCAGGCAAAGCAGCAACCTTTAGCCTCGAGGCCAATAAAATAGCAGCAGCTGCTGTAATGTGGCCTGCATTTCCCCCGAACCAATGCATCCAGTTAAACATCCAACGATTTGCAGCGTCTGGATGGGGCCTGAAGAGAGCCCCGAGAGGATTCAGTAAGGCAAAGGTGAATGCAATTGAACCCAAAATTTGGTGAGCGCCCTGTTGACAACAGTAAATAGAATTGGTCAGTGGAAAGAATAGTTCGATAACTTAAAAACTTACAAATCGATAGCCACCAACGTAATAAAAGATACAGATCTGAGCAATTATCATCAAAGTAACGCTGAGCACCATAAGACTTCGGTGAAACTAAGGTTAAATAACAAAAGTAAGCTTAAAAGCAATCAAAGTATTAACGCAAATACCGCAAACCAAATTTTGACTCCACACATTAACTTATGATTCCAGGCATCTTTAAAGTATCGGGCGAATATAATAGCCACACTGACAGTTGCAAGCCATGAGATCACCATTAACGAACCTTGATAATGACAAATGACAATTAACCCTCAACCAACATTCCTTAAGATTTAAAAAAGTTACAAGAAATTTTCCATTCAAAGAGATTCTTTGTCGGAAAGTGAATTGAAGTGCCACTTACCATGAATTCGAATTAGATAAGTCAAATCACGAGATACTAATTGTCCAACTGAGGCCAAATCAACAGCTTCAGAAGATCGAGTCCTCAAATCATGATAACTTTTGTCACCATCGTCACTTTCCATTATACCATGCGCAAGTAAAATGTGGTATTTTTTGTTGATGAGATCGAATTCTTTTGCATTGACAAGTAGGTTTCTTTCGAGTTTCCATTTGCATGTAATAATTCCATCATTGAATTGGCCCAACGGGTCTCGAATCACATTTGGTAGATTCAAAAGTTCATTCGACTTGCCGTGATTATAGCTGAGTGAAACTTTGACTTTGCCCGTGGAATCAGTGAAACAGTCGACCACCAAGTCATCGCCCATTTTATCGTCCTCGGAGAAAGCCATTGAGAAGTATTTGCTCTTGTAGTCAGAGGTAGGTTTAGCATACATTGTGAATTCTGTATCGCTTTGTTCCTGTCGAGCTGCGATAGATCGAACTAGATAATTAGCAAATTTAAGGAAAAATTCATTTAAAATACCTGTGAGCAAGGCTTGACATGTTTTGGTTGTTAAGCAATCTCCGCTTCCGCCTAATCCAAGGCACACTCGATTTGCACAACTTTCATAGTCGATCAGTGAAGATGACAATGGTTCAGTAGTACTTGGGTCGTTACTCAAAGCATGATAGCTTTGCAAATATTCCCTCTGATCAACTTTGAGACCATTTAGGAAATAAGCTGGCTCTGAGGTGATCTGGTCCCAATAAGCTTGTTTCACTTGCACGACAGTTCCTTTGAACACAACACTGCCATTGAAACGAGCGGGAGGTGTCCATACAGTGGTTACTTGTGTTTTGGTTTGTCCACTGGCATGAGTCCAAGTATTCTAGAAGAGACAGTCAGTATGCCATTTCAATTCAACAAAGACAAACTCACACTCTTGCCAGATTGACAAGATTTCACTTGAGTGCCTTCAGAGCGGGAAAACTCGCCATCGATTATTTTCTCGAAATCGTCCGCGTCCCTGGCTTGAACAATGAATCCAGCAAAGGTGACTTGAGAGGTGGCAACGAGATTCACCACAATTTGTCCCTCCATGTTTTCATTATGAATCAACTTGTATGGTGAGTTGGCGTTTTGTCTGCTTCCATGCCCAGGGATGAGAGAAGTGCACACATTCTTGTTATTTGGTGCCCCGCTGCTGTATGCACACACTTTGAAGGTGTTCACCGACAAAGCGATTAGGAACAAAAGTGACCACTTGAACTGAGACATTTTGGTGACCTAAATCGGAAGATCAAATAGATGAGTTTGCCTGTAATGAGAAGATATTAGTTTGTTGTACAATCAAGTATGAATGGGACTATTAATGAGTCACTAGTTTGCACTAGTTACTGAATAACTAAATAAAGACACTCCTCCACAGATTGTAAAATATATAATCGAAACGTGCTTTTACCTAGTTGTCGCTTCAGACAATTGTGGCTAATACATAAATTGACTGGCAACGACATGGAATATAATACAATGAGACAATATATTCTATAGAATTGAAACTAACCAAGTGCAATTGGCACATACATAATTCAATCATTCAATCAAGAATTGAACAAAGTAGTTACTACATCTTATCCACAAACAAATCGCTTTAGCTTGCAAATGCACCATAAATAAAATAAAAGGAAACGCATCAAAGCTAACATAGTGGTCGATTGAGGAGAAATGTACCAAGATCAGAGCTTGTTCAAGGTTTAAGAGAAGTGCAACGGTTGGTTAGATACACTAACAAGTTTGTTACCAGTCGCCGAATGGTTGCAACTTGCAAGTGTCACTCGAATTGTAATGATTGTCCCCCAAGGTGGAGAACAGAGTTCAGTCTAGTGATCGATAGTAATAAATTAGTCGACTCAGTTAATTGCTTCTCACGGTACTGACCGGCAGACCGGCCACTGCACTGCCACAATGGAGCCATTAGCAAGCAAATATTGCATTTAGGCTAATTAAACAGACAAGCAGAACATTGCGACAAGCAGCTAATTCGACTGTTTGAAATAGTCCCATCTAATTGAAACGATGAAGCATATATATTTTATAGCGCAATACTGCAATGAACAATGTGCTTGTCACGAAAGTCACAAGAAGTGCCTCTCGTGAATCGAACTGTGTCAGTGAACCCAGACATTTGTCTTCGATGCCATCGAACGAAACAAAACCACCAAGAGGAGAGACAATCAGATTGAACGGCCAAATGAATAAATCTCACTGTCATATATTATGAACGTGTACAGGACGGATGACCTTTTCGGAAGGATACAGCATCGGACACAATCGAACAAAGTTCGTTTGCATCCCAACTGGTCATTCCGATTGTGTGGTCAATGTTGATTTGATCAATAGCGCATACTTGTTTGACCGATAAGGCGCAATAAACAAAAGAATGCAAATATGCCTTGGCCATTTAGCCAAACAAACAGAAACATTTGATGTTTAAATACATGAATGTGCACTCAGCAGGTATCGAATCAATTCTTTGCACAGTCACAAGTGAAACTACACATTGCACTCGCCAATGACTAAACGGCCAACATAATTATTGACTACAATGAAGATTTGATTAAGATGGAAGGCTTGTTGATTTCTTTCAATAGCGATATTCAATCAAAAGAAGTACACAAAGAAGCAAATTAAATATTTACAAACATAAGAAAGTGGCTTGCAAAACAGTAGAACAGTAAAATAAAAATAATGTGAATCATATGATATTTAAAATAAATTGTGACAGAGAAAGGAAATGCACGAAGGCACAAATTACACACAAAATGATAAAACTCGACGGAAATGGATGTGGATTGAGTGCTGTGTACCCTGATGACAGCCTATGACGAACGAGGGAATAAATAGATCTAAACTTGACTTGGTTCCGATCAGGATGGATGGTAATGATTTGCAAACGAAATTTAGCAAAATTTCAAATAAAAACATGCCACTAATTCAGTCACTGACAATATCACTTGTTTATACGTGCTAATGATGTCAATTTGTCGTTCTGTTCGCTGCAATCCGTGTAATTTGGACACTTTTTTGTTAGGCACAACAAATTCACGCTTAATCACAAACTATGGCTTCACGAAAATATTGAAGATTGAGAACACATTGATGTATTAAGTCACCATGCACATGTTATTGTTGCCATGGCATATGCATAGGTAGTGACAGGCAGAAACACAACAGATCGGTCAAGTTATTAATAACAAAAAACTCAGTAATATTAATTCTTGGCCAATGCAGATTATGACTTATTGTTAATAAGTTATTGATTCATTCATTGAAGTGAAACAAATCAGTTATTGAGATACGTACTTGGTGGGCCGAAAAGCATAAACCAACAAATGCCATAAGTGATTCTAAGTGCAAGTGCATTCGATGATTTTGCCCAGACTTGTCATATTAACGAAAGATCACAGTCCCAACAGGGAGAATGAAAAAGGTATTCAACTGTCAATTAGTTGTCATTGCGAGTTGAGAGGAATGATGATGCTTTTGCAGCTTGATCTGTTTGGTATGTCCACCATTCAATGATTGGTGATAACTCATCACCAGCAAAACAAAACAGTGCTCTGAGGAAACACTGTCGAGTGTTGATCGACAAGAAATAGGTCTACTGAAAAAGTGCACAGACGAAACAAAGTGAATGAAATGATTGAAACAGCAACTCTAGACGACACATGCTCGAGCCCGACGAGTCGACAAGCGAACACTCACAGACAGTTGCTTTTCCACTTATGCAAACTGGCTCACTTTCTTCTGTTGGCTTTCGTTGCATGCATCGCGTTTGCTTTCGTTAGAAATCGATTCGATCGACGATCGTGTCTCCAACACTAATGTTTCCAATTCAGGCATAAGAAACACCGCTCACTGGCGCACTCAGACTTGCCTGGCTGGCTTGTTTACTCTTGTGGGTGTGCATTGGACTTGGGGCAGCACAAGCCCATTGTTCAATGTCAACATAGTTTGGCTCGATAGCGTCAATTCGATTGTTTCTTATCGTGCCACCTTTGTTTTACCTTTCCCGCCACTCAACGACTTCACTTTTTTCTCTCTCGACAGGTCACTTTCATAAAAGGTAATTTTTAGCATCACCACGATGTCTCTAACTTGTTCGGTGAGTTAGCCGATAGTTGGAAGCCCTTCAAAACACTAACGACCGCCAATGGACGGGACAACAAGTGAAGTACGCGAATGGGCGTGTGCTGGCGCCTTAGCTAACAAGTAAACTTTCGATTCATTAATTCCACCCAATGGAGTTAGTATCTGGAAGGCCAATACACTTGTAGTATAATGAGTGAGTAATTGACTCGCAACGTTTCATGTCCTCGACAATGACTCGTTACTCTCTTATCAGATAATGCAACTGTATGACTGAGCTTCATTAATCGACAAGGGTAGCTTATCAATGCTTAAGGTCAAGAACAACAAAATATGAATGAATCTGTTTTAATGTTCATTTCCGTTGAAATTAAGCAATGACTCGGCAGACTGCACAAATCAATTAATTAATTACTGAATGCAACTGATTTCCCAGGCAACTTTGTTACGATTCTGAATTGTAATGGTGGTAGAACAATTCAAACATGCTCGTGTGGACGCCAGTGAAAGAGTTGATCGTTTTCCTGGAAACAAATGTTATTTTCATAATTGCAAATGGCATGCATGCGATTGCCAGTTGGGGATATTGTGTGTGCAACGAGGCCATTCCTATATTACTAGCTTTCAACTCTGCTCAAAGCTTATTATGTCATCGTTTTGTTATTGCGAATATAAATTATAGTCTACAAGTACAGGCATTGATTGCAATTCGTATTGGACACATTCGAAGCGACATCTATTGGGTAAATATTGAGCAACGTTCAAACTGTCTACCATGAATTGCATTGAAGTGAAAACATTTGGCTCTGAGTTTCGCTCAAATTCATAGAAATGTTCGAAGTCAGATTGTGAGTATATGATGATGATGAAGGAATCAATGATTAATGATTCCGATTGGTGTGCAACGAGAATGTATAGAACTGTTTGCTTAAACAATCCTGTGTATGAACAGTATCGCACTGTTAATGATCGTCACTAGACTTTTTTCGTTTTTTCTCATCGTCTCCATCACTTTTGACAACCACAATTCTTTCCAATGGTTTTGTGATTAAGGAGATGATTGTGGTGGTAATTGTAATCACTGAGAATCCAAGCCACAATCCACCGAGGCCACCAAAGTCACAGATAAGTTGAATGAAGGTCATTGCGGGCGAATGACGATAAACTTTGTCAAACACAGGCTTGCGACTAATTTGAATTCCGGTCAGATTCTGGTGCTTGTAGAAAGGAATGTCCACAAACTTTTCGAATTCATACTTTTCTTCAACGCAGTCCGGTTGACACTCGGAAGAGCATTCAGTGCGGTAGTTTGTGAATTGACACTTGTTGATTACTGCACAAAAGCGATCTTCTGGAGCAAGAAGAGCCTTACGGTATAGAAGACCACTTCGAGGTAAACATTTGCATTTTTCGCGGTACTTGTTCATTACGCACTTGGTGAAACAGTCGTCGTACGACTGAATGGCATCTTTGTTGCCTGTGTGTAAGCAGTAAACACATTGGTAATTATACTTGGAGCATAGTGACAACATACCTAGATCGTACTTGAAGCATTTGGTTTGATAAGGCTTCTCCAATAGATACGATATAGTCTTTTGGAAGTTGATCACATAAAATCGCGAGTATTGGTACAGCGAAATTGTAGGATAGAACTCGGGCACTGGAATCATATCCGAAGGATGGATTGAGATGCGAGCTCGGAAATCTCGCTCGAACGGATGTGAAAGTCGAGACTGGTTGAGTGAGTGGCTCAGGTAACTGTGCGGACAATTGTGAATTATGAAATGACTAGATTTAGTGATTAGTATGCTACTTACTAAACCTTGTTGGTTCGTCGTTCGAATGTTTTCGAAGAAATGAAGATCGAAGTCATGAATATATCGTCAAACTCTTGTGATGATCCATTCTTGAGGTCAAGCTGCAGGAAATAAGTGAAACATCGAAATTCGCCATTGATGGTCTCCACTGGTTTGGTGACATTTTCGCACCTGTGCATTTTGTATCCATACTTAGTAGCAGGTGTCGAGTCAAGTAAGCACTCCTCGTGTTCGCTGTGCGAATAATTCTGTAGAATTTCCAAAATGCTTTCGTTTCGGAATATTTTCTCCTCGAAATACTTTTGCATGAGTAAACCTGGCCAAATGAATGTGGTTCGTTTGTGACAATGCTCTACAATTTTTCATAAACTTACCCTCAAGGTTGACTCCGGTAATGTTAATGAAACGTTTTGTATCAGGATTGGTCCAAAAGTTACTGTCATTCCTAGCCTTCATCTCTGCATGGATTCGTTCCACATTTTCAGCATATTCAGGGAATTTTTGAATTACCTTGAAGTACGGGACCACGTCCTGGAAACAAAGAGTAGCACTGGGGTATTGAAACCTATAGTCCTTGGGGTCTTCATTGGAGAATGAAACTGTGGTTTTATAGTCCCAATACTGGTGCAGGGCGATGTTGAAGTGGTAACAAAATCCAACCACACTCACAACGAAAATGATAAACAGATGAGGTCGTGTGCGGACCACTCGTTGACATCTCGACTTGTAACCATCGTCTTTCTTAGGTGGATTCGGTTTAGGAGCTGTTTTTTCTGGAGAGGCATTGTTATTCTTCTCTTCGACGTTGTTGTTTGTAGGCTCACTCTTTGGTACGTTGTTCATCTGAATATCCTCCGCTTGGCTCATTTTAACGATTTGCTTCAATAGAAAACGAAAAAGTCAAATAAGTAAACAGTAAACATTGCCGATTGTTGCGGAGGAATGTTTCGCTCCTGGAAGTTTATTCTGTCGACTAGTATCGAACAGTGTTAGCTAGAGAGGCATTCATATGCATTGATTAGCACTATCGGAACGACTCTTCAGAAGTGCTCCAATCAATCAGTCGACGCAGAGCGAAAGTCAAGACCGTTGGCGCGATAGCATCACTGTTCCTTTCGTCAATGCCACACTATTTAGATGCCTCTGAAGGCATCTGGTATCGGCAATTGCTTTACACCACGAATAAAACATCTCTGCTTATAAATGACTCGACTGGTAACTCGACTAATATATCACTTTTGACACTCGTGTACACATGCGGCCCGTTTATTGCATTCGAAGACGACCTTTAAACATCCTCAATTAATTCACCGAATCGGACACGTAAGAATTAATTAGGGTGAAATCAAAATTTTAAGAAGTGACTCAACGTGGTTAGCCGATTCAAGCAACTGGACTAACAGACCGTTATTAATGGCCATTTGTTCGAAAGAAACTCGACCAATGGTGATCATCATTGAATTAGCCACCCGTGAATGGGGAGTTTACAGTTTGTTGAAGTGATGAGTGAGGCCTTTGTATGCATCGAAGTCGTGTCACGAGAATGCACTTACCTTGTTGTCAGTTTGGTCTCAACGAGCACGTTGTCGCGTCAGATCGCGTGGAGAATCAATCGAAATGGTGCATATCAAGATTTGCAAGATATCATTTACGGTGTTCACGTTCACTTTGGTGCTTTGCTGAGTGAATGTTCAATTGGATGTTGTCAACCACAATCAAACGAAATCGTTTCGATGATCGTCTGAAGGTAATCTTGGCTGGAATTTCTGCAAAGGGTTGCACAGTAGAGATGTCTCGCACTGTCTTACAAATGTGCCTGCAGCTCACTTCTTTACATTTTGTCTTTACGACTGCCCTCCTCCTGAGCGCAGGGTTTCAAAGGACACAAAATGGCTTGATCAGTGCACCATTGCCATTGCACTAGACCAGCCTGTTGCCGCATCCGAATGTAGTCGTTAATCTACGACGCTTTCTTGGAAAAACCTGTTTGCATCCGATGAATTTTAATTAATTTTGTGTCCGTAAAGAATAGTTTGCAATGAGATTGCAATCAAGTGACGATAACAAGTGTACTCTTACTTTCTTTCACTTTTACTGCTAACCCAATGGTAATGTTTACTTTCTCTATCAATTCCCGCCATTTGGCGTTTTCATTGCAAAGATTCCGATCAATAATGAGTTATGTCGAATTAAAACCACAAAGCTGTTTATAGATAAGTCATAAATAAGTTTTGATTGGTCCAATTGACACAATTCCACACATTGTACTACTTCCGAGTCTGGTAAAATTGCTTCCATATTGATTGAAAGACAATTAAAGTGCAAGATAATTGGTTTGGTTACCTTTAGTGACAGGTCCACTCACCGATGACATTCAGTTAGTTTCGATAATCGTTTGTTGGCTTCTAACTGTCAGACAAACTGAGGATGCTTTTCGTGTTGTCTTTCACCTCGCACCACGAGTTCTAATTGATAATCACTTTCTGGAAACGTTTGCTGGCTGGCATCGATTCGTCCGATGTGTGACCGCATTGAAGACAACGTGCAATTGGCAATTGCTTTGCTTACTTGATTGCATCGCCATCTGTTCCTTGGCACTTCATTCTGTCAAGCATAAACATGTTAACCCATGTTAAAAGGATAAAACACGAAAGGCGAATTGCAATTCTTCGTGCCGTCAATTGAAAAGCAAATGAGTAGACCATTAATGAATTCAGTTCAGTTCAATGCTGTTAACAGTTTGAATGAAAAGCAAACATGCTCAGTGTGATGTCTTTTATAATTGGTAATAGGACTTTAATTAGAAAAAATGATTTAAGCTAGACATTGCTTATAGCTAAGGCAGTTTTCACAGTGAAGTAGGACATGGTGAGATGATAATTGTCTCGGTAGCCAATCGAATGCGAGTGCATACTGTTGTCGCAACTTTGTGTTTGCTTGAAACACTTTCTCAGATCACTATAAGTTCAACTTGACCACCACTCATTTGGCCTTGGCAGCTCGATACTCTGGTCGTGCGTTGCGGGCCTTTTCAATATCGGCTTCGGTCAAGAACTTGGCAGTTTCGTCACCGATTCTTTCGTTCAAGTAGAAAAAATCAGATGAAGCCTCACATGGAATGGAATCCGAATCGTAGACACAGGCCAGCTTTGACTGATCAAACACTTGCTTGGCGCCACAAGCCATTGTGGACTGACTGAATTTTCCCTATTGATGCAAACAAATTAAATTTGTGGATGACCATCTGGGTCACTTACCGAGGAAGAGCCTTTCTTGTTGAATGAATTGCATTGATGGTAGATTTTACAACTGCCCAAGTGGACATTAACACGAGTGATTAGAACTTCTGGTGACACTTACTTGTTATCCACATCGGCAAAATATCCGTCCGCTTCACATTTGAACGTTTCTTTTATTTCGGACAGTCCTGTTTGTTCTTTGACACCTGCAGGAAGGTTATAAGCCGCTTCCAATGTCTTCGGTGGTGAACGATAGAACACAAAGATGCGAATAGAGTGCGAATTATAAAATCGGAAATCGAGAGTGCAAAGTGAAATCGATTACCTTGGTAACACAGAGAACAACGATCACAATGGCAAACAGACGAGACATGATGATCAATGGTTGAGCGTTCGATTGGTTATGAACACAACAAAATGACAGACTGGCAAGTGGCACACGAGTCGGCACGGAGGGACGAGTTGAGCAAAGTTGAGAGTGCACTGATCAGAGGGATCACTCGCATCACTTCACATATTGGTGGTATGATAACCTACTGAGTAATCGAGCCCTATCACCAGCCCCATCTTTATATATTGCATTATTTCTCTATCGACATTTCTCTATCGACTTTCAATAATTCAAATTTAAATTAATTGTTGCAGTCGCTCTAGGCACTACGCGCACCACACATCATTGATTTATTCCTTGCAAAAAGGTGGAGATTTGCACATCAACAATGTCCGCGACGCTACAGAAGTTTCTCTCGAGCTGCGTTTCTCAACCTTGCTGGCGGCAAAATAGATTGACCAGAGAGACCGATCCGATGGTGCAACTGTACGACTGATCTCGGCATAATCGAGCGAGCAATCGAACAATGCTTGCGATGAGTTGCCATCCAACCGCAATCGTTCTATCAGCGGCAAGGTGTCCCTTCCGACCGTTCTCCATTTCCACTCACTCACGTACACTGGTTCTGCGTCTATTTACATTCAACTCGTGTACTCGACAAGTTCGAGCTAGAATCGTGTGCCAATCTAATTAATCAAGTCATTAGAGGCGATAGTTTGGGGATAGTGTTCATTAGCGCCCCTTTCCAAAGATTACTTCAGTCTACTTGGGTGGCGATGGATTACGAGTAAAAACTCGTAAAAAGATTAGTGCCGATAAGTTGGTGTCAAGTGACGATTGTGTTGAGACTCGCTGTTGGCACTATTGCTCAAAACAAGGCTTTCTCAAAGTCTATTTGTTGTTACTCGGTGGGCAGACGAAATCGAAGAAATCGATTATCCTGCAATAAAGCAATTATGCTGATTAGACGGTTGGTGGATTGGTCGATTAGTGCGATTAGTGCCACAAGTGAATAATGTCTTATCCCGTTGACACTGCCACTAGAATTGGCCTAGGCCTAGGTGGACACTTGTCAGCCGAATTGATATGGTGTTCACTGATCACTCCGTGTATCGATCCATCTGATTTCCTTGAATGGTGGCCAGTTTTGACAAGTTGGAAGTCATTAATTGGCTTATCTACAACCTTGACATTAATACCAATAAGGTGGATCAAAATATATCATAATTCAATGATGGTTTAGCGCACATTTGTGTATGGTTTGCTCAATTTGTAATGCTCGCTTTCAATCAGCTGCACTGCCAATCACCGGGAGCTATCGATAATACCAATCATTGCCGGCATAATAAATTAATGTGTTAATTGACTCGTTTACTCGTTGGTTCTGGCTTGATTCGATTCGATATGCCTCAATTGGACAATGTTGTGATTGCAGTGGTCACTCAATAAGTGCACCATAATAGTCTTCCAGTGAATTAATGAATGAAGCAATAGAACGAGGCAATCGTTATTGGAAGTAATCAATAACAGCAATTGAAATAGTATAGACCAAAATAGTAGCAACAATGAGTGGTCATCTAATGAAGACCTGTAATTAAATTAGCATACCTTTTGTCCACCTCAATTGTTTGTCCAAGTGCGAGTGCAAACGACATGATATGGCCAGGTAGTCAATGAAATGAGCCACTTCATTGCCAGCACGTATTATTATTTAATGATTGCACACTGTCTGCACTGATCAGTAATTTGAATTTGAATGGACAAAATCGCACCGGGCAGCCTTACTCGTTACACTGACCACAATCATTACCACCATCCTGGCATCATAGTGCCCTGTCACAGCATCCAATTAGCCTATTCCTCTGCCCACCAAAAATGCGCTTTGATTGATTGGAATCGAGTCCGTTGCTCAAACACAAATAACTTTCCACACCACACAAACCCCCCGGACGTATTTTCCAATTCTCTTTGACTCTGTCTACGTCTCACTAACTCAGAAGAACAGTTAAATGCTAATTAGACTTGCCAGGATGGATCAACTCGTGACACTTGATCGAACCGATATTGGTCAGTTAAGAGAAAATGCATTGTTTAGGTGGTGGCAACCTTGTCACTTGCACAGCAAACTTTGCAAAGCTTTATTTGCTATGGCACACATCAAACGTACAGAGGACAACTAAGCGTTAATAAGTGCATCTTGAGTATAGTCCTAGTAGTATCTAGGCCTCGGTCGGGATGGTTTTGTTTTGTTTAACGGACACTTGCGAGACGACACTTTCCTGTACCGGTCTGATCTCCTGGATGATTCGGCGGTAGGGTTGGATAATTTCACGCACTTCCTGGATCACTGGACGAATCACTTCATGTATGATTTTGTGCGGCTCTTCCTCTGATCTGGACAGTTTTGTCTCTGGGGTGGGTGCAGGGATGTGGGTGTGTTGCACGTTCAATGGAATTGACTGCGACTTGTAGTGCACCGAGACTGGCTGCACTGGAGCTTCCACCAAAAGTTGATTGTTGGTGGCTGTGGGCTGCAACTGAAATGCCCTGCCTGCTCCCAGGAGTCTTTGGTTGTTTAGTAGACTTTGGGGGGCAATTAATAGGATTGCCACCTGTCCGTTGTTCAATCCTTGAGAGGCCAAAAATTCTTGCAAGGTGACTTGGCCATTGCTCACTGGAACTGTGTTCACATTTTGGTTGGCGTTGATTGCTGGATACAACACGAATAGGGAAATGACCAAACTGAGCTTAATAAACAAACAAAAACAGCTGATTATTCGTTTGCTTGTGCGATGGTTGTATTTATAGTCTGCCTAATCGAGATGAGCAAGTTCACTATTGATTTAAGACACTGGAAATTGAGTAGATGAGGCAGGCTGGGCAGGATTTCCTGGACCAATCAACCAGACTAAACGAATACGTTCGAACCGAATTGGAGCCACTTACCACAAACATGTTGGTGAAGGGGTACGCTAAATGAATGGAAATGAAGTGAAGATGAACTGCAAACTACGCTAACCGCGGCACAGAAGAAAGTGACGCCAATGAGGCAAAAAGCTTTTATATAAAAGCTCTGTATTTCAAACAAATCCTTGTACTATTTGATTCACAATTCAGTCGGATTCAATTTGTTATAATTAACTACGATACGGATGACGACCACAGGGACGTTCGTGTGCCACTCGAAGGTAACACATTCGTATCGTTTCTATTTACGCGGATGGTGCACCACTGATGGAGTCCAACAGAAAGCGAAAGTAATAAAAAGATGCTGCTCACATTGAAAGAAAACTAAAGAGAGATTTCACTTGTTGCTTGCATAATTTATTTATCGATCATCGGATGATAGATCGCACTGATTTGACAGACTTACTTTTCAATTTTATCTCACATTTCTGCTCGTTGCCATAATTAATTGCCCCAGACAGGTCTGTCTGAGTACTGTGTAAATTGGGATGTCTCCACAAGTGAACTGTGAACAGCTATATTAAGTAATGAGCTACACTAGTTACAGGCACTAATGAGCAACGAACATGTGAATGCCATTATGCATCAGTATTTCCACTCACTCGGTCATCACGGCTCAAAGTCACGGGGTCAGTTGAATTGTAAGCAGAATTCCCGTGTGCAACCAGTTTCGAATTGTCCAAGTGAACATAGATGACAGCACAGAAGTGACAGAAATGACTCAATTGAAATGAGAGAAACGCTCGATTGAAAGAACATGCAATACAATAGCATACTTCTAACACTAGTTGACCGTCGCACTGCCATTCACTGATTAATGCATGTAATTTGATTACTTTCCACTGTTGTTTGTACTTTCTGACACAATCTCCCTGTTTGGTTGCATCTCAATTGCCCCCTGTCAAGCGAGTCTCAAAATAAAGCAAAACTCAATTATCAGTTCAAATTTAAATTTCTTTTTTTCTTTTGCTTGCTCAGAAGCGATATAGAATGAGATGCGTTGTGATATAAAATCTGTCATTTTCTGTTGCTATCACATGATCGCTTGATCACCATTTAATAATTCAGATTAGTACTGATAACTTTACAGGATTGGTTTGTCTGGATAAATTAATGCCCCTTTGAAGGTTACCACAAGGTGACAAAGAACTACAGACCAAGAGTTGCCTGAGTAGTCATAAATTGGTTTGCTATTTTCGGATTTGACAGTTTCGAATCGAAGCAAAGTGTCTTGTGTGAACACGTGCTGAGGAAAGCACAGAGGTAGAGGTAGATAGCGAGGCAACCAAACCGATACTACTGAGATAATCGATTAGCACTTTGTCAACTTAGACTCTATTTGACTGGCAGTACGCGATGTCGGTGTTGATTGCACTGCACAAACAGTATACTCTTCTAACAACCAAAAGCTTCAGTTAATTTGGTCTGTCGAGGTGCTAGAAATAATTGAGTTGTCGACAAAAGACAATAAAAAAATAAAGTCGCTGGCAAGTTTACTTTAAGTCAACATCGATTAGGCTATCAAATAGCCTGTATAGTGAGCTCGCCTTTTGCTTCCCAACAAGCGAGTCTAGTGACTTTGACCGATTAAAATCATGCGAAATGGTTCATTGCAAGTGTCTGACGACATATAAAACAGATATATTGCACTCTCAATTGGCACTGCATGCACTGTCCCATACTTGTTTGCTGTTTGCACTTGGAATTAACTCGCTGCATTGCGACCAAACAATGGATCAACTTTGCATCTTAAATCTAATTTCAAAAGTGACTATTTCTCTTGAATATAGAAGAATAACTTGCAATTATTATTACAGCCAACAGTGTTGGCCCAACACAAGAAGAAAAAGATGTTGCTAAATAATTTTGCCAATTTATGCCATTCTAGATCCAATTACGGAATATTGAGAAGTAAATTTAGAAATGACTTAACAAACTACTATTATTGTGGGTGAGTCACCTGAGCGCTCTTAAAAGGATCTCTTCGGGTAAGTGTGTGCCAGCGAGTACAAGCGAAGATGTAACGAGATGAACGTGAAAAGTAGGGGGCTGTCGGTCAAGTTCGTCGTACACGTCAAGGAAGTCAAATATATGCTCCTGCTGCTCTACACAAAAGAGAGTTAATTTGGATATTATTAAGATCATTGGAGAAGATACCTGATCAGAACTAAGCAACAGGTACAAGACTGTCAGAGTGAGAGTACTCTTTAGTAAAAAACGTCAAACACGTGCTTCATATATAAGCAATGACCGACAAGTGAGTGACTTTGGGAATGCTCGAACCTGGTAAATAGAAATTCATTGCAACCTCAAGCAAGACTGCCTCACTTAGAAGTTGTCTTTTTGTTTGACGCACTTGACAATTAAAATGAACTTGTCAAGTGCCATCTACATATCGTTTGTGATACTCCTTGTGGTCATGCTTCAAGCAAATGGTCTGGTCATTCGAACTAGGGTAATATGCACATGCACCATCTTTTCTTGTTGCCATAGGCAGACTGCAAACAAAAGCATTTGCCAAATGCCTACACAAATGACTTGTTACTAATGACATTGAGTTGAAATGTTTGTAGACCAAACGTGAAGCATACAAATTGCCTGCTGGTGCCAAAGAGATCATGCAGAAGGACATCAAGACAACATTCAAATGTGATGATGACGGATTTTATGCCGACATTGACAACGAGTAAGTGCCAGATTGATTGATTTGCCATTTATTCGATATGACAGTCCAGACTTGAAATTCGATCACTAGTAGTCGAGTGGTCGATTTATATCTAAATGGTGCATAATTAATTATTAGATCAAATTCAGCATCGTCCACAAGCTAACCCTTTCATTCATATGCATATGATTCAATACGAGTAGCATTGTCCGGTGCATGTATGCACTTAACTTGTCTTATTATAATAATTATGCAGTATGCACTGTGCACATTTGTTGAGACGCCCAATCAATCGGTGGCCTCGAAATTTAATTAGATTTATTGCACTGTGCAAATAAAGATTGAACAAAGCTGAGAGATAAGGCTGCTTGTGACAATAGTTGATGCGGGATGAATTTCAATAAACGTTGCGAACTTGAATGCTAACAGCGTCATTTACAAACATATTCGAAATGAGCCACATGTGCAGTCTGCAGGATCTTAATGGTTTATATGTTATTGGTGTTTCCTTTGCAAATTATGGCGAGTCTTGTCACTTTTGTACAACTTCACTAAATCATTCACACGAACACAGACTTCGTCCGAGTGAACGATGGCTCAATTCCTCCAATTATCGAGTTAGCAGTCGAGTGAATTGGATATTTCATATTTCACCTGCTTAGTGTGTTTTCATTGTGAGTTGGCACACAAAGTCACATTGCCACATTAAAAGGACACAATCGGGGTTAGTGCACATTGTCTGTTGGACAATGCTTGTGTTCAACTTGTAGTGGATCTCGATCTGAAATCGCTGTTTACGACGGAAAGTGAAGAAGTGTCAGTGCAGGCGATCTTTGCTCGATACTTGCCAATCGACAATTAATCGCATTCCGAATAATCAAACAATCGACACGGGGTGACATGCATGTGCCAGTCAGATTAACGTCAGAGTGATGCCACCGATGACACTGATGGCACCTTACTAGGATGTTCATTGACTATTGGGCATTTTTGACAAACACCGAGTTTGCCTGGGTGCACAATGAATAGACAAACGTTTTGATCGATCAGACTGCACTGTACTTCCTCTTGTGTTGTGAATATCAAAATTAATGATCAAATCGCAATGTAATGTTCGGATGTAGACAAACTATTTGAGCTAATCTAACTGACAACCATTCTGATAAATTGAAAGTTTTCGTTGTTTTGTTAGCACCTAACCAATTCAGACTTGATTTCCAGTTATCTGTACAATACTTGTTTCGTTCTCATAGCTCGCTACTAAGAATATATTTTACATGGTTTATTGACAGACCTAAAATAGACTAAAATCTCAATTTAATAGACCCAAGACAATTTTGAACTAGACAATCAGTGCATATGGAATTTCATTGTTTTTTAAGATTATCAATAATATGCTACATGTACGTGTACACATTAACAAAACAAAACATTTCATTTCTTATTCTCAAATTGATTCCTATTCATGTAATCTGAATCCCACTATTTTGCAATGGCTGCACGAAACCCTTGCCACTTGATCCCTTCGATGCTCATGAATGAATTTAAATAGTTGCAAGATTTTTCACCGCTGTCACACTGCCAATAAATCAGGAGGAATGACGGTAATGATTGTCCGCTAATTGCCCTTGCCGTCGAGACTTACTGTTTTTGTGTTGCCCATGCAGGAGAAGCAACAGCACTCGTTCATCTGTGGAGAGAAGACTGTGTTTGACCAATCGACGTTGGCATGCAAACACGACGATGACGCCATTCCGTGTTCGGCCTCGCCCATGTTCTTCAACCTCAACGAGCGAATCGGGTCTGATGGACCGTTCCTCACCGATGCAGACATCGAGCGAGCCAAAGCGGCTCGTCCAGATTACCGAGCTTAGTGGATTGACTGAATCAACTCATCACATGCAGCTTCATTCAAATGAACAAATCAAATTTGTTCGCACCTTTTCTCAACACAATAGTGTCGATTAGCTCATATGGACCACTTGTCAGCTTAGTTAATAAATCTTCTATTCGGATTACAATTGTCACCGATCGTCTCCTATTATTGATTATGCTAGGCTAAAGTGTCAGAAGTGGAAAAAGCACGTTTACTATATAAAAGAGTTGAAACATATATTATATAATACAAAGAACAATAATTAATAAATAGATGAGATTTAAAAAAGTATGAACCAATACTGTTCGTTCGAGTAATGAGGAATGGCAGCTGCTTGTCAATGATTGGCTGTTTTGCAAAGTGGATATTTGTTCGCGCATTGTTCATTGGAAATACTCGCACTTGTCAACACTGTCTGGCTTGTTCAAGTCCATACACTGAGTTGAATTTGCAGGTTTTTTTGTGACCTTCCAAACACATTGAACTTTCCTGGATCGATACCCGTTGTGATTGCACTATAAATGAACATATCATTAAAAACACGTGACTGGCTGTGGTGCCAGGAGGAATCGGACCTTTGACCACCTTCCAGTGGACCAGTGGGCCACACAATTCACATTGGTGCAGTCCTGGCTTTCGGCTGGTTTGCTGTCCAGCTGTGAACAGTTCCACTCTTGAACGACCGTTCCGTTTGTGAGCAAACAGTTAACACTTCTGGTTTGTAAGCCTCGGTGAAGACTCAAACAGTTGTCGCACTTGAAAATTAATATTAGTAAGATAGACAAACTGCATTGAGCATTACCTCAGACCATTGTCCAGTTTTCCAGAACGAGCATTGTAAAAAACCACATTTATCGACAGCTTTCGGCTGCTCTAAGCCTCGGTCTGTGCAAAATGAACTTTCCATTGCCTGTGTGATGTTGTCTAACTGAACGTAACACTGAGTGAGGCGCATCTAATAATTGGACAAATTTAAATGTTTAAATAACACACAATTCGATTACCTTGAATCCAATTCCACCACAGGGAATAGTACACTTAGACCACTCTGTGGTGATCCAGTTGAATTTTAGGTCTTTCAAGTTTGCCTCGTCAATCCATGAAAGAAAGTTTTCTTTTTTATTAAGATGAGATTCCAATTCATTCGAGTGTTCTCTTCGACCTGTGTCGTATGAACTTGGTGATGAAGAATGCATTCGATTGTGACTGACTTCACGAGAGTCATCTAAATCCAAAGATTGGCTCTTCCTTATTTTATCTCCCGAGTAAACCAAGTTGTGTTTTGTAAGCTTGTCGTTTTTATGGGTATATTTGTACATTTCTTGAGACAAGTCTAATTCGTTTTTGTAGTAATTCTTTGTATGTGATTCGAATTGGTTTGAATGATCGCTCAAAACAAGATTACTCGTGTCTTGGGAAGTGTTTGCTGGCTTGGGAAGTACATGAAGAAACATTGAGTGGTAATGGTCACCCTCGGACCAACACTTATACACTGCCGTGTCGCTTAGTTGAACGCGCTTTATCTTGAGAACATTTCGAAACAAATGATAACGCTTATCGTGAATTATTTTCTCGTTACCCTTACTCCAACTTAGGCCAGACTCGATACTATCTTCGACATTTGTACGACTTTTCCATTCTGGACAACGTAATTTAACAAGACTTCCCTCGAAGACCACTGCCTTTCCTTCCACTTTCAATGTCACTTGTTCCTGCTTATGGGCCAGAACAGCATTGTTGTTTCTCTTCGATTTTCGGGAGAGTTCGCTGCTGAAATTTTTATGCAAAAAAGCTCGACATGGCTTCGAATTGCACGATTTGATGACTTTCGGTTTTTTTAGAGTTAAACATTCATTAGGTGACACTTCTCGTGTACCTCCAACGGCAAATTCTGTTATAATAGTCATACAATTGTAAGTGTAAAAGTTGACAAATGTGACAAAAGAGTGAAATCGAGCCAAAATTTTACCTTTCATGCACCGAATTGTTCGTTTTTTAATTCCACTGCCACAATCCTTAGAACACTATTTTAAAAAGTTTTATATTCGTCAAAAGCAATCAAAACAATTACCTTAGACCATGGGCTAGAAATCAACTTGGCAGGGCAGTCAATTTGATTGCATGCTTGTTTGGTGCTGGGCATGGGACTAGTGCATTGTTGGTCGGGAATGACCACTACGTTGGTCGATCCACGTGCCACTTCGTGAACACATCGGACAATTCGCTGCTGCACGCCTCCTTCACCACACTCTTTGGAACACTCCGTAAAGTCGGTTGCATTCCATCTGTGTAGATGCAAATTATGAGTAATAAGCTAAAAAATAACAGCATATATTCACTTTGGAAGGCAAGGTTGCTCATTGCAGGTCCTGGTATACGAGTCGGGCTTCGAATCGAAATCACAAAAGTTTGGATCAACAGTTAAATTGTGAGGCATTCGAACGCATTCGAATTTGGTTTCTTGTGTGCCTGCTCAGAGGTAAATTGTAATTGAAAACTGTCTGCAGACGCCGTCGAGACATACCTCCGAGACAAGCAAGAGAGCAATTAGAGAATCCGGCAACTCGCCAAATATGACTGGTCTCGTTGAGCACTATTTCATACTTCACATTGGGACTTTCTTCGTCTGTGATATTTTCTACATCAATGTTGTTATTTTCACAATCCTCCCCATAACATATTTCTATTTCCGAAGGCTTTTCTCTGGGACATTGGCTTTCTGGTATGGAGACTTCCGTATTGGAAAATTCCAAATATATTTTACATTCTACGACCCGCTTCTTACTTCCAGTTCCACATGAAGCATTGCAGGAAGACCATGGACCAACAATGAAACTAAAACAAATGATATTTAGTGTAGCCCGATGTAAGTGAAATAGACAGCAAACCTAGGTTCGGAGGTTACTTTGTTGATGACTTGAGTGTGAGGCGAATCTTCTTGGGAATTTGATTTACTATGCAAACATTTAGAGATATCAGAACAGTTTTTACGATCAATTGGTTTCAGTTGCAGTTCACACTCATCGCTAAAAGGATAAATTAAACATTTTCACACGAACAAAAATATATTACCTCGGTAAACCAAGAGAATTCCTGCACACCACAGGTCTTGTTTGAATTCCAGTGCCACAGTCTTCAGAGCACTATAACAAGTGAATGTTAGTAAGAAATAGCATAGTAATACTAAGAACATTCGTGCCTTAGACCAGGATCCTTCAAACCACTGGGGACACTCCTGAGTATTGCATTTCATTTCGGTATCAGGTTTTGGGTCACTGCATTGTCGGTCAGGAACTGTTTTGTTATGTCCATCCGAGAGTTGCATAATACAAAACACACTTCTAGTTGTTTTGCCAGTGGCACACTTTTTGTCACATTCAGTCCATTTATCAACGATCCACCTGTAAAGAAAGTAATCAATTCACGAGTAAATTATCTTTTGATGCAAAACTTTACGTCGGTGGACATTCGAAATCGTTGCAATTGATTGTTTCAGACACGGGCTTATCATTAGAATTGCAAAATATATCATCCACAACGGCGTTAGTATCTGTGTTGAGACAAATAACGTTGGATGTTTGAGTGCCTGAGAATAAAAAGATGTCAGTGCCAAGTGGGTGCCGAGCCAACAAGCATGAATACCTCCTCCACAGGAAAGAGAGCATTGAGTGAGGTAACGATGCGTCCACGAGTAGTGATACTTCCTGCATGAAGTGCCATCACCTCCGCAAATGCCACAGTCATCTATTTTCATCAAGGACCCTAGTCGCAGGTCGCAGCCCACACTCTAAAAGAAAGACCCCATTCAGTGGCACAGCTAATAAAGCTATATTAGACTCACCAGACATTTGCCAGCAACACACATGTCGAGTGAGCCTTGTCGGCAGCGAGTTCCGTCTTTGAATGAGCCCCCTAATTTGGCCACAAAATTCAAGCCCTTTGCTTTACAAGTGAACCTGCAAGGGTCGGTTATGTCGATGTAAGGAAGCCATTCGTAGAATCGGTCTCTATATGGCTTGCTGTTCATCTTGGAACATTGACTTGCCCTGAAGTCGGTGGCCACAGGACATGGCTGCAACAAACTGAAAGGTTACCTATGCAAGACAATGCATTTGTACACTGACCTGCATATTACAAATTTTGTATTGTTCCACATTTCCCACACATTCGGTTTTGGAAATACATTTGCGAAGCGATATTGAAATTCCTCCATCACAACTCCTAAAAAATAGACACTATGTCACAAGTTCACGTGCGAACCTCGATTGCGATTACCTAGAACATTGAGACCATTCACTCCAGTTGGACCACTGCGAAGAGTCCTAAATTCACAAAACAGTTATTGAAGCTAAATAATTAACCTAAGTATAAAACCTTAGTGTTGTAGTTAATTTCATCATTGATGGGTGATGTTCCAAAAGTACACTCATGACTAGAAATGAGAAATACCTGAAATAAAGACATTAGTTTTATTACAATTGTACTTAGTGAAGTATGGTGTACATTAGAAAACGAGTAACTAGCCCACCCAATACAAGCGCACAAGCACACGACGTTCGAACACAGAATCAATGCATTCATCGATGAATATGATATATCGATGCGATGCCATCAGATTTGGCCACATGGCAATGCCAATTACCAATGAATTCACAATAAAGCTTAAGAGAGAATTGAACGCAAGCAATATCTAAATGAACCTAAAGTGCAAATAGACCATATATCAATCACATCGGACCGTGTTTAGGACTGTGATCTATTAATAGTTGCAAGTTGCTACATAAGACGAGAGATCACAAGTTCCCGAAACGACCAAACTTGTCGTCCCGATCGATCTCGATGAAACTAAATATTTGCATCGATCGGTGTGAGGGACAGAATCAGACCGAAGGCAACTTGGCCATTCAACCAACATTCGAGTGATCACTAATGGAAGAGCATTTGCTCCCTTGATTATCTAATGTAAATTGCGAATGACAATCAATAGAAATGTCAATTGGAATATTGCTCTAGTCGGACACCAGTTATCTGTCAAGTTACTGTACTGAATGGAGCAACGAACTGAACTGACATCAATTGTCACTGCCTTGGTAATATGCGCCATTACAGAGCGAGTCAAGACGGCAGGCCAAATCAATAGGCAATTGGCACAGTTTGAATGCTATATAGGCGTTCATGGTGGCAGGGTGTTCAGGGTGCACCGACCAACTTGTGGGCAAGTTGGCCGATGAAAGAAGACATCGCTCAGCTGAATCGGCAAACGGGCGAACGAGGCAAGCCAAGAGGCATGAGTGGTGTTTGCTCGTGTGGGCACACTAGTCACTAGTCGTTGACCTGATCGAACCGTCAATAGAGCCAACCAGTCAGTCACGTTGCAGTAAACCGACAAAGAGCAAACCAATACTCGTTAGACGTTTCTATTAGAGCTGGCCTTCGTTGTTAATTAGTCAGCTCAAAGCTCATTTACATACAAATCATTTGCAAACAAATGAACCATTTGTCAGAGATGGCAATCAAATTAAGTAATTGCTAAAAAAGGCTACGGGCTAGTTGCAGAGTGATTTTGCAAGGATGCAAATAGAAGCACGACAAGAGCAATCGCACAGTAAATCATCGCTAACAGGAAAAGTGAAATCGCTGTGAACAACATGACTCACTCCCCATGGCGTACAGCAAACTCAATACGAATGAACATCGAAGTGGGTTTGAAGTTCAATCTTTGAACGAACATGCACCTTGGTGGACTTTCAGTTCGATTCGGACCTTATTCATTGATGTTGAGAGGTCCAAAGTGCATTTGTTATTTATGAGCATGGCATACGAATTCGAACATGTTGCAGCACCCGAAATGCAATTCTGGCTAGTCACGACAGAGCGAAATGCAATCAGTGCAGACAGTAATTCTTGTGTGCCCACACTGACGCGATAATATCGCAGTGCGTCTCGTAAATAAATGATTTCTCAGTGCAAACAAGTGAATGCATTTGAATTAAGAGAGACAATTAAAATGTGCAAGTCCGGCAGGTCGGTCTGTGCTCATAGAGTCATTCTGTCCAGTTGCTATCGGCGAATGAATCACTTTGGCCAAAGTGGGCAATACGTGAAACGGACAAGTGAAGCTACTTTGGCCGCTCATTGCAGCTTATCATACACACATGCACTTGAATAGAAATGAAAGCTTTAATTGGGATTCCTTTGAGACAGCATGTCTGGTTCTGCGGTTCCATTTTATCAGATGCACACTTGTTTTTACTGTCATTGGAGCATGATTAGGCAAGCCATCGACTGCAAACAGAACATTGCCGCCACGGCAATCACAGCAGATGCACCAGGCAACTGGCCTACAAGTCCAAATTACCCCATTCCAGAATCAACTAAATTCGGCAAAGTAATTGCCCATTCAACCGCACGTTTTGCAAACTAAAATGAAATTGTGGACTACGTGTATATGGAAAAGCAAGTTGCCGGTGAACATTGATCAAGCTAATTAGCCATATACTTGATGCCTAGCGACCGACTTGGCACCTAGGAAGGCATGAAAGCCAGTCAAATAGACATCGTTTGTGATGCTGATAAACCAAGTTGGGCAGTAGAATTGATGAAAGCACAAACAATATTCGATTTGGAGCGTTAAGTACCTGGCAGAGATATCGACAACCTGAGGTACACAGGGAGGTATTGACTGAATCTATTTGCCAGTGGAGTTAGGCATGCCGAACAAATTGTTGTTTACTTTGGCTGGACACGAACAGCAAAGGACAAAGTGCATGTTTGCACAAGCTATTAAGGTAATGCTGTGTAATGCATGCGGTACAATGTCGGGTTGGGGTCAATGTTAAACACACTTCCACTCAACAAGCTCAACAATGAGCCAGCCAGAAGAAAACGAAAGCAAATTAAATAAAGATAAACAATGACCAAACACTTTGGCCGAGACAAAGAAGACATCACTGAATGTCTCCACTTTGCAACTTTGTCTCAACGAAATAAATGCATCTGTCTAATTTATATTGGTGATTAAACTTAAATTGAGATGTTGCCATTATGGGCTTCAGTGTTGCTCAGAGGGGATTTATATCGATTATCGAGTGCACCCATTTGGTGAACTAGTTATTATCGCTGATCTATGCAAATATGAAAGCAAACACAACACTAAACTAAACTAACGTAACCTAATTTTCAAATTCCTCAGATTGGTGAGTGAAGTTTTCAATGAAATTGTTCGAAGAAAACTTGTAAAGCAAACACAAAACAAATGGCAAACATGGAAAGTGTGCAAAACCAAATCAAAACAAAAATGTTCAACATTCAGACAAATAACCACTAAGGTTCGCCAAAGCAAACAAACGGGTTGACAAGTTCCGTTTGAGTAAAATAGAAAGCAATAAAACAATACAGAGTGACAGTTCAAACAAAACACTATCACAGTAACAAAATATCATACCACAGTGTAAGCAATGAAAAGAGTGAACAATTTCCTGGCACTTTGATTCATAGTGCGCCAATTGGTTCGAGTAAGGCCCATTTGTCGAGCTGATCGGTTATCTTCTAGAACGAACTAGCCAGACAGAACAATCGCCAAACATTATTATTGGTTAAAAATGCATTCCTTCTTTCTTGTTAGTCATTCATCAAACAAAATGCTAAAGCATTTTTCTATATTTTCCTTTGAGAACATTTGGTACATTTGATAAACGAATGCACAGTTGGTTTAAAGTGATTGAGTAGAAAGAATCGAAGCGGAAATGAGATACTCGAAGGCAAAGTAAGGCGAGTTGAAAGAAGTTAGGTAAGATGAGACACTGCACATTGATGATAGGGGGAGAGAGAGAGAGAGAGAGAGAGAGAGAGAGAGAGAGAGACGACTAATGGCGAGAGGTGATGACATAGGATGACATATTGGCACTAGTGCGACACTGCACATTTGCTCAACTGACAAGCGATCGATGTGAACACGAGCAAGGTTGGGCCACAGATAAAACGTGATCACTGATCACACCGCACAGACAGTAATGAGAATGTGGACGATCAATGGCAGCCAAATGGCGACTGCAAAGTGACTGCCGTTTGTTTGTGTTTGTTTCAAGCCATTCATACAGGCAAGAGATCAAAAATCCAAAGATGACTGCGAGTGTGTGCAGGAAGCTACAAACGAAGCGAGACAAGCCACTGTAGGCGCGCACTTCCACTCGTACGATCTTAGAAGCCAATCGGCAAAGGGACCATTTTCACTTGTCTTCTTGTCTCAACGCTCGCCACTGGCTTCACTGAGGCTACCGATTGCGCTTCGGCTAGCGTCGAAGACGATATAGTCGGACATGGCGATCCTTTTGGAGCTACCGAGATGGACGGATGAATCACTCAACACTGTGGTGCCTATATCTTGCCGGTCGAATCAGTGCAAGTCAATTGGGATATATCACACGTTTCACTTGTAAACAGCACAAGTCACTCCATTTACAAGCTAGCTCATTAGGTGCCGAACAGACAACACTCGTGTGAACGAGATATCTGCTGATATGGCACTGTCGATAGAGCAATCGATGCACCAGTCGGCGATCGCATCAATTGGCAATTTTCAATCTCGTTGTTTATTCTCCAAACAGCATGTTTGCTTCATTAATAATTGCCAGTTATAATGTGGATCTGGCCGCAGTTGTAATGGTACAGTGGCAACATTGAAGCTCTACTCAATGTTATCTGCATTTATCTAGGAATGTGTTTTGGCCATAGCAGCGAATACGACCAAGCGACTCTCGAAGTATACATAGCAAATGCGGGTAAAAGAGAGCTAGACTCTTTGCGCCAAAAGTGCCAAAGATTAATGCCAAAGAGGAAAAGTAAACGAACAGGAACGATAAATGCATGTTGAGTGCTGAAGCAAAAGGCAAATAATTGGTCGACAGGGGAACGCTGACACTACGAGGGACACCTCCTTATGAGGCAAAGTACGCTGAATCCCAGTTACAATCGGACAAGCTCGACCACGGTACCACACACCATCGATACCACTGCTCTCCTCGGTAAGACTGCACTTTGCCATGGCACACAAAGCCGAGCCTATTTGCAAAGCACTCTACCAATGAGCTTCTTCTTGATTGTAGATAGATTAACAAAGGTAAGCATGTGAAACATTTCATTGAGTTTGCATTAATTAGTAAATACATTAACAAGTTCGATAGCACAGATTGACAATGTTTCGCGGTGCACTATCTCAATAAGCATGCCTTTAACGAATGATGCATTGGCATGAGAAACAAATATATTGTTTAAACAAACAATTGAACACAAGTAGTGCACTTACTTTCTCAATCAGATATGAACGAAACCACAAATAGCATTCATGCAAAACAAACGATGCAGTCCTATTTGGCCCTTCTAATTGATTCCACCATATGCCACTAAAATAATGGCAGTAAATATTGCTCAATTGGTGTTGTATTAACTTGCATGCAATATACAGTAGTTTGATAATTTGAAGCACATTCACAGGTTATGGAATATTTTCGTGGGATCAAACTCTCCTTTGCCAGAATTCCATCTATTGATATGGACTAATTCGATTTTAAAGTGCCGAATACATTCGGGGCTA
Source organism: Rhizoglyphus robini (assembly GCA_023373905.1). NCBI lineage: Eukaryota > Metazoa > Arthropoda > Arachnida > Sarcoptiformes > Acaridae > Rhizoglyphus > Rhizoglyphus robini. Next base: position 4,329,611 of record JAKIJQ010000001.1, on the reverse strand, counting down.
GAAGTCAAGTCTTGAACAACACCTTTTGGAATAGTCAATGTGCATATTAACAATTCTTTGCGGGCATTTTTAGTGACTCGAGTAAGGGCAGATATTTCGTTCCATTTAAACTTCTTATTTGGCTGATCATCTATTTCATAAGCAACGATCACGGAGTATAGAGCATGATAAAAAGGAGGTCCTTCTTTGTATAGTAAATAATCAGTTCCGAATTTAAAACCATTCCTGACAATCCACCCTTTTGAGCGAAAATAATGATAAGCAGCATATTTAACAGCAAATTGAATGTAGTCATTTTGATCATAAATTCGACAAAAACACAACCATAGTTCCTTCAGGTTATAAAATTGTTCGGCATCTTTGGCAACTACTATTATGCCAAAAACGTAAGATAGGAAATATGCCTCTTCCAAACAAAGTTTGAGAGTGGGCAATGTACCGGTTTGTTGAACCATATCGTATCTTTGCTAAATAAAAAAGATTAAAATGATAAAAAACAATTCAATAACCATACCTGTTCGTTTTTGTTAGCGTCACTTTCAAAGTTAGTCAGAGCCATTGGAATGCTAACTGGATTCAAAGAATAATATCCAAGAGTAAAATTTGATGATGTTTGATTTTTAGATCGTTCTTCGTTGCTCAAACTTTCCATTAGATAAAAGTGATTAATTTCTTTGTTGGAATTGAATCCGAAAAATCCCATTTTGATCAAAGTAAATGTGCCTGCAGTTTCATTGACTAACACCATCTTGTCCGATTGATTCAAAGTAGATTTTATCAAAACAAAGCCTTCTTCTTTAAATGGCCAAATTTTATTGAGCTTTGAACTGAGCATTGGATATGGAAACGGTAGGTTAACGTTCGTCCTATTTACTTTCTTTGGTTGAGACATCTTTAAGTGACACAAAGAGAATTAATTGTAAAACTAAAACTAAAATGTAAAGCAATGTGACCAAAACATTTGTTTGTGGTCAACAAGACACCCTAAAGGATATATTAAGATCAATAGCAATATATATGAATGACTCTAAACTCCAAAACTCGGTGCGGTAGCACCCTATGACAATTTCTGAAACACGTGGTTGAAAGAGCTTAATCATAAAGAGCGTTACAAACAAAAACACTTCACTCGCAAATAGTCTGGCTAACTATTCTTTAAATTCCCGTTAAATTTTGAGCAAGAAATCATTTTACCTGTTCGTAAGTAACTTCGTAAACGCTTCTTTGAGGAATAATTTTTTTCTCTAAAAATCCCATTTAGTTTCATCAGTGAAAGCTGCTTAAGGCCCTGAAAATGGCTACATCTTTTGCTTCGGTTCCTCGTTTTCAAAAACTTTTGTCTAGTGATGAATCTGATTTATCAGATGGTGAAATTGATAGTGGGGACACTAAATTTGCCTTAACAGAAACTAACAGTGCTAATACAGATAAGAACGTTGTCTTGCAACCGAATTCAAGTGAAACTCTAAAAGAAGTGGTTGTATCAAAAAAATTAGAAATTGTTGAGAATAGAAAGAATTTGAATAAAAAGTTTAGTATTTGGAGTGAAATTCTAATGGAAGAAGAACTTAATGAGTCTATGAACAAGGCTCTCAAATTGAAACGGCGCCGAAAGAAACTTCGAAATGATGCTAAAGAATCGGATAATTACTATAATTGGACTAAAGAAGACTTTGAAAGAAAATTTGCTGTCAAAAAGACCAACAGTATGAAGAAGAAAATCAAAAGTAAAGAATTGAAAAAAGATGCTGCCAACGACATTTCACGACAACTGAAAGAAAGCCGAATTGACATTATTAGTAAGTGCTTATTTATTTGGCGACTTAACTAAAGGGAATCTTACATATAAATATTACAGGACGAATCGTTCAAGTGGTTGGCGAAGAGAAGACACGTAAATTAGCTGCCGAAGTACTGGACATTGAGTCAGCCGGTGGAATGATGACTTCTGACTCAAATCGTCGACGATCTCCAGGTGGAGTTCTTTTCTACTTGGTGAAGAATGAATCCTGTATTTCTAGTGAACAAAAGCGATCTATTTTCTGTGATAACATTGTTAAATTGAATGACAAACAAATGAAAAAGGACAAGAAAAATACTGCAAAATGCCATCAAAACTTTATTGGCAAGAAAAAGAATAATAAAAAATCCAAGAAAAAGAACAAGAAATGAAGTTTTATTAAATTTCTAATTTTTACATTAAAATTTTTGTTTTTGTAGTTGTGCAAGAAATAAATTTGTTTGGCACTAATTATTCATTAGTAATGATTGTCATGGCTGATCATGAGTGAATAATTACTCATTAGTGATTAGTGCGCTTCATCGCATCACCCTGCACACAATAAAATTCATTTCATTTACAGAAAAATTCATGATATTTTTCGAGTCACAAGTCCGTTTCACGGTTTTGTTTGATTCTTTCTGCTCAACAAATACTTCCCAGAATGAACCAAACTTTTTCTTCATAGCTGCTTTCACATATCGTGACATGTCTTTGGCGTTCTCAAACTTATGCGAGGCATAGGTTGCTTTAGTTATTGCATATCTCTGCTGAGCTAATGGCATATTAGCTGTCTTCATGTCAATGTCGAGTGGAGCACTAAAGACGAGGGAATATTTATAGTATACTAATAGGTATGTCAATGTCAATTGGTCCATACATGAAGACAAAATCGTCTGGGTTGAGTTCTTTCTCTGGCGTGCCTGCCAGGTCATCTTCGATGTTATGTTCCTCTCCAAGCCAATTCTTTCCGTAGTACAGCATCAGTTGTCCTTTCTTAAAGCGGTAAATACCACCCGAGTTGATGATCCAGTCCGAGTACGAATCGGACATTCGATTAATTCTTTTATCTTTGCCGCCGAACACATCAAACTTGATCGAACCACCTTCAGCTTTAAGTTCGCACCAGTGTCGGTAGTACTTGGAATGTGTCCTCTTCGGGTACATGCTAGTAAAATTTGTATTAAGTAAATGAAATGTTCTGCAAAACTAGTGCACCTACCCTTTGATGTCATACCGGTCGTCTGGTTCCACTGTTTTACTCTTAAAGCTGCGTAATTTTTTAGCACCTTCTCTCATGCAGTGAATACGCACTGGAACATCCAATTTGTTCCAAAGTGTGATCCAAGTGTCGCATCGTACCGGACTAGGAATGGAGCCAAGCCACAAAAAGATAAATAAAATAGCCACCTCGTACAGATTCATGAGGAAAAGGGGTTATTGAGGGCGCTTTGGTCCTGGTCAATGGTGTACGATCACTGGCCAAAGCTTCAGCACCGCCAAGACAAGCGAGGTGTTTCATTCGACCAGCGATCTGTTGAAGAGGCAGTGGAACAAGCCAGTCTGATGTCATATGGAGATAGTTGGGGGAAAGTGTAAGGCCATTCTGTGTACTTGGAAGAGCACTGATCAAGTAGATGTACGCAAACACGTTCGGCCAATTAGCGCATCGAAACATATTCTCACAGGTATCCTTGAAATCGTTACTCATCTCGACGCAATGATCGTTGTGTCACTCGATACTCTCGTCGAACAATGTACATGCAACTGACAAGGCCGTGCCAACTCTCCACTGGACAATGTCCACCGTCCCACTTGTCCACTCAACAAATGATACAATCGATGGCTATACACACATCATTACAAACGGTTTGCAGTGCATACCTGTTAATAATAAAAGTACAAACAAGGCTTCACTTTTAAGGTTAAGATGTGCTCCTTTTTTTAGTTTTATTATGTGGGCCGATCCTGGAGGTAAGTGCAATTCCAGGCCAACCCGCGGCAAAGGTTGAGCACAGCTCACACTCTTCGCCTACCCACAAAAATTGGTTTAATATCTTGACCCCCGATGGGGGTCGTATCAGATATTAAGCTGATAAGAACAGATACTACACTTTTGATCTTAGCCAAAAGGCCGAGAAGCGATACTGAACATAGATTTGATGAAACATTTTCATGGCAACATTGTTTGCCATTACGACAAGTAGCTATACAAAGTTTGTATTTTATAGCTTGAACCGGATAAGATTTCTTTAGTTTAATTAATTAATTCAGTTAAAAACAGTACAATAATTACTTTGTCATATAGAAATGTGCATTATTTTTTTTGGATCATTTACAAAAATAAGATAATTTGTCCAATTATATAATCAGACTTTCACAATTGTATTAGTGCGACATCTATCGAAATGTAAGAAAGTTGTCAGCAAAGCCGGGTCTGTCAGCTGTTGTTGTTCGGCGAAACTTGTTTATCAATGTGTAAATCAACATGCGAAACTAATTAATTTGTCCAAGATTAGTCTAGGGCCTAGGCAAATAAAAGTTGTATAATTATACTCTTAATGATTCTATTACACCCAGGGCCGACATTGGGTAGACTCCAGCTTGCTGACCACAATTGCAGCAGGTGGACTCGGCTGTGTGCTTTCTCCCGGCTGCCGGTTGGCCATCGTATGCGTGAGCAAGCTCGCAGTGTCCGAATTCGAACCTTAAGGCTCCGAACTTTTACTTAGTTTACTGATTTCTAAGGGAGTCGCCCTCGAGGGCCGCGAGTGTCTCGTATACGTAGATCCTCAGTGAACGTAAATCGTAATGACTCATTACTAATTAGCCATTAACATTAGCCAAAATTAAATAAATCGCTCCGCCCTATAAGTTTCAAAAAGTTACCTTCAAGAACTAGGTGGCGTGAGGGGCACGTACGATGGACCTAAAACCAACCGGACGGCCCACTCCGAAGGACTTGTCTTGACGGGTGGGGGAGACAATAAGTTTACAAAATGCAAACCAATTGGTTAAGTTAACTTAAGTTAACCAACCAAATAAAGTCACAGTTTCTATTACACTAACTGTCACTCGAACAGTGACGACAACGCGTGGCGAACGAGTCGCCGCTTTAAAAATCGATCATTGGTACGATCGACTATGACCATTACGCGTATTGGAATAACAAACCAAAGGTTTTGCTTAATTTTTCCTTAGTGCTAAAGCCTTTTCGGTTAACCTTGGGTGTTATTAACACGTTGGGTTTTCCTTCAGAAGGTTCCTTTGTTCAAGTTGATTCGACTCAAGGCTTGTAACCAAACTCTCGGTGGTGATACCCAAGTCTAAAGAATCTCAAGGTTGGTTGGCTCGACATTTCTAACCTTTTTAAAATTTTTTATTTCAATTGGTTTCTGGTCACTTTTGGTTCGTGTCGGCATCGTTTACACTAACCTCGTACCTATGTACCTAACCTAATTGGAATAATTTAACACAAATGATTTTGAATGAAAAATAAATTTATTAAATAAATTACATGACAAGTCGATAACAAATGAATATGTACAAATGTCCTCTTGACAACACAAAATATAAATGTGCCTTCAAGGTGTAAAGTTTCATTTTTCAGTCGCTTCAATTTCAGTCACAATCTGAACTATCCAATTCTGGATTTGAAGAGGTGATAGTGGTCGTAATTGTAAGCACGTACATGCCAGTATTCTCTCTGTCGGTCGCGTTTTTGCAAAGATTTTTCAATAAGATCGAATTAGCATTTTGATCTTTTGTTTGGTCGCCCACAATATGCAACTCAACGTCAGTATAGTCTGGATAAAAGAATGGTAGATTTTTCTGAAAATTTTGGGCGTCTAACTTGTGATTGAACTCTACTATACCAATTGCTTTGTTTTGAGAGCATAGACCAATTTGTTCGTGAAGGTTATTCAATAACTTTGCATGGCTCGGGTGAATAGGAAAATTTGGCTTGATTATACGAATCCCACAAATTGGCCCAAATTGGGCAAAGTCTTGAAGCAGTTGGTCAATGTTTTCCCTAGACTGTGGCAAGTTAGTCACATAAACAGTACGACAGTTTTGGCCGCAATGATCCACAGGATGCAATGGTTCTTTTCGCCGAAGACAAGTACCATCTTGATTAATCTCGAGTTTAGAGGAACCAACACGAATAGCATGTGCCACTACACGCCAGTCTTTTGAGATTGGTCTCACCTTGCAAAGTTTTGTCACGAGCTTCAAGTTAACGAATCCGTCTTTCTTCTTGCGAATTGTTGTGGTCATAAATTGATTGCGCCTCAAATTATTTTCATCAAAATAAGCTTCGACATGTTGGACAATTCGATTGATCAGCTGCTCATCTGGAGGTTGAAATGGCATTTTATCATGATGCTTGTTGGGTCGGTGGGAAAAAGTCATCTGGTCGAGTTCAACTTGAGAGTTATCAATGTCGCACATATTGTTCGGAGACATAATAGTTGATTTGGAATTGAAAGATAACCAAAAAGTTGCACAAAGCACAAAATGACAAATGGTTAAGAATAGAAGAACCAGTCAAGTCCTTTGTGAACCACTGAGTAACGATCATAGAGCAAAAATTGAACTTTTTATGGTGCGGTGAGATCAATCTCATCAGTTGGTCAGACAAACTAAAACTGTTGTCATCTCCCATCGAGTGACAAGGGTTCAATAAATGTTTCGATTGCCATAGACAAACCAGAGCGACAGTCATCGCAACACTAACCGCTAATTCAATGACTGTAATGTTCAAACAAATATCATTTGTGGCCAGTCACCAGTGCATTGTGATTCACAAGTGTACACACACTGATTAACATGGAAGAAGCAATGAAAAGTTGTAAGTCTCATAGTTCACATTCGTAATTACTAAGTGCTAATTGTAAGTATAATGTATAGTGCTCACATTAATCAGTTTCCACCCAGTAATGACATATCATGACTCGTGAGATTCAACAAGTGCTCGTGTGCTATTATGAACATTAGTCAACAATAGTCGAGTTTGACTCATTTTGTCTTGAATTGAATTACTCTTCAATAAGATACGCAACCATTGACGTTGTAGATGGATTTTGAGACAAAATAATCCTAAAACTAAGATATCATTGCCGTTGCATTACACTCCTCAAACATAATTGCCATTCCAAAGGGCGATTGTGAGTAACTAAGTTACAAACTATGGCGGTGATCGATTAACTGCATTCTTATTAGGAGGTCATGTATTACAAGACAGATATGTGAGCAAAAAGAAACATCTCGGTTGGGAATTGAAAAGATTTTACTCTACATACCTAGGGGATAATAAGATTTTACACAAAGCAAGTTAAGATAACATACATAGCAATGGAAAGAGTGCCGGGGATCCGGAGTGGCGGCTGTCGATCTTGCAAATGTGGCTCGTCTGGTCTGCCTGCTTGAGAAGGGAGAGGACAGATAATGAAGATATGGTACAATCGAATGAGGTGTTCACAGAGGACAGGTCAGGCTGGCCACTGGCTGACCGTACAGAATGTGCTACATGTATTGAAGTTATGTTCGCGTTATCGTTTGGATCAGGGTGGCAAGCATGGGAACATTTTGTAGCTATTAATTAATTATAAAAATCACAGAATACTCAATGGCTTACACAATTTGTTAAACAAGAAGGCATTAAATGTAAACAATAATTTTTGCGTTCAATAAAATAATAAAATAACTCAATAATTTTATGTCATTCAAACTATAGATTAAGTTTAAACCAGAACCAATGTGTTCATTTCTAATGCATGATTATAAATCAAACAAATCTTTACCAAATAATATAAAAATCAAATAATTTAAAGATGTAAAAAGATACTAAAATAATATATATAAATGATAAATGATAGCCAAATATCGAATGGATTTATTTTCTTGATGACTTGACTTTCTTCTTTTTGTAAAAGCAACAACATCTAAATAAATAAATAAATAGATAAATAAAAGAATGTAGTTTTAATATGGGTCAGAAAGGAAGGGTCAGATTTATTACTTTGTCTCCGAAACGGCATCAAGCTCGACGGGACCAGTGATTGGCGTGTTTGAGTGACCAGTAGCAGGATCATCATTAGTGAGATCACCATTTGTTGAGCTGACAACTTGAACTGAGCCACCATGTCTATCAGCAGAAGTTAGACCAGAAGTTCCAAGTAATTTAACACCTCCAGAAGTGTTACTGCCCATTGGAATCGCATTGCGATCGTTTTGGCGATTTTGCTTGTCTTGTCTATCAGACCAAGCATTTTTATTTCTATCAGCTGAAGGCTAAAGAAGAAATAAACAATAAATGTCAAAATTGATTATAGTGTTACGGACCTTAATATGCGAGGATACAAATCGCTCCCGAGGAACACGAGGAGGGTCCATAAGCTGCATCTAATAAGTACAATTAAAAAATGCAATTGCTATACTAATTGACAGATATAAAAAATATTACCTGTTGCTGTTGTTTTTCCGTCCAGTCATAAATGCCATCATTCTTATGACCTTCTCGTTCAAATAATTTAATAAACAAATTACGTAAATATTCATAATCGGGAGTTTCAAAAAAGTCGAGACGACGGACATAACGAAGATAAGTAGCAAACTCGTCAGGATATCCTTCACATAATACTTCAATTGGAGTGGATTGTTTTGTTTCTCCAATTTTTGAATATCTTTCTTTAAGAGTATCCGCTTTTAAACCTTGCCACGGAAGACTTCCACGTAGAAAGTACATGAACATATGGCCAACTGCTTCTAAATCGTCTCGTCTACTTTGTTCTATTGTAAACAAGTATGTATTAGCATATAAATACAAAACACCAAACTACCTTTTCCCAAATGTGTGTTAATGCTCATGTAACGAGCAGTTCCTGTCAGACTTTTGTGCTCTCTATATGGAATATGTTTACCCGTTTCTGGATCAATATACTCTTTAGCAAGACCAAAATCAATTATATGAAGAACATTGGCTTTTCGGGAATTTGGTTTTCCAAGCAGAAAATTTTCAGGTTTAATGTCACGATAAATCAGATGTTTTGAATGAACGTATTCTATCCTGTTTAGCTGTAAAATTAAATTAAATACATAAAATCACAATGTTAATAAAAAACATACCAATTGTAATGCAACTTGAATCACTGTTTTGGTTGAGAATTTACGATCACAGAGGTCAAACATGTCTTCAAGACTTGGACCAAGAAGTTCCATAACCAAAGCATTGTACTTTCCACATGAACCAAAATAATAAATTTTAGGTATTCCTTCTAAAAAATGTAAATATGAAACCTAGTCTTATTCATATATATATTTGAACTAAACGTACCAACATTTCCAAGTATTTTATAAAATCTATATTCCAGGTGTAGTTGAGGCGCTTTGGACTTCATCGGCTCCAATTTAATAGCAACATGTTCGTTATTATAAAGGTTTTTTCCTGTTCAATTTGAAATAAAAATACAGAATAAAAATACAATATAAATGATCCAAGTACTAGTGTCACATACCCAACCGAAGGACACCAAAATTGCCTCTGCCAATTTCTTTCCCAACCTTAAAATTGGGACCAACCATCATAACATCCCCATTTGTACCAGTGCCACCTCTGTTTTGTGTTGAATGCATTGCACAGTTTGTTTGTTTTTTATACAGATGATCGTCTAGATGAAAATCCTGTTATTTGAGCACACATAATACACAGTAAATTACCAAATATTCAAAGACAACAACTAATACATGGCGAAAACGATCCCAACTTAAGTGACTTAACGTGTAAGCAAGTAATTGGGCTCAAACATCATCTGTATTAATAACGCGAAGACATTAATTAAATTTGATTAGCCTAACAGTTTTAATAACTTACAATAATCTCAACAGATTGTATACAGGATAACAATAGGAGAAATTATCGAATTTAAGTGATGATAATGGCAACACTGTCTTGCAGAGTGGCATATATAAATAAATCACTGCTTAGAGTAGACAGAATAACTATGACATAAATAGATTTGTTCACTAGCTTGGGGCTATTCTTAAAGATCAAATGTGACGGAGGTTGGAAAAGGTAAAGGCACACGGAACTGGAGGTTTCAATAGTTACTGATCGATGCTAATTTCCACTTGGATCGATACGGTTTTAATCTCTTGTCAACCGCCAAGATGACGGCTGATTGCAATGATGCCACTTTAAATATTGATGTCAAACGAGTATAAACACAGGTGTTTGAAAAAACAAAAAATTTGTGCTGGACCAGGTGAGAAGTGACTCAGGTCGGGACACACAAACCGTCCCAACAAGACGCCGAGGACCGATGATAGAGGTGAGCGCAGCAGATGGAAACTTGGCCGAGCTTAAGCAAAGGAGAGGGAGAGCGAGCGAAAACAGACAGACAGACGGACGGACAGAGCGACCAGCTCAGTCGAGCCGTAGTGAGTTGGGTGGGCGGACGCCGGAGGAGGGCTCGCCGCATACGCTGCACTCGATAGACCAAGTGCCACAAACTGCCTGCCAGAGCCTGGTCGATCTGCCTCTTGGCCAATGAACGCACTGCCCGATTGAGCAGATCAAACACTGCGACTGCGTCCTCGCCTCGAGCCATACACAGAAGAGGTAATGGACAGCAGTGACAGCGGCATCCCGTAGATCAAATTGACTCCTTACACCTTGCCATTCATTCAGCATTATTATTGTTGTACTGGACAATATTCATTGCTGAGTGGCGTCTAATTCTACAAAAACAATTGTTTACAATTTATTAATTTCTTTATTTGTAAAATCGGAACTATAAAAATGGAATATTTAAAGATTTTTCATTTGTTGCATCAGCTCTTGTAAAGAAACATTGCCATCAGATACTTGATTTGCGGTGCTTTCATTATCGTCAGTGTTCGGAATGGCTCTTGAATAAGACAGTTCAATTCCTTTAGCAACTTCTAAATTCTCAGCTTCATCAACAGTTTGGTCTACCACACATATTCCCCAGTCATTATCTTCATGTATAACTTTTTCTTCTTCTTTGGGCTCTTCAGGTTTTTGTTCTTTAGCTCTTCCTTCATATTCTTTTTGTCTTTTAACACAGAATGAGTTGTCACAGTTAGGATTTGGCTTCATGTTCATAGTCGGAAAAAAATCTTTCAAAGCATTGTAGCCTAAATAATGGGTTACAGTACCAAAACGAAGCAAATATTTTAGCGTATTTTGAACCAAAAATCCAGCAACAATTCCCATAGTCGTAGGCAAGCTTGCTGCACAAACGCCTTCTTTTTTCAGAGTTTTTTCATCGATATTTGAAGCAACCACCAAAGGTGGAGCACACTACAAATAGAAATATATATTTTATAATTAGTTTAAAAGGGTGAAATTCTTACAGCAAAGCAAGCACTTTCTCCTGGGTTGATAAATTGAATATGGCCTGAAACTGCATTTTCTGAAACGCCTGACTCAAACCATGTTTGGCTTAACTCATTGCAAGCATCGTTGATTGCTATTCTGGCTTCAAAGTTGTCAACACAACTCAACAGCAGATCGACCTTGGAACCAGTCAAACTTCCGCTTTGCAAGCATTGCATGAAATGATTGAAGTTATCCAATGTTGTTATGTTGTAATTGTGAGTCTCGATAGTAACATCTGGATTAATAAAGCTAAGCGTCTCCTTTGCGGCCTCGACTTTGCTTAGTCCAGATTGGTTAGGTTGAAAAAATAGACGATTCATATTGGCCATTTCAACTTTGTCATAATCAAAAAGAATTAATTTTCCAATTCCACAACGAGTTAACATTTCAGCTGTAACACTACCAACTCCTCCAACGCCAACCACAGCAACAGTATAATTTCGGATTTCCTTAAAAACAACGTTTCTATTAAACGAATAATAATAATTAGATTTCTAACCTCATAGTTCTTAACAATTCCCATTCTCTTCAAAGCCATTAACCGACTATGATAAACAAATAAAATTCAGTTAAAAATAAAGCCACATTAGAAATACCTGTAAGGATTGGCGTCCACGACTTCGCCGCTCATTTGTTGAATCTTAGGTCTAATAGGACCATCTTTGGAACCGCGAGCCTTTAGCTCCTCAACGAGTAATTCTAAATTTTCTATCTTTCTTTGAAGTTCTTCCACGGACATGTTTGATTGAGATAAATTTGATTGCTAGCTTGGAGTAAACAAGTGATGTTACTGAACCGAAATGATGTGCCAGCTCTACAGTGGCCTATGTGGCAATTCAAAACAAACCAATATACACATGTCGATATAGTCACATTAGACACTATTTCGCATGTTTCGTTTGTTCCCATTTTTTCGTTTCCTTCGCTGCAATTTGCTTGATCTAATTCAGTCTCCAGATTCCTAACTGCTTCTCTAAGGTGGGCTTCTTTAGTCCCCAAATCAGCAATGAGGGCGATTGTGCTTAGAGTTTTCATTTTAAAGTGAACATATGCTGTATTTAATTCTTCAAATTTTCTGCTAGCATGATGAATTACGAAATATTGATCAGTATAAGCTTAGGGGATAATTTCCCTTTGCAAGATGAATTTCTTTCGAAGGACTGCAAAACTTCCGCAATTCTAGAAGCAAAATTTAACGAAGAAGTTCTTCAAAGCGATCCAATCGAGATAATTTCTGCTAACCCAGAATTAGCTACAGAACTTGGATTTCGGTTGCACAAGAAAGACTTTCATCAGTTTCGAATTGAACGCAAATCAATCAAACTTCAATGTTTTATTGAATATTCTACTTTAACTGAACGCAATTTTATTGGTTACGTAATTTTGCATTTACGCGATGCACAAGAATATACCCAAGACCCCAAATATAAATGGCACGTTCTCCTCAATCCTAAATATAAAGGTTCTTCAATGAAGAGACCTCAACTATATCTGGCCTTCATGGTGAACAAATTGAAAGAAGATGATTTGATCAGTTCTCAAATGAGTTTATCTCTTACCGAGAGTCAAAACGATTCACTAATAGAAAGTCATTTCAGCCGTCCTTTAAAGAAAGAACATGAAGATTTATTATTGTCCAGTTTTCTTCAGTTTTCTTCGCCATCCAATGATTTGGATTCTAATTTAAAAGTTAAACTCAAAAACAAATCCTTTTATATTTGGGACGAAAATATATGCTCTGAGAAAGAATGCAATGAAATGTTTTCGATTCAAATTGAAATAGACAAACCTATAAATTTGGGGAGTCTACTTGGAAACAAAAGCATTTTAGAAAAATGTGAAGCTGCTTTTTATTTCAAATACTTACTACTTGGTAAACAAATAAAAACTAGCGATTTTTTTGACATTTTCAATTGCAACGATTTTAAAAAACATAAATTTATTTTTCATATATTAACGTATGATAAGAAGATGATTAAAAATTATTTTGAATCGTACCCTACAATCGAAGTTCAATTTTTTTGTGGTGCCAAGATAACTGGATTTGTCACAGTAAATTTTCTTCGTTTATTTGAAAATAATCTCTCTTCTATTGAAGGGGAATATATGGCAAGTGAATTATAGATTTTAAAAATTAGTTTTAATACTTTTTATTCTAGATTGTGCCCGAAGATGAATCGGTGTATGTTAAAGAGCCATTTCCAGTTGTGTACTTGAGCATTGTTTTTACCCAAGTTGATAATTTTGCAAACATGATTCAAAACAAACTTTTTGATTCGCAAGCTAATTCAATCATTGAAACATCTATTAACGAGCCTCCTGGCATTAATCATTATTACATTGCAATTGATTTGCGTACAATCAGACTGGAAAACCCTGAAAATTGTCAAATTCTTTTGCAACCATTTTATTTGCAATTTTCTTATGCCTTTTTTGGAATCACTGATTATATAAAAACCTACCCATCAATTCGATTTTTGGAAGACAATCCTGGGGATTCTATAACAATACCACACGGCTTTTGTGGGTTTAACTTTGCTACAACACAAGAAAAATTATTGTATACCTTTGCAAATATTCCTTTCTTAGTGCAACTGATTCTTGAGAAAGACGATACATTACTTGGCACTGCCGAACTTGATTTAAGCTGTTTATTTCAAAAGCAAGTAAAAACGAGTAAATCGATCAATGATCTAAATGACAATTTTGTGAACACTTTTGTGTATGTACAAGATGAATTAAATGATCGAATATGTGAAATTCAAGTGGTCATGTTTCTACAAGAAATTCAAAATTTGTCTTATGTTCAAAATATTAAAGAAATTGACCTAAACCCAACTACTCCAATGGAGAACGATGTAACCAAGAAAGAATTAATCAACAGTCTTAATGATATGATAATCGAAACTGCCCATGATATCGAATTGTGGAAAGAAGAGCAGATGAAACATTTTAAAAATAGATTGAAACAAAAGGAAATTGACTTTCTACAAAGCCTCTCAGATGAACACCGTCCCAGAAATAAAGATAAAAACTCTGACTCTGCTGAAGAGAATGTCCGAGTTACTTTGGAAAATTTAACAGAAAAAGAAAGGATAGTTTGTGAGAAAGAAATTCAAATAAATGTCCGCCAAAAGGAACTTGACGAAAAATTTTATACATTAAGTCAAGAGATTGACGATGCTATTCATGAGGTGCGAATTCAGTATGAAGAAAAGGCAAACATGCATCGAGATCAACTTAGATCTCTCGAACAGGATAAACACAAATGTCAAGAGAGAATTTATCAACTGGAACGAAAAGTCAAAGAAAAAGATCATAAAATTAAAGAGCTAGAAGGTAAATTGTTTGAACAAAATCAAGCTGGTCTTCGCAAATCACAAAACCAACGAGCCACTTCTTTAACCAGAAATGTTTCCGCAAATTCACGCAAGATAATCATAACCAGAGATTCTGAGTAAGTAAAATCATGCAATGGCATTGATATGAACTAATTCATTTTTAAATAGTCCACTTTCGAAGAGTATGATCGAAAACAAATTTTCAGATTCGTCTTCCATAAAGCCTGTGATCACCTCAAAACCGCCTCCTGTGAAACCCAGATTTATTTCTCCAACTACCAACAAGCCTATTTCTAATCCCGACCTTAAATCAGTTACGATGCTAAGAAACGAACCCATAATTATTGAAAAAATTAAAAAAGAACGTCAAGAATTAATAAAAAGGGGTGTTTCTGTGAAAGATCCGCTAATTATCGAAATCGATAAACGCTTAAAGAATTACAGACTTCATAATACAAAAAGAATTTGAACATACTTTATTGTAATTGTTCACGAATCGACACAATATGTATTATTGATTGATGATCTAGTCACCGAATAAAGTTTTATTAATTGGTCAGCCTAAACACCACAGTTACACGCTAACTTGTATCTTCAGTTAGAGTAGTAAAGTCATTGGGCGATCTGAGTTTGCGAATGATTGTGTAGATTATGCTAATTACAAAAAGCATCATTGGCAAACCTAATCCTACTGCTATCACTATTTTGAGCGTCATTGAAAGTGTCTCTTCTGGAACGTTGTTAAGACCAAAAGCCATTGAAAATTGTAAAAACCTGTTTTGTTGATAATCGAAATCATCATCTTGAATGCCAAACTTAAAGTTGTCCAGTTGGTTAACTTGATAGTTTTTTCCAGCAAAATAAGCATTCAATATTGAATTCTTAGCAAGTTGGCCTTTCTTTGCTGATGGACTAGTAACTTTAATTGATTTGGCGATAACTTTTGCTGAATCGAAATAAGCAACAGGTTTCCATTCAACATAAGCAGACTTGTTTGTAGCTGAGTTTTTGCTTTGACTTTTGGAATCCAGACTATAAACATAACGCTGTATGAAATAAATTAGAAATATAATTAAACCTTATTCATTCGAACTCAAATATACCTGAAAAACGCCTGGTGTATATTCATCATCGATCGAAATATTTTCCTGTACGTTAGAAGTAATGTCTTGTCCCTCAAAAGCAAATGTGAAATTAGAAACTAGCTGGGCTTGTGCACTTTTGTTATTGGGAACAACAAAGAAAATGTTATCTAGCGTCATATCGAAAACATTGCTAGATTGAGTATATTGTAAACGAGGAATATAGTCACTTCTTCCAGCTTCATCAAAGACACTTAAAGACAAACTAACTGTTCCGTTAATTGGCGAGACCTTCGGAGATTCAAAAGAGAATTTTACTGCATTCGAAGTGCTGGAATTTTTAAATTGCCAGATAACGTGTTCCAATGGAATGGTATAAATAGTTACGTCGTTGGTTGCATTTATAAAATACAAATTTGATAGTTCCATTGCAAAAGAATTGTGAACAGCACCATTTTCGAATTTCACAGTATCATTTTCTGTAAATTTCTGATCCCAATTAACTTTCAACTTTGCTTTAACATCAGTTTCGAAGACGAAAATTGCAGGTACAAAATTTTTAACGAAAGACCATAAATAATGATAGGTGCTGTTTGGGCCGATAGATTCAATATGAACCAAAGTAGACCCTTTGCAATTGGGTGAGGCAAGGCAACCTGGATTCAGTTCAGAGAATAGAGTTCGCTTCTCACTAAGGACGTAGCCCAAAGAAAAGAGTAAAAACGTCAGGATGAATTCGCAACGCATTGTTGTTCTTCAAGTGGCTGACGTTCGCATAAGAGGAGTTCAACAATAATGCTCACAACGGTGTCAGAACGGTGGCACAATATTATTTGGCTTTCATATTGAAACTATTGGTAGGTGGTCATTGATCAATCAAGTGGGTGTTATTACCAATCACTTGACAAGAGACTTCGGTGGGCAACATCAATTGGTGTTGTTTCAGACAAGACAACAAATAAATAAAAAACGATTTTGCAATCAGCTGACTTCGGAGTAGAAATAGCTCTAGCCTATATTGGATTCCATTGCCATTGGATTGGATTTATTATTAGTTTATAAACATTACATTAAAAACCAGAAGAAACGGTTATATCTGTGCATTGCACAATATGTAAAATCACAAAGTCAAAATAATACTTTACAAAACGAAACCAATGCGAGATAAATTAATTTTATTATATAAAATATGCAGCAGAAAAGTTGAGATAAACTGAAGTCAGAAAGTCAAACTAACCACGCAACGAAGAAAATTGTTTGAAAATAAGCAAAATGTTTTGGTCCAAATCAGGTGTAAATAACAAAGATTCGTATGTAGAAATAAATTTGAATATGAATTCATTGTACTAAAAACAAAATTGTTAAAGTTAAACATTATTTTGCCAATAATAATTAAATTTACCTCAAAGAAAATCTCTTGTAAACGACTTAGAGTCCAAAAGAACCAATAGTTGCGATAACTTTCTCCTTGAGCTTCACAACTTTGAATATGTTCAGTCAAAATCATAATAAATCGTTGAAATATGATTAAAAAAAGATTTTTTTGTTCATTTCGAGCAGAATCAAGTTTTTCTTCTAATTTTTCAATAGTATCATATGTAATCGATTCATCATTTGCTTCATCTCCACCTTCATTCTGAAATAAGAAATAACTTTAATGGGAATAAATTACAATTTTTAAGTTAATCACAAGTGAAAGCTTTTCCTTTGCTTCTTCGAGTTCTTTTAAATTTCTCTTAATGTTTTTTACAGTTCTTTTGATAGTAGAATGCAAAATTTCCCACATGTAAAATCTAAAAAATGAGGTTATAGAACAATAAAAATCAATAAAATAAAAATCGAATACTTCATAAATTCCTGAGAGCTTGCTTTCGAAAATACCCAAATAGCGACAGAAGCATATTGAAGCACTTCGGATTTCATTAATTTATCGGCGAGTACAACAATGAGCTAAAGATTAAATAAATAAATTTAAAGTCGTCAGAATATTTGCACTTTATACTTGTTGATGAGAAGACCAGACATCCAAAATGGTGTTTAATATACCAAGCTGTGCTTCGTCAGTTTTATTCAATGCCTTTAAAACAGGTTGATATCTAAAATTGAAATAATTAAAAAATGTTAAAAAATTCATAAATCCTAATATAATAACATACTTAGCAATAGAAGCAAAACAGTGTGTCATTGATTTTGAGGCAACGTTTAACAATGAAGTAATAAAAACTTCAACTTTCAGAGGATTAATGTAATCTAACAAAAATTAATTTAATAAATAAATTAATTAAAATAGAAAAATAAAAATACCATCATCAGCATTAATCGATGGGTTTGAAATTTCATTCAAAATGTCAAGAGCTTCATCAGGAGTGCATCTTGAAGTTAAAGCAGCCGTTAATGCTGAAGCATGGTTTGCACCAATAATTTCTTCATGAGTTTCCAATTCACTGTCCATTTCGGCCCCATTATCCTCAGCTGTTTCAGATTTGAATTTATTTTTTGCTGCAGGTTGAATGGGTGCTAATCTATGAAAGGTTTGTGGAATGCTTTCAAGAACTTTTCCATGGTATGAAAGACGCATGCAATAGCCTAAAGTTTCAGCAATAAATTTCGGTTTTGGGTGCAGATTTTCATATTTCAGAGAAATGCTCCAATCATCCCAACCCCAACGAAATTGAAAGTTGCTTAAATGGTACGCAAACCAGTAAGCAAATCGGTTAATACAGGAACCATTCATCGTATCAAGTCTGTCAAATAACAACTCAACAGCTTGAGCAAGCTACAATAAATTAAATTAATAATTATAATAAAACAACCACACTGAAAAACTCACTGCTTGTGGAAAAGAACTTGGTTGAAGCTTGCATAAATCAAGAAAAATTGACCCATAACAAATTTCTGGATGTACGCTCTTGGGGAGTGCGAATAATTCAGCAAACATAACTTCAATGATAATATACTCAAGAGGAATTTTAGAAGCCAATGATAAATTTGAATAACTCAACATAGCACTGGCACTAAAACAATAATAATGAAAAAAAAACAATCAAAAATTGAATGTTTGCAATTAAAATTACCAATCCTTTCGATCAAAACAATTTTGATCTAATATACATCGCAAGTTATCTTCAATGAGAAATCGTTCAATAGCATGAGAACCAGGTAAAATAGTTCGTTCAGGACAGTCAGTATAATCAAATAATCGAAAAATAACTTTCGGGTAAGGATAAATATTGGAAGGTTCGTGTAGCGGTGGCTTAATAGTGGGAATATTGTGCTGAAGAGCTTCACATAACATTGTATCGAAATGAATGTAAGGCCGATAAATATGATGTTCAATCCACTTATCGGATCTAAGTTTCACGACTTGAGCCCATAAACAATCAAGATATTCTTCTTGAGGATGTGGCTCATCCGAGTGCCACACTCGAAGTGCAGGATGATGATAAACTTTGACGCGCTTGGTTAAATAATATTAAAAATCTAAAAATTAATTTAAAAATCAAATACCTTATTGATATAATTGTCAATAGTATTTAAAATTTGATCTAACTCTTGTTCTTTCTTTTCATACAATTCTTTTCCAACCCAAGGAAGAGCAGAAAGAACAGAATAAACAAAATAATCCGATCGGACTTGAGGTATATTATCTTCCATAATAACATCAACGAGATTTTCAAAGAGATTAATCAATGATGCACTCGAGATAACACGAGTATTAACTAAATCACTAAAAAATCTAACAAGAATGCGAGCCTTCTCATATTGTCCTTGTTTAAGATAATTCCGGAAATCCAAAATAAGTTTTTCAACAACCTAAAAACAATTGCAAAATGATAATAACAATGGAAAATAATAACAATAATACAACAACAATACCTCTCCACCAAAACTATAATTTCGGACGTTCAAAAGACCAATTAATGTTGAATAAATACAGACTTTCTGAGGAAATTCAGCAACGCTGTAATTGTAATAATAATAAAGTAGATAAATAGATAAAGAGCACAATAAAAAATTACCATTCGCAAAATACTTCAACAATGCGTGTATTTTTAGGTAAAATATCGAAATTAAACAACGTTGCTAAATCTTCAATGTTTCTATCTATAGAAGACACACTCTATTCAAATAACGAAATTCAAAGATGTACATTATAAACAAATCAAAGAATTGTATAATTCATACCTTTTCACCGATTCTCACAATTAATTCATCCAATTTGTCTTCTATTGATTCTTCTGATGATGAGAAGCGAGCCTTTTTAGCAAAGTGCTCATCGTCTAATAATAATAAGAATAGGAATACAATAGCTTTACCTATAATTATGCAATACTTACAATCAATCTCGCCATAAGAGCGTCGTTTGCTCATCTTAAAGCTTTATGGATTAAGTGAAGATTAACTGAATGTCAACAAATGAATGTCGTCGAACTTTCTTTAGAAAGCAGACCCAATAACGCAGAACCGAGTCAATTAGAAATCAATCCCAATAGCCACTGACAATAGCCAGCCGGGCCGGCTCACGTTTATTCTATTTCCACCCGAGTTGTTTAGGCAAATTGCCATGTGCAGGCCTCTCATGATTATGCTCTGTGGGCGATGTGGAACGAGAACCGTCCACTTCATAAAGACGTAACTTTAGACCTAACAGCGCTTTACCTAATAGGAGAGTGTGCGTTACTGCCCCCTGCCTTCTACAGTGTATTGCTTTTCATCGTGTGAAAGCATTGTTTACATTTTCAGTTGGTAGCAGTTTTGTTGGCTTGTCGCAATATAATCAACATTATGTTTACCAGAAAATGTTTTTCAGATAAATTAATAACTTCTAACCCACAATTTGGATGTTCCAATATCCAATTATCCCAAATCCAGCCCAAAAATTCGAGCCCACGATTAAAGGGAAATTATTTTGACCTGACTGAACTTTGCATACTGGTGGCCTAGTGGTCAAGGCGTTTGCTTTGCAAGCGTAAAGTCTGAGGTTCGATTCCCGGTTACGGAATATTTTTTTGAATTACTTTGAGGTTTTTTGAGTTGAAACACTTATATAATTAATATTTAAGCAATTTTGGAATGTTTTCCAATTCAATTCATTTTTATTTTCACATTTATGTCTCAATTTATAAGTACTTTAAAGGTAAGATACAATTCGAATAAAAGTCACCAAAACTAAACTAATTTGAACAATTTGATGTTTTTAACTTAATTTTAAGTAGTTGTGATCATTTCTAGTCTAAAAAAAATTAAAAATAAACCGAAAAAATTGTCCGTAACCGGGAGTCGAACCTGGACTTTACGCTTGCAAAGCAAACGCCTTGACCACTAGGCCACCAGTATGCAAAGTTCAGTCAGGTCAAAATAATTTCCCTTTAATCGTGGGCTCGAATTTTTGGGCTGGATTTGGGATAATTGGATATTGGAACATCTAAATTGTGAGTCGGGAATGATTAATTGACTTGGAAAACATTTTCTGGTAAGTATAACTTTTATCCACCACTGAGTGTCAGAACATGTGAAGTCAATAAAACAACAAATCAGCTGATATTTTCACAAATTAACACTGTGCTAGTATGTTTTGGTTTGGGGTAGCGATAGCACTGTAGAAGGCAGGGGGCAATAACGCACACTCTCCTATTAGGTGAAGCGCTGTTAGGTCTAAAGTTACGTCTTTATGAAGTGGACGGTTCTCGTTCCCAACGCCCACAGAGCATAATCATGAGAGGCCTGGCCATGTGTTACATGATGTGCTCACCTCATTACAAATCCAAATACTCACTTGGCTTGTTTATTCATTTATTTATCGCTCATCTTTTTTTTTAATTTGGAACGTTTCTTTTTCAGTTATCCACCAACCACCATTAGTTCATATGAGTGAATCAGCGAAAAAAACATCTTTCTTGGCGACTATATCGATTCCTTTTGAAAGCGAACGTCAAGCAAATATTGTGGCCAAATCTTTACTTGTTGATCTCAAACATGAAAGTTCTCGCATGTCTTCTGGTATAACGAAAGAAGTATCTAACTTAAGCAATGAATTGGTCATCAAATTTTCAACTAATTCTGTTAAATCACTACGTGTGAATGTTAATTCTATTTTGGACTTAGTCGTTTTACTTATTGACACAGTCAACAACTTTGATCTCCCAACAAAATCCCAACAAATAACGTCATGATGGATGATAGTAACGAAACAATTGGCTCGTTTCCAGCTCCTAGCCCTGGACGATGCATCTATGGATATGTCCTCTTTTTAGTTTCGCTTGTCTGTCTCATTCTTTATCACATGTGGGCCTTCATTCCAACTAGCTTGATTCACGCCACCGGAATAACGTATATACCGTCTAAATATTGGGCTATTTCGCTACCCGTTTTTGTTGTAATGTTGATTACTTTGTTTGCAATATTCTTATATCCCGCAATTAATCTTTTGCTCACACCTTCACTCGATCACTGTTCAACTGTTTATGATGGTCATTTCAACAAGTGCAACCTCAAGGAGACTGTCCAGAAGGGTATCCCACCTATCAGCGATTTACCTTTGGATTATGTCTGCCGCAAATTATATTTTACAGATTGACTTGTGATGAAATTATTTTATTTA
This sequence comes from Rhizoglyphus robini, assembly GCA_023373905.1. Lineage (NCBI taxonomy): Eukaryota > Metazoa > Arthropoda > Arachnida > Sarcoptiformes > Acaridae > Rhizoglyphus > Rhizoglyphus robini. The sequence goes on along the minus strand of JAKIJQ010000001.1, from coordinate 4,307,404 downwards.
TGCATGAAAATACGATATGTTTATCATAACAAAACATTTTGTAAATATAATTTCTTTTGAAAAATAAATATACGAGTAGAGTATGTCTTTAAAAACCTTAAATAAGTCTTGAATTAGACAAATACTGTGATAAAACTTGGCAAACAAAACGAAATTGTTCGCAGTGTTGTACACTTATCATTCGTTGGAAACGTAGTTGAATTAAAGCTCTTGGTATGTCGATTGGTTCGGAAAAATTGTGATCAAGGCACTTGAGCAAAGCATCACATAGAATCACAACTCCACTTCTACCTGCACCAGCACTGCAATGCACCAAGATTGGCGTAGGAGTTTGGTTTGTGGAACGCTTCTTGCCAAAACCACTACCGTCTCTAGTATTTCGTCGATAAATAGCATCCATTTCAGACAAAAAAGAAAGGAAACCTTGTAAATCTCCAGGAATGGAATGGTCATTCCAATCAGTGTAGCGAAGATGGGTAACGTTTCGCTTTTGGCCGTTATAATTCAATGTCAAAAAGCTTGTGATATAAGTCAAAGAAATTGACGTGTAATTGCAAACAATCTGAAAGTATAGAAAATAAATAATATATAAACTATTCATGAGGTTGTTAAATTACCTCATAGTCTCCAAATCGGATAGCGTTCTTTGCCGGCTCGTTGGACAATGGTAGATATGTGTAACACTTTTGAGCTCCAGATTCGGTAAAGTTGGTCACCATTACAATAAGACTAATGTTTTGCTCAAAAACCATTTGCCAAAAGTCAAGAGTAGTGGTCGGTAGAGGACCTTGTGCAGCGATGTAATGTTGCTTCATCAAACCAAAAGTCATAAAAACATGTGATGCATTGATATAACCTTGTTTATTATCCTTGGTAGGAGTTAATTTTACCCTATTGAAAAAAGAATAATTCTTATTAAAACAAGCCTTTTGGGCCTAAAGAAATTCAAACCTGTTTTCTTCGTACGGAAGAATATCTCTGAAGCGGTTTTTTAATATATTTTCCGATAAAGAAGCGGTAGTGAACTTGGCAGTAGGATTCATTCGAGGCAATAATTCAAATTCTCTAGTAAAATCTTGATCTTCAAAACTTTTATCAAAAACAATAATTCTGCTGTTTTTCGATACGTTTGGAAGTTCTGGTTTACAAATTTTATCTGTAGTCAACTTATCGTTTGTAGAATCGGGTTTCTTCTCAATATTTCTAAACTCAGAAGTTTGAAATTGTTGATTCACTTCATGAGAAAGTTGTGTGTTCGTTTGACTATTATTCTGGTTAGGCAAAGCAATTTTCATTGTGGTATTGTTGGGAATGTTCATTTGAGGTAACATTGGCTTATTAAGTGATTCGCTTGTTTTAGAAATGTGCTCATGAGCTGGCTTGATTGAAACATTAGCTTGGAAAGAATTCAAGTTTGCATAAATTACATGTTGTTGTTGAATATGTTTGTTCTGATGTAAAGGCGAATAAACATTTGTTTGTGATGGCAAATTAGTGTTGGCACTGATTGAGGATATAAATTCATTAGATTTGTTTGGCGCCAATTCAGGAGACTCGTCAATTTTGTTAGAAAAGCTGAACAAATGACGTTGTGTTTGTGGTTCGAGCATATTAATCGAATTACTTCTTTTTTGAGACAAATTATTGGGATGTTCGATAGATAATTTAGATCTTTGCAAATTGTAACAGTTAGAATTGGCGACAAATTGGTTGAATAAGTTTGGTTCTGAACCAGTATTATTTTGTGACCGCAGTATTTTCAAATTTTTCCCACTAAAAGCAAATAAACTACTTTTGGTTTTATTTGACTGCTGAGAATTAATTTTTTTATAATCACTGCTAGTTTCAGAACTGGAGTTATTGCTCTGTTGTTGTGAAGCCCGAAAAGTCAAATCTGGCACACTCGTAAAGTAATGAGGCAAATGCGCACGCTTCTTCAGGTTTGAATCGTTCTCCAAATGCCTGGCAGTACCATTTTGCTTGGCTTGGTCAGTTTTAATTTGAACATTGCGTTTTTGAAATAGATTGAGATTGTTTAATTCAGGAGAAGAGGCAGTGAACATACCAGAAGACTGCATTTGTTGCTTTTGAGAGTGTAGCTGGTTTAAGACGATAGGGCAAGTCGAACCGTTAATATTCGATTCGGTAGGCGGTAGAGAGCCTCGGTAATTGACTTTTGACAATGCAACTGTTTGCTTATCAATGTCCAGGTTGGAAAGGTCCGCGTAGTTTTTATATACACTTGACAAAAAGATTGGTTGTCGTTGTTGAAACAAAAATGGAACAGACATGGTGGAAGAAGATATGACATTTTTTAAAGTAGTGGCATTCAAAAATGGGTTAACAAGAGATGAAGAAGACGAGGAAGAATTTATTTGGTTATGACTAGCAAGGCGAGACGGAATGCTGCTTAAACTTTGGCTTAAATTGGTCATGGCAGAATATTTGCGTTTGATGAATGCTTCATAGTCTGGAGGACTTTTGTAAGGAGGAAGAAGTTTTTTGCGTTGCTCAAATGTGAGATCATTCGAGTTTAATTGATTTTCATAGATTGGAGTGTTAGATGAAGATTTGGCCAAAGGACTGTTAGCAATGGAAGTTGTCTTCGCCTGTATCATTTGTGCATATGATAGGCCACTTGTATCCGAGTTCAAGTCATTGTTTACTTTGGAATTATTGCCATTCACACAGTTCAAAGTGATGTGATGCAAATCAATTGGCTCAGTGGAAGAACGTTTCTTTAGAATACTAAAATCCATCTTTTTATCGTGATAACCGTTCATGTTGTATTCTTGAGCATTGTTTAAATCCAAACGGCCGATCATGAACGGAGGACTGGATGACACTGCAGACTTATTGATGGTTTCGTATAATGAGCTGGCCGGTCGAACTTGATTATCAGTATTGTCATTTAAGTTGAGAGATTTTTTTATATTAAAATTGTCAGAAACAAAATGATCACCACTGTGCATAACATTTGCATTAGACGAATTCCCTTGGTCATTGGCTAAATCAGTTTCGGTCGCAGTCTGAATTCCTTTTAAGAAATATTTGTGTTGCTCTACACATGCCCGCCAAATACAACTGGCATAATCGCCGTCGAATGTGGAGTAGCTTTTCCGATAATTCTCCATATTTCGTTGGATGGTAAACAATTTTTTGTTGTGCATTAAATTGGCAATGTCATTCCACTTAAAAAGTTCCACGGTGTTAGCATCAGTGTTGATTACAAATATACCTCGAATGCAAACCCCCAAGCAAACATCTTGACCGATATCTAAGTCTCTGGCGGGGAAACCTTCTTGTCCATATCCATCACGTTGTTGAGCCTCGCTGATATAATATATTTCGGCAACGTTTGTTGGTACTCCTTGCAAATTTCGGTATGCGTTAATTGCACATTCGACTAAAACATCGCGGACAAGTTTACTAGTGACCATAGACTTAGGAAACAAAGCGAAATTGTTCAAATATTCAACAGTATGTCTTTCAGGGGAATAATCACCAAATTCAGCTTGCAGACTAAAACTAGCCAAAAGAATTGCATCATCACGACTACAAGCAATTCTTCCGTCGATAACAAGGCCTTTCATTGCACAGAAATAATGATAACGGGATATTTCATCAGACAAAAATTTAAAATTCGGAACAAAAAATTGAAGTCGAAAGTATAGTCTTATTTCAATGGAATATTTATCTAATTGCTTCTTGAGAGGTTTGCTTAAATCTACCCATTGGTCAACATTTTTTCTCGATTTAAACAGCAACCCAAAGTATTCAGGTTGCTGAAGGCCTATTTTTTGACAAACATTGTTCAGGCATTCTTGGCCGATGCTAGTAGAGAAAAGCGTGCATTCGATACATTCATTTGTCAAAAGTTCAATAGGAATCACAAATAAATCCTTGTTGGCTACATTATATTGCTGACTTCGTTTGCCTAATCGAAAATAGAACGGCATCTTGCGCTGATTACTATCTTCGAGCCAACGATAAAACGTTTTGGATAATCATAACTCGATGATTAGACTGTATCTGTAAAAATAAAAACAAATATATCAATATCAATCAGTGCATAACACACTTACCAAACATAAATATTGAATAAACATGGGATTTCGTACTTTCGAAAAACTGTGAGTCATTTATTCACATATTCAAAGATATGGAAAGTAAAATGCGTCATCGGATAGTAATTTATATTAAATTTGGCGGCAATTTGAAGTAATGAACAGTAATAAAGCAAGTCAACAATATTGGCCTTTGAATATTGACAAGTAGATTGAGAAATGCTACTACCGTGTGTAATCAACAATTGTCAATTGCCAATGAATCGACTGTTTGGGAACTGATTAACTGAAGTACAATGGAATTAGATGATGGTAAACACGGTAAGTGAACATTGCCACAGCAAAGGTTGGAATGGCATGAGAACGGTAACGATATGGTTCGGTGTTGTGGTCAGACGGTCGATGTTTTCTGTAGATGCTGCTGCAGACTTGCGGTGGTGGCGACTCGTCAACAAGAAAGCCACAGCCAAAGCTATAGGTATACCTCTAGAGAGTTGGCGGTGCAGTTGGCTCAGTACCGCCAGGAGTGATCACATGAGTTATAACTATGACTTGTGAGCCCGTCTGTTCACTGTGCTCGAATGGTGTTGTGTCAAATGAATAATTAAGCGAGTTGCTGCATGCATTGACAAATAACACAACACAACTCACAGCACTGCTCGCAGCACACCGACCATCAAAGGATGCTTCCTCTGCACTCATAACCAGTGCACAGTCACGCATTCATTGCTTAGCAACTTGCCTCCTAACTTGGAAGTTCGTTATAAGAAAGTCATTTGGCCAATTGCAGTGAAACCACTCGGCCAGTAGATTGAGAAAAGTTGAACAAACAAAAGTTCAGTAAAAAGACTAACCTAGCCAACGATCTCACTCCACCACGATGTGGCCGTGAGAATCAAGTACCGCCGATTGACCTATGACCCCAATGAAACACATTCCATCGGCATTGGAATCAACAAGCCAATCCAGACAGTTCTGGGCAACTTGTTGACTTTTGTTTACTAATATATTGGTACAGCAGCAGTACCGATCAAAGTCCACCACCTTGAAAATATTCTCAAATTTGACTCAAGACTAGCCTGCTCCATCGAGTTGAAACTGTTTTGTCGACTTTATAGACGTATATAAAGCACGTCTGTACGTGACCTCAAGCATTAATATTTGACTAACTAATTGTGCGTACGTTTTGTTATCCATATTTTGTTGACAATACACATTACACTAACTTCACTACAATGTATTAATATCAATGAATGTATTCACGTAGAATATTAAGATGGAAGGCAGAGTCAGTCGAGTCCTCATTTCAATATGTACAGAGTGTATATTTTGATAGCCTAAAGTTGTGCACAAGTACCAGGTGCTGGGGCTTAAGGGTTTGGATTGGATTTAAAATTGTCAATTGTATTGGAATTGATCACTGATTGGGCCATAGTACATTGCAAACACTTAATGCATTCGAAGGTGTGAGTGAAGATCCGATCACCGTGGACGATCGATGATCTTTGTGGCGCCAATGTGTTTGTATTATGCGGTGCGAGATGGCGCCATTGAGTGCGTGGCTTCACGTTGAGAGATGCCAATGAGAGTGGAGCATTTCACAACGCTGCCTGCCCATCAACACCACAACAGTGACTGCAGCTGCATCCTACTTCTCTCAATTAGACTCGAGTTTGAGTTTCTTCACCAATCGTGGCGGTCTGCAGGGAGATGTTTCGGTTTCATTGGCTTCCCTGAATCGCGTCCGTTTGAGTCGCAAATGTAGATGATTGTGCCGAAATGCTCCAACCAAGACTGTGGATGTCACTGGTCCAACTGCCCAAAATCCCGTTATTGTCGTAGACTGAAGACCAAACCCTGGACCGCGCTACTCAAGCACCCTTTCCACTGCACCCTTTTTATCTGACTACTATCACTGTCGACCACTGCCAATTTCGACCAAAAGAATCAGCCTGAAAGTATTATTCTACCATCGCTCCAACTGAGCTTTGGCTCACACTTCAAATCGGATAACCTGTTGTCCCTTGAAGGAAACCCGATCAGTGTTTAATTTGTGCATTTCTGGTGTGCAGTTATTTTTGCATTCTTGTGTGCTTCCTCTCTCCAATCTCACCAGTGTTCTCAGCTGCAGCTAAAATGAAGTTGCTGACACGGACGAAACCACTATCTTTTGAGTGTTACTCCACTGCCTCAGTCTTACTGCGAAATGTCTTTCACGTGTTCTTCGTTGTACATGTTTTCTTTTCCAGTGTTAATTCATTCAACCTCGACACAAAAATTCCAGTTTTTAAATTTGGGCCCAAGGGTTCATACTTTGGTTATTCGGTTGCTGAACACGTAACCTTAAATGGGCATGCTAGTCAACACGAACCTGTGTAAGTTTTTTTTTTCTCTATCAACCCTTGAACTCGAGAATTATTTCACGTGTTCGGTTATCGACCTCTCGCTGCAGTTAAGTGGACATTTGTGCTTTCCTCACATGGCATATGGTCACTTAATGTCGCTTTTCTTCTTTCTTGTTGTGTCTGGCGAGGTCAAACTTAAACTATCTGTTATTTTTAGTCTAAGTAATTGTCTGTCCAATTTTTGGTATTAATCGGTCCCCAGTTGAATTGTTATCTGCTTTAATTCCAATCATATGCATCCACTTGACTATATACGAGCCTACCTTTATTGCATAGCGTTCGCCTAGGCGCGGCTACTTTGTGGCTCTTCAAGTTGCTTACCGCAGCCTACCAGCGGACATAGGACTGTCGTGTGTCTTTCAAATATTTGATTTCTCCTCCACAGAGCACACATCTGCCCGCAAATTGGCTGATGATAACCTTAGATGGACATGCATCCAAGTGCAAAGGTGTCGCACCACTGAGACTGGTAGTGTGCCTTTGGTTGAATCATTTACATATTTACCTCTTGATGTCTGCCTTCGATTAATCTTCTCTTTAATACTAATACATCGTAAGGAGTTGTTTGAAACTGAAAATTATCTCCGGAAACTGTCCTAATAAGGTTATGGTTATCCGAATTCGACTGAAGTTGTTTATACTTTGCTCTATCTCCACTTTTTAGGCACTGTGTTAGCATTAAAGCGATCATTGCCAATTAAAGTTATTCTCAAAAGGTAGTACTTTTCAATGGACTTACTTCTTTCTGACATGTAACGTGCAATAATAGTAATCGGAAATGAGTCTACCTAGGCCAGCTCTAGTTTCTTTGCAAGATAGGTCATTGTGGGATTGCCTTTCCATTGCACACACAAGTTGCCATTGCACTGCACATTGAAGAGATGAATAGTGCACTGCAAACGTATGGCGTCATAGGTTATTTGCTAAATATAATGCATTCTTTCATTATTTCCCCCTCTCTCAACCGACTTGAACGCATCACACTTACTGATTATTCAGTTATTGCACACTAGTTTCTAGAATCAATTCTTAATTCTACGAATAATCTAATCAGCAAACATCGCCAGTTCGATCAGACACACATGTTTGCCTTACTTCGTAAAGAGGAAATGGCCAGTGGCATGTACTTGTTAAACGAAACACCTCTGCTTTGGCACCACACCAACCACTTGCGTTTATGGTTTTGGTGACACTTGCTCGTTCAGGCTCGTTAGTTTAACGATTTGTTTCAAGGTGTTATGCCATTGAACGCTTTATTTTGATTGATGTTCTTCTCTATAGATTCTCAAGCTTTTGCAATTATTTCCTTTAGTTAGTTCATTTGAGTTGAGTTATACTTTCCCTTTGGTCGTGTCATTGTGGTACATTGCCTCAGAATAGGACTTTGCCATTAAGTTGTGGTTAGCCTTATGGTTAGGCTCATACAAATACTTGATTTAGTCGCGGTAGTGTTTGCTAAGCAAACAAACTGGTGCCTCAAACAACGGGCCCGAAATAACGTTCGATCTCGATATGGCTAATTGGTTGTCCAGGTTACCCTGCAATGTGCTTTTGTTTACACATTTTTGGCCGTTGGGCAGACTAACGATTGCTTTTGATATTATGATATTACGTATTTGGTGATACAATGTGACCCGGCATTGCTCATTCCGAGAACATTACATGAGGGAGCTGTAAGTGGCCACTTGCATTGGCACATCGCCATTGCATTGGGATGTTTCCAATAAAAAATAATCAAACATGCATTTGGAATTGATCACGTCTGTTCGTTTGGCAAAGACATCTATTTCGGGCAGGAATCGAACCAATGCCAATGTGGCGACATTCGGTTACAAGTCTGATTGGTTCGACCAATTTTGCTGGTTTAGTGTGCCATGTTTCCTAATTGAGTTTGTCGACTGGTTCGGCAGTGCGGCAGTGGAATTGTCTCAAAGTATGACTGCCGATCAATCGAATGAGGACACACGATCACATTCCGATTGCCTCTTACGGACTGAGTTATCCATTTGTTGAAGGTTATTCTGAAAGTGCCACTTTAGAAAGACACACTCAAATTGGACTCCAATCGGATTCTAACTAGACCAATCGAGCGTAACGTAAACATTTTGACAGGCCATGTGCCAGCAACAAGTTTGTTTCGTCTTGTTTCACTATTTCATTTGTTGGCTATTTTTGCATTTATTTCACTAGAAAGCATCGATTGCATTTTCCAAATTAAATTAAATGGTAAATTGTGTAAGTAGCTAAACTCAATGTGATAAACAAATATAAAACGACCTTCCGAGCCGAGATAATTGTACTTGTACAAAGGCACATGGGAATAATTCAACTTCACTGAGCCTTGTTAATAACCAGAATTTTAATATGGCACAAGGTCTTTTTGGAAGTTATGATCAATTGATGTTTTCATTGTTTGTTTCCGACCAATTGCTTTCAATTATGGTTTACACTTCTATCATGCTTGATGAGCCACTGACTCATTTGGGTGAATCATCGCATTAGTCTGTCATTTTGCACTGCATGACAGACTAAGTGACTATGATCACATCAAAGATGTGTCAGTTTGATTGTTCAGTTTAACATAGGATATCTACTTGTGGTCTTTGTGATTGCCGCAACTAATCGAAACATTTTGTCATTTTTCTTTAGCCTTCTTGTCGGGGCACCGAAAGCATCTGATTTCGGCGGCATTCGAACTGGCGCACTGTTCAAATGTCTTCTCAATACCCGCAAGAATGATTGTGTTAATTTGTATGTCGATCCCGACAATTCGACCAATTGTAAGAGGTTCTACTTGTAATATCAGTTGGCTAATGTTGTATCCTTCCCAAGACTTGGACACTCACGCGGATAAAGATGACCAATGGCTGGGCGTGACCGTGAAGAGTCAAGGCGAAGGAGGTTACGTCATTTCAATTTGACTACAGTGCTCACCATTAGTCCTGTTTGCAGGTTACGTCATGGTTTGTGATGATATTCGATGCTGTGTCTTGGTCTTCTATGACCAATTTTTGCTTTTTAGGTCTGTGCTCATCGATATGTCCATCGTGGGGTTGATTTCCGATGGGGCAATGGCATTTGCTATTCTCTCTCACAATATCTCGATTACAGTCGCACTTATGAGCCTTGTCGTAATCGACTGGTCGACCTCGCACACGAACAATTTGGTAATAAAAACACGCTCTTGCTTTTTTATTGGCACACAACTCACACGTTTATTAATTTATTTTCAGGATTTTGTCAAGCCGGAACAAGTGGCGAGATATCGAAGAACTTTGAAATTCTGATCGGATCTCCGGGACCATACACTTGGAGGGGCACAATATTTGCTAACAACATTCGGTAACTACTTTGTTCTTTGGTCTTGTTGCTTTTTGTTGCTTATAGTTTAAAAAAATAGCTTTTGCTGTTGGTTGTTGCAGTAAAACGCCGATTAATTAAGAATAAAGTACTCTTGTTTGGTGCAGCATTTTTGTATGTCGCTTTATTGCTAATGCAAAGGAATCGGTGATTTACTGTGACTTACTAACTAACGATCAGTAGCGCAAAGTTTTCATTTTTCCGTCATGTTAATGTTGAATTGTTTCTTTTATTTAGGCATGGGTATACTAACTTAAACTTCTCTCTTCTCTTCGCTATAACTTCTCTCACTTTCTGTCAATTCATTTCTTTACTGAACTATCCCGAATCGAATCTTTCGTTTTGCTTTCTTTTATGTTTGTTCTTGTGTGTTCATTGAAAGCATTTCAGCAAGCTCTTTGGCACTTCATCTACTCTGGCACTTTTATTTTTTCGCTCTCATTTTGAATTTTTATTTTATTTTATACATACTTTTGCATTTAGCTTGTTTTACTAATTCAATGTTTATCCCTACAGACATAGCATTAAAGACGATAAAACCTGGTAATTAGTTTATTTTTTTTAAATCTTATGATAGTTAATCTATTCAATGTTAGGTATATGGGCCCAGTCATTGAGGGACAATCTCCAGTCTCCAAGTATAGCTACTTAGGTAATGAATAATTTGTCCAAGTGCTTCGTTTGTATAAATTAAATTATTTAAGGAATGAGTGTATCTAGTGGAGACTTTTTCGATGATAAGAAACTGACTTTTGCTGGTGGAGCACCTCGCTCTAATGGAACAGGTTCGTTCAAACTTTTGATGTCGGAAATCGCTCATTTTACGTTTTGTATTTAGGACAAGTTATTTTCTACACCAAAGATCTGGGAAAGAATTTGTTTGATCTTCGTGCAACTTTGCAAGGCGAACAATTTGCTTCATCATTCGGTTATTCGATGACTACACTAGACTGTGACGGTGATGGGTTAGTTTATTTGGTTGTTTTCTCCTTGTAACTTTACTTTTGGGTTAGTCATTCCGATTTAGTGGTTGGTGCTCCGTTCTACTATTCAAAGACTGAAGGCGGTGCTGCTTATGTTTATCTAAATCGTGATCTTCGATCTGGAAAGTTCAATACAAACCTCAGATTGACGGGCAAGCCCGAGTCTCGTTTTGGATTTTCACTTGCAAACGCAAGTGACCTCAACAAGGTACTAAGAATATTTAAGTGAACGTCAAAGTAACGCACATGATTTCACACAGGATGGATTCGAAGACTTGGCCATCGGCGCTCCTTATGAGAAGAATGGTGTCGTTTATATCTTCTTGGGCAGTCCTTCTGGGATAAAAAGCGAACCTTCCCAAATTATTGATGCAACCGATTTGCCTTATCCGTTGGATATTAAAACTTTTGGATATTCTCTTTCTGGTATTGAAATTTTTTGTTTGTCACTTTATTAACTGTTGTTTTATAGGAAATCTTGACCTCGATAGAAATTCATATCCTGACTTATTGATCGGAGCGTATGAAAGTGATGCTGTCGTTTTGTTGCGTTCTAGGCCGATCATAAAAATTAAAACATCGGTTAAAGGCAACTTGACTCAAATTGACCCAAATTCGAAAGGATGTGCTGATGATCCTCAAAGCAAATCTGCTTGTTTCAGTGTTCAGCCTTGTTTTAAGTTACTTGGCAATTCAAAGGTGTACTCTCTACAGTATCGCATCGAAGCTGAAACTTTTACTGGTACCTTTTTTACTCCTCTGTGGACAAATTAATATTATTTCATAATTTATTTAGGCAAGAAGTATTATAGAGCTGTGTTTAAATCCTCCATTAATTCCGAAACACCCAATATTGTAGAAAGGAACATTACATTGGGTAATTGCTCTACTTGATAATTTGATAAGGCTATATAAAATGTGTCTTTTTAAAAAAACAAGGTTATGGCCAGTCTCACGAGTATTGCAGTAAAGAAGTTATTTATTTGAAAACTTTGCAAGATATTCAGAATTCGGTACTTCACTAACCCTGCGGTTATAGATCATACATTACAGATAATAATTTTTATTTCAAGATTCCTTTCAAGCTCACTTATTCTCTACAGCAAAACGTCCCAGAATTGCCCGAAGAAGGTGATCCTCTGCCAGATATAAACGATTACCCCATTTTGGACCAAGAGGAGGCACAACGACTTTTTTACGCTCGCTTTGTGAAAGAGTGTGGTAAGCGTGCAAAGGGTTGTTTTGGATGCACTTAATTAATCATATCTCTCTTAGGTTCCGATGATGTTTGTGATAGCAACCTTGTTTTGAAAGCTAAATTACTTGGCGCTAATAAGAGAAAAGACTCAAGCAACTATACATTGGTTCTTGTGGATGATTTCATCCTTGTGGATGTTCATGTGAGCAATAATGCTGAACCTGCATATGACGCTGATTTGGTGATTGAACACTCGCCCAGTTTAAGTTTTGTTGGAAGGAAAATTTCAGATTCAGATCAACTCGACTGCAGACCTGAGTCAAATAGAAGCAAAGTTAGATGCTCCCTCAGCAATCCTTTTAAAGGAAAGCTTGACGTTCAGCTGCGTTTCAATGGACACAACATTCCAGACATAGAAAGAGAATTTTTTATTAATATTGAAGCAAATACGTGAGTTTTCTTAAATCAACAAAGTGTCGATTTAGAATAATGCAATTCTTCTAGGACAAGTAACGATAGATCAGAACAAGATAACAAAGTCACTCTTAATACCGAAATATTGAGAAGGGCAGAACTTGAATTGACTGGCGTTTCATTAGAACAACAAGTCAGATTTGGAGGCCAGATTAAAGGAGAATCGGCAATGGTAAGATTTGGATTATTTTTATTTTTATGTTGCAATTAAAAAATTTTGATTTTAGAAATTTGAAGAAGAAATTGGCCACAAAGTGTACCACAAATACATTGTTAAGAATAGTGGTCCATGGCGAGCTAGAGACGTATCAGTTTTGGTACATTGGCCTTACCAGCTCGATAATGGACGCGAATATGGAAAATGGTGTCACAAATTAATTTTTTTCCTTTTGTAACAAAACCTTTCTTTTCAGGATTCTTTATATCACTGCCAAGCCAAGCGTTTTAAATCAAAATGGATTTTGCGATCTTGACTCGCGATATATCAATCCGAAGAACTTTATGGTTTGTTTGTTTTAATGTTTTCTACTTTCAATATATAATTCAATAGCACATTTACGTCTTTTTTATATTCCATTCTAGATTGTTCAAGAAGTTGATGACCAAGCTAATAAATTCCAAGAAAAGGTTCGAAATAAACGAGAAGCAGCCAAAATAAAAGAAATTCGTGACCGAGATGGGAATGTTCAAAACGTTGTTTCATTGTCTTGTGAAGCAGGTGCCAAATGTATCAAGTTTCAATGTTTGATTCGAAATATTGATGCCAACAAGACGGCGGTATGTGTACTTTTTTTTACAGCAGGTCAAAATAACTGTTTATCCACTAGGTAATTCAAATACCTTCTCGTTTATGGAACGCTACTTTTGTCGAAGAATTCCCGTCTGTGCATCATGTTTCAATAAAGTCGTTTGGTCAAATCTCTCTAAATCCAATATTCAACATAGAACAATCAGAAAAAGACGACAAATTTTGGGTGAGTAGTTGGCATAGTTGAGTTTTATATTGATTTCAATACACAGATCGAGACTAAAGCCTTCCCCGATACTTCGCATATTGTCCCACAAGCAAGTTGGTGGTGGTACTTGGTTGGCACATTGTTCGGAATAATCATTCTCACTTTTATAATTATTCTCCTGTACAAGGTAATGATCGATTGGCCTGAATGTCCATTTATTTTATATTATTTTTAGACTGGATTTTTCAAACGTGAAAAAAGCTATGCTCGAGTAGATCAAAACGATACAGACCAATAATTGGTTGTAATTCTCTATCTCCGTCCATCAACTATTATGTGATTATTGAAGGGAACTTGATTAATGTCTTCGCTGAAACATTCCTATACTTACTTAACATTAACATTGTTAATATTTTCTAATTTATTGTTCATTGATAACCACTGTTTTGTTTGTAATATATTGAATATTGAATGCACTTTACACGCATAAACCCATTGAGCAATTAATCTTCTGGTTGATACTGCTTTTATCTCGAAAGTGTCACCTTTGAGGTATCGATGCTACGACAACTGCGTTCTTAGCATTCTCAATGTCTCCTCATTTGCATCAACTCAACTTGTCTATCAAATCTCTTCTTGGCCTTGATAGTAAATCTAATCGATTAAATGCATAAAGCCAATATAATAAACGGATGCATTACAAATTGAACTCGAGATTAATAGTGGATTAACTGTGCTTAGTGACGATGTAATGTTCACTTTGGTTTCGTATTGAAATTGTGTCCTTTTACAATATAAAAGCAAACCACTTTGTTCTTTAACAAGTGCTCTAATTGTGATCACTCAATAGACATTTTTCTATTACAACAAGCAGTCGAAAATGCGCGTCTTCAAGTTGTTCTTCTTTCTTCTGTTGGTGGTGAGCAGTGTCTTTGCCGAAATGCATCGATTCTGTGGTGACCACGGTGATTGCAAACACGTGGACAAGAACCATCCCACCGAATGCTGCGTAAAGGGCCCTTTGAATGGATACCACGAATGTCTGGACAACCCAAGTCCTGGTCAACGATGCCCTCCGTTGCCCACCTTCGGTCAGCAGAATTAAGTCCATCTGTAAATTGAGAACTTCACCCTTGTAACATCAATAAAAACTATGCATCATGATTAGGGGCTAGGTTGTTAAATTTAGTAAAATGTCTTTTAATATTAATAAATAATTTCCATTTGCATTAAATAAAGGCGTAGACACATTCGATGTCATATGTATCACATTTATAGTATTTTTTTTAGAGAAAATACTTTCTCGATTATCGATGGATCTACCATTTGGTATTAAGTGTGGAGATCGAGCGCAGTGAATCTTCCTTGGGAAGCACTCATTTCACTGCATCAAGTTAATTATAAATTAGTGCACTTTATTCTATCAAGTGACTGATGGCAGAGCAAGTGTAGTCGGTGGTTGTTGTAATCACAAGTTTGATTATAGTGAAAATCAAATTGCAACAGTTGACAAGCGATACCAATCTAAATGAAGTAAACTATCGGCAATTGGCGATTGTTCTGACATGCGGTGTAGTACGTGTCGCCAGATAGTGAGAAGCCAGTGGCAATACCGATTCATTTCATGGATGACTTGCATAATAGTACACTCCACCGAGTAAATCGCAATTTCCAATTTGGCGAGGCTAATTTCAGTCTGTAGCCACAGTCACCTCTCCGAGCGGTTCTTAAAATGCCGCTCACTTTGAGAAATTGTTGATAGGTTCAATAGAAGATGTTGAAGACTAGAGCGAAAAGGATGCAGGCCACATAGACACCCAGGGCCACCCACCACATGAGTTGTTCGTGTAATTTTTGTTCGAAATTCTTCAGTACAAGCAGTCCAATGGTTAGTCCTGCCAAAGCACCTGCCAGATGAGCGACATAAGATACCGAGCCTTGATGTAACGTTGTAGCGTAACGATTGTAGATTGCTATGCCAACGTCGACTGAGACTGCACATGGAGAGAAAGAGAAAATGGTCAATCGGTGATGGAAGTGAGCAATCACGGCTACATACCAACTAAAAACACTCCAATTAATCTCAAAAATCCGAGCGCAATTTGGTTATAGTTTAGCAACACGTTTGCAAAATGAGCTGCTAAAAGCGCATAAACTCCACCCGATGCACCGACTAGATAAACCTCAGAGTCAAATACCGATGTTGCAAGTGAGCCTATGAGAAAAATGATCAAACAGTTACAGTGTGAGATAACAAGTTAATGCAAAAAACATACCTGCCAACACACCGGACATGTAAACAACCCCGATTCTGGCTGAACCATGTACCATCTCAAGTGGCAAACCAACCAACAATTGGACTAGTAAATTGAAGATAAGGTGCAGCCATCTATTTGGAACAATGACCAGTTAGATTAGTTGTTCTTTGGCCATGCACTTCGACACACTTACCCGGCATGCAAAACCATATATAAGAAAAACCTCCACACTTCGTTTTTCTTGTCAGGACGATATATGAACAGACTATCTATAGGAATTGGACCATTTGAGGAGATACCAACTTGATTGGCAACCGCGTAGTACGAGAAGAATATGAGCTGCAATGGAACTAATTAGTGACTTGAGGGCCATGCAATCGAATGAATACCTCTATTAAGGTGATGGTGAGGATAAAAAATGGTGGTGGCATACATGAATACATGTCGGCGTAATATTTTCGGTCCCGTTCATCATTAAGAAAGTGCTTGGCCACTGTGCAAATCACTTTGTTAAACAAAGGTGGTGACGATTTTGATTGCATTTTGTATTGATGGTAGTCGGCAGGAGAGTCTTCGTAGTGTGCGAAATGAACTGAATGGTGTGGACATAGTTGAGTATGCAGTTCGGACATGGCACGTGAATCGACTGTTTCGATTCGACCATAGGAAGTGCTTGGTGTTTCGATGGTGGCCGCACTGAGACTAGTGCACGGCAACGTATAGCCAGAGGGTGAAAGATGAACTTGGTCTGGTTGACCTCTCTCCATCTCGATTCTTTCTTCCGCGCTCATCAGTGATTTGGTCAAAATTTGCCGATGTCGACTTATGATGTCTTCATGGTACTGATGAGGTCGATACAGATCGTTGGAAAAGTGCCGAAAGTAGTCGTGGTAGGCGCTAGGCATGATGCTTCTCGATCCGTAACAATCGATTATTTGGCTCAATTTGGGCTTTTCATTCATCTGAAAGGAAACGAGTTAGTGAGCAAGTTTAGTTGGCCAACAATTACAAAAATTCGATTAGGCCTGTTGTCTAGAGACAGTCCATTGATTCCTGAATCCTGTTCACCTGAACTCGATTCTCGTTGGTGAATTGCTTTAGAGAGCGAGACTAGTTTATAAGACACCGAAAAGATCGAAATTAAATGCATCACTTCACTCACGTACGGAGTAAACGACAAATGTGCATGGATTGATCAATGATCAGTGATGCGCTTTAATAGATCGGTACAGTCCTCGGTAGTCCTTTGATCGACGAATCAAGGCACTTGTCAGAAGAAATGCCGCTAGATTGAATGAATTGCCTTGCCTGGCCAAAATAGCAAAACTAATCGTCATAAATTATGTTTGACTATTGCGAGCACCGTATTCAAATATATCCAATGAACAGAGGTGAAATGGAGTGAGAAGAACAAGGCAATTCGATTATGCACCAGACAAAAGGACAAGACATCCTCGTAGAGAATACAATCGTTGTTGCTATCAGTGGTAAGGCGAAGGCAATCTTTGCAAATGATCTAAGTTCTACTCAAGGGCACTCCGGTGAACCAGTTAGATTTGAAGTGCACAACTAGGCAAAGAAACCAAGTGCGACAAACAATGCATTTGATTATGCAACCAACACTGACGACCATTGGGAGACATATTTGGTCCATTGCACTTGGACCATTGTGATCACCGTTACACACTGTTGCTTGCTTGTCTTGTTAGGCAAGTTTTCTCGTCGATGCAAACGACAAGTCTATTTGCATACATTACGGCCATTCATTGGCCCATAAGATGGTCACACTGACAGCTTCACTCAATTAACACCAACAGAAGAGTGAGTTAACTTGTACTGGTAGACACAGTGACAAATGGCAGACACTGGCAATGGCCAGTCATTTCACTCGGTGATCGCAATTGTCACCACCGGCGCCGATATTGCAAGTGTAAATCATTCTGTCGGGTATGTCTCCAAGCCAGCCACACAAGGCACTAATTAATTATTCAAAACAACTGACCACCAGCTATAGATAATGTAGTTCAAGAGTGCGTTAAACTGATTGAAGATCAATTGCAGGTAGAATTAATCTCTAGCCAGTGGATCTATTATCACTATTGAACGTTTTGTAGTGCAGTGTATTCGGTCTGTCATTTAGAGTGCGCAATGGCTGTTCAAGTAAAGAATCAATTTGTAATGAGAATTAGCATATAATACAACGTTGTTCTATAACACCAGCGCTTTGATCCTGTTCATCGAGAGCGAAGCAGCATAAAGAAAGATGTAAGAATGGCTTTCGGCAGGGAACAATCAAGTAACGGATGTGTGTTGGCATCGAGGCTCTGTGCACCGCCACCGCATCAAGATCAGCACCAGAAGCACCTACCTAGTGAACGATGCACGCGGGTCTGCAGAATAATTGCATCAAACAATTACGGCCATCAAAGTTCGCTTATCTTTCGGCGTGTCTGCCTATCTGTCTGACGGGCAACGAGTGTGTTTATGGCCAAATCATCCAACAAGTAGGGCCACAAATACTCGATTTATGCCAAGTAATCATCATCGTTCAACACACACCCAGATTTAGTTGTGCGCCGATGGGAAAGCGGAGGTGGAAGAAAAGAGAGAACGAAGAAAGAAAGAGGGGACAACGACTGATTCTGCAAACGATTTGACCTTATGAGAAAATTAATTGTAACATAGGTGATTTGGCAATACAAGCATAATGTCAGGTCCGGTTAGATTAGATTCCTCGTTGTGTCTGGCCAAAGTTGCACTTAAGTTAGCGCGCGGTGAATGCCAATTCGAAATTAGCCAACTGTGCACAACATTGGTGGCGAAGTGTCCAGCACAATCGCCATATTGTCTGGCGGCCACCAGTTGGATTGGCAGCCTGTTGCTATTCAATAAGTGTTTGTTTGTCGCCAATGTGCACTCGTCAGCAATTGTTTGTAATAAACTGTGAGCACAAGTGCCAATAATGGCGTAGGTGTTCCAGCGCAATGCAAATGCAAATAGAGCAATCACAAGAGACAAGTTTGTAGAGACTGACTGACTGCAGTCATGACTGGCTTCGTGCACACACAGGTAGAGCTCGATTGAATTAGCAGCACCGACATGGCTCGATCTGTCAGATCGACGGATGTTTGCACTTGTGTTTCCTAATTAAAACAATTTTGCACCAATTCAGAGACCATTCGGGTGACTGATCAGAACAGGATGACATGAAGTACTTTAATTGCTGCACTGTTTGCTCAAATTGCCTCAATTGTGGTATCGCCCTGGAAATCCGCCAGAAATGCAAACTTGCAAATGCACCAGTGAATTCAACTAGGACTATGAGCCATACATTGTGGTCACTATGGTCAAAAAAGAAAGAAAGAAACAAGTGACAGATGAAGCTTTCACGCAATCGCTTGTGTCGCTTCATTGCCCGACTGACATTGTGAGTTCAAACTTGTAACCAACACCGGACATGGCTATGCGAATAGTGGATTGTAACTGAACTCAATGGTAGACTAATCAATTTTAATAATGCTGCACCATTCATTCACATTGGTAAATAATTTAGCAGATAAAAAAATTAATTTTACAATAACGAAGTATTATAAAATGTTAACACCACGGTCTAATTAAGATAAATAACAGACTAACGACTAATGAACAATTAGGTCAAATTAAGTGAAACAATCAGTACTAACCAGAACAGAGTGAATGATGAAATGCGGAGATCATTGAACGTTGAATTCATTTCATTCCCACGAGGGACTGATTAATATTTGTGAACAGTGATTATAATATGATTGTATTGTTGCAATAATAGAAGCACTAATAATAAGCAAATCACCAGAAAGAACCGGTTAAGATGACAATCGCAAGTAAACCAGAGCTTGAAGCTATGCACAGAGCAAATGAACGAATGTTATAAAAAATCGAGGTGAGTCGCGTTGCGTCCAATGAAGCACTGAACCCATCTGCCAGCGGAGAGCGTCTTTTAGCAAGCACATTCGACACTTCACTCCTCCTTCGCTGCACTCCGCCTCTCGACCCGGACCGCTACTCGAAACCAATGTGATTCGATCAAAGGACCACGATTGGAGCACTGACATTGTGAGTCAAATAAGACCTAGTCAACGGGACAAATGGTACTGGGACACTAGCCAACTTGTGCGATATCGAAGGTTTCCTTGGCGTGAGGTTATGCTCCACCGCTGACAGAATAAGTGTTCAAGCCGGACACAATCGTCAGATAAGGCTGGCAAGACTGCCTTCAAGTCGGTCTGGTTGGCAGCAATCGAGCTAATTAGTGGCGTGTGTGGGAGCACGTTCGTTGGTAGTCAAATGAAGACCCATGAACGCACCGGTGCGGCCAGTGATCGTCTGTGCCATTTGGCTGCAATGTCATCGCGTAATGACACGAGCTAAACTGCACACTCAGCTAGCCAACCATGTCAGGGCTAACTTAATTTCCCCTAATTCGCTTCTAGGTGCTCGAGCCCAGTAGAACCTGTCAACCTTCTGGCAACCTTATGTCACACCAATGGCAGGAAGGAAGCTTTGAAGCACCTTTCGATATACTCTCGACTGCGTTCACCCGATGCAAAGTAAACAGCAAACAGTCGGCACAAGAGACCCTGAACGAGCTCCAGTGAATTGTCGATGGTTGGAAACGCGTGCCGAGAGCGTTCCCCCACGAGCGAGTTCAGCACTGGCACCGAGGCACTGTCTGGCCAGCTGTCACCGAGTGCACTGTCTGCAACTTGACTCGTGCCACAGAGCGGCTTAAATGTCGTTTGGTCCGATCCATTGAAAGCTTTTTTGTCGCTCCAGTTGATGGCAAACAGAAAGGCAAGTAGCGCATTGGCCCGAGGACAGGTATTTGTTGTAATGAACCGGGACAGAAGGTGACTCGTTCTGAACACGTGCCGCACACCTTCAATTGCAGTAGACAAGGCCACATCTGCTAAATCAGGACCGTTCGACCAAACGGTTTTGTTGGCTACGGCCAAGTCCACTCAGTGGAATTAATTATCGAGGCTGCACGCGTCAGCCACTGTGCCAGCAGTGCATCAATTGGTCAATGTGGCAATGTCTTACTTGGTCGCGTTCTCCGGTAGCAGACAGTTTGACTGTCGCCGCGTCCTCGGACAGCGACCTGCTGCTCGCAAAGACATATGTCAAGCGGCACGTGTCCTCCTCCACTCGATCGTCGCGATACACCTCGACTCGGTCGACTGACACAAACACACAGGCCTCTGGTTCTTATCACAAACGAGTGACTTGTGTCAAAACTACAAGCCCATGCTCGTTCTATTCGTTATGCTCACTGTACTTGATGTCACGAGGCGAGCGAATTAATCTTGCTAGCTAAGACGGTCAAAATGAGCGCTTGATTTATTTGCATTGGTCGGCGTGGTCTTTGCATTTGTTAATTGTGCGTGCAAACTGTGAGTCAACAAAGTCAGTAGCATTGCATACCAATTCTGACCTAAGCCAACTCTAAATATAGCTCGTACATCCATTCGGAAGTGATCCAGTAATATATTATACTCTTCTGCAGCAGAATTGACACTGCATTGGCCCTGTCTCCTGCAGTCTTATCTACATGATGCATGTCAAATCCAAGTGGCTAGTGATAATTGTGTCTGGTCAGCAGTATTGCCAATATCACTTGCGATGTAATTGGAGCAATTCGCGCGCTTGTAGATCGATATATATCCCATTCGGGGAAACTTGAAATAAAGTCTGGCAGAAAAGTGTGAATGAGGCCTTTGTCTCTGCTCAGGACGTGATGTGATATGCATAGACATTAGTTTGTGTTAATGATCTCGTGCGGCAAGACTCGCCATGAAGTCAAAGAAGACAAGCTGTTTCCGCTCCACCGAGTGAGCCAAGTGAAGCCACATGCGTAACACGTGTGCAGAACGCATTTGTCGCTGATGGCTACGAATAAATAGAGATATAAATTATGCACCAAGCCACTCAGCAACGCTTACAATGACAGACCAGCCATCACTGACTATTAATTCGCAATCTATGGTCAATCATTACGACGGATCTTCTAAATTAACTATCAGTGTTCAAACTCAGCTATCAACGCGCTTAGAAATCGTCTAATTTGATTCACTCTAAAGCTCGTCCAATGTCACTCGTGTCGTGTGTCACTACTTGAGCAGCGAAAGGTCAGGTTTACTTAAATCTAGGTGACTACTAAGTATCATCGACACGGCAAGACACTTTTCGATGAACATTTCTGCACAATGTATAGGCCAAACAAAGACGGACTGCTGTGTCTTTGTCATGTCCATAAATAAAACCGAAAATTAGCAAAGTAAACTAAAAACAAAACAATACTATCTACCTGGCATTAATCGACAACTGCTCTTTGACCACTACTGGCCGATTGTTGGTCCACTGGGTCTAATACAACCCTTTTATCTGAGAAACAGCGGTTCGCGATAATGGAAAGCTTTTATAGCTGTTTATAGAACGATCGGTTAATGGCTAATGAGCAAGCACAAATTGACAATTAGCAGGATTAAGATGTGAATATGAATTGTCAATCTCTCAGCTAAGATGATCTTCGACAATGTTGTCAGGGTGGCAAATTGCCACTGGCGATGCACCACCTACCCATAGCGCTAGCTCGAACACAAGTGTCTTCATCACGGCCCATACATAGGGTCAACTGAGCCCAGTCCAGCACGATTGACAAGCACAATTGGGGTCCTAGGCCTGTGGCGTGTTGGCACTTGAACATGTCTTAAGGCAATGTGCGGCATCTTTTCGCTGTCCACTTAGCTCTCAGCCAGTGATTGTTGATTGTTGTTACCTAAAATGATTGGCCTCACTGTGTCACAGTTGCAGAATTTGAACGCTCGTTGAACAACAATGCAAACAAGCGAATGAGCTTACTAATGTGAACGGTAATAGCCATTACCACTGGCAATAACGGCAACAACAATTTCACTGCGATCGCATAATACGAGATTAGTGTTCCACTGTGATGAACCTCTTGCAGAGGGCCAATGGAGCGTCACATAATTTACAATGTAATTGCCATTTCAGTATTCTAATCATTTAGTCAGCATTCTGTGAGCCAACAAGAGTGTCGGAATATGACAAAGACGATTTCTGCGAGCTAATCTTTGAGCTTTGATTGAATTCACAAACAAAACACAAAAATCAATTCCAATTGGAGACATTCAATTGTCAATTGACTTGTCTAGTGGACAATAAAAAACTAATTTTAACAGTCGCAATTCTAATGAGTCTGACGAAGGTAACTACATATTCCAATTAATGAGAGCCAACGAGACCACCAAGTAACGAAATACACTCAACTAGCTAATCATTAAAGCTAATGTTTAACAATTGTCCAATTGACCAAAATTATTTTTGTTTTGCAAACGTGTTGAGTTGTTTTCAAGTGTGGCCAATTGGTATAACTTGACTCACAAGTTGTCAGACTATTTTCATCCAGTAATAAGGTGTCATTTTCACCGAGTGGCCTAGTTGTACTACAGCGAGCACATTCATTAATTTACAGCCAAATTGATGAGCGGCTGTCAACACTTGAATTATTGGACAAAGCATGGCCAAACAAGCGCACTACAAATTAGAAGGCGCTCGATCGGCCGATGAACAAATGCGAGACTTAAGAGAGGGCCATGTCTCTGAAGTCGAGACGAAAGTGAGTCTGCTGGTCGGTTTTGCTTAGTCACTGGTCACTCTGCAAATGGTGCCACACACGTGATTTAGTTTGGTAAACATATGCCGCGTGCACTTCTGGCCCATCATATGGACTATCGGTTGGCCTAATTGCTCCAATTGGCCACGTAGAAAGCCATCTGACAA
Organism: Rhizoglyphus robini; assembly: GCA_023373905.1. Classification (NCBI taxonomy): domain Eukaryota; kingdom Metazoa; phylum Arthropoda; class Arachnida; order Sarcoptiformes; family Acaridae; genus Rhizoglyphus; species Rhizoglyphus robini. Next base: position 4,283,864 of record JAKIJQ010000001.1, on the reverse strand, counting down.
ACTATTGCACTCACAAATCGTACTTTTCCTTGCAAATATCAATTATTGGAGTTATTCGCGGTGACAAGCACCAGCAAGTCTGTTGGAACATATTGGTATTTTGTGCCTTCGATGCATTGAGTACCCATATTCGATAGACAGAACATGGTTTTAATGTGTGGGCTCTAGTGGAGAGTTTTGCACAACAGAAAAGCACATTGAAGTGGTAGTCAAGATACTTTGCTGCCTATTGCCGACAGAGGCATTCTTTGTGTCGGTGTCGACAAGTCGATAGTCTACGATTGGCTTTCACTGTGCCGTCTTATCATCATCGTTTGTTTATTATCGTTGCGCTTTCTGCTGTTCTAGTTCGGTTCGGGCATAACATTTCCCAATTTTATTTGTTGCTCTGTCGTTGAAAGTACGCGCGCAATTGATGCGCACGGCAAATTCACAAATTATCGAATGCCACCGCCTTGAAGTTGTCAAAAAGAAAGAGCGAATTGTAGTTATAAAGGCAATTGCGATTAAATGATGAGCAGTCCACGCCTCATCGATCGCTTTAAGAGCTCACAAATACATCGTCCGCTGTCGGCAGATACACGATTCTAATTGAAGATGGACACGGAGATAGCAATAAATAAAAGAGCGCACCAAATTAACGAGACAGGCTGCAAGAGCAGCACATCGGACCATGCCGTACACCGACTAACAAGCGGAATAATTTATATTGAATGGAGATGGTCACAATAAAGCAATCGCTCCACCAATCAACACCGGCAAGACATCTTTATTATTGGCACGTTCAGACCCACCAGCCACCCAATGAGTGCTTTCCGAACCACTCGCTAATTAGAGTATCAATCACAAGTGCACAGCCAAAATTGTTCGACACCGATTCCTCATTGCACTGTTCAACATCACTAATCACCAATCATTGACATAGGTCCTTACTAGAATTTTTACTGTTTCGCATTTCAGTGATATGGTGTTGGAAATTGTCATTAAGTACTGTGAGCTAAGTAAACTATATTAATATTTTTGCTCATGATAGCTTATGATTGGTTTCACTAGGTGACTTAAGACTTGTGATTCACATCTGTTCAGAACAGAATCGAGTACAACACAGTCTGTTAAGGTTGGCAGCCTAGCCAACAATACGACAATTGCTGTTTGACTGATTCAACGACAAGACTGTGGTTTAGGAAACAACAGGTGTCAGGCAAGACTGTCACTTTGCGTGGCCATTAATTAATTGTCAAACGATTTTTTTTGTACGCCAGTCTGTATATTACCTATATAGAAGGTAAAGTTGGTAATCAATTAATTGTTTGTTAGACAACGAATTTGATCAAGTGCAACATGGTGGGATCGATCGAAACAAAGAAGACACAAACTATGGTGAACCGCCGGCCGATGTTGCAGGCCATTGAATCACCGATGAAGCCCTTAGACAAACAAAGCGACTATACCATCAAGATAATGACATCGATCGGAAAAGAATGAGCCTGGAATGGAGATGCGCCATTTCTCAGTGAAACGCATCGTCGCATTCGGTCGATTGCGGTTGCTAATCGAATTTGGTCGGCGGTCCAAATCAAGCAAACTCGTTTTGATTTTTACCAACAAAGGGAATGGTCAATTGGTAGTCTGATTGGTGAAGATTAAACTGTCCGATTGTCCACTTGTTGCTTCAAACATTAATAAGCTGTATATATTACATTATTATATATAACATATACAATGGTCCTCATTTTCACTCTGTCACTTACAGTACTGTAGTTCGGACTCGTTGTTAGGCTCAAAACAGTCTTATTTAATTGATCAACTTGTAACAGAGTCAACGAAAAGAGACTAATAAAAGAGGTATATATGTAGACGGTAAGAAGAGCACAAGCACATGAGCGAATTCATTTGTCGGTAATTAAGTGGTTGCCTATTGCTTTATTGGCCTTCACTTGACTTGTTGCATAGTTGGAGGTAAGTGTCAAGTGAATCGAATGAAGCGCGTCGAGTGCAGGCAAGTCTACTTTAATTTGCAACCCAGAGAGCAATAAATTGACTGACGGCCAAGTGACTCGCATAAATAGTACCTGTTTGTTTTGACAGAGAAGACAATCTAAATGGGCTATATTTATTGTCACATTGCAACTAACGAGCCAATAGTTGTACTAGAATTCATTGCAATCGTAACAGTCTAGGTGTTGGCACTGGATTAGGGCAGAGCCAGAGACAAGCATAAATTGGACCCTAATCAATCATGTCATGTCTTGCCTTATTCCTTAGGTCAATGTCAAGGAATTTGAGAATTGTTGTGAATTGAGTGCTTAGCACTGGACAGTGCACTAGTGGACTGAGCACTGCAGTGACACTCGATTGACTGACAGAAGAACATTGGCGTGCAAGGCGCAGTGCGACTGTCTAAAGACCGCATTTGTGTGGTCTCAAGTCAGGTAGGTCTCGCACTGCAGCACTTACTCTCATTTACTCGGACTGACTGCAGTCTACAACCCTTTTGGCTCAATTCGTTTAGTGATAAATTGCATAAATTGCTCTGCAGGGCATTGTTTCATTTGCAAATAAAAACTCTACCACCCAATGCAATTAGTATGTAACCGAATGCAAGACAAGCTATCCAATTGACCTCACTAAAATGCACAATCTTCAAATGTTTAGTTTATTCTTGCTTCGCGCCACACATCAAGCCATTTAGTGAAAATTGGAGTGAACAAATGCCTTCCTTACTCCGCAAGCATTCACTCGACTATATCGTAATGGTAAAGAAGCAATACATTCTAAGGGTCAACAAATCTGTTTTTTGAAAGTAGCAGAAGTAAATCCGATGGGACTGTACCATTTACACAATAAATAAGCCAATGTCCACTTTGTTAGCGTTACTTTCAATAAGTGAATCAGTGAGGCATCGCGATCAATCAGGTAAAATTGAGATGAAGAGGGAGAAAGAAAGAGGAAAATTGGTGATTGAACAGGAAAGTGCAAACTAAGCAAGGTAGCTCACTGAAAAGATATTCACGAAAGTTATAAACGAATTGGCGTGGGAACATTAATTTTACGAACCATTCTTGGTAACACAAGAAAAGCAACTCACCTTCATCCACCATCGAGCCACTGACGGTAAAGGCATTAATAGTCAAAAAGCGATCTAAGACAAACAAACGATCACATAAAGACAGTTCGTAAGCAAATCATATTTGAGTTATCATTGCCAATGCAAGTGTCGACTACTAGTTGCTGGCAAATTGGCCGATAAATTATTTGTATGATAGATTGATTCGTGTCATTTGTCTATGGAGAAACAAACGACCTGGCATCGATTCATCGAGTCATCATCATACTGTCCATTGATAGTCGCATTGCAAGATCTTCAGGTATGTTAGGCTAAATAAAGAATAGACTTTTGCCAGATGCCTTGGAAGTGCTGGTCAATACGTCACAATATGAGAATGAGCCATGACAAACGGTGGCCAAAATGATTGTCATCAAAGCTCGTGCTTGTAAGCAAATGCTCACTGGCACTGCCAGTTGCAGACTTGCAGTTGACTCGTGCATGGCACTGTCTGCGGTCCGTTGCAAACTTGCACCTCTTCCGGCAGTCCTTTCCGTCGTTCGGGTGACTCGCGTCAAGTCCATTAAAGCTATGGTACCACTGTTTACAGTAGAGACCAAGAGCGAAAGTAGATCACCGATGTGGAGTGAGTGACTGCGAGTGCCAAATGGCCAATGCATGAGCCAATACTTCCATACATCACGAGTTCTGAATGATCCGCATAGAGGCAAAACAAACAGAAACACATGTCCACTAATGCAATTGCAAGTGACTGCTGCAGTCATAAACAAATGGCATCGACCAGTATGACTCGCACCACCCCCAACTTAGCCAAGCACATAAACACTTCATTTATCATTGGCCCTCTCATCTCCGTGTTTTCTTGCTTCATTTGGAGACACATGGACACATCAACAGCTGGTCTTCAACAAACACAATTAAGCGCCAATGGTAATAGAAACAACAGGCCATTGCTGACCACAGGATGACCACTCGGTCGGTTAACTTCAAAAGTGATTAGCAATGATACAGACCAATCAAGTTCCGCTTAAAAATCCAACAGTAATACTATTACTATACTCCTTGCGGCAAGTAGCATTATTGGCCGTTTGTGGTTGGTGATTTTTTTTGGCTAATGAACAATGTATATGTTACATTCACAATATCCTACCTTTTTCCCCACTTCCCAAAACTCAATAACTTTCAGTCCTCTTGTACATAGAATTCTCCCCTGTGGGGACTCTGTATAAATTTTTAAAAATATGCAGAGCTCATAAACTGTTTGTCAATCAATAGTATATGTTAAATTGTAATTGTAAAATGTAACACTGTAGCACTCAGTCAATGTTTCAATAATGAATTTTGCTCAAAGAAAAAAATCCAATCGAAAAGAATCCATGATTCAATGGCGCCATCTACAGAGGCAAATTTGCACTAATGCAAGTTGTGCAAATAATTGATAAATTATAAAGCAAGCTAGCGCACTAATATATAATTTAAATTAAATCAATTGCTCAACGGGACAGTGTGTGTATATATATTATACTCGCGTGTTTGAAAGTCGATTTTTGGGGGACTTATCTCACCTGAAAACCACAAAATTTCACACTGTACACTCAAGATAATAAACTTTACTCAAGAAAGTTCTCAGTAATTGCAGGGAATAATTCTGCAAATAGTTTGTCCAATCAGCTGTGCGTCAAATATTATTTTCATTGTCAGTGACTCCTTTACTCCATCGTGAATCTTCCATCTAAAGACAATGACTGTGTGCTTGTTCAACATATGAGAGAGCTCCATTGTAAAATGGCAGTCATCACCACTGAATTAAGTTCTTTTGAAAGCAAAATTCGAGATTTATACGAGTTTCGGGATGGTTTCTTTCTCAATGTTTCTCAGGAAATGTTTGCTGACAAAAATCGCCAAATTGAAGAAAGGCTTAATGTAATATTTGATATTTTATGATTTAAAATTAAAAGCTTATTTGCAACGTTTTAGGATATATTAAGAGAGCTGGACGAACATAATGAAAAAGTGGATGACAAAGCTACATTCCATTACTTGAAAGGCTGGTTGCTCAATATTAAAAACGACTATAACAAAGAAGTATTTGATTTGTTGACAAAATCGATTAAATTAAGACCAAATTACAATGAAGCATGGATTGAACTTGGTGAATGTTATTTTAAGAAAGGAGACTTTAAATTGGCTCTGAATTGTTTCGAAACAGTTTTAAAACAAACTCCTTTAGACAAGAAGGCTTTGCGAAATGCGTCAATTATGTTGAGATCTTTGCCGTGTTCCGGAGAAGAGAAAAAACTGAATATATTGAAAAGTATTGATTTGGCTAAAAAAGCCGTAGAATGCGACCTCAACGATGGAAACTCATGGGCTGTTTTGGCAAACGCTTATTTAACGCTTTTGTTCATGTCTAAAAGGATAGACAATACGCTGACCAAAAATTGCAAATCGGCCTATCAAAAAGCTTTAATTGACTCGAAAGTGAGCACCAAAGCTGACGTCCTATTCAACTATGCCTCAATTCTGCAATACGAGGAAGAATTTGAGGAAGGGCTAAATTGTCTCTCGAAAGCTTTTAAATACGACTGCGAATGGAGAGAACTTGAGCAGCGCAAAAATCACCTTACCGCCTTCTTTAGTGACATTTGCCAGAAAATCTCTGAAACTTCTAGCTTAAGAGCCAAAAAGCTAAACTCTATGATTGAAAAAATAAAGTGCGAAGAAGACAAATTGCGAGTTAGCTATGCAAATTCGAGGGAGATGTGCAATGGAAATGTAAAGCAATTGCACCAGCTCACCGAAGGCTCAAATGATTGTTTAGCTTTGTGCAAAGTATTTTCCTATACAAGCGATTCTCATAACGTTTTTCTATGCTCTGTCTTAAATGCCATTGACTCGACAGGAAGAAACATTGCCCTTTTCATTTATGACATTGTTCATAATAAAGGCCCTAAATCCGGAGATTCGATTCTCATTGTTCGACCTTTTCTCAAAAGTCATATAATAAAATTTGAAGAAAAGGAATATATATTTCAAGCCATCAAAATAGTCAATCCAATGCAAGACATTTACATCAACAACAAACGTCTTAGCATGGACTCACTTTCTATTCCAATAGTCAATGTGACACTTAAGAGTGATTAACATCAGTTTGCTTAAATAATGAACTAGTGTCATTATCCTAAAATGTGATATGATTGACATGAACCAATTGAAAATTCTACTTACCAGATGGACAAATTCTTCTATTGAGATGAAACTGGTCCCATATTCTAGAACTTTGGATTTTAAGGCTGCACGCTTTTTAAACAAATCTGGATTATGACGAAAATCATCACTATTGATTGCAATTAAGAAATCTTCAGTTGCGATCCTTCCAGCCCCTTCTGGATCAAACTTGTGTACAAATGAAGTTATTACGCAATTTTCGTATGTACATTTCACATTCTTGATAAACTGATACTCACCTTTTCGAAAATTTCAATCCATTTCTAAATTGAATATTAACAAATCAATTGCGAACTACAATATATACTTTCTAATTATGCTTACTCTGTTCTTTTTATTGTGGTAGATGTCATTTTTTGCCATTTTGATGGTTTCCTTTTGAAGTTATTAAACGAAATAAAGATCTATTGGAATTGCAATGGGGCCCTGATAAGTTAGCGTACTATAATACTACTATTACATAATTTGTAGTCTATAGCACTTTTCGCAGTGGTTGCAATAGTTGACATTGCTTTCCTAGTTGTGCAGTGTGCACACACTCACTCCAGAGCAGAGCAGTTTCACTGCCATTCCATTAGTGTTTCAAGTACCAATTGGTACTTCAATTACTGGCCGTTTTGATCAATTTTGTTGATTCATGTCAATTTATGCTGTTTCCACAGATTAACTGGTTATTGAGCCTTTAAATAAAGTTATCCAAATGTATAATTATGATTTGTCGACAAAAATCAACGGAATTGGTAGAATGTATCTAGTGGTGAAGCATCGATCGATCGAATGCATTCAATCCTCTGCAAACACGATTTGGATTCGTCCAATTTTTGGACCGGGACAAGTGAACTTAAGCTCTCGGTATGAATTAGTTGGTCCAGCCCAATCTAGCGCAATTTTGCATTTTTATACTTTTCAACAAGAAACGCCATCTATGAGTTGTTAGAGTGGGAGCAGAAGTGACTGCACTTGAACTCTTGAGGCGAGGGATAGACTGATGGGAGCAGTCTGGAAGTGGCAAGAGCTTGCAGTAGGATTGAGTCTCAGTGATAGAGGCAAGCAAACACGTATTGGGAAAAGTTTACTCTTGCTCGTTACAGATTGTTGTGGTTTGAGTAGCAAGTCGGGTTCGACACAACGGAGAGATAGCAGAGTGCCACTGACGACGCTGCTGGCAAGGTTGTGCACAGACAGCACAGAGGCGAAATTGCGTTCATCCCTACATTCACTGAAGATCGTCACTTTCTTTGTTGCGCCTGCTTTTCTCTATTTACTCATTCTGTAGACCTGAACTTGAGCTCGATCTGATTTTCTCAATTTGTGTTCTGCTCAACTGATGGGTAGTTTTAATTGATCTTGACCAATCATCTCTCTCGTTTGGTCACCAACAGGGAAGCTTGGATCTTTATTAGTTTACAAATGTCCGATTACGATTACGATTCTGGTAATGAGTCGTCCAATGAAGAGGATGATTTGGAAGATGACGATGGCGTTCTCTTAGCACTTGAACCTGAAAACAATTCTAATGTTCAAGATGGGATCGACTTTGATGATGATTATCCCCACAAAGTATTGAGCACTGACGATATAATGATGCATATGATCGACACTATCAGAGAAGTAAACACCGTTGTTCAGGTAAAAATGTTCAATTAAAATCGAAAACATTTTCTTACATATATCTTACATTTACAGCTTCCACAAACAATAACTCGAATTTTACTAAATCATTTTAAATGGGACAAAGAAAAATTGTATGAGAGGTATTATGACGGTGATCAGTCACAGTTGTTTCAAGATGCCCATATAGTTAATCCTAATAACTATAACACAATTAAGGTAAGGCTTTTATTATTTTTTATTAAAGAATATTTATGATAAATTAATTATTATATTTATTATTTATTATATTTTATAGAAACCAATTTTCAATGAAATTGAATACTGCATTATTTGCTGCTCAGAATTACCTTCAAATGTATTTTTATAGTAGATTCCTGTTATATTTTTTATAACTTTTTAATTATTTTAGTTTATGACTGGAATTGCCTGTGGTCACAGATTTTGTAAAGAATGTTGGACCCATTATTTGACTACAAAAATCATGGAAGAAGGACAAGGTCAAACGATATTTTGTGCTGCTCATGGATGTGACATTTTAGTAGATGACCAAACAGTGTTCAGCCTTATCACTGAATCTAAAGTCAAACTGCGGTATCAACATTTAATTACAAATAGTTTTGTGGAGGTAAGTTATTCAACTGTTTAATCAAAATATCAAAATTATTTATTCAGTGCAATAGACTTCTCCGATGGTGTCCTAAACCCGAATGCTCCAGAGTAATACGTGTTGAATATGTCGATTTTAAACCTGTCAGATGTTTATGTTTGACAGTTTTTTGGTATGATTTTTTATTTATACATTTATAGATTTAAAAATTTTCAATTAAAAGCTTTTTGTGTGGGGACAATTGGCATGAACCAATTAAATGTGATCTTTTGCGAAAATGGAAAAAGAAATGCGATGATGATAGTGAGACTTCTAATTGGATCGCTGCGAATACAAAAGAATGTCCTCGATGTCAAGTAACCATAGAAAAGGACGGTGGTTGCAATCATATGGTAATTCGTACAATATATTGAATTTGTCACTGACGCATTTATTTTATTATATATGTAAGATATGTAAAAATCTTTCTTGTCGAGCTGATTTTTGTTGGGTTTGCCTTGGGCCATGGGAACCCCACGGATCTTCTTGGTATAGTTGTAATCGTTACGATGAGGATGAAGCTAAAGCTGCAAGGGATGCTCAAGAAAAATCGAGATCTGCTTTGCAACGCTATTTGTTTTACTGCAACCGCTATATGAATCACATGCAAAGTTTAAAATTTGAACATAAACTTTATGAATTGATAAAAACCAAAATGGAGGAAATGCAACACCACAACATGTCATGGATTGAAGTGCAATTTCTCAAAAAAGGTGTCGATGTTTTGTGCCAGTGTCGGCAAACATTGATGTATACTTATGTTTTTGCTTATTATCTAATCAAAAACAATCAGTCAATCATTTTTGAGGAAAATCAAAAAGATTTAGAAAGCGCAACGGAAAAACTATCAGAATACCTCGAACGTGAAATTACTCAAGATAATATTCCCGCTATAAAGCAAAAAGTACAGGACAAGTATCGGTAATTTTGCTTTAAACTTTTCTTTTTGTTGATAATTTTCTAATTTAGGTATTGCGAAGCTCGGCGAAGGGCTTTACTGAATCACGTAAAGGAAGGATATGATAAGGATATTTGGGAATATCAAGCATGATTTAGGTTTTAGCCAATTGTAACAAATGTACTAATTGTAAGAAAGAACATTATTTTTTAAAATAATTCATTGTTACTACACCATAAAGGCATTTTTACTACATTTTCATACCTTTTAATTGTGATCATATTTAATTTGTTCTAATTTTTATATAATTGATTAATTAATAGTGTTTAATAAAAATTTTCATAATCATGACAAATAAGTCGGAATTCACAAAAATAGAAACAACAAATTACAAAATAAGTAATTTTCACAGAACAGAACATATATTTACATGAGACAAAATAAGTAAAAGAAAATAATTCGAGGTGAATTTGTGAAGTCGAAAGCACACAAGTGAACAAGTTAAAATTCGAAATTATTCCAAATTGACCAAAAAAATTACTTGTATGTGTGTGCAAAGTACGGTGATGCATCGTAAGGGAGTTTTCGGCCATTTATCAGACACTGAACAATATATTCGCTAGAAATTATTGGAATTTTTAATTGTTTCGCTCTGCTAGTTAGTTCGGGTTTGCAGGTTGAATCAGCAATGATAATGTCAACAAACTTTCCTAAAAAAAATGTTAATTCATTAATCAATAAGTCAACGAGAAGCAAATACGTGTTATATTGCTATGCATCTTGTCATCTTGCTTGACAATGCCAGCTTGGGCTGCAAACAAAACAGGAGACCAAAGCTTTTCAAGTTTATCCGCCGATTTAGACCCAAAATAGAACTTCATTCCTTTGAATAAAACAGAGCTCCTTTTCAGTATATTCCTATAGAATTCAATTTAATAATTTATATTAATTAAAATTTAATAATTAAGCTTACTTATCAGATGAAAGTGAGTGAGTTATGACACTAAATCCAGCTGGTAAAATATAAGAATCACGCTCTAAAAGCTTATTTGCTCTGCAAGAATCGATAACCCACAAATGACTAGCAATTGGAATTCCAGCAGCCAAGCATTGAATATATTTGATAGACCGATGATAAGTGTCAGCAATAAGGACACATTCCAAGTTATCGTTTGATGACTGAAAAAATGCAAAATGAAAAATGAACAATTAGAAAAAAGCAAACCTTCATTTCTTCAAAAGTGTCGTAAACTTTTCCAGACCCGGCCATGATCTGTTTAGTTAAATAAACTTTGTCAAATGGCGTGGAACGTTCAGCTGCTGACTCGTAATCACTAAAAACATTCTTGTTACGGTCACCCGAAGTGAGTATAAAACAGATTCTACTAAATATTTCTGATTCAGATTTTGGCATCGGTCCTAAGATTTTTTCAAGCTCAGGTTGAGGCATCAATAAAGCAGATTTACTTGAACGAGGTGAAACTGCGAGAGCACTTTCGTGATAATTATATTGTCCAATACTAGTGGCAATAGTATAAATATCAGTTTTCTTTAAGGAATCTATATTTGTGGAGGATTCATGAAACTTTTTTTTCTCGTCAATTGGTCTTCTTTTCCGTTTGTTAGAAGAAGTATCTGTGTCAGAATCAGAGTTATCATTTCTTTTGGAATTTATCTCAACAGAATCATTGCTTTGTTTGGAGCGGGATCTTTTCCCGGTAACAATATTGTCGAGATCAACATCAGCAAAGACTGCGCCCACAGAAGTTGGTTTAGATATTTTAGTCAGAATAGCCGAACCTTGATCTGAAGTTAAGAATATATCCTTCAGTTTAAACCGTTTAGCACAAAGTTTCTCATCCTCAAAATATTCTAAATCAACTTGAATGTTTTCAGAACTTTTTATTAAAATCTGCTTAACTGTAGCCCGAATGCATAAGTCTTCAGAAATAGTAAGCATAACTTCTTGATTCGTTAGTAAGTACTCGATTCTAATTATATCAGTTTCGAATAAGTTTCGATTAGCATTATCTTCAAATTTAACAGACCACTTATGCATTTCTAGTTGTTTTGATATTTCTGCAGGATAGAAATTTTTGTCTTTCCACTTTGCCATTACTTTTATTCCCGGTTTGAGTCTTTCACAAGTTGGGAACGATTCACTTCGATTAAATGGATTCAATTGATTACTTTCCTTCAATGCAGAAGCAACTGTAATGCCTGAAGTTAAGGCTGAAATAATTTCGGTCGTCGAAGGCATCTTAAGTTGAACAACGTTTTCAAATTCTTTTACAGGTGTGTTGGTATTGCTAACGGATTGTAATGACAACAGGGCACTTGCAGTTTGCCTTCGTTCTTCTTCATCATTTTCATCAATATCGCTTCGATTTCCAATAAACTTCTCTTCGTTGTTGCTTTCATTATTTTCGTTTTTAGTGATATCAGAGCTAAAAATATAATCACTTTTATTTGGCTCTTTTCGAAATTCGATTGAATTGGTCGAAGATATGTTCACACTTTTTGTATTAGAAAGAGCACTAATATCACCTAAAACACCTGAACTACCAATCGGAGATCTTGTCATAATGGAACTGATTGTATTGACATTTGTGGAATCGTTATTTAAAGAGTCAAATTGAACTTGTCCACAAGAAGTAATAATTTCTTCATCTTTAACAATGCTTTCTTTAAGAACACTTTTGGTAGAAGGGTCAATTATTTGTTCCAACACTTTCAAAATCACAATAGTTCGCTTTTCTGCCATAATCATAAAATCTTTTTTGACCTGAGGTATATCACTGTTATCTGTAGATATTTGTGGTTTCTTCAGAGAAATATCAAGAGGAGCAGAAAAAACATTGCATCTATTCTTATTGTTGCAATTCTGGTTTATATTTTTGTTTGAGCGCATCATATAATGATCTGATTGAGTTTGAGAATTCATCGGTGTTGAGGTAATAGACAAGAAATCCGTGTTTGGTTGATCCAAATATGAAAATTGAGATTCATTTCGATTTGAAAATGTAGAATGATTTGGACTATTTTTTGTATGTTTTACTTGCGCATTCATATTAGAAATATTTGAAGAAACCGCATTCCAGTTGCTGATGGATTGGAAAAATAATTATATATTAAAATACGATTAAATTTTACGTTACTTACGAATAAGTTTGCGGAGTTGAAATCATATTTAAATTACTAACAGCTGAAATAGATTGAGATTGTGGAGGAGTTGGAGCATAATTGTTATGGGGATGGGAACTATCAGTTTCAGAAATATGAGTTAATGTAGTTGATACATTGACACTTTCACTACTATCACCACAGTATTTTGGATTAAAATGATTTAGATCAGTGCTTGAACTAGAAGAGTGATGGTTTTGAAGACCTTGTTGTTGATATGCTCTGGGCAAAGGTGGTGTTTCGTAGTGATTTGAAATTGAAACAGATTTTGAATTAAATTTACAATAGCTCATTTGGTTATTAGGATCAATTTGCGGTGCCATAGGAGATGAATTAAGCAATTGGTTATGAGCATTCATTTGACTAATAGTGTTTATAGTATGCGAATAAGTTGGATTTATGGAATTCAAGTTGCTCCTTGAAGAGTTAATATGAGGTTTATTAATTATATCAGATTTGGAGGGCATGTAATGTATGGCTTGGTTGGTACCATCAACAAGTTGTGACATGTTGATAGAGTTACAGTTGTTGTTCGGCTGAAAAAAATGTTAGCTTAAAGTAGTAAAGTAATTAATTTATAGCAGTGAAATTTACCAAATAATGATTCTGATCTGAATTCAAGAATTGCATAAACTGTTGGTCGTCGATGAGGTCAATGTTGGGTAATACTGCATCAGTGTTCATCTTAGTAGATAATTTAGTGGTCTTCCTCTTCGAACATTTATATTACAGAAGTAAAGCAGTGATGTCGTTATGGCAATACACAGTCCAGATGCAAAAGTGAATGTGAGCACAGTTAGGGAAGAGATACACTTTGCGCTTTAGTGTTCATTTGTAAATAAATCTTTGATCGTAGCTGTAAAATGCAATACACTTTCTGATTGTAATTGACGATAGTTAACGCTTAAACACGAGTGTTCATCACAAGGAGAACATTCCGTGAAAGATTCGAGTGCAGGATACCCAGACAGGTGCTGAAATGGATCAAAGGCTGTGCTGCACTGAGCCGGCTCTAGTCTGACTAGTCAATGCTCCTATCGACATCTCGTGGACACTCGCGATAGTAGCTCCAAAACAAAATCATCAGTGTAAATTAAATACTCAAATTTTTGATTTTGATTTAAATCAGTAAAATTCTTTTATTTAAAATAGTGGAGTGACTTATGAAAACAAAAGTCAGTGTGTTTTAATTTTTAAAATTTTTCGATCGAACCTTGAAATTATAAAATATGTATGTAACATATATTTATAGAACATATTGCTGGTAAAAGAACATGTGAATTCATGTGCATATAACAATAGAGAAAATAAATCTTTCAAGATAATATAAAAATATATCCAGGCGAATGCATTTGATCCGTCTAGAGAGAATTAGGGATGAAATATTCACGGGGCATACGATCTTTAAAGGTGTCTGAGTAAATCTTAACTTTATCTGAATTTTCGACCTCTGTCTTGTGGGTATACAAAGGAAATGTCCGATTTTCATTTAACTTTGAGGACACCGTTTTAATATCACTATCGTCCGATAAATCAAGTTGCATTTGAGGTTTATTTGGCTGAATCCTACTGAGTAAATCCTTGGTTACTTTTGATGAGTAATTGCGTTCAATCAAAGTACGTTTTTGTTCTTCAAAACAGGCTGAACATAGGTAGTTGGTTAATGCACTAGCAGCAGAAGTACAATCAGCATTTACACAACGGATTTGACTCTTAGAAGCAGAATCAAGAGAATTCTTTAAAGATGATGTTGATAATGAAGAGCACGAGGATGAGGAAGATGAAGTGGAGGAAGAAGTGGAAAGAGTTGATGAAGAGGGCATTAAATTGAGCTTTTTATCTCGCTTTTCGTTAAGAAAGCGAACTCGAGCAGTATTAAGATAATTTCGGATCATGTCATCATAGTAAAGATGATGCTTGTCCACGTACAACTTGGCTGCTAACACGTATGTGTCGCAATAAAAAATTGAATTGTCAGTATTAATGATTGATTCTTTGTAAAAGCTTTGAGTGGCAGTATTTGACAAAGTATTCGACTCACTGTTCTGTGCTACGTTGGTGTTGATTAGTGATTGTGGGTCAGATTGAGTATTTGAGTTAGTGTTTGAGGTTAGATTTGGTGATTTGGCTAATCGGAATGAAGCTGATCGTCGAGCGAAGTGCCCTATATTCTTCTTTATCCTTTTGCTCATCCTTCCAAATGATAAGAATGGTTTTTGAAGTAATAGCTTAGCGGAAGCTTTCCGTGATAAAGTTTTCGATTTTTCTTTCTCATTTATTTGAACTTCTGAAAAATCTGCTTTTCTGCCAAAATTTGAAGGTAAAGTTTGAGATTTTTCAACTATTTTTGAAGAAGCTTGTTTATCTTGTTCTACACAATTTGCTTTCAAATGAGCAAAAGTTAAAATATCAAAATATTTTTTTAATAGTTCAATTTTATCTTGCTCAGTAAGAACGAATGTTTTTGCCATATTTTCAAACATGATATCTATAGGCTCATTTTTTTGAGAAAATATATCTTCACCAGGATCGATCGCAAAATGTAATGGAAGAATGTTATGATCGACGTCCATTAATGGTATCGCAAAAGGTAAGCTTTCAGATAAGGTTTCTTTACTCATAGCAACCAAAGCGGAAAAATGGGCCGCATCTAATTTTTAAAATTAACCCAAATGTTAAAAATATAAAACACTTACCATAAGTCAAGCATAAAGGTGATTTCATCAAGCATGTGTCTGGACATTCAAGAGGTAAATAAATTCCTCCAAATGGTATAGGAAAAAAAGCTTCGCCTAAATTAATTATATGGTTAGAATATAATAGTCAATTGAATACAAAAAATTACCTTTAATATCTTTTAGCATAATATCAGCAATAATTATAATTGGTCGTCGAAGAACGTGAGCCAAAACAAAAATATGTATCTCTTCCAAACTCTCATATATATACGATTTTTCTTCATATTCATTTGGTTCTTTTTTTCCACCGTTAATATCAAAAGATGAGTTATATTTTTTAGATCTTGGTTCGGTGGAAGCCATTTTTAAAATATTGTCCCATTCTGCTTGCCATTCAGATTCTACAATATAATTTATCAATTATAAAATTGCTTAACAAATGTAATAAAAACCATTGAAATTCAATCCAGTTTTTGAGTTCTGAAAATGCGTCTGCCATCGCCATCTTCGGTAAAACAAAGGAGTATAGGGGCTGTTTGATAATAAAATGTACATTGCTCGACGAAGTGTCAATTCTCGGTCATGGAATCCCCACATCCCTTTAAATTAAAATATTAATAATGGTATTCATTAACATCAATTTATTACCCAATGAAGCTGCATGCAGAAGACAATTTCCATCGCCAGAGGTGACAAGTGGATATAAATTTTGACATATTTCAGACCACCAATTTAGACGTTTAGAAGATTCTAACGATAATAATGTAGATTTTTCAATTAAATCTTTCTTTAAAAATTCATAAAAATCTTCTTGATGAATAGAAATATCAGGTAAAGTAAATGTAAAATCAGGTGTCTCTAGAAATCCATCGACATTAAGTAATCGACTTCCTCTACTAGACGTTTTAAAGTCTTGTGCAAATTCAGATCTGGCTTTTAAAACTAAATTGACATTATCAGCTGCTCTTGAGATTCCACGGCTTAATTTTTTATCCAAAAAATTGATATCATTTGGAAAGTTAAAAGTAAGCTTTGAGGGCGAAGAAATAATTGATGAATCACAAACATCAGAAGATTGAGATGAAAGAGAAGGCTCAGAACTACACTTGTTGGAGACAAGATTCAATTCTTTGTTTATGCAACTGAGATCTTCGTTAATGAAAGTGTTATTATCTAAATTCTTGTTTCCTTTAGTATTCGAATCAACTGCAAATTCGTCAAATTCTTCTTTGTCCACAATAATATCTTTCATTCGGTAATAAGCTTTCAAGGCTAAACCAAGATTTCCGTTGTGATCTATAAAAACGGTATAAATTTACAATATATATTGTTAAATATAAAAGCATGGATACCGACAATGGTAAAACATAAAAATATACCAGATAAAAATCTAATTTAGTTGTTGAAGTCAATTGAACTTGATTAAATTCTCGAGCCCGAAAGTCGATATCCATAAAATAATAAATAATAATGAACACCACATACGATTCAGTAAATCCCGAGCAAACCCAGGTTCACATGAGGTCTTAGCAATAAACTCCGAAAGAACATCGTCCATTGTGCCGTTTCTAAAAAAACAGGGTTAAAACATGAGCTCAATAAACCAAATAATAAATACCGTTTGAAGCTAAGCTATCAAAAACATTGCAATGTAAAAATAAGTTTGCTCGATGCAGTAATTACAGGAGTCAAAATAGAGTCGAAAAGAATTTAACTCATTATTTACGAATGCACTTAAATTTACAATTAATATAACTTGGTATATTGGACTAGATGGAATAGAGCATGGTATCAGCAGTTTGAATACGGCACCACAAACAAATGTGCAACTGCAATCAGCTGAGAGTATTAGTAAATCAATGAATGTAGATGATGAGTCGAACTAAGAGGTCTTGTTCGTTGATCGCCGACAAAATCAGAGTGCAAGTCCGAATGACAATTTATGAAACTCATAAGGAAAGCGCTTGGGCATAAAATCAATCAAAACAAACAGACCACAAATGCAGCCACACTAGTGTGACGTAAGGCGGTCTAGATCTCGCTGAGCGAGACTGCACCACTCGCGATGCTGCAGTCCCAATGACGAGGATGCGTGGCATTGAGACAATGCGCAGTGCGCAGTGACGCGATCGAGCGGCAACACGATGCAATCATTCCCGACACTTACACTGTGTTCACTTGGCACTGCATTCAGAATTTTCAAATTAGTTAATACCAAAGATTGTCAAGATATGTATAACATGTTGTATATTGTAAAAACAAAATTAACACATTAATCCAATGATTAAGCAAAGAACAGTTGACAATTCAATATCACAGTATGGTTCAGACGTATGGTAAAACATTTCAGTAATTTGGAACAATTTGCAAAGATAAATAAAATATATCACAAGATAACAAGCAATAACATTTAAAATTCAACACAATTTCAATCTAAATAATAGAAAAGTGAAAATAATTAAGAATAATTACAACAACAACAAAACGAAGGCGAATTCAATTTCAAGTAGCCTCAAGTAGTTTGAACTGTTGAAATGCTTGTTTTATAGCTTTCTTAGATGTTTTCAAGTCAGATAAAAGAATGAGAGTTAACAAGTCGTCGATGTTTCTTATGGACGGAAAATACTTGGGAAAAATCTGTAAACGCAAAAATACACACAATTCGTCTCCAAGCAACGAATTAAGCTTTCTTAAACATGCCAATGATTCGTTAGTGGTAACAAAATCGTCAACGTTTTTGGAAACTCCAACAAAACAGGCCAAGATTAACGATTTATAAATAAACTGCACAAATAAAGAGTTGTTTAAACGATTTTGCTTCTCGGAATTAGACAGATCGTTTCCTATATTAAAACACAAAGAATAATGTATGAATTATAAATATTAAAATTTACCATAAATTTCGATCAATTTAGTTATAATTTGGTAACATAATCGTTGCATTTGGCAATCTGGAAAATTAACAGAACCTTCGGCAAGGGAACCCAACATTTGCTCAATTAATTGTGTTTCTAAAAAAATAAATGTTTTTAGAATATTCATGAGTCCAATTTTTTAATTAATACCTAGATCAAAAAAAGAAAGAATCAAATTACTGTTGATTACTAGATGAAGAAAAGTGTAGTAAGATTTTTGCAAATTAAGTTTTTCAGATTCGACGGTTGCTGAAAAAACTAGTTTAAAAAATAAAAGCACAAGCGGAGAAAAAATTCGAGCAATAAAAGGAACAATGTCCCTTTGAAATAGCCAAGAGTGTTTGTATTTAGGTACAATTTGACTAAATAGTGGAACTAATTCTTGAAGAGACTTTGAGGTAATTTCGTTTGACGAAAGAAAAAGAGTTTGAATGGCATTAGGCAATAAAGGCACAATTTCATCTTCATTCAAACAAACGATTAATCGATGCAAAAATTGCCGAATTGAAGATTGCAATAAGTGCTGAGTTTCAGAATCGACATTCAAACTTATCGTTTTAATAAACATCTCAAATGAATGAAGATATAAATCTTGAACACCAACTGATTTAATCGTATTTACATTTGAAAAAGATTTGGAAGTGGCTGAAATGAGATTGATCGAATGACAAAGGTGAAAAGCCATAATTAATCGCTTCTCTAAAAGGGTGTTCTTGTGGATAGAATCCATAAAACCGTTCTGATTAATAGCTGAAGTTAAATTTACAATTTCTTGATAAATCTTATTAAAGTATTCCCAAATGGTTTGAAAGAGACTTTTGATAAGATCATACTTCACAGAGGCATCATAATGCTGATTGGATATAATTAAAAACGTGATCGTTTCATATATATTCAACTGGTCAGATATTGAAATTGGATATGCGAAAACGACGTTTTCTTCTTTAATTATGAAGCTTGAGTTGGCTAAATAGTCTAAATTCTGTTCAATTAAATAGTCAACGTTATCAAACATAATATCCAGTTTTACAAAATCCTGCAAACGCTTCAAAATATCTTCAGTGAAATGTTGTTTCTCTTGATTATTTTTGGATTTCACATATGACTTGACAAACTTATTAAACAATTTGCAAACTTTGCTTCTAATTTTTAAGTTAGTGTTACGCAGGCCTCTTTCGTCTAAAAATGAGACTAAAATTTGAGATGAAAGATAGCTCAAGCTGGAATTAAAAAACTTTTCATATCGAAAAATCAAATCAAAATAAAATGATTGAGAGATTGCGTTCGGAAAAGATGAGATTGAAGATGTGATTAGTAATTGAACTAAATTTTCAATTTGCTTCACATCACCAATCAAATTCATATTCTCGCCAATAAGATAAAAATAATAAAGTGCCACTTCAACGTCAGAAAACAAAAGAGAATTAGATTTCCAGTTATGAAGCGTTGGAACAACAATTTTATCACAAACAAATTTTATGACGGTGTTCATATTGAGCAATAGTAAGTTATCAAAGAGAATTTTCGTTGACTTGCGAAATTCGTCAAAGAATTCGTCTTCTAAGTTAAATGAGTATGAAGGCGGATATTTACTTTTCTCAATTATAATAGAAAGTAAAATAATAGTTTTCTCTTCAAGGGTTTGCATAAAAAATTTTTCATTGTCTTTCATAGTATTCTTAATCCATTGAATATAATCACGAACAAATGAGTGGATCTTGTGGCAAACATTAAGATCTTTATAAGATAAAAATTGACACATAAGAGAAAATTTTGATTCAATTGCATTCGATATAAATGTTAGAGCTTGATAATCATTTACATTGCCGTTCTGATTTGTCATTGTTTTACTCTTTAGCTTCTTAAATGATTCTATTAATTCAATTCCAATTGTATTAATTAAAGCCGAAAATTTTGTAACAAAATCTAGATTCATTACACTCGAAGGATCAAAAATATCTGTTAATGTTTTCTTTATGTGATCAATGTTGATAAAATTTTCAATAATTTGGGCTTTTGCTAAAGGGTCCATTCCTTTCCGAAGAATAGAATTAAAACACTCAGTGACAGAAGAGCGAAATAAATCACTTGTAAATAGTGTAAATAAATTTGTCATGATTGAATCGTTGGTTATCAAGTTGATATCAATCCACGAAATATAAGCGCCAATAACTTCTAAACATAGACAAACGGTCGATGGTGAAGAATCGCGATAGGTATTCTGCAAAAAAAAAACAGTTCAGAATTCAGAAATACTTTTGCAAAACTAACAATGATATTGAACCAAAACTGAGCCAAATCAATTAGACATGTTTCTCGCATTACATCTTTGATTAAAGTATTCCTTTGCATTTCCTTGATTATATAAAAATATTAATAATGATATAATAAAAGTATAATTAAACAAACTTTTGAAGTTCTGGGAATTTCCCTATCAGCAATATCCAAGTTAACTTGAATCAATATTTTCAAAAATATATCACATTTAACTCTTCCATCACAACGACAAAGAAAATCCTTAAAAAACGAGTTCCATTTTTGAAAAGGGAAATCAATCAAAAACACAGAGTTAACTAAATGAGCATATTTGTTTTGAATAAAACTTGATGTAAATATATCTTTTTCAAATAAGGAAAGAATCAGGTGATTAAGTGCCTTGCGATTTTCTTCATTATCAAATGTATACCTAGAGTAATAATAATAAGAAATTTGATTAAATTAACTTAAATTAAAATATTATAGAGATTACCTAGATTTAATATAGTCCTCGATTACTTGGAAGCAAAAAAATATGGCAGACTCGTCCTTGAGTGCATCATTCAAAAGAGTCTCTGCACATATTTTCCAACCAAAAGGATTGTTTTTAAGAGAATCAAAATATTCGAGAACCTAAAAAATAATTATTTTTATAAATATTAAAAAAATAAGTATTTAAAAATACCGCTTTTTGCTGAAATGGGTCCGATTGTTTGGAAAAATTTGCAATTATTTCTAGATTCATGATGGATGGAATACAGTTGAGCAAAGGCATGCAAGTTTCAGGAGCGATTAGAAAGAGGATCAATTAGATGGCACACTGAATGCGGTAAAATCGATGGGGATAAATAAAATGTTATCGAGGTGATGAAATACACGTGAAGCGAGACATCGATGTGGCGTGGTGCAAGGCTGTGGTGTGCGCACTGCGTGTGCCCCACAAAACCAACGGACACAACAGAATCAGTTGGAGCAATTGTCCAAAAATGTACTGAACTGCTAAAAAGCGGTCCAATTCCTAAAGTGAACACTTTCTAAACTAATGACTGTGCTAGGACAAGCGTCAGAACTAGGAACCAGCTTGATGAGATTATTGGGAGCTGCCTTGTTGGCTTCGATAATTCATTGCATTAACATCGATCTTCACTACAACTAGGTGGCGCAACCTGCTACTCTCCTCTAGGGTTTAGTATAAACCGTTTACAGATATCTCCCGCCAATGATTGATGTTATTCAAGACAAGAATCAATTCAAGTGGTACTGTATTTATTATTGTAATTTTAGATTTATTTAGCCATTAAAAAACATTCTAACACATGACAAATAAAATTCCTTTCAACTTATTTACATGTATTAAGAACTACTTTGAAATATAAATTATGGCAATTCTTCGTCTTCTTCATTAGCGGCATCAATCGATTTGACATGTTTAGCCAAAATTGGAACAAACCTGAGAAGATATTTATTATGGTCACATATCTTAGCAAGATCATGATAGGGACGGGTTATGGCTTGGTGAAGATGACGCAAAATAGACGACAAAGATTCAGCAGAAATGTTGGTCTTGAGAACAGTACTATGTTGGCTGAGAAGGTAAGTGATCCAATTCATGTAGAATTCAATGTGAACAGTTCTCTCCAGAGCATTTGCAAGGTGAAACAACAACTTTTCGACATAATTGATCGGAAGAGAAGCTGTGATGAGGCTAATCTGGTTGGATGGTGTACACTCAATTACTTCTTGCATCAAGCTTTTATCATTCAATTTGAGTGATTGCATTAAAGCTTCGCTAAAGTTGTGCATTTGCAGACTTTTCTTTAGTGCAATTGGGGTGATAGACGTGTCCAGTTCAAAAGGATCGAAAATGTTTGCTTTATCCAACGAATAAACGATCACTCCTTCAGTAGAAACAAACGAAAATGCTCGCATCGTGGGTGAGAAACGGATTTGGTGAACAGCAACAATTGGAGTCAGTTCTCGGTCTGCGAAGTCGCTCTTCATTACACCTGGCAGAGACACAGGCGCCAAACCACTGTTTTCTTCTCGATGCTTAATTACAGATAAGTTGAAACCAAACTCTTGGATTTTTCGCTTGCTAACGAATTCATAAAACCCATCCAAAGAAAGATTATTGGAAATCTCAAATTTTTTGACCAATAATTTCTCTTTAACATTATAAATACAAACAAATTTTGATTTTCCAGCAGCTATAAGATATTCGCCATCAATCGAGTAGCACAGAGTAGAAAAGTATTTGTACTTATCGTTGGTGAGGTCTCCTTTGTAACGAGCAATACCCAAATCATCTTTCCCTTCGATTCCAATTCCAAGTTGCTCTCCACTATGGGCATTGAAAAAGGCAATGTTTCCATTTAAAGTGGCAACAGCTAGTTCATTGCCATCTTCTCGAATGGTTAAGTCAAGAGCATCAGTTCCAAGCTTGATCACTTCACGAGTACAATTGGCACCTTCAAATAAATTCCAAATGCGAACAGAATTGTCCCAAGAGCAAGAATATAAAGTGTTAATTGAAGGCGAAAACTTAACCGAAGACACAGGACCTTCATGACCTGAATACAAAAATAAAATTAATTCATTTAATAAAATTAAATTTTTAAAAAAATAATACCTGCCAGAACTTCTAATAAGCGACCTGTTTTAAGCGACCACAAAAATATTTCAAAAAAATTATGAGATCCTGCCGCAACAAAATCACCACCAATCTTGTCCACTGCAAGACAAATAAATTGAGCTGGTTTTGACTCACTTGGGGCTGCTAAGGTTCGGAAGCAACGATACCGATTCAAGTCAAATGCTTTGACTGTTCCATCAAGTGAACAGGATAAAAAGACTTTTCCGTTCTTTCCAGATACAAATTCCACAGCAGTTACAGGACCTTTGTGTTCATTGGAGAAAGTAGATAGACAGAAGCCAGAAAACATATTCCAGACTTTAATCCTCCCGTCTGTTCCACCAGTAACCATGAGGGAAGCATCAGGAGAATAAGTCATGCATTCGTATGAGTTGGTAACGCTGTTCGAATAACCACTTTGTTTCAAGATGAATGATTCGCTTTGCCATTCCCAGACAACAAGCTGAGTTTGAGTGGAAACCTCATTTTCGATATCATATTTGGTACCTAAGCCAACACTTGATCCGATTCCAATCCAATGACCAGTAGAGTTAAAAGCAATACTTGATACAGGGCCTTTGTTGGACAACTGAAGAGAATGAATAAGAATAGCTTCGGGCACCTCATATAGCATAAAAGCACCGTTGGTAAAGCCAATTACAATTAGCTTGGCATTCGATTGGTAACTATAAGTTGACACTTTCGTAGCCGAACTTTTCTCTTTTAAATCTTCAGATATAAACTTCTTCTTTGTAATGTTATAATTCAACAGCTGGTCACTTTCTTTTGACAATTCTTCTGTATTACAATTGGATTTCCAAACAAAAAATTGTCCGTTCCGACTAAGACTGTAAACATCTAAGGGGTTAATTTTATCATTGGCAAAAAATGCGCCAACAATATAATCATTATGAGCAGTTAAAGTAAGCAATTTAGGAATTGTTTTCAAATTTTTGTCAATTGGATAAATTCTCATGGAAAAGTCTTTGCTAGTCACAATTAAAAGTTGAGATGAATCATTCCATGAGATAGAAGTATTTTCATCATAACTTGCTTTTATAATTTTGTGTGTTTTAAACGCTGCCAAATTTCGGCCTTTTCCTTTAATGGCAAAGCCAGGTGATAAATAAACATTAACTTGATTTGAGCCGCATACAGCATAATACTTTCCATCGGGACTGAATTTTAAATCGCAAATTGTGTCGCCAATGTCTTGAAAATTTTTTCTATGAAGAATAGTTCCGCTAATCATTGAAATCATTAAAAGTTGGACTTTTTCGGTTGCAATTAGCAAAAGCGAAGCATTTGGACTCAAGTCCATTTTACAAATATTGTATTGAACTTCGACAGGTAATGCTTCACTTCGGGCATTTTTCAGGTCAAAAATATTAACTTTGTTGCCACATGGACTTAATAATCGATTACCGTCAGGAAAAAAGACTAAATTTCCTTTGTCATACACGGAACCAAGAATATTATTGAACTTGTAGGAAAATTTCATTTTTCTCTTATATTATTAAAGCACAATTTAATCAAAATAAAAACTAATAATATAAGGTTCTAGCAAAACAAGCCGAAGAAGCACGTGTCGACAATGTTTAGATACGTCTATTTTGACTTTGGTGACTACTTTTCGCTAGTATTCTATTTTTACCTAACTGAAAATGTTTTGAAAATCTGTATACTTTCACCTGCTCATCTTCGAGACAGACTTGTTCAACGTTAAAATATGACGTTTTTTCAGTTTTAGTAGTTTTGTTTTAATTATATTTATGTTTACATTATAATACAACAATGGACTTTCTTCAAAAGTTTAATAATCAAACTGAAGATAAGGACAAAATATTAAGGTAAAAGTTTGTATGAATTGCCTTTATATTAATTTTATAATTGATAATGTATAGACTTGTCCAATACACTGCACATCTAGTATGGGCTTTTAAGGAGGATTCACATATCAAGACCAAAGTCGGACGACTGAAAGAAATCGAGAGTGCCATAAGCTTATCAAGACAAAGTATTATTTTTGCTATTAGCCCTTGGTTTAATAATGTTTTTGTTAAATTCAGTGTTACGGTTTGGCAAATCTCTTGAAGCTATCAACTCGTCTCTATATTCAATGCACTTACAAGACAATTTTCTTCGGACAACAATATCTTTATCTCGAATTTCTAATGGCCTTTACCTGTTGTGTGACAATTTAGTTTGGTTATCTAAAATTGGCGTAATTAAATTGAATGAAGATCGTATTTCAAAACTTGCCAGCAACTATTGGCTCTATTCTACATTATTGTTGTTTACCAAGAACATCTATCAAATGCAGCTTATATTTCAAAATCATCCTCCTCCATTTGATAATGAATATCGTCACAAAAATTGTGAACTAAAAATTTCAGCAAAGTTGTTAATTAATTTTGCTAGCTATAATAAGGCATTGACATTTGAAATAGTGAAAAACTTATGTGATATTTGCCTTTCCTTGAATTCGTCTGACAAAATCAACTTTTCTCCTTTTACAATTGGTTTTGTTGGCGTTCTTTCTTCATTGATTCCAATACTCAAATATAAAACATTTAGTTGATTTCTTCTCTGGCATCGGTCTATGCATATGCCATATGTTAACCCTACACACAACCTCAAGCAATATATTGGATTGTTTTTTATTAATGATTTTTCATTGTTGGTAATTTTGATATTTTAATATTTGGTTGAATGTACTTGGTATTATTGGTAAATTGTCTTGTTTTAATAAAGTAAAAGTGAAGTTAGCTTTGATGTAGTGAGAATCATTTTATGATAAATTCAATTAATCTAATTCTGTATGAGATTATGTACTTGCATGAAAATGTTTTGGCCTATCAAAGTAGTAATTGGCATTGAACAATCTGCTGGGAAGCGGTTGGTTGTTGGATTGATTAGCATGCGCGAATGTAAACTGATTTGACGTATTGAGTTTCATTGAAACTAATCATTGTGAAGCTCTGGTGACAATGTAGATGAAAGTGAAGTGCAGTTGCAGTTTAGTTGTGCTTTGGTGCTAATACTTTCCCACACGTTCAATGGCAATTGTTGTTTTTACGGTTAACTTGTCCGCGTAATGCTTGGGCGAGTAATTGGCATTATCCACTGCGTGATCGTGTCCTATCGATCTGATCGCGATGTAAGCTAGTGAACGAGCAAGACTCAACTGAACAGGCAAGCTAAGCCAAATTGCCTGTTAAATGAGTGGCTAATGTGGCCGCTCGAGTTTAAGTGCTTTCCTTTGTTGGTCGAGTGTCTCTGGATCGAGTGATCACGTTTAATCCTGTGCCAAGTCTGCCGTGAATCAGTGGCACTGCAGTCCAATCGCTAATTATTTGCCGAGTGTGTGCGCACAAAGGCAACATGTTGTGAAATGTGCAACCTTGCTATGGGCTCGTTTATCTCAATGAACATTGCGCGCCCAGTGCCATTCGCTGCTCGATTAACTTGATCCCTCGATTTGTTTATTTTTTGTGCCAATCGAGTCATTTGTTTCCTTTTGCCCGTTCGCAGACTCTGTCCTTTCCATTGTGACCTCCATCTGTCGAAATGGACAAAGTGGTGATTTAATTGACAAAATGCACATTAACTCACAATCGAACTATAATTAGGTTGAGAGTAAGAAGTGACCATTAACTGGCTGACAAATTAATTTGTCATTTGTGATCTACCAGTTGGCACCATTCTAAGTGTTTAGTCTGACAAGTTGTGAGAGATGTTTATTTGAAGAATGCACAGAGAATGTCTCGTCCAACTAATTGGCAGCTTGGATTATGACCTAAGCGGTAGTAGACAGATCTGCTTTATCTCGCTACCTGTCTGATTAGTGCCAGAATGGACGTGTCTGGCAATCACATAGAGCTAATCCAGTCAGACAGAACCTAGATTACATCATCGGCCCGTTGTTCACTACTTAAATGGACCTCATGTGGAATGGTCTGTGTAGAAGGAATGGAGTGTACCAAGTCCATGAAGCACTAATCGGAATCAAATTAGCTAATCACTCATTATGCAAAGCAGTGTAGCAGTGAAAGCTCACCCATTTGACAATAAGCTGGCCAGATTGACTGGCCGTGTCGCGCCAACTTTGCCACTTAAGTGAGTGCCAAGTAAGTGGTTCATTTGTGCCATGACTTCAGTCAGCCGGCTTATAAGTTATAACAAGCTTGGACAGGCACTTCATTTGCAACCGAGTCGCGACTCCACCTCAGTCCTATTCGAACGCCTACCCAGCTAGCTAATTACTGGATTAAAGGCCTTCGCCACAGTGACCGTGCTTGGCCAGAATTGCTTCGCTTCACACACAACTCGGGACTAACGCACTCTCCACCACTCGGCACAGTACCAAACTGCACGCGGACCAGTAACTACCTTGCCGACCATCCAACCATCCGACCATCCGACCAGCTGCATCATCAGTGACCGATAGTTTATTTGCATATGTCAGAGTGTCTTTGTTCTACCAAACCATTTTCAGCCAGAAGGGCAATTTGCCACTTGTGAACTTTGTCATCGAAAACTTTCTTATCAACATCTTATTGACCTGAACACATTTACATAACCGGAACGCAAATCGAAGCAAGCTGAGTGTGACCATTTAACTTGATTCCATTTGGAAGAGCAATTCGATTTAAATTCGATTCACAATTGTTTATGCAAATAGTGCTTGGTGCAGGCAATTTCGCTTATTAAACGGAAATTAAATTTCTCTTTCCGTAAAATGAATTTAAATGTTTGATTCGATCGACAATCGAAAGAATAATAAATAATAAATCGAATTGAATAGACATAGTAATCGAATTCTGGTCTGTGTGTAGACTAGGTCGATCCAGCAGGTCGGCATCGAATGAAATGATGACTCCCACTCTCAGCACCATCGACTCCTTTTGCGAGAGTCCGGCCAAGAGAAATGCATTCTCGACCAATTCAACGCACACTTTCTCTACAGGCACGTCTCGCTTTTTGATCGACCATATTTTAAGTTCAAAGGAAGACGCTACCGGCAAAAATTGTCATCGACGGCCAGGTAAGCCAATAAGATAATTAAAAACTATAAATGAGTTACACTAACAATTAGGCCAAAAAGAAGTACCTCGTCAGTTAAGTACTATGTGTCAGGCAGAGGATAATATAAGATTCCCCTTGGACCAAGCAAATACAGTGTCTGACAACGAGAGTGAGTCATTCGACACTGAAAGAGATATTTGCCTTGACAAACTCGATCTTGTCATGGATGGAGTTCCCAACAGAAGACGCAAAGTTCGTAGAAGCCGAACTACATTCACAACTTACCAACTTCATCAGCTGGAGAGAGCCTTCGAGAAAGTATGTACCACACCTCACATCATTAGCTCTTCGTTTCTCACATCCAATTCAATCTATGTAGACACAATATCCCGATGTTTTCACACGCGAAGAATTGGCACTTCGATTGGACTTGAGCGAAGCACGAGTTCAGGTAAGCAACTAAACTGCCAATTTGTCTTATCAGAAAGGATTCAGTCAACACTTTTGACCATGCGCTTTGCATGCGCTAGTTTTTTTCTTTAGTTGGGTTGTATGCTTGCTTCATTACCGATGGTCTATATAGGAGCCAATTTAATTAGGCCTCGATTGTCAATTCTCATTAACTTGGCTCCAAGTTGGTTCAATCAGTTTTGCTTTGATTCGATAATAACGCCGTTGCCCAAAGGGTGTAGTACGGCTCAGCTCTCTTTTCCTCAATATATATAGCTGGCTGTTTTTCTATTTAGGTGTAATCAAGGCGTAATTAAATAAATGGACCGTTCTCACTGGTCTTACTGGTGCACTGTTTGTTGCAGAGAGACAACCGTACCGAAGTAACTCAATATATTTGACTAATTGAATTTGGTCCAATGTAAATAACGTTTAAATGGCAAATTAGAGGCACAATCGAATCCCATTTGGCCATTAATTGCATTATTGTGTTCCTGTATGCTCTGACGCTTGTTAGTGCTCTTTCGACCGACCCAGTAATCAATTAGTTTGCTGTTCACCAAGATCCAGAGTGAGGAGCCCGAAGTGAAGTGGAGTAATGCCGTTCCTCAGTCTTCTCGATCACTAATATGAAGTTATCAATTTAAATTGTTCCCTTTATCTTGTTAGTTTTGCTGTCGTTTTGTTTGTTTAAGCTCGAATCTAGAAAGAATTCTCATAAGTCGGCAAGCTAATTCGCCTTTATTAGCTCCCAAGAGAGGCTTGTCAGTAATGAATTAGTTGGTGCTTGCAATTTCCGATTGTCGTGTGCCACTGCAGTGGGTCGCAAGTGTCACTCTAACTATCACAACGCTTATAAATGGCCACTTGGTGTAATGACTTGCATTGTCAATCTATAGTGATTCTTTTTTAACTTGGTTCTTTTACTCTTTTGTGTTCATTCACTCAGGTTTGGTTTCAAAATCGAAGGTAAGTTTACTTCGAAGTGCCTGATCAGGCACTAGTCGACTAACGAACATGTTCAATTAATCCATTTTAAACCTTCGTATTTTTGTTTGGTTAGAGCTAAATGGCGAAAACGTGAGAAGACTGGTCGCGACAGTCCACTAAGCTCATGCACCATGCAGACTTCTTCAGAGATGTCCCTCGAGTCGAGCCTATATAACCTCACAGTAAATCCATTGTCCAGGCCTGTCGTGACTTCGAATTTTGCACAGGCCAGCGAAGTCACTCCTTATATACCGTCAGCAACAGCAGTTTCCTTTCTCAATTCTTTCCATCTTAGCAACTTGGCCAATGTTGAAACATGCCAGAAAGTCCTGACCAAAGAGGCTATAACCAAAGTGGCCTCTGTGGAACGAAGCTCTATTTCACCTCATTTGGGCACTAAAGAGTCTGCAGCCACAACCAGAGAAGACCTCAGACCCGTGTCTGTCCAATTGCCAGTCGGTTACAACTGGGGAACGGCTGCTTTTCTGTCCAATTACATGCAACACATTTGGCAAGGAAATGGTTTGTTTGGTGTGGCTCCCATCTCCGATTGGGATCAATACTACAAGGAACAGCAAATGTTTGCCTTGGAAAGAGCACATCAATCCAAATGAATGAACTGGTCACACTGGCTCGATGTAATATAGCATTTTGTTGTACATAAACGCAAATCTTTTGCGTATATATACCATATATCTCAGTGATACTGAGTCAGTATAATAAATAATAAACATGTATAATAAATTATTATTAATAATCATTTGCAATGCTTGCTTGTCCGCCTGATTATTTTTACGGCTAATTACATCAATGTTTTAATCGGAAAGTTATTCGTGACCATTATATGGCTAATTGTGGTCGCTTGTGGTCGACTGTGATTGTCAAGTACAAATCACACCTAAGCAAAACAAGTGCCACTAATTGGCTTTATTGCACAGTTGATGTGTTACCTGAGGCATTTTCATCTCAATTCGTTACCCCTGACAGCGTTATCAATTTCATTTGGCCCGCAGTGTTTCTCAGTACCAATTGGAACTATAACACGCTTGTGGCAATTGCGTCTTGTCAGTACTTGTGTGTTATGCCACGTTGCACGATTAGACCTAATTAATTTGTAAGCTGCCACTAGTTCAATACTCACAGTATGATTGTGTCGAGTGGCAGTTGTTTGAATTAAGATTGCCATGTGCGCTGCTGCCACAATGCGCTACAATTTGGTTAACAGTGGGACTCGAATTGAATTGCCTCGTTCGGTGAGAAAAGAGAAATGCCTTGAGCAATCGAGCAATGTCGATGCTTTCAATGAAACAGTCTCTGGTCAGTCTGCAAGCCTAGTGAATCGAATCATCCCTGTTGGACGATTGTGATACCATTAGACTTTGTGTTCATAATGCTGATTGGCCAAAGTGACAATTTGCAAGTACACTGCAATCGGTTGTTACTGCAAGTACGCACCGGATCGACTGGGTCAACAATAATGGCCATTTATTAATACCCCAATGGCTCAGTCAGTGAGTTGTTGCAGTGGAGAAAAGCACTGGCAACCAATTGGAGCGAGGCCGATCAAAGGACCCGATTTGTGAAGTGACACTGTGAACAGTGAGCATCCTCGCGTCATCACATTTGTCTGTAACAAGTCATTGCTCAATAAAGGCTTTCTGGTTTGATTCAATTTGTCGAGAGTGTTTGCTTAAATTGATTTAATTTTGCAATTACAATTACAAACGAACAAATATTCCAGTTGGAAGCAATGAAGGTCGTTATTAAATTATTCTTCCGACGGACAAAAGACAAAGCTGTGCACTCACACTGGCGACTGTCACTGCCGAGTGGCTTTCGATTGCTTTTGACATTTCGCTATGAGCGATGGCGATAAGCATTAGTCCAAACAAAAGTCCGTTCGGCCCGCCGTAAGATGTTTGCTCTTGTTGACTTAATGGTGGTGGCGAGCGTGTCGGTGCACTGCTGCTCGTCTAATTCGAGTTTAATTGAAATTCAAAATGTTTTCCATTTAATAACAAATCTCATTTCGACTGTTTTGTTCGATCCATTTGCTCTGTTGTGCCCGAGCACTTGATATAATCAGGCAATAATGAGATAGTCGACTCGACACACACACAGACAAATGGGCAAATATTTGCTCAACACTTGCACTTATTGCAACGGGCATCGATTCACTCGATTCACTGGCCCACCACTTCTATAGAATAAATTCTTTCCTTTTCTCCGCCTCTGTCTTCCTTCACTAGATGTTTCATTGCTAATTCGTCAATTATTTGCTCGCTTGTGAGATTGTTAATTAAATTTAAATTGCGTCACCGTTCTGTCTCATACTTAAATATAGACAGTCTCAGATGTCAATTGAGAACTGACAAATTAGCAAATATCGTTATTGGGGCCTTGCAATTAAACAACACTGATTAAGTGACATTAAAATTGTCACCTTAACGGCTGATTTCTTTGTATCGCTCTTTATGGACCTTGTATAATACAAGTTGTATCACCTCAAGCAACCATTGGACTAGTGTTAGGTCTTGCCTGTCTAGACAGCAAACTCCAGCCACCTTGACTTGGTCGGCGTGTCAAGGGAAGCCAATTGGTGAGTACACGCTTAATTTGAGTTGGCTAGGTCCTTTCGAGGTGTGTTTGGTGAAACAGTCCATTGAGAGCAACAGTGCCACAGTTAGTCACAGTGTTTAGCGCGCGCTAGTTCGATTCATTCACGACTTCCTTTGTCGGCCAGTGGCTTATCGTTTGCGTTTGTTACCTGCCAAAGTGGCCATTTGTGGGCGCTCTAATCGAGGCACCTTAAATCGATGATAATAGAAAGGTTTGTTGCTTGTTAGCGAGTCAAAAGGGCCAATATGACACTTTTGTGAGTGGGCTTTGTCCTAAGCCCATACGATCTCGATTGTCTCGAGAGAAGGGACCAGTAGTACCATGCTCACCATAGCATTATACCGAGCTGACAACTGTTATCGTCACCGACAATTGCTCACTCCAGACTAGACTCATTCACGCTCGGAAAGCATTTGTTCAAAGTGCGTTGCGGCGGAAAGAGTTGTCTTGCTAATAGTCACGTGATAAGTTTGTTCTGAGATGACTCTATTGTGTGCAAGTGATACGGCACCGGGTTGGGCGCAGGCACTTGTCCATGCAAGGTCGCTGGTTGGGTCAAAGCAGCACGAATGAGCGCATTGAGCGGACTGTCTGTTAACTGGCAAATGCATGCAATTAGTTGTGGCACCACTTAAAAGGGAATTAAACGGTCAAATGGGACTTGTAAATAGTGCTTAATTCGACAATATTAACTACAACTGCAGCTTAATTTGTCCTATTTTCGGTGTTCGCTGCCGTGATGTGGCCCGGAGATTAGTAAAATCACTCTGTTTGATTTGCCGACTATATAGAAGCTTAGCCACTCGAAATGCGGATATTAATAATAATAGAGGCAGAGAGCAATTATAATGCTGTGCACAGTGGACCAGTGCATGGCCACTCAGTCAGGAGGTTAACTTTGTTAGGAGCAATACAATTAGCAGGCGAACTTGAAGAGGATCAGCACCCAACCATCCACCACCGTGCCCATCACACACAGACAGCTAAGTCCGATTGATGTTTGCTTGGCCAAATCGAAATCAAATTTCCCATTCAATTTCCTGCTGCAAGTTTTAAACCTAAACTCGGCATGCGTCCCAACAGAAGCATTCACTCTCTCACTCTTTCACCGTTTCCTCTCCTCAGCAGTGAATTTAATTTAATCGTCTTTGCCGTAATTGCGTTTGCTAAATCAACTAAAATTTGGCTAATTGGCTCTTTGCTCTCTAGCCGGTGATTATGTTCAATATATTAATTATTCGATTAATTGGTCGTTGGTTGGTAGCAAGCCAAAGTTTAATCAAATTAGACCAAATTTACAAACACGAATTGCTTCTTTCGAGCTGTGCCAGTAAGAATTACAATTGCCACCGAGACAGTTTTTGACAGAGACGCTATTGATTGTTTCGAGCTGGAATCTATTTGGGTTGCAGTTTGTGTAATGATTCAATTTGCCGGTCGGACTGAGCAGTGATTTGAATGGAAGCAAACTAATTAGTGTCACCGTGGATGGCTGTGTCAACACGCAGCGCGCCCTCCACTGTTACATAAGCTGTCCTTATGCTCCATTTAGCTCCAATGCCGCATTATTGGGTGCGCATTTAATGAAGACTCGATCACTGCACCGTCGACAGCAGTCCATTCTGTTCGAGTGGTCTCATTTCGAATTTCATTTCCTTTGGCCCGTCCCAGGCAGATCGGTGGATCGTGCCAAACGGAGCAACTTGCTTGCATGGCGGCAATCACAAATGATGGCCAGCTTAAGACTAGTTAGTGACTGGTTTGTCAATCTAATAGCATTTATTAACCAATTGCCAAATACAAATGGAACATCGAGTGGCGAGAATGGGGTCGTTAACGGTGAGTGTGCTGAGTATGCTAATTGGGTCCCTCTATGAGCTACCGTACACTTGACAGCTCGAACTCTGCATTCTTGTCTAATTCAATTGGCTTCTAATTGTGGCTCTACTTGGCCTGCTTGTCACTTTCCAATCGATCGCATTCCGTTGTTGACTTGCATTCTGTCTGCTGCAGAGCTAACAATTTCTCTGGCACCAGAATGTTGTTCGGTGCGAGCGACAAATTGAGAGGACTAGTTGCCGGGGTTAGCTTAACGCTGCTATTGCTGGTTGAGCAGTTTATGCTGGTGCCTTTATTTTCCGTCCCGTTAACCCGATGCATCAGTTCTGATTCGAGATCAATTGCTGTACCTTGTTTCCCGTCTAAATGAACATCTTCGAGAAAGCTCGGGTTGGAAGCATAAGAGTGGCTTGACAACTGGTCACATCGACCTTGGCCCAACTCGAAATCTGATTGTCTTGGGCGCGTCTGCATGGCCAAGTAGTTTGGGTATCGATACATTGAGTGTGCAAACATGTTTGGAAACGAACTCTGTTGAGGAGGACCAGTAGTGAAACCTGCAGTCGCTGCAGCAAGCCACGAATCAAGACTATTGAAGTGATGTGGAATTATTGGTGGAGCCAATGGAAGATTCGGCATGAATAAATTCGGACCTAGTGCCACTGACAGTTCGTTTGAAGAAATGCTCGGTTTTACCATTGGAGACACTAAAGATTGTGATGAGGTAGGCGAGTGGCAGCTTGACGTGCTTAAGATGTTGGCTCGGGATGTGATTGATGCAGAGGTTGGCGACGATGACGACGATAAGCGACCATTTTGAGAAGTGAGTTCATAGTTCTTATTGCCTTAATGAATCAGTTAGTCAGTGAACTTTTCAATAGAGTGTTCATAGCAATTGATCGATGGTCTCCTTACCGAGGTTACGCAACGAGTTCTGATTGTCAAGCTTTTCTTGACGTCTCCATTTAGCTCTGTGGATCTCACTTGTGTTAAGTTTAAAGCAGTCACCTTTTGGGCTTACCTCCTGTTTTGGAACCAAACCTAAAGCAAATAAACAAACGAATTTTAAAATTAACCGAGAAAAGCAAATATTTGCTTGTGAGTGTTAAATATTGTGCGAAATGTAATTATAATAATATTTATGCGTTCTAAACCAATGCGGTGTCGACCTGTTTGCGAATCTATTTGCCAATTTATTTACCTGCACTCTCACTTCTGGCAAGTTCACTTTCATCGCGAGTTCCTCTCGACTGTACACGTCGGGGTAGTGTGACTTCTCGAAAGCTCTTTCGAGCTCGTGCAGTTGGTAGGTGGTGAAAGTGGTTCTGTTGCGTCGGTGTTTCTTCTTGGGCCCGTCAGGTCCAAGACTATCCATAGTGCAGCCGAGTGACTCATCGTCCATCGAAGAAATGGTCGCTGGAGAAGAGCTCGATAGCTTTGATGACTTGTGGGACAAGTCGAAATCAGCCTTATTCTTTGTCTGGTGCAGCTCCTCATCTGAGGGATAGATTGGTTAATCGATTGATGCAGCACACTTGGAGGGCATTTCGAGCCACTGTCGTGCCTCTATTGTGCCTTTGTGGTCGGCAGTGTTTGGTTAGCTTGCTTTATTAGCTCGAATAAAAGTTTACATAAAAATGTAACACTCTTGGCTGAATGCAAACAGAACGGCTCGGAGTCCATTCACAACGCAATCTGTCAATGTTTGCCGAGACCAGTTGTCTCGATGCGCCACTCTTCTCGCCTTGTTTCCATAATCTGCAGGTAGTCTTGCCTGTTGTGTCGCGGTGGAGCTATTGAAAGCCTGTGTCAACACTAACTGCTTTGTGACCAATTAAAGTCGGCTAGTTTTATTCACTCAACTAGGCTCCACTTGGCCCGAAGACAAAGCAAACAAAACCACCAAACACTAAACGCTATTGACGATTAGCACTACAATCAGAGAGGCGTGCGTCTGTGGTTGTGGCGCCGAGTAGATTCAATCGAACCTATGGCTGACATGAATGCATTTATCTGATTGAGATTAGTATTGAGACTGTCGGACCGAGACTGAGCCGGCCAGTTAATTGTTGCCACCGGGGTCTAATGTTTCCAATGGCTCATTATAGTGGCTTTGTCGTCGCTTGTCGCGCAACCGCCACAAAGACTGCACAAATGTTGGTCTAATCGAATAAAGGACGTAAAACAATCAAGTCCATTCAATGGATTAAGGTGCACAGACATATTGTGTCGATGTAGCTATGCAGTAATGACTGTAATCACTGTAAAGGCAGTAAAGCCAGTAATGGTGGTTCAGACAGCACAACAGTAATGTTACGGCCGACTCAATTATTTGATTAACATTACTCGATTCGATGGCACACAAAGGCACGCCAGTCAGTCTGCACTGCGCACCTCTCGAGCGCCAGCTAATTAGTCGCAGTTTGCATTACCAACTCGGTGGAAACATTTGCCTTAATTGGCTCGAGTGAAACAAGTTAGTGTCACATGCACTCGACCAACTGGTGAACACAATGGCCGTCTCCAATTGAGCCAGTGATGGTTCGGTCAGTACAAAGAGCGACTTTATTGGTCAAAGGGACCGGTGACTGGATGCACTGAACAATTGTGGTGGCAAAAGCACTTGATTAAACAGTTCTAATTGTGCTAGGGCCAATTACTAGTCGATGACAGGGAGAAACTTGAATGCGTCTGGGTAATAGCACAATTGACTCGAGATGAGACCGAACCAAGCAAACTGACCTGACTTGTAGTCCGGCGAGGCAGATCGAAGATGTGACTTTCCGTATACGGACTCATTGTCCGAGTCATCGTGCATTTCCAAGGAAATCTTCTTTTTTCTCTCAGACTTGTGTTTGATTCCCAAAATCTCTTCGATGGTGTGTTTTGGTTGGCGACAATGAAGTTTCTTTTTAGGCCGACAATTGGTCACTTTACTGAAGTGTTGATAGTCGAACTCGAGTTTGGTACCGAATTGGTTGTCCAGGCTGATCAAGTTCGAGTTGAGGATATATTTGCGGAGATTACTTTTGCTCATCAGGTCGGTGTCTTTGTCGTAGCTGTCAAAGAACATTTGATTCTCCATATTGATGGTGACACTTCTCACAGGCCAATTAGGGCAGATGGTTTACTGGTGGAGGTGACAAGAGTTCACCGTCCATGGGACTCTGTTCAATGGCATGAAGTCGGTTGAAGAGACTCGGTCTGTTCGGTGCGTTCCATCTCGATTGTCAACCGCATCTGACTCATCTGCCGTTTCGAGCAAATAAGTTTATTTGAAACTGACTGCCAATAGTGATCGCTCTATATAGTTACACAACAATCAGCTTATTCTCAACAAGAATAATAGGTTTACAAGCAAATTGATTCGATTATATAAACGCCTACTTGCTGCTGATTGTCCTCACGCGGTTGCAATGCATTCCACCTCGCTCGCTTACCTCGATGTCAACTCGCTAGTTGGTTTGATTGGCCAAGTGTCGATTGATTGATCTGCTTGCCAAAGAATTCAACTGCCAGAGGTGATGTAACTGCAATCACTTACACAGGCCATGCCTCTTTAGTTGCTCGCTTGTTTGAGGGGCGGTGCTTCTTGAGTGCACTTTCCAGCCTATATAGGCACTGCACAATTGCCTTCGTTCCGCCTGTTTGCTACAACTGTGCACTTTGACTAATTGATTCGATTTAGAGTCAATCAATTTAATTGTTTTGTGACGAGCTCAATTCAATTGCTTCAATTGACAGTAAACAAGGCAAATCAAACACAATTTGAGTGAGCACATTGTGAAGGATAACTTCTTTGCAATGCTGAGTCCGCATTCATCACTAGTAAATCAGATAGACTGATGTTACACACACGTGCGTACCTTTGAGGCCACTCAAATCGAGTAATCACCAGTGCCACTAGACAATGTAAATCATTATTATTTATTTACCATTACTTGAAATCGTTTGTTTCAATTTAAAATTTTCAAAGTGTTATTTTTAACTTTTTATAAAGTTTTGTAATTTAATTATCAATGAGTTTATAATTAATTAATTATTACTAATTAAATGAAATCAATAAAAGCTAACAAATATATAATACAAACTATTCGTTAACATTAATATTTCAAAACATGTATAACGAAAATTGCCTTAGTGCTGCGATCTGTAGGAGAGAAATGTATTCTCTTTCAAATAATTGAGGCAATTGTCCGTAGAGGTCAGGACAGGAAGGGGACGGTTAGTTAACAGCTGTAGCAAAGAAGCAAAACATCATGCAGCGGTACATCGTGCAGTGTCCAACTGGTTATGGACAACTCTTTTGACAATGTTTGCACTGAAGGTTCAAGTGTTGGCAGACGGCAATACTCCGTTGGAATGGTTCACTTCGGCGGACAGTAACGTCATACGTTCAATATCGATTGCGTTGATGTGTTGTGGCCTGTCAGTAGTTGCGTCCATTTGATTAACTTATGCAAAACAATCTTCTCTTAGTATTGTTTTTGCTTCCCGTTACTATTTATATCACGTGCAAGGGCACTCGCTAACTAGCCATCATCGACAAATCTCATTTTTTGGCTTCACTGGATGCCTACATCTATTCAACATGTAAGTATAAAGCTGAATATGAACATATACATTTTAACCACTCTATACTTCCTTTAAAGGTTCCACTCGACACTAAAACGTTTCTGTGTGCCTCAGTGCAAGCAAATTTTGAGAAAAATGGCTTCTAGTGAACTCAACTTTAAACAAATGGATCAACGACAAGTTGATTTACTTAATGAAGCTTGCATTCTGGTTGATGAAAATGACAACGTTATTGGGTCTGAGTCTAAAAAAGTTTGTCATCTCATGGAAAATATTAACAAGGGCTTATTGCATCGAGCATTCAGTGTGATGATCTTCAATTCGAAGAATGAATTTCTTTTGACCCAAAGATCAAACGTGAAAATTACTTTCCCCAGCTACTACACCAATACTTGCTGCAGTCATCCACTTTTCAATGATTTAGAAATGGAAGAAGGTGACGCTATCGGAGTGAAGAGAGCAGCTCAACGTCGATTGCATCTTGAACTTGGAATTGACCCACTCCAAGTGTCCCTGTCCGACATAAAGTTTATGACAAAGTTTCTTTACAAGGCCCCCTCTAATGGTGTTTGGGGAGAACATGAAATCGACTATGCTTTGGTTGTGCATAAGGACGTTGTTCTGAATCCAGATCCAAACGAAGTAGGCTCATACCGGTTTATATCGAAAGATGATCTTTTGCCATTCTTAGGTAACTTCACTGAGGTTTTTAATAGTATTCTAATTGTATTTTTTACAGAAAGTGAAGAAAAGAAAGGACATTATGTAACTCCTTGGTTCAAACTTATGTTAGACAAATTTTTCTTTAATTGGTGGGACAATCTCGACAATCTTGATAAATTTTGTGAACCAAACAAACTTTATCGCTTGTCATGATTCATCAAGAACTTGTACTTTATATTCTATTTCTTGTTATTGGTGATGGATATTAATAAATAAATAAATATTGTTTTCATTTGCGTGGCCTCATTTTCTTAGTGTTTCATCAAATATTTATTTGTAAAATTTTTATTAAGCACTAAGGTTATCATTAAGTCTCACAGCACAATGTAGTTTTTCATGAATGAGTATCAACATCTATGACTTTCAAAATAG
Organism: Rhizoglyphus robini; assembly: GCA_023373905.1. Taxonomy (NCBI): domain Eukaryota; kingdom Metazoa; phylum Arthropoda; class Arachnida; order Sarcoptiformes; family Acaridae; genus Rhizoglyphus; species Rhizoglyphus robini. The sequence continues at coordinate 4,244,151 of JAKIJQ010000001.1, read as the reverse complement.
ACTAGTGTCCTTGTTCGTTTAATTATCTACTGATCCAAATCGAATATTTCAAATTATATTTTTTGGCCCAATAATTATAATAAATATAAATCAGAAAAATAAAACTTGTAAGCCTAATCGGTAGATGGCATGAGAGTTCAGCAAGAAAAGAGTATTTCTGAATTGGTGGCCTTTGCAATGTGGTACATGTATTGTAATTTTGTGTCTATCATTGTTCTTTTTGGTCGAATTGCGATTAATTTCTTTGACCAATTGAAACAATGTTTATTTTAAGCAATTAATATATTTGTACATTTGGGTGCTATAGAATTTCAATTGAATCTTTTATTTAAGTGCAGCAAAAAAATCCTTGTTGAATCAAAACAACGATATTTTCAATGGATCATCTTAATCAAGGCACCACAACATAGTGTCACTATTAGTGAGAATCAATTAAAGTAAGTTCTATGCCCAAGCTTGTCGTCGTTTCCTAGCAGTGATCCTTTTAGTAGTGATTGATCCGACTAGGATCGATTGCCAATGCAGACTGTGTTTTCGTCACATTTAGGGCAATTCTGTTTAAATTCTTGGAATTATCCCAAAACTTCCAAAACGTGACCATCTTATGTCATCGTGAGTAAAACTTATTAAATGTTCCACTTTATAGACTTGAAAGTTAGAAGTGAAATATTTTAATTCGATTAAATGGTTCTGTCAAGTTTGGTTTTGGTGAGTTGGCCAGCGCTAGTGCACTATAAGGCAAAACAGACAGCTTGATGATGGAGCGCTTCCACTAATCGCTTACCGCCTATTGAGATTGCAGCTCAGACATCGACAGATTTAATATATTGGCGCTGTGTCGTTCCAAGTCTCGGTGTGAATAAAAGATGTGGACTGCTTTATTAGTTTTGCTCTTGTTGTCGCAATTTATTAGTTGCCATCCCTGTTGTCGCGCTAGCAATAAGGTGCTGCCGATGCAAAGGCCTACTGGCTGGTTGCGATGGAAAAATTCCAGTCCTCTCTGTATAGATCTCACGTTGGCCTGGCAGTTCTACGGACTGTATTTTAGTCATTTTGGTTCGAGCCATTGGCCATCGTCTCAATGCAATCAATGAGGATCACACTTAATTTGCTTTTGCTAGCTTCTCTCGTTTATTGCTTAATTAAAACTCGGGATTTGGCAAATTCATTCAATCCAATTACTAAATTGGTTCTTTGTATCCATTCAGTTGAAATTGGCAATATCGGCCACTGAACACAGACACTAGTTTGCTTACTCAATCTGTGATCGACCATACACCATGTCACCTTTTGCTGGCTGATTTAGATTGTGTCTTGCGGCATGCATGGCATGTGAAGTACAAAATCATCACAAAACGCTATCAACAAGAATGTCGAATATTTAGCATCTGTGATACATTTGCTATACTCGAGTTCAACAGAGTCTGTCGCCATGGAGACGAATAGAATAGCAGGGGCATATGGTCACTTGGAATGTTACCGGACAAGGTCGAGGATTTGAGGCCCTGGTGATGAAGAAAATGGAGCACTTTATTGGAATGAAAATGAAGCGAGTTTATTCCATTTGGAATGTTGTATATTCAAACAAGCTTGTATATTCACACTGACACATCTAATACATAATAGGTTCATTCCAATTGGATATTGTACAGTCGGGAATGGGAGTCAAACAAAGCGCGTTCGGTTAGAGGTGAGGATCTGTTCTAATGCCTAGCTGACAAGTGAGTCCTCCGTTGGACACCAATGGACATTTACCGAATGGTCATCACCGAATGTTCCAAAGCTTTACGTCGAAGTGTCACAATGCTCGAGCCACGCCAAGCAGAAGCATCGCTTGCCGAACAGAGCCAACTGGTTTGGGGCGAACAAGAAATTGCATTCGGCGAATTGTCCGTCTGATTCGATGTGGGAGGACTACAGTTGAGAGAATTAATGGTATTGTAGGGCCCACTGGTGACTTGGTAAGGTGCAGAACCAGGGGGAGTGATGGCATTCTGATTGAGGTTGCAGTTTAGACTGCTACTTTGTCCGAAGGAAGGTTGTCGGCCCAAGGTGTGACCAAGAGAAAGACCGTGATTGGGCATTTGACCCATGCTTGTGCCCGATAAGGCCCAACGAGAGTCGGCTGTAGAACCGAAGGTGCACAACGAATCAGCTGAAGAACTCATCGAACCGAACGGTGACAAGGTGTGTGGCGGCAACAAGGTGGTGGCGTTGCGGAAAACGTTGCCGGTCTTCTTGCGCTTCTTCCACTTAGCCCTTAAAAGTACACTTTATACAAAGGTTCTTGGTTGGGTAACGCGCTTACCTTCTATTCTGAAACCACACCTAGGGAGAGAAAAGACCGTTAGTGGACTAATTAGGCAATATCTAGCTTGAGATTCACAAGCAATTGCTTTGACAAGAAGACCAAATTGAATCAAAACAAATGCGCGCCAAGTGCCGAGCCGTATTGCCTGTCAATTTGGGAGCAACTGAACATTTGTTATGACACCGAATTGCGTTTAGTAGCTCGATCAGTTCGGCAGCGAGCAATGTCTACTGCACTAGTCTACCACTGAATGGTGAACATTGAGCACAACACTTGCAAGTGACAAACGAAAAGCTTTTAAAGCTTAATTTAGCATAGAAATAGTGAACAGCAAGAGCAGATTGGCTTGCACCATGCTTGTCTGTCATCCTCTGGCAGGTTTGGCAACATCAAACACGTATTGCCAATGCGACTTCACTGCTATAGCCTCTCTGGGAGAGATTATTTTTTAATGGGACACCAAAACCACATTAATATCAAAATGCAAAACTGCTGTTTCGAGGCAGCAATTGCACGAGCCACGATGTCATTGGGAGTTGAATCCCAAGACGCACTAGTCCCCTCTGCCTTGGTGAGATGTTGTGATGTATCAGTGATGTATCACTGCGTTCATAAATCTATATCTCTCTCTCTCTCTCTCTCTCTCTCTCCCTCTCTTATGTGAACGCGGTAACAATGCTAATTTGGGTACATTCAATGCATTCATTGCACTAATGCATCGTTTGGCAGACAAATAGACTTTTAATTCAGTGCACTTCGATCGAGTACAAACACAAAGAGTGAGGTGTCGATCAAGTGGCCTGGGAGGTGCATGGCCAGTCACAGTCACATTGATCAATAATTAACATTACCGTCGTTTATGGGCACACAGCGGCATATGAGCAGAAGGTAATGCTCATCTGTGGTGCTGCTCTGGTCGGTCTGCTGCGAAAGGCACAAAGATGTTTGGAGGGAGACAGTCAATTGCGATCGGCAGGACACGATCACTGACTTATGGCACTAAACACGTACATGTGTGCCTCGGCTCATCTACCAAACGAGTTGGTCTCAGGAGACGAGGGACGAGTGCCCAAGTAATAGTAATAGTCGCTAATATCGCGATGAGCATCTTTCCAATTGGCAGCTTTTAACTCTGTCCGATTTGGGCAGAGAAGCAGCGGCAAATGTGTCTGCTGTGACTAGTCTGTACCGAGCAGATGACAGAAGACAAACGAGCAGACAAATGTGCTCGCCAACAGTGTGTCTAATAAAGCGTGCACAATGCTCCCTGGCTCACTCTCGGCCCACACCGACCGAGCAGCCAGGGTGACCGTGATGGCACTTGGTAATTGATGTGTCACAAATAAAGCTAAATTAACCATCGCTCTATTGGTGCATTAGTCGGGCAAGTTGACAATCCTCAGCAGCATCGCCACAAGTCGAAGCCTATCGAATGGCAATTTAATGCATTAATTGCTTCCATCTGCGCATTCGGCTATTTACCGACGCCTTGATGGTAACTTTAAAGTCAACCCAGGCTGACACTACCAAATTGGCCCATGATGAACCGAATAAATTAAAATGCATTAACAGTTGACAATTTGAATTGGTTCACAATGCACCCGAGCCGACCAAACGACCACAGTGTGGGTAATATTAATAAATAAACTTAATGCATTTGGGCAGATGCCTTACAAAACAGGTCCAATGATATCTGGCGTGAAGATTTAGTCAGTTACGAGTTGAGAGTTGGTGCGAAACCGTTTTGGACTTATCAGTACACCTGCACACCTGGACCTAGTTTGGTCATTGCCAACAGACAGACTATGCGACTGTGGTCTCGCTATTACTGTAGGTTCGGTGCTGCGTGTCTGCCATAGCACTTTATGGTTGTCTGTTCTTTGCCGGCTTGATGTAGCCGCTCGTGTCATGGCTAGTTGGTTGAGATAGATTCCCTAAAGCTAGTCTAGGTGTCTATGCGAAATTTTGCGTGGCTCGATGAAAGCAATAAAATGTGCCACACAAGTGGTCAGTGAAATGACCACCGATGGGACAAATGAGTGAATAACAAATGAGCATGGTAATGACTATCAAACACTTACCTGGACTCGTGACTCGGTTAGACCAATTCTCATGGCGAGTTCTTCTCTCATGAAAATGTCGGGATAGTGAGTCTTGCCAAAGCTACGTTCCAATTCTTGTAGTTGGGCAGGAGTGAAACGAGTTCGATGTCTCTTCTGTTTGGAAGGTTTCTCACTGTTTGAATGTGACTGCGCCGTTATGTGCTGATTGGAGTGAATGCCGTGGCTCAATGCTTGCCCACCGACACCGGGCCCTAGAGCCGAGTTGGTCAGAGAGGAATTGTCCGAATTGACTGCAAGTTGGTTCAGTAGATGGTTCGGTGTTGGCTCGCCTAGGAGATGCAGACTGTGCTGCTGTTGCATTAATCCCGACGAATGGTTCTGGCTTACGTTTCCCAGCAATATTGAGCTGTTGGGCACGTTGTGGGCACTTTTAATTAAATCGCTGTTTGCTTCCTTGGCTGGAGACAAGCAACGATTAGTACAGTGACCGATTGCGCACAAGCACAGACCAGGTCTGGCACTGGTGCACATATCGAGTTAATTGTGGCCACCAAGTGGTCCGCACTCACCGAATGTACCTGCAGAGACAGCCGCAGCCGCTGTTGCAGCGGCCACAGAACCTGAATGAAAATTGTTTAGCATCGTTGGCCAAAGAGTTTCCCAAAAGGCGGCCGTTGGTGCACTTGGCTGGTAGAATTTAGAAGCCGTGATGATGCCTGACGAAGGATGACGAGGTTGAGATCACTGCCGACAATGGAGCCCGACCGATGAAGAAAACCCGAAGAGATGAGGGTGATCGGGGAAAACTGATTGCGAGCACCAATTGGCACTGTTGGGCTCAGGGCACAGTCACTTAATTGACACAACAAAGACGAGAACCGTGACACGCGGAATGCAACATTAATAGAAATGATCGTTCAATTAGGCGTAATTGGAGATTACACTGGGTGCAATCGAAGCATCAAGTGCACATTGCATTCGACTTAAATTGGTCGGTTGCGCGCCTTGCCCGATGGCGGCCAGTGGTGCCGTGGTGCTATGTAGATTAATTAATTAATCAATTACCTTTATCAAAGATTAATAGAATGGCTAATGTGAATATATGGGTCGGAGAGTGTGCCAGTGTGAGAGTGAGTCTGTGCTGCTTACGAATGGAAGCATGTTCGTAATAAATAAATAAATAACTCCACACCAGTCACTCGAGCCGCCATCCGAACATTCAGTGTCTGCCTCCGAGCGGCCAACTTGTGCAGTCATTCCATCCAGTGGCTCACATCTGCCTCCTCCTCCGTCTCGCGCACACTGTCACCGAGTCGTCTCTCTTACTGCCAAGTGGGCGGTTTGTTTTGTTCGCAACAACCAATCGCACTGCTCGAATGATTCGATACGAGTCACACGAATGTGTCCGAGTGTTGCTTATGTCCGTAGTGAGACAGTGTGTGGGACACCAAATTGGCCAACATTGGTTTGGTACGGTTCTTCGCCAAAACGGAAGACAAATGCAGGACTTTCATACGTGCCATTAGAGCGGTATCGATTACTCGCCTCAAATGGCCATCTCTACTGAGGTAGGGACGTTTAACGCAATCCTTAGCGTCCATCCCGGCAGCGATGCATTTGGAAGCAAATCTAGGTTCCATTTATTTTGATGTTTTACAAGCACAACTAAATTGTTTTACATGCAAAGCCAATCGAAATGGCCACAATTGGTTACAAGATAGGCAATATTTAAATGATTGCTCGATTGCTGCTTTCTAGATTCAATTTGCACGCGCACAAATCAATTTGCTGTGTCCAAACTGTACTTGTCGAACAAATCAGCCAATGGCGGTTTTGAACACTGGTTTGTTTGCTTTGTTGGTAAGTCGAGTGAGCAGTCCAATGGGCAAGTGTCATTCTCCACTAATTAATGGGTGCTAACTAACTCAATGCAGAAATCAGTGTACAAGCAAGCAAGCTTGTAATCATCTAAATCGACTATCAAATGGCTCAATGCAGGCCACATTAGGTTGAGCAAATTAATTTACTCAATAGGAAGCAACTTTATTAGATGTCTACGGTGAGTTTCCATGTCGAAGTCGCGTGCTCGATCCCGTCTAGCTGTTGGTCACAGCGAGTGGCATGACATCGACTCGGTACAAATGGGAAAGGCGAGACCCTCTGTCCGGGCACGTTCACCGTTGCGCGCTCAGCACGTGTTCTGTCTTGGTGGCACTGATTTGGTAGTTTAAATTGACGTTTTTATTAAAGCAAACCGAGCCAGCCTGACGACCGCATGCCTGGGTGTGGACAGGCAAATTAACGTGACACGGACATGTATCCGTTCTGGCATGTCCACCGACCGGTCCGATCACCAGTGCATGCACCATCACGGCATCACCGTACCAGAATGGATCTCTCTGTCTGTCGATGGCTCACGGAATGTTGCCCTTTGATTTGTAGTAACTAACTGGGCCATTTGATTTATGGCTACATTACATTTAGCTGGTCATTAACGATGCTACCGACGATTATTTATTATTTAAATTAACTTCTCTCTGACACCGGCACTGCATTGGTATTGGTTATTGCGCTTCCATTTTGCACTGCTAACTGGCAAATTGGCCCTAGTGATGACGTTTATGAGAATAAATTCGATTGCACTATGACTAATGGCTCATATGCATATGGCACTCCACTGCACTATGCCATCAATTCTAATTCCAGCTTGGCTCTCGATTCTACTGCACACGTCCACTGCTATACCATACCAAGTTGGTATTACCAACCTAGCCCACACTTGTTCACTACATTTCTAATGTTCTTCAATTCGATCCAATTTACACTTCACAATATCCATTGTAATTTAAATAGAATTTGTGCGACATGTACATCATTTGCGCCATCTATAAATGTTTACTCTAACGAATAAATTGATCGGTTTGAAGGTTGCTCGGAGTTCTCTTCTGTGGCCATCTGTCGGTTTGAGGCAAAGTCAGAGTTGATCGATAAATTTGGTTTTTTTAACACGACGAGATGTCGCACCATTGATCGCACGTTCAAAAGTGCCTTCACCGGAAAAGCGCATGGGCGGCAATTGATTGAAGCGGCTATCACGCGTTCCACTCGACCGATTACCGGGCACAGAGAACGTTTAGTGCCCGCGATGTGATGATGTGCGGGCGGTGAGGTGCATTGAGGCTCACTTGCTACACCAACTGGCATGTGGCAATCGCTTTCTCGCCGATCAGTTGCAATGTGGCCTTCCGCGATGGCAGACGGCACTCCGCACTGACACCGCACGCACATTGACATCGACTTGATATCGCACTGACCACATTGGTCTACTCAATGCTCGATCATTTGATCTCGTGATGTCAAATAACCATTTTGGCGCATTTCTCAATTTGACTCGTCAATGTGTTTTTATTTGTCGCTACGCTATGTTCCACGTTCAACCCTTGTTATTGTTATTCTGTGAATTGTTGAAATATTTGAACGTTTAGGTTTCATGCCATTGCTGTGTAATAGACGTGATTTACAATGGAACTTGTGGAACTCGAGTTTATTTGGTGCTTGTTTATTCCGGGCGGTTGACATTGGTGCACTGCCATTCGAAATATATAAAAGCAAACAGTAATTAGCGCAATTCCCACGTGCAGTTGACTTGAGAGCCGCCACTTGGCAAAGTGCTAAATTGTGTATTTGCTAATGTGCCATTGCCACTTGCGTGTCTCGTCGTCGACTTATTCAACAAAGTAAGCTTGCCTGTGAACTAATTTGTGCGGGATTTTCTTTGTTTTGGTGAGTACCAATTTGCATCATTTGGTCTTGTCGGCTCTGTGTTTGTGTGTTTGTACTTTGCCGGTTGTAACTGGCAAACTAAGTTCAATTCTGTATTTGCAGCGATACAATCTAAAGTGTCATTACATTTGGCCATCTATTGGAACTGATAGGACAGATGAGTTCAGGTTTTCTCTAACCACAATCGATAACGCTCGAAACGGTCCATTTACGGCTCGTCTAGTACCATTTATGGTATGGCATTATCATTACGTAATTTGAGTGACATTCCTCGTTGCGGCCTTGCAAACTGGATCCAAGCAGAATGGACTACTCGAGCGAAAGGCAATTTTGTCCAAGTGCAGAGTTGCCACGTTGAGGACCAAATTGTGCATTCAGATCGAATTAAGTATGGCCTAAGTCGGCAGTGACTTGCTCGGTTGCTTGTCACAATGTTAGTGTATCTTGGTTGGTCTGTTTTTCTGGCAAGCACTTTAAACGGCAATGCAAGCACATTGACACGCTGCCTTTGTTTTGTTTTGTAAATAATTTATAAACTTGCCAGAAACAATAATAATCAAGACACACATTTAGTGTGATTGTCTATATATACTTGACAGAATCCATTACTGGCGGTGCACCGACTGTTGACCCAGTCAACTGCAACTCTTGACAGTGGCTCGCACTAAATCGATGCCGTATAGCATTGGCAATAAAATTGCTGATTATGTTTCCATATGAATTGGCCAATAATTATTGCCGACCGTGAGATTGCTTCCCAAAGTGGATCGAATTAATTGAAGGCAAGTTCGGATTTAGATTTATACTTGCCGCACTCAAGTCGGTACCCGCTCTAAGAAGCCGTCCTGGTACTGTTGTCGGTAATTAATTTCACTTGCCCTTTGCTGTTGGCTCAGTGCCAATAATTAGTTGGCAATCTAGCCCGCCACCAACGGTACCGCGGTATTGGTATTGGCTCATTTATTTTCATTGCAGCCAACTTTTAATTAATGCTTAACTCGAAACGTCACCATTTGATTAACTTTAAATTAATACCATTTGCAATTTTACAGTTTTGCCTCTTAGTCGGGTAACTCGATCTAAGCCTATTTAATAATGCAACCCAATTATTGCTACATTCGCATTTCTTTGGCAAGCTTGGAAAGCAAACTTTACTTTAAGTGTCGATCGGTTGGTTTGAAAAAAAAAAGAATTATTAACATTCTATGTGGATAATAGACATTGGTCATTGATCAATCAAACAAACGTTCAATTATTCATAATCAATCTAGCCAATTGACTCACCTTGAAGGTGATGGCTCATTTTGTCTCTTGTAGCACTCCTCCCTACACGCTTTATTGTTTTAATTAACCAACTATCGAGACTGACGTCGAGTTTGTGTTTTATTCGAGAATAGTGCACCACAAAGGAGAATGCACCAAGATGAGCAAGCAATTTGCAATGCATGACTAAGTCCGACCAACTACTGGCCAATGTGTGTCATTTTGTTTGGATCAAACTACACGAATGTTTGTTTCGCGCCATTGCGAATGATGGCTACATTATGATAAACGGCGTGAGACCAATAGAGTCGTTTGGCAATAAAAAGTGCACACTGGATGAGGCACTGGCACGAATACATCGCAGACCACTGGTCACTAATCGGCTTTAATTGCTGGCTGGTTAATTATTCAATTGACTATGGCATCATCAACAGAGATACATGTACAACTGAACACTTTTCATGAGGGACTGCAGAGCACAGTAAGTGAGTGGAGTGTTTGGTGCAGTGTGTCACTTCTCCATTATTGTGGCACTGGATGCAACTCTCCACTCGGCATGATTGATCAAGTTGGCCCAATGAAGACCTTGCTCCAATGGTTTGCTTGGCGAGTGAATCGATCAAGTTAATGACTGCATGCAGATGCATTATTGCAGGCAATGGCACAACCAAGAACAGTACCATGTGTCGATGCCGGGCCACGAGGCAGCGTTATTAAATATTTAGTCGAATCACGGCCAGCTAGTGACAAATTGCTTGCTTAGTTGTACTTCAAGCCATCTATCATGGTTACATAAACGTTTAAATTTAAACTCATACCAAATTATGAGCAACGCATTGATTGATTGAATCACTAAGCCATTGGTGATTGTACACTAGGCACAATCACGAGACACAATAGGACAGAACACGGCACAACAAAGCTAGATCAGGCTCAATAAGGCACCACTCGAATGGATCGATTGGACGCACTTTGTTTACTAATGCAAATGTGTTCTCAATGCGTGAGGAAGGCACTTTCCAATCTGCAATAATCGATTGGACAAAATGGCCCGCGCGATCTAGTTTTGCTTTGGGCCATTTCTAGTAAGCTATTTGCATCGCTTGTATCCCCATTTGTTCTACCTTTGTTCCAACTAATGAACTCGATGTCAAATTATTAAATGCGATTACTTCACCAAGTCAGGGATGTTCAGTGAACAATGCTGTGTTTTGATCAGTCGAGGAGAAGCAAAATTCACTTGTGCCACAAAGCCAATGTCTGGTATACTGGCGTGCACGTCTGCCAGCAGTTTAGGTGACAGGCCATGAATGGTTCCAATGTAAAGAGAGCAGTCACAAAATGTGCAACGAACTCTCTTGCCCGCAGCTATGGCATCAATGTTTTGTATCAATATAGAAGGCAGTTTTGACTTGGATCAAACCAATTTGAACAACATTTGTTTGTGTGTTCTTTCATTTTCTAAAGTCGTCAAGTTTGTCCAATGACCAACAAAAATTCCACCATTTCCCGATTAGGCTAAGTGGTCGGTAGTCAGCTTGGGTTTACCTTGTTTGAGTCATTGCTGCTGTGTTGTGCTTGTTAGCGATTCCATTCTAAAAATGTGTTTTTGGGTGCACTCACAAAATAATAAACAATTCGACCAATTGATCTCAGTAAACACACCAATGAACAGGAAGACTAATACGCAGGTGCCAATCTCATAGCTTTCGAAAACTTTGAATGGCAATCGAATTGTTTTGCCTTGCTTTGCAATTCAAATGACATTCCTGCATGGAATAGCTTCAAATGAGTTATGCTTATTGCCTCGTGAACGAAAAAGTTCAAAATTTCATAAATGCCATTACTCTATGTAGCATCAATCATGACTTAATGTTTGGCATTTTAATTAGGAATTCTCACTTGAAAATGTCAATGTTCAATCGAATTTAATGCATTGATTTGGCACAATCACCGTTCTGATGGAAACGATTCATGTCTGTCTTTTGAAACGGCGCACTATACTAGTCACTAACTGTGGTCCAATGAGATCGACGGTTTGCATCAATTTTCTGCCTTGCTGCCTCCAGTCTACAGGAAGTGATGCAAGAGACTTGCATGTAGCTCGAACGAGCAGAATTCGTTGAGAGAGTCGTCCTGGCCACACTAGATAAATAGACTGCTTTGTGGACCGAGCAAAGAAGAGCATATTTTAATTGTTTTCTCTCCATACCAATTTCTTTGATTGTGGTGGTCACGTTCGTTTGGGTTGCTTCTCGAGTTAGGCACGGAAGATGCAGTCGAATAAATTGATGCACAATTCAGTGTAGATGAGTGGCATCTCACCCAACACCGACAAATGTGGTTGCACATTTCAATGGTCGTAATTGTACATTCTCTGTGAGCTTATCAACAAGGAGAATTGCTTATTTGACATATCGATACAATCTTCAGATTGTGCTATGTTTATTGCTGATATGTAGTCTAACCTTTGACCAAAAACCAGCCTTGGTGGTGCAATGCCTTTGACTGGTGGACAATGTCCAGAGAGCCAATAGGGCCGACATCGAAATGGTTCAAGTTGGTAATGGCACTGAACAATAATGCCGTACTGTGGAATAAGAATGAGCTGATTTACATGAAACTCGATTGAGATTTCAATGTTTGGCCAAATTGAAATTACATTTGCAAAGTTGCCACTGCGCCAATCGAGTGCAGTCAGCAACGACCCACTGGACGGACTGGCAAGTGAATACAAATTGGCGGCATAAATTAGGTTCCAATTTAAAGTGCCATTCGCATTCACAATGCCCATTTGCCTGTGCTTAACACAAATGGCTACTCGACGACCGAGTTGGGCGCACTTATGTGCTCGATAACGAGGGCTAATGGCCTCTTAAATGAGAACGAATTAAAACTACCCGGACGCATCATAGGGGCCTGCTGCCGTAACACTTTCATGGCCCCTTTAAACTGTCTACTCACACCCGAATTATAAATGAAACAATCAAACGAGTCAATTAGTCAATTGCCTTAATTTCCGTACAATGATCACAAGGTCGCCAGATAATTCCAGGAGAGTTAGCCCAGGACAGGGGTTGAACAGCGCAGTATACCATGGTACATGACTCAGTTGGGTCATTAGTTATTGGTTCAATCAACGGAAATCGCTTACAAGTCTGTGATCGTTTTCATTGTGTCCAAATAACTTCTACTAGGATGGTCCATTGTGATGTATTGTCTATGGCCTATGGTGGCACGGACCATCTCGTGATTAACTCCAATTATGCGAATCTGCATCTGAACCATCTCAGTAGTAATTCAATTGAATTGAACCATGAACTATGCAATTAATTGTTGTCATTTGCAGTAACTCAATTGCACTCAAATCCATAATTAGTTGTTTGAAGTGACCTATGTTAACTTTGCATTTATTATCCAAAATGAACAATAGTAGTGCATTGTACTTTCGAAAGTTAGAAAGTTTCAGAGTCGCGACAAGACTAGGTGAAAGAGGCTGCACACGGATTGCTGCCAACTGGCCAATTGGCAATTGCTTATTGGCACTTTATGTTTTGGGCAGCCAATTTGGCTGACTTAACACTGCTAAATTGGCCAGCAAGTGGCCATTTGGAAGAGTACCTTGTTTACTTTTGTCCCGACTAATCCGTTTGTTTTTTTTGTTATACAGAAAGCGTCGTTGCATCATTCGAAACAAGCAAAAGCATTGAACACCGAGTTGAGTCATTGATCACACGGAATGGACGACATTTGAGAAGACATGCACTGCCATTCCATCTATCCAATCCTATTGGAGTGGTCTGCAAATGGAATGGAAAGCCAACGCCACTCAGCAGCACTCTTGTGCAGTGGATAACAGACTCGATCGACTCAATGTCAGAAGGAGCAATCGATACCTTGTTTCCATTGACTGGAGCCAATCAGCACAATGGAATCAATACTGGCTTAATGAGTGATCACTGAGCAGTAAGGTGCAATTATGCAATTATGCGATCAATGCTGCCAACTGACCGATGTCAGGCCAATACCAATGGTGGACATCGAGCGTACATTTGCACTGCCAATTGATCGCTTTCCGAACACTTGGCCTGTTTGTTGGCCGTCGCCGAGGATGGCAGTCCGAGCATTTTCTGGTCCACTCGATCTATTGATTGTTTTCTTGCTGCTCCTTCCTCTCAGCACTTCTTGGCTTTTTGTGCCGATTTCAGCCGAGAACGGCATAAATCAGACGGACTTCACTTTGGCAGAAGGTAAGTCCTTGTTCTGTCACTGCGATCTCGAAACTGTTCGCCCGATCAACACCGACAAGCTTACTTACCTAGCTAGTGGTTGTATTTGCATTTGAATTTGTAGTGCATTTGTTCGCTCCAAGTTAGCCGTCCCGAACTAACAATATTTAATAATTTAAATTCCCTTTAAATAAGTTCAAACAGAGCAAAGTGAATTGCCAGTGTACAGTTGATCAAATTGAATTAAAGCCGCTTTGCTGTTACTTCACTGTTCATCCCATTATGCCAGTTTCAATTTGGTGTAGCTTTCTCAAGTGTCTCGCCAAACACAGCTGATTATACTTTCTATGGATAGATTTGTTCAAAGTTATCAATGCAACGCGTTCCTTAATGGAGAATGTGCCAATGAAGTATTGATGCAATGGTGGCAGCATTAGCAGTGTGACTGGCAGAACAATGTTCCCTTCGGTAATTACTGTCATTAGCTGTACAATAGAGTGTTTGGTAAGCGATGCCAATACTACAATAATGTAATAGTTCACTGATGATTGACCGAGCTCCTAGCCAACGCGGTAACAAATTACTTCAACTTTGCAGTGGTCTTCACTGCCATTTGTACTGCTCTTGCCTGATCTTGATTACTTGTCCATACAAGCGAACTCGTGCCATTACCCACTCAGTTGTAAGTGAATAGCTTGAAACAAAACAAACCAAGCCAAAACAGTGGCACTATGGCTCAGTTCCCTGTGTGGTGAGCAGCGAAGCACTGCAATGCAAGCAAACCACGCTGAGTGCGATGCGCCTAATTGAGGTGAGCCTACTGTCGACTCGTAGAACAGACATTGGTACCATTGGACATATTCACCAGTTGTGACATGTGTGCACCTCGTCCAATTAGAGTCACCAGAACGAAGTGATCGGTGATCAGTGATCACGCACACATCCTGGTGCGACTTGTCGTTGACAGTGAGGCCAAATAATCGGATCAAGTTGAGACGTTACCATCTATTGACATCTACACTTGATGTATTCTCTGTGTGAGTGTGCAGCCACACAAGGCATACCTAAAGGCACACCTGATACCAGTCACCAGTCACCAGTGTTAGTGTACCTTGACACGCTGCAATCAGATTAATAGCTACACTGCGAACATACCTCCATGATATGTTTCCTCTATCTGGCTACATTAATAATTGACGCCATGTCTGGTTGGTGTGTTGTTTTGCTTTGGACCGATTTCCATTTAATTAGGTTTCACGTTGATAGCAGAGCAGACGCGTGCTGTCGAGACAGGCAAACACCGATTTGGTGCATCTCGGTGAATGCTATCACATGGAGCCACTGAGCCACCGAGCCAGCATGGCCATGAGCGTAATGACGATTTAAATTTAAAACTTATTAATTTGAAAGGAGCCATGTCTGCTTGAGAGAGGCAAAAGCAAATGTTTTTGATGGCTTTCGGAAAGAAATCGCTTTTGTCGATTGTTCCATTGCTGCCGCAGCTGTCGTTGATTTGACTACTCCACCGAGTGATCCACACTGGCCAGGAAACGATGTTTGTCCCGTTAATTTGCCATTCATGTATCATTTAATTTGGCCCTCACTCACCACTCGTTCATCAAATTCTCGATTTACTTTGACTCTAATTTAGTTTAGAACAAAGCCTCTCTGTACTTTAAAATGTTTTTATGTGCCCGTCAGACGGCAATCTGATAAAGAGTAATGGGCCACGATGAACGAAGAGATGAACTGATGAAGTTGTGCCCTCGCCCGATCGGTGCGATAGTGCACAGGCAGTCAGTGCCACTGGTCTCACTGCTCTCCATTGGTCTGTTGAGCGAACAATGAACACGGATCACTTTAGGTCCCATTGCGGACCGGAAATGTGCCATGGACGATAACGACGCCGAACGACTGGGGACAGCGTCTGATTGAGATGTTGCACTAAATGAGTCAACGAAGTGATCACCGATCAGCCCAAGTTCTAACAAGCAGTGCCTTGTCACTGCTGGTAATTAGTCGGGCTGACACTTGTCCACCCGCAATACAGCGCATTACTCGCCAATCGAGCAGTAAGCTGTTTGTCTTTGTAATAAGTTGCAAAATGTGTCCAATGCATGCAGTAGCTCCCATTTTCAGTGCGACTTTGTCTGTTCGTTACCGGGTCGGAGAGTGCTAATGTGTGGCCAATTGTTTATGCTTTTTAGAGTTTGCCATGCATCGAAATGATGTATTGCAGTACATTGTTACACTGACATTGTGTTTATTTAATTTCGCTTCTAGCAAAGTTGGAAGCCAAATTCAATTAGAATATCACAGTGATGTGTTTGAAGAGGAGAACGTATCTGGATAGGCTTGACAGACGCATTTAACTTACATAATTAATATCGAGCGCCCAGTTCCAATCGACCAATGGATTGAATCAGCAGCGAAACACAGAGCTGCTGATTCTAGTGCTGATGCTAGTCTGCCATGCCTCACAATGGACTGGGAACAAATGAATACTGTCACAATTAGCGAGTCTAATTTGAATTTATCTCTAGCCTTATCGCACTTGACTGTTCCTTCCATTCCTATCTATCGACTCGTACTGGCCGGACACATTATTATTAATGTTCCTTCACTGTTACTTGTTTGGCATGTGGTATTTAGTAGTGTGTTTTGTCACTCATAGAGGACACTCGGATTCGACTGAAAGCATTTTAGAATCGAGTTCGAACGTTTCATCTGCACCAGAATTGTATGTGTTGTGAAAACACAACAAAAGGTGGCGCTATTATTGCTATTGATACTCTATGATATCTGAATCATTGGCTGTGTGTTAAAGCAATCGTTTTTCAAAGCAAGACGCGCACTACTTGCCATTTTGTGTTTGCAAATATAGATAGGACAACTATGAGACAAGAGACAACAATAATTATCAACTCATAAAGATTTCTTTATTCACTTTGCTATCGATATATCCCGAATATTTTTTCAATGCACTTTATGTAATGAGATAAAAACGAATGAAATGAAGTGATGCAATGCAAGTGAGATCGATTGTTCATGATCAAAAGAGGAAACTGGCGAGGTAATGGTTCTCAGAACTTCTTACCGATGGTGCATGGTTAGGCATGCATTGGTTGTGCGAGAACGAAATGCACACATGAAGACATCATAATTTATTTGGCTCGATTATGGCGTCCTCAGTGGTCATTGGGAGTCGGCAGAGATTAGTGGACTAGTTGTTAATTGTCGGTGGCAATATGCATGTCTCGACAGTGTCATTTGTTCACTCGGACAGTTCATAAATTGACTTGCAGTCTGCCTAATCGCTTTGTCGGCCGCCATAATATATGTTCGCATTAATCTTAGCAGAATCGACTGGAAGGCACAAATATTATATTAAACTGCAAATTAGAGTGAGCAAGTAATTTATTGAAATAGACCGCTCGTCCATTACTGGCATGATTAGGTACAAATTATATATTTTAAATATTGGACAATTAGATTCCTATTGATGACAGTTATTAGTGCTCGCTCGATCTATTATCGATTGGCATAGGTGGCCAATGGTGAATTCCTCAACGGTCTAAAAGGGGCGACAGGGCCGAGAGGGGTGGTGCAAGATTAATTTGCATTGGTGCCAATTACTGCTTGTAAGCGATAAATCAAATTATTATTTACATGCACAATATGGCACCACTAGCAGGACTAACCAGGACTAACCAGCAATGGCTTGAACTGCACCAAAGTGGGCCTCAACATATTCCCATTAATGACGCATTAGCAACTCGTTTGTGCCCATTAGTGATAAATGAGTTGACAATTTGCTCGACGTGCTCAGTGACAGAGTCGGTGGTACACTGAACGGTGGGCACTGGCTATGGAACGGTAACACCAAGTCATCATGAGTCACCACAGCTTTATGCAAATTGGCCAGTGCCTGCCAACATAATCAGTGCACTTGGCGCAAACTTTCGAATTACAACACTCCAGTCACTCTAGTGCAGTGACAAACTTTGCTGCACTCAATCATGTAAATGGCCCTACACTAGTAAGTACTAGTGACTAGTCCACTGGTTCATTAGTTCAATTGGTACCCGATTAGCTACTTCCATATGTTACCTTGACTTGACTAATCTCACAAGTTGATCGATATCATGAGGTTCGATCTGCTGATAGTTATTTGGCTTGGTCCGTACTGTAAACAGCTTAATTAGAGTTAAGGAACTAGGCTTTGTTCGACCGAGTTGCACAGCACTGAAAGGTGACTTGTGGCAAGTTGTCAATTAATTAGTGAGTCTCTAATTCAATTAAACTGCTTTGACAAACGTGTATACACGACATTTTCCGACGCTGATTGATAGCGCCCACTGACATCCTCACAGGGAATATAATGAATTTGCTAATTAACTGCTTTTCTGCATGAAGCAAATCTTCTATTGGATCGAGTCTAATCATCGTTAGGTCTTGCAATGGCATTATCGAAGTGAATTAAAAATTAATGTTTCCAATTATTGAGTGTAATTGCAATGCACATAGAGACTATAGTATATATGCAACCATTCTGAGGAAGGTTGGTAATACCGAGGCAGTTGGTCAGAGGACAGTTGCACAGTGGCACTCCGATCTCTCGATTATCTAAATGCGACAGGTTACGATGGCCACTTGTGTAGGCTTCCTTGCCATCTTGTTTGCCCTTGGCTCTAATTAATTGTCCCATCGCTGCCGAGTTGGCGCACTTATCTGCACTGACGAACTCTTACCGCGGCTGTCCAAACTGCTCGGAGAACCCTCGTCGACTTGTCTGCAAATAAATAAATGAAAGTTATTTAATTAAAGCTAATTAGTGATTTGCAGTCAGACAGGCAGGCAATAATGTTCCACTTATCGGCATCATCTCGATTAACTCCGCACCGAGAAGGACCAGTGAAGAGTGACCAAATCGACTGCCACTCTGCCCTCCTCAGGCGCATTTAGTCAAAGATTGCCAATGACACTGAGGAGATGTCACCTCACCGATGTCGCACAAGTGAGTTAGTCATCTGCCCACCATTGCCGTCTCTGCATTGGAGCAATTACTCCTTAGTTGAATGAATGTCTACCTCAATACAAAACTACCCTCCAGTCAGATCTGATCTTTTCGAAAAGACATCTCTGAAACAATCTGAATGTAATTGCTTCCTCTAGATGGCATTAGGCGCAGTCTGACAGTGCTGTAGAGTGGAGTGGATTACATATTAATCTTCCACTCGCCGAACCAAACGGCTATGTTCATTGATTAGTTATGCAAAGAAGGTCTCAATTAGCAATTAGCCTTGATTGTTTCCTTTTGCTTACACCTGCAAATGTGTCATCACTGACCGGAGGCCAGATCCGCACCGAATGTTGCTGACTCGGCAGCAAGCATTAATGGAATTCAAGTGTGGCGTAATTAATTAATTGTACAGGGATGCCGAGCAAAAGAGCCTTTGTGAAAGCATTGGCCACCGATCGGGCCACTTCGATCGGCGTCTGGTGCGACATTGACTAGTCAATGTTGGGAATGTGGCGCCATTCGGTGCGGCACAATTGCAAGGTGCACAGACGTTGCATGGTTTTGATGTTCTGGCAAGCCGTCTGACTGCCTCGGTGACATATCGCGCTGACGGTGGCCTAACTATTCGACCTGTCACTCGGAGCCATTCCATTTGTGCCTGTCGGCAGCAAGGAAGCACCCACCGAGCACCTTACAGGGCAATCGAATTAAAAGTTGCTTCTCTCCTTATCTCGTTACCATTTGACATGCTTTCAAGGCAGATGGGCACTTTAATTAAATTGGAATTATAATCCTTTAATGACTGCCATTTTGCCATTCTGCACCGAATCGATTCACTCAATGGCGTACCATTCCATTCCATGTCGATCTATTGCCATTGCTCGACCATCTACCTACACGAGCCATGTGAACAGGTTAGCATTGCCATCGATGTTGCAGTCTTCGCTGTTTTCAATCGTTACAATTCGTCTGAATATTTCTGAGACAATGATGACCAAGTGCAATTGGACGATATTATTTTATGTAAAACACTTTCTGTCGATATTATCAATGGTCGGTAAGAACTTGAGTTCAAGAGGGTAAAAAAAGAATCGTTCAGTTGAATGAAAGTCTCACAAGAATCGAGGTGTGATTTGTGTGTTCATGTCACAACTTGTGAATCACAAGAGGCCATTTCCGTTCAGACTCTGACTTTAAAGCGACCAATCGCTTCTCGAACTGTCTAACCAGTCAATTAATCTGACATTTTACGAGCCAGTGAAGATAAGGCTCGGTTGATCAAGTGAACTATTCCTACAGTGATTGCTTGTCTAATCAACTATTCAGTCCGCGATCCGAATAGGAATCATGACTAATCAATGCATTCACATGGACATACAATTTAGCCTATGCAATCAAGCTTACTCATTGTTTGTTTATCATTAGTCTCAACACCAAACAGTTTCTCTGTGTTTCAAAGTGACCATCAAAGACCAACATACGAACTAATATTTTTTAGCAATCGATCGGCCCAATACTGGTGGTTAATGCTCCAAAACGTATCAGTTCGGTGGAGAATGTGTCCCTAAACCATCACATATTTTATTTGGGCGCATCAGTAATTCAGTTCTGAATTTGCCTTTGGTAGCACCAAGGTCACTTTCGCTAACAATGTCAGTTCAATGCATCTAGATACTCAGGCCAATCGATACTCGATGGAAATTGTCCTGTTGAAAGTTTTTGAAGTGGTGAGTGACTTGACTGACTGGACTGACTGTTGTCTAATAGTAACTACTTGGGTCGTCCAATAACCAATCCACCGACAAAGTGCCACTGATGTAAGCCCTCGAGTGTGATTGTAAAGCACAGCCATAAAGTTACATCGACCGGAGTCCATTTCACTGTCTCACCGTTGTCCCCACTTACCTCTTGCCTGTCCCACCTGTTTGATAAGATGTTAGCTTGACTTTATCTAGCGATCACTGTTCGAGTCGATTGCAGTCAAAGTGCCCTCTTCGAGGATCTATTGCACGAACAGTCAGCAGATCGTCTAATTGCGTTCAAAGAGACCGTCAATGTCGTCACGATGCCACCGAAAGAAGAAAGCCTCTTCAACTTCTACAAACACAATTAAGCTTATCTTCTGACTCACTACGGTGACTATTTGATCAGAAGTCAATCAATAGATGACCAGTGGTGATGCCATTTGTCACAATACATTCAAATTAGATTATTTCGCACCAATAAGTCCACACTAAATAGCCAACTATACAACTGAAAAGAGAATATTCACTTTAATGAAAGAAAGCGCGAACGTTTATTTATTTGCATATTTTGGTTCGATCAAGATTTAAAGCGCACTGATTGCGCTGACAGTGTTATATTTCCTGAACTCAACTGTCAGTGTCCTTAGGAGCAGAGACACTAGATCGTTAACTGGTCAAATGAAATGGTGTTCAATGGTTATGTGCTGTGGGTGACAGGAAACTGTTCGGTGGCAGGATTGATCACTTTTCGATTGTCAATGCGATGAGCACTCATTAGTCGTCTGTAAACAAACAATACACCCGATGGTCATACCAATTGGAAGTGGCACCAATATTGCCATGACTGTCCTGCCCATGTGCCACATGGCTCGAGTTCTGTTCACTCGTCCGTAATGCAGCCACATTAACTGAATGTGACACGAGACAGTCGAGACTCGTTGCAAACCGACCGATTGACTAATCGAGTGGACCAGCACTTGCACGATCCACTATGTCTCGTGCAGACTCATCCAGTTGCGACATCGATTTGTGAACAGAGTGTTCCGAGATCAGCTCACATTGTCAGCTGTCCAAGTGCCGCACGAGGTTTCGACTATTGGGAGGATTCACCTGGCCGAGGGGCTTTCACCTTTGACCGGGCACTGTCTGTGGTTACTTGGTTAGCTTGGTGCGCTCGAGGGCAGCACTGTCGATCTCCGTGTGCGGTGGCGAGTGGGGAGTCAGGCAGAACACTTCAGTTGCCTCTCAGACTCGTCTGCGTGCAGTTCTCTCGTTCGGGCTGCCGTGGCGCGCCTATCTGTTTTCATGCTGCGAGAAGCCCTCTAGTCTAACGCTTAAGTTCAATTCTGCCTGTGCTTGTTTGGTTCAAAAGTCTTCGTCGCCAAATGTCCATTCGGATGTGTTTGCATAAAATCGCCAAGCAGCACTTTTCTCTGTATTGACAGGTGTGCCAAACGTCAGCCTTGTTCCAAACCAGAATGTGAGATTTATCTGTGCTTTGTTGTTTTGATCAAATATTTGGTCAATGCCGTCCCATCTCTTCATCATCGGAATTTTGTTTACTTTTTGACTTTAGCATTGATGGCACTTAATCGTTCACCGAATTACATTTGTAGTCGATCTACCTTCGAGCTACAAATTGTCAGTTTGCTTTGTGTGAGTGTTCGGTGTTTGCATTGGTCAGTTGTGATTCAGTGTTTCTTTTCTGATGGTCAATATGGCTAACTGAAAGTGTCTGCATTGAACTCCACTGCTTGTGCAAATATCATTTTGTGATCAGGTGCGCGATCACAATTCGCTCTGGGCCATGCTTGGCTCACGTGTTTATTGTTCTCGTAGCCATGTCTCTTCTAAAATCAACTATCTATTTTGACTGGCTTCAAATTATTCAGTTTATTGGTCGGCAATCTTAGCTTAAGTCAACATGTTTGTTACTATCGTCAATGCTTTCTCAACGTCGCTATCTCCTATTCCAACCACTTTCAAGTGCCTCCAATCAAAGGCAAAGGCCATTGGTCCCAATCAACTTTGCCTTCTCATCGTATCATTGCCATCTGCCAAAATGGATCGTCTTTTGTTTTTTACTATTTCTTTATTATACCTTTTCCACTTATCATCTGTCCACGCATCACGGCGTCATTGGACGTCATACAACAGTGAAACGCAACACGCTCTCCGGCATCATCGTGGTGAGTATCTTGGTGTTAGGTCGTTTTATATACAAAAGAGCACTCAATGTTTGACTGTGCGTATATTGAAACGTGTGGAATGCTTTTGACGGACCCTGTTCCCATTTGCAATATGAGCAGTTCGATTATGTCATTGGTGCGTACTGGCATACGTTTGTCGGGCTTGAATTGCGCAAAACAATCAGCCAATGAAACACAAAGGGCCAATCTGGCTTGCTCGTGGGGAAATGTAGCCATTAGTCACTTTTGCCAGGGCTGCCCCACAGTCACTTGTGCATTTGTCTGTTTTGTTTTTCATTGACTACATCTTTTGTCTGCATTCACTGCATCATTTGGCACTAACTTTGGTACTCTGTGCTGAAGTTTGATTTAGGCCAAAAGTTTGCTTGATTAACTAAATTAAGCGAAATGCGATAGGCTGGCCGCAATGCCGACCTATTGGATGTTCATTCATTTGTCAATAACAGTTGTCCCCAAGTGTCAGCTTTTTAAAGTAACCGGGGTTTTCTCACTTCGATCAAATAACGAGCAGGCAATCTCTGTCTATTTGTCAATGTTGTCTCATCTTTCACTTACCACTGACCTCTCACTACCTGTGTGTGGCATGCTTTCTCATATCCGAGCCGAATACTTGAGTTCAATGGCTAATTGGTCATCCCTCATTGTCTCATGTCATATGTCTCATATTATCATTGATGCCTCGTATGAAATTAAGTCACATTGTTCAATTGACATTTGTCTGGGAGCTCTTCGGTCTGTATCGATTTGTATGGTTCAACAATGGGAAAGCAGCATTTATTTGTGCAGTACCACATGTCTGCAAACTTTGCAGAGCCAATTGTTCGCTTGATTGGGTGATTTGTCTTGAAGCTTTCTTGGTAGGGCCCGAGTGAATAGTAGATGAGTGAGCCTGCTAGTCTTGATTGTCTCCCGACACAATGTGCGATTTGTTGGTGGCAATCTTGTCCTGGCCAAATGTATCGAGTTCTTGGTCTGTTGGCCACTTGCATTGTGTAGTGTCGTGTACCGTGCGATCGTAGAGAGGCCATCAGCTATTTGTACGTTGTTTGTTTGTTTGCCCTTGTGCTCCTCTCCTGCCCGCTCGGTGCTGACATTGAAAGTCAATTTCACTTGATGTCTTACTTTGTGCCAGCTTCTTGACTCGAAGTGTGGTCAAAGCCTTCAATTTGGCGTTTCTTTTGCCCTCGCCCTCTTCCTCACTCGGCGAGCGCACCTTCATTT
This sequence comes from Rhizoglyphus robini, assembly GCA_023373905.1. NCBI lineage: Eukaryota > Metazoa > Arthropoda > Arachnida > Sarcoptiformes > Acaridae > Rhizoglyphus > Rhizoglyphus robini. The sequence continues at coordinate 4,220,303 of JAKIJQ010000001.1, read as the reverse complement.
GGCCGTCGATGATGACCATAGTTCGGCTGAGCCTCCTACCATTCCTGCCACAAGTAGACTATTCTTCGTCTACTCCAGTCCGGACTCTAATCTGCCTCACAAAGGAGTCAATTTGCACGCAAACACAGCCATCATTACCATTGGCACTAGTTCGCCAGGCGAACCTTTTCGTGCATTGATTTGCCCGAACGAACCGTCGCCGAACTAGGCTAACACTGCTGGCGTATTAAGCTTCGCACCAATTCGATTGCTCTCGATGCACCACGAACTGCTTTGTTGTTCGACGGCTCGTTCCTTCTCTAGGTGCGACATGTGCAATCGGACACTTATTAGCACGCAGTTAGGCCAATGGATTAATTGGCTACGGAAGAATGGATCGTTCAGTTGGCAGATGAAGACATTTGTCCCTCTTGTTGGTATGTCTCCCAAGGTGGACAATACAAAATGGTTCTTTTCTTTACTTGCCAGATTATTGAAGACTTTTACAATGTGGATAATGTCTCTTTATGCGCGGTCGGCACAGGGCACTGTTCGATGTACGGAGCTTGATCAATCTCTCTTTAATCCGTTGGTTATTGCATTTCGCACTCTACCTTCGGGACCATTGGAGTAAAACCATCTCCACATTGGTGTGTTTCCCTCTCGGCGTTACATATTTGATCGCATCTCGAAAGGTGATTGAACAACAAGAAAAAGGCTGATTTATAGTCACGAGAGGCTTGACTATGTCTGTCGGCTTGCTGTTTGTCTATTTGCTTTGTTTGGCCAAATGTTTAATTATTAAAGGCACTGACGGACAGGGAATTAACTTTGTTGCCAATTTGTTATAATTCGCTAGTCGCACTGCAAATGGACAGTAATTAAACATTTCACAACTGTTGGCATTAGTTTCTTTGTTTTCACTCTACTTGTGTACATGGTGAAGTCACTTTGCTCATGACCAGCAACCGGACTGCGCACTGATGATTTATTGCCACTGTGACTTAATTCGTGGACCACTTGGAGTGGTCAGTGCTTGTCACCAGTGAAATGTATGTTGCCACAAGCCGTTCTCCACTCGAACTCGTAAGTCGATAGGAGCGCCCGTTCGGAATGATTTCACTGGGCGCTATTTGTGTCACTTTAGTGAAGAGCTAGAAGAGCACTGTCACCAGCGCAAAGCAGCGATCTTTTGTTCACCGCGATATCGTTCTGTATAAATCTACACTTGTCCCTTTGCAACCCATCCAACGGCTGCATTTGCCTGTGGTCATTAGTCTTGCCTGTCGTACACCTTGCAGCTAGGTGCAGTTGGGCGTAGGGCAATTAATGGTGCAAATATCAAAACAATCGCGTAATAGACTGGCTGAATGTAATTGCCTTGAAAGTTTAAATGAGATTAGCTTGCTTGTGCCTTTACACATTCAAACATATATCATTGGCCAGTCTGACAAATTCCCTGCTCATACTGGTCCCAACTCACCTTCACTTGTTATTTACCGTATGGAATGATTGTGGCCGGCCACAATGCCTGGATATATCTGTCACAGTTGTATTGCATACGGCCACTGGACAGTGCATTCATATTGGTCCAGCACCTAGGCTATGTGCAAGTTGTGCAGTTTCGGCAGCACTCAGGCATGGCACCTCACTGCATTGGTGCATCTTTCCGGTCGGCGCTAGCCGTGGCCATTGTCGTGTTGGCTTAATCGTTTGCTGTAGTAAACAGGCCGGGCACACGATGATCAGCAAACAGAGAAAATCTCGTTATTGTGATTCCGTGTCTGTTTGTCTGTCGTGTTTGCTCTGCAGAAATGGCCATGTTAGTCAGTCACAAATTGGGCTCAATCAAAAGTGCTTGCACAACTGTCGCTAATTTGGTAGGCTCGAGCGGGTCAAGCAGACACGAGCACGATCGAGTATTGAGCCGAGGCGAACTTGTAATTCGTGTCAGCCTTTATTAATAGTTAATAGTGCCACTTTCTTGTTGGCTATCTCGTCACAGATCACTTATTACGATTCTACCCGATTGCAGTAGGCATTAGTGATATTAGTGCAAATAGTATCACCAAGTCGGTTTTGCTCTGGCTTGTGGTTTCTTTGTATCTCACACAGTCGACTTGCAAACTTTTAAATATTCTGTTTGCATATGCTTTTAATGATGTTTCCGATTGGCCCGCAGTGGGCTTGCATTCGTTCACTCTCCTTTTGTTACTTTTATTATCGGTGTCTGCCTAGAATTACTAATCAGGCTGGCTCGCTTGCCCCACCGCTCGTTTGTCGTCTTTGATCGTCACCGAGTCATTTGGCCACTTCTGTCATGCTTTCATATTTTATCTCCACTCGTCTCGTTGCCATTTCATCTAACCGAATCACATAATCGATTTTAACCGCACAAACCGACTAAGCCGACAAATCAATCCCGCGTACGCATATACTGAGGACTCGATGCTTGACAGCCTCGGACCTGTTTGGCCCTGCTAACAGATTCACTGCTCACTACTAGCCCTAGTGTCCGGTCAATGGTTATTCGTCTGCTGCTAAGGAAACAATTAGTGCTCATTGGTAGCTCTTACTTGTTTGGTTATCGGTTAATTTATTGCTGCGTTGATGTTGACTGCTTGGCGGTTGCAATCAGCAACTCTTTCCATGCATTAAGATGGTTGCCTCGATGGCACTTCAATTTGCCGCCTAAGTCTGCTCTGATCCCTCATGTCATTTTGTCATATTTTATCTTGCTACTTTGAACTCTAATCAGTCGACTCGAGAATATGAATTCGCCATCGTGGTGTGATAACAAATGGCCAATTTATGGCAGATTACGTTCGTCGGTGCCATTCGCCCAGTGAGACGCTTATCGGTGCCTTCTGTACTTTTTAATATTACGACGAGCTAGTGGTTTACACTTTGAAATTGGCATCATATCTATCTCAGTAGTTCAATATAAATATGAACTGTCATACCTTGCTGAGTTATCTAAGGTGGTGGCCCACTGTGACAAAAAAACGCTTTATTGCCTGCTAATTAATGCTATTCTATTGCTGTTGACCACTTGTGGCATCGCCGTTTTGGTCACTACTCATTTATTGGCTTGTCATCGCATTTCACTGCTCGACCGATCCACAGACTGTGGGCCAAGTGGATTGAGCGGTTGCATTGTTGGTGCACCTTGCCAGCGATGCTTCACTGATTGTCACTCATGCACCGTGCACAGTGCCCCCGACAGTTACTCTCTCTCAAACCGAGCAAGACAACTACTGCGCTTAGCACTTAATTTGGGCTTGTTGATTTATATTCACGCGCAGTACAAACTGTCTCGCTCTTCAGTACGACAACTCTGATTTATATCTGCTCGTTGGTCTCCAATTGGATGTGTTCTCGCTGTAAGTCGTATGAGCCAGTGCCAGCCGACCTGTAGTCAGTTGCACTGTGCCAGTGAGTGATTTAATGGCCTCTTCACACACGGTCCATACTATCTAAACATATCGGCGAATCGGTATTTTTAGATAACTGTCATTGCTTATTAGCTGTTTGTTTTGTCTAGCATGACAGTGGCCACTTTGTGGCAAACACTCTCACCATTGCTTATGTGACTGTCTCTATTAAAGGCTGATCACAAATGGCTTATTCGCTTCATCGAGATTTATTGCTTCCCGATGGGTCTTTCTTGTAATCACTGGTAATGGGTGCTGGTGCTGTTTTGCTCGTAATTGCACTTGTAATTTGCTAGCCGACCACATGTCACACGTATTTCTGACCACTCACTCTACACTCTGTCTAGTGTCTAGTGACTATTCACTGTGTTGTGTCCTCAACAAGCCACTGTTTGTCTTTGTTCATTTGTTGGCTCAGATAGTTTCAAAGCTGCAAGGAATTTGGCGAGTATAATTATCAACACTCATAGAATTCTCTGTGCCTTGCACTATTGCACATCACTTGCATTCCTTGTGTGATTATCTATTTGCAGCTGACGAGCGACTCGCTTAATTAAAATGAGTTACTTGCCATTTGCGATGATTCAATATTATCAAATGTGATGACGATTTCACTGCAATTTTGCGAGATTTCTGGCTTAAACTGATGGAACTTCGTTTACATGAACCAAAAGGCATTTGGTCGTACTTGGTCAGACCAAGCTGGCTCAATATTTGATCAATGTTTATGTTGCTTTGCTAGTTGTAATTAGTTGGCTCGATTCGCGGCCAAATAAGTGATGATTGATGTGTATATACCGAGTGGATTCGAAAGGCTTCTCTTTCAAACTTTCCAGTTGTTGGTTAATTAAACGTTTCGACACTCGACCAGTGCAATGGTTCAACTACACATCTCAATGATTTATGGCGTGTGGTAGCCAATCTACATAATAATTTAGTTGTGTCTCTAATTGTGTGTTCGCTGGCTCAGATCGGTTTATTGAACCAGATTGCACCAACCAATTGGCGTGCAAGTGATCTTTTCTCACTTGGCACCCACATGAGGTAATTGGCATCTATGCAGTGGTTGAGTGGCTGGCCACTTATAGGTGCTAACACACACCACTTATAGATGACTTGGAAGGGGAGAGCATCGTCACTCGGTGATTACATGCACATTTCCATTACTGCCATGATTCGTGCAACGTCCGATCAGGTATGGAAGGCATGGCGGGTCGAGCTGTCATTACAGTGTCACTCATTCATCCGCGACCGATGCTGTGCATCATCTTCGATCGCTCTCATCTCATCAGTGTCATTGCAAACTGCGCCGAACTGCATTGCACGGATGTGTTGCTTCTCGAGCCTTTTTGTGCCATGACGATCACAAAATGAATTAGCAATTATAATAGAGATGAGCCATTCACAAGGCTTACATTACTTTCAGTGGTAATTCTCCTTCCGATTAATGCCAGGTCTGTCTCGTTTTGCTTGAAAGCAGCTTTCTCCATGACTCCGTTTCAAGTTCAAGGACTTGATAATCCAGTCACTTGAGTGACAGTTGCTGATTTGGCCAATAAGTGGTCGTTGGCCCAAATGCTGCTGTTCGATTGGCAATTAGTGCAAATGTGCTCTAGTGCTGTTTGCCAGACGGCACTGGCGCGCATTATTTGCATTTGAATGCAGTGCCGTACTCAATGCACAGCTTCGATGCCTCTCCTGAGTTGGTCACCCTCCTGAGCTTATCACGAGTCCCCTGATCATCTTGATCCATTGCCCCTCGCCGAGGATGCCATTCGACTGACTCAACTACTCAATTGTGCTTTCACTTGAAGCTCGCTAGCTTTTCACTCACTTCGCATCTACGATTATCGTTATTCAGTGACTTATCATCACTGAGAGCTATTTCGTTTGTCACTTCATCTCGAGTTAGACCAGGCAATAAATACTTGCAAGTTTAGTTTAACCTTATTTACCTCAAATTGCTTCTATGCTATTCGAGTGGCACAGATTGAAGTGTGTCATTAATGAAGAGGTCCATTTGCCATTGGTACACTGATCGAAAGTTGTGTGGCTGTGACATTATCGCTCGGTGTGCTTTGTCGCAAGCATCTCGTGTGTTTGCTTAGCAGCCAATTCCGATTCGATAATATTGCTCACCGCGACTCACTCAAATTGCCTATGCTAATGGGCGCTTAGTGCCACCGAGTGCACATGTTGCCTTCTCGGTAATGAGGGCCACTTGCTTCACTTGTACTCGCTGATTTATTGCCTCTCTTCAACTATCGATTGGTCGAGTTCAATCTCACAGCCAAATCCAACTGAGCGCAATCTCTCTCACCATTTTGCCTATCTTCTCCGCCAGTGGCACGTTGTGTTTTGCAATAAATTATAAATTCTTATCACAATTGAGACTGAGGCTGGCAGCACTGTCTGGCAGGCTGTGTGCTCTATCGATTGTTCGCCAAATGGAACCACCGAACAGATGATTTTGCCAGAATCGAGGCTCACTTCACAATGGCTTAAGTGACTTGTGTGTTTACTACCAACTTATTATAAATGCACCCAAACACACTCGCGGAATTGCTGCACGCGAATCCACTCGGGTCCAGCGCGGTGCGCAGTCCAATCGAGCTCTCACATTGCCACTTGAGCGAGGTTCTCTGCGAGGTGGCCAATTGGGGGAGACTGCTTCGAAATGGCAATTCATCGCACTACTGCCACGCATTGCTTGTTGTCATTAGTTGAGATGCACCTGTTTCTTTCCGACCTAAGCTGTGTCACAAAATGACCAATCATGTTCAGCGACAAGTGCAAGGTTGCAGTCATTATGGAGGAATGATGCTCGTTGCCATCACACCAATAGAGCTCAATCATTAATTTGGAGAGCACAAAGGAGCATTTGTTCCATTTTTCGGCAAGTTATCAAGTGGCAGTTTGCATTATGACTTGCTCGAATCACATGCACTCATTTGGCAACTGGTCCATTGTTCTGTGAATTGATTGTCCCACTAAATGGCACTACACTCTGATGGTTCAATGAAAGCCTTTATTGGTGCTGATTAGTGCACTGCTTTGTTTCCTTAATGAAGTGCCATCCACAGTCGAGTTATTCTTCTGTGTTGCGCTCCTTCTCAATTGGTTTCGGTTGCATCCTCGAGTCAGCTGCACTCATCATTGTATTGTTACATTTGTGGGCCAGTCCATTAATTGTCACTTAACTCGGTTCTCACTCATTTGCCTAGATGTTATGTTACACAACTTATTCTATGAGTCACCTGCCTTTTTGATTCTTCTTATTTTGTTGTTTGATTCCTACGTGATATATCTCTAATGGACAATCTTACAACTGTCCAATAAGATTAGCCAACACGCTCACCCTGAGCATTACTGAAATATTCGTTATCTTGCGTCAGCAGTTGCGAATTTTGTCTGCTAGATTTGTGAGCCTCGTTGATCTACTAATATGCCATCAATACTCGATGACGTAATAGTCGGTTCGTTTAGCTTGTCAAAATCGAACATCGGCAAAAATATCTTCTGTTTTTGTCTCTGGCTCTGACAAATTAATATGCACCACTTGTTTTGTCCAGCAATGCCAACAAATTGTTCACTGAGCACGCGTTGACAAGTTTGGCCAGATGTTAAGCCAATAGTTACTTGATGTTAATGTCGATTCTGTGGTTTGTCTTTACCTGTTGTGATAGGAGGGAGAGTCTGGGAGACATTAATGTCAATTGACAGACTAGCTCGCACGTGATGGCTGTGCAATGCATTGTGTGCATTGCTAGTGAGCAACATTGAATCGATGCTTGTGGGAAAGTTATTCTCAGGTGTCGGGTTTCAAGCTGCTTTCTCACTGTTGGCCAGCGTTCGGCCTGATAGCTGCCAATTAAGTTGCTTTTATCTCTTATTAGCCGTGTGTGTCCCTTTGTTCCAATTATCGCAATCTTATCGATCGCCTGTGGAATGTTCGTTCCAAGGAGTCACGACGCGTGTTCTCAGCACAACACTCGAATTGCTCTTAGCGAAACTTGATTTCAATTTTGATTTGACATACTTGTCTAAAACTCGCTTGTCTGATTCAGTTTATTTACCTCGGACGGTTCAGTGTAGATTGATGTTTGTCCCTGATGAGGTTCATTGCAATATTTTTCATTGTGTTTGTAGTGCACACTATTTTTCGCCAATCACTAAACTGGATTGAGTCTCTGGTTAGCAGTTCAGTGATGTTTTTAATGGAGCTAATTTGGCATTCGATTGAACCATTCACTTGCCAGACTTTATTTATCGACTCCATTTGGCTTCTGTCAACTGCATCGGCAGAGTTGATATATGTTGGCTTGCCTAATTGACGCCTCGGTCTGTCAACCCAATACGATGGCTGTAGCTTTCATCGCGGAACGTTTTGATTGCATTTAAATTAGCCCAAATGCAAATGGAAATCGTCAATTGTGCACTTCTCAAGGGAGTCGCCAATTTTGTCGAGCGGTACCGTTGACTCGTCCAATTGATCCTTCTCCAATGGCATCGTTTGCTTCTCGGCTCGAGCTATAATTAAAATTAAATGCCTTATTAAATGGCGCCACAAGCGGCATTGGACTACTTGAAGCCTTGGTTGCGCAGAGTGGGACTGTGCCGTGACTGGCGACTTGCAATCGTGATACCATTCAGACTATTATTGTCGTTGGCTTTGTTTTATCTAGCTTTATTTATAGCTTTCGATATTGCGATGACAGCACAGCACTCTCCACACAGGATTGATGACACTCGCTTGATAGTGCACACTGAAGATGCTCTTCACTGGTTCAGTGCTGTATGGCCAACCGAGTCCTCACATGTGACACCCTCTATTCGTGTCTGGTGGCTTGTTTTTTGGCGCGATTGTCTGCTTTGTTGGTCGCACCATTACTGACGATTTGCTAATTAGACTTGACGACGCACGACTGGCACACCATGCCGTGCCATTCTGCCCTGTCATTTGTTGCTCTCAAATGCATTGTGCCTGTGCACAATCTCAGTGGAAATTGTTTCATTTGACTGATGAGAATGGACTTGGTCAACTTGGCGACATTCTCAATTAGATCTAATGAGAAGGATCACCAAACCACACCACCCTCCCTTCCCCCTAACTTTCTGAGCGGTAATTTGTTCGGAACACGCCATTTCCTAATTTAATTAGTCTCTGTAAATATGCAACTTTGGCTCTAGGTTTGAGCTAATGTGTTGTGTGACTTGCAGTGCTTTCGCACATGATCGTGTTCCTTATCGATTGACTTATTTACTTAGTTGACCAAATGATTGCTTTTTATCATTTGCAATGGTTCTACCGTATTTGCATATATACTCTGGACCCAGACAAAATGGCTGGATGTGATAACTCGAGTGCTTTGTCTTGCACGAGCACTCGTGCTGTCTCTGCACCTCTCTGTTAGCAAACATTCTGACAGCATCCTGGCCAGCTACTTGAGTAAGCAGTCAATTTCTTTCTTCTCGCATGTTCTGTCTGTCTTCTGTTTGGATGACTTAGTTTTCAATTGTATTGCCTTGTGATGTCACGCGCTTATGCTGGGTTTGTGCTCCAGTTCGATCGATGTTCCGATCAGGATGGCCACTTTGCTCATTTACCTAACACATGGACTTAGTTGGCATGATCGTGGCCGTCAGCAGGAAGGAGCAATCCATTCACATAATCCGGCAGTGTGCATCAATGTTTAGTGTGCGAGTCACTCATCCGTGCCTTACAACTCCAACTAGTGACTAGTCCCACTGGCCTCGATCGTTCCATTGACGAGAATGGCCATTAGCGAGCCCACTAATGCTCGCCTCGCAATCTTGCAATTGCTTTTTTCTCATTGTGCATTTCGCACCACAACGATTCTCTTTGATACTTGCTACTTCTACTAGTTCTTCTAGTGCTTCTTGGCCCTGAAGAACCTCAATTTGGCCTGGCCACAAGTCAAGCGATAGCATCGAGTGCCACAACAGATTTGGTAGTATTGCTTTGGAGTTTCGCGTTTCGGTGCGAACTTGCCCGAAACAAGAGATCGTTTGCGTTTCGTACCATTAAGTGTCAGTGCCTTGCTAAAAATATTTGCACATTCCACCCGGGAACAGAATGAACTGTGTGGCCATGTTTGGTCGCTTAACACTTGATGTTTGCATAATGTACGATCGATTGATTGAACAGACTACCGTGCAAGCATCGATACAACAAAGCGTCAAGCATTGAGTACTGGAACAAGCCACATCAGTCTATTGCTGGTTTGTCAGGGCACGTGTGTCTGCCAACCACGACCATGTTCACTCAGTTCGCTTCACTAGGCTCAATTGTTGCCTCTGAAAACGCAAGTTGAATCGACCAAATTATGCGAACACTCGTTTGGACTAGTTTCGTTACATTTGCTCAGTGGCTCAGCTTGTCAAGCCTGTCCGGCGCTTCCAACCGATTTTATCGCGTTTTACTGTTCCAATTTGAGCATTGCATACATTCTGGCAATCCTTGATTTGGCCGGGTGCTCTCTTTGCGGACCAGATTGGCCCGAACGATTCGGCTATGACAAATGACCGCTTCAGTGCCATTTATTACTTTGCATAACGTTGTCTGCATCGACGCGTTTAGTAGGCCCGGTCGCGATGCCGTTACACTGAGACAAATTCGCGTCGAGCACAATTTCCGCCTCGGTCGCCATTCTCGGCGCTTCTTTCCGGTTGATGCCTCTGGCAGCAAGCAACCATAATTGCTGGCTGGCTTAATTCATTCATTTGCGTATGCTTGTAATCGCATTCTAATCAAGTTAGCAGTGAAATGTCTGGAAAGTGATCAGTGGTTGACAGTGGCACGGTCAATCGTAATATAATTGAATGCTGCCTGCACTCGAATTGATTCGTTCCTCGGGCAGAAGTGCCAATTACCGGACTGCCAATTGCCAATTGCTCACGAGCTTCAAGTGACACTGCATCGCATCACGCCATCTTTCATATCCTTTTCACTGTCCACTAGTGCAACTGAGCCATTGCCATCACTCCGAGCATTCCCTCTGGCTCCTTGTGTTCGGTGTGACTCACCGCCCTAACCGGACTTGTTCTCCTTTAACCTATTTAGCAGTATTCCGCTTTATTTGACTCAACCGAACCATTCGATCGGCATGGCAGCGTTTTCATCCATTCGGTGACAGGTTCAATCAATTTACAATTGCAGTCAACTGCAATTACCTCTGCTTTAGCCTCGACTCATTCAGCAACGATACTTCACCCAGATTGGTACATCTCTTGATCATTCGATTCGCTATCGTCTTCTTTCGGTGCCTCTAGCACCGACGAGCAACAATTTGAGCGAGACGCGCGCGCCACCGAGTCATGACTGATCAGTGAAAGTGCGCACAATGGCCATCAAGCGTAATAGAATCATCAAGTGAGTGCTCTCAGGCTCTGTGCACATGGCTCTCCCTCGATGATTTAATGTCTTCATCTGACTCGATTCCTTGCCACTCACGAACTGGCCTCGTTGACTCACTCCATAATTGAGTGGCTAGAGCAGTCTCTGCACTAGCACCTGTCTCACTTGATCTCACTCGCGGTGCTTTCTTCCAGGTCCTGTAGAGTGTACACCCAGCAGGTCGTGTTTTGATGCAATTGCCAATTGGTGATCTCTGTGCGGCTGTGACACTATTCTAGTGTAAGTGAGCCAATAATTGTGGTAATTGGCATTGCCATCGGTTTGGCCGGATTTGCATTGTTTTCCATCTGAATTGTACTAGGTAACTGCATTAATATAGACATTTGCCTAATTGTCAAGTACTATTGCTGCAACAAGCCAAACGATGTTAATGATATTTGCGAATGGCTTCGATTGCACGCACTGACGATAATGATATAGAGTGAGTGGAGACTGCTCGGTGAGTGGTAATGTCTTAATTGAGTTAATGCTGACCTGCCGGCAACGGTCACCAAACATCGTTAGCCTTAGGTGCTCGAACAGCTTTGTCCGCTGGTCGGCACTGTTCGGTGTTCATTGGCCGCTCACTCCACCGTCTCATTAGTCGCACACCTTGGACGCGTAAACCCTCTCCTGGTCATCACGACTGTGTTATTAGCAATGGCTCTATTTGTTCTGGCATGTTGTCCGCGTTATTGCCACCATCACTGCTCAATTGGCCGCCACTCGGTCGGGTACAAGGTGCTGCATCCAATGCTCGTTTGCATGTCTTTGGGTGCCCTCTCGCTTGCCCGCCCAGTCCCACTGATTACTCCTTTGCACGTGAAGACAAGTCATTCGGCATTGCACTTGGTCTCGCTCGGTCTGACAGTTTCTGACTTTGCCTTTGCTCGATTCGTGCTAAGTAGCCTCACAACTGAGCAAACCAACACAATGCCGGCCAAGTGCAATGGCGCACGACTCTATCATTTATTCATGAATTTAACTTTCCATTTGAATGTTTCTTCCCGCTTTGATGTTTGTGTCTGCTTTAAAAGTCCTCCAATGGTCATTGAGCAGTCGAGATTAGTGCAGAATAGCGTCTTTATTCGATTCTATTGAGTGCCTCGTAGGCTCACTTCATAGGCATTTGTTCCTTGTTTCAACTAACTTGGCGCACTGGACGCATTCGGATGGGCATCGGATCAATGGAGGCAAGAACTAGTCGAACACGGTCTCGGTGCCATCGACCTGTTTGCACATCTTAACGTGTTGGTGTTGTGCGGTGATTTGTTGATGATGAATACGATGCCTTTTGTCCTTGCCACTAGTTCACTGTCTGACCAGACAAGCCACAACTAATTAACATCCAACCAAGTGTCAGATCATTTTGTTTTGTCTGTCCACCAACTTGTTAACTTCTCTCTGGTTTAATTCAATCATCCTTGTCAGTGGTCATGAATGCATTGTTCAACAGTATTGTCTTTTGCCTCATCGACACACTGCAAATCGCTCTTGCCATTGTCATTAATTTGATCCGACCAAAATCGATAAATTGGCTCATTCCATCTCTCACTAGCCAGTTCATTGATTGGGTCCTTGTAGTGTTCATAAGCAATCTGACTTACCAAGTGACACTCTTATCCATAGTTTAATTCGCACTGACCGGCTTTATTGTTCTGAGCATTAAACCAAACTTATGGTACCGAAATGCAGTTCTGCTACAATCATATATTTCTGGAAAACTGTTTGTGTGACAATTATAGAGACAATTTACTGTGTCTGTATTGTATATGGATTGAATGCAATCGAATTGTTTCTCAATTGACGTGATTTAAATGGCGCCTTGCTTGATTATGTGCAATGATTGATGTTCTCTGCTTTGACACTTAATTTGCATTGCACTTGTCCACTAGGTGATTGCCATTGCTGCTCAATTTGTTAGGTTCGTCCGAGTGGAAATGTGCATTTAGTGAGCGTGTTCACTGACGAGGTGTTATTTCGGTGACGATGACGAATCGTTATTTAATCGTCTTTGATTGCTCCTCTAATTCGCGCTCTTGTCCGAACAAGCAAGAGTGCACTGCACACTCCTCATCGAGACCTTCCAGTTGGAGTGTTTGTCTATGCTTATTCCACTAATAGACGCACAAGATGCACAGTGCGAACCATGTGATCCACTGATGTCACTGTGCATAATCCACACTGAGAAATATCACTAATTCCCAATAATGGCCTTTAAAAGCGATCCACTTGCACTATTGGTTTCGTTGACTAATCATCACTCTGTTGGTTTCTCGCCGCTAACTATCACTGAATCTGTTGTTTGTGATTGGATCATTGAGTCGTTGCCCAATTGCCACAAGTCTGATCTATTTGGAGCAGCTAATTTCAATATCCGATGCGAAGTGCTCTCTGCATCACCAACACAGCGAAACACGTTTCCATTAATGTTTCACTTCCGAAATAATTCCGCTGTTCTGACATGGAACGTATCGATCTGTTCAGCGAAGTGGTTGTTCAATTTGTGATATACTCGGTTTGGCTCGTGCACTGACCAATTCGGACAAATGTGGACATTTTATTTCCCGCCTAGTCGTTCAAATGCCTATTCATGCATGTCTCGCTTGCTGTCAGGCATACCATCTCGATGTTCAATTCTCTCATTATTGCTGATCATCTCAGTCATAGAGAATCACTCATTAGCTCAAACTTTGCCTGGTTGGGTCACTCGTGGGTGTTCCAGTGCAGTCACAAAGTCCCCCTAGAGGGACCCGTTAAGCGTTTTCACCGATGCTTGCTGCTCGTTAGTGAGCCATTGCCATTACCGAGCCATTGGAACACTTAAAATGGTATATTATCTTGTATTAGTTGGCCACTCTGACTGTCATCAATGGGTCTGACAATGATTTCTTCTGGTTCCATTTGATTGACATAGCACTCTACTTAGTCCTGGCCATCGATTTCCACTGTCCGAATGGAGTACTCCTTCAATCGACCCGATGAATACAAATGGAAATGGCACTTTGCACTGGATTAGTCGTGTTATCGACATCGACACGTTTCCCACTGACCGTCCTCGTCATTGTGTGTCATCCGCATCGAAGTATACTCTTACTTGGTCCCACTCATTGTTCGGTGGGTCTCATTGTGGCGTGGACAGAAGGAGACACCACACTACCACTCCATCACCGAATGCGATTGCAATTGGCTGCACCACAGCGCGCCATAATTGCGAATTGACTTGCGATGTGTCTCTCTGCACTGAAGCGAGATCCAACAAAGTGACAAGACGAGCAAGTTAGCGAAGTGATTTGCGCCCTCCCGCTACGATCTGCATTCGATCGTTGTAATGAGTGCACGAATTCCTCGGCTCACAGCAGAGTGCTCGCTGGCCAGTTTTATTAATGGCCAATTTGGAGTGTTCGATCAGAGTTGCTCGGTACCTACTTGCCGGGCTTGCTTGCCATCCATTGGCTCGTTATTACCGAGCGAATTAGCAGCTCTACTCATCGGTCCGTTGGTGGTAGCATTTACTTGATAATTTCATTTCACAAACGTCTCTGTGCCAAGTTTGTTTGAGTCACTTGTTCGACTTGTGGCCAATCAATAAGACACTTAATGAACAAATCGTGCTTTCTCCCCCAAAAGCGGTCCAACCGCCGAGCCTTCTTTGTTTCAGTTGATTAAGTTATTGACACTTACGCCCATCGCCTCTCTCTCTCTCTCTCTCTCATTCCACTCGCTCGGCGGTTCGTGTCTGTTTATCGCTTGTCCGCGACTTCTCAAGACATCTTCCTTTGGGCAAGTCAATTACTCGGCCACCATTAGGTGAACGAGATGCGCTGTCCATGACGAGGGCGGACCGAGTCCGAGAATGACCTCGGGCTTTTTGTGCTCCCACCTGACGTCTTCATTAGCGCACCGATTGCCCAGTGCGCCTACTGGTGTCTCTCAGTGGCATTGCCTTGCCGTCAATTCTCACTTGAATCGGCTCGTTTCGGTTAATCTTCGGCTAGTGCTGCACGAGGTCATTATGGCCGAGGTTATCTCTTGGACCGATCGATTGCACAAGTTGCCCGTTGACCACTCGCTAACGAAGCAATAATGGCCAATTGTAATGGTCATTTGGTCAATATATTTGCCTCAATAAATGGCCATTATGGCGCCTCTGTCTGATCAAACCCAACGTGAACAGTCGAAAGTGGCGAGATGTGTTTGAATCTTCAATTCCCAACGCGACTACTTGCTCTATGCTCGCTGATTGCCTTGGCCATTACGGTGGCCAATTGTGCCTGAACGTGTTACCGCTACTGTCTGGTCTTTCTCAACCTACAAACCGACTCCTCTTTTGACGAACTCTCATAGGCAACTTACTTGATCTTGTGAGAGGTGTTCAATAGCCTGTCCACAGAGGACCTCTGTCCGACTCATGTATTTGTTTGCACGCATCTCTCACCTCTCTCAATTGCTCCCTTTCACCTGATAACATTTTAATTAAAGTCGATTGGCAAGTTTGGCCACCGAAGCGAGTAGCTTGCTCTTACTGGTGTAATTGTAATTTGAAGGGCGTCAGGCAATATCAATAAATATAAATTAATAATATCCAGTGCTCAGTGACAATAGGCAATTGCTTCTTTGTTGCTTCTGCTTCGATTGTTTGCCACTTTGGATTGCCAAAAAGCATCATCTGTAGCTGACTTCAATTGACTGCTTCTGACAGTTCATTTGGTGGCCACATGGTGAATGTTTGGTCAGTTGACTGCTCAGCAAGCATTACAGCCATTGGCCAATATTAGAGGAATCGAGTGCAAGTAATTGGTTCGTCTGGTTCGTTGGCATCACAGTTAGCTCTCTTTCAAAGAGTGCTAGTTAAATGTTAGTTATTTGACACTGACTTTTCCTCCTCACAGTGCCACGGTCTGGCACGCATCCTCCCAACTCATCTGTTGATAGCGGAATGGATATTTGTGAAGGCAAACACTGGTCGGGCTTTCCTTTTCTGTCGCATATGACAACCGTCCACTATGACAAATGTCGACTCGTCGAGCACGCGGTTTTTTTTTCGTCGACTAGTCGGACAAGTCATTTCCTTTGTTCTGTTGCATTCACTCTCTTTACTCTGCACTGCCAAAATGCGTTCATTGTCTTTGCTTGAGGCTACATTGTCTCGATCGGAATTATTTACGATGACAAATTTGGCCTTGTCCAGCATTTGATTTCGTTCAACTAATACTTTGAGCAGCTCTTTGGCTGCTCGATTGGTGGCCTTAAGCAAATTTCATTTCTAGTGACACTTTAGTTCTCCAATTACTAGACTGACTTTGTTTTGGCCCAAAACTTGTGGCAAAGAATCAACATTGAAATTCTAAGCGTTTGCATGTCAATGTCATTTGACTACACGTGGCTAACAGTGCGACACTTTTTAATATATCTATAGTCCAGTGAGTCTTCTCGCCTTACATTGACTAATGTCAATTATGTTCCAGTTTGTCAATCTTTGCAATGTCCTCGACGAATTTATTTACAAATGTAGTCTCCGGTATGTAAATTAGTAATCACTTGGACATCGCATGTAATTGTTCTATCTGCCAATTGAGAATCCCGAGATGTCATGTTGAAGTTGTCTAAATTGATCATGTGGCATTTCCGATGCCAATAATTGGTCTTTAGCACTTAAGGTTCCTACTTAATTACGGCTCATTGGACGCTCGGCTATTGAGACCATAATTGTAGCCATTCAGGCCTGATTGATATATAAATTCAATGTGAAATTGTCTATGTTCTATTGTGTGCACTCGAGATCAATTCTAGCATTTCATACAAAGTCAACGCGTCTGGGCTATTTGCATTTGAAGCAAAAGCTATTTCAAATGGAAATTGCTTGAATTCCATTCAGTTGTGGTGAGCAGCAAGTGAATGACCATTTTCATTAATTTCATCTGTGCCAGTAATTAACGTTGACATTCGCTTTGATTTTTCTGGACTTTGTATTCTAAACTTTGTGCTGGAATTTGCTTGGACTCCATGATGGCACTGGTACCATTTTTACGGTAAGCCTCCAATTCAGTTGTGAGCCATTTATTAATCTCACAGCGACATTTTTGCATTCTAATTACTTGGCACTGGCCAATGGCTCGGTACTGACAGTCACTTTTGGTCATCGGCACATATGTGCTTGCCACATAGTTCATATTGTCAGAGGAATTTTTAATTAAAATGTTTTCTCAATTTTCACTGTATATGTGCACATTTGAGCTTGTCAATCCTTTTATGTTTGGTCCAACAATATTTTCTTTTACCTCGAGTGACACTTTCTCTTCTAAACTACTGTTTACTTGTTTTTTGATTGCCTTCTAGACGTAGGTCCTTCATTTTTTGGCTATCAATTCAGTGGCTAGATTGATTTTTTGAGATCGATTTTTAATTATTTAATACTATTTAATACTTTCAGAGAGCTTACTCACAGTCGGAACAGATTCTTCAATTGAACCATTTGTTTATCCTTATACAATTCGGACTGCCAAATATTTCCTACTGATATCTTTTTGGACACTTACATTGTTAGGTTGATTCAATTCAATTTGGGCACCTTTAATTTGGTTTAGGAGAATTTGGGTTGGTAGACCACTCCGAGTCAGCAATGTTCACTTTGCTTCATTGAGACTGCTCATTGTCGCTGTCATTCAGTAATGGAACTGCTTACTCGATCCCTTTACAGGCGGACCGACATGGTTATGATCTCTGTCATCTAGCAAAGACAGAAAATGAGTCTTGTTTAATGACTTGTGACCGTTGCAATTGGCATTGTCAATGTGGACTCGCTAGTGGATTGATTCTGTCCGTCCACTGGCACACGTATTAATCATTGTCCGTACCCTCCAACTGTGTATTTGTTTAGTCTTAATGACCTTGCATACAGACTGTGGTCAGTGGAGGCACATAATGACACACTGTATTCGGTCCTGCCCAGCACATCGAGCAGCATCCGATCGCAAGTGATTATTAATGCGGCCAATAAGTCTCGATCGGCCTTGTTGAGAATGTCATGTAATGTGCTTGCTCGATTCTGCTGCTAACGCAGCGTACCCTAATTGCATTTTTCCCATTAGGATCACTGGTCGAGGTAGTTTGGTCTTGGTCTCGTCTCTAACAGTCGTCAGTTTGTTTCGACACAATCCACCGTACCTCTAATCATATGCACAGGATGTCACCAAATCTCCGGATTGGCTGCAACTTGCAAGTCTCTCCACCGTGGTTCACCTTGCTGTCGTTCATTTCGTTCATGTTTAATACGCTGCTTGAAGTATACTTCAATTACTGTCTTCGATAATTGCACAATGCTGCAATGTTCAATGTTCATGCTGAATGTTTTATTCTTCATACGCGAATTGTGTTTTCTTTATCGAACGATCTTGCCACTTGCAAGCGAACCAATTCAAAGCCGCTTGATTTATACGACTAGTCTAATCGTTGACTTTTAATTGACTTAATTAAACTGTCTTTATCCAATTAATTTATCACTTCATTGTTGTCTACAGTCTCTAGACTCTGCTCTTTTGCGTTCGATCCTCTTCGAGTGTCACTCGTTACAGTGCACAAGCCCCACTACTAAACCACTAAAGCAATCAAAACAATCACCAGACGAATTTAACTGTTTTCTTTTCGTTTCAGATCATACTCGCGAGTTCTCATGTGGCCGTCTGTATTATCGCACGTTTTACCTCGACCCGAGGCGAGAAGTTCTCTACGTTGGAGCGATGTAAGTTGCTTGATTGTTTGCCCAATAGACTCAGTGAACAATTTGGCCACTGGTTCTGGTCGGACTGTTCATTTAAATTAGACACACTTGGACGGACTTAACTCGACTCTGGAAGGCGCTAATGAAGCGACATTTGCGCTGGTTCTCGTCGATCTCGGTGACCGAAACAGAAAGTGCTCCCAAATTGTCTGTATACTAGTACAGAATAGAATGGAGTGTGAGCCATGGTTATGGACACTAATCGGTCCGCTGCGGACACGACAATTCATTCTAATTCTATTCTAATTACGTCCAAGTCCAGCAACATTCTCATTGGCGATTTATCACGGCTGAGCAGTCGATTTCAATTGAATCAGTCCTCAAATGATGGTTTGCAGTTGTTTGCTCTTAGCCCGATCGTGAGCAGTGCCAGTTAAGCCAATGCCCACCACCGGCACTGCAAATCCGTGTTTGGAGCCACACCAGATCTTCTTATCAAGATGGTGGTGTCTCTCCTTTTGCCACAGACAAGCACTTATTTGGCTATGGCCTCTTATCGCTCTTATCTCGGTGGATTGTTAACTCAATTAAGACATTACATGAACTGGCCTAATGGCGCAATTAATTGAGCCTCGCTCAGTTCGCAATGATATTTGAATTCCGATTCTTCAACAATTGAGCAAAGGCAATCAATCGCACTCTGTGGCGTAATTACAACGCACCTTGCTTTGATTAATGATTTCTCTGATTCCGCTCGTAGATTAAATCATCGCTTTCCATTCGGGGCGTTTTCCACATAATTCATCGTTTTAGTCGGAGGAATTGGTCTCGCAGATGTTGAATGGCGAGTAATTCGCTGGATCGAGCCAAACGAAAACGCCTGTCATTAGCATCGAGCTCTGTTATCACTTAATTACCTCTTGGCCAAGTAGATCGATCGCTCCTTATCGTTACCTGTTTATCGGTTCGACCCTCTCACCTTTGATGGGCCTTTATGATCATTGGCACAATCGTGCATTATGCAAATATTGTGTGTTTGCTTAATTAGCGAAATGACTGCTTCATTGGTATATCTATTGAGCTTACCGCATCTAATAAAGCAATCAAACCCGACATTGTGAGCACTGCCCGAGCAATCCAATCGATGAGATGGCCAATTAGTGAGTCTTATTCGAACTAACCCAATCGTCTTCGCGTTTGACCAACATTGCATTTGTCTCCTCTGCTCTACTTAATTGTTTGCCAATCGAGTTGGCTCAATAGTTCCAGCAAACACGAGGCTTATGTCTGGATGGATCTGGCATGTTGGTACTGCATGAAGCACACTGCTCACTGCGCTCAGTGCGCCTCCTGCGGAGCGAAGTGTTTGCGCGCAATCCATCACCGAATCAATCAAATGCTGTCTCAGCACAAAGTCCGCATTACTTGCTCAGTTTTGGCTCACTAATGAACCGAATTCAGGACAGCTCACATTGACCATGGCCAGCCACCATTCATGTATTCGTTGTCATTTGCATAACGAAGCACTTAATAGTGACCAACTTGCTCTATTATTCCCGACTACTTTAGTTTCACTCCGATTGGCTTTCTCTGGCCTCACTTTTGGCTTGGTGAGCTTTGTTTTTGTTTTGTTTCTCATATGTTCGTTTATTGTCTCAATCTATCTGACTTGGATTTCTAGCGATATCCAAGGTTTTCCATTTCATTTTCCAAGTACTAACTGTCTTTATCTAGGGACAACGTGTTTCGACTCAATCTCAACAACATCAATAGGACCCGGTGCGAGGTAAGTGTGTTGTCAATCCAAACTGTGACCAACTCAACTCGTCCACACGACTTTTGGTGTTTGGTGCGACCATGGCCATTGGCCATTGTTCATTGTCCTTCACCAAAGGATGCGTTTAATCTAATAATGTGCAGTGTGTTTGTTGTGCGCAATCAGTGCTGTTATAGCTAAAGCTTCACCCTTTCAGCATGTGACACTTTGTGTCGTGTTCGATTGGTACAATTGTGTTCAGTTTCACAGACATGTCGATGATCATAAATCACAAGCAATTTGCAATGCCAGCTCTTGTTGTGTCAATTTGGCGAGTGTTTCAGCAGCAGCATTTGCCCTTTGCCTGCATGTAACTCAATATAGCTCATTGTGACCCATTGTTCGTATTAGCTATTTACTCGCTTCTGTGGATTAGCTCGAGTGGCTCATTCTGCTTGTAATCGACAGTTGTCAGGCAACTTTGCACCGTTTGGCTTTGTTGTCGTTAATTTCATTTTCTTGTTAGTTTGAACCAATCGAATCACTTTGCCCCATCTGACATGTTTGCACGTTGGCTCAAATGACAATGTGCCATGTACATTGTGTTTCGTGTTTACAGTTCAATGTGAATCTGTGAGCACATCTCCACTCGATTAGTTGGTCATTTCTATGATATGTGGTTTCTTGAGTTGCATTCCTGGGATGCTTTACTCTGGACAGAGTACCATTCTATGGTGGCACTTCCTCTCGGTGGCTGTGCAGCCGAGCGTTCTACAGTCACTTGGTGAGACCATTCACAGCTTGCCTGTGTTCTAGTTCATCCGTGCGTCATCTTTATTTAGACGGAATTGGCAAGTGTCAACAACTCGTCACTAAGAATATGACCCTCATTAATGCATTAAGGCGTGCAATTCTGTCGTTTATCTCTGCTCGTGATGATGCTTCACACTTGAACATCTCAATTTTACAGAAAATCTGTCTTGTAGTGCCTTTATGATGTATTATTAATGTTCATTAACTGCTAGAACGTGAATATTTATAGCTCACTTTGACCTGAGCAACGTTCTATCGAACTGCTTTGTTGCCGATCAGCTTGTCCAATTAGCCGATTTGGTGTCGGTCAGTGTACGAGATTAGCGTGACCAAGCAAGTCTAGGTGGATCAAACTCTAGCAGCGTTGTCAGTTCCTTGGCTTGATCGATGGAGCTCGATTTGCAATTGGCTCTAGCGTGAGATGCAATTGCACCAGACAAGCACTTCTCTGCCCGATTGGCTCCAATTCTAAGTATCTCACCTTTGTAGGCGCCTTTGTCAGTTGGCAATTTGCACTGAAACATGACCTCACTCGCCTTCCGACAATGAGTGATCCACTTGTTTTGCCTCAACCTGATCGAATTGCTTACGTAGCACTCTGCCATCACTGCCAACCGTGAGCAAGTGGTTCGATTATTCATTGCCGTGATCACTGGCAGTAATCAACTGACTGGCCAGTCTAATGTCCGTAGCTAACCGGTTGCATCTCCCTCTTTGCTGGTTCATAAAGTCCGATCTGCCACATGTTTTGCATTTGTCGGTGCTTCTGTTTTGTTGCCTTCAGTGGTCCGAACCTTTCGTCTCCCTTTGTGAACAGTCTGTTGGAAGGTGAATTGGAAATTAGCTTACTCGGTGCCACTCAGTAGAGAGACGTCGAGTCACTGCGTCAATGAACATCTTCAAATGAAGACATTAGACCTCTGTGGTGCTATCTTGCTGTGGATATCGCTGTGAGTGGTTTGTTTGCCTGGCTTGGGTCGATAATCTTGCCGAAAATGAGTTTGCTCACTGGCGACGTGCTGCCACCGAGCGATAACCAAGTCTTGATGATCGAAGCCTGTCATTGGTAATGTATTGCTTCAACGTGAGCGCACTCCAAATTGAATTACCATTCTCATCGAGGCAAGTTCATTTACAGTGGTTTAATTAAAATAATTGTCTTCACACGATCAGACTCGCTGAACAGTGTTCACTGGCCACAGTTCTTATCGGATGCTTCTTCTTCATTATCGCCTGCGAACTCGAGTTTGCTTAAATTACATAATTGCTAATGCTATCCACTTTGCTTGGTTGGCAGTGCCGCAGTTTGGCGCTTTCTCAATCATTAGCCTTGCCACTACTGGCCGAGTGGACGATTTTGATGCCAAGAAACAATCGATGGCAATTACACCAAGACGGTACACTAACTCGCTTCAACTTGTTCCGAATTGCCTGTGTTTCATAGAACCACTTTATTGGTAGTACCAATCGATTTTTTGGAAAGTCTATTTGTTTTCTCTCAGTCTCATTCTACTTAGGTTCACTTAACAGCAAACTCACTAGCCAAGTGGTCATTCGACATTAGATAATCGAATTAATGGCCAGTGGCCACTGGGCATCAATATTTGATGTACATTTGAGAATTAGGTGAATGTTCATTGTTGATTTGGTTTGTTGTTGGTATGGCACTGTTGCTGTGCCTACCTCGACCGAATGCTGTTGCGTGTTGTGGTTGACATCGGGACTTGTGACAGTGGCCTTTGGCTGCATTGGCCACATGCTCTACAATCAAGGCAAACACGACCGAGATGTATGAAGATTAATGGACTGCCATGGGGCGATTCATCATTTCGCTGGTTGACTGGTCACTGCAACAAAAGCACTTGGCTCACTAGTCAGCAGTACTCTAATTGCTCAGTTCATTTGGGGCCAATCGATGAGCATTTGCTTGGCTTCTGTGGCCATTCTGTTTGCTGTCTCTTTCAATTAGCGATCACTATAGCAGTTGTCCATTAATCTAACGAACCATTGCATTGCTTAAAGGCCATCTCCATTGACCACGCAAGTAGCGATTGTTCGTTTGTTTGGCCAATTGGTCTAATGTGTCATTAATTGGTGGTGAGGTGTCTTTTGCTGCTCGCTAATTAATGAATCTACTGGTTATTTTCGACTTGTCATCTGTGAACTCAATTGGCCAAATGACCCGGCGCGGGCACAATGTCGCTTGCTCACATTAGCGACTTTCTCGATCGTTAGTGCCGGTGACTTAAGGCTTTTTGTCAGATTGATTGTTTGGTTGGTTTGTTTGATGAAGCACAGACATGCAAATGGGACATAGACAGGCAAACACCTAGCAAGCCATTTGCACTTACAACCGAATTGCCCTCGGTCTCCGATCACGCTATTGGTGGACTGACTTGCTTGGACTGGCAGTCAGTTCATTGCCGTTTGCGTGTAATTGAATTTGCTTCACAACGAATGCTACTCGAAGCTAAACCGAACTTGTCAGCAGTCATTTGGCCACTGAGATGGCTTATGACTAATGCAGCTCTATTCTGGACTCTACTCAAGACAAAGCTCGTCAGTGCAACTTGTGAACGATTTGACAAATTTAAATTAGATCTCTCGTGTCTGACATGCCAAGCACTAGTGACTGGTGTGCAATGCTAAAAAGCATTTCCATTGCCAAATGATTTGCTCACTTTGATTCGCTTTTGGCAATAATCTTGTCGAGTCCCATTCTCGTCATTGGGAGCATAGCATCGCGAAATGTCAGTACCATCACTTCATTAATGAATGGCCAACGGAACTTGTGTTTTACACTCCAATCACGGACACAGCGAGCTAATTAGTGAGCGCCAATTTGGTATCGCACTTATCACTGAGCAATTAACAATTAACACGACCACTTTGCTGTACCAGCAATTGTCTGTTACAGTGCCACAACTGTAACACACTTAAATCTGTAACGAGCCTTTGTGTCCAAGCTATCGAATGTCGCCGAGGTGAGTGGTGGCTACAATTCTCGCCGCTTTCTCAATAGATCCATTTCGATGGTTTACTCAGCACTAACTTCCCACTCGGCCATTAATATGGTCCATTATCGATCTATTCTAATTAGCGATTCTGTTCAGACTCGGAGACAGTATAGAGTGGAATCTGTTTGGGCTATGAATTTTGATTAATTGGCTTGCACCACGTTTCGGTTCGGTACTCTTATGACAATGGCTCACAGTAGGCATTAATTAGGGCTAGCACTGCTCCACAATCGAGTAATGGTAATTAATGCCACCATAGATTTATCGCCAATTTATTACCATTCTGGTGATGTGGCTCACTACCTCAGTGCAACTAATCCTTCAAGGATTAGATCTTCCGAGTGGCGCACTCTCTGCACTACACATTACTCCGATTGACGAGACAAATCCGCACTGTTATGTGTCAAGGTATAGCCTAGTGTTGAGTCATCGGTTTGTGCCATTGTGGAGTACGCGACCAACCAGCCCGATGGATGTATACACTGTATGCTATACAGTCTAATCGATATGGCTCTGCACTAATGGCGATCATTAGTACCATTCTACCATTGTCTACCTACTAATCAACCACAAGGTCCTTTACATATTAACCGATTCTTTGTGGCAAATAGTTGAAGTTTGATTTTTGTGTGATGTGTTTGGTCAAAGCAAAGGGGTCTTCCTTAATCACAACATACAATGTTTGTTTAACAGAGAAAAGAGACGCAAATTTAGCTCCAGTGAGTTGAATCAAGCCGAGTTGAGTCTAGAATCTATACTCTAGATTATGAATTATGGATCCAAGATCGCTGCCATTTGTTATTGTACCATTGAACCAGATAGACGCTTATTTGTCGGAATCATTAAAATAATCGCATCGAACCCAAATTGATATTCCTCTCGATCAAGTTTATTTACATAGCTTAGTTGCTTTCTAGATTCGCTTCTCGTCTGCCTAAGCATAACTGCAATTGCGAGCGTTTGTTTGCGGCACTTTGTCGACGCCGATTTAATGGCGTCATTTACTAGCGAACCGAACCACTGGCAAGAAAGTAGCCTTGCAACGCACAAAAGAGTTGTTCCTCTATTTGCTTAATTGCCACTGCCAATATTGATAGAGTCTGCTTTAATTGACCCTGCCTGGTGGCACAATGCGGCCAAGT
Organism: Rhizoglyphus robini; assembly: GCA_023373905.1. Taxonomy (NCBI): domain Eukaryota; kingdom Metazoa; phylum Arthropoda; class Arachnida; order Sarcoptiformes; family Acaridae; genus Rhizoglyphus; species Rhizoglyphus robini. The sequence goes on along the minus strand of JAKIJQ010000001.1, from coordinate 4,195,025 downwards.
GTTTGTACTTTGCAATTATGCATTTGTTCAGTGCACAGAACACTGCTTTGTTCGCACTTTGTGCCTCTATTCCTCTGCATACAGCACCTTAATTTGATTGGACACTTTTGTTTGATTGGGACAGGCACAATTAGGTCTTTGCTGTCACTCGAGTTCTGTCCTCTTCGGACGCCGGTTCTGCCAGAGGAAGCTGTTTGCCATTGAGTGAGTTTGTGGAGACACTGCATTCATATGTAAATAGGTGCAGTACCTTATCAAATTAGTCCGAATTATGCAACTTGTGTGGCTCTAATGTGAGAATCATTTATTTAAATTACCACATTTAGATCAATTCTTTGTCCGTTCTCGAGCCCCTGTTGGCCTTTCTCTCCAGCATCTCTCACCCCAATTTGCTTGGTGTTTATAAACTATAGTTTTGTCTTGTTGGACTATTTGTCCAGTACAATGTTGTCATAAGTGAGCTTCACATTGACCAACATGTACATTCTTCAGCTTGCATTCTGATGATGCTGCGAGGGTCATCATCATTAGGCAGACTCACTTACCTGTTTGGTAATTGAGTCATTTCGCTGGTGGCATGCTTTTCTCATTTTGTCCGGTGGATTGTTTCTCTTCGGTTCGGTTGTCGGTTCTCACTCTATTAGAGTGACCATTATTGCACTTGTAAATGGCTTGTCCAGGACAACAGCCATTACTGAATGGCCACTGTGCACTTGCTGGCAGCAATTCATTCAACAATCCGTTAATGCACCACAGTAAGACAAATTAGTGTCACTGATTAGGGGCTATCTCGTCTACATCTGGCCATCGGTCTGTTTGTCTAATTACGCCTAATGTCAGTGCGATTGGTTCGGTGTTCACTTTTCATTGCTGCCATTATCAAGTTAGGCTCTTTCAAATGAGTGGAATCAAACAGTCATTCGGATGGCTCATCAAGTGCTTTAATCACCAATTTGTCTCCGAACAAATTGAATTATCAAATATGACTACAAGGTGCTGCTGGCCATTGCCGATGGTTCTCTCCAAATGATAATTGGCTCGCTGTTTCTCTTGCGTTTTCTCACATTACTCAGAGCAAGTGGAAATCAAGTGGCGGCTAGTCTTTTATTATACATAGATGTATGTTGTGTATATTGTGTATGTATAATACATAATGTATTGCACTTACTGTATAGCTGCGCCAGTGATTCAGTCCAGTTTACTGCCTGTGAGTCTCGTCAGGTCGGCAAGAGTTGCCTTGATCAGACGCGTTACTACTTTATATGGTCTATTCTATTAATTCGAACTACACTGTCGTAAAAGTATTATTTGGCACGTATTTACAAAGTTTGTAGCTGCCGTTTAGTTTAGCAGCTTTGAGGTGCATTGTGGCAAACGGCCATACTTCACTGCAATCGATGCATTGACTAAGTGGCAAGTGGCACTACAGTGACTCGTTTGCAATGCACTTGGGTCTGTGGGCCTGCACTCACTAAAGGCCAATAAAACACTTAATGTTGCATCACAAATCTGCATCCACTTGTTCTGGTTTGCACTCTTTCTTTTGCTTTCTTTCATCCGACATTTGTTCGGTTTGTTGCCACGAGTTAATGTCGGCGCCGAGTGGAACGTTTTCTATTATTCAAGACGATGCTCAGCCCTATAGGTTTTGCATTCTTTTGTCTATTTCAGTCCGAATTATCATTACGCCAATTTGCCAGTTCTTGTCCATTAGCACTTGCCATTCTGGTGCCTCGCAGATTTATGACCCTTCTCAATGGCATTCAGTGCGCCACTTATCTTCTAGCTCTGTTTCTTTGCTTTCCCTAATAGCTGTTTTAACTTGTAATCGCGATTCGAATAAATCCCCGAAACAATTTGCTATGGTTTTATTCCACCAGGCGCCCATCTCTTGATATGATCTTTGCGCATTACCTCGCGCGATTATGCAAAACTCAACATTGGGACCAAACACACTTTGGTCAGAATGGTTTTATTTATGCAGTCAGATAGACTGCACTGCATAAACACTTGCCTTACTGGTTAGTGGATCGATGCAATATGGTCGAATGTGTTGTGTTCACTCATTTGGCAATTATCATCTGCATTGGCGTCAATCAATCGGAAGGATTATTGGTACTTTGGCCGAGTGCAGCATCTTTGTCCATCAATAACTCTGAATAAATCTAGACTAATTTGCTCGCTTCTGAATCAGCCAAAAGCCGACGACAAGTTTATCTTGATTGATTGTGGATATTGGCAGATTAGCTAATTGTCGATTGATGGTTGCGCATCTAAGAACGGTTTACAGTTTGCAGCTGAAGGTTCGAATGGATTATATTGCCAGTTGAGTTGGCCAACTCAAGGCCGCCGACCATCTTCTGGCTGGCTCTGATAAAGCCTGACTGAGGCGTTATTTACGCTCGAATAGAAAGCATTGCTTGGTCGAATCTATGTTTTGCACTTGCACTGCAATTTTGCCTGTTCTAATGAGTTAAGGGCCAAGTCTGCCATAATTGTGCTTCCCCGATAACAATTTGCCATCTGAAAAGTGATCGTAACCGCTTAGTAATAACACTCACACTTGAACTACACATTCTTTTCTCAAGCCTTCTCAATAAACTTGAAACTAATTCTGCACGCAATACTTGATATGCATTCAAATACGTGTGATATGCTCACATTCAGTGTGACAGTGCTGGTGGATCACTTGTAAATGTTCACTTACGAGCAATCTATTAATGTGCATCGGTCAGTTGTAGTCTTCTGGCGTTTGGTTTGTTTGGTCCGGATCGATGTAAATCAATTGTCTACATAGAACAAAGCCACATTAACTTGATTGATCGTGCATGCCTATACTAGTAATGGACCATTTCTGGCCACCACTGGACCCTTTCTTGCTGCTGAGGGCGCTATAGATGTGTCTTCTGGTGTGGTGTTGTGATTTATGATTGGCTGGCGACACAAGGACTCTTTAATTACTGCAATGTTGTCCTTGATAGAACACTTTAAACAGGACACTTCTATTTGCTAATGTAACATCCATGTCGATGTGTTAATTAATGGCAGTGTCGCACTTGGAGACTATTAATTAACCAAAGCCAGTTCATATGTCTCTCTAATCAATCTAGCAGCTGCTCAGCGGTAATGTCTTAGAATTGTTATTGTTAGCGTTTTCCATGCAGCAATTCTTATGGGAGATTTTATCGATCGAATTTTTGGTGATTTTCTGCTTTGTTGTATAATAAATGGCAATGGCAAACGAACAAACATAGCTTACACTTGGAAATATTCAACTGCCCACTTTGATCTATCCAAAAACGTTCTCAATTGACAATTGTTCTTGGTTGAATTTAAACTTGTGCGACAAAACTCATTACAGACCCACTCGATTTATTTGCATTGCCAGGTTATCTAATATTGTGACTTGGTCGGCTTTAATGACCGACTTTGCTGCTGGAATCGGACCATTTGGCCATCGAACGATGCCATTGTCATTGCAACCTGTGTTAATTATCTCTGACCGTGATGGCTCGCAAGGGAATATACTTGCACCATTTTGCAGTTAAGTTTGCACTCTATTTTACGGCTAATTCCACTCAGTTGCAAGTTTGATCTGCAAATCTGCTCCAAATGGCGTCCAATATGGCACACTAATGCCTCTCGCCTTTCTGATTTACAGCTATACGACTTGCCTTCTCCACTGGCGGGCGCTGATTTGGCCACAAATCCTTTTTTAATGAGATTGATGATCACCGCTGGTTGGAAATAGGTCCGATCGCGATCTTTTCTCGCCGAATTAAAGTTTGAACCGAATTAACGTGTCTATATATAATTATTAATAAGTGTCTATTTCTTTACATTGGTTTGCTCAGCAAATGATTGAGACCCATTCACTTACACTTTGTTATCTCTTTGTTTGCTTTATTTATTTCCTTTTTGTTTGTGATTTATTTTTATATAATCCATTTTGCTCACTTTAGTGGTTTCAATTGCGCTTATTACCTCGACTGCCTTTGATTTTAAATGCTTTTAATTACCAAATTTAAATTAGATGCAATTCACTTGCTTTCGGCGATTGAACTATTTTAGATTTTTAATAAGAGTAGTAAGGATAGCCCAATGGCCGTTGGAGCTAATTCTCGTCTGCAATCAAATTGTGAGGAATCGAGGAATTTTGCCTCGAGAATAAGTCTTTACTTTGCAATTGAGAAGAATGTGATCTTTCTGTATGGTCTTTGTTTTGGTGTCACCGAGCGAGTTATTTGAACACTGTTCACTGTTCACTCTAACTGACTCGTCACTGTGTTTTACTACACCAATTAGACTAATTGTCCAATCTGTAAAACTTACTGCGTAAATGTCCCATGCACACTTGTCTTTGCCCTGTCCCCAAAAGTGCCCAACGGCATTTAATTTGTAATAAAGCCGGTCAGTGTTGTCCAAATCAAGTGGCACATGTCCGCACCGAGTGCAGTGTGTCGGTGCAGTGGAGACATTGGCTTTATTAGTGATGTATACAGTGTACTCTTCTAGCGCCCGGTTTGAGGCATCTGTGCTCAATGTGAGAGTGCAACTCTGTGCCACAAAGGCAATAGAATTAATTCCAATGTCTCCCAAGATACGAGAGTAGTGCACGCTTATCATTATAATAAGAATTGAACGGAAATTTATTTATTTTGCAGTCAAATTATTTCTAATTTTGCTTCCGTTCAAGATAAACGGCAGTCCTATTGATTAGTTCTTGTGCTACAATGTTGAGCGCCTCTTTTTTTCCTCATCTGAGCTGGTCGAACTTTTGTTTGTCATTCGACCATTGCATTTGGTCTCTGTAGTTCTAATTAAACGTCTTCGTCTATTTATTTCTTACTATTGATCAATTGGAAGTTTAGGTGATTGGCTTTGCTTTGCCTTCTCATTTGACACATTGAATTTCAACCAACTAGACTATTAAATTGCCTCTGGTATTGGTAATGTGCTTGAACACATATTCACCTCGTCTGTTAAGTTTATACGTGGACTGCTACTCATCTCTAGTTAGGTGTCATATCGATTTAACTATTGTATGTGACACATAAATCTAAATCTAAACAGAATTTAATTCGGATTTCTTCTACTAGAAAAGGACAATTCACTTTTAAGCAAGTGATTGATTTAATCGATGATTTATGATTAATCAGTCTGTCTTTGCTTATTTGCGATTAATTAAGCGACTCAGAAAGAAGCTCACCAAGAGTGAATCGATTGTGCGGAAGCAGTGTTGCTTTACCTAAACGCAAAACTATTAATTACGGAGCGAGTTGATCTATCGGAGTGCCATTGAACTTAATTAAATTATAAATCCACTTTGCATGGTGATTCGTTGCAAATTGAATTAAATGACAATTATTCGACCCTTTGAATGAATTTGATTTGGCTGCGAGTTTGAGCTCGCATGTCGAACACTGACTGGAACATGCCACATAATTGCACTGTCTGCAAATGGATCGATTCACTATCTGTGATGGCACTAGACTGGCCGCATCGTTCTCGCCTGGCCTGGTCCCCCTCGATGTTTGCATGGTCGTGCAGTCACTGGCGGCGACACAGTTTGATCGGCAGTGGTACTGTTTGATTTATATTTTGCATTCCAATTTATGAGACAATTTATTTCTCTGCCCAAGCAGATGCTAATGTGCTCGGTGGCTATTAAACTGCCGCTTTGATTAAGCGAAACGTTGCGTTTGCCGTTCGATCGGTGGCGCTTGTCTTTCTCCATCGATTCCGCACTTAATGGCGCGCTTTATTCCACAGAATTGTTCCCTCAACGGGAGACTCCTCGATCGAAACATAACAGAACTCGGCACTGGCTCAATTGAATTTTAATATTGCGCTTCAGTCCAAATTGTGGACTGTATGGTGACAGTGATGACTGGAGACAGAACAGGCCAATTGATTCACTGTCGAGTTTGATTTATCATGTTCCATGTTTGTTCATGAAATGAAGGCACCGTTACTAGTCAATTAGACCAGTGGTTAGTTAGCATTATCGGTGTGCAGTGGTACTGGTGCATTTGGCATTGCTTTGTTTCGGGCACGTTAATCAATTTGCATTGGCCAATTGGAGTGAGCAAGAATGGACCCTCACAAACATCGCGCCATCTCCAGTTGGCATAATCTAATTGGCCGCTTGTGCGATATCTTATCTCGTTTGCATTTGGCTCACAGCAAGACAAGTTAATTACAAGGAGCGCAATTTGTTTGGACTTTGTCAGTGCATGACTGCTAGTCTGCTTGGCTCATATCGACTTAATTTCCTTTCATTATCCTTTGTTGCTGCTCAATCCATTCGCTTTCCGAATTCTGCAGGCAGCAGGCAATTTGTTTCTTTTATCTGCGCGGCACCCTTTCGCCTTTCGCCATTGGACCATTTTGTGCTTCGAATTTCACATGCACATTGCACTTTTTGCTATGTTCGTGATTAATTTATGATTTAAGATAAGCCGCACAAAGGGAAATAAGTTCTCCGAGCGATGATCATATTTTCCGGATCGCTTTAATAAGATGACAATTCTCATTTGCCAGAACGCCGACACCTTTCACTATGACTTAGCCTCTGCCTGCCTGGTTGCATTGTTTCTGCCTGTCCCTTTGCCTCTTTCTCCATCGGATGGCCTTCGTATGTCATCGTTTGTCTTATCTCGTAGTGTTCTATTCGTAGGGCCAACTGGCGTTCATTTCGACACACGCGAAGCTGACCGATTCTTTGTAAAATGTACAATCGAGGTGACTCAAATGAGCCAGTTGGTCGAATTGAGAATGGCTTGTGCTTGTCCCATTGCAGCACGAAACACTGGTTTGCAGCATGGTCATTTGGGTGACTTATCTCGGCTAGGCATCTTATGCATATCGGTGACATGAGTCAGTCTTGCTCTGTCCGTTCTGTCTCCATTTGTGATTGTCTCCCAAATGGTGTTTCCTTTCTCTTGCGATCGATTCCTGTGCTTGTTTGTACGTTGGTTATTACATTGGACACTTGAATGGTCACAGTGAACACTAAACATCGCACATGGTAGTGGAATGGAATTTTTTATTACGTCTCTTAATTAAGTCTTCTGCTGCTCGAGTCGATCCATCCATTGTCGAGTACATTAAACATTGATGCACTTTCGGTGGGTAATTTGAATGGCTCTCGTTCCGTGCAGTAACAATCATCGTGACATCAACCCGAACCCGACAAGTTACCATCAAACATATCTAATTTTGTATTTTCTCTCTTGCAGGTCGACTCTGTCAAGCTGGAGCCTTCGAGTATGTCAAGTTGTATTGCTAAAGGCAAATCCGAGGTAAGTTTTATTTAATTTTTATTAACGTTTCTTTTCCTTTCATACGTGATGTTCGATCACTCCAGCAGGTCTTATATTCCAATAGTTCATTGTCGAACGCGCGCTTCTGTTTCCAATTTGACTGTCCTTAGTGAAATCATTTATTGCAATTATTATTATTATTCCTGTGCCAAATTGTCTCGATGATTACACACTTTAGTTTTGGATTTGAGTCCGTACCAAATTAAGTCTGTTTCAGTGCGATTAAATGAAATGGACTCCACTCGGTGAGCGTCTCAACCAAACGATGGCCCTCACTGGTCATACTGCCTATTTCTATCGTTTTATTGATTTTGAAAATTTCGATTTTTTCACTATTGTGCTGTTCTCGGCGCGTTTAGACTTGAATGTTTGGCCGAAAGTGAAATTAATAGAAATTATTTATTTTGTAAAATGTTTCATGTCCCAAGTCTGTTCGAACATATACGTTGTTGGCTTGGCTCACTCTGACTCACTTTTGTCTGTTTAGAGTTTCGACTGCCGCAATCATATCCGTGTGATTCAGCCAATTGGCACCGACCACAGTCGGTTCTACGTGTGCGGCACAAATGCCCACAACCCAAAGGACTGGATTGTGAACGTAAGTGCTAGTGAGCCCTCAAGTTGCCCATTGCCCGATAACCACAATGTGTTCCTTATTGCAGTCGAACATGACGATATCGGCCGACTCTCTACCTGGCATCGGGAACGGCATTGCCAAATGTCCCTTCGATCCCGATGACAACTCCACTGCCATTTGGGTTGGTAAGTATCGAACATTCTTATCGGTGTGAGCTCTCTTTGCAATTGGAGAACTATTTTGCTTTATCTCGCGAATGCACTTGCTTGGTCGATATTTGCGAATCAATCAATCTGTATCGACCATTGCGACCATATCTCACAGCTGTCTTCAATCGTCGACAGCATCGTTTAATTTGGCTTGATTTGCCGTTGCATTTCTTTCTCTCGATTCTTTTGAACTTTGCGACAATCGATCGAATTGCTTTGAATTGACTCTTTTTTGTTGTTCTCACAGAACAAGGAAACCCTGGAAATCTGCCTGGACTGTACAGTGGTTCGGTAGCAGAGTTCACTAAAGCGGACACTGTCATTTTTCGAACTGACCTCTTCAACACCACAACCGGTGAAAAGGTTCACCCTTTCAAGCGGACCATCAAATATGATTCAAAATGGCTTGACAGTAAGTTTGTAAATGTGCTTTTCTCAGTTATTGACGCTTAGTCTATTTTCAGAGCCAAATTTTGTAGGCTCCTTCGACGTCGGCGAGTATATCTACTTTTTCTTCCGGGAAAGTGCGGTCGAATACATTAACTGTGGTAAAAACATTTACTCCCGAGTTGCCCGAGTCTGCAAGGTTTGCTTTACTGGCTGCCCATTTTCAGTAGCTAACATATTCTTTACAGCGTGACACGGGTGGTAAGAATATTCTCAACAAGAACTGGGCCTCCTTCCTCAAAGCTCGTCTCAATTGTTCAATTCCAGGCGAATTTCCATTTTACTTTAATGAAATCCGTAAGTATTCTTTCAATTGAGTTCTGAATCATTCCATTGGATATTGCGCTCATCGAAGCGAATGATTATTTGTTTTGCGCCTACTTTAATCACGGAAACAATTGGTAGTATTAAAATATTTCATCACGAGCTATTCACTCGATGGATGACTGATTGGCCTTAACATATTCGCTCGCAATGTGTGCATCATCGTTAGATTCAATTAATAACGAATGTGCATGTTTGCCTTTGTAGTACGATCGTTAAATAATAGAACGAATTAACAATGATCGTTTGCCCCACTCGAGCAACTCATCTTCTTGCTCGATGCTGTCGATTCTAACCAAACAAAGCACTTGCAATTTGTGGTTCACTTTTGCTATTTTTGATCACAAAACCAGAATTATTGTTCACTTACTTTGTCAGTCCACCGGATTGTTTCATTGTCAGCAAAATGTGCACTTTTGAGGTGATAATGTGCCATTTGGTCAGGTCTGAAATGCCAATCAATTCTAATTTGTTCTAATGGCACTTTTAATCTTCATTTATTGTAACACTCGAAGTGACTTTTGTTTTAGTCAGAAATGAGCATTTACCAACCTGTCCCATTTGGTGATTAGCATTATTATTGTCTTTATTTGGCATTTTGTGTTGCACTATCACAAAAATTTTCGCTTGTGTCAGACACTCGATTTGCTCTTTAAAGGAGTTATTAATTTGGTCTATTAATCCTTATATTCCATCATGAAATGCATTCACTGCACTTGAAGTTCTGTTTTGTTTTGTTTTGTTCTTGCCTTATGTTTGTTTCCATTTTGCAGAGAGCGTCTATAAATATCCCGGAGACGACCGAAAATTTTACGGTGTATTCACTACCTCCATGAACGGACTGGTGGGGTCAGCCATTTGTACGTTCAGTCTTGCCAAAATTGAAGAAGTCTTTCTGGGAAAATTCAAAGAGCAAACCACTTCTTCTTCTGCCTGGTTGCCTGTCCTCACCAGTAAAGTACCAGACCCCCGTCCGGGCACTTGCGTTAACGACACTCAAGTGCTTCCCGATTCTGTGCTCAACTTTATTCGGGGACATCCCCTGATGGACTCGTCGGTTTCACATGATAACGAGAAACCGGTCTTTTTCAAGAGAGATGTTATTTTCACTCGCATTGTAGTTGATCGTCTCGAAGTGGACGGAATTCAGTATACCTCTTACTTTGCTGGCACCACTACTGGCCTTGTGTATAAAATCATTGAATGGTACGATCAGTCTGGCCAAGTTCACTCCAATTTGGTGGATGTATTCGAAGCCACAGTACCTGAACCCGTCCGAGTGATGGAGATTTCTCCTCGACACAAATCACTCTATATTGCTTCTGACTCAGTGATTCGCCAAATTGATCTCCTTATGTGTAAAGGAAGGTATGAAAGTTGCTCTCGATGCATTCAAGATCCATATTGTGGGTGGGACAAAGAACAGAGCGAATGCAAGCCTTACATCAATGGGTAAGTTCTTTTGTGTAATATTTGTATCTACAAAGAGCCTAATTGATTGTATTTGTAGATTGGTGCAAGACACAACCAACGCCACTGTTGGAATCTGCGATAGTTGTGTTGAGCACAAGAATATGAAAGTTAATTGGGGCCAGAGCGTTCATTTGCCTTGTTCGCTTCACACGAATGACTTGGAAAGTGTCATTGACTCACAAGGTCCCCTCAAATGGTACTATTTTCGAAGTGAAAAATCTAGTGGCTTTGAAGTATTGCCAAAACGGGACAAATATGTACAGACCTCGGACAATGGCCTTGTGATTCTCGGTGTTACCGATCGGGAAAGTGGTCGGTACGAATGTCGCTTAGGTCCGAGCACCATATTTAGTTACACGGTAGAAGTGGATGCAAGTAAGTTATTTTAATTACTTAATAACTCGATTAATTACCATATTTTTATTATTATCAGAAACTTGTTCCACTCCGAATGAATCTGAATTCAGGAAGATTTACTCTGATTGGTGTCATGAATTTGAAAAGTACAAAAGTGCCATGAAAAGCTGGCAAATTAAACAGTCTGTAAGTAACTTGCTGCATTGAATTATAATTCTTACTAACATTTTTATTAACATTCTCAGAAATGCCAAAGCAGACATAATCAAGTGAAGAAGAAGTAAAACTCCTTACCCAAATATGCTCAAATCTGGTCAAAAGTCATAATCCCTCGTGACGCCATACAGTTTTTAATAATTTGCTGTGATATCGCTTATAATTGAATTGTCAATTCTCAATTGTTACTCAATAGGAATTGTGTTATTTATTGTTTATCTTGAACATGTCCATATCTGCTACAATCCATTCTGCACAAAGCTAGCTCACTTTTGTACAGACATGTTGAAGTTAGGCACACTTGTAAATATGCAAATACCTTACTGTACATAATGAACATAATGCTGTACATTGTTTATGTATATTTGTACCATAGTGATTGCACAGATGTGATATTTATGTACACGTCATCGACTATAGTTTTGTACGACCTAGAATCTAAGCAACTTTTCAGACATTGAACAGTCTCTCTAATAAAACATTATTAATTTTAATTTAAATGTTTCATTTTTAATCATATCTATTCTGTTCCTTAACTTGTTTTTTATCTGTCGTTTTATTATTGTGATTGACATTTCACTTGGTGACTCCAGATGGCACAATGTAAATTGTTTCGAAAATTTCTTATATTGATTCATTCAATGCGGTCGATAATCCTTTGACTGAAAGCGAGACTAATGTCTTACAGAATTGAATCTAGGCTAACTAATTTTAATAACTTGGCATGCAGCTCGAGCTTTCCATTAAAGCAAACGATTTTAAAATTCCCATATGCATCGCTTGATCCCATAATGTGAAATACGTACATACATTTATAAATGTTAAATATAAATTATTTGCAGTTCTTAGGGCTGAATTCTTTGCTGCACTTGCTAACTTGTTAGCAAGCAATTCTAGTTAAAATTTGGTATATTAGGTGTTAAAGGCTAAAAGTTTGCTTATAAAGGCTTTTTAACATTCGTGTCATCTAGCCTCATGAATTCGATCTCCTCAAGATGAGTGGTGTTAGTTGTTAATGTTTGTTGGTGTCAGTGAGACATTGACTATGTCGTCAAGTGACAAATGTGGCAACTATAATTGCTACGCAACTAGCAAGTTCACTTTCAAATGGCGGTAATTAGAGACGCCATCTTGTTTATTAGCCAAGTTTCACTTCGCTTTAAAGTGGCATTGTTGGGAATGTTTTTGTCATGGTTGGCCTGGAAGCGACGATTGATCCATCTTGAAGGCAACAAGACCAAACTTGTGCTGCAATACTTCTGCCAACTTGCCGGCTCTGGTTGCCTTCCAAATCGATTGGGCTCAGTGTCAATTGAGCGGTGGTCTTCTTGGCTCGAATTAGTCGATATTTGTCTCATTTATCGCTGGTTCCCGCTTCGAAGTGCTACCTGTACACTGTCATTTTATCGATTTACACTTTAAAATTTAACGAATTTAACAATTCACCTGGCGACAGTTTCATTTGTTTAATTCGCTTCTCTGTCTCGAAGCGACTTGGTTGACGATCGCATTCTCATCATTGCCGTTCTTCAGGCAACTTCCGCTGAAATAAAGCTCGATTTTCACTTTGAAATTGAACGATTTGGTGTTGATTTAAAATTATATTGGCTGGTCTCGACAGAATGGACCAACGAAAGGGATTCAATGCCCAGATGCCCAATCGGGATGCGTTCACCATCCCAAAGCTGGCATATGAATTCTACTTCAAGGCATTTGGGTAAAAATTAGTTCATGCTGGAAGGGTGAATTAATAATTGATCTTCTAGACTGATCTCAACTGGACTCGACTTCGGTCAACGATATGGCCCCATCAAGCAAGACAAGACTTCTAGCAATCTCAAGCGATTCTATTGCCAGTTGGTTTGTCTTCTCCTTTGGTTCTTCGCGATCCGAGGCTTTGTCCTCATGTTTATTAGCGACCGCGAAATACAGCTAATGTTGGGAGATCTTACTGGCTTTTGGAACGATTATCGCATGTATTACTTGATGCCTACCTTCTACTATTCCTTGCAAACGGCCATCATTGCGACCATCTTCTTGCGCAATGAACAAGAGGTAAGTTTCCTTTTACTGAACAAACCAAACTGATCGTTGGAGGTGTTCAGCTTGCGTGGTTGGTCCCGTTCGTGTCGGTCAAGCAAATGCAGACCAACTCGATTCGTACAGCTAAATACGACACCAACAACCACGAACGCCGAACCCAGGTGACCATCGTCATCAACAACTTGATTGTGTTGATCGCCACTGGAATGATTGGCATGCTGTACACCTTGACAGCATACGAGAACATGGACCAGTACACCTTCAGGCTGTTTGTCCCGTGGATAGGAGTGCAGGTCATCTGGATATTCTTCATGGCGGGCATTAACATGTTCACCATGACTTACTTCAACCTGGTCTGTCTCATTCTGAGCAATCGTTTCAAGCAAGTGTGCAAGGACATCGAGGCCCTGGCTGAGTCGGACCCAGGTCCGTTGGGCAGCAAGAACAACGCTCTCTCCACTCTGTACTACGAGCATAACGAGATATGCGAACTGGTTGACGAGTCGAACAGCTTCTGGCAGTCGTTTATCTTTTTCAACTACATGTGTCACATTCCGTGTAACTGTTACGCTCTGTACAACCTCTTCTTTGCAGACTTCGACGATCTCTTGGCAATCGTTACTTGGACCGTATTTCTCCACACGATCCTCTTCTTGGCCTTCATCTCGCTCTCAGCTGCGGACGTCTCGGCAGAGGTAATCGTTTATATCTGTTCTAACCTATAACCCAGTCTATGATTTGGTCAATCGATAGGCTCACAGTCCCTACACGGCTCTCCATACATTGTCCCTTCTTCAGCTACCGATCGACTTGGAAGTGAACGTAAGAGATTCGTTTGTTGAGTGCACTTTTCGATGATTTCGGATTGCAGATGTCCACTTTCTTGCATCGGGTGCGAGGTCCGACCATTGGCTTCTCCTGTCTGGATTTGTTCGTCATCACAAATGCCAGCATATCGAACGTAAGTTTTCATCTCACTGAGAGTGATGGTTCTCTTACTTTCATTCACTGACAATTTCTTGATATGATGTACTTTTCAGACGATCGCTGCTGTGGCCTCGTACTTTTTGATCGTGGCTGACTTTAGTCGATCCACTGCTGCAGCTAATGCAGCCGAGAAGCGCGAAGAGGCGGCAAAAGCAGCAGCCTCAATGAATCTAACAACAACCGTGGCACCCCCGGTCGCATCTTAAGACAGAATGTCTATTATTGATTAAAAGATGTGTTATTGCCCAATAGTGGCCAACACAATGAATATCACAGTTTAAGTTTAAGATAGGTCAATGCATTAGTTTCCTATTTAATAGCTTGCACTAAACAAATATTAAATTAAGCACTTGCCTACATTGTTTAATCAGAATATTTATCAAATGTACTCCTTGATTGAATAAACTAATATAATTTAAAAATGTCTAATGTCTAAAAATCAGTAAATTATAATCCATTTTTTACAATGGTATGTTGTTTTTGAACGACCCTTTTCCATATGATCGACCAACGTGTTTTTCCTTCTGTTTGTTTGCTACATCACGAAAAATGCGGTTTACTTCGTTTCTTTGCTCGAAAATTCCAAAAAACTATCAATATTCTAACTTTCCTGAACGTTACATCAAGAAGCAGTCAGAGTTTGTAGAATGGAAAACACCACCCTACCCAAATTATCAACCACGAGTAGTGCGGTACAGAAAACATGCTTATTATGATATACATCGACCTTGGACAAATGAATTCAAAGATCAAAATGCTCCAAATGTAAAACATCCAAAAATTTATGTTGAACCTATCAAAAATTGGCACATGTTTGTTGGTGATGTAGTGCAAATATTACGTGGAAAAGACAAGGGCAAGAAAGGTGTAGTCAACTATGTTGTTCAAGAACGAAATTGGGTTTGCGTCAAAGGCCTTAACCTGGCTTATTCCCTGCAGCAACGTGATCGTAATTTTCCCGGAGTTCTAAATACAACCGAAAATCCGCTGCTAGTTCCTAGAGATGTGTCTTTAGTTGATCCCGAAGATAACGAACCAACTAATATTGAATGGCGTTATGATGAAGAGGGGAATAAAGTTCGTGTAAGTTTGCGTACTGGCAGAATAGTACCTATCCCTTCGAAGGCATTTGAAACTCGTGATTTCACTGTTCGAAGTGCTTATAAAGAACAGCCCAAGGATACTTTGCCAACCGATGTTACTAAGGCAACTTTTGAGCCTCAGTTGAAAACTTTTGAAATGGAAATTTCTGATGATTTTGGCATTAAAGAAGACCGAATTCCATATCCGATGTATTGGTACTAAGCAATAGTTTATTTGTTTACTATTGTACTATTGTATGATGCTGGCATTAGTTGTTTATATTGTACAGAATTATTTGTAATCTGATTTAGTTAATTAAATTCATTGCCGATGAATCATTGGTTCAATTTAATATGAAATATGCTTCAATTTGATTTGGTAAAATCATTATCACAAAGCTATTCATTTAATTGAATATGTTGATGTTGAATATCGTTGATGATAATCAAATTGATTAAGTTTGATTGAAGTTAAAAAGGCTAATCAGTTTAAATTTGACTATTTAGTAATAGAGGACTAACCCATAGGTAGAAATAGTTACAAAATATTTACATTGTAAATTACATGTTTACAGTTACGAGTTGAACTTCAAGTTGAACCACCGAAGCCTTTGAAGTCCGAAGGTCTTATTTCCAATTTATTACCGAAAGTTTACTCAAAATGAACAAACAAAGCATAAGTAATACTGACCAGGCAAATAACATGCAAATCAGTACTCTTAATCTTGCTAGTCGACGAAGTGCATTTTCTCCATATCGGGTAATCTATAAATACAAAAAAATCAATAGATATATCAATAGTAAACTGTTTGATTGTTTTATTGTTATAGCCATCAACCGTTCTTACAAATCTTCAAAGAGGAAATATACAAACACAAACATCCAATGAGCCACCAATTCGAAGCATACACCAACTTGCTGCATTAGGCGAACTTTTTATATGCAACTTAGGTTTGTTATATGAGAACGGTTGATCATAAATTCGTTTGCAATATTCATCATTATTCATTATTGTTTTGCAGATATTTCCATCGTCAATAAAGTTGATGAGAGAGGACTGACTCCCATGATATGGGCTGCTGCCTTTGGCCAACTGGCTACTTTCAATTTGCTACATGTTAATGGAGCTGACCCTTATTATAAAGGACCTGCTGGGGAAAGTGCCCTTCTTTTTGCATCAGCAAACGGCCATTCACATGTTGTCAAAACGTTACTGACTTTAAATGTCAATGTGAACGAAATTGACGAGGTGAAGTAGTGATGCAGTGTAATTTCACTTTGACTCATTAATTTTTATTTTACAGGATGGAAATTCTGCTCTCATGTACGCCACATTTGGGGATCACAAAATGTGTGCCAAAGAATTACTAGATCATGGTGCCGATTTGTCGTTAGAAAATAGTAACTTGGACACCGCGTATCAAATAGCTGTCAAACGTGGTTGTAAAGAAGGTATTTTTAACCTATTGGTATTGGTATTTAATATAAATATTTTAATTTTAGTGCAATCTTTAATTGAAGCTCACATCTGTAAAATACTCACAAACTCTTAGCATAGATTGTAATATTTTTTTTTGTTATATTTGGCGAATTTTAGTATTTTTTCTTATGGCGATTTATTAATAAAAATCATTATTATATGTAATTATGTAACATTTTTTCATTTGCGAAAGCCAACTTGAAATATGTTCTGTTTTATTATTATTATTCATCATATGTAAAAGTAAAAGCGATCTAATTTAGCTATAATCATCATGATATGCATGTTAGGATACATTTTAAAAAAATTTTAAAGCTGTTTATAATAAAACATCAAATGATCGACTATTTCAACCAAAATGACAAGAATTTCTATTTGGACTAATATATCAATATGCAATGTATGTTATGATAAAGTCAACGTGATGAAATTTTGAAGAGTGTTTATAAACAATGATATCCAGTATAATCATTATGACCTTATGCATCTGTTTTGAGCGATAAATTCGTTGGTGATTTCAGCCAGTCGTCGATCGTTTTATGCAATACCTAGTTCTGGTTTATTGCATAATAATGGAAGATGAGGAGAACATTTCGTTATGTGAGCGAATACTGGCTGACTTAGAGAATATCTTCAAACGCGATGGCAATATGTGAGGATTATTTATTACAAAGAGTATTTATCAAATGATTGTTTTTAATTAATCATAGATTGGAATTTGACATTGTTGGGGAAGGAGATTCTACGTGTAACAAGAGTCCAGTTGTTTACATCGATCACCACTTAGGGCTGGAAAAGTGGTGTGTTCCTCACTTGTACAAGTATGCTTATGAAAAAGTGCTCCAATTTAAATTGAATATTCAAAGAGCAGGTAATTATTTTCGACTCTAATATTTAAATATTTTAACATTTTAATTTATTTGTAGATTTATATTTAATTCATCAATGGACTAGAATACTTTTGTTAATAAACCCAGATTTGACAACCGCCTGGAATTTGAGGTACTTAGAATTGAACTTTGGAATTTAATAATAATGAATTTTTTAGGCGGGAGATAATCAGCAATGATATTCAAACTTATTTGGATGATCTGAAACTAACTGAGCTTATTTTAATTCGAAAACCCAAAAGTGCAAATGTTTTTACTTACAGGTACTAAAAAGTTTTGATTGACTATTGTTGACATATTTGCTCTTGTCTCATCGTTTTTTTAGAGAATGGCTTCTTAATGGCTCATACCAATTAAATAATGACCTGAATGATGAATTGATAGACAGTGAACTTCGTGTTACGTTAGATGCGTCTAGTCGTTATCCGCGAAATTATTATGCTTGGAGTCACAGGACGTGGATTTTTACAATTTTTATTGCTAAATCTGATTTGAACTACATCAAAGGAGTAAGTTTGTTTATTGAATTATTTTTTAGTTTACAAATTTATTTAATTATTCAGAAAATATTAGATGATCTGATTTTGACTGAAAAATGGATCGAATGTCACATTTCCGATTACAGTTGCTTTAGACATCGCCAATGCCTGTTTAGTTGCCTTTTTACTCTTGAATCGAAATTTTCTTCATTGAATCTTAGTTTCTCAAAATCGCACATGTCCAAAGATTTATTTTGGAAAGAATTTCAATTGCTCAATTCCTTATTTTTATTATACCCCGAACAAGAATCTTTATTTTTACATCGACGTTTTTTATTGCACGCAGCGATACACTGGTGTCCTGACCAACTTGATCTTCTTAAGAAATCTGAAATTGATTTTTTCCGCAATCATATATTGCCCATTTTACAAAAAGGCTGCCACTATTCTTGGAAAAATGAGCTTGTCAAACGATATTTAACCTACTTGAAGCGAAATCTCAATTGGTCTTTTGAAAGTTGACATATTTATTAAGCTTAATGATATTTAATTAATTATTAACGCAAGTTATGCCATTTATACACTTTTGTACGCTGTCTACAAGTATACCTCAAATTGATATATCTATTGCTGTTATCTATTTTTTATCAAATATATTCATTTATTTTTTCAATTAAATTTAACAATGTCAATTGTTATCAGTATTGAGTAAAGTTAATTATCCATCTGTTCAACGGGGAAAAATATATTGGTAGCGAACGAAATAAGGAAGAGATGACGAATGCGCGCTGACGGACGAGGTTTGAATCGAGAGAAACCAGTCAGTCAGTTGTCAGACCGGTCGAACGTCGATTTACTTTCCGCCCAAGGTTTGCCCCTAAAAGTCATCATCCACCAGAGTTTGGTCATGAGTACAAGTTCAACTTAGCAATTTTTGTCCGAACATATGGTGTCTCTACAATTTTACATTTATTTTGTGCTTTCATTGGCACGTGCGTCACAGGACGGTATAATCAACAAACAGTGACATCGTTCATAGTCGAAAAGCAATTAACTGGTTAGAGTTCGTTTCGTCTATTATTATTACCAGTTTTGTTGAGTGTATTTGTCTATTTTCTATTGGTGAAATGACTACAAACATGGACAAACTGCAATTTGATGGTCGTGTCGCTGTTATTACCGGTGCAGCTAGAGGTTTGTTTGTATATTTATTTTATTTAATCAAAATGATATCAAATTAGGACTTGGTCGGGAATATGCCTTGGCTCTAGCTTCAAGAGGCGCTTCTATAGTTGGTATGCTATGTAAAAATATTTTCCTTCACTAAACAAAAGCCAACTATCTAGTTAATGATCTTGGAGGCGGACGAGACGGAACGGGAAAAAGTTCCGCTGCAGATGATGTGGTTCGGGAAATCATTGAATTGGGCGGAAAAGCTGTTGCCGATTACAGTTAGAGAAAATCCTTTGAAAGATTTGTTTGTCTTAATGATGTTTTCTAGATTCGGTTGAGGAAGGTCAAAAGCTGGTTCAAACAGCCATCGACCATTTTGGAAGAATTGGTAAACCTGTTCAAAATGATAACCTTTTATTTATTGGTTCTTAATTAAAGATATTCTAATTAACAACGCTGGCATCTTACGTGACAAGTCAATGATGAAGATTAATGAACAAGATTGGGGTATGAGAATGAAGTGTCTTTTTGAACAAATCGGTCATAATCTTCTTTTAGACCTGGTCCACAGGGTCCACTTGCGAGGATCTTTTCTTGTCACTAAAGCTGCCTGGCCTTATTTCCGTGAACAAAATTACGGAAGGTGACATTGTTCAAATCTAATTTTTTCTCAAATGTTACCATTTTCCATAGAATCATAATGACTTCTTCTCCTTCTGGCATTTACGGCAATTTTGGCCAGGCAAACTATAGTTCTGGTTAGCATCCTGTATGTTAACAATGATTTGACCATGTTTTCCCCACAGCCAAGCTTGGACTTGTTTCATTGGCCAAAACGTTAGCAGTGGAAGGACACAAGTACAACATCAAATGCAACACGATTGTACCTGTGGCTGCCTCAAGATTAACCGAAGACTTGCTCCCTCAAGGTGAGACTACGTTGGCTTCTTCCAAACTAATGGCTTTGTCCAGACATATTGGATCTGTTCATGCCGCAGTATGTGGCGCCACTCGTGGCCTTCTTGTGCCACGATTCATGTCCCGCCAATGGAGATGTTTTTGAAGCTGCTGGTGGATTTTACGGAAAATACCAATGGCAGAGGTCAAATGGCAAAGTTTTCCAAATTTCCAATTCAGTGACTATGGAAGACGTTCGAGACTCGTGGAGTGAAATCACCGATATGACCAAATACTCTTCTCCCACTTCTATGCAAGGTTATTGGCATTTCCGCTGTTTTGTCTATAACTAATTCCATTAAGATAGATCACACATTCAAACTAATTGCTCAACTCAAGAATGAAGACTTTTCCGATGAAGAACAATCTGACGAATCACTGTCGAATGAATCAATTTTCATCTACTCCACACAGGATGTAATACTCTACGCTCTCTCGGGTAGTTTTTGGTTTATTTGTTGATCAAGTCTATGACATTTTTGTTTTCAGTTGGTGTATCTATTTCGGAGCCTTCTCATCTCAACTTTTTATACGAAGTTAGCGATGACTTTGTGCCATTGCCTACATTCGGATGTACAATTTCGTTGAACTCTGTTTATGAGAAATCGCTCTTTCAAGAAGCTATTTCGCAATATAATCTCGAGGATAATCTAATTCGAGTATGTCTTTATTCTAGCTGAAAAAGTGCTATGGCTTTATTTTTACAATTGATTCTTAGACTTTACATGGAGAACAATATCTCAAGGTCTATAAACCAATTCCAACACAAGGAAAATTATTTTCAAAACCAAAAATTATTGACGTATTGGACAAAGGTTCGGGTGCATTGATTCTCATTGAAGGTATGTCATAAGTTCAGCTAATCAAAACAAACAATGACTTTTACTTAGTTCCAACCTATGACCAGAGTGGAGAGTTGATCTTTTACAACCAATTGTCACTTTTTATGATTGGCAGTGGTAATTTCGGAGGAAAGCGTTCCAGTGCAAACACAGACATAATCAACGGAATAGATGTTCCAAACAGACCTCCAGATGCGATCATATGTCAAAAAACTACCCCTGAACAGGTAACATTGAAATCATTACTTTATTTTGTCAATTACTTTTTTTATAGGCAGCTACGTTTAGGCTATGCGGTGACCGAAATCCTTTACATATCGATCCAAACTTCTCCATCATCGGAGGTAAGCCAAAATCAGTGGTCCATTGCAGCAGCTTTCTATTTACGCAATTTACTGACGTCTGTTCTAATGATACTCTGTCGGGTTTTGCGACTAGTTAATTGCTAATTGTCCGCTATTTCCCGTAAACGGAGCCAATCACTCGAACTATTAGTCAAGCAAAAATAGCAAACATTGGAAGGGACGAGTGAATGAGTGAGCAATAATAATAATGACACGTTGGTAAAACCCTGTGAATAAGTCTGGAAATGTTATACCAAGTACTTTACCGAAGACCGGTTTGAAGTAATTTACACAAGTAACGCACTGGGTACAGGGAAGCAGTGTCGAACTGCGATAGTTAAAGTTGAAGCAAATAACGCACTAAATAATAACTGTGTCCATTTGTAGGCTTTGACAGACCCATTCTGCATGGCTTGTGCATGCTTGGCTTCGCAGTGAGACATGCCTTACGCCAATTCGCCAACGACGATGCCACTCTGTTCGATGCAACTAAAGCCCGATTTGTAGGCACCATCATTCCAGGTCAGACGATAGAAACACGTCTTTGGCGTTCGTCTAACGGTGACCTTACCCGAATCCATTTCGAGTGCTTCGTCAAAGAAACTGGAAACAAGCTCATCTCGTCAGCATTTGTTGACCTCAAACTGCCACCCGACAGTGTGCATGCCAATCCGGCCAGCGAAGCCTTCTCTTCGCATCAATCGACCATCAGTGACACTGTCCACACAACTATCCCTTCACAAATGGCTCCTGTAAAGATCTTTAAGCCAAAGCGCTTTCTTTTTATTAATTGTTTCACTTCTATATTCTAGGAACTTAATTCGCAAAATGATCTTGTCCAAGAGTGTAGAATTGATAAAATTTTCAACGGACATTTGCGCGACAAAATTCGACAAAATCCCGAAGTGGTCACTCATGTCAACACTGTTTACCAGTTCAACATCACTAAAAACGGCAAACAGTGTTCTGTGTGGAGTACGAGAGATTTCTCTTTGTCGACAAGCTAATTCATTTAATATTAACAGCTCTAGATTTGAAGAACGATGGCGGAGACGTTTATAGAGGACCGATCGCAAAAGGCAAACCCGATTGTACTTTAACTGTGAACGATGATGTCATTGCCGATATTTTTGAAGGCAAAGAAGATGCTCTTCAGGTAGATTACAAATTTCAACTGTTCCATATCATTTATTTACATAATTCTTAATTAGGCCTTTATGGGAGGTCAGCTCAAAGTGTCGGGCAACATTTTGGCTGCTCAAAAGCTACAACAGATTTGGTCGGAAAATAGCCTAAAAAAATCATCTTCTCAAGTTGACGAAGAAGACAAAGAACTACTGGCGGTATCAACTCAACACTAAGCTCTACAGTACAGTATTAACATTGGCTTTTTATAGTCGGTGCCTATCTCTGGCCTCAAATCCGATTTAGTGTTTACTCTTTTGCGTAATCGAATGCACGAGGAGCCTGATTTCATTCGTCGAATCCGAGCCTCGTACCAGTTCAATATTACATTAAATGGCAAATTCGAGGCCACATGGAGTGAGTAGTCGGATGACTTCGTATTACATTGTATTAACAATTTGGTAACCTTAGCTGCTGAGAACAAAAGCGAAGTAGAAGGATGTGTCTACAGCGGACCGTACCGAAATGGCAAGGCCGATTGCATTGTCACAGTGGAAGATGAGGACTTCGTCAAATTGATGTTTGGAAAACTCAACCCACAAAGAGTTTGTTTTAAATTAAGCTAAACACTTGGGTAACGTGAAATTATTTAATAGGCTTTCATGCTTGGAAAACTTAAGGTCAAGGGTAATATAATGTTATTGCAAAAATTGAACTCGCTTTGGCTCGAACTTCTGAAATCTGGCAAAGCTCCCGAATTTCCATACATTATGGATCTAATGTCAAAAACGGTAAGCTTTAATTGAATCGTAACAGCTGGTAATTATATTTCAATCAAAGGATTTGATTGCCGGACTCAGAAGCGAAGTAATGGTGATCGAACTGATACAACGTCTGATTAGACTTCCTTATCTATGCACTGAAGTAGCCACTCTTATTGGGTTTGAAATTACAAAAGAATCCAAAATAGCTGCTCACTATAGTACGTATTCTCTATGCATTCATACATCTTTCATAATTAATTTATCCGTTTAGCTCTTGATTTTACTAAGAATAAAGAAACAGGCGTGTTCTCTCGAGGGTTACCCCATGGAGAACAATTCTGCATCTTAACTGTTTCTGATGAAGACTTCACTCGACTGACATATCATAAGTTCACACTTGAACAGGTAATAAACCAAAGAGTGAGCACATAATAATTAAAGTATTTTCTAGGGAATTGAAATGAGTAAAATTATAGTTCGTGGTGATAAAAGTGTGCCTCCTAAGCTATCTATCATTTTCAAAACTCCCACGTCGAGAGTAAAATTATGAACAAAAGAACAAATTATGTTGAAACTTTTAAATATAATCAATGTTACTTTCCTAGGAAAATATATATTTATTTAATTATAAAAATAAAATACATTACATCATTTAACTTTCTTTGCACTTAAAGCTTCATATTTGCTTTTGCTTGAATTCCATAGGAAATAAGGGAAGAGTACTGTTGATAAAGAGATGAGCAAAAAAGCGCCCCAATCATACTACAATAAAAACGAATTAAAAGAATGAATTATTAATAATAAAGTAAACAAACGTAGTGGGGAGAAAAGCGCTTGTTGAATTCTTTCAAGGAAACAATGAAACCTTCTCCTGGTTCACTTGTAAAACCAACTTGCAATTCACCACCATCACTCAAATAGCTAATTTCGCCAGCAGTAAAGTTGAATCTTCCTCTGATGCCTTCTTGTGGGCGAACAACAGCGGTGTGAGTGACATTAGACAAACTAATAAATAAATAACAAATAATATTATTAAGATTAATATAACCCAACAGTAATTAATAATTATTGAAACATACGGCGCAATTCTGGGGATGGTAAATTTAAGAGCTCCGCTAATGATGTCAAATTGAGATAGAGAAAACGCAGCATCAGAAATTTGAACATTTGTGGCAGGACTGAATACAAAAGAATATATGTTATTAAAAAGACAAATCCCGAATTACATATCAATAATTGAACTATTACCTTCCACCAACATTGAAGATGTTGTAGTGAACTAGAATATCTTTGCTCTCCACCAGATACTTGTTGAGTACTTGCTTTTCTACCAACAATCGAGCCGGAGTGATGGCATCTTCTGAATTGACCAGAAAGGCCAAATTCATTAGGAAAATCAATAAAAAGGACTTGGAAAACATTGGAAAGCCTTGATGTTCAACAGTACGGATTGAGGTAACAGAAGATACTAATTCACTAAGACATCAAGACTAAGGAGTACGTGGAAAGTTTTGAAAATACTCGATGCCGACTGTGCTGTCACTCCGGTGCACTGCACTGTCGATGACGTAGCAGCCTGTACATATATGACGTTACACAAACTGAAACCAATGGTCTAGCGCGCAAATTACTTCTTGGGAATAATTTGTAGGGCTATTTTCCATTAGTTACATTTAGTGGCGCAGTTGGGATTATTCTTATTCGAATCTGTTAATCAAGAAAATTAAAAATTTAAGACGTTCTTTATGAACAGCAGCTCTTGAACACGTGGAATGGAGATAAGCATATTAAATGCCAATTATTTCTGATCTTTAGCAATAAAGCAACCGGTGCTCAATTAGAATTAAACTGTGCAACTTAGATTGAATTAAACAATTCGAATTAAATACAAATTGTGATTCTACTTTGTCAGATTTGCTTATTTCCGGCTAAC
Source organism: Rhizoglyphus robini (assembly GCA_023373905.1). NCBI lineage: Eukaryota > Metazoa > Arthropoda > Arachnida > Sarcoptiformes > Acaridae > Rhizoglyphus > Rhizoglyphus robini. The sequence continues at coordinate 4,169,998 of JAKIJQ010000001.1, read as the reverse complement.
TAACTATACATTTAAAACTATTGAGTGAACAAAAAAATAAGTTTTCTGCCACTATGAGTCTGATTGGTGAATCTTAATAAACAATTTAACTTTGGGTATTTTCGTTATACTTTCTTCATGTAAAATACTCTAATTAATATTTAAAAAAAGAATGAAATTTTGAAGAGAGAATGTATTTCGGAGACACCCTGTAGGTTTGCCGTTCAAAAAGGACGTACGCCTATGTAACAATAAAAGACAGCAAGTGGAAGCTGCTTGGCAAAACGTCGGTCTTTCTCTTCCGTGCTGCGTTACATGCTGTGTCGTTGTGCACTGTATCGCAAATAGGATAGCCCTAATCTCGGTCTCGTTGTATTTTACCTTGGTCCCGACTTCCAAAAACTGATCCAAAATGGTAATTATCTTTGCTGGCCCTTGATTTGTGTATTATTTCATTGTCTGGTGCCAGTTTTATTAGCATTTTTTAAAAATTAACGTGCGTCTTCTCTTAGGTCAATTTTACTGTGGACGAAATCCGTGTTCTTATGAACAAGAAACGGAATATTCGTAATATGTCCGTCATTGCACACGTCGATCACGGAAAATCGACATTAACCGATTCGTTGGTTTCAAAAGCTGGTATCATTGCCGCAGCTAAAGCCGGTGAAATGCGTTTTACCGATACTCGAAAGGATGAACAAGAGCGTTGCATCACCATCAAGTCGACTGCCATTTCGATGTACTTCGAAATGCGTCAACAAGACATGAGTTTTATTACTAGTGTAGATCAAAAAGAAGCAGATGGTGAATTAGGATTTTTGATCAATCTTATCGACAGTCCTGGCCACGTTGACTTTTCATCTGAAGTTACAGCTGCTCTGCGTGTCACTGATGGTGCTCTTGTCGTCGTCGATTGCGTTTCTGGTACGTTAAATTTTATCTTTGATTATTTTTAAATTCAATCTAATTATAATTATAAACAGGTGTCTGCGTGCAAACCGAAACTGTTTTGCGCCAAGCCATTGCTGAACGAATTAAGCCAGTTCTTTTTATGAACAAAATGGACTTGGCTATGCTTACTCTTCAACTTGAACAGGAAGATATGTTTCAAAAATTCACTCGAATTATTGAAAACGTCAACGTCATCATTTCCACCTATGCTGATGAAAATGGACCAATGGGAGACATTCGTGTTGATCCTTCTAAAGGAAGCGTTGGTTTTGGTTCTGGATTGCATGGTTGGGCTTTTTCGCTCAAACAATTTTCTGAAATATATGCTGAAAAGTTCAAGATTGACGTGGACAAGCTCATGAATCGTTTGTGGGGCGAAAACTTTTACAATCCTGCTGCCAAGAAGTGGTCTAAGCGTTTTGATGAAGGTTATAAGCGCGCTTTCTGCATGTTTGTCTTGGATCCAATCTTCAAAGTTTTTGATGCAATTATGAATTTCAAAAAAGACGAAACCACCAAGCTTTTGGAAAAATTGAATATTGTCCTTAAGGGTGAAGATAAGGATAAAGATGGCAAGAATCTGCTTAAAGTTGTCATGCGAACTTGGCTTCCTGCTGGTGATTCTCTGCTTCAAATGATTACCATTCACTTGCCATCGCCAATTACAGCTCAGAAATATCGTATGGAATTGTTGTATGAAGGTCCACATGACGATGAAGCTGCAGTTGCTGTCAAGTCTTGCAATCCACAAGGTCCTCTTATGATGTATATCTCAAAGATGGTTCCTACTTCGGATAAAGGTCGCTTCTATGCATTTGGTCGTGTCTTTTCTGGTATTGTTGCCTCAGGACAAAAGGTTCGCATCATGGGCCCGAACTACTTGCCTGGCAAGAAAGAAGATTTGGTTGAGAAGGCTATTCAAAGGTAAATTTCAATATCAATCATAGTTTTACTAATTAATTTAATTAATTTTTAGAACTGTGCTTATGATGGGTCGTTATGTTGAATCTATTGAGGATGTTCCTTGTGGTAATATCTGCGGTCTTGTTGGCGTCGATCAGTTCTTGGTCAAAACTGGAACTATTAGTACCTTTAAAGATGCTCACAACATGAAGGTCATGAAGTTTTCTGTGTCTCCTGTTGTGCGTGTGGCTGTTGAGCCCAAGAATCCTGCCGATTTGCCAAAACTTGTTGAAGGTCTTAAACGTTTGGCCAAGTCTGACCCTATGGTTCAATGTATTATTGAAGAATCCGGCGAACACATCGTTGCCGGTGCTGGTGAGCTCCATCTTGAAATCTGTCTCAAGGACTTGGAAGAAGATCATGCCCAAATTCCAATCAAAACTTCTGATCCAGTTGTATCTTATCGAGAAACTGTTTCTGAAGAATCTGCAATTATGTGCCTGTCGAAATCTCCCAACAAGCACAATCGTCTCTTCATGAAGGCCTGCCCATTGCAAGACGGTATTGCTGAAGATATTGACAAAGGCGATATCAGTGCTCGAGACGACTTCAAAGTTCGTGCTCGTTATTTGATAGACACTTACCAGTGGGATGCAACCGATGCCCGTAAAATCTGGTCTTTTGGTCCAGAAGGTACTGGTCCTAATTTGCTTGTTGATGTATCAAAGGGTGTTCAGTACCTCAATGAAATCAAGGACAGCGTTGTGGCTGGTTTTCAATGGGCAACCAAAGAGGTAATAATTTATATTTATGATTATGATTATTGATTTGCTAATTTATTATTCAAGAGTGTGCTTTGTGAAGAAAACATGCGTGGCGTTCGTTTCAACATTCATGATGTTACTTTGCACGCTGACGCTATTCATCGTGGAGGTGGACAGATTATTCCAACTGCTCGTCGTTGCCTGTATGCTTGTCTTTTGACTGCTCAGCCTCGTCTAATGGAGCCTGTTTATTTGGTCGAAATCCAATGTCCTGAAGGAGCTGTTGGTGGCATTTATGGTGTACTCAACAGACGTCGTGGCCACGTTATTGAGGAACAACAGGTTGTTGGTACCCCCATGTTCAACGTAAAGGCTTACTTGCCTGTCAACGAGTCTTTTGGATTTACTGCTGATCTTCGATCCAATACTGGTGGCCAAGCTTTCCCACAGTGTGTCTTCGACCACTGGCAAATTTTGCCAGGTGACCCAATGGACGGCAAGTCCCGCCCATATCAGATTGTTATGGAAACTCGAAAACGTAAAGGCATCAAGGAATCTTTGCCAGATCTTGATCAATACTTTGACAAGCTATAAATTTTATACTTTTATATGTTTTTAATTTTCTCGAATAATAAAGAGTAATAACTTATGCAAATTCACAACTTGCTTTAATCGTATCATCGTTAATTTGAAATAGCTAGATAAATATTGCATCTACCAATTAGCAATACATCATTGTGCTATTGTTTGCCTGATGATTAAAATCTAATTAGTTAGGATAATCAACTACCGACAATTGAGCAAGGCTGGCTGCCTAGATGGCAGCTCTGTTTGTTTGCACTGAGGATGATGCACATGAGCAAGATGATGCAAATTCAAACTCATCACTCGCCTGTTATCATCGTCTTGTGATTTGTTAGCAAACATTGCCCAATTCTTGTCAATTGCGTCCCAGCATGGCTCGCAAACGATATGATCGAAAATGGTTAACAGAATTGTTGGATGGTGTTGCATTTGAATGATAACGCGCTCGATACCTTGGTGACATCGCCCCTTGCAGTGGCGACGTTCACTCTAAAATATTAGCTGCAATCGCTTAAAAGTGAAGTCCCATTTGCAATAAATCGCTGCTCAACTGCTGTGATGACCAAACAACCACAAGCTCTTCATCCGTTTTAAAGTGTACTATCAACTTCAATCGACCAATTTACCCGGTATCGAAGTACTTCATCAATCTGGCATTGGATGATTAGTCGTCTTGTGATGACTTTTTGGTATGTTTTACTGTACTTTTGTATATGAAATCAAATCTATTTTAGTGACGCCTTTTCTATTGATCTTACTATCAACACTTTAGACATGCTTCAGTATGAGAGTTTAAATATCTTATAGTCTAATTTGCAATTTGTCTTCACTCCTAACAATTAGATTGCTACTTTACCTTTGGATTCATGGTGAAAGGATGTCAAGCAAACTGAAATTAATGTGTAGCAACTATGTTATGCTAACTAAGCTTTATTTCTATTTAATTGGTTGATTTCCATATTGTCATTACAATTAAAATTATCTCAGCTGTAAATCGATTTTTGCGCCATCAAAGCATCTACCTGTTGAAGTGTTTTCAATTTTATTTTACCTATGGCATATTTTACCTATGGCCAGCAGTAGTCACACAAGAAAATATATTTATTAACATAATTTATTGAACACAAACGAATTACCAACAAGCTGTGATATGGAGAACGAAGTGAATTCCAGAAACACCCACTACTTGTCATTTGCTCAACGTTTATCCTTCAGTGTTGGCCATGTGTTTAACGATTTATGCGCTTCTTTTTGGTTCACGTATCTACTGGTTTTCATGCATCTTGTAAATGGCTTCGAAAGTCAAACTGCCGGAACTTTGATGTTGGTTGGTCAGTTGGCGGATGGAATTGCGACACCTTTCATCGGGTTGGAGTGTGACAAGAGTTTCAACTGGTGGTTGTGTAAATATGGTCGACGCAAGACTTGGCACTTAGTCGGAACACTTTGTGTCTTATTGAGCTTTCCTTTTATATTTCATTTGTGCATATTTTGCGAAAATTCACCCGAAAAATCACAAATTGTCTATTATTCCGCTTTCATTGTGATATTTCAATTCGGCTGGGCAGCGGTGCAAATATCCCACTTGTCTCTCATTCCCGACCTCACGCCAATCTCATCTGAACGAGTCGAATTAAACGCAATGCGTTATGCGTTTACAGTGATTGCCAACATTACTGTATTTATCTTGATGTACATTACTCTTGGAAATGATGACCCTAACTCCGTAATTAATCGCCATGATGCAACTGCTTTCGAAGAAGTTGCTTTTCTTATTCTTGGAATTGGGCTGGTTTTCTCCACTCTTTTCCATATTGGTGTTCGTGAGGCTCCAAACAATGTACAGAGAATCGCCTCTCCTGAATCACAGATCGATGCTTCTAGCTCGAACTTGGTGGAAACAGAGAAATCCATGTCTTGGAATCATTGGTTTAAAGAATCTCAATTCTACAAAGTGGCTTTGCTTTACATGGGCACTAGATTGACCATCAACTTGACTCTTGTCTACATTCCAAATTATTTGCAAGAGACGCTCCATATGCAGAAGGTATTTTAAGTTATGTTACTGACAAGAGTTATTTTAATATTCTTTGACCTGTAGAAAAGCGTTGCATATATTCCTTTGACCATTTACATCAGCGGTTTCGTGTCTTCCTTTCTAATGAAATACATTAACGTCAAATTAGGGAAAAGAGTATTATTCTGCTTACATAATTCATTTGTAAATAGCATTTTTATTTTTCAGCTCACATATTTCTTCGGGGCGTGTTTGTCTCTTGGAGCTTGCACTTGGATATTTTTTGGAACAGACCCAAACTTTAAAAAATTCGGCATCTTCGGAGTGTCAGTCGTAATCGGTCTATCGAGCACCACAATTTTGATCACTAGTCTGGCCATCACCAACGATCTCATTGGACGCAATACAGTTCGTCTAACACTTGTCTTGACAATGAACACCTAATTTCCTTTGTTCTACTTAGGGTAGCGGTGCATTTGTTTTTGGAGCAATGAGCTTAGTGGACAAAATTTCAAATGGAGTCGCTGTGATGGTGATCGAGAATTTAAAACCCGATAAGTGAGTTATTCGTTAAGTTTATCCAATTTCTGATGATTGTTCCTTGCAGGAGCTGTACCACTTTATTTTGCCATTATTACTACCGCAATGTATTGACATTCGTGTGTGGGGGAGCAACCACAATTTCTCTCATTGCACTGGCTTTGATGTCGAACCGAAAAATTGGCCAATTGAGTCGCACAAATGGTGATTGAGTACTCTATATTGTATTAATTGATATTTCTAATCATAATATATTTAATTTACTCATTAATCTAATTAATTAATTACTCATTAACAAATTTATTTATAATCATAATCTAACTGATAATTGAACAAAATCCTTCAAGTTTCTAACTTAGCTTTGGTTTCCGACAGCTTTTCGACAAATCGACTCGATCAATCGAAACCTACGCGATGAGCACACTGACTATCCTTCACTGTCGTCTCCTTTGCTTACCACTCACGACGACTAGTCTTACTTAATTGCCTACTTCAAACCGATGTGATTCATTAGTTTCACTTGTTACTTAAATTATAAATCATTAATAAATTGTTTTATTGAACTATTTGTAGCTGAATCATTATTTTGAATCAAAAGAAAACTGTGAAACTTGTGCTATTCAAGTTGAATTATCACAGTGGAAACAAATAAAAGCTGACTATGAATCAATTTGTGTTTTATTTGTCTAATCCTAGATGGCTCTACTAAAACCATATCATTCACTTAATCTTCGAAAGTAAAAACTGAAATTTAAGCTGTAAATGGCATTTATAAATGTATTTTACACTGAATAGTCCTCTTTTTCTCACAAATCGATTCTATTGCCTCAATGCTCCCATTAAATATTCCATGGAAAAATGGAAATATCTTCCTGTGTGACTTTATTGTGATTGATTTAAATTGAATTTCAATGGGATCAATGTGTGTGTGAAATTGGCAAGACAATGCATCTTGAGAAAATTAAATTTGTCAAAACAATTCGACATTGAATCATTCTAAGGACTGAGCAGTGTGGAACAATGTGGCTTAAAGCAATGTTGTGCAACATACATAGGAAACCGTTCTTTGGTTATGGTGCATTAGGCGACCTAATGGTTTGAGAAACAGACAATCAAGTGGCGTTTGTGCTGTCCATGGAAAGTGGTCATAGACAAACACGTCGAATTTGCATGAGGGCAACTCGTTGCGGATAATTGTTTGGTTTCACTAATTTTCTATTACTGCTACCTAGGAGCTTTAGAGGCAAACGTGAGCTCAGAAGCTACAGAATGACATTAAAAGCTACTAAATGGATCGCTAATCGTACCGTGGCGAAACGTTAGCACGCAATCGATTGGCACTGGTTGGGACACTGCTGCATCGGCAGACCACTCACCGCAGCTGCCTTCAAGTCCTTTGTAGTTGGCACGAAAAGACCCAGTTAGGCCGGACAGTAAAGATCTGGCACATCAAACAGAGATGATCAGCCATCGTGGGCTATTGTATTGTACTCGAACTAATGAGCCACTGTGTTACATGAGAACTAGTGTAGCTCTATTTGGTCGCGTGATTCATTTCATAATTTATCGAGGATGCTCTCTGTCAGTTCTGATCGTAGCAGTGACATAGACTCAATGAATCGAACAATGGATGGAAGTGGCGGTGGCAGAGAGACCCAGCCAGACGCATGTCGAATCGAGTCTCAATAAGCAGATAACACTCGAGTGGAACAATTGTCTTCAATGGCCTTCGTGGCACCGACCACCTTCTCCAATGTCCGATCGGCAAGTGTTGCTCTAAACTTAACAAGGCCAGATCCCTTGCCTATTAGTCATGGCACTTTTATTACACTATCTGATTTATTAACGTAAATAAAAAATGCATCCAATGACTATTTCCTCTGTTCAAACCCATACCAATTTACCCAACTACCAAGACGAAGCAACGTGCCAAGTCGTTTGTGTATCTTACTGTTGATGCAACATTGTCATTTCTCATTATTTAAAATAAAGCTAATTATAATTTGACTCGATCCATAGCAAATCGAGTGTGTACGATTTTGTCGCAAAGTATGCCAACAGTGCTAACAGAGGATGCGGCTTAACAAACACTTATGAACCAGATGGCAGTGACTTAGCGAAGTGCGAAGCAATTTGGCTGGTGCACCTTGTCAGTCAGGTGACCTCAGGTCTTATCTGTGCGAGCCTCTCTTACAATTTATGAATTTTTATCCAAGAATGACTTTTCGATTTATGAGTTTGCGGCTCAATTCTGGTATTTTTACTGGCATCTAGTGTGGTGTTAACTCGATTACTGAAGATTAGTGGTGACTGACCGAGTGGTCGAGCGGAATAGTCACTGAACCGCCCCTTTCGCGCCTTCATTGTCTCCGGCAAAGCAATTTGTTTGTGTACTGCCAGGTCGGCATCAGCAGGAGCGGATCCCTGTTGTAGCACCTGTGTCGGTGTTCGGTGTTGTCCTTATCTCCCAATGTATCGCATCTTAGCCTTGTTCGGCACTTTCCTTATGGCGGTAGGGGGTTCGCGGCTCCATGCCAAAAGTGCCGAACATGAAAACAAACGACGCTGAGTGGCATTGTAAGCTTTGCAGAGAGGCCATTTGGCCAATTCATTATTGGCAGGCAATCTATCTCCTTAATTCGATATATTTCACGGCACGCATTATCACTGCTTTCCTCTTCGCTTTATTCACTTGCCATTTTGATCTATTTATCACACTTTTCAATTTAAATCTTCTTTCATTTAGACCGAATAATTCAATCCAATTTGCAAAGTCAAATGAAATGAGCTTAGCTTTAATTAATTTTGTTGTTCATTGAAATTCTTAATTTATTGACTTTAGCAACGATTACGCTGATTAAGTGGCCAAGACAGTTCGCTAAGACAATACACCAAGTGAACCATTATTGAATAGAGCATTATTGGACAACATTAGTGCCGAACGAGAGCACTGGCACATCGATTCGGCAAATGTTCTGTTCACCTAGTGAAAGCTCAGGTCATGCAAAGAATAGTTGTCCAGAAGAGAGCAATAAGCAATGAATGTCACTAGTATGATTTATCACTCGGCTGGTGTTGGCTTTGTGTGCTAATTAATTTAGAGCAAGACCACTCAGTGGCAATACATGAATGTTGCCTCTCGGTCCAGGTCTAATCGATTGTTGGAGTGTTCACTTGTGTTCGTGTTTGTTTGTTTGTCCCTCTGCTTTGTCCATTGGATCGATTGGAGCGGTGTGAGTCTATTATTAAATAGCCATTCAACTCAACCCTGTGCCGTGCTCTATTACGCACTTGTAAAGGCAAAACTTTGCCTTAATTTACACCCTTCCAAGTGTATCACGCTAATAATGTGGCAACTCGCCTAGTTTTATTTGATTTGCTTTACATTTCGGTGCAAGTTGATATTCTTGGTAAAAGATCAAGCTCGGCACAGCGAGAAACCCTACTGAGCAGGCAAACAAAAAGGCCCATAAAGACTCGCATGTCCACCTCCTAGGGCAAAACACCTGAGCATTCTTGGTCGAGTCAATGTGTGGTGAACAGTAACTATTGCCAATTGGAAGCAACGCAAATGTATCGAAATTATAAGTGAATGCTCACACGCCTTTGTTTGTCTCACCATTTGGCAATTAATATTGACACTTCAACCGAGAATAAACAGTCTAGTGATGCATCGAAATGTTTGTTCAGGCAATTCTTAATCGCATAGAATTTCTGCACAATGGCAATAAGTACAGTCAATTCGTGTAGAGTTGAGTTGCATCCTCACCTAGATATCAGCCAGGTCACAAGCTAAGTGGTCAGAATCGAGTCAAAATAATCTTTTAATTTATTACCATTCAAAGTGTAAATTGCCATTTGGCTCGTAATCAGCTTTGTGAATTACAAAGTGACTAATTTTGTATATCGCAAACAAGTCTAATAAGGCACAAATCAAACACAGCAAATCTCCTTTGAAGCCATGTACCGATTTGTTTGGATGTATTCACTGACATTGTGAGTTGTGTTTGCAGCTAATGGCAGTGTTGTTGTTTGTTACCACACATACGATCAGGTAATCACAAGTTTGGTTTGCCTCTCAGACCAAGTGTCATTAAGGCAAGCTTATGATTAAACCAAGTGACTCTCTAAGGCAATTCCATTAAATGTTGCATTGTTCAAATGCACCAGTTGGCACGAAGCCAATGCAAATGTAAGTACAATCTGATCTCTCATTGCACATCAATGAGTGCAATTGTTCATGTTGATGGTTCTTTTACTATGGTTTGGTTTCACTGTTCAGGCAGTTCAGTAGAGAACTCTTTCCGTTTTGGTTGTTTGGCACGGAGTGATCGTATCGAGCTGGGAGAGGTAAGTAACTAACTGGAGAACTCATTAATAGCTATACTTGATTTGCGTGCACATCGATCCAATCAGCGCTATTTATCGCCAATTGGTGCGTACTTTGTAACTCTGACAGGCAATTTATTTGGAAAACAAGGCCTCGAGCCGACAGCCAGTCAGAATGACGGTGAGCAATGAGAGAGAGAGAAGACATGTCTTGCAACCAAACGAAATTGACCATTCTGAGCCATTGAGCGTGCACAAGAATCAAAGTGCAAAATGGAACGAAAACAAATTGCCACCAGATTGGAAGCGAAAGAAATTAATTAAAGCCAAAATAGTAATTGAAACTGCAAATGTGAAATTAATTTAGCCGTGCGTGTCACTGCAAATGACTTTCACACATAGAGAGCAACTCTTAGAGGGAAATCAATTAGAAGAAGGCCAACAGAGACAGACAATTAAATGGCAGTCAGAGCGGAGAATTAAAATTCATTAAAAGCTAATTCATCAATCGGCGGTTGGCCATCAGGCCATCAGGTAGGTAGCTGTCCGGACTCCGGAGAGTTGATTGTCTGGCTGTCTGTCTGCTCAGTGTCATTCACTGGCAGTCGGCCATTCATGCAAACACTCGTTTGTCATTGTGTGCTGAGTTGGTTCGTTTTGTCTTATTGCCATTTGCATTTATCGAGTATCGCCATTATTTGCTCATTACGTGACTTCCGTTGCGAGTCATCTACAAAGTGTAACATTCGAAACAACAAGTCGAGTGATTCCACGCAATGACATTGTTCTCACTGCTCTCGTTGTTCTCTCTGCACCGCAAACAAGCAAACAAGCCGGCCAGAGCGCAGTAGCAACTCGTCGGCCTGTTTATAGCCGCTATTAGCATCATTAGGACATCATCAGTTGTCTTTAGTGCTCTTTAATTATGCGAAGACAAAGCCGCGAATCATTTCGGTGGACGCTTGCCTTCCATTTGACCAAGTGATATCTGCTGCCCGAAGTGTTTGCCCGTCTGTTAATAACGCTCATCTCCAGGCACATCCACTCATCGGTCCACTTGTGCACATGAGAATGAGTGCCGCACAAGCATTTACAATTACAAGGAGTCCATTGTTCATGGCAATAGATTCTGAATACCGAGTTTTACTTTATATTCGTCAGTCAGTCACAACAAACCACACAATCTAGTTTAACATGTGCTATTTTACTATTTTATTGACAAATATTTGCTTATAAAGATATATCGATTACGTTTCACAGTTGAAATTTTTGAGGCGATTATTAATTGTACAACAATAGCGATATTCAATGAGATTTTAAAATTAAATAATTTAGAACAAGTTGTACTAAGAATTGAGACCAAACATAACATATGTTGCGGTATAGTGTAGTTTGAGCTGCACAGATGACTTAGGTCACAAAGGAATCCACAACATTCTAGAAAATGTCTGTTGACAGTGAATTAATGTGTTTGTGTGCATCAGGTGGAATAATGTGGTAACAATGTAATGTAATGGCAATAAGGTAATAATGACGACCAGAGCTAAGGTGATGATTAGCTAACAATTGCTGTGCAGTCAGAGAGAAGTACACCGCGGCCGTGTTCTTTGCTGTTTGAGCGTTTTTAGTGACTCGCTCAAATGTCAACAATCTGGAGTTGTTGCTTTCAGTTGCCACTTTGAATTGTACCATTTGGGTAATTACATAAGCACAGACAACTGAGCGACAGGTAGAATGACAGAATAGCCAGTGGAGCAACGAACCAATGTGTCATTTTGAACGCTTTGGTGCCATTTGACATTGCCCGTGGTAGTCTGGCGCACTATTCCGACACCTAAGCAGACACAACCATCAAATTACTGACGCATTAAGCATTTTGTTTCAATATTTGCCTAGCGTCAACAAACACGAAATTAGCCACCGACAGGAGAGGAAGCCACTTGCGTTATTTAAATTAATTTGCTTTCCCAAAGTGCAGTCATACCGACAGCCGCACCGAGTGTCGCGATTAGCATGCAAATGACTGCTCACAGTGCCATTCCACTCCAAACAACTTGTCGTTAATTAATTTTGCGATCATTAAGTACGCTCATCGGTGAACCAAACACAACTACAACATCGGCGAGATAAGAGACTTGTCAAAGGAATTGTCCACTTTGTGGGAAATGCACAATCACCAGTGGCTTCTGGTGGTGTTGTGCTCGGTCAATTTGACGACCACAACCTGGCCAGCCAACACATGCGATGCACTCCAACGCAGAAATGCTTACCCGCAATTCGGCTGCATGCAGTTCCCGAACACATCGTTAGCATGTTAGTTGGTAGACAGCGAGATCACTTTTAGAAAGCATCATGGTGATTGCATTGAAATATACTGAAACTAATTGGACAAATGTAGTGATTTTATTGTGTCGTGGCGACATGCGCCCACCACAGTGTATTATTTTTATAACATTCAAAAATACAATTTGTTCAAAAACTCAATGGCCAAACTGTAAACTATTTTTGAAATAGTTTGTACAAGTAACGACAATTGATCGGTAAGATGACTGGTGCTGTATTTGTATGTCTTTTTAAGCGAAGTGCGTTAATATTTAATTTACTATGGACCTTTGCGATTTGAAAAAGAGCAAATATTTGAATTCGAATGGCGTAGAGTAATTGCATTTTGACTATAAGGTGCAATGTCAATTAATTCAACTCATTGTGCCAGTGGAGATGGTTGTATGAGTTGTGTTGTGTTTGCCACTCTGGCCGCCAAACAGATCATTACGCTGGCACAGGGCAAGTGAATGTGGCGAGAACAAATTTGCCACAGTCAGTTAATTTATCTTTATGAGCAATGGGTTCACTCTAAATATTTGAATTGCGGCTGTGAGCAATATAAAATTAGACCTATCAAAAGTCAATTGTGTTAGTCGGCTGTATAGGCGCGCCGGCAAGTGGCCTCGCTCATTTGCATATTGCCCATTACGACCATTCACATTAGAATGCACTGATCACCGCAATCATATCGCATTGCGATCAAGTTGGCCTTTGTTTTGTTTTCGCCGCGCAAAATCGATGATCGACTTGACGGCGAGAGAACAATCGAAAATGGTATACGAATTAAAAGTTTGCCGATCTATAACGGGAGACGATAGAGATCGAATACAAAATTGCCGATTGCAGGTTGAACCACTGAAGATCACAGATTGAAGATTGATTGTGCTGCCAGTTGTGTAGACGCGTGCCTTTGTGGCTCATTCCGAACGGACCGGTCGGGCTCCACAGAAACAAACTCCACTCGAATGCAAACACAAGTGCCACTATCCTCACTCAGAGTCACTCCTGAGCCGTTCCAGTGGGCAACATTCTACAAAGGGCAATGTAATTCGATTTGCCTCTGAGAAAGTGACAAGTGAACCATAAAAATAAAACACTCAGTCCGTGGAGGCGAGAATCTCTCGGTGAAGTCACCAAAGCGGTGGAAGCAATCAGAGAGCAGTGTGGAAGAATTGGTTGTTGCCTTTGCAGGCAGTGCTTTCGCACCAAGCACAGACAAGAAGTAGAATAGCTTGATCATGCCACTGGCACAGTCTAGTGATTATTGATATATCCTGTCATTACTGCAGTACCATGGCGCTGACACAGGTACTGCCTGCTCATTTGTTCCACCATTTCTCATCACTTGATAATAATAGTCGATAAAGCACCTTTCGATCATTGCCATCGAACAGCTCTAGACGAAACAATCCACACTTAATTAAAGTGGTCATTTGCACTCATTAGTCAAACTCAGATGTGGCTTAAGTCAAGTCTAAATGGAATCTATCGAGTTTGACAATTCCTGTGTCGGCTTGAGACTATTAAAATGAATCATTTCGTGCTGCATTGTCGGAAACAACTTAATCTCGCTGTTTTGACACGCTACACTTGTCGGCAATAATTTCATAAATTGCCGTTGCACTGAAATTTAAATTTGGCCAGTATGAATAAATTCGTCGATTTAAAATTAAAATCGATCATGCCATTTGCCTGGGCTGACACAACGTTGTGCCTGGCCAGATTAATCACAGCCAACTAGCGACGTCGATAGGCCATTGGGAGCACATTCCAAATATAGATTATTTGCCGCACATCGAGTTGCATGTCTTACTGGGCAACGAGATAAATTACGTTCGCCACATGCCGACAAAGTACGTCCCAATCCATTCACTAGTTCATGCCATCCCGAGTCCATTAATCTGCACTATACGATGTTTGCAATGTTTCTGTGCAAACACAAACACAAATTGCCATGTTCCACTCGATCATTACAACTTATAAGTAGCCATTCACAACTGCCATGATGAATGACACTCGATAATTAGCTCCAAGTTAATGTCCGCAAATACACGGCAATTATATCTCAGGTAGATGACATAGACACATGTTGGGTAAACTGTGATTCGATGTACTCAATGAAGTGCTCTCAATCGGTGGTCAAATTCCTTCACTGACCGACAATTTGGCACTTTGCTTTGTTGTTTTGAAAAGGCCTGTCAACAAGCTATGGTAATGGCAATAATCGATGCAAGCCTATGTCTCCGCATAAAATCAATTAAATACAAATGACAGAAGCGCTGCGGAACAGCAAACAGCACATTTATTCAAGAATGCAGATCTCAATAAACAAACCATTAGCGCAATGTTGCAGGCCAGTGGCCGAGCCAGTGCAAACGGCGCCTAGCACGGAGCTCGTTTGTGGAGTAGGAACGGTGGATCAGAGTGGTCTGGATCCAGTTGCAGTGTCATAACAAGCATTCATAACAGGTGCCATTATTACTTCATTAGGCGATGATGCGCGCCCAACAGCAAGACGAGCAGGCAAGCTTGGACCGAGTCAGCATCCTCAGTGGAGTGGTTTGAACAAACAAGCCGAGTGCAAACACAGAGGTGGTCCTTGCAGTGGGGAGCTAGTAAGTCGAACTGCCTCAAGCTGCTCGTAATTGGCTATGCTTGCCCACTCAGAGCAGCTTTCACTTGTTCAGAGCGCCTCTTGGTACCGCCCAAAGGTCTTGCCTGGATCGAAACGAGCGCACACTGCCACGCTGCGAAGTCGCACAGACTAGCGGACTAGTGCGCCAGAGTTCGAGTAGGAAAAACAAACAGGATCGTCGGTGAAGGCGAAGAACGCCTCGCTGCAAAACCTACAAGTCAAGTGCCGTGCAGTTGGCATAAACACACAAAGCGCCATTCGATCCATCGACAGCTCTCTCAAGGTGTCATGATGAATGAGTTTGTGCGCTACTAAGCGAACACTATTTGCGCTAGTGACCACACTCCGCAGTCAGCAACGTGAGCACAGTGATCACAGTCGAAGCAGTACGCCGTCACTATCTATGCATCGGGTGACTTCAACTAGAAATATCGCCTCGGCGGATCTGTCGCCAAATTGTCGTCTGCACACTCGTCTCTGTACATAGTAACCACTCGAATCTCGCCTCTGTGCTACCGTTCAGCTTAATGTCAGTTTCGAGTGAAATTGCCACTTGAAAACAACCTTTATTTGTTGTGCTTGTTTGTCACTTTGTTTCCATTCACCGAGTTACAAAGTCAACATGCCTCGGCCAGGCCGAAGCACTTACGGTGATCAGAAGCCGCCATATTCGTACATATCGTTAACATTTATGGCAATTCAAAGTTCAGAGGAGAAAATGCTTACTCTAAACGACATCTACAAATTCATCATGGACCGTTTCCCTTACTACCGCAAAAACACTCAACGGTGGCAGAACTCGCTTCGACATAATCTCTCCTTCAATGATTGTTTCATTAAAATTCCGAGAAGGCCAGATAAACCCGGAAAAGGAAGCTATTGGGCGTTGCATCCCAACTCAGGTGATATGTTCGAAAATGGTAGTTTTCTTCGAAGACGAAAGCGATTTAAGCTCAACTTAAAAGTGAAAGAAGCTACCAACCATGTTCTGTCTGAATTGAAGAATTACGATTCGAACAGTATTCACGATAAGACCAAGACTAAGGTCGCAATAACTATGAACGAAGACAGAGAAGAAAGTGATAAAATATCTGATTTATCTAAGTCACCCACTCAAAAATCACCTAAACAATCATTCTCAATCGAGCATCTTATTGGCCCAGAAAGGGAATCTCCCAAATCACGAATCAAGCCGGAACAATTGTCATTGATCACTTCTGAAGCCGCAACAGCAGCCGCAATCCAAGCAGCACTTAGCATGTCGAATCCACTCTTATCTGGTCATTCATATAGAAATCTATTCCGGGCCGGCTTACCGGCCTTTCCCGGCACTCCTACCACAGTTTCGTCTTCAATGTCGCCAATAAGCCCATTAAGCTGGACCTCGCCATATACGGCAGTGGCTGCAGTTGCCGCAGCATCATTATCACAGCTTAGTGGCGGTAACATAGTTGGCAGCACTCCCATCCCATTTTCGACCGAATTTCCGCATCTCTTCAGTCTGGGCAACACGGCTAATGCAATATCAGCAAATGTTTCTCCATTCGGACCACTCAACCTCGGCAATCTCGGCAACCTTTCTCTACGTCACAACTTCCTGCAGAATATCCCTCAGTTTCAAACTTTTGCGGCTGCTGCAGCGGCTGCAGCCTCAGCAGCACAAGCAGATCACACTGCTGCTTTGTTGCGAGCTGCCGGATCGGCAAACCTGACACCTCCACCGAACTCGACACCTTCTCCACCAGTGCGCGTCGATTCTGCAAGTAGTCACACTTCAAGCAAATCGCTCGATATCCTTTCGGAACGATCATTCCAATAGCGTTGTATATAGCCATTGCTCGATAGATTGCTTAGATAGAAACAGTTTGCTCTTGTGTAATTGCCCAAAGCATTTAGCCCATTTCGGCAGCTGTACAATAGTTCAGATCTATTGGCGAGTTTACATTCTAATGGCTTGTCGATTGCGATCGCCATTATGATTACAGTCCTCATCTCATCTCGGAATTGTCTCACTTGGTTGGCATTAATAACTCATTTGCAAGTCGTAAGAGGTGAAAAGTGTTTTGAAGTTTGTCACCGTTGACCTTAAATTGTAAAGATCGAGTGCACGAGCACATGACTGGCAATGCATCGTTTGAAGACTCGTCTGTTGAGTAAGCATGTAGAGAAATCAGTAGACCGGTGTGCCACTGGTGTTCTACTGGACCGACAACGATCGACATGTACTTTGTATATACTTGATATTATCGATTATTTATTGTGTCGTCATTTGTCTGGTTCAGTAGAATTGTAATTCTCTTGTGACTATAAATAAAGTAACTTTCGTGCTTGTTTAACTCTCAACTGTCTTGGTTCGATCAAGATATGATTGCTTTTGATTTGTTTGGCTAGAGTCAAGCCGTTGAACCTGTGCAAAGTGGTAAGTGCAAGTGCAGTACTTGGAATGGCTCACTAGCAAGACATCTAAATTATTGTTGACAACCAATGGTGTCCAAGGCAACCACTCTAGTGTCACCATTCCGAATTGATCATCGAACCAATCGCATATAGGCAGTGCACTAGTGAACGAAGGCAATCAATGCGCCACTAGATTGCCTCAGTCTAACATTGAGATTGCCAACTGCCTCCACTCTATAGAGCACTGAGCCAAACAAATAAGATTTCTGATGGCAATTTATATCGAAAGATACTAGCACAAATTATAGAGCCGCCACTAGGACCATTCTGGCGTGAGAGTTCGTTCAAATTTAATCTATTTCAGACAACTCCCGTCCATTACGAAATCGCTTTCTTACAATAGCAACAAATTGGCCACTGACAATGGCAACGAAATTCAATTTTCTGATCTGCTTCAGCACGTTTGAACTATCGGGGCGCTACTCGCATTGCCATATTGATTGGACTGCTTCAGCGCAAATGCAAACAAAGGCAGCCAATAGAATTGTCATTCTGTGACGATCGATGGTACCATAATGCAAACAACATCGTACATGTCAACCGCGCCAATGATCAAGAAAACAACTGAGCACTGCTTGGCAAGTTGGCACTTTCAAGTGTTCGCTGAAGAGCAACAAGATGCAACCATAGACTACCACCGAGGAGTGAGTAGATTGTAAATTGGTGGCGATGAAGGCCAATCTCGCCAATTCACTTGCTGGCTGTTCAACGATCGGTGAGCACGATCGATCGAGTCGAACTGGCCTTTTGATGCCGCCGAGACTCACAAGAGCCGACACTAGCCTGCAGTTAGGTGCGATAATTTGTTCGTTTAATAAACCTACCTCATCATCTGTGGTCATTACACAGGCAAAACAAAGCCGTCCGTGTGTACGGAATTGCACTCTCCAAAGGCAGACATATACGCGAGGGGCACTGAGCGAGGCTAATCACTTTCGGCCGATCGAGCCCGCAGCACATTCGGTTGGTCATCATAATCGGCCATTCTCACAAAATTCTACTCCACTTGTTCATTTACATCACCGCCATAATTGCCGCCACTCAACTAGCCAAATTAAAAGCACTCCTTGGTGTGTGCTCTCCAAATGTGTCTACTTTCGCACTTGGCAAATTAAAACAAGTTACAATTTGGCTTTGTTTTGTCCGCTTATTAGTGCACGTTATTACTTATTAGAGCCTGTAGAGAGGACAACAGCAGCGCGGCACGTATCTGACACCGAGCTTACCAGTTGCCAGTCTGTTTGTCCATACAAATAAGCTCTATTAATACAAATACGATTGTGCTAACACAGCAGCAAAGTGCTCTATAATAAATGGCTTTGTTTGCAATGCCACTAAATAATTAGCCATCTGTCCGTTCGCCGGTGTAATTGGCACCGGACAGGCGGCCGCAGCACAACTAACAAAGCATCTCAGGCCACAACCAGCGAGGACATCCTTTTGCAGGCACAATAATTATATGCTTGCAGGCTTGTCTGCACGTACCCTCGGCAAACACCATTGCCATAGCAGTCAAACAAAGCAACACCAAGTCGAAGCAAATCATAAGAAACCAGTCAATTGCAGCACCAAATAAATAAATCAAATTAGACAAATTGTACCCAACACCAACAAACATGACCAATCGAATAGCGTCTATTCCAGTAACCAGAAAACTTTAATTATAAAAAATAGGTATTGATGCTTAATTTTTTTTTCTTTCTGGTTTGATTATTATTAATTATTAAGGTTGACGAGGGTTGTTTTATAGCGGCATCTACAGCCGGTAGTAATTAGTGACATTCATCGATGCCTAGAATCGATCATTCGAAACAATCTATTCTTGGATCAAACATTTAGCTTGATGTTACATAACTGATACAGATATGACCATATTTTTAATTGAGTGAAAATAGTTGCAAACGAGTGATCTTCAGCTCTTCAGTTACACGAAACAGATCAACGAGACTAACTGAGCTAGACGTCTATCCAAAAAATGGCAATGCAAATCACTTTCGATTGATTAACGTTAATAATCGTGCAAAAATGGTCATTGAATGAAAGGTGCCACCAGAAGGTGGACAAATGTAACAACTCGACGCCATTTGGTTGCAGTGCACAACCGTTGCACAAAGTAACTCTATAGAGACTAATTGTTTGTTACGCTGTCAGAGCAATTTGGTTTGTTTGTAATCAGACCACAAGTCTCCATGGCAATAAGACAAACTAAATGCAAATAGAGCAAAACAATCAATCGAGCTGACGAATACTTCAGTACAATTCAATTTTCCTACTACAATTGAATGCACCAATGCGAACTATTTAAATAACATGTAGTCAGTTGAGTTGTGCACAAGTAAACAATTGCTTTCTGTAAGTGGCCACTAATTGACTAATGAACTTGGCAAATTAGGCAATTGGTGATAACCCTCTAGCAAGTATGAGTAATCTGCTTCTGATACACCGCGTGGTGTGCAGTCTGCGCAGTGCAGATAATGGCATTGACTTGCAAGTTGGCTGTCCTTTCAGTAAGTTGAGTTAGTAGAGTCACTGCTCGGTGTCCATTCATTAGCTAACTGTTTGGCTTGGTCAGCCACTGGAAAGAGACTTGGTCAAAAGCACTAGTGACTTGTGCACAATTTGCCTGCAACGATCCTCCTCTTCAATTGGTCGTTCTGTTTGGCTAACTTTGGTTCATTTTCAATGCAAAGGTGATTGCATGAGTCACAGGCGCAGAAGAGGCACAGTACAGAGACACGCGAGCGCGCCTAATGAATTAAACAAATTGATGGTCGCAAATCAAATTCGGCGAACGTACCTAGTCAGTGGTCATTAGTTCGATCAACGATCAGTATTCAGGGTATTGAGCTTTGAATTTTCCACCACTAACGAGCCACTGCCACCATAAGCCAACTGTGCTTGTGGCTATATTTAGGATTCGAGTCAATTAATTTATGGCTTAATAACCCGGGTAACGCATAACATGTCCAATAGCGTAGAATGGAGCAATGCTAGTAGGCAGTGACTATCCACTATCCACAAAGCTAGACTTGCCGTTGTCGGCAGCGTAATAGGCAGAAACTTGTCAAAAGATCCATTAGTGGAGAGCAAACACAAACACGGCGACAGTAAACAAAATCAATCAGACAACAATCGAATCAATGGCAATTGAATCAAGTCGCATTTGCATTGAGGCCGCGTAAAGGAAGGCAATCAACTTCCCGAGTGAGACAGAATATCAACACAAATGGAATAATGGCACAGAGACAAGACATTAATCCTGATGTGCACATTGCTCATATTGCCATTGGCATCCGTTCGGCACAGACTATGCCCGCTCGGTGCCACCGACTATGGGTTATGGTTATAGTCCCGAAAGGAAATGGTAACATCGAAGTAGACTACCACAAGTGAAGTGGCAATCTAATGATGATGACAGTTATAATGATGCAGATAATAACAATAATTCGACGAAACCACTTCTGTCAGAGCGATGACAATGACAACAATACAATTAAGAAATGACGAAAATCATTTGCAAGAAGAATCGCAAAACAATGACAATAGAGACATGATAGAAGCTCATTTGGCCTATTTGAATAGATGCCTCAGTGGCTCTCAAGTCAGTTGTCGGTGTAGTGAGTGATGACACCCGAGTGCGCCCATTAGGTGGCTAATGTGGAGTCTCACTCACCAGAGCAGTATGGCGTTGTCTGCTCCAGAGTTGGCCCAACCATTGCCACAGGAGACACAGTCGAACTATATACAAATTGAACACTGGACATTAGACACTTCGCTAGACACTCATACATTCAACAGAGGACTACATGTAAACAGTTCGATGTAAGGCTATTTGGCCAAATGTTTGTTTGTTCATTAGTCTGATGTGACTGACTGTGCGTGCATGCATCCTATAACAATGAAACAATGGCCACAATAGACTGTGTCTATATGGTCGTAATGGAGTGATGCTGCATCATTTCTGCTCGCTGTTAGCATGCTGGCCAACTTGTTGTCTTGCCATGCTGTTTGGCCTTCTTTGCCGTAAACTGCGAAGAGTCACAAAGAGTGCAATGATGCAGTGCTGAGTGTGGTCAGTGTGGTGAGTGTTGTTAGTGCTGTGAGTACGTTGTCATTGATTGAATAAAAGCAATTACCACTGCTTAAGTCATTACGAGCTATTGGCAAATAGAATGGCACATGACAACACAAACATGCACAATCCTCGGATAACAATGTAAATTATGGACCTGATGAAAGGTTTCTTTGTTGAGTGTCAGACTTATTTATTATTATATCATTAGGACATTAGGACAGTCGATTATGAATACTAATAGCCTTAATGATAATACTGGACGATCATATCGTCATGTTCAAGTGTACAAGTGTATGGTCACATTAGATTAATGGCAACAATTACGAATGCTATCGCAATTATTCTATTGTATTAATGAGCGAACAACAATGGACATTTGCGGGCAGAAATCGCATCGCGAGATTACTTCCATCGTTCGTAGCTATTTTTATTCATTACTGAGCACTTGTTAGTGAAGCACTTGTTTGTTTGGCCAACACAAAATGGCACAATAGATTGCAAATGTAAGATCGGACCAAACTAAACGAAAACGACTAAGCCACAAGCAAGCACAACATAAACATCGAGTTAGGTGTTACTCAATTTAATTGTCCCACCGATTCAGTTTGGCCACTCGCAGCTCATGAAACGACCGTTTCGCGGTGGCACTGAAAGCATTCTCTTGTTGGCTCAATGAATCAAAATGCTAAATCTGGAAGTGTAATTGTTATTTAATGTCAGTGGAAAGCATCGATTTAATAAGCAAATTGTTTTCATTAAATATCCATTAGAGAGGGCCAAGAGAGAGAGAGAGAGAGAGAGAGAGAGAGAGGCAGAAGTTCTACCAAAGACTTTATTGCCGTATTGGTTCACGAATTCTCAATTATTTGTATGGCGCAGTCGTTTGTTTGTTACGAGGCTATACTTACACTTGAAAACAGATTACTTCAATCACATTAGATTGAAGCAACTACAATACACTGACAATATGCTGCGGCGGAGACTGACAAAGGCAACTAATGCAACGTAAAGTAATTCCACATTTCATATACAACCATCCAACATTGCACCATTACGGGTCTAATAGTAGTGCATCATGTACTGTGTTTGTGCGATAAACACCGAACAAGCGTTCCCAACAAAACAATTCTGGCCACTTGACCAGTGGCACCATTGGCAAATTCAACTCATGGACGTGTCGCAACCAAGTCAACCAATAGGGCAAGTCGGTGGGAGGCCATCGTTTGATTGAATTGGTCACAGCAACGACAGGACACAACTAGGCAAGCATGCCTACTGCATCGAATTTGCAACTTTTGCACTCGTCCATGCGAACAGTATAGAGCGAACATCCCCAAGAGCGAGCACTAAGAAGCGTAGCTAACGTGGTTCCTGTTACGCAATTAAAGCAACCAAAGCAAACTTAATTAATTCGGCTACTAGTGTTCGGGCTGAATGGTTCGGCTAACACTCTACTCCGCAACTCTCAAAGTCAATGGCAAGTGAACCCAGAGTCAAGCTTACACTGGCAAGTCATAATTTATGGACTCATTAGAGTTGATTTGCTTTGCTTCAAATCTAATTAAACCAAAAACACTGCAAAATAATCGACCACAGTCTTGATCGTTCAAAGATTGATTTCCGTACTCAAGCACATGGACAATGAAATGGTCCAGCGTTGATTTCAATGAGTAGGTTGTTGGCCACTCACACCAGGCAATGTCTACTTATTCACTCAGTAGACATATAGCGGTCGCCTGGGACAACCAAATCGTGGTCTTCAATTCGACCCAATTGCTAGCCTATTTTGGAGCCGATCTAGGTGGTAATGAGGTCGTGGTATGAAAGAATACAAATATTTATTTATTACAAAGTCGTATGAGTGCCACATTGAATGGACACATATGGGATGAGGCTCGCTTTGGACTGTGGCATTTATAAATGAAGGCGCCGATCGATTTGTACAAAACACTATCGAATATCGTCAGACGTGTCAAGACTGACAATTGACCAGCAATTGCATATTGTGGCCGTGTTATGCATAGAGCAGACTGCCCTGTCATTAGCCAGTGCACAATTCATTGAGATATTGGCATTATCATCCAATAATTGCTACTGTGCTGGACAACTCGTCTTCGGGAATCATCAAAATGTTCCGATCAAATGCAGACAAATGACGAAAGCAGCACAGTCTCACGATGGCATTAGCACATATGACTAAACACCGAATTGGAAAATGTATCGAAATGGATCGTTGCCAATCATAATGGCACAAAACGCACAAACTAACACACACCAGTAGCTGACCAATCACACCAATAATGATGGCTTTCGTATTTGTGGTAGCGTGGTCCGTGCAAACCAATAATTTTGTGCAGTGTTCGCTTTGTCAAATTCAGTGTTGCCCAATTCGGTGGCTCTTTCCTGCTGGTTTGTTTGCCTAACACGACTATAATGATACCACTAGCCAACACGAGACACAAATTGGTCATGTCTAGCACGGACTAAGTCAAATTTGGTTCCATTCGAGCAATCACAACATACTTTGTTGAATTATAGAACAATTCCTCTAGTTCAACCTAGTCAATTACCCATAAGGCTCCGATGTGCACTTCGGGATGTAAAGTGTTATCATTGACCGGGCAAATGGGCAAAGATTTTGCAAAGTCAGTGTTGTGGCTAGCCAGAACAAATGTAGCCATTCAAATTGACAGGCCAATCAACAAATGGCGATTGCATCGACGCAACGATGCGAACTGTGCGTGTAAGCGACAATTAATCTCGAATCGAATCTAATTGCGATCACAGCGAGCGGTAAAATGATTGATCCATTGCTTGAACATGTTTGCCGGATTGAGCGACCGAGACCATTATTGATGGCCAGGCACAATGTGGTCTTGTGCCCAATGGCCGCGTTCTTTAATTGACTCTAAATTGTTTGAGTGAGCAAATAGAGCTACGCTAGCACTCACTAGAGCACGTATGCAGCTGAGCCAAATAAAGAATAAATGCATAAATCATTGCCAAGTGCTAGGCAAGTCGGCTCATACGTGGAATTCTTGGCGCACTTGGCCAGATTCATTCATTAGATCGTATCTAAACGATTATCATTATGCGCCTAATACTAGCACGGCTCGGAGGCTTTGTTTGTCCGTCATCGAGCCGTCAGACCGACAAAGATGGTTGGCATTATTTATTAATCCATCTTGTGGCACCGAGTCAGCACCCTACATCTAACCGAAAAGGTGTTGGCCGCTCTCCATCAATCGTTCACCGGACAACATCGCTGCTTTGGCCACTCGGTTCGATGAATGGAGTGCTTTGAATGGCTCCTTGCCCGAACGCACTCACTGGACAAGCAGACAAACAGGCAAACGGCCAATTTATAACTTATTAAATCAGACTTATCTCGCTTATTAATCAATGTAATTGCCTACGAACAAAGCGATCGTCTGTTTGATATAACAAGATCGAGCGAAGAGGCCTCCTATGGCAGAACATTGCCGCAGCCACAGACACGATCGCACTGGGTCGAGCAAATAGAGTGCCGACCAGACCTGTCCGAGTGCAGTCAATACAGATCTGCTTGTAATCTCGCTGTTTTGTTCTGCTTCCTATTAGAGACGGACAATGCAAATGTTTATGAAAGATAAAGCGACCATCTATCAGTGAGTATCGCCTAGCGCAATGGACACCTCTATTTAGTAATGCTGGCCGCCAAGCGGTCAATAAGCGGTGCACATTCTTGCAGTCAGCGGCTTCTTGTTCTCTCATTATTACCAAATCACGAACACTTCAGTCGGCAACTCAATGATCCGCCAAACACTTTCCACTGTAAGTTCAATTCTAATCAGCATTCGAAAATATTTTAAATTCTTCATCTTGTCTTGACCAGTACAGTCAGTAAAGTTACTCATGGAATCGACCACCTAAATCTGGTGAAACAACTCGGTCCGGTCTATGAGTGAGTTTTTGTTTGCAAGTCAAAAAATATTTTGATTGCCGAATATTATATTATATGAGATTATTGAATTTAGTTGTGCAAATTGTTGCCTCCACTGTCATAATCACTGGCAATTTGATGCACGGAATTGAATGAACGATTACAAACAACATAAATGGTCAGTGAAGTCACTGGTGTTGCCTTCATTCAATTCAATTCAATTTCACGCGAATCCATTCGGACGCTAAATCAGCCGTGGTCGTTGCCCGAGGATAAAGACCATTAATCTTACTTAGCGTTGTATCCTTGTTGGCTCAATAAATGCATAGACAAACAAAGCACACACTAATCATATGGCGACAAGAAAATAAATAATAAATAAACAATTATTTAGTAACTGATTCAGTTGGAATTGCTTTCCACCTCTTCTCGTTAACAAACTAATGCAAGTACTATTACAAATATGTGCTTACTTTGAGTTACACTTTACACTTTACTCGACAGAGGGCAACCAAAGTATTATTATTATCGCTGACTTGTTATGATGACAGTTGATTTCTACAATTAAAGTGTCACAGAATCGACCTGTTGCACAGAGTGGATCAAGCAGTAGATCATCAGCCAAAGGCGACGGCTCTCAAGTTCACATAGTCTCGATCACGGTGTCGAATGTTTCGCACCGCGATCCGTTCATTAGAGACATGCAAAGGTGGCAGAAAGAAGAGACCAAACACGTCTGTGTAGTACAAATAGGAACAAAGCGAGGCCAGGTAATGACGAGATTCTTATCGGAGGCGTGAAAATAGGGAAAATGGTCGGTATTGCAGCAAATGAATGGGCAACTAGTGCCGACACACTCGCGAGTCGCGACGAACAAAGTCGCGTTCAACAGTGCTATCGCATCTGTTTGGTTGTTCTGGGCCTGTGCGGCTGCTTCTTCTCAAGATGGACAAGTCAGGCAAGCTGACCGAACACAGCTTCCCTTTAATGATCGCTTATGGGAAAGTGATGAGAGAGGCACAAATCAATTTGCTGCTGCACTCTTCAGTGACACACTAAGTCGTGCCAACTCGCCTCCAATAGCTAATTAAACGACAGGACCGACCGAACATCCAAATGGCTGATAATCAGTTTGTTTGCTAAAGATTAATTAACACTCACACAAAGGCATTTCAACACTCTGTTGGCAAAATGGCCGGAATTGAAGATACTCAGTGAAAGTGCATTCTGTAATGACCACTAATGACGCAAAGATCAATTAATTATGGTCAGGTACTTCTCGGCCTAACAATACAACCGGCACGATCGAATTTAATTAAATTAACAGACAGAAATACATGTTCGCATCTGGCAATTGAGCTACTATAATTAAATACTGATTTTTGTGGCGAGTCTGACAGAATTGGTATGCACTTGTCTGGTTGTAAACGTGACCATCAAGATAAGATCGGAATTAATCGATTAATCCTCGTGAACTTGTGCGAAGCAATAGAATGTGACTGTCCTCTCGGGGAAATGTCCATAAACCACCCATTCCGTTACTTGGCACTAGTTCACTAGAGATCTAATCCTGAAGTGCGCTCAGGGTGACAAAGCAAGTGATTTGGTGTAAGTAGAAACCAACAGCGAAGTCAATGGCTAAATGACTGGACCGCTCGAATGACAAAGCGACACAAATCACACAAGCGTCAGACTGGAGTGAGTTGAGCTCAACTCTAGAGTGCCTGGAGACCATCGAGGCAGTGCAGTGTTCGAGGCAATCGATCTGCCGAGTCGATGCAATCACTGCGTGAGCATTCTCACTTGTACAATTGTGCAGCGTCCATTCGTCTATTCGCCCATTTGGCCTCATTTATCTGTTTATTTATTCTGCCATCGTGTGGCTTCGAATTGTTTGTAGAAAGAGCAGACGGGCAGCGGCGTTAAATTAGCTCGATCCGAGTTGGAGGGACCGAGAGACTCCCCATTGCTCAAGAATGCCATTTTGACACTTTGATCGCCATTTCTTAGACTGCTTGGCGATTGTTTGTCGATTCTTGTACACCCAGGTGTTGTAGCGTGCGGTGTCAACTTGACAGCTAGTTACATTACCGCTAGTCGAGACTACTCAATTAGCAATGTTTAACACTGCTCGGTGTGCCATTTAGAAAGCAATTTTTCATATTGCCATTTCATGTTTGATTTACCTTTCTCTGCCAATTTGCCTTTATGTTTAGCCGCCGAGCTAATTTCATAGAAGAGAGCGCCTCACTTATCTCCAGGTAAGCTCAAGCCTCGCCCGATACAATCGAACCAACGAACAAGAAGCTTCACAAAATGGCAGTTGACTTTGTGGGCCCAGACAAAACACTTAAGGTCAAGTACAAAGTAAACAAAGCGAGACACTTGCACTGCACCACTCTGAACTCTATGTCCAAAGAAATCGACTCCACTCTGAAAAAAAACATTCGAACCCCTAACTTGTAATGTAAATGTACAGTGTATGTAACTATTGGCTTGCCTCCAGCAGATTCGAACCTAGCAAAAATCACTTTCAAAAGACAACTCGAAAACTCGGTCAAAACAAACAGACCAAAGTGGTCAGTGATGGCACCTTTGACGGCAACATTCAGGACACGTCTTGTCCAATTGAGTGATGCACAACAATTCGACAGTTTAGAGCGGTTTACATGTTCATTAAATTTGAATCGAATCAAAAGGCAAGATGGGACGTATTTGGCTCTTGTGGCAGGCTCGATTAGCATATAAATAAGCCTCATGGTTGTCGAGGGCAAATGCGATGCTCATCAGCTCGCATCGGATCGCTCATCTTCGCAGAGCAAATCAATCAACTCGTCTACTTGAGCGACGTTTTAATTAATTTCCAATGGCCTTTGGCTTTGCCGTTCTGTCGCAACTGTCTTGGTCTGTGGTTCACTTGCCGCCAGGTTGAGCACCATTCCAATTCGAATTAATAGAGTTATCCGGGCGGAATTGGTTGCTCGGCGATTGTAGACAATTTCAATTACACCAAGACAGGCACGGAGCTATCAATGGCGCCGAGTGCAACCCTTCGATTATGTTGGTGTCAATCACGGCATTGTCATCCGACAAGTGCAAACCTCTATAAACAGACTCTAATCACAAACTTTGTCTTGTCCGATGACTTTCCGCTCTGTTTTATGGTCGAGCTCGCAGTGCAGTGTCATAAACGATTCAGCGTTTCATAACTCGCCAGACACATTATTAGACAAAGCGGGGAAATTCCCAGAACACATTGACGGCAATTAGTTTCCGATAAAAAAGTTTCCATTGCACAAGTGGTACAATGGAATGATCTCAACTAAAATTAGCATCGCGCTTAGCAAAGCAAATGGCAAAAAGGGCGGCGGTAGATCGAGATCGATTCCCACTGACTGTCATCGTCGCTTCCATCGTCGCTTCAATTCGTGCCAAATTCAATTCAATTCAGTCCGTTCTCATGTTCGGCCAATGGCCATTAGTGTTGTTGTGAATATTCGCGCCTAAATAGCCAAGTCAATGCATTCCGATTAATGGTGCAAATAACGATGCTGACAATTAACACCGATCGTGCAGCAATCAACTCCGGCCGGACAAGATACCAAACCGAACAATCTCATCCATATTTGATAGACACGTACAAATGTCCACGCCACAGGTAAGGTCCACATTATCTGCCTGTCCACATTACCGGTCAAAAAATGACATTTGTTAAGACCAACCACAGTCATTTTGGAAGTGACTTGACCAACCACAGTTGTGCTCCGAGACTGGTTCAAATGGTAACTCGAAACAATATACAATGGTAAATCATTTAGAATAAATGAGCAAAACTTTTGCCAAAAGGCCACAACAATGCCATCTATGAGCAGTGATAGTAAGCCCGCGAAAAATCTAATCTAAAAGTATTGCGCACTCAGCAGTCGGACTCGATGAGTGTCTTCTCTTGTACTACACAAGTTGTATTGTGATTGCGACGATAAGTTGCATGATAAGCGAATATCTCAATTATTATTAATAAATCACTACACTACTGGTCACATAGTTCATTTGACGACCTATGACTCAGCTAATTCTCAGTAATGCACTTATGAATTAATGTATAAATGCCCGATGACAAAATGCATGTAATTATTAATAGTGGTCATTAATTGTTAATTGCCAAAATAGCTTGAGGCATGGCAATTATGCGCACAATGCGACAACCGTGTATACGGTGAAAGCGAACTTGTAGAGGCTCACGTGTGCCACCATCGAGTATCGATTTAGGACACTTGACCGTTGTTGTGATCTGGCAGACGGTGTCAAGTTGTCGAGTTGACAAGTATAATTTATGACAGATTAAGAATAATGTGGCCCAGTGATCTGTTTGTCTCGACTGCGTAATGTGCTCACATTTCGTTCTACTTAGGCCAGTATCGATCCTGATCGCAATAGAGCGATTAAAGGGCAATAAAGCACGCAATCCAGCGTGTCTATCGGTGTCTGTCTGTAACTATTCTCACCTCACGTCTGCAGCTGATGTCTGCAGTTCCAAGTGGGTGCGATAAATTTTCCAGCATGAGTTGTGAGAATCCCAGCAGACGTCAGGCATTCATGCACCAGATAATGCTTTGTGCTAATAGCTGACATAATACCCATGACTGGCATCTACACCGCAG
The DNA here is from genome assembly GCA_023373905.1 of Rhizoglyphus robini. NCBI lineage: Eukaryota > Metazoa > Arthropoda > Arachnida > Sarcoptiformes > Acaridae > Rhizoglyphus > Rhizoglyphus robini. The sequence continues at coordinate 4,139,855 of JAKIJQ010000001.1, read as the reverse complement.
AGGTAGTGACAGAGGATGTCACTCGGGACCGTATAAAAGCACTGCCTCCACACATTCAGTCTTCTTACCACCATACACGTCGCGACCATCCTTTATCCTTTCGAGGTCCGCACAAGTGTATTCATTCATTTCAACCGAATTGTTCATTATATTCAAAATGGTCAACTGGAGAATCAAAAACCAAAACATCCGCGAATTCCTTGCTGAACTACTTGGAACTTGCACCTTGACAGTAAGTGCTCGCGAATGTGCCAATTTGGAACAATCGACCATTAAGGACATCAATCAGGACAAGTGTACCGAAACAATGAGTGACCAGTGTCACTCGTCCTAGCGGTCGAACAAAGCAACAAAACGAAGAATCATGCCTTGCGACTAATTGGTCCATAGTGACTATACTGCTAGAGCATGACCAGTCAAATTGATCAACTGACTGAGTGAATAATTTATTTATCTGTTTCCAGTGTCTCGGATGTGCTGGTAACGCCCTGGTCAACCTCAAGGACAACAACAACGTGGGACTCATCGTCACTCCAGTCACTTGGGGCTTGGTAAATGCACTTTCCAGTTGCTTCCTTAGGTTTGTTTAATTGATCTTTTTCAACTTTTCCAGGCTCTCACTGTGGCCATCTACGTTTGTGGAGGCGTATCAGGTATTCATCGATTTTATTGAGCTTAATGATTACAATACTGAGCGAGGGAATGTATTAAAGGGGGGCATGTGAACCCAGCGGTAACCATAGGGATGGCATCTGTTGGCAAGTTGAGATGGTCCAAAGTGCTGCACTACATCGCCGCACAATACCTCGGAGCTTTCATCGGAGCCGTGTTAACTTTCATCGTGTATCGAGAGGCGATCATTGAAACTAAAGACATCAACAACTCAACCATGGGCATTTTCGGCACATACTCTGCCGAGAAAATTACCACAGGAACAGCTCTTCTAGACCAAGTAATTAGCCTGTTGCATGTCTCACTAGTTCCTATGCATGTCATACCCCACAGATAATCTGTACAACATTCTTCTTGCTTATCATCTGTGCCATCACTGACGAACGCAACATGAACGTTCCCAAAGGTTAGTTTATCGTTCGACCAATGACAATTCGAAACTGGGTGGCCAAAGTGCCATCTGGGGGAAAGAGAAAGCAGTGTTTAAAATTTGATTTTCAATGATCAGGTTTGGTGCCAATTGCGATTGGCTTTGCTAACATTGGACTACTTCACATATCGTTTGGATATAACTGTGGCACTCCCCTCAACCCTGCACGGGACTTTTCGCCTCGACTCTTGACAGCCATGGCTGGATGGGGCAGTGAAACATTCTCGTAAGTGCATTATTATTCTCTTTGTTATGACTTTCATGGAAAAACTTAAAATTGTTGACTCAGATACAAGAATTATGGTTATTTCTGGGTACCAATCATTGCATGTCACATTGGAGGCATTCTTGGATGTTGGATCTATCGATTGTTCATTGAGAATCACTGGCCAAATGACAACTTTGACTTTGGAAATGGCAACGATCCTGATGGGAAGTATACAAAAGGAATTCGCGTCACACAAAATTAAACCTCACACAACCTCCCATTAATCAATTGGGCCATGATACAAGCAACTATAATACCAATGTAACATTATCGACCACTTTTCACAAATGACTCATCTGTGTCCCATTAACAATATTCTCAATAAAATTCATTTGCAGTAGTCATTCTTTTCACTACTAGAGAGAAATTATCACTAATACTTGTGTTTCTAAACGAATGGATGGATCAATTGCTTTAAAGAAGCAGGTAGTAGACAGGAAAGTACTAAAGTGTACAGCAAATTGTCTGAACAATTGGTCAAGGCTACACTACAATATGTTAAAATGTTGAGCCAACTAAGTCTGGCGATTAGCACCATTGAAGGATACAATTATCGTAATGGAAATCAAGAGATACAGGTTGTAAAGAGTCACTAGGCAATTAATGCTCACTGCTAAGTGGACTCATTATCAAACGAATCAATTAGTGCAGACAACTCATTTTGTCCTTTCCAAGCAAAACAACCGTGCATTGTGTTGAGATGAGACCAACGGTCACTTTCCACTTGCCAAACGGCAACTAATTCAATTATCAATAGCTTGTTTGTTAGAGAAATGGAGTTTCACATAAGTTTCTCCCAGTTGCCATTTGACCGATCTTGGCAGATGCGAGTTCAGTGTCGGTGGTAAGAATTGTTGCTGTGAAGCAGCGGACAAAGTGCTAGCGAGAGACCAGCGGAGATGAGTGGCCAATATGGCTGGGAAGGGGCACCGAGAACGAGTGCTGTCCCGTGGAGCAGTGGTTCGTTCGGGTAGTGCACGCATCCATCTGGTAATGCATTGCAATGTAGTAAGTGTATTCTCTTGGTCTATTCTGTCTTCCGCCGCTAGACAGAAAGATGCAACTGTTCATTCACGGAATGCACTCTCACTGCGAGGACCCTCCAAATCGCGACGTCGTGCATGTGTATTCGAGTGCGCCACTGTTCGAGTCTTGCTTGTGCCATCCTACCAAAGCAAACAAGCACAACACAACACACACTGGAATATCGGCACTGACCAGTGAACTTTTTGGGTGATTATTCTGCCAGTCGCTTTCCACTGAATTACACTGTCCAACATGAATCTAACTCATCGCCAGACAAATGGATAACAGATAGTTAATCGATGTGCAACGACCAAATCCCTGCATCGTCATGAGTATCGCCTTGTCCTCTTCCCACATTGTCTCAATCAACTCAACAACTCATCAAAGGAGACTATTAGGCAGCCACGGCTATTTCCTTTACTTATCACTCATCCTGATAGTTATAGTTGACCAAAGCAAAAGCGGTAAGTAAATACTGTCAATTACAATGCGACCAAATATTATTGCTAATATTATTGCTAATACAGAAGTTCTAACAGAACTAGAAATTATAATCACGATGACTCACAGATGATTACAATTAAAATACTTTCTGACAAGGCTTTCTAATAAAAGATTCGATCAGTTTAGTCACATGCAGTTAGATGTTTGACACCAAGCCATGGTGGCAAAGGCGCATTTAGTGATCGCGAGACAAAAATAAAATAGCAAACTAACTAATGATTGCCTATTTGGTTGCCACTTGGGCTCTGCACTAGCGGCAAGACTAATGAACTCGGATTCCAAGTAAAGTGACAATTTTATTTGCCATTGCTTGAGCATGTTGTGTTGAATTCTAAATATAGAACAGCTCTGACATCGTCGGATGAGTCATCGAATCGGCCAATCTGTTGGCGCCCAGTTGGGTGACATCAAAATTGCTTGACACAAAAGGCTAGCCCAAGAGAATGTTAACAGTTAAAACTGCTATTGTAGAGCACTTTTGGTAGTCAATAACGAATAAGTCTGACACCGTCAATAGATAACATTGACAGAGTGAATTAACACTAATTGTGTTGATGTCTCCTCATAGCTTCCTTTTATGGATTAAGTTACATCAAGCTGCCTTTGCAAGATACTAAAAATAGCACCGATCTGGAATTTCGTTTCAAAACCCATCAACTGAACGCTTTCTTGTTTTTGGCCGCGGGTTCATCTGACTACTGTCTTGTCTTCTTAGAGAATGGACAATTAGCGGTAAATCTCATAGCAAAGTCGCCAATGATATTTCATTGACCACACTTTCTAATTTTCAGGTAAAAATAAACTTTGGATTCGGTGAGACTTACCTTGCTTCAGATGGATTGCAACTGAACGATCTCTCTTGGCATAAAGTGAAACTGAAACTCGCCAAGTCGCATCTGTCCCTAACCATTGATGAGAAGTACTCATATTTGCAACGAATCAAAGGTGAATCACTCGAGTTTCACATCAAGTATGGCATCTTCCTTGGGGGACAAGACAACTTCAAGAGTCTTTACTTGGGAAACTTGAGGCCACTGCGTGGTTGTCTTGACCAGGTCTATTTCAACCAAAAAGACGTGCTTGAGGCATCGAACAAGCATGGCATCATGCACAACGTCGCTCCTGTCTGTGACGAACAGTTCACCGTTGGTCCAAACAGTACTATTTCTTTTACGGATAACGACAGTTTCGTTATATTTCCTGGACTTTCACAACCATCTTCGAAGAATCTCACTAAGCTATCCATTCATTTTGAACTGAAGACCATTTCCCGTACTGCAATCATAGTGTTCAGTCCGAGTAGCAATCCTTACAAGCGACAATACATTGCAGTAGAATTGATTGAAGGCAAGGTTCGATTTTCCATCAAAGATGGTACTGCTGACCACACTGTGCAATCATTTGTTACAGTGAATGATGGTCAATGGCATCAAGTGGAGATCAGGACAAAGGATAATCATTTGCAAGTCAGTGTGGATGGTCGTGTTGAGAGCAAACACATCAACGGCAAAAGATCTTTCTTCTTTCAACAATACTCCAGTGAGGTTTTGCTTGGAGGACTCAGTACTAGCAAACAATCGGTCGCTCTCAATTATGGACTGCAATCTGTTCTTATGGAACAAAACGTGTCACTTAAGGGTTGCTTAAGGAATGTTCACATTAACTCAAAATTTGTTAGCTTATTTGATGCCTTAGCCACAAGCCAAATCAAGACTGGCAAGTGCAAGTGGCACTTTTTATGTGTTGATCACGAGAAGTCTCCATGCATCGAGGGCTCCCAATGTGTTCAGCATCATATTAATAAGGTGAGGTGTATCTGCAATTCGGATAACTGTGTGAGGCCACACTTTAAGCACAAAACTGTTGTGGTCAAGTCTGAAATAGCCTTTAAGTGTAATCGACACTTGAAACATATAAAAGTTCTTGAAGGAAGCAGCACTTTTATCGGTAAAGATGTGCTTGACGATCTTTTTACCCAATCGAATGGAGCAAACATTCTCGTAGAAGTTGTCCAAATGCCCAAATATGGCTTACTTGAGGCTCTTTCGGGAAGATCAAACTTGGCAAGCAATGTGCAATCATTGGACTGGTTCGATCTGGAAGTAATTAATCTACAATACAAACACGACGGTTCCGAGCATTACAATGACACCATCATCTTAAGATTGGTTAAAGCAACAAACGACGAAATTGAACCAATTAAAAATGGTCAAACCTGCGATCAAACATTGGCACTTTTGATTGAAATTGAATCTTCAAATGATGCACCCAACAAGAATAATGTGATCAAGATGAAGATGGCAAAAAATTCAAAGAAGGTAGTCTCGTACAACTTGCTGAAGCCATATTATCGAGAACAGAGGTTCAAACCAAAAAAGGAAGACATTCTACAATTTAAAGTGCACGAAATGTTGAATGCAGGTCTTAGTTATTTTGAAAAGATCAATAAACCGCACGTGCCTGTGTTTGAGTTCTTCGAGAATGACATCAAAAGTCAATCAATTCAATTTGTGCATGTTGCGAACGGATCAACAATATCAAGCCCGATCGAGGTAACGCTACATGTCTATGCAAATCAGCCAGACAAGGTGGACCGTGAATTGCGACTTTCCATTGACACTTATGAGATTGAATTGGTACAAATGGCTAACACAGGACTGTTCATGGCGCACAATACCATGACTATGATCAGCAGTGCTAACCTCAGCTATAGCATTGGCAACGAAACTGACCAGTCACAACTGATCAAGTACGAAATTGTTTCAGGACCCAAGTATGGCATTGTTCAAAAGTTGCGCTCTTCAGCGAACCAATGGGCTAATGCTACCCAGTTCAGTCAGCGCCAAATCGACCGAGCAAAAGTGCGTTATCTGCATATGGAGGACAGGCCCAAACAAGACAAGGTGCAACTAAAAGTATCGTTCAACAAACAAATGTCCAGACCGGTCTCTGTGGTGATCACTTTTGTTGACAATTTGATGATCGTCTCACTTGGGTCCAATCGGTACAACCTGAGTAATCAAGACAGAGATTTATTAATTGATAATACAAAATTGTCCTATTTCACTGCACCGATTCGAACTTCCCCGGCCGACATTCTCTTAACACTACTTTCAGTGCCTCGTTTTGGAGAGCTATATTTAACTCAAATCAACGGAAAACGAATGAAACTGGACATTTCCTCGTCATTCAGTCAAAAAGACATAGATGAAGGAAAACTTTCATTTGAGAGAAACAGCTCACAGAAATTCCACACTAAAGAAGACTCATTCGATTTTGAAGTAGCTGCCGTAGGGTCGAATGCTACTCAAATAGCTACTTTCTCGTGAGTATCTACTGCACAAGTATTACATTTATAATTTATTTAAATTTTGTAGCTTTTATGTTGGACAATCAAGTGAGAATTATGTTCTGGTCAACAATAAAATCAGTGTACTCGAGGGAGAGAAGGTGACCATTGATAAGAATTATCTGTTTTTCATTGCCGAAGATGGTGAAATTTGGTTCAACATAACTAAACAACCGAAACATGGCTCCATTCAAATTCTCTCTGCAGACCATCAGGAAACCAATATAGTTTCTCCAACATTGTTTTCTCAACAGACCATCCAAGAGAAAAGAGTCGTTTATGTTCACGACAATTCTGAGAACGATATTGACACTTTTGAGTTTGTTGTAGTTAATTCGACAAGTCAAATCATTGCTACTGGAAAATTTTTCATAGAAGTTGCCATGATAAATGACAACTCTCCCATCAGAATTATTGACAAACCATTTAATGTGATTCGGAATAACGAAAAATTCTTGCGTGGAACAGACATCAAATATGTGGATCCAGACATCAACACCTCAGCATCCGACATAATCTATACTAAGAATTACATCCCAAATGGCAATCTTTTTTATATCAACGACACTGTCGCAGATAAATTTAGTCAAGATGAAATCGACAGAGGACTAATTAAGTACAAACACAATGGTAGCGATCTTGGCAAGGCAATGCTTTGGGTTACTGATGGTCAAAACTATTTGTCCGGAGTGCTTGAAATTCGAGCATCTGAACCATACATTAAGCTTGTAAACAACACTGGAATTACACTCAAATATGGTGACAATGTTATCATCACCAATGCCCATCTCTCGATTGACACCAACCTGGACTTATCCAACAAGAGTAATGTGATTTTCAAGATCTCTACAGAGCCTAAATTAGGGCAACTTTTAGTTAATGAAAAATCAGTCAAACAGTTTACCTTAAAGGCAAGCAACTTGAGATCAAATAATAAATAAATTTAAATTAATTATTGATTATTCTAGGAACTGGAAGATGAAATGGTGGAATTTGAAAGCACTGCGTTCGAAGATGAATTACCCCTTAGTAACAATGATACTTTCACTTTTCGAAGTAAGTTTAATGACAACGAGTAATATTTTATCTAAAAATTAATTTTCTAGTTTTTATTAATGCAAATGTTGCCCAAGCAAACCGACTTGTGGACACCTACGAGTTTATTATTCGCATATATCCTCAGTCATACTTCACTATTACATTGATAAATCAATGCAATTTGACAGTATTAGAAGAGAAAACCATCACACTGGACTCGTCTTGTTTACTAGCTGAGCATTCTGAATTAAAACCCGAACAGATTGTTTACCGGATAACCGAAAAGCCTAAGTACGGTCTCATAAAGAATCTAAAGTTGGACAATCTAGCTGATATGGCAAAGCAAAGCGGACAAAGGTTGACCTTTTCTCAGAAGGAAATTAACGAAGGCAATATCGTGTATCAGAATATACGACTCGATTCAGATCTATATGTCCAGTATTGGGATTCGTTCGTTTTCGACGTGGGCAACGAAATAGTTAGTCTGCACAAAAGAACTCTATTCATTGAAGTGATTCCCAAGCTGATCATCATTCTTACCACAAATGTATCCGTGGAAGAAGGCCACGCTGCCATCCTTACAGAAGAGAACTTGCTGATTTCACATCCTCACTACTTCAAACTAGTGGATGAATTCATTGTGGTGGAAGAGCCCAAGTATGGAAACATATTTTCCAATACATCTGATGGAGTGCAACTTTCAGCCAAGTCGTTCACCTTAGATCAACTAAAAGAAGGTAAAATTTTATACAAACAAGATAGTTCAGAGGTGGATAGAGACTGGTTCACCATTGTGGCTCGTTCCAATTTGTTGAATAAAGAAAGTCTTCCGGCCACCATCCATATAACCATTCAGTCGGTCAACGATGAAGCACCGAAAATTGTAAACAACAGCGAAGCTTATGTTTGGAAAGACTCAAGTGTTCAGATCACAAATTGGCATTTAGCTGCAGAGGATGCAGACACAAGTGAACAGGAGATAATGTACACCACTTACCTGGTAACCAATGGATATCTAATTAACATCGAAAGCAATACCACAATTGATTCATTCAGTCAAGAAGACATCAATTCAGGCAGAATTTACTTTGTCCATGTTGGCACAGGTGATGCAAGTTTTACCTTTCATGTATCTGACGGCAAAAACAGCGGAATAACTAGTGTGTTCAATGTGAAGGAGAGACAACGTAAAATGAGTGTTGCCGTCAATGAAAAGTTGTTTGTTATACCAGGAATGATTCAGTCGATTACCAGAAGACATTTACGAGTGCAAGCCAACGACCACGAGAACAGTATCAACAGAGAGTTCGTCTTTCAGGTTGTGAAGGCACCTTCGTTTGGCAAAATTGTGCTTGAGGGATTTAAAGATGAAGACAAAAAAGTATCACAATTTACACAGAAGCAAATAGACCAAAACTTGGTGCTTTATGAGCAAATAGTACTCATAAGTGAACCTGTGATCACCGACCGAATCGTATTCAGCATCCAATCGGAAGGAATGCCATCACTTGATAATGTGCACTTCCTCGTTGAGATTGCAGTGGAAGGTCTCAAGACTGCAATTGACACCAATATGAACGAGTTGGTACAGATTGTTCCCTTGACTGTAGAGGAAGGCAAGTTCGGTCACATTGGTCCCGGAGAGATCAACTTGACCAGGTTAATGCTCGAGACACAGAGCACCGACAAACTGTGCTTCAAAATAATCCATGCCCCTGTGCACGGTCTTGTTCTAAAGAGTGGAGTCAAAGTACTCGACGACGCCTGTATCGCATCAAGTGCATTGAGCAATAAGTCACTAGTCTACATGCACGACGACAGCAACACCTTCAACGATTCCATTCAACTCAACCTCATGTTGGCCAATGGAGTTTCTATTTCACTACTCAATTTCACAGTACCCATTCAAATTTTGCCAGGTAACAAATAACCTCAACTTCTCTTTGATTATATTAATTCTTTTTCAGTAAACGACGAATTTCCAGTAGTTATAAACCGCAATCCTCTTCTGAAAGCTATTTTTGGAACAAAGACTCTATTGTCAAATCAAATATTGAATTGCCGCGACAATGATGCACTGGCATCAGGTGTCATCTACCAAATTCGAAAAGATAACAACGTGTCGAGAGAGAGTTATTTCTTTGTGCAGCCTAGAGATGTGGCAGTTTACGAATTCACGCAAGATGACATCGATTCTCATCGAGTCTTTTTCAGCCACAAAGGGCAAGAAATGCAAATCACATATTGGTTCAGAGTGAAGGACCACCCATCGGTTCAATGCAGTGACGATATTTCAGCATATTTTTACCAACCAATTGAAACTACTGACAATGCTCATTGCACCCCGTACTATCCTCTCAAGGTGACAGTGTCCCAATTGTCGCTGCAGCTACTGAACCACAGTACCATCCAGTTGGCTCAAGCTACATTTCAAGTGCCAATAACTCGATCGAATTTGGCAACTGTCAGTAAAAGTGCAAGCTCAAATTTTATTATCTACAAGATAACTAAAGGTCCCTTTCATGGATATATTTCAGTGGAGAACGAAATGAGCCAAAACGAATTTAGTCAAAAGCAAATTGACGCACAACTTGTGCAGTATGTACAAACGAACATGTCTTCCGAAGATTTCTTTCTTGTGGATATTATACAATACGAAAACCTTTATAATGAGAAACCGATCTACGATGTAAATGTGAAAATAACGACAAAACCGATGATAAAGGCACTGAAGCCATTTCTGGTTGCCAATCCTGGACAACTATCATTGTTGAGCACCGATTACCTCGATGCAAGGTGAGCATTAATTAATCTATCTTTTAAGTTTATTAATTGTAATTGTCATTGACAGTGAATTAGCATTCAAGTCAAAGTCGAATCCTATATTTAAAATATTAACTCAACCTCGTCACGGATTCTTTAAGTTGCTCAACTTTGGTGAGAATGTAATTCATCAGTCTGCAGAAACTCCAAAGCAAAGTCAATTTAGCCAGGAAGACATCATCACAAATAGAATTGCCTATGTTGCTAATGCTAATATTGACTTGAACTATCCGAACGAAATTCTCATTGATGTAATTGACTATGAATTGTCTGCCACAAACGTACAAGATGCTCACGGCATTTTGGTGGTAAATATATTCAACAATCGGTCTTATGTGGACTTGGAAACATTGGTCTCACAAGACAATTACATGCATACGATCGATGTAAAGCTGTCCAAACAAGTACTATTCATCATCTTCGCCATAACGGTCTCGTTGGTGTTTGTCGTGTGTCTGGTGGTGATAATACGAACCTGTTCGTGCACAAATTTGCACCACTCCTGCCCTCAACATAACCCGATAAAGAGCTTGTCCCCAAATGAGAACTTGAACAAAAGTGACAGGCAATACTCAAGCACTAGTTTGAGACAAACCGAATGCTCTAGTCACACTTCATCGAACTCGGCTTTGGCATGTGTGCAACAAGCGAACCATCATCAAATGATTTATGAACTGCCTCAAATATCACCCATGAATGCGAATAAAGCCCATTCAATTAAACGAACTCTCTTTGAAGAAAGTATTGACTGTTCAAGTGACCTCATGTCCAAAATGCGTCCAATTGGACCACTTAGTGATAAGTCAGAAGACATCTCACCCTTGCCTCCTCCCTCCTTGTATTTCATAAACGATGCATCATTTGATGATCAGCCAATGTGGAACAAAGCTGTACAAAGATATGAAGACAATGAGATACTTTCCAAGTATCAAAAAGAACAAGTTAATAGATCTAGTGGAGATGGAGCATCTCACTCAAATCCTTCACCTCACTCGTCTTCTAACGTCAAAATTAATTACAAAGCAAAACCCTTCGATCAAATGACTCATCTAGAAAACTATTTATCCAAAAGTGATCATTTTGCTAGGGAGGAGGCCTTTTGTACATTAAATAAGATGCATACGCTCAAATCACCACATACGCAAATGCGAAATCAATATTGGATATAATATCCTAACAGTAAGTTAACTAGCACAAATGTATTGCCATGCCATTATCCAAGTGTGATAATATTTTTCTATTTAATAAAAATAAAAACTGTTTCTTGCTAACAATTTCAATGTTTACTCTAATGACAAATCTAATGAAACATTAAAGGTTTGTTCTAATTCGGTTTTTAGTAAATCTTTCAATGATTGACCAGTGTGTTTGTATATCCATTCTCCGTCAATATAATCGTATCTTTTAGGGCCACTAAAAATATAAATTCAAACAATATATATAAAGAAAACACACCAACAAACCTGATCGGAGATGAAAGCCATATTTGTTTGTTCGGAGTCTGCTTGTTAATTACATATGTACCTTTGTCACCCAATGATAATGTAATGACTCCATTCTAAATAACAAATAATCGTTTAAAATATCAATTCTATAAAAATGAACTTACATTAAGCATTATATCATAAGTTTTGTTCTCAAGTTGGTCCAGAAAGAATTCTAATTTGTCATTCAAAATATCCAATGTTTTGTCAGCAACCTCTTCATAAGTATTCTCGTCCAAGAAATTCCCTTCAGAATAATTTAAAGTTAGTGAGACTGTAAAGTGCCTCACACGACTACGAATAAATTGGTTATTGGTCAATTCGAGAAAAGATAAATGATTTCCAGTGCTGGGATGTCGATTAGCATTTTTTGTACAGGAAAATTGAGAAAGACATTTGCATAAATTATTTTTTGAAATAAATGAATTATTGAAAAATCTGGAGTTAAGACGAAATAAATTAAGCAACATTTTGATAAACACCAAGAAACTAAGAAGGATAACGGGCCAAAAGTACAAATGTAAACATCGTCGGTAACAAACTGCAGTAACAGACTTTAATTACAACCCATGAACGTTATTTGTGAGTGTCCCTTGTTCAACAAACCACGCGGTGCTGGCAATCACCGCACGTTTGTTTCACTTTCGCGTGTTTCTCTCTTCATTATCCCTGTTCCGAAAACTAATTCTCAAAATGGTAAACTTGCAATCCTTTTTTGTCATTTTGATCCTAAATTATATTCTTTTTAGACAGAAGAAGTTGAAGTCAACCCGAAGGCATATCCTTTGGCCGACAATGCATTGACTGCCAAAATATTCAACGTTCTTCAACAGGCTAACAATTATAAACAGTTGAAAAAGGGCGCAAACGAGGGTGAGTTTTGTCTTATTGTAAATTTTCGTTTGTTTAATATTTTGTTTTTTACCAAATGTAGCCACTAAAACATTAAATCGAAATCTTTCGGAGCTGATTATTATGGCTGCTGACACTGAGCCAATTGAAATTCTTCTTCACTTGCCATTATTGTGTGAAGACAAAAATGTTCCTTACGTATTTGTAAGATCTAAGCATGGTATGCTCTTTAATTTTGTTTTCAATATTTATTTTTATATGATTTTTTTTGTAGCTCTTGGACGTGCTTGTGGTGTTTCAAGACAAATCATCTCTTGTTCGATTACCACCAGCGAAGGATCAATGCTTAAGTCACAGATTGAAAGCCTTAGACACGAGATCGAGAAGCTATTGGTTTAAATTTCGTTATTTACATACTGCATTGCAACATTGAGCGATTATTTTATCATGCAAATCATTGATTTTTTAATTTTCTACGTCTTATTCATTTTTCATAATAAACTTCTTGTGGATTTAAATACTAATATTTGTGTAAATCGTTTAGATTGGTATATATTAAAAATTGGCATTTCATAATTGAATTATTTTTAGTTTAATTTAATTGCGGTAATTACGTTTATTTTATGGATTTATCAATTCAATTCGATTGTCAATGCAAACTATTCCATGTAATGCTCGTTCTCTCAAAATACGTTTGCTTGGCTTTTGGAAAGATTTCTCATTTTAAAGGAACATTTTCTACCGCACATGATCAAAACACGAGGCTAACATTTTCACTTGCGTTTCTCAAGTCAGATGGTTGAGCCGTGCTGAGAGCTGTATTGATTTACTTGTGTTTATTTTCCATTGAGCTTTCTATTTGCCGCTAAAATGAAGAATCGCGATCACATCGATTATCATTTAAACTTGCCTTCTAACAAGAGACGGCTTTTGGGGCCTCCAAAACAACGTGAGCCATGGTACTCGATGAACCGACCTCGAAACATCTTATTCGTGTCCGTCGTTCTTAGTAGTTTAATGTTTCTCAAACCAATTATGGACTTGTGTACATCTATTAAGAATGGGGTTCGTCTTTATAGAGAACAAGAGAAATTCAAAAAGGAACTTGATTTAGAAGAAGCACAAGCCATTGCATCAAAGTAAGATTCTGATTAAGTCATTTTAATGTCACCTTAATAACAAATAGTGACCTGTAGATTATAATAGAGAATGAAGTGTTTGTCATATATAAAACAATTTAATATTAATATAATTGAAAAAAATGTTGATTGTAAACAGGCCTCACAAAAATATGTAAATATTAAAGAATATCAAATAAAATGTAATTGTGTAAATCAATTGTGCAACGACCTTGATTGGCATGGATTTGACAAATGACATACAAATGCAAAATTGTTCAGTTGAATTTCATAAGTGGATTAAATTGGCTTGAATTGTTGAAAGTCCTTGTGGAAATAGGCAGTCTTAGGAAATAACACATTTGTTATGCTTTTCTTGTGGATTTCCAGTGGATTCAGGTGCACCATGCTTTTCGATATTTAAAACCAACGTTTGAAACAAATTATTTACCGCAGAATTTTCCTTGGCACTATAGAAAAATGAATCACATTACGAGCCACGCAACAATAACAAAGATTGAAAAACAAACCTAACTTCAATGAATTGAGCTTTCATATAATTTGCGAGTTCTTTGCCTTCTTGGTAAGAAACGCATCTTTCTAAATGCAGATCAACTTTGTTTCCGACCAAAATAACAGGTACACTAAAAATTAAAATAAAATTAGTATATAAACCAATTGTAACTGAATAGTATGTAATATATCAAGCAAACAGTTAAATGCTGGTAATTTCTTGATGACAGTTAAATGAAGACACATAAAACAAACTTACTGAATCTTTCCGGTCATATCCAACAACTTGTCATAGATTATTCGAACCACTTCGAATGATTTGGTATTGTTTATACTAAAATTAAGTTTGGGTATTAAAATAGCTTCAGCAATGGGTTAATCAAAATATTGTCATTTACCTATAAACCAAGCAATACCCATGTATGTCCATTGCATAAGTGTGCGGAAAAATAGAATACTCGTCTTGACCAGCAGTGTCCACCAACTTGAGACTGTACTCTTGTCCTTTCACCTTGATTGTTTTGAAGAAAGCTGCCAATAAATAATTAGTGATCCGCCGTATGTAACCACTTTCTTACTATTTTCAATGGTAGGATCATATGAGTCAACAAATTGGCCATCCACAAATTGAATTGTGATAGAAGATTTGCCTGTAAAACCAGAAGTAAACGTTTGAGTATGAGCATGAATGTAAACACATTGTGCATACCAACTGAACGAAAGCCCATTAAAGCAATCTTGCGTTGCATTGGTGCCATAGCTGCTAACAAGTTGTACAAATTTTTAGCCAAATTAATTTGACCAAACGCGACCAAGAATCTCTTGAAATAGTGAAACCAGATTAATTTCAACTGAAAATGTGTTACAAATGTGGTGCGATTCAATCACGCGCAGTCATCAGCGTGCAATGCGTCTTTGTGGTGTTGCTATCGTGTGTAGTGTAGAGGGCAGCAGGCAACATAGCTCTATTTCTCACAACTTGTCTCCATTGGACAAAATGGCATTGGTATATACCCTTTCCTTGGTTGTTTGACCATTTTAATGAATTTACATATCGTTGCTTCTCATTTTTCTTCTGATTTATTCTGTGCACAATCATTGAATCATTAACGTTTCAATGTGCACAACCTTCAGTGTTGTCGCTGATCTTTGACAAAAAACGCAACAATGTGCATCGCATTGTGCAATAAATGTCCAGAATTTGCCAATTAAGAATATTTCATTGAAATGGACAATTGTCGTATATATGTTTATAAATAATGTTCAAATTTGTATTGAAACTAAAAATCAATTGATTGCTTGAACATTTCAGCCATTTTCATTAGGGGCATAACATTTTTTTAAGCAAAAAAAAAATACTTTTACGTCGTTCCTTTGACATGAGCTGGAAACACGCATATTACCATCGATGATTCGATGATAAAGTTACAACATTAATAGGATAAGAATATAGCGAAATATATTGAATTTTTTCACTTGCATTTGTTGTCATTTGCACTTATGCTGTTCATAATAAAGGTAGTGTACTCATTATAGTTATAGATAGTAACTGCTCCACCAACACCAGTAGTGAAGTGCACACTTGTGATTAGTGAAAGATTAGGTCGCAGAATGACCAAGTAAATGGGTCGTCAATGACGGTTCTTAATATATTATGGCCATGGCCGCAGGTCATTAATGAATTATTCGATTAGCATCGAACTAGATGTTTAGGTTTTCATTTTCGTCCAATTTGCCGACATAGATATCTATATAATATTGGTTGGTGTGTCTGGAATGTGCCAACATTATGACACTTGAGTGCTTGTGGCTAACATATGCTCTGTGAGTCACTGAAGTGATCATGATGAAATGCTTGCCGAATCGATCATTCCGCATAGGCGCGATTCGTTGAATGCAAATCAATTTAGTCTCCAATTAATGAGAGGCAACTTGAATGCTTCACTCAACTACAGTGACTACATTATAGTTGATATGCTAGAAAAGTAACTATTTAGCAGAATTGAAATCAAACCTTAATTAGGTCTCCTACCATTGGCCACTGCTTTCCCTGCGTGTTTTCGTTTATTTATAACTCGATTGAATGAAAAAGCGTACCGATTAGTGTTGAGTTAATTAATATCACTGAAAAGTGTATCGGCAAATGTCTTCGCGGTAAATAAGTCCACTCCATATAACCCAATTAGCTTTGAAGTGTCACTGTCACTGAACAAACAGATAGGTACCACAGTCTGTCGGAGTGGGGCTAATGCAAATACAAACTCACATCAACAATCAACTCTATATTTCGACTGTTAACACTGGTTATATGTTGCACATCTCTTATTGTACAACATGTTGATTCGTCAAGGCAAACACAAACAGCTGTGCAAGTCACTTATCAATAACCAGTAGGCGAGCAATTGTCCGGCAATTAGTTGAGCAGTGTGACATTTCTCAAGTCCTCAATAGCCCAATAGAATTATTACTGGAATAGTTCAAAATGAATGTGCGAAATAAAGTGCAATTAATTGGCGGAATGAGCCTGGTGGCATCTATTTGTGTCTGTTTGGGTGCTTTCCCTTTGATGTGCCATGCGGGAGAGGAGAGCTTTGTTTGTTTTATCGATTTGCTTAGTCGCCTTAGTTGAGCGGTCACTTGTGCATTGCAATGAGCAATGGGCACATTCTTGTCATCTGTCTTGCCACTGAGGGACAATCAATCGATGCCATTCTCATTTTTTCATTTTTCCCATTTATAAATAGACAACCAGTGTCAATAGAGCACCATTCTCACCGATTCTCTGTGAGGTTTACTTCGAAGATCAGTCCCTCCCGTCCCTGGTCAAAAGTGTCAGTGTCGAGCACTGTTGGTGGGACTGGTCACAGTGTCGGTAATCTCATTTGTCGGTACACTAATGCGAATGTTTAACTAATCTAATGAGTTATTTATAAAGTCACTTTCATAATCTTTGTCCAGACGGTCAAGCCACAGTGGCAAAGTGCAACATTGAATGTATTAGCGGTGACTGGCTTACCCAATTTGGCAGCCTTATTGATAATGACAATGGTCGTGGCGAATGAAGCTGCAAAAGATGAAAAATTGTTATAAATTGATTTGTCCTGTTACTTTAAATAGAACTCAAACTCAAACGCAAACTTTCGACGCTTTTTCTAGTTCTCTGCTCAGGGCACGATGCTAAGCATCATCTCCATCAAGTTAAATGTAAATAGGTTGATTGTGCTGCGAATGTCCTTGCTGTGCGTTCCGATGGCCTCTTCAGTGGCCTTCTCTCTGGGGCACATCTCGATCGCACTCGATTGCTATTTTGGCCACCACTGGTCGCTCACTAGTCCAGTCACAACTCACAAGTCACAAGTCACTACTCTCCTCTACCTGGCCGCCTAATTGCACTTTGCAGTGAGAGCAATGTCTTCTCACTGGCGAGGTAGCGTCCCACTAACCAAGTGGCTTTCTCTCATGCGAATTTCCACTTGCGCCATCCCCGTCTGACTGGATCTGCTTGGTTCGAGTATAAATTCATATTAGCGCAAATCTAGGTCTTAGACATGAGAATGTAGTTCAATGAAAATATTCAGCTGCAAGTGTTCATCTGTCTGGTCTTCACTGATAACTTGCACTGGCAAGCATGGTAGTCCAGTCAAATATGTCCCCACTATTGCTATAGCCAAGTGTGCACCATCCACAGTTCGTTTATCGTCGCTGCATTGTGGTGCCCATGTGTTGACTTCATCCGGTGTGCCGTACCTGTGTGTCTATGTGATCTTTGTATCGTTAATTCGTTCCATCTTCGTGCCACACCATCACTCGCCACTGCCAAAATGTCTGTGCCTGACACCAGCGAGATAACTCAGGTGCACAACAAGGACCACGTCTCTAGTCGGTCTCGTCCAGTGTCCCAAAGCACCAAATCCACACCCGAAGAAGAAAACAGAGAGTTCAACAAACGACTTTTGGTTTCACTCGGAATGCTTTTGCCTGCACTAGCTGCCATAATCGGTAGGTGCCTTGTGACTCGTGCCGTTTGGCTCATCCACTCAAACTGGTTGTCATTGTATCAACTGTAGGATCATTAGATAAGCAAAAGTACACAGTTGCTCTTTACAGGTTTAGTTGGTCGAGTGCTCAGGCTTATCCTCAAACAAAGCAACCGTTTGAGGTGTTCATTTGTATTGAGTGGATCGAACCGAGTCACGCTTCACTAGACATTAAGAGCAAACAACTTAAATGACGACCTCCGAACGCTTTCTCTGACTTTCGCTAACTGTAAATTAAATCGAATCCACTTAATTGGCCATCACTATTTTGATCATATTAATGGCACCCCTGTCTTCGCTCATACTGTCTCCACTTTGCTTTCACTAAAACGTCATTTCCATAAATAGCTTCTATGAAATTTGACTTAAAAGAGATGGCATTTGATATTCGATAGTTTCAGTACAAATGGCAAATGATACGGTCACAGGGCACTTGGGTACTTGAGGACCGAAAGGTGTCAATCTCACATCTGAGACAACACTGGCTTGACAAATTGGCTAGTGTCACTTGGTTTGAGTGCATCTATAAATAGGCAGTGCCTATTAGGCACGACCAATCACCGTAAATAGCCAATCGATAGGAGGAAACATTGCTTTGACAGGCCACGTTCTAACAATATATTTCTCTCTGGTCCCACTAGGTGTCGTTGCATGGGCAATAAGTGCAGAGGTAGTGATGGGAGCAAAGCGGGAAGCTGCTCGTCGCCACTCGGATTCTTCTATGAGGTTGGCCAATGTAAGTGATTGCATGTCTAATCTCTTGGCTCACGTGTCGTTGTTCATACAGAAATTTGAGTACCCTCGTTTCCACAATGTGCCAGTTAACTCATTGCCTTCCAAAGAGATGCTAATTGACCCTAAGGCCAATGAACACAACAGACCACAGGATAATCTCGACTTTTTCAACCAAAAGATGGAGGAAATAGGCCATGACTTGATGATGCGTAAAATGGGTATGTCTTGTGCTTGTCTTGTACTTGATCAGCGCAACTAATCGGTTTTCTCTAGATGAACATAAGGAAGAGAAAGAGGAAACTAACAAAAACAAATCCAAACCAAACAATGCAAGCTCGATCAACGACAAGCTCAAAGAAAAACTAACGCAAGAGAACATTGCACAACTGATCGAGAAACTTCTCAGCAGTCACAAAACACGTAACACAAAAACTCCACAGATCGTTGTGGTAGCACCAGCCGCTAGTCAATCCAAGAATGTTTCTAAAATGATCGCGACTAAAGTTACCACCACAAAACCAAAGGCTTTCAACCTGAAGATGACGCAGCCCAAAGAAGACAAACCAAGTTCAAAAGGTGGCTCTGTTTCATCACAGGCTAAAAGGAAGTCCACTCAGGTAGCGTCAGTGAAGAGAAGGCCATCAAGCAGCTCTTCAAAGACGAAGGTCAATCTAACTCCAGAAACAAGCACAAAGAGTGCGACTAACTCAAAATCAAAGAATTACAAAACTAAAATTTACGAAAAAGAAATTGACATTTTATTGCAGAAAATAGAAAAACTTGAAAAACAGCAAAACGTCAAGATAGAAAAAGACGCTATTTCAATGCCAGAAAAAGTTGCCAACAGCGAACTTTTCAATGGAAGACCAACAGATATTGCTGATAAAATCAAAGGATTCTTGAGTGGGGTTCACTCTCCCGAGGAGAACTCTCCCCAGCTTGGCCAACAAACACAGCCAAATGATTGGCAGCCATCTGGCCAAGCAGTGCCACAGCCCCAACTAATGCCTCCTCCAATGCCTCCAATGCCATTCATGCCATTTATGCCACCTCTACCCCCGTCGTACGGCGCACCACCAACTTCCCAACAGGAACCTGTGGCCTCTAACCAACCGTTGCCATACCTCCAACCTCCAGTAGAACGATATATCAAAGAACCAATGCATATTCAACCCAACTATCAAGAGTACCAACAAGTTCAACACAATCAGCCACCGATGTCGCCCAACTACGAACATTCGAGTCAAGCTCAGTATCACAGGCCGCAACATAATTCGGAGTACTTGTCCAATGCGGCCTCAGAAGTGCATCCGAGTCAAATGAACTCGATGCCCCCAAACGGACACTCGAACCAAGCTTATGGCCAAGTTTACGATTCTCCTCCCAACGGAGAGAGTCAAATGGGCTCTCACAAAAGGAAGAAAGGCAGTTTGTTTGGCGGTAAATTTAAGTTGAGCAACATCCTTAACTCAGTAATACCAGGCAAGAACAAGAAGAACAAACAACTAGAACAGAATAACATTCTGAAAGACAACCGAAATATTCACGAGCCGAACCCACCGTTCGATCCAATGATGCCTCAAGAATCGCAAGTGTATCCTAACGTTGACAGGGGTCAACCAGGGATGTACGGAGAACAACCTGGAATGTCCATCAACATCGGAGGAGGACCCATTGGTGGCGGTGGACAAGTGAAAGCCAATCCAATGGGCTTTCTTCGAAGCATGCTTCCTATGTCAGGCTTGCCCAAATGGATCAATGGCAAGGTTGTTCTAGGAATTGTTCTCGAAAACGGTATTGGCAAGAAGCCAAAGACCATCTTTCAGCACTTTAGCACCGGCCGAATCCGAAGATAGAATGCATTTTGGTGTCGTGCGAGGTGTCTCATTTCTCCATTAATTCATCACTGGTCGTGTTTTATAATTTGAGTTGCCTAGACTGGCTCTAGGGCTCGCTGTACACTGACGCATCACTCATCTCGGTTGTCGCTCCATCCGCTCACCATCTCATCGCTTCATCTACTTGCATCCTCACACATCCTCTTTCGTTGCCATTTTGCATGTTCATGTACAAGTCACTTGTGATAGTCTAAACGATTTCCTCGAATATTTATTAGCTTTTATATAATAAACCTTTCCATTCAAATACATTGATGCCACTCAAAAACATTTGTTTCAACTCGTATATAACAGATTGGTTGGATCAGATTAGGTTGAACTTGAATGCTATGCTTAATATGATTGAATGACCACTGATCATCAGCTCGAGTTCATCACTATTTAATAATTATTGTTTTTGTTTATCGCATTAAGATGGCGCGGTTGGAGCTAGTTTAGTAAATTTTACTGTAAAACGGCCCTTCTATAGTAAAACTATATGCAATACATCGAATTACCATTAAGGTTGGTGATTTTATTTTCTCAAAAGTTACATTTGGGAAAGTGTTAAGGCAGACGGGACAATGAAATGGCAAGTGACATTGAACGCGTACGGCGTGACAATAGATCAACAGGAATGTGACACTACCGACGTTGCACTACCGATAAGCCATGACCCTGTACGGACTGCCCGTTTTTGTTGTCCACGACCTCAATGAAGGTGACCTGTCAAACTGTCAACTTAGCTGAGCTAAGCTCGGGTTAATTGAAATTGAAACCCACAAGAGGTGAGGTAAAACCATGTGATGACCAAACCGAATATAATTAAATTAAGGACAGTTTTCATTGGCTCAGTGGCCAGTGACCACTAGCCATCAAGGATTAAGTAATTGCACTGCGGACTCAAGTGACATTATAGCGTAAATAGGGTTACCCTTGACCAGAATCGGCGAGACCGCTAAGTAAGCGATTTAGAAGCGTGTCGAGGCTAACCTGGACAGAATGATAAAAGCACTAACCAGTACAGCCACAAGTGGGAAAGACATTCCTGTAGAATCTGAACACATTCTGCAAGGTCATTAATTGGTGGACGAATTAAAATATTAATAATGGCCATCATGGTAATTAGCTGCCATATTTGCTCTCGGAATGCAATTAACGTCGAACAAATGTGCGCTCGGCTGGCGGCGAGAGGGACTGCGTCTGAAGGCAATCATTAATTTGAGCTGCACAAGGCAACAATGAATTGGCGCTAAACGTTGCATTGTTTTAGGCAAATGGTGCCCTCACCGTGGCACGGACATCTCTTAACGCGACGAAGGGTCCACTCACTGCTGTTCGATCTCGATTGTTGCCATCTAGAGCATCCGAGTGCACTGCTCGAGAGGATAAATCTTCAAGACAGCTCGAAGATGAGATCCGCAGAATATGCAGAAACGAGTGACTCAGGAGGAAGCGATGCATCAAAATAAATGAGTGGCCCACTTGGGCAGCGCAATTTGCTCGTCGGCGGGCTCGGGCACTCTATTCGAATTGCTCGCCGTGTGTAGTATACACCTTGGGCTAAATGTTTGCATTCCGCAAAACAGGTTTACTCTCGGCCATTGGGCTCTCGGAGTGTCTCGATGGACTTTTGGCAAGACGGACAGCTTAAAGCTGGCGAGGGAACGAGGTAACAAACAGAGAAGGCAGAGAAGGCACCGAATGTTGCTTCATTTATTTTGGCAGGTCGCCACTGACAGACCGAGCCACGCTCAGTCAACAATCGGCATTGGAAGAATAGAATGAACCGAGTGGCTGAGTCAGGCTGACAGCAAGCAAGGCAAGTTGGCGCATACCTGAGAAAGTTGCGTTCGTGTAAGGTGAGGCAGCGTGACAGCAGGAGGGTAGTTGTCGGTAGTTGTCCGCAGTTGTCCGTAGTTGTCGGAGCCTGCCAGGGGTCACCGCGACGAATGCCGCGCATAGATAGGTGGCATAGGTGGTCGCACTCACTCGGCCAATTGGAGCTGCCTCCGACCGTGCCTGTTGCTTGTTGTTGCTGCCAGTGCATTCGAATGCATTCGGCATGTGGTCAGTGCCTGCCGCGAGCCATTCTGACCTGCTCACAGCCCTCCACTAGCGGTTTGATTAGATCGATCCTCTCTGCCAAGCAGAATCCAATTCGGTCCAATCTGTTCGTTTGTTCTGTGTTCCATTACGACCGAGCATGAATCAGGTGTGCACTTCGATCTCCATTCCCTACTGCCATGTGTTCCTTGGTGTGACACCTGTGTTTGGTGTGCCAATGTGATATTCCTTCGTCTTTCTCACCTGGCTTCTTCGTGCCCATTCCACTATTCTGTATTATTCTCATGTCTGCTCGTCTGGTGAATCACTCGGCAATTTGTGCTCGGCCTAAGTGCAACCTCGGTCACCGAGTATGGGCACAATGTGTTTGACTTGGAAGACATTCTTCCTTGGCCTTAACCGGCTGGTTGTAATTCTTATTTTGCTATCATCGATCTTGTGCCACACATTAGCCTTCAGTGATTCGTTCTATTTTGAAGTGAAAGAAAATTCTCCACCTCAGACCTATGTGGGCAAGATCGCCACAAGGTCAGGATTCACATATCGTTTCAACGATGACCCGGTCGAGTTTAACCTTGATCCACAGTCAGGTGTCATTTCCACTGGTGATGTGCTCGTTGACCGTGAATCAAAGGACCATTACAATCTAGTGATATTATCATCATCACCAACTTATCCTATCGAAGTAAAAATTAGAGTTCTTGATGTGAACGACAACGTGCCTTTTTGGCCCTCTTCTATCAACACAAACATTTCCTTCAGTGAATCAGCCCCAGTTGGAACCAAAGTGATAATTGACAACGCTATTGATCCCGACAGTGGGCAGCTCAAATATAATATTGACTATGTGAGTGATATCACGAGTGGTATATATTCTGCATTGCCATTCAAGCTCAACTACAACTCTTCTTCCTCATTTCTGCACCTAGAAGTTGCAAATGACTTAGACCGAGAGTTACAGGGCAGTTACTTAGTAAACATCACTGCCACTGACCAAGATGAACAATCGAGCTTTGCCATATTTAGCATTCGAGTTCTGGACTCCAATGATAATCCACCCATTTTCGACCACAGTGATTACAGTGTTAGTCTGAACGAAAGTATGCCAAAGGATGTGTCCATTCTTCAAGTGAGGGCCACTGATGCTGATGAAGATGACAATGATAACAGTCGAATCAGTTACTATCTTAACTCTGACGACTTCAAAATTGACCAAAATACTGGTGTCATCTTTACGTCTCACGACGGACCAATTATTTGTGGCACGACTATTGAGAAATCTGCAGACGAGTGCTGGAGGATATGTGTTTTCACAGTGTTCGCCCACGACTATGGCGTGCCTAGGCAAGATGGCCGAACGTATGTCACCGCCAAAATTTATGACTCCAACAATCATGCTCCCGTCATTAAGTTTCGATACTTCTCCAAGTCGGACATTGCCAATATGGACGAGACTGCTACAAATGGAAGCATAGTTGCTGCTGTTTCGGTGGTCGACTTTGACCAAGGCCGCAATGGGCTCACCTCGGTTGAGTTGACCGGCGGAAATGAGTTGGGTCATTTTCGACTTGACCCGCTCGGCAATTCGCATATCATTCGACTGGTCAGCACTTTGGACCGAAAGAAAGTGCCTGAGTACAACCTCACTGTCACGGCTTACGATCATGGCACTCCGAGAAAGAGTTCAAGTGCTAATTTGCGCATAGTCGTACAGGATAGCAATCGTTTCAAGCCCGTCTTTGAAAAGAAGCTTTATGAGACTACCATCACCGAAACGCAGAGCCAAATAGGTCTTTTCGTGTATTCTCTGCAAGCCACCGATATGGACGAGGGTATAAACTCCCAAATCTACTATGGCTTATCGGGAATCAACTCACACTATTTCAAAATCGATTCTACCTCTGGCTTAATTACCACCGACAAAGTGATCAATCGAGAAGAGATTGATTTTTTCGAGCTCAATGTCACTGCTCGAGACAGTGGAAACTATCCCAGAATAGCGCATACCACTCTCCAAGTTAAAGTATTGGACATCAACGACCAAGTTCCTGTGATTGAATTACTATCTAAATACTCATTCGATAAAGAGACTGACCAATACGAAGTCAATTTACAAGAAGGCCTTTACTTGGATCTAGACCTGGCAGTTAAAGACGACGATTTAGGAGACAATGGCACTGTAGATGTTCACGTCCTTTACGATTATCACAACTTGTTCCATATTGAACCGGAATCGATGAAATTATTGTCCAATCGACAATTGTACTTTGAACAGTGCGATTCGTACAAGATCGTTTTGTTGGCTAAAGACAGAGCTCCGGCGGAACACCAACTGAGCTCGCTGACCACCATCAGAGTGAATGTCGAGAGCAGACATGATGTGAAGCCCATCTTCTATCCTCGGCAGTACTTTGCCTCCATCGCAGTCAATTCACTCAATCTTTCAGCCAACATCATCAAGTTCAAAGTGAACGATGCAGACATTACGAGTGCGGTCACTTTTGCCATTCGCACCGAGGACGATCTCGTAAATCAGCTCTTCACCGTGAATGGGAACGGAGAAGTGAGGTTTGCCAACAATGGCAACGACGGCTTTTTGCAAAATGCACCTAGTTTTATTTCGTTCGAAGTGGAGTGCATCGACTGTAGACAAGGTCAAAACATGGCGCGAGTGACCTTCTTTTTAGTAGATTCTGAACCCGAGTTTAGAACCGAACTCAAGTCGCAGTATCACTTTCGTGTAGAAGAGAACTCTTCAATTGGTACCACTGTTGGCCAACTTGAGTTCGACGTTGGCATGTATGATGTACACCTGGTTGAAGGTGATTTGAGTGGCCATTTTCGATTGACCGGCAATTCTATCCACACAAGCAAATCTCTAGACCGAGAAATGGTTGGAACATATAAACTGAAGCTAATTGCTATTAAGTCGGGCTACTTGTATCCCACCGAAGTTCTTGTCGAACTGATTGATGTCAATGACTGTCAGCCGCAGTTCGAAATGCCCTTTGACCGAGTGGTTCTCGACCGACATGTGCCTCCCAGGTATGTCGTCCGTCGACTCGACGCCTTTGATGCCGACCTAAACGACAAGCAAAAGACCGAATACAGTTTGGTTGAGAATCCGCACGATCTTTTCTTGATTGATGGAAATGAACTCAAATTAGCCAAGACAATCAGTGCAGCGGCCCGACACTCTAAGAAGCCAATTAGCGCCATATTAAGAGTGAAAATCCGAGCCACAGATAAGGAAGCACAGACTAGTAGCATGCCAGAGGCACTTAATGGCTACGCAAGGTGCCATCTCAGTACTGAATTGACGCTCTTTATTAGCATTAACTCCAGTGAGACGAGCAGAGCTCGCTTTATGAAAAAGTTTTATGAATTTTTTATCTCCGAATCGACACCGATAAACGAACAAGTTTTCAAACTCGCAACGCGACACATTTACGACGACTCAGTAAACTTCGCGATTGTGTCTGGAAACTCAAACAACAGCTTCGGCATCTTACCCAGCGGCTATCTTTACATTCGACAACGCTTAGATCGCGAAAGCATCGACCTCTACTTGCTCAATGTGGTGATGCACGAGACCAGGTTGACCAGCAATGGGTCCATTATCGAACTGGACAATTGCCAAGTGTTGATTCGTGTATTGGATGTGAACGACAATAAGCCGACATTCGATCAGCAGTCATACCAATTTGGTGTACCAGAAAATGTGCCTAAGAACTTTCTAATTGGCCAAGTGAAGGCTACCGACAGAGACACCAACGACAACGCTCGGGTTACTTACAGTTTGGTCAAGTCATATTATAGTTCCTTTGTGCAAATTGACCATGATTATGGCTATCTTTGGAGTAGTCATGAATATGACCATGAAAGTTTGGATCATTTCGAGATTTTGGTCCTAGCCACAGACCAACCGATCGATGAGGCTCGTTATAGCAGTCAGGTCACCGTTCGAATCGATATTCTCGATGTGAATGACAATAGGCCAGTTTTTGAAATTCCCTCCAATGTTAGTTTGATTTCTTTGCCCACCGACGATCATCAGTCTGGCAAATTAATAATTAGTGAAGCAACTGAAGTTGGAATTGTTCTAGCCCACTTCCGAGCCGTCGACGTCGACTCCGAGTCTTCTCTCACTTATCGACTAAATGATTTAGAAAAAAGCTTTTCCTTTCATTTGAGTGCTTTGGGTGCTTTAACTCTGGTAAAGGCCCTCGATCGAGAGAAAAAGGACAACTACAAACTAACGATTGAAGGGAGTGATGGTCAACACATAAGTCGATTTGAATTGTTAATAGTCGTAGAAGACGTCAACGACTGTCTACCCGAGTGGATCAATTTGACACAAACCGAACTTTTCATCCCTGAGAATATCTCGATTGGAAGTGAAATTATGCAATTCCACGCAGTAGATCGTGATCTCGGAGCGAATGCACTTTTCTATTTTACAATTGAAAGTTATACAGGTAGCCAGAAGGTATTCGACATACTGAAACAGAAGTTGGTGGTAGTCAACAACTTGGACTACGAAAAGATCAATGTGCACTTACTCAATGTTAGCCTGATTGAGAAGAATTCTGGTAAAGTT
This sequence comes from Rhizoglyphus robini, assembly GCA_023373905.1. Lineage (NCBI taxonomy): Eukaryota > Metazoa > Arthropoda > Arachnida > Sarcoptiformes > Acaridae > Rhizoglyphus > Rhizoglyphus robini. The sequence continues at coordinate 4,112,462 of JAKIJQ010000001.1, read as the reverse complement.
TCCAGCACAAAGACCATTCAAATCAATCTAATCGACATCAACGACTGCAAGCCTGTATTTGTGCAACGAACCGACACCGAGGTGGTTCGAGTCCTAGAAAACATAGACATCGGCACTATCCTGTTAACACTTCAAGCGATTGACTGTGACCAGAATGATGTGCTCACCTACGAGATCGTAAGTTGCAACACGCATTATCACACCCATAAGAACATCTACCAGAAGGACCACGAATTGCAACATAAGCACGACTCAAACAACTGCCCCCTAAAGCTTAACACCCGTAATGGCGAAATCATCAACATCAACAACCTGGACCGAGAAGTGATCGAGTCAATCAATCTGCAACTGAGTGTGCGTGACAGTGCAGGCCATTTTGACAAAATTAAAGTAATCTTCATCATCGATGACATTAACGACGAAAGTCCCATGTTCGTGTCACCCAAAAAGATTATCGTTTCCAAGGAGTGGCTCAGAAGGCCTAATACTGTGATTGGAAGTGTGAAGGCGATCGACCTGGATATGGGCATTAACAGCGTGATTACTTACAAACTACAGAGCACGCTCTATGAACAATATCTTGAGTTGGATCGATTTCTAGGCACTTTTAAGGTGAAAAAATCGCTTGAACACATGACTGATCATCCTCTACTGATGAACGTGTCTGCAGTGGATGGAGGTGGCTTGTCCAGCATAGACACCGTTCAGTTCATCGTTAGGCCTGACTTGCCTCATCTCGGAGATGAGAACATTGAGATCGACATATACGAGAACGAGCCTATTGGCACGCAAATAACTAAACTCAAGTGCACCAATCCGGACATGCAACCTTCGTGCCAATTTCATCTAGTCAATGCCACCGATCGAAACTTCCAAGTGGACACTTGGACTGGCATAATTAGTACAGTCGATTTGATTGACCGAGAAATGCTTGAAACCCGATTGCTCGAGGTGCTTGTCATTAGCAAGTTTAACCTGCAAACAATCCAGGTAATTTCTAGATATACTGACTATTCATTTTCTAATGAGCACTTTACAGGTAAAAGTGAATATATTGGACGAGAACGACAACCCACCATATCTCACGAATACATCCATTGTGGTGCATCTCAAGGAATCTGTTCTTGAGGGCACTGAAGTTTTTGATCTCTCCCAACTGATTGCCGACGAAGATACTAACAACAAGTTCGACTACCAAATGATCAATTGCTCAAACTGCGATGGAACATTTTCCTTGAACCGAAAAACTGGCATTTTGACTCTACAGGCAAGTTTAATCACCTAGTGATTGTTTGTTTACTAATCGGTTTATTTTGACTACAGTCCCTTTTGGACAGCGAGAAAAACAACAAATACCGCATTCTCTTTGGAGTTTCCGATGGTATCTACTTGCTAACCTCCCTAATGGAAGTCATCGTGGATGATGTAAGTTTGATTGATGTGTTTGCTTTATTTTTACTCACCTTACTTTTTCAGGAAAATGACAACCAGCCATATTTCAACCAGTCGGTCTATGTGTTTGAAATCGACGAAAATACCGAGAGAGGAGTTGTGGTATGCAATCATTCGACCCTTTTTTAAACGCTTTAATTTGACTCTTTGTTTTTTAGGTGGGAAAAGTGGTTGCATTTGACGATGATGTGAGCAACAAGAACTTGTACTATTCAGTGCTGTCCGAGACTAGCAACCTAGATGTTTTACTCAGTGCATTTTCTCTCGACTCTCGAACTGGCGAATTTACTTTGTCAAAACGTTTGGACTATGAAACCGATCCAAGTCAGTATGAGTTCCTTGTGCAAGCCAGTGATGGAGTATACAAGTCATTACATGTGAAAGTCATTTTCAAATTAATCAACCTGCCAGACAATCCGCCTATATTCGAAACGAATGTTTACAAGATTGAAGTGATTGAAAACAGTCTTTTGCAAGATGTTATTTGTGTGAGCGCTACTGATGCTGACCTAAAAACTATTGAACTGAATTCGATTGATTCTGGATCTGACAGTCTGGGTCAATCTTCGGAGAAACACTTGCTTGCACTGAAATATTACATCGAGAATTCCAGTGCAACGAATGACAATTTTCACATTAATGCTTCTAACGGATGTATATCGATAGTGAAACCACTTGACCGCGAACAACTCGCACGAATCGATTTTAACGTGATTGCCGATGATGGCTACTTCAATGCCACTGCTCTAGTAGAGGTGAAGGTGCTTGATGACAACGACAACTACCCCATTTTCGAGAAGATGACTCCTCCTGTACTGAGAATCGAAGAAAATGCCCCAATCGACACGGTGGTCTACACTTTTAAGGCAGTAGATCTCGATGAACCTCCGAACAGTTACATCAAATACGAAATCGTCTCTAATGACTCTGATCGAAGTAAGCTTCCTTTCGTCATTGGGCCTATAGACGGACAGCTCAAGGTGACCGCCAATATAGATAGAGAATTGGTTGATAATTTTGATGTCGTCATTCGTGCCAATGACTACGGACTCAAGTACAGCGAATTTCACTGTCGAATCGAAATTGATGATGTCTTTGACAATTCTCCTGTCTTTTCTAAAGCCTATTACGAAGTTAGTCTTTATGAGAACATTTCTGTTGGAGAAATTGCATTAAAATTGGACACACAAGATGCCGATCCAACTGATGAGGTCAGTTACAAAATAATTGCCGGAAATTCGTTAGGACATTTTCGAATTGATGACGAATCTCTTGTGGTGGCAAGCAAACTAAATTATGAAATGTTGAGTGTTTACGATCTAAAGATTGATGCAATCGACAAGGGAGGAAATTTGGACACGGCCAACTTTAAAGTAAACCTTCTGAACGTCATGGACGAAAGACCAATTTTTTCTGACTCGCCCTACCTTGTAAATTGGTTTGAAAATCAAGTTGGAGTTGTTGATCGTTACGAAGCATATCCTGAACATTTGACAACCTTGAAAGACGAACCTATGTCATCATATAGTTATATAAACTATCTCCTTTTAAATAATTACGAAAATAGCTTTCGATTAAATTCGTCCACTGGACTTTTGAGTGTGGCCAAACCAATTGACCGGGAAACATTGGTTCATTCCAATGTGGACGCAGAAATTGAGTTGAAATTGATCGCCATCGACACTCGGTCCAGAATGTCTAGTGAAGGGATAGTCTTGGTGAAAATTATTGACTCGAACGACAATGAACCTTACTTCAAGAGCAATTCTTTCTTGTTTCACTTAAACGAGAACCAAATTTACGAAAGCAATTACACCATTGGGCACGTGCAAGCGTATGACCTCGATCAAGCGGACGTGCTCTCTTATCGACTTGATTATGACACTAAACATAATTTCTCCGTCAGTTTTGATGGTCGAATTTATGTTCGCTCTACGATGTCATTTGACCGAGAACAACAAGAATTGTACCATTTGACAGTTGTGGTCAGCGACTCGAAACATGTCGTTGCTGTACCAGTGAGAATTTCTATCAACGATCTCAACGACTGTGATCCCAAAGTAATCAAGGTGAACAATGTGCAGTTGGTCAAAGGCAGTAACAAATTCCATTTGAACATGTCGACTAGTCAAATAAAATCGATTATCGACAAGAAATTTCCGTTGATTGGCCTCCAAGTTGAAGACTGCGATAAAGGCCTTAACGGACAAGTTCAATTTCGATTCAACAATGATGTTCTGTACAATACGTTCACTGTGGACCATAATCAGGGCCTCATCAAGTACGATCAAAAGAGCACTTATTTGAAGGACACTTTATCAAAGCTCTCTTCTATTGATGTGACTGTTACGGATATGTCTCCCATTTCCCAGCTGTCCTCGACTTATTCTGTCCAGTTTGAGATGACCAACGCCAACTTGAACCGGGAACGCACTTTACTAAAAGAGAACTTTATTGATCTGTTCATCTCAGAATCGAGACCATTGAATGAGTCACTGTACAAGTTTGAGCTCATATATCCCATCAGTGAGATATCGATCTATGCCGGCGACGTTTATGGTCATTTCACAGTTTTTAACCACAACTTAGTTCTCACTCGTTCACTCGATTTTGAGTCAACCAAATTATTTGAGCTTTATTTATTCGCAAGCAATTACCAGAAAGAGTATGAAGAATTTCAATATGTTTTTGTGCGAGTTAATGTGCTCAACGAGAATGACAATGCCCCACTATTCCTAAATGAGATTTACAATGCTTCGATCTTAGAGGAGGAAGACCCACTATTTGTCACAAAAGTCATGGCCGCAGATCTCGATTCGACCAACACCAAAATAACCTACAAATTGATGCACAATGATAAAGTGCCCTTCCGAATTGATCCTCAAACTGGCGACATTTGGACTGTGGCCAAAATAGACCGAGAAGTGGACCCTTTCTTCCGACTGACAGTATCTGCAGAGGACGAGGGTGGCCTTTCCAGCACCTGTAACATCTTTGTCACAATAGGTTGGTTTAATCCATTCTGCTAATTTATTAATATACTAACTTATTCATTGGTAATTCATTTACAGAGGATAAAAACGATAATCCACCCAGGTTTACTCGACTTTTTCGAGTGAATATTACCGAAAACACGCCAATTGGCAGTTTTGTGACTCAAGTAACCAGCATTGATAAGGACCAAAAAGGATATGCGAATGTCACCTACAACCTTCTCACCAAAACCAAATCTTTCGAGATCGATCGTGTCACGGGAAATGTTTACGTTTCCGCCCAACTTGATCGTGAAGAAAGAGACGAATATCTGCTCACTGTTAGTGCTGATGACGGAAGTTGGAAAGCACAAACCACACTGACGATTAACATTTTGGATGAGAACGACGTTTCGCCTCGCTTTGACAAAGAGAGTTATCAGTTTAACATTTTCATCGATAACACGGACAGAATTGGGTCGAATGTGACTATTGGCCAGGTTCGGGCCATTGATTTGGATGAAGGGACGAATGGACTTGTTAATTATCGCCTCAAGAGCAGATCAAAATATTTTGTGATTGACCCTCACTCTGGTGAAATAGTACTCAAGAGAATACCAAAAATATTCTCAAGCTTAGAATTGAACTTTCTCAATGATCATTTGCTGACCGTCATTGCCTTTGACAAAGGCCTCTTACCACGAGCTAGTGAAGTTTCGGTTTTGGTTCGATGTGTCAATAGCCAGAAAAGCAATGGTGCAGTGCTTTCGAACACGGTCTCGATAGTCATTCCAGCAGATCTCGACAATCACTCTTTATTGTACACCTCGAACAGTTTAATCTCCCTCGCCTGTTACAACCAATCGGAATGTATCGTGCAAAGCAAATACAATCAAGTATTTTTCACTGGATTCTCCCAGGTGCAACCGAACAAGAACTATCTGATCAAGGCGAACAATTCTTTCCGTGAAATGGCCATCAACATTTCAGTGACTGAAGCTAATTCTCACGCACCAGTATTTGTCACCGAACAAAACTCGACCACCTTAAGTGAAAATGTGTACGGCGTTACCCTGGTTGACCGGTTCAAAGCGACCGACCAAGATGAAAGTACTTCCAACAATATGATTCGATACGTATTGAATTTCACAACTCTTCATTGGAATGTCAATGCGAGTAGCTATATTCTGGTCAACTACCGAGACAAGTATCCTCAATTGTTTAAGAAGAATCTAACTCTATCAGAGCTCGTTTCCAACATTGGGGAACTGTCTGCAGTGCAAAGTCCATTTACCATTGACCAATCTAATGGAGAGTTATACCTGACGCACGCACTTGACTTCGAGTTGATCACTCGGTACTCTTTGTTGATTTCTGCCTCAGACAACGCTTGGTATTCTAAAGTAACTTCATTCGGATACGAAGTGTTTGTAGGCGACATCGACGATTTTGATGATTACAGTAAGTTCCACTGATTCTTTTATCTTATTGTCTAATTTATCTTCCATTACTCGACCATAGACCCTAAATCACTGCGCACCGACTCAATGAGACCTGACCCGATGTCGATTGGTGTCATCTTGGTTGTGTTTTTCTTTATTATCCTCATTTTGGCAATTTCTACCAGTTTCTTGTTTTATCATAACCAGAAGAAGAATCACTTGCGCGATTTGTCTATCCCTCAACGCAAACTTTTTCTTAGTTCATTCAGTCCTTACTTGCCCTCGAACTCTCAGTTACCAAGCCAAGCATCGCGCTCATCTCGACTTCCCAGCCGACCTCAAATTCAAGTAGTCTCACAAGCAAGTGCCCAAATGGCCAGACCTCAGCCCACATTTATTAATTCCCCCTCGATGTGTCCTCCAATGCCCCAGGTCACTCAATCAAGCTCACGCCCAATGCACATTGGCCCAAACATGGTGCCAAGTACCTTGTGCAAGAGTCAATTTAGACCTGAGTTGAATATGCTCAATGACCGAGGTCATCATTTGTCTGTGAGTCAGTTACCATTGAAGCGGCCCGACATAGTAACACCAAGTGGCCATACCTCGAATAATTCGGTGACTAATGCCAGTGAGTCAGCTTCGATCATAGCTTCAAGAATGCAAATGGCCACTGCGCCTAGTTCAATCTACACTCACACCAATTCTGAGAACTACACCGACAATTACAGCAACATTTTGGCAAGTGCGGAGCATTACGATCTTGAGAATGCGTCGAGTATTGCTCCTTCCGATATCGACATTGTATATCATTACAAAGGCTTCCGAAACCGAGACACCCTTTCGGTTCACCAGAAGCATGCGCCCCTCTCTCGTCTCAGTCCAAGTGTTAGTGAACTGTCGTCTGCACCACGGATTTTAACTCTGCAAGACCTCAGCCCCCAAGTGCCTCCATGTCCCCCAATAATGAACCGTGCTCATATGCGCAAACAAGTGAATCAAATGACAATGAACAGCATCAATGGCCAAGATGACGACGTGGCGGTCACCGAAAACTCGTTCAACTGTTCCGAGTTTGGAGAGAATTATGATCTCTGCAAGAAAGACAAGAACGTGTTCCAACGCGTCTGGTGATACACTTGTGCCTAAGTCCTTTCTAGTCAACCATTGTACATTATGTTGTAAATAGACCCATGCTTATAACATTTTTCATGTACATTGTACATATGGCAACTGCGAGCTTTGTAACCCTGGTCCATGACCAAACATTTGTAAATACAATTCGCCACAGCCACCTGCCAATGAACGCCCTACTGATGCCAATTTTATTCGATGAACCCTAATGCCAACTTTTTGTAAATACCTGTACAATTTCACAGAATGTATACAGTATTCCAATAAATGTTCTTTCTATTTAACGATTAATTTTTATTTAGCACGCAGTTGGGTCATCAAGTATAGTAGTTGGTTCGAAAAGACATCTAGCACTCACACAAAGAACAAATTGACACTATGCGAACAAATGGTTTCATTTCGAACGATGGCGCCTACGAGTTTCCGGAAATTTTCCGTCCAAGTGAGACGACAAGCGAGAAGGCGCACTTGGCCGACTGGTGTGGCCTGTACATTGTACAACTGGTACATTGTGCAGATTGTCCATGTTCTCTGTTCTGTGCAGTGTAGTCGGTACTTTACTCTTAACAGTGCTCTGCCATCCTGTCGAACTCGTCTGCAGTGGCGCCGGCAGCGAAGACGCACTAGCCTGACTCGCTTGACTCCTTTCCTGGCGTCGTCGATTGTCTCCAGGCCACTGTGCGCGTGCGTGAATGGAGTTGTGTGCAAATCTGTGTGAAAGAGCGAGAAAGACAGAGAGAGAGAGGGAGAGAGCGAGCGATATACGATGGTACGTCAGCAGCATGCAGGCAGAAGCAACCTAGCACAGACTTATGCGAACAGAGGGGCACATGAGCACAGCCCACCCACGACCCCCGGCAGGCAGTCTGCCCTTACCTCTCATCCTCCCTCCCTATTGGAGATCCGAAGTTGTCAGACCGACATCATCCGATCTCTTGCTAGGTCTTCTCGTTGTTCTGTCTTATTCGTCGCATTTGTCTCATTTGCCTTGATTTTTATAATAGAAATTGTGCCTGGAATTTGCTCCACTAACTGATCACTTTCATCGAGTGCTTATGTCTATCGCCTAGACCACCTTACATAATCGGTTCTCAAGATGAACAGTACAAGTTCTATGGCTGCGGCTTTTCAAAGTAAGTCTATTGCTCAATCTATCTATGTTATTAGTGAATTTTCCAAATTTCAATGTCAGTCAAAGTTATGTGTAGGAATTGTTGAAGCTACCTAGCTAATTCCCCTGCTTTGTCATTTCTAGGCCTGGCCGAATTGTCGCATCGAGAGTATCAAGCTGGAGACTATGAAAATGCAGAGAGGCATTGCATGCAATTGTGGCGCCAAGATCCAACGAACACAGGCGTTTTGCTCTTATTGAGCTCTATCCATTTTCAATGTCGAAATTTTGAAAAGTATGCTATATACAAAACATTATTTTATTATAAACTTGATTTTTTTTTTAAATTAGATCTGCAAGCTTTAGTAATATGGCAATCAAACAGAATCCTTTACTTGCTGAAGCCTATTCAAACCTTGGAAATGTTTACAAAGAACGCCATCAACTAAAAGAAGCACTTGAAAATTATAGAACTGCCGTCAGATTGAAGCCTGATTTTATCGATGGTTACATAAACCTCGCTGCTGCACTTGTTGCTGCTGGAGAAATGGAACAAGCAGTGCAAGCTTATGTGTCTGCTTTGCAATACAATCCAGTATGTTGATTTAAATTACATATTGCTAAGATTTAAATGTTTTGCAATTCTAGGATCTTTATTGTGTTCGGAGTGATCTTGGAAATTTGCTTAAGGCTTTAAATAGACTTGATGAAGCAAAGGTACATTTAATAATTTTTTACTATATTTAATCTAATTTAATTTATTTATGCTATTTATATAATTTAATTCTATTGCATGCTTTAATATCTATACTCTGTCTCGATTCACTTGATTGTTATATAATTCTAATTATCTATAATCTTTTAATGCGTATCAATATCAATTTTATATTGAGCGTAAGCAAATGCGAACTTTCAGAAATATGCGAACGCGAAACAGCGACGGCTTTGCATTGTTTATTGCGTAAATAGCGTTGCGAGCGCGTAGTTTACATTTTGCTAAAGGAAAGCGCTGCTTGAACTTGACTGCGATCTTTGAATTGGCGCGTAACTTTACTAACGGGTTATGGCTTATTTACTATATATAATTTACTAACAATCAAGTGAATCACTTTTTAATGATGTTTAATTATGTCAATTCTAGTTTACCAATTTAATGTTTTAATTATTACGAGTTTATAATGACGTAAAGATAAGAATTAGCTTTCATTATTAGTCAATACAAGTTTATAGATTATACTATAGAATTAAATATGTAATTAAGTTTTTATTTCTTTGATCATTTATCAGCCAAAACAATTTATTTTTTGTTATATTCAGTAATATTATTATTATTATTATAAAATCTTTAGTTAATTATTTAGCAGAACATTTAGTATTATGTAGGATTGACATTATTATGAATTTGTTTTGTTATAGAATTTTAGACTATTTTCATATTGACTATCTTAATTTGATTACTTTTAAACTTAATTAAAGATGAGGACTTTGAACGTAATCTTATTAATCAATTTCTTTTCTTTCTTTTCTTGATGTTAAGAGATCATTTACAGTAATTATGACCCAACTTCAATTTCAAAGGTATGGTAAAGTATTCTAGGGTCACTGAAGTAGAGTCCGATTATATCAAGACTGAACATGCGATGTTTAAAGTCTAATTTGGTCATGGATTTGCCATATCCGGTCATGGAGACGATTTGCCAAGACAATTAATACAAAAATTATCGAATGTAATCGAAGTGGTAATGATTGCCAACTAATTTTGCGTATCGATCCCCTCGAAACCACAGCAGACAATTAGTCTATCTCTCATTGTTAGCATCTTTCACTGCTTTTAGAGGGGCTTATTTTTTCAATACACAGCCATTCAATCGATCGTTTTGCGTAGCGTTGCGTTGCGAATCTAGGCGAACTAAAATGCACTTGCATATTGCGAATTTGCGCGCTTTTTGCGGTTAAGCCATGCTCACTTGCACAATTTGTTTATTTTGCGCGCTTGCGGCATTTGCGCGTTTTTCGATTGTAATGGCTGTGTATCTTTTTTTTATTCCACTTGTGTATTCTAATCAAAACAATTTTTAATATTTGGTTTTATTTCTACCCCACCTTGTCATTCTCAAATAATGTTTTAAAGGCTTGCTATTTAAAAGCTATTGAAACATGTCCAACATTTGCTGTTGCCTGGAGTAATTTAGGTTGCGTTTTCAACGCACAAGGAGAAATTTGGCTAGCCATCCACCATTTCGAGAAAGTATGTAATGCGAAAGTACATTGAACCAAAACATAAGACTTTCTTCTTTTAGGCTGTAGCTCTGGATCCAAATTTTTTAGATGCTTACATTAATTTGGGAAACGTTCTTAAAGAAGCCAGAATTTTTGACCGTGCTGTCTCCGCTTACCTGCGTGCTTTGAACTTGAGCCCAAACAATGCAATCGTTCATGGGAATCTAGCCTGCGTTTATTATGAACAAGGATTGATTGATTTATCAATTGACACATATAGACGAGCAATTGAACTTCAACCAAACTTTCCAGATGCTTACTGTAACTTAGCTAATGCTTTGAAAGAAAAAGGCCAGGTTAACGAAGCAGAAGAATGTTACAATACAGCTCTCAAACTATGTCCAACTCATGCTGACTCCCTCAATAATTTGGCCAATATAAAAAGAGAGCAAGGCTGCATCGAAGATGCCACTAGATTATATCTTAAGGCTCTTGAAGTTTTTCCTGAGTTTGCTGCAGCACACTCAAATCTGGCTTCAGTTCTTCAGCAGCAAGGCAAATTGCACGAAGCTTTAAGCCATTATAAAGAAGCTATCCGCATTTCACCTTCATTTGCCGATGCTTATTCTAACATGGGCAATACTCTCAAAGAAATGGGTGACATTTCTGGTGCTTTACAATGTTATACCCGGGCTATTCAAATCAATCCCGCATTTGCTGATGCACATTCCAATTTGGCGTCAATTCACAAAGATTCGGGAAATATTCCAGAAGCAATTTCCTCTTATCGAACTGCTTTGAAATTAAAAGTTAGTATTATTATAGTTTGAACTGTATTTTATTTATTCTAATTATTATTATTTGAATATTTATTTAGCCTGAATTTCCAGATGCTTATTGTAATTTAGCACACTGCTTACAAATTATTTGCGATTGGAATGATTATGACTCTAGAATGCGTAAACTTGTGTCTACTGTCGCAGATCAATTGGAAAAGAATCGCCTTCCTTCAGTACATCCGCATCACTCGATGCTTTATCCTTTATCACACGAGCAGCGGAAATCAATTGCAGCTCGCCATGCTGCTTTATGTTATGAAAAGATTCAAATTCTTCACAAGCTCCCATATGTTTTTAAGAAAGAACGAGTATCTCGAATCAAGATCGGCTATGTAAGTTCTGATTTTGGCAACCATCCAACTTCACATTTGATGCAGTCGATTCCTGGAATGCATAATCGTGATTTAGTTGAAATTTATTGTTATGCGCTATCACCTGACGATGGAACCACGTTTAGAGCAAAAATTGAAGGTGAATGCGATCATTTTGTTGATTTAAGCACACTTAATTGCAACGGTAAAGCCGCTGATCGAATATATGCAGATGGTATTCATATTTTAGTCAATATGAATGGTTATACAAAAGGAGCTAGAAATGAAATCTTTGCTCTCAGACCGGCTCCAATTCAGGTTATGTGGCTAGGATATCCTGGCACCAGTGGAGCACCTTTCATTGACTACATTATCACCGACCGGGTTACATCTCCTATTGAATTGGCTTCACAATACTCTGAAAAGCTTGCATACATGCCCGATACATTTTTTGTTGGTGACCACAAACAAATGTTTCCACATTTGATTGAGCGAGTCATTTTGTTTGATAAATCGCCAACAGAATCAGATGAAAAGAATCCCTCAAGTTTACCCGACACTGTATCCATCGTAAATGCTACTGATTTGTCTCCAATTATTGAAAAGGCTGAACTTAAGAAAATTCGCGAAGTTGCTGTGGTGACTACTTCTTCAAATACCTCACTAAGTTCCGCCACCGAAAAGGTTGAGGTTGTCAAGACAGTAGTTGAACTTCCCACCACACAGATGGTTCAGGCGATGATTAGTAATGGACAAATTCAGACTTCTGTTAATGGGTTAGTGGTTCAAAATGGCCTTGCAACAACCCAGATTAACAATAAGGCTGCTACGGGTATGTTGTCGCAATTTGATGCGTTATTTTTACTTCGTTGATTTTTGTAGGCGAAGAAGCTCCAACTGCTATACTTATTACAACTCGCCAGCAATACGGCTTGCCTGAAGATGCTATTGTGTTTTGCAACTTTAACCAATTATACAAAATTGATCCTAAAACCCTTAAAGCATGGGCTAATGTTAGTTTCGCCAATATAAATTCTATTTTATTCGTTAATTTTGTTTGTATTATACAGATTCTTAAGCATGTAACAAATAGCGTACTTTGGCTGCTACGATTTCCAGCTGCTGGAGAAGCAAATGTTCTTGCACTCGCTCAGAGTTATGGTCTTTCTTCAGGAAGAATAGTTTTCTCTAATGTTGCTGCTAAGGAAGAACATGTTCGAAGGGGTCAACTTGTTGATATTTGTCTGGATACTCCTTTATGCAACGGACATACCACTGGAATGGATGTACTTTGGGCCGGTACTCCAATGGTGACCTTACCTGGTGAAACTCTTGCATCACGAGTGGCTTCTTCTCAGCTCACTTGTCTTGGAGTTCCGGAACTGATTGCTAAATCTTATGAAGAATATGAAAATGTCGCAATTAGACTGGGAAATGACCGTGATTAGTACGTAACAAAGAAAATCCGCTTGTCTAGATTTCTATTAATTTATTTTATTTTCAGCTTGAAAGCTATTCGTGCAAAAGTGTGGGCTGCACGCGCCGAGTCACCTTTGTTCAATGTTAAGGCATATACGAAAAATCTTGAAAATCTTTTTTGCAAAATGTGGGATAATAATTTGAAAAATGATGCTCCTCAGCACCTGATCGATTGATTATTTTTTTGTGAATTAGCCTTGGCTTTACCATTATGTTTTGTATATTCTAATTGCTTGATTTTAGATTATATTTGCTTGAATTGAGTCAACTAGACTAAATTGGTCTAAAAATTGACATATTATTAAATTTAAGTAATTAAACTAAGTATTTTTTAAAATTCCATAGGTGAAATGTAATATAATGGCTGTTCATGACGAGGTTCAGTTAGTGGTTGGTTGCGGCATTTCAGTATCTCCAGTGACAGAATGGGCGTTGGAGCAATATCAATTGTGTTTGTTCGGCTGCTTGTCATGTTACAAGCAGTACATTTGGTACTGCGGTGGTGTTGGCTTGCAATCCAATACCGAGCAAGCAGTGCACTGTCCAGGACAGGACGGTGCCTAAATGCTTCCTCTAATGCTATAATGCTTTATCCATCGATTGTTTGCTATGGCTCGATTGGCCTAGTGCGTGTCATCTCGGCAAATGCATTGCACTCGATTTGTTTCAAATGCAAACAAGCCCAGTCGATTGTCTGTTGTCTTATTTAGTTGTACATTCGCTTGGTGCACTTACCCATCTCATGCTCACCGAACGCTAACTGAGCGTGCAATCAAACAAACTTTCGATTGACATCTCGGTATTTATTGGCAAGATGCATTGCACGCATCTGCCAGTGAATTTGCCTGTGTCAGCCACGAAAATGATATGCTTTCTAGTGCGGTGTGACCAACTGGTCAGTTGACACATGTGCCAAATGATTCATTGCTTACAGAATAATTGTTACTTTCAATTAGCTTGTGCTGGACTGCTTCATTGGCAATCGATGCTATTGTTATAAGCACAGGCTGAATACTGTGCTCCACAATTAAGGACGATTCGGAGGATTCGATCGATGTAGCCATAATTGATAATCTATTAGTGTGCATCAATTGTAGTTCTGAGCACCATTCAAATGCTGCCAACTAGTCAATACTAATGACCCATTGGAGACAACGTGCACAGGCACTAGTGACATTTGGCCAAGTGCCAGACAGGCATGGCCCCACTGCCACGTTACTGGCCCAATCAAGACATTAGGTTGGCATTAAGTCGGAATTAAACGGCAAATGATAACACACAGCAGCAGCATCACCAAGGAATAATTCAATTTTACTTTTCCCCAAGCGAAATGCAGATATCTCAATAAGAACGAACAGGCCAAATTGCGTCCGATTTAGTGTGCCGGCAAGTGAGCCTCTGTGCTGTGTCACTAATGGCCATGTACTTGGCTGCATCATTACTCGAATACTAACTGCAACCAAACAGGCCTTGTTTCTCTGTGAGATTTACAAAATTGTCCCATCAAAAATTAAGCCAAGCTGTTGGGTCTGTTGGCACTGTTTTGCATGCCTTACTGGCTGCATGTTTGTTTGTTTGGCCAGTGCACCAGTGATCACTTCGATTTCTCGCTAGCTGTAGCTATACAAAAACTGTAATGCAACTCGTCTCCATTTAGAAAATTAGCTTTTGCTAAAGGATAATCTGCGAATGAGTCATTCTCAAACTAGAAAATTGACAAATTCAATTACTGCGTGGAGCATTGTGCCAGTTTTGTGCTATAGCATATATGTGTCGATTGGAAATAATTAGCAATGTGGTGCAATGGCGTCAGGCCATATAATGTCGATTTATTGCTCGTGCATGGCATTGTTTGTTCCATATTAATATTTGGCACTATGTTGGAGTTGTTGGAGTTTCACTTTAATATTCGATTCCATAAAAGAGCTATCAAATGGATCACAATAAATGCAGTGCAACCGCCATAAAGACACTAACGATGCACAATGAACGGTAACCAAGCAGACTCACAGGAAACAGATCGGATGATCGAGCCACAGTGCCACGGTTTGCTACTTGCTGATGGCACTGCTGTTCTGTGTTTAGTGCCGGCCTGGCTTGATGCTTCTCTGTGGTCACTTGCTGGTGTCGTCTTCATTTGGGCTGTTGTTTATTCAGTTGTAATTATTGAGCACATTATCAATATTGGCTTAGCAGTAAAAAAGCGTTATTGATTAGCTCAGCACGGGGCCACAAACAATGGAACCAAACAGAGCTTGTCGCCACAACCACAAACCTTTACTTGTTCCATTGGATCATAATAATTAGCGTAGACAAATTGGCTTCTTCCTCAAAGCCTAGCGAACAGAGAAAGATACCCAAAAAGGTGCAACAATGAAGGAAACAGTTTATTACAATTGCGAGTATATACAATTTGTGCATGGCTGACATGGGTGGTATGGGTAGCATAGGTGAAGTCCGTGGAACAGGGAGTGAGGGACACGGTAGTATACACTGTACAGTCGGTATTTATGCTTATAACACAGTGGTAATGTTCGATATGTTCGGTGATGCGCCACACTGAGGACATTGAGTGAGGGATCACTCCTGGCAAGTGCTTCCCTCGGTCATTGCTTGGCTTCGGTGGACTGAATGCTGCGAACGAGTAGAGCAAATGTGAATCAATTGACCATTAGTGGCGATAGGCAGACTTGCACTCCCTAGCTAAGCTCCAGTCTGGTCCAGCAAAGGGCAGGCTGATGCCAGGGAAATATGTTTTACAAGTGAGTATGAGTGACTTGTAATTAGATTAAACATCATTGTTACCATCGAACGCTTTGCCGGTTTGCTTTTGACACATACCAATTGTTAACTCTTGCTCTACTCTGTTGTCAGCAGTCGGGTCTGGAGTTCGTTTCGAGTGTCGATTGCACGATATCACTCGGCGAAAGGCCTTGCGGAAGTTTTCCGACAAGAACGCGTATCTATGGACACAAAGGCATTGGAAGCATTAGAAATACTATAGGCAAGGGTTTAAAACGAAATCGATTAGCTAGATCGCTTGGTAGGCCAACATCCTTGTCGGTGACAGCAACCAATTTGGTCTAACGCAATTAAGCATGCATTGCCTAGTACGAGCAACACACCAGTGATTAATTGTTTCGTGCCACTAAATTGCGAGACTCGATGTGCAAGCATAATTAAACGTAGACCTAATGTTTCAAGTGGACTGGACCAAACGGGCCAAGCAGACCAGGGCAAAAAATGATGCACATTAGCACTTGCCGCCTTCTATTACTGTGCACCGCGATAGCTGCCCTGCCCGGTGCGCACCGGCAACAAAGCAACCTGCACCACCAACTTGCGAATTTTATATTCACTTTGTTTGCTAAATTTGTGTGCATTTTAAAATGCATAATAGTGGCAATTAATCATTAATAAGATGTCTGCATTAGACATTGGCCGTGCGGAAAGTTGGTGACATGAAGCCCGTGTGGAGAAAGACACCGAATAATTGATACAGACTCAAGGTGCAGGTATTGCAGTTGACTGGTGCCCGTGCACACCAGACAAGTCTGACAAGGTTGGCCAGGAGGTGCTCAGACATGACAAAGTATGGCTACTTACAGAATAGGATTTACGCAACTGTTCATGTAGGCTAGAGGGAAGCAGGAATTAAGTAAAGTTAAAGCAAACACAAGTTAAAAATTAATAAGTCCCACTCTGGGAAGAGGCAATGGACTGACGGGATTTCATCCTACAATCGAACCGAGTCCGATCTGTACACTATTCTTGATGGTGTGTAAATAGTTGTCTAGTTTAGTAGCCACTTAACGATGTATCCTTTTGTCTGATTAGCATCGCACATCGACATACAGAAAGACAATAATATAACAATTCATACAATAATAGCCACTAGAAAGCAAATAGGACCGAGCATTCTTTGAAGGACCACTTTGGCTTCCAAACTGTAAAGGCAAACAAACATGTCTCGCATTGGTACGAACAAATACCAAAGATAGATCGATTAATGCTCGGTCAGTGCAAGTCCCTTCGCATAAATACGTGCACTGTTTCAGTTTGACTGCAAGCAGCACTTGACACTAAATCCGCTCGGCACCATGGTGCAGCAAAGCAACCTGATTGAAGAGACTGCTCGGTCAAGTCCATTGCCAATCAGCAGAGTGAGAGCTCGAGGCAAGTAGGGAGTACTTACCGAGAATGTGACCTGCAATTTGGATGATTATCTTGGCGGGAGTGATCGGGTAGAGGTTGAAGCTCTTGAGGACGAGCACGATCTGAATGGGACACCAACAGACTGCGAAGATGATCACCACGATCACTACCATGCGAGTGACCTTCTTCTTGGAGCGAACACTTTCACTGCTCATGTTTCTGCCTGGAATCACTCCAAACCAAAGTCGCTTAAGCATGAGTATGTAAAGAATGATGATTATAAATATGGGAATTATGTAGGAAAGCAGAAAAAAGGTAACTTGGTACATGGCCAGGTTGTACTCGTCCAGCTGAAAGCCACACACAGATAGGTAGTTGTCTCCGTTGCCGTACGACACGTTGTGCGTGATGACTGTGGGAACACAAAGTAAGATGATAATGGCCCACAGTACGATTATGGCACGATTCGCGTTTTGTACTGTTCGCAAGGACAGCGACCGAATGGGGTGAGCAACTGCCAAGTATCGGTCCAGAGACATAAGCACCAGCTGAGGATGAAAGGTTCACAATTAGTAAAGTGCTATTGACTATATGAGTCATTGCTGTGCCGAATGACATTATTAGACAGGCATATCAAATAAACTCGAATCGGCTTCCACTAAGCTAGATAATGCGATAAGCATCGGCATTCCCTTGAATAATGGACCAGCAAAACAATATATCCATTTAAATGGCTTCTAATTGTCAACCAAACTCAGCCACCGATTCATCATCTATCTTGGCAGATTAGTGAAAATTCTAGAGTGCTGTTAGTAATAGAAAAGGCAAACCGAGATGCAAAGTGCAAGTGTCGGTGAGAATGTGCCAACTCAAGCCACTCTCCCAATCGATGATTAATGCTTAAGACAAATGGTTGCACGCTTCATTAGGAAAGAGGTATGGCCAGGCCTACCTTCACGGTGCCGTCACTTGGGCTAATGTACCATTAAACCATAAACCATATTATGCTGTGTTTGGCCATAAGGTATTAGATCTATCATGCTTTAGACCACACTGGAGCATATTACAAATTCATAAAGATAATTAACTTACAGTGCGGATAGACCACTAATTGAACCAATTAATTTTTATTTTTCACTCAATCTATCCCAATGAATAAGATTAGCTCTCTTTCTCTAGTCAATGTGAAGTAATGCCAAATTGGCAGCTCTAAGAGAACATCTCATAGATGACATCTCTGCTTTGCAAAGTTTGTAAATGTAAATAAATTAAACGTTATTAATGCAAAACAACAGTTTACGTGAGCGGAGAAAAAAAACGAGCAGCAGCCACAGTTGACATGCCGGCAGGGCGAATGGCGCCCAACAGTTCTCTGGGCACATTGACCGAGAAGTGTTAAATGAAAATTGAATAGGCAAACGAACATCGGCACCGAAGTGAGTGAAAGGCGGCATTTAAGTGTTTTTGACAACGAATAACTGTGAGCCATATTACTCAAAGGTATAATATAATCTAATAGCAAAGGCAAACAGAAGCTAACTTAATTTGGCGCCATTTATGCGCCTCAAACAAAACGCGCTATCAAGCGGGCTTAGGCTATAGCGTTTGGTTAAGCTGCAATCGGGCGCGTTTGATTCTTCCTTCGGAGACCTTAGTGGACTACTGCCTGGCAAAGCTATTCTTAATATTCACTTAAATTGGAGTTCACTTCCAAATAGCGATTTAGACCGGCCATCACTGCCTGCTCATACAAATCATTTAGATTCGAACACTGAGTGAGGCAATTTAATATATTCATTTATACATGACCCGGGCCATATTAAGCTAACAGTCAAGTTAACTTGCCATGAGAAGACCTAATAATAACGCCAAAGTGGAGACAAACTTGTAAAGCAAACAAGGTAACAAGAATGCAAATGCCTAATTGCTTCCAAGTTGTTGCTCCGCCATGACAAACACTTGATTGCCAGTATGGCTGAGCACTGGTGTACTGGCATGCAACCCAATTGGTGGGCACCATGGCGAAACGGCCAGATTTGATTATGCAACCTGAAACAAATCGAATTACGGTCTGGCCTTATTGGCACAGCCATCCAGTGGTGCAGTGTTGGTAATGGCACATTACTCGTGCCATTTCCCACCGACTTCGTATGCACCGAGTCTGGTGGTGATCGACACAAATCGCCGATTGAAGATGCAATTTCACTGTGGCCAGCCAGCAACCAACAGGGTTGCACTCAGCCTGTCACTGGCAAGCCATCACGCGTAAAGCCATCAGAAAAGAGTGTCAGTCTAGAGTCTAGACTGATCTAGATTAGGATTGCCAATGAAGTATGGTCTCAAGTCTAATAAGGCCAAATTGCAAACCACCAAATTGTCAATAACACAGCCATTTTGTGATCATACTGCACTGGCATTGCACAGCCTCTCCAATTTGTTGTTGCACATATTGTACTAATTAATAGATTCATGCCAGTACATAATATGACTGATATATTATAATATTCCATTTGTGCTGCATCAACAAGAATGACCGACAGACCATTCCCAAGAATTCCACCTCGATCTCTTCAATGGTCTTAATTCACTATCCAGCAGCAGCACTCAGGCCGACCAAATTCAGGACACAGCAATACTACAAACATACAACTCCTAGAAAAGTGGCTAAAATGATAATAGGCTAGATGGTCTTAGGGCTAATTTAAAATTAATGTGTTCATTAGAGTTCGAACGGTTTGTATTTGTGCATTTAAGAAAGTGATTAATTTTAATTAGTTGCCGAATTCGAATGTGATTTGCCAATCAGCAATAGACCACTTGTGGAAAGTCACCAAGTGTGTTTGCTTACCGTATAGATGCTTGCATAGGCGCACACCACGATCAGGTACTGGACCACCTTGCACCAGATTCCACCAAAAGGCCAGTAGGGAAAGGCATAGTCCCAGGCAGTAAAGGGCACGCAGAAAATGATAAAGAGAAGGTCCGCCACCGCCAAGTTGATGATGAGCAGGTTAGTGGTGGAGCACATCTGGGGGTTACACTTGACCACGATCACCACCAATGAGTTGCCTACCAAGCCGACGATGACGATGATCGCAAAGAGAATTGGCACAGTGATGCTGATCACTGGCGTCATAGCGTCGTCCATCGCTTCCTCTTCCTGCATCTTGCTCGCCTGGGTGGCAAAGTCATCTAAGTTGAGTGTGAAGTTGGGCGCTTTCATCTTCAGGTTCTCCATCACGTCTGTAAAATTGAATTTACTTAGCTTGCATTTACTTTAAAATGCTGACCACATTTGGCTCATTAGCTCAATTAGTGGCGGCTCAATCATTGGCAGAACAAATTTAGCCTACAGACCACCCGACGCTCTAATGGAATTTACAGCCAAGCTAAGTTGGTAGGCAAAGTTGGCCAGAAACGAGGAAAGTAGTACAAAACATTTGTGGCGACATAATTAGAATTGGAGATCGAGCCATTTCAATCAATTTCACTTGCAAAATAAAATAGCATTTGGCTCAGTTTGCCTAAGAATCGTTTGACGCTGCCAGGCCATTTACATATTGCAAAGTGATCACATGGCAGTTAATTGTTTTTCAATTTAAATCACTCCAAAGTGCATCGAGAGGATGTATGTAGCGAACACAAAGTAGCAAGAGCAATTTTCAAATTAATATTGCTCGGTAATGCATTCCGACGTAATCGGTGCATGTTTCAATTTACATAAAAGCGTGTGCGTCGCAGTGAGCTCCATCATTTGTCCACAAAAAATGGAGTTCACCGCCAGTACAGTCTGGTTGGCAATTCTGACAATCTTTATTGCCCGATTCACTTTAAAGTGGTTGGTGTCCCTTGCCAAGGCGACCGATGGGCCACCAAGTCTGAACGGACCTTTTAATTTGCCATTTGTTGGTTATTTGCCGTTCATCACCGAAATGCCTCATCTCAAGTTGAATCTTCTCTCCCAGAAGTACGGACCCGTGTTTAGGTGAGTGCAATCTAATCTCAGTCTCCGACTAATGTAGAACTGATGTAGAATCAATTTGGGCAACATTGAAACCATCGTTCTCAACGACTTCAGATCCATTTGGGAAGCTTTCAGAAAGGAAGAGTTTCTTGGGAGACCCAAAGATATTGCGTTCAATGTTTTAATTAACTTAGAAGGTAAGTTGCTGTGCGTGGCGAGGTGAATGAGTGATCTGCAGTGCAATGGATTGTCACAACAGAGTCACAATCATTGCAACCAAATCGATTCCGATCAACTTGATCACAAGTATTAATTAAAAAATCTGTTATTGATATTAAAGGATTAGGTACTCTGAGTGGGGCTGCATGGAAGGAACAGAAACGTTTCACGATGCACCAAATGAGAAATTTGGGCTTCGGCAAGTTTAGCATTGAGCAGCACATAAAAGCCAATATCGATAAAGTGATCGATCGCATTGAGCGTGCCTCGGACAATCGAGTTAGTGCCCGAGAGTTGTTCGCGGTGGACCACTTCAGCATTGGCAATCTGCTATTTGGCAACAGCAACGAACGCACTGACGCCAGCTACTCCACGCTGCAAGAAGCAATCGCTAATGCAATTCGAAGCTTAGGACAAGTGAGCTTGCTGACCTTCTTTCCCTCAATCGCCAAATTGGTGGCTCACTTTAAACTGGTGCCCTACGTGAATAGGCTGAAAGCCAATTTCATGGTGGTCAATTCCTATGTTCAGTATGTGTTCAATGTGTGCGCACTCTAAGCGCCAATTAGTCAAGTGCCTTAATGCTAGCAATCGTTTTCTTGTAGACGGGAAATCGAGAGACATGACCAAACACTAGACGGCAACAATGTGCGCGATTATATCGACAGCTTTCTGTTACAATCTCGACAAGTGACATCGACCGAGACTACTTTTACCAAGCGAATGCTTGCAGGAAATGTGCAAGGCTTCCTGGCAGCAGGCATCGAGACGGTGCGCACCACTCTTGAGTGGGCACTGCTCATCATTGCGGCACACCAACATGTGCAACAAAAGCTGTACGAAGAGCTGAGCCGCGTTTGCGGAAGTGCCAGTCCCAGCTGGTCAAACAGAGCCGATCTTGTCTATACCCAGGCGGTTATTTGCGAAATGCAGCGCTGGAAGACCATCAGCCCACTCAATCTGATGCGAATGACCACTGAGGATTGCACCCTGCACGGGATAGCCATCCCGAAGGGTGTCCATGTGATCGCCAACCTGTGGGCCGTTCACTTTGACCCCAACTATTGGCGCAACCCTACTCAATTTGATCCAGAACGATTCATTAGCATGGATGGACAACTAATTAAACACCAAAGATTTATTCCCTTTTCACTTGGCAAGTATTGAGCCATTTGCAT
The DNA here is from genome assembly GCA_023373905.1 of Rhizoglyphus robini. Taxonomy (NCBI): domain Eukaryota; kingdom Metazoa; phylum Arthropoda; class Arachnida; order Sarcoptiformes; family Acaridae; genus Rhizoglyphus; species Rhizoglyphus robini. The sequence continues at coordinate 4,089,986 of JAKIJQ010000001.1, read as the reverse complement.
GTGGCTTCACTGCACCATTCGATAACGAGACTCATTTAGGCAAAAGATCGTGCCCTGGAGAATCAATGGCACAAATGGAAATCTTTTTGTTCCTCGCTTGTTTGTTGCACAAATACCAGATCCTGCTGACGGAACCAAACTCGTTTGAGGAAGTGCTCGGGCTCACCTTACAAGCAAAACAAGAAGTCCATTTGCAGTTTATAGCAAGATCCAAGCAGACCTGTAGCCAGGAGCAAACAAATTTCGACTAAGTGCAATCGTGACAATATTAATTACTTCTGTCGACTTGTCCAGACAATTAAAGAAGGAATCGAAAAAGATCGTCTCGTTGCGAACATGCATGTACGTGCATGTGTTATCCTAATTGAAATTGGTCAATTTGCAACGACCAATTTGGATTGAGCTAATGGCATTAATAATTGAACATTATGTGTGCTAGTGAACAGTAGACCTGAAAGTACTGCAGCAAAGGTCTAATGATCTACCACAGGCAATAGACAGAACAGGTAGCATCACTCATTATACCGATTTGGCAATGACTCGCTGGATGTGGCGTTAGCGGTTATTGCGGCACAAGGAGATGGGCGAATTAGAGAATTAGAATAGTTTGCATAGTTGCGCGGTGACACAAATGAGTTAGTAGATTGCACTGTGCGGCGGCGAGTAAAGCACATATGAATGAATGCGGTCCATTTGGTAGAAGAATTAATTCCGTTTGAAAAGATCAAGAGCTGACACGTAAGGCCGGTTGGTGAATGAATTAATGAATGCACTGACACCGGTGATGGACAATTGGCCGATTTGTTTGCACAAATGACCAGCCACAGAGCGGGAGCAATTAAAAATTGAGCACTCGTACGGAGGTGATAGAAGACAAGTTGGCCGCCACTGGGAACAATCCTGCGATCTAACTTGAGACAGCAACTTGTCGAGCACAAGTGCAACCATTGGAGGGTTTCGATGGAGTGGGCCCCATTGATGAAATAGTGGCCAAATTTATGCAAAGACACTCGGTAGGCCTGTAGGTCTGTATCCATCTGTACCATCTGCACTATATAGTGTCGGACAGAGTGATGTTCGTCGATGAGCGAGATGTGATGCTTGTGCTGCCAGTCCGGCCACTCACAATCGTTCTCCACCATCGAATGGCCATTTGAGAATCTAATTTCCACCAATTAGACATATTTTAGAGTTAACCATCGATTAATCTCACCCGAGCCCGACGAGGTTGTCGGGATCGACTTGCAATACAGCCAATCGAGTGATCGCCTCGCCAGTCAATAGGCCAATTTGCAGTGCCTTTATGAACGCACACGTCACACCAAATGGCGTTGCAGTGGCAGTGGAATAAATCACACGAGCTGGATTAACCAAATGGCACACACTTAATCGAGTGGCTTATACTTGGCTTGTCACTAATAATTGCCATACGACTCGCTCACTGCTGCTGCCAATGATAGCTCCATTCAAAACAGTTTCCGCCTTAATTGGCAAGTTAATCAATGTGATATTAATACAGATGAGTGTCTGCCGTTGTGTGCCAATCAGCCATTATGACGGTAGATTAATTTCAATTAATAAGAAAATATTCTTGCGCACACCGAGCCATCTGAGCACACTGAGTTGCATCGATCAAATGCAACATGCTCATGGCTAGTTTGTTTGCTTTCTTGGAGCCTAGTTTGGCCCAAGACCTATTCTCTTGTGAATGTTGCGATCGGTCATGTTTGTTTAATTAAATTGAGATTTATGGCCAACTCGGTCGCACTAAATTGAATCGGTCTTGTTAGCTAACTGATAAGTGAATTGCATTATCGCTCCGAATGGATTCGTTTAATTTATGCGTTATTAGAGGCAACATATCGGCCTAGGATAAACAAACAGATTGTGGCCAATGTTGCTGTTGGTGGTGCTGATGATGACGATGGTGTGGACGTTACGATGTCTCAATCAAGTTATTAATCAACGAAATGCTTTGTTGCCGCGAGTATTTGCAGCTTGCCTGCATCGGATAGGTGAAATTGCAAATGATAAATCAGCTTACACATCGGCGGGACACGATCAACTGTGTATTGGATGACACTAATGTAAAGTCTTTATCAATTGCACAGCCAAAGTCGATGCCATCAATAATGTGCACTCGATTCCGACTTAGACAATGGCAAGCACATTAATGCTGTGCAGATAAGTCCGCCGAGTCATGACTGCACTCACTATAATACTGCTCGGACAAAGTTATGCAAAGAACACCAAATAAATCGACTCTACTCAGCTCGGCAATCACCGAATTAATATATTCAATAAATAAACAAGTTCCATTGCAAAATGGAGCCAAAGTTAAATATTTGGTGTGCGCAATCAAATTCAATTGGCCACATAAATTAGCGCGACTAACAGACTGACTGTGAGGCCCGAGTGCAGTCCGGTGGGCGATCACACAGATAGCAGTTACCTTTGTCGGAGTCGCTTTGGCTGTTGATCGACTTGGTACAGACGGTATGCCGCCCTCGTCGAGATAAATCGAGCTATACAAGTGTGCATTAACGAGTAAATACATTATAATACATTAATGGCCGATGCTGTGATGCTGCTCTGTTGCATAATTGCAAACACACTCACTATGTTCCACTTCAAATTGAAGCCTGTTAGAAGTGCGTTTTGGTACTAAATCTAATAAAGGTAAAACAGAAGAAACGAATTGCCACTTTGGCAAAATAGCATTACTCGCAGCCGACAATTCCCGACTGAATCGGTTTGCATTGAAATTTGCATACTTAATAGCGCGATAAAGTGGCTCAGTCTGCCATAAAACACGAACTCGCAGATGATTAAATAGAATTCTCGATTGGCGATATGTACCTAAGCCGTGGTAAATCAGCCTGGTTCATGTCGAACGGGAAAGGTCTCCAACCGAGTGCAAACCAACTCGAATTCGAATGTGTGAGTAGAGTGCACTAGAGCAGTGCGGCAGTGGCATCGATGGACTGCCAGCATAGTTGAGCAGTGCTAATTTATTAATACTTTGCCATGAAGCATTCATTAGGAAATTGTATTTTCTAAATTAAGGAGAAGAAACTGCAAATGGCACAAGACTGAGACAATAAAGGAGAAATAGATTTAATTGAAAATTTTCAATTAAACTCCACAAACAAAGGATAAAGTTTGACATTTGTGACAGCACAGTGAGACTTGTTACAGCAAATGTCACCGAACATGACAATAATTTGGTCGCAAGATTAATTTGGCCTAATAGATGCCGGATGGGACACAACAGTGAGCGCATTGGAAGCACAAATTGGATCGAATGATTTTACTGCTACTTATGTAAGTGACAATTGCCGACAATAAATAGAAACCATTTGACAACAATGGTAAATGACCCATCACTGGGCCATCAGTGCACTGACAATGTTCCGCACTTGGCCTCTCTCTCTCTCTCTCTCTCTCTCTCTCTCTCTCTCTCTCTCTCTCTCTGACACACAGCCAGTGACACAGTCACTTACTCACTTTCTATTATTACTTACACTTTCTGATATTACCGTACTTAACGGGTTGCCCTTCTAATGAGCTCATTTGGAAGGTGCAAACTTGTAATGAGACAATCAGACAACTCTCAACTGTGAGATCGATCGAAGGCCAATTTATTGGCCAACTGTGTGCCATCAACAAAGACAATTGCTTTGATTCAAGTGCTATTCGTGATCAAGAATAGGTTGTTCCGTCAAGGCAAACACTGCAAACAAATCGTATATGTCGTCATAGAAGTATGTGAAAGATTAAATTAAATCAAGCAACAATCGATTCAGCCAAGTAGCAAACTTATAATTTCCTTCTTTGTAACATGGGATTATTAAATTTCCCGGCAAAGAAAAGTGATAAAAGTTAGACTAAGAAAATAACTCATTTTGAGTAATATCTTCCAATTTGAGTTTTGATAGTGTTAAACTGATAGAGACAAACACCAGTATGGCAATTCTCACTGAAAGGGTGTCTCAAATCGATCGTTCTCCACCAAGAAAGTTGTCCTCAAATAATTAGTTAACTTATTAAATTGAGTAAGCACTTGCGAACTTCCGATTGCATTTAAAGCCAAGCTTAAATGTTATACAAATATAGCCACAACGATCAAAATGACCAAAATAGTTTATAGTGTAATTAAAGCTGTGATTGATGAATTAATGAAATGACAAATTAAATGTAAATTTCTTTCTTCTAGTTCTAATAATTCACAAGAAACAAGAAATATTGATGAACGCAATGAAGATCGGTGGGATCTTCAGCTGTGGGCCTGCCACTCACTCGTTCCCCAGTCGGCACAATGCATTACGCCCTACGGGACGCAATCAGCAAAAACTTGGCCTGTAATCTGCTGCTCGGGGCTCGGCCAGAAATGGTGGTTTCGTACTTCGATAATGGACTATATTGAATGGAACGCAATGAACGCCCTCTAACGATAGTGATTGCAACAGAGACTCAAACGAACCAAAATCAAACCAAAATCTCTCTTGAGAAAAAAATATTTTTTCCATTTTAAAATAACAAAAATTACACCGCTTATTTCAAATCGCAACTTTTATTTATAACTTATCTGATTGATTTAAAAATAATGGAACCTATTTTAACAAGAGTGAAACCCCAATGTGGAAATAGTCTTAGCCGCATGGTAGTTTGTTTTCACAACGTGTGTCGCACTTTAATAATAATAATTTCAAGCTGATATTTTTTGTTTGTAAACATCTTGAAAATGAATAATTTAACTTTGCAACAAGTAAAAAGAGTTTCCTCTGGGGAGTCTGTTACGAAAAACTCTTTCTCTATTGACTGGGATCTCAAAGTCGCATTTTTTGTCTCAAATCGTAAACTATACTCATTAAATCTTCATTCAGATGAGGTATATATATCTTGTGATGATTATCAGATTATTTTATTAATCCGCATTATAATCATTATAATAGATCACATTTCTACATGATTTTTTATTTAAAGAATTTGACCAAGAAGATATCGTTTGCTCTAATTTTCTTTTAGAAGAAAAACTTTATTTCATATTGCTACAAAGCGGCAAAATTATCACTTATGATTCATGCAACAAAGAACTTTTTGAGCATTCTATAGATGTGCCATCGTTTATTGACAATGCAAAATTTAGTCATGATCAAGAATTATTTGCTATCACAACTCGGAACAACCAAATGTTATTATTCAACAAAATTATGGTTTTACAATCTTCTTATGACATGAACAAAATTGACTATGGAACAAACGAGCTTGTCAACGTCAATTGGGGGTCGAAAAGTACTCAATTCCATGGAGAAGGAATGCGTGATAAAAGAACTATCAAAGAGGTATTCTAATCAATTTATTACCACATTTTCTTACAACAATCGTTTAGGAATTTTTTCCATTGAATAAGTGGGATGATTCAAAGAGTAAATTGAGTTGGAGAGGAGATGACAATCACTTTGTAGTTAACCTCGTCTGTTCAAATGGTGAGATTCATATAATTATGTAACTTAATTTACTGATTTTTTTTGTTATATATACAATATAGGATTTAGAATGCTAAAATTATTTAACCGCCAAGGAATTCTTCAGCACACCAGTGAATATGTAGCTGGTTTAGAACAAAACATTGCTTGGAAACCATCAGGCAATTTAATTGCTGCATCTCAGATGTTGCCGAACAAACATTCAATTATATTTTTCGAGAAAAATGGACTAAAACACGGCGAATTTGATTTGAACTACAATCCCAACTCTTATATGATAGATGTATTGTGCTGGTCAAATGATTCAGACATTCTTCTTATCTGTGGTTATGAAATTGTACTTGTTGACGAAACTTATACAAAAACTCGACAAAACATAATGATTTTCACTCAAAGCAATTACTATTGGTATCAAAAGCAAAAGTTTACATTTGAAGTTACCGACTTGATTGAAGACATTCTTTGGGACGAACAACAATATTCGTTGCTACACTTTTTGTCTTCCAAGGGCACTTATTATTCACAACACTATAATAAGTCACTTAATGCAACACCAGACGGAAAAGTGTTGGTCATAGACGGCAATCGTCTTCAAGTCTCTGACTTTGAGCGAACTCTCATTCCTCCGCCAATGAGTAATTACACAATCTTATTTGAAAGCCAAATAGCTCAGCTTTGCCACTCGGATAACTTTTTGGTGGTTTATCTTAATGGGAACCAATTAATAATGTTCAACACTGTTTCCGTTACATTAACTGAATGTGCAAATCTAAATTATCCCGTCTCTTACAACTTTGCAAATGTTTTCGCAAATTTTGTTTGTGTTTACATGCCAGTTTATTACAAGAAGATTGAAAGAATTTCTGAAATTGTTTTGCCTGTTCTGCTTGAAGATGGTCGAATATTCGGACTTATTGACAAGAAAATTGTTTGCTTTGACTATAAACAGTCTGAAGAGATTTGCTGGTTAACGGACATTAACGAGTCAATTAGTGCGCTCTCTATTTGGTCCAAGAGAGAACTTTCACTTGCGAGCATAAACGGCCAATTGTACTGTTACAATATTGATGGAAATTCATGTCTAGAGAGCGACTTTTCGGGTTCAAAGATGCTCTATGATGACAGCCCCGTTTGCCTCTTGGTGCACATCGACGATTCTTGCCAGTCACACATTATCACCCTGACTGCCCGTAATTCCTTGTATTACGATCAAAGCTTGATAATGAACTCCATGGTGAACTCGGTGACGTTGTACTGTAATAAGTATCTTTTGTTCACTACTTTGGACAGTCTCTTTTATTGTTGGCCTTTGCATAACTTTGATTCTTTTATCCTGAACAAAACTCATCCGCCTCGTAATCTGGAAAAAGGTTCTAAAATCATAACCACATCACGAAGTCAAGCCAAAGTAGTTCTTCAATTACCTCGTGGAAATTTAGAAGCATTTCATCCGCGTACGCTAATTTTGCATCAAGTAGAGCAACATCTCAACAAAGTAGACTTTTTACAAGCATTTGAGATATTAAGGAAAAATCGTGTTAACTTGAATTATATCTGTGATTATGATTTTACCTTGTTTGCTGAGAACTGTGGTTTTTTTCTCGAACAAATCGGTCTAGCTCATGTAGATTGGATTTGCCTGTTCCTCTCCGAACTGTCCAGTGAAAATGCTCACTCAACACTGAATAATCAGGCTGAAGTGAGAGTCGACAATAAAGTGAACACTATATGCGAGTTGCTATTACAGAGCATGCTCCAAATGGACCTAATCAAATTTATTAATCCTATTTTGTTGACTTACATCAAGAGGGAAAAGCCCCAAGTTGAAAAGGCTCTCCAAGTGGTCAAAGATTTGCCGAGCACTAAATTACGAGATGAAGCAATCAAATTTTTACTCTATGTGGTCAATGTGAACAGACTGTTCGACGAGGCATTGGGAACTTATGATTTCGATATTTTGCTCATGGTGGCAGCAAAATCAAACAAAGATCCCAAGGAATACCTTTCCATGGTGAATTCTTTCAAAGCGATCGAAGACCAGAATTACCGCAAATACAAGATTGACATTCACTTGCAACGGTATCAAAGTGCTCTGCTCCATCTTAGTTATTGTCCCAACAGATACGAGGAAGCACTTGAGCTGATTGAGGAGAAGCGTCTTTTTAAGGAAGCCATTCAAATATACAAACTCAATAGCTGCTTGCCCGATAACAGCGCTAAATATAGTCAAATTTGGAACCTCTACGGGGACTACTTGTTTAAGAAGAAGTACTACCAAGAAGCGGCAATCGCTTTCAAAAGAGCCACTAACTACACACAAGCTTTCAAGATGTATCTGATGTATTCTAATTGGAACATGGCCAGTGTTTGTGCAAGGAAACTTTCCAAAACCGACGAGGACTTTCAAAAACTGATTAATTCCGTTTCACAGCAATTGATACTGAATAATCGTTACTTGGATGGAGCCTATATATTGGAAAATTATTTAAAAGATTTTAAAGAGGCTTTCATGACTCTGGTTAGGGGGCACCTGTGGGACAATGCTATTCGCTGTTTCTATGACCATGACTTGGAACAATCTTTGTTTGACACCGATCTGAAATGCGAATTAATCAACACATACGAATCCATAATAGAAAGTATTAAAACTAATCTGGACCAAACTAAAGAACATCTTGCACGTTTACAAGAATTGAAAGAATTGCGTTCTAATGGTCCGAATGTGTTGGCCAACAAGATGGAAGCTGACTTGGATGCTTACTCGGACACAAGCAGTATATTCGATAGTGCTTCATTCAAGTCATCCGACACTAATTTGTCTGGTACTTCTTTGAAGACCAATCGAACTAACACTCGAATGAAAAATCTCAAACGGCTTGAACAAAAGAAATACGTCCTCAAAAGAGGTTCACCTAACGAAGACATTCAAATCGTATACGCGATCAAGGAACTTATTAGTTCAAGCGAAAACTTATTTAACGAGTCTAGTTCTTTGATCATAACTTTGTACGAATTATTTTTGGTAGACGAATCAACCAATCTTCAGCAGAATCTTCAATTGTTGCATTCGCAAATCACACATGCCATTGACTTTGTTTGGAATAGTGAATATTTCGAGCGTAGACTTTCCGAGGGTATATCTTAGGAGTTGTCTCTGCCTTAATAACTTTGTTTTTTTATCCAGATGACACTTTGCGAACTGCTCCAAAAATTGGCGATTCAAACAAATGGACAATTGCTTTTAACTGAAACCATTACCCACTCGGTGTGATTCGATTGGACTGACATTTATTATGTTAATATTGAGAAATAAATATCCAACGTTTGATGCATTTCGTAATGTCGTAATTATACAAACTTGTCTGGCACTTGAGCACTGCTTGAGTAAAGCAAATGCAAATCGAAGTGACCACATTCTAATCTCGTTTTCGCTGTCTACAACAGACATTTGCTCTTGATGAAATGGCAATTGCAAGCAGCGCCTTGTTTAGTGATTGAGCTAATGTCTGAGGAGTGTTTACTTGTGTTGGCATCATTAGGCCAGATGGAACGATCGGCCCTATTCAATACTCACTAATGCATCTGTCTAAATGTAACGTTGGGCAGCTTGAAAGGAATCAATTATGAAATGTGTCACTGCATTCGATCATCGGTCTATAGAAGTGGTGGTTGACGCTTTGCATGAGCAACAGTTCATCCAATTTGCTCGGTCACAAACCACAAAGTGTCGTCTTGACGGGCTAAGGCAGACTGCTTACATCAATAGGGCTTAGATAGCCAGAAAATTAGTGGAACCGAGGCAGAGAACAAATTGAACTTGACGCTCTCATCGCAGCCTGACGATGATTCCGTGCAAGTGCAAATGGCTATCTTTATCTGTTGGACCGATTGTAATAATAATATGAAGTCGATTAATTTGTGTGCTAATGCTCTGTGGGTCGATATCATAAAAGCAAGCTGTCCCACTAACACGGCAACATTTGTGTTCTTTGCCTGGCACGATCTGTTCCAAGACTCATTCATTCAGTTACGCCGTTCACTCGGTTTGAACCAACGATGCTATTAACACTGGCCTTGTTGTCTTTATTGTCACCCTGCGTGGAGGTCTGTGCTACTAATTCGAGCACCAGTACTCTCCAAATCGGATTTCTCATTTCGTTTCGTCACGGCCTAGGCAAGATAATTGCTGGCGCAATTCCACTGGCACTGGAGCACATTAACAAGTAATTGATTACACCATTTCCTTTTGTCCTTTGCATACGATCGAATCGTTTCCCATTTCCCGGTTATTGATGTGCCTTGTGTCCACTCAAAGTAATCCATCTCGGTCTTATGAATCTTGCAGAGATGCCACTATTCTTCCGAATCACACTTTAGATTTTACTGGTGAATTTATTAGTACCTTCCTCATTTGCTCCTGCTAATCTCATTTAAATTGCCTTTCCAGTGGGCGACTGTGGCCAACCGAACAGTTTTATTAGCATTCGGAAGATGACTGAAATGATGAATGCAAACGTGCAAGCATTTGTCGGTCCTGATGAAAGTTGTGCCAGCGAGGCTTTGGTTGCAGCTGCCTGGAATAAACCGCTAATTTCATATGTTGGTGTTTGATTGTTGTCAAATTGTCAAAATTATTAAATTTCCTTGATAGAAATGTATTGATCAAAAACTGTCCAACAAAAAGAACTATCCAACTTTTGCCAGAACTCTTCCGCCAAGTTCAAAAATATCAAAATCAGTTATTTCCCTATTGAAACATTATGAATGGGACAAAGTGAGTATCGCGCAGAGTCATACAGAATTGACTTTCTTTTTGAGGTTGTTCTGATTGTGTCGGAAAATCCGGCCAACAAGCAGATGGAGGAGTCACTATCGAAACTGGCCTCAGAACACCGCATTCAGATCAGCTCAACCTTTTATCTCCCTGGCCAGTACATCAGCAGATATGTGGATATCATAGAGCGTGTCATTGCGGAAAGCCATTCGAAAACCAGAGGTATGATCGAACCAGAATTGCAAATAATTTTAGCGAATGCTCCGTAGTGTACATTCTGTTGACAGAAACAGTTGTCTTTGTTGACTTTGTTCGGTGCATGGGTCGGAATCGACTGCTGGACACCAGTAATTACGTGGTCATATCTGTGGAGGAGGAAGTGTTCTATTCAGTGAAAATGGCCGCCTACGAGAGCAAGCAATACCATAGTCTGAAACAGCATGACTTGAGGGGGCTTCTTATAGTGACCGCAAGTCCGCCCTCAAACCCCAACTATGCCAAGTTTCAAGAGGAAGTCAGTCAACGCAACCGTAAGGACCCCTTTAATATCCCATACCATCAACGGATCCCGATTCAAGTTCCAATCTATGCTGGTCTGGCTTATGACGCGGTTGTCATTCTGGCCAAGGCTTTTCACAGAGTCATTGACAGTGGTCTTGACATCAATAATGGAACTCAAGTGATTGAGGCTTTGAAAAACTTGACCTATAAAAGTATAAAAGAATTTTTAATGGATTATTTTAATGTGTGCATTTCTAGGCATTTTGGGATTCAACGTTCAAATCGACCAGAATGGTAACTTTACAGTGAGCCCTTGATTGAGTCAATATGATATTTGGTTTAGGTGAGGCCGAGGGAAATTACACCTTACTCTCCATGCAAATAATGAATAACAGCATCGACATGCAAATCGTCGGTGCTTTCCAACAAACGGACAACGAAGTGCCGGTCTCTAGGTGCATTGAGAGACCATTCCTATAACTTAACTCTCATTTAGGTTCTTAACTTGGCTCGAAATCTTAATTTCTACGGAAACGGGCCTCCTAAGAGCGAACCCAAATGCGGCTTTTATAACGAACTTTGCGACAGTGGAATAAGTCCACAAATGATAGGTGCTTTGGTTATGTTGGCCATAATTTCTTCTATTTGTGCTTTCTTCATATTTAAGTATGTCAACATAATTCGGGAATACTAAGTTAGTTTACTTCACTAGACACTACCACTACGAATACAAACTGAAGAAATCTGCCTATTGGATGATCGACTTGAAGGACTTGGTCATTATCAATACCAACTCGGAATACGCTCTGCAAAACATTCGCAACACAATCAATGTACGTAACACATTGCTAGTTTTAATTCACGTGAGAGTGTGTCACTTTCTGATCGATCACATAACATTCTTTTTAACTAACGGCTCGCTCCGATTTGCCATTAGGCATTAATCAAATGGAATCCTTGGCAGATGTGCATTTCTCATTTTAGATCAATATGAAGCTATAATTTTTATTTTAAGCACGAGCACAAGACATTTTAATTGGTATTTATTTGATTGTTAGGTTCAAGGCCTGAAAAGAATGAGTGTCTTCTCGAACCAAACTACCAAGGCCGAGTCAGTGGACTGTTCTTTGGCGGATTTGTTTGAGAACAAAAATTACGGTATTGGTGTATACAAGGGAAGTGTGGTATTTATCAAACGATTGCACAAAAAGCTATTCGACTTGACGCGCAACATGAGAAAAGAATTGATTCAAGTATTCACTTCATGTGTGTCTATGGTTGAGACTCATTATAATGGTCATTTTAAGGTACGCGAATTGCGTCACGAGAACATCAACTCGGTCATTGGAGTTTGCCTAGATGCTCCGAATATATCCATTCTGTTTGTTTATTGTGCTCGTGGCAGTCTCGAGGTTTGTCCGATATAAACTTGCTAACCACCTGGTAATCATCTTATTTTAGGATGTCATCAAGAATAAGGACCTTGACTTGGATAATATGTTCGTTGCTTCACTTGTAGCCGATCTTATTAAGGTACTGTTCACTTTCCAAACTAGTTCTCTACACAAAAAATTGTTCTTAACTTTTGATTCACAAATAATGACTAATTATAATTATGCATATGAGTAATATATTACTCATCAATGCACATTAACCATTGATTATAATCAAAAAATAATTGATTATAATGAAATAAATAATTATTGGTCGACCGTCGACTTAGAAAATTTACTTACTAGTCGTAGACTAAGCCTGAATTCGACTCAACATTTAGCCTCACACTATGTAGAATTGTCAATTAATGCGCTTCATGTTTTTCCAGGGAATGATTTATCTGCATGACTCGGAAATAATCTCCCATGGGAACTTAAAGCCATCGAACTGTCTGATTGACAGCAGATGGGTCCTTCAAATTACCGATTACGGATTGCATGAGTTCAAGGCGGGACAAGAGCTCATGCGATATAAGGACACTTCCGACAGAAGTAAGTGCTCATCCTTGTCTTTTGTAATTATTGAAACGTCCGATCTGGACAGATCTTCTGTGGAAAGCACCAGAATTATTACGCAATGCAAATGCCCCTGCCAGAGGCTCTCCAAAAGGCGACGTTTATTCGTATGATTGGTGACAGAATGTGAACGCTTTTTCACTAATCTTTCTAAGTAGATTTTCCTTAATTCTTTTCGAAATCATTTCGCGCAAGAATCCATTTGAGGACATAAACTTATCGAGTGGGGACATTCTGCATCGAATAATGAACCCCCAACTACATCACGGTCAGTTATTCAGACCAAACATTGAACAACTAAACTGTGCTGGGTACATCACCAAATGTGTAAGTTTAATTATAAGATATATATGATGTGCCTGTTATGCAAGCAATGGGATTGTCGTAGATTGAGGAGTGCTGGAAAGAAGAGGCAGAGGACAGACCCGATTTTCGTTTTATTAACATTCGACTGAGAGAAATGCAAGCTGGACTGTAAGTGAATTGAATATTGATATGACCAAACTTAGCTCTTTATTTACAGAAAGCCAAACATATTTGATAACATGATTGCCATTCTGGAGAAGTATTCGTACAATTTGGAGTCTTTGGTTCAGGAACGAACAAAACAACTTTTGGAAGAGAAGAAAAAGACCGAAAATTTGCTTCTCAGAATGTTGCCCAAGTAAGAGACTAGCAGATTTTTGCTCAATCCATGTGGAAATTGATTCCTTTTAGGTCTGCCGCCGAACAGTTGAAGAGAGGCGAAGCAGTCGAAGCGGAATACTTTGACTGTGTGACCATTTATTTCAGCGACATTGTTGGCTTCACAGAATTGTCCGCCATTAGTACCCCAATTCAGGTTTGAACAGACTCTATTGGGCACTTTTTCACTCGACTCTCTACTGAAAGGTGGTCAATCTACTCAATGATTTGTACACATGTTTTGACTCGATCATTGGAAACTATGACGTCTACAAAGTAGAGACTATTGGGGACGCATATATGGTAGATAGTACATTATCTCCACTTAGCACAATTGATCTTTCTTTACAGGTGGTTAGCGGACTTCCAATTCGCAATTCAGACAAGCACGCTGGAGAGATCGCTTCAATGGCACTTCACTTGCTGAAAGAAATATTCAACTTCTCTATAGCTCACCGTCCTGGCGAATCTCTCAAGTTGCGCATTGGCATTCATTCTGGACCTTGTGTGGCCGGAGTGGTAGGCCTAAAGATGCCACGATACTGTCTTTTTGGTACACTTCACTTTCTCCAAGGATCATTATTAATGTACACTTTTTACAGGTGACACCGTCAATGTTGCTTCTCGAATGGAGTCTACTGGTGAAGGTGAAACATTGAAGCTTTCTTCCAAATAATTAATTAAAGGATCTTATCCTAATTAAAATTTCTAGCGCATCGCATTCACGTCAGTTATTCGTGCAAACAGATTTTGGACAAACTGGGAGGATATCAACTCGAAGAACGTGGACTTGTCTCTATCAAGGCAATGTCACTTGTTATAAATTCGTTTTTTTACTCTGATATTTATTGGCAGGGTAAAGGACAAATGAAGACGTACTGGCTAGGCACAAAGAACTGCTAATGGATTTCTATCAATATTGATGAAACTATTCAAAAAAAAGATTTTACTAATCTAGGTTTAATGTTACAATAAAATCATTTATTTTCCGGTGTTTCTATATCGATCACATCTTTATTTAATTAAATTTATTGCTTATGGCTTATTGGAATTTAAATAAAGTTGATTAGCATCACTAAATGAATGTATTATTAATTTGAATTAAGCATGAAGCATTAGCGCCTTGTTTTTTTTGAGTTCTTGTTCACCGTCTAAACAGGGCTTTTGCACAGTCTCACACAATATTTGAGTCAACAACGAATTTATACAAGGTTAGTAACAATGCTTTATGTTTGGTGCTTGATTTGGCTCCATCCAAATGAACGCGAACAACTGATAGACTAAAATGTTTTGTTTTTTGCTATTTTGTATACATCTTGATAATTTGCATTAGTTTTGGCTCAACGATTCGAAAAAATTGACTAAAAATGGCTACCGAAATAGCTTCTTTTCATGTTATGGACAAGTCCAGCAAATCAGACATGTATGCTTTTGTTATTTCTTTTTCTTTCTTTTTTTTTTGCTAATTTTGATTTTGTATTTATTAGAATTAAAGAATGCAACTCAACCGAAGACAAAGCAGCGCTTAGACAAATAATCTATGAACTTGGAATGCAAGTTATTGTTGGACAAGCTCAATCCGATGTTGTAGTTTCAGCTCTATATGAAATTATTGTGAGTATTTTCAAAAAATTTTCAGAAATTCTGATATGATTTTATTTTTGATTTAACAGAAACATAATCGGGATATTGTAAACGTACTATGTGATGTTTTAGCTATTCTTGGTATGTTATTCATTATTAGTTCACAACTATGATTTAAATAAATTACCTGGTAGATATTGAAAGTCAAATTTTGGAGAAAACTTATCGTGAAAATTTTATCACTTTACTTACTTTATCAAATAATGTAAGTTTTGAGTATCATTTTGTTTTGAATCAATTTTTAAATTAAATTAATAGAAAATTGTTGCCGATTGGCTTCTGAAAGAAAGATTAGAATATTCTACAACTGGCGAAGCCGGAATTATCAACAACTTCAAACAAGCGTCCACAAAGTTTATTAAACTAAAAACCAAATTATAGTAAGTCGAACCGAGCTGTTAAATATACCTAATATTTTATTTCTACAGTTATAAACAACAAAAGTTTAATCTTTTTCGTGAGGAAAGTGAAGGCTACAGCAAATTGCTCACTGAATTATGTCAAAATGGCAATTTTGATTATACTTACATGTTGAATGCAATTAAATCGTTAATTGGTTTGTTTTATAACAATTACTTTGAAGCTAACATATCTAATTCATTTTTTAAATATTTAGGTTGTTTTAATCTGGATCCTAATAGAGTTTTGGATATCATTCTTGAATGTTTTGAAGCTCGTCTTTATCTTAAAGATTCATTCATCCCGCTTATCAAGAATTTTCTTGATAATTCATCGACATTAAATCAGATTTTGGCATTTAAGTTTAATTTTTACAATAACGTATAATTTTACAGTCTTGTTATTTGTTTACTAACTTATTGTTCTACTTAGTCGGACATTGGAATTGACATTCCTAACGCTCTTTTTGATGTAACTGCTTTGGTCATTTACAACAACCTCATACAAGTTGATTATATTTATCCATACGTGAGTTTTATATTATTTAATGAATTTTTTAAATAGATTTTTTTTATAGCTTTTACCGCTGGATTCAAAAATCTGCGAAATCCACAAATCAGAAATTGAACAAGCTAAAAAATTTCCTAAGAAAATATCAGAAATATTGTCAGTTGAAGGTTCTAAACACGAAGATATTAACATATATGAAGATGAAAAATTAAGGACAATCGGCTCTAATCAAAAGCTTGGGCTTATTTTATCCTTAATCAAAATTGGAGATTGGAAGAACGCATTTAAAATAATGAATAGACTTCCAGAATATTTTGCAGTTTCATATTCTTCTATTAGCGTTGCTTTATGTAATTTGCTTCATTTTTTGATTGATCCATTATATAGAAGGTAATAACATTTTGACCTGATTTGACTTGCTATTTACCATTATGATTATTTGTTATATTTTAGAAATTCTGGACTGCCCACCATACTCGCTTCACGAATAAAGCCATTTACATTGAATAACGTTTCAGCAAAGCAAATTGAAAATTTTGATGAATTTAAATCTCAAATTATTCCAATGATCTACACCTTGGGGCCATACTTATTCAGAGATGCTTTATTGATCACAAAAATCATTCGGATATGCCGCAGTTACATTATGATCAATAGCGAACTACGTTATGATGTCTTATGTTTGTTGAATGTTTCCATTTTGCCGTCATTTGCTTTGGTTGAGAGCAATTCAGCTTTGGCTGAGGAATTGTGGACTTTGCTCAAACTATTTCCTTATAACGAAAGATTTCTTTTGTATAATATTTGGAAAGTTGAACCTTCTAACCCTTTGCTAATCAAAATGAAATTTTATATTATGAAACGAATTCGATATATAATGAAACGTATCAGCAAAGACAAAGATATTATCAAACAGTCTGGTAGGCTGATTGGAAAGCTAAGCCATTCGAATCCTACTTATCTATTCGAATACGTAAGTTTATTAAATTGTTATTAAATTGTTCATTCTTTGTGTTTGTAGATTCTTGGACAAATTCAATCTTATGACAACTTAATTGGTCCAGTTGTAGATTCTTTGAAGTATCTCTCTTCTGTTTCCTATGATGTTCTTCTTTTCTGTGTCATTGAAGTCCTTTCTAATCCAGTTAAAGAGCAATCGAAACACGAAGGGACTAGCCTTTCTCCCTGGCTTTTAAGTTTAGCAAACTTTTGTGGTTCAGTTGTCAAGAAATATCCTATAGAATTGCCTGGGTTATTGCAATTCATTGCCAACCAACTAAAAATTGGAAAATGTCTTGATTTGTTGATTTTAAAGGAAATTGTACAAAAGATGACTGGCATTGAGACATCGGAAGAAATGACTGATGAACAACTCGATGCTTTGAGTGGAGGAGAATTGTTGAAATCTGAAGGGGGGACATTTAATCAAGTTAGAAATATAAAGAAGTCTACCTTGCGACTTAAGGATGCTCTTCTGGAAAATAATCTTGCTATGGCTCTATGTATTCTGATGTCGCAACAAAGGAATTGCATTTTGTTTCAAAGTGAAAATACTCATCTGAAATTGATCGGAAAACTCTATGATCAGGTAAAGACAAGACAACAATATGTAAAAATAATTAATAGAATTTATACTTAGTGTCAAGAAACTTTGGTTCAATATGGAAATTTTCTTTCTTATTCCTTGACTATTGATGACTATAAAAGAAGATTGCCCTTACTAAAAGAAATGTTTGCCGATTTCAACCTTAGTCCTGATGTGACATTCTTTCTTGTCAGGCCCATGATTAATCACGACATAAATGTACGTAAAAATTTGAGATTAAAAAATCAACTATGCACTATGATAAACGTTTACATTTGTATAGTTGCTTTGGTATCTCACTTTATTTCGAGTATATTTGTGAATTATTCTTATTTTTAATTTGTTACTATAGTCAATATACGAAGAATTTTTGAACAACAAATCTGATAAGTCAAAATCAATAACCTATGATTGTTACTCACGAGCTACAGATACTGTCTTAAACCCATTGGTTGAATCTATTATTCCTGTCTTGGGTACAAAATATTGCGTCGATTTAAAGTAATTTTCTTAGTTTTTTTTACAAAAAATGATCATATTTATTTATGTAGTACACGATTCTTTGTCACTTTTTGGACCTTAACTTTATATGATGTTCAAGTACCAGAAAAAAGTTATTTGCGCGAAAGAACAAAAATTAATCAACAACTTCAACAATTGGAAGAAAACAAAGACACTGCTCCAAATAAGAAAAGAAAAGAACGAGAAAGATTTTTAAGTATAATTGCAAAACTTTACAATGAAGCTTCTCAGCAAACTGAGCACACGGAACGAGTTTTGAACAGGTTAGATCAAGAAAAAAATCATTGGTTCGAGTCAACCATCAACAAAATGGATGTTACCACCAACTTTCTTCAACATTGTCTATTTCCTCGTTGTAAGTTCACTGCATCAGATGCACTTTATTGTTCCAAATTTGTTCATCTGCTACATTGTCTCAAGACGCCAAATTTTTCTACTTTAATATGTTTTGATAGGGTAAATTTTTTAATTCTTAATTTCTCTTTCTTTCAATAATGTTCAACGTTTTTCTTTTAACTAGATTTTTGGAGATATTTCATACACCATGAGTTCTTGTACTGAAAATGAAGCCAACCATTATGGTCGGTTTTTGTGTTCCATTTTGCAAATTTCAATGCGTTGGCATAAAGACGTCAAAGTCTTTGAAGAGGTAAGTTTTTTTTTATATTTATTCATTTATCTATTCTTCAATCTATAGGAATGTGCTAAATTTCCTGGATTTGTGACTAAATTCTGTGAAAAGGATCCGGTTCACATTGATTATGAAAGTTATCGTCATGTTTGCCACAAATGGCACTATAGGCTGACAAAAGCTTTTATACTTTGTCTTGATTCAGGAGACTACATCCAAATTCGCAATTCACTTATAGTATTGACCAAGCTACTTCCTTTTTTTCCTGTTATGATAAGTTTTGCTCAAGCTATAGAAAGAAGACTTGAAAACATTAGAAACGAAGAAAAAGAAAAAAGACCAGACTTGTTTGTACTGGCCACAGGGTAATATAGATTTACAATTTAAATTATAGCTTATCAATAATTGTTTTATTCTAGTTATTCTGGTCAGCTCAAACTTAAGAAGGGTACTTTTATTCCGGAAAGCGAATTTCATGAAAAGGAAAGTAAAAAATCTGTTCCTCCTCAACCTCAGTCAAATGTATCAGATTCGAATAAGTCTTCTGAACAAAGTGAAGATATCAAAAAAGAACATAAAGCATTAGAACATGATAATAAAAGTCAAGCAAAACCAAAAACTGTTAAGACCACCAGCCATGTGCGAAGTTCAGAGATCGTCGAAGTGGCTGATCAAAAGAAAAAAGAAATTAAAGTTGACTACAATAAATTGAAAAAGCCTAATGGGGAAGAGAAAACAATTGCCAGCAGCATTAGCAAAGAAGTGGCTTCAGCTATTAGGACTGATTCGCGTGCTTCATCTGCTTCATCATCACCGAAGAGAAGTGATTATCGTACAAAGGATAATGATACTGAAGGTAAATAATCCCTTAATATTTATATTATAATATTAAAATTAATTGATCAAACCTTTCCACTTTCCTCAGAAAAAGAATACAAGAAAAGAAAAATAGAATCAAAAGTTTGTCTTACCAACTGTAATAATTTATATTTTTAAATGTGAAATTTATTTTGGATAGGCTGTTGATGAAACTGATAAACGTGTGCGAGAGGATTCATCTCAGACCCGTTCTTCAACTTATGACAAAAAATCTCTAAGAAAACGACAGGTAAATCATAATACTTATTCTTGTTTATTAGCTAACATAAAACGTAGACCAAAGATTCGACTCAAGATTCGCCTGATGCCAAACGAAAAAAGGACGAAGATAAGCCCCAAAAAAGAAGTGAAGACCGAGATTCACGAAAGGTATGCTTTAATAAATTATTCTATAATAGATTCATTCCGTTCGTTTTCAGAGTAATGATAGCAAACGTACTTCATCTAGGCGTTACAAGCAAGAAGAGGAGAAATGAATATTAAATTTTGAAGCGTTTCTGACACGGTTCCTTTTCTTCAATCAATAGTCTTTTGTTTGAATTTAATATATCCTGATTGCTTTCATCATTTACTTCAATAGCACTTGAAATGATATTTTTTCGCAACTCTACAGCAAATTTTTCATCAGAAATGTATTTCCATTTTATCAATAAAGTATTACCCGCATGTTTGATCACATTAATACCATTTTGGAAAACAGCTTTTTTGCTTTGACATTCATTAAGACCAAATAATAAACCACTAATCAAAGTTTTTAAAATAAAAGTTAGATTTGAAAGCTTACTGTATGTCTTACATGTATATCACGTCCCTTGGCGATTTATTGTTTACAAGAAATGTTGTTCCACTCGACAAAACTATATTCTAAATGACAAAAAGCAATTGTTTAAAACATAAAATACTTATTTTAACATACTTTTGCATTAGTTTTGTCCACTAACATTTGACCACAAGCAATGGTTTGTCTTCTTTGAGATGAACTCGATAAACATTCTGAATAATTAATTTCAATTCCGATTCCTTTCGATATAGGCTATAAAAATAATTTTGTATTTGAATAATGTATAATTTCATTTAAAAACAAACCAGGGAAAAATTAGCTTTTTTAAGTGCGTTCACAATTTTGGAATCAGTAAATGTAAAGCTCAATAAATCACACTCAAAATTTCCATTGTTGATGTAGTTTAAAATTTTTTCATTTAAAGGTTCAATTGCAAGTAAATCGTAACACTTTAGGTTTTCATGTTTAGACTACAGTTCAAGGAATTAAAATGAAACTATTGAAATCGCACAATTATATCATACCAATTGATACAAATGTACAGTCTCATCAACTTTTACGGTGAGTCGGTTTAAAATTTGCACTTCAGGTGTTTGGGATTTGATTTTTATAGGGACGGGCATCTAAGCGTGAAATAATTTTAAATGTTAGCAAACAATGGTTCAAGAATAGTTTTATAATGAAATACATTTGCAATATTCTCTCCGTTGATTGCAACTGAAAGGGCAATTTTTTTATAGCCATCTGAAAACAGAAATTATTAATAGTAATAATTCAAACTAACAGTAGTAGTAACCTTGAAAGGCACGATTTATTTTGCTGTAAATTAACTTTTCACCCACAAACTCTCTTTCGTAGACAATAAGATTTAAATCCATTAATTAACACCGCAGATATTTACAAAAATTGTAATACGAAATTCGTTTCGGTTCAATCTACAACTTCAAGCGGCAAATTATTTGATGCAAAAAAATAAAAACAGTCTGTAAGCATGCGGCTAGCAGTTGGTGTAAATAGCGCATTCACATATGTCAGTACAAATAATATTGGCTAGCCATGCTTCCCGCCAAGTATGAATATAATTTATAAGCATTGCATTAACAGAAATCAAAGATCTTTTTGGTTCGTTATTTAAAGCGAATCTAATAATTCGTTAAACATATTTGCATGTTTTCTGTTGAGATTAAAACCACTCCTGAAAGCTGTCATAATTTGAGTATATTTCTAGATGGCATAAAAAATTATTGTTTATTAAAGTCTCGACTAATTTACCTCAAATAATAGTCCAACATCTTTGTCAGATTTATTTAAATTTTGAGAAACTTCAACAAGGCCATTTAGTAAATTCATAATCTAAACGAAAAGAATGAAAATTAATAAAGAAATGAAAATTAAATTTTCATACATATGAATTTCTTATAAACAAGCAATTAATAATATCCAAAAGACAATTATCGTGAAATTTGCAAATTTCATCTATTTCAATAGAATTTTGAATTGATCGTGTATAGTTGCTCATGCTATGTTCGATGGAAAACTGTTGAAAACATTATTTGTAATCATTTGTATTATACTTAAATGACAATACCTTGCAATACATGTAAAAAGTCGTAAACGTTCTAACAAGGCAGTGATGCAAGTACCATTCTTTGGTAAAATTTTCAGGTGATAAAATCCTGTTCTTCCACATCGCTATGAGATTATAATGAGTTGAATTTAATTTATACAAATAATTGAAAATAGTTTGATATCTACAAAAAGGCATTAAATGACAATAAAAATGTTAAACAGATTATGTACTTAGTTAAGAAGTTTTTCGAAATCATAATTTTCATTAATGGTGTTTGCTTGAACTTAAGTTTCAAATTTGAACTCTCCTGTTTATCAATTTTAATATTTATAAAATTATTATAATAGTCTGCAGTCGAGTAGTCAAATGTTTTGAATATTGCATTTCGAAACAGTATTTTGATATCTTATTAATAAATAAGTTAATTTAATTTAAAGAAATTTTGAAATTACCAGAATTTGCATCACACCCTGTGTAAATATCTAAAAAATTAATCCAAAAACATTCAATTCCAAATAAATAGAATGTCTTCAAATGGCTTAAGTAAACGAGGAAACTTTCTTTAAGCTTGGTGACTTGCAAAACATTCTAATCCAAATAGATTAAAAATATATGATTAATAATAATGAAATAGTAACAAAGCATACCTCAAACACAAATTTCTTGACATCGTTTAAAAAATATTTAAATAAAATGGAACTGTTATAAATTTCAAATCGTCTGTGGAAATACTTCCAATACAGCTGTGAGTGTTGGAAATTGGTTTGAATGCCATGTAAATGAATGTAACGAATTAAATTTCCAATGTTGTGAATTTTAATTGCGTTAAATGGTTCAATCAAATCAGGAAATTTTGAAATGTCGAGTGAATAGTGTCCAAGCGAATTAATAGATATGAAAAAAGAACCAATATGGTTTATTGGTAAGGTACCCCTAGTAAGCCAAGACCAAACTCCTCGAAAAAAAGGATCATTTTCATGGTTGAATCTAAAAAATATTTTTTATTTAATATTTTTAGAATACATAAATTCAGTTATAAACCTACTTAATATCGTATTTGACTTCAATTAGACTTGACAATTTAAGCAAAGCTAAACATTTCTGATATAAGAATATTAGACCAAACAAATTACATTCAATCTTACATTTTCGTCGCTTAAATCACAAATGATATTTAAAATATCCGTGAAAAAATACTTGTACTAAAATTAAAAAACTCAGTAATCAGAAAAAATCGTAAAATTACAACTACTCGTAAATCAATATATGTTACTTACTTTTAATAAACTGTTTAGCTTAAAAGCAGATGCATTATTTAATTTGTTATAATAATCAAATGAAACAACGTCAGCTATATAAGTTTGAGTAATAGCTTTAGTGACTAAATTGTAAATTATAAATCTAAATTCATCAAGATCTATAAACAAAAAAATGAATACAATGTTATTTGGTTGACATGAAACTTACGTGTGGAATTTTGGACCAAAAAAACATTTAGTTGACTATACAGTTGAGATAATTGTAGCAATTCCTTGACGAGAGTATAGCAATCTAAGTTTGAAAATCGAATTTGAAAAGTGCCAACAAGAGACTCAAAATTATGTGCCGAATTGAGTTGATAAATATGACCATAAAACCCATTTAACGCATAAAGTAGTTCATTTAGCAAGCAAAGATCCTCTTTGACCGTATCCATTATAATATATTCACATAACCATCAAAATTAAAAACTCATAATGACAAGAAATAAAGACAAACAAAATTTGTAATTAGCTTATTGCGAAGTGAAATTTTCAACAAATTGTTGACAACAATAGACGTTAGAATAAAATTCAAACAAAACATAAACAAAAATGGCAATTCACATACAATGTATTTAAAATATTCAGTTTACGTTGTATTACAAAATTTTAATTTGTTTAATTTGTGGATAAATTAAAATTTTGTTTTAATATTTTTTAATTGATTTAAGATTCATTGGTTAGATAGAAGCTATATTTAAAAATTAAAATATGGTACTTAAGATTGATCAGGGTAGAAATACTTTTTGCGCCAAAAAGTTCAGTGCTATGGGCTATTCAGATAAGTCGTGTTGGTCCACATGACGAATCTTGAGTCACTTTATTAAAGTTTATTTTGATTAGCAATTTGACGAAATCACCTGATCTACTACTGTCTGCTTCTCAAATATTTTGCTTATTTGTTCCATTGTTTCATTTGTTTACATTATTTCATTGTCTGAATTTTAGTGGATTTTGATAGTTTACTATGGATAAAAATGAAACTTGCTCATTTTTTATTAAGCGATCCGGGAATAGAAAGTAAGTCAAATTAAATGTAAATATTAATACTAATTATGTGTTAACTAATTTTAGCAATCGTGTCAAACCACAATCTTCCAGTAGTGAAGAAGAAGACGAATCGAATGTAATCGTAAATTCAAATCGCAAAAAAACTCATAATCCCATGGTCCAGTCGACTTCATCGTTTAAAAAAATAAAGAAGAGTAGAATAGCTTATTCGAATTCGAGTGATGAGGATAACGAAGAAAGTAAAGAAGCAGATATTCATGTTAAATATGAATCAATGAGAACTACGGAAAGTGAGGGTCCTAGAGATATGGGTGCTACCCTCACTCTGGAAACAGAAACCGAAAAGGATAAAGATGCTCAGAGTATATTTGAAAGATCTCAACAAGTGCAGAAAGGTTTAGAAGGCAAAGAACTGGACAATGTATACCGAGGAATGAACAATTATGTTCAATATATTCAGAAAAAGGATACTCCTCAAGGAAATGCCAAATCAGGATTTGTTCGCAAAGGACCCGTTCGAGCGCCTGACAATATACGTTCAACTGTCAGATGGGACTATCAACCAGATATATGCAAAGATTACAAAGAAACCGGATTTTGTGGTTTTGGTGATTCATGTAAATTTCTTCATGATCGTTCTGATTATAAAGCAGGTTGGCAGTTGGAATTGGATTCTGAAAAAAAGGATGAAGACGACGATGATGACAAATACAAAATCGAAGATGAAGATGATCTTCCATTTAAATGTTTTATTTGCAGGGAAAGTTTTAAAAGTCCTGTTGTCACTAAATGCAAGCACTATTTTTGCGAATCTTGCGCTCTTGATCATTACAAACAATCGACAAGATGTTTCGTATGTGGAACTCAAACTAATGGTGTTTTTAACATTGCAAAGGAGATCGCTAAGCGTTTGAAAGCCCAAAACAATGATATAGTTACCGAGGAGGAAAATGAAACCCAAGACATTGAAGAATTATCAGATTAAATAAAACATTTTTTTACATTTTAAATAAAATTTTTGCTGTGGACAAAGCTAATAATTGGACAATGCCTTGTTTAAATTTCAACATTCATATGATAATTCATTTAAACCAATTCCAAAAACTTCCAAAATTGTCATCTTGAGAATTTCCGTTTTTAGCTTGATCAAATCCAATTTTACCTATATCATCTAAACAAATTGGAATTTGTTATAAAAAAAATTCTTAATAAACCTTAAAGTTACCTCCGATGTCTGAGACGACTTCTTTTTCCGAAATAATTTGATTTCCTTTTCGAACAATTTCCTTGTGAGTAGTTCTACCTCCGGACGAATATTTAGTGATGATTTTTTCATTTCCATCACTGTTTTTTATCACGATTTTCTCTTGGAAAGATCCTGACTAGAAAGTAAGAATGTATTGTATAATTAATTGCGTTTTACAAAAGAAACCAAATACATACATTATTATCACTGTTGAAAGTTTGCACAAATGATTTAGATTGAAAAGATTTATCTCCAGGATCGATTATGTCAATGAAGGAACTTGGCCTTTCAGATTTACTTTTCAACATCATTTCTCGTGGGCTATCTTTTCGGTTTTCATTAACGCTACCCAAAAATATGTCCTTGTTAAGTAATGATTCTTCAAAAAAATTTCCTAATTCTTCGTTCAATTTGAAGAAACCGTCGAAAAATTGTCGAAAATCCATTTGGAAAGTTTTTAAATATTAAGTTGTTGAATTTTAAATTTAAATTTAAATGTTTAAATGTTAAATGTATTTTAATTATGATAAAAGAAACGTACCAACTACTCACAATTGTCAGCTTGTTAGAGGGCGCTGAAGAACAACAACAAACACAGCATTGGCCTTTTCACATACATGTTTCTCGACATGTGCGCACATGGTAATACCATGATGCTATCATCACATCGTGACTCGCATGAAATCCTTTTTTTATACCAAACTTGAATTTCTCATATTCGTTCACTGCAAAGATGTCTTTACAACTTATTTGCGACTATGTCAGCGATGGGGACGAAGACAATGATATATCGGCTCAGATGGAAACACAGTCCAGCGAGTATGAAATTATAAATCAAGTTGTTTCGGACATTGTCAATTCTCTTTTGAACAAAGTTGACAAACAATTTACGCATCACTATCGCTTTGATGCTCGTTATAGGAATAAAGAATCGAGCGATGAATCTGAAAGCGATTGCAGCAAATCAGACGTGTGGTCTCTTAGCGATTCGGACGACTATTTGGAAACTGAATTTGAAAGAAAAAAAATTGTAAATTGTGTTACGAAAGGAGAATTAAGTTTGAATGATTTGCCGCCAATTGAGAGACTGAAAATTAATGTAGAAGTTAAGGATTTGTCCCAAGTTGGAATTGTCAACTCAATTCTTAGCCAACTGGTCATTATTCAATCATTCAAAAATATACCCGTTCTTGATTTGGACACAGTCCTTTTCTCCAAAGATGGATCTTCTTTAGGTAAGCTATTAGAAATCAGTGTTAATTTGATTATTTATTTTTCTAAACTTTAGGTCAAGTATTTGATGTCATTGGACCAGTAAAGCAGCCCAATTATGTTCTACGTTTCAATTCGCAAAATGAAATTGAAAATTTTAAACTCGAAATAAATTCGCCAGTTTATTATGCAGAAAATCAACAACAACCCATAACAAAATATGTGTTTGTTCATGATTTACAAAATCAAAAAGGTTCAGACGCATCATGGAAACATAACAATGAACCACCTCCCGAAGAGATGGATTACTCAGATGATGAAGTGGAAAGAGTTGAAAAATGGAAGAAAAAAGCAAAATCACGCAAGAAATAGTTTATTATCATGAGGCGACAATAACATTGTTAGGTAATTATATTTGAGAAAGATAAATCTGTAAATTCGCTTATGCTATCAATAATTTGTTTGGGAATCAAATTTGATGGCAAGTCTACTGACGATGGCAACAGAAAACAAATAAAATTCACTTTCTCCACAATGCAATATTCCAATATAGCCAATTCAACTTGACTCTTGACCGTTTCAGGAGAAATTATTGGTCTCATTTCAATGGATTTCTGAAGTCTCAACAAGTTTGAATTTGAATTGTTGCTAAAATATTCAACATAATTAGATTTGCTTAGATCTTTAGAAATGAGCAACAAATCATATTTCGATTGAATTCGCTTAAAAATTTCAGTGCCAATATAATCGACCAATTTCACAGTCAAAGTATTGATTTCAAGAGCTCGCTTATTGAATAAAAGCCAGTAATCGGTTGGACTCAATTGGTACAAAGAAACAACCAGGTCTATAAAAAGAAAATCAATTAATAAGTTAATAAGTCGAAAACAGTATAAATACCTTTTCGAGTGTCACTCTTTCCAAGCTTTAATTGAAAAACACAGACTTCAGTCTTTAGATTAGGTTCACGTTTTCCAATGGAAACATAAACGCATTTGCATTGAGACAGGAATAATTTGAATAAATCTTGATTCGTGACATTAAAGTCATGGAAAAACTTATTTTCAGCTTCTTCATCTTCGTCAGAATCGGACCACCAAACAGCCCTAGATGAGATTTCAGTTACTTCACCAAAAAATGTAGCCATTGCCAAAATATTGTCCTGTCATGTGCATGCAGTATGCAAACTGAAGCAGTCGTGACAAAGTGGTACTTGCATTGTATAAATACTCAAACATGCTCTCACTCTCTAGTCATTAGTCTATACCAGTGGCAGAGACTAATGTTCATACTGTGAATCTACCATGGTATATATTGACCAAATTTGTGCTAAGTTGCACAGTTCAGAGTTGAATGCTCTTTAGAATGATCACCAAAATGACATCGATAAGAATATTTTTTAAAATAAAGATTTTGCATGCAATGGACCACCTTAATACCTTATGAGAATGCCTATCTCTAAAGTTTTGATTTAGTCTATGTGCTTGTTAGATCAAAGCAATATACAGTAAGCGTCAAAGCGAGTTTGTTCAGGCATTTGAATGCCAACGGCAAAGGTTGTTGCGATTCGCAATTTGCGAATGTATTGCGAAGTTCTCAGCAATGCGAACATTGGTGGCGAGAGCGAACACTGCACCACCAAAGCTATAGTCATTTCTAGAAGCGAGGTCTAATGCAGTGAGACAATGAGCTAACAGACGACAATTCTCCTCCCCCGTTGCCAAACGCTGTCTTTGTGTGCAGCACTCACAGTTTGGACCTGTTATGGTCTAACTTTTGGTCTCGTGTCGACTTTCTCCAATACACCAAAAACATATCTATGGCTTAAATTCAATATATTTGCAAATTGGCCTTTTCTCATAAAACTGACTGGAAACAAATCAGTTCCTCTTGGCCAAATTCAAAATGGAATGTCCCCATTTAACCAGCATCACTAAAATAAACAATCCTTTCATCAAAGAAGGTCTTGTTATTACAAACTTTGAATGTTCAGGTATGTTTTGTTGTTAGGTTCGTGTGAATTATTTTTACATTTGTTAGTTTGCCGCTCAAAACAAAATACATGGATGTGCATTCATTGTGGCATTCTTAATTGTGGTCGGTATGTATACAATTTGTTAATAATTAATAATTAGCATAATTTCTAATTAATCTTATTACATATTTTCCAGTTATGCAAACGGTCATGCCATTCAACATTATCGGCATAAGCAGCAGCATAGTATTTCAATTGACTGCAATGCACTCTCAATATTTTGGTATGGTCAGCTAGTGATGGTCATTTTATTGTTATAATTCTTAATTAATTAGCTATATCTGTGACGATTTTGTGATTAATGAAAAATGCTCAAAGCATTTCCAAAAGCTTCGTCGTATTTTGCAAGAAAATCGAAAGTGAGTTTGAAAGTTTGTATTTTATAATGAATCATTAATTAATGATAATATTATATTATTGTAGACATGGGTTGATTTCAAGACGATCTGAATCACAAAAAGTCCATTGCGCTCCAATTAAAAAGAATCAAAAAGTATGAATTTGTTACTATTACAGTGATTTATTAATTTAATTTTCTCAAAGCTTCGATGCCAACTCAAAGCATCGGGTCTGCGTAATTTAGGAAACACTTGTTTTATGAATGCAGTGTTACAATCTTTGCGGTTTGTTTTCTAAATAAAATAAACGACAACATAATATATATTATTCCTAAAATTGCAGCAACATCCAAGTTTTTCGAATAAATATAACAAAACTTCCTTCTCTTCAAAATGGTCTTCGCAATTCACTTTCCAAGTCACTGAGTAACGAAGATGTGTAAATGTAACTTTCTATAATTGCGTCGTTTAATGATATTGTTTTTTAAGTTTGGTAACTGAGGAATTTCGAAAGACTATAATATCCCTTTGGGAAGGGAACAAATCTGTCATTTCTCCACAAAATTTATTCACTGTGATATGGAAGGTTAGATTAAGAAAATTATTATATTTATATTTTAAATATATACTTGTTTATTATACAAATATACTAGATTGTTCCACGCTTTCGAGGCTATCAACAACAGGATGCACATGAATTTCTTCGCTACATGCTTGATCGACTTCACACAGAGTTGTTGATTATATGTCCTAATAACCAACAAACTTCAAACGCTAAGAATATCTTCAATGCTCTCAGTCCAACTATCGTAACTTCGATTTTTGGCGGAATTCTCCAAAATGAAGTTAAATGTCTAATTTGTAGAACAGAATCTAAGAAACACGATCCATTTTTTGGTAATGTTTTCAATTCAAATTTTAGTTTCGGCAAAATATTCATTACTATCTAGTATTTGTAGCATATTAACGTTTTTTTTAAATAGATCTATCCCTCGATATACCACAACAGTATTGCAAAGAAAATTCAATTGAAAGTTGTACATTATCCGGTATAATTGATATTATTGTGTGCAATGACTGATTTATTTGCTATATCTATAGAGTGCCTTGACAAATTTACCGAACTAGAAGAGTTAGGTGAAACAGAACTGTATAACTGTTCAAACTGTAAGAAAAAACAGAAATCATCAAAAAAATTTTGGATTCGTCGTCTTCCCAATGTACGTTTCACAATATAATATAATGTTTGATTAATTGATTAATGAATCATTGTTTTTGCAGGTTTTGTGTCTCCATTTAAAAAGGTTTAAATGGAACGATTGCTTTCGAAGTAAACTGGATCTTCACGTTGGCTTTCCAATTAAAGATCTCGATATGAGCACATTTTTGTTATCTAATATGGTACGCATGTGGTATTGGTACTAATTTGTGTGAAATTAATTCTTATGTATTATTTGATTCACTAGCCTGAAACTAGGAATAATTGTGGCTCCCCTATTTACGACTTGGCCGCCGTTATTGAACATCGCGGCAACGGCGTTAAATCAGGGCATTATACATCTTATGCCTTACATGAAGGTTATTGGCACCATTTTAATGATTCATCGGTTTCTGTTTGCAATGAAGAAACAGTTCTTAATAGCAAAGCATATATTTTGTTTTATATCCGAAGACATATTTTAAATTTAAATATAAAATAATTCTTTATAACTGTAAAAATCGATGTACATCATTTATAAAAATACAAATGCTATGCTTCAACAAGCACTTTCTTTTCTACTGCTTCAGTTTTTTGCTCTTTCCTTTTCTCTTTTGATTTGACTTTTTCTATTTAAAAAATCGTTACAAAAGAATTACAAATTTGTCATATTTCGCACAAACTTACCATCAAGTAAACTTTGAGGAACTTCGGGAAGCACTATTTCATTTTCCAAAATACTTTCCAGTTCTTGGTCCAAAGCTTCTTCATTATCTTCTTTAAACCCTGAAATGAGATCGCTTATTTCCTAAAGTAAAAGATTAGCAAAAGAAAATGTATATATTCAAAAGATTTACTTGTTGCTTGCGAACACCAACTTCAGTTTCATCAAGAATTGATTCAATTTGCTCAATACTAAAAACAGCGTTCAATTGCTTCAACGTTTCATTTCCGACTTGAATTCCTTTCAAAACATTTTCTTCTATTTTTTTGAATTCAATTTCCATAATAAGATTCTCAATATTAAGCAGTTCATTATCAGTTTTGTCCAAGATTCTTTCTGTGTATTTTTTCTTTTTCAATAATAACAAAGCTTTTCTGTAATAAACATTTCAAACCAAATAAAAATAATTGATCATAATTGGTTAATCAGGCAAGCTTACGGTTTTTGGTTCTTTTGAACTAATTGTTTGACTATTTCAGTCTCATTTTCAAGTTGAACGACTAGCTTCTTTTGAAATTGTTTTATCTTGTCCCTTTGTTGTTTAATTTGCTAACAATAAATAAATAAAAATTATAAATAGCAAAATACATATATCAAAATATTACAAGGATAGCTTTGTCTTGTTCGGTAATTTGACCTGACTTTTGCGATTTTGACTTGTCTTTACTGAACAAGTGACCCATATTCTTTTGCTTCTAAAAAACGCCCAATCAAATTATATACTACAAAATAATGAAACCACAGTAAAGTAAAGGAATTAATAACTTGAAAGAATTTTAGTGGACAACACGCAGTCAAATTGTAGATAAACAAACTTTTTGTTGAGTAATTTAATTTTCGAGTATAGCTAATAAAACCATATGGGTTGAAATAGAGAATAGAAGTTTATGGGATTTGTTTTTATTGTGTTAGCTCAGAAATAAGTTTGTGCCTCTTCACATTTTCGCAAAAATTCTCTTGTTATCAAGTTATTGTCATGTAAGTGCAAATTTATGGTGAATGTGAAAAATTTATTTTGATAAATGTAACTTAGGTCAGAATATTGGAAATCTCTTCCTAAAAAATACTGTGACTTTTGCAAATGTTGGATCACCGACAATAAAGCGGTAACTATGAATTTGCCCACTAAACTATTGATATTTACTAAATTAAAATTTTTAGAGTAGAGATTTTCATGAAAGGGGATTTCGTCACCAGGCAAATGTGCGGAAACGTGTCAATGAGGTAATGCAATTGCTGACTAAGAAATGGTCTGATGTTTTTATCTTTGTAAGATTCAAAGGAGTAGCGCCATTGAGGAGAAAGAAAGACAACAGTATAATTCTGAAATTTTAAAAATTGAAGCCGCTGCGCTCAATTCGTTTCAAAACGATGTTGCTAGAGATCCATCGTTATCTAAAGAAATTGCAAACTCATCAACTTTATCTAAATCTAATTTATTCAAACCAAACGAACCCCCAAAGTCTGCATCTTTTAATAGATTTGGTCAGTGTTTTAGTGACGAATCTGAGACATTGGTTAATGGAAAGAAGCGAGCATTGGAAACTATTGCCAAAACATTTGAAAAGAAAAGTAAATGGCTTGAAGCCAAAACAGCCGAAGGATCGACTTATTATTGGAATAAAGAAACATTAGGTTAGATTATCTAAATGAATATTCTGTTTATTTTAATGTGAATTTTTACAGCGACCAAATATGATGCTCCAAAAACTGGATTTTTAAGCTTAGAAGAACAGAATCAATTTAAAAACATGTCATCTTCATCTAGTACAAAAACGGATGATTTCACTAGTATATCTAATCGCAGATTGCATGGTGGTTGGAAAGCAGTTGTGAAAAATGAAGAAGAGCATAAGCTTATGGATTTGCAACTTCCATCGCAAGATGTGTCACAGATTATTCTAGATATTAAACAATCTTCTAATCAAGATGGTAAACCGCCTGTAAAGAGTGAAATAGAACCTGCCGTTTTTAAAGAGAAAACAATTGCCAACATAACGCGACCTTTGCGATTTGATAAAGACAAAGAGGTTTCCTTCAAAAAGCGAACCAATGTGAAACGAAATATTCGCTCACGAGATGAAACTAACTAAGTAACGATTTTTTAAAATTCATATGCATTCTGTTTTGAATTAATTTGTCTTGCATAATAGCGTAACTTTCTTGCGTTCGTGTTTGATTTACTTGAGCCATTCGATATAAACCGATAAAGATCAGTTTTTTGTAATGATAAAGAAGCAACAACTCAGCATTTTGAAGGCCATCAAACGACATTCAATTGCTTGTCGGAGTACATCACACTGAAAGAGTTGAAAGCTTGTCACTTATGTGCCGGTCAAATATGTAAATAAAACTTGCATGCTTCAATCGTTGCGATGGACTTCATCTGACGATGCTGTCACTCGACACTGTCAAGTTGGTGTTGAGCTGAATTTGCTTTGTAAGCAATCGATTATCAAGTAAATAGATTATGTAAGCATGTTTGAAATCATCAATTGCCAATTTGTCATTTTCGATGACATCGCATCTCTATTTGAGTTGCCATTACTTATTCCAATTCTCAAAGCCGAACACTGATTGATGATAATGGGAATGGTACCGAGATAGGGATGGCAACTCGACAAGAAACAAAGCAATTAGCTCAGCATATTTTCTTTATAAATTTCGATTTCTCGGTGGTCTTGCTTTAGTGAAGCCAGAGGAACTCACAGCGTCCGACATGAAGTCGTATATCGTTCTTTTTGGTTGTCTTGCCCTCGTCTCTTCTGCTTATTCCTGGTCTCTCGGGTAAAGTTTTTATATTTTTGGTTCTTTCCAAATAAGTAACTTGTTCCTTTGTAGGATAACCAGCAAGAAATCGTCATGCCCAACCGAACCTAACTCCTGTGTCGTCTTCAAGAATGCCATTGATGACCAAGCTCGCAAGATTCTCTGCCAGTCCGATATCGGTAAATATGTTGATTACATTGCATTGAAACTCATTCTCTCTCTCTCTCTCTCTCTCTCTCTCTCTTTGTTAGTGGCGGACATTAGCTTCTCAGAGGAAGATTGTGGTAAAATTCGCTTCAACAAGGTGCATCTTGGCGAAAATCTGCTCAATGGAACCGAATTGACAGTAGCTCTCAGATCTGATTGTGACAAGTTTCAATCGAAAGAAAAGCTGTGCTTAGTGGTCGATAAAATTCAATTGGACGATCAAGCGATCACTTTGGACCAGAACGCCCTTCTCATTGGTGCTCAGTGTGACGTTTCTCAGTGCAGTGGAACTTCTGCCTTCCGTCAAGCATCATCTGACAATGCCACTGAAAAGCCTTCAAGTGAACCTGAAGATAGCAATGCTGAAAGACAGAGCGAGGACACCTCAAACAAGGACGAGGAAAAGAAGTCTCGTAAAACCCAAAAGGATAAAAGCTCCTTGAGTGGAATGGAACGATCCGTAAACGTAAGTAACTGTTTGATTCATGCCAATTGTTAGGGACAACGCCAATTGTTGAAAGTACTAGTCAATGAGGAGTATCCCTATTTTAAAATGGGTTTTGGTGTTTGTCGTTCATCATGAGAGTAGCTTAGTGACTATCGAATCATCTTCAAATAAATCGATAGAAAAGTGCAGGTCATGACCGATGGTCTATAGCTTGCATCGAAGTAAATCTATTTACATTTAGATGTCATTGCTCAAGCCTGCAAAATCTTACTCTGTCCAGGAGAGTGCTCAGCACACCCAGAACGATTTTTCCTATGCCCACAATAATGTCTATAGCAAACCACCTGGACTTTTAACGAATGGTTATCTCACTGGCAATTATAAAATGTATTATATAATTCCTGAGATTAGCCCGTACTCGAGTAGAAAAGTGAATTATGATGGAATTCGATACAGACCACCGCTGCTCGCGAAAAGCTATGACAAATCAGTCCGAAACAGTAATAATAATGATGCTTATTCGGCACAGAGTTATGATGGCTATTCCGCTCAACCAACTTACCAGAAACAACAGTCCAGTTATCAACAATCTGGTTACGAGCAACCATCTTATGTTGCTCCTCAAGCTCCATCATACTCGGCACCTCAACAATCCTCTTACGGATCTCAGGAATCATCGTACTCGGCTCCTCAGGCGTCATCTTATTCGGCTCCTCAACAATCTTCGTATGGATCCTCAGCGTCGTCTTATTCAGCCCCTCAAGCTCCATCATACTCGGCACCTCAACAATCCTCTTACGGATCTCAGGAATCATCGTACTCGGCTCCTCAGGCGTCATCGTATTCGGCTCCTCAGGCGTCATCTTATTCGGCTCCTCAACAATCTTCGTATGGATCCTCAGCGTCGTCTTATTCAGCCCCTCAAGCTCCATCATACTCGGCACCTCAACAATCCTCTTACGGATCTCAGGAATCATCGTACTCGGCTCCCCAGGCGTCGTCTTATTCAGCCCCCTCAAGCTCCATCATACTCGGCACCTCAACAATCCTCTTACGGATCGCAGGAGTCATCGTACTCGGCTCCTCAGGCGTCATCGTATTCGGCTCCTCAGGCGTCATCGTATTCGGCTCCTCAGGCGTCATCTTATTCGGCTCCTCAACAATCTTCGTATGGATCCTCAGCGCCTTCTTATTCGGCACCTCAAGCTCCATCATACTCGGCCCCTCAACAATCTTCGTATGGATCTTCAGCGTCTTCTTATTCGGCTCCTCAAGCCCCATCTTATTCTGCTCCGCAGTCAAACTACAGTCAATCAAGTTATGGATCTCAAGCTCCATCATACTCGGCCCCTCAACAATCTTCGTATGGATCCTCAGCGTCGTCTTATTCAGCCCCTCAAGCTCCATCATACTCGGCCCCTCAACAATCTTCGTATGGATCCTCAGCGTCGTCTTATTCGGCACCTCAAGCTCCATCATACTCGGCCCCTCAACAATCTTCGTATGGATCCTCAGCGTCGTCTTATTCGGCACCTCAAGCTCCATCATACTCGGCCCCTCAACAATCTTCGTATGGATCCTCAGCGCCTTCTTATTCGGCTCCACAGTCAAACTACAGCCAACCTGCTTATGGCTCTCAACAGAGTTATTCTTCTCAGAACTCGTATTCCCAGCCATCCTACTCTTCCCCACAATCAAGTTATGAGCAGCCATCGTACCAACAAACTGTTTACAAACGATCCCAGGCCTTAACCCAGACTAACTATAATCAGTCTTATGAACAGTCTTATGGTTCACAGTACTCCGCTCCACAACAGTCATCTTATGGATCCCCAGCCCCATCGTACTCGGCTCCTCAGCAATCCTCTTATGCTCCCCAGGCGTCATCTTATTCGGCTCCTCAGCAATCCTCTTATGCTCCCCAGGCGTCATCTTATTCGGCTCCTCAACAATCTTCGTATGGATCCTCAGCGCCTTCTTATTCGGCACCTCAAGCTCCATCATACTCGGCCCCTCAACAATCTTCGTATGGATCTTCAGCGTCGTCTTATTCAGCCCCTCAAGCTCCATCATACTCGGCACCTCAACAATCCTCTTACGGATCGCAGGAATCATCGTATTCGGCTCCTCAGGCGTCATCTTATTCGGCTCCTCAGCAATCTTCATATGGATCCTCAGCGCCTTCTTATTCGGCACCTCAAGCTCCATCATACTCGGCTCCTCAACAATCTTCATATGGATCCTCAGCGCCTTCTTATTCGGCACCTCAAGTTCCATCATACTCGGCTCCTCAACAATCTTCTTATGGATCTCAGGAAGCGTCTTACTCGGCCCCTCAACAATCCTCTTACGGCTCCCAGACCCAATCATACTCCGCTCCACAAGTATCTTATGGATCGCTCCATCTTATTCTGCTCCACAACAGTCATCTTATGGATCACCGTCTTCCTACTCAGCTCCACAAGCATCTTATGGATCGCCTGCTCCATCCTATTCTGCTCCACAACAATCTTATGGGCAACAAGAGTCTTATTCTGCTCCTCAACAATCTTCTTATGGATCTCAGGAAACGTCTTACTCGGCCCCTCAACAATCGTCTTATGGGCAACAAGAGTCTTATTCGGCTCCTCAACCGGCTTCCTATGGCTCCCAGACTCCTTCCTACTCGGCTCCACAAGTAACTTATGAGTCTTCTGTTCCATCTTATTCTGCTCAACAGTCATCTTATGGATCACCGTCTTCCTACTCAGCTCCACAAGCATCTTATGGATCGCCTGCTCCATCCTATTCTGCTCCACAACAAACTTATGGGCAACAAGAGTCTTATTCTGCTCCAACTTACTCGGCCCCTCAGCAATCTTATGGACAACAGGAATCTTCCTATTCTGCTCCCCAACAATCGTCTTATGGTTCCCAGCCATCTTCCTACTCTGCGCCACAATCGTCTTATGGATCGGCCGCTCCATCTTACTCGGCCCCTCAACAGTCGTCCTATGGATCCTCCCCTCCATCTTACTCTCCCCCTCAGCAATCTTATGGACAACAGGAATCTTATGGACAACAAGAATCATCCTATTCTGCTCCCCAACAGTCGTCTTATGGTTCCCAGGCACCTTCCTACTCGGCCCCTCAATCGTCTTATGGATCGCCCGCTCCATCTTACTCGGCTCCTCAATCGTCTTATGGATCGCCAGCTCCATCTTATTCTGCCCCTCAACAATCTTATGGATCGTCCGCTCCGTCGTACTCGACTCCACAAGTTTCAATTTCGAAGCAGACTCAATCACTAAATGTGACTGCTTCCTATCCCTCTTCTTATGCACAGCCATCATCCTACTCTGCTCCTCAACAGTCTTCCTATGGCTCCCCGGCTCCTTCCTACTCTGCACCTCAACAGTCTTCCTATGGCTCCCCAGCTCCTTCCTACTCTGCACCTCAACAGGCTTCCTATGGCTCCCCGGCTCCTTCCTACTCTGCACCTCAACAGCCGTCCTATGGATCCCCAGCTCCATCTTACTCAGCTCCCCAGCCATCATACCAACAAAACTCTTACCGACGTGCGTTGGTTCACAAGTTCCCATTTTTTAAGGGATCTAATGCCTTTGAGGATTACTACGCTTCCTCCTACAACACGAGTGAAGCTTGCCCCACCAGTCCAACTTCCTGTCCCGTTTGCCAAGAAAGTGTTGAGAATTTCCAAGAGATTTGCAGCTATCCTGACATCGTCGAGTCAAAGTTTGTAGAACTCGAACAAGGTTTCAAGTTCAACGTCTCAAAAGTTATCAAGTCCTCTGGAGAAGTGTCAAACCAGTACGATTTCATCATCAATGAGAAGTGTCTCGAGGCTTGCCCCCAACTGGATTCCACCTCTGGTATTTTGATTTTCTTCAAGGACGGAGCTCGCAAGGATAGCTGTGTTTCCTTCGACGAGAAGGTAACTATCTTGCCATCAACCTACCTGAACAAGTTCGACAGCAAGGCACTTCTTAAAAAACACTCTTGTGCCCAATAGTTTGACTATGGATTCACTTTGTCCCGTTAAGCAATAAATAAATTTTATTTAATTTGACTGATTACTCTTTATCCGTTTTTTGTGTTGATCATGGTTGACATCAAGTGCATTTAGCAAGGTTACTTCGTTGTCGGTATTACTAAACAGGAAATACCACTTGACCTGTCTCTTCCATTGAAGCCATCGATTGAGTGTCGCTAAATCAACGTTAAATAGATGATTGATTGCTCGTAGTTGGACACAGTCTGGTCGTAAAAGTCCGGTCACATAGACATCATCGATCCAAAAGAGTGACTTCCCACTTGCCTCACACAGCAACGACTTGATCGTGTCAACTGTGGTTATGTAAGCCCACCCAGAGCAAAATGGAGGGTAGTGCTGGGTGGACAGTTCCGCTTGTGTAACGTACCACTTAGATGCATTGTTTCGAATGACATTCATATCATGGTGCAAATAGCCTATCAAATAATCCTTGCCAAGATTCATCGTAGGTAACTTTGCGAGGAATTGTTTGAGAAGAAAGTAATTGACAAAAATGTCGTCGTCCACTTTGAGAATCGATGACACTTGTGAACAATGAATTGCGGTCCATGTCAAGCCTGAGAGGTGCTTCAAGGTTAGATTGCGATAAGTGTCGATAAAATCACCCTGCAATATATCCCCAAACTTGGCGGACTCCATTTGTACTTGTTGGTTTACTGCTCCTTTAGATGATCTTCCCAAGACGAAAACAACTTTCCATTTGTATTGTAGCAGACTGGTATATTTTCGAATGGCTATGCGATGCTGATCGTGCCTGATGGCCGAGTGCACCAAGATGAGCAGTTCAATATGAAGTTCATTGTGGGAACAAATATTTGATGGCTGGACCACTGAATCATAGTGATTTATGAATAGACAAGAAGATAAGCACTTTCTGTGTTCTTCTCTGGTGGCACGACTAATTAGTGCCAACATGAATAAGTGCAGTGACCCCAGGACAACAACACCCACCAGAATAATGCACCTTATGTGAGATTGTCCGCTCATATCTGCAGATGGCTCACAATTGTGTCCAATCGAGTGCGAGTCGATCTCCTTTGTATACACGTGTTACTCACTTCCTTTTTAGGAAGTACACTAAGTTTTCTAAGCAATACTAAAGAGTATTTTAGAATGACTTTGATAACTTGCATGTACTCAATCAACTCTTTATTGTTTCAAAGATATAATTCTCATAAAATTATTTTTTAGAATGTCCAAAATTATACTCAAACTAAGCACCTAATAAAAATAGCACGTAATAGCCACGTAAAATGATTCGAGTGATGAGTTCAACTGCATTAGTCGCGACGTCAAAATGCACTTTAAATAAATAAATAAATGGGCACAACCATGGTTGGTCCTTCAGGAAGGGCATATGAAATATTTACCACTAATGTAATTACAATAAATTCAAAATCAATTGAACTCACAGTGCATAGCTTTATAAATAATTATGCTTTATTCTTTATGAGTGTAAGCTCCATATGAATGAATAGAGTTCAAATTGAAATTCTCGGTGAAAGAACAAATCGATCGATATGTTATGTTCGGGTAAGGTGCACTGGATGGAACAGAAGAGAGAATATGCGCGGAACTGTCAAGGCGCGCACATGACAACACACCCGAACGTTTGGCTCTTTTGGAACAGTCTTGTGAAAAGTGACAAGTGCAAAGTTTCATTGCCTTTTTGGTTTGGAAATTGAATTGACTATTTTGGAGATGAGTGAAAGTCAAGTCAATGTGTGGTCACCTCAATTTGGACGAATTTCAACTGAAACTAGCAAGCCCGGACCGAATTTACAGGAAGCTATGCAAGAACAACTCTCAACAGGATGGATGTGTCGATTTGATCCAAAGTCAGCCAAGTAGTAAGCATTTAATTTATGCCCTTATAAATACACTAGACAATTAAAATCATCATGAATAGTACGTTGATACCGGAACACATTTCCGTCTCCGAAAAGAAGAAATATGTAAGCAAAATAAAATCCTAAGGCAAATTGAATTGACACTAATAGTTTGTTGATCAGGGAACTCACTTCTGGGAATCAAGACTATCTTCACCAGGTTCTTCAGTAAGCAGAACATCTCCTGCATCGACCAGCAAACTTCAATCGGTAAGGTACATTCGCATCACTGATCTTATCTCAACCTAACCAAAAATGCAACAATCAGCAAGTGTCGTTCAAAGCTCGCATTTCGAGCGATGCCAATGCAAATCGAATCTATCAGCAGTTCCCCAACACGGACGAGTCGTACATCAATCACCTAATGAGACTGTAATGTAAGCAAATGTAGTGGCCAATCGCTAATCGATGACCATTTAGGTATCACAACCGAGAAAACTTAGTTATCAGCGCTTTGTTATCGGAGGGCCATTCGCGCAGTAATGTCATTTTGGACGAATCACTCTTCTACAAAATCAAGTCAGCATTTCCGAACGTAGAAACCGAAATAATCCGGAGATTGCTTATCAAGTGAGTAAACCAAAGTGCAAACTTAGAGAACGAATATGGCGGTATTCATTGACCTGAATGAATAAATTCTATAGGAATGATAACAGGGAACACAGCACAATTTCGTCCATTTTGGGCCTATTCGGACTGTTCAATACAGCCCGTTACGAGTACTCACAATGTCCTCAGATGAAATTAAAATATCTTAAGTTTGCCTATCCTGATGTGGACGAGATTATTCTTTTGGACTTGCTTTTCAATAACGATCACAATGTCAACAAAGTGATTGAACATCTCAATAATGTCGGATATCGTGCCTCAGAGTTAAAAGTTAAAATATCCAAGATATCAGAAACTGCATTAGTCAAAGAAGCAACTGAGAAGCTTAATACACCTAGACCAGTAGGCCTTCCGCTCAAACTGAAACACCATCACAACTTGGAAGCACAGCAAACAAGTAAATAAGATTTGCAAACTATTCGGACCTAACTGTTCCTTTTTTGTTATAGTTCGACGACAACTACATGAAAAATTCGACACCACCGATGTCACTGTTATAAATGCTGCTCTCGAAGCTTGCGGTTTCGACGCCCAAATGGCACATGATTTTTTGATGGCCATGACGCCTCAAGATTCAGAAAAATACTTTGTACGCACATTGCCAGATAAATGCAAACCAAAAGAAAGATTGTTTTGGTCGCGAGCAGTGCAAACCAATTTAGAAATTGAAGACTTAATGCCAATGCAAAAAGAACACTTGTGTGATATCGAACAAACTGAAAGGTAATTTTGAATCTATAAGTCATTCATTAACCCATTTTAAGAGAGGACAAATGTACCTGGACTAAAGAAGACAATGTTATTACTAAAACAATCATCAAATTGGCAAAAGGACCATCATCATCCGCAAAAGGACCCTGTCCTGATTACAAATGGTAATTCAAAAATTAATGCCTGCCAATTGAGTGAGATTGTGTATATTCCGATGTAATCCATAGTAAACGGACAACGATACCAAAAATTATCCCTACTGTAGCAAGAGGACCAAATGCAGAATTGCGAAAAGGCCCACAGCCAAGAATTGTGCAAAATAAAACGCAAAGTAAAGGAGTGCAAATAGAAAATAAAAAGGGCCCAATTGGAAAACAAGTAAAGACCTTTAAAGAGCTAAGCCCACCGGATGAATAATCGTATTTGAAAGTGCATAATATAGCTGTTATTGTTAATGTACAGTTGAAATCAAAAGTAAATAATAAAATTTTTCAAACTTCTTCTTCGTTACAAAGCATATTTGGAATTCCATCTTTGATTGCAAATTTTCTTCCAGTTTCAGGACAAACAAGATCACCAGAGACAACTTCTACTTCCAAAAGTGCATGATGAACTTTATTTAAAAAATCAGAATCATCTGAATCTTCTATTTCATTAGGAAGCTCAACGCCAAGCTATATTTTAAATGTATTTGTAAAAATATTAATAGTAATTTGTCAATACTCACCGAAAGTGCGGTGACTTTCAATACATCGTAATCCATTTTAGGTAAAATTCGTTTAACAAAATCAGCATTGAACTCAACATCAACATTCTTTACTTCGTTGGCCTATACAATAAACAATAAACATCATCGAAATTAATTTAAATTAATTAACTTACCTCCAGTTTGAGTGGATAACCTGTGACGACGCCTTTCAAACATTTAGAGGTTAACATGTTGTGGGTTAATAATTTCATTTTATAATTGAGTACAATCACTGAACTCGATGGAAAATAATAAACTAGAGAAAAACAAACCGAATATTTAAAAAATTAACAA
This sequence comes from Rhizoglyphus robini, assembly GCA_023373905.1. Lineage (NCBI taxonomy): Eukaryota > Metazoa > Arthropoda > Arachnida > Sarcoptiformes > Acaridae > Rhizoglyphus > Rhizoglyphus robini. Next base: position 4,047,214 of record JAKIJQ010000001.1, on the reverse strand, counting down.
AGTGACTTGTCACACACAAACAAAATGTGTTAAACACATGCTTTCAGAGAATAGCAGTTTGTAGGAAGAATAAACTGACAGTGTGTCAATTTGGCAATTAATTCAAATCAATTTCAAATATGAATAAAAAACCAAATATTGAGTTGCATTATCAATTGTGCAAAGTAAAAGCAGTAATTACCAATGTTAGCCCAATTAAAACAGATTTATTACAATTACATTATTGTATTAACTTATTTGTACAATTAAAATTATTTCAGTTTAATTTAGTTCAGTTGAGTGAAATCTTGGAAAATTTCCTTTTCCTCCAAAAGAATTGAACATCTGAAAAATAATCAAATAAAATTAATAAATACAAATTGCATGCAAATAGTTACGAATGAGGCTGAAGATGGCTAAAATCAAGAGTATGGCCAAGACAAAGTAGAGAACATTTAGGTCAAGGTAGTCTTGGGATTGGAGGTAATTGGTTCGGTTAAGAGTTGGGTAACTACCTTGAGCCATTCTTAGACACAAATTAAATTAGACAAATATAATAATTATAGACAATATTTTAAAATTAGAAACTGTTGTGGCAGAGGCAATCACAAGTCAATTTATTAGTAAATTTATAATAACGAAGTGAACAAATTCGAAATTCTATTAAGAAAAGTTAAGTCGGCAATAGTTTATCTTAAAAAAACAATATTTTAAATCTTTGAATCAGACTTATTTTAGAAATCGTATTTCTAGTCAATAGTAGTAGTCTTAAAAATATGCACTAAATTCGTCGATAATATAATCTTTAGAGCTGAAAGTAAGATGAGACATTTTCCATGATAAAGGAAGTGAATCTAATGAATTTTCTGTAAATTTTTGGCACAGATTTTTCGAAATTAACAGCTTTGAGACTCGTCGCTGAACTAAATCTTGTTTGTACTGCTCGTTAAAAATTAGTAATTCGTATTGCTTGTCTCGCTTTGCCTTTTCTTTGTTGGAAAGCTTGGCCTTGGAAATCTTATTGCAAGAAAATTTTTGCCTCTTGGTCTTGGGACACTGTTTCAAAAGACAGATTACATCCTTAGGGTTAATTAAATTCTTATTGGCACATAACTTGATGTGCTGAATTGTTTTAAAACCAGAATTTAAGCAAATTGGACAATGAAAATACACTGTGTAGTACTCATAACTATTAATCGTTTTGACTTCTTTTGATATTTGATTCACATTATTTATCAAAACATTGCATTCTTCAAGAGCGTCACTTTCAACTTTACGTAGATAAGTATTAAATTTCGGTTGATTAGAAGGATTACTTGAATCGTTAGACTGTTTCATAAAAGGGGTTGCGCTTTGCAGAAAATCATCGTCATCAAAGTCATCACTTTTGAAGTCGGATAAATCCAATCCAGTAGAATCACAATCGATTGAAGACATAGTAGCTCTTTAAGTTGACACTCTCAAATTACAATTTCAGTATAACTAGAGTCCAACAGACTCCAACTGCCAGACTGCCGATGGCATTGACAGCTAAATGTAAACAGAAAAGTTTTGGAATGAATTATTTTTGAAGAAACTTTACTGCTCTTTACTTTATGGTATGCAAGACCCGCTATAGGGCTATTCACAGTAAATCTTTTTCAAACAATCTCCATTCAGTTCAATCCAATCTTAAGTCGCCAAAATCATCATAAACCCGAGTTAAAAATATAAAGATTGAAAAGTAAGTAAATAAAAAATTTATGTATCACTTTGGTAACAATCAATAAATAATCCAATCAATAATGAAATGACTAAGTTCAATTTGATCATTTGAAGCTCGATCTAGTTGATCGTGAATCACTTGGAAAACATTAGTTATTTATCTTTGGCTTGCGAATGAGCCATGGCAATGGAAAGACACTGCATCCACTCTTGGTTGTTGTGACTGTTTTTGGCCTTCAGCACGAATGTCTTATCATTAGTGAATATTTCGAAAGCTTTCGGGATGGTCCTTCCACGTGTATTACCAATGGCCCGGACACTTTGCACTTTACCAACTTCCACTTGCTGTCCATCTTTATCACCGTTCTGTAACGAACAAGTCAAATCATCAACCTTATTAAATTATTAAATGCACAATGAGTCATGACAAACCTCATCTCTGTAAAGGTGAACGCCGGACAGCGTAAAGTATCGAGTTCGCCACCTTTTAAAGATCTTCCATTTACCCTTTTTTTCTTTTAGTTGTCCTTCAATAACGGGTTCACTGTTTTTCAAAAATCCATTTGCTTTGTCTGGATGATTGCATAAAAAACAGCCCCAAAATTGAACGATAGCGTTGAATTTGAAAACATCAAAATATCTATATGATCGTAGTTCTTCAATCAAAACTTCTTGGTCTTTAGCAGATGGAAAAGAAGATGTGACGAGAGTTAGAAAAGTACGATTGTCGAGTTTAAGAGTTTCCCAACAATTTTTTAGTGCATTCACAGATGGTTCCCTAGTGCATAAAGCTGACTTAGCTCGGGCTTGCAGAGCAAGAAACATGAGGTGAATCCAGATACGCGCATTCTTTGTTTTCATTACAAAATAAGTTTTTGTATAAAGACAGTTTTCATTTTTGGTCTGACAAGAAAAATATATTTTCGCAACTTTTTTTGATTTTTTCTCCTCTATTGTACATTTAATGGGCAAAGGAATTTTTACAAATACTTTCTGCATGTAAGCTTTTATCTTGTCGATGTGTTTTTCACAAAAATGTTGGACAGCATCTCTCATGGGATAAGGCTCAAAAACTGATACTCGGTTGTCATTTGCACTTGGGACATCATTAGACACAGAGTAACTTGACTCGGCACTAGATATGTTTGAATTTTTATCTTTTCTTGAGCTGTTGTTGAAATTGTTTGCTATTATATCATTTTTTGAATTGCTCAATTTGTAATGAGACGAAGAAGATGAAGAAGAAGTTATGTTATGCGTTTGCTGCAATTGTGACTCGATAGAACTAGTTACATTTTTAGATGATTTCAATTGAAGTTCTTTTTCTTGAAGAGCCAAAAGGTAAGAAGAAGATGCACTCTTTTGCGAACTTGAAGGAGTGGTCATGTTGACTGATTCAACCGACATTCGATTCATGCCATGGCGACTGGTAGAATAATTGGAGGCCACTAATGCGGTTAAACTTCGATGCACATTAGACGAATTTTGACTATTTATTTGGCCACTAACCACATGCAATCTCGGTATACTACGATGCATTATCTGAAAACCATTGGCCGATAGTTTGCCGCCCATTTTAGTTGCTTGTGAAATTAAACTTGGACTGATGTCGCTGCTCAGAAAACTGTTTTTTACCGAATTCAGGTTGTTCACCAGGTGAGTACTAGATTTTTGTACTGACTCAGCGTTAATTCGTGATGAAGAATTTACTGAATTTATTACGTTCAGTTGTTGCAAATATGACTGAACTGTAGATGATGTGGAATTTTCGGTATGAGCTATTATTGATGACATGAAACAAGTTAAAATAGATGGATACACTTCCACAATAGACTTGATTTGTCTTAACAAAGTTATGATTGTTCCAAGGTCTGATTTGGAGAGTTGTGCTGACAAAAAGCTTACACAATCGTGGGCACTATTGGCATTGAGTTTTCCCACTATGCCAAGAAACTCGGCAGCAATAGAAACCATGCCAGATTGAATTTCGCACGAAACTATCACTTTGTTTATGTAATCAATAAAAGGTTTGCAGTTATTGTGAGCCATGTCCAGAAATATTTGCATTGTAGTATATGCGGTTTGAGGATGAGACAAACAATCACTAAGTTGAGGCAAATTGTATTCAAGAATAGATGGCTTATTCTTTGAAATTAAGGCAAATAAGTTCAAAAGTGAAGATTTCTCCGATGTATCACATTGAGGCAGTATGCAAACAAGCGCCATGATATGATCGTGGATGGCATCCTTATTGATGACGTATATTTTGGGAAGTACTCGGACCAAAGAATAGTTGCCACTAATAATCGAATCGATGATTGGTTGAATATGAGATGCAAGAATATCTGCATTGTTGATGGCTGCTAAAGATAAATAGCTCGACAAGTTTCGACTTAATTCTTTATTTCCTCTATGAAGAAGTTTCACTGCAACTGGTACAGCTAAACACATGACTGATTTTTTGCCGTGATTCTAGAAATGAATAAGTTGTGTAAGTTGCCTTGAATAAATTTTATCGAATTAATAAATACCAAGAAAATACACGAAACAACTTCGCTAGCAATTTTGGCATGAGGTGGATCTTGATCTTTGTCTATTGGCTTCAAATCATGTAGCAGACAGGAATTGAGCAGAGAAACCAGAGCACCCGCATGTTCTTCAATTGTATTGGTGTCTCTATTTTTTTAAAAAATGGTCATATCTACACAATTGTAACACAATTGATCTCACCTAATAGTGCTAATGATTCGAGTGAGACAAATTTCGACCACACTTTGATCATTGTGTCTTTCCACAAAATTTGGAGTGCTGCTAATTCGTTGAATTGTGCTTAGTAGTTCGGACAAATCTCCAACGATAGCTCGATCATCAATAGCAAATAGTTCGCCTGCACGGCTGAGATCCTTTTTACTTAAAACTTCGACAAAAAGTTGATGCATGATGAACTACTTGACAAGTGATTACAAAAGCGATTGAAACAGTTTGCTTCAAATGTTTAGTTAAATAAAGAAGCATTTGACTGTACAATTGTTAGATCAGCACATCAACAAGTTGCAAGCGGCTTTGCTTTTGCTTTGCGGCGAAAGGAGCCAAAGCACTTTTAAAGACATTGTTTGGTAAAACTTTTGGTTCATTTCATACAAAGAACAGTTTAGAATCAAACTTTTCTATGTAAGAATCGTCCAGAATGGAGAACATTGCGTTGGAATGAGTGCTCAACAAGGACTGAGCAGTGTGGAGAGAGCTATCGAGAGAGGATTGTATGAATGAGCGGAGCGTTGTCGATCGACTGTCGACAGTAGGCGGAATGGCAACTCGAGGCGAGTCGACGATTGCTCTTCTCGAAGCAGAAGCCAACTGGAGCCGAGTGAGCTGGCCCGCACTCGGTAATGGGTCATCTCTCGGCTTTAGTGACCAGTGAGTGAGCCACTGACCGGACTGCCATCAAACATGATCAAACCTGTCTTCCATAGTACAACACTGCACTCACCACCGGCGGCCTGTCTACCTTCGATTCCTTCACGGCCACTGCTGCTTTAGGATTAAGCTTGATTAAACCAAGTATACCATCTCTAGTTCACTAGTTGTCAGCTGGTTCCATTCAAAAGGTCATAAGTGCTGACATTTGCTTTATTGGTCAATTTCCATAGCACACTAGAACACATCAAAAGTATATTTACCACAGACATGGACAAATAGTGACAATGCATGCAAACCTATGAAAACAAGTAATTGTGATAATGGGGATATTTTCATTATTTAATTATGATGGCTTTCAGACAAGAGTTAACAAATTGTAAATGCTATTAATTGGCTAGTTGCGATGTTCAGCCTTATGCTTAGGGGGTCGGATATCTTTTCGTTTGAGCTTGGTCTTCTTATTAAAGCTTTGCCAACTTGCAACTCGATTTTGTCGACTTTCTTCAAAATTCTTTTGCCATTCTTGTTGCATTTCTTTGCCCTTTTCAACTTCAAGCTCTTCTTCTCGTTTTCGCTTTCGTTCTTCTTGTGCTCGATCTTCTAAAAGTCGTCTTTTACGTTCGTATTCGGCAAAGAGTTTCATAGTCATTACCCGAATTGCTTGTTTGTATTTCACTGGGTCATCTTCTTCAACTTTATCTCTTCTATTTTCTGCTCTTAGCTTTCTGCGCTTTTCTTCAATTGTTTGATTCACTTTGAACTTAGCCTCTTCGACCACTTCTAAGGCTTTTTCTCGCGATTTTTCATCTTCCAGAAGTTTGTAAGCTTTATTCAAGGCATCAAATGCTTGTTGGGCCCTTTCTCTGTCATTTGGATTTTTGTCTGGATGAAGGAGGATGGATAGTTTTTTGTATTGCTTCTTGCTATGCTCCAACGAATCACAAGGTTCAACAAGGAGTACTTCAAAAGGGTTTAAATTGGCATAGGTAGAACCTGGCCTTAGAAGTCGATTAATTTGTTGCTCTGAAGTGTATTTTGAATCTGCCTTTTCGATGGACTTAACTTCGTGATAGAAAGATTGGAACTCATCACTCATTTCGGACAGTTTAGGGACAGAATTAACTCACAAAAACCAGATTTTAAGGAAATTATAAACAAAATAGTTTAACTACAACGTTCAAATTGTAACCAAAACAATGACAAGCCTGAACGGGTCGCTCATAAACGAAATTACATTGCTCTGTTTATGAGGTGAGTATTTCTTGCCCAATGAAAAGTGAGTACAATGTACTTACTTGAAATTATTGGCAATGATTCATTGCATAACAGCAATCATCAGCATTATTCAAATTCTTGTATTCCCCATATCGCTTAATAAAGCAAGAAAGTTTACACTTTGCTCACTGATCAACTGTTTGCTGCTCAAAATTTTATGATGTCATTTGACGACGAGAAATGGGCAAATATTGTCGGCAATGATGATGACTGTAATGTAAACACTGCTCATATGACAATTTGCCTCAAACAAATTCCTCCAGATGAGTTAAAATCGCTTAGACCAATAAAAGCTACGAAGAAGTCCAAGAAAAATCAGTACTTTCTTTCTGATACTTGTACTACGCTGAGCGTAGAAGACATTCAGTACCAATTACTCAATACTTCAGATACTCTCAATAAGAAAACAATTCCTGACAATTTAAGGAAAGATGGGAAATTATTGTATGTTATTTGTGTGTTCACCAGAGTTGCCACATTATTTACATTTATATTTTATTCTAGAGACAAGTTTGACAAGTTAGTGAAGACACCTGGACGTAATTTATCGTCAAAATTAAAAATTTACTTTTCAAGAAATCTTAAGTCTTTGGAATCTTCTTCAGATAATTTTGAAATTAGTTACAAGGAGATACAAGATGATGTAAAACGACACAAAGCCCTTCGAAAACAACAAAGACTAAAAAATCTCAAACACACTCACTCATTGACACATTTGAAGGCTGAAAAAAATGCCAAAATGGTAGATATGATAGATAACTCCAATAATATCCTAGCTATAAGCAACATCCAAGAGCTAATGAAGCCATCGAAATTATTTCCCAAGAATCCAAAGAGATCATTTTTAGGCAACATTGACAATGATTTCAAGCCCAAAATGCTGCTTAGTACTAAGACATACACGCGCAAGCGAAAGAAAACTTGAAACTGTCTTATTCTGTATTTATATATTGATGGTGTCCATTTGTGTATATTATAATTCATCTTTGTACTATATTTGACTTATCACTTTGAATCTAGACAATTATCAAGTCACTCGAAAGTGCCATAGTTATTTACGTAATGTTTCAAATAAATGTTGTACAATGTCAATGTTGTTAATAAATCAATCATGATTCCAAAAAGAAGAGTCACATGTTATGGCAGAAGAGGGCGCCACTTGTATGCAACGCCATTCATAGGCCAAGAGTGGGTAGGAGACGACAGTCGCTGGCTGACTACACTGACAGCCTTTGAGGTGATATTGTGCCAAGTGTTTCGTGGAAGACTTCGACCCACCATGGCACCTAAAGATGATGAGACCGACTCAGAACCCGAAGTTAACCTGTCTCCGGCCGAGAATACCAACCGACAAGGTAAGTCCAGTTGGCTTGAGTATTATGGCTATATTATTTTCCCATTGTTGTCCCTTTGGCGGCTGCTGGCGATTGCCAGTGCATGTGATTCAAATCAAGAAAAAGCGCTTTTTTGGCATTCAATTTTAGCACATGTTGCCCTATAGTAGTTCTATTGTCAAAGACATTCACTATTCAAGTCTGAATAAAACCGTTAATTAGTTGAGATTAATTAACCTAGCCAAAGAGGCTCATTTCGCGTTGCTCGAGGATAACTATTAGGATAACTATACCATTGGCTTTATTGAATGCTAGCTCCGCCCAACTCTAGACAATAAGTTTACAAAAATAATGATGGACGACTTATTTACGATATCGATTATGAATCGATAGTCTTACATTTAAATCGTTTCACTGAATCGTTTTATCCGATAAGTTATCAATAGTTCATGTATTTAATTTTAAAGAGTTCTAACATTCTATTTTTTATTTATTTAATTAGAATTATCTAATCAAGGAGACGAATATGATGACACACAAAATGAGGAACAAGATGATACTGATATGGAAGAAGTTAATGAAACTAATTATGGCGAGGATGTGTCTGTTGCTACAGAAACGGAAAACTGTGTTGATATGGAACATCAAGAAACTTCTCTTAAGAAATTAAAAAAACGTAAATTGAGAGATTCTTCTGAAAAAAAGAAAGCAAAAAAGAAGAAACGAAAGAAGTCTGAATATGAGGATTTTGGAGAGCAAGATTTAGATGAAATTACTTATGATGACGATTATTCATCTGTCGAGCTAAAGACTAAATCTCGTAGATTGAAAGAAAAGTCACAAAAATCCGTTAAAGAAATATGCGAGGAATATGGATTAGAAGATGTAGACTATGAGTTTACTGAAGCCGACTATCAAAATTTGACTAGTTACAAACTTTTTTCTCAACACATTCGCCCCCTAGTCGCAAAGATTAACCCAAAAATTCCAATGAGTAAAATGGTTGTTTTGATTTCGGCCAAATGGAGAGAATTCTCACAGAATATTCCTTTGCCTAATAACTCTCCGTATGTTGAAGAAACAGATAATACTTATAAGAAGGGAAAGAAAACTAAACCCAAATCCGTTCCTTCAATTAAAATAAAAATAGGTAATATTAGTAAACGTAAGAAGCAAAACAGCTCTGAAGAAGAAGAAGACAGTTTATCGGAAATGAATAAAAGCGATGTTGAGTTTGAAGCTGCTCTTGAAGAAGCCCAAATGCCTTCTCCTCCTACAAAAGAAAAGAAAAGATCAAAGAAAAAGCTTAAAAAACGAAAGAAAACAAAAACAACCGACAGTTTTCCTGGAAATGAATCTGACGAGAATGGATATGAAACTGACCATCAGGATTATTGCGAAGTTTGCCAGCAAGGGGGAGAAATAATTCTTTGTGACACTTGCCCTCGTGCTTATCATTTGGTTTGTTTAGAGCCTGAACTTGAAGAAGCACCCGAAGGAAAGTGGAGTTGTCCACACTGTGAAGGTGAAGGCATTCAGGATCAAGAAAATGAAGAATCATTGGATCAAGCTAACGACCATCATATGGAATTCTGCCGTGTTTGTAAGGATGGTGGTGAACTCCTTTGCTGCGATGCTTGTCCTCTTGCTTATCATACTTATTGTCTCAATCCTCCGCTGAAAGTAGTTCCTGATGGCGAATGGCGATGTCCACGCTGTTCAGTAGAACCTTTAAAAGGAAAAGTATCCAAAATACTACATTGGCGTTGGATCGAAACACCCATCGATATTGTCAATGATGAAACTAAAGAAGACAGCCAAGAATCAAGCATTGATGGAAGTAAAACCAAATCCGTCCATAAAGTGCGCGAATTTTTTATAAAGTGGCATGACATGAGCTACTGGCATTGTAGTTGGATTACGGAATTACAACTGGAAGTATATCATCCTTCTACGCATAGAAATTACATCAGAAAGAATGATATGGATGAACCACCTCCTCTTGATGATGGTTCTAGCTATGGTGAAACTTTCGGCAAAAGTGAAGAAGACAAAGAGGTGACAGCGGCCACTGGAATGAAACACAAACCACATCGACGAAGCGATAGAAGTGATGTCAATTTGGAAGAAAAATATTACAGATACGGAATTAGACCTGACTGGCTTAACATTCATCGAATTATAAACCACAAACTATTGCGCGACGGCCGTTATATGTATTTGGTTAAGTGGCGTGATTTGCCATATGATCAAAGTTCATGGGAGTTTGAAGAAACAGATGATTTTCAAATATCGGAAATGAAAAAAGCTATTGATGACTTTTGGGATTTGCGCAGTGCTACTGAGTATGCTGCTGGCAACAAAGCTAAAGGTCTTCGTGGAAGAGGAAAGAGCAAAAAGAAAGGGGAATCTGGTAGGGATGATGTAGCTGAAATTCCAAGACGGTATAGTCCACCTCCCGATAAACCTACAGTCGACCCAAAAAAGAAGTACGAAAAGCAACCACTTTACATCGATCACACTGGCATGGAGCTTCATCCTTACCAACTTGAAGGAATTAACTGGCTGCGCTACTCGTGGGCACACCACACTGATACTATTCTTGCTGACGAAATGGGTCTGGGAAAAACAATCCAGACTATAGTCTTTCTGTACTCGCTTTACAAAGAAGGTCATTGTCGTGGCCCTTTCCTTGTATCTGCACCTCTTTCCACTATCATCAATTGGGAACGAGAATTCGAAGTTTGGGCACCTGATTTCTATGTGGTGACATATATTGGCGACAAAGACAGTCGCGCAGTCATTCGCGAGCATGAGATAAGTTTTGAAGAAGGTGCTGTTCGTGGTGGCGCAAAAGCATCCAGATTGAGGAAGGATGTATCAATCAAGTTTCACGTCTTACTTACTTCTTACGAATTGAATTGCATTGATGCTGCCACTCTTAGTTCCGTTGAATGGCAAATTTTAGTAGTGGACGAAGCACATCGTCTCAAGAATAACCAATCAAAATATTTTCGAGTTTTGAACAACTATCGGATTAACTATAAACTACTCCTCACTGGCACACCTTTGCAAAATAACCTCGAAGAATTGTTTCATTTGCTAAACTTTCTTAGTTCTTCAAATTTTCAGTAAGTTTATTTATTTATTTTATATATTTTAACTAATTTTCTAATCTATTTAAATGTATAGTGATATGCAAGGATTTCTTAACGAGTTTGCTGATCTTTCTAAGGAAGATCAAGTAAAAAAATTGCATGATTTGCTTGGTCCTCATCTTTTGCGGAGATTAAAGGCCGATGTACTTAAAGGCATTCCTGCAAAAAGTGAATTCATAGTTCGAGTTGATTTGGCTCCTATGCAAAAGAAATACTATAAATATATTTTGACTCGAAACTTCGAGGCACTGAATGCGAAAGGAAGTGGCCATCAAGTGTCCTTAGTAAACATTATGATGGACTTGAAAAAATGCTGCAACCATCCTTATCTTTTCCCCGGTGCTTCTGTAGAAGCTCCAAAACTCAACAATGGACTTTATGAAACTAGCGCTCTCATTAAATCGTGTGGAAAATTGATTTTACTTTCAAAGATGCTTCGAACTCTCTATGAACAAGGACATCGAGTGCTGATCTTTTCGCAGATGACCAAAATGCTTGATATCCTTGAAGACTTTTTGGAAGGCGAAAATTACAAATATGAGAGAATCGACGGTGGAATTACTGGAACCTTGAGACAAGAGGCCATAGATAGATTCAATGCACCCGGAGCTCAACAATTCTGTTTCCTTCTTTCTACCCGTGCTGGAGGTCTTGGAATTAATTTAGCTACAGCCGACACTGTCGTCATTTATGATTCTGATTGGAATCCTCATAACGACATTCAAGCATTTAGTCGTGCTCATCGTATTGGACAATCAAACAAAGTGATGATTTATCGATTTGTTACTCGATCTTCAGTAGAAGAACGAATCACACAGGTTGCTAAGAAAAAAATGATGCTCACTCATTTAGTAGTGAGACCTGGCATGGGTAGTCGAAGTGCTGCTATGTCTAAACAGGAGCTGGATGATATTTTGCGATTTGGCACTGAAGAGCTGTTCAAAGACGAAGAAGTCACAGACGACAGTACTATTCACTACGATGATAAAGCAGTTGAAGAATTACTCGATCGATCCAAAGAAGGTATCGAACAGAAAGAACTATGGGCCAATGAGTATTTAAGCTCTTTCAAAGTGGCCTCTTACGTCACCAAAGATGCTGATGAAGAAGAGCCCGAAACAGAAATTCTCAAACAAGAGGTTGAAAGTGCCGATCCTGCTTATTGGGAAAAACTTTTACGGCATCATTATGAACAACAACAAGAAGATCTTGCACGAACTCTTGGCAAAGGAAAACGCCTTAGGAAGCAAGTTAATTATAACGATGCCATGGGAGGTTCACAAGAAGATCAAAACTGGCAAGAGAATGTCTCAGATTATAACTCTGACTTTTCGGCTCCTTCAGGTATAAATCATGTGATGAAAAATATTCAATTTAATTTTGTATTTTCTTAGATGACAATGAAGACGATGAGTACGATGAAAACAGAGAAGAAAAGTTTTTGCGTCGCAAAAATCGAGACCGTAACGATAAAGATCGGCCATTACCTCCATTATTGGCCAGAGTTGGTGGAAGCATTGAGGTAACGCAAGTTGATTATAATCACAACGTTCTTGCCACTTAATTTGACATAATTCATTGGTTAATCAAAGAAACTAGAATTTCCTATTCTTTTATTAGTGAATTATGTCATAAATTACTTGTGGAAGGAATGAAAATGAAAAACGATAATATTATATTTTCATTTTAAAGGTAGTCACTAACATGTTTGCTTTTTAGGTCCTTGGATTCAATGCTCGACAACGAAAAGCATTCTTCAATGCCATCATGCGCTATGGAATGCCACCTCAAGATGCATTCAATTCACAATGGCTTGTACGTGATTTGAGAGGAAAGTCTGAGAGGAACTTCTGGGCTTATGTTTCATTGTTTATGCGACACTTGTGTGAACCTGGAGCTGATAATTCAGAAACATTTGCAGATGGAGTTCCAAGAGAGGGAATTTCTCGACAACACGTTCTTACTAGAATTGGCGTAATGTCTCTAATCCGCAAAAAAGTACAAGAGTTTGAACATATCAATGGACAAGTTAGCATTCTTAACATCGGGCTTGAAGCAGAAGAATTCGCAAATGGAGAACAGAATGGAACAATGTCTAGCATTGATGACTCCAACTCGAATACTGTACAAACTAAAGATGATAAATATAATGTTAATGCTGATGCTAAGATAAAAGAAGAAGTCGATGAAAAAAGAGAAGAGTTCAAATTGATTCGAAAAGACGATTCACCCTTTGATGGAATTGAGTCTAAAAAAGATATCGATGACAAAGAAAAAGATGATAAAGAGAACTTGGCTAACGAAAATATTCCAAAGGAAGCAGATGAAAAGGATATCAATGGAAACAAAGGGGAAAAGAAAGTGGGCAGATTCATGTTCAATATTGCCGATGGTGGTTTTACTGAACTTCACTCATTGTGGATAAATGAAGAGAAAGCTGCTGTCCCCAACCGAGAATTAGAAATCTGGCACCGACGGCATGATTATTGGCTGCTGGCAGGCATCATCAAACATGGATATGGCAGGTGGCAGGACATTCAGAATGACAATATTTTTTGCATTATCAATGAGGTATTAGCATTGTGTAATCATCGCTGATTCTAATCGTAATTTTTTGTTTAGCCTTTTAAGATGGATGCTGGAAAAGGAAATTTTCTTGAAATTAAGAATAAATTTCTTGCTCGAAGGTTTAAACTTTTAGAGCAAGCTCTTGTGATCGAGGAACAATTGAGGCGCGCGGCATATCTCAATTTAACTCAAGATCTCAATCATCCAGTGATGGCTTTGAATACTCGTTTCTCTGAGCTCGAATGTCTGGCCGAATCCCACAAAGATCTTTCTAAGGAATCATTGTCCAACAAGCCGGTGAATGCCGTTTTGCACAAAGTTCTTAATCAACTCGAAGAACTATTATCCGATATGAAATCGGACGCCAGCCGACTCCCTGCTGCTCTCGTTCGTATTCCGTCCGTATCTCAACGTTTGCAGATGTCTGAAAGAGGTACATTTGTATTTGACGTCGTATTTACATGCTTATAATAATTTAATCATTTATTTTTTTAATAGTAATTTTGTCTCGACTCACCACTCAACCTCAACCACAACCATTTATTGGGAATAATCAATTAGATCTTGCCCATCAAACGCCGGCATTTAGTAATTTGGCTGCAGCTAAATGAGAGTTCTCTTTTTAGGAATTCTTTTCTTAATCGGTGTTTGTGTGATATTATAGTGAACATTTCAGTGAATAATCTCATTACTAAGGAATTGTAATTTATTGGTTTGTTTATAACTGAATTAGTGCTAATAGTTTTCAATTCACCATATTGGAAGAATTCACTCATTACACAAATAGGTACTCTATTAATATATTATATAAGTTGAGAACACACCACGAACATTACATTTTCCAATAGATCATCAACATATACACTTACTTATGTACAATTTTGTACGACGGTAGTAATGCCACAATTCATTCATCTAATAATAAACATTTCGATCAAACCTGTCATGTCTCAAAGGCTATTCGAGCAGCAATTACTATTGTGAAAGCAAATTGAATCGACTACAAATTGCGGCCAGATTCGATTACATTCGTATGTGCATGAATTATTGATTGGCATACAGTGAGAAGCAATGACTGGCACATTCATTGTTAGTGGTTCATTAGCTTAATTGTCATCTGTGCAAGTGACTGCAAATAGGTTAGACGTGAACGCACTCAAATGAATCGGTGCCAACTTGTCTCTTCAGTCATTGGACCAATGGGTCCAACGGTATAATCCAACGGGACAAGTGCACCCCTTCCAGTATATCCCATAATTATTGGGCTAATGAACGCGGAAAGCACATTCATTAAGGCTACCGTGCGATTAGAATGGCTCGTATGGCAACTGGCCAGTGGCCGTAATGGTCATTATTTGATTAGCCTTTCTAGGTGCAATTCAATTTGGCTACAGCCCACTGCCAGCACTGAGGTTATCATCATCAGCCTTTCGATCATATCTTCAACTGTTTGGTTGGCTGCCTTGTTTGTGACTAGTAAAATCTAATAAGTCACCGAACGATATAGAACATTGCCCGTCTGACCGAGGCTTGCGATGTACAGAACGGACGTAGTGAAGAGACACCACAGCGCGCATATGGAATGCAAAACATGTTGAATAGACTGGTTGTCAAGGTGTTGGTCCATGCGGAAATGAGCGGTCAAGAAGTGATTCCAATTGGAGCGGCCTCACTTGATCTCCTAGTGTCTATATGAACGTGGTCAGTTAATTGCTTGTTTCGATGGCAAGACACATTTGAATAATTTCATTATACCCACCGCCAGCAATGATTGTTAACTCCATTCAGTTCAGTGCAAACCTAATTTGCTGTCTGGTGTCATCTCTCATAGCAGCCACACATTGCTGTTCTCACCGACAGGCAAAGTGCCACCAAGAGCGCCATTCCGCCAGTCAAACAAGTAGAACCTGAAAATTGCATTTATGTGTGCATTAGTTCATAAGGACATCACCTCACGAGCTTTTAAAGAAGCAGCAGAAAGAAAAGCAAAAAAGGTGAACTTCTACCAAAATGGTCGCCCGTACGCGCCCAAGTTGACCGTTTCGTTAATTCCGGGCAAGGATTTCCACAGCTTCGAACAGTTGTGCCAGTTCTTGACCGAGAAGAGCCAATTGCTAAACGGGGTTCAGTACATCTTTACCACAAATGGCAAACGAGTGTTCACACTGGACGAGCTTGAGCACGGCCAATCGTACGTCATCTCCGGCTCCAAGAGCTTTCTGTCCTACCCGTACGGTATTGTCAAATTGACGGCACCAAAAATATCGAAAATATCCAACCGGTATAAGTTTATTCGTGAGGATGATCTCCGACTTTTGCGTCCTTTGTCGTCCAAATATAACAACGTTTACGGTAATGCCAACCAAGTGACTGTCTTGCAAGGCAACCCTGACAATCGAATGGTAACCATCGTTAACAACCAAGATCATGCCATATCCACAAAGGTGATCCTGAACCTTAAAACTCCTAAATCATTCGAAAACCTATTACGCGACCTAGGTCAGGCAGTTCGAATGAATCTACCAAAAAGAATTTTCACTTCATCAGGCCTGGAGGTAATAAAGTTTAAATTATAAAAATTAGTTTTTGTATTAACTTTTTTGTTAGGTCAAAAGTGTATCTCACTTAAAGCACGACCTGAGTCATATCGATTTGTTCTATATTGACTCAGAACACAGTAAAGAACACTTCAAGCTCATCACCAAATACCCTTCGCTTGAATCAATTGAGAAATTTATGGAGAAATCTGTACGTCGTCTAAATCAAATATCAAGCCATAGCAGCAACATAGACCTTAGACCTCACAACATTGCTTTCAATTCCTCGCTATCGTCCAACTTGGAAATAGGTTAACATAAATTTGACATAACACCTTTAAGTTATTCTAATTTTATTTCTTTAGATAAACAATGGCAGCCAAATGAAGTAAATATTTACCATATCGGCAAATCGACTAGCAAAAAGTCCAATATGCCTCCCCTTAAAATTTCTCAAGTCAATAAACAAAAAATTGTCCAACCGAAAACAAACGATATTAAGCAAAAAGAGCCTCTTTCGGTGTTCAGATCTGACAAGGAAGTGCATAAAAGATCGATTAGCAAAGAAAGAGAAAGAATGCACATGGCAGCGGAACCAAACGAGTTCTCCATAGACAACGTAAGTCCCTTGAAGTATGATCAAATTCAGAGGTATGCCGAAAAAATGCTTCAAGAGGCATCGACTCAAATAAAAAACGAACGAATCTTGGAAAAAATATCTCTTGGAGATAAACAAAATCGGACTAATAACTTGCCTTCAGCAAAAGAGAATAAAGTTGACTCCACTAAAAGGACGACACATCTTGCCATGCCGGTTCGTAGAAATTCTGAAACAGAAACAGAAAAAATGTTGCCCATTTCTGGAAAACATTTTAATAGAGAAATGCAAATTGTAAAGGTATCCAAAAGAAACGAAGACACCAACAAATTTGTCTCCAATGTGGAAGTACCAATTTTGAAAGCTTCAATGGAAAGTCTAAACAAACCTGCACCCAATACACTCGAAAACCATGATAGAAAATCTTCGAAAGCAAAAGTTTTAGCTAATTCTGTTTCTAGTATATCCAATTCAAACTTTGCCAATAAGAGTCCTCGTAATGTGCCTAAAAATAACACCATTAAGGCAACAAACACATCAAGAAAAGATAAATTAACCAATGAACAAAAGATACAAATTTCAGAAGGAAAAGCTGTCTCGAACAACAAAGCAAATGTCTTAAAAGCAGAAAAGAATTTGAGAAAAGGGGCAAATATACCGAATAATTATTTGAATTTGACTCGAATGTGAGTGACCAAATATGAAAATTAATATGACTTGAATTATTCTATTCTTTTCAGCTTTGGATATAATGGAAGTAAAGCCAAAAATTTACTCTACCTCAGTACAGGCGAGCTAGCATTTACTTCAGGGGTGTTTGCAATTCTGTGGAATCCTGCTACCAATAGTCAACGCTTCTACACGGAACACGACAATGACATTTACTGGTTTCTATTTTCTATTTATTCAAATATAAACTAACATTTTATTTTAGTATGAGACTGGACAGCAAATCGCAATTCATTGCCAGTACTCAAATATTGAACTCGTCAAAAGCATCGGTAATTATTTATCAATTGGTTTTACCGATTTTCCGATCGACACCTTGAATCTTTATAGCTCATTCGAATATGGTCCGTTAAGAATTTATCCACTGTATCTATATTGAAGGATAAAACATTAAATATGACAATCACAGACATGGAATTTACCATGAGCGTAAGTGTCTTGTATTGTGATGCTAAGTGGAAATTGACTCTGCTTTTGTACTAGAATTCTTTATTTGTTGTGAACTGTAACACAAAACTTTTGATCAGTTTATGGAATTGGAATGACAATCGAGTGATTGCTAATGCTTCCGTAAGTAAATAAGTAGTTAATACTATTCATTAGTGATTGTGATAATCGATAATTCGTTATATAAAAGAAACAACTGGAAAAGGACGAACTGGTGTTTGGTGGCACAGTGCATCCTTTGGAGAATGATATCATGGTAACTTATGGAAAAATGCATCTTGTTGTGTGGCATTTGCAGAAGGACAAAACTATTGATTACCGAACTGCACTGCAAACCGTGAGACATTACTTATTAATTTAATTGACCCATAGATGATAAGAATTTATTTATTTCTTAGCATTCGAAGATATCGAAAATTATTTATTGTGCTGACTTCTTGGGAGACAATAGCCTTTTGACTGGAGATTCCAATGGAAATTTAACAATTTGGGCTCCTTTCGAAGTGAACAATGTATTGGAGTTCGCCATCAAAGAAGTGAAAGGACATGAGGTACCTACCGAAAGTAAATTAATAGCATTAATAAATGATTAATTGAATAGATGCAACTCACCTGCCTTAACCTAACCAGTGATCACATTTTGATCAGTGGAGATAAGCAAGGCACGATAAAAGCTTGGGATGTAAGTGATGGAGAATTTCGATTACTGAACGCCATCAAAGTAAGTCTCTGATAAGTGTTAAAATTTCACCGCCAATTGATTCAAACTATTAGCTTCCGTCTGTAAGTGGATCCGTTTGTTCAATTGCACTACCCAACGAGAGCAACCATGACCTCGAAATTTTTGTTGGCACATCAGAAAACTTCATTCTGAAAGGATCAGCTTTACAGTCCACAAGCTATGAAATTGTGTTCGAGGTAAGATTGTCATCACAAAAGATTGCTGACATTGACTGATTTTTCCTAAGGGTCACATCATGGCAATAAGAACTATTTCATTTGATCCTAACGAGGACCTATTCTATACAGCCTCATTAGATCAGAAAGTGTGTAAATGGAGCCAACATTCGTTAATATGGAGAAACAACATCGAGGCACGTTCTTCAATAGTCAATAAGTTTGTCTAAATGTATTAATAGGTGCAAGCTATATCTTCGGCTGTTCATCCTAGCGGACAAATCTTGGCTATTGGCTCGGTAAATGGCATAATAAGCATTATCGCTTGTGGTTCCGGGGAAATAATACAGCATCTGGAGATAAGTTCCGTCTGCATTGGCTGTATGTCCTATTCTGCCGATGGAAACTTCTTAGTGGCAGGATGTCAGGATGGAAATTTGCATGTTTTGCCTGCCAGTGACAATGGCTATTCTTATAGCAAAGTGTCCGTTCTCAAAGTACTTATTTGATTTGCATGTACTCGTGATTGCTTACAACATATCATTCACTTCTAGGGCCCCTTGCCAATATTGACTTTGCAGTGGTCTATGGACACTCAATTTATTCTCACTTCTGTTGACGACAGTAAGTAGAGATTCAACATGAGTTTCCACTGTAATATATGTTTCAAATTATAGACAACTACCAGGAATTGATTCTATGTAAGTTTCTGTTGGAATAAGTAAACCAATTTTTCATCTTTTCATTTCCAAAGGGGATTTGCACAATACTCGTTATATTCGAAATGTAACCAATTTTTCCGATAATCTGCATTGGTACAATGCTACATGCAGTGGCCTCGAAGATGCTCGTGGTAAATAAGTTTTCAGGTATTTAGTAGTCAACTAAACATCTACTTTAAGGAACCTGGGACAACAAAAATTTAACAAATGTAATCAACATTTGTAACCATTACAGTCCTTCTCTAAAGTACATTCTCACTGGTGACGAAAATGGCTACATTCGCCTATTTTCCTATCCATGCTTCCAAACTGATGTAAACTGTTAATTAATTATTTCGCCTAGACTAATCTGAATCTACATTCCAGGTGGCCTTTTATCAATATCAACAAGGAGGTGGAAGTGTGACGGATATTAAAGTTAGTCCAAAGGAAACGTTCGTGGTATCTTGTAATTTCGAAGGTTCAATCTTGTTATGGAGTCTGAAAAATGTAAACGGCTTAATAATCAAAAATTAACATAATTATAGATTTACTTTTGATAATTCATTATAAATATTTATTTTTTTACACAAAAATTTATTGTTGAATCAATTATTTTCACAGATGGGTCATACTGTCAGATTATATGACTCAGAATAATTGTAAGTCTGGAAAAGCTATTATGTTGTCAAGCCAATTGCAATTCAAATAAAATGATTTGCTCAAAAATTGATAGAGTAATTCAATTTACATATTAAAATTTAAAGGAATGGTTTTAGGTTTAAAGCAAGATTTTAAAAAATTCGCGGTTTTTTGGAAGGAATTAAATTTATAAATTGGACAAACTGCTAGAAAGTTGCAGTACAGTTGTCGCCACTATTTGTACAGTGTAAAACCATTCGGCTATTTTAACTATTGGCTTGTCTGACAATTGCCGACTGATTTTTCACGTGCAGTTTTTAAAACTTTTGTTAAGCAACTTTAGCTAAGTTTGTGTTTTACCATGGCTGCTGGTCCAATAGCCGAACGCAACCAGGATGCTACCATTTACGTTGGTGGTTTGGACGAAAAGGTGAACGAAGGAATTTTATGGGAATTATTTGTTCAAGCCGGTCCAGTGGTGAATGTTCATATGCCTAAAGACAGAGTAACCAATCAACACCAAGGTTACGGATTTGTTGAATTCATTTCAGAAGAAGACGCAGATTATGGCATCAAAATTATGAACATGATAAAACTTTATGGCAAGCCTATTCGAGTAAACAAAGCTTCTGCGCATCAAAAGAACCTTGACGTTGGTGCCAATGTTTTTATTGGCAACCTCGATCCAGAAGTTGACGAAAAGCTGTTGTACGACACATTTTCAGCATTTGGTGTAATTTTACAGACCCCAAAAATTATGAGGGATCCTGAGACAGGAAATTCTAAAGGTTATGCCTTCATAAATTTCGCTAGTTTTGATGCTTCGGACGCAGCCATTGAAGCAATGAATGGCCAATACTTATGCAATCGACCAATAACTATCAGTTATGCTTTCAAGAAAGATGCAAAAGGCGAGCGTCATGGTTCAGCTGCAGAACGCTTGCTGGCTGCCCAGAATCCTCTGGCTCAAGCAGATCGTCCTCACCAACTTTTTGCTGATGCGCCTCCAACGGTCCCTTCTGCAGTAGCTCCCATGATTATGCCGATGGCTTCGGCACCGTCTATTCCACCACCACCCATTCCTGCTCCAGCTATGTTTTACGGTAATGACGATATGAATTTGATGGCGATGAACATGATGGGTTGGCAACAAGTTGCTTCTCTTCCTCCTCCACCACCTCCAAATCCCTTGATGCCTCCCCCTCCACCACCGCCTCCTTCACAAATTCATTCGCAATCATCTGGACAACAAATGGCAATGAATCCTATGATGCAAATTCCGCCTCCTCCACCACCACCTGTTCCAAGTGGTGCGCCTCCACCGATGATGATTCCTGGAAATTCTATGATTCCGCCACCACCCCCACCATTCGCAAATGGAAACATGCCTGGATTTAGTATGCCCCCTCCGCCACCACCTCCACCAAGTCAATAATTTGGAACGAAAGAAGTTTTTATTGAAATGCAGCATCTGTATATATTGATCAAACATCAGTCAAAAACATTACCGTTACACATCCTCCTGCTCGGCCACATCAACAGTAATTGAAGGCGCCTTTTGTAATTGCCTTTTAAGTACAGGATTGTTCGCCAATATACGTTCGATCTCCTCATTGACTGTTGGCGTTAGAATCGAGTAGAGCTAAGGAAAAACTATGTTATTTCTAATTGAGAAGCCAATGAGTAAATAAACCACCTTGACGGCATTCAATTTTTGAAACAATTCCTCTACTGTATTTGCAGTAATTAGGATACAATTGACATTTTCGTTTTGCAAGCACCAAGCTAAAGGCAGTTGATTAATAAACATTGCGTTAATGATGGACAACACAAATAGCATTACCTAGCGATAGCTGGGTAAGGTCGCAGCCCAGTTTGTCACACAACTTGACTAGTTCATTGCATTTGGCGTTGTGGAAATATTTGCTGTCCCAAAGAGTTTGCCTTCGGGTGATCATGCTAATACCCTCATCATTTTGCACTGAGATCGGAGACCAGGTAATGCAGCCAATACCTGATTTATGGAACAGTTCCAACATTTGCAGTTCCATCTTGTCGCGCACGAACATGTGGTACTCCATCTGTTCACAAATTGGGGGAGGACAGTTGAATTGGCGCGCAATGCAGAAGGCCTCCGATATGTGCATCGGCGAAAATCTCGAGGTACCTGGACAAGACTATTGCGTTAGTCGTTACCCCTTTGTGAAGCCTCAATCATACCCCAATAAAAGATGATGCCATTATTGATCAAGTACGACATGGTTCGAACCTACAAATTAAATAAATATTATCTACAAGGCGACTTTCACTGGTCAATTATTACGATTTCCTCCATTGGACACATTGCATCCAACTTATGAATAATCAAGATGTCAATGTATTTAAGTTGGAGTCGTCTCAACGACGCCTCTACAGCTTCGATGATAAATTTTCTTGACAGACCACCTCCTAGGTGAGTAGATGGCCCATTTTTCCAGAATATTTTGGTCGACACGATATAAGAGCTTCTTCTCCAGATTTTCTTTTTCAAAATATTTCCAAGAACAATTTCCGATTGACCATTGCAGAATGCATCGCCTGTATCGAAATAGTTCACTCCATTATCATAAGCCGCAGAAAGAATTGCATCGGCGGTCTCTTCCGTGTTTTGGCCGAAGTTTTGCCAAGAGGAGAATGCCAATAGTGGCACTCGAAGACCATTCTTGCCAATGTTTCTAATTGGGAAAAATGGTAACATCAGTTGTTTTGTATGACGCTTAATACCATAAATTTGAATTTACCTATATTTCATCATGTAATTGTTTTCATTGCTGTAATTGGCATAAGGTTGCTTCAATCCCAATAGTGGAATGGCACTTTTGTAGTCCGTTATTTCCAATTTGGCATCGTTGGTGCTGTCGTCGATGTTGACATTGTTGTTGTTATTAGCCGTAGGGTTGCTGTTCGACAAATAGCTTTGAAAAAACTCCTGGTGGTTATTCGACGTAGACCTCAAAGAGTCTTCGTTGATCATGTGGTAATCGTGGTTGTTCATCACTTTAGTATATGCTCGATCCTCTTTTGAGCACTGAGCCAGCCAGACTCTACTGAATTGGTTACCACTCCTGAGCTATACTTAGAATGCGGCCAGCGCGCCTGTCCAATCATGACACATCGCAGAGAGCTCACTCAGACACTATTGGACAGGTTTGGAACCATCCAAAATGGCTTTGCCTTTATTCCGTCCCAGTTTGTTACAAAGCATCAGAAATTGCATTGAGTGACTCTCAATGCAGCAAACTAAAATGCTACCATTATTGTATATCACAGAAAATATTTAATTAAATATTTAAGTAAATTTGGCAATTCATAAAAAATCCCCTATCATAAACCAGACAAAATGGAGTAAAACTAAGCACTCAATTGACATCATGGAATAAATTCTTCATGTTGATCTCAGAACTAAAAAATCTTCCTTCAATCTGTGCGATTATTTGATTCTTGTGAAGGAGAAGAATCCTCCATTATGGAGTTTTGGTTCATTTGAAATATACTTTGCGCAAGCATATTTGCAGAAATGCTTGAGTTAGAGTGACTACTGGAATCACTATTTTCCAAAATGCTATTCGCCAATGAATTCATATTTTGAGTGTTTTCCTCTTTGTTAACACAATTTAGCATAATTTTAGGCTCAAAACGATGCTTTGGGTCACTTCTCATATCATCCATGTGGGATAGAAGCGCTAAAAAACTCGAATTATTCACAACCGATAGAATTGAAGATGCTTGAGCTTACCAAACTCATTGGAAAATACTGAAGGACATTTGTCACAGGTCCACAATTGTATATCAGGCGGTGAAGCCGATGATGCAGGACTTGATACATTGATACATTGATGATTTTGAATGTGTTTCTTGTACGCATTTTCACTAGATAAAACTTTACCACACAAATGACAGTTAAATTGAACCAAATTACGAGAATCTTTAGATAAAAATAACTCTATAAAGAGGGTTAAAATATGGTTAGAACATTAAATAAAATGAAATTCATACCAATTGAACTAAGTTGGTCTGAATGTTTCTAAACAATAAAAGATCATTAACAAATATCATTTGAAAATCAACTGTGTACCTTGGTTTCATGAGACATCAATGAGCTCTCACATTTAAAGCCTTTTCCACAGTGATTGCAAAAAAAGCTTTTCTCCGATTCTTTTACAATTTTATCAATCGACGAATGTGTTTTCATATGCTGTTGCAAATTAGATAGCTGAATAAATGATCGGCCGCAATTAGAAACCGCACATTTATATGGCCTTTCACCTAATCAGTAATAATGAATAAAAACTCATAAAGGAATGTTATGAATTGAATTTCAATAATACCAGTATGGAGACGAGTATGTTGTTGCACATGAGAGAGTTGCTTAAATTTTCGGTCACAATATGAGCATTTATATGGTTTTTCTCCAGTGTGCACTCTACTGTGTTGAGCCAATTGATGACTTGAATTAAATGATTTACTGCAGTGCTCACATGGGTGGCACCTTCGACTAGGTCCAGGACTTATCAAATTGGACATATTTCGAAACTAGAATTGAATTCGTTAAAACCATTCAATAATCGTAAAATTATTATAATTAAAAATACATACCTTAAGCTATTTAATGAGATGAGTATAAATAAGTAATTAACCTGCCAAAACAGTATCAAAGTTGACATCAAAGATGTCAATTATCGATGCTATTAAAATTATTCAAATGGACAATCTGAGGCAATCCATAACGGCAACGCCGCTTCTACCTCTGTCCTGGAAGTTACAATAAAGCCAGCTCAAATAGAGAGGTTCCCGGTTAGCACTCAACGGCGTTGAGTCAAAGCCACCCCAGGAGACTGCCGGACTGATTCGTCTCCAGACGGATTGTTCGCCGGGCGAACTTAACCCTGTGAAACTACACTTTATTGGTCAACCAACTGAGCTGCTCAATGATCACTGCTGCAGTTCGGAATATTATGAACAGGCAGTTAGTGCCACCTGGTACATTACTAGCGCACTACACTCGCTTGAACAGTGTTCATTGAACACATTATATCAGCCATTGAAGCGAGACTTTTGTCGTTCATCATTGGCATTATTGCGAATATGTTTGACTCGTGAATGTCTTTCTTGACAAAATCTTTACTATTCTTCAATAATATTAAACTTGATTTTGATTCAGTATGTTCGATTGACAGATAAATCTAAGCGCATTGTCTATTTACACTAAAAATTTATCCAATCAAAGTTTAATTAGAAAATAAGTGAAGCTGAAATTCAATTCACTCAAGGAATGTAAATTAAATTTGTGTCTGACATTTGTTTGAAAAAGAAAAGATCGACCAAAAACAAATAAAGTGCTCTACACAATCGCCCCAACCACGCTCAAATTGAATTTGGCGACATGTGCAATTAAAGAAGAACTGAATCATAGCTAAACCTGAGCGAACTGATCGCTTCGGGGGAACATGCAATGAACCAAGCAGACAATAGTTTCTACCTGACCACAAATCTATGCCATAGTTTGAGAAAGTTTGATTGACAGTTCGAACTAATCGGTGGCTCATTTAACACTGATCGATCAAATGGAGTCCAACCAGAACTGGTTCACTAGAGTGTATTACATTTGCTAATGAAATGTACAACTTTATTATTGCAAAATACATATAGAGTAGGGACATATGAAAATGGCAGAAATAGAAAATATATTAAATTACATATGAAAATAGATGGTTTATCAATCAATTTTGCATTGAACTAATAGCATGACAAATGGTGCCTCCGAAGATCGATTTTATCGGATAGCAAAGGTGCCAATCGACGTGTTGACGAAAATAGAGATTTCGGTGTTTGTTTGCATAGACCAGAGCAGTGGAGTAAACATATTGCTCTCCAGACGTTCGATGAAGCATCGACAGGAGATAAACAGGGCATTGGTCGGTGACAAGGCAATCGGGTACAGTACGACCAGGCTTGTTTGTCTCGATGTACAGATCGTATCGTGTCGAATCGACATTGACGTTGGCTCCACTTGCTCTCTGTTGCCTTTCAGCGTTACCTTGTGTAGCACAGCGGATCTCATATCTTCTCCATTTCTTTTTTTTGCCATAGCCCGAGTTTAGTCATGTGACTCACAATCTAACCTAAATCGACAGTGACAGTGAAAATGATCACAATACTTGGAAACATATTGTTGCTGAAAAGCATGGCTTAGCTCTGTACTGTCGAGCTAGGTTGGCAAATGTATCGATAAGTGTTTGCCTACTGTCAGGTCAAGACGGACACCGCGAGATGCGGCAATGTGTCAATCAAAGTGGCAAGTGTGACTTGTGGGATGACTCGCAACCAATCGAAAGGAGACATTAGCATCATGTGGTTTATTGGAATCAAAGCAATTCAATCAGGACATGTGTGCTTGTGTGTGAATGTGTGAATGTATGCTCCTATGGTGTATGGCTGAATGGCTGTATGGCGCATGTTTGCTCTCGTAATTGCGTCAATGTTTGTTTTGGAGTGAAGAACATTCTCCACAAGGTGCTACTTGTATTAATTAATTGAACTAAACATTGCAAAGTTCATTAGTCTTTCAATGAAATCGGATGTTCAGCTGTGGTGATGGAAACTGATGGAGGCATTGAGGCATAGTTGCGAATTTGATTAAGAGCTATTAATTGGTTCGGGAAAGAGGCATGGCCTGCTTTTGAAGTGATTTCCATCGACTTCTTCGCTTCCATGCCACTTGAAGGTTTGTTGGGAAAGTTAAATGACTCGTACGAGAAGTATGACATTCGAACATTTGCACCACTCAACACGCCACTGCTTTGCAGCGGAGTGAAGGCTGAGTTGCCGTTCTTGTCAATGCCGTACACGAGTTCGTCCGAATTGCGCGAGTTGATCGGCCCCAAACCGGACATCGAAAGCCTGCTAGGCTGCTCAAATCGGGTGGTGGGCAAATGATGGTTTTCCACACTTAGTGATTGGAGACACTGTTGCTCGGGCGGTGGCTGTGAGTTGACCAGATTGTTAGAACAATCTATTGAGGACGGTTGACATGCGTTGATTGCGTTCTTAGACCAGTAGTTGTCCACCAACTGAGTTGGTTGTCGGACCAAAGTTGGCCTCTTGTCCAGCCGATCGGAATGCTTTTGCATGTGCTTGGCGAGGTAAGTCTCTTGGGTGTATGACTTGCCACAAAACTGACAAATGTGAGTCTTGAGGTGTTTGGATTCTTTATGTTTTGGAATGTGGTCAAGCAGGCCAGCTTCATCCGTAAAGCATTTGTAACAACTGTTACATTTGAAGGGCTTGTCAGTCTGGTGCGAGCGCGAGTGGGACTGCAGGTTGGACAGTTGGGAGAAGGCCTTAGTGCAGTTCGGGTAGCGACACTTGTATGGCTTGTCGCCGGTGTGGGTCCGAATGTGCTGTTGAAGATGAGACAACTGAGTGAACTTGCGTTGACAGATCTCACAACGGTATGGCTTGATGCCTAAGTGGATTCTGGTATGCTGAGATAGATAGGACGAGTTGGCAAACGATTTGGAACACTGTGAACATTTATAAGGCTTCGCTTCCCTCATGTGGACCTGAGTATGCAGTTGCATGTCGGCCTTGGAATAGAAGATCTTTGAAAGAAAACCAAACAACAGGTTAGTCGAAATGAGAATGATAACTAGTCCAGCGACCAACTTTGTCACCGAGCAACTCCTCGCCGATCAGTCAGTCAGTCGGACTTAGCAGCAGTGTCACAGCATCGCAATTGACAGCAGTCCTTAAGTCATGCCGCCGTGCCAATAATTGGAGGCTTATTAGACGTGACCGTTAGAATCACGACGCCTTTCAGAATTTAATCAGACACTGTATTTCCAGTGAACTACATTTGTGCAATTAAGTACAACTTTTTGCATCAATGTGTATAAATGTGTAAATATAAATCGTAAATACACTAGACTCTATTTATTTAGCGAACGATTACTCAGTGCCGATAACGAGTTGACAAGCGCTCGACCGGGCGAGACAAGACATATTGCAAAGAAGACATTTCTGCACGTGTTCGTCTAGTTCGGTCGGTCGTGTCCATTGGTGTCATGTCGTGCTATGCTTTTCTTCACTTTCACGTTCTTGGCGCCCAATCTGGTTTAGTGAGCCTGCCAACATTCGAGCCAGACGGCCAATCTAATCGACGCACCAATGTCAACCTTTGTCCTCGACCATTGAGGCACACATGTTGCCAATATCGATTGGTAGCAGCAACATTGAACGAACTTGTTTTCCTTTGGCCAACTCGTCAAAACATGTGCGCCAGCACGCGATAACGTCTCACTAGCCTCACAATTATGAGATCTATTTCTAGAGTGTTGACTAGCTGCTCGAGTACCGTTGCTCTACTCACTACTTGCCAGTGCACGGGTCGAAGATGGTGCAAGGCGCACTGACAATTGGGCCTATCTCTCTACCTCTATTAATAACATTGTCGCTATGTGCCAAATGACTGAGTAATGTCACTTTGGTGCAGATAAGAGCACACACAAATGTTCACTTATTGGTGGTAATTAAATCAAATAAATAAATAATGTCACATTAACAAGTGTTAGTGCAGGAATACGCCAGTAATGGTCATATTTGCACAACTTAAACCGGTCTGTCCGTGTCAGTGCAAAAAGAGCTCTCTTCCAGTGAGAATCGATTCTGTAAGCCGGTGTCAGTTGTGCCTGTGTCAATTGGCTGCGTGCGTGCACCACTTGCCTGATGCTGATGGCTAGCTCATTATCGCTGCTTGATTGTGACCTCTTATCAGGCCATTCTGCATGTTGGCAGATAGCGCGAGAATCTTCTTTACTATTTTGGCCCTCTGTCGCCGTGAATCATGTGGCCATCAATTATCGCCTTCATCATGTTCCACGAGTGGCTTTCGGTAAGTGCCACTGCCAATCAAAGATCAGCGATCGACAGTGCAGCTCAATCTAAAAATACTGCCACAGCACGTTGAACGGTGATTAAGCAAATAATTCGAGCCATGTTCGTTCGATCAACATTGCATCTCGGCTAGAGGAAAGTAATCGAGACTGCAACGAGAATGACAAATGACCCTCGCAGTGGACAGGGCCAACAGTCCAGGCAGCCATTTAATTGGAGCAATCGTTGGACACGTCCGCGCAGTAACGCATTCTGCCTGCCTCGGCACAAGTAATTAAAGCAGCCAAATTAATATCGTTTTAATTTATAATCTAATTTATTCCATTTAATCACATAAGTCTTGCTTAGAGAACACTCTATGACAAATGTGAGACGAACGACGTGTGACATGACCAGACTCGAGTTGAGTAGTACATCAACGCAACATACACCGACCACTCGATCAATTGCACTAAAGTGCCCACCGTTATTGCTCTATTTAAGATAATTCTGTCATAATAAATGGTTGCAATTAATAATGTCTTGCCTTTATTAAGTTACATACAAACTGGACTCAATACAGACAACCGAGAAAACTAACAATTGTCACTTGAGGACATATTCGCCGAATGATAGCACAAACATAAGCAGCGGGAGAAGTCTCGACTGTTCTGCACCGAAAATGGTTAAAACAAAGCGAAAGTTAAATTTATACTAAATGAGTTTAAATATTCTTAAACTGTAAAATATTGCTATATCTAATCAAATTAATTGTGCAAGATATCATTATCATGAGGTGAACCGAAATGCGAATGTGTATCTACAGACTTACAAATTTGTAAAAGGCAAATCAATTTGCTAAGCAACGAATAGAATGTTTGATGACAGTTCAAATAATGAGTCATTGGATCGGACTGGTCGATCAACGAGTCTGCACTTAGTAGGTCTATAAAGGGTTGCAAACAAATCAATATGGCTCAGACCGGTTGCACAGAAACCATCGCTATATAACGACATGTGAGGCGGTAATCACACCCGAATCGAGCCTAACATTAGGCGGCAATAAGATGCCGCCATTGTGTAAAATAAGCGATATTTGTTTGGCATTACCGAACAGACTGACAAGCAAGGGGTTTTCTTCATCAATAGTGACCAAACCCAACTAACCTGAGGACACATTTTACACTGATACTTGCGAGTAGTTCCGTTTGACACCTGAAGGTGACTGGAAAACTTGAAGGGTTGAGTCAGCCCAAGAATTTGACCGACCGAACTGTTGTTCGTGGAAGCACTGTTTGGTACCATCGAGTGACGACTTGGCACGGCACTTGAGTAAAGTTGACTGTTTCCATTGGACGATTGTAGTGCTTGCGAATGCTCTTCTACTGATCCGCCATTGTTGATCCCATTCGGGACTGTAATGTCAAAGTAACCATTAATTCAATAGAAAGATAAAGGCAAAAATGATATAATGTAATTGAATGATGAACAACGTTGAGCCATTTCTGCTAATCACTAAATGATAATTCACTACAAGCTCACCTTCGGATGAATGAAGTAAGTTCTTAAATTTTGGTTGGTAAAGAAAATTTTTAAGTTTAAACAAGGAGATAACCGGAGTTGCGGTTGTTTGTGAGTGATTGGAAGGCTGAGAGGAGTGAGGCTGGTGGTGAGAGATAAGGCCCGAGGACAAGGAACTGGCCGCACTGGAGACAGGCATTGAGACATGTGGCTGGCCTTGTGACTGTTGCTCCACCGAGTGGGGCAAGTTGATCTCGTGGTAGGCGTTCACCATCGAGAGATTGCACTCACCTGGCCCCGAGAAAGTGCCCATCATAATAGAGTCATCTTTCAAGTCCATCTCACCACTGGCTACCGGTGCCGAGGACAATTCTTAAATTGGAGGCATATGTGAAGACCAATGCCAGTGGTAGAATTGCCTTCAGTGATCAATTGGTCATATATGCCAAATATGAATGATATTTATATAATATTTAATGAATCACGTCAATCAAATATCAGATGAGCATTGATAACACACAATCACTGTTTGAAATATAGATTTTTTATGCACAATTTCGCTTTTCTCTCGTCAAAATGACTCGATGACGTGCCAGACGGTAATTGGAATTGATCGATCAATCAGTTGAACTCTGCCTTTTAACACGTAATTGAGCAAGTCAATCGCGATGAGACAAGATGAAGTGACAGTAGAAAAGGTGGTCAAACCAAAGAACATCAACCAGCTGAAGATGTGCCACAAGCTGTGTTGTGTTCGCATTGACAAACAGCCAAACACCGAGCAAAAGCAGATTCTTGTCTATTTATCTTTGAATTCGTTTAATGAAGTATTAATAGTGATTTAGCAAGTGATGACTGCCGCACTGGTGGTAATCGAGTGATGGAGTCGTGCAGAATGATGGCAATGACAACATACGACCACTGCCCGCAAAACGAGTTCCGCTGCAGAACAGTTAGTGAGACAAGATGCCACTGATCACTTCACTGTTCGATTGTGTCCATTCACATGTGGATGGCCACTGGCCAAGTCTGCTCTCAACTCGGCACCTTCCTTTGCCGTTTCACGCAAACTCATCAAAGCTCAACTTGTTCAAACACATTACAAATTGCAAGTAAATCACGCTTTTCAGTCAACCAGTAAATTTAACCAGAGATAAACCACTTTGACTTGTTGACCAGTGAAATTATACTTGTCGTTATAGTTTGTTTCGAATAGCGTTTCTGTTGAACAAAGCTTGACTAATTAACTCTTTTGGTTGCACAAGACAGTTGACAGACAAGGAAATGCAAAAATGCCAAATGACAATGCACAACAAGCAAAGGTGATGGGCCCAACACTTTTAGGTCTTGATGCAGACAGGTTGACACAACACAACACAAACACACTGACTGACACAATGGTTTCCAATGAGCTCAACTTGGTAAACTCATAAACCCGAAGGAGGAAGTGTGCTAAGTAAGTCGTGCTAGGATGCCGTCGCAAGGTTCGCGTGCACTATTGGAGCATGTTGCGGTGGTTCAACTTGCATCGCCCCTCACTTGTACTCGCACGACTTGGTTGTGTGCGAAGGATTGTCTGCCATACTGGCAACTGGGCAAACGACACAAACATATCGAAAGGCGCTGGCTGCTCCTAAGCCAAACCAACTGTCCTCACTCGTGTCATTTGAGCACGGTTTTTGCATTGGCCTGCCATCAACTGCTAGAAGCACCAGAAAGAATGCAGCAAGATGCGCATTGGACTGATCAACGTGTGCACGAGAGAACCGATCGGAAACGTAGCAGAATTAATCGAATAAACACCGACCGAGTGTGCATTCGGTGTGACACGTCCACTAACGGGCGGCCAGTTGAATGGGTCGCACTGCAAGTCAATGAGTGCACCGATCTGGCCATGCATTATAGAGGACGATGATCAAGGGGATGGCGATCGAGTTGGGCAATGGACGCGTCGAGCGCAACTAGCAAACAATGCAACCCTTTCCTCTCGCATCCTCCACTTTGCTACTGCGTTGGTGGTAGCAGCAAAAAGAGAAGCCGAACACAGCTTGCCAAGTGCGGTAATAATCCCCAGTGACGCAACCAAAGGGTTACAGGCAATAACGGGCCGTCACTTAGGGCAAACATTACGAAACGTGTGCTGATGCGAGGAAAACGGCCGAGTCGAAAGCGCCAGTGGCGCGTCATCTCGTTGGGGTCCCGTCCCCGTCAGTGCCCTCTAAAGTCCTCATGCACGGCCAAGGTAAAGTGCCAAATGGTGCACTTTCTCATCCTCTAAGTCACCTTCAACCCTTGCCACTGATGTACGTTGGCTATTGCTCTCATTTGTTCGTTAAATGGCATTCACTCCCTTCATTGACGATTGCGAGATGCACACTCGCCGGTCACCGAACCGAGTTGAGCGTCCTCAAACGATTGAGTGGACTATCGTGAGCCACAAGATTGACACTAATGCCAGTTTCAATTTGTAACTATTCGTTGATCCAGTGAAGTTTACTCTATTGATATGTACACTGTACAGCGTTGGACTACAGGACTGTCATTGTGAGGCACAAGTGACAAGTGACATTCTAACCAGACGATGACCAATGGACACTGTATTCCAGTGTTCTGGTCTTGAGTTTCAAATGCCCAGCGCAGTATTCAATATTGCATTTGCTGTGCAAAATACTGTTCAGCTCATTTCCAATGGAGGGGCAGTCGGAGGCGGAGTTATCGCTACAGAAAGCAAAAAGGGAGGCCGTGCA
This sequence comes from Rhizoglyphus robini, assembly GCA_023373905.1. Taxonomy (NCBI): domain Eukaryota; kingdom Metazoa; phylum Arthropoda; class Arachnida; order Sarcoptiformes; family Acaridae; genus Rhizoglyphus; species Rhizoglyphus robini. Next base: position 4,014,047 of record JAKIJQ010000001.1, on the reverse strand, counting down.
CAAGCGTTTAGGTGTGACCAATAGCACACTGCAAAGTAAAGACCAATTGCAAGCGGAGAGAGGTCAAAGTGTAGGCTCTGATGACCATTGGTCAGTTGCACAACACTAAGGCTAGTCGTTGCACTTAACAATTGAGTCTGTTTAATTGATTGATATGATTAACCAGTTGATAAACCAGTAAGCAAAGAACATCATTTGGATGCAGCCGTTTCATAGAAACACCACTCAATAAATAGACTAGATTGGGATTTAGAAGTGAGATTTAGAGATTTACTAATAAAATAAATGACTCACTCTGGCTGTACTCGAATGTTTTGTTCAAGGAAGTGCGAAATGTACTCAATAAGACTCGACCTGAACAGAGAAGATCACTTAATGTGTGGCATTAAAAATGGGGCGTAGAAGCAGTTGAAGTCATTGATGGAAGACACAAGCGAGAATGCAAATGAGAATTTCCTGTCAACATCAAACTGAATAGTGAAAGACCTGACCACCTGAAGCACCTGACCAACAAAGACGAAGAGCTGGCGTACACTTTTATTGGCACATCACGACACAGACAAACTGCCAGTCTGAGTTGACAATAAAGTGAGCCAATAAAAGTTAATTGCCGATATTAGTCATATGGAGATGGTAGGTAGGGCACAAGAGCAAATGTGCTCAAAGGAGTAAATAACTGAAAATCTCAAGAAATTAACAAACCTTTTGCGAACTGCAATTCGGACAACGCTGAGGATGATAATTTCTGTAAATAATAAAAGTAATTTATTGTGTTAATCAAATAGCACTTATTTGGACGGAACACTGGCACACAGCCTTAATGGCAAGTTTAATTGCCGCCGTGCAAGTATTGTGCACTGCACGGCACAATACGAACTCAGCAGTGCCACTGCAGCTCCATCTTCACGAGCCATTGCCAACGGCCGCATCGATCAGCACTCACCTCGGAACCGTTCCAGGAGGCAGTCTCAATGGTGTAGGGTAGAGAGCTAGCGTTGTGCAAAGGATGACTCGCGTGGTCCGACATCACCGACATCCATCGCATCAATCCGGAACTTTGAGTCATTGGATGGTTTGCAACTATCAAAATGAGAAATTCAGAAATGAGTGGCACCTTGCAATCTCACTTCATACCGGTCAGTTCGTTGTCGGGTGTTCCTGGCCATATAAAGGAAGCAGCTTTCTGTCACAAGAAATATTTTTAGTTAAGTTGCATGAATGCTCGGTAAACAATGCGTTCGATTAAGTGAGGCAAAGAAATTCTCAACGATCAATTCGGAGTGGAATCGAAAACTAGACAGACACGCGAGGAAAACGACAGCATAGGAGAGAATCGAACCGTGCAGCGAATCGAAGCATTGCACTGATTGACCAATTATGATATAAGAACGAGGCCAATTACGGAGAGTATGGTCACCGAGAAGAAGGCTCGCTCGGTCTGACAGAAATTGGTCTGGCCACAGGTTGATGTGCTCGCATGCTGATTAGTGAGCCAATTTGTAAACTAAGCTATGTGTCTGAATAGTGATGGCCAGTGACACCTAGACCAGTGCACTGTCACTGACTGTGAGTGCTATCCCACTTTGATCAGTCAAGTGTCAGACGTGATGGGCTCGTTTCGGTTCGATGAGTTCATTGACAATCGACCACCAACAACAATTTGATTGAACTTTCTTGCAATTCGACTCGATTTAATTAAATTTAAATAATTCTATGTTTACTCTGAAAATTGTCATTTCACGGCGGGAAATTCACGCTATGAATTGGTTTGCAAGAATACATTGTTCATTTGTGCATACACGATCTTATGTAAGTGCTTATAAATGGAATCCTGCCCAAAACACAGTCCGACAAATGCTTTGTGAAGAGTAAAACAAATAGACTGGCCAGTGGCCATTGGGACACTCTAACTAAAAAACGAATCGATCAATTATTGTTGTTGGAGCTATTTGTCATCAAACAGACATCGAGCAACGAAGTGCCATTACGGCACGATGACCAATTTGCCAAATCGATAACATGCTTCAGTGTGCAAACATCTACAAAGCTTTATTCAATCGGTAATGTACCAAAGTGGCACACACTAAAAGCTCATTTGAGCAATCCTTGACAAATACACAAGACTAGTGTAATTAATGTCAATTAGATCAAGTCAATGCCACCAAAAACCACTTTAATTGAAGAGAATTGAACGAAGAAAAAAAAATGGACGCCATAAAAGAGGAAAACACGCCGAACTTGACAATAAATGACGATAGGGTGGCTCGTTACTGAACAGTAAAGTATTCCTGATCGATGTCACATAAAAATTCCTTCGATGTGATACGATGAAAGTGCTAAAAGTGATCAGTTTGATACATACATATATGGCAAGTGAAAATTTGCAAAATCCATATGAACTTGAACTTGAACCAAAGTTTCTATGCCAAATAAATATATCCAGAGTTATCGGATGTAAGTGCTGACAATAATACCAGACATGAGAGCAATTTTTACAGGATGGGCGAACGAGCTAGTGCATCGCTACTCTGGTGACAGCAAACAAATCTAGCCATCACAAAGCACTGCAAAATAGTATTGCAAGTCGATTCTAAAGATTGAAGCGAGTGAATGATCGTGGTTATATGATCGATTAGTTGACAGGCCAAATAATGGTCCAATGGCACATCCCGCACTCGAGATAATTTCCACTGGCAGGCTTACTCAGCAAGTGACAGTTTCAAGGCGCGTGACAAAGCACTGGTCCGAGGAGACAATTGCCCGCTGCCACCTCAGCTGCATCGGTGACGATCAATCAGTGTCACAATTGGTACAAATTAAATCGATTCGAACTCACTGTGCGCAATTCGATTAGCTACACTTTCCTAGTTCGCTAACAGACTCCAAAGTGTCCATTGCAATGTGGCTTGTGTGGGATCAGGCCACTCGAGAAGCACCTTCAAAAGGACAACTCACCATCAATTGAGCTTGGCAGATCATAATTACATCGATGACACAAGACCGATCATTCCAACACCCAACATTGTGCACTCTATAGTTCGATCACACATGACAAAAACCAGTCAATATATCTTGGCTTGGTTTCACTCGACTCGAGTTCAACTGGTTACAATTTCACTCAGTAAAATTCTGTAAAGATACTAATGCACTAATAAAAAAATATGTTATACCAAACTTATGACATAACATGTATTCGTTTTCGAACGGACACAATGTTAGTCATTTTAAGAATAAAACAGATATAACCATTTCCACATCACCAAATTGACATTAAACACGACAATTGGTGTTTCGAACACTATTTGATGTTTTCAGTTAGAATCTAACTGTTAGATTAATAGTGAACCACTTGAAGAACGAGGTGAATCAAAGAGAACCAAATGTTCAAATACCAGTGGCTGAAACTTATTCGGGTAATAATAATAAAGAACGCATAAATAATGAAGCACACTTACTGGAATTCCACAATCGAGCATTTTTAAAGGTGATTGGTCGGGCAAAGGCGTACTTTGATGGTGTTGTTTATTTTCAGTGGTTGTTCGAATGAAGCGATTAAAAGAAAAAAAACTCAAAGTAACTTTTTGCGATAACCAATGTCCAAGACCGATTGATGAGGCAAGCGTTGATAATGTAATGTTACCGTTCTTAGCACGTTATAGCAAATGCACCACCGTGTCCCGTTAGTCGGTCCTTTTTTGTGCGCACCATTTTGTTAGTGCTCAGTGGCGGCATCGTCTTACGATCATCACCAACGGACCACAGTACCAGAGTGCACCGCAAAAAGTGGCCACTTAGTGTAAAGCAAAAAAAACCAATGCCTTCCTTGCCACACTAGTTAGGTAACACGACGAGGTAAGGCGAACAAGTTCCGTTGTGTGTTCAAAGTGCCACAAACTCCTCCTTTGCACTTCTCGGTAAGCGAAAGAAATTGCGCACTCAAATGGATTGAGAAAGCCGCTCTGACACCACGCGATTCACAACTCATTGTGCAATGATCCAATAATTACAATAGTCAGGAAAATATGTTACGATTTAATAATTCATACAATAATTATTATTTATACATAAATTAATAAGATAATTATTATTAAGATAATTTTATAAATGATAAAATAACAATTGATTAGATCTATTCAATTCATTATGTTAAACTTATATCTTGTCTTGAGAAAAATTAAAGAAGTTGTAGTTGTGTTCCTAAAGTACAAAACAAATAATCAAACAAATGGAAAACAAATAATTAAAGTTCCTAAAATTTAAAGTTGTCTGACATTACAAGAAGACTAGAGGACGACGGTAACAAACTTGAGTGGGAAAGTAATGCAAAGAATGACAAGACAGACAAATTAACCGAGGTCCATTACATATGGCATATCAAAGAGATGACAGAAGAGCGTGTAATCGGTACATGACAAGAGAAAGCAAACTTACTTACATGTCAGCGCAACAATGCAAGCTGAAAGCTATCTCAAAAAGAAGACACCAAAGGATTAGAGCACCGCAAATAGCCACCTTAAAATCGATTTCCCTACACGAGGCAATTTAAGAAAGCCAATTTGGTTCACACTAAACTGAACCTGCACCGGTTCAATCAAGGGTTAACTTTCAAGGTGAAATCAAACAGGCAATGATGATGAAACGATCGCGATAAATGTCAGCAGACAAAAGAAGTGCTAAGCTAAGATGGTAAGCAAACAAGTGATACATCATCCCTGCTGACAACGGAAAATAGAATAGCGACATCTTTAACCTTTCCCAAGACCCTTCCCTGTTAACTCATGTGTGCAAAGAGTTAAAAAATCCTATACACTCGAAGCATCTCATAAAAAATATATTTGACCAGTATCAGCAGTATCGAATGACACAACTTACCCTTGAATCCGGCTTCAGTAGAAATGCTCTTTGCTGCTTACATAAAAGCAAAATATAACGGAAATAGAAAAAATTAATTAACAAAAAAAATTATCAAACTTACATTCCACTTCGGAACTATCCATGGCCGTGTTGTCGTCTGTTTTGTCATCTACCTAAATTCAATAAAAAAAATCTATAAAAAAGTCAAATTGAAACGGTCGTAAAATAGAGTAAAAGAAAATGTACTTCATCTGCCTTCATGGGAGAATTTAAAACAAAAAAAATATATTAACAATAACTACCTCAACCATATGCGGAAACGATTCAGTAATAGAAAAAAATTTCTTTTTCGCTAGTTCTCATCCTTTGCCTAACCTTGACATTGGCACTGAGTTCAAACCCGCAGAGGGAAAGGGTTATAAACCTCTAAGGGACAACAAGTGATGCGGTGAGGGACGATGCTAGCAGGGCTCATATGAAAAGCATTGCATCAATGGAAAAACAGAAACGATTAAATGAAATCGATTAAGACTAAAGAGGAGAGCAGGCAAGAAAACGCGACCCGACAGACAAGAGCAGACAAAAGTCCGCGTGCAGGGCCGAGGAGCAAGGGTGATGGGGTGGTGGGTTGTTCTCACGACCTTACAAGTGGTCCGTGTGGAGACATTTATTCGTCTGCTTGTGCTTTTGTACTCTGAACACAACACATGGTTGGGTTAATTGTCTCTCACGGAATTCAGTGCATTGCAATGATAAACGCAATAATTGAAGGCAAGTGAAATGCACCGACCGCGAAAGGTGACACCAGCTCAATAATGGCATGGTCTCATAAATTCGTAATAAATGTAGATTGTGTACAAATATAGGTAAATAAAAACTCACCCTTAGTATAATTACGGAATAAGGCTCAATTTCGAGTTCGGCCAAAGTCCAGTTATTATGATGAGAGAAAAGCACTTTGTCTTTGACAATCAATGTTTGGTCATAAGTGGCCACATGAAAGTGTTGCATAATCTACGTTTAAAAACACTGGTAAAACATTTCCCATTTGTGCATTTGACTTGCCTTGACTTTGATATCTTTTAGTTTGTCCGAAGACGATACTTTAATTTCAAGTTCGTTTTTATATCGTCGCCTTCTAGAACTTCTTCGTGGCCCATCTAAGTTCTTAAGTGAACCAGTTTGAGCACTAGCTACATGGTTAAGCTCAATAAAATTTTTTGGAGATGATTCAAAGCTTTCAATTGTTTTCATCTTTTTAGTAACCTATAAAATATAAAGTACATTAATATCTTAAAATATGTTTAAACAATTCTTTTGCATAATATGCATAGTACTTACGTCATTGTTAGCATTCTCAGGGTTTTCTACATCCTCTTCATCACAAACTACTTTGTGAATGTAAATAGAGACATTTGTATAAATGTAACGCTTGCGTTTTTCATCTTCAACATAACTTTTAAAACATTTTTGACAGAATTCTAGAAAACCAGCCAGATATTAAAATATTAATTGATAAGAAAAAATACCTGGGTTAATTTCAAAATTATTTTCAACCATAAGCGCTGCAACGTCACTAGAGCAATAGTAGAATGTATTCAAAATATTATATTCTTCTTCTGTTAGGATAACATATCTGAAATATATTATATATAAATCAATGGATTAAATTAAATGGCAATACTTTTTGTCAAAGCCAACATAATCGTCTTGTGAAGGAGGAAATAAAAAAAGGAGATGAGATTCACAAAGAATACTGTTGTTCTGAATACATTCCGGTGCTGCAGAAGTATTTGGGTGAGCTAAAAATTTTCGCCAAGTATTGTAAAACTTGGTGGAAATAATATGGTAAACGTTTCCAGGCAATAAATCAGACCAATAACGAGGTTTATCTTGATTAAGCAGGTGCTCAAGTTCATTTCGTTGAGTAACGGCAATTGAAAAATTATTATCACGAATGCGTTGGTTGCTTTGGTCAATTTCCTTAAGATATTAATTAAAAATTAAAAACAAAAAACATACATTAACTGCAAACATACCGAACATTGAGCACAAGTTGGTGAGCCCTCAATATAATCTAAACTTTCTGGAAAATGTTTTTTTAAAGTTGTCCAGATGGCTTCGTTAACTTGTCTCATTTTTGATGAATCGGTACTTAAGTTGCCTAAATAAATGATAATTAAAATGCAAATTTCGATTAATTTTTCCAATTACCATGTTGACACAAAATATCATTATTGAATTTATCATCACCTGAAATATAAATTGGTCTAATGATTAAGCCATGGTTATAAGAGTTATTAGTACCACTATCGTTTTCAGTGTCGTTTTGGTTGAATTGATTCTCAATTAAGTTTAGTCGCAATTGTCTCCATTTTTTAAAAGACTCTTTACCAATCCAAAACATCTTGTCATCATCCGAATTTTTGAATTTAAGCGAACTAGTTATCACTTTAATATCAATATCAATTTGGTTCTTTACTCGTGCCAAATTAATTTTGTACTCTACACATTCGCGACAAAAGAAACTAGGTATGTGAATCCTTGGTCCACCTCCGTACTGAGAATAGATTAAATCAGCACTCTCTTTAGAAATGCATTTGAAAGAGGAACCCATTTCAAGTTTCTTGTGAATACAAAGTAGTTTTTCATTTTTTACTTCAGTAACATCTTCCCGGACCTTTGCTTCAAACAAGTTGATTAGCGACTCTTTGCTGATAACATCATGGTCATGATTATCAATTGCAACTTCGATATTTGAATATATTTCCTTAACCATTTTTTGATGACTTAGTTCGTTCTCTCTTTGAACAGACTGTAAAGATAATAAAATTTACTACTGAATTCATTTTCAAATAGAGTAAAAACACTTACCTTTTTAAAGACAAATTCTTCTTCTTCTTTAGAGAAAGCTTCATTATCTTTTTCAATTTCTGTTGTTAGATAATCTGGTAAACTACATTCTGAATATGACATAGGTAACTCTGAATCAATTTCAGATTCAAGTCTATAAACAAGCATGTAGGCATTTTTAGATTTGTGATAACCTTTCTCGGTCTTATCTTTCTTCTCTTGACTATTTTTCTTGTCCGAATCAACAAAATCGTCATCCGAGTCAATTTTCAAATTGAAATCCTTTAGTTTTTCCACATGTTCATCATTAAACTTAAACCAAATATTTTCTCTTTTAATAAAAGTAATATAATGACCGGAGTGAGCAGTTTGTCCTTCGTGAATTAAAACAGCAAACAACTGATATGATTGATTTTCATTAGCTCGAAAGTTACTTCCGACAAATTTCTTCATCTCTAGTTTGTCGGGAAATTTAATAAATGAATTTATTTTCTTGCTTCTTCCATTTTGAGAATCGAATCTTAACAATTGTAGATTTAAAACAGGTGGGAGTCGTCTTAATTCAATAAAACGTTTGGCATCTTGTAAATTTTTACATACTCGACAAGCATACTGGTTGTTCCCATCGAGTGATTCTTCCTTTGAAAATATAAAATATAAATAAAATCAAGACAAATTATTAAATATACCTTTAGATAGTCACTTATACATTCTTCAATAGTCTTGAAACCTTTAACTCTTAATAATAATTCAAAAAAATTTGTTTCGTTTTCACTTACAAATTTACATCGATTACATCTAGAAATAAACACCAAATAAGTTAGGAAATTTCTAAAAATAAAATAATGATTGCATACTTAATTACGTAAGCGATTTTCATGGAGTACTGTTGATCAATACTATTATGAATTGACTTGTCGAATTCACAAGAAAGCTTATTTTGAATAAATGAAATAAATAAATTTGAAAATTCGTGAGTGTCTTGTTCTTGGGATTCGTCTAACTTGAGACATTTTATGAAAGGAGCTGGATCAACAGCCCCTCGTTGACTGAATTGCATCAGTGAAAATACAAGTTGCAAACTCATTATAGGATTTTGCAAAACATCTTGATACCAGTTATTTGGTCTCCATTTAAAAAATGCTTTCCTTAGCTCAACATTATGATACCACAACTAAATCAAGTAAGCCTTAGTTTTAAAGAATAATCTAATGTGATTGCTTACTTGAAGAAATGTATTGAGATAGCACGTGGCACCAAGATTCCTCAGACCACAAAAATGACTTTTCTTCAAACTAAATTCGTTATCATCACAGTCATTGGAGTCACTGTCATCTTTTATTAACCATGAAGCTTGTCCAAGTCCTTTTAAACACCTGGGATTACTGACACAATTTCTAGAAAATTAAAATAAGCAAATAATAAAATACAAATAAATTCGCTTACCGATTAGATCGAGACTTGCAAACATCAAGGTCCAACTTGTAAAGTTTGCTAATGTGTGTTGTATCAATATTATCAAGATCAACATTTTGCATCAGGTCGAGAATGTTCTTTTGTATCATGTTCGCCTTATTGGAAGACATGATTGAGTGTACAAGGTGATATTCCGCTCACCGAAAGTTGATCAAAGCAATCTGAATGGTTCATTTGAAACGCATTCACTAAAAAGCAAAATCAGACTCGATTCAAAGTGCTTTTGTTGTTTACTGTATGCGGCATTTTGCAGCTTTGGAGAATGCATTCACAGTAGACGTTACTTTTTAAACCATTCTAGGCGCGTTTTGGCACCAACTTTGAAAACATCAGGAAACAAAACAGTCAACCGAGTTAGTCAAACTAGATTAACTTGTTTTCTTTTAAAAATTTAAAAAATTTGCTTTAAAATATATTTATTGATAAATATGAGGTATAAATTGTCTAAATTATTGAAACAAAAAAATATCCTCAAGCATAAACAATTTTGCTGCTATCGAGGGACATGGCAACTTTGCCAGAAGCAACTAGTTCTAGTGCTCGAGGATAAACTTTGTGCTCAACTGCTTTTCCCCGTTCACTGAGACTGTGATTGGTGTCATCGGAAAGAATGTGAACAATGTCTTGTGCAATGATAGGTCCTGCATCCATTTCTGTCGTTACGAAGTGAGCAGTGCATCCTGTGATCTTCACTCCTGCTGCAAGAGCTTGTCCGTATCCATCTAGTCCTTTAAAAGACGGCAACAATGCCGGATGAATGTTAATCATTTTGCCCAACCAACGCGAAACAAATTGGTCTGACACAATTCGCATAAATCCAGCCAGACAGACGAGCTCAATTTTAGAATCAAGCAATGTCTGATGCAAAATTTGATCATATTCCTCTCGGGTGTGCTCTTTCTTTTTTAACACAACCTTTGTAGGTATTGCTGCTTCTTGTGCAAATTTCAGTCCTGGAGCACTTTTCTTGTCGGAAACGACCAAAGCAAGATCGATCGAAGTTTTATGATAATTTGAAGCTACATAGTCAATGATTGCCTTAAGATTTGTACCCGAACCTGAAATAAGAACGGCAACTCTCTTTTTAGTGGCTTGTCTTGTGCGCTCCAGGAAAATGGCATTTTGATTTCGTGCGATCGCCTGAACAAAGTTATGCACGATCACTTGTTCACTTTGTCTTTTGATTACTTTACCAACAATATGTCCAACTTCGCCATTTGACTTCAAACTACTAAGTACAGCAGGTACATCGTTGGCAGCAACAAAAAGAACCATGCCCAAGCCACAATTGAACGTCTTGAGCATTTCGTGATCGTTAATGTTTGCTGCAGACTTGAGCCAAGTAAAGATTGCAGGAATGGGCCACTTATTTGCGTCTATTTCCACACCCAAATTTGAATCAAGTACTCTAAGGAACAATGAAATTTTAAAAAATGACACGAGTGAACATGTAAAAGTACCTCGGAATATTTTCAGTCAATCCCCCGCCTGTGATATGAGCCAGGGCTTTCACCTTGTTACTCTTTATCACAGGAAGAACAGACTTGACATAAATCTTAGTGGGAGTGAGCAGAACGTCTCCAAATGTTCGCCCGTCAAATTGAGCAATATCTTTGTATTGGACAGAGTGTACATCCAAAACCTTGCGCACCAAGCTGAATCCGTTGCTGTGGACGCCACTGGAGGACAGACCAATGATAACATCATTCTCTGCAATACTGTCCTTTCTTGGTAGAATCAAATTTCGTTCTACGACACCGACAGCAAAACCGGCAAGGTCAAAATCTCCATCTGCATACATTCCAGGCATCTCAGCAGTCTCACCACCTGTAATGAAGTCAATCTAGCAACTGTCGATACAATACAAATTGTCCACATACCGATTAAGGCCGATTGTGCTAATTCACAGCCATCAGCAATTCCTTTGACCACATTGGCAGCACTTTCTACGTCGAGATGACTGCAAGCAAAATAGTCCAGGAAGAACAGCGGTTCTGCGCCTTGAACCAAAATGTCGTTGACGCACATTGCAACGAGGTCGATTCCCACAGAATCCAATTTTCCAGTTTCAATGGCAATCTTCAGTTTGGTGCCCACTCCGTCGGTGCCAGATACCAAAATAGGATCCTTCAAGCCAATCTTGTTTAAATCAAAAAGTGCACCAAACCCACCAATCTGTTCCATCACTCCAGACCTGTTGGTACGTTTGGCAAACTTTTTAATATGCTCCACAAGTCGATTTCCGGCCTCAATATCGACACCACTGGATTTATAATCTAGTTTGGTACTTAAACTAAATTTGATGTCAGTTAGTTTTACATTTCTTTACACAACTTACCGTCTAATGCACTTGAAAGCAATATCATTTCGAAAGAAACTATTGACAATCTGGAGCGATGCAGCAGCAGCGATTGCCTTAGAAGCTGCTTTTTCTAAACTGTCCTCCAGTGCAACCACAGTTAAAATACGCCCACCGTTAGTGTAGAATTTGTTATCTCTCTCAACGGTACTTCCATGGAACACCAAGACATCACTATTTTTTAAACGATCTAAACCGTCGATCTCGATGTTCTTTTGAACGGCACCCGGATAACCACCACTGGCCACCACAACACCGACTGCGAATTTGTCTTGCCATTCCAAATGGATCGAAGCAATTGATCTTGTGAGACAGGCAGAAAAGATGTCGAACAAATCAGTTTTAAGCAAAGCCAACACTGATTGTGTCTCTGGATCACCAAATCGACAATTAAATTCGATCACTTTGGGACCTTCGTTGGTCAATATAAGGCCAGCGTACAAAAGTCCCACAAACGGATGTCCTTCAGATCTCATTCCGGTGATAGTTTTCTCAAAGATTTCTCGCTTGATGGTAGCAAGGAGGTTATTCTCCAAGAAAGGGTAGGGGCAGAAAGCACCCATTCCTCCGGTATTGGGTCCTTTGTCTCCAACAAAAGCGCGTTTGTGATCTTGAGCTGGCAGCATCATTTGGAAATTAGTACCGTCACTCAAACCAAAAATTGAAACTTCATCCCCTTCAAGAAATTCTTCAATCACAACTTCATTTCCAGCGTTTCCGAATATTTTCTTAATCATAATATCCTCGATGGCTTGAACTGCTTCTTCAGGGTTTGTAGCAACAATTACGCCTTTGCCAGCAGCAAGTCCACTAGCCTTTACCACCAAAGCATTTGTTTTACGTACATACTCTTGGGCTTCTTTAGCTTGGGTAAAGTTCTCAAATTGAGCAGTGGGAATAGAATACTTTGCCATGAAATTCTTGGCAAACGCTTTATCGCTTTCGATTCGAGCCGCACTTTGGGAAGGACCAAAACAAGGCACACCACTCGCATTGAGACTGTCAGAAATACCCATCGACAAAGGATCTTCAGGTCCAACCACAACCAAGTCGATAACATTCTGTTTACACCACTGAATCAATGCATGAAAGTCGGCAACGTTAAGTTCTAGATTACTTAAGTTGAGTTTAGTCGATCTAAAAAAGAAACACTTACCGAGAGAGGTTATTTTGCCACCATGTTTTTTTATTCCACCATTGGCAGGAGCAACATACACGACAGATACTTGGTCAGATTGGGCTAACTTCCAGGCAAGGGCATGTTCTCTAGACCCACCACCAATAACCAAAACCTTTTTGGACATTTCTCTGTGGGAATTGTGTCAGGTGAGCGATGAGTAGGAAAGATGTGTGCAAGTGAGGAGCAGAGCCGAATGAGAGGTAATATTGGTATTTGCTTTAAGCAGCTTTATTCGTTGCATTAAAGTCCTTGAACAAGCGTTATCAAGCAGAGGCATCTCCTGTTTAGACAATATTATCTTTCATAGTCTAGCTGGCCAAATCATAGTCGTCGATAAGTATTTCGCTTTATGACACTATTCGTTTTCTTATCAAAGCTCAATTTTTCCGAGTGAAATAACAAGAAACTCCGATTGCATATTGACCAGAGCAGCTACTTGAAATGACGCCACATGATGCCAACTGCAGTGGGCTTGCACAGTCAGACAAACTAAATTTCGTACAATCAAAGCGAGTGTTTTGCTTAACACTTGTACAATCTATTAATCGACAAACCAAGAACAGAGATGACATCAATAACTGAAATGACTTTTATTGCATATTTCAATGATCTAATGCATAACCTAATTAGTACATGTTTTGCACATAATAAAACACCACAAATCATGATGTTTTCAAACCAAAAGTAGATTTCATTTTATCCATCCATCTAAATTAAATAAATTAACAAATTAAAAATGAAATTAGCAAAAAAAGTAATAACAAATTACCCTAAAGTTTTTGGCTCTGGTTTTATGTCCTTTTTGTCTATAAAAAACAAATTGATTAATCAAATAATAATATAAATTAAATAATCAAGTACTTTTAAGATCTTCAAGTAATCTCTTGCTTAGTTCATATTTAAGAGGCAATTTCGCATTCTCTTTTGCACTTAAAAGCTTATGTCTATTTATTGCTTCTTTTGGTGGTAGACCAAACCATTCAGCTTGTTCAATCTAACAAGTAAACAATTTTTTAAGTTTAAAAGTAAACGATATAAACGGTTAACATACCGGAATAATTACATCACCATACTTATGAAGCATATCCTTTTCGTGTACTTCGCTTTTAAATTCTTTTTTGGCTAATGTTAAAAGCATCTTCCGTCTCAATAACAAAGCTAATTGAGATTTAAAATCTTGAATTGGTGTACCTAAAAATACACAGATAAGTTATTATATATTTATTTAAAATTACAGCAATTTACGCAATATATAATTGTCCAGTCCACTTTGTTGGTCAATAAGTGAAAATGTTCGCTGAGTACAAACAATACTAAAGTGTTTGTCCAAAATTTCACTGTAGAAAACGGCCTTTTTTAAATTAGGAAACCAGTACTTAGGGCGACTAAGCAAAATAAAAATGTAAACGACTTCACGAGTAATAAATATAACAACTTACGGCCATCCAGCTTGAAAATATTTACGAGGTTTAATATAACCTTTCACTATTCCTTCTCCTCCCCATAAGCCAAGTTCCGCTTCTTTGGGATAAAGCACGTCAATAGGAACATCTGGAACTCGGTCACTACAAAGATTCTAAATGAATTATTCAGTTCTAAGTTATACAGGCTCAAAACATACATTCGTTTAGTTTGCTCATTGTACATCAAGTCAAGAAGGTCTGTTTGAAGAGGCCGATCGTGCACTCGGGTGGAAGGATTGTTTAATCCAATCACATGCTTGTAGTAATGGTCGGGCAATCGGTGAGTGTAGTTCGGGAATGACCATGAAGGAATTCGGGAGAATCGAACCATTTTTTGTCTGACCACAACAGTGAAAAAACCAATTAACGATGTTGCCTCCTACAGCAGCAGCACTCATGCATTGCTCGAACATGTGCTCGCCTACAAGTGAACACAACCGCAATGCAGTTTGACCTCACATGCATTATGAATTCATGAAACAACTCAAACCCTCTGCTGACACCAACTTAACCTTTTTCACTATGAACTAATCGACCAGTTTATTGCCACTCTATAAGGTCGTATTTAATAATAAAAAGGAACCGATTAGAAAAACCCCCACGAGTTTCTGGTGCAATCGCTCAATGATTGAGTCTCAATCAGCTGACAAATTGTTGAAGCTCGCTGAAGTTCTAAATTTTAATTGCTACGAGTACGATTGATTCGAACTCTATTACTATTTATAACCGTTGCTGGACCGACTGTCAAGTTTGTAATAGTTTAGTGTTTATTGTGTTACAACAAGTTTATCTTGTTGATTAGCTTGTATTATTACGTATCTTGTGGATGGGCGACTTCACGGTAAGTTTGGTCTCAAGTTCAGCTAATAACACCACAATCTTCTCTATATTAATTTGTTTTTATTTTTTATTTTTGGTTTCCCCTCGATTTTAATAACTTGTGACAATTACCTGTTGTTAATAATGTTCCGTTGATGGCTTCTCTGATCAATCGATCTATATCTCTCGTCTCGAATGGCTTGTATCCCCTCAAGAGCCCCGAGTCAGATTCTATGATGAACATAGACATCAATTCTACTTCTGGCGATGATAATCCACTGCGAGTTTTTGTTTCCGCCAAGAAGGACATCAACAACATCTTTATCAAAGTAGAAAAGTTCGTCAAGAACGTGCACGAATTTTACCGTTCTTATGGTGATGAATTTATTACCCAGGAGGGAAAGCTACAACAAATTGAAAGCGCAGTTGAGAAGATTGTAGGAATTCGAGATGTTCTATCGCGAAATCACATGAAAGTTGCTTTCTTTGGCCGAACCAGTAATGGCAAAAGTACCGTGATAAATGCCATTTTGCGAAACAAGATTTTGCCTGCTGGCATTGGCCATACTACAAATTGTTTCCTTCAAGTTGAAGGCACAGATGAAGCCGAGCCTTACATCGAAGTAGAAAATTCTCGCCAAAATATTGAGTCTGTTAAGCACTTGGCCAATGCTTTAAACACCGAAAGTTTGGGTGATAATACCCTGGTGAAGATATTCTGGCCAAAGAGCAAATGCTCGATCCTGCACGATGATGTGGTGCTAGTGGACTCTCCTGGCACAGATGTGTCTGCCAATTTAGACAAATGTATCGATCTTTATTGTCTCGATGCTGATGTTTTTGTCTTGGTTTCAAATGCCGAGTCTACTTTAATGCAAACTGAGAAGAACTTTTTCATTAAAGTCAAAGAAAAGCTATCCAAGCCGAACATTTTCATTTTGAACAATCGATGGGATGCATCTGCTTTTGAGCCTGAAAGTCTGGACTTGGTCCGAAAGCAACATATGAGTCGAGATACCGACTTCTTGGTGGATGAACTTAATGTCGTCGATGAAGAGAATGCCAAGAATCGTGTTTTCTTTGTATCTGCACGAGAAGTCTTGCATGCTCGAACTGAACATGAAGAAGGAAAGCAAATCAATACTGCTAATTACGCCAACGGTTTCGAAGGCCGATACAACGAATTTCAAGATTTTGAAAAGAAATTTGAGCAGTGTCTTTCTAAATCCGCAGTTCAAACAAAATTCAGTCAGCACACCCAAGAAGTCATAAAGATGACATCTGACATGAATCGACTATTGGATGAGGTCTTTCTTAAGACTCTCAACTTGCGAAATGAGAAAGTAAATCAAATCAAGTTGCTTAAAGATCGAGTCAACTTCGTCAAGCAACAATTTCAGATTTTGACGAATGAAGTCAAGCATCAAATATGCCACCTTGTAAAGCAAGTTGAGCACAAAGTATCTACTGCTCTGAACGAAGAAATTCGCCGTTTATCAGTACTGGTCAATGACTTTGAAAAACCTTTCAGTGTTGACCAGATTGCGGTCACAGTTTACAAGAAAGAGTTGAATTCACATGTCGAGCAAGGTTTAGGTTCAAATCTCAAGTCGCGCCTGTCAACCGCACTCTCATGTAACGTTGAGTCAACGCAAAAGCAAATGATCGAAGGCGCCAAAAGATTTGTTCCAGAAATCTGCATGGACACTTTTCTTAGCTACAACGTTTCGCCACAGCAAGACTTTAAGTTAATCTACCGCCTCAACTGCGAGTCGCTGTGTTCAGATTTCCAAGAAGATTTGGAATTTCGTTTCTCGTATGGCTTTGTGTACTTTCTTCGCTATTTGACTGGATCTCGAGCCACTTATGAGAAATTGAACCAAATCCCAAGCAACAGTGGCGATCAGTCCATGGTGAAATATGCTGCCGATAAGCTGGACTTATTTGATAAATTGTCCAACTCGAGGACTACGATTACTGTCTTAGCCATCGGCGGATGTCTTGTTCGTGTTATTGGCTGGCACGTCATTGCAATCACCAGTGGAATTTATGGACTGCTCTATCTTTATGAGCGAATTTCCTGGACTACTAGAGCCAAAGAGAATACATTCAAGAAGCAATACGTCTCGCATGCTACTAAGAAGCTGCGCTTGATCATCGATCTTACTAGCGCCAATTGCTCACATCAAGTCCAACAGTAAGTTAATACTTACTCTTAATGATTCTAATATTACACTTTATTTTAAGGGAACTTTCTTCAAGTTTCGCTCGACTCAACCGAATGGTTGACAACGTTATCTCAGACTTGCAGACTGACATTTTAAAGCTTGAGCAAGAAGTTGAATTCTTAAACAAGCAAGACAAAATTACTAATTTACTTCGAAACGAAGTGAAAGGCTTGATGGGAGAACTTGGAAATTTCTCTCAAAAGTATTTGTAATTAAAATAGTTTTTACTAGAATTGATATAAACATTTATTGCATACTTGCGTTTAGATATTGACTCATAGCTCCAGAGCCTTTGCAAATAAAAAATGAATTAAGATAATCACTTCAAAATCATTGGAGGAGAAATCTGATCGACTTTCTCTTGGCCTACAAGTTGTTTGACAATAGCCAGAGCAAATTCGAAAGTTGTGCCAGGGCCTCTGCTAGTAATTAATTGTCCGTCAACTACCACACGCTCATCTGAGTATTTGTAATTGGTGAGTTCGCTCGAAACTGAGGGGTGTGACGTGATCTTCTTATTGAGACCAATTGAATGCTTTGCTAAAGCTATCGGAGAAGCGCAAATGACCGCGATTAGTTTGCCAGATTGCTCATAACTTTTCAATGCATCGCCAATCTCTTGACTCTAAAAGAAAAATTCAATTAATGTCAATAATCAACAAAGATCGGCTACATTAGCAAAAGTTTTAGCTGCATTCATTCCTCCAGGCAAAATGAGAGCATCGAAAGAATTTACTTGTACATCTTTCAAAGATTTGTCAGGAACGATAACGACATTTCTGCTGCATTTTACAGGGTCGTTTGAATTTAAACCAGCCAAAGTCACTTCAATCTAAATAAAATTAGTCATATAATCACAATCATAATCATAAATTATATAATTATTGAATACATCAGCTCGACGTAGCACATCAGCGGTAATAACAGCTTCCATTTCTTCGGCTCCATCGGTTACAATTAATAAGACCTTTTTGTTGGTCATTACGCGGCTGATGATGTTAGATTGATAGCGACAAATAGAATAAGTTAGCCGAGAAAGAAAGAATCGTGCCGATGAGTTGATTACTCCAAGTGTCATACCGAATGTCATTTAAACGAAAACATGCGCACATAGCAGACAAACTAGTAAACAAACTAGACTTAAGAGCCAATCAAAATGGCCTATTTTGAGAGGAAGTAACAATTTGTGTTGAAATAGTCTTTAATGGTGAATTATTGTATTTTGTCATGAAATTGTAGCTGCTGATTATTGCAATATTTGAATGGCCATGGTCAATAACAATTAACATAAGTCATAGACGATATTTAATAATTATTTATTAACAATTATGCATTTGTGTGATTATCTTGGAATGTGGAAACTTTGTTCGTCGAGTGACTTAACGTTGATAATGAGCCATTTGCTTCTATTGACATGGAACAAGAGAGCGGACTTGGAGGACTTATATGCGAGTAGTTTGTGTTTTCTTCCAAATACACAGATCGATGTGAAGAAGTGATTTTCTTATTCAACGAGTCATTACGCCACGGCGACTTTTTCTGAGTGCAAAAGGTAAAATATCTGCGAAACATTTGACGAAAATTCATTGTATAAGAACCATACACCAATGGGTTGACACACGAATTTGAGACTGCAAACATGAACAGGGCATCCTTTAGATCTTTATGCATGTCGTCCACTTTTTGTTTATAGAAGTGAAAGAGTAACACGATCGAAGCATACGGAGTCCAACACCAGACGAACGCGAGCACGATTATAATGGTCATTCTCAAGGTTCGTATGCGAGCCTTTTCTATTTGTGCTATGTCTGACCGTCTTAAGTGGAATTTATTCTTGGTTAGATATGAATTATTACGCCGGTGACGACCATCGTTGCCATTGTCTGAGTCTGTCCTGTGAATTAAATTGCGACTGCTTTGGATATCTGTATGATCGACACTTAGTTAGCAATGTTTTTCGCCTAGGTTGATCTCACCTTCCGCAGATTCTTTTGATCTGCGATAGATTTCCCAAAGAATGCGAGTGTAGCAGCATATGATGATCACTAGTGGGATCAGGTATAGTGCCGCAATGCCAAATGTGCTGTAGAAGATTTCCTGCCATTCCGTTAGCGAATTGTATGAGACACACTGCACAAAGTCGGGGAAGAGGGGATGAGATGCGGTGTGAAAGACGATTGTCTATGGACATAGACTTCCAAGTAAGTTTGATCAATTATATATTTATGACATTACCTGTGGCACGCTACATACGATGCTGGTCAGCCATGCAAACGTGAGCATTATTTTGCTTCGTCGATGTGCGTCGTTCACCTTGAGTGGATGGATCACGGCGAAGTATCGATCCAAGGAGATGCACACCAGCACCATACTGGAGAGGTATGGTCCAAATGCTCTGTTGCGTAATTAGTGACAGTTAATTACCATTGCAAAGGCCCTGCCTATTATTGAGTCTATTTTTGAAACAAGACCATTTGGAGTGCAATTCAGAATTGACAAGAAGGCACTTTAATCTTTCGGGCATCACAAATTAACACTCGAGCAAAGGCATTTTGTCTGGAGTGGTTCTGAATCTGTCCAAATTTCTTATGAAAACACTCGAGATATTTCAACAACAAAAAAATAAGAACTCAATTAATTTGGCTTTTTAGTTCTCTTAATTAAACCATCTGGGAATTGTACTGAAAGATGGCGGGATTCCGCTCCCTTGAAGGTCAATAAGAAACTAACGAAATAAATTGGCAACATCATTAGTTAGCGATTGTTGAATGCTCTGTTTTGGTAGATAGTTTTCAGGTTATTAATTGATGTGAATCATTCGACAGGCCGCCTCAATTGGGTTGCAAATGTAATAGACGACAGTACCGAACGGCAATGACATACCTGAACGCTTGCATGATTCTGCACATAAAGTCGCCTGCTAACCACTCGTTGGTGATTCTCCATCCAATTTCCATTGGAATCATAATATAAGTGACGATAAGGTCAGCGATGGTCAGGTTGAGTATGAGCAAGTTGATCCGAAGCTTGCGATTGCGGTTTTTCACAAGCGAGATGAAGACGGTCGTGTTGCCAATGCTCGATATCACAAACAAGATGCTGTAGATGGTGACCACCACTTTGGAACTCATATACAGTTCAGTTTGGCTGATCGAAGTTTCGTCCACACTGGCACTGCTGTTCCCTTCCGTGACGGTCGGTGTTTGTTGGGTTTGGTTGTACATTGGTACTTCCATGTTGTTATAATTAAATGCTTGGCTGGCACTAGACCAGATCAGATTGAGACCCTTACAGATTGTTACACTTGTGACTCACAAGTTGTGAGCGGAAAAAGATGATGATGCGATGCCTATAGTCCAAATAGCTCTAACGTCGACTAACATGGTGGCTTGGAATAGATATGCTGGCTCAGTCACTTCAGTGGCTTGCAAATGTTTGCATTTAGTCGGTACACTGGTTGAGATGTGCGCGCTTCTATAGAATCTATAGATTCTGAGAGCGAGTGAGACCACCAATTGGAGGGTAATGTCATTCTGCGCACTGCTCAACAGACTCAACCAGGCGATGCTTTCACTAGGCTAGTAGAATAGGAATTTTCTTGCAAGTGTGTCTCATCCAACAGGCAGCTAATAATACTTAAACGCTTGTAGAAGCCACTGGTCGGTAGGATCATTTATTACTGAAGGCTCAGAGGGAAACAAGACCAATTGGTGAATAAGATAGAAAAGTAGGGAAAAAAGCACAGGCAATCATTGCACGTGTTGTAAATGGAGCTTATGAGGAACTATGTACAGTAAGGAGACTTCAAAGACATCGAAAGAACCGGAGAGTAAATCGAAATAACAATTATAAAATCGATTAGTAAAAATAATCAGAAAATGCACGCACGCATAACAATAAACAACAACAAGTGATAGTGTGTGTGGGTGTGTGTGTGTATATGGTATAATATCGTATAAATATTTTGTATACAATAATGCGCATTACCAAATAGATTCATATACATTCATGTACATTCGCGTTAGGAAACGGTTTGAGGTAAATGTGTGAAACAACCATTGGAGATGGGAAATAGGGGGCAACAGCAAACATATAAAGGTTAACAAAGTGTAGATTGTATAGAAATCAGGTAATACAGGTAAATGGCGATTCGAACAAATGTACAAGATTTGAAGAGGCCAAAAAAGCAGTTTGGAACATGCATTTGACCGATGTGCATTTAGTTGACAGCCAACTGCCAACACATGAGGTGAGTAAAGTGATCCGCTGAAATGCCATCATAATTTGTTGAATGAATGCAGGGCTAGTGTTATTCAATCAGTGAAGTTCATTCTCCATTTGATTGCATTGAGTCGATGTCCGGCAAAATGGGAAGATTATCGAGATCAAACGAATCAAAAGTGCCCGTTCGGAGTTCATCACTTGCAGAGCAAAAAATATCCGAATCAAAAGAACTATTTATGTTGATCGTACTATTGAGATCCTTCACGAAATCAGTTGTACTTTGTAATTCGTCCAGATTAGGTCCTAAAAAATAGAGAAATGGTCAGTGTAAGCAATGGATAAGATAAACACATGATAGGTCACCTGTTAGAATGATGTCGGGAATACTTGACGGTGTTTGTGGAGTGGTACAGTGACTTGAGTTCGATAGCTGCTGGTGTTGATTGTTGAACAAATTGATGTTGTTCATGTTTATGCTTGTTGGGATTTCCGATTTATACAGGTTAGATGCACTGTTTGAGATGCTGTTCAGTGGTGAAACTTGACTCGAACTAAAGTAGACACTTTCGTTTGTAAATGCGACATTATGACTCGAGATTTGATGAGGACTTGATGGCATTTCGTTACTATTTGGTTGTGATATGACTGAGTCTGCATATTGATTGAGTGAAACGTTCGATAAGGATTCCAGGTAAAATGCATTTGAATTGGGTCCACTCGACTGGAGAGGAGACCCTAGGTCGGTATTGCATGACATCTATAATAACAATAAACAGATTAAATCTGTGCCATAGTTGGTTGTAGTTACCATATAATTGGATGTGTCAGAGTCGTTTGTCATTCGAAACTGCTCCAGTTGATGTAGAATATTCGTCTGTTGGTACGAAGTGTAGGAGTTGGTAAACTGTTGATTTGTAACATTCGTGTTTGTGCCATTCGAGTTTATTGGCAATTCGGGTGAGTTCGATGGTGATATATTCTGAGATGCAGGAGAGGTGGGCGCGGAACAGGAGTCGGTCGGCGTCGTGCTGCGATGCATTCCCATGGAAAACTATACAAGATTAAACATTAAATGATGTGAAACTAAATGATCCAAGAAGACGTCAAAATATTACGTTTTGAAAGGATTGTGTATTGAATTGAAACTGTTGCGGTTGAAATGAAGAGCCAGTGGACGCGTTCGTTAAAAGTGAGTTCTCGGAATTGCTGTTGGGACTATTTAGATTATTCATTGAATTGTACGGAACTCCATTGCCATTCAAAGTAAGTGCGCTGGTGTCCATTGCCAGGCCCTAGCGAAATTAGAAGGTTAGTTGCCTCTCCCGACATACTACACTTGGTATAGAAGCCACGTGTAAAGTTACGATTTACTCAATGGCCAACGAGAAAAAAGAAAATATAGAGCGAAGAGTGCGGAACGATAAGAGTTAGACAGAAAGTGATTTGGGTAGTTAGTAGACAGAGAAGGTGATTCGAGGGCGGTGTTACCTCCACTGTGATCCTAGGTGGGCTCCTATATCTATTATGGTACTGCTGGCTCGTCTCATTGAGGTAGCTCGGGACACGAGATGGAATGTGTGGTTGTGGTGGGGTGTGCTGCTGAGTATAACATACTTGCGATTGGGCCTGCAAAGGCTGCTGGTGCCGGTGATTGCCTATGACGAGATTGTTCACGTTATGATGAGCTCGACGACGAGTTGAGGTCGGTGAGGGAGAAGGACCAGGGCTGGTCTGCCGACGAGGAGATTGATTGCTTGGGCTCGAGTAATTCCCCATCATGTTGCAAGGCGGGGGAGGGGAAAGATTGGAATTATGAGAAGAACCAGGCGAATATGGAGAATCTGGTCCGTTTGAGTAGGGCGAATTTGGCCCGACGCTCATCATGTTGCTTTGAATGCCATTTGTGGTACCGTTCTGCTCGTCGGCATCGATGGCGTGCAACGGCACGGGGAAATGTAAATTTGTAAGGTCAGGAAGGGAGCCGGTGTTGGAGGAGATTGGGATGTGATGATGGCTCGACAATGAATCAGAGTTGTTCTCGTCCTGACTTGGGTAAATGTTGATTCCGGGCACTTCGCACGACCTTGGCCTGTGATGTTGGTCGGGCAGAGAAGCACTTAGTAAGAATTTGTCGGTTGCATTCGTAATGTTCTTGGAAGAGTCCCATTGGGCGGCACTTCCGTTGGTGTTGGTGCAAGCAGTGTTCGAGTAGGCCATATTGGCCAAATTGTCGATCACCATGGCAGGTGATCGGCGGGGCGAGACATTGTTCAAATTGATGCTCTGGTGGCCAATTAACTGGTTGACATCCAATGTATGATTTGTCGAGTGAAGTGCACTCTGGTGAAGTGCTGAATCGGAGTTTGTCCGCCTCCAATGACCTTCCGGAGGGGGTGGACTAAGATATGCATTTGTTGAATATGGCGATTGAGATCGCTTCTGATGTGTCGAGTTGGGGAACTGAAAGTTATTTACATTATTATATGGCGTATTGGTCGCTATTGCCGCTAGGTTCTGACTACTATGTCTATGCGGGGATCGGCTCATTGGGCTTACATTTCGCCGGCTGGAATCAGCACGAACCGAGCCCGATCTTTCAAGATTCTTAATTTCTTCCAAGTTTTCCAAGCACTCTTGCAAGTCAATCTGTTGATTGTTCTTATTGTCTAAATCCGAATTATGCTGACCGATTTGGTTCACATTAGGCAGTGAACCAGCTCGAGTGAAGGAAGGAGTGATGTGCAAGTGATGTTGTTGGTTGCCATAGGTTGGTTCAGGAGCCTACAAAAATGAACGGTCAAATCGGTCAGTCAAGTGGCTCGAAATGGTGCCAAGTTGGTGCGTCTCATGTGTGGATCTCGGGCATAATTGTTACAATGATCATCATCACTCTAATTTAGTGGCCAGTGGCCAACAGAACGCAATGAGACAATTGTTCGATGAATGCGCGCGCTTTTTATTTCGCATGTGACTGGCAATGCTCGAAGCGCCAAGGACGGCATGAAAAGGCGCACATTTGGACAAGGCGATCATGCGTTCAGATAAGGCTTAGGCGTACGTGTGCGAGTGGTGTCACAAGTGCCTTTCCAGTAGGAAGTTGGCAACGATTGCTGCTGGCGGCATCTCACACTCAGCAAGTGATGCAGTCACCACGAAAGCATCTAGTAAGCCAACCAACGGACACCAAGACCAAAATAAACTATCCTCTGCCAAGTTCGCTGCTTCACAGCCACTGCTTGCTCGGTGTCTTACTTTGAGATAGTCACAAAGTGTCAACGAAATGACAACAAATCAGAACGTGCATAGATGTTCGACTTATCCGCTTGCTGTTCATGCCTAACACAACGTGTCAATTCATCAATGGGTTCTGTCTTACAGACAAATTAGTGACAAGTGCCATTGACAGCAATTGTTGCAGTAGGCACATGCTGAACTGGCATCCACTAATACTACCGATCATGCTCACTTGCTAACAAAAAAAATAATTTGTAATTCACTTCAATTCAACATTATTATAAAAATGTATGATGAGGTAGATGTTATGTCTCAATATATCAGCCGAATGTCGAATCGAATGAATGAATATTGCAAACAGGAGTTCATTACAACCGTTGCTTGGGACAATTCAATTAGACTGACAAATTGAACCATGGTAAATGTCTCCGTTAATAACAGTAGCTTAATAAAGCAATTGGAATTATCATCACTGGGACACGTTGAATCGAGTTCAAATATGACTAGATAAATCACCACACTCACAAGACACTTAATCATATAAAAACATGAGCACAACTAGGCACCACATCCAAAACACCAAGCATTACCCTGGTAGCTCCCATAACTTCACGCATTATCTCTTCGAATGCAGCCGTTTCTTCCGCCTGTTTCTGGTTGTGAAGAGCGATCTTTTCGCTAAATTTTCTAGGATTTGCCATTTTGGTTTCATAAATGCTTATGGCAATCGTATGTCAATCAGTAATGATAAACACTTTGTGGTGATACAGATGAAATGAAGACAGTTGAACATCAAAAGGTAACTTGTCCAATTGGGACAGCATTCAACAAAAAATGTGCACTGGAGGAAAGCATCGCAGATCGATGTTAGGTACTACCCAGTACTAACCAATTTATAGAGAAACTCATTGTTGGTGTAAAATTCAGAAAGGGACGAGTAAAAGACGGTCGGTGATGAGGACTTGAAGGTTCGACTGTTGGTCCGATGCTTTAGAAAATTGGTGAGGACTCTCAAGGCTGAGGCTCAATTCGGGGCAGCAGCATTCAACTGGAGATCACTGAGTTTGTTGACTAATATGCAAAACATTCGATATAGCAAGAGGCTAAGACGGGAAGAACGGCAGAAGACAGGACAAGACAACACGCCACCAATGTTGTGATGCTGCTGGTGCTGGTGCTGATGGCGGTGCCAGTACTCCACTGCTCTACTGACGCCGGGGAGCGAGACGATGGCCGAGAAGTGGCTGGAGCTTCATTTGCTTTCGGTGCTGCTCGGTGCACTCGCTCTAACGATCACTCTGGCCGATGAATCGAATCTCCCAAAACTGAGGATGGTGCTGGAACGGAGTCAATAGACGCACTCTAACAAGCTAGGCACACGGTTGCGACGACGACGACGATCGTGGCGGGCATGATGGAGACTACGACGAGGTGCGCATCTCACTTTCTCTCTCAGTGGCAATCCACTTGAGGACAGCTGAAGGCAGCGGTGTTCGAGTTCACTCAACACACTTGGTCCTCACGAGACACTTGCTCGGTGCGTCTGGTGGTCAAGGCGGAAGTCAAACAGGCACTGGGTCCATTAGGGACGTGTCAAAGTGCGGCGCGGCCAAGGCGAAGGAGAAGTCAAAGTCTAGCCGAGCTACTAAGTAGCAGTACACTTGAGTGCTGTGAGCTCACGACGGAGGCAAACATTATCACACGGCTAGAGGCAGCGACGATGACGGTGGGATGAGTGGCGCCTGCGTCCTCCATTGCAATTGCTCCTGCCAGCAACCAAGGCAGTGGTTGGCACCAGCACTACTGACGGCTGATGATGTAGCAGTTTGAGGCAAGCAAACATTGAGCGATTGCGATTGCAATTAAATCCATTTGACTAAATGAATCCACTTCGAACTGCACCGATCAGCTTGATGCAACTCGACGGGCTTCGTGCGCAAAGCATGCGCTCACGTGCTACCAATGGTGATCACCGATTAGCAATCATTGATCGTTGATCACTAGTCGCCCATTACCTTCGAACTCATTCACAAAGATGCAGTGCCAGTTCACTTCGAGAGCACTTTTATTGCTAGTCTGATCATTTCAATTCAGTTCAAACATTCAATGTTGAGCATTGGAAGAGCGCTGCTTCAAAATGCTTTGATGTTGAAGTTGATGCTGCACTTATTAAGAAGCTTGCTAACAGTATCTCTCGACTAATCGATTGTGGACAAGGCTTGAGTGTGGGATCCCTCGAGGGATGGCCACTGCAATGCATTAATGTCATTCGAGCATGGCAAATGTTTGGCATTAACAATCGGTTTGACAGTCTCATATAAACAAAGTATGTTTGCATTGTTGATTGAATTAGGTGTCAATTGAGGGAAGTGCATCACAGACAAGACAATTGACTTGATCAATTGTCTGACTCGAGCAAGTGTTCGATTAGGCCGCTTGATTGGAGGTAATTTTTGGGTTGGCGCCTGTGCCAAGTGTTTGTGTTCCAAATACATTCCAGGGCCTTGCGCATAACACTCCGAATTGAGTTTTCAGAATAGTTGTGCCCGTGACAGACGAGAGCATGTAAACTTTGAAAGTGCCAATCGGATGTCGATGACAAATTCATTCGCTATGAGGTCTTTGTCCTTTTTGTTGTTTTTGTGCTGTAGTGCAGTGCAATGGTCATGTCACTTAACTTTGGCTCCCAAGTTTTCCCCGGTGCTTCGAAGCAATCCATCGCGGTATCAGGAAGATGTGTCAATTCCGAACAACACGGCAGTACGAAGAAAACCCTTGGACAAAAGTAAACTCAAGTATATCGAGATCGGTGGTCTCTTTCCTATGAATGGTACAACTGGCTCAGGATGGCTTGGTGGTCAGGGCTGCTTGCCTGCAGCCATGATGGCTCTTGAGGATGTCAACAATAACGAAGAACTTCTGGCTGGCTATTACCTTAACATTACCTGGAACAACAGTCAAGTGAGTTTGTTGTCTACTGTCATACTGAGTACTCAATGTCTGGTTAGTGCGATCCTGGTTTAGGGGCAGCCGTCCTGTATGACTTAATCTACACACCGCCCAACAAGACTCTCATTCTCGGTGGTTGTTCGATTGTGTGCTCGACCATTGCCGAGACAGCTAAGATGTACAACCTGATTGTAGTTGGGTATGGCTCATCGTCGCCTGCTTTGTCAGATCGAGTTCGCTTTCCCACATTTTTTCGAACACATCCCTCGGCCACCATCCATAATCCGACACGAGTAAAGTTGTTCAAAAAGTTCAAATGGTCTCGCGTTGCAATCATTCTTGAAGCAGAAGAAGTGTTTGTCACGGTATTTGTGTTGAATGCTAATTGATTGACCGATATTCTTACTCTTAACTCTTCGCACATAGACCGGCACAGATCTCGAAGTGAAATGTAAAGAAGCGGATATTGAAATCATCACAAGAGTGTCATTCCTTGATGACCCAACTGAGGCTGTCAAAAGTCTTGCCCGACAAGACGCCAGAATCATCGTGGGAATGGCCTATGGTGGGGCTGCCCGAAAAATGATGTGCGAAGCTTTCAAGAATAATTTGTATGGCAAACAGCACGTTTGGTTCCTGATTGGCTGGTACGAGGACAACTGGTTCCATCCTGCACCCGGTATCAATTGCACCATGGATGAAATGCTCCAAGTAGTAGAAAAGCACTTTACTACCGAGGCCTTGATGCTCAACCAAGGACAGCAACTTACTATTGCTGGTATAGTGGTGTTCTCAACAATCCGAGTCCATTAATGTATATATTTAGGAATGACTGCACAGGATTGGCTCATCGAGTACCAAAAACAACTACCCAAATATAAAGAATGGTTTCCGCATGGAGACAAACCTCAAGAAGGGTTTCAAGAAGCACCTCTGGCATACGATGCTATCTGGGCTATTGCCTTTGCATTGAATAAGTCTATGGAAAAACTTTCCAAATTGGGCATGTCCCTGGATGATTTCGATTATGAAAAGCAAGAAATTACTGAAATAATCAAAACGGAGTTGCAGAAGGTTCAATTTCTAGGAGTGTCAGGTCCGAATAATGTAATTCTTCCATTTCTCATTTATATTTTCCAAACTTTTCCATATTTAGGTTCTGTTGCCTTCAACGATATTGGTGACCGAATATCATGGACACTGATTGAACAGATGATCAATGGCAAGTACATTACACTCGGATTCTACGACACTATTACCGACAACCTAACTTGGTACGACCGAGAACAATGGAATGTGTCTGGCAGACCGCCCAAAGATCGCACCGAAATCGTTCCTACCCTGGTCACCGTTAATCGGACCTTATTTGTGACACTGAGTGTTTTCAGCATTATTGGCATCGTCATTGCCATTGGGCTATTCTGCTTCAACTACAAATTCCGAAATAATAGGTCTGCAAGTGAGCATAGCAAACATTGTGTGACCATTCCATTACAGATACATCCAAATGTCGAACCCGTCCTCCAATAACTTAATGCTCCTTGGTTCGATCTTTTGCCTCATTTCTGTTCTCCTCTTTGGTCTAGATGGCCAAGATGTGGGCGTTGAAAACTTCGAAGCTATCTGTAACGTATGTCTCTAAATGTTCTGCGCAATTTTAATTTTGTTTTCAGTCTAGAGCCTTTTTTCTTTCGGTTGGGTTTTCACTATTTTTTGGTGCTATGTTTGCCAAGACTTGGATTTGCCACGTTCTTCATACGCAAAACAAAAGAAAAGTAAGAACACCATCTTACGCTTAAGATAATGTAAACGATTTCCTTGACAGATCAGTAACAACCAAATCTATATGATAATTTCAATATTTTGTTTCCTCGACGTCATTATTCTGGTTATATGGCATTTCAAGGACCCGATGTCTCGTCGAATGGAATATTTCCCTTTGGAAGACCCGCAATTCCTGGATGATGATGTGAAAGTAAGTAAGCATTAATTACCACTTGGAAAGCATCAAATTGTTTGAATCCTAGTATCAACCACTGTTGGAGCATTGTGAAGCCAGTCTAGTTTGGTACGGAATTTTTTATGGCTACAAAGGTCTTGTTCTGCTATTTGGTTTGTTTCTCTCATACGAAACTCGAAGTGTCAAAATGAAACAACTCAACGACTCGAGACTAGTAGGCATGAGCATTTACAATGTAGTGGTAAGTTGCAAAATTGTATTAACCAAAGATAGCAGAAAATAAGAACAATTTCTTTTCAGATCTTGTGTTTGATCACTGGCCCAGTATCGTTAGTGATTGATAATCAAGTGAATTCACACTTTGCTTTCATCGCACTCTCAATCTTATTTTGCTGCTTTCTTTCTATGGCGTTAATTTTCCTTCCCAAAATAGTGGAAATTGTTAGGCATCAACAGAATCTAGGTGAGGCTTAATCTATTGAGAAATGAGTTAAAATTTGTTTTATATTGGTTAAATTAATAATTTTACTTTTCAAGGTTCTGGATTGAATGGTACTTTTCACGAGACAATGACAAGCAAAGAAGAAGAAGAACGTTTCTTGCGTTTAACTTCCGAAAATGATGAGCTCAAAATGAAAATTTCAGAAAAGGAGCGTCAAATCGAAGAAGTTAAACGAAAAATAGAACAAATGTCCAAAGAACAGTTGGAAAGAAGGAAGCCAGAAGAAAAGGAGAAAGGCGTCCAGGTGAAGACTATTTTGAAGAAAGCAGTCAGAATACAAGAACCGGATTTGTTCGATAATGGCAAAAGTCACTCTTTCAACGAAATGCACCTCGACTCTGCCAGTGATTCAGGATTTGCTTCTACCAAGACTTCGAAACCATCGGGAGGGGAATTTAGTGAATCGTATTTATAATTTAAACTATTATTTGCTTCAGAATTGTTCATATGGTGAAATTTTCTTGAATAACAATGACAAGAGAACAAATGTACAAATGGTATTATAAAGTGTTTGTTGAAAATGAGTTCATTCACTACACAGGTGATTTCAATCCAATATAGCTTTTATACGCTTGAGTACAGTAACTGGAGTAGACTATAGTAACCAATGTTGTATAGTATACATTCAATGCAATGCATTGTACATTGATTCATGATTGTTGATACATTGCGATGTCAACATGTGGAAATAGCGATTGTACCCTAGTGTAAATAGCGCTAAGCACGACAGTCTTCTCATGTGATGCCGACATGATCCCCGCTGTATTGTTGTATTCGGTTTTGTCGCGCAATCAGTCGATATCTCTGGGCCTAATTAAAGTCCTCTTTGGTCTGTTTCAACTGCGAACTTGTCCTGCCATAGTGAGCCCCTAATGTACTTCCAAGTGAATGAAAACTTTGACCCCGATTGATCTTTAATTTGCATGTAAATACTGGGAAAAGTGATATCAATTGCTTCGATTGCTTCATTTGAGTTTCTTGGTCTAATGACATTTGTTTTATTTTATTGCAGTACAAACTATTAAATTTTTAAATATTATTTTGATGTCTTTTGACACATTGGTTCACTTATTTGCCGGCGGGTAACATTTAATTTTAGTTTAGCTCTTGATTAATTAATATTTATGTTTAGTCTTGGCGGTACTTTTGGAGCAGTTGTTACTTGCCCACTTGAAGTTGTGAAAACACGTCTTCAGTCATCTGTTGCAACATTTGGCCACAAATTGCCACTTTCTTCGGAAAATGTGATTGTACCCGATTTATCTCGAACAAAAAATTTAAGCCTTTGGACATGCATTCGACATATTGTTCAAATCGAAGGACCGAGGGCTCTATTCAAAGGCCTTGGTCCAAATATCGTTGGCGTGGCTCCTTCAAGGTACTCTGTTGTAATCATGTTGATCAAGCAAATTTAAATGTTATTATCGCCTAGAGCAATTTACTTTTGCACATACTCTCAAATCAAATCATTTTGCAACGGAAAACTTACTCCTGATACCCCATATGTTCACATGATATCCGCAGCTAGTGCCGGTTTTGTTTCGTGTACGTTTACTAATCCAGTTTGGTTCATCAAGACCAGGATGCAACTCGATGAGAGGTTTGTATTTAATTAAATTGTAATTCTTAATAAGTTGGAATTTATTTTTAGCAAATATGGCACTACAGCCTGGAGTTGTATCAAAAATATTTATAAAGACAGTGGGATAATAGGTTTTTACAAAGGAATCACTGCAAGTTATTTTGGAATTAGCGAAACAATAATTCATTTTGTAATTTACGAATTCATTAAATCAAAGTTGGTCGAGATTCAATCTAAGGATCAACTGCCCGAAGAACTAAGTTCGGATCAAAAGCTTAACTTTTTTCAATATATGGCCGCGGCAGCCGCTTCTAAATCATTTGCATCTATTATTGCCTACCCTCACGGTACAGCATTCTAATATGACCGTAATAATTGATAGATTTTGTTTATTTATCTGTAGAAGTTGCGCGTACTCGACTTCGTGAAGAAGGACACAAGTATAGAAGTTTTTTTCAGACAATCTTTCTTGTTTATCGAGAAGAAGGTATACGCAATGGCCTTTATCGCGGACTTTGCACCCAGTTGCTACGTAATATGTCAACTATGATCATTTCCATGCTCACTTTCTTCTTCATTGCAGGTCAAATTCCCAACACCGCCATAATGATGGGTACCTATGAAGTAGTGGTTTATTTTATGAAGAACCTTCCCATTGCGCCGATGGAGCAAATCTAGTCGTTGATGGTCTAATTTTTGATTGTTAGTCTTGTAGAATAATCATGTACATAGTGATCAGTGCCTTTATTATTATTCATTTACATCGATTTATTAAGTTCCACTTATCTTTTACTTCGGACAAAATTCTGATGAACTGCAATGTTGTGCAATGTCATTTTGTTCGTGATATATAAATGACGTTTCGACTTTATTTACACCTATGAATGAATATGAGTTTTTTTATTCTTTAATACAGATAGTTCATTTACTTGGCAGAGAATATCTTTTTGTATACTCCAAAGGCCAAGAATAGAGTCACTCCTTGTGAAGTGTTGGCGATGATGAACAGGTACGACATGATTCGAATGACCACTTTGTATTCAGGAGGGACGATAGTACTAAACAAGGCGATGATCCAAGTGAAGCCTAGTGGCACGCTCAACCGCGTGTATATCGAGGTTTGGTTGAAAGCGAGTTTCGACTCAGAACTCTCGCTACTCGATATGACCGAAATGGTCGAACTGGAACTAGAAGAAGACGGAATTCGAGTCACTTTTTTCAAACTAGAGAAACTCTTGATTTCGTTGCGAATGTTGAAGATAATTCGCAAGTAGAGGACAAAGTTACATAATACGGTCAGGGTGACTGGTACTATGAAGTAGATGATGGTCGCTTCTCGCTTTCGCATCCAACAAACGTTCGAAGGAAGTACAGGGCCATAGTCGCCCTTGATTGCGGCCAAGTCAAAGATATCTCCCAAGTTGGCCACTGTCACTATAAATGCAGGCAAGAAGTAAGCCACGGTGCCGTAGGTGAGGCGTATTTTGTTGCTATTGGGACGTGCGATAAGTGTGCCCGTTACAAACACTCGGTGCATATCATAGGCGATAACGCTAAATGATGGCAGTGGTTAGTCAATTAGATAATTGATCGATTGGCTACTTTACCTTGACCATGAAATAGTCGCTAAAATGAAAAAGTGAAACATCACTGCTGATATTCGACATTGATGGATGAATTGATTTAGCAGAAAAGTGATCTGCATTACTTCAAGACACACCACTAGATTTATTGAGTTGAAGCCGTTGATGGTGCTACGCAGTGTTCGAATTCGAACAAACGTGACCAGAACCAACGTTAGCAGTGTGATTGAAACTATCATGAGACTTGTAGACAGAATGGACTCAATCCTAATATCCAGAGGGACATGATCCATTGCCATCTTTGTTGAAGGAATACATACGAAGACACTTTGGTTTTCAGTCAGTTCGTATTTATCAAAGTAATGTCCGTTCGTGGAGTACAAACGCCTTCCATCGATGAATTCATACTCAGAATGGTTGAGCAGAATGCGAGGACACGAATCATCAATCAGTGTTTTTTCACAAACCACCGAGTTGGAAGAGACATTCAGTCTGATGCGTCCTTGGGAATCGATGTGTTCCACACAAAGCACACTTCCCATGTATTCGCCTGGGTAGTAGAGACGGCCGGTCTTGTTCACATATATCATGGTGAGGTTGTCCTTGCTCAAAATGGTGAAGTCCGAATTCCAGTACCAAATAGGCATGTCTGTTTCCTTCAAGCAAAAGTCGTTTATTTCTGCCAAAGTAGTGTGAATATGGCTGGCATTGAATGGTCGACCAAGAAAGAAATATTGCTCTGGTAAATTTTTTATGTTCGCCACATGTTCACTGAGCATAGAAACAATCTCGTCGTTTTGCACATCGTTACTGTCCATTATCAAGAAATTAATGCTCATCATCCATGGATATGGGGATAGATTTGGAGTTGGAGATAGAGCGAACTGTGCGGTGACATTGATTATTCTATTTGTGTCGATTGACCAACTGCTACTAAATTGTTGGGAAAACTGAGTGATAATTTCCATTTGGTTGCTTGCGATCCATTGTTCACTTAATTCTTCGGGTAACTTAACTGGACTAAATCCTAAAGTAATATTCACGAATTTACTCTTGGAGTCGAGAAATTTGATGGAAGGCTTTATTTTATCATCACTCGAGTTGTTTTTTCCACTGACGCACCTGAGATCTTTAATTTCATAATGGTCCTTGCAGTACAGTTGTCGACACTGCTTGCTGAAGGGGTCCCACATTTGCTGAGAGTCGCACAAGTCGCTGTGCGAATGAGAAGAGTACATGTTACGAAACTGACCGTCAAGACCAAGGTTGATCAAAATGGCGAATGAAGAGGGCATCGAATCATAATAGGAACCCGGAGAGGGCGTTTTGCTCTGGTTGCTCAAATGGTTGCTGCCTTCATATTCGAAATTTGACCGCAAACTAAAGTGTCTGGCGGTATGCGGGCATCTTGCTAGCATTGAAAAAGTGCTCAGTAATATCACATAACGAGTCAACATTCGGCTGACAGTTGTTGTTGAGGGAAATATACACTCACACAAACATTGGCTACCTGGATTAGTTCGCGAATGGACAGTGACACGAGAAGTTGAGGATGAAATCATTTTTGTGAAGAGTTTTTCTATGACTCGGTTGGAGGTCTGTTTGACTCTCTTGGGACTTTCATCCCTAGTGACCAGATGTATGAGATTTAATGGCGATAGAGCAATGAGTAGAGAGATCGATGTGTTTGCGGTTGTGGTGCTTGCTTGGTCTGGCAAGTTCGAGTCGGCAATGTCGGGCCATCATCAAGTTGCAAACCAAACAGACCGATGGAGTAATGCAGTTTCGGTGTCTCACTGTCAAGAACGGGCAATCTAAAGCTATTTGAGCAACACTAATTGCAGATTGAGTGTTGTGCTATTTGGTTGGTTGTGCATTATGATTAATCCACTGGCATTAATCACATATCGATACTGCGATAATGTGATCTTAATTGAATGATTGCACCTGTCATCTGCTTCTTCGATGTCTGGCCACATGTTGATTGGACTCACTTTAGTGCCACCAATTGATAGTGCCAACACTGCTATATTATTGGCCTATGTAGAGACTGGATAAAGCTAATCGGTATAGACCAACTCGGCCCATTGCGCTATATAACTAAGTGGAATATGATCACGCAGTCTACAAAGTATTGCTGACACAACCGAGTAATAATAAATAAATATTATTATTTCGATAAACAATGCTATGCTGAGCAGTCAAGTTGGTTTCGAAAGACAATCGAGAATGAAATCTGAGTGACTAGATTGACCGTGCAGACATCGCTTGTTTCAGCTTGGCAAGATTGGTCTGCGTGATGGAATCCTCTGGTTTAAGTTTTAGGGCTTGTAGATAGCTGTCCATTGCAAGTTGATACTTCCCATTCAAGTGATATATCGCGCCTAGATTTGAGTAGCTGATTACGTCATTGGGTCTAATCGTGGCAGCCATCTTGTAGTACTTCTCAGCCTCTGTATTTTTTCTTAGCTGTTAGTAAATAAATAATATTAAAACCATAAGAAAACAAATAGTTTACCTCTCTTAAAGTGTTCGCAGTCCCAATAATAATGTCAAAATTGTTTGGAGAAATTTGAAGTCCTTTTTCATAGATATCCAATGCATACTCAAATTGACCCAAGTTGAACATGAATTGTCCTGATGAATAAAAAGTACAAAATGAAAAACATTAGCAGAATTAAATTAAATTTACCATAATGTTGATGAACAGTGGCGTCATTTGAACTAAATCGCAGTGCTTTTTGATACAGTTGGTCTGCTTCAGTAGTGCGATTCATTTTGGTGAGCATTTTGGCATATGTTAAGTGAACTGGAATATGATCCCTTTTAATCATCAGTGACTTGCGAAACCACAATTCTGCCTCTTTGCTTTGATTCAATTTGCAATACATCTCGCCGATCACATTGAACAAAGACTGAGCAGGATAATAAGGTGGCATCCGAGAAACTGCTTCTTGGAATATTTCCAATGCCTTCCTAAAATTCTCTTCATCAGCATAAATGCGACCTAAGTTATAAAGAGCAGAAATTTTCGTAGTTTCGTGTAGTTTCACATCTTTCAAGCCTGTGCCGTCAATTTGTGCACAGTGTCTATAAACATGTTTAGCTCGTTCTCTTTGGTTCAAATGAGTCAAAACAATGGCCAAATTTAAATGAGCAATTGCCAGCCTTGGTCGAAATCTAATGGCTTTGGAATAACTTTCGAGAGCTTCTTTGTACCGACCTTGTTCCTGGAGAAGTAATCCTCTACATAAATGTAATATCAGAGTTCATTTCAGAAGTTAGCAACAAAATACTTACAGGTTGTAATGCACATCGGCCATATTCGAACGATATTCCAGTGCTTTTCGATATGAAAATTCGGCTTCTTGCATTTTGCCTTGAGAGTTCAATATATTAGCCAAATTTCCGTAAGCTGTACAAATGAACGCTTAAAGTTAAAGTTCTCAGTCAAAGTGAATGCACCACAAACCTTTTGGTGGGTTGATTTCAATTCCTGATCTATAAAGGCTCTCTTCGGTTTGCCAATCTGCATTTCGTAATAATGTTCGCATTGAGAAGACCACAATCATTGAGACCAAACAAAGATAAACAAAAATCTTGAGAATAGTTGATTTTTGGCAGAACTTGATCATTGACTCAATGCAAATGGCCAAAAATAAACAATAACCAAAACTAGGAATGTAAAGAATTCGTTCGGCTACAACAAAGCCAACATAGAAGAAAATATTAGAGGCAGGCAAAAAAGGTATGATCATCAAAGCCAATGATAGGGCAAGACAATCCAAACGACACAAAACTCTTGAAAATGAACAATTCGGAGTGGACAAGATTGGCGACTTTGTAAGAAGCATGTTGCTATTGGAACAATAGTTGCGATTCGTTATATTTTCGTTGTTGTTGTTTGGGTCGAGATAAGAATTGTTTGACTGTGACCAATTGAAAGTGCTACTGTCATCATTGAGGTAATTATAGTTAACAGCCGTTGTGTTGTTGTTATTGTCATCAAATATAAAATTGCTTTTCAAATGTTTTTGACTAGAACTTTCGAATTTCAATGATTCACAACGAGAGCATAAAGACTGATTTTCAGAGATAAAATTTTGCGATAAAGAGCTTCCAAATTGAACTAAGTAGAATTTGACCATTTTTCTGAGCAATGTAAACAGGGCGGTGTAGAACAAAAAAGAGTGTAAATTGCGATGATCGAATATAGACACGATGAGTGGAATAGAATCCATTGACCAGTCAAAACTGAGCCAACGAGGATGAACAAGTAGCCAAAAGTTGAAAGCCGGAAGGTAAAGGAAAGTAAGAAAGCGAATTATCACAGAGGAATTATTGCTGGCAGGATTATCAGCTGTTGCAAAAGTAGGAGCGGAGGCCATAATCATGAAACGTACTAAGACCAATAAAATTGCAGTTAAGGTCAAATGGAAAAGCCCTCTTCGCAACCGAACGAAATAAGGCTAGAATAAAGTTTAGTTAGAGATTGAATTCAATACAAAAGTACAAACCTCTTTTAGTAAAATTCGATAGTTGTCCAGAGAAAAGGGGAAAAATCGATGAACTACAAAAAGATGATAAACAGCACACACGGCGAGACATGTGATGCCATGTTCTTTAGTGAGCATTGATAAGGTAGCGAATGCAAGTGATGCGTACAAATATTTGCGACCATGACTCAGGACCATTGGCTCACAATTATGTTCCAATTTGACAAATTTGGCATAGGACAGTAAAGCGAGAAGATAAAAGAAAGCTGCCCCAACGTCGGCACGACCAACTATGTTTGTGACAGACTCGACATGAATTGGGTGACTAGCAAATAGTAAAGTGCTGATCAAAGTGATGCGCTTGTGATAATTGAGCACATATGAAATGAACCTCATGTATAGAAAGGTAACTGTTGTATGAAGCAGTAGATTGAACACGTGAAAACCAAATGGATTGAGTCCATGCAACAAAAAGTTGAAACGAAATGAAATAACTGCAATGGGTCGATAGCTTCCATGACTGTTAGAAGAACGAATGGGCGTGCCCCAAAAATCGTTCTGAAAAATTCTATACCATGGTGTGCTGGGCAAAAGGTCTTGATTGCTTTTTATTGCTCGACTAGAAAAAAAACTTGTCACAAATATCATTAAACTGTTGCACACATACCTGTCATCGTATGCAAAGTCTCCAAATAAACCATTCAAGTAAAGAAGCGAGGCAAATATGAGAACAATTATGTAATGTCGTTTTGACAATTTGTTGTTTGCTTCATTTCCATTGTCAGGTTGGTCTTTGTCTAAACTGGACAACTTGGAAGGTTGATGAAAAGTGCTGGTCGTAGCGAACATTCCCATTGGTTATCATAGCATGATTCGCTATGCTGAATAAGAAACAGAAAAGATAGAGAATTAGGCAGTGAAGACTTCTTTGTTGAAGCATGTTGTTAGCAATGTTCATTTTTGATGGCAAGTACCATTGCCATCATACACTTCAGTGAATCAATTAAAATAAACATAATACTAGAATAAATTTTAAATTTGATTCAAGTTTTTGTGAGCATTGAGTGTGAGAAAGAACTCGATTATAGTGGTGAATTTCGTGCATTGCAAGATAAGATCAGCTAGTTCATTCACGTAAAAAAAAATATTGCTAGCCAAAATGCCGAATGCTCGTCTAGCAGAGATAAAAATGGAAATGAACTAGATAGAAACCAATTAGGAATGGCAATTGCATCCATTCGAGATAATCCCACGAAAGTAGAGTTGAGTACATTAATGTAATTATTAATCTTGATTAAATCTTCGAATAAGTCTGTCGAGTCTGAGAATCGAACTATCTGAACCAAAGTATAAACTAGTGAGAACTTACCCCAACTCGGTGAGAAACGGTCCAACTGGGTTGTGCTTTGTGTGACTAGTATCTGTCAGTATACACTGGTCGTGTTGTGCTCGTGTCGTTCCAGAAACACGATCGATACTCGAACAATGTTTCGCCTCTGCCCTCTGGCGAGCCATACTGACACTACAAATCTCATGGCTGCAATTCGACATGTGACAGTCTACAAACAATTGACAATATTGTCATATGCCCTGATGGTCTGCTGGCTGATCGGAGTTCGTATTGACAATTTGACAGACTGGAGCGAGCGAGTAAGTCGAGGCAAGCAATTACCACTTCAGTAATTCAGTCAATTGACAGTCATTAATGCATTTGTCACTTGTATGGCAAGTCTGTAAAAGTCTGCAGGCAATGACATTTCATGCAAAGACTTGTCTATCTAATCAGACAAATGGGTTCTGTTTTTGTGTCGATCGATGGTCAAAGTGACCGTTTGTACTGAGAATTGGACATGTGCACATGTTTCAATGTTAGCTCCAATGAACTACTCGATAAGACTTGTGTGCCACCAATAATGTCGCTTTCACTTGTTTGATTTTATCTCTCTTGTCTGCCTAGCACTGATGGTTTCATTCATCAATGGCGACTGTCCCAATTAGTCATTGCAATGATCCTTCTTTGTCGAATGGGCTGCTGAGTCAGGACACAATGTAAACAAGTGGTGGTCAGTGAGTTCAAATAAGAATCGTATTAATTCCCAATTGACTCATTTCGCATGACTCGCTGTTCTACACTGTGCACTTGTCAAGGTTAATTCGGCTTATCAACAGGAATCAATCATTATTGATGTAATCATAGGGAAAGTGCTGTGTGGCCAAGCAGCAATTAGTACTGGCAAGTAAGTTGTAGTCAATTGTCATGGACGGTCAAGAAGTGCATTGTATCCACACTACCGCTGTATTCTCTCAATGCACCGAACGAGCTATAAATAACTTGGCTGCATCACTTGCACCATGGAAGAACATCAACTGGCCGTACATTAGCAAATCGCTGGTTGGGTACAAACATATCTTGTCCGACTTTCTATCTGCTCTATTGCTCGAATCGTCTTTTAAGTGTTTTGTACCAGACAATCAGAACCAGACATCCAAACTTCAACCAGCACTAACTTAATTGCCCATTCTCTCACAATCGATTACCACGAATAGTGCCAATGGAATGAGTCAGACCAGTACAAACTGTTTAGTTGTCGCATTCCTCCTACTAGAGACTCGCACAACATCAAGTCATAACAAGTGAACAAGAACAATGTAATGATATTAATTACCAATTAAGGAATAATTAGTAATTTCAAATTATTTTTCAATAAAATGTTAACCTCCAAGTACGACCAATTGACCTATGCGGATCCGCAAAACAGAACAAAAAGAAGTTTATTCTTGTAAAAATTAATCCTAAACCGGGCCTTAAAAGTTCCAAATTTTCTATACTTAATTAATGGCGGTGTCGATCGATCACTAGCCCTGTTTATATGTGTATACTACTGCCACACAGAGATGGCAGCACTATAGACCAATTGGCCACAACCACTTTGTTGTATTTCGTCAACAGTTGCGTTGTTCGGTGGCGTGTTTGTGACATAAACATCAGCCGTGCGCGCCTCGATTATCTGGCCTAGCCTTTATCGTCGATTTGAAACCAATCAGGATCCTTCTATGGAAAAGCAACACTGGTTGTAAGCGTCACACTATTCAAAGCCTCTTCTGTCAATCGTCTGAGTGTCTATATAAGTAAGCACATTTCGTCTGGTTTCCTCCACTCAAGATCTCTATAATCCACCTATTTGGTCAACAGTGCTTTTTACCTTGTGTATTTTAAAGTTTTTTGCGTCGTTTCTCCTCACCAATACAAACGTCATTTTTATTGTTAACTGAAAATTTGTTTCATTTCAACAATTTTATCAGCCTCGATCAATACGCAAACACAATCAAACGATGCCCAAGGGTGATTTCAATTCGAAACCGATCTCGTTTTCTTTTGCTGGTTGTGGATTTCTGGGGCTCTACCACGTTGGAGTGGCTTCATGTTTACGTGAATATGCACCAATTAGCAGGACAACCAAAATTGGAGGGGCTTCAGCTGGAGCCCTTGCCGCCATGGCGTTGGCATGTGATATTCAATTAGGTAAGCAATTTGCCTTGCGATATATTTTATTTATTATTTCTTGATTAACTTGTATAATCTCTTAGAGAGCATTTTCTTAAACATTGCAATAGTTTTTAAACCTTCAGAATGCTTGCATTTTCGTATGCGTTAGAAATATATAACTGTGTATGTATTTGACAAAGATGTGCTCATTGTTTTCCGCCACTTTTTGTCTTATACGTATGCGTTGATATAGTTACTGGTTGATAATTATATACCCTTATTAACGCATTAATTTATCATCGATTGGTTATCCATTTCATTGAACATCATTTTGTCATTTTCTTTAAAGAGCGTCCTTTAATCAATAACTTCGAATCAATAGCTTAGGTTTGTTTGCTTGACTTCGACCTCTTTATAATTGCTCAATCGGGTCGACTCCCAATCATCGATTGGCTTCTCTTCTCTTAGGAGACTTATGAGTCAATCGTTGGTTTTTGATTAAGAAAAATGGGCATAAAATCCAATTGCTATCATACAAGTGCTGGCTCATTTACAGATAAACTCTTTCTTAGTTCATTTAATTTAAACATCGAAAATTCCATTTATTTATGCTCTGCGCTGAGCTGTAACGCGTACAAAGTTAGCAGTAATTCTCTTGTAGAGACCCAAGAAGGCAGAGAAAGAAATTGCCACTTATCTTTGTTGGTATCCTCGACTCGAGAGTAGCTTGTCTTGATGAACTTTCGAATTAGTTTCGAACGAGCAGTTTACTTTTGATTTATCATCTCAGTCAGCAGATTGAAGCAAACTCTAAAGGGATTTTTCATTTTGTTTATTGCAGTCGATAAGGGTGGTATACTCGTCAAGGTTTTGATAGCGAGTGGTGTTACTCTCTTTGTCTACATCTTTCCACTTAGTCACATGATATTCAGGCGGTTTGGTGTTTGCTGGCCTTCGTGTCGATTCGCTATTTTACGAGCATTTTCTCGACATCTTTCCTATCTAGCATCATCGCAATTGAATCAATGCACCAACTTACTTAGTTTCCACTTTTCGATATTTTTCGGAAGCTCTTTTTATAGGATTAAGTGAGATTCGTTTGCAGTAGGGCAAAATGGATATTACTAATTGAGTTTAGGTCAGAATAAGTCAATTTGGTTTTGTAATTTCAAGTTGTTCGAAACTATTTACTTTTCCAAACACTCAGTGAATGGACTTTTTGTTGAGCAACAAGCACGTACAATCACTTGCGCGAAATAATCGATAATTGAATTGATTACCTATCTAATGAGTCCAATGTGATTAACTTTCTTACTTGTTTGTAGGTGAAAGCACCAGCGAAATATTACAAGTTGCCATTAAAGCACGTTCTAGGGCTTTGGGACCATTTCATCCAAGTTTTGATGTCAACAAGATTATCTACGATGGCCTTACTAAGACATTACCTGATGATGCTCACATCAGAGCAAACGGAAGACTTTTCATCAGTGTTACGAGAATCAGTGATGGCAAAAACGTGATTATCAACAAATTCAAATCAAAAGAGGAACTGATCAAGGTTTGTGCATCACATGCTCTGTGTTGGAGATCTTCCAAAAGTTACTCGAGACTAGCCATATGACTACCCAACTGTAGGCCTTTCACTAACTTTCGACATCTATTATCATTCGATGTGACGTTTTCGTATGAAAGTGCTTGCAATCAGCTTCGGTAGTTGTGAACAATGATAATAAATGAAATATACCGGCATTTCTTTGACTTATCCAAAATTAGAAAGAGCAATGGGGACAATTATTTAATAATTAATTAATTAATATTTAATAGGCCATACAATGTTCTTGCTTTATTCCATTGTGGTCTGGTTTGGTCCCACCCAAGTTCAATGGAGTAACTT
This sequence comes from Rhizoglyphus robini, assembly GCA_023373905.1. Taxonomy (NCBI): domain Eukaryota; kingdom Metazoa; phylum Arthropoda; class Arachnida; order Sarcoptiformes; family Acaridae; genus Rhizoglyphus; species Rhizoglyphus robini. The sequence goes on along the minus strand of JAKIJQ010000001.1, from coordinate 3,970,904 downwards.
ACATCGATGGTGGTTGTAGCGATAATTTACCTATCATTGACGAAAACACTGTCACGATTTCTCCTTTTTCTGGTGAATCGGACATCTGTCCACAAGACGATACATACAACTTGTTTCAATTCAACTTGGCAAACACGTCGTTTGCCCTTACTCCAGCAAACCTTTACAGAATGACACGAATTTTGTTTCCTGCTCACCCAGAAGTATTGAGTAAAATGTGTCAACAGGGCTTTGATGATGCTTTGAGATATCTTCAAAGAAACAGTAAGTTGAATTATGCCAATATAATTGCTTATATTACAACAAAAAATTTTTAAGACAAAATATCTTGTACGCGCTGTTTGGCCATTCACTTTACCCTTGAAAAAGAAGACAACGAAGACATTTACAGCGAGAAGAAGTTGTTACGAAAACATGACAAACATTCGCATTCCGACAAGCATTCTCACGAGAACTGTCGAGATTGCGAGTACAGACGCCAGATCGCCGGTTTTGACTCGTTGCCCGAATCTGTAGTTCAAGGTAGGTTTCACTATTTTGAGTTACTGAACTAATTCGTCTCATTGTAGCCATTCAAGAGGCATGTGACCAAGTGAACAAAGGAATTATCAATTGGATCTTCCGTCACAGACCAATGAAATTACTGAGCATTCTGAGCATTCCTTATCTCTTGCCTATTGATATCACGATCGTTCTAATTTCAAAAGTTTACGAAAGGTTGCCAGATATTCAACGTGAATTGAAGAATTCAATTCTTCGACTTGTTTCTTTTCTTCGTTCTTTGTTGGTCAAAATGGAATCAAATCGATATTTTTATTCTGCTAAATTTAGCTGTCAGTTGGCAGTCAAAGAATTTGATTATTCCAAAGAAGAGACCTTAAAAGCTCGCAAACCAAGTACAGTTTCAACTTTGTCGCGCAAAAAGAGTATTCAGCAAAAAGCTTGTAAAGTTGAAAAGGCTAACAGCTTTTCAGGACGAAAAAATTCAGAATACAAATCGATGTTTAGCAGTGAAATGAAAAGTATGGAAAGTATCCCATTCAGTAATGAGCAGAATATTTTGCCTTTGAAACCCGAACCTAAAGAACGATTTAGAAAGACTTCATATGCTGGGCGTGAATTTAGCAAAAACGCACGACAATTTAATCGAAGGAGTTCGATGATTGAGATTGGAAACAAAGTACCTACTCTGAACCATCCTCCTGAACGAGTAATTTCGCAACTGAACTTTGATTTCAAGTTAGACATGAAGAATTCCAAGTCCGATGTGAATTCTGATTCGCTTGACAGTCTTTCTGAGAAAAACAACGACGACAAGGTGCTTGATATTGATCTAAGTGATATTGACCAAAGCAATGCTATTGAAATTGCCAACAAAGCACTTGATTGGGAAAAGGATTTTCTCGATAAATGCCAACGATTTAAGGATTCTGAAGGAAACTTTGACAAAATGTTTGAAATTACCCGAAATCAAGATGCTCTAATGGCTTACTATTACACTGATGAAAACAACAAGGTCAAATTTACCGAACTGTTCAACATAACTGACGAAGATCTCAAAAAAATTGACCCAAACGATGAGCGTAATATGGCTACCTATAACGATAGTGACGATGGACTAATTGAAACACCAATGCCAGTTAATCCCAGTTCAGTTAAATCTTCTCTTTCTAGTCTTGCGCATTCGGCACCTTCTTCTCCTTCATTGAACGAGAAATCTCCATCCAAGCGACAACGCAAGAAGTCGGTTCTTGTTGATTAATCGAATTGGCTTTGCATTTATTTTCTATAGATATACTTGATGACGGTTATCTCATCCACCTGGCTCCGATTGGATACTCAATATATTTCTATTTATTTTACCCGTTTTAGTCGTTTTGTAACTATTATTTGGTATATTTACTAATTTGATCCTGTTTGTGATTCTCCCACTCATGTGTCATAATTGTTTGAGAGGGTGTAATAGACTTTCCTCATTTGTGACACTCTTGTGCATCTCTGTACCATATGCTTGTATAAATATTTTTCTTGTTTTATTACTTTTCAAAGACCTGCAAGCGAGCAGATACTAATATAATATAATATATACTTTAATATATGGAATATGTTTCGCTCAGTCACATGAATTCATGATATCTTTCACCGTCAATGTCACCAGCTTTGTCAGCTTGTTTGGGTGTATCAAGCCAGATACAATGAGCGCTCCAGTGCTACGGTACAGCCGAAGAGGCTATTGTTATTGTTCGAAGCAAATCGATATCAAACACGCAATCGGTCGATTTGGTTTTTCCAAATTAACAATTAGCAATCACATCTTGGAGGATTGTAACTTGAATGAACTTCCAAGCATTAAAGTGTCACCGTTTGGTACACCGGTTAACGATCAAGATCAAGGTGTGAGGAGACTGGGCGTGAGTTAGAGTTTGGTCATCGCACTAGTGGCAGCATCAAGCACAGCAGGCGAGTGTCAACAACAGCCGGATTGACTGGCCGAGTGTTGACCGGAGCCGCGCTCCGTCGGTTCACCGTGGTAACTTGCGCGATAAGAGCTCCAACTGGCCTGCAGGCGAATGAGACGAGGAAAGCGTCCGTCTGCATTTCTCTTTGACATTATTGGCGCCCAATGCGACGGCAGTTCGGCTGGCAATTGGATGTTCGCCGAACGAATGCACTGGCAGTGTCATAAGTGAGCTGTGTCTGTTCACTCTGTTCGCTGGTTTGTCTGTGTCTGTCGGTGTTAGTGTGTGTGTGTATGCATCGCTAAGCTGGCAATCAAGCCAACTTGTCTCTATTCAAATGCCAACGATGATAGTACTGTTATGAGCTTTCGAATGAAGGCAAAACAAATGCTTTTCCTCTGCCCGCTCTTTTCTCGTCTGTCCAATTTAATCGACAATTTGGTTGCAGTGCTGTTCAGTGGTCAATTCGACACTCCAAGTGCCATTCCAATCTGACAGTATCATGCCATCGACTGTCAACCGTTTAGGTTTGTGTCATTGTGTTCGAAGGCATCAAAGTCGTTCAATTCAAGCTGTTTGCTAAGCCATTCTCTCGTTGACTATTGCGAGTGAACCTCTGGAATTGTCCAAGCGAAGACTCAACTCAACTTTCTAGTCCAGTGTGATCAAGTCTGCATGTACCCTGCACCTGTTGCACGTTGAGTGATTCGCCTCTTCATTCTTCGACTACACCTCGCACAAAACAACTAATAAAATGAGTGCTATGGCCCGAAAACAATCCACGCTCGGTTTCGAGCAGACCTTGGTATGGACTGCTTCTAGAGTGATTCTGCTATGGAGAATAACGTTGAGCACATTCTCCACTAGATGTACGGACAGTACAAAGAAGACTTGGCCGAATTCGCCAGGAGCCATGCACAAAAGTTGAGTCGACTCAACAAACGTGATGAACGCATTTTGTCTGGCAAGCTTTTTGTGCCCCAACTAACAGGTTTGCAATAAGAACACATCGTCTATTGTGTTTTCTCGTTACCCTTTTCGATACCTACCACAACCATAGTTTTGTCTAAGCACTGGTGTCTTTCACTTTGAGTGCAGCAAGTTTCGGTGCAACCAGTTTAGTTGGCATTGCAATCATGAATAGTAATGAATAACTCTCAATCGGCCGGATGTATTCTCTAAACGAGAATGCATGATGACGTTCGGGAGTGAAGTTAGTTGCACTGTGGTTGATGTAATAAACCATACAAACTCTTCCACTAATGGACAATCGAATTCTAATCGATGACTTCGAAAGGTTACGCCTAAATCAGGCATTAATTGGATAGCCAATTTATTATATTATTACCACAGTTTACGACTGTTTGTCAAGTTTTCGGAAGACCTAGTCGGCCAATTGTTGCACGGCAATTGTTGAGAGATAAGTGAGATAAGCCTGGTACAATAAATGCATTGTCATGATGTCTCCTCTGAACAGTAATGTAGTTTGATGTGCGCATAGAGTGATCTAAAAGTGCCAAACAGAGAATTCGGTCGACATTTCAGTACATGCACCGACCACGTGATTCGGTTCGAGGCTCCCATCATTAGCCTTTGACTTGGCTGTTCTTTCGTGTTTTCCCAATTAGTTCCGCCTGTCAGCCAACTCGATAAGTCAGACATGTAGACAAGCAACAGTGCGTCTTATCAAGGCGCATCGCTCAAAGCTTACGGTGCACACGTTGCTGTAAATTTCCACGATAACTGGAGGCTTATACATCAATTATATTGACAAATCTCCAAGACTGCTTTGCACTGGTCGGCGTGTCTTTTAAGTTTTTATGACTTCTCTCGAAGCTTGATGGTCCACAATCTGCATGACACTCACAAACAATCGTTTCAAAAGCATTACTAGATTAAACTTGTTTGTTAGTTAATTTGGAAAATTGTTCTCAAAGAATTTTAGAATATGCCCTTGAATAAGAATAATCTACTATTTAAATATAAAAGAAATGAGTTCAATGAACAGTCTTTCTTGATACAGCATGTGGCTCAGTGATCTGGAAATATACTTTTGCCAAAATTGGTGAAGATTGGCTATTTCTGGCTTTAATGGGTATTATCATGGCAATCTTAAGTTTTGTAATGGACTGTAAGTATAGATGTAAAGCAATAACTTAACACTTACCATGTGTACAGTCTTCATTCAACAGTGTCAAAAGTCAAAAATGTGGCTATATGCCGAATTACTCGGTGACACTATATTTATGAAATATCTTGGTTGGACCATTATTCCATTGCTACTTATTCTTTTCGCTGCTGGATTCGTACACATTGTGTCTCCGCAGGTTTGTTCATAATGTTCCGGTCAAATTCATGAATACTTATTATCTTTACAGGCTGTTGGTTCAGGAATTCCAGAAATGAAGACTATTTTGAGGGGTATTAATGATAGATGTACGAATGATAAAAATTTTATAATTCTTGTTCTTGTGAACTAGGTGTCATATTATACGAATACCTCACCTTCCGCACCTTGGTTGCCAAAATGATTGGTACGTTCATTCGCACGAATAACAAAGTGCTCACTAATGTCAATTACAGGATTGACTTGTGCTCTGGGAAGTGGATTGCCACTGGGCAAAGAAGGACCGTAAGATAAAATATCGCATTCTTTTGAGCATGCCCATCGAGACATAAAGACATTTGTCAATGTAGATTTGTGCACGTTGCTTCGATTGTGGCTACACTTCTCTCGAAATTAGTTACCTCGTTTCAAGGAATCTATGACAACGAGTCTCGCACCGGTGAAATGTTAGCTGCGGCTTGTGCTGTTGGTATGTTTGATGCATTTGTTTTTGTTTAGATGCCAATAAATGTGTTTGAAAGGTGTTGCCGCGACCTTCTACGCTCCCATTGGAGGTGTTCTCTTCTCTATTGAAGTAACATCAGTTTTCTTTGCTGTCCGGAACTATTGGAGAGGCTTCTTTGCTGCTTGTTGTGGAGCAAGTGTATGGAGACTGTTTGCAGTTTGGTTCAAAAATGAAGGTTTTTGGAAATATCTGAATTGTGGCCATGCTATAATGCTGATTGTTTGTTATGTAGAGGCCATCACAGCACTCTTCAAAACAAGCTTTCGCTCCGACTTCCCATTTGATCCACAGGAGCTTTTTATATTTGCCCTAATCGGAGTATTCTCTGGATTCGGTGGTGCAGCTTATGTCAAATTCCATCGCAAAATTGTGCACTTTTTTCGAAACCAAAAAAAGCTAAACGCACTTCTTCAGAAAAAGTATTGCTTCATTTAAGCATTGTTTGCATTGTATAACGATCTTTTCATGATTGCCATAGTCGATTCGTCTATCCGGGATTGGTGACATTGATCCTGACGACCGTCTCTTTTCCTCCATTCTTAGGACAATATATGGCCTCCACGGTAAGTGGTTAAAGTATAAGACAAAACCATTTCACAAAGTACGTCTCTTAAAGCTTTCTACTCATGACACCATTGATGACTTGTTTAGCAACATTACTTGGGGCTTGAATTCTACCGATTCAACACGCCTCAAAATGGTAAAACACTGGTCCACAGAACACACGAGTATTTATGTCAACTTGGTTATCTATATCCTCATGACGGTATGTCTTCGTGCCACATATCTGGCTGTATATTTTGCCTAGCTAAGCAAGCTTTTCTTTAGACTTGGATGTCACTTTTGGCCTCAACCATTCCAGTGCCAAGTGGAATGTTCATTCCAGGTATGTCTCAACAGCATCAACAAATTTATCTGTATCATTGCAGTTTTTAAAATTGGTGCCGCATTTGGTCGACTATCCGGTAATTATTACTTTAGTTTTTTTATGTAACTGATATTATTTTGATGCAATTAGGCGAGTTAATGGCTTTAGCTTTTCCAATGGGAATTCCATTTGGCGGCACTACAAATCCAATTGTACCTGGAGGATATGCTGTTGTTGGGGCTGCTGCTAGATAATATTATCATCAGGTTGAACTTATTAACTTGTGAACTTCTAGGGGCTGCTGCTTTTGCAGGTAACTGACTAATAATAGAAGATGGCGTCTTTAACAGAATTAATTTGCAGGTGCGGTGACTCATACTGTCAGCGTCTCTGTTATTGTGTTTGAATTAACCGGACAAATGACACACATCATTCCTGTGATCATATCAGTGCTTATCGCAAATGCAATTTCACAAACACTGGACTTGTCTATTTACGATTCGATCATCCAAATTAAAAAGCTCCCATTCTTGCCTCCAATTTTGACCACTTCGTCGTCTGCTCATAGTATCTTTGTAGAAGACATCATGATTCGGGATGTAGTATTTATTTGGCGTAACTGTACATATCGAGATATTAAGCAAGTTTTATCTGTCAACAAACATCTACAATCGTTTCCCTTAGTTGACAATGGCATCAACATGATTTTACTTGGTTCCGTTCAACGTGAAGAGTTGGGACGTCTTGCTCACAGTAGGCTAAGTCGAGATCGACGACTTCAAGAAGTTCGTCGTAGATATTCGATTCAAGATGCGCATATTCAGATGAATGAGAAGTCTCAATCAGCTAATGAAACAGTTCCTCGTGATATTCCATTGTCCACCCGGAAAATGTCTCGATTTGAAGTGACACCAGTACAGCAAAATGAGATTAAAAATGTTTCTCCCAAACCATCGATTAAGTCTCCAAAGTCAATTCTCAAACAGACCATCTCGTTCACCTATTCACCAAATGCCACAGTAACAAATCTCAATTTATCAGCACAAGGTACGATTCAGAGTTTTATATAAATTTCTCACAATTTCTCTAGATTCGCGACTTAGACAAGCATTCGAAAATATATTTTTAAAAAGTTTGAAGTTACAAGACGCGAACCCGGACAAAGTACTCACTTTCTCAAATATTTTTAATTATTTCTAACTACTTCATTGTCCTCAGGCTAAGCCACAAACAGCTGTACAAAGTCCCCAAAGTTTCCACCGTCGAGTTCAATTGGTTAGTTAATACCTTCATATTGTCAATCCAACATTATCCATCCAATTTCTAGCCACGAGAAAGAGTTATCGACATGTCACCAGAAGAACAACTGGCTTGGGAAGAAGAGCAACTCAACACAGTGGTTGACTTTACTGGTTGTCCCATTGACCCCGCCCCATTCCAGTTAGTGGAGCGGACCACTTTACTCAAAGTACACTCTTTGTTTTCGATGCTTGGACTAAATCACGCTTATGTCACTTCCATTGGTCGTTTGGTCGGTGTTGTAGCTCTCAAAGACGTAAGAGATGCCAACTCAGCCAAATATTTGTTCTAATTTTTACTCGATCTTTTAGTTGCGCACTGGAATTGAAAAAATGAACTCAGGTCTTCTAGTGCCAAAACATAGTCCCGATTCTAGTTATCTTAGTTCACTTGAGTGTGACCCTCAGTATGAAGACACCCTCACCTCATTGGCTACAAACGACTCCGAAGTAACCAAACACAGTGACAAGGACTAACTTGTTCTAGTGGACTTTTAAACGACTGAAAATAGTTTAAATGACTCAATTTAAGCAATATGCACCACATATCAAGCCTTTTGGTTCGTTCTTGTAGCAAGACCTGCTTTAGTTGCGAAATGAATCAAGATGTCTAGTTTTGTTTTGTACCAAGGTCTTTCTATTTCCAAGTTTAGTCCTTTTGGAATGTCATTACTACTGAGTATAATGTATTTGTCTTGTTCAAAGTCACAATGTTATGTTTTTATTGAATACTTCTTAAGTAGCTTAATTACTTTGATATTGATAGTCTCTTCTAACTGGTCTATCCACTTAATTTATGCTAATAAATGTTCCAATTGTGTGTTGCTAGAGCGAGTTGTCTAGCTTGGTTAACTTAGTCTTGTGGTCCATCGTCAGCTAAAGAGAGCTTCAAAGGAGTGTTGCTGCTGGCTTACTACAGCCAATTCTTAAATGCAAATTTCGATTGTATCTCATCATGATGACATTTCAGTTTAGCTATCTGCTTAGACATTGTGCTTGTTCGAGATAGTAACTGTTGTAATTTGTTGGTTTCTCATTTCGGTGCTTTGAAAGCACAGCAGGAGATCAAGAGAGATGAGACGATCACCATTTTTGTTGCGACGGCCACAAACGGTCGATCTGTGCTGCAACCAGTAAACCGTTCTTTCGAATCACTTTGCCACTTTCACTGTCGCACTTGGCCATGTATGACCACCCTCGGCATATCTTTTGTTAAACCTCTTTGTGCGCCCATTCTTCTCTGGAAAACTAACCATAATTGGCCCAAAGCAATTTGTTCGATATGGCCCACCCGAACATAATCAGTGAGCGGCATCGAAGGCGGCGAAGTTCGGTTCTGGACTACGAACAGTCGCTCATGTTCGGTCAATATCGAGAGGATCTGGCCAATTTTGCCTTAACACAGGCCGAGAAGTTGACTCAATTGACGGAAGAAAAACGAAACAAACTGAAAGATTCCGAACCAGACAACACAAATCAGTCTCAAATTCTCAAATTGGTGCGCAAATTTTTCAAGTGTGGCGGAGATATGATTTTCTTCTCGGTGCTTGCTATAACCCTAGCCACTCTCAGCTTTTCGATCGACATTGTAGTACACGCTTTTTTTCATCGTAAGTTGTTGAGGGAAGATCAACATTTTGAACACTTTGCTTTTGCAGTTCGCGACTATCTCACCAACCAGTTGACCAACGTGTTCATCTACAGCTATGCTCTTTGGGTGTTGTTCATGGTGGTTATGGTGCTCATTTCGGCAATGGTCACCAGATTTTTAGCCCCTCAGGCAGCAGGTAGCGGAGTTTCAGAAATGAAGGTAACAAAATCAGCTAATCAGAATCGATAACTATTGTTGGGTTGCAGGTTGTTTTGCGAGGAGTTGTGCTCAAAGGTGACTCTCGGAAGTAATCAATTAAGCACTGACACATTTTCCCATCACAGAGTACCTAACTATGAAGACATTGGTCGCTAAGGTGGTTGGACTCGTCTTTACACTCGGTAATGTACTTGGTCGGTTTTTCACATTCTTACCTTTCCTCCAACAGGAAGTGGTTTGCCTCTGGGCAAAGAGGGCCCGTAAGCGATCTATTGGTTATGTAATGCTTAACTACAAGTCTCTACTAGGTTCGTGCACATCTCCTCAATTGCGGCAAATCAATTCATGAAATTGTTTTCCAACATAACCGATCCACAAGAATACGAATCGAGATTCTTCGAGGTAAAATCGAGTTTATAATCGAATTGGCTTAACAGGTTCCTATGGTATCGTGTTCTTTAGGTGATTGCGGTGGCATGTGGTGTAGGTGTGGCAGTGACATTTGCATCTCCAGGTAATTGTTTATTGAAAATGAGCTCAATAATTTCTGGTGAATGTCTAGTGGGTGGAGTGCTGTACAGCATTGAGATCGTGTCCGTGTTCTTCTCGGTTCGCTCCTACTGGCATGGCTTCTTTGCAGCTACAGTAGGAGCCCTCTTCTGGCGTCTTCTCACTGTTTGGTTCCATTATGAAGAAAACATTACACATATATTCAAGTCAGACTTTCGACTAGAAAACCCATACGAAACTCTCGAGATAATCTCGTTTGCCATTTTGGGAATCCTGTGCGGTCTGTCCGCGTACGTGTTTGTTTGTCTTAACCGCTCAGTCGTTCTGTTCAACCGTCGAAAGAATCCACTGAATAACTTCTTGCAGAAGTTTCCACTAATCTACCCAATCGTAGTGACTACCATCATTGCTTTGATCTCTTTCCCCGGGTCGCTAGGCCAGTTCTACGCATCTTGGCTAAGTTCTGGTAAAATAATCGTCAATGCGGTACACAAAGTAATCTTTTATTTAGAGGAATCAATGCACGAACTGTTCAGTAACTATTCGTGGCACTCCTTAGAGGACCTTATCGATCACGACGAAGTGATTGATAACTGGCGTACCAAGTACACCTCAATCTTCGTGGACACTTTTTTGTTCTTTATAATGAACCTAATTATTGTGGCAGTAGGTGCAACATTGCCCATTCCCAGTGGCCTCATAGTGCCTAGTTTTAAAATTGGCGCTGGTCTCGGAAGGTAAGCCAGTGCTTTTCAGGTACTTATCTTAGTGTGCTTATTTTTACTCAGGTTCTACGGCGAATGCATATCCTACTTTTTCCCAAATGGAATGAATCCAATGCATAACCGGTCTCATTATCCTATTCTTGCTGGAGCATATGCTGTCGCTGGATCCGCAGCATTTACAGGAGCTAATACTGGTACGACAGAGTGAAATCGATGGCTGAGAATCCACGTATTTCAATGTACATTGTCTAGGTGCCTTGTCCTCGGCTGTGATAGCCTTTGAGATGACTGGTCAACTAACTCACCTTCTTCCGGTGATTGTGGCTATTCTTGCAGCAACCATCACAGCGCGATTTTTAGGTCCATCCATCTACGACAGTTTGATCATTCTAAAGAAGCTTCCCTACCTTCCTTCCATCTTGCCTTCAAGTTCCACCGGACATAGAATATTTGTGGAAGATTTCATGGAGAGAGATCTGCTGTTTGTGTGGGGCAAGTGCACCTACCGATATATTCGCCACCTGCTCAGTTCGAAGAATAAGCTCCGAATCTTTCCGTTCGTAAAGTCGCCCGAGAGCATGATTCTCCTAGGCACAGTGGAACGGTCCGAATTACAATTTCTGCTAGACAACCACTTGAGCAGGCAACGCATGGTGTTTGAGCTTCGCAAATCGATGCAAAATCTCAACTCCCAATCGTCCACTAACTGTCCGGTACATGGCCAGCAGAAACGCTTCCAAGTGAGCCCAATTCCCGAGAATGAAGAAATCGAGCTCACTTCAATTGGGGTAGGTGGATTATGTTCACATGTGTGTTGGTGTGTATTGACCACTCTCGTTGCAGACGGTTGCTTGGGAGGAAGAACAACTTGACATAATGGTAGACTTCACCAACTGTCCAATTGACCCTGCTCCTTTTCAGTTGATGGAAGGAACTTCGCTACTGAAGGTAAGTTATCCGACTACTATTCACGTCAAATGAATCTTTGTCATAGGTACACAACTTGTTCTCTCTGTTGGGATTGCAGCTGGCTTATGTCACTTCTCTCGGAACGCTCGTCGGAGTGGTTTCACTCAAAGAGGTTTGGACCAAATAAGTTATAAGTAAACCAAAGTATTTAAGGTGTAACCTTTATTATAGTTGAGAAAAGCAATCGAAGAAATGAATGCTGGAAATTTACCAAAGACTAGGACAAAGTCGCAAAGTGCATTGAATGTGGGTCAAGAAGATGATAAGGACAACGAAGAAGATAATGAGAGGAATGGCTTGAGACAATAAGATAATTGTCAATTTAAACATATGATACCATTTGACTAGAATAACTGTAGAATAGAGACATTAGCAATAAACTACTTCTTTCGCGAACCATAAGGAGGTTTCAATAATTTTTGTTTATATTTTCTGCCAAGAGAACGTAATAAAGTGGCAAAATGAAAGAAAACATAAGAAGCACACCCGATGCAAGCCAGTTTGAGAATTGGATGGTTGATGTATGAACGAGTACCATGGGAAATGTAGTCCCAGGTAACAATTGCCATACCAACAACAAGACCAAATGCAGCACCAATCCAAGGAACTTGATAGTCAAAAGCTTGTTCACGTTGTATCATAAAAAGAACATGCTTCACCTTTTGGTTGATTAGTTTCTCGTATTTGGCACATTTCGATTGACTGGTTTCTTGGTCTAAATAACGCAATGAAATTTGGTAATCTTTGAGAGCATTTTGAAACAAGCGACATTCCAATTCCACATCGGCCTGCCTTAGGTACCCTTAGGTAGGCAAATGAAATAATTTATAACAAATCAACTTAATGGATAAACCTACCTTTAAACCATTCAGGTGAAATATTGATTATTCGTTTGGCATCTTGGAGAGCATTATAATACTGTCCTAATTTAAGAAAAGCAACTGATCGCTTGCTGTAAAGGTTTGATTCAAGACGCAAATTATTTGTCGAAAAACTCTTTAAACTCTCTTTGTCGGATGTATTGAAACTCTGATTTAATAAATCAATGGCTTCAGTGAGGTGCTTTAATGTTTCGTAATAGTTTCCTGAATTTAAAGCAACACTTCCAAATTTCTTAAGGGCTAGAACATTGTCGATAGACATTGTCCAATATTGGTTGATATAAGTGTCATTTGCCGTGATAATAAACACTGTATATACTATATACTTTATAGACACGGACAAGAGAAGTCGTCCAACACTCAGTGTTGAACACTGGTCGCTCAATGAGCTTTGTTTACATTTGCTCATAGCTTGTCTGACAGCTGCGGGCAGCTTTTGAGAGACTCAGTTTATGGGCTCGCTTCTCTGTGTAGCATTGAACGAATGAATTTTTCAGACAAATGGAACTAAGTAAATTGCGTAACGATGAGTCCAATTGGTTCCAACAAGACAAGTCGGTCAACGAAGTCCTTTACTTTGATATTTGGCTTAAGATTTTTGCGTGCTTCAAATTGCGAGATGTTGTCACATTGCGGAGAGTATGTCGTTCATGGAATGTAATGATCGAAAATCATATCCTGAATCCACGTAAAGAACTGATAATTTGTCTGGTGCACTATTGCACAAACAAATTCTTTCGTAAAGAACATATAGCTGATTGTTATTACGTGAAGAGCTACAGACAGTTGTTGCCACTTTTCGAACATCATAAAGGACTATTGTCTTTGAAAATATTCAACTTTTTACTTGGTTCTTGGTTTCAGCAAACATTCTTTGAAAATCTTAATTCAATCTCTTTTATTGATTGCACGTTTTCAATTGAAATTAGCAATCTAACTGATCATCTGAAGAACGTGACCAAACTAGAAATTATCAACAGTGACATTACTGATGAGCATATTCGCGTTATCGGACAGAATGTTGTGCAGATCGTTCATTTGAATGTGTCCTTCAATAACCAATTAACCGGAGCCCATCTAAACTCTTTGAATCATACTATCAAATCCCTAAATTTGGGCTATTGTATTCGATTGAACGATTTCAAATTGTGTTACTCCTTACAAGAACTGCTCACTAAAGGAGTTCAACTCGAGGCTCTCAATTTGAAACCTTTGAACACGCTAAATAATTTGCCATATACAGCATTTTTTGTGATTACATCTTTTAAATGTCTGAAAATCCTCAAGCTTAACTGCATACCTGATTTAACCTTGATTGGAAATTCCTCACCTGAAACAGTCGAAATTGAAAAGTTAACTTTGTTTGGAAGACTAGAAAGCACAAGCGCTGTAAGACCTCAATTAGAATGTGATCATTTTTTGAAATGGATTTTTACAAGTAATTGTCAAAACATACGATATTTAAATCTTATTGATTTTCCAGAGAAGCATACTACAGACGATGGTATTCTTCAATGTCTTACTTCTTGTCAAAATGTTACTCATTTAAAACTAAATAATTTGTCGTTCCTAACCGCGAAGTCGTTGATTTTCATTGCTGAACTAAAGCATTTGAGATATTTAAAATTTATTAATATAAATCTGGACGACAAAACTGTCATCAGCGTATTGAAACAATGTCTTAATTTAAGAACTCTAATGATTGATTTTCTTGAAAATGGTTTAGCTAAGCCATACAATTTAACCGAAGCCATCATACACGAATGTATAAACTTGTGTAGTATATTTCCTGATCGATATCTAAAAGTGAAGATAACCAAGTCGCTTCTTCCCACTCACAAGTTGTTTACAATTCCAAAAAATTTGACCTTAGAAATAGTTAAATCACGATTTTTAATTAGAAAGAGAGCGATTTATGTAGATGATCCTGTGTAAATGTGAAACTGTATGAACACAATAAAATAAAACTAGTATGTAGTTAAGTATAAAACTTCATTATCGTCTGAGCAGATGAGCTGGCTGTAGGTGTTAATGTCAAAGTGATTGATTGGAAAAGTGTTGTTTTTGTCAATTATTGCTTCGACAGAATTGAATTCAAAATCGTTGGATATGTTCCATTTAATCAGTTGTCCATCAAAAGAAGAAGTGAAAAGAAGGTTTGGTTGATTTTCTGCATATCGAAGACAGTTGATAGCTGCAGAATGTGCGGAAGCTGGTTGCATTGGCTTTTGACCTCCATTTCGGAGATCCCAAACGTACAAAAATCCAATGTCATTACCACAAGCAACAATATGCGGTATATGACTGTTACGCTGGATAGAGGTGATGATCGCCAATTCATTAGCCAAATTGAGTTCTACTTTTTGAGATCTTTTATCAAAAAGCTTAATATGTCCTGAAGTAGTGCCACATATCACTTCGTTAGGCGATATTTTATCCAAACAATGTAAAGAATTTGAGGTAAGCGAATGTGTTTTGGTTATCTTGCTAGAGTGTAAATCCAAAAAATTAAGCTTTCCATCCAAGCCACACGATATAATCTCTTTTGGGTCGTTCACTATCAAACCAGTAGTTTCATGATCAAGAAGTTCATTTTTTCCATCCAACTTAAAAAGTAATTCAAATCCAGCCTCGCGAGAATATTTAAGCCATAGTATATCACCATTAGTGAGGGAAACTAAAACAGATCGCTTGTCGTAGTTCACAATGTTGCTTACGTTTGAATTGACAAAGTAGTCCAAGTTCTTCACTTTAAATATACCTAAAACATTTTGTTCTTCTTCTGAGTCACTCAAGTTTGTCCAGATTGATAAGGAATTTTTCGGCGAATTATAGGTTCCACACATCCAAAATCTTTCAGAATCATTTCCCGAACGTTTGAGATTGTCATCATATAACCAGCATAAAGTGGATATTTTACTGCAAACATATTCAACATTCATTTTGATAAATGGACAAGTTGATGTAATACAAAATGAAAATAATTCAATTCGGTACAATGTTGTTGACAGCTTTGAGAAAATATGAGAAAGCGGCAGCCGGCAATACACAAAACTTGACATGAGGAAGTGAAGGACGAATCATACATCGATTGTTTGATTTAATTGAATTAATTGATTTTACAGAATTTTGTACAAGAATATTAAGTGTAATTAATATTCTTAAATGTTCTTTAAGTTATAGAAATTAAAAAAGTTAAAAACTTCAAAAACAAGATTAAAATAAAATAAAATCGATACTGTGACGAATCGTTCATTTCCTTACTTTCACATGTTCCGAACATATGATCTGTGCACTACACTCAGTCTTGTTTTTGTTGTTGCTTTTCATTATCTAAATCATTTGGATTATTCAAGATTATTATCTCAGGTCGAGAAATAGAAAATGCGAAATCTTTTATTGAGCAGGAGATGTCTTCTTTTGAAGCAAAACTATTCTGCGATATTTTCTACGAAGAATCAAGTGCCACTTTCAGCCTTCAACAATACTTTAGTTATTCGCAAATTATCAATCCAGTCTCCCGACTCTAATGTATTTGAATAGATTCTGTTATTATGCATTTGAATAATTCTTTTTTTTAGACGAGGCATTGTAATTCTTTGATGTCCAGGAACCTTTTTGGTTCTCGTATATTGGGGAGACAATTTAATATTCCTTCATTTATTGGACATCGTCCCTTGTCTAGTCTGGGAAATTCTTCCGAAAACATAGCTAATGTTAGCCAAGATTCTTCTCAAAACGTCATTGATCTAACTGAAACTTCTAATCAAGAACTAGTGCAAACAGCAATTAACTTGATCAATCACCCTTTAAGTGAAATTCCCATAACAGCTTTGAACTTGGGTTCAAATTATACTCCAATTGGTTGGTGTGTTCATTATTTAGATTTTCTGCATTCTGCTTTCCCTTGGTGGGGCGCAATTGCAATTGGCACTGTCTTCCTTAGGCTATCAGTGTTCCCAGTGGTTGTTTCTGCTCAACGGACTGCTGCAAAATTGAATGAAATATTACCCGAGCAAGCAATTTTGAAGGAAAAAATGAATCAAGCTCGTGCTGTTGGGGACTCTGTGGAGTTTGCAAGATTGGCTAATGAATCGCATACTTTATTTAAGCGTCACAATGTTAATCCACTCAAATCAATGGTGGCTCCTCTAGCTCAAGTTCCCCTTTTCTTGACTTTTTTTCTTACATTGCGAAGAATGGCTAATTATCCTGTTGAGTCATTAAAAACTGGAGGCTTTGGTTGGGTTACCGATTTGTCCATACCTGATCCATTTTTTGTTTTGCCAGTTATCACCAGCTTAACTTTATGGCTCACTTTAGAAATATCTTTTAGATCTGGTAAATAATTTATTTGACTGTTTAAAAAAATTGTGTTTATTTTTAATTTTATTTTAGGATTGAATCCAAATCAAACTGCTATCTTCAAATACGGTGCTCGTATAATACCTGTTATAACTTTAATTTTTACTTATAATTTCCCTGCGGCAATTATGACATATTGGTGCACAAACAACTTTTTGTCTATTATTCAAGTAATTCTGTTGAAGCAAGCTCCAGTGAGAAACTTCCTCAACATACCGCAAATTAAAGTAAACCCTATGAAACTAGATGTCAATAAGAAATCATTCAAGAATCGTATGTTTTAATTTTTCATTATTTAATATGTTTATTAATTTTATTTCAGATTTCAAGGAAACTATTGAAAATGCAAAGATCAACAAATTAATGGAGGAGCGCAAAACAATCGATGAAATAACCTTTAAAAAAGCAGGAATAGGCCCTTTAAAGAAAACTTACAAACATGATCCGACACGAATTGAAAATAATTAAATTGTGCTTTGACTAAGAAAGTTTGTCGTTTGATTAGAATGCTTTCAATGTTCAATCTTATTATGAAATACTTTATTGTTTATTTGTGTAAAGCAGTAGATATGTACAGATTAAAATAGATTACAATCCACTAATAAATACATTTAAATGGGAATTTTATGTAATTTGGTAGTTGGTAGTGAGACTTTGTGGTTGTTTTTATTATTATTATTAATTATTGTCAATAACTTAATTGGCATACATTATACATATTTTTTAATAGGCAACGACTATTGTTTTGTGTATCAACGGTAACAACAGCTATTATCATTCACAGTTAATCTTTGGACTCTTTGGAAGTTTGGAGTGTCAAAGACACGTCTTTTCGAACAGACATTGCATTGAGCGGTGTAGAGTATTGTATATGAGAGAGCTGAATTGAATGTTCATTCCCAACGACTGTCTGAGCACCGATAGACTGCAATTAATGAATCGAAGCTTTCCCAAAGGTGCAATTGTCTTTGTGGCATTAGCGCACACTAAGTTATGATTTTGTCGGTTAATTAGATTTGTTTAGTAATCGAATATAAACTGGCAAAAAGGACACTCTCTACTCGATTTGAATGGGATAAGGCACTTCTTATTTGGCTTGATTGACGGCACTGTTGGCACGATTATCGTTATTTACTATAATCACGAGCACAATTATTCACTTCTCAATTGTCATTGCTGACTGAGTTTGGGTCTGTCCGATCGCCTGTGCACAAACGTAAATTCTGCAGTGAGCGGTTGGCCACTGTGACAGTCAATGATGCAAACGATCGCCCCTTGCGGTTTGCAACAGTTGACTTGTTTTTGAACACCTTTCGATTGACAGTTTGGCTCGCCAACAAGCCAGTCAATTTGTGCACTTCTGAGGCGAAACTCAACCATTACTAATTAGCCTCTTCAGTGGCGGTTATTTTGGGCGTCTTCATGCGTTCATTGATGACTCACGATCATTACTGTTGCTACCTACCCTCCACTCTTCACTAGATGTTAGTCTTTTGTTTGTCTTGCCATTTCTCTATGGTAACAAAAGCAACAGTTTCCAAGTAATTATACAATATGACCGTTTCCGATTTGAATTTAGCTATTCAGACATCACTGCAAATTTGCTTATTGGGCTTCGCAAGAGGAATTTGCTATATTAACTTAATACTAGTCGTTAGTTGATTTGCTTCATTGTCACTTATTTCACCTTGACGACAATAATTTTTATGTGTCTGAGTTTATCCATTCTCTATAATTTCAAAGTGATTGTACTTACGCCCACTGATACCTCACAAAGTGACTAATTTGTAACCGCAATTAGTGCAGTGATGTAGCATTCGCATTTGGACACTCGGCATATGCAGGTATGCATCTCTAATCGATTGATCCAAATGGTTTGCGCCCATTGTCAACTAAGTGGTTGTGCTTCGTATTCAGTTTGTCGATGTGGTCTCAAGCAATTGTCCGTTCTTGCATAGGTTTTTGTTGCACTTTGTCCAGTCAAATGTTAGATTGTTTGCTCGTTTTGGTGTTTGTGCAGTGAGATTTTCTTTGGTTGATTGACGGACAGATTAGATAGTCCGAGTGAATAGTCTCGGTGTGAATGGATGCCATGTGAAGTGGACACAACGGAAAGACCGTCAGCAGTGGCACTTCTGCCAACTGACTACATCGCCATTTGAGCGCCATTCAACAAGTGCAAACTCGTTTCACATAATTGAGTTAACTTGTGATTGCAATTATTGGCCAAATTAATGCAAATCTGGTTCATTAGTTGTGCCGTCACTCTCACAATTGTCTATTATTTGCATTTGCATTTGTCAAAACCGGTTGTGGTGTTCGATGTCGGCCATTCTTGGTTGGACATAGTTTGCACCAGCACTAAAACCGTTGTTCACTTGCCTGTTGGATATTGGAAATCGATCGGCAGTACTCTGCGTGGGAATTGACGTGTGCCCGACTTGTTTCGAAAAGGGCCGTCTAGTGGAGCGTCCCCGAAGGTGTCGTATCACTTAAGCTTGTCACTTTTATGAATTTATGATGTTCAATCTAGTGAGCACATCCTGTGTCATCATTTTACCTCGCGGCCAATTCGTTCACAACACACGTATCATCGTTAAGTGTAATTTGCTTATTGAGTCACTAAACAGGAGCACTATTTGTAATGTACCATAAAAGAATGTATTAACACTGAGAAACCCTTTTTTCTGTTCATGAGAAGGCCAGCTGAACAGGTGTAGTCTTCTTGACAAGGAAATGAACACTTGCACTTTAATTCTGTAATCAACAAGTGGCCATCACTTAGTGTCTGTTTGTCTCGAGAATTCAATTTTACAACTCATTGGTGGATTGGGCAGTAAGCAATGTGAATATTGTGGGCATCACTAGTGGTCATTGTGTTTACTGTTGCCTAAATCGGACTCTGGCCAATTTACAATGGCGATTTGTTACTGGGCTCTGTTCGGTGAAACTGTTTCCTTTGGTTGGCAAATTTTCTTGCCTGAAGAGAAAGCGCTCGTTTACACTTGATCAAAGCAAACTCGATTCATTCCGACCAAAGAGGCGGTGATGGCTCGGATTTGGCCGCAGTATTGAGCCAAGCAGACCGTGACATCAATGGCTAATTTAAGATCACTTGGTCCAACAATCAACACACGCAAAGAGGCTGTTTTGCCTTTTTATCGCCACTTAATTAATTGCTCCTTTGCATTGCGGCATTAATAATCTATGCAAAACAGACACGTAGATGCCATTTGAAATGGATGCCATTTCATTATTTTATTAGTGCACTACGCGGCACTATTCATATTTTGCACCAGCACGGATCCTTTACAATTGTCTATTTGCAATTGAAATTTTTCACTCTGAAATATTCTAGCACACAATAGGAATGTTTGCAGTACCGAACAAAGACAAGTAAATTTAGAGACTTTCGAGATTTGTCTTTATTGCCACCGATTCGGTCTGCGACAAACAAAGCAGATATAGTTTGCATTGTTTGCTAGTGCGCTTAATTAGACTGAGGCTCGCCAAGTGTCTTTTGTGGCGTCTTTTCGTTCCAAATCCGAAAATATCTGTCTCTGCAAGATTAATCGTATAGCTTCGCTCATCTTCCATCGACATTACAACGTTAGACCTATTCGGCGTTAAATGGCTTTAATTGGCAAACTAACGCTCTCCTCGCTGTGATATTATTGTTTTCCTTCGAATTAAGTTCTGGCTCACAATAAACTGTCACAGGCCATTTAGGATTGACTGTTACAGTGCTTCAGTTAATTGATACTCAAACTGGTAGTGGACAGATTCGATCTCAATTACACTAGCCAGAATTGGGCTATTTGCTTGTATGATTGTCAGCATTGAATTGTTTTGGGAAACTGTGCAATGTTTATGCCCAAGTGGCCATTACTGCAGTCAATGTCAATTCGATCGTGATCGGCGATCACTGATCAACTTCAGTGTAATTGTTTCGAATCAATGTTTTTGTTTTTGGACCGAGTTTGTGCGGGCCTTCCTGTGTAGTGCGCACAAGTGCCATTACCAGCGATGTTTGCAACCGAATGTATTTTAGTGCAAAATTGAATGCTCAAAGTGCACCACTTGCCACCATGACAACAATGTAAATTAGCAATAATTAAACAATCTCCTCTAATGGCTCTTTTATGACGATGTCAGTGGCGGAAGTCATCTCTCCGATCATGTTTGGTTCTTTGACTTTGTCACAATAAAAGAATGTTTTTACTCGAAAATGTGTGTTGAATTGTTCGGTGCCCGATCTGTGGCATTCTAAATATAACATTTGCACTATTCGAAATGATAAATAATAACTTGATTATGACGAGGCCATAAATGATAGAGCGAACTGCTGCAAAATGACAAGATAAGCGGGCAAATTGTCTCTCGGAAAGCGTTAAGAATGGGCGTCACAGGCGAGTACTTCTAATTGAGTTGTTATTGTGCTTCGAGGGAAACGGGTGACTCAGCCGATGTGCCGCTAACACTGAATTCACTGAATTGCCGGTTTACAATGCCGCCGATGTGGAATTAGCCAGACAATGTAAGGGCAGACATGTGCGCTGATGAAACCGATGCCACGATGCAAGTGATATTGGACAGACGGTCCTGAGGACATCTATTTTTACTTGCAATAATGCTCGAATAAAGCTCCATTATGCCTGAATGCAACCACTGGAATATCGAAAAGCGCCAAAGTGCACCACAATCCTCTGCTCCAGATTGACAAAGCCAACAGATTAATGCTCGAATGTTCAAATGCTCCACTCACAGCATTGTCAGTTCATCAACAAGCGGCATCATTTGTAATAAAATTCTTGAAAATATTTCTATTTTTTGGTTGCGGCTCGATTCGCGTTGGCATTTTGCTGGCATTAAATCGAGTTATTTTGGAGTGAACATGTGCCTCCAAACACAATAGGCCGAGTGAACGATCATGAAGAGCCACACGCACTAGTGACTAGTCACCTCCAAGTAGTCAGCAGCCAGTGATGCGCACTTGCCAGTTCGCACTGCAGTCGGGTTGTTCGGGCCAATTGTAGATGAGCAGGATTGCATTGGGCCGCAATCGATTTATCTATTTACTTACTTGTAGGCACAAGCCACTAGTTTACTTCCTCTGGGTGTAATCTCCATTTGTGTCATTTTTGCTCTAATTTTGGGCTTTGCACAATAAACGGTTGGGCTAGTATAAATCTATTTGCATTATTGCCAATATATCGACAGGCAAGACAAATTCGGTCTTAAGCAGCTGTTGATGTCAAAGAAAAGAAATGCCACATTTCGATTTGGACCGATTTGCGATCGAACCAAGCGGGTGAACAGGCACTCATTGTTGCCTTAGAGCGGACCAACTTGTCACACCCAAGTTGGTCCCTATCAAGATGCTTTGCGGACCAAGTGAAAGTGAAGTTTCCTCTGCTTGCCAATCGGTCTAATCTTACGCATCGCATTGCACGATCGAACGAACTCAATCGGATCACCTTTATGCGTTAGTAGGACAACCTAGTTGAGTGCTGCTTTCTATTTCGCTGGACCGTGCTTGTGACCTCTTTTGTGCAAAGGCTCAGTGAGTGTTAGCAGCGAACAACCCTTGCTGCCTCAACTCGTCTTGGTCGCATTTTGTTGTCGGCATCTCTTCTCCGACACTACTTAGCTCGATGATAGCCTTGGCACTACTCTCGTTATTGGCTGGGCCTTTTTCGCAGCGTGCTCACTGCACTTGGGTGCAAATCATTGCGAACGAAAGGAAGAGCGAAAGTAGGTCTAGGTGAATGGCTTGCGTTGGTTGTCTCCCAACTAGTCAATCTGTGACTAAGGTGAAGTGCACTCACCAACCCTCCTCACCTTTGCCATCACACTCTTTCTCAGCATCTCATTTCATGTTCAGTTTCCCTTTCGTTGTGTTCTTCAGAACGGTAAATGAAATTTTAGTTCAAGGAAAAAGATCGCAATGGACATCTGTTCGGAGTAACAGTAGGGTTAGCGAGAGGAGGAAACGATCGAGATGTGAGCAAATGCGGCATTGGCTCACTTCAAACCATCCCGAAGACTAATCTAGCCACTAGTTGGTCGGGAGCAGTCGACCACGGACTACGAGCTCACTGACGAGTCAATTCAAGTGACAATTTGTGTTTGAACGGCATGCAGCACCGTCACTCTTGTGGCGACACACTTGACACCACTGACCAGTGAAAGCAGTCATTTGACCAGTCTCACCTGTGACTAGAAAGCTGTCACCACTTCATCCTCGCCACATCCTGACCAGCGAGGCACCTCGTATTGCCCTTTGATCACAACCAATCCCGCGTATGTGCATCAATTAGTGAGCTAATCGGTGTTTAGTCTGGCCAGTCGCGACCAAATGGTCGCTGTGCACCAGTGCAGTACTGCTCGATGCCCATTTTCCCATCACGTCACTAATCGTTCGATTGCTAATTGCAAGTGCTCTCCACGTTTTGATTTCTCTCAATTTCTTCTCTTGTTTCGACCTACATCAGTGTGCTTGACGCTGCTATACCAGTTTGGTAGCAGTTGGCTTTGTGTTATTGAGTTTCGATGAACCGAGCCATTAAATTGTATCAAAAGTGCCATTTATTAATCGAACCAAGAATGGAGTGCATTGAGGTATGTGCAATTATTGTCAATAAAAAATAACCAACCACAAAGGCAAACAGAGCACACATTAAATCGACTAGAGTCATTAAGCGTGGATGACTGTCGTCATTTGCATATGTTGCAATAATTATTTCGAGAATGTGCTCTAAATTGTAAGTCCTTTCTGTCAGTTCAATGTTTAATGTTTCCTTAGGTTGAGCTTATGCTAAGAATGGCTCTGTTGGTAGCAGTTTGACCATTCAAGTGGACGATGCTTGACAGCGAGGGCCGCACTGCATCTATTTTGCCATTTGGCCGAATTGTTGATTGGAGCAAAATCCATATTTGTCCTTCTCTCCAACTACAGCAGCAGTCGATTAGTAAAATCACATAGTGCTCACATAATCAGTGGCAATATCCACTCTAATGGCTGTATGCTGCTACTTTTGTAGCTAGTTGCCCATTACTTGACATTAATTGGTCGAATAAAATTATTTTACATTTTACAGACGAACAAGACACGATCATATGGACAGTTTGAATAAACACTCTGGTTTGACTTGCATTTGTTGCTACAATTGGCTTTTTTGAATGAAATCTAGAGAGCCAATTGGTGAAACCAAGTTTGAAATGAGTTGATGTGCAGTTACTTAATGAGAACCCTTCCGAGCAACCTTTCGGTGATCACTGATCAGTTTGTGTTTATGATCCAGTTTGCGTTCATCTCCATCAGGCATGTTTATTTTACTAGAAAATGTAAACAAGTACCGAAGCATGGCTTGGCGATACCTATCGATGATGTTTCCCTGTCGATTGTTTCCTTTGCTTTCCGCAGTGGCCAACCAAATGAAGTCAATTTTGTCATTTGCCGATTGTTGCTGTTTGTTCGATTGCCCGTTGAACTCTGGCAGTCTCAGTCGTTAGAATGTCATAACTGGCTCTGTTGATTGTTTGGCCAATTTATTGCGTCCATGTTTTGACTAGTTTGCTCATCATTAATATACTTTAAATCATATCCACTGCCATGAGTTTACACAAAATTTGACAGAAATTACCGAGATTGACTCTGGCGGAGGCGAGTGAGCTTGAGCTCGACCACCAACATAATCCAAACAGAACGTTCATCGCATTTCGGTGGCATTCGCACCGAGGATTTAGCTCTCTAGTCCAATAATAACAAAGGCTATAAAGTGGAAATGGCAAGAAACTGAATACAGCGCGAAATGGGCCACACAGAGACAGTGGTGCACTAGTGAGGTCTACCTTGGAAAGCGACTTTCGCCGTTGCTTGGTCTCAATGGACTGGCCAAAACCAGGCCAATGGCTACCTCAACAACCGATCCTTGGTCGCATATTTGCCTTTAATAAAAGATCATTTGGTTGTAAAAATTGTTAAATTTGGTACACTTAGCTGACTTGTACGCCAGTTGACTAGAGCAACTAGACCTACTGGGCCATTTGTTCGAACATGGTAGTCAATGGCGAACCGGTTGGGTCCATTATTACTGTCCAGTGCAATGAATTGGACTAATTGTGCTGACCAGTGAGTGAATAATTCAATAATTACCTCGTCTGCCTGTGGCATCGCAATTCTCGAGCGATAGAGCCTGTCTAATTTTAATCGCGCGGCAACAAAGCGAATTAGTAATGTGGCACATTTGGTATGCTTAATAGAAATAAAGCAAATTCAAAGCATGAAATATGAAAATAAATTATTCTCCAGGCACTGAGAAGTCATTCAGCCAGCGCGGGCAGCCAAACAATAGCGAAGATGCACAGATTCATTGTGCGCCAGTGCTTTCTCACCCCTCTTGATGGATAGCTGGCAGTGCAAACCAGTGGCAGTGCACAACGAGCAAAAGGCACAAAATGTGAGTCTATTCGTATTTGAGTTGTATTTTGTCTGGCAAGACAATATCTCCTCAACACGCAGCATGTCTGCATTTAGCATCGTTTACATCGTTTTGTCATCTCGTCTCCCACCGCACACACGCGGCCACAATTAATATTTGCTTGCAAACAAAGCGATCTGTCTAAAAATAATTCTTCAAAACTCATATTTGCCCACGGTTAGACACACTCGAGCTGACCTGGTCAACTCACCTCACCGGACCCGACCAGAATGACTACACCTGTTGGTGTACTGTGTTGTTTCTCTTCGCGTTTGCCTCTGTCCAATTGGTTCAACTTTGGACCGGTCTCTTTTGATAGGAGTGCATTTGCTGAACACTGAATGTTTCTCAATAGAGTGATTTATCGATATGCCCAGTGGTCACTTGGCATGCATCAATTGCACTGCGGTTATTTTTCCATCGGGCTCGTCAAACCTGTGACGGAATCGAGTAGTATGTGCTTTCTGTGGCAAACTAGTTGGTGGCGAGATGGCTTCGATCAATTGGACTCTTTGTAATCGCGGACAGTCCGTAGGGTGAGTAGCAAGCAACACATTCACCTATCTACAAGTCGGTGGCATCACGCTCACTTTATTCCATTTCGACCGAAAGCTTTTGTTTCCCAGCGAAGTGTTGCCGTGTGTTTATGATGGAGCTTTTTGCAAATTATCTTGCCTAGCTACTGATTTTGTAAATATTTCTGTTTCGGCCGTTTGTTTCTGCCTCGAACGTGGTCGTAATGATTGCAATGCGATTTACCGACTGGCCAGACAAGATGGCAATTGTCTGCCTAATGACATTTACTTTACCATCCATTGGTCGAATCGAAATGTCCTGACGTTGTGTAGCATCAGTGCACTTTACACGTGTACACTTAGTGGTTGGGCCAATTAAGACTCAAGACATATCATCTTGCGTTCAATTAAATCCGCTTTATTGCTCAGTACTGCGCACGACGCGCAATGGCACTTTGTTACCGCTTATTCACTCGACCCTCGTCAAGGTGCGCCATTAAATCAACTGAGCACGTTCACCTCCATTTGCATGTTCGCTATTGTGCATGAGTGCGGCGTCTCACAGCTAGCTGCGAGAGTGACCTGCTCATTGCCACCGTTCTCACTGCACTGATCGAAGCCATGACCACTTGGCACTTGCTATGAGGTGCGCTGTCACTCGGTACCGCTTGCTAGTGACCACTTGTTGCAAGTTACGCAATCTGCCATTTCACAGTGCACATGTCCACCCAGGTCTTTGCTTATTGGCCCAAATATACTGTTCGGTGGTGTTGTCTGTTCTGCGGGAGCAGTGACACTTAATGAGACACTTACTCTATTGGCCATTATCGATTATTGGTCTTTCTGTTTGATTACATTCCAATTCCAATTGGACTTATTGCTAGTATTGAGGTGTAATTAAGAGTAAATCAAAACCAAATTACGGAGTGAAACGAAACAAGTCGATTATGAATTAGCTTCATGCATGAAATAGATTGACTTTATTGTCTCTGACCGAATTGTCTCTTTGTTCGAGATGAATCAACACACAGTTGAGCAGCCACACCGCTCACTACTGCAGTGTACCAAGGGAGCACCACCACAGTCATTACCTCCATTGCCGTGATTGTTATCGCCACTGTCACCGTTGAATTAATTTAATTCGCGCCAAGAGACAATAATTAATGGCACTTTTCTTCTAATTTTAATTCTTGGCAAATATTTTCATTTTAATTGCCGTGCGCGCGTTATTGAATCGTTTGAGTCATTTTGGCCACAATCGAGTGCTGTTTGAATCGGTCACTGTCGTCAGTGCTTTTGTTGTCTTCATGCAAATGCAAATATCTTAATGAAGTGCAGCCAACGGATGGCATTGTGGAAGGCTCATTCAGTGCAGGTGTTTTGTTTCATTCGTCTCATAAATTAAGACTCATTTCTCAGTGATCTCGCCTTCTAATCTGCCCAGTCCGCAATGGCAATCTTTTCATGGTGCAGCACCTTTGTTTGTCCTTTGCGATCTACACCCAATGATTGTCGATTAGAGCGACTGGACGAGTCCAATTAATTAGCATAACAAAGCACACCACTGACCAGACCTGCCTGGCTCACCATTACTTGTGCACCACTCGAGCTTGTCGGTGCCGTTGAGAGGATGCGTTGGTCGTGGCCCGCCATTTGCTGTACTGGCCCTAATGGGACCTTTTAGTCAGGAAATATAGCAATAATGTGCCATCGATAGTAACAGGCCGTGTTCGCCTTAGCAGCAGGGCCAATCGCATACCGATCGGTTGGACCATGTGTCGATGATGATTCGATGAGCTCATGATGGTCCTTGTATGGTCTCATACCATTTGCCATCTCAGGGACTCAATTTGGGGCACTTTCGGGCAAGTTCAATGGGAAGTGAATTGCTCGGTGCAATATAAAGAAATTAATTTAATACCTTTTGTCACAAATGGACAAATTGGAGTTGAATCGCGGAGATGGCCATTAAGCTTGTCCTGGGGCGCATTAGTCAAAACTGACAAGCCGAGTGACATTTGTGTGGCATTGGTCGTTCTCGTCTTCACTTGGTTCGCTCTTTTGTGTGGTCGGTCTTCCTCGGCTCTTTTTGGTCCGACGGTAACGGTCTGAGCTGAGGTAGTCGAGACATCTGTCAAAAATTGACAATTGACAGTGTTTTATTGGCAAATTATGTAAAATGGAGCAGGCACCCAACTCAACTCCACTCAACTCCCAACACATAACACATAATTTATGACACACTGTTCCATAATGAAACTCACTTTCGGCCTCAATGTCCAATTGAATTTTGTAATGTTTCCACTGGCCATACGCACTGTTCCACTGTGTAATTATTATGATAATTTGTCACAATTACCGAGCATGATTTTGGCCCAATTGTTTGCCGGGCATAAATCTGTCAACTACAGATGAGCACTTGGCCATTTAAGCATTTCTTGGTCCTCCAGGATCGAATCGACTTGACAGAGTGACACATCGTGTCATGTTCAACCGAACGTGAACCCGTCAATTGCTTTCTCCAACTGTTGAATGCGAAGCAAAACAACCAAAATTGGTCCGTTGTGAATTAAAACTTTATTTAGAGAATATTGTCACCGACCAGACAGTTCGAGTGAATTGTTCGGTGAATAGAAATAGCTACAACTGCTTTCCACAATCGGACAAGTTATCAAACACCTATGTTCTCTCGGCTGATGGCATCGATTATTAGTGCTCGTTGGGGATGAGGCCAAGAGATTACTATCCGGATGGAGGGATCGAACTCGAAATCGTGAGATATTTGATGTCATTACGTTATGAATCAATAAGCGAGCTTTGGGAGATGAGAGGGCAAGTGAGATTGGCTCGATTGACGAGAGGAGCAGCTCGATAATAGCCGAAGAAGACATAATGAGAGCCATTATCTCGAGACATGAGTAAATTCTGCTGGCCCAACAAGCACCAATGTTATTACCACTTTGGCTCGGTAATAATAGTCAATGCATTCGAATGGTTCGATATATGCACCATTATCGGTGATCTCAGCCAAATGATAGCGTTTTCCATTGATTTATTATTCTATTTAATGCGCTTTCCAAGGTAAATTGATAAAATATTACATTTGCCATCTTGTGGCCTTCTCAATTTGACCAAACGGTGCCGATCGAGAGAACGAATGTGAACACTAGCATAAGCAGTGCAATCTGTTGCTCTGTTATTACTGTCAATTTAGATTCTCCACTCGCTAGTCAGGCACTGGGATTCCACTTTACACGGCTTTCTTCACGGCTGCCACTTGCCATGTTGCAAATACTGAACCAGTATACCGACCAAAGGTGGCCCACGAAGGGCCGATGCAGTGGATCAAATCAATGCGTAATGATGTGACAATGAGCAAATGACATTCTTGACTTCTCAACTTGCCAATGATCACGCCAATTAGTGAAACCAATTGTTATGACTAGTCTAAAGCGATACTTTCTCACAGCAAGTCGGGGCATCAATAGTGTTCTTGATCTGGTCAGAGCGAGTTTATTGACTTTTCTGTGTCTGACAGTGGCTTCACTAGCTTCGGTGGCTTACCTGTAGCAATCTAATTGTTGGTAATTATGGTCTGTGCAGGACCACGACCCGTTCAGGTGTCAAGCGCACTTGTGCTGGCTGGATTATTTGTTTAGTGTGTCACTTCGCTGTCCACTGGCGGTACTCTCCCCTTTAGCTTTATCAGTGGTGCAGTTAGTCACTTTTGTGAATTGATCTGCGATACGTTGGCGAGGCAGCCATCCGTACGTGCCACGCAATGCCCTCCCTCTCACAGGCTGAGGTGAGCACTACCGTGGCTACCTTAGCTCAAATTATCTATATATAGATTGAGACCGCCTTTTTGCCTGGCTCAAACGTCGGTCTGTCAGTGAGAAGCAAGTTACCATAACTCGCCAGTAGTGCGGCAACACTCGGTGGCTGCCGCTGGCTCTGTCGCCTGAGTTTGATCAGCAAGTATTGGCCTTCCTTCATCAAACCGCTACCCATTGAACCATGTGAGATGACAAGCTCGTCTCCCATTTGTCACCCTTCAAAGACCCAAGTGCATTACCAAAGTGTTACCTTTACTGCAATCTAATCCAGTTTGTTTCTTGTTTGTGCCTAAGTGTTACTCAATCTCATCACAATAATCTCTCTGTTTGTTGTATTCACATCATTCCATTCAGTTTATCTTTGTGGGCCAGCATTCATCCACTCACCTGTTGATGCCCTTGTCCACAAGTCGATCAGCTGATTGATCTACTCTTCACCTCTTCCACGGACAATATGCTCACAGCGAATCACGCTTTATTGTCAACCAGCTCCAACCAAACTAGCAACTTGTCACTGACAGCGTGTAATTATCTCAGTGCTTCTCACTGTCACAAAATGTCCCATATGCCTTCGTTGACTGCCAACAACGTGCACAAATCGAGTGCGGACAACCTCAGTGATTCTGTTGACATAGTTTCTGGAGTGCAAAGTTGCGAAAGTTCTCCAGTCCCAAATGATGCTGTCTTCAATGAACCAAGTAAATATGACCAAGTGTTTTGTGTTTCACTTTCTTCGCTGTGCTGATCTATGATTTCTTTTGTTAGTGATCACAGATTCTGATTTTACAAATTTTACCTCTGCACTTTGCCGTAATAAACGAAAAAACTTTAAACCTCGTTGCCTCGCCGATGAAAACCAGAACGAGGCTGAAATTGTTGACGATAGCAAAGAGTTTAACTTAACTTCTTCTGACCCCTCAATTTCCATTGAGCAGGTCGTATCTGAAAAATCAGCGGAAAATAATTTAAGTTTGATTACCGATTCTAGTCCCAACATGGCGGATTCTATAATGAATGAGTTAATGTCGAATATAAGCAAACAGACATTTGCCAATGGCAAACTTGATCAACCACTCGACCTCAGTCAACAAGAACAATTGCAAAGAAGCAAACAATTGGCTGAATTTCTATTTTTGAAAAATATACGAAATTTTTCCGTATTGTATCCTCATCTATCGAACATCTCGCCCAATTTGTTCTTGCAATCGCTCGACGACAATTTAGCCTCTGAGAATTCAAGTAAAGAGGCCTCAAACGACAATCCTTCTATGTCTGCACAATCTGACCAAACCGAAGTGGAATCAGAGCAATCCTCAATCGAGCATCTATTTCAGTTGTACAGTTTGAACAGAGAACACTATTTGAAAGTTTTGCAACAAGCCAAGAACGGCCAAGAGAGCGCAGAGTCAATGGAGCTTGCAAGTATGACCCGTAAGTTGATCTAATAATCGATTGTTTTCCATATTTGCTTTACTAGATGCTTGTTCGTATCATTAGTTAGCACTCTTTCCAATCGGTACGAATTTACAGCGATCTACTTGTTTTGCTTGGCTTACTTTATATAGAGATTATTATATTAGGCTTGTTTGGCGCCGTTATGAATGAGTGATTCGAGTTTAGATGCCCACTAAAGAAACAAACTAAGGCGCCGTCTTTAGTTTGCCTGTCCTATTTTCGCCACTTATAGTAAGAATTGTGTACTCTTTTTGAGTGCTAATTTATTTGTAGACGAGAGGTCCATGGAATAGATTCTTTTTGATTATAATCGATTTGCCTGCTTTGATTCGTTTCTGATCAACAATTTCTTGCTTTCCTAGCCATTTCAACTCTTTACTACCTGTTGTTGTGCATTTTACTACATTTAGATCATTATTACTGAATTGACCTCAGTGCAGACTATTTTACTGGCTGTAATTACCAATAGCATTACGGATTCGTCTTACCATCGCTGCCAGTTGGTCGAGAATCGAGTCGATTTAAATCGAAACTCGGTTTGGTTCGTTGTTTGATTTACGAGGAATTTATGATTTGCTTTGGCCAACAAACCAAATGGCATTGTCTCGCCTGTCTGAAAGATGCATCAAATGTCTGTGTGCACGCACATGTCTGCAATTCGGACTCATTTACAGAGACACGAATTTCACATGCATTAGTAATATAATTTACGCGCTCTGTCGGTAATTATGATCATTACCTTGATTATCGCTGGCTGTAGTCTTCTAATTTTTCGTCTTTTCATCTCCTTGTCATCAATTGGTATAATCACCGCTATTAGGACGAGCATCACACTGGCCAGACAGACATCGGCAATGGCGGTGACTGTCTTTGCATTTGTTGATGCTTACGTTAATTAATAACTTATTTTATTACGGCCAACATTGTCTATATTATTGTGATTTTATGTTGGTTGTCCATATCGATCTTATTCCATTTAATCAGTTCAGTTTCTATGACCAACTGTTGCCTCTTTGTCAGCTTGTATGCATTGCAATGTTAACTCTAACAGATCTTAGCATTGGCAGCACAGCTTGCAATCACTCTGCCTGCACCTTCTTTCCATGTCGATTCGATGGATTCTCGGTGTTTGTGCGCACAAACTCAAATTAATTCACTTTCCATTCGACATCATTAGCATTAGGCAATTGTCATCGCTCAAGGGCAATTAGAGAACATTTCGGGGCAAAATATAGAAATTGTAAACTTAATTGCTCTGTCTGTTAGTTTGGTCTTTGTTTGCCGAAAACTTATCGTCGCTTTGTCTTATCTGCCTTTCCCACTGAGGCAAATTTATGACTTGTCTAATATTCATTTTAATTTGCAGTGCCACTTTGATTACATTGCAATTTCAGACTGACTCTCAGTCTATATATTTCACAAAATATATTCTGTTGCCTAACACCAATTGGCACTAATTTGATTATCCAACTGGTTTACATTTTGGATGCCGGTAAACAGTAGCCGGTTGAATAACAGCCTCTCAATATACAATCAGACAAAAAATGGGCAAAATAATATAAATCTATTGAGTTCTAATTGGAGTATGCAGAATGGCTGAGTGTTGCTTCGCATTTATTATCATTTGAATCCATTAGTGTTAGTCAGGTTGGTAATGACCCGTCTGGTGACGAGCTGCGTGATTGCCATTCATTTGATGGCAACATATTAAAATTAGTGGATGGTAATTTCGCTCAAAAAATGAGGAATATGCAAAGTGGACACGTCCGTCGTTGTTGATATATTGCAATGTTTGCCTAATGAAACCTATCGATGCGTTTGGCGCAGTTGTTGGCTGTGCGGCATGTCATTTCGAGCCATCAATACGATTATTACGATTAGGACTCGTTTGTCTGGGTGCATGTTTTACATGGTCAGATTGTTATCCAGAGTTGCGGCCAGTGGAGGTAGCGTTTGGTTGGCCAATGCCGAGTGGCACCAAGCGAGCTGATTGATTTTGTGGCCTCTCGCCAATTTGTCCGGGAATAAATCGAATAATAAGCGAATGACAATAAGTAAATATTTGCGTTCGGAATGGTCCCGATGCAGTAATGCCAACAATCGATGTGATGGCCAGTTATCGAGGCTTTTGTGGCAATAATTATAGTGCGCGGTGGCAGCATTCGATCTTGCTGCCTGTCGCTCACTGCCACTCAATTGCCGGTTGTGCAGCTTTCTATTTCGCAGTTCACTCGCTCTGGAGCTGCACTGATTCGATGGCAGCACACTAATTACCTGCGCCATGCATCTCTCGTTTTATTGTAAAATCACTTGGAAATATTAAATTAATTTCGCTTCATTATTACCTCCATTCGGTTTGATGCCAAATCGATCGGTCAATTGTTGCTTCTTCACTGTCTGTCAGACTGCATTCTTAGCTGCCCAAGGCCCACAACAGATACTTTTGCCTACTGGCCAGTCCATTATTTGCCATGTTGATTACGCAAATTCAAAAGAGCAAATTCGATGACTAATGGCTTCCACTAAAGAACTGGAACTAGTCTACGAACTCGTTGCCAGCATTACATCTATTTAATAACAAGGATGATGGCAGAATTGAATGATCGCCAATTGAAGTTCACTTCGATTTGCTTTACATTTTGCGCACCACAGCACACGCTCACTCCACTGGAGGGACATTTAATTATGATAATCACATTAGATTCGGCCCGATTGCTCGATAAATCAACAGACACAAAGTGGCCATCGCTCCTCAGTTACCACAGGCCAACTGAGAATTCACGCAATACGCGACCCTTCCAATATGACCAGATAATATGCTGATGCATTGTCGCGATGAATGCACTACTTACTGAATTTATTATAGATATGATCCAAGACGGCCAATTATACACCGAACATGTACTACATGCTCTGGTTTGGCTACTTCCAACTTGTCAAGGCGTGTATTGTCTTTCTAACGGAGTAACTTATGTTAGTGCAGCTTACGATGGCTGCCTGGAGAAAGGTAGAATGTCATGTTGTGGTGTGAGTACCTCATTGATTGCTTCAATTGAAACCTACTTAAGTTGTGTTCGGTTGGATAATAAATAGGAATTTGGCCCAAACTACACTACTGTAGACAGAGACAAGATAATTAAATTAAAATTGATTTACTTTCTCCTAAATAAAAAGCAGACAAACTTTGGGCAAAGTTAAGTCACGAAATTTATCAATTATATTCCAAGTCAAATTTGAGTCAATTTGGGACTTTTTAATTATTCTAATTGTAATTAATTTATAAGTTGTCTTACTGTCGAGTGAATAATTACAGTTTGTCACAAGGTTGCGTTATGATTTTCTTTGCTTTGATTGATTATTTTCAATTGAACTGGCTCGGTGGCACAGTGCAGTGACATTGTCTACTAATGATCATGCTGATCAATTATTCACTTATTCAGCCAGCCGCCATGCATTGTCAACCGAGCACCGCCACCGAACAGAGGTATACTCCCGCAATTCCATATTGCCATTGCCACCGACCTCTCAGTTGAGCACACGATTGCCAACTCTTTCTCGCGTTTCAAAGCGTTCTCCTGCTGCCTGTTTGCGTCTGGACAAACGGTGATGATTGTTCTCACAAGTTTATTCCAATTGTCATTCCATGCCTACTTCACAGATTGATATTTTGCAATATGTACGCTGTCGAAGGAATCGATGGAGCAGCACAAGCGATGAGCAGTTCGAGAAGCGAATGTGAATGAACTAATTGCTGCGGGCAGATGTACCTCGACAAGTGGATGCATTCGAGGCATTATTAGGTTGTTATGACTTGCATTGTTTCCTATGCACGATTACTCCAAACGTGCTCTTAGGCAAACACTTGAAGTGATGTGCATTGTGAGGTGCACTTGGCGTCGTTTTCGGCCTAAAGATGACCAGTTGGGGTGAGACTAGTGCCGATTCGAGCCAAGTGAGCACTGAATTGGTCCGAGCAAGAATGTTGAGCTAACTAAACGCTTGCACCGATGGACAGTGGAGCTAAAAACAAAGCCAAATCGAAGTGGCCAAATTGCGATCCACATCGAGAACGCGATGTAGTTTGACAGCAACTTTTTCCTGCCACTGCCACTGATGGTGTTGCTTTGCTTTGTCTGTCCAAATGATTTGCTCAAGTCTCGCCAAAAGTAAGAACTATTTGTGCAAAGCCTGTAGAGTAGCATTGTTTGTGTAATTTATTAATTATGATTTAATTTTCATTTTATTATTTGTTTGTCGATTCAATCTGTCTCATCTGCAGTAATAATGGCAGCGTCTGTCTGAACCAACAAAGAGTTAATTTATGACAGGCCAGCCAGACAGCGGCCAAATAAAATGGAAATAATTGCCACAAGAAGTGGGCCCAAATGGAATTGAATGTTTACTACAAATTATGACAAACTCAAGCATGATAACAATAAATATTGCTGCTGCCTTGTCTTATATTGCTATCAAGGGATGGCGAGTGTAAGTGTGTTGCGATGTGCTCACTTCAATGCAAAAATCACATAAAACGCAGAGAGAATGTTTACAGTAGATGAAAAGGTAGATGAAGAATTTGAATAGTAAAAGGCAAAGCAAGATAAATTATGGAATTAATGACGTGGGAAATCTAAGCAGGCAGGCAAACGGCTAACGAGTCGAGCTACCGTGCCGCTATTATTACTGCTCCACTCTCTTGTTCACAGGGTGCGCGGTGGCCAGTGGACACGGCACTGCCGTGGCTCGGTCACCCCAGTGCCTCCATGTACTTCCCGAGAGGTGTAAATCGATGTGCCCGATCTGGGTCGCACGTTATTCCTACTAATCGGCGATATCGCTCACTCTAATCGCATTCTCGACTCGACACTTTTTGAGCATTTGTTTGCAGCGCCACTGCGTTAAACAAACACTCATTGAATGGTTGTCTCGCTTGCCCGAGGGTCACCATTTGCTACCTTATCTCACCGAAAGACATAAATTTTGCATAAAAATGCACTTTTATCGATTGTCATTACCTGGAAGTTTTGTAGATTGTCACATTTGTGAATTGTTGGCAGTATGTCTCTGTTTCTTTTCACTAATCTTTTGGTGTGATCAATTTCTCTGCAATAGCGACAATTTGCACTCGATTCCAATGATCGCACTCACTCGACATACGGCTTACTAAATGACCGATTAGGCGGCTAATTTGTTGCTTTCGAGTGGTGTTGACACTTAGCAATAAGACTGCTTTGTTTGGTCTTTGTATACTCGAGTCGTGTTTTCTCAGTTTCATTTGTCTACACTGGACTGAGTTCATATTAAGTAAACTCAAGCATTTTTGACTAAAATGATTCTAGCCCATGTTCTCTTTTGGATTTGTTCTTACTTAAGAACTAATAGTTTATTAATGACTGGGATGTTATTTAACAATGCCGCTCTTGCAGGAAACGACATGTCGGATGACCAAGAATCTCAGACATCTTTACAAGAGTCATTAAGCAAAGGTGCAAGTGATTGTCACGATCTCTCAATAGACCCTAACGGGGACAATAGAAACGAGAATGCCGCCAAAACTATTGACATTGAAAAGTTGAAACAACTGCAGAATCTGTACAAACTCAACTTGATTCAGCAACAGATGGAGCAGAGTAATGCAGAATGCAAAGGCTTTGTAAACCCGATCAGTGTCAATGTTACCGAACCCAACTTGTTCTCTAGTCTGGAAACTTCTTTTCGCAAACTTCCCACAGAGAGTAATTCCAGTGTTGCCAAGCCGTCAGCTACAGTCTCGGCGGCATCATCTGTACGTCAAATTCAATGTGGCTTAATTAAATCAGTGCTAATCAATTTTATACAGGACAATTATTTCGGTGATATCTTCAAGAGCAAGACCAACAGCAGTAAGCCATCACGGAGGCCACTCAGTTCATGGAAGCAGTCAATATCCGCTTGTGGTCCAGGGCCGGCTCCTTGGGTTGACAAGACAACCTTGTACTCTTTAGGCATTCAAGGTTTGTTTCTTGCTAACATTATTATACATTGTTCATTTTGACTACCAAAAGACGAAATGTGTCTTGTTTGACATGATTGATCAACGCAAGAATTTGTGGTTTGTTATAAGTTGAGATGGCCAACTCGGAATGCAACCAAATCATGAATGGGTCAATTACTTCATTAAGTTATCAATCTAAGCATTTGAAAAATACACTAGTATTCACTAATGCTTTCTGTTTACTGTGGACAACTGAACAGGGCAGGCTAACTTAATTTAGTTTGGTTCATTGAGAACATCTTGGTGGTGCGACTTGATCGGAAGACAATCGCACTGTTTTGCGAACAAAATGAATTAGTTCGCTCGAACACGAATCGGACTACACAGTCGAGGGCAGTGGTGTCCATTTGTGCTGGCGATCTGTGTGTCTATCTGACGATCACCCGCAGATTCTATCTGGCATAATGAATGTCAAGTTTGATTGCATTTGACATTGTATTTGTGTTTGTATTTGTGCGCATTCAATCACTACTTCCCGATCCCATTGGCCTTAATGAACATCGTCGCGGTGAATGGCACCGAGTCTTTCTGCATCGAACTTACTTGAACCCATCGAGCCACAATCGCGACCCATTGTGTTGCCACTGTGGCAGCCTATTTGGCTATTTGCTCGTTGTGCAAGTCAATTTGGCCGATTTGTTGCTCTCACAACTCAACTTTCACTCAGTGTTCAACACTTGTTGATCTCCCCCCGCGCAGTCGATCTAACCTCGACTGCCATTCTTCTGGCTCTGAGCAAGATTAATTGTGTTTCTTCATTTAAAACTCATTTTTCATGTTCTGTCATCTGGCCAATTCTTCTCTATTTCCATTTACGATTATATCGATCGGATTCATCTTCATCGCTCATCGCTTTTGTTCGCTTTTCATTATTTCTCCTTTGCTTTTAATTCCATCATAATAAGTGGCATTAAAGCAGTCAAAATCGAAAAGCCCAACATGGCTACTTTTGTTGAGAGCCTTGCTTTACATGTGCCCTCAAAAGTCCGCTTTACAAACATACGATAGAGGTTGCTTTATTAATGCACATTACGGTGGCAGTGGTCAAATTGCCATTAATTGTGATAATTATGCACCACCAGATGACAACCGATAGAGTGGTTCTCTCACTAATGACACAATCGTTCTCTATTGACAGGCGAACTGATCAACAAGTCGGTGCCCATCGACTACACTCACTATGTGAAACGGTACTCCTTGGCTAGATTCGTTGTAGCGCTTTGTGCTAATCCACATGTCTGTTCACAGGTACGGTAATTCGGCCGAGTGTGGCAACACTTTGTGCAAAGAGCTCAATTACCGAGAACACTTTCACTGCAACGCGCACTCGTGCAATTCGAGGGTCTTCATGAAGAAAGAAGAAATGATTCGACATTTTAAATGGCACAAGAAACGCGACGAGTCGCTCACGCATGGTTTCCTCCGATGCTCACCAGCAGACAATTGCATGGAACGATTCCGAAACTGTCCTCACCATCGCAAACAAACGCATTACCACTGCCTTAAACGAGGCTGTGATAAGGTAATCTAACTCGCCATCTGATCCACTGCCCACATAATCCAGCACATTATTCCCTAGGTTTACATTAGCACTTCTGACGTGCAGATGCATGCCAACTACCACCGAAAGGACACCGCCATCATTCAGGAAGGCTTTCAACGATTTCGTGCTACAGAGAATTGTCTTCTGGAGACTTGTGCTTTTTTCGGGCAGAAGACAACTCACTTTCATTGTCGTCGCGATAACTGCAACCATACTTTCAAGAACAAAGCTGACATGGGTACGTTTTAAAGTTTGCAAGAGGGCTCTTCTTGTCCATTGGCCATTGGCCACTTGATTAAGGCATCCTTTCGAGGCGAACTGCACTAATTCAATAAAGATCGAGACTAGTACAGCAAATTAAATCTGTTTGACAAGCTTTTTGATCGATCGGACACAATCAAAATGCTTTCCAAATTAGACTCACTCCACGCCGCATTTTGCTGCAAAACTGAACGTAAAAATTGATTGCTAAGGCGAAGGGCTCAGTGATCAGTGGAGTGGTTCAGTCTGACAGACCGACTCGAGCGATACATTCCATTGGTGGACGGCCTCCGTTGTGCTTCGAACAATGCCTCGATGCGATCTGAGATGTTTAATTGACATATTGTTTGTGTAATTGTAGAGAAGCACAAGTCGTACCACGTTAGAGATGAGCAATTAGCCCGCGATGGATTCAAAAAGTTTATGAAGCACGAAACGTGCACCTTCGGTGACTGCCGCTCGTCACGTGTGTGCAACCACATCCACTGCATTCGACCAGGTAAAGGGCTGAATGATTTACTCTGAGCGAGGTACTAATCTGTATGTGCACAATGGGTGTTCAGGTTGTTCGCACGTGTTGCACTCCACTGGTCAGCTATACCCTCACAAGCGCAAACATGAACGCAGGGAGAACGAGCTCGCCTACCGCAAGTATCGACTGGCCCAAGCCGTTTACCGAGCCACCAACGGAGCCAGTAACGGCACTAGCCCCATCAACCTGGACATCTCCATCCATGAGGTAAGTCTATTATAACAAGCCTTGTTTGCATTACAATTAATTTTTCTATGCATTCTCTCGAAGACTTTCGATCATTTGGCTGAAGATGACTCGGCACTCGACACCCTGGCCGCTCAACTTCCCTTGGCACAAGTGAGCACTATTCCCATTGAGGACATTCTCGGCGAGATCGCTGAGTCGCGATATCTCAAGTACATCCACAGGCAAGTGTTTGCTCTCCATCAATTCATACTTGTCTGTGTTTCTCTTTTGGTTCTCTCGTAGAATCATAGTACTGTGAATGCGTTGTTGTCTTTCACCAGGCCCAGTGAGGCTTTCCCCTTCACGAATGCATCCGATTGATGCTTTTGTGATTTGATTTTGATTATCTCAATTGACTATATGGCGAATGATTTGCCATAATAATTAATTAGTGTAATTAATGTTCATACGCCTTTATTGGTGTCAGGTTACATCTGGCATTAGCCCCGATTAGTCTCGGCAGTGTGAATGGCATCTAAAGCACTATTGTCGATTTGGTCTGTTTGTGTGAGTGGTGAGGGACTGCGCCATGCTGGAGGAGAACAATAGTCCTGGCAGTGTCATTACACCCACTTGTTGGAATGATATTTTCGGTGGAAATGTTATCGCTATTATGAAGCCTCTTTGATCGGTATTAGCATTCGACTTGGTGTTCATGCCGATTGTGCTAAAGCTGCACTGCCTTGCCCTCAAACAAAGGCAGACCTGCTTGAAAGATGCTGTCTGCTTGTGATTGCACTCACATCGTTTTGCGCTCTTTTCAGTGGAATTGTTTTAAAGCAATTTGCTCCACTCAAATTGATGAGCACGAAAAGATGCTACAGGATTTCGATTCCGAAGTGACGATGATATTTTAAATTGTAATTATAATTACATGCTTGCAATGCAGCAGTGACTAGTGCATGTTTGCCTGTCTCTCCGTGATAGATGTGAGTGGCAATGTGAATGTTATCATTAGCCAGTTGGTCAGCAGCAGTGGTGCCAATGCAATGGGCAACGAGCGCAAATCGTTCCGAACGCGAATTCATATCTGAATTTTGTAATTCGTCTATTCTGCTATTGGTGTGCCTTCTTCCCACCACAGAGAGCATCATTTAAATTAACCTCGCAATCATTACACAATTACACCAAAATGATCGCAATAATGAGGCCAAATTGAATAATGTATTCCTCTTGCTGTGATGCCCTCCGAAGAGCTGTTTGCGTGCCGTCTGTGGTGAACTTCTTTCAATTCCATTTTGGTCCATGTAAAAAGTGTTCATTTTGTGTCAAAACAACGCTCACCTACCCTGGCTCGGTTCGCATTGACCAGGGAAGGCGCACAATTAGAGGTATTATGCAAATGAACGTTTCGTTTGTGGTCCGGCTAATTATAGTACATTTATCCCGCCATCAAATGTATTAATTTAATCTTGCTCGGACTGCGCTTATTTTTACAGGGACAAAATATTTCCAATTTGAAATTGCAAATTTAAATGGCCGCTTGTTGATTTATGCCATTCTTTCTGGCATCTCGCTCGCATTAGTCCGATAATATCGCTATGCGTGGTTCGCACACGGTCGCAAATTGCAAATGGTCGTTAGGTCGAGGCATTAGCGAAATTGGCAATTGCACTATGAAATAATAGCCCCTCAATCACAATAATCACATATCATTTTGCACGATTTTGATTCACTTTTCGCTGATGCTTACTTGTACAGACAAAATATTGACAGATGCAACGAATCGTTGCTCATAATGGGCAAATCATTGAAAGTCGTAATTTGATTTGCATCTATTAAGCCTATCTGCTGGCACAGGCAGGCATGGCCACTTATTCACTCCTTTTCGTGTCTATTATCGAATTGAACAGTCATGATGTTTTGTTTTAACTATTATAGGCACACTTGTGGCAGTCATCAATGTCATTTTGAGCTGAGCACCAAGTCAATGGACGAACATTATTGCTGTGTCGACTGCAAAGTCTGCTGGCTCGATTACCAGCGCGCCGTGGACCACGCGATGTAAGTGTAAATTCTCGATTACTTACATGATAATTCTTTTTCTTTTCCTGTTACCAGAAAGCACGTGCTTCAAGAAGAGACAACACTTTTGTTGTTAGAAGAAACGAGCGATATCAATGTATGCACGAGCGAGTGTGCATTGAATAAAAACTCGCGCCATTACCACTGCCGAATGGTAACTCGTTTGCATGCAAGCAGATAACTCTCGAGTGCTAACCTTACCTTTTTCTTTTTTAGTTTGGTTGTCCATTTGCAATTCCGATACAGGACAAATCGTTGCTTCGATTTGAGCATTACAAATTTCACGAGGAACATCACAGTCAGTTTATGCAAACACATGACAATAGTGGTCAAAGAAATTCCTCCGCAAATACTCACTTGACAATGACTAGTGAAGCCTTGTCCTTAGAGCAATTGTTACATCTCAAAGCCGGCCAAATTGGCCATCTACAGACAAGTAATTCTAAAAGCGAAGTAAAACGTTCCTCTCCTACCCTACAAGTTTTCCCGACGGGCACAACACTAACATCGGTAGATGGTTTGCCTATTCTTAAGCGAAAACGTGGTCGTCCACCTAAAAATAGATCGAACGATGTAAGTCTACTCTAGGAGATCTGTTCAATTGATATCTGATTGTTGTTGTTTTTACTGTAGATACTAAGCATTCACTCGAGAAACATGCCCACTCCCAATAAGAATGTTAACGCGCCTTTCACATCTTTGGGACCAATGTCAACCTTTGATTTGGCTGCTGCATTTAATCTGCCATTGAAGCATGCAAATATAATCTCGAACATACAGAAGTCGACCGACGACTCACTAAAGACCATACCCATTCCATTGATAATGCCATATCTGCAATCTTCTCTTCAGAATGGATTCTATGTTTTCGACGAAGAAAGTCCGTGTCCTGACATGACATGTCTCTTCTTCGGACAGAAGCATTTCCACTGTTCCAAACCTCGCTGTTATTACATCACAAACAGAGATGAGGTTCTATCATTACACAGTCGAGACTTTCACGATAACATCGATATCATGGAAGGCTTTGTTTACTTTGATGAAAACATTGACTGCAAATTGCCAGGTTGTCCGTCGAATAAGTCACACAAACACTTTCATTGTACTCGGGTTGGTTGCAATTTTTCTTTCATCCATTACTCTTTAATGAGCTCACACGAAGAAAAGCACCGTACTGAAGCAAGCGAAAATGCTCGATTTAATCGACGCAAATATTCGAGTGCTGCAGAAGATGAGATTGGAAATTCATCAACTCACGAGGACAGCAATTGCACTCCAAGTTCTCAAATGTTTCTTAATTCTAGCCAAGATGTGAACTTTGTAGAGGTAATACACAACAATATGTCCGAATCATATTCATTTCTTTGGATTTATTAGGATTTATATTCAATCAAATCAAAAAAGAGTGAAATAGACGATGACAATGATAATTCCGAAAGTGAAAATTTCAAGGGAAATTTATCTATGTTCCACTCAATTCAAAATTGGTTTCATGAACAAGCAAAAATGAACGCTCTCAACGCATTAGCAAATGTCTCCCAAGAAAGGAATAGCTATGACATGCCACAACAAAACATATTTTGCGAAACGAATCCGTGCAATAGTGCTCTCTGTAAATTAAAACGAAGAAATCATTTCCACTGCAATGTATGCAATCAGGTACGGTTTGAGGTTGAAATTGTTGAAAATTTTCAAAGGTTAATTTGTGTTTGTAGGTATTTTCGAGTTACGAACGTTT
This sequence comes from Rhizoglyphus robini, assembly GCA_023373905.1. Taxonomy (NCBI): domain Eukaryota; kingdom Metazoa; phylum Arthropoda; class Arachnida; order Sarcoptiformes; family Acaridae; genus Rhizoglyphus; species Rhizoglyphus robini. The sequence continues at coordinate 3,927,517 of JAKIJQ010000001.1, read as the reverse complement.
GATTTCTCATTCACTGAAGCATGGATCGGTCGGGTCATCTACTCAAGTCTCAATTTATCCAAACCCAGCGCAAACAAATGAATTGCCAATTGAGCAAGGTGAATTCGAAGACGGCATTGATGAAAACAGATCAGACAGCGACGAACAACGCTCATTGTTGGCCAATCTGCAAAGTCAATTTGCTCAAAATCCTAACTTTGCAAATAATTTCTTACAAATATTGATGAACAGTTGGATGAATTTACCTTCCACATCTTCGTCACCTAATGTAAATAGTAGTATGTCTCAATACCAATTTGGGTCTTCGATGGAAACAACACCGATTAATTTGTTGACGGTATGCTCGATGTGGTTATAATTATATGTCTTCACATTAATATTAATTGTAGAATGACGGCCAAAACGCTTCGAAAAGGAGAAGTTCTTTTTCAAGTGATGGCTCGTATAACGAATACATCAAGAAAACGAAATTAGACGACGACAACAGCAGTGGCGATAGCTCTAATAAAGCCACCAATAGTAAATCATCAGGCAACAGTGCAAAGAGTTCTTTTATTGAAGAATCTTCCCCAAATGGGTAAGTTTTTGTAAGCACTGTAATGCGTTGTAACAACTGCCTTTAAAGAAGTTATTTGCGTTTTCGATTCAACGAGGATTGTGGCTTTCATAGTTGTGTGTATAGAGAACACCAGACACATTTTCATTGTATGCGAAAGGATTGTGGCTATTCGTTTTGTGACAAGACTCGCTTCGTTCAGCACACAGGTATCAAATGGCTGTCAATGCACCAAAACGTTAATGAATTTTTATTAGCTCGCCATGAACGATTGGATTCTTTGATGGGTGGAGATTTTCAACAATTTCGCAGCTCAGTTACCTGTGGCCAGAAGGATTGTGTCTATGCAAATGTGAACACCTCGCTTACAAACAAGACATCTCATTTTCATTGTCTCAAGTGTGATTACGTTTGTGCAGACACTAACAAGGTGGTAGCCCATCGAAGGCAACATGATAAGATGGACAGTATCAGTGCAGCCGGATTCGAAAAGTTTTCTCCAACGCAAGACTGTCAAAAGGAGATGTGCAATTACAAATTGAAGCAGACACACTACCACTGTCTGACCTGTAATTACTCGGTGCTTGGCCTATCACAAATGTCTACGCACAAATTTAAACACCAACAGCAACCACAACCAGAGTAAACAAATTGAATCAATGTCTGCGACTAACCTGTAAATATCGTCAGTTTCATGTGCATTGCAATGGCTGACCCACCAATTTAATCCAATCGTGATCGTACCAGTGAAGCTGCTTCTCAAAACCATATCATACCACGTATAACTTCAATCTAACTGCTATCTATCAATTCTATAACTATCAAATCTCGTTTTCTGACGGCATTTTAGATAGTTCCTGTTCTATTTATTATGTATTATGTACCTTATGGCAAATGCTTGATAAAACAAATTTATTTATTTATTTATTAAAAAGCTCATTTACGCTCTCACGCTCTGCTCAGATACGGTCAATTGTTGATCACTTACCAACTTTGCCTATTTCTCAAATCTATAAAATTCGCGATTAATCTATTTAACTGCTGCTGTATATAAGTTTATCAAATAGACTTAAAAGAGATCTCATCATTATTATTTCCCACATTTGAGAATTTCACTTCATTTTCAGTCAAAATAAGAACACACCAACAATGACACCATCGACATCATTGGCTTGAATCATTTGGTGCTTATCCAAAGTTTTTATAACTAAATTTTCTTGAGTTACAATGCATGTTAGAAATTCGATTCATGAATCGTTCAATGATTGAACTTCAATGAACTTCGATGCTAAATTAACTGTTATTAAAAGTTGATAGAGTAATGTCGCCATCTATCGGATTGATTTTAAATTATACCAATTTAATCAAGCTAAACAAATTCAAATTTATATATGAAGCCTGGCACAACACACTACATCAACTTGTTTCGCAATAAATTCGTAATGGATTATTTCAGACTAAAAAATCTGCGTATTCACTTCATAGCATATTTAATTCGAAGTAACGATTATCTCATAAGCGAACAGCCTAATTTTAACTGACAATTCATTGGCAATAAACAATAAAGCCAAAATAAGATAATGAATGCGATGAAATATATTTATATTTAATCAATTTAAATTTGCATTTTGAATCCAATTGGCAGTCGAAATTCTACCAACTAATGTGTATTTATAAATATATAAAGTCATAAACTAGGCAAATCTATCTTGATAATTTGAAAACAGAATTTACTCAATTCATAGATTTGCTTTATGTCACATTTGCCATGTATATGTGTTTGTGTGGGTTCGTATTGCTAAAAACTGCAATTGGAAATAGTCAATAGATAATGGCTCATCATATAGCAAAATAAAGCAGACAAAATGCAATAATCAAGAGCATTATCAGTTGCAATGAATCCATGGTAATGTCAACGGTAACAGAGAGTGGATGTGTCAAACATAAAGCACAAATAACAAAGTACATCAGTTATCAATAGTATAGCTAATTCAAACTGTATGGTGGGCTATTTAAAAGTATTGTTCTTCACAATTGGTAAATGAAAAGAAAAGTCTAGCAATATTTCTGGTCCAATTGCTAATGCTTGATACTATCAATCAAGTCAAAGTGGACAGTTGAAATTGACCGAACACGAGAAACAAAATTGAAAGTGATCAAACAAAAGAATGATTATTGACGATTAGTGGGGGTTGTTTGGTTAGCTTCACTATCATCAGCTGAAAGGATATGAACGCATCAATTGATGAGATGGCGTCATTTTGCCTTATACTGGTTTTGCCTTACTTGCTGAACCAGACGAAAATCACCAATAAAAATACAATGCCGATCCCGGCCATAATCAAAATCATCTTCATATTTTTCCACCAAAATTTCGACTTGAGTGCGCCAGCTTGTTTTTCGAACATTTCAGCGCCTTCCTTCAAAGCATCTGCCCGTTCATCAAGTTGTGAGATCATAGCATCTCTCTCTAAGACCTTTTCCACGTTGACTCGCATAATTTCGGTGACTTCGTCCACTTGGGCTTGTGTCTGCTGCATTCGCCTCTGGGATGCAAGCAATTGCGGATTTGGTTGGGGCCCTTTATTATCGGCATTGGCGGCATCAGCACTCTCGGCAGCTTTTCCCTTTGAAGACCTGAAAAACAAAACTTTAGTGGACAGAGTAGGCACACAGATTGATTATCACACGTAACGAAACATGTGGCAAGTTATAACTACCGATGGAGACTGTCCGACGGATAAAACACTTGGCCATTGGCATTACTTACATGTTTAATTTATTATATTGTGATTAGATCAACTAATTAACGACCAATTAGCCGAGTGGTCAGTGCTGTGTTGGAGAAGGCGGTTTGCAGCTGTTACCGAGTGCTAGAGTCTGGCTCAATACGCAAGTTGGCTTGTTGTTTAACTAGCTAGTTTAACTTTCTGGTTTCACAATGGATTTTCACCGATGACAGTCAATGTTACATGGATGGGCCGCAATCATCGAGCCAAAGGGAATCACAGAACAATTTGTACTCGAGCGAGTCAACTGAGCCTCAGTCCAAATGAGCAAAATGCAAAGGAATTCTGTTGAGGAGTAACCTTCTGTGCGCGCATCGCCCGCTCTGTATTGATCAGTTTGGCTCATTCGCTGGCGACACTGATAAGGTCAGCAGGCGATTCTATATACTGTTCCAACAAAGTATATAGGCCAATTGGTTCTGTCACCAAGGCAATTGTTACATTTCGTATTCAAGTCTCAACTCCTTGTTTGCCATATACCATAGTGGCTTCTGATCCAACTACAATCGTATAATATACACGTAAAAGTAATTCCACGTGTTTCAATCAATGAAATTTAACTATTCCAATATTATAGATATCATTTTTAATCAATTATTTTCATTCAAAAGCAAAATAGACAATCAAAAAATACAACAAAAGTCATTAAGTCAGCAGTATTTCAATTAGAGTAAATCTTTCCGAAACGCAGCTCTTTCTAATACCAGAAGTACTTCAATAAAGTGTCAAGTATACTTTAAAAAAAATGTGTAAACTGGCAAAAAGTCAATTTAATCGAAATATTTATTCGATTTATATATGGAATCAAATGTATTGTACAAATAGTCTCTCATAAAATCAAGACCAATATAATAGTAGATGAGCTATTTTGGTATAATTAAAACATAAAACCTAAGTTAGCAAGTTAGTGCTAATAGTATGGGGCATATGGGTCTGGTGAATTGTAACTACCGTAACGATTATAAGGGTTAGATGATTCATGATAATTATGTTGATTGGATCGGTGTCGTGAGTAATAATCGTATTGAGGCGCCGGAGGTGAATAATTTGCAGAATGGTGGCCAGAGGGGCTCATTGGGCTGTTCATATGATTAATATGACTATTGGGGGAAAAGTTCGGATATGAGCTGCTTGGATATCGACCATAGTGTTGTTGTTTGCTATTGTTATGAGAACCAGACTGACTACCAATTTCAATTTTAGGAACAGCATTACTAACATGAACCGATATTCCTTTAATAATATGGTCTTCTCCACAAAGAGCTTGAGCCACATTTGTTTCTTGAAATGTAACAAATGCAAAACCTCGAAAAGGTTTTGGAACAAATATGTCACTAATTTCTCCATATTTTACAAAATAATTTTTCAAATCGTCCACAGTAACATCCGCAGTAAGTCGACCAATAAAAATTTTTCGGTTAAATTCTTGATTACGACCTCCGTCGCTTGAAGATCCATCTTTTGACATAGGTATTCGAACATCACACCAACGACCATCAATACAATGCCGTTTTGATACAACTTTACTTTGATTTTCGTGATCAATAAATCGAATAAAACCGAAACCTTTTGATAAACCAGATTTAGGGTCTTTCTTTACTTGAGCCATCAATAAATCGCCAAATTGTGCAAAATATTCTTTAAGTTCCTTGTCAGTCGTTTTCCATGCTAATCCTAATACAATGAGATCTGAACATCTCCTTTTGTCTTCGACTCGTTTTGTTTTAGTATTTATGGTGTCTGACTGATCTTCAATTTTTCTTTTGTTTTCTAAAGTATAATATCTTTAACAAAGTCTCATAAGAAAGAACAAAAAATACCTTTTGGAAAACAACAATAATAGGTTGCTATAGATGGCCAACCTTGATCAGGAGCTTGTAATTTACCTTCAATTAAACGAAGGCCTCTCATAGTACCACTATCTTCATTTCTATATTTTAAACCACTTGCGCCAGGAAAAAGAGATGTCAATGTGGTCAGTAAGCTATAAATAAAATTGATCCAGATAAAAATAAAATAATTATTCGAAGAATAAATATATATAGTTACATACACAGTATTGTCGGATTCACATGGAATTTCTATTGGTTCTTCACCTTCGTCTTCGGCAGCTTTAATATATTGAGTCATTTTAATCTACACACTGGAATTTGTCACAACACAAAGATATAAATGCGCAAAGATGTGAATGGGAAGCAAAATAAATGAGAAAAAATATTTTGATTTTGATGAAAAGAATACAAAGCTTCGAGTATAGCCTGACAAAATTGCACACCGATTGGCAGAGTTGTGGCCGGTCCTGCAGACTGCAGTTGTGTTACTATTTGAACGTCGCCATAGAAATCCTTCCATAGAAGACGTATTCATGTGTTTGTGTTTGTGCTTTTAGGTCTTGTTTTTGCAAAACAGTTTTGCACAACTTGCTTCACTTCAAGTTGAAGTCTTCAACAGATTGACCATGATTGATTAGGTGATTTATAAAATATAGTTTTAATTGTAACATAGGCACACGAACACTCGAATTTAGATATAAATTTGAAATTTCAATAAGATTTTCTTGTGAAATGTTTCATGCTTGTATTTCGAAAACTTTAATATATACCTTGGTGTTTGTTTTCATCTCATTAGGTATGTACTGATTTGTCTTGTTTATCTTTAATTTGTGCCATTTTATATTTGTTAATTAAGCATTGCATATATTTTTCAACTATAACGAAGACTTTATTTATAAAAAGAATACTATCATCAATCAAATATCTACTGAATTTATCAAACATTGTAATTTTCTCGAAAATATTCAAATAAACGACGAAACTAACATTCTGGACAAATTTAATTTTCAATTGGAAAAAGTCATTGCTTTAATTCGGCATGGAGACAGAGCCCCTCTTCGTCTAGTAAAAAATTTAGAATATCTTAATTGCGATAAAAGCTATTTGAAAAATGACAACTATGACGATTTTTTTAAAAAATTAGTAGACAATTTCATTCAAAATAAGCCTAACTTTGTGAAATTAAACTTTTCAAATGATTTGACGGATTTCCCAGATGAAAAATGTATGCTGGCCCGTCTAACCAAATTTGGTGTTTCCCAACATGTCAAACTTGGATATTTGCTAAGTGTAGCATACTCAAGTAGACTTAATTTAACCGATATTAATGCGAACGACTCACTTAAAGTTATTACAACAAATGTCTCCCGGACATTTCAATCAGCACTTTCTTTTTTATTTGGATTTTTCAGTCAATTGAATTCCAGCATTGAAAATTTTCCCAAATTTCTTTATAGTTATAACTCTTACTTTTGTGGAATTAATGAGTCAAGTCAATACTGCAGTCGAAAATGCTCCACAATTAGCAAATTGCGTGATGAATTAAGCTTGTCTAATTTATTGGATGATGCTGAACTTGCATCGATTAATGGGATTGTCGAAAATTTGGGCAAAATTATTGCTCCCAATACAAAAGAATTATCTAAGTATACGTCTATTGTGTCTATTTTTGATGGAATAAATGCCTATTTATGTCACCACGAAAAGCTACCTTGTCATCCATATTATGGTTGTGTCTCATCGAATCATGCCAAAGACGTCTTTTCATATATTTGTTTGATCGGCAAGAAATTTCAACATTCTAGGGCATACAAGCATTCATCTTGGTTGAAGATATATGGATTTTTAAATAATTTAATCAAGGAAATTTACGATCCTTCAAAATTTGTTATTTTTTCAGGCCATGATATAAGTTTAGAACCGTTGAAATCTGTTTTAGCTTTTCACGATTGCAACATTCCTCCATATGCCTCGCGAATAATTTTTGAAGTTTATTCTCAAAACTCGAAAAAATATTTACGGATTATTTATAATGGGGATGAAATTACCCAGAAAATGGACATTGATAAGCATTTAATTGTATCATTTCAAGGTGTCCAACTTATCGATGTTGAACTATTTCAACAATATGTTCAGGAGAAATTCAAATTCTTTACGCACACAGACGATTATAAAATGGCCTGTGGAGGCAATGATCTTGAATCCGAGTCTGATGACAAAGAGTTTCTTGAAGTATGAAAGACTACCATTTTTCAAATTTTATTTTATTAACAAATGATAACTGTCGTTTAGACGGACGAAAATTATAATATCACAATTGTCTGTGCCTTGCAAGATATATTAATGACTATGTTTTCTTATTAACTACAGTGAGCCATAACTTTTCGAAAATTGTCTAGAATCTTTTGATAGGTTGGATCCAAGTCCACATCAACCATGAGATCTTGATTATCCGGCGATACATTTAGTGTGCTACAAGACTTTCCATAGGTGTTGTAGATGTTACTGCATTTTTGTTGAGACGGATTGAACGAATTCAAAGATGAATTGTTTGTGCTTGTTGTACCATAGCCCATCTGGGAACATGAGATACTTTTGTAGAAATTGGCCGATTCTACATTTAGTCTCAAAGTGCACGGCAACTGTTCCTTCATGATACTGTGATGAATGATCAACGAGTGGATTGTGTGAAATTCTTTGTGGAAACCCTATGGAATATATTTACACAATCAATACTTGAAAGCAAGACCAACAACCTTTTTACCTTTATTTTGTATCGACCATCGTCAGTTTGTACGATTAGATAGTGTGCAACTCCTGAGTGGTTGTAGTCATGTGGTACTCGGATTGTCAATGCAAAACAATTCTGTTTTGTACACGAGTTGCGAACCACGAACGAGCCGGTGGCACAGTTATGTACCACCTGAATCGCTTTTTCTCTTGTGATGCACCCGTAGTACCATATTTCGTTGCTCAATGGGTCTTCTTTCGAGATTAAACTTTCTCTAGGTGGCTCTAATGACTCGTAGCAGCTCAAAGACGAATTTTTATGTAATCTACTGCGGGAGGTTGACTCGAAAGTGGAGTTCTCTCTGTTCGGATTCAGATGCATCGAATAGAGTTGATTTTCGTTTATCATCACTCGGTTGACCAGCTGCATGGCGATGACACCTTCGCCTTTGTTCATGAAACTAACCACTGGGGTAGAACGGGAATTGTCTTCAAGCCCTAACAAACCAATTTGATTTGATTTGTAGCAATTGAATTCAGACACAGAGCTGATGTCGGTGGATGATTTGGGCAGCATTGACTGATAACAGAGGTTGTTCATTGGATTCACTACAGAATTCTTACTGAGAGATCTCAAACGACGAGAACGTTGCCAAGAACGAATGTGGTTCATAAGTGAGTTGTTGGAATTAATAGAGGAGTTGAAGTTGGCCATTGAGCTGAAGACACTGTTTACCACTTTTCTGGTGCATCCGTTGCCATTGGGTGAGTACTGTTTGTTCTGCGTGGAGAATCCCATCCTAATTGCGGTGCTCTCAATAAGAATAACAACAAGACAAGTGGACGGCACGCAGAGTTAATTCACAAGATTAGTCGATCGGCCTGCGTTCGTGTTGTCCAACAAGTAGCCACTGAAATGCTGCCTGAAAGGCACTGCAGTGGGCAGTAACATCCTGTCTGTCCGTCCAACTCGAGAGGTCTCAACTTGTCTGGCCGCTTTGGTCAAAGGTATGTACGTCGGCATGCCGATGGTATGTCACAACAAGGCCACGGAGGCCGTGCTAAGAATTAAGTTCGCATTCTTACAAATGGCACAGGCGCTCGAGCAAGTGGCCGTTCCGTCCATGTCAGTTAGTTTCTGTGGACATAGACAATTCCAGGGCCTGCTGAACACTGCTCGAGCTCAGAGTCCCTTCATTGGTGGGCTCGAGTACTTTGTTTACATTGACTGGGCTGAATGAAAATTTGGACAACTTGGTTGGCCAATTCCAAGATTGGCTGCATTCTTGTTTGGAGTACGGAAATAGCAGCCAAGAAGGTGACCAAACTACACACTGTAGTACACAGCAGGCTCATTAATTATTCGATGGCATCTCTTTGTCTGGCATGCACTCGTAATTGCTAGTGGAGCAACGAGTCTTGCAGCCGGTCACTAAGCAAATCTGCTTGCAATCATTCAAGATCACTTAATTGATAAAGCGGCTAAGGCAGACCGAGTTAGCACACTGAGGGTAACATCTGTCTGACAAGTTGATTGGTCTTGTGTGGTCTGCAGAGCATCGGGGATACTGTTTACTCTTGAGCTTGCTTTTCGATGATTGCTGGCTGAGCATCATGATCACTGAGCAAGCTAAACTAGTTAATTAAACTTCATAATTGCCATTTACTCACTGATCGAAACGAAAGAAACACACACATCAACACGATATTGTGTTGAACTTCACTGCCATCACACCAATGCTGTTCGTTCGCTTCTCCAATTATTTCAGAGTATGGTGCTATGAGGAACCACAAAAAGGACCCAAGAATTAGACTTTGTATTTGTTTTAATATAACCAAATTGAGACCGAAAATTGAAACAAAATTAAACATCACAAGGGAAATAAGTGAGATACAAAAAGCAATGAATTGGCCAAATGCAAATGAAGGTATAAAATAGAGGCAAATCAATGAAATCAACTAACCAAACATGAAATGAACAAGCGATAAGTGGTCAAATGGTTATGTTGGTAATGTAAGCGGTTACCTAATGGCTTCGAACGGAAAATGAAATGAACAAGAATGAAAAGAATCGATGTAAACAAATGTAATATCACACACACACACGCCCAAACGGAAATAGATCGGTGCAGGAGAGAAGTGTCGAATTGGACAGTTTCGCACAAGTTAACGGTCACGTGATAACTATCTTGCGACTACACTATTCTCTACATGGCCAACAACTAGCAATCGCAATCATAAACATTCGCGCACCTTGCCTAAAGTTAGTTATTACAGTGTCGAGTGATCACTAGTCGACTATCTGGTCAGTGGCCAACTAAGAGGGAAAATATCACACCAAATAAATCATACAAAAATAGAAACAAAATGCCAACAGATTAGGAAACAACAAGAAGAGAACAGGTGAGTGGGAACTATAGTATGGCCATTCAAACGATATGGATTGGGTTTGTGAAATTGATCACCATGCAAAGATCACTCGAATGTTTCCCACTTGTGTTTGCATTCGAAGCTTTCTGCTGAGTGTGAGAAGCTTCTTTGTGATGAAGTGCTTTGCTTCTGCAATGATGGACGTGGAGGAATTGGGGGCGGTGTCGGTTTGGGCTTCTCAGGATTCGATAAGCGGTGTTCGGGAATTTTCAGTTCGATTGGTTGAGAGATGGACTCTCTGGGGGCTCCATTAAATGGACGTATGTCATTCTCTTGGAGATTCGTTGTTTGAGTGTTGCCTTCATTCGTTGTTTCGAGTGTGCTATTTTTGATTCCGTAACCAAAATAAACAAACAAGCCTAGAAGTGAGGCAAGCCATTAGTACATTAGTGCCACTCAACATGAGTGTTCTTACCGATCGCCATCCAAATGGTAAATCGAACAAGAGTCAAAATGGAAAGACGTAGGATAAGATATATATTTATTATTATCGCTATTGCAGGCACAAATGGAACTCCTGGTGCTTTGAACTTGAGGTTGCACCTGGTTGATAAGAAATCACAGTTAACTTGAAGAGAAATGAAAATATTTATCCGTCATACCTAATTTGGGGCTGACGAGAGATGGCAAGTATGATAGCGATTATTGAGATCAACATGAGGATGAAGCAAACGAACAAAAAGTGGTTGTCCCATTCGATCGAGTTAATATGCCAGGCCAGGAGAACATCAAATGCCACCACGATAAGCAACAGCAAGCCAACCAAACGTACCACGTACATGCCAGTTTCATCTGTGGCTGGTGTGTTCACTTTCCAGCCATAAGGGAACAAATACATCAAAAGTTTCTCGTATTTGTCTAAAACTCCAGACCTAACAGACAAAGATTATCATGAGATTCAACAAGAAACCACGTGGCGCTATTGCAGACCTTCGACTACTACTTCCGCCGTGTTGATATGGCACTGAACCATAATGGAGACTTGCATGACCTGGTACCAAGAATTCGTCATCTTTGCTTCCCTGTCTTGACCAATTCGGGTCGGTGTCCTCGCTGTCCGAAGATTCGTAATGGTTCATTCGTTTGGTGCTGATAAATTCCTGTTGTCTACTGACATATGGCACGAATTGAGGTGCATTCTGACTGATTGGTGGTGCGAATTCTTTGTTGGGCGTTGGACATGCGGACCGAATTGACTGTGGCAAGAGTTCTACCAAATTGGTCTTGGTTGGTTGGTATCGCAAAAGAAGAACACAGGTGGAAACCTAGCCCAAATGGTGACAGGTTAATTTAACGAATTAAATCAGCGACAAAATATTACTAAAGTGTATGCCATCAAAGTGCCAATTGACATCATCTCAACTAAAACTTCAAGAGACATAATCAAAGCTACGAATGCAGTCAAAGCACCAAAAAAGAGTGTTGCTTTTACGGGGGTGTTTGTGAAGGGAGAAACTTTGGCCAGCTCGCCGAACAATAGTCCATCTTTGGCCATGGCATAGACAACTCTCGGCATTGGAAACTGAATATAGCAAAATATTAATTGACGATCAATTGAACAAATCAACAGACCATAGAGCCAAGCATAGATACCACCAGACCTGCCAGAGCACCAACGGCCGCAATCATTTTGAACCGATTTGCTCCAACATAAGTGAACATCTCCACAATTGAAGACTCTGCGTCGATTTGACTGTACGGGACCATGAGAGTCACTATCAATCCTGTTGACCAGTTAGTTAATGGTTTATTAAAGGTCAAAGAATATACCTGAGGAAATATAAGCAACCAGTGCTATAGCCAAACTGCTCACAATCGCGGTGGGAATTGACCTTTGTGGATTTTCTGCTTCTTCTCCAGTAGTGGCAATAATGTCAAAGCCAATGAAGGCATAGAAACAAGTAGCTGCCCCATTGAGTACACCTGACCAGCCATATGGTGCAAATCCACCATGTTTGCTCCAATTTCCAAAGTCAATATAAAACAAAGATACGACCACGATAATTAACCAGACCGCGAAGTTGACCAGATTGAGCACATTGTTGAACATTAGGGATTTTTTTACACCAGCTGCCAGCAACAAAGTCATCAGCACAGTGATAAGTGCAGCAAGAAAATCGGGTACATGACCAACAAAAGTGCCGAAAACAGACTTCATCCACAAATGAATTGACCCTTCGTACATTGCATCAATGCAGGCACTAATCGCAGCAGCACCTGCCGCTGTCCCGATCAAATATTCCAAAATCCTGACGAAGCAATAATATGAAAAAAGCAACAAAAGTAATGAACAAATGCTCACATGTTCCATCCGATGACAAAAGCAATAAACTCTCCAACGGTGACATAACTGTACATGTACGCCGAGCCTGTGGACACATAAAAGTTAGTCTGATTACAAATTGGCAGGGACATACCTGATGTGTTGGGGACTCGGACACCAAACTCAGCGTAACAAACACCTAGATCAGAGAGGTTTGTTTGTGAGAAGTTTTGAAAGAAAGAACTTTTTCTTTACCTGAAAACAAACTTGCAAGTGCGGCTATTGCGAATGAAAAGATCACAGCAGGACCAGCTACGTTCTTGGCAACCATTCCCGCCACTACAAAACAAAGTTTGGTTAATGCAAAAAATAATTGAGCTACATTAACGTTTGCACTTCAATTCTATCGCTCCCTCCAATGAATGCAATTTTCACACAAAATTAATCTGATTGGTGTTGCACAAAGAAAAGAAAACCAACAACAACAAAACCATATTGTTTATTGTACACACCTAGATACATTCCAGTGCCAACGCAGCTGCCTACTCCAAGCGAGACTAAGTCTCGAGTTTTGAGACATTTCTAGGGACGGGAAATCTCGGTTAATTTTCTGAAAAGAAACAAAACCTCGGACATACCTCTAATTTGGTGTTCGGTTCGATGTTCTCGGGTCGCTTCGTTCGCAACAGCTTTCCAACAAGCACCATCACTTTGGACAAGCCCGGGGTTGGCAGGTTGAATTCTTGCATTGTGCTATAAATGCAATAAATATTTAGTTTGATTTAAAAAGATTTGAAATTCAGTTGGACAATAAATAGCGCTGTAATTTATTTCCATATGTTGTTCACAGATTAAATCGAAATTGCGAACTCAAGTGCTATTAAGGTTATCAATAAGCAATCGGATCACTTGACGCAATTTACGAATATCGATTTCACGAGTGCAAACAATCGAATTTGTCTGACCGATCCACAAAGTAAATTAGCCATCACATCGACTAACTTCTGTTTGCACTAGAAATCAATTGCATTAGCACGAGCCTTGGGGATTTGCAAGACAAGCAGCAAAGTGAATTAAGAGAAAACTTGCATAAGGGAAATATCGAACAGTATTGTGAACATATAATGCACAATGACCGATAAGATGCAAACAATTCACCTGGACTAGAAGAGTTGGAGAGCAATGAAACAATGCGATGCTCGGTGCACGATGACGACCAGATGGAACTGGTTGAGCGAACAATCCACCTGTGTTGGTGCTTGGCTGGCTAGGACTGGCTGACTTAATGCATCGAATCAACCACAAGAGATGCAACTACTGAGTGCCACCAGTGAGAATGATGGCAATGCTCTACAACCAATCAAGCATGTGGATTGATTTTCGGTTTCATTATGTCAAGAAAGGTCTCTTTCAGCGAAATCGATTCAGGATGGTTAGCAGATGCAAATGCTCGCTTGGCCTGCCACTGGACATGATGCTTTGCCTGAGCAGAGACTGTTGAATAAGACTTGGCTGCATCTAGTGCCTTACTCGGATGGAAAAGTAGCCAGGCACACAGACAGGCAGATTGCATATCTCAGACAGAGAGTGACTGAACCAGGACAGCGATGCAACCGATCCAGAAGGCATTCCCTGCAGCTGCAGCAGCAGCAGCAAAGCAGTGCCGAGACAAGTCAAGTGGAGAGTACCTTCCCCTTTTTCGATCCCTTTATTGATTTTCGCATTTGATTCTCTACACTATTGGTGGCTACCCTATGGCGCCTGCTCCCTGGCCATTCACTTCCTCAGTGGAGCAGCAAAGATCGAGCCAATTTAACTACACTCGTTGGAAGCAACAATTTTTGGTAATGTCAAGCATCAACACAACCTGAGCGGACCTAATTGATAATGCAAACAGTGCACAAGCCCTTGTGGTGAATGTCAACTCGCCATTGACCAACTTGACAAGCAGCGATCTTTACATTTCCTGTCACTCTTCTGTGCACATTGTAAAGTGCATTGTATTGAATCATACCAGAAAATGTCATTTCTGTCGCACCAAGTCAGCTCGGTTGTTGGTCACATATGGCACAAAACACAACGAACCAAATCGAGTGTGTCCTCGGATGACTTGATGAGCACCCAACTGCGGAGATGTCTGACAACGCTCGATATAATTCTGCTGGGAATTGGCCATATGGTTGGTTCGGGAGCTTATGTGATCACTTCATCGGTGGCCAAGAACATAGCTGGACCAGCTATTGTCGTGTCATATATCATTTCAGGACTCGCCGCGTTCTTGTGTGCATTGTGCTATGCTGAATTTTCTGGGCGATTTCCAAAGTGTGGATCTGCCTATTCATGTAAGCCCTAATCAGGTGCAACATTAAGACTATTACTAACCTTGGAATATCTATAGACACATACATCGCTTTGGGTGAACTGTGGGCATTCATTGTCGGGTGGAATATGGTAAAAGTGCAACCTGCATGTACTTCATAATTTTAATTTTCTATGGATCTCTACAGATCTTGGAAAATGTGATTGGTATAGCTGCAGTAAGTAGAGCTTGCTCTGCATACCTCGATTCAACAATTGGAGGCGAAATCAAGAACTATACCAAAGAATTGGTAAATCCAGTTTTAGGTGAAGGTATCACCGGTCACATGGACTTAATGGCGGGCTTAATAGCCATTGGGTTTGCCATCTTTTTGACCTGCGGCATGCGAGTGACAACGTATATCAACAACACATGTTCAATCATCAACATCGCAGCTATTTTGATCATTATTCTGATCGGTGGTTACTTCTCTGATTTGGCCAATTGGACAAATGTGCCCGGTGGCTTCATGCCATATGGGTGGAAAGGAGTGTTTGCAGGGAGCGCATCATGTTTTTATGCATACATTGGCTTCGATTCCATTGCCACCAGCGGTGAAGAAGCCAAAGATCCACAACGATCCATTCCGATTGCTACATTTGTGTCCATGTTTTGTGCCACTTTCTCATATGTCGGCGTATCGGTAGTACTGACTTTGATGGTTCCTTACACGCAGATTGCAGATGAATCTGGCTTGCCCGATGCATTAGGCATGCATGGAGCAATGTGGGCCAAATTTGCAGTTATCATTGGTGCTTGTTGTGGAATGGCCACCGTTCTAATCGGCACGATTTATTCTTTGACAAGAATAGTTTATGCCATGTCCGATGATGGACTTCTATTTCCTTGGATGGGCTTTGTGAACGCAAAAACACAAATTCCTTTACAGGCCATGTTTTTCTTCACTAGCTTCGGAGTAATTCTCGGGATTTTTCTCGATATCACCACTTTAGTCGAAATGATGTCAATTGGAACTTTGATTGCGTATCTCGTAGTTAGTGCTTCGATCATTGTTGTTAGGTATCAAAAACCTGAAAGCTTTGAAATAGAACAGACATGTATTAATCAAGAAATAGACGATTCAGACGAGAACAATGTGGCAAATGAAGAAGAGAAACTTTTGCGTCCTCAAGAATCGAACTATGCTTCAATAAAAAGCGCACTTGAAGATATTGTGAACAGCAAAGTAATCATCGCAAGTCTTGACCGTTACTTTCACGATTCGCTAATATCAATCTGTGTTTTCACAATTGTTGTTTTGTCGGCACTCTTTTGTTTGACTTGCAAACTTTTCAACAAGGTAATATTTGCGAGCATAAATTAGGTTAAACTGACATACTTATATCATTGAAAGGATGTCGACGACAAACTGGTAGCATTCCTTCTAAGTCTACTCAGCACTTTCCTTATTATCATAGTATGGATTGTACACATGCATGATCAACGAGTGGAAAATTTGAGGTACAAAGTTCCATTTGTTCCATTGTTGCCAGTGGTTTCAATATTCTTCAATGTGTCCCTGATTGTCAACTTGAATTGGCTAACTTGGATGAGGTTCATTTTCTGGATGATAATAGGTAAGTTAATCATTTGTAATTTATAATAAATTATTTATTACAAAAACTTACTAAATTATTTCGACCGCTTTCTCTTAGGATTCTCGATTTATTTCCTTTATGGAATGAAACACAGCAAGGCGCAATATTGTTCCGAATTATCGGCAAAGATTAATCAGACTCAAATTAAAAATTGGGGTTCAATGGAAAAGTCTGATCCAAATGAAGATGTTTCCGTACTATCCCAGTAAACGATTTAATCGATTTCAACACTTCTTTCAAATAATTAAATTTCATTGATTGCTGTTTGACTACTTTAAATTCTCTTAAATTCACTCATACCATTTAAAATTGGCTGAAGCAAGAACATTACAAAATTTTCAATAAAAACATTATAATTAAACAATAAATTGATCCTATAAGACTGGAATGTTTAAGTGGCACTTATTTACAAATGCAATAATAAATTTCATTAGTACTACTTAGTAACTACTACTAAATTTATAGTGCCATCTCTAGTAGACTTTACAGTATACTGTGCATGTGCACACAGAGTCTACACTGTATAGTTCAAAACAATACATAAGAACGTCATCTGTGTAGCAGAATGATGACATTTTTGGCTATGTAACGATTATTTGAATGGCCCATTTGATACATAAAATGGGCACTTGCCCAGGTTTGTTTTCATAGATGTTTTCAGTGAGTTCTCGAAATTGTTTTCATCAAAATTTTCAACCATCCACCAAGAAACTTTGTGTAAATCGGAATATTTTGAATTTGTCAAGATGTCGTTCATAGAACCATTTGTAGAAAGTATTGCTAAATTTTATCATATTAAAAAATGTTAGCAACTAATTATTCTTGTTTAGGCATTCAATCTCTTCCATGCGGTTTGAAACGACATCTTACATTGCTGCGTGAATTAGACATCAAAGTATCAGGTATCTATCTTTAATAGAAAAAATATATTTTAAATCAAATTTTCTGTCTGTCAACTGCTGCAGTTCGCAGCTTTAATTTTAATCTTAAATCGCACAAAAATATCACTACTTTTCGACTTTGCATGATATATCTTGTTATTATTATTATTAATTTTAACTAAAATTACTTTAAATGGGTCTCTGTCAGTTTGGTAAATGCACTCAACTGGCCATTATGACGAACCCTTGTGGATAGAATCACTTAGACCTTGGATAGTTAACCAATTTTTTGTTTCTGCTTTCATAATTTTATTTTTACAGATCTGACTAATTCCGCTGACAAAAAGTGCGAGGATTATCTTAATAATATCGAAGATTTATCTTCTGAAGAAAAATATGACCAGTATAATCAGATTACTAGCTTGTATGATAAAGCTATAAATTATTCTGGTGAAAAGCGACATTTAGCGGCTCAAACTTACAATTTGGTTGATAAACAAATTCAACAACTTGATGTTGAACTTGCGAAACTTTCTAAAGAGTTTGGTGCCAAACAAGAAGCTGCTAAAGATTCAGTTGTTAAAAAGAAAGGTTCAAATAAAAATAAACTATCTGACAAAAATGAAATCAAGAAAGAAAATGAGTTTAAAGCCTTTGATTTTGCTCAAACTGTTTTGCTTGTTAAACCTGATGCGTTAAATATGGAAATAGATCCCAGTAAGTATTTATATTTTTGTGATTATGGTTATTCTATAAATCTCCGGTTAATATAATTACTTTAAAAAAGTTATTGAGCATTTTGTTTTATAATCAAAATAATAACAAGAAAGGTGCCTATATATGAAGAGTGTTTGAAATCAAAAAATTGTTTTTGTGTTTTTAAATTTACATTCTACTAGCTTTCAGAGCAACAATATAGACATAACATAATATTTGTCCTATAACTGGGAATAGCTTATAATATATTTTAATTGCCTTCAGTGTAATTGTTATTTGTCTGTCTTGCATAGTCAGGTGATTTTTCCTAAGTTGTTCTAAGAGATCTGGAGAGAAATTATGTCCTGCTATTTCCTATGCTTTACGAAATGTTCATATTGAATTTTTCTTCTAGACGAGCCTCTCTATTGCTCATGTAATCAAGTGTCTTTTGGAGAAATGATTGGATGCGATGAAGCCGACTGCGTAAGTATTTCCTGCTTTCAACTATTTTATCTAAATATTTTACTTGTAGCAATTCGAATGGTTCCATTTCCAGTGTGTTGGCTTGAAGAACAAACCAAAAGGCAAATGGTATTGTCCAGACTGTACAAAAAAGAAGAAGAACAAGCAATAATACGTTTTATCGTTTTAATTTAACGATTGCATTCTCACTTTGATGTCAAGGATGAAGTAACCTAAAACAGACCCAAAACACAGACCAACGGGAACTATGACATCAACATGAACACGTTGTGCACTTAAACTGTGCTGTTCCTCTATTCTCTTTAAATAGGTCGTTTTTAATAGTGTTTTCTAATAAAATATGCATAACCTTTACAATTTTAATGTGATTGGTGTTAAACATACAATATGAATTTTGATGGAAATCAGGACAGGACGAGGATTATTAGAAAGTAAAAGTGTGACCTCAAAATAGGTTAAAAGAGATCAAGTCTGATGATGTGGTTGTGCTTATTGCATTATGTGATATGTCTCTGCTCATGAGCTCACAATAGTCAGGTGCTTACGGCTTCAACAGATCTGTCTTTATTGGCCAGTGGTGCAGTGAACATATTTTGTACTCTTTGGTTCCGCCTCTGAGAAGGTGCACAGTGTCCACAATCAGACAGGCCGATTGCTTCTCACAACGGTGTTAGCTAATTGTTAGATTCGCTTGTAGGAAGTTCGATAAATATAGAAAGCGCTTTAAAACGGACGATTACCGGCGGGATGCGAGCACTGGAAGTGAGGCAGGGCTTAGCGTCTGTTAGCAGTGAGCTCCGTTATCTTCTCGGTTCATTTGTCCGTTGTTCTTGGCAGACCTAAAAGCATAAATTTATTTACTGCCAGCCATTATCTGTTCTGGCAGCTCTAATTTGCAACAATCTTAGCATTCACCACTCACTCGGTAATGGCACTCGATGGTTGGTGCTCTCAGTGCGGTGCACTTCTAATCCCGCTCTCACCTGGCCATTAGACTCTCACTTTCCGTTTGTCTCTCCGAGCCTTTTCCCTGTTTGACGTTAATTTTTGAACTCGAACCTTTTACTCTCTTTCCTGTAGAAGTGCCGATATTTGCCTCTACTAACGCATTTGACGATGATGTCGATTATTATTAGAGATCCGCTCGGCGCCAGTAGAGTTAACATTTCGAACATCGTCTTCAGTGGGAAAGAGAATATTTCGCAGTCCATCTAACTCGAGAGATGGCCAAGTTTGGCACATAAGTGGACTTGCACTTTATCATCCCCAAATGATGCTTCGGACTTATCTGTCTCTCGAAATAGGACTATCGAAGACCACGGACCAGAAAGCAGTTCATTGGCAACTGTTGATAGCAAGCAGAGGATACAGCACTGAAGATGCAAATATATGTAGTCACCTTTGAAGATCATCTCACTCTTCTTCTTTGCTGTGGCAATGTTTGACAAAGTCGCTTCTTATGTTCGTTCCATTTAGTCTCATTCAATTAGATTGCAATCGACCAATTGGAATAGTTGCCTTCTGTGATCAATTGTTTGAGTTGTGACCAAATAAGTGCCCCAATTGACCATCTGCATCTTACACTTTTAAATTATTTCTTTGGTGCAATATCAAAGTATGTATTTGTTTGTCAACTGATACTAGTGACTGGTTGGACTGTAACATAGTCATCAGTAAATTGTGTGTGTGTGCGTGTGTGTAGCAATGTATTGTTAATTGATCGTTCCAATCAACGTGGTTACAATTAATGTTTGATGATTGATCAATGATCATTTGCATTGTTTGTGATTGTCATTATTAGTTCACCGCAATTGCGAACAGTAGTTATGAGCAATAGCTTGCGGCAAACAGTCAGTTTGTCAACCATTAGTGCGCCATCCATGCACAATTAAATTGTCACAAGGCAATCTTCTGTTCACAACTGGTGTGAACAGTCGATAGTTGAATACAGTGTTAGAAGTCAGTGTTAGTTGGTCTATAGCCATCAAAGTAGTAAGTAGTCGGTGAAATGATTAATAAAACATTCGATCGAATCAAACAACGTGTAACGTGTCTTTTCGGCCCACAGGGATGACTCTATCTGGTCACAAATCGTTGGTCTACAAAGAAGGTCAGCCATCGTTTTCCATCTTTGATTGGGAACTGAACACAAGTTTGCAATGGATGGAACAGAACTGGCATTATACCGTTTATGTATCCATCGTCTACATGTTGGTCATCTACTCGATTCAGCAGTTTATGCGGACCCGACAACCATTTAAATTACGTAAATGTCTCACATTGTGGAACATATCATTGACCTTGTTCAGTGCGGCTGGCAGTTATAACATGATCGCCGAGATGTATGATGCACTCTACCTCAAAGGACTGGACCATTCGGTCTGTGTGGCGTCCACCAACCCCAAGGCTCAGTACTGGATGTGGTTGTTTGCCTTATCGAAAATATTCGAACTTGGCGACACTGTCTTCATTGTGCTCCGAAAACAGAGGCTCATCTTTCTTCACTGGTTCCACCATATTCTAGCATTGGTTTACACGTGGTATAGTTTTGGCCAAAACATCTCTTTGGGACGATGGTTTGTCACCATGAACCTTGTTGTGCACACTTTGATGTACGGCTACTATGCTTTCCGAGCCCTGCAAGTGTACATCCCCAGACAGATCGCAATGGTGGTTACATCTCTTCAAATTGTTCAGATGGTTTTCGGCTTCTATGTCAGCTCATATGCCTTTTATTCAAAGCTTTCCGGTAGCTACTGCGATATTCCAATGAAAACTGCCACTTTCGGCTTTCTGGTCTATGTCACATTTTTCTTAATGTTCGCCAACCTGTTCATAAACAATTATGTTCGAAGCATTATTCCTAGTAAAACTTGGAATCTCATCACACAAAGTGACAAATTGCAACAGAAAAAGCTGTAACATACGATAAGACTTTGCAATAAGACGAAACCAATACTCAGCAGAAATTATCCATCCATGTGATTATTACATGCTTATTTTATTTATTAATTACCACATTGTTCCTTTGTTATTGATCAAACCATAATAAAACCTAATAAAAATTTTCAATTGAAATTTCCAATGCTGAACAAGGTTGCGATAGGTCAAAGTTTGTGATAACTTCAGGGTGAAGAACGCCCATAACCCCAATTACTTGTTCTTTGATTAGTATTTCAGCACATCTTCCGTCCAAAAAACGAGAATCTGTTTGTTTTGAATAAAACAAATCAATTAGAAAGTTTTTTGATTCACGTTATTAAACTACCATTCTTAGCTCGAATGTAATAACCGTTTTTAATTGCATCTTTCAGTGATACGTAAGGAACCTCAATAACTTGCATAATACGGTCGAGCAAACCATGAATCACTTCAAATCCCGAATTTTTGTGGTAGTAAATTGCAGAAATTAAACGTTCGTTTCTAGCACCCACATCTGAAATGATAAAAATAATTTGGTTAATTTGGGAAAATTAAAATGGTTAAGCTTCGAGACATGAAACAATTACCTTTATTTTGGTCTTTCAACACAACATCAGACACTTCAAACAACTTCAGAGGCATTGGCATCTTTTTGTTG
The DNA here is from genome assembly GCA_023373905.1 of Rhizoglyphus robini. Taxonomy (NCBI): domain Eukaryota; kingdom Metazoa; phylum Arthropoda; class Arachnida; order Sarcoptiformes; family Acaridae; genus Rhizoglyphus; species Rhizoglyphus robini. The sequence continues at coordinate 3,905,317 of JAKIJQ010000001.1, read as the reverse complement.
GAACTAATAGTTTTAAGCAAGCCAGGGAGAAGTGATGTTCGTGCCACCTGAAATTCCATAGTCTTAGGATTTGATATTTTCACTGCATTTTGCAAAGAATCTTTAGTTCGCATTTTATCTGCAATATCATCGCGCGAACACTAATAAACAAAAATCGTAAACTTAAATAGAAATTTTTTTAAATGTCACAAACCAAACTGAAAGTTAGCACTTCTGTAAAACCACAGCGAGCAATTTCAAATCGAAGCTGGTCAGACACTTTGTTAAGTGTAAATTGACTTCCAATTGTCAATGTTTGGGGTAAAACAAGATCAATGTTATTGTAACCATAAGAAATGCCAATATCTTCCAAAATGTCACAAGCATGTAAAATATCGTGACGATTAGGAGGAATAATGACATCTACTTCATTTTCGGTTTTCTTTTTGGATTCCAAACCCATTCTTTTCAATAATTTCTGAGCATTATTTAAGTCTATGCTAAAATGTAAAGTTTCAAAGACAAATGACAAAGTAATTCAAAATAAAAAAGTTATATTACTTAATTCCAACATTGCTTTTGATATAATTTAGTGAAATCGATTCTTGACGAGATTTCAATTTCTGTATATGATTCAATTGTAATAAAATATCAAAAAGCATCATATTACCGGATAAATGGTCTCAGTTAAGTCTGACTGGATAACTTTTACAGGTTCAACTCTAAAAAGAATAAGAGCTGTTTGGTAAAGTGATTTGCTAATTCATAATTCATACGAAAATGGTTGACTACAATATTCAGAGAATAGACAAACAAGTGTGTCAAGAACAACTTCTGCTTTGTAAAGATCAGTAGCAGTACATTCAATAAAAATGTTGGTAGTGTTGAGAGTAATTTTGCTGTGTTCACCTAAAAAATATTTTTAAATAATTTGCAATCTAATTTAAACAATACCGTTAATAATCGGAGGCAAAGATAAAATAACATTGTTTGAGTCATAAATGACTGGATAAACTGGACTCTCCTTTATTATAGGAACAAACGCTTTAAGATGATCATCATTCTAAAAAATTATATATAATATAAATAAAATAATATAAATTAAAATTAAAGTATCAAAACAAACCAAATAAAACTCTAATAAATCCTTAGCGTTAAATTGGCGAGTTTGCTTCAAAGGAATAAACTTGATTTCTTCTGGTTTCTGTGCATCATAATAAAATGGACCCTTCACTGTGTCTAAGTCATGAGTACCAATAGCCACCAATGTTCGCTTTCTAAAATAAATTATTTTTAAATTTGTAAATCAATCAACAGACATACCGGCAAAGATTTTGGTGTAATTTATCTTGAAGATCGATGAAACTATCGTAAGATAGTTTTGTAAATTTGACTCCTCTCAAAATAGCAGCGACGGCAAATGGACGAATAACTTTAGTCTAAATTAAATTAATTAAATATATAATTCTATTCTAATTTTTAATACTTACGCTTGGTGATACAGTTAACTGTAGTAAATTATCAGGCTTAGTTAGTCTATAATTTGGGATATCTTGCCTAAAAATAAGTACGTGACTCTTAAATTCTTCACAAATAAATCCACAATACCTTCCAAGAAAAATGTTCAATGCTCGAGCCAATCCTTCAATACATAAAAGATCATATCTGAAATAGAATTAGTACATCTATATATTCTATAAAAGAATTACTAGATTACCTATTGGCAGGAATTTCTATTCGATAAATAATTTCTTCATTTTCTTCAATCTCTCTATTTATGCCTTGTTCTTTAGCCTTTATTTGTCTTTCAGTTGTCTTAAATAAATAAAATCAATAAATTTGAGACAAAAAGCAAAAAAGAACGAGAAACAGACCACTTCGTCCAATTCGATTCCAAACTCGAAACACAGATCATCAAATTCTTTTTCGCCTTTAATTAAATGAAGATATTGCATCAGAAAAGCTCAATAAAGCAACGTTCACTTACTGTAAGTTTTGCCTAGCCGCTGAAACAAAGCGTTTCTATTGACCGTAATAGTAGGCATTGTTCAAATTAATTTGGTTAGTGTCAAATTGTTGCTTCAAACGTGTCCCAGAAAAATAGACAGAAATGCCAATTCAGGAACTGTATAGAAAGAATTTACAGGTGACAACACAACACACCGTTGAACACACGTTGTCGCTTTATTTGCTAGATGATATCAAGTGCAATATAGTGACCATTCACAAAGAAAGTGATAACCCAAAACAAGTTCAAGACAACCTAATTGAACCGCTAAGACAGCTATATTCCCAGAAAATTTAGTTACTAAAATTTTAATTTACTGAAGAGTTAAATAAATTCCAATATAACCAACCAAAGAGTCTGTTTACAAAGATTTCGGCTTAACCACCGATACGTCACTTGTGAGTTTGTTGTGGGCAGGCCAATGTTTGGCCAATGTCACCATAACACACTCGTACCCCAGTATTTGTGCCTCAACCTTGCTTGAAGTAACTGGTTCGTCTGATTGTCTCAATCTAGTTCAGACATTAAGTTCAAAAACATGAGTTCTACGGCCGTGGTAAAATCCGAGAATAGTATTTGCAGGAAATATGACAAATTTATTGCCAATGCTGTTACTAGTACAGGTAGGTCCAATTATGCTATTTTGATAATTTGATTTTTTGATTTTAAAATTTTATGTTATTTATAATTATTTTCTGTTTCTTTTTAAAGGTGTTGGTTTGGCGGTGGGATCAGTTTTATCCCTTGTAATTTTCAAAAGACGTCTATGGCCCATTCATTACGGAATTGGTATTGGATTTGGATATTCGCTAAAAGATCTGGAGATTGACCTCAATTCAAAATTATAATTTGTAAAATGAAGCAATACTTAGTTGTTTATTAAATATATTAAAAGCGTTTTCAATTATTGCAAAATAAATATTTACATCTAGTACAAAATACAAAGATCATTCGAATAGTACAAAAGTATAAAAGTAGTCTACTTGTAGAAAGTAATGGAGTCGAAATTGGCAAAATTGAGGCAAAAGTATGATTGCGAAATGATTGATGTAAGTGTCGTTTCCCTTGGAACAGTTTGCCTTTTAAGCAATACTGAAATAGGAGAAATACTGTCATGAATACTTGCTATGAATGGCATCACAATTCTTAGGAATCATAGTTTATATTCCCAAATACAACAATGGGCATGTTGACTTGAGTAAGGAGTATCGGTTGAAATGACTCGCTTGTAACCATTTCCTCCAGTCAACAGAAGAGCAGTTTTATTCGAAATGCCATTGTTGTTTGAGTCAAATGTTCGAGCATTACTGGGAACATTTGTTTGAGTAGCTTCAGTTATGAGCTTGTTTGCACGGAAAGGAGCCATGTCGTACAAACTGCTGCTCGCGCCAAATCCCGAAGAAGATGAAATGGTTTCTTTTTCTTGGGTTTTGTCAGCAGAAGCAACTGTTGAGTCGTATATACTGCTTTGGCTCTTTGCTGGACTTAGTTGGCCATGAGGGTAAGTGTTATTGCCCGTTAGTTGCTCGTTGACAACATTCTTCCTTTGCATGTTGATTATTTGTTTTTTTCGTATTATAGCTCCATCTTGGTAAATGGCACTTTCAGATGTTGAATCGTCAGACAAATTCATGTTGGCAAGATCCCAGGTCATCTTTGAAGTAATATGAGATTGTCGGCTCTCCTGACCACTGCGGACATAGTTTTCCACGTTCATCAAGTCAGAGTATAGTCCATATATAGACTCGACATCCTCGTTTTTAATTTCATTCACATTGTTCTCGTTGCTCTTGTCATCTTTAACTGCGGAGACCGTGTTGTTCGGATGTACGGGAACGTCGTGTTGGGATGTAGTTAAGTTAAGCAAGATAGATACAGGTCCAGTGTGACGATGCAGGGCCACATTCAAACAACCGGAAATCAGAGGAACTCCTTGTAGGCGAGGTAAATTTAAAGTGACAATCACCCCGACATTAGTGCCAATCCAGAGTAAGCCACGAGTGGCAAGCATAGCTGTCACATAGATGCCACCCGGGTCAATTAGGTCGCCCAATATTCGCTTGACGTTAGACGAGACATTGACGTCTTGCAAGTGCTTGAAAGTTTCAGTGTGATAAAGTTTAATTATTGAAGAGTTGATTAAGCTTACCCACAAGCCTATTCCGCAATGAGCAAGTAAATTTGGCCTTAAATCATCATCTACAAAATTTGACTTCATCTCGTTGGAAATGTCGGAATTAATTTTGCTATTGTGTAGAGAATAGCTTCGATCCAGTTGTGCATCCTGAATAATCCAAATCTTATCTCCTGAACAAGCAAACATTTCCTTATTAACTGACAACAAGCACGTGACAGGATGTGAGTTGGACAAAGAGATTATGATGGGCTCTTCATAGTGAGTGGCATTGAACAAAGTAACATCCCCACTTATTAGACCAACATACACAAAGTTTCCAAAATATCGAATGCAAGTAACTTCTGCTGAAACTTCTAATGAAGCAAATTGCTGCCATTCCCCAGGTGAACTTGCATCTATAACAATAATTCTTCCTTGTCTTAGGCCGATCCAAACTGCATATGTGCCCACCGATTCAATACAAGTAACATGAGAATCACAAAGTTCATACGAATGTATTAGACTAATATCAGCACCATTTGTAGCCAGAGCGCCTAATTGGGAACCATTTTCATTGACATTGCAAATCCAAAGAACGCCCGCGTTACTTTCAAAAACTAGATCATCTCTTCGGTTCAACTTATAATGTAATGCACAAGTAAGTTGACTATGTTCCGTTGTAGCAAATATGGGCAATGATTTTACGAAGAGTGGAACACGATGCATTATGATGGAATTAGACAAGTTTGTTCGTGAAGTAGATAGACTTTCGTTGACAATGTCCCAAGCTGGATTATTAGCACGGTCGAGTGCAAGTTTTGCTAGTCGCACATCAGTAAGCCAATCCTTTTTCACATCAGGATCATTCAATTGAATACAAATAATATCTTTATAGTTCTTAGATCGAATTCGGACTTGTAAACAGCTTCGATCAATCAATGTTATTTGAGCATCTTTTTTGCGTATTTCTTCGCGAATTTCTGAACTAATTTGTTCGGATAAATCCAAAGAAAGTCCATTGTATTGGTATCTCAGTGATGATATCAAATTCGTTATTCGACTTATTACTTCTAGATCATGAATTAAGCTATTCAAATCAAGGTACATTCGTTCAACTGTACAATGTTTGGGCGATGAGTTATTGCTAGTAGAATCTAGTGACAACAATTAAAAAATTATAATTATAGAGAAAGTGTTACCTTTGCTTTTAAGCATAGAATTGGCAATTAGATTATTTGTGGCAGGAGTCACGTCGTCCATAACATCGACATCTTGAAGTGATACAGCAAATTTTAGACGATTGGCAGGAACACTGACACAAACAAGCATGTCGTTCAGAAGGTACAGTTTGCGACATTTTGTTTTCATCACTAAACCAGAACTCGTATCTAGATCAAGTTGATATACATCATCTTGACGAAGTAAAAATCGGTGTGAAGAATTTGTGGTAGATGTACTCAGATAGTCTTTTAGAAGTTGCTTCACGGCAAAATGTCGTTCTGCGTCTCGCTTTCGTTCATTGAGACGATCAGCCAATGATTCTAATTGAGTGAGCGCTAATTGCAAAGACATGCGATCATGGTGATCAGCAGGGGTATGCTTGAGCAGGTCACTGAGCAAAAGTATAAATTGTGGAAATCTTTGTACTGGTTTGACCATAAGTCCAAAAAAACTTAAACGATCAGGACTAGATAGTGATTTCTCTTGCAAGAATTGAGCAAATGCAGATTTGGATTTAGTTGCTTTTCTTGCCGTTTCCATTGCATTGGTAAAATTGTTAATAAAGTCAGAGTAGATGTCTAAAACCATCGATTTTGAGAATGAAGCTATAAAAACATCACCTATTTGCTCTTTTTCGTCCCACTCACGAACACATTGACTTAATGCAATTCCAAAAATGGTATGACACTGAAGAATCTGCTCCAAACGATGAAATATTATATTTATTTTATTTTGACTTAAAATTGTAGGACTATTCTCTTCGAGTGGTTTCTTATAGCAATTAATTATTCTTTGCAATGAGTTGATGTAAGAATTCTCAGAGTCTACAATAGAGCCTACGATGTATCGACGTTTGAGTTGTTCCTTCGTTAAATCTTTTGGTGCTTCTGGTAAAGTTATAGGAGGTCTTTGTTTTTTAGAGATTTTAATATCGATGTATGGGTTCTCGTCTTCACTCATTGAGGGAGAGTTCTTTTTACGAGTGGAGAACCATCGAGTAAAACTGGAAGACGCTAATGATCGTTTACTGCCGCCTTTCTTCTTATAACTTTGCAAACTAAGCGTATCAGCGTATTGAGCACGAAGAGAAGAAAGTGTCAGAAAGTCAATTTCTTCATAAATGTTATCGTCGTTATGTTTTGCACGATTATCTTCATACACCATGTAAAAAGGTTCTTTGTATGACAATTGAGGCTGTGAATTCATTTGAGCGTGCATTGCTCTCCCATAAGGGTCAAGATTGTCCTTTCGGTAATACTGCATATTAGCAAGTTTTAAATGTCGATACGATGGATCATTTGAGTTCATAATGGCATTCTTTAATGATGTATTTGACATGTATTCTCCATTGGTGTCATTCATTAACATTTTTTCTAAATCGAGGTTTATGTTTTCGACAATTTTTTCTTCGCGAGCTTGGAATTTGGAGAGTTCATTCGTAATAGAATCATAACTAAACATAATAGGTTCAGACTTTCTTCTTGAACGTGATAAGCCCAAAGTTGAAGATGAAATGTTTTGTAAATGACTTAAGGCATCAGAGTCATGAGAAGGGTCTTTGTGATCGTTTCCACTTTTAGATTTTTTCTTTCGAAGTAAAGGGCTGACACCATTGGTAAAAATTGACAACGAACGTTGATATATTCCTTGTTTATTAACTTTGTTAGTAAAGAATTTTTTGGTGTGAGACTGAAATGCACGAGGTAAACTTTCTGAGCCATTGCGTGTGTCGGGCTCGATAGAAAGAAGAGGATTGGCAAAAGAGCCGATTGTGTTGCTGTTGTGATGGAATCGGTTCAAGTTGGAGATGCCATAGTGGGAATGCGAGTTGAGAGCTAGGTTGGTGGGAACACGGCCCGAGGAAGGTGGTCTGCTTAATGAGTTCACTGAGGTAGAAGGCGAGAATTCGTCCACGACCACTGAAGAGAGATTGTGATTGTCAACGCTGGCGAGCAGACTGCTGTTGCCTGTCACTGAAGAGCTATGAGCTGAGGTGCCTGTGTTATTACTGTTGCTGCTCGAAGGATAGATGCCAGACGAGTTAGCCACAACTGCTACACTCGAGTTTGAATCTTTCTTGATGAGTTCACCGTAGTAGTAAGGGGCTTTACTGCTTGCGCTCGATGACATGTTACTGGGCCAGTGTAGTCTTACTCAGCGTGTCCACCAGTAGCCACAATAGTGATTTTGTTTGCTCACTCGATGATTGCTTAATTTCCAATTGTTAATTGGGGATTGTCGTCTTGTGGGGTGACAACTGAGCTGCCGGCAAGGTAGTATTGAAACCATAATATTCGGCCTATATTGCCGTTTAATAGACTCATTGACAACACGCAGGAAATATCACATTTTACTGCTAGGTAGGAATGAAATTGCCGCTGGAAGAAAGCACACCTTTCCAGGTAATAATTAACATTTTAATGTTTTCCACTTGGTGATAGTCAATGAACACTGTCGTGCCTGGCCAGTGGAACCAAATGGCAATTGGTGATAACCGGGTTGGTGAACTGGATGAGTTAGCAGTACGCGTGCGAGTTCACAACGAAAACAATGAATGAACCACTGTTCCGCCCGGTGAGTTGATGCGTCTGCGGCCAGTGACGAGTGCCCAGTGGAATGGAGCGATGCTGTGGCCAGTGGCTCTGTTGACATGTGCCAGTGCCCTCTCTTGGCCGAGGCCTGGGCACAGTTGGTAGTGGAGCGAAGTGGCCACCGACTGACCACAAGTGCGCCTCTCACTGCTTAATTCACAGACTCATTGCATCCCTCGCTCATACAATCAATACTCACTACCGAGTACAGCTCATTCATTCACTCACTCACTCACACACAGCCTCACCCTAGACCTGCTGGATCTGGCCGCCGCTTTCCCTCTCCATTCTTCTTGTGCTCTGTTCGGAGTCTGTTGTGTCTCGAGGCCGCCACCATCGGTTTGGAGGGACTCGAAGGCGCTACGTTTCGAGTGGCATCATGCATAATACTCGAGTTGTATATAGACCGGTTTGATAGGTGAGGCCACTGGCCACTGAGCTAGCAGCATTGATTAATGCCACTTTCACTTCATCATTCACTAACGTTCGCAACTGACCGCACATTGGCAGGCGAGACAATACGCCACAATCCTGGATCACTATTTACCTAAGAGGTCATATAAGGCTCTATCTGGTATTCAGGTTGTCAGTTTAAATATTATATAATGTATTTCAATGATGCAGTAATATTGGCATAATCTCTAATTAATCTCATTTGTGGTCTCATCTAGAAGTACTTGGGTTCCAAATTACCAACCTGACCCTGTATACATTTCAAACATTTCCGTTAATTACCATCCACGTTCAACAAACCAGCTGCTGCATGCATTGAAAACATTACGTCCTCTATTAACTGCCCAGCAGTTCGACATTCTCGAAAGGTCTAGATCTACGAGCGCTCGTACTCGCGACTCTCGCTCACTGTTTATTGTGGCAGCAAGCCTCGTATCATTTCTTTTTGCGTATCGCCTTCTTGGTTGAAGTTGCAACCAATTGTTCTGTGTTTATTATTGTTGGTGAAACGATGTCAATGTTCCGCTTTGGTGACATGGATGATGTCTTCGGGTAATTATTATACTTGATATTATATTTTTGTTTGTAAATTAATTGAATTTATTTTGTAGTCAAATGGACCGAATGATGAACCAAATGATGGGAAATGGAATGATGGGAAATGGAATGATGGGAAATGGGATGATGGGAATGGGAATGGGAATGGGAAACATGTTTCATCATGACCCTTTTAGTATGGTCCCTTTCGGCATGAGACCACCTCAAATGAATCCTTTTCCAGTCATGCCGAATATCATGAGTGCTATGAATTCTTCTTCAATGCAAGTTAATCCTGGGTCCTTTGTTTCATCTTTCGTTTCTTATTCAAACGATGGAGTAAATCCACCACAAGTTTTCGAACAAACTAGTTCAAATCGTGTTGGTCCAGGTGGAGTTCGCGAAGAGAGACGTACTGTTCGTGATTCAAGTACAGGTCTTCAGAAAATGAGTATAGGCAGACATATCCAAGATCGGGGCCATGTTATGGAACGTAGCAAAAATCATCGTACTGGTGATGAAGAGGAGAATAATGAATATATCAACATTGAAGAAGAAGAGGCTCCTGAGTTTAATCAAGAGTGGAATTCACGTATGGCAGGTGCTTCGTCTAATTCTAATAGGAACCAAAATTACATTCAAGCATCTCGAAGAGAACCAGTTCTTGCAATTACTGCACCAGAGTCAAGTCCTCATCAAATTGCATCAACGTCTAATTCTCAAAATAGAAATTCTGTCGATAAAAAATTACGAATTAAGCCAACCTCCATGAAAAAGGATAAGAAAAGCAAGAAACCATATCGCAAAGATTAGAATGTTTAAAACATTCTTGTATATCATAATTAATAGGCTATTTATTTCATTTTTGTGTTACTGTTTCAACTTTTGTTTAATTAAATACAAACAGGATTCAATTGTTTACTGTGGATCCTTCACTCATTAATTAATTAATCACTGTCAATCCATTTGTCAATTTCGCAAAGATCTAGACAAAAATATTCATCATATAGAGACTGTTTAAAATCGAACAGAATATGCAAGAATTTGTCCACTTGCTGTTCTAAGCTGGTAGAATAATTTTCCATTGATGATGCCACTTTAGTCAAGGCCAACTTAACTTCCAGGTTGCAAATGTCGTTGATAGAAAATTTATGAGTCACTCGATTGCTATTTTCCTCATAGAAAATGGTCAGGCTCTTTTCATCAATCCACGAATAGAATCCGGCCACAGCACCTTTTCGGTTGCGAATTACATAGGACTTCATTGAGAAGATGAGAGCTCGTTTCTCGGTTACGTTCGCATACTTAATGAATTCTTTTTCGATATAAATGATGTTCACGTATTCTTTGGACACCTCACCAGTGCCTTTTTTTATTTCCTTTACTTTCCACATTACGAATAGGTCACTGATTACCTGGTAGCAATATTCCTTTATATTTCTTCCATTGCTCGAAGCGACAAACCATCCAGTGTGTGGGTAGTTTGTGTCGTTCATGACCACAATCGGTCGGGAAACATGATAGCCCGGGTCCATCAACACATAGCCACTGCGATTTCCTTCACACAAAGAAAACTTCAGACAAACCATTACATGTTCTTTGACGTTGTTCTTCGATTCCATCTGGTAAATGTTTTGGGTGTCCTCTGCAACCACAGGAATCATTTCCTCGCACGACACAAGGGAAAATATCGAACCATATTTCTTATCAACTTGTTTAATTTGTTTCATTAAATACAAAGACAGTGCCACACAGGACATGCTTTCCGTATTTATCGATGGCTGATAACCGAGCACAAAGTCCACCAGATTTTGCTTCCCATTCTTGTAGTTCTTGTAGAATTCGACGTACGAGCCAAATGTGTTATAATCATAAGTTACAAGACCTTGTTGAAGAACATTTTCCCAGTTCATGAGAGATTCCTCAAAATCTCTCAAAGTGGCAAAGTGAGCTTCCTTCAGTTCATCAGACCAGTAAGGTATATCGAGAACTTGATCCAAAGTAAAATCCCCAATTATGCTAATCACATCTTCTGAACCATCTGGTGTTTTTACTTCGCATGAAGCAAGATGGCTAGAAGCAGTATCCGAAATGCTTTCATTTTCAGTTTGATTGTTTAACTGGTTAGAAAAGTTGTAAATTCCACCAACATTGGTGGAATTCGAATCAGTACTTAAGTTGTCTCCATTAAGTCAACTTGGCCATTCCGCAGTGAATGCGAGGATACGATCTAATTTGGCTGCTTGCACATTGACTAAATCCAAATGGTCTACATCAATGCGATAATTGAAACTGTAGTCGTCTTCACTGTTGCTTAACGAATCTACAAACACCGATAAATTAGACCGGAAGGAAAGAACAGAAGGTAGAATATAACTCACCCATTCGTTGACCGTCGTCCAACTGGGCACTTGCTCGTGAGCAGAAACCGACTCGATACTCAGAGGATTCAGGCTTGTCAGTACGGCGGAAACTACGCAATTGAATGTTTCACTCGTTGAACGTTTGCAACTCGCAACAAGCAATGCAACGGTGCTCTGCTATATATGCAGGTCGGACAATAGTCTGCCAGGCCAATGTACGTGTTCGTTTGCCTCCAAGCTCGTGCTGACGTTGGCGGCCATTGACGAAGTCAATGATTCCTCTGCTGTCTGATATCAATCGATTGCACGGTGATGCAATCCTCTCGTCTCCACATTTTTTGAAGTTACAAGTTAAAGTTCAAACTTCACCATCCACTTGTTTCCTAAGCTTAAGCTGCATTATTATTATTTATTTATCCTGGCTGTTAGTCCCATGCGGTCATAGGGTCAGCACACCTGCTTCTCAGCCTCCAGTAACCACGATCCTGTGCATCCTCATTCGCTTGTTCGACTCCGTCGAGTAAGGACGTCAGGCTTAAACTTCTACAACAAGCCGGTCTACTACGAATCAAAGTCGTATCCTCTTACTTAAGCTGCATGTTTAAGAAAAATTCAATGAGCTTCTTTTGAATCGGTTTTAATTGCGGACTTTGAATCTCAGAATGATGCAAATATCACGATCACTGATCAAAGATCTCGCAAAGTCAGAATTCTTTTTAGTGTATCCGAATGGAGATAATATAGACTACATAAGTTCAAGTATCGTTTAAAGTCTGCCAGAAATCCTCATGAGACCATACTCTTCCCCTCATTTTTAGAAAGATTTATGCATTGTTTACATTGTATCCTTGTAATGGGAAATTAATTTTAAAAAAATAAAAAATAGTGGAAAACATTTTATATTGAGACTGCAAATGCTATTTTGCATCTAAATTAAACAGCTTTTTAAAGAATTAATTGATGACCTTTGCATGATCACTAATCATTGATCAGTCATGACTCATGACTAAATGATTCAATGTGGATGGGCTTGATATCTATTAATCATGTGACATGACTAGTGATGTATCACACATGTGTAACACTGTTCTGCATGTTTCAATCATGAGATGTGTCCTAAGGGAAAGACTTCCTGGTCATTCTGCCTTTTGAATGAAACCAATGAAACCGTATCAAAACTAGCATTAAATTCAGTGAAGTGAACAAAATTATGCAACAATAGGCAAATATTTGGTAATTGTTTTTAATAGATATATAGATTCATTTAGAATTCGTTATTTGATTTTGTCATAAAATTGTAACTGTCGGTTTACAAGTACTAAAACATTATGTTAAAAACTCAAAATATTTTTTTAGGATTGAGAATTTCTTTCGGATCAAACATTTGTTTAATCATTTTCATTAATTCAATTGCTTCTGTACTTTTGGAATAACTCAAGTATTGTCTTTTCTTGTAACCGATTCCATGTTCAGCACTAACACTACCTTTAAAGCTAGAAACAAATTCATAAAGAAATGGCTCAATAAGATTTAGTATTGTTGGATCAAATTGTCTTGAAGTCACGTTCAAATGTAAATTGCAATCTCCAATGTGCCCATAGCCACAAATTCTGGTGTAATTTGTATCTTGCAGTCGTTTTCCTATAACTTCCACGGCTCTATAGTAAACATGAAGAGGTAATGATATGTCATACTTATAACAATATCCATCAATTCGAAGACCTTCGGTTATAGACTCGCGATAGCTTTTCAGTTTAGTAAAGCGCTCTTGTTCAGAGTCAGATACAAAAGTGCCATTAAGAATGGTTGAATTAGAATAAAGTTGTTCAAATAAATGGAAAAGTCTATCTTCTAAGTAAGAAGCATCGTTGGTGGCCAACTCAAACAACACATAAAAAGGATACGAGTCCTTGAGAGGTTCTTGATAATGTAAGTTATTGACAACAGCTTCAATCGAAATGCGGTCCATCATTTCGAAACAAGACAAATATTCGCCAAATTGTCTTTGAATTATCTGATAAAACTGAAGCAATTTTTCAAAACTTTCCACTGCTATTAAAGAAACAAGCTTGTGTTTGAACATTATTGGACACAAAATCGAAACCTTGGTAATAACCCCTAAAGTGCCTTCCGAGCCTAAAACAAAAAAATGACTAATAAATAAAAATTGCTTTAAAACAAACCTATGAATAGTTGTCTTAAGTGATAACCAGTATTGTCCTTCCTCATGCTCGACATCAAATCCACAATTTGGCCATTAGGTAAAACGACTTCTAAGCCTAGAACATTTCCATGCAAAGGTCCATACTTAATAAAACGGAGACCTCCAGCATTGGTAGCCAAATTTCCGCCAATAAAACAAGATCCTTTCGCCCCAAGATCGTAAGGAATTAAACGATTTTTTTCATTGACAAAACTTTCTAAGTTTTGTAATATACATCCACTTTCACATTCTAAAATTCCAGAATTTTCATCGAAATTAATTATTTTATGCATTTTCCTCATTGATATTATAACTTCATTATCAATTGGAACACCTCCAGCAACGAGCGATGTGTTTCCAGACTGAACAACACATTTTATATTATGTGCATAAGCATACTTTAATATATTAGACACATCCTGAGTGCACTTCGGAAATAACACCAGCGAAGAGTTACCTAAAAATAATTAATATGAACTAAACTGAAGACATTGTATAAAAAATACCTTTATGACTGCCAAGCCAATCTGTGTTGTAAAAGTCAATATCTGAAGTTTGCACTCCATTATATCCAAGTATTCGTGCGAATTCTGATGCATGAGTAGAATAATTTTGGAAAGATGAAATCAACTTGGAAAACTTTCCAATTCTAAGAAATGAATAAAACATTTTATGAGTTAATAAAAAACTGAAGACCCTGAGGTACTGTCACTTTATTTACAAACAAATGTTCAGCACTATGATATACCACTATCGATATACATCGATACATCGTTTGTGAATACTTTTATAAACTAAAAAAATTAATATATTTTTAAAGAATCGAAATTTATTTATTATTTAGTTTATGTTGGGTTGTATTATCAATTATTTATCATATTGAACTCCCTCAAATTAAAAAACCTGTGCATTTTGAACGAGTTATTAAGTCATTATCAATGACACAAGTCCAAATACAATAATAAAAGATGTTATTTGAACAAATATCCAACGCTGGTTTGTCCATTGAATGTAATCAATAGAGTAAAAATCTTGCAGGAAAGTTAACGCAAGAACCTGTAAGTGACATTTGATTCAACACATTTGTTTGTTCAATATAAGTTTTGAAAAAATGATTGCATATTTGATAAAATCAATGAATTGCATATTTGAGTAACTAAGTTTGAATGTATTTATTAGAGGGACAAAACAACTAAAATAATACTGAACAAATGAAAGAAATAAAAATATAAAAATAAAATGTGACCGATCTAAGAGAATGTTGATACATGAAACAAGCGTTAGAATTTGGTGTAAATTGGCCATCTCGGGACGAGTATGGTCTGTAAAAGTGTCAACATGAAGCGGCTCTCTAAAAATAAAAATTGTAACTCGTTGATTTACAGCGAATAAAGCATTCGATATTAAAAACTGGATATGCAAGTTTCGTATCAAGAGAGACAGATTGGATAAGCCTTTTGTGACGCTCAGCTGTCTTCACATATAAAAACAAATGAATAAAACATAAAAAACAGTTTGGCATTCAAAACAAAACAGGATAGTGGTCAGTGTGTGTGATGAGTTAAGTATCGCATGTCAGTGTCAAATTGAAGCGAATTACAAATTTGACTAGCAATAAAACAAAGCATTGAGAGTATTGAAGTTTTCGGGTAACAAAAATATATAACTTAACTAAATAAATGCATAAGATCACAAGAATAAAAGCATTTAGCTGCAATGGTCGATTAAAAACATTCAGAGAATTTCTTGAGTTATTTCGATTGAATAGTATTTCGATATTGAACTTTGATTCAAACTGACTTGTGAGTATTCTAGGTTGTTTTTAAAATTAAATCAAAATGTGCGAATCAGGTATAAGCTTCCGCGTTGATATATATGGATTCCACTCAATATGGAGTAAAGCGATTGAACGCCCCTCGATATGCAGCAACCTATTGGGATGAAAAATGTTAATGATTTTATAGCATTGACTTCCACTTACTCCATAGCCAGTAACTGGTCCGATGGCATGTCCGAGATATGGCTCAGCAAATTCTCTTCCATAGCTAAAAATAGTATACAAAACGACAACAATGAGTAAACGAAGCCTGGCTAAAATTTCACCACATACCCAGTGGTTGCGGCAACATATCCAGCAACTGCAGGATTGGCTTGGGCCGCAGCCGCTGCGGCAGCATAAGAACGAGCCGCAGCGGCGGTATAAGCAGCACTTGCAGCGTACGAGGCCTATTTATACAAGCATTAATACTAGTTGAAGAATAGAATGCGATTAAAGCTTACTGGTAGTTGATATCGCTCAGTTCCAGAGGCAGCAGCTGCTGCTGCCGCATAAGTCAAAAAAGGATCCTGGTAAACTCCTCTAGCTGCAATTAAACTAAATGGCCACAAGTGGTCAAAATATACAATATATTAAGATGAAGCATAAATATAAGTTAGTGGATCGAACACAAAGTAATAAACTCAATTTTGTGGTCTATAATCTTATAGAACTTTTGCTCAATACTTGATAGAATCCATTGCAAACTTGAATCACGGAAATATGTGAAATTATGTGAAAAGAGCAAATATATCATTTATGCATAAGTTATCAATGATAAAACGACGGATGAGAATTGTCAGTTATTAATTAATAACTTTTAGTAGTATATTTTTGCTTGTTGTTTGAACGATCCTGCTTGTAAATCAATGAACAAGGGAGACAAAACCGAAAAGCAATTAAAATTGTTTAAGCTGTAAGCTGTGTGAGTCTAATCAATTTTATCTGTATCGTGAGTATTTATCTAAATAAAGCATTAAAGATAAGTGTGAGGCAATAACATGAGACAAAGCAGGTAAAGCTAGGAGCGTGTGTACCAATGTGAGTGAGTGGTCATGGTTAAGGAAAGTATCGAGCAAAACCCCAAAATTGAGTTTAAAACGCAAAACAAATGGAAGCAAACCAGTAGTTAATGACATTATGCTAATCATAGCACTAGAACATAAGCATTCCAAAGTACAAGAACAAAGAGAGCAAACATAGCATGTAATTAACTGTTATATTTAGGATATTGTCATTCAATGCACAGACATACAGACAGATGCGCTGTCGGGAGACTGACGGGCAGAACAATTCAAAACAAACATGTGATAGGGATGTTTTCTTAATTGCTAATGTCAAGGTAGTCTGCATGTCTGAACAAGGAACGCCAATCAGGTTAAGAAAGGACAGAGCGAAATGATTGAGCAAACAACTTACGGGGTGGCAGCATAACCATGCAAGGTGGCAGCGGCTGCGGTGGTTAGTGGCGAAGGGTGTCTTGTAAATGTAGCGGCCAATGTGTTCGCCCGAGTGAGCCTTGTACCCCTTTGAATCGCTACCCCACGTAGGGCTGCCACTAGTAAACAAACACAGTCAATCAATCAATCAGGACAGGCAATTAATGTTTAGTAGAAAGATAGAGCAAAGGAGACATTCAACGAAAGTGATCCAGTGAAAGCCATTTGAAACAAGACAAGGACAAACTAGATAGATTTGGACTGTGGTCACCAAGACAGACTAGACATTGCAGCAAGTGACATAGTGTGCTAGCTCACTTACTTGGTACAGATTACAAGTAAACTTCGTGGAACAATGCATAGGTGCTAAGTATTGGGCCGATGATCGTCAAACCGATCAATGTGATATGCTTTCTAGCATTAACGCTTGGACATATAGGCATGCGCATCGAAAGTGGTTCTAGATAAATTCCACAATTACAGTTACTCGCTGGAGGTGCAAAATGGAATGCAATCGATTGAAAATATGTCTGAAAAGTTGATTCGGGAATTGTATTGGTGCAATGTATGACTGTGGGGATTCAATCTGCACTCGAAATGAATAAAAAAACAACTAAACAATATGCATTCAAAGTGAATCAACATTGTGTCTGATGTTAAGAATGATATTCAATTCGAATTCAATGAACCAAACTAGAAATAATTCACTTGGTTTTGTTATACCCACAGACCAGTCAATGTAACTTAGCGCATTATTAAAATTAAATAGATTAAATGGTTACTTAATAATGAGTTGTCAGTTCGAAACAGAACCGAGCGAATAATGTAAAAGGACAATTCGACACAACGAATTGCTTGCTGCACGTTCACTAGTCTGTAGCCGGCATTGGAAGATTCTAGAGCAATAGATTGGCCTTAATTAAGCGCATAGCTAGAACAAGCTCTACACATCTTGATAAATAATAAAACGGGCGGCTTCACTTTGGAGCAAAAGCGCAAGGTAACTATAGCAAAAGAATGAGCAAGCCAGCAGAACGGAGCTAATCCAATGGTTCAAATTTGGTGTCACTATCCTCTTCCTGCGCGCATCTTCCGTTCATTTGCCGGAACGCGACGTTCAGTAGAACGTAATGGAGGCACTTACCGTTGGAGATAAGAGCAGCAGCGGCTGCGGCATTTGCATTTGCGTTTGCAGCAGCTGCAGCCGCCGCTGCCGCAGATACCGTGGGCGAAGGTTTTTTCGATTGGACTCGAGCAGTCGCATTGTTCACTTCGACCTTGCGACCCTCCACGATGGTCCCATTCAGTTGTTCTCGAGCTCGATCTGCGTCCACATTGGAGGCAAATGTGACAAAACCAAAGCCCTACAAGTAAATTTCATTCAATATTTTCAATTCAAATAAGTCAAAATTGTAAAGTCAGTATAACTAATATAATATGCCACACTTTTGGGTGCTTGGGATAAAAAAGAACTAGAGGACAGAAAACTAGAACCGGAAATTAAAGAAGAATTCCATACTAAAGAATTGTGGTCGATCGATCACTCTGAAGACGACACTAATAACATTAGGGTGCTACTTTGTATTAATTTATTAGTGACACATCTTAGAAGTTGGATTTCGATTAATGGTGCCAATAATGCATCACAATAATTCATTGTACAAGGGTAACCAAAGAACTAACCGGCTGTAAAATACAATAGAGTGGACAATGCAGACAATAAAGGGGAAAAAGATCCATCGAGTTTCGATCAACTACAAACAGATTCCTAAGTTTGGCTTACAAAAGAATTCCATTGTCTGTCAAAATGATAAGAATGACCATGTTAACTTAAGGGAAAAATCGAATATATGAAACAATGTCAAACAAGTCCAGTCTATGGAATTCTACGCTAAAAAATAAATGGACCAAATTAGTCATTCAAAAGAGTCACCACCCAAGCAAATAGACAAGGACAATCCCAATATTGCATAAGTTCGTAATCTGTGGTGGAAAGTAAAGGCGTTAACAGGAAAGAATCGAGTTCAATAACAATTAACGATCCATCAGAAGTGAAATTGGTAATGGTTCGGTTAATAAAAACAATATGTACAGGTAATAGTGCTTATCGATACAGAATATGGTCGTGACGTGCTCTTCAATGAACCAAACAACCGAACCGAAAGAAAATTAAATAGAGCCAAGCGTACTAGCAATAATGCAGCATAATGAGTAACATTAATCACCATGAAACGGTCTTTGTGCAGCAGAAACCTTTTTGGTGCCAACGTCTTGGCATTCAAATGATAAAGATATAAAGCAACATAGGCACAAGTGCCGTAAAATGAATAATTAGCCATAGACGTTAGAAGGAGTGAGTGGTAAATAAAATTAGACGGACGATTATTACCCAAGTGGCGTGATATAGTAAAAGCTTATGACACAATAGATGCACAAATTAAAGTACTAGTTAATTTTAAATTAATTAAACTCACAAGCAATAAAGTAATAAACACATCACTTACCTTGGAACCGCGTTCGTTGAAAATTATTTCTACGTCGAGTATAGGTCCAAATTGCTAGAGAAAAGAATAATTAGCTAACATTTGCACTAATAACATTAATATTAGGTAAATTAATAATAAAAGAGTAATAATTAGACAGGAAAGACAAAATGAGATGCATAATTAGTGTGGGCATGATAGAACTTGATGGCAAAAACATGCCAACCATTGCTATATAGGGAGAAGTTCGCCACCGCGTTGCACCGGACCAATAGTGGACAAGTGCTCACATCAACAGCGGAACTGCACTAATTCAATAAAAGCAAACAGCACAAATGCAGTCCCAAATCAAAATTAACGAGTGGAACAGGGTGTGTGAGGACACGAGAATTGGCCACACTTGTGGCTACCGTTGATTGAGTGCAATGCACGAGCACAGCTCTTGGTCACAGCTAAAGCGCACTTGGTGACCACAATTGCAATGGCAAAACGTGCTCCATAGCCCTAGATGATAAGCGCATAATAATCATCTGCTGGAATGCAATTATACAACCAACTCGAGTGTCCCCACTCAAGTGCGTGCCGAGCAGACGTTACACCAAGGGCTCAAGGGAAAAACCAATTGGAAATAAAGCAGACTGCATCTCGATATAATTATGTGTATGGAACGGTTATTAACGGGAGTGCAAAAAGTAATGCTACCATATTGCACCAAACATTCAATTGCAATATTTTTCTGCGCAATATGATCTACTAACTAAGAGTTGATAAAATGATGGAAGGTCCAAAACAAATGATAATTGCAAAGTAATTCAAAGAAATGTGTTTTAAAGAAAACAAAGTCTACTATCATTTAGAAGATGCTAATGGCAACTGTGCAAAATAAAACAACTCTCCTGATAGAACAAGTAATTAGTCGAAATTGAAAAGCTATGTTCAATAAACTTGAATATAAGGATGATAAAGTTTAAAAAATGAAAACCGGTCCAAAGTAACATGTTTTTTGTAAAGTTAAGATGCCTACAAACCAAATATGATCATCAGACAAAGTGAAAAGTGAAAGTATCTGTAAGTATTATACCATTAGCATTATCTATGAACAGTCTTACACTTAACTGTCTTGTGTGCTTGACCTAAAGCACGACCAAGCCAGGCAGGTATAAATGAAAACAAATAGATCAATGAGTGTGTGAAGAGGAAGTAAATGGTTAGAAAAGAAAAGTGACAAGCAAGTAAAAGCTGTCATTTGAGCGCTGAACATGTACAAAATAGTGCAAGCATTCTATTTTAGTTACTAAATAGAATAGAGAATGGACAACAAATTGCGTGTCGCAAAATCATTTTGGGTGAAAATAACAAACTTGTTAGCAAGATGTGCTGAAAGCCGTGTAAAACCGGACGAACAAAATTTGTTTCATTAATAACATGTGCCAATGAACACACGAACCGTATCAGTATTACTCATTGAGCTCACAGTCTGTTCCTAATGACACAATGTGTGTCTAAGCAAAGAGCAATGATACTACAAGATAACAGATGCAAATAAATTGACCATATAAGTGACCTAAAACATTCGAATTCAATTCAAAGTGATATGACAAAGTAAATAAAGTAAAATAAAATAAAATCAATTGATGATAAGATGTGTAAGACTACAGCAGCATAGCCATAGATGTAATGTTACTTGCAGACATGACCTACAATAGAATCCACAGAAGCGCTATATGAGCAAGCACGGTGCCTCCGTCCAGATCATAATTGAAATTCCGAACAAAGAATTTAGAGAATCAATTCAGTTATCAAAGGACCGTATCATACAGACACCACGACAGCGCATCATAAAGTTAAATCGCATTGGAAACAATCCAACGAGTAGGTTCATTGTTAGATAGAAAAGTTCACAAGTAGACTAGGAGACGAGTGGCAAGTTTTGTTCACCCGTCAAGAACACATCAAGACGATCCACATCACATCAAAGTAGTCATATCAATCTCATAATTAATATCGAGACAAGCTGAAGCAACAAAAATGTGCTGGCAAATGGAAGACAGTTAATCTTGCGAATCTTCTGTCTGAGCAATTTCGGTTTCTGAAGCAATAAATGGAACCAAGTAGGCTGAATCAACAGAAAAGACAATGATCTATTGTTAACAAGCACCATAAAGTCTGGATGTCACAAACAAACCAGGAATAAAGAACGAATATTTAACCAAGTGCAGTAATAAACCTTGCCGATGCAATCTGTTAGACATTTTAAAATTAAAATAGACAAGTACTAACAACTGTGAGGATATGACGCGATAATTCTTCTCTATATTGCTGCAAGTACGCATATGCTTAAGAAGTACATTCTATTTCCTAGAATTAAACATACTAACACAAAAATCAATCAAAAATACTTACCCCAAAAAGTTGTCGTAGATCTGGATCTCTAAATCTAAATGGAATATTCGAGACATGAAGCCTTTTTGGTTGAAGTGTTGTGCCAGCAGGATTGGTTGCGTTTATTTTTGCATCAGTGACCGATGCTAATGGAGTGGTTCCATTGGTTATCGAAGAAACTGAAGAAGGACTAGTGTTGCAGGCAATACTTGTCTTGTTCCCTACAGTTGAGATGCCATTAAAGATCGCATTTGGTGAGAGGTTCGATTCTGGAGGACCGTTTAGACTAATTGGCGATAAAGGTCTTGATTCGTTGTCATAATATGTTTCAAGGTCTGTTTGTGTTTGTTGCTCCACTGAAACTGAAACAACACTTGCAGTGGATGTGATCGGGTGGGAAGATATAGTTGATAATGATGCCGGTAGTGAAGATGCTGCTGAATGAGTTAAAGAAATGCCATTTAAGAGTAAGGTGCCGTTTGTGCTTGTAGATAAAGATTGAGATTCTTCAAAGTAAAATCAGGTTAATAAATTTAATAATTTTAATAATAAATCTCACCAGTAGAGTAAACTGATTTTGAGTTTAAAGTTCCATTTATAAAATCATTCATGTTGGAAGTTGTAGAATTAGCTGCAGCTGATTGTCCATTTAGCGGACATATGGGATTGGTATTGTTCTCTACCATCACTGAGGTAGGTGATGGCAATACGGATAATGTTTCGTTTCTCATTTCTATAAATGGAGACAAGTATCTATTAACGATTAACCATTCAGTTAAGATCAAAATTAATAATCAGTGCAGAATAGAAACAAACGTGCAAAACACAGCGTCAGGCCCTTTTTAGCCTGCACAATGTTTCTCAACATTGTCTGTTGTCGGAATGAAGTCACACGAAACCGAATACCTAAGTCAATAGATAAATGTCTGAGCGTGTGTACATAAATAAAGCAAACATGTTATTATTATTCAATTAAATCACTAATGTAGCTTCAACGGACGTCGACAATAAATATGTACACAAACGATAACACCAGAACAGATCGTTGCAGGCTAATTGTGCTGAAAATGGACTTACATTTACTATTGACTTATACAAGTGCGAAAAGTTGCATCTAGTTTGTACACGACACAGCACAAAACAACCATCTGCCCAGTGCTTAATTGATAAGTTTTAGAATAAATTTCATTTCAGTGGAGCCGTGGCATATGCTGAGTAACCACAGCTTCGATTATAATTATGTTAACGCGCTTAGCTAAAATAAACAATAAATCGTGTATATTCGATCAAAGTAGCTTGCATGCCTTAATGCTAAAAATAACATTCCGATATTTGGAACTACGGCCGTGTAGTGGCAAAACTGAAAACCAAATGCAATGAAAACTATGACTAAATAAATATGCACATGTTGTGGGCAATGAATAAGTAAACTTTCAGAATATAAAACTTGTTCCCCATGCAAGCCTATTTAATTCTCAAGATGCATATAAACAAATCAGTAAAAATGATTTTAAATTAAAATGTTTACTACTTCAGTGAATTTTGAAATCATGTTTCGTAGATGGAAAAAAAAAAGAAATTATGATGAAATCTAATTAATAACCAACCAACTCTATTCTTGATTGAAGAAATTCCAAATACTTTAATCTGGTTGATCAATGTTTAGTAATAAATAAATAAATTGTTATCTAATATAGTGACCATTGCACAATAATAAAGTAATAAAAGCAATACAAACAAGTCAATAGTTACCTTTACTTTTAGTGAGATGCCCGGAGAAGCTGTTTGTTTGAGTTCGTTTGGAGAGAATGAGAACAGATGCGAATGGAGAGTAGACTGCCAAAGTGAGGATGTGACTGAGAATCGCGAATCAGTATCGAGTGAGTATCAAGGTTGTGTTCAATCATTCCACTGAACAAAGGAGGCAACTGATTGAGTGAAGTGTCAAGTGAAGTGTCAGCTGCCAGTGGCGCCTTTAGCTCAGTACGGCACATGTGAGGACAAAGGAAAGTGTGCTAGGTCCGAAGACATCGAGATCGGTGGAGAGAGGGAGAGAGAGAGAGTGGCCAGGGAAGTAGAGGAGGGTCATGTTCCATCTGGAGCAGCCATGCCATCCGAGCGCAGTCAGGCAAGTGCAACCAATGGACCGAGTGTCAGTGGCACAGTGCTCTTACGTCGCAATCGCCATCTGGCTGCGTACGAGGTGCGCATGCTTGCCTCAGTCCCGCCCCACTTTCGCCACTTTCTCCTGAGCGGCAAGTCGAATAGCTCGAGTCGAGTCTGTTTGTAGTGAAGTCGACTGAAGAGGCCACGACTGGCAGTCTGCCTGTTCCAAATGAGTTCCATCAGCTTGGGAATGCGACTGCGTGCGGACGCATCACTCATTCCGGTAGCACTGCACCACACTCCACTCCACTGTCCCTGTTGTGGTGAAAGTGCTTGAGGCTATGGCAAGATGTCACTTGGCCTGATCGACATTCGAATGGTACACTTTATTGCAAATTCATAACACAAAACAACAAAATCTGACTTGCTCACAAAGAAACGAACAAAAAATAGAAGATATTGCCCAAGTTGGGCGCACTCGAACAATGACACCAATTGAGTATGTGAGTTACTTTTTGAATGCGAAATAGTCCCCTGTTGGGTCCTCCAGCCATGGATAGTTCTGAGGACACTCGGCACAGGTGTGCAAACGGATGGTCTCACCAGGAAGTTCGCGGGTAGAGAGAGCACACTGGTTGGGAAGGTTGCAGATCGGTTGACCCTTCACCTCGCACTTCTCCTTCCATGGGGCAAAATCGCGGATGTTGTTCAATTGAGTGGGCTGTTGCATCCATTGTAACACTTGGGTCATGGTTACGAAGTAGACATCGTTACGGTCGAGCACTTCGTCGATCCACTGGATGAAAGCGTCTTGAAATTCGGGGTTGATCTTAAGCCAACTAGCATGGAAAAATATGCCCAGTGGGGCTCGGTTGGTTTTGTAATGGCGCTCGAAGTTGTGGTTGAGGAAGTTGTAGAACTGATCTCCGGTGATGATGTTGGCACAACTGTCCACCATCGAACAACCTGATAGTTCCTCGTCGAAGTTGGGGTCATCTCGACGATCCAGTTCGTTCATCACCATTTCCCAAACAGCGTGTGACCTAGTGGGACAATTTTGTCCATTGCCATGACATTTGTGAGGCATCCGGAAGTAAAGAGTGTAAGGCCACAAGGGTGGGTTGCTTAAAGGTGCGGTGATGGTCGAGTCATAAAGGAAGGCTTGCTCTTCCATCATAAAAAACTGATTGTTGCCTCCGACTCGCAAGTATGGAGCGCGCACTCCCACAATTGAGTTATCGGTAATGTTGGAGAAGCGTTCGATGATGAGCCTAACTCCTGCCATCTCCTTGGCCCATGCTTCCGTGCTTGCTTCGCTCCAGTACTTCTCGTTAGAGTTGTGTCTAGGGATGCATTTAGGTTAAGTGGCTAACCAAGAGAATAAAATATCTCCTTACGTGATTGAGTGAGCAGCGATTTCGTGACCCTTTCGATGCATTTCTTGCACGGCCGAGTAGTTGGTGTACTTGTGCGAGATAAAGAAGGATCCTTTAATGGCACAACCATTCGGATTGTTGCGACCTTCCTTGAACATCTTCTCGTAGACGTCGATGTTGTTATTGTTGATGGCATCGTCGAAAGTGATCATGATCATTTGTGGCACTTGGCTGGGTTCCAGCTTTCCGGGAATTTGAGTACCGTCGGGAGAGCAGAAGCAGTCAGGAAGGACGCACTGGCTCTGGTCACAAGCAGGCGCTCTATTAGGGTCCTTCTCCACAGCTAACAAAACAGGTCAACTCAAGTTGCATAAATATGTCACTTACTGCAGGCATTTTCGTCCGAGCCATCCTGACAGTCAGGTTCGCCATTGCAGAATAGTTCTTTGTTGATGCAGTCACCACTGCCACAAGCTAGTTTGCCAGTTTCACAGATTGGCTCGTCTGTAGCCAAAAGTGGCGCAACCAAACGTGGCTCTAAAAAAGACCATTGTCAGTGGCAAATAAGTTAATAAAGTTAATGACCAATAAAAGCTTTAGCCACTCACTTTCTAATTGTTGACAGTTCTTTACATTGGACTTCCAGTCACAGGTTTGCTTTTCGATGTCAAAGGCCAAGCCTGAGGGACATCGTAGGGCCAGAAGGCCTTGTACTGAGCATCGGACTACATCTCTGCAGTCTTCATCTGCAGTTAATCGGAAGTATTCGCTTGGTGGACGGCCTTTGCACAATTCGGCGTCATTGTTGCTGTCTTCCGCTTGTCGCTTCACAATGGAAACGCAATTCACTGAAAGCACAAGAAAAACGTTAGTCACACTCAAGTGCATCCATGCTCTCCCACAATTAACAAACAAATAATACAACAAATAAATATACAAAAATGATCCATTCTCAGTAGGTGGCAGCACTAGGTGAGAATTATGATAAATATAGTTCAAGCATTCGATTCTTTCAATGCAAACAGGTCCATTATGGACCACAAAGCAGTGTAACCTGACATAGTGCACTCCGTGTGTGTTGCAATGTATCGGTGGGCTAGTGGACACCGAAAGGACATTGAATGAACACTGCACAGGTGAGTCGTCCTGTGGAGCACGTCTCTACTCGATTCGATGCGAATGCTTTAGGGACGAGAGATTGAGTGGAGATGACGCGCCAATGTGTCAAGATAATGTGAGTTACACCCGAGCAAAGAAAATTCATTTTGACCTACTTCGCTGTACTCGTCGCGGTGGCCAATGGCCACAGAGGAGATAGCCAATAGTTTCACTCATTTACAGGTACTCGCACCTTCGGCACTACTAGCCAGACAGAATCGACATGGCATGCTTGTTTTGGTGAATTGGTTAATCGAATGACACTTCACTGAGTCCAGTGAAGGTGTCACTTTGGGCGATCCTCGAAAGGAGTGAGCTTAATGGGACCCGTCATGGTGGTATCCACAGATCCGTACTGATTTGTGCAGATATTGCTTGTGGGCAGTGCCACTGGTGACTCACAGGCTGGACTCATAAGACCGAGGAGAGAGTGTCTGACAGTGATAAGATCTGTACATTTGCTTCAAGGCACAGGAAACGATTGCTCGCTCTGCCCTATGTTGTGCATATAGGAGCTAATCTCCAAGAGCCAAAATGATGCAATTGGTGGACAGTGTGCACTGTTTCTTGTCCAAGACGCGCTCCAAATGAGTTCATGATGTGGCGTCATGGCCAATAAGATCACAACTGCCCAACTAAACTTACCCAATAACCACAAAATGAATGCAGATTGTGTAGGCGTGTTAGGGTGTCAATCGTACTTACCATAGCACAGAGTGAGTACAAGAATAAGCTTCACTTGGCAGCATGAGGACTTCATTTTGGAGAGGTCCACTGGGCCGGGTTGAGTTTTTTAGTGGGAGATCAAAGGTGGGCCGAAAAGTTGGCACTGACGAGTATTGAAAGCAGTGGATTCAGAGAAGTCAGAGAGGAAAATAAAGCTGCCAGCTAGGACACATGGAACAGCGCAATGAGACCGGGCCGTAACACAAACCGGCTCCCTAACAAATAAGTCACTCGGCTAACGGTTAGAGCACTTTATATGTTTGACTCGATTTTCTCTTTCGTCGAGACGAGAAGGCAGCAGCGAAAGATGTAATCTTCGAGACTTGTTGAGTGTACGGACTGACTAGTTCTGTCAGTGGCACAGTGCATCGGTGAGAATTGAAGCCAAAGAACATGAAGAGACGCGAACAGGTTTGACCACAGATCCGTTTCATGTAATTGAGGTTGCCGTTGAAGGGTTATGCCGAGTAAGGCTCAGATGCAAATCTCTACAAGCCATTGCAGATGCAGTCCTCAGTGGCCGTATTCGGTCAACGTGGCCAAATGGCTCGTGCCATCCTACTGTACAAGTTCAGCTTGACACGTCCATTTATAAATAGACTGGGTGGTTGGTCGTTTCGTGCTCCGAGCAGGTCGTCCGCGGATTAATTCGGATCATAACGATGAGTTCTATTAATAGTAGGTCAATAATTAGCTAATTAATTGTCAATTGCTCAATGGTTCGCTTTCGCCGAGTGCGCCCTTGTGGTGGCTGTTCTATTGTGGCCTGTTGCAATTGAAGGCCAATGAAACAAACCATAGAAACTCAAGTTCGGACCGAAAATAGAGTCGTCGGTGACCTTGTTCGGACGGCGCCATTACCTCTTGTCTGTCACAATTCTTCAAATCGCTCGATCTTATCGAGCAAATGAGGCACTTTGGAGAATGTGATCGTTCAATCGATAGTTATGCACCGAGTTATGTAAGATTCAAAGCAGATTGCGCTCGAGCTTCATTCCACACTAATCGAGATCGAACTTCCACTTTCGGAAGACTTGAGATTGGCCTTGGTGAAAGTGTCGCGTGACGATGTTTGCTGTGACTCGGTAAGAGCTCCAAACAGTTCCGCTCCCAATGGACACTTCGACAGGTGGTTAGTTCACTACTGCCATCTATGAATCATTTTGCCTATTTTTATAAATTTAATAAATATAAATGGACTAAAATCTATACTGGTTGCAATTTTTTTTTGACAAGACTACTAGAATAATTCCATGAAATGTATCTTTGTAAAAAACGTTTCATCAGACAATTTGTTTTTGAATCTATTCACACTTTCAGTTTTTTAGGTTGTCACAGTCCACCAGTGCAACAAGGAATTAAAAGTCCAAATTGCACAATTCGAGCTATTTGTATTTAGTTTGAGAACATGTGAATAAATGTTTTTGTATATCAATAATTCATTGTGTGAGGCTTTGTGCATATATGTACTATTTATTGTGCTGAATCGTCATGCTTTGTGACCACTGGTCAATGATGCGCACCAGAATAATGCACACAAATCGAATCGATTATATTTCAGCCAACGTATAATATCAGTTTTATGGTTATGGTAATATCAATTTTTAATTATATTTTATCAACACTCTTCATGTTATTTCTATTCTCTATTATGAGTTTTTTACATTGACTAAATTTGAAATTTTGAAACTTATTAATCTAGAGTCTATGAATTATGGTAATACCAGTTAAATCACCTGGCCTGGAAGTATTGTGGTGGCACGATCGGGAGGACAGAAAGCCGAGTTGCTCACGAGCTGCCGGACACCACTGGAAGAAGTTGAGAAGGAGTATGGAGAAGGGACTTGGTCTTGAGAAAAACTCAGACACGTAGAAGAAAAGGCTTTTATTGGCACAAGGACAAAGTGATGAAGAAATGTGACTGAAGCCGAAGTGAGCGCGATGATGTCACGGACACGTAAGATAGAATAGAATAGGATAATTGACCCCGAATACTGTAAGAAGTAGTATTGGGTCTGGAAGGGGGAAGGAGTAGGTCAAAGTACAAAGTCGCAAACCAAAAGTAGTGAAAAGTGAGGAGCCAGATCAGCCAATAAATAGTGCAAACATTTTTCTAACGAGAACAGTCAGATTTGTTCGTCGCCCAAATTAGTGTGGCACTTTCGAAAGTGAAACCACAGACATGATTCTACACTTTGGTGCCTCTGTGGAATGCGGTACTTTGGGTCGCTACACGAGTTCTTTGATTCCTATTTGAGCTGTTTGGCTCCAATAAAGCGTCGACGCAGATATCTGACCAGTGATCAGTTGGTCTGGATGCTACCTGGCGAGACAAGAGTGCAATAAAATATTGCCAATAATTGAAGAGACACTTTTGGTTAACACACATAGACAATCTTTAGTGGGTCTCGTTAGTACACAAGAATCTCAACGCTTGATAACGCAGTTACAGAGCTCATTCACCTAGACTGTATTCCTCCGGACTGAGCCTCGGTATTGCGTACCTGTGGTGGTCCGCTGCAAAAGGATATGTCTCAGTCATGGCCGTGTAGCATTTTAATTTGGTGCCATATTTGTCTCTATGGCAGGTTTACATTTAATTGAATTATAATTTATTTTGTGTCCAACAGATGGCGTGTGCTTCAATGACTCAATACTGTTATTTCCTATTGATTGATAAAACAATTTATTAACTCTACTTATTTTATAAAAATTTATACAGAGTCTTCAGTAAGGGATTTGTTTGTTTTTTCATATTTCCCTTGATAGAAGACTGGACAGGCAGTACTTGTTGTTTTTGATCAATATTTAATGTAGTATAATACTTGTTGTATTGATTGTGACGAACGAGTGCAAGTGAATGGGCGTGAGAGAGTACACAGTCACAGCCAAGAGAGGACCAGTTGGGCACGAGAGCACTAAACGAAGCTTTCTTCACAACTGTGCGAATATTCGTTTGTTTGCCTTGTAGTTATTGCGATTGGTTCACTTTTCGATCGAATTGACATCATTCGGAGAGTGGTGAGACAGGAGTAAGTCAGTGCCCGTTCACTCGTTCGCTATTTTTACCGAGCGTGCTGTTTGATTTATTGCTCTGGTAATTGGCTCGATTAGGACTGCTGGGAATAATGCACTATCCGATCAGACCAATTCACAGGAACACTATCAATGGACCAATTATGGCGAGTGCACTAGGCGATGTTGTGGCTTAATTGAATTAGCTCAATAGAGACACTTGTCAGTTCGATCACAGGGGTGCAATGTCGCAGTCTGCACACGTTCGCTTTGAGGCGAGTGTCATCAAGCTCGAATGACTCGTGTTGTCGGATTTGTGCAGTAGCAAAGGATGTTCGCACTGACCAGCCACTATTAGACTGTAGGCTAATGGCAACAATAATGGCAACACAATTCCAGTGCCTAATGCGCGACATTTGTTTGGCATGCAGACCACAACCACTTTCTTCAGTTTGTGAGTAAGTTTGTGCATGGACCAAGTGGCAGCCAGTGCAGTGTCATCTGCCGAGCTGACCCAGATTGCACATCACCGAAGGAGAGAAGCGCTAAGAGGGCGCCAAGGCAAGTACTCAAGTGTCAATCATTAATCAGTGCACTGTCTCTCGCTAGTTGGTAGTGTCAATGGATGTGCCACCCGTTGGAGTCATCTTCATTCACTTCCTCGTGTCGGTGTTCATCCTGGCAATCGATGAGCCATTGGTTAGCTCATTCATTGGCTTGATTGATGGCAGTGGCAGTGAGGCCGTATACGCAAATATGCATCAATCACCACAGGTGCGCCAAATAGTCCACCCAACCGACCCTCGTGGTGGCCCACATTGAAGGCAAAAGGGTCATTTCGTGAGCCATTTAACCGGCACGAGCAATGCCTTACTGTTTCTGCCGAATCGATGGCGAGTTGATCACGATTAGCACAACAGCAAACGTGCGCCCCCAAAGGCAATTGTTTGTTAGTGCCTCGGTGCAGTGATGGTCTGCAGCACGAGAAGAACGTGTACGGTCTTGTCTTACTCAACCTAGTTGGTCCATGGTGGTGTGTGATGGAAACACCTTCATTTACTTACCTACCAGAGCAGTCCCGGGCAAGGTCGCAAGGTGTGTTTGCCGAATGGCCTCGAGGATCCACGCTCAATTGCAAGAGGCAGCCAGCAGAGTTGGCAGGAGGATTGCAAGTTGCAAGGCAGTGCGCTCGGTGGGACAAAGCACTGTTGCAGAGAGTGGTTGTCTCCTCTGGCTTCGCACACCTTCGCGAACGTCTCCGCAAGTTGTTCGTCCAGTGTTAGTGGCGAGGAAAGCTAGTCGGGCAGTGCCTCACTCGATCGCATCTTAGTTCGAGTCTTGACAAGCCAGACCGGTCTCGCAGTTCAGTCGCCCTGTTCGCAGTTGAGCGAGTGTGTCGTGTCTACCAAGTTAGCTCGTTGAAAGGTATACCTGTTGCGTGTCAGTTAGGTGACAACACTGCACTACTTCACCAGAACAGTTTCCCGGACCATTCGTTTGGCCACTAGGCCTTCTTTGTGTCAGTGCCCAGCAAGATGAGTGCACTCCACTCGAACCAGCAATTGTGACCGGTTCAGCACTGCCTGAAAGTCCCCTAGTGTTTAGTGTTTGTGCACCATATTTCAGCGTTATTTTCCTCCACCTTCATCGTTTTACAATTTACCATTTTGGATACCTAACTAAGCTCAGTGAATAGAGCAGCCATGTCTTCTCAACTGTCACCGTGCACTTTGTTAATAGTGTTCTTGTACATCTTTTTACTCGGATTCACAGGTTTGTTTGCGTCTGCATTGTAAATAAATTCAATGAATGGACTTCTCGATGCTCGATCTACATTGCTAAAAGTTTCACTCAAACAATTACTTCAATTCTGGCAAGTCGTTAATTAAGGAAGTCACTTGTTGCTGTGACACTAAGCCTCTATGGATGCATTTGAATGGGAACTCGCTGAATGAGTTCATAGGCTATGCTCGTTTCGCTTGATGGAGTACACTCACTGTCCAGTGGGTACTAATTTGATGGTACTCACCGAGGCAGGACTGCTCGTTCTCACAGACATCGATCAGTGAAATGTGATTCTGTCTCGCTATTGACATTTTCTGAGTGACTCAAAACAAATTGTCCGCAGCTTGTCTCGTTTGGATTTGTCTCAGTTGGAAATGCCACTTGGCATTTGCACGAGCGCTAGTTTCTACAATGTTCAGTTCACTGTCACAATTCTATGCCTCGACCTCTTCGAACATTTGCCAGACTTGTTTCATTTTACGATTTTTCTTCGCACTTCACGATAACGTCCACTATCCAATACATTTGGCCGCTAAGGGACATGACTTGAGTGAATGCGTTGATGTAGGCATTGATGCACTAAAATGGTCTCCGTTTACTCATACATTTCCTTGATCATTAGCCAATCTGCACAGTTGTTTTCAATTGATCAAATAGAATGACACTTGCAACTTTTGCATAATCACATGTTCTTATTAGATCTTTGATGCAGTTTGATCTAAGTTTATTGTAACCAGATAGCATTGTTTTGTGTTGTCTTATGATCATAATTGAATCAAGAATTTTTATCAGATTTTCTTTGCCTTACTTAATAATTAATTCTCTGGTTTCGCTGATCTTTGTTCTCAGTTGAGCCGCGAATTGTCCAACACCGGCCAATTAGGTCGGCTCATCATATAGTTTGTTTTGATAATACACCACACACCGACTTGTACAGGGTGCACTTGCGGAAATCGAATCAATTCGCATTCTCTTACAAGACTTATTGTCCTGCCACTGAGCGACTTGCCACTCAACTGAATCTATTGTTTCACTCATATTTGTTTATCTCGTCAAATCGATTAACTATCCCAGTGGAGAATGGACAGTAAATTTCTGTGGCCACAGGTCATAACTACCCTACGTCGTCCTTTGCTCATCCGAATTCTACTTCTGCCACTAATCGAGGATGTCTCATCAAGCGCAAATTACCACAGTGTGTTAGTGCCAGTGTTCGCATCTATTGGCTAAGGCGTACAACACTTCACTTGTACTGTGATTAGCCATAATTGATCCTCGCTCGTTGCAGTGGCCTAGGCCGATTGCTAATCATTCTAGTCCTGGACATGTTTGTCGATGTGCAAGTGACAACCTGAAGCAATTGCACTACCACCACCAGTATATCTCATAGTGCGATTGTTTGTGTTTTTGATTTATTCTAGATTTACCATAGATTAACTTGTCATTCATTGGACAGTCGAATACATACACATACGCACACACCTGTCTGTTGGCCGTGTGTGCCATTTAATCTACACAGACGCGATTGACATCAGCGCTGTTGGTTGGCCGTGGCACTGTGGGGCTGTCATCTTTGGCAAGAGGCTTCTTTATTTATTACAATCTGCCCTACCTGCCATATTAATATGTTCGGAACATTCAGTCCTGCCAGTGGACTTAATTGTCGCTATCCTCGCTGACCAGTCCTTCATCGAGACTTCATCAGATTGTCCTTTAATTGGGCTCACAATTAAGCAAGTGCAATGATTTCTCCTATTCATGGACACAGCCACACTCAGCCAGGTTGTCCGACAGGAGGGTCTCACCACTGAATGTGCACATGCTACATGCGAATCGCTAATGGGCCTTGATGACGAGGCAGTCTCGCTTTCCGATAGTGGCACAATCGAGTCATTCCGTGCCCACTCGCTGGCGACACTAAAGAGGAAATGGTCATTTGACAATTTACACCTGCGCTCAACGCCACATTTGTCTTGATCAATGAACAGAGTTGAGATAGCGAACCGACTGGCTTGTCGCAATCACACCGATGACTATTGCGTGATGGGCAGCGTCACTCATCCATCCTCAATACGATTGCACGTGTCTCCACTTGTTGGTCTGCACTTTCTGCAGTGGAGCCTTGAACACAATCGGTGAGATTGCATCTCTCATTTGAGCTTCTTGTGGGATAAATATGGCTGCCTGAGGATTATGCTGGAAACATATTTCACCGGCAAACGGCAACTTACCGAGTGTACCGGGCAGCGTCGAGTATATGGAGGTGGCGCGAGATGGGCCGCTGATTGAATAATCACGAGTTCTTTGACCGGCTTGCCAGCTTGCCGATCAACCAACTAGTAGTGCATTAGTTTAACGTTAATTGAAGGTGCTTTCGTTCTAGCCCTGGATGCGTCACTGGATGGTTACTGTAATGGCAAAATGGCCAATTGCGCAAGTATTTGGGCATTCAAGCAGACCTAGTTGTCAGTGCACCTATTGGACCTCGTTGGCCGAATAATTTGCATGCTTGATTAGTGTGTGCCATCCCTGTACCTGTCATTAGTGTTCGCTTTAGTGGATCGTAATGCTCGATCTGCACTTTCGTTGGTCAAGGTCGCTTTGTTCATTACGAGGCGAATTCGTTTGAAAACTGCTCGACCTGGCTCGGGATAGCTTTTCAAGTTGCGGCCAAATACATGTATGCATGTACATCGTTCCATAGACAGTGTTTGTGTATCCATATTGCTCGATTGTGCCACTTGTTCGTGAGACCTCTCTCAAACAATGGCCCAACCTAGGTGCCTTGATGTTTGAGTCATTGCGCTAGTGAACTCATGGATAACGCACCACCAATGGATTGTTCACAGTCAAGCACTAGCAAACAAATAGTCTTTTGGTTCTCTTCGACTTGTAGATGATCATTGTTCGACACTGGGTTTCCTTGGCCGCACTAATCGTGTCTATTATTTGCTTTGCTAATTAATCAGATTAAGTCCTTCCATCGATTTACATTTCTAATGACACCTCTATGATGAATGATGCGCAGCTTTGTTTGACCATTCTGCCTTACTTAACATTCTTCTTTGTGTGTCATTGAATAGCACTGCATCGTGGCGGTTGTGCTAGTTATTTAGCGATGCTCGGTTGTCATCGTGCATTAATTGACCAATACATTCGATCGATGGCTCACACTGAGCCACAGATTAATGACCTAACGAGACTCGGATCGAGTTAGGTCACGACAACACCTTCATACTCCACCCGTCCTCTCGGACCGCTCTTCTGGCGATCGGTGTGTGTGGAAACACAGTGACAATTGCGAGTAGACTGTCGAATAATTCAACTCGAATTTGTCTACTTGGGGGACAAGTAAAACATCGCATAGTGTCAGTACCTACTGACTTAACTGGCTTATTTATTATTTCACTCTGAGCTTAGTGATGCAGCCTGTTGCAGTGCCTGTGTGGATTGCCAAGTGAAGCCATTTGTTGTTTGGTGTTATCACTTTTTTTGCTGTGGCACTCTCGGCTGCAACCTGTGATCACTTGCAAAGCTAACCATTCCTACAGAATGTGTTCAAAAGCAATGGTGCCTCGGTCATCGATATAAACATTGCCAATGGCATAAGTGTTAGTGCCAGCACTGCATTGTCCCTTTCGTAGAATTTTGGTTCCTTCTAGCAATTTAGTGGTTCTAGTAAGAGCGTTAAGTTTTGACCTCGTCCGAGGCAGAGTGCACTTTAACCTCCCCGTGCAGAGTGGAACCAACCATCCACCTGACTTACCTGCAACATCACATCAGATTGCTTCGTCCTCGCTCCTTCAGCTCGTCAGTTTGTATGCCCTAGGGCACAGTGGCTCTCTATTATTAACGTCACTTTATGGCCTCTCTACTTTGCCCCTCACCACTGCCCTTCACCTCACATTCTCGCGGTACGTGAGCTAGATGGCAATTTGAACAAAACAGCACACCTTGTTTTGGGCTTCGTTTGGTCTAGCAGAGTGCCTAGGCAAAAGCTCAATGCCCAACTGACTGTTGCGCGCCATTACAGAGGACTCCGCTTGCAAATCCCATTGACCACTCGTAACTAGTAGCGATAGTTGACTGGCAGAAATGTAGTCGAAACTTGCAAGAGTGTTGTGTACTTGCATCGTCGAAATGTCCTCGCAGCCCTTGACAGTCTCGGTGACTTGCGAGTTGTGACCTGGGCAGTGCTTGGGCCAAGGTGAGGCTAATTTCTACCAGCACTTCACACCTTGTGCCTTGTTCTGGCTCTAATTGCGGTGATGTGCCTTGGCGTTGATCGATTCCAGCGAGGACATCGGTTGAATGGTGCACTTTTGAGTGGATTCAAGTTGTCTCTTTGCCCATGCCTCTGCCCGGCCCGACAGCGTCAAGGTGTGTTGCCCGTCTAATTTATTATTCCTGTCTGCAACAGGTTAGTCTGTATCGTCTCTCCTTGCATACACAGCGGCCAATGTGTTCGTTGTAATTTATCTGCACATAGAGCGAAATTATAATTTGTAATCGTTGCAGAATCCAATTAAAGGTAAATATAGCAATGAATAATCGGTAAAGGCATTCAGCACTGTCCAATGTTCACTCCTTATGCACTTGGCCAGCTTGGCAGCTGCAAACGCTCACAAGTCAGTGCTATACTTTAATACGGCACTGTTCGTTAAGTTTACTTCCACCGAATGAATCGACAGGTTTACGGATTAGACGGCCAACAGCTCGAGTGGCCGAAGTGAGCAAGTGAGCACTATCGCTACCTTGCCGGCCTGCACTGGCCGATAGCTCTGACTGGTGTTCGAATGTGCTCAGCGTTGGCACATTGGCATTGCAAATGAGCATACGATGTCGCCTCCTCTACCCGACTCGATCTTCGACCAAGGCATCTTCGCAAGTGTACCATTTGTTTGCAGACGCAACTCGAACTTAATCATTTGTGCCATTCTCAATATGACCTTACTTGTCGGACAGCCAACTACATAAGCGGCAATGTGCCAGAAAAACTGTGACAGGCAACTGGCATCGAACGTTCGATTGCCGCTCAACTCGTTGCGGCTACTCGACTGGTCTGCCTATATTTAGAATGGACAGTCTAAAGTAACCAACTACATTGGACATGATTCTTTTTTATTTTCGGCTATTAACACAAATATCGTTTCTTTTGACCACAACTAGTCACTCGAATGTGACTAGTGAAAATAGTAATGTGAGTGAGTGAGTGGTGAGTTGAGTCTCAAATTGAAGGTGGCAATTGTGCAACGGTAGTTCACTCAAATGAATTTTCCTGGTTGGACCTATTAGTTAAAATCGATCATAGACGATCAACGTCATGGTCAATGGGTCAATTCAATCCAATTTGCTGTTTTGCAATGTTTTTCTTTCTTTCTTCTAAGTGTGCAATGTGTTCAACCGGCAATGCGAGATGCCTTTTGGCATCGCTTGTGTTGTCAATCCGAAGAATGCACTACTAAGTGTTGCACTAGCATGAGTCACTAGTTTGTGCCTGGTATGATCTCGATCTCGTTCGGTGGCATTTGCATAAATTGCTTATCGCGTCTTTTCAGTTGGTTGGTGCCACTGTCAGGTGTTGACAGATGCAGCTGCAAACCAAATGGGACTGTGTCTATGTTCAACTTGTGCTCTACCCAGAACAAACATTTGCCAGGCAAACACAGTTCTGTTCGCTGCTTGGTAATTAAGTGAGCTGACTGACCTGTTTGTTTGCATTGCCTCCGCATCTCTGTGCATCGGGACCCTCACCACCGTCAAACACCTTGGCCTTTGCACCTCGTTGTTTGTCTTTGTGCTTTCGGTCCGCCATAGGCAAACTAATCGAGCTCTGCTCGCTAATTGTCTTTGTCTTAGTATGCCTCACAGCCAGCCTTTCCGATGGGCAATGCATTTCCTTTGTTTGTGCCAAGCGCTTGTTTGGCTGAGTGACATCAAGTCAAGTGTTAGTGTTGAGCTGGGCTCAGTACATGCTCATCGATTTGATTTCTAATTGGATGTTTGCGGTCTCTCTTCACTCCGACTACAGGCAAACAGTCTTTCAAATCGATTGTAACGCTCAAGTCGAGTTTGCAAATGATGAAACGGACAGCGTACGAGTGATGCATTGTTCAATCAAATCAGCTCGATTTGCTCCTTCAAGCCGAACACTCTCATTGGCCTCAATCACAGTTTGTTTGGCCATGGTCAATGGCCAAATGGTTATTGGTGCCTTTATTGGCGATCATATCAAGTCTATTCCTCTAATAATAGCGCAAAACTGCATTTGTCATAGCTTGAGTAATTGAATTTACCTTCTCCCAATAGACTCAATGGAGCAAGAATTTATACAGAGGAATTGTTTGAATATACAATCACTATTATATCGGCAATGACTTGCCCATTCACTCACTTGTACTTGTACTTTGTTTTTGTTCGTCCAGGTTTATACTTGCAAGGCGATTCTGTTGCTGACTCGCAATTAGAGCGGAGAGGTAGCAATTTTATACTTGCAAGGCGATTGCGTGAAATAATCAAGCTGAAGCATTACCTCTACAGACAGGACAAACAATACCGAATCACTTTGTGGCGTGCTTGCCAGGCTGACCTGTCATGATCTCGAGGCACACTCATTCATCGGTCTCAAGGCGCGTTCGCCGAATTAGTGTCCGAGTCCGTCAGTAGATCTATAATTTAGCTTCTAAGACAATGTCACTGGATTGTGTTGAGTGCACTTTGTGAATTCTCCCATTCACAGCCACCTTTTGGACCCACATCAATGATATCAACTCGTGTAATTGGAGCTTGGTGACGCCGTCCAATCGGTTTTGTTTTGGTTCATCTCACAGCCAATCGAAAGGCAAAATGGCAGTGGACAACGAAAATGGCATGTTTGCACTGTCTGTTCGACGTCAGTGGACTGTCCGTCAGATCACTCGAGTGCTAGTTCGATCGGCAACCTATCATTTGAGACCTACTGATGAATGGATGTATCGAACGTAATTGGCCAGACAACTGACACTTGCCGAGGAAAGGCAACTCTCCATTTGTTCAAATGTTTCCACTTGTTCAGTGAGTCACTGTCATTCTGTCATTACACCAACTGTCTGCCTTGCCTTGCCTTGCACTCATCTCGAGTCAATCTTTCACTTGATAGCTGGCAATTTTGCTTGCGTCGAGTGCTTTTTAGAAAGCCAAATATCTAGGTTAATTTATACTTTAATTCGCACTAAATACTTTCGGGTGAATGTGTTGTCCAACAGGCAAGTGGAGAAGTGACTCATTCGTACCAAACCATTGTGCTTTGGCATGGCTCAATGCGATTGAGTCAACAACTCGCTCGTCCGATCAGTGTCAATCGAATCACTTGTGCACTCGATTTATGGCCTTTTAATTCAGACAGCCTCAAGTAGGTGAACTAGTTGACAGAGTGGTGATCGCTTGTTGCTTGCCAGTTGGAACCGTCCCGAGCAGACCTTCCTTGCAATGTATGGCCTACGTAGAAATTTAACTGTGCACAGTGTGCAGGTGAAAGGGCAAGACAGTCTATTCGTTTTACTGCTGACGCATGAAAGTGACTATAGTGAGAAACGTTAGTCGCCTTTCACAGTGCATTAAGCACAACGCGGACGCTTTTCATCTGCTCGGTCTTGTTTGCGGGGCACACAGGCCATCTGTCTCGATGGGCCCACTTGGACTGTCTTGACAACGCACAAGCAAATCCCATTAAAGGAACGTGCATTCATGTGCACGAGCGAACCTAGACTTTGTCCGCACGAGAGAAACTGTGCACGAGGCAATAAAGAAAGCGAACATTCGAAGCGAAGTGAGATGCATTTCATTGGAAAGAGCGATTGTGGGAAAATGTGTTGCCTTCTGCCAGTGCGGTACTGTCCTCGGTGAGCTGCCACGAACACAGCTGTATGCGATATCGAATGATTCCAGTCACGACTCGGTGCCTCTTTGTCCAGTTTCATTCAATTAAAGAGTACACTCGAAAGTACTTTGGAACCTTGTCCTGGTGTTCAACTGGTCAGTTGTACAGTGCTTATAAGCAAAGGTCGAATATTCACTTATCTCTTGTTGGTTAGATCATCCGAGCACTAACGGAGAAGTGAATGAGGCAGCTTGTTTTGCTCAACATTCGCTCGATGACAAATGATCGAATCGATATAATATGTTAAATATGTTACCCTGCCGGCAGTATCTAATCACCGATGGGATTGGTCATTTAATTGGTTGGTTCTATTTGCCTAAGCAGACACTCCTCAAATGGCTCACTTTGACTAATCCACTCGATCTCACTTCAATTTGCTTATAGCGCTCTGAATTGTTCGCTTTAGTGCAGTTTGAGATAGTTAATTGTCAGATCGGTTCTTTCGGCACTTAATTGAGAATGAACTTGTTCTTATAGTAATTTCTTCATGTCCGCCTTGTTTTTACTCACTTGTTTATACCCAAGAAAAGTTATAAAACACAAGAGGTGGCAAATTGTCACCGACAATCTCGTCAGGTGTTCTGTGTGTGTGAAATTGTGAAGTTTAGCCGGACTTGATGGCAGCGAACGAGTTTGACATATGAGTAGTGGTCAGAATTAAGGTCAACACTGTTGTTTGCTGTGTGGCTATATTAGGCAATCGAGACGGAGAGTTGTCTTACTTGTTGTTTGAGCATCGGAAGGGCATTAGCACAGTTTTATTGCTTCATCTGACTTGAACGAAACTCAAATTTGATTAACATTTGCATTGATCTAATTTTAGATGCCGATGTCAGACTTGGCGACACATTCGCCTCGAAAGATGCCCTTGAGGGTGAGAATATAAGACTAGACTGCAGGTTTGATCCCCTGTTAGAAGGCAGTCAAAACAAGCAATTGATTTATTACTGGAACCGAAAGAATCATCTCCAAACTGACACTGTAGCCATTGGTGGTAGTTCATTGGACAGTGACTACCTCATCGATTTCGACCCAACCACGGGCAAGTTTGATTTGCTCATTCAAAAGGTCCAATACGATCGCGATAATGGACAGTTCGAATGCAAAATCAAAGAGGCAGGCAATGGAGCTGAAATCAAAAGTCGCACCTATGTCGTGACCATCCTAAGTATGTCTATCTTTGTCCACCTGTTAAACAATTTTAAATATGATTTGTCTCTTTTAGTTCCACCAGGTCCACCTACTATAACTCCTAGTAAACCAATTGCCAAAGAAGGCGAACCTTTTCGACTTACCTGTTCCAGTGAAGGTGGATCACCTGATCCAACTATCCAATGGCATCGTGATGGAGTTCTTCTTGAAGGCGAAATTGTGAATGGAGGCACTAGAAGTAATCCCACCACTAATACTCTGGTGATCGATCCCATTTTGGATCTAGATAGAGCCAATTACAAATGTATTGTCTGGAATCGAGCTAATTCGGAAGATAATAAACTGGAGGAGTCAGTTTCACTGACTGTTCATTGTAAGTATTACCTTTGAGTGAATTAAATTCACTTCTTTTCGACTGTTTGGGTTAATGGGTTTATCGTGAACTACAGACAAACCTCGTATTCGAGTTGGGCCGTACAACCCTCTAAGTGTGTCAAATGATGGTAATGCAGAAATGACTTGCCAAGTGGAAGCAAACCCACCTGTGCGCTCAGTGAAATGGATGAAAGGAGGCCATATCATCGCCACTACCAACAACCACACTATTCTGCGTGTCAAACCAGAAGATTCTGGAAACTATGACTGCACTGCTGACAATGGAATTGGCACTTCCACAGAATCTCTCAAATTGTCTGTTCTCCACGGACCACATATCTCATTAGAGAATTTTAAAGAAACTACCACAGGCGAAAATGTAAACATTCGATGCAACGTTGATTCCAATCCTCACCCTCACACTATTGTATGGACAAAACAGAATGATCCAATTTTCAAGCAATTAGGACCAGTTCTTACGTTTAAATCGATCACTGCGAATGATATTGGCAACTATGTTTGCTCGGCAACTGCCACTCTCAAACCATCGGGTGTAATGACAGGCATAGAGAGGACTTCTAATGCAACGGTGCAACTTCAAATTCAACACAAGCCGGGCAAGACTGAAATCACTCCGTCAAACCCGGTTGCGGTCGCTGGGCGAAAATTCACCTTAAAATGTGGCGCAAATGCTCCCGGCTATCCCACTCCTGAATATGACTGGTGGAAAGAAGGTCAAGATACTAACAAACTTGGCAACCGTGCCAATTATACATTTGTGGGCATGCATGTCAGTCAAGAAGGTCGATATTTTTGTCAACCGTTCAATTCGATCGGTAAGGGTTCCATTGCTTCAGTCTATTTGTCAGTAAATGAACCAGCAAAGGTGACTATCCCTATGAAACCTCAATTTGTGGCTAAGGAAGGAGACACCA
Source organism: Rhizoglyphus robini (assembly GCA_023373905.1). Lineage (NCBI taxonomy): Eukaryota > Metazoa > Arthropoda > Arachnida > Sarcoptiformes > Acaridae > Rhizoglyphus > Rhizoglyphus robini. The sequence goes on along the minus strand of JAKIJQ010000001.1, from coordinate 3,863,180 downwards.
ACTTCAAGCTAACTTGCATCGGCCGGGGAAAACCTCGACCCCAAGTGAAATGGACTCATAATGGAGTTGATATCAATCCAGAAAGTGGGGAATACAGAATCGAAAACAAAGAACAAAACGAGGACGCGGACGTGAAGACCATCACCACCACTCTGTACTTTGAGGCCATGGCCAGGAAAGGTGCTAACAGTTTAACGGCAAACGACAGAGGTACATATGCCTGCCACTTTGACAATAACATCGACGAAGAAGTCAAGTCGGAAACTGTGCTCCGTGTCGAGCACACACCAGTTGTTCGTCACACCTACAACCGCGTGGCATTTGATTTGGGCGAGACAGCCGTTCTGCAATGCAAAATGTCTGCCTACCCTGCCCCCAAGTTCGAATGGTACTTCAGTAATAAACTGTTAGACAATTTTACTGGTGATCGATACAACACCAACTCAACCGAACTACCAGATGACATTCACTTAGGCACACTTTCCATTCGAAATACTCGGGAGTCTGACTACGGCGATTACACTTGTCGGGCTTCGAACTCTGCTGGAGACGACGACGAGAAGACTATAATTAAGCTAGTTAAAAAGTCTCCTCCAGAAACACCAATTCAACTCGAAGTATTGGAAGTTGTTTCTGACTCGGCTTCACTCAAATGGGCTGAAGGCTTCAATGGTGGCTTTGTTAACACCGAATTTGTTGTCAACTACAATGACGGAGAAAAGTCCCGCAATGAGTCCTGTCGGGCAATGAACCCGTGCAAGATAACCGGACTCGAGTCCCGTCACGAGTACCAATTTCGCGTGTTGGCTGTCAACCCGAGGGGTTACAGTCAATATTCGGAACCACTCAAAGTGGTGACTAAAGTGAACCTAAAGGATATGCCAAGTGCTTTCGACTCATCCTATGACCGAGAACGCAACATTCTCAACTTCAGAGTCGAAACCAACGATGTATCTCTTAGACTAGTTGCCAAAATCGAAATCAGAGGGGAGGCCACCCATCAATGGACTCCACTGACAACTGTTCAGGTGCTTTCTGACCTAGAAAATGTTTACCTCAAATCAACACCTGACCAGATAACCGACATCAGGGTTATTCTGTGTCTTCAAAGTAATGAAACTTGGTGCGGCTACGAACACCTCGTCAAGATGGATTCGGTCTATACCAGAGAAACAAAGACAATGGCCACGGATCATTTATTAAGTGTTATCATTGTGTCCAGTGTTTGTGCTTTTATTGCTGTGGTTTCAATTCTTTGCTGTTGTTGGAAGAAGAAGGAAAAGTCAGAGAAGAAGGACTTTGAATCAGATACCTCAAATGAGAGACCCAACAAGGTGCTCTCACAAAACTTCTATAGCTCACATGATAACAAAGGTTTGTTCGCTTTCAAACTAAAGGTTTAAAAAATTTATTTTATTTAACTTGTTAATTGCCTCACAGGTCTAATGTCGGACATGGACACTGCAAACAAATTAGCATCCGGAATTTACGGTTCAACTCTAGGCCCGATCAGTGGCCACATTCCACAGAACTATTATCTCACTGGGGATGGCAATAGCGATCCTAGCCCCAATGGAAGTAACGAGACTGGACAGACTGAATTTTGGAATTCAATGAAATCAAACATTCTTCATGACAACCTAAACGAATCTGAAATGAATTTCAACGGCTATAACATAATGAATAGTCAACTAATCGACCCAAATGGTTACATGAACTCGTACTCTTACTACCCAGCCCAGGGATATCAACCTTTGGACGACGAAAACTTAAGCAGAAAAAACAATCTAAGTAAGATTTGACTCCTAAATGACAGTTGTAACCTTTCTCCTTTGCCCAGATATGTCATACTATGACGAAATGAATGGAAACACGTACGGAGGAACGATGACAATAGATATGATGTCACCAAATGATAATTTCAAGACGAACCAACTCGCCTCATACAACTGTGACGAGGTCGACTACCCAACCAGCAGGGCTCGAGTCATGAGTGAAATCATTGTGTAATGTCTTCGTGACCGCAAATCAACCAAAGCTGCTCAAAATGCCAAATCTCGTCCAATAATTTGTGCTTTTACCCTTTTCTGTATCAAAGTCAATGTACGTTCATTCTCACTGTGAATAGCATTCAGAGTTCATATTTATTTTAAATTCCCCATTGCCCTGTACATAGTCTTTTTGGCCCACCTGTAAATAATTGTTTTTGTGGTGCACTACCTTAAGGCCCTGCACGCACAGTTTTTTACCTTATGTAATAAAATGCTTTACTTTTTGATTAATTTTTCCAATGTAATTAAGATCTCATTTATAGAACTGAAATCAATTGAATAAAGTGCCTTATTCATATATAACTATTATTGAGACAACGAAGTCTAACTAAAAAAGTAAACAGAATCCATGACTGAATTTAAATCAAAATCACCTTTCTTGATGTTTTGATTCACCTGACAAACCAAGTCAGAGTGATTAGGCAAATTTCTAGTATGGTTTAGCAGCTCCAGTTGAGTTTTGAGGTAAAGTGCCAAATTGTCCAGAACAGGCTGACTGTGGAGGGAAACAAATTGTTTGCGACAGAAGTAGTTCATTTGATCAATGTGAGATGCATGTGTCCAGTAACAATCGTGCACTGAGGCAAAAGTGAGTCCATTCCGATGGCACTCCAATGAGGTTAGCATCATGTGACTAGAATCCAAAGAGTGGATGAAGTTTGCAGGAAATGCGTTCTTCTGTTTCATTGTGTTCGGTACCAAATGGGAGTTCTTCTGCAAATAAAAAAAATGTTATATCGTTTGAGTAATTTAACAATACGAACCTTAAGTGACTTGTAGTAAGACTGAATGACAGGAAAACTCAAAGGAGTGACCCACTCTACCGTAGAATTGTAATCATTGGAAATGATCTGAGCACAATTAGTAAGCCAATCTTGAATCACCCGAGTTTGCGTAAACATCCTTCGAATGGAAAGAAATATTTTCTCCGATATGTACAGAGAAGCGGTCACTTTATGAGCTTCAGGAAACTTGGAGTCCTCTTTGAGCCTTCGAAGAACTTGCAACTTAGCTCCATATTTGGTGACACCATAAACGTAGGTCATCACAGTCTGTTTCACAATTTTTCGTGAAATAAAACCTTTCACTATTTTGGCAATTTCGATTCCTTTTTCACAGTCTTTGTCAATTTCGGACTCCACCAAAGCAGCAACATCACTATAGACGTCCTGTGGGTACTCGGAAGGACTTAAATTGACAGATTTTGCACCCAACACATCGCGTCCAAGTGCGGCATAATGTTGAAGACCGTTGCATGACCCATCTTGATGAACAGGAATATGACTAATGTAGTTATGTGGGTCACCACTTCTGATTGCATTAGTTAGTTCAATGCAACAGGCGAGTGTTTGCCATTTTTCATCGCTTTGCATCCACCATTTTTGACCATCCAACGGGTTGTCTGCACTGTCAAAAATTAAATCCAAAATTTCGTCTGCATAAGCCAATCTCTCCTTTGAAGAACATTTCTTCTTTAAGCCAGTTAAGTTAATTAAGTGAATCTTAAGCCATTGAAACCCTCGTTCACCAAGTGGACTTCCTTTAGCAAATAATAGTAAAGAGCGAGATAAATCACTGCCCAGATGGTTAAAATTTGGTGGGATAGGGTAAACGCGACTTCTAAAGTCTGTATTTATTGGAAACCAGAACACTCTATTGCGCAACTAGAACAAAAATAACAAATGTTAGCTTCAAATCAAATTCAATCTTAAAACATACATAATTTCCAATTGATAATTTGTACAGGCAATCTACCCAAAGACTATACATTTCTGCTTGTTCTTTTTTCTGAGTTTTTCGTTTATGGTAGATATATGTTTTTTCTTTGGGGGACATTTCACTGGTAAAATAAATAAATAATTCTAAATAGATTTTAAAATAAAAATCACATACGAAGAAGCTCGTGGAAGTGGACCAAAATAGGATAATGATACAGGAATATCAAGGTCAGGATTTCCTTTATCCTGAAAGATGTTTATGGCAATATCCAATATCTAGAAAAAAAACTTAAGTATATGCAGTCTTTTGAATGACAGTTACCTTTGAGTTAATTTTCCAGGGACAGAGAGATAGGGCGTTTAGAGAATCAAAAGTAGGATACATTTGATGAACAGGTAGCTTTTTCAATCTTTGTTTTGGATAAAAGGGAGGAGGGCGTACGATAAATTCTCGAATCAATAAATTTCCTCCAAAATTATTGTTGATCCATGGCACAGGAGGAGATACCATTGGCAAACGTTCTGACTCAAAGTGAATGTGCGAACAAGCACCTTCATACAGCTTGATCAATAAGGGATGAACTCGTATTTCTTTTTTAGTTTTGAACGTGTCATGATTTTTGTACAAAAATGATATCACAGGCTGGATTGATGGTGACCCGATATCAATCATTTCAAGAAAAACTGAATTGAACTTGGTTTCATTAGAGATGATCTCGTACAAGTCTTTGCCAATTTCCTTAAGAACATTATCAGGCCAATATTTGCTTTCGTCGAAATAATAATGATGTCCGCTCTCCAACAAATGGTGCCAATACTCACGAGGATTGTATTTCATGATCAAATCAGGGTCCATCGTGTATTGGACGTATTGGTTATAACACTTTTTAAAATCGTCTAAAGTGCCATCGTTTGTGTTTGACCTAAGAAGGTATTGAGACATTATCTTACGACCCAGCGTTTCAAACAGTTGAGAAGCAAATGGAGAATAATATTCACTAAAAGAAGAACATTTTCGGATTTCTTCCAACATAGTTTCCACATAAGCATCTGGTTCGAGAATTGTCATGTAGTGAACAAATGGAATGCCATTCAGTCGTTTATGTTTAGTCTTAATAAACTTTAGATAAGTCTGAAAACCCTTGTTCAGTGATTCTTTCCATTCGGCTTCGAGAAGACAAATCATTTCTCTGTAAAACTTTTCCGGTTTTTTTGCTTCAACGTCATAGAATCGGGCATCGATTGGTTCCACTTTTACTACCGATACCATTTCTGCATTAAATTGTTCTTCCACAAAAGAGTCCATTTTAGAAAGATCCAAACATTCAAAAGGATCATAATATTTTTGTTCAGTTGCAGTTATATCATTTAAATGTTGATTTTGACAAATCCTTGGGTAGATGTACTTCCTTGTTTTTATGTGCATCCCAAAGCGCTTGAATAAATCGCGAATTATTTTAATCTCCATGTTATTTAGCGAAGTTTTATAAAAAAGATGTTCGACATTTAAATTGTTCTCTTTTATTTCTGCAAAAACTGTTTTCACATTTTCAGAAGTCGTTTCTTTCATTTGTTTGGCCAAAGATAACAAATAGTATTCATAAACCTGCATATTAAGGCGCACTTTGAGAGAATTCTTTATAAAGTCCATAAGTTCATGAACATTATCGGAATTGCCTTGGCGTGCCCAACCTTTAATAAGCAATTCACAACAGGCGGCAATATCATTTGAAGTAAGGGAATTAGAAAATTTTCCAATAAACTCCAGTAGAAAGGCATGAGCTTCAGAGAGATTATCATTGTAGATACAGACATGAATATAGCTAAGTAGATTCTTTTTGGTCAAATGCATATCGTCAAAAATATTGTTCTCATTTTCGTTGCCTATCGCACTACTGGACATAAAATCCTTATCTTCCAGATTTTCATAAGAATATGTTTCAAGACCTAATTCTTTGAAGATGTCGACTGAGTTTTCCAACTCAATCTGAACATCAGAATTGGCGTCAGTCAATATATCATTTTCATTTAGAGAAGAAAGTCTTTTTGTATTTGTCTCAATAGAAGCACAGTCGTGATTAAAGCTATGCACCAAATTCGTTGACATTTTGAATAATTTTGAATCTGCTGTACTTGATAATTTGCCATTTCTTTTAGTAGTTCTTTCAGGCAATCTTTTTCTTGAATTTAGTTTTTGATTTTGAATGTCATCCAGTATTTTGGTAACATTTAAGTTCGTTCCATGATTTTTAAACAATCGAAATTGCCCGAGCCGGAAATGGTATAAACATCTTGAACAAATTGAAGAATTATTGAAAAGTAAGGCCAACATAATCAGAATGGTCCGTGTTTATCAAGTACTGTTTGCAACCAGACAACGTGACTTCAAAATCAGCTGATTGTGTTCATATAGCGTGGCTCTTAGGTGAAAATAGTGTTCCTTGTGTTTACAATGAATTTAATGTTTACAATGTAAACTTACATGTGTACTTTCGAACTTGGTTCAATTAAAACATAATTTGATTAAGAATATTATTGAATTGACTTTACTTATAATTAGGCACAGTTATTTAAATTTTTTGTTAAGTAATTTATATTTTTTACAATGTTAAGTGCAATCTTTTCTACTCGAATTTGTATTCGAGCACGATCATTGAGTATTCAATTTCAAAAGTACATTAACCCATTTCAGTGTAGATCAATTCCGATCACTACAAAAGCAAGTCTATTTCTCAACTGCAGACATGTTGGGAAAAGTAATTTGGAATTCATTGCTAAAAGCTACTTTCACACGACACCAAGACGGTATAACCCGATTATTTCAACCATTGCCAGGCAAATTTTTAAAGTAGCTACAATATTTATTGGAAGGTAATTTTTAAAATATAATTAAGTTTTTTATTTAATGTTGTAATTAAACAGATCCATAAGAAATTGGTGGAAAACTCTACCTGTGAGCAATAAGAAAGATTTTAAAAGTTGGTTGCTCAAGCATAAATGGAAATTTATAAACTCCATGGGCATTATTATTGCTACTATGGCCTTTTACTATTACTCGCATATTCAAGAAACTCCTATTACAAAGCGACGCCGTTTTATTGCATTTACTCCAGAGCAATTTAGCCTCCTAAATAAGCTTGAACTGGAGTCACAATTGGAAGTGTATAACTCAAAGCTGCTTCCTAACGAACACAAGTCAACTCAACGAGTTGCAAAAGTAGCAAAACAGTTGTTGGATAGAAACAAAGATATTGAGCAAATCAAATCACACGAATGGTCAGTTTCGGTTATCGATGATGAGAATACCATGAACGCATTTGTTTTGCCTTCTGGCAATATATTTGTGTTTACAGGCCTGCTCAAGATATGCGAAAACGATGATCAGTTGGGCATTGTTCTCGCACATGAGATATCGCATGCTATTTTGGCACATGGACTTGAAATGGTTTGATTCTCTTTGAACCACCATTTGACTGATCTTTTCTCAATTTCATTTAGATTAGTCACGCTCACATAGTAGACATGGTCTTCATTGGCATAATTGGATTCCTCTGGATGCTATTGCCTACCGACTTTATTGCATCGATAGGAACAGCCGCTTCTCGACTTATTCTAAGAATTGCCCTAGATACTCCTTACAGCAAAATGCTTGAAACTGAAGCTGACGAAGTGGGACTTACTTTGGCTGCTAAATCATGTTTCGATGTTCGAGAAGCTAGTGCCTTTTGGTACAAGATGTCTATTGTCCAGAAAGAGACTTCTGAAATGCCAGAAGTGCCTGTAAACTTTGACTTCTTGACCACGCACCCTTCTCACGAGAAAAGGTGCGAGCATTTGAATGACCTGATGCAAGTGGCTATCCAATCTCGGACAGACTGTGGCTGTTCACCTTTGTCTAAAATTGACCCAAGAGAAAGAGTGAAATTATTGCATGACAAAATTGCAGCCGAGTATAAACAAAAGAAGTATGAAGGAGTTCTCAAAATTGGGGACCTTTAATGAAGAATATGATTTTAAGCCTATAATTATTGTTATTATGTTATAAATATTGATGTATAAATAAATTTTTGTTATTATTGCAAATGCAACCTTATTGAATTGGTAAAACTTTCTCGCATATATTCAAGGCTACTGATCATGAACTGGTTAATAGTAATAACTTAACTTAAGAAAATAAACAAGATAGCGCAATAGTGATTACTGTGTTCAATCTAAGGACTGAATAGAACATGCAGTGGAATGGAATAGAAGCAATGGAAAGTTAAAGCAGTAAATAAAGTTTATCATAAACTTGTAAGAGGTAAGTAACCCTCGATCAATCAGGAAGGTTATGGAACAGTAGAGCAAGTTGTGGAAATAGGCGCGCGTATTACATCAGCTGTGTTCTGCACAAGTACACGTCGACTTACTGAACACGGCCAATGGAGAGGCGCCACATGGATAGGCTCGACCAATCAGAATTGGCCACGATGTTTGCAGTGCAAAGCACTTGCTATGTGAGTATTTAAACCGAGAGCATTGCTTGCTCATCATTATTGTACTGTGTTGTTTTTCTCTGTGATTCATTCCGGAAACACTCCTCAAAACTGATTCAACAAACTAACCAAAATGTTCAAGACTAAAAAGTCAATTTTGCCAATTCTTCTATTGGTTACAATTGCTTGTCATTGGGTCAATGTTTTGGCCAAAGACGAAAGCAAGGACAAAGAAGATTTTGGAACTGTGATTGGAATCGATTTGGGTAAGTTTCTTCTGTTTAATTGCACGTTGATTGTTCTTATTGATATAATTTGATTAGGCACAACTTATTCTTGTGTTGGTGTTTTCAAGAATGGACGTGTGGAAATTATTGCCAACGATCAAGGTAACCGAATTACTCCATCGTATGTGGCTTTTACTGCTGAAGGTGAACGGTTGATTGGTGACGCTGCTAAAAATCAACTTACATCGAACCCAGAAAATACCGTTTTTGATGCCAAGCGATTAATTGGCCGAGAATGGACAGATCCAAATGTGCAGCATGATGTTAAGTTTTTTCCTTTTAAAGGTATTTATTTATTACATTTAATATAGTTTACTATTCTTACCCTATTCTTTTTAGTGATTGACAAAAACCAAAAGCCACATATTCAAGTCAAAACTGGCACCGGCGACAAAGTTTTCTCACCTGAGGAAATCAGTGCTATGGTGTTGATAAAAATGAAGGAAACCGCTGAAGCCTATCTTGGAAAGAAAGTCACTCATGCTGTTGTGACAGTGCCTGCTTATTTCAACGACGCTCAACGACAAGCAACCAAAGATGCCGGTGCAATTGCTGGTCTTGTTGTTATGCGAATTATCAATGAACCAACAGCTGCCGCCATTGCCTATGGTCTTGACAAGAAAGAAGGCGAAAAGAACATTCTAGTCTTTGATCTTGGTGGTGGAACTTTTGATGTCTCCCTTCTTACTATCGATAACGGTGTTTTCGAGGTGGTTGCTACCAACGGCGACACTCATCTTGGCGGTGAAGACTTTGATCAACGAGTTATGGAGCATTTTATCAAATTGTACAAGAAAAAGACTGGCAAAGACATTCGAAGTGATAACAGAGCAGTGCAAAAGCTTCGTCGTGAAGTTGAGAAGGCTAAGCGAACTCTCAGTTCTGCTCACCAAGCTCGAATTGAAATTGAGTCGCTTTTTGATGGCGAAGACTTCAGCGAAGTTCTTACTCGTGCTAAATTCGAAGAGCTTAATATGGATCTTTTCCGATCTACTCTCAAGCCTGTTCAGAAAGTAATGGAGGATTCGGATATGCAGAAGAAAGACATTGATGAGATTGTTTTGGTCGGTGGCTCCACTCGTATTCCCAAAGTTCAGCAACTTGTCAAGGAATTTTTCAATGGAAAGGAACCAACTCGAGGTATTAACCCTGACGAGGCTGTTGCCTATGGTGCTGCTGTTCAAGCTGGTGTTCTTTCTGGAGAAGAAAATACTGGCGAATTGGTTTTGCTGGATGTGAACCCATTGACAATGGGCATTGAAACTGTTGGTGGCGTTATGACCAAATTAATTACTCGTAACTCTGTCATTCCCACTAAAAAATCGCAGATTTTCAGTACTGCATCAGATAATCAAAACACTGTTACCATCCAAGTATTCGAAGGAGAACGACCCATGACCAAAGATAACCATCAACTTGGAAAATTCGATCTTACTGGAATTCCACCCGCACCCAGAGGAGTTCCGCAAATTGAGGTTACTTTCGAAATTGACGTTAACGGTATTTTGAAGGTTTCCGCCGAAGACAAAGGCACTGGCAACAAAGAAAAAATCACCATTACTAACGATCACAATCGTCTCAGTCCTGAAGACATTGAACGCATGATCAAGGATGCAGAAAAGTTTTCCGATGAAGACAAGAAACTCAAGGAACGAGTGGAAGCTAAGAACGAACTTGAATCATATGCGTACTCCCTGAAGAATCAGATTGGTGACAAAGAAAAGTTGGGAGGTAAATTGAGTGATGAAGACAAAACTACCATTGAAAGCGCTGTAGAAGACGCCATTAAATGGTAAATAATTCTATGTGGTTTTTCTTTGTCTAACTTTTCAATCTCTTTAGGCTTGATTCCAATTCTGACGCTGAAGTAGACGATCTTAAATCTCGAAAGAAGCAATTAGAAGAAGCAGTCCAGCCCATCATTGCCAAATTGTATGCTACTGGTGAGGGAGGAGAACAACCACAGCCAGATGCTTCTGCCTCTGAAAAGGACGAATTGTAATTTATTTGATTACTAGTTGTGATTTTCATTTGTACATATTCGATTTTCTATGTAAATTATTAAATTAGATTATTATTGAAATAAATAAAAATTTGATAAAATAATTTTTCTGATAATTTCAACTTCGAAAATAACTCGCAATAAAACAGTGTTAAATAAGATATTAAAATTATGCGGCAACTTTAAAATGTTATCTCTTGCTGGTTGACTTTACCTTTAGCTGTTATTTTACTGATTGGCGCAACTACTGCAATATTGAGTTGAATTCAAAAAGACACTAACACTGACGATAATATAACGATCTATGTGTATGACCCTTTACCATGTGATTCTCGTTATTTTCTGTTGAAAACAACTTGGTCACTTCGTTTCAAGATGTTGGCTAAGCTTTATTCTCCCCGGCTGATATCTTCTTTGATATCTAATGCCCGAATTCATCCAAACCTGAACCACTTGGCATTTTCCATCAGCTATAGCGTTAACCAGTCATTTTGTCACAAAGCGCCTTTATATTTTGCTCTCAATAGTGCAAATTTTCAAACCCGTGCATTTTCTAAGACTTCAATTCCACCAGAACAAAATGCTCAAGAGCAAATTGAATTGGAAAATGAACAGCTGGAAAAGGAAAAGCAGCGAAAGCGACAAAAGAAATTCACTAAATATACTTTACTTGGCATGATCGTGGCTTTTTCTGGCTCAGCTTTATATGCATTTTTTACTTGGGGTAAACCTGATTTGGACGAAAACGGTGCAGTTATTACCGACCAATTTAGTGAGATGCCTTTTGTTATTCAGTACGCCTCAAGAGCCTGGAATACCTTTATGCATTACGAAAAAGTTCTCAAAGAGCCAACACGCGAACTTTTACTTCCTCCTCCATTGCCTCCTCCATATTTTCAGCCTCCTTACACACTTGTACTTGAGATGACTGGTGTTTTGGTACATCCTGAATGGACTTATAAGACTGGCTGGCGATTCAAGAAACGGCCATTTGTTGACTACTTTCTTCACCAATGTGCTACTTCTACAAATTTTGAAATTGTGATCTACACTCATGAACAAGGCTTCACTGCTTTTCCATTATTGAATAGCCTCGATCCGAATGGTTATGTCATGTACCGGCTCTTTAGAGATTCAACCAGGTACGAAAATGGTGTCCACATTAAAGACTTGAACTGCTTAAATCGAGAACTGAAAAGCGTAATTCACATTGATTGGAATGATAAGGCTTGTTCACTTAATCGAGATAATTGTTTGAAACTAAAAAAATGGGACGGTGACTCTGAAGATCGTACTCTTTATGATTTGACTAACTTTTTGATGGCTATTTCCAACGAGAAAGTCGAAGATGTTCGTGAAGTTATTCGTTATTATTCGCAATTTGATGATCCTCTTCAGGCTTTTCGTGAGAATCAAAGGAAATTAGCTGAAAAAGAAAAGGAAAAAGAAGTTCAAACCAAACAGACTGTATCACCTTATAGATCGTTTCTTTTTAGTTCTTTGAAAAAGTGAATTTTGTTTTTTAATGTAAAATATAGAATATCAAGCAAAAGAATTATTTCAACTATAAATGAATAAAAATTTATTTACAGACTAGAAAATTGACAATTACTTAAATTAAAAATATTGCTATTCAAAAAAGATAATTTGGACGATCATTTGATTGTTTGTGAATCGAATCAATGTCCCACTGCCCAGAGGTCACATTTTTCTTGTGGGTTCATCTTCGAATTTGCCTCACAATCAAACGATTTTGCAAACAAGTTACTGTTCATTAGCACTGTTGGAAATCACAAGAAATGGTTAACAATCAGCTGTCAATTAATTGTCTTATCTGTTTCACTTGCCTCCATTTGCTCGATACTTTCCAGGACTGTGGTTGTCTTGTAGACTTTTAACGTGACCATCTTTGGTGGAAACTTCGCACCACAGTTGCGAATATTGAATGAAGAATATTTGGTCGGTTGTGAATTGACTCAGTCCAGGAAGATGCAAATTGTCCTCTTCGCTCAGTGACTGGTAGATCGAATACGCCGTCTGAAAACTAGCAAAGTCACAAATGTTTTCTTCTAAGGTTTGATTTCCATTGACCTTAAAAAGACATTGTATTAATGTTAGTTAAGGTTATATCCAGTCTTACGTATTGATTAGCCTCATCTACCATATAATTGGAATATTTCTCTGAAAAACATTTTGCCTTTTGTTTGTAGAGTTGACCGAAACTACCGTTTGATAGAATGTCGCTTTTCTCTGTGATGTGCTTTCGCGAATTAATGTCTATCGAGTGTGCAATCTCATGGCCAATCACAATGCCCACGAATGACAATTCCAAGTACCTGTGGTGAGTCAAGATTAGAGCACATCCAACTGAAACATGATTCTACTTTGGTATTTGGTGATAAACCAACGGATTTCTCATTATTCCAATGGGCATTACTGAGGAAACAAATATGTGCAGTGAGGTTGGTGGTAAGTTTGTTTTAACTAATGTGCTTACTAATATCGTTCGAGGTGAAGTCATAGAATGCATTGGCGTCTAGAGGCTGAAACAACCACTCTCCTCCTGGATTTATTTTTGACTTTAGTTTTTTCGCATCTAAGATGGTCTCATGCTTGTTAATCTTGAAGATGTTGGTGATGAGTTCTTTATTAGGGTCAATGCTTAAATTGTTGTACATCGACTTCACCAGTGTTTGGTTGCGAATGTATCCAGGAACACCTATGTTACTTCGAATTTGACTGACTCGTCGTTTCAATATTTGTTTGACGTTTTTCGAATCAATCCAGGCTTGCGAATCGATCACTTTCAGAAAAGAATTTTTCATTTCTTCGATTAGCTCTATAATTCGTTCAGTCGTTTCTGTCAAGTTTTGTTGATGTTCACGGAGATACAATGTGATCGCCGGAATTTTGAGACCTTCACAGGCTATATAGACACACTGCTTCCATCGGGATTGATAATACTTGAAACCATTGCTAATCTCATTTACATCTGTATCGCTAACTAGGATTTTTTGTTGAAATTCAGAAGAAAGGTGTTTAAATTGTGGACCTAAATAAGGCATATACTTTGCAATAACACTCCAACCGAGGTAATTCATCACAGTTCTATCGGAGTTGCTCTTGAGAATGCCAATCAACGATCGGAAGTATTCTTTGCTGTGAATTAAGGCATTTGTCACGGTAACATTAGCTTCCTGCAAGGAAAAATGAAAAAATTGCTTCCATCTGATATGTGGGAATTCGTGATCCATCTGATCGAGAGAAATGTTTAGGAAAAGATTTGGATTCAGCAGTCGGTCATCGCAGAAATCGGTCTCAAATGGCTCAGTACCATTATAGGAGCAATTTCCGTTCTCCAATGAAATGTCCTTTGTGATCTAAAGCACTAGTAAATGCATCATTGTAACAAGAATCTCTCGAAACTCACATTGACTAAGTCCATTTCGAAGCGAAGCATATCTTTTAGCTCTTGATCGATAAGCTCTCTTCGTTCCTTGGTTTCATCTTCACCCTTAAATACGAGAAAGGTCTTTATAACTTCTTTTTGGAAGTTCATGTATAGTTCTATTTGAGCATCAGACAAATTGTCCAAATGTTTTGATATTCCGAAGTTTAGCTGTTCCATCACGGTTGAGCCTGGGAATATCTAGATATAGATATTGGTTTGAGCACAGAACTTTTAATTGAACATGCAAATCATCTCTGCTTACGTGTAAGGCATATGTGGAGGAGTTCTTGTGGGGCGCTACAAAAATTTGGAAAAAAGGTTGGACTTGGTGCAAAAATAATAAGGCAAGTTGCCGTTCAAATGGCATTTCTTCGAAAACAGTTACTTGATTTGTGGTTAGGATTGGCCATTCGTTGCCGGTAAGCTCGATTATGAGGTCGAAGAGAGCCTCGATGGAAGTGCCCAAAACGATATCATCGTCCGTTTCATTAATGCAGGATAGGTAAAGCTGTTTGATTTGACGAATATGGCTCTCTTCTGTATGTTTGAGTGGAGCCTCCAAGTAGTTTTTCATCTCAATAAACATACCTTCTTGCATTTCTTGAAGTAGATTGCGTGCATAATAGTCCTCGGGTACTGTATTCGAACGAATGAAGTTACCACATGAAAACTGGTAAAAGTCTTCACAGGGATTTGCGGTTTGGTCAAGTCTTTCTAAGATGGTTGACGATATTTTAATGCATTCTTTAGTGAGACATAACGGCTGTGGAGTACGCTCGTCCTTTGCTGGTCAATACAAAACAACATTTACTGGTTTGGTTGTGCTCATTGCATTCTATCACTGCTAACCTGTCGTCGTGCAAGACCAAATGAGCAACGAAGTCAAGATGAATATGACGACAATCGCAATGAACAGTCCGTACTTGGCAGAACATTTGAAATAGCTACAAGAAAATAGGGAAAATGCTGGATTAACCAAGAAATGTCAATGATAAACTATTGGGTTAAACCTTTTTTCATTTGATGACTTGGTTCGCACAATGGATGACCAATTGTTGTTCACTGCTCCATTGTCATTCATTTTGATGTCCATTTAGGCCGAGGCAGAATTGATAGCCGTTCTCAAGAGTCGAGCTGGCAAAGAAAACTGTTTGGTTTGCTCACATCAATTACACTTTTTGGCTGAAGTGAGGTGTTCCACTGAGCCGCCAATTAACTGGTGCCCACAACTGATGCTCCGACCAGACGTAACACTATTTATTTGAACAAACTGGACCACCAGTGGTCCAATAATTTGTTAGGAGAAAGCACTCTAGCACATGTTTACGGTGAGATGTTTCAACAAATCGAGGCTTATTTATTAGCATTGCCAATTAGCAGCTGAGACCAAGTGGATTGATCGACAAGTGGAGTGGGTGCATATAAGCACTACCGTCTCGACATAACCGTCTTTAGTGGTGCAAAGCTGTGAACGGATGCCAACACGGGCACAAAGTTGCAACTAGATTTATGCTCTCGTTGTGTGCAAATCGCGCATGAATGCGAGATGTTGCAAAAATAAACAGATTCACAGACGGCTAAGGATGCGGACTAAAGGAAGCCAGCCAGTACTGCACCAGATTGCACGCACACATCACTGACAACTGATACAAGTACAGTTCGCTTCTTGCCCAAATGCATTTGCCCTTACGCCATTGCACCATTCGTTGCATTGAGGCTGCATTCGCATGTAAATAAGCCCTACTTGTGAATGGAACACTTTTGGTTCGGTTCCATCACCATTTGACGAGATTCATTCTTGTGCAATTGCACTGATCAAGCGGTGAAAACAATCGATCATGATATCAAAAACAAATGGTGCCAAGTAGTAGTCGAGTGGTGGCAGCACAATTGTTACTCCACAATCAACGGTATACTATCACAACTAATGCTATAGTACTCAACCAAATACATGACACTCCGGGACTATTATCAGGCAAATGATATGTCGAGACAAATGTAGAGATTGAATTGAATTAATTGTATTGATGCACAAATAAATACATTTACACGCAAATGTCTGCTCCAAGGGAACAGGACTTTTGGTCGGGCAGTATGAACTACTATGATTCATAGTCTTTTACACAGACAAATTATCATATTTATAATACAAGGAGGTGGTTTACAAAGCATAAAATATGTACAGAAACCAAATTGAATAAAACAGACAGAATTGTGCAATGCATGTTGAATATAATCGAAACGATAAAAACAAAAATGGCGCAAAATTGATTTGGCACATCTGATGTGTGTGACAATGAAATCGTCTAGTTTGTTGATTTGCGACCGTACCGAAGAACCAAATAACCCAATGTTCTAAAGAATACCAAAAATAAAAACAGCACTAATGTATTGAACCAGATTGGAAATGGTTTCGAGTCGATATTCATCAAGTCGAGTTCAAGTTCCAATTCCGCATAAGGAATATACGATGTAGTCGATGAGTTTGTGCTCAATTGGCAAGATGCAAATTTCGAAGCCTGCTTCGAGCATCTAATAAAAGAAAAACAAGATTAAGCCATTTATGATAATTCTCCAGAGAACTTACTCGACAGGGGCACTACCAAATTCGACCATTTGCATGTTGAGAAAAGCATAGTATACCATAGAGAAGTAACGAGCCCAAGATAGCCAAGGAGGCATGGAAGTATAATAACCAGCGAATAACATCGTAGAAAGAGAGTACAAAGCAGAAGTAGTCACGGACACTTCCAAGTCATGGCAGGCAGCTCCGATAAAAAGACCAACACTTTGAGCGCAAATGGTGGAGACAATGAGAAAAATCCAAGAAGCAATAAAAGCATAAGCAGAAGTTAAGCCCAGCATTGGATATGAGATGAAGAAAAATACTGAAGGAAGTGCTACTGTTAAGGGCAACTCGCCAATCATCTTGGCAATGTAATAAGACGACAGTCGGTAAGCGCCGGAAGACCTCTCCTTGTTAATCACTTCGCGTTCAGATGGAAAAGATACTAAAGCTTGGAACAAACCAAATAACATCCAATATGTAGTAGCTAAGTGGCAAACAAAAATTATTAAAAATTGTTCTTTTAATCTCACAATTTATAGATTAACTTACTAAAAAACATCCATCCTCGAATGTCTTCCATGGTGTCTTCCGTTCTGGGAGGTCGAAACCAAATGAGACCAGCAATAATAGCCAGCACAACAGTTTGGAACCAGTTCATTTTTGAAAGCATTCTATGTTTCGCTTCAATAAAATTTCGCCCAGTTAATACTTTGATTTGAGTCAGCATTGAAGTTGGCCATTTTGTAAGTGGACTTTTGCGCGCTGCACTTATCTTGCTGAGAAAATCGTCTCGGCAGAATGAATTTGAAGAAAAGGTCGAACTGCGATCAGGTTCAGACCAAGAAGACCTTCCCGAATCGCTATCATTCACTACTTTTGAGTAGACTTGATTACTGTCCTCCATCACGTGAAGTTCAATCGATTTGAGGCTTTCTTTTTTCCAACTATCATCGTATTTGTTAGAATGGTTAGTTGCTTCCACTTTTTCATGACTAAATGGGCATTTAAATTCTGGTTCAGAATATTTTGGCGTTTTTGTGAGATTTTTTGCAGCTTCAATAATCTTTGCTTGGCATGAACTATTTTTGACCTTTTCTAAAATAAAATCCGCAGGATTGTAATGTAAAGATATAGTGAATCCAATACTATTGAAGAATGGGACCACGCCATTGATTGAGCCAAAGTAAGAAAGTTTACCACTGGACAGTAACAACAATTGATCAAACATGTAGAACATTTGCGATGAAGGCTGGTGCACTGTCATAATAATCGTCTTCTTTTTCTTTACTGCAAAGTTCTTAATAGTCTGCACCAAACTATGGGCAGTGCACGAATCTAAACCCGAGGTGGGTTCCTAAGTGAGTAAAACAAACAAAATTGCATTTAATAAAATTAAACAGGAAATATTCAATATACTCACATCAATCAGCATAACGCTGGGATTGGTCAGCAACTCACAAGCAATATTAACTCTCTTTTTCTCACCTCCAGATAAACCTCGTTGGCTCAGATCACCAATCACTGAAAGAAAATAATAAAAATGTAAGCAAACTGAC
The DNA here is from genome assembly GCA_023373905.1 of Rhizoglyphus robini. NCBI lineage: Eukaryota > Metazoa > Arthropoda > Arachnida > Sarcoptiformes > Acaridae > Rhizoglyphus > Rhizoglyphus robini. The sequence continues at coordinate 3,845,071 of JAKIJQ010000001.1, read as the reverse complement.
CTAATAACTCAAAAACCACCAGTGAAACAATTTACTTACCTGTGTTTTGACATTCTTTCAAATATAAATCTTCGATCAATTTATCAACAAGACAAAGCTTTTCCGTATCTTTCATAGACTGTGGAAGTCTAAGTCGGGCAGTGTACTGAAATAAAACAAACGAATAATTAGGTTTGTGACGAGACCATGGAATAGCATTCGAACAATCTGTCAACTCCATCCATGGCATCCATAGAGGCTTATTATTAATTAATTATCCTAAAAGGCACTAGATGTCGCTTTAATGACTTTGAATAATTCAACTTGAATAAAAAGCGCGCCCATATTGAACATGTGAGGGGAAATGTTCGTCATTGAAAAGATTGCATCGAAGCTATTGTTATTGCAATGCACCTTTCCGTGCAACTAGGACAGGAAGAACTGTCCGAGCTGGAGGAGGCATACATGACGCATAGAAAATACATTTGAGCACAGCGCATTTCCGTGTCAAGGCCTATAGTTCTATTCTCTAATTGATCGTACACGCAATTTCAAGCATTTCATTGTTCATTACCACTAATGTCACAACAATTGAGAGGAATAGTTTCTGTTACTGATGGAGTGACCATTTGAGTGAACGTAAAAAGAGGCAATTCGAATGAGCACTTACCACGAGTGTCTGTTTGAGTGTGAGGCTGGGAAAGAAGATATCTTGCTGCAGCACGTAACCGATTCGGCGGCGAAGTTGCTTGCTGATTGTTGCCCCGTTCAGGGTGATGCTTCCAAGAGAGGGCTTCACTCGTCCACTGAGCACATTGAGCAAAGTGGTCTTACCACTTCCAGATGGACCCATCACGGCTAGGACTTGGCCTGGACTGGCAAATCCGCTTATCTCAGAAAGGACTTGTCGCTGTGAAGACACGGAGTCAATGCAGTGCGATATGTTCTGGAAAACTAGTTCGATTTCGTTGGTTAGATGTCGGTGCACCTCAAATTCTTCCTCGTCAATTAGCAAATTTTGATGATGAACAACTGATGGATGTGCGTGCTTGCAGGCACTAGAAACTGGTCGAGACAGACTCTGGCTAACGGAATAGTGCGAATGGTTGTCCTCGAAGTGAATTGGATGGTCGTAGGACAAGTGATCGTCATGTGGAAAGATGTCAATCGATGATTCGTACGAGGTGGTCATGTTCGACTTGGGACCCTCTTCGGGAATGTCTTCCAAGTAGTGAGGCATTTCAATTTTTCTTTCTTCAATCAAATTTTTCCTTTTCTGGTCTTCTGCCATTGAATAATCAAATGGATGATTACGTGAGGCACTAAAGTAAGCGAATATTAGAATTGGTCAGTTAAGGTTTGGGTAGTTAAGGTGAACAAGGAAGTGAACTACAAGTACAATTGTGAGTGCAAGTGTGGGCCCAGTGGTAGTGACCGAGTGACTCAGTGACCTAACCGCAAATGGTAAGAGTAGTAAGCAAGCATGCGAGACACGATCAGTGTTGGCTGACACTCGAATGAGGCCTTCACGGTGCCGAGACTGTATTTGTATGGTGTGGTGCTCAGCAAGGGCTGAGGGACTAATCGGGACTAATAGCAATGTTTGAACGCGTGCGACCACCTCGCAACGGTTGTCGGTGGAGATCGAGCAGTTCGTGTGTGTTCAAGAATGCGCTCGAGCTCCGAGTTCCGATTGACTCTACGCGTGTTGAACCTTTTCCGGACTCGGTCAATGGTGGTGGGAGGAGAGAGGGCAAATAGTTTCAAGCACGGAGAACAGTGCTACAGACCTTGCCGAATGGGGATGAGTGGAGTTGCCGCGAGCTTCGGTCCTACAGGTTGGGTCAGTGCCGTGAGTGAAGTGGCAGTGGCACGAGCATTCATTCACATAAATGCCAACCAACCAACAACTACCGATGGCGTCACAATGGCCGAGTGTGAACGGCGTGGACAATGTGCCCAGGTGACCTAAATAGTGCGTCTCGTGCAGCCGCCAACACAGCTGTACAGCACCAAAAGACATCCCAGTCAGTATGTCTGTCACTTTCACTGCTTTCCTCCTCGCCCAACGTGACACCGAACTATCGACAAGACAATATGACAACTGGCAAGGTGGCTTACCGAGGTTACACTAGCCTCTTCGAGATTAGACCCAGCACCGATCGCTATAACTATCGATTGATCAAGGCCGAATATGACTGAGCAGACAATTGCAGTGGTCAGTGGTCAGTGGCAAACAATCGAATCATACTGAGTTAGGTCACTGGTCAGTGAGAATGGTCACTTTTGGGGTCAGTAGAGGCAGCGAGTGCACCACTGCAGACCCCACTTCTGGCCGCAGGTGAACTTTTCATTTCATTCTTGCTTGGGCATTCAACTGCTGGTGTCAACGGCCTCAGTCGATAAGAAACCATTGAAGAAGCATTCGGTGGCACAGAGGCCAAGTGCTGCATCGCTGCGGGCGATAGTTTTGGCCTCCTTTTCACTTTCATTGAGCTCGGCATTCTGCACGCACATGTGTCCTATCTGATTCATCGATATGCACATGGCCACAGACCGACAGAATGGTGCACTGATTCGGTGAGGCCAAAATGCCTCGTATCGCGAACGGTTGTGTTGGCTCCGCTCTGTGGCACATTCTTCCCAAAATCATCGCAATCCTTTGTTGGTTACGAGACATTCACTAGTAATATCTCATCTGTCACAGGTAATCAATGCACTGAGCAAATGCCTCGTGGACATTGAGAACTGTTCTCTTGTTTTATTGACATTATAGACATGTACTATTTATAGACAGCACAATGCTGACAATTTAACACTGCCTCGTTAGTTGACAATCACGAAGCACTAGTGGCTATTGCAGGTTGCGAACACCGTTCCTTGGACCTGATTCAGAGGTGATCAATGATCATCGTCCTCAAGAATGTACTCTATGCACTACGATTGTGCTGCGAGTCATTCACTGAGTGACAGGATCAAGGCTACTGACCGATAACTGCTTTGCGCCAAATTGCTTTGCCTAACTGTAACTGACAATTGCCCCTCACCGGACAGACACCTCATCTCACTTGTGAGTTGTGAATCACAAGTTGTAAACACTTGTGTCATCACAATTGCCTTCTAACGCCAAGTACCGTTTAGCAAGCAATTGGGCCAATCGAGCATTTTAGTGCATGCCAATGAACAGATCGCTTCGAGTGGTAATCAATCCTTTGGTTGCCTAAAGGGTCGTTGACATTGCTACTAATTGCACTGTTCGAAGGATAACCAACGTTCTTGATAAAGTCTGGAGATAAGTAATATCGATTGATTGGACTTGGAACACATTGAACGCTGCCAAACGGAGTGACGCGAGTAATTGACAAACACAATGTTTAATAGCTAGAGACTCGATTGGCAACGAGAAAGGGCATATGACTTAGGCCAATTGTCCACAGATGATGTGTTAGGTGTACTAACTCTTGTAAGAACAAGAGTTCTCAGTGGGGTTGATGCACAGATGCACTCACCCAGTGAGGATGAATAGCAACAGGTGATCGGTGAGCAGTTGCCAATAGACCCAGCACTCGAAATAGGTGAAGGACACGTGGACTGGAAGGAAAGTGTTGTGTGTCTTCGGTGACTCTTCCCTATCAACTGTCCGCATGGCTTAGTCTATGGTTCCTATGGTCTCACTTGGCAGAATAATGCCGTGCCGTGGCCCATTAGTGGCCTCACAGTGAGCCTTTGTTTGGAGTTAGTCGTGGTCTGATTGATGACCAGTCCTTCCCGGTGTGACCCCTTGCGTCAGCCTCCGTACCTGTCCGTCCTAGTGTTGCCTCAATGCCAGTGTGCAACCAGGCTAGTGTGTAAGCGTGTCCTTCTGTCTCTAATCGAACGGGAATGTGCTGCAATGTGAAGGCATCTTTGCCAATATCGAGAATTGGCTCAACCGAGTGCATTTGTAGTGAGGAAGCCATCGAAAAGATCACTTCCAGTTAGACCAGTTAACACTGGCTCAGTGAAGTACTTGTGAATCGAGTGCAGAATAACAATCGAATAAAGGTCACTGGTTGCACCGCTAAAACGGTGACATTTGGTCGAAGTGGTTTGGCATCACTCCACAACACGATTCACATAGATTAAAAAACAATTTTGACACTCCCAGCTGATATAGACTACAGCCAACATTTTGGCAGTCCAAACAGTCAAAAGTCTTATTCAGTCAAATTCATGGCCAATGGCCCATTCGGTGAAAATCTGTTCGAATACATTTGATTGGCACACATTTCACGACTCATGCACAATTGCAATTATAATTCACAATATTCATGAATATTAGACTTGATTAGAATTGGACAAAAATTTAATGACTTACCCAAACAAAAAGCACAACAGATGTAATTTGCAATGTGAGGATTAGTACATGGTTGGAAAGTGAGCTCAATGCAACATGTGTCAAAAAGTGGCAGTGGTGATAGTGGAGTCTGAGACTCAAGTGGATCACTAAGTTTTGTTTGGTGCAGTTGGTGTTTGGTCGGACAGAATGGCGAGAACTAAGACGGACAGAAGTGAAGTGAACGAGTGAGGATGGCGATGGCAGTGCGAAAGAGATTTCAAGTCCAGTCTGGACTGAGTCGTCTGTTTGTTTGCATGTCGATCGCCTAGACATAAATGTGTGCGCGTGTGTGATCAAATGCAACTTTACAGCCGGCCTCCCATTTGCTAATTTGCTTGACAGCTACACTGGTCTGCACTAAGAAGGCTGGTGCTATCCGCGATTAGCTGTCGAGACTGCTGGCCAAAGCAGATGAAAGAGTTCTCTAGAGGTCGTGCTGTGACAATCGCAACCCAGGAACTGATGCTTCCCACTGGCGGTGAGCCTCTGGTGCGATTGACAGTTCTGGTTGATCACGATGGCAAGGTTCGTCAATGCTAGGCTTTCCTTGTTTCTATTTGTAATGGCTAGACAATGTAGAACGTGTCGCCCAAGTGGTGCACCAAGTGCTCTCTGCCCATGTCAATGAACTGTCATTCGAGTGCTCATTCGACACCAGTCATTGAGTCTCTTGAGCCTTCTTTCTATGTGCAACGAGGCCACGAGGGTCCGCTTTGTGCTTCTGTCAGCACTAGTTTCAGATACAAGTTACGTGTATGATTTATCACCTATTAACTGTCTATAGGCATACAAGCGAGACACGGCCCAGTCAACAACTAAGGATGGTCTGAGCAAGCCAACAATTAACCGTCTGCATGTGAATAGGGGTCAGGCAAACCAGTCACCGTTTGCCCCGTTCCGAATTTGAGAATATTCTCAGCTTATGTTTGGAGGTCAGGCCGTGTCCAGGTCGATCGGTCAAGCGGAAGAACGAAGTGTGCAGTGCGAAGTGGGCAGCTATGAGTGCGCTCAAGGAGGGTCTGTCCGAAACGAGATGTGCCACTTATGGTGAGACCGATTTTCGAACGATCGCCACACTACTTCCTCGTTGGCTTTGTTGACTACAGACAGTGATGCTAACGAGTCAGACTGTGACGATAGCTGTGGCAGGGTGCATGTATCGCTCTGGTAGCACAATCAAGTTGCACTTCCTCTTTTCGGTTCCAAGCACCACTTGTCCCCAATTGATGTCTCGTTGCTCATGCAGACTCACCTTTGACACGGCTACTGAACGATGCTTCCAACAAGCACTCACCCCACTGTTTGCATCGCGATAGTCGGGCTTGGCTCTTTCTGTCATGTTTGCCCAATGATTGCCAACTGCCAGTTGAACGGCCAGTATCGCAGTAAAGGCACCAGGGCAGATGTTCAGAATTGGCAAACAAGTGTCATTGCGCACCAGTAGCTGTTCATATGTTCAGTGCACTCAGTCGATGGCCAACAGTGAGGAAGAAACCAAAATCACTTGAGGACATTGGCCAATGTCACTGACAATGTGAACGATCAGTGATCACTTGATCACTAACAAACTGCAGTTACATGTAAGCTCAGGAGAACCTACACTGACCACTGAGCATCTGAACTTACCTCAATATGGACGGAATCGTGTCTCTGTGGCAAATCACTTGTTCATGCGGTCACTTGCTAATTCAGGGCCAATCGGCAAACACGCAGACTTGTGTCAGAGTGAAATTATGTCAGACGATTCCGGAAGAAAGACTGCTTTTCTCTCTGCTCAGTTCGTGTCTCATGCAGATAAAGCGGACGAGCGGTCAACGAACTTTGAGTGAAGTGGTCGTTGGGGGAGGTGAGCTCGAACGACGATGTTAATTGGCCCAGTGTGTGTCATCTAGGTGAGCCTGACTCAGTTTCCTTCGAACATTGGCGCCATAAATGGATCAACCTCAATGACTGCCGGTGTGATAATCGATGGCGCCCTCTTCAATGCCACGACCAGGGTCACAGAGCAATCGCTATACGATGGCCATTGCGTCTTAAGACACGTTTTCTCACTACAGAAGACAACTTGCATAATGTTGGCCCAGTGTGCATGTTTCCACTGCCATAGTCACCTATATTCGCACCGTCTAACTGTCATGCATCACATGTCCGTTGTTCTTTCAAAGAATTTTTCCATTTGCTTTACTCAACAACAACGATAACAAACACTCATTGACAACCTTTTTTGGTTGTTGCGATCGATTGATCCTCTAACCAATAAAGATTTATAATATTGTACTATTTCAAAACAGAATCTTGTTTGATTTTTAAATTTTATTTCATTTTATTTCAGTATCGAACACAGTGGTCAATGCGTTTAATGTTCAATATTGATATATAAGATATCTTAATAGTGCCACCTTGAATGCCACCAATGGTGACCAATGTATGTAGACTAGTGCTGCCATCTGTCGAGTTTAAAATTACCCCAAAATAATTCATTTTGGTCAAGAATTCGAATTTGTTAATGGCATAATGTTAATGCCAAAGATAAGTAGCTTATCTCAGATAAGTTATCTGTTAGTGCAATGCAATAACAAAATTTTTATTTTATATTATTTTATTTCAAGTGAAATATCTTGCCGTTATAGACTAAATAAAAACTCTAAAATGTAATAAGACCTTACAAAGTCATTCAAATAAAAATAAAAATAAAAATAATTTGAAATTGGAAAAACTGGAGAACAAATTGCCTCGGTCCAATAGTTCACCAATAAGAGAGTCAATGCAGAGAGTGGTACAGAGTTCAAAGCAGCTTTGGTCGTGCTTGATTTGGCAAAGAAGCCAACTGTCTGGTGTCACCAGCTGGCACTGACATTGATTTGAAGACGGCGCCTCTGGATTGACCAATCAGCGAGCGCCACATATTTGTCGTGCTCACAAGCCATGAACAGCAACGTGTCGAGTGGTGACGCATGAGCAGTGGCAGACTCCGGCGAGAAGTTCATTGAAGCTAACTCGTGGAGACGTCTCATTCACCTGACACGAGTCAGTATTACTCTTTCTCACCTCCAGACACGTAAGTTTGTTTCCAATTTAATTGATACACAAGTCTTATACACAAGTCTTTGACAATATTTGAGTTTTAATGTTGTCATTTATGTTTAAATTTTTTGACATATGCTTTATTTGACATTCTTTATCTTTTTAATTCGTTTCTTTGATAGGTTTAAATTGTAAACTTCAAAATGAAGAAGTTATTCAAACTATTATTTGTAACAACGTTACTTGCGTTTGCTTTTTCTAAAGATAGCAAAGACAAGGAAGATTTTGGAACAGTGATTGGCATCGATTTGGGTAAAATTTTTTTTTATTGTGCTATGTTTTTATTTATTCCATTATTAGGCACAACTTATTCTTGTGTTGGTGTTTTCAAGAATGGACGTGTGGAAATTATTGCCAACGATCAAGGTAACCGAATTACTCCATCGTATGTGGCTTTTACTGCTGAAGGTGAACGGTTGATTGGTGACGCTGCTAAAAATCAACTTACATCGAACCCAGAAAATACCGTTTTTGATGCCAAAAGATTAATTGGCCGAGAATGGACAGATCCAAATGTACAGCATGATGTCAAGTTTTTTCCTTTTAAAGGTATTTATTAGATTGAATATAGTTTATCTGTTATTACACTATTCTTTTTAGTGATTGACAAAAACCAAAAGCCACATATTCAAGTCAAAACCGGCAGCGGCGACAAAGTTTTCTCACCTGAAGAAATCAGTGCAATGGTGTTGATAAAAATGAAGGAAACCGCTGAAGCCTATCTTGGAAAGAAAGTTACTCATGCTGTTGTGACAGTGCCTGCTTATTTCAACGACGCTCAACGACAAGCAACCAAAGATGCTGGCGCCATTGCTGGTCTTATTGTTATGAGAATTATCAATGAACCAACAGCTGCCGCCATTGCCTACGGTCTTGATAAGAAAGAAGGTGAAAAGAATATTCTTGTCTTTGATCTTGGTGGTGGAACTTTTGATGTCTCCCTTCTTACTATCGATAACGGGGTTTTCGAGGTGGTTGCTACCAATGGCGACACTCATCTTGGTGGTGAAGACTTTGATCAAAGGGTGATGGATCATTTCATCAAATTGTATAAGAAAAAGGCCGGTAAAGACATTCGAAGTGATAACAGAGCAGTGCAAAAGCTTCGTCGTGAAGTTGAGAAGGCTAAGCGAACTCTCAGTTCTGCTCACCAAGCTCGAATTGAAATTGAGTCGCTTTTTGATGGCGAAGACTTCAGCGAAGTTCTTACTCGTGCTAAATTCGAAGAGCTTAATATGGATCTTTTCCGATCTACTCTCAAGCCTGTTCAGAAAGTAATGGAGGATTCGGATATGCAGAAGAAAGACATTGACGAGATCGTTTTGGTCGGTGGCTCTACTCGTATTCCCAAAGTTCAGCAACTTGTCAAGGAATTTTTCAATGGAAAGGAACCAACTCGAGGTATTAACCCGGACGAGGCTGTTGCCTATGGTGCTGCTGTTCAAGCTGGTGTTCTTTCGGGAGAAGAAAACACTGGCGAGTTGGTTTTGCTGGATGTGAATCCATTGACAATGGGCATTGAAACTGTTGGTGGCGTTATGACCAAATTAATTACTCGTAATACTGTCATTCCAACCAAAAAATCGCAGATTTTTAGTACTGCATCAGATAATCAAAACACTGTGACCATCCAAGTTTTCGAAGGAGAACGACCCATGACCAAAGATAACCATCAACTTGGAAAATTCGATCTTACTGGAATTCCTCCAGCACCCAGAGGCGTTCCGCAAATTGAGGTCACTTTCGAAATTGACGTTAACGGTATTTTGAAGGTTTCCGCCGAAGACAAAGGCACTGGCAACAAAGAAAAAATCACCATTACTAACGATCATAATCGTCTCAGTCCTGAAGACATTGAACGCATGATCAAGGACGCAGAAAAGTTTTCCGATGAAGACAAGAAACTGAAGGAACGAGTTGAAGCTAAGAACGAACTTGAATCATATGCGTACTCTCTGAAGAATCAGATTGGTGACAAAGAAAAGTTGGGAGGTAAATTGAGTGATGATGATAAAAAGACTATCGAGAGCGCTGTTGATGACGCTATTAAATGGTAAGTATCTCTAGAAGTTCTTTTTTCTTTTATTTAATTTTTTACTTTTTAGGCTTGATTCTAATTCTGACGCCGAAGTTGATGACCTTAAATCTCGCAAGAAGCAGCTAGAGGAAACAGTCACTCCCATTATTTCCAAATTATATGCTGGAGCAACTGGCGAAGGTGCTCCTGAAGGTGAAGGGGCAACTGCTGAATCCTCAAAGGATGAACTCTAATAATTTAATTTTTGATCAGTGTATATACTAACTGAATAATTCGTTTATTTATATTCTTTAAATAAATTGTCATCTTTGCATTTGAATTTATTGTAGTTATTTCTCAATGGTTTCGGAATTTGTGCATTGCAAGGCAGCAATAGCGGATGCGAGCATTAATTGTCAGTGGCATGATGCATCGAGCAATTCACAGTCAGTCAGTCACTAATTGCTTTGCGATTGCTGATCACCTCGCATTGCCAGACTACTTGTGCACTTTGGTCGGTGGCAGAGGAAGCACGTCCAGTCTGCCCCACTCCGTGGCCAATGCAGTTAATGGTCCGTTGCCATATTGTTACAATGTTTCGAATGGTGCTCGAGTTGGACTTAGGCCACAGGCAGCGAGCTTGATTCAATTACCGACAGTGTTTCTTTGCACCATCGTTAGCCTGATCGTCTATTGCCATCTCTGTGGCATTCGTGTCCATTAGAGACCAATCCTTGTACATCTCGAGCACCGAGTGGTTCATTGGTGATGGCCACGTTCGGCGCAACCGACAAGGTGTGTTCTGTTCATTGGCCAGCCAGTGATATGTCTGCTCTGGCCATGTTTACACTTTAACCTCCAATTAGGCGAAAGTCCATGGCAGTAGACAGTCGAACCAGAGAATGGCCATTCTCAGCCCTTTTTGGTCGATGTTTATGTTTCTCTGCTGACGACCACGGTGATGGTACCGAAGGCAGGATGATGGTAGCGGCGATGACAGTGCTGGCAGACAAAATATCTCTGCCGATTCGGGCACGGCAATTTGTTTGCATTATCCTCGCGCTATCGGCAGTAATCGGCAATTTATCCAGCTTGTGACCATCTATGTAAATCTATGTACGTGTGCCTTCCATGATCAACTATGTTGAACGTGTCTTCAGTCTGTTTATCACCATCTCGAACATAAATATAAATAGATAGTGATCATTTTAAACTGCTTCGAGATATTAGATAACTTGTCAGCTAATTAAAAGTGTATCAAGTCGACCATACGGGCCCTCGTTATGAATGAACTCAAGCTCAAGTATTCCTCGCTCATCAATTCTGGAGCAAACATTTCCGGTAAATTTCTCATAGGGACGCACCTAGCCTAGGCGAAATTTATTTATTTATTGATAATTTGTAACAAACCGTAGATTAATTTGTATCTAAACAATTCAATGCTACCAAACACAAACAATTTCTATTTACCATGCACTGCTTGATTACCATTACAAAAGTTGCCCAATGCCAACAATGCCATTTAAGTGTGCCCGAATGGGCACTCGCACTTGTGCCAAGCCGAGACCATTAATCTGTATCTGTAGAGTTTCCTTGTAGTTCGAGTCAACCATCGGTGATCTATCAAGCACTTGGGGATTCAATTCAAGCTGAAGAAAAACCAACGATTTCATTGCCTTCCATCGAGCCACAATGTTCAATGATCAACTTGCCGACCAATTTGTCAGTCCAAGTAAGTGCTTCATGTGATCCGATTGGCGATGAGAAGACAAAGCCCCAATATTCATATGTTGCACTGATCACAATGGCGATCAAGGATTCTACCGAAAAACGACTTCCTTTGTCTGGAATCTATGAATATATCTACAAGAAGTTTCCTTACTTTAAGAAAGGAGACAAAGGATGGCAAAACAGCATTCGACATAATCTCAGTTTGAACGAATGTTTTGTGAAAATACCAAGAGAAGTGACAACATCTAACGAACGGAAGGGTAACTATTGGGCTTTAAATCCGCAGTACGAGAATATGTTCGAAGACGGCAACTACAAGCGCAGAAAGAAGATCAAACGAAACAGGTAGTCTTCTTCCACTTGATACATTTTATTATTATCGGTGATTATTTCAGAACAACTCCTTATGATGCGAAGCTGTACAGTTTAGTGCCTCATTCGAGTCCTACTTCATTAGGTCCATTCGAACGTCATCGAGTGATAGCTTCAAACCCGATCTTGAGCCACAGCATCAGTGCAAGTCCCAATGTTGGCCCTTTCGCCGTGGCAGAGCGAGACCCAGGCAGGCATTATTTCAACAGTTATCCTAGTTCAGTACCGGGTGTGCCATCAGTCAATTCCCCATCATCGGTACCTGATTATTGGCAACTTCCAAGTCTTCAATACAGGTAAGGAGTCAACATGTTGCACCAGTTGCTGTGAATTAGATAAAGTTGACTGGAACTCTTTTTAGTCCGAATGCGTCCAGTCTCGCAAATTACAGCACCACGAGTGGATACATCACCAGTATTGCGTCCTCCACCTCAGCAATAAGTAGTTCAATCTACAACCCAATTTCAACCCCTTACGAACATCGAAGAAGTGCCGAACTTCTCAGCTCGGGTTCTTTACCGCCTATAATTGTGGACAACAACACAGTGCTTCATCAACAATTACGATATAACTCTGCCAATTATTAGGTTAACCATTTTGTGTATTTGTTTAGCAAAATTTATTTACAAACATGAAAATTAAATCAATTTTCAATAAATGGGACAGGAAAAAATAACTTAGATAAAATAAATTTTCATATCGTAAAAATTATTTAATAAAGAAATAAATTAAGACCACTGGTAAGACCGATCAAATTTGCACACATGTTAATTGGATCCGTTTAATCGAGTAAATCATCAGCGATCTAACAATTAAAAATATATTGATTAGTTTGTAGGTAATATGAAAATACTCTTACCTGTTGGTCGTTATCACTAAGTCCAGATTCCGAGTCAACATTCAAGCCATTAAGCTGATCGGTGACGCTTGAAAGATCATTGGAAGTCTTACTGTTTATTGAAAGTTGGTTTAGGTCCACATTTTGATTAAGCATTTCTTCTGTTAAATTTCTCTTTTGGTTTTGTTCTTTCACAGAGAGATAATCCTTTGCACTATATACTTGAGTTGTTCCTTGTAAGTATTTTTCAACTTTCAAAGCGTTCTCGAAATTTGGAAATAAATTCTCGTACTCCAATGGATCAGCTAGTGCTTGGACGGATTTATCATTTTTGCCTTTAGGCGTTTCTTTCCACAATTTAAGGACACGCGAAACCTCCGAAGGCAGATATGATCGAGCAAAAAATGCAGCCTCTGGGAGACGGTTAGTTTCGATTAATACTTCCAATGCACTTTTCAAGTCTCCCAAGATAAAATATGACAAAAACGCCGCATTATAAATTCCTTTCTCGCGTGACATTTCACTAAGCTTTCGAACCATTGATGCATTTCCTGATGAAGTGGCCAACAAAAGCAAAGCAGAATAGTCTTGTGCATTACTGAAACATTGTTGAGCCAGGTCAAATTCACAAAGAGAAGTGGCTAATTTAGCCAACTCTTTCCATTTAATGTCACTTTGTGCTTCGAGGGCTAGTTGGTAGGCGGTTTTAGTATCGTTCAATTGAAGCGCTAAATCAAATCGATGTTCTGGGTCGGAAGAAACTGCCAATGCTTGATGTTTATAACCCTGTTTTTCTAAGAAATGAGCAACTCGAGTTCGCTGCTCACGTGGAATGGATGGTAAAATTTTGTCTGCTGCTTCAAAGTCTCCTCGCATTACGGCAGTTTGATATTCAAGTACTGGAAGAAGAAGCGAATAGGAAACAACATTAAGTTCTTTGTCGCCCAAGTAAAGTCGATTTTCGCGAGAAATATAACCCAATAGATACATCGGCCTAAAAGATTAATAGTTATTCGTAAATATATAAATATTAAAAAAACACAAACCTGTCCATGTGAGAGATGGTGACGATTTCACCTCCAACAAAGTAATTGAGTCTGTTCACACTGTTGGTGTAAATAAAACAGTCACCGACCCACAAACCAGTTTTGACTACTTCGCTTAAATCTCCAATTACGTCGAAAGCATCCTCAATACCATCTTCGGTAATTGTTTCAGATTTGCTTTCTCTAGCAAGAACGACATTTTCAGGATTGTAACGAAGAATGTAAAAAGAATCTTCGGAACAAATTGACACTAAATCACCATTCTCAGACCAGTATACATTTTTAGGTTGAATTTCAATGCGACGAATAAGTTCCAGGGAATCCCACTCATAGAAAGCTAAACCAGAAGATGATTTAACTCCAAGCAAATTTCCTCCAAAAATACCATCCGCGCTATAGTCAGGTTTAAAAGATTGCTTCTCCTTGAAGTTTTTAAATATTTTCACAGTTGAATTATTTTCCCTCACGGCATACTCAGATGAATCTTGGGCCCAAACAAATTCCTGAGCAGTTCCAAAACTCTTATTTCGAAGAGTCAGAGCCGTGTATATAATATATTCGCCGTCTCCACAGACAACAACAAATCGTCCATTTGAATTGTGTGATATTGTTTGAGGATAAATTTCACAGCTTCCCATATCTTTAACATTAAGAGGTAAAATGTTGCCATCTTTAATTTCTTCAGAATCTCCTAATGTCCTTATATTGGCTTGCTGAAGTTCAGAATGCTTAGCCCAAACAATCTTTCCAGAACTGTCCATGGATATTGCAGGTTCTTCACGGCCAAGTTTGATCACTAGACTACCAATGTCATAACCAATAGCAACAGTATTAGATCCTTTCAGGCAAGAAATTGTCCATGCACGTTCTAGACCATAATTCAAAGTGTTTTCAAGTCGATAAGTATTGAGATGCCACACACGAACAGTACCATCTTCTGAGCCACTCATAAAAATTGGAAGTTCAGGGTGAAACGAAACGGCAACAACATTTTGGGCATGGCCATCTAGTGTTTGAACACAGGTCTTGGTTTGATAATCCCAAATTTTAACCAAACGATCATCAGCTCCAGATATTAAATACGGCTTATCGCCACTATGACAATAGTCTACACAATTGACGCCTTTATCATGTCCTTCCAAAGTAAAATTTGGAGAATTCGAACCAAGTTGCCAAACTTTGACTGTTCTATCAAGGGATGCACTTGCAAAAGTGTTGTTGTCTTTTGGGTTGACGACAACTTGCATGACATAATGTGTATGTCCTTCAAAAACTTGAGTGCAGGTCCAAGTTTTCTCCCAGTTCCATAGTTTGATAATCATGTCATCACTTGATGTAAGAATATATGGTTGAGTTGGATGGACAACAATTGAACGAATATAATCAGAGTGAGCATCAAAAGTGTGAACTTTTTCCAATGTATTGTAATTGAAGACACGAACTTGCATATCATCGGCACCGGTGACAATCCAGTTTTTAGTAGGAATAAATTTAGAGCATCGTACAGGAACATCACAAACATCGAATTGTTTGAGTAGTTGTTGAGTTTCATAATTCCAAATATGAGCATGTCCACTATATAATCCACAGAGCAACCAGGGTTCAATAGGATGTAGATCGACGCACTTAACTCGATCAGAATGAGCTAAGAGCTTTCGACGAACGTCTAATTTTAAAGGCTTAGAAAAATAAAAGATGGTCAGTGATGCTAATGTATAAATATATAACAACTTACCATCTTTGCTTCAAATTATGAAATCTAAATAAGAAAAATAAAATATCAGCAATAACATTCAAAGATATCAAGTGAATGGATCGGCGAAGTGACACTCGCACAGATAGATTCCAATGCACTCACTAATGTGACGTGGAGCCACTTCGCTACAGAGAGTCGATACAGCCTAATATTTCCACATATGTCTAAATAGTTTTTCGATCTTTTTCGCTGGTTTAGCTTGATTCTACTTTTTATCGAGCAAATGCTGCTTTGCAAATTAAAGAGAATGCCGTTTTGTTGATGCATCTAAGTTTAATTTAAGTTAAGATAATTAATTAAAACTTTTAATAACATATTAATATTTTCAATGAACATTGATGATGGACTATTAAACCATGCAAGCTAGAAACCTTACAAAAACCAATCGAGTGGTTAGAATAATTTCTCATTTGTAATACAAATAATTTTCGAAATTTGAAAAAAAACTGCTACATGTATTAATAGAAGGGCATACAGTAGCTACATTTTCCTGTGTCTTGTTTCTTGTTCAAATTGGCCTCTTGACATTCGAGAATCCTTAGAAGAAAAGCAATTAAGTATGCTTGAAACCTGAACTGTTTGCGGTATTCTATTCATTCTATTCATTCATTTCGATTACTATTTGGATTTACGTCTTTTGATCATGCATTTCAAATAGCACAACCAAAGTAGATCGGAAGTTGAGAATTGCTTACTGTCGTACTAAAATAAATCCACGTGCTAACCAAACTGTTGGGTTTCTTGTAACTCGATTCACCTTTCAACGGAGACTTGTAAGCATGTGAATTTTGTAAGCAAATAGTTGCTTTTCGAAACGAGAATCCTTTTAACCAATTAGCGGTAAGTAATGTATCCGTAATAAGTAATTGTAACATGAGAAGAATCTGTCAGCACAATTCGTGACAGCCATTAAAGTCAACATGAACTTTGAAGAACTAGCAAGAATGAACGAGCATACATGTGCAAGGAAAATATAAAAATGCTCAGGTACCAACTACGAAGAAACTTTGTAAATCAATGAAACTTTATTAGAAGAATGTTCGGAATAGAGTGCGTACATGGTGTGGATATATGAATTGAAAGTTGCTTGTTAGTGAATTTCCTAAATCATCAAGTGTTGAAAGAGCCAATGAGTGCACCCTAATGCCTTATGGTGCGATGAATTATTTCGAGTGAAGTTCAATAAATTAATGATGAATGGGCCAAGCAACTTTACTTAGAACTTGTGCTCATATACCTAAAAGCAAGAGATTGGATTGAAGTAGCACTGCTGGTAACGGATTTGCCGTTTGTGCTGTCCGGACATCAAAGCCTGGCGGATCCAGTTGGTTGGATTCTTCTTTCGTTGTTCCAGAGACATTATTTTGTTGTACCATTCTCGACTCATTCGGTTCGGCGAATCGAGGTCGTTGCTGCTGTTGCTCTCCTATAGAATGTATCAGCGTCATTGAGTATATGTTCGGTATAATTAATGATTTAATCACTTACCATATCTGGGTGGGATGGATATGAGGTGAGTTTGGGGATGCTTTCCATGATTTCGTTCTCGGGCGGAAATGACTTCTCTTGAGGCATACCGTGCGCGATTGCCCCACAAACTACCAAAACGCACACTAACGGGAGGTAACTTGATAAAGTCTCAAATCGAACTTTCGTCGCCATCTAAATGTAAAAATATTCAAATGAGAATACAT
This sequence comes from Rhizoglyphus robini, assembly GCA_023373905.1. Taxonomy (NCBI): domain Eukaryota; kingdom Metazoa; phylum Arthropoda; class Arachnida; order Sarcoptiformes; family Acaridae; genus Rhizoglyphus; species Rhizoglyphus robini. Next base: position 3,828,176 of record JAKIJQ010000001.1, on the reverse strand, counting down.
GCGATTGTGCTGAGCAGAGTCCCAAACAAGCTTATATATAGGCAAAGAACAGAAAGACATTTGACAATTGGCTAGTGTCCTCCGAAAAAATTTCATTGATTTCAAATGGCCAATTGCAACTGTCGGAGGTAAGCACATAAAGTGCTCGCGTCGAAGTCACATAAACACTCGAATTGGAACGAGACTAATTAAAAGTGATATTGGACTTGTCTCATTGACAGTGACAGGCACACTTAGCTGCATCAACTACCTTTGAGCTATTACGTGATTGAAGCCTGATCGTAACTGACCCTCAACACTGCACTTGCATCCATGCGTTCAATGTAGTTGATGTTCGTGTGGCAGAAAGAAGCCTTCCTCTTGGATCGCAATCGATGTATTAGAAGCACTCGTTGTCACGTCTTACCTTGTCAATGTTGGATATTTTGTCAATGGCAATCGTCAGAGGACAACCGATGAAGTCGTGCTTGAGTGCTGCAAAAGCTGGGCTCAAACAAGTGTGAACAGAATATTCTTGGTGCAATCAGTCAGCGACTATATGGAGCAGTGAGTCAGACTGGGCTTTATATACAGGCGCAATTCCACAATGACCACAGAGAACAGGCGCCAAGAGATGAAAAGAACTTTGGCTTCATATGGCTCTGTGGCGTCAGTTAATCACCGCTTCGATAGGCCTAGGGTGCACTTCCTTTCGACGCTGTCAATGCTAATCCAGTGACAATACCAATTTGCAAACGTCAATAAGTAAGACACGTCCCTCTGATGGTTTTATAATTGAATTACATTCATTAGTGCTGCTAATGTGATTATGCTCGGACATGATATTGTAGAAAATGAGAAGAGCAAACAAGTTTTATTGAATTTTGTCCAACGCCAATCCATTAGTGGACTTATTGACAAAAAGGCCAATCAAAATCAACAGATGTAGTACATGGAGAAGTGCACTACTCCATACTGTGCTCGGATAAACATTCCAACAATATTCAACAAGGCCCCAGATGCAAATGCTGTTTCAATGCAAAAATGTTAGTTAGCTCTCCCATGCTGGTTAATGAATTTATCTAGTTCTAATTAAATCACATACTTGGTCAGTTGGTTGTAGTTGGTGTTCCACAACAGAAAGGGCAGTGAATGGTAATACCATACGTAAAACTGATAATGCAATGAACGCGAAAATGCAATTCCGATCAGATTGACAGTAAACATGGCCAACGCAATGTCTGTTATTGAAATATAAACAGTAAATAAATTTTAATTTGTTCACATCTATTTATATACTTGTGCCGTTTAGATGGGTAACAAAAGCTTTTCTAGTAAATACTTTACCAATTATAGAAAGCCACCTGTAAATAAATAAAAACAATTACTTTAATATCATCATTCATTCAAAATCAAAAAAGACTTCTTACCTCTTGGAAAAGAAAAGCAATATCGCTGCAATATGCAAAAATAAAAGTGATATGTGAAAATATTTATGTACAAAGAGTTGCTCAGACATAAAACGATAATTCACTGTCCATTTGTGAAGAAATACACGGCCTAGGTTGAACGCGCATTTGATATACGAAAATGGATGAGAGACCAAAAATGGAAAGCCGATAATCATCTAATAAGAACAAAATTAGTCAGAAAATATGAAATAGGGGCTTTTAATTGATTAATTGTCTCATAAATATCCCGCATAATACGTAGCTATTAATTAAATTGAAAATAACGAGTTGCTTATTCGCTTTACTGCTGATAATACTTACTTGAACTAAAGCACACAATGTGAGCTTTCTAATGACATCAAATATTCTAGAATGACTTTCAACAAGAAGCAAAAACAATGCTGGCGCAAATAGAAGAATGTTCATTTTGACAGAGACAGCAAATCTATTCGAGTAAAAAAACTATTAGACATTATTAACATTATAAATGAATACATACGAATAGAATATGCAACCAATGGTCCATTTTTTCTTGACGAAGAAACTCAATGCCAAATAAGCGAAAAATATAGCAATTGGGTCATTGAACAGTCTTAGAACATAAATTGAATGTATTCGATGGGAAGTGAAACACATGAAAAGTAGCACATATGGAGGAACCTAAATAAGATTATAATCCATTATTACAAATAAAATGACAATTATTGGCAAAATATATCGATTACCTTTGAATGATTCGAGTATATTTTGAACACAATCCATAAAGTAGCCAAGTAAAAGAGCACAAAGATGTTCTGAGCGATATAAATATTGGTGCCTCGATTCGTAACAAAGTACAATAAAGTGTACACATACAAATGGCCTGCAGGATAAACTATTGGACCAGTATCGCCATAGATATTTTCATAATCAAGAGTTCCGTTGAGGAAACACTCAACTTGTTGCATATAGGTGGACCAGTCAATTTCGGTGTCTACGAAAATAAGATTCTTCAGTAAGTGATTATTTAAACTCTATCTTGTCACTACTCACATTTACGAAAATTCACAATGAACAAATTGATAAACAATTCCGCTGCCAATAGTAAGTGAGCTATAAGTTGAAAATGAGTTCTATCAGAAAACATTGGAAAAGTTAACAGTTGCTTTTGAAAGAAGTTATTGATTGATTTGGTCCAATTAATCGATTTTGAGTATTTCGCATTTGAAGATTTGATACTTTTGCGAAGATTCATTTTGAATGTAATGTAGAAAGCCAAGACTTGGCATTGATTTGAGTCAGTTGAGAATAAACTTGAAAAGAATAGCGTAGAAGCAAGAGAAGCGCACCAACAACAAACAAGCTTTCAATTGTTTATAGTTGCCTCCAATCAGCTGATTGCCCCAAGCTTCCACGTTGTACTTGTGGGCAATCGATTGTTAACAGTGCCAGTTTTCCTTTTTGCCATCGATATCAGTCAGAGACTGTTGAATTCTGGTGAAACTGTCGTTTCATTGGCTTTATCATTAATCTATTGTGGTTGCCTACCTCATTTTATCTCTTAATGTTTCATTTAATTTCAAATACGTGTCCTTGCACTCTCTCTTCATTCAGCATTCACAGTAATTTTTTTCTCGAAAATGGGTGTGAAGCACCTTTTCTCCAACAAGAATCTACTTCTTTACATTTGCCTGTGGTACTTCTTCAGTGGAACGACTCTCTTCTTGAATAAATACATCATTTCATATCAGAAAGGAGACGCAATGTTTCTTGGTACTACAGTTGATGGGATTTGGAATTTTAAATTCATTATTTGTTTACTTTGTTTTTTAGGTGTGATTCAATTACTCAGTTGCACCGTGACTAGTTATATTTATCTTCGATATCTATCTTTACTTGCGGGCAAATTTAAAATTCTTCAAACCAACAAATCACGAGCTGTCTTTCATTTTCAGTCTTTATTTGTAAATTTTTTAAAATTTGCTATTATCGGAGCTTTAAGGTATTTATTTATCGAAATAAATAGAGAATTAACTGTACTGTTTGTAGATTCATTACGGTGTCGATGGCCTTAATCGCACTATGGTACATTCCAGTTTCGTTTGCCGAGATTATAAAAAGTTCGGCACCGATCTTCACTGTTCTCATCTCTACTATGATACTTCATGAACGAACTTCAATGTTAGTGATCCTCTCCCTACTGCCTATCATGATTGGTCTTTCGCTTTGTTCAGCATATGAAATCCACTTTCATTTTGTGGGGTTTTCGGTAGCATTATTTGGAAATCTTTCCGAATGTTTACAAAATGTTTTATCAAAACGACTTCTTACCATCGATAAATACGATTCAAATCAAATTCAATTGTTCACCAGTTTCTACTCGATTTTACTGCAAATACCGTACCTGTATTACTTTATTTACACCCAGTTTACTTCATTTGGCGATATATTTTCAAATCCCCATTTATGGATCTCATATACTTTGGCTGGTATTTCTTTCCATTTTCAAAGTCTTACTGAATATGCACTACTTAGTATCATAAGTCCGGTTTCACACAGGTAAAAATTCGCTTCTATAATTTTTAAATAACTAATTTGAAATTTGAATAGCGTTGCCAATACGGTGAAACGAGCAGCGCTAATCTGGCTATCTGTGATCGTGTTCGACAATCCCGTTACACTAATGTCCTGGTTAGGCACTATTCTGGTCATTTTTGGAGTATTCTTATACAATAAATCAAAAGATGTGATCAATGAAGAACAATCCATTTTGCCACACAAGCTGGACCACATTGATTCGGTATAGTTCATTTTGTGTGGTAACATTTTTAAAAGTATTTTCCGATTCCATTTCTGTTTGTTTGTTTTTGCTTCTATTTATTTGTATTGAATTAATATAATAAAATAAAATATTTATTTTTTAATTGTATACCTAAATATCCATGTACAAATAATCCCCCATTCACAGAAAAATTGAATCAATGATTTATTAAGTCTGTTCATACAAAATATTTAGTAGAAAGTGATAATTATTAACAATATGCCGGGCAATATAGTGCAACAATATTTCAATGTATTATTAGGAAATAGTTCGTTCGAATAAATAAATTGATTTAGTCAATTGCTGACTATGCACATGTACAAATACCAATGAAAAGGACTCGTTCATTGAGGTGTGGTGAGGTGGGAGTGGCAACCATTGGGAGGACCAATGAATCAATTGCATAAATGAGAATGCACAAGGGACAATTGTGTCGATTGCTATGGACATTTTTAAGATAGTTTCATTCCAAATACCATCTTTTATATTCAAATAGGTTCTTGTACTTTATAAACTAGAATAGAATTGCAAAGTGAGGAGGGGTAATAAAATAAACATAAAAATGGGTAAAAACAATACATAGTAAAATAATATATGCCGATACAAACACAAATAGAGTTGGTACATAAAAAAAAGGTACATGCTGTGTGTGCTTGGTACAATGCAAATAAATCGTAGTAAACAATAACACCGGAACAAATTGCAGACCTAAGTTTAGTGATCATCCAATCACATGTTACAATGCCGTAATGCTATTTTCCACCATTCCTGTATCACCAATTTAAATTAAATAAAAATATAACTACCAACCAAAAATAAACATCATTCAAAAGTATATAACAATAAATGTAAATGATTAGTTGTCTCGTGTTCGTCAATGCATATAGGATTAATTATAAAAATATATCAAAGTCAAATTGAAGTCGATCGATTGACGAAATGAGGAATAAGCGGTCTTTAGTCATTGTACAAATCAAGATGAGATATATGTTGATATTGTTTTAGTTGACAATTTAACGCGTGTCGTTTGCACCAATCCTGAGTTGTGAACAATTTCCCACAAAAGACGCACGAAAACTTTGGCCTAAAATCACTAAAATGAGTGTGGTAATGTCGAATTAATTTTGATTTTTTGATAAATTCTTTTGAACAAATAGGACAAGTTGTTAGATTCTTCTGTTGAATTTCAGAAAGTAATTGTTCATACTCTAAATTGGGAGCATTATAATTGAGTGATAATATAAATTTTAATTTACCTTCTATCGTTCGGGAAACATTGCCACTGCTGCCATTAAGACTATTGTTACTCCCAGCAGAGTTAACAAATTGATTTGCAAAACTATTCAATCCAACAGGTAAAACACTCATATCGTTGTTTGAATTATTGGAAGAATAATCCTCATCCATCAAAAAGCTCTTGGAGTTTTCTAAACAAATTGAAATAAGTAAAAAAAATTAATTACCTTAGAATTTTAGTTACCATCACCATCCTCTTCATCGCCACTTTGAACTTCGCCAGCATTATTTTCAGGTGAATAATCAACACCGGTATTCTGTATGTATATTTTGATTAGAAGCTCGTAATGAACAAAACAATGGAAATCATCGAACCTCAGGAGTAGACATAGATTGCTCCAATAACTTTGTTGGCTCAAACTCTTCGGAATCGTCCCTTTCATTCTCGTTGTCAAAGTTGATAGTTGATTGCTGTTGAATTTGATTTAAGTTTTTGTAGCTCGGAGAGTTAACACCACTAGAAAAAAAACTTTTGTCGATGGAGGCTGACTTAGAAGAATTGTTGCCTTCATCGTCGTCACTAGAATCGCCATTTTCACCATTAGTAACTTCTTTCTGTTGCACTGTCAAGTTATTTACGTTTTTGCTATAAGTCTTATGTGGACTATTGTTGTTAATTGCACTTAAATTATTATTCAAAGAATATTGAATTCTTGGTCGTTTTCTTTTTTTACTAAAGTTGAAATTTGAATAGTTCAAAGGTAAAGAGTTGTTTTTTAAAGACACAGAGTTGGTTAGTTGTTTTTCGCCGAAATCAGCTAATCCCTTGATTTTCAAAGTTTCAGCTGTTTTTAATAATGAATTCAATTGGTCCTGGGGAATATTGACTTCTCCACTATAGATGAAATCAATTATTGCTTTTAAATCATTAAATTTAACGTCTTTCAGAATGACAATGGGATGCTTGCACGGATTTGCCATGAAAAGATTCTGGAAGTAAGGACTACAGGCAGCTAATATCATCTTATGTGCCTTTATTGATGCACCTTCACATGCCAATGTGACATCGACGAGATTCTCATGAACGAGCATATTTTGAAAAACATCACTCATGTTGGTGTGAAAGCTATTCCATTTCAAACAATATTGCTGTTGTTGACTGGAGTTGTGTATTGCAGCCATGTTGAGTTGTGCTCTAGAGAAATAACAAAAAAATTGGTAAGTAAAATGATTTAAGCTGTTAAATTAAATTTGCGGTTCTAAGCATGCAGCAAAACATGCGATAATTAATGCGCAAATGCACTAGTGTATTGTCTGCGCGAAACGATTACAAGCGCCGTCTTCAAAAGAATTGTAAACATCTTGGCGCAAACGAGCAAGCGAACAAGTGTGCTCATTTAGATTGGACTAGGGACAAAGTGACATTGAAAAGGGATTAGACAGCTGAAAAGACCTACACCTGTTATGGCCCGAGTAACAAAGGTGTTAAGTGAGGTGTTTAGACAATTGACGGGGACTAATGCTAGGGCCTTCATTGAACAAAGACTGAGACGAGGTGAGGAAAAGTCAATACAATAAGCTAGACAATAGGCCAGACGGGAGGGGGACTAGGCACTTGTCGGGAGAAGGGACATGCACTTGTGTTGGGACTTACCTTGTCTAGGGGTTGATGAGTAAGGTGGTGAGGGAGCGAGGTGAACGAGGCGAATGGAGTGACACGGCGCGAGGAAATGAGCCTGTGAGGAGCGGAGTGGAGTGGAGCCCTCGAATCAGTCCCAGGCTAGGCGTTGGCTCAGGCTGGTGACTGGAGAGAGCGAGCGTGCAGTACGCGGTCGTCGTGGCAAGCAAGGCAGCAAGGCAGCAGCAGACTGGTGTGCGAGGTGAGCCTGATGCTGGCCGGGGAGGCGAACGCAAGGAGCACTGCGAGGACAGAGAATGGTGAGCGACACGCGAGGCGACGTCGAGTGGCGGGCTGCGATGTGCCAGGCCTGCGTTCTGCTCGACGTGGCTCGCTAAGAGCTGGTGGTGGAAGGGAGCCGCTGCTTGCTCTCGCTTGTTCTCGCTAGGGGCGCAAGGCGGAGTCCTCTCGAGGCGATCTTGGTGCACTCATACCGACTGCGCCTTCCTCCCTCCGCTTTCCCTCTGGCCTCGAGCTGCCTCAGCCTGATCAGGCCGCATCGGGCCACTCCTTCAGACGCTGTGCACATGTCTCACTGGGACCGGATGTTCTAAGGATGCGGACGGCATGGTCGACCCTGAGGTTGACCTCGCGTGAACTCGCCCGCCACTTGCTCTCCCTCCGTGACCAGCGAGGCCTGTCTCTAACTACGCCATAAGTGCGCAATGCACCTGTCGAAACAGAGCTCACTTGATAGGCATAGGCACACCTGTCATATAAGGCGATTCAGGTAGCTCCCACAAGCCTGACGCTGCCTTGAGCCCAGACGCCAACTCTGATCGCGCCTTTCTCATCGGCACGCAGCCGAACGTGCTAGCTAGCTGCGACTCGAGCCGACACCGATTGGCACACCGATGGCTCCGCACTGGCTCGTTGCTGGCACTCGGCACTGAGTGGTGCCAACTTGCACAGATCCCGAGTGTGACGACGAATGCCTTCGCTGCTGTTGCCACGAACCCAGGGACAGACAGGATGCATCGCTCGGAGTGCGTCGACCTAGGTAGTCGATCGCATCAAGCTGGCTCGGTGGGGGGCGCGAGTCTAGTCGCGGCCCTCAGGTCGCACGCCACATGCGCGCTTAGCAGAACCTGTTCTCGGTTTGCCGCCGCGAGACTCGCCCGAACGGGTTGCTGGACTGACAAATGCGCATGTCAGGACACACTTTGGTCCGAGAGTGGCCGGCCAGGCAACTCACCTGGACGCACCTACCGACCAGACTGATTTGCTGGCTCCTCCGAACCTGCCTCTCTCCAGCGCTAGCCGAGCACTCAGTCGACCCGACAGAACGATAGTTGAGACCAGACACCGGTTGGCCAGCCAAGGGTTGCCAGATCGGCGACACTTGCCCTTTGGCTGCTAAATCGAAATAGCAACGATCTGGTCGGGTCGTGCAGGCGGACTTAGTGCCCTCTGCGAGGACACCAAGCTAGACAAGCTAGTCTAATCAAGTCGATTCCAAACTTCGCGGCTGTTTTATTTCAGGAAACGCGTCACACATTACACTGTATAGCTACACTAGTAGGACTTGCAAGTGATGAGGGGAGAGGGCAGAGGGAGACTCGCTTGTGCGGAGGCATGCGAGCCATTCGAGGACGTAGGATCTGCTGGCCAACTGAGCGTGTGGCAATTGCCAGTTAACTGCCACCAGTCCCTCCATTGCCCAACCGCCACTGGACCACTAACACCGGACTTGCGGCTTTACGTCATCGGTGACGTGGCACTTTCGGCCGGCTAGGACTGCAATCGATGTCTCCACTGGCCGGCATCGCCTTTCACGCTGAGTCGCACAAGCACCCACATCTCGGTGAGCACAGGCATCACGATGGTCAGGGCAAAGATCCACCAAAAGAGACCACATTGCCAGCCGTCCCACATAAAGCAAGCCAGTGCCACAGAGCCCAGGCCGTGCTGACAACAGGCTAGGGGAAGAAGCATAATTTATTGGCACTGGGACCGGTCCGGGCTCACTTACAGAACAGAGTTTGCTTGCTTTGCAGCATTGAGATGCCACTAAGGAAAGATATCAATTCGAGTACGAGTAGAACTAGCGAGAGGATCAGTCCGATCAACAACCTAAAGCAATGTTTGTTAAGGACAGTTAAGGGCACTCGCACACCTACTCGACATCCTTCCAGTGGTACTCCTCTTCAGTGTAGTTCCAAGTTATACACAGTCGCACATTGAAATCCTAAAGCACACAATGGTTAGCAATTGGGTCTATCCACTTTGACACAGACTCGATTGGAGAGCAGCAAAACAGAGAGGACCAAGTGGGACACGAGCAGGACCAAGCGAATTGGCAAGAGGCACTTCATGGTGAGGAACCACACAGAACTGAGGCATGTGACTCTTCTGGTATATTTATGTCTGCTATTTCGATTAGACATGCAGCCATGGCAACCGAACACAAGCAAAACACGTGAATTCAAATGAACCTAGAGCAGGCAATCAACACATGGCCACAAATACCGCCAATTGGTTTATTTGAATATAGGAAGGATGTACAAAGTTAACACGCATGTGATGCAGTGACGAATGTAGCGAGAGAAAATTAATATAATTTACATTCTATGAGCTACTTGCGTTTCTTTATAAGGCTAGATAAGAGCGAATGGCCGGATAGATAGGCCAACAGACCAAAACCAGCTAGGTACTTGACTGTTTGGAACATATTGAGTTGGATGAAAAAACATCCGTAAAGCAAAAAAATGAGGGCCAAACTAAGATGAAATAAGATGGCAGAAAGAGAAAACTTGAAAGCCGAAAAATTTACTCCTATTTTGATCCACTAAAAGAAAAAAATTAATAAAACATGTCAAAGAACATAATAAACATACCATAATAAAAAGCGCAAAAAATGGAACAATTACAAGAAAGGTAAAGAAATTTGATACAAGAGGGTGAGGGCGTTTTTCTTGTTCTCTGAAAATGTGTCTAATCTCGGGTTTGGGAGATAAATCAGAGATGGCTGATTGGGAAGTGGATGCTTGGCTTCCAAACTGAATAGCCACTGTTGCAATGTTCCAATTAACCGAATTCATCACCAGAGCATCACCAATAATAAGATTAACTTTGTATGCGCCTGACAAATAATTGAAATCCTTGGCTCGAACTTGCAAGTTCAAATCAACTTTGTAAACTCCAATTGAATCTTGTTCAGCAATGAAGATGATTTCTTGTTTTGTTTGCTCATTGTAGAATCGAACAAACGCTTGGTGGACCTGAACATTTTCAGCACTGAGACGATCTTGAAGCTGAAATTTCAATTGAATTCGTTGAGAATAATCGGCTTCAAGTACTTCATTGAGAGATGATGGGTAATTAAGTCTATAAAAATAGTCAATGTCAGCATTTGCCATAAGTTTGTATTTGTAAACTTGTTTACTAACTTAGTGCTTTTACTACCAACTTCGAGATCAGCAATGGTAATTTCGGCACTAACAATGTCAATTTGGGTGAGAATGCTCGTTTTAATTTCAACTTTTGAATTTCCAAAAATTCGTGGATCCGATTTTTGAGGATTGGCATTAATCAAAAGAGAATAAAAACCAGTAGGAAGAGGCTTTTCGAAAAAATCATGAGCAAAAAGAGTACTGAATAGAAAAAACGTAACGATTGTAACGATTAAGAATGTATTTTTTAATGTTAATTTACCTGTCACCAGTCACTGGTTTAAATGGAATATTTTGGAGAACTGAATTTGTTTCTCCTTTGCGAGTTAGCGAAACTCCATTTACTGTGACTGGACCAACAGACAAACCAAGTACATTGGTCACCTTAACGGTCAAAATGGGACTTTCGGCAGACAAAGCTGATGAGCCATACTTTGAAACGATCAATGGAATGTGATACTTGTTATTGGTAAACAAGGACAAAGATTCGATCACTTCGGAGGCACCTTTAGGAGTGAGAACATATTTCCGCGAAAGAAAATAGTTGACAAATTTCAAAGCTTGTTCCTGGCCAGATTACACATTAGTCATGACTCATGAGTATTAAACAAAGAAATGCTTACATTGGATAATCCTACTGGTTTTCCGGAAGCAGTTGCCAATTGGTAGATACCATTGATGATAGAAGCAGAAACGCCAAGTCCTCCTTCAAACTTTAAGTCAGATGGTAAATAACTTGTATAACCGAGAGATATATAAAAACTATTACCTGCAAAAGTCGTTCATTCACTTCATCAGCTTGGACAATAATATCGCCGATTTTGTCAATGAAAACATTACGGTCTTCGGGCTTAGAGAATTTAGAAGCCAATTGAAATGCCAAACCGGTGTTAAGTAGAGTTTCGTCTCGTTTAATAGCGGCGATCAAAAGTTTAGAAAATTTAGCAGAGTCAACTGGCTTGCCAAGATTAATCAAAGATACACCTGTTCGGTACAAATCGAAAACCGAAGTTTCAGCCTGAACAAAGGACTGCAGCTTAGTGGAATACTTGTTTACATCGAGTTGACAATTTCCCAAGAGTTTGGCCGTTGAAGTAATGAAAAAAATTGATTCAAGACTATCGCTTGTCTGAGCTTGAATATGGGAACAAATTTTGAAGGCATCCGGCAAACTTTTCTCCAAAAGCAAGTTAACGTTGGCATTGTAATAAATGTTGGACAATTCATTTGCCGAAAGTGGATCTTTCAATTCAACATTTTTCTTGAGTCGAGCTTTGTCAACATCGCTCAAGAAGGTAGATTCACCGGCCAGCAAGTTGACAACACTGGCAATTGTCAAAACAGCAAGGACAAGCCTGAACATTCTTGACACGAGTTGAGATGGCAAAAGGAAGCGAAAAAGAACTGAAACAGACGATGACAACCGGACTAGTTTAGGATAAGACACGTGTGCTTACTATTGCTCAGTACACCTCACTGTGGCCACCGGTGACAGCGCTCACTCTACAACGGGAAACTTTCCGAAATAATAAATTTGCTTTACTTTGCTCGAGTTGTTAACAAACCAAATTGTGTCAAAAATTGTTTAGTCTTTTAGTTCGCCCAGAGTTGAGTCATAACGAAATACCTCGAGATTAGATTGAATTGTCAGTTTAGACTATTTATTTAGTTTAATTTACTTCTTGCAACTAGGTTTGAGCCGTGATCGTATAGTGGTTAGTACCCTGCGTTGTGGCCGCAGTAACCCAGGTTCGAATCCTGGTCACGGCAGTTGGTTAATTTTTAGTTTGACTTGCATTTTGCTTTTTGAAAATGCTCTTCTAGGGGACACTCGAGTGTGTGGTCTACGATGACGTTATGGCGATTGGAAAGGAAGGCCAAGTGATGAAGCTGCTTTGGCGATGGGGGCTTATCGCTATAAATAGAGTGAGCAGCTCGTGCTTGCATCCCGTGGCAGCATCAAGCAAGCTTTCTATCAAACTCGGTTTGTTCGTTGGATCAATGGTTACGCTGATAATTGTCATTTGAACTTTGAGTGAATGGAAATTGATTGCAACAACGACCCTGACTTGTGAGCTCCAATTCCAAGAGATAGCAGCAACGAAAAGTACTTCAGCAAGAGGAGCAACAAGTGAATCTAGTATGCTCAAATCATGATACACTTTACTGACTAACATGGTAAATATCTTTGCTAACTTTATGAATCAAGCCTAACTTGTCCTATGTCTCTTTCTCCCACTTTCGTCAGAAGTGTACCATGCAACGTGAGCCTGCAGACGGTTGTGACGCATTGGACGCGCCCACAAGGACCCTTGGAGATGGTGCTGAGTCAAGTCAACGTTTTGCAGATGCAAATAGTGCAAATGCCAAAGACGACTTCTCCTCTAATGAAGACCTTTCTTGTATGAGGTGTTCGAGTTTGCAAATAGAAGAAGTACAAGACCGGAGGCGCAAAAGGGAACCAAGTGCCGGGTATCCAGGATTGGCGTTTGGCTCACCAATGTACTCGAATACTTTATTTAAGTTTAACCTAATTGCCAACGAGCTTAAAGATCTTAAGCAAAATCAACTTAAAAAGGTTAGTATATGATCGTAAGTTATTGTGTGGATCAACAAATTGCCATTTCTGAATCATTTCAAATGCGTTATATCATATGATGATGATGATGCTGATGATGATTCATATGTAACGAACAGTGTCTTTGCACTAATTTAGTGGTATGCTAGTTCGATTGGTCCACCAACTTTTGTTCCGTCAGGAAAAGTGTCGCTGTTTTACCAACGAGAGCACAATCTGTTCTTAAAAATTGGTTAGACCGGTGCTACGGTGAATGAATGTTTGGTCAATGGTGCATGTTGCTTTCAAGGGAGACCACGAGATGTCATGCCTGTGTGTGTTGTGGTGGACCATGAAAGGCGAGCTCGTGACAGATTGCGGCACGAAGCGAGACAGTTTGTTGCAATGGGCACAACAAACCACCACAGCGGTCGCCTGAACGGGCGACTGGAAACTAGCCTAGTGCCACCGCCTTTGCAATCCGCTGCCAGTGGCGAGGCACAATAGTTGGCGTGAGGACATCGCAGTCGTAGTTACCTATCGTCCCTTGGCGTGGCTTCCACTTCTAATCGTACTACCTGTTCTGCAGTGTTTTGCCTTTCATGCGCCGAGGGCGATAATGTGGATAAGCATCGAGTGATCGCCAACAGTTTGACGATTGTGCTTGAGTGTCTGCAATCATCGCTCGAAGACTGGCACATGTGTTGACTGGGAGGCACTCGCACTGACTTCACCCAATCGACCATTCCAAGCCAGCATTCGATCCTACTCTGGTCACCACTTGGTGTCTCACCCATTCGTACCTTGCATTCCAGCAGCATTGCCTTTGTTATTCTATTATTGCTATCACTAAAGGCCAACTGTACGTTTGTTCATAATTAGTGCTTATCACCAATAGAGCACCACTGCTTTAGTTTGCCATTGCCTGTAAAGTCACCGAGCTGCCACCCAACTTGACTACAGCCAATATTTGTCGTTGACCGAATTGACCCGATTTTGTCCTTTGTGTTCATCAATTAGTCCTATATTCCCTTCCATCACTTCTCTTTTGTGCAATCGACTTAAATTCATCAATCAATCAAAAATGGCACAAACCCAAGGTTCACTTTTGGAAATTTTGAAGAAGAAGATGCGTGCCATGAAAGATGATCTCGAGGCTACCAAAGAGCAAGCCGATGAGAATTTGCACAAACTTCAACAGGAGATTAGACGTCGTGAAGAAGTGAGTCATGCCCAATAGTTTTGCTATTTTTCCATATAGAATATGTCTGGGTTTTATCTAATTTGTTTACCGTTCTTAATTGCTCGAAGACTTTCGCTTTTAAAGTTGATTTATGTTTGTTGGGTTAGGGTGCGGTTATTGCTCACCCAGTAGAGCACTAATTGACTTTCTTATCACACACAGTGATAAAGCAATGTCGTTTGTGTTGTCCGGTCAGAGTAATCTCATTTCTGTATCATTCTCGCTAACATTTAATTTGAGTGTCGAAAGTAGCACAAATGGTTTGTGACAAGTGTTCTGTGAAAGCGTCCTCTCGTTGGGCTTACAACAAACGAGCGCGAAACACATGGAAATCTTCCTCTCACTCGCTTTACTGTTATGTATACTAGGAAATGAAGCCATTTTAGCCATCATTGACATTGACAATTAACTCGTGAATAGTATTCACTAAATACACAGTTGGTCTATTGTTGCCTTTTGTCTTGATTCCATGTATAGTAATGGCAATTTGTTTGATCAACATGATGCTTGATTGCTCACTACGATGATGTAAACGATGATGCTTCTGTTATAGGCTGAGTCAGAGGTGTCCACTCTCAACAGACGCATTCAAATGATCGAAGAAGATTTGGAAAAGTCAGAGGAGCGACTCCGACTTACTACACAAAAGTTGGAGGAAGCCCATCAAGCTGCAGACGAAAGTGAACGGTTAGTATTTAGCACAAAGGAGCTGGCTCTTTTAATGGGCCTAGAATGAGGCACCATATTAAGTCCGGTTGGGCTAACGCATTTCTCTTGCCGAACCGAACAGAATCCGCAAAACCCTAGAGAATAAGACCAACATGGAAGATGACCGCATTTCTTATCTTGAGTCCCAGTTGACTCAAGCAAGGCAAATTGCAGAGGAGTCAGATAAGAAGTACGAGGAGGTAAGGATGATGCTGAGAAAATCAGCTACGACCTTGTGAACACAGCTGCCATTAGTTGCCAGTGTATTGTTTATTTCTTGTTTTGGTTGTTCCACCTGTGAGTGGACAAAGGTTTAATACATACCAGGTTGGTACCAATGCCATTGGTTGACAGCTCCATTAATCATGTGCCTTGCCATATCATCTGCTCGATTACCATTTGCCATTTTTCTCAATGCCAAATAAATTTTCTTAATAAAACGTTTCGATTTTATCAATATTCTCTGATCTGTTGTATCATATTGTCAAATATTAATTCTACGGCCTCTAGCATACTAGGGCAATGAATTAAAAATGGACATATATATACTGTCAATATTTGTCAGAATAGTAGTGAAACATTAAATTCTTTACCCAATTGACAATATGAATGTTGGTTAGTTAGCATACCAATAGATCAGGTAACAGGTAAGGTCGTGCGTTCAGGACTGTTGAAATTTTGTATGACTCGCCATCAAATCAATAGACAGGCAAAAAATGAATTTCAACGCATATATAAATAGACAAATGACATCTATAGACGGCAAAGACAGAAAACAATCAATTAGTGGCAGATGTGTTCTAAAGGTCTTTAGGGCTGCATGATTCAATTTACCATTCTCATTGATTACTTGTTAGATGGCACGCAGAATTGCAATGCTAGAAGCAGATCTGGAACGAGCTGAAGAAAGAGCAACCAAAAGTGAAAGGTATGTCTCGCTGGCTAGTGCACCTCTGTTCAATGTCAATGTCTTGCAGTAAATGCACCGAGTTGGACAACGAACTTCGTTTGGTGGGCAACAATTTGAAGTCGCTTGAGGCAAATGAAGAGAAGGTGAGTTGTGTCACACACTGCCTTGTAAACATCTGTTTAACTCGGTCTAATGCACAGGCACAAATGCGCGAAGAATTATTTGAACAGCAAATTAAGCTGCTCAATGGAAAACTGAAAGAAGTAAGTGTTTTGCCTTCACTAAGCGCCTTCCAACGCCAAATTAACTAACCCGCACTTCTTAGGCAGAAGCACGAGCCGAATTGGCAGAGCGATCGGTGCAGAAGTTGCAGTCTGAAGTAGACAGATTGGAAGGTACAGTACAGTATGGCCCTGTGCCAATGGCTCATGGAAGTTTTGTTTTTCAACAGATGACCTTACCGGCGAACGAGAGAAGTCACATCTTTTGCAAGAGGAAGTGGAAACCACTTTGAAGGACTTGCAAGCAATCTAACCTAGTGGCCCAGTGGAGCAAACAAGCATTAACCATTACTGTACCTGTAATTCCAATTGAACATTCGCAAATAGAAGACCAATGCTTTCAGTTTAATTCCGTTGTGAGGAAAGGAGCAATCCTTTGATAATAAAACATTCTATACATTTGATGTATTATGCCACAAGTAATCGAATCTATTCTTGTGACTAAGTTAGTACCTGTTAGAGTGACAATTCACTCAAATTAAATGCATTTATGTTAGAAATTTCATTTTATTTGTTTGTATATTTGTTAAAATTGTAGTCCAAAATTGCCTCGACCTCGATTTGGAGCACCACGACCTCGAGGGCCTCCACGGGAGCTCCCCCGTCCACGTCCACGTCCACGTCCTCCGCCTCTTCCTCGACCACCTCGGCTATTTTGATTTGAATTCTGATTGTATCTTATGCTGCCAGGGCCTCCATCATCTCTTTGATTTTGACCAGAAAAGCTATTCGAAAAATTTGTTATTGCTTCTACAATTGAAGATAATTCAGGAGAACACCAAAGACATCCCTTGAATTCAGTCATTCCATTAGGGAGTCGAGTTTTGCTTTCGCTGTATTTGATTTTTATAGATCTTCGTTGACAGCGGAAACATCGGTCTCGTTCAATGGATACTTTTGATGCATCCTTAAAAAGCGACATCGTAAAGTTGCATTTGCTACAATACACTTTCCATGTTGGAGGACCGGAACCTTGATCTAAAACCAATGAACCGTTAAAGCTGCATGCAGAGCAAGGTCCAATTGTGTTAGAAAGCATAGAATATTGGCATGAATCGTTTGTACACTTTATGCAAGCCGATCCTTTAGCCATGTCTTCAAAAGGTGGGTTGTTGTAACAGTTCGGGCAAAATATAAAGCTCTTTGACCCATTAAAGTATAGTAGATCAAAGCCGTCAAGGGGACATTGAGTTTCTTTATATGTTTTTATTGTCCCATTTCCAGGAACACTATAAGTGTCATTGCAGATAGGACAAACTAATCGTTCGGGTTTGGCGGTGATAAGTTTTAGAAAACGTTTGCATTTTCCACATCTAAAAATAATTAAAATGAATTAAAACGTGGATGCAAATCAGTAAATTCAGAATAGTACCGTGAAAATGGTTTCCCCGAATCAACTAAAGAAGTAAAGTTTGATTCAAATAATTCATCCATAAAGTGAATGTTTTCCATAAAGAAAGTAAACTTCCTTCTGTAATTATCAATATTTTTCTTAAGCACAGTGCTAAAATCTACTTGTCCTTTCGCAATTAAATTAAGTTCGCGTTCCAAATCAGATCTGATTGAAGATGCAACCAGTTCATTGTCAATCTTCTGGTAGCCATGAACGAGTAGAATTCCCAATTTAGTAGGAATCAATTGTCGTCCTGATGAAATCTTTACATAGTTTCTCAGACATATGTTGTTTATATGAGTTGAAATTGAAGCATCCGTACCAATTCCATGTTTTTCCATAAGAGAAATAAGTTCTAAAATGTAGCATATACGAAGACAAGTTTGGCGTTAAGTTGAAATATAAAAATTAAAATCCCTACCTGATTCGGTTAAATAGCCAGGAGCTTGTGTCTTGTGGTCATTTATCTTCACTTCTGAAATGAGAACTTTATCATTTTCCTTTAGAGAAGATGGAATAGATTGTTCCATAAGTGAAGATCCCTTAGGTAAAAACTTGGTGTACCCAGGATTGATGACATTGGAACAGGATGTTTGAAATCGTTGTGAATTAATATCTATCACTATGGTAATAACTTCGTGTACCATATCTGGAGCGAGAGAGGCGATGAAGTGACGTGTTATGTATTCATAAAGTCTCCAAGCATCGCCCAGTAATTCGTTGAAGTTGGCACATTTCATTGGAGTTATCGGTGGATGGTCACCGGCATCATGACCAGATTTAGGGGGAGTGATTCCATTTCTGATGAGTTCGGAAACATCTGACCCCCATGAACTGTTTGAAGTCTGCATTTGCAAACTTTCAATAAAATCAAAATTTTTCGGGTATTGGGTTGTTTCAGTACGAGGATAACTGATAAATCCTTGAGTATAAAGTTTTTCAGCGACTTGCATTGCTGTATGCGGACCAATGCCTAACTTAGAACTAGCAATTTTGAGCATCTCTACAGTGTTCAATGCCTTTGGTTTGGGAGTTGATTTTGTACTTTTTTTTATAGAAATAACTTTTCCTTCCTTTACATCTTTAAGTGTATTGTGTATGCTCTTAATATTTCCATAATTAAATTCACGTTCACCTGTCCATTCAATATTTAGATATTGCCGAGTAAAACTGGCAGGAGCAACTACTGCTGACATTGTCCAATAGGGAACGGGTTTAAATGATTCAATTTCATCGTGACGATTTACACAAAATGCCAAAGTGGGAACTTGACAAGGTCCATAAGATATAAGCGAGCTATCTAAATCGCCATATTTACCCTAAAAATTAAAATAAAATTATAATCATGACTAAAATTGGCTTTCAAATACATGAAAAAAGCGAGTTTGGTAACGGGTAAAAGAACATCCAATAATTAAATCAAGTTCTTGTCTCGCTGTAACAGAAAGGGCTTCCAATTTGTTTGGTAATCGAAGATTTCTGAAAGCTTCGTTAATGTCTTTTGACGTAATAGCGCTAAAATGAGCACGAAATACTGTCTATATATTAAAAATGTATTTAAATATAATTAAATAAACAAGAGCAATCAAAAATTTATATTTACTTGTGGGTTACTAAAGGATATATGCATGACTTCAGTAAGAGTATCGATAACTTCAAAGCAAATATTTTCGCCTTCCTTATCACAATCAAGCCATAGAACTAGATAACGACAGCCACGTGCCTAAAAATTACATTTGAATAAATGTTGTTTAATTTATGCAATAGTTTTATAAGAGTAATACCTCTTTCTGAAGAAATCTAACTAAGTTCATTTTAGGATTTGCTTCATTCCGCACAATTCTTGCATCGTAAAGTTCGATAGGTTCACTTTTATCCCAGCTTTTGAAACGAGCTTCAAAATCAGCTGAATATACGTGTCCACAAACAGAAGTGAATTTGAATAAAACATCTCTTTGATTGAGAAATGAGCCGCGATATTCATAAACAGGACACGATACATTTGATTTTCGAACATTGAGATTTCCATTTGACAAAATGTTTGCTAAAGATTGTGCCAGAGAAGGCTTCTCTGCGATCATCAAGACAGACATCTTCAAAATGTCAAATACTAAGACAAAAGCCAACTACAAACGGCAGAAATATTCAAAATCAACTTTAACGTTAGTGCCGCTTCGTGAAAGGATGCATTGCTGACTTGAGAATGCTCTTGACTATATCTACCAAATGTGTTTTTCGGTCAAAACAGAACATCTCATGTGGTCTCAATGAGGCTCGCCGTCTGGTGAGACTTATTTTTTGTTAGTGTTTGCAAATTCATAGATTGGAATCCAATCATTGAATTTACTTTTTGTTCCACAATGTTGACTTCTCCACTTCCCAGGTACCACTCAATTTGTGTTCTATTAGGGTAACAATTATTTTTTTGCAGATTATTATCTAATTTTATTATAAGATCCTTGACCAGGCCACCTCATGATATGCGATTTTGCTCTACTATCTCATCAAGTCATTCTTTATTTTCCGGTCCAAATAATGTATCAAGTTCCAAATCTTATCAGCTACCTGATAAGATTAAATCATTTAATGGAATTATCGGAGATAAAAATTTAATGAAATCCCCTATT
The DNA here is from genome assembly GCA_023373905.1 of Rhizoglyphus robini. Taxonomy (NCBI): domain Eukaryota; kingdom Metazoa; phylum Arthropoda; class Arachnida; order Sarcoptiformes; family Acaridae; genus Rhizoglyphus; species Rhizoglyphus robini. The sequence goes on along the minus strand of JAKIJQ010000001.1, from coordinate 3,807,921 downwards.
CTTGATTTTAAGAAAACAAATTTTGCTGTCTTCAGTTCGATCAATAATTCGCCCTCCGTATTTTATAAACCATTTGACCTGAATGAAGTAGATTTGGGTATTTATAATATTATTAATGGCATTATGAATGAAAATAATTTGAATAAAAGTTATGAATTGCCTACGGAGAATAATCAAGTAAAAGAAAAATTGGCAGATTACTACAAACACAAAGATCCAAAAAGATTTACTCATTTGCTTTGGATTAGGCACCGAAAGATGAAGAAACATCAGCGAATAAAGTGGAGAAAGAAAAATTTGGCTATGATCAAACGGCGACTTTTGGAAAGAAACATTAGTAATGAAAAGCTTTTCCGTGCTGAGTTGCTAGAACAAATCAGAGAAGCTGAAAATTTCAATCCTCAAACTTACGTTGAGAACATATTGCGAACTATTGATAATGTTCCTAAAGTTGAGACTCCACAGGAAAAATATCAACGCTATAAAGATTTAATCAGAAAAAACAGGACTCAAACGAACTTAGTGATGCCTAAATTCGAGGAATAAGGTTACAATTCAAATATTGTCCATTGTATTAGTTTTATACTTTAGAATAAATAATATTAAATTTGATTTATGCTAATTATCACATAATTGTCTTTTGTGGCATGACAAAGCATTTTTAAAATATTAATTAATGGTTACTAACCATAGAGTATAATCAACAATAAAATTGAAAAATTTTGTTTTTTTTTTCTTAAAGGAAAAATATTTTCCTACAATACAAGAAAATCGGTAAAATAAGCAACTAATGAGTCAGAGAAATTTCTGACCTACTTTAAAAGATGTAAGACTCTTTTCTCTAGGAATTGCTAAAGTTTGTAACTAAACGTTTACAACTTAACAGCTGATTTTGTACACACCAAGTGTAAATAAACAAGACTATTTTCACGGGTGGAAAGCATTTCCAACCACGTGACGTGAAGTATGAGAACAAAATCTTTTTGAGATCAAAATGTTTTTGTCAAGAAAGCGTTATCTCAGTAGTTTCTACAATCACTTCAAGTTACAGTGCCGATTTTTTGAATCACACAGTTCAACAATATACGCTTTATCGACAAACATAAAGAACTCAGGTAGTGCCATTGCTGTTATCCGTGTTGCGGGTCCCCAAACTATGAATGTAATTGATCAACTCACCAATGGAAAAAATGATTTCTATCGAAAGAATCCTCGCAAAGCTGTACTTGAGAATTTATATGACAATACCAATGGTGAACTAATAGATAAAGGAATGCTTCTATGGTTTCCAAGACCCAAGAGCTATACAGGGGATGACATGTGCGAATTCCACGTTCATGGTTCACAGGCCGTCATTTCCAAATTGCTTACTGTTTTAGCACAAGTGGAAGGATGTCGACCAGCTCGGGAAGGAGAGTTTACAAAACGAGCCTTAACAAATGGCAAATTACAACTTATTGAGGCTGAAGGAATCCGCGATTTGATCAATGCTAGGACAGACGCCCAAAGAAAAAGAGCTTTGAGTGTGTTGTCGGGTGGTCTAGACGATAAATTTAATCAATGGCGCAACATAATAATAAAACAAATGGCACACCTGGAAGCGTATATTGATTTCTCTGAGGACGAATTAATCAATGACAATGTCATCACCGATTTGAAGCACAATATTCAAGAATTTTCGCATAAAATTGAACATCATGTTAAGGCAAGCAAGAGAAAAAGTGACTTGATTAAAGATGGCATCAAGATCGCCATCGTTGGAGAAGCAAATGTGGGGAAAAGTAGTTTAATTAATAAATTGTGTAAGTTACATAATATAATATGATTGGTTAATTTATTACTTTTACTTATGGCATTACTTTTCAGGTGAAAAGGATTTGTCAATAATATCTCCAATTAGCGGAACTACAAGGGATGTTGTGGAGACATACATTAACTTTGCCGGTTATTCTGTTTGTATTGCTGACACCGCGGGAATTAAAGATTTGAAAGACCAAGATATCGATTTAGTGGAAAGAGAAGGCATCCAAAGAGCTATTCAAAGGTTGGACGTTTTTCATTGATTAAATGATTGTTTATCATTATGATTTTTTATAGAGCTAAAGAATCCGATATTGTTATTTTAGTAATAGACTCGGTAAAATATTGTCTTTCGAGAGAAATGTTAATTTCCGATTACATGGAGCAAATAATTGATTCTCGATGTGAAAATGATTTGTTACTAGTTTTTAACAAAATTGACCTACTTGAACAAAATGAAAAACTCTTAATTATGAATAATTTATTGAATATTTCGGATAAATTCAAGGATATAAGTTTCTTAAGTTGTTTCAGTGGAGAAAAATTCGACGATTTTTTTAATCTTCTAAGAAAAAAGATTGAATGTTTTTGTGGGAATCCTAATTTGGAAATTCTGTTCAGCAACGAGCGCCACTTGGCTCACCTAGAAGAAGTTATTCATCAATTAAGACGAGTAATCCATTTCATTGACATCGATCTGGCCATTGCCGCCTCTCACTTGAGACAAGCCTCTTATCAATTAGGATGTCTAACGGGAAATATTACAACAGACAATGTACTAGATGTCATCTTTAAAGACTTCTGTATCGGAAAGTAGATCAATAAGGTTCTATTTCTTTATTTATGACATTGTAAAATAAAATAAATAAGTAATTAATATACATAAATTGAGCCATCACTTGGCTTGAGATAGCCAGTTGCGATAAGGATCACATCTATTAAAGTCCAAATTCCTAGTCCTCCAAAACTAAACAGTTTTCCGATTCCTTCTTGCCAATTACCAAGATAGAAGCGGTCTACTCCGAAACCACCAAGAGTGATGCTAAAAATACACATTTTAATTAAAATCTTTGAAGATCATTAAATATATAGTACCTCAAAAACAAAGCTGTAGACCACTTGTAGCCAGAAACAAATTCACACCGTAAATATTTATAAAATTTGCGCCTTCCCATGCATATAACATCATCTTGAACAGTGCAGGTAGATTTGTAGCGAGAATGAAATTGACACGATGTAGTTGTAGTACAATTGTATAAATGGGTTGGCAATTGGTAACAAAACGAACATAAATGCTCTTTCAAAAACGCTTTGTCTCCCTAAATAGGAAGATGAGTTTAGAATATAGTAAGGACAATTTTACATACCTCGCAATCAGATTCGCTATGGGGTTTGCAAGAAGTATTTACATAAGTTCCATAGACGCAGGAATAGTTGAAGTCACATTTAAAGCAGTCAGCACGAAGGTCCGAACATTGACCGTCCGTCTGACAAATTTGGTTTTTCGAAAAACCATTGAACGATTCGTCTGTACTTAGAGAAGTAATTTGAGTGCGAATGAGTGCAAAAATAAGACAAATTGCAAGATTGAGCAAGAAATGATACGCAAATCTCATAGTGTCACATTACTGCAAACACTTAGGACTGAATCGTCAAATATTTTCCAACTGACCAAAACAATTTGCAAATTGCAAATCATATCATATGATTCATATGCAGCAGCAAATGTAATGCAAAGGCACTTCCATAAAGTCTGTACGCTTTTGGCTTTCGACAGTCGCCGCGATTTCATTTTAACCATAACTTTTTTTTATTGATAAACAATTTATTAACTCTGCGTATTTTATAAAAACTTATACAGAGTCGCCATATATGCAAGTTCTAAATACATAGGAATCAAGAAAAGAAAAGAAAAGTTTTGTGTTGTAGGAGTCTTATCAGTTAAGTTAACTTGACTAACTTCATCATTACTATTAATATAACTGGAGATTAATTAATAATTAAAAACATTATCGAGAATTTCCAAATGCAAAAAGACGGAAATGTAAGTAGGAGATTTTTTTAAACAAAATTTTTTAATTTATTGAGCATATTTTATTTCGCGCGCTGGTCGCATTTGTGTGGATGTTAAGCACCCAATGCTATAAATAAATGGAAACTCACGTGTATACACCTGTAGCATCTAACAAATCACAATCCGTACACTAATTGGCTTGGTGCTTTATGCTATTTCAAGTGAATTTATTTTAATGAATTCGTTTTATTGACATGATTAATGAATTCATTGACAGTTTGGTTTATATAATGGGCCTGTGACATATTTGGCAAATGTTAATGTTAAACAAATGTGTGAATTGGTGTGTTAACCATCATTTTGTTCACGATTCTTTTTACGAAATCGTTTTGCTTTGGGTCCCTTAGAGCAAACTTTGGTGATGCTTTTCGCAGGTTCACAATCTGGGCTGTTGACTGAATTTACATTATCTACCAATGTCAATGTTTTTGACTTGATTCCGTTCTCGCAAATGCTCCATTCAGACTTTTCATACGTGCATTCTAAACGAAAAAATATAAAATCAGGAGATGACAAATGTGATGCAACAATTCATACGCTTTTTGCAGTGTTTTGTGATGTGTTTTTCAGGTTTGCATCCAGAAGTTGACACGTCTTCTCTTAGTTTATCAATCCGCTCTTTGGATCCATTGGTGCAATCACTCCATATACCTTTGGTGTACTTGCACTCTGAAGTATTGCAAATATTATCAGTTTAATTCATCAATGAACTAAATTATTACGTTTCTTGCAAGGTCTTTCGATCAATTTTTCTTGGGGACAATCCGTGACGACGGCTCTAGCAGTTCTCAATGTGAGAGTTCGTTTTTGCAAGCCTTTTGGAATTATAGTTATAAGTGTCAAGATTATTTTGTAATATTTCTTTACCGTTAGTGGCGTCACATTCTTGCCACGGACCTTTGTCATAGCGACATTCTAATAATTATGAGAAATATAGTCAAATTCAAGGTTGTTTTACATTACAAACCATTAGACGAAGGCTCAACCGGTGATCTCAGGTAACGTGCATTTGGAAGGTCGAAGAAATTCTTTGCTAAAGCAAAGCTAACGAAAAGACAGATGAGAAACAAATTTGAATAAACAGAAAAAGTCTTCATTTTACAAGTCCAATTCTAAATGCCGCTGGATTAGCTATAATTGGCAGCCTCGAGAAGGACTAAATATAGAACAGCCAAGAAATGACCTTATCTTTATACCAACACTTGGTCTTACATTGGGCGGATTCTAATAAACATTGCAATGCTCTATAGAAAAGGAGAATGGAAGCAAAAACTGCATGGCCTTTGCTTTGACTAGTTATGAAGCTTCCTTTGCATCTCGTAATGAGGAAGTCGCATTAATTTGCCTCTCGATATCGCATCTTTACTTGGCACACTAATATGCCAATTCTCAAGTGAACCAACAAATGAATTTGAACTGCGAGCGATAAACAGACCAATTAACTAGGCCGATTCAATGAGCTATCCAATTAAAGCAACATGCCATTTCCTAATTGGACATTTCAGCCGAATGGCAATTTCCGAGACATCGTTGCTCTGGTCACACTTGTATGGCTCACAGCTGGGAGCTAGTTGTTTTGTGAGCTTTTAGTAACAAAAATACAAATCCTTGTCTACTGTTCACTGGATCACTTCAATAGTAATGAAACATAGTTTTATTTACAGGGCACACAAACACACTGTTCAAAACAATGACTAAATCCTAGTCAATTAGTCAATAAAGCCGAATATGGGAACATAAATAAATTAGTATGTTGTTCGTTAAATAAATTTGGCTAAGTTTCTACCACAGGCATATCTTTGTTTGGAATTGTAGAATTATCGATTGCATCTTTGCTTTCATTCTTGTATGGAACAAATATTCGAATTTTTGAAGGCGAAATCTGACTCGAGATAATTGAATCATTATTTAAATGAGAGAATATTTTCACTTGGTTGTCATTATGATTAGATTTATCCCCTGTATCTGTGTTGGGAGACGTGTTGATAGAAATGTATGTGAGCTTGGAATTGGTTTCATTAGTTCGATTGGTTTGGTGTTTGTGTATAGAACTAGACACGGCAATTTGATCATCAATGATGATGGTCTCACATTTCTCTATTTTAACTTCTTGTGAGTAAGAATTGTCATTTTTATGAGAAAAATGATTGTCTTTAATGATATCACAATTATCATCCGATGCCAAATGTTTAGTCGAAGAATCATTTTGGGTTACAATCACTTCATATTGCTTGGTCATTTTCATATATGACTTCTCATTATTGTTATTTACAACTACTTTTTCAGTTCGTGAACTTTGAGAATGTTTAGAGTTGGTGCAATTTAATTTTTCGTCAAAATCTGAGCTCAAATGATCAATTTCGTTTTGAATAACCGAAATTGTTTGATTATCAGAATTAGTGACCATTTCTGAGTTGGATGAGATGGTGCTGTTAAGCTGAGGTGAACGAGTTGCTTTTTGACTAACTGGAGATGTGATCTCAGATGATTTTTTGGAATAGTTAGATAAGCGACTTAGACGCTTAGCTGCTTCTATGCTCTCATTTAAAGAAACGTTGTCATATATCGAAATAGATCTGAAAGAAACAATTAAATATTATGACAGACAGAGTAAAGTGCAATTACTTTAAATCAGATTGACTTCCAGCTTCGCTAGTTCTAGAAGTAGCAACAGAGGACGTATCGTTTTTGAACCTTACACTTCCAGCTATACTTTGGTTATCACTGAACCCTGAGCTATCAGCTAGAGCTAAAATTCCAAACGGTCGAGATGGGAATTCATTATCAGCCGGTTTTTCAGCACTCAACATTTTGTATTTCCTAGAAAAACAACAAATGTAATTGAACAAACTTGAATCACTTTAAAGAAGGTACCTCAAATCGTCGATTGATTGCTTTAAGGCCTGAATTGCAGAATCATCATGATAACCAAAATCTTTTTCAAGTTCAATTTGAAGAAATTCGATAGTCTCTTCCATTGATTTCCGCAAAAGTGTCCCTTTAAAATTTTAGTAGTAATTTCACAATAAAATTGTCGGTGAAAAACAAATATATTGTATTACTTTTATGTAGTTTCAATAATGTATAACTCATTCCAGTTAAAATAATATCCCCGTCTAGCAAGAAAACATCCCAAAGCCTAAAAATGTTAATTATTAATAATGATTTTTTATTTCTTTAAACAACTCTTGCCTGAGAGTGAGCGAAAATGGCACCCTATCAAGAAAGCATTGGAAAAACCACTTGAGTGTGTACAAAGTTGAGTCAATTTGAAATTTCTAATAAAGAAATGAAAACAAAAATTAGCCCATGTTCAATGAATTTAACATTGTTCATAATCTTTTACAAACCTTAAAATGTTTTGAAACTTTAGGCAAAAATTTTTGAATAACTTTGTCATGATGTCTTGCAAATCGAAGTAATTTGGGAAATCCAGGAATAAAAAAACCTAAAATTAAAAAAAAATTTCTGATATTGATTATTACTTTATTTATTTGCTTACCATGCATTGCATGTCGTTCATCGGACATCAATGACGACATTGACCAAAAAGCGTCCTATAATATAGACAGAATAGAATGCATGAGCCAAAAGTATAATTGCTAACCTCTTCATCCATGTACATGAGCAAAAGAGCAGCAATCTGAGACATTCCTTGACAATATCCGATTTCCTGCAAATGAAAAAAATGTAATCAAGCTTGATAGTAGACATAAAGAATCATACCGCATTATAAACACTGTATGCCACTAATACCCTGAATAACATTTGTTGTTTAGTATTGTACCGTTCCCGGAACATAATGTGATTGCGATAGGTTCGATTTACATCTAAATCTATTTGTCTGACATCTCTTGAATAATTCAAACCATATTCAAGCATTTCTTGATATTTTCCTGTTAATAAAATTACTGTCAGAATAAAATAACAAAATGTTTGTGAACTTACCAGATTGTTCTTGTTTTAATAGATTTGTATTTAAAAGTCGAGCCCAAACTTCTCCTCGCAAAGCATTGGGAATGCCTTGATGATTCAATTAAATAAAAAAATCAAATCGAATGACATTTTTACTAACCTTTATAAGTCCTCGTTTTTAATTTTTCCGAATTTGGATAATACTGGTCCCATGATTTTAGCATTTTAAGCCATTTAGTTAACCGAGTGTTTTCTTGGTTTTTAAGCTATTTAATAAATAATTAAAATGTGTCAAAATTAGCAGATTGAAAAAAATATACCTTAGTTTCATATTCAGGCAATCTGTCTGGCAGTCTTGTTCCACTAAATTAAAAAATCAAAATAAAATCACCAAATAAAACAGAAAACAATACTGAATAAAGCCATATCTATCGGTGGCATGGTAGATATCAAAATTAGGATCTTCCCAAGCATTTATTTCGTCTTTTCCAAGCTGTCAAACGAGCGAAAGAATGTATAACAATCAATTAAATAACGAGTAATAGAAACTCACTTTATCACGTCCTTTTCTATATTTTTCAACAATAATTTCGCGTTCATCTCTGTCGTCCATATTAAGAATTGAGAATTACTCAAGCACAAAATAGTTGATTGCACAGTTTAAAAAATATATTTTAGACAAACGAAATAGTGTAGATCATTTTTGGTCAAAGTGATATAAATCGATTGGCAAACAAAATGAGCAGAACTAAGACAGTCTAACAATTGTAAGATGAAATGATTGATAAAACTTGAGTAATGATGATGGAGATCGGTAATAAATAAAAATATGAGTTGAAATTGAGGCTGACAACTCTATTTTGGCTTGCATAGGACATCCAGATATAGAATTATGGAAGTCCAATCAAATTGTTCCAAATCCCAAAAATATAGTGACAAACTGTCCTCAAGTGGGCTACAAGTTTGGGATTGTGTCCGTCGGTAAAGACCCAATTAGAGTATTCTCAGCGTGAGCCTCGTTGATGGCAGTACTTCGTCGGCAAATACTCCTACTCAATCAATACAACACCAGTCAGTGGTAAATAAACATTGCCGTAAAGTTTGCCAACCACCTTTACGGAAACTTTTGCCTGTCAAATGAGGCCGTTTGTTAGTTTGTTTAGGAAACTGAATCGTGGAGAGTTTCTTAGTGGTCGACGTGACCATTTTTCATCGATTCATTCATTTCACCTAATATTTCGATCGACACTGGCAGAAATGGCCATTGTTAAGGGACACTAATCAATTTGTCATTTTTGAACCACTCCAAATCTTGATTGATCGAAGAAAACAAATTTAAGCATAAAGCATTGATTATTTGATTGGATATTGAATCGGAATGGGTCGACTACGATGTGTTTTGTTAAAACAAATCACAAATTTCAATGGCATATAAATATTTTAAGACTGCCTAGAAGCTAATTAGAAATACCACTTTACTTTGTCTTATTTCTTAATAGTCAGCAATATAAAAAAGTTTTGCATAACATTTGAAAATCAATCGATTCATTGGATACTTTAATTTATCGATATTTCTATACGTCTTGAAATAACATCATTCATTATCATACACCGCACACCCTAAAATAACATTAATTAATAATTATACTAAATATTGTTTACAGTTTGTACACTATTGACACCTAACTACGAATGCAATGCAATCTATTACTAGTACAATCCCATATATTCAGTCACGTGACGTGAATCGTGTGAGAGTGATAAATAGTTACGAAATATTGTCCAATTGTGATTATATGGACGTCTTTGTTGTGTTTGTCGTTCAGATTTTCCAGCCTAATAATCACTTGTATGAACAACTGCCGATTAGTTAGTTCTCATGGTGATTAGTACGAACCACTGTTCACTGATCACAGTCATCCATTTCTCATTTAATCATCGTCACTCGCACCACTTCGTACAAGTTCCAAATGGGGAAGAACACAAAGACTACCGTGGTGGTGACAGGTTGTTACAATTATGTTCTCTTTTTGTTATGATTTTGATTGTGATTTTGTTTTCACAAGGATTCGGCGTATTCCGTGATTATGCTTCAAACCCGTCTTGGGAAGCAATCAAACTAATGAAGACGAATCGTCCAGACTTGGAACTGGTGAAGGTTGAAATTCCTGTTATTTATGATGTGACCCAGAAAGAAGTGGATCGAATCTGGTCAGAATACAAACCTTCGGTTGGTTTTTACATTATTTATTTATTATACAAGTACTACAATAACTTCTATAGTTGGTAGTTCATTGCGGTGTCTCTCACCTGGCCACTTGTTTAACTCTCGAAAAGCGCGCTGTGCAAAACGTGGAACGGTATTGCTCTCTCGATGTAACTTCTTGCAAGCCTATAAATGGAGTGGAGAATGTTTGTGGTGACATTGAGTATCTGTATACCGAAATTGATTTGGACAAGGTTTGCATGGATATAAACAGCCATTATGAGGCCGGACGATCACCAATTTCTGCCTGCATGTCCAATCGGGCTGGAGAGTAAGATAATGCTTTATTCCTGTAGGTGCTTCTAATGACATTTCTTTTACTCAATATGAAGGTACCTCTGTGAATTCATCTACAGATGTTCTCTTCAAAAGGACTCACGCCGAACACTTTTTATTCATGTGCCTAAAGTTTCAGAAGAAATTACCGTTGAAGATATAGCAATTGGTCTTGAAGTCGCCATTGAATCTATACTTAATCAAACGCATACAAATTGAGATTTATTGGGTATTTTGAACTGATAAATTATATTTGGTAATAAACACACACGCACGCCATATGCAATAATATTAAATATAATTGAAATATAGAATAAATGAATTGTATAGAAGTCAATGGGATTGATTAAAAGGACAATCATAATATAACCGGGCTGATAAATCGTTTGTGTGTAGAATAAGCTTGAGTGAAGAAGTTAGTCTGTCGAGTTTGTCAGTAAAGTGTGATAAAATAAATTATTATTAAGTAATAGATTTTCGCTACCTAATGGACTGTAAAATACTTTCCTTGAAGGGTTGATAATAATCTCGTTTGAAGATCACCATTTCGGGCAATTGGCGAAGTTCTTTAAATACATTCGAATCAGTTTCGAGAATGATGATTAAAAGGCACGTCAATATAATGATGATGATAAGGGCACTTAAAATTGAAGTGCAAAGCATAGCTAGCATTTTTTTACCACAAGACATTTTCAGTTTTTTGTCAAACTTTTTTTCAGTATTCTTATTATTGAAAGAATTCGCGATTTCTCGCTTTGGTTGATATGTCGATGGAGTTTGATCTACGATTTCACTAACTTGTTCTAATGTTTCGTCTGAATCTTCATTGCTAACCGAACTATTATGGGATAATTGAGAAGGAGATGAACGAACAATAGGAGTTTCAAATGAAATAGTGTTATTTTCTTCGCCAGTTGGTGTCAGATCTGGTCTAAGGTCAAATTCTGTGGGCAAATTTGAGTTCATTGACGCTTCCCACTCTTCCTCGTCAAATTTATCTAATACAATTTGACCACCATGAATTTTATTTTCAGAATGATTTTGCAAGGTTGGAAGTGATTCGGAAGATTCAATTTGATTATTTTTACCATGTAAATTAGATGAATGAGGCTCTGATATCGTAGAGTAGTTCATGTAAGGGTCTGTAAATTAAAATTTAGTCTAAAATAGAACATAAAATAAACGTTACTTTTATCTTGGTAAATACTCGATGAAAAATCCGGAGATTCGTTATTTGGAAGTGGAGCTGTATTTGATCGGCCTATTGCGCGCATGGTTAAAGGAATGTTTGAATTGATGGAATGTCGTCGGTTAATACTTGAACCAGAAGAATTAACTTTTTTCATGTCTTCGATAATTTCACGTTCAACTCGTCCACTAGATCGCAAATATAGTTTTTGTGAAAAGAGGAAAAACAAAACAAAAATCACCTGTATCGAAGTTTGCATTGTTTTGAAAATAATCCCCCTCCAGTAGTGATTGTAGGAATTTCATTAGATGAATTCATTGTAAAAAAATATCGCTGTTCGACAGCACATCTCCACAAATTTTGAGAGGCTGGCATGTTGGCACACTTAAAACCAATTAAATTCTTTTTCTAAAAAAACGATATTCGTTATTAGAACCAAATGCTACTTAATTCTTACCCCATTTACTAAATAGTGCACAATAAACATTTTCCCCTCATATGTAATCTTTTGAAGTTCATTCCTAGAAAAGAATTAAAATTTTGAAACACGAAACCTTTACGTCTACACTTTACCATTTAAAATGATATGCTTTTCTGTTCCCCTGAAGTACAATAATTCCAGAATAATTTATTCCTATAAACATCGGGCTCCTATTTTGATCCTTAACAGGATGTGGATCAATTCCATATGTCTCAAGTTGTGAAGCTCGCTCAAGAAAATGAAGCTCGGCTTCGGCAGGCGTCTGATTTCGTAAATCATTTTGATGTATTTCGATAGCCTCCATCTCAATTTTTTCATTTTGATCAGGAATCAGTTTTAAGTCAGAGGCGTAATTTCCTTTGTGCTCTTCAGGATCATAATCTCCCATTTCAGCTAATATAAAAACAAATAAATCTTTGGTCCAAAAAAACAAATTTCTTACACTGTATTACACATGCTATCAAAAAAGTGGCATCTGAGGGCAAACAATTAAGTCGTCTATTTAAAAGATCTCTACGCAATTGTAGATACAAATAATAGCGAGTAATTTCTTCTTTCAATGTCAGAGGATTTGCAGGGTAAAATTTGACACGAAAACAAAAAACGATTGGACTTAAACCTTTAACTTGCTTTAAAATAAAGCGAGTTGGATCTAGCCAATTCTATGAAAAGAATGGATTTAGTAAGATAGAATTAACATTTCAATTAATTACCCTTTGATTATTTGCATCATCATAGCGTAGTCCAAAATAATCCCTTTCCAATAAATTTAATGTTTTGAAAATAAAATCCAAAAGGAATTGACCTTTATGTTCTTTCTAAGATAATAATAAATAGATAAAAAAAATTACGAAACTACCATCTGTTACCTGAAAATTGGTATGAAGTACTTCTTCATCATCTAATAGTCGGATGGCACACTTCAACTCTTGATTAGATAAATCTTTTTTGGAGCCAAACCTCGAAAGTAACTTTGCCATAGTGCCAGCTGATAAGCCAGTGACAGTTTGGTTGTAAACAAAACTTTTAGTAAAATAGACTTTACTGCAATGGCCAAAGACGGGAGGGTTTGTTGGTGGGCCAAGGGAGGCGAGTGTTGTAATGTTGAGGGGCGCGTTCTGCCAATGAATTGCACTAACAAAGCTAACAAGACCAGACTGACTGATAGGACACAATTGGACTGTCCTGGGCCAGTTGTCTGAGTTGACCGTGCCCAATCTGCGCCATCTTGTTGCCGTTGCGCAGAGATTAACTCGTCCTACTGACACTAGATGGCACATAAAGTTACCTCATAGCCGTCGATTGAACGGGCTCTCGAGGTTTGAAAACTGTTTGAAACCTCTCAGGACTCACCATGAACTGGTAAGCGCTCATTTGTCCACTGTACCATGGACTCCAAACATTTAGGGCCTTCTAACTTCTAACGACTCGTGTGAGTGCTATATTGTGCGCACCTAGAGTTGATGATATCGGTTTAATTGGATTAAGTCACTAGTAGTGCCAGCGAGATTACCGAAAGTAAAGTTAAATTGATTGTGTCTCGCCTGCTAATGATGCTTTTGGTAAGGGGCGTTTCCAGACGCAATGTCTACTTTTAGTGCTACCAACTTGCAAAACATGGCCATGAGATTAACTTGACGCTATTTGGAGAGATCGAAATTAATTAGCTCACTCGTAAAGTGCACCAACAGACGAATAACTTGCCATATGACTGGCCGTTTTGGATGGTATTTTGTTGCCTATCCCGGTACACTTCTATGATCATATATTCTATGTGATATTGGCCTGGCCAGTGGCCACTACCAGCCAAATGTGCACAGAAGTCTAATTCTCTCAATGACCAATCGACCAAGTGGTAATAATATCGAATTTTTTACTAAAACAGAAGGCTTTCGTTTATAGAAGAATTCTTGAACATTCATGTCCAAAGGTGAGGTGAGTGTGCAAGCCAGTAAACTAGGGCTAGGCAGACATTAATTCATCTCATGAGTAATTGAGAATTGCAATTGCCGCTAGTTCGATTGATGTCATCGGTCAGGTGGCATTTTCATCAGAGTTACGTCAAGTGACCATGTTTCACTTATCGACACCATTCACAATTCGCCTTGATTGTCTTATTTCGTGTTTTGCTTTGCTTCCCTGACAAGCCACAACTTTGAACGGAAATATATGCTCAAAATGCTTTCCACGCAAAGGCTTTCAAGCAAATAGTTTATCTTTAAACTATTTGCTTTTGCTCGACACACTGTCCCACAGTAGTCCTTTTCTGCTCTTTGCTATTCACAGTGAGTGATCTAATTCGTTCGGTTAATTCGCGGACAAGGCAGCAAATTCATTGCAGCTTGATCGAGACTGGCATTCTAATTCGTCGCCACCTAGGAACGGTTTTGTATTTGCTAGTCGTTCTTTCAGTGGTCATGCTTTGGCTTGGTGGCCACTCTCCCGGCCAGTGCCATCGAATCAATCGAAGCCAAAGGAAGCGCTTAGAAAGAAGCGCTTTTAATTAGAATCAAAATCAAATTAACGCCAAGTGTACTCGCTAATTACACAATTTGCCAGCAAAGTGATAATTCGAGTTTAAATTCAAATTACAAATTCGACTATAGTGCCATTCCATTTGTTAATATGCCATTAGTAGTCAATGTTTTAGAGATAGTGCTTTTTTTTTTTGAGAAGAAGATTTTATTTGAGTTGACTTATCTCCCTCTAAGAGAGATAATCGCAACAAATATGATTACAATAATTTATATTACAATATTGTTAATTAGAGATAGTGCTTAGCCAAAGCCATTTATTTGTTTAAATTCTAAATGAATACTTTACTTGAGCTTAATGTCTACTGCACTCCACTCGACCTGAGTGAGGCACCTGCTGTGGTCTGCTCCACTTGTTTGATGCCTTTAAAACGAATATTGCTGTCCGAATTGGCACTAATTTATAGCTCCAGTGCGAATGACTTGAGTGGAGCAATGCTCGAATAGTCTACTTGCAGATCGACCAAGTGGCCAAATTAGAGCGAACAAACACAAACAAAGGCACTTTACTGTGCCCAGTGAACGATTTTGGTGACATTTTTACAGCGATGAAACAAGCCAAGTGACAAGCTTGTTTGCGGCACAATTGCAGGCAATTAACTTGCCTTCTCTGTTCCATTACTTAATGCCTTTACTGAGTCACTTGCCGTGCCACCGATCCCAAGTGGTGATTTGGCGTTGAAATGTATTTAAACCGATGAGTTATTACATGGCCATCGTTCTATCGCACACCATGGCACACCAGCTCGTGGACCAGCTCCAACTGTTCAAACTAGCGAGCTTGCGGTTGGCTGCTTTCTCAATGTTCTCCATTTGGCATTGTCAATTTGTTCGGTGTATTAATACGGCCAGCGCGGCACTCTCAACTTGGGCCTTGCCACTTTGCCATTCTTCCATATCGGCACTATAAATCAGCAAAATTTTAATTTCATTTTGGCCATCTCTTAGCAGTTATGAGTCATTTAAATGGCAAGAAAACATCAATCGGTGCATTCAGGGACTTTGAGTCCGTTCTGAATTGATTCGGGCATGCTCAATCTATTAGAGCGTCCATTTGGTGCCTGTCCAATCATTGTGAAGCATAAATTAAATGATCCGTCCACAGTTTTCCAATTCAAAAATTCCGTCATTGCGCTTTTGTCATCTCGACTTGACTATTCGTTTTCCTGTTGCCATTCGGTGTCAGCAGTTTGCCGATTGCCAACATCGATTAAGATGTTATTTGACTCTGATCGGACTGGTTTCACTGGCACAACAGTGCATATTGCCATCACATAGGAAAACATCGAATGTGGAATGGATCAGCTAATCGGCATTGGAGTTGTCAGCTCAATTGAAACTCTATTATCTTCTTACAAGATCGATTCGGTGGCTGCAGCAAGGACGAGTGCTGAGCGACTTGCCAAGAGCACTTTGTTGTCTCGATTTGCAATCCATTAGTTGTGCTCACTTGCACATTGTCTCTCGCTCTTTTCATGGTTCACTTGCAAGCATTTGAAAATCGTTGTCATCTCTGGTCGCTCTTGCTCGCTGTCGTGCGAATGTTTTTTATCACCATCCTGGGTCCCCATCACCGCCATGTAGATTATTTATGTTTGTGTGCTTGCGAGATTGCACCGATGAATGATGCCCAGATCAGCTGCAATAACGCAATGTGGCACTTTATTTATCGAATACATTGTCACTCATTGTGGTGTATGTTCATCTCTGCATTCCGAGCAGTCGTCTGCACCGCACATCCATAGATTCACATTGCCAAAATGGCTACCATGCTACCATGCCATGCCCACCAACCGAATGAATGATCGAGCGATGCAGTCATTCACTTATTGAGTTATTTATTCATCGAGATGAAGTCATTAGGTTGAATTTGCAATGAGATTGCCAATGAAAGGTTTTGTGCTTTCCCTTTGCATCATTTGTTATTTGCATTTCTTATAAATTTGACTCGGCAATGATTAAACCATTCCAATATGAACCACTGATATTTGCTCTAAATATGCTAATGATGACGATTATGACCATTTAGATAATGATACACTTGCATCAATTGGCAGCAAGCAAATTTGCCTAAATTTCCGGCTATTTGCCATAGTGCTTTGCATTAACTGCAAAACTGTCCAATGCCAAGCATTACCAACCAATAGACAATAGAACGTCAAGTCCAAAGCGGCCCATTTAATTTAATTTTCAATTCCAAGAAATTATCCTCATAAGACTTAATATACTCAACCAAATTATAGCGCCATCGGTGGCAACTGGTCATTCGCATATTCGCTTAGTGTCACTTGGCCTGTTTTTCCGGAGTAATACGAAAACAAACAAGGGCGCTCAGTGAAAGCATAGAGTTCAATCGGTTGAGTTTTACTGGGCATCAATTAAAATATTGTATAACGAGCACCGAGGTGTCATTTGGCAACAATATCATCAGATCGGTTTCTCAGTGTGCATGGGTATTGAATTTCGGATTGCTGCTTGGTACTTGGTGTCATCAATATTGAATGGTTCGATTTATTTGCCAAATGGCACTAAATTAATAGACCATCATCATCACTGGAACCATTACCCGGCACTGAGCACTGACTGGTGTAATCTCCTTTACGGTGGCATCATTCTTTGGCGGATAATCTTCAAATTGGCACTTTGTACTAACACTCACTGAGAGACTGTTTAATTGGCACAGAATCATTAATTTATTTATTTGTTTGCCTCTTTGCCATCGTTCGAGCGTTCATTTGTCAATTCATAAGTGATTTATGCTACTGACAGGAAAGCCAGTGAAAGGCTATTATTTAAATAGAGCTATCCGAAATGGACCTGTCTGAGTGAGGCATTAAATGTGTTATCCACTATTTTTCAAGTCTCAATTGCAGATCGAACGTAGAATTTAAAAGATTATCAATCAGATCAACTTAGTGCAATGGCACGGGCAAGTTGATAGATGGCCAACGATAAAGTACCAAGGATGAATGAATTATTCAATTGATTTGTCCGTGGACGTAATTGCTTAACAGACTCGCAGCGTCTAGTTTCTTAATTTTCCTCACTCTGCCCGATTCGGTGCGTCTTGTTCGGCGCCAATTGAAGTGGCAACTTAGCAGCTCAGTACCAATCTTGGCAGGCAAATTCAATTTCACCACTGCTCGGCACCACTCGGCCCGGTCTGGTCATTCTAATCTGCTCTAATTGAACACATTGATCTAGTCGTAGTGCACTTCACCAAGCCAATCGAATCGAAATATTCTTGTTTTATCAATTTGGTGATCCAATTTTCCTCTGCCGAGTGGAGCAGCAAAATTAAATAAGTTCTACATTAGTGTGCACTAGCCTTGTGGCCAGCAGAAGCTATACTAACTGACTCACTCACTTCGGACTAAAGACATCGAATGAAGTAAATCAAATGGAATTGTTTCTTGGCAATAGAGATATATCGATGCCAGGCAAACCATGCCAAATCGATAGCAATTTAATAAAATCAATTACACTCTAAACAGTTTTATTATTTCGTATACTTGCTGTTGTTGTTCGCCACTTTAAAACACTCACACACAATCTGTAATATAATAAATAGCAGAATTACAAAGTGCTGTCTTGTTGTGATTTGTTTGCCTGTTCCATTGGTTCGTTTGTAAGAAGACTAGTGCCTTGTTCGACTGCAAATTGGACAACTTCAGTTTGGGTTTGTCTGGTTGAGTAAAGCCAGACACTCTGCACAGATACAAGCAATATCGACTGAGTGCAGTGCAGTGGACTTGTTTGTTTGGCTGCAAAGTGTCGATGTCAAGCCAATTAATCGAGTGCCGCATTGGTGCAAGTGTCCGCAGTGTCCAGTATTGTTGCTCCCTCATTGGATCGAATGGCTTATCAAATCTAGTAGATCTAGTTGCTTGCTGTTGTTCTACATCAACGTTCCATTGCTTATGTGATTCTCCAGCATTGATCGTCTAGGGCACCTATTGGCCTTAATTATCGGCCAACATCGGGCCTGTCAAATGATTGTCAAATTTGCTTGCAATCAACTGCATTTGCATTCGTTAGTTAAACTAGTTGGCAAGTGCCTTCTATTCAATTCTATTCAATTATTCATCTGCAATTGTGCCAACAGTTCCTTTAAAGTTGCCATTAGCAAATGTAGTTGTCAACGCCATTCGACAATCGATTACACCAGACAAACTGTTTGTCGAGACCCTCTTGGCGAGAATGCAAACAAGAGAGCAGCAGTCGAGTAATTGCATTAATCCAAGTTTGCTGAATTGCGCACTACTGACGCAAGTCAAAGTGATTATCGGTGTGGCAAGATAACGTTCAGGATCGATAACGAGAAACACTAATTGACAAGCACAGCGCGTGCATGTCTCCCAATTGCAATGGTCACATATTCTAGGGTCGGAATTAGGCGCCATTTGCATAGCACTAACTGAGCCATTCGTCTTTGTTCATCAATTGGCAATTGTTGTTGTGTGTGGCTATGAGTTGGCACACCAAACACCGATCGGTGTACTTGTCCAAGCCAATAATTAAGCATATGTAAATGAGTGTGCGCTTAATGACTTGACAAAGCGTGTCAGTAATGGCATCGATTAAACATATGCCGGATTGGATGGTACTCACCGAGTGACATGTTCACTTTGGCAGCTCGAACAGTACCATAATTGATTAGCGTGTAATACAAACTTTCGCCCTTGCCAACCCACTTATTCGAGATAAAAATAAGCTCTAAGAAGGCATCTCAGCTAAATGAATAGCGTCTGGCAAGTTGGCAAAACAAAGAACATCACCAGCAGTGAGCATTTGCAATTGCTGCCGCCAGTAATTGTCGATTTGCTCGCCTCTCCATTGGCCAATTGAGGGACAAACAAAGCGGCACAAATGGCGTTACATTCAATCACTTCTGGTGACACTCACACTTTGCAGTTGCTTTTTCACTTCGATTTGCAGCGATGTGCCAAAGTAATGAATGAAATCGATTGCTCGGCGCTACTTGGCCCACAAGTTCTATCTAATCTGTATAAAAATAAATTTGATCGCCAACAAAGGCCAGTTCAAGCCAAGATGGGTGAAATAATTGAAATATGCAATCACGGAAGCCATCTCTGACTCACTTCTGTCCGCCTCGTCCTGTCTGATCCCACCGACGGATATTGAATATGTGAATATGAAATAGACTTTACCAGACTCGATTTAAACTCGTCATTAAGGATGACAAGCTCTGGTCGCATCGATTATCGGTGCGATCTACCAAAAGAGAAGAATCAATCAAAACAGATTAGACGTAACTTAGCGTCAGAACCACGGCAATGGCTTGCCATCGTCAGTGCACCGATCATGATCGCTGATCAGTGATCACTGATCATACACTAAATAAATACATGCCATTGCCATTGCCGTTCACTGGCGGATGTTTGTATTTATTCTTACTGGTAGATAGATCGCAAATCGATTTAAGCCAAGTGCGTCTGTGTAGATGTACACCAAGCGGGCAAAGTGATCTCGATCTTGCTTGACATAATAATGGCGATAAGCGAAGGGCAGTAGAGAAACATGCTAGATGTAGCTTGAGATAATGCATCATTCGTGTCAGCCTGGGTGGCCCAGTGCACTGTTTAGCTGTGTAGTTGCAACTTCTGCAGCCTGTGCCGTAGAGTCCCACCAACTAGTGAACTCTCCAATGTGGCCCGTGTAAGTGGAAACAAGGCCCATTGGGCATGCATTGGTGGGAAGGATGCGCCAGTGGTGCAGTCTGCTGCCAGTTGACACTCGCCAAATGGAAATGGTCGCTGGGCGCTTGGGTGTAAGCAAATCTCTTAATTTGGCACAATTGTCAATTGCACTCAAGCGATATTGGCCTATAGGCCTATATACCAACATACTGATACTGTGAGCAATGTCACTTCCTAGGCAGACTTCACTGAGATCTTTATCTTTTGTTCTTGTGCTCACATAAATGGTGCAATAAAATTGATCTTGTCGTGCTTCTCATTTGGCCCGTTTGCCATTGTACCATGGTACAACAGATTAACTCTCACTGCGGCCATATCAAATGGCATTAGATGGAAAGTGAAATTATGAAAGGCGGGAAGACGGCAGTCCTGCTAGTGGATGCATTCAATCTTGCCCGAGCGCGTCTATCTCTGTGCACATCTCGGTTGTGTCCAACCGTCTCGGCCGCATCCGAGCGGCATTGCATCCATTCCAATTGCCGTCTAATGTGCGTGCTTGCTGCCGGTCTTGCATTGTGGCCAAATAGTGCGCACCGAATGGTCTGGCCAGTCAATCCTGTTGCCAGTGATAGAGGATATTAATATGCATATCGAATAGTGGTCGCTCAGATCAACTGATAGATGAATGGCTATCGCTATTGCCGAGATGACCGGCCACTCGAGACCATGGCCAAGTGTGGCTCAGAGCCATGCACCACCAAGTGCCACTATAGACCCGAGCGAGGCCTGCGTCGGCTACGTGCAACGTTGTCTAGATTATCTCTATAGCTTTACATTACCAATCCTGTGCGGTTCTCATGTTGCCCAATGATCGGGTGTGCCTGTGCCCACTGTGTCTATGTGACTATGTCTTCCTCAGCTTGGCGCCAGTGTCGCCAGTGTTTCTTTTCACCGAGCCATATTTCCTTAATGCTAATGCCACTAAACAGCCATTCGTCTTGGCATCATTTCACAAGAAATCTCTTTTGCCGAATTCTGCCCTACCGAACTGCAAGTCACTGTCAGTGGCAATGGTTTGAGTTTAAAATTAAATTCACTCTTTGTTTCATGCCTCCCGCCACATCGTGGCAAAGTCTCGGGCCACTTTCGTCGCCTTCCCATGAGTGGCAGTAGTGCGGTCGGTAGAGGCGCACTCTCGGTTTGATTATTTTGAACGGCACCGAGCAATGCTTTCGAAGAGCACTGGTGCACCGTGCACTCGGCCGAGTATGCCACTGGTTCGGCTGTTTCTCTGCAACTGTCCCTCCAAGTCTCAGTAGCGCCTTGTCGTCGGTCAACATCGGCTAGTGTTCTCAGCATCGCCATCAATCAGACTCGTTCATGTGTTCGTACGTGTGTTCGTGTGACAATTCAGCTGAATGCTTGCAAATGCAAATGGCAACTGTTATTGCACTTTAATCAACATAAACACTCCGCTCAACTGATTTAAGCTTTGTTCTCAAACTAGCACGTTCGTCGATGCTCTTGTATGGCAAATTAAATTTTATTATGCAAATTGTCTGATAAAGGTTGTCACTTTTGACTTGTGTGACAAATGTTGACGTGCTTTCTTGCATTTCTTTGGTTTGTGCAGACAATCATAGTTTAAATCTAATTATTGTCGATAACTTCGAATCTTGCTATGGTTCCAGTCTTGATGATGGCTCGATTGTGTCGAATTGGCGTATTGCATTAGACCTTTTGGTCCATATCGTGCTTTAAGACATCTTTAAAAGTGTCGTTTAGGAAACTAATCAAAATTTGTGCTTAACAACGAAACTAAAAGCGCACTACTTCGATCGACCATCGACGTGTTTGCCTTCAGTATCCAATTATGTGCAGGATCGAATAGCCAGAGAAATGTTTGTCTTGTGAATTCATATTTCATGCGCAAACTTAAATTCTCAACTGCTTTATGGCAACCTAAGGTTACTTTGTCCACAATCTAATTGGTTCACAAACTCGCCATAGGACCATAGAAGCCAATGTAAACAACTGGATTGAAATTGTTTACTCAGTGAATCAAAGCTCAATTAATTGAGTCTGTCCGACATTGTACATCTTGCAACTTTCTTTCAATCGGACAAAAATCCCTTTGTTAGTAAATTTAGCCATCATTTGTTTTTACCGAATAGTAACTAATCATACGTAATCAGTCCAATTGATGTTTTATGAAGAATTCCTGCGTTTGTCAGATCATCAATCGAATTTTTAATTAAATATTCTGCATCTAGATACGAAAATCACTAATGTGGTCAATGTGGAAAAAGTCTTTGGATCAATTTTTACTCGTCGACCATTTAGCAGCATTATCATCAATGTGGCCAAATGTGACAGATAAAAGCAAATTTGACTACACTCTCAAACATATTTATAAGATAGCCATTAACTGCAAATTGAACAACTCATCTGCTTCCATGGATCAGAAGACATTCCAAACAAACAAAGGTGGCGGTACAAACTGCTACTTCTTTTCTCTTGTGATGCTGACTATGGCTTTGCACCACGCTGTTTTATGTAAGTGCATTCTTTTTGTCGGTTTAATTAACTCAAAATTATTACTTATTATATGTTATACATATCACCCAAATGAACAATGTTAGTATTGCAAACTAAATCAAATTGACCGTTGGCTACTTTGGATTTTGTCATGCAAATTAGATGAGCCACTTTGCTCAGAGTTCCATGGACTGTGTTTTCATAGATGTTTTTGCCAATTCGGGCAAGTTTAGGACAATCATGCAAGCCATGGTTCATCGATTAGCACTGCCAAACATGCATGTTAATTAATGGCTGTTTTAGTTATTGTCTTTTGTCCTGGTGGCATAAACATGCTTTGGCTTTGTCACAGGATGCGATTAATCACATTACTTTTGGCACGATTCTTAAGTGTGCATTTTAAATTGAAAATTATCGTTGCTCGCTTTGTGATGCTGGTTAGCCCGTTCGTTATTAATTTATTAAACTGCCACATGTTTGTTAGATTGGCTCTGTGTGCAAATTGTTCTATAGCTAACATCTCAATGCAGTTTGCAAGCTTGGTTTTAAGCAGCCGTGAACAGCTGTTATGCTCGCAAGGACAATTTGAATCTAATAAAGCAATTAGGCAGTTAGATTGTTTCAAATGGCTTTATTCAACACGACAAATTGGCCAAAATAATTACTAGCCCAGGCAATATGAACTTTTTAATGGACCTTCCTGGCGCCGGTCTTCTCTGCACACCATTGTGTTCGATCGATTGGCGAAATAATAATTAAAAGTGCCATTAATTTAGCCAATTGATATTAGCATTTTCATTATCGACAGTAGGCTTAGTTGAGACCGCACAATGCCAGCAATGATGGTCGCCTTCTCAGGCAACACTGGTTAAACTGTTTGGCTGAATAATTAATGCGCGCCTCGATTAATAATTGAACGCATCGCCACAGTTGATTATTGTCTAATTGAGCCTGCCTCGGCCAACTAATGCCCGGACTGGTTTCGCTTGTTTGTCTTGTCCAACTAGGCAATTGCCAATGCACCAATCCCCAAGCACTCGTCATTTACTTTGCACATCTGTCCCTTGATTTAATCTGCAAATTAATATTACAAAGAATTAAAACTAATTTAGATGATGGCAGAGGCAGTACAAATCAATTTGCAATAATCGAAATTGCAATCTATAACGAAGCCACAGTGAATAGCAACGGAAGTGTACAGCAGCAGTCACTCTGTCCTATAGATGGCAAGTAGTCCGACTCGCCTGGCTCGATCTTCTTGGCACATGTGCGTGTGCCTTCCGCTGTAATGGCTGCATATATAAAAGATTAAAATAATAAAGTTTCCATCGAGAGCAACCGAATAATGAAAGGCAACTTTGTCTTTGGCTGGTCTTAGAGTCATTTTGAATAATTACAATCGGCTACCAAATTTGCTCTTCATTCTGCTCATTCTGCACTCGGTGCAGTTTCAATCGATTTGGTGGACTCTCTCGGCAAGACTTCTCGAGCACTCATCACTTATTTGTCTATTGTCAGTTTGTCTATTGAAATAATTAAATTTTAATATTTCATTTTGGAAACTCAATACACAATGCACTCACACCGAGCTCACTGCTTGTGCTTCCTCTTCCCTCGGTGGTTCGCTTTTGTGCCTTTGGTTGAGTCTCGTTTCGGTCTGAGAAAATGGTTATCTGTGTTAATTTGTTGGCAAAACCAAATTTGCAACACAATGCGCGCACTTTCCGAGGCCAATTCGGTGAGCAAAGTAGCTAAATTCTTCTGGCAAGGTCATTCGGCGGCAACGCTAATTCGGATCAAATGTGCACACAGACCAACTCGGCGAAAGGCACAAATCTGTCAGGCTCGATTGTGCTACTGAGAATGACTCTTATCTGAGTGATGTATGGCCAGTGAAATAAATGCTTGTTCCACCAATGGACAACTGGACAACGATGCCGAATGCATTAGGCGCACAATTGTATTAATTTAGCATTAAACGATAAGAAAGTCTCTGGCGCTCACTTGTGCTAAGTGTGTCCAGATAAGAACGCCAATGACGGCACAAACGGCATCATGCCATGTTGTCCATCATTGGACGGACACTTGCTGCCACTGACCAGCAGATTGACTCGTTCGGAAGGAGTTCGACCGAGTAAACAAGTAAACGGGCACTAATAGTAATTATCACCGGGCCCACTTTGTCTTATTGGCGATCCAATTTGTGCGCACACTTGCACTGGTGTCACATAAATTATGCATGCATTGGTGTGTCGTCGTTACTCATGACTGAATCGAACAAGACACAAATAGAAATGACCAAACAATTAATACTACCCAGAATGATACAGATGAACAGTCACAGCGAACACAAATTGAATTGTTCATTTGCACTGGGTTCGGCTGTCCTGTCTTGAGTATTGATTGATTGCCTCACCAGTCAACGAGGCTAAATAATCGAATCTGCCGTGATTAGAACAAATTGCCTGGCACTGTCTTGCACTTGTACTGTGCGCTTTCACACAAACATATTCGCCTGTGTTTTCACTGAGCAGCACAGAAATCGAATCCACCAAACTGACAATACTTGTCGAGTTGCTCGCTAAAAGGCCTTGTCATGGCGCTCACTTGCTCGTTATGATTATTGATTGGCCAATTTGCATTACGACTAAGTCTGCCACCTTGGAGGGTCACTAACCATAGATAGCAAAGTAAATAACGACCGAGAGAATGGTTCAGTGGGAAACAACAACAATCAAGCCAATGAATCAATGAATTAATATTTGACGTAGTGACAGCATTGCCACCAAAGTGCTCATTGCTTGGACCACATTCACCTGTGAGCCACAAACAGATTGGCAAGCAATTTGTCGGGCAAATGAATTTAAATAAGACATGCCCACCGAATGGACAAATTAACTGACTAAGGCATAATTATGTCTGTACTGTGTTAATGGCAATGCTGTGTGACCATTGGGTACAGGATACTGGCCATGATGTCGGTGGTGTCGGTGGTGGGGAATATTAACGTGCACACGGTAATGTGTAATCATAAACAAGTGCACTGCTGTCCGTAATGAGAACCAACGGGAATGAGTTTAGAAGCGAACAGATAGTGCACTGCCACTGGGCGCAAATAAAGTTGACCATTTGAGATTAGCCCAGACGGGACTGTCCAGTAAGGTCTATTTGGCTGCGATCGTACTTACACTTTCCGCACGACTAAGCAGTACATTGCTGCACATTGCATTACATTGTTGTTTTATCGAGTCCACAACAAAGCAAAGTGCCTTTGGTGAGGACAGTGTCCAGTCAGCCACCAGCGGACATGTCGACAGCAAGGCACTGAACAGGCAAAAGCAAATTTAAAACAGTAGATGAAGGCAAACACTAATTATCGTTACTTTAATTATGACTCTAATTCGCTTTCATTATCGAAACTTGTTCTTGTCTGGTCACAACAACTGACCACTGGTCGACAATGCTGGACAACTGGACAACCCTTTGAACAAAATGCAAGCTGGATAATCCATTACACATTGGACAGTGGCCATTAGTGGCGACTTTACTACGCCTTGAATGCAATGAGGTCTGGCTGGTTCGATAGGCCAAATTGAATTGTACAATGTGCAAAACAACTTGCTATTGCCAATCTTTACGTGAACAGAAGCAATCTCTAATAAACTGGCCAGTGGCCATGACACTGCTCGGACGCTTTCTCCTCTGTTGACCAATAATTGATCGATGCTATTTAGTGCCTAATGGTAATGATCACCATTAATTCGATTATAATTAGTGCATATTGGCTCACAGTGACGGTCTTGGCACCGCGATGGCCACAGAGGGCCTGTCACTGGTGGCGGTGGCAGTGTCAGCCGTCACTGGCGAGTTGGCTCTCAGCATAGTAACTCACTAACTAAATGGGCAAAAGCACTCTGAGCTCGTTAATTTCGATGATAAGTGCACCACTGAGCTGCCAGAGAGACCATTTATCATGGCTCTCTGATAACGGGTCTGTGTTTGCATCCTTGGCCACAGTGCCATTACCAGTGATGCGATGCATTATCGGACTTAATTAAATAAAGCTTGAGCCCAATTTTAATTTGATCAACTTTGCTCGATAAATGTCTAATTATAATGTTTTTATTTGGTTAGAATTATTTTAGAGTAATTCAATTATTTAAGGTTACCTCGATGCGATAGACTTCAATGCAATCTAATTAGACCAAATGAAAGGTCAATGTGGAAGAGCGAATATTCCAGATGAGGTAATGCTTTGTCTTTTAAAAGTGATCACTGATATTGATAGTCTTGACGTCTCAACAGCGATAGGCCAAATATGTTGAGAAAATAAATGAACATTTTCAATAAGCACCCACGTATTAATCATTCACACCGAGCGGTTTGCTTCGAATGGTATAGCGGACAAATAAATTCAACTAAAAAATACAAACGACAAACAAGCCAACTGTATGACTTTATCTCTCGTTGCTGTTCATGGCAATGTCTTTAGGCCTGGTGAAGCAGTTTCGGTGGTTGCATAGGACGAAACCTCGATATTGATTGCCGGCTGGTCGTTCCCCTTTGCCAGCTCCGACGCTACATATCTTTTTACTTGACTGCCATAAAGCGATTTGCCTGGTGAGATGAGCAAATTAGTTTACGACATAAATCACTGCAGAGAAGCCAACTTTTTACTTTGATTCGGAGGCGCTTAATGAAAAGGTTGTCTTTGTGTGCAAATTATTACAAATCGACTTTTGTATTTAAGTTTTTCAAATATTAATTTGGTTTTGGTTTGCACTAACACAATCTTGAATCATTCATCGTTTATGAATGAGAGCAAACTAAATTGAACAGATTCGAGACTTTAGATAACAGTTTAATCGAATAGATCACTTGCATAACACGTGAGCACATTTTACTAAAATACAAAATAGTTTAAAGTTGTCTACATTCTAAGTTGATTCAAATGTTACTCGAAATAATATTATTAATAAAACCAGTCGTAACTAGTTTGAGCAGTTTGTATTAACCAACATTTTCAAATCATAACTAAAGTCAATCGCAGTGGATGCGAATAACACATTTGGCTGAATTCACTTCTGACAAGAGAGAATGAGCTAGGCGCCCGACATTTGGTGGAGTGCGGGACTCATTTGTCGATCAAATGTGAACTGCAGTTTTGCAAAGCATGCTTTGTCGACTCAAATATTCGACTCGAATGTGTCCGATGATTGATGTTGCACCGTTCCAAATGGTTCTGCACAAATATTAATTTTTAATTTGTTTCTTCTTATCGAGTCAACAGTAAGCAAACTTGGCAATGGCTCTATAGTGTGAATTATTAATTAGAGAATAACTACAAATATTGTTTGCATAAATGGACCAAGTTCCAGGAAGGGTGAAGCCTGGTCAATTGAGTCCAACTATGGCATATTAATAGATCGATAAGTAAGACTGTCGATATAGGCAATATAGTTTGGATCGACCGTTGGATTGGGCAGTAATTGGCGAGTCGATTTGCAAGTGAAGCATAAGACTGAATAGTCCATTTTTCACTGGAAACTTTAATTTGGTGCGCCTTTCATAAAAATCTGTTGTGATTGTCCGATTGAGATTTATTCGATATTTCGTGTTTGGTGTGCCCACTTTGTCCGGCTTAATAATTTATTACAACTCCACTTGTGCCGTTTGTGCAGCTTTAAATTGCTGAATTATTTACTCGTTCCTTTCATATGTGACAGTAGTACTATAGAGACTGGCCAACTTGGTCATGACTGCAGTGAGGGTGTGCGGCCAACTTTTCGACTTTTCGATTGTCTTTTACAAGTTTCACTCGATACAGAGAATAATTTGACTGAATCCACTTGGCATATCAATTAATGATTTGCAGGGCCACTTTTAATGTTCAACTTTATCGGAAAGTGCAAATGATCTAATACAAATTGTTTTTTACTTTGCAGGCAATTCACACTTGGCCAGCTCGACCAAAGCAAAGCCATTTGGAGACGTGGTTAACAATCGAATAGTTCGCTCATACTCCGAAGAGTTCATGTCTTCCTCTGAAGAGCGTGAAAGAGGCCTTCAGTTTTTTGGTGGCTCATCCACAGGTTCGATTTCTAGCAGGCACCGAATAGCGCCGTACTTCGATACCGAAACTCTGTCCACCAATGTGACCATATCGGAAGGATCAGCTTTTGTGCACCTTCCATGCAGAGTCAAACAGCTCGGCGAACGCACAGTAAGTAAACCTCACTTCAAACCAATTGATCTGATGTGTATCTTTGTGGCTAGCTTTCATGGATCAGGCGGCAAGATCTGCAAATTTTAACCGGTAATTTAAATTAATAAGCTTTAGTAACTTTGTTACCGTTTTATTTTTTTCCAGTGGGAAAGTTTACCTACACGTCTGACTTGAGATTTCAAGCTGTGCATTTGGACAACTCGGATGATTGGTCATTGCAGATCAGTTATCCAAAGAAGAAAGACGCTGGCGTATACGAATGTCAGGTGAATTTTGCTAAGTTTTTTAAATGCGACCATACAATTATTAACTTTTTGGCCAATTTGATTGTTAGGTGGCTACCATGCCTAAGATGAGTCTATTCGTTCAGCTCAACGTGGTTGGTAAGAGTTTAATGCGGCTTGTCACTTAACAATTGTTTCTCTAATCCGTTTCTATATTATACAGTGAGCAAAGCAAAAATCTTGGAAGGTCCAACTTTGTACCTGAGCAGTGGCTCAACGTTGAATCTGACTTGTGTAGTACGAGACACCCCTGAACCACCCGATTATATCTTTTGGTATTACAACGGACAGGTGAGATGGATAACAAATGAACAGTGGTCGCCAATTTGGTTTGTTCCTTTCCCATAGGTGATCAATTACGGCTCGCCACGTGGAATCAAAGTGCACACCGAGCGTTCCACGCAAACCATATCGAAACTGGCCATTTACAAGGCACAGCCCAATGATTCCGGCAATTACAGTTGTACACCGTCGAATGCGGAGCCGGCGCATATTGCGGTGCACATTCATAATAATGCCAATCCTGCTGCATCGATACAACACGGAAAGCGAAGTGCAAGGTAAATAGCACAGTTGGCCAGTTGCACACAGTGATTTATATCGCCTATTCATGCATCGACTATTAACGTTATTGTTTCTCTTCATTGCAGAGAGTTTGGCACCAATAATGGCTTGTCCATTTCGAGCCATCCCAACCGACTGGCCATTACGCTGAGTTGCCTCGCAATTATGCTGAACACAATCTATTACCATTACGGTTGGCGAAGCGACTTTTTGCTCTCTTAGGCTAATCATACCAATGCCAACTCTGTATTATATATGTTTTCACTGTAAATGTTTTCTTGTTGTTGTTGTTGTAAAATATTTTCTCACACCAAGACTACCCGACACATTCGCTGCATTGACCAATCTGTAAATATGCCATTACCCTGTCCGGACAGACTGAATACATTCATTAATATTTAATGCATCGATGCTGCATTGACAATTTACACTGTCGATGCAATCGCTCCCCCGTAGAACTGTCACGGACAATATTGTCATTATATCACTATGTCATTGTGTCACTGTGTCATCCTGTCATCCTGTCATTGTGCCATCCTGTCATTGTTCATGTTGACTACAAACATAGTTTTATTTCATTTGCGCTTGTGCAACAAATTGCTCATCGAATATGTACATATTTTAATATTTGGATCAATTCCCAATAAACCAATTCTGTGCTTTACTTGTTGAATTGTTACGACTTGTTCGGTTGACTATAATTCTAATAAGAACCAATGAGTCTGGTGCCAACAATATAATCTATAATGTTTATTAAACAATAAAAGATCTAGAAAATTTATATTATCACAAAATTCTCTACAAATATGGGTACAATATTCAATCTATGAATTACTAGATATTTTAGATATTGGCTCAAGGCAGTAACCATTTTTACGGAGGATGACTCGATTCCAGTACTTCATGAACCATAACAAATAAATCAAATGAATGGTTTTGCCAAAACACTTGTGTACTTAAACAAAACGCAAGTTACTTGTTCTTATTCGCATCACCAATCTCGTCATTGATCCAGAATGTATTCCGCAATGCATTTGCCAAATCAGGTGCCACAACATTGAAGTGACTTCAAGCATCTTGATGCAGAATAATATCGTTGAGCCTTAGAAAACGCCAACAATTGCTACGCAGTCGATAATTTTCCATTCGAGCATCAATGTACAGGCGATGAAACAAAAGTACAAAATAAACATGACTATGGCCATGCCTAAGTTGAGGCGCCAATTAAAAATGGCAATAGTTGCGATGACGAAGAGAAGCATCAGGAAAAGTAAAATCACCGAACACACCATGCCTGACGAGTTGACAGTTACCTCGCCAAAAATAATCGTGTACATTAACCACGGAAACGGTAATCTAAACAAAAAAGTTTGACAATAAGTTATTGTCTTTGAACTAAAAATCGAAACCACTTACCCGACGGCTACGTCAAAAATGTTACTTCCAACAGAGCTTGAGACTGCCATATCTCCTAACCCTTTTCGGGCTACCAATACAGATGTAATTAGATCAGGAATGGAAGTGCCAGCGGCCAAAAAGGTGAGGCCCATTATTTCTGACGGCATTCGAAATGTATCACCCACAAGTGTTGCCCACCAAACCATCAAGTAGGAATAAATGGCAATCCACATGATCGAGCCGAGGAAACTGAATGCAAACCACTTTCTTTTTTCCTGTAATATTTTGATAAATCATGAATCTTTGCAATCTTTGCATAATCACAAAATAAACTCACTGGCCGTCGAACATCTGGCAATGTCATCCACAGAGGGAAAATGATCGGTGCCAGTAGAACAAAGGTTATTTGTTTTCGGCATGAATTTGGCCATGTTACATCGAGAGGTTCGGGTGAAGACTCTTCAGCCTACATGCGAATAAGCAAAACAATTGTATTATAATAGTGTAAACATTTGACAGTTCACTTACAAGGCTGCCTTGTCGCGACAAATTTCCGTTTTGAGTACTCATAACTGCATCTTCCGGAAGATTATTCGAGTTTTTCGTCATCAACGTTTTGGCTGTGTGAAAAACTCCATTCGTATTAAGCTTCATGCTGTGCTTCTCTTCCCCACAAATGGGACAGTAAGCTGCCCCAGGAGGGTGGATGTGATCTTTGGTAAATTCTTGGCCATTCTTAAGAGCCAAACTAACAGGCTCTTCGTATAGAGGGTCGATTGAGTGAATCATGAGCTGCAAAACCCCTTGCCGAAACTTGGACCCCCCGTGAAGTATTGGAGTTGACATTTTTCGAGAGAACTTAATAAGAAGTAACCGATTAAAACCATTGAACATTCCGGTAAATAAAAAACACCTGGTAATTTGGTGGGATGGAGTCTTTGCTTGTTTGGTCCAATTTGCTGACCTTGGCCCGGGTGAAAAGCCTCTTCACGAAATGCTCTAAAGTTTCATTGTACTTCATTACGGAGACATACGCAGCATACCAAATAAGCAAAATCAACGCCTCGTACCTGGCAGGAATAAAACACAATTACGGTTTGCACTAGACTAACAGAGCACTAACCAAAATATTTTCGAGTCTTTGAAACAGAGAACCAATGTGATCAAAATAAAGGAATAAAAAGATACGTCTCGAAAGAGTGGCCACCAGGTGAGCTCAAGGACAGATTTCGAAAAGATCGCGCACATGGAGAGCACAAAGAGAATGTTGAATACGGCCGAGCCCACGATTGTGCCAATGCCTACGTCGTCGAAGCTAATGAACACCCCGATTATTGAGGTAAACAGTTCTGTAAGAAAGAACAATCCAACCAATTAACCACAGAATTAGGGATCAAAACCTTAGTGACATTATCAGCGATCATAATTGATCCAATAATAAATGCATTTGCTTTGATCTTTGGTTTTGATCAGTGCCGACCTGCCCATTGGTTTGTCAGTTGAGAGTCGCGACTTTGCGGCAAAACTTTTTGTTTTCACTGACCAGTGCACACGGCCATCAGTTACCTCCATGCACCGAAAGTGGCTGACTGGTCGCACTTGGCAACCAGGCCCACTAATGACAGTCCCATTGACAGCGGTTGTAATGAGAGGCTTGTAATTTGGTCATTTCAATATCACTGCAAATTAGACCGAAGGTGACACTGACAAAGCGCAATTGTGACAGGTTCGATAATTTGCATTCGTCCAAAGCAAACGTTTCCATACACACCACTTTGCTTGGACACACAGGCCTGGCTTTGCACATGTTTTGTATGACACACTTTGAGTGATACGGTCGGGCTAAATCCAAACAAAGTGCCCCTTGTGACAACTGATTGGCCACAGGCCACATTATTGCCTCTGAGTACGTTTCACGGCAAAGAAGCTCCTTTCTACACTGAATTGTGAAGGTTCATACCGATCGCTGTCAATGCAATATTGCGTAAAAGTGGCACAAATTATTGCAATGCAATTTAATTCAATCAAACTAATGAACTACTGAGCGGCAATGGTCGGTACAGTACCTGGTGCTGAGCCACCGGCAGCCTGCAAATAAAGAAACAAAATTGTTAGAACTATTATTCGAACACATTGAGACTATGATGAAAGCCTCTGTGCCGAAATGCAGAACACAACATATAGTACATTGTTAGATGTAGTCATTATTTGCATTGATATTTACTTCATACCTTCTATTTTGTGCTCGCGATAAATCAACCTTTGTTGAAGCAAATGAGTTCTATTTGCTAATACTGACCATTGAAACACCAGGCGATTTTAAATACTCTTGATTAATTAAAAATTGATAATATATGTAAAAATCGATAGTTATCCAATGACCACTACTTCTTACGTGGAACGCAAGCACAAAGAGACTACGTATCAGAAATGCACCAAATGATCTATATAGACATTAATTAAATTTCAATGCCGACCAACAAATTGTGGCATTTTCCAGCGTTCAAAGTAAAACCACCAAAACGACATTTTGCACGCGAACAATTAGCGAAATCGATTAGTGACAATGAGTAATCAAACTTGGTAAATGGTTAATCGATCCATCTGTACAGATCGAACAAAACAAGTGCACTTGCATGCAATGTAAATGAGAGTCTTACCATGAAGGTAGCGCCAGCTACATCTTCGCTAATTTCGAGTTTCTCAATGATGACATCAAGAGAAGGAATAAAGAATTCATCACACACAATGGCAAGTGCCACAAACATATAAATGAGACCTGCGATGTGCACAATGACGGCGCCATTTCGACGCTGTTTTTCAGTGAATAAATCTGGAGGAAATTTAGCGTCTTGTTTGGGAATAGAAGGCTCAACAGTGCCATTGTCAGTAGCTAACAATGTTCGGGAGAAATGGTTCGAATTTAATGAAATGGTCTCGTCAGTAAATATTCTGCTCTGGTCGATTGAAATGGAATAAATTGCCAATGCGATCAAAAACAAGAACGAAAAGGTCCAGAAAAATCCTCTCCATTTTTTACGATAAAAAATTCTTTGTTGTTTGAAGTTGATAACATCAAATTTGGCATTCATGATTTAGGAGTAAAAATTGTGCATTCACGAGATAATGCGCCAAAGAGAAAAGAATAAATAGCAGAGAAGAAGCAAACAAATTGGGTGACACGTGCAAAGTGGTAACATAAGTAGTTTAGGAAACAATTGAGAACACCAGCAGTAAATATTCGTAAGAGAGTGTCACCATTCGAATAGAGTCGACAGCAAGTGATACTGAGTCAAAATGAAATGCCGAGAACCGCCGTGCACAATTGCCAATTGGTTTGTGCGTGTGCATGTGTGAGTAGCTAATGAATTTGCCCGCGAACAGCACAGCGAATGCACCACGCAGCCCAATGTGACGAATTGGTTACCATCGACAACAACGGAAGCCGATTCATCCGTAATCCCGAAACGACGCCCAAAATATCGATTCTTTGCTCTCACGTCACCATGCTCTCAGCCTTTCTCACACTGCTTTCTGCCATGGCACATTTTAGACCACAACGAGACATTAAAGGTACCAGTAATAACTGCCGTAATGGTTAAAACCACACCATGACCAACCAGTAATGACCAACCAAACTGCGATAACCATGAAATCGTGTGGGCAAATCTCATTTTGCCATTTCTACTCTACGATTCTTACACATGTCCAATGAGAATCAACATTTCCAGAATGGTTCCACTAGATGATTGATCCCGATATGCGCTCATAAATCATTTTCTCAATGTCATCAAACATATAGTCAAACTTGCAAATTACAACACGCCTTTAGAAATGACCAAGTGGCAACGAGTAAGACACTGTCACCAAATTGGGAGCAGCATTGCTTTCAAAAGCACCAATCCAGCAATTAGCTAGATTGATTCAAAATATCATTTTATCCCTATGACCTAATAACACTATATTATTATTAAGATTCTCACAGAAAAAACGATCATACTGAACAAAACAAAACAAATCGTCTGAAAGTTTTTATTCAACTCTCAGGTAAAAGAAACAAAATAAAATAAAAGCATTTCGAATAGTCATAAAAACAAATAAAAACATTTATAAAAAAGTAACATAAATAACATACAAATTGTATCAGCACCAATAGGTGTAGCTTTGTAAAACCAAATATAAATATAAAGAAATAAAGGCTATCAAATAGGGAGTTGGTTGAGCTGTGTCAAAACTGATTCAAAATCAGGTCTTCTCTCAACTTCGTATTGCCAACAGTCTTGCATTATAGCATAGATAGATGCTGGGCAGTTTACCGGCTTAGACAAACGATTCCCATCCTTTAAATATTCGGCCATTCCTGAATAACTGATCGAATCAAAAGGTTCTGTCTTGCAGAAACTGTACATTTCTACAAATACAAATACAACGTTAATGCAATAGTAATGGCAAATAGAATCTAATTACCCCATAGCAACACTCCAAAACTCCAGACCTGCAACAGAATAAAAATGTAGAAAAATAGAATAGACTAAATGGACTTACATCTGATTTGGTCCGGAACATTTGGTATGTAATAGATTCAGGAGCATACCTGAAAAAGATGTTTAGTTCAAGAATAATATGAAATTATTAATTACCATTTAAGAGGAATCGGTCGGTCCGATTGCAATCTGTAAATGTCATTCTCAACAATATGAGACAAACCGAAATCAGAGATTTTTACTTCGTTTTCGGATTTTACCAAAATATTTCGAGCAGCTAAATCACGATGAATTATACTCTTTGAGGCAAGAAAAACCATTCCTTCGGCGATATCGGTGGCAAACTTGATGAAAGGCAATTCTCGATTGTTTTGCTCGTATTTTAACTTCAGATAGTAATTCAATGAACCCAATTCAATGTATTCCATTATCAACCCCTTATATTTACCTATTAAATGATATAAAATTATTAAGTTTAAAAAATTATCTTCTTAACACAAACCATAAGAATCGCTTGTGTAACCTTTGTCGCTTGGCAAAAAATTTTTCTCTAAAAATTAGTCAATACATTATACAGCTAGAATATTGATTATAGAGCAAACCTATGTAGCAATATCCGATTATCTGAACAATGTTCTTGTGTTTCAACTTTGTCATAATTCTGATTTCGTGATCCAAACTTTTAGTTTCAGTCTCGGGAATGATTTTTACCGCTACAGTTGCCCGTTCGTATTGCTTTTGCAAATTAGCCTTAAATACGTCGCCATAATTACCCTTAATAAAAAACAAAATAATAATAATCTCATTTATTGATTTAATTACCTTGCCAATGCGTTCGAATGAATTTAATTGATTTCCACTAATTTTTTCAATTTCGTATAAATCCTTGGAGCTGTGTGAAGCATAAATTGATAATGTATCTTCATTTGGGTTCAATGAAGTAGTGTCGGTCTGGCCACTATATTGAGATAAATTCAGCGACATATTTGAAAGTGTCAATTTGGACTTAAACAATGATTTCTCCTTGCTACGAGCTTTTACATTGTTATAGTATTGGTTGTAGTGACCAGTGTTGAGCGAGTGAGGAACTGAATCTGAATGATGATTTGAAATTTTGTGGTACAGATTAGGCATCTCGTAAGTAGCGCTCAATATGCGGGACATGTTTCCGAATATACTGTATGGCTGCATTCTTTTGCTAAAATCGTTGAGCCAACATTGTTCAATAAGCTTCGAAACGTCTGGAATTGTTATAGAATCAAGACTAGAGTGAGGAGGATAAAAATGTGGACGTTGGCCGTTGTTAAAGATTTGCCATAATGTAGTTCCAAATGCCCATACGTCAACGTATGAAGTTGGTTGGTGAAAATAAGAAGAGGTAGTATCAAAATATTCTGGAGGTAGCCATGATCTTTCCTCTTTCAGCTCTGAACTATTATTCAGATTAAGGTAACCAATTGGATCGCCCAACTTGATGAGAAGTGATTTCTCCGAAAAGTGCGAAACATAAAGATTTTCGAAGCGAATGAATCCATGCACAAACTCTTTGCTATAGATATAATCCAAAGCTTTTGCTAGTGAATAAGAAGCTTGAATTAAAATATTAGGCTTCAAGCCCATTTTGTGTTCGTTATATAAATCTTGCAATGAAGTTTGACAGAATTCAAATAAAATTGAGAATGGATTGATCACAATTCCTTTGCAATTTACAATTGAGCTATCTTGCAAGTGAATCCAGTCCGATATTTCTCTCAAATAATTGCCGACGCGATCGCCATTGACAAACTCTTTGATCATCACTTTGTCATTATTTTTTATATCACCATAACGAATACAGAATAACTTAGTTCGAATAGAAACCAGTTTCGACTTTTCCACCTGGTCGGAAGGAACAACTGTTAACTCATGCTTATTAGTTTTCTTAATGTTATCATTCTTGTTTCGACACAGTAGCAAATTTAGTGGATGGTCACTTTCGCAAGGTATTAGTGCACTAGCAGAAGGCCGAATGCTTCGCACATATTCAAACATGGCTTGATATGTTGAGAAAGTTTTGTCATTAGGCAACTTAAATTCAAATGGATTTCTTCGAAGGTCAACATCAACGGTTATATTTTGATGTTTGTCTTGGAAAACAATGTAAAAAGTTGTAAAATCACTTTTGCTTTGCTGAAATATAAATGGATAGTGCTTGCTGCCAATATCACAAAATTTGTTCAACTTTTCCTTTGTGAAATCTTCATTAACAGGTCCATGACAACATATTTTACGTAACCGGTCAATCCAAGGCGAAAAGTACTCTGTACAAATGTCAAAGTTCCATCGTTGAGAAAGCCGATAGTAGCCAGACAATAAAGAAACAAATGATTTCAATTGCAAACAATTTTCAAATACAATATCAATTGGGGCGCCAATAACATGAGAGATTTGAATTTTAGTATCTTCCAGCACAGTAATGTACATCAGGTCTTTAATGGAGAACAGTGGATCCCAGATATCGTTTTTGTTCTTGATGCAGACTTGTTGATTGCGGACTTGATAAGTAATGATCTTTGGACGAGGAGGGTGGTTGAATTTTGGATTGTAATAAGTGATATTATATGTCTCGTCGTAATGATGGTCATTAGCTATACTTTCCAGGTATTGATTTATATAACAACTCTTCACATAATTTACATTATGGTTTTTGCAGTAGGAATCCATAAACGAGTTCTCGACTTTATTTTTAATTGGGAAAAAGGGTTCAAAAATAGGTTTTGGCATATTTTTTGGCAAATGTTGATAAATTTCGTCAACAATTCTCTTTGTGTTGCTTTCATCAACTTTAATTTTATTTTCAATCACAATTCTTAGCTCATCTTGAAGTGCAATTCCATAAACCTCAGACTCAAAGCCATCTTTGAATTTTTTCTTTGGGAAGTTAATAAAATCGTTTCTTATTTGATAAAAATAATATTCAAAAGCTTTCGAATCTCTTTTCTGAAAATATATATTATAAATATTTTCCCACAATTTATAATAAATATGTTAATTCGAATATCTACTTACGAATAAGTCCCAAGAAGAATCCGGTAAATATCGTATTTTCAAGTGAAAATTTAAATCAACTGTCTTCAAGTCCTCCTGTAGTGAAGCCAATTTCTGATTCGGACAAAGCCAAATGTTTAATTTCGGATGATATAATGCGAATAAATGGACACCAATAGGGTTGACTTGCAATGAGGAAGCCATCTTGAAGATGAGGTCCTCGGCATAAACGACACTGTCATCTTTTCCTATCTTCTCTTCAAAATGAATATTGCGTAAAAAGTTTTGGACGCTTATGGAAGCCATTTTGGAGTAGTGATCGATGGAAAGCAATTATGCAAGCCTGACAGGCCCGAACAAGCCACAACAAACCAAAAACAAACCAAAAACAAACAAGTTGCCTTGATCGCTGACAGTCGACGTTTCTCTTCACAGATGAGATGACCTTCTCAGCTGATTCACGTGTAATGTCTATTGCAGTCCAATTAGTCACTTATTAGTGCATAGTGCCAGAAGGAAAACTTGCAATTATAATAACCTTGTTTATATCGATGTTCATTCAACATTGTTTAACTATTTTTACATCCTTTACATCAATTTGTCATATTTTTGGTTTACATTAAAAATTCTAATTCAAAATACCAACTGAATGGTCTCATCCATCTTGCAATGTTCATCTTGTGATGTTAAGTTGAGATTTTTAGTGAGTTTCGTTTTTCTTAATTTGTTTTTTAATATTTACTTATTGCTTGTATAGTGTCCATCGGACATAGAAATTGTCAAAAAATTATGCAAACAATGGTTTCCTATAAAGTAAGTTACCTGGCCAATCAATTTTTCGATATTGCTCTTTTTGTGCTTTTTTGAAACTGTATCGTTGTAGATACCCTGATAGTTGGTATGAAGATATAACTTCAAGCAACAAATTTTTTACTCTTGTTGCCACGTTAAATGAGGAAATTGTGGGATTACTTGTTGCCGAAATTAAGCAATACTCAAAGTGCAATTACGAGGACATTGGTTTGTTATATCAAAATATCGAAAAAACATGCAGAGTTGCCTATATCTTGACACTTGGTGTGGTTGGACAGATGAGACGTCATGGGATTGCCACAATTTTACTCAACAAATTAACCGAAAATCTTACCACAAACCCGATTCTTGAAGATTGCAAAGCCATATATTTGCATGTGCTCACTACAAACGTTGCGGCAATAAACTTTTACGAAAAATCTCATTTCAAGCGACATAAATTCCTCCCTCTATACTATTTGATTAACAGCTCAGCATGTGATGGCTACTGTTACGTTCTATACATTAACGGGGGACGACCACCACCAACCATACTATATCCTTTTCAATATAAATTGACATTGCTTTTATTTATTTTGCCCATAACAGATTATTCCTTAATTTTTCCTTAATACAGGTCGAATATCTGGACTCTGCTGCCTTATATTTTCTATGTTTCCGTTCAAGTTAACAAACAAGTTTTTTTCAAACATAATCTTTTCATTTTATAGGAAATTTTCATACTCACCAGTGAAACACAAAGGACACTTATATTCTTGCTGAAATTAATTATCTTTATTAAATAAAGTATTTGATTGGTGTGAGCAGTCTAATTCAATCCCCAATATTTTCATCATTATCAAGCTTTATATGCTTTTTAGACCTTTTCCCTTGGTTTCTCTTACGTTTACCATCATCACTATTAGGTTTTGACTTTGGTCCCCAGTCTTCCTCTGGATTTATTTGATAACGAAGCAGATTTAAGCTTTTTGATTCAGGCTCTTCAGAATCAGCCAAGTCCAAACTGATTTGATAGTCAAAATTTTTGTTTAGAATGTTGTAAGTGGGATCAGTTTCTTTTGGTTTTGATTTGTCCAATTTTGCAATTTCTTTCATTAAACTCCAGATGAAATCGTTTGGGGCATTCGTTTTGATTGTATTTTTTAAAGCATGTGAATATGAAACTTGATAACCTCCATTAATAATTGCTGAACGAAAAACTTTGATTGGAGGCATGCGACAGTTAGCAAGCGAACAAAGTCGATCGAGCTGATAATAAAGAGGGCATTGGTTTAATTCTTCACTTGCCAACTGAATAATTCCTTGCATTCTCCGAAAAGTGCCAAATGTCGATTCTTTACTGCTAAAAATCAATAATTCATTTTTGAGAAGGTCAATAAATTCTTTGCTGTGAATCGGATCGGACCAAATTGGACCACCAATCTGTAAGCCACGCCCGCATAATTCGCATTGTCGATCATATAACACTTTGGATGAAATAAAATGCAAATTCTTTTCGTCTTTTGACTTTTGGTAAGTAAGAGGTTGTAAT
The DNA here is from genome assembly GCA_023373905.1 of Rhizoglyphus robini. Classification (NCBI taxonomy): domain Eukaryota; kingdom Metazoa; phylum Arthropoda; class Arachnida; order Sarcoptiformes; family Acaridae; genus Rhizoglyphus; species Rhizoglyphus robini. The sequence goes on along the minus strand of JAKIJQ010000001.1, from coordinate 3,766,861 downwards.
TGGAATGATTCGCATCCATTGCAAATAAAAATGTACGATAGTTTACTGAAAAGAAAATAATTCTGTTGAATAGTTGAAAATCGAGGAATTAATTACCTTGTACTTTTCCGGGTTTCGAAGGGCGAAGAAAAAACTTGAACAAATATTCGTACATAAAAGTCAATGCTCAGAGAAATCAATGGAACTATATATCGGCCATATCTGTTTGCATGGGATTCCAGTGATTGAAGTAAAATTCTTAAAGCCTACAAAATTATTCGATGTTAAAAAACCTTGATTGAATTTGTAAAAACAAACCATTTCGTGGCAAAATTTAGCTTTAACGGGATATGAGCCATATTTTGCATAACAAGTCTCACCGTGATTTCCGCACAAAACAGCCATATCTGTGCAAGTTACCATAAGCAAACCCCCGTCAACAATAGATTGAACAGCCGAATCTAAAAACGGAGCCGGGCTTCCATAAGGATCTAAGTCGATAACAGTTATTCTTTGATAGGTAGCTTTCTTTTTATACATCAACATGCTGAAATACAGAATGTAAAAATTATAATCATAACCAGGCAACTATTATTATACCACCAATTATATTATTACCTTGCATCGTCGTGATTTACAGTTACATTGTTAATTTCATTAGCTGCAACATTATTCTGAATAGTGCTAATTGCTTCTTTTGATATATCATTAGCAATGATTTGTATTGGCAAAGAACATTCCGAACATTCTAAAGCGTAACGAATAGATCGAAGGCCAGTAGCAGAAAGCGCATCTAGAATGGTGACCTGTAATCAGAAAATTAACAAAAAGTAAAAAAACGATGTCATTAAATACATTATCTTTAACAAAAGACTTTTTGCTTTTTTTCCAAAGTTCATTTTTCAAAAACGTATGAACAGCCAAAACACTAAAAATATTTGAAATTAGTCAAATTTGTAAAACTTTGTAAACATACCTTAAATCGCGATTAAACTCTTGGACTTTATTATAAAAAACTCCATTCTTTTTTAAGATTTTGGCTTTTCCTTCTACAATAGCTTGATTAGCAGTGCTCTCGTTAACAGTATCCATTTGCATCATTATTATGACAAAACCAAAAGAATTAACGATACAACATTGAAATAAACACACGTGATACGTCGTGATATCGGCGATATCCTTAAGAGAAGGTCGTTTGTGTAGAAATAGCCTGCTTGTGACGTTTTTCATTTGCGTGCGATTCGTTTGTTTGGGTCCGCAATGCAGCTGTCTCGATTGCAGACTCGTGTTTGGTAACTCGATGTCGCTCAAAGGTGAATTTCGATCCGTCGACCAGTCACAATGTCCTTAAAGGATATCGATGCCTTTATTCAACATTTTGTTCAAAAGTGCGTTCAAGTGATTGTGCAATCTCGTCTCGGCACTGAAAGGACTCAAACAAAATGCAACCCCAATGGCAAAGATTGGTTTAATCTCGACATCCACGACCTTAAAGATATTGTTGATCAAACTGCAAAGTGTCTCAAATTAATTTCAGGCCAATCAGGAAGCCAGAATTTATATTTTGTCAAGAAAAATTGGAAAATATGTTGCGAAATTTCTTTGCGCAATTCTGATGGAATTACTCTAGTCTTAGAATATTGGATCTTCTCAAACACAGTGCTAAGCACTTCTCAAGAACTCCCAGAAGCGAAATTATCTCAACTCGTGTACCAAATTTTGAATCGAATGAGTAGTATGATAAAATCTTTAATTGTGCTAACACGATCTACTCCTGCTTATAAACTGAGTTCAAAAGGTCAGAGTGCAGACTCTTATGTCATTTGTTACCGAATTTATCCATGCGATGACAATTTTATAAACGACGTCATGGATTCAATGAACCCAACAAATCAATTTTCACAACTGAAAACGTTGGGCACCATCAAAAGCTTTTGTAACGAATTATCAATTTCTTTGATTTATCGAACTAGCATGAATATGAATTCTGATACTAAAATTAGGAATACGGAAAACGAAGAAAGTATTTGTGATAAAAACAATCTTTTGCTCCCAGTTAAAGACGATCATTTCAAATCCGACGATAATGATAGCATATTTGATGTAAAAGAAATATTTAAGCCATTGAATCCTGCATTTGCTACCAAACGTAATTATCTCCATTATTAATAAATAAAATTTTTAAATGCTATTTTTTAATATTTTAATTAGATAAAGAAGTTTTGATTGAAGTTTTGTCTAGCACGCCATTTAGTGCTCTTTTACCTCAAGATGAGGGCTTGTCTGATAATTTGAAAGAAAAGGCAACTTCACTGAGAGATACTAAATCGATCCCTATTTCAATCCCAGCTAAATTATCACCAAAGTCTACATCGAAATCACCTCAAATATATTCCACATCAAATGATTCATTTGTTTTTGTTGAACTAAATGCTCCATTTGCTTCAGACGACAGAGAATTTGGTTCTTTTTTTCACGGACCTTGTCCAACATTTATTAACAATAGTGACGATAGCAACGACATTAATGAGCTCAGTTTACAGTTAGCAGAGCTAGAATCCAACGCGCCACAATTTGATAGTTTTGTTGAGTCTATCATTACTGAAGAAACAGATGAAACAAAGTTTGAAGTTTGATTCATTTCTCATTTTTTATTGGATCGGATAATATAATTGTTACTTTAATTCCATTTGTGTTCGACTTGTTCATATTTATTACGTTAAATAAATTGCTTTCTTGCCATAATTCTTTAGTTACTATATTTACCACTAGGTGGCAGTAAAATGTTTGAATTGTCTCGACTCGATTGCCGTAAACACGTGAGAAGCATTCGCTCATGAGGTAGCTTTTGTTTCAAATTGGCAGACAAAAATGTATGTTGACACAGTTCAACTCGTTGACTATGTTCTTCCGAACACCGATATGATATTTGATACCCAATTTCATCCAGAAAAAGAAGGATACGTTGGATTTTGTACTATTGAAGGTGATATAAAAATGTAAGTAGCTTTTTTCTTTGAGAATTATCTGTTAATATTTTTACAATAGAATAAATTTTGAAAACAACAAAAAAGATGTCGTTTCAAATTTCCGGAGACATCATAAAGGTAGCTCAATCCGGAAAATTCGTTTTTGGGACAATTTAATGTTTTCTGCTGCAAAGACTATCAAAATAACCGATCTCAATAATGAAAAAGTGATTCGGAAAATTGACAACGACAATAAGATATATTCATTGCTTGTAGCAGATGACTATCTGGTTTGTGCGGGTGATGATGAAGGGAATTTCAAAGTTTGGGATTATCGTGTCGACAGACCTGTTCATCTAAGTTTACATGAGTGCGACAGCTTCATCAGTGATCTTGACATTGACTCCAATAAGCGACTTGTTGTAGCAAGCAGTGGCGAAGGAACGTTGAGCGCTTTTAACCTCCGTGCTCGAAAAATGGAACAGCCTCAATCTGAACTCTTTGATTCTGGTTTCCAATGTGTCCGATTTGTTGAAGAAAAAAACAAAGTGGTAGTTGGATCTGAAGACGGTGTGATCAATATTTTCAACAACAATGAATGGGGAAACATAAGCGACCGTTTCCCAGTGAAGCAAAATAACTCTGGCTTAAGCAGCATCGATTGTATGGAGATGTTAGAAGAAGAAAGTTTTCTAGTGATTGGCTCCAGTGATGGAACATTACAAGCAATCAGTCTTTTCCCTCACAAGCTTTTAGATATTTTTGTTCACAATGATGAAGGCATTGAAAGTTTGGACGTTAACCAAATTAGTAAACAAGTAGTTGCTACATCACAAGGTAACATTAAGCTATTTTCTTATGAAATCAATAAATCCCAGGAAAAGGAAAATAAAAGAAAAAAACAAAAGGCTGGATTTTTTGATGATTTAGAAATTAAACTTTGAAAATTGTATATGTTTTGAATTTTAAATCTCGAATATAACGATTAAATTTTTACAAATAATTTTATCCGATTAAGCTTGATTAATTGTATTTTGGCTATTTCTACCTAACAAGTAGATGTTTACGTGTAGCTCAGCTACAGTAGCTGTTATATTAACTATATTCTAATGTTTGGAGGTTTGTCTAACAGTCTAGGCCACTCTTGCAAATTTTGCTGATTTGCCTCGTAATTGTTTGTATTAATTGTCTACAAATGATTCAAGATGGATTCCCCAAATGTGGAACATTTATTACAAAATTACAAAGTTAGCGATATAATCCAAATCCAAAAGAGATTAAAAAGCGATGTAGACAAAAAGAAAAATGATTTGAAAACTTTGATTGGGTATAAAGAATTTGGATTTTTTATTGCTAAAAATATGTCTTTTTTATTTAGGGAGCGATATAATGAACTGCTAGATGCAACTGATTCCATCGAGCACATGAAATTGTCCGTCAGTCAATTGATTGTTTCTTTGAAAAGTTTAAATGTTGTGCTCGAGAAAACGCACACTTTGACAAATAGCGAATCAGAAATTATTCATTTTAATTCAAATGATTATTCCATGGCACTTTTATCAAAAATAACATTCGATCTTCCTCTCCAGGTTTGTTTTCATACTTATGTTTACATATTAACTAGTTATTTTTTAGATTTGGAATTCACTTTCAAATGGAAATTATATTCTTGCTACGTATAATTATTTTTCTGGAATTTATATTTACAAAACGCTAGAAGACGAAAATTTTAAACTTTTGCAAAATAAATTGCATTTTTACAATCAACTAGCAATTCAAGATTTAAATTCTTACATTGTCGAACACTGTTGGAAATGTATTGCGAAAGAATCTACAAGTAATGAAGTAGATCATTCTAAATTTGCCGATATATTTTCTTGTATATTACTTCTTAAAGATTGTGATATTAACGACTTAATCGACGACTTTTATTCAAAACAGACGCAAAACATAAACAACTGTTTGCAATCAAATCTTGTGCTTTCTTTTTTATTAGAAGCCTTATTAAACATCATCATTAACACAATTAAGTGTTCGCGAGTATTTTATCAAGATTCTAATTATGAAGCTTTAATTGTTCAACGTTATAGGAAAATAATTAATTCAAATTATTCTGCACATTTTTACAAACATCATGACGGCTTAATTGATCGATATTCGCAATACAAAATTGCAATTGATTTAAATTGTGATTCGAGTAAGCTTAACAGAAGTCTTACTAGGGATAAAATTCAAGAATGGGTTCAGTTAGTGAAAAAAGAAATTATACCTTCACTTGAAATTAAATTAAGAAGAATTACTTCAATTAAAGAAATATTTAACGAAATTAATAACACTGAAATTAAGTTGATCAATGATTACCGCTTTTCTGAATGGGAAGATTATGTTGAGATTATTGACGTTAATACTTGCATTTGGCAACAGTGCATCAAGGAAGTTTTCGAAAATCGAATTTATGAAATCTCTCAGGAGAAAATTGACTTAATTATTTCTGAAGTAGAAGCATTGTTACATTCATTTGAACATGATTTATCTCATTGTGATACAAATCTAGTGGAATTCGCTTGGAAAGATTCTAGTTTTAACAGAAATAACGAATTCATGAATTTGGTTATAAAATCTTGCAATATTGTTAGCAACGGATTTAAAGTTTTACTTGGAGACATAAGTGTTGTAAAAGAAAAATATCACAGTTATTTATCAAAAATATATAAAAAAGTATTTGATTTTTTCATAGAACTGGATAAACGTATTATCTTATTGAAAGAAACTAAGCAATTTGTTTTATTCGGAGCTGTATTTTTTGACAAAATTCTTCAACAATGTCCTAGCATTCAAAAAATATTTGAATTGCACCAAATTTCAAGTCCAGACAAAATAAATTGGCGTTCGATTGAGAATCAAATCAAAACAATTAGCGATTCTTACTTTTGTAACTGGTTTGAATATATCGTCTCAACAAAATTTGAAAATTTTAATTCGGATATGTTTGTCGATCTAACTAAATTTCTGCAAAACTTAATTTTTTGGGAGAAAATTTTTATAGTCGATGAACAATTAACCGATAAATCGACAAATACGATAATCGAAGTTCCTATTCAAATTTCATTGTGCTCTTTTAAAGTAATTCAAAGCATATGTTCGGACATCAACAAGCATTGCGCTTATATGCTTTCTCGAACAGTACTGATTTACATTTTATCGTTAATTGGCGAGAATATGCTTTCTGTTTATCAAATTGCAACGGAAAAAATCCAATCCAGTCGATATCCACAGACCGCCAAGCAAACCATATCGATTCAACTTTACTTTGATTTATTATTCTTAAAGAACTTGTTCATTATGGTCAAGGAGGATACTCTCAGAATGAACCAATTAACAAAAATCAATAATTTGTTGACAGTACTAGAAAGTATGATTGATCCTTTTGACTTGCATATCATGTTTCCTTATCTCAAGACCAATTCCGATAAGTTGTTCAAGTCATGTTCCATACTTTTTGGTTTCTTATTTACCGAAAAGAATATAATTGACGCTCTAAAGATGGAATCTAAGTCTAACTCGAACGATCCTTCAAAGGAAGTGAAACACAATATTATGTTGGTCAATTGTTGTGATTTCCAGTTTGATAACTTGTAACACGAATTTAACAAATTTAGTTTATTAATATAAATAAATTACTGTGAAGTAATGAAATGGAATATAACTTTTAAGTGTAATAATAAATGTGCCTCGATTTCATTTATACATAGTCCGATTTTCCTTAATATCGAAATCCAGATGCGTTAGCATTATTGCCAGTGTTGTTTTGTTGGAACGCTTGATTCATTGCTTGCCGTGCAGCAGTTTGTGCAGCAGAAGATGCCATCTGCTGTACTCGATCATTGCTAAGGACTTTTGTTGTAAATTCAGCTTGAGCCTTTTCAAAACTCGCGTTTGAGTTGGAATAAATTCCACGAACCTTAAAAAGCAAATTATTTGATATTTCACTGACTTTGTGAGATGATATGCGATAGAGTAATACATACTTTGATTAAGATGTACAATGATGCCAATGAATAACAAATGAAGACAATAGTGCAAAGCCAACACAATATACGGAAAAATATACTTGTGTTTTTTGACATGACTCCAATGGTAGTGATCAAACCACTGAAATATATTGATGTTTCATTATTATTGTCTCAACATTTTTAATTTTAAAAATCACTTACATTGCACCAGTTCCAGGAAATCCAAGAGCCCAAAAAACCGACATTATAAGTTGGCAAAAGAAAACGAAAAAGAAGACCATGAAGTTGAATGAACTGTCATCTCTAAAGAACAAAAATGCATCGCCGATTAAAATATCAATAAAATAAAAAAATTATATCTACCTGAAAGCCTTATAAATAGGACGAAACCAGAATAGGAAAGAAAGCGGTGCAAAAATGATCAAAGTCACCAACGAGAAGAAAAACATTCCAGCGCCATTATCGATACCTTCAATCAGAGCAGCTAAGCATCCAATGAAATTGACAAATAAAGTTGCGACATAAACTGAAAAGCAATAAAGATTACAATTAACTAATTAACTCACTAGTTAAATAACATTGTTTTCTTACACAGCCATAATTGATATACTTGTCGGACAATGTTTTGGAAGTCAATTTCAATTTCAACGTTAATATCTTGATAGAAACAAGGTTTGCATGGAAAAAAACTGGGAAGAGGTGGAAAATTATTTTCCCGAGTAGTCAGTCTTTGAGCTCTTTGGAGTTCGGCTTCCCTAGCTGCTAATTCTGCAGCTCTTCGGTCAAGTTCTTCTTGGCGCTGACGAAGTTGCTCAGCTGTCAAATTATGCCCTGTTGATTGACTATATGACGGAGGAGGGTCACTTTTTTGAAAAGAATTTGATGGACTAAGTACGGCTGTCGATGGCTCTGATACTATTACGTTTGAAGTCGGAGAAAATGGATCAGCCTAATATATTTAAATGATAAAAGAACATAATGTTCGGTTATTTTATTTATTAATTTTACAAAATTACATTTCTGACAGGCTGATTTGCAAACGGGTTGTAATCTTCTAAGCCGGAGTTGGAGACATTATTTTGATTTGTAGCTGCGGCAATGGTGGGGTCCTTAAAGTAAATTTTCGGTAAAGAGATTTGTCATAAATTATTAAGATTTACCGCGAAAGGATCATTCGAGAAATTATAGGTAGACATGATTTAGCTTGGTTGATGCAAATAGAAGCATAAAAATCGATTCAAACGATAAACAAAGTTAAAAAATGTAAAACTGGCTTATAGCTGACAGTTTGGGTTTCACAAACAGATTGAGCCAAGGCGCACCAAGTAGATATATAGTGGCAGAGTGGATGATGTCATCTATTGCACAGATACATGCGCTCTCTTCTCACCACTCACAAACTCGCAATCACTTAACAAACATACAAAAGCTGTTAGAAATGGATTAATTTGGTGTGGATAGGATATTAGTCCATAGAAGAGCAACAAACAAATGAGATTACTGTCGAGACAACATAAAACGAGTGGGCGATGATAGTTGCTACTAGTACTAGTCGACAGTGTTGATGCCGGTGCTACACCACTCAATTTGCACTTGTCGGTTGAGTGGTCGCTGACCAAAAGAGGAGAAAAACTAATTGAGTTTCAGAAAGCCGGGACCGAACTTAGTTGGTCCACCTTGGTGTTACTCACTAGTAAGCAAACAGAACCAATAGCCAGTTGAGTAGAAATGGAGCAAGCGAGTCTGTTTCATTCGGTGCTACTGGTGCTACTTGACGACGTGTTGCACGGTGCAACTTGCACCTTAAGATGCCCCACCTTTGACCCTAGCTGGTCATCTTATATTTTGGTTTCAATGCTGAACATTGTTGGAACATTCTCAAAAGGGTGTTTCCTAAACTATATGATATCTAGTCAAATGATATTTTTTTCCAATACTCGATTCAGCTTACTCAAGTTCTTTGATCGCATCGATTTAATTTTCAACTAAAATATAATTGCTTCAAAATGGTGTTCTGTAAAACCTTGAGACGAACTATTCATATTCTCGTTGGTATTATCATTGGATTTCTACTTACTTCAGAATTTCGATCGCTAAATTATGAAAATTTTAAAAGAGATATTATTTTTCAATTATGTTCTTATCAAAATGTCAGACAGAATATTGCTAGTCAAAGCTCATTTGAGAGTGTCAATGATTTTGAAAGAACTTTTTCGTTAATTCACAATCTCACTCATTCACATGAATCAACGGGCAAACGAAAATTGCTTTTAGTAGGAGTGATGACTGCCAAGCAATTCATCGATTCAAGAGCTTTAACTATCTATAAAACTTGGGCCAAAGATTTGGATGGTCATGTCATTTTTTTCTCGAGTGAAAATACTAGGTATATATTTTATATGCTTCTGGTATTTTAATTTAATGTTTATTATTGTTTTTAAATTTTTAGATCAACTGAAGATCTTCCACTTGTTGCATTGCCTGGAGTTGATGATTCTTATCCTCCTCAGAAAAAGTCATTTTTGATGTTCAAATTTATGCATGATTTTTTTGGTGATAAATATAATTTTTTTATGCGCGCAGACGATGATGTTTTTGTTAACATCCAAAGAATGAATTCCTTTTTGCGAAAATTGAACAGTTCTAACAATATTTTTATTGGTCAAACTGGCGTTGGTAATAAAGACGAATTTGGACAATTGAACTTGAATTTAAACGAAAACTTTTGCATGGGTGGACCGGGTATAATAATGTCACATGTTACCTTATCTTATTTGTCGACAAATATTGAAAAATGTCTTAAAAAGTTATATTCCACTCATGAAGATGTTGAAATTGGTCGCTGTGTGAAGAAATATGCCGGGGTATCTTGTACTTGGAGTTATGATATGCAAAATTTGTTTTATCATAACTCTTCATTGCAAAATTTAATCAATAACAATATATATCCTACAAAAGAATTGTTTAAAGCCATCACGATTCATCCTATAAAAGATCCAATCGCAATGATAAATTTATACCTTCACTTTCAGACTATTGAGCATCAAGAAATGCGCTACAAATTAACAAAAGCTAATCAAATTCTTAATTTCAATTTAAACTATGTAAATAATTTAAATGCATTGGCGAATTTACTTAATTTCAGTGATATTTTACAATTGCAATCTTTTTTAAACAAAACTAAGCAACTTGGTTTAGAAATTTCATTGAATTCACTTTATTCGTCTAAGAATACTTATTCAATGACCACGTGGAATTTTTTTGCTCAGAAACTCTATTCTGAACTATCAATCAATCCGAAAAGACACATTGAACAACATATTTTAAAAGCATTCAACACGAATATTCAACGATTAATGGCTACCATAAATCAACAATCTTTTCGAAAATCACGAATTTTAGACTATCACAGTTTGTATTATGGATATGTCAAATTTGATTATAAGTTTGGCGTCCAATATATTCTTGATTTGTTAATGATATATCGAAAATATCAAGGGAAACGAATGACGATTCCAATAAGACGACATGCCTATGTCATACAGACATTTTCTAAAACACAACTCAAGCAACAAATGTATGCCGAAGATATTAACAAACAATTGGTTAATGTGATTGTTCCTCTGTCTGGTCGTTTTTCGATATTTAAAAGATTTATTGTCAACTTTGCACAAGTATGTCGCAACGATTCATTTGTTGGTCTTACAGTTGTTCTTTTTCCTGAATCAAACCATTCAGATGATTTGAATATGACGAAGCAAACTTTAAACAATTTTGCAAATCAATATAATGTCAAAATGAATATATTTGAAATCAATGGAACATTTTCTCGGGGAATTGCACTGCAAAAAAGCATAGCCTTATTTAATAACGATTCTCTTTTGTTTTTTCTCGATGTCGATATTAACTTTACCAGTGAAGTTTTATATCGAGTTCGTCGCAACACTAGAATGTACGAACAAGTTTATTTTCCGATTGTATTTAGTCAATATAGCAACAAAATGAGCAATCACTCAAATGCAAATGAAATTCTTTCTATTAATGACTTGGATGGTTACTGGCGCCAATTTGGATTTGGTATTGTATCTCTATACAAACACGATCTCTTATTTGTTGGTGGTTATGATGTGAATATCAATGGCTGGGGAATGGAAGATGTCAGTCTGTATGATCGATTTGTATCTAGTAATCTAACAATATTTCGAACCATTGATCCTGGATTGATTCACATTTACCACGATATTCACTGTGATAATCGTTTGCCGCCTGTTCAATTCGAAATGTGTTTGGGCACAAAGTTGTCCAGTTTAGACTCCATCAAAGAACTTTCTTTGTATGCCAATTTAAACAATTTACTTCGAGTCTAACGCGTCATTTGCCATTTGCTTCAAATGTCATTTATTACAAAGATTAACTTGTTAATAGTGAGAGCCAAAGTTCCATTGCAAAGCACAATGCAATAAAACTACTTATTACTACCTATTGTAACCAAACTTTATTACCTTTTCTTAAAATATCATACAAATAATGTACAAGTTAAGCGCAATTCAATTGGGTAAATGATTTTTATGAATTGATTCAGTTTTGCGCATTTACTGGATGTACAATTTCGAAGTTAGTTTGGAAAGTTCCTCGAAGATAGTGCTGGGGCACCGAAGGGATGCACTCGGGTACATTCTCAACCCAGTCACACAGTTTAGTTTCGTTGTTGAAGACGGTCTTGTCGGGGCACTGGTGATAAAACAATTGGAACTGACCTTCGATCTTCGTTTCCACACAACGAATAAACTTGAAGCAACTAATCGGATTTCGGTACAAACCCGACTCTAAGCAAGAAAAATCTTTTTTTGCTGGTTCAGTAGCACTTTTTGGAGTTGTTTCCTCTACAATACTGTTCGGGTTTTCGTTTCGGTGGACTGAAGCCGCGGTTGAAGACCACCAAACTTGAGAAGTTGGATTTGCTCCAGCTGAAGGCTTTTGAGGCCACCAAGTCGAAGATTTATGTGGCCACCAGTTTATAGTTGAGCTCGATGTTGAAGTTGATGGCGCCAATGAGGTTGTAGAAGTGGTTGGTATCGATGTCGTACTTGTTGGTCTTTGAGTGGTGGTTGTGGGTCTTTGAGTTGTTGTCGTAGGCCTTGGTGTGGTGGTTGTCGGTCTTTGAGTTGTTGTCGTAGGCCTTGATGTGGTGGTTGTGGGTCTTTGAGTTGTTGTCGTAGGCCTTGATGTGGTGGTTGTGGGTCTTTGAGTGGGTGTCGTAGATGATTGCGTGGTGGTTGTTGGCCTCTGGGTGGTTGTGGTAGTTCTTTGAGTTGTTGTAGTTGGCTTGGGTGTAGTTGTGGTTGTTGTGGAAGGTCTCCTTGTGGTTGAAGTTGTTGTTGTGGTACTTGTTGGTCGCGGAGAAGAACCAACTGTGGAACTACTAGTGGGCTTTTCCCTTTCAGGATTCGGAAGTGGCAGCGCAGGTATATTAGAACTTTCAAATACATTTTTCATAGCGTTCAGCAAAGGGTATTTTCCGTCGCCACAAAGACCACGGAAGTCGTCCGTCTCAATAGACCAAACCATTCCTCCGCCAAGGCCCATTGCTTTTGCGTACTTAGATTTGATAGTAATACTTTCGATGTTGTCATAGCCAACCCATTGTCGATCCCAATAAGAGTAGGGAGCCAAGTAGTAGGGATCCCAGACATCGGTCATTTGTTGATTGCGCAACTTCATTTCGCAAAGCTTAAAAACGATGACATTAGATATCTATTATTTATAAATGTTGCTAAGTACCTCGTTGTATCCCAAAGAGCCTCCCTCTCGAGTGTATGGACCAGCCTGACCCTTCTGTGAAGCAGGAGCATATATGCCATTAGCATTGGCATTATTCAAAGTGAATGAGCGACCATAGCTTCCCATCCCAAGGACAATTTTTTCACGAGGAGCACCATTGGAGATCCAATAATTGACAGAAAAGTTCTAATATTGTGTCAAAGAGTGAATCAAACGGATACTATATGCAGAGCAATATCATACCACGTTTAAAAGTCGCCCATCGCCATACTCGTCTGGACGAGCATAGAGTGGGGCATTATGACCAGTTCTGGTCTCCCATCCACCGTGATAATCGTAGGCCATCAAATTAATTATGTCTAAATACCTAAATAACGTCCAGTAATTAAAATTATTAAAACAAATCTGGTCTTCTTACTTAGCTACTTGAGGGATGTCATAAGCGGGATCAGCAAAAGCTTTTCCAGCAGAAACAGCGGCAGTGAGAAGATAACCTTTCGGAAGGAAAGCTTCCTTTAATTCTCTGAGAAGTGTAACAAAATTTCTTTTGTCTTCTGACTTTCCTCCTCGAGAACCCGGATATTCTGTAAAAATTAACAATCATCACATATGCAATATTGTGCATTAGAAAATACCCCAGTCAAAGTCGAGGCCATCAAAACCATATCGATCAATAAACTCAACGACGCTGTTTACAAAGGTACGTCTCGATTCGGCGTTAGAAGCCATGTTTGAGTATTTGACAGATCCTTCATTCCATCCACCGATTGCAATCAAAGCCTTTAACTTTTTATTCACTTGTTTAAGACCATTAAACCGCAAGAAGGCACCTTTGCCCCAATTCTCTTTGAGATCGTTGTATGGGTCTAATGCCCGGATTTTATTATCAGAGCCAAGACCAGCAAAGCCATAGATTATGTGACTAATGAGAGATCAATAAGTAAAGGTCGTAAATACCCAAAGGAAACAAATACCTGCACAAGAAAGGATCAATTTCTTCAACTGGAAACTTTCCATTTCCGGGTCGGTAAACGGCCCAACTGCCATAGTAACAAACCAGCTTCATTTCATCTGTGTAAACAAGCGACAGTTAGGATAATTTGAAAAGCGCACGAATAGTTAACCATTGTTGAGGTCGTTCCGAGCATCTATAGCGTTTGGACTGGTGTGATGGTGAAAGTGCTTCGATGAAACAAGACAAGCACACAGACAGATGCACAGAGAAAGAAGAATCAATCGGGAAAAGGCCATCCTTGTGGGTTGATGACACTCGAGGACAGAAGACCAAGAGTCAGGCTGAATCCGAGAAATGAATGAAGACTAATTCGGATGCGAGTGCAGATTTTATTTTAAACACTCTCGGTGGCCTACCGAGCTAGAATCGTCACTTCTTAGAACACTTCTAAGAAAACTTGATTACCATCCAATTCGAGGGAGGGTTAGGGTATCGGTCTAAGGGCTTTCCTAACACTACTATTAAAACCCGTTCTAGACATTCCATCTTAATCTAAATTAACCCTCAACTTTAAATAAAAATTTGGTTTTGAAATGTGCCACCATGCTAATTGGTTATTTAAGTGAAATCCAATTTCACTTGAGAATGAACTCTCAAATACTCCATTTGATATAGTGCAACATTTTTATTATAACCAATCTAAAGCACATGCAAAATTTCCATTTATTGATTGGCAAATATCAGGTATTGACTTGTTGCACAATTTTGTTAAGTTCATGTGACCATTTTCGCAACGTACATTTTAATTCTTAGTTTTTGCAGTCCTTAGTATATTTTCCAATTAGCCAACAGAAGATGCCATTTCGATTCTAGCTTATTGATGCAATTGATCAATTGTACTTTGAATCAACTCTAGATTTTCATAAAATTCCATCATTTCACGATGTGTAAAGGTCAGAGAAAGATTTGATGCAGAGGAAGCTGGAGTGGATTGAAAAATTAAATCCAGTTCAGAAAGAGGAAGCTTTTGCTGACTGTCATAAGACTGCTCAGACAAGAGCTTCACTTTCCAATTAACATCTTGCAGTTGTTGGGATGAAAGCTCGAAAGACGCTTTTTTCAACTTATCGATAATGAGAGGCGCATAACTCTTCCACAGATTAACGAACGATTCCGTTCGGTCGGCATCTAATCCTGTCTCGGTCAATGTTTTGTGTACAAGTTTGGGCTTGACAATCGATTGGGATATGTGCGCAATGAAGCGATACAGTGAATCTAACGAGTTTAGTGAGGGAAGCTCGCTTTGAGGCAAGATTGATTTCAATTTGTCTAGGTGGTATTCGCCAAACAGGTGACCATCATTCGAGGAAAAGTCCACAATGTTACATTCACTGATATATTGACCAAAGAGTTCGCTTAGCAACTTTTCAAACGAGTCTTTCTTTAATTGGTTCAACTGACTAGTTTGTTTTGCTAGCTTTGAAAGGCTGAAAGTAAAAATAAATGTATATTATGAAAAATGATTAAGGTGCAAAAAAAAGGTTGAATAAGGAAGTAAATAGAAGGAAGCTTACAACACTGATAGTGCAGTTAACCCTTAAGAAGTTGTTGAGGTAGAACACCTTCCCGTTAGCATTCCTTTATTCAAGCGCATTCAATCCTTCTGCTAAAGGACAACACATCGGTACAAGGGCAGCAACCTGGCTGGCACTGAAGACATCGACCCAAACTTAAGTGAATCGCAGTGGCACTCCACTGTTCATGCTTTCGATTACATAACTGCCTATAACTTGTAAGTTACAAGTTACGATTGCTTCCGAAAGCGGATAGCAGAGAATTTTGAGTAATAGTTCAGGTCAGCTGAGGTTCATCGCAATTACATAACTCAACTAAATACACTAAAACACTAAAATGAACAAATCCTCATGTAAAATGTTCGATTGAAATTTGAAAATTGCACCACAAACGTAACTTTGATTTTGAAATGCAGCATTACATCACATGATTCAATCATGGAAACTCAATCATGTTTAAATGTACTTACAGACTCGGATCCATGGACATTTAAAGTCGATAATCTTAGCACAGTGCTGCACTTTAGACTTTAAAGTTTCGAATAAAAATATTAATAGATTTTTCAAATTGATCGATATTGAAGGACAATTCTTTGAGGACACAGTTTGTATTAAACTTTGTAAACATATACATGGGAATTGCAATTTGCCTAGTCGTCGACTAACAGCTGTGTGTATTGTCAATACTATCGACACTGTCAATAAGTATACTTATAAGGCGGCGTTTCAAGCGACAAGCAATAATGGTACATGTAGCGCAAAATATGCACTGCATATTATGCACAATTTGAACAATATTGTTATTGTTAGTGTAGCCAACAAGACACCTAATTTGTTCACCAATGAACATTTGCTGAATATAAAACGTTCTAATTAAAAACTCAGTAAATTGTAAATACAAATTCTGGTTTGTCTTAAGAATAGTCCATAGGTGGTTCTAATACACCCGTAGGCAGACGTGGCCGAGTGGTTAAGGCGATGGACTTGAAATCCATTGGGGTCTCCCCGCGTAGGTTCGAATCCTGCCGTCTGCGCATATTTTTATTTTTATATTATAAAATTTTTTTTATATCAAAAGCAAATTATCCAAGTTTGATTTTTTAATTATATCTGTTTCCCAGATTTTTAAATCTACAGTTTGCTTCCTTTTCTAGCACCAATAAAATTTGTCCACAAAATGAAAATAGACCAATCAAATAAGATTATTTAATTGATAATCTACGTAATTTTTACCTGGAAATTGGTACCCCCTTTCCTTGCCGATAAGCAGTCGTGGCCGAGTGGTTAAGGCGATGGACTTGAAATCCATTGGGGTCTCCCCGCGTAGGTTCGAATCCTGCCGACTGCGCTAATTATTTTGTTTCCAATTTATATTTAACTTGAAATCAGTAAGCCAAAGGATTAAAAAAAAGTATGGCACTAAGTGATGCAATTGGATTTATTACTACGATCTTTGAATCCACTTCTATGAGCATTAACGTGATTGAACAATGTCTCTGATTGGTCGCTGTCTGACTGGTCCGAACGCGAATGTGAGGAATTTGGTTTGCGTTGATTATTGCTTGCTACCATTTCGACGTTATCACATGAATCTATCAGCATGTAACGAAAACGGTTAGTTCTCTTATATTTCCTTTTGCGAGAAGCGGAAAGTATGGAATGATTTTGATGATATCGCGATATGCAACATATGCACATCCACAGGAATACTGTCATTGACATGAGTAAGGTAAAACAAATGATGATCACATATAAAATACTCCATTCTATATAAAAGGAAATTTGCCGTTCTTAGTAATTTCCTGCGAAAAACGTTTTTAACAACTCACCACAGTTGCTTTGATTGTCTCCAAAATAAAATCTAATAAAGTTTTCCATCCAAAATGCTTCACACATGCATCTCTTGGTATATTCATCACAGGTTCCATGAGAAGAACAATTGTTTTGGCAGACTAAAATTTAAATAAAAAATGGTTAATTTATTAACATCTTTACCAAGTACCTAAAGTGTTCAGTGAAATGACTTGAATTGTTAAAAAGCTTGGATCGGATTTAAGTGTAGACTTTATCTTGCGCACTACATCAATACTGTTCCGATGATTATTATCGGAATAATGAACCGAAAATATTAAAATTGTCCTAAATAAAAAAATATTAATTAAATATTTAAAAATATTAATTCACAAGTAACAAACCTTCTTTCTCTGGTTTTATCAATTTGAATTGAATTAATCTTGATTGAATCAGTTTCTCCTAATAAAATTTCCAATCTTTTATAAATGTTCATTTGTTGGTCGAATGTAAAGCTTTGAATGTCATAATTGAGCACCAATTCAATTTGATCTAAAATGTTTGCGGGTGGCTTTACAATCAAAGAAGCAACATCAGAAGAAGATGCGCCATGGGCATCTGTGACGGTCAATTGGAATAAATATCGCCCGGCAACTAAATTATTGAGCCTCAAAACAGAGCAGTTGGATGAATTCCCAATGATGTCACCAAAAGCAAGTGACAAAGGCAATCGATCCCATCTGAAAGAAACAACCTCAGCATCATCGTAAGATGCGGAACCATCAAGAAAAACTTCATCCAAAGGCAAGGTAACTGTTTTATCTCCACCTGCAATTGCTTTGGGAGGTATATTCTTATCCTGAATGACCGTCAGCAATTTATAAGATGTGCTTGTTAAATTTTTTGTATCCCAAACTTTCAAGGAAAAATTATATTTTCCTGGAATTATATTTTCAATTCTTGCAATAGACGAATTGTCATCATAAATATTCAACATTTTCGGACCTAAACAATATTGTTAAAATAAATAATTACTGGTGCTATCAAGCATAAAAAATTACCATCAATTTGCCTCCATTGCCACTTGATAATTGAAATATCATCGCTAGATTTGCTGCCATCAAGCAAAGTTGGAGATTTTACTGGTAAAATAATTTCAATATCGCCACCCGCATTTGATCTAGGAGCTTCGTTATTTTCGGGTTTTATAAATACATGAGTCTCCGATTTGGATATTTGATTTGAACTGTCGGTTACTTGAAGAATAAATTTGTAAACTCCTACTTCCAAATTTGACAAATGGAGATATGAAGTAGAAGTTCCGTCCATATCGACTCCCATTGGACCATCATCAGCACGAATCCAATGCCAAGATGCAATGCCCTAATAAGCTCAGGTAAGTTAAAAATTAGTCAAGAATTCTCCGCAAATACCTTGTCATCAGTTGACTTGTTTCCATTTAGGATGATCTCATTTTGAGGCAAAAATAAAACGATATCTGGTCCTGCGTTGGCAGTGGGAGGGTAGTCAATCTCTTTAAGTACATTTATGGTTGCTGTAGTAGAATTTGTGGCATTTTTTGAGTCTGTCACTGTCAAATTAAAAACGTATAGGCCAGGAGCTAAATCTTTTAATCGCAATATAGATGAATTGGATAATGAGTTTTTATAGCCAATTGGAACTTTAATAGCTTGCCTATAAATGCAAAAATAAAATCAAAATTATTTCATCCCCAAAATTATTCTAAATATATTTTAAAAATGTCACCAACCATTCGTATTTGGTAATCTGATCATCATCATAAGACGAAGATCCGTCCAAAACAGTGTCTTTGTTAGGCAATTGAACAGTTGAATTCTTTGGCTCTATTATCACAATTGGAGGTTTGTTTATCGTCTTTGGGGGAAGAACAGTCAAGTTGACAGTGGCACTTCCTGACTCGTTACTTTCTCCATTCACCGTCACACGGAATGTATAGTTGCCAGCTTTTAGGTGAGATAGTTTAACTTGATTCTTGGTAAGACCTTCAATATTGCCGATATCTTCTTTATTCAGAGGCGATATTAGTTCCCAATTATATTTGTAATATGAAGATAGATTTGAAGATGGGACAACAAATGAGGACAAAACGACTTGATCAATTGGCAATTGAATGGTCTGAAAAATTGTAATTAAATCAATTGAACTGAACTGGTTGAAAGATTTACCTGATTTTTTCCCGCAGAAACAACTAATTTGTTTATAGTTGGGGGTATAGTAACATCGCGCTGAAAATAATCAATAAAAACAGTTTGCGTTTTAAAAAACAATAAGCATTTATTACCTTGTGTTTCTTTTGAATGGTTTTATGAAACCTAAAAACACATGGATAGCATGTTAAATATACCTCAGCTTAATTTCTTACCTTTTAAAATCACTAAATTTGTTATTTTCATAACTTATATTACATTTTTCGATAGAGCACAAATATTCACAATATGACAGCGAATCTCTGAGAAAGTTTTTCCTTTCTAAATTGAAAAAATCAATAAAAATCGTCAAATTCTAAGTCGTTACTAACCATTGTTTGGCAAATTTGTAATCTGTAATAATACATGCGAAATAAATAGAAGTGCGCAAAAGATTTGACTAGATAAATGAGTCGATAAAGTGAAGCGAACATTCATTCTAACTTCTAAGTAATGCCAAAAAATAATTGACAAGTTTACTAGAAAGTTTTACATCATCATCAACTAAATGCACAAAGAAAGTAACTGACACACAAAGAGTACGGCATTGTAGACAGTAAAAGTAGACTAGTAAACCAGGTAAATTATGCGGATGATAAGATTATGGTAGCAATAGAAAGTTGCAATTTGTACAATATTTTGACTTGTAAAAAACCAACTTGCTTAGTACAAATAGTCACACATTGGACTATTTAGTTTCACTAGGCAAACTACCACAAAGGAGTTACAAAAGTTTCGCTCTGTTGCCCAGAAGGCAGAAATTATTGTTATTCAGTAAAGCAAACTTTTGTGATTGTCTTTGATTTGTTTGTTTATTTATTTTTATAGTATGGTTTAACCATACCGTTTGTAGTGTATTGTTGTTCACCTAAAAAATAGAATATATTTTTAATCTATTAGAAATGCTTCTTCCGGAGTTGGAAAGAATTGTTGTGGATTCAATGGGAACGACTATAGTAACCATGTCTATTCGGAGTATATTCTGTG
Organism: Rhizoglyphus robini; assembly: GCA_023373905.1. Classification (NCBI taxonomy): domain Eukaryota; kingdom Metazoa; phylum Arthropoda; class Arachnida; order Sarcoptiformes; family Acaridae; genus Rhizoglyphus; species Rhizoglyphus robini. The sequence goes on along the minus strand of JAKIJQ010000001.1, from coordinate 3,746,584 downwards.
TTGGAACATCAGCTGTGCGCAACCTACCCGTGTTTGGGTTACCGAATACCCCAGTCCGACATTCATTGTCTCGCCTTCATACGAATCGTTTTGAAATGTAACTTTCGGATGTAATCTTTTGAGCGTATTTTTTTCGCTACAGTGTCAAAGTAACTATTCATAAATTATTATGTTTTCACAGGTTAATTAGTTTTTATTTTAAGAGATTTATAGATTATAGAATGGAACTTTCGCGAAATAATCCATTTGACAATGATCACAATGACGAAAAAAGAAATATTGAGGACGTTTCCCAAATGAAAGAATGGGTCTCCTTAAAATTGAAAGAACTTGAAGATCAGAATCATCATCTTAAAGAAGAGAATCGTAAATTTAACGAAGAATTATCTAGGCTTAAACAATGTTATGTAAAAAAATCTTATACGCCCGAAGTTCGCAGGAAGTTTTATAAACATGATGGCAAACAAAATACTCGATTGAAAAAATACACTTCTTCTGAAAATGTTGATTCCAGTTCTTCAGATGAAGAATTTTTTGCTTCTAAATCTAAATTTCATCGTAAAAATAATCAAGGAAAAATTAGTCAGCCTCGAATACACGGTGCAAACATCACACTTTTATCAGGAAATTCGCGTCCAATTTACACTAACAGAGCTGGAAGCCTTGATCGTAAGCTTACTCGTATGAAAAAACTTAATTTTACTGACCTTAGGAAACAAAAGTTAGTCAGAAAAGAATACACTGAGTTTACAAATGGAAAAAGTGGATTGATTGATCTTGAAAATGAAGTTAATACCAAGCCACCTACGCCACCGCTTCATCGTTGCCCATCTTGGGAGTCGCGTATTTATGAAATTGCCAATAATGGTATTAAGAGTGCCATTTCAACTCCAGTTCAACAAGCAAAGAAATTCGAACATTTTAAAGAGGACCAACCATTAGATCTTTTTTCAAGCGAAAACATTTTGCCTATTTTCAAGAACATCAATGGTCGATTAGCTAAAATACGAATTGACTCTAATGAAAGTATGTCTTCAGATTTTGAAAGTTTTAATTTTCTCAAATCTAGTACCACCTCAAGTGGAAATGAAAGCGACTATACTAATGAAATGAAGATGCACATTGCTGATAATAACGATTCCGATAGTTCTCAGGACTACGCTCTCCCGCCTGACGCCTTTTATGTTCCAGTTGATTCACTGAAAATTAATGAAAGCACTTTAATTAAGAACAACTTTCTCAATTCAAATTTGCATCCCAACGAAAACAGACTCGAAAAGTGCGGTTACTTGCTTAAGCTTTCCGGAAAATTCAAAACCTGGAAACGACGATGGTTTCTGGTAAAAGACGGCTCTTTGTTATATTTTAAAAATCAGGAGGATTTTCAAAAGAATAAATCCAAATTGCATATTGCTCTCGATCAAAGTTGCAAGTTAACCCGTTTAAAAGAATGTAGCTTCCAATTATCGTACGGCAAAAAGAACATGCATCTTTCAACAGACTGTACTGAATCATACAACGAATGGATTCGAGTAATAACTCACAATTTGACGTATCTTAGCATCTTTCGACTTCAAGAAAGCCAGGCACCAATTATGGAAAATTACCTAGTTAAAGTTAGGCTTGGACACTCTCTTCGGTGCTGGACTGCACTTTATGGCCATTATCTAGTTTATTATAACAATTTCAATGATAAAGTTCCTTTGGGTTACACAGATCTGAAAAATTCAAAAATTCAACAACTCAACTCTTTAGACAATATTGAGGACAATGTTTTCATCTATGACGACACCAAGAAAACAGTGCACAATTCGATTTCTATTCACGCGAATGATAACAGTGAACCTATTTATTTATTATTTTTCTCAAAACAAGATTTCAATTTGTGGAGTTATCATCTCTCTTCGGCTTCGTCTGTAGATCAGACATGTAAAACTCCATTTGAAAATTTTCTTGAACTTCTATCCAGTATAGAATCGAGTCTTACGTCAAACAGTGACGATTTTTATAAAAATCATGTCTGGAACAATTCTGTAATTGTATTTTCTAACGAAAACATCACAGAACCATTAACTTCATTGCCAAATGACACTTTGAAATCAGAAGCGATCAAATTATTTAAATCAATTCAACTTTTTATATCCATACCTATCGATTTTTCTGCAATTGATTATCACGTTTCTTTAGTGCAAAATTCGTTGAAAGTCTGTTTTTTTAATCCTGAACTTCAGAATGAGCTTTACTACCAACTAATTAAGCAAAGCACTCCTGAAGAGAAATGCAAAGAGTTTATGAAATTGAACGCTATTCACATGTTTTTATGTTCACCTCACTCAATCTTCAATTGCGACGAGCCTTCTAGTGAAAAATCATCTCCTTCTTCTGTTGAACTTTCACAAAACGAATCAAATGCGAAGAAATATTCTGCTCTCTTTTTGCAATGTTTTCAACTCTTAGCAATTACTATATCGATCTTTGAACCTAAGAATCAAGTGGTTTGGCTTTTGCGGCACCATCTCAGTCGTTCTAAAGACCAAAAAAGCGAACTAGGTAAATATGCTATTTACAGTGAACGTGCTTTACAGCGAGTGCTATCAAATGGACCTCGTAAGCAGATTCCTTCTAGAATGGAGGTTTTATCAATTCTACAACGCAATCCATACAAACATTCTATGCCTCATAGCATTCCTGTACATTTTACTAACGGCTCTTATCAAGTAATCGGATTTGATGGCTCCACTACAATTACAGAATTTGTTCAATTAATCAACGCGGACTCGGGAATTCGCGAGAACCTTTACTCTGGTTTTGCTCTCTATAGCGATGATCCTATAGACGAGAATACTGAACATTTGTTGAACCTCAACTGCAAACTTGCAGACATCATTTCTCATTGGGAATCTAATTTACGTAAATATCATCTGGGAAAATTTGAAAGCACCAAAGTTATTAAGTTAATATATAAACATCGTTTGTGTTTGAAAAAGTATTACAAAAATGAAACCGATAAAGAACGATTTCTTTGGGTCTATGAGATCAATCATGAGATCACAAATGGCCGTTTCCCCATCACATTTGACTTAGCCGTTGAGTTGATGACCTTAATTATGCAAATTGAAAATGGTGATTTTAGCTCACACAACCTTGTTGATTCCATTTATGAACAAGCTTTGAAACAGTTTCTTCCTGAAAAGTTTACAGATGTTCATTGTTTAAAAGAATTAATACTGAAAAGATGGTCTGAATTAAATGGACGATCAACACTCGATTGCGTTCGAATTTATCTCAATTGTACAAGAAAATGGAATTTGTGTGGAAGCAAAATTTTCCAAGCGAAAGTGTCCAATTCATTTAAATATGATGACTTAACAAGTTTGCAGTTATGTAAGTTTTTTTCTAGATTTTCATATGTCTGGATTGCGGTTGGTGAAGATGCTATTGAATTGCTTGAAGTTGACTCGTTTCGTTCAATTTTGCGAATATCACATAAAAGTATAATCAACTTTGGCGGTCATAAGTCGAATTTTATGATAATGGTTAATGGTAATATGTTGGAAAAGTTCGTTCCCGACTCTGATTTGAGCATTCCATTTACCGAAGTGAAAAGTCTTCACGGACAACGATTATTGTTTAGTATGCCCAAAAGGGCCATCATTGAAATTACTATGCTTCTAGCTGACTACATCAATTTAACTTCCTATAATTTAACTAACGAGGCTTGAAGAGAATTCAATTATGTTTTGTTATACTTTTTTTTTTTTTGCAAATCATGATTGTTTATTCTGTGATTATTTTCTAGTCATATTTTATTTATTTATTATATTCTGCATTCCAAATAAACTATACTCGGCAATTCAAATACATTATTATTACACAAAAAAGAATTATTTCCTGTTCATGTTGACTGGTCTATTCCATGACGGGTGAATTATTTGTCCAATCAACGGGGATTCATATGAAACTCCACTAAACCATTAACGGTTAATGATTAACCACTGTAAAATTTACAGTTTTAATTTACAGTAAATGAAAATTATGAAATTCATGTTTTTCGTGTACGTCTTCTATGTAAGGTTTTAGTAAACAGACAGAATTGGGTGAATGTGCCTTAAGACTTTTAACTGTTAAGATTGTGTGTTTGTAATGATTGCCAAATGATCCATTTTTAGATGTCAGTGTGCTCAATTGAAATCTGGAAATTTCCAGTTTCCAAGCAATCATGGATTACACCGATATTGAAGGGGGTGTACATAAGCGCACAAGTTTACGCCGGGTATCTTATTATTTTGTTTGAAATACATTTGTTATATATTATTGTACTTTTTCATTTTAGCAATGGCATAAAATTCCCAGACTTTTGCGCTTCTACTTAGCGATTATTTCCATATTTTTGGTAGCTTTTATATTTATTTATTCTTACTTTATTCCCATCAACTCAAAGAGTGCCAACGATTATATCGATCAGAAAACTTCCATTCCAGAGCATTTAACTGTTCTCAGCCAAATTGAAAATGTTGAAGATGTTTCTTTGGAAAAATCATCCATTGAAAATATTCCTGAAACAGTTTCAGATTTTTTAACATTAACAGATTTTAAAGAAGCTGCTTCTAAACAAAATCAACACCAAAAAGTCATCCAAGAGGCAATACTGCATTCCTGGAATGGATATCGTCACTTTTCTTGGGGAGACGATCATTTGAAACCGATTTCAAAAACTGGGCACAATTGGTTTAAAATTGGCCTTACTATTCTCGATTCCTTAGATACTTTGATTATTGCTGGCATGGATAAAGGTTCTTATAAGCTCTCTTACATTATTTGTAATATTTTATTATTTAGAGTTCAATGAGGCTCTCGAGTGGGTTAAAAATTTAAGTTTTGATATATATCAAGATGTTAACTGCTTTGAAACTACCATACGTGCATTGGGTATGTATTTTTTATGATTAATTGAGTTCTGTTATTTTGGCTTATGTTATTTAGGTGGTCTGTTGTCAGCTTATCATTTATCAAAAGATGAATTACTTCTGAAAAAAGCAAATGACTTGGGGGATAGATTGATTCATTGTTTTGATTCTCCGAGCCACACTGTGCCCTTTAGTGATGTCAATCTTAGGACAAAAGCTCCCAAAGCTCCTAAGTGGTCTTCGGATTCATCTTTGTCAGAAGTGTCAAGCATGCAACTTGAGTTTCGCGATTTAGCATATGAGACTAAAAATCAAATTTACGAGGTATTTTATATATTTTTAATTGAAATATATTTTTATTGTGACGTATCGAAATTTTATATTATTTTAGGATAAATCATTTGCAACTTCAAAACATATTCACGAACTCGTTAAAAATCGAAATGATCCTTTGCTTCCAATGTATATAAATCCTCACACAGGTATTTGTTGAAAATTTGTATGTAATTAATCAACGCATCAATTTAATTTATTTATATTTTAGGTCAACTAACTCCTGCAGTTATAACTTTAGGTGCCAGAGCAGATTCATATTACGAATATTTATACAAACAATATTTGCAGACAAGGATAGATTTTCTTCTTGAAGACTACATTGATGCTGTTGAGCAAATTAAAAGTAGACTTTTCAGGCACACCAAGGGAAATTTAAAATTGGCGTATATAGGCGAGATATTTCCTAGTAGTAAAGATTCTATTAGCCCAAAAATGGATCATTTGGTTTGCTTCCTGTCAGGCACATTGGCTTTGGGCTATTATCATCAAACAAAGGTGAAAAAACTAGAAAATTATCGCGGACATCCAGTTTCTGTAGACAACAAAATCTTTGTGGAACATTTGAAGATAGCAGAAGATTTGGCCAGAACATGTCATTATATGTACAATCTAACTGAAACTGGGCTTTCGCCCGAAATCGCATATTTTGGAATCGCTGAAGATGATAAAGAGTATACTATTCGACCTGCAGATACTCATAATTTACTCCGGCCAGAATTTGTCGAATCACTCTTCTTTTTATATCACATAACGGGAAAGCAAATTTATCGTGATTGGGGTTTACAAGTTTGTGAATTTTTAAAAGATAAATTATATATAAATATTTATTTTTAGGTCTTTAAAGCATTTCAAAAATATTCGCGCGTTTCTTCAGGAGGCTATACTACTATAAATGATGTCCGCAATCCTCACAACGTTAGACCGAGAGACATGATGGAATCTTTTTGGCTTGCTGAAACTTTGAAATATCTTTATCTTCTTTTTACCGACGACAAGAAAATCATTAATTCTTTATTGAATAATTATATATTTAACACAGAGGGTCATTTAGTTCTTAAAAGAGCTTGATACCTTGATATGCTTTTGTTGCAATATTTCGTTCAAAGATATTATATTTTTACATATACATTTTTATAATGTTATTTTTTGTTATTAAAACCCTATTTTACATAATTACAATTATTTTTCATTATTTATTGATGGACGAGTCATTCAAATACATAGTTACTCTGTAGCTATATGTTGTTTCATATTGATTCCGTAGTGGGCTGCAGTGTTCACTGCCCAACAACAGTCAAGCCCTGACAGTCAGGGCATGTTTGATAGACTGTTTACATTTTTATAATTTTATTCGTTAACTTAGTTCGTGTGTTCTTACTACATGTAGACAAATGATTGAAATGTAAAATTTGGAATAATCTTTTAGAATTGGCCATGTCTTCGCACAACGATGTGAATGGAATAAATAAGTCAAATTTGATTTATCACGAAAAGCAAACACGTCAACTTTGTGCACTTCATGCTCTTAACAATTTGTTCCAGAATGGCATGGCATTCAGCAAAAACGATCTCGACAATATTGCAAACAAGTAATGTGATTGTATTGATTGTTTCTCAATACTAACTTGGTAACATTAATCAAATGTAGATTAGCACCAAATTCCATATTCAATCCTCACATGTCTCCATTTGGACTAGGAAATTACGATATTAATGTAATTCAAGTTGCTCTGCAAAACAAGAATTATGAAGCCATTTGGTTTAACAAAGCCAAGTAATTATGGGTTTATCTGGTTAATTTTAATCAATTTTTATTTAATTCATAGAGATCCTAGCATTTTAGATGTAAGCAATATATTCGGATTTATACTGAATATTCCCAACCCAAATGACATTTGGAGGGATATAGCCACATTTTTTACTGCTTCAAAGCGACATTGGATTGCAATCAAGCAAATTAATTTGATTTACTACAATTTGGATTCAAAGCTTAAGCACCCTTTTAGAATTGGGAGCGTAAGTGATACATATGATACGCATTGATAATTGATCCTAATTAATTTGACAGCAAGAAAATCTTGTGGAATATCTACGGAAGCATCTTTTAGAAAGTAATGCAGAGATATTCGTTATTATTACTAAGGAAGTTGCTCAAAATAATTCTTGGTTATCTTCTTGATGATTTAATCAATATTAATGAAATATTTTTATAATCTTTATTAAAATCCATTGATATACATGCAAAACTTTTAATAGAAATGGAATAAATATAAAAATTCAACAATATTTCAAAAACCCATGTAATGCTGAGAGGTTTGAGGTTGAGTATTATTCAAGTTGGTATCCGACTGAGATCGGTCTTGTATGATGAACTTGTCACTAGTAATTTTAAATTATTTTAACTGCCAGAACATAAAAATTCTTGAACATACCTTAAAAATGGAATCGCAGCGATCAATTTTTCTTTGTTGCTAAGGTCAGTGTATTGAGTTTGAATGTAATTGATCACATTTCGTAGATAAAATTCAAGTTTTTTCCGTCGTTCTTGAACCACTTTTGAATCTTTATTACCAATTGCTTTCTTAGGAGGAAACTCAAATCCAGATATACAGGAGTGTTTCTCTTTTAGAAATTTATGCAAGGCATAAAATTGTGAATATCGTCGATATACATTCCATTCCTCTTCTTTGATCCGAATGTAAATTTGATAGATATGATGAGATTTTCCTTTGAAACCACCAGACAAGAAGGCAGTAGGAATCCAGACATGTATCAATGGCTGAGGTAACGATTGTAGTGAGTGTGAGTGAGTTTCAGTCTCAGATGATATGCTCAATATTTCATCGCTATCAGGTAACTAAAGAATATATTTCAACAATAAATTTTAATAGCACAGCACAAATCACTTACAGGTCCACGTAGTTCTATTAATTCATCTCGGAGTCTGGAAATAATAGAATCTTTTTGTTGAATTACCCTGTACAAATGTTCGTTAAATTCTACTAATTCACCGTGCATCTCAGACACCTGAATCAATTTCTTTTCGTACTGTTCAATTGACTCGTCTGGATTTGAAGTAACTTCGGGGTTGTTACTTTTGGATTCAATTGAAGAATTTTTACTATATTTCAGTAATTCAATTGCTGCACAATATTTGTTCATTTGAATTTTTAGCAAATTATTATCCCGTAATATCTTGTCTTTTTCTTGTTCTAAGTTGCCTATCTTTTCCTGTAATTTGTGTACAGAATTTGTGTCATCTTTTGATTTAACATTTGGAACAGAATCCACAAAAGAGTCTTGATCATAAATTGGATACAAGACCATATTGTCGTTCGCAATCGAAAGTGAAGACGAACTTTTGGTAGCAATGAGTTTTGGTTCAGAAGAAATGTTGCTTCTATTTTCGATGAAACTCGGACCTGCAATTGCATGAAAAGACGAAACCGGTGCACTTTTTGCATAAATATCATTTTCCAAATCACTTTCGCTCATTTCCTCGTCATTGATGGTTATGAAATTGTTTTTCTTCTTTCGTGTTTGTACAAGAATTGTATTCTCGCTTTTTTTGATTGGAATCAATTTGTTCAAGTCACTTTGATGATCTTGAGTAGAATCACTAAATAAGTTAACATCAAGATCGGGGTTGTCAATGTTTAAAGCAAATAAGATTGAATTTAAATTCTGAGCAAGGTTTGTCAGAATGGTGTTTCGCCCATCGAGTAATATTGCCCATTCATAATAGAATTGCTTTCGATGGTTTAATCTGTCTTCTATGATAATTGAAAAATATTTCCCAAGAAAATGCTCATTCAAAGCATTTCGAAGCCAAGACCTCCCTCTTCCAAAATCTATCAATATATCTATTATTAATAACTTAAGATGAATGAGAGATAAGATACCTGTGTTTACATTCCGAAGTGATAAAAACCGCTGAACTTCATGATCAGCTAAATATAACGATATAAAGTTCCAAAAATGAACCTTAGACTTTGGAGTGATAATTCCATTTAATATTTTCCTAAAAACATTTGTTAGATCACATGTAAAATATTGGCATTTAAATGTATACGTTTTATTTAAAAATGTAGTCTGATTCTTTAGACCATGAGACAAGATTTGTTCAAGACAGGCGCATAGATTGGATACTACTTCTTCAAATTCTGTAGCCAACTCATATCGATTGTGAAATCGAACTTCACACTAGATTAAAAAAAAACAAAACAAAAAATACAAAATGAAACATATTGTAATTTGAATTGGACTTTTAAAAACATTTTAGTTTTTAAAAAGTGATAAATAAATTACTTGCTGGACCAAAGAAGTTAGCCGAGTAAAAATTGCGTCTTTGTTATCGTTTGAAGGCTGAGCTGAAGCCATTTGGTTTGTTTGGATCGAAGCATGACCCAACAGCTGGAAAGAAGGAAAGCGTCTGCCAAAGGAGACAACAATCGACGAGTACGAATGGTGGTGGCACAGTAGGCGTTCAGCTGTGCACTTTCCGTGCACTGTCTAGAATGGTTGACAGTATGGTTTGCGTTTTGAGCACTTCTCTACAAAATACTCTACGAAAGCTCCTCGTATTGGTGAAGTCCTGTGACTACACTGTTAGTTAGCATTACGCAATGTTTTCACTTTATTGAAGTGAGCTCGTTCACAACATATGTGTTGCATTAAACAAACATTAAAAACATTAAATAAAAACAAAATACTGCAAATAATTAATTACCTTTTCCTCAAATTGAACAATTAATAATTATCAATTATTGTAGGTGAAAATTTGTTCTTTAATAAATTAATAATAATAATAATAATTTTAAAAATCAGTAAAAAATATAGACTAGAATATTCTTATAAAAATAACCATAGATAAAAATGTAAATATAACTATAGCCAATGAAATCCAAAGCCAATATTCACAGGCTTTATTGGCAAATTCTTTAATCTTGTTTGTGTTTTGCTTCAACTTTGAATATTGCAAATCAGCAGTTCTGTTAGTCTTTTCCAAAAGCTAGAATAATAACAAATTATTATATTAAATAAATTTCTACAATGGTTTTAAATAAGGCACCTCGGTATCCTTTTTTACAATTTCACCGCTAGTTTCAATGTTGTGCTTTAAATTTTGAGTTAGTTCAATCATTTCATTTGTAACATTTTCCTGTAATAATTTATGATACTTGACTATGTCATCGAAATTTTTACCAGAATGAAGCTTTTTGGTTTTGCCTTCATTATCATCGCTGTTCTTAAAAAGTTGTTGTTTGATTTCTTGCTCACATTTAGCAATTTTCTTGAGATGGATAGTTTTGGTGCGATTTCTTTTGTGAGTATTGTCTTCGCCTGACATCAAAGCAGGTAAAGAATTTATTGCTTTATATTGATCAAGCACAGTGTCTTTTGACTGAGCGTCAAGTAAACTTCTAAAAAATTGAGCCTTTTTCTTAGCAGCAAACAGTTCATCATTTCTATAAAAACTATTATAATAGTAAATGATAAAACAAATAAAATATTTGACTTACAAATTTCCGTTATTTGCTTCTTCTTCGTCTAGCATTTGAAAGATAGCTATCAGATACTGTAAAATTTGAAAGTATTGCATGAAACACCAAATAAATATAAATTCTAAATAATAAACCTGTTCCAGTCTCCAGTCATAATTGTTGTTAGTTTGAAAACGATTTTCGTATTTGTCAATTAGGTTGACAATGTTTATATGATTTTTGCTTTTGCAAACCATTTTGTGCAGAAATTGCCAAACATTCAAGATTGCTTCAATATCGTCTTTACGTTACTGAGTTTTTTGAGTTCGTTTGAAATTGCTGTGTTACGTGTAAAGTTTACACTGTATTAGTGACTGTAAACGAAATGTAGCCTAAATAGTAAGATATGTAGAAATAGTCGCATGAGTAAAACCGTTGATTGATCGCGTTCGTGCTTGCGAGTGTTCACTAATTTGGTCAGCAGCATCAATTCACCGAGTTTGCATCCGATCATTTCCTCCACCCATCATGTCGGTATGTTCATTCTGTTTAATATTTTACTTTTCATCTTTTATATTTGTATTTTAATATGTTCCTAAATAGACTTCAAATGTGGAAAACCTTGCCCCGCATGTTATCAGACGAGTTACCAAAGAACTAGCTGAACTGGTCACAAAACCTCCTGAAGGAATCAAAGTCATTCCAAATGATGAAGATGTTTCCGATATTCAAGCAATTGTCGAAGGCCCTGGTATTGTTCTATTATTTGTATGAGTGTAATTCATTTCAACGTATACTCATTTGGGTTTTAGCTGGCACTCCATACCATAAAGGATATTTTAGAGTTAAACTCGTCTTGGGCAAAACGTTTCCAGTTTCACCACCAAAAGGATTTTTTATTACGAAAATTTTCCATCCTAACGTTTCTAGAAATGGCGAAATTTGTGTGAATACTTTGAAGAAAGATTGGAAAGAAGATTTAGGGATTAAGCATGTTTTATTGGTATTTGTTTTGTTTTGAATATATATTTTATACTAATATTTTTATTTTAGGTCGTAAAGTGTCTACTTATTGTTCCGAATCCCGAATCAGCTCTAAACGAAGAAGCAGCCAAGCTTCTTTTGGAACACTATGATGAATATTGCAAAAGAGCAAAAATGATTACTGAAATTCACGCTAAACCTTTAGAGAAAGAAAAATTGGAAGGACTAACTGATTCAACTTATTCATCTAATAATCAACTTTTTAGTCGGAAACAACCAGAAACTGATAATAGCGGTCCGGTTCCAAAGAAACAAGCAAACAATACTAACAATATTCGATCGACATTTGGTCTAGTTAAACAAACTAACAAAGATAAGAAAAGAACCTTAAAAAGGTTATAACAGAGGTTAATTTTATTAGGATTATTTCATCTTTACAGACTTCATTTTATAACTATATTGCATTTGTAATTATTTTACTAGTTATTTTTAAATTTATTTATATTTGATAAATATCTGCATCTGGATAATAAAAGAGTACAAACAAATAAGGAGAATTATTGAATTGGCCTAAATGACTGCATTGAAGGTATTCTCGGAGGAACTGTGGCAGTGGCAGTCCAGCCCACCAAGCGAGCAGCTGTGTCTGTGTGCATTGCTGCAATTGCATGTGCGCAGTGGTCTCGACTCACATCAACAAAAGGCTGTCATTGCAAATTGCTAAAGCTGCCACCAACCTCGACCCATCTGGATACGATCCACAGTGGATTCAAAACCGCGCATTCACTCAATCTATTGCGAGCATCAACTCTGGGCCACTACTTTAAGTGATTTTCCTTTCGATCTTTGTTACTTTCCCGGTAAAACTGTTTCGTCTACGGAATTTTGGAAGCTTTGGGCATTCGAGCTCTAATTCGAAGAGCCCAAAGTCAAAGTCTAAAGAGAAATCTGACTGCGAAATGAGACATGAAATGAATGCTAATGAACTGAAAGATGAAGGCAATAAGTACTTCACACTTCATAAGTACGATGAAGCTATTGTCTTCTACACTAGAGCTATTGTATGTATAAAACCTTGAAATTCTTTCAAACAACTAATAGCTTATTTATTTTAAAGACTCTCAATTCATCTACTTCAACATATTACACAAATCGAGCACTTTGTTATCTTAAACTGAAAAATTGGGAAGCTTCTTGTGATGATTGCAAACGTGCTCTCGAGATTGAGCCAAATTTAATCAAAGGACATTTCTTTCTTGGACAAGCTTTGCTCGAGTTGGATCATTATGAGGAATCTATAATGCATCTTCAAAGGGGTAATAAATTACCATTTATTTGTTTGCGTGTTTGTTATATTTCTTTCATTTGTTTGTTTAGCGTTGGATTTGTCTAAGGAAAGTAAACGTAACTATGGTGATGAAATAGCATATCAAATGCGTTTGGCTCGTAAAAAACGTTGGAGTATTTTAGAGGAAAAGCGCATTAAAGAAGAAATTGAGCTTCAAAGTTACCTCAATGGACTCATTCATCTAGATAAAGAAAGGGAACTAGACAAACTTCGAGATGACATTAAAAATAATGTTATAACCGACGATAATGTAATTCAAAATCTCGAACACGTGATTAACAGCACTTTTGATGAGCGAATTGTTGCAGTCAATGATTTATTTGCTCAGATTGATGACAAAAGAAAGGTATGTCGTTTTGTCTTTTGTGTGTTACATTTTGCTCACATTATATTTACAGAAACGAGAAGTACCCGACTACTTATGTGGCAAAATCAGCTTTGAAATAATGCAAGACCCAGTCATTACTCCCAGTGGTATTACTTATGATCGCAAAGATATCGAAGAACATCTTCAGCGTGTAGGACACTTTGATCCTGTCACTCGAACAACGCTTACTTCTGATCACTTGATACCTAATTTAGCAATGAAAGAAGTGATTGACAACTTTATTCTAGAAAACGAATGGGCTAATGATTATTGAATCACTTGGGAAACTTGTGCTTTCCGTCATTAGATCCATATATATATTTGGCATCAGCTATTTTACTATTAGCTCGTGTGCCTTTAAAGAATTCTTTATGCAAATTCATTTAGAGACTGACTGGCATGGTGCATTCGGAAGAGACCCTAGTTTTGATTTTGTATGAATTATTTTATGCAAAGTGTGAAATATTCTCTGTTTATTCATTTACTATTGTTGATTGGATTTCCCCTGAATAAAGCAATGTTTACTTGCCAAAAATCACCATGGCAACCGACGACATTGAGTCCCTCTAACCTATACAAATTTCAATTCTCTGAATCTGCTAATCAAAAAGATGACTTTGTTTCATCTAAGAGAGCTTTGGTCAACCAACTGTGGTAATAACGAAGAATTTGACAAGACATCAATTTGTATTTGCAATATTGATAACAGCGCGTCGGGAAATGGTGAAATATATTATCTGTTACTTTATTTAATTATATTCATTTATGCTATTTTAAGATAAAATTGTAACCGCAAGTTTCGACGGAATTTTACGGATTTTTAAAGTATCTTCAAGCTTTAAAGTAAATTCTGATCAAAATGAACATAACCAAGCTTCGGACATGTTACTGGAGGTCGACTTTAAAGAGCCGATTTTGCAGATTGCCTCTGGATTACTATTGGCGTCAAGCAATATTCAGCTTGCTGTTTTACACCCTACCCGATTCTGCGTTTACTCTATTTCTTGTAATTACTACTCGATAATAATATGTGCTAATCACCATTACCCAATAGCTATCTCTGGAGCCACTGAACACGGAACTTCATACAACGTTTTGCTTATTTACGAACACTTTTTTGACTACAAAGCCGTGAATCTTTTACTGGGGTCATTTGGACAAATCAAAGGTTTTTCTCATTTGTAGCTTTATCATAAAGTTTATGCTAACCTAATCTATTAGGAAAAGAAATAGTTTGCATTCAGAATGGCAATTCTAATTTGAATTTCTATGAAAATGAAAGTTTCTCTTTCAGTTTTGCCCGAAACAACGAGCCTACCAACAAATTTCCCACGGAATTGGCATATATTCCAAACAAAGATATGATCATCACCACCGATAATCTGTACAACATCGAGTGTTATCGATATCAAGAACTGGCTATGTCAAATTTGGCATTCAAAAATGAAGAAAGCCGAATTTCTGAAGAAAAGCGGCCGATCACTGCCGAGTGGACATATTCATTTGGCGAGAATGTTCTTCACATTGAGACAGTTTGTCTCGACAAATGGTACGTGGTACTGTTGGGTGAACGAAATCTTTGTGTTCTGCGAGAGAATGGCTCTCTTTGGTTTGTAAAAAAATTCGAGGTCAGTCCAAGTTGTATGTGCTCGTACGCCAATGAAACTAAAGACTCATTGGTGACTATCGTCGGAACTCACATGTTCAATTTGCTCATCTATCAAAACGATTGTCTCAAGTGGGCTACCAAAATCCCTTTTGTTCCTGTCTGCATTCGTAGAGGCAACTTTGCTGACATTTCAGGCGCTTTGGTTTTACTTTCAGACGACGGAAATCTAATTGTTGGTTACTTAGGCACCAATCCTTCATTGAAAATAATTTCTATGCCTTTGCTAAACGATGCGTCAAACTCGGACCGAATTACAGAAGAGCTAAAGGAGTTGAAGAAAATAGTGAATACATACAATTTGGAAGGCAGTAAAAACACCGAACAAGAAAATAAATTGGCATGTTACCTCGACATGAACTTGCTTAGTATGGAGGTAATCAAAGAAGATTCTTTTGCACTGGTTGTTATACTCGAAATTTCTACTTTGATCCCTTTGAAGGAAGTGAAAATATCCTTTTATCCTAATGATTTTTTTGAAATCACTCCTGATAAGTGCATCTTGGCAGAAAATTTAGAAAAGTCTCTTAAAATGAGATGCATTCTCAAGCCAAAGTCAAACTTGGCACTGATTAGTAAGATCAAATGCTGTATAATTCTTAAAAAGGACAATATTGTCAGGATGGTAAACAAGTGGGTTCGTTTGCCATTTGAGCAGCTAGTACAAAAAGACATTCCTCCTAAATTGCATAAACATTCTGTGAAACTTGTGTTGGAAAAGACATTTGAGGATAAAGCAACTTTGGATGTGCTTTTCGAGGAAATGTCTGCACCTAGCTCGGAAGTGTCGTTCTATTTCAAAACCAATCCTCAAATTGAGGCATCAATTCGGATAACGGTAGAGGAAAATATAATCTACCAAGTGGAAAGTAATCACATCTGCGGGGCTTATAAAACATTAAAAGAATTACTCCGAAAAATTCAAGTGAAGTCGATTCATTTCAAATTAGTTTCGCTTGTGGTTAACTTTCATCCCATCGACAGCTTATGTGTTAATATTGATAATCGATTGAAACATCGTAATGCCCTCACTTCATACCAAAATGAGCTGGACAAATTTTCTCAGCATTATCGCGTTTTACAGAAACGCATTCTAGTTAAACTCAAGGATAAAAATCCATCAACTCTAAGTAACTTTGAAAAGTTATTAAAAACCATACATTCCAAGGTAAGAAAGCTATGTTAAATAGAGTTATAAATATAGAATAATCTTAATGCTACTTTCAGATCAACGACAATGTTGATAAAATTGAAGGGGTTCAACAAGCTCTGGAAAATCAGAATTACCTTATTTGGTCTCAACTGAAAACATTAAAGTTGTTGCTCAAAACTACATCGAAACAAGAAAAAACAAAATTTGAGCAATTCCTTAAACTTATATCGATTCACCAAATGAGTGACTTCTCGAAGGTTAACATTTCAAATTTCAATCGTTCATTTATAATTGATTTTTTTTAGTAGAATTGGGAAGAACAGCTGGAATTGAATTTGCTCGAAATAATGCAGCTTGATAGAGATATATCAAGTTTAACAAAGGTGATCGATTATGAACAGAAAAGAATGCAAAATTGCCACACTCTACAAGTCACTCTGCGAAATGCATTTCAAATGTATTGTGACCAAACTGGCTGTCCAATACAAATCACCTAACTGTTAAATTTTAACAGCTAAAACATTGTCAAAATGCATGTAAATAGTCTAGACATAAGTTACTTATGATAATCATGAATCATGATTATAATACCATGGATGGTAATACAGACAAAATTGAGTTATAACTATATTGAGATACAATCATTGTACGAATTTGGCATTTTGATCGTCAAGCCGGCAATAAAGTTGTTGATGGATTTAGTTGTGCAGCAATGCCATTCTGTATTGTATGACCTAACCTTCCATAGGCGAAACTCTCTTATGTGAATAGACCCTAATAACGAAAATGGGTGCGGCTCGACCCGTTCAGTTAGCGTTTTGTTTTGCTGTAGTGCTCGGCCTGCACAGACACGGCACCTGTAATATGGCGTCCTGCCCCAGCTGCACCAAGCTGCTTTGTGTCCGCGTTTGACTTTCAATTTGAATTTGTACCAGTGTCCCGACCCAATATTCTTATCTTCAGTATAGACAATACATCGAATTGACTTAATCATCTATGAATCATGACCGAACCGTTCACCGAGGCAAACGTTGAGTCGGTTTCTTCAAACCAGCCAACTGAAATACCGCTCGACCAGCAGCCAAATTCAACACAAGAAAACTCAATTGACGTGACAAATGTGTTACCTTCAAACTTCACATTTAATGGAGATCAAATTGCAATCGATTTGCAGGATTTGAACGATAGCAACCAATTAGTTGGATCTGATGGACAAGTTTATATATTAGTTCAAAATGAAAAAGGAGAGTATTTTTTCTCGCCTGAAAGCGATAGCACTCTGTTAAACCAAGCTGAAGGTGTCCAAATTTCCTCGCATACTACAGGAACAGAAGTTCATCTAAACGACAATCCTGATGATATTGAATATAAATCTGATAAAACTAGTGAAGATGTAAATTTACAAAAAGACGAAATTCACCAGAATACTGATAGTGTTGAACTCTCTCAAGACAATGTTAATGTGGCCAGTGATATTCTTGTCAATGAAAATCAAACGGTAGTTGATAATCTTCGAGTAGTAGAAGATGCTCTTCACAACGAAATGACCAATTCTGAATTTGAAAAGCAAAACAACTTGCATTCTGAAGAAGCAATAGTATTGGATACTAGTGTTTCTGTACCAATAGAAAAACCCAATAATCAATCGGATCTCATATCAAAACAAAACAATTTAATTGAACCCCCAAATGTAACGAGTAAAAATGAAAACAAACCTTTGAGTTCACGAGATACTACATCATCCGTTTCCACCAAAAATGCTACTAACACATATAATATCACTCAGGATTCATTTGGTTCGCTTTTAGGCAACTTTGTTAACAACTCTCAACTTGCTAATTCTCCAAAAACCTATAGTCGTCCAAAAAACATCCAGTGGATAACTCCTAATCTTAAACCTAATGGTATTGATAATACTGACGATTCCATTATTCAAAAAGAGGTTTTGACTACAACCATCGAAATAGCTGAGACCTCTGATGATTTTGATGAACTTTCCCCTCAAAAATGTAAAGAGGAAAATGACCCTGTGAAGATAAATGAAAAAGTTGTAAATAACTTGAGTAATTCAATTGAAAAAGTACAAATTGAATTGAATGATCGCAAAATAGAGACAAATTTTGATTCTGTTCCAACTGTTACTGAAATAAATCCAAATGTCAATATAGATGATGAGGAAAAGAGGGCAGATGAAACTTCAGAAGAAAACATTTTGCCCCAAAGTGAGATGACTCAAAATAATAAAGCAAATGATTCTCAACCACTGATTCTAAACACAATTCTTGAAAGTGAATCAAAACAATTAACTGACTTAGAAGAATCTGTATCTCATGCGAATAATATTACAAATGATGTTAGTTCTACCAGACGAGGTCTTAGAGATCGCAGAAGTTCGTTGAAAAATGAAGTCAAAGAGACGAAATCGAAATTTGTCACTGAGGAAAACAAAAAACGAACACGGACAAATGAACCTAAAGAAATGACAAAGAAAACAAATGATATATCTTTAAACAGCCTCAGTTCTCAGACTAAACTCCGAAAAAATATCGATTTTGAAGAAAATGATCTTGACGTAGTCATGTTAGATGAAAATGACATTGAAGCGAAATTTAAATTCAAAGACGTTCGTGATGCAATGTTTTTTAATGATTATAAGGTGAATGAACTTCATGTTCATATTCGCATTCAGCCTGAAGAACGAAATGAATTGAAGAAAGCAAAATATTTTTGCGTTAATTGTGGATTTGAATCATTGTCTATATACACAAACCGTAATCATCAAGAGTCATGCTTTAAATATTCCGATTCATTTTTACATGCCGATCATACATCCACGAAACCTTTAGGCAAAATTGAAAAAATTACTTACAAACCTCTTGATTTAAATTTTCCACCTCTTCAAATTGAGTCTAATTGTATTACTTTTAATGAAAAATATGACCTTTCAGATTCAGATTCTGGAAACGAAGAGAATTCTATTGAACCACAAAGTTTGGATGGTTTTAAAGAGAAAGACATTGTTTGGGTCAATTCTGTAGAAGAACTTGGACCTTGGCCTGCCCTTATCATGAAAATTCTTCCGGACGAAAGAAAACTTTCTGTGAAACTAATTGAATATTCTGCTAAAAAGAAAAGGTTACTTTACTTTACTTTACTTATCTATATAACCTACTAACAATTTCGGTTTTCTAATATTTTCACGTATAGTTTCAAAATTGATGTCAAGGCTGCAGTTTCATACAACGCTGGTATTCGCGATAAGAAAATAAAATGGCAAAATGTTGAGTTAACTAAAGCTTGTTCAAAAGCAGACGAGTACGTACGAAAGAGGACTTTGAGTGATGATACAAACGATAGCATAAATCCTGATAAGTTTTTCAACTTTACAAAAAAATTTGCACCACTAAATACACCTGTTGCCAACAACGTTCAAAGTGAAAATGATAGAACTTTTTCAGGACAGGTTCAGGATCAAAATATACAACTTGATAGTTCGAGAATATCAAATTTTATTAAATCAGGCGATGCTGACAATCATATTACTAGCTTTTGTAACGAAGGCAAGTACAGGGAGTATCAAGAAAATGTCGATCAATATCTAAGATCTAGTATTTTTGGGCCTGTCAAAGATGAAGACCAACAAGAAGAAATTGTAAATCGTTGTAAGGCACATGATAAACACGATAATATTGACTTCGTATTGAATGTTTTAGTCCCACAGGTATTAATGGTAATAATATTTTGAACCTAACTAATTCTTTTGCTTTCAGGCGATTATTAAGGCCATCTCAAAAATTTATCAGATTGATAAGGCGAGAGCTGAACGAATCTTCGATCAAGAATCTACCAAGCAGCCATTGAATGTCGAATTATTGTAATTAATAATTGCTCACATATAGGCAATATTTCCGAGTGTACATTTTATTTATTTTTATACTTAAATTTTTAGAAATTGTAATTATTTCAGTGCGCCATTTGTAAGTTTTTAATCATTGTTTAAGATTACATTAATACATGACCATACATAAATTAGCATAGAATAAACATTTTTTTGTATTGCAGAAATTGTCAATACTATTTCGGGTTGATACTTTCAAAGTCTTTCTCGCTAAAAACGGATCCTTTTGTTTTGATGGGCTTGTTGCCTAAAGATATTTTATCAGGATCGTGCTTAAAAAATTTCCGCTTTAAATTTTTCAAATTTGGCAGATGTTTTTCATGAGAAACCCTGAGAGCCTTATATAAATCGATCTGAGAATTGTTCGAATTCTTCTTAGATTTCTTCTTGCCCTTCCTCGCTAATTATAAATTAAAATCAAAACGATTATCAAACAAATAAATTATACATTTTCCAATAAACTTACACAAATGCGTTTCACCTAGGCTAATTTTGATTGATTTTGCTGGAAATGAAATAAAAATTTAAATTTTGAAATTGTAAGGGGAACAAAACTTACTTTTGAGAGAGTCATCTTTACTTTCAAAACTCTCCAAGATATCTTTTAATACTTTTTTAGACATTATGGATATATAAATTAATTGATAACTCGTGGGTCGCGTACCATAAATTCCAGTTTCAACAAAAGCAATTGAATATGTAAGCAACTTTCTTGCAAACACACGAGCAAAAAGCGTAATTAGGAAACAAATTTTATAACTTCAAAATTCTAAGTTAAAATGAATATCATCAAACAATGAGAGTAGCGTGGTGAATGTTTTGGTTGTAGGCACTATTTGCAAATGGGCAATACCGCACTTGAAAATGTATTCAATTCATATATGAGGTAATGTGGCATATCCAAGTATTTTAGCAAAACATTTTGCACTTGAGTTTGGTAACTTTGGTTGTGTGACTCATTTAATTCGACCTTGCTTTTCTCCTTCCATCATTCAATTCATTTCATCGATTAATAATGAGCTTAGACTGATATGTCAACTTTAAGACATTGTCTGAGCTTAGTTAGAAACAAATTGTTTAAAGTTAAACTACAAATTATTCCAATGCGAACAATGGCTTCTGGGCAAAAAACTAAAATTGCTGTTATTCAATTGAATTCTACCGAAGACAAACCATCAAATTTTTCTATTGCCAAAAGATTAATAGAAGATGCGTGTAAGGATGGTGCAAAAGTGGCCTTTTTGCCTGAATGTTTTGATATGATTTGTCCATCAAGAAAAGAAACAATTGAAAACGGCGAATCGATAGATGGAAATACTGTCAACAAGTACCGAGAATTAGCTAAAGTAAACAAGATTTGGCTTTCCTTGGGTGGGTTGCACGAAAAAGATGTAAAATCTGAAGATAACCGATTGTTTAATTCACATATTATTCTGAATGATAACGGCGATATTGTTTCCATTTATCGCAAAGTGCACTTGTTCAATTTAGACATTCCAGGTACTCGTCTAGTTGAATCTGAATTTTCTCAACCTGGAAATGTTGTTTTGAAACCAATTGACTCACCTTGTGGAAAGATTGGCCAAGGAATTTGTTATGATCTAAGATTTGCTGAATTTGCAATTTCTTTAGCCAAAGGGGGAGCTGACATTATTTCTGTATGTTTTATTTATTATTGAATTGAATATCAGATGTTTTTTAATTAATATGAATTTTATAGTACCCTTCTTCATTTACCGTTCCAACCGGAAAAGCTCACTGGGAAATCTTATTGCGAACACGAGCAATTGAAACGCAATGTTATGTGGTTGCTGCCGCCCAGGTTGGTGCTCATAATTCAAAGCGATCTTCATTTGGAAATTCTATGATAATTGACCCTTGGGGAATCGTATTGGCTCATGTTTCCGAAGACAAACCAGGTTATGCTACTGCTGTTATTGATTTTGATTATCTCAAAGAGGTTCGAAATCGCCTGCCTGTATGGACGGATAGAAAACCAGACATCTATGGATACATTGTACCTGCATATAAAGAATTTAACTCAAAAAATGAACATAGAGATGCATTCAATTTTGGTAATACTGCCGTGGTACAACCTTATCAAATTTTTTGTCAGACCTCTTTTTCGGTTGGCTTTGTGAATCATCGGCCTGTTCTTCCTGGACATGTTTTGGTATCTCCTCTAAGACCTGAAACTAAGCGAATGTCAGATCTATCTCAGGCAGAAATGTTCGATTTATTTTCTTTAGTGCAAAAAGTCCAAACTGTCATTGAGAATATTTACGGTGCCAATTCATCTACTATCGCAATTCAAGACGGAATCGATGCCGGTCAGTCTATTGAACATTTACATGTGCACATTCTTCCAAGAAAAAGTACGGATTTTGGCGGTCATGTTGATGAAATTTATGCCCGTTTGCAACAACATGATAAGTCAGGTAATCCATTCAGTTTGAGACTTCTCACCATTGAAGAGATGACTGCTCAGTGCAATACTTTAAGAGAACGCATTTAATAAGTTCTATTATTGAGTACATGATTTCCAAAGTGATTCTATTGAATCAAAACAGTTCGTATTTTACACTATCTGAGATAATTTGATGCAGATTAAACAATTCCAAAACAATATAGTTACATTGAAAGCACTAATTTGGACAATTCTTGTCACAATGGATGAATTAGTGAAACTATTAATTGACATTGATTGAACAAGCAGGATATTTCAGTTCCGTATGCATTGAATTGCACTTCAGTTCATGGGAGCAGGGAATCATGGCCGTCGATGTCAGACGATCAATCAGGCTCGTTAGTGTTAGAGAAGGGACCCAAACGTGCTTGAGCTAGTGAAACGAGTTGCCTCGCGCAACCATACAACTGGTTGAATGTTCCCACATTTTGTGAAGACAACACAGAACGACCGAATTAACTAGAAGATTTATAACGTTCATTGTGTCATACAAGTTTCGCTCACTCAGAAAAAGGATTTATGTACAAGAAGCTAATCCATGAATTACTGTTGGAAGCAGAATTGATCAATTTATCAAAAATATGGCATGGAAACAATCTCACTCTCACAGTGTTATCAGATTTCAATTTCAATTGTCAGTTGCAGTTTTCAAAGAGATGTACTGTTGCCATGACCAACTCATGCAATTTTACATGTTATAACATTAAAGGGGAAATGTTTGGGTGAAACAAATTGAAATTCTGCCGAAGAGTTGTTGGCAAGCACTCGAACTATAATGAGACACCTGTTGCAGGTAAGTATGATGTCAGTAAGGTCTGTTCGATAAATGATGCTTCGTACTGCAAATGATGGCACTAAAACGAGTGCCAAGCCATGCAATGCTGGTTCAACATTGCCAGTGGCCTTCTAACTGACTGACTGCCAAACAGCGGGTGGTGGTCGAATTCATGCAAAACACAAGATGTGCCCGGTGTTTGCCTTCGTGCGGACATCGACGAGATTAATTCGAAGAATATAAAATCAGAAAAGTGTGCATTAGCCAATGCTGCACTGACAGCATGACGATTGATGTACCGCCTGATCAGTGTCGTTTGCAATACAATTGTGAGCTGATTCAGGGTTCATTTATTCTTTGCCCGCGCATAATAAATATTGCGTCTCGATTTATATTGAAATGATCTAATAAAAGGCAACAAGCAATAATACCTGCTGCTGCATAATATCTCAAATGTCAATACACTAGAATCTAGTGACTAGATACTAGTACCAACTTGGTCGCTATAAAGACGTTCCTACAGCTGTGTGTATGAATCATTGGATGCAGTGCTTCAATGATTCTTACAACAAATGTTCATGTGCTTAGAATCATTTGATGTCTAAAACTGTGAGTCACGTACTTCCGAATCAGTGCACTTTTATTAGCTTTAACACGATTATCAAATTTGGTAAGTCACTATGCAATTAATTAGGCCTGACCAGCATTATTTGCATTGTTAATGCCGTACAGTGTGTTCTTTTCATTACGTACCCGCACAAGACTCTTCACAAGCAAAGTCGCCAGTCGGGTCCAACAGGTGTGTCGACGCTGTTTACCTCGATCAAGCAACTTTCGTTGATAGTTAATCCGCAATTTTTAATTAAATTCCGACAGAAATAAATAAGCTCGATGCGCGATGCAAAGTGTGTGATAAAGCTGGTGAGATGACCGAGGTGAGATGTGCAAAAGAGTTCTCCTCAGTGCACTGCATGCTCGGTGTTATCGGTGCGATCAGTGGCGCTTTGTTGCGTCACTGGTCATTGTGCTTGGCGGGAGCTGTTTAATTTACGACTCTGCCTGCCATCTAATAAGTGAATAACGATTCGCACCAAAATATGCAGAGGTCAGGCGTAATTTATTCTATCACTGATGGTATTAACGGTCGAGATTTAAGTTTTAATTAGAAAATAAATTATTTATTTATATTACACAGAACATCGAGCGATGACCGGTTTATTATGTTTGGTGGAAAAGTGCATGTCCATTTGTCGAGCTCACTTGCCAGGATTGAACTGGGCCCGGCAGTGGGCCACTTGCTTGAGCACCTGTGTGATTCTTCTTCTCAAAGTGACCAAGTTGGCCTTTGGCAAAACGGCAGTGGTCAAAGTTGAAGAGCCGAGTACGTATTGGCGGTAACGTGCAGATAGAACTGAGGCAAACTCCTTCTCATTGAGACTGTGCAATTTCTCGAGTTGACTTATTGTGGACTGACGAAAGACACAAACAATGTCTAGTAGAGATCTGTGAAGTGATTCGTACTTCTTCAGTAGGCGATAGCCGTGAAAGAGACCAGACTCGTTGTCGAGGAATAGCAACAAATTGGACTGCTCTTGACGGAGCAAATTGTGCGCCGGACTGTCCATCATTTGGGGATTCCAACGCTCATTAATCATGTTATTAAGCATTCGGTCAAGATTTGCAGTGAGATAGTCAAGAACAATCAAATCCGACCATTGGACTAGTTCGATGAGCTCGTCGGTGCTAAGATGACCGAGGTCTTCCCACACAGGATACAGACGTCGACGGGAGGTGCGAAGTCCGTTTGGAATGTATGCAGCTTTCAGGTGGTCCACGAACTTGGTCAAAACCACCGGCTTTGCCTCCCACTGTGCTTGTTTCAATTTAGCCTTCACTTTGGGCCAGCGAAATTCGACACTGTCCGGGGTCCCAAAGAACACAAGTGCCGATGAAGGCACGTTGGAAATCTGCAAAATTCGAGACAACAAGAAAGAAACAAACTCTCCTTGGATTTGGTCGTTGTTTTTCCGGTACCGAGCGCACACTTTGTCTCCATTTTCGAAGGTAAGTAAACGGTTTTGCATGCGACCGCAACCACTCTCAACTCGGACTACACTGCGATTGTATAGTGAACTTAACCATTCGAAGTCATCATTGGATGTGAAGCCTTTTGGCCGAAAAGACTCGACTATTGTTGACCAAAAAATCCCACTTTGAATGTATTCTGACAAGTATTTAGCAGACTGACGAGTTGAATCCAAGGGCATAGTAGCACTCGGTTTTCTTTTGATATTATCCAACTCAGTAATATTCCGTCTAAACGGCACGTGAGACTTGTGTTTGCGTGATTGACTAAGAATAATATCTCGCTTCTGCTGTCGCATTGACTTGATGGCTTCTTTGAGATGTGTTATATTTGACTGTATGATCGGACGACCTTTGTTGGTATTTGTTTGTATCGTTTTTGAGCTATTTGTGTGGCTCATATATGCAGAGGGACAAAGCACTCCTAGAACTATCACAAGACTGATCACAAGTACCAAAGTGAAACGCATTTTGAGGGATAAACTCGTGCGCACCAATCGGTCCAAACTCTGTCTCACACACAGCCAGTAGAGTTTCAATTCGGCGACCTTCATCAGGCCGTTTAGTCAATAGATAATTGGTACTTGCTTGTGGCGCAATGAATGACTTGGTGGAAGTGGTCACGCACGTGTGCCAGTGGCATCATAATCACCATTTGCCACTGCACCAGTGTGACCATTAATTAGTGAACAGTAGCGACATAGAACACTGAAAGGGCTGCACAGAAAGTATCATTTGGTCAGATGACCTGCCGGTTGATGCGAAGTGAAAAGAAGCAAAGTCCGATGAGTGGTGGAGAACAGTAGAAAATACGTCTAGCTTGTGCAATTCTTAATCGGCGACTAATCTGGTCGCAATGGAAGCAAGTCAATTTATATAAATTATGTATGTGCCGTATACAGTCGTCGTGTCTAGAGCTTGCCATCGGCAGAGGATTATTCATTGGCTATTTAGATGGTAGCGCTAAAAGTGCATGAATTTGCTGTCCTCTTTGCTGCATTCGAGAAGGGAGTTCCTCTACTTGATACTGGCAATAGTCGGACAGTTGAATTGCCCCCACTTGCTACCTCGCAGCTCAGACAAAAAGAGCGAAAGGAATTTTCATTCAATAAAGACGCAAATAGACGCACCTTGGCACTCCGATCAAAGGTGCAAAAGTGTTCAGGTGCGCGAGCGAGCGAGGTGCCGGACAGACCGAGGCGGTCTTCATTGTGGCTCGACAAACAAGCCACTGCTGGCCACTAGTTCACTCTCTGCGCGCCTCATTTATCTGCTGCTTCTTGTTTGTCTATCAATGGAAATGAGCCTCACACCAAGGAGCCGATTTGACTGGCTAGGTCTTGTCGTTGATCGAAGCTGTCTTGGTGGCAATTAATTGGCTTCAATGTCATTCAATAGATTCACACCGACCACAGTGGTCGTATTGACCAGGTCGTCCCTTTCAATGCGGCAAATTCCTGTGCGTATTTACAAACGAGATTATTTCGTGCAGACCAACTGCCATGTCAGCTGTGCAATCTTTGTGAGCGACCATCAGGTCGATCTGTCACGACAAGTAACTTAATGCGACAAGTGATCGGTGTCATATGAATCGCAAGTTGAGCGATCGTTTTTGCTCATTTTAGTTTAAATTGAGCTTAGTCAAACAAAAGACAATGGAGGCTTCCTCACAAGCAGTGACTACGGCTGACCATTACACAAACGAATCATTCGATGTGCCATATCTGCAATGGTTCATTGATATGGTACAGATATCATATATGGTAGAAAGACGTTCTGAATGGACATTATCAAACGAAAAATGAGCTCGAAACTTGAAATTTTCAACGATTACAAGTAATGTTATCAGTGCAAAGATATCAGTTTGTTAAAATATTATCGGCATGATTAACTGAGCGAACTGTATCAGTGGTAATTTGTATCAAAGTTGTCAAGTTGTTCCAATATGGATTATGTGTATGCAACAAACATGTTGAACAAAGCTTAAATTTTAAAAATATCCTATTTTTGAAATTAAAAAAAAACTTTAAACCATAAGCATCAGCAATCAGCAAGTAATTTGAATAACCGCCGTAAGCTCTGATTGAAAAACGATGTAAGACATTATAATGTGTAACTTTTATTTTGTGATGTACTCTATTTTTGAAATTAACAACACAATACGTAGTAGACGGTTAATTAAACATTCAAGAGTATTTAGATATACGATACAACCGGATATGTCCTGCATGATTGTAATTGATCAAAATGGCAAACCAGAGCATCGAAAGAATAGACAAAATGGTCGACAGGAGAAAAGTGGCAACATAATAAACATAATAAATGATTTTGATGTGGTTTTAATTATTCGACTGGGGGATGCAAAGTCTGACGATCCCTAACAAAAGCTACTAACAAACGAGAACGGTTGCTTTAATTATTTGCTCGTATTCATTGCGAGCCATGATAATAACGCTTCAGGTTGCCCACTTCTAAGTTTGATTTCTACTGACTTGACTAATGCTTTAATTCTAAACAGGAATTGCGGTACATATATCATCTAGCTCAGTTGCTTCTTTTGCTCATGACTCATGAGTCATGAGACCATTGACGGCCAATTGACAATTGTCGCGATATGGCTTGTCTCTAAGAGATACATAAACAATGAATATCGTATCTTACATATTGTAATTAGTATATTAACCATAAAGTATTGCCTTCTGAAATATATCAATGTACAAATTCGCATAAAATTCCATTGTGACACTAGTTGCACTTGGGTTGAAACTTTGTCAAGCGCAATTTGCCCCGAAAGCTACAACTAGGAAATAAACCTAAAATTCTTGGACTGGCCTGCAAATATTTATATGGAGACATTAGTTTCATTTCGGAAGGATGATTTTTGTAGAAATATTGAAACTATCAAAGAATTTAAAAATGGAGACATTTGTGTGGCAACCACCTTCAGGGGATTTGTCCATTGTGTATGTACATAACGTTATATGCACAGCAGCAGGCATAAGTCAATTGATGGCCACCTTTAAATATTTGATACAGCAAGAAAATCTGCTAGGCAGAGGGTAATTGCTCACTCAAGGCTGATCGAACAATCGGGAGTGCTCCATCGAGTATCGTATGTTGCCGGCCGACCTAGAGGTCATCTGTCTGTCGCACGGGCACGTGACGTGACCCATTCGCTATAGGCAAGGCCCTTTAAAGCAAGCAGATGTTTTGGCGAATGGCACCACTACAGTCAATCTTCGATATGGGATTTTATTTAGAATGTGTGACAGTTGGATTTTCTGGCTTGCATTATGTGGACACAATAATCTGTACAGAATGGCATCAATTGTTGAAAGACCACTTTAAAATATATTGTCGAAAATTAACCAAATCAGCAATAGACAAATGATAAGCGAGTTTTGTCAGCACGCTTCAAAAGCAACGCGTGTCTGAACTCAACGGACGCGTGCCTGTCTCGCGTCCCGAGACGACAGCTGCGTTCGATCTAGTTTATTTCCTCGCTAGTCACAATTGCTTGGGACCGTTGCAAATAACCGACCAAATGGAGCACATTTCGTGGTTGGCCTTCGACGAGACAAGTCATTTGTATTTTGAAATTTCAAAAATTGTTCTAATCGAAAGACTTGTTGCTGTCTTATATTATTTCACCAATCATGGTTATCTACGAAAACATTCAGCCTAGCTATGCTATGGATTCTCAACCAATTTATGTTTCTGCCAAGCAAATTCGTAATAGAAAACGTTTTGGAGTGTGTGCTTACCCAGGGAACCATTTTGATCTCGTAAGTTTGTGCTCAATTAATTTCGCAACTTTTTTTTGAAACAATCAAAGCAATTTTTAACCATTGACTTGATAATTTATTTTTGTTTATCGTAGCTAAATCAAGAATCTGCACTGAAAATTTGGCTTAACGAATTACAATCATTAACCGAAGTAGAAAGCTTAAACGCACTGCAAGCCAAATCAGTGGCTACTACTCCCGAGTCATTTGAAGCACTTTCGATTCGCAACGCGCAAGTAGCCATTCAACAGATTCGAAAAAATTCCACGATAATAATTGATGAAATTGATTCTTTGATTGATTCGCTTCCAGTATCAATCGAAGGACTTGGTTATCTTTTGGAAGCTTTTCACGGAACTTATGTAAAAATGCATTCGGTAATTGAAACCTGTCGTCGAAAGGGTTGTGATTATGTTTCTAACAAGCAATTATCATCGGACGTCATAACGATATGCGAACAAACACTCAAGTTCATGAACATTTTTCTTGTTAAAAGTAACGTCAATAATGCACAAATTGAAGCAAATGCGCGTAAACTTAAAGAGAGCTTTGGCGAACTCGTGGATATTACAATCAAAAAAGAATGTTCGGTAAGTTATCGACACTATGTTATTGGTAACAATAACTAAGTATTCTTTATGTTATTCTAGATTCTGGTTGCATCACTAAACAAGAAGACTAGTCATCTCTGTTTGAAATGGTCACTTCTCGCTTTATGGCAGCTCACACAGAAGGATCCATACATGTGTCGCTTATTTATTGAGAACCAAAATATTATACAATATCTGCTTGCAATAGTTCAAAACTATTGCAATGTGTCACTTAAGGAAGTACATCAAATTAAATCTGCTGCTTTGAGAGTTTTAACTTATTTGTGCTCAAACCGAGATGCTATCAAGCACATTTTAAATGAAATCGTCAGCAATAAATGTCTAACCTCCATTGTTCTTGATGAAACTGAAGATGTTATTCTTAAAGAAACTGTTGGCCTATTAGTACAACTAACAACTCCTTTCATCGATAGCAAAGAAAAAACAAATGACACCATGTGGAATGTGACAAGCAAATCATTGATCAACGAATTGGTGCACTGCCTTACTGAGATAATTCGTGTCACTTGCAATAATCAGATATTCTTAATGGCTTCAGCTGCTCTAGCCAACATTACATTTCTGAATACAGAATCACTGGTCAAATTCGACACACTATCTATTTTGGTGAATGCGTCCAAACAGCGACAGGATTTTGACGATTTGCTTCTGAAAGATCAAATAATCACTTTACTTGCAAATGTTTCACAAAAGCACCCACTAGAAGTTGTAAGCAGTGGGGGATTGATATACTTGCTTAACGCACTTAATTCTGAGTTAGATCTGTCCGAAGCAGAAGGCAATCATTTAGCTGTAACACGAATTCAACAAAAAATTGCTGTTGCTTTGGCTCGATTGGGAGCACACAAGAGCACGTCTAAGATTATATACAAATTGAACGGAGTGGCCAAACTTGTGCAGTTGTGTAAAGACGCACGCGAACGAAATTACAGCGATACTGTGTTGCTAGCTTCTATTGCCGCATTAAAGAGAATATCTCAATCCATTGGTCGGGTGCCATTCAAGGAGTTAAATGCTACCGATTTGATCGACCTCAAATTGCAGAACTCCTTCTTTCAATATTCTTCTCGAAACGAATCTTTAGTGTAACTTCTTTTCATTATTTCGATGTTCGTTTTTGCTTTTCTATTACTGCATTTACCTAGTCTAATAAAATAATTTTACAACACCATTTTAATTTGTAATGAATGGAGAATGAGCTAATGGTTTTGTATGATAAGATGAAATGAATAATGCATCGAACGAAGTGATCGAACAATGTCGTTGCGACCAACGATGCATGGCTGCAGGATTGTTTACTCAAATGCAGGTGCAGATCCGTATGATCAGTATGTAACCAAGTAATCAATGGATCAATCCAGTGACGCGATGTTTGTCCACATCCGCGTGGCTGAAATGCTGTCCTAAACGAGATATAACTATAGAAAGACAATGAAACCGACGTAGTGCATCCAGAACAGATATATTAAATATTAAATACTCGTACACAGAGAAATATAAATTTACTCGATTTATAGCCAAAATTATCCAGTTGATGTTATTGCTTCGAAAGTGGTCATGAATCAAGATGAGCACACAAGAGACAAACCACGAGTATTCAACTGAATTGGCTACATTTGAAGACGAGACATATATGTCTACAATCTATGATTGTGTGCAAGATCAATCGGAAACAAAGCCATATATTCATAAAACGAATCATTCATTGGTGGAAGTTAATGAAAAAAATCCATTTAACCCGAAATGTCGAATTCCATTGCCAGATCTTTTTGGACAATACAACTTATTGGACACAACCACTTTTATAAGACGTCGTAACGAACGTGAACGGACTCGAGTAAGAAATGTGAACGACGGATTCGAAAAGCTTAGAAATCACTTACCATTGCTGTCTGATCAACGAGAAAAACGCTTGTCTAAAGTGGAAACCCTCCGGTTAGCCATTTCGTACATCAAGCAATTGCAAGATCTTCTTGATAATACAAGACAAACCAATATGAGATCGAATTATTGATGTTATCAGTACACGGTGTTACTCAATAAACGAGACATAAAACTGTCGATATTCGAAAATTTTCGAAAGCGCTATAAAAATTATATAATCATGCAACGAAAATTATTACGTTAAATTCCTTAAATAATATTTTCAAATAAATTTACTATCATGAATAAATAAATAAATCAATTGGATTTAGCATCCGTTATACAAAACCTTCTCATGAGTGCACTAGAGAACGCGATCAGAAACGTTGAATTATAATTTGAATTGTTCACATTAAATATCGATTGCTTCGTTCATTAGCATCGCCAATGCCACAGCTCCACTTAGTGAGAAGTTCTCACTGCATGAAATATCATTTGTTTTTTTGTTATGATTTTTCGCAAGCCTTCTTTTTCGTCATTTTATTTGTAATCATTTACAACAGTGTAAGGTAATTTGGTCAAAACTAATTTTTCAAATAAATTTCTTGTTGCTCTTTAGGTATTATTTATCCATGGAGAACGAAACTCCTGCAGAAAAAAGAATTCGTCTTCGACGGATGAAGATATTGGCCGATTCCGAGAAACGTTTAAATCGAATCATCAGTGGAAACAGCGAAACTGTGGCTACATCTGACTGTGATAATGAATTAAACGCCAAAATCTCGTTATCTGAAAATCTATCTCAAACAGATCAATCTTTTAATGTAAGTCTTTAACGATGCACTAAAATAATAAATTTTGCATATGAAATTTCTATTTTTTAGCAATTTGGCCCAAATAAAAGACCACAGACATCTACAATTTTACCTCCAAGGGAGTCAGAATCTTTTCCTCGTAAGGTTTCTCTTATATCGTCGCCAATACATTACAAGACGTTGCAATTGTCACAGCAATATAACTCAATGTTAAATCATCATAACATAATCAACCACTTACTTTGTAACTCGTCAGCAAAATTTATGTTCATCCTTGTTTTATTAGCTTTCATAGGGTCTTATTTTAATGTAAACATCCCAATGCTATTTATTTCATATTTATCAATCAAGCATGCCTACAATGGCTTTTACAGAAATGTTTGGCGCGACATCAATCTCAATGTCTTGAAGGAGTTAATTACGTTTGTGTTTTCTTATATAATAGTACAAGTTACAATAAAAGTGGCATCAAATTAAAGTTACAACCAATAATTTTGTTTTTATTACGCATAAACATTGAATAAATTTAAGGTGAATTCTAAACCGTTTTGTGATAATATGACGATTGAAATATAAATGAAGTAAAGCTGAAGTATTGAATAAAAAATTATATCTAGAAAATAATTCATTAGTTAACAATATGAGCTATATTTAATTACCTTATTTGTGTATGCATCAAGGTCGGCGTCCAATTCTGCAGCAGTTGGTTGTTTTCTTTGTCCAGTTCTGAAATCTGTGATTAGTTTTACTTATAAATTTAAAAAAAAAATACCTTGAGGTTCTTGGTCCCATTCGACCACCACGACCACGTCTTGCTCCCCCTCTAGTTGGGGCACTTTGTCTTACATTCACACGACCACGTTGTTGAGGTTTTACGCCGGGTTTTTTGAAACCTTCGCCATTTCCAATTCGAGTGGCAATACTTGCTTTAACTGCGGATGTAACCAATGGTTGGATACTCATTGGGCGGCCTAATATATGATTATATATGGTTACAAGGAGGCTGTTGTTGAGTCGTTTCATCAAAAAAATGGTTCACACGCGTAGAATATCATTTTTGATAGTTCATAGATAGTAATGAATTTAACGCTAATCTTGGAATCTAAACGCGAGTTCACGCAAGAAATTAAGTAATCGAAGAATATTTTTTACCGTCGAGAGGAACTCCATTGTATTTTTTCATTGCTTTGATTGCGTCTGCTATTTTTACAAAGACCACATCAGCTTTTCCTAAAGAACGTCCAGATGAATCATAGTGAACTGCTGTTTTTTTTAGTGGCCCAAATTCGGAAAATAGTTCGCGTATGTCTTGATCTGAAATTAAAAAATAAGAAAAACAAAATCAAAAATTACTCAAATACCTGAAACACCAAAATCCAAGTTGGAAATCATTAAAGAAGATGACTTAACTTCGCCAACAAATTTGTCATGTAGCCATTTATCAGGAAGTGGGCGCGAAGTCTATGAATTGCGAAAAGGTTAATGCTAAACAATAAACACAAATAAAAACAATACCGGTTTAGTTGATAAATTTTGCACCCTCTTTGGGCCACCAGTAGGTTTCATTTGTCGACCGACAGCGCCAATTTTCTTGACGTTTGTTTTTCGTCCTCTTACAGAAGGACCACCTCGGTTGGTAGGTCTGATGCCTCCGCGCCTAGGTCTGCCAACAGAAATTTTGTCACGCTTGATGATATCGTCTAGAGACATATCAATTTTTTCGGCCATTTTCTGTGATTTCTAATTAAAAACGAACGTTACGAAGAAGAAGGATTGAAAGCAATGAAATGAGATCAAGCCAAAACGAGGTGGAGAACCGAAAATTGAGACCAAACGGACCAAAATAGATTTGCCCACAACTAGACACACACCAAACAAAAGGCAGCTCTGCTTTTATGGCATTGCACTGCAGAGACTACTCGATGGCGGCTTTCAAAGTTTGTTCCACAGATGACGTACCTGTGGTGCACTTGAATTCAAGTTGGGAAACGTAAATCGTGTATAAATTCTATTTATTTTATTTGAAATAAAAATCAAATCTCTATTTGTGCATTTTTATGATGATATATTACTGTAAATGTACATTTGAAATATAACTTACTGAATAACTGTGAAATATACGATAAAACTACACAAACTTATGCTTAAAACTAAATAAAAATAATTAGAATGTCTAGAAATAAATAAATAAATTTTCCCGTTTTAAAGCATTGAAAAGTGTTTAAAAATGTCACAAGATAAAATACAAATTACTCCTGCAACAAGATGTGTCCATTTGTTGTCAAAATGTACAACAAATTGTATACAGTAAAACAGTACAATGTTTTGTTATACAAGCAATTCCTGTAGAAATAGCCACTTACCATACTGTAGAAATTATGAACGGCATTGGCATGTGTACTTAGTGAAAGTGAATTTATTCCTTCTTAACTTTTTTTTATACATTTGTAGTTATTATTGCTTTTACTTAAACAGATTCTTCGTATTTTCATAATCATATTTATAGGTTTTTCAATTTATTATTTTTAGTATTAGGCTATATATTTTTTTAATTGCACAAAATTAACAAATTCACTTTACGCTTGAAATGGATCTTTTGAAAAATTTTAACTCTCATTTAAATTGGGTTGATATTACAGAAGAATTTATAAATGCATCCAAGGGTGAGTTTGGCTGTGTACCTTTACAAACACATAATATTAATATTAAATTTACAGAACTCAAACTTGGCGAATTAGTTCATGATGAACTATTTGGTCTGTACGATGCTATGGCAGCAATTGAGCTGATGGACCCAAAAATGGATGCTGGTATGATGTGCAATAAAAGTAAGAAAGTTTTCCCATTCAAAGAAATGGTAGCCTCAAATATGATCAAGGTGGAAGGCTTCACAGTTGAAGAATTGATCGGAATTATTGACGACACTTTCAGTTGTTTGGTTACTTGGCTTGACGGCCACTCCTTAGCTCAAACTGTTTTTATAAACCTCTATCTTCACAATACAAGTTTAATTTGCGATAAGAGATTGAAAACTTTTTGTGTTGTGATTTTGAAAATCGTTGAAACCATAAACGACTTTGTCCTTCAAGCTTTGGTGTATGAAGAAGAAGATTTTCAACCAAAAACGTATAAATTTAACCTTGCCAACAATATTAGCTTCTCAAAAGCTTTAACTACAATCAAAGTTGTTGAAGATGAATTAATAAAGCAAATTGATAAAAGCGAAATTTTATCTAAGCAAACTCAACAAAAAGATCTAGAACATTTAAAAGCCCTTTTGTTGCGGTTTAATTTTACCAAAAATTTTTATCTTTTCTTAAACAACTTTAAGAAACAAGTGTCCAATAATCAAAACATTACACCGATAAAGGAATTCTTGATCAACATGAACCAAAATCTTTGCTTTTGTGAGGATTTGCTAAATCAATGGTCAGAAACCATTGATTTCGGTATAAAACCATCAGGTCAGACCAATGTCAACGTTGATTATAGTAAGCCGGATTACCCTACTATCATTGGATTTGAACCATTAATTAACCAACGTTTACTGCCCCCCTCATTTCCTCGGTACTCAAAACTTAAGTCAAGGTCAGAGACAATTGATTATTTAAAGATGCTCTTGGTTAGACTCAGACGGCTTTTCAGAATTAACGAATTAACTAAATTGGGTGATATTATAAAATTTCTCAATGATTTTAGCAAAATAACTCCTTCATGTTTAGTATCACGATCAATGTTGCAATTATTTTATTTGCCTCCATCTGGTTTGACATTTGGCGAAACTGCTTTTGTTAAAATTATTAAAGATTCATGCAAACAATTTATTAAACCCCCCATTTTAAGTGGAAAAGTCAATGTCGATGCAAGCACAAAAGAAATTGTCGAAGCTTTTTTCAATCGGTGCCTTATTCCTTTCAAAAACGTCATTCAAACATTTGGTCACAACCGTGCTCGTCAACGTGAAAAGATTGCGATCGTTCTCAAAGATTTCGTCTGCATCATGGAAGAGTCTGTTACTTTGGACCGATATTTAAGCAATAAGTTGAATCACGCATTTTTTGGGTTCCTCCAATTTTGGGTGCTTTTCTACAAGCTTTCTCTTATGTCTCAATACCTGATAAGTGGATTTGAACTTGAGCTTTATTCTCTGCACGAATATTCATATATGTTTATGGAGCTTGATTATATTTGGGATTATATCACTCTCTTGTTAAAACGAGCTGCTGAAATTTATATCCAACCAGATAATTATCCAAGTAAGTAGAAATATATATTGAAAAAGTAATTTTATTAAATGTTTTTTAATCAGAAAATTCGAATGCTAATGCAAATAAAAGCCGAAAGAAGCAACTCAAACCCAAAAACAAGAATAATTTAAATTTGCATGAACAAGAGATTCTTTACTACAAAGGAATAAGCTTTTTGGCTGGTGCTTTGCATCGAATTTTTTTAGCTTTCTCTATTGAAGGAAAAATAAGCCAACCTACTCAAAATTTGAACTCAGAAAAAATTCGGTATAACCATCGCTTTTTACCCTTAATTCAATTCGAAGGCGGTCTTTTGTCTTACGAAAAATATAAGGAACGTTACGATTACTTTAAAGAGAATAATGCAGTCAATCAGTTGTATTTGGAGGCATGTCAATTGCTCACACAAGCTCGAACTCAACTCGAAGCAATTAAAGATCAGTCTTTTCATGATGAGGTATTTGGATTATGCCATCATGCTACTTATTGCTGACCATTTTCATGTTTATTATTAGATTCAATCATATATTAAAGTGGCTAAAACGAATACTATTGTGATTAACCTTCTACTTTCTGGTCACAACTCCCAAGTAAGTTTTTTCATAACGTTACATATCTGATTTCTTTTATTTTCTAGGCAAAGCCTGACTTTATTTTTTCTGAAAGTACACATTTTCCAATCATCAAATTTTCGAAAGCATGATTTTATATATTTTATAATTGAAAAATATACTTATTATATTTAAATTATGATTGATAGTAAATTATAATTCTGTGATATTGCCAATATTTCGAATTATTTGCAGATAATTTGTGCTTTATTTATTGTCTGATTTGAATTATTATGGCAATTTCCAAAGGGACAATAAGTATAGCTAGCATGTATGCTTGCAAAATTGAAGGCATGATTCACATTGCATCGAGAATCGAAAGGACTCCTCGAGAGGAGTGTCCCACTGTCCTTGCTAGTTGCCACTGTGCCCCTAATGGCCAAGTGTGAGCACAGTGGCTGCCATTATAGTTCGAGGCTCGAGGCCGTGTCCTTTCAAACAAGTTCCCGACGATTGCCTTTCGTTGCGCACATAGCGCCATTTAGCTGTCACTGTCACTTCCAATGCACGCGCGTCCAACAGCTGTCCTTTTGTATAACAACAAACTGATTAACAATTTGCAAACATTAAAATGCCTGCTGTTGCCTATTACTCTGATGAAGATACCGAGACCTACACCAACTTATTATTTACTGAACTTGTTCACGAACAGCTCGTTGCAGATCACGGAGTAGAAGAGATTGAAAATGATCCTGCCCTAGAATTTCTGTTTGTTTCCTTCTTTTTACTAACTTGACTTAACTAATTTGACTATATTCCCTTTTAGGATTTTGCATACCAATGATTCTTTGATGAAACAACTGGGTAGAGATTTGCGGATCATTTCGGAAGACTTTGCAAAGAGCACCGAGAGACGACGAGTTTTACAAAAAGCTGAACAAGTAAGGAGTTGGCATGCGACAATCACTTGATGCTAAAGTATATTTTTAGGTGGATATTGAACATATCAACTATGACGAGTTTTATCAATTTCTCAATGAATTGTTCTCAAATGGCATTTCTCGGGAGAGAATTGTTGTACTCCTCTTTTTCTGTAGTGACATTGTAGTTCGGGCGTACAATAACCCATTGGCCAATTTTAAGCGACTTTTTAACTGGTTTCTCGATTATATTATCCATAAGGTATGCGACTGGGTTAAAGATCACGGTGGATGGGTAAGTACAGCTGAAATAATCCATATTCACTAACTGTAATATTGACTTTTTAGGGCGTTGTGTTGGGTCATTATGTGCCTGCATTTAGCAAAACTATTTTTTACATAACTGGAACTGTGGTACTGACTATGTTTTTGCTCAAGAAAATCCTCTAATAGTAATGTTTTTAAGTAAAAACATTATTGATGAATTATCGTATTATTACTTTCGGAAATTCTACTTTTGTAATATACCTAATTGTAATTGTAATAACCTAATAAACCTAATAATAATTGTTAATCGATATTTATAAATAATCATTTTGTATTTTAATAATTATAAGTAAATAAATGTATACATACTAACTAATAGGCAATCTTAAAATGTATTAGTAATCGAGTTCATGAATTCACAAGCAATGCACTCAAATGAAATGAAAACAAGAACAAAGCACCACAAAGCCAAGTTTTATGACAAGTTAGTACAGTGTAAGTTGTTAATATTATACAGTGTTCAGTTCACCCGGCCTAGTCCTCATATTTATTGAATTTGTTTTGTAGCGTGTCTCCTGTAAGATTAATCTTAATATTCCAATTTGGTCAATTTATTTACCCCGAGGACAAGATGGACTTTCTCAACCTTAATAACAGTACTACCGCATTGAAACAAACTCCACTTACTTGCAACGGACACACAAGACCAATTGTTCATTTACATTTTAGTTCTTTGACTAAATCTGGATTCTATTTGGTTTCCGCATCAAAAGGTATTCATTTGGATATTTAATTTTTTACAAACAAAATCATATTATGTTATAAGATGGCAAACCTATGCTTCGAAAAGGCGATACTGGTGATTGGATCGGAACATTCGAAGGCCACAAAGGTTTGAAGTTTTGGATTTGGATTGTTGCTAACATTTAAACTTAGGTGCTGTTTGGGGAGTGGTTCTGAATAGCAATGCAACACGAGCAGCTACTGGATCTGCTGACTTTACTGCAAAAGTAAGGCTCTAAACAAATAATAATTGAAATTTATTTATTTATTTATAGATTTGGAATGCTATAACTGGGGATGAAATTTATTCTTTGCCCCACAAACACATCGTGAAAAGTGTAGATTTTAGTACCGATGATAATTTGTTGCTAACAGCAAGTAATGAAAAAATCATTAGAATTTATGATGTGAACAACATAAATTCTGGTAAGCGTATTTAGCTTTATTTATTAATTATTAACTTGGAGATTTTTTAAATTCTTTAGATCCGCAAATGTTCCAAGGCCACACTGATAATATCAGACATGTTGTATTTTCAAGTATTGACAATCAGAAATTTGTTAGTGCTTGTGATGATAAAACTTTAAGATTCTGGGACAGGCGTTCTTATTCGGAAGTATTCAAATTAACATTTGATGAAATTCCAAGCGGAATTGAAATTTCAAATGACAAATCAATTTTATCTGTTTGTTATGGATCAAATATAATGTTTTTTAATTTGGAGACCATGAACAAAATTTGCGAATTCAGGGTGCCTACGCAAGTTTGCTCTTCTTCTTTACATCCAGATAAAAATGTCTTTGTTTGTGGTGGTGAAGATTTTCTTATGTATAAATATGACTTTCAAACTGGACAACAATTAGGTATGTGGTATAATGAAGCAGTTACAGTCATTTCAAAATTGTAATTCTCTTATCCTTAGAATCTTTCAGGGGTCATTTCGGTGCTGTTCACTGTGTCAGATTTTCTCCTGACGGAGAACTTTACGCAAGTGGTAGCGAAGACGGTACATTGAGATTATGGCAAAATACTGTTGGCAAAACTTATGGTCTTTGGAAATTTGTTGGAGATGACGAAGATATTAAGAATGACAATAACAAAGTATAGAAAAATTTATTGAATAGTTTGGATTGCTAGTAATACGCTCATGGTTTTGCGTCATTACATGTAAATGTTTTTTTAATCAATTCCAAAGTGATTTTCTAAATAAAAAAGTATCTAAAATTATTATTGCATAAACAAAATAAACAAAAATACCAATTTTTTGTCAAGATCCTTTCCATTGTGCTTAGCATTATTCTTAGAGATCCAATTCCAAATTTGATTAATGACATGAGCCATCGTTTTAGCGTTACCCAGATTAATAATTAAATTAATTATTTCAATTGCGTTAATGCATTGTTTTCTGAAATCCTGTTGAGTATTTTAGAACTCATTAGAACACATAACGCATTGTTACTACTTACATCTGTTTGATTTTTCTTAAAATAGTCCAATAATTCTTGAAAAACGATATCACAATAAGTTTGAATTTCTTTGAGAAACTCCTCGTCTTGTGCATAGAGTGTGTCATTGGAATCCACTAAAAGATCATAAAAATGTCATTAAATAGTAAAGTCAATTAATCAAGTGATGCCTTTGTTAACATGGTAGGGGTAGCAGTCTAAAGTGCAATTCGCTAAATAACGAATTATATTGGACCAAATTAAAAATTTGCAATTGGAAGAATAATCGAATTGATACTCCTTCAAAACATTATATAATCCTTTGAATAAATAAAGACAGCCAAATTCGGGATTATCCTGTACAATGTCCATTAGTCATTAGTGATCGTCTGCTTCAGATTTACTTACAGGCACAACAATTAAAGATGAAAGGACTTGTGATACATAGCCAAAAAGGAAATCGTCATTTGAATAAAATTTTCCATCAACTCCTTCTGAATGTGATGGCAACTGACGAAGTAAAGTTATAGCT
This sequence comes from Rhizoglyphus robini, assembly GCA_023373905.1. NCBI lineage: Eukaryota > Metazoa > Arthropoda > Arachnida > Sarcoptiformes > Acaridae > Rhizoglyphus > Rhizoglyphus robini. The sequence goes on along the minus strand of JAKIJQ010000001.1, from coordinate 3,705,296 downwards.
GATTTTAGAAAAGCATCAGTTTGAGGAAGACAAACGTTGATCAAAGCTATGTGACTACTGGACAAATATAGCTGCAATCTAATAACAATATCTTCAATTGAAGGAATGGTGATGTACGAAAATGCTATACAAGCGTTTACGAATGAAATCGTTTTCTTCGTGTGGTGTCCCTTTACAATTTGGTGTGTCTCCATAGCTAAGGTATTGACTTGGTGAACTAAAAAACTTAGAACGTGATCCAAGTTAGAAAAATTGGATCGGGAATCGACGTAAAAATTTAATTGTGCCTCAAAGTCTCTATTAAAAGAAATTCTTCTGATAAAGCCAACGATCAAGGTTGATATTTGTCTCTTCTCGTCTTCTAAGGTCAAAGCTGTAATCGAGTCGTGCATCATCTTGCACAGATACGTTATTGAGTTCAGAATGACAGGGTCCGAGGTAGTTTCACTCTGCAATTCGATTTCTTCAGCTCGATTAGTGTCAAGGGTGGAAAATCGTTTGACGAAGGAATCTACAATTAACTTACAAGCATCGATTTTAGTATGTTCCTTGTGAAACAAGTCGAGATAGGACATTAAATTTGCCATTGCGAAAAATGTGCTGTAGTGGAATCGATTACTTCCGAGTTGAATCACTTTTGAAAAGATAGTAAATAGATTGGTCGAGTAATTTTCAAATTCGCGATTTGGTAGCATATTAGAAACAATGTCACCAAGTAGCAAATTGATTTTGCTGATAGAATAGTATTTTGCTATTATTTCAGACCAACTTTCTAAACATGAAATATATTCAAATTTCGACTTTAACTTATGAGTTATCTTCCATACTTCTTCCAAGACTTTATTTCGAATATCTTCATTAAGTTCAAATAAGTTCTCCAAACTGTTTAATGAATCACCAATGTTTTTAATTAAAATATATTTGGGGTAATCAAATGTTGGCATAGATTTTGCATCTTCAGTTATGATGTCCTTATTGATATGTTTGACAAATTCGATAAATTCGAGTAAATGAGTGAAAATAAATTGAGCTGGTAAGCAACTTATCAATGAGTTGAGAATTAATGCCGAACAGCCGCTTTGATTGTTCAATGAAGACAAATTCTTAAAAGAATTAAGCGCCTCCTCGAATATCACATTTTCTGTCTTATAAAAAATACAAGTAAAAATCCAATCTAAAGCCGGTGTAAAGAGAGTATAGTAAACAAAGTAATCTGCCTTTTGTTGATTCAAAGTTTGTTGAACGGAAACGCTAATTAACTGAAAAATAACAATTAAATGTTGAATTCAACCATATATGACCTACCTGATTTATCGAAAGGAGAATGTCATTATAGTTTTGAAGAAATATCTTTTTAGATTCTGGGTAAAGTTTGACTGCCACGCGACAAAGGTAAACTCGACAATAAATGGCCACCAACGGATCACCAATACCTCGGATCATCTTTGTTAATCTAACAAATATTTTTTCATATTCTTCATAAAGCAGAGATTTTTCAATCAAAAAAGAATAAATCTTCAGAATGGAAGCTTCTATGTAGAATCGAGGCAAAAGTTCACGAATGCTTGATATTTTATAAAACCAATTTCGGCAAGTTTCTTGTACAAAGTTAACATCTTCATTAGAATTGTTAACTTTATTTAATAGACGGTTGAATACAAGATTGCCAAATGTGTCAAGAATATCAGTGATCAAAACAAATTTACTTGGATAAAAATGAATTACGTTTGTTGATGATAACTGTTTGGCACACTGAATTGCTATTTTAAGAGCTTTAACTTTTTGATCATTTTCCCAAGCATCATTCAGTGTTAAATTTAACTCTTCAACTCTTTTGACATACTCAGGTTGACTTAAATTAAACATTTCATGCATAGAACCTTCTTCAAAGTCATCTAACTGCTCTAGTCTGTCTTTTACTTTTTGAGAAACATTTGAAATCGATTTTGCAGCACTTTTGACGGCAAAAAAAGACGACTTAATTGACAACTTCTCAGCAGTATTAAACCTATTCAATATCTTTGCCTTATATACAGGCCAACGCGTAAAATCGTCTTCGATAAATTCTGATTTTTTTTGAGAAGGCAAAAGGTTTTCATTTTTTCCTTTCTTTTCTTGATAGATGTGGTTGGCAGAAGACAATGCTGCGGAGAGTGGATCGAGGCCATCCCAAGCGGTAACTACCAATTTGGTCTCTTTTTTGTCTGCTTGTAAGAGATCAGATTTTGATTTCTCAATGGTTTCATCTGGTGTTATCGAAAAACTTCTTAGAAGAGGATGCTTTTCGATAGTGCATAACTTGCATTGTTTACTTTTCGACAATGTACCTTCTCTCCGATAAATCCTAAAATAAGATTAATTCAAGGTAAACTAGATGTCAATCAATATGGATAAATTACTCACCAATCCATTTTACAAAATTCGAATAGTCACTGGTAGAAGAGTATAAACAAACATTACTGCACAGCAACAAACAAGAAACGCCACCTGATTTACACTGCAAAAGTTTTACTGACAACTGCTGCCAGTCTGCTGCCTACTGGAAATCGTTTAGCCTAACGGTGTACATTGGATATCAAGCCGCTAATTCATTCATTCATTATCGAAGTACGCAACCACCATTTCTGGTGGACTTGGCCGAGCCCCGAGCAGTCTGATTACAGGCCAAGTTTTTGCTGAGCCGCTAATAATAATTATAATTCTATATTTATTTCGTCTTTCGACAGATTACAAATTACACATAACAAATCTGACTACGGTCTACGTAGTGTCCACGCCATGCGACTTTTCCATTCTTCCATCCTTTCAGCATTCGAATTGAGGCCGCTGGACCTAATAATTAAAGCCATTGGCAATAAGTTATTGAATAACATACAAAAGCAGTTCTAAGTAAAAACTCATAAAACTACAATTATTATTAAAGTAACTTTAATCTAGTTTTACTAAATTGTAATATTAACAATTGAAAGATTTTACTTGACTAACAAGTTGTAAAACAATTATCCTATTATATTCTACTATTTAATTTACTTGAATATTATTTTTAGTCTGTTGCAATCATTTCTATTTTACCCAATTAATTTTAATTGACACAGAAATGAGTTTATTAAGTTACAGAAATAAAAATCACAAGTGAAAAGTTAGAATTGAAATCTAAAAAATTGTACATTCCGAACAATAAAACTAAGCATCAGAATTGGGAATAATTAATGAACAGATGAATAAACAAATACTAGCATTGTATGTAAACTTGCATACAATAAAATACAGTATTGAATTTATTGAAACAAATAATTAAGTTAAGACGAATTAAAACTAGAACAGACTAGTCGGTAAGTGTTGATCTTGCTTTTGACAACGTTGGTCACAAATGGCAATATGAAGTATAAGAATTGAAAAGGCACATTGAAAGATACTTTGCTTTTGTTGAGTTTACAGTGTGTTGAATAGGGACGGGTTCAGTATCATTATTGCCCATTTTCTTCGTTGCGAGTATTAAAGCCTTTTGTACCATCAGGAGCTCTTGGTTGACGAATAACAATAACTTTAGGACCAGTTTCTTTCTCTTTCGCTAAATTTTTAAACAGTGGCCGATCATCGTTTGATAAATTAGACAAATCTTCTAACTTGACAATATCAATTGCGTAACTTTTGACAGATTTTCTATTGTCGACAAGGTAGAAGTCAACTAAATCTCCAATTTTGAGGCGAGGAGAACCAGATACTTCACCTTTGTTAAAATATATTTTTCTTGTTTCATTATCAATTTCAGCTTTTACAAATCCATACATTCGACTAATAACATAAATAGTGCCCTAAGATGAATAAAAAATAATTAATAAATATAACATCAAAAGTAAATAAACATACTTTAATTCTTTCACGCAAAACTTCGATATTATATGCACGCCGTTTTTTAGTGCTAGGACTGGTTGCCACTTGAAACTTTACCATGTCGCCAACAGAAATATAATCTTTGAGAAATTTAAATGAAGTCATGCTAAATTCATATTTCTCTTCAATTTTGAACGCCTCGTTGATGTCAACTTCAAGTGTTTGCAATTGGTCAGATCGTGCAATTAAACCTGTATATTCTGCTTGATCAGGGTTAAACATTTGAATTGTCCGAAGAACAATACCAGTGTAGATATCCGACAATTCACCTTCGAATTTTACAACGTTTTGTTTCTTGCGAATGTTTGTTGCCTTCCATTTTCCATTTAAAAATGCAGCTGTAAATTCAACAGTTTGACCCATTTCGAGATCTCCATCTAAATATCCAGATTGATGGCCAAAGTATTCATTTTCGCCATCAATAGATTCAATAAAACAATAAGACTCTTTAAGAGCAACAATAATTCCAACAGCATTTCCATAATATTCTCCATTCATTTCGTTGTCATATCCATTCATATTTTCAAGAAAATCGCCAGAATGGTTTCTATATGACATATCAAACATTGTTTTTTCATTATTGGGCCACATATTTGACGGAAAGTTTTCGCTATTTCCATTGATTCTTATATTTGAACAGTTTGTTTGAGTATCATTCACTTCAGTATTAAAATCAATAAGTGGAAAGTTGTTGTTTTCAATATTAAATTTATTTTCATTTTTGTTGAACTTTTCAATTTCTGACTTTTTGGGAAAAATGTTGAAAATTGTACCATTAGGAAGAATTGAAATTCTTATAGCTTGATATTTCTTAGATTGAGAGTCCGTGATTAAAGTAAATTCAACTTCATCATTTAATTTAATCATTAAATTCGGATCAATAAATTCTGAAAGCCTAAAGTAAATTAGGGATCCTTCTTTGTTTGGACACTTTATAAATCCATAAGTTTCCTGTAAAATAAACATTTAATTATAATAATTTTAATAAAATCACAAAATATTAATTTGTTTACCTTTAAACTGGCGATATACCCCCTTTCTCTTTGTTCCGAATTAACAGTAAAAGTATCAATAACAAAGTTTATGTTGCATGCACGTTGAGATTGAGAACGTCGATCAGTACATATTTGGAAATTCACCAAATCTTTAGGAGAAAGAGTGAAATTTCCCTTAACATCTTTGTCAGAGAAATTATACTCATGACTTAATTCGGGACAGTTGATTAATCCAGTAGATGAATTCATGCGACCAATATATTTTACAATATATCCGTTGTATACATCTGACGATATTTCATCCACTGTGTTAGGTGTTTTGCCAACATTAATAGCCAATTCTTTGTTTTTCCGACTGGTAATTGTAAATTCGACATAATCGCCAATGGCCAAGGACTTAAAATTTGGACAATCCGAAGAGTGGAAAAATATGTTAGCCATGTTATCAGATCTATCGATAAATCCAAATGTGTCCTTGATTGAGCTTATGGTACCCTGACATTTTAACGAGTTTGCTGTTTCAAGTTGAACGTCCTTAGCTCGATAATTTCCACTATCATCCGTGACAATAATAAAAGTAACTTTATCTTTTGCTTTGAGAATTATGTTTTCCAAAACATCATCTTGAGTAAAAGGAAGAAAGAAAAATTCGCCCAAATTTTCAAAAGCCACTCGCCCTTCTCTATTAGATACTTCAGTTGCAATTACTCCAGAAACACGCTCAGTCTTGATCAGTTTAGTCATTAAATCATCACTTGTTATTTTTCTTATATTAATGGCTACAGGTTTTCCGGTCCTTCGATCGTATGACATTTCATAATCTACTGGATCTCCAATTTTTAAATGATCTGTATTTCCAAGGTATTGGCTAATGCAAAAATCTAAGTTAATTCAATAACAAAATAAGTATATATACCTGAAGTGAAAGAATAATCGTGCTTGTCTTTCGCAACACTGGATAAATCCATAAGAGACAAGCTGAAAAGAATAGCATTAATAAAAAACATTATAAACTACAAATAGTTACCATCTTTTCGATAATTCCAGTTTCCTTTAAACATGCTGAAGAATTGTTAGGGTTTGCGTTGATTATATCATTTGAGTTATTAGTAAAAGATGAGTCTGAATGATCATTAATTGAGAATGTATTGTCATTATTTAGATTGTTTGGCATTTGGAAATTCTAAATATAATTATAAAACAGACCATCAATAAACAGTAAAAACATTCAAAATAGTTACTTACATCATAATGGTTCGACATGGTTAAATATCGCAAAGTTGATTCACAGTCAGTTGCTCAGATGAAGAAATAAAATAAGTACAGTGTAGATGAAATAAAATACTTGCAATATGACAAATAAATTAAAAAATTTCTAAAAATGACTAATATATGTAAAACTATATATAAAAATATTGCAGTCAGGTAATCACTAAAAATTTGTTCACATGGTATCACTAGTATTTGAGATAATTATTTGTACATCGTTCACAATAGTAGTCCAACCTAAAAAATTAAAACGAATACTTAGTTCCAATAAGTGACAAGGGAAGGTTGTGTTTTGAAGTCGAAGACATAATGGTCAAGTTGCATAATTGGTCAAAAACATGTATGTAGGTTAGTGGAAAAGATGATGTTCACGACATCGATCAAGGTTAGGCAAGAAGACCATTGACGAGAGTACAAACTGAACAAATATGGGCCGACTGAACAAAGTTGAAATGTTTACCTGACGAGAGGTGAGGTGAGGCACAAGGTCTAGAGATCGAGAATAGCAAGGAGACACAAGGCCAACAGACAAAGACGACAGCACACCGACAGAGGCACCGAGTCTCGGAGAGATGCCGCCGACTGCAACGCCGCCAACCTGAAAGAACTTAACTGGTAGCTTGCGCGACCAGGCGCCCGGTGGCAGCACCGTCGGAATCGGCGAATCGATTTAGCCGACTGCAGGGTGCAATCACATTGCGGGAGGGTGTTGGCCGAGCGAGGCCACCGGCGCACCAACCCATCCGGGATGGGCATGCTCACTGCCACTGGCCGCCGCATCATCAACGCCGTTCGACGACACCGGTGGCACTTGGAGAGGTGCATTGCATGTTCATGTTCATCTGTGCAGTGGCTGTCGACAGTATCAAGTCCACTCCACTCGGCTCGACTCAGTCTCGATCTCTCACCGTGAGACTCGTCCCATTCGAATCTATTCGCGTTGGAGCGCGCCTTGCCGCGATCGCTCCAATGGCGACGTGCGCACGCAGCAAACAAAGCAGTGGTACCCCTCGTCGGTTCTACCCCCGCGCAGAGTTCAACCACACGCGGCAAGCGGGGAGAGCGGGCAGGCAGACAAAGGCCTTCGCAGCTCGCACACCACCCAGCGGCAGCGAGGAGGGCACGGTGTTTTGTGACTCGGGCGCAATTCATTGACACTGAGGCAGGCTCACTCTGGTCGGGCGCTTTCTTCTGGTCTTATCTCCCTACTCACGACCTGACATCGACTTCGACTCGGCTCCAAGCGACCGCCTGGCCATCGCACTGTCAGCCAGTTGTGTCGTTGTTCGGCATCTTGGCTGTCTTTGTTTATTTTCACCTTCGCCTTCGAGCCAATATAAGTCTTTGTGTGCGTGTCTCGTCTCTCTCCCTCTCATTCTGATCGTTGCCTTTGTCTCCTATCGTTGCTCTTGTCTTTGTCTGTCCTTTGATGAGTTGTCTCGTGCCCGATTGGCGACATGATGACCACTTTCGATACAACTTCGGCCCTGCAGATGTCTTCTTCCAACAATACATCAATCAATGATTTGGCTACCGAACTAATGATGGCATCGGGCCGAAACCCTGCCATGATGAATCCAAATATTCCGATGTCTTCATCCAATTCTGCGGTTTCTTCTAACTCGCCTACTTTGTCCAGCGACGAACATTCAATGAATTCTGCTTCATCAATCTCAAATTCAGCTCCTTTTCAAGATGTCACTCATTTAAGTCGTATTTTTCACGAATGTCGCACTCGCTTAGTTGTGAAGCAAAAAAATCTTGAACAGTTGACCAATCGACTTCAGAATCAGTATACGAAAGCCCAGCAAGATGTTGGACATTCTTATCAAGTTGTCATGAACGCCATTGAAAAGGGAAAGAATGATCTAATGAAAGAACTCGATGATGTTTATAACGCGCGACTTGTCTCCCTTACTATTTTTACATCGAAAATTGAGGAAAATTTACGAAAGATTGAACAAATCCTTATGTACATGGACCAATCTCAGGATTGCGCCAATGATATGTTCAACTGCAAATCATTTATTGACAATAAGCTGCAAGCAATTTTGAATATTGATCTCGATTCTAGCGTTCATTCCCATGAACTTGAATTTGTTACCAATTATCATACCATTCAGATGTTTGTTCGTAATAACTTTGGATATATTCGTTCTTCTCCAAACGACAACAAGCATTTGATGTCTAGATCAAGTGGTTTTTCAATGAATGGCTTCGATTCTTCTAACCTTAACGATCGCTTTACATCTCTCTCACTTAACACTGCGAATGGCACAACTAATCGATCTTTATCGTCATCAGTCTCGGATTCTCTTAACTTATTCAACAATTACGACAAATGGTCAGCTGTTAATGGAAGTTGTCTCAGTGGTGGATCAAACTCATCTCCCGATTCTTCCCTATTCACTACTTGGTCAAATGCTGTTCCCGACACTCTTAGTGATTTGACCACTGATCCGATTATTGATCTCACCAATGATTCTTTATCGACACCAACTGTCATGCCAATCAAGTCTCAAGTTCAAAGACAAAAGATGATTTACCATTGTAAATTTGGGGAATTTGGAATTATGGAAGGACAATTTACCGAACCGTCTGGTGTTGCTGTCAATGCTCAAAATGACATTATTGTTGCTGATACAAACAATCACCGTATTCAGATTTTCGATAAGGACGGTCGGTTTAAATTCCAGTTTGGTGAATGTGGAAAACGCGATGGACAACTTCTTTACCCGAATCGTGTTGCTGTAGTAAAGCAATCAGGTGATATAATTGTCACTGAACGCTCACCTACTCACCAAATTCAAGTTTACAATCAATACGGCCAATTTGTGCGAAAGTTTGGCGCTGACATCTTACAACATCCTCGAGGTGTCACAGTCGACCACAAAGGTAACATTATCATTGTTGAGTGCAAAGTGATGCGCGTTATTATATTCGACTTGATGGGAAATGTGCTACACAAGTTTGGCTGTAGCAAGCATCTTGAATTTCCAAATGGAGTTGTAGTGAATGACAAGCAAGAAATCTTTATAAGTGACAATCGTGCACATTGCGTCAAAGTGTTCTCGTACAATGGCACCTTTTTAAGAAATATTGGTGGCGAAGGGCTAACCAACTATCCTATAGGCGTATGCATCAACGACAATGGCGAAATTCTTGTTGCCGACAACCATAATAATTTTAACATTACAATTTTCACTCAAGATGGTACCTTAGTGAATGCTCTCGAATCTAAAGTGAAGCACTCTCAATGCTTTGATGTTGCACTTATGGACGACAATTCGGTTGTGTTGGCAAGTAAGGATTATCGTATCTATATTTATCGATATTTGCAACTTCAATCTTTGGCTACTGCTGTTGCGACCAGTGGAATTTGTTGAGTTCACGTTTACAACAAAACGATTTTATTATGATTTTATTGTGACTTGTTTCGTTTTTGTTAGTATTTTTTTTATACTGGTCAACGTTTGTTATTTTTATCCACTTCATATCTGTTTACAACCGACCGTTTGATTTTAGTGCTACAGAAATTATTCACCACACATACACAAAGATTGAGCATTTCTTCAGATATTTATTATTTAGTTATGCTAATTTAAAGAAATTACGTTCATAGTTACTTTTTGTTTTGGTTTCATATTGACCTGTTTCCCAATTAGCTGATGCTTCTCAGCAATTATTGATTTGTGGTACTCCACTAATTTTTGTTTTTTTTTGTTTTTAATCAACGATAATCTCTTGTTAGCACTTACACACTTATCCGTTTTGTAATTTATTATTATTAATTATTAATTTATTATTATATTGTCTTTATACATAAATACAAATTAGTGATATTAATTGTTTGGTGAAGGCATTTTCCACTTGTGATCACTTGTTAGCAAGTGCAGCGCTCGCTCGAAACAAACCAAATGACAAGTATTGTTTGTCATCTTAGCCACTCACCACATCTGCTGACCAAATGATCATTTCCCTATTTTCTCCAAATTGTTGTCTTTCTATTTTTGTACCCTGTAACTGTTGAAATTGTATTCTCTTGTTTCTCTTTCCTGGCCCAAGTGAAGCTCCACTTTTGTTTGAACCATTTTGCTACCTTGATTGTTTATATACGAATGTGCTACCACACACACTTTACAAGTTGATTTTTGTACCACTTTGTACCATTGATTGCGCCACTTTTGATACAATGCATCGATGAAACCCACTAAGACGAGCACTGCTGCTGTATCTTCACCGACGTGACCCTTTCTGTTAACTTTGATTTGTTTGTTCGCACCATAGCCTTCCATCAATTTTGCCGATCATCTCCACCTTATGTCGGCGCCTTTATTTTGTTTTGTTTTTCGTTAGTGCAATTTCTATTTATCTGTTCTTGTTGTCTATTTTATTTGTATTTGTATTATTTTATTGTATTTTCTTTTGTAACCTTTTTTATTAATTTGTTTAACAATTTTTCAATTCTATACACTAGGCCAAATTATTGGATTTGAGTACATGGAGGCAGTGTGTATGTTTATTTGTTCACTTTTGGCCGGTGAGCACGGTTCCAGCACGCTTCATTGTCTGCCTGAATTTGTACACAAAAACTTGTTAATTTGGCTATAGCCATTAGGCTTCACTACTCTCACTTACCTGCCGAGGTGTATTTTTATAATCGCATTGGCTATTTGGAAAATATCTATTTTACTATTGTATTGCCATTACTATGTACCCACTATAACCAACCATTAACAAATATGACATAACCATTGATTCAGTACTACACTTTGGTCACTTTGTTTATCAATTATAACCACTACTGCTTCTACTGTTCTATTGCTAAATTGTTTGTTCTATTTTTATAATCACTATTTGGCTATAATAAATGTAATCATTACGATTGCTAATTCATCAATTTCTTTTGAATCAGATCTGCAAAATTAAACAAATGTCTGTAACAAACAAATGACAATGAAATTAGACATCCGTTTAATAAATTCAATTACAACTGCGATTCTAGGTAATTAACAATTGATAAATAAATATTTAAATAAATAGAAATCGACCTATAAAGATATAATAAATATAATAATTAAAAGCAAAAAAACTTGTTCGAAGGCTTGGGGTAAAAATTGTTCATTCGCTTTCTAAAAGGCCATAATCAGTGGCGAATGTCCTTTTCTTGCTAATATCACTGAGGATGGCTTTTATTGCGTTCACCTCATGGCGATGGAGAATAAATCCAAGGATAAAGCCAATCATGGAGAGAATCAAGAAAATAATCGATGACAGAATCATTACAATGATTGACATATCAGAAAAATATTCTACAACCAACAAAATTGAAATAGCAAACAGAACTAAGCCAACATAGAGAATATGCTTGAAAGGCGTATTAGCTTTGATATAATCAGCAAGAAGATGTTCGATATCATGGAGAAAGGAAGAATTGTTCAGCTTGGTATATACGGGCTGAATAGAGCTAAACTGATGGGAAAGCATGTTGCTTGCCATTTGCTTCCACTGTGAAGACTTTGAATGTTCTTCCTTTTGTTTTGATTTCATCAACTTTTTAATCTTTAAATCAGATTTATTTTCATTCACATTTTTAATCTTTGTTTCAGCGTTGTTGCAAGAATCAGTTAGATCGCCATCATCATTAGTCTCAATAGACAGTGGGGTTGAATCACTAATACTTGCATTTTCTTCATCACTTTCTTCACAAGTTCTCATGTAATAAACAAAGTTTAATTTTGCGGCAACTGGCTGATGATCGCTGTATGAAAGACCAGATATATCTTTTGCAGTAATTTTCATTTGTTCGGGAAGACAAGACATAAAAGTAGAAGTTTCTTGACGAGCGCCAAATTCACAATTATTTTGATTTAAACAAAAGTCTCGTAGTTTGTATAAAATAAAATCAATTCTCTTCGATGATTTAGGAGTGACAATATTTGGCTTAGTAAAAGTGTTATCTTTATGGCCACAAGTAATTAATTCTTCATCACTAGACTCATCTGAACAATGGTGCAGTTTAAGACGACTAATATGACATTTCTTTGTCATTTGACCATTTAAAGTCAATTCTTTTCGACGAAAATTCTTCTTTTTTCGATCGAATTTATAACAATCCGTTAAGCCAGTTAATTCCACTAAAAATAATTTAGATAAAAATGAGAAATCAAATTTAAACTCAAGCATACCAAGAAGTCTGTATGGCAACTCTTTTGAGGATGTGTTCATATCGCCAGCCAAAATAATAAGATCTTTGGACGATGGATTCGAACAATTACAAGCCATTAAATTGATATATTTGGACAATTCATATGATTGACAAACTCGATGTATTGAATATTGATCGGTTATGTCTTCATCTTCATCATATTGAGCATGCATCTAAAAGTAACAAGTTGTTAGATCAACAATTAAATGCAATTTTGAATTACATGTGTGCAAAATAGGTGAAGGTTGAATCCTCTCAATTCAATTCTAGCATATGCAACACCTAAATGTACAACAAATGAAATAAAATGCGATATTGATTAAATTATATTCACCTTTGGTGGAAAACCAATCTCCATGTGTTATACGAAAAGGAGAGCCATTTATACTATAAGGATGAAAATGTATCATCTTTGGGACCCATTTTGCCATAATAACGAGACCTGTAGAATCTTATGAGTATTGAATAAATTAATATATCATAAATACCGCTTGTTCCCAGAATGCTGGCATTATTGAACATATGAGCAAATGTATAAATAGACTTTGTTTTTGTTCGAATATATTCAAAGTCGGATTGAATCCAGACCTAATAACAAATTACCCAAATTATTAAAACAACTCAAGAACAACTATATGAGCATACTTCTTGCAAGAAAACAATGTCATAATCATGTTCAGACAAGTGTTGAGCTATTAATTTGATCCTTAGTTTTCGGTGTTGAGAAAAATATCTAAGACCCCTAAGAAAACATTAGTAATTAACAAATTGAAAATTTATAGATAACAAACTACGCACCAACAATTGAGAGTAAATATTTTTAAACTCTCTAGTTCGTTGAGAGACATGCTTGCCTTATTGAAATCTAGCAAACATTTAATTTTGTGAATAAGGCAAAAAGGCGAAGAAGAAAGTCTAAATCCAAACTGGCCAGAATGTGTGGCATTTGTCCGAATGACCAGTTTGGGTTCAAAAGCAGATTGATCAGTTTTGAAGTGGCACTCGGAAGACTCGTGGACCTACACTAGGCACACAAGTGGATCAGCAAAGACTTTTGCAATGACACGAACACAGACTTGCATCGCAACTTAGCGATACGACAACAACTCAGCACTCTCAGATGATTTCGCATTGCGCATGGCAGAGAAAGAGAGCGGTTTTCGTTTGGACCAAATGCTAATTGGGCCTAAAGTTACCTGTCGCTTGTTGCCTCAAACATATTGTCACCAGTAAGTGACGCACTTGGCCATTCACATCTACATTTTCTGATTAGATTCTGGCTAGAACGCCTCTTTTGATACACTCTTTGATATCACTTGAGATCTTTTCACAAATGCCGTAAAAAAGTCACGTGTGTGTTTGTTTGTGTTTTGTGTCTCACATTGTCGGCTTGTTATTATTTTTTCTTGAAGAATATTTTACTATTTCCCAATATGAATTTCGCTAGAATATTACTTTCAAAATGTAATAATGCTACTAAAATTGAAATTTATCGAAAGGTAAATTGTATATGAGTTGTTCCTTTAACATATTTTAAAATCTATTTAGTTTTCTATGGCAAGGAAGTTTGATTTAAGTCTTAAAGACGATGTATCAACGGCGTTTGACAATGGCCTCAAACATCGGAAACATCCTGGAGTAAGACGCCATCCTTGTGTTCAACTGCCTTATAAATTGCAATTGGCTGCTCAGTCGATAATAAATAGTAAGTTGATCTTTAACATCTCAGTAATACTTTAATACATTTTATATTAGAATATAAAGGAAAGAAGTTTCGGAATGATATCGAAATAATTCGGAGAGAATTTCTTGAGGTCATGGTTAATGAAAGTGATGAAGACTCTGTCGTGTTTTCTAATTCTAGAAAAACTAATGGTTTGAATTGAATTTTTATTTTTATTTTTTAGCAAATTCTATTTCTTTATATAGACAATACAAAAAAAGATTCTACTCATAAACAAAATAATACGCCAAATGATTTCGAAGATATAAGGAAAAAAATTTATTTGAAAGAACCGTAAATAATCAATTTTTGGATTTCTGATTTCGTGCTTAAATTAAATTATCCTTTTGTAGATATAATGCTTATGATTGTGCAGCATATATGGCCGCAAGATTGCCTGCAAACTATTCCGCAATATCGTACATCTTAAATGAGGTATTTAAAACTAAGTAAAGCCTCTGTTATGATATTTTTTTTTAGATTCGGTATGAGGAGCCCCAATTCGAGCCTTCAACACTATTTGACTTTGGATCTGGTGTGGGCACCTCGATTTGGGCTGCTGATGAATATTGGAAAGGTTTGATTCAAGAAACATTTTGTGTCGATCTCAACGAAAATATGAACGAATTATCTCGTGAATTGCTTCAAAAAGGAACTGCTCATAGAGATCAAATTTTAGATCGTGTTTTTTATCGCCAATTTTTACCTGTTAAACACATTGTAATGCTTATTTTTTAAATCTTTAATCTAATATTGTTATCATTTTTTAGCCTTCTTACGATTTGGTTGTCAGTGCATTTTCTCTCTTGGAATTTCCTGACACGAGAAGTAGGATGTATTTGGTCGAAAATTTGTGGAAAAAGACATCAGGAATTCTAGTCTTTGTTGAGCATGGGTCAAAAGCAGGTTTTACTGCCATAATGGAAGCTAGAAACTTTGTACTTCAAATCAGTAATAAACAACTTGATCCACTAAAAGCGACAGATGAAACATCGTCAAAAATTTCTTCTAAATTGATCAAGCCTGAAGGTTCTGTTTTAGCACCCGTAAGTCAAAATTTGTTGGCGCTATTTATATCTTTTCTTTATTTTCAAGTGTCCACATGATTTAATCTGCCCTCGGCAATCGGCTCTTGCGAATAAATCTTATTGCAATTTTAGTGTTAATTATAAAGTACTTGACTATGGCCAAGAGGTATGCAATTGTAAAATTTATCATTACATTTATCGATTCGCTGATAATTTAGAGCCCTGGTGTCAAATCAGAAAAATTTGCATATATTGTGCTTAAGAAGGACAATCTACCCATATGGAAGGAAGGTAAAAATATCGAGAATTATTAGCATAGATTATTATTTTGTTTTTAGAACAAAAGGCTTGGCCACGAATAGTGCAGCCTGTTATAAAAAAGAATGGACATACTATCTGTCGAGTTTGTACTAATCAAGGTCAATTGAAGGAGGCAATTCTTTCAAAAGGAAAAAGCGAAAGGTATGTATTTTAATTTTTAGATTATCAATAATTTATTTATTTTAATTAAAATTATCCATTTTAGCCATCTGTATAGAAGTGCTAGAATCTCAAAATGGGGCGATAAATTGCCTGTTGATGTTAAAGAAAATAACTGAATAGGAAATTAAAACATTTGAAAACAAAATTTATAAAAATTGTATTTATTATTTTAATTATTTATCAGTTTAACTTTATTTGAATTCATAAGCAAATTAACAGAAAATTAATTAAGTAGTGTTTGTAAATCATTTTTCCATAACTATTTGTAGCTTGTTCAACAATTCTTTAGCTTCATCTCTAGTTTCATTAAAAAACATACACATTTGGGCAGCAATTTGAGATTGTTGATATTTTTCGTGCTTGAAAAAGTAATTAGCCAAGTATTTATAAGCAACTGTTATATCGGTTGTTTGCAAATTGTAGATCACTTGTTTATTGTCAAAATGGTTAACATACTCGTTGTAAACGGCTGCTGCTTTATGTTCTTCGTTCATCTTTTCGTAAAGGGCCGCTAATTTAATAAGCGAGGAAAAGCCTGCTTTGGCATAACAGTTGGCGGCATCTTCGTAACGAGAAAGTTTTTCATAAGTTTGTCCAATAGCTACAATTAGACGAGTATCATTTGGCTTGAGGAAATGTGCCATGCTATAATAATAAAGACAATAGGATGGCATTTTCAAGATTTCATAAGTTTGTCCTAAGCCATACCACGCTCGATAGTCTCGTTTATTACATTTAATAGCTGATCGATATGCTTGAATAGCGGCATTCGTATTTTTCAATTCAACATATTCGTGTCCCATCAAAGTCCATGCTGAAAGATGTTTGGGATTAAGGTGTAAAGCGCGAGAAAAATAAACAACTGACTTGGCATGTTGTCCTCGAAGACTATAAAAATTAGCGATACAGAAACAAGTCTCTACTCTAAAAGGATCAATTTGATTTGCAACATGCGCTAAAGAGCTCAGTTCGGTTGGCATCTCTTTAACATAAAGTAGGTTACTGTAGATGTCCATGGCATCCAAACGATAAGGATCATCTTTTCTTACTGTATTGAAAATGCTAATAGCTGATTCAACTTCACGTAAATTATATTTGACAACTGCCAATTGACTTCGAATGTAATTGCTATCAATGAATGTATTGAGAAGATCTTCATAAAGTGACAAAGAATTTTCATTTAACTGGAGCTCAAGGTTTACAGCAGCAAGAAAAAAAAATTTGATCCAGTGATTTGGTAAATGGATTTTGTTGAATTGAGATTCATCTTCGACTGCTTGTGAAAGTTGATGCCACGAACACCAACAAAGCGGATCTAAAAATATGCTTTGAGTCAAAGCTCTTATAGCATCATTTTTCAGGCCTAATTTAAGTAATATGATTCCGTGTAAATAATGCATGTAAGCATCGTTTTTTGTATTGTCGTCATTTTCAAACAACGTTTCCAAAGTTTTTCTCAACTCGATGAATACCTTTAGAGAAGATTGAGGAATGACAGAGCTTGGTTCAACCATCTTATCAAGTCGTTCTTTCTCAATAGCGAGATATTTTGAATAAAAATATAGAAATCTGGACTCGGGTGAACAATAGTTTTGAGTAAAATATGCGCATCGTTCGTATTCACCAAGGTCAAAAACACTTTTTGCAAGTAGATAATCACAATCGTTGAGGAGATTGAAAAGTGTTCGAGACTTCTCTTCTAATGGTTGGTCGAAGGTGTTGTCAAGATCGGTGTCGACTAAACATTTCGAGTGGATTTCATTTTGCGACTTTATAGATAACAACATTTCGGCTGCCCATTTTACACTTTGGCGCAATCCTCGGGCATTGCTCTGACAGTAGATTTCTTTCAAGTCTTGCCGAAGATTGTTCAAATCCATTTTGATCAAGTAACGAATCAACGATAAACTGTTTATCATAAACACAACAGACTATTTCAAATCACACTCCAACCTGGCCCTTTCACAAATTGTGTTACAAGAATGTCTTCTATGAATGGTCCTCTACAGCATGCATACTCTCATGCA
The DNA here is from genome assembly GCA_023373905.1 of Rhizoglyphus robini. Lineage (NCBI taxonomy): Eukaryota > Metazoa > Arthropoda > Arachnida > Sarcoptiformes > Acaridae > Rhizoglyphus > Rhizoglyphus robini. Next base: position 3,687,669 of record JAKIJQ010000001.1, on the reverse strand, counting down.
GTGAGGAAAGGTTCCTTTTCCTTTGGTTGCTTGTTTTGCACGCATTCGGTATTCGCATGCGATCTTTCTTTAGAAAATGCAGATTTTCGTCAAAACCCTCACCGGTAAGACCATCACTCTTGAGGTCGAGCCATCGGACACCATCGAAAATGTGAAAGCTAAAATCCAAGACAAGGAAGGTATTCCTCCTGATCAACAACGTCTTATTTTCGCTGGTAAACAATTGGAAGATGGACGAACTTTGAGCGATTACAACATTCAGAAGGGTAATTGAGTTGGTTTTTTATATAAATATTTTTAACATTTTTATATTGTATTTATTGTATAATGTAGAATCCACTCTTCATCTCGTTTTGCGTCTTCGTGGTGGTGTTATTGAGCCAAGTCTTCGTATTCTTGCTCAGAAATATAACTGCGACAAGATGATTTGCCGAAAGTAAGTTTATTTTTATATTGTTGATGAAAATTTTGATTCATTTTGGGTTTTATTTAATTTTAGATGCTATGCTCGTCTTCATCCAAAGGCTACTAACTGCCGCAAGCGTAAGTGTGGCCACTCGAACAACATTCGCCCTAAGAAGAAGCTGAAGTAAAATTGTATTTTTCTCTTGTTTACAAGATCCAATTTAAATTTGTATAACGATTTGTTATATGAGTAAAATATCGTTTTCCAACAAAGTTCTGTTGTATATTTTTAAATATATCGTTTTTGGTACAAAAAACTAAAGAAAAAAATTATTCACTAGCTAATGTTATTTTTGTATTTATTAATTGATTTATTGGGTGAGTCACCTATTGTGGGCTAAACAAATAAGCTTCCGTTGAAAACACTAGTAATAAGTAAATCGTGGAAAATAAAACCACTAATTTGAATATAATAATTTAATATCAAAGTTTTCCAGTTTGACCTTAAGTCTTTAGGCTAGAACCTATTTAATATGGACTATGATCATATGTCAAACGAGTTGTTGAGGAAGTATGTTTGGTGGCAGTGAAATCCGTTTTGCTAATCAGCTCGATGCGCTAGTGCGCTATTTCGAAGCAACAGCACAACCGCGTTACTCAGCCAAACGCCCAGCTGAGGTGTCATCGGAGCGCTCTTTGTGTTGACAGCATTGCATTTGCCTTCACTTTGATTTGCACACTAGACTCTAACTAAATGTCTTTTGTGTTTGTACTTGCTTTCCTCTGACAAGCCTTCTTTCTACGAATTTCACCGAATGTTGGACAATTGATCGTCCATTTAGCTTCTAATGTCGTTATCATTTAACAAAACCAAAACAAACTCATCATTTGCATCAAACATTGTACCATAACATCCTGAAAAGTCTCTAGAGATAAATTTGTTTTATAAACAATCTGTCAACTAAATCTCATCTTTTGTTTCAATCCTTCAAACGTAGAAATTTGCAAAGAGTTTTCCTATAAGCACCCCTTTTTCTACGTCGGTGCGCAATAATTGGCTTTTTGAGGTGATTCATTTCAAGAAACAGCCATTGAACTTTATGACATATAGCTGGACCAATTTAAATTGCAAGTTGCTTTTTATTTCTATTAATCATGAAAGTGGTTGTTTTGTATGAATTTAAAGCTCAACCGAATAGTGGCGAGTTAACTATTATACCAAACGAAACTTTGACAGGTATGTTTTTTAATAAATTAATTATTCAACTAATTGGTTATTTTTGTTTTTTGTTTAGTTTCTCGACAAGATGTAGGGGACGGTTGGTGGGAAGGTGTCAATTCTCGAGGAGAGAAAGGCCTTTTTCCAGCTGAATATGTTTCACTTGTCAGCGAAAATTCCAATAATCACTCTAACGACACATGGAACGCGCCTACCTCAGTACCTGAGATACAAGAAACTAACTCGTCTGCGACTACATTTAAACCACCTTTGGTTTCGTTTTCAAACCCTACTCCTGTTGCCGGGTCCAACATTACTCAACAGATTGAACAGTATGATGGAGACTGGGGCGATGATGATTGGGACGATGATGACAGTCAAGCGTCAGAATTTACTACAGGTGAAATTTCACAGGCTACAACTCCTCACAACCAGATTGCTCCAATTCATATTAGTGGCGGAACTGCTAAACAGTCTCAGCAAACTGTAAAGAAAAGCATCAATAGATTTTCTCATTTTGTCAAATCTGGTGGAGAAGATTACATTCTTGGTTTAAAGACTTATAATGTTAACCAAAATGATTTCATTCACATCATTGACGAAAATAACATTTTCAAGTGGTCTCCAAGTTATTTTACTTACACTGTCTCTGTTGAAAATCCAAAGAAAGAAAGCAAAATGAAAGGTCTCAAAAGCTACATTGCTTACCAATTGACACCATCTGACACTGGGATTCCAGTAAGCAGACGATACAAACACTTTGATTGGTTGCAAGAGCGATTGCAAGACAAATTTTCGACTATTCCGATCCCTTCTTTGCCGGACAAGCAGATTTCCGGAAGATATCAGGAGGACTTTATTGAAGGTAGAAGAATACAATTACAATCGTGGGTTAATAGAATATGTCGCCACCCTGTGTTGAGTCAATCGACTGTCTGGAAACACTTTATCACTTGTAAAGATGACAAACAATGGAAAAATGGAAAACGAAGAGCAGAGAAAGATGAACTTGTTGGGGGACTGTTTTTTCTCACCATTCAAATTCCCGAGAATGCGTCTTTTAGTGCTGATACTGAACAAAAGCTTGAGAAATTTGCCCGTTTTATCATAAAAATGGACGAATCTACCAAAAATATTTACAACGTATCCCAAGAAATGGGCAAGCGCTATCAATCATTTTATAAGAGAGAATATTGCAAAGTTTCAAGTATTTTTAATAATTTAAGCGATGCTTTTAATTCATCTCCAATGAGATCAAATCCAAACAAAACTTTAATTGATGCAATCAACTTTACTAGTAACACCTACGACTCTATTGGCAAGCTTTTTGATGAACAACATTGGCAAGATTTTGGCCCTTTAGCTAATCTAATGCACGAATATAGAGGCGTTCTCACTGCATGGCCTGAGATTAACCAAGTTTATAAAGGAGCTATAAACAAAAAGAAGGAACACCGAAAAGCATATGAAGAGAATCGGCTCGATGATACTGCACTAGCTGGAATTAACAAACGTGCTGACGTAGTCACCTACGCAACTTTGGCCGAAATGAACCATTTCGAGGAAGAACGAATTGTCGATTACAACAGCGTGATGCGAACTTTCTTAACTGGTCAGCTTGATCTTTACAAAAACATTGTTTTCAAATTGGAAGAAGCATTGAATCAGTTTCATGAATAACTTCATAATATTGCATGTGTTTATCAATATTATTCGACAATTGCCCAATTCAATCGACAATTATGTTTGATGCCTTATATTTGTCTATTTTTCAACGTAACCGTCCACCAATTATTTATATTTTATATTCTAATTGTTTTATTAATTAATAAATTATATTTATCATCTCTGCTATTAATAATTAAGTGAACCATTAAGTTGAACCATTAGCTTGTGCAATAATAAGTAAAAGCGCAAAATGGCCGGCAGCAAAAGTACTGCATTGCATTACTGATTGAATCAGTGGTTGACTTGATGCAGATACGTAGTGTGCAACGGTGGAAAAGTGTACTATGCCATAAGTCTAATGCAAATATTGCCAGGGGTGTGTATTTTAGAGCGCAAAACCAGCAATTGACATTAAAGCTAAATTGGATTTCACCTCAAATGGATCACACGACTCAACTATAGATCATTTGGATAATCGGAATGTGCCAGATCATGTCACTGATGCTCAATCATTTTACGATGCAAACAATGGGGAACAAATTTATAATTCGATTTAAAACGAAACTAAACTTTGCTATCTGTACTTTGAACCTAGAAAACAAACAAACTGACCAGCACTCGATATCTGACACACACTCGAGTCTAATCGTCCACTTGAGAGTCATCACCCAGCAAATATGAATGTTGCCTTTAGTTAGAATAGCCTACGCTTGCACTCAAACAGCCATGTATTGACTACAAATATATTGGCGTACTGTTCAGTGTTCACCGTTGTCTGTTTTGCTGTTGCGTCTAATGTCATCGCGCAAGTAAACACCTCTTTTGGCTAGTTGACTGATTCGCTTCCCGCAACAATTTGGAACGATTTTATATTTGATTCAAATTCTATTTTGAATAGTGTAATAATCTGCTCCACCATAGCTAAATGGTTTTGGCGAGGCATATTCAATATGGCCTGCTTAGACTGATCTTTCTTTCACTATTGTGACTTTTTTAAATTGTGGTTTTGAAACAGTAAAACATCACAACTATAAATTATAAAAATATATATTGAAACTATTTGTTTCTCGATGATGTTCTACAATTGTTCAAAAGTGCCTGTTTTATTATTATTATCATTGTAATCAAAATGTGGGTCAAATTGGAACAAATACTAATTCCCAATGCTCTTTGGTAAGGCCTATTTGTCAAAAGACAATACTGACTTTGTTTACATCTTTACTCAAGGGTGACGGAACGTGCAAATTTGTACTTTGTCTTACAACGTCGTCTTGGACATGGCACAAAAGGTTTCTCTTCTTTGCTTGTTGGAACGATTGACACTGTGTTTGACACAAAAGTAAACTCGATTCATTAGTATGACATTGCTAATTTGATTTTTTTAAACAGCCATTACCATTTAGAATTTTGCATCAAACAACCAATTCTGAAGTCAGCCATGGTAAAGTTGTATTTATTGTTGTAGTTATAATTAATTTAGGTTTTCATAGTTGTTGCCGTATCGTCCAAGTCTGATGATATTTTAAATGATTGGGAATGGATTGAAACCAACTTGATGCCTACTTTAGTGAATTTTGAGAATGAAAGTGATGTCACCAACTTTATTCGTTGCAAAATTGAGAGCCTTGTTCAGGTTGTTAGTGATCAAATTACGGAAAATATAAATCTTTCAAAAGATTCCAATTCGACTATTTTGAAATTTACTAAACTTTTTGGAATGCCTACTGAAGAAAAATTGGTTAATTGTGAGTAAATAATTTCTTGTCATTTGTTTTATTAATTAATTTACTTCTAGATTATTCTTGTAGTTATTTTAAAGGCAAATTTCCAAGACAAGGGTGGATTTATCTCAGTGTAAATCATTTGTGTTTTTATTCCAACATCTTTGGAAACGAAATCAAATTGATCATAAAATGGGCTGATATAAAGGTAAATTAAAAGCCATTCTTTTAACCACATTTCAAAGATTTATTTTAATACATTTAGGAAATGGAACTTGATAATCCCCGATTTTTTCCAAATAGCATTTTGGTTATTACTAGAAGCAAAAAACATTTGTTTTCAATGTTTCTCAAAGTTTCCGAAGTTTATTCATTAATGGAGCAACTTGCAAATTTAGCGATGAAAAGTTTAATTTCTGACGAAAAACATTATTTTGCAAATGAAAACGATTCCCGACTCAAAAGTTCCAGACATGTTTCAAAAAAATCAAACATTTTGAAACGTGATTTAGACGCTCGTGCTATGACAGAGAATTATAAAATTTGTTTTCGTTTGCCTTTAAACGAGAAACTTGACGGTACTCTGCCAAGTACCTTGTGGACACCATACAACAAGCAACATGTCTGGGGAAAAATGTACTTATCGAACAATTACATTTGCTTTGAAAGTCGGGTATGGTTTTCTATTTCATATATCTTTCTGTTGCTTATAGTGTTTTTAGGTTCTTTCGTTGATCACTTTAATCATTCCACTAAGAGAAATTCGATCTGTTGAAAAACTTGATAACAACTCAAGTGGTCATATTTGGAATAAAGCCATTGTATTTACACTGTCCAAGATGAATATTATATTTGCGCATATTGAAGATAGGGAATTTTTAATTCAAAAAATTGTGAAAATGCTAGCTAAGCTCGAAAATGAGACAAAGTATTTTATTCATTTCTATTAATTTATGATTTTTATTAATATGACAATTTTATTTTTTAGAGAGGGCTTCGATGTTTTGGGTCGGTATAATCCGTTGTCAAGGAGTTGGAGCATTGAACCTGCTTTGAATGAAAAATTTTCCTTTTCTGATATTTCGCCTGAAGTAAATGCAAAAGAATTAGTAAAACTTAATTTATGGAATCTACATTTTATCGAATACGGTCGTGGCATATCTTGTTATCGCGTTGCAAAGACTCGTGAATTAATACTTCAAGGCATTCCAGACGAACTACGAGGGGAATTGTGGATGCTTTATTCGGGTGCTATCAACGAAAAGGAGACAAATCCAGGATATTATGAACGATTAGTCGAACAATCGAAAGATCTGCACAACGTGGCATCGGATGAAATCGAACGGGACTTACATAGGTCACTTCCAGAACATCCCGCATTTCAGTCTCCTTTGGGAATAAATGCCTTGCGAAGAGTATTGAATGCTTACGCATATCGCAATCCAAACATTGGCTATTGTCAAGCCATGAACATTGTCGCTTCTGTTCTTCTTTTGTATGCAAATGAGGAAGACGCGTTTTGGCTTTTGGTTGCTTTGTGTGAACGACTTCTACCCGATTACTACAACAAAAAGGTGATTGGGGCCTTGGTAGATCAAGGCGTTCTTGAAGAATTGGTGAAGGAACATCTTCCAGAGCTTTATAACAAACTACTTCCTTTGGGAATTCTCTCTATGATTTCGCTTTCTTGGTTTTTAACCATATTTTTAAGTGTAATGCCATTTGAATCTGCTATCAACATTGCTGACTATTTTTTCTACGATGGCGCCAAAGTGGTCTTTCAAATTGCCTTACGAATTTTGAGTGCCAATCAACAATCTTTGATCAACTGCAAAGACGACGGGGAAGCAATGACTGTTTTGAGTGGATATCTCGAGAACATCATCAATCCAGAAGCAAAAGTGCCACATATGGTGCATTCATTTTCCTATGGATCTGCAAGTAAAAGGGCAAGTCAGCAAACAACTGAAATCAAAGATTTGATCCAGGAATCTTTTACTAAGTACAGTTTTATTACTGCAAATCAAATTGAAAAATTACGACTTAAACATAGAATGAAAGTGGTTCAAAATTTGGAAGAAAATTCAATTAAAAACGTAATCCGTACTTTGCAGAGCTTTCCTTTTATTGCACGCTACTTGACTTACGATGAGATATCTACTATTTATATTATTCTTAAGGAAGAACAGATGAAGCAGCAGTATTGGGGAAGACTCAATTCAAATATTGTACCTGAAAAAATTGACGGCCATTCAGCGTGTTATGACGTTTTCAAAATTGACTTTGAACAATTTCGTTGGTATTTTATGCAATTCTTTCCCTGGATTAGTGACAATACTGAATTCTTGGTAGTTCGAATATTTTCATTTCTTGACGAAAACAATGATGGATTTGTGAATATGTTCGAAATGTTAGTCTGTATGGTTGTTTTCATCAAGGCTGACATCGAGGTTCGTCTTCGATTTCTTTATGCTGTTCACTTGTCTGAGAACATCGTCCATTCTCCGTCCCTAATATCTCACCAAGAATCAATTTTATCAACAAACAAAGAAATTGAAACTGCATCTGAAGCTACCGAATTTTTTGATAATTCTCCTGGTAGTTCTTGTTCATCTCATGACAAACAAAGGGCTGGAGTTTCTAATTCTCCTTCCAAAGAGGACAAACAACGAAAGTTCACTCTTTCAAATTTTTTATATCTTTTGAACACGCCATCTAACCAAAAAACTTCTTTCATACAATCAATTAGTCAGCAAAGTAACACATCCGACATCGAAGAAAATTACTTGAAAAAAATGCCAAACATGAAAGAAATTCAATTTATCAATCTTTGGAAGACTTTGTACGATATATTTTCAAATCAGACAAACGAGCAACAAATCTTCGACTGCATTGCCACTATTGGAAATGATTTACTTCGTTTGGGTTACCTCTCGTTGAGTATGGAAACTAAAGATAAAGAATGCTCAACCAAGTCCGATGACAGCAGTCAAACTCTGAGCGAGGACGATCATGTAAAGCTTGATTCGTATTCGATTCAAAGCTTCAGTAGCTGCTCCAGTGAACTCCCAGACATTGACGAAGTAAAAAGCGTTAGCCGAAATCTGTCGAGTGGGAATTCTCTTGAAAGCGACTGGGAAATTAGCTTTGAGCAGTTTTTTGGAATTCTTCATACGCAGCAAATTCTTGCTGATCTTTTTGAAAAAAAGGTTGAATGGTCAACCATTGTGTCCAAATTTAAGAGCCTCGATAAGCTGGAGCGTTCTATGAGTATTTCTGCACATTCATCTGCCTCCAATAACTAATCAATCACGATTTAATCCGTCCATTTACTTGACCCCACTATAAAATTAGTATAGAAATTGCAAATCCACTTAGCTACATTTTGAATTTTTTGATTACAGATAGTTTTAGAATTTTTCTTATGTTTGAATTAATTTTTATTTTGCTCTCGAGTTTGACCCATCATACATGACTGCAGCCAGTGCACCTCTGTAAACTGTGATATTTGATATTTGTTGTTCGAGTTGAGACAATTTGAGTGAATATATTTTATTGAAACATCAATTTTTTGACACAATGCAAAAATAAGGTTCATTCAATACTGAAACAAACAAAGCACACTGACAATTGGGCAAACAAACAAACAAACAAGTGGTTATATGATGGAGCAGTAGTGGCATACACCTGAAGGGATTGCGGGCAGACATCGACACTGGAAACGGCTCGAATTGAGGAACTGACTTTCTTCTGCTTTTCGGCGAATCTTCTCGGCAACCTCGTGTTTGTTGATGTAAATCAGGGCATCGTACAGCTCGTTTAGAGGATTCTTGTTTGGCGATAGACCGTGAAGCCAAATTAATAACATACGGTAAGCATGGTCCTTGTAACTGGTTTTTCCAGTGTATTGATGCTCGATTGCTGTCAAAAACTATTTAATAAGTGCCATTGCTTGTAAATTCTTTACAAATACCCTTGATTTGGTCTTCAGTAAAGTCCCAAAATCGTGCCAATTTTTTCCAGTCATTGCTTTCAAGATGATTGCGTGATAAATAGTAAAGTAACTTGCGGATGTGACCAAAGTGCAAGTTTTCTTGTTCTTGCAAATCATACTCCTCATTATACTCTGACTGTGTCTGACTATCCAAATCAGTGGAGATGTACGTATCCGCCACATTGTCGTCCGATCCTAGGGTTGGTTTTATTTTGAAGAACTGATCTCGCTCGGCTTTAATGAGCATGTCAACTAGTGCTTGAAAACTACCTCGTGATGCAATGTAAAGCGCTGTTCGACCACTCTATAAGATAAAACAACTGTCATGGGCGGCATTTTGCAATATTCTTGAAGTACCTTCTCTGTGGCAAACAAATCTGCCCTGTGTTTTATTAGAATTTCCGCTACTTCAGTATGTCCAAGTTCTGCCGCAACCACCAATGGAGTTTGTCGTCTCTAATGATAATTTAAGATTACAATATTTTTGGAATCGAACTAAATGGCTTTGCCTGCTTACATTGTTAATTGAATTGATTTCTGCTTTATTTTCAATGAGAAACTTGGCCATTCTATTATTAAAAAAGATTATGTTATGACTTTTAAATATATCGACAATGTCCACCTACTTGACGTGATTTCCCATTACACAAAGATGGAGGGCTTGGGTTGAGAAATCGTTTAATACAAATATCTTTCTAGCAATAATTTCACCGACCTGTGTTGCCATTCTTATCCTTGCTGTTAAGATTGGCGTTATGTTGAATGAGCATTGCTACTACTTCTTGGTAGCCAAGTGCAGAGGCAATCATCAGAGCAGTTCTTCCTTTCTATTCAGATAAAATATATTATTATTATTTTATTATTAAGACTACAAAATATTTTTATTTATTTAAAAGAGTTAACAAGTCTTACCGAGTCGGTTGCAAAAATATCACAGTTGTGCTCGATTAATTCTTTCGATGTTTTCTTGAAGCCATATTCAGCAGACAAATGCAATGCTACCAAATTTAGTGAATTGGTTCATTTTGTTTAAATCTTATTAAATTTAATTAATACCAGTCTTGCCATCTTCGTCTCGTTGGTCGGCATCGATTCCCGATTTAAGCAAACAGGATAACACTTCGTGGTGGCCTTTAAAGCTTGCCCAATGTGCGGCAGTTCTTCCTTGCTGGAACATGGAACATTATTAAATGAACAAATCCTTAACAATGGTTCGAATGTACTTTATCCTTGCTGTTAACATCCGCACCGGCAGCTATTAACTTTTCAACAATTTCTAAGTTGTTATTGATGGAAGCCATTGTTAAGCTAAATGAATGTGGTAAAACATCGAACTGATACGATAATTAATAATGGTACCTTGTTTGCCATGCCTGTTTATACAAATCCAACAATTAAAACATTGTTAAACTTTTTTTTAATAATCAAACCTCGTTAAGTGCGTTGATGTCTAATTTGATAACATGGTCCAAAAAGTAGGCCACAATTTCATTTTGGTCATGCTTTACAGCACAGTGTAGAACAGAATATTGTTTCTAGATGATGATGCAATGTTCAGATTAGTAACGAATCAGCCTGGTCTGAGGAAAGCAAAATAAACCTTGTTGACAACTCGACAATCACAACCAGCTTGAATAAGCATCTTCACTATGTCCAAATTGCCAACCATTGCTCCCATAAGAATTGGTCGCATTCCAAACTGAAAATTTACAATGACAATGACAAATTAAAGCGAACTTCGCTAAATTAATAGCAAATTACTTTGTCGCAAGTTTCTATATCACATTTGCTTTCTATCAGCAATGAAACAACTTCAGAGTTGTTGTGGATAATGGCCCAATGGATTGGAGCTCGTTCCATCTATCGAATAGAAGACAAAGAATGGATTCGAATGATCGAGCATACGTTAGTTTGATTACATGTGATTTGCTGTTCAGATCAACATTAAGAGTGATCAATTTTTTAGCTGTAGCCACATCATTTTTGATTGCCGCCTCATGCAAAAGCAAATCTTGCCTAATCCCCGCTAAAATGAACAAAGCAATAAGAACAGTCAATAGGAGCATGGTAGATTACTTTTGAAAATGTGAGGATTGATCTGAGAGGCCAAGATGTCCGCATCTGGAGCTCTGCTTGAAGCAATTGATAGTCTTTTGTGACGGTCATTAGTGGAAGATGAATCGTCCATGCTTGATTGGACAAGTTATTTAAATTCATAAACAAATAGATTCATTTGAAATATAATTAAGGCTAAGGGCCTTGAACACAACCAATATTGCAAAAAGTGTAAGTAACTCGCTTGGTAAAGCGATCATTAGATTATTTACATCCACCAAAGTAGATTAATGCTAAAGTTATTAGTGTCGATTAGTTGCCATTTGGAAGTGATGACCGATTTATTATTGTGTCTAACACGGCCAAACACTAACGACACGGTCGGACAACAATTTGTTTGTGTTCTCATTGACACAAGACCAACTAGACTCGATCTGCGACCATATAGAAAGCTCTGGTGCGCACAATCGCACCCGAGATCAATGAACGTTCCATAAAGATCAAATACCCACGCACTTGGTAGAGTGTACTTGCTACACTAAATAGAGCCCAAGTGTTGCAGAATAATTCCAGCAATGCGAACAGGCCGCAAACAAGTGCTCTCAATGGCAAAATCAAATAATCGCTAATCACTTGAATCAATAGAAAATCAATAATTTTATATTAATTTCAATAATTATTTTTACAATTTATTAACTATTGCGATTTATACAAAAGAGCATTTGATAAGCAAATTCAAAATCAAAGACTAGATAAGATCTCAGGTTTTCTCAAATAAAGTGAGCTCTTCGTCATCATCAGCGTCATCGTCTTCCTCTTCCTCCTCATTGTGTTGATCGGACTGTGTTTGTCTACGATTGAGTTTATTATTACGAGAATAATTTACGTTAAGTTTTTGATAGTCGATATTGTACGATGACAATCGTATACGTCGATAATTTTTCACTTGGCGTTTTAACACAATAAAGGCAATGGATAGGATGATGGCAAGTAAAATAATATAAGTGACAGCGTGGTTCATAACCAAATAGATTAGAGATGATATTTCGAATGTCTCAGTGGAAGGTTTATCACCAATTGCCTCAATACTTCTGGTTTTATCAATAGCAAGTGCGGAAGCACAAGGGCCATTAGAAGAGATACACTGACAGCAATCGGTGAATTCGGGTTGTAAGGTAGACAGTAGGTCATTGGTGGAAACACAGCATGGAACGCAGTGCCAGTTGTCCATGAAAAGACCACTTCTACAAGTAAGGCAATCACTTGCAAGTGGCCCAGAACAAGTGGAACATGAAGAGTGACAAGATTCGCATTTTTTCGTTTCACGATTCATAAAATGACCTTCCAAACAGAAATGGCAAGTTCCATTAACGAGGGTGGAATTTTTGTGGCAATTTAAACAGTTGATGTGAGAAGAGCCATCACACGTCATGCACGAATGGTGACACCTGAAAAGAGAAATGGTCAGTAACGACAGTTCGATAGCCAGTATTTTACTTACGTAGAACACTCAGTGAGTAACTCAGTTTGCTTCAAGTAAAATCCATCGGGACAGCTCTCGTCAATGCAAATTCCGTTTAAAAGTTTATAATTAGAATTGCATTCAAGGCAGTCGTTCCGTTTTGGTCCTTGGCAAATTTTGCAATTTTCATAGCAATTAAAATTATCTTTTGTTTGATCTAATTCTGGAATACATCGATGAGTAGAGGCATCCAAAACAAGACCCCTTCTGCATTGAATGCAATCGGTGGAATTATTAGCGCAAGTGAGACAGTTTCGTGAACATGGTAAGCATTCTTTCAGATCACTGTCCTTAAAATATCCATCAGGACATTTGGATAAACATTCGTATTCATAGAATAGGCCACTGGAACAGGAAAGACAATTGTCGGAAGAGGGTCCAAAACAAGTATCACAGACATTGTTGCAAGGTTGACATAGGCCCGAGTCGGTGTTGGCCCATTGCTTTAGTGGGCAGTTTTTAACACAATCGTCTGATTCGAATTGCTTGTACATGTCCTTTTGCATACATTCATTCACGTTGGTCGTGGCAGGAGAAGTGCTTCTAGGAAAGTACCGCAAGGTTTCGTTGTACAAATAGCTGACAGGCTTATCATGAGTGCCATAAAAGATTAACGACCAAGAGAATAGTTTTCCAGGTATAATTGCAGATTTAGAGCCGTCATTTTGAATAACAAGTCTCCAAGTGCCAGAAGGCTTTTCTCCCCAAAAATGAACAGACAAAAATGGCCATGCATTAAATGAAATTTCTTCGACATCTCTTGGTCTTGGGAAAAGTAAATGAGAAATGGTACCAGAAGGAGAAATCAAAGATATCTTCAAATTTCCTCTTGGTTGATACTTCAAAGTGATTTTCGCTTGAACATGTTCCAAGTAACGAATCTCATTAGAAGATCCGCGACAACCATTTGTAAGCAAGGAAACTTCTAGTTGGTTTCGAATTTTGGCGGGTATTTCGCGTTCTTTGTTTTGTGACGGTGTCTCACAGATCTTTTGAGCTGGAACCATAGTCCATTTTTCTGCATATCTGACAATGGCTTCGGCATCGATAAGACCATAACCGAATTTGTGACTAACTTTTCGTCCAACTCCATTGGTAGTCCATCCTTTTTCGTGTCTCAAAGGTTCATATCGAGAGGACAAAATGACCAAATGTTGGAGATCGCGCCAAGTTAAACGGGGGTTGGCCTCCAAAGCAAGGGCTATAATTGCAGCAGCTACAAATGACCATAATAATCAAATATTAATATTGTTGAAATAATGCTAATCAAAACATTACCAATGGGAGCAGATGCAGAAGTACCCGTGTGTGATCTAGTGCACAAGCTGTCCTTTTGTGGCTTTTCACCTCGACTTAATGCAGAGAAATAAGAAGTATCTTGATCACAAGTAAAAATGTTTTCATCCTTTCCCGGAGTTCCACTGCTGTAAGTTGTGGAAAGCGTCGATGAACACTACCGAGAAATGAATCAATCAACACATTAGCAATGTTTTCTTGTTTACCTCTTCTAAATACCACGGCTTAGCACCATTCTGAGTTGCACTACTGATCGAAAGAGTGTAAATCGAGTTAGTGTAACCGTCGCAATTGCAGTTGTCCAATCTACGACCGCCATTTCCAGAAGCCCACACATAGATTGAACCTTTTCCGCGCCGACCTTTTTTAATGCCATCAATAAAAGCCCTTTTAGCCAATTTCCCAGGACCATCAACAGTCTTTCCGTCATCTTCAGGGCCCCACGAAGCTGAATAAATGTGAACATGATTTGGGTTGTGACTAATTGCTCGGGCTTCCACTTGATCAGTGACAATACCATCCAGCATTCGAACACCGCCGATGCTTGCATTAAAGGCAATACCGACCCCGCAATATTCTAATAAAAAACATCAAATAAACAGATTACGGATGTAAACTTACCATTATAGGCTTCGGCGGCAACTTCACCCGCACATCGAGTTCCATGTCTAAAGGCAAGAGTTAGCACTAAGAGTAAGCAGTTACAGTCCATACTTGTTATCACCATTATCTTGTGGAGTAGGATCAGGGTCGTTATCATTGATATCGTAGCTAGCAAGAGGATCCTGGTCATATATGAAATACAATAACAAAAAATAGAAACAATTGATCATATTAGATGAACTCACATAATTTTTCGCAAGTTCTGGATGATTTGGCTGAATTCCATCATCAAGAATGGTAACCACCACATTTTTGCCTGTATATCCCCTATAACAAGTTCAATCAATACAAACAATTTACAATTCTCAAGTAAACCTACATTTTCCATGCTTTTTCCACGTTCATATCAAAACCTCCTAAAGCGCCTTTCCTCTGAACAAATCAAAAATCAATTATGAGAGAAAGTGCACAAGCACCGGAAGCGCGACGCCTTACCAAGTACCACATATCTTTGTAGATAGGGTCAGGCATAGATCTGGCGTATCTATATTTCGATTTAGAATTGTCACGTTTAGAGCGCGACAATATTCGTTGCTGTTCGACCCAATGAACCTAATTGATAAAGTGTTAATGAAATAAAATACATTTTACATAATATAAATTACTTGAGAGTCTTGAGCAAGCATTTTGTGATGAGCATGGCTGTACTCGGTGGAACGTTTGGTGACGTGTTGGTGCGAAAACAAGTAGTGACAGTTGAGATTACCGATCTATAATAGTGACCGCCATTAGTTGTGGTTCATTGGGAATGGGGTGACATAAATCGATCGATTGACAACAGCTGGCAATAAAGCCACTCCGAACAGAGTAATAATTAAGTTTAACAAGGATAATTACATGACAAATAGAGATAGACAATAGACCAAATGCGCACCAATCAATGTCAAGGTTGATAGTGGTAACAGTTAAGGAAACCTAATTCAATGTCAATGCTGAACAACGAGTTAACTGTCAACTCACGAAAGAGTAGCTGAACATTAGATATGACTTACGGATGAAGAGGCCAAAATAGCAACTGGCTAGTTGCAACTTGCGAGTACGCAATTGCAAAGGTCATTAACAAATTGAGTCTAGTCTTTAAAGATTGCCATGCATGTATGTTGTTCTCAGACCTAGATTGCCGAGATTGCAAACAGTGCAATGGCAGTGTTTGACCAAAGAACGGTTTGAGAATTAATTGCAGAGAATTTGCAAGAAGGATTGTGTTGTGGCAATAGTCTGTGAATTCTCATGTGGCTGCAACAATTGTTAGCATAGTGCGCCATAGTGAAACTGCTTGTCCCTCGAAACATAAAGCATATAATCAATTAGCAATAGCAATGACAATGTTTGTACATTGAACACAATCGCACTTCTCAGTAATGAAAGATGTCGTTTGCAATCGATTTCGTATTATCTTCGGCCATTGCAATCATTCCCAGTAAAGTAATTTCAGATTGCCTTCAAAATGTAAATGTGACTGGACAGACGATACAACACTTCAACAGATAAAGGTTAAATAATGGAAACAAGAAAATTGTCGATACTAAGCGAACGGGAAGTGAGAGCCAAAGGGTGAAATGTGACTCGTGTTGAAGGCCTACAACATGAACAAACACACACATCGTGCGGGATGTTACTGACAAATAGCTTCTGTTTGGCGTTCGTCGACGCCTGCTGTCATATTCACACTTGTTAGTCTCCTGATAAAAGATTTGTTAGTTCAACTAACCAAAGGCAACGACCAAATTGAATCTGCAAACAAGTACTTTTATGGTATGGTTGTATTGAAACTTATGTTTAATGTGAGGATTGCATGACAATTCAATTGGTTTGGGTGAAAGAATCGCCTGAAGAAAAACCCACAATGGGCTATCATATAATTGTAATTATTATATAACTCGTTTATGTTTCCAGTTTCTACAGCAACTTACATGCACATCTTACTTAATTGTCAGCTGACCAATAAAACAATTTAATCAAGGACACTGATCACTGATCAGTTATCGGTACAACAAAACAATAAAGTCATCAATCAAATCAACCAAACCCATCAAGTGAACCATCAAACTGAGCTAAACAAAATTGTTTTGCAATTGTAATCATCAATAATAATCTACTTGATTCCGGTCAGACTCAGTAACAAATTATGTGAACCATAGTATTAAAGGACTCGTTCAATTACGACCAACTCACTATAGATTATTTCGGTTAGCTGAAAACTAAATAGTATTTCCAATTGATTAGGGCAAAGAAAGTATAGAATTGGAAGTGAAACCGAATTGATAAATACCTTTCCGTGGTTAATAAATCCATATTTATGGGCTAGTTCATTGGCAATTCGGGTGGAACTAGCTTCGTCATCACATTCTTTAACATGCACAGCAAATTCGTTGGTGTATTCGTAATCTTTACTGCACTTTACATTTGAGAGTGTAGATAAACAAATTAAAAAACAAGTCAAAAAGAGGAAAACAATGTTGCGCTGGAGAAACATTGTTCGAGATATGCCGTTGCTGACTGGTGATTGTGGCGAACGATTTCGATTGACAACACATGATGCTTTGCTTTGCATCCTTTCCATGATAGCACCAAACACGACAGAAGGCATTGGTTGCATGCATTGAACAAAAACAGCCAAATTGAAAAAATAATGATCCAAATTGAAGCGATCAATCAGTGGCCGCACAAGTGTACCACTGAACACATGTGTGCTTCATAGTTGATGGTAACAGAAAGCGCACAATCAATCGTGGTGAGCACAGCTGATTATCACTTGATTAATATCACACAAAACAAGGCACTGCCAGGACAAGGCTCTAGTTGGTCAACTCGTTGATTAACTGTAGAACCAGATAAACAAAAGGTAACAGTGAGAGTGGATCCAGAGAGATAGAATAGGACGAGCAGTGACCAACGAGTAAACCGAGCCAGCAGACGACTGCAGTTGGTTTGCAGACTGCCTCACACTGTGGCAGCAATTTGCAAACAGACTGACAGTGAGGCAATTTCATTGCCACCGCCAGTGGTTACCACTCATGCTAGTGGTACTATACTAGCGCCCATTGAGCGGACAGCAACATTGGCGGCATCGACGCCTTTACCAACAGCATCTGCAATGCATCTACCCAAACCGAACAAGGTGAAGCAAACCATAACTGGATTCAGTGTGCTGTGTCCACCACACTCGACAGTGTCGAGGCGTCATAATGACGTCAAGGCAAGCGGTGTGTCCAACTCTGACTGGAGAGTCTCCAGTGGAGACAGCAAAGGACGACACGTGGCTTGTTTGGAGTGCGCCTCCGCGGGCCAGTGAATCTGCCAATCGATCGATTGGTTGAGCGGGTGAGTGGCACTCACTGGGAGAGCATTGCCAGCTGGAAGGTGCTCCAAGTTACTCACCTAGGACATTGTGCCAGCTCCTAAAGCATGCCATTACTATTAAACTTCTAGTTGCAACTTACAAGTGATCCTTTGAAGGATCAGAGTGAGCCCGATGGTCCCACCAACTGAATTCATTAATGCAACTTGTTGTTCGCTCTATTTAGCGCGCAATAAGGCCACCTTGGTGTTGCCTTGAAGGTGAAAATTTCACTTCTGACAATGGGTCTTCTACAAAAAGTATCTTTATAAAGAAAATAAGTTTATTTATAAATAGAAAAATAACACAATGAGCAAAGTGGAATTGAATAAGTAAACCGATGCACTGACACTGGTAAGAATAATGATAATCTAAATAAAAGTACGATGGCCATATGAAGAAGCTTGAAGTGTCAAAATAAAGCAGCTCAAAAGATCACTGTTTTGCGGCAAGTGCTGAAACTAGAAATAAAACAATTACTAATTAGTGGTTAACAAACGATGTTTAAATGTTTGGACATTGAAATATAAACGAATGGGCCTTGATTCAATCATCATGGCTGTTGGCAGGATGTTAACTAATTAAAGAGAAGCAAAACTTTTTAATACTTAGCCAATTCATTGCATCAAATCACTGATCGCTGCCTCAAAGCACCGTTTGAGTTCTTCGAATGAGACGATGATTACATTCTGTGCATCTCTCGATACGAGACAAATCTTTTCGGAAGATCCGACATCGAACTTGTTGAGGTTTGAAATGATGTGACCTAAGTCAAGCCAAGGTCTTCCCTCCTCGTCGAATTGGTGGAATAAATAATCTCGAAATAGTTTTAGCATATAACGGTCGCCCGTCTCTGACCAATTAGGATCCATTTGATGTTCTGGCCTTTCATTGATGGTTCCCAATTTAGCTAACAACCGAAGTAATCTTCCGTTGTCCATTTCTTTTTGTAGTTCATCATACAGGTAGTCATACCTATGATAAAGGTTATCAAGCTGCATGTAAAATCGGGCTCCAATCATCGGCATTATGTCGTCTATAGAACGTGGTTTGTTTGGGTTGGCCGTTTTGTAAGAAATCAAATAAGTAATCAAATTCTTAAGATCATTCGAGTATGTTCTTGGAATTAATTCCAAGTATTCTTGCAAATTGTCCTGCTGAGTAAATGCAGGTAAAGAATTGGTCGCAAGAGTTAGGCATAGTCGGCCAAATAAAACAAGATCTTCTTGCTGGAAGTGTTGAATTAATACTCGAGGGTTCGAGTGAAGGAATGCATCAAGTGTGAGAATATCGGATACACCACAGAAAGCTAACTGAATACGAGCATTTCTACCTCGATTGCTAAAGGAATTACTCGTATTTGTACTCCAACCACTAGTAAGGATAATCTTAGTTGGATCAAGAGAGCGAAAAGCAAGATTTGCTTGATGAATTGCCCTTAATGCTGAAGATATTTGAATAATATAGTTCCAAATTGTTGGTTCAGGTAAAAATTTTCGAGTATTCTGTTGTTGACTATATGGTCTAGATGATGTTGAATAACCGTTCAAAATGGTAGAAGAATGTGCTGTAAGCGAGTTCAGCTGATTCGAAAAGTAACAAGACATTAGAGTTTCAGATGCAGGATAGTAGTCATAGACGAATATCACAGAGTTGTCACCAAAAGCCTTTGTTGTGAAAACCTGTCTAAGTGGTATAATGTTTGCGTGTTGAATCTTTTTCCATGAATCAATTGTGCCCATTAAAAGTTTGGTGTTTGCAGCACTTGGTTGAAATCCATGAAAGCGCCTTAAACAAAAAAGTTGACCCGTTTCGCTATTGGTTGCCCGATAGACAGAAGATACCATCCCATTAAAAGTGTAGGAATTTACCCCAGGTAAAGATTCGACAGGAATAAGTTCAATATAAACATCGACTCTAGCTGGCAGTTCCATATGTAGACCTTCTGAAGGCATTTCTTGACTTTTTACAAGTTTCTTTAATATCTCCTCCTTTATAAAATCAGCCATAAAAAAGCTTGAGTTAAGATTGTCATTTTGTGAATTGATAGTGCTCATTTCAGTTCTAGGAGTTAGAACCATTTTAGAATTTAAAATATTATTGTCATTAAATGATTTTCGTTGGCTGATATTATTTGTAGAGTCTAAATTCATTTGAGACATTTGAGAATTTATAGAATGTGGCTGCTCATAATATGATGTGTTGTTCGAATGCAAATAAGGTTGATAAAGAGATTCTGAAGGCATCGAAGAAAAGTTGGTTTGGTGCGATTCCAGAGATCCTTGATTGATATAATTATCAAGAGACTGAGAATCATAAGGTCTCGATATAGCAGTTGAAGCGGGCAAACAGTTGGCAAATGAGCTGAAACGAACGAGATGAAGTACAAAAATAAATAAAAAATATCACAAATGATACCTGTTCAGTACTTTGGTGTTGCCATTGATGTTAGGGGATGGCAGTAAGCCATCCATTGTAGAAATAAATTTTTCACTATTAGTTTACACAAATAAGTGTAACACAGTATCACAATGTCCAGTATTAACAGTCATTTCGGGTTAACAAAAGTTCAATTAAGTGGTATGCCCGAGCAGGTAACTCAGTTCAATTGGAAAGAACTTCAACACAAATTGCACCAGCAAAGAATACACCGTAAAGGTCAACGTTCAGCAGGACAATGTTGTCAATGGAAATGCACTGCCAAAAGTGATCAACGAGCCCGTGGCAGAAAGACCATCTCGCTACCTCATCTCGCCACCAGGTTCACCTTACCATCCATCACTCGAAGACAAAGATGACAACAAAACACAAACATTGCATTTACGGAAAGTTTACTCGCCGCCATCGAGATGCTTTCGAGAAGAGTTCTCATTCCCCGAGGCGGGCTTCGATTGACCGTCTCGAAGCAAATACCTTCGGATCTGCTGACTATTCTGTCTTTCTGTTGACTCTGCAATCTTGACTCTATAGACAGTGCAGACAATTTTTCGATGGCCATGCTGTAAAATGTACAGATTTGTTTGTAAGTGAAGACATGAAACTTGAGAGACGTCAATCAAGCAAAGCTTGCAATATTATGCAACATACATTGTAGAAGTATATGGTGAGCCCTTGAATCAGGCATTTAATGGTTGACAAGGAATGATTACACAAAATCTAACTTCTAACATTGTATTGACCACAAAAATATATATATAGTTTAATAATTAAATAATTAATGTGCATATGCGATAATTATAATTATATAATATATTACATAAGGAATTAAAAAACATTAAATGTAAAAACTACAAATTGGTGAAAACACTAATTAAATAATTATATAAATTAGATAAAATGAGAAATCAAAGTAAGAAATATTATGCACACGTAAAATTACATTATGTATTATTCGTTGAATGAATTAAACATATTCAGATCTTCGAAAGTATTTTGATCCTGTTGTCCTAACATTTGTAGCATATCTATTTCTTGAGGTTGATGAGGAATAGAATTATTTGCCATTGATTGATCCGTGGCTGATGCTGTATGCCATTGAGTCCACATTCCTAAACAGAGTAAATAGCGATTGTAAACAGATCACATTCGTTTTAGTAAATACCTCGTGTTGAAGTAGTGCCAAGTTGGGTATATGTAGGACCAGAAGGACTTCTAGATGGACTAACTTGATTATATGCAGATTGAGTTTGATAGGCGTCAGGCTGAAAATAAAATAAATTAATGTCATGGTTTATAGAAAGAATTTCTGGTTTACTCTAGATATGTTTCGCGAAGTCCAAGCATCATTAGAAGTATTAGGAACCATCTTATTCATTGTTTGGTTGTTTTGTACAGGATTTGTCATCTCAGGTGGGTTAAGATTAGATGCAAGAATTCCATTTGGGTTATATGGAAGTGAATTCGGGTCCGAATATACATATGGCTATAGTATAATTAAATTAGCACAAATACAAACTTATTGACAATAATACCATTTGATTATACATTGATGAGTCATTCACTCTATGAATATTATAGTCGATATTATCGGTTTTAGCAGCATGGTTTGCCATCAATCCAACATGCTGAGACTGAGACTGTGTATGAGAATGCTGATAATGATGTGCTCCCAAGTTGGCGTTATCCACTGCCACCGAACTTGATTGCTGATTCGATTGCTGCTCATTAATGATTGGCTCGGAATGATGCATATTTCTAACACAAATTAACCAAACCAATCGATTCAAAGAAATTATTAATTGATTTTTACTTACTTTGTGGATGTATTCGTACAAACTATATATTCTACATCGTCGGTATAAGGATTATGAAAAGCAAAACTACTAGTTCGTAACCAGACCCAATCACAATTCTTTGCTCGAAATCTGTACATAACAGACATAACTTGACCTTTGAGGCTGAGAACTAAACATTATTCATTAGAGTTAATATTTATCAAACAAATTAGTTGCTTACCATGTTTAAAGCTTTCCTTCATGTGATTTTGATCTTCAGGGTGATAATAATCAAAACATAGCTTTCCTAATAATTCTTGAGGTTGATAGCCAAGAATAGTCGATACACGCTGGTCTACAAAGGTAAATTTGCCATCTAGTGTATGTCGTGATATGTACTCATTATTAGCATTAGACCCCATCAAGTCGTTGTTGTTTGGCATCGAAGTAACTTGAAGACGACCAATTGCCACAAGACAACAGTTATTTGCATGAGTATCGTCACTGCCATCATGCCTTTCCATTTGAACACCCGAGGGAGGCCAATTTTTGATGTAGCCAGTGCAGTGTACCACAGCAAAAGCATTACCATCAGCACCAGCTCCAAGACCACTTCGTTGCCTCAAGCGATGCAAATGATTAGGAGAAATTGCATCCGGCGGAAGATTTCCTATTTTCATACGACAAATAAAACCTCTTCTAGATCCCATGCAAAGTCTCATTGATGATTGGTGGCCTTCTTTCTTAACAGTTCCAGCTAAATAAAATAATATTGTATATATTGATTTTAAAAAATTAGTAACAAATATTTTACGCACTTTTTAAGTCTAATATTCGTCCAGAATTAGGCGATTCTTGTGTAGAAAGTTGTTCTCTAACTTTTTCTACGTCTTCTGGATGAATTATATCATAAACACACGTATTGTAAAAATCCGTCTAAAATAATAATGTCAACAATTTCATTTTGATAAATTTCATTGACAGATTCAATTCAATTCACTTAAATTCATCAACATGATCAATAGTAATACCTGAGAATGATTTAAGACGGGAGTAACAGAATCCGAAACGTAAATAATTCGCCCTGAATCACAAGACACAACAAATAAAAAGCCGTCAGCAGCCTAAAAAATTAAAAATCATTATTAGATTAATTAAACAAAATCCTGATTATGACTGACTTCTAAAATAAGATGCTTAAGTTCTTGATCAGTGAGGAAAGATGGCTTATATGTGCCATCATTATTAGTATTGCCGGTGCCTAAAAGCAACCAAAAGTGAATACTCAATAATGCAATTGAAATAAACGAACCTCTAAGTGATTTCATATGAGCAACAGCCATTCGTAAAATAGTAAGCTTGTCCGGCTTCCTAGCTAGTGCAGAGCACGTAGGAACCATATCGGACAGCTCGGTAATGTAAGCTGTCATCTTGTTACGGCGACGTCGTTCGATTTCACTGTGATTTTCTCTAGAAATGCTTTTTTTAAGCTATACATTTAAAAGATGTTAATTCGAAACTCACCTTGCAAATCGCTCTTTGTCTTGATTTGTATCGTCATCCATTGTTGGAAGATATTTTTTATTGTCAAACTTTTCTTCATCCGAACTATATTTTGTGGAGAGAAATATCGATTGGTATAATAATGGATAACTGTTCATTTGCAATGCCACTGACACCTTCAATAAAAACGTTCCCCTAATTAAGTGCCTTCTTTCAGTTCACACTTGTACAGGAGATATTAGCCTTAATTGGATTTGCTCATTTACATTAGTTCAAGTCGTGATTTAGAGTTAGACCGAAATAAACAAGACGCAAAAGCAATTTATAAGCTAAAGCTTATTCGACTATGGAAAGCGAGTCTAGTTCAAGAAATAAGACCCGGATGTCGAGGAGGTATGAACGTGAGGTGAGACATGTCAGACAAAAATAGAACCTTCCACGATGGGTCAAGTGCTGCAGGCAAAGGATTTGTCGGACTGCCTGAGGGCTAACTGCAATTTACAAAGAGAATAAGGAGAGTAACCTTAATCAAATATAGAGTAATATAGAGATAATTGCCAGGACAAGGCTATGAGTTTTAAAATAATATTTTTATGATTAAATGATTACGATAAAGGCACTTACAATGAATGGTACATTTCTTTACAACTTTCAATTTACCAATATAAATCAATAAAAATAGATCTGATTGCGAAAACAATTTTCATTAAAGAAAAAGTACACAAATGAAATACATTTGACACAGAATAGCTCATTAGTGAAGCTTAATTGTGCACGAGCACTCAAAAGATTTGACAATTGATCATCTTGAAGATAGTGTCAATTAGCAGTAAGGCAGTTAAATTGATTCAATAAGTGCAATCAATTATTTCAAAGTGGTAACCTACTTGGAGTGAAGTCGATTCTGTGAGATGGTCTGGGTCATATTAGTGGATGAGGCCAATGGAATTGACGAAATAGAAGAGACGGCAGTCATATGATGACCGTAGTCAAAAATGGTATTTGAACGATGACTAGGGCAAATTTGAGCAAACATATCTGACAGTTCCAGTTGGACAAGCCGGTAGATAAACACTATTTTGGAGATTCATAGTGGCCGATGGTCATTTGTAAGAATGGTATCAAAATATTGAGGGGATAGCACTGTCTAGCAAACAGGCTAGCAATAGTTAGTGAGTAAAAGCACTAGCAGAGCAGTGAATGTGTCCTACCCAAGTGCAAACACGATGTGGATGTTTCTAGCTGGCAAACACGAACAAGCACAACGCGATGGAATCGCGAGTGGCTTATGTGAGACAGAGAGAGAGAGAGAGAGAGAGAGAGATTTGGGGGAGCTGCTGCCTCTCTTGTGTTGGAGCAAACGGGAACTATCGCCATCAACATGAGCACTATTCCCATGCAAAAAGTGCTTGCCGCGATAGTGGCAACACAACTAAAGTAGTCCACTTGCCAGTAAGACCGGTCGATAGGAATCGAGCTGCACCGGCTCTGATATGCTTTTGCTCCTGACAATCCAAATGAAAAGGAGGATATCGAGCAGGATCAATCTGACCATGCTTATTTATTTAAATAAAAACTACATAATGCCTACTCAAATTTCCTTCATCTATATTATTAATGCAATTTAGAAAGCGGTAAAGATTCAATTTTCAGGAACAATATAGTTGCTATTGTCTAAGCTAACAATCATTACATTTCAGGACAAAAAATTCAAATGCAAAGTAAAAATATCATAAATTAAACAAATTTTTAACAAGTTAGACTAGAAGGCACTTGGAGTAAAACATTTTAATAGAAAAGATTCGACTCGACATTGACATTGCTTAAAATAATTTCATTAGTAAATAATAAATTATTACATACCAAAAATTGAACGAAGAATACGAGTTTTTAAGTCATTAACATTAACTATTAATATAAAAAAATTAGCAGATAAGTAAATGAATACTTCAGATCTTCATCCATACAACTAGGAAGTTTTTAATTCTATCTAATGACTAATTTAGTAATTGGTCCGTTTAATTCAAACTAGAAGAACGAAATTTGAAACTATATTAAGCGAAAAAAATCAATATCACTTAAAATTAAAGATTAGTAATGCCGTTGAAAAATTATGAATGACTTGTTTCTTCAGTAAGAATTAGTAAGCGATCAGCTGACAATGCAATTCAATACATTAAGTGTTTTGAGCACGCGTTTCGTGATTAGCAAAATAAACAAGCCACGATTGATCACAACCAACGATGACTTACGTTGACAAGACAAGCATGTTGATGATCTTTCGTGCTAGATGTATTCGGTACACGGAACAGAAACAAAGAATGAGTGTGAAGAATATGCGTGATGGGCTTCTGACTCGAAATGAAAGTAAAACGGTGAAGCAAGCAAGAAGCACGAAATGTTGCTTGCCTGAGACACCAGACGCTACTGTTTTGGCGATAATAAGCCTTACCAACAAAGGTAAGTTTCGTCGAGTAAGTTCAGGTTCATGAAACTGTTGCCCTTCGTGAGATGCGATGACGACGTAACACGAGCACTTGGACGACAAGCCGAGAGGATTATCTGTTCTGTTCGGTGCCCTTTCGTGTCGAGATCGTCACTTGGTCAGAGAAACACAATCAGATGCGTAAATCGCGTGCTGCTGCACTCGTCGACAGATAATGTGAGTTGAACACGAACGAGGACTCACTCGCTCGCAGTTCACAGCTAGAGTCTACACTAGCCACAACAGACACCTGGCAATAAGGACAACACTCGTCCGCTAGAGGACACCACCAAACACAATGGCGGGATGTTCAGTGGCCTTTGCTACAGCGAAGCGAGCTGATGACCGAATCACACTGGTCATCACTGACCCAGTCAACACTAGCTTTCTCGCGCTTCAACCTCTCAAGCAGTTAATTGATTGAGAACGGCACTGTCTATGGTCCATTTGGTCAGTTCATTGCTTCACCATTCGAATTGAGTAGTGTGTATTTTGTAAAACAAGTTAAGGAAGTACACAATGGCAGCGATATCACAATAATGCATATTGCACAGATCTGTCAAAACAGGTAAAGTGCCAATTAGCCTGCAATTAGTGCAAATTGTTCCAGTAAGCACTCAATTGAGATTAAAAAGAGCAACCCTAGTTTTGGAACAATTCAAATGGAGCTGTGTCGATTTTGTCCATTGTTTTAAACCCTGGAAACAATCCATTTTCTTTTGTATCTCGGTTGAGTCCTTTACAATAACCATTCCAATGATTTCCAGCAATTCCTACAAGAGAGATATACAAGCAACTGTAATATAATCAATTAACTTTTGAAATACCTAAAACATCGCCTATCTTCAAGTTAATTTCGTTGTTCATTTTTCGTTTGTTATTTAAGATGGCCACTTGATTGTGACTACTTTGGCCACCAAAATAGTAAATGTCGTCCAACGAAAAAAAGTCTGTCGATCTGTCCATAGAAGGCTAAAAAAATAAAATTAGAAAGAGAAAAATATTTAAGGAAAATTACATTTCTAGATTGCATCAACTCATAAGCAAGCCGACAAACTTGAGAGCTAAATGTGCAAACAAGATAATCAGTTTCGCTGAGAAGCCAAATATCTAGAATAATGTTTTTTAAAGAATCAAAAGAATATCTTCGACCAACACTTGCAGTATTTGCTGTAAAAACAAATGGCATTAGAGAGCAATGTAATAATTAAGTAAAACATACATATTTCGTAATCACCAATGAACTTATATCCTTTTTGTTCAAAAGACTGTATTTCTTTTTTCCATACACTGATGTCGTCGGTTGCCAAATAAACTATTCGTTCGGTTGTAATTTTCTAAACAAAAATAAGTTAGTTATATATATATAAATATAAAGCCTAATAAGTCATTACTTTGTTTTGTCTTTGGTTGAACAAATCGATCTTGTCATAAAAGTCGTCAACATGAGACATATATTCTGATAGGAAATGATAAGAGGCTTCTGTATTAATTTTATCAGTTCGCCGAACATGAACACCAACAATTGGAGAATTAAAGCCAAACTTTAACTTTTTCTCTTCTAAGTAATTTTCAATCTCAGCCGATGGCCTCATTAAAAATCTAAGTATTTGACCAATAAACCAAACAATTGGATCACCATGTAAAGTGGTTAGTTTTGTTGAGATCTCTTCAGGAATTGATAAAGGCAAATACTTTGGTCGAGGTCTTAAAGAGTCGATTATGGGTAAATCCAAAACCTGAATACAATAAAACAAAGTTAGAAAATTTATCTTTAGCTCATTATAAACAAAAACAAACCTGGACATTTTCAGATCCCCAATTTCCTCTAGAACTACCCGAATCATCTAAACAAGAATTACTTATAGGTTTAAAAGCTAATTCCCATAAAGATTTCGAATTAGAAATTTTCCGGCTATTAACATAACGCCAATTTTTCGAGTTGAGAACTAAAGTACGATTGGTGGCCATTGAAACAATAGAGCAATATACCAAGTGGTGCATCTGACAACCAAAACCACATCCTTTATTGAGATTACATATTAATTTTCGGGCAGTTTTGCAATCTTTGGGATTCTGTAACTGAAAAATTTTCTCTTGAACGTAACTAGACAACTTTTGCAGCTCTTTCCGCCTCCAACCTTCATCTCGCCTGGTCATAGTATCTGTAAAATTGTATTTGAATATAATTAACTAAATAAATTAAATTAAATTCAAAAAACTCACCCAAATCAAATAACAAACTATTTTTCAATTCTTTAATAAATGGTTTTGTTTGATTGGCATTTTCTTTCAAATAATTCCAAAGTTCATTTATATCCTTTTTCAATTTTCTTTGAGCCAATTCAAACTCAAGATCGGAAACAGATGACTCTTTATCTCCATTATCGTTCTCTGTGTCAGTTGTTTTAAGTTGACCCTCTTCAAAGTTTGGTTTCAAATCCAAAGGAATATAATTTTGAATCAAACCTCTCAGTTCTTCGTTTTGAGCTTTTAATGCAGAAAGTTCGGCCATGGCCCGGCTAAGTCGGGCCAAAATAATTTCGCCAGATGTATCAACATCTTCATATTCTTTAGATTTCCAACCAAACAATGGACCGTTAAAAATGAGAATAAATAAAAAGAACAACAAAAATGCAAAAATGAAGTAACGAGAAAAATTATTAATTGAAAAGAATGTGAACATCATCGAAAACTTTGTTATGAACAGCTGAGAAGTGTTAATGCAAGCAGCTTATCAATAATAAAAACAATGACTATTGTAAGGCACAGCTCAAAGTAGATTAAGCATGGTCCAATCTCGGTCCATCTCGAAGGCCTCCTATCGATGATTTGATTTGTTCAAATCAGTTCAGTTAATTAAATTCGGGTGAAACAAGTGACAACACCGAACAATTTGCTCTTTTACTACTATTTGTTACCAGTTGTAAGTTACCACACTCGATACAAACTCCTCCTTCCCGTGCCATCCACAAAGGACGTTCAAGTGGAATCGAACAGCTGTGAAACTGTTGTTCTCGATCAATTTGTACATTACAGCATTCCTAAATGCCAGTTTTTAATTTAAACTATCGTCTGAAAAAAGATTTATTGTAATGGTAAATAAATAATTTATTGGTCAATGGATTGATCAAATGTATATATACGGTAAGTGGTCGGATTTTATAAAACCTCGTTTGCAATTTGCATTACTTTAAAAAGTGAAAATGGGCAATCTTTGTACTTCGTTTTACATCCATCATTTGCTTTGATTAAACTCTCGCGGCCAATTTTCTCTGCTTTCAGATATTCCGTCAATTTTCCGTTTTTATCAAATAAGGGCGATGACCTAAAAAGTTGAAGAATTGTTATTTACTTTGTTTTTTAATATAATTTTCTTATCCTTGTATACTTACGTTAAAAGTATGTCAAAAATTTCTCCTAAAAATCCAGTTGATGAAGCAACAAATGGGACTTCGGCAACTTCACAAATTGCTCTTAGTAGGCAACTTTTCCCCAATGATTTATGTGCTGTTTCAATAGTTTCATAAAATTTAGCTCTTGAGTTTACTCTGGCATGCATTGCTCTCGATTTCGATGTAGTTGACGACGACGATTCTTGGCCATTTCGTTCAGTATTGATTGGATTTACGCCGGCAACTTGAAGAATGAAAGTTTGAGCCACTTCTGCCATTGTTGGAAATTGAACTTTAATTGGCATTCTCATGTTGAAAGCTGACTCAATCGTGTTTAGCTGCATACTGGGAAAAGTTAAACCAGGGGCGATTGTCAACTTTGAGCCACTTGCTGGTTGAATTAATCTTTGAAACGGTTGACTTTGCGAAGCAAGGCAGCCATTTGTGAAAATAAATACGGAAAGGAAAAAAACAGAAACGATTTTGAAGGGTGACATTTTTCGGTACTTGGCGAATGACTTGCTTTGCTTTTCGACCTGTGGTTATATTCGATACCATCGGCACTGAATGACATTGAAATTCTCAGAGACAACCATTTGAACTTACACATGCTGTGTCACTATGATTAGGAAATCATCTTGTCGACTTGCTGATCTCAATTTGTGTTCTTCAGTTTTGATTCGGCTTTGAAGTTATACACATGCTTTATTCACAATGCTTCTAATGCTTCTAATTTGGACTTTGTTTTTTTTTCTTTCAGTAAATTGCAAGATATTAGACTTGTCTCATTATAACCCCAGCTATTCTAATGAACACTATGGTCATAATCAAACAGACTTTTCCAATGACGCCGATTACACTTATGACAACTACACTTCACGAATTAGATTTTTCAAAGCTATTGAAGTGAATGTTAACATTACTATTGACATTCAGTTGTCGTTTCCACTACCAAATGACGTTGGATCTATTGACTTGGATATTCCTATTTCAATTTTGATTCAGAATAAAACCATCTTCAAGATTCCGTATCCTGACCCTCCTTTAAAAGTGCCTCTTTTTTATCCTGTGATAAAATTGCCAAAATTGCCTAGTTTCCTTTCGTCGGGTCAAGGGTCAAACGAACCATACGCAGACTATTCTAATGATCAAGCTCTTTATGACTACTTTAGTCATCCAAAGCATCAATTAGCAAAGAGAAGCCTTGCCGCACAATCTGCACAGCACCGTTTCGAAATATTTCGTTCAATTGAAAATTCTCTTGACAAGTACAGATTTCACTAGTATAGTAATATTCTCATTTGTGTTTTTCTCTAGCTATGGATACCATGGAAGATCTTGTCTACTAAAAGCTATCTGTCAACTAGCTCAAAGAGAGCTCCTCATTGAGTCTGTCATGCATGAATTGATCGAACATCTCCTTACGTAAGTTTTCAACAAAATGTTAGAATTTTGGATAATTTAGATAATTCCTAGTGTGTCCAGAAGCGTTGACGAAGATCTTTTGCGAGACTATGTACAAGCTGAGAAATATGGAGAGAAGCATGAACACTGCCAGGGGAAATACTCATGCCCCTTTAGTTTGTTTCAAAAGCTGTGAGATGAAGCAAACGTTTTTCTAACAGGGGACAATTGTTTCCATTTGACTGTATATGCATTAATCAATTGATGTATTAATAATAAATGGTCGGCAGCAGCAGATTATTACTAATTGATTGGCGAGACGCACAGTGTTTGTGTTGGAATTATATAATTGACCAATGGTAATGGTCACATCGCAAATGACCACCATAATTAGTAGCCATTATTTATGGCGCCCAAACAGACTATGCATTGCAAGTAAGTCAGTATTGAGTATAAGATATTTTTCGACCAACCAGGCTGTTTCTACCAATGGTATCAATATCAGTTTTAGCTTTGTCTGGTCTAATTGAATATAAATTGTCACATTTGGCACTTGGCTTCACGCCGTCACTAATCGATTTGACCAACGATCGAACCAATAATTTTCCATCGGAACATTGCAAGTTTATCTATCGGTAGTTCAATTAACCCAAAAGACTTAACATCTCATCCCTTACGGTCACTTGTTACTGTTGCAATGAACGCATTACATCGATGTATTAGATCTATGAACCAATCGACCTTGGTCAGATTGAAAATCTCTTCGATGGTATCGTGAAATGCAATATTGACTCACTACTGGCAAATCAATGTGAATGCATTGTTTTGGCTAATTTCTGGCTTGGCAAACTTTCTGCTCCAATTAGATTAATATAAAGTGTAGATTAAAATGTGCACTCGCCAAATTGATGTTGATTTTGTCCATTTGTCGAACTGACCCACACGGCCTTAGGTCGTATATAGTGTCCGAGTCAGCCTAATACTAAGACGCATTTGGCTAGTGTGATGGGGCAGTGGTGGACGCTTTGCTGTGGCTAACGAAGTTTGACCAATTTGCACTTTGCTGCAGTGCCAACGCAGATAACTCGGTTATTTACATTGTAAATTGATTGCTTCGATGCATTGAGTGAAGTGAAATTTCAGTGTAAAACTGAATGAGCCGAATGGACCAGTCAATAATTTGATTGCTTGATGGTATCTGTCAACTGGCACTGCTGACCAGTGGCTATTGGCACCCATTACTGGCTATTTTGGTGCTTTAAAGTGCCAATCCCAATGCCGACGTTGGCACGAATGTCTTCTCGTTGTTTATTTAAATAATTAACACTGCCACGGCACCGTTTATGGCCAGTCGGACTTAATTTGCAACTGTCTACTAGTTGGCTATTCTTATACTACACTACACGCACGTATTCGACCGAGTTTGGTGGCCAAGAAAAACGAGAGAATTTAATATTTCACTCTCACCAGTGTTTTCCTTTATTTGTTTGTCTTTCTCTGTTTGACTGTTTCATTTGTTCATTTTCGGGTACGGTAAATGGATTAAAGGGTCACTGCAAGCAATGTATATATCCTGCTTCTGGATGCAGCTGTCTATGTACATGTGACAGGCTCGTGGTGTCATCGATATGGCCACTGCAATTAGTCCCATCCAAAAGAACCAGTTTCTCGAAATGAATAATCGGATGCTTGTCAATGGGTACACAGTTAAAAATTGTCTTTCAACTTATCACTTGCAATGGCCAATTGGCAGTACATATCGTTATTATTAAGAAAATGTCAATGCCATAAGTGCAAATCATTCACTTGCTAGTCAGTTCCTTATTGCTTTGTTACTGATCGCGGTAAAACAAACTTGACTTGCAACTGCTTAACACAGTTTCTCAACATACCGTCCTCCATAAATTTCTTTTGAGACACTTGGTGCCAAAATGAGTTCG
This sequence comes from Rhizoglyphus robini, assembly GCA_023373905.1. Classification (NCBI taxonomy): domain Eukaryota; kingdom Metazoa; phylum Arthropoda; class Arachnida; order Sarcoptiformes; family Acaridae; genus Rhizoglyphus; species Rhizoglyphus robini. The sequence continues at coordinate 3,654,845 of JAKIJQ010000001.1, read as the reverse complement.
ATATTACCTACAAGGGTTTAACGGTATGAAGGAATAAGCCTTATGCGCTTGTTTAACTTGATTAAAGCAAGTTGAGATGCGATGTTGTAGAGTCAAATGACTGGCAACAAAGAACAGACAGAAGAGACATTGAGCAGACTAGTCTTTCTTATAAGTTATAACACCAAAAGACACTTGGCAATACAAAGACAACTGTCAATGGAGCAATTGTTCGACTCGACGGGTGACGAGTGACATAAACGGGGACTTCTTTACTAGGCGTCATCCTTGCCGACCAATTGTTTGTGCCAACTGTTAATCAAATGTCATGTCTGTTAACATTCTATTGAGCTTTCTGATCGAACCTAATTCGACAGTATTAAATAGCTTATTAGCAAATTAATTAGTTCACATAATTAAAATATAAGTCCACAGAGTGAGGATGCTCACCGATAATGTCTTACTAATGAGTGTTTGCTAATGAAAGGGCATCACCGGACAGCGGCCATATTGGCCACATTAGCCACATTGGGAGAGAGGGTGACATGTTTGCCGTGCATCATGAGATAATGCGGACTTAGTAGAATTAGCCTGCAAATGGCTTCATTCGATCAGATTTGCCATTGCTTCTCATCAGCAGCAATCTATTTGCCTTTGTGTGAGTGCACTGTGCCGAATGTATTGCATTTCTATTATCGTCCGATTATGATTTGTCATTATTTGTGCCATTCCATTCTATTATCTCACTTAGTCTTAGCCGAATGCACTACCATGTATTTATTTTATTCGGCCAACTAGCAACCAGTTTCAATCAAATTAACAGTGGCAATGCATTTCCCACAGACGAGCATATTTCGGGAACTGTTTTAAAATTCTGCAAAATTCTGCTTGACTTCTTCGTTCATTGCTCGTTTGATCAAAGGTCACTGTGTTAGCAAAATAACTGGACTACGATGTTGGCAGCAATCGTCAATATCAATATCAATAAGCAAACTGAATGCGTCAATTTGGCTAATCAGCAAGTTCTCTTATCTTTGCGTTCAATGTGGCCAGTTGGCACGGGAAAGGCAATTTCTTTTCGATTCGTCATGTCCGTGCCGACTGGTTAGCTTGCCATTTTTCCGATCGACATATATGTTCTAACGACCAATTGGCACTGTTCACATCAAACGATGCTATTTCAATGTTCGGTGGCAATCGAGTTGGTTTTCTCGCGAATTGTGATGTCAGTTAATTAAAATATGAACAGTGTACACTTTAAAGCAACCAAAATGAAAGTGACAGTGCATGTGTGGCTATACAAGTCTAGACTTGTGACTATGCACTTGAGCACTTCTAGTAAGTAGTACAGTGGTGGTTCGGTCCAGTGTAACAGATTGTTTGGTGGCTTGAACTAACTAAGTTGTTTCGGATCAGCAGTAATTATTAATTATTATTAATTAAGATAATTTCTCTTTCATTATTTGGACGTACGACACAGAGGGTACGAGAACGCACGTTGCCTGTCGTGAAGTCTAAGAAAATTAATAAAACCAAATTGGTTCGTGTTTGCCAGTTTGTCGCGTTGCCTGCCATGGCAAATCTTGGAGCATTGGTGCCGTGTGGCGATATTAAGCCAATGGCAGCCATTGTAACCGAGCAATGATGGCGTAATAAATTATTTGGCCGATTGTATCCAAATTAAACAGTTGCTTGCATTGGACATGTTTTGGCCAACAACACAGCTTGTCCCCTGCCAGAATAAATTGGCCCACAGTGGCAGTGACAAACTGACCTGGCCAGCTCATTAAGTGTTTGTCCATAGCCCGATTGAATTCGGTGCCAGTTACTTGCCGCAGCACGACCCGACTTGTTCCGTTCACAACGGCTAAACGGTGTAGGCTGTCTTATTTTGTGGCCACTTGGGCTAATTACAACGATGATCGTTACCCAATTAGTGCTTAATTGGTTGATTGTCCATTCGGTCTCTGCACTCTCCTCGTGTCTTGTTCAATTATTGAATTATTGAAGCGAACAGTACACGAACCCTGCATTGTGTGCTGGGTTGAGTGTATGTGATGTCACTTTGCACGGGTCATTAGCGGTGCATTTGCATGAATCAGTGCTAACACTTGTTACATTAGCAAATTAGTCTTTTAAAGCCTTTCCATTGGGCATTCCATCGGTCAGTACGGAATTGGTCTGATTGGCAAGTTTCCTAAGATGGTTCCATTAGCGGGTCGTATTTGTTTCATTTTTGTTTTTGTTTGGCAGTTGGTCTGACTAGTTTGAGAGAGCGACTAGTATGAGTAGTGCTTGGTAGGATGAGCGAGTTGTGAGTAGCGTCCGCCACCACAAACATATCGAGCCAATCCATTTGGGTTGTTTGGCACATCCAATCAGTCATGACAATAGTTGCATGTGCAGCTTGGTACCATGGCAGAACCAGGGCGGCAGTGAATGACTAACAGAATGACTAGCTTTGATTAAACGATTCAGTGGAAGATCACTTGTGCTCGGTGGCAGGCACCCGCACTGATGGCCACTGCTCGAACAAGGATAAAGAAGGGCTAAATAAATTATCGTCGCATCGAGTTTCCTAAAAGGGAGCCGTTTCCTGCTCTCGTTGTCAGTCATCTCGGTGCCATCCATCCATCCATCCATTTTGTGCCAGTCCGCGTCGGCCATCACCGAGTCACTGGTCGTGGTGGTCTAGTCATTTCATTATATTAATTTATTTACTGACGATATGGCTAAGTAAGGCCACAATTACATGTGATCGCATTTGGTCCTCGTCTGCGTCGTGCTCACTTTTGCTTTCGGAGCCTAACCCTCCTTCTAATACGGATCCAATGAGATGTGAGATATCGATCGTGAAGGGCCGCCAGCTAAAAACATAAAAGAAAGCTGCAGCAAGTGACTGAGTGGCAGAGAGCGGATTCTCGCATAAGCTGCACCCGACACAAGACAACGGACCATCGGAAAAGCCAGTCGCACAGACCAGTCTAGCACTCGGCAACGTTTCATCTCGACCAATTGGAGTGAACAGCGGCGCACAGACCAGTCCCGAGTCCTCTAATTTGCAGCGACGTGTTATTAGTCAAATTTGTTCCCTTCTATTAGCGGCATTATCAACATTGGATGATGCGTGATTTCACTCCGATTCGCTCCTTTGCGACCCGATTCATTATTTAAAAGCTTATGCCAATTGACTTGTTTCCAGTCGGGAGACATCGCTCAATCCAACTTCTTCCCGCAATCGGCCAAATTGTTGCCTCTGCCAATGCGAGTGTGCCCGTGCGCTAGTTCCACCGTTTGCAGCCGATCGTCATGCGGCATGCTAATTAGTGCACCTCGTCTGTCAAACTAATTGGCAACACTTGTCTTTGGTGGCATGTGCTCTCTTGACAGTGTGGACACCTTGTGGTCTCCTTGTGGTCTTAAGTGACAGTCGAATCTAACCTACCTTTCTCTGCAAGCACTCGTCATAACGGTCACTAGTCATGTGGACGAAACGACCAATTGCCATCTGGACTTGTCTCCTTCATCCGAGTGAGTTCTTTCAAATTCTTTACAGTCTAAGACAATCAGTGTTTGCTTATTTTCTCTAGCAAATACTTTCCAAAGCTGGACCATTATTCTTAATCGGTTCCATAATAAAATGACCAATCGATTCGGACATCCAAATCGAATAGCACAATGGCGTTGGTGATTGCACTTTGAATGGTCCTTTTTGTCCATGCTGAGAATTCAATCTAAGTAGCCACACAAATCGCATCGATGTAAGCAAAATTGGCGCTAAGATAATTTGCTTTAATTCCATTAAAGTCAATTTGTTTGGTTAACTTTAACACAAATTGTCTGGCCCGCAATATGCCAGTGGACAGTGGCTGTTGGTCAGTGGTCATGGTGGCCATGCACATCAAGTCACTGATTGTGCACTTTCTGGGCAAATGTTCTCTGACCAGACATGCAAGTCTCCCCAATGTATTTCTTTTTTCCATTATGACAATGATGGAGACGTTTACCGGCACAACCGATTCTTAATCTAAGTGCAATCACTTTCAAATTGGTTCCATTCAATTTATTTCACTTTGGCACACAACTTTAGTCCCTCTGTATAATTGGACTAATTTAGAGAATCTTGTCACCAGGACAATGAACAGTGACAAACAATGCAAGTCAAAAGGAATTGTGTCAACAGAGCAGGTTTTAGACTAATTAAATTTTAATGTCGAATTAGTGCACTAGCATAATCAATTCTGAATTATTCATTTAGCCATTTGCATGTCCGTTTGATTATTAAAGTTTAATTTCTCAAATGCAATTAAAATTAATTGAATCGACATTACTCAAGCCCATTGCCTTGAGACATTTGAGGCCCGAATCAATTACTGTGCATGGATCGATCTAATTTGGGTGCGATTGGAACTTTTTTCCAATTTGTCGGAAGACAGGAAAGCACATTAGCCTGAATGAGTGCCATCAGGAGCCTCACGAGATAATTAGTCTAATGAAGAACCAGTAGAGCTGTCCGCACTATAGTGGTGGTAATTAAGTCAATAAGCTAATGATCGTTAATATTTTACAAAATGTGAATAATTCATTCTCCTTGTTGTATTGGCAGTGTTGTTCGTGTCTTGGTTAGCTGGCACCAGTCAGCAGGCAAGAGTGTCCACTTCGAATCTGGCCTCGCACCGTTCATCACCGACGCCACCAAATAGGCAGCAAGTGGACTCAATCAGAGAGCAATCCGCGTTAATAATTGATGTCAATCACCATTACTCTAATTACAATTATCCTAATTCTCATCACCCTCCATCATGGCCACACTCGCATTCCAATGAGCTCACTAGCTACGGCTGGACCAGTGGTCACATGAACAATCTGACCGCATCCGTTGGTCGAAATGCAACTTTCGAATGTGTCTTTCCAGACTTAAAAAAGGACTTTAGGGTAAGTGCACTTGTGTTGGCAAAATTTTGCCTTGACCAATCGTTCTTAGTGTCAGAGTTCTGACATTCTAGCAATGGCCAGATGACTAGTGAGTATTTCCTGTGGCCAGGCATGTGACGACCCGTGTCCCAAGCAGTGCCTAATTATGTAGCAAATATTCTTTGTGAGTGAGCCACTCGAAAGCATTCTTTGAAGGGCCATGCAAAGTTGCATTCATTTTTTGTATGAAAGCGGCCCACTGACTCAATGGCAGGCATTTAATTGCTTAATTTAGTTTTCATATGCACAATTTGCTTGTGCTGACTTTACAATAATGAAAACAAACGGCCACAAAAGAGTCACTTTGTGAGCCTGTTTGTGCCATAATGGAGGCATTAATTGTGGTATAAATCTATATCTGTGTAACTTGTTTCGAACTAGAAGACCATAAGAGCATCAAAGCAAACTCCACTGGTCTTGTTGTGCCTTCTATTCAGCTTTGTCTTACTGTTGGCCAAATTAAATTTTACCAAATAGGCAACTATTGAGAGACATTGAAAAATTAGTAACGAATTGCCATTACAGCGTGATTGGCTGCCATTCAACTGCAAACATGCCACTCGACAGCATTCTGCACTCAATGGCCAAGTGGCTCGTTGCCGGCATTATCGTTCCATTCTGTACTCGATGGTTCACAAGGCCCAACTGCAGCCATTGCACTGGTCTTTGTGATGGCTTATGAGCTAAGCTGATTTGGATTGCCATCAAAGAGCCAGTTAAGCGGTACAATCGATTACACACTGCTCCATTTGGCGCTGTGAATTTAAATTTAATTCAATTTAATTGCTGCCTTCACTGTGGCCATATATCATTGCTGTACTCGCGCTAATTGAGATAGATGATTAAGACAATTCACTGGTGGAAAATGAATCATCTTAAATGATTCACTCTCAGCAAAAATAGGAGGAACAGATTTGATCGAACTCAATTAACCAAAATGAATACCGATTGCTTGGTGGGTAATAAGCAATCTATCTGAATAAGGTTTTACCTTGTCTCGGCGTATTCTGTCTTTCAAATAATTCTTATTGCGATGGGCACTGATAAACCATGACGGATGCAACACTGGACTGACCCTCACCATTGTTTGATGCATTTGCAACGGTTCACTCCGCTGTCCTTCTGGAAATGAACCGCCGCCAGTGGATGAGTTATTGTGGCTATAACTTTTTATAGCTTGTCTATTGTTTCACTTTAATTGTCTGAGTACTCGAGTCCGATTGCATCGATAAGCAGGAAAACAATAAAAAGGCAAATTGCAATGCGCGTTCAGTCCGATTGGTCTAATTAAATGAAACTGATTTTGTCAAAGTGTAGCTCACTAATGCCTCTATTGAACGAGTAGTTGGTTTGGTTCCACCGAACCACAGTGCTCGCACTGCAGGACTTGGTGATCGTAAAGAATGGTCGAGTCTCAGTGCGATCGCACGCAAACACGACATTCTACTTGACCATTCACGACATCCGAGAAGATGACCGGGGCAACTACATGTGTCAAGTAAACACGGTTCCAATGCGCAGCCAAATTGGACATTTGGAAGTGAATGGTATCCAGTTTCTAATTCTGCTTGCTCTGACAGGCGACTTAATGTGTCTTCTGTGTATGCAGTTCCACCCACTTTCCTCGAGGAGTTCACCAGTTCGGACGTGGACATTCGAGAAGACTTGCCCGTTAGTCTTCAGTGCAGTGCTAGCGGTCGACCTCAACCGGAAATTTCCTGGCGCCGTGAAGATGGAAATGCAATCGATCTTGAGCGACACAATAAATCGTCAGCTGACAAACGTAAGCAATCAAGTGCGGTCAATTATGCATGATGTCACTAATTGATTGTCACTGCAGCCATTTTCGACTTGAAAGGACAATACCTAAACATAAGCAAGACATCACGCGCTCACTCGGGTAGGTTGTTTCCTTTTCAACTGAACTGTTGTGCTTTGACTCGCAGCTGACACCGATTGATTCATATAAATCGCTTTGAGTCGCCAACTGGCCGGTGACCTATTCTTTGAAACAAGCATGATTAGCAATCCCTGATTGCTTTTCAATCTGGTGTGGTCTGTCCGACTGGGAATAACAAGGGGACAGTGGTTGTCTAATCAATTCACGCCACTAAAATGCAATCGCATCTGTCCATTGCATGCAGTATGATTTGTATTTGTCTCACATTGCATTATTTCGCCATCGGTACATTATCATTTTAATAGAATGCTCTTTATCCAGTTAGTCACAGCGTTTGCTTCATAGGCCGATCCAATTGTGTTCTTTAGTAAACTATTGCTGGTGAGTTATTTACACTTTATTCTCTCTTTCAGGTGCTTATCTGTGCATTGCTTCCAATGGGTAAGTGTCATTGTCTTCTATCTGAGATCGCTATTCTTCCAACCTTTCTAAAGCTAACTTCTTCTCTATCTATTCTCTTTACACTAACACCAAAGTATTCCGTCGCCCATTAGTAAGCGCATATTTTTGGGTGTCATCTGTAAGTGTCGTATTTTAATTTTCGCCATAATTTTATTTTCCTTTTGTTTGCTCTTGTGGCCTAATTGCAAACGGCAAAATTTATTTATGTTGACTCATATTTAATAGTTGCACCTGTGATTTTAAACAACAAGCAGTCGATTGGAATCTACGTTGGTTCCACGGTGGTGCTTGAGTGCAACCTCGAATCATATCCCCGACCAAGTGTGTACTGGAGAAAGGATGACCAAATGCCTCCGATTATTCACTCGGACCATAAATATGAAATTTCACTTCTTGAAACGAGCATTTCATATCGATTCGTTCTCAGGTAAGGCATTGTATGGGTGGTTTGAAATCAAATGACACCTCCGTTGCAGACTTAAAATAGTGGATGTACACAAGTCGGATATAGGAAAATACACGTAAGAGATTATCAGGTTCTAAGGTTTAGCTTGTTATCATGTGCTTGCAGGTGTGTGGCCAAAAATATGTTGAACGAAGCGAAGACATCTGTACGAGTGTACGAGATCGAACAAAAAAATATCCAAACACATAAAGCTAACATGAACACCAAAGCAAAAAATATATTCTTCGATCGAACCACTACAAGAAATCCTGTGAATAGCGAAGCTGAGCAAAAGCAAGTGACACATAAAGGTGAGTAGGAGCAGGAGCATTACCAACCATCATTCATCACGGTCCTTTCGTTTACCCAAGTGACAGACAATTTCAGCTTCAACCAAGAAAGTGCCAAAACGGAAGTGTTCGGTTACGAAACCAACTTTATTAGTCCTGAAATGAGCAACGAACCCGCCAAGGAAAACAAAGCGACATCTCATTTAGTCGGTTGGCACATTTTGCTCAGCTCAAGTCTAATATTGCTCCAGCGCGTGTTTGTATTTGCACTCTAACCAAACAAGCCAAAGAGAATAATGCAAACAACCATGTTGCAGCCATGATGCGTTCCTCACCGCTAGCCTTACTGTAATATACGCCAGTTATCTTGACCGCTTTCAAGTTGCATTCCTAGTTGCTTCATTTGACTCACCATTTAATTACATTTCATTTCCATTGTATTCTAGTAGCACCAAATTGTGTTTGTTTTTGTTGGCCCTCAATTTATTAAAGGCATTACTCTTTGAGTGATCTTTCTCAGACAACACAAAACACACGCTGAGGTTGTTTTCCGGTGTGACACAGATAATCTAGCTCGTCAAAGTTCGGTCTCTTCGCCGATTGTGTCGAACTGTTGGTAATTCTCGTACAGAGGCGTTTCTCCCTGGCCATTGATCTGACTTGTGTGGGCTTTGTTTCGCAATTCCACCTGTGAGGAAGGTACAACTTTGCGAATGGTCGACTTCTGGAAACGGGAGAATCGGTTCGAAAGTGCTCGCTTCTTAAGTCCACTGGCCATAGTAACTTCTTGTGATGACTTGCATAAAATAAACGATAAATCAGTTGACAACATCAAAGTCATCATCGATTCACTTACACCTTGTTCCACTTCGCCAACGTTTGGCTTCTTTCTCAGCAGCACTTCGTTATCGGTCTTGGCAGGGCTAGACTGACCATTGTTTGCGCAATTCTTCTGATGGGGATCTAACAGTATAGTAAACAAAGTATGCCATTAGAACATGAGATCAAGGCTTGTGGATGACCGACCTGCAAAATAATCCTCGTAACTTTGTAACACGTCATTACCAAAAAAGTCTGCGGTCTCATCCGGACACCTTAGGTCAGAAATAAGTGTGATCACGCCGATGGTGATACACATGATAGCTTTGACAACAAAATTTGCTATTAATAGTCAACTTAAAGTAGTTGTCTCACCGTTGACCATGTTTGCATAATAGCACCAAGAGAAGTGTAATGTCAAAAATTGAGTGTCTCCTGAGTCCAGTCCTTGAAAAGCCAGACGGAATGGTATCGAACTTCTCAAAAGGGTCACGAGCAAATTGCACATTAGCAAACTCATTCCGGTGAGAATCATGAAGAGAGAGCCATACTGAATGACCATTTGAAAAAGCACATTCGCTAACACAAACAAAGGTACTGCCAGCCTAGTAAAATATTAAAATATTATTACGATGTCATTCAACTTTAACCGTACCACAAAAAGACGTGTGCAAACCAACCCGATTGTCGGTAATAACGACCGATTCGCACTTCTCCATAATCGATTGTAAATGTTTCGGCGACCCAAAGGATTGGATATGGAAGTCCTCGAAGTTGTGCATGGTGATATTGATGATGCAGTTTTCCAGCTAGAATAAAGATTATTCTCCGTAGTTACCTTTAGTACTGCTTTTTGAGACAAACCATCGTAACCGAAGCCAGGTTTTCCCTGAAGCCAAGTCCACGAGAAATGTTCGTTGTAATCGATAAAGTCGCCATTCTGGATGAGAGGCAAACCTCTCAGAGTAACATTCATGCCTCGCAGTCCAATATTCAAACCAATAGTAGCGTTAATGTAAGCCCCAGAACCAGAACGATAAGGCGCTTGAATGTCGAGACTACCACTTTCCCAAAAAGGCATCCAATTGCATACTAAAATTTATTTATATCATTCAATTCGCAATTTGAGACAACTTACTTATAAGAAGAAAGCCAATAAAAATGGCTGGCATACATCTAAATAAAACAAACCATCTCTGAGGGTTGAGAATGATTAAAATCCGATAAATGAGATAAATTTCAACAAAATACCTGTTTGCCTCGAAAACCAGGCAAAATGATCAGAAAAGATACTAAAATAGCCAAAAAGATTGAAGTGATTCGAAAGAAAGTGACATCGAACCAAATTTTGGGAGCTAAATCGGCATATTGAGAGGGATAACCTTCTTCACGAAAGGCACTGAAACTAGAGATCGTGTCCATTGCAGCCAAAGTGAATAGTACAATTGACGATGTCCACAGCTGAACTATGGACAGAACCAACTGTCACATCCTGTCTAAAAGGATATTATCCAAACGATAACGAGGGAAATTGCATTAGAGGGTCAAAACTCTGTGGAGGGAAATAAATAGAATGTTTATTAATAAATTTACTATCCTTTACAAAGTTCATACACAGAAAGGTTCAGAGTTTCCAAATATAAATTCAATAAAAAATTGAGTAAAAGTTCAATTAGAATGCGATTTCAGTGGCTTTAGGAATCAATGCAATTGTACACTGTTGGTTATGCACAGGCGTGGTCATTCATTTAATATCATTGGAAAATATAAAAATAAACTCAATTCATTAAGAACTATTTGTTGCCAAATCAACTGAAATAAATTTCTTCAATCTTTCTAAATATTGACAATACAATTCCACATCGTTATGTCCAGCTCCCTCGACCCAGAGAGGCTCAACTGCTCGAGGACAACGTTCGTAGATTGCGACACCATGTGAAAAATCAATGACCTCATCTTCAGTTCCGTGGATTACCAACACTGGTGAAGCTATTTTCGGTACTTTATCGATGCTTCAATGTAAAATAAACATTATCATATCATCTCAAATAGTAACATTAAAATGATTACCTGGGAAAAGCGTCAAAAAACCAAGTTCGCTTAGTATTTGGAAAAGCTACACGCATTCCGGACATAAGAGGAGAATGAAGAACAACGGCCCCAACTTCGTATCTCGAGGCTAAATCAACCGTAGGAACAGTGCCAATGCTTTGGCCATAAAGAATGATCTTGTCAGGACTGGTTCCGTATTTCGTTCGCAGTGATTGCCATGCTGCATTGATGTCGGCATATAAATTCTTTTCAGATGGTTTTCCAGTGCTGGCTCCATAACCAGAATAATCATATGAGAATATATTACAATTGATTCGTGTTCCAAGTCCAAGATAAAAGCTACTCATTTGACCAAGATCCACAGCATTTCCATGACTGAATAAAATTGTATATTTTGGAGTTTGGGTTGCCCGAATGTGCATACCTACAAATATGATTAAAGTTTATCATTAATGAATGCATTCATTTAACAGTCACTTTATCTTACAAGCAATACGATTCCCGCGACTTGATTGAGCATAGAATACCTCAAAACAGTCAAGATCTCTTTGATTATACTGCCAGTCAGCACGTTCAGACAATTTCAAAGTAAATTTTGATGTTGAATTAGGATCAGTACTAATAGAATATGTAGGTTCTGGAGGGAGAAAAGCTAGTTTTGCAGCAATTCTAGCGGGACAAGGAGGACAGCAAAAAAGACAACAAAGTTCGCTTAGAGTTAATCCATTCATTTTTTGAGGATTTGAAGAATCGACAGTGGTTACTTCAGGGGATGCAGTTTCAGTTGAAGACATTCGTAATCGGAATCAAGCAGAGATGGCAAATGGAATCAATTCGGTTTTACCAAACAAATGGTGCAATCACAAAGGAAATTGGCCTGAGCAGTTGAATGACTATAAACAGATGCTTAGACAAGATGAGTAAACATTGTCAACGCAATTGTGCTGGATCGGCCAACGGGAATGAACGGACAGAGGGTGAGATGAGTCACCAGAAGAGGCACATTGTCACAGCCATTCTTGAGGTTACCATTCCGATGATTCAGGTCGATCGTGGCGAGGAGGTGATCTTTCAGAGCTGAGGCCCTCAACAAGGCATTGTTCGCCGCAAACCGAGAGGCGCACTCAGCGAGAGGCAACAAACCATCAAACCATCAAACTAGTGCTAACAACCTGCTTGGACGAGATGAGTTGTCTCGCGTGCTGCCATCTGGCTGACCAAACAGTGCTCACATTTAAACTAGAATGTGCAATTATTTTATATATTTAATATGTTTAATTAACTATGCAATAATTCAGTTAGATGTTATGTGAAAGGTACAAACTTATTCCTCATCGCTTACAGGCTCATGGTCAGAGCTCAAACACGAACTTTCCACAAGTTTGAAGTATGAACTGTCAATACCTTTCACCCTTCACTAAGTGAACTTTTCTAGATTTTTCACTACGTTTGGTTGCTATTTTAAGAACAAACACATTTAATTGGACAAACTTGCCAATCGATTACATCACTGTTCATCATTCGACAACGGTTAGTCCAAAAGTGGTAGCAAAAAGGAATAGTATGTGTAAAATAATTTGTAATTTTGTAAACGCATTGATAACTGTAAATTTATAATTTTTTAATTGAATTACATCATCATTGTTAATGTTATGCAACTAAACTAGGATTTAAATTTTTTAATAAATTAAATTGTTAGATTTATATTTTTAATGTCGTGTCCTCAACTTGGGCTAACAATAATTAGAGCAACTGCTAATTCGAACTGAGCAGGACATTGATTGTAATGAAGTGTTGTGGTTTTTTTTCACATCCGACACTAACAAGGCATTTGTAACTTAAAGCTAGACTCAAACTTCAAGGTCACTAAGGTCAGCGGTAAAGCTCGGGACGAGCAAGAATGGACTGTAAGTGGTTGTGGCTAGTGACACTATTAGTGTCAAGTTAAGCCTGCAGTCAGGCCCCGAGCAGATGCAGTTGCTAAATTTGGCGATGGCACCGGGCCAGGTATTAGGATTGCAGCTCGTTCGATAGTTTACCTTGGCAGGACATGTGGTCATCGCGAGCTTGGCACACGACGCCTGCCAAATTGACGAAAGTGCGTACGCCTCGGGGAGCAGCTTGAGGAAACGTTGTTTCCTGTGTTCATTGTTTGACGTACCAAGACTGACCACTGGTCAACAAGACAACGAGCCACATGGGACACGTGTGCTCATCGTGCCAAATGACCACTCAGAGGACCTTTGCTCAAGCGTTCTGAAAACCCTTCGAGCACTAATACCGGAAAGGTCATTCAGTGCGGCGAACAAAACGGTCAGTCAACCCTTTGAGTGGAAAAAGGTCATCCAGTCACTGGACACTCAATTATGGCGAGTTAATAAATCTCGCTAAGATGTTCTACTCGCACTGCTCGGTGCACCGAACAAATGGCCAGACATTGCTGACGGCCATGAGTCAGCCTAGTGTCACTTGAAGTGCTTTATAACTTCCAGAAGGTTCTTGAACTCGAGCATTTCTCTTCAGGCAAGAACAAATCTGCCCGGAACACGACTGGCACTAGTTGAATTAAGTTCGGCGGAAAGAAATGCCACCAAAGGAGACTTGCGAACGACTCACCCTGCCCCGTGGCTGCTTTCACAAGTGTTGACGGCATCGGCACGCAAGGCCAAGTTCCGAGAAACGGTGATTTACGTTACAAGTCGTGTGCCATGCTCGTGTCCTTTGAGTGACCTCTCCCAGACTAGGACCGCAATCTGTCCGTTGCATAAATGGTTGTGCAATGCATTGATCTATGCGACGTCACTTTCACTCGCCTTTTCCGTTCCTTTGTACCGTTGGACGAGCACACCTCGACCGGTGTGATCGGAGGAAAACTTGTGCCCGAGCATGTCTGCGCTATTGCTGAAACTCAACTGTTGTATTATGCTCGTGCCAGTGACATGCGATAAACACGACGACACCAAAGACGCAAATTAGTGACTAGTAGCCTCTACTAGCACATCACCATTTAAATTCTTACAAAAGTCAACCAGTACTAGTGCTGCTTCAGTCAGTTTTGCTGATTCATAATTATCAATCAAGTCATGTTGGCTATATAGGTGATAGATCGATGTACGAATAGTTATTGCGGTGTAAGGAAAATTGGTCAAACAATTTGTACAATTTCCGAATTGTTTATGGTTTGTCTATTTAATATGAACTGGGGCAGTATTTCAAATAGATCTTGCCGTCCATAATGGCTATAAGACTATCTTGAATGGTCTGCTTGTTGACCTCCATTGGAGCAAATGTCTGTCAAATTTTGGAACAGACAGGTGTGGGTGATACTAAAGTTGGCTCGAAAGGTTTAAAACTGTTGACTACAGGCCATGGGCCCGTTATGTTCAGCTGTTGTGGGGAAATGAGCATTGAGAGTGCATTTGGTGAGGTCACGGGGGTTTGTGCTTCGTGTATTTGGCTTCGAACTGGGCCGAGCAACTTGTGCGGGGACTAGGAAGGAAAACTACGAGAGAGAAAGTGTCTTGCCAGGTTGACATTGAAAGCAGTAAGGTCGCATCTGTTCGGGTATGCGCGTGCAAGACCGGCTGTCCGAGTCGGGCCAGGTGGACTGGGCTGCACGTGTCTGAGTCTGGCGAGGCGGTGCTGTCCCGCGAGTTAAAAGGCGGCCACTGTTGCGAGTGGTAGCGGCACAACTGTCCCAACCAGACCAGCAGTCACCAACTACCCTCGCCGGACGGGTCTTCTCCGGACGACCACCTTCCTCTTCTTCAGTGGTGCTTGCTTGTCCACCATACGTCACACCACCACCACACCACTTGGCCGAGGCAAACTCGAGCGGGCACCGTCGAACATCGTCACAAACAACAAGTCGATCATTGAGACAACTTGCTCTCGCCGTTATTCATTCTCAACTTTGGCAAAATTCTCCGCGGCCTTCTCCAACGACCGCATCAGCACTTTCGGTTCTCTATTTATATTTGCATTCGACAGTAATCGTCGCATCCTTGACCACTTGCCAAAATGCGCACTACATGTAAGTACCATTTGTTTGGACTTTTCTTGTCAGTGGTACCAGACACCAGACCAGGGTTGCTTATCGGGTCTTGATATTAGGTGCCTTTCACTTTCACGAAGATCATATTCTCAGAGCACCAGTTGAGCGACTCACCTGGTGAGTTTCATTGGTCTCGTTGAGCAGCCAAGTTTGCTTCCGCCTTTGCAGTAGTCACTTATCTCTCGGGCACATTTGCGTCCTCTCAGTTCGGTCGCTAATTATAGCACAGACTGCTTTGCTCTTTGCTAATTTAGCCATTTGTTGCCTAGCTCATTAACCGAGCGTGCAACTGACCCTCAGCAGAGAGACTGATTTTTGCGTGCTTTTCTCACTTGACCATTGAGCCATTTGTTAGTTCCCTTGCGATCGGTCTCGATTTACAATTGTTCTCTATCAGCAGGTTATCGTGTCTTGCTGTCTCTCTAATGACAGTAGTGGCCAACAATGACATACATTTTTGTCAATCACTTCCTCTTTAGCTGTTCTTATAGAATATGTCTGTATATTTCCAGCATTCATAATAAAGGATTGAGCTTAAAAAATAATTTCTGTAGTTTTTAGTGCTTGACAATCCTCGTGCTGTTTGGCGCCATTGCTGTCTGAATATGAGCTTACCGATCAAATGGCGCAATTTGCAATTGGTTAGCACCGAGCACGATTCGATTGCATCGCCAATGACACTTACTGGCCAATGAAAGCAAGAAGAGGGTCAGCAGAACAAGTTTTGTTATGGCGCTCAATCGAACGCCACTGTCGATTGTTAACTTGATGGCAGCGGAGGTGCCCACCAAGAGGGGACTTATGACAGACAAGTGAAATCCAGTACCTTCCTGTCTTCGACGGTATATTGTTGAGAGTGGTCACTCCATTCCTTTGAGTCAATCGGTTCTTGCTTTCTGGAATTGTAATGAGCTTCATAGAGCGCAGTGCTGGAGTGCAACAGGCGACATTCACATTACACTCAGTGGTTGTTACTGGGATGTAATCAAGTGATCACGTCCGATAGGCGCGTGTCTGCTCATGGCAAGGTCTGGCGCCCTTGATTTTGCCATTTGATTTACTGCAAGGTCGGAGACGAGCGCGCAACAGGAGTATACTCCGTGGCACTGGCTGACCGTGCTCGGTTCTGTCGACCAAGTATCAGGCCGATCGATAGCATCACTATCGCGTTACCACTGGTGGCATTGTTGTGGCACGATAACGCGTCACTGGAGAAGCGCACGAGCACAGACCGTCATACCGTCAGAAATCCTTCGCAATTTGTGCTTCTCTCTCCACTTGCTTCGATTTCACTTTTGCTATTGTTTGCCTCACTGCCTTCGTTAGTGCTGCTGAGTCGATCTTTCGATGTCTTGTGAAGGTAAACCAAAACAGAGAGGCAACCATATCAATGAGAATACATTCGCGCCAGTCTCGCAGAGAGCCACCGATGCAGTCTGCATCCTCGACGCATCTCGCGCTGCCTTGCCAGTATTTAAATGACTGGCCGCACACCTTATCGCCATCCAGACAGATAGACACTCTCCCTCTCCTGTGCTCTCGGTGATCAAACGTTCAGTAGTCCAAGCAACAAACCAGTGATCGTTCGATGTCTCGGTCTGGCCAGTTGTGCCACCTGTGTTCCTTAAAAGTGCTTCCTGTCTCACTTCTCTTCAATCCGTTCTATCATTGTGATCAGTACCCATTGGCACGGTCTTGACCCTGAAAGTCATTTTGTTTTCACATTGCGCAACTAGTTTGGTTTCTTTGTTCTCTCGCTTGTACATGAATCGGTGTTTGGTCATTCCTGCCAGAATGAAACTCAAGCAGCAAAGTATAGCTTCACTGTGCTTATAGAATGTGCTTATAGAGTGTCACTTGCCTATCGCTTTCGTTTGCCTTTGTGCGCGGCATTGACAGTATCAGTGATCACTCGCAACTAGCAACGATAATGCAGCAATGTCTTCTTGAAGGCTAACTCTCACTAGCCTTAAGTGCGGCATTGGTCATTGAGTGACACTGAGGCAACGGCTACCTCTTCGATCTGCTCTAATCTAGCTTGTTTGTCTCCCACAGACGAAATCGACTGTCTTAAATTCAGCAAGCTCTCCATCAGCTCTCCGCCGAGTGCGCGCAAAGAGTATCGCACCTCGGGCAGCAGCAATGCCGATTACCGGCAGAATGTGACCGGTTACAAGCCTCTTTTGCCTCGACTTGAGTTTCCTACCAACCAGTTCGACCGACTGTTGCACATGGACCAAAAAGAATTCAAAAACAGTTGGAGGTCGAGTAGTTATGAGAACGAGAAAAAGAAAAAGTGAGCAACGAGAATGAGGCCAAGCAACGGTGCCCGGCACAGAATCGAATGCTCGACTCATCCCAGCATATCTGCCTTGTACATATTTCCTCCAATCTATTTATTCATTATTTATTGATTGCCTTACTCCCTGCCTCCCTGCCTATCACTAACCATCGAAGCGGGTCACCTCTAATGGTCACCTTGCTAATCTATTCTTCACTTGACCTTGGTTGAATCAAAGATTACTCTCAGCTGAGCATCATCTACATCATCGTCATCACCCTCATTACCGTCACCTCAAAGCCACATATCGTCTAGCCGAGATTGGCACATTTCAATCTCTACTCCAAAGTACAAATGTTAAATGTTAGCCAAATTCTTTAGAGCAAACTCTAGCCCTCCAACTATCAATGATTGTAACTTGCAAAATCAAGTCCAACCGGAATAATCGAATCAATTTATCTAAATCGGTCAATCAGGACGTTAAAACACAGCCAGTGACAGCACATCATTAAGGCAAATTATCACCTCCAAAGGAACGAAACAACCTAACTTTAGGAATTGGTTATTGTGGGCAAAGTCTACCGCGAGAAGAAGCTTTCTGAGGCCTTGCCCTTGGAGACATGGCACTAGGCACCAATTTGTCCAACGGAGGATGTCACTGCTGTCTTGTGCTGACTTGTCTGGCTGCTACCTATTACCTCATTTTCATGCTCACCGGCCACTGGCAACTTGATTGCACTGAGCACACATTGTTCTGTTCAACTCGCAAACATTCGATGCCAAGCAGACTCGTCCACCGGACACACTCACATACTCAGTCAGCTTAAAGCTGTTAATCATCCTCAAGACATCTTCTACCCCCTCAGATTGCATAATAGAGGAACACAATGCCCGACACAGGCAAATGCACTTGTTCTGCCTTGCCTCCATCTGTCCTTGTTTCCAAATTCTTGTTTTCTTCCTCGAAGCTCACCTTCGCTGCTATAGCCCGCTGCCATTAGGCAACTAAATTAGCCGTCCACAAGTGCACTAAACTAAACTCGAAAGTCGAGCTCACCTCTATCACATGACCACAGAACGATGTATTTTGTGTATAAACCAATCGATGACACTCGTGGCCGCCAAAGCATCTCATCTCAGCCTGATCCTATCCGTGGGCGCCATTGCACACTGATGCCATCGCCAATCATCTCGCATTATTTATTATGTATTATGGTTTCCTGTAAATTAAATTATGGACAAAATGGTCAAGTGGATTTCAAATAAAATCATTCCGATTTGCAATTTTGTTCATATTCACTTGCTGGAGTTGGCTTGGTTAGCCCAAAATATTTGAAATAATCCTGGTGGTGCTACTAGCATTAGCGCAAAACAATAATAAATTAACTGCCGAAGACCACTGGAGGTAGATTGCTAATCCTACATCTCCTTCCAGTGTGTTCAACTGTTTCAATACTGCTGGCAGGATTAGCGAATTGAAATCACAAAGTTACGAAATGTACTCGTTTGCTGATGTGAAAGGGCAGAAGTTGACCGTTTGCGTGAGCATCGTAGCTGACCTCAAAATAGTCATCGTTGCTGCCACCGATAATGGATTGTGACAGTGACCGCTCTTTTCACTGAGACTGCGAGGTACACTTTAGAACGGTTAATACCAAATACCTACCTTTGCTACTGCCATCGTTTTGATAAGAATAAGTGTTGCACTCATCCATATTACCAGTCAGTCGATTCAGTTGCTGTCTTCAATCAAAGGAGGATATCGAGTACACAAGTGATGCCAGTGGCATCAATTACGATCACACCAATCAAATTATTTCAAATAGTCTCTATTTGTTTACATTTAGCTCTGCAAGTTAATATTTATCGATCTCATAATTCTTGGCATGTCGGCAATCTGGCAAAATATGTTCACGCTTTATTTTCGCATTAAAATTCAACCATGGCAGATAACTGGTATTTCATCAGTGGCAAGATTATTCTAGACAATCTGGCAAACCCCATTACAAATTGAAATTAATTGCTTATGTTGCTTATGGTTCAATACGTTGACTCATCGTATCACTTGGTATTAAAATTAGATCCAGCAAAGCTTGAGATATGTGCGCCACTTGTTGTTCGTTCATATTTTGTATATGAGTGGCCAATGCCGGTTTTATCTCGGGACAGGCATCAAAAACGGACTTTAGTTGAACTGGATGCAATTGCAATAGAACTGGAAAGCTCTGAGGCATAGTTCTCTGACAACATTTTATGAATCCTTCCCAAACTTTCTTCTGAGTCCAGACTTGTTTAACAATTAATCGTTGTAATATATTGTTCATAACGAACGTTATCAAACGAGGGTAGTTACTTAAGGTTTGAATCACAGTTCGCATAAGTAAGGTAGGTAACGGATTTTGTTCAATTAACATTTGCATCACGACAGCTAAAACTTCTGCGGTAAAAACATTCTTTTCTTCGAAACATAAACTTGTGGCTAATAGAAAATGTAATTAAATTAACTGGATCAAACGACACTCATACCTTTGATGATAGTTTTCAGGTCGCATTTGGCTAAATCAATATTATGCAATGCAATCATGAGATCAGCAGGCGATATAGGACTATTGAATCCGCTTGAAGGATCGACTGCAAATTAATAAAATTGTTAAATTGCAAAGCCTAAGCATATAAATAATTATATAAAAATATAAAAATAACTTTACCATGGTGTGACAATAAACGATTGAATACTTCTTTAACAACATTTGGATTCAGCTTAACGAGTTGAGGAAGAATTGCTATAATTTCTTTTTTACTAAGTCCATTCAACACTGGAATTAAAAATCGCACATCGGACACTCTTTTAGAGAAAAGATCTTTTACACGTGATACCAAGTTTGGGCTAGGAGGTTGCTTCTCTGTCAATATGTGAATGACTCGAGATATTAATGTTTCTGCACCGGCGGGACATGTTTCCACGAAAGTTAATACTTCAGGAGAATTCATGTCAATTGCTTGGATCGAGTCTTGAATAAGCCGAAGAATGACACGTTTCGTGTTTGGAATACTGCTCACGTACACGATAGGCAATTGATGAATAAGCTTTTGGTTGATAGGCAACAATAACAAATACAACGATAAACATTTTCGAATTGTTTCATCGTTCCATGAACTTTCCTTTAGTCCTGCAATGCCTTTTTCAGGCGATTCACTCAGAAGCATATTCAGATATTTTAAAGAGAACTTTTCGATAGCTTCGTTTAGGTTTAATTTGTTATCTTGGTACAAGTCTCTAATTGTCTCTAGTGAAATTTTAAGAACGTCCTCATTAGAAGATTCAATGCAAACTTGCAATAGAATGCCAAGAAGGCGCATTCTGTGCTTTGCTCTTTTCTTAATTAACAGTTTTGTCAAACTAACCCCAGATGGCGCACAATCAGAATAGATGCCTGGATTTGATAGTATAAATGTCTTGAGCATATCCACAACATTTTCGGTTAAATCTGGCGATTCAATGCAAAATTTATGAAGAAAAAAATCTCTGTCTTTGGTTTCACATGTATCGATAATATTTTGAATAACCCAAAGTAAACACGAAGAATAGTAATCGAGAGAAGAGCTCTGTTTTCCTGTAACATATTCAAAGTAGAGCATATTCAACAAAATATCGTAGCGAATTCGAATATCCTTAAAAATGAAATCTTTGATAAGAGATTTTACAGAATCGAAGTTGGAAAAATCGGACAAAAATTTTCCGAGTATCTTGTGTCGAGTTTCAAATTGTTTTGAAGAAAAATGTCCATATTTATCTTCATTTAAAATTCGAATAACTGACTTTTCGATGAATTTACATTTATCTTTAGCATCCAATGGTTTAGTTATTTCCATAAGATTAAAATGCTTTATTTTAGTTGAAGTGGCAACCTTAGCAGATTGAGTCAATTTCACTTTGTGGTGCATTTCTTGTTTTTTCATTTCTTTTATAAGACATTTCTTAATCAGACTAGATATTTTTTTATTAATATCCATATCTATTTTTATTTTATTAGAAGTTGCAAATAAATTCATATATTTCGATACTACTTCTTCAACTCCAGGACCTATAAAATTGAATAGGTTGATTAAAAGATTAAAAACATTTATATTAGAATATCTTTACCTATTCCAAAATTGGTGAGTTGTACCGACAATTGCTTGGCTATCTCATTAGTTTGATTTGCATTTGAAGAATCAGTCATTGCTGCTCGCAAGTTGTCATTCATCTTGTCAGGAAGT
The DNA here is from genome assembly GCA_023373905.1 of Rhizoglyphus robini. Lineage (NCBI taxonomy): Eukaryota > Metazoa > Arthropoda > Arachnida > Sarcoptiformes > Acaridae > Rhizoglyphus > Rhizoglyphus robini. The sequence goes on along the minus strand of JAKIJQ010000001.1, from coordinate 3,633,329 downwards.
AAGTGCAAGGAAGACAATACTAAATCACAGACAACATTTATATTTTCCAAACGGCGAACTAAATCCTTGTTGGTAATATCTAGTGCCTTCATTGAATCATGACGTGAGAATTTTTTTGAAAGATCATGCAAAGCGTTTTCTAGGTTGAAGACGGGAGTGTCGTTCATATTTGCCCTTTTATCAATTTGTTCAGCTTCGTCGTCTGGGTCAAGTTTTATGCGTTTGACTTCATTGGAGGGGGCCAAATCAGTCTTAATTCCTCGTTTTCTTACATCTTGTAAACAGCGATTGATTTCTGACTGACTGGCGCCAATATTCAATAATAATTGTGAAAGTTTTGATTGTTGTCTTGTAGAGTAAACAAACGGGTGCTTGAACAAAATAATCAAAAGAAGTTTCAACTGCTTGTTAACGGAATTTACTTGGGATTTTGCCAATGTTGGAGGCAAGTTTGAGCTTAACTTCTCCATCGCTAGAATAACTTTATTAAAAAACAATTTTGATCTTTGACGAGCTATTAAAGATAAACTCTGCATGGTTGCCATAAGATTAACACTAGAGATATGAATTTTTGCTTGGAAGTTAACCAATTGCTCAAATAACTGAATGGCTTCCTCTTCCATAGCTTCAGAATCGATTAATTTATTCTCAACCAAAGTAATTTGGTCCAAAGAAAAATCACTTTCAGAAGTAAATGCGTCCCGTTTGGTTTGACAAATGATAACATTTTCGACAAACTTTATACATTGTGTTCGAATGCCGTCATTCTCACTTAAATCAATTAAAGAAAAAATGTAATTTTTCATTTGATTCCAGCATTCCAATGTTGCTTCATTTTCGGCTGTAGTTTTAGATCCAGACAACCAAATTAAAAATACTTTGAAGAGTAAAGTTGATACCTGAATAGCTTTTTTAGAGACATTAATATCTTCGTCAGAGAGCAATGCATTTAAATTATCTATCACTTTAGGAAAATAATCAGGTTCTTTTTTACATACAGCTTCGATGAAACCAGCAATAAATTTCCTAACATCTATAAAGCTCTCCGATTGAAAATTTAAAATTTCATCTAAAAAGTTGTCCAAGATGTCATTATTTGTAACGAGTTCTTGGACTTGAATCAAGAAGGAAACTTTTTCCAATTCATTATTAGAAGCAGCAGCATTATCTATCAACGAAGTAACCTATGAAGAACACGATAATCATTAACAAATCAATTTTCAGTTAAGTTTGTACCCGTGATTGAATAGATGTGGCTTCTTCCGTGCTATCGGAATTGGCGAAAGACATTGTTCTAAAAGTACAATTGACATTAGTGGATGCAGATTCTGTTTGCAGACAATATGCAACTGTTTGGCATGGTTCACATTGAAATAGCCGGTCCTGGTCAATATTGACTTGCACATGTTAAAATAGAGGCCAATATTTTGGTTTTTTATCTCTTACTCCATTCCAGCGATTCGTGCTATTTACAATTTTATATAATTTTATATTATTACCATATTTTTACAATACTTTATTACCTTCATATCCACTTTGCATTTATTTAAATTACGTATCAATTTAATTAATAGTAAAATTAAATTGTTAAACAAAAATGTTTTGATAGATCAAATCGTATTCCCCAGATCTACCTAAAAAATATAACTATACTAGTCTATAACATGTTTTGGCAAGTCATCACTGACCAGCAAATTAAACATGAGAACCTGTAATGTTTGTCACTTGTCGTTATTTGTGAAATAGAATAAAGAAGTTTAATTTCTTAAGAAATGCTTGCAACTCTTTTGAGTCTGCTGCAAATTGCCATTCTACTTTATTTCATCCAAACAGGTAAATAATATTGATTGATTGAAATAGCGCTAATATTTGTTTATTTGTCAGTCTTTGCCTCTCTTGGTGATCGTTTGGTTATATATCAAAATGAATTGCGGTCGTGTTTTCATGATAATTGTTCTAGCAAAGAAGCATTGATTCATTTTGAGTTGGAACAACCGATTTATCTAAGAATATTTGGATGGGATTGTATTTCGGAATGCAAATTTCAATCACAATGGTCTACCTTAGATCAATTAAAAAGAAACGATATTGACAACATTCCACAGTTTTATGGAAAAGTATTTATTTATTTTATGTTTTGTTTTATTTCACATTTTGTTTTATTTATAGTGGACTTTTTACCGATTTTTTGGAATACAGGAACCCGCATCTTTTTTGTTTTCTATATTGAATTTTTTTTCAAACCTTTATGGTTGGCTTTGGTATAGGAAAAAAACTGGAAAATGCGATCTTTTATACCCAATTTGGAAGATTCAAACTTTAGTTTCTTTGAATGCTTGGTTCTGGTCAGCTATATATCATGGCCGTGATACATCTTTAAGCGAGGTTTGCAAGTTTGCTCAAAATAATTTATAAAATGGCTTCATTTATAATATTCATATTATATTTTCTAGAAGTTGGATTACTTTTCAGCATATTCCGTGGTTTTATTTTCATTCTGTGCAATTGTGCTCAAAGTTTTATATGAATGCAAATATAGTCATATTGTGATCATTTCTTCTTCAATGCCATTTGTTGCTTTTTATTTATATCACACCCATTATTTATATTTCGTTCAATTCGATTACGGATATAACATGAAGGTTAATATTCTTACTGGTGAGTGTTTTATCATCTTGATGACTTTACTTGAAGTATAAACATATCTTTACATGAATAGGCATATTATCCACTGTATGTTGGCTCGCTTGGTGTTTTAAATTCAGAAAAAGAACAAAACATGCTTGGAAATGTGTTTCTGCTTTAGTCTGTATCAATCTCAGTCTTGTTTTTGAATTGTTGGATTTTCCACCACTTGCATTTACTTTTGATGCTCATTCTTTATGGCATTTCTCGACTTTTCCGTTGCCATTTTTATGGTTCAAGTAAGAGATTATATCATGGTATCTCGATTCTGTTTCTGATAATTTTTTTTATAATTTAGTTTTCTTATCGATGAAGCATTTTATGTAGCCGAAAACGTTAATGTTGATATAAAAATCAAAAAGCCTGTTTAGATCTTTATTAATATGACTGCATAATAAGTTTTTGTCCGAAATAAAACACAATGAATTGTGCTGGCAATTAATTGTTATATTGGAGTCCAATAATACTTAATGGATTTCAAACTTTTGAAACACATCCTTCATTTGTGAAGTGACTGTGGGACAAGATCCATCCAAAGAGTATGTGCGGCTAACTAATGTGCAGTGTTGTGGTGAGTTGCGTTTGAGTCGAGCCGACAGCTTTAAAGCTGTGAGTCTATGTACTGCCACTGCGACCTTATTGTTTTCACTTCTTTTTCCATCGAGTGGAAAGGTTGTTGTGAACTGAGTCAAGCCCTGCCACCAAGATCGGCCCTGGGATCAAACCCTTTATTTTTGGACCTTCTTGGAATGCGTCATTCTATTTCTTGGTGATTCAATCGAATTCTCACTGGTCTTGCCCCCGGCCCATTGATGTTCTGTTTAGGTAGGCCCACTTAGTGCCCTCCATTGCACCATTGGACTGATTAATTGACCTCACTGCTCGTATTGATCTAGTTCGAAAACACAATTTTTTCAATGGCCTCCAACGATAAAGATGACGAAGAACTTACAATTCCTCGCGCAGCAATTAACAAACTTATTAAAGAAATTGTCCCCGATATTCGTGTAGCCAACGATTCTCGCGAATTGATTTTGCAGTGCTGTTCGGAATTTATCCACAGGATTACAACCGAAGCAAACACCATTTGTGAAAGTCAGCAAAAGAAAACAATGTCAGCTGAGCATGTATTGGCTGCTTTAGATAAACTTGGTTTTTCAAATTATAAATCCGAAGCTGAGTCTGTTGTCAACGATTGTAGACGAAAACGAAGAAGACAAAGTACAAGACTTGAACATCTTGGAATTCCTGAAGAAGAATTACTTCGCCAGCAACAAGAGTTATTTGCAAAAGCTCGACAAGAACAAGCTTTAATTGAGCAACAAGAGTGGCTCCAAATGCAAAATGCGGCTATTGCCCAACAACAGTTGAATAATATCTCAAATGAGGATGAAGAATATTAGCTTTTCATTCATCTTTATGGATCTTCTCACTTCGTCTTAACTAATTCACTCTTGAAACCTTTCCATTCAAATTGTTAATTATAATTTTTATTAAAATGGCCGACAAAAGCGCATTTCTTTCTTCGTCTTCTTTAAAGAATTCTCAAAGTTTATTTGCAGATTCTGAACTGGAAACAAATTGGCAACAAATTAATTATTCAAACGATGATATCATTTGGCGAGAATGGTTTTTCAATAAGATTGACAAAATACTCGATATTCATTCAACGTCAAGTGCGAATTCTAACATTCATCCCACATTGAAGAATGTCACTGTAATATTCGGTCATGCCGGAAGTGGTAAGACTTTTTTGATTCAATTGCTTAGTCAAATAAAGCGATTTCATGAACGCATTTTTATGCCATTTTTCTGTAAATACACATCTTCAACACCAACTGATTTCCTTTGTGATTTTGAACGACAAATCCAAGAATTATTCAATTTACGTACTAATCAAAATGTGTTGCCAAATTATAATGTAAATTTTCGAGAAATTTTGTTGCGCTTGTTAAGCAACTTGTCCAATGACGCCACACAAGTCGCCAAATATCAACTCAATTCGAAACGTTATCTTCTACTCATAGATTCTATTGATCTACGACCTGACATTTGCGATCTCATATCAAGCAATCTGCATGCTTTTCCAAATTGGCTGCATGTCATCATAACTGCACGCCCAAAAAGATATCGTGGAATAACTAAGATGTTCTCAGGTGCACGCAAAATTGTGCTTGACGACATTAAAAAATCTAATGTGTACAGCGATATAATGAATTATTTATACAAGAACAAACACAAAATTACCTCTGACCCATCTTCACATTTGTCGAAGCACGTCCTCAACATGATTGTCAACAAAAGTAACGGTTCTATTTTGTACGTGAAGATTTTACTTGATTGCTTAGAACGTGATATTTTCAGCGTTCAGCAATTAGACTTTGTGGGGGCTACTCTCAATGGTCTTTACCTTGCAATTTTCACCAATCTATTCAACAATAACCCTCAATTCGAGTCAGATTATAAAACTCTTTTATCGTTGATTGATCGTATTAATTGTTTTAAAATATCTGTTGACGAATTGAAATCAAAGTTAGACATGGAAGACGAATATTTGAACCAAATTTTGGAGCACTTATTTCTCCATTGCCTGATTGTGTTCATTGAAGATAACACGCACATTCGGCTAATTCATAGCAGCCTATTTGAATGGCTCAGTGATATAAAGCACTGTTCTTCACGTTTTGTGTGTCACTCGTACTTTAATCAACAAAGTGACGTTTCACTCAAAAATCGGAACTATATTAACAACAAATATATTAATGACAACGACGACTCAGTTAATGACATTTCAGATGACATGCTCTATGAGAAAGACCAAGCCGACCCTAGTTGCATTCAAAACCCAATTGACAAATCAATTGAAACTAATTTTGGTTTGTGTGTGGATTTGGACTATAGTCAATTAGACGAAACTAAAGGGACAGCCAAAACAGATCTCGACAAAACGAAACTCAGACTTAACTCTGCTTTGAACCCACTTGAGGCACCGCTCAATATAAACATGCATTTCGACCCAGCTTTAGTCACTAGCTCAATGAAGAATGTTCAATCAAAGCAATGTTATATTCCAAATGATGATGATTGCTTGGTTGATAGCGAAGAAGAACAGATTGAAGAACATTGTGATTTGAGCAAGCAAGACATATCGAAAGAATACTTGAGCAAACTTCATCAAAAGTTTGAAAGTGCTCTCCACCTAAGCGATATTAAGACACTTTACAGCATTCTTTCGCGATATTCGAACATCGTCATTAACCAAAATTTCATTGACGGCAAAACTCCTCTTTACTGGGGCATTAAGAAAAGCAATATGAAACTAGTGGAACTGTTTATTGAACACAGTGCTGAGGTAAATGCTGTCTGCGATCCACAATGGGGTTACACCCCCCTAATTGTTGCTCTGATGCAACACTCTTATGATATGTGTGAATTACTTTTGGAAAATGACGCTGACGTTGAATTACTTGACCGTTACTCTATGCCGCCCATTTTACACGCTATTCTGGTAAATTGCTCTCCTGAGATTATAAAACTTCTTCTCTATTGGGGCGCTCATACAGATTTTATTGACGAAGCTGGCCGATCTTTGCTTCATTTCGCTGCAAATGAAACTAAAACCTGGCCCGAGACAATTAGTCTTCTGCTAACAGTCGGATGTGATGAAATGCATCGAGACAATGATGGTCAAACTGCTTTGCATATGGCCGCAGCTAATGGTTCGCTAGAAACTGTCGAAGTTCTTGTCGAATTTGGTGGTGACAAACTGGTCCACACTCAGGACAAATCAGGAATGCTGCCTTTGCACGTGGCAGTTTCCAAGAACAATACAGAAGTGTGCGAGCCACTGGTAACGAGCAAGTCAATCAATATGTTGGCCCACAGCGGCAATTCGCCACTCAGAATTGCAATTCTTTCCTATTATCTTGATCTTGCTCAAGTGCTCCTTTTGAAAGGAGCAGACATCAACTACAAAGACGCTGATGGTCGTTCGATCATTTATTGTGTGGTTGCTTTCACTCATAGCACCCTTGAACAGAAAGGACCTCCATTTTTCAATGTTTCCACTTTGTACAAAAGTGGACCACAGGAATATTTGGAAACTTCAGTGAAAACAATTGAATTTGTGGTTCGGTTCGGAGTTGATTTGGAGATCAAAGATTTGGAAGGACGCACCGCATTGCATGTCGCTGCTTGGCAAGGTACTTTCCTTCTTGTGGAGTCTTTGATTCAACTTGGCTCGGACATTAATGCGATTGACAACGAAGGTCGAACACCTCTTCATATGTGTTCATGGAATGGCCACATTGAAGTGGTCCGCATGCTGATTGAGTCTGGAGCAAATGTGAACCATGTTTCATCGACACAAGGCGCAACTCCCTTGCTGGTTGCCGCTCAACAAGGCCATTTGGAAACTTGCGCTTACCTAATGCGTGTTGGCTCGAACATAACCCATCGCGATCTTTATGGCCGCGATGCTCGTGATGTCGCTCTCAACTGTGGTCACACTGACATTGTTACTCTTATTGAGAATTTCCTAGCCGATTCTCAGTGTAGCACTTTGAGCAACGACATTTCTAATCTGAATGAGTACAACTCCAATAGCTTGCAATCGAGCATGCTTTCGTCCTCAATGAAGCTGTCCAAATATGACCCAAGGTTTTATAGTTCGAACAGTAACAGCGTTCCCAACAAGAAAAGCAATTCTCACAAAAGTAAAAAGAATAAGTCGATTAGTAAACTGAGCAAAATGTTACATTGACTTATGTTGCTTGCTTCTCTTCACACAAATCAATGTATTAATTTCTGGTCAACTCAACTGAAAATGTCACTGAAATTTAAACCCAATAAAGTCAAAATGGCCACTATGAATTTTTTTTGCCACAAGGTTTTCATTCTTTAAAGATTGTTTCCTTGATTCTCAACCTAGACCATGATTGAAGTGAACGAGTAACGTCGTCTGTCCAAACCGGTTTTTGGACCTGAATCAGGGTGCCTCATGTCTGATCGACCCGTCGCTGGTGATCGTTGTTCAACTTTTAAGGAAGTACATCTAGAATGACCTCACCATTATGCTTTGAAAGAGCGGTCAGTGAACAACGAACAAACCCCATCTTCATCATGAAGACCAGCTCAAACTCAGTGAGTGTCATTCTGTTTGTGTGTCTCCAATGCTTGTCGTGTTTGCCCATCGAAGGCTCTCAGACCAGACAGGAACGAGACTCTGTGGATGGAGTGGAGATCGCGGCCAAATTGCTTATCAACCTAGATGAAGGCATCGAAAAGGTTTTGCAAAGCGAGCCCTCCTCCTTGAGTCATTTCTATTTGGCACAATCGGAAGTTGCTCTCGCTAACGGTTCGGAAAGCAATGGCGACCGGGAAGAGAAATTCTCAGTGGTACTGCAGGATTTGACCAAAATCGAGGACCAAATCAAGGAGGCAATCAGCAAAGCTAATTCAAACAGACAGTATCGTTTGGTGATGCGACTTCGTCCTTTGCTCAGCTACGTCAACCACATTCACCGTAATATGGAAATGCTTCGAACCCGAGTGGTAGCCATTGCCACTTTGTCCAATCTAGCTGTCACTGTTAACGAAGTGCTAGACCAGTTCGGTGACGTCATGACCAGCTCAATGGGCCTTTCATCTGGAATCGTTCCACCCAAAGATCGACAACCAGCAGTGGTGCCAAGTTCTACGACAAAACCAAGTGAAATTTCCAAAGCTACCAGCGAGGCTCCAACTACGGTCAATTTGAGTCCAGTCCCAGATCTGGCTACTACTCTGTCATACACAGAAGTCGACTCGGAAAACTTTTTGAAAAAAATAATCAACCAGGAAAGAAAAAAGTAACATTGCTGTATTAACTTATTTATTTGCTATTTATTAATAAAACCTGTACATCCGATACAGTTGGGAAAAAATAAATTAGTTGGCCAAGTTGAATATGGACAATCGACAAACATCTTACTTGACAGTATTAGACTTGGAATTGATATTGCGATCTAACTCTGTCTGGTAAGATGTCATTCGTTGCCTTCTGAGTACAGACCAAATAGCTGCTATACTAATTAAAAACTTACCCACAAGATACCAGGTAGTGTTTTCTGCTCAAATTTCAGGATGAATTGACATGATGCATAGACCAATTTGAAACGATTGCTTGGGACTTGGACTATGGGGAAATAGTTAAATACAAATATTGCAACCATCCAAGCTGAGTAGCGAGTAAATTAGCAAACATGCTTTGATCGGGTTATGCTCAATAAAGACTGTGAAGGGAAACGAGATTAATAAGGATGGAGAGGAGAGAGAGAGAGAGAGAGAGAGGACGATTGATGAACTAACCTAGCCGAGTGGACAATGCTCATGGCAACAGTGGAGTGCTCCAGGCAGACGGCCAGAGATGGGATATAGCGATGATCGTGATGGTGTGCCAATCAGACCGGTGTCAGGCCGGTTAAAGTGCTCGAGCTGGCCGCTGAGCCATCTGTGCCGATGCAGGTCAACTCAAACAGCCAACTGAACACGTAGGTCTGGCTGGCTCGCCGGCGTGCATGGCCACAACACTTGTTGCGTAGCCGAGTGGAGACAAGTGTGGCACGGTAAAGTATCGATCGAGCGATGAGGTGAAGTGGGCCAATTCTGTCCACTGCCAAACTGCTGACTGCTCATGAAACGTTGACGAAACAGGAAGCGGACGTGCAGAAAGGATATAGACACTGCTGGCCAGGCTGAGTCGATGAGGAGAGCAGTGAGCAATGGCAAAAGTGAGCCAGCTAGAAAGAGAAAGCGCCGAATGAAGGCAGCGAGCAACAGACAAAATGAGCTCGGGTCTAGAGAGTGAATCTTTTAAGTAACGACAGTTCATGGAGACAAGGATAAAACGTTAAAAAATAGATTTGAGGAATTGAAGACAACACAATGCGGTGCTTGAGCAGGCAGAGAGGCGACAGGGAGGAGATAGCCTGTAGGAGAGACAGATAGGAGCTGGTAGGGCGCCAATACTGAAGAGCTCACGCCACCACATCACGAGTGTTGGGAAGAGCGTCCTAATTGGGAATAAAATTTGGCAACTACCAGGGCGGAAAATGTGTCTCTCCGTTATTTATATGCTGCCACAGCGATCACCGACCACAGGCACAACCACAGCACCGCATCTGGTGCTGGTCGATCGCGATCTCGATCTCGCGGTATCGGCGTGGTAGTGCGACTAGTCACTAGCACCAGTGAGCGAAGTACACGCTTACTCACCACTCGAGTCACCAGTCAACACTGAACAGTCCGCCAGAGGACCGATAAGCCAGCGGCAATAGAGGACAATACGGTCTCCGCTGCGTTGATAATCGCGTAGGTTTCGCAGAAACTCGATGCAAACAGTGAGCAGTCAAATCAATTAGCGATCACAGACCAGAGATCCACCACGAACGGCCTTATCATAGCAAACACGCTCAATCGATGATTCTTGCCAACTTCGCTATCTCTGCTGACAAGCAGTCAAACACCGGCCTGGTGGCGATCAGCCGAAAAGTGTCACTTTTGCTGTGCGATGCACTTCTCAACTGACGAGATAAGCGACGAAAACAGCTATTCGAACACAAAGGAGACACCAGCGAACTCCACTCAGCATCGATCACCATGCTATTTGAGCTCGCATAACTTTCACTGAAGTGACAAGACCATTGGTCGTCGATCAGTTGACTTGTGCCAGAGATTCCAACTCACAGATGCATTTTGCAGTCATTGGCACATGGGCACCAATTGGCCAATTGGCGTTGCGTGTTCAGTGTTCACTTGTCAATGGACTGGTGCTGTACCGGACAAGTGGCCAACGTGTTGCGTGCTGCCACTGTGTGAACTCGACCAATAGCTCAATTGAGTCTGTAGTATAGAGTAAAGACTACATGTTGAGTAGTGCTCGATAGCTGTGCACAGCAGACAATGTCATCATCGATGAGACATTTCACTCAAAATGGGACAGCCAAACAAACTGAGTGCGGCCATTGGAGGAAGACAGCCGAACTAGGATCGGTTTGATTGGAGCCAATCCACTCAAGTCAATGATTTGCTTAGCTATCCAATCTCGTCTCGCTGTCAATGGAAATCGCTTGATTGGCAATTAATTATTGGCGTTATCTAATCACTGGTGGCAAGAAAGTCGAAAACAGAAACAGTCGCACAGTAAAACACAGAACAGTTTCTGAAGGAGCGAATGAGCTATCTTACTTGTGCGCCGATGTGACAACGACACCACATCTCGGTGCTTGTTTTGAACGAGCAGACGTGTTTAGAGCGGACTATTTGGTCCAAGCAAATGTACACGCACGAGAAAACTGTACGTGCGAGGTTCAACACTGGCCATGGTAGTGTCGTCAGGTTGAGTTGTGCGCCTAGCTGATCATACACGACCAATTGAGCAAATTCGCTGCCGATCAAGCCTTTATCGATGTCTCACAGCAGTAATGGTAACTGACAAGATTTGCAATGCACCAAGAACGAGTCTGAACGAACAGGACTGGAAAGCATTGACGATTGCCCTTCCATTCACTGTGACAGGACATCTACATGGACATTCGCACTAGTCTTCCTCGAGTCTTACCACCACATACAGGAACACATCGCCAGTACACACATTTGTCAGCTCTGCTGCTATAGACTCACTCGAACTAATCTCACCTGGTCATAGGTGTCTTCTTGTGGCAAACTTAACGATGATCATGCCAATCATACCATTAGCAGACAGCAAACCATACTATAGTAGCTACATACAATTCTTAATCGGTTCTGTTTGCGGTGAACAATTAACATAATCGTCCAATAAGCGGCTATACAAAACTTTTGTAGCAAAAGGCCCCAAAAGGATTGAGCAACAGGAAAACGGGTGCACAACACATTCACACACTATTGGCATACGGTAACTGGCAAATGATTGAAACGAACCACAGCCTCCATGGCTTCAATAGACCAAAGTAATTGAATTGAATAGCAGTAAAATGCGTCATATCTGACTGATGGCACATTATCGAAATAGTTTTCCGATGGATGCATCGAACGCGAATGCCATCGATGTTGAATGGACGGAAACACTCACTGGGAGATAGTGTTCGGTCGTGTCCAATTCAATTCGTTCCAAAGTCGCGTGGCCTAGTTGCTTTACTAGATGAGCTTCTTGACTGCGGCCGAGTTTGGGGTTATATGCAGAATTAGCAAAACAATATATAATATTCTTTCACTCCTTTACCTCATGAGACTTGAATTGCACTGACAATTGTGAGAAATGAGAATTGTCAGTTTTAAACTTGTGCGAAAGAACTCAAGGAGCTAACAGAGAAATTTGAAACGAAATAAAATAAAATATGTGCACTATTTCCAATGGACTATTTATATGGCACTGTTTAGGCTAATTATAGAGATTTTCTAGTTTTGCTGAGGATGATCTCAGAGTGTTTGCTTGCAAAGTGCAAAAACAGTCCTTTGTTGGTCGAGTGCAATTGACACTGTCACCGGTCACCTGTCAGACTATCAGTGAAAGCTAATTGGCCAGCGTCAAATGGCGATCAGGCATCGAGCACCAGCAGTGGAATAGTCAACGACTTGAAAGACAAGAATGATCATTGCCAAAATAGATCTATAAAGGATGTAAATGGCCAGTATTTTATCGCACCCGTGTAGCCCTTTGCCTGTTGGCACAAACATAGGCAACACGCATCTTCGGCACTATCAGCAATGTGCGATGATCATCGAGACACTGGCTGGCTGATAACAACAAGGTTACTCATGTCGATTGGTAACGGCTGATTGAACTGCCATGCCCAACCATCGGTGCAAATGGACGACGAACAAAGGTCCTCGATGTACTCGGGACAGACCCTGAACGACTGAGGTTATGTTCCCAGTGTAGTCAGTATGATGACTGAACTTTTGAAATTACAGTTATATGCTGGCTATCCCAGAGCTAGGGTCGGAGAGAAGTGATTTGGATGCATCCAGAGCAGAATCGACGAACAATACTTAACTTTTGGCACAAGCTTGAGAATAGTCGAGTAGTCGAGTCCGTGCTTAGAGGCAAAATTTGAGTTATTCGCAAAGTTTGCTAATTTTAGAAAAACCAAACGACAGACTCGGCATTTAACACAAATAGATTGCGCCGCGAATAGTTTCAGTGCGCCTTTGTCATTTGGCCTAGCCAATGTACCTATTGAGTCAGCTATAATTGATCAATGAACAAATCCCGTTTAAGAATACATTCAGGTAGATAGATAATTGACGAGGTTAACCATTGGATGTATAATACTGCGATGGTGACGTTTGAGAACAGACGATACAAAATACAGATCTTATGCCATAAGACTTATGGTGACTCACTAAGCAAGTTCGAAATCGACACAAGTTGCCATCTATCGAGCAAATTACAAATTATACATTCGCACAAAAAGATAATGAATGTATTTAATAGAAATTAGTCATAAAATACAACAAAATCACAACATACAAAACAGCTAAACAAAAGATCAATAACGTGCTGTTGAGTTGAGAAGCACCAACAAACCGAATCATAGCTTGGAATTGGATCGGTGAGAATATGTACAGTGATTATGTTACATGATGGACCAGCAAGACAAATCAAACAAAACAACGGATAAAAGACAATTGATAATTGAAAAATTCCTATGATTATTTACAATATCCAAATAAATGAATAAATAAACCACTTTCTCCATTTACTTGAGTGAGCTCGTTGAATATATTAGACAAGGTTACTTTGCAATTCTTTGTAAATAAGATAATATTCATGCTAGTCGTCATTCTGAATGTGCAGCCAGAATTTGGCAGGTCACCACATTTTGTGTAGATGCAAGTTTCTACTTAAAACTGAACGTACATCACTTGTGAAACGAAGTGCATCTAGTACAGGAAGCAAATTTAGTAGAGCTGTATCACTGGGATCACAAAACCATGATTTGATTGGAATAGCATTATCTAAAGATAATTAAACAAACAAATTAATATTTTATATAATGCCTTTATAAAATAATATATTTACCTGGGTAAGCACGGTAAGCTCCGGGACTGTTATCTAGTATAAAAACACTAGAAAGGTCATCGACTATAGTTGAAAGATCTTTTGTATAGCTGCCATAATCAAGAGTGCAGTGTTGCCGAAAAAATCGCCGTCTTAAAATGCCACGATTATTATCTAGTTTATCCGCAACAGCTTGTCCATATATTTCCATGCTTGCGGTGAATACAACCAAATCGTACCAATTGCTGACCTAGAGTAAACAAAAATAAAAATATTGAAAAATTCTTACGAGAACTCAAACTTACCACACTGAGAAAATAGTCGACATGAGGCCTTTTGTGTACATAGAAGCGTACAGGATGTCTGTCAATAGTGACCCTTAAAACAAAGTCAGGTGGAGTACCAGGTTTAACCGTTTGTCTAGAAACTCCATCGTGTTGAGAATGAATCAAGGTTTCATCTAGGTCTAACACTAGTGTTTTTCGTTTAACAAGACCTAAAATAGTAAAAACAATTATTACTATTTCAAAGAATATCTAAATAACCAGACATACTTAACCGATGTGCTGATATTGGTGAAAGTGGTAAAATGTCATACTTTACAGTTTGATGTTGCCTTAGCTGAAAATACAAACAAATGACAATAATTAACACAAAGCAATTTCCTACTTACACCTCGGATTCGTTTTTTGAGCACATAACAAATACAAGACCATATTTTCGAAGTAAATAGTAGAAAAGCTCCTAGGCCCATTTGCAACTGCTTATACATTTGATTAAATTTCGCTAACCAAAACAATGTCAATAATGGAAGGCTCCCTTTCAATCAGGGTGACTCAGTTAGGGTAGCTGTGATGAAGTAACCAAGTGAAGCAAAAAAGGCTAATCACAGATTGATGACAAGTGGTAATTGGAAAGGCTTTTTGATCACTTGTATTTGGTTCGGTATGGATTGATGCAAGGCTGTTGAGTGCGGTGTTGTGTCGCTTGGAAGGCATCAATTGAGCCACCGATTGGCACATCAACTGTGCTCGAACCGGAGTTGTCACAAACCGGCCCGATCTATGGCCGAGGCAAGTGAGGCAAAGTGAATCCGTTCCAAACACGGCGATTGGTGATGGACAGGCGCCAACTGAGGAACGAGTAAAGGAGACGGCAGGACAGACCACTGCGCTCAGTGCAGCATCACTGGGCAGCACTCTCGCCGCGGGCCACTTGCACTCGCTTTTGTTTTGCAGCTCACCAGATGGCAGCAACGCATGCCGCATCACTTTACTGAAATACTTGTGTGCCACGGTAAATTCATTCGAATGGCGCCAATGGGAATGCACTTTGACAACAAAAAAATGGTCTCAAGCTATCATTGTGTGTGTCAAAGTTTGCATTTCGCAATATATACTTGGTGTAAGTGTCACACTGGGACAAAGCAAACTAAACTAAACTAAACAAGCTTTTACTTGTCTCTTATCAGTGATAAGTTATCAGTCATGACGTCACTTCAAGGCTCTCACTTGGTATGAGAACGTATAGCGTGGCCAAAGAGCGCCAAAATAAAAAATACTTGTCTGGAAGTTCAATCAGTTTTACAGCTTTTTATAATTTCAACAAATATATTGTTGAGTCTAAGGAATCTTTGTTCTATCGGACATAATTTATGTCACATGAATTATGTGACATAATCAAAAACTCTAATTGTAAGAGATAATCAGATTCAAAGTTTAATCGATAATATTTTGTGGGAATGCTAAGTGACCTTTGACGCCTTGGTTAAATCAAATGTCTTGTGGGAGTGGGGAGTGGGAGTGCAACATAGTTGAGGCCAAAAGTGGATACTGATGACTGGTTCAATGGTGTCAAGTGCATGCGGCAAGGTTCATCGAGCAAGTTTTGGGGTAAGAGTAGTGTCGAGGCCGAGGTTGAAGTGCACTGAGGCACTCGGATAGAGAAGCCTGTCCGTGTGCAGCCAGCGGAGTTGACGCCTTCCATCGGAGGATGCAATGGCGATCGATTGCCCGAGAGACATCAAAACGTGCCTCTTCACATCCACGAGTTCAGAATACATTTTTCGGGGTGTTGGCGACCTTGTGAATGAGTGTTTAGCTTTCCGTGCAATGTATACCATAAAGCAGAGTATAGTCTTGAAAATATGGTTGGGCTGCTTTGCCCATCATTGGGACAAATAGGCCACTGCACGGTGATGAGATTGTCCGCGACTCGCTGAGCAGACAAAGAGAGTGGAGAGAAACGTGAGCGGCTGGCTCGCCAGTTGCCGATGGACCGCTTCGATGAGCTCGGTTGGCCGCGGACTGGCAGACTCGCAGTTGGCTCAGGCTCGTCTGCTGCCCCCAGTGCACTCGCTCTCCTCACTCGAACACATTCTGTGCGTGTCCCTTTGTGATTCTGGCTATCCTCATAGCAATTGCTGGCCTCTCTCTCTCCCCATCATCCTCACGAGCATTTCGCTCGATGTCACTCGTGCTGGTTGGCCACCAGTGATCATCGTCACTCCACCAAAATGGGCCTATTCATCTACCAACCGTACCTTGTCCACTTAGCCATTTGTGGATAAGCAAAACGTAAATGACTGATTGAGCTTGGCTTGCTCTTGATACCCCCTACTTTGCGCGAGCTTCCAATTTGTACACCGTATCTTGCATTGTGGTCCGTTTGTGTCGCGTTTATGCCGTGAACTTGTCCAAGTACGTGCTATCAAGGAAGGCAAAGCAAGTAACTCGACAGCTTCCACAACAATGTGTCATCTGTGTACCATTTCACAATCGTTGCCATCGTTTATCAACTTATTGATTCAGTGTTCTATGAGCGTGATTGATGTCTTGTCTATGCCCTTCGATTTGAATATTAATCCATTATCGACTAATAATTTGATTGGCTGTAACATTTTCAGTCAATGCTTGTGATTTTCCGTGATTATTTACTGCATTGTTTTCTTGTGTTTTGAATTTTTAAGCTGACTATTAAGGTTAGCGATTGTGTTACTCTCAAAACTATCTTTATATGTGCTTTCAAACTTTAAATTACATATTTGCATTCCCTGTTTAACATGGGAGTTATCTAAGTAAAATCAACATTTATTTTCTCTAAAAGTCAGTCATCTTTGCCTTGGTTTTCGGTGAGTATTTCTCAAACTGCTTCTCTGTAAAGATTGCTGTGCTGTGCTGATTGTCATGTTAAGGTGGACATGTTGGTTGTCAATACGTGATCTGGGTTGATCAGTTGTACATCTGATACTTAAAAGTTTTGTTAATTTCATCAAATCTTAAATCTATTTAATACCTTATTTTGACTTTGTTTAATTAATGTGCTAAATTGTTTGACCAATATGAAAAATAACATTTTAAACATTAGTTGTAAGCGATAATTAACAAGCCATTTGCACTTATTAAATGAAAAATCTTAATGGACTTGCAAATGGGTAAAGCCACTTATTTGAATGGAGGTGAGAGAATGCGAAATAGATTTGCAGAACATGCTCCTTACTGCGTGGACACTTGCAGCTCCATCTCGAGCAAACCAATCTTTTGGTTTGACAAATGTCCTTCAGATCAATTCGAGTGCCGTGCGATTGGCAATGATGTGAAAAGCGTGTGAACTGATTGTGAGGTTTGTTTTAACGTTCGCATCTCATGGCAGCTTCTGCATGAAAATAATGCTAAGCAAGACTTGCACCGTTGTTACTTTGAAAGTGCATTGTCACTCATAGTTGTGATTGTTATGAAATTAATTGCTGTTCACATTTGCTTTGACTGATCATGTTGCCCTTTGCCTATGCAATGAATGAGCAGACAAGCTGATGATCGATTCCTAAGAGGAGCAAAGGGAAATGATCTTAAATTGTTTGCCTTACTTATCGCAATATTCTTCACTCAATTTGTTGCCACTTACTACTACTTACTCATGTCGAGATTATATATAACATACTCAGCATAGTGCGATACACTGGTACAGGCTCAAATCATGGCCTGTTAATAATAACAATGCTCCTAGAGAGACAGAACTTGTTAAAGGTTTTGCTCGATTCAAATGAGCCGTCCATTTGCACTGCAAACCAGAAGGATGGTGTGGCATATATTCTGCATATTGCCCTGCCTATATGGACCAGATACAATACAATACATACCAAATGCATTATATGTGTGTGTGTGTGCCCTCTGGCTTGCTGTATTATTTTGTCAATTTGCCGATTTACTCTCAACTCTGTGTTTGATCTATTTGACATATCTTGTGGTCTTGCAAGTACAGCACATATGCCTTGTTTCTGGTATATTCCAATTGCAATCAATTGTAATGTGCATTTGAGTCATTTTGTCTTGGATCAGTCAGACTTGTAATAATGATGCGTGACATTATTACACAGATATTAAAACATCAATTGGCTTCATTCTACCTAATATAGAAATGATTGGCCCGTGTGACTTCTGTCATTGCAATATCTTATCCATATTGATGTTTGCTTATTTACTCTTAGATTTGCACTTTCCATTCAATCACAGCATATTTTCTTGCATCTACATTATGATTATATGATTTCCAATTAATTGGAAACATGTCAGACGAACAGTGTGAATATTACTGCTCGTTGTCGAATTGAATAGCTAATTGAGTGCATTGATTTAGTTTGAATGGCACTGATGTAGCATTCTTTCTGCTCGGGTCTATTGAGTCAATTTATCAGCCGTCCATACCGTAGATTTGTTATAGATTTCCGAGTGCATTAAGTGACACCAACACGCAGCCCAACAGTGCCTATTGAGCCTATTAGCAACCTCTACATGCAAAATTGGCAAGAACATGAGCGTCAACGGCGTAGTGAATAATTTATAATTGACTTGCTTGACTGCTGCTTTATTGCCGACTGCCTCCTGTTCTTTCGATTGGCTCTACTCCTGTTGGTCTTGTTGTTGCTTTGGCAGTGTTTGGGCTCGCTCAACGCGCTCATTTATTGCAAATCACTTTGCCCTCCGTATTCGTGCTTACTAATACTTCTCCATATACACTCCACTAATTGTTTGATTAGCCAATCGATTCTTGCAAGTGCTAACCCAAGTACCACTGTTTGTGCATTTCATTTTTTAGTCGGCTACAATTTGTCTTGGATTATCCTTTTGTCTGTTTGTAAAGTATCCACAGAGCAATTGTATGATTGAATCGAAATCAAAAGTAGGCTCTTGACATTTGTCTTATCACACTTTGCTCCTGATTTGCCATTTGTGATGTTTTTGTTGTTTTGGATAAATAATCTCTCTTAATTAATCACTAATTTGCTAAATTATTCAGCAAGATTGACAACTACTATCAAATTAAGCACAATTATGTGCCGAACTCAACACAATGAATCAATCAGACCTGTTTACATTTTATTTTTTACTCTCTAAATAGCAGGCACAATTCAAGGGTGTCAATCAAGGTGGCTGACGATTTGGCTGCAAATTCAGGGGGCGAAATTCGCGTTGGTCCAGCACACCAGGCACGTTTGCCCGAATGCAAGCTGGATGTCTCTGCGCGTGAAATGCCCGAGAAATGCGAAACCCTTGAAGAGCTTCGCTGGATGCCTGGCCTGGCGGACTGTGACCTGAAGATGTACTTGCGGGCAGCGCGAAGTATGGCTGCCTTTGCAGGTATGTGTGACGGCGGTTCTCCCGAAGATGGGTGTCTGGCTGCTTCAAGAGACGACACCACAATTAATGCTCTTCAGCTGGTACGTCCCTTGATCCACTAATCGCATTGAACTAATCACGCCGCACTTTTAAGCTTCACGAGAGCCATTACGATACCGGTAAAGCGCTTCAAGCGCTTGTCAAAAGTCCAGTCCCCAAAGGGATTGAAAAGAAATGGACAGAAGAAGAACAGGTATTTGTTATTTACACTCTTTTTCAATCTGATTTCTCTTGTTTGTCAGAAACGCTTTGTTAAGGGACTGCGACTTTATGGCAAGAATTTTTTTAAAATTCGCAAAGAATTATTATCCCATAAAGAGACTGTAAGTTGGCGACTTATTTTTTATTTAATATTTAATATTTATTTTTTACAGCCTGACCTTGTCGAATATTACTATCTATGGAAAAAGACTCCACAGGCTGCATCTGCACGGCCACATCGACGACATAGACGTTGTGTACTCAGAAGGATTCGTAATTCGAGTAACAATGCCAATTCTAATTCTAATTCTAATTCTCAAAACAAAGTTAATCCTAATAACAAAGAAGATGCCAGTTCGGCTAGTGATGATGAAGTGGAACATTCGGACGATTCTGATTCGAATACAAACACTGATCTCACTTGCAGTAATTGTGGTATCCTTGCTAAAGAGTTACGCCAAACTGGAAACGATCGATCTTTGCTTTGCAAGGATTGTCGCACTTATATGAAAACACATGGCAAGCATCGACCAACACTAGGAGAAAAAGAGTCAAAATCAGCTAATAAAAGTGAGGATGATTCTAATCTCAGCAATGGAAAACCTAATCTTAGAGTTCGAAAAAACAAAGAAAAATGTTCAAAATCTGAACTCCACCATGGAAACTCAAAATCATCTGAAACAAGCAGTCCAGAACAAAATGAGATCAACTCAGCAGAAAGTAATTCTAATTCAAGTGAAACCAAGCAAACAAATGGTTCTACTGCTAGTGAAAGTGAAATTAAGAATGATATTTCAAAAAAGAGACCATTTTGCAACTTAGATTCGAATGACACTTCCAATAACCAATGCGAAACTAACGATAGTGCGAAGGATGCAGACTTGGAACCACCAAAACGCAAAAAGGTTGAGAATGAAGATGACAAAGATGAGAATGAGCAAATTGAATTACCAAAAACACCAAAAGAGGAAACAATTGAAGATTCAAAAGATCCAAAACTTACTGAGGAAGATGAAAAGAAACTTCTCGAAGAAAAGGTTGACTCTATTATCGATTCTATTGATATTAATGATTCTGAAGTAAAAAGCGAAGACTCGAATCATTCTATCAAAGAAGAGGCAATGGAAACCATGGTGGATTGCAAAGAAACTGTTGAAAATGAGATAGAGACTGAAAATTTAACGCCGACTGTTACGGGAACTGATTCCACTGGCGACGAAAAAAATGAATCAGTTGCGCAAAAATCTATTGATCGTAATTCGGAAGATACTGTTGACTGTGTCGATAAAGAGAAGTTCGATGTCAATTTGTTGTCCAATTTGAAAGTTGAACCTCCAACTTCGCCAAAATCTCCTCAAGATTTATCTGTACTTTCTACTCGTGAGCGCGAAAAAAGACCTGAAAACGTGCCTTTAACTAGCTTTCCACCATCATCGACGACTATCACAAACCCTACCACAACTTCACCAACCATAAAAAAAGAAGACAATGTTGCTCTTAACTTTTCTGCTTCCTCAACAAGCAAAGTATCGCCATCTTCATCTCCAAATCCATTGTTATATCCATTTTCGCAATCGTTTTCTCAAATTCCTCCATCGTTGCCCAATTCTAACTCGATGACCGACAGATTTCCATACCTAATGCCACCAATAAATTTTCCTTCAGGGGTTAGCATGGCCCCAGAAAGTATTTCCAATTCGCCCAAACTTCCCACAGTTGCTTCCAGTGAGAAATTAGAAAGCGAACACAGACATAAAGAGGAATCCAAGTTAAATGAGGCTAATTCTACCAAGAACATTTCAACTAGCAGGAGCGAATCAAATAGAAATCTTCAAAGTCCGAAAACAGTATCTTCAGCAACGACATTTCCAAATCTCGGTAATTTTGATTTGTAATCTTATTTGCTTACCAATGATTTCGTTTGTCTTTAGCATTCTCATCCGGACCTAACGATCCATTTTTAATGTCAAACCCAAATTTTGCTGCTTCTCATCTTGCTGGTGGAGACCGTCTTCCATTTCCTAATCCTTTGATCAATTATCCACCTGGTTTTGCTCCACATATTTCCGGATTGCCACCTTTCATGAGTCCTTGGTCACAGTATGCTCGATTACCACCAGGCGCATTTCCTTCACCATATTTGCAGCCTTCAGCAGGTCAGATGGGTTCTCACTCTCCTCACTCACAAATGTCAAAATCTAAGTCGCCTATCACATCACAATCAAGTTCGCATCACAATTCCCCTTCTCATTTTTCATCACATTCATTGAAAACACATGAAAGCAAAGAAAGTTTAGAAAGGAGAGAACGCGATTTATATCAACAAGATGAAGAAGACATGGACAACTCTTATTTGTCTCGGGGACCAAGTCCTGAACCAAAAATCGAAGATAGTGAATGTCATAGAAGTCAATCGGCAATGTAAATTTCTATTTTCAAATATGATTTGATTTAATTTCATTATATCTTTTCAGCTTTCTTCGTCATTGGAATCGAGGCGACTTCAATTCTTGTGCTCGAACTGATCTTACATTCAAACCTGTTCCTGATTCGCAACTTTCTCGTAAAAGAGAAGAAAGAGCTCGAAAAGCAGCTGAAAAAGAACGAGAAGACCATAAGGTATAATTATCTTAATGGATAATAATTATTGATTTTATATCTTAATATTGTAGAAATCTGAAAAAGCGGTTTCTCATGAATTGAAGTCATCTTCAAACCATGGATCATCATCTCAATCAAGTTCCAGTCATGACAATAGTTCTCACTTAATTAGTCCAATTGGTGGACGACACACCCCTCGCAATTTCGACACACCTGCTATGCGTCAACTGAGCGAATATGCTCGACCTCACGCCACTTATTCTCCATTTTCTCATCCCCAAATGGCTCATCATATAAACCCCTCAAATATACCTCCCCTTGGACTCCACGGTCCCAATCCTACTGGAGCTTCTCCAATTGACCCAATTGCGTTGGCTCAGTATCAAATTTTCAAAGATGCTGAAGAAAAGCAAAAATTGGCTATGATTGAGAAGCAAAAGGAATTAGAAATGAAATCACGTTCTGTTTCTCAAGTTGCGCAACACAATTCTAGTTTACCTCCTACTTCTACTTCCAATTCAATATTTGATCAGCATTTTTTGGAAATGCAAAGGCGTCTTACGTCAGGCCAGGCGCTTTCCAATTCACCATCAATGAGCAACAATCCAAACACTTCTAGTGCAAATGGACTACCTCTTACTGCAGCTCCAGGCACACCTCTCAATCCTTTTATGCCTATGTTTTCACCTAACGATCGAGCAGCTCAGGAACAAATGCAACAAATGGCTGCAGCAGTGGCCGCGGCTGACCGTTATCAGGCAGACCGTCTCGCTGCGATGGACCCTCTGTTTCGTCTACAAATGAGTATCAATTCCGAGCTTCACGGGGCTCCCGGTGGTGCTAGTGCTCATCCCTTCCAACACCCATCACATTCGGTTCATCCAGGCGCTCACCCATCGGCTAATTCCAGTGCTGAGAGTGCTGCTGTGCAATCTATGCAATTGGCTAGTGCAGCTGCTGCTATGGGTCTGCAAGGCTCTCAGTTTGACCCAGCACTTCATGCCAGTCATTCTCTGTTGCAGTCAGCGGCATATCCTTCGCGTCCTCCTTCTATCATGCCAAGGCCCGAGTTAGCTCAGCAGAGTTCACTGTTTCGTTCTTTTGAGGATCAATTATCTCACCAGGTTGGTTCTATTTTGATATTTCTAATTGGTCTTATTTAACGTCTTTGCTACTAGCTAAATGCTCAGGCTCAAGCAATACAGCATGAGCAATTGCAACGCCAATTCATGATGGAACGGGAACGCATGATGCATTTTACAGCTGCCGCTGCCGCTGCTTCTTCTCAGATTCCTCAACAATTTCAGCTACAGGAAGAATATCTTAGGTATATTTGAAAAAAATATTCCATTGTAATTGGTAATCCATATTTGCTATTTGCAATTATTTTTAGGCAAAGAGAAAGAGAAATGAAATTGAGAAGTTTTGAAGATGCTGCAAGAAATGGAAGACCTCCTATGTAAAATATGAAAGCTCTTATTTATTAAGTTATTGAATTATTACAGTTTATGATTATTTTGGTCAATTTATATATGTATTATATTTATTATTTTAATTATTTCATATGTTATCATATGCTTCTGTATGTAATACATTTTTCGAAAGCACCAAACCTAAATATCACATCGAGCGCAATATATTTATTTTCATTATTATTTTCATTATTGTCCATTTGTTTGTCAGTATTAGTAAAATTTAGTAATCCACTCGGTGACTACAATTCATTGTATTATATATTCATCAGTTGTATTTCATCGAGTCACACTTAGGAATTCAATTATTTAATTTGTAGTCTTGATGTTATCAATTGTTTTGCCTTATCGCTTTGTTACATCGATTGGATTGAATCATTAAAATACAATTGTGAATAATACATTTGTACATGATTGTCACATGTCGACCATAGCAAACACAATCAAGTAATAAATTATTAAACATTTTTGCATTTAGTTTGTGTTGGTCCATTGTTTATATTAATAAATTATCTTAGTAATTATTCTAGATATTAATTATAATTAATCAATTAATTATTATTGATTGAAGCACTATTGAATTCGAGTGTTGAACGTTTCACAGTACATGCCACTACATGGTATAACTTTTGTTGTACCATGGTATGTCGACTATTTCCATGCGATGCCGCACTCTGCACTTTTGCACATCGTAGAAATAGTCTTATTCGGCACAAGTCTGACGGTGTTGATGCAATTTTCTGATGAAAAGCGAAATTCAGTTTTATGATTAATTTACTCATTTTAAGTTATTCTTAAGAACAATCGTTTATCTAGCTGCAAGATTTAAAGGATGAATTCCTTGAATAGGCTCTCAAGAATTGCGAATAGTAGAAGAATGGTGCCAGGCTTATTTCAATTGGCTTCCAATGCTCCATTGCAAA
Source organism: Rhizoglyphus robini (assembly GCA_023373905.1). NCBI lineage: Eukaryota > Metazoa > Arthropoda > Arachnida > Sarcoptiformes > Acaridae > Rhizoglyphus > Rhizoglyphus robini. The sequence goes on along the minus strand of JAKIJQ010000001.1, from coordinate 3,608,749 downwards.
ACTATCAACAACAGTCTTTTCGCTATCGCCATTCTGCAAGATTAAATTCTGCAGTCGTATTTGTTCCACAACAAGAAGCTTGGGTTATTGAACGGATGGGCCGATTTCATAGAATATTAGGTATTTTATTATTATTTGTGACGACATCTGGCATATAATCTGCAATAATCTGTTTTTTTTATTTAGATCCAGGTATAAATTTTTTGATTCCACTTCTTGATAGCATCAGTTATGTTCAAAGCTTGAAGGAACTTGCGATTGACATTCCTCAGCAATCAGCGGTCACCAGCGACAATGTCACTCTCAATATTGATGGTGTTTTATATCTTAAAGTAATTGATCCGTATAAAGCTTCATATGGCGTTGAAGATCCCGAATTTGCTATAACTCAGCTTGCACAAACGACAATGAGATCTGAGATTGGAAAAATACACTTGGATTCTGTTTTTAAGGAAAGAGATTCATTGAATTTTGCCATTGTAGAAGCTATTAATATGGCAAGTAATTCGTGGGGACTAACATGTATGAGATATGAAATTAGGGATATAACCCTTCCTTCGAGAGTGCAAGAAGCAATGCAGATGCAGGTAGAAGCTGAAAGGAAAAAAAGAGCTGCTATCCTTGAATCTGAAGGTATTCGAGAAGCTGAGATCAATGTAGCAGAAGGTAGGAAACAGTCGCGAATCCTTTCTTCAGAGGCAAATCGAATCGAGCAAGTTAATGAAGCTAGAGGTATATTTGCATTTTTTTGAATTTTTTGTAAAATCTTTGTTGTTATTTTAGGTATGGCTGATGCAATTCTTGCCAAAGCTGAGGCTAAAGCCCGAGCAATTCATTTGGTTGGTGATTCATTGAAAACTACTCAAGGAAGTAATGCGGCCTCTTTCAATATTGCGGAACAATATATAATAGCATTTTCTAACTTGGCCAAAACGAACAACACTCTCATAATGTCTTCAGATGCTGGCGATATTGCAAAGATGTCTGCTCAGGTAAACATTCTGCTAAGATAGAGGCAATTTTTAAGCGTTATTCTCTCAACAGGCACTTCAAGTGTACAAAACAATAAGCACAGACAAGCAAAGTACGATAGAATCTAATTATGAGGCGCAAAATGGATCCGAGATAGAAGAATACTTTAGTGATTCTGACGTAAAAAATATTAAAAAATGATGTTTTATTATGTAAATGTGTATAGATTTACAATTGAAAGAATGTTTCCAGCACTGAACTATCGTTATTGTTTTTCATTATTTGTACAAAAGTAGCTTTTTAATTCTATTATTTTCTTCTTTTAATTTCAAAATAAGTTGTTGTTGTTTATCGATTTTAAAATCATCCTTTTCACAAGCTGTGTTCATAATCAGGACCATTTCATTAGCTTTATCTTGCAAATATTTGTACCTTTGAGAATCGAGGTCATTTTGCGGTATTCGATAGATCGACTCTAGTCTATTAATCCTGGCTAATTGTTTACTTTGTTCTCTATATTTCACCATCACTATTTCCAACACTTGTTGGTGTTGATCTATGGCGGATCGTAATTCATTATTTTCTCTTTCCAAGCTACGAACTTGCTTCCTTTCGTCCTGTAAGGCAGATATTAACGATGCTCTCGGCTGAGATTCGGACAAATTGTTTAAAACACTTAGTTCATGATGGAACTGCAAACATTCAATTTAATTAGAATTTAATAACATTTTGACACAAACCTCTTTTGTTAATTTGATAGTTTTGCTTAGTTCATGAGAATCGTGAGTTAAATGTTTCACCTTGCCTTCCAATGAGTCAATTTGGGTGATCAATTTTTTTAGAGTATCGATCAAATCATCAGCATTTGGGGTCATGTCAAACAATCATTGGTGCTTCTTTCTCCTTAGATGGACTTGGCGATCTGTCTTAAAAAGTTAGGGCAAATTTAACGCGTAAATCATTGGAAGTGACGCTTTTGAGGTAACTGTACAGTGTGGTTTGTTTATTAACTCTGCACAGCGAGTTTGGTGGTACATCAATGTGCCTAAATATGACGCAATGTGATATGTGACTTCGTATGTGAATGATCCTCTTCCAGACGCAAACTGGTGCTACACTGCCCAAAATGACCACAAACAAATGTGGGATGAACGATAAATCGATACTACTAAGGTACTTTCAAGTCTATTAGAATCGATTTTGTTTTGGATCGTTTCGTTGTTGTCATTTGCACTTACATTCCAGTCACTCAAGCATCACGAGTTTGTCTGCAATGATTTCCTTTACCATTAAGCAATTGTACTTTTTCAGTATAACGTGACGATGAAATTTCATATACGAAACTTTATATTAATCGTTATTCTTGGATTTGTTTCCATTTTCTGTTGGTCCATCTTTACGTCATATATTTCAAATTCTTTACAAGCAAATGTTAACAATAAAGTTACTACGTCTAACTTGACTATACCAACGGAATCTAAAAATGGAAACAATTTACCAAAGAAATCTAGGCAAAATTCGGAAGGCGCCGAATCGAGTCAAATAAATAAAATGAAAAATATTGATTGCAACATAAATGGAGAATACAAAGTGAATTGTTTAAAAGTGATTTCTTCCAAGGAGTCTTCAATATATGTTCCATTTAGTTTCATCCGAAAGTATTTTGAAATCAACGGTAAAATTGTCCATTCGAAAAATCAAGAATATTTTGAATGGAACCATAGTTATTCAAAAATATTTTACCCTGATCAACCTTATGACCCAATCGGAAAGTTTCTATGGTTTGAAAATTATAATGTTGAAATTCGTGAAAGAGTGAAGTGTATTTCTGCCATCGAAAAGGTCCCTATCTCGACACAGTGGCATGCCAAAGGCCATTTTTATCCAACACAAATTGCTCAGTATGGATTAAGCCATTTTAATAAGAACATTTCAGAGGCTCTGCCAAAACGCCTATCTCTCATTAAAGATGGCATTTCATCAAGAATTTTGTTCAATTCTAGTCGAACTTTATTTTCAAACAAGAATCAAAGTTATATCCGATTTGAAAATATCACAGTTTTATACTTAAAAACAACACTGCTTAATTATCCTATATTTGATATCGATCTCCGGATAATGGCAAATTCTATTATTTCATTTTATGTACTAGATTCAATGAATCAAGAATTCTGCGTTCAATACGATACCAGTAATTCTCACCTTGATTTGAGCAATATCGCGAATAAATCTGTCAAATATGGCATAGGAAGTAATGTTATCAACTCTGGATGGTTCACAATTACACGAGATTTGCTTGTTGATTTATTTAAAGTTAATTTGATTCCTAATCGAAAACAGATAAATTACCGCCTAGATCGTATTGGATTCACCGGCCAAATCGATATTCATAATATATTGTTGACAACTTCTTCTCACAATTGTTTCGCCAAAGATGCTGGAGATTGGCTTGTTCGAAATCAAAATTCTATAGGAGGTTGGGATATCAAAGTGAAGAGACGCTTACGCAAAAGTTCTGGTGATACTTTACTTTTAAATGAAGGTTGGCATTCTTCGATGGCACAGGGACAAGCTATGAGTTTATTGACTCGACTTTACAGCGTTACTCAAGACGCAAAATATTTGAATGCTGCCAAGAAGGCTTTAAATATTTTTGAAAAAGAATCTTTCAAAAACGGAGTCAAAGCAATCTTTTTCGACAAGTATGTTTGGTATGAAGAGTACCCGACAGTTCCTAGTATATTTGTTTTGAATGGATTTATTTATTCACTATTTGGTTTGTACGATTTAAGTAAGATTTGCGCCGATCCAATTTGTCAGAAATCTGCACAATTTTTTGAAGAAGGTATTCGTTCTCTAGAAGCTATGCTGCCTTTATTCGATTCAGGCTCAGGTTCATTTTACGACCTTCGCCATCTCAGCCTGGGTAGTGCTCCAAACGTGGCTCGATGGGATTACCATTCCACCCACATCAATCAACTTCTTTACTTGTACACTATCGTTCGCCGTGATGTTTTCCAGGTTACTGCTGACCGATGGATCGGTTATATGAAAGGGCATAGAGCACCGCACAACTAGAATAGATCATATTACTGTAGCCATTCCTCATTACTCGATCAACTGTGATAACTAACTGCATCCTTCACCCTTCATTTTTTGTGTAGCGAATGAAATCAATAAATTTCAAAAAATCAAATTAATATTGTTTTGATCTTTGTTAATTTCCTTTATTTCACTATTAATGCAATACAACTATTTTTAGACTATGTGTTCAATGGTAGAACATGTGGTTTTTTTTATTGGCAAACCAAAATTACAAAAGTGAACGCTTGACAATTAGTTCTATTAGCTAGGTGTAGCGATTTGTAGTGACACCCCATTTGTGAATAACACAGTGCACTACAATGCGCAAACTCACAATCGGTCACTTCTGAGGGCACATAAACGAATGCAAGGAAGCTTGTGCGAGAGCTCATCACTGCTCTGGAGGAGAACTCGACATTGTGAAGCACCAACGCCGGTCTGCATTCGTCTTCTGTTTTCTACTTTTTGGTAAGTCTGATCCAACATGACTCAGCTTCCAAAATATTTATTGTGTTGTGTATCATTGTTGGTTTTTTTTCTTTAGCTGTTTTTAACTGGCAAGACACCCGAAATGGCAATGAGTTCTCTTGCAATTCGTTCACTTAACTTGACCAAATCTGCTGCCACTAAAAGCAATGCTCTTAAAAATGTAAATTGTTCTTTTTTTGCTTCTGTGAATTAATCATTTTTTAAAATTATAGTTGAGCAAAGCTTACGTACCAATCTGCACTAATGTGGCTGCCCGAAACATCAACACTTCTGCTCCACGATGCGCTGGAGCTGAAATGTCCAGCATTCTTGAAGAACGTATTCTTGGACAAACTGCTTCTGCAAGTTTAGATGAGACTGGCCGTGTCCTTTCCATCGGTGATGGTATTGCCCGTGTTTATGGATTGAAAAACATTCAAGCTGAAGAGATGGTGGAATTCTCTAGTGGCCTAAAGGTAAATATTATTAATTTTTAACATTTTCCTAACATTTTTATCTTTAGGGTATGGCACTTAACTTGGAACCTGATAATGTTGGCATTGTCGTTTTTGGTAATGACAAGCTTATTAAGGAAGGTGATATTGTCAAGCGAACCGGTGCAATTGTGGACGTACCAATTGGTGCGGAGTTGCTTGGTCGTGTTGTGGACGCTTTGGGAAATCCTATTGATGGCAAGGGTCCAATTAAGACTTCAAAGCGGGCTCGTGTTGGTGTCAAGGCTCCTGGTATTATTCCTCGTATTAGTGTACGAGAGCCTATGTTAACTGGAATTAAAGCTGTCGACTCTCTTGTACCAATTGGCCGTGGTCAACGTGAGTTGATTATCGGTGATCGTCAAACTGGTAAAACTGCCATCGCCATCGATACTATTATTAATCAAAAACAATGGATGGATGGACAGGATGAAAAGAAAAAATTGTATTGTATTTACGTCGCCATTGGTCAAAAACGATCAACTGTGGCTCAAATTGTTAAGCGCCTTACTGATGCCGATGCTATGAAGTACACAATTGTTGTCTGTGCAACCGCTTCTGACGCGGCACCTCTTCAGTATTTGGCTCCTTATTCTGGATGTGCTATGGGAGAATTTTTCCGTGACAATGGCAAACATGCTCTTATTATTTATGATGATTTGTCCAAACAGGTATTTTATTTTGCTTATTTTGTGTTTATTTTAAATTAATGCATTTTATTTCATTCAAGGCCGTCGCTTACCGTCAAATGTCTTTGCTACTTCGTCGTCCACCTGGTCGTGAAGCTTACCCTGGTGACGTCTTTTACCTTCATTCCCGTCTCTTAGAACGTGCTGCTAAAATGAATGAGCAATTTGGTGGAGGTTCATTGACTGCTCTTCCCGTCATTGAAACTCAAGTAAAAACTTTTTTCTTTGTTTCTTTTGTAAAAAAACATTTTTTTAGGCTGGTGACGTGTCTGCTTATATTCCGACTAATGTCATCTCCATTACTGACGGTCAAATTTTCTTGGAAACTGAATTGTTCTACAAAGGTATTCGACCTGCCATTAACGTCGGTCTTTCTGTCAGTCGTGTCGGTTCAGCTGCTCAAACTCGTGCAATGAAACAAGTAAGATTTTATAATTATTTTTTTTATTCCGCTAATGTTGCCTCTTAGGTCGCCGGTTCCATGAAGCTGGAGTTAGCCCAATATCGTGAAGTCGCTGCCTTTGCCCAATTTGGTTCTGATTTGGATGCTGCCACTCAACAGCTTCTTAACCGTGGTGTCCGTCTTACCGAACTTCTCAAACAAGGCCAATATGTTCCAATGCCTATTGAAGATCAAGTTGCCGTTATTTACACTGGTGTCCGTGGTTACCTAGATAAACTTGACCCATCGAAGATTGGAAAGTTTGAAAAAGAATTTCTTCAACACATTAAGACATCGCACGCAGATCTGTTGAGCAAAATTTCCACGGAAGGAAAAATCAGCGATGATACTGACGCCAAGTTGAAAAGTCTTGTAACTGATTTCTATGCTTCCTTCGTGGCTTCGAACTAAAAAGCAAAATATAGTGTAATTATTTAAAGGAAGCGATTAGTTTTTTAATCACTGTAATTTTATTGTTTAAATCATTCATTACAACTGAAATAATTGGTTAAACATTTGGGATAATTAACTTTGCCGGTGTTAGGATCTTGATAGTGTTCAAACAAACACTTAAGCAGTTGAACCAAATCCACACTAGAGCTGACCAGATGCTTCGAATGGAGCTGTGGTGAGCCAATCCTTTGACTAAGGTAATTTGAGTGATGACTTACATGTCCCACATGAGTCCATTGCTGCTTCGAGTGTAACCACACCAACAGGTCGTATTTGGCATGTTCATTTGGTTGCAACGAACTTAAACTACAGCGAATAGAGCAACATTTCAGTAACAACTGAGTCAATGCTTTCCACCAAATAACGTAAAGCTGTTCCATCATGGCATCGGACTGACTTGATTCTACCAAGATAGTGGCTCTGATGGAGTGGCTTTGAGAGAGCGAGTCAATGTACGAGCTTCCCAGCTGTAAGAACCTTGAACCCACAGGTTGATCGACTAATTTGGAAATCCACGCACAGAGTGATTCGATCGAGGCATCTCCTGTTAGGTGAAGACGTTGGTTCTCATCATGTTCATGGTGACCTATTCGAATCATATATGGGTCATCTTGCACTTCCTTGCTATTGACTGCTTCAATCAAAGCTGACTTTACTATGTCGAGGCCGCTCACTGGTACAAACTGGGATTGTTCAAAAAGATCGCTTAAGTAGTCTGAGAGAGCATAAAACATCTGGGCACCGCTGCCTAGAAAAAACTGAGCATTCGGTCCAACAATGGAAGAATGAAAGATATTGTTTATGTAGCCCAGTCGGACATAACTGATTGCTCCCAACTGTTTTATTTGTTCAATTGAAGAACCTTCAAACTGGTCAATCACTTGCTCGGTATATTCAATGTCTTGACGTATGTCACAAGGAATATTCAATAGAAAAGGTACCACTTCATTCTCGAGTTCGTAAAAGGAAGTACGCGTTTCAATCAGTTTTTGTTTAATCTGTGTAAATTGTGCTTCAAATTCGACATTTGATGGCACTTTCTTACGTATCTTATGAAGCAGTTTGTTACGTTTCTTCTTGAGCACATCTACTTTTTCGGAAAGTTCACTGAATTGGGTGATTGCTGTTTTCATTTGACTCGTCGAAAAGTCTGCATTCAGTCCGCGTATCGTCATTGTTCTTTGAATCGATTCAATATTGTCTGCCACATATTTGAGGTAATGCGAATCAAACGAAGGCTGTAGAACGCTGTTGAGTTCATGTTTAGCCGAGATGTATAACGATGATTGTTTTTCTTGGGAATGTAAACGTTGTGAACTTGAATCTGTCCCAAAAAACATTTTCCGGTTAAATGTATAAATCGATACAAATAATCGATATTTTGCACCCAGTCGCAATGAACTAAAAAACATGGTCACAAAAAAAGTATAGTAATCTTATTACAAACGCATATCCGCATCTCTTCAGCTGACTTTTATAGAATCACATGTTTATAAGAAACAATTTCACACGCAGATGGCGCTTTTGCAATATTTTTAATAAATTTTTTTTATAAATACTTTTTGGTATTTTCATTATAAGCTTGGAAACAATTCAATGTTTTACCGAGATTGCCCTTATTAGATTATTTGCTATGGTGTTTTCTGCCTAGTTAAATCCAACTGTACAAGAAGGGATAACATTCTAGTCAGCACTTTGAAGTGTGCTAGATTTAGTCTGATGGCAAGTTTGGTAATGCGCATGTGATCAGCAAATAAACTAGTGACCATACGAATGGCAAATTTTCACTGGACATACGTGCCACGGCTAACTAAATTATTTACGAATACGTTTAGATAAGCACGAACCGTTTGTTGGTTGTCCAATTTTCAATTTCAATGCTGCTGTGCGATATTATGGACAAGTTTGCCTTGTACGCACTAATGAGACCGACCTTATCAGGGGGCTTTGCAAATGAATCGACAGAGAAAAGAACATGTGTGCCAAGTGGTTTGTTTTGCGAGGCCAATACTACTCCGAATTGAGTCGAATTAGCGACAAATAGACAGCACTGACACATTCGAGTCGACCACATTCAGACACGTTCGTACCCATTTGGCTGCGAATATATTCAATCACTGAATTCGAAACACTAATGATGACATTGGACTTTGGCTTGGAATTGACAATTAAAACTGGCCAAATAGGATTTAGATTTCTGCTACGAACACAATTTTTCTTCAAGTTTTTATCGACTATGAACCTAACAGCTCATAATAATAGAAATGTTAATAAAGAATCGATATAACGTGAGATGCGACCAGTTTCGTGACACGAATTATCAAGCTGACCCCGCATTGGGAAAGGCGAGCCAAACTCCACAGAGTGTACTATTAGCCCGCACAGGCCACTTTCATCACCCAAAATGTCTGCGCGAGGCTTTAAAAGCAAATTCAGACAAATATTTTACAGTTTGGATTTAGACTTAGAAATGTGCCAAATGCGATGAGAGTTTAAATTACACGGACAAACTCAATAATTCTAATGTCAGTGCTAATATTGGATTAGGCCCATTTCGATCCACAATTCGGCACACTACTGCAGTGCCAACAATGAAAATGTAATGTCAACACAATTATGGCCTTACATCAATTGATTGCCCAGTGGACGCATCATTTGCACTTTGCATTGTTTACCAGCTTATTCATTGCAAAGGTCTAGGCAGTAAAACACCAGTCACTGCCGTACTTGCATTGTGTACCCCACAAGTCTTGCGGTGGTCAGATCGGCACGAAGCCAATTATATTATTGGACAGTAGACATTGCCCACCATAATGCAAGTCATTTGGTCAATGTTTAATCTTCATTTAATGGACCAATAATTTATCGCATTTACATTTTCGCACAGCATGGTAATTGCTTTCCTGCATTGAATTTCTCTGGCGAGTTGCATTTCAGTGCGACCGTGTTTGGAAATTAGTAAACTACACTGTACTTGGTTTGCTTCCTTCTGCACAAACAGGTCCGCTTTGTTTGTTTGCTTTGCCATTCTGTCGATGAATTGGCCTGTTGAGATTGGTCGGCAACACATCACAACACCGTGTGCGATCATTGTTAGAGCATTGAATTAACAACTGCAAGGTGACAACTTTACAGTGTACAGCATTGCACCACATTGGCTACTCTGTGATATTGGACTGAAAAAAGAGATGACATTCCTCACACAGTGGCGAATGAGCATGAATAGTTTTGAGTGAGCATGTACGATGTGCTATAAGATGCATTGCATAGCTGTGCCATCAGAATGACAAGAAAACGACAAACCAAATGTGGTAATAATTTAAAATGTCGTTAACGGGCTGTTTGGTCCATTTCCGAATATTCATTATCTACAAATATTTCCCCTTTGGTAGGTTCGCTATTTGCCTTAAGTGCGTCTTGTGTGAGTGCAAAAGTTGAGCAAAGCCAAATTTGTCATTTGCTGCCACTCAAGATGCAATATACCGCGTATTACCGAGTGACTAGTGAGAACAATCAAATTGGCCCATTTGATCATTATTGCTGCCGTCAGTGGCAATGCATGTCATTATATATCACTGCATTGAGACCCAAATGTCCATTGCCTGTTATTAGTGCTGCTGGCAGCATTCTGACACTGAACCATTGTGCTGAATTATCACCCAACAGTGGCACAGACACACACACACACACACACACACACACACACACACACACACACACACACACACACTCACACACACACGACTAGGCTTTAAAATTATATCTCACTAATATTACAAATAATATTCGGGTCTATGGCAGTGGCAGAGAGCGGCACTTATGCTGGTAATAAGTGGCCAGAAAGTTCTGAGTAAATAGAAATTTGTTTTGCGTGTCTCGACTAAATATGGACTCAATGGAGCGATTAGACTTGCACCGAGGCGGATATTGTCTTCACAGGAATGATCGCCTTGCACGCAGTGTAGAGCTACTAATCACAATAATCAGAACAGCCGATTTAGGCTCGATAATGTGTTGCAGTGTGCAAATTGAGTTACCGACGAGTTACCGTCCGACGGTGCCGAGTGCAGTCGTACAAAGCATCCACTCAAATTAGCTACGTTTGCATCGCTATTCATTGATGTATTTCCGTCTAAATTGGTCTTTAATATTGTACTCGGACAGAATAGTGCAACGGACAACTCGCAATCGATTCACCGAGCTGTGGCCATGTTCGGTCACTCGGGACGTATCTTGGCTTCTATGCAAACAAACCACCATCCACTGTAGCACAGTGGAGTCAACCTGAAGTGCACAATCGCGGTCTGCCAATCGACACTAATCGAGCCTTGATTGGCCCACTAGCAACTCGATCGGGCATAGCTGCCAAAATGGCTTATTAAATTAATGGCCGATTCAATAATTGATGGCGAGCACTCAATTAACATTAATATACTGTGCCCAGTCGATTAATAATTAATTTGCAATTGGCAATTTGTACTCAGGCTGTTTTCAGTAATGAGAAGGAAGCCCATGTAGCACTAATTGTTTTGCCTTTGCAGTGCCATCAATAATCAGCTCTCATTGGCTAACGCAATAGTATCATATTGAATCTATTATCAGTTCACTTGAGTTCGAAATGACAGTGGCAAGTTTTCAAATGCTCGAACAGTCGGAACTATAGTTGTATATAGTGCATTCAATGGCAACACTGTGTCAGTAACAAATGCATTCATCAGTAATACTGATTCAGTAGTCGATACTGTCGACTCGACAGTTGACGGACACTCACAGTTAGCAAGCATTTAAAATAGTGCTCATGTAAATGTAAATGACAAGATTAGTAAGCAAGTGGTTGCAATGGCACAAGAACAGAGAGTGACAATTGGAGATGCCAACTGACAGGGCTACTACGCTAATCCTTCCACCAACTACCAACTACATGCAAATGAGCCCACCAAATAGACGACCAGTCATTTAACCACAATGGCACTCTTTTGCTGATGCATGTTAGCTTGGTCCAATTTGTCCGTTTATTAATCTTTAGTATTACATTATAGTATTACATTTAACCCATTCATAAAGTAAGCCATTATTTTATTAATTGCAAATTGCAACACATTTCGACGGTTTCACTGGATGCCATTGGATAGAATTAATTACATATGTATATGGTATTACTTGTCATCTTGCATGTGTAACCATTGTCAATGTTTTATTAAGATTAAATTAAAATGTCAAATTACTACTATATTAATAACATTCATTGAAATGTTTATTTTTGTAAAATAACGCAAAACAACTACTACAACTATTCCCATTGATTTATGCATACACACAAACTATCATCATACAAACTTCAAGAGACAACCAAAAGAGAATGGTCAAGTAGGTTTGCTAGAGAATGCTAAACTAAACTTGAGTATACTTGTGGCATTGTACATCGATTTGCATGTGTCCTCGTTTACAATTGATCGAGTTAAGTGAAAAGTTGTTTATACGCAAACTTATGGCTGTAGTCAATGTTTTAAGTCCACTTCATGTCATTTCTTCAGGCGAATCGAGTGAGTTGACGAACAAAACATTTATGGGCGACAATCAAAATCTCAAAATTTTTTAACAGATATCAAAAGAGATCTAGAATCACAAAAAAATGTTTGTGTCATTCTCTTATATAGAATTCTGTGTACATTAAAAATTTTTATAAGAATTCTTCAAGTTGCTCAATATGGCTCTTGAAAGATAATCAATTCTATTGTTTTCAACATCTCAACCGAATAATGTGCCAAGCAATTGCACCCCTCGTACTCTCAATGGCAATCGATACATTGGCAAACAATAGAATTGGTGCCATTTGATTGGCCTAACAAAATCAGATAGAAATTCACCTATATAAGCAACGGAAAGTTTTTTTTCGAGCAGCAAATTTCTCTCATTTATTTTGTTGACATGTACCTGTAACAAAACTGTTGCCCAATATAATGCGCTGTTACTTCTTTGACTTCCGACTCCTTTGCTAAATTTACAAAAGTCTTCTGGCGCTTTTAATTTGCTTTAATTAAGATATGCATAAAACTAAAATTTTCGGATGTATTTTTTAATTTTGTACTTGAATAATGATTATGATTAGACTCATTACTTTGTTTCTTTGTACTGTAACAAATGCAAAACATAATTGACTACAAAGCGAATTTTAGAGAATCAAATGGGTCAACTGCATGCAAGGAACAAAATTGAAAACTCAGCGATTTGTCCAGACAACTTTAACTGGAACGAGTTCATTCATTATAAACTTAAGTAGATTGACTTTGAATATTCTCATTTTTATTTAAGTCTCAGAGCTCTAAAAACAAGATATAATAATGTTTAATTATTTTGCAACAAGGTTATTCAACAACCAATACATTTTATCATGTCGACTAATCGCAACAATGACTCCGTGTTTGCATTAGTATTCTTAGGAAGAGTGTCATTGCATTCAAGAAACCTCTTCACTACAAATAATCAAAATAAGTTCTACAAAACAGACATAAAATCGGACGAGAAATTTTCTCACAAAAAGTACACAAGACAACAGCAACAAGAATAACTTGGATGATGACTTTTGCTGGTTGATTTGGTCAAAGGGACGAATCAATTTGAATGAATTGTAGCTCGAGTTTGTGGCTTCACTGGAATGACTGAAATCAGAAATGTCTCTGTTATGCTATAAGACGAACATTCTCTGCAGACCCTTCGCCGCACTGCAAGATGCAAAAGAAATTTAAAGTCCACATTAGCAAGTGGCACTGCGAATTGTGCCCGAGTGATCAGCAGTGAAAGGAAAAGGCAGTCAGCTCTCAAATGACAAACGAGTCCTAAATGAGACAATAAAATGAGCACTATAATTGCCAAATGGCACAATAAGTCACACAGAGCTGAGTAATCGTTGATGGCTAATGAATAATATTTGTCCTTCTCAGTCTCTTTCAGGCCACAGTCACACTGGCCTAATGAGACATTTGCTTGAAGCGCCTCAAACACTGCTGGTGCACAGAGGTCGCATTGTAGACATCACTCATTAAGATGGCGACAATAAGCCCCTCTCTCGTCCTTTCACCACTCGTAGATAAGACTTCCTCAAACCTAGTTCGGTTGCCAACAAGCCACCGCCATTGAGATAACACTTGTCGAGATTGAGCTTGATGGAACATTTTGCACTCATTCCACCAATTCACTCACTCGCACATTCATTCATTCATTGAGCACTTGGCAAACAAACAAAACCAAACACCCCAGTAATTGGCAAGACCATGGCAAACATTCGAACAAAACTAATAGATTCTATGCTTGAATAAAAATTGCTCAAGAACAAGCCAAGTGCCGAATGATTCCTTATATATGAGTTTGTGTGAATAGGTCCTCGACAACACCTACGCTTGTTCACTAGCTTGGAATTGGTTTGATTTACTGAAGCAAGACAATTAATTAAGGTGTTGAGGCAGTGAATCGATGAGTGACCAGAGAGGAGACACTAATTAGGCGGCAGTTAGATTGTGTCAACAGGGAGGCATCATTCAATTGAGATAAGAGGCACCTCGAAGACAGCTTGCTGCTGGCTACTTGCAGCTATCGCTAGTTGGCTGGAAGACTGTTGAAATGTATGGAAGCGTTCTAAGGAAGTAAGTGAGCAAAGAGGCCAAATTATTGCAAACAAACCAGAGTGAATGTGCCCAAATGAAGAGGCCGATTAGGAGACAAACAGAAGCGCCGCCGAGAGGATCGATGCTGAGCAAAGAGGTTCGCTAATTGCCTCTGAGAATTTAGTGCCTTCTCCAATCGGACTAGCAAGACCGCAGTCGCCTTATCGAGCAACCAATTCGACTTAGATTGCATTTTTCATGTTCGCCAATGGAATGGGCCATTCGTGCTTATAGACGCACTCGATACCTTTCAAGTCTTTACAAGTCTTTGTTTAGTTGAAATTTAAAGCTTTGCTGTCAATGTACAGCTAACTTTTGCCAGTGCAACAGTACCATAGGATTCTGAAATGGTCTCGAATCATGCAGTTGTGTAATAATTGAATTCCGCCCTCTTTTGTCAGGCAGAAAACTTCAGTGGCTAACGAGTGCTCTAGTCAATAATCACCAAAAGCTTAGTGCATATTAAAGCAACACTGACTCATTGCTCGTCATTCAATGAACTAACGCAGTTTGACATCAAAGCACAATAGAAAGGTCAAATTCGACTAAAATAAAACATGTTAATAGGCAAATTAAATGTACATTCTATCTACACGCACACTGCATTTATGCGTTTTGACTAACTAGAACTAGTTAATATTATTGAATGGTGAGGTAACTTGGTGACACCACCCTGTTAGGCTAATTTCCCAAAGCTGTCCATTCATTACAACAGCGCATGCATGATATTCATTATTAGGGTGAGTCATCCATTGGTCACCAGTGTTTGCTCAATTGGTGCTTCGATAACAAAATTACATAATGAACAGTGAAAACTGCTTGCACAAAGCAAATCGGTATAAGCACATAAATACATGTATTAACGAATGAATAGACAAAACAGAGAATTGATTACTTTAGGCCAAACAAGGAATGCAAATGACTGCATGGAAACAAACCTGAACTGCTGCGGACAGAAGTGCGAGCAGTGGTGGAGATGATGCCGATAAAACAGCATTGATGGTGACGGTTACTGGCTTGGTGCACTGATGCCAAAAGAGATAGTGCCTGCTGCCTCACTTTGCCATTAATTAGTTTCATTAAAATTCTTAAACATTCATTTTCACTTTCTTGCAAAGCTGATTAAAGTAATGCACTGTAAAAAATGCTAAATAGAAAAGGCGAATGTTGATGAGGCGAATGAGCTGCCAGCGACAGAGTGGAAACAGACAAATTAATATTCGTATCACTCTGTGGAGTGGACCGTTATTGAGCCAATTACCGAGCCAGTGGCCGAGTGAACACGCTCGAGATCGATCACTATCTGGCGCCATTTAAATGTGACATCAGCGCTGATTGATTCACCGATTCGTCCCGATATAATACACTGAGAAAACAAAAATTTAAACTTGTCCATTAATGAATTCAAGTGTTTTTACTTCCATCAGCAAGTCAAATTGGCGAAGCAATCAATTAATTAGTGTCTAATTGTTTCCACTTAGCGACACCTAGTCTGTTGACAGCTCTTCCGAACAAGCCAAATACGTACGTGTTTAAATTTAGGCCACTATACTTTGGCCTTTTAATTGTTGCTATTTGGTATGCATTCTTGGTTGCACAAACTTAGTCCCTCTGTGGACATCTACACTGTACTTCACTGACAAAATGCAAAGTTGAAATATTGCATTGCTCGAAGCATATCGATCTGAGCGAGGAATATAATTGAAATTTGCTTTTTTCGGCAAGTTGTTTTCATTATCGCCATTCTAATTACTGTCTGCTAATGCTAACTTAATGCATCTGCTAGTGAAGTCTTCCAATAAGGCTCTAACAGTTCAAGATAGAAACTTTTGGCCAAATGAGCTCGATTGAACAAGATTGAAGTAATCGATAGGCAGCTGTCGTCTTTGGCTAAAAGAAACAATTTACATTTAAGAAACACTAAGATTGGCGTGTTAACCAATGTGTTAGTTGGAGCGAGCAATCGGAAGGCCCCAATATGGTGGATGGTACTCGAAATGCGAATGAGCCAAGTGAGAGACCTACAGAGTAAGCAGACATGCCTCTATGCTTTAAACTTGTCAACGGCGATTAAAACGGTTTCTAGCAAGGCTCACTTGCCGTGTTCACTCACAATGCTCGATGCAATGTCGCATGGAAAATGTTTATTAATAATTTGACGATTGGCTTCTTTCCGGCCGAGTCGAGCAAAGGGAATTGTCTGGCTAACATAGTCAATTGAGATTCGAACGCTGAGCAAACATGTTAGTCGATGAAAGTGCATTTGCCCTTCAACACGACGAGTCAATCATTCTCTGGGCAACATTCAATTTGCCCGTCGTTTATGCATTTTCCCTTATCGAGCAATGCATTTGACATCGATACACCACTTTGTCTGTAATCGGAACCAATGTTTGTTAATCAAGCGATCTTGTTTGACTGTTGATTTCTTTCTTTTCAAGAGTCGAGCAAATTAATTAAAACAAGAACAGACAAGTTCAGTTCGAATGCAAACAATGTAAAAACATTGAGAGCTTCGACGAGAGGCAAATTGCTGACAAATCGTTTTTTTAGGCAAAGGAACATTTTGTTATGACAAGTTGGACTTATTTGTTTGCATCTCCTGCCGAGTGACCATTTGAATGTGCACATCGAACAATGCACAGAGGAGCAAGGCATGGTGGTTGTCAACCGAGTGCATTCTTTCGATGGCCACCGAATGACCATCTCCGATCACACAAAGGCTAAAGGCCATCTTGAGCCAGTGAATCGTGTTTGGATCGATACCGCATTCAAACCAAAACTGAGCCAGCCTGTCTGACACTTACTGACTCGACAAGTTGAGCGAAAGCACTTTCCCTAATAATATGTAGCGCAAAGTGTCATGATACTGAGTACACAATTGAATAGTTGTCCAAGCAAAGCAAAATAGAAACATACTTCTTTGCTGGATATGTTTAATTAATTGTCCGACGTCCTTTCTGTCACAAAGAACGCTTAATTAGACAATAATTAATCGAGCACATTTACATTGTTGGCTAACCGTTTTCAATGTGTTGCAAGTGCTCGCTTTTCTCTGGCCAAACCACACTTCAAAGTAATGTATTTTTGACTTAACTTGTTCAGCCCGACCAGGTTACTTTCGACTTGTCGGTAGTTTGGATTTCAATTATATCGCCAGAGAGGAAATGGTTGATAACACAGTTGAGCCTTATGAGTATTGTGTGGCCTGTTAACTATAGTTGATAATACCAACTTGGTAATACCAACTTGGTATTTGTTCTCATACAATTGTACTTAAGTATTAGCTCAAGAAATATCATTCATTATAGCAGTCAGAGTCAAATGGCAACATTACCGCGAGCAAGCCAATGGATATTAAAGAGGTCTCTTAATTATCGCAGCAACGGCGACCGATAGATAGATCGTTTGTTCGGGGTCGTATGGAACAGCTTTACTTGCCATCTGGGACTGTTGGTCCGACAAGCTTCTCTTCATTAGGTGCAGTTGCTTTATTATTGTCCCCGCGAGTTGATTGCTCTTTTCGGTTGCCTTTTGCTCGACAAAGCGGTTTGTTCGGACCGAGTGCGGCTTGTTTGTACCAGTGCAGACAAACATGCAAAGCGAACCTGTCTCAATAGAAGTGATCCATTACAGAGGATCTCTTCCGAATGGTTCGCATTTTTGCTGGTGGGGAGCATTAATTCGCGTTACGAGCTCATTCGATCGCTATCGCACAATGTAATGGTCTCTTGGTCTCATTTAACTGGTGACGCTTAATACAATTTGTTAATCTTTTGCCTTCTACAGCCAAACATTTGATTGGCCCAAAATAGAGAAAGGCAAATATTTACGGTCTGTGACCGATCGAATTGACCCTCCTGCAAACAGTCCATTGTCCGCTCTCGGCCATCCAACTGTATGCAAGTTGATTCCATTGCATTCCTATCGTGGTTCATTTTGCAAAAAAAAACCATCAAAACAAGCTATGGCATATTCCACGTTGTCATTGTACCCAGAATGAGCCTCTGTGGCCTCTTGTGGCAGATATGTGGTCTATGCTGAGGGGCATCATTGTACCATTGTTCACTCATCTTAGTTGTTTGTGTCATGGTCAGTGCCAATACGGCTATTCTGGTGACATTCCACTGGTGGCCATGTAGTATCCAGTGATATGCACCTGGCCTTATGGCGCAATTAATGATCGCTAATTGAGTGCATGTCACTGGTGCCGAGTCATATCAGTGATAGTCCCAGTGTCGGGTTAAGTGTACACTGTACAGTTGCCCTGCTACTACAGAAATGCTCAAAAGCAGAAGCACAGGACCAAGTGGAACGTGTGAGAAGCAACCGAGCGCACTAGTCGGGCACACCACTATGCTAGAAGGCAGACCACTAGCATCATTATCATTAAGCCATCTCGAGCGCACTTAGGCGGGCAGCCAGCTGAGAATGCAGGGTGCACCAATGTGACTGCTGACTCCTCTCGCTGCCAATTCGGTCTGCCCTTTGTTGGTTGCAGGCAGCAGCAGCCCGTGAAGCGTGTACCCGTTCTGGAGGTTCGCGTTTCTCGATTTAGTTCACTTCATTTGCTCGACTTCAATCTGTCGAACGGAGCCAGCAAACTGGCTAAATAGACCGATGCGGCATTTACAGTGACAGATAAACGGCACCACTCAAAGGCCGTTTTCTTCTCTTCTTCATCTACTGGCTAACAAGATCGCTGTAACAGCAACAATTCCCACAAGCTTCCACTGCACTGTGACACACATCTCAATCTGTTTGCATCGATTGCATCAAGTGAAACAGACGCCTCAATGGATTTCCTCAATGGCATCTCAGTGAGCACTTTCAATCAAGACGATAATGATAAATGATTGTCTCGAGGTTAACAGCTTCTGTTGGCATATTTGGTGGCAATGACACATACTGTGACACATCATAAGTTGGGTACATCCGGCAACCATCAAAGCGACTCTTCAAGCCATCATTAGGTCACTACCGGTCAGCTAACGATTCCTGGTCTCCAAATCGGTCAGGGTTTTGTGTCTCGATTATTTCAATTGGAAACATTAAACTGGCATTATCTGTAAATGACCTCACCAAGTTTTGCGGACAGTCACGTTAAATGATTTAAATTTGGCAAAGTTATGCAGTGCATTGTTGCCGCCAATTGGTGCACGAATGTCATGGTGATGGTCATCTCGTCTATGATTAATTATTAGCTCATCGCGCCCAGTTGTCTCGTTGTTCGGTACGTAGCCAGTGTTGCCCAGTACAGTGCTCCTGCCGATTGTTGCTGTATGGTGATGAGTGTCTGGTCTCTGGCCTGTATGCTACACTTTTGCCGTCATCACACATGTCACGAATGTTCGCAGTGTTACACTTTAATTAGCGATCGACCAAATGCAAAGTGCGCGACACGACCACTGTCTACTAGAGGCACTGTTTTGCATAAATGTGCAAACTTCCAGTGAATCGATTCTGTAAAGAGCGCGAAAACTACAAATTAAATCAAATTAAATTAATTCAAGTGCTTTCTTTGTTGTGTTGGCTTTTGTAGTTTAAGATGTTGATGGACATGTCGGCAAGATTAAATGCTTGCAGTGAAGGCGTCAGTTGAATTGAAAAGTTTGTGAAGACCAATTGAAATTACAATGCAAACAGGCCGAATGGAAGCTAATTCAATCAATGAATGAACCAGCCTCAGCAAGCACCTTTCTAAAAGCAAGTGCACGTACCGGTGACTGTAATGCTGCCAGCAGTGCCACCGACAAGTGTTATTAAGGGCACAAGTTATTTGCATTGCCTAATAACAGCTCGTGTTTACTTTTATGCCGGTGCCACCACTATTACAGCCAGTACCAGGCAAATCTTGCAGCAAAATTTGCCTACTTCTTTGCTCAAACTCATCTTTTGGTGTCGAAAGATTTACTCTGCAGTCATCTAATTGGCAGTCAAATTGGGTGCATTATGCTAGCCTATCTGCCACATCTGAGCATTCTGCCAACTAACTTTACATGAGTTAGGTCGAAGTAAATATAGTTTTTCCAAAGTGGATTCGCTAATTATGAGCAAATTTATTTTGTGCTGCCAGTGCGAATCGACATTTGTCTCAATCTGACATCGGTGACAGACAGCAAAGACAGTAAATTCTGGCTAAAGTATCGAAAGTAAACAAAACGAGTACAAATTGAAACAGACCTAGTCAATGGCACAACCGTGCCAACTTCATTGAGCTGATAATCTGCTTAGAAGCGAACCCGATTGAAGCAACAAAGCAAACTGAAGTGAAGCCAACTTCGGCATAGAGCTCGCTTCGTGTCGAGTCAGTTTGTAAATAATTACAGTTTATAAATAGACACATTCACTTGTGATTGAGTCGCGCGTGCCTCCGTCAGACTCATTTGTTCACCGAATACATTGCACCGAGCCATTTGCCACAACTAATCCAACTGAGCAGCAAGATAGAAAGAATTTTGTGAGACACCAGTTTGTGCGTTCCTGAACCCGAGTCGGACACTAACTAACCGGCTATCTGTGTAATCTGTGACAAATTAAAGGCTCCATTAGTGGTGGATGTGGCCATTATTGCCATTAGTGAATTGATCACTCGGTGCGTGCTCTACTAATCGTCAGGCGCCTGCACTTGCATAATTGAGATTTGATGTGCCCTGTGTGGTGTTGTAGTGACTGCTGTGATCACCGATCCGAACACAGATGTGATGCTGCCGGGCCAAGCCTTCCACAAGTCGGTGCTAATCAAGTGATTGATCATTTGTTTGTGCGACTAACATGCCGCCAGACTGTTCCACCAGTGATTGACATGGTCACAATTTGCAATTTGTCCGCTACTGTTCCACGTCAACAAGGCCAATCAGCAAGAGTCGTCAATGCGAACACGTTCGGTGTCAGCCAACTCAAGATATGTGCCTCTCTCGGTGCACTTGTTCACTCACCAATGTGTCACCTTTCACCGCCACTTCCGAGGTTCCAGTTTGGACTGCTGTTGCATTGAGCAGCTCCAACTGAACGAGACGAGTATGTGGCTCGCACCACCCCCGACCCTTCCACATTCGACGTTCGACAGAACACCACAGTGTCGGTCATTCGAGTCAACTGACCAACCTCGTGCATGTCACGTCCAGTATGATCGTCCCGTGGCCAATTTGGCTTTGTTTACGTCTCTAAACCAAATTTATGATGTTGTCAAGCATGGCATAGCCAACACTGTGAGTGACCGAATGGATTTGCCCCAGCCTGAAGTGGTGTGCAAAAGGCCTGGCGGTATGCCACTTAAGGCATACGACAGCGTGAAAGTGATGCTCATTACTATCGTTCTCTTCCTAACGGTTTCATCGTGCCAAACCCTGTACTCAGTAATTGGTGAGTCGCTATGTTAATGTTCATTCATTTCAAAAGCCATCCATTGCGATTTAAGTCCAAGTGTCAACTAATCCAATGTCATCTAGCATTAGGAAGGCCGATTTTATTTACTTGACAAAGTTGACTGGCTTGCCTGCTTGGATTGTCCTCTCTGGATTACTCGACTTGTGTCACATCTAAGTTGCACTTATATCTGGCAGGCCAGAGCTATTTCACCAATCACAGAAGTGTCAAAACGTCCTCTTCTTTTGACAATGCCATTGGTTATGAGTAATGTCTCAGCTATACATTCAATGGAAGTAATTATTTTGCATTTTAATGGCTTCCAACACAAGCATCTGTTCGTTTTTAAAGAAAGCCATTGCCATTGAACAAGTGAGCGCTGAGATAGATGTTAATTAAAAGTGCTTTTTGAGATGCAACTGGCAGAACGACGTGCCAGAGTGTTGTGCGGTAGTAAATGTGCCCGAATGTGCCAAAGTGAACAGTGCAGAGCAGAAAATTTGCCGGCAGCAGATAAGGAAGTGGGCAAGAAAGCAACGTTAATCAATTGAACCGCCGATTTAGCATCGAATCATTCACTGTCGATGCACGCGCCAATCACTTGCGGAAACCAACTCCACTGGGCAAATGGTGGGGAGGCAACCTCAGCTTTTGGTGCTTTATCCTCTATCGGCAGCGGATAACTGCAATTTGGCTTCGGCCAGGCGAGTCGTTTGTCTCAATCGATGAGGTCCCAATCAATAAAGTGTATCACACTAGTGATGGTCCAATGGGCGTGCGTCAAGTGAAATGTGAAACAAACCAACGTTCACGATACTGTCGGTACATTTTGGCGGAACAGGCCAATCGGTGGTAATCTGGCACCGATTCGCTTGCGCTCATCTCTGGCCAAATTAACTGCATCACATAATAACATTAATAATAACTGCTTGCTCGATGGATACATTTCTAGCGGTAGCACATAAATCTTGATTATTGTCATTTGGTTGGCAGTGCGCATTGAGCTTTCTTTAGTCTTTCTGCCTTTGCTTCAACTTGGAAATGTCTCTTTTCGCGTTGATGGTGCACAGTGCGGTTGCACTCACTGCCCTGGCAGTTGCCAGTCCCATCGATATCTGCCATTGTTGTCTCTGGCCTCTCGTGCTAACAGAAGCAAGTATACCGATAAAGTGGCAATTACCGAGTGTGCCTCACAATAACCTCGGCACAATCTCACAATCAGGCCGACCAGTGACGTTGCTTTGGATTGTAGCCATTGGGCTCGAATTAACTAGAATGACAAGTGAACGATGCAAATGGCCAACCATGGTAAACATGGAAACAGTTGCACCGGCCTGTGGCTCTTGCTGTGCTTTTAATTGTCTGCCCGTTATTCCGTCTCGGAATTGGTTTCCAATTTTCCAATGGAAATATCTATTGGCCGTAATCGTAAATGTTTGCTTTGGTGGATAGGATAAGTTTGCATGTGTCTCGAGTGAAGCATAAAGCACATCACATAAAGCGGATCTAATTAAAATGGGTTCGCTCACTCTAACGGTGGCCAATGGCCATATATGCAGTATAACCATCAACTTGACTGTGGTCAAGTCCCTGTAGCTTGCTTTTTCATTTAGATTCAAATTAGGCAAGCCAAATGAAATTATGAATCTAGTTGAGCCAAGCCACAGTGAAACGTTTCGTTTCAAATTTAAAATATTCACGCCGCAATAAAGCAACGTTGTGCGTGGTGGTCCACGGAGGCATATATCATATATATCATTGCCGTTTGCCGTTTAAATAATAGACCTAACCAGGCTTGTTGCAGTAAATAAAGCGAATATATTCACTTTTACACACAATATATAATCTAATAAATAGTTGTATTATTTATGGAGAGTTATTTTTCAATTTTCAAATAAACCCAAATGGCGAATAAATCTAAATTGTGGTAGCATTCGGCCAGATTGGCACTAGGCACTACCCTTTGTGGCACTCATTACCATTGAAACATAGCCACTTAGCGAATATGCATTGCCCGACCACAATTGCCTGTAAACTGAGTGCCACAACTTAAGAAGTCGCTTTACCGAGGTGTGATTTATAGTTCCACTGGCAAGTGGCTGAGAGTGCCATGACCAATGTGCACTGAATAGTAAAAACAGTGTGCAAGAGCGGCTAGTGTCACCAATGGTGAACTCCGCTCAGAACATCTCACAGGCCTTGTCTGCTTGTCGACAATCAATTAGCCATATTTGCAGAGCGTCCGATTGAATGATTCGGTGAGTGGCTCATAATTTGCTGGCATAGAATGAAAATATATTTTGCATTGTGATAACGTGATTAGTAGTCAATGGAAATGGAGATCTAGCGGACCGATCCAGTAGCCTTAATGAAGCGAGTCTAATGGTCAGCGGACTGATTGGATGCAGTCGCAATGTCCTCTAATTATGATTCATTCGTTGCCCGCCATTTATGTCTTATTCTAACATTCTTCGCTGGCCATATATACCGAGAAGTGCACTTTCAATCCATTACCGAGAGATAAAGAGTCCAAATCTAATCACAGTGCACCGAGTCGAGCTTTCCATTTCAGTTATGTTTGCCACGTTTTACTTCAATCCACAATGTGTCGTTCTAATGAATGAGCAAAACATGTCTGTATAGTTGGAAACTGGCCAGTGGCCATCAACTTTTGGGTTTTCCTCATGTTGGCCATTCGTAGGGACAAAATATTTGTTTCACTCAAGCCAACACTGGTGCTTTCGATTGCACGGCTCACAGGCAACGAGTGCAATCAAACAATGTTTTGTGCAGGTATGCAGCGAATTAGGTGTTAATGCAGTTGTGTTGAATGCCACTGCCGCCGAGTCACTCGTCTTTCTTCATGAATTCACTTTAACCACTTGCAATGTTAGTAGAATAGTCTCTATAGAGTACTCAATTGTGGGCCAACTCGGAGTGAATAGAATTTGCCGGCAGATTTTGTGTAAACTGTCTGGCATTGCAAGTAAATTAATTTTCACTGAAATCAATTGCAAATTATTAATTGAACACTTACTGAATTGGCTGAAACATTCTCAGCGCTTATTCAACTCGTCTCAATGAAAATGCTTTCTTTGCAGTAGCGTTCAATAATTTCGGTCTTTTCAATGTCCTCATTTTGGTACATTGTGTTTTTGTGTTCATTCAAATGATCATCAAGGTGGATTGTGTCGAACACTTTCGATTACTCCTTTGCATGCAATGCTACTAAATTGGCTTTTTGATTGATGCTTGACTCTTGCTTGCTTGAGTCTCTGGACTCAAGGAGCACTACCAGAGATCGTTGTCAATTAGCTAATTGGAGGCGGTACTGATTTTGAGTCCATACTTGATTTCACTGGCTATTAATGCCGCTACTGTACACATGGAATTTGCACTTGCAACACTCGATAATTCTCTAGGGTATCGATTGCACGGAGACAACTTTCTTCCAGACTGCTTTATAGTCAAATTATTTCTTTGCTAAATTCTCAACTTGATTGAACATTTTTTAGATTATGATTTGGATCGTTATTTGATATAATTTCGATTTAAATTACTCAGAATTCATTATCTTATTGGTTCTTTAGCCATTTAGCTAATTGTCATTCTGCAACACAATTTCTCAACTTTGCAGTTGTTTTGGTGTTACAATGCATCGATATTGCTTGTATCCAGATAGAGTGAATCAGTGCTATTTATACATATCACAATGCTCTAATCACAAAACAATAAACTATTAAGCCAAACCCAAATGTCAGTCACAAATTAATGCGGCCAACAGCTTTAATGGTCACTAGACATTAATAGGAATTTATAGGTAATAATTACCCCAATTTGCCCGACTAATCGGAATGCATTTTAATTTCTTATATTTGCAGACCTCGGCAATGTGGTGGCAATAAACAATCGAGCTGTTTGAAAGCTTTCGACTGGTAGTAGAATGTGCAAACCGAATGGGTTGATAGAAGTATTCCACATTTGCATTGCACTCTCTACTAAATCAGGCCAGGGCCTGACCGCCAGGCTGTCCAGCATTAATATTCGACAAAACTCATTGCGCGCCGGCAGTGATCAATCGAAAGTAATCGTGTTATTATCGAGAAAGCCTATTTAATTAGTAACTTTATGGCAACAATTATTAGCCAAATCCATTACCATTGCCAATTGCTCTTGATTCTTTTCGATTTGCACTGCGATCTGCACTTTTATTGCCCTGCCGTATTCCAGAAGTGGCTATTTGATCGAATCAATAAACGACTGCTTTCCATTGCGCTGCAATATTAATAAATGGCCAGACATTAACAACTCAGCTCACTTTGCATGTTTGCTCCTTTTAATTGTCTTTTCAAATGTATTGCCATTGCTTTAATAACGACTTTCGATTGATGATTGTAACAATTTTATTGTTTTTGCATCGATCCTATTTGATCGTTTATTCTAACAACTCAGTTGGATCACTAATAAGGCCAACTAGTGCCTTTTCCATCGATTCGACTTTTCAGACCAAGATGCCCATCCTTACCCAGATGAACGGCATTTCGCAAACAAGAAGGTTTGTGATAGGCATGGCAATAGTTTATCTTTTCTGTTTAAAATATCTGAAATGTTTTCCTTTTGTATGTACAGAAAATCACTAATGAGCGAGAATTGACTGCTGTACATGTCTGGCCAAGAAGTGATTCCACTTGTGCTGTCTTATCAAAAGATTTCCTGTGGAATTGTTGCAATTGATTTTGCATAGATCACTTTGTTACATTAATTATAATTACGCTTTAATGTGTGGCAATGTTGTAGTAATATTGTAATAATATTGTAGTGCCACTAACGATGCTCACCACCATTTGCCATTCACATTAGACTTAATAATACGTCCTTTTAAAGTTTGCTTATTAATGCAACTCTGCCAAATGGCAAATGTAATTTATTTATTATTGCAAGTGAATATTGTTCCATTATTCATATTAATTCCTGTGAAGGCACCAGAGACTGCTGGTGGTCGATCTTTTCGATTTGTTCGTATTTGCCGAGTGCAATCTGCCAGAGCAACTTTTCTCTCAGATTTACTTAGTTCATTTGCTCGCTCGTCTTGGGGACCAATGTCGCAAATTGAATCGAGCAACAGTTCCATTACGCTCGATCAATTATTCATAATCCAATTGGAACAATGTTTAATTGAATTGCGCTCACTGCACGACTGGCTCTTGTTTGATACGGAAAGGGGCTTGTGTGCATTGCGTTATGCAATTGGATAAATCGAGATGCGAATGAATCTTGCCAGTATGTTGACAGAATCTATTGCCATCAAGTGACACAGTGTAGTAATAATTATAATAATGTGTAATGATTGTGATTAATGCAAATCAGCCTGAGTGGTCATTTATCAGCATTTTGCAGGCCTGCTTGTGCGTTGGTTTAATTGTAAATTCATTTGTTACGCACCGAAATGCTGTGCGATGTCACTTGCGTCTTCAATGAACTCTTTATCTGAACGTCTTTCGATGTGAAAGCAATTAGCTAGCTTGTCTACTTTGAAGTGAGTAAACCTTTCCCACAAGAAAGGATGGCATTTTCCATTAGCGTGTCGGTTGTGTGTGCACCTCGTCAGTCAAGGTGTCATCAATTGTAACGCCATTTGGCACCATTAATGCATGTTTGCAGCCATTTTGTGTTACTTAAATTGAATTTTATTTCGTTGTTCACATTTTAGTTTGATTTAGAGAAAAATAATTGACAAGTATTTATTGAATTATTACAAATAATGTTGTTTTCATTGAAATATTCAAATAAATCAATTTGGCTTTGCTATTCTAGTTGCCTAGACGAATGTACATTAAGATTCCGAATGAAGACTTTGCTGCATTGCATTTCTTTACTTTATAGAATCATCGCTATCGCTATATTTGATAAGTTTTTGGCTGATACCAATATACTTGTGTGTAAACATTCATTGTACGATGTGTGCAAATGGCAATTAATTCAGTAAGTGTTCAGATGGCCTTCGATGCCTCGCATGCTGTTCACTGTTGTGACCGCTCCACTCTTCCGAATATAAATGAAAGTGTTTGATTATTTATTGGCAACATAGGTTGGACAGCATTGTAATGGTCAATTAGGGCTTATCTGTTGGGAAATGTTCAATCTGCATTCGTTATGTGTTACAGACCTAGTGTCGGGTGCAACTGATGGAAATCGGACCAATTCGACCAATTACTGATCGACATAATCGAATGTGAACTCGAGCAAACAAAGCAATTTGAGGCATTCCTTGTAGTGCGTTGCATTTACGTTAATTGTTATTTAATTAGAATTCTCTCCACTAATAGAAATCTAATCTAATTTGGCACGAGCGCAGCATCAAGTTGATTCAATTTGGCCATTTAATCTACGGCTTGCTCGTCGGCTCGAAACATCCTCGGTGGAAATAATCACTAATTAATGTGACATTTCCATTAGACACTGTGCTATTTGTTTTAATATTTGCCACCAAGTGCACTGACAAGTTGGTGAGTGCTCTCAAGGCTCGCTGTAGTCTCAAGCAGAGAATTCAATGATCCAAGAAACAACTCAAATGTACGTTTAGGCGAATACTTTCACTACCTAATAAGCGACATCGCACTGCATTGTGCGCCTAACATAGTAAGCTTCATTTGCAGTCTATTTAAATATCGAAGTGCTCACAAACTACTGTTAATCGTGCAATGCGTGCCTCGAATGGCAAATGCAAACAAGCAATACCGACTGATTAATTCGAACGCCAATACGCATGAGATAGCTTTCGGTGAGGCTAGAGAGAACAATTGATTTTGCCTTGGTGCGCCTATCGGTGCCGTAATGGCATTACTAATATATGGTATACCTGCTCAACACCGTATAAATTCAATTTGCTTCCTCTCTTTGACCAGTTGTGTACAGTTGCACATTTGTACTGAGCCAATCCGACAAGGAACTTAATTGGTGACTAAATGCAAATTACTTGACCAACCACCAATTCAGTATCGTAATATTGCCTAGTCTCAGTGCACAAGTCTCGCCAATGAATTGAACCAAATGGAATTGCTCAAACATTCCTTCACATCGAAACAAATTTTCTAATGTTCAAACAATCGGTTTGTCATCAGTTGTTTAATGGCCAACACACAAATGTCTTAGCCAAACTTTGAAAAGCATTCCTTCTACTAATGGAGATATTTGGACGCAATGCTAATGGCAAATGTTGCTTCGATGGGGACAGCCAGAATCAGTGCTGGTGTGATGATTGTTTTGATTTACTGCTAACAGTGTTCGGTCATTTGGTCAACAATTGGAGATGTAATTAATTTTCAATTATGGAAAGCATTAATCTTTTCTGTTTCGATTGTTTGTTTACATGCTTTTGTGAGCATCGATAATTTGTCTGCCAACACATGTCTATATGTTATGTATTGTCGGCTCGTTGGACAGCCATCGTTACAAGTTGAAAGTTTGCCTTCACCCAAATGACAATATTTTAAAACTCAAACACAAAGTGATCAACGAAGGGCAATTGTATTATTATTATTTTGGCCTAGTCTCGCAGACGCACTTATTCTTCTCGTTGTGATCGTTCAATCGTGTACCAAAGCAAATGTCGTCCAAGTTGACTTGTCACCGGCAAGGCTTTCAATCGATTATGCAACTGGCGTCTAGGCCACTACACATTGGCTTAATGAATGGCTTGTCACTTTAGATTTTGTCTCGAATTCGTATTTTCTTTCCATAGTTTGTGTTCTTCGCACATAAGTAAAATTAATTTCAATTTATAAATTTCACTTGTGTAACGGCACTTGCTCACTTGGTTTGTGAGTTTTCAAGCCTTCTACGCGATCACTCATTTGATACACTGAGACGGCTTAATAATCATTCAAATCTATTTGGCTATCACTTTAAGTTAATAATAAAGCAGAGTATTTCAAATTCATCAGAAACATTGATATTCGAACAAGTAACCAAAGATAGAAACTAAAGCTTTAATTGTACTCAGAAAAGGCAAATTTATTAATTAATAGTCCGTTTAGTTGTTTTGTTGATGCTAATTTGGTGAGTTCGATTTTAAATTGTAATTCTAATACGAACAGCATTCAAGGACCAAAGAAACGATCATTAATTGAATAAACAGACAAATTGCCACTTGGGGTATTGTTGGGCCAATTGTTTCACCAATGGAGCGTCAACTGCTTGGCCAGACGTGACTTAGCTTTGGGTCAGTTATTTAATCAACTCCATCCGATGGCATATTACCGACCAATTCGGACGCAATCTATCTAAAGCATGACACTAGCTCTACCCAGTCAGATTGCAATTAATTGCAATTATAGTTTAGGATCCGAACATTTATTAGTCGATGAAACGACACAGATAATGTCTAATACTTCGAGTCCAACTTATTATTCACGTATCATTTCTATTCAAATTGCTACTCGGTCTGTTGACTAATGAGCAGTGCTTAATACCGAGTTGACGAATTAATGTTGGACAAGATAACTTGGTATTGATGACAATTGTGTCATTTATATGTAGATAGCAAACTAACTGCAATTGCATCGACAATCCACAACCAAATCTATAAGAAATTCCAAAGAGGATTTAGCTTTCTAAGCAGACGTTTAATGAGGCAAATTGTGTTCTTTAGTTCTTTCTTTAGTCTAATCTGACTCGATTAACTATTGAATTCTATATTTGATAATTGCAATCAGACACGAAGTGTTTTGATGTCGTAATGTCGAAATGCTGGCAAACACTAAATTGCTTCTCCTTCAGCAATACGGAAAATGGCATTTAATTCGACTCAAACTAACAAAGTGGAATAAATTTGCTTTAGTTAATTTGGCCAGAACTGTTGTGAACATGTCGTGTTGTGTGTGGTGTGCATAGCGTGTGAAGTTGCTGGCAAGCGTTACAATTGTATGATTCATAGAAAGGCACTATCAGGATCAAATGGTAAATATGCAATTTGGGAAGCAAGTGAATAACACTTCCTTCCTTTGCCTTTATTTAACAGTGAGACTGGCATGATTTGAATACAAATTCCTGGGCACACTCGTGAATGGTGACTCCAGAATGGCGCCAAAGATTACTAAACGGCTAGGTTTATCGAGCCTTGTCTTGGCTCGATGAAACAATGGGTAAAGTAGCTTGATTAGTGCCGCCTGATGTCTGACTTAGAGGGAAACTCAATTATTCCGATGCACGATAAATGAAGTATTCGCATTTGGCCACCGACTGCCTCCTTGGCCTGGGAACTGAGATGGTCTAATTATAAAAGGCCTCTTGTCTACTCTCAGTGTTCTCAACAACATCTAAAGACCGAAAGACGAGTCAAATTTTAATTCTCTATTGATCCCATTGAGTTAGCGGAAATTTAATAATGAACTGTGCTCATTCACAAACAGCGAGCCATTCATTGGCCGTACAACTGTAGCGATCGAATTAGGAAATGCAACATTAGTCTGTTCAGAATTAGACGCAAAGTTACACTTCATTCCGAGACTTGCAATCCAAGTGGCCCTTGCCTCCAATCAAAGTGGGCTTAGGTCCAGTCACTAACTTGTATACAAGCACTTTCTCAAATCACTTCGATGTGCACTGAATACTGTCTTTGCCCATCGAATATGTTTGCCAACTTTAGGACTCAGTGCCAATCATTTGGAGTTGAATTCACAAATGTTTCCACTGCTCTTTGGCCTTTGGACCATTGACCAATGCTAAATAGTTTCCAGAGAATTGGTCAAATTGGACTGTCTGGCACTGCATCTAATGCATTCTCAACATCGCCAATTGAATTTTGCACGTCGGTTATTAACTCAAGTTATAAATCTTGAATTGAGACTTGTTTATTGGCTTTCTCGGTTTGGAGGCAAACAATTTGTTAGAGGAAAATGATTGAGGCTTCCGTTTTAGGATTGAGAAAAGGCGTGCAATCAAGCAACAAAGGATGCACAACCCGTTGATCACGGCCAAATTTGCTTGTATCCTTTCGGCCGAATGTTCTAAATTGATTTGTATTCTCGCGATCTAAATGCAGATGTAGATGTGGCTAGCGCCGAAAGTGAGATCACCGGAATCGGTCTTGCCGAGCTAATCTTGATTTTGCATTATCGCAATCTTGACTACTTTGGCAGTGGAAGTCAGCGTGCATGATCGTTTGTTGTGTTCATTTCAAATGCATTCATTGTGATGTCTTTCGTTACAGAATCCCCACAAAGGCCGCATTTGTTCGAATCGCGCAATAAGGCCATCGCCAGTCCGAATGATGCCACTCCATACCAAAGTCGTGTGCAGCCGATCGCTTACATGCCCACACACATAAATCAGCGACCATCTCTACCTTTAGTTCGTTATCAGCATGCAAATCGACTGAGGAAGCGACCAAGACGATCGAACAAATCGAGTCCAAGTAGAGAGTCATCCTCATTGAGCAAGCAACTGTTTTCTCTTAGCGCCTCGAACGCGAGGTCCAACTCCGCTGTATCGTCCAGTACGGTTCAAGACAAGCCTTCCCAACCCTCGCCATCATCCTTCTTTGTCCCCTCATCGTTGTTGTCATTTTCGCCGATGTTATCAAGCTCAATACTCGCAACTCAGATGAAGCCGCCTTATGTCAGTGGCTCGTCAAGCATACACAGTTCTCAAGCCAGTGCCAACCAAATGGAGACACAGCAAAGTCCACTGAAAAATATCACCGCACAAGTGGGACACCCAGTCTATCTGCATTGTATTGTAGAATCTCTGGGAGATAAAATGGTATGAAAGCGGAATCGTTAATAGTTTGCATGTTTATTTGGCCAATTCAATGGCTTGTCTTTGAATTGAACCAACTTGGCTGCTTTAGTACTCCACAGCTAACTCTATATAGGGCAAATGCTTCATGTTTGCTGCTGGCATTATTGTTCTACTAGCTAACCATTTTGTCCCTGCCAGGTGTCTTGGATTCGACTACGAGATTTCCACTTGCTTACCATTGGAAGTTTGACTTACATTCAAGACGACCGCTTTGCCGTCAGACCTACAAGCCATTCCACTAATGACTGGTCTCTGCAAATAAAGCACGTTTCAGTCAAAGATGAAGGTAAGAATTGATCTCGCACGCATTGCCAAGTGCATTAACCCTTTGTTGTCCATCAAGCATAAATGCTCATTGTGTTGATTTTGGCCAATACTTGATTTACAGTCCATATGGAAGCAGTTTCATTGGAGTCAATCGCTACAATTGTAAAATGTCACAACAATTTGAACAACAAATCAGTGGCGGTAGTCAATATTTTCGATTTAGTAGTGCTTTAGGAAAATAGTGCTTATATTGCACCGAGTACAAACAGTCTAATCGATTTCAGTGTTATGGTCGTGCTGTATTAGCATTAATAATTGATCTCCAGTTATCGGTTTAGTGCAATCTGCGAGATGAACTGCAAAAGAGGCCACAGCAGATCTGCTAGAGCCTATTGATCGTGGCGTGCGCTTCCAACAAATCTGTGTAATTATTTTGATGGATTGCCTTATTAGTGACAATAATGCCAGTTCGATTCATCGAGCAAATGCATTCTATAACGAAATAGGCCATTAAATATTTATGCCACCACTACTTGAGTATGCAGCACAGTGCACTACTACCAAAGTTTACTCCGAATGGCAACTTTAAATTGCTTATTATCGGTGATGAATTAGTTTGAAGGCAAAGTTATTCAACTGAGTGAATGGCCCGATAGTTCACTCACACATTGAAGTGGCCATGTCGATGATCACTCACTCACACCAATGGACAATCTGCCTTCGATCAAAGTTAACCTTAGTTACTTGGCTTATTGACCTTTTGTCTAAATCTTTCCACAATAGACGACCAAAATATATATTTGCATAAATTTACATATCGTTACAATCTGTCATTGTTTAAACAAATGGTAATTTTTAAGCAATTAAAGAAATGAAACCATTAAAATGTTTTTAGTTATGAAACAATAAAATCTTAACAAAATTGCTTAGTTGCCCAAACAACAAGATTTACTTTGGCATAAACATTCAACATAACAAAATAGTTTTATCTAAAATTTAAATATTTTCAAATACAAACATATAAAGCTTGAATCAGAAAGATTTATGGCCATTTTAAGGATGCAATAGATTAAGGAGAAGACAGACAATCGCAACCAATTATTATTGTTTCTTTGCTTTGGAGTGCAAATGTATTTCCAAATACTGTTTCTCGTGATTAATATAAAGCGATGCAGGACGCATTGCAAATTATGTTTGCTCACTTGAAGATTGAAACGTTTTTCTGCCAAAAAACAAAATTCGCACAGTTTTGTTCAATTTTATGGCCATTCCAATCGAAAACATTGGATCAGATTTAGAAGGCTTTCAAATTGAACAGATGATAAGAGAATTCTCACAAAATAGGTCACATTAGAGAAGATAACATTGCGAAATATGACAATCGATTAAACCAAAATATAGTTGCCCACTCGACGTCAACTTGGGTCCGCTAATGGTCGATTATTAGCAATGTCGCCGAGTGCCACTTCTTGAGGCATAGTCGCTTGTCCTCGCAATGGCCGATTCAATTCAATTCAGGTATTGCAGGAGTTAGTTCCTGAACAATCTAACTAGCTTCCCAAGCAAAGCTCTTTCTTTGGTTCTATCGTATCGCTTCTATGCACATGAAAAAACCGAATGCAACTTGCGAATCGAACAATACAACTATCGAGACTCGGTGCCACTGTGAAAAGTGAACAGTTATAAACTCGCCAATCATAAAGTCGCTTGAAAGTTGCATTAGCCAAGTGGAATCGACATGAGACTGAGTAGTGTCGACTTGGCAGATCGACCTATTAGCCAAGCCAAATGGCCACTGTTTACAATTGTCTAGAAGGATCATTTATCTTTGCTTATTGGATTTCATCTATAATTAATCACTTGCAAAATTCCTCATCGGAACGAGCGTGTCCGCTGCAAGTAGCCACAGAGCCATGGCGATGGTATAGTAATGTTGTTATTACCCAATGGTAATTAATAATAATACATAATCGAGAAATGGCAAAACAATACAATGTCCAATCCGTTCCATTTGGGTTGTATGGTAAGGCAACACCGACTAAGCGGACTTCTGCAGTGAGTTTACACTAACACCGAGTCTCTCTGGTGCTAATTGCTCTTTGCCGAGTGAGCACAACAGCCAAGCCAAACCAACAACACTGCTTGACAGGGAATGTGATGTGGTGTGTTATTTGGTCGGGCAACCCGTTGATTGCGCTCCAGCCGACGGCACTTTTTGCATTAGCAACTTGCAAGAAATATCCTAATTGTTCCATTGTCTATCCACAGGCCTGTACGAGTGTCAAATCAATTCGGACCCACCGCGCAGTCAGTATTACTATTTGCACGTTGTCAAACAGTCTCTTTCATTTGTGCTTTGGTGTACTTTTCTGTTGGGACGGAGGCCAATAAAGCTGTCGTCTTGGGCACACAGCCGTTAAAACATTAAAGCTGACCTAATGGGATGAGTGCAAAATTTAAAACGACAATTAAATGCTAATCTAGCCAGAGACCTTGACAGAAGCAGTAGCAATGAATGCAAATGGCACTCAATCTAATTAGTGTCTGTGCGGGCCTAAGCGATCGCATTTGAATAGCGCCAATTGTCTTTGGCCTGATGGTGGCCATCCATTAAAGGCAATTTCACAAATAGAATCTTATCCATAGAATGCATTTGAGAGCAACACTTGCCGCTTTTGACTGCAAACAAAGTGACATCTTGACAGTAACAGATTGCCATTCGGTGATCTCTGCGGCTGAACATATTCACAACAATTTGCTTAAGTGATTCTTGAGTCCAATCGCAAGCCAAGCAATGTCGCGTCTTCGTTTCCTCCGACGTTTGACTCCATTTTAAAGCGATTCATTTGCGACAGTGCGTTTCTATGGCTACAAACACGCCGCAGCACGAATGAGCAATCACGGACTTGGCCAAGCTTGTCAGCATTTGACGATTCATTTACATTTAACCATAGATATAAACAGTTTTGTTTGTTGGTGCCATTTTGAGCTAAGACTGTCTTCTCCAGTGAATCATGTCAACACAATTGTTCATTTCGGTGTCACATTCGAATTTACTTTTACCTGGAAATTGTAATCGAGTGAAACCCACCGACAATATAAATCACAAGTTAATTGAATGTATAATTAATTGGTTCATTCCACAAACCGGAACGAAAGCATTTCAATTTGTCAAAAGACCATTTGCATTACTCATTAGTTATTTGCTCTATCCAAATATAATATTTATTAAAATATATTATGTTCACTGCACATTGTAATTAACTATGTTTTCTTCTCCCCACAGGTATTACTATTTGCACGTTGTCGGTAAGTGAATCTCAAGTGAACTGTGGGCTAAGCAATAGCAACGAGCACCACGGACAGCAGACATATGTTTCAAAGCGAATGCAGTTGCAGACATGTCAGGCCACTACTAAAGCATGACAGTGCAGTCCACTTTGAGGCATTTATCACTTAGCAGGACAGTGCCTTTAGGACAATTGCTTTTGTCTCTTTGTTTGGTTCTTCGGAGTGGACTATCTGACAATATTAATGAGTTGCACAAATAGAAAGACCAGTTGAGACATTAGAGAAAGGGTCGAGACTGTCTCAGCCGAAGCAAAGGCAGTAAAAGAAGATCATTGAGATCATTCTCACAATGTCAGCAATCTCAAAGTCGACCCGATTGTTTCCACTGAGCCTAATTATAATGATCTGACTTGATTTTCAGTGCCAGTCTCGGAAATTGCGGGCAATCCGGACATCTTCGTACGATCAGGAGCACCAATTAACTTAACCTGTTTGATTTCCTCATCTCCCGAGCCACCAGCGTTTGTGTTTTGGTATCATAACAACCGAATGATCAATTACGACTACAACAGCGATAGCAAGGGCCAAATTTCGGTACAGAAGGACCCAACCAAAAGCGATGTGGTCATCTCCCGCCTATTGATCAAGAAGGCCAAACTAGATGACAGTGGCAACTACACTTGTTCACCAAGTAATGCCGAACCTGCTTCTTCCTACGTGCACGTCTTACAAGGTGACTTACGTGTAAATTAGCGGCAATGCTCATAGTCATTAATTCAATTACCACCCTAATGGCAACATTAGCTCTCTTGATTGAGAGACCGCCTTAATGAGATGTTTGTGAGATGATCCTAACTGAACAGATTGAGGCCTTGTAAGTCAAGTGGTCATAGTTTGGATTATCGATTATCCCAAATGCGAGACATGCTTGAAGGCAACTCACCAGATGGCCAGACGATGACCATTCTATTATGCGGAGATGGCATCGACAGCACTAGCAAGAGGCAAGAGGCAGCCCAATTACGCATAAATCATGGCCATCTTCATATTCGATCTACACTTGCTTCGCTTGGCCTTAGCAGTAGGACAATAAAACAAATAGCACGATAACAATATATCAGAGTGAAGTGAGCACTACCGAAGAGTAACACTGCAGCAGTGGTCTCAGTACGGCGCGCTATTACTCAACTCAATGAATAGGACTTTCATCACATCGCATGATTGCCTCTTCCACTCGAATAATAAACACTGAACAGTGAGCAGTCAAAACATTAGCACAATCCGACCAGCACTGACTGGTGGCAAAGCCAATCGAAACCGAATCGATTCTCGCAAATGCATTCACTGAATGGGCCACCATTCTGTTTGGTCAATCGCAATCAAATCTCAATTCGGACTGCTCATCCCTTTAACCGTACAAACAGCGAATGCTTGCTTGATTGTTTAGTCAAACAGAATATTATCTTTATTAGGATGCACTGTGCAATGTTTCCAACGCCGACGTTCGGTCTAAGCCATTAATTGTGCACAGACAACTGCCGAGCAAACGATTCACACTTGAGGGCGGTGGAGTGAATTACGAGCTAGTCAAACAGTGGGCACAGATAATGAACTCATCAAACGAAGCCAAAGATGTGACAATAACGTTTTGTTTGATTCTCCAATTAGGTGAGAAGAGAATGTCCAACCAAATCCAGAACGATTGGAGCCAGCCTGACCAATTGAGCAACGAAGGACACCACTCCAGTCAGGATTCGCGCTTTCAGCTCACAACTTGGGCACTGAACGTGCAAATGGCGGCCCTGTTGTACTCCTCCGTGGTGTGTCTGTCTGCCCGCTAATCGGTGCTAGTCGAGGCTTCACTCAAGCCAAATGCTCAAGCCAGCTAATGCAACCAAATTGAAAATGGAATTATGAGCCAATTTGGGAAAATCCAATAAAATATCTCCTTGTACATTCCAGTTGCGAAAATGTTCTCCTAAAATATGGCACAACTTGCCAGGCCGGAGAGCAAACAGCAATAACGTGCACTGTACAGTCCGCCAGTCGTTATCCTTATTGCCACTGTATTTATTTATTTGGCCCCATGATAAATACCGAATGTAATGTACTAAGTGAGTGTTGATTCATTCATACTTTTATTGCCTCTATTGACGCTTTCGAGATTGATTTTGTACAATGTTGATTATCACTTTGGCTACCCCAATTTAAGTTATATTTTTTGTAAAGTTAATAGCAATCTTTCAATATCGCCATATACTTTGCTCATAATCACATCGAAGCATGTAAATACCAAAGCGAACAAAGCGAACTTCAGCGACATGGCCAACACGCTGCAGCGTAACGTGACTCCAACAACAGTAATGATATCAAATGAAGCCAGTGGCCATTAACATGAATGAAGAAGCAGAGCAAACAAACACTGACGGGACACAAACAATGCGATCACTCAATTCGGTGGCCATGTGAATGGACAGTGGTCACTGACTCGCTAGTCAATCGGAAAGGACATCGATTACCGACTATAATTATGGAACCTTTGTCGCAACTTGCAAGTGCTGTCATTGTTGCTCTGACAAACAGACAGTACATTCGGTAAATGTACATAGCCATTGCCTGTATCGATTGGTACTGTGCCATTCCCTTCTGTTGCATGTTTTGTCAAATGTAATAAACTTTATTTTGATTGACTATATTAATCAATTGCTGTGTCAATAAATGCCAACTCACTAACAATCAATCGCTCCTCGGGTAAGACCCCACTCTCTTTGCCCAGCTCCTTTTAGTCCAATTTATAATTGTTTGTTACTGTTTACATCACATAAACAAAACACTCGATCGGTGTTAGCAAATAATATTCTGCCAAGTTAATAGGAGAGAAAATCGATTCTGCTATGAACAAGTTTGCTTGCAGTTGTAAATAAGAAATTGAAACCGAACAAAGTTAAATCTCGATGATTGCAATGCTTTTCGGCGGCAAAATGAACCGCGATGGCGAATGCAACGGAACGGGGATATATCCGAATGGCCAATTTCTTTTGTTATGCGGTTGGTGGCGAGAACATCTCCTCTTGGACGCCTTGCGTTCGATAATCAAGCGTGCATGCATTGTGATTGAACATACTCTGTACAGTGTGTGGCGCAGAGCACTCTGTTCCACATGCATAGAATTCACTGAATGCCTTTGCTGTATCAATGTGCAAAACATCCAAAAGAGATACGTGTGCTGGGATCAATTCAATTTACAATGATAACAATTGCCAGTATCGAACACAAATAGAGATATCGACACAGATAGAGACGTAATGATTTTGTTTCCTTCCAAATATTTCCATTGTGTCATTCAATTATTATGTATAGCGTTATGTGGCCACATAATCATATTGGCAATATCATTGCTCTCTGACCAGTTTGCTATCCATCGCCAGACTGTGGCCAAGCGGGCAAGTAATGAAAGAATTAAAATGTCTCACTGACAAATCGTGCACCACAGACATTGTCCAACACCACAGTCCAACACACCACATCAAAGCCCATGGAATCAGAGAAAAGCAAAACGGACAAATGGAGCCTATCGAAAAGAAGTTCACTGCAGAATTGGAATGGTGGTTCCGTACATTGGCATTGAGGGCTATTTGACAAATGTTGCCACTTTGCAGCAAACGCAATTGAGTGAAATTCAAATTCCGCGAAAGTGAATCAAATTGCCACAATGACAATTGGCAGAGCTTGGAAATTCTCCATAGCTGCGTCATTGGTCTAGTCATTGTCTATTTTGGTATCGGCTCGATCATAATTGTATTGATTATGACCACAAAATCCAAGCACCAAAATAGCGCCGACCACAAAATGTATACAATGTACAATGTACAAGCTATTTCATACACTGTTGTTGTTGTCTTATTGGCAGTGAATTTAATTCCTTGTTACAGGCTCCTTACTTTCTTTAGGTTGTCCACTGGCCTCCATATCTCCAAGTTAGCTTGGTGGTACTATTACTGGAAACTTGATCTGGCACTAATGTTGTCTCGAACGACAATTTCTATCCCATTTGTTCCAAAAGCCATTTTTGTCAAGCAGTGGAGCCAAAAACTTAATAAAGATATATCATTGGCCTTTTTCGCTAGACTTGCCTTGTTTTGCCCAGCTAACTGTTTCCTTAGTGCTCAAGCCATCACTTGACAAAGGCTGCCGACTTGCGCCGAATTAAGCAACCAAGCACTAATTAACATTAAAAATGGAAAATTATTCTCAAAAGTCGTTGGATAATTTAATTAAACTGCAGTTTAACACGAACAGCCACACCAGCTCGACCAAATGGGGCAATGAAATTAAGCAGTGGAAGCTAAATATTGACAAACAGACTTCACATTGGTTCGATAACACCAATTGCCATCAAAAGTCCATTTCACTGTTAAAGACGTTTGAGAAAGCAATTTTACAATAGTTAAGTGCAAAGTGCTTTCGATTCGAAAGTTTCGAATACGACATTGTTAGTCATCGATTGACACAAACCTCTGCCTAAAGGTGACACTGCCAGTGATATATTTATTTACAGTACTGACCTGTTTGAGACAATGTCAACTCACAAGTCGAAATTAATCTTCATTGGACTAAACAAATAACTGTAAAGTCATTAAATTGAAATGCTTCCATTTCAGCAAGAAAACTCACTTTGACGCGCCATTTTGACACAGCAAGATAATGCAAACTAACTTTGTCTGTTCGAGAAAAAAAGTTATAATACTTCAGTGTAGCAGCAATAATCTTTGCAGTTGCCTTAAACCGTTAGCTTAATTATCATATAAATAAAGTTTTTGGTGTATATATTAATAATATGGCCAATGTAGGACAACAATTTCCATTTGACTTGGAACGGTTTGCAGTCTATATACAGAACTTCCAAGTATGTCCCCACCAGAAACAATATGTCCACTGTACATTGTACAATGGCATGTGTAATATATCGTACATGTACGGGCTAATATATATTCATTCAATGAGTAATTTTATTAATCAAAAGTATTAATTCGTCTATTATACGAAAGGTCAAAGTGAAATTATGTTCTAATGATTAAGGTTTGATCATATAGATCCAGAATGTTATTGTTGTGTTGCCTTAATTGAGAATTATCAATCTGACTAACAATGACATTTGCTTATTACATAGTAAACCATTTATTTATGGGATTATAAGAACATAATGTCTATAAATATAGACATATTATTAATAGTCAGAATTAATATTAAAATACTTGCCAAAACTGTACACAGCGATATTATTTATTATTATTTTAAATTCAAACTAATTAACCATGCAATGTAAAATGTCACATTTTAAATGTGTCAAAAACATTCTCTCAAAAAAGATATATTAATAAAATCAAACCAAATGACTCGGTGGAAAATGGCAATAAGATAACTTAATAAACGAGTATTAATGTATTCTCAGTATTGAATAATATTATTAATATTCCAAAAAAATGATAAAGTCTGCAAGTGCGTAGCCTAGAAAGCACGCTGGCACAAAAAGTTTATGATAAACCAAGAATACGAACACAATTAATAGGTTGATGGGATTTGACTAATTAACTTGAAATCTAATATAATTTGTGATGACTTTGCGTTGAACACTATAAATGACTATAAAGTCACTAACTAAAAAAGTAAAATTGTCAATGAAAACTTTTGAGTGAAAAGCTGCTACAGCTTACAATTGAAAGCTGCTTTGAAAGCTGCTTTTTACCCGGTAATAACTAGTTGGGTTGAAATAGCTTCTTTGGCATTATACACAATCATTAGGCACAATGCTTTCAGCCTAGCTGTAGTACAGAAACGTGGAGTGTTTGGAGCCGTATTGTTGTCGCCTGCCAACTGGTCATTTATGCGGTTTCAAACAATTGCATCAACCCAAGCTTGGCGCAGTCTTATTGCAACAAATCGATTTGACAGACTGTTGTCGATTCCTTGCAAACAGTTGACTAGTTGCAACTTAGCACTATTACTTCCTAGTTGTAGAGCATTTCATTACTCTTGTGGGGTAAGACTTTCAGCACAACTTTGTTCGTCAACTTAAATATTCTTTTTAGATTCCTGCTATTAATAATTTCAAATCAAAAATGGCTACCGACGTTCAAGGAGATCTAAGTCAAAAGCTGAACAATATTAATTTAAATGAACTTAAACCTTCACCGGATTATATCCAATCGCGATTGCTGCTTTGGGACAAATTTAAGGCGAGATATGAAGCCGAACTTGCCCAAAAACAAAGCCAAAGTATTGAAATTGTGGTCAGTGCAAAGAATAAAGACGGCGAACTTCGTGAATTAAAAGTAAACAATTGGAAGACTTCTCCTGCTGATATTGCCAAACAGATTGGACCCAAGTCATGGCACGATTCTTTAGTTATTTCAAAAGTGAATGGGATTCTCTGGGACTTGGAACGTCCTTTAGAAACTGATTGTTCTCTGGAATTTTTGAATTTTGATGAAGATGAAGGTGCTTACTTATTTGTTCTATGTATTTTAGTGATTTTTAATTTTTTAATTTTATTTTTTTAAGGTAAACAAGTTTTCTGGCACTCCTCTGCACATATAATGGGCGAAGCATTGGAAACCCTTTATGGCGGTCACCTTTGTTATGGCCCGCCGATTGAGAATGGTTTTTATTATGATGTCTTCATGTGTGGTTCGGTTTGTGATACCGATTTGAGTTCAGTTTCTCAAGCTCACTATCCGTCTATTG
The DNA here is from genome assembly GCA_023373905.1 of Rhizoglyphus robini. NCBI lineage: Eukaryota > Metazoa > Arthropoda > Arachnida > Sarcoptiformes > Acaridae > Rhizoglyphus > Rhizoglyphus robini. The sequence goes on along the minus strand of JAKIJQ010000001.1, from coordinate 3,566,016 downwards.
AGAATTCGATGAAATCTATTTGCAATGAAAAGCAGCCATTTGAACGGCTGGAGTTGACTAAAGAGGAGTTGATTGAAATGTTTTCTTACAATCAATTTAAAGTTAGAATCTTGAAAGAAAAAATTCAAGAACCCAAGACTACTGTTTACCGATGTGGCACTTTAATCGATTTGTGTCGAGGACCACACGTGAGACATACTGGCAATGTTAAAGCATTTAAAATAACTAAGGTAGGTTTTAATATTTAGTTACAATAATTGCTTTGTTATAACATTGTTTTTAAAATCTCTTTTAGTCTTCTTCATCTTATTGGGAAGGCAAAGCTGATGCTGAAAGTTTGCAAAGAGTGTACGGTATCTCATTTCCTGATAATAAGCAATTGAAAGAATGGCAACGATTTCAAGAAGAGGCAGCTAAACGTGATCACAGAAAACTTGGTCGAGAGCAAGGTCTTTTCTTTTTTCATGAACTTAGTCCCGGTTCTTGTTTTTTTACTCCTCGTGGGGCACACATTTATAACAGTTTGATTGAATATATTCGGGTGAGTCCATTTTTACTTTAAAACAGTTATTAAATATTCGTTTTATAGAGTGAATATAGAAAGCGTGGATTTAAAGAAGTTGTTTCGCCAAACATTTATAACATGAAATTATGGGATATTTCGGGACATAGCGAACACTATGCTGAAAATATGTTTCAATTTGAATTAGATAAAGAAAAATTTGGATTGAAGCCTATGAATTGTCCTGGCCATTGTCTTATTTTTGATTCTGACATTCGGTCGTGGCGAGATCTTCCCATTCGTTTTGCAGATTTTGGGGTCCTTCATCGAAATGAACTTTCTGGCGCTCTTAGTGGCTTGACTCGGGTTAGACGTTTCCAGCAGGATGATGCTCATATTTTTTGCGCTCTGGAACAGGTATTTCACTTCTGTTTTTCATTTTTATATCTTTTAAATCAATATTATTTCTGTAGGTTACTCAAGAAATAAAAGGCGCGATAGACTTTCTTACTACTGTTTATTCTCTTTTTGGATTTACTTTTGAATTGTGTCTCTCAACCCGCCCAGAAAGTTATTTAGGTAATCTGGAAGATTGGAACAATGCTGAGAAGTCACTATCGGAAGCTCTTGATTCTTCTGGACTCAAATGGAAACTTAATCCTGGCGATGGTGCATTTTATGGACCTAAAATAGATATTACTATTAACGATGCTCTTCGTCGACCTTTCCAATGCGCGACTATTCAGCTTGATTTTCAGTTGCCTATTCGATTCAATCTATCCTACAGCGCCGAAGATGGCACTAAAAAACGGCCTGTTATTATTCATCGCGCAATTCTTGGGTCAATTGAACGATTCATTGCTATTTTGACTGAAAACTTTGGTGGAAAATGGTAATATAAGAATGCAATATAATTCATAATATAATTTGTTATTTTATTAATTGCTGTTTTAGGCCATTTTGGCTCTCTCCAAGGCAAGCCATCGTTCTTCCTGTTGGACCAAGTGGAAACGAGTATGCTGAAAAGGTCCGACACGAATTGCATAATGCAGGTTTTCAAGTGGATTCGGAACTAGACCCTGGTTTGACCATCAATAAGAAGGTGCGAAATGCACAGTTGGCCCAGTATAACTTCATTTTAGTGGTCGGAGATAAAGAAATCGCCAATCAATCAGTGAATGTCCGCACCAGGGACAATAAGATTCGCGGAGAAATTTCTGTCGCTGATTTGATTGAAAAATTTAATCAATTTAAACTAGAAAAAACTATCAATGCTGAAGAAGTATTCTAAATTCTTTTATCTGTCGATGCAGTTTAAATCTAGACGGATTACACGTTCATTTTAAATAATTTATTGTCGTTAGTTACAAAACGGAATTGCTTTATTGTTTTAATAATTTTCTAAATCGATTGACAATACAATTAATTTCATTTTGAATGTGTGCACCCTTTTTGCTTTCCAATTTTGCCAAAGAGTTCTTTGAATTTGAAAGGTTGATTATCTTAACAGAAGGAATCGTTTTTGAATTCCCACCCCAAAATTTGAGCAATTCGTCATGAATGTTTAATGCAAGGGTAATCTTCAAAATTGATATAGCCTTTTGTCCATCGTTGATCGTTAGCGTTCGGTTTGCATCTTTTCCAATTATAGATCTTGCATCCTTCATGATCATAGTTTGAACTGTATCAATAAATTTATCATATATATTTATGTGTGATTTATTTTGAAACGTCAACTGGAAATCTTGAAAATTTGAAAATCTTTTTGCCATGTTTTGTAAATCATGCAATTGAACACAGTGGTCTGTTTGTGTCCATTTCAGAAAAAGCCCCTCTTGATTGGAATCATTATCTTTAGAAAGACCAATACAATGGCGTTTTTTATTCTTGTTCGAAATGCTTTTAGTCACAAACTTTTCCAATAATGTATAGTAATCGGCATCAAGAGAATGTATCCATAAAGTGCTTATTTTCGACAAAAACATTTGCATCAAATGGTCTTCAAGTGACGGATCATCACACTTTTCGAGTAAAAATGCAAAAAATTTTTGAGCATCTTTACGAATTGGTTCACTTATGTGAGTAATGCCGCAATTGACAAATGTAAGTAATATTGAAAGAAGTGGAGATAAAGTCTCATTTGTCGACTTTTGACTAATTACATTAAGACAAGTTTTCAAGCATCCTATTGCTGCCTCTCGCACTCTAGAATCATCATCGGTAATATATTTGCAAACAGTTTGTATTTGTTCACCACCTTGGGAAGAAGAAAGAGACTGCAAAAGCTGTTGGTTTAATTTTGCGAGATAGACTATTTTCAAGTTTGTGTTCATTGAAGTACCAGACAATAATTTTACCAAATCTCCCGAAGATGAATTAGCAAAAGGTTTTATTTGAATCTTCTTTGCTTTAAATTCTGGTTTGGTTTCATTTAAATGCTTTGGAATTTTCTTTCCTGCTTTTATCTTAAACTTCTTAAAATCTTGCTGTTTCTTTTTGGCCATTTTAGGGAACAGAGATGCTCAACAAATTATAACAATTTAAAGTATATTGCAAAAAAAGTAAACATTAAGCAGCAGCAGCAGCAGTGCACATGTTTTTGGCTATTTTAACATATCCTCATTGGTTTAAAATGTAATCAACGATATGCGCCATCTCGTGTTTATAAATAAGGCAGCCAAAATTTATTTTCACTTTATTTTGAAACAACGAAATACAATTCAACACAAGTTTAACACAAAGAATAATGTAAATAGAATATGATTTAATGTATTAAGTGCACTCTTGATTTGTAGAAAAACATTGCAAAATCAGCTGCAAAAAACAACAACTATGAACTCGAGCAAAGAAATTGAGAGAAGTGTGAATCACAAAACACTTGCAATTGAACAAAAATGATAACAATAAACAATAAATAGTAAACATGAAAACGTGAAACTTAACATCAATTAATAAAAAATAGTTCAATGTACGGTAGGACTGCCATGATAAGTGATGGCCTCGATGATATGAATATCAGTGAAAAACAACATTGGCCATTGACGGCCAGCTCAATGATGCTAATATGACTAAATCACAAGGTAAATGTGCTTACAAAATATAGTTCTGTCTGTCAATCGGTATGTATAAAGGTTTGCTTATATAAAATAGAGTATTGATAAAAAAATGTTGGCACTCATAGTATAGTATTCATGGAAAAGCCACGTCAAAGTTAAACGCTACAAGACTGTAGCTAACAGGATATGGTATAAGAAAATTATAAAATTGCCATACAATAGCCTATTATTGCATTGGTGGATCGGTTACGTTTGTTGAGGAAGAATATTATTTGCTTTGGGTTTATCATTCGCTTGAGATACAGCCTGAGTCATTGCTTGAGGTCCGATAGGAACCGGTCCTGTTTGACCGGAAGAGACATCGTCGTTTCGAACATCGGATTTGAGCTTTACAAATTCTCTTGCCACCTCGTCAGTTGAGCGTTGAGAAAGAATGCGCAACACGGTCCATCCAGTTTCATCCATGTGAATTCGACGACCAAGTGGCAGCCAACAATTGCAGTTGCCTTGTTCCGCGATATCAGCTAACTGCAAAATGCAGACACCTACAAGCCGATCTTCACGAGCGAAACAATAGTCCTTCACTGAAATGTGTAATTCAAATGATGTTGGCTCTTCTTCATTTCCGATGATGCTAAATAATAGAAAGTAAAACAAAGAACTCTATTAAACTCAGTAAATTGGGAGTCAACTTACAAATAGAATGTTTCATTGAATTTAGGAGATATATTATTGTGTTTCGATTTAGTAGCAAATTTTCTCTTTTTGTCGCTTAAGTGTGGACCGATCATATTAACTTCAACAAAAGGCTTGAACATTGTAGTTGTTGGCCACTTCAATTCATTACAAGCAACAACTGAAATACAACAAAACAAGTTAGCAAAAACCAAAAGTTTGTGCAACATACTTTTAACTGTCACTTTGTGTTCGCCGGAATTAGGATGAGTAAAAAGGTCCACCTGAATAGATATTTCACCAACAGGGCCATCTTCTTGAGTTGGCAAATCTTGTTTGGTCTGAGAAGTGACAAAAGTTTTAATTAAAGTGTCAGTTGTTTGAGTGTACATGGACAAAGCGTTTCGGAGCGATTGCAGGTCGGTGCTCTTATCCAAGAAAGTCTTCTTAAGTCCATTGCCACCAGCATGGAAGAACTGCTTCATTGTTTCTAGAGAGACGTCTAATACTGTACACTGACGAGGATTAAGATTCTTTTCAAATTGCAAGGCAGACTGAAAACAAATGCAACAATATATACAAGAGACAATATACTGACAAAGAAATTACCTCTATTACGCCAAGATTAGTTAAACGATTGGCAGCGAGATTATTTTTGAAAAGACGTGAAACATCTTCGATTTTAGCGTTAGGCAAACTTTGCAGAAGAAGATTTTTCTCATTCATAGGAGGAAGCACGATAGTTTTCTCCAATGTGACCATCACAATCTTCCATAGTTCCTTGAGGAGTCGTTTGAATACAGTCTTTTCGCACATTTGAGAAAACTGAGAGAGTTTGCCATCTAACAAGTCCATCAAAGGATGCAAGATGTGATCGGCATCGGCGGCAACTTCAGGGCTGCTTTTCAAGGCTTGGATTGCTTGAGCAGAACTACCAGAACTGCCTTTCACTTGAGTGAGTAAACCTCCAAGTTCTCCAACACTCTTTTTGATCATAGATTCCAAACTAGTAAAATAAATATATGTTAGTTATTCAATAATCGAATAAAAAAGTTTTCCGATGAATAATACCTTTTGCCAAATACTACGCTCAATTCATCAAGCTGGTTATTCAGAGTGATTTGAAGATCTTTCAGAATATTAGCGGCATCAGTTTCGAGCTGTATGTAATAAATAGTTGTTATTATGTGGATGTTGTACAATTCAATCATATTATATACCTTCTCGCCTCCCATTGATTCAAACATTTTCTCTAGTTGAACTCGCAATTGTTGAATGTTATTGATTAAGACACAAGACTATTCGAATGAAAAACTCGATAAATAAATAAAACTGTAACTAAAAATAAAAACTCACAATCTTTTCATTTTTAAGATTATTGTGGAAGTCCCTTTTTACGATGTCCACATATGCGGTAAGAACCTTTACAATAGTCTTTGCAAATCTTTTCATGTAACGTTTCACTATTTCAGGATCGGGACATTCCAGCTTTTGAATAACATCGAAGCATTGAGTCAACTGTGTGAACACATCGACTACCGAGTTGGAGAAAAGAGAGTGCTCTGAGCTGTGTTGGAACTAAATCAATAAAACAAATAATCAGCAGGTGCAAACCAAAATTAAATAAATTCAAATTGATCACTTACACCGTCCTTTTTGTCTCTAAGGTAAGCGCCGTTAACATATTCAAGAGAGACGTCATCATTTTCATTGAGCCATTGCATCACAAACGGCTCAAACCATCTGTCAGCGAAAAAAGCATTAGTTGACTGTTTTATACTTCGAACTACTTAGACAGGGCCTTACGCAGGATATTCAGGAACAGTATCTTTGAACTGTGGAACATCGCGACAATATGTATTATAAAACCATTTGCATTTGAAATGCAAATTCATATACGCGGAGCTTAAGCATAAACGGTGCTGTTCATGTTCTTCCAAAGCATACTTCATATCGATAGCGAAAAGACTCCACATGGTGACAGCACTTAAATGACCAATATTGAATTCTTGTGGAAATCTAAAGAATGGCTTAGTTGTCAGTTCGAAAATTCATGAGTCTTACTGATTAAGAACGGGTGTGTAGCTGTTTTTGTCTTCCTCGATTACGGAAACCATGAGTGCCACCAATTTGTGCCAAAAGTCTAAATTGTGTAAACTTGGACCTGCCTCTTCCTGGTTGTCTTTCTTGTCACTTGGCTCGGATTGGAACTCTCTTGAATAGAGATCAGTGCAGTTCTCAAACAGAAATTGGTAGGTTGATCGAAGGCATGCTTTGGCACAGTCTTTAACTACAGTACTAGCTCGAGGTGGACTTGATAATTCCTGCACTTTCATTCTGAAAAATGTGATACTCGTCAAAAGGTCGACAGTAGACTTCAAATCTTGCAACTTTTCTGGAGAGGAAGCCGCAAAATTATTCTAAAAGCAAAACATTAAAAGTGAATTAATACAAAATATAATAAAATAGACATACTCTGTACATAGACAAGTCAATTCGCAACGAATTGTGCAATTGATCGAGCAACTTAACAAATTTCTCTTTCTGTAACAAAAGAAAGAATAACACACAGTAATGACAATGAAATATCTATAACTTGAGATAGATACCCCAAAATTGGAAGCAGAAAATCTGTCGCTAGCTGATACGTTCGAAGAGGCTGAGGTGTGAGCATAGTAGGCATTTATGTTCGCTAACAAAGTGCTCATCACAGCAGGCACTCCTTGGCATAAATACTTTGTAGAAAGGCAATGGAAATGGCTGCAATTATAATCAATTGAAGGTAATTCATTTGTTGTAAAAGTAAAGACATACGTCATGGCCTGGTATATCGACTCAATTCCATAACGCATCGCAAACTCGTCTACCATTTCTCGAGCAGGATAATCGAAATACACCTTCCATGCATCGTCCTAAGCACAAAACAAAACGAGATTGACAATTATCCACAAACTCAATCAAACCACGCAACACAAACCCCTTTGTAATCCGGAAGTTTAACTTGACCATTGTTAACCGTTTCACAGAGATAGTGGAAGAGATTCTTTATAGAAAAGCAACCGGTTAGAATTGAAATAACAAAAAGAAAATGTTCACCTCATGAAGGCACGTATATTGGATGTGGTAAGGAGCCACCTTCTCCTCGCCTTTGATCTCTACACTGATGTGTAGTCGAATGGCTCCGGAGACTGCAGACTTGTCGGTTCGCTTTTCAAGGTTGTACCATACTTCCATTTCGCCACTCAAAGTGCGGACTTCGATAATGGTCTGACCCAAAAAATCATCAGACTCGCGAGTAAGTTTCTGTCTTAGCTTCGATTTGAGGTCGTTGTCTTCATCCCATACACGAACTTTGATTCGATCGCTAGAGTTGTGACACTCAAAGTAAAATTTTTCATTCCACACGGGATTCAAATCCTGTGAGATTGTTTTGGTTCGTTTTTTTGTCTTGCCCACTTGGGTCGTGACATAAGGGTCGCTGGTTCCACTTTTATCCTTGGCAATCAAGCCCTGGGCGCATAAGACTGCAAAATAAAGCATATATTAGAGAAGGCAACCAAGGTGCCATGCTCGGTGTAATGTTGGTCATTGAGGGTGCATTCGCACAGAATGCCAATGTGATTAGTGGGAGGGTGATGATGAACTCAACAAAGCGACCAATCATAATAAAAATGGCAATGTGCTTTCAGGTAATGCTCCCGTGATGAGAAGTGATACATGCCTGTGATGGTGATTTTGGCAGACCAGTTGCTGTCAAGCATCACCTGTTCGGCCTTTTGCATTTCATCAACATGTAAGTCAGCATCAACACCAAACACGTTTCTGAAGAGTTCATTTGTGGATGTGGGAAATTGGGAAGGGTGGCCGTGAGGAAAAAAGTTAAAGATCACAGGTGAGAAACAAATGGATAGAAAAGAAAGTAACGAGGCAATCTAAGTGCGGGCATTGATCACTACAAGAACATCGCATTCAGTGAAATCAGGCACAGACCGGTCATGCATTCGAGTGGAAAGAGGCCGTTCAGTGGAGTGGTCCAAGGAGTCATTCGAGATGGATCAATTGCGATTGCAAGACATGGGGCCTTCAAATATAGACCTACCGGTAATGGCAATCTTAGCCGACCACTTAGACGTGCCATCAAGCACACTTTGCTTAACCGCTTTCATATGGCCAGAGTGACTTTTCTCGTCCACACTGAACACTGCCCTGTTGCAATTATAGATCAACCATTTAGTGCTTGCGAGAATAGTTTTGCTTTCCAAATCAGTATTCACATAAACATCACCAAGCAAAAACCGCAGATAGACCTTAATGCTTCCCAAATGACTGACCACTGACAACTGATAAGTCTTAGTATACTCGCAGCATTTTCTATCAGATTAGATTGGACTAAAAAAGCATTCTACCCCAACGTCCTAACTTGATATGAGCACTAAACAACAAACTAATCAAAACTACACAAAAGCAACTAGTTTATGATTCGAATAGTCTATCTACCAAGAAGCAATCAAAATCTATGATAGTTAAGAAGAGCACTAATTAAGCGAAACAGCGAAATTAACAATAAACCTTATCATTTCGAAAATTTCTGGCTTTTCACGTTCGCGAATTTTCATCCGCTCTTTCATCGCCATTATTATATTATTTGCCTTATCTTCAGCACCATGTTTTGAACTTTTTTCTGCGGCTCCTATAACGAAAATTGTTGATGCCAATGTTATATATTGAATTTATAACATCTAAGTAAATACTTTGAAGGCAGTCAGCATTGAGTAAATCCTTGCACTTTTCGTGGCACTTCACTCCACATTCTGTACATCGAACACCTTGCCGAGCAATACCCCACAGGAGTCCTTCGCATTCATAGCAATAAGTGGGACTGGTTGCCGTCCATGGTTGAAAGTTGTGCGGTGTAGTGCTAGAAATAGGATATATCAAGGCTTGTAATGTCTTCTTGTACACATGTGTTTTCTGAAAATGGAAAATAGATTAATAATAAATAACTAATTATTTATATCTCTCACCAATTCTTCGTCATTCAAAGAGGCACGAGGAAGAGCCGATGTAAGACCGGCATTTCGTTTATTTGCAGCCATGGTCTTTAAAAGATGACATTTAAAATCCATGTTAGTGTAATGTATTTTACTTGTACCTTTAAAACCTATCAAAAACAAATTAATTATATAATTAAAATATAAATAAAAAATATCTTACCAATTCGCTGACTAATGGAATTGATTTCTTTCGAGGTCTAATATCAGGCATTGCATCAATACCACTGAAGAATGGGTTGTCACTAGATTAATTAATGCCATTAGAACACATAGCACAATACATCATTACAACAATTCTCACCCTCCACGTGTGAAAAAACTTTTAAAGATGTCACTACTACTGATTACAGGTCTTGTGGTCTATGAAAGTTTTCAATCGTAAAAATTCAAACAAAGAATGAATTCATAATATACCTCGCTCAAATGAGTATTGATCTTATTAAATGCGGTGATCCATCGAACTCTGGCTCGGGACATTCCTTCTGTATTTGTTTGCACCACCAACTGACCTTCACCAAAAATACTTGCATCAAGATGAGGAGGACTCTTTTTTTCAACTTCTTCACTAAATTTGACTGATTTAGACTCGAAACCATTTGGTTTATCATTAGTCTTGATGGCGCAACTCATCAAGCCAGTAACATTTGCAGAATCGTTAAATTGACTAAATTGGGTATCCTGTTCTTTAATAGGCTTCACAGTTGCAAACATATTGTCGGAATTTTCCCCAAAAGGCTTAACTTGGTGCTGCACTTCAAAAATATTTGAATCATTTGAAAACTTTTTTTGGCTCGCATTGACATCATTCATTTGACTATTGTTCATAGGCATTCCATAACTGTCCATAGTTTTGCTATTGTCAATTGTAAGAATTGGCATTTGAGAATTGACAATTTGATTGTCAAATTGAATGTCGGAACATGGCTGCCGTTCATTGTAGTCGGAATTGCTGATAATTATTGATGGGGGAGTAAATTCAATTTTACAATTTTGGCCTTCAGGATGAGAATTGAAAATATTGCTTTTGCTGTCAGTATTCTCCTTAAAAGTGTTGTCCATTTGATTTGACTTTTGTGGAGCACTATTCCAAAGATTCGGCATCTCTGGAGGTATGTAGTTGTTATTGTAAATTGATTGGTTGTTAGTAAACGAGTTGAATGCATTTGGTTCATTATTAGGAGCAACGGGCGCATTAGACATGTCATTTTCGAATTGAGCTTGTCTTCGATTCCAATTTTCTTCATACTGTTGATCAAGATAGAACTCTTCTTGTTGTTCATTTGTCCATTCTGTATTATTATCATAGTTCAGATTCACTATATCACTCGAAAGAGTGTCTTGCGACTGAAGCTGAGGATGAGGATGCGTTTGCTGTGAATGCATTTGTAGTCGTGGCTGTTGTTGATAATTGCTCATAGATTGATTTTTTTCGGTATTCTTTGAAGAACTTTGATCTGGAATGTTTTGGAAGTACATATCAGAAATATCCATTTCAAGATCAGGGACGGCACTGTTGGTGTAACTTTCGAAACTATCTTGTCTTAATGGTTCATCTACACCGACATTAAGATTATTTGAAAAAGGTGGTAATCCATTAATATAGTCATTAGAGTTACACGTGGTGTTTTTAAGGTTAAGTGCACTTGATTTGCTCACAGTTTCAGATATTGACACGTTCGTACCTAACTGATTTTGCTGTTCCATTACAGATTTTCTTCTCTGTTCGGCAGCATAATTCTCATCGATCTGCTCAAAACCGCCTTGTCTCTCAAGACTTGGTTTTCGAATGGCTTTTCTTCGCTGATTAATTCTGTACGAGCTCTGGTCGGGCATCAATTCGGGAAAATGCTTCTCGTTATACATCGAGTTGTTAATCATTCCGTCTATTTTGAAAGATTGCACTTCGGTGTTGGCATAGTTTTGAACTTGTGTGTTTTGTTGTGCATGCTGGCCATATTGCGAATCATGGTTCACCTGTGCATATTGATTGAGCTGTGGTACGAACTCAGTTTGTTCTTGATTAAAGGTGTTTTGCTTTTGTGGATTATTCCTGCTCAAAGGAATGTTTGGCATCTTTCGTCCTGACCCATGACTAAACAATATACAAGGTATCAATAAGAAAAATAGTTAAAAAACCATAGCAATAATAAACCTTTCTTTGTTAAAATTGATTTGAGGTAATGCTCGTCTAGGACGACTGTTGTAAAAAAGTGGCTCGGTTTCATCGTGATTTGTTGTTGCCATTTTGTTTGTGCCATTCGCGCTATTCTTTTGATATTGGTTTCCCAAAAAAATATTACGCAAGTCGGTACTCCCACCGAAAGGCAGTTCTCGTTTAGGCCTGTGAGTTTCATTTAGATGATCTTTGAAGTTGGCAGCATACTGGTTGCATTGTTCAGACGAATTCGGCGCTAATGGCTTCATCTGCCTGGCAACCGACTCGAACTGGGACGAAGACGAATTTGCTTGGTGAAATGAGGCATATTGATTTTGCTGGTTTGGAAAGCTCACATCGCTGGTGTAATCACTGTCTTCCGATAGTCCGGCTATAATATTGCTTATTAAGTATTAAAAAGGCTACACAAATACTTACAGTATAGTTGATGCCCATGAAACGGTTTCTGGTTGTCAGCGCTCCACGAATACATTTCCTGGTCCATGAAATTGTTGATATACTTCATGTTCCTACTAAATTCTTGTACATCATCGAGTTGATATTCTGCAAGTAGTCAAGTAAATAAATTCGAACACCATTTTGAGTATCTTACCGTAAACAGGCTCAAAGTGCGCTTCCACCATCAAATAATGGCCAGTGGCATTTTGAGTGCCACAAACTTCTCCATTAAACATATCTAGCTCGGCGTCAACGGACATCCATTTTCCTTCACCAGTCTATCAAAGCAACTGGTAATTTGTTGTTGTGAAAGAAGCCAAGTCTGACCTGTTCCGAGTATTGAATGTCAACCAGAGGCAGCCAAATGCTTCCAATCATTTTGTCCCAAAGTATTCCTTTATTCCATAACTCGATTACCAGGCCTGTGTCGGTTCGATTGGTCTCACTGTAAGGTCGATTAATTAGCAAATAACCTGTGTCGAATAGCCATTCGTGTCATAGTCACCAACTTACAACATAAAATCCTGTTCCCATGATGGATTGCAACCTTTAACGGTAATGGTGGTCGACTTGACATTCTCTAATTTGATCGTCACATAGGTGCTATATTGAGCTATACAAACAGGGAAAATAAAAAAATCACTCGCTGAAGCTCAGTTCAATAGTTGATATATGTCATGCAAAAGATTGATAGTCCTTACTAATGTCATCACTATAGATATATCAATGAAAAGTTTACTAAAGCATTTTGAAATGCTTTGAAGTCATTAAGTGCTTAAACAAAGTCTATAATCAAAATTAATTTGAAGAATTTTGAATGACTTTTTCGCTTTATAATTGTCAAGAGTAAAAGCCAAATTATGTGAAATAAAATGCGAATACAAATAAATGCAAGGCAGGGAAACATGCTTTCAGGCTTATGAACAAATTGTATATTCGCAAATAATTGGTTCATTCAGTGCAATTATACGTGTATATTAATAAATAGTTCAAATATTAATTCTGATTTTGTACAAAGGAAATATTGCAGAAAAATAAATAAATTCAAGTAATGCCGAAATCAAAGTACGAACAGTGGTGATGATGGATTTCCAGTGTCGAGTGGACAAAACACACTCAAATACTAATTCGACATTATTGAAGTGACCATGGAACTGGAGAAAAAATGTGCTAATGCCAATAAAGATAAAGTGGTCATCGAGATGTGCATGAATGCACTCACAGTTGAGGCCTTGTAGATGTGAGCATACAGTTAGCAGTTCAATGCTGTGCTAAATTACTGCAATTGCAAATAGTGATAATAGAAACACTCATCAGACAGGCACACATCAGCACAGGTCGCTTATTTGCACTAATAACACACAAACCAAATGCGGCCAAATTGAATTAGACCTTGAAAGAGACGTGCAGTGAAATCGATGGAGTCATATGGAAATAGGCAATTAACAATCGAAAAGAACTGTTGACAGACTAAAGCAAAAAAAGCATGACAAATGGGCACTAAATCAATAGTGTTTGCCTTCAAATGAGACCAAAATAGATTGGCACTCTGTGATTGGCACTGAACTAGCTTTTCAACGCAATTGACAACATTGAAAGGTCTCTATGCGGCAATGTCGCTCGCTGTTGACATGCACATATGTCCAATCATTCAATGTTCTAGCATCGAACGTCATCATCGTCTAGTGTAAAGCAATAGAAATAACACCATTACATCGTCAATTTGGCTTTATGTAGCACGTCAATTGGTCTCCTAACGGTAGGGCAGTAAGGATTATTTCGAAATAAACTCTCAAATGTTCCACTATAGTTTGAAGATATTCTTATACAAATACGACGCAGTGGAACTATCTAAGATAGTGGTCAAAAACAGAAGAATTTTAGCCATTCATTTGTCACGCAGTCACTGTTTGCAGTTGTTGACACAATAGGCAAGAAATTCTCCTAATGTTGGCCCCAAAGAGCAAAGGTGTTCAGCTCTATAAATGGAAACTATGCTAATAGGACAGTGCTGATAGCATTCCAGTAGACTAGTTGTGCTTTCATGCAGGTAATTAATTTGCAATTCCAATTTGTACTTACCATCATTTCCCACAAGCATTGCTTTTCGTGCTGAAATACAAATAATATAAAGTCAGTTGCAATGAAAAGCATTTGAATGTTAATTATTAATGGCATCGCTATAGCGCAATCACAATTGCAATTACAATTACTATTCAATGTGATCAATTTTTTAATGCAATCACTCAAGAGAGTAGTCTTTTACATTCGCATCAAAAACTAATTGGAACTGTAGTAGAAGTTTGTTATTACACTTCACTGAAGCTTAATCGAATAATTAGTCGAGATTGAAATGTCCTCGCCGAGCAAAACAATAGTTCGTGTGTTCTCTGTTTGCTCATAATAACATCATGTAATCTCAAGACACTAATAACAATGCAGAGTGAACCAAAAGTAAAAGCATAAGTGTTCGTGGAATGAGTTAATTGAATTATTTAATTTAAATTATGCTCAAATTTGAGAAAAAGACCAAGTGAACGAAAATTCTCGAAAACATTAGCCAATATCATTTGATTTAATTAAAGCATTTATCTTCAATCAATTTCATAAATAAATTGCAGACGTCAGTCTATTGTGACTCACACTGTATAATGAATTATATCTTGACAATTTCTAATGTCTGGCACTAGCAAAAATTATTCAGAACAGTAAGTACTTACCGGTGACGCAAAGCAAAGACATGGCGAAAGGTACGAGGGAAACTTTGCAATCGGGTTATTTGCAACCCTATGGCGAGAATCCCATGCAAAAGTAGACAAGTTTGATATAAGAAAATTGGCCGATTGTGCAGATGTGACAATGCCTTGTTGTGATAAGATACAGTAACTCAAATGGGCGATGCATTGTGATTTGAAGTGATCGATTCCGAGGAATAAATTCTCCTCGAAACGTTTTCAATGATGAAAGTGAACAATCAAAGATGCTCACGAGGTAATTTGACTGACCTCTTTATATTTGATGAATTACAAACAGCGATAAAACGATGACCATTGCCTTAAATAGCAACATTTCGAATAATATTAATGGCGGTAGAAAAGAAGGCGACAGTTGAGAGGTATAAATATGGACAGAATCGATACAAAATTGACGCACGAGGCGAATGTATTCGATGGATCGGCTGTGGAAAAGTGGGAGGCGTGAAGAATGCGTCAGTTGGTATGTAAAAGTGCCCATCGAGAGTGAATTTGCCGATGGCACATCGAGCTGCCGATCATCTGAACTCGAAATGACTGGCACATAAACAGATGGCATCTAATTAGACTCAGTTCTGTCCCGAATGAGCAGAAGGGCAGATCTCTCAACTCTGCTCACGGTGACGTTCGTCCAGTCGTCTTGGGAACCGATTCTAGCCAACAGATAAGACTGATTATATAGTTGGACGGAGTTGGGCCTGGAATGACTGTCCCACAAACACTACCACCAAGTCGGCCCACTCTGTGCACCATGGTGGCTTCTTTCTGTGTCACCTCCGCTGTGGTCTACGAGTGTACCTTTTATAACCACTTCCTCGTTGATCAACCGGAGTAGAGTTCATTTATCATGCGCTTTCCTTCAATTTGGCATTCAATTCACCACTGGCTAGCCCGACAGATTAAACAGACTTTAGGTTAATTTGTATTTGAACTTTCCCGCTTGTGACAACTATAAAATAGCCACGATATGAATGAATGGCGCGACAAACAATGAATTACTGTGCATTATGCATCATATGGATCCATTGAATACAATGATCAATGCGGGACTTAATGAGACTGTCTGAGCATACCAATTAGTGGATAGCTTTTAATTATTGATGTCACTGGTCGCGATTCAATGGTCACAAGTTGCATTGATAATGAATAAATGATTTCTCACAAAAGCAATATATCTATAGTTTTTTATTTGACTGCAATTTGTTTTTTAAGCTGATTTATCAGAAATGTTATGCAACGGTAATTGATCATAATGTGGCATTGAGAGTATTCGATTTAAATTTTATTTCAATAAATTAAAACAGAAAAATAACCAATAAATAGAAATGATGAATTTACGTTAGCGACCAAATAGCTTATTTTAAATAAAAAACAAAATACTCGTAATGAAGTTGCGTAAATGAGCGAAAAATGACATAATCTGTATTTACATTTTAAATTGTGAATAAAAACCGCAACCATGTCATAAATATGATGAATAAGTCTAATATTTTATTAACTTAGCTACTTTGATTGTCGTACCACTAAAAAATAAAAAATAAATAAATGAGACATAAATGTTTAAAAGTAACTTACATGAATATAGCTATGTTCGGGAACTTGAAGTGCTTGATATTGATCGGTCAAAAGAATTTGAGAAAATTGATTATGCATTTGAATTGCCTCTTGTTGACGAGGATGATTAGGACCATATAGATCTGTAAAAAAGCAATAATAAATAACTAAAATAAAATAAATAAATTCGGTACCTTTAAGCAATCCGGTAGCCCAAAGTTGCACTTGAGTATCAGGTATTTTGCTTGCAAGCTGCATAGCTGGTGTAACCATATTCATGCTTTCTCGTCTAAAATAAATTATGTTCAGATTAAAATAATAACAATAACAATAAAACCAATCTTACCCGTTGCCCAACGAATAAAAAATATGACCAAGTAAAACCAGAGAACAGGATGTTAACCTGTTTAAATCTTCTCCATTAGCCATTTTTAACGTTTCTCTAAGATATCGCCTAAATGACAAACCAAAATGAATAAATTCTAAATAATATATTTATAAAACATACTTCGCATCATTGTATCGAGCTTGGAAATACGAGTTAAGTCCAAAAACGTAATAAGCGGCTGCTTTTAAACTTTGAGAACTAAGGAAGAGAATTTAAACTTAAAAAATTAATCATCATTGAATTATTTTACGTGGAATGCAAAGTTTCTGGATTTAATGTTGCCAATAATTCATGTAATTCTTTTTCGCGTTTATTTTTTAGATAAACAATTGCAAGATTAAGACTAGTCAGAACGCGTAGCTCATTACAACCACCAGGTAACTGAATAAAGAAACAACATTTTAAATCAAAACATTAATTCGATCAAATTTTGCAGCTTACACTCAGTGACATGGATAACTGATTTTCAGCTGTATCAGCTATGTTCATAGACATAGCATACATTCCTAAAAGCGCATGTATAAGTGGCTTATGTCGATATTTAAGTTTTGGGTCCCGATAACAGATATTCAACGCTTGAACAGTCTATATTTAATAATAATAAATATAAGAAAAGATTAGAAATTTAATTAAAATACCTCTTTGATTGCAAGTGTTCGATTTCCCATAACAAGACGGCACATTGCAATGTGTTCAAGAAGTATCAATTGAAATGTATTCAACATAGAATGATTGCCAACAGCTGAAATAATAATATATAATAATAAATAATATAAATAAAACATAAACTAAAGCAAACCTCGTAATTTATCGATTTGCATTAAAGCCTTTTCTGTATATTTTTGAGCTTTTTCCATATAGCCTGATTGCATTGAATGCAGAACAGTCACGAGATAAACTAAAACGCACATATGTTCTTTTGGCATCCAAATAAACATATCATTTGGACTTAAACCCATATATTCTAAAAAGAAAAGTGAATTATTAAAAGTGAAAAAATATTTCAACATTAAAACTAACCGTCGTCCATGTGGTACGAAGTAGCTGTAATGTTTTGAATGCTTTGTTGTAATAATTTCAAGCACGGTCGAACACTTTTTACTTGGCCTGCATTTAAATGATGACAAACTTGCAGAACCAAAAAGAAGACTTTCAGAGCTTCTTTTAAGTGTACATTGCCAGGCCATGTTTCAACCAATTGTCCTGCTAAGGTTAGGACCGGATGAACTTCATTTATGCGCTTATCAATCATGAGCATCATTCCGCGACTTAGTAAAAATAAAATCCTAGAATAGTTTGCACTAGACGCATTAGAATATTCTGCCCCCATATTTAGTATATTGGATGCTTCAGAATATTCGTGGTCATTTGCGTGTAATTGCTTTGCAATGAAAAGTTAGTTATAAAACATAAATATAATAAATTCTTACAGCTAATTGAAATAGCATTTTTATATGCCAATAAACAATGTGTCCAGATTCTTCAATTCCCTTTCTTAGAATTTCTTTAGATGTTTGACTTTGGTTCTAATATACAAAATTTCGATTTCAATATGAAATAATTATATAGTAATGCAATATTACCATTTTTTCATATACTCGTGCAAGTAAAGACATTGATTCAAATTTGATTTCTTCACAATTCGGCAAAGTTTGTGTTAAACACCACTAATACAAAAAAAATTAGGCTAAATAAAATTACAAAAATTTTCATTACAGCTTTTTTCAAATGTGATTTGGCATGTTCCAAGTTTGAAGTATTATCAATTAATAATGACCCAATTTGAAGATGAGTTTTGGCTTCAATTGCAGGATATGGAACCCGAAGGTTTAAAATAGCAAACAAGCACTGTACACAATTACGAATGTCGGGAGGGTTTTGCGTACGAAATTCTTCTGCCATTGAAACTAGCGCCAAGTAGAGATTTTCGGCGTTAAAGTTGTCCATATTGGAAAACAAATAACTGTATTCGGCCCTTTTGGCAAAATATGGAAAACAATACGAGACAAGAGACCATGCAGGTGATAGGAGAGAATCGCTCTAGCAATAGTCAATGCTACTGGTACTGCTCCACTCGAGCAAGGACTTCGAGGTAAACAAGCAAACGAAGTGTTCAACACACCAACCAATTCACAACAATCAAACTAGCAGAGACTCCAAATGGCGAGAATGAATGACTTATTCACAGATGACGTGCGTTCAACGAACTTGCTCTTTCAAAGGATGCGCGTGCTTGTTTTGCTCTTTTTGAAATGATGTGCGCTTTTTGCTACAACTGTCACAATATTGTTACAATGTCTTCAGTGACTGAACAAATCTTTGAAAATATCACATACAAAATGATATCAAAAGGTAAATGTACGTAACTGAAGTATATTATTGAATCAATGAATTATTTCCAAATACTAATTATTATTTTCTCACTAGTAACTGAAGATATTATTGAAGAGTAAGTTTTTAGCAAACATTAGCCAATTTAAGATTAATGTTTTGATTGATTTTAGTCTAATTGGCTTATTTGGAGAACAGTTTATCGACATATTGCCATTGTTAAAAAGCAGCAATATAAAAAAATTTATTGCACCTTCATCTCGGTATTTCTTTCAAGTTAATAATCCTAAAGCATTGTCAAAAAAGACAGAAATTTTCGTCAGTCATAATTATTGCTTCGTAATTGGAAATCATTGCAATTGTAGTCCTTTTAAATTTGAAGGTATTTTAGACATTGTACCTTTATACTCATTTGATATATTTAATACCTCTTGTATAGGATCGAAGCATAATAATTTTATTTGGTGCAAACACTTGATTGCTGCCAAAATTGCTTTGTTTATTAATTGTTACGAAACATGTGAAGTAGAAGAAAAAGAGTTTCAAAATATTTTTCGATGCAACATGCTTAGCATTTAATAGGAAATAATATAAAGGCATTCTTGAAAATACAATTGATTCAATGAAAATGAAGGGAATTAACACTTCAAATAATAATGACTCCAAGTAATAACTATGAATAAATATTAAGTAAACAAATAAAAAATAGAACCAAAACAAACTGATTTCTCTATTAAAGAATAAATCAAGTAAAGAATTAAATAAGACTCGAATCCTGGTTAAACGAGTTCTTTTTCAGTGGCTGCTGTTCCAAAGCATTAGCTCTTCTTTGCAAGAATTGCTCAAACTGCATACTTGGATTGTTAGCAGGTCGTTCATTAAGCCATTTCTCTATTTCATTGACCTCTTTATCATCAACTGGTTCTTTCTATTAGACAAAAATAAAATCATTAACAATAAGCAGCGATAGAAAATCTACTCACTGATGGCTGAGAAGACAGGCCTGGAGACATTGGGTCCAGAGAAAGCAAATCTTGGGATGGTACACTGTTTGAATTGGATGGAATCGAAGTGCTAGACCTCTGTTGAGCAAACATGTCAAACTCTTGATCACCAATATTTTCCACCGCTGGCTGGACTTTTGCACTTTGATTTTGTTGCTGTTGTGGTTGTTCAGAAACCTTCAGATTGTTTAAGTTTGTCGTTATCGCATCGGGCTCGTCGTCTGTGAAATCAATCAATGAAGGTACGTTTTCTTGTGTTTTGTTAGTACGAGTTTGCGGCGTCATTTTCAAATCAGCAGATGTAGAGGCTATCATAGTGATATCATGTCCATTCCCATCGCTTGTTCCGCGTTTCTTTTGATATCTTTCAAATCTCATAAACAAGTTATTCAGTTCGTCGTTTATTCTTAACAATTCATTTGTTACTTCTTCGTTTGCTACCTTTTCAATTAGTTCAACAACCCGCTTTTGCATAGACTGACACGTTCCATGCAACTCCACTAACAATTCCCAATCATCTTTATGTTCTTGGCCAGGTTTCATCTCAGTCAACATTTCACTTAGGACTTTCATATTTCCTTGGACAACTTCTAATTCATTTTTTAGTTTATTTAACTGTTCTGGACTCAAATGTATTGGATATATCTCGCTAGTTGGTCTGTTAACAGCTGCTGTTTGAGATCTTTGAGGAGACATACTTCTAGGTTGAGAGTTCGTTAATGTGGCACTTGGAGGAACTTCGGGACTTCTCGATGAAATGCTTCTTTGAGGTGTGTGGATAGGTACTTTTGGCTCGACTGAAGCCTTGGGAAATTCGATTCCTTTGCTTCTCAATTCATTGTAAACAACAGAAACTCCTTGCAACTCAGGTTGTCCGTGAAAAGCTTCAGCCCAACTTTGTATCAAACTTAAAACCTGTAAAATAGAGAAATGAAACTAAACTAAAAAATCTTTAGTAAAATACCTTCTCTTGAACTGCAGCAGGAGGGTCGTTTTTTGGTCCGATCAATTTTACTAATTCTTGAACAAAATCCTTGTTTGTCACCAATACATGAAAGCGTTTGCCACAGTTCTTCACACAAGTTTCTAGAACCTAATGTAGACAATAGAAAATGTACAAAAAAACAGAAAACTCGTCATGGTCTGGTTGTACAATTAATTGCAGTGACATTGCTTTTATCTCCATTATTAATGAGTTCATTCAATGACCACATACTAGAAGTTGGCATTTACATCAACACAGTCAAGTAATGTACCGTACTACACATGCTAAAAAGTTAAGAATCTAATTGACAAATAAATATAAGTTTTACTCAATACATAGTTTTTTCTTTGAATGGGGGATATGATATGTATGATATGTAATATAAATATACTTACTGTTAGAGTGTACATAAAAACAGCAAAATTTTTCCCAGCATTTTGTTGCAAACGTTTTTTTATGGCACGAACTGCATCACGAGCTCTAAAAATTAATAAGAAAATGATAGTGATTAACAATTATTTTGATGTAAATAGAAAAAAAATTTACCCGTCATCTGTCTCGTTAACGAGATCGCAAATTTCCATATTCAAAGCCCAATTTTCGTTAGTGAGCAAAGAATCCGTAGCTTGCTCTATTTGAAACAAAGTAAAAATATTGAGATCAAATAATCAAATTAAGAAAACATTGAACGTACCTATTTTTTGCCCTACCGGAGTGGAGAATGGATTCCCACTGAATCTTTGTAATAGTTCAGCCATTTGTGATGCAAACAAATAGACAGCAAAATGTTTGAGTCTAGTCAATTAACAGTGACGATGACAGTGAATGGAGATAAACAAACAATGGAAGATAAATACGTTGAATCTTGTTAGGGTCAAAGTGGCCAGCCAGAAGCCGTATGATTGCTATTTAGCAGCTATTAGTTAGTTATAACTTAATATATTACGCACAACAATAAACACAGCCGATGCGATGATCGAGCTCGAAATGTGATGCTGCCAGACAGCAGAGGGAGAGGACTACGCTCAAAGGAAAAATCTCAAGTAAAACCACAGTGAAGCGGGCGCCCACCGATGACACACAGCGTCAGAGTACTGCTATAATAGTGCTATTGCTGATTGGATACTAAACACCGAACGAATGGGCTTTGTTGTGGGCCTTGCTGGTGCCATCTAGCGATTTCGGTGCGGCCCACCGTTTCAGTGATTTTCTGGTGATTCACTCAAAACCTGAAGGAAAGTGCATTTGCCGTGTATTTGGTTGGTCTAATGAATTTCCCTTTTAGTAATATTACACTAAACACTGAAAATTGCAGCAAAAGGTAGCAAACAAGTCACACACAATAATGAATGAATTCTCTAACGGTTGCTTGGTAGTTTCGGAAAAACAAGACAAACTATGAGTCAAACCAGTATGTCAATTCAAATAAATTTATTAATTATACAATCTCAAAATAAAAAATAAAACATTAAAACGAACATAGGCGTAAAAAACTTAAAGGTTTTATGTATTAAAAATGCGAACTGTTGATATAGAATTACATTTCAAAAGAAGTACATGTACATATAAAATTGAATATGTTGATTACGACATGACATCCATTTTGTTGATACTTTTCACAACGTCTGAGGCCATATTAGACAGTCTACCTGCAATGTTTTTAACGCTGTCTTTTACACCTTCTTTGATATCGTACAAATTTGCTGAATTAAAGTTAGAACCAATTGAAGCTTGCGTTTCTGTAGTACTTCTACCAAAATAATCATCCGAGCTTATCCCTCTAGATCCCTCGAATCGACGAGCGTTGGTTCGGTCTTCATGCTAAAATAAGTTTAATATAAGTTCATACGTGAATTCAAAAGCAATAGAATAATACATACACTTGATTTATTGTTTTCAAAAAATTGATCGGAAGAGATCGCTTTGGCATTGCCAAACTTTTTCTGTGCCTCTTCAGAAAATGTAGAATTCTTGTTATTAAAACTTGCATTACTAGTGTTTGTAATAGGCTTATTTGGCTTCGATTTGCTGTGACTAAATAAAAAACAATTAAAACAAATGAAATAACCCACAAAGAAATTACTTTCGATCCAAGTCGATAGTTGCTATACTGTCAATTATATCAGGTTTCTTAGCTGTTTTTTTGTCGAAAGCTCCATTATCATTCCAGAAATCGTCGTCATTTTGTTTGATAAGATCTTTGTATTTATATGCTGAAGATGAAAACCCTAGATCATTCATAAACGAATCATTCGAGAAGTCTTTGATTCGTGAAGAGGTAACAGGATTAGCTTGTTCTATTATTTTCATATCAGTGACGGCAGAATGGGATATTGCAGACCCACGATTTGAACCAAGGTTAGCGAAACCCATTCCCAATCGTTCCAACTGGGCTACTTTATTTGGATCCGTAGACTTTAGTTTGTTTTCAGTAATCTTTTGTTTTTCTTGGTAAGCTAACTTAATAGAATTAAAAGTTTCTTCTTGTTCCTCTGGAGAAAGCTTCGAAACATTACTTTCTTTATTCTTTTCTGCAAGAATGGCCTCTTGTTCAAGCTTATTGAAGTCGGTTTGAACCTTTTGAGCTCCCAGTCCCTTTTTGGCACCAAGCTAAAAAATGATAAACAATTTATCCTTAGTATTAACACAAAATAAAATAAAATTACCCCTTTTTTAGAAACAGTAGTTTTCTTTCCAATAACACTTGGTTTATAGTCGGCCAATTTTGCTGCGGACATATTTGAATTAAGATTGACATTTGGACCTTCTTTCGATGTTTTAGTCACAGTGGGAGTTCTAGAGTTCAATATTGCAGAATTATTTGGCGCAGAGGAAATAGCCAAAGAAGCTAAAGAAGCCTCTTCAAAGAAATCACTTTGACTTTCGTCTAATTCAATCTTCTCACTAGTTGCAGAACTCGATGATGGTATTTCAAGTACATAGCCATACAGTTTAAAAGAATTTGACACAAGATTAGCCAATTTATCTCTATAAAGTTGAGCCGAACGACTGTTGTATTTCTGGTTAGAGTCTTTGATATTGCAATTATGCTGCTGGAAAAAGTGATGCTACAGAAAAAATAAGCACAAATCTATTAAAAATTAATTCAAATCTTACAGCGTTTCCATTGCCACCGAGTTGCATAGACCTTAATTGTGGCCATGACCAGCTAGTATCCAGTAAAGTTGACCTAACAAAAGATAGATGCACACCAAGTGAACGATGGACGGCTGAACAATCGATGCAAATGAATATCCCATAGGTAACACTGGCCCATGAAGGATTTTTGCTACCACAATCGAAACATGTCTAGAATTGATAAAATTAACAACCGTGTCCGAGCATAATTTCCAATGGAAAATGTATGACGTGGGCAAAAGAGACATACTTTGTTTGCATGTTGGCCACGAAGTTTGTTTAAAACTTGTGCGGTATCGGTCTTGGAAAGCTCATTATTGCTGGACATAGTGAGACCGAGTTCAAAGGTCCAGAGAAAAAAACAAGGCCGAGAATCAGGATCAGAAAAACAAAACAAAAGATACTGCACAAATTGAGTCAAGTATGCAACCGAATGATCAGGCCGAGAGATCGCCTGTGTTGGCATAACACAGCGAGGCTTAGGCAATACAGTGAACGCTCGACATAGCCCACAGTGGTTGCAACCATGCTCGTTCTAGCAAATTATTTTCTACGGTCGGTTGAATCATTCCGAACGCTTTGCTTGTCATTCTCATTCTATTTATTATTGTTAGTCGATCTAATTTTGTGATATATGATCCAAAAGAACATAACTAGTAAAATTTTAACATAAATTATTTATATATTTATTTAAGATCTTAAATATAAAAAATTAATGCTCAATAATATTTTATAAACCAGGTTTTGTGTTTTTAATAATAATTTAATGATAACATTAATATAATTTGTTTTAGATGAATTTAATTGACAATTTTAAGTTGTTAATGAAAGTTTTGCAATGGAATTTCTTGCAGATCTTTTGATTGATTTCAGTTATCAATGATTTGTAATCGTATAATTAGTTAACATTTAGATTAAAGCAATTCAAACAAATCAATAGAGTTTAACCAATTATAGATTTAAGATTTGCCATTTTTTGTACAAGGTCATGTTGATGTTGTTCTGAACTAAAGTTGAAGCCCGCCACATTCAAAAATGATATCGACAGGCAATCATAATTTTTGAACATCCTGATTGAATCATAGATCTATGATCTATGAATCGTAGACATATATGTAAAGTTGGTTTTCTGCAATTTTGTTTAAAATGTAGTAGAGAAACGATCAGTGAAAGGGTTATGTAAACTTGTAATAAATATATTAGACCGAAAAGTCAACAAGTAGTATCAATGTTATATGATTATAGTGATAGGGATGCTTAGGTATAGATGGCACCACTTTGGTTCAACCAATGGGCTAGACAATCATTTGAATATAATTCAATCAGAATCAAACTTTTTGCACTGAATATGCGTTTACAAAGTAAATATAATTAATAAATTTTAATTTCAAATTTAACAAATAAATACAGAATAACAAAATCTATTAGAACAACAAATTGTGATTGAACACACAAATGGCACTAGAACTATATAAAACACAACAAGACATCAAGGTTCAACAAAAAACAACTGAATATATATACAAATGGTCGATATGTTACAAAAGGCAATGTCCACCAATGGACCCCAAGGCACTGATTACTAGATGGTTTTTTTCAAAATTTGCATAAGTTCGGAAAAAGTTGACAATGAAGTGAATAAAATCTGAAAATAGATTTAAACAAGTAATTAAGAGTTAATATTAATGTTGACAGTTACCTCGTTGAGTCACTTCGTTTGGTATTGGTTTTTTTAAGTGATAAAACATTTCGGTTGCTACCGTTGCCAGAATAGCTAAACGAGACCTAAACGGAAAATCATCATCATTAGTAGCGCTTCAAACAAAAGGAAACTCTGCACACTGAAACGCGTTAACAAACTCAGTGGTCTGTGACACGAGAGCGGAAGCCACAGCTTGCGAAATTAACGTACACAGAGGACTAAGTTATGAATGAGCACTTCTCATCACCTAAGTCAATCAAATGTTCAGTGGAACTAAAAGATCGGCAAATAACTAGGAATATTTGCCCAAACAATACTTACTTGATTGGCAAAACTTGCATTAGGCAGCATAGCCATTGATTCAAGATGGGAATGAAACTGATCAATCACAGTTAACTTTTTCGAGAGTATATGTTCGATTATATATCCAATGGTGACATCGTCCGGAAGACGAATTTTCTCCCCAACAGAAATCATTCTTCCATCACTGGCAAAAATGAACAAGTGTTAGTTGAAAAATAATGATTAAAAGCAAAGATAAACGCCAATTAAACAAATATAGTGCTTCAATGAAAGTGTAAACTATGCAAATCTCGTACTCAATAGGAAGTGTCTAATTGGACAAAAGTCACAATTCACTCAAGTCATTTTTCTGGTAATGCAAATATCAACCAACCTTGCAATAGGAATCATCTTTAGCGCCAATGGCTTGCTTATACAAAATCCTGCGCCACCAGTAGCAAACCAAAAGTTTACTTTCTTCTATAAATTCAAATTTTAAAAAAATGAGATTAAGTTATGTCGAGAAGACCACAAGTGGTAATGTTACCTTCGAGTCTCTGTCCTGTATTTCGAGGGGTTGTTTTATGCTCGGCTTCCCCAGATACCAATCGTCCAGAGGGTCGTAGAGACGTAAAAGTTGAACCAACCGAGGTATGTTTACATAGTTGTCGTCGTCGAAATGACAGAACCATTTCTTATTGCTGGCAATAAAGGAGTCGAACTCGACGCTCATCTTGCAACACAAAGCTTTCCTGTAAAGAGATGGCAATAAAGTAATTATAAGCGAACAACTATCGGCTTAGAATTTGAGAATGTCAAATGGCAAACGAAGATCGATAGTCTCAACTGGGACAATTTTATTGCGGCAGTTATTGTTTTCGGCCTTTGCCGCACAAGCTAGTGATCGGCTCACCATAACGCGTCATGGCTAATTATAAACTGTAGACTATTGGATTGCTATGGCAATAGATCTCACCCATTTGCATAAACAATTGCATTCGAAAATATGATTATAGAACCGACTAGAATGCAAAAGACAGTTAATTGAAGATTAAACCAACTCACTCAAAAGACCACCGCGAGTTTGGTTCGTGATAGAAAATCCCCCAAAGCGTATACGCTGTGCAGATGTCATGCATGGCACATTGGACCAAGTCCTAGACCAATTTGCCTCGAGTCATGGAAAGAAGCTAAGGAAAATGCGCCGTTCAATAAACAGAACGATCGAACAGGAGATAAACGAGCGAGGCCTGTCAAGAAGAACTACATGTTAAGTTTGCAATAAATCTAGCCACTAAGCAGTCTAGCAATAGTGTGACACTTAATGGGCGCCAATCTGAACGACTCTCCAAGTCGAATAGCAAAAACTGCAAGTGAGCACTCCAACTAACCGAAGTTCAAACTCCAAAGTCCGAGCTGGCAAGCCACATCATTATCAAGAGATGGTAATAGCGTGCCTTCGATATCTAAAGAAAGGGGATACGAAGCAAGTCTGACAGTGCAGACAGCAATCAAGCTCATTGCTTATGATCGGATGAGCTGCAGTTTGCTCGCCTATGGCATTAGTCTATCCAAAGGCAATCATCGTTGCAAGTTGCAGCCAAAAGGACTCGTGAAACACCTGTCTGGGCCAATCTTGTAAGCGGCTCCTCTTTGGCCTTAATAAGCTCGGAACGTGCCACCAACCGCGAAATGCGACTGATGCCTAGGCAAGCTTGTCAGGAAACAAGTCACAAACGTGCCTCACTTATGGCCCTAGCACCCAACTGAACACCAGCATTGTCAAGAGAGAATTACAAATAACTTGTACTTAGAAATTATTGCAATTATTGCTTACCGATTGTGTGAGGCCGAGCAGTTAGTGTTGATGAGATGACCCCCTTAAAATAAAAAAAAGTTCAGTTAGTTGAATAAAACAAAGAACTTGTGTTCGATTTACCTGATTTAAGGTTATACTTCTCGTCGTTGGCATCAGTAAAGAAGTAAGTCTATTATAAGTAATTACGAAAAAAAGTAATTAGTAATGTATAGTGACTGATCCAATCAAGCGAAGTCACTTATTGAAAGACCTAGACAAGTGCTTCATGTGCGGGTGAAGACTAATCGGAACTGAAGCCAAACGAGGATAAGTGTGCAGCTGGGAGGTGAATTCAAGGATGCTCGACAAGCAGATGTTCTTGTCTAAAACTAGCAAAGGACCTAACAAGAGGACGGGCTTGTGCTCAATTGGCACACAATGCAAGTTATTTACCTCGATCACTAATTGGTTTCACTCAGTCCACTAAAAACAACTTGTGCTAACAGCGAAATTCGGGTTTTTAGCACAAATAGCACACACGTGTTAATGCAGTGTGGCCATTGGCTAAAATGATTTACACTAGCATGCAAAGTAACCACTCAGTGTCTCACACCAGTCAGTGAGGTACAAGACAAAGTGTCCAAAGTGAACAAAACCATGAGTTCAATTATGCCAAGCTATTGTTTTGCACGAGTCATCAATTTGACAAGTGTTCTTTTGTGCGGGTGCACTCGCAACAGAGCATTTGCCGACCTAGCCAGTTCATTGCAGAATAAATGCAAAATCCGACACTTGGCGTTCGATTGTCCGGGAAGGCAAAAAAGCACATTTGGGCAGAGGCAATTTAAAATGCAATAAACTGCCTAAGAGTAGCCTATTAATAACAGAGCAGAGAGGGAGATGGCAAGAGCGCGGTTTCAGTTTCAGCACAAAGCTAAGGTAAAGGCAAACACCATTTGTGCCTGACGATTCGTGCGTATTAGTAGCTGACGAGACGGGCAGACAACTCGCCTAGCTAGCCATTCCAGTGCCACTCAACCGGCCGAAATGAGCAGATATATCGCTCTAGGCAGCACAGGTCAAGAATTCGATGACTGACCCTCTAATTTAGCTGTTGACGCCAAGAATGATAGCAAACAACATCGACTACTGGATTTACTACTACGACTAAAGAAAATTGCATGACCGATCCTGGAGGGCCATCAATTGGTTCACTGCAGATTGATCACTGATTGAGTGGGTGATAGGGCAATAGGCATGAGCCTCTAATGGCGGCTAGCAATGTCGGTTAAGTTTCGCTCGTAAGCTAACGACCAGTTGATCAACGGAAAGTGGAGTAAAACAGTTGGTGAGAGAATGTGTGACTGTAAGAATCCTAGTAAACAATCAAGAAAGCGCTTGTTTGCATTAAGATCGTTGTTATATGCCTGGATTAGCTATTCGGGACATTCCCAAGCTAACGAACTGCTTTGTGCTAACGTTCGATTGATGTGTTATCAGTGCAAGCAGACACTGGCAGTGCTTTACCAAATGTTCTCAAGTAAAGTGAACACAGCACAGTGCACTACCGACACTTGTTGATCAGCAGTGTTACTGCATGCAAAGCCACCAGTGACCATCAACATCAACATGGACATGAACAATCAGAGTGTGCTTGTTTGCAGTTGATCGTTCACACACAAGGCAGATGCTACTGGGAGGAGAGCGAACGCACCTATTAAGTGCTTCTCTCAGACCCACTGCCAGTCAGGTACGGAACAGCGAAATTATCTCTGACCGTGATTATTGATAAATCGAGACAAAACAAACATGCGGAGATAAGTGAGGTTGTCCCACTGCGAAGGAAACATTCAAACAGACCAAGTCAATTTGCCAATTCAAACAATCTTACTGGCACAGAACTGATTGGCGTCGATGCGAACGAACAAATGCAGTGAACAATCGATCATGTCGAACTAAACAAAGCAGCTTGAAACAATGACGGCACCAATCAATAAGCACAGACAAACGTAATCGCAATTTGGACAAGACCAATTTGCCACTCTTACCGACATAACCACAAATGCAAACTATAAACAAACAATCCAACCAGTGGCCACTGGCCACAAATGACAGCATATGCATACCACGGGACAAATGGCACGGAAAGTACTGCCAATTAACGTGATAACTCACATAGAACAGACCGGTAATTAGCGGGAAGAGCACAAGTGGCGACAAATGGACAAAAGTGCTTAACGAACCCATCCAAAGACTGACCACACTTCGCGGCACGCTTATGGACAGCAGCACGTACGAAACAGGATGCGTGTGTCCCCCTTACCATTCGCAAAATTACTCCTGAATGAAGGTTCAATTATGACAGAGATGACTAGTGACACTTGCAGGTATTTATATTTTTATATTTTGTTGATGCGACCATACGTACTCGAATTCATAGGTCCATTATCCATAGTGGCCAACTTTAATAAATGAACGAACCTTATCAAGAGAAATCCTGAAAAATTGCACGTGGTTTGACATAATTAGTGCACTTGTGTACAAATAGAGTTGAGCACCTTGAGTAATAGAGTGGATTGGCGGGAAAAAGTCTCCCACGCTCCCAATCAAGTGAGGACATAATGAATGATACGAGTGAGTGCACTCACTCCGCTCACCAGTCAGAGGTTATCGTTTCGTTTGTAATAGCTTACAGAGCTGCAGTTACACAAGATCAATGCAAATCGAACAGATTATGTTTTCTCACACAAACAAGTGCCAAATGACAATCGAGCCATCGGTGTCCAATGAACCGTTGTAACGAAGCAAACACAGACAGCATTAATTAAGGCGGTGATTCGGTGGGAAATGACCAATTCGCTCGACTATGGCTGCGATGGCTAATTAAATAATCCGCCGTTCTAGTCAAATTAAGCAATTGCCATTCGATATAGTTAGAATGTTGAACTCTATGACAAGTAGTTCGAATGTAATTAGCAACGTTAATAGGAGCAAATTGTCACTTGTCTTCAACTAAAACTTCTCGTGCTTTATAGATTCACACTTGGTCTACAGATTGCCAGTATGAGAATGTGACCAAATCGTCTTACAAGACCAAGATGACAATCAACTTTTGCTGTGAGAACTTCTCGGTGAGAATCGAGTTGATTCCCGTTCCCTTCATAATAGTGCAAAATCCTGCAATGTGTGTGTGACCGAAAACACTTTCTCACCTCGACTAGGTTAATGCTAGGTTGTGAAAGATTCACTTGTGAAACATTTCTAGCACGTGAACCCTCTTGGGACGTACGCGTGTACCAACAAAGACACTGATAAAGCAAATAGAACATAACTTGTAAAACTCAGTCAAAGACATCATGGAGTAAGTTTTTAATTTGTGCTTGAACTGCTTTTCTTATCTTGCTAGACGAGCGCACTTCATAAACAAGCAGATCTGCTCGAGCACAGCTTAGTGGTAGCGGAGGCAATACAAGTGTCATGCAGTGAGGACATCGAGCTCTGAAGAGCACTACGAGAGCACAAGATTCATGCAGTCTAGACCAGAGCCAACTGAGGCAAAAAAGTAAGCAATTTTGCGACCGTGGTTTGCATTGACCATGTAGTGAGCAGGCAAACTGCGAACTGGCAATGCACGCTCATGGTGACACACAATACACTGCAATACTAAAAGCAATATGATCGAAACGAGAAGCAAGAGAATGCCTTGCTCAGTCTCCTCTTGAGTCCCCAAGAACAACTTCGCATGCCATGCACGTTCGGAGCTTTGAGAAACACAATAAATCGGGGAAAAGAAGAATAGGCTGAATGAACAGTTAACCGAACAGTCAAATAGGACCGATCAGAACATGCCCGAGAGTAAGGGGAGCATAATTGTTAGAGGTTCGTGTGTTAGATTTAATTTGTTGAGCAAAAAATAGGCACAGGGAAGCTTTGGAGGCATACGACCACAGTAGTTGATGGCATTTGACATAAGCAACAGGCAACCCTGGCAAGCTTGCCAATTGAGGCCCGACACACAACACGTGCACTCTTCACTGGACTGGGGGTAGTTTGCATTCCGACCGTGACCTGTAAGTTCAATAGGAAAGGTGCACAAGCTTACATTGTAAATTGACGAGGGCAAATAGTGACTGCAGTCATGAGGTCGGCTTGTGCTTCTTCTGAGCCTTGACAGTTGTTGACCGATACGATTGCTGAGATTGAGAATGACGAGCTCTTAAGCAAACAAGTGAAGTCACTTTGAATCGATGAACAGATTAAGAATCAACCAACAGAGTAAACTGAAAGAATGGACGAATGAATGACATTGCAAGTGTCATGAGTGAAATGGTAAACTATCGATGGCCAACAAATACGAACTGAAGGGAAGATGTGAAACTCATTCAATGCATGTGGCCATGGGCTAGTAGTCTGGCTGAATGCCTGGGTAAGATTTGGTTTTTTGTCACTCTACCAAGCGGAATGATTCA
Source organism: Rhizoglyphus robini (assembly GCA_023373905.1). Classification (NCBI taxonomy): domain Eukaryota; kingdom Metazoa; phylum Arthropoda; class Arachnida; order Sarcoptiformes; family Acaridae; genus Rhizoglyphus; species Rhizoglyphus robini. The sequence continues at coordinate 3,533,711 of JAKIJQ010000001.1, read as the reverse complement.
AAGCATCACACAGCAAGGCACCAAGGCCACACAGAAGTGAAACATGAATTGACACGTCAACTGTCAAAATGTCTAGTTACCCCCAGCAAAAAATCAATACAATAAATTCTTGCCTGTTTGTTAAAGAATAGTAGCTCTCGGGCTCAAACAAACTCGTCGACAATCTAGAATACAGCTTAACTAACAAGCTTGTAAGCTCATTTGGAATAAATCAACCAAACAACGCTCTCATTTCTGTGGCAAACTCAGCCAAACCAATTACAAATTAGCTACCGGCAATTCGTGCACGGGACATGGACAGCTGTGTAGCAGTGAACAGACGCATCGGCACGAATTTGTCCTTAATGGAATATGAAAGCGTGATTCACGTCTTGTAATTAGACGAGAGGTTATAGAAAAATCAAATTATTGGCAACAGAGCACCTAGTCATTGATTATGCATGTAGCCATTGACCAGCTGTACACTGTACAGTAAGTCACAGTAAAGAATCGATCACTGACCAAATGATTCTAGCGAGTAGCTGACACGACATTACCGTAACACGAAAATCACCCAGGCCTAATTATGTATTACATTGTGTTGAGCGTGAGAAAAGATAGTTTCCCAAAGCATGTAATAGAGAAAACGTGCAACAGGCGTGAAAAGTGAAATGGAACTATCGGTGGTTACATACCTGATTCTTAGCCAAACGAAACCAAGTGTTCAGAATCACTTCGAGTCTTGATTGGTGAAATATCCGTGTTGTCTTCACACTGATAAATATGTCGTTGAGCGACAGATTGACTTTGGGTGATATTTGCTTGAGATCATTTATTAAGGCAATTGAAGGCACATTTGAGTTTACATTTTCAGTTTGTCCTGACGCTTCGAAAAGAGCTGTCCTTAACACTACCTCATTTGAGACATGCTTTAGTTGACGATTGCGATACTTGTTCACAAGATTAGGTGTTCTGTCACTGCCACTATGCAAACTCGACGATTGATCACTTTGATTTGTTGAATTTGATGTTTCATTGTTTGGTGGGGTTGCCGTCCAGACGACCAAAAAAGAGACATAAACTAGACAAAGGCACAGAACTGTCGTCTGAATTGCACGACGAAGATTGCGTTGCTTCATCTCTGCTTCACTAACGGTATCGTCAAACAGGGGCAAAAGCATTCAATGAGTTGGTCAGCACGCCACAAGCATAAACATAATCAACTGCCTGGTCCTGACCAGATATCATTGCGGCAAACGACAAAATAGCATTGAGCCCATGGAAGAAGCAGCCGAGGCTGCATGAGGTACACAGCGCGAATGAAGCTTCGAGGCAATCGGTGGCCGAGTTCGAAGACTCGAACTGAGATATGAGAGAGCCCGCCCAGTGCCACTGTGGCTCACAGAGACGAGGGAAGAGCTGACAAGTTGGCTCAACTGGTAGACCGCCTAGTCTGTGTTGCACCGCGCACTGCCATTTGTTCATCATTCATTAATAATTATATTGTGAGGGTGATCGAGAGATCGTCAATACTCGGCAACCATCATCTGGCAATGGTCGCATGACATACACACACTTGACCACTGGATAGCACTTGATTTTCTTTTGAATGTGCACAATAATAATTATGCTATAATTGCTTTGAAACATATCCAAGCAAGTATGATTAGCAATATCATATGGTACTTATTGAATAAATTTACGAACAAATTAAGAAATAAGAATCTTAATATGCACAGATGGAATAAAATAAACACTTTATTGACTTACATTAGTATTTTGTATTTTATTTTGTATTTTAGTTAAAGCATAGTTAGTCATGCATTTACAAATATTTAAATTTTTTATGAATGAAAGTTATTTTCAATTTTATTAAATAGCTTAATTATAACTTCAATATTACTTAGAATTGTTAACAAATTAAATTTCTGTTTTATGCATCATAAAATCAAATATTGTTGTTGATATAGCTTTAGAGCATATTCGGATGTTTGCAAATTGCGCTACTTTTAATTTCCAGAAATTTTTCTTGTTTGGCAGTGTAAACATTTTCATACTCTATTTACATGTATCAAGTATGAAGTTCTGTAGTGTATTTTGGTCAATTATTTCACTGCTTGTACTGGTCATAGCATGTCTTTACAGTTGGTATCAGCAAAAATATATCTCTAAAAATGACATATTTCTAGAGAAGATCAATGTTGTCATATTTGAGTTTGAAAATTTTCAAAACGATCTATTTGGAACCGTCGAAAGTTTTTGCAAATTTTTTCCAAATGTGCACGTTTTCAGTGAAACTTTAATCTATCCACCGATTGACTTTTCACGAATTTCAAAATGTAAGATTAAAGTAATTGAAAAGCAAAAATCACCATCTACTTCATTCAGTGATCTCAATCCAGAATTATTGATCAAGAGCACATTTTTATTGTTGATTCCCGATTCTACCAGAATTGACGACATCTCCTTGTTTTCTTCCAAATGGTCAATATTTACTGAACTTTTAGAACAGTCAAAAAGTGATGCTCTAATTTTTCCCATTTACTCACATAAAGATGAATTATTCAATGTCACATGTAAGCCCATTTCTTTTGACATCAAGAGATGGGCTTTTCACTACGACTGGAATAGCAATTCCTGTGAATACTATAGCCCACTCGGATTTGTTGTTTTCATTAAGACACGCTCCTTCTTCAAATTACATCAACCGTTTAGTTTGCCATTTATGAAGTCTTTCTCAATCCAGTCCCACATTTCGAATCTTTCCACCCAACTAGTAATTCAAAAAATATTTATTTCTGGAAACAATTTATATTCCACTGAACGCTTACGATCTAAAAGTATTCAATTGGAAAATTACAGAATTAGTCAGTTATATCACGATTTGGGTATAAAAATTGTACACCATTTGGACAACTCCACAGAATGGTTTGGATGCAATCGACACACAACTCGATGTTTCGGCACCATTATAAACGATATTCCCGATTATTTAATCAAGAATCGCTGGACGCCTCCATGTTGCCGAAAAAATCTTGAAATAACCGGGCGTTATGTGATTGCATTACTGGATAAATCTAGAGTTCGTTATTGGCTTGAAGGAGGTTCGCTGTTGGGGGCTGCTCGAAATGGCGCCATAATCGAATGGGACTATGACATTGATATTGGTATTTATCGAAACGACGCCGAGAAACTTCCAATTCTTAGTAAATTACTTTCTGGTGAACCTGGCATGCAAATCGAAGATGGCCAAGGCTTTCTCTGGGAAAAGGCCATCGAAGGAGATTTTCTTAAGGTGCACTTTAGCCGAACAAACCGAATACACGTTGACATATTTGCTTTCGAAGCGATCAATGGCACAATGACGAAGAACACTTGGTTCGAGGACCATCCTCAAGACATGCCTTTTGCTGAAAATTATCTCATCCCATTGACGCAGATAAAATTTATCGGAATCATGGTTAATGCTCCAAACAATGTAAGGCAGTTTTTGGAAATGAAATTTGGAAAAGGTGCCATTGAAAATCCAAAATATCCCCGAGATTTGATGGGTTCGGATTTTAATTAAAATAAAGATGTGAAAATGAAAATAATAAAATCACAGAGAAAATTAAAGTGCTCAAACTAGAAAAGTACCAATTAAAGTTATATTTGCTAAACTAAGTCCAATTAATTTAAGAGTTTTCTTCTTCTTTGACGTTTCCAGAAATAACGGCACCTCTTGAGTTAGTTGCCATCATGGAATCAGTGTCAGAATTCACTTTATTTTCATACAGCAAAATATTAAGCATTTCTTCGTAAATGCGTGCCTCAGGAAATTCGACCTGCAATTGAATTAAGATTTATTTTTCGAGATGTCAAACAAACAAATACCTTAGTATGCTTTTTATCAGTAGCATAAACGATAGACGTACAGCAGATTTCAGCATCTTTCTTGCCATTTCCATAGAAGGTCCAACAACAAATTTCGTTACTGCATACGATGTCTTTCATAAAGAGGACTCGATTACTAAATTTCAACGATAATTTATCAAATAAATCCAAATTTTTAAGTAAATTTTCATCGGACGTGCTTGTGTATGAATATTTGTTGTTATGTCGATTTATAATTAATTTCACTGCAGGTTTGTTTGAAGTTGCCATCAGCAAGGCTTCTTCATTCTTAGACTTGATCAACTATTACAAACGACCATATCAATAAAATGAAAGTATTTCAAAATAACATACCGGTACGGAACAAATTGGTTCTAAAACTTTAGTTTCTTTCCATTTTTCTAAAGCAATTTCGCAGGCCAAAATTAACTCTTGAATTAAATAATATTTAGCTTCCACCAACAATTCTTGAAGTTCTCGTTGATTTTCAGGAAGGGGAACAGATCCATCACGTAGAAAATTAAGAATCGTTCCAAAGTGTCTACCACATCGGTCAATGAGAACCCAGCCTTTAGAAAGCACAAATTTAAAAAATGAAAAGTTACCATCAAGCGTAACTGACCATCATCATCTTTAAGCACTTCCATTCTACCGCTGAACATGGCACGAAGCATAGAATCAGTTTTAGTCAAAGTACCGATAGTGGTATAATGCTATAAGGAAATATTGGTTAGCTTAACTAATTAGGATAGTTCCAAACAACAAACCAAAGTGCCCCCAACGTTGAGCTTGCAGTAATCGCTAGTCTAAAAGAAATCATGTCAATATGGCAAAATAGACGGAAGCCCGAAAAATAACCAAAACTTACAGCGCCTGCAATAAATTTCTTCTGGTCATCCATTGGTTCGTGATTCTGCTAAGCTATTTGAAAGGCAAAAAGCTTCGATAATCTGCCGTGATTCAGATTGTTTTGTTGGGAAGGATGCAGAGCATCAGTGTAATCAGCTAATATGAGCACGAGAAGAGTACTAACACTCTCTAAAATGGCTTTTATTGGCTGTCAATTCGAATCAGGAGAGAAATGAAATGAGGGAAGCCTGTTTAGAAAATACATGAAAAGAGAAACATTCGACTGATTTGTCACAACTCACAAGGTGGCGGTTTAATTTTAAAAATCAGTAATTTTATTGTATTAAACTTGCTTAATGAAACAAATTTATTGATAAAAATAGTTTTACAAATGTTAAAAATTTTTCTATATATACACGGAGAAAACTGTCATCGTGTATCAATTGCAAGTACTAATAAAAAATAGTTAAGAGATATAATTAGGATTCTTGCGCAAAATGACAAAGCCTTCCAAAATCGGAGTGATAGGCAAGTACTCTTCGGTAGCCAGTTCGGCACGTTCACCAATTGAAAGGAGCACCGGAGTGGTGTGAGTTTGGAAACCAGTAATGGTCTTAGGCTTGCCAGCTTGTCCTACAATATCCACAGCTTGACCAACTCGTACAGGTACCGGGAGTGGGCTCAATTCTTCATCAAATGTGATCAGCATACGAGGTTGAATAGCAGTCACTAAGTAATAAAGTAGGTAGTGTGCCTTTAAGATGGTAAATTTGGGATCAAGTAAACAAATTGAAGTGATGAGTAGACCAGCTAGAGCTGTAGGAAGCAGCAGTTGACGATCAGAATGAAATGGAGATAAAGTAAGGGTGCCTTTGCCAAGATGCGTTAGTCCTTGAGCGAGGCGAACCATAAAAAGACAATTCTGCTCTTTAGCATGGTACTGGGCCAACTGACGTAGCATGGTGGCAAGTCGCGCATTGTTGGTTCCTGCACCAATCAAGCCCATAGCAAATATAGCATTACAAGCAACTTCCACGTCAGAGTCATGACTAAATTTGCTTAAGGTTTCCAAAAGGTTCAATTTAGGATTTGAAATCGAGGTGAGGGCTAATGCAAGAGGAACTGCACGTTTCACCATAGAATCTCCATAACGAAGCAAATGTCCGAAAGTTCGGAATGCCATGTCACAACTAATATCTTCAGCCATGGCAATCAAGCCAATGCCAAGAGTAGCAATTGCTTGTTGAATATTAAATTCGGAAGAATCGTAATTTTTCGAACTTTTCTTTGATGAAGAACTTGCGTTACTGGTACTACTTGAAGAAGTTGAGCTACCTGAGCTGGTTGAGCTACTTGCAGTACCTGAAGCAGAAGTGGCTGCTGCATCTTCACCTTCTTTGGTGTTAGAAACAACATGCAAAAGCGATTGAATTTTAAGCACATTGCCAGTAGCAGCATAGGCACAGATTTCAACAATAGTTTTGGCCATTGACTTGAATTGTTGATTTTGAATTACTTCAAGTGCTTCAATAATTGCATCACTGCTATTTTGTTTTCCAAGAATACACAACCCCAAAGAAAACGGAAGAAAACGAGCAAAATAATCCTTGACATCGAGGTCAGATTTCTCAATCAGAATCTGAATGATACTTGTTGTTACTTCACTGTTTCCAGAACCAACAGCAATAAGACCACAAGAAATAGCCGTAACGCCAATTACTTCAATTGTTGACTTAGAGTCAGTCAAAACTGGAAGAAGAGTAGCAAGTAAATCTGCACGGTTGCTACCTGCGTAAGCAAGTCCGAGACCAAGGATAGCCCCAATACGAGTAGTCATCGAATTGTTGGTGACATAGTCTGCAAGTAAAGCAAGTGCAGGGTCGCAGTCGTTACGAACGCCGCTGTTGACAATGCCACAAGCAAGAAGAGCGCCTGCTTTGATGTTATCTTCTTTAGAGTAAAGATATTTATCAATTTGTGCTAAGCCGCCATCAACATCCCACAAAAGAATTAATCCAAGAGAAGCAGTAGCACTAAACATTCCAAGATCTTTGTTCTTGTATAGCCATTTGTTGCCATCATCATTTAGAAGAATTTTATCCTTTCCAAAGCCAGCATTCACAAAACCGTTAACAAAGGAAGAGGCTAAATTAGATCGGGCAGAATCGACGTTCATGCTTGAACTATAAAGTCGAGATTGTGTTTCAAGATGGGTTTTATAAATATCGTCTGGTGTTTTCGGTTCCATAATATCTAATTCACGAGCAAGAGTTAAGAAGTGCGTGTTAAGTTGGGAGTTGGAAGCAATATCCAGCAAGTCTTGATCCTCAATATCAAGCACAATTTGTTGACGGCCGATCATAAAAGCAATCTGCTTTTGAATAGTTTGATCGTCATTGGCCTTATTGAAAATTTCTTGAACGGTCTTGGTATCTTGCAGTTGCATTGCAACACGAGCCGCTTCAGTAAGCTTGTTGAATTTCAAAAATATTTTCAAAATAGTTCTCAATAAATTGGTGTTATCTGGATCTGGCAAAAAAGGTACAACGCTGCGTAAGTATAAGCAAACTTTTTGACACAAATCTTCATTGTCAATGTATTTTTCCAGAAGATCAAGATGCTCAATTTCAATAAGCAAATCACAAGATTCGGCTTCAGCATTGTGACGCATGTTATAAGGAATAATTTCTTCAACCAGTTTCATAAGACTGTCTTTATATTCACCCGAAGGTTCGGTAGTTGACTGAAATTCTGAAGCAATTTCGCCAGAGATATGACGAACATATTCGTGCCCCCAAGAACCAATCGATTCAAATGCGCTACCGATTAGACGGTACTTAAGTGCTTCGCCATTAGTCTTATGAGAATCGGTGTTAATGGTCATAGCCAAAATTGATATAATATCCGCCAAAAGATATTTTGTTTCAGGAGTCGGTAATTTATCATAGAAAGATTTAAGAGTTTCATAGTGAGGACGCAGAAACTTAAGTGGCTTAGGAACCGATGTCATTGAAGTTGTGGAACTCTTGATTTGAGTTCTCAATGCTTCCAGCGCAGGAATATAAAGCGACGCATCAGATTCCTCGAGACGATGAACATAAAGTTCCAATTCTTCTTGAAGAGCTTTGTCTTCCTCACTAAGCTCTTCGACAGCAACCAATTTTTCATCAGCATTTTTCTTGTCTTTGCCAGTCTTTTCATCACCGGCCTGGGTCTTTGAATTTTCTTCTAGCTTCATGATTGAGAAGAAACAAATAAACAAGTGAAAACGGGACTGAGGTCAGAAATGAAATGAATTGAAATAAGCGGCTTGGCGAAGTCAAGTCACATCTCAAACTGCTGATTCACTGACGGCATAACAACTTGCATTTCTGCCAAACAATGACCAGCTCAACTGGTTGGGTGAAAATAGCGGTTCGCTTTAGTATCTTTTTGTAGGGCTTTTACACTTATTCTGTTAAACAAGAATTTTGTTATCTAAAGTAAGTAAGTAAGTAAGTAGCAACAGATATTCGTTTAAACTGTAATCCGAATATTTTTCTCAAATCCACTGAATAGAAATTCAACAATAAGGAATTTAAACAAGTGGACTATTTCAACTTTAAAAATAAGGCAAAATAATAAACCTAATGTTTAAATAGTGTTGTGTCAGCTGATCAAAGTTTCGTAATTTTCATGTATATTACTGAATTTTTAATTATTGAACGTGAATTTTGTAATTTTAATTTGTTCTATTATACACAATGCAAGGTGGTCAAAAGCAATACGGACTGATCAAACTGTCAAAGAATGCTTCTGTTTCAAAACCTTTAAATAAACCATCTATCTTTGCTGAGTCAGACTCTGATTCTGAATCAGAATCTACATCCATTCCACAATTCCAGTCTTCAAATGTACGCAAACAGGCCGAATCTAAAATATCACAAGCAATTGAACAAGATCCTAGTATCTTTCAATATGATGAAGTATATGAAGAAATGAAAAGTGGTGAAAATAAGAAAACTAAAGTAATCTGGTTATTTGTTAGTAAATATAACTAACTAATTCTTCCTTTTGTTAGAATGTAATTGAAAAAAAGTCTCGTTACATTGGTAATATGTTAAAAAATCGAGTATTGAGGGAACAAGAAGAAGAGCTTCGTTCTGAAAGAAAAATACAGAAAGAAAGAGAGATGGAAGGTGATCAATTCAATGACAAAGAATCATTTGTTACTCCCGCATATGTGGAAAAGATGGAACAATTGAAAGAAATTGGCAAAGCATTTGACAAACAAGATAAAATTGAGAAACATCTTGATGTGACCAAACAAGATAACATACATGGCATCTATCGATATTTATACAAACATGCCGATGATAATCTTTCAACAACTGAAAATGGTATGTTTTAATTCACATTGACTCATATATCAGTTTTATTTATTTATTTTATTTTACAGAAAATAACGAAGAGCAATCTGTAAAATTTAACAAAAAGCCTACAAATCAGAAAAAGAGTAATTTAAGGGAACGTAACCTAAGTGAAGATGAAAACGAAGATGATGAAAACGAAACTACAGATCATATTGAAACTAGCATTGACATACAAGTCGATAAAAGTGTAAAAACTGACTTAGAAATTGAAAATAAAAATGAATTGAAAATATTAGAGAAACAAGATTTGAACGACCAACCAGAAGCATTATCTGAACTTAAATCAAAGAAAATCGACGAGGCAATCGAGTCGACAAATTCTATCGAAACAGAACAGAAAGAGCCTGAAAAGAAGCCAAAAATCGATAGAGCCGAGTTAATTAGACGAATGTTTACCAAAAGGACAGTAGGTGAAGCTTTTGAAGAGGCCCAAAAGCGTTATCTCCAAAGAAAATCATTACAAGCATGATTTTTGTAGCCCATGATCTTCTCTATTATGATCGGTTGGTTTTGCAATTTGATTGCACTTGTAAATTCCATAGAAGCTACATTTTTGTTTTTGAAGTCATTACTAAATAATTGACAAATTAAAAGTTAAGATTCATTTTATTGAATAAAATAATCTTAAAACACTAAAATGAGGCATCCTGTACAATAACAAACAAAATAAATAAATAAAAAAGTTATCAATCTTACGATTGATAAGCAAGATCGATTAATCTTAAACTTGAGTCCATTGAGTAGGAGCTTGAAAACGATGTGAGTGAGGTGGTCTGTTTAATGGCTGTCCTGTTTGTTGAAAATTATTAAATTACTGATAAAGACGAGTATGCCATTATCACTTACCATTGAGAGGATTGATTGAGGTGCCGTTTGGCATTTTGGCATTAGTAGTTGAGGTATTGTAAGAGTTTCGAATATCATTGCTCTTGGTATTTGAGGCATTACTAGAAGAATTTGCAAGTTTAGAACTCACAGGATTCTTTAAACGGAAAACTTTGAACACATTTCTGAATTTAGATAAAGGACTAAGCTTAGAAGTCGAATCACTGGAGTTGCCTTTGCAAACAGTAGATTTGGTTTTATTATCCGAATTAGTTTTTGTTGACTCGCTGTTATTTGATTGCTTAACGTTTCCAATTTGAGCGTAAATATTTTCTTTTGGTTCAACAGTAGTAACAGGAGTAAAGTTGGAATTATTAGAATTAGGGACAATGCTATTAAATTGTTTCGAATTGTTAGGCACTTTAAAACACATCGCCCTGTTTGAATAGATACTTTCGTACGTCTGATTTGGTGGTTTAAAGTTTCCTTGTGAAATTGAACTTGGCGTAGGTGGTCCTCCGTGACAACTTGCAGGAGTATTAGATGTAATCAGATTAGACGAACGTGGAGGTAAAAAAGGTCTTGCAGAAGTTCCATAAATTGGCTCAAAAAAATTTTGCTGCAAAATTATTGGTTTCGCTTGATGATATTGAAAATGCTGATTACCGAATAAATCGATTGGATATTGAGCAGCACCGTTAATAAATGCAAAGCTGTCAGGCATAGGAGTTTGAGAATTTTGATTTGAATTAATTGAAATCATAGACCTTGGAAAAGATTTTGATGATAGTGAATTGTTATAGATTGAGTTAGAATTGGAATTATCGCAATACTGGCGCTTTAGTGTTGGCTCAGCTTTGATTTGAGATGATGGCTCATTTGACGAAATAAATGCTACTTGATCTGGCAGTACCAAATTTGGTGAAGATAAGTGGAATTTGCGGGTCCCAAGTGGTTCATATATTGAACTATTGCCACCATAGTTGTATCGAGAATTGTTCATGTGAATAGGAATAAAACTAGATTCTGTGTTAGTCTGTCTTGGCTGCGCAACAGTTACAATAAGACGCCCTTCGGAAGTCCGGACAATACAAGAGTCATCCATTATATGTTGATATGTGCGAGGAGGTTTTGGTGGAGCATTTGGCAAAGAATCGTCCAAAGAAGGAGACTTAGTCCGTTCTCTAAAGTTTTCCGGTCGTTGAGGTATTCGTGAATAAATAGAATTGGTATTCATTGCTTGACTTTGACTGAGTGAGCGAGATGTACTTCTTTGAACAGATTCAGGTTGAGTTGATAATCGATTACTAGAGAATTTTTGATTTGCCTGCATTGCAGAAAATCCGGAACGAACAGCATTCAATCGACTTTCATTTTCCAGAAATGTATTTTTTATATTTTGAAGTTTGTGAGAAGTTAGGTCAGAGTTGTAAACTTTGACTGTAGTTGCTTCATTACTGGAATTGTTTGAATTCGCTCTATCCTCTACAAAATCCTGTACTCTATTCTCGTTAGCAATTTTATCGTCTTGAAATGTCAAATTGCCAATCGAGAAATGTTTCTTATAGACGCTTAATTTGGCAGCACTCAATGTATAACTTTTACTTTTTCTATTTTGAGCATTTGACTGGTTTATTTCTAATTGAATATTAAAATTTAAGTTTCGAATATTTTCTTTTATACTCTGACTCCTTTGCAATTTTGAAGAACGATTTGTAGAGGCTTCCTCCTTTGTTCTAGACAAATCATTACTTGACAATGAAGGATTGTCAAATATAGCCTTTAATTTGGCAATGCTTGGTCTGCGAATAACAGTAGCCTTCCCTACAATCTTCTCATTGTGCCTTACTTCGTCGTTAGAATCCAACATTGAGTGAGACCGATGCAAATGAGCATTTAGAGCACAGTTTTCTAAACTTTGATTTGCTTTTTGTTCGACAAGGTTCGCATTTGAGGGAGGAATCTCCAGAGAAAGAGTATTTTTTTTCTCAGTGGGATTTTGTTCATCTAAAGAATGTACCGAAATTGAAGATTCGTCGTCTTCGTTATTAAGAACTTTGATTCCTAAAGGTTCTCCATCTCCGTCAATATTTTCGTATGTGTGAGTGTCAATAAGTTTTAGATGCTGTTCAAACAGAGTAGAAACTGCTTTGTAACAGAGAATATATTGCTCCACAGTTTGTACCATTGAAGTTCGTTGTCTTCTCATATCTCTTATGATTTCAAATAAGCTAAAGTCCTCGCGTAACTTTCCACTTCGAAGAAGAGCCCAAACATAATCAATACTACAGATTGTTCCAGTTCGGCCACATCCGGCACTACAATGCACTAGAATGGGCCTTGATTCAGTAGATTGCACATCTCTCATAAGTCTGACTAATTCGATGATTGGGTGAACTGAAATTGGCACACCGTGATCAGGCCAAGTGGTATAATGAAATTGACAAATAGTTCTTTCTTCGTTGTCTGCACAAACTCGGAAAGTACGAACAAGAAAATCCGGACAAACATGGCGCCATTTAACATGCTCAACTAAAAATGAAAACAAAATAACAAAAAACAATTTCAGGAAATTCACAAACCTGTAATATTTCCATATTGTTGTTTCTCATCAGGATTCAATGGCCAATAAGGTTCACATTTATATTTTCCAGCTTCTCGTTCATTACACGCCATAATAATAACAAGAACTTCAGTTTCCCAAATCATTCTCCAAAAGTCAACTAAAGTATTTGGAAGGGGGCCTTGAGATGCAATATATGCTCTTTGATTTCCGGAAGAACCACGAACATAGTTGGCATTAATGTAATCCGATCCGGGCACACCTGGATACTCAGAAAGTATAACTCGGCTAATGTCATCTGTAAAATAATATAATATAATCATGTAAGAAATTTTTAATAATAGCAAACATACATGGCAAAATATCTTTGTAGCGATTCTTTTTTCGATTTACATCACTTTGACCTTCATCCATGGGATAGTTGGAATCACTTTTTAACGATTCCGTAAGTTCCTTTAGTTTAATATATTCTTGGTCATATAAAGAGAGAGGTGGCGGTGTTTCCCGACCGGAATCCTTTATCTCTTTGAGTGCCGTAGTTTTGTCACGAGAACTGGACTCTAGTTTGTGATAGTGATCGAGGAAATTCCTCAATACCATCTTCAAGGATACTTTACCCATAATAAAAACAAAACGATGTCAATAATTAGTGGAATATATGAATTATGACAAAGCAAGAATTTGATTGTCTTCAAAGGTAATAATAATGCATTAGTAAGTTCATTTTTGAGCAGTAAGCAGCCAAATAATTTGGAGCAAAACAACAGCTTTGGTGAGGGCAAGTGTCCGTGCAGTGCATGGCTTTTTGTGACCCGTGAGGTCTTCAGCACCGAACGACAGCCACGAGAATAGCACTCAATGGCGTTGAGGCAAGGCACGAAAGAAGCTGCAGGCGACTGCGACCAGTCTTCAAAGCGCAACTGAAAAGTACACCGAACACAGACCAATGCAGACAAGCCTCGCATTCCTTTGTCGCGCCAACTATGCCGCGCATCTCACTGCTCACAAGGCTGCACTGCTTTGCCGCTCAATTCTCATTCAACTGAAATTGCTGCATTCTACGGATGAACCAAGCAAACAAACAAATCTCTGGTTAAATCTAGTTAACTCTTTCCATTGTTCACCATTACTTCATCAGGATTCAATGAGATTTTAGCCTTAACACATCAGCATTATTGAATTATTTAATCGCATTTTATGTGCTCCAACTTGTTGCACAAATTACACAGCAATACGTTGAACTGAAGAACAACTCTTATTTTATATTCCCAGATTGGCTACCATTTTTTATACTAGTTTTGTAAAGAAATTTCCGTTTGGTTCATTTTTCGAATAATCAAATTCAGAACTTTATTGAAAATCGTCTTTTGTTTTGACCCAAATCTCGTTCCAGATGGCTCGTTCGTCTATGTTACGTTATATATGAGTGGATTTGAACATTTGTTTACAATTTTGAGCATGTTTGCACATTACTTTTTTACTTGTCACATTTAATTTTAACTTAAATCCTAATTTTGTCTTTTGGAAGCTCTAGCTCTCCATAATGAATCCGTTAACGTAAGATTGTTTTATTTTTTTTCAATTTTATATTATTAAATTAAATTAATATATTTGTTTATTACAGCAACGTCAAGAATATTTCAAAATTAAGTGAGCAAGAGCTCAAAATGGGTGTCGATATAAAGAATTCCTGGCATAACATGTACAAAGACAGCGCTTGGATTTTTATTGGTGGACTAAGCTTTGATCTTAGCGAGGGTGACATAATTGCTGTTTTCTCCCAATACGGCGAAGTGGTCAATATTAATTTGGTGAGGGATAGGAAGACCGGCAAAAGTAAAGGCTTTGCATTTTTGTGTTACCAAGATCAACGGTCGACTATTCTGGCAGTAGATAATCTCAATGGTATCAAATTATTGAATCGGGTTACTCGCGTGGATCATGTTCAAGAGTATAAGGTTCCAAAGGAATTTGACGACATTACTCCAGAACTTAAAGAACTCTATAATCAAGGATGTGCACCGAAGCCGATTGAAAATCAAAAATCCGATCCTCCAAAAAGAGAAAGTATCAAAAAAGAAAAACGAAAATCACGTTACTCGTCTTCAGATGAGGAAAGCCGGAAGAAAGAATCAACAAGTAAGCATAACAAGAAAAATAAAAAACATAAGCATAAACATAGGCATTAAAGAAAATTATCCTTAATAATTCCTTTATTAAAAACGTGTTAAAAATGAGTATGTAAAAATTGCGACAATTTCAATAATAAGCCTATTTGTTTGATTCAGCCGATGCTATCTTGGCCACTTTGTAATACCTATTAAAGTATGATTAGTACGTGAATTTGTTAATCAAATGTGAACTTACTTGGGGGAAGAATATTTGCGTTGAATAGCTTGCTGTTGGTGATCATTAGCAAAAATTTGAAGCTTATTCAACTCTTCAATAAGAGTATTTCGATCATTTAGGAAATGAGCTACATCACCTTTGTCTCCAAGGCTTTGTTCATAATCGAAAGTATGGTGAATAAAATCATCGGGAATTTGTTCAATAACACCCAAATTTGTTGAGGCAATCAATATAGAGCAAAGAGCAATCTCGCTTGGGTAATACTTGAGAAAAGGAGTGCACTCCAAAGTGGACAAAAAGCAGAGATACTAAAGATAAAGATTAGCATTACACGTATTCACTCCAATTCTAAAACTTACTTTTGCGTAACAATAAACTCCCTTATCCAAAGCAAGGTCAGATATGTATTTTTCAAGAAAATAATTCGAGGTAGGAGAAGAAACTTCGAAGTCAAGAACTTCCAAGATTAATTTTTCCATCTTCAATATTTGCAATTTTGAAAATGAATCATCAGTAATATATACAAATTCTCCAATCTCAGGAGGGTAGATTTCTTCATATTTTGTAGCAATAAATAAAGCAGACGTTCCTAACAATTGAAATTCTTGTCGACTAATAGAATATTTAGACAAAAATCTAAAAATTAAACGTTAGTATCAATATAAATATAAATATGAGTATAAATGCAAAATGAATAGAAAGTACCTGTCGATATAATTTATAGCTAAAAACAAAGTTTCATCCTTAATGTTGTACTCATCGGAAACGTCAACAAGCCAGTCTACGAGAATGCTTCTCATTTTTGAGTTGATATGGGTCTGGTTATTCATATAAAATGGATCGGCCATATATTTTCGTTCTTTCTCAAGCATGTAAGGCAAAATTGAATCAGCATAATCCTTGAAAAGGTCAAAATCAGAATGAACTTGAGTGAAACTTATTTCAGATTGGTCGAGCACAGAATCAGAAAGTGAAGATTCCTCCTTTAAATCAACGGCCATGAACGAATCCTCGACACATTTGTTTTCTTTCTCGGAAACATCAGAATCGTATTTTTCCAAAGAGTCAATCAAAAAACTATTCAATTCCTTCTTGACTGCTTCAATATTGTCATCAAGGATTCTTTCATCGTCAATTGGTTGTGCAGTTTCTTGTGAAAAAATACCATCATCATAAATTTGAAAAGAATTGTCCTTGTAATTAATTCCAGCTGTTAGTTGGGAAGACTTGTGCGCCAAAACATTTTTCTGGTTAGCTATGATAAAATTTTCTTGGCCCTCAAAAGAGTTGACGCTGACTTGCAACGGCTTGTTGATATGCCGCGGATCCACATGTTTATTCTGGATATTCAAAGGAGCAAAAGCGCGTCGTTCAGCGTTAATATGGGCGCCAAAAGAGCGGGATTCATTGGCCATCTTGAAATAATATAAGTAGAGATGCACTAGATAAAAAAGACACAAAAATATGGCCACAGGTGAGATCAATGGAGCATTGTGGCCCGAAAAGAGAATGCGGCACAAGTGGCACCGACCGTTTCGCTATAAGTAGTGTGCAGCCAGCCACAATCACAACGGTGGTCACGCATTGAGCTTTCAAATTGTGCTTTGAGCGCACTTCACAGCCAATCACAGCTCCGCAAACGGTCAAACACAACTGCGCGCATGCGTGCCCTGAACAGACCTAGTGCATCAGTATTAATGTGTGCCGTACTGCGACCGTTGAGACCGTCACTGGCCGTTGGGTCGCGCTGTTGTGTTTCGTGTGTCTCACTGTCACACTGACTCCAATGCTCTTTTGACAACAAAAGCTTGCATATGATGGACTTTCAATCAAAACGAGACACTTAATTTGTTGCGCAAGTTAGTCTTATTATGCAACCTTAGGGTATGTTACATTTCGACTGTTCAAGCATTCTTTAAAATTATTTATATACATTTCTTTTTTCTTCTTTTTTTAATGTTGATTTTTTCAAGTTGTATAAAATTAATTGAACTTTTCTATGTAAATCGTAACTGGTAATTACCATTAATGGTCAACAGGCGCGATTGTTTCATGTGGTTTGTGATAATAATGAGTAAACTTACTCAGTAAAGGCTATCGTGAAATTAGTACATTGATGCTTCTTAATTTTAATAAAACTTGCCTCAACTCGTGTTTAATGGCCATCAATATATTTAGTGACCAGAATGGACAATCGTTAGTGTCTATATGTCTATGTTCTTGAATGCATGAGAGACCTTGTTCCTGGACCAAGTTTCCTGAGACACCCCATCACACTAGCATGACACCAGCCGTCGCCGCATCAATTGAGCGGGAGAGCAGATTGAGATGTCTGATGTGTTGCCTGATGCAGGATGGATCGTTATTATTTCACTGTTTCAATTGCGTCCAATTGGAACTATTTGAGAGAGACTTTCAAATTGGAAGGAGCTGAGGTCAGCGATCGATAAAGGCACAGAGTCGGCTGAGACTCCGTCAGGCGAAATATATTTATTTTAGAGGGTCCTGTTATTATTGTGCATTATGGCAGAGCTCCGAGTGGAGAGCAGCTATATCCATAGGCCACCATGAGGAACCCTCAGCCACTGGGCCACAACCACACTGCTGCTCTCATTGGAATAACTGCCAGTTGTACGGTAGTGAGCGACTTTTGTGGGCCTCGCTTTAATTCGAGCGATGCACTGTGGACGGACAGCAGTGAGCGAAATGTAAACGAGCCAACGAACTAAAAATTATAATGCGGACAAGAGACGAACGTTGCTGTCGACTCGACCAGATAGACGCCTGATAAGGGCAGGCGCACAGACAGGCGCAAGTGTTGCCGCACAATCCGGTGGATACATCAACACGCATAAATTGGGCCTCAATTCAACACATTCTCCAGAAGCGCGATTGCCGCCCGAGAGGCACTGGTCGTGCACACGGCAGTCTTCCATTCGAGTTCGCCAGTGTCGCAATCCATTAGCGCACCCCATGTCGACCCAAGTGGATCACATGTTTCGCCATCAGTCTCATCGGTGCACCTGTCTCGACCCCAGCGCTATCTCCAGCCATCAACGACCATGTGAATAGTTGACGTGTATTGGTTTGTGTCGGTCTGTTGCACGGTCTGGTCGGATTGACGAAGAACGAATTGCACCGAGGCTTTCAGTATTGTGTTGAGTCGGGGCGTGGTGTGCCCGAGTGTGGCCTGGGTGGGCACCCGAGCGACAGTCAACACCTAGTCATGTGATTGGAAGACAAATCGGGCCAACTGGCACAATGTTGCACCTTGTCTTCAATACCTAATGCTTCGCTCACTGACGATTGCCAGTGCCCAAGTGAGTGTGTGTTGTGCTCGGAAATGTGTTGCTCGTGTGGCAAGGAAGTGTGCCCTAACTAGGCTCAGTGCCACCGGTGTAAAGTGTCTAGTTTCAAGCTTGGCCGTGTTTGCTTGTAGTTTGTTCGTGAAGTATTGCTCATTTCGACTTCAGCATCAATCGATCGAATTCAATGAATTGGCTTTGGTTTGCCAGTTGTTTAGAAGCATTCGACAGCCGAGTTATAACTGCCACGACAAGTGCTCCGCTAATGATGGAATCTATAATTTATTTCTCTCATCAACACCAACTTTGCTGAAACTTGAGCCAAATTGGCACCAACAGAAGCGGCTATAATTAATCCCGGCCCGGCCTGTTTGGCTCACTTGGTGGCAACCATTTTCAGTTGGATCGATTTATTGAACAATTTATAATTGTTTATATAGTGTTGTCCCTATCAAGTCAGGACAAGTCTTTTGAGTTTCCTTTTCGGCCAATCGATCTGCTCGATCGTGTGTGTTCACCTGTTTGCCCAATTGGGCTGGTGGACTGTTCCAAGCAAGCCGCAAACCGAGGGGCCAGTCGCTATCGCCATTTGCTCATTAGCTTGCTCCGATCTGAATCAATCGCTCATTTAATCCTTTCCATTAGCGTCGCTCAGTTAGCCTTCAAGTTGTGGCTCAGCGAAATCGAAACTGCACCAAATCAATTAATAATGCAACTGCGATCACTACTGCTCATATTGAATGTGGCCTTATTAGGTAAGTAACAGTTGACAACTAACACTCGTTCACTTACCAGTTTGGCCCAAACGTTAGCACACTTCACTGACTGATTTGACTACACTTTACACAACTACCCTGGTTGTAGCAAACACGATAACCCCATTAATCCATCAGTTCCGTTTTTACACTATTCTGAGCCTTTCGTCACGACAATGATGCAATTCCGTATGATTTCAATATTGACTCGTTTGGTGTGATCTATTTAAAGACAGACAACACGAACATGACCTATGTTATGATATAGAATGTAAACACGTCTCTGGATCGGCTTCAATAAATCGAATTTACCTGATTGGCTTAATTAATTAATAACAATTTACGTCAACCCTATTTATTTTAATTTGTGCTAGTCAAATTTATTTCGAATAGTTAGATCGAATCAAGCAAACAAGATTATCATCATTAAGTGGAGTCTATTGGCCATTGTTGTATCGAGCAAGTGTTCCCTCAGTGGTGCCACCAATCGATCGAATTAATTGTGTTCGATTGTGCTATAGATGCATTGGCACACTGTTGGTCGTGGTAATCGAATTAGTGGATGAGATAATCACACACATACACCGCCTGGATGAAGCACGTCACGAGGCCACCGGCGCTGTTGACTAGAATGTGCACATGGGGAGGAATTACTGACAATGCTGTGAGCCAGTGTCAATTAATTATGAACTCGAGTGGACTCTTGTCTGGGCGCAATTTGTCACGCAAAACTTTGGTTTTCCTTGCATGCCGTCACTTTGGTTTGTCAACATGGTGTCCTAGCCTGAGTGGACCCATCAGCTGACAATTCTATTATCCATTGAGAGTAGCTCGATCAATCTTGGTTAGTTGCAAGCAAGACAATGCAATCTACTACCACTGGCCTCAAGACTGGCCGACGCTATTACCAACGATATAATTCATCGCCGCATAGTGCAAAATGTCATATACAACCATAGACTATGCCATTTATGGCCAATGACCACTCGATCTAACTCTAGTTGACTTCACTGTCTAATACATTGCTGATGGTCTATCGATTAGCGAAACGCCTTACCAGTGCCGAGTTTTAGTTCGAGGCGAGCTTCCTTTTGGTTCACTTAATTAGAACTGTCCCCTCTGCCTTCGTCTATAAACAAGTTGATTGTCCTGATTGTCACACGTAGCACTTTGTGTTTTAATTAATTCTAGGTGACGATGACAAATTGCAGTCATATTAACGTCGATCTTGATATTTGAGTGATTATGCTAATGAACAATTGAACGTCTTTACTTTTATCGAGATAATTGTAATTGATCACTGTGTGGCTCTCACTTATCTGTTCTATATTTTAGTTTGTTGCTTTGAGACAAATCAAGGCTGTTTCTCTAAACCGGAGAATTGAGATAAATTATATTTACTGCGAGAAGTGATCAATCGTTTTGTTCACTCTCGATTATGGATTAAACACATTGATTCAGCTTGTGACTAAACTTGACCAAATGAATTAACTATAGTAATTAATGAATGTTTGTTTGGTGGCGAGACAACACAAGTGACCATTGTCTAGTCTCGTTGGCTCGATTGTGAACATTTCACAGCGACGGCCACTAAATCGATTTGATTGGGATGAGCAATCAAGTGGAGTAGTAGTATACATTGCAGTGGGTGCCTGGCTCGATTGGTTGCGCGGTGAACTGTCGTCAATTGGACAAAGCAATTGCCAATTGCTGTGTCCAGACCAATGCTCTCAGTGGAGGCATTTTAAACTCGATGGCTTGTATTTCTCACTGGCAAGTGTTAGCAACCATTTCCCCAAAGACCGGACATATCGATGTTGTTAGCTGAAGCACCTCGAGATTGGTTCCACTTGCCTCAAAATGTACTGACTGTCAAAACGAATGTCGACATGGCAGTACTTGACTGCTCAGTTAACTCTCACAAGTTAGCCCGAATGCACTCGTTAGTCTGATTTAGTCACTCACTTTGCTTTGGCCAAATCATGTTCGACAGTGCAAACGGACAAGTTTGAGTTCCTGTTTGCTTGCAGAGCTGTTTGGTTTGCTTACTTATTTGCTTAATTGATTTTTCCAATCGCGATCACTCGAAAAAAATAAAGTAAATGTAGCGTCACTCCCACTGGTTCTACCATATTTGTTTGTGCACTTTTGGTCATGCAGATACTGACTAGCTCTAAATCAGGCCTGGTTAGATCGATTAGCACGAGGTGAATTGGTAGTGTCAATTGGACGGTGCTCAATCGATCGCCACTTATCAATTTTCAATTGCTCTGGACCTCAGTTGCAGTTGTCATGCGGACAGTGGCCTATCACCACTAGACATATCACGTCCATGTTCAATTGTCTGGTGTTGTCCGAATTGCTGTTGCATGATCAATGGAAGTGTCACATCTCGACACACTTGGTCGCCGTTCGTACTGAGTGCGATCATTTCTGTCAAATTTATGAGTTGCTTATCTTCACTCCATTTGCTTAGAATGTTGTGGCCATAGGCCTAACTTGCCCGTCAAGTCATTACAATTGTAAGTGTTTTCGATAAAATTCCACACTGACACAGTGGAAATGTTTTTCTCAAATTGTTCTTCTCGATGTGTTCCGTAATAGGCAAGTTCACTGCTGTTTGTCAAACAAATAACGAACCGACTGTTTGTCGTCAAAGTATGAGAACAAATGGAAATGCAATTGAATCATTTTGCAATTAACCCGAATCAATGACAGTCGAGTACAGTGAGCGAATCGTAACTTATCCAGTGAATGCCAATGAATTGTAAAGGCAACGAATAGAGCGAGAGTAGTCATCGATTGCAATGGTGTCTGACTCGTGTCAATGCATTAGTGGTCAGCAGTTGGCTTTTCTGTCGAGCATTTCGTTCCCTCAATGCAGTGGCCAAGTGCCATACACAGTACTCTGTACGCTTTGTCAGTCTGTTCGATCAGTCGAGTCGGGCCACGAGATAAACAAACCGGGAGCGCAATTAAAAGTGTGCCAGTGTTTGTAGCGTCTGGCTGGATGCACGGAGGACAAGTGCACCCAGCAAGCCTTCCTGCAGGGTTAATCTAATAAAGTCTTCCGCCAGTGTCCTCTCAATGAGTCTCATGCTCACTGCAATGGTCGCTTGTCCTTGTACTGGTGCGACTGACTCCCCTCACTCTGCCAGACTGTCACTCACTGTGGCACTGTCAATGTTTTGCATATGACTGCATTATTTCACTATTCCATCCTTTCAATCTTTCCGCTCAACTCGCAAAGTTTAACACTTGGCCGTAAAGAAAACTGACGAATTTACGTTTGCCGAGCAGATTAATTGAATTAGCTAATTAATTGTAAAGTATAATTCAATTACTATCGGTGTTGTTGGTCAGACATAAGTGCATGGGGAAGGCACATTTATGCTGTTTGAGTGCAGTGCTATCTCATTAATGAGCAGATCTCACAACTTGTCAGCAGCGAACTGCACCGGGCACGGATTGGGCATTGATCGAATGTCAATGGGTGCAATGACTGCACTAACGAGAAAGCTATGATGCAGCAGTAAGCCACCAAATTAGGCGAACACACTTTAAACTGTTCACGAGTGGTCACTTGCTTGCTGACTGCTCCGCTCGTTCCGCACTGCAAACATTCACATCCGGAGGAGATGTAGGAATTTATTTGCTGTTTGCTGGCACTGACAAGACCTATTTAATTAAATATTCCACAACAGCCAATCCTGTGCTATGGTTCTGGCCACTCTGGGTGCTCTCTCCCTCTCCCTGTCCTGTCGGTTTGTCGAATTGAATTTAATTTGGCTCGGTAATAAAACCTTTCGGAATTCGTGTCCCGACTCGTGCCTTTCTCAAGCCTCTTCTTGAGGTTTTGCATGCCAAATCAAATCGAGTTAGTCATGTTTTTCTATAGCGATCCAAAGTCTCTCGTGGCCGAGTTGAGGGCAATCAATTATTCAGTGAACATTGTCCAAACATGACTTCACCTGATTGGCCACTGTTCGCTCCAATTACCGATTGTTTGTGGTGCAATTAATTGTGCCTTTCTCCAATTGCTTGTTTTACATGTTTATTTTCGTTTCACTTTGTTGTTATTGTTTGCTTAATTCTGGTTTGTTCACTGTTTATCTGACTGACCTTTTTATTTGATAAAATACACCTAATTGAATGCGGTAACTTTGGTAATATTTACTGATTATGAGATGAAGGTAGTATATATGTTATGGAGAGGACACCTTTGACCTTACTTTTTCATTGCGAATACTCGGTTGGATGATCACTTTGCCAAATTGGTATGGCCAATCATTCGAACTCGATTACATTGGATCGTCCGTCACTTGATTGCTGCGTCTTGCATTCGCCTTCATTGATTCTCAGCTAGTGGCTCTATTAGTGGTTTATTGGGGCATTTATCTTGCTACCACTGGCGGGCTTAGTGGCTCGATATGAGTCGCCAGAGACACATTACACCACTTCGATACTAAATAGGCCGACATGTCTGATCAAGGGATCAACATTCGAATACTGACCATTGCTTGCCATTTGGATTATTTAATTCAATTTGCTATTGACGAAAGATCATTGTTTAGTGTTACACCATCAAAGTAACTGGACTGGTGCAGTTTTGTGCAGAGTTTTTGGTTCGCACAGAATTATTCTCCAGTCGAAGTTAGCGCATCGCTTTTGGACGATCCGGGACAGCACCTCGTCATCTAACCATCTAGCGGCAGACTGCTAATCAAGGTCTGTGCAGTGATTCAATTAATGTTTGCTTGCCACTTTTAATGCGATTACTACCGACGAGATTATGGCCACTCGGTCTGGAGCACTAATAACGGTCACAGGCAATAATACTAAATGCAAACATATTCCATTGCGTTACATTTGTAATGCTGTACCATGCAAATGGCTGCAGTGGTAATTGGCGCCAACATGTTGTGTGCCGTCTAGTGGTTCACTAATGGCAATAATTAATATGTTAGGACATTCTAATTTGATAATCACACACCGAGCCAGTTGCCAACTAAGAGAGTCTGATTGTCCTGTGCTAATGTTCTCACTTGCCGGTACTGCGACAGTATGGAAGATGGTGAGACTCGGTCTGGCCAGCATGTCACGGACCCGGTTGTGGCAACTGCAGTCATTAATAACCGAACTGTCTAATGAAGGCAGTCTCCTATGCCAATAGCCCCAATAATAGATATATATCCTCCAATTGGCCATCGTATATTCGAAGCACTGAGCGCTCATTGACACACATCGACACAACCACACACTACATACAGACCAAACTCGGTATGTGCCAGGTCTGGCCGCAATAAAGTCATTAGACATAATTGGTCGAGGACCAACACACGGAGACCAATGCGCTGTCACATCGACCACGGCAATCAAACTCGACACCGCACATGTGGCAACCAAACCAACCTTTATGCTAATTAATTTTCTATTTGTTCCAATCATTGACAATTGTAAACCTTGCGACATTTGTTTGCATTTCTGCTGATAACTCAAACTTTCTTGCTCACTTTATTTGCTGTTATGATATACTATCACTTCATTTTATATAAGCAATTTGATCGGAGTTTAAATGGAACTTGACTTCCAAGCATCTTTCCATCGTGAACAATGACCAAAGAAATGGCCATTGTTAGTGGTGAAATGTTGCAAAAAATCAATGTGTGTCAGAGTTCACAGTTCGAGCCGAGTAGTGTGAATAGCCGATAGATAGTACTAGACCGAATAGAATTGCTTTAACACGATCTCGCTGACCAAACAGTTCGGCTGGTAGCACACTTCGCTTAAATGGTGCGCATGGTCTCCACTCGGCTGCATGCCTTACAAAAGCCATATGGTGGGGTTTGGCGAATGCTACACTCACAATGGGATACAATTGATTGCCTCTAATTCGTTGCCTTTTAATAATTCACTTTCCATTGAACTCGCTTCACAAACAGGCACTATCAAGCACTACTAGCCACGATATTTGAAATATAATACGCTTTGCCGATAATTACAAGTGTTATCGAAGCCATTGAGTAAATTCACAAACAGCACTCAATTGGCAATCGTAATTTGAAATGCAATCAAGTTCTGTTTACTCTCTTCCTCTATTCACTACTATTGTCTGTACTCGATTTAGATCAATCTCGGCGACTATTCAGTAAGACTAAGCGTAACTCTACAAACGATCACATTCGAGTTACATTTGCCTTTTGTACTGAAGGTGTTCACTGTTTAGTATTGTTGTGTATGTAAGATGAGTTGGGAATGTTCGACTTAAAATGAACGGATAATAAGTGTATCCCTAATATGTTGTCCAGCACCCGGATTAAATGAATCTCGAATGAATTGATGAAAATGTGGATTTTTGTAGTGAAACCTTGGCTAATGGAGTCTTTTAATCTAATTTCGGCGGAGTTTGCAAACAGCTCAGATCGATTGGTGAAACAATCGGGATTGTGTGGAAGGTTTATGGTATCTAGACGTAATAGCAGCAGTGTCAATGGCAATAATAATAATAAAGAAAGTTACACTCGAGCAGATGGTGTGCCAAGAAAGCACAAAATGAATTGCTTAACAATGGCAGTCAAAGAAGGCAAAGTGCCTTCCACAACTTCTGTCTGTTCGTCACTTCTATACTAGTACACTTATGATTGTTCGTACTTCGATGGTAGCAGGCCAACTGGCAAGCTCAATAGTCGAATAACCTCAACATTATTATCTGTCTCCATCTAATCTACATGTCAAACCTCTGCCGATAGAGGCAGGCTTTGAGCCGTACAAAGGTTTAAATTAATTTTCGATTAACAACACTGATAAGACTGAAAAAATGGAGACTACGTGCCACGATGCCAGATTGGAGCAAGACAAGTCGTCAGATGTGCGCCACCACACTATAGCATGAGCCTTACTTTTGTGCACCATCAGTCGACCATTATCTTTCTCTGTCCACTAATGAGGCACAAGTGCTCCATTGCACTGCTGTTCACACCATTCGACAACTTAGTTGCAGTTGAGGACATCGCAAGAAACAGTCATGTTCAGAAACGTAAACGTAGAGATCAGCAAAGTGCCAAAGGCTCAAGTGCACCATGAAATATATTGCAGAGAAGTGCACTTTGAGAGCGCCGTTTGATTGAAATCGGCAAGGTTAACGTTATTTACATGTTCGGCCTGATAAGCTCTAGAGCTTGTTGTTGATCGTACCGATGGAATCGATGTCGGCTGAGAGGAGCCATCAATTAATCATATTAGGTCGGCAATTGGCCTATTTGCTAATTGACCACTCCGATGGACGAGTGGCCATTGCACAGGAAGCAGGCACTGCCTAGGGGTGTCCGACTTGCCGAATGGAATGTTTCACATGATCGATTGGTCACTTTGGCAGTGTTGATGGCTCTGCCCTTCTCGCACCAGAGTGGTCAATAGTGCGCCAGTGCACCGCCATCAATATCTTTACAATCGATTAGTAAAGATGCGACTGCTGGCACAACAGCAATTTGCATCGCTTTTGCAGAATCGATCAATGGGATATCATTATGATAATTACACTGGCGATAGTTATTCGACAGCGCAGTACATTGAGGCACCAAGCCTGACACGATTAGCATATTTCTGTTGTATGAGTCTGCTTGCTACTATCGAGGTCTATCGCGATCGAGTGTCAGTGCACTGGCCATTGATGCTGAGTAACTGCCAATGCAGTGACTGTTGCCAGATCGAGCTCGAGTGCGATTGTGAAGCGTCAGCACGAGTGGCACTTTGCATTGACTGAACAGTTGATTGTGGTAATTAATACTGCCATTACCGTTATCGTTGCTTGTTCACTCAATTGCAGTGTCCAAGTCGAGACGGATCAGTCAGTGTGCACGCAGCCAAGTTAATTGGAATCGAATTTAAAATAACAAGATTAATGCCTGCTAAGTGAGCTTTGCCTTTGCCTAATTGAATTGCGCCCGGTCGGTCATCTCAGTTCGGGCTCAACTGACTCGGTTTGTTGTGTTGATTGTCTATTTTGATTGTCTAATTGAAATGTAGAACCAAAGACAAAGTTGGCAATGAAAAGTAAAGCGTCAGTTAAATTTAATTTCCTATTGCAAACAGAGGAAGGCGCAATTGAAGTGTGTTGATAGTGAACGGCAAAAGTAAACTTGCCAATCGCAATCGAGCAGGCTTAGTGTTTAGTGCACTCGCTACTCTGTTTCACTGTGTTTCGGCCTCATTCTCTCACTTTGAGTCGGTTTCCCTTTGTGCCTGCTTTCGTTTCCTTGGGCTCTCTCTGAGTGTTTGTGTTGATTCCTCTTAGGCAACTTTGTCTGTTTGTTGCTCTTTTGCCTCTTTCCTTCGTTTCATTTGGCTTTGTCCAAAGTTTGCAAATTTATTCATGCTTATAAATAATAAACAAATACATTAAAATCAAAGCTAAGACATTGGCGGACAAGGCTAGGCCACAGAGGGGAGAAGTGCAAATCAACAATGTGCTTGTGTGATTTGTGTCTGACGTGATGGCTGCCAAGCACACTAAATCGCCAAATCAAATGCTGCTCCAATTTGGCGTAAGAGCACTCATTGATCGAGATGACTCGAGACGGGACCGTCGATGCTCGGCTCGATGGCTCATCGCCTGCATCACTCCACTCGTCTACTACGTCATCTATTTAGTTCGAATTGCTCACTGTAAATTTGTTATTAAACTTAAGCCCTAAAGAATTGACTTATCTTCACACGATCAATCAGCCTTGATTAGGTTTTCAATTTCAAATTGTCCTCTCGTCCCGACTATCATTGAATTTACTTTCAATTTGATTTGTCTCTCACTCAGTTATCCGCAGTCTCTACTCACAGTCAATTTTGTAATTATGTCAGAGGATAGGCTCAGCTTTGTCAGTATATACGCCATTTGACACTGCCCACTGCTGAACACAAAATGAGCAACTTGTGTGTCATCTTCACTGGCTGCAACCTCCTTAATCACAATCTTTGCCACTTAATTTCGGTGCCATTTTCAAATATGACGACCCGCGAATGGATCTCACAAATTCGATTGAACATTAATTGCAATGGTGACACAAATTGATTTATGCCTGCTTCAAATTAAACGAAAGCAATTGTCGATTATTGCGATCGTCAATTTTGATTTGTCTTAATGATTTTAGGAAATGTGTTATGGCTTGGTAGCGCCTTCAGTTAAGACTTCATCGTGTATGTGCTCAAGTTTAAGGATAAGTTTGAAACCATTCTGAATCTTTGCCAACATCATCAAGCCCATTTATAATGTTCACGTTGACGCTTAGAGAGAAATCAATTTTCGAAACACGTATTATTTCGAGTTTGGCAAAGTTGAATTATGCACATTTATTACTGCAGACGAGATAGTCCACTGATCACAGGCAAAGAACGCACAAATGAACTTGATCAGGTCGAGCCAGCAGAACCCAGAATTGGCTCGAGCCACAGCCAAGTGAGCATAAATTGTTGTCTCAACCGACCCGAATACAACCATCAATTTTTAATACTCCAGCGAGTGTATCGGTGGTGATCCATTTGGCGATGCACTTGCTGGCCCAGTGCATATTGCAATCTGTCTTCTCTAGTTGGCTTTGATTACTTTACTCCTTGCACGGCACAAAGTCGTGCTTGACATTCTAGTCATCGGTTTTTACTGACTCATTGCTCTCAACCTAGCACCTCGGTTACTTTTCTCGGCCAACTTCTTACCAATTGGGCTAATTACACATGCATTGCAGCGTATCTCCGTATAGAGCACATTTACTGAATGTATTGCTGCTTTAATTGGACTCATCCAACCAGAATGAACCAAATCAATCATCTGTACAGAACTGCATTTAATTAGTGATTATCATGAACCAAGTAAGCATTCGCACACAAAATTCTTTGTTATTAATTCATTTCTGTTCAAGTCACTAATTTGTTTAGAATGCTTTTCTATTTCTGAGTGATTTGTTGGTTCATGAAAAACAATTGAACTGGCAGTCCACTATTCTCAAAAAACGATCATCCGAAACGCCGTAATGGCCTAGTTTGTGAATAATACGTAACTCCGATATCATTCAATGTGCAATGGACATTATATAACGTGAAAATATAATTGAGTAATTTAGAGCTATTCTCGGAAAGTTTATGCGAATTAATTTGGATCATTGAAGATTACAACACTAAAAACCTGAGCAAATGTGTGGTCAGTAGTGGACGAGTGCAAATGCAATCTGACGAATTAGTCGTGCTAAGTCGGGAAACGTGTTTGATTTGGTGCCAAGAAGGCAGACGTGCACTGGTAATGCACCACGTACAGGCATTGAAGTACATCGATTTAAATTACCCTCTGTCCTACATCATTTTCGGCCCATTTGGATGGCTAAACGCCAACAAGCCAACTAGAATCGTTGTCGATTTTCCTTGTCCTCTGCTCAGATTGTCTCGGTCATTGCTAATTTTTGTTGACCGCTTCGGTACAAATCCCTCTTTAATATTTCCAATTTTTGTTTAGTGTTTTGTAATCTGCGCAATGCATTGTTTGCTTATCATCGGCACGAATTTAGTGCCGCAAATGTTGTTTGGATGAACACTGAATCGAAGAGTGACTGTATACTGTGTATTGCACTCATTCAGGCCTGTCCCCTGCAAATACTCAATGTTTGACACGATTTAATTTATTGCCTAGAATCGGACTGCCACACCAGATGAGCGATCTAAACAAAGGCGAGATTTATAATTTGGACACACTTTAAATGCTCAAATTTCTCTGGTGAGCTTAAAAGATTGAACAAATAGATTAGTCACCGATGGCACGACACTACACTGTACTGCACATTGCATTCGGTCCAGACATACAGGCACATTTGTCTCAGTGTAGCACTTGCAACAATGACTACCAATGTCCTGCATCGATGCAGCACAATAAATTTGCTTTTGCCATGGTTCAAATATTTGTCTTACTGCCAATCTATTTCCTCAGTTCAATCCAAACTTCTATTTTGCAGTTTCCAAACTGCCAAGACCGGTCCAATCGATTCATAAGTGATCTACTTTGCAGATTATTAGCACACTTATTAATTTCTAAACAAAGCAAATAAAATTTTGCCTATTTATTTTCTGTAATTTACTATTTGGGTGGCATTGAATTGAATAGGACTAGGAATAAAATTTGTATATTTGCCTAACATATACTGCGATTTAGCCAAAGTAAACCCTTTCAGGAGTAGCAGATCTAGTAAACTTATTTCTGTTAAAAATTAATTATTAGAAATGCTGACTATTACCAGATGCATATTTATTTTTTTACTGTATAGTATACTAACTTGAAAATCGGGACAGAGTCGAACCGAGTCCAGTGCAGATGTCATCGTCGTCCCACTTATTGATATTGTTTACTCTTAAATCTGTTAGCTAATTTAGGTTGAGTGGATCGCTTTGGTCAGTAAAATACATTGTACTTTATTCATTACATAGAATGCATTACATTGAGATTTTGATTCGATTAGACTTATTGCTTGACTTGCTCGGCTCTTTTGATTCGACTTGCTTGCATACCCTAAAAAACTGAGCCTCATTATAAATGACCATTCTGACATGTTTGATTTGGGATAGAATATGCTTATGTCACATTAAAGTGGAGGGAACCATTAGAAGAATCATTCCATAGTCTCGTAATGCCGCAAATGAAACTGCAACTTTATTTTATCTTTAACTCTATTTTTTAATAAAATATTGAGGACTTAATGTATTGCCACAGGTTCGATTGACCCCAATCGGGGACGGCTGATGATAATTAGAACTAGTGTTCTTGTCAACCAATGTAGGCAATGGTTAGTTTAGAAGCAGAACACTTTGCTTTAGGTGTGCATAATTTATTGAAAAAAAAATTTACTCTAAAATTACAAAGCTCACTTGGACTGGTATTTAGGCTGGTCTGAATTGAATGGGAAATTTGTTGGGCATGCAGCACCATTAATGTCGTTTAGTACTCATGGCTGCAATTCTTGTCAGTAGGAAAATCGTTGCTTCTTAATTCCTGGCAATTGTCATCATTGACCGAGAGTCGCTTTGTGTGATCGATTCCAACTGGCAACGATAATGGTCGTCCGTATTCAAATGACTTGTATTGTCGCCAGTGTCGCATGTTCCCGACAACGACTGCCAATACGCGACAAAGGCACTACCAATCGGGCAACAATACCACCGTAATAGATGCAATACAACCAATGCTGATGCCAATGCTGCATTCTTTCGATTCTTTCGATTCTTTACACATTCACATTGCTTTATTAATTCTTTATTCTATTTTGCTCTATTTACTCGAGTGCAATTTATTCTTGTAAAATCGACGATAACATCGACATGAGTGCATGCAACAACGAGGCACCGACAAAACAAAGACAAACTGTACCAGGCCAAGACGAACCGTTGCGGTGCATATGCAAAGGAAAATGAAAGAAGTGTTCTCTTACTCGTGCTTTGTTTTGCTGTTTACTCATATTTGGCTTTATAAAATTATAAACCGACAATTGTGAATTTTCATTTAATTGGTTCGGCGGAAATGACATTTTGCGCACTTTAATAACAATAGTTATATATAATTGCAATAATTGCAATTGCATCTTGGTTTGATTGCAGCCAAGCATCCCTTGCCAGCAGCGTAATTTATCAAACGGTCATATTAATCAATTTGTCTTGTCAATGCACTAATGAATTAAGATATACAAAACTATTAATCATTATTGGTCACTCGTCACTTTAAACACGAAAATTCAGACAAAAATTAAAAATTAATGAGTTTTGCTAACTGTTTGTGAATTTGCTCAGTGCAATTATCACTTGTTAAGAAGGAAATTGAACCGTTTCAGTTTTAGTTAATAAATCGAACGGAACATTTCAAAGAGTAGTCCCATAAACGATTAATCAGGTCATTGTTGGTTAATAGTGGGATCAATGGAGGGGTTGTTTGGTGTCTGGTCAAATGTTGTGGAGAGACAATTTAAAGAATGACCATTGCCACTAGGACGTGATTGTTATGCCTAATGGGGCCGTTATTAAAAGCAAATTCTTCCATATTAGCCAGGCTTGGTAGTGCGCCAGTCTCGAAACGATACAGACAGCTCTTTAAACTCGAACACTTGCTGCCACTTTGAATATCCATCTGACTGCTATTGACATTAGCGATGAGCCGAGAGCAGCGAGAATATTAATGAAAGTCATCTCGTACATTGCCACTCACTCGATTCCATCTCGATGCATTACCAATGCGCTTGCTAACTTTTCCCAATGTACGATCGCCTTCTGGAGTCCTAATTCTGAAGTCCTAATGACGACGCAATGACACTTTTAATTCTATTATCTCGCACCATAATGGACACAATTGGCAGTTGCAAGGCCTTCGCTGCTCGGCTGGAAGCATTAATTCAAGTTTAAAATCACTTTAATTATTAATTGAGCCAGCAATGTTGTATTACTACAATGTTGTACTCACAATGCACTGACAATGCCATTACTTTGGCCACACACACACTTAATACTCGACCCATTTTGGCCATTGAGCCTTTAAAATTTAATTACACTCGTAAATAATACATCATTTGCATGCTTTACCCATCTATGGTTTAAAACTATAGCCAATCACATGTATCACGTCATCTACAGATTGTATTGTAAATGTTCGCTGTGCACTCTAGTTGGTTGCCTGTTATACAACTAAGACTCATCTCACTTAGGTCCCGCTCGTTGATAAAAGCAATTATCTCGGATGTCAAATAATACAATATTGCACAAACCACAAACAGCCCAAACCAGTGCCAAAATCAATACTAGTTGTTGATAATTATAAGAATGGAATTAATTGATTGACGCACAATATTTGATTTGGTTCTAATGTAATGATTTATTGCTCACAGTTTATTGCTCCGAGGACGAAGAACGCCTTGTTCGTGACCTGTTTCGTGATTATAACAAATTGATTCGGCCTGTCAGGCTCATTAAAGATACCGTCAAAGTAGAAGTGAAACTGTCTTTCATTCAACTGATCAACATTGTGAGTATGCTTGTCAACTGCAATCCTAACCAACCACTTCACAATTTAGTTCTTTCGATTCGATAAATAATGCGCAAATAGAATAATATGCGAAACAATGAATGTACTTTTTGAGCAGAGGCAATTTTACCATATCACCACATGCTCTTTTACAATGTACATTAGACTTGTGTGTGTAAAAGGGCCAGATATTACTGGAACAGGTGAAATGACACATCGATCTCAATCTAAAGAGTGCACCATAGTGCCTTGAGCTTTGCTCATTAATATTGCCTCAAGCCAAGCACATATCGTTTAAAACGATTATCAACATTTTACAATATCCACTTGCTCGGTCGTATCTCTTGTCGGTTATTTAAACAAATTTCCTTTCGTACTGGATCATGCGAACAGTCAGAGTAGAGCGAGATCATTATAAGTTGTATATTTTGTTGGCACTTGGCATCAAGTAAATCTGAATGCATTAATCAGCATCGGTTAATGACATGCTTTATTCTAATAGAACGAGAAAAGTCAAATAATGACTTCCAATGTGTGGATCCAATTGGTAAGTGGTCACCAAAGATTCGCTTATCGACTTTGACTTTCCTTTAAACTACAGCGTTGGCGAGACTACCAATTGACATGGGATGCCGCAGATTACGGAGGTATTGGAGTACTGCGACTTCCACCTGACAAGGTCTGGAAGCCAGATCTGGTCTTGTTCAATAAGTGAGTGGATGCTATTAGACATGGATGGAGGAGTAATGGCTTGTGCAATTGCAGTGCCGATGGCAATTACGAAGTGCGTTTCAAGTCAAACACCCTTCTTTATCCCGACGGGACGATCATTTGGCTGCCGCCGGCCATCTACCAGAGTTCGTGCCAGATCGACGTTACCTATTTTCCATTCGACCAGCAAAGGTGTGTCATGAAGTTCGGCTCGTGGACATTCAACGGCGATCAAGTGTACTTAGCCTTGTTCGATAACAAGGACCACGTGGACCTATCCGACTATTGGAAAAGTGGCACCTGGGACATTGTAGACGTGCCTGCTTATCTCAATGTACACAACAACTCCAAGTACGGGAAGCCCACCGAAACGGATATTTCTTTCTACATCACCATTCGCCGCAAGACACTCTTCTACACGGTGAATCTCATCTTGCCTACTGTGCTCATTTCCTTCTTGTGCATCTTAGTTTTCTACCTGCCATCTGAAGCTGGTGAGTACAACAGATTAATTGTCCGTTTGGCCTAGACACGGACTTTCTGTAACCAGGTTACGTCGGCAAGCCGGTTATCGAATCTGGCTAAGGATGATAGAAATAAATTTCAATTATGTCACTGGCAGACAGATTCGATGAGCAGTACACTATAGAGGAAGTACACTGCAGAGTTAGCCCGTGTCTAGTTCGGTGTGATCTAATTTGTCAGGTATTCGTTCCTGAGCAAACGTGATTAAACATTGTTTCAGGGGATTATTGCCAAATCCGTGTTCACAATTTGGCAGTGTTTAATTAAAATAGAGTTGCCCGATAATAGCTTTGGGTGGCAATGTTTCATTCTATCTAGAATGGTAGCAATGACACAACCACAGAGTTATTTGAAGCTTCATTTACCAATTGTGCTCTCAATCGTCAATTGGCTGTCGCAACCAAATCTCAAGGCTAATCATGTGAGCACCTAACCTATCACAGATTGGAACTGTGCCATTCTCAATAACTTAACAGGGCTTGTTTTTGGCTTGTTGTCTTGCTCGAATGTTCTTTGCAGATTGGCTTTGATCACTATACTCGATCACTTTGGCACCGAGCATCGATCACTCATCCGTCTGAGTGAAAGTCAGCTAGCTGGCCCGAGCCACATCATACAATGCATAGAACGAAAGACTCAGTGATGGACAATATACGTTGGTTGGTGTGCATCTCTCAGGCAGGATCACTTTGTTTGTGGCTAATTTCTGTGCTCAAGAGCAACTATTTGTCAAAAGTATAAATCTGCGTAATGTAGGAGATAATAGAAGTAATAATAATAATAACGTTATTATTACTGTGCTGCCAGTGGCTCAGTGATAGCTAATGCAATTTATATTTATAAAGCAGCAACACAGTAATAATAATGAGTGCCAGCATTGGCAAGGGCCGACATGTGTGGCCAGTGAAGCACTAATTTATATTAATCTGGCTGGCCACTGGCCAGAATACTTTGCTAATTTGCACTAGGCTCTGCTGTGTTCCATGCTGATTGCCAATTGGTGCTTTTGTTTCCCGCTAACCTTAAGTTTTCCACCATAATCTGAATGGAATGATAATGGCCCCCGATTTTGTGCAATATGATGCATGCCTGCCCTATTTGTCATCGATTGCCTCTCACTCTGACTCGTTCATTAATTATGTCTCGACCACACAAGCCACAAAATTTTGGCCTTGTTCTAACTCTTTCCTTTAACAAACTGGCCCTAGACAGAAGCAAAATGTAAGCACAATGATTAATTGCTTTGCCATCTAGACAGAGCAAATTGTGTCCAAATTGTATCGGTGCAAATTTGCCTAGATGGCTCGTTTTGACTCGATTGTCATTCGACGTGCAATGCGATAGAATAACTGGTGAGCCATTTGGTTCATTGCAATTTGGTTGCATTTCATGCACATTGACCACAATTGGCGAAAGCCATTTGGATTGGCTTGGATTAACTGCAAATGTCAGTGGAAAGTAGGCAAAAGGAAAGCAATCATTGTGAATCGATAAATCCAGTTGGGCAAGTGTGCTTGCAAGGCACGAATATTGTTCTCTCGTCTCGAGGAGCATTGCATTGCAGTCTATTGCAGTAAATGTGTTTGAGCAGTGCGCCTTACACCAAATTAGATTAGCTTAGTATTTGTCTTTCTAATTATGATCATCAGTTGGACAACGAATCAGCCAGACAAGACAACCGAGTCACAGTGCCGGTCTTAGACGATGTTAGTTTTAGCTGAGCCACCAATTGAGCAATTCATTGAGTTGGCCTTAATTGGTGAGCCAGTACAGTATAGTCAGTAGTAGTCACCAGTGGGCTGCAGACGGCTACTAATTGTGCCAGTCCGCTCCAGTTCGATTCAAATTAACGCACTGTTGTTGTTTGCATTGCAGGCGAAAAAGTGACGCTCGGCATCTCAATTCTCTTATCGCTGGTTGTGTTCTTGCTGCTCGTTTCGAAGATATTACCTCCCACTTCATTAGTGCTTCCACTAATTGCCAAGTATCTACTGTTTACCTTTCTCATGAACTGCATCTCCATCCTTGCCACTGTCATTGTTATCAATTGGAACTTCCGAGGTCCCAGAACCCACAAAATGCCCAACTGGGTCCGAGTGGTTTTCCTCAAGTACTTGCCAGTGCTGTTGTTTATGAAGAGACCAAAGAAAACTCGCCTAAGATGGATGATGGATATGCCCAATCTACACTACGATTATCACCACCATCATCACCACCAACAGAACATATTTGGTCATCATCTGCAGGAATCTGCACCATCTTGTATCTCGACCCACGGTACAGTCACCTATTTCTGGCCACGTATTAATTGGCTTTGTTATGGTTATCTCTAGGAGAAATTATTAGCACAGAAACATCTCCAACTGCCCATCACCCGAGCTGTACGATAGGGACCCAGCAGAACGTTCCTGTCGAACGAGACATGGCCATCCGAGATAATGACAGTTTAGATCTTTACTTCATGTCTCCGGATGCATACCGAGCAGCTGAGGCGATTGAATTCATAGCGGAACATCTCCGCAATGAGGATCAATATATTCAGGTAAATGTACCTTTGCAGGTTACAGTCATGGCCAACTTGGTCAAAATTTTGTCTATGCATGTTCGCTTGCAAACAAACCCATTGCCAATTTAGGCATTTCACATTAAATTAAAGTGAAGCATGTGGAAACAATGCAATGGACTCGCCAATGACCATTTGAGTAAAATACAGCAAAGAAGCAGGGTGCATGATTGAATTAAATGCCAGTTTAATTGTAATTATTTGACCAAAGAGCCGACGATTGACTTGAGCGCCATTGTTTTGGTCATTAACAGCTGTGAGTTAATTTGCTATCGACTTCTATGGACCATAAATAGTAGCCAATCAGGATGAAGGGAAGGAGCTGAAGAAGGCAATTTCCATGGAGAACAACGAACCGAGTGATGTGGACAGATGTAAGGTTGACAAAGTAGGTAATGGAGATCCTTTCGGGACACGATTGTTCCGAGGGCGACACTGCGACAAGGCAAATAAGTGCAAGCAATTGTCCCAAATGGAAACAGCTAATTCGGCAGACATTTGTATAAATTGAGCCCATTACATGGACAAGTACTTCGGCTAATGATCCCGAAGACTGCACTCTTGGTTCCGCTTTGCCTACAGCCCCTGAGTCGGACTGCTTTGTCTGTTTTGGTTGGTAGAGGAGTCCGGTATTAAGACTAGGTGTAGTTGAGCAAATATATTTGGCCTCGAATTATATTACACACATTAATAATTAGATTGTCAGTCTGGCTGGTTCGATGGAGTCGAGTCCTCATGCCAACGATGCACAAAGTTGAGACCTTTTCCGATGGGCATTGCAGCACAATATGCAATATGTGCGCTAATTCGCCACTCGTCAGACAGATAAGCACCCATGGTAATTAATTTTGCTCCATTCCATACTGCAACAGTCGAACCACAAAGGAACACTGCCAGAGATCATATCGAGTGAAAACTGTCTGATTCTGTCCATTAATTGCGCCATAATCGAGTTCTTATCTCGAGTAAAGCATGTGCCTACCACGAATTCTCTACTGCCCACAGTTCACAGTTGGCTATCAAGTGCGATTATTTCTAATTTAACTCGTTACGTAATATAGAGTCTATATCATAGACTCGTTGAATGGGTATCGATAAGTGCCGGCAATCTATTCACTTTTGGGCAAAGATCGCAGTCGGGTCATGACTTCAATGAATCGCTGTCGACACAATTGAGAAACTAAAGAACATAAGATTAAGATTTGATAGATGCGATTCCAAGCAGTGAGCAAAGAAAATCTATGAGCAATGGCGCATTGAACGAATTACTCTTTTCATTGGCAGTTGCCTGCACTGCACGGCATTGTTGTATGGACAAATGAGTGAGTGCAAACAAGGTGTTCGTGGTAAGTTCAGACATTACTCACAATTTTCAGCTGAGGTAATTCGGGCAATGAGGCGAATCAATTGTTGCCCAATGGCCCCCTTCGGTTGTCCTCGTCATGTTCACTGTCCACAATTACGAAGCTCAGTCTTCAAAGCCCAACTCAACACGGTTGATGTTAATACAATAGAAATCCATGACAGAAGACAATGCTTCATATATAATGTATAAAGTGTGCTTTACTATGGCACAATACGCTGTTCGCACAAATTAAATTAAACTTTCATACATTTTTTATTAAAACATTCTAAGATTGAGCAAACAAATCGGCCATTTTCGTGGCATTGCACTAAATGAGACAGTCCATTGCAGTTTATTTCGATCGTCCATGAAATAGAGGTGACACTGAAACTTCAGTGAAACAGTCCTCTTGTATTAAACATTCGTACTGATCCGTTGTCTTATGTTTGCAGATTCGAGAAGACTGGAAATATGTGGCGATGGTGATAGACCGACTGCAGCTGTACCTCTTCTTTGGAATTACCACCTTTGGCACAATGGCCATTTTACTGGACGCTCCGCACATATTTCAGCCAATAGACCAGGACCAAGTGATCAAAATCAATCGTCACCAGTGATTAGGGATACAAGTGACCGTTGAGAGGCTGTCAAGTCGGATTACACCACTGAGTTGTGCTTTGCCGATAAGACTAACCAACTCTGGGGGATGGCGATCTGCGAATGTTGCTGACATTGCGATGAACCATGAGCTCAAGTGGAAAGAGCAGACTTCTGAGAAGTGAACATGCTGCAGAAATCTGTACCATTCATGCAATTTGTAATATACGCTGTACATTCTGTTGACTATTCTGTTATTATAGACAATATTTCCTTGCCACTGTTACTTTGGCAGTGATTCTACTTTGTTGGCCTTTGCCCAAACACGCCTAGCTCAATGCAAACGAGTCAAGTGAACCAGTTGGTCACTGCTTGCTTGTAGCATAACTACACTACGACATGTCCATTTATCAATCAAAGTGAAACATTTAGCCAGGCCACCAACCAATACAACGACAATTTTAGAGGTATTTTTATCGATCAACTTCTGTCCAGAACTTTTACTCGATGCTTACTACGTTTAGTAGACAATGCTCTTATATCTTTTCTACTATTCGAATATATCCAATTGTTTTATACAATAAAAGGTTAGAAATCCATAAGTGCCACTATACTCTCCGCTAATGGTCAGTTTGTTTGGCGGAAAATCTGCTTTCTATATCGTTTTGTCCTTTCCGAGTCAATCTCCAGCAAACTAAACACACGCTTTGCCCGCTAAAATAAGTAATTGATTCATTCAGGCTTCTCATTTATTCTTGAATTGATCATTTAAAGTCGATAATAATGATCAAAAGTGTTCGGCAAGTATTTCACAATGCAACGCTCTTACGTACAGACTTTAAAGTCAAATTGGATCTCAGTACCTATGAGCAGAAAGAAACGTTTGCTTTGCACATTCAAGCAAATTTATACCGAGAAGGGTGGTTCAATAGAGAGAAGAAATCTCGTTTGTGGATGCAAATAATACGAGAATGAATGGCTTTTTAATAGCCTGGCCGGTATGGACAGTTGATATATGAGTGCCAGACTGTAATGATAAGTCAGTGCAGTCGGCAATTGGCAATTGGGTGTCAAACAGAATTGAGTGCCAATTGTCAACGGCAAGTAAATCCATTCATTATGTCAGTGAACGATGGGGCGGAACTCGCTGAAGCGATGCCAACACATCGATCCAATTAAAGACTTATAATAATTCAACCGTTTTATTGATATTTCAATCAAGAGATTAGTCTCTGACATTTGTTATCAGTCCATTATAAATATATTTAATAAGCAAATAGATTTATAAAGTAAACACATTGTCCAAAGAATAGCACTCATTTGAAGATCGATAATTGAACAACTGACAAATTTGTTGATTTGTTAAACTTCCATCCAAGTGCCAATGCGTTATTCAAAACTGCGATAATAATTATAACTCAAAACTCAACGCAAAAATAAACTAAAATGATTAATTTTCTCAGTAACTGATGATTAATTAGAATTATACAGGTTTACAATTGTTAAATATTCAATCACTCCTTCAATCAAATATATAAACTAGGAAATAACTTTCAGTCTACAAATAATAGTTTAAAAAACATTGAACATAGATTACAAATTAAAATCATTTGATAAACGTTAAATCTAATTTCAAGTTGATTGGTTTTATTACTATTACAGAGGTTATTCAAAAAGATATAATAGTCTCCTGCAAAAGTAATGAGCCGAGCTAAAGGGAAAAGTGACACATAATAGATGGCGTTAGCGGCTCATTACATTTGCGAACGAGTAATATATACAAAACACTAAATATTATACCATCTGGTGTTTTGACTTGTTAGGCAATTTTATATTCAAATCTAAAGTAATCTAAAATAATATAAATACAATAATATAAAATCCTGAATAAATTGACTGTAATTTAGGTAATTTATACAATTAAACAAACAAATATATTTTTAAAATTTAATCTTTAAAAGCATTTTCTAAATATTTAAAATTACTCTTTCATCCTTTTACAATGGAACGAAGCATTAAACCAGAATAAAGCATTTCATTAAATAATAACAAACAATTATCAACTTTCAATCTGCTTTCAATCATTGAAATTCAATGTGTATAGTAGACAAGAACTGCTACAATGATAACTATGACGAAGAAAGGAAGCCAAGTTTTAAGGAAGTGGCAAAAACTAAAATAAATAAATTTTAAGCTCATAAACTGCTCTAATACATACTAACCAAAACTTACCTTACATATTTACAGTTGTAAGTAAACAAAAGAAAGGTTTTGACCATGTTATAATTTGACTTATCGTTGTATTTCATATTGTTAAGTGCACACGATACGTGAGAATGACAATTATCGCATATAAGATTGTGCTGTCAGTATAAACAAAAATTAGCTGAAAAATAGAATTTCCAAAACATACCATTCTGTTGCCGTAAATATTGGATGCTTTCGATATTGCTTCATCCCATCCCTTTTTCCCATCAAGGACTAAATCTGAGTCTAATGGCCAATACTTGGTCGGTTTTCCAAATGCCATATTATCTTCAGAAACAAAATAAGGACCAGCAAAATCCCGAATAACTCCACTTGAAGTTGCAATGCCCATATGTCCAATGATTGGAATCAGCCATGTCAGAAATGGAAGTGGAGTCCAAACAATGCAGTAAGGAAATCGGCTTCGTTCAATGTCAATTTGCAAACTACCTTCTTCTGACATAGCTTGAAATAAAGACACTTGAAATAAAGATCAGTTAGATGAGTTACAAATGTCTAAGTTAAGCTTACAATGTAACAAATGGCCATATGTCAACAAAGCGGTGTTTGTAAACTTGAGTAAAACTATTTCAACAGAAGCCACTTACAATTTAGGTCGAAATAGTACTTTTGAAGCCATAATACATTCTACTACTACTGTATTCAGCCCTATACTATTCAATAGTCTCGACTTTTGATCTGCCCGCAATTATAGTCTCTAAAATAATATTATAAGCTGATTATGGGAGAATAGCAAATTCATCAAAAGCATTGTTAACTTGGCCAACGAATGACAGAATGGCATTTGATTTGACAGAATCGATTAATTTAGAAGGCCACACACTAACCAATAAATGCTGATCAGCCAAACGTGTTCAATAAATATTTAGGAAAGTGACACACCAGCAATAGATGACAATCAACAGCAAATGAGTGTTTAATATTGCTGCACTGTCAGTAGCGAGGCAATAACAATCGATTCTCATTATTGGCTCGTCTCCGTTTGGGCGGTAATAAATTTCTGTTTATCCCTGATAATTGAGTTTGCTGTTTGCCTAACCGATTAATGTCTGAACAGGCCATTCTTTGCGGCAACGTAAACATGTGCGAAATAAAGTGGGCTATTGGTGGTGCAAATCTTGCTGAATTGCAGACCATCAACGGTTGCTTGATGCTTATTCTGTGGCTGGTGGATCGGATCAAAGGACTGTGCCATCAGAGGAGAAGAACATAGACTGGCAAAATGAAATGCTTGGATATTGAAATCTTGGTCATTCGTGCCATTGTCTGTCTCATTTCGATGTCAGGGTGTATGTGGCATTTGACTGACATCAGTAGCATCTATTTTTCCTACGAGACAGATGTGAATGTCGATTTCGAACGCGAAGCGATGGTTCAAATTCCCGGGGTTACAATTTGTATCAATTCGAGCCTAACTGTGCGCGAAGATTACATCATCAACAAATTTCCTGGGCTGGTTAATTCAAGTCAATTTGAGGTAAGTTTGGCCATATTCTATGCAATTTCATTTATATCAGTATTTTGTCAAAAGAATTCTAAATACTTTCTTCTTGGTAAGCAACTCCGTAAATTGACGCTACAAGAACAATTAAACGAGGCAACAATCGGTTATCAGCAAATCTTTAATTCATGTCTAATCATGAAGCCAGTGGCCTTCGAAGTAGACCAAGTAAATGATTATATCGAGTGTGACAAGATATCACCCATTCGTGAATACATTACCTATTCGAAGAAATGTTTCTTCATTGCCTCTCAGCTGTTGAGTGAGGAGCCATCTCGTTACATGGTTGACCACGACACCATTCTTCGCGACAATGGCTTCCCTTTGTTCCAGATTACTCTAAACAATCGCTATTTAGACCACCCGGTTCTCTTCGTTCAACCTCGTCACACTCCCTTTTTTGGCTTCATTGGTGGTCAAACCAATGGCATCCACCTGAATAACACAAAGTATTCGAGTTATACTTTTAGCTATGTGAAGACTATGTCTCGTCTATTACCTCCTCCTTATCAAACCATGTGCCGGGACTACAACGAAATCGGTTATAAAACATTATCGCATTGCATCGTTTCTTGCAAGGTGAGTCAAAGTAATACATATTTTACTATTATTAATTATGATTTCGTCATTTAGGCAAATTACTTCATTGCTGAATTTAATGGATGGCACCCTGACATTCCTGCAAATGAGGAATACAACCTGTACGTGCACTATTCAGAGCTGAAACTCAAAGAGAACAAAACACTAGACAAGATGAT
This sequence comes from Rhizoglyphus robini, assembly GCA_023373905.1. NCBI lineage: Eukaryota > Metazoa > Arthropoda > Arachnida > Sarcoptiformes > Acaridae > Rhizoglyphus > Rhizoglyphus robini. The sequence continues at coordinate 3,490,501 of JAKIJQ010000001.1, read as the reverse complement.
GGCGGAAAGATGTCTTCAAGCTTGTAGCAAGATGGAAGATTGCAGTAGCGAGTACTACTCGATGACTACCATTGGTCAATTTGAGCGAGATGCTCACCACCCTGAATTTGACCACTTGCACAGTATCTACATCTACTTGCCGACAGGTCTCAACACACGTTATTCCCATTCGCCACGTTTACACCTGATTGAGTATATTTGCTACTTCGCAAGTGTGTTCAGTCTTTGGTTCGGATTTTCAATTATCGCTATTTCAAAAGCACTGATCAAAGCTTATCAGTACTATTCTGCTCGCAAATCCAAAAATGACCCACTCTACGATATTCAACTTAAGGCTAACAATAATAATTAAATTTTCTTCAATTCATTGACTGAACGAAAATTATTCATTGACTTATTGACGCCAATTGTCAATTGGAACTAATTGAACTATTGTTGCTATTATTGAACTGAGTTTTTAATTAGAACGACTCTGTCATTTATTTTATTTAAATTAGCAATCCAAAGGAATTTACTTCGAACCACTTTTGAAAATATTCGTAATCTTGCAATAATTTTTGCAAGCATATCTAGTCTGTGTACCATATGTGTGTGCACTTAAATTAACTTAATTTATATATTAAAATTCATGGATCGTTGATTCAACTTGATTGCTTTGTGTCATTTGAGTATATAAAAAAAACTCAGTAAAATTGACGAGTGGTGTGCACCCCATTTGCACCAGGTGTCACTATAAGCGCTCTCGCCAGCACATGTGCTGTGTGGACGAGCCCGCCATACTGAGCACAAAACGTTTCCACGCCGCTATAAGTCGCACACCGCACCACATGGTCTTCAATCTCTTCCCGTTGGCCTCTTCGCTTACTGCTTGATTTTAACTTCAATTTTTTTTCTTACTATAATATTTTAACTTGACCATGTTTTGGGGTTTGTATCTAATAAATTTGATATTCCTTTGCTGATTTTCTATTTTCTTTATTAGGTGTTACCATTCTTGGCGGACGTCGCTACACTCAGACTGTGGAAAAGAGCTACCACATTTCGAAAGCGGCTTTGGAAATTCCAGTCGATGGCAAAGTGACAAATAAGCGGGTTCAACTGATGCTTGAAACGAACAAGACAAAATTTTTGCTATGCAATTTGGACACCGAAAAGCTTGTTCAGGTCGATCTTGATTTGATTTTCACTGAAGGTGAGGAAGTCACTTTTTTCTTGAACGGTGAAGGCGTTGTTCACCTTAGTGGCTATCAGTTAGACTTTGATGACGACGAGTTCGACGAAGATTTTGATGATGAAGAATCAGAGGAAGAAGAATTGTCCAACGAAAATGCTAAACGACTTCTCAGTGTTTCCAATTCTACTAATGCTAAAAAAGCTAAAGTGGAGACTAATGCACAAAAGGCTATCAATGGTTTGGATGAAGATGACGATGAAGACGACGATGACGATGACAATGTTCTAGGTGCTTTGGACGAGGAGTTTGATTCTGATGAAGATGACGAGGAGGACGATGAAGAGGATGACGAAGAAGACGATGAAGATGAAGCTATTGGTATGTTTTTTTGTATTAATAATTTTAACTTATGTAATTTGTATTTAAGAGCAAAAACTGAAGCCAATTCAAAAGCAAATCAATGGACAGCAGCCGAAGCAGCAACTGAAAAGCACTCCTGCTAAAGGCACTCCTGCTAAAGGCCAGCAAAATCAAAAGAACCAGGCGAGTGCTGGCAAGCAGAATAACAATGCACAGAAAGGTGGCCAGCCAAACCAGAACCAGAAGTTTGGCCAAAAAGGGCAAAATTCTCCTCAAGGACAAAAGCCTTTCAATCAAAACCAAAAAGGCAATCAGCAGCAACAGAAGGGCCAATTAAATCAGAACAAGCAGCAACAATTTAACAAGCCAAAAGGACCCTTCACTCCTGATCAAAAGGCAAGCAATAACAAATTTAACAAGAATAAGAATCGAAAATCATTTGCTTAGATGATTTGTTCAGAGTATTATTTGCCATTTATATTTTTTATCATTTCTTTTATTGATTAATAAAAACGATTTTGTCTAATTTCACTTAATTTATAATTACAATCAGGATGGAAAGAAAAAAAATTTTGGTGGCCTAGAAATAGACGATATTCATGAAGGACACGGTCCCGAAGCGATGAAGGGAAAATTTGTAAATAATTGTCAGTTATTACAACTTTATACTAATTTGACGTCTTTTTAGGTGCACGTACGTTATGTTGGTAAACTGCCTAACAACAAAGAATTCGACAGAAGTTCCAACAAACCTTTTTCATTTAAACTCGGTTCAGGACAAGTTATCAAAGGTTGGGATGTTGGCCTTGAAGGCATGAAGGTTGGCGGAAAACGAAAGATCGTCGTTCCACCAAATATGGGGTAATGCTAATCCACGACACTGGGATTGTTCGATTCATCTTACTTTTTTCAGATATGGAAACCGTTCAATGGGCCCAAAGATTCCTCCTAATTCTACTCTTCACTTTGAAGTGGAGTTAGTTTCCATCTCATAAGTCTCAATGGTTCGCATAATCATATTCATTTGCATCATCATCACTTCCAATTTAAGTTTTCTTAATAAATAAAATTACACACATTCTACTATCACTACTAAATTTAATTAAATTGTTGAAACAATGTTGACAAATGTTCATTACAATAGTTAATTTTAATCAGTTTTCATGTTGGTTTTTAATGTTGTGATTAAGGTAACCATTCACTGCTTTCATATTTCCAAGACAATATGTATCTGCAGTTAATTTGTATTGAGCACAGTTCTGTTGGTTGAGTCTATTCCACAAGAAATCCTCGCATTGTTTGGTCAAAGTCTTTATGTTGAACTCATCCGATACTTGTAACATTGTAATTAAAGTTTCCTTGTCTATTTGGCATACGTTTTCATAAGCAAAAAACAAAATTTGCCTGATAACATGCTGAGAATAACTTAATTTGAGCCTGCAAATGAATGCTCTAAATAGTATTAGCTCAATATAATTTTGTTATTAAATTACCTGAATATTCCCTTTTGACTTGGTTCGGGATCACTTTGAAATAGATGAACAAAATACTGACTCACTTGGCAAAGAATCATCTTGTGAGCCTTGAACATGATTCCATCTTGAGAGGTTATCTCCAGATCATGTGGCACACAATTGGTCATCATATCATAACTCTTTATGCAATCCGTTCGACTCGAATGCACTTTATTGGCCATGCTCATAATTGCAGATGAATCGCCTCAATAAAACCCACTTAAAAATTGTACAATTTTCTTAGTTCAATAAAAAAAAGTTCTAGAATAATGGTTAATAAGAGTTAATTTGACATTAATTCTTTTTGTTTAATTATACTTGAACTTTAAAAGGCGTTAATAAGTACTCAAATCAGTGTAAAATTAAAGGATACCTTTTTTTAGAACTCACGCCCAGCGTCTACTTTCGCTTAATCAGAATCCGTCCGGAATCGTGACAACAGCAACATCAGCAGGGTAGTCCTTGTGAGCGAGTCTGCGCATATGTAAGTAGTCGACTATTTAATATACTCGTGCCGGAAAATAGTCGCCGTGGGCAGTGAAGCATTATTGAAGGCTGGGGTAGTAATACCCATCGAAACAAGCTGAATCTATTGGCGGTAATGTAAAATGTAAAGCCCCCAAGGGCTGTGGTACCCAAAAAATGAAAACAGTTTTCTTTGAGAAAAATAAATAAATAATTGTCATTTTAGGTGGGATTTATTGTAAAATCAAATAGAAAAAATACTTTTTAAATGTTAATCAATTATCCATTAATGTAAAAAATATAAATAAATTAATCGTGAACTTAGATGGTTAAAATGGATGGGCCTGGAGTTGTAACAAGTGTTCAAATGATCAATTTTGATGTCTTAATGTGGGATTAGTTAGTACAGTTAGACCTTGAAACGTTACAAGTAGTCAAATGGTCCACTAATGGTCTGCAATAAAGCCATCACTTTATTGGTGAATGAAGGGAATATTTTTACCACTACAAATGAGGACATTTTTAAATCTACTGATTATTAAAATAATCTACCTTTTCATATTTACTATATTTACTATTCTTAATTCATAATAAAGAGTCATGATTTATGTAATTATAATTACATTATGATATAAAATAATGCGTTTAAATGGTACATAACCTAAAAAAGGCGTTAATTAGGTTTAGACTTTTAAACGTTACGTGTGATAAAATGATCGACTAAGGTATGTATGACATGTATGAATTATTTGATCATGATAAGTTATAAGTTATATGATTAGTAACTTAAAACTAATTCGAGCTTTTGAATTCTAGGCAAGATTGCTGTTTTATTTTAATTATTTATTGTTTAGTATTCTTTTTGCTTAATTGTACTTAACCTAAAAAAGGCGTTAATCGGTATTATTTTGTGTTTTCATGTTTAAAATTAACGTCAAAAGGGGACCTTTTTCAGGGCTTTTTGTTTTAAATTGGCTTCTGTTTTTATTTTTGCGTGTGTTATGTTTAAAACTAGTAATTATTATATCCGTTGTAGACTCATTAATTTTCTCAATTTTCTCATTAATTGATGTATAAAAATTTGCGTATTCCATGGATAAAACTAGCGTTTCATGGTTATGGTTGCATTTGTAGTTTTCTGTGTTGATAGATCTGTGACAAATTTGGGTCAATAAACAAAATGGCCGCCCTTTAAAACTCCATTATCAGTATTAAATATATTTAAGTTTGGTCTTTAAAGACAAATGAGTATTAAGTACGAATAAAAAAATAAATTCAGAAAATATCAAGGTGCAATGGTTATAAAGAATTTAAATAGTTTAACGGTAAAAAGTAAACTTTAATCAGCTAGAGATTTTTGCCGAAATGTCAAATTAGCATCTCGGGCTTATTAAACTGACTATAACCATTGTTATAGTTTAAATATGAAAGTAATTTGATATAATGCTTTTAAATACAGCAATAGATTCTTAAACTTATACAATTTTACCTCTTATGTACTTTGACCAATCTAAGGCTTAGATTCTAATCCATAATAATAAAATTAAGATTAACTCAACTTTTGATTTAATAAGACAATATTATTCAATATGAGAACGATTCATGAATTTAAATAAAACTAATTCAAATAATTTTCAAGATATTTTAAAGTGAAATATCCTGCTAATTGCTTTAAAAATGAACTAATTCGATTTTGACATCTTCAAAGGGCGGCCATTTTGTTTATTGACCCAAATTTGTCACAGATCTATCAACACAGAAAACTACAAATGCAACCATAACCATGAAACGCTAGTTTTATCCATGGAATACGCAAATTTTTATACATCAATTAATGAGAAAATTGAGAAAATTAATGAGTCTACAACGGATATAATAATTACTAGTTTTAAACATAACACACGCAAAAATAAAAACAGAAGCCAATTTAAAACAAAAAGCCCTGAAAAAGGTCCCCTTTTGACATTAATAATGTCGGGCAATTAAGATTTTAAATTGGTCTGGCTATGCAAACTCTGCTTGACAAAGCTATTTGTACTCAACAGAGTGAGTGAGTGTTCAATGATGCTTTTCAAAACAAAACAAAACAAAATTGGCTAAATGTCGTACTGTCGTAATGTTGGCACTAAGATGAGCGATTGAAATTTCACTCACACATTGGAAACAAGTTATTTCTGATTTCTGATTCATCAAAATGGATCTATTGATATCTCTTTGCCATTTCTGCGAAATCCATGGGCCATCGGTTGTGTTGAACTCTCTCAGTTTTAATGGCAACCAGGCTTACGATATTGAAGGCCTGCGAGATCGATTGATTCGTGCAAATTTGAATCAATCTGATCCAAATTTATGTACTACTCACGAAATTGAAGATAAAGAGACTTTTCTCTTTGACGATGACTCTACAAGAAAATCAGCTGCATGTGAAGGCTGTTCATTTCATACAAACACCGGGAAGTACGACTTTATGACTTTTGACGAAGCACTCAATGTCTGTTATATCACTGAGGGATTTCCAGATCGATCCATCTTTTTTGAAGGACCTTTCAATGCTTGCGATATTAAGGTCAACTGCATGAGATCTTTAAGTTGTGAACTTTATCCTAAAAACTGCGGAATGCTTTACTTTACTGATGATAATAACGCACACGTTATTAGTTTCCTGTTCTCACTACAAGACAGCAAGGCTCGAGGTTTTCAACGAAAGTATAGCATCGTCGTGATGGCAAAGGAAAGCAGGTACTTGTTCAGTAATTGGAACATGCTCATCAAAAACATCACATTAGTGATATCTTTGCTTCAACGAAAAGCGAAAAGCATCTTTAAATCAGAACTTAAACCTGAAGCTTGCCTGAACAAGCGATCCATTATTTTAGACAAAGTTGCTAATGACGGCAGTTTGAATTATTTCGAAGAGATTTTTGATCATGATTCATCAGATACATCAAAGAATAAAATCAAAGCTCGCTCGCTATTTGAAATCACTGGCGATAACAACGTTTTCTACTATCTACATATGCAATTTAGTTCAATTATTGGAGAACTCACTAAAAGAGCCAGAAGTATCAAACTTAAGCACAATTTTTTCGATCTTAGTTCAGCAACTTTTTTTGGCAATGATAATTCAACTTTGCGTACATTATATTCTCTTGCTGGAAATGACTTTATGCTAATTGCCTCAAATGTAGTTTTAGGCAATCGAGTGATAGTATTTGGTTCAAACTCAATGAACCGAACCAAAATGCTGGTTAGCATACTGGCTAAACTACTTCCAAATGAAAGTATTCATATTCTGCCAGATTCTAATATCGAATCTTTAAACTTTAGAGAAAGCAATATCCTAGGTGCTTGCGCCAACATTTTCAGACTTGATATGCTTAAGACAATTCATGAGTTTTATATTTGTTTAGAAATATGCGACCAAAGCACAAATGACAAAGAAAATAATAATGAATCATTGCAAAACTGTTGCATTAAAGTTCATTGTTGTGACGAGATACTTGCACAACCCCCGCCTAGTTATATTATTCAATTAGAGCTATTACTGAAAGATCTGTCTATTTCGGATGCTACCATAAATGCAAGAATTGACAGCCTTAAGTTTGAATGGCTTAATAAAAGCAAGGCGATGCAATCTTTTGTGAAAGAGTTCCCAGATTTCAATGATAAAAAGTTGCAAACCATTCTAAATGCTCTCAAGATGAATTCCGATGACCTCAGACTTGTCCAGTACTGGTCCAAATCATTTCTGCCAAATAAATCTGATAATGTGTGAATCTCATACAACTAACTATACAAATTAAATTTATTATAAAAATAATTACTGCATTATTCTCTAATCATAACAATAATTTGACCAATAAAGTACAAAATTTAAACTAATTTTCTCTATTAAAATTTTCTCAATAAATATCGCATTGCTGATTTTATCGAGAAGGCTGAGGAGTCAATGTGGGAGACAATCCTGCAGTTCCTTGCATGGCACTTGGTCCTAATAATATCTATAGACAAAAATAATAATAAAAAAACAAGTATAGATTTGAAATTATACCTGACGTTGCTGCTGTCGATTAAGCTCATCTAATTGGGACTTTTCATTTTCAATTAGAGCAGGAGCAGCAAGTATAATAGCTGAAGTTGCAATGACCCACATTGCAGATCGACTGAATTGATAGAAGCCTTTAATACCGCTCACTGAAGAGGTACTTATGGTCCAAGTGGCATTACGCAATGATTCGGGAAACATCTCGGTAAGACCCCAGAGTCTTTCTGCTAAAGTCTCATCTTCAAACTCGTCCTGTGACAAAAAAATATATGAAGTAGCTTATAATATTATATTATATTTTAAAATATTACATCGTCATCATCAACATTGATTGTTTCATTATTTATTTCGCTTGCTGTAGCCACATATATAGCAGTTTCTTTAGTTTCAGAAGTTTCGATAATAGCTCCAATGTTAACCTAAAATATTTAGATATAAGATTAATCAAACAATCATTAGATAAGAATTTTATAATTACATCTTCGCTTTCGTCATTTATAATTGAAATATCGTCTTCAAGTTTTAAAGGTTCTAATTCTTCAATATCTGCTTTGTTAGCTTCCTAATAATAAAAATAAATAAAATTATATGAATGACCAGAATAAAAAACACTTGACTTGCCTCGAAATCGTCACTATCAATAATGTCTTCAATTCTAACAATTCCTTCAGTAGTATTTGCCTCGGACATTATTAGAATTAGAAACGAGTCACTTGTAATGCAAAAGATTCTGGTGAAAGTGGTACAAATCAATCTACCGGAGAAAACAGAAGTAACAGCACCGAAACTTTCACTTCGGTACAACAATTGACCTGCGAGTGATCAGTGATCACATGGGAGCTGGTGGGGACTGTTCACAAAGTTTGTAGCAGCAAGAGTATGAATGTTTTGACTCGTTTGGTTTGTCGAGGGATGCCAATTGTTGTATACAGTGTGTTTTCTATTTTCTGAATCTCACATTGAGAGCAAATCATAGTTGAGTTTGCTCTAATAAGAATGCTGACTCACATGAAAATATCATGATACATTGCGTTTGTTGGCCAATTGGGCAACAGTTTGCAAATGAACAATGAAAGTCAAATCCGGGCTGGAGCAATTTTTGGTGCGTCTTTTCTATGGTCCTATATCTCGTTACCAGTCGCTTGGCAATAATGAATCTAAAAATGAATCTCACAAGATTGTTTCTTTTCAAAAGTTAGCTTTAGTTACGCTAGCTCTTCCTTTATGTGGATTTGTATTTTGTGTATTTTGGTCAATACTTTACAATTTTGTTGATTCCACTTCAACACATTGTGGAGTTGCCAACTACTTGCCTTCAGTGAGTGCTTCGATCGGGTCCTACTCGCCTCAAAAGTATGTTTGGAGGTTGACTATTGCTCTACACTCAGCACCACGATATCTAGTTTCATTTGCTTATTTTAAACTGTTTCATGCCTCGAATTTACTTTTCGTGCTAAACTGTATGGAAATCAGTTCTTTATTGGGATTAACTATAATCTCTTCTACGGAAAACTTTGGTAACTATTAATTGAGTTAATATTTTAACTATAATTGTTATTTATTTTGCAGTGATTCATGCCAATTGCTTTTTAATATTTATTACTTCTTCTTTTGTCGGAATTATTGTTCATCTATTACAGGAAAATTTATGGTCAAATTTTAAAATGAAAACCTTTTGCATCAATACTATTTCGTGGATGTTGGCCTTATATCTTTACGTTCGTCATAATCAATACTGTGAAACTGGAGTTTATTCACTTTTTGCCGCCTCAGAATATAGTTTTGTCATTAGCAATATGATTTTTCATTTCCAGGCTTATTTTGATTTTTATCAAGTTTACTTTTCAGCGTCAGACAAAATCATAATTACTGACTCAAAATTCTCAGTGTAAATAATTTTCCAAATGACAATTGCAATAATTTGTTTGCATTATATGCACTTTGATCCAATCCCTGATTTTACAAGGAAATTTTTATTGCATTAAAACCTCATCACACTATAAGAATCTCATTCAACCGAATGTAATAAATATCAATTGTCGAGTACCCATTTATATGCATTTTCAAACATTTTAGCCCATGGACTTGCTTGTGATTGTCGAATGTGTTCCAATGAAGATGGTACATATGGCCATTGCCAGGAAAATGTGGCTCGCTCTGGATGAGGCATCAAAGCCAAATGGCGACCATCAGCACTGCAAATTCCTGCAATTGCATCCTCACTTCCGTTTGGATTCATGGGATAACTAAGAGAACACAAAAATCGTTAAGTCTTGTTTTTATGTCTATTGACTAGCAACTTACATATTGGTCGGTTGATTGTCGTCATCAACATAATGTAACACGACACAATTGCTCTTTGCCACTTGATCCTTGACTTGGCGGTCTTTAAAGACGAACCTTCCTTCGCCATGTGCGCTCCAAACTCCCATAACACTTCCTTTCATACCTTCGAACATTATTGCAGGTGAGTTCTCTGCTATCTTGACCGAAGGGAAGCGACATTCAAATCTTCTGGAGAGGTTGTGTTCCAATAGAGTACCTTGTGAACCTGTAATGAAGTGTGAATGCGTGATCTTTTGTCCCATGAAAACTTACCATCTGGGTTTGCACCAACCCAACCGAGAAGTGCCATCAATTGACATCCATTACAGACCCCAAGTGAGAAAGTATCTGGTCTTTGTTTGAATCGCTCCAACTGAGCCTCAACCTTCGAGTTAAATTTTAGAGTAGCAGCCCAACCTCGGGCACTTCCTAACACATCGGCGAAGGAAAAGCCCCCAGGAAAGATAAGACCTCGGAATTGGTCTAGATTGATACTCTCTCCAATGAGATCAGTAACAGTGACATCGGCCACCTCAAAGCCGACCATGAACAAGCTGGCAATCATTTCCCGGTCTCCGTTGATTCCTTCTTCACGAATTACTGCCACCCTCGGAGCATTCGTTAGATGAGAGTCTATATCTGTAAAAAACGAATTCAGTTAATATTGTCATGTGCTATTGCATACTTTCAAGGCTTACATAGATTGATGCATCGAGGGTCGAAGGTAAGTTTCCAATTGGGCACTTTTCTCAACTTCAGTCCTTCTTGTTCTTGTTTGACACATTCGGGATTTGCTTGTAGTTTGTCCAATTGAAAAGTGGTTTCCTCCCACAAGTCTTGCAAATATGCCAATTTGTTCTAGTAATCAAAACAATTCGATAATTGCATTCAATGCAAAGTTCGTTTACTGTCTACTCACCTGTATCGCTATTTGTCCATTTACCCTTATCTGAACGGAATCATCGACGACGGCAGTGCCAATCGTTTGTGGCTCAAGACCATTTGCCCTGAATTGGTTCAGAGCAAAATCGAGTTTGTCATTGCGCACTTCGATCACCACTGCACATTCTTCCGCGAAAAGTACATTCATTGCTTGGTTACCAGGACTGTTAATGTCAACGTTGATGCCGCAATTCGATGCAAATGCCATCTCGAGCAAACAAGTGACCAAACCGCCGTCGCTAACATCATGACCAGCTGTGCAAACTTGGCTTTTGATCAAGCTTTGCACTACATTGAAGCAGTTCTTCAATAGAGCAGCGTTCTCAATGTCTGGACAATTGTCTCCAAGTTGCCGAGTGACCTGAGCTAGAGCAGACCCCCCAAGTCTGAATTGATTGGTGCCACTAAGATTTATGTAGAGAAGACTGCATTGATGTATCTTTAATTCAGGAGTAACCTTCACTCGAATGTCTGGAACTGGAGCATAAGCACTTATGACCAAGGTGCCTGGAGACTTGATGATCTCATTGCCATTTTGCAACTTCACTTTAGCGGCCATTGAGAGTGAATCCTTGCCTCCGTCGATGGCAATGTTTAATTCTTTCATAATGGAACACATGGCCTCACATGTTTCCACAAGAAGGGCTCCTTCTCCTACAAACATAAATTTGTGGTACGGATAACAGTGCAATTGTATTTAGGAACGTACCTTCTAGTTTTGCAGGCCACATCCAATTACCCGAGCACTTGACATCTGCCAATTCAGTGATCACACAAAACATCAAGTTGGTGATCGCTTCGGCTACCGAGAGTCTGCCGTTGGCTCCAGGATTGATGAGACCCTTGATTGGTTGTTCACCGATTGAAGTGGCACTGCCACGGTAAGTGAAATAGTTTAGCGCGATCACCGCGTAATCTGCCAATGGGGTATGCAATGGTCCAACACACTGTTGCTGGGCGACAAGTCCTAAATGAAAGGTCAGTGCCGCTCACTGGATAGTGACAAATCTACTCACCTGTAACACATCTGTCAACTTTGGTAGTGAGAAATCGTTTCGAGGCAACTGAAGGCAATTGAAGTACGCGCCTGAGCGCACTTTGCATAGAAATGTCACTAGGCAATTGCAATGGGTTCAGCTTGGGTGTCATTTTGCGGTAAGTGAATTTCTTACGAGGCATTGAACCTAAAACTGACTCAAGACTTAAGTGGACCGGTTGCTTGGTGGACCTTTCGTCTTCAATAAGAGTGATGTGCTCATCTCCCGTGATATGACCTACGTAGTCCACTTGGCACTTCTCTCGTTTGCTGATTTTGTCTAACACACTTTTATTCTTGTTGTTCACCAGAATTGCGTTACTTTCCTGGTACTCAGCGCCCCACAACTCCATTGTGTTTATTGTCGGATCTCCCAAAGTAAAATTTTTACAGTATATCTTTGCTCCCATTGGCTCACAAATTTCTTTGAGCACATTTCCATTTCCACCTGCACCTTGGTCGTGAATTGATTCGATTATGTTCGTTCCTGTCAAATGCGAGATTCAATCAGTTGTGTTTGTGGGTGCGTGTGTGCACTCGAGCTCAACTAACCTTCATATTCGATACAAGCCCGAATGAGACGATTCAGTTTTTGTTCCATTTCCGCATCACCTCTTTGGACAGCACCAAAATCGAGGCTTTCGCTGCCTTCAGCTCCTTGTACCTCAGTGGAGCTAGCAGCCCCTCCACCAACACCAATCCTAACCAAAACAACTGGTTACTTGATCTATTACTGATCTCAATGGTACAACCTGTAGACAGGACCACCAACTTTGGCCACGCACATTCCCTCTTCTGGTTTATTCTTTTGGACAAAATCAGCATCGATAGTACCAATGCCGCCACTAAACATGATGGGTTTGATCCATTCGACTCGTTCATCTAGAGAAGGCAAACAGATGGTTAAAGTCATCAATCACTCCGATACTTACTATTGTTGCGTTGCCCGAAACTTCGACAGAATCCGGACAAAACGGGCTCTCCAAATTTATTGCCATAATCCGAAGCGCCATTGCTGGCCTCAATGCATATTTGGACAGGGGAAGCAAAATTGTGCGGATATGATTCGTTCTTGTCTTCCCACTCGAGGTCGTAGCCGGGAATATGAATATTGCCAAACGAATATCCAGCCGTACCTGCAATGACATGAGCACCACGACCTGCGGCTTGCACATCTCTAATGCGACCACCCGTGCCTGAGTAAATAAATCGGGTTAGTGGGGATTTACAACACAGAATCGGGATCACCTGTAGTGGCTCCTGGGAATGGAGCAACTCCAGTTGGGAAGTTGTGCGTTTCGGCAGTGAAAATGATGTGCCGAGTTTGATTCTTTTTCACATGCACAAAAGAAGCTTCGGTAGAGTTCTTCGGTTGCAAAATATCGAGGTCAGAAAATCCTTGAATGGCGCTTGAGTTATCATTAAATTTGATCACACTGTTTTGGTTTGTTGTTTCTTGGGTGCTGGCGACCATTTCAATCAACGATTTTGGTACTTCCTTGCCGTCCACAAAAATTTGCCCCTGTCAGATTAGCAAACAAAATTAGAAAAATAGCGAGACTTCCCTGACTGACCTTGAAGAACCAATGCCGAGAGTGTTCAGAGTTTGACTGTGCAAGATCGAAGCATTCGACCGATGTTGGATTGCGTTTCAGCTTGTCTCGAAACAGTTGACAGTAGTATTGAATGTCCCACTCATCGAATGCCAATCCCAATTTGGCGCTTACTTCTCGCAAAGCTGCTTCTCCTTGTCCAAGCACATCTATCTCGTACCAGTCCTCTTGACTGCTCGGAAGTTGGAATGTCCTGATTGGCTCCAAATATCGCTGCTCGGTCATTCGGTCGTGTAAAGAGTCCACCAGAAGCAATTCTTGTTCTTTGCTTAGTGCCTCCTAGGAAAAGCATTTTAAAAGACCTTTATGATTTACCTTTTAATACTACAAACCTGCAATTCGAACAGATAAAGTGTGCTCTTCTCAATTCGGTTTACTTTATTATCCAAACCAATGTTGGAGCAGATTGAGACCGCATTGGTAGAAAGAGCCGTGCTAAAGTTGAGTCGAGGACCGATTTCAACCAAACTGTTCTGGGAAGACTTTATCTTCAACCTCAACACCGATTGCTGCATGGAAAGTTTGCTTTGGAAGTTCGGCGTGAGAATCCATTTGACTTTGTTGAGTTCTTGTTCGTTCAGTGTGTCTGCTCATCAGCACATCAGTTAGTAGAGGCAATGTATCACCCAAAGTGCACTCACCTTGGCAATCGACGTAATAACAGAATTCAGTGTGGACATTCTTCACCAGACTTGAGATTGTCTTGCTCTTAAGCAGAAGCGATTCTTCTTCTGCCTGCGAAAGTGCTGGGGTTTGGTAGAATTGCAACACTGCAGCCATGACGAGGTATAGTTGATCTATTGACTATGACTGGTGACTTACAAATGATATTGACCGAGAGGTCGTTTTCCCATTTATTGCTGCACAAAATGAATTGCCTCGAACTAGACTTCGAGCAAGCAATCGCTTTTATCTCACATGCTCGGCAGACGGTCTGTATCAGTGAAAATATCCCTCAGCAAGCTGATCTGATCCAGTGGCAAGGGAAAATAAACAAGTGATGCTGATGCCACTGTCATGCATAGACTTTCACCACGATAACTCGAAATCAGCCAAATCGAAGTCTCTCGGACGATCCTTCTGAGCCGATAAGGGTGAGCTGTTGCACGAAAACCATTTCTGCAATGAGAATAACGCGTCTATCTGTGAGGAGATCAATACGAGTGACGTAATCAAATGAATTGGAAAAATTTGTTTTAGTCCGCAGTAAGAAGATTACCTTGACGCATAAGTCGATTATCGGCAGTGAAAGGTCTCAACCTTAGCATGATGGCCAGTTGATTATTCAAAGTATACAACGAGTCAATTAATCAATGAGAAGTGACAAAACAGTCAGTAGTCAATTGCTCTCGGCCTATACTGATCCGAACTGATTTACCACAGATTAGATAAGTAACAGTCGGCTGACTGTCTCACTGAGTCAGCCAGAACGAACTGTCAGGAGAAGAGCAAGCTTCTGCAGTGGTAATACTGACCAACAGTTCACATTAACGAGTGATGCATCTCTCGATCCAATGCATCGGTCGATAATTAATTATACAAGTCCGACGAAGCACAAGTGTGACTTGGCTAATTAAACGTTTATTCGCCACACAAGGTGACAATTGACAAACAAATTTATTGGTACATATCACTAGATCGACTGGAGAACAGTTTGTTTTACAAATGTATTCCAGTGAACAAACAATCGATTGCAAAAGTAAGGAACTATAAATAATACATTTGTACAAAGTGCAAGGAATATACAAAAATAAATAAATAAATAGACATGTAACTCAATGACAATGGAAAAACCTAGTGACAATGGTTGGATGTGGTGAGTACTATGCACATGGCAGACATGGACGATGCGAATGAAGACTATCACTTTGGGAGCCAGTGGAGACTGGTTTGTTTTCAGCACAACATTCAACAGTGAGTATTACACTTGCGGGACCAAACTGACTAGATAGGACAGGGCGCCATGGTGAGCGCTTCGAGGCTGAATACCCGACCGAGTAGTTCAAGTGGTGGCCAGTTCATGTGACCAGTCGGGAAGAAGGTCGTCCAACTGGCGGTCGTTCTCTTCTCGCTTGTCGGTCCCTTTCACTGGCCGATAACTGTTCCTTTCCCCGTTCGGTGGCAACTTTTTCTTATCGGAAAAGCTAAACTCATGCGAGTTGCTGCTGTCGCCATTATCGTCGGATTCGTAATCTCGATCGAGCCGGTTGTCACCAAAGTTGTGTTCTTTATCCAGGAAGTGCTCTATGTAATGTCCATTGGCGTCGAACGGAGATCCATCATCATAGTTAGGCCCTTTGACAGAATACTGACTGTGTAACGATACATTGAAAGCATCAGAAGAATGAGCAACTTTGGGTTCAGCTGAACATGAAGAAGTGTAAGAGCAGCACAAACGACCATTCTGACAGGGAAAAAGCCATCAAGATTAGAATCACCCAGCGAAGGTGCAAACAAGCTGATTCAAGCAAAGCTGTGCAATCCAACAAGACAAAGCATGCACACAACAGAGGTGACAGAGACAGAGAGGGGCTAAGCATTAGGGATGGATTGGGGGTTCAGTGTTGGGAGTTGGCTGTGAGATGGGACAGTGACAGTGAGGACAGTGCAAAGTTACTACAATCGTGACATGTGCATGTGGTAAGATACGAGTGACGACATGAGTCGATTCTGTGCAGCAAGGCATACTCGAATTACCGATTGTGCTTTTGGCTACCACTATGGGTCAAACTGAGGCCTGAACTGGAAGCCATTCTTACTGGACGTATCTGTTGGAATAACACTTGAGGAACCTGTGGGGATGGGGATGTAACGTTGATTAATGGGCTCGATTTGTACATAATTCTCTGCTTTGGTGACTTGACGCAACAGGTGTCTGTGAGGACTCAATTCAGGGAAGTAGCCGGTAATGAATGTTGTACAGTGTACACAGTGCACTAACCGAATTACTGAGTTATCAGGAAAGCAATTGTTGACTGGTTCACGTGCAATCCAGACTAGACAGATTTAAAGTGTCGATGAATTGTGCACATTTGAGCCAGAGCAATTGTCCCATATTGATATGTGGATTGCATTGCCTATGAACAAAGGCAAGCAAGTGAGCATGTTTGAAATAATAACTTGATATTAAGTAAACATTTCCTCTGCCATTGATGAGTAATTCCAAATTCTAAATTTGCAGTGTAAAATAAACACTCAAAGTATCGTACACACTGAACAGGACAGAATAGGTTTAGAGTTGTCGGATGGTGTTTACTTAGTTTCGCTAAACTTTTCGCGACTAAACTTTGACTTTGGAATCTGAATCAATGCATCTCTTTGTTTTGGGAAATACAATTGTAACCTCAATTGGTAAGCTATGGTTGTATTCACATTCAACAGACCAAAATGCCTGTCGAGTCAAATATTGCAGCAATACAGAGTGGCATTAATTTGTCATTAGAAATGGAGAATGAACGAAAGGGAAAGTAGAGAAGGAATTAGCGCATTACTTGGTTAGCATTGAAATCAACGCATTCATGGTTAAACGCAAAGAATGCAGACACATTCAATTCACGGGGTTAGTTCAACACTAGGATAATTAAACACACAAAACACTAAGTCAATTTCGTCAATAACACAAACACGGGCTTTCCAAATAATCGTTTTGGTTTAGCAGTCACCTACCTGGCAAAGACATGAAGTGCACTTGTCCGAGGGCAATGTAACCACCTGGCCAGAACGATATTCCTTGTTGAAATGACGACAACCAGCCATGGTGGAATTCGAAAAACGCACCGGTGACTGACAAGGGTCATCGTCGCAGCGGAAACAACAGTCGCCAGGTATTCGGATAGGATGGAGACAGTTCACTGGGGGACATTCGCTCCAACAGTCAATTTCACCATTCTAAAAGATCAAGTGGATCATGGTTCATTGAGTGATATGATCTATTGCAATGAGCACACTCACCATGCATTCACAAGTCTGGCAATCGTAATTCCATCGCTCGCCACTCTTGAACACAGTATTTCTATCTTCCTGATGGAGACAAATTCTGTCGTGATGGCAGTGCGGGCAACAAAGAGAATTGCTGCTAGAGTTTGAGCAGTCACATTTTGGTTGTTCACAGGTGACCACTCCTTCCAAACAATGACACGTGGTACAGTGCTCGCTGCTCAATGACCACTTCTGTTCGTGCTCATACTCGACTCCGTTGACAACGCACGTACTACAGGTTGCTGATGGTCTCTGCTGAGACGTTTTCGTAGGCAGATTCGTATGGTTACATTCGCATCGGTAACTGCCGTCGAAATTAACGCATTTGCTTGTGCTTGGACAAGTGTTCAGCAAAGGATTAGAACACTCATCAATGTCTAAACAAATAATCAGTGAGCAATGGCAATAAGAGCACAACTCAATCACCTCGGCATTGGAATTCATGATTATTCGTATCGAATGGTTCCTTGTATGTCTCATAACCTTGGTTACATTCACAGTTGTACCAGCCTGGTTTGTTAATGCACTTCGAGTTAGCAGGGCATTGGTGAAGTCCGAGCTCACACTCGTCGATGTCTGGAGAATGGTCGAATTATGAATAAGGCAAGTCGTTCTTTCGTGTTATTTGCTTACCTGCTTCACATCGGTGGCCGTAATAGCCCTTTCTGCATGAGCAAATGTTTGGGGCGACACATTGACCCCCGTTCAAGCACGAGTGTTTGCATACAGCTGCAGTACGAAATAGCAGTCAATCAGTCGGTCAGTTTGGGTTAAGTGGCCAGAGGCCAATGAAAAGAGAAAGTTCATCATCGAGTTGGAAACACTTACGTTTACACATTCGACCATCGCCGTCGTAACCCTCTTTGCATTTGCATTGGTAATGCCCCTGTGTGTTGAAGCAAACTGCATTCTCGCCGCACATATGCTGCTCGGTGGAACACTCGTCGATGTCTGAAAAGCGCAAATTGTTTGTTAATTCAACCAATGGTACTATTGGACTAAGCATAATTGCAACAAATCGAGAAAATAATATATTGCAGAGCTTGTTGACAAGTCATTCTCAATGTTGTCGCAGTCATGAGTCATCGGCGAGTCATCTTTGTCCCATGGAATGCATCAATGAAATGCTCCTCCTCAAGCAAACACGATTAGCAACATCAAGTGAATCGTGGCCGATTGACATCCCTTGCATCAAACGGAAGTCCGCGATCACAATAAAGTAAATGTAAATGGCATTTAGGACCCAGCCGATCAAATCGTATCCTAGTTTGAAATATCGACTGCATTGACTAGACCAATTGCAATAGTATGGTAGTCAAGTGGTGGCAAGTGCAACCAGCGTGACTTTGCTCTTTGACTGCACAAATGGCCATCAGTGATTCGTCGAGTGACCAAAAGTTGTTTGCACGTGCACACTAGGTGTTCACTCACCAATGCATCGGTGTTGGTCGATTACGCTAAAGCCGGACTTGCACCTGCACTCGTACGAGCCAATTTTGTTGACACAGTCCGCGTTGATGCATCTGTGATTCTGGTCAGCACACTCATCAATGTCTTCGCAGGTGTGTCCATTACCACGGAATCCGGCTTTGCACACACAAGTATAGTTGGTGCGCAAATTCCTGCATTCAGCATTCTTGTGGCACGAATGTCCTTGGGAACAGAAATCGGTGCCTTCGCAAATATTGCAACACTGGTCGTCAGGTCGTATCTGATTTGTGCAATTCAACTTGGGACACTTCTCCGTGGCAATTTCTCTGCAATTCAGTTTGCCGTCCTACGACAAAAAAATCATCGAGAGTGAGCATCGATTAATCAAACAATTAAGTGGATTAATGGCACTGAGTAATTGCCATTGGGCAGACTCGTCGGTCATTAGTGACTTGCCTTGTCGCAGACGCACTGGTTGCATTTGGTTTTGCGCGCGTTTAGTTCGACAAACCTATCGCCTTCATTCAGTTTGCCTCTGCCTTTTTGGTAACATTGTTCTGAGCCAGACAAAGATCGATTAGTGAGTTAGTGAATTGGTGAGTGACTGACACTGAACAGAGTGATCACTTACTTTTACACTTGGGGCAGCAGACGTCTTGTTGTTGGGCATTTCTGCATGAATTTTCACATTTAATCTTCTTACAAGTAACTTTGCCGGCCTGCACACAGAGAGAAAGGTGTGCACGATTAATTAAAAAGCAATAAATTACGTTTCTAGATGG
The DNA here is from genome assembly GCA_023373905.1 of Rhizoglyphus robini. Classification (NCBI taxonomy): domain Eukaryota; kingdom Metazoa; phylum Arthropoda; class Arachnida; order Sarcoptiformes; family Acaridae; genus Rhizoglyphus; species Rhizoglyphus robini. The sequence goes on along the minus strand of JAKIJQ010000001.1, from coordinate 3,470,836 downwards.
TCTGATGAATTGATTGCTATCATCATATAAGCGAGTTATTTCGATCGCCACCGACGAGCATTAGTCGTGTAAACACATGCACTCAATATTGCCATTCATCAGACAGGCCAAAAAGGAAATGCAAAATGGAATACATTTGCATGAGTAATGTGCAGATATAGTCCATGCAACACATGTCACAGATGCAACATATTGCACTGCCGATGGCATCGTCTCTGATGAAACTTTGTTACATTCAAATGTGATTGGTCCGTGACGGATGGCCCTCGATCTAATGCGAGTTCACTTACCGAGCAAGTACAGTTGTCACAGTTTTGTCGCCACACGAATCCGTCTGGGTAAACGGTTCCGTTGATTCGGCAGCCTTTGACGCAGTCACACGACTCTACGTTTTCCATTCGCTGTTCTATTGCCCGGAGCTGTTTGTAAATGACACAAATTAATTGGCTCGTTCGCAACATGATAGAGACTCTATTGAAAGAGTCAGTGGGTGCACCCAGACAGATGCACTCGAATCTTGAGCAGTGTCGAACAGTGCCTCCCGGCTTCGATCTGTGCTAGGCCAATAGGCAGCCATCGAGCTCGTTTGTAGTCACTTGTGTGATCGTTACCTTTTCAGTGAGGTGCTTCACGGTGCTTTCCAATCGAAAGATAGAGTCCTTAAGTGCTCTAAATTGGCCACAAGTCGGACATGCTAAAAAGAATAAAATCGAAATTAATCAATTAAGCCAAAGATGACAAAAAAAACGATATGGAAGATGAAAGATGACAAACCTGTTTCCAAATCAGGACATTGGGCTCGGAAAGCATTGGCCGAGGAGACGATGCGAACGTCGCGCAGGTAACCCTGCAAGCAAGAGACAACATTAGCTCCAACAAAGTGACTACTATCAGACCGATTACAAGGCTCGGCACTTGTCGTGCGAGTCAGCAGGTGACATGACAGAAGCTCGCACCTCGCGGCACTTCTCGTGCTACCGTCCCCAAGCCCTGTTGTCACTAATGATGTGTTTGGATTGATCATTACAAGCTAATAAGTTAGTGTGCAAATACAAAGTGCAAATGAGATGAGTCCGCAGACGTAATTGACTCCATTTCCATTGCTAATTGAACACATTTGTTTCACACCAATTTAGTGACGACAATCCTTTGTGTGTTCGCACTTTGCCTCGTGCCATCCACATTGGCAATCGAACCAATCTATCAATGTATATAGACTGGTTGGGGGATGCCACTACTTATAAGCAACAGTACTCATGTTGCAATTAGTTAACACGGATCACTAGATTTGCGAACACACACACACACCGAAACATGATCGACTAGTGCTTACTTGATACATAAAGTGGTGCAGTCCCCGTTGGCCGAGCCATAGTGTCAAGTTGCGTTTAAGCAGAGTTTCTTTGTCGATTGGCAGGATTTGTCGTTGGAATCGATGCACACAGTCGATGTAAAGGTCGAGCTGGACATCGCTAACCGTGAGAGCAATCTTATGCCAAGCATCGTCAGCGAGGTCTACTTCGAATGTCTCCGTGAAGACAGTCTCGTGTTGGCGATATTGGAAGCGCAATTCTTTTCGTCGGCCACTGCTCTGAATTTCGAGCACTCTGTACAATAAATCAAGAAGCCGAATAAGATCATACAGTGGCAGATCAGATTGCCTACCTATGGATTCCATCAGTAAAGGCAAACAAGGCACCGATGTTGCCCTTGATTTGTCGAATTGTGGCTAGGAAAGTGACGTCGTTGCCTTGAGATATTAACCTTGCTGCGCGCTGGCAGACCTGAGAATTGAGTCGCACGTTTCTTGAGCTATCATCTGCAAAAAATACGATTAATCAGGGACGAGATTTATTATTTGCTGCCATCCGCTTACCGTACAAATAGATTGCGTTTGGAAATGAATGCGACCTGTCAGTGGAAAGACCAGAATAGGAAAAGTTGTGTAGGTTTAATTCTTGCACGAGATTGATTTGCAGGGATTGAGTGAACTCGTCCAATGTCTCGCTGGCTGCAAAGAGAGATTCATTAGTCAGCAGTCACAACAAATGACCTCACAGAAAGGTTATCCACTTGGCCTAACGGCACCAAATCATTAGACACAACCAACAAACAGTGAACTAATGATCGGACGACCCCCGCTGTCACTATTACCGACCACCGATTGGCGAAACGGAACGTTCACATGGTCAACAGAGCACCGCGATGCAAATCGTTTAAGCCAATTGAACGCTTTCCAAATTGGCTCGTTTCGCCTGGCCCACAATTGGCATTGCGCATCGCATCATTGACTGGCTCATAGTGTCCGAGCCAATCAGTTTACTGAAGCAATGGTTTGTTTGATCGTCTAGAGGTGCTAATGCCCTAGAGAGAGAGGAAATGCAAATTGAAATCGAATTGCGAATTTGTACAAAGCCACATGCCGCAAACTCGATCGCTCAACCAATCAATGACCGTGCAACCATGCGCCAATCAAATTCACTGTCACTCGAGATATAACTTTTTTGTTTTTACTGAAAAACTATAAGTTGTGCGTTCGCCAATCAAATTGAAAATTGGAGAGATATACAATCAGTTGATTGCATTAGCTCAGAAAAGGCCATCACAACAAAATCAATTTGACAATGCTAATGCACAAACAATGGTTATCGTCACCATTTGGAGACGTCCAGAAGAAGGTGAGAGGTGTTCAGTGAGCACTAGTCACTCTCATATATTCACATTGATACATTCGATCATGACGATGGAATGTCCGTTGCTAATGGACTCGCAATTGGAAAATCAATTTGGTAATGATGGTGCTGATGACCAGGTCAGAGTGACGAGTGCTAAGAGTACATATTACATTTAAGTGTGCCTCGGTGCTCTATGACATTAGAGAGCCACCAATTACCAATCGATAAGAATCGTTGGACTTCACCTATCATTAGACCTAATGGTGACACTGGCCAAAAGCACTACCACCAACCAGCTAAACCGCCGTCACTGTTCATTATGAATGCTCTGGCAATGACGACTCGACTCGACTACAGTCCAGATGTAATGCTAATATTAATTGATAGCCGCACAATGCACGATAAATGACAATCTGACTAGGCCCATGATGTGTCACAGAGCTATAGCTAGCGAGTAAATGGACACAGGTAGAAGACGTCTTGTCGACATACAAGCAAAGTCGATTTAAAGAGGCAAAATGGAAATTTAATCTACTTTTCGCGGATAGAAACATGACAGTGGTGACAGTCTGGCCACCGTGGCCATTGTGTCGGTGCACCATTGCGAACAAGCAATCGAGCGTGCAAAGGAACATGTCGCAAAGTGAAAAGATGAAAGTGGCAGTGAGCTTTAAATATTTATTAATAAATAGGAAATGAAACGAGTCCACCGAAAAGGAATGCAATCGATCGGAGAGGATAGCAGCTCTCTAGCAATGTAATGGAAACAATTTTAGTTTAAACTGATTTGCTACCAGAGTGATGTTTGCCGTGGAGTTTAATTAAATTAATAGTAAATGTAATGCAGAATCGAATTGTTTTGTTGTAAAGTAGGAACTTCACTAGAAACATCATTGGGCAGTGAACAGTAGTGAACAGTCGGCCTCACTCCTTTCGAGCAGAAATGTCCGAATTAGTTCATGTTCGGTGCCTGCTGTGTGACCAAACAGTGACCCGACTTGGCAATATGACAAATGCACTCTCTGAGGCCAAGACAATGCCTTACACTGTATGGACAAATTAGCCGAGTTAGTTTGCAATGCAAATGAACCAGTCTTCTAGCCAGCGGACTTTGTGTGTGTGTGTGTTTGCATCAATTTAGCATTACAAGGAGTGATGGCAATGTCAATGAACAGATCGAATGGCAGTGCTTGCTCAATGCTCTATTGCCAATACAAGCACTGCACATTGTCTTTAATTGCTGGAGTAGAAATAATTGTCCATAGATCTATCCATGCAAAGATTGAAAGCTTGGCACACCGTATACAAACATCTGCATCCGGAGTGCAAACTTGAGATTGTTAGACGCGTGCCTGACCGGTCTATGATAGATTCGCTACTGCTATCAAATTTTTTGTGGCCGAGTCGGACCAGTGGCCCACTAGGCCAGACAGACTAGGTAGTAAAAAATTGCCTTTCATTTGTCCTAACAAACTGAATCGCTATAATGAACAAACATGACCATTGAATGATCGATGGTCAACACTCGGTTGTGACTTGCATTCTATTTTGCAACGCTCTGAGGTCTGTCAACATAATCACAACAAACTAGTACCCAGTGACTTGCTCTCTAAATATAAAGTCAATAACATCTTTGGTGAAAAAAGCTTAATTTCTTCTATCCTCAATATAAACTTTCAAATTGTATGTGTTAGTGCAACTTCAAGTGTGGCCGACCACCAATTAGAGCACTAGGTCAAGAAAGAGACATCGAGCCAACAAATTCACCGGTAAGCGGACATAGCTTTACATTGCGTGCCACCGGCATCGATAAATGGGATCAGTTTAAGCGGGCACGAAACAGCTGCGGTTTCAGTGGGCCTGAGAAGCCACGCGCAATCGAGTGCGTAAGTGCGGAGAATTGCAGGAATAATTGAAAAGGCTAACACAGCAGCGGTTTCGGTGCAAGATGTCCTCTCAGCAATAGCATTATTCCACCGAACGCATCATACTTTCAGTCCGTGCAAATGTCATTTCGATACAACACATGCAAGTGTTTCCAACATCTGCTCTCACCAATAAGTCAATGCCATTGCTGACAGTACATTCTAATAAGCTCAATCGATGACTGAGAATTTGCCAACAAAATTATGGCAACCGGTCCCGCCGAGGCCTTCCACCTTAACAGATAATGCAAAATGGTAACGCTGCTTGTCTGCCAATAAGTGATAAGGTGACGCACAGAAATGGACAAGACGCCAGAAGTGCCAAACACGGACCTTGACAAACATTTGGCCAAGTCGAGTGTCACCACGAAAAGCACTTAGTGGAACGCGTAAATAGAACTGAACTGAGCAGAACTACGCCAGTCAGTGATTGGTGAGGTGCGAAGGCGTTTCGATTCTGACACTTTTCGCAATTAGCGATCTGTTGACGTGATCGTGCTCATTGGCAGTGCTGAAAACGGGACTCGGCGCTGTGTTGGTCAGTGCCAGTGGGCAAAAAGCGCCGACATGCATCCTCGTTAGTGTTATCAGCACCATCATTAATTAAAAGCAAACATTCCAAATCAAATATGACGCTGCTAATTCAATTAAACAAACAGATAAATAAATAACCGTTCAACTAAGTAGAAAGTCACGAATCGGATAATTATGCCCGTCTAAGAAGAGAGAATTGGTCTGGCAAGAATTGCTTTTGTCCATGTATAATCTCTGTCCGAACAAATGGAGCAATAAATCTTGAACCAAACAAGTGGCGCTAACAATGAACGACGCCTTCTAAATATAGCCTCTAGTATTAGCGATTGGCAATGTTGAATCAATTGGCATTGCCCAGTGCCTTCACAGTGGCATCTCCACAAATGCGAATTAATCGACACGTTAGCAGTTAAGTAGCAGAACGAATAAAAGACAAAGCTTCTCTCAGGGACATTCAACTTGGTAGGCAAGCCAAAAGGGTACTGCCAGGATCACTTCTACAAACATAAACAAACCAACAGGCCAAAGTCGAGGCAATTTCCGCAAGACTAGAATCCACTTGAGCGTATTGGACATAGATGGTCCCGTCCAAAGTGCACACTTGATTGCACTTTGCTTGTCAGTATTTAATGGTACCCTCCTGAACACTGAATAACGCACAACTGGTAGGTGACTAATTAATTAATTCCTCGACTAACAATTGCAATCGATCTGGCCAAAGATCAATGCCATCACAAACGACTTAGGTACGCCAGCCAAATCTATGTCGATAATTAGCGAATACAAACAGCAATGCACAGATAGACATTACAATGTTTATATTGCCGTGTCTCAATGGCAAGCCGCACTGACATAGAAGAGGTCCATGAACGGTCTCGCCACCAACGACAGCTTTTCATGTCACCGACATTGATCCGAGAACAGCTGTCCCCGCCTGTCCCTTCGAGTCGTTCCCTGTAAATGGATTCCTTGAGGAGATTGTCGTCAGCACTCTTAGGGACTTGTACTCCACTGCTAGGATGCAAGACAAACAAAGTCAGCAATAGATAAGTCCAGTACTCACTGGACTAGCATTACATCAGAGACTCGCTTGACCAGCAATGACTTTACCGAAGTCATTTGCATGGTCATTGGACAAGGTGAACAAACAGACCAAAACATGAATATGCTCACAATATTATATTATATGCATTGAATATGCAGACACTCGACAAATACTGCCCACTATAACACGAATGACTAACGAGTGCCTTGGCACTGTGACTAATTGGAATAAACTAGCTAGTGGAACGTGTTACTACTCAAAAAACCACTTCACAAATTCTGACAATAAATTTTTTTCGGTGATGAAAGGTTGAATGGCCCATTCTCAAGTCTGATTTTCATTATAGTAAAGTGGTCGAAAGAACGAACAATTGCAATTTTTAACATTTCTCTGACCAAGTGAAAATGCAAAATAAAGTAGACGATAATTTGCCATTACTTAATTAAGTATATTGATATCTCATTTAGAATCGAGCAAGATAGACATGACTTCGAGTAGCATATGGAAGGCCGTTGATCAGTTTTAATGGTAACTGATTAACTTATAATTGAGACTGTTCCAATTGAAGCTGTCCTCACAGTCAGTTGCAGTAGGAAGAGCAACAGGCGGGCATGTCAATTTGCATTAATGCATAGAACCAGCTTGATGGCAGTGTAGTGATCACCTGCCCCGGTCTATGGCATGGACTCTATGCTTTACAAAGCGTCTTGTTTGGTGGCACGTGTTGCTGTGCATCGACAACTAGCAAATGCTTGCCAGACGGCCGACGACATACGTGTGCCAGACTCGCGACATCGACAATCAATCAAGCGTGCCGCAACTCGCGAGCACAAGCTGGACCAAGACGGCAGAGTAAGACCCAAGTAATTAAGCCCAGGTGAAGCCAGAGGGGAAGCAAGAAAGGACTGAGCACGCGAGCTCTATACGCCTCTCAACTGTCCTCTCGGTTGCTCACCAAACAAATACGGAAGTCTAGTGCAGGCCGTCTAGGCCTGCGAGCATGCTCCTACAAGGGTCAATAAACTAACCCTTTAAGAGAAGCAACAAATTGGCATTGCAGGTCGGCGCGATAAGGAGCCTAAGCAAACTATGGCTTAATTACCAGTTGAAGGCGAGTTGCGATTCTTTCGATCACACAAGCGCACTGATGGAAAGCAGATCTCAATGCTGTAAAGAGCGCTTTTCCGAATACGAAATTAGTCTGCATTGTCTAGACGCGCCCAGAAATCAATTAACTGCACCGAACAAACAAACAAACCAAGAGAGTCGATTGAGTTGCATGTGTGCATCGATTCGATTGATTACCATTGCCACATCCCAAAGACCAATAATGCCGACTCACTCATGATCGGGATCCTGGTGAGTGCACCAGAGCTGACCGATTTTCCTACTGTGCTATTTGCAAATCGGCCAAATGATTAATTATGTGGCCGATTTATTAAGAGTAGAACTAAAGAACGTTCAGTAATCGTTCAGCATGGAACAGGTAAGAGAGGATCGATGCGGCAACAGTGACCATCTCAGCCAATCCGCTCACAGCATTGCATCATGCTGCAGCATTGCCGGCCGGCACAATTCCGTAGTGCACATGATCAACAAAGAGCATTGCTTGCATTGCGTGGCTTTTCTGCGATGACACAGTAAAGAATTAAGACAACTCAATTAACATTGAAAGTAATCGTGACCAGATGCAATGAATGGCACGGTGCACTTGTGCCATTGCCAACATTGCAATGAAAACCATTCAATTCTGACTGGCCGATTATTGGAAATGAGCCAAGAAGCTTTGAAGCCACCGAATAGGACAGCACCAGACATTACTGGCAATGGAAGACATCGATCGAGTGATTGCTACTTTAATTGACCGATTACTGCACTCTGTTCGACAGGCCATTTGTTCCCCAGCAGGAGAAGTGGATTAAGTCTCTACCGAACGTAGCTCTGAGCGGAATGATCATAAATCTGATTATTACTGAACAACTCTGCGGACCAAAGATAGCCCATTCGGGCTTTGCAAGTACACAACCATCTGATTTGCAATAAGCAATTGCGCCTGCACTGAGCAAGAATAGACTGACAAATGGACAAGTAGCGAGAGGAGTAGTGCCGCACTTTATGATGTTTGATCAATGATATTACGGCAAAACCTGACCGTCGTTGCTGGGATTGAGGCAGCCATAAAGTATGCGTCCTCATCGAGACCAGCGAGCTACAAAGAAAGTTGCCATTGTCGACTTCTTACTTGTGCTTTCACTTGTCGCCTCGACATAAATCGTTCCAGTGCAGTACGGCCAACAGTGCTCAGTCGCAACGTCCAACTAGCTATAAAATCAAAACGACATTTGTGGGCTATCTTTCATTCTCACCTTTGAGGCATCGGCCGAGGCATGCTCTTGTTAGTGCACCCGTTCAAAGGTATGCACTCGCACAATGCGACCAACTACTTGTAATTGTTTTGTTGTCACACTCACGCACTCCGCAAAAGTGCAGTTAGCCAAACAGAATCGTGATGTTCGCCTCGCACTGGAGAATGCATCAAAATGCGTCGCACTAGATCGATTGTACGATTAGAGAAAGTGACTCCAGTCCAATTGGCACTGACTACACATTGAAAATTGTGAAACCATTCGCAATGGTATCGAACTGCACAGGTCGGAAGTGCACTCAATCCATTTGGCCAACCAGACGGTGGCGGACTAATTGTTTCGGTCACGATTGATTGTGTAGAATACCGTTATTTGTGTTCGATTAGATAAGCGCAAATAGAAATTATTGACAGATTGTGACTATTTATTTTGTGGAAATAATTTCACTTGAAGTCATAATGGACAAAGAATAATTCCGTCAAACAAATGGCACTAAGTGGTCAAGTGAAAGCTCAGCAGCTCAGCAGACGGTCTAGAGTAGTGACGGGACCCAAGGGTAATTGTTTATTGCGATGTCCAATGGTGCAGTAAGCTTAATGGTGCACTAGGCCAATGGGACATATAATGCATATACAATGTAAAACAATGGAATGCTGGACATTAGTGGACAAGCGAGGGGTGGTGCAATAAAAGTTAACTCCAACAGACTAGACAGCGCAACTCAGACTATCCAAACAAACAAGTAATTACCATTGGACTGGCAGACTAGAAACAATTGCAAAATAAGATGGACTAATAGAGATGAACTTCGAGACAATAAATGCTTCTGACTGGATGTTTTGCCTTTGGTGTTGACCATGGTGGGACGAATTGGAAATGCACGTGGTGGGCAGTGAGCTGATGCACCTTCACCGCAGTCGACTGGACTCCGCCAAAGGGAGCAATGTGCACTAGGACACTTTACACTATTCACTTTGCAGACACGTCCTGCCCCGGTCCCATTGAACACCCTCGTTAAGGGACATTGATGTGAGATGGATGTGTGAAGGTTTCTCGATAAAGGCCAACAAAACTGAACAATCGCTTCGAGGCGTGTAGATATGTTCATGCTGAAAAGCACCGAATGGCAGTAGGGTTAGAGAGGTGTTCGAAGTCCTCGGTTATGGTTTGGTGGGAGGTGAATCTGGCTGGATCACTTCACACATAGCGAGTGCTGTAGACGAAGTAACCAAAGAAATTGGCAAAACGATATTTGAGTAGATTCGGTGATTGATCATCACGATCTATCGGAATTTGACACCGATATAAACTTAACACATTTTGAAGAACACTTTGGGAAAAATAAACACGATTCGAATACGATGACGATTGCCTTTAAGCTTGAATTGATCAAGCCGAGAATTGATAAGTTCCAGTTGGAACGCGGATATGGCGCGAAGAAATAAATGTTCAGTGACAGAAAGACACGAGACGCATCGAATTACAGTCAGGGTGAGACTGAGCTGTGCGGTACAGAAGATGGTGCCTTCCATCTAGATGCATGGTGGCGGTAATAGGAGGTGGCAGACTGAGCAGAGACTCTCTAACCGCCACACAGACACACTTGCCTGTGCCACTCTCCAATTACTGACGACCGCCTTTTGCTGACTTTGAAAGGATCATCGGTGGAATAGGTATATTTTGACAGTGCCCGCTGCTGCGCCAATCAAGTGGCACGAGCAACAAGCCACATATGGCCCCTACTGATGTGGTCCACTGTGTCACGCGCCAATGCAGCCTTACCGGACCTACCACAAGGATGTGTCACACTCCGACACTCAGGCCACTGAGACACCGGTCGCGGGACTCACCGATCGTCCGCTGGCCCGGTGCAAATGCACTTCCCGCAGATGTAGCCCAAAGCACGCGATCTGGCCGACCAACGATGACAATGCGGCAGATGTGACTCAAGCACGTGCTAACCTGGCCAGTTGAGCCAATCAAAGAACAAACCCAGTGCCGAGTGCCACCTTTCTCCCGTTCCTGCAAGACGTTCGGACAAATGGGACACGTGCCAGATTGCTCGTGTCAGCTGAACGGCCTGCAGTCTGGACCGAGAAATAACGAGTCCATCTAGACCAAACGAGGAAAGTAGTAGAGTGCATCCGAGATATATCTTATAAGACAAAGCACAAAATGGTGACAATGACAGTGAAAGTGGTGCAGTTGGCTCATTCCACTGGAATCACCTTCTTCGGAAGCATTACTAATGCGATCACAATGTGTACGATAAGGTCACTAATTAGTAATTAAACCAAATCTGCTTATGTCGAGCAGTATGTAACTGAGTGATAAGACAAGCTGGGTGACGTTAAGTCAACGATGTGCCAGTGAGCTCTTCTTACTCACTGTACTACGTTGTTACGTCGCCGGAAGAAATGTGCTAATTGACACTTCATAAATAAGCAATTGCAGTCAACTCATTAGGGACCAACAAAGATGACACAATGAGTAATTTGAAATTATTCAAAACAACTGAACTAATTTTTTTTAAAAGCACTCTGAGACATTAAGTGATTCAAGAATATTCGATTGGCACTCGATGGAAAAAAGTTCATTTTCACCTGTTTCGATTGCATTGCGATTATGATCATATTCGAGAAGTGAGGCAGTTCGTATTACATGTAGGCGGCAAGTGGACTAAATGCACTAATTGATGACACTTGGAATGCGTTTGAACGCTGTCTGTTGCGACAGTGAAAATATTCAGTTCGGGGTAAAATTATCGAAGACAAATGTTTAAAGGTAAAAATGCTTGCGTTATCGATCTGGCAGGGATGTCGTCAGATCGGTGGCAATCGTGTGTTTGCATTGCATGCTTATGTTTTCTCTCTAATCCATATTGATGGAATCGTTATGGTCACAGTCACTAATGCTCCTTCATCGTTCTACAAATCGAACGGCAACCTTTATCCGGCAGTGCTTACTTGCGTACTATTGACGATTGTCAATCGGAAATCAGTTCAACCAGATTATTGCCAATCTATATATACACAACTGTACAGTGACAAGTGACTTTATCAATGACAGGTAAATCATGCATATTTACTACTAGTAATACTAGAAATAGCAATTGAAGTTGGTGTTGCTAGAAAAATCGATCGATTAGCTTTGACAGTCGATAAATATGTCGACTCACTGGAAGGCGATCTCGCGAGCAATATTAACCAATTTGACTGCAAGGGCAAAGTTCGGGTCGAACCGTTTCCAGAACGACCAAACAAAGCGCAATCAAAACAGACCCGAGTGAGCAATTAGTGTGACGTAACCGAGCCAGTCCACCGTTCGCCGGTTCGTGAGTTCAGCAGTGACATTTAGTATCATGAGAAAATCAAAGTCATGAGAAAGCAGACATCGAACACTAACCGAGCCGAGACAGCCATTTTCCAAATGACTCACCCAACTGTTTCATTATATTACCGTTAGCACAGGGAGCTCGAGTAGAGATGGTACCCACTCATCACTGACTAGAAACACTCACTGATGTACCAGCGGTCAAAGTGGCCAGTGTAATTGTTCATGTGAGTCGAGCGAGCAACCAACCTAAACAGGCTCAGATCACGACACGAAAAGATATGCATCAACGGTATTTGCACTTCAGTATAGAATCACTATAAGCTAAATATACCAAAGGAATTTGGTAAGTTTTAAAAAATGAATTGGTGGTACTGGACACAAAATAGATGAAATTATTAACAATTATGATTGACTCACAAATCGAAAGTGACCTAGTGATTAGACAAATAAACATTGATAACTATGAGCAGGAATTAATTGTCTAGATTAGCGCTAATGTCATTTTCACAAAAAAAACTCATAAAATAGGTCTGTTGGTTGATGGAGTTTTTCGTGAAAAGAATGTTACTTCCATCTCGTGAGCGGTTGATCTACTAGGGAAAGTCATTAAATAATTAAATTTTTATTGCCTGTCAGTATCGGCGTTGGTTGCACTGTTCATTGTGTGTCCATAATCATGATATTATTTCTGTCATTCCCGGCAGTGATCTGGTTAAACGATAAGACTATATATGCAAACTGCCGTTGTGCCTGCCATTAGCCAATAATAATTGGCCCACCACAATATACAGTGTGATTCACAAGAGAAGCAGGATAATATAATGCTCGGTTTGGAACAGAAATACACCAATTGGTGACACTAGAACTAACTGAACTAGTGTCTACACTAGTAAACCATCCTCAGAGAAGAGTTCATAGAGGGGATTGGTTGCTAAGTATCGCACAGTGATTGAAACATGGACATGCCAATGAATCTGGTCATAATGCATCGTTATCGTGTGTTGTCTCTCAGTGAGAGGATGTAGATACTTGGTCGAGTCAGTGGGCATAAACATTGTCACTAAATGACAGTAGCTAAACGGCTGCTCGAGAAACGCTTACAAGTGGATTATCAGTAGTGACCACTCTTCTGTTCGAACAATTATTATTGGCTGATTCGATAAGAAGATATCACATTGGCTAGATTTGCGCCACAATCCTCATACATAGTGTCAGTGTCAAGTGGTCATCAGGATGCCCGCCAACCCGCACAAAGTGTCCTTTTCGAGGCCATTCCAGTCGAATAGTGTCGAATGGCGTAGTTTGTCTCAACGAACCATCGAACCAAAGCAAAGAGCTAACTCGCACCGACGACCAGCTGTAGAAGAAGAAGATATGCAGCACCAGCAACTGTTTCATACCATTTGCGTGGGCACTTCGAATGCTTTCTCCCTTCCATGTCCGCAAAATGTGTACTGGTTTGTGTAAGAAGCCAACTGACCAACTCACCTCACTAACTATTGTGATCACGTAGATTGGAGGAATCGGTGATTGATTTGTTCAAAAACGAAGGCCAACTGGAGGATGGAAAACTGCGAAAAACACACGAAATTGTTAAGTCTTTGCTTGATTCGGACTTTGGTGTGTTTGTTTACGATCGCTTTAAGGTAGCGTGCGAAATACCTGAAATTAACCACTTTAGTACTCAAATTGTGCATTATAAACGTAAACAAACGTCTTTGTTTCAATAGAGTCAGCTTTTGCCGAAGGCGATGACAATAATCAAGTCTAAGGTTGATGAAAACAACTATCTCGCCACATTAGAATCAGCATGGGAAGTTTTCTTTGGTAAAATACTACCCGCCTTGGGGTGCATGCTTCACCAGATAGAAGTAAAATAATAGTGTTCTGGTCATAACTTCTCATTATCTTCATCTTGTATAGTCTCTAAAAACGATTTCAATTCGAAAGGCGTCAATGGTGGCATTCCGTGACCACATCCTTATTACTGGTCCTTTAGAAGGTATGCTCACATTAGTAAACCCACTTGGATAACCAGCAAACGAATCTTGCTGTCATATTGCATCATGATTGTGCACTGTATCAGTGCAAAAAAAAAGTTTGCAAGTAATTGTTATTGGCACGCAACAGGTCTAATTAGCAAAATGAAGTTAGTTCTTCCATTGACAGAGAAAGCAAGTCATTTGCTGCAAGTTAAGCATGCGTAATGCCATCTATTGGCCTAGATCGAACAATGTTTTTGTTTATTATGTTTACTGAGTTTTTAATTTTGATAACCAATAATTTTAAAATTAATTTGTACAGAGAAGCTTCGACAGGAACGAAATATCCCACGAAAATTGAACGACACTATCGTCCAGATGGTGTTAGTTGTGCAGGTTGGTTGGACTCCTTGAATGTGTTGCACAGATTGAGCTTTCTTCTCTAGGATGTGTTTGAATGTTTTCCTCCCAGCAAGAACAAACTCGAGATGGAGCGAATATGTGCCCTGGTAGTGTCTCCGTACTTGGGCTATAACGGTCTTTACCTGAATAACGACAACCAAAGTCCGGTAGTTCAGTCAAACGAGCCAGAGTTAGTTAGTTCAATTAAATTCAAAAGCCTGGAGAGCGATCGTTTGAAGCCAATTGTGACACTACGCAGCTCGAGAGTGCCATTGCGCAAAGTGTCACTTCAGCCAGTGATGGAGAAGACAAGTCATAATAGTCTCAACTACTTGATGGCCAGGATCTACAAGTGAGCTTTAATACATTTATTAATTGGAGTCTATCAATTGATACATTGGTACATATATAAATATATATAACTTATATGATACAGATTTGTCGCATCACAACGTGTACATTTCAAATCGCAGCAATAAAAAGTGGTTATGTTGTTTACAAAATCAGTATAACAATGTGTTTATTAATTATGAATAATTAAAAAAGACTAATTTATATATATATACTAAGCTATATATAATGAAAATGTCCGGGTGAAATTTAATGAGTGGCACACTGAACGCCAGGGCCAGAATGATGCATGTCACCATCTTCGTCATATGCTTCATAATCGCGATTGTGAGCTCTTCTCTGTTCCTCTTCTTCGTGATTATAGTCAAGTAAATTAACTTCTTCTACATCATTAGTAGGCAAATCAACCTTAGGCTTAGGTGGCAACAATTCTTCAAGCTTTGGAATTACAGCAGCATCAATTTTCTCGGGAAAGTCAATAGAAAACTGAATGATAAGCTTACCCTTTTCAAATGGATTCTTGTAAGTGGGCATGCCCTCTGAACAGACATATTTGATAGAGCCATGTTTAATTACTTCACCTGGCCAAACTGTAATTAATAATGTTCGATTGTCGAGAGTAGTGACAGCTTTCGAAAAGCCACAAAGAGCTTCAGTCAAGGTGATCTTAAGATTAAGCATTAAGTTGGTCGTGTTAATTCGTTTAAAAGTTTCGTGTTCCTTTTGTTCAAGAATAACGACAATATCGCCAGGTTCATATGAGGGATCTTGATCAGCCTCACCAGAAAAACATATCTTTTGGCCATCTTGCATGCCTTTGTCAATATGCACTTCAAGTACTTTAGAGTTCTTAATTACTTTAGCGCCATCACAAGTTTTGCAGCGATCCTTCGCTGCAATCTTTTCGCCGGAGCCATTACAATCAGGACACATAGTCTGAATTTGCTGCACAAATGAACTACCAAGACGCTCAATGCGCACAGTCATGCCGGAACCACGACATGAATTGCATGTTTCTGGACCAACGCCCGGATTCTTGGTGCCAGATCCTTTGCAAGGTTCACAAATTTCTTTACGATTAACTTTCAATTTTCTAATTGAGCCATTGTAAAACTCTTCTAGCGTAACAGCGAGAGCAAAATGCATGTCCTTTCCTTTACGAGGACCATGATCGCGTCGGCCACGACCACCCATGTTGAAAAACATATCGAAAATATCCATCGGTGAAGATGATGAATTCATTCCACCTTCTTTGATTGCCTTTTCACCGCCCATGTCATAAAGGCGTCGTTTTTCCTCATTTGCCAAAACTTCATAGGCCTGAGAAATAGCTTTGAATCTTTCACCTTCGTTCGGATTCTTGTCTGGGTGAAATTTCAGGGCCAACTTGCGATAAGCCTTTTTCAAGTCATCTTGCGAACAATTTGGCTTCACGCCAAGAAGATCGTAGTAGCCAGTTTCTTTTACCATTTTGGTTGATGGCTCGCACAGAAAAGTGGTCAAAATGTAATGCACAAATCAGATGGAACAAGCAGAAGGAAATGGCTGTCAGAGGCAGAGTAATACGGCCCGCGTTGCCTCAGTGCAAAACAAAAGCGAGTGCAAGTGAAGGCAAATGGTTGCAGTTGTGACGGTGCAAATGCTGTCTCGGCCAGTCGTGCTCGCCACAAAAGTGCTCTACCAAAGGATCGAACCTTCCAGAAGGAACTGAACACATGCGCGTTCACCTTTCACAACTCATGCACATGTGACACGCTCACAAATGACATGACAGGACTGCCTTCAAATCAATGCACCAATGAATCAATGATGCTTCTCGCACTGACTATTCATCCTTATTAATATTTAGGATTGTAATTGTTTCATGATATGAGTCAATCATAATAATTTATGACAGATTTTTATACTGGTGTACACTGTGTACTCATTGTCGCTATGAATGACTCTATTATTCACACTGCCAACTATTGCTTGAATGTCTTTCAAGTGCTTCATTTACTGTCAATAATAATTCACTCATTTTAGTCCATCATTAGTAATTAGAGATTTATTACAGCCTTCACTAGAGAATAAAATGTTCATTGATATTATTCAATTTCAATTGGATATTTTGATTTGTATTTGTATTGATTTTTTTATTTTTAATTTAAGAAATTACATACATAGCCATTAATAATGTCATTTGAAATTTCAATTGGGTCAAAAGTCCTCAAAAGGGTTATTTGTCAATGGCCCATTACAAACCCAAACGTTGAACGGTCAAGTTGTCAGCATAATAAATAGGATTATCGGTCTGTCAAGGTAATAAGTTGAAATGTTCCAGACAAAATAGCCTTAGCTGCAGGATAAAAAAAAGTCTCATATCGTATACGACGAACGATTTTGCTTAAATTTGACAATATAGATCAAGGTTCCACGTCCAGTATACATAATATAAGGCTAATATTCTGTATTTTTTAATATAGAATATGTACGTAGTATCTCTAAATTAATTTAATACTCTGAACAGAAATGCCTAAACTGGTTCAATTGATAAATCTGTTATTTTTTGCCGTATAATTATTGACATTATTCTGTAGCTAGCCCATTCTTGTCCGATTTCAAAATTTACTTACGTGTATTTCAAAATTTATTTTAGTGCAACTAAAAATACGTATTTTTAATTATACTTGTAACCAAAAGCTGATTCTTTGTGAGCTGCATTTGTTACTATAAAACAAAATAGAAATAATTACCAATTTTAAATAGACAACGAGTAACTATTCAGTTATAAATTCCAAATCTTAGATAATAACAATCATATCATATGTAATAAAATGGCATTTTATTTTAAAAATGCAATCGAATTATTGTGTCATGTACTCTATGAGATGCTCTTGGCACCACGTGTGTTTGTGTGTACTGCACGATGCATGTGTTTCAAATTTATTTTATTTGAGTCAAAATATTAATTCAAAATGAAGCCTAAACCAATATCTCACAAAAATGAAAACACATTTAAGGTAATTTCGTAATTGAATTTATCTAAATTTATCTAAATGCATCTTTCCCCTATAGTTTGAGTCTTTCAACGAGAGACTTCACAAAATTAATATATCTACAATTAATCATCTTAAACGCCGTTTCGATGCTGATGAACAAGATGAAAATTTGTCTTTCGTTGCAATTGCACTTGAGAAATGGCAAGATCTTAATTGCACTCAGGACTACAAAGATGTCCGAAAAAAGTTCGGAAGTTCTCTAGATGTTCAAAATTTAGTGCAAATTATACACCGAAAAAATGAACTCACACAGGTTCTTGTTGATGGTTTAAAGGTGAAGGAAACGAAAGCTTTGAACGCTATTTTGGAACTAATTGTAGCTTTGGTTCGTGATCTACAATCTGAATTTTATGAATTTTTTCCTGTGATATTCGAATTATTGGTTGATCTAACATGTGATGCCACCGAAACTGATGTGATTGAAGCATTGTTTGTTTGTCAAACATTTTTATTTAAATATTTGGGGAAATACATTTTGGAAGACATAAACAAACATTTTGAAACGATTAAGAAAGCTCTTACTTCAAAAAAAGAATATGTACTCAATTTCTCAAGTGAAGTATTCTCATTTTTGATCAAAAAGTCCAAGCATCAAGTTGAGCTAATTCAGATGCTCTTCGATTGTTTGAAAACTAATTCGAATATCAGTAAAGGTATTGGGCGAATATTGTTTGAATGTATAAAAGGAGTGAATCACAATTTTCATAGCAATTCAAAAGTTTTTTTGAATATTATCTTCAATCAATTCACCCATTCGCAAACAAATGTATCTGACCAAATGATGCATTATTTTCTTGAATATCTGCTTGAATATTCTACAAAAGATAGTTTCAAATTGATTTGGGGTTACATTCTTTTGGATTCAGAGTCAAAGTTTTCTTCGAAAATTGTTCCTTTCATCAATCAAGCAATCGTATTTAAGAAATGCAAGCTAATTCATAATACATCTCTTGTGCTTACAACACTCATTGATTATTTGTCAAAACAACAATTTGAATTAAGCACTAAACTCATTTTATTGGACTCGTTGGAACATGTTTTTAATGTCCGTGATAACGAACTTTCATTGGAAAATGTGATTTACTTTTGTGATCGTTTTTACGTCACAAAATCGTCTATTTTATCACTTGAACAAATTTTTACTTTTTCTCAAAATGTTGTCAACAGTTCCTTATTTGACATTGTTCTCAACAAGTATTGTTGCAAATTGTGTCTCGAATTATTACGTTCAGAAAACGATGAAATTGTTAGAAAGTGTTTGCAATTTTTGGCCTATCTCGTGGTTAATAAGCGGTCTAATTTTGTATACGGAAATGAGATTAACAAGATTTCAAAATATGCACTCCAATTTGGTGAAGGAAACGTAGAAACAATTTTACTTGATTTGATGCATAATTCGTTTGACTTACATACTTTATTATTTGGTGTCATTGTATCGGCTAATTTGTCGTCGCTTTCATCTACAGACAAGATTTGCCAAGCAATCTATGGAATTCTTGATAAAATGGAATCTTTTATTGAAACACAAACAATCAACGGCAATGTATCTTTAGAATTAATTGGCCATCTCTTGTTAGAATCTATTGTTTCGCTAATTCTATTGAAATGCCAAAAAGTTATCATTGACGAAATTGGTTCAGATCGTATTATTGCCTTGATAAAGTAAGTCTTCAGTTGATGTAATTGATTATTAATGTTTTTTTTAATTTACAGACTTTATCCACACGTTACTGAATTTTTGCAGTCACTTGACATCTATTTAACTTACAACAAATTAGTATCACATCAATCTATCAATAGCATATTTTCATCTTTATATCCTTTTCTTCAAAATAATTTTTGTTCTTTTAACCGGTTACATCGCATTTTATCTCTTCACATCGCAACTTTATTTGAGTTTTCTTTACCTCCCGAATCAAATCAATTGGATGAGAATGCCAAACAGTCAATATTTCAAATTTGCCTTGATGCCGAACTTGTTCCTCCTGAGTTATCTCAATATCGTGATCGTCTGAAGTATATCCGAAAGTTGGATTGCAATTTTGTGACTTATTATGTTCCAATTATTCAGTCGAATTCATCCATACGGCTCGAGATTGCTCCTGTTTATTTCATTCTTGGATCATTGTATGAGAACTTGAGTGTTCTTTGGAAACCGACACTTGAGATTTTAGACACTTACGCACAGTCTGCAAAAGATAAAAAACAATTGGTAGATGTTCTTCTAAACGATTTCAAGAAAACTATTTCTTTATTATCCACCAATGAACCGTTTAGTGCCAATCTTTACGAAAAATTATTCAACATAAATCCTACTTCACATCTGATAAACGTCTCATTCATCCCCGATTACTACAATCATCGCTTGCTACTTTTGAAGGCATTTGAAAGTTTTTCTCAAATTATTGAGCCTCGTAACAGAGATTTTTTGGATTTATTTTTCTCTTTTCTCGAAACCGAAATGAAGTCTAGATTTGTGTACTTTTCTAATGGCAATGAAAATCTCAAAATTAAAGATGAAAACGACGTCGATGATAATTTTGAATCGAGCGACTTGAAGATTTTATGGAAAACATTTTTTGCTTTTCTTTCAGTGTTGTCGAAGTTTAAAAACCCCAAAGCTCTTTATCGAGAAGTAGAACTACGGCAGATGTATCTCAACATGTTGATCTCTCCCAACAGCGAACTTCAAAAGCATGCAATGAATTGTCTTTTCACATATAATCAATCATTTCTTGTCAAATACAAAGACCACTTTCTCAAGTTACTCGACGACAAGACATTTAGTTCGGAGATTCATACATTCATTTTGCATGACAATCATGATGATAACTTAATCAACGATGATGACCGACCCGAGGTGACTCCAATCTTTCTTAGAATTCTATACGGAAAGATGCTTGCAAGTTCGGGCACAAAAATTCATGGAAAAAGCAAAATTGATTTTCTTCGATCGATTATCTTTAAAGTTATTTCGAGCTTTACCGAATCTGACCAAATTAATTTTATGGCACTGATTTTTTCGGCATTTCAAGGATTACTTTCAGTTGATTATGATGTGCTCAGTAAAGAAGTGGACACTTTAGTGAACATTGAATCTTTCTTTGTCCCTTGTAAACAATTTTACTCGCTTATTACTACTTTGGAATTTTTAATGAAACACTTTGGCAGCAAATCTTTGCCTGTGGTGCGATACATGTTCAAAGTATTGGTCATTTGTTGTTCGGTGTGCAATAACGTATTGTCAAGCAATCATCGTTCTGAAATAAAGGAACATATTGTCAACTCATTTAAGACTTTTCGCACCAATTGCTTTAAAGTTAGCGAATATTTTTTCGCGCACTTCGAACGGTATCCTTTTACTTCAAATGAAATCGACGCATTCTCGATTGCTTTGGTCAAACCCCTCATATCGAGTTTGCAATTTGATAGTCTTAGCTCTGCTTCACCTTTACTAAGACTTTTCAACATTTGGAGCGAAAATCCTAGATACTACATTTTATTAGCCAAACAAATCGACTCTCATTGTTCAATCACTGCCACCGAAGCTATCATTCGACTTTACTCTAATCCGAAAATTTCTGCTACTACAACATCTTTTATCACGGCGATAATCGAAAACTTGCTCACCTATGATAATGACAAATCCGACACCGATGTTATTTCTATTGAAGTGAATAACTTTGGCCAGGCACTGCCACAAGCATCTGATTATGCTCACTTGCGCAATGAAAATGTTAACTTCGGTTCTCTTCTTCTTATTCCTTTCATTAAGAACATCTTAGACAGGATTTACTTGAATTATTCAGCCAACATTTCAAATAACTCCAAGTTTGAATTCACTTTACAAGAAATCAACGTTTTAGCTCGTTTGAGTTTTTTCGTTAAGGATCCAAGTGATTCTGCTACTTTCTCCACTCTTCTTATTTACTCAATATCTCAAACTCGGCGACCTGAAGAAGACAAAGAAGTTTTTACATTAAAAACTTTGAATCATTTGGCTAAGAACATAATGGAGAAAGATTTTTTCAAGCTTTTGCACCAGTCTTTTGCCTTATTTCACTTGATCGATAGACCTTTGTCTAGACGAGAACTTTGTAATTTTGTGTGTACTCTGAGTAATAATAATGACCAATTCAAATCGATGGCATCACTTATCAGCGAAGTCAATTCATACGACACTCGACTTCCTGAAGAACCCGACTATGATAAACGAATTTCGGGCTTTAAGAGAATTCTCACTTTACTTGATGGCTTTGGTGATGTGACCTCAGTGCAATTAGACTTTATTCATCTTCTTCTGGAGAATTGTTCTTTCTTTATCAACACATATGAAGACTTGAGTCTCAAAGATTTGTCCTCAAGTGTTATAGTTAAAATTTGTCAGTTGTTGAAAGAGTGTAATCAAGAGGTATTCAATCGTTACGTGATGAATTTAATCTTCTACAAGATATTGTCTATCGGCTTTCGTCATCCAAAAGAATCAACTCGACACGAATACATTGACATAATGGTGAACGTTGTGCAGATATTCTCGCACAGACACGAAATCATCAGACAATTGAGAAGTCTTTCTTTCGAGCAAGAAAATGAAGAGGAAGTGCACTTTTGGAAGAATATTAAACACATACAGCTGCATCGTCGAGCTCGTGCTTTGAACCGATTAACGCAGGACGATACGTTGCTCTCCTCTATGTCCAGCAGAGTATTCACCAACTTTTTGATTCCATTGGTGACTAATTTTATTACTGAGCAGCATTACTCAAAGAATGTGTCCCTTTTTACCGCTGCGATTGATTCGTTGGCTACTTTTTTGCAGTATTGTTCTTGGTTCAAGTTCGATAGCACTCTTTCCAACTACGTTTACCGTCTATTGAACAACAAAATGGATCCAAAAATTGCAATTCGTGTTATATCCGCATTGCTTTCTAAATTTTCCTTTCTTAAACCCGAAGATGTTGCTATAATAGAAAAGGAACTAAAAACAGATGACTTCAAAAGTATTTCGCTTGAATATAATTTCGTAAGATCATCGAAATCGTCCAAGTCTAAGCAGAATAAAAAGAAATTTAGCAAGAGAGGCAAAAATAATAAAGAACAAAACGAATCGTCCATCAATGATAAATCAGGAAAACAATATGAATCAGTTGAAGACAATTCCACAAATCAATTGAAAGATGTCATATCGGAAGATATCAAAGAGGAGATTGAGGACACTGAAGTGGAAAATGCTTATCATGGCGAACCAAACACTTTGAATTATTCTCGGAAAGTGTACAACTCTCTGTGCAAGAAGCTATTACCTATGTTACACAAGTGTTTACATCAGCGATCTCAAATCGATTATATGCACGACTCGTACAAAGACCAATTTCCTGAAGATGAAGAAATCCAACGAATTCCAATTGCCTTAGCCATTGTTAAATTGTTGAAGCACATTCAACTGAATAAGCAACTGTTTGAGGCCAACTTAAACAGCATATTCTTGCGACTTTGTCAGTTCCTTCAATCTCGAACTGACAGCATCCGTGAGACTTCTCGCAACACTTTGGTGCAAATAATGCAAACTCTTGGTCCTCAACACTTCAATATGATCTTCTATGAAATGAAGGCTTTGCTCTCTCGAGGCTACCAACGTCATATCTTCATCTACACTGTCTATATTATTATGGTTAATTTGACTTCACAGTTTAGCGGTGGCGATCTAGACAAATGCTTGAATGATATTATCGAAATATGTCACCAAGAATTGTTCGGCAGTATGGCAGAGGAGAAGGAAGTCACACAAATTGTCACCAAGACCAAGGAGGCTAAAAAGTTGAAAAGTTATGACATTTACGAGATGTTGGCCCAGTTTGTTTCTCAGTCGTCTCTCAATGGTTTGCTTAATCCATTAAAGGAAGTGCTTCTTGACTCGAATAGTCATAAAATGATGAAGAAAGTAGAGAGTGCATTCTACAAGATCGGTCGAGGTTTAGTCGCAAACCGATTTCTTTCGCCAGAATGTTTGCTCCAAATGATTGCCAATATCTTTTCGACTACTTTACCAGAGACAAATAATACAAAAGAAACTTCGAAAATGACGAGTTTATCTGAGAAATTACCCTCTAAATTGGATAGTTTTCTCATACCCCAAAAGTCTCTGCGAAGGGTTCATCAAGTATCCAAAATAAACCGAGCTTCAAATTGTCACATTTTGTCAGATTTCGCCCTCACATGTTACCTTTATCTGGTGAAGAACAACCGTATGGTTTCTACCAATGCATCTCATCTGGAATTAATTGAGCCAACAGTTGTTCAGTTGAATGGATTTTTGTATTCGAAGGACATTAAGGTGATCACCAGCACGATGCAATGCATCTACACTTTGTTGGTTAAATTTCCAGACTTGTCCTCCTTCCAACATATGACAAAACAAGTAATATCTCAGATATTTGTGCTTCTCAACAAGTATTCTGGTTTAAGTAGTGACAATTCGCAACTAATCACACTTTGCTTCAAAACTATCGCACATTTCGTGCATACTCGGTCTGAATGCAAGTTAACCAACGAAGAAATAACGGTTCTTTTGTCTTATGCAGAAAAGGACATTGAAAGCAATAGTCAGAATTCGACAATTTACTTCCTCCTCAAATCGATCATCACGAGAAAGTTTGTTTCCAAAGAGCTTCATCTCCTAATGGAAAAGTTGCTCGTGCTCGCAATCACCACCGAGATTGACCATGTGCGTTCCCATGCAATGGAACTTTCTGTTAAATATCTTACCGAATATCCAATCGAACCGACACGGTTTAAAGGCAAAATGATGAAACTTGTCCGTCAACTTGAATACAAGACCGTGAATGGTCGAATTGCGGCGATCAGTATTTTAAAAAGTGTAATATCCCTCTTGACCTATGACACACTCGAACCACTGAAGATCAATCTCTTTGTGCCAATAGCTTCGCGAATTGTCAACGAAGAATCTGCGGAATGCAAGAAACTTATTTCACAAACCGTAGTTACTATAATAAGCAAATTAAGTAAAGATGATCGAGACACTTTGTTCGACACGTTTATTGAACCTTGGCTTAGTTGTGACTCAATCCTGGTGCAGACTCTGGCCTCACACTTGTGCTTGAACTATGTCAAGTACGAGAAGAACAATTTCGAGGTCAGACTTGGTGCTTGTTTGCCGCTGGTGCGACAACAGCTCGACCCTAGTCGGTTCAAGTCCCTCAGTGTGGAGCATTCCGACGAGGAAGTGGCCACAGGAGAACATAAAAACGAGGACAACCTCATATTTCAACACTTGACCTTTGTGTCCAATCTACTCAAGCTTGACAACATTGTTCAATTGCTAACCAAAGCTAAATATTTCGAGGACTTCAACTGCATATTTGAGTACATTACTTGCTCATATCTTTTGCACCCACATTCTTGGGTGCGACATTTGGCTACTCAAATATTTGGTCAGTTGTTCTCCTTGTGGAAAGAACCAAAATCTTTTGAGCTCGACCTGGACCTTTACAAGAATACGTATCTTTTCCAGAATACTGAAGAGGTTTTCTTCCAACTTGGCAAAAAGCTTTGTTTAATTTTCCGTGATGTCTACAATTGTCAATCTGTTTCAGAACAATTAATCAAAAATTTAGTCTACATTGCTGGAGTGATGATATATTTGGAGTTCGATGCTAAAGGGAAAGCTTCCCTGACTGAGCAGAGTAAAATATCACTCAGATGGCTTATCAACAAGTTGGTGTTCGAAGTGAAATACGAAATTAAGAACTGTCCTGATATCTTTCTCAAACGCATCTTAGTCTTCAAGTGGATCGCTGCTGTAACCATTTTGTTGTACGGAGAGGATAAACGCAAAGACAGGGTGATTGAATACTTGCCAAATTTATTGCCGCCTCTTTGTCGTGAGGAAGTGACTTCTTTGAGCGACGAAATTACAAATTCCGATAATCAACAGTCAAAAGAAGAATTGGTCAGTTTAAATAAACAAGTGTTACAGCTTTTCAAAGTACAACTTGGCAGCGAACTCTTCATAGATCACTACAATCAAGTACGAAATGAAATCTCACACAAACGTTTGGAACGAAGAAAGAATCGAGCTATTCAGGTATCTCATTTGATTACCAATTAATATTTGCTCATTTACATTTCCCTTTAGATGGTTACAAATGTGGACGTTGGGGTGAAAAGGAAACAACGCAAACACAAGAGAGATCGATTGGCACAAACCAACAAACGACGTAAAGTCGCTCACATGTGACTGTGTATTTTATAGTTTATAAATCCATTTGTTACGTTAAGTAAACGAGGTATTTGAATCAAAATATTTTATTTGCTTTAAAAAAAAGTGCTAGTATCGTGCGAAGAGGAACAAACACATCAACAGATATAAACAAAATAAGATGTAACAAATAGAAAAGATTGAGAACGAACCAATGAGCTAATGTGTGTAATAACAATGGAGCCGTGTGGGCAGGTATTGGCACGTGATCACATTCACAACCCGAATGTCCACTATTCGTGTAACATTCGGTTAGGTTTGGCCAAAGTGACCATTTCGGTCACTGTTTTCTTTGGACACAATTATGCAAGCTTGTTGGGATAGTTTACTGAGGTATTTGGTGATGCCCAATATAAATGATACGGTATTGACTTGTTGGTCGTGTTCTATTGAGCTATGTCGTGCTCAGCCGGTTGGCGTTCAAATCAGTTTGAGCATATGTTATCACACGTCGATATGGCGCCGAAGTTACTTGTGACTAGTATGGTGTGAACAATTTGGACATATTTCCAATCAATTGGTGTGAGTTATATGACAATGTGAGTATGTACAATTGAGGCAATCAAGGCACTGGATATATCACTACTCGTCATGCTGACAAGGATAGCGTGTGGCAAAATGCCAATGCGGTACATAAAATATGCAAAATATACATTCATATATAGAACAATTGACAAATGCACATCATAAATATAAAATCAATGTACAATGCAAGCATGTGCAAATTATGCAGTCTGTTTGGGCCCGTGTAGACAAAACAGAATCGAGTATAAATTGAGCAGTCTCTCTCTGGTACTACAATAAGGCAGAGCGTAAGGCAGTACATGACAAAATACAATCACAAATGTACAGACAAATCACATTTAGATTAGGAAGAGGCAATTGGCCATTGAGTGATATGCAATAGCCGACGTGCTGGAAAAGCACTGTTCAGGTTGGGTCAGAATTCCACTCCAATGGATGCATCACTGACCACGCACGGTGTGTGCTTGAACACTCGTGGATGCAAACAATTGTCCACCGAATTGATTAGCGATGCATTGTAATTCTCCTTGGGACAATCGATAGGACTCACTTTGGTCTTCTCGTTTGCATAAATGGTTGGTGATTTCATTCCACCTATTTTCTGTTCAATCTGGAGTTGACATTCTCGGAGTAATTCCTAAAAATATAAACAAATTAATAAACGACAACAAAGTGATTGAGTTAAATGAAAAAAGTGAAGTACGAGAAGAGCAGAGCGCAGATTAGCTTGCAAATGTAAAGTAATCGC
This sequence comes from Rhizoglyphus robini, assembly GCA_023373905.1. Classification (NCBI taxonomy): domain Eukaryota; kingdom Metazoa; phylum Arthropoda; class Arachnida; order Sarcoptiformes; family Acaridae; genus Rhizoglyphus; species Rhizoglyphus robini. The sequence continues at coordinate 3,443,628 of JAKIJQ010000001.1, read as the reverse complement.
TATGCAGTGGAAACACAAGGCAGGCAGGCAAGACTAGCAAGTCAGAACAGATCTTCTTTCGAGATATGTTCTTGCTTCATTGACTAGCAAAGTAATTTCGTAGAAAGAAACTAAATGCCACAGAGAGAGACAGCCAGACCAAAGCAGTACCGCCATAAAACACAAACATCCAAGCGTCATAAAGTGCAAAGACAACAAGTAAGACCAAGACAAAACAAAGTGCAATCGTAAAAAGACTTTTCTGTGTAAATTTGTGTTGGTAATTAATTATTAATATAGATTTGGCCTGGCCGCTCGGCCCGTGCAACGAGAGGTCAATTGGTCAGAAGGAATGAGCCAAAGAGCAGTGCGAGCGCATAGAGAAAATTCATTCACTCATTCGAACGTGAGTGGAAGGAATTCTTGCAATTGTGCCATCTATTACACTGACCGTGGCAACCACTGATCACTGGCCACTAGTGCGCCAGCAGGCAGACAGGCTCATTGCACACCACAGCTAAGTAATCACGCTCTGGCAGGCTCTATTTATCAGCCTACTTAAGAATAAATCGAAAGTAAACAGAATTAATTTACATAGTTGGATAAGTAGTAAAGTAGCGGGTAACTTTCCTCTTGAATTGCCTTAACATCTCACAATAAGTAATAATAGATGCTGCCAAGTATGCCATTAACGGAATGCTACCCTCAACCAAAGATATATATCACAGTAAACTTGAAAATGACGACTTGAAAATATGAAAATAGTTCTCGGAGAGAATGCATTAATTATTTGAGAAAAATATACATTCACCACAGACTTTAATCAGTGTTAAAAATTTGCACTGGCAATCACGTATCACATATTACTTCAACTTTAAACTAGAACAGCAATTGTTATGAGCAAAGTGAACTGACAATTGTGAGATGTAATCAGATGCATGATCCAACAGTACTACAAGCTACACTGAAAGAGTGGACAATAGACTGTGTTTAGGGGATGAACAAATAATGAATTATCGCTAGAGAGAAACAAAGAACTGCACTCGGAATAAATTAACAAAAAGATCGCAAACAACAAGTGGCGGCAATTTAAAAGTAAGAATTTTGTAAATTAGCAAAAATGCTAAGCGTCCTTGGCAAGGTCCGTTTGAGGTCTGTGCACAATAAAAGCTGTCTGTAGTGGCGTCGCAGTGCTGCGAAAGCAAGGCTAAGTTATTTCGTTTTCAAGTAACAGTGAGCAAGACAATAACCCTTGGAGGCGACTGGTCACTTCTCGCATTGTTCGGCCCATTAGAGAAGCGCAACTGAACACTTTCCGTGTTCATGAGCAATTCAAGCAAAGCAAGACAAGTTTGCCTGACAAAAAGTGTGAGCAAAAGTGGCCCAAAGGCCTCTACACTGTTGTTTCTGTGCAAACACCTAATGTTGGCACGGTTTAATTTGTTCTGAACAAGCGAGGTGCCATATGAGCAGTTGCCTTCAACATGTAGAACCAACTATACACCATAAAATGGAACTAATTAACCAGTCGTGAGAGAATTGCCGATTGCCAATCACTGGTGCACTGGCAAAGAGGAATCGAATCTGGATGGAGTGCCGTTGGTCTGAACACAGATGTCACGACTGGACACCCGCTGTCAAATGGAGCGAAATTTGACCAGTGACCAGAGAGGTCATTGCAGAAGGATGTACTTGCCAGTGTTGGTTGCTGTGAGCCATTGAATGCCAGGAATGCTCGCCATCAGTAGATGAAAGCCACCGATATTGACATTGCTTTTAATTAGTGGGCCTCGATGAGTCAGAGAGAATCAATCAAAGCAACTCGTGTCGGCATTTGCTCTATATTCAAACGATCATGGGCGAATTGCAAGCAAGGCGCCACATTTAACAGGTAAAATAGCACAGAAGGCAAAATGACCTTTTGTCTGGCAGATCGCTGTCGATGGCAGACACGAGTTCTCAGGCCAAAGCGGCTAGAGGATGAAGCGAACTAATTATCGCACGAATTGAGCAAATAAATTAAACAAACTTATTAAAGAAAAGACCTACAAGTGACGAGTGCTCATAGGAGGGTAGGATCCATTAGTGCTACTGCTAATAATGGACATAATCATCGACCATTGCACCATCGGCAAGACCTGGCCAGAGAAAGGTGGCGAAAGAAGAGGAAAGAGGCCAGAGCGAGACATTCTTTACGAATATTTTACATTTTGATAGTCACTTCAGCGACCGAGAAGATAGAGAGAAATTACATTGTTGAAAATTGCACGTCTCGTGCTTAATGAATACCTGCACATTTGACCATCGCTCGTTCGGTCTCGATACCGGCAAAGAGAGCTTATTTATTATTAGCAAGGACCTCCGTTGACCAAAATAATCTCGCCTTAACACCAAGCGCAAGTGTAATGCAGTATCAACACGCAATTATAACGAGCTAATTTGGGTACCAGGACTAGGCAGCTAAGACAAATATGCCCAGTTCTTAGTGATCATTGATCACCAATTAGCAAACAGAAAAAAGTAATTAACACATTATTCATTAACATACTTTCTCTATTCCAGTTATGTCGTGTAGTTGGTAAAGTATTTGTGTGGAAAGAGACTTGAGAATTCGATAAGAACTTGAATCACTTTTCGGTAGAGAGAGAAGACCGTCTACGGTGGTTATAATACTGGCAGCAGCTATCATCGACGAAGGCAGCATAGAGAAATTAAAATCTGAAACGAAACAACATTAATTAAGAAATGAATAGCTCCAATTTTGGTGGGCTTGTCGTGCAATGCGATAATGGCCCTGTTCCAGTATGTGCTCATTATTGGCTGGACAAAACAAAAGACTGCTCGAATCGCCAGCTAAGAAAGAAGACCGCTTTTGGCAAAATTGCTACTCGGTCAGACATTTTCACCTCTGGAGCAAGCAGTCGATAATGCATGACTTTATACACGAAATGGCCTAATGGCTAATGCAAGCTGGACAGTGGCCTGTACACAAAAAATAATTTGATTTGGCCAAGTTTCGATTCCTTAGGAAATTGAACATTGAAATTCAATTTTACAAGCCATTCGATCGCGCAACTGAATCAGCTCGAGACAGAAAACATTCTCGGTTTAGTCATCACAGCCAACCATATGGGAAGCAGACTGCTGACACAACAAGGCACAACAGGACAAGTGTTAATCAAAGTTCTAGCAATGGGCAGGCAATACTACTCAAGTTGATTTAGAAAATATTTTCAGACTGAAGAGCAGCATTACAACTCGGGAAAGCTGTTCATAAGTTGATTTGCACCATTTCTAGTGAGCTAGAGCCAAAGTAGAGCAAACATGCGAAAGCAATATGGACCACGATACAAATGGCCAACAGCAATGCATTATGGACTGTCGTAAGGAGTAGTTACGGAGTATAAATTCCATTCACAGGAACCACTCGACGTCCTGTTAAATAAGTTGACTTGCAAGTTACGGTGCCGAAAGGCCACCGAAAGAGTGAGAAAGAAAACTCGCCTTCAGTGGACACATTGCAATCCTTCATTGGCAAATAAGCTAGTCTGGCATTGTTGCAAAACTTTAAACCATGTATATTCAGTCAACCGGACTGCCAAGTTTTGTGTTCTAGCTCACTGCAAAACCAAAGTGTGATCAAACAAGTGTCACTGTGCAACAGTCTCAAAGAATGCGACCGCCGCTCAAATTTCTCGTAGAAAATGACAAAGCCAAAGATATATCTCACAGTTGAAAAGTCGCGTAGTCCAGAAAGACAAACAAAAAATCATTTATTTTGATTATATGCATCATAACGATTAAACGAATGCTTGTGATTAAATACAAACTTTAAATGTTTACAAAAGCATTTGCAAACTGTTCAGTGAAAAGTGAAAGGCGTTCATTTAAAGGATTATTTTAAAAAAGGCATGGGCAGGTCTATAATATAATCAGACCAAGTTTCCTTTCGGAATGACTCAAAGGGCCAAGAATAGATGAGACATGAATGCAATCTCAGCATGCTTTTCACAACACGACCACCAAGCCAACTGGCCGCTAAGTGTTGCTCTGCATTACAGTTGAAAATAGAAGTCCGCACGTGATTTCACTTTTTACAAAACTGACCAATGAATGAATGCGTTGCTGTTTGCCTATCAAATGCAACTCACACTCGGTCTTGGCTGCTAACAAAATAAATCCAAAATTGATTACCATATGAAAAAGTTTATAACTGAATGAATGAAAGCCTACCTCGATCAATATATTTGATGGTGTGAATGTGCTTGCCATTGCACCAGCAAAGGTATACAATGTATACACTCGACCCCTAACAAGCAAAGAGAGATATGGTGATCGTTACGCCCACATCACTTAACAGTAACTATGATATCAAACGGCATCATTAAGGTAGTTTGAGATGTTGGGGAGAGGATCAATGAAGACCGCCTTGTTGAGCACGTTTGACCATCGCTCAATAGTGAGTGTGTCACAGCAAGCGATAGAGTTCGACCACTGGAAGCGAGTAATGAGCACCTAATTGCATGACTGAAGGCAGCACTCAAAGAGCACTGTGGTCCGAGTGAGAGTGCAACAACACGAGTGACTAAACCAACAAGCAACAGTAATGTGCATCGAGCAACGATCGTGCCAGATTACACTTGGGGTGACAAAAGCCAACTACACTGAGCAAACTCATCATTAGGAAGATATATGGGAACATTCGAGAGCACATGGCTCGCATTCCTGTTAGGCATTCATTCATTCAATTCGAACCAGCCAGAGAGCGGACAATTGATGAATGAAATCAAGTGGTGGGCACTGCGCCGCGACTGTCTACACTGGACAAAGATAATTTATGCCGCACAGGGCAAAGTGAACGCAAATTCGGCCGACGAGCAAAAACCACGCTTCCGGTCAAGAAGAAGACAAGCGTTATTCACATTGCCAATGGCCGCCAATAGTTAATAGCTTGTAACTGAGAAAGATAAAGTGGCAACACTTCACAGAAATGCACAAAATGACCTTCATCGCTAGCTAGCCAGAATAAATGTGAACTAAGTACTTGGCTATTCTAATTACCACTCATCAACGAAAGGCTTCCTGGCCAATGCAAACAAATTGAGCATTGAAATTCAATTTAAACATGACTAGATCACAGATCACCTCACGATACAGTCATCTCAATGTCACAGGATGCGACAATTCTCCAGGCTATGCACAGGCACAAGACAAGTGGCGATAGAGTAGTGCTGCTGACAAATGCTGACCAAATTCATTAAAAGAGTGAACGTAACTGAATTGACCGACATGAAACAAAAAGTCACGAACTAATCGACTTGAATTCTAGAAAATGCGAGCAATCGGTGTCAATGTCAGGAGAGGAGCACCACAACTGGGTCGAATGCAAATTAAATCAGACTCAAGACCATTCTTAAAAGCTAGCAACAATTTGATTGAGTAAAAACAAGAATCTAATGGATAATAACAACCACTAATAACTACTACTAGTGGGTAATAGCCATCACCAAACTGAGTGGTTCAATAAGTTGTGAGTTGGACAATGAATTATTGGACAGACTCTGAGAGACAGTTGTGAGGAAGCGCCAGTACAGTGTGCATATGTCCAGTGTAGCTGGCTGGTCGTTTTGTATATCGAGCGAAACATTCATCTAGAATAGCTCAGTTATAAAGATAGTTACCAAAATATTTTCGTAAAGCAAAGTTGCACAAGCATTGACTGACAGCAGAACGAATGAGGCAAATCGAATTACCCGAAGCTAGTAAAAGTGCTCGAGTTGCACTGCGAGCCTAACAACATCCAGAACGCAGAACAATAAGTTCTCTATAAATGTTCTGTTTTCATTCATAAAAATAAAGGAAGAGGAGATCCGTTGAATGCAATTAAAAGACTAGACTTGGCTTCCTTTTCAGGCCAAGATCGAAGTGATTAGACATTGGCTAGACTTGCAACCAGTCAAAAGATGTTTGACTGTTGCTCAGCGGTGTGGATGGATAGACCTCGTTGCTTTCGAGTGATCGATTGAAAATCTATTGCAGTACAGAGTTTAGTGTGCCAGTTTTACGTAGAAATAAATACCATTCCAGCAATGAGGTATGCAGAGGTGTAGAGCACGCATCTCATTTATATACAGAGCCACTTAAATAACTGCCACACATGGTTATTGGAGGCGTGTCAGCTATATTAGCAGCCTTACTAATAATGATCATGTCTGACTTGTTTTAATTAGAAGTGCATTGCGAACAGCACTTGCAGACAGCACACACATCGCAAATATGAAAAAGGTCTGCTTGTTTGGCGCCATCCTGACCAATGCGAGACAGAAGTGATCACAGAGGGACGTGTCAGAATAGACAGTGGCAGGCGAGAACTTAGCACCCACTTAGTGAATCACAGCACAAGTTATTGCTATCTAGGTGCCTATAAGGTCGGCTAGTACCAAAGTGCACCAACAGTCAAAGTAAAGTAGCGAGTAATGCAAACAAAGCAACAAGTGTCCGAATGATCGATGCAAAGCGAGCAGCTTAAATTGATAGATGAAATGGCCACTCCATAAATCATGTGCAATTTGACCTATCTATGCACTCATAATGAAAGCTTTTCCAAAATGATATGAGCCAACCAGATCGTCTCTCTTAAATGGAAATATATCGACAGCAGTGAAATGCAAGTGGTCCGAGAAAGGATTGCTGTATGCACTTAGGAATTAGCGAAACATGCATGGCAAGTTTCGGCTAAGTTCGCAGACCGTATTGGCTTTCACTTTCCCGAAGAGATGTGCCGCGGTAGTAAAAGGGTCCGAAGTACGGACTCCGAACACAAAGCAAAAAGGAATCTGTCGCGAGCGCGAACTTGAGAGAATTGCCATTCAATAAACCGTGGCAAAAGAATGCTTGTGCTTACAAGAAGGGCAGTTTGAATGGGAAAACACTCAAAATAGGTCCATTGCGACATGCCTTTGACAAACCAGATTAGAGCAAGCGGCTGTGACAAAACATGGCCTTGCAAGGTTACCTTCTGTGAGGTAGTAAACACTCTGGTGACCTCTCCCAGACTATGCTAGAATGACCTCCCATTTAGACAAGTCGAGATAGGAAAGGGTCCAGAAAAAAGCAAAGAAGTTACCATGCAGGTCGTATAATTAGGGATGCCAGACTCAATGGATATAATGATAACTCAGAGGGGTCAATGCGACCAGCTTGTCTAACAAAATCGCAGTTGCGCGCGCACACGGATCTAGCTGTCACCGAACGATAGTGATAATGACCCATAGATTCATAATGAGAGTGGCCAACTGAAATAGAGCAGAATATAAGCGATAGCGACAAACAACTCGAACAAAATAGAGCCAGACGTAGAAACGACACGAACATAAAGAATATGCATTGTATGTGTTCAAGGGATACACCATGGCACTAACGGAGTCGGTGAAGCGTCAAACTAGGTCGAACATGTTGCTGGCTGGCTCGATGCCAGGTAATCACTGGATGGCGGCGCAGACAAAATTACTTTCACTCTACCCTCATTTGTGAAGAGATCATTAAAGCGTTCGTGTAGAGGTAATTGAAAAAGTTCTTTCGCAACCATGTATACGACTAGACATGTATACCAAAGACTTGTCCCAATGAGAAAGCTCAGTAGTTCCGAAAATTGACAGGATACTTACCGGCTGAGCAGAGATCGATCATGTTAAGGACGTGCTTTTTGATACGTGCATGGTGCTCGCTGATTAGTGTAAATTTGCTAAGACGTCGAAGAATTGGTCCAACAAAGTCATTTGGCGTTACTGCAGCTACGTCCCATTTCAACCTGCTCAAAACAAGCATCTCCCAACCCTGAAAATGGTTAATCAACTTCCGTACCAACTATGAAATATCACTTACGGTTAGTTCATCGAGAGTTATTGACCAGTCTGTGTACTGAACGAGGGCTTTAGGTAAAATAGGCCTAGATTGGCGCAATTTGGAAGCTATGAGCAAGCAAACTGAACCTAAAAGCTGAAGCTGAGTCTTGCGTATTTTCACAACGGCAAGAAATCGATCAAGCAAATTCATTGCAAGTGGAAATACTTCACGTTGGCAATGCTCTTCTTCGCATACCTGTACACAAACAAAAGAGAAAGTAAGTTTATGATTAGAAACTAGATTCTATGTATTGACATCAGATGAATTTTGTTCAGTCATTTTATTCGCAACATTTAGCTTGTACGACCCTGAACTTTTGAAGGGTTTCTCCAACAACAATAGGTGAATAAGGAGCACATAAATACAAAACAAGGAAAACAGCATGGCAATATAACTCATTAAGTGAATACCTCCAACATCCAGTTGGCGACGATATCGCGCATACACGCTTTGAGGTCCGTTTGGAGGCATTTAAAGTAAGAGCCAGTTATGAGGTAGCGTTCTTCTGTAATAATGAGATTTTGCAGAATGCGATCGTCGTCGACAATGGCAGAATCAAACGAGGCAGTTGGTTCGAACTCAGTTTCGATACACAAGAGTTCCATTTTGGTGACTAGTGATTGGTGGCGCGGTGTGACGAACGCGAGGTGCAGCGATGTTTCGAATGGATAATCGATGATGCAACACTGTTGAGACGTGGCTGCGTGCACACTACAAAACTGCACACAATCAACTCGGTCGCTCTTTAATGACAGCGACTCGAGTGACCTGGTTATGAGTCAATAGGTCCGTGGGATTCCATCTGGTCTAATGTTCACTTGTGCACAAATTCTGGTCAAAGAATTGAACGTAAAATGTTCACTACGAGTGACACTTACAGACACGTACTCGTCATGCGAGCGCACAATCGTCGATCGATGTGCACTTGGCCAGTGTCTGTTGGCGACTGTCGTCTGCAGGCTCGAATCACTGTGCAACAAGTGCTCACACCAAGACTAACAACGACTTGCGCACTCCACTAGTGAATGCATTAAATGCATTGCATTTGTTCGGGCCTCTCTGTGGCGCCCTCTGTCCCGTCAGTCTCTACCATCTAGTGTGGCCCATACCAAAGTTAACTTGACCATTGGCCAGTGAGTGCCTCTGAATGGTCACTGACCATTGACAAGACAACGAATCGCTTTGAGCTACTCTGATTTCCAAAGGCCATATGTTCAGTTCAATGCATCCCCAACCAAAGGAGCTCTCTCATTGTCATCACTCATGAGAAAGGTCCCAATTGTTGTCATCTTCGATGTTGGTGCACAACCAGGGCTTTCTTTTCACTTGTTCGTACAAAGTGCAAACTGTCAAGTCGCATGCCAACGCCGAAATGGCCGAGTAGAGACTGTTATCAAACTCGTAACGGTCTGTCATGATGTTCACAGGCTTGTCCATCTCTCACTGTCCAGCAAGTTTACACTCTCAATGCAAAGTGGCACTACATCTGAGAGAGTCATGATATAAGTCTTGATTTTTCTTGTCTTTCCTTAGTCATTTGCTCTGTGAGTTTCTCTAAAGAAGTGCAACCAGTGCTGACATTTACTTTGTCAAAATGGTTAGTATTTCAAAAATATTTATGGCGTTAAACCAATTTATGCATCAACTGGTGCACCAAAAATAAGTTACAATGCTTCTTTTCAACCAACTTGACCGCTCTACCGATGAAGACGAGTTGTTATGCCATAGGTCACAAGCCCATTCATAATGACCAGTGGAGTTGAGAAATTCTCGAGCCACCGAGTGCTGTGCTTTGCGCTGGACTTAAGTTGACCTTCAATTTCACTGGCTATTCTGAAGGCAGTGACCATCAACGTTGTGCCTCATAGAATCGACAGGTCTGGTGACGAGGCTTTGCTTGTACTTTGCTGTTTGCTTTCTTGCAATGCACTCACACACGCTTTGAAGCACTATCAAAGCCTGTCACCAGGCCTGTCGATTCTATGAGGCACAACGGTGGTGACCATCGAGGGGCCTCTTTCGCAACAACCTAGCCCACCACTTGTGAGCCACAACCGAGCCGAAACACATTTGCTCTTTCTCGTGCAAGTTGCAAGTTTCGAGTTATGTGCAATTAACGTAGCTTATTTCCGTGAAGTCTCCAAGTCGGAGAGTATCGGTTCGAATTACATTCCCACCGGAAGACATAAAGAGTTGTAAATCAACTCATCAATTGGGTCCGCATCGTAACTGTTTCCAGCTTAACTCAAAGTGTTACTTTGGCCAATTTGAATTGCATTGAAGACTTTGACACCATGTTTGTCAAATATTATTTGTAATCGACTCAAGTCTCAAGGTGTTGTGTGTTGCTGTTCAATTGAGAAAGTCAACTTGTCAAACAAAATTATTGGCAGTGTTTGACTTTGGATTTGGGTGACAATGAAATAAGAGGAAGACATCACTAGGCCCATGGCTAGGTGTGCACACCTGATGACATGTTTACACCTTTCTAGATTGTCATATTCACTGTCGACAGTATTGCAACAGACAAAAGCAATGCCCAATGGCCCAAAGTCGAGAAAATACTTCCGAGAGTGGTGGGCCATTGAGTAAGCAGGCGTCACAAAGGCACCCAGCAAGGAATGCAATGTTGCTGTGAGCAACAAAATAAAGTCTGCTGGCCACTTTACGACCTGTGTTGATGGGACAACATTGATGCGGCCTTGGCTTGTCTGGATCTGTCCGGACAATGGCACCAACCAAACCAGCGAGATGTCTAATAACTCAACTTCGGAATCTGTGAATGGGTCGAATGGGCATAGACTTGCAGTGCATGCACGAGGAATGCCATTGACAGGAGAGGACAGACTGAGACTTTCTCGTCTGGCCAGGTAAATCCATTATTTATGCGGCATTGTTCGAGCGAACAGTCAGGCCCATGGCCATAACTCATTGGTCCTATCGGGCACATCGACACAATCCCTTAGTGCTATCATCTTCATTAGTGTTCGCTCTCTCCAGTGCATTATCGGTAAGCGCCATTAAAGTTGCAGTGCAACTGATCTCGTCTCAAACTCAATTGCCTTTTATTGATAATTGGTCCTCTTCTAATGGACCATTACCGCCGATTACGGTGCGCCTCTGGAGGTGAAGCATCCTTGTGAGCAATAAACAAATTCGAGCCTTGTTCAATCGAACTGGTTCTTCGTGACCGCTTTCTGGTATTTCTTTGACGTTCTGACCCCATCAATGGTGCAACAGCTGACGAGCAATCGAATCGAATCAGTGGCAACAAATTGGAAAGAGTTGAGTGGCAGCGAGGGACAAGATCGAGTCGATTTGATTTGTGTTCCAAGTGCAAACTCGCTTGCTTAAACTGACAGAGTAGCGAGATTGGCATAGTTTCGATAAGAACGGTGGCAAGTGAAAGGCGACTACCGATAAAGGCAGGCAAACACACGTGTTCTCAGGTGTGATAAACGACCTCCCGAGGACTGACAGAGCACAACAGGTGCCTTTCTCTCTCTGCACCAACAGACTCGAGAGGTGGCCCGAACTGAGCGCATTATCGACTGTGCGGATGTCACCAAAGCTCGATCTACCAACGGAATCATTGAGAGAAATTCGGCTGGTCAGTGGCCAGTGAATGAGCCATTCATTAGTATCGCTTGTGATCAATGCCAACCAAACATCCAATCCGCAAACCGATAACACCGAAAGGCATTCGCCCAAGGCAGTTGGACAGTTGACTCGGCGGGCAACGGAGCCATTTCAATTAGATCATCTCGCTGAACGGTCTAAGGCAAACATCTTTGCACTTGGCCATTTGCCACTCTCGTTTGGCCTCCGACTTGCCGGACTAGAGCTTTAATTGGCTCGGTCGTGGGAATAGGTCGATTGACTTCGATCAGACATCAACGAGGGTCACTTGTTGCACTTGCCTCTCCGAATCAGCGACCTTTCCGTCTCTTTGCCGCCTTTACGACCACTTGGGCCCGGTGCAAGGTGATGGAATCTGCAAATGACTTGGTGCGCGCATTTGCATCGAGTTCTAATGATCACTTGCTCGGCTGAGCGGTCAACTGCTCCAAGTGATTGCCACTGTTGGACCACTTGATTGACAGTAATCGAACCATTCGTCATTGGCGATTAGTATTCGATCGTTAATTATCATTTCACACAAGAATGGCGATCAATGAATAACATGGAATACAAATGTAATAGTTTGAACAAAGCCAATGAACTAATACCGAGTAAGCGAACACTAATTAAACATCAAAAACGAAATCATGTGTGACACTATGAATACATTGTCAGTACAGTACTTGACAACAGCTGATGAGTGATGTTTGAGTCCAGTGGCCAGGGGGACAGGGTGTACTGATTGGAGTGTGTCACATTGGCGAAGGAATGTCTCCCGGCCGATTTGGTCAGCTCGGTCGGTGCGAGTGAGTTGAACTGAGCAAGCTAGTACATGAGTATGAGTAGTACCTGTGCATTGATCACTTACCGATGGTGAGATGCCGCTCATCATCACAGTGGTCGCCATTCGATAGTATCGCGCCTCGATAAGGCTCGCTCGATGCATACGGCTCACACTATCAGTTCGGGTCGATCGCATTACCACGAGGTACAAGAGGCTTTCTCGGTGGCACTCATTGCACGGGTAATCTACTCAATTGGCATGCGAACATTCTTTGCTGTGATTGAAGATCGAGTCATTCGCGGTGTTGTCCACTTCAATCAGCATTTACCTGGCCGGTGTAAATGTTTTATTGACGAGCCTTGCCTAGTCAATAGAGCAATGGTTGGTCGATCACATGCGTGCATTGGTCAATTCACTTGTGGCTCATTGTGAGGTGCCAATTAGCAACAGAGAACGCACCTAGGCCATTAGTTTTCTCTTTTGTCCGAGCGTGCCATTCCATCTGAGCATTGGTACTGGCCAGTGTTATTGGCCATGTGCACATGTGCATTTTGTCGGGCAAGGGGTCACTACAGTTAACCAATCGGTGACTGGTCCTACTAGCGACAGCCATTTGCTGGCCAGACGTGTCGAGTTGGGCACTTCTGCGAAGCCTTATCGGACATCACGAGATACAGCATTCTGAGTGAAGGCACTTTGAGAAAACAAGCCGAAATTTCCAGGACAACAGAAGTAGCAACAAGGCCAAGCAAATGTATTCCTGTGATTGCTTCGGGCAAATGCAAGTTTTGTCGGTGAGTTCAGACGACCAAACACTGAAACAGTCGCACCGTATTCCATCGAACACTTCCTCCCGGCCATAATCAGTCTCGTAAATAACGCACCACCAGGCAGGCCAACAGTGGCATCTCCATCAGTCTGGTTGGTGGCAAGATGGCGAGATGGTTTGAGTCAACCAAACCCATGGACATATCTTGGGCTTTGAGTCCAAACCTTGGACAATCTGAGCTGACCAATTTTTCTGGTGAGAGGCGAGTAAGGCTAATTGAGTAAATTTAAATTAATAGAACTAGTTCGCATGTGATTGGAGAAGGCCTCTCAGAGGCTTGAGGTGTACGAGCAAATAAACAGCAAAACAATGGCGATGGTAATAAATCGAGTCACCGATCACTGAGTCGTAATGATGGTGGTAATCGACCCGAGGCGTTCAACCTCACTCGGAAACTATTTCAACGCGAACTTGTTCAATACGATTGATCTCGTTAAGTCTTATCATTTGTGCTTAACACAAAGACTATGCTGATTGATATAAACGAGCAATTAATTGGCCACTCCAAAGCGGATTAAGCGCAAATTGGTTTAGCACTTTGATGGCTGTTTGCATTGCGCCATTGGTTCATTGAGTGCTTTAGTCGGTGGACCTTCCACAAGTGACCACTCGCCTCACAGCCTTGATCGATCTGTCCTTGTCAATTGACCACCCTGGCGCAATCTTATTTGCCTCCTTGTCAATGTCGCCTCTACACTGTCTTAATTCTCATCAGATAAAGTGGTCATCTTGGGTAAAAGCACTTTGGTCGAAGTCTGGTCAGAGATCCAAATTGACTTACTAGAGATACAGTCAATAGAGAATGTTCTGGGGGCAATCAAGTGACGCACTTGACCCTTTCATTGTGAGATCGTAAATTAAGTGATTCACATGGCAAAATTGGTGTGGAGGGACAACTGAGATTGGCGCAAGAGTGCATCACAATTTAGTCTACTAGTGCTCTTTCTCACCGAACGGAAAATCAAAGTTCGACCTCGACGGCCTTCTAAACTCTAATGGCAGTGTCCATTGTTATGTGCAATTAAAAGGCAGTTATCGACCAATATCGAGCCTTATATTTGTCCATTCGATTGCTTCATTAGGGATTTCGCAGCTAAGTGAAAAGGCCACCATGCTTGAGAAAAGTAAATTGGTCTGCTGGCAAAGGGGCCACAAGTGGATTGAACACCATCGACAGCATTGACACTCGAGGCTCGAGCGCACTAGTGCGCCACTGAAACACATCCATTGACAATTGCTCTTCGACCGAATTGATGGATGGCATTTGCTCACTCAGTAACACATACTATGTGTCACATAGTAACAATATTGTGCCTCTGTCAGCCTCCCTTGCATCTTATCGTTGGCACTAAAGCAAGCAGAGGAAAGGGGTGCAGGCAAGAAGGAAAAAGCGAGACCGACAGATGACATCTAATCGGACTGGATTCATTGAAGAAATCACTCGCTGGCCAATGTAACAAGCCACAAGAGCGTTAATTGGCTTCAACTTAGACCGAACACGGCACAAGTGACGTAATGCCGATTTAAGGACATTGTTCGACAACAGGATTCGATCGCTCCACTGCAGCAAGATTAATCACAGCCTGACCATCGTCTGCAAACATACCACTTGCCAGTTTAGCTTAACGAAAATCGAATCACCGCCAATGTCCACAGAGACATAGTCGGGATCGAGTTGTGGTGAATGGCGAGTGAGACAAGTTGGCAAAACCAACTCGCCCATTTGTCCGCCGAAGGATTACTTGAACCAAGCTATCAATTGGTCAGTGCAATACTAATTGACAGGCAGCAAACAAACAGTGTCAGTAGGTGATGCATCCCGAGAGGCCATTTATTTACACTAGGCCTTGCTGTGATGACAATATTGTGGCCAAGAGTAATGCTTCACTGCCACTAGCAACTGTAAACTCGAATGTACAGATTCTAATCTTACAGTTCTTTGTTATGAATAGTGATTTGTCCACTGCTCAGTGGTGCACTCGTGTCCTCCACCAAATGCCATCTATTCGAATGGTCGAGGCATTTTGAGGCCACTTGCTAGTCGCAACGGACAACAAGACCAAAGGCAAGCCAAAACGTCTGTTGACCATTCACTTGTTTGTTTGTTTTGCCTTGAGACGGCGGTTTATCGAGTAGGCATCATCGCACTGACCAATGAAGCGGCCACTGCAAAGACCTGCCAGTAGAGCAAACAGATTAATGTTTCCATTAAAGTGCCTTTAAGGGACAAAGTAGCCACAAGCCGTGGCTCATTGCTCCTTGGCCACTCATTTGTTCGGCTACTCCTGTCAGTGGCATTCAATTCAATTATTATTAATTGCTAATAAGCCTAAGCCTAGACCTAGTGGTAATCCATTATGGCCATCGGTCCTAGTGACGTTCCTACGTGCCTTTTGTTTTTTCAGGGCTGACCATGTGCTGTTGATGTCCTGTGGTCAATTGCTGGTCCCAGTGCATCGAGACAAATTGATCACTTCGAGACAACTAGTCCTGAATGACTGATTTTCTCAAAGATAGAGCTCTAGTGAATGCTGAGAACGAGGAGCACATTCTGAGTGCATTTTCATGGCCAAACGGACGAAGGCATATTCAGCCAGAATTTGGCTAGATTCAGCACTGTAATAGAGGTAGAAGACAACGGTGGAATCAATCAGTGAAACGATTTCTTGTGTGGCCAACAGGTTGGTTAGACACTCAATCGAATGGTTCGGTCCACTGAAGACATAAATGCAAGGTGCAATAAAAGAGCCATTCGAGGTCGAGTCATTTGCCGTTGCCGTACTCGTCTTTTATTGCGATTTTCGCGCGGGCATCAACGTTTAATCATTTCTGTAGTGTAACAATAAAACTAAATGGATGATAATGAACGAGCACTGGAATCAAATACCACCAGACTTGATCTCCCAACAAGGTCGCAATAAATTCACTCAATACATTGGCCGCAGACAGAACAAGACCTCAGTGGTTTCATCTTTCCATGCATCGCACCATCGTCGAACAGAGCCAAACACAAGACAATTCTACTTAGCCTCAAATAGCACAATCATTCAAATCATTTAAATCATTCAAAGCATTCAAACTCGAACGAACGCGTCTGTGTCATTGAGACCGATCGCGGAGAGGCAAATGAACCGAGTTCGTCTCGACCGGCGTAAAGGATTGCCATTGATAAAGCAAATAATAAGTTGCACTGGCCAGTTGGTGGATGTGCCATGTTGTCAGTGGTATGCCAATGAAGTGATCACAAGTAGTAACAAGCCAATTAGACAAAGATGCCTCTCACTCACGATTTATGTCTCCGCCGCATCGATGACAAATGGCTACTGGCCAATCACACAAAGAGCTATATCTTCATGGAGCAATGAATGGTATTAATCATCGAGACCTGTCAGCACAGCACTTGTTGAATAATCGCCTCTGCCGTGCGCAATCAATTAGTGTGTTGTTTGCATCGCGATCACATTTGCAATTCACTTAGCACTGTGCAAAATAGTTCGGTGTCGAATGTGCAATGAATCAATTGCTCGACGTGTGTGTGGCCATTGGCCAAAGTGCACATCACAAGACAATTGTGTTAAGTCATTGTTCGAATGGCCATCTTATGATATTATCTTTGATCACTCACATGAAACCATTCTCTGATTTGACTTGAACCAGATGGAAAAATGGCACCAAGCAGGACACATAATTCCAAATGAGTAGACAAGTGAACGAACAAAACTTCCAGTGAATCGCATTTGATGAATGTCATTGCCAACATGAGAGCGACCAATGTGGACGAGCGAAATCTCATGTTTTGGGCTTGTTTACTCAAGTGGTCATTGAAGTTATTCGAAGATGATCATGCCCAGCCATAGCCAACTGTGAGCTTGACCTGACCTTAGGCCACCAGCGAAAGGTCAGATAAGATTAGTGCTGTGTCGATTCGCTATTTCCTGCTGGTCGCTGCCAACTCCAACTGGCACCAACATAGTCACATTGCCGGCATGCCATCCAATGTCATTAACTAAACGCGCCACTAAACTAATCGGACAAAAAAAGTTGCGCTCCAATCGATGTCGCCAGTATAGAACTGGTAGTGCACTCAAGTCGGACAACTAGCCTGCCTTGTGAGACACTTTTGTCCGTGTCGGTGCTCACTGTCAGTAACGAATGAACAAGTGAAGCCCGGTCCGCTTTACACTAGACACGTCGAACCATTCTGGCCCACTTGCCTCACTCCGAGATTATATTCCATGCATCTACGATGAGAATGACCACAATCGAACATTGATCTGACAATTAATTATTGCTAGAATTAACGATTCTCCAAGAAAATTCCGACCAGTGGCGATTTATGAAATAGAAATTGCCCAACAACAGATAAAAAACAAATTAATGCAATCAGCATCCAGAGAAGAGGCAGCAAAGAATTTGGCAATGCGAATATTCCGCACATGCAAGACATGTGAGACAACGAGATGACAAAACCATTAATTTTGTCATTAGTCTGCTGGCGTATTGTGATTAGGATTAGTTCGCTAATGAAGATGGCCATAATGACAAAGATGAAGGTCGATGGCGAGAGGAGGCAAATATTTGAGTGTCGCGGTGGACGTGTGTGTCAGTGGTAATTGGTGTAGTGAACCAACCAGTATTACACATCGATGGCGGTAACGAGTTTGCCTGTAGCACGCATAGCACACCAAACTTGCAGTGATGCTACTGTGGAATGATCTGCACCGAACACAAAGCACCTACAGGCAATCTGCCAGCCGGCGGCTTTGTCCTCGATCCTGCACATCCATCCTCCTAGGTTCACCTCACCATGCTTGTCACTTTCTAATTAAAATGTTAATGACACTGCACACCACATACAACACATTCATTGGCTCCAGTGGTGCTCTGGCACATTGGCTCCTTCATCTCATACCTCACCAATGACGAACACAAACATTTGTGCCACAAAGTGTCCACTCTTATTTAAGATCAATCATTCAAATAACCAGCTTCATTAAATGAAGTTCATTTATATCATGTTTTTGTGCGCCATCTATTGGTTGGAGGTGCAAATGTAAACTTTAAAAAAATTGAACTAAAACTTAGTATAAACGAGTTGGAGTAAGGTAAAAAATTTAATTTTAATTAGGCTATCAATTGGAAAGAGGATATAGAAGAGGAATTGCTTTCGCAGTTGACTAGGTGTTTGGTTGCTGATCAGGCTGTGATTCGAGCCGAGTCGGATGAAACAGATTCGAATCGGTGAGTCAGTGAAACTGATTGACACTGTCAGTGACTAACGATAAGGACACTAAGACAGATATGGCGTAGCGGTCAATGTGAGGTGTCAAGTGAATCCACAATGGTCGAGCGTGTGGTCGATTACGACCAGCAATGAACTTGGTCAATGGCAACTCAAGTGAACAGGCAAAGGTTTATAGGCCATATATATACCACAATGGTATGATAACAATCGGTGAACGAGCATTGAAAATATCTCTATACTGTAATAGAAAAGAGTCAACAAGACAACTAGTGGGCATTGAAAAGAGTTGGTCACTCGGAGGAAGAGGCAAGATGGTGGCTATTTACAGGATTGGCCCAACGCGGCCTATTGATCACGTGGTTGCTCCCACCGAGCATGATACAGTCTTCTATGTACATCGTTTGAGGCATTAGTACTGAGTTGTGATTCTAATGGAATTATTACAAGAGTATCACTTTCAAGTGGTCGACTATGGACTAGGCGGTTGGACATAGCTTGGTCCGCTCAATGTTATGTGTCAAAAGAAGAGGTCCTGAGCACATTAGGAGTTAAAAATTGTTTGGCGCTATTGTTACTGTAGTTTGGATTAGAGCCTGTGATCGAAGTGCTGATATTTGAGGTGGACCAACTTGGTCTGGCGACAAGACAGGCGGCGTCGTTTGGGTGCAGGTAAGTGTGCTTCGCTTGTTGCTGACTTTCCTCAGTAGGCTTGTGGTATGGCGGCATGTTGTAGCTGCAGTTGGGAATCTGTATATTCTGGTTTGACACAGTGATGTTCTCCACGAGGGTTGGCAGTGAACTACGCTGTTCCTTGGTGGTAAGGGTCTTCTTGATCAGGTCAGGCAATTGTTCGATCAGCTCATGAATGATCAACAGTCGTTCTTCAAGAGTGAGTACCTTCTCGTCGATCAACGCTTGTCGGGCATTAATGTCAGACACAATCTCGTACACATTGTTCTGCAACTATACAACAAACGTAAGTAGACTGTAAATGGCCAAGCGAACCTACTTTGGCCATGTCGGTGATCGTGTTTGCATTGTCCATCAACTTTCTCTGGTCCATTTTTACTTTCCGCAAACTAAAATGCAAATCAACATGAGTGTTAGGTCAAAGGGGTAAATGTGTACCTATAGATCGCCAAAAGAAACTTTCTCTGGTGTGTCCTCACACGGGATGGATTCACTTTTTTGGTAAGTTTTGTGTTTTTGTAGATGAGCCAAGTTTCTCTTAGTACATTAGCTGCTGCGTTTTTAAGCTGCCAGATATGAATTATGTAAATAAAGGATGATTTAGTTGAGCTGATGCGTTACCCGTTTGGTGAGTTGGGTGTCCATCATAAAGTTGTGCACATGTTTCTCAGCCCGTGTCAGCTCAAGTTTGCGAGCAATGACGGCAACAACCAAAGCGGTACAGCCTGCTCCCTAAAGTGTGGTATTGCACTAAATATAGCTGCGAAATAGACAAATAACGTACCATCAGTCCGGAAAAGACTGCAATTCCTCTTCCGCAGTAACTAGAGGATCAAATTAGGCACTTAATGATAGACTCGAATAAGCCAAGGAATAAATACGTGTTGGGCACGATATCGCCATAGCCGATCGAGAGGAAGGTAATCGCAGTGAGCCACATCGTGTTGAGCAGGTTGGCGTGCTCTTCGTCGTGATGTCTGAAACAAAACAAACCCATCAATGTCCCACTCACCACTCATACCGACTTATCAATATTTGATCAACACCAGTGGCACCAATCAATTTCTCTGTCATGGTTTTATTTATTTTTTATTTGGAGTCAAGACCTCTGCCATAGTGGAAATAGTGAGAACGACTGTGCTCACTTGGGTGTGAGAGATAAAGCGTCAAATTGTGTGCACTTGACAGCATCAATAAATCAGGTTGTGACCGAATCGAACGCAAATTGGTCACAAGTTGACAGATTGGTCCATACAACGGTTTGGCACTTGGCTTCTGGTCTCAGCAGATAACATTCACTAGAAGTAACATTAACCATAATGGTCAGACTCAATTGAAGCGGAAATAGTGGACATGACAAATGCAGTCACTTGTCCTCTAATCGAGAAGAGACCATTTATAAAGACGTTTTAGTAAATTGAAATTAATAATTCAAATTGAGACCTATCCAATGTAATTAATTCGTGCTATTTTCACTCGACAGGCAGAGAATGCAGTGCCAGTTTGCCAACTTGGCGCTGAGTGATTGTCGGCAAGTTGCACATTTGCATTTGAACGCGTCTGTAAGCGATCGCTCAATGCAAAATCTGACACTTGGAGCGATATCGATCACGGCAAGACAATATGCCAATATGGCAAGTCTTTGCCGGTAGAAGATATGCCAGAGGGCCATCACTCACGTCACTTCGCACAACGTTTCAAACAGACTCAACTCTTTCTATAGCCATTTGCCAGTACGATGCAATTCCTAAAATGAGTGAACATTTTTGTGAGATAAATATTATCACAAATTGTTAGTCGAAAAGCAATTAATATCCAAAAATTCTCATCACAAAAGAATGAATACGATTGCTCAAATACGGCCATTGATAATGACGAATAAACATAGTGAAAATATAAACAGTAATTCCATTGTACTTGAATCTCTGGTGGTCAGTAGCAGTGGTCTTGTCATTCAGGCCTAAATACAACGCCGGTTGAGTTGAGTGTGCCAAGTGGAACTGTGTGACATTCTGTCTTTATGGCGGCATGCGGTATTTATGGAGCAATTAAAGCAAAGCACAACTTGCCATTCGATCCCTTGCAAACAGCGCAAGTTCTCTTCGGTCTCATTGGCAATTCGATAGCCAGACTACATAACCGCGTTTGTACATTAACGGTACTTTTCCTGTCTGCACCGAAGTGAATCGCAATAGGGCAAAAAGTCAAACCTTTCACATAATCGCATAGTCCAACTTCCGATGATCCAGAGTGAGACGAGGACAACCATGAGACAAGTACCCGGACAAATGGTCATCAGCGTTTTGAGAACAAACCGAGTGTTGAAGTTAATTCGGTTTAAGGCACCGATGCTGCGAGAGGACGCATCGGTGAACAATTTGCTGTGCAACAACATCACACGACAGATCAGGTACAGGCGAAGGAACATAGGCAACGAAAGGGTGACGTCAACTGGCACCTGCAAGGGATGGAGGGGAGAGAGATAGAGTGTGTGTGTCAGTGTCATATTGTTCGTTAATGCGTTTGAGTATTTGGTGTAACTCACTTCAACTGATTTTGTTTCAAATCGGCCACCGTGATTGGCAAGTTTTGTGGTCCAAGTGAAACTGTACTCGCCTGGAATTGGATGAACCGAGCAGATGATCAACTCGAGGATGATCAGTGCAATCCGTTGAGAGGTCATTGCGATTCGCCAGTCTTCAAGACAATTGTCAATCATGAACAACTGAAACGAGACAATCAATTAAGACAAATAGTTCAATCAGTGGTCCGAGTAAATCAGTGGACTAAGCAATTCCATCGTGAGACTCGTTGGGCGTTCTAGATGTCTGTCACAAGCACATGTTCCTGTGATGACATGCCAGTGCCCCTCAATTAATGCTTTCCCGCAAACAATACATTAACTGCTTTGAACCAGTTACGACAATGCGACAATCATTAATTGTGGTCACCAACTTGTTCACTGTGATCATGCAATGTTGCCATATGTTTAATGTCAGTACAATGTAACGACACGGGCCAACTTTGTTTCGATCACTGACTTAATTGTCTTGTCTTTAGTTAGTTAGTAGTCACTTACTTGCACTTCCAACGAATGGTAGGCCACGATCAGCCCAAGAAGAATCATAGTGGAGACAGTAATCAACGTTTTAACCGCGTACGAGTACACAGAGGCCTAATGAAAAAAAATCGACTTTGCAATTAGAAAGATGTGTCGGGGAAGGAATGCATGAATAGAATAAACCATTCGATCGATGCTTTCGACCATTGATAGAACTGAGCAATTGCAAATTGGCCATTCCGCAATGAAACCACTGAAGCTCACATTCTATTGTCCATATCAAATTAACCAAAGAACAAATTACAATGAAATCTAGCTACATTCTCAAGTTATTTGTAAAGACCTTTATTGAACAGGGCCTTAAAAAGGACATCTATTCATTGGACGTCTTAATTAATGGTCACTAATTGGCACCATAGTGAACGAAATTGGCTCAACTGCAGAGAATTGAATCGATCAATGAATGAATTAGTTAAATGGACTGCTCACTGAGAAAGTGAGCATTGTACAGGTTGAGATGGCGCCTGCCACCACTACTAGTGCCTATGCACTAGCAAATAATCGAGCACAAGATCGTCATTAATGCCTCTCGGAGACAAACAAAGCAAAATGCAAAGGAACCAGCAATGCATGCAATGTGCAGTGACATGGAAGCAATAATTTAGATTTCGTATCTCAGACAACCAACCATTGGAGGTAAACACAACTAGTGAATTCGGCTTGAACAATAAGACTTGCCGTACAGAATGTCATCGCGAGTCGATGGCTCGATATGGCAAGACCGAGCCGAGAGGCAAACTTGACAAGTACTATTGGCAATCTATGGAAAGTGTACTCCGTAGTGAAGTACTCACTTGCCATTGCGTGACTTGGCCTGCTAACTCACTGATATGACTTCGATCACTTGCCACAGACTGACCAAAAACTACTGTGCTACTGAACAAACACTCAACTAGAGCTTTTATATAACTGACCAGATAAATTTTAATCCTCTCACAGTAAAATGGCGAGTCAATGGTTGTTGGGCATAGGCTGAGACAAATTTTAAATGCGAAATTGTTGTTCGATAAAAGATTATTCAAATTGACATGTTGAGACCTCTTTCCGATATTCTTTATGAAACAAACATAATTCAGTTAGTAGTAAGTTAGTGGTGAGCAATTCAATTGCGATTGCGATTGACATAACCACAAGCCGTGGTACATTAATAATTGATTGAATCGCTTGGTTAGAATAAGAAGGCGATTCGGTGAATGAAGTTGCATGCACACAAATCAAGTGTCAATCGATGGCTTTGCCTAATTCGGTAATTTCATTAGCGCACAGACTCGATCAGATTGAGCACATGCCAAATCAATGTAAACTGCCTACCGCAAACAGATGCATATTGGTCTACAAAGAATCAGTCTTGGTTGTCTTGGTTCAATTTAGCCACCAAGCTTGGTGAAGCTCTGCTAGCAGAACAAAGCCGTCTGGCGTAACAAATAACTGTAATGTCATTAGGGCCAATCTCGATTGACGTTTCTCTTGGTGAGCTTTTGTGTTGGGACACAGCCAAATGATACATGCCATCAAGACGACAATCTAGATATGGCCAATGTTCGTTCAATCCATTGGCTCGTAAAGCGGAAACTATTTTCGATAAGCTGACTCAAGCCAATCAACGTAACGAGAGCGAACACAATGTATGTCGGTATGTCTTACTGTCAACACTGAATAACACATTATCCAGGAGAATGGTCCTCAGCACAGATGAATGATTCATTGCATTGATAAGCAATGAATTCTATTAATGTTAGACAAACTAAGTATGAAATGCCAAACAATAAGCAATTAAGCCAGTAAGACCATTAATGTTGAGAGTAACTTCACAAAATGGTGAAAGCAATCAAATGGAAACAGACCTTGTTGTAAATGCCGGAGAGGGATAACTCATTTTCGAAGACCATGAGGAGGATGCCGACAAGGGCCATAAGCAAGGAATAGTCGCTGATTCGTTTTCGCTTCTCGAAGAGCGCTTTGCGCCGACCTAGCCTGTACCCGACATTTGGTTTGTGGAAGCCACTCTTGATGGTGGTTGATTTTTTCTTCTCGCTGTCGAGCGAGTTTGATGCGAAGGAACGCTGCGAGAGGAACTGCTGGGGAGTGCGATGGTCGCTGGTGGCATTCATCAGTGGAGTACTTGCGTCTGCAGTGACTTCGAGCGAATTTGCCGCGGTGAAGGAGCCTTTTTCGGCAGCCGGCATCGAAAGTGTAGAAGCATTTGTCGCTTTTCTTAGTTGCCGAAACTGGCGGAGTGCGCCGTTAATTCGCATCGAATCAGCTGCGATCTCGGCGATCTCATTGTCGAGTACAGAGGTACGATGGTGGTGTTGCTGTTGGTGCAGGTGGTAATGATGATAACTGCAGTTCGGACAAGTGGTACCCGCGCGTAGGGGTGAGCTGCCCACGAGATGATGACCCGCGGAGAAGGGGCCGTGAGACGGAGGGCACGAGCTCAGGTAGTTGGACGTTCCCGAGTGGCAGATCGCAGCCATCAGAGGTTGTATCTCGCTACAGCTGCTGCTGTTCGGGTTGCCAGTGCTGACCGTGGCCGCGTTCAGAGCGTGCGTCGAGAGGCGCATCGACTCGCGGGACACCGTCCGAGTCAGGAAACTGTGCTCCAATCGGGAACTGAGCAGGGAGCGCGCATGCGACGGCCACAGATGGCGCTTCACTCGGGGGCTTACCCGACAGCTGTACGCACCGCCCGACGTGCTGATGCTGCATCGATGTCCTCCAGTCGAGGCTTGGTGGTGGTTCCGACCGGCGGACACCACATCAAAAGGCACACACTGGTTTGGGTCCAGCTTGACTCGCTCGGGACTGATTTCCGGACAGGAACGATGATTCGGGTTGAGGGTTTGAAGTTCGACTGGTGGTTGCAGAGAGGCGAACTCGATCAGCGGCAAAGGTCTCTCTGGTTCGGAGTGCATGCGACCAAACACCAGGGGACTTGCAGCGTTCTTGTGATACATGATACTCAAGTTATCATGGTGCGTGCTGTCCGCCAACTGAGGCGTTCCACTTGCTTCCTTGACGCCATTCAACGAGCCTTGGTCCAGTCGAGTGCTGCTGTGACTGGCGCTGGGACCTTCCGAGCTCGGGTCGCACTCAAATACAAAGCTCGGCGCCACGTTTGAAGCTATACTGCTTTGGATAGTGAGACTACTGCCGTACTCTTGACTGCTGCCCGTACCGATTGCTGTCGTGGTCGTGGTCGAGGCTACTCCAGCTGACGACATTCTCGGTTTGCTTGATTCCTCGCTGCTGTTGGTTGTTACCATCACAACAGACATGATTTGTCCTGTCTTACAGTCACTTCTCGTTGCCTTCCTTAATTCTTCTCTCCCCAACACCGGTTCCTTGCTTAACCGTGCTTTACTGGTTTAGTTGTTGGCTTGATTTACAGAGCAAACTGGGCATCACTTCCGACAAATCTTTGGCTCCACTTTCCCGTGATGACATGATTGCTTCACTAGGTGGCACTTGACATGGCGAGTTGGATGAACAATTCACCAACGGTCAGATAAGCGAGATGAAGGTACTTTGTGCAATTCAGCTGGAACCATATGAACATGACCTGACTTGGTCTGATTGTCGCACGTAACAGACATGAGGAGGTGCATGCCTAGAGCAATTGTAACAGAGTATAAGGATAATGAAGACGATGTGGTGGTGGCCAGGTATACATTACAAGACAGTAGTGTGGTGGTGTTATCTCGTTCAGGTGGTGGCAACTACTAAGGCAAATGCGGCGAACTATTGAATAACTAGAGAAGAACGAAGGCAGAAGACAACCAAACAGAGAAAGGTGTCACAAACTAAAGAAACCAAAAGGTAAACGAACAAAAGAGCGATGCTGTTCTCACATCTGCTTGTCTAGGATGGCTTCATTGTCATTGCTGGTTCGGTGCTCTCATGTGCTCAACTGTCACATTTATTATTTATATCCGCGAGCAAAACAAACGTCATCGGTGTGAGTGCATTGAAGAGTGCACCTTGAGTCGATTCTGGAACAATAGAGGGCACGACCGTTACGAAATACCATGCCGACTTTGGCATCGGTAATGGACACTATATAGATAACCAATGGAAGAACCATTGCCCGCTTCACTGCTTTCATTGACGGGATGTGGAGTAAAGTATTGCGGGAAAGCAAACACGACACTGGTGCATTTGTTGCACCACTGGCAATTGGATTAATCGAGAAGACTACGACGTGGCACAAATCACTCAAATGCACACTACACTGACTGAATTAAAGATATTTCAATCAAATGCACTGAATGGGGCCAATTGGCAATTGAAATTCATTCATGTTCTAAGCATTAAAGCGTAATTTGCTCATTCACGACAGTTGAGTTGAGTTTGGCACAGTTTGAGATATCATAACATATGGACTGGGTCACACTTGAAGACTAAAGACTTGGATGCAAAGTCGATAAAAATTACCAATTAATGAAACATTCACATTGAGTCCAACAAGTCAATTGGTCAATTGGTATGAGGCACAGAAGATAGAATATATCGAACGGAGTCAGTGCATGGATGGCGAATGGCCAATCGATTGAGCTGCACAGTTATAACGCAACAGCTTTCTGAGTGAGGTGCACAGGGGAAGTGGCACAGTCGAGCTTGAGTCCAGTGCTGTTTGTTCAATCGATCTGCAATACAAACAAGAACGTTCGCGTTCGCACTAACCGATCTTCGGTGCAATGGATGCAATGGACTCCTTAGAACAGACAATACTGACCACTGGCACACCAGCAACTTTACGTCGTTCTCCACTTGTCTTCTGTGTGCAAGTGCATATTTATCTAGAAGAGAAGTGTGCCGATTATGATCTTGGAGTTTCGAATGATTACAAGCCACAATTTACAAGCTAGCGCGAAGGATGCTGGTCACGACACACCAATGGTGTCGAATTGTCCGTTCCGAGTCGAATCGAGTCTGTGTCTCAGCAACAGAACCTGGAGACAAATGTGCAGGCCAAATGACAGGAACGGTTACTTTGAGTGGGCAACTCTGTAGTAACCGTTTCCATTTAGTCCAGTGACGCCAATCACTTCTCCACAGGGCTCTAATTAAGGCTCGGATGTGTGCCATTCCTATTTACCAAGTGACATTTATCACCATGTTCAAAGTAAAATGAACAATGAACCACTGCACCATATATGAGATTACAACACTTTGCCATACCATTGTTTTGGTCTGCACGTTGCATATTGATATATATCGAATATATTGAATATCGCTGCTGGATTGTATCAAGTTAATAAACATATACACACGTACATGTTGCCTTCAATATCTGGCCATAGAGAGAGCCTTTGACAGAACAATCGTCAGAAAATGGAAATATCGATCTAAAAATAAAACTACGGAATATTGACTCGGCCATTTAACAATTGTTAGCGCTATTGCAAGTAAGCAAGGAAACCCAGTGAACAAGCTTGGCCAATTTGACTGATTTGGACTCAGATCAAAACAGTTCTCCCTAATCATACTTCGTTATGATAATATGTCGAGTTGAGATATTCTCCAAACTAGATACTTCATGAATCAAATATGATTTCAAAGTATTCCTTTAAAATGAATTATCAGATTGGTAAAATTATAATAATAGATAATTTTCAATGTACATGCCATGTGGCTCATGAGATCAAAATTAACTCAATTTAAAAAATCTGGCTTAGCTAATGTGAAAAGATATTTAAGGTCTTCAGCCGGCCACATATTTGCAATGACCTTAAATAACTTCGGTAATTTAACCCGAGCCTCTGAAAATAGCTTACAAACTATAAAATAAAGTATTCCAATTTTGGGAAACTGAGACGGCGAGCTCAATTAAAGCTATTGCAGCCTTGTATTGTATAGTTGCACTGCCCAGCAGTTTTCTTTTCACACTGGCATTGTGCCAGCAACAAAACGGATCGTAACAATTCATGAATGTGCAAACATCAGCCAGTCTATCACCAGACCACTTTGTCCACTCAACTTCATGACATATTGTCACTTGTTTACAACTTTATTACTGGATACGAAGGTCTGATAATGTCAATATGCCTTTGAGAAGAGTGGCAACTTCTATGGTGCATTGTACAATTGTAAGGAGTATTCTGCCCAAAATTGGTTCATTCCCTTTGCTATGAAAAGCATTAAATTGTGTGCAATCGAGCCATAAAGTGAGTTCACATTAAGAAGATCAAAGGCATTCACTATAATAAAACTTAATGCTAACAGAAAGAACATTAAACCATTCGGTCCAAATCGGAGTTATTTTATGAAATGTACTCACTGCTTGTCGGCTTACCATTGGAGATTTCACAGTTAACTCAAATAAATGATTTATTATAATGAATTGATTCAAATTACATAAGCACTTAACAAATTAGGATATCAATTCGAATAAGAAAACAATTAAAAAAGTTATTTTTAATGGAACTTTTTATAATGCTTTTATCACGCAAATACCAATGGACCAATTGGCAATGGTATATCAATGACTAAATTAATTAAATGGCCAAAACGGACCGAGATATACTTTAAAAAGATCTTGTTGAAATAGTTTCCAAAAAAGTGTTTCCATTAGTGATGGAAGTAGTCATTATTAAAATAGGAATCCCTTTTTGTTGAGATAAAAAACGAAGTGCCGACACTTCGGCATAGGTGACACCACCAACAAAGAGAACCACCTGAATGCGATTACTTTTCACACCCAAGTTGCGACCATTGTGCTTGTTTGGAATTAGCGATGGCTGAAGTTTACAAAGGGTCTGCTTGCACCATTCGTCAATTTGTGAAACCGCTTTTAGATCAAAAAATGTGTTCACTATTTTGCAAACATATGGATAGTATGCGCCGCCAAACACATAACCACAGTCAGAAGGCACACGAACATTGTAACATTCGGTGTCTAGCAAAGGAATCAAATTAAATTTCTTAGTGATATGACGAAATTTCTTAATGCTTTCAGATGGAAAAGTGGTAATGGAAGATGAATTTTGATAAGAACCCAATTTTGGAGTAGAACTCGATGTAACAAAGTTAAATTGATTTGATGTTTCGAATATAATTCCAATCTTTTTCAAATTAAAAAAAGTCAAAATACTTTGATAGCCATAGCTCTGACTGAACAACTTTATCAAATTGTGCAGATCTTTGTTTGAAATACCAGAATAACAAACGGAATACAAACAAATTAAGCGAAGCATGATTTCCTTTGGAAAAAGTCTGACGATTCCATCTTCGATTAAATTTAGAGAAACACGCGATTCAATGCCCTCAATTAAATTTTGCTCTATTTTAAGTTGTTCTGAAAATTTATATGACTTTTTCCTCTCCATTATAGTTTCACAAATGTTAATATCTGTCAACATAAACCTTAATTGTCAAATATTAAATATAGCAAACGGACTCACGTAAGAAAAGAGCTTTATGTTCAGATTGAATATTTCGTAAGTCTTTAGTCAAAAATTCTTTCATTTCATTTAAACTCATTGATTGTCGTTCATGATATTTTTGGCGTAATTTTTGACCTTTTTCCTTAAGTGAAATGCATACAGAAGAAAAAGACATATCTTGAACATCGGAAAATATTCGATCTGACCCAAATAATTGATGTTTGGTAGCCCCTGGTGTATCTTTGATAAGTTCGTTATCTAATTCGACTTTACCTACAAGTAAATCGACATTAATCTCAAAAGAATAAAATAGTTATAATGCAATTACCACATTTAATTGAAAATGTTTCGTCGAGTATACCAGAATAGTTTAGTTGCGATAGAAAGAGCGATGCATAATCTTCTTCGCGGTCAAAAACTATTAAATCAATCATGTGATCATTTACATTGGCTTGGTTTACAAGACCAGACAAGGCAGATGTCTTTTGCAAATTATCGCATATAAATTCGGATGCTCGTCCCTTAGAAAAGATTAAATTTGAAAATCCAACTAATTTTTGGAATTGGCAAAGGCTTTGAACGATGTTATTCAAAAAATGGTAATCGCCTAACTAGAAATAAATGAATAAATTTATAACGCACATGTTTAAATAAATACATTATACAGACCAAAAGATAATCTTGATATGAATCATTAAGCTCCAATGAGAATAAATCTCTATCAACAGGAATAAATCCCAGAGGAAATTCCAATAAAGAAAAATAACTATACAGGCCTTCTTGTTCTAAGTATTTTTCACAATCAAATGACTAAAGTAAAATTAATTAACCAAATTAGTACTAAGGAAATCAAAATAGCAATACCCTTTGAGGGACAAATGTAATCCAATATTGCAGTTCGTTCATTTCTTTGTTCTGGAACATATTCACCCAATTACATGCCTTCTTGACATCATTTATGGTAGATTTGAGGATGAAACATAACCTAAACATAACAAATGTGTTTAATCTTTGCATGACACTTAAAATTGTATTACTTTTTAGAGTTGACAGCCGTCACATTATCGAGTTTATAAATTTTGTTAACCCCTATACTCTAAAGGAATTATATTCATATTCATATTGTTCATGTTTGTCCTATGTCAATGACAAACCTTCATTTCTTTGAAGCTACATATTAAATCGATCACTGATATAAGTTGATCACATATGATAATGTCTTTCTGTCCATCAATCTATAAAACACGAATTGTTTATTAATTTTAATCAATTATTTCTGAACTAGTAATGTTGTAAACAAACTTTGTCGAGCACTGCCAAAAGCATATTCGAAGCAGCGCTTTTCAACATCAAAGGTATTGACCCGCTATCAAACTCCATGTCAATGGTGATTAGATGTATCAAAATGAGAAAAAGGAAGCTATTCAGAGCATAACACAAAACGAGATAAGCATTGATGGATCAAAATGAAATGAATGATCGACCAATTTGCTTTCTTTCTCATTTCAAAACACGACACGTCCGAGTGAGGTTGAAATGGCTGCTCCAAACATTCTTTGTCCAAATAGGCAAAATTAGTAATATTTATTTATTTTTCATAGGCTTGTCACTTGTTTGCTTTTGTTTGGGTTGTTGTACCTGCAAAATGGTAAGTTTGCTCAACAATGAACATTTTTATTTATTGAATTAATTACCAAATTATTAGAGGAAGTCCAAAAGCGAAGAAGAATTGTCAAAATCAATTGACAGCAGTGTATTTGAGTCCAATACAAATACAACTGGATTTGTTGAGCTGTCAAACACAACAAGTGGCCGTACTTCTTTATCAAGTAGTTATGAAATAACTCCGCCGTCTACTCCGAACAAAGGAAATCTTTCTCCGAACTTAGGTCGAAGGCCATCGGGAATCAATATATTGGAATTGAACAAAGAGACCAACACGTGGAAAGTCACTCCAAAAAATCAAAGGCGAAACGTAGCAAATCGCAATAATTTTTATTCGTCAATTATAAAATTACAATCTTATTTGAAGCATGAAAATGCTCTTGAATTTCGATTTCGGGTTATGGTGGCTTTGCTCTTTTTCACGATACTTGTCATGGTGTTACTCACGCGTTATTTTCACTATCATCTTGAAATCAACTTGTCAATCGCCAATCAAATTTACATGCACAAAAACACAAGAAAGATAACATTTCTAGACAAAATGGGAAGTAACTTGCTCAACATTAACTATGGATTGAACATTCCGAGTGACATTCAGCCTGTCAACTGTCGATCAATCAGTCAAAGTAACAAATTGTGTCTTGATTGGAAATATCGAGCTCACTTATCAGTAAAATGTACAAGGGAAAAGTATACTAATAGCTTCAAACAAGATGACACAGTAACTTGTTATAAGTTTAAATGGCAGTCATATGAAAAATATTCTGCATTGAAGGACTGTTTTGACATGTCAGATTCTTATTGGTGAGCTGCAGCTTGTTTTTTATATCTGTATTTTAATTCGTCTTTCATTGTAGGTTTGGAATGGGAGACCTCTTTAAGCTAAAATGGCCGTTAAACAAAATGTCAATACCTATTTCGCCATTTGTTACCAGTCATGAATCATCTGATCAACTTTCTGGCTCAATAATCGGGCGAACTTGGTTCCTTAGTAAAGGAGTTTCTATTTCGGTACCTCTAGACGTGCCTTTATTTGTAAGCATCAATTCAACCGAAGATCCTAACAAAGTTTGTTTTATATCGAAGAAGCAGCATCCTTATCACATGAACAATCTGAATAACTATTTTGTTCATCTTGAATATTCGGTCTGTCTCGCGCAAAATTTGTCAACGTTGCAAAATTTCATTTTTGAGACCGATGTTATGAATGGAAACAATAGTCATAATTCTGCTAATAATTCTAGTCAAGAGTTGATTCGAGAACATGAAACCGAAAATATTTTCTTAGACCGAATTATTTGGTCATCAAACACAAATGTATTGCCAAATTTTACTCAACAGACTGTGCAATCATATGTTGATCAAATCACAAATTATGGTCTGGCTGGAATTATTCTTCTTGATTCTCGATGGGAAAATTCTATTGGAGAACTCAAAATGAATGAAACTGTATTTAATAACCCAAAAGTATTGGTCAACATTTTACACAACAAAGGTTTTAAGATTATGCTCACCCTTTCTCCAAACATTGCTTTACGGTCAAATTTGGTGGATAGCGCATCAAGCTACATATTCCTTGATTCAAGTTTGCGAACACCTCTGCTTACCAGATGCCTGACCGATCATGGCAAAGTATGTGCCTTAATCAACTTTACCAATCCTTCCAACTGCGAATTGTTTAAAGGCTACGTTATCAAAGAGCTGCTAAGTCACCAGGTTGGTCTTTCTGTGGACGGTCTTTATTTTCAGGGAATTCAGTCTTCTCTCATTCCGAGACATATCAACTTTGACAAAAGCATAAATCCGGACCAATTTTTGGAATACACAAATTCTGTGATCAAAAACTTGCCTACCTCTATGGGAATTTCAACATCCGTAAATTCAAGAAACTTTTTAGGTTACGTAACAATTTATCAGCGTGATTCTTCTTGGAAAGCGCTACAAAGCATCATACCTTCGGTTCTCTCACTTGGTTTATTGGGGTATCCATTGGTTAATTCAGATACAGTAGGTGGGATGCATCTTTTCACTAAGCTTAAGAACGAAACTGATTACACAAACAAGGAGCTTTATCTTCGATGGCTTCAGTTGGTTATATTCTTACCAGTGGTGCAATTTGCAGAGCCTCCAGGAGGAAATGATTTGGACGTAATTAAAATTGCCAAAAGGCTTCTTAAGTTACGAAGTGAACACTTTTTACCAGCGATGAAGACATCCTTGCTGGAATATTACGAGAAAGGCTCTCCAATTATTCGTCCAATGTGGTGGACTCAGAATGAAGATGATGCCTACCTGATAGAGGATCAATTTTTCGTGGGAAACAATATTATTGTTGCTCCCATTGTAGAAGAGGGGAAAACTGAGCGAGACGTTTATTTACCACATGGTTGGTGGAAAGACGAAATCCTAGCACAAGTGATACGTGGCGGCAAATGGATGCGCAAATATCAAGTGCCCTTGGACAAAGTTGCCTTCTTTGTGCGAACTGAACCTTCACCCGCGACTACATAATCATTTCTATTTATTCCTATTTGTTTGCTTAATTTATATATAGCTTATATATTTAGCATTTAAAGACGATTTATTAATGTTTACATATGTCATTTATACAAAAGTATTTACATTAGACATTAAAATATTTATTATCTTCCAATTGCTTTTGAACCGCCTTTCCCAAACAGGTGAGATATTCCTTTATCGAAATTGGAACAACAATGTCAGAGTACAATGCAATAGCAAGAAAAGGTAATTTCCTTAAAGTTCGCCCACTTAGACTGTTGCTCTTCCTCACAATGTCAAGAAGTGTTTGGCTGTTAGCCAATTGGTCAGGTTGATTTGTGCTCTCAGCAAGTTTGATTTCGTAAAATGAAAAAATACCTTGCTTTTCAGTCTCAACAATTATGCCTGAATTGAGCAATTCCAGAATGCAATGGTGATATATTTTGTAAATTGAACATTCAGCGGGAAGTCCTATGTACTGTTTGATATCTGCCCGGTCCACAAACGCATTGTCCATTGCATTGGTGACATTAGAGCTGGCCAAAATTATTACATTTGTGTACTTTCGGATGGAATCAATTTGTGTTAAAACGGCATTTACTACTCGGATAGCATCAGACGGGTCTGAACCATTGTTGCGTTGTCGATCATAAGCAAGGCTTTCTACCTCGTCAATGAGAACAAAAATCAAATTTGACGTATCTTCAGCAAATTCACGAATACCATCAAATAATTTCAAAACTAGCTTTCCACTCTCAGAAAACCATTTAGAAAACAGTGAATGTGAATTGATTTCAATGAGCTGAAAATTTTGATAACGATTGTAAAGTCGGATAGAAAACTTTTGAGACAATGCTTTGCATAACGAAGTTTTCCCGGTGCCAGGAGGGCCATGCAACAATATCACTTTATTCCAAGTAATGACTGAAGGATTTACCTTTTTATTTGAAAACATTAACGACGTTTTTACGTAATTGAGCAACTTCAGCCGTATGTTCGAGTCAAATATGAGGCTTTCCCATAAGCCATCCAAGCTTTTTGATGGTAGCAAGGTGTGAAAAGTAGCTGGCATGTCTTCTTCAAAGTTATTCTGCATAATTTCATCAAACAGTTTGTAGAAATAACATTCAATCTTAAGATTAGACAAAGTCTTTTCCTGTTCTGTGTAGCTAATTATTAGCGAGTGGTCATCGAATTGTCCATCTAAGTTGAGACTGATGCTTTCAATTTTAGTGTCAAATTGTGATGGCAAGTTATGCAGAACGTAATGTCCATTAGTGAGATGAGACAACTTCAGGTATTGTTTCAGTTGAGCGGGGTCGTTTTGCAACCATTGGATCACCTTACTTTTCAATTCTGTTTCTTCTAATTCAATGTTTACATTTGGTTTCACCAACACCTCCAAATGAACTGAACCAAGCATTTCAAACAAATTTAAAAAACAACTCTTTCGGTTGAGCCGGCAAACAAAACACGCTGCAAGTAGCACCAAGTGTAACCGACCAAACAATTTAAATCTCCACACATTGGGCTATTCATAAAGTAGATACTATGCAACAAGTGTGTATCATTACTGAGTTTTTTTTGTTGATGTGCACTACATTGTGCACAAATAATTAATTAAACCTAGAATACTTCATATTTCGAATATTTTAATGAGCCAATAGTCAAATCAACCCTTCAAAAAGTAAATTTTAAATTTAACTCAATTGCATTTATTTTTATGAATTACGAATGTTAGGAATCAAAAAATTGTTTGTAAATCAGAAT
Organism: Rhizoglyphus robini; assembly: GCA_023373905.1. Lineage (NCBI taxonomy): Eukaryota > Metazoa > Arthropoda > Arachnida > Sarcoptiformes > Acaridae > Rhizoglyphus > Rhizoglyphus robini. The sequence goes on along the minus strand of JAKIJQ010000001.1, from coordinate 3,408,135 downwards.
AAAAAAATATCTATAATTTACATATGTACATTGCACACTACCCGGTGTGACTATTTGTAGAATTATGATGCTCTAGATTAAATAAAACATATGAAGGGACTAGTAGGCATACTATGACCAGCACAATGATAAGATAGCGCCAATGAATTCCAAAATCAGATCCATCACAAGACATAAAGGCACTTGTACTTGAATTTTTCCCTTTTGTCTTGGCAATATTGAGGTTCACTTCACTTTCAGTTCGATTAGGCATTGTTGCATTTTCCATTTTGAGTAAGGTAGATTTACGAATCTCTTTAAAGTCTTCACTTAAATTGTTTAAGAATTTTTTATAATCTTCACTGCCATTATTAATCAAATAATTAGAAATGCCAATATTAATCACTTGAGTTTTAGAAGTTACTGAATTATTCAAATCTGAAAGGTCCACCAGGTCGTCAACAAATTTTTGCGAAGATATTTGATTCTGTTCACTAGATGTTTCTTTCAAAACACTATTTTTCACAACAGGTATTTTAAGTACACCAAGCGCATAAAATTCTTGGTCAGTCATCAGGTGATTGTAGAGACGCAACTTCGAAACGGAGCATCCATAACGTAAAGCAATTCCTTGTAGTGTCTCGTTAGGCTTAATTGTATGGAAAATGAAGTCGATCTTGTTCGGTTCATGGTCGGTACTGGATTCAACAGATTTGCGTTCTTTGTTTCTGTTTTTGAGTTCAAATGTCGTTAGATCATTATGATAATGATCGTCAGGATCTTCTTCATTAATTAGCTTGTGGTACATTTGAAGCCAATTTGCAAAAGAATAAATCAATTGATAGCAATAGCATTTGATCTTGTCATGTCCAGTATCGGATGAGACAAAGTTCTTCACAAATGATGGGATGAATTACCTCAAGTGAGACAAGCGTTTAATATGATTCCCCTCCACTTGACAAGACCCATGCAAGCTATATGACCAATTTTATCAGTAAATCATTAAGCTGCAAATATAAACAACTCGAATGTCAACAATTGTCTCGATCGACTATGTGGCACATCTCTCTACAGAGGCATTCCTAAGAAATTTTCTAACAGACAGAGAAATTTTCGGAAACTTTATCAAGTTGAGGCAGTCAATTTTGGCCTATGGCGAACTAATGGAGGGAAGACTCTTTATCAAAACGTAATCCAAAGGACAGCATCTATTGTAAGTCGAGTTTAATTAATTAATAAGAGAACAGCAACAAGTTCGCCTTTGTAGACAATCTAACTTTGTCCGATTAAGGAAACTATATCTCTAATATATCTCAACTGCGGAAGTGGTGACTTTGATGCAAATGCAAAATTATGCTAATGTACATTGAATCAGCAAGTAATACTGCTCTGAGCTCAGTCAAAAGACTAATTCGGACACTTGCACGTACGTGTCCGGACAATTCAGTTTGGGTTAATCCACTGCTGGTGGGCAACTTGTGGTGAGCCGATATCGGAGGCACTGCCATAGATGCAAATTGTTCGGTGCAAATTGGTTGCCATTCGAAATAGACATGCCACTAATTAATCAATCAATACTTGATTGAGTTGATTTATTGATTGATTAAGATACCATTCAATTATGGCATACTTGGCGTTTGTTGATAAATCTGAGATTAGACCCAGTGCCAATGAACCAATGAAACTATAGCCGATTCGTTTCCTTGCAAATACTCAAGTTGCCGCCTATTAGCGCCAACTCGCAATTCGCACAATTATTGCCTTTTGATTGACCACTATTATCATATTGTCCAGTGGACACGCCAATTAAAAAACGCAATCACATGTGCAATTCGCAATAAAACATTAAATAAATCGATTTGAACAAGTCATTTGTCTTCAATGAGCAATTAATCAAATCGGAAATGATTTATTTAATTGACTCAATCATTCTTTATTACACAATTATAGTGGCAAATTACGAACCATGCCTTTAAATGAATATTTGCCTAATAAATTTGTTAAATCTGTCACTGAAGAAATTCAAAAATATAATCAGGTGCTCGACCAAGGATTTGAATTTTAAAAGTTGTGGTCATCATGAACAGTTCATGAGTGACTAAGTATACTTATAAGAGCGAGTGTGGGGAGAGAAGTGCTACATAGAAGATTGCGAGGAACAGTTCTACAGAATGGAGGCCATCGAGTCCATCATCGGTGGCCTCAAGAGTACTCGTTTCTCGTTTCGCATTGGTCTTGGTGGCGGCGACAATACGTTCTTCTATGTATCCAATATCAATCTTTAAAGGTCTCGAAAGGTCTTCCCCGAGGGAATAAATGAAGTTATTCCAGTGGCCAATGACCGAGTGGTCACTTTCTAATTAGCAAATCTCATATTCTCTTGTACTGTACTGTTTATACTAAACGCGCTCTCATTGATTGAGAACATGCATGGCTGCTTTGCATCTCATTGGTCGACGATAGTTGATTACCACTGATTAATTGGCTAACAAGCCAACTAAATGTCAAGAAAGTGTCCGGCCAGTGGCCACTGGGTTGGGTGCTTGGTATGTTCCATGATGAATTAAAGATGAGTGTTCTCGATGACAGGCAACTAGTGGACATGTTGAGTGAAGATGACGAAACAGCACGAGCACTTCGTTGAGCACATTATGGCGAGTGCCATTAGTAAAACAATCAGATTCCTTCGCTAGTGCCGTTGGTCGCATCGATTTGTCCGTCGACTCAGTCACAGGCAATGAATGAATGAATGAATGTGCAACGGCATCGACAACAATGGCGCCTTACCTTGTTGATCTTGTCCTGAGAGTGGAGAGACTGCACTGACCATATGCAAAGGCAGGCGATATTGCGCTCGTCTTGTCTGGCAATACGATTTCCTGTTTGATTACCTTTATCGAAGCAAATGAAAATTAAATCTGCAATTAAGAATGGCAAAAGAGGGATGCGTGGTCTGTGGTCGGTGGTGACTGCTCACTCCCAATTGCACTGACCACTCCGATCCACTCGGCCATCTTCAGTGTGGAACAGAGGCAATAGCTATATAAGTGAGTGCCGCACTCTTCCACCATCACTTGCTGCTGCTCGTTATTGATAACTAAACGCCTGTGACGCCATTCGAAATGTTGCTCAAGGTAAGCTCTAATTCATTGTCGATTAGTTAAGTGACAATCTGTGGCTCTTTATTTCTTTAAATAAGACAATCGTCCTGTTGTGCCTTGTGGCATGTTCCTTTCAACAAAAAATCAAATATCAGCAAATGACCATTGGTGACACTCTAGCTCACCCGGAGATGGAAATAGAATTGTCGGAACCTAAGCCATACGACTGGAAAAATCAGCCACAACCACCAAAGCCATACATCAGTGAATTCAAGATCGCCACTCCCCCAAAAGGCAAAGAAGAGCCTGAAGTGCCACAGAAGCCACAGCCATTTTCGTTCGGTTTCATGTCGATGGCCAAGGATGGCTCGCAATCTCGGCAAGAGCAGCAAGACAACTCAGGCAAGGTGACCGGTTCCTACTCGATTACCGATGCGAATGGCATCACCAGAATTGTGGAATACTACGCCGATGACACTGGGTTTCATGCAAACATCAAGTCAAACGAACCAGGTCTCGAACAAGGCGAACTCGGTAGTGCCACTATCTCCAAAATTTAATTGTTTCACACCTTTATGCCAACTATTTAATCAATCGAGCAAAATCTATTGACGATACTCAACTAGTTACAACTGTATACGGTCTTTGTGTGTGCGTGTGCGTGCAAAGTGTGCATTTGCTTTAGTAAATACTTAATAAACAATACATCTGACCTTAAACATTTCCAAATTACGTCATTTTTTACAATTGTCATTCATTTTGAATGTTAAATCACTAGTGTTAGAGTTTTTAATAACTTATTACTTGTAAGAGTCTCTCGCGTGACAGATTTACAGGACAATAATTAACACAATATTGGCGCGGAATGCGATTCCATCAATACTTTCAATTTCATTCATAACAAACGCTCATTACAAACTATCGCATTCATGCGATTATATGTAAGCGTGATTAGCTCGTATCATTTTTGATATAATACTGCCCTTGGCACTTGGTCAGAAAAAGTTTGTTTTTTAGGAATCTTCAGACTGACCTTGGAAATCGACAGAGAGATCACAGAATTGATAACTCTTGTTGTTTTTGTCGCTGTCACAAGTGGACAAAACTTGAGTGATTACACACACTTGGATTGTATCCAGTGACATTTAATACTAACTGACAGACGTCTTACCTGTCAAACGACAAGTGCATGGCACTGCACTGTGCAGATCTTGTTTTGTTGATGAATCGGAGTCGCATAACAAAAGCCCTTTTCTTCAGTCAAATTGACATTCGTGGCACTGTCAACCTATTATGGCAAAATGATAACAATATCCTCTTGTTTACAACGCAGAATTAACATGTGATAGAGTCAAGGTTTGCTTAATTACCATAGAGAAAACGATTGATTGTTTCAATTATTTCGATACACTGCATTTCATTCCAAATGCATCAAATGGTGCTTAATGCTGTAATGCATTATGGAAATAATTGAAAATAAAAATGAATAAGACAAATTGAATGATAAATAAATATTTACACTGCCAAAGAACGGTAACAATGTACAAAACATACATAGGTGCATTACAAAATGGCAATTAGAAGAACTCCTAGTAATTTCAAACAAAAAGATCACCTAGAGACAATTAATACCCACGAAGACCATTGTACGCATGTGCTTTGGTTGCCTCGGATTCAAATATTTGACGGATTTGAGCTCGCTTTTCTTCGCTCAATTTCTCACCTTTTGGAAATTCGACATCGAATGTAAGGTAGAGAATTCCGTGAAGATTGTTATTCTCATAATTAGGCATTCCTTCGCCAGTTTTGCGCATTCGAGCGCCCGGCCAAGTAATCTTGTCTCGAGAAATGTGAACTTGATGACCGTCAAGATGAGTAATGTTCATCTGAAAACCAACTAAAGCATCAACTAAGGAAATGGTTACGTTGGTGTAGAGATCATCGGCACGTCTTTCAAAGACAGAGTGCGGAATAGTTCGAATACGTAATCGTAAATCACCAGGTTCACCATCGACGTGGGGCTCGCCTAATAAGAGAAAGTTTAATTTCGTAATAAAAAAGTGCTTAATTACCTTCTGCGACAAATCGTTGTTCCTGGCCGTCTTCCATTCCAGGTTCAATTTCTACTTCAAGAGTTTTTTCCTCATTCACCAGTTTCACATTTGGACATTCATCGCAAACTTGTTGTTGAAGCATCTGGAATCGGCCAGGGCCAAGTTGTCTGGTAACCATTTCTTGGCGGCAATTGCATTTTCGGGTACCTGAAGCCGGTCTGTACACAACTTTATTTCGAACAAGTTCAACAAAATTGCCACTGTACAACTCTTCAAGAGAAACGAATAAATCCATCACAACATCAGCTCCTTTAGCAACTTCCCTTTCTTCGTTGCGCCTTGATCCACCACCAAAGTCGAAAAACCCAAAATCACCAAAAAAGCTAATAATAATAATAAAAAGTAAATTACCATTGAAAATAAAATGAACTGCAAAAACCTTGAAAATGGATCACCGCCACTGAAAGAGTCAGATTTCAATCCCTCTTCTCCATATTTGTCATAAGTCTTTCTTTTTTCAGAATCGGAAAGTACTTCATAGGCAGCACCAAGATCTTGAAATTTTCTAGTTGCATCAGGATCATCTTTGTTTTTATCAGGATGCAATTCTTTGGCTAATTTCCGATAGGCTTTTTTAACTTGATTTGTATTAGCACTTCTCGAAACACCAAGAATTTGATAAAAATCTCGACTGAAAAAATTAGTAAAATTTAATAATGTAATTGAAGCCAACTTGACCACATACCCGGCAAAAACGATCACAATAAAAGACAAAAGAACTAAAATATAAAGTAAGTAAAAATTAGCCACAGAATTAAGCCGCATATTGGTTGAATGAACAGGGTGAATTGTCTCGATTTAATTTGAATGACCAGGATGGACATCGACCGAGGGCGGAATAAACACTTTTGGACCAGTCACATGCACTAACCAAGACACTAAGACAACTCAGCATTGTCTGACACATGCGCATACACTGTAAACAGAGTCTATTTCAACCCAATAGTTTCCATGAGAATTATTTCAACCAAGTGTGTTCGCTCTCCACTGCTCGGCATGACATTAAACGCGTTGTTGCTCTTCTTTCTGTCTTCATATTGTATCTTGATTCAAGCCCGTTGCTTTCACTCTATTTCCAGCTTGGTTTTGATCTCAAATGGCTTCTGATAAGTCCAACCCTTCATCTGATGCAATGGAAACTGACGGCGAACAATCGATTATCAAAGCGAGTCAAATTGACACAAAAGACAGCTCCGTGATTGCTTCAAGTTCGGTTATCGTGCCTACCATCCAGGTTTCACTTCATCCGCTTGTCATAATGAATGTCTCAGAACATTGGACTCGAATTCGCGCTCAAAATGAACTTCACTCGGAGATTGTGATTATTGGAGCATTTATTGGAAAACAGAAAGGCCGTAATATCGAGATAATGAATTCTTTTGAGCTCAAGATTGACACTATTGATTCGAAAATTATCATTGACTCCGATTATTACAAAACAAAAGAACAACAGTTTAAGCAAGTTTTTCCGGATTTTGATTTTCTTGGATGGTACACAAATGGTGATGTTCCTAATGAAGTAGACATGGCCATTCATCGGCAGATTATTGACCAAATTCACGAAAGTCCCTTATTTCTTAAATTAAACCCATTGGTAAGTTTGGTAGCATTTCTGAAGTGTTGTTATAATATTATAATATTCTTATTAGAACCGTCGCACTGGATTGCCCATCAAATTATACGAGTCGATTATTGATCTTGTCAACAGTGTACCTACCATGCTATTCGTCGATATTCCATACACTTTAGCTACTGAAGAAGCAGAACGTATTGGTCTTGACCATATGGCTCGCATGACCTCCACTGCTTCAAATGGTGAAAAGGGCAATTCAGTGGTGACCGATCATCTACGCGTTCAGTATAACGCCGTAAAGATGCTCCGTGACCGAATTCGGCTTATTTTGGACTTTATCAAGGATACCAAAAACAAGAATATTGCTGTCAATCATGACATTCTTAGAGACATTTTTAATTTATGTCATCGCCTCCCGATTACTTCCGATGGTTTTAATGAAGATTTTTACATTCAGTGTAATGATGTAGCACTTTTGTCCTATTTGGGAGCACTGACTAAATGCTCCAATACCATTAATCAGTATGTGAACAAATTCAACGTTCTGTTGGATCGCCAAGGACTTGGAAGACGAATGAGACTGTTCTAAATTGTTTATGACAGTGTTTTATTTATGTTCGAAACCATATGTACAGTACAGTAAACTTGTATTTTTAATTGAGTAAGTTACCAATTTTCAAAATTTCCAGATGAAGACTTAATTTTCTTGGATTTGTGAGATTCATCTGTACTCAAATTAATCTTTTTATGAACCTCATCCAAGTTAATAAAAGCCCCAATTCCTTTTCTATAAACTTTTGACTTGTTCTCTTCTCTTTTCTTGGCCGATTCAAGAATTTTAATATCTTGTTGCTCTTTGATACGCTCATTTTCAATTAATTCTTCTGCTTCTTTATATGGATCAACAAAAATAATTGTTTTCAAAATGATAATATCTTCAGTGGGTCTATCTTTATCATCTGTTTTGACATTCTCCATCTTGGATAAAACGTCCAAGCCGCCTACCAAACGACCAAAGATTGTATGTTTTTTGTCGAGATGTTTACAGGAACGAAATGTAATGAAGAATTGAGACTTGTTTGTGTCGGGGCCTGCATTTGCCATGCTCAGAATGCCGCGTCCTTCATGGCTATACAGTTTGCAAAATTCGTCTTCAAATGGCTTGCCAAACATGGATTCGCCCCCTCGACCAGTTCCAGTTGGGTCGCCAGCTTGCATCATGAAGTGTTTTATAAGACGATGAAATTTTACTCCATCATAATAGCCACGTTTGCATAGAGTCATGAAGTTGTCACATGTTTTAGTGACCTGGTCGCAATGTAGTTCGAGATTGAGGTTGCCAAAATTTGTGACCAGACGAACGTAACCCTTCTTTTTAATGTATGGGTAGCGTACTAAGTGATCATCTAGAACAGCTGCTTCCACTGATGAAAATGGTTCCATTACTGTTGAGGTAAAAGAAGCGGCAGCTCGACCTGTTGAAAAATGTGCCGAATTGAATTTGTCAACCTTTCCACTTGAGGTTGGCTTTTGAGATTCAACAAGTTTCTTTAGAAATGTATTTTCTTCTACTGTACTCAGTTCCTTTAACGTTTCCATAGTTTCGTGATTAACTTTTCGAAGATTGGATTTTCCATCTTCATCATTTTTAAGAGATATATTATTTTTGACATAATAAAAATCGGTTATGTTGAATTTGTCCAAGTGAAGAGGATTCTGAATTTCAATTATATCTTTTTTGGTAAACTGCTTATCGTTGACCAAATCGTGAAGGTGGTTAGCCTTCAAATTCAACTGTTCAACAGCTTCATATGAGAATACATTGCCAGTGTTCTTGATAGCAACTATGTGACTGTTCTGGTTAAATACTTTGAAAAGAACGGGACAATGATAAAAGTCGTCTTTATTCTTGTGGAAGTTCAATTTGATCAACTCTTTAATTTCCATCTTCTCTCCTGAGTAAGGGTCCACTCCATACTTCTGTACAAAAGGAATTACGTTGGCAAGATCGTAGATGATGCCATTCGAAGTGCAGTATGGATCTCGGAATGGTTGAAGTGAGAGAGAACAGTGATCGTACGGTAAACGCTTAAATTCTGACCGTTCACGGTTACTATGATATTCATCGTTAGCTCGTTTACCGCCGTACAAAGTTGTCCATTCGGTGCTGGTGAGGTATAGCTTATCTTTCTGGTGCTGCTTTTTCCCCATAATTGGTAACTTGTTTTGAGTGAAGACACAGTCAAAAAAACAACAAATATTTTCAATAAATAGTAATTATATAATTGAGCTCTAAAATGTTTTTCGGTAACAGAGTTGAGCACACATGTACACTTTGAGTATGTCATCTTTGAGAGACTCCGTTCGTTTATTTTGGTGCGCTCTTTCAGGGCGGTCAAAAGTATTTACTCAATACATATGTAGCGAACATACATACTACAGGGTGTAGAGTAGTGTAGAGTAGACTACAGCATGTTTCTCGTCAAATAATTACCTTTTCTTCAATTCAATACTTTTGGGTTTCTGAAACAACATAATGCGTGACATGGAACTTTCTGGAAAGAGCACTCAAAAGTCAATTACTGTGCAAGACTCGTCAACTGATTTGATTCTTTGTAATTACTGCAACCGAAGATTTAGCTCCGTTAAGGGCATGTTAAGCCATTTACATGTTAATAAAGCATCATTCTCATGTGACAATTGTTCTATTGTGTTCACCAACCGTTGTGCCTTTCAATACCACGTTCTCCTTTGTAAGCAGAATGTCCAAAAAATGAATGAAATCAACAAAGATGAATCTAATTGTAAACTCAATTTGCCAACTTCTGTGACCGTTGACAATACTTTCTCCAACATCGATAATGTAATAACAACTGTCAAGAGTCAAAATGAATCCAAACGATTAAAAGCAGAAAATAATGAACAAGAAAGTATTACTTCAACTTCCAGCAACGAATATCAACATGAAAAAGGTAAATTTAAAGATAAATAAGGATATGTATATTAATTATAATTTACTATTAGAATGTGAAGATAAATTGGTATTTCTTTTGCTTGACAACGCTAGTGAAGAAAAAATTTGTCCAATATGTAATTACAAAAGCGAAAATAATCTTCATTTTAGAATTCACAGTCGATCGCATGGTACTGTCTTTTTAAAGTATTGCCAAGAACGTCTTTATAGGGGTATGAATAAAGCACAAATCAACTGAGTATTGTTAGAGGTCTTGTTTGCCCTCCCATTATTTTACGTTCATTTACCAGCAATGTATTTGATCATCAGAATTTCCAATTGTTATTATGTTGAAAAGACACCTTACACAGTATTGGATCAGTAAATATCCCCGTTTTGTTCGAATACTCACCACGCATGTGCACAATGTAGAATTGCCTTTATTCACATCACCAAGTATTTTTGTCATTATAAATAAATTTTGATTTTATTATTTTAATAAAGCTTAACAAAAATATGGTTAGTGGTCAACACATAAGTTATAAGCAAACGTTGATTGCTCTAAGTGCAACAGATACAACGCTCACGATGCAGCACCGGAAAAGCACTGACGGTGAGTGTCCCTCTACGACATATCACATTTGGTTAGTTTGCTAGCTTTCGTGTGACATCATTGATGATAGGTGGATGCTGTGGTGCGAGTGCACGATTGGCAGAGAATGTCTCACTCTCGGGGTGCTGGCAACCAGTGAAGACTATCAAAGGTACGACTGAAGGCTACGAGTGTCAGAAGTGATCTATGTACATTGTACACCACCTCAACACAAGAAGGCGCTCAAGGCCTGGAATTTGAAGAAAACGAAACAAACGGTAAATTGGTTAGTGGTCTATGTGATTGCCTCGAACGGTGCTCGATTGACTAGAGTGATTGGCTCGCTGGGAACGAGCTTATTGCTTGTTGAGAGAAGTCGATGACGGTGCAGTCACCGTGATGCACGTGGAAGCATTCGATTTGGGGGGATCACTTTTTACGATTGTCCGGAAAAACGATTCCGACCGTTGAATTGGGAGGCCTTGCTGCCTCTCTCCTTTGTCCAGCCCATTTATGCTGAGCGCGGTCATCAGTGGGAAACACGACTCCGACTTGGGCCTGGGCAGTTGTGTGCAATGGTGCGAGCTCTTGGTCTTGTTCTTGGTGAACAGACTGATGTCACTCTCGCTGTCCTCGCTAGGACTCTGTGCGGATAAGGTCAAAAGCTCACTGACCGCCTTCAGCTCAGATTGGAAATCTTCCCGAGGACAAACGATGCTCGGGTTCTTGCCAATTTTGTTCAGTCGTTCGGCGGCAATTGACTCCATTGTCCTTCGCATCAAGGGGTACATGTCAAGTACCGCGTTGAAGTGTTCCACCGACAGTGAAAATAAGTTGCAATACGTTTCGGCACGTACACTTGCAACTCGACGCGCGTTTGTTAACAGACAAATTTCTGCAACCAACAAAAAGGTCAACCACAAAGTTAATGTTGCACTTGCACAAAGTACCTCCAAAGTAGGAACCATCTGACAGACTAGTGGCCACATCGCCGTTGATCATCACGATGTCGACTATTCCTTCTTGTATGAAATACATCTTGTTGCCAATAGTTCCTTCCTTGATAATGATGTCTCCTGGCTGATATACTTCGTACTTCAGTCTGGTCACTATTGAGTTCACAAAATCAGTGTCGGCGTTGGCAAAGAATGGAACCGAAGCAACCAAGGCCCGACAATTGTAGTTGATAACGTCCTGCCGTGAGAGGTGCATTGTAATGTTTGTTTATACTTTGAACACTTACCTCTCTCAGTCTTTCAGATAATTCGTCCAGAATGATATCTTCATTAAAGAATTTTCCCTGGTATCTATGTTCGAAGTAATCACCAATTCGAACCCGCAAGTCGCGTGGCAATTTGCGATATGCCATGTATTCTTCCACTTGTTTGAGCTAGTCGATAGTAATATTACGAGTTGATCAACTAGAGCCAATGACGTTACCTTTTCGCGGTATTGTCTCCTTGACGAGTCTAACGACTGAATCAGGTTGGTGGTGTGACCCAGAAAAAGAGCGTAGCATGTTGCGCCTGAGATCATGCTGAGCAGAGTGAGCCACAAGTCTGTGACACTTTGTGGCGGAAAACGGCCATAACCGATGCAGAGCATATGTGACATTGCCTTGAACAATGACCACGAGTACTGATCAAACCAATCTGCTTCCTAAAGATGAGGTTAAGGCTATCACAGTTCCTCCTAAATGCACACTTACCTGCAACTCATTGATGGAAACCCAAGAGTTAGAAGGGAATCCTTGAAGCATCGGCACAAGAAACTGAAGACATCCACTCCAATGGCCAATCAAGAGCATCATGCAGATAAGATTGAAAATTTTCATAAAAACACTGGCCATGTTGAGAAACTGGCGTGGGGCGAGACAGTGAAATTAGTGAGATCGATTGTCTATGGACTGCACTCGGTGCAGGCTCATTGATTTATCATCGGCCCTGTCCTAATGACGCGATGATTGTTTGCCTTTGTCAGTCTGACAGTAAGATTGAAGTGAGTGAGCCGCGTGGCTCGCTCCAAGACAAATAAACAGTGAGGCACTAGGAGCACTGTCGAATGACAGTTGCAATGCAATCTATTTATAATTGGCAAACACAACCGTTTGTGGCTTGCCGGCGGCCGGCCAAGCAAGTGCTCTAATAGCTGGCCACAGGAGAACAATCCACTTGGCACCTACAAAGACGCTTTGTGTTCAATCAAAAAGCTTACTTGTTCGAAGCAATTCTGGCAAGGCTCGTGCACAAGCGATAGCGCCATAAATCATCTCAAAGCGACTCTACCGACACTGACTCACTTACTGATAAATGGCGAGTGTACATTTAATTAAACTGAAAGCTTATTAATTAGTCCACAAATTGTCGTGAACAGCCAACAAGACAACAAGCTAACAAGCCAAGCAGCAATCAACCAAAGGAGCAGTCTCAAATGTGGCTTGTTCTTTGGTTGCTTAACCACGTCCTCAAGGCGAAGGTTATTTTCTTTTGACGTGCAAATTGCATCCTTAAAGTGGTTCACTTTGCTCGTTGGCCATTAGATCGAAGGCACAAATGGCTAGGATGACTGGTAAGAACTAACGAGACAGGTTGCACGATGAGGACTAGATCACTAGAAGGCTCCAAGCAGGCAATGAATACATTCGATTGAATAGCGTTTCTTTAATTAGACATGCCGCCTCTTGTCTGCAAGGTATTGCTGTTCTGGCAATCGATAGTCGGAAGCGGCATATGTGCAGCCCTAATGAGACGGCAAGCGAATCCTTCGATAATTCCCGCTGTTTGTGCTCGTTACAAGCTGGTTCGAGTATGCTGAGTGTGCTCAACTAAATTGGCCATAAACATAATCGATTCTATTGCAGTGCGTCCAAATATGTATGTTCAAATAACCTGCACCGGGCTAATTGGTGATATTACTCCACTCAGTGTTACTCCACTTGGCCTGTCCAAGGAAAGTGGCAATAATTCATTAAAACATTCGGCGTTTACCTTTTTGTAACCGGGGATTTGATTTAAATAAACAAGAAAACATTTCTCGTTTCTTGACATAGTTGCCAGGTTTTGCATCTTTGTGGAGTGTCAGTGAGGGAGGTGATGCAGGAGTGTGAAGAGACAGGAGCAGTGGGATCAAGGAAGAGAAGAAATGCATCGGTCAAAGGAGAGTCACGTTAACGTTGCGCGAGTTACACAAACAAGCAACTGGCCAGACTAATTAGTTATAACTCTGCTACAACACTACCAAGCTTTGCAATATTATCATATGATCACTCGGCTCATGCATGGCATCCACAGTGACAAGGTGACCCTAGGTTGGTGTGATCCACTTTCAAACTGCCAACTAGTACAAAGGCCCGGCAATTCCCGGGAGCGGTCACGGTTGGTCAGCTTGCAATGACGAAGAAATCTTCAATGCAAATCAATATATTCATAGTCATTCTATCCATTCAACCAGTCACTGTAACAGAAATGCTGTAGCGTCGGACAACATACAAACCAAACAATCAAATGATGCAAATTTGGCATCAAAAGCCCTGAAGCACATCCAAAAAAGTGTCTGTCAGTGAAATGTGTCAATTGCAATGATTAATGGCAAGAGGAAATTAAGTGACATCTAGATTCTAGACCTTGAGTGAGTGAAAGTGAGCTCGGCCACAAGACATCATAATTGGTACTTTCACTTGTTCACTCCACGTGCTGGCCAAAGGCGAGGGTGCATGCCTTGCTGTCTACGAGTTGAAGCCTATGCAAGCCCAAGTGATCACTTCGAAACACTAACAATTGTTGTACTTGAGTAAGTCGAGGTGAGGCGTTGCAGGTGTTGAGGCAGCAAGCAGGTGGACGCTCTCAAAGGCTAACAGCTCACTCATGCTCTTTGTAAGTGGTTGATGCAAACTGGCCAGTGCTCTGCTTGTGGCTTCTCCTCTGATCACACTCAACACAGAGACAACTTTCAAATTGCAAATTGTGAGTCACATGTTATAAGAATATTCTTTTAACCTCACAAATAGGAACGTGTGCCTACGCTAGTGTCCAGCTGAAGGATGACCAAAGTGACAACCGATTGAAGAAGCCATTAGCTAATTCGATTTGTGCTCTAAATTTGTTTGCATATATTGCCGATCGTTGGCTCAAACAATTCGAGCGTGTCCAAATGGCACTACGCATTAGAACGAACTAATGGGTAAAATATCTTATGGCAAACGGCTCTAATTGTATTACTGTCGGACATATTTATTGAGCAGCAATGTTCTCGTTTGTCAATGTGTGCTCGACAAATTTCCACACTTCGAGCAAGTAAACTGTAAAATGTTTTCTCGGACTCGAGGTAATTGGCTTCACTGGCCATCAGACTGAAGCTCAGTTGTGGCTTAACTGTTTTATTGCACTTTCGGGAAGTGTTGATCTGTCTGGACCAATTAATTAGGCTGCACCGAATGGATTAATATTTAAAAAGTATCCAAATTAAATGGAAAGCCAAAAAGCACTGCAACTGGGAGCAACTTTTCCGTACCAAAAGTTTATTTAGTGCAAACTTGGCAGCATCACAGCACAGCGGTACAAGCAAATGGCAATTGAGGCAATAGATTGCAATGGCAGTGCTTGACAAGTATGTGGCTGTATGGCAACCATATATGATATACCATACTAGCTAGTAAGAGAGGCCAACTCTGGTCAACTCTGGTCAACACACCGCCAAGTCAATAGATCGAATCAATCATCCAAGTTGGAGCAAGTAAATAACTAACCAAGCATTCGACAGTGGCGGACTAATTGGTGCTTTATCTGCAAGGTGTCACCGAGTGTTGGTAGATGGATGGACTATGGACACTATCAAGCTAGAAGCGTCTTTATAGAGGCACCAGGTCTAACACATGGTCACTCATGTGTGGCTTTGCTCAACTTACATAGACTTCCTCCCATTGGCTTACGTAGCGGACTAGTCGGGAAAGCCGCAAAAGTCGCAGCAAACTCAACATTTTGGCAAAACGGAGAATTCGAAGAGCTCGGCCGGCGTGTAGAATTTGAAAGTTGTCTTGGTTGAAGATCAAAAAGATGTAGTCCAGCGGGATAGAACTGATCAAATCCAGAAAAAACCACGAACGAATGTAGCCTCGGGCGATTAACTTTGGATCGAGAATTACTTGCTCGGGCAAGTCAGGATTCATTATGCCTGTGCAAAGAGAACCGGTCAATTTATTGGATTGTTTAGCACTGCATGTAGTTTGGCATTTATTGTGCGTAATATATTGTTAGCTAACGTGCTACACAAAACACCAGAAAACCAAAGTCAGCTGGTTTGCCGACAAAGTGCATTTGCTAGTATTGCATTCATTTGGCCAAGTTTCATAAGTGATAGATTTGCCAAGCGACAGTCATATTTTGGATTCCAAAATTGGAACTGCTTTCTGGTTACAAATGCATCAGAAAAACTTTGCACTTGAGTATACAGAGGATGGCTATTTGCTAATCCAAGTGTAAATTGTGTGGCTTGATGATGCACAATGGACCAAGCAAGTACTCCATTTGCACTTGATTACCGCTTCGAGGACGATATGGATCGCTAATGTACCGTTGATAAGTGCATGCATAATGTCACACTGGCAGAGAATATCTTGTCCATCGGTATAAATAGCCATTTAGCCTAATGTACTGCTTAATCACGTTGTTATTATATATAAATAGATGAGCCTGATCAATGGATGGGCCTAATTAACCAACAGACCAAAGTGCGACAAGCTGGTTCGATGAGTTCAGTAACGCGTGAGTGATTCGAACAGACATTAATTCCCTTCATTAGCCACCGAGAGTGGTTAATTGTAATTAGAAGTAACCCCGGGCGGGAGTCGTTAAGAAGCGAGCAGCAGTTGACACATTGAAGTGCTCTAATTACCTGTTCGGAAGTTAACCAAAATGTCGAGCAGGAAGATGGTGTCGGACAAAATGTTGAAGGCGATCCATCGGGTCGAGAGGTCGTCGTTGAAGAATGATATTGCCACTGGCAGTACGATCAGGTTTGCTACCAATAGAAGGAGCATGCACAAATCCCAGTAAAACCTAGGCCAAGCAAATCAATTAGAGAACAGTTAGAGGTGAGCGGTTGAGATAAATGAAGCTAATGAGAATTGTCTGCTGATTGACTATGACAATGCTCAGACAATGATTCCTACACCTACACAAATACATTTTAGTTTACGTTGGATGACCTTACCTGAATGTACTGCATGGATGAATGATGAGAAGACCAGATTCTTTTTGTCGAGCTCTCTCATTCATAAGTGCCTTCTTGCTTCCAAACAGTTTCATGGCCAACTTATTGTCTACACTCAAAACAAAGAGACTGAGTGGCCCTGTTAGAATGACTATCTACATTACCTGACGGCTGAAAAAGTGCTTCAATTTGACTGCGCATAAAGGAAGGGCCCTTGGTGTCCCCAAGGCCCGGAATAATTTCCTCCTTGGGTGTTCCATAGAGACTAATGTTGTCCTCCTTGTCCCATATTCCACCCGAGTCATGTGTGTTGATGATCGGGGGAGACTTGGTACACGAGTCCTTATAGTTCATTGCGGGTGTGATGTAGTCATCGACGTAACTGTCGGTTAAGTGGATGTCTTCTTTAGCGAACAAAGCACCAGTGAAGCTGTCGACTCCCTTGTGACTGTTCAACTTGCCACCGAGCCCTACAAGCGGTTGCTGCTCCTCGATGATCTCGATGCGAGCCTCCTCATTGCGCCTTATCAAAGGCTTATTCTCGTTCAGTCGCAAACCATTTGGTAACTTTAGACTAGATGATCGTCGGTTTCGCTTTTTCACTTCGACTTTAGGAGAGTTGCAGTCAGGGTTGGCCGACAAATTTCCGGTTGTCGTTGTGACGGTGGTTGTGGTCGCCGCGGGAAGTGATGTCAATGCGCTTCTCGGGTGAGCGCAAGACTTTACTTGGTCGGTTTGCTCATTTTCGGACTGTGCACTGACAAAAACAAGCAAAACACAATTAGTGTACAAATTAAATTGATGACGACCGATGAGCGCTATTTACATTATTCGATTCGATCGAACACATCTTCAACAAATTTGGCACAACAAACCAACAAGAAAGACTGAACAGTGATGCACTTTAAAGTTGACAGAATGGCCTCAAAGTGCCATTAACTGGCCAGAAATAGTTGGTATTGTCTCGCTTGTGGAATGGCTTCCGTTGAGAGCCACCAATTTGACACAATAAGTGCAGACAAGGGTTAGAGCACCCAAAGACGTCGATTGTCCAGGACGGCATTAGGCATTGCTTTGTGTCACAAATGATTATGCACGCTCAAGATGCAGCTGCACAATTATCGCTGGCAAAGACAATCGCATTGAGCGACACTTCAATGGACCTGCACGAGTGAGTGCATTCTGTAGAGAAGGTTGCGTTGGCAGTGAGGCCTGCACGGTAACGCAATATTATCCGAATTGGCCGTAAAGATGAATTTGCTTTGATACTTTAAAGCGAGCACAATAGCCAAATGGAAAGACAGCATCAATCAATTGCATGCTCGGTGAATGCACCGCTGGTGCTGCCATAGGTCAGCAATATGTCTTCTAATGGGATTACTGAGAGCATGCTGCAGCCAAACTGACACACAGAGATCCACACAGCCTAACAGACCTACCCTACCGTACACAGTGACTCTCTTGACTGCCAATAATAAGGCAGAAGTCAAAAGGATCAATTGGACCTATGCACATGGACAGAATCACTTCAATACCCTGACCAACTATTGACAACGCTGAAAGAAATTGACCGATGGACTGACTGACACGGCCACGGAGATGTTCAATGCCACCAGACTATGCTCAAGCACGTACTTGCAAAGATTTTGTCATTAGAACGTGACAAAGATTACTTTGCTTGTATAGTGCGCAGCACTAGTAGTGTTACTTCACTGCATGCATTAGTCATGCTAATTGCTTTCACGCGGATCATTGTTCATTGATAGCGGACAAATGAACTCACAACTGAAACTCGGACCGAACATGATTGAGCAAATCAATTATATTTATTTGCTTCCACAATATAGAAAGACGTTCTTTAAAAATCTGCAATAAATATTCAATTTGATATTCGATTCAAAAATTCACAGTGGTTCATACTCAATTGACAAACACATTTGCTTAACGCGAAATAATTTCCCTCCCAATGCGTTTAAAAAATAATTTCAGTAGTTAAAATGATTGACTGACTGAATAAAGCCATCAAATATTTAATGCATTATTGCATTCAACTCAATTAGGAAACGTCTATAAAAGTAGTCAGACGAGCAGTGCAATAGACATTTGCATGTTTTCAGACATTTGATGACATTCATAAGAAATCTATTTTGAACATAAATATCAATATAAATCAAACTTAAGATCGCTTGGCTAAGGTCGACTCACTTGCAAGATAAAAAAAGCGATTTGTGCAAACGTATTGCACAAAGAGTGCATGAAATAGCCACAGCATGAAAGAACCGTGTAAAATTATCATTCGCTCGATATAACGCAAATAAATCAAACTGTCTTTCAAACTGAACTTTTCTCGTCTGGGGAAAGCGACTTGCCAAATACGATAATTGTCGAGGGTAGTGTGCCAGCCGAAAGGAGCTCCTAGTGTACCAAGCAATCACAATCATTACACTACAAGACATCCTATTACATGTGTGCTCCTCAATTGTACAAACTGGCACAGTGACCCACTGCCCCAACCAAAAGCAATAAGCACACACAAGTGTGGTTGGTCATTTACTGAGGCATATTTCACTGTTGGCATTTGGCTGCAACTGTACTGCCAATTGGTTTACATTAGATGACACGCCTGTGGCTCAGAATACTACACAAATTAAACTCGATTTGGCATATTTGTACAAACAAGATCAATTAAACGACTTGGTGCAAAAAAAATCACAAATAAAGACCGAATTGGCAAATAAAAAACGATTAAAAAGGGCGTGTCGACTGAGTTTGCCGGAGAATGCAGCAAGCCCTATCAATTAGTGGGATCGAGTAAATGGTAAATAGTAAGCAGTGATTGCCAACAACCAGAAATGGTACGCACAATAAACAATGCAATCGATCCACATCGCGGGTAAAACGTTCACTAGGGTAGCACAAAATTAATCCTGATATTAGCGCATAAATAGTAAATTGGCCGAATCAATCGAGCCATGTCTAACTCTGAAATTTATCTGTAGACAATGCCACTAGTGCCAGTCATAACTACAGCACAGCTGCCTCTTGAATGGCATAAGCAAATGGAATGATTTTCTACTAATGGCCACAGTTGTGATCCGCCAATGCAGTGAAGCTATCGTTTGTAATTATTACAATAAGCCTGTAGGTGCCGATGGCTGCGCGATTCATTGCTGCCAGTTACGCACTACGAATTGATCGATTCATCACGAGAAAGGCACCTTTGATGAGTCGCATTCTAATTGGATGAGTTGAAGCCAAATACGTCCGTGTATAAATAGATTTTGCCTATTTAGCACATTGATTTTGGTTAATTACGCCAAACTAGCGAATGCCGTTTGGCAATTAATCTCAATTGGAGAATTCAATTTGGCTCCGATGACTGGCTGGCCTTTCATTACACTTGACACGTCTGTGCCATTGGTCTGGCTATCCGTCAATGAAGTTATTCATTGTTTTTTTGTTGTTGTTGTTTTAGCACTAGTGAAGAGGCGAGTTGTTCTCACTTGACAAGGGCAGACAATTGTCTTGTTGATTTTAATCAGTTTTAAAGTGTCTTAATAGCATTACTCGTCACTCGTTTACTGGTCACAATTTAATATCTACTACAGGTGTATCACTTTCTATAAATCACCTGACTGACAAATGAAAAACCAAAGCTGAACTTTAAAAAAGCACAAATGCGTGTGAAGTGACCTGTGGGCAAGGAAACAAGCCAAATGACTTATTCACTGCTTGGCACACTTGTGTGTGCATCACTTATTGACTTTACGATTGATCGGTCAGTGAACAAGCCGACTGCATTGTTCGGTGTCTTAATGAACATTATCGATCGATCTACAGCGAGCAGAGTTGGAAATTTTAATTGTACCAAATTGCACTAAATGTGTAAACAAATGTTGCGACTTGTTTAACTGAGATACGTACGCAATCGGCATAACGAATTTCTTCTCACTATCGATTCGAAACAAATTAGCTGTTTTTGGACAAGATTGGTCATTTGGACCATTGGAACACAGGCCGGGTGGCGTGTGTCAGTCGTAGCCCGCTGAACATAGAGGCATGTCTGCAAGTCTATTTGGTCTGTGATGTCTCTCAATTGTTCTCCTTGAGACTTGATGCGAGGTATTTTTAAATGCGAGCACGTTTGGTGGTGCACCATTATGTAAATAAATAATTAACACTGCTAATAAGGCACATGAGGAGAGCGATCCTCTGCCCGATTGGCACAGGCAGGGCAATTTGGTTCTATTGCCATATTTTGTTGATTTGCACAGAATCGAATGTCTTCGCCACATTGTTGATGTTAAAATCGCTTTATTAGAGCCATTCAGTGGTTACTTGGTGAGTTTTAAAGTAGAGCAGTCTAGCCACAAACTCAGCCATGCCTCAACCACTGAAATGTGCCCTCAGCGCGCCACAAACTTCACAAGCCCAAAGAGCCTAACAAAACACAAGCAAGTCTTCGTTATTTATTGCAATTATTAATATTGCGGCAGCATCATAATTAATGAACGGAAAAATGCACTTGAATCGTCGTTTTGTGCTGAATTATTTTAATTAAGTCATGACATCAAACCAGACCCAAAGGGACCCACAAATTGCATTGTCGCACAAGCAGAGAAACCTGTCCGCACTGAACACTGGATTACTCGGACTAGCATCTCATTAAGGACCATTGTGCAAGCACGATAAACTGGCTAGGTTGTGCACTGCACTTGTGAGGGGCCTCTCAATTAATCTCACTGATGATGCTAATGGCGCACAAACTTGCCAGCGCACGAGTGAGCCATAGAGAAGAGAGGCCAAGTTCGGGTTTCTTTGCAATCACTGCAGTACAAACAAATCCATTGCAATCCTTTAGTGCAATCACAGCATGGCATTTTGCATTGTTTGTCACTGTAACTGACCAGTTGGTAAAATGGTACCGATTATGAGAATTGAAATGTGCCAGTGATATGAACCAAAAGAAATAATGTAGAAATATGTCTTACTTGAGTGAGGTAACTTGGTCGCACTCCTCGGACATCATTGTTGTACTGGTCAATTTGGCAATAGACAGCTTTGGCAAAGCAATCAAGTCATCTGGTCTCAAGGTACAATACTTCTTGCGGTGTGCGCTTCAAGTTTCACTTAGTGTTGGTGCAATTAAATTGGACTGCTTTAAAGTGTCATTGGCGTGAGACACTGCCTGAATGTAATCCTAAATTGATTAAAGCTGCAGTAGAATAAATGCCTGTAGGTGAGAAGTGACCATGTATTGTGGCATTCTGCAGTGGGAGAGCCAAACGAAAGCACCAATGTGCACTTCACTCCGACGACCAGGCGACATTTGTCCGTCAGCGAAAGAGGTGCGCTGGCCACATCAAATTGGCCTTACTTCGTTTGGCACAATAAGCATTTTTACACACTCACTCAGTTATGCATTGATGCGGTAATTGGGCTCGATTTGCAGCGCAAACAAGTCTGATTGCTCGGACCAAAGGCACTTGGTCAACGAGCGAAATTTCGCGGTGACGCAACCTATCTAGGTTCACACATGCTTGACAGTGGCTGATTGGCGGCACTCTTGCTCTGGTCGGTGGAATTGCATTCGCAAGCAAATGGCAATAGAAACAATTGCAATTGTACCACTGGAGTGGCAGAGTGGCACACACGTAATCGAGAAGGCATCGACGAGACAAGTGAACAGTCGTCTGGAGCGATCGCATTCAAATGTGTTTAGATTGGGCTCCTTTGCCGTCTCGACTGCCACCGTGCCACTGTGCGAATGCGGACTTAGACGTACCGACCAACGTAGACCAACATGCACCCACTTCTACTGTCGACTGGTTCACTCCTTCAGAGTTCTGCTGCTACAATTTATTTTAATAATTCTCTCTCGATATATTTCACTACCCGAATACTTGGCGCGGAAATTCGACGATTCAAAATGTTAGCGATATATAACTGGCTGCTGATTCTTGTCCACCGACAATGCCCAACACGGCAAATAGATTAAATGCAATGAATGCAAACAAACCAGTTACCGAAACAAAGCGCATCACAGAAAAACTTAGGTTTTGGTTGAATCGCGTGAACATTAACCAAACGTTCACCAAAGTGACCACTTTCCTGTGGTGCACACCACAGATCAGACTTAGATGGACCAAGTGCAATGAGATGTATACAAATGACTGTCATTGGTGAGAACAACTTGCACCAACAATACTAAGTTAATTGAGTGATAAGGTCATGCTGGGTCATGCGAACGCACACAGCAATTTAATGGGACAGTGAGAACCATGGAGCACTATCGAGCAAATAGAGTTGCAGTCATAAATTAGAGATCATTCTGCAGTTTCTCCGAAAAGATCGAACAAATTGCTCTATTCAAATGAGTCAAGACATTTTCATAATTTACGAGATTAACTCTTTGCTAAGTAAACAATACCAATGAGACCAGTCGTGCTTTCACCGACGATTTTCGCATTCTGCTGGTGATGGGCCAATCGGGCCAAGTGGAAATAACCACCAACTAGTCGAGTAACCATTAGACTTAACTGCACGACAAATGGTTTGTGTGCTCACTGAATCGATTGGCACCACGTTCGATTATGGCAATCAGGGGCAAGCCCAATCAAACTCGACCCAATCAGCCAATCTAATCCTAATGTTATTACCCAACACAACCAAAGTCCTTATTATTAGTCGAATTAGTCTGCCTAATCTTCTAGAAATGATATGTCTTTAACTGAGACAAGACTAATCTTAAACCTTCGACTTTTAGAATTTGGCATTGGAAACAAATTCATGAAACTTTGACCAACCAGAGTATAATTTATTAGAGATACATTTTATAAAATTGAGCAGTATCAATGATTTCCGAGTGCTAAGTTGCAAATGGTCATCGTGACTTTCACTATAGTCAATGTTAAGAAGTGATTTGTTGGGCGGAATGCATTGCAGTGTGGTGACAAGTAAAGTAAGAAAAATGCAGAGCAATTTGAAAGAATTGCTCAATTGCCGAGAGAGGCAGACTCACACAAATAGACTGCGAGTCAATTAACTCGCAATATATTGAATGTCTCGCATCGAGGTTCTCGATTAAGCAAATGTCATAGTCACTGTGTTAGCTCAAGTCATCCGATGCAGCTGGCATGTCTCTAAACTATTTGCATATATGCTTTAATTGCCGTCCTAATCGTGGCAATACATTGTTTTGTCTCATTACTGCCACTACCCTTCACACCAACTTGCAATCAATTCCAGCAAATTATTGTAAAAAATAATTTCAAGACGCACTTTAGCTAACAAGGTTCCATTAAAATCGCCCGCTTTGTCAAAGTTCAGAACAACGGTGACAGAATCACAATAATTAAACGGTGACCAACAATTAATTGGGCTCAATTGGCATGCTTGCAATTTCAATCGTTCCAATCAATGGGCGCAATTGCTTGTCATCACGCACCAATTGATCACATTGAAAGTTGCTGACCAATTGATCTTTGCAAAGAACTACCACAGGAAAGTTAATCTCTACATCTCATGGTTAAAACCAAATAGAAGTGGACAGAAAACTTTCACTTTTACTGTAAATCGATTACCACCAATCGGTACTCTTTGGTTCTTAGCGGCGTAGACACAATTATATTACAATCGATGACACGTTTATGATGGAATAGATTGACACTCTGATGAACTAACCTTCGAAGTAACTTACAGTTGATACTTGATAATTGGAGTGCCGAGACAAAATAAAATAAAACTTGCTGCTGGCTACAATGAAGCAAATCGATCGACAGACACCGATCAATATCGAGGGTACGTTGGGGTGCAGGGGATCACTTGGAGACACGAATGCACTGATGATTGCTTGAGCACATTCAACAATTCACCGGTTAGAATAGCATGTCGTACATCGAACCGTGGCTCAATCCCGAGTGCCAAAGCAGAACTGACAACCGAATGCGTAGCTGGCACTGGCAAGACTCACGGCACGAGTGTTACCTCGAGCACTGACGTTCGTGGAGCGGTGAGCACTAGCAAGACAAGTGCGGTCTCGAGTCGTCTGCCAGCCTTCTCGATTACTGTTGTCTGGACTTTGGTGTCTCGCCAGTGCAGTGTCACAAGTGACAGACGGCCTACCTTGCTGCACTCACACACACTCACGCACCCTTCCTTGTTTCACCTCAGACCCGACCTATGAAATGAAGCACGCATTCCAGTGATGGCCGCGCACCAATCCTGGGTGGGCAATGCCGTCAGAGCACCAGTACCGAACCCAACTGGCCATATTTTACCACTAAATTGAGATGTCCAGGCAGTGTGGACGTAACTGTGAACACATAATTCATTACGGTGTGCTCTAATGATAGGCCGATGTATTGACTCACTAAGGATCATTATATCCGTGCCACAATCACTTTATTATCGCCATTACCGACTTTGCTTGTGAGACGCTTTTGTGAATGGTTATGAGAGCACTAGTGCATGTTTGTGGAAGCATTGGTAGTTGCCACTGTGCTTGCACAGGAGCCCAATTTATCATACCCAGCTCTACTTTCCCGACTCCACTTGGAACGTCAATTTTGGCACTCTAAGAGGTATTAGTGTTTATCGAGCAGTGCCGTCACCACAATACCGACTTTTCTCTAATTTGGTACGGTCTCACAAGCAATATTGCCAGTCAATGAATAGTAATTGAATTAGATCGCCACCGAGTAGCCAATCTCGACCGAGCACACCGATCGCCTCCGATGGACCAATAGACCATGATCGTGCCAGTGAGAGCTCCTTTGCCGGCCAGACAAACTTTACACTCTGCAATTACATTTACATTTGCTTTGTGCTTCAACTTGCAAGTTCTAATGCTCTCGATGTTCAAAATGCTCAATGTCCGCTCTGGTGCCATTTTGGCACGGAAACATGAAATCAGATCGAAAAGTTTGAACAAAAGTATAACGCTTGCCCCGAGTGCAAACATCTCGAAGGTAAGCAAAGGAAATTAGATGAAGGGCATAAACAAATCACTCTCGATTGTCGGCACTGTCATTTGCATAAACATGCAGACAAACTGTCACTGACAAATGCAATGTTTGATTGTTTAAATTGCGCCGATTTATGTGTTCTGTAAAGTAATGCTGTTTGCTTGTTTGATCTACATTAGGCCAAACGAGCATCGACATTTCCCGCCACTGACTAGTGAGTTCTTTTTTCTCAGTGGCAATGCCAAGCAATGTCATGATGGATCGGTCGGCAAAGTGGAATGATGAATCAGCTCAATCGAAAGCTATATCCTTCACTTAGCTATCGCTCTTGACGTTCTCAATGCAACTGTCAATTGAGTGAGTGTACCACTAAGTATATACTGATTTATATTAAATATATTGAACCAATTAACGCAACAGTAGTCACCTTGGTCGGCACTGGTAGTGACCAAAAGGTACGCCATGTACTACACGCCAATCATCAAACTTGCAAGTTGCAACACATTTATAAATTGAAAATTTCTATCATCGTCTTTTGACCTTTAATGGACCTTGTGGAAAGAACTTTATTGTAGCAGCCATAGGGCATATTCACTAAGTTCACTAATTGGTCAATTGGCGGTGGAATAAACTCACAATTTATCGAAACTTTTCTCAGAGACATTTGCTTTGTCATGCAAAAGCAATTGTAGCAGAAAAACAATAATTCCAGCAAACAGTTTGGTGCAACGTCCCTGGTTTACCAGTGGCCAATGAGAGTTCCGTTGAGATTATCGCGCTGTGCTATTATCCTGTGCTGTTGCCAGGATGTGTCTTCCTGGTGGCTGCATGTAAAATGCGTGTGTAGACGCACACTGTCGGAGTGACAGAAGAAAGCATATCACGTTGACTTGTTTATTGACGTAAATAATGTGAACAAACCAGTCAAACGAGCACAAACCAATGTACTTTTTAGTTGCTAGTGCTCTGCGTGGCGGCGTGCTCGGTAGCAGACGAAACTAAAGCGACAAGTGAGTGGAAGTGACCTTCAATGGCATCAATACAGTCCACTTCTGACCAATTTGTCACTGTGCCTTAGCCACAGTTCAAGCAATCTCGATTGATTTTATCGTTGACGCAGGGAAAGTACTTGCTGATAACGAATTATTTGGTTATATGTTTGGCTGTCTAGCTCTCATCCAGCATTAACGAACTGGTGTGCCTTGTTTCCACTTGACCCGTGTTCTCTTGTTCAGTGCCCAATCCTCGGTCGTCAGTGTCACTTTGTGTCCAAGTGTCAATTGAATTCGTCAGGATGGCGTCCCAAATCGACACCAATGCCATGACGATGACTCGTTACGTCATTATGCAGCAGCGTGAGTGCAAAGAAGCCACTGGAGAGCTAACAACTCTACTGAATGCTTTGCTTACGGCCGTCAAAGCTGTCTCATCTGCGGTTCGCAAGGCTGGAATTGCTAAACTGTAAGTGTTAAGTCAATTTGGTCTAATTAGTCAAGCAGTCATGTTTGTGTATGTGTGTGTCCCAACTTTGGATCATCTCAATAAGAAGCCCATAGAAATATCCAACTGGGTCTACGTACTTTTTGTTGATGGGTTGTGATGGACAAGTGACAAATTGTCACTAACAAAAGCATCGTGTTTAGTGAGTGTCACTTGTCAAATGGCACAATTGCAGGCCAGATTGAACTGGCAAGTGTGTCATTATCTCACTGCGAAATGTCTAATCATATGTCCAGTAATAGCAATTCTGATGACATTTATAAACAGTCAAGCAGTGCTCAAACCGTCACAATTAATCTGCCAAAATGTGTTCGACCCCTGACTCTTTGGTTGCACTCGGGGTAATTGGGTCTCAGTTTTGGAATTTGTCCCAATGCAGGCTGCATTGCAATAAGCTTGTGAAGGAACTTGCTGCGAGGGAAATGCGGCTAGCAGGAGGGTCGAGTGGTTTACGGCCAAGTCGATAGATAGGCCAATAGTGGAAACTCAGGTGCGTTGTGCTCCACTCAGAGAAATGGTAGTCAGATAGATATGACCAACTTGAAAAAGCGTCAAATAGGTATGACGGCCTAACACATCGCAATTGTAGCATAGCGCCCTCGGTGGCAGCTTTGTGAACCCTACCTTCCACTGTACAACTCGTCATACCCATTTGATGCTTTTTCAAGTTGGTCATATCTATCTGACTACCATTTCTCTGAGTGTCACACACTTGGTGTCGGTCTCGGAGTGTGGCCGGTTAAAATTAATTTCGCTTATGACTAGCACCGGTGACACAAACAAGGAAAAGCTATCACAAGTTTGTTACAAGAGGACCTCTCTCGATTGTTCCGTTAGGCAGCGAGACCAACAGACCGAGTAGTGTGTGCCGTGAGTCGGTCGACAGTCGTCTTGTCGAAGACCAAGTGCACCTTCTAGTATAAAATGGCAATTTGCGGTGCACTCAATGGATCGAGGCACCTTCCGTTGTGGTTGTCGCACTAGGTCTCGTAATGTTACCTCATTGAGCCTTTCTGTTTATCATTTGCATGAACACGGCGATAAGGATAGATAACGACAATGTGACATTGGCACGAAGTGTTTGCAGACTGACTGTGAGTGATTTCATCTGGCAGATGGGGCAAGCCTGGGAGATACTGCATCTGCATCTAATCTGACGGTGTGTGATTTGCTCTTCAAACGGCCATACAAGTGCCAACAACAGTGACACAACAAGCAAACAGACACCAGCGAGACATTAATATTTGATGTACAAAGTCAGACAGAAGCAAATTCCTCGCCACTTCAATTAATTGCTCCTATTGTTACTGGCTGGGTAATTTAATTAATTAAATTGATTTGCCTAACAAACAATTGATAGATAACGGAGGCACGGTCGGATCTAATTGCTACAATGGGAGCATTATGCAATTGTCTCAACTCAGGTGGACTAATGACTTGCCGCCTTACTACCGCTCTAGTTGCAGATGTCATGACATGTGAGAGAGTGAGTGTGACAGTCAACAGTGTTCCTGTTCACTTGTGCATTTGCATTTGAGCGAATTAAACTTGATGGCCATGCATTATTCATCTCTGCCTAGTTAGTACGTGTGTTGTGCAATGGAAAACTATCGAATGAATTGATTAATTCGGCCAAGTGATCATTTATTATTTAGTTGACCTACCGCTGAACTGACTTTAAATCGCAGCCCAATCCACCACCAATCCTGCATATGACCATCTGAGTGGCATATTGACCATATTGGCCTAATTGATGGCGCGCCGAGACACGTTCGGATTTATCCTGCAGCGTTGTCCTAAGTGTGATTTTAGTCTGACAGGCACATGTCGTGCATTATGCCGGTCTGGCATATACTCGTACATTCACCACCGGGCCACAATATAAATTATCCCTACCAGCCAACTCGTAAATCTAGTCCGAAGAAAGCCATCTGTAGCAATGTTTTTCTTGGCACGCAACTTGATCGTCAGTGCGCAGTCAATAATTGACGACCAAACACTAGGTTTGTTCTAACAAATTTGAATAAAATTTCAATATCGATTTGGACTTCAATTTAAACTGTTCTTAACCAAGTCTTGTTCGATCAGGAATTTTCTGTAGCAATCATCTGTCTCCGGGAGGACGTTTTATTATTCATAAGGACCAACTGGTTTGGATAGTTCCGTACCTTATCGTGCTGAAAGCAGAGTTAATAAAGTTGGGCCCAGCTCGAACACGTACAGGTTGGTCGGTTGTCGTTGGGTTATTGGTTATTAGACAGACTGACAAGAATAACGTTCCGAATTGCTCACTGACAGTTGCACCGAGATGGGACTGAGCCCATTTAATAACGAGCCTGCCTGGCCAGTATCACTGAACGGCAACAATGCCGGTCGGTGAACACTTGGCTGAGTGGAGAAATTTCAATTTGCCAACAATCAATAGGTTGATTGCAGTGTGCCAATAATGGCCCATTAATGTACCATTCGATGAAAGACTCTTCTCTGGTACACTTTACATCACGTCAGCAACATCTCTTGATGGCAATCTCGGCGCACCATAGCAGTGATTGCTGCACGATTTATGATTAGGCCAACAATTAACCCTTCAAAGTGACACCCTGGTGGTGTCCAACTCGAGAACAAGCAGCCACATGGGTGGTGGCACTTGTCACCATAGGCCAACTGCTCAAGTCACCCTGTACCATTGAGATGTGCCAAAGGACAATGTGAGAAAATTAATTAAACTCTTTGGAAACACTTCACACCGGCAATGTGTCCCATTGATATAAAACTGCAGTTGGGTAGAATTATTTTTGTAATTTAAAATTTAAATTCGTTCCGTAGTGATTGACGATGCAATTAGGAATTGTTACAAGAAAGCAAGTTTGCTATTGCAAGTGCAATTTGCCGACAAATTGATTAACTCGTCGCAATTGAAATTTCACTCAATGGCTAAATTGATTGGTGTGTGCACCGATAATTACAAGTGCAAGTGCAATAATTTGGTAAATCAAATTTAAAGTTGGCTTGATGGTTAGGCGGTAGAGATACCGATCGGTGGACAGCAACAAGCCAATGGCCAATCTCGATGACTACTAATCGAATTTGACTGCACTGTCAAGTGTCACTAATTTAGGTAATTGTGAGGCCAAGTCGGGCACAGTTGTCATGTCACTCGAATCGGTTGGAAATTGTCATAACTATCACGTTTGAACCCAATTCGCCATCCGCTACTAAGGCGAGCCATTGAAATAAAAACAAAAGGCACTTCTAATTGAATTTACTTGTCATGATCACCACCGTGCTTGACGGTATGTTCGTAAATAAACGGCACAACTGTGCCCTTAATTTAGTTGGCTCTCTCGAGCAAAACAAATTGCAAGGATCGATCATTAAATTAAAGAATTGATTAATCTGACACCAGACTGAATTGCTGACGAGTGGAGTGCTTGGTTGGATCGATCTGGATGTTGAACGAATTTGCAAGGAGATCCTGTCAGCAAGGTAAACACTTGGCCTGTTCGAGAGGGAAGAGTGACACTTACAAGTCCTTTCCCACGAAGCAGTTCCGTCCGACTTATCGGACGCAGTTTGAGCGATGCCAAACGGCAATCGCATCCAGCGTAATTGGCATTTGGCTTGATCTCTCACTGAGCTCCAAAGACCGGAGCCAAAGTAAATATCGACCAACTGGGAGAGTGTCTTCACTGTTTACACTGCCGATTAGGTTAATGATTAACCCTTTGAGCACCATTGTGTCACTGACGAGTGCACTCACACTTCGCAAATAAAGCCATTGCTTTCACTGTGATTGATTATCGACAATGCCATATCATAGCATATCCACATTCAAAGTGCCACTGAATGAGCCAAACAATCGTGCAAATGTTGATCCTTGCAGAGTGCACTCTTTATTAAGTTTGTTTTATGTTTAATGTTTAATTGGTACTTTCAGTTTTGGCATCTCTGGCTCGACCAACGTCCAAGGCGAAGAGGTTAAAAAGTTAGATGTACTGTCAAATGATCTGTTCATCAACATGCTCAAGTCGTCGTACACCACTTGTCTTTTGGTGTCCGAGGAGGATGATCACGCCATTGAAGTGGAAACCGAGAAGCAAGGCAAGTACATAGTGTGTTTTGACCCTTTGGATGGTTCTTCCAACATCGACTGTCTTGTCTCGGTATGATTTGTCTATAGGGCCTTGCCCTCTCGTGATTAACGCTCTTTTTCACCATAGATCGGGTCCATCTTTAGTATTTACAAAAAGGTAATTACAATTAATGGTCCGCAATCAATGTTTGTGTCTGCCAACTGATTGCCAACAATTGGCTCGGAGCAATACAACCAGACTAGGCCAATTGCAAATGGGCTAGGTAGGTAGTAAATAAACTTTATTATAAAGCCGAGTTGCCCAATAGCCATGTGTTTTGTAGCAGTGCGCTTTACGTAAGCTCAACAGACCGACTACTCGGCTTTGTTCGCTTTAATTTGTTCGTTTTGTGCCTGTTAGCTTGTTTACTTGATTACTCTGCTGGTCTGGGTCGTATACTGTCAGTAGGTACTCGACCAAGGCTCCACCAGTAACGAGTGCTATGAGCAGCTAGAGAACGCGAATTATTGACACAAAATTGTCGTGCTAACAACCATCATAATGACAGATTCGAGACCGAGCTCTCACTTGGCCCGCTCTCACGCTAAGCCAATCGATTGTTGCGAGGTGGCTTCCTTGCAGTGTACCTTATCTTGCGTTCAATTATTTATTAAAGCAACTCGGTACTGGAAGTTAACTTTAAAACAAATTAAATGACAAGACAGGGCTTAAATTAGCCAATCGCACTTCACCTGGCAGTTTGCAATTATAGGAAAGCATTAATGATTAATCATTGTTGTGATTAATGCAAATTAAGTCACATTAACTCTTCATTGCTGAATTCTTGAACTGATTCTCTAGAACCAATCAGGCACTAGAACTAGAGAATAAACTTGAGGGACGAACTAAATAGGAAACAGAATGTTGAGTTGTCAATTGCGAATTGTACTTGGAGTAATTAATGGACACAAGGATGAATTATTTAGTTTGTGGGAAGTTAAAGTACAGTAGCAAGCGACAATTCATTTGACCAAATGAAGTGAACTTGTAAATTTGTCTCGCAGGATAACAACACTGCACCAGATGAGAGTGATGCGCTCAAGCCAGGTCGCCAAATTGGTGAGTATTAGGTGAACACTGGCCACAATGACACTCATTTGACCTAACTGCAGTTGCCGCTGGTTACGCCCTCTATGGAAGTGCCACCATGATCGTGCTCAGCATCGGAAAAGGTCCTGTCAATGGATTCATGTTGGACCCGGTAAGTCTTCTTTTCTCATTGGTCGATCACTAATCATAAGTAATTAGTCTATTGGTGAGTTCATTCTCACTGATCCAGACATGAAGGTCAAACCTCGAGGCAAGATTTACAGCATAAATGAGGGATACGAATCGCAATGGGACGAACCAGTGAAGAAGTACGTCATGTCAAAGAAATATCCTCAAGTGAGTTGACCATTTGTTTGCACAATCAACCTATTGATCGCTTTTCATCTATAGGCTGGCAATGCATATGGCGCTCGTTACGTTGGCTCAATGGTGAGTATCTAGCAAACCAGACTAAATGGTCCTTTGTTGGCCAATTTAGTAATGACAATTGCCATAAATAACCAAATCTAATAGTCCGACAACAAAACAGTCGTGAGGTGCCAGAAAGGAAACCGTTATTGGCACAAGTTCATTTAGCGTTCTAGTCAATTGATTCGCTCCAATCGAGATTAATCGACAATCAAAGTGCAAAGGCACCGTCAAATAGACAAACCATGTGAGGATAATTTGAATGTATGGTAGCCCCTTCTGAACCTTATCAGATTGCACAATTGAAAAATCAAAACGGTCGAGTCTGCAAGTTTAACGCTGGCTAACATTGCTTCGGCTCACTAGTCAGTCTAGTGCAAGTGGAAACAGTTTCGGAATGCCGAGTGTGTCAGAGACGCGATTGTCAGATGTAATTGCGTTCCAACTTGGCAAAATGCTGAAATAGCCCAAAACTAGTGAAAGTTATTGCCTTTTGCAAAGTGATGATAATTGCCAATTGGTACGGCTATAATTGTTCCGGCTATCTTTCGAGTCGTGTTTGTCAATTGTAAAAGTGACTAGCAAATCTAATTAATGAAAAACAAAGGCCACCGGCAGGAAGAAATGTCGCGCATTGCCATCGATTGGAACTAATCAAGCGCCATTAGTCACTAGAAAGGAAACTTTTCTGGGCGTGTGCAGTCAATTGGGAGCCATAAGTGGCCGTTGATCGAATCATTTTGAACAGGCCGGACAACCAATCGATATAGACACTCTACAAGGTGCAATCGTGACCCGTTTGGCTCGTCTGGCCCTTAACCAAAACAAGTTGCCATCAGACATTGAAATATACCGTTGGGGACATTTGAAACGGATTGTAAGCAAAATCGAGTGTCATCATGCCTACAAGTACAACTTGAGTCCAGGCCCATATGATAAGGGACAGGACAAATTGTAGAATAGATTTGCTGACTTGTTCACTATATTATCGATTGAACAAGCAATAATGTTGGTCAAGAATTGTTCTTTGTTCGCTTACTGTAATGGTCATTTGGTCAGTTGTAAGTTGTTAGCAAGCTGATTGGCATAATTATTCGAAATTATTTTAAATGACCAAAATTGCATTTGTGGTTGGCAACTTGCAATGGCAAGTGATGCTTAATTAATCATTAGACTAATCCACATTCTATGTTCGCGAACCACCAGTGCAAGCCAGATTGCTAGATCTAATTCAATTTGCAGCTAAACAGGATTTGTCCATAATGAGATTCCAAAGCAATCTGCTTGAGCCCAGAGGGGCCCTGCCCTGTTCTGCCTAACTGCATGTCATTTCAGTTGTTGATTTGTCCCTTTGGTGCTGGCTAGAGCATCGATCACTGAAGCGTACGTTTGCGGCAATGATTAATGCTTTGGCCCATCGCATTTGATCATAGATTGTTTTGTCTTTGGCCAAGATTGCCATTGCAATGAGTGGAATTAATAATTTGGCCATGCGTCCGCTTGACTAATAGATTTTGTTTTCATTTGCCAAATTAGGTTGCCGACGTGCATCGAACTCTTAAGTATGGCGGCATCTTCATGTATCCTGCCACGAAGGATTCGCCTAAAGGCAAGGTAATGTTGCGAGGTACCTAAACAAGGAAAACATGTCAAGACCTACACTCGGCCGTCAGCTACAGCACCGATGGCCATTGTTGTCTGGCGTGTTCGTCAGGCCGTGATCGATTCTATTGATGACATCGGTCTAGTGGTCTGCAGGCTTAGTGACTTGCAGACAATTGCAAGGTTCACTGCCAATGGCATCAGGACACATCTTTACTCCATCACCCATCGCATACCAATCGAGCGAGCCACTTAGCTCCATTGGTTCTACCTTTCCAACCAGCACCACTTACGCTTTTCTTTCAATCCCTTTAGCTTCGTCTATTGTATGAAGGCAACCCAATGGCTTACATCATGGAGAACGCTGGCGGGCTTGCTTCCACTGGCCATAAGCCCATTCTCGACGTCCAACCACAGTCCATCCATGAGCGTGTGCCCGTTTTTCTTGGATCTCGCGATGACGTTCAAGAACTAATCGATTGTTACAAGTCGTAATCAGTGTGGGAACATTGCCGTTGCGTCAAGGTGCTCGATTCCTCTGCTCAGTAAATTATGTGTGGACCATTCACAATAAATTGCCACATTCGATTAGATATCTTCTCGACTCTCGCCATTTCCCTCGAGTCATGTTGGAATAGTAGATTGGTGCTATTGTCAATAAAGCGTCACTTGACGAGTGCAATGATTGAGTGATTGATGGCATCCGAAATGAGTATCGATAGGTGATCCAAGTCAACTCGATCGTGCCAATCGTCGCCTAGCGATCAAATATAATATGGCAGTACTCTTTGTTGCCATCACATCGAATGGCACTTTCATTAGCATAATCGAGGACCCAAGATGGCTTGGCCACCTCATTACTGGCACATTGTGAGGGACCAATTCCATCGATACAGCCACCAGTAACGATCCGTTTGGCTTGACAACTGACTCTGACAATGGAGTCAATGATTCCGTGCCAGTGAGGCCACTGAAAAGGCTAACTTTGTTCCATCACCGTAAATAGATCGATAATATGCACAAGCGAGTGCACTAATAGGTTAGTAGATGCAATACTAGTAGTTCTGTGCTGATGCAACTGAAAATGTCTCCACTGATGACATTCTGCACAGCCAATGATCCGTTGAAGGTCGGTGTGCTGCAAATCAATTACTTTTCAATTGACTGTGCACTAATCAAATATTACTTTGGACAAGTGCAATCCTTCAGTGCATTTAAACCAATTTAGTTTATATTTTAAAAATTAATAGTCCTATTGGATGTCTCTATTGACGGGAATGATAGCAAGGCAGACTAGAAGTTTTCATTCGTCAGTCATTTGGAACGAAAATAAGGAGCGTGCAACAACACAGCCATTATTATTAATGTCGATATATTAAGACCCTCTTATGTCATTAATAATGAAAGATGCCCACATTACCACTATTATGACAAGCATCGATGAGTGAGCTGCAGACACTCAGTCTTGACACTCAACCCGACTTGCCACCACACTTGGACCAACAAATATTTACTCCCAAGCGAAACGATTTATACAAGGCGGCCTCCAAAAGCGGCTGGTCACGAGTCTCTCTATTCATCCATATTAACAAATTAAACCTAATTGGGGGTACATTTGAGGTTCCCAGAATTAGGTACCAGGATGTGCTGAAACACTAACCAATATACTCACTGAGGAGGTTAGTAATTCTAAGGAGTACTGTTCGAGCTAATTTGTAATATGCCTAAATTATTCAGCCTTGAGAAATCTCTACTAAATCGCTGATCCGTTCAATTCTGTGAGCCAGTGTTTAGAAGTCGATTCACACTTTTAAAAAACAATTTTATAACATAAAACTAATTTATTTACACCCAACAACACTTATTGATTATTATCGAATAAATATAAAAAATCAGATAAAAAATAAATTTATTCTGATTATTTGGACGCAATTTGTTTACGCTAAGTTCTCGTCAATAGTTTTATTTAATAATTTAATTTATTCGTAGAAAATTTTATGTATTCATCACGATTGTGTCCACTTTATTAGTCTATGTTTTATTCAAGGATTTTGAATCTCTTATTAGTGCCATCTGTTGAAAAATGGACCATTCGAAACAAACCTTCATTGTGTCGGTTGGTTATTTCAATACCATGGCACATTGACTGCTCAGACTTGAGTGCAACACAATACAGTCAATTAAAGAGAAAAATTGTTTGCATTCTCCTCTATTACAATGTGTAACAATTTTTGTAAAATGAATGAATCATTTATAATAAATCACAAGTACGTCCTCTAATGACGGATAATAAGTTCTGACGTTACAGTGACGCTACACAACGAGTGTGCAATAGCTTCCATAAACTACATATGAAAAATAGCTGCAACCATTCAGTAACTGTATATATTAATAGACCTAAAAACATAAAACAAGTGCTCTACTGCCTAGGTTTTACTTTCTGAACACGAGAATCGATGTTGGGAGTATGTCAGTCTGTCTGTCCGATAGGCTGACTGTGTCTGTTTATCTCGTCAGATTTTTGAATGAGTTGGAATATGTGTTTGGCAGAGCAGTCCTAGCGATTGTTGTCAACACGCCATCGCTCTGATCGGATCACATCACTTCCACACCTAAGTTGTGTCGAGTGCATGTAACCAAACTGGGCGATACTCTCGGCGCGACGACCTGGTCTCAATCCTTAATGGTTTCTGCCTAGGTAAGTCGATATATTTGGTTCACTAAACTAATCAATATTTTACCACAGCTTTCCTCTAAGTCATTTCAATCATCTGTATTATTGATACGTGGCCAAGATGAGTTTACATCACTTGAGCGTGCTTTTATTAGCGACAATCTCGCTTGCATCCGCATTTTATCTACCTGGATTAGCGCCTGTCAACTTTTGTGAATTTAACAAACCAGTTGAAAATTGCAAATCCAACGTTGACCTCTATGTTAATCGACTTGATTCTGAAGAATCAGTAATCCCCTTTGAATATTCACATTTTGATTTTTGCAAAGCTGACAACGATGAATCACCTGTCGAAAATTTGGGCCAAGTTGTTTTCGGCGAACGTATTCGTGGATCTCCATACAATATCAGTTTTATGAAGAATGAAGAATGTAAATTGTTATGCAAAAAGAGTTACGATACTTCCTCAAAGTCTGATATTGAAAGGCTAAATTCCTTGATGAAGGGAATGCTGAAAAATTACCAACATCATTGGATAGTGGATAACATGCCTATCACCTGGTGTTATGACGTTGAAGGTGGACAAAAATACTGCTCAACTGGATTCCCAATGGGTTGTTATGTCGATAAACAAGGAATGGCAAAGGATGCCTGTGTGATGAACATTCTCTACAACAAAAAGGATACTTTTTATTTGTTCAACCATGTTGACATAACAATCACTTTTCACAGTGGTGAAAATGAAGCTTGGGGTGTTGGATTTGGAGACCATGGAGGCATTGGAAGAATTATTGCTGTGTATGTTGTTCCACGAAGCATCAAGCATTCAAAAGAGCCTACTTCTGCTGATTGTCCTTCAAGTTCATTGCCAATGGAAATACCGGCTAATTTACAGCAAAGCGAAAAGTTAGACTTATACTATACATATTCTGTTTATTTCACTCGAAATGATAACATCAAGTGGTCATCGCGATGGGATTACATTCTCGACTCAATGCCTCACACCAACATTCAATGGTTTTCAATTCTCAATTCATTGGTGATCGTTCTTTTTTTAACTGGAATGGTAGCAATGATTCTTCTTCGCACTTTGCATAAAGATATTGCCCGTTACAACCAAATTGATTCGGAAGACGATGCCCAAGAAGAGTTTGGTTGGAAATTGGTTCATGGAGATGTATTTAGGCCACCTCAACAGTCGATGTTACTTGCAGTTTTTCTTGGCTCTGGTGTTCAAGTTTTGTGTATGACCGTGATTACCCTATTTTTCGCTTGTCTTGGCTTTCTTTCACCAGCCAATCGCGGTGCATTAATGACTTGTGCCCTCGTTCTGTATGTCTGTCTGGGAACCCCAGCTGGATATGTGTCTGCTCGAATTTATAAGTCTTCTGGAGGTTACCGGTGGAAATTGAACGTACTAATGACCGCTCTCTTCTGTCCTGGTATTGTCTTCTCGTTATTCTTTATGATGAATGTCATTCTCTGGATCAAACAAAGTTCTGCAGCAGTTCCGTTTGTTACTTTAATCGCCCTTCTTGCTATGTGGTTTTGTGTCTCTTTGCCACTTACTTTCGTAGGCGCTTTCTTTGGATTTAAGAAACGTGCAATCGAACAACCAGTGAGGACCAACCAAATCCCTCGTCAGATTCCTGAACAATCTGTGTACACCAAACCTGTCCCAGGAATCGTTATGGGCGGAATATTACCATTTGGCTGCATATTTATTCAGCTCTTCTTTCTACTAAACAGTATTTGGTCAAACCAAACATACTATATGTTTGGATTTCTCTTCCTGGTTTTTATCATTCTGTTTATCACCTGCTCGGAAACTACTATTCTCTTGTGCTACTTTCACCTTTGTGCTGAAGACTACCACTGGTGGTAAGTTAATTGTTTACTACTACTATTTTATTAATTTACATTGGCAATCATTTTGTCTCCCTAGGTGGCGTTCCTTTCTAACATCTGGATTTACGGCATTCTATTTGTTTGTGTATTGTATTCATTATTTCCTTACAAAGCTTACCATCACTGGAACAATATCTACATTGCTATATTTTGGCTACACACTTATCATGGTGTTCCTTTTCTTCCTTCTAACCGGGACTGTTGGTTTTTTCGCCTGTTTCTGGTTTGTTCGCAAAATTTACAGTGTAGTCAAAGTGGACTAAACATGTAAAATACCCAATTCAACTTAAATACAAACGATATAATTGTGAATGATTATTACCATTGAATGTTTCCAGCCATAAGGTTTTGTATTTATTTATTAATTTATAAGTTTTTCCTATTGAGATGTAGATATTTTTGTATCTGCATCGAATAAACTGTATATTTCTATGTACACTTGATATAAAGCAATATAAATCTAGTTTGTCATATTTACACGCCTTGTAATTTTTATTATTTGTTGAAACTCTCAGACACTTTGATTTGAATGTGTAAAATATTACAAAAGTAAAGAGATTTATTTGTTAACATAAGGCTTAATTTTGATTACTTCAACCAACTCACTTTCGATGTCGAACCAGGCAGTAATATGAATGTTATCGATAGTGAAATAGTATAATCGATCAACGCATTTATTCCGTCTGTAAACTGATCGAGGATCGGCTTGCAAAAGATTCACAATCGCTTGTTTAGCTTCATTCTGATTTTTGAACATTCGAAAACAGTAATTACATTGCGAAGTGAGCTCATGCGATAAACTACAGTGGAATTTAGATAACTGGACAAGACTTCTTGAAGTGAAATCTACATTAATATCAGATACAATAGACCCGTTGACCCAATCACTTGGTACAGAGTTCAAATCTTGAGCTTCACATTCTTCAAATTCACGACATTCCTCCTTTAGCTTCTATAAACAATTAGTCAACAATGATATACTTAAATTCAAAACGCAAACTTACTTGAGGATTTGATTCAAGTGTCTTTTCACAAATGGATAATGGATAATCATATTTTTCAATATATGGTTTAATGTCAATAATAGGTGTTCCGTCAATGATATCTATTCCAGACACGTGTAATAACCCATCTGAAATAGTAAACTTAAGCAATTTTTCAAATTTTAATAGAATCAAGTTACCTTTGATATATTCGATTTTAGCTAAAGTCAATCCCAAAGGATTGGGACGATGAGGTGCTCTAGATGCAAAAACTCCACAACTTGCCCCATTTAATCTTGGCGGTCGTACTTTAGCAATAAAACGGCGTTTATTGTTGTTTTGGTGAAAATAGTAAAGAATCCTGATAATGAAAATAACTTAAATACAAAAGCCATTAAAAGTACTAAGACACTAACCAGACATATTGGAATTGTTCAATACCTTCCAAGGCATGCATGGCATTATTGAATAATCGTTTGTGCAGATGAATCACACCTTTGCTTTGGGGACAAATACCGGACTGTCGAGGCGTGCCATTTTTCTTGTTGAATATAGATTCAATTGTACCAACACTGACCAAATCAAAATCCAATTTAAGTTCGTTAATTCGCATTTGTTCGTCATTGTGTGAATTCTTTTGATTTCTGACAATAGAATTTAAATCGTTTTGCTCGAGTGGCTCATTTTGACCAGAAATTGACTCCATTTTAAATGGAACCAAAATCCAAATTCAATCACAATTTGACGCGTTGTGTACAATGTGTACGTTAATCAAAACAAACGAATTCGCTGTGTGTAAATTGCCGACATTGTTTGCTGTGTCGAAACAGTCGCTAATGGACTTGTATTTATTTTGAATATTTTAGCTTAATTTCAATCTCATGACTAGATTAAGATTAGAATCTTTAAAAGTGTCAGTTTTTTTTCAAGGACATCATTAAATTAATGTCAATGACAACTTAAACTTGAGTTTAGTAAGTAATATCAATAATAATTCGAGCTTAAATATAACTTAATTCTTCAACAGCAATCAGTGTTATTTCCTGAGAACGTTTTTACTGCAAATAGGTCACAAATTACCAAGTTGGATGGGCACTTCGGTATGTCACAAACATTTAAATACTAATTGCTAACACATTACCAAACTTTATTTGGCAATTATTATTTTTCATGAAATAACTCCAGTCGTACACAACAATTCAGTCAATTTTTAGAGCATTTATTTAAAGAAAGTAAGAAAGTCTGACGTTTAGAAAGCAAAGCCAGAAACTGCAATTGAAACAGAAATTGCATTCTGGCATAAAATACTATCAGAATTATGAGAGCATTTTAATAGTGCCATAGCGCTAATTGTCCAGATGAGCCTTTCCAAGTTAGGTCAAGTGAATTTTCTCAGATGAAGTTGAATAAAAATTTGTGCTTGAGCAGATTAATTGCAGTCTTGCCATATGACTGAGATCTGTATTTGGGTGCACTTATTCGGCGCTTGAGCGTGTTTGCTTTTTAGAAGGGGAGGAGCTTGTGAGCTGACTAATTAATATGATATGACTAATTGCACACTTGTCATAATTCACATGAAGCGAAACGTCCTTTCGTGTTGCTCTTTCTTACTCTTTTGCTCATTGTGACAATCTTCGACGCTGGCATAGGTTTGCAAAATTTTCATCAACTCTGCATTTCACCAATTTACGAAAACTTACCCTTTGCCTAATTTACTAATGGACCCATTGGGTTTTTTGAGATTTTTCTTAGCCCAAAATTCAAACTCTTACCAATATGACCACATTGGAAAATTCGTTCGAAATCGTCACCTCATTTTGCAAACCATGCAAGAATTATTGACAAATTTTAAACAAGTGCAAAAGTATCTAGTTGTTTTTCTAATCAATAACAATAATTTCATTTGTATATTTTTGTTTTGTTTTTAGCTATGCAGAAGTATTTATCAACCAAGATGGCGTTTATCTTTTGTTTCATTTATTGGAAATTGCTAGAAATGCTTCTCAACATGATAGCAAAAGCATTTCCGAGGAAACTAATTTAGAAGAAATTGATTTTATTGAAATAAAAGTGAGTTTTTATGCTCATTGGATTACTGTAACTTTTTTTTGCTTGTCAGCGAATTGAACATTCTTTGTTGCTTTGTGTGAAATATTTGGTACAGCATAATCAAGTAAGTCAAAAAGTAAAAAAAGCTTTTCAGTATCATGACAATTGACGATTTTAATTTTAGGCAGTTGTTCTTGAAAATGATTATCAACTACGGACTTTATTTGCTTCTTTATCAAGCAGTGAAACTTCCTGTCAAGTTATACTTTTAAAAGTAAATCATTGATTTGTGTATCTTTGGTGTAAATAGTTTTTATTTATTTAAGATTCTTGCTAAGATATGCAATCTCAATGTGGACAAAGTGCTAAACGCCTTTACCTGGCATTCTGTTGTCTGGAAGCAGAATGCTAGATTTAAGTGTTTAGTGCATCTATTGAATTCGCGCTCAACTGAATGTGTCGTGAACACTTTGAATCTGGTTAATCGAATTATGACGAATGTCTCTCTGGCTAAACGAATACATATTCAATATGAACTTGAAATCACTGGATTTACTGTTCAAATGGTAAAGTATTGTGGTTATTCCGATTTATTTGTTTATATTTAATTCTAATGTAAACAGATAAAGTTGGACAGAAACGACAAAATACAAGAAAAAATTGAAGAATTCAATTCTTTTTGTGTTGATATGCCTCCAACACTTAACCTTGAGTCGATCACGTCTGAGACAAGTCAACTTCACAAGCAAGTTCAACAACTCAACCAGGCATTTTATGTAAGGCCATTAAAAGCATTTTATTTGTTATTTAATTTATTTATTTTGACTAGAAACTTGAAAGTGAGAAAAGGAATTTACTTTTTGTCGAAAATCAAGTGAGTTATACTTTTGGATACTTTTTTGTTCATTGTTTTGTCTATTCGGTTAGTTAAAGCAAAAATGCGACATTTTAATGAAGGATTTTTCCAATTTAAAAATACACAATTTTGCTTTCGCAAAAGTGCATAATCAAAAAAGCAAAGATTGTACGGAAAATCAAATTGAGGCATTGCAAAGAGAATTTGCAATTAAATCTTGCAAGGCAACAATTTACGATAATGTCACAAATGATATTTCTTTAGATGATTTGAATATGAAGTCAAGTGAAGAAGAAATGGTTTGTGCATCGGTCATACTATCCAAAGATAATTTTAATTATCGCAATTGTGAATCGACAAGAGAATTTTCCACAGACAACAGCAGGCCAAATGGCAACCCCAAAAATGGTTTGCCTTACCTTGACAAGTCGTTTATATCCAATCGAACAAAAGTTAATATGTATTCAAACAACTTACAAAGAAGCAAGTACTTTTGCTATATCAAGGACAACGCGGACACAATTGGTAATGGCCACCATTCTTTTCGAAAGTCTATCAGCAGAATGTTTAAATTAAATAGGAAAACAACCAAAAGCCACGATTCCATCTGTTCGGCAAATGGATCCATCGCAGGGCCGGAGATTACACAAAGTCAGAAAGAATATTGCATGCACGATTGGAAACGAAACAGTACTTGTTCCTTGAGTGGCAATGACTCAGTCAAATCTTTTTCGTTACCCAATGCATTTCGTTCCAATTTCATTTTACGCAAAAACACTGACATGTACTTTTCCAAAAGCCATCTTTGCAGTGAAGCCGCCCTCGATAGTATTTCCTTGGATGGACAATGTTAGCTGTGTAGTCGACAAGAATTTGTCTTTGGTCGCTTTGCTCGCATTTTGTTTGTCCCAACCTGCGTCATTCAATCCTCTTGTGAATTCAAATGTTTATGCGTATGCAATCATCTTGTGCAGACTTTATTGCAATGTATGCTCTAATGCAATATTACTCAAAATATACAAAAAATAGTCGATCAATATTTGTTGACTTTCTTAATGCTCTCAACCAGAAGTTGCATCTCATCTGGGAAGGATTACATTAATTAATTTTATGCAATTATAATATAAATGCATACTTTCAATGTCCCGGGCCAAGGTTTCCAGTTGTGTTTTTGAATCGATAATTTCGATGTTTTTTGTATATGGATTGTAGTGCACCATGAATGGCCGAGGAATGGAAAAAGCAAACTCTCTAAGGTTGGCAATTGGCAATGAGCAATGTCGCACAGACAGAATCAATTAACAGCTTACCTCAACTTTTTCTGAGCATCATCGAAGCTTTCTGCCAAGTAATAAACTGGTTGGAACTCGGTAATTGGATACTTCTGAAGACTGGTTTGGTAAGGGTCGAAATTTCGGATTTCTGGTTTGCTACTAAGACAGTACTGAGAACAAATAAATCGATTAAACATTTCTCTCTGGTTGACCTACTTGCAACTCTCCATAGCTCGAGAGAAGACCAGCTCCGAACGCTTTGGTTTGTCCATTCTGTTTGCACAGTCCAAATTCTACGGTGAACCAGTAGCAGGTGGCAAGTTTCTCGATGTATTCGTCAGGGGCTCCTAAACTTGCTAGACCTATTTCTTGCGAAAATCGGGCAAAACTTGGATCGGCAAATAGAGGCGCGTGTCCAAGCAGTTCGTGACATATATCTGGCTCCTATCAAGATTGGCTCATTAGTTAAACTCATTTGAAAATGAAATTTAATTGTATTGAAATAATTCTTCTGAGATTGTCCAAAATGATATCATATTATAAAGATTTTGTTTTTGTTTTATTTTGAATAGAAATGACTCACCGGGGTGTACATTGGCTTTGAATGGTGTCGAATGTATTGGGTTGTGTGAAACACTCTAAAGGCCAAACCTGCTAAGAAATCTCTTGAGCTGAGCAGACCGGCTGTTGGCCGGAGAGTGAAACCGGTGCAATCTGAAGGACAAATTGAAACCATGCAATTCTATAA
Source organism: Rhizoglyphus robini (assembly GCA_023373905.1). Classification (NCBI taxonomy): domain Eukaryota; kingdom Metazoa; phylum Arthropoda; class Arachnida; order Sarcoptiformes; family Acaridae; genus Rhizoglyphus; species Rhizoglyphus robini. Next base: position 3,363,465 of record JAKIJQ010000001.1, on the reverse strand, counting down.
ATGATTTACCTTTAAGGAAGTTTGACACATCTTCCAGTTGGGGAATGTTGTCTTCTCGATAACCACAATTCTCGATCATCAGGGGAAAGATGTGGTTGTACTCCTGACAAGCATGGGTCGGAAAAAGGTCGACTAACTCGCGAAACACAACTCCCCAGGTATTCACTTCCTGTTCGGTGTATTCCACTTGAGGAATTGGCTGGCCACTGCGAACAAAAAAAAATATTATTAATTTGGCAACCATCAAAACGATTACTATTTGTAGTCATAAGCCACATCGGCAAAGTATTTCCGTCGTGCTCGGTAGACGTCATCTTTGAAACCCTTTAAAAGCCAAATTGACCGGTTATCCTATGAGGTCCTATTATGAGAATCTCACTTACTGGGTGATCTGCTTCCAATTCAGAGCCATACGAAAGAATGTGATTTGCGAACTGATCCAGGTCCTTGATCTTGCGTGGAAACCAAGGGAGACTTTCGTCCTGTTCAGCGCTTCGGGAGATGATCTGCAAATATTGCGTCTGCTCTCTCAACTCTTCTAACGCTCGATCCAGGCCAATGCTCAACGAGGAACATTCCACAAAAAATTCGTAATCATTCTCAAATCGTTTCGACGAGCGAGACTCGATTTTGCTCAAATTCACGTTAAAATCCTTTGAAGTAATGAGATGGTTAGAGGGGTTGGTGAGTGTGAGGAGAAGTTACCTTAAAGATCTTGAGCGCATCTGCCAGTGCTCCGACCGACTCTTTCATAGAGAAGATAATGTGCACAAGCTCAGCACCATTTTGATCCATGATGTACGATCCGCTGACACGAGATGGTCGCTGGACAAAGGGCTTTTCGTTCATCACAGCCTCACTTGTCTTTTATAAACGAAATCGATCACGTCGGACATTAGTGTGGCGTTAATCTCAATTATAATTAGCTCACTCTCTAATTCGCTTATGTACAGGAACAGTTTTGTTTCTGAAAACCTTTAATCATGCCACTAGCATCGAGTCGAGACATTCGATTACCGCTAATTGACTGGCAAAGTGTCATTTGCACTTATCTTACACCAAACAGAGCAAGCTTGTTGGACTTGGTCAGACAAGATCTACTTACAATGTTGGTCTTCTCTTTTTCGAGCACCATTTTGGTCTAATTGAGGCGTTTGCGCTAATGGAAATATTATTTAAATCGGTTTAGTACAAATGATGCAAAAGTGGACAAAGTTGAATCAGACTGTGCACAGGGAAGCGTCAGGCAGCAAACAGAAGCAACCAAGCTCGTTTGGTGTCCTTTTATTCTGACAATGTCGTATTGATCAGTGGAACAGGCCATTTATGCATCCAATGATTGATAGTAAGCCACTGATAGGGCCACCACTGGCGGCTGTATTGCGGCAACTAGTTTGCCCAGTTGAGCCTCATATGATCAGGTGGCAATCCACTCGAACATGTCCACAGTGTCCAGACGTGTTAATGTGAGTGAGAATGAGACTGAGCCGCTATCGAGTCGATCGTCCTTGTCGTTTTCAACTTTATTTTGTTTACCTCACTAAATCGCCTGGTTCGAATAAGCTCCAACCAAACTCACGAGTTTCTCTCATCCGCGTTGTCACTTTCGATCTCTAATGGACAAGTGCCATCAAGTGTAATCGAATCTTAAAGTCACCTCATCACATATTTCTAATCTTTTCCTTTATCTTTACGCCCGAAGCTACAAATTCCCATTGTCGCCTCCCAAAAAAGGTAGATTGCCATCCAAAGTTTATAAATATGATTTGACCGAAATGACAGTTAACCAATGCAGGCCTAGAGTTTGCAAAATGACACACTGCTTATTTGTTGATATTAAGCAACTTAATATTGTCAGTCCAGGGAAAGCCCGTTCAGTAATATTGTCACCTTGACTATTGCCATCACTTTTCTTCTAATTGCTGCACTGTGGTCATATTAGCAATGAAACTACACTAACTATTCATTAAAGTTTAATTTAAACATTCATTCCAGGACGGAGCACAAGCAACAAAAGCATTTAAGCATGAGAAGCATGATCACGCATCAGCAACATATCCCGTAATTAGATCAAATATAATTGAACCGGACAAGCGCAAGCAAACAATTAGGGTACAATCCCGCTCATGCAAACGGTAGCACTGACAAGTGAGCCTGGTTGACCGGAGTTGACCTAAAATCTTAGAGCGCAAGAATTCGGCTTTGCTCTATTTTGGACAATCAATGGAACCACTTGCCTGGTTCGGGTTACCTTAAGTAGTACAGGCGTAGGTACCGAACTGAGACGCACTTCAAGTTCTATATGGGTCAGAGGCTGCTTAGGCTTGCGTCTGCCAAATATTGTTCATTAGCGTTCGCCATATCACTAATCACAGCTGCCATCGATGACTGAGACTGGTGCCATAGAATGATATGCGCAAGTGCCCTCCACCAAGTGTCCGACACCATCAATTCCAGTACAATTGCCCCAAATAGCCATTTTCTATGCAATACCGATGTCGCCTGTTGTGAGTAATCCTTCAATTTGTTGCAATTGGTCAGGAATTGATTTGAAACCAAGCCATATTAGGCTGGGCAAATTGAGATAGAAAACAGAGCTAGGTCCACCAAATGATTAACACTATGTTAATCCAATTATTTCTCTGTATGACGGCAATTGGCAATTGCTATAGCAAAGTGCACAGTGCGGCTTGTTCGATGCGCCGAATCTGGTCGTAGGGTTGTTCTTTTCAGTGCTTCGGTTCAGTTATTGATCTCTCGCCATTCAACTGTTGCTGTTCCATGCAAAGTGCTTTCCGCGCGAATGTTCGTCTGCTGCTGCGTCCAGTGCATTCACAAGTTCTGCGTACAATACGCTTCATTGTACACTTCTCTCACTCTCACGATGACGTCTCCCTCCACTCGGCCCATCTCCGTAGGTTCATATTCTTGCGGAATCACATTTGTATTTCGTTTTCGGTGTGCGATGGTTGCACCACTCGCAAAGCTACACTCTTGTCCGCCAACTGTTAGTTCGCAAACGGTGCTTTTTGCCATCGCATCCACAACCAATAATGCTCCCATTACCAACTAATTACCAATGAAACATTTCCCTCAAGTAAACATTTTCAAAATATCTCCGATTCAAGGTATCGCGCCATAAGGAAACACCAACCACAATCAAGCAACTTCTCAAACAAATGGACCATTACTTTTGTGTTCGCTGGGCTTTGCTCATTTCGTGGTGATCAATCAGATACAATCGGCGAGAGCTTTTCCAAAGGTAAGGAAATAATTTCGTATTTTTTTAGAGCTATGTTACGTTTATCGGAAAGGAAGATGCATGTCAAAGTTTCTTTATCTTTAAATTCTATAATTAAAAACATGAATAAGATCAGTGAGATAGGCTATGATAAAATATCCGTCCGATTATGTTGACAATGAATGACATGTGAGTTGGTGTTGATCGATTAGCCATACATACTGTACAAGACACAGGTGCGGTTCTGACAAACTAATCCTGGTGGCAAACTGAACATATGTTGCATGCCATTTCCATAGAAACAACACCAAGTGAGCAGTAGAGGACTGTAACAGCATAATATCCAACATCACCAAAATAAAGCTCTAGAATAGAGAAATCATTTGCGAGTCTATTTTGTAACTAGAAGAAACACTTGTGACTTTCATGTTTGTTGTGTTCTATTTTTACAAGATGTCATTTCTGTGGTCACCCGTATGACTTGTGCTTCTTGACCAGCCTTGGTGATTTTAAATTGTTTGCTGTAAACCGCTCATCAGTGCACAATGGAATTGTTTCTCAGCGAAAACGACAAGCTGCTTATATTATTGGTAGCCGCCGTCTTGATCGCTCTCACTTTAATCATAACTTGGTGCTTGGTCAAACCGGGATGTTTTCTCAATCAATTGTTTGTGAAGCAGGAAGTAGTGAAGAAAGCACCCTCATTCAGTTTGGTGTATCCTTCGTTCATTAACCCCGAATCGCAGCACTTTCACCTGTCGATCGTGCCCGTGTATGGATCACAAACAAATGGATCACAATCATTGGCCTCATCGCCAATCAAACGACAATCTGAACAAGGTAATCAGTACGAGAATTTGACTCAGCTTGCAGAGAAAACTCGAATGCGCTATTCCTCACTCAAACCGGACAATATAAAGGTCTTGCCTCTGTTCCCTAAAGTGAAAGCTAAATTGTGTTATGAACCTATCGGCGAATCGAGCTTTTGCTTGCACGTCAACGTCGTGGAAGTGTACGACCTTAAGCCAAAGGAATATATGACCGAACCCTCTTGCTATGTGACAGTCATTCTGGTGGGACTCAAAACGCAACGCAAAAGCATCATTAACAAAGGTATGTCTCACTTGTTACTAAAGTTTCACTAGTTTCATTAGCTCAATTTCCCTTGCTTTTTATTGGCGTGTTACTATTATTAGACAACTTAATGCTTTAATCGATCAGTTGTGCGTATAATTCGCCATCTACGCCAATTGCCAATGCGGACATCGATTCTGATGGTTTGTTTCGTGTTTGTGCCGACTTATCGGAATGTAATTGTCAATTGCAATCGAGTATATAGCACTTGAGCACCAAACTGATGCGCACCTCTATAGATTGCATTCTATATGCTCACGATCAGTGTTGACTTTTAACATTTGCACAATGAACATTAGCGGACTATCAACAAGATTCTATCTTATTAGCTAGTGGCGTGCACTTGAAGATGATCCATTCGGGCATAAGGACATGTTGGTCGTGCACGGCCCATCGCCCATCTAAGTGCTCATAAGTCTAAGGGGCTTTAAATAATAATGAACCACAATAAGGCAACTTTTTGCGTTCGAACGCAACTGCACTAAAGGTTAAAAGGTGGCACTCTGTGCGACTGGCAATGGACACTGTGAGTGTTGCTTTGCAAATATTGACCACAACCAACCGCACTATCGCTGTTGTCTGCATGTGTTAGATCTATTTGTGCAAGTCAATTCTTGAGTTGAGTCATGTTTGCTCGAGTCTGGACCACTTTGGTGTGGGCAGATGGATTGGGCTTGCATTGACTGGCATTGTGGCTAGAACCGAGCCAGAAGCCAGCATTGAACAAATTTATCAATGGCATATAGGCTGAGACAGTATCGAGCAAAGTTAATGATGATATATAGGGTACAACGCATTGGACGCCTACGCAAAGCCATTTCAATGGCAAATGGATAATTAAAGTGAACTGCTCGAACTTGCTTGGCTAACCAATTCTGCCTGACGACAATTCCTACTCACTACCAGACACAGTAATATCATAATGGCAAATGTTGATGCGTTCAAATTTGATTTCTATTGATTTACTATTGCAGTAACATTCGAAGGCAGCACACTTTTTGTGTTAACGGTCTACTTCCCTACCGGTCGTTAAGATCGTAAGTCATTGGCGGCATTGTCAATTTGCATACAATTGCCATCTTGAATAGTGATGCCTAATTATAATATATTATTGTTCAAAGTGAAATTATGTTCATCAGTGAACTAATTTGCCTATCTCTTTGCACCATATAGTGACGCAGAGCGAAATATTTCGCACTGAAACAGTGAAGCGTTCTTTGAATCCAGTGTTTGCCAAATCACAAATGGTAAGCGAAATATTACCCAAATGTCTGATGAAGGAGGGATGCATCAAACTGCGAGTAATGGACGAGGAACGTAATGCAAATGACATTTGTCTGGGTGAAGTGTCCGTGCCGTTGAAGAAGATTGCGCTTATGGAGAAGCGAGACGACCCAGAAAGCACTGCTACTGAGACCTCTTGCGAAAAGGAATCCTTGCCAACCATCTTGGTCAATACAGACAAAGTCTCGGCGGAGTTGAGCACTTACACCTTGTTTCCAATGAAAGAGGTGAGTGAACCAATTGTCAGAACACCACAGTAGTTTTGGCAGCAGTGAGACTCCTCTGGGCTTGTTTTGCTTCTGGTTGCATTAGACCTATGGAATAACGCCTACGTACATGCCAGACACTGACAAACGCAATTAGTGCACCACTGGGGCAGTTCTATTAATCGTCTCCATTGGGCACTGGCCAACAAGAGAACAGCAGCTCAGGCAGTCTAATTGATGTCTACTTAGTATTTATTGCAACCCAAATCCTAGGCCACTTTGCATCGCTAATGTAGTGAATGAAACGTCCAATAAGTTGTTAGATGTCTCTCGGTGTCTGTTTTAGCTGCCATGGAAAGGTACACTTACCACTCGATGAGTGTGCCTAACAACGCAAATCACTAGTGCTTCTGTGCTGACTCATTCACCAAACGATGTTCCTATTCAGTGGCAAGTGGTTCTCTTTGCGAGCCAATTTGCATTAATTGAGTGCGACAGGTCTGTGCTAGTATTGATTGGGTTGTCAGTCCAGTGGTGGTCTGTTTCGCTGTTGCCGCTGACTATTAATAGTTTTCGTTTTGTTTGCTTCACCAAGTCACTTTGCTCATTTTCACTTTTGTAAAGGTTAAAGGGGAAATATTTGTTGGTTTCTGCTATTTACCAACATCAAAACGAATCAATATCACTGTGGTGAAAGCAAACCTTCGAAGCTCACTTCCACAAATGAGCAACTCGTCGGTGCATCAAGGTGAGTAAAGTCAAGTATAGCAAGCTAGTCAAATGATTTACATTGTTTCAATACTTAATCGAAGCCATATATGAGCTCTAACTAATGTTTGATTACACATTATCAATAGCATTTTACACTCGCATTCTGATGTTCAATAATGGCAAGTTGATTAAGAAGAAGAAAACCTCGTTGAGCATTCGATTGGTTTGGGGCGAGAACGAGACAGTCTCGTTTGACTTGAACGAGGACCCGTTCCATCTCATTTCGTTTATGTTGGTACTGTCGTATAAGCTGCAGAACTCGACCACTCCATCCTCACCTGAAAGTCCACAGTCACCCGAGTCGATCACCGTTGAGCCAAGTCGCAATAACAGCACATATTCCCACTCCCATTCATCTCGAAAGGACCGTAACATTGGCCATTTTGTATTAGACAAAGACATTTGGCTGGAAGAAATCATGAAACGGCCTCGGAAGCAAGTGCTCAAGTGGTACAAGTTGTACTGAGCACTGGTTCGATCATACTTTACAACATGTCGCTTGAATATGGTCTCTTTGGTGCCCATGGTTTGTTCGAAATTGTCTCATTTCAGTTAGAATTGCTAGTCTTTACCCTAGTCCAAATGGTCAGGCGCGAATCCTAGTCTTGTTTGGTGCTTGTCTTCTCAAACGACTGTGATCACTGACTGAGACATTGTCAGTACCGCCTCGAAGGAACGTGATTCGCCTTGCTCCCCACTGGACTGCTCTCACTCACTCACTCACCTCACTCAACCATTCAACCACTCATTCTCGATGTGCAATGGCCAATGTTGCATTGCCCGTTGATCTCATTTGGTACTCTCTGCAAATACACTTGCAGGCACTTCACGCGCGATAATTTGGCCAAGTTATCCTTCGAATATATATGATATCACTCACTTGGTCCTTTTTGAACGTGTTTATTTGATATTTTTATATTGTAAATCAAGCTCCAAGAAAATCACTTTATTTGAAATTGAGTAAATGTATTAACAAAATATTGTACAAATTGGTACAAGCAAACTGATAAACAACTTGGTAGTAATGGCAAGCGTGTTGCCGAGCCATGACTTATTTACATTGAGACGTCAAGGGATTGGCCGCCGAGCCGAACCTCATTAAGAGTTGACATTTCTTCTAGGAGACCGAGTTTATCACTAAAGCACAATTCGGGAGGTAGAAGCAGTAGCTGCACTGATTAGTTCGTGCCGATTAAAGCTCGAATGGCGAAAAAGAGCACCAAAATGACTGAACTGACTATGACAAGAGATCGAACAGAGTCAACGCGTATTTGACTTGTTTTGTACCGTAGCACTACTTCTATTTGAATTTGTCCCGATTCTCCATCTTGTGTTCTAGGTTTCGCAAATCATCGTACAGCGTCAAAGAGATGTCGTGCAAGGCAGATAACTCGGCGAACATTTCTTTCGTGTTTCGGCGGGTTTCTGCTTCAAAATTGTCACCGTAAGTTTGAGTGAGATCACGTTTGATTTGTCGTTTAATTGTTGTGTTGACAATTTTACCGGACTTTACATTGGACTTCATGCCCACAGAGGCATAGTGGATGTCGTTCTCCGATGGTTTCATTCGAAGCACCTGACTCTTCTTGATGAGATAAATGATCTGCTTTTGTTGCTGAGATAAGACCGTGTGGTCGGCCCTCAGTTTAGTGATGTCTTCTATGAATTGCTTTTCTTTTTGTGAATTGGTGCGCTCAATTGAGTCAAGATGCTGCGAGTAGTCTCGTTCCAGTTCGCTCAATTCTCGCCTAAGTCGGTTAATGTTGTCGATGAGCCAGGCTTTAGTCAAGAGCCAGTTCTTTTCGTTGTTGGTCGCTGAAGCCATATTCGACTTAGACAGCACATGAGACATGTCAGGGGAAGAAATCTCACTACCGGTCGAGTGAACTGATTTGGATGCATATGAAGGCATTTTGCGATTGTAGCTGAATCGATATGGGTTAAGTGATATGTCCATCTTTCTCAACTTGGCTGGTGTTGGTACTTCTTTCAAGCGATTCATTGTTGTGCTGTACGCTGGTAAAGTGGATGTTGGAATTACTGTGGTGGACGGGACCAAAGGGACTGCAAAAGTCACCACGAAGAGAGACAATAATATAAGTATGGATTGCATGGTGACGGTGGTTTCACTAAACAACTGATGAACACGTTCAGGCAAGGAGTGATTCAACATTCACTGCAACAACGAACAGGTCAGAGATCGACCGAACTAGCGAGAATCGAAAGTCAAACTGACTTGCTCAGCCTGCTGCAGATGGTTTTATAACCGGCCGAGCGTTACATTTGGCCATACTAGGTGGAGAACGACACGCGTCCACAGTGAGCGCACAATGGAGGGTCACGGTAAAGTGAAGACTCGGTGCAGTGGCCAACAAGGCAGGCACGCGTTCAACGTCTGGCAATCGCAAAAGTGCCAGCCAGGCCGAGGCTAATGAGAATGGAGGCATTGAATGGACGGCACTAGGCAATGTTGACCTCGCTCAGTTCGTGCAACAGACAACTGCTAACAGCCAGCATATGCAACTCGCTACCAGCAGGCGCATTAGACGGTCGGCCAGCGACACCCGTTCCAGCACTGCAGTACCACAACACCCCCTCACTGTGTGCGTGGCGATGTGACAGCACCTGGTGCACCTACTAACATCCACTCCATGGACGCATCGACAGCAATGCAAACAGCACAACACAACTGCAGTCTCGACTGGCCTCTCACTACTGGGTCTGATATCTGACGTGCCCGTTGCCACTATGGTATTTTGACGATATAAATCGCTCTTCGATTCACAACAATTCCAAAAGAACATTATTTGTCTTTCGTAGGATTTCTTGCCAGAAACGGAGAACTGTCACTTGGTAAATCGATCGATTACATTTGACCATTGAACTGTTCCAATGAATGCATGTATTGCCAGTACAATAATAACTATCGCAATAGCTATTCCGGTCGAGGTGCAATGCACGCGAATGCAAACATTAGCATGCAAGGATGCGTTAGCCGATTTGTGTTACTTTCTGACTCACTTGGTATCGTTTCGAACAGTGAATATTTATGAACGGAAATTAATTAACTTTGTCACTTAATGTACACAAATAATTAAATTTGTGGATTGCCGTGTGCGTTCACAAAAGACTCATTCAGTGCAAGCTCATTAGCAAACATGGGCGCTCCATCATGATTCATTGAGATCGTTAGTCTGACAAAACGCCCAAATTGGCGAGACTTGTTTGCCACGACCGGTAGTTCGACCTTGCACAATATAAGTTTGACCTTTGACTTGTCAACCTTGCCTTTGCATCAGGACACACCTTGCTTTATCTAAGAAGGTGTAATACTGTCTTAATTTCCTCTCTCTCTCTCTCTCTCTCTCTCTCTCTCTCTCTCTCTCGATTTGTCACCACACTAGTGCTGCAGTAGTCTAATTAGGCCATTATAGCTTTATTTCGCATTAGTCTATTCGTCAAAAGTAATTGCCGGAAAGGATCACTAAATTGAAGGGAACACATCCAGTCAAGTTTAGTGCTTGTTGGAGTCATCCCGCCACTGCAATTGTCAAACTTGCGGCTCGGGTTGAGCTGTTTCCGTTGGAGTAGTCATTTGCCACTTTATATTGAGTATCGATCTTCTCTGTTATCAAACAAGTAATTGTTTCTTTTACAAAGACAAAACTGGCAGGTGATGATGATAATTGTTTTAATTAACTGTGACACTTTGGCACATCTGTTCTTGGGCACTAGCCATCGAAACAAATCGATCTATATCGAACGTGAAACAATCAGTGTTATGGCCAAGCATATGTGAAAGAAGACCCTCAATTACTCTTCATGCACTGCTGGCACCTTTAGTTGAGTGATTTAAAGGGCGAGCTAAGACGGCACGTGGTGCATGTCATTCACCAAATAAACCATTCACCTACAAGACCGGTTTTCTGTGCACAGGCCTTCTGTTGCTGTTTCGAGCCCTGTGGCTCTATTAGCCCAGATTGTCAAGGTGCACTGGCATAAGGTGTTTTCCAAGACAATCGTGCCTGCACAAGGCATATGTCTTGAGCAGCACAATGTGCACATGTCACTTGGCTTCGCTTCTTCTTGCAATTCTTGCAATTGCTGGCACCGAGCATGTGGTCAACTTGGTGAGCATGCAAGCGCGTTCGATAGTGTTGCTTGTCCGCGCACTACGCAGCTTCCAAGCAGATGCAACAGAGTTTGGAACATACTTGGCTCGTATATATGCTTCTAAGCAGACAAACATTATATAGCGTCTGGAGAGAGTTAGATTGCAATAGAGAGTGAAAGGTCAAAGGTGCTCGTGGCAGACTGTTTGCCAAGCGAACGTGTTAATGTCTGACGCGTGCCAGATGCCCCACTCCACACAGACTGTACAGTTAACAGAGGAACATGTGCCACGAGCCAGTTGTCTAGTAAGGGCCACACTGGACCACTTGGCAAGTTGCGCATTAGACAAGTTACCTGTGTTGCTGCCACCAACCACCTGGATAATGCCATGGTGCAGTGCAATAGTACACTCGTCCCTGCCACGCGCCTAACAAGCCATAATAAGGCCAAACAGATAAGCAATTAATGTTGAGCCGTCTGGTTGATGCTGCTCATAACAGTTTGGTTGAGATATAACTATTGTTTCAATTGTTTCATAGGAAAGTGGCTATCAAGTTAGTTGTGTAGTTGTTGGATGCAATTAGATCTTAATCTCTGTACTCTGAACGACAATAAGGCATGTCTCAGTGGATGTTTTTGCACAATAAACAACTGGCGGAACAGATCTGTTGAGACAAAGAACGATTCTCGCAGAAGTACTAGAACTGCCAGAGAAGTGAGAAGTGCCAGCACTCTCGACCAGTGACCTGGTGGTGTGAGTGAACTTGGTCAGTGACATTGCAATGGTTGATGACACCGAGCACCGGGTTCATTGTTGCCTCACTGGAGCAGTACCGCAACGTGAATGACATTAGTGGCCGACTTTATTTGAGGTCAGGCAGTCAGCAGTGCGAGGTCAGTAGCACTCGTCTCACCCGGTCCTAGTTTGACTCCTGTTCGAGAGTAAAAGTTAACGGACTCCAATCGAACGGGACTTGAGGGGGAGAGGCTTTCTATTTTGGTGCTATTTTTGCGACGTGTTTCCAAAAGAGCAAGCGTCCGGTCGGTTCGGTATTGTGGTCCCGAATTGCGGCACTCGAACAATGACCCATGCAAGACCACAGCAAACTGTTGACGGCTCGATCTGTGCCTAGCTTCATTCAAAGGTCGATCGCACTGGAATCTTGTGTCCAGTTCGGCACATCTCGCACATTGGACTCAGGCACTGTTGTCCATCGACCTTCACATCCAGGTGTAGGCGTATGGTCAAATGCCAGATGACTGGCACCACATCCCTGCAACTGTGCTCGAGGCCAAGTGGCCGCACAAGCCGTAATTAATTTGTAGCTTTTCTGCATTGGAGAATAAACACGTGCCAAGCAGATGCCGTTCCAAGCAGATGAGCCATCCCGATCAGGCAATTGGATCGATAGAGAATGCATGCAAGTGAGAGGCAACATTCGCTATAGTTAGAAAGAATCACGAAAGCTGTTTTATTCGAGTATTTACAATCGAGAGTAGACAAATGCAACGATCCCATTGAAAGTTCCATTGGGTTCGATGTCCACCAAAGAAAGTACAATGTACAAGTAAAAATAAAATATAAATAAAACAAAGGCAATTGATTCGCCCGTTACAGTCATTTCGGTGGCAGTAGTTTCATTCCAAATTGGCCATCTCACACCATAAATACAAAGCTGGCAAATAGATGGTTGGTCAATAGGTTCGCCCTATAAAATCTTTGGTTTTGAATTTTTTGGGTCCAAGAGAGCAGTGGCACATTCCTCCACGTTTTCAGGCCAGTCGCACACATTTTCCTTGATGTTAAAAACCAAATTCTGAGGACAAGGCATATGGTGTCGTCGAGAGCCCTCACACATATAGTACATTGTACAATCGTTCTTGTCTTGATGATAACTGATGTGACCATCTGCTTCATCACACTTCACTTCATCTTTTGATTCTGTAAGAATAGCCAGCTTAGACAAGTCGGTCTCAAGTGAATCGACTTACCAGAAGACTTGGCATTGGCAGCACTGCTGCTAGTTTCTTGCAAGTTTTTCACGTGGTATCCTTTGAGTTCCTCTTTAGCAGCATTAATGAGAGGGTACTTCTGGCCCAAACATGAGCCACTAAAGTCGTCCATGTCAACAGACCTAGACAACAATATTAGCTTATTCTGTGACTATGATTAATTCAATTTACCAGATCATTACGCCACTAAAGCCTGCTTGCTTCAACCATTGAGCCTGGAAAAGAATCATATAATGGCCAGTATCAAATAGATAATGCACTCACTTTCACTTTGAAACTTCTGGGATCATCGAACCCAACCTATACACGTATAAAAGACTCAAAATGAACCAAACTTGCTGCAAGGTAATAAACTAACCCATTGATCTCCGAGGTATGCGTAAGGCACCATTTGTTCGTTGTCCCAAACCAAGGTAGCCCCCATCTTGAGCATATCGCAAATCTGGCAATAACAAATTAAACCATGCGATCCTCATGTAAAAATGCTGCACACTCACCTCGAAGAAAGATAAAAAGCCCGACTCTTTGGTGAACGTTCCAGGATTGCCTCCTTTGATTGCAGGCGCGTTTACATCGGTCAAATTGGGGCTAGCTAAGGTAAATGATCGGCCTGGAAAGAGTAATAGACTTAGTCAATGTGGACTTCACTAATCACACTTACCGTAAGTGGGAAAGCCTACCACAATTTTCTCCTTGGAAGCTCCTTTGGCAAGCCATTCGTTGATACTGAAATCCTGCAAGTGACAACATTAAATAATTGATTTCTTCCAATTTAGTAAGCAATTTGGTTCGAATGAGCAGAACGGACACCGGCAATATGTGTCATTCATTATGAAAGAGCTGTAGAGCACTCTAGCAGTATTGTAATGCTATAGTGTTCGTGTTGGCGGTGGTGCAAGTAAAGACCCCAATCTGTTCGATTGTGTGCTCCCACTCGTCTACGACATGTGAGTCTGTTGGGACATGGCACTGGGCAGTAAAAGTGACTGCTCGCAGCGAAAGTGCCACGCGGAAGTGGACGGTTAACGGCAATATAAAAAGCTAACCGACAAAAGAGGTGAAAGTACAGTCTGAAATTGCAATGCACGTGTACTCAAGAGGTGAGTGAACACAAAAACGGTCAACTCGTGTCCGGTCTAGTGTGGGCCTTTGTGAGTCACTCTCACTTCCTCATGTTATGAAACGACAGAAGGGATGCCGAGTGGCTGGGTTGTAGGGTTGTTAGATGACCCAGACAGAGCTGTTGGAAATGCTTTCACTTGTGGTGTGTGAGCCTGAAAATGTATTAGTGAATTCACTCACCACAGTCAATTTCTTCTGGTAGTCGGATGCCGTGTTGAGTGCAAACAGTGGCGCGTTGTGATTTACGTTCTTTTCCCAGTCCCCATGGAAGTCATACGTCATAATATTTAGAAAGTCCACATATCTATACATGTACATATTAGCATTGGTATAAGGTCTATGGTGTTAGTATATGGTCACTTACTTGTTTACTTCTGGCACATCGTAGCCGCTGTTTATTGCTTCAAAACTTGCAGGAACAGCCGCAGATAAAAGCAATCGAGACTTTCCAGAACCTTTTGCTTCGCCATCAAACGTTTCCCGCAATTCCTGTAAAAGTTAATTCTAGGGTCAAATCATCTATTGAAGTTTTGGTTTTACTTTGAGAAGTTTCGTATAACGTTCTTTATCTTCGGCACCTCGAGGGAACTCCCAGCATACGTCTAAACCATCAAAACCTTTTTTGCGTAAAAATTCAATCACATTAAAGGTGAACAAGGTTTGTCGATATGAACTTTCAGTGAGAGTCTTGAAAGGAGTGGGGCCCATCATCCAACCACCGACCGCAATAAGAATTTTCAAATTGGGATTCTTTGATTTGAGTGCCAATACACGATCGTAAAGTCCATTTTTTCCATTTGTGCCTTCGTCGCTTGGCTCAGAGGGAATTAGCTTAAAATCGTTATTGAGGTTAGCGAATGCAAAGATGACATGAGTGCACAGAAAAGGGTCCAAATCTTCGGGATTGAATTGACCTTGTCCTGGACGTTTATGAGACCAGTTGGTGAAGTAACACACAATTCGAGAGTTCGATTCGTTTGAGGATGCGGCCATGTTAGAGGGAGTAACAGTGCTTGTGCTCATCGGTTTTTCAATCACCATGTTGCTGTCCGGACTTGGTACTGACACTTTCGTTGATAGGATTGCGGATTTTGCTTTCTCAATAATGCTGTCGAGGCTAGACTTTTGCTTTGGTCTACCAAGCAACTCTTCTCCCATCAGTCCGATCAAAGGGTACTTCCTACCGGCACAAGTTCCTTGGAAATCGTCCATATCCACAGTCCACACCATGGCTCCTCCATATCCATTGTCGGAAATCCATTGAAGCTTATCTCGAATGGATCTTTCGTCATCAAAGCCTACCCATTGGTCACCATCAATGGCATATGGAACCTTTTGTTCTTCGTCCCAGAAGTATTTGGCACCATTTTTAAGCATCTCGCAAACTTCGTAGAAAGAAAGAAAGCCTGATTCTCGAGTAAATTCGCCTGCTTTTCCACCACCTGAGGATGGTGCGTTCATGCCATTGTCACTAGAGGTCAAGGTAAAGCTACGACCTAAACAACGATTAGTAAACCGCAGTGACTTTCCAAACCAACACATACCGTAAGTGGCCAGGCCAACAACGATTTTCTCTTTAGGAGTTCCAAGTTTTTCCCAAAGTTTCACTCCAAAGTCCTATTCAAAGTTTGTCAACAATAATAGTTAGTTTTAAATAGAGTCCATGTCCGACAAAGTACCATTGTGAGCTGTTTTCTCCAGTCAGACTCTTTGGAGAGTGCATAAAGTGGTGCGTTGTGACCGGTTTTGGGTTCCCATTTTCCATGGAAGTCGTAAGACATGATGTTGATGAAATCGACGTGTCTATGAACAGAGCAAAAAATATAGTCACATAGTGCAACGATGCTATGACTCACTTTGCCACATTGGGAACATCGTAGCCTCCTTTAACTGTTTCCACACCGGCGGACACAGCAGCGGTCAAAAGAAGACGAGGCAATTGTTTCTCTTTGGCTTCGGAATCAAAGGCTTCTTGCAATTCCTAAATAGAAGTTACTTAAAATTAGTCATAATTAAAAGTGTATTTATAAGTTATATTCAAAGTCCACTCTCCAACGCAAAGGCAAACACTGCTACAAACTCTCCGGTAAGCACTTTACTCAAGAAATAACTTTCCTCTCTTACACATATCTGCTTACCCGCCCGCATCCCTCCGATTCCAGCTATCTACCCAGGAACCCGGTTGTCGCATTAATTTTTAACCTTAATTTTTCTTCCACGATAGACACTTTATCGATTTGGTATACTTCCTACGCATTTCTCCCAAATCATCCCTCTCTTTACCTAGTTATCACAATTCTGACGCTAAATCTTAATTGTGATTTGCAACCACTTTGAAGACACCAAATAAAATCTATTTATTATTATGAACAATAATATATAAACAAAAAATATCTACAAGCTCAATTATTTTCATACCCTTGTCAATGACAAGTTGTCATCATTAATTCTCAAACAACATTCTCAATTTCCAATATTCTCGAGGTATTCATAACAATTCTCAAATTATTATTGGCTGTTTGTGGCAAATACACAATAAAGATGAGATGTTATATTAGAATTGAGCGGACAATCAAAATGTAAACCACTTTCCGTAGCCAAATAATTATTCCACAAATCGATCACTATTAAACTAATATTCCCTGATTGCAAGAGAGAAGTGAAAGAAATGAACGAGAAACTTTCAAGTACTCAACAACCTACCGATGCCTATCGATACAGTACAATCACTTAAGCACTTCGACCGGGTGTGGTCAGCTGATCAGTACTAGTAAGGATGGTGACCACTGTACAGTGGACAATTTGTCCTATTGCTATTATTAGTTACCAAGTGGCACTCGATTGGTTTTTATTGACTTATCTTTCAACTGGCGCTAATTCAAGTTTAATTACATACACATGCCAAACAGTACTCACCTTCACCAAATCTACAAAGTTTCTCTTATCGTCGCTGCCTTTTGGAAACTCCCAGTCCAAATCAAGACCTACAAAGAGAACAAATTAATCTACAAGCGATACATTGATTAATTTCAATGTATTATGTTTTAATATTTTTTTAATACAAACTAGTTCTTTTCTCTAAATATTAATTCAAACGAGTCTCCATCTATGAATGAGTAAAGTAACAATGTAATTGATTGAATTACCATCAAAATTGCGTTGTCTCAAGTAGTCCATTGCACTAAAAATGAACAATTGACGATTATATCTAGTGGACGACATCGTTTTGAATCTTTCCGTGCCAAAGGACCAGCCCCCTGCAAGTACAACAAAAAAGTGTCATTTAAAGACAGTTCACAGAGAGACTCACCGACAGCCAGGAGCACTTTCAGGTCTGGATTTTTCTTCTTGAGGTCTATCACTCTCTCATATGTACCCTTCTTGTCATTTTTTGTTTCATCAGTTGAATCAAAGGAAGTAAGTTTGTTGGCTTTCATCCAACCAAAACTGACATCAAGTAAAATTGAACTAAATGAGTATTCAAGTAGGGTGGTGCTGCACAAACCTGTAGATTATATGTGTGCACAAGAAAGGGTCGATGTCTTCCGGGACAAACTTGCCCTCCTTGGGACGATATTGTGACCAGTTGGTATAGTAACAGACCAACTTCTTTCCTGTCTTCTCGTCATCTTTGACATTCGATTTGGAGGAACTAAGCTGGTTGGACAAACGTGAATCTAATGAGAACGAACAAACTGTTAGTGAAACATTAATTTAGTCAAAGATCACTCACTATAAAGCCTTTTGGGGTGAGACACGTCCAGACAGACTAATAAAAGCGTGAGGGCAGATAAACATTTCCTCCACAAAATATGCTAAAACAAATGAACAAATTTAGTTTTACATTGATTGAGTTTGATTTGAGATTGTGTCAAGAGATGGACCGTTGGATAGACTAGTAAATTGTATTGAGATTATTTGAAACCAAATAATAAATGTTGACAGATCGAAAACACTCGATTGTATGTGTGGGTTCAAGCAAGTTCAAACACGCCAAACATTTCCTCTGTACCGAATCTAACAAAACAACCCAAATCAAAATATAATTTACAAAATTCGCCTTCAATCATTGTGTATCGAATACAATGAACCACTGCTGTATGATTAATTACCTACCAATAAAATGTACAATTGTCAATTATCGTTTGATGTCGTTCACTTTCCTTAACATTGCACAAAATTATTATCTTATAAGGCCAAGGAACAATTTGCCAATCAAAGACCAATTCGAAACTCTTACACAACCTCGAATGGTTGCCGGTGTGGAATAACTGTCTAAAGTGAAATGAAATTATCTGGTTATATTCTCATTTAAAGTGACGATTGCCTCATAAAGGTATCAATTTGGGCTAATGAGGCACCAAGCACAGTACCACAAAAAGCAAACACGCGACTTTCCATACATTTGATACATCGAACTTTAGTAATGGTGATCTATAAATATCATCGAGCTGCATTATGAGTGTCAGTGTAATTAGAGGGGAAGAGAGCAATGCCGAGCATGTCACGATGGCCAAGACACGCACTTCTAATTGTCTAAGCCAAACAATATGGGTAAAGTGGCACAGAAACCAGCCATGACCTCTAAAGTGAGAGGTTCATTTAAGATACCAATTAGCATGGGACAAAATGTTGTGTTCATAAGTAATCGAACTGGTGCTCCGGGCATACACCAAATGAGCTTACACATCGCAGCTGTAATAATGTTGTTGCTATTTAGTGGTGCCAGGTAATTTGCACACCAAGTATTGCTCAATGCAGTTGTCATGCGGAAACATTATAACAAGCCAAAAACTGTACTATTTATTATTCCATAACATTTGACGGTCTGATTGTGAGATTTTGACAGAAATGACTCATTTAGTGACACTGCTTTCGCCAGTGATAATCAAGTGGTCGTGATAGTCTGCGAAAGGTTCAAAACAAGGCAAATTAGTGGCAAATCCATTTGTAGTCCAAATGGCGACAATGGCACTTGTGCAGCTATAACAGATAAAGACAATAAAGCAATAATGAGGTCACGTGCAATGACCGGCATAAAGAAGCTTGAGAAGATCTGCTTAAACAGGTGGAGTGAATTGGCATGTTGGCAGTTCTACGGTGGCGAATAAGTCACATTGTCGTGCCACCTTAACAATGGAACAGAAATGCATCACGTGCTTAAGAATCGGCCTTTAGTCTATGGTTTCGTCACGAACAATCAACTAAAGCAAAGAGATAGACTATGATATGGACAATCTGATTATGGACAAACAATTGAAGTGCTCGCAAACTCGGAATTTATTGCAGTGAACCAGTTTGATCCTTATTAATGCTATGCATTAATTGGCCACTTCATCAAGAAGATCATAGGAGAGGATACTATAGACGTACCATTGTGATTATTTGAAATTAGACAGTGCTTGTTGGATCACAATTGACGAATCTCTTGAAGCAGATCGGAGAAGTAAAATAAAAATTTGACTCTAGTTGAAATGTTGAATGTTCGCGGGTTGCCTGAATAGTGCGAACACAGAGGCCAAGTTGGCCGATTATTGCTAAGGCACTCTTCAGAAAAACGAAAGTGTCCACAGTTTGTGCCAACCGAATAGAATAAATCATTAGATTAAAATTCACGTGAGCGCATTTACATTTCAAGCGAATTCACTAAATCAATAATTCTTATTGGGAATGCTCTCTAATTGGTAGTCATAATTCATGTCAATGGATGGAGATGGAATGGATAGAGTTGGCTTCAATAAGTTCTAGATTTGGAAGGCAGGTGGGGGAATCACAGACAGTGGAGACTTTAGGTAGTAACGATGAACACAACAGATAAGTAAACAATCGAGACCATTTGAACCGAATCACAGCACAGAGGCAGCTCGCAATTATAAACTGACAGAATTGTTGAGTTTGACCAGTAATGGCGAAGCAACCACAAGACGGCGAGAGGAGATAGATGGCAGCAAAGGCTAATAGTCCGAGTGACTATCTAATTGTGAGCTATCAATCTCACTGACACAATGACACACTTTGAGTGACCAGCCTAGTTCAATCACAAGAGGCCACACGGAATCGACACAAACTGGAGACAAATCAAGAGGAGACAAGAGAACTCGGGACAAGGGTGGCAGTGGAATGGCTGTGGGCCAGTTCGAGGAAGACTGCCAGAGTGGTCAGTTGAAAGAGTTACATTAGGTTGTCCAGCTGACCGAGACACTTCACTAAGATACGGCAACGGTAACGGCGAACTGATCATGAGCGAGTCCGACCAGAATGACAAACGCTGTCCTAGACAGGCAGAAGACGACGAGCTGCAGCTAACTGTACAGTCTGCCCAAGTTCTCTTCAGTCACTTCGTAGACCTGGTCAGAAGTGGTGTGTCCTGTCTTGGCGAGTGTCTCGCTTCGAAGACTTGCACCACCACGGGTAACGAGTATCTGTCTGTCAAAGTCGCTGAATTACCTCGAGCCGAGTGCTACTATCTCGTTTCTCGCAAACAACGTCCACGCCGTTATCGTTTCGACTCTCATTCCATTCTCATTTTACTCGATCTCTCCACATGCCTCTCGAAGTGCCACGGTTTCTCACCTAATCAAACGATACAAGAGTAAACCGTGAATTGGGCTTCGGACCGACCTCTCATGCATATGCAACAAGTGCAGAATATAGTGCTGTGTAAACATGTGCGATCGCAATCAGCACTAATAATAGTAATAATAGTAATGGCGATCAACGTGCAACAACGATACATTCAAGTATTGAAGTATAGAAGTATTAGCTTTCGATCGAATTGGCCCCGACTTCAATCGATTCGTATTGCCTCTTGGCCATTCAGAGATGCAACTAACATAACAATGAGCAATGCTTTCTCTTGTGACCTTAAGACTGAATCGTCCACACAATCGCAGCCATTTATCGACTATTTGCACAATTCTCAAGATAACAAGATGGCCCATTAATATCCACGATGTATATCGATGTTTGAGCACTATAGTGGGTTAATTAATTGGCGTCTTCCATTACTTGAAGCACACTCCACTTCAGCACACAAATCGACAAAGTGAACAAGACCACAATCGAAGCAGGAACACAATGGCCACTGTTGGGGCGAGTTCGATGGCAGATATCCTTCAGTGGAGTGTTGCATCGAATCAAGCCTTATTTATGGTCGCCTAGTTGGGGAGGAAAATCGTTAATTATCTAATGCACCTGGGTGACTGTTCCAATCAATCAAAGTATTGTTTGAAATGACCGTTAGTTTGTGCATTTGCTAAGTACAGTGCGCGCTGGCTACTTGCCAATGAAAACAAGTGCCAACTCTGTGTGAGTCACAAACTAAATCTACCGATTTAGATGTCTAATCTGAAGTTTCCCGTTTGCATCGAATCTCGCAACTCTAAATATAGAACATGCCTCCTAACTCACACTAATCAGATTTCAACTTGAACTCAATGGCAATGTAACTTGACTTAGTTGACATGTTATCATCATCATCTTGGGGTGTGTCGCCACGCCGAGTAGATTTGTTTCATAATAAAACTCGTTTGCGCAATTTGAGGTGGCAAATGGCCAATGACTAGAGCAATCTAACAACTCAGACAGTTTTATTTGTCTCAATATAAATGGACAAAACACTTTCGATTCGTACAATATTGGCAGAATGCAGCAATGTGGCAAGACGATGCAACCGGAAAATAAAACGAAAGTTATTGTCATTGATTGGGTTTAATATTTGTTTTGTTTTTGCGCACATTGGTAGCACTGCTCAATTCATTTCATACTGACAAGCTTTTAAAGAAATATAAAAAAAATAATTCTGGATGAAGGACAACCAGTGAGTTTAACCAGAGGACATACAACGTACAACAGTCGTCAACGAATGAGCACATTCATGTGCATGTACATGCGCGTTAACGTTGTGAAGTGCCCAGTGGCACTTGACCCTGATCGAGCAACATTGCAAATTGGTGCACACCTTTGTTGCAGATTCACCGAATCGACGTTAGCCAGTGCCAGAATGCGGAAAGGAACTGTCCGCCGGGTGTCTATTTCAACCAAGCAGCGAGTGGCAATTCAAGCGTGCCAGGCAGAATCACTGCGGGAATGGCAGTAGCCTTGTGATGCCTCAAGGTCGACTACCTCCGAATTCTGTCAGGGTCAATCGATTGGGTTGCATTCTGCAATTTCTAGGTCAATCGGGCGAATCAGTTGCGATAGTGAGAGGACTATAGTCTCACTACATACTGCAGACAGGCAATGTGCAGCACTGTGCACATTGTGCAGTGAGCTCTCCACCCAGACAAGCGTAGCAGCACGAGTGGCGGTGGCAGCCATCTGACGACCTTCATCAGTACGAGCAGAGTTATTTGTAGATGTTTTCATTGATGTCTCCGTTTGCATCATTTTCGTTTGGTTTCGCTTGTGCGCGAGCAGAGTGTTGTGTCCTTAGCCTTCATTCCATGTCTCATTCTTGTAGTGTTGCACTTGGTAGCACTCAATCCAGCCTCCCACTCACACTACCCGTTGGGGTACGATAATAATAGCGGCATCAGCGGTGTCACAGCAATCACATCGTGCACGGGCAACACTCGAGTGATCACTACTGGCATCGCCATTCACTCGCCAGTATTCGCCTCGCTGTGTTCTGCCAAACCATTCCTTCTCTATATACTTTGCCAGGCTGTTCTTCATTCACAATTACTTTCACCAATTTCGGTAAGATTTCCATTCTTAATTGTTTAATGTCATCTTGCCAGATTTGCCGTCTTTTTGATTGCTTTCTTTTATCTAGTTGAATGAGTCTATTTTGGTGATTCGTATATTCGAATAATGGATTTGAAAAACCATATCTTCGATGCTATTTCTAATGGAGATTTAAATGCGTTAATGGTTTGTTGTTCACAATTTTTAGTATATTAATTAATTCATTTATTATTTTTTTAGAATCTGCTAAATGCTCTACCGAAAAACGAAATCAAGGATATAGTATCATCGAAATTAGATGGAACAACTCCTGTTTTGGTTGCTGCTCGGAATGGTCATTGTAATATATTGGAATACCTAATTAAAGAATGTGGTGCTGATGTCGAACAGGTATTTTAGTAATGTTTACATTAATTGTTAATATATTTTGAATGATTTAGGTGGGAAAAGTTGAATTTGATGGTGAAAAGATTGATAATGCGCCTCCATTGTGGTGCTCTGCTGCTGTTGGTTGTTTCGAATGTGTTCAGTTGTTGATTGACAATGGAGCTAAAGTGAATAGTACGACAAGCACCAATTCGACACCTTTGAGAGCTGCATGCTTTGACGGCCATATCCAAATAGTCAAGTTCTTGGTCCAGAATGGTGCTGATATCGAAATTGCAAATCAGCATGGTCACACTTGTTTGATGATATCATGCTATAAGAAGCATTATAACATTGCTTCTTTTTTAATCGAGGAAGGTGCTCAAATCAACCGACAAAGTATTAAAGGTACGTTTGAAAACATTTTATTTTATATATTGACCAAGTTTTTAGGCAATACTGCTTTGCATGATTGTGCCGAATCAAATAGCATGGACATAATGAAATTACTCGTCCGAAATGGAGCAAATTTCCTTTGTGACTGTTTTGGTCTGACTCCTTTGATGACTGCTGCTTTAACTGGGAACAAAGAAATGGTTGAATATTTAAAATCTGTTTTTAAATGTTCTGTTGAAGATGAAGTAAATGCCTACAAGTTGTTAGGAGCTACTTATGTTGACAAGTTTTACGATCTTTCTGGTGCTTTTGAATTTTGGCGCTATGCATTGAGAAAATCCAAAAATTGCACTCAAAAATATCACGAAAGTTTAAACAACACAAACGAATATTACAAAGAGGCATATGCAGAAGCTAAAGAATGTCGAACTGAAGAAGATTTGAGCGAGTTATATTGTGATCCAGATCAGATGAAAATGCAGTCACTCATTATACGGGAACGAATTCTTGGTATTCACCACCCAGAAACTTATTACTTTATTCGATATCGTGGTGCGGCCTATGCTGACTCTGGAGACTATACTAGGTGTCTTTCATTATGGATGTATAATCTAGAGCGTCAACAAAACGCTTACAAGCCACTCAGTGATATCACCCAGAACAGTTTCCTTTCAATCATCGAACTCTTCTCATTTATGTTTATCAAGTGTGATTCTAGTGTACGAATTTGTGATATATTTAGAGTGTTAAAATTGTCCATCAAGGAACTGTTGTCCTCAAGTAATATCTCATCTGGTTGCGAAAAGAACGCTAAATTGTTCCCAGTTCTTGAAAAGAAATTATTTTCCCGAAAAGATAGCAGATCATTTAACGGAGATGTAAACGGACTGGATCGCCATTTTTTAATAGTCATTCAGTTGATTGGCTTTATGTGTCAACTAAGGCCAAAAATGACTGAAAAGGAATGGAAAGATTTTAAAAAGTCTCTTTATGAATTTATTTCATTTGAACCTCGTTCAGCTTGCTCATATTCTTTGTTACACGTGCTTTGCATTATCTCACACAACGAATTGTTTTCCAACATCAAGATTCCTTTGTTTGACGTCTTTGTTCAAGTTGTAGATGTGAGTCGCAACTTGGACATCATCGACATCAGTGGAAACACGCCTCTTCACTTTCTGTTCAACCAGCCTAATCTCAAATTAAACATGATCAACTATCTTCTAGAGTCCGGTGCTCATTTGGATCTATGCAACGAGGATGGCTCAATTCCACTGGACTTTGTGGCCAACCAGAATAACTTCAAAGTAAAATTTCTTTCGCTCCAGTGCTTGTGCGCACACTCGATTGCCAAAATGAATATTCCTTTGGGCAGCTTGTCGCGGCATCTACAGGAGTACGTTCGAATTCATCAAAGCAAAGGCTATTCCACCAATATATATCAGAGCTAAAGAGTATCTATTTATTTATTACCAAATGAAGATTTATTTTCTCAACTTAGTCTTTATTTTTGTCTCATAAAGAGTTATTTTTCTATCACAATTGTGGAGATGCATCTCAACTATTCTCATCGCTTCTCATCATTACATTTTATGTGATTTATTGATTTTAGCAGACTTAGAAAGTCATTTTATTTTGGTTATTGTTAATTATTGGCGATTATATTGTGCACTTGTCTTGGCAAATGCTATGTTTGAAATCTAATCCAATGTTCAATTATATTTCAGCGTTTTACCTAGTAGTGCTCTATTGTTGTTATATTTATTATTAAACTTTATTAATTGATAATATGGAATGTGCGTTTTGTTGTATATTATGGTAGTTGAACTTTGACCTACTAAAGGATGTTCCTCTCTTTGATGCACTTGTTTGTCACCGAGCATGAAACAATTGTTTTCCTGGCTATAATGATTATTATACATGTATTATAGAACCAGCATCCTGCACCGTCCACTGCACACCTAGGTGACTCGGTCCAATGCTTGAAGACCTGTCTTCCGCTCCTTCCCGACCAGGGTAGCGGTTCAATATGTGAATATGCTGTGATGGCAGCTGTGTTTCCATCGAACCCAGACACCAGGTGAAATATCTACCAACCGACACAGATGTACTTCAGGGGCATTGCCGAAAGGTCCAATTGGACCAAATGTCATGCAGTCTCGTGCCATACGCGTACAGCCTCGCCAACGAGCGTCTCACATCTGTCGCAATTTGAGGCTTGAACCACACCGATACATGTTCAAATGAGGAGAAGATTTAATGATTAGACCAGCACGTGACACAACTCAACCGCAAGCAAGGTCAAGCATAGAACTACTACAGTATTACATCGTGCACCCACCAGAGTCCACAAGTGAGTGCCAGTAAGTGAGTAAAGAGTGTGCGCGTTTGTCAACTCATTCGCATTCGATTGCTGTGTTTGATTGTTGATGCGAACTGTTGCGCAATGTTCACAAACCTGCACTCGGTGTTTGAGAGAAAGTGTAAAGCAGTACGTCAATAACGGGAACGAATGTTTCGGTTGTGGAACACGCCTGTAATGATGATTGTTGTTGGGCGAGTGATGCATTGTGAACGCATCCTTACCATTGCTTCCTCCATTTACCAATTTACGTGTCTCTGGCAAGGTGCTCAGAACAAACAGAAGAGCAATCATAGGTTCGAGATGCCTGTACCACATGTGCATGTAGCAATTGCGTTATAACGTTCGACTCGTTGGATGCGGACTCATAGTGAAATTAAGCTCGGGCGTTGACAACGGAAGAAACACTTCCCAATACCGAATTCAGGTGGTTTCATTGGTCCACTCACATGTGTCCACGCGGCTTTTTGTGTTTTTGTCTTTGTTTGTCTAATGCATCCGGCCTACATGGTTTGCAGATTCCACAGACAAACATAATTATGAATGAAAAATTGTATGATTGGCATTGATTTTATCAGTAGGGACCCATTTGGAATGACTTTATCGATGAGAAGCCACTAACTAACACTAGAATTAAAAGAATTCTTTGTGTCACACAGTGTGTATCTGTGACTAATACAAATAGTATTGCTTTTGAAATTGAGCAAATAGCATTAAAATGGATTGCTTCTCTCAAGCAATTTTTGGATTCATCGATTTGATTGGACTTTTTCGAAGGTCAAAATGAGCACTTTGTATTTTGTCAATAAGTTGTGTTTTGCTTAGAATACTTCGATTGGCACGTGTTGGTCGCGCTGAGACAGGCAGATAGTTGAATCACTCAATCAGTATGAAGTCGATTGATTGACGGTTGACCAAATCAATGGAAAGCATTGCAAAAGGCAAGTTGCATCTAAGTGCCCTCATGAGTGCGCACTGGTGGTTGTGGTGACATTAACAGATGTTTGCCTTGTGGCAATCCCTCAACCGTCGATGCCATCACAAGCCAAAAGTGAGCTTTCCTTACTCACAAAACTTTTCAATGAACCCGCAAGAAACTTTGGCCCCTAACGGTATCGTTTCGCATCGCAGCACTGCACGCGACCAAGCACGTTCCAAACATGAGCAAAGTAACATTTGGCAGTGAACACCCCAGCTCCGAGTAAGTTGTCTAATTGGACAACACTGTCTATCAGCAGTTTGCTTCAAAGGCATGATATAAGCAAAATACCACTGGACACATCCTGTCGCATCATTATTTACACTGAAGACGTTTCTTGTATCAGCGTGTGTACATGTTGGGGAAGTATTGTCATTCTATAAATAAATATGCACATAAAGTAAGTTCTGTCCAACACAACTGCCAATTCATTGTTCATAAAGTTTAAAATCAATTTAAGAAGCTCGTTCAAGAATATATATAATTAATTAACAAATGTCTATTTACAATTCTTACATTCTTTCAGTGTCATCAATTAGACAATAAAATTCACATCAGCTTAGGTATTGAGAGCTAATTGGGCTACGTCCGTTCAGAGATGTCAACGGAAAGGACACAATGGAAAAGGGTCAAGAGTGGATGGGCAGGTAGGCCGCGGCCAGGTGGGCCCTCAACGAGTGTCGATCGGTTCGCCCACCGACCATGTGCTCTCAAAGGCGACAACCGAAAGGAAGCGAACGAGACAAAGTGACTGGCAGGCGGGTCTGCAGGGAAAGGCTAACGAAAGCGTATAGATGAAAGTCAGTCTGTCAGTTTGCTGTTCGCGTGCATTTGGCCGATGTTTGACTTCGAACTCTCCTCTGGCAGTTGCTCCCACGGTGAGTGCCAGTCTGGCATGTAGTTGCACTCATGTGCTCAACTTGATGTGGCGGCTATTTGTCCGTGTTCGGTTGTAATAAAACTTCTCGTAACGTTTATTTTTTGCTCATTTGTGACTCAGTGTAGGGACTGTCTGGGATGCGACAGCAACGATCGTTCAGCAAATGGACTGGCAGACGTAAACATCACTTCTCTCGGCTCATTTGAGCCATTGCTCTCCTACTTTGACGGATAAATTGGCGCCAAAAGTGTTTCTTCCTACTCACGCACGACCCGTTCTTGTGCAAGCCTAATAGAAAAACACCTTCCAACATTGTCGACTGAAAGGGTCAAGTTTCACTCCTTGCCACCAATCTATTTATCCATCAATTGAACGTCAATCAAAGTGTCAATGTCGGAATAGCCATTGGACGCCATCAAAGCAATGATTGTCTCTGTGTGAATTGCATAATCGAACAGTGGTGCAGACCATTTGGGCGACAATCTCTTTAGATAATGTTCGATCTCAAGCCGAACAATCCTCACGATTGATTGGCTGATTACGTTCTTCTGGTGTTTGTGTCTCGATATATCGATTTAACATTACGAAATTCAATCGTCTAATCAAGCTATTTTAATGTCGCGCCAGCCAAAGCCATACCGAATAAAGGTGAGTCCACTTGACAATCATTAACCGAAATGAGATTTCTCGAGCAACAATTAATAAAGTTGATGTGACCGACTCGTGCGCATATGTACCTTACTGTACTGCAAATATTGCGTAAGTAACGCAACTTTTTGCATTGATCATCAGCATTGTACAGCAACAACAGTTGTAACATATGATTTGCAATGGTTGAGTCAACTTCAGCAAGCAATGAGTTGAGTGCGCGCAATAGGCCAAGTTTCATCGCACTAAATGGGAAAAATTTCCTATGACGGCTTGTGCCGCATCTAACACACATTCCTGTGACTTGTACTGCCGTATGCTGTTGATTGCCATTGACCTCGTAATTAGTAATGTTCGGATTGTGTTGTAAGGGCCACTGACTGATAGACTGAACATGGAAATGAGAACACTAATCACAACAAATCTTTGAAGGATCGATCCCACAGCAAAGCTATGGCACCATTGACCAACTGGCTTATTTCACTTCATTAAGAGAAGTGCAGTTCATATGCATTTGAAGACTGTATTGCTAAATTATATTTGAAATATATTCATATTCAATATTGTGATTAGTGATCATCCAAGAGCATGCAAGTTTTAACACTGACACTGACAGACTTAAGCAAAGAAGCTATCCATTTTGTTTAATCCAAGTAGCCAAACATGCCAAAGTTGATCCCATTGATATTGTCTTATCAGACACCGACTTGCACTTGCAATCGGCATAAAAGCAAACATTTAAATTGTAAATTCGAGATTATTTGTTAGAGATGTGTATATAGTAAATTGCAAATTACAGTTTGCAATTGTCTCTCTGTTAGTGGTATTCCCAAAAGGTCTGGCGAATTGGCAAATTCGTTCCAATGGCAATAAGTTGACTGATTTGTGACAAGTTGCTTGGTTTGTAATGTTTAGATAAAACTGTTTTCACCGAGGGAACAGTTCTTTTGTTTATTTATCCAATAATTATTAGTTTGACAATTAAATACAATACAATGGTAGTTGGAGACTTTGACCGGGGTATGAGAACTGCGATAAGCTGTCCAAGTTAACGGCAGTTCCAGTCATAAATTTTCGATGGAAATTAGCTTTCCGAAAAAAAATAAAAGCAAACAATGAATGTGCCATTAGCAGCAAGTCAAAAGCAGCACGGGTCGACAGTAATGGAAAGTGGAGCAAAGTGGCGGCAGAATGGAATCGAACAGGTTGTTCGATGGAAGGTACAGGGACAATTAGTGAAACTGGCCGTGCAAATAGTTGTTGAGCCATCTCACCGCACAGAGATTGTCTTTACTGTACTCTGCAGTGGCCTGCAATTCTCACCTAACGGGTTCATTGCAAACATTCCAACTATTCGCCACCATCCGATCGATGTCCTTTGCACGATGACCTGAAGTGGACGACCTCACTAGCGTTGGTCCACTTAAAGAACGAGATGCAATCAAAATGCATCAACCATTTGGTCAATTTGGGCGATTGCTAGTTATTAGTATTTTTCACTTTCAATGTTGACCATTGACATTATTAATGTCTTACTTGATAAATTGTCCAAAATAAGTGCAAAGCAATAATTACAATCAATAACTCACCAAAGTGAGTGATCGCTTCAATTTTGTTGTCTGCAGTTAATGTGTAATTATGCGATCCAAGTAATTGAATTAATCACTTTGTATAATGGTCAGTGGCCAATGGCTCACTAGATGGCCACTGGATTTGTAAGCCCCAAACGGCAAGTGGCAAAGTGAAGGCCACTAACGGAGGTCACACAGTCAAACCAGAAGTGGATTATCATCCAACAGATGCGGCAATCAACTTAACTTAATTACCCTCTCAGTGGCTGTCCTGAGATATCCGCTCAGGGACTGAGAATAAGACGAACTGTTTCTATCTAGCAAAGTCATCTTTAGCTAGGCGATTTTGCTGTCTCAGACAAAACAGATTCATCTTGAGTGTGTGCTCGCCTAAATTTGTCCATCGTGATCTGTTCGAGCTGCCTCCATGTGAGTGTCACTCTGGGATGTGTGAAGTTGAGATGAGGACGCGAATGCTAAGGAAACAGATGCCAAGTAAAGGACAAATCCGACCAAGCCATCTGATCTGTCAGTGCGAGTCGTTGTAAGACACATAATGTCGCACATTATGTCAGTTGCCTGCCTAGCCAGTAGTAGCTTCAATCGATCTAATGTGATATTATGACCATGTATCAAGATTCACTAAGAATTATTTGGCTCTTTTTACAGTTGCAAACCAATGGCCAAACGAAACCGCAACACTGCCAGTGAGCAAGCATTTTTGAAACATTCGTTCCAGCACGAATCTAACAACCAAACGGGCTACAAGCAGCTCAAGTATGACGACTCAGGCATTATAGCAACAGATGAAAGCCCTCACGACTACTCACATGGCAATGTATCGTCACCTTCCCTGGCGACCGTGTCAGCGACTGTGGCAAAATCACCAACTAATCCGTTCTTGAGTAGCTACAGCAAGATGAACGGACATTCGTATCGAAATGGTGTCAATTCATATTTATCCAACGGAAGTTCATCTAGTGCTCACCTGGCCAACCAGATAAGCCCGACCGTGATAGGCCCGACTACTACCGGTGCCGGGCACTACGCTGCCAATATTTCAGGTGTTACTCTCAGTCCGAATTTGTCGGGAAAGCGACAAACCTTGTTGGACGCATCTCGCACATCTGGCCATATCCAAACTAGTCCCACGCAATTGGCCAACGAGTCACAGTTCGTGCAGTTGTTGTCCACTCCCAAAGCAAGTCCTTCTCCAAGCGGACCACACACCACATGCTCCAACCTGGCATGCAACGGCATTCGGGAACTTCTTTCCTCGTTGGCACTCATGTGCGTTCTCTCTCTCCTTATGGCTTTTCTGGCCTTGTTTTTCCTTCAGAAGTCAAATCCCTTGTCATTGGTGAGTGAAGAATCTCCCTCGTCCACTGTAAACATCTCCAAGTCGCAGCAACGAGTCGCTTTGAGTGCATTCAACCAGCGTCTTGTGAGCAACGCCAAAGAGTACATGAGAGTATTCCAAATTTCAGTCTGTCTCAGCACACTGACTATTGCCCTAGACCTTTGTTGTCTGTTCGTTTGCTGCATTCAATTTCTGTCAATAGTGAAGCTTATCAAGACACCATTCGGAAAGAGACGGTAATGACCGGTGAACTCACGCCTTTCTCATTCATTCATTCCATCTCCCACAGGTCATTTGAATTTATCAAGAAGACATCTCAGGTTCGAGTGGTCGCCATAGGAGCTTTTCTCGTGTCAATTCCTATCTTCTTCACAGGTAAGCGCAAATTAATATAGCTCGTCACTAAGACAAACACGAAATTAATCTTCCAGGAGTAATTCTATATACGTTCGTGAATTTTGAAGAAATCCCAGCATTGATAACTTCAGTTATCATCGGAGTTGGCATTATTTTTTGTGGCGTAGCATCAGTGCAGAATGTCTACCTGTGGCAGGTAAGTGCATCGGGCAGTGAATCGATTAAAAGTCGAATTAATGAAATGCAGCCATAGCTCAAGACAAAAGCTTTGTCACAAAAGAAGTGTTTGTGGTTAAGTGACAATGTCGAGCCTCAATGCCTGACAGCCTGTCAGTGTGAGGTGCTCGAACAGTGTCTGTTTGTTTGATTTCACTAACTGGTTTTGTTTCAGTGGGAGAAGACTAAAGCCAGTCAGGACATGCGACTTTCCCGACAAGCAACGGCATTCCCAGCTGGCCAACAACTAATCTACAACAACGCTGCTACCTCAACTTATCCGTTGGAATTGTCAACTTTGGTGTAAGCTAGGTCCTTTAGGACTCCTAAATTAGGAGAACAAGCAATCAAGCAAACCAGTCATAGTCAAGGCACTAATCAGGCGCAATCATCGTCACCAATTCTAGCGCCACGCCAACAGTTTCATTTCATTTCATCTCATTTCAAATGTCATTTCTGTTGATTAATATATAGATTTTAATTACTCTTGCGCAATATTTATTGTCCATAGCCACACTTGTATATACTCTCTTGTATACACTCATGTTAAGAAACAATAAAAGCATAACAAATTCAGACTGACCAATTAAGTGACAACGAGGAAGTGTCCTAGTCTGTCATAATTAGACCAAAAATCTCGTTCTGTGCGCAATGGTTAGAATTAAAAACAAGTGGCCAGTGGCAAGAGAAGTGTCGCGAGTCGCTCCACAGAACAACAACTTAATGTAATCCAGTTCAGGTACCGGTTCCAAGCAACCAAGGTGCTGTCGTAAGCTAGTTCCGCGCCTTGTGGTTTCACTTACAAGTTTGTGTACAATTAGCACACGTGGTTATAGTGCTGGCGTCAAGCATTTCCACTTGGTCACATTGCATCTGTGTGCCTGTGGTCATGTACTAACCCAGTCAAACACTGAAACGTGCCACCATGCAAAACGGCCACTGAAATATGCCAAATTGCTAGGAAAGAACTCACTCCAAGTGTCAACTCTGAAATGAGACTAATTAAACAGCATTTTAGGCAAACAAGTCAGCTTTATCCCATTGTTCATATAATAACCTCTAATTGCGAACATAATTTATTACCGAAAACAAAAATGTCGATTGCTAGACGTAAATAAACCTGGATTGAAAATCGATTTGAGAAGTTCATCAATAAGGCAAACAACAAAAACAAATTACCGCAGTAACATTTGATATCGATTGATAACAGATTGTAACGCAAATTATGACCAGTTTGTGAGATGAAACAAAACTACTATTAAAAAACTGTAAAAGGTGTCACTCAGATAGATAATTAAGTTACTTCGGTTTCACTAAAAAATGACGAAATGATCGTATAGAAAAATAGGCTAATTGCATATATCCTTGCGGTGAACATTATTAGTAAACAGTTTAAAGAACCTAAAGTAAATAAATATTGTGCGTCCAAAAAAGTGAATCACCAAGAACAAAGAACACCAACTAAAATATTTGGGCATTTGCCAATTTTTTTAGGAAGGTAAAATGTGAAACATTGCAGTGACGATGATAGACAACAAAAAGAATACAATTCATAGCCAATATTACACAATTCCAGTCTAGTGAAAGTAAATGCGTCAAAAAGTGATGGCAAGTACAATTGAACACAGTTTTATTGATTAGCTAGTCAATACTCTCTTAACTAGCTTGTCGATGAAGCCTAAAATGGGCAATGTCTAAATGTGCGCAGAGTATTGTTAAAAATATGTGCTAGTCAATAAATAATAGCATAGAAAAATAATTAAATTATTCAAAACACGCAATTAGACGAAGATGATAAGTCGATAGAGGTTGTAGAAAAGTCCAAAAAGAACGAATAAACAGTAATAAAGGCTGCAAATAGAGCTGCTAAAATCATTTCAAAAATTGGACAAAACTTGCCCAAAATATGATGGTAAAATATAATGTAGAATGTAGATGTGAAAATGGCGAAAAGGATGTAAGCACGTATTTACAATATTCAACAAAGGAGACAAGCAAACAAGGAAACCAAATTGTGACAATTCTTTCTTATGCTGATTCTCTTTCGACTTCCAGTATTTAAGGCAATTCTTCACTAAGTTCTACTTCGGAGTGAATGGGTGCATAGGTACAGAATTAGCTGCATGATTAACAATCATTGCTAAAGATAAAAAGACAATTAGTTTTGATAAGTATAAAACCTGGTTAGGAAAAGCCTAAATTAAGGGCAAACTGGCACTAATTACTCACCACTGTATGGGTCAAAAATGGGATAACCGACATGAGAAGCAGAGTGGAGTGGATGTCGAGGTGGATGCATTGAAGCAGACACTGTTGCCAGGGTACTGCGTTGATCTGAGACGGAAGACACAGGAACACTATGGCTTGAGGGGATGATCTGTCCCGTAAAATCTTTGTTCGGAGATTTATGATAAGCAGATGAACTAATTAAAGAATGACTTGAGGAAGGTATACTGTTGTGGTTGGAAGTGGGAGATAAAATGCCACCTCGATCAGACTTGGGATTAGAATTGTACAGTGAAGACATGTGGTGTGAATTTGCTTTCATTGAGGTGTTCGAGGTTGAGGGTCCGCTTGAAGGAGAATGTGTGGACGACCGAGATACCGCGTTAGCCATTGCAATACCATCTAGAGCGCTCATTGGTGGAAATCTCATTTGCGAATGGAGAAAAGAGCTTGGATGTGGCCCGTATGGCGAGCCCATTACCACATGGTTCATTGCACTACTACGAAACATATTCTCGAACGGGGAGATCGGAGGAAATGTGTGCGACAAAAACGATGGATTGTAATAGTAACCATTAGTTGGCGGAGGTGGTCCAGTAGTTTCCATGGTTGGCTTAACCCCTTCCTCATGCTTCACAGTTGTGTTTTTTTCTTTTTCCTCTTTAACAAGATTTGGCTTTGGTTGTTGCGGCGAGTGTTTTGGTTTATCTTTGGATTTATCTTTCTCACTATCGGAGATAAATCTTTTCTGAGTATCGTACAAAGAGCCTTGGTCGAAAGCAAAATTTTGTATTCGATTCTTTAAATTTTGAAGTTCAACAATTGGTTGTTCCCTAAAGTCGTTCTCTTTAGGAGTAGGCTTACAATTTTCAGGTGTTTTGTCTTTCGTCAATGAATCACATTCGATTTTATTAGAAGGGCTCAAAGAAGACCGAGTATCTAAAGAACTATTAGGTTTGGAAATATTTTCTGATACGCTCTTCGAATCATGTGAAGAAATTGAGCTAAATCTAAAGAAAGAATACGGGTACGAATTCTGTAAGGATTTGTCCGTTGACAGGTCCGATGGTGGTTCATTGGTTTCGTTCAAAGGTTTTGTTGTACTTTCCCTTGTTTTGGAGTCGACAGTGCTAGTAGGAGTGATGTATTGAGATTGGCTGAAATATGAAGGAAACGAAGAAAGACTGAAGTTGCTTGGAGTTTGAGACTTTTTCAGTTCTTTCGAAGAATCATTCTTGTCGTTAGATTGAGTCAAGACAAGCTCGTTTGTATTGTCGTTATTGTTGGTATCGTCCGAAATGTCGGAGTAAGCCGGACTTGGAACGTTCGCAATGTCGTCTACTTTATTGCTTGTAGTGATAGCATTAATAACGTTTTTGCAATTCAATGAACTTGTGATAGCTGGAATAATTGTTGGTTTGATTGAATTTGCTGGCTTAGTGATCGAAGTTAGATCATTGTCGGAAGGAATCACATCACGAGAAATATTTACAGAATCTCTATTGGTGTCACAGAACCGATCATCAGGTTGATCACAAGACATGCAT
Organism: Rhizoglyphus robini; assembly: GCA_023373905.1. NCBI lineage: Eukaryota > Metazoa > Arthropoda > Arachnida > Sarcoptiformes > Acaridae > Rhizoglyphus > Rhizoglyphus robini. Next base: position 3,327,985 of record JAKIJQ010000001.1, on the reverse strand, counting down.
TCGGTATCAGTTGGTGCATTCTTCTCATTATTCTTTTCATCAAAAGACTTGACGAGGTCATCACAATTAATAGCATTATCATCGTGTTGACTGGCGCTATTTGGATTTATTTTATCATGGTCATCAGAAGATTTTGCATTTATTTTATTACTTTCCAGAGCTAACTCATCATTGGCACTGTTATTAAGCTTTTTTGTTTCGATGTCATGAGAATTGTTCGGAGTATTATTATAAGTTTTTTCGGTTTTACAAGAGTCAGAATTGTCGAGTTTATTTTTGAATTCATTATTGAACTTTTCAGAGCTATTGGAAATTTCCTTAATGCCAAAATCAGGCATGCTAGAATCGTTTAATTCACTGTCTGATGCTTCGTCTTTAGAAGAACATGGTGCTGCTGGTTCTGAATTAGTGTTATCGAAGTCTTGAGAATCGTTTAAGTTGAAAGTACTTCCCATATGGGCATGAGATTGATGATACTTTAGACCATTTATATGTTTGTACTTCTTGGAGCAATTAGGTTCAGGACACTCAATAAGAATTGGAGATGAGGGCTGTTGTATATCGGAATTGTCTGGCTTGGAAATTCGATTCCTCTTTGTAGAGTCGTCTAACAAAGACAGATCCAAATCACTAGGTCTTCCTTTTCGTTTGCTCGAGTTGAGTGAAGAATCACTTTTAGCCGGACTTGGTGGAATATAACCTGAGTTTGCTGTTCTTCGACCTTTACCATTTCGAAGTTTGCTGGTTACAGAGCGAGTATCAATAGAATTATCTGCCACGAAACTATTTCGTGCTCGTTTTCCTCTAGTATTTTTCAATGACTTTGATTCTATATCACTTGTCGGAGATTCACACATTCGAGGAGGAGCCCAATCGTGTTTCGTACAATCGAGTAAAGTTCCAACGTAAGTTTTCCCTCTCCATGTCACATTTACAACCAATACACCTAATCAATATAACAAATAAAATCTAAATTTACAAATTTGTTCAATTACCTCCTTCTGTTTCTTGCCAAACGATTCCTTCTAACGTCACACTTGTACCAGGTTCGCAGGGACCTAAGCATTCAGGATCCGTTAATGTAGAAATGCTAGTTGTTGTTCCAACACTTTTCTTTTCAGAGATATTGTCATCCTAAAAATAAAAATAAAATCAAAATGGGAAACTTGGATCACTTAACTTACTACATTTTCAGGCTTGTCTGTCTGATTATTTATGTTTGGCGTAGTTCTTTGTGTTTCTTCTGGTTTTAAAATCACAGTTGGACTTAAAGTTGATGAATACTTTACAGTTATATTAGGAATGCCCGTTTGACTTGATGATGTAGGGGCAACTAAACAATTTAAAAAAATTAAGTAAAAAGAAATGAATAAGTGAAATAACGTGCATACCTGAGTCAGAGTTGTCTTCTGGTGTTGGTTTCATTTTAATTGGACCTGAAGATATTGGTATGTTAAGCTTTTCTTTATCAAATTTAATTTTCTCCTTCTCTTTCTTCTCGCGATAAGCAGTTTTAATTTTATTCGAATGTTTTGATGACTTAGCAATCGGTAAAACAGACATATCCCCAAGCGGAGACTGAACCCCCTCGGTGTTGGCAGTGATCACAGAATTAGACGAACTCAAAGCGGAATTTGGGCCGTGAATTGAGTTAGGTATATTGTTTGAAGCAACATTAGGCATTGGGTTACTATTTTGGTCGTATGAACCAAGGTATGGCTTGCAGGCTTGAGGCGATATGTCTGAAGAAACTATTTCATGTTTTGTTTCCGAAATTTTGCCTCCAATATTTTTTCGCTTGATTTTCATTTTAAGACCTTTATCGACAGTTGCATGGTGCTCAACCAAAGATGAACTTTTGTTGGATGCGTTATTTCCAGTAGAGGTGTTATTTGTGGCCACTGAATAGGCGTTGCGTTGATTATGGCTATGATGGTGGTGGTGTACTGTTCCACTACTGGCGCCATTCGTGTTGGAAACGTTGGGAGTGGTAGGTACAACCAAACTGGAATTGTTGCTGGCACTGAGGGGACTGTGAGCACTGGAACTGCTACCACTACTCGATAAGGAACTTAACCGATTCGACTTCAGATTCGAAGACATTACAGACACTGGGTCACTAATGTCTGCAAGCTGTTTCGGATTCAAAGGTGAGACCACTTTGCTTGCTTCTGGCAGGGTCTTAGTGCTGTCACTTTTATCTGTACAATCAGCGGTACTCTTGTCGCCCTCGCTTTGCCGTTCAATGTCGGCATCCAAATCGATGATCAAATCACCAATGCTGATGTCCCACTCATTGTAGTCATCATCGAAGTTGTTATTGTTATTAGTGTTGTTGTTGTTGTTGTTACTGCCGTTATTGCTATGGTTGCTGCTAGCGACAAACAAGGAATTCTTGCTTGACCCTTCTTTGTTGCCACTATTTCTGATTGGAGTTTCAGTGGATACTCCAACTTTCACCGAACTGGAAGAGGACAAAGATTTATGTTGATCCAGACCCACCTTAATTCGGTGGCCCTCAATATCTGCTGTCTTCTCTTTCATTGAGGTAATCTTTGCGGGGTTCGCTGTTTGACAGCATCGAAACGAGCACGTTTGGAGTAAAGCACAAGATGGTCATCAAAGAAGCCTTCTTTGTTAGAACAAGTTGACCAACTCTAATGATAAACTGGCACAAAGATATGGAAGAATGCTATTGTGCCTAGCTAGGGTCAGGTGGTGATATCAGAATATTTTACAAGCCAGAAAGACCACAGATGGAAAGATGAAAGAGCAGTGGGCGACGGTGACAAAACCGAACAAAACAAAACAATTACCAAAGTGTGTACGTCAGACAGGGCAAACACCGACTGAACACCATCGGAGCGATCTATGAGTGCAGGGCCGATTAGAGTGTCAACTGGTCAATTAGTTGTATTCGGTTTGGGGCCCTAGCTTGCATATACCAGAACCGAATTTGTCATTGGGATGGTGATGATAATCGTGGCTTGGACAGACAATCGGACATTGAGAAGCAATCAAAACAAGACAGGCAGACAAGCAGGCGGACGGACGGACAGAGCCATCCACAGAAGCGAGTGAGCACGAAGCCAGCCCTACAGCAGACACCCAGAGAGGACGTAAGCCAGGCTAAAGGCGAGAAGCCATCACGCTCGGGACGCGAACCACTCGCAACGAGTCACTGCGCCTCTGTGCGGACGCAGCCATCGCGGCACTGTACTTCACTTACTAAAAGCTAATGCCCCACTTGCTCCATTATTCAATGCTCCAGCTCAGACCACTCTCCAAGGGACCTAGCACCATTTTATCAGCCTACTTTGCTCACTTTGCTCCCTATATCAGATTCTTTCTGTCATTTTCCACCTTGCCAAAAAAAACTCAATTTGATCATTATGCTAGAAATAACTTTGTAGAATAGTTCTTTTTCGTTAAAGGAGCCTCTAAAAAAGAAATGAGGCTCCATATGAAGCCAATTGGTTGATTCATTTATTGTGAGTTGGCAATCCTGTGAATGGTTTGCTGATTTATAAATGGCAAAGCGAGTCGGTACTGTAGAGAGCACGAGTGAGACTTGACTCGGTGTGAATGAGCTCCAGTCTCACTTGTCAGTGGTTTTTGGCTCCCGGTACATTTGCACGAGGCTTGTTCGGTGCATCGCCAGTGGAGATGGTGTCGGTTGGGCACACACTCACAATTGCATTCAATCGATTAGCTCTCCTTTGCTGTTGATGTCTGCACGTTGCTTTCCTATATAGACAATGTCATTACTCGGCGTATACGTATAGTTATACGCCGACGTTGCCGGTCAGAATCCTCGAATTCGAATTCGCAAGTGCAATGCATTCAATGCTCGCTTGTTGTAATTCGTGTGTCACTCAGTAGGTGCCGTCTAATTAATTTCAAGTATACGATGAGTTATCTTCAAGTAATTAGGACTAAACTCGAACACACGATTTATACTATGTAAAATTGGAAATAATTACTAAAATGCGTTACAGTATTTGAATAACATATGAAATGTATAATATTTCTGTTAGTTTAGATAACACGAGGATATCAATAGCTTGGAGATAATTGACAAGTATACTTATATATACTTGATATGATGGAAGTAACCGAAAATAAAAATGTTTGTTTAACTGAATCATACTTACGAACTTGTTAATTGTAAGTAGCTTTGGACATACTTTAATTTAAGTAAACATTTATGCTTGTTAGATTACAATTTTGCTTGTAAAGCAACTCGAATAATATTATTAAGATTTGTGATTACTGACGAAAGTTACATACATGTGTCAGATACATTGTATCAAACATTTCAATTTTCAAACTAGAATCTCGTTACGAGATTTATTTTTCTATTATGATCAAAGTGACAGTAGGATTGAAATAGCTGACGAAAACAAACTTCGACGTGTACACATTTGTTGATGTGTGCAAGTTTACAACTATTGTTATTTCTCATTTACCAGTTTGTTTATCTTGTACTATTCCACAACTATTCTGCAAAGATGGCGACAGACTGGGAAGAAGTTAAGAAATTAGCATTTGATTTTCAGCGAACTCAGCAAATGAGTTCGGTTCAAAAGTAAGTACAAATTATTTACTTTTAAAAAATTATTTTGAATGTTTACACTTTTTATTTTCAGGCTCTCTGAACGAAATTGCGTTGATATTGTCAAACGGTTGCTTGAAATGAAGCTGATTGATGTTATATTTACAAATGACGGAAAAGAATATTTGACAAGTGACCATTTAACCCGTGAAATTGAAAATGAACTATATGCCTCTGGTGGAAGAGTTGCAATTTCTGATCTTGTGGGAATTTTAAATGTTGATTATGGCCATATTGAGTCAAAAGCTAACTTTCTTGCTAGGAATAGTTCTGGCGGAATCAACATTGTGCTAGAACAACTTATTTCTCGAGAATATAAAGATAATCTTACTTCGGAGATTGATTTACATCTTCAAGAAACGGGTTCAATGACAATATCGGAATTATCAAAACAATATGATTTGCCGGCTGAATTTATTATGAATTTACTCGATGAGCGGCTCGGGGTATTGATCAAAGGAAAACTTGATAAAGATGCTCGAGTTATCTACACTTACGATTATATTGCTCGTTATCAGTCTAAAGTAATTGGAATTTTTTCAGCTATTACTCGACCTGTTTCTCTTCAAACGATAGTCAACCGATATAACATTTCAGAGAAAATTCTAAATGGTATTACTAAATTAATTAATTAAAAATATTTTTAAAATTTAAATTATTATCTAGTTACTTTGGACGAACTAATTTCAAAGAAAAGAATTTTGGGATCGATTTCGGGTCCAACCTACATACCGGAAATTTACTCTAAAAACCAGCAAGAATATGTCAATAACTTTTACAAACACAATCGGTATCTTGATTATTCAACTCTTGCAAAATTGGGAATATCCAATGCTCAAAGCTTTCTACAGAAAAAGTTTGGAAATGAACTTTGCTACTTAGAAACTTGTGCTGTTGATCGATTGCTTAATTTTCAAATTGAGACTACTATTGAAGATTGTATTCAAAACCATTCTTTTGTAGACTTGATTGAAATTATGCCTTCAGTTTTGAGCCCCAACGATATCGATCTTTTGATTAAGAAAACACTCGAACAAAATAAAACCTTTTCTGATGACACTTTAGTGCTATGTGACACTATTGTCACTAGTAATGCTTTTCTGGAAAAAATCAAAGAGTATTTTAACGACATCAAACAAAAGAAAGCTGAAGAAGATTTGAAAAGTGGTGCTTTATTAAACTATTTTTCTAGATCTAAAATTCAAAACAAGTCAGAGAATTCTCTGATGGATAGAAAGTCAAAAGATTCAGAGTCCGCTCAATTTGGTGGAAAAAAGGGCAAAAAATCAGGTGGAGGTGGAAGTGGAAATACTCAAGGCCGAGAAGTCAAAACTAAAGCTGTCAAAAAGAAGTACAGACCTGGAAAAACTGAAAATAAAAACGAAGATGATGACAACGAAAGAGTGGTTCTCAATTTTTTGGATTTTGATGAGATAGCAAAAGTTCTGTCATCGAAACTACCTCAGGAAAAGGACTTGGAAGATGTCTCTGAACAATTTATTGAAGCTTTGGCTCAACATATATGTGATGATTTACAAAGAACATACGAAAACTATGCAAAGGACTTATTCATTTCGCACAACACAGAAAGCGTCAAAAGCAAAAAGTCATTTACCGAAGTACAAAAGTTTATCAATGAAACCTATGTGCAAATCTATCTTTTTGACAAAGGCATTCAAATTATTAGTACAGGTATGTTCTGTTTCGATTTGATCATTTAGCAATTTTAATATTTATTTTACAGATGATTTAAAGACGAAATTGATTAAACATTTGCAAAAGACTTTATGTTTAGATATTCTTCTACAACTGATTTCATACTTTTCTGATGAAAGTGTCAGTACGAATGTTTCTGCAGAGGTATGTTTGATTTTTCGATTTAATGATATTTGAATCTTGTACTCCAGGCTAGATTAAAGTTTATTTCCAAATTGGACCCTGAAATAAAAGAAAACTTGAATAAGATCAATACTTCCTTATCTGGCAACACAATTGAGGAATTTTTGGCAACATTAGAACAATGCTCCTCCAAGCTTGACATAATGCTAAAGAAAATTGACAAGAAAAAAGAAAAGGCTATTCTCTCTGAACATCGACATCTGTTGATTTTGCAGCTATCCGAGTGCCAGGACCCAATTCTAGGACTTCACATATCAACTATGATTGCGTTTCAAGTATTGCACGACTGCATGTTACATGCCACTGGCAAGTTTGTGCCGCAAATTCTTTCTTTCCTTGAAAAAGATTTAGATTCAGATTTGTATATGGTTTTTAAGGAAAGTCAAGATCTTATTTTACAGTTTGTTTCTACAAAAGAAGAGTCTCTCAAAAATGAATTGTCCACTAAATTGAATGAATTGTTCAATTCGTATAAAACTCGGTTAGTGGAATACAAAAAAACTGTGATGTAATGTTTTGTTTTTTACTAATGGGACAAATTATTATTTTTAATCTTAATAATATTATTTTCAAAATTATTTTATATTGGTTTAATAAATCTAGATGGCTATATTGATATAATGTTTGTATGAATATTAAAAATTCAACCAATCATTCAATATTTACAACTTTTGTTGAAATAATCAATAGATGGCACCGCCTAGCTTGATTTCAATGCAATGTTTGTAATGCAAACCATGCATTTGTGTTTGTTTATTCTTTTTTTTCAGCTTAGAGAGTTGCCCATTTCACATGAGCCATGTGCCTTGTTTTGTGAAATATCGAAATTTCGTTTTCAACTTATTTTTTGTTGCAAAATGGATTCGAAACTGGGTCACGATATTGACGAGAACGTATGGAGAAGTGATGACATTTCGATTGGAGCATATCACAACCAAAATAATCAGATTGAAATCGTCACCCCAAATTTATCTAAAGCGGCCACTCATTCAAATGACACCAGTTACCAACTTCCGAACATAAACTCAACTTTTTCCTCAATAAAAATCAATACCAAAATTGTTGAAGAACTCAAGAGATGCGGATTTGTTCGTCCTTCGCCAATTCAAGCCACTTCTATTCCTTTGGGACGAATTGGCATCGATCTAATAGCCCAATCCAAATCAGGCACGGGAAAGACAATCGTGTTTGTTGTTTGTGCACTAGAAATGATCATTCAAGTGTTACATGAAGTTCCCTCTCCTCGAGTGTTGATTGTAGCTCCGACTCGAGAAATAGCTGTTCAAATTGGTGATATAATCGATTCACTTACCAACAGTTGGAAGAATTTCTCATGTTACAAAGCAATTGGTGGAACTAAAGTTAGTGACAATCTGTCTCATCTCTCGACTTCGCAAATTATTGTCGGGACTCCAGGCAGGATTTGCTGTTTATTAGAAATGGATTTTTTGAAAGCAAACGCAATTCGATTATTGGTTCTTGATGAATGTGACAAATTGATGGAAGAAAGCTTTCAGAAACAGATTGACAAGCTCTACAATTATTTACCTGCCAACAAACAAATGATCGTCACCTCGGCCACTATGTCTGATGAAATGACACTTTTTCTGGCCAACTACATGCGAACTCCAGCTTTGGTTCGACTGAACGCCGATAATCCTGCCTTAATCGGAGTGATGCAGTTGTATCATCTTACGCAAGGTCATTCGTTAGATTACCTTAATTTTGAATCAAAAATGGAACCTTTGCTTGTCATTTTAAAAGAAGTTTCTTTTTCACAATGTGTGATCTTTTCAAATTATCAGACCCGAGCCAAATATCTTTATGATCGTCTTGTGGCGGAAAAGTGGACTGCCATGCTTATAAGTGGCGATATGACTCAGAAAGAACGTCTTGAGGCTATCAACGCATTTAGGAACCACAAATGTCGAATTTTGGTATCAACTGATCTCACTTCACGAGGAATTGATGTTCATACTGTGAATCTTATCATTAATCTTGATGTTCCCGTTGATAGTGAAACATATTTGCATAGAATTGGTCGTGCAGGAAGATTTGGATCAGCTGGAATAGCTATCACTCTGGTAGGCAACGGAAATGATTTCGACAAGTTTATGAATATTATCAACGAGTACAGACTTGACGTGCAACAAGTTACACTTCCAATCAAAGTTAATCTATGGAATTCATTTTATCACGATCGTCTAGATCACAACCGATCTTTGCTACAAAAGAATTGGGAAGATAATCTTGATGTAAGTCAACAGTTTTGCAGTATTACCAACAACTTTAAACATTTGAATGAATGTACTGATGCAAAAAGCCACAATGAATTCGAATTCATTATTCATAACTCAATTGATTCACAAGCATTTTCGCTCGACGATTCTAATTCAAATGCTTTTATTAAAAGAAAATTTCTCAAAAAATTACTTTTTGCTAATTCTAAGTCTACCGAATATATTGACTTCGAATTGGCGAACCCTCAGGCTAACAAGGAAAATATCGACGCTCAAAATAATAATGATAAAATCTGCGAATTCCTAAATGTCCAAACGCTTTCGAATAAATTGACACCGAAGAATCAAACTAGGAAAACTAAGAAAAGCCAGTTGTTTAAGCCAAAATCTCCTTCAAGCGAGTCTTCTAATGTTACTTCCGAAGATAGCTACCGAAATCATTTGTTCAAGAGTGCATTTCTTCGTCCACCTATTCCTGTTAAGGGAAATTTTGTGGCCGAAATTAATTCGAACGTGGCCATTTGTAAATATTTACTCAAAGGTTGTACAAATTGGCCGAGCTGATCAGTTGTTTCTGTCATTTCTGTCAGTGTTGTTCGCACTATTGGATCGAATTGAATAAAATCAAAGACGCACTTTTGTGTTGCCGTCCAGACAATTTTCGGTCAGACCGTTATTTAACAGACTTGATCGAAAGTTTGCAAGAGTTGTTCCGCAAGTTTACGGCATCGTGTGAGAATGATGTCGCGATGGGCGCTTTGTACAAGTATTGTAGTGCAAGTATTTCGATGTCGAGGCCAGTTTGGAGAGAACGAAGACGACTGAGATGGGGAAAGGTAAATTAGCTCTTCTATGGATTGCACTAACGTGTGCCACTAACTTTGTCTTGGGCAACACAAGGCTTGTCGATGCTGAAGCGATCTCGTTTCTGACTCCTCAAATCGAACATTTCTCCACTGCCTTTGCTCAATACTCAATGTTGCCCGCTACGTGCGTAATCCATTGTTGGTCGTGCTTTGCCTTCTTCGGAATGCATCAATATCTTTACAGATGATCAACTGCAAATTTAGCTAAATTTGGAATTGCTACCAATGTCTAAGCAAGTCAATCGTTTGTTCATGGTTTCTATGTTTGGCATCAACGTTTGCCCTTAACCGTACATCACTTTTCTTTGGTTGTTGCTCATCATCTTCAAGCAATTCATTTTGTGTTGAGTCAAATCAAATGCTAAACTTAGCAGTACTTCATAAGATGGATGTCTGTTCACAGCTGATCAGGAGAGATGAATACTGAATCTGACAAGCCTGCCAGAAGCGGCGCCTCACTTAAGTTTCCGATAAATTTTTTGAAGATACGTGATCTTTTTCAGAATCAAAAACTCTTTTTCACTGCGCTTCAACCTCATAACCGAAGTTTTAGCCAACCAGAACTTCGAACCGATCTTATTAACCAATATAAATCGCTTCGAGACATTTTTGTAGACAATACTTTGAAAGTACAAGAAGCACTTAATTGCGACACTCCAATTTCAAGGTGCAATTGTTCATTCGAGACAAGACCCAAATCGAGATGTGATGCTTCCGGTAATGAAAGTGACCAATCTATTCCTCCAGTGCCAAAGCCACGTAAAAGTGTTCTTCATCGAAGACAAAATAAAGATGCGAAAAAGGTGCAACAGGTTGTTCCAATCGAGGTTGTTGCAAGTTCTCAATTTGATAACCTGACGGAAATAAAACTTAATGACCACGAACGAACAACGAGTTCAAACTCTACAGAACATAAATTTACCGCCATCGATCCTGTGTTAGTAAGTGAGGTGATCAATAAACCTACAAGCGAAGTGATAAATGCGTCTAAATCAGATTCGACTGCCAATTTTTGTGTAAAATATACCCCATCAAGCATACCTCTTCCGACCGTTAGTGAGAAATTTTCTATTTTGCCATCAATACTAAGTCAAAATGAAGAAGCGTCAATGAAGACAAAAACGCCTATCAAAGTAAAAGCAAAGCATTCCTTTCGGCAACTATTGCGAATCAACAAGATCACATCAAATAAATTTCTTTCAATCCGCCTCAACAAGGACAGTTTGTCTCGCAAAAAGTCTTTATTTAATTCGAGTTCCGACAGAGAATCTTATAAACCTCAAAGACCTACTCGTCTTCCGCCGCCACCACCAATTCTTGTATTTAGACCTGCTGCACCTTTGCCTAAAAGTGATAGTGAAAGTGATTTGCCAGAGTCCGATGTCCATCACTTCTCATCTTCTAGCCAATCAACGAATAGAACCAATTACTTGGGTGTAAAAGATCATTTAAATGACGGCGATGACATAAGCGAGTTATACCATGATGCCTTCAATTCTGAATTCTCTGAAAGTATTTATTGTAGTGTGGACGAGATTATGTGCAAAATGAACGATATTGCTAAAGTTAATGACGAAAACCAAATTCTCGAAAATGGCAAACTAGATTTTGACGACCAAAATGAGGAAAACAATGGTTATGACGAGACGGCCATTGATGAGTTTGGTTACTATGATGACGGCGAGTGCATCTACGAAGAGCTTTCCTCAAACGATGGAACCATTTATGAAGAATACATCGACGATGACGAGAATGTGTATGATAACGCGGATGCTGTGGTCACAGACAAGACAACTAATGACACAAAGAAACAATTGAAAAGACTAAAAAAAGTTCAAAAGATGATGAAACGATTTCATTTGAACGGAGACGAAATTCCTGTTAACGCAGGAATCATCAAACAAGACAATAAAGGTTCAAAGAATGATTTGCTGGTGCGCCAAGGAGAAACAGTCTTGATTCTACGAATGGTAAACAACCCCCCTGGTAAATGGCTGGCAAAAAATGAGCGCTCCAAAATTGGCTATGTTGATCTCGATAATGTCTACTTTGATACCGAGTCAATCAAGGCCGTCATCAAAAGTTTTCACAACATCTAGATAGATAATTGATAAAAATGATGAAATTGAAAAAATGTCGAGCCAATAAATTTGAGATGTCCATATTTATTGTGCATTGTAGCTGACATTCAAATTCAAATACAAGGTGTCTTTGACCGGTCACAGTTGGATGAAGGAATCAGAACAAGTTGATCTTGTGAATATCGTTAAATAAATCAAAAAATCTGGCATAATTGTAATAGAACGTTATAAATACTATTTATAAATCATTGAAATGTGAATTCAATTAGACTTAATAAGAGCAGAAAAAATGCCCCACATTATTTCGGTTGCGTTTGGCCTTTGACTTTCAGTTTCCATGTCCAAATCTATAAGTTCACGAATGCGCCTCATTGCAACTTCATAATCATCATCTGACAGGGAGATGAAAGCGTTTTCGAGGACATCGGAGGAATGGCTCAACAAGATTAGTGATAAAGTTCGCTTGTCCATACGATGAGGATCGTTTACCCACTTGGATAGTAAAGACTCTTGAACTTTTTTAATTAATTTGTTTTTGATTTGGGAACTTATTAACGGATGTGTAGTCATATCGAAAAAGAAAAAATTTTGTTTTTCGGTGGTCAAAACACCCTTTTCAACAAGATTTTTTGCTAAACGTTCTCTAACGTTTTTAAGCTGGAAGCGCAATTTCATCGGATTCCACGTTTCACCTAGCACATAAGATTAAAAAATTAACCATCTTTTGAAAGAATTTTAAATTACCGCTTAGATAATCAACCCAATTTTGCAATGTCTCGGGTGTTTCTGTGTCTCGGATATGCTTTAATGCTTCATCAAGTAAAGTATCACCGGTGAGTTCGGAATTTTTCACAATTACTTTACGAAGTAAAAGACTTCTTCTACGCCCAACACATTTTTCAAGTTCAATTTTATCACGGAGAGCAAGTTCAACCAAAATGCACCCTCTAAGACCAGTTGAAATGCAATCATTCCAAAAGGAAGTATATCCCTAAAAAGGTATAACACATAAGCAAACAAATAACATTTAAATTTAAAATACTTCTTTGTCTTTAAGGCCAAGTAAAAGCACTTCTTCCATTAACGTAAAACGAGTGTCTTTGGACGAGTCATAATCACCGTTTACAGATGGTTCTTCTTCATTATCTTGGTTGCTGTTAGAATTATTGCCCGAGTTGGCTACCCTTCTTTGAACAAGCCCATCACTTCGTTTCATTTTAGTAAAATACTAAGAAAAGAGTAGTGCTAATTCAAAAGTAATCGATGTACTTGAATATTCTGAGAACATAAATATTACAATTTAATCAAAACGGTCAGAATGTACTTACATTTATAAACAAAAATTAATAAAAAGCATATTCTATTTAGGTATGAAAACATTTACAATAATAAAAACAGGTATATACAGTGCGGCTGTAAAAATACAATAAGAAAATAAATTCACTTCAATTGCAAAAATTATCACAAAATCACATCTAATATGTCCAATGAATTGTTGATTAGCATCACATCTCGCATCAAAGTACAGAAAACAAAGTTGAAGATGAGACGACTCGATAGGTATTATTAAGTTGGCTGTAATTATTGATGACGAAGACGATAGTTTGCACTTGAGCAGGTAATGGTCCGAAGGGGGCTGTTGCAGAAATTGTAGCAGGCCAATTCGCAACCGAAATGGTGCGGTATGCTCGATGACAAGAGATAATGGACAAGATGATGATGTGTTCAATGGCACAATGACTGGAAAGGATAGAAATGGGCAGATTGTGATAGCGTCGAGCAGACACACCGAGACGCATCGCAAACAGTGACACACACCTCAGCACAACACTGGCTCTCTACAAAAGGCGCATGCGTGCACCTTGTCTTGCTCGACCTACAGATGTCGTTGCCAGCGATCAACTGTTAGAAAACAAATGAACAATTTTTAAAGCTGACTGCATTCGTTGAAATGTCTTATATAAAATGTCTTTACAAAAATGAATATAAACTATTAAAGTTCATATAAACAAATGGGCGATGAAAAATTACAAATGAAATGATTCGATTTGAAAACATGAAACAGTGAAGATAAAAATTGAGTGGAATTAATAATTATAAATATTAATATTTACAAGAGTGAAACATAAGTAGATTACAGATTTTACAGAGTGATAGTTATCACTACAAATAATAACAGTTACTAAACATATGATTTAACAATTCAATAAAACAATACCAAAAATTACCGCAGAGGGTAACAATTTAATGATGTTCATTTTCGGTCATTCATGATAGCCAAGCACTGAGCAATAGTTCGAGATTCATCACGTCCTTCTGAAATAGAGATCTCACATAGTTGTGGTTCAAACAATTCTAAAGACCTATTAAGAATAAATTAATGTTAATTTATAAATTTAATTAAATCGTAAACAATCATTACTTTTTTATTAAATGAGATCTTTCTGCTAAGTTGCGCAAAATTAGTGCCGAAGTTAATCGAATACTAACTGTCAACGGGTTTAGTGGAGTGATTGGAGTAATTGAAGTTTCCTAGAAGAACATAAATAATAGTTCATATTAATTCATAATAACTTGTTGGAGAAAACTTACAACATAATTTGTAGCATGTCTTCGAATGGCCAACATAGCTGCATTTTGTGCATACCCAGGATGAGCAGGGGGTTGTGGAAGGAGTATGTTGGTAGAACCCAACTGATCAAGTTGCTTCTTCCTGGCTAATTCTTGTTTTAAAACACTTGGGTTACAATGAAAATCCTAAAAACATAAAATTTAATAATAAATAAATGTACACAATTCAGTTTTACCTGGAGATGTGTTAGAAGTGATAATTTTGGCCTTTTTGCCAAACAACCGGGCCCTTTTCCTTCTGGTCCTCCCCAAAGACAATTCATAATATTGGGGAAATTTGTAGACATGATATGAGAAGAGTGGACATGACAAAATACTTCGGAAGGGCGGCCAAATTTCCTATAAAACAAACAATTAAATTAAATTAATTTTAAAAATAGTTAAGATAAGTAATACATTTGACAGTCATTCCATTGGCATTCATAATCTAATTCTGTTTTAGATGAGGTATTTGTTGTAGAAGGGCTATTAGAAACTGGTGTATTTAAACACAGGGAAGATTTCACTTGTTTCGGAGAATCGTTGGAGTTGGAATTTGTATGAGAATTATTAACAGTCGAGTCATTGTGATTACTCGTCAAAGAGTCGTTTACAGCGGAATTGCTGTTAGAATTGAGAAGTTTATTTTCCAAAGAATTAATATTGTTTACAACTGGTGGGTTGACTATACTGTTTTCGGAAGTATCTTCAGAATTCAAGTATGTCTGAGAAGCTTTTAGTCGTTTATTAACTTCTGGAGAAGAATTTTCCAAAGCATGTTTGATTAACGAATTGTTAGAAACAATTGGCTTCAAATCTCCGTTAACAATTGGTGTTGTAATCAACAACGGAGTAGATGAAGATTTTCCATCTGTATTAGTGTTCGTGATTAAAGTAACATTGCCGGAAGTATTGGTTGAAGTAGGCACCGATTCACTAGAAGTTGTAGAATTAGAAGTTTGTTTGGCTGGAGTAGTTGTCAAAATAAACATTTTAGTTTGATTTTGCTGCATAACGGGAGCAATGGACGTGGTGCTATTGTTAATGTTGTTCGATAAAGAAACGGATGAAGGAGGTAAACTTGTGTTCTGTGATGGAAAGTCAGGCAGTTTACCTTTGTCCAATAGCACATTTAAAAGTGGAGAAGAATTCGTGATCATGCTTCGAGCTGATGCAACTGTTTGAGATGAATTGACGATAGATTGTGTATTGTTGACCACAACCGTATTCGCAATGTTCTGAGAGGGAACAGACAATTGTGTTTGAATAAGAGGCGCTTGAGTGGGAATTGCTTGAACGATATTATTATTAGCAGCAACTAGACCATTTACCGTAGGATTTTGAATTCGTTGTTGAGTTATCATTGATGCAGGTAATATTAGGCGAACAGGGTTTGAATGTTGGCCTTGTGCAGATGTTGTCAATATGGTACGAACTAACAATATTTGTTGGGGAGCTTGTATATGGTGTGGTTGCTGAACACTGGTGTTTGGAACAATTATATTGTTAGCCAAAGTTTGTGTAGGAGTTATGGTAAATGTTGTTGCAGGGTTTGTCGTAAAGACAACATTCTTTTGCACGTTCATATCATTATTGAGATTGTGGTTCTCGCCCGAAATTACCACCGTAGAAGTAGAATTCACCAGTGATTGTGATACTTGAGTAACAATAGGTTTATTAGAATTCGTAGCGATGACAGGTGGATTAGGACTGCCAATTTGATTATTTCGTAATTTATTGGCAAGAAGACTTTTTATTAAAGTGGATGTATTTGTTGTAGAAGTTTGATTTATCTCGTTTGGAGTCAATGGGGAACTTGGAGCTGGAAGAGCATTATTTTTTGGTGGTGTACTAAGATGAGCTTTCAAAATTGGAGACATCATTTGAGGATGTTGGGTGATAATTTGACTTGAAGCATTTGATTGTCTTGATTGAATGTCTGACGAATTGACTACAAGTGAACCTTTTACTGACAGACCTTCAACGATCGTTTGTGTTGCATTTAACAAACAAGAAGGAAAACACCTTTTAATTAGAAAGCTAAATGACTGGGCAGCAATAACATTTTTACGTGAATTTCGACAGCAATATTTTACATATTCGGCATAAATATCGTTCACTTTAAATGAACAACCTGGAGCATCTTCGTATATTGTTCTTAGCCAGTTAATGGCAAATGATTCATTATCCAACACATTTTGTGTGACATTAGAGACAGCAATCGAATTTATAATTGTTGGATTAGAAGTTTTCACGACCTGATTTATCATTGGCATATTCGGATGTGGAATCATATTAGAAACAACAGAATGAGATATTTCCTGCTTCGGTCTCTCATCAATGACTTTTACTTTCTTAAAAGCACTTGTTGTGAAATGGTGAGGAGCATCGCAGTTTAAAAGATTCATTAAAATTTCTATAAAAACAAGTATAATTAACATATCATAAAATAACATTTTTAAAACTTACTTATCAATATTTTATTGTCATTTTGCACCAAGAGATAAGGGCGTGCCTCAGACAGAGTTAAACAAAATTCGAGCAATGAAAGAAGTAGAGCAATGTCATACTGACAAGTTAATAATTGCGTTATTCTTTCATAAAGCTAAAATATTAAAACAAAATTAGTTAAATGGCCATTTTGCGCTAAAAATTACCTTCAAATTTGTGAAATGTGTTTCTAAAAAATGATTTGCTTCATTGTTCATACACGATATATATCTAGCTAATATCTCAAATGACTTAGTTACGTTGTGAAGATTGTTGCTGGTCATAGAAAGTTGAATTATATTCCGCAATAAAATATCGAGCAAGTAATAATAAACTTTATGTGGCCTTGACGATGAATATGATAACGAAGGTGAAATGTTAGATAAAATATCCAAAGATATATTTAAGTAGTTTATGTTATCGGAACGTAAAAGAAGAACTAAAAATTTGAGTAAAGGTATCATTGAAACATTGTTGATACTATTTTGGTCATAAGTAACCGAAATATTCAATATGATACCAGCAATAAGCTCAAGCCGGTGCTCAATTTTTTTCAGTAAATGTGTAGGAATATCTTTAAAAATATAAGGCGAATCAAAATCAACACTATCTGGATCATTTTCAAATATAAAATTTAACATTTCCTCGTCCATGCATATTCGATAACAAAACTGCCGATAGCAATTACATTTCCTTTCGATATATTTTATTTCTTTCTTTTCAGGACACGACGGTAAAGATATATCTTCACATAAGCTGCCATTTTCACTAATTTCTCCATTAATATTAGCAGAATTTGTTTTCGATATGCCATGACTATTAATACTTGAGTAAATAAACCTTTTAAAGTGCATAATTTCATCCTCGTTATTATCAATATTGCGACCAAACGAAATATCTTCTTCATATTGATCACAAATGCAACAATAGCTTTTCATTGACTCTAAAAGCACATTAATAAATTTGTAGTCGTTTGTCCAATCA
Organism: Rhizoglyphus robini; assembly: GCA_023373905.1. Taxonomy (NCBI): domain Eukaryota; kingdom Metazoa; phylum Arthropoda; class Arachnida; order Sarcoptiformes; family Acaridae; genus Rhizoglyphus; species Rhizoglyphus robini. Next base: position 3,310,200 of record JAKIJQ010000001.1, on the reverse strand, counting down.
AAACGATTACAATTGCTAAGAATTGTAGCAACATTAAAGGCAAAGTTTAATTCATTTGGAAGACCACTTAAAAGTGAACAATAAAGCTTGGTATCGTTATGAACTTGTCCAGAAGAATCGATTACGTTATTCAAATCTTGAAGCAAATTAGACATTCCATGTATCGAATTTGAATAATTGTTATTTGAGAATAAACTAGTCAAAATAAAATTAGTTGGATTAGATTGAATTAAGTTATTAAGTTACTTTTCGTCGTCTTCATCTTCATTCCATTGTTCAGTCGTAAAATTTCCGCTACAAGTTTTTTCATATTGAAGTAGATATCGGTTGTATATTTGCCGAAGAGCAACAGCAAAATTAGCACCTAAATAATTTGTCCTAAATAAAAAATAAATGAAAAATACTAAAATTGATCAAAAGCATTAATTTACCTGAACAATTTAACATATATTTCATCCCACAAGTTGCTTTGATTCACTTTATAACTGCCGCCATATTCAAGAACGTATGTGTAAAGCTCACAAAGATTAACAACCTTGCCATTAAGACGCGCGATAAATTGCTTGGAATGAGCACTGAAATCGAGAAATAAATAGATAAAAATCACAGATATGTGCCGATATAGATATTACTTGTTAACTCCTCGGTTTCGATAAAATTGAACCAAGTCTTGTATGAACTGTTCTTGCTTGGTCGACATTTTTTGTTATTCAAAAAACGATGATTGATAGAGACGATGATTTGTGTAGCAAGACCGGTGAGATGAAAAATACTGAATTGGTTTCGACGAAATGTTGAGAAACAAAAGGAAACAAGTTGCAAGTGACAGGGCAAACAAGCATGACTATGAAACAGCAACGAAACGATTCTGTTCAAACACATTTATATACAAAATGTTAGAAACGAACCACAAAATGATTATAATTGTTATTTGACATTTCCGATCAAATGTGAATTGATTTACAGAAATGGATTTCATTTACTAAGTAAGAATTTTCTTTTGCATTTGTAAGGCAAAAATAGGCGCCTAAACATACGTACACGGGTATATTTAGACTTGGATGTGAAAATCGTCAATAAGAGGGATATAGCACAGGGAAAGCGTGAGAGAACACAAAGAAAGCACTGGCAACATCAACGCACAAAGAGTGAGAGACTGATCCAATGGATAGCCACCGGGTAACAGTGTTTCATTTGAGGATGTGGTGAGAGGGCACAATGGTCAGAGCGCGTGTTGATGGTCAGGGGTCAAGCGAGCTGTTTAGGTGATGCGGTGCTCCGATCGGCAGACTCGATACACACGTGCGTGAAGCGGCCCCGCACAAAACGATGCGGCCTAAGAATTGTGGAGATGACAAGTAACACACGGCGCGAGGTGACTTAATAAGTGATATAATGCTCGGTGACGAGATGCGAGACACAAAGCAGAGGGTGGCTGATAACTACACAATCAACAGAGACAATGGCCAAAATGAGATAGCGCAGGCGTTCGATGACGCCAGACGCCCAACCGAAACAACTCGTGTTCAATCAGACCGCACAAGGAATTCTTCGACTTGAAGCCAGAGATGGTGGTAGCAGTGGCCAGTGATAATTCGCATCCTTCGGCACAGACAGAGACGAGTGAGCGGAGGTGAAAACAGCAGCTGCACTCTCAGCGACGAGGCACCAACTCTCACAGCACTCGCTACATGCGCGGCCTTTCACTGCCACACGCAGGGGGGCACGATGGCAGCACCATAGCACACTACACAGTACACACTGACACTGACTGAAACGATCACTTGGCGCCTCTCAAGCCGGTCCAAATATTATGGCGCCCTTTGACCCCCACTCACTTACACTCCCGCATCGGATGAACCTTGGCCACCAACGCCATTCTCTCTGGTAACAATGGACCAGCCATTTGCCGAGCACACCTTCAGACAGAGTGGTCTTATTCATAGATGACGTAGACTTGACAATGCACCTTTGACTGCTTTCAGATGAACCCTTTGCCTTGATCGCATGTGCTCTGCCACCTATGACCGGGTCAAGCACATCGCCAATAAGGTCACTGTCTTATCATGCCGTTCATCTGTCAACAAAGCGCGTTGAACATGCACAGGCAAAAGCGCGCATTGACAAGCCCATTGGTATGCATTGCGCATGCTCATCAGGCATTCTTTGTTATCCAAGTTGGAAGTTCTGGAGCGAATCCAGCATGGCTCCCAGTATGATGTGGGTCTATACTATTGTAGCTCGAAGTAGTAATGTTCAAGGTCAAGAACTAATCTGTCACACAAATCGAATTAATACTAACAAGCTAAATCCAGATTTAGAACCTATATATTCCACTTGGAACTGTTGGTAAACTGGTGGTTAATTTCTTGGTTAATTCCTAGTACGAAATTAGCCTCGATCGGGAAGTGGCCGCAACGGAGACCACGTCTATTTGGCGAAACAGACGACGAAGTGGTCCGCTAACGGTTGAGGGCAGTTAGCACTGACGCTTAGTTAGTGGTTAGGCTTGGGTTCCCGCTACGAGCCGAGTAGTGAGTGGAGTGCATTGCGCGCGCACTTACAAACAAGTGGACGTATCATGATGTACGGTTGGTGCCACTGAACTGTTGCCTTCTGACAGCAACCACGTGACCATCCTTTCTCTGTCTTCTCGCTTTTGGGACGTTTTGGCGCGCAAACTATCTTCATTTCGTATTATACACTTGGTCATGTTCTACTGTAAAGCACAGAACATTCGGACCATTCTTTTACATATCATAGTCCATATGGCATTTAGCTTAGTTGTACTCTGACTTTTCTTTGGCACTACGCAACTCACATTGCTAACCTATGGCTTTTAAGTCACTAATTTTGGTGGAGAAAAAATACCAAACAATCTAACCGAGTTATCCAAGAATTATTATAAAGATAGTTAATCGAAACAACAAAAATTCAAATTGCTAACTATAGTTTGGTGCGAATGAACTGCCATCTATGGAATTAAAATAGAACTATGATTCAAATAAAGGGTTGCCATTTCATTTGAGAAACTAACCGATACAATCCTCAATTATCTCGTTTGATCAATGCTTGCTTTGTTTGGTATGTCGATTGTGTCCATCTGTGCAATTTGGCCAGACTAGTGTCACGCAGCCAAATAAAAAAAACCAATTAGTGCGAGCAATGCAATTATTGTTGATAATTATCTACACCGAGAGCTCATGTTCTCAGCAGTTCAAAGCGAAGCACGTGCATTTTGATTGTTTTCCGACATCGCTCGTTATCTTTGCTCTTTTCATCTGGCCTCCTTGATCTGAGACTTCATTGAACATCATCAACAACAACATCGAACATGATATTGTGCTAAGCAGAGGATTAAATCAAGTCTGATCACAATAGTTGTAATTAGATTTAGGTGCGACTAACAAAGTAGAGCACACCGAGCCGAGTGATTAGGTCACTGGTGACGACTCGATAACGGGCCAATGGTGGCAATTGCTTTTAGCGTTCAGTGAGGCATCGCCGTTGGCTGGCGTGAAGGCTCAATGCTGGCTGGCTGCGGTGGACGAATACCGACGGAGTGGTACTGTGGGAGATGTCCGTTGCAGTACAGGTAGAATTACTGCCTGTCAGACCGATCTACCTGCCTGGGACAAGTGACAGCTCGGCGGATATTCTCGTGGGGCGTTGCACAACGAGTGCAGGAGGAGCCATTTGAACGATGGTCGATGGCTTGCGTGCCATCATCTTGTGATGCTGATGAATGCATTCATATGATTGTGCCTGTACTGGACTTGCAGGCTCCTGCTCGGATAAGTGACTCGCAGGTTAGCTGTGCAAAGTGCTCGGTCTCAGTGACCAACAGCCAGTCCGGACTGCTGCTGCTGGCTCGACTGCTTTCGTTGCCTTCGTGCCTCACTCCTCGATCGGTCGTCCTCTCATCGCAATTGTCTTGCTCGTGGCAAACTGTTATGCCAACTGCTCTTCACCCAGGCGCATCACTCATTAGACACCGTGCACCAATCAAGTCACAACAGTGATCATCTGTCTCCATTCCTGACACCTGTTTGACCAAATCGAACCGACCTCTAAGCCATTGCCACACAACAGGCAGATTGCTTCATTTGTTTTTGCTGATGTGCAACACAACCCATAAACTTTTATTGTCATGTAAAACTGGTCATCATCCTATTTTCTTCCTTGTATTCATTTAACCGACACACTTCTATGCACTTCCGAATTTAGCAGACCACACCGAATTAATATTATCACTAGTGTACAACTTCTTTATCTACTTTTTGAGCCTCATCATGTACCATTGAATTACCAATGGAGACTTTACGTGGAATCATCCCGAGTGTTCCTACAGAAACGGTCGAATTCACCAAAGCTTGTCCACAGAAGTGGAAGTGTGACAAATGTGGCGTCATCACAGGCACTCTCTGGCGTTCGAGTTCGGCCATCACCAATGGCTATGGGTCGCACCTAAATGGTTCCTTAGCAACATCAAACGCGAGCTCTTCTCTTGTGCCTTACTGTGCTCATCGCTTTTGTGGCCAATGTTTGGAAACTATCTTTTTGGGCATTCAATCTGTGGCCAAGTGTCCCTTGGACACGGTAACAATCTACAAAAAGCAGGTAACCCATCAAACAATCGACCATTAGTCACGGACAATTTATCACTATCATTCGAGCACATCACTAGCGATCATTTATGATGATTCTTATAAAAGCAATAACAGCCAATGGCCATTCATATTGAAACTGTAGTTTACTGGCATGTGCACATAATTTTTCTATAATTTAAATAGTAGAGCAATTTTTGAGTAAGATATTTTATCGATGAATTAGGCAGTCACAGTTGTCAGTAGTGCTAATTACAAATAACCAACAAGTGCATAATTGCATTTGGACTTTATTTAGTCGCTTACAATGCGTTATTTGCAGTGACTGTCTAATGATGGTGTTGATTGATTTTGCTGCTGTCATGGTGTCTAGTCGGTATCTAGGCGTCGATATTTGATGCACGAGGTAATTTACTGGTCAATAAGTATACGGTACATCATACACCGTTCGATAGGTTGCTTGCTCATAGACAAGGTGAAAATGCACATTTGGCTGTTCTTGTTCTATCACCAATGTTCAGCCCCACTGACAACTTTGTCTCTCTCCTCGCAGATGATTGAGTCTGTGGCCAATGTGGACAATATTTTATCTCAAGAAGTGTATTGTTCGCACAAAAGTCGAGGATGCCGCAAGACAATCTTCTTGTCCGAACTAGAGGTGAGTTCTCCTTCTCGGCTGTCCGGCTGACCCAAATGTAAAGTGTCTGTGTGGGCACTTGATTTGTGCCACAAGTGGCACTCCACAAGATCCAAATGTTCGAATGAGTGTAACAGTCTCTAATCGGTTTAACTGTTCTCTTCGAGTAGACTCATCTCAAGTCTTGTCTTTACGGTCTAGTCCACTGTCCCCTGAAGTGCGGCCAAGGTGTCACAATAAAGTCCCTGCCCAACCACATGGCCACAGAGTGTCCACGCAGAGTAATATCGTGCGATTATTGCGAGGAAGACATCGTGCTCGAGTCGAAGGTTGAACACGAGAACGTATGTCCAAAGAAGCCTGTAGTATGCAGCTACTGCAAAAACAAATCGCTACTTAGAGGCGAATTAAAGGAACACTTAGAAAAATGCGAATTGAAACCTCGAAATTGTAAACTGATACCTCTAGGGTGCAAGTTCTCGGTATAATAATCCCACAACTGAACAACAAATCTAATTACCATATTACATTTTAGGGCACTCAGGCCGAAGTAGAGAAGCATGAGTCGGAATGGACTACTCACATGGACATTTTTGTGAAGAACCTTCTTCACACAGGCACCATTACGCAAGTATGTTTATCTACTGGACCTATTGGAATAATCAATTAACTTTTCTACCTTTACCAACTATAGGACAAGCCCAAAAATCGACTTGCAGATGTTGTGAACATTGTTAAAAACTTGAATGCCGAAAATGCAGAACTAATGGATCGCGTCAATGAGCTTACTGAGAAGGTGGAACAGCTCGAAGAGAGCAATCGACGGCTAAACGATAAACTAAACAAGTACGAGACTGTCCAGAAAGCGGACATCGCTTCCATTCGGACTGTAATTGAGCTGATGAGGAAGGAACTCGAGGTAACGAATAATGCCATTCTGCTTGAACTCCATTCCTTTTTACCTGAAAGCGCTTGAAAAACATTCATTTAATTGATTAATTTAGAACTTCAAACTAGAATTCGCCAGAGCCAGAGAGGAGGACGAGGAGTCCGAAGTGTGACACCCGATTTTACCGAGCTTTCTTGTGAACCAGAAAATTTCTCCACTTGAGCACACGTCGCTAGTCCGAGAGTCCATATGACTAACAGAACTCCTGTTTGGACTGACACAACTGCCTACTGTTTGGCCCTTGGGGATGGCCCTGTGTGACTGCCGATATGGTGCCAAACTGCCAAAACAAAGTGCAATGTTCTAGGTCAACGCAAAGGTTTTCCCGTACTTTTGCTGCCATTTGCTAGAATAAGAGAAGCCATTACTGTAACGTGTTTTGAGGATGCTGTGTGAACCAAATAATTGTTCTAGTCAATCACTCTCCAGCACTTCAATTTACTAATGTCTTAAACGACACTGGACCACCAGTAGCTGATGCTCACACAGATGTCAGCTGTGAATGGTTTGCTGTAAATGGACACTGAATTGTAATGATCGATCGAATGAATGAGTAAATAAATCATAGCAAACGTGTGGAGCACGTTTTGTCTTTCACTTGGCGCTATCAAGCCATTGTTATCCACTCAATGGCCACCAAATGCGCTAATTAATGACTCTCGGTGCACCAACACCGAAACCAATTGAGCAAACAGCTGCTTTTCCGTTGCACCTTTTCTCTGTCGGTCGAGCAACTAGGAAAGCACTAGCGTCATAAAGCGTCTTGAAGACAGCTTCCTAATAATGCAGCTCCAGTAAAGGCCTTTCCCGTTTTTTGGCAAGTTTGTCTTGTATATTGAATCATCATTGCATATCAAGAACTTATTTCAATGCCATTTTGATCAATTAAAGGTTCTTTAATGAGAGCGTTCATTAATGTGTTGGCTCAGTGGTCTAGGGGTATGATTTTCGCTTAGGGTGCGAGAGGTCCCGGGTTCAAATCCCGGCTGAGCCCAAAATTTTTTTGTAATTTAATTTCAATTTTAATTTACTTTTTAATTCTATCAATTTCTCAGAATGGAGTTTATATCGTTCTGTTAATTTGTAATTGAACATTAGTTGCAATTGTTCCTTTGCGATTCATGACGTACTTCAGTTTTTTATAACTTACTTGTTCCTACTCTACTTATTAGCTTTCGTATGTAAATAAATCTAGCATGGAATATATATTCAATAAATAAACAAATGATTTGTATCTATGAAAGAAATATGCTTAAATTAAATAATTTAATTAATTATTTATTATTTATTATGCTTCGGATTGAAATATTGCAAATATTTATTTGTTATGGAAACGTGTTCTACAGCAACTGATCAGTTACCAATGATATGCCTTGAACATAGACAGTCAAAATGTCAAATGTACAAACTGTAAACAGTATTTTTAAAATCTATGTCATATCATAAACGTCATCGCATTACTGCATTTGTGAACTGGACGCGTTACCATCGACATCGGCTAAGTAGCAAACTGACGTGGCCGTACATTTGTGTTGCTCTCATCTGTTTTGTTTTCTTGTCGTCTACCGGTCCATTTGCAATCTTAATTTGAAATCATGGTTAGACTTAGCTTAATTATTAAATTTAAATGATAATAATATAATAATTTCATTTTTAGGTTTTACTGGCAAGTGCTGTTGTTTCCAAACAAAATGGCAAAATTTTGCTTTCGAGACAATTTGTCGAAATGTCCCGATCACGTATTGAAGGTTTGTTTCATATATCAAGTCTGTTATTTTAGTATTAAATTTAATTTAATTTTGTAGGTGTCTTGACTGCTTTTTCTAAGCTCATAACTAAGGATAAACAGCACACTTTTATTGAAACCGATACCGTAATTTTCAATTATTTGTGTTGATTGATAATTGCTTACATTCGTGTAAATTTCAGGTCAGATATGTGTATCAAGCTTTGATGGATAAACTATATTGTGTCCTTATTACAACCAAAACTTCAAATATCCTTGAGGATTTAGAAACTCTTCGATTATTTGTTCGAGTTATCAACGAATACACTACAACAAGCAAAAACTCTTCCGACGAGCAAGCAATCATAGATAATGCATTTACTTTGTTGTTTGCCTTTGATGAAATTGTTGCTTTGGGGTACCGAGAGAATGTCAACATGTCACAAGTTCGTACTTTCATTGAAATGGATTCTCACGAAGAACGGGTCTTCGAAGCAGTACGCAAAACACAAGAGCGAGATGCCAAGCAAAAGATGCGCGAAAAAGCTAAGGAACTCAGTCGTATGCAACGAACCCAACAAATCGAACGTACTCGAGGTTCTGGAATCGGCAGTGGAAGCGGTTCTGGTAATATATCATTCCCTGGAATCAGCTCTTCTAATTCATCATCGTTCGATAACAACAAATATGAAAATAATAGAAATATCAGTTCTTCTATCAACCAGACTAGCTCTATTTCTAAATCTAGGGTATGGTATTATTATTTAATTTTTACACTTTATTAATGTTTATTATTATTTTAGGGGCCATCTAAAGCTCTTAAGTTGGGATCAAAAAATCAAAGCCTATTTGCACCTCCGGCTGAAGAACAGCTAACAACTGAGCTCAAGCAAGAATCTAAAGCTGTAACACAGAATTTTGCAAATGACCCTGTGCAAATATCCATTGAGGAACATTTGAATGTTGAAGTTTCTCGAGATGGTGCTGTGCGTTCTTCTGAATTAACTGGCGTGGTATTGATTTTAATTCAAGAAGAGCAATTTTGCAAAGTTAAATTTGTAATAGATTGTGAAGATGCAGAGAATGTTCAAATTCAAGTACGCATTTAATGTATTGGATTGTATTGGTTTATTTTATTTTTTATTTTAGAGTCATCCAAATGTAGATAAAGAATTGTTTCGACAACAAGGATTAATCACGCTTCGACAAAAAGCTTTTCCTGTTAACTCTAGTGTAGGAGTTCTTAAATATCGCCGAATCAGTCCATCAGGTATGTGGTCTATGATGCAAATTAAGAGTTCACAAAATTTTTGTTTATAGGACGAGATTGGCCGCCACTTATTCTGAATTGTTGGCCAAACGGAAATAATTGTAATTTGGAATTAATTGCAAATAAGTCTCTATCAGAAGTGTCAATTTCAATCCCGTAAGCGCAATTCAATCCTTGTTGGTGTTTTAATTAATTATTATTTGTGGCAGATGTCCATCACAACCAACCGTCAATGAATGCACTGATGGCGATTACACATATAAACGAGGTTTTCTCGTCTGGAACATATCTGTTATTTCACCTGACACAAAATCTGCAACTATTGATTTTGATCTTTCTGCGCCTCTTAACAACGACGATTTTTTCCCCATTAGCTGCACGTTTAATTCTACGCAAAATTTGGCCGGACTAATTGTAAGTTGTAATTTCTTTGCACCTGCTCAACAGCATGTTGAATGCAATATATGTATTTTAGTAAGCGTTTTTCTAATTGGTATCCTGTTTCTTTAGATCAAAGAAGTATTAGATGATGATGTCGATGATGTGAAATGGACTCTTGAATCAAAGTTGAACGTTGACAAATACCAGATTGTTTAATTTTATTATTTTTTTACAGTTGACAGAATGCACTTTGCGAACTAATAACAATTATATTTATATTTTTTTCTAATTGTAGTTTATGAATAAAATTACAACATATTTATCGCACGTGTACTGCATGAAACCAACCGAATGGGATGCCAGAACGGCACAGAATGGCTGGTGGAACTATCGCTTCTGCGCATTATCGGTTATAAACTAATTGGTAGAAGTATGGGCAAAGCATCTTCGGATGCGGCTGTATCGGTTGGCGCTGTGGAACTAAATTGGAGTGAGTCTGGCTGTGGTGTCTGGTTACGGACATTTGTTCGCTTGCACTGGCACGCAGTTTTTCTTGGTGCAGTTTTCGAATGCATCTTCGAGCCGCTTTCCGCGCTCGGATCGTGCCAGACAGTCCGCGAATCGAGAGAGCCGAATCGAGCAGTGCAAAACTAAGGCTGTTCGTTGTCTGCTACTGCATTCGTGCAGTCTACAGCTGCGAGAGGCAAGTGAGCAAGTAAGCTCTACTGCCCGTCTTACTTGAATGTGGGCCCTTTTCCACTTGGAGACCATCAATCTCTAACGATCTTTTGCCACAATCTCACTGACTGCAGAATAGAGTCATCGAAAATCGGCACAGACAGCGAAATGTCTTTAGCGAACTCCTCAGCCAGAAATAACCAACTGTGAAGAACGTAACCTGAACAGCAATGCAATTGATTCCATTCTTTTCCACTTTGCATTTCTTGTATACACTTACTCGACTGTTCTAGGCATTCTTGATGAACCTGTCTGTTCCATTTGGTCATATGCGAATATTTTTTTCAAATGGAAGACCAGTTCAACCGGCTGTTCCTGAAAGCTGCTAATGTCGATTGGAAATATCTGGTCTATTTGTTTTGATCTTTCAGAACTCAATTTCTTCCATCTATTTGTCCGTGTTATTATACATCAGTGAATTAAATTCTACGATTTTGTTTTATTTCAACTACCAGCCACGTTTAATATTAATAAATGACAATTGAAACCAATAAGATGGGGTATGTTTCGTTGAATTATATTTGCATTTTGTTTTTAAAATAGATGGCTATTAAAGATGGTTTCATTTAAGCATTTTTATCATTGATATAACTTAGTTTTTGTTGTTTATCATTTTTAATAAATTTGTAGTTTTGATTATGACATTAGACTATAAATTAAATATTAATCAAAATTGAATTTATTTAACCAAACAGCGAAACGCCCATTTTCTCCACAAAAGCTCATGTCTTTCACATTGATCCTCAAACCAAACGATCTTGGATTCCCGCAAGTGCGACCGCAGTTAATATAAACTTCTTTTATGATCCCACTCGGAATTTGTATCGAATTATTAGCGTAGAAGGACAAAAGGTATTGAATGGAGCACAATTGAATAAATCCATTATACTATTGAATTATCTATCTATAGGCGGTGATCAACAGCACAATAACTCCAAATATGACTTTTACAAAGACCTCACAAAAATTTGGTCAGTGGTCTGATATTCGTGCAAACACAGTTTACGGACTTGGATTTTCCTCAGAACCTGAATTAAATAAAGTGAGTTCAAAATATTGTTTTTTAACTTGTATAATTGTGGGTTTCTCACTCTTATTGTAGTTCATTGAGAAATTTCAAGAAGTGAAAGAAGCCACTCGCAGTTCTCAGTCAAAGTCACAAATTCAACATAATGGAAACATTTCTATTAGCAGTTCTTTATCTGCTCGAGATTCGCCACGTCTGCCGTCAGATTTACAAAATGATATTTTGCTTCCAGGTAACTAATTGATTGATTTGAATCCATATATTTATTGTTTGCATTGTTTTTAGGATCTCTTTTACCTCATCAACGAAGCCAGAGTTTATCTGGACTTCAAGCCAAAGTATGCATATCTTTTTTTTATCACAAAGTTTCATTGATTTTTTGTTGTCTCCGGTTAGCATTTGACGGATAGTCCTAAATATAATACCAAAGATAAACATGTATCATCTATTACACTTCCTCAATCTTCTACCGAGGCCCAACTTCGGTATGAAAATGATAGACTTAAACTAGCTCTTGCTCAAAGGTACTTATAGTTTATAAATGTATTTTTACTTAACTATTTTTTATCTTTCTTAAGCTCTACCAATGCCAAAAAGTGGGAAATTGAACTACAAACTTTGAAAAGCAATAATACTCGACTAACAAATGCTTTACAAGAGTCAACGGCAAATGTTGAAGAATGGAAGAGACAACTTCAATCGTTAAAGGACGAAAACACCAAAATGAAGCACAAAGTATATAATATATAAATTATTTTATAAAGTGATTTTTGTAATCTAAATGCTTTTTCCAAAGATTGTTGAACTTGAAGCAATTCATGGCAATCCTGAAGCAATTGCCGAATTACGCAAAGAGATAAATCATTTGCGTTCCAATAGTGAAAATGTAGAGGTTGAACTTAAACAAAGAGACTGTGAAGTTGAGTTGCTTAAAAAGCGATTAGATGAACAGTGCCAAATATATGGGTCATCGAATCAAAAGGTCGACGACAAAATCAAAGTACAGTAACATTCGGTCAAATAACTGCTGCCGTACAAAAGTGCTAATTCGTGTTCATTCGATCAGGTACTGCTGAATGACAATGAAAGTTTACGCCAACAGTTGAGTCGCCTGTCGATTGATAACAGTGACAGTTTCAAAGTGGGTGACAAAACCTACAAGAATTTATTTGAACAACTGAATCATCGATTTGCACAAAATATTCAAGATTTACGTTCAATTCAACAAGAATTTTCCTCTTTGCTCAACTCGTCTTGATTGTGAATAACTGTTTGAATTGTTTATCAAGCTGCAGCTGCATCATTGCCTGTTTCAGACTGTCTCGGTTGCATTCGTCACAACTGTTGCTTTGTTGTCAGTTCAATATCCTTAGTATTATTGCAATGAATTGTTTTGTTTCCTTTTGTTGATTTTGTTTTCCTCAGTTTTGCAGTTCCAAGTTTTATGTTTTAGTTTGATATTTTTATTAAATTGATTCATTATGATATGATTTATTTACCAAATGATTAAGAGGCATTTAGATCGAACCAATACTGGCCCAGATTGCAAATCAACAGTTTTAAGCGAACGCGTGATATTATTCAATAGATATAATTAAAAATTCTGGCGTATGCTATAGCAAATTGATCGATGCATGTTTTTCCTTGGTTTGTACATCAGTTTACTACTTTTTAGGAAGTACTTTATAAATTTTACTTTAATCTGGATGTCATCAGATGCATAATGGCTTACTGATAATTGATATTCACGTTAACAAACCGTGCACAGAATGCTTCAATTGCGAAAAGACCGATGAAGCACAAAAATTTGTATATTTGAAAATGCAATGCAAAAGTTAAATGATTTATCAATGCAATGACCTTTTCACCGACTGAGAAAAATATAAAATAATTTTCTATTTCATTGTGGCTAAATTGAATTTGCATTCCCATTTCCATGTAGGAATTGACTAAAGTTCATTTGCTAGAAGCATTTGAATTACTTCCAATCGATTGTTTATTACCGTTATTTCATTGTAGTCCCGATTATGCAATATATTTCAAATGTTATACCAATGTAAAGTTTACAATTGTAATAAAGACTTAGTTTCATTTAAAACTACGGCTTTATTTTGTATTTTGTAACTTTAATTTGGTTGGAATTGTTTTGTAAACTTATTGTCTCCCCCGCCCGCCAAGACAATTGTTTTATAGTTAAAGATAATCGACCAATTTATTTCAAATTGTCAAACAAGAATAATTTATTCTATATATTTGCACATTTTAGTGACAAATTAACAAAACAGGAAAATATTCAATACCAAATAGACCAAGAGAAACAAACCCAATTGATGCTTGGCTTATATTTTCCAAGTCAATAAAAAGCCAAGTCCAAATTTGTGCAAAAAGTGTTATACAGACAGGGAATATTCAAGTAGAATAGAATTCCCAGAAGATAGATTGCACAGAAATGAGAAAGCACAATAAAAAAAATATTTAAGACTTAAAATGGAGCATCAAACAATTTTTTGGTTCACTTCTTTTTCCATTTGCCGATGAAAATGCGTTTGATTGTCTCGTTAATATTTAAGCCCGAATTTGAGGATTTCCAACATTTGCAGCTACCATTGACCAAGAACCAATCGTAATAGACCCTCACAATATAACATCCAATTTTATCGTATCCATCACAATGTTTCTTCTCTGAGTTCTCATCTTGATCAGGATCGGAATCTGGGCTAGTTGAGCCTTTTTCGATTACAGCCCGTGCTCTCCTACCGAGCAACTCCATGTTTTGTAGTGCCTGTGGATCGTTTCGTTTAAGCATACTTGCCAATGCATTTAGATCAAATTTGTTCGAAGAATGACTTCCCAAAGGTTGGTTTGGTCGTTTATTTACTTGATTATGATTGCTATTAATTACTTGGTAAGATTGTGTTTGATGTGGTGCTGCTTGTGGCTGAGCTTGTTGCATCTGTTGTTTGTATAACATGGGCATTATTTGGTTGGCGGGAAAATATACGTTTGGGTAGAAGATTTCGGCCACCAATAAGCTGACCCATCTAAGAGCATTCAATCCCATTAGTCAATCAGTTACATTCATTTTCATTAATACCTTGGAGATTCCCTGCAGGTTCCCTCAATCAAATCGCATTTGGGTTTGCTGCAAGACAGACATAAAAACAGAACTAGAGTAAACGAACAACACGATTTTTGAAGAACTCACGAACAAGTAGTCTGTTGAACAGTTTGAGTAAAATATCTACATACAAAATTGTTTAAAAAGAGTCTGTTTGAGCAACTAACATACCCTTCGTTGGGAATTTGTACAACATATTTCCAGACACCTTGATAGTTACGAGCATAAGTAGGAGAGATGTACTCTTCGGTTGAACTGCACGGAGTTTGTGGCTTTTCGGGTCCTTCTGGCAGGTAGTCCTCTGGTTCAGATGGAGTTTTGCGTTTGGTTGCATATTTTGGTGTTTGAAGGCTTTGAATATAGTCTATAATGGACAATAAGGGACTATAAAGATTTGATGGTTCGCTAGTAGGTGGCTTTGGCGAATTTGTTCCAGAAATTGGGTCACTAATGGACGAAACTGAAGACAAAAGTTGAGATATCCCAAATTTATTGTTGTTTGAGTTACGATTTGATTCATTCTGACTCAATTGACTATATTGGTCCAACAGGGAAACTATGTTATTTGTACTAGCCACATTACCCACTGCAGACACTATGTTACTTAGAAAAGACTTTGAAAAGAGACCTTCTTCTTTTAAGGACTCCAAAGCCTGGCATATTCTTTAAAAGAAAGTAAAACTGTTAACACATTGCCTAACTTGTTGAATTAATTGTCTTACACATTTCCTTCGCATTGGTTGTGTCGCGACAACTTGCTGCTGTTAGTCTCTTTTCTTTCGACTTCAGGCAGGGTAAAGTTATCAGTAGTGCTATGGCTTCCTTTATTTGCGGGTTGATAGCTTTCAGAATAATTGGCTACTTGGCGCTTATAACGTTTTGAATTACTAAACAAAATAAACATAAATTAAAAATTAAAATATATTACAAACACTTACTTTTCAAAAAATTCAGATGGTTTTACAAAGCGGGCCACCTTGGGAATAGAGTCAATTTCCTCTTTTAAATGTGGCAAAGTTTTTGATAAAAATTGAAGGGTTTTGTTCTTGATCAAATCACTATAAATGAATTATATAAGCGGGACAAATAAAAATGGATGTATCATACAATGGATATGGTTGTCCGTGTAAATACTGGCCCATAGGGTTGCGAGGAATAAAACCAATATTAAGATCGCCACATAAATTGTTCTTTGAAATGAAGCCGTTGAAATCTTTTAATCCTGATTGATTGAGTTATAATATGTTAGTAAAGCGCAAACAATCAAACAAATACCTGTACAATCATCTGAGATGGGGACATATGGCGGTTTGCGAATTTTGGGCGGTTTCAAGTTAGGTGGCGCTCTAGCGAAAACATAGTAGCCATTGGGCAATTGTTGCTCATTTGGCAATGGGTCACTCGTCACAGCGTTCACTATGTGAACGGACCACACTACCGTTAGTCCAAAGAGAATCAACTTCGGCATTAATCGGCGATGAAAGGACCCTCGTCCTGAATAAATTGTTCCAGAGAGCGAGCTTCTCTTTGAATTCATTCTCAATGATCAAATCGTCAAAAATGTTCAATTTTGCTCTAATGGTGGCTCCAGACTTGGTGGCTCGTCACAAACGACTATTGCCGTGAAAACGACTTCCTCAGTGGAAAGCGTTCAACAAGCAAATCACTGGTAGACACGACCCTCTGCATTTTGGTAGCCTGCTGTTGGACACCGCACCAACCTTCAGTGACTATGCAATCAGTGGGACAGACCCCCTCTAATAGTTGTGGCCATTGGTGTGAAAGAAACAGGAAACGAAATACAGTTAGAATGCACAGAATGCTGATGCGGTCGGGCAAGTCGACGAACGAACTTGACCTTGGTAGGTCGTGCGCCGAAAGTAGATTTGCCGGCTAGCGAATCAGTAGAACTGGCCGCCTTTCTGGTCAGTGCTACTCTCTTGTCCAATTTGTGCACCGCTTGCACACAAACCGAGGTGGTAATGGGTGAGGGATGCCATTCACTGAGTGACCATTTCAATTTTAGTAAAGAACATGTCATGTCAGCATTGATTAAGAAGGCTTTTATTACTCGGTAATGTATTAAGCATAATTTGGCATTTCTGCACATGTGTCGGTTGATTGGACTTAAATACACAATTCTCCATTGTAATACAAATACAAAATACATATCTTACAAATGGCTCATCAAGTAGAGAGCAGTCGATGTTCATTATATTGTCAATTAGTGAAAAGTAAACAAAATTAAATTGACAGCTGTAGAGTGTTCAATAAATTAGAAAATCGCCTATAATGCAACAACCAAAAGCCGTTAACATCAATTTGAGGCAGGTTTAGTCCGTATAATACAAAAATACTTTACGACCAAAAGATGAGGTTGGTGAGGATAATGTGACTGATGAATCGGTGATAGATTTGATAGAAAATAATGACATTAACCGTTAATCAATGAAATTGTTCGGCAACAAAATCGGTTATGAGACAGATTACATTTCACTTAATGAACGACTCAATCCATTCAATCAGGTGGTCTCCAATAAGTACATCTAATTAATGACATAATGTCAAAAATTAAAAAAAATAAATCAACAATGAAAATGTGCTGAGGACGTGAGATTACAGAAAGGTAGTTAAATTGGCCTCTTTGACTAACAATTCGGATGATAACAGGGCTGAGAACAGATACCCATTGATGTTCGAAACAATGTCACAATTAGCGTTGCGTGCTTTAGTACTGAAAAATGAAGCAATCGAGTGTAACGGGTGTATTCCCTTAGTAGGCATAGGGACCCATCCCGTACTGTGAACCATGGTAGGTGTAGGGACCGGGGTAAGCATAAGCATAGTTCAATCCATATGGACTTCGTTTATCTGGGTAAACAGGCATCAGGTATTGCATGTTTTTGGTCTGTTCGAGACGTTTCTCGCTGCGAATGCAACGAGCAGATGACAAAAACATAATCGAAGCAATCAACAATTGACTAATGCCAATCCAAGCAATAATATACGACCAGCCATAGTAGAATTCCGTCACTCCAGGATGTTTGAGAACCTATAAACGAAACTATAAGAACGAAAATTCTTAAAAAATGCCTGATAATTACATCTGGCCAGGAAGAATACGAATATTCATCTTTTAGCTTGTGATGATCGTAAAATTGAACAGCATGCCACAATCCCATTGCTCCAGCTTCCATTAAAGCTACAATGATAAGATAAAATAATTAGAATAATTAAATTGAAATTATAAACTGAATACATTGAATAAAAGTACATTGTCAGTATAAACCACAATTATAACAACAAATTTAAAAGTTTTTCTTTCGGTTTCCTTACATTGCAAAAGTAATTATAGTCATTCATAGTTTAGTATGTATAATATTGCATAGACTTAACAACTTTTAATGACTACCAATGATCACTGATCACAAAAGAAAAAATACTTACAAGCAAATAGTTGCAGCAAGCCAGTTGAGACAAGATTAGCATGAGATCGCTTCCAGCAGCCTATAGACAAAAGGAGACTCTAATTAAACAGTGGACAGTTTGCAGTAATAAAGGAGTGACAATAATAATAACACTCATAATAAAAAGACGACCAGACCTATAACTAAACTTCAACCTATCACTAAATCAATAGTTTGATTAATCAACGCTAAAGTAAATTACTAATAGTTTCAAGCTTTGACTTGTTCAAATTACAATTCACTTACCCGCGATACCAGTGAAGAAAGAGAGAAATATGAGGAAAAAAGCCATGATGTACAGAGCCGCCACCGAACGAGCCATGTCTGCCACGGGAGATTGTTACAAACTCAGATTAGTAAAAGTCAAGTATGAAATGAATTGAAGCCATTGCCAAAAGTGAAAGATAATGCCTGAATTCGAAAGCATCGAATCTCTCAAATTCAGTAACGTCATTGGACACACAAATGAATTAATTGATCATGCCAAGACAAATTATCAAACTAGTGGTGAAAGCAGTTGATGTTGAGGGCAGTTTGTTTGCCCAGATAGTCAAACAAACCTATTCTGCAATGAGCCAATCGATCTATAAATACCACATTACAAGTTAGTAATTGGACCAAATTGAGAAATCAATCAATGCTGCTGCGCGACAAAAATAGATTCTCAAAAGTGAGAGCAAAATGATAGTAATTGCAATAATAATAATATACTAGTAATTTGCATTTGCACACAAATTTTCTGGCAAATCGAGTTTAAAAGAGGGAACACAGATAGATTGTTGGTAGCCAATCGATTGAACTGAATGGAGTGATCAAACATTTCGGGTGAACACTGTTCGCCACCAAAGTACAACTTCCAAGTCGTTCTGTGGAACTTTGAGTTGCATTGGTTAAGCTTTGAAGTTAAGAGCATAACAAAGGCAAACATATTCGATTCGCGTCTAATGTGTCTCCTGCCAACAATAAGTAACACAAAAGAATATAGGAAATTGTCGTAGCTGTCAATGAGATGATCATCGTGATCGTATGTAGCGTCGGTGTAATTGTTTCATTCAACAAAGGCCCACACCAGACGATTTGATATAGCAAATTGTCCATTAACATATTATTGTCAGTTGGCCATTATTTGCAGCGTCACAAGTATCACTTGTGGTATGGCACACCACCGATAGACATAATATGCATCACAAACAACGAACAATTAGAATACATAAAGAGACCTACAATGGAACAGTGAAGCCATTCTATGCTGCAGACACAAGATTTCCATGTCTTACTTTGTGGTTGACACAATTCAGATTGTACATTTGCATGCGACCGTCTGTTCTATATTTAGTGCATTTAGCATGGCTTAATGTAGTTAGTGCACTGAATGTTCGCTGCACATATAGACACACATTAACGCTACCTTCAATTATGGACAATTCAATTAAGCAGCATAAGTCGAAATCGCAAAGCAAACCGATAACTTAGTGAATATTTATACATTTACCTCTCGATAACCGTAAATGCAATGCTCAATATCGAAGAGATGCTTTCCGACAAGGAAAGTTATTTTTGACCGAACAAATTAGCTTCTCACAATAAAACTGTTTAACTAATTCATTGATAGTTCAAACAAAAACTCGTGGGCCCGCTTGTTGGTTGATTGACTTACAATGGCGACATATCATGAATAGAAGGTGATACTACTGAACGAAATGTCCATTTGATAGTAATCAGTGGCGACCGTAAGTTGAGTCAGGATGGAAGTTTAGTAGATGCACCTAAAACAACTATTCTGGAGAAGCTTCAAATGACTTCTTAACTTTGCTGAACACAAAAGTGGCTAGTAATGTATCGAGTAGATTTCCTTTTGGCAATGGTAACAATTGGTCTAGCACGTCGAAATACTCACGAAGTCGTTCCCATCGCATATCGGAAAAGCTGTCCGACTCTTTGTTCTCAGGAATGTAGTAGTCGATGTTGAAACATTCGGTTTGCGTCGGTGAGAGGTATGTTTGCACTAAACAAACGAAAAGAAAGTACTATTAGTGAGTGGAATAATCAAATGTAATTTGAAAGCAAATGATAAAAATTATAATTTTAATAGAACACAGTCATCACCGATCAACGACGATCAATCCTGAACTAAATAAGTACCGTAACAACTAGGGATTTGGCACTAAATCGAAAGTTGGGAATTTGTGCTATTCTGCTGTTTGCCCTGATTCATCCAAGAAAAATTCCATTTGGTTGTAACTTCAGTTTTGTCAGTTGCTTTTTATCTATGTCCATCATTTAGAGAAGTGAAGAGTGCACATTCAAGCAATATTTGCTTGAATTGTACTCAACATAACACAACACTGGCCAATCTAATTGTCTTGTTAAATATTCATTATGCTCTGATTAAATGAAGCAATCGAAAGCAGTAGATGCACTTGACATTAAGTACAATGAGATGTCAGTTTCGTAATGTGGCGGTGGTCAATAATGAGCTCAACTAAACTCTGTATAGCCCAGATAGCAAACGAATTTGCCGATCATGGCGGCAAATATGTTTCCCTATAGGGATATATTAGGCAATTCTATGCTCACTTGTAACTATCCATACAAGTCATGCCAAATAACTTGTCAGTCTATGTACTCGATCTATTCTGCCAACAACAATAGGTCACAGCCAGTTGACAGCACAAAATGACAATTAGGCAGCTGACAGCAGGAAGAGGCAAATGCGGCAGCCATTAAAGTGACTTGCAGGCCTATTCGTTACTATTGAATCACCTGATTGTGTTTCCTTCTGACCAATATCGCATTGGTTCAATGGCAGGCCATTGGCAGCTCACAAACAGACGGCAAATGACTTGCTAGTTTGGTCCAACAAAATATACACTTGTCTGATGTAGTTATCCAGCTGTTTCACTTGACATAGTGAAATTCTGGCTTGATCACTAAACTATGATCGATCAATGGAAAAGATAAATAGCGAGTCATCGTTGTTGACACCATATAAGAGAATTACATTCGAGCAGTGCCACTGGCCAAGTTATCTCAGCTGTCTATTTGCCTATGATTGATCTCGCATGTTGCGTCATGTGCACTCGTACAATGTACATTGAGTATTGACCAAAAGTGATCGAACTGCACACAAACGATTACGTCCTCGCAACCACCGATCTACATAACACAGAGGGCACCACTTCAGTGGGCCACAATACAGAGAAAAATGTCTCGACAAGTGGCAAACCAGACAATGTCTTCGTTGGTGGAACTGAAAGCCAACTGCCAACTAAGGCATTCCACCAGATAAATGGATTCATAATTGGTGGTGGTGGCGCCGAACTGATGGCCTAGAAATAGCGCGGAGAATGGCCAATAGAAATTATTAATTTTCCAATGCTAATCGACAATTGGCAGGCGCCACTTTCAATAACAATACAAACGACGCTCGTCGTATTCTATTGATAGCGAATAATGCAATAGGCTATTGGCAGCCATGTACACTTTGAAACTGACTTGTGAGCTACTTATTAGGTATTAACCATTAGTGGTAAGCTAAAATTAACAGATCGGTGTAATTGATCGAGTCACTTGAGTTGAACCAATTAATAGACCATTACTGGAGACATCTATAAATAGATCACCAAAATAAGCAAAACAAACACCACAATCCAAAAGCTATGACCTACGATCCTAAGATTACTTTATTGGCAAAACAATGACAAATATTTAGCAAATATCGAGCTAAACCTTTTCGACACAACACTTACACGACCATTTGCATAATCGAGGCGCCTAATTGTGAACTCGACGAGTGCACTCGAGTCAATTCGATCAAGTCGATCATCACACCAACACACGGACAGCAGTGCCCGCTTAGTGTGGCAATGGAGGTGCCACTGAGCTATGCACAGTGTCACCTAAATACTATCCACAAAAGACCTTCATCAGTTAGGTGTATTTTTGGCCCAGTGTAAATAGTCCTAATGAGCACATAAATCAACGTTTCCTGTGGACAGTCAAGCTAAATCTAGTTTGCCATATCGATATCTTGCCTGACCATCAAAGTGGTGACTTGTCGGTGCCCACAGAGTTGGCAATGCTAGTTAGAGGCTAGCGGCACTAGTCTAGTGCACTCGATACACTTGATCATGTCTTGATGCCATTGAGCACCTTGAAGAAAAGGGCAGCAAACTAAACAATCGATTGATTAATGGCCATAACATCGCTTTGATTCGTCTTGCAAGGTCTTCAGTATTGAGAGACTCGGTAATAAATAGTACTTGGAAATGTGCATACTCCGATTGAATAGTTAGAAAAACATTTGCAATTGAAACTATTAACAATGCTGCAAGGAAATGGCAAGTGAGAAGTAGACGTCGCCACATTACCATATATGCACTGGAAAGAAGACACATTACTCAATGAACTTATGTTCCAGGATTCAGCAGATCTGCAGAACCGACCAGAAGTAAAATCCATCAAGATTGATGTAATTGACTGCTGTTCACTGCCAACATTGGCGGGACAAGTGAAGCTTTGCTAACTTGCTTTGTCACAATTATAACTGAAAACAAAGTGAACCAATAGAGAGAAATTGTAAGCATTTTTTGCCACTGCAGACAAACTCGTCGGTGACAAGTTATATTTGGATAGGGACAGATGTGATTAGGACAGCAAAGATATTTCGAACAAGCAGGATCAATCGAAATGTGCTGAACAAATCTTCATTGCGGTCAAATGTTCGAGCTGGCCTGCTGTTTACCTACTAATTTGCAACTTATCAAGTAACGGACAAATACTAGAAATGACAGAAGATAAACAAGTGCAAATGTTCGGAGAATCACTAGATCGACAAGGACAAAATAAACATTATATACCGAAAGAAACTTGCAAACTAGATGTCTACATTAAAGCGGTCAATCTGAAATTTAATTGAAAAGAGAGAAGCCTCAATAGGTTGCAATGAGTTGAGGTAAGGATTATATTAGCCAATGGCCAGCCGATAGAAACATAGGTGATTAAGCGATGCCATTTGGCAAGAGGCAATGATGGAGGCCAAATCGATAAAACAGTGGAGTGGTCTATAACTTAAGTCTGTATATACTTGTAGGTAGGTAACGGTCTACGGCTGGTAGGTATAAGTATTAATTATGGTAAGGTTGGTCAGGGGTCAGATAAATCAAGTGCCAATTAAATTCTTCTATTTCAATGTGCTAACGCAATGAACGCTGCCAAATGACATGGCCACATCAATGCGACCGACAATAACCGGCTCACTGTGCTCGTATTATCATTCTGAGAGGATGCTGCCAAGAGAACGGTAGCTAGAAGGGCACAACTGTGAAGATGGCAGACATCGCATATATAAATAGCCATTCATTAAAACAGGATTTACTCGGGCTAATTTAACATTTGTGTAGCAGGAAGTTCTCTTCTGGTCCCACTTGTTGCGATGACCGGTCAGTGAGTAGCGAGCTAAGTGATGAACTTGTAGTCTAAATACTCAGTGGCAGTAATCAACGAGTTAGCTTCATTAGGTCAACTATCACGTTGAGTGACTCATTGCGCACAAGCAAAGTTCACAATATATTCCAATATCTGTTCAATGATCTGCTAGACACAAAATCACAAAAGGAATCTACAACAATCATAACAAACAATCTACTCAAATTATATCTCAAGTCTATAGTTCAATTCATATCTAAATAATAAAGTAAATCTAATAATTTAGAATATGAAGCCAAATATATCCAACCAAAAAAGCTTCTCATAATAGAAAATGATAATTTAATATGAGAATAGTTGACAATTTTAAATAGTAAAAGTAAACAAAAAGTTCTTACGTTCTTTTGGTTTCTTATCTGCGAAGCACACTCTGAATAATCCTTCGTCACGAGAATAGTATAGATAGTTGGAGTCAAAATCGGAAGGCATTCCACCCATAGATTCCAGGTAGAGTTTAGTCTTGTTGACATCAACTCGAATTTCGTACCAGTTGTCGGTACTAAATCCGATGGCCAAACAAGCCACGGCCACAACGGACAACACTGTTGCAATGGACAACGTTACTGCTGAACACGACATTTTGAGCGAATTTAGTGATGAGATGCTGGGGACAACACAAATGAGGTTTGATTGAAGTTGACACAGAGAATGGAACGTTACACTGGAACAGTGACCATTCTAGGCCGTGGAGAGCAGACTTGGTAACAAGCAAGAAT
Source organism: Rhizoglyphus robini (assembly GCA_023373905.1). Taxonomy (NCBI): domain Eukaryota; kingdom Metazoa; phylum Arthropoda; class Arachnida; order Sarcoptiformes; family Acaridae; genus Rhizoglyphus; species Rhizoglyphus robini. The sequence goes on along the minus strand of JAKIJQ010000001.1, from coordinate 3,286,077 downwards.
GCACACTAAACGATATATTCGATCGCATCACCGAATCAGATCGAAATTATACGATGCTGCTTCAACAGTTGGTCAGGCACGAAATGGGCGATTGATGCCACAAATGGCGAATGTTGCCGCTGTTGTCGTTTGCGTTAGGATGCTAGCAATGAAACACAAGACTGGACTGGCCAAGAAGACGATATTGACAGCATGATGATGAGGAGCACCAAGATGAGATGGTAAGCAGACTCACGAAAAAAGAGATCGAGAGGAGAGGCTAACGACGCGACTATGGACAGTGTAGAGTGTAGAGTGCACTGCGGACAGAGCAGCCAACTAACGTTTCGAAGCGAACGAGAGAATTAGCCGCAAGGTGTCTTCCGAAGTGGCACTCGGCGTGCCAGTCTGCGGGAACCTGTTTGAATTCTTGTTGGCTTCCTTTGCGCCACCGCTTGCCACCACTTGCCACTCACTTGCAAGTTGCCGCACGAGGTCCACAAGTGCACTCGCTGAAGGCAGTTAACTCCAATTGGAAGGCTCGTAAGTGGGACTCCACCATGGCATGTCACTGACTGACCGACTCAGTTCGGTCCAACTCGGGGATTGCTGTGCCAATGACAATATTTACTCTTCGAACGGAATCGTCTCAGAATGGCTGATCAATTCGGTCGATTATTTGTTGGGAGTTTATGTTCTACACCTTCAATCGTCCAATTCAATGTAATTCCAAAATTTGTTATCGCGGAATTGTGGTTTCACTTTCATTTCCATCCTTGCATTTATTACTTTGTCATCTCTAGATGAGCTCTCTAATTAGTGTCTTGGTAAATACTAAGTAGATTAAAGTTAATTCCATTCATTTGAAATAAACACAACAAGCACTAACATTGTTATTTGCATTTGCAATTATATAATGCAACTAAATGGATGCAGTGCATTCGACTATATGCGAGTTAGTGGCGTTGTGGAAGTACCATATATATATCACTTTGGCATTTAAACCATTTAAATGTACATTAATAACCTAAGAGCAAGTGACTGTTGACCAGCAGCATTTGTGATGATTAAATTTGGTGATTAATTACGCAATCAAGGTGTGGGAGGAGGAGGCATCCCGTCTAATTAGATCATGCCATAATGTTCGCAGTGGGTCGTACTGAAACTATTCATCTCAATTAGATGGAATTCGCTTATGGTTTAAGGCTTGTTAGTGGGAAGTGGCCTTATTGAGACAATGCAATGAACGTGTTCAGGACAGTGAACACAAACAGACCTTAAACGAAAGTGATCTCGCTGATTCACGTTCTAATAATGAACTTGCTTTCTTGTGATTACAGTGCGATCTTAAAGGCCAACACAACAACAAAAGGATCTTAGTGGCTAATGGGCTCATGAAGATAGATGACCGCAAACAAATAATTTTTATTGGCATCTACAGTATCAAGGTATGCACAAGTGGTAAACTAGTGGTAAATGATAATAAATATAATAATAAATATTCATTTAATTGACTATATTCAGACTTGCAAAATGCAAAATAATGACTTAGCAACTACTTGAGCGATGCCAATTTGTAAAGCGAAAACAACTGTAAATATAGGAATATTTTCAATGAATCTTCTTTTTTAAAACGTTCAGAATTTTGCTCCTTTGTCGAGACATGTGTGAGATCATAAAGTAAAACACTAAACGAAAATATTAATATAATTAACAAGTAAACAATAATCGAAAACAGCTTACAAATGAAAATACCAAAGTTCAAATAAACTTTAAGAAAAGTAGGCATATAAAAGGCAAAATTCATTGCATTAGGTAAAAAGATTGACAGCTTTTTGCTTTCTTCCAACAATGGGATGCTCTTGTAAATTATGATTGCTGTTTATAAATACAAAACTTAAATAAAATTATTTTAAGCAATAATTTTAACAAACCTTCAAAGATAAATCCAAATGGATACAGAATAACCCAGGCGGTGTAACGGACCCACGTAACTAAACGGATATTGACTTTGTAAATATGAAGCATGTAATATGGATATCTAATAAACAAAATAATTAGACAAAAAATTGCAATTCAATTCGTACCTTATAAGTTCTGACAAGGTATAGACTAGAAGCAAATAAAAGGTGGCATAGTGTGACTGAATCTCAGATTGACAATCGATAAGTAAAAATATGAAAAATGTTCGGCCGGAAAGTTGAATTGTTGGAAGTAAGGCGCTTCCAGTGGTGTAGCCAACAAGCGGATGGATGATTTCCAAAATTTGCATCAAATTCAAAAATTTGATTATATTTCGCAGTGAAGGATATATTATTGTGATTGTTCCTATTAAAATAAAAAATGAATGTTAATAAAATAATTAAAGTGTACGTGCAGTACCTGGTCCTTCCTTGAAAAGATGAATAATGAATATCACAAACAAATAAATGAAACCGACGAATTGAAATAAATTGTACAGGAACAAATAGGCGGTTTTCAATTCTTGAACTGTAAATAAAGAGATTAGATTAAACACTTTTCCTACTTTGTACCTCTATCTTTTCGACCTCTCCCAAAATTTCGATCTTTATAAATACGAGAGTTAGGGCTTCTGTTAGCCAATTCCTCGACCTCACTATCAGAAGTTGTTTCCAAATCTTCTTGTTTGATTCGATCAAAATCAACTTTAAGCCATTGTGGCTTGAATACAGCTTCTAACAACCTAGGCCACAATATAAGCATCTTCTTTTTCAATACAAATTCAACATTTCGATCTGTAATTTTGTAAAAACTTTTCTGCAAACAAAATTGCCAAATTAAAAGCGCTAAACTAAATTATAGTTTAAGATAGAACAAACCTCTGGTACGACATCTGAATATAAATTAATAAGAAAAGCATATTCATTCAGACCTTTCGCACCAAGACCAACTGCAAAAAAGTGAAGACTTTTATCTTTTAATTCTATTGTGGGAGACTAAATTAAACGTTAGATTCAATTGTCAAGCAAATACAGAAGCGGCATTACTTCAACATTTTTCAAGTCAATCGTGAGAGTAACCGAATCGGAAGTTTGTCCCCAGTAAACGAAAGGACTCAAATAACCGGCTTGATTCATGGCCCAAGTGAGTTTGAACAACAAATACAAATGTGAGTACAAATGAAACAGCTGAATTAAGGATACACAATGCACTGCTGGCCAAAGCAAAACAAACAGAACACTGAGAACAGGAATAATCGAAACCATCGATTGCATTCGCGCTATCGATGGTTAACAAACACTTTCGCGGCATACAAATCAAATCGATAATCTATTGCGATACTACAGCATATATTTTTCAATATTATTTTATTTAGAAATAATTGCAAAATTAGTTTAAGTGTCACAATAAAAGTTCGTGTAAAATCAAAAAGTTAAAAACATCAGCAATGTCAGCAATTCTCAACAAATTTGTAAAGAGAAATCCATGAGTTCAGCAGCGATGGCAGGTCAGAGAATTTATTTTCTAAACTTGAATTATTGATTGTATCTTTAGGACTTTTTGAGGTTTTCAGTGAAGATCGAGTAATGTCAACTTGTGATTTATTCAAGAGTATTCGATTTAAAGATTCGGTAATGTCCTTCATTATCGTTTGAATCGTCAAATTAATCTCTTGAAACAGCTTTTGATAATTACTATCGGTTAAAACTGGTAAGACCACTTTATGATAATATTCATTAAATTGTTTGTCAATTTGATTAAGTTGATCAATAGAATCAATGTTTTTGCAAAACATTTTCATCATCTGTAAAAGTTCAGTTATTTTTATAATTTGATTTGAGTGCATTTGGCTTCCCTCGTTGCAATCTTGCAAAGTCTTGCATGTGTCGGATCCAGTAATCAATAAAATAATTCTTCGAAACATTTGTAATTTCCTTTCATCGTCTACACAGTTAGAATGTTCATTGTGATAGTTAAAATTTGAATTATTTTTTCTAATTTCATTGCAAATATTAGTAAATTTTGAATATGCAATGTACTTTTCGGCACGTTTCTTAGACTTTACACGCGAAACTGAATATGAAATCAATCTTCCGATAATTTTAAATTCCTGGACCGATTCGCCGATTTGTGCTGTGTTCAAATTATTTAAGTTTAACTCTGCTTTTGACCAGTGCCTGAGGTCCTTCTCAAAATTTGTTGATGCTTTGCTCATTATGTTGTTGTTATCTTGAAAGGACAAATAAAAGGAAGAAAAACAAAATGAGAGATGACAAAATTTTACATGGCTAAGACGGGGGAACAAATCAAAACAACGAACATTTACAGTTGTTAAGTAAAAATAGCTGCCCAGACAACATAATGAGTCAAAATAGCATTTTGTTAGAACACGCACCAATGAAATTCGTCCATTAGCGGCTGATGATTAGCCTGTGTGATTAAATTATATTAAAGTGATTGATAATAATAATTAAATAATTAAATAAATATAATTTATTGTGGGAGTAGGAATAATAAGCAATATATAAAATTTGGCAAATCGAATGGCGTAACATCACTTGGTACAAAAAGTGTTTGTCGATATATTGAAAGAAAGATTGGCATTGTTCGGATGACACTTCACTGCTTCAAAAGCAAATTTGTTTGGCTGGCGGACTGAGAACAAAAGCAAACTCCATCAAATGTGAGAGTGAAAGGAAAAGCCACGAGCAGTCAACTGTTTAGCTGATTTGAAGTTGCTGAGATTCGTATTGAGGCTAAGGAGAAAAAGAACAGTTTGAGATTTAAGATTTTATTGGACCGATTCTTACCGCTGGACTAATCGCCCGATTCACCGAAATTGAACTTCTGGTTTTAGCTCGCAATTTAGCCAAAGTGCTTTGAGTGCTGTCGGCTCGTTCCTCGGCATCTTCCAGTTCAGTTTGAAGTTTCCTGTACTTGGCCAAGTTGAGTGCAGCAATTTCTTCGGCTTCTTCGATCTGCCTCTTGTATGTTTTTGCTTTTTGGTTCAGCTTTTCAGCCAAGTCCTGAAGGTGCTCTTGATTCTTCTTGGCTTCGTCAAGTTCAAATTGGGTCTCTTTGATTCTGCGGTCTGCCTTGCGCAAATTTTTCGATGATTCAGAATACTTACGCTGCTCGCTTTCGAGTTCTTGTACAAGCTCGCGTACTCTAGCCTCGAGTTTGGCAATAGTCTTACGACCAGCAACCATAGCTGCTTGTTCGGCTTCGTCTAATCGAACTTGCAATTCCTTAACTGTTTCTTCAAGCGATCTTCGCAGTTTTTCCTCTTGTTGTGCATGGTCTTGTTCTTCCTTGAGTTCATCGGCCAATCGAGCAGCATCCATGATTGCCTTCTTGCATTTATCGTCAAGCAATTTTACTTCATTGATAGCCTCATCGAAATCTGCCTTCAGGATTTGCATTTCTCCTTCCAATTTACGTCTTGAAGCGGATAGGGCAGCGTTGTTTGCACTCAGTTCGCTATTGAGTTCGTTCAAATCACCCAATTCATTCTCAAGGTTTCGACACTTTCGATCAGAAAGCTCAAGTAGAGTACGAGTTTGGTCAAGTTCGTTGTGCAACGAGTGACATTTGCGCTCGGATGCGGCATATAACTCCTGGGCTTCTTCTTTGGCACGTTGTTCGTGTTCAAGTGTTACTTGCAATTCCTTGATAGTGCCTTGGAGTTTGTGTATATAGTTCTGTGCTTCGGCATTTGCTTTGTGGGCAGCATCGAGAGCCAATTCGAGTTCCACAATGTCGCCTTCAAGTTTCTTTTTCTGCTTTACAGCCTCAGCACGAGCCCGAGCTTCCTGTTCTAAGCTAACTTGCATTTGATCAAGCACCTTTTGCATGTTTCTTCGGACATTTTCAAATTCCTCTTCTTTTTCTCTGATTCGACGCTCGTTTTCAATATTTGCTTGTTCTAAGGCTTGTTGGGCAGCATAAACTTTGTTTTCCTCTACCTCGAGAGCAGTCTCAGCTTCAGCCAAAGCTGCCTGAAGTTCTTCTTTCTCCATTTGCAATCGTTTTCGAGTCAATTCCAGATCGTGAATTTGTCTGCTACTCTCTCCAAGTTGATCAAGCAAGTCCTTTACCTCATCCTGAAGATTTTTATTCTCTCTCTTGGCAGATTCATACTGTTCCTGAAGTTCATCATGAGCAGCCTTGAGTTTGAACAATTCGGTAGACAAGTTGCGGCATTCTTTCTGTGAAGCATCAAGCTCACTGGCCAGATCATCACAACGTTGTCTCCATTCCAGCAGTTCCTTTTCTTGATTCTTGACCTTCTTTTCGAGAGTGACCACCATCACATGTGATCGCTCCAACTCGTTGGCCAATTCTTCAACTTCGTCTGTGAGCTTTTGTTTGGACTTCTCCAATGAAGATGTCTTAATGTTCAATTGCTCAATGTGATCGTCCGCCTCTTGCAAGCGCAAAGTAAGCTTTTTGCGCATTTCCTCCATTTCCTCTCGCAACACATATCCGGCACTTTCCCACTTGGCCTTCCATTCTTGAATCTCGGTGAAAGCCTTGCTCAATTGATTGTGCAGATTGGTTTTAATCGCTTCATCGTCTTCGATCAACTTTCGGGCAGCATCGAGATCAATTTCAAGACTACGATACTTGCTAAGTAGGGCAATGCGTTCCTAAAAAATATTTGTGCTTATTAGATAGACCTAGTGTGAAAGGGCACAAAACCTACCTGACTTTCGTGGCTTGCCTGTGCCTTCGCGTCTTCGAGTTCCTTCTTAAGTTGAACTCTGATCTTTTCCATGCTGCTTAATTGTTCCTCGGCTTCTTGGAACTGCTTCTCCACTTCGGTTTTCTGAAGCGCCAATTTTTTCTTGGAAGCCTCCAAATCACTGGCATTTCGATTTGCCTCGTCTAATTTCTTGTTTGATTCCGACAATTGACCTTCCAAGTGTTTGTTGTGTTTCTCAGTGTTTGCCTATGGAGAGTGGAATCGATCAATCAGTAGAAAAACAAGTATTTGATTAGATTCTATTCCCGGTGGCCAAACAAATAGAGTGAGTCTAAATAAGGCCAACTGTCAGGTCTGCCAATATGGCCAAATAAGGCAAAGGTTTATGGCAAAAATTGCTTCCTTAGTGTCATCTTCTGTGTATTCTTAGTACTCTTTTTACTGTTAGCTATGTAAATTTTAATAGGAAAAATTAAAATTCTCTCTCGACAACATGTTAAGTACAGTTTGCACAGTCTAACAAATGACATAAAGGCAACCACGGGATGAAAGCAACAAGATCGAGTGCGACTAAATATAGAGACTGCGGCGAGCTCGATTTACGATTTTTACCCGCAAATCTAGCGCTACAAATCGTCAACGCAAGAGATGACGATAATTTCACCGTCTTACACGTATATTAGTAAATATTTGCAATCATCTCGTGGCCTCACTCCCAACTATGTATCTGTCTATCTATGTGCACTATTTGTGCCCAAAATGCCACTGTCACAGGCAATAAATTATATTGCACAAATAGCTCGAATAACTGAAGATTCCGAGCGAAACAAGTCATCCAATCAAAGACATCTTCCAAAACAACATACCTGAAGTTTGCGGGCATTCTCCAGCGAAGCCTGAAGATCGGCCACTTCAGAAGTTAAAACTGCGTTGTCCTTGTCAAGCCTAGCACAAAATGGGTCGGTTAGTTTTGTTCACTGTTTGCCAATGTTGAGTCAGGATCGAGTGCAAACTTGACAAGCAAACAAGCATGAAGCACAATTGAGCAGCAAAAGACAAAAAAGAGCACAGACAAAATGAATTGGTGCAGAATTGCCAATCAGCGGAAAGCAACTACATGCTCCATTTGGCGCGTTTGTAGTCTCGAAATTTCTTTAAAGGATTAGTAAGCAAAATGGGACATATGCAGTGCCAAAAGAATTACTTGGCTTTCACTTTGGTGATTTGGTCGACAGTTTCTTGAAATTCTTGTAGGATTTCACCATTCTTCTTCCGAAGATTGGACGCTTCTTGGTCGTGGTTAGTGTTGGCCACCTCAAGCTCACGTTTCAATTTATTGAGTTCGCCTTCTCGTCTGCGATTGATTTCACCCTGAGCACTGTTTGTACCACCAGCTTCCTCCAATCGCAGTCCCAAATCCTCAACTTCCCTGGTCAGATCGGTGCGACTCTTCTCCGCTCTAATTCGAAGTTTGCGCTCTTTCTCAAGCTCTTCCTCCAATTCTTCGATTCTGGCCTGTTGAGCAATTTAATTTACAATGAAACAGACAATCAAAATGAAAACAAACAAACGATCTATGTTTACATCTTGTCAGTTAGTGATTTGCTGAGTGCAGTGGATTGCACAAGATTGAGTAATATAGTTGGAAATAATTGATAAATAAAAGACTTACCTCATAAAGGAAGTGTACCACACGGGGACTAGCTTGCAAGATGGGCACTTGAGCCTGTCGGATGATTCGTTTGCTTTCCGAACTGAGGGTAGTGACGGGGGACATGTATGCGGTCTTCTGGGAAAGAGGGTAGAAGCTGTCCTTGTCTTCGAGTGGGTCACCATCACGAGTAGCTTTCAAGATCTCTTTGACTTGATCCAAGTCGGTGTTGGCATTAATCTCCGACCTGAGACGATCGCTAGTTTGCTCCAAAACATCGCTGGCCTCAGACTTGGACGGAGGTGGCAGTGAGACGGCTACGTTGACACTTCCGGAGGATTCGGTGTCACTCATGGCGGATTATTGCGGTGAAAATGAAGAAGATACACAAAATCAAACTCGAACGAGTGGTCGAAAGGTTTTCGCTTTGCAAAGGCGCAATGTGACTAGACCAGCTTGCGCTCGCAAGTGTCGATCTCTGCCTATTTGAGCCGAACGTGGGGCAGATTCGGTTTGGAATAATAGTTCGAAATAAAAGTCGTCTTCAATACTTTAAATTAGTTTGTCGAATGCCAACATTCGCCCCCGCTCGGCGCAAAATAGGAGTCGAATAGAGGGAGAGGAGAGAAGGAAGAGAAAGTGTTACTTTAGATGGAAGAATTTTTGAAGAAATATAAATTAGAAGACTCTCGTCTCTCCTCGGTGCAGCAACAAATTGATGAAATAGTTTACCGATTTCAGTTGCAATAAGCCCATTTGAAGCAAATCAACAGACACACAGACATACTTAGCCCAGTAGAGCACGCACTATTGCCGAAGCTATTAATAGAAGAATGATGAACTTTCATGCCACTGTGCGCCTAGCAAATTAATTTCGTCTAGAAGAGATCACAAACAGTCGGGGACTAGATTCCTCAATTCCCCCAGTGACAATCGTTGACATTTCTCATAAGTTTCCCATTGACCGAATCCGAACGGAACTCAATAATAACTTATTATTAAGGAATTGCCATCCAATTGACATCAGGAATAATAATCAGGACTCATATATAGTTTGTCGAAAGTGACCAAGGATTATTTTAACTAGCAGGATAAGTCGTTAGGCCATCTTCAAAATTGAATCTATTAAAAAATAAAACAATTTTGCCCGTTTAATTGGTATTAAATTTTAAATTGTTGGTCAATCAACATGTTTTTGAACCACTTTTGATTGAGACACTATTGGGAAAATGATCCTTAATCTTAACATAACTATTGATGGTTATAATGCCTAATGAAAGCTCAAAAGATTAAACTTTAATCATTAAAGCAATGCAAAATTGTATAAAACAATGGCAACTTAAAAAGGCATTTGATAAAACCACTGAATAGTATACGTCGGTTGTGAATAAGAATAGATTCATTAGAGTATTCAGAAAATTAAGTATTGTGCTTTGCTGCACACTTATTTATTATTATGAGTGGTTCACAAAACAATGATTTTCACTGTAATATCGTAAGATTATATTTTGATGGTTGGTGCAGCCCTTTTAATTTACTCAATATTGTCACTGAAATGCAGCCACATCATGTGGGCCACATGTGACATGTCCCAAACATTAAATTGTACACAATCCAAGTTTGTTATTTTTCAAATGATGACATGTATGATGAATGAAAAACGAGTACTTCAAATTAATGAAGACTACACTCTAAGGTAATATTTCTTTGTTTTTTAATTATTTAATTCTTAATTGTGCTTGATTAGTGTCAGCTCAGTAATTAACAGAGACACAAAACAATTTGGAAAGAAATTCCTTACCGACGGAAACGAAGAGACTTGTTGGAATTCTGATGAGGTTAACTAATATTTTCAATTTTTTATGTTTATATCTTGTTTTTAGGGAGATCATCAGTGGATATTGTGTCAGTTCAAAACTTCTGTTCAATTGAACGAATTGAGTATTCAATTTCAAGGTGGCTTTGCATCTAAAAAAATTGTTTTGCAATTCTACGATTGTCCACAAAACTTAATTTCAGAAACGACAATTTATCCAAAGGATAATAACTTAGTTCAAAATTTTGTTGAAATTGCAAATACAAATTTTGCGAAAATCGTTAAGATTCTTTTGCTTGACTGTAGTGATATGTTCGGACGTGTCATTATTTATAGTTTTCAAATAACTGGATCTTTTCAATGATGGAAGATTCAAGACAAGAATCAATTTTATTACTTTCTAAGGTGTTGGCTAAGTTCCAATGGCTTCTCAATTCATACAATTTGGTAAGATAAATTTAAGTAAATTAATAATAATTTAAAATTATTTGTTATTAAGGATTATTTTGTAGAAGAACACTGGAATTTACTTCCAAGAACATGGCAAATTTGTTTACAAAATTTTGATAAAAATGACATTCCTCTTTTATTATGCCCTTCGAAAAATAACACTACCAAGCATGTCTTTCCATTAAGTTTGCTTTGTCTTAGAGAAATATCTATTTTGGTTCGATCTTCTAGGACCATGGCCATTGATTCAAATTTATCAACTCAATTAGCTGCTAATGAAGTAAATTCAGATCTAACTCTTTCGTTTTCAAACGAACATAAACTGCCTGTGAAACCACTTAAGACTTCTGATCATATTTTGTGCCGAAAAATTAAGTTAAAAAAACGACACGAAATTGAGAGATTGTGCAAAGTGATACCACCATTATTGAAAATGGTTGATAATTGCACCGACATTATTGACTGTGGCTCTGGACAGGGACATTTGGATCGCGTACTCACACTTTGTTATGGTTATCGAGTTTTCAGCATCGAAGCTGATGATGACAACGTTAATAGCGCTAATGATATTGACTCTACCATACTGAATGCTCTTCGTAAGTCTAGACTTACTAAAATGGCAGACAATGACATGCCTACAAAATTGAATTGCTTCTTGACTAACGAGGACAAAATTGGTCAGCTTGTTGGTAGTCAAGTTCTACAAGACAAACACTTGCTTCTTGGTTTACATGCATGTGGACCTTTGTCAAATATTATCTTGGAACAATTTGTCAATTCTCCGGATGCCTCTTGCCTAGTGCTGGCTTGCTGTTGTTACATGAAAACTGGAAATGAAAGGTAAATTTTCTTGGCTAAATATTGGTTAATTTATTTACTTTTACATATCTTAGATTTCCAATGAGCAATTTTCTTCAGAAAAACATAGATTTCGTACTTACAAGAGAAGCAAAAGAAGTAGCTTGTCATGCGATTGAAAAATTTTTGAATAAATTTTATACAAAAGGTAAGGCGTTATTTTGAGACCAATCAATATCTTGATAATATTGGTTGTTATATTTTTACAGAATTAGATTCCTTGAAAGTTCACGGATTTAGATCTTGTTTGGAACTTTTAATCAGCAAATACGATCCATCGAAAACGCACAAAGGAATGCGAAGTGTGAAGATTGATTCAAAGATGACATTTAAAGAATATCTACTTAAAGCCACTCGTGGTTTGGATGTGGGCATTCCATGTGATGTTCTCGAATCAGAGTTCATGGTTTCATATTTGAGTCGGCTTGATCAAGTGGTCATATTTTATGCACTTCGACTGTTAGTAGCTCCTTTGGTGGAGTTATTTATTCTGATGGACTATCAGGAATATTTAAGCGAGCACAGTGCTGTGAAGCGAACATATTTAGTGCCACTTTTCGAACCGTTCATTTCGCCTCGAAACTTAATTCTCATCGCTCACAAATAGGCTCAATTGCTCTAATGATTAAATCTTGTTCATGTTTCTGTTAATCTTTTCTTTATTTGCACTCTTCATTTTAATGTATGCATGGCCAAGTGGTAATGTGCACACCAGACCGTCCGGGAAAATGGTTGTCGCTCACACCTGTGTTCCAATCAAAAAGTCACCGAATCAAACTGACTTCTAGCAAGGTGTCAACCATCCATTATCGGTAATCTTGATTCGAACTCTTCGTCAGTGGCTTATGGCAAACATGACAATTCAATTTATTGTTCTCGCTAATATCGAGCAAATGTCCAATTTCTCAGCCTAGCTGAATGCATTCAAACAACTTGGTTTTCACTGTAGTGTTGGCTATTGTCATTGATTCCGCTAATGCTCTTGGTACCGTGGCACTTAACGCTAAGTGCTTTTGAGTCACTCTCTGGTAGCTATATTTTGTGATGCGGCAAGTGCGGGCTCAGCCGATACCTTCAGCTATACAGACCCACAGACCTATAAGCCCATCCACAGCACTGGTATTGGTAGACCTGCTTATGGACCTCCCAGTGGACGCGTGTGAAGGAAGGTCCATCATGGATCGATCAACAAGTCAGGTTAATAAGAATGGTCGCTGATGTTTCCCTGCTCCCACTCGAAATATCCACGTTGGATTTGGTGCATCAAGCCAAACCAAAATCTATCTGCTCGTCTGTCATGATCCACTTCAAGTCCTCAATCAATCGGTGTTTGGTGTGCGATGATCGGGCATCAGGTATTTCCCTAATTAATTTAATGTTATTTTATTATTTCAACTTTTATTTCTGTTTTGTATTTTTTAAGCATCTGCAGTATTAAATTTATTTAAATAATTTAAATATGAAATTGTTTGTCCTAGTAAAAATGAGTGATTCATTAATAAATTTCAAAGCGAAATATTTTATTGATAGTATTAAATGGTCAAACAAAAATTGTAAATGACATTTTGTGCGAATTGCTTTATAAGTTTATGTCATAAGCAACCATAGACAATTATTCCGAATACAACTTGACTAATACTGTTTGACTAGGTCGGCATTACGGAGTGCTCAGCTGTGATGGATGTCGGTAAGTGTTCAAGCTCGATTGGTACATTGAACCTATGGATTCTTTTTAATTGACATATCTTCAGTGGCTTCTTTAAGCGAAGTGTTCGTCGCAACCTAAACTATCGCTGCAAAGTGAACGCCAACTGTCACGTCGACGTAAATACCCGGAACCAGTGCCAGGCATGCCGCTTCCAAAAATGTCTCTCCGGTAATGGATAGCTCTTCATATGCGAACATATCTCTAATTGTGTTTTTTACAAATTTATTTCCGAAATGATTCAATTCAGTGAAAATGAAACCAGAAGGTAAATATTTGCTTGGTCAACGGCACTTGAGTATAAATGTTTGCTTTTGTTGTTTAAAATTAATGAAGCGGTTCAACATGAGAGGGTCACTTTGAATGGTGTCAGCAGATCGACCAACGCTAATTCTGGAAGAACAATTTCCTCTTCAGCCAAAAATCAGTCTTATTCCTTTTGGCCGTATTGCAAAGAGGAAGCCACTCTGCCGGTCAATCAGACCGAGAAACAAATCGTAAGAATAAACCCAACCAACGAAACAAATATCTTTGGTCAAGTTGAACCGAGCTCGGTTTGCACAAGAACTCAACAATGCATTGTAGCAAAATGGACTGTCCGCGAGCTGACCGATTTGTGTCCCAGCACACCCTTTAGGGCCCTTCCACTGACTGACTCGCTGCTTAATCTGGTTTGCGGACAAGAGAGTGCATTGTTTTCTTCGATATCACCCATCACGTTCATTCACATTTATCAACTTATCTCGAACACTGGTCAGTGCCACTCAGTAGTAAATACCAAATACAAATGCTCATAATTGCACAATATTATTACAGTTGAATGGTGTCAAAGTAATCGAACCTTGCGTGTGATTGACCCGGCTGATAGAGAACGTCTGCTTGAAAGCTGCATAAACCGAGTGATAATATTGGATCTAGCTACGTTGCCCGAATTGTCATCGCCCTACGTCCGTTATATATTTGACAACTATTTCGTCAACTACGATGACCATGGCCAAGTGAGCCACGTACTTCAATGCATCGAATCGCTCAAGTTGGATCGAGAGGAAGCAAGTCAAATAAAGTTGCTCCTTTTGTTAGAGTCAGGTAAGCTCTATTTCCAAAGGAACTGCACATTCTAACCATATTCATACATACATTCAGACCGAATGTATTTGTCACGACCAAACCTTGTCTCTTCACTCTATAGCCAAATTCTCGCACAACTGTACGCTCAAATGAAACGGAAGAACGGTGATAGCGACCTATTGACACAACAAATTGGTCGAATTTTATGGCTATTGTGTAACATGAAAACTCTTCGTCCGTCTCATTTCCAGCCAATTCATGGAGTATTACTTCGTTGGATCATGCTAACTACCTCGGTCACAGAATTAGCCAATTGATCGAAAAGGCTAATAAGCTTAACAAGGTCACGTCACCAATAGATGGAATGTTTCAATCAGTTTGGTGTAGTTTGCTTTATAGAATAGATTCAATCTAATAAAATATCATTTCGATGTAGGGTAGATTACAAAAGCGATGGAGAAAACTATAGAGGGCAATAATACGTAAAATAATCCTTGTAGCAAAATAAAACAGCAAGTATAAAATTGAGTCTTCAACCTATACATGCATCATTGTACAATAGTCAATCTAATCAATGTCGAGTGAACACGTATCAAGTTGCAAATGTTTTGTACAAATCTTGTAATGAGAACGGCAAGAGTGCCTAAGCCTATGTACATCTGTAGTTCAAATTCCCAAGTAGGTGAGTCATTGTTGGGTCATAGATTAGTGATGACTGCCGTAGTTGTTCCGTTTCCATGCTCCTCGAGAGTTGTTATTCTTCCAACGATTACCATGATTCGAATGAGGTGAATTAAAATTCTGATTCCTTTGAGACTGACGGTTATCAGATGAATTTCGCCAGTGATTTGAGTTGGTTGGTTGGTGATACGGAACAGAATGGCGATTTTGTCTATCGGCTAAATTTCGAATAGAATTGCCATGTTGGAGGTTGGTTTCGAGATTTGGAATAGATGATGTGTTGTGAAGTGAATGAAATGGATCAAACTCGTCCTCAATGGTAGATGGACCAAATAAGTCTTTCAAGACTGGTGGAGGAATTGGAGGTGGTGGTGGTGGTGGTATTAGAGGAAATAGACCACTAATATCTTGGGCTGTCATAAAAGGCATTGTTTCAATAGGTCTCCGTTTCATTTTTTCCTCAATGTTATTTTTGTTATTCACCTCGCCAATTTTCGTACTTTTTGGAATAAAAGTGTCATCATCATCTGAATCGCCTAAATCCATATCTGCAGGTTCTAAGTTTTCGGTTGGTTCAGTGCCGGACATTCCTCGTGAATTGACTACTGAATCGACTTGGTTGATTTTGTTGCCAATTTCTTCTTGGGGCAAATAAAACTGGTCCACGTACTGGTTTGAATCGAATGGACTTGCGCTATAATTTGGTGCTTGAAAACTTGGGTCATAATTCTGTTTGAACATTTGATTATCTGTTTGATCATTTAATGCAAGACCAAACTGACCGGAATTATTGGACATAAGACTTGTCAAACGCTGATCTAGGCTGCTTATTGAGTTTTTATTTTGTGCTTGTTGAATAAAGTTCATAACCGATGATAGTTGCGAAGTGGTGATATTATCCGCTGTGAAAGGAGTAGCCTTTTGAGGACTAGTCGAATAATTTCCCACCTTCGTTTTAACTTGCTTTACACGAAGTTCACAATTATTATAAGCTTCGGCAGCATTATTTGCTTCTTTAAATTGAATTTCGTAATATATTTTTGCCTTATCTAACTTTAGTAGCAGTTCCTTGCGAGCTGATATTTCCTTTTCTAATGCCCCAATGACAGAATCAAGGCATTTCGTCGCTTCGTCAAATTCTTTGCTAAATTGTTCGCCGTATGATTTGTCTTTAAGCTTGTTTAATAATTCTGAATTTGCAAAATCAACTTTGCAATTGACTAAGCTTTGAAGCTTAGTTTTGGTGTTTTGTTCTACTTTGGAAGTGTCAGTAATTTGCTGGATTAAATCGTTATAGGAATAATCAGAAACAATCTTATTTAATGCTTTTGATTTTGCATCTTCTCCACTAAGCAATTCACGTAACTCTTCAATAAATCCCTTACTGTAGACGTTTCTCTCAAGCCAGATACTAAAAACTCGATTGATGTTAGGCGCGATTTTTCGGTCATTAGTTGCTTTAGTAGCTTCGCGCAATGCATTCATAAATTCTTTAATGTAGAGAGTAAGTGATTTCCTTTTAGCGTGTTGAACGATGTCATTTGCCAAGTAGAATAGTGCTAGTTGATGAGAACTTTTGGCTAAAGATAAATTTGATTAATTCACTTTATATCCAAATCTATACCGACCTTTGAGGAAACATTTGAGCCATTGTTCAACGATTTGTTTGTAGTGTGACTTATGATGCAATACCCATAAAGAAAGTGATTGAATACTTTCTTGAGTGTTGGAGATTGATTCCAACTTTTTAATGAGATTGCTTTCATTGAACGAAGAAGACATTATAAACGGAAAAGTGTAAAAACAGAGTCACACAGTATTAGCATCAACTAAGTGATCAGAAAGTGGCAAATCGCCATGGAATTCACATGTCATACAAATCACTAAATAGTATTCACAAAGAAAAAGCTTGGCCAAATGAGCGGGACAAATTTGTAATCAAAATGGCAAACCACAATCGGCAATGGTTCAGCACAACACAACAAACATCCTCAACGAGTCAGGCATTGCTTGTTCTTGTCAATGTTCATTCCGCTACCAGATGGCGATATAAGTTCCAGGTTTTCACTGTGCCTGTGTCAGGTAATGTCAGATGTGTCCAAGTGGTGTCAAGTTGTGACCTTACCCTGGAGAGTAAACACTAAACAGTTATCGGGAATGATTCAGGATTGAGGTCCTGTCAACCATGTTATGTTGATATTGTCTTGGTCCATGTGGCCGTGACACCATGGTGTCAGTGCCCAAAGTGTATCACTATGGTCATAATTCACATGTTCTGCCTATCAATTGACGTGTAGTCCGCACGTGCTGCATCTCGTACATGATTTTATGCTGATTTATGCATTGTACTCTGGCATCATCAGATGTTCTTGGAACAGACCCGGAAATAAACCAACCATTAATGACTCATCGTGAAAATACGTTGGTTACATTTGACCTATTCGTCCGTGTCGATTCGTCAATTCGAGTCACAACGATAGTAACTCTGGGTTTGATGGTTTTGCGATTGTCTAATCTAACATGTGCAATAGCTAACTATATCTTGGTTATAGCTACTTCAATGCAGTGCACCATGTGTTAATTTGATTTATTTATATGCGCGTTAAATTCGCTGATAATGATAACAGACCAATTCAGCCTAATGTTGGTAAGTTGAGTTAGGTATTGCCTAATAGGCAAAGTGCTTTTCTAAATAGCCTCGAGTAGCATTTCAAAGACCATCATGCGTTAGCATGGGAATTTGAGGGCAAACGGTCATCGAGCGAGTTGAGCCAGTTCTACGAATTTCACAGCGTGAAATGCGTACCTCGATAGTCAAGCTAGCTCGCTAGTTATCAGCTTACCGAGCAGTGATAAACCGAAGAAGGGGCACTAACTTGTCGATGCTGACATTTGTGAGTCTATTGTCGGAAAATTAACACACCGCCTGGCAGGAATAGAAGCTTAAACTGTTGCTCGATCCGTGGCAAGTGTAATATAAAGTCCTTTCGCTACCATATTCGATCATTTTAGCGATCATCGTGACACTTCGTTTCCTTCTATTGCGTCCTGTTAAAACTCCACTGAAAATGTCCTCTCAAAAGACAAAAGACGAGTGGTTTACCGAGACTGGGGTCCTCAATTCGGACAACGTCAACATTTCTATCAAGATTGATGAGCTTCTTGAAAAGCGCAAATCGAAGTTTCAAGACATTCTTCTTTTCAAAAAGTAAGTTATCGTTTCTAAAGGCACTTCTGTACCAACAAGATGACAAATTGTTTGCTTTTTCAAGTGATATCTTTGGACGTTGCTTGGTGCTGGATGACGCTATTCAATGTACCGAGTTGGACGAACATTCTTACCAAGAGATGATGTCCTTCTTGCCTCTTAACATCCATCCTAACCCAAAACGTGTGCTCATCATCGGTGGAGGCGATGGGGGAGTAGCCCGTGAAGTGAGTAAGCATCCTCAAGTTGAGAAAATAGTGCAATGTGAAATTGACCAGGAGGTAGTGAATGTATCAAAGCAGTACTTACCCTTTATGGCAGCTGGATTTGATAGTGCCAAATTGGAGCTCCTCTTTGCGGACGGCTACAAATATGTGCTCGACCACAAAAGCCAATTCGACGTGATCATAACAGACAGCTCGGACCCAAAGGGACCAGCAGTAACTTTGTATCAAACTGAGTACTATCAGGCTTTGTACGAATGTCTCCGGCCAGGAGGTGTCATTTGCTGCCAGGCCGAGTCTTACTGGTTCGATTTGCCTTTCATCAAGAATCTATTCGGCAAGGTTAAGCCTATATTTCCTTCGGTAGCATATGCGTCCACCGCGGTAGCATCTTATCCATCAGGCCAAATTGGATTTCTTATCTGTTGCAAAGCAGATAACGTTAACTTCGAAGAACCAATCCACCAGTTTTCGGACGAGGACTGTGATAGAATGAATCTTAAGTACTACTCGGCAAAAATGCATCGAAGTGCATTCACATTGCCAGTTTTTGTACAAAAAGTAAGTCTTTTCCTTTCTTAGTCACCAATTGATTCATTTAATTGCAGGAACTTAATAAAACATAAAATGCGTCTTTAATTAAAGATTGTAATGAGTTTAAATTTGAATAAATTCTGTCTGCTAAAAACTAAAATGCTTAAAGCTGTCGCAGAGTTGAAATTTACTTAGAGCTGATGTACTTGATAAGATCAACCACACGGTGGCTGTAACCATACTCGTTGTCGTACCAAGAAACCAGTTTCACGAATTTGGGAGTGAGTTGGATGCCGGCCTTAGCATCGAAGATGGAGCTTCGTGAATCGGAAATGAAATCAGATGAGACAACCTAGGGACAAATTTTAATTTAAATTCAACAATGAAAACTATTTGACATACCTCTTCATCGGTGTATCCAAGAATGCCTTTCCATTGGTCGCTCTCGGCAGCTGCCTTAATTGCAGCTTTGATTTCTTCGTAAGTAGCCTCTTTCTGAAGATTTACAGTAAGATCGACCACAGACACATCTGGAACCGGCACACGGAAAGCCATGCCAGTCAACTTTCCATTAAGTTCAGGGATGACTTTGCCAACAGCTTTTGCAGCGCCAGTAGAAGCAGGAATAATATTTTGGGCAGCGCCACGGCCATCTCGCCAGAGCTTGCCACTTGGTCCATCGACGGTCTTCTGAGTGGCAGTGATGGCGTGTACTGTAGTCATGAGACCTTGTTCAATTCCGAAATTGTCATTAATGACCTTGGCAAGAGGAGCCAAACAATTGGTAGTGCACGAAGCATTTGAAATGATGTTTTGAGATGGATCGTACTTCTCGTGGTTGACACCCATCACATACATAGGAGCATCGGCAGATGGAGCCGAGATGACGACTTTCTTTGCTCCACCTTGGATATGAGAATTTGCCTTTTCGAGAGTAGTAAAGACACCAGTGGACTCGACAACCACTTCAGCTCCGGCTTTACCCCATGGGATGTCAGCTGGATTGCGTTCTTGGAAAACTTGAATAGGCTTGCCATTTACAACCAAGAGACCACCTTCCTCCTTGACTTCGCCCTTGAACTTGCCATGGGTCGAGTCGTAACGGAACATGTAAACCATGTAGTTGACATCAATGAAAGGATCGTTAACGGCAACGACCTCGACTCCCTTTTCGACTGCCGCGCGAAGGACAAGTCGACCAATACGGCCAAAACCGTTGATTCCAACTTTAACCATCTTGCAATAGTCTGCAATAGAAAATGATTGATTTAGTAAAATTGGGTAAGCCGAGAGTACTTAAAAGTAAGTTTTGACAACAGTTTGTCAATGTCAACTTGACAAACTGTCACAAAATATATAAGTGGATGGCTTTACTTACGAGTTGTATGTGGACAAATAAGTTGCGAAGTGAACAAGCGAATGAAACTCGGTGAATGGGGCAAACAAGTCAAATTCGGCTTATATACTAGATCGACGTGAGATTGGTCGCGAACGCGTATGGGCATGCGCACTTGTCGTTCACTCACTCGCCTCATGCGCAAACGTGTAACCTTGAATGATCGTCTAGGTTAGAGCGGCACTGTGCAGGCGCCTGTTCGGCTCCCGAGCCTTTGACAGTCGCCCAATGAAGGACGTGACCGCTCAGGGCGCCACCGCGTTCTTCTCCGCATGTTCCCAACTTGGTGCTACCGCGAGTCACAGAAAAGGCAAATTCTAGCTTATTTGTCATTGCTAATTTTATTACAATGAGACAGCGTTGAAACCAAGTCGACTTAGTACATGTTCATATGATCCTATACACGAAATGATGAAATGATAGCAGGACATCAGTAATAGCTGCCACTGCTCGGTATATCACAGGTCACCGACAATAACACTCGGTACATTCAGTAGTGGACATAGGAAATCAGTTCTTGGCCTTCTTGTATTCGTCAGATAAAAACATGCCTCCTCCAAGACCATTTTGCTTTCGCTTAGCAATGATTGCATTGATTTTCTGCAGATCGCGATCCAATTTGGCCTTTTCTTCCTTCTTCGAAGGAAGACGTTTCGATTTACGCCCGTCTCCCATTTTGACACCGTATTGAAAGGCTGCTTTGGGCAAGGCTTCACGATTACTCATATAGTCGCCATATTCCTCGACAGAGTCGAAATCCCACCGATTCACCATTCCCTTCTTAGTGCCAATGTCCATCTTCGAGTAATCTACCTCATCGTCACTATCCAAAATAGCATCATCGTTTTCAGGGGCGCCAGGGTAGCACTCAGCGTAACTTTCCGGTTCTTGTTGATATTTCGACTTCCTTTTGCCGGTCTTGATTGAGGATATATCTGAAGTCGAGGCAAAGCTTTCTACCACTGAAGCTGCTAATTCCAAAGCTCTTTGTTCTGAACTACGCTTGTCGATTTGGTCGCTAGATTCAGATTTTTTCAATTCAAAATAGGATTGATTCTTCTCTTTTGTATTGTCCTTCTTGTGGCTTGGGTGCTTCAACTTGATGTTCGGCACATAATCTCCCACATCGTCGTAAATACTGTCACCGTTAGGCAAAGTCTTAGAACTGCAAATGTCATCATCGACTTTAGTCTCCAATCTGGGTTTCTTTGCCTTTTTAGCCGCACCACCTTGCCTGATATAAAGCCAAATTTGAACCAGTTTGTTGATAACAATTTCATTGGTGCTAATTGAGTTGTAAGCATCTAAATTTGGACACTCAGCTTTACTCCGTATGATTGTAGTTGGGATGTCGCTTTCAGGAAACTCGTCAACTGTGAAATAAACCAAATTAGATAAGATTCATATAAAATTGCCAATATACCTAAGTCATACTGGTAGGCCATTCTACCTTGAACAAACAATTCGTTCCTCTCGGGTAGTTTAGTGTTGAACACAGCTTTGAGAATATTTTCAGCCACTTTTCCCTTTACTGCGTATCGATCTTTGTCGTCGAAAGTAATATCAGCCACTTTGGTCAAACCTGCTTGAGATTTCTTTTTTTGTTCCTCTTCTTTCCTGACTTCTTCTTCCCTTTTCAACTTCACATATCTATCTTCGTCTTCTTTAGTTTGAATTTCAGTTTTTACCTTTTGCAATAAAGCATAATCCAGACCCTTCACTAAATGAGTATGTTCCATATCACCGCCTAAATACTTAGACTCTTGAATCATTTGTTTGCGTCTTTCAGTGGCATCCATATCAAAATTTTCAGGTCCAACAGCATGATATGCAGTATTAGCTACTAAATCTGGTGCTTTCCCGCCATCAGTACTAGCTCCATCTCTTCTTTCTTTCGCCCTATCCCGATATTTCTTTGCTAATTCATTCAAACGATCATCTTCCTGTTTCCGAATACTTTCATAAAGCTTTTTCTTCTTCTTTTGGTTTTCACTAGATTCAATTTTTTGGTTGTAAGGCTTACTGTGTTTACTTCGAATAGATCCTCGAACAGAGCCATGAATACTTGCTTGACTAGAATTTGTTGAAACAGCACGTGGAGTCATCATTAATTTACGAAAATCATCATTTGTCATTGGTTGGGTGTGTGAGTTTGAATGAGCACCTTCATTTTTGGAAGATAAACTTGGAGGAGCCAATGGATTGGAAAATGGTTCGTTATCCATGGTTAAGCAAATTATCAGATTGTTTATATGCAAAAATTGATACAAACTCAAATTGTCAACACTCACAATTTCCACTATTTAAACCCAACAGGCCGTTGCCAACTTTTCGGTCACCAAAAGGCAGTTTTTTTTTTTATTTTTTTAATTAATGACAATAAGCAACCGTCATTGCTTTCGCATTTGACGGCAAAATACAATCAATTTAACAAAAGAATACATAAGAATTAAACAAAATGAATTACAAAGTATTTACAGCTATATACAAAGCTCAAGTGTCTATCTGTGAGACTCCCAGAATAGGAGCAATTTATGGATACGTCTGAGATAGTCAACAAATATATCAAAATCTGATTGAGAACGAAATGGCGAAGTGAGGTTGAGGCCTGGCATAGACGCTCTGATAGATGCAGTGGCAGGACAAGTCTTAATTAAGTGATGAGGTTCTTGGAGCGCTCCACACTCACAGGCGCCACTCCTCCAAATCTTGAATCTAGATAAATAAGCAGCGAATTTTCCATGGCCAGAGAGGAACTGGGTCAGCACGAAGTCCGGTTCAAGGAATTTAGCCACCAAAAGGCAGTAAAGACAGTTTTTAGATAGTATGAAATTCATACAGCTGTTGTATTGTTTAGTTGACAATAATTGTGATTTACAGTCGCTTCAGAATTTGTTGCTATCTTAAGATTTGTGTTGTCAAAACTATTAATATGACCTTGTGTGGTACTATTTATATAATTAGTATTTGGACAGTTGCCTCCTAATGATAAGCAACTTACCGCAATACTTATTGCGTATTATTTTTTGGGTACTGTTGAAATAGTCAGTGTGTTTGTGCTCATTTACTGTGAACCTGGTAAAATGTGAAACATAAAAATGTGGTCTTCAAATGTTTGCAAAACTCTTAACCGACCCACTATCGGGTCAAATTTGGCTACAATTTTACGACCTTTATCTTTTCGTACAATTGGTAATGTCTTCTCTGTCAAACAATTGGTAGCATCTTCTTTTTATAAAGCTCGAGCCATTCTAAAGTATTTTGGAAAGAATTCGGTTGAACTATCACCTAAATTAAACAACTATTCGAACGTTATACGAAATGTTTCGGACAGTTCAACGTTTTCCTCCGTTCTTGGACGATTGGTCGTTGGTAAGCAATTTCCAGTCAGAAGATTCAATGCTTACTTTGAAAATTCAAAATTTAAAGTAATCAATCGACGAAATTTGACTGGAATGGGCTTTACTCTTGGATTGGTTGGTGTTTGCATTAAAAACGAAAATGGGTATCCAGACTTATTGCCTGAGACGGAAAATAAGAAATTTTCTTTGGCTGATTTTTTTCAATCATTAAAAACGCAATCATTCGAACTTAAGAAATTGCGAGAGGATGTAAACAATGTTAATTGCATTCAATTTAAAGACTGTATTTCAAAGGGCTGTAGTGGAGTGGTCTATAAAGCTGAGATAAATTCGAAAGAATCTTGCAACACTGACTCGGTTGCCGTCAAAATGTTATTCAACTACGATATTGAATCTAATTCAATGGCCATTATTAATTCGACTGTTAAAGAATGTTTGCCATACAATGGAAAATTTGGCAATGTCGATGTGAAACGCAAGAAATTGCCTCCACATCCAAATATTGTGAAAATATTATCCGTTTTTGTAGATTATTTTCAACCTTTAGAGAACTGCAAGCAATTATACCCTCATGCTTTGCCTTTTCATTATGGAGGTTATGGTAGAAATATGACATTGTTCATTGTAGAAAAGCTCTATGACATGACACTAAAGCAATATTTGGATATATTTTCTCCATCGCACAAATGTTCGATGGCCATTTTGACTCAGTGTTTAGAAGCAATCGATTTTATGCATATTAATGGCATCTCTCATCGTGATCTCAAAACGGACAACATCCTTGTAAGCTTTTCTGAAGAGTTTCCCTGGATCGTAATATCTGATTTTGGTCTTTGTTCGACAAACATGGTTTTGCCCTTTCAGACTGATGAAGTGTGTCGTGGAGGAAATAGAGCATTGATGGCTCCCGAAATCGTTACGGCCACTCCTTCTGCTAGATCAATTTTGAACTACACCAAAGCAGACCTATGGTCAATGGGCACGATTGCTTTCGAAATTTTTGGAGTGGACAATCCGTTTTACAAGCGAACACATTTGAGCACTAAATTAGATAGTGCCACTTACCACGAGAATGATTTGCCTACCTTTCCTGCTAAATCACCGATATTATCCATTATGCTAAGACGAATACTTCAGCGAGATCCAAACAAGGTAAGCATATCTTTAAATGGAATTTTTGAAAGCCTAATCAAAGAATTCATTATATAGCGACCAACTACTGAGTTTGCTGCAGGGTTGTGTCATTTGTTATACCATATGGGTTCGAAAAATGTCAACTATTTGGTTCAAATTTCGAATAAAGAAATACAAAACAAGTTGATTGACGATTGGTTCAAATATTTTACCTGCCGAACCTTTTACCAAGCCATGAATGATATGGAACACAAGTCATTTGAGTACAAGATGAAGCTTATCTTTTTAACTAAAATGCAAAGTAGCAAAGTAAAAATGCTTTTCGGAAATATTAATGATTATTTGTTGTGATAAATTAAAATACCTTTCCTACAATAAAATGATATATATCTAGTTATATTTTAAGTTATATACATTATAAAAGTAAAATCATTTATATGATCACTATGGATCGCTTCGACCGAGGGATAGTTTTGACTCTTTCCATCGTTGAATCTCTTGTCGAAGATTGTCATCTGTAAATAGATAATTTTACTTAAAAATCATAGATTAAACAATATTCTTCTTACCTGCAATAAGCATATCTTCTGTAAGATGCTGTCTGTTAAATGGATCAGTGGATGCATTCAACAAATGGCGGATTATCACATGTCTGTCCATGACATTGCCACTGGGTAATATGACCGGATCATCCATAATGGTGTCCATAAGTGGATCCTTAAAATGCTCAGGAGCATCACTAAAATCGATTTCAAGTTGTCGTTTTGTGGAAAGAATGCCTTCGACTTCGGTCATAATTTCCACAAATGACTCAATTTTATAATCGGATTTGATATTAATTTTGTTCATTTTGTTTGCTGCACTTTCAAATAATTCTTTACTGTAAGAGCGTTCGTCATTTGCAATTGCCTAAAAATATAAAAATATGTTTTAAAATAAATTACATTACATTTCTTTATAAATAATAACCTGATAGAATTTTTTTGATTTCAAATGAAGATAAATATCAGTAATTTTGTCGAGCAAATATTTTGGATCCCATCCGTATTTTTCTGGATTTGGAACTTTTAAAGTTTTACATTTTTTGCCACAAAGTTGTTGTAGATTAAAATTTAGCATAGCAGCAAGTCGATCAACCAATTCCTACAATGCAGTACCAATGTTAGTAAGAAAAAAGTTAAAGCGATTACAACACTTACTGCTCTCAAGAATATTTTTTGAACTGTGTCGGTAAGATAGTGAAGCATATCTACAGTTTCAACAGCCAATGTAAGGTACGATCTACACTGACGCTCGTCGTGTGCCAATTGGCGTTCTCTATTCTCTTGTTGCTCACGGGTCTGTCTATTCCATTTTTCTTTCTCGTTCATGTCTTCTTTAACTTCGTGGATTCTTTTCAGTGAAACAAGGGCTTCATCCAACAAGAAAGTGGTATCATTCATTAGCATATTGATGAATTTGACAAAATTATTGCCATTTTCTGATTCATTGATAATTGCAAGTTTTTGCATTGAGTTTGTCCAGAATGACTTGAAAATAATACTAATGTGATAGCGAATAGTGAATTTATCGTAAAATTCACTTGAAGCACCAGTTGTTTCAACATCGGTATAGAATTTCATCAATGCCCGAACAATATGACTTTCAGCTAATGGATGGCTAATAATTTTCATATGAAACGCAGATAAATGAGAGTTTACAATTGGACTGGATAAAAACACAATCTCGATAAATTTAGCTGTTAGGTAGGGATTGTTGATATAATTGGGCGAACATATGATGGTAATAATAAAAACAATCAAATTACTCATACTCAAATGGTCGTAGGTTACACTTGACGGTTGATCAAGTACTTGAGGACAATATTGTATTACAAAAATGTAAAAATCAGCAATGTCTTCAATATACCTAAAATATATTTCAAAATGTAAATGGGCGTCAATAATTAAAAGAAAATAACTATACCAGTCAGGATAACTTGCAAATAATGGTGGAACAGTTTCAGATAATGGAAGTTCAACATTGAGATGAGTATCACAATTAATGACTTTGAACAAAAAGTTAATAAATTGATTGTAGTAAGCCATACAACGTCCCAGAAAACGCTCATCTAAAAGGCCAGCTTCTGCACATAATTTGGCTTTGTGATACTTCAGCATTTGTTCTTTACAACGTCTTAAACGATTTTGAGCGGTACTGCTTTGTTGTTCAGTTTGAGCAAATGAGTCAATAAAACGACTAAGCTCACGTATAACCCTCAATCGACGAACATACTTCCGTTGACAAGGTATCACACTAAGATGATGAGCATACAAGGTTTGAAAGAAACATTGAGTAGAAAAAGATGCTTCCTCCCAATTGAAATCGGACTTTGACTGCAAATCAGTAAGCCATGTTTCTGCTTCCGCAGGACTGAATTTGATTCGCGAATCGTCTTTCTTTACCACCAAAGAATTTTCAGGATGAAATGGATAGTTTGGATCTATTTTATCCCGTTTAATATTAACCGAAAGAAGTTGCAGAACATTGGTCAAATTCATGAAGAAACCGTCGCCAGACAACACTCTTTCATCAGATTGCAATTGGGCTCGATTCTTATTTCGAATAAGCGCTTCAGTGAAGAATCGCAAAGTATTTTCTCGGCTTTTCTTGTTGATCAAAAGCGAATAAAAAAGAGGATGCAACAAACTAGTGCGAGTATAATCGATCATACTTTGCAAATTCAATGTAGTTTGCTTTACAATGTCACTTCCATGTTTAGTAGGAAAATACTTATCTACAATTTTTGGCTAAATAAAATAAAGTAATAAAGTAATTTGTCATTTTAAACATTAAGAATACATACATCGTCTTCGGCAAATAGAGAAAGGCGCAAGAAAGGAGCTATAAATGAAATTTTTGACAACTCTCTGCCTACAGAATCGGTTAGAGCTTCAGGAACCCAAATGTCCATCTGAGTGATCTAAATAAAAATAAAGTCAATTTCAAAATATAATTTGTTTTTAGAAATAAAATCATTACCAGTTCACCAAGTGGATAATTAGATTTTCCAACAGCAACATTACAAAGATCATGAAGAACTTGCAAAGGTAATTTGTAATGATTTTCATAACTCAGCGAACAATAAGTTTGCATGTCAAGCCAAAGAAGATGCAGAATAGGCAGAAAGATTTTTTTGAATTCTTCATTTGAGCTTTGATATGTGCTTGATATTAAACCTGACATAAAGCCACAAGGAAGATTGGTGTTGTACATTAACTGAAGGATAAAATTGTTCACAAACGAATTTTTGTTAGCTTGCTGTAAAATAAAAATGCCATAATTTATACATTGATTTCTGATTGAAGTCATCAGATCACGAAAAATGGCAACATCGCAATATTTTTCAGGAGAAAGTCTTTCCTCGGTAAATACCCGATTGTAAGAATCAAGAATATATGCGAATGCCAAAATGTGCCGATTGCGATATGACAAAAAATTGCCTTCAGGAACATCTTGATCCATCTTCTTTTTTAAGTTAAAGCCAGTAGGAGCTGAGCAGATGATTGAGGTAAAGTTTTCAGGTTTAAGCTTATTGAAATATTGCAAGCATACTTCAAAATCGAGTGACTCATCAACCAAGTCACTGACGACTTCCATCAAAATAAACTGAATAATATTCTTATATTCTTCAGTAGCATTCAAGTTAGTCTCCATGTTGCTCAATTCAACAGAAGCGTTTGAGTTGCCCGAATATGAAGATTGATTTACAGAAAAGTTAACAGCAAATATTTTCGAAATCAAGGTGCATATTTCAGAAGACATCGAGTTAGATGCATCATCATCATCATCAATGATTGTAGATTTTGCTTCAAAAGAACTGGAACTGTCACGCTGTCGTTTGAGATTCTCTCGCTTTTCGTCAATATTATCAACGTCCATATTTTCAATGCCAGAATCAATATCAGTTCGATCAGCAGTACAATTATCAATTTCCATTTTATTATCAAAGGAGGATTCCTTAGATATAGATTTACAATCAAAAGTTAATTCTTCATTATATTTTCCAGAACTTTCCGGGTTGTCACTTTCAGGTTTGGCCATAATGGTGTTGGTCAATATTTCATTTGACAAAACAATTTTTTCACGACTTGTGTTTGATGAGTCTTGGAGAATTTTTGAGTTGTTCTGCTGACTAACGTCACCATCAGAATCTTTAGAAGGTTGGATTATCGAAGAAACAGGACTACTAGCAGGATTGTTGAAGGTACTGGCCAACCTTGCCAAACGTTTGCGTCGTAGCTACAAAACAAAAAAGAAAGTTAGGAGAGAGCTTTTATAAACCTTTCGGGTTAAACAAGAGACATCCAGTTCATCGACATAACGCAATTTCCTAATGCCTTTGGTAATTTCGTGTTACAATATCAACACTAAATGCGACTAATTCACACGCATTG
The DNA here is from genome assembly GCA_023373905.1 of Rhizoglyphus robini. Taxonomy (NCBI): domain Eukaryota; kingdom Metazoa; phylum Arthropoda; class Arachnida; order Sarcoptiformes; family Acaridae; genus Rhizoglyphus; species Rhizoglyphus robini. The sequence continues at coordinate 3,256,908 of JAKIJQ010000001.1, read as the reverse complement.
TCATACGCAGATTACGTTCATGTGCATCTACACTACATCTACATAAAATCACATGAAAACTGAAATAGAGTCGCAGCATCTTTAGGGTAGAATCATAAGTCTTACTTCTTCTGGTGTCAATTCTTTAGGTGTTGACTCAGCATCTTGAATTGTGGCAGAAGATGAATCGATTACGTTGGAAGAGTCAGACTGCTCCAACGGATTATTCTCTTGATTGCTTTCGTTATTCATTTTGAGAGATATAATTTCGCTGTGAAAAAGATCGACATATAATTTATTAGAACATTATATATATCAGATATATCAGAACAATATAATTTAATTACCTTCATGTGATTGACGTGTTTAGAATTTGCAAAAATGACATGCAAGAAAAAATCTAATTAAAAGGATCAGCAAGCGACTCCAAGAATTCCTATTGAATGATCAATTACAAGACATAAACAAAAGAGCATTACATAGAAGCATCTTCACATCTACGGACACGTTCCAATGTGAGATGCTTTCAGTCATCCACTCACTTAACCGAGAAGGCTTGTCTTATTCTTGTTGGTAACCTTGCCTCTCTGCATTAATCGAATGTTTCTCTTGATGTGAGTTGCGTGGTTTAGTTGATGAGACGTATCTCGGAAAACAACAATAAGTCACAAATGAAAAATCTAACCGAAGCAATGTGCATTTGAAAGCCACCGAACGAGGGCCAAGAATAGTGTACGAAAATTTTGTACTCCGAATCAGTTACGTAGTGAACTAGCCCGAATGCAACAATTTCGTTGCTACTACTGCTCGCGAGAAAACAAAAAGTCTGTCCGTCCGTCTGTTAAAGAGCGTCTGTAAGGGGAGGGCATCGCGACTTGCAGTACTGCGTGTGCGATGGAAGTTGTGAGCAAGTGAACCAATCGATTCGACAGCTCGATCCGAGAGTGCCCGACAATGACCACCAAAAGAGTCGCGCAGGGTGACAGACTCAAAAGGATAGTCACACACACACTTGGGTAAGCCAGACTCTGTCAGACTGAGGATGCACTCACTTGTCAGTGCAACACAGAACGATGCTACCGGAGAAACATTGCCAACACGCACTCACCTTTACTCTCATGGAGCATGCGTGGTCACGTGCTCTCGGCATATACATTGTAGTGCATCTACATCTCACTTGTCTCGGTTGAATTGGAAGCCGCCAAGAGCTCACTGTTTGGGTCAATGCATTTTGTGCTTGCACACCTCCAGTTAGACAAACTCAAACAAACAAATGGGGGAGGATAATAGTCTAGGCATTATCGAAAGATTATCCATGAAAGGCGCACTTGTGGGATATAGACCAGATATAGTACAGATTGTTCGGTTAGACTCCTATTGTCTCCCTCAAACGATCTGTCAAATGAACCAACACCAAAAGGATGGGCATTTTCGCAATGCACTATTAACAGTTGTATATTTATAATTGATCTGTTTGGCCTAACAATTACTACCGGCTCGATGATTGGTCAGAAATGGTGCTCAGTCAAATCTAGCTATAACGGTGGGCACACCAGACAGCTTTGCTCAATTACTCTGGTCGAATGTGTCAATGCATTAGCACTTGTATGTGTAATTCAATTCCTCGCTTACTCAAAGGCATATCTAATGATTTTGCATGTAACGAGATTTATTATTCTATCAACGATAAACGAAGCTCTCAAGCACACCTGTGATTGCGCTTGCAAATGATCTGTGCCTACAAACTGCATATTCATCGAGACAAACAAATTCAAGTAAACTTCTGCGTAATGGATATCGACCAAATGAAGCAAATATTTCACTCATTGAAAGAAGGTTCAGAAGATGTCATCTCTACAGGTCTGTTTGTCGATTCCATTCGAAACTCGGCTCTTGCAAGCAACCAAGTAAGTCATTAACACATCACCGAAAAGTCGATAACATATGATGGCATACTTTAATTCACCATATGATGAACTGAAGCACAATTGTCAATTGTTCAGGCAACTGTACACAGCTGTCAATGCTCGCTCCATAAAAAAAACGCCCAATAGATCCTACAATGAGTCTTCTTGTTTGATGCCTTTTGCATACGATAGTTCGCCAGTGCGTAGATATCGCGATGGAAACTGCAAATTGATTTGCCACTTGTTGACATTGAAAGTGTGATCACAAAATCAACACTAAAACGCATCTATCCCTTGTAGGAAATAAGTCAAATCGTTGATTGCTTCGACCCAAGCCATTGCGGTTTCATTACTTTCCACAATTTTAAGAAAGGAATTGAACAACTCTACCTAAAGAATCCATTGCACACTTGTAAGTATGATCATTGATCGATAACATAAATGTCCATTGGCCATTTTGAAGATCAATTATGGCTGATCATTTGGCAGCATTATATGCGGTCCCTGTGAAAGGTTTTTGAGTACTCTTTATTGAGGGACGTTGTTTGTGTTGTTCTTTGCTGTTCAATCAGCGTTTGCAAATGTCATGTTCAAATACAATATTAATACTAGCAATAAATGGCCCGGCGCAGCTCTCACTTTGCTCTCACCTGTGCAGTGTCCAGTGATAATTATCATGTCATATGCGAACGAATCCTTACCTGTTTGCAGTTAACTGTGCCTATCTCACAATTGGCAGCCTTCTCCTCGAGATCAAACTCACTTGTCCTATTTTTGTGTCTCGTTTCTTGTCTTTAGTTCAGCTGGTGTTGTTGTTTGCCTTCCAAAACATATCGCTTAGTGTTTTCATACTTCAATTTATTTTATATGCCAAATTTTATTTGCCACTTTTTAATGCTTTCTATTAGCATTTACCGAGACACCTGTTGAAATCTCAAGTCCAAATTCCAAATTATTTACCCAAGCCCATGATCACAACTCAACGCAATCCTTGTTATCGTTTGACTCCATCGACAGTTTGTCTTCTATGAAAGAAGACTCTTCCGATTCTATAAATCAAAAGGTTCTTGTCAAATGAACTCGATTAATTCATATTTGCTGATTTGATTTTCTGCATTCTCTAGTACAGTGATGATTTAACTTTACTTGATTCATTATCAGCATCGTTTTCAATTGATCAAGAGAGTATGTCTGTTTTGGAGAATAAACCGAACAAGTATGCTTTGTTGATAATTATTTGCTTTTATTTGTTATCACGTATTTCCACATTTGCAGTGATTTAAGTCAAATGGAAGAACATTTTGAGTTTACTCCTTTGCAAGAAAATATCGATACCTTTAAAAATGATGATAATGGCACTGATGAACAATTTCAAAGTTTTTCAAATGGAGATTCTTATAATTCAATCAATTCAAATGCAACATTTCAACAACGTAACACTTGGTTAAGGTCCAGCGTAAGAAAAAACGGGCAAGTCTATTATTTATGATTTTTGACTTATTTAATTATTATTTTCTGATTATTATTTTGTATAGAGGAAGTTTAAAAAGAAATTCTAGTTCATATGCCAGGTAAAATAAGAATCCCAATTTTTGAGTAACATGAATTTATCAATTACTCTAGTTCTCCCGTTTACAGAAACAGCACTAATAATGATAGTCGACGAAGTTCCTTGAGTTACGAGTCAGATGAAATGAACAATGATGCCAACTTGGAAGAAGATGTACAAAATATGAATGATAAAGTATGCATAAACATAAATATTTTTTTGAACTTATTTGACAAATTAAAATAACTTAGCTTACAAAACTTCAAGAACAAATTGAAATCTTAACCGAAGCTCAATTGAAAAATGAGAAAAAGTATTCTAGCATGAAAAGGGAAAACATGAACTTAAATGACAAGTAAGCTTGCTTTATTTTGTATTTATTCATTAATAATGGTTACAAAGCAATTGAACTGTAGTTATAGAGCATTTTGGTTGTTTTGCTATGGTTCCATTGTGAAATGTCTGCTATGTACATTGTACAAACTATACCTCAATGAATATGAACAGTCCAGACTGGCCGCCTGTTGATGTCGCTCAGATAGCCAGTGTCAGTTCAGTGGAGGACTGCGTCTTTGTGCTTACCTTTGCACCACCAGCTGTGTTCGCTAGCCACAATTACAAATAGCCCTGACGGCAGTGCAGCCACTCGATGTTTGTGTGGCAACTCATGTTGCATGGCTGCTTTGCTGTCTTTCTAACTGTATTGTCGCGAAATCAAATTTTCACTTGCAAGTTGCCACTATGCCTCAATTCAGACAGTTTCGCAATTTTCATCAAGCATTTAATTTTATGTCAATTAATACGATTCTATTTGTAATATAATATTTAGATGTTAATTTAATTCGCTTTTTCTTAACTAGAATTAACTATCTCGAAGAACAAATTCGTGATTTTGAAATTCAATCTGACGACAAGAAAGTAGAAGACGAACGTCGCTTTAAAGAATCGATGGCTCGACTCGAAAGAGAAAAAGCACAAGAATTAGAAAATTATGTTAATCGAATATTGGCCCTTCAAAAGGAATTATTTGAAGCAAAGGAAGAGGCAAAACGACATCAACAGACTATTGAAAATTTGCAGGAATCTAAGTCGGAGCTAGTAAACCAAATTAACGACAAAGAAGTCGAGATAGAAACTCTTAAAGATGAAATTGTGAAACTTAAAGAAGTAATTCGAAAGCAACTTGAAGAAAGTCATGCAAACTCTACTCTGATTCACGCCTTGAATCAAGAATTGTCTGCTAATCGTCAATCAAATGATGCACAGGAAATGAAACATAACAAGCAACATGCGAATGAAATAAGCAACATAAATGAGGAATTAGAGAATCAGGTGCGCTTGCTGAAGGAAGAAAATCGAAGTTTAAAAGATTCGAACGAAGAGTTAACAGCCCAACTACTCAATAATCATTTGATGGAAGGTAAAAGTTTGCTTAAGGAAGGAGAGGCTATCTCATCTCTAGCTACTGAAATCAGTGATCTCAATACCGAACAAGTAAATTTTTTTATATTTTATTTATTTGTTTAAACTAATCCATTGTTTGTTTTTTTTAGCTCAAGACTACTCTTAAGGAACAGCAAGATGTCAATGCAAAACTACGTGCGTATATTGACGGCATACTGCTCAACATTGTCGAAAACTATCCACAATTACTTGAAGTAAAACCGAACTGAATGTTTTGTGATAGACGTTTGATAGTATTTGTGTTACCCAATCACCATTATCAACAATTCTTCATCCTGCCTGACATGTGATTTCATCGTTATATAATATCATTAGCATCGTTTCATGATGTGGCCTTGGCTGGTTTTATTTGATATATTTGATATATTGTCCTATTTATTAATATTTGTTGCCTATTTCGATTCCTTTCGTACAAATTATCTGATACAATCAATTAAAACAATCATGAATTATATATAAATTTCCAATGCCATTGACAATGGTCAAATAAATCAAATTACTGCTGATTCAGAGTTGGAGAATTTTAATCATCTAAAGTCGTTATAAAATTTTTATGATACAAATTGCGTGCAAATTGCATTGACAGGCAGTAATAGTAGTCAGTAAATTAAATTCAAGACTATTTAAACAAAATAGGTTCTCTGGCAAAGACGACTATTGGCACAAAGTGAAATTGTTTGATTACATTGAATATTTTGCAATGTGTTAAATACCTTGTGACCATGTGTGTTGTATTTTTGTGCTAAACTATTTTCATTTGCAATTTTCATTCGTTATTCAAATCTCAATTTCAAATGTGTTCTACGAAAGAGCTTTCTTCGAATGAAGATTTGTTTTACCTTCGAAATCAATCTTCTGATGACCATTCTCAAGAACAAATTCTTGATGCAGAATCTACGACTGATTTAAAATCAATTTTAACCTCGTTGAACGAAAGTGTACACAAGCTTAAGCAAGAAATCTCACTGGTTGTTGATAAGAAATTGGTTTCTCGTGGAATTTGGGATGATCAGATGAAGTTAGTAAAGATCGTTGATAATAAGAATCCGAAACAGTACTTACCACATTTTATTAACGACTGTTACTACCTATATCCTTTCGAAGCTTTATTTGCATTAGAATGCCGTGCTTTAGTGATTTATTATGAAAGCATTTCTCTCAGCATCGAAGACAGTTATAAACTTTTACTTAAGAGCCAACTTGACTGCAAGCTGTATCGAGTATTTTCTATTTTATCAAAAAGTGGCTACCAGGTGAAATATTGCAAAGAAAATAAAATTGTGTCTAATAAAGAAGTAGAAGAACAAGAAAAAATTAAAATAAATATGAAACATTTATTAGATAACATAGAATCGACATTGTGCGACAACATAAAGAAACCTAAACTGGAAACCGAAAATCATAAAAAGGAAAAATGCGACAATTATAAAGTTGTGACTAGTATTCGGCCATTGGCTATGGAACATTTAAGAAAATTAACAAAAATTGATAAGAAGCTGTTATCGTGCTACGAGTCTGAACATAGATCCAAATCTATTTTATATTGTGTTAGGGATTCGGTGGTTCCTGTTGAGATGAACAAACATTTGTTGCCTTTGCATGGCCACGACTTGAAGCCCTTGATTGATTTGTCATCTATTCACGGTACAGAAAATCTGTTTGAAATAATTCAGCATGCAGGACCTAAGTGCAATCACAATTTATTGAACGAACAAATGTATGACTTTGATTTATCTGCCGACTTTGAAGTATATCGATCGAAAACCAATGCAACATCTAGTTTTCCACTTTTTCGAGTGGTTCTTGTCAACCAGAGTGACCCACTTCCACCATTTTCTGTCATAAAGCGACTTTATGCAAATGGTTCAAGTCCAATATTTTTTGCTCTGATTTCTGACTCATTGGAGTTTAACTTTTATGGATTTGAAAATTTGACAATTGATGATGAATATCCAAGCCTCTGGGAGAAATATTATGCGTAACGGCTAACCGACTTCACTTGCGCAGTCGAAATCTGCTTAATAATATGCGCCCGTTTGGTTCAAACTGTACTCGCTGGGTATGTAGTTGTTCACTCGAACGTCTACGATGTTGTCGCCGTATTTTGATATATTCTCATTGACTTGATTATACCACTCCTCGTGTGAATAAATGGAAGGTTGATTTGAAGTAGAAAGCCCAAATGAAGTCAAATAGTTGAACTCACTTGGATTGTAATATTCAGCTTCGTAATTGGTTGGCTCCATTTCTTGGTACGTTTGTTCAGTAACTGGTTTGGCCAGATGTTCGTTTCCCAAATGAAACAGAGTTGTTCCTAAATTTGATAATTTGCTGGGTTTACCCAAGGAAGCATCTCTTTGTATATAACCACCATTACACGGATAGCCATAGTCTGGTTGTCCAAGTGATGCCTTGTGTGAAGTAAGAAGACCTTGCTTGGGTGCATCTTGTCCAGCACAGATCACTTCACCTTGATCAAAGCTCTTTATACCAAACAGTTTGTGTTGAGAAACAAACTCCGTGAGAACAGACCTTTCCTGAACTGCGTTGAATAAGTCAGCCAAAGGCCCGAGGCCCAGTGCAGGGTTGTACCTGCCTGTACAAGTTGTACTGCAACTCCTGTTGACTGTATTTGATTCGAGCTTATTGCGAGTGATGTTCCGTGCAGACGTATTCGGTGAAGTGAGAGCGGATGAGCAGGTAAGCAGATCCATGTTAGGTGTCTCATTTTCTGTTGCGAACAGTTCCTTCTCAATGGCATTCTCGTTGAGACACGGGTCGAAAGAAGTTAGTCTGTGACCAAGTGCGTTCAGGTAGTCCATCACCGTACTACATTGCTCACAGTGAGTCTCACCATTGATCATGTTTGAGTTTCGATGGGTCCGTGTGGGCACTGTTGAGACATTTGTCTCACTTAAAGCACAAGTATTACTGCAGTGAGGCATGTTGGTTGAGTGAGTGATCCTCGATAGAGCTCTGACAGTGGCTCTGACCAACAAGTGTATCTTTGAGGGCTTCATCATCGACCACTTTGAGGATGTCAATCGTCAGTGATCATTTGCGCCAATTATCAATTATCGTGTTTACACGAGCACTCTCAAGAGCGCTAATCCCAAGTGGCTCCTGTGTTGGCATAGCAAATCAAAGCTAACAGATTAATCTCCTTTCCCATCCGAACCATGTTCTCATTAATGTGCCAACAATGAGACCTGTCTGCATTCCGAACGGTCAATAGAAGAAACATTTCTAATGAAAATGTTGTTTTATTTTTCTACTCAGACATTGGGTCACAGGTTCTAAATGGTTCTTATTTGGTGTGGTCAATTCAACTTGAGTTGCTTACTTTTGATAAATTTTGACTTCTCCGAGCGTAATTAATACAACGTATTACGTATGATAAGATAATCGTACTGCCATTGGCATAATTGGCAATTATCGATTGATGCTAGAGAGGTGAAGCAATAAAGTGGCTCAACTAATTAAGTGATCGCAGTCGAACTCGGGGTGCAGACTGAGCCACTCGATAACCAGTTGTTGCACGTAGATGGACATCGACGCCAGTGCCATCGACGTTTTGTGCAGACTGCATCCGTCCTGGAAGACTCTCTCCCGACGTTTGGGTCGTAGCGATTGGCCACTCACCATCCGAGCCAGCTTGTGCCAATCGATTTGGAAACAACCTTTGTCTGAACTCTGCCAAGACATAATCTCGATCAACCAGCGATATCTTTCTCGGAATGGTTTATATGCGTTCTTGCCACAGAAGGCAACTACAAGGAAATGACATTATTTTGACATGATTAATCAATGAATTGTCGAAACCTCACTTACTATTCTGCATGAATAGGTCTTGATTCTCGCTGGGATAATGTTCTTGTTCCATCTTCAGGTTTGCTCTATACATTGAACCACAAAGGGTCGCCATTTTGTTTTCAATTCTCACTCGAATCTGCGACATGGCCCAGAAATTAATGCAATTCATCTAGAAACAAACAAATATTATTGCTCACAGTACAATTTTTTGGCTGACCGATCGAGCTACTGTGAGGTACAACACTTGATGAGCCAAGGGATACTCTTCATATTCGGACTCAACAAGAAGATTCCAGCAGAATTTGCTCATTTTGCATTGATTGAGAACTTCACTGAGACAAAAGTCAGATTGATTTTCGTTGAGTGTCGTCTTGACACGAGACGATTGCAGCCTTTGTGGCTCGGTTTCGTTCAAGTTCTTTAAATGACAGTCCACTTTGGACCAAATAATTGGATGAAGAATTCCTCCAATTGCTGCAAGTAAGGTTTATTGGTTATTTGATTTGTTAAATGAATTTAATTTACCTCGGAAGTAAGGAGGATCATGTCGGAGAGCGATTTGAATGGCTGTAGCCACTTGACTCGATTGCCAATGCATTCTCTCCAAAAGTTGTTTCACCAGCAGAATCCGTGTTGAGAACCTGTGCTGATCGATCACTTGTGCGAGCATTCGAAGCAATTGAGCACTTTGTTCCTTCACAATGATCACTCCCAGGAGGCCATCAACAGTAAGATGAGGTTTCACCGTGTCCAGGTAGGTCAGGGCCTGATTGATTGATTTACTCGCTTTATCAAGTAATTCGAACAGATTTGCTTCATTGTTTAGCTCACTGCCTGAAACAATGCAAAGCACCAAAGATAGCCATAAGGTGGAGACAGCCATGATTGGCTTGACCAACCAAGGAATTGTACTTTATATACCAAATTTGTGAGACATTCCCTGCAGTGCTCCATTCTCATTTAATTTTCATTAAATTGTCTTTGTATTAAACGGAAATCAAATTCTATTGTTTGTTTCAGTTGTTCCAATTCATTTGCGATTTCTGTATATTTGCTTGGTTTAGCTCCAGCTTCAGCACTGGCATTTGTTTTTTGTATATTTCATTAATCAGTGGCAAATGTCACTTCCGTTATGGACAAATCAAACGTCAATTGAAATTTGTCAAATACCAATCCCTAGCGATTGGTCTCATTAGCACGAATCAAGTCTGTGTCTGTGGGTGTTAGAATTGAATTGAGAGCGGTAATATTTGAATTGTGATAATTGTGACGAACTTTAATTACACACCTCGTTGTTCATTGGCTGGCAAATGTAATTAGACCAACTGTCACGACTTGAGATCGATTTCTAGGGTAGCTAACCTAAATTAGTTATCACTTTTACCGAGAAAATGCTACCACTTCCCGAATGTTGTAATTAATCGTAGTGCCTCAGCCATGACTGCAGCGCATTTCCCTTGTGAATTCTATTCTGGACAAACTGTAAAAGCAACCATTATGGTTATCAGCCAATCACAAGTGGGCTACTTGCAAGCATTCACCTGTGTCATTCACCCAGCACTTGTATACCGACTGTCTCTCAGTCTCAATAATTGTTCGAGCAATTGGGTTGTCTGGCAACCATAAAGCTCCGGTGGTCTGTTTTGTGTCAATCGAGCAGTTCTCTAGTCGCAAGCCATTCCATTTCTGGTTTTAGTTGCGCTATAATGTCACAAATTGTCTCTCTAAATTCCAATCAAAGTTTGTTTGCAACAAAATCACTCGCAACATTTACTCTCGATCCGGACAAAGAGTTGCCTAAGTAAGATATTTCAGAGCTTGTTCGTATTAGTCCACTGAACGGTGTTTTCTCCCCTTAGATGGCTGCTTGAATTTGACAGTTTCGGTCGAGAAGAAGACTCAAACTCAGACTACCAACTGGCAAGACCACTTACCGAAAGTCATCTCCGCAATCGACCAAAATGGTTTGAGGAGCTCACTCAAAGACGTCGTCTGAGCAATATCACCGCCATGGAAGTAGGTGACCCAAGTGATGGTGTACCTAAAGGAGTCCTATTTCAGAATATTGAAACCCATCCCAAGACAGACTCTATTCGCTTATCAATTTCCGAAATGGAGGAACAAGAAAATGAATCAAAACTTCCATCTCAACGCAAATTCTCAAATGAACTCGTGTTTCAGGTCCAGGATGGTGAGTTATCTAAACCGAGAGAAAGTTCCAACGATAGCATTCACAAGTCATTGGCAAGTGAAACTAACAGACTGGAAGATGACATTTTGGCATTCTCAACTAGCAAATCAATTGAGAAGTTGAAAATTAATGAGCTGGTTTGTCAACTTGAGGAATGTGTCATTCCAGAAATGCCTCATGGAAGTGAACTGATCCTACAACTTTTGGATAACTGGGGGGACGATCAATTCATAGGAATCAATGGAATTGAAATACTTGACCAATGGGGAAAGCGGCCAGCGGTAAAGAATGTCGGTTGATGGTGGTGTTTTGCATTAACTAATGTTTAAAATGTTTAGATTTTCTTGCAAGACAACGCAAACATTCGTTACCAGTTGGCAGATCTGAACAAACTTGTGGACAATGTGTATCGAACCCATGACGATTCCCACATTTGGCAATACAGCACCCGAAAGGGGCATCTACCTCTGCAAATCGTGCTCCAACTTCATGAACCTGTGACCATCGCTTTGATCAGAATTTGGAACTATAACAAATCACGAATCCATTCTTACCGAGGAGTCAAATTTTTGCAAATAAAACTAAACGGGCAGCTCATCTTTAGTGGCGAAATTGCCAAAGCTACAGGTGACTTGACTGGTTCTGTGGAAAACTTCGGAGATGTAAGTGATCAATGTAATCTTATCTCGAGGGTCTATATTTGGTACTATCAGATAATTGTACTCAAATGCAATTCTTTGACATGCCATTCTCGTTATAAACAAACTTAACGTTGTCACATTTCTTCTGCAGACTATTCTGTTCACCACCAGCGAAACTATTCTGGAACACATCTCAAAATACGACACATCATTCCAGGAACTTCTAATCGAACAAATTCCCTTTACATTCTAATTTTATATTTAAATGCACTATTCTTGTAATTGAGTTTAATTTGCCATTCTAAAAATGACACCAATAAATTATGATTGATCCTCTGAACAATATTATTCGATTGTTTACATATATCACACATTGCAATTCACATTTGAAGACATTTTCCATTGAAGCTTTTCAAGTCTCTATAGATCTATATAAAAAAACTATAGTCTCCATGCGATTTTCCGAAACGTGAGTTGGCCACATCAGCATCATCTAGTGGGAAACTTTGAAAACAATTGTCAGTCAATTCTACAAGCAAGCTTATAAGATATCTGCATATCGGTTGAAGCAACACTGACTTGTGAGTAAAGCTGCTTGAGTGGGCCAGTGGTCAAAAGAGAACAGCTATTAAAAAGATCGTTTGTCGAATCGTTATAATTTGTCGATTGCCATAATGAACTTCCTAGAAGTGACAGGTCTATTATGCATAATATACCGTTTACTCATCTTCTTAGCTTGGGTAGTTTCAAAAATATTATATTTCCTCAAGCCAGATGTATTGAAGCCTCAAGTAGGCGATTATGCCATCGTGACTGGGGCCACAGATGGAATCGGCTTGGAATATGCAAAGCAATTGGCACAAAAGGGCTATAACCTTTTATTGCTTAGTCGGAATGAGGACAAGTTGAAGAGAGTTGCCCAAGAAATATCCCTTGAAAATCCACAATGCTCAAGTGTATGTGTTACCTGTGTGTGTTGGTTGATTAATTTTCATTTCACAATGGTATTGTTTTCTCGTATTTAGATAGAAACGCTACAAGTTGACTTCGCTCAAGTCGATGTATATGAAAGTATTCGAGAGAAGGTCGAATCACTAAGCGGTACTTTGGCCATATTGGTTAACAATGTGGGCATTGTATTTCACATACCAGAATATTTTTGCAACTACCCACAAGGTCTCAATCGAGACATGATCAATGTGAACGTGCTTTCTGTCACGTTAATGAGCGAAATTGCCATCAAAGAGATGCTCAAACATGAACGAGGCATCGTAATAAATGTTTCGTCTTTTGCAGGCATCACAGAATTTCCGCTTTTTTCTACTTATTCTGCGAGTAAGTGTTTAAATGAAAATTAACGATATTCATTCTGATTGTTTGCAGCAAAAGCATATATGAACACTTTGGGAAGTGCCTTGTCCAGTGAATATCAAGAGAACAATATCATCATTCAGACAGTGGTTCCAAACCAGGTCAAGACAAAAGCTTCTAAAGATGTACATGAAGAGCTTATTTCCGTTAACAGTGAGGACTTTGTAAAGTATGCTTTGAGAACTGTGGGAAAAGAACGCCTTACAAGTGGCCATCCAAAACACAAAGTGATCAACAACCTAGCATTGTTTCTTAATTCATTCCTGGGTTATAACATTTTCATGAAGATTAAATTGCTTGCTGGCAAGGATGCTCACGCTAAGTACAGAAGTGCTCACCAGCTAGAAAAATGATTTATTCCATCTTTCAATAAAAGTGACATTAACATTGCTACTTTCAATAAGTTTCACTTAGATAATTTCATATACTATTAGATTACAAATAACGTTTAAATACGTCCTGGGAAAATTCCTTTTTCTCGTTGCTCGTTCCATTTTTCAACCTAAATTTGAAAAAAAGATTAGCCAAATTATATGTTTAATAAACATTGTTTATTACCCAACCAGGAGGACACAGTTCAGTATAGGCATATCGATACCAGGTACAAGGTTCATAGTCTTCGCCTTTGACTTTTTGACAGCGAAAAAAATCCAAATAATTTTGATAGCAATTCCTAAAAGAGAAAATTAAATATAAAATCAAAACAAACAGAAACATGAACATACTTGGTCTGGTTAGTGTTGGGAAAGCGAGGATCGTAGGGAACAGTTTCGCCACGTTGCTTTAACAAATCGGGATTCTTCGCCTTAATGCTTTTCTGGCCATCAGGTCCGTTGACGACTTCGAGCTCGATCACGTTCATTTTGAAGCGAAACTATATGAAACAAATCAAACCGAACAAACACAACGACAAGTCTCAGACTGCTTTAAGCTTGAGGTCAACAGAAACATAGCTCATACAGTTTGCGGAAACTTTTATGGGAAGTTTTTGAGCAATTCATATACAACGAACTCAAATTTAATTTTTGTTTAATTCAGCTTTCTATTTTGCCATTTTCCGAGCCCAATGCAAAATTATTATAGTATAAGAAGAAGCATAACTTATGCTACATAAGAATCGCCATTCAAAACAATTATATTGAGGTAAGTACAATATGCAATGTTTTTTTTAATTTTTTAATTTATTTTTGATAATTTAGCATTGATAAGCAGTAGAATCGTTCTAATTTTAATTCAAATTTAAAGAATTTAATATGCTTCCAAATTGATCAATATGTACAATGGTGACAACACATTATCTTTGTTTCAAATGGAACTTATCTGTGGAAAGCCTTGAACAATCTAGGCATGTCACAAGTGATGCATCTGCGGATATATTGACCTCCAGCCACTTCTCCATCAGGGAGATTAAACAAATCCAAAACAGTGAAGTGTGGTGGCTTTTTGGTCGGACCTCGATATGGTGTCCAGGGTGTCACCAGATCACCAGAATCGCAGCGTACTTGTTGGCCCATAAATGTAATTATGATTGATATCAGAAGGATAAACAAAATTGTCTGTGTAAAATTGTTAATTTTAATGAAGAAAGTTAATTGAACGCTAGAAAATACTTACGGTTGCAAATTTAGCCATTTGACGTTTTACGTGATGCGAACGATGCACAAAAAAATGCAATAATGATAGAGAAAGTGGAAATGCTGGACAGTGGCTCTCGGATGAATTGAATTGGGTCAAACCATGACAAGTGCTCGATGAGCAACTAGTTTAGTGGTAGTGTGTAGTTTATTTATAGCAAAATTACTATTTACAGACGCCTTTATTTGATAGGTTCTTACTAAAAGATGCGTTGTGATTATTTGGACATGAACTGAACAATTGCCCGATGAGCATGATTCAATAAATATTTGGCGTTGGCTTCTTTTGCTTGTTTGATGGTTAACCCATCATTCCTCCAAGATCGAGACCACCCATATTTCCAAGTCCGCCCAAATCCCCAAGACCTCCCATATTTCCGAGACCACCCAAATCTCCCAGTCCACCGCCGCCACCTCCCAAGTTTCCTAGGCCACCACCACCACCTCCACCGCCACCGAGGTTTCCCAAGTCGCCAAGACCAGCATCCCCACCGCCAAGGTTTCCAAGTCCGAATTCGTCACCGCCGCCTCCTTGTTGGCCGAGACCAAGGCCTTGACCAAAGCCACCTTGGTTGCCTTGACCACCCCCCAATCCGCCCAATTGGTTGAGACCACCGAGTAGGTTGTTTCCACCACGACCACCATCGCCGCCAAATCCACCAAGATTTCCCAGTTGTCCTCCAATTCCACCTGGACCACCGCCTTGTCCACCAAAAAGCTGACCAAGTCCTCCACCGCCTTGATTTCCACCCTGTCCTCCGAAAAGTTGTCCGAGTCCGCCGCCGCTGCCGCCGCCGCCACCTTGGCCACCGGTTAATCCTCCAAGATTTCCAAGGTCAAATTCGTTTTGTGCCAAAGAAGAGACACAAAGTAGAAGAAGTAGTAGAGTGGGACCGAGTAGATTTGGCATCTTGATGCCGACACAAAACACAAACACAGACAAACTGAATGGACACGATCGAAAATGAAACTGACACTGAATGTGTCGAGCAGCTATATTTAAGTGTTACTTTGTCCACCATGAGAGACACTTGGAGTTTGTAAGCAATGTAATCGTTTCCCGAAGTATGCAACTTGGCCTCTAGCCGATTTCCGCTATTAGTGGCAACGATGTAATTGTAGGTGACAGGTAGCTTGACCAGCAACAGCACCTCGACCACTCTCTAGTGGATCAAGCCAGGCCAGAATTGCACTCTGCCACACATTCCGCCATCAATGGACGCCTTGGTCGCATCAAGGCGTCACAAGTCATTCACAAGTTTGTCACTTTTAGGTCTGTCCCGTTGATTATCCTCACAAGGCTGAACAATTGTCGTGCAATACCTCACAACCGATAGGCAGTGAACTGAATGTCGATCTTCAAGCATGGCTTCACATTAGTTTGTTTAATATGTGCAAGTGACTCCTTAACGTAACTTAAAGAGTCTCTATGTTGACTTTCTCCTACTTTCGACTAATAGCCAACAAGAAATTGGTTCTACTTCCGAAATGAACGTTTAACAGAGTGCACCTGTAGTTTGGTTTGCGTCAAATTGATAATAGTGAAGACAGTGACAAAGGCAATAGCGACAATGGAGACAATCATATATAGAAATAGTTGTCAAGTCTAGCAGAACGTTCTGCAAGTCTAGCAGCATTATAATGGACATCAACTCGAATTGACCATACATTTCCGATCACTTGAATATTAATTTGTTCCCTACACACGCATACTATCTATAAATAGAAGTAATGCAATAGCACATTTATGCTCACGTTAATTGTTCTGTCGCTCTTTTCGACCTTTTTGCTTGCATTGAACGAACATACAATTCCCGGTTATATAACAAAGGTGACAGTCACGGTGAACGATGAAATCACTGTCGGAAAGAACGCGCAACCAACAATGAGTTAACCTTCATTGACCGGCATAAGCAACATATCGCGCTGACTTAATAGATGTATGCATTGGTTCGCTGTACTTTTGTGTTGTGCTAATTATTCCACTTATTGAGTAACAATTAGCAATTGGTCTCAACGAAAGCATTTGACTCGATGCAACACCTGTTCAACTTACCACATAATTTCTATTACCGGTCTGAGAGAAACAATTATAATTATAAGAGGAATGTGCAAATGTTCGTTTTAAATACTACACCATACACTAATGAGATCCGAAATTAACCCATATAATCGTAATATACATGTAGTTTCGCATGAGTCCCATTCCAAAACAACAAGTTGCAGTTGGCTTTCACTGTCACTGTAAAAAATTATATGTATTTTAACTTAAAATACCATGTTTCCGTATTATTTTATTGAATTAACTTTGATTCCATGGAATGTTGTAAACTCTGAGTTAGATAAATTTTCTATGTGATTGGACACTTCGTTTTCTCTGTTGTTAGACAGTCAACTTAAGGGGCCTTTTTGAAAGCGCTTGAAAGCAGATGCCGCATTTCAAAACTAACATTGTCACGTCATTTGTGTATAGCATTCATATTGTACAATGTACAATTGGTCGAGCGTGTAGAGTGTTGCTTTGTTGGATTGAATGCAATTTGGTTTATTTACTTCAATTCTCTCTGTTTTTTTAAGGCAACCCGTTTTTCTAGTGATTGTGTACAGTATATTCAACATCTAAACTTCATCTGGCCCAAGCATGTCTCAACCGATGCCGAATAATCTCGCGCCGGGCGCATCAACAACCATCACTGAAATGCCGGATTTGGAAAGAGTGCATTCTCTAATCAAATCGATGTATCAACAGAAAGAACTTAAAGAATCGGCTTCTAAGTGGCTAGAAGAATTACAGAAAACAGTTTTTGCCTGGCAAATCGCAGATCAACTTTTAATAAAGCGATTTGACTATGAATCTTGTTACTTTGCCGCACAAACGTTAAAAACTAAAATTCAATACAATTTTGAAGAACTACCACCAGACAGCTACGATTCTTTGAAAAATTCCGTAATTGCCCATTTGGTTAATATCGATGAAAAAGTGATCCAGACCCAACTAAGTCTTTCCGTCACTTTTATATGTAAGTAATAATTTAATTGATTTGCTTTAAAGTAACTTGTATCTTATTTAGTTTTTAAAAATCCTAATTGGTTAAATCCAATGGAAGAACTTTCTGCAAAATTATCAAAGAATAAATTTTTAGAAATTCTAGTTTGTATTGCACAGGAATATGACGAAAATAGACCTGCAGTGAAAATGTCCAAACAGAGGAGAGAAGATATCAAAGACTATTTGTCCAAACATTTTCCTAGTGTTATCGAGCTTCTGATGATAACTCTTCAAGAATCATTATCGTTGGATCCTTTTTTTCAAGAACAAATCGCCATTAAGTTTTTTAGTTGTTTCGATGCGTGGTTTGTCTTTGCCACTAAAGAACATCTTAAAGTAATGGAACCTGTTCTTGCAAATATTTTTGCATACCTGAAAAATCCTAATTGTCCTACAGATGTTCACGAAAAGGTTGCGGATGCTTTATGTAAAGTGATTTATCAATGCGAGGGTCATAGTACGTTTGCAGATTTACGAGTATCGGTCATGAACGAAATATTGGAATTAGATTCCGCTTACACAAACGCTGTTTTAGCTGAAGATTCTGAAAAATTAATTGACTTTGCAAGAATTTTTACGGAACTAGGAAATTCTACTATTGAATACATCATTCACGATCAAGTTGACACGAAAATTTTACAACTCATTTTAAAATGTGTTGGTCATTACGATTTTGAAGTTGCCGCAACTACTTTCGGATTTTGGTACAATTTTTCTGAATTGGTTTTTAAAAATGGAACCACCAAATTTACTTCTTATTTTAATTTGCTTCTTACTTCACTTACTCGTCATTGTCAACTAGAAAGCGATTCTGATGATATTGTCGATGAAAAATCTGATCAATATGATTATCGAATTCAGATTAGCGAGTTAGTGCGCGAAATCATACCGTGTTGTGATTGGGTTGATTTCATCAAGTCGACTAATTTGATTGGAATTTTAAAGTCTTCCACTGCTTGGGTTGATGTGGAGGTAAACTTATACATCGTTTACTGCATTGCTTGTGATAAGAATTTCATCTTTCAAAATGAACGCAAAAATGAAGTGCTTCCAGACATTGTCAACTTCACCCTCCAACTTCAGCATCAAACTGCATCACAGCACGTGCAAGTTTTGGCGACCTGTTGTGATCTTCTAGGCGAACTTAACGAATGGATCAACGAGAATTCTGGTTTTTTGAATCCCGTGATAAACTTTTTATTATGGATCATAAATTCAAGTTACAAGACAATGCCCAAGTTGGCAACCAGAGCTTGTTTAGCGTTAAAGTCAATTATCACTGGAATGAAATCAGTAATTGACTTAAATGCAATCAAACATCTATTTGACAATTTGAGAAGTGTTTATTCACAAATAGAAGATATTGCAGTCGATTTGAGTGTTTCACTGATGGCTTGCTTAACCGCAATTGTTTCAAACCCAAACTTTTCCAAATGTGATGAACAAGAGTTTTTGGTTCGGCAGATAATTCTTCTCTGTCTTAATAATGAAATAATAAATGAAATAATGAACCCAAAAATACCGACTGAAGTCAACCAGAAGAAGTGGGAAAAAATCATTGACAACATTTACGCAATATTTAAAGATTTTGTGCCAAATGAAAAGACGCTCAAGTCTGAGACTATTCACAGTTTTATTCAGAATCAAATTTGGCCTTTTCTCAAAAAGTCTATTACGCACTTTTCCGCTGTCGATTCACAAGTGATCGAGCACTGTAGCCGTTGTGTTCGGCACATCGTTAGGTCGATGAAGCCTTCATACTTGTTGCAGCCAATCGTGGACCACATTGTTCCTCTCTACCAACAATATCCCACAAATTCACCTTTGCTCTACATTGGCTCTGTTCTTGTATCTGAATTTGGTGACGAAAATGATCCAACGCTCTCGAATGGATTGATAATAATGCTTAACGTGAGTATACTAATTAATTATTAACTTTTATTAATTTCTAAACATTACTCGTAACAGGCATTGTCTATGTCAACGTTTTTGTTATTGAATGAAACTAACCTCAACCTACATCCATATACTATTGCTGATTTCTTTCATCTGTGTTGTAGAATGCTAACTAAATTGACTGAAAACTTTGTGTCCAATATCGAGACATTGAATAATATCCTAAACTTGGCAATTATGGGAATATACTTAGATCAAAAGGAAGCCAATGACTCAGTGATTCGGTTTATAATTGACTTCATCAAGACCGATCATCCCGTCGTTGACCAATACTTAAAGGGCAACTTTGGACAAAAGTTGTTCTTTTCTTTTATTGATTCAATCATGTTTAAGTTGCCTGGATACTTCATTCCTGATATGGTGGAAGCTATTTGGGAGTTTAAAGCGAATGAACCAGAAGTAAGTTTGAGTCATTTCTGTAACGAAATGTGATTTTATATCTTTTTACTTTAGTGCTTCGGTCAATATCTTCAATTTTCAGTTAATCAATTGTCAGGAAAAATTCAAAATGGAACTTATGCTGTTACTAATGAAAATTTGCACAATTTTTACGAATCATTTTCCAGGTTTGTATTTTTTGTATTTTGTATTTTTTCTAATTCAGAAACCTTTTTGTTTAGTGCTACAAACCCGAAAAGGATGGTCTCAGAATTACGCTACTTGCAACGACTCTTCAATTGATTACTCACTGTTACTCATTTTTTGTAATCGGTTTTTAGCATGCCAATTTATTTAATGTACATATAACATGTGGTATGCAACATATAATATATTTTTATCATTTATTACAATGAATGTTTTTTATATTTGTGCTATTATTTGAATAGCTTTTATAGGTCAGTTATAATTCGAAAATAGGCTCAATAAATTACATTTTCCACATTTGCCTACAAGTGGGTTACTACACCGATATGACCATGGTTACTCATTTACCCATTGGATTGAATAGTTATTCAAATGTTACAACTGTGGACATTTTCAAACTGGTTATTTCAATCATAGATGTCGCCAAGTTCTATTATGAAATAATATGAATCTTCAATTTTTCAAATTGCTTTGCACTACGATTCATTTTTCAATGAATTCAATTGCCATCTGAAGTATTACCATAGTAATTACCATCGACATTCGAAATGAATCAATTCAAATTTGCATGTTCGAGCAGATTTTTCATTACCCAGCAAGAATTTGTATTTTGTGCACTGTGGCTGCTCCAAACGACGATGTATCACCGATCATAATTTTAGTTGGGAATCCAGGTAAATTAATTTTGTTGAGCTTTTTTGAACGGTGTTAAATGATAATGCAATCAAACAGCGTGTGACTCGAGTTAACTAAACTAAAACAAATGGATTTTTCCAAAAGCAACAAACTTAAGCAGTTACATTGTTATTATGCGGCTTTTGTGATTATGTAACGAATGATGATGGTATATTATGTGAGAAATGAACATTGGTGGCACAATTAGTGTATTGGTCTCGCTGTAATTGAACAATAAGTAGGACTTAATGGTACAGTGAAGCCGGTTGATTAGGCAGACTGCGCATCGATCGAAAGTTTAGAAAGCTCACCTTGGCGGGAAAAGTGGCGATTGCTTACTGCGGACAATGTGGTGCGCCATGTGTTGGATCTTGGCCATGCCACTGCCACTGCACTCGAGGGCAGAGGCATGGAGCGTGGAACGAGTGTGGAGCGGCGCACGTCGGAGCGCGAGCAATGTGCGGCGCTTGGATTCCAGCAATTCCTGGCGAGTCTGTAGTGTGACGCAGCCGGACTGGCACTTTCAGTGTAAGCTTGGCCGCCAGTGTGCCACCGCGATCGCGTGTGCATCGTCGACTGCATCCACAGAGAGACCAATCGCATCGATGCCTTTCTCCACTGTAACGGCACACGAGCGCGCAAATAGCGCGACAACTCTTGCAAGCTGATCACTTGGAGATCGTCGATCGGTGTGCATTCTGTCAATGTACATTCTGCACTGGCATGGCCGAGTGATTGAGCCAATCGGAGTGCCATTCATTGTTTCCTCACGTCGCGCGTAGTAGATCGTGGCCAGAGTGGAGTTTGCTCGGGACAGCTGCCCGCAGTGAAGCAACGGGCAAAGTAACTGGCGCGCGACATATGTCCCATTCATCCATTCAACACTCCGCGGTCCGAAGCGAACACAACGAGCACACGGTCGTTGTGGTGTGCGCACACGCCACGCCACTAACTGTAAATAGTGCCATTGCGAACTCAACGGTCGTCACCGTCGCTTCCAATCACGAGGTCCATTCTGGTTGGATCGCACTGCCTGGGTCTAGACCGACAGCATCAAGCAGTGCGAACAGTCGCGTAATGCCAACTATTTGTGGCTCTCCATTCCTGGCGTGTTTCGCATTCCTGCCGCATAACTCGACCAATAGTGCGCTATTCGTAATTAACTCGTGCAAATCATCTCAAGTACAGCTGAGCCTGCCAATTTTCAATTAACTGGCCAAATTGATTGTTTCTCTTGTCTCTTGGTCGCATCGAATTCGATCTAGTTTTGTTTCACCCTTCATGTGTCTGTGTTATACCTCCCAAAGGTGGTCTTGTTGCTGTTTTCTAATATAATAATCTTTTTGCTTCTTCGTAAACTTTAGGTAAGTTGATTGATTGATTGATTTAATTGTGTTTCAGTTTTTTTCAGTAACACATTTTATTATTACTCCGACTTAAGACAGAAATTCAAGTTTTCTGTTAGTCCATTTTCTGACTTCATTAGTTACTTTAAAATATAATTCTTAACTTCAGTGAACATCGATATGCGAGATCGAATAATCAAGTTAATTAATCAGTTTTTGACTGCATTGTCATTGTTACATTACTCTAATGACTATTTGTGTGGCTAGAGACCATTGCAGAATCAGACCGGCAAAATGTGCCAAATGTAATTGCTTTTCTTCAGTTTGCTTTGGACTTAATTTCTGACTCGAATTAACCATCCAAATAGGAATACACACGCACTGTCGAGGCTCTGTAATTGCTGGGTTTGTGTCAATAAGAATTTGTTACCTGCTCTGTTCTGTTCGTGAGTTGATTCCATTGGCTTGGGCCGAGTAGACCGGGCCAACATTGCCACAATCGCATGTCGCACAGATCATTAGAAGCCAAATGAAGTCGGACTCTGTTCACCAGCGCCCACCTCACCACATCGCACCTTCAGAAAAGGCCCGAGTGTGCTCGCAATGCTCACATTGTCATGGTGATTGCCTGGTCGTTAGGATCATTCACCATTTGCTTTTCACTTTAAATCGTTCGATTACTAGTTTGCTCTCCCACTCGAATGGATCCTCTACTTGTGAGAGCTATGCACAGTTATGGTTCTGGGACAATGGCAACTCAATTACTGCGAGCGCAATTATGAGGCCAATTGTGTGCTCTATTAGCGTCATCATTTGGTCTTAATCTGTTTCATTCTGCCTTGCACAAGTATTGAACGGGCTATCTCGATCCAATTGCCATTCCGATTGTAGTGCACATCCTTTATCGCGCATCCTGATGCCATCATTGCCATGGCTGCAATCCGCGCGACTCCTTTGCTTAACGGTTTGAGATTATGGTAGACTTTGTTGATTTACTCCCTCCTGACTAATCGATTTGTCACATCGAGACTACAACATGGCAGAACCTTTGTTTGATTGCTCTTTGCAATACTGCAATCGACTAGTGAAAGCCGCTCATAAGCGATACCTGTTGATAGCTCTACTTGATCTACAAAACTTTCTTGTTTGATTGGAATCTGGCCTGCAAATCTGGACTGTGTCGGCTGACATGGTGTTAAGTCTTATGCACACTTTTGTGGTGCACCAAATGGCCTCACTTTCCGGCTTTGTTTTCGGTCTTTGGGTTGCCATGCGAGCAGCTCTGTGGAATTCGTTGCGAAATGCCTAATTCGAATGAATCTAAATAAAATCAACTTGCATGGGCCGTGTTGTGTCCTAATGGAGTACTCTTCACTGTGACTGCAATTGGCAAATGCTAAAATTAGCATCAATTGCAATGGCCAACACAGTCGCACACCTGCAGACAAGTGCTCTCGATGTCTAGTGATAGGACACGAGTTAATTACAAGCACTGTAGTGGGCACTGTCTGTCTGCTCGCTCCCTTACCGATGCGACACCAGCGATTCAAAGTGATTCAGGCCTGTGCACTCACCAACTGGCAACAACCTTTTGATTTCTATGTCACGGTTATGCCTGTTGCCTTTATCCTTCGTGACATCAACGTTTTTTAATCGTCTGGCCAATTGACAATCGACTTGACAACTCACTTTGATGCAAGCACGACTTGGTCGGTTTGTCAACCTGCAAGTGACCACCTCGTTCGAACCTGCACCGAGTGCTCTGCTACAGATTGCCTTCGATCTAAAGCAACCAAATTTCCAGTGCGCATTGTCTCCTGCGGAGCGGTCTCGTTCCGTGAGGTCCGTTTGACTGGTGTTGAGGGAGAGTTGCATTGAGAGTCGCCGATGGACACTAGAATTAATTGGCAGACAGTTCGTTATCGAGTTAATGACCTCGAAACGTGTTTGTTTTGTCCGAACTTGGCTATGGCTATGTTGTCTCACTGGCCAGTTTGTATTCTGCTCAAAGGAGCCGTTCGAAGGTGAGGAAGTGCGAGATAGATTGCTGCCAAATGACACTGCTAGCTCGGCGGACGTCCAGCTGAGAAGTTCCCGGTTTTGAAGCCAACACACACTCCCGGGCAGACCGACTTTTCAACAGACTTCTCTACCAACTACTCGACCAACTCTTTGGGCACGCACTTATCTTGACCTGGCACCAGTAACTTGTCTGCTCGGCGCATTTTGATGAGCACTCGGTCACCAGTGCAGTTTGGTGTGCAGCCTGAATCGGATCCTATCTGTGGAGTAATGTGCAAGATGGGCATGTAGGCACGTTTCAGCTGGGCACAATTGGCTTTACCGACTGCACTGACTGCCGAGCAGTGTAGGTGACGAACAGCTGAATGAGCATAACCTGGCAACAGCAATGAACTTGTCCTGCCAACAGACAGACACTGATCGAGTCAATTGAATTTGCATGCGTTCACTGAGTTCGGTTCACTTGTCGATGTTTGGCCTGCAGCCTCGAGTCGAGCGCCGACAGCATCGCTCATTGCAGCCTCACTCCCAATCAGCTCGTGCATTTGTCTGTCGTTAGCTTTGATTGTTTTGCCTGGATCTCAGTTCAATCGCTCAGTGCACTGGTATAGCCTTCTCTCATTTGTCCGTGTTTGCATAATCGTCAGACGGCTTTGTTACTTACTCTTGTTTGTGTTGCTTTGTTTGGCCAAGTCCAATCTTACTGCAACCATTGCTTCGCTTGTTTATTCTTCCTCTCATTACACTTGTGGTGTGCAGCCATTCTCTACTCGAGCAAAGGAATCAATTAGACAACCGTGTCTTGTCACAATTGTCTGCGACTGCTTCCCTTTCCGGAATTAGGTGCGCAGTGCGTCGTCTGTCACCGCCACTTGTCCTTGGTCACAAGATCAAATTTCCATTTGTCAAATGCCACACAGCCTGGTGACAGGTCAGTCACGAAGGCGAAAGCAAACTTTATTTGATTGAGCCAACTGTTGGGCTCTTTCCAGGCTGACCCACTAGACTTCAAGACAATGATTCTGTTTTGTCAGTGCGAGGGTTCATTCGAGCGCACATTTGAGCGTGTCTCGATCGTTAACTGTGCACGTCTTAACCCGTTGGTTGGTTGGTTTGATTTATTAACGAATTAGTGATCGCGCTCAGACCGGTTTGCTCTGTCCTGGCAGTATTGATTGGCCTAGACAGAGTTTACTACTTGCGATGCTAATTTATGCCCCGAGCCACCTCCGAACGGTCCGGTGTCTGCTTCCTGCCCATCCTTTGTGGCGCTATTAATTCGTCCGATTAAGTTCTATAATATCGTTTAATTTATTGGCCTCTGTCTCTGGCACGGTTGCACTGCTTGTACAGTGTACACACCACGGCAAGTGAAGCAGCTCGTGATGAAGTTGCACACTGAACTGGCAACCTTTGAGTTGAAGCTTTTTGCTTTTCCCAAGAAGTCTCGCCTCCCGCGACACCGCACCACGGCAAGCCAAATAGACTCTCCAAGTAGACTTGCTTAGGTTTACTTTGGTGGTAATTGGAGACACGAACGAGACTAGGTTAATTGTGGGATTAGTGACGGTCCCACTGCAGCCTAGCCGTTTCTTTCGGGTTTAAAGAGTTTCGTTGTCTGTCGCGTTTCTATTTCTGCTTACTCTGGCAAGAACCATTTGATCGAGCACTTCACTGGCTGATGCATTGCCGTGGTGAGTCACTCACAGTCAGTGAGCTCACTGGCTCGCCATTTTCGCTTTCCACTTGTTCCTCGTTCTAGCTATCCTTGGCTGCATCTTCGCGCCAGCCCAATTGACGATTCTTCAATGACAGCCACACGACTAGTTATGTTCGTTGTGTGCCAGCCAAGACAAACTTTGCAAACAGCAGAATTGCGTCGAGAATCGACACACGGCAGTGCAAGTGTTCGAGCAACTTCTCTCTCTCTCTCTCTCTCTGAGGTCTAATATAGCATGCACTTTGATTACTATCATACTTTGCTCAGCACCATCAAATGAAGGTTTCTATTTTGGCTTCACGCACAAGTTTCGGTGCGATATATTCCTCTCGGGCGAAGTGTTACACCTCTACTGGTAGCTTTTGCAATGTTTTTTTTCGAGAATTATGTTCGAGCACGAGTCTTGACCGATGTTGTTGCACCCTGACCATTCTATTGCGCAACCGATCAAATCAATCGAGATTCGATGAAGCACACTTGTTTTAAGCCACCAAACACGGTTCATCGTTCATTCGTGCACACATCATTTACACCGTGCAGGCCACTTGACGCTTTTTCTCGATTCTGTCTAACTGAGTGAATTCGGATCGATGTGAAGAGGACATTTACGCTGTTAAGTGGTCTGTTGATCTTGACCTCGTATTTGAGAAACGCTAGTGTAGGAAGTGTTTACTTGTTGCATTTGTTATTTGGTGATGCAGTTGGTTGCTAGTTGACGCTATTAGAACGCATTGTCTCCCCTGTCTTTTGCAGCACTATCACTTTCTAGGCCACATGATGCATTTTGCCAGTATAGTGCACAGAGCACATTAAAAGTTACTTGGCTCAATGCTTGTCTAATACAGCAACAATTCCCTCTGTTCACCAAATGAGCGTATAACCTTGCAACATTAATCTGGCTCAATTTGATTTGCTACCTGCTCTCTATTTGTATTGCATGGGCGAACTGTCTGTCAGATGCTAAATTTGCAACTAAGCACGTCTAAATGCTTTGTGCCATTGGATAGTTTGATCATTTCTGTGTTGGAACCCTTGTCTTGCTTTGTTAAATGGCACTGATAATGTCAAGTTGCGTTAGTGTTGCGTTTGCTTGCCTCATTTAGCATGCTAACAGGTTGATTTGGCTGATTTAGTTGGCTCGGTGAGCCTGTTTGGCTGGCAGCGGTTGCCAGTGAAAACGCATGTGACTCACTGTGATGACATGCGGGCTCGCTGTTCAAGTCTTACTGATCCGGACGCTTTTGCGGACGCCCGACCGATATGGCCACTTGTGACCACTGAAGTACTCTGTAGGCAACCCATTGCTAGGACAGCAGCACCATCATCTACGGGCCTATTTGGCAGTGCTTGCACTCTCCTCTGGCACTCGTCCCTTCCATCCATCCATCGATCGCCTCCCTCATGCCTGGTCATGGTGATTGCACTAGCCAAACTCACCTAAGGCAACAAGCGCATCCTCACAGCTCGGGGCTGTTTAGTGGCCATCCGACCAGGCTCTCTTATCTAAATCAGCTTCCTTTACTGCTCTGTTTACCTGCACTAAAGCGAGTGAGTCATTGCGTCAAGTGGTTCGGTGCTCGTTCTGCGGAGCCGCCGTCACCTCTCTGACATCGTCCCTCTTCCAGCTTAACCGATCCTGACAATAACCCTGCGAACCTGATCTCCCGCAAACAAGTGGCGTGTCGCAATGTGGCGCTATTCGGGGCATCTCGACAATGTGCACAAATATGCCATCTATGAGCAATGTAAACGCTTTCGCGCTTCAATCACTCACTAGTATTTGTTCAAAAACTGACACACAATGCAGAATATGTTCCATCGAATCTACCCGTGGCCGTGCCATTCGATGTAGAGCAATATTAGATGCGTATGATCACCGCATTGATCATTCGCTTGGTGACAACGGCATCAAGGTGTCTCTTTAGTTGACTTATCACCAGTGATTCACCACATATCGTAACAATGTGCAGTGAGAGAGTCTGTATACTCGGCCACTCGAAAGTGCATCTCATTATGCACCTAAACCTTGGCGGGATTTTTCCTTTCCTTCACTTGCAATCTCGCTGAATCGAGTTGTCCCGAAAATAACTCGGATTGTCCGAATGATGCAATGTGATTGCTTGCAATTTTCCAAAACTTTCTGGGAATTTCATTTCCACTGATTCTTTATTTTTTGCTGCTGTCTGGCCATTCGGTGGAATGGCGCGTGAGCACGAAGTGCAGTGTCAATTATCTCGTGCACCGTTAATGCGTCAAGTGTTGCATTGGGCCAGTTGTGAGCGTACTTTCCAGGTTGGCACTTTCGATTTGAAGTTGACGTATTGACATTCACGCTGTATTACGATGGTGCTCAGGTGAATGCATACACCACATTAGCGATTCATTGCACAGAATGGCTGCAGTGCAGCTAGTTTTCTGGTGTCGGGCAAGCGGCCACTGAGAGAGCACCCGCTGACCGCACATCATTATCGTCACTCACTATTCTCTCCATCTGAGCCAAGAATTCGAGAGACTCGGTGAGAATGAACGAATTGGCGACTAAGAACTCAATCTTGGCAATCTTGTCACATGGCAAGGCCAAACAGGGATCGTATTCATTAGTCAGGTAATTACACCCCAGTGATAATATTTGCTTATTGTCTTATTGTCACTCGGTTATAATTAGACACTTTGTGCCTCCATTCTCTTGGTATCGGTCTGGTCTAATTTAAATGCAAATTAGACTGCCACCTTACACCACTACGGTAGCTATTAACTATTACCCGGCTCGTATTGCAGCTCGCCTTGATACGGTGCTCACTCGGTCTTGTCAGTACTGCTCGGAGGGCCTTCACTCTCACAAGTCAGTCCTCCTTAATTATATCTCGAATTTGGCTTAATTTTTAATTTCAAACAAACAAACAACCCGATAAGCACAACCGACAACTCGTTGAGCCAGCAAACGGTAATTATCTTGTCTCGGTCGTGATTGGTGACAATCGTTAATTAGTTCCATCATTTGTCATCGTATGCTTGTGATACGTGCCAGCAATTAGGCCACAGTGTACAAGTGTACTGCACTCGGTCGCTGGTGGCCACGATTCTGATCTACAGAATTAGATTGCGGAAAATTGGCGCTCTATCGCTCTGCTGGCCAGCTTGAGAGGGACAAAGACAATCTGACAAGGAGTCACTCGGTCTGCTGTCACATCACCGGCATGACAAATTGCGCTCAGGTAGTGCCAAGCTGCAGATAGCACGACACGTGCGAACCGATCGCATCGCATATCGTCCTTCTAATCTGGCCAGGTCATTGTCTTGCCCTGACTCGTGCTCTCGGCTCGGTGGTCACTGGCCACAGGTTATCGGCTTGACTGGCCTCAAATGACACAGCACAATGGCAGGTCTAAATAAAGCCCAAATGACTGGTCGATTCTGTTGATTGCGCGATGCTTCACTGCCACTGGCCACTCGGTGCGCTAATCACTCGCACGGACATCGATTGCTTTGCTATGCTCGTGTTTGGCGAGCCTCGTTAATCAAGCTAGGATCACTTGTGGTCCGGTGACAGTGGCATCGGTAGACCAACGCATTTCGCCTCATCATCACCGTTCATTGCCGCACTTGATGCTCTGCCTGTGGCCAAACTGATTCTCTCCATCGCACGAACCAAAGCATGTGCGCTAATGGAGTGAACACTTGCGCGCTTGAACACTCCGCAGGGAGTTTAATTACTTGGGTCGCAGTACGGCCACTGAACCCAACTCAACACAAACTGGCCAACGTGCTTTTCGCCCTGCCAGGTCCGACTTGTGTACTGATTTTCTCACTCCGTGATTTTGTATGTTTCCTGCTAGGTCTTTGGAAGCATCGTAACAACCCTGATGATTTATGAGCACACTGGTCAAGGTGAGGATGTCAGGATGCGTTCAGTGATTGCTGTTTACACGTCTAGGCCATTAGCGATCATTATAATTAACTCGGCCCTGAGCCACTCGATTTGATTGTTTGCATCACTTTTGATCGAAACTTTGCTCTCTTGCTGGGCTCCAGTGAAGTGCTCCAGGCAAGTTTGCTTTTGTTTGATTGTTTGTTTAGTTACTTTTGCGACCTCACAAAGTAGACTTGGGACTTGCCACTTTAGACTTGTGATTTGACCAAAGTGCATTCTCGTGTCGGTCAGGTAATGGCCGCACTTTCACCGTTCAAATTGCTATTTTTACGGGAAGTGTTACTCGTTGTTCGGGTTTAATCACTCGTTACTAGTTGTTTTTATTGGAGAATTATCAATGTATACATAGTAGTCAAATGGCAATTAATCTCATCTATCGGTGGACTTAGTTGTTTGTATCCACCAAGTCCAGTAAGAATTTCCACTTGTTCGAACAATGTCCATTCGGGCCATTTAGACGACAAGCTCATCCATTGAACATTAGTAGCCCCACTTTAATAGCCTCACATTAGCAATGTAATCCACCAACGCTCATAAAGCCAAAAATTTTATATCTAAATTGAACATTACCTGGTTGTTTGCATATAGTCATCGCTGCAACGTTTCTCAATTTTTGGGTCAATGCTTGTTCGCACAGTCCCTTCCCATTCGACTCCAATTGCCAAGTGCAGACCAGCCTAAATAGGGTCACTTCTGGATCTGTTTCTTTGTTGGTCATTATTTTTGGCTCTCCATTGGTCAATCGGATGAGTCGCTGAGACTCGGATGAGACTCTTATTATGAATAGCCAATTGTAGAAACATTCACTGTTTTAATTGACATTGAGAAGAATCATCAATTTTAGAACATCCATGCTTGTTCTAAACTAGTTTTGACAATCTATCGTTTTAAGGTTCACCAAACTAATTTCATCATTCCTATCGAACTATTTTTGTGGTCTAGGTGTGCTGAAATAAATGCGGCATCGAACTTTTTGTTTGTTTTGTGGCTTTCTACCTATCTAGCTAGCAAATCTGGTAACATTTAAACTCAGCTCCGTTATAGTTGAGTTACTCATTAGGATTGCAGGTTGGTGTGTATGACACTAGCGATCACACTAATAGTCTTGAAGCGTATTGCGTCCGTCTGGCCTGGTACATTAATGAGCAATTGCTCCATTGGCTACCTCATTTTGCAAGTTTACCTGGTCACCAATTCTACAAGTCTCCAGTTGGGAAGCCCTGGTTGGTCTGCTTGTGAGCATCCAGGCAACTTCCTTTGGTTCGATAATTGTGCTGTCTTGGCGCCGAGCTGAGCACTTACTGCAATAGTGCTGGCACCTCACAAGCGAAGTGTGTCACTAAGTCACTCCGAGTCACTCGTTTTGTGTTTTGCTATTTCAAGGTTTCCTCATCGGTGCTGGCAATCGCCGGTGGTTTGGTCTCATATCAAATGTTTGCTGTTTCAGTGGTCTGGTGGCAGGATTGAAGTCTCACCGAACCCGTCATTTGTCAGTTCTTTAATTCTGCAATGTTCCTTCATTCACTGCCACTTAAAAATAGCATTTCTATATGGCTCCAGCCGAATCTGCTGAGAACTTTTCAAAGTGAACACAGACTCGCAAACGGAGCACTAACCACAACAATAAGGCGTAATAGGCTGATGAATTATGCTCATGTATATTGGCAATGGAGCCAACCAACAAACAGACCTCGCACGGGTCCTCCAATTGCATCAACTTATTCGCCAAGCTAATGCATCTGCCATGCTCAACCATCGGCACATCCACCAGTACTCGAGTTTGCCAGAGAGGACCTTGTCAAACAGGAATGTGCCATCGATTTGGCAAATCGGATTGATCATAATTAGCTCGATGGACGAGTAGAATATTTTTGAGTAGTTTCAAGTATCAATCACGACATGCTAACGAGCTGATCCAGCAAATTTGTGATAAAATGGCATAGAGCACCAGTTGGAGGGTGATGGTG
The DNA here is from genome assembly GCA_023373905.1 of Rhizoglyphus robini. Taxonomy (NCBI): domain Eukaryota; kingdom Metazoa; phylum Arthropoda; class Arachnida; order Sarcoptiformes; family Acaridae; genus Rhizoglyphus; species Rhizoglyphus robini. Next base: position 3,225,108 of record JAKIJQ010000001.1, on the reverse strand, counting down.
ACTTTCCTCCTACCTCTCCTAGGAGCTCATGACCATCGCTCACAGGAACTGAGCCAACGTTTTTGTGAAAGCGTATCTCACTCAGTTTGTTTGGTCGATTTTCGTCATCGACTGTGCTAATTTAAGTGCACATTACGTAACGATGAGTTGGCTTTCATTGGTGTTGATTGCTCAGTGCGCCATAATGTGGCTCGATTGTGCACTCACTTGCCAGTCATGTGGCTAATTGAGTCACCAGTTGACTCACCAATCGGTTCTTTCTCCATTGATCACCTAACCAAACATTGCGCTTTCTCACTCTAGTTGGCCATCGTCAAGCTTAATTCTCCCAATCTGACACCAAACTCTGCTGGTCGAATTAGGTGCGGAGAAGCGAGCGATGAGCTAGCTAATTTATCATTACGTTCGCCTCCTATTTACACTATAGGTGCTAGTTAACTCTCATTTTATCACCAACTCGTCTCAACCTCCGACTCTGTGCTTTATACAATTCAGTGCCAGTCTGAGTTGACCCACTGATTGAGGCACACCTGCACCAGACCGATGGTAGCTCTGCTGTTTTGCATGCGCCTGTCTTGGTCTTCGCTACGTATACACACAAGCTTGGCTCAATATGTCCGGTCCATTCCCTTGGGCACTTTCCGACAAAGTTTGAAGTGGCACTTATCTTGGTAGAGCATTTTGAATGAAGTGTCTAGACGGAATCTTGTCAAAATGATATGATGTACAAAATGGTTCGTTGGTTAAAGAAAAGTGGGAGCGATTTGATCATATGTTTGAGTAACGCTCTTTGGACCATTCATAGTAGTCTCCTGTTTGAATTTATCGTTGGTGTGGAAGCGAGTACAAGTATGACCTCATGAGTCATGAGGCTGCAGTGATTGGCACCTCACCTCAATAGTGCACATTTGTTTCCTGTGAACAGTTGCACGTAAGACGTTTGTCGTGTGATGCAGTCGAGTGGGACCAAATGGACCGCATTCGGAACGTTTCATTCATACATTTGACTCCATTCATGGACTGTGCCTTGTGCAACCAGCGCAGTTAGTCCGAGACTAGCACTTGGGCTTGCCATTCGATGCACGTTCACTATGTGGCAAGCATGTGAGGCACTCGGAAGTGGCGCTTTAACACGAATGCCTTGTTGCCACGGCAATGGCCACTGCTCGGTGCAACAGTTGTGTTGCTGCCTCTGTCTCTGTCTCTCACTGTTGTCCATTGTGGAGGACCTTGGAAAGTTGTCTTTGATCGAACTGTGTCTGTGCCGAAAGGCCACTTGCCTGGGAATCGCACCCCTTAATTTAGCTTGGTCTTGGCTGCAGTGCCACTGCACACCTGTACGAGCCGGTCGGCCTGTGCAGAGGTTCTCACCTGTCTACTTTGGTCCTCTTGCCTTGCCCTCCCTCCTCCGATTGTGTGTCGCCTTTGACCCTGCCGAGTGCATAGTGAGTGAGTGGCCGCATTGGCTGCACTGGCTTCATAGTTGCCCCAATGGTTTCATTCTACCTGCACAGGCAGTCTGCAGACCGACTCGGCGGGTCAATTCTGTCAATTCGCACTCGAACCTTGTTGGCTCAGTCGTCTTCTAATCTCGCCTTATCGTGAATCGCTCGTTGTCCTGCTCGAGTCTTTCACTTGTGATTGCCATTTGTCCAAGTGCGACCGGCAGGAGCACAATAGCCAATGCATTGGCACAGTACTGGCTGGCTTACCTTACTGCGAATGAAACTTGCTAAACTAGTTCTCTCCTTCTTCGTTTAGTGTTCACTTCGTTGTTTGCCTCTGCCTCTGCATCACCTCAGTCTCCTGGTGATTTTCACCTCAAGAAACGTTCTAAGCCGTTAGAAGTCGTCTTGGCAAACTTACCGTCAACAGTGGTGATCGTCAGCATCAGCAGCATCGCTGGCACCATCACCAACACCACTACCTTCGCGTCACCAGTCGCCACTGTTGAGCGTTCAATCCGAAAACGAAACTCACTTCTACAGGCTGCCTTAATCATTCACCTTGCAGAAGACTAATCAAAACTCACGCACATCCACAGGCCGACGGACAGACCGAGCGCAAAAGGCGCCAGATTTGTGCTACTCTGCGCGATATTCGTTGGCTCGAATCGACATCGACCTCTTCTGGCAGCAGCAGCAGCATCAAGCGCACATCATCTACTTCCAACAAGTGATCTGCTCTCTACCGCCTTTGCTTCTTCTTTCAGACCTTTTGTTGTGTCTTCTGTTGGCCTTTGTGATCGAACCAATTCTGTCACAAGTGATCGTGCCAGCCAGAATCGTCTCATTTTGTCACCATTGTGTCTACTGGCCATTGGTTCTTTCAACACCATCCATCGGCTGCTATTAATTATTAATTGCATTCATTTGCTTATTGGTCCACATTTTCATCATCTTAATTTCGCTCAGTGCCCTTTTTCACCTTTTTGTCATCATTTTTTCATAATCTTCTATGCCTTTTCGATCGTCCAATTCGCACCGACCAGCTGCATCCAGTGTGACTCATCCCCACAGTGCATCAATAAATCCTCTGTTCAAAGTGTCTCATCGACCGGTTGAGGTCCTTCAGTTAGTTTTGTTCTCAGTTGTTCACTAAAAAAGCAACCACGAAATCGACAATCATGTCAAGTGGAGCGCCAGCTTGGGCTGGAAGCGCCCTACAAGCAAACCATTACGCCGAGTCAGAAGGTGCTGACTCGCACGACGACGATTCCAGCAAAGATGGTTCCTTAAAAGGAGGCGGATCGGTGGAGTTGAACGGTGGCAATAACGGTGCAAGTTCGGATGCGGAAGGCGTCTGGTCCCCTGATATTGAGCAAAGCTTCCAAGAAGCGCTCGCAATCTACCCTCCATGTGGCCGTCGAAAGATAATTCTTTCGGACGAGGGCAAGATGTATGGTAAGTGGATGCTCGCTCCGCTATTCACATGAATGAGTTGTTCGATACATTATACATTATGTAACGTGAGAGATATGAATAGAAAGTGGACGAGTCTGTCTCCACTAATGACATCCGGAACCAAACGTCAATGAATGAGCTAAGAAAGGGATTCTTTTGCCAGTGTCATCGTGACTGGCGCACCACCGCCGAATGAGACTGTTTTTCGTAATTAGCCACCGTGTAATGGCTGCTAATTTGGCTGTACACTGCCAGTGGATCGGTGCTTATGTAAATGTCACGCACCGTGCTTGGCACTTGCCTGTCACTTGTTAACCGGCACAAACGAACACCTGTAATTATTATTAGCACTCGGCACTATTTCTGGCTATTTTGCTGACTGCTTTCCATATTTAGCGCCAATCAATGGAATCGAGTTTGTTCATTCACTTATAGGTGACATCTGTCTGGCTAATTTAATTATAGCTCTAATTGATGGCTCTATTTATGCTACCACATTGAACAATGTCACTTGACATTCATTCGATAGTCTTTGTTTGCTTCACTAGTTTTCACTCTCCATTGTCACAACCTTCATTCACGTCTGACAGCCACAGTTGTTGTTTTTGGACGCACTCGGTATTAGCTCGGGCCTGTTCCCTGGGCCAAAGTTTGTTTCAGTATCAAGCTTAGTCTTGGGCACATCAAATCAAGTTCTTGTTAGGCATTTATTTGCATTGTATAATTGGAATGAATAAACTTAGTTATTCCTGTGGTTAGTTTTAGAACATTTTCGAGGACAAGCGGTTTGTGTATGTGCATTAAATATAGATACGTATGTATACATGACTGGTTATAGTGTTTGGTCATCCAGGTGTGCATTGAACAGTTGCTCAGTGGTCTGGTTGTTTGGACACTTCTTTGTCCTAGTCCTGTAGAATGAATACCAGATAACTGGATTGACCATTGGGTGAGTACCGTTCATGGTCAGTTTGTCTCACAAATGGCCATTAAGCACTAGTTTTGTGTTTGTGTTATTGCGGTAGCATGTCTCTTGTAGACGCGGTCGAATTGATAGCGGTCAACTGAAGCATGGCCAGCAATTTTGCCTGTTTGTAAGAAAGTGCAACTATTGCGCTGATAAGTGTGCCAATCTTGCGTCACTATCTATTTGAATGGCTATTTGTGCTTGTTTGGGCTCTTAATTAAAGGCAATTGTCTTTACTAGCTAGAGCGCTAATGCCAGTCAGAGCGTACTATCGAGTCTCACGTTGGCTATCTTTATTGCTGTTTGGCTGCGTTCGATGCAGTCCACTCCACATTGCTATCTTTATTGACTCAGTCCGTGTGTGTCACATTCGATCGATTGACTGTGACTAAGGCCAACTCGATACATTCATGTTCGACTCTATCTCACTCAGACGTTGAATTGTTCCATTAATTGTTTCTATTAGAGGCAGTCCAAACACTGACCCGTGCTCACGCTCAACTTCCAATTCTGGTAATTTGCATTCGCACGCTTTGTGGTCACCGAGTAGTCTCTGGGCCAATCAATTAACAAACGTGCACTGCTCAAGCGAGTCTATTGTCTTTGGCGAGGCAAGTGTAAGTGAGTGTGTAATTGTAATTGTACTTGTGATAATTTGATAATGGTTCTAGTCTATTTGTATGAATTATCGGAACTGTAATGTGGACGATAATAGGGACAATGTGCGAGTCGAGCTAATAGAGTCATTGTGTTCGGTGTGTCGATATGGGCCAATTAGCGAGCGAGCAACGACATTCTCATCCAGTTAGCAACTGGTTGTACACCGAACTCTACACTAAATCGCTTCACACGGACACGGACAAGTGCTTACCGGAGCACTTGTGATTACTGCTTCCACTTGGCCATCCTGGATACAGTCAATTCATTATCCTGCTCTACTCGTAGGCGATTCTGATTCTGGCAGTGCCATTCTCCTGTACAGTCAATTTGAATTCTGTGCCACCTTCTCTCGGCCGCACTCGCACAGACCACTGGCTACAATTGATAGCGATCCTCACATGAGCCGTTATTGTTGATTGCTTTGACAGACTGCTTGATTTATCTCCACGAACTCACCTTTCAGTGCGTATTTGTTTAATTATAATAACCGAGACTTACTTAGATAATTGCAATTGTAATCGTGAATGGCCACTAGCCACTCAAATGAAGTCAATTCACTGACCACTCATCACTGGCCACCATTCGGCACCTCTTACCACACTACTCAGTAGTACTCACCACTTACAGTCATTTCTCTGTGCACTAATTAATTTATTCTTCTAAGATCACAATCTGTGGTTTGTTTGGTGTCTTTATGGTCCTGTATAATAATTAATTGAAATTAAGCCTATTAATGAGCAACTAATTTTGCTTGCTTGCATTGATGGCGAACTAGGCCAGCTTATTCAGTCGGACCAGCAAGTTTGTTTTGGTCTCAAAGGATGCGAGATGTAAACTGCTTTAATTGCTCCCTACCGTGCACGAATATTTGATGGCACTTAAATGTTTATGGCTGATGACTCGATGCACACTCACTGGCCTTATTGATAGATTTTTAATTATCAACAACACAGTGCCATTCGAGTTTCTGGCCGATCTATGCACCAGGCGGCAGTGTCAACAGCTTGCAAGCTGAAATGGCGCTTAGCTCGTCAGCTCAATTAATGCCAATTGAGTCATCGGCCCGAGAATTTGCTGTGAATGCAACAAATATGCAAATTATGAATTGGCCCGATGGCTCGTTACTCGTAATTGACTGCCTCTGACCAACAAGAATTCCCGGAATGAAACTCAATTGAGACAAAGTCGACTCTTTAGTGGATCGATTGGCTTCTGTGGCCAGGCCACCGATGCCACTGGAAAGAGGCCCTTTTGAACTGAATGCAGATTCTTGTGCAAGTTGGTGAACTTTTTAAATTCCAGCCCGGATTCCTCTGATTTAAAATTATTTCAGTGGATGATTCTGAAGCATTTCAACTATTTGCAGTGGGGCATCTCTATTATTCTTACTACAGAATGTCTTTTCTATTAAGAATTGATTAATATCCTTTTAATCAGCCAGTTAATTGCGCCTCCTTTGGCTGCCACAAAGGTATTTGGCCTACTGAGTGGGCAACATTCTTCTCCGCTATGTCTGTCATTGCTAATTAACCCAATGGATGGCAAGAATTTGTCCACATGCTTGCTAGCTGTTAACTATGCTTTGTTTGTTTTGACGGGCAAGCTTTCTCGCTTGTTAGCATATTGTAAATTTGTTTTCAATTAATCTCACCTTTCTCAAGTATAATGCATACCAAGTCCATTTGCTCGTTTTGGCTAATGACGCAGTTGGCTAATGTTTTCACTAATCGATGTGCCTTACCTCTGCATATGTTTTCATTCATTGTTGGATACCAACCAAACATTTCGGTCTACCAATCAATTTGCATTCGCCTCGAACAAGTGCAAGTCCACATTGAAAAATGATATTTTCGTTTGTATTCGATCTATCGATTTTGTCACTGCCAGCCGTCAGTTTAATTTATTTCGAATGTTTCATATTGCTTTAAACTCGATTAGAATATTTATTCTAATGAAATGTTCAGTGAACTCGTTCGATTCTGTGCCATTGAGATTATTTCGAGTTTGTCGTTAGTGGCACATTATTGTATTGCGTAACACCAACGGATTGTCGTCGTTTATGTCGATGCTTATGTAAATTGTAACGATTATATTTAATAGATCGACACTAAACATGTGAACTTATCTCGAATCGATTATCTCAAATTAACCATCGATTGACCACAATGCATCGAGTTTGTGATTGTGGCTAACTTGTGAACCATCTTGACAGTTCTCTGACGACTGATTTATACATTTGAGCTAATTACTAGCAGCTCTGTTCAAATAGCAGTGCAGTGTTGTGTCTCACTCACTCAACACTGATTTGTATTGACATGCATCGTTGCCCACCAAAATGGCAGTCAATGTGACAGTTTCATTGATCTCAAGTTTTGCATCGTGAGCTTGTTTTTTCCTTTAATTTCACCTGCCGTCAATGTCAATATCGACTAGGACATGAGTTAACCTCGAAAACACAAAAAGTGATTCCATTAATTTTAAACCGAAGTACTGAAAATATGATCTACAAAACACTCGACAAACTTTCGGCCGCATAACGAACTAATCGAGTCACCGATTTGAATGTATTACAATTGAACGTAACATTTGCTTCACTCTTGCTAGGTTGTTACACACTATCTCTCATTGTTCACTAATTGTGAGTCACAATGTAAATTTGAGAGAGTACAGTGTACAAGGTTCCATGGTACAGGTCAATGTTTATTGAGATGGGGTGTTCCCGTTTAAGATCCACCAACGATCAATGTAAATTTCTAGAAGAGGTGATGTACAACAGAGTTACAACTTGACTCGATTTCTGTCTCGAATGCGATTCATTCTGGCAAAATTGCTGTAGCACATAGGCACTTTCACCAGTCTTTATAGTGCGTGCCATTATCAATGTAAATTGTCTCGCTTGAATTGGAGCTTACTAGTTAGTCTGATTTGAGGATAATAAATATTAATGAACTTGCACTTGTAGGTCTTCAGTGATGCGAATCATTACCGAATTAATAACCGTGATGGTGCCGCCAAGTGGTACTGACAGTTGTGAATACACAGGCCGCACAAGTGAGCCGCATCGTGCAGACCCGCTTGATGGTGTAACGGTACAAAGTTGGCCATGCTAATAAATACAGTGAGCTAGGAGGCTATTATCACATGTTGGCCAAATGACCGACTTGAACACCGGTGAAGGCTTATTTGCTGTGAAAGCGACGAAAGTGAGGCGTCTGCCAATATTTATTGTTCGATCAAATGACGATCTGTGCAGGCAAATTGGTGCGCACAATTTAACAATTGAGCTTCGATGGTTTGTCTCAAAGTGGATTCTTTGTTTTGCTCGGGCAGAGTATTGATTTATGGCGCAATCAGAATGGTCGAATCAAGTGTCTATCTGCCAATAATCGTTCTTCACTGCCTAATCTATGCTCGATTTGCCAGCCAGATAATAACTTTGCATTACTTTCGGAGAGAAAACCTTTACAGGGGAGATCGGTGAGTGAGTGAGTGTTAGTGCCTAGTCAAATGACGGTCTGTCTATTTGAATGATTCGTTTGGTGCTTTATCTGGTGCTTATTTACGGTGCTTGTTCTGTTACACTGTCTAGTGCCAAGTGCACGTATTTGTTTGGTCGATTTTCCACTTACTTGCTCAAAAATAATGACTCTGCCTTTGATTAAAAGTCGGCGGCATCATTTCCATGGAAGCGAGTTGGCCTAACCTTGTTGCAGTCGAACACGGCCAAGAACAATACCGAGGGAGCTAAGCTTTATTGTAGAATCTATATCTGATGGATGAGGCAAAGGCAAGTTATGCACAGTCGAGTTGCTCTAAATTGCGTTCGAATTTTGCTTGCATTATTATGACAAATTCGAGCACATTAGTTTCCTGAGACAAGGTAATTGAAACCCTGCAAAACAGCTCAGCGACAATTCTACTCAACTGACTGAGTGAACTTTTCGCATCAGCACATGATCAGTGACCACACTAATCGTGTCTCTTGGGATATAACAGTCAGTTTGAATTGATTGTTAATTTGGCCAAGACTTCCCTTTTATGACAAAACGAACTTGATCTTCAAGTACTGAATGAACGGTTTGCTTAATTATTTTTTTACATTTCGCATGCCCCGCAAAAATATCAGAATACGTCGAATTTCTTAATTAGAAAGCATTCTTCAAGTTTTAGTCTGAACAATGTTACTAAAGAAGCTTTTACTCATGTGTACTAACAGACTTGCTAAGGAATCATGGTTGTTGGTGAGGTTTTGGTCAATTGAAATGCTTTGAAGGCACGCGAATATGGTTCGGTATGGTCAACTGTATGGATGAATTAGCTTGCGGAGTGGCGCGATGTCGATGCTTATCGGGATGGGCAATATTAATAACGGCCACGGTCGTCATCGTCATTATGACAGCAATTATTATTAGTACACCGAACTGAGACAGAATGGAATTCTTGGCATTCCAGTTACCCGGTTACGGTATCCTTTCGTATTTTGCTTTTCCCTTTGGTCGTCTCGGTTGTGTGAATGTCCGTGCTGGCAGTGCCACTCGGACGAACAAAGCCCGACAAGCACACAAAGGATCTCCTACTTTGGCTATCATTTTAGCGCGATGTCCACGTTGGCAGTGGGCAGCCAGACCGAATGGAGCCCGCACTAATCGACATTACTTTCCTTCCATGCAATTCAATCATTTCGGCTCACTTTTCTTCAGCCAAAACGGACAATTGGTTCGCCCTCACACACTCCCCTTGGTCATCTCTGTGCCTCACCATCACGAATATAAATATTTTCGTCTTTTAAAGATTTAATTTATTTTTAATTCGTGTGGTAGCGAATTCCACCTCACCAGTACTTATCCGGCTTATTTGTTTGCACAGCAACTTTTTGTTGGATTTCATTGCAAATGAAAACAAACTAATATAGATTTATGACTAATTGATGATTTAATGTTCTTCTATTTTTCCACCTTTAACTTTGAACAGTTGAGCTCCTTGGTTCCAAATGGCTCGTTCAATGCTAAGTGGTATTGTTATCTGGTTCAGTTGGCTGGCCTGTTGGTTAGTCTTAGGGTGTGGCCAAATGAGGGGGTGATTTTTTGCCATTTGTATCGCCTTCAGCGGTACTGCTGGCCAATGGCCACTTTGGTCACTGAAAGTGAGAGTAAAATGGCAGTGCAATGGAATAGTGCCGCGTGGAGTGTGCTGTGTGTTGAGTGTTATAATTATTTTGCTATCAAACTTGATTTGCTCTAATTTGATTGCAGCTCGGTTCTGCACTTTGCTGCTCACGAGTCTGTTCACTGCATTGAGAGAGCTTTTCCCACTACAGGCAATGCAGTTGCTTTCCCATCTCGGCATAGCGTGGTGACTGTCCCAGTGTGCCTGTGCATTGCTCGGTCGATCCTAATGACGAAACCGTTCGAATGAAATTCCTCAAATTCTTTCGACCATTCAATCTGCACTTGCGTCTGTGGCGCAGTGCACAACTGCGTGCAGTGCACGCAGTGCACCACTCTGGTTGGCCGTTCTGTGCCATGTCAGAATGTCACTTTTCGGTGGGTCCAATTTTAATTTCTCCACTCGCCTGCTCTCCATTGAGGGCCATATCGTCTATTTATCACATGTTAACAGTAATTCTTAATGGCACACTTGTACAAACTTGCCAATGACAGGATCAACGAAAGACAATGACAACAGTAGAGCATCAGTAGAGCCTGTATATATTGTATATTGTACATTGCCTTACACTCTGGTGCCATTTGCCTTCTCGGTAGACATTTCAGCGGTTTGTCCAATTGCTATTGTTGGATCTATCAGTCTTGGCATTCTATTCACCCAATCGGTGGCTTTAGATCCTGTCAGGGCTGTGAACAACTGATGCTAAGTTGCCACTCCATAAAGCAGTTCAATTGAGTAAATGCCAACCACCGGCAACCACTGATGCACCAAATATATGACTTGAATATATATTGAAGACATTGCTTCTGTTTGTCCACTCATCACAGTTGGACACACGTTGGAACAATTCAACTTTGCGCTTTGATGATCTATCGATTGGATATTTCTTTTTTCTGAACCACTTTTATCACACTGAGCCATCCTGGCAATAACCAATGACTGAGTGATTGAGTGTGGGCATTGATTTTTACTACCGAGTGTTCTCATATTCTCCCATTTGTGCGTCCATTGCTGTCTATGCTAATTGTTTTCCAATAGAGACCACCGAACCAAGGAAATGCATTGTGACCAAATACTTATCGAGTGAGAGGACCATGAGCACGACGAGGCATAGCGAAGTAACAAATTGAATTTCGCTAAATGGCCAAATTGATTTGTCCCTAGCTGAGTGCTTCCTCTCTGCGCTGCTCTTGTTCGGTTGGTCAGAGTAAGAAGAAATCGATTGTTTTATATATCGACTTTTGCTCGATCGCCGCTGCCATTACCATTATCATTAGACGAATGGCAATTCTAGCAGACTCATTTTGTCGTAGCTGCATGCCTGCCGATCTAGCGGAATACAATTGCGCTCGATAAAGCTACGACTTTGAGCCGAAATTAGCACACATAAATCGAATAAATAAATAGAGATAAATTGGCCTAGTGAGAAGTTGCAAATGTCAACTACAGTAATGACGCTAGTGAAGATGGGCGAGCTTGCTCACTCAAATACTGGCCCCAATTGGGAGCCATTTCTCATTGAGTCAGTATTTCTTGCCAATCACTCGATGTTCGGTCTGTAGTGGGATAGACCGAATGGAATGAATAGTAATGTCAATTTGTCATCTTCATTTACAAGACACTTGCAATGTCTGTTTGCAAGACACAAGACACAAATTGATTTGATCACTTGCATTGGTTGGTTTATTGATCTGATGCTCGACCATAGTGTGGCTCTTCTATTGTCGATTTATTTCGACGACAATCCATCTGGCAACGCCTTCGAAAATGTTAATTACTTATGTGGTGCATTTTGGAATATTTATTTCTGGAATTGAATTTCGCTTGAATAATTTATCGCGGTGAGCGAGCAAATAGGCAAATTGAATTTTTTCTGCTCATCTTTCTTTATTTGATTTTTCTCTAAAATGCAATTGTTCATCATAAATTATTCGTCTAATTAACTTGAGCAGACAGTGCAAATTGAAGGATAGTCGTTGTGCATTATAATGCTGGGAATGAGATCGAATCACCACCTCTATATGCACAACTTTCCATTCCTCTAGATTATTCTCATGTGCACAAAAGAATTCCTTTGCAGATCGATGAAAACTGTCGAAAGTAATTGCCTTAATTAATGGGCATCCTTTTCTCCTTTGGTCTATTTTTTATACAAGTGTGATCTATATTTGATGGACCAACATGGTTTTAAATTGTTTGTAATTGTAATAATATATATTTAGTTTCATTGCTGAATAATGTTTTTTTTGTAAAAGTGATAAAACTATTAAAATATTAATTAAAAAAGAAAACCTGGCTAACTACTAAAGTTGCTAAAAATTATCGACTTCATAGACTAATTACACATATTGAAACCTCACCGCACACCAAACGGTTTCTGAATTCACTGCGTCTTGTGATCATCCAACTGGTCCATTGCACTTGGTTCGGTCTAATCTATAGACTCGAAAGGTTTCTCAGTTGAATGTAATAACTTTGTAAATGTCTAGAAGTTCTAAGTCAGTTACTTTTATGGCTATTTAATTCAGATAATTGCAATTGAGTGACTTCTTGCATTAATTGCTGGAACAGCTTTGATAAAGGCAATTGTCTGTCACCTTGCCTGTTGATTTATTCTCTTGCCTTTTTTGCTTGTTCTGACTTCTTCTTTGGTGGTTAAACTGAATTGGACTGCGACAAGGAGTGATTCAAATGGCTTCATTAAATGCACATACATTCTAGACAGTGACATAATTGGTCTTTATGCACATTGACTTTGTCTTTGCTTGCTTGGACGCCAGGAAAGCACTGCAGCAATTACAGTATAATAAATCTTGCTTGCTTTAGCACTTTGTTCTATTTACAGTTTCATTCAATAATGGCAAGTTACCATTTTAATTGTTTGTTTCTTTTTCCCTTTAACCCCAAAGGTCGCAACGAATTAATTGCACGTTACATTAAATTGCGGACGGGCAAGACGCGAACTCGCAAACAAGTCTCTAGTCACATTCAAGTATTAGCAAGGCGGAGGCAACGTGAAATCCAGTCAAAAAACAAGGTAAGTCCACTACACACACCTACTGGGTTTCTGTTGGTCAGGTGGATCTTGTTGTATATATTGTTTTATATCAGCAAATCGATAGTCAACTTTCTAAGAAATCACTCAATCGAACAATTGAACAACTTGTAGCATCGTTCAGAGTGTGTCGGAATGTTAGTTTATATTGAACGCTAGTGTCACTTAATATAATTAGTGACAAAAGTCAATAGAGTTCGAGCGACAAGCCAAAGGGGCTCATTAAAAGGTTCATTTGAAGAATTTTGCAAGTCTGCATTTTACGGTAGTTCAGAGGGAAAAATTATAAAATTATTTAACGACTTGATGATCACTATCAGGTAGAAGACCTTCCATATTGGGCTAATGAGTCATCAGTAATGACCACGAGAATCCAGGACTTACGCGATTTACGATGCATACATGGCACAAAATTAGTCTGTCCGAAACGATTAGTGAAGAGAATGAATAAATTTGCAGTTAGGCTTGTGTTTTAATTGCTTTTATAGTTGTCTTTTGATATTTTTTTGGAGAGTTTCTTTAATTGTCTTTATTGTTTATTAGTGATTTTACTAGCACATCGCTTCCACTGGTTTGAAATGATTGCAATAATAATTAATATTGCAATGCTATATTTATAGTATATAGTCACCAGTTAGAGGACTCAAAGGCCATTGATTGGGTCATGAAAGTCATAAAGCCGCTTGCCATTACATTGCATTACCTTTGCTACTGTGTCACGAATATTAAATACTTTTCTACCTCCAGGATCTTAAAGACAACAAGAGCCTGCAGTCACTGACGTCATCGCAAATAGTGACAATCCACGCAAAGGAAGCACTTGCACAACATACGCGACATCCTGTGACCTCTCTAGAGCTAACCCCTCAAGTAGCCGCTCCATACACACCAGCCGTGAGTTTCACCTGTCTTCGTTGTTTGTCTTTATTAACATAAATCTTTCTATGTTTTAGTTTTGGCCACAAGGAATGCCCCCGAATAACGAGCTAAAGGCTGCCCAGATCAGCATTGCTGCAGCGGGAGCTCACTATTTTGGTACCAACGGCACTAGTGCAGTGACAGTAACGAATGGTTTTGGACCTTTGCTCGAGGGACGATCGATTGCCACCCATAAGTTCAGACTTGTTGAGTTTTCTGCATTTATGCAAAATGAAAAGGAAAAGCATCTTTTTGTGCACATTGGACAAACGTCGACATCTTATACAGACCCAATGCTTGAGTCCGTAGACATTCGTCAAATTTATGACAAATTTCCAGAGAAGAAAGGTCTTAAAGAATTATACGACAAGGGCCCTCAAAGTGCATTTTTCTTGGTAAAGTTTTGGGCCGACTTGAGCACCTCATTGCCTGATGATTCCGGAGCATTTTATGGTGTCACCAGTCAATATGAAAGCAACGACAACATGACAATAAGTTGCTCAACGAAAGTTTGTTCCTTTGGAAAACAAGTCGTCGAAAAAGTTGAGGTAATTGAAGTCAGCTGGTACAGATATATATTGCTTTCAAAGATTAAAAATTTTACCACAAAGTCGTTGTTGCCCAGTGACGCATTTGTCTCTAACTAGATCAAACAAATAATTTGTTTCTAACAGAACTCAAAGTCTATTTACATTTATCATTAAACGAAGCTAATGACTAGCACACTAGACACAATTAATCGAACCCCTAAATTTTGTTCGGACATAATTAAAATATTTATAATATCATTCTAGTGTATTAGAGACTGTATTACTCTCTAAAGTTTAGAGTCTAAACTATATTTAGCTTGTTATTCAAGTGAACTTTTGGTTTGGTAAATAAAACTAATATTTTTGGCTTTGCAGAAAGAATATGCACGTTTCGAAAATGGACGCTTTGTTTACCGGATAAACCGATCTGAAATGTGTGAATATATGATAAATTTTATACACAAATTGAAAAATTTGCCAGAAAAATATATGATGAATTCCGTGCTTGAGAACTTCACAATTTTACAGGTCGGTTGATATTTTGGGATTTGTGTATTGTTATTTGTAATTTGTATTTGTATGTACAGGTTATCACCAACATAGACACGCAAGAAACCCTTCTGTGTATTGCTTATGTATTTGAAGTATCCGAATCCGCTGGAACGCAGCACCACATCTATCGTCTAACGAAAGATTAGTGATTCACTTCTCATTCAATCAGCTCAACATTTTCTACATTTCATTTTTATATTCAAATTAATTAAAGTGCCTAAATTTAATGAATTTTCACATTTTCTGCAAATTAATTTGAACATGTAAATAGAAGCAAGCGCTGTAAACACCATTGAGACTACTTTGTGCCTATTACCACAAGCTGATTGAGCTCTATCGAGATTGTACCCTTGTTCAGCTCTAGAAAGATTTCTTTGCTATCAACTCAAAATTTAGTCCTTTTTGTAAAAATTGTTTGCAGCCCCAATCAGTATAATTGATCCGAATCGAACATTTGCCATTTCTGACCGGAAAAACTTCCAATTGATTTCATTGAAAGTGATTACATTTATTTGTTTAAATCACAACTGTCCATCCATCAATACTTAGTAATAATTTGATTCAGTAACAACTGACAAAATGAAACAAAATGAACATCATTTACAAACCGAGCTCAGATAGCGACATTTTTGTTTATTCAAGCGATCTCAAATGTGCCATTTCTAATTGTAACTTGATGTTTATATCTCAATTCGATTATATATTATATATTGCATATGATGTATTGTTTAAAATTATCAATTGTCAACCTGGTGCTTCACTGGTCATTGATTGATTGGGTGATCACTGGATGGTGCACCTGATTGCGAACAAGTTCAGTAGATCGAGCAATATGAACGATTCGAATGTAAACTTGATCGAGTTGTTTTGTCTCCGTTAAATTTTTCCATGCAAACAATCCTTAAATAATGCAAACATGTCCATGAGTGAACTCATTTAATTGAATCAACGTTTGCCTGTTTTTCTTGTACTACTTGTAAATTACTTGTACATTCAGCCCAATTATTTCTGAGACAATATTTATTTTGTAACCATTCGCCACACAATCATCCCATACCAAATGATCTCAACTCAACTGCTGTGAATCTTTTCGAACGGTCAACCAAGAAATGACAACACCCCAATAGACAAACTGAACTGAATACCACCCACAGTTGCTGGCAGTCGTATGCAATTTCAAATGTAAATTTTATTTATTTTTTGTATTAAACATTCTATTCTCACTTAATTGTTTACTTCTTCATTGGTTTGTAGTTTGGTTTTTGAAAACAGAGTTGAGATGGGAATGACAATAATCAAGATAAATTCAGGACAGATATTTTATTAATAACATAATAAATAGGCAAATAGTGTTCAATTATGATTAAAACGGTCGCCAGTGGTTAAAAAGCATGCCGTTGATCAGCTAATCACTGGAATTTGAGTTATTACTGTTATTGTTGTTGTTGCTGCTGTTACTTGGTTCCACATCTTCGACCTCGACATTATTGGCAGCAACGTTGGATGATCCAAGATCAACTCGAGCCACAGTTTCAGAGTCGAGATTGTTTGACTCGACTCCATCCAAAGACAGGTTAGTTATTGATTTTGATCGAACGCATTGAAAGTCAACATGTCGAGATTTAGCTTCTTCTTTTTCCCATGACATTCGAATAAATGGCCTTTGAATGTAATTGTATATTACTTCAGGTCGTCGATCTCCAGTACGTCTGCGAATTTTCTCTTTGTGAGTAGGAAAACCTAACATCCAATTTGTTAAACATATAATAATAATCAATTAATTCAGACAAAAAACCTTCAATTCCAAGACGAATCTTCTTTAAACCTCGATCCTTTAAAACTTGCTTGGAAACATCTCGATTTTCAATATATTTAAAAAACCGGTACATCGGGGTTGAATAGATAACTAAACCGAACAAAGATTATTAAATAGTCTACAATATATATGGACAGGTGTACTTTGAGAATATTCTTCGCCGGTTTGCGGAGGGTACTCTTCATCCCAATCGACAATATCATCCTCAAGTAAAATCACGATATGGCATTCGCGATCACCTCTCTGAAAGGTAAATCTAATGAGACAATACTTTTCAATAGTGACAACAGTGCTACCTTGGCAGCATTAACCATTTCGGGAAGAATTTGTTCATCAAGAAATTTCTCAAATTGTTGCTTAGCTCCTTCGTTACTGATTTCATGCAAAAGCCCACCTTAAATAAATTAAAATTCAACAAAATTTAATCATTTTATAGCTAAATAAAAAAATAACTTACGCAAATTGTGACACTTAATGATGGAGGCATCGAATGGAATTAGAAAATAGTCACAAGCTTCATGAAGTTCAGCCACACTAACATTAGGAGGGCACTTAATAATGCCATTTTTGAAATAATCCTAGTGAGAAAAAGACTTATTAGCATCACAGCAAAACAGAGAAGCAATCAAATAACAATGCAGACAAAACACTTTCCTAAGCACTTTTTAGAAATTAAAAACGTCCTGAGAAAACTGGATCACCGAAACTAAGATGACCAGTATGGATTATTCATTAGCTCACAGATTGCACACCAAACGGGTGGATGCATTGCAATTGACACATAAGATTCACAAGTCAGCATTTTTACTCGGGTTATCATTAAAATTAGCAAACGCAATCTCACAATAAGTCAACTCAGTAAAAATGATCCGAACGAAAAAGCTGAATTTAATTATAGATGCTTGCCACTGCCATTAAAAGCAAACTTGTCATTGAGCAAAGTAAGCAACTGACCATTTGTATTAGTATATTGCATTTGTATAAGTATAAATTGAAATTTTCTAATCTAAAACCAAGTGACACATGCAGCTGAAAGTGGTAATTTGTCTTGGCCTTGCACTGCAATATATCATTGCCAATAAAAGACCGTTGGTGGTGCACTGACAACAGTCACCATTGGTCAGCTCAATTCGATTCGGTTCGATCAAATGAATCTTACCAGAATAGCCCCAAAAACAGTGGCAGAAAAGCCTTCAATGACATATTGGCCTTTCTCGTTGGGCTTGGCGATTGAGGGAGACGAGAAGAACATTCTGTAGAGCATGGTGTCCTTCTTCGAAGAGAATATTTCCGGATTGACAACAAAATTGGCGCTATCAACCAACAGCTGAATTGTGTCATTGGCCGAACTGGAACTGGCAGTAAGCGAGAGCTGATTGTGAAGATGGAGGTGGCCATGGAACTGTGACGTGGTGGCCGAAGATGTCGAACCAGTCAATGATGATGAATGGCCTTTGCTTTTAGGTGTAAAGCTCATTTTGAAATACAACCTTCTGAGTTGGCTATCCAATTAATGGTTTCACATAGGACCTACCCATAATGATTGAATATCATTGAAAAGTTTCTTATACAAATTGTCAACTTTACCAGTTACAAAAGCCAGTGATGGTGGTGCAGGACCCTCAGTAATGAACTATAAGAAATAATAATAATTGTAATTAGTAAAATGTTAATACAAAGAAAATATAAAGTTTAACAGCGAAAAGAAAAGAATGTATGTTTGTTTAGAAAGTTTGTTTCAAATTGAATAAAAGTTGAGCAGTGAAGCATTCGAATTCGTAAGCTGTGCACAACTGTCATACTCGTCACTTGACTTCAATTGAAGTTCAATCGACTAGGGCAGCAAAGTTGTAGTCATTCAAAAAGCAAGTGACCTCAAAATCAAATCAAATCAAGATCTCAACACAGCCATGCTAGCTATTGATTGAGTAAATTAATAAGATAAGTAAATTAGGGTCGAGGTGGGAAGTGAAAAGTGATGCATTCAATTAGCAGGGCACTTTTCAGTTATTCGAAGCGATCCAGGCCCACACATACACCGCGAACAGAACAATCGACTTGAGTTAGAATAGAATAAAATTGAATGATTTGGAATATGGAGTTAGAATAACTTCTACAAGAATGGTACAACTCAACTGTAACTGACAAGGTGTGAGGTGTATATTGTACCGGTCATTGATTTGTTATTTGAAGTGTCTCTAAAGCTCGCTTTGTGTTCTCTCGCAACTATGTCAAGCAAGACCGAACTCTCGAAGAACTTTGACCCAAAAACGATAGCAATCATTGAGCACAAGAGCTACCAAGTGCAAAACAAGCTCGGTGCCGGAACCTTAGGTCAAGTGTTCAAAGCGATCAACAAGAGTACCAACCGGCTGGTTGTTGTGAAGGTGATCAATCTTGATCTGATGAGCGAGAACAGCCGCAAAAAGTATCTGCAACGTGAAACTCGAGCGCAGACCGACTACAACCATGCGAATCTGGTCCAGGTATTCGAGATCTTCCGGGCCAACACGAAGCTCTACATCTTTATGGAGTTCGCCAGCAATGGGGACATATCTGGCTATGCCCGCAAGCACAATGGCATCGAGGAGAAGCTCGCCTCTCGCTGGTACCTGCAAGTGTCCAATGGACTCGCTTATTTGCACTTGCAGATGCAAACTGCCCATCGCAATATCAAGACCGACAATATGCTCCTTGATGCTCGCTACATCGCCAAGCTGTCGGACTTTGGCTTCGCTAAGGATTGCATCGACACCGTCACCAACCAAGTCGTGCTGAGCAACACTTTCTGTGGCACGCTGCCATATGAGTGTCCCGAAATCCTGGCCCACAAGCAGTACGACGCCTTCAAAGCGGACATTTGGTCTATGGGCATAACCTTCTTCGTGATGTTCCACGACCGTTTCCCGTTCAACTACAAAGACGGCAAACCATCGATGCTGCGCCAAATGGCCGATTACCCAGCTTTCATCCGTACCCGCTTTCGCAAGAAAATGCCTTCCGAAGCAAACAAGTTTGTGGAGGGTATGCTCAACCCGAATGAAGTCCGTCGCTCATCAGTCAACGAGCTGACCAACAATTCGTGGCTTCAGCGCAACTGTGCTTAGACAAAGATGAACTACAGCGCTCCACTATCGAGCTGTAAATAAAATATTTATTTAAATGTCGAGTTTAGTTTATTACAAAACAACTGCACTTTTCACTTTACTTGAACTATGAAAAGTCACTGTTTGTCGCTTCGAACTCGAGTTTCCACTATGAGGGCCACAAAGATCAGCTCCAAAATGCTTGCATAAGTTCAAATCTTGTTAACAAGAGAAGCAAGCAAGACATCATTGCAGACAAACATGTCAACAATTCAATAATAATGAAAACAACAAGTGATTTTAAAGTTGTTTTTCTTTCTGCTTGTTATTTTCTCATTGAGAGAAACCCATTGAATTGTTGGACTCGCTCTCCCATGTTGCATGCATTGTTGGGCAGAGAGCAAAACACTGGACCCTCAAACAGAAGATTGATCTAGGTAAAATTTAAATGACAGCTTTACCTAAAAGAGAACTTTTTGAATTTCTGAGAACATTACTGGTTTAAATATTCTTAAGTATCATTCAAATCGGGCAACACGTCTTGGAGCCTTATAGATTGAGAAAAATGCCAAAAAGCCAAGGGATAGTCTTCGCTCACGCTCAGACAACAAATGCTCGTCTTGGGCAATAATTTCTCACAGTTTACGTATACAAGCAACTTGGGACTGTCCAAACTATTTCACTGAATATTCAAGTGCACACTTGCGTACTGTCATTGTGGACTGTGTTCAAAAGCTAGTATAGACTCGGATAGATGTATAGAGTCAATTAGCACTGTCCCCAATGAGGTTCAATTAGAAATGCGTTTGCCTGGTTGTAATATAAATTAAATTAGGCATTGCATTCAATCAGTTATAAAGTCAATAGGGGCAACAGTAGAACCATGCCTGTCACAAACACTTGTACACCGAACCATAATTAATGGAGATGGCATATTGCTGCTTGATGGTTAAATAAATTGGCTGAATTATTTAAAAGTTTATGACACATGGCCAAAAACAAAACGAATTAATTGGCAAGCAAGTGAAAAACAAATAATGGAAGGACAGCGTCATTGGTGGCACACTTCGAGTAATTTTACTGAAAGAGACACTAGGGGGAGTAAGTGAACAGAGGGGCACCGGAAGGCACAGCCACCAGCAGGGCACAAGTTCGAATTCAAATTCTAACCAACAAGCGATATGTTCGCTAATTAAGTAAATCAAAATTAAGTTTCGACTGTAAGCCAATAAGTTGGCTGCTAGACTGAAGCGAATCAGTGGTTAGGTTGGAGTAGTTAAGTTTTTTTGTTCACGTGTCTGTGGTTAGCAACAAATTCGTCAGTGAAATATGATTGAACATCTCAACATTCAATCGATTGCAAAATGGTTCGAGAAAGGCTGCGGCAGTCTGGACAACGAGGCGACCAATAAGAACGAGAAAGGCTTCTATATTCTCGAGTGCAACGACATTTGCCTTTTGTCCAAGTTGGCCGATGTGAAGAACAACACATTGCTGGAAAGAGCTCACAAGCAACTGAAACAAATCAAAGAGCCACTCTCTAGAAGAGACTTTCTTTTCACCATTTGTAACGAGTTCTTGCGAGATGGTCGTCGATCAGTTCCTTTGGCGATGATTACCGAAGAAATCGACAGCCAGACCGAGCTGTACCAAATGTTCCGCTCTGACTTGCTCTTTCATCGAGCTCTGTGCTATCTAAAGCATGACCAACCAACCGAAGCATTATGTGACTTATACCTAGCTTTCGAAAATGGACAAATTCAGAGTCTCGATAAAGTTCATGTGCAAATCTTGGAGGAGATAAAGAACTTTTTGAAAAACCGCAAGTTTAAGGAAGGATTCATTGTAACCAAGAACAATGGCCAGGTCACGTTCGAGCAAGTTCTAAAGCAGTACGAGAGTGAAATATGTCATTTCATCCAACTTCAAATTGTAAAACAGAAACAAGAATACGAGGACAAAATTGAAGAACAACCACAACAGCAACTAAAGCAAGAAAATGAACCAATGCATGCAAGTGACAGTGTGCGACAAACAAATGAACACAACAAATGGACTCGTGACACCAAACAGTTCTTCTATGAAGAAACAGGTGACTTGTCTTGCACTGAGGATACGGCTTTGGATTGCTATTTTTCCATAGTGGACAAAACCGACAGCGCTGGCCCGACTTATAAAAGCAAATTACTTGGTGAAAGCAACAGTTCGGATAAAACAATTGCACGAACAATCAATCCTACTCCCAGTGGAGATCAATGCTACACGCCACCTGCCTTGGTCAGTATCAATGAAGATCAAAGTAAAGAGGTAAGTAATATGAGAACAATGCACAACAGAGTGCATTGAGAACTAACTAAATAACTAAATCTACTTTACTTGAAGCATATCGCTGAAGACGGTGCACAAGAGATAGAGTTCACCTATTCCGTGGAAAATCAAAAGATGATCAGCGTGAAGCAAATCCTCAATGAACAAATTATTGACAACATCTTTAACCTGCGAGCCATACTGGTTGACAAGTTGTGCGCTGAAGTAAATGTCACCACTGTATGTGAAATATTCGAGACTTTCGGAACGATCGTCAATGTGCGTTATAAAGAGAATTCGGAAAAATTGATCATTGAGTACGACAACTCCGAGTCGCCCCGATTCGCCATTTCGTACTTGTCTCAAGTTCAACTGCCCTACATAAGCGAGGTCAATCAGTACTTGGACTTTCGCTTCTACAAAAGTGAAAACCAACGTAATTTGCGAATCTGCAAGCAGAACCAAATCAAGACCTCACGCGAGTGCTACTTCTGGCGCACCACTGGCTGCCAGAATGTCAACTGTAAGTTCTACCACAACAAACTGGCCAAAGGGGTCGACTACCAAGAATGGATGAAGATCGAGCAGTTGCGCAGTGTGAACAAAGACAATGTGATTCTTAATAGCGTCAACATTCCCACCCAGGCAAGCCATAGTGGCAGAAATTCGTTGTACTACTAGTACAGACTTGCAATCTCAGTCAATCAACTCGACGAGAATAACTACAAATTGCACCAAGCTCCATAATAATAATTTGTATGTAAACATTTTTTTTCAAAAAATAAAAATAAAACAGTCTAAAGTTGGCGGGGAGATGAGAAAAATGTCTAATCTAGTTAAAGACCAATTGGCAAATGTAATTGCAAAGTATGCAACAAGCCAAGTCAACTTGTCGCTAGAAAGCATCAAGAGACATTGGCAAAATGTCACCACAATTGCCAATATGCCTGATTGAGAAAGGTAAAGCGAAGAAAAGCTTTTACTGGCAATTGGCAGAAAAGGTGGTCATTTGGGCGAGCTCACAAACGAAGGAAATGTGCGGTGATCGAGTGAGCAGAGCAGTGGCGGTGACTGAGCCAAACCTAGTAAGCACAGTGTAAGGCAAACCGAAGCAAGTGGCGAGCAGGAAGAAAGCGATTAAAGCATTAATACATCGATCAATTAGCAATTAGGTCTAACACGGACTGATGACGGAACCTGAAGTTGTCGATAATACTGGTCGTCAGGGAAACGACCAAACAATCACACAAACATTCAAGGTGCAGATGTGTAGTGGGGCCATGAGGGCCAAGTTAAGTCGGGCAGTCAGTTGCATTTTCATTTGCACTAATTGGCCCAACGACGGCATTTGTCAAACAAGTGCCAACAAACCCACAGTAAACAAGCCCTCACTCTTTGTCTCTCTCTCTTTCAGTTCAATATCAAGATCACTATTCAATGAATGTACACACAAAGGCTATATTTGAATTGGCCAGTGCGATTTAGCAAATTGGTAATGTGTTCAAGGTACTGCCAAAGAGAACGGGTAAATAAAGGTTGGGCCATTATTTGCGACTAGTTATGAGATGCATCAAGGACCAACAGAGGGCCTCATTGATTCGGAACAACTGAGTAGGGCTTGTGTGATCGCGTTGACACATTGGCCATTGTGTCAGCCAATTGGTCAGTTGGTAATCCGCTTCACAATTCTCATTGAAGAGTTGAGCTCACACGGTAACTGCTGTCGTATTGTCACATAAAAGTCTAGTTGCCATATTGCAAATAGAATGCACTGGGATGAGACAATACAGTGGTAGCATTCTAATGTATCGAGTGCTCATGGCAATGTCAGTTATTAGGCCATTATCGAATGGTCCGAGAGCATTGAGCAAATCACCGTAAAGTGCACATGATGACACAGGACAACAAACAAACCGAGCTAGCCAACCAGCTGTCAGAAACAGTGTGGAGGATAGGACGATGTTCACTGGACAAACATGACATACTTCAATAAATAGGCAAATACAACAAATACAACAAGCAATCGACAGTGATATTAATTAAATGCAACACCATTAGTGCCACTCGGTTCTACGTGTGCATAGAGGCCACAAAGACATTAACAGGCCCTAATGAAGAGGACAGGGCAAAAGTAACGTCAACGATGGCCCACCAAATTGGCACATAATTACTCCCCGACCGAGCCTTGCCTGCCACAACAAAATCCGATAAGAATGCGCACTATGATGTACTTGGCTGGCATCAGGCTTATTCTGTCAGTGTTGGTGTGAGTAGCAGTGGCCAGTGATGATAGCCATAAGGTTGCATCCTCACTTGTTTAGTTACAGCGACAGCCAATGCGACTTCGGTGACATCGCTGACATCACTGACAGCCAAAACAAGGATGGAATTCTGGCCGTTCAAAGTAGGTTGAATGTTGTACATTGTACACCGCTTAATTTGCCTTTAATTAAGTGCTATCTCACTGAAGTGGACTCAAATGCACGCAAATTAGTGAACTGACAAGGCAAACACGGCTTGGAAAATGTCATAATTTAAAATGGGTGCAAGGCAAATTAATAGAAGCTAAGAGCGGCCAATAATGCCAAAACCGTGTTCCCATTCGGCATTTCCAAGTCGCCGTGTGGTATTCTTTTTAATTAGCAAAAAAATGTTGCGACAAAAATAGAATAAGAATAGAAGAGCAGTACAATTTAAAGTCAAATTGTCAGCACAGTGAAATATTAAGCTTAATTAATCCGGACTGTTAGCTGCAGCCATTGCAATGCAATGCAACAAGACAGTGAGACGTACAGTTAGTGTAGTTCCAAGAAGTGAGCGGTAGTGAGAGGTAGCAAAGCTAATTATTTGCGAGCTGGTACACACCAAGCTTGTGCTTAACTTTGACATATTGCAAATAAATTAAACGCCAGACTAGATTAGTAGGCCAGGTCTAGTCTGGTTTGACTCTGGTGTGACGAGAACCGACAAGTCAAGGCAACAGCTCGGCAAGCTATCGCTTCACCGAGTCCTGGAACGACTAGTCTCATAGGCAGCAGCCGAATAACCCAGACGTAAACAAAGAGCTAACAAGTAAGACTAGTGAGCCTAAGCAAGGTAAACTAGTTTGGTCCTGTCATTGGCTAATTGCCAGATCAAACGATCAAGCTGACAATTGTGTGATCGGATCAGACTGACACGGCTCATGTCTCATGTGCTAATTAGTCCAAAGCAACACGATCAGTGGCAGCGAGATATGTCTCATATTTACACAAGCCACATTGCATGACACGCATTGCTGCTCAGTTGGCCAGTGCTCAACCGGCAAAGCAGTGTCGGTTATGGCACTAAATAAGACAACACCGCTGGACATAAGTGTTATACAAACATTGCACACTTCAGTTCAAGACTGTCCAATTAATTGGTTCTTCATTCACAGTGCATGTGACTGTCCACTGCGACATCACAATCACTCTACACCTTCATATGGCGACTTTGTGAAAGACCTCATTGCTCATCGATCAGAGTATTATTAATTGAATTGGTACAAGCAAAACAGAAATAAAACGAAAAGCTCCTCGAGCAGTCAAATGAGCAGTGACAAGTAGACCTTAATTTATGGCGAGACATTAATCGAGACAACGTTGATCAAGACTTTCATTAGCCAATCAATTGGCCCTATTAATAATTTGCTTGCATTGCCACTGCAAGTCAATCTGAGTGCTGTGCAGTGACGCTATTTCTGTTTGGCCAGCAAAGTGTGGATTTAAAATGGACATTATCGATGCTCGCAGCATTGTCGATCACTGACTCGGCAACAGTGAAATTCGATAATATTGATTTAGCCACTAAATTTTAGTAACCAAAAATGTTTCACTAGACTCGAGTATAGTGTACTTCATATGGGCTTGCCTGCACAAGTAAACTACAATGCTGTGAATTCGACTAAACATTTGAAATTCAAGTGTATAATAATTGGCCATTAATGTAGAGTAGAGTGCCCTTAATTATTGACAAATGCTACCAAATCATAATTGATCTAAACAATAGTAGATGATAATCTGAAAAGTGACACACTAATTAGGCACACTCAATGAAACCAATAAACAAGCGGCAAAATGTAAAATGCAAAATGACTTAAAAAGGCACAAGGCAATGCAAGTCAACAAGAGGCGATTAGTGCCAGTTTAATGTTCATATTTGTGCCAAATTGGCCCACTTTAGACCATTCGAGTTGGAATTAGTAGAGCTTAATAAATTACAATCACTCGGCCAAGGGAGTGAGAGGAGAACCTTTTAATTTAGTTGACCCAATGTCCAACCAAAATGAAGTGAATGCTCTCTTAGGGACAATCAATTAAGTTGGCAGTTGTGCTCGATGGTGGGATCATTGGCTTGCCAGCTCTACAGAACAATTGAACCAGTTGTCAGTGAAGGGGCAGCCAAAACAAGCCATTGAAGGATATAGCTCCGTGCAAGTGCCATTGTGACATCTCATTCCACTGGCCACTGACGCTGTTTATGGCCATCCAATGAATAGTTCCATCATAAACACGAGTGTCTATCGACATTGAGTACATGCGTGTCTTCACAGTAAGAATGAGAACATCAACAAGACAATCCAAATGATCGAGTGAAAATAGTTCACATCGAATCGAATAAGCTCCACACAGACCCCTTCAAACATCTAAATAAACATTAAAAACAAACAAACCTGGCAGAAGGGCAGAGTGTTTCAATTCAGGTTAGATAATTATCAAATGAAAGAAGAAACAATGCAAATCTCTTACGTGATAAAGGAAAAATAAAGTTAGAAAAACAACTAATAGAATAGCTAACTAAGAGCACCAAGACAAGTCAGTGGCCCCACCGAGTTGAACCAACATTGGACCACTCAATGGACCAAGCCGGGATAAATTATTAAACACAAATAATTGTGATAAACTAAAGAGAGTCGAATGGTACGATCGTGGCTAAATGTCCTCAATAAATTGTGATGATAAATCGGGATGACCACTTGGCAGGCCGGACATGGTAGTGGCGGTTAGCTTCGCTCCCATTCAAATTGGCCTCGATTCAGTATCGAGACTGGTACCAGTAATTTCAAAGTGGTAGAGAATTTCAACTTGCAACCGACCATCTCTGAATGATTTAAAATCTTGAAGCAACAAAAACAAAGGGTACGAACCAAGAGGTCTTTCAAAGCAATGGCGAACGGTTGACTGAAGGAATGCAGTAGGGAGACGTGTGCAAGTGTTGCGTAAATGGATCAACGCTCCAAAGTGGTCTGCTGAGCGAGAATTAGGCAAACGATGATTAATGAATTTAGCTTGCCGAGCACTGAAACAATGAAGCTCTTGCACTTGCCGCTGACTTGGAGAAGAAAACATTTGCAGCCAAGGAGAATATAAATCAACACAGACTGAGCAATGAATTGGCCGACTGACAATTTGAAATTCAAATTCAAATGGCAATTTGTACTCGATCCACACAACAAAGTCGACTAATTCCTAAAGCAGTGCCGAGAAAGGTCCCAGGCAAGAAAGAGTTTAATGACTCACCACTAACTTGCCAGCGATAGTCAGGAGTGAGCATTTTCGAAATACATCAAGTGCTTAGTGCTTGGCATAGAAAGAATTCAGGGACAAAGAAGCGATAAATACAATTGACAAAGTGCGCCAGAGAGATCTCGAGATGCGCCACAAGCATTAAGCTAATTAGAGAACTTGCCGAGGAAAGACACTAGCACTTACAAACTTGCAAGCTCATACAGACAACACTTACAACAAGACAACCGTTTCGATCAAAAGCAACACACGAGCACAGTAAAATTGACAATTTAGAAATCATCAAACAATTTGATAAATTCAATCGATTCGAGTGAGCGCAATGCAAATGATGCCAAATGCAAAGTTCCCATAAGGCATTGCAAAACAAAGCCTAAGTGTAAGGCTGTAAGTGGCAATAAAGTGTGTTCTATTTGAGAATCGATTGGCTAACTCGATGGCCAGTGCTACTCGAAATGGCGTCTCAAACTATGAGACTCAAAGTGCACTACTAATAAAATTACTGGCCAATCGAAATTAGAAGCATTAATATGGAAATGCAATGTGGCAAAAGGAAACCTATCGATTATGGGATACGTCATTTGCATGCACTGCTGCAACGGCAGACAGACAATGGCAATCAAGTCATATGGCAGGCTAATTTGGCAGATGCTCTCCTGGCAGGCAAGACATCGGTCTTCTTCACTATGACAAACAATCCATAATTCAGTGGATAAGAACAAGACAAAGTATTTACTCGAGATAAGGCAGTAATGCTCCACAGAGAGACTGAGATGGACTCGAGTGCACGTCCGAGGATAAGAAAGGATCAAGCGGAGCCAGATCGTATATGTATCACTAGATGGGACCAACATTGCGAGAGCTGACGAACAAGCGATGGCCATGGCAATAATGGTGCAATGATCCAGCAGCAATAACAATAAAGATAAGTAGAGCAGGCCAAGCAGTCACCAGTGCCACCAACTCGGCGAGATCGATTCGATGCTTTGCAGATCTGCTCTAAGCACATTATTGGCTTATAGCGAGCAAATCAAATCAAATCAGCGCCTCCAATGGCATAGAGGGCCATTTAAAAGATGCAAGCAAGATCGGACACCCAAGCACAAGCAAGTTGCACAGTCGAGAGTCGACACAAAGTTGCAGACAGTCCACAGTGAGACTAAGTAAATACAAATAAATAATTTTTCTATCAATTTAAGTAGACTAATGCAAACACAAGCGAGAACAACATTCGGGCATAATCGAGCATAAAATGAGACAATCAATGCAGTCAACATAAATGCTGCCAACTGCAACCACTGCTGCACTAGTGTACTAGATCACTTCTAATTGTTGTCATCTATCATTGGCTGCACTGGTCCATTGCCACTGCCAACCGTGTCAATGGTGAACACTAAACAAGAAGCAAACTATTCCCAGCTGAATCGAGCAATACCACCGAGGCTAACTGTGATATACTCACAAGACATCTGATACTGTGTCCGATAAAGGCAATTCGGTTTCGAATTTACAAATTGCTATCTGCTTCGGTTGTTTGACTCACAAATCGATCATAATTAATTACCGCTTGGTGACCAATGGCCATGCCAACCGAACAATGAATTCAACTTAATCTTATCTGACCGAGAACGGGCCAAGTTAGAAAGGCATCATGTGCGATAACATAGACTCAGACATAGACAGGTATCCCACCTGAGTGTGAGTGACCCAATGTGGCCCACTGGCTAGTATTACTAGTATTACATAGCACTTGTGCGAACTGATTGGTGAGTTGGTAGAGCAGTCTGGATGGAACAAAGCGAACGTTAGACGGCTTGCCAGAAGCAAATAAAGTGAACCCTGAAAAGTTACAATTGTGAGCAAGCAAAAGGCAAATATCTTGTTAGTGAAAATAAGTGAAAGTGATTCAATAGAGAGGTGACTGGACCCAACAAAGCGAGTCACGTTGCAACTTGTAAAACACAATCGATTGATTGCTTGACAGAAAGCAGTTCGCAAAGGTTCGATATGCTGCTCACTCATTCGTCGACTAATTGATTAAAGCAGACAGACTAGATCGAAAGTAGAGTTTGGAAGAAAATAACAAACCATGGTCACGTCAGTTGGTGCACTTCCGGAGATGACGTGCTTTGTCAATTTGCTAAACGTTCGTAGTGCAATTTATACTGATACAAATTTGATAGTAATCAATTGTTATTTGGTTGATTGAATGCCATTACAGGCATGTATCGATTAACAGTTATGCAGTGTTCCGGTCTGGCGTGCACAGTCGCCAAATTACCAAAACAGGTGAGTAGAGTGGCACATGGCCGAATGTCATTAATGCAGAGACCAACAGGAATAAATCTATCGAATAGACTAGGCGACCATCCTGTTCATCTTTGGCTCGCTGACCGCGTCATTATGTACAGGAGTAAAGGGGCAAGATGCTTAAATTGGTTGGAAAGTTGCCAAAAAAGAACAATGCAAAAATGTGAAGACATATGAGAAGTATGGAACAATATTGGCTAAAGAAATTACAAAAATACCAATGGTGAACTGGCTATGTACAGACTGCCCACTTGACTCGAAGGCAAACCAGCAGAGATGCACTTTACTTGCTGGTACTAGATTGCATTTCGCATTAGACAAGTTGGAGAGTCTGTGCCGCCACTGGTTCGGTGCGTAGAGAACAATCGAGGCCCGAGAGGTATCACATGAGGTAATGGAAGAGTGGTGATAGAACGATAAATCCGATGATGAGAAAAGCTAACAACACGATGACCAGCGTGGACAGTTTCATTAGTGGCTGCACACCGCGTGAACGCGTTAAAGGAGCCCGATTGAGAGGACCACCTTGGTGGCGTGAGTTGCTTTGATGCCTCTGACTTCGGGTCCATTGCTGAATAGCACGGAGCCCTTTTTGTGCAGTTCGACCAGAAGTAGAGTCGTTGCCTGTAGCTCGTCGGCCGTCGAGATGGAAAGAGGCCGGACTGTCATTTGGTGGAATGAGAGGAGCACCAGGTGTGCCGCTACTGGTCGAGGCGCCTAAAGCGACACAATCTGCGCCAGTGGGGCCAACTGGACCATAGAGTTGTGCTTGAGGTTGCGCAAGGTGTTGGTGCTTGAGATGCATGCCGGTCATAGAACCACTGCCAGTTTGGCCCCCATCTAAGAGATGTTGCTGTGGCAGCTGGTGGCAGAAGGAAGGCCGCATTGGTGAGACTGGCCTGCGAGAGGCATTTGGCGTCGATGGCAGCGATTGCACAAGGCGCGAATAGGCGGAGGTAGGCAACGAGTTGGAAGGTGGCGGTGGCAGCGGCGGTAATGCGGGAGGACTATTCGATGCGGACGGCAACAGTGGACCACCCGAGCCGCACCGACACAGCTGAACCGAAGCACCGCTGCTTCGGTGTGAACCAACAGAAGATGCCGCATAAGACTGGCCCGAGTGTCCATAGGACAGGTAGGAGGAGAAGGGCACAGGTGTGCCACCGCCACCGGTTAGCACTTCCTGGTCGGAATCCAAGTTGCTAGATCGAGAGTGCGATACAAAAGATGCGTGCCGCGAGAATCCACCACCAACACCAAGACCACCTCCCCCTGCGGCACTCGTTCGAGTACAGTGTCTATAAATGGAGCTCTTGAGAGGCCGCGAACCACCATAAACCGCAGAAGACTCGTTTAACCCATTGAAGACGTTGTAAGACACGGTTCCGCTTCTGCTTGTAGGCACGAGTGAGCTTCGTGGTGCTGAAGCAGCATCGACACTGGCAACTCGAACCACTTCCAGTGCTGATTCTTCGGATGACGGGCCGAACTTCGTACGAGGTAGGCTCGCTGGTTGGCACTCAAGGTGCCGTACAGTCACTTCTCGGTGAGGTTATTACAGGCACGATGGATTAGCAAGTATTGAGCAATCGAGTCCACTCACTGGTGACCACTGCAAAAAGCTCGTGCCAGTGCCAGAGGTGTGGCGTAAAAAGCAAATAGTCTTCAAAGTTCACATAGGCTTGCCTGGTTCACGTGGTTGAGATGGGTCGAGCTGAGCAGTGATGAGCCATCTCAAGTCAAGGTGAGGGTAGTGTTGGGAAAGTATTGATATGGAGAATCAAGTGCTGACAGGAAAGCTTGTTTCATCACACTAAATCAGAGCTTACAACTTGATCAATGACCACCGAGCCCCGAAGGCAAAAAAATCGAGTTCAACACAATGTAATCTCAAGAATTTGTCATTGGGCAGGGCACCATTTCCTACTCTGCGCCGACGACGTCGTTTCATTGCTCTTTGCAGGCCATTATGATGAATGAAACCGCGAACAAATGAGTTTTCAATTTACAAGTAGTGCAAGGCAAAATGGATGGAACACAAAGCGCTCATTCGGAGTGGCCTGATCGATCAAAAACAAACACCAAACACACCACAAGTGTTCAAGCAGTAGAACAAGGTCAGCTGAAAGGAGACTAGCTGATCATGGACGATGAAGATCGCTCGACTGAGTGGTCAATGATGCAAGAACTGTCGTACTGCTGATAAGCTCGTCAATTGGCGTACAATGCAAGTAAGCTTGATGGATTAGCATATGGACATAAGACAATGCAACTGTCAATTGATGACTAACATTCGATTGGTCCAAAAGTGCTAATTGTCGAATGCAGTGCAGAGGACAAATCGGCGAGTTAATCAAGCAGTGATTGAGTGCATTGGTAAGAGATCGCACATCCACTCGAGGGCCACTTATCTTCGATTGAGGAAAACCAATTGAACTGCATGTTGCCTTGCTGGTTGTAGAGACTGGCTCGCTCCGATAGCAACCGCAATGTGACAGTTCACGAGATAGAGTAAGCAGACAAATGGCACTCCGAGCAGCACAGACTTCAGAAAAGTCTCCGTAGCGTTGGGTGCCACTTCGCTTTGCCCGGGAAATATGTTCCACAGGCAGAGGCAAACGAGACGTGCCAACGGGGTTGTCCCACTACCAAAGGTAGGAACACTGCTGCAGACGCCGTACAACACACTAGTACATTAAACCGTGACCAAGACTGACATACATGCGCAAACGGGACAGCGTGTCCGATTCAGTGGTTTGACGCTGCTGACCCAGCTTGGTCCACTTTGATGAAGAGCCAATAAATCAGTAATTCATTTTGGGGTAGGTAACTCGACCTTCCACTGGGTCACCTGGCCAGTTCGCTCACAAGCAACCATAATCACCAATGATCGAGTAAGAGCTAAAAGCAAAAGCCCGAAAAGTTGAAAGCAAATGATTGAGATGTTTGTGGGTGATCGGTCGCAGCATGGTCAAGTGCATTGTGCTCAAATTAAAACTAATAGTCTCCCTGCTTGGTTCATCCACAGTCGGTAGCCGTGATCAATGCAAAATCGAACCTAATTAGCATAAAATAGAAACTCATTTGCATTGGCAGTCTTCACAGAGGCAAGTTTAAATAAGAAAATGCACCGCAGAGAAGCCAATGCCAATAACGTGGAAGTGGCAGTCAATGTGGAGCATAATTCAATTATCACTCACACTCGAGTCAACTGCTCAATTGGGACGATCGTTGATACAGTCAAATCGATACAATAGATTGCTAATTAGAAATTATAATCGACACTCAGGGCATGTCATCCGTGGAGGCAAGTTGTGTCTTGAAATCTATTCTGACATCTTTTATGATATTGTGACACGTTGAACCAATGCCTTTGTCTCGTCATAGAATTAACAGAGGCCACATCCTTGATCCAAATACAGTCCATGCAGTGTATCATTTGGTGAGTGAGTAATCAAATTGAATTAAAATGTTAGCAGTGGCCAAATATTGGTAGTGCCGGTTCAAAGTTGTGGTATTAAATTATTGGATCAAGCAAGGCACGATAAGTGGCTTGCCATCTATCATGCCACAAGATGATAGGCTCAAGACTAGCTCCTATAGCCTATAATGGACGCACCACTACTGGTCACTCAGTGGTTCTCATGGATAGAGACAAACAAATGAATGTTTCGCAAAACAATTTGACAAGCACTGTGTTCAATGCAGTGGGAGTAAATGTGGCGAGAGTAGTGAAAAAGTGTCCAATAACGATCCAATGGCAGATGCATGATGTGACTAAACGAGACAGGTCAAATGGAAACAATGCTAGCGTATGACGAATGAAGAAGAGCTACAGTGAAGCAAGCAAGATGTAATTTGCAATCAAAGCTATTGGTTGTTCTTTGCTGTACATTGCGTAAGGACAAGCACGACAATGAACAGGCCTGACAAGTGCACTCATTCGGTGCATGGTGGTCCAGTGTGTAAGTGGCAATTTGGGCCCAACAACTTTAATAATTAATCAATTAATTTGCCTTTGCATAGCAGACCACCACAAGCAGCATGTCCATCCTCAAAACTAATGAGAACAAGTGGCGTTGTCAGAATGACACAAAGGCAAGTCTAATTATAAAGTGCTGTGAGAAAGCAGTAGGGCCAACAGGGTGGACAGGCCTGAAAGAGGCCAGTAGCAGCCATCAAATGGACTTGTACTCGATCAGTCATCGGCACACTTGTCCCTTGTACCAATTAGCGAGCCATTGAGCAGTATAGCTTCTAGTCGAGTAAGGCATAGAGCAAATAACTCGGTGCGGTAATTATTTGCGCATTCGTGTCATTAGTCAGTAGCACAATGGACGGCCGTCGACTATCGTGTCAGTCAATGAAGTAAATAGCCACAAATTCACCTTAATCTAGGTGCGTGATTGAGCCGGTGTTCGATTTCAACTAACACAGGAACAACTTCTTGCTCGACTAAACCAAAATGACAAGGGTGACATTCGGCCCTGAGCGAGTAGAACCGAGCAAAGTTCGATGAATGAAAGTGGAGCAGTGAGCGATTCGATTCATAAGTTGCGTGCGAGCCAATGAAGACATCAACAAACGAGCACACGACACTCGACAAGTACATCAAAATCGAATATTTATATTTAAATGGCATAATCAGGAAGATGCCGAGCGAGACGACTCCATTCGAGCAAAAATCACTATCGAAATTGAGAGCGACCAATACGAAGAAATAATGCTGAGTTGCGAGTGAAGTATAGAACTCAGATTGGCAATTAAGCACTAAGCCTAGCCAGTTAATGGCCACACTGACGATATGCCACCTTATAAGGAGATTGGAGAACTATAGCACCCACTGCCATCTTGGTCACTCATCAAACACTTCACACTTTTAAGTTATCTGTTTCATCTGTAGCAATCGATAAAGATTACTAGTATAGTGGCAGCAATAAAACTAGCCCCAACAGATTAGGCCAGTTTGAGTCATTTCATTCGCGCTAGCATCAGATTGGTACAAGCATTCATTCATTCCCGTCGTTCAAGTGCCTTCGTATATACCAAGTGAACCAAGTTGATGAAAGAATCAATGAGTCGCGGTGAAAAAAAAAAACTTAGGCAGTTATTGCGTCGATGAATTGCGTGCACTAAGCCAACATATTTGTCATCATTTTCACATCACAATCAGCATCGATATCGATACCAAAGAAACGCCATATATTATATTAGACAAGTAATGTTAGAGATATTCAAGTCATCTCAAGTATCTTATTTGCACACAGCAGGTCGTGTAATGAGACAATAGACACTCACTTACTCTACTTTGGAATTAGATACGACGAGGCTGGTGAATATTAGCGATCGAAGTATGTGGGCGCAATAAAGCAAAAGGTTAATCATAAATGTATACTAGAATAAAACAGACTGCAATGACCAATTGTTATAGCGTAGGGAATGAGATTTTGTGACAGTTGATAGTGCGTCAAATTAAAAAGCAATTAGGCAGGAGTGCGCACTAGTGGAGAGTGAAATTGAGAGCAAGGTGTTAAGGTGTACAAGCAGTCATGAAGTGGCCACTGGACAGTGCACTGACCAACCGTGGACAGATGCAAACTGACAAGAGCATCGATGCAAACAGGACCGGACAAATGATCAGTGACAGTCAGTGCGTCCATTGCTACAAATGCTGGACAGCATTGAGCAGTAATCGAGATTGTCACTTGGGCTGTTTTGAGCCTAAACTAATTAATTTGCTAACCATTTAGAGGGAGTGCAAAAAAATGGACCGAATAATCGAATAATTAAAATGGAGATTGCACAAATGAGACAGCGATGGCCATTAATTCGCATCATCACGAGTGTCACTGCCGCACTCGATCGATGCACACAAGCGAACACAAAGGCAATCAATTTGGCAATACATTTTGCGAATTCAAGTGGCACCAGATAGTGACGAGATTGCAGTCGGGTTGGCAATAAGGCCTAAGACTAGCAAGGCAGTAAGAAAGTAGCGGTGATCCATTTTAAAGTATCGATCGACAATTGTCAATTGCCAACATAAGAACAAAGAAGTATTACAGTCAGAATTGTCCCACTCGAGATAAGCAAGTTGCAATGAGCCCAAGCGGAATTCCATTTGGCCACTAATCAGACCGGGCAATGAGCAATTACAAATGCACATAAAACCTCTCGCCAATAAGCCTTGGGCGGAATCGATTGTTTGCCTGTCAGCAAGCGGAATTTGTACATCAATACTGACACACTGAATTAGTAGTCATCTGGGCGCAAATAGCTCGTCTGGACGGATCCACATAGAACCTACCAATAGGCTCTGCTCGAACAGTCAGCTCCAAATGTCTGTTCACTCAATAATAGAATTACAAAATAGAGATTATAAGCCAAAACTGAATATTATGAGCCAAAAATAGTCAATTACCATTCAACTTTAGTTATCTGGTCAATATTTAAATACTTCCAACAAGCACGTTTACATTAAGATTAACCAGTTAAATATGAACCGAAAATAGACCACATGATACTTGTCCAAATGGAGTTCGATTCGAAACACTTCATTAAGCACCGATCACCAAACCAGTTAAAATTCTAAATATCAATTTCGGTGGAATAGCTCAAATAAAGATCAAGCAAGCCGTGCAATGAAGAGTTCTCCATCGAAAGTTCGAATAACTATGAGACCACCTAATGGTGATAAATGAGATACGAACAAGTAATGCACTGAACCAATCAAACCGTACTTATACGAGTGTTACTTATATAAATAATTGGCCTGTGCAAATGTCAAGTAGAATTTGTAGAGCAATTTCAATAAACTACCATACTATAATACTACCAAAGAACTGGCTAAAGATACGCATATGATCAGCATGATGATATCAGAAGACTGGTCATTCAAATCGACAATTGCGGGAGAGTTGTGCAAACAAGCACAACTTGACAGGGTCGATAGCAAATACACATACACATATAAATACAAATCTTTAAAATGTGAAATGATTGTAACAAAGAAATGAGAAGAATGCCAAACGATAAAGCTAACCGTAAAGATTAAATGAAAGCAGATTTAAGAATGAAGCCAAGAGCACAATTAATGTAGCAATGAAAATTGAAGGGGGAAGTGTAAATGCAGTGTTTGGTCATTTGTGGGTGCATGCCATTTCATTAGAGAACAAGGTGACCCAACAGTCCCTCAACAGAAAATTAGTGTGCTTAATAGGTAAAGAAACAAGTGCAGCATTAGCATATTTGGCTAATTTAGTTCACCCTCGATCGCACCTAGTGGTAGTCTAACCGTGAAGAAATTTCAATTCATGTCTTATTATTTGTCCTGTAAGAATCGATTCATTCAGCCACCGAAGAAGCAAAACGATTGGAATAAATGCTTTCGAGTGGCACTGATAGAATAGCTTTGGTGCCACTTAAGCCAACAATAAATCATATTTTCCAGTGCAGATGAATTGCTATTTCAATTGCTCTTCAATTTGTCTCAAATCCAATGCAATGCAATGCCAACTGCACCGATTGTCACCAGTACACAATTCTGCAACTAACATTTTGAGTAGTTTCTACTTAAACATAGACCACATACATTCTCCAGTTTAAACTGCTCGAGATTAAACCCCAAGTGACCACATACTGAAGAACTGGCTATCAGCCAATTCAGTAATAAACGTTTCAATGAGCAATTTGGCAAATCATTGACGATGTAAGAGAAAGCAGACGCGCACTAATCGGTGGAAAAGCAATAAATAGGTTGCAACTTTCTAAAAATAAGCCACCAACTTGTCAGCAATAGATCAAGAATATTCACTTTGAGACGAGACAGGCGTGCTGCATGGATCTTGGCGTGCCACTGTATCTTGCTCAATTGAAGCTTGATTTGCATCGATCGAGTGGAGGCGAGTAGGCCTGTAAGAAGAACCAGTTCGGTAATTGGACATGCAAAGTAGATTGTGGCACGGTTAGTGCACTGGTGAAGAAGAGTGATGTCCAGTGGCAGAGCCAGTCAGTACTCAATCAGGCCCTGTCACCACATGTCCACATTTCAGCACTCGTTCCGGAATTAGCAAAAACCTCAAAGTAATCGACAGGAAGATATCGAAGAGATAAAACTAAAAAAAGCAAAAAAAAGTTGGTGTGAATCAACACACGGACAAGAGAGTAAAGACAGTTGAACGATATGTCACGCATAGAAGCGTGCAGATGAGTCAATAGAGGCCAATAAAGTAATGTAGAGCAGCCAAAGGGTCAGAGTTGCGGGATCGAGTGCTGTCGGCTAACATGGCAGACCGGTGCGACATTGGCTCGCTGTTCATCCAATCCGAGATTATACAAATGCTGGTACCAAAGTGCACTCGCCTAATTCCGATTGCAATTGGCAATGGCAATAATAAAGTTGCCACTTCGCGTTGGCACAATTGCTGATTTCACTATTAATCCTATTATACTTGTGGCAGTTTATATTCGCAAACTGCTATATAGGTGGTGGCAGTGGCGGCAGAGACAACACAACACACATAATCGATACTCGATACAGGCACAGTGGCACTCTTTATATTTCATAAACTGACATTTCCAAGGCAATTTTACAACCATCAACGTCACGTATGTAGGCCATTCCATAAGTACGGCATGACGCAAGTAAACTGGTAAGCAAAAGCATCAGCAACACAAGCCATTGTCGACCACTGAACAATCAACTCGAACAGACCACTTTAAAGCGACCACTTGGGCAGGCCTATAGGCTGCCACAGTAGTGATTCAATCAGGCTAGCTCAATCTAAGCACACTAATCACAGAGTCACTCACTGCTTGACAATCATTGGCCAAAGTTTAAGTCCAAATTACCACTAAATTGCGACTCCTCGTGCAAGGGGTTGACGATTGTTGGCATTCTAATGGCTATAGAAGAATGGCGCCAAAGTCGAAAGAATGTCCCACTTAAATCAAATGGCGATCAACTCAACTGTGCACACCACAGCATTTTTGATTGCCTCGCCAATTAGCACCTTAACCCATGACAATCCATTTGTCTTGTCTTTGTTACTATATATTATATTAACTGTTATTCATTGATTGGTCCACTTTGCCTACACCGTAAAAGACAAATTGAAGAACCATCTGACCAGTAAAACAAAAGACAGTTTTGGAATAGATCAAATAGCTAGAGACAGTAGTAAATGAGAGTGATCATTGATCAGTCAAACAGACAAAAGGAAGAACCACTAATGGTTCAGGTCGATCTAAAATATATAGCAGATTCTAAAGAAAATATTGGACCGAGCAGAAGACTCAATGTTTGCTGATAACTAGTGTAATTATAGAGACAAAACAAAACATAGATGATAAGCAAACCGGCACACTGATGCGTGCAATGTCATCAATCCGTCTGCAAACAAAAAAGACTTGTCATCCATTTTGGCAATGACTGAGAGAGAAATTACAAGTAAAATGCAATGCAGGTGAGTGGCATGACAGGAGATCTTACTAAGTTACACTGTCACTCAAACTAGCACACTTGAGCGACTGCCCTGTGTCGACACATGATCATACTACATGTTAATTGTCAAGGCTAGATGAATGAGGCACAATCGAACATTTTGTGCAAATAGACAAATGGACAAAGACACAACTAAATTTTTAGCTAGACCAACCAGTTATTTGTGAGATATTAAGGGCTGGGTGTGACTGTTGCTAGAGTGACACACCCAGTTCCGATACATGTGCATGTGTGGCTCAGTGGGTCAGCGAGTGATATGCAAATGAACGCTCAGTCCAGTAGGACAATGTACAAGGACACATTAATTAAATTCGAATTAAAGCGTTCAGTCATTGGCGGACAGTCTCGACTATAGTGGGCTTTGTTTTCACTCTAATGAATAGACAATGAATGCAGTGACGATGCTTGCTTGTGATCGCTAATGTTCCGACTAATTAGTGCCATTACGAGCAGACCTCACTGACAACTAACCGGACTCGTGTCACGGTCTGCATCGAGAAAGACCCAACCAACACAAACGTTGTCGGGTCGATTGGAGAAAACAATTAGCGACAGACAAGGCGCAAAGCACACTGACAGTGAACAGCATGCCACCACAGATGCACAAGAAGTGCCAATTAAAAAGGACACATGTTGGCCCCAGTGCAGTGGCACTGCCCGTGACATATGCAAATTAATTACAATGCCCATTGGCCACCGTTCAGATGCATCAGATTGATCACGAGAAACATCCTCTTGGTAACATTTGATAGCAAAAGTGGCCTCATTAGTGAGAAAAGGTGATTAGTTTTCTCGTAACTTTGACTGAACAAGACTAAGAAAACCGGTACATGCAAGTAAAGGTCAATTTGACACAAGTGCAAAACTGTAGACAACGTTCAACCAACAAATTGGGCGAACAACTCAGCACAAACGACGGGAGAGAAGAGGCCGAGAGATTAGTGAGTGCATTCGATTCGGTTAGAAGTACATTTCATGCCACATTTGAGTCGAACAAAACGAGAAAGTGACCAAGTTTTAGTAAGGTGACAGCACGGTGACTGCGGACAAAGACGTCACTCAATAGATGTGAACAATGACTAGTCAAACGGAAGAAGTAAGTGACAAGACAAGCTAGTGTAAGCAATCTAGTCGAATGCAAATGGCGTCATTGACCAGTGGCACTAGTGGCCACTCAGATGGGCCTCGCTGATCAAATATTCATAAAAACGAACAAATTGGTGACTCAATGCGACATGTTGACACACTTGCGCAATACTAAATAGAACGAATGTGCACTTATCAGTTATTTGATCGAGTGACAAGTCAAATCTAATTAAAAGAGCAGATTTCAAGCATTTGCATAGATTGCAATAATTGGTCCATCTGATTTGGCGCTCAAGCTCTCAAATGAACACTTTACTAACGAAAGGCATTAAGCAACTGTGCAAACAAAGACAAGATTCGATTAGTCCAGATTAGCAAGCCAAACGACTTTCTACAAGCATAGATAGAATGCAAAGAGGTAGAAACAAACACATTTCAGCCGAAGACATGTTTCTTACATGTTGCCTTACAAAACAAACAAATCCCAATATGGCTGAACTGCAAATCAAAATTGGCTACGTCAAGCAATAGGCAAATTGGCTCAATCCGATCGACCATCTCCGATCGTTCAATAAAGGGTCGAATGCATAAATGCAAGCATCTGCACTGGTGAAAAGTGAAGCAGTGATGTAGCCAGCGAGACTCATTGCAATTCAGATCACGTCCTCGTTTGACGCTTCCATTTTCGATATGGCTACTATCCTCACGGTGCAGTGGCAAGCGTGCCAAAGCGTCTCAGCCATGGGTCGGTTAGAGTGGCACCACCAACACCCAAGGCACAAATATAACACATAATATATTCATTGCTGGACAGTTCGATAATACACGGTTTAGCATAATTGATGCAATATATGACCAACAGATTGCTCCATTGGAACGCTTCTGACCAATTCAAAACATTCAATGCAGACTGAGTGACACAGAATGACCATTTAAACTGATGAAAGACATTTGACAAGCAACTAAACTCGACAACTAGCCAAGAACACTCAACTGCACCATGAACTCTTTCAAATCAAAGGGCAGGCCCACCTAGACTCACTCAGGGGTCGGTTCTCAAGTCTCTCAATGCATAATGCAAAATTACAAGCTAGACTGACAAGCCTCAAAAGCCTTAGAGTGTAAACTGGCACCAAGTTTGTCTCAAACTTTACCCAATTTGGCAACTCATTTTGGTAGGACACAAACAAGAAATGTCAGTGCAGGCCCCTAGAATGTCAAAAATGAGATGACGAAATTAATAAAGACCATACGGTGACATTGCGATAGCAATTATTCAAATGTATTATAATATATGCCACGACCAACACAAGTGGTATTGAGCGTGCACTGTGGCTGTGTGAGGCAGTCATTTGTCATGAAACTTATCATTAGACTACCATTAGTGAAGTTTAATTGTGCCACAGACGGAGGCGAGTATGCATACCACTTAGTATTGACACTGTCACAATATCGAAACATCTGTGATCAGTGATCAGACCCATCGTGGCATCATTATATTCTCTCAAGTCCATTCAAGAACGTTCTTGCCACTTCATTTCAACTGTATACAACCAATTGTGCGTAGATGATCGTGTGAACAGCATTTTCTATATGAAAGGAACAAACAAGCAGAAATGGATTACAGTGAATAAGTGACTGTAGTTCGAGCCAAATAATAAGTTCTCATTGGAAGCTTGAAAAGGTGAGAAGGCCTAGCGAGAATAATATGTACACCGGATAATTTGAGCCTGACCCACGTTGAGTTGTTAGCTGGAAAGTAGTGTTCACGGTTATATCAGCATTGATGGAAGTGCAATTAAGTCATTAGAACATGAGGCAAAACCTAAACTTCGGCTATGCTATGAGTGCAATAGTAAAGTTATTAGCAAAATTTCCAAACAGAATATTCCGCCTGGAATAACCAAAGCAAAAGAGCGAATACTTTCTCAAGGCAATTTAAGGGAATTGCTAAATTTCAATTTATAAATGCCGACCAAAAGGTGTGGCTTTGCAAAACAGCAATTTCCAATCGATAATAATCGGCCTTAACATGGCAAGGGCGACCACAAAATGAGAACAGAACGGGATCAGTACAGTGGCCGATCACTTGAGTGCAATGGCGTGCCTCAACGCCATTCAGAAGGCAAATTCACAGCAAAATGTGTCACAACACATGGTACAAACATGCACCACACGTGCGCGCATATTCCAAATGAACCCCATGTGAGATGATCATCCCGGATATATGTTTCATTGTCGCTATGATCACTGTTCTATAAATTTAAAATTCGTTACGACAATGTCACTCATTTCAAAAGTATAGCATTGTTTACAAAAATACAATTCTATTAGACCATGCACAAGACAACTAATTATAACCAAACAGGTCATAAAATAGAATTTCATGTAACTAGATTTGATTATTAATTTAACTAAAATTTATAAAATTTATCGAATCAAGCTAACACATTTGCATTCTCCATATTATAATGCAATAAATGAAATTTTCGTATGAAAACAAGAAACAAATAAAGCTTTATTAAAGACGATTCTTTCGCCATCTAGGGACATCGCGTTTAACTCAACTCACAATAAAAACGAATTAATGAGTTGCAAATTTAATGAAATTTTAATAAAATCTTTTAGAAAACTTAATAAAAATCTTTATCTGAATACAGATTCAAACGACAAAGATATTATACAAATATAAATTATGTCGAGGAATGCATAGAATATAATGGAGAATTAAACTCACTTGGTGCCAATATTAGCTGAAGAGATAGATGAAGAGATATATGTGTAATGATGAAAATGAAAAATGATAACCAGACAGGTACCGTTTCAAGTTAATAAAAGTTGAAGTGAGCAGTACACAAAGATTTGATGGCACAAGT
Source organism: Rhizoglyphus robini (assembly GCA_023373905.1). Taxonomy (NCBI): domain Eukaryota; kingdom Metazoa; phylum Arthropoda; class Arachnida; order Sarcoptiformes; family Acaridae; genus Rhizoglyphus; species Rhizoglyphus robini. The sequence goes on along the minus strand of JAKIJQ010000001.1, from coordinate 3,181,828 downwards.
GACAGGCGATGAAGCGAGAGAAGCAGACAGGAATTGACATGTCACATATGGTGCGCATTGAAGATGAATATTTCAATTCACCCTGCTCTGATTAGTTGCGTTTGAGTCGAATACATTTAGTGTCGATTGAGATCAAACGATATTCACTTGAGGACTCAATGAGAAGGAACAATTGACCATAACAAAATCAGCTCCTACTCGGGACTTAACTGTTTCAATTGTTTGTTGACACTGAGGAGCGAGTGTTAATAGTCGAGTTACTTTACTGAGTACATATAGTCGATAAAAATAACACACTGGGAAAGAAATATAAACAATGACAACAGGTGTACAATGTACATATCATTTGTGGCAAATGGCACTGAAAGTACTTTGAAATATATTTCAAACAAACCAATTATAAATAGTTTATTTCCGTAGATCAACAACAGAGCACATAAGAGAGTTGTGAGTCAATTCATTTGCAGTCAAGTACCCAATATAATTCAATGGATTGCAAAACCAAAAGCCAGACAAGTCAGTTATATAACATCAATAGTTTTAAGTAAGAGTATAAAAATATATAAATGATAGAATATAATATAGAATCAATTAAAATCTATACAATATACAGACACTAACAAGCGACAATGATGAGGGGTGATTGTTCAAATGAGAGCAATGAAATCAGTCAAATAATCAATGAGTTTTCAGCATAATGCATCCATACTTGCAATCACAAGTTAAAAGTTTACAATTCACTTGCCAACATCTCGAAAAGCTCGGATTTTTGAAAGAAAGAATCCTTCGAGAATTTCAGCACATTGATAGTATTGCGAGGTGCGTGCGTTGTAAAGACGACAGTTATCAAACATTTTGTTCATGTCGTAAATAAATTCGGCCAATTTTTTGTAAGCACGACCATTCAAACGTCCTTCAATTTTTTTCAAATCTATATGTCAAAATTAAAAAATAATAATTTGAGCGTCATTTTAAAACCAGACAGACTTACCCATTGGCTCTTTGATAATAGTATAATAGTCAGGTACTTGCTTTTTATCAACAGGTTTTAAAAATGGCCAAGCATTTCGATGAGACTATTTAAAAAAGAAAACATGTAAGATTCAGTTAAAAAAGCGAATTAGAACAAACCTGTACTGTTTTGTGTAACTTGAGCAGATTGCTATAATCCAATTCAGACAAATCTTTAATGTTCAAGAAATTTATACTGGTGTCACCTTCACACTGCGGGCAAACATAGTCTTCAATGCTATCTGCTTCGGCAGAAGTAACGCCCACACAACGACCATGGAACCAATCTTGACACCGATCACAGCAAATGTAGAATTGAGAAGGATCATATACTTTACGACATACACAATACAACGAATCGTCTTGTTCCATTTCACGTTCATCACTTTGGTGTGAGGAAGAAGAAATGTTCTCTACAGCAGATCTGTTTGGTTTCGATTTCCTTGATCGAGAATTTGAATTTCTTGGACGCCTAGAGTTGTTCCTGTTTGGAGCTAAAGAGCTTCGCTTCTCTAAGGTAAGTGAATCATTGTTTACAGACAATGGCTGGGTAGACTGACGGCCTCTGCAGCTTGGACAAGTATAATCACCGATTTCTTTGACCATGTGTGGTGCGACACCCACACACATCGGATGGTACCAATTGGAACAAGAATCACAGGCAATCATGAGACTATTATCATAAGGCCTTTTACAGATGCAGTACAACTCCTTATTTCTCCCTTTTGGTGAAGTCTTGGACACGTTAGATGTCTTTTTAGCAGAAGTGTGGCTAACCGAAGGAGACACAGTAACACTCATACGAGCTCGTTTTGGTTTTGACTCCTCAATACTATGATTTAATGAATCACTTGGTTCAGTTTTGATTTCGCTTATTTTAAGTGACTGTTGAACAAACTCTTCTTCAAGTTTTCGTTTTGTTAAGGAGGGAACTACAACTGGAATATTATCTGACGTAGAGCAAATGTTTACTTTGGGACTAACTCTTTTAACTTGGGACAATTTTGATGAAATTTCTTCCTCTACGCGTATCTTTATAGAACGATTGAACTTTGCCTTTCTCCGAATAATACTCCGACGAAGCAATTCAATGTGATTTTGACGATATTTATTTTTGAGTATAGCAGCTCTCTTTTGTTTTCGTTCTTCGTTGATTTCTTTATTCTTAATTCGTTTTTCCTCTTTTTCGAGTTTATCTAATAAAGTCTTAACAATACTTCGGCATACTCGGGTTACTTCATCTTCTTCAGAATGATAAGTTCTTTCGTTTTTAGGAAAATCAATTATGTAGTCATCGCTATCATACTTTCCTCGAGAATAACGAGAACTTCTCGAAGAAACCCTTGAGCTCAAATTTGGAGGAGCAAATACCTTTAAGGGACTCTTTTGAGTTGGGTTCGAATCAAACTGTTCTTGATGATGCCTTTGATAGGCCATCAGCTTTTGTGACATTTCTGGTTGAAGACTCGGTTCCATAAGTGCTTTGCGGATAATCTCTTGAGTAATTTCTGCAGTAAGTACAAATTCCTTTTCTTCAGCATTGTTGGCTTTAGGTGTAGGTAAAACATTTGAGGAAGATTGAGTTGAATCCTCGACTTTAGTTTGAAGTATTGGTTCTTTTTGGTTAACTGAAATAGTCTTAGTAATCGTAGGGTTAGCTTTGGAAAGTTCAATCTTATTAGTGTTCTGGGTCGAAGTGCTCACCACAGTGGGTGTAGTGTTTACTTGAACAGTACTAATGGTAGGTTGGACGATCACTTTAGAGTTGTTGACGTTGGATAGAATGAAAGTATTTGGTGTCAAAATTGAATTTCCAGTCAACAAAATGGGCTTGTTTTGTCCATCCTTAGCTGTGGTATTGTCAGAAGGCTTAGTCAAAATTCGATATGGTTGATTTGAAGAATTGGGATTAACTGCAATTTGCAAAGTTTGATTATTGCCGGTGAGAGAAGTAATTGGCAACAGATGTGTTCGACCATCGTTTAATTTGACTTGAACGCATTGAATATTTTTGGTTTGATTTAGGGTTGAAGAAGATGCAATGTTCACCGAAGAGATTACCGCATTCGTAGTTGAAGAAGTTGCTACAGATTGAGGAAGTGAAACAATAGTTTTTGCTGGTGTGGATGTCAAGATAGCATTCACTGTAGTCATAGTGGAGATCTTTTGCGGTGTGCTAGTCGATATTAGCGGGATTGATTGTTTGATGTTAGTCTGAATGTTATTGATGGGACGGACAATAGGACCATTCAAAGAATTAGAAATTATTATTGGACGATTTGAGGCGATATTTGGTGAACGAACAATGTAGGTGGCGGTTGTTGGTCGGTTGGCGGCATTCGTCAAACTGTTGATAATAGTTTGCTGGTTAGGATTACCGGCGATGATTTGAGTACCTGGACGAATAATCAATTGCTGAGTAGTAGACCTATTATTACTCTGTTGCACTGGAATCTTAAATGTTCCACTTGCGGTGCGAATTGTGGCATAGGTTACAGTCGGGTTGGCGGATGTAGTATTAATCTGGGAAGTTGAAGTTAATGTAATAGGTGAAGAAATCTGGATCTTATTAGAACCACGGTTCTGAAAAATACTGGTCAAGCGAGAAGTGATGCTTTTGGCTGGGTTGATATTAATGCTTCCGTTGATCATCTTATTAGAATCAAAATTCAATTTCCTTTGCTCTTCGTTTTTCTTCCTAAGCATCTCAAGTTGTCGCTGTTTCTCTTCTTGATTGGCCCTCTGTTTTGCCATTAACAGTTGTTTTTCAGCCTTATCACCAAATTGTCTGATCTCCCAAAGTTCAATTTCTTCCTCGTTAATCCACAATTCCGTCATTCTAGGACCTTTCACTTGAGGTGATTCAGGTCTTCTCCTTTCTCTCAATCCACTTCGGTTAGGAGTGGAAACTTCACGTTGTCTAACAGGCAAATCAATAGGAACAATAATTTTTCTGATTAAATATTCTGATCTAAGACCAAAAGGAGGCAAGTCTCGACGTTTCAATATCTCAATAGTTTGCACTTCATTTTCAGTTGTGATCGTATTTGTGCCTGATAATGGAGGTTTAGTTGCTAAATCGTCCCAACGAATGGAAGCCCAGAAAACACGCAGTTGAAGTGCAGCAGCATGAAGATTATTAAAATAATGCGTCCGCAATAACCACATTGTGCGAAAGTAGGGTCTTGGAGTTAACCCGTAAGGCCATACAGTATTGTTGATTTTGCAGTTATAACTAAAGCCAGTAACTTCGCGAAGTCCTCCATTGCGACCCAGTTTTCGCATTTCATGTGCTGGCAGAATCAGAATTGACCTATAAACGCCATTAAAAAATCGGCTACTAGGAGGCAGTTGACCTTTTGAATTAAACGGGATAGTTTTCTTAGCAAACTGCTCAACTCCATCAACTAAAGTAACTTGAATTAGTTCAACATGTTCGCTAGTGTCGCCAAAATCGTCTGTATCGGAAAAATTCGTCTTTTGTGAATCGAAAACACAAAGGGGTGAGTAACAACGGTTTGGCAAAATAGGATCACAGCAGCATGAGTAACATCGAAACCCAGAAAAACTGTCTTTCTGTTCCTTCTTATTTGCGGGAAGTCTTTTCTTTTCGGTGTTAAACATATCAAGTCGAGCCTTAAGCAAAGAATCCAATTTTGATGCTTTGTACACTTTTGGATAATGTTTTCTCAGTGGAAGTTCTCTTTGTTGTAGAGCTTTAGAAATATCGATAAGTGTGCATGGAGAATCAAAATCAGGACATAATTCCTTTTCAACAGTAGATTTTTCACAGGCAGGATATTTAATTCGCGTTGAACTTAGCCAATTCCATCCACCAATGCCACTAAGTCGATACTCTTCTCCTTTTTGCTTCCAAATTTGATGTTTCAATTTTCCGAATACTAATTTGACACCAACTCCAGCTCCATAATATCTGGAAGTGTTGGGACCTTCACTATCCAAAGTAACAGGTTCATTTAAGTCGCGGCGATCTTTTTTATCTTTTTTCTTCAATTCATCTCTTTCCAGTTGAGTACTACGCTGTAAAACAGTAAAACCCAATGTATCATGCCAAGCAGAATTGAATAAAACCGGCTTCATAGACGACTCAAGGATATACAGGGCCAATGAAAACTCCTTAGGTTCTGAACACATAGATACGGCTTTAATCCAATTGGTTCGATGTACCTGCCAGTTGGGATGCATGAAAGTCTGAGTAAATTGAGTTTCGAGGTAAAGCAAAGCTTGTCGGAGAATATTAATCAACATTGACTTAGTACCATGCAGAGTTGTCGTCATCAAAGCGGTATTGATGTTCGTATAAGAAGTCCATTTCAAATCGGATGCTTGCGTGAGACTAAACTTGTGACTTAGGTGTCTCTTCTTATCGCGATCATCCGCGTGCTGGAATTTGTTAAGAGCATATTGATTCAAAGAATATATATTTTGATATTGGCGATAGTTGCCCTCTAGGCCTAACTTGAAAAGATTTGTTTGATTAAAATTGTGAGGCAGCAGTTTGCGAAGAGTTCTGGTGAGTGTTGTGGAATTTTCTTGAAACGTTATGACAGAATCCTCTTCACGGAATGAAAAATTAAGAGAATTATATACGTTGACTCGATTCTTAAGAGGTTCGGATGATATTGATTTTGGCTGTAAAGAGCCGGTTTTAAGGCGAGTAAGCACACCACCTCTCGTATCATCATCATCGACAGCTAACTTGGATTCTAATTCCGCATACTTTTCATCGTTAATCGTATTATGAACAGTTGAGCCATCTTTATGATTCTCTAACTTTGCTGATCGCTTAATGAACAATTCCTCATTGACGACCTCCAAATAACTTCTTCGAGGGCCAGAGCCCTTTGCAGTCTTAGTAAGCTTTTCAGTGATAGCCATCTGCCTGTAAATATCGTCTTTCATTTCAAACAAAACTTTGCATAAATCCTTTTCGTAATTCTCTTCATCAAGCGATTCCATTAGTTCGTCAAATTGCAATCTACTTGAGTAATAAAATATGTTCTCATCTGATTTGTGATCTTCAACGATAAGCCTCCGAGAAAGGAGCCAATACTTTCGTCCATTTCGATCCCATCCAATTGGTTCTTGGCGAGATAAAAATCCGTGTTTCTCAAAATCACTCATACAGTCAGTGATTCCGTTTACAGAATTCAATTTACAAATAGGACAAATCCATTCCTCGGTTGGTACTTGTTTCAGAGGGGGGTCAAGACAAGTCAGATGAAATACTGCTGGACAAGTTTCACAACACAACAAGTCTCCCGGCTTATGACAAACACGACAATTGTCCTCGTGCTTGATTACTCCTTCATTGTTGAGAAATTCCCGTGAACTCTGAGTGTTTAGAAATTCATCACACAAATGTTCCAAAAGAGATAACTTATTCTGAATTGAAGAAAAGGGATAGTTTGAATCTAAGCAGTTCTGAATTATGTGTGAGTTTTTCTTTAAATCAGAAGATAGATAAATGCGAAGGACCTCGGGCCAAGTAAGATGGTCACAGAGAAAAAGATAGGCATTTATTGAGTCGCGAACATCTTGAGGACCGTGTTGAGTACCAACCAGATCATCTTCTCTAATTAAAGCTTTCAAAAGTTGAATATGAATTTCAGAGAGAAGATATGTCTGCTCATCAATCAAAAGAGCAACACAAAAATCTTCGAAACGAAAGGGTGTAAGCCGGAGAGTATTTTGGAAATGACGTAAAATTTCATAAACACTTAGTGCTCGCATCAATTCTTTCCCAGAAATGAGCAAATCCTCAGAAGAAGGTGGAAGATTTAATTCTGGTATTTCAGTATCGTCTAAAAACAAAGGAGCTGCCTCACGTGCTGGTCGTAATCTTTTTTTGATAGATTCATCCTCTTCGCTTTCTTCTTCTTCCACTTCTTCTTCTTCGTCAATTTCATCCTCAGCTGATGCTTCATCATCGTCAGAATTGTGATCTTCATCGCTTTGAATTGCTTGTTCTTCCTCATATTCATCGTCAACATAATAGTCCTCTTCCTCACTTTCCTCGCCTTTTTTGCGTTTGCGAGTTTTCTTTCTTTCAATAGTGATTCCTATTCGGTATGATGGCTTCCGACTAGCTCTAGTTTGATATTTTGAAGCCGAAGTATTCGTTGTTGATGAGCTGTGATTTGAATCTTCCTCCTCCTCCTCTTCGACTCTGTTGAGCTTTGTAGAGTAAATATAGCGAGAGTCATTGTTCGAGGCTTTAGGTGGCCGGCCACGCTTTTTAGCACGAGTACCACGCATTATGCAATAAAAATATGATTATTTTAGTTCACTGTCAATTGATGGGTCACTATTCAGCGGCACAAACACAAACAAAGCCAAAGTTTACAAGAAGGTGTGATCACACAGCGTTGTGGCAAAAGAAACAGCCAATCTGACAAAAATGACGCATAATTCGGCTGGGAGAGGTCTGATCAGGTGTTGTTGACAGGTGGAAGCCACTTTGGAATCATATGTTTGTCACGGGAAAAGGCGCCAAAGTAAGAAATGCAAGATGCATCAATCAGTATGTGGCTACACAGAAGAATAGGGTAAAGAAATGGCTGCCGTTGTTGTCGCTGTCTCTGTGCCTCTGCACATTGCACAGTGCACTGCACAATGCTGCCTGAAATTGCGTTCACAGATGTCGTGCCGACCCGGTTTAGCTGAAACTGCTCACAGGAGTGACTTCACACGCACACCTTCTTCCAAACCAAACATTTCGTCCTGGAATAGTCTTACATATATTGGCCCAGGACCTCATTTAGTTTGCTCGAGTTTATCTCTAAATTTGATTCGAGCCATTCTCTCAAGGGTCGTCCCGTGCTGGTGAGTAGATTGTTTAAGCGAGCGAGCAAACGTACTAGCTCTCTATAAACTGGGCAACACTTGCATCTCAAACATTTGTTGTTTTGTTGTCAACGATAACCACGTGTCTTGGTTTCTTTGCTTGAACATTTCTATTGCATTTCTATACCTGTCAGTTGCTTAACTGCAAATACTGAACCAATTTAAAATCATATCCGACGTGTAATATCCCTTTTCTGTGCTCTTTGTACTGCCGCACTTCACTTTTCTAGAAACATTTTCGCTTTTTCAAGAACATTTCTTTCACGCTCGTTCCTCAGCTGTTACTGTTTGAGTTGATTGCCATTTGTCAAATAATTGTCTTTTTCAGTTTTTATTTACTTTTGGATTTCTTCTAAAGCATGCCTAAAGTAAGAACTGTCCGAAATCGAGCTCGTCAACCACCTGAAGGATGGGATCTAATCGAACCCACAATCGAGGAATTGGATGCCAAAATGCGCGAGGCTGAAACTGAGTCTCATGAAGGCAAACGTCGTACCGAGTCGCTATGGCCTATCTTTAAAATACACCATCAACGATCTCGTTATATATTTGATCTTTTCTATAAACGTAAAGCTATTTCTCGTGAACTTTATGATTACTGTATCAAAAATCGCATTGCTGATGCAGCTTTGATTGCCAAATGGAAGAAGCAAGGTACGCTTTGTTGTCGTTTGTTTTTATTTTTATTATCTAATGATATTCTTGGTTCGTTAGGTTATGAGAATCTATGTTGTCTAAGATGCATTCAAGCTCGTGATACCAATTTTGGCACCAACTGTATTTGTCGAGTGCCTCGAGAAAAACTTGAAGAAGGTCGAAACATTGTTGAATGCATTCATTGTGGTTGTCGCGGCTGTTCAGGATAACAATGTTCATGAATATTCAATTTATTTTATATTTTCGTCATAGTTTTGTAAATTCAACAGTATAAATATGTACTCAACACTATAATCAAGTAACAATAATAACTAAATAAGCAAACAATAAGAACAATCCACAATTATTGTTTGGAATGAGGAAAGAATATTGAGAAATGCAGCAACATCAGTTAAATTATTAACCACTTTGAACACGCGTTCCAAAATTCAATCGTAATTGTTCCAGAAAGACAAATGTGAGTATGGTGTGAGGAGCCAGACGAATGAATGCAGGCACATAACCCTTGAAAAATCCAATTAATCCAGACTGCTGATAAAGTTCGCTAACACAATGGCCCACACTTCGATATTGATTTTGCCCAGAATTCATCAAGCGAGTTTTCAATACGTCCAACTAGAAAATAAGCAGAAAAGTTAGCAACAAGTTAGCATTAATAGAAGGTTAATACCGGTTGTGTGAGTGAAGTTGCTACAGCGCCCGTCAACGTGCTAGCAGTGAGATGAGTGGTAACATTATCCTCAAATATATTGGAGAAGTATGTTAGCATCATGTACTTAAATTGGTCGTACATTGAAAGCTGTCAAATGAAACAACATTATTTGACTGAATTTGAATGTCAAAACGCACCTGTCCAATGGTCATCATTATTGCCCGTGAAGTAGCCATTGAAGCACCATTAAATAAAGTTTTAGCGCCTTCAAATCTGTAGACTTTAAGTAAGCCGTCAATCGCATTCTTGTAATTTCTTCGTTCTTTTAGTGGTAGTTTAATATCATTTTGCATTCGCACGTTGATCATGTCAGCGGGAGAACCTATCAGAGCGGAAGGAGACATTACCATTATTAGTGGCAAAATGAGGAATCGAATTATCAACTCACCAACCAAACCACCGGCAGCGCCTGAAACGCCAGCTAGGAAAACTCTTTGATAGAAAGGAATGTTTTGACCGTCTGGAGATATTTTCTGTTTGGCTACTTCATACATGCCAAACCTTGTGGTTGAATATGTTAGTTGTCGAAGAAGTGACGCGGTCAGTCCGCTGTAGAGGGCAAGGATACCTTCATGGCGAACAATTCTCGAGGTAGTCGAAATAAGGCTTGGTCGGGTTTGGATGCCAACTGTTCCAGTAGTGGATGTCAAATTACTTTGAGCCGTTTGAAAGTGGACCTTAATCAAATCCAATGGGTGAGTACAACAAGCGGCTCCAGCTGAAGCTAGTCCACCAAAGTACCATTTGGAAAGAATCACTTCTTTCTTCTTGTCGGTCATATTGTTTGAGGCAAGAGGTCACCAGCACGGGGAATTGAGTGAAAGTGATGAAAATGCTCTCAACGCGCGCGAGAACAACTTAGTTCTGCCTTCATAGTAGCGGTATGCCACATTTGAAACCGCCAATTTGGCTGCAGACACAATAATGACTTGGCCCGATCGATTATATCACACTGATGGCCTTTTGCTCGGTTCACTTCTAGTGGAAAGCTATTCGAGTTGTCCATCCAATGGTATCCAGTCCAGTCTAGGATGACATGAAAGCAGAAGTTTATCTTGTTTCCCTTATTTTGGCCACCGTTGTACTTTCTAGCAGTGAGGCATCGTGATGAACGCTCGAACGTACGATCGTAATGACGGAGGAGATAATAATAATGTAATGGTACTGTCAGTATATGAGGCAAGCGTGTACATGGGACGACTGCGAGTGAGCAATTCGCTTCGATGCGGCTACAATTCAGTCGACAATTCAAGTCTCTACACTGTACAGTTAACTTCGAACAGGCACGAGACTACCGATCTGGTTGAAGGTTATGGACGCATCGAGGAAAGGCAAGAGAGGGCATCACTAGCGATGGCTTGTTTAACAGCTGACACGAGGAGCCATCCACGGGCGCCCTGAGCAGACGCAATCTGACAGAACGAGGGTACGAACAGTGCAGGTCCAACTGTGCCCGACTCCCGACTGGACACGAGACATTACAAGACACATTGTACAAGATACAATATAGTTCGGCAAAAATAATAGTTTCAGTTAATTGGCTATTTAGTAATGGTAATTTAAATTTATTAAGAACCGATCGACAAATGATTGTTACTGATCCAACAAATATTACATAAACATTTTCTGCTGGAAGCCTTATTTTAGTAGCATTAAAAATATCGATTATAATTTATAGTGATAATTTATAATTATTTACCAGTATTTCACTGTCTAGTCAATACTGCCTGTAAACCACAACTGTGTCTTAAGACATGTAAGCCAATAAGTAATTACTGCAAAAATAGAGAACGAGACAATTTTTTAATCAGTACATAGATGTTTGGAGAATGTACTATAAATGATCATTAGTGAAGAACAAACACACAAATGTTACGCACAACATACGCACATCATAATTTAATTGTAATAAAACCAATCTCTGATGTTAATTGCAAAAGGTGTAAAAAGTGATCAAGCAAAGTGATGAGCACACACGTTTGTCTGTGTCCATTTATGACCGAAACTTGGTGTATTCACCACTTAATCGACACGTAGCCTGAGAACAGGAATGTGAGATTATTTTGGGCAGATAGGAGATGTGGTGTGGATGTGCTCTTTAACAATCGAGATGTTATCAAGAACAGACAAAAAAGTTCATTTCTCGCATCTGCTAATTATGGGTTTGAAAGTCCGTTTTGCACGCATTATCACCATTCTCCACCATCAGACAACTTCAGATAACTATAGCTATGCATATCAACAATCTTTATCTGGCCAACTTCAATAAACATGGGCTTATCGAAAAATGTAGCAAGAAAATTGAATGTAATTTTGAACAAAGGCAAAGTGAAAAAGGGTCTATAAGGGAAAAAGGCATACTAAGGATTCAAATTGATTCAGCGAACCAGTACCAGAATAAATTTACAGTAGACATTGAAAAAAATACATTCGGCATCATGAATATGAATTAAGTATAAATGATTTTGTTATAATGTGATGTAATTTTCGATGGAATAAGACAAATCCACCAATTACATTGTAAAGTGTCGGGATGTAATAATTATACGAGTGCTTATAATAACAATATACAAGTGTAATATATCTGACAATAATTAACCTTGTTCTAATTAAAAACTCAGTAATAACATCAGAGAGCATTTATCTTAAAAATGTGAATTGCTTTTGATCCACCAACAGCCAAAATTGGCAGTTTTCGATTCCAGGAAATTCCTTGTCCAGCAACAAACTCTTTTTCAATATAAACCTATAAATAAAAATTAAAAATTAGAAATACGATAAAAATAACTAAATTAACAAACTTGATTATTTGTAAAATTCTTCACTTGCATAACATTATTAGGTCGACCACGCAATGCAATCAACTTGCTATCATAAAATTGAAATTCCGATAAACCTTCATACTTGGTTTTTATCACTTTTAGTGGCAAACTAAAAACGCAAATAAGTTATTAAATTCACAAATAATTAAATGCATACCTAGATAAAGAAGTGTCCCAGAAAAAAAGTTCTTTGCCAGAAATGCATCCAATAAAAAGACTGTTATCATGACACCAATCACCCGACATCAAAGGATATCGATTACATTCAAAGGACATTACGGCAACATGAGAATTTGTGTCATAAAAACGAATCAATCCTCTTTTCTCTGAGACAAAAAGCTGCAGATAAAAATAAAATAAAATATTCATTAATTAATAACCATAATTAAATCAATTTTTCTTACCTTATTATGTTCGGATGTGTGCCACTTAACGTTGATTCCAGGAGATGACAGTTGTATTTTCATCTCCAATGTTCCAAATTTCGGTTGGTTACCTAAACTCCAAACGCAACAAGTACAATCATCGCTTGCTGAAGCCAGTGAATCACCAGAGATTGGCTCAAATGCCATATCATTGATATAATCAGTGTGACCGCTAATTAACTGTTGGTCGCAATTGTCTTGGGTAGAATCATCGTTGACAATTTGTTTCAGTGTGAGAATGCAAAAGTCATCACCAGCAATGGCAAAATTAAGAAGATTGTCTTGAGCTTGGGAAAAATCGGTCTTTGGACTAAATGCAATTGAAGTAGCTTTGGAACCAGTGATATAATCGTGAATAAATTGATAATCAAATCTCAATTCTTCATTAGGATCTTCGTTATCACTGAGAAATAAAATGCGAAAAACATAAACACGCTCTTGAGTTCCGCAAGCTAGAATATCAGTTGAATTGTCAAAATGGCTAAATGCAACAAAGTTTACAGTTTTGCCCAGGTCGATGGTATACTCGTTGAATAGGTTGGCGGGAGTTGTCCGATGAAGCAATTCTCTCGAGAAATAACTCAACGGTCTTGCCATGTTGCTGAATCGATTCGATACAAAATCGTTATCGTTGGTTATAACATCCATCGTACTTTACGTAAAGTGAGAAGCAATTTTTTAAGAGAAAAAATGTTAGTCACACGACCGAAAACTAAACAAAACTCAATTTTCCAAACCAAATCAAGGTAAAAGTGAAATACGGCACAACAAAAGGCGGACAAATAATGCACGCGACTAGACTATCGATGTTAACAATCGATGTATCAGTCGTCTGTTATTCAAACAACTAATACAATAATGTTGTTGTCAACGATAATCTACAATATAAACATGTAGTGAATATACGGTATAGAAAATGAATGAAATAGAAAAACATAAAAAAATAAATACCAATTATTTAACTGAAAATTAATTTGAAAAATCCTCCTTAGTCGAATTTGGTCATAGATTTTTAAAAATCAAATTAAAATAAGCGATGTCATTGACTAGCAATATTATTATTTATGGTTTGGTAGATGGTGTATCGATAAAAAAAATAAATGCTGAAAGTGAAAACAATTTCAATAGTTTCACTGCAACAATTCAATATGTCAATTTAGCATTTGAAACGTATTGACTACATACAATCAGGCTATTGTGCTTTACATTACGCACAAGTGACAATCAACAAGGTGTTCAATGAACACCGTTCAGTTCAATAGATATGCTACAATTAAAATAAATAAATAATCATAATTAATAAAATCGACATATAAAACGGGATTGAAAGCAATTAACAGCATAATTGTAAAATATCAACATCATAGAGCACAGGAAATAAGGAAAGAAAATGTATTGATCGATTGATTGAGAATGGTTAGTTGATTAATACCACAGATATTTTAGATAGAAGTAACTAGAAGCAGACTACGACAACCAAAATCAGTGAAAGTGTCAACTTGGGGAATGCAAATTATAACTCTTGAATCGGTTGTTCGAGTCTTTGGAGAATTTCGTTTTCGCCTCAGTACTGACCGCGTTTCTACCATTGCTGTTGAGCTTGTTTTGGCCACTTTTCTCATCCAATGAATTGGTTCGAAGACAATCTCTGTCAATGCTCGAGTGAAAACAGCCATTTGTACTTGTTTTGTCATTTTTAATGAGGCCATTCTTTCCTCTATCACATAGTAATTGATCACTGCTAAAACTCGCTTTGACTTGACTGTAGTCCCGGTCATCCTCATCGGGAGTACCATTCGAAATATCATCAATCGCTTTGATAGAAGAATGTTTGCTCTTTCCGGTTTGATCATACGGAGGTATATAAGTTACTCCTTCTTGTGCCAACTCACTTATGTGAAATTCAATAATCTCCTCGCCTTTTTTCACATTTTGCGAATAATGTTTAACAGCCAATCTTTCGACGACATGCTCAAATCCCCAAAAAGATTTAACTTCAAGACTAGCTTGTTGTTCAAATGAAGTCCAGGTGTCGTTATCATTATTTGCCTAAATAAAACATCGAATTATAATTATTTGTACAATTGCACCAAATTACCTTATAAAAACACAATTCGTGTATATTTATATGATTAGAAAAACTTTCGTTCCAAGCTTCAATTTTTAAAACTCGTTTCCGTCGGTCGAGTGTGTTCTTTTGAATGAATAAAATATGATCAACGCCAGTAATCTGTAAAATAGTTTAACATTAGTTTTGTCAAATATTTTTTTTATCATTATTCAACATCAGTTAGATCTATTTTTTAAATAATTCAAATTAATTCAATAGTTTAATCTACAATTACAGTACTGAGTATATTCTACTAAAACAATCATTTTTCTTAATAAAGAATTATTCAATTTTGTAAACTGACGTAAAACAAACAAAACCAGAATTTAAAAATTAAAGTACAAAACAAATAACGGATTGACAATAATGACATCATTAAAATCAATATAACAATTTAAAATGCAGAGGAAATTTTACCTTTCTAAGTAAATAAGGTGCTTCCACGTTAATTATACATCGCCGTTCAATCACATGAATTGCGCCATCTTCGCTAATATTTTCACATATTTTATCGCTTCCAACGAAAACAGGAATTAAATGACAGGTTGGAAAACGTTTTTCGTAAGCCTATAAAAAATTTAATAAATTAGAACATTTCAAGATTAAATGAAAACAAATTTTGTTAGTGCTCAAACTTGGTAATATTAGAAAAGATACATGCAATTTATTTTGGAAATCGTTTACTATCAGGGTTAAATGCAAAGACAATCCTTCGGCTATATAGAGTAAGATATTGAAATAGTAAGAACACTGATGTAATGAAAAACAGCAGATGTTGAAGAGGAAGTTAAAAATAACTCTTCAATTATCGATCACTGAAAACTAGTATAGACTTGACCTTTGTATCTCACAATAAATATTTTTATTTTCGAAAACATGTTTACAAAATTGCAATTGACACAGACACAGAACGTTCAAAAAGTATGCTTTAACTAAATAAAAAATACCCAAAAATTTCAACGCTTTTCATTGCCTTTTAATTCAGTTATAAAATGCGATTAACTCAGAATCACTGATTGTAATCAAGTTTACTTTTTGAATGCTGTTGGAGTAAATATAATGTTAATAATAATATGTCATAGTTGCAGAAAACATTAAATATGTATAAAGTAGTACTTGAAGATAAATAGTTGAAGCAAATAGAATTAATTAGAATAAAAAGCCGGCTTAATTCTATACTATTGATCAATATTTCGAGCTTAACCGATATCGTATACTATTAGTATTTTTTAACTAGTGTGGACATTGTCTGGTAACCGCATCAGCAAGCCAAATTTAAAGTATATGGTTAACCATTTATTAGCCACCAAGTAAAGCTTTAGTGGAAAACTTAACGTTAACAGAATAACGATAGAGAGCGGACTAATGGAGCCAAAAGTAATTAATGAGAAAATATAAATAGAATAGAATATGTTTGAATCCACTCACAAAGTAAAATGCATGAATTGGTAGCACATGTGCACTGCAAGCAAACTCTAATTGACTTTTGATTGGAGAGAGAGTATTGTGACATTAGTAGATCACGCTGATCATGCCAACATAATAGACTGCTGGATACGAAAGAGCTCTGTGCAAATTCACATTGGCATGACAATCAATGAATTAATGCGAATGAAACACAGCATAAATATTGCTCATGCAATCAAAGTGTGATAAAATGTTCGAGTTCAAGTAACAATTGTAGTTTTATTCAACTTTAGAAATTTAAAATTATAACTTAACATTCAAAATTAGATTGCAAAATAAATTGCGATGAAATTATTTACTTCCAAGGTATTTAATAGAAAAACAACTATATCAATAAATCATAATTTCATCAATAAATATCAAAGTTCAAGAATAAATGTGAATCTTGAGAGATCTTCCCTATACAATCTATTTATAGTACTAGTGCTCATACTCAGTAATTTAGTAATCAACCAAGTGAGATAATAAACACAGGAATATGTGGACATATTCTATACAGGAAGCTGACAGGATGGCTTAATCAAAGAGGCCGGGAAAAAAGGCAACGACAATGAGAAGTGATTGAATGCCAAATGGCAAAGGTACATTGTTAGCAGAAATTTGTATGTAAATAAACAGGAACGACATTATATAATGTTAGCAATTATAATGTGCATAAACTAGACAACAATACAGTTGACAAATATAATTGATCCATTAGCAACATAATACAAAATGCTTCAAAAAAAACTTACCGCCATCACGAGTTCAAATGGATACTTGTAAACACGAACGGGTGCAGTATATTTTTGAACCATATTTGTGCTTAATATTTTTTCAAATGAGGTTTGATTTCTTATGATGACAGTAGTTCAGGTGGATAAAACTTGAGTCAATGGCTGCTTTAATAGTCAATAAATTTAATATTTTGAGGTATATGATGGAATAGACTCATCTTAGTTGATTGGCTAAAAATAATGCAAATATTAATATATATTTATTGCTCTGAAAATTCATAAATAGTTGAACGCAAATCTTAATATAATAAAATGATTATGATTATTTGAATATTGCGTTCTATAACTCATCAAGCTTGCGTAATTTTGGTGTTGCAAGTTTTGTTCTAGGTTAGCAATGTTGAAATTGAACCAACTAGGATTTGTCGGCAAACAGAAGATTAAATAACTAAAGGTAACCCGCGGGTGCTAAATTAAAAATTTTATCTTATTCAATGTAAAAATTCGACCGTTTAAATTATTACAGCGAATAATGAGTAAATATAAATTATTCTCATTAATATATATTAACAAAATGCAAAGAGCAACGCCGACACAATAAAGCAAAGTTTGGTTAAAAACACCAATTGTCATGAAAATGTCATAAAACTGTACAGTTATATTTAGAGTGTAAACTTACCGACAAAATATTTAAAGTTAATTTAGAATATGAAGGAAAAGGTATCACACATTTACAATAGAGATCTTTAGAATCAAATTATGAAGCAAATCGAAATGTGACAAAATGATTAATTGATAAAAGGCCAAAAAGAAATGAACATCTGAATATGACTTTCGCCATAAATATTGATGCAAAGTTGATCACTCGACGACAGATGACAATTGCACTGATGTTGGGTTGTAAGTTACAACTTGTAACGGCCAAGAGTAGAACAGGCGACAAATGATAAATTCCCTGCCTGAAGGTGTACAGTTTGGTGGGAGGCAATCACACAGCACAGCGCACCAAATGGTGCCAATTGAATAGAACCAAAGGCAGTTGCGATCAAAACAAACAAATTGACCACCAAAGACTAAAGAGAGCGCGCTTCAATCACAGCTAGTTAAGGAGGTGCAATTGTGTGTTAACGAGTCATGACTTGCATGGGGGTGAAGCACCTCGAGTGGACCACACTCACTTGGTCAGAGTGCACAATGTCAGCAAGTGTCAATATGTCGAGTGTGGAGTGTCGATGTTTGCAAGTGTCAATGTCGAATGCATTAGTGCTCGAATGGATTCTGCAGTGTGCTGATGACTCGCAGTGAAACAAACGAGCCGCACTGCTTGCCCACTGCCCGTGGTTGTGTTCGGCGCGCCAGTAGGACGAAAAGCGGTGGATGGATGCCTCCTCCGTTCCACAAATACACTCATGCGCCACTCGATTGCAACACGTACACTCTGACTGGCACTACCGACTTCTCTTATCTGATCCAGCTTATTTCCATAGGATCCACCATGCATTCTCCTAGTGATGCAACCAACTCGACGCTTTTTCACTCAATTTGGCATTGATACATTTGAATAATCTGATAAGCAGTTCTCTTAGGCGTCCATGTGTTCGATTCTATAGACTATATATGTATATATCTTTTTGGCCAGCAGAATTTAGGATTATCAAGCTAGAATTTCGGATCGATTCAATGTGATCATTAATATTTCCAAATTAACATTTAAATATAATTTGACATTTGCCACCAAGTGGCGGTAGTATCGGTTGATGCCAACCATGTGCGACAGTATGCAGCATGTGTATGCATTGTTTGACTGTGCAGAGGTTCAATTCTAGACTGTCAATACCATCGGCATTCTTCATTTCATCTTCAATTCATCATGTCCTTGGTATCTCAAATCAGCGCTAGTGAACGACTATTTATCACACATGGTGTAGACATTAACATTCGACCTGATGGTAGGTCATGTACCGATTACAGAAGCATTTTGATTGAGCAAAATGTGATTGAAACGTGTAGTGGCTCAGCTCATGCAAGGTCGGGCAACACAGATGTCCTTGTTGGCATCAAGTTGGAACTTGAAGAAGTGACTGATCCAGCCGATTGGGATGGATGTGGACGTGTCCAGATATTTGCTGATATATCCGCTATTGCGTCGCCTGCATTCGAGGGCAGAAAAGGTGAAGACATCACTTGTCAACTCGAGGCATTATTTGCCGAATTCTTGCCTAATTATCTCGATTTGCAAAAATTGGTCATTGTGCCAAACAAATCTTATTTTATACTACATATCGATATTGTTATACTCGAATGTTCCTCTTTTGCATCCTTAATTGACATTACTTCGATTGCAATCAAGACAGCCCTTTCTGATGTCAAGTAAGTATTATTTAGTAGCAATTTTAATTGTAACATTTATAATGTAAAATTTTACAGAATTCCAAAGATAATAGTTTTGAGTGCCGAACATAACGAGTACAGCGTATCCGAAGATGAATTTGAATCGACTAGTTTGGATGCCAGCAGTGTACCTTTAGTTACATCATACACAAAAATTGGGACCAAGTTCATAGTAGACTCAACTTGGGAAGAAGAGCAAGCAAGTGTTGGAACTATATCGGTCGCCTTTTTGCCGCCAAACGAGATAGTCTTAATGAAAAAGATCCGCCCTGGTTCAATTAATTCCGATTCTTTTTCTAACCTTTATGAGGTAATATGTCTAATTTAAGCTTTATAAATTAATATAAGCTATTTACAGATCGCTATCAAGTTTGGTTTGGAATTATCTGAAAAATTCAATGCTAAAATAAATCAAGGTAATCTAAAAAACAATGGAAAAATCACATTTTCACTAAATTAACTTTAAATCATTGATGAAAATGTTCTATTGTAAATATTTAAATGTCCACATTATGTTGATTTATAATAAATATAATTTTGGTACGAATGTAATTGCAAGGCTAAAAGCACACTTGCCGCTTCGATAAGTGCAAATCAATATTGCACTTGGTAAGGCACTTGTATTCAGTCATATGATCCAATTACTAATTACTTCTGTGCCCGAACAGATAGTGCACTAACTCACAAGTTAGTTCCGATGGAAAATCAATATGCAGGCATGCAAGCCAACTTGCGCTAACAATGTCTAATATCTAATATATTGGCCTCAACAATGCTGCACTGCTTTGCTTGCCTTTTAATCGATACACTCGTCCGTCACATGTTTTGTTTATAGCAAATGTTTTGCTGTACAAAACAGCATTTTCCTACTGGATTGAACAATACATTTTAACTCTAAATTGTGAGCCATTTATTGGAATATTATATATTTTATTGGCTTGATTTTACCGTTTTAATCAAATGTTTATATTCAATGTAAATATTACACCTGTTTGTGATACTCTAATTTCCATATGAACCCTTCAAGGATGGTCGATGGACTAAATCTGAGCATAGACAAAAACCTATCTGTAAATGGAAAACACGGAAAGGCACCCAACGATGACGACATTTATCCAAACAAAAGCGTCTTCAACGAGCCGAGACACTTTGAAATCATTGAAGGCCTTAAAGAGATTCCAAATCAAAATTGGCGCACTAAAGAAAGGGTGAGCACTGATCAGTGGTGACATACTGACACAAGTATTAAAACTTATACTTTTTCTAGATGAAGACGATGAGTGTGGCGATTGTGATGTGTCTCAATGTTGGTGTTGATCCACCAGATGTGATGAAGCCAAATCCTTGCGCTGTGATGCAATGTTGGACAGACCCCTTTTCCGCTCCACCACCGAAAGCAGCTGAGACAATCGCCACTAAGCTAATAAAGCAATACGAACGGTGGCAACCTCGAGCTCGTTACAAGCATTGTATTGATCCTACTGTGGAAGATATAAAAAAACTTTGCAATACACTTCGAAGAACTTCAAAGGAGGAACGTGTTTTGTTTCATTACAATGGCCACGGCGTTCCTAAGCCCACAATTAATGGAGAAATTTGGGTGTTCAACCGAAGCTTTACACAATATATACCCTTGTCGTTATATGATTTGCAACAATGGATGGGGTCGCCTTCGATATATGTTTTTGATTGTTCAAACGCGGGAGTTATCGTCGATTTGTTTAATCAATTTGCCATTCAGCATCAGAAAGAATATGAGATGAACGTAAGTTCTTCTGCCTTCCTAGGTTCTGCTAAAGATGACCTAAACTCAAAGATTTCACCTCCGCCGAATTACCAAAATTGCATTCTCCTTGCTGCTTGTGACAAGGGTGAAACACTTCCTCTTGATCCTGATATGCCAGCAGATTTATTCACTTCGTGTCTCACTACACCTATAAAAACTTTTTTGATTTGGTTCATGAAGCATACTACTAGAAAATTAGCGCCAAACATTAACATCGATATTATTGACAAAATTCCTGGTTCTCTCACTGATCGAAAATCAATTCTTGGTGAATTGAATTGGATTTTTACTGCAATAACCGATACGATAGCTTGGAACACTTTGCCTCGAGATCTTTTTCAACGACTTTTTCGTCAAGATTTGCTTGTTGCTAGTTTATTTAGAAATTTTTTGCTTGCTCAACGAATAATGCGTTCTTACGATTGCACTCCGGTATCGAATCCTTCAATTAAACCCGTGCATCATCACCCAATGTGGCATGCTTGGGATCTTGCAGTGGATAACTGTCTTTCTCAATTAGCACAAATGGATCTTTCCAGCAAGAATGTTCCCTCTCCCTACGTTCCTAGCCAGTTTTTTACAGAACAATTGACTGCCTTTCAAGTTTGGCTCAAATTAAGTTCTTTTCCTTCGAGCACACCAGAACAATTGCCAATTGTGCTACAAGTTCTTCTCAGTCAAGTTCATCGTTCTCGAGCACTTGACTTATTAGGCAACTTTTTAAATCTTGGTCCTTGGGCTGTTAACTTGGTAAGAAATCTGTTTGTTGATTTGTTGGTTATTATATTGTTGTTTCATTAGGCTTTGTCAGTCGGAATTTTCCCCTATGTTCTTAAGTTATTACAAGCTTCTGCTCGAGAGTTAAGGCCATTTTTGGTTTTTATTTGGGCAAAAATATTAGCTATTGACGAGGTATGTTTATTATTGAAAAGTTTAGAAAGTGTCATTCTAACCAATATTTAATTTAGTCTTATCAAAGCGAATTAATACGCGAAAACGCTCATCGTTATTTTATGAATATTCTTTCTGATTCAAACATATCAATAAATCACCAAATAATGTCTGCGTTTGTACTCTCTGTGATTGTGCGACACAACCCAGCAGGCCAAAACATTGTTGTGCAAAGTGGGAGCAACAATCCAAGTGGCTCGATCATTGATATAGCTTTGTTACTGCTAATGGATCGTCAACATGACCACCCTAGCCTAAGGAAATGGCTTCTTATTTGTTTAGCAAATGTTTGGGAAAATAATGAAGACATAAGGTGGTTGGCGACAAGGAATGCTGTCTATGAAGAACTTTATTCTCTTCTTGATGATCCTGTACCAGAAGTTCGAGCAGCCACCGTTTATGCTTTAGGTACCTTTATCAATAGTATTACACAAAGGAGTGAACACGCAAATGAAATCGATTGTAACATTGCTTCCACATTGGTTCAAAAGTTATTTTATGATTGCTCTCCTTTGGTTCGCAAAGAACTTCTTGTAACATTACATTGGTTCATCATCATTTTTGAAAATATGTTTATGGCTAATTATCGAAAAAGAGCTTTCGAAGAACATATAAAACAACAGCAATATTCATCAAAGACAAACGAACAAGAACATTCTCCACAGAATTCAATTGACTCAACACAAAGCATCATTCCTTCGATTGTAATGAATCACTCGTCAAATGGTAAGTTATTTTTAATTAATCAGCTTTGATGTTAACCGTCAAATTCATTGCTCAGAACTGCCAATCTGTAACGGTTCTCCTACTACAACTAACATGCGCAAAATATCCTCAAGAGATCGCTTGTATAACAATTTTAGCATAAGCAAAATATTGAATTCTGTTTCTGTTTCAATTACCGTTCCCTCTAACTTGTCTAATGGTTTGTGCTTAATATAAAAAAAATAATTTCTATTGATTTTATCGTATTTATTTATTTATATAGCACATCAATCTAGTGCTAATTTGCAGCTTACCCCTCCGAATTCAAACTCAATGAAACGTGTTAGTTCGGTCAACTCTCTTCTAAATTACAGTACCAGTTCCACTTTATCCCTCTCTTCGACCATCTCTTCAAAAACACTCACAAATGTTTACAGTAGAGTTTGGCAATTAATAGAACTTTATAAAGTCGATCCTTGTCCAGAAGTGTGTAAAATGGCCAATTTTATTTTTAATGAAATTCACTCAAAAGCATTTACTTTGAGAGAAGCCAATTCTACATCATCCACTTCCGAACCTGAATCATCAAGCCCGACTCATCGTCAATCGTATCTTTCTAGTGAATCTCCTCTATTAGTTTCGGAAAACGAGTCAGAATTTACTAAATCTTCATCTCGTACATCTACTCCTGTGCGCGAAACTAACAAGCATCACTCTGGACGCGTTTCAGTGTCTGGCCTTTCCAGTCCTTATTTGCCTCATTCAAACAATTATAATTCATTCATGACTCAGTATACTATGAAAAGAACTATCTTTGGTCGTGATCCTACTTTGGAAGACTTTAGTGAAGTTCGAGAAAGGAATGGAGTAAGAGAAACAAAAGATTCTGATAATCAACACAGCACCTCCTTAAGTGAATTACCGTCGTGTCGCAAACCTTTAGTGAACACTGCTTTTGTCGATTGGTGCACTAAACAATTTTGTCATCCATGCTCACATTCAGGAATCTGCGGTTGCACAAACATCGAGTTGAATCAAGCGGATATGGTCGGTGAATGGAGATCTAGTTTACTTAGTAAATATTACAGAAAGACAAAAAGAGAACTAGAAAACAATCAAAATTACAGAAATGGTAATGAAATGGTTATGCAAAGGAAAAATGTGGAAGCTCGTTTGATGGCATTTCACCCTTTCGAAAAATGTGTAGTCTATGCCAATGCGCACACCTTCTCCGTTTGGAACTATGCCTTGAAGTCTGATAATGAGCCAATACATAAGTTTAGTAACGAGATCACTAGTGCCAAAATCACCGATTTGCAATTAATTAATACTCATGAAAAGGCTTTGCTAATGGTCGCTTCAGACAACGGATCTATAAAGATTTGGAGAGATCTTTTGCCAACCACTTTTTCGAACATTTGTCCTGACGATGGTCCTTCTTCTGTCTTTCCTCGACTGTCCACTGCCTTTTTAATGTTTGAAGATATGCCATTTCGGTCTACAAACAGTGGTCGTCTTGTACTATCCTGGGATCAACGAAAACAAAGAATTATTGCAGGAGGCGAACATAAGTGCTTGAGACTGTGGGATGCAAATAAAGAGATGAAAATTCGCGATATCATCACAGGCACCGAAAGTGTAACCTCTTTGAGCACTGACTACAATCATTTAATATGTGCTGGCTGTGAAGATGGAGTAGTTCGCGTTTTTGACGACCGTCAAAAGGCAAGCAATGGTCAAACGTACTCATTCAATGACCGAAACGGACCGATTGTTAACGCAAAAATTTGGCCTGAGTCATATTCCGATTCGATCAACATTGTCAGTGGAAACAAGTCAGGACACGTGTGTTGGTACGATAAGCGATTTACATCAAAAGCAGTTCGGATCGAAGCCATGGGTTTGGAAATGACAGCGATGAATTTTCACGAAAACGCCGACGTGTTTGCATGGTAAGAGTTGCTAAACTATACAATGATCATCACACTTCTAATCTTTTCTTAAATAGTGCTTTCGGCTACGATAACAGTGAGCTTCAATTGTACACTTTGGATACACTAAAAGGACCATCCACCAAACTTCGAAACAGAATGGTGAGACATCTCTCATTTCATAGCTTAAAGGTAAGCAATTTTCCCCCATAAACGTCATTCCAATGTTTTTATCAATTTAGCCGAAATTTGCCCTGCTCACCAACGATGGCGCACTTAGCATTTACAAGTCATCTCTGCGAGTGCCTGCCTTGAAAATGATCTAACATCTCTTTGGTAAAATAACTCCAATGTACATAGCATGTGGTTAATTTTTTAGATCCGCCTGTATTTTTATTTTGTTTTTTTTATTTAAATGCCTCATTAACTATTTTAATATATTACTTATTAGATCCTATCTTATTACACAAAAAAATATTTTATATGAATGCTTCACATGCCTACTGGCTTAAGATTGTTGCTATTTTAAATTTGTTTGATACACAAATGTTACACAAATAAATTCATTTTATTTTGATGCTAATTTGTAATTAATCTAATTGCTAAAGTGTAATTACAAATTTTCAACTATTTGGTGGTTTGAATTTTGCTGCTAAGATGTAAAGTTCAGTGGAATCGTTACGACTTGCCTCAGTTTTTACTTGTTTCACAGTTTGAAAAAACTTACTGAAATTGTCAATTGTTTGTTCAGTTTGTGAACCATTGAATATTTTGCATAAAAAAGTGCCATTAGGCTTCAAACACACGGTGGCAAATTGAAAAGCCGAATAAAGGAGATTTAGGATGCGTTCGTGGTCAAGCGATTGATGACCAGTGACATTGGGGGCCATGTCGCTGAGGACGAGGTCTGCCTTGCGACCATTCAAAGCAGTGATTATCTTCGCTTGACTCAATTGGTTCGTAAAGTCAGTCTTGGGTAGACAGATGGCACCTTCCACAGGTGTAAAGTTCAAAATGTCAACAGCAATTACTGCACCTGTTCTATTGACATGCGGGGGTTCAAGCTTGAGACGTTGCACAAGCACTTGAGTCCAAGAACCAGGAGCGGCTCCGCATTCCACCACGATCATTCCTGGCTTCAGTAACTTATATTTGTCATCCATTTGGATCAACTTAAAAGCACTTCGTGCGCGGTAGTTTTGATAACGAGCTTTCTTTACAAATTGATCCCTGAGATGTCGTTCCATCCATTGTCCAGAACTGGATAAATTACGAGTAAACAAACAATTAAAACTCAAGTGCCGATACACAGGCAAAAGATAGGAATTGAATCTGGACAGGAACATTGTAATGACACATTCACATTTATGACTATGAAACACATGGCAATGTTTTGATCAGAGAAACTTCCTGTAAATATTTCACTATTCTAATTTATTGGAAAATTTCTATCAATATCTTACCAATCTCCTTATAGCATTATTTTATATAACGTCGAACTTATATTTAATGAAACACATTATATTATAATAAAATTAAAATTATGGTCATAAAAAATAATAAAATAATTATCAAAAAGTGGAGGCGCCGGGCATCGATCCCGGTACCTCTCGCATGCTAAGCGAGCGCTCTACCATCTGAGCTACGCCCCCGTTATGTGAAAGTTACTTCCAAATAATTACTTTTAAACAACTAATTCCATTTTCCATTCGTACATTATGAGCAACTACTTCACGCGGTTTTGTGAGCACAGCCCAAAACATCTAAACACGATTTGATTTTCTACCTTTAACTCGAGTCTAATCATTACCTTCACAAGATTCCTTCTTGGTTTAACATTGTCTGCTTGAAGAATGTCTACAATGACCCGCAAACAAACACCCAATGATTTTCTCAAGCAACTTCTTGGTCGGCCAGTAGTTGTCAAGTTGAATTCTGGTGTCGATTATCGTGGTAAGTAACAAGTAAAACTCAAGTGGTCTAATTCTCATTGTTTTAATTAATTGATAGGTGTCTTAGCGTGCTTGGATGGCTATCTGAATATAGCCTTGGAACAAACCGAGGAGTATGTTAACGGCCAACTGAAACAAAAGTATGGAGATGCATTCCTTCGGGGAAATAATGGTAAATTTAAAGTTTAGAAACTAATAAAGTTATTTATTTTTGTTTATTACTAGTTCTGTACATCAGCACTCAAAAGCGCAAAATTGGCTAATTGCTATGTTCAACCAACTCAAATCGTGATTCGCTCAATAGTTGTCGGACCGCTTGTTCATTCTTTACTCTCACCACCACTGAACAGTTTTTCACAATATCGATCCATTCGATCTCTTCTTGAAATGATCGTAATAAATTTTTAATTTCATCTTCCTTCCATGAACCTAATTCCCTGAGAGGCACTCTTATTCTGCAGCATTCTTGCTCTTTACCATTCTCGTTTCTGTAAGTGAATTTGACTATGTATTTAAATTCAGGATTAATCACTCGTGGCCAAGTTTGCTCATAAACTGGTTTGTTATAGTCAAAACCATGACTAGTTAAACTATCATTTTCGTTCACATTTTGTGTAAATGCTCTCCAGCATTCGGATGCAAAACAAGGAACTATTGGGGAAATCATCACCAAGAGTGAAGCCAGGCCACGTTCAAATTCTTGGGAGAAAACTATATTGTTGCGAATATTTGACCTCAGAGAATTAATCAATTTGTGAATTGTTGAAGTGCCATTTCTGATTTGATAGCTCGAGCTAAAAGAATAGAGAACGTTGAATATCTGTTGATCTATTGAATTGGCCAGTTTTGACAAAGTCTTCTCGTAGCTATCTTGGTCTAATATTTTCACCTTATGCGCCTTGTTCTTTGCTGCAATAAATTCTTCAATTGTAAGCAAAATTCGATGGAAGAATACCAATGTAGGTCCAAACTCTTTTTCATTATTGTCCCATAATCGCTCTGATTCGGGGTTTCCGACAGAAATTATAGTCCACCTCACAGCGTCGGACCCAAATTCGGCGATAAGGTCGTCAGGATTCACACCCGTTCCTTTCGATTTAGACATCTTTTCAAATGTGACCTCAACATTGGGATTGTTAATGCCTTCCTCGGCAGTGATATATTTGCCATCAAGTTTGTATGTTCTTCCTTTGACCACAGCTTGCATTAGCAAAGTACGAAATGGCTCTTTGAAGTTAATATATTCTTTTGAATGAAGAAAATGCGTGATGAATCTCGCATAGAAAAGGTGAAGTGCTGCATGTTCTTTGCCTCCTACGTAACAATAAACTGGCGACAAATTAGTGCCATTGAAAGGTGCTTTGGGATTTGATTCACTGAAATAACGCAAAAAGTACCATGATGAGTCAAAGAAAGTATCACAAGTGTCTGTTTCTCTAATTGCATTATCGGATCCACAAGAAGGACATTTCACATTCAACCTATAAAATAAGAGAGAAATTAACAAAATAGCATTCATAACACCAAGATTACCATTCTTTAGGCGCAAAATGTTTCAATGGACTTGCTATATCTTGAGATTTATAGTTGGATATATTTTTGTAATCGATATTAGGAAGAACAACAGGCAAATTTTCTTCTTTCTCGGGAACGGGACCGCACGTTTGACAATGAACAATTGGGATCGGAGTTCCCCAATATCGTTGTCTCGAAATGAGCCAGTCCCGATAAGAACTTGAAGTAAAATATCCACCCACGCCCATTGTCTTAGACAAAGATATAATTTCTTGTCTTGTTTGTTCGTCTGTAAATCCCTCTCTAAGTACAAAAAGTGTGGCTTGTGTCGAATGGGGTACTTGTGGACTGTCCACAACTCGAATTTCCATTTGGTGGTTCTCAATAAATGGATTGGCCAATTTTCCTACTAAGCTGTTGGTGTCTTTTCCATTTGCCAACCAATGATTCTTTGACACGCCAATAAATGCTTTTGGTGAGCGGAAAATTTCTGGGTACTCGGTGAATACCTGTAATATATTTTCATTTATGCCTTGGTCGGTATTAAGTTTCAAGTAGAACAAATAACCATTTGGTTTCTTTATCCACCAACGTTGATGAGCGAGAATGAAACTCCAATGCCCAGTATCGAGAATATCATCTCCCGCATAAAGATCATTAGCGAAAGCGTTAGTTTTGACCAGCCACTGCTTGTGAAAACGTTTTGAGACTGCGGCACCACTCCTCCAACTTTTTCCATCGGAATCGACTTGCTCATCTGCCAGTACTGTGCAATCGACTGGATCCCAATTTACTTGACTAATGCCTTGATAAGCTAAACCTGATTTGTAAAGTTGAATGAAAAGCCATTGAGTCCAACGGTAGAATGAAGGATCTGAAGTGATTTCTCGCCAATGAAAATGATAACCCATGTTATTCAATTGCTTCTTCATTTGTCCGACATTTGACTCAGTCCACAAAAATGGATTTTGGTTGTTCTGTTTGGCAGCATTTTCGGCTGGCAAACCAAATGAATCAAATCCCATTGGATGAATTGAATTTTGGCCACACAAAACACTGGTCTTAAACAAGATGTCTGATGTAGTATAGATTCGTATATGACCTGTAAAACCAGATAAGTAAAGAGAATCAAATCAAATTCAAATATAAACCTAAATGCAATTGTCCACTGGGATATGGAAACATTGAGAGAATGTATTTGGTTTTGTTTGTATCCGTTTGTTCTGTGATCGCAGCCTGCCAATGTTTGTCTACGCAATTTTTCCATTTGGACTCAATCTGTTTCAAAATTTGCGGGACATAGGAATAATCAAATTTAGATTTGAACTTGTTGACCGTATCAAAAACAGTGCTTGAAGTCTGAGTGGAGCAATATCGAAGAAGCGCCAGTCGAATGGACTTCTCACTAGTCTTGGCAAGCAAAATCATCCTGAAACATAACCAAGTCCAAAGAACAGATGATCTAGATATTCAAAACCGATTGTTCGACTGTTCTGAACAAAACAAACTTTCAAACATGTGTTACCCGCACATGATTTTACTACGGGCAGCACACAGAGAACGTGACTATTTTTGTTGACATTCGTGACTTGATAGGATTTCTTTTTCCACTCTTGTGAGTTGGCACATTGCACGATTGATCAGATTGCCTTGGCAATGAATATCTCTTTTTCATTATATACAATTAACTCTATTAAGCGACTATTGATTGAGTTTCTTTTGCCAATAATTTTATCACAGTAAATCTTCCTTTTTGAATAACTACACTTTATTGCACTTCAAGCACATCTTTGATGTGACATCGACCTTAAGTGTTTTTATCGTATTTTATTTATAGAATAAAATCTTACTTTGGATTTGATATCCACCTCTAAAGGACGTATAAGTTCGAAACCTGTTCTGATAAGAATCTCAGTAGCAACTATTTTGACTAACTTTCTAAAGATAATTTTCTCTCCCGAAGTATAAATCAGAAGCGGATATAAGTGGAGCCTTTCATTGCTGGAAAACGCTAAAAATGAGTACCAAAGAAGTAGTTCTCGTTACTGGTGGTTCGGGGCTAGTTGGTCAAGCAATCCGATCTGTGTCCGAGAGTAACCACGATGACTACAAAAACTATTCTTTTTTCTTTGCAAGTTCTAAGGATGCAGATTTGTCCAAATTGGATGAAGCTCGAAGTTTGTTTGAAAAAGTGCGTCCAACTTACGTGATTCACCTTGCTGCAATGGTTGGTGGTTTGTTTCGCAATCTCAAATACAATTTGGAATTTTTACGAACGAATTTAGCAATTAATGATAACGTGTTATCGCTTGCCAAAGAATATCGAGTCAAGAAATGTATTTCCTGTTTGTCGACTTGTATCTTTCCCGACAAGACAACATATCCCATTGACGAAAATATGGTTCACTTGGGTCCACCGCACTCTTCCAATTTTGGTTATTCATATGCTAAGCGAATGATCGACATCCTAAATCATGCCTATGTTGACCATTTCAAAACTGATCCAGAATTGATTATTGACCAACCGATTTTTACCTCGGTCATTCCTACTAATGTCTATGGGGCTTATGATAATTTTAATATAGAAGATTCTCATGTTATTCCGGGTCTTATTTACAAAGCGTATCAAGCAGTGATTGATGCTAAAAGCAAAAGTAATTTGTATAATTTTTTAAGTAAGGCTATAATTTTTTTCTTTTTTTCAGACTTAACGGAAACAAAATTGGTCGTATTTGGAACTGGTCGTCCAAGACGCCAATTTATTTATTCCATCGATTTGGCTAGATTAATTTTGTGGACCATGGTCAACTATAGCGAAGTAGAGCCGATCATTTTGAGTGTCGGCGAAGAAGAAGAGATTAGCATTGGGGAAGCTGCTCAATTAGTGGCCAATGCTTTCAACAAAGAAACATCAATCAAGATCAAACTTGAATATGACCAGACATTTAGTGATGGTCAGTTCAAAAAGACCGCCAGCAACGCTAAATTGCGTAAATATTTGCCCCAATTTGAATTTACACCAATGAGCCAAGGTATACAAGAAACGGTCCAGTGGTTTATTTCAAATTATAAAACCGTTCGCAAGTGATTTTGTTATCAATGCCTTGTTTTATGTTATTATTATATTATAGCTGTTATTTGCAATAATAAAATACCTAACCTGAATGGTTCGATAATTCCGAGAATCAATTGCCAATAGACCAGTAAACATTTTCAGTTCCTAGAAAATGAAAGAATTTCGGTTCGCAAAAGAGATTCGCAGGGAAAAGATTTTTTCACCAAAACTGGCAAAATTAAATTAAATTTCATAAGCATAAATAAAAAGAGTAATATTATAGTTATTACGCCTTTCGACAGGCGAACCGATCATACGAATTTAACAGCAAGATGTTCTTTCGTCAACTCGAAGGCCCAGGCCTGAAGATCAATGATGGTCTCGACCCGAATGAAACACTAGAGTTCTGGCAACGGGTTTGGGAGAGAGACCCTGAACCGGCTGAACATGTTCAACTGACCGAAAAACTAGAACCTACTAATCTCACTATCGAAATAAACGAAGAGAAGGTGAAGTCCTTAGTGGAAAGTGCAATTCGTTACTTGTCAAACTGGAAGGCACCAGGGCATGACTTTGTTTACAATTTCTTTAGATATAAAGTATAAAGAAAATCTCATCCCTTCATCAGAAATTGTTGTTGTTTGTACAACAAAATTGTTGAGAATCAGTTCGATTGTGGATATCCACAATCACTCATCGATGAGTATTAGTTACATCATAATATTTACATTGATTTTGTGAATTTATTAGAATCTATGTCTGTTTAACTTTGATCATTGTAACATATATGTAAAATATATATAAAATATTTTATCTTTTTATAACTACACCTTTGTATATTCTTCATTGGATAAAGGTTACGAAATAAACTAATTTAAAAAATTACAATCGGTCGTGTGAGAGAATATTAGATGAAAGGAGAAAATCCATAATTTAATATTAGAAATATCCATCGAGTGGTTTACGCTGTATATCGTAGTAGAATTAGACTTGTTGTTGGAGCACAGGTCTTCTGGAAGTCCAAGCGGTGACTCGTCCACGAAGAGCAAACAGGTCTTGGGAAGTCCGAAGGGTGACTCGTCCACAAGAGCAGAACAGTAAAGCACACGAGAAGGTTAAAGTTCTTTATTAGAGCGAAAGAACAAAACAGTACAGTACGATAGAGCAAGTGCAGCGATATATGAGCACTAATGGGGTTCTCTGTTGAGAATGTTGGTCGAACATTCGACATTCGAATGTCAGTTAAAGGGGCACACAAATCTCCTTTTCCAACAAAAAGTAATAAAACCGTAACCAACTGGCAATCCTGTGTCTTTGTTGCGGATAATTTTGATATTCTGAACATCAACGCCGAGAGAGTTGAAAGCAAACTGGACAAACTTCTCGTCCATGGTCTCATCGATATTTCCCAACCAAAGGGCCCGAATCGTTAGTCTCGACGGCACTGTCAGTGTAATTCTTTTCTAAAAATTCCAAAACTGACTTATTTTGGTCAGTTACGTTAGTTTTCAAGCTGTGATGAACGTCTATGATACAAAACAAATAAAAAAATTAATAGAAAAATTAAATTAAACATTTACCAAATGAATCTTTTTCAAAACTGTCATCATCGATGCCAGGAATCAAGTTTTCATTGCGAAGACTGGTATTAGCCTCAATCGAGCTTTCCTGAAAAGATTCAGTCTCTCTTTGCAAACCATGGTTGACAATACTTTTTTTTAACAGATTTATCGTTTGTTTTGACTGCAGTCTTTTTCGGTAATTGTTTTTGAGGAGCCTTAGTTCTTTGATCTTTCTTGTCATTCTTGTCATTTAGTTGTTTATCTTTAGTATCTTTAATCTTTTCAGCTTTAATCTTTCTTTTTTCTAATAAATTCACATGAGCGTTGCTTTCAAACCTCATCAACACTAAAGAAGCATTGTCTTTACGGAAGTTTGGGTCATTGACAACTTTAGACGTGAGGTGATCGGCTAGCTTCTTAAGTGCCACAAAGTTTTGCTATTTGCCTTGCTAAATAATAATTTCCCAATTCACGGTACATTGCGTCTGAAACTACAAGCAAGTATGTCGACTCAGAATCCAATGTCACATGATCAGCAATGTGGTTCATTCGTCAAGAGACCGATTCGTTTAAACCGCAAATTACCTACATTTCTAGATACCAAACTTGAAGATTTGTCAAACTTAACTTGAAGAACTTCCATGAATTTTTGCGCCAATATCTTTAAGCTTTTTCTTTTCTTCACCTTTCAATAGAACTGGGAAATGGTTGTTATTCAACTGTCTTGGTTGATCATTAGCCATCAAAATTACTCGACAATCACCAACAGAGGCAAAATGCAGTTCAGTTTGAGTAACTAGGCACACTACGGCCGTGGCACCAGAATCTAATGCTCGTATAAATTTTCACTTCCCTCAGCATCAATCGTCGAGATCTGTCCTTCTTTAATTTTTGTAGTTTCACTGGTCAAATAATTATCGAATGCTTGCAATTCTTCCTTCAATGCTTCAGTGTATTTACCTTGCAAAAATTCCTTGTTTTTTCAAATTTTCCTGGGAAGTCTTTCTCAAGCTTATTTGCGACGTTAGGATTCACATTTCCATCGATCATATAGATGTACGATAGGCCATCTCTTTCAGTAAAATTTACTATATGTTGGAGCAAACAGGTCTTCGGGGAGTCCAAGCGGGCGACTCGTCGACGAAGAGAAACCAGGTCTTGAGGAGTACAAGCGGTAACTCGTCTACAAGAGCACGAAAGCAGGTCTCGGGGAGTCCAAGCGGTTGACTCGGCCACAAGAGCAAATAGCAGAGGACACGAAAGGTAAAAAGTTCTTTATTAGAGCGAAAGAACAGTACAACTTAGGACAGAGCAAGTGCAGCGATATATGAGCACTAATGGGGTTCTCTGTTGGTCGAACATTCGACATTCGAATGTCAGTTCAAGGGGCACACAAATCTCCTTTTCCAACACTATATAACCACAACGATCAAAGTTGTAATCTTTGCCACAATCGTTTGAGGAGATTGTCTCAAAACGTTCGCAATTAAATATATCCTTTTTTAGATGAATTTGCCATTTTATGTTATCGTTTCGTAATAATTTGAACCTGATGATTATAAATTATCTAAAAATAAATATATGATATATTGAAATACAATTTAAATTGGCAACACGTACTGATTAATATTGATATTGATCGAACTTTTTGATTCAAATTTCAAAGTTTGAGCAAAAGTAGCTTCGCCGAAGCAGCACAGGATTTTTGAGTTGAGGGAGAATAATTTTGTAAATATAAGGACCAAGGAGAAACCAACATGCGATGAAGCAATTATTAATGATTAATCACTATAATAATTATATAATAATATTCAATCTTTGCGACAAACTGTTGCAACCAAGTGATGGAAATGAAATGAAGCAAACAAGTAACCACATGGCAAAGCAGCCTTTGAACGTCAAACTTCAAAGTTTGAAGGCTCTTTGCAAAGGAGAGCCATCTGGTTGTTAGAGCTCTAGACTAAAGCCTCTAGTGACTACTCTAGTAGAGTCTAGTCGACTAGATGATGGCCACAAGGATACTACTACGACTACTCTCACAAAACTGTTTTTAACACTCTCTCGACTTGAATAAGTTGAGTCTTATTTTGGGAGAGAGATTTACAACGTGCAGACCAAAACAATTGCAAAGTGCAGTGGTTCATTGTTCATTTTACTTTGAACATGGCGATAAATGTCACTTGGTAAATAGGAATAGCATACATGTCTTATTAATAGATGAAGTGAACTTGTCTACGTGTACACTCGAAATGTAAATATCGTTCTGCACAGCAGAAACTGCAGGAACTTTCCTGTACGTACATTTTTTCATTTGGTCGAGTGAACAGAGTTCATTCGATTAATCAATTGTCACCTGTTAGTCCTTCGACCTTTTGACTTGTTTTAATCGACAATATTCTCTACCTGTTAATTCCTAAATAATGAACTATAAAAGTAATAAGAAAATTAAATGGGGTTTAAACGAATCAATCATGCAGCTTAAGTAACTACCATTGAAACCAAACTTAAAAATTTGAAGTGTTCCAAAAATTTTGGAACGGATTCTGGAACCCGAGAGCACTTTGTTTAAAGGTACATATATAATTAAGCCTGTATAATATATTTTTTTAGTGAAAATAGGAATTTAAAGACATTTAGTAGGACATTTAGTAGGACATTTAGTAAGAAATGACACTTTTTTGACAGTTCCAAGACCATAGTTCCAACACACATTACTGAAAGAATCTAAAATTTCTCAGGTATCTTCTCCACACCATGACAGATCATTGATTTCAAAACTAAACCAAAGCACAGTCAGCAAGTATTTTTTAAAATTTATTACAAAAAGGGCTTGAAAACACCGTCAAAAAGGCGGTGATTTTCAAAATTCGTGTTCCTATTGTTGGAACAACCAAAAATTCTTAAAAATCCTTTGACATTGTGTAGAATCGAATTGCGTCCAGACATTTGAGAAAATCCGACCTCACTCATCCGTTCCGGTATTCTACTGTGCAGTAAATTTTCGGAAAAATCTGACAATACAAAATTAAAAACATTAGAAAGCCATTAAAAATAATAAAAAATTGAACATATTGACATACCCTTGAAATTAAAAATATGCCTTGAGACGCATTCTAAAGAAAAAGTCTTAGTTCTTTGATATATAGAATATATAAACATACCTGCAACATTAACCCGATCACAAATCGAGCTTGGATTCAAACTGTCATTTTCAGCAACCGAATTGCAGTAGTATTCGTTAAAAATCAAATCAAAATTTTTAACTTCATCATAGTTTAGGTGAAAAAAAAGAAGCTTCTAGTCGAGTTGATATGAGAAATTTTGATTTTGATGGATTTCGAGTTCCCAATTGATTTCTTGATTTCTGTGGCAACCGCGCTTGCACACAGGGGAAATAAAGATACAAGGGGGCGAAAGGCTTAGACGTTTACTAGCTCTAAGCGAGGTCACAGGTCACGCGGGACCGAAGGGTTATATCTAGACTGAACTGATCACGGCAGCAGCAGCTCACTCACTACTAACAGTGGCGAAAGGCTCGACCTTTAAATAGTCTTCGACGGCTTCGAGTTCGATCGACGATCGTTCTGTTCGATCGCCGTTACGAGTTTGACTCGTGACAATTTCATCCAATCGCTGATCAATGCGAATTTTCAATTCAGCAACTTCGACAAGACTTGGTCTTCCATTTCTTTTTCAAATTAAAAGCAATTGGAACCAAGATAACAAAGCTCGAAGTTTACACAGTTAATGCAAGTGAAGGAAGTGAACTCAACAGCTGCGGCTAACAAGTTGTCTGTTTCATTGTCAGACAGAACTGCTCTCACAGCAGCAAAAACTGCGAGTACCCGTAGTACGGGTCCTGTACACTAAGTAACCCGTACACACGTGTTAAGTTGAGTCGAGCATGCGCTGTGCAGCGCATATTCAAATTGAGCACCGATTGTGAAAATCGATGTTTTCACTTTGTATAATTTTGACAACTACAAATATGTATTTAATTTAGTAAATTGGGTTGTTTTTTGGGGCATAATTTTAGTATAATTAGTAATAGTCAAATATACTAAACGTGTCTTCTCATTACAAATAATCAAATCATCAGATATCGATTGTTGATTTCACAACCCAAAGTAAATATAAAAACATCAAATGATTTAAGTAACTTATTTTTTTAAAATTTCATATTTAATATTTCAATTTGAAATTTTTCAGTCCTGACACATGTATAAACAGTCATGTAAAAGGCACCGAAAAGGTGACGAAAAGACGTTAAAGCATTGCAGTCTTATTCTCGCAGGTTAACAAACATAAAAAGGAAATAAGCCAAGAAATTATAATTGTAATTACATTGGAACTGAAGGTTTTGAAGGTTTGCCTAATACCAATGTTTGCAACAATTCTCCAGTAGATTCTTGATTGACTTTTAGATTGCGACTTGTTTATTATTATCACTAAGACATTTAAAACATTTAAATTATTCTGAGTGTCCAATCTTTCCCAATGGATTCTCAACAAATTACGAAATCACGCTAAATCCATCATAAACGTCATTAATTGCAGTAAAAAAATAAGTTAAGTTTTGTAAAATTAAAAATTGGTAAATCATTTATTTATGAATCGCGAAGTAATATATTAATTTAATGCTAAATAGAAATTATTTTACTTATCTTTGAGAAATATGAATGTCAGAAGTATATAGTTAAGCTAAAAACTTAATATGCTGGGCGAAACGTTTGCTGATATTGTGCTGCGGCATGTGGCATAAATTGTGGTGGAGGGGCAGGCGGAAATATGTTTGATGGTATTTGAGGAGCCATCAAGGGATTTGGAACATTCGGACGAATATTACTGTATAAAACCGGTGCAGGTTGGTTACCGCCATTAACTGGTGGGAGAGTTTGGTTTGTTTCAAGATTTAAATGTTTATAACGTTGCAAACGCGAGCGAAGTTCTTCTAGAGACAAATCGTCTTCAGGGTGAATAATGCGAGTGTTGGCTGTGATTGTAACAATAGTTCCATGACTTGAGCTAGAATTGGAAACCGGTGCAGGTGGTGCAAGAGGTAAATTTGAACTACTTGCAACTGATGGGAAAAGAGGTTTGGGAACAGTAGGAGTCGATGCAGTGCTTGTTGCAGTCAAATTTGAATGGATATTATTCTGGCCAATCAAAGCATTTGGTATAGGCGCAGAAACCGGAACACCAGGAAAAACACCAGGAATGGGAGGTGGCATTGCTGAGAATTGAGAATTTGAGGGCATTGGGTACGGCATTGCCGGCACAGGCATAATTCCTCCCATAAATGGAGCCACTGTTGGATTTGGCATATAACCTAGAGGCATCATTCCAGGAGCAGGAACTGTGGGAGGTTTAGGTGGCAACGCTACTTTTGATGGATCAGGATAAACAATTTCTGCTGCTCCTTTATTCTTTTCATGTTGTCGGAGGTCATTTTCAGGAATCCCTTCCATTCCATATATTTCAATATCAACATTATTACGATTAGGCAATGCATTAGGAATCTTGTCTATCGTCTCTTTATGAACTTGCATGCAGTGAATTGCTAATCCTGGGCCAGTATATAATTTTTTATGGCATATATGACACTTGAAATGCTTCGCCTTTTGATGTTGAATGAGAATCTTCTCATCATCAAACTCTCGATTACAGTACCTGTGAAGATTAAATTAATACAATTAGATTGATTGAATTTTTAATGGAATTTCACTTACCAACACCACGGTTTAGATGGCTTCTTTTTCTTTCTTCCCATAACTTAATATATTGTGAACAATCTTGTAATAATGAGACTTACCACAAAAGATGAAAATAAAATTCAATAAAAATTTGGTTCAAGTGGAACTAAGATTGCGGTCTAATGACTGGACAATGAAACAAACAGCAACAACACTAGGCTGACTTGTTAGAGCAATTCGTAGTGGAATTGAGTCATTCAAATAGGAGGTTACCTCTTAGAGTAAATGTTTAGATGCTTGCTGCAGCTTGCAGCTGACATTTGCCTAATTTGATTCTTTGGAACATATTTTGCGGAGATAATCACTTGTAGATACAAATCAATGCAGTAAATTGTAGTCTACTCATAAAATGTTGGTTCTGTCCTGCAGCAATAGAATATGAACAGTACTTAAAAGAAATAGTCGTGGATTATTTCGACTAGTTCGTAGTCTTAAATTATGTTGAAAATGTTACAAGTTGTAGAATAAGAAAATATTATAAAACAATACTCAAATGTGGCCAAAATATTTGATAAATTATCGAGAATGACAATCAAAACCACCTAGCTTTGTTAAGTTCCAGCACAACGAAGGTGGCACAAAGGAAACAGCCTTGCTATCGTGCTGTTTTGGTTAAAATAGCCATCAATACGTCCGCGTTGCATTTGTGCAGGATTTCGTTCTGTCCGGTAACTCAAGTGCCGATTGATTTGTTTCGTGTATTGTTTCCAATTGTCCCGATCAGTTCCAATGATGGGCGACTCAAAGAAGGCGCAAATTCGAAACATGCTTCGTGGCATCGAGTTGTACAACCCGCACAACATTGAGGTGCTGCATGAATATATGCAAGAACAATGTGCCGAAAACACATACGATTTGGAGGCGAACTTGGCCATTTTGCGACTATACCAATTCAACACGAACCAAATTGACAAGAAGGTCATCATTAAAATCCTGCTTAAAACTCTTACGGCTTTGCCTAATCCCGATTTCATTCTTTGTAAAAGTCTTATCGATCCTAATTACTTTGAAGGCGAGGATGTCGATCCAAATATGAAACATGTGCTCCAGTTGCATCAGTTGTTGGAAATTTGCGATTTCAAGCAGTTTTGGACTGAACTTCGCAGTGACCCGGGCGTTTACTTGGACATTGCCGGATTTGATGATTCCATCCGTCAGTTTATCTGTTATGTGGTCAAAATCACTTATCAAACTATCGATAAGACAACTCTTTGTGAATTGCTCGGCGGACTTGATGACTCTCAGTTAAAGTATTGGATCAACTTGAACAAATGGAAGGAAATTAACGACGGATATATTTTCATCTCTAACCAAGAAGAACTGATCAAGAGCAAAAATATTAAAGAAAAAATCGAATTTGATAGCATTGCTCGCGTTGTGGCCGCTTACAAATAGAACTATCCACTTAGTTTTTTTTAATTTTATTAAATAATGGCTCTAATGGAAATAATATTCTATACATTTTAAATTCATGAACGATTTTCAAATAAACATTAAAGCTTAATAATTGGAAGGATATTCTGGTCTACGAGGTTCTTTTTTGAAATTCAATCTTTTGTAGAGGAAATCAATTCTTTTGTTCAGTTCAGTCCACTTTTGAGGTCGAGACCATTTCCAGTGTGCCTTGATGACTCGTTTGCGAATTAACATTTGCATTTCATTGCCACGAAATTTTCTAAGCCAATGAGGTATAGAAGACATTGTTTGCGTGGGGTTGATCTTGTCGTCACCCAAAATATCAATGTAATCATTTTGGCCAAAAAGTGCAGCCCCTTGTCTCCAAGGATCGGCTTTCTTCTCATTTGGAATTGTTCTCAAAGGAAGTTCTTCGCCTTTAATTCTAGGCAATAAACCTAATAAGACAAAGCAAAGGAGTAAAGGCGAGTAGGAGGCAAGTTGATATTATTTTACCTTTGTTATGATAGTGTTCATTGTAACCAAAACGACGAATAAAACGACGGCGTTCATAGAAACGAATAGATGACACCAATGTAGTACCAGGACTCTTCAAAAATGAAACAAATTTACCGATATTCCACATTTCGAGAGCAGCAATTTTAATATGTTATATTTAATTTTCGTCAATGTTTTCTGCCAGGCTGTAGATGTACATGTGATGGCCTCTATTTACACCTATATGACAATATTACTGCCAAATTCAAACAAGCGCCCCAGTGCCTATGTACCATGGTCCATTCAGTTCATGAAAAATAAAACAAGTATAACTCAACGAATCAGATTTATATTTTAAAAAAAAGACAAAGCATTACGATAAGTACACTATACAATAAGTTCCAGTTATGTACCATTTGCGAGATTTCTTCTTATCTGTGATATTTGATCACCAACAAAAGCTGCAATATTTGCATCTGAATTATTATTTATGTTGGAATGATATTCATCTCTTTTAAGGTGACTTTGATCGTCAGAGTGCTCCACTTGTGGCTTAAATCGTTTGTTCTGTCCAGATCTAAAAGTAGATCTATGTTCATTGTAACTTGATGGGGGTGCAAACTCAGTATTTCTTTCCGTTCTTCTATTCTCCACAAATTTCTCTTGACTATACAACGGCGTTTTGGTATTTGCACTGGACTTGGATGAGTAAAGTCCTTCTTTTCCAACATCCCAGTCGCGTAATTTATGGACCTTTAAGAAATTTTTATCTGCTTTTATTTTGGCCTTTTCAATGACAATTTTTTCTTCTGGCTCACTATCACTTTTGTCAGACTCTTCATCGACGATGGCAATACCTTTTCGAGCAGCTACCTTTGATAGTCTTTCTTTAAGCATCTGCTTCCTCTTCTCTTTGATTCTTTGTTTTTCGCTTTTTTTACTTTCCGTTTCTTGTCGCATCTGTTCCAGCATTTCCATTTGTTTTGCACGAGTATCTTCTTCAGCCGAGAAATTAAAGAAAGCAACTCCGTGGTCCCTAATTTCTCCTTCACGAACATCTTCATAGTGAATTTCAGATTTATTGTTTTCCAATTCACTTCTACTGTTCTCTTCCCAAGCCCTCCTTTCAATTTCATTTTTCATATCATCGCTTAACAAGTGATTCTCAAGAGTCCATTCAGGATTTTCTTCCAATTTATTATCATTTTTAACAAATTCATTCCTAGGCAAATCTTTTCTCTTTACAAGCCTTGTTCTTCCAAACTCATCCTCATATTCAACAAGCTCTTCGTCATCTTCATAATGATTATAACTTGTACGATAATTATCTGCTAACTTTTGATCGAAATTAACCAATAAATCATCGTTATCATTGTCGGGTAAAACCGAGCCAGATGCCATTTGATCATATAACTTTGCTTTCTTCTCTAGCATTGTTCGTGATTTTTCAAGAGCTAGTTCTTCTTTCTGTGACAATTCATTTTTACAAGACTCGGAATGAAGTTCCGTTTTTTTGCCCATCTTTGGAATCTTTTTCTCATCCACTGATGAAAAGGAGATAAATTTTTTAGGCAATCGAGATATATTGTGAGAGCTTCTTTCATATAAATGGTCATCGGTGGTTTCAGCAATGAATTCATCTAAATTAGATGATGGCTTTAAAGTTTTTTCCAAATCAGCAACATTTTTTTTCAGTCGAACCTCTTCTTGCTTGCGAAATAATTCCGCTTTCAGATCAACAATTGAAGAAGAATTTACTTCGATCTTCTTGCTTTTGTTAGCGGCCATGCTTAGACTGAATGATTTAAGATGAGAAAATAAATAAATGAACACAAACAGATAATCTGTCACAAATCAACAAATTAAATCGTTTACAATTCAATACATACAACTT
This sequence comes from Rhizoglyphus robini, assembly GCA_023373905.1. Taxonomy (NCBI): domain Eukaryota; kingdom Metazoa; phylum Arthropoda; class Arachnida; order Sarcoptiformes; family Acaridae; genus Rhizoglyphus; species Rhizoglyphus robini. The sequence continues at coordinate 3,139,653 of JAKIJQ010000001.1, read as the reverse complement.
GCATGATACAAGACTCGATGTTTTCTTTAGTAAACATTGTTTACTTTCTTTTAACTGTTGAAATAGCATAATTCAACTTTGTTAAAATAGTCATATAACTGGAAATTCCAACTGTAATGGTGTCTCCTAATGTTAAATCAGCTAACGTTTCTTCTTATTTTTTTAAGTGAAATGTATAAATAAGATTTAAAAAACCTTAATTATTGAATTTGCCCATTTTGTGCTTACTACCGGTAGTAGTTACTAAGTTACTACTCAAAACAAACTTTTAACATTTTAACTTAAATGTTAATTTGTTATTTTAATAAGTAAGAAGATGTATGTATTATGAATAGTTTGACTAGTTTGTTTTTGTAACTTCATTTGTTTATAGACTGACAGGACCAACCATACTGACAATAATAAAAATACTGTTCAAAAAGATGATTTTCATTGTTTATTTCATTTTTACTTGAATGTCCAACTTGAAGTGGCATATAGTTTGAATTTAAATGGGGAAATGGTAAACTGTAGGCGAATGAAGTTATAAATAGTCAGACTGTCAAATGAAGATTTCTTCGTTTGTGCGCCAATGTCTGATGTGTGTAAGATTGTTTACTGAATCACTCGAACAAATCTGTTCTGAAGTAAGCAGCATAAGATGGCTTACCGTGGTGTTGCATTGAGTCTATTTTGAGAGGCACACGCCCAAACCCAATGTGAGTGTTGCGTGAATATTCCGATGGTAACCTTGTAATAGTCGGTCGACTGCAAAACGGATTGCAACCAGCAGATGTGGTAAGAAACCATATTCACCAACCAACTCGATCGCAAGTCTGGCCATTGAGAAACGAAATGAAATATGGATAATCCAGATCCAAACCAAAACGAAGATCCAGTGAGAGTACTTGAAACTGTTGATGACATACAAGAACGACGTGACACAGTTCTTGGGAAGTATGTGCTCTTTAAAGCAGATGCCAAAGACAAGCGAAAGAAACTCGAAGACGCGAAACGATTTCAATATTTCAAACGTGATGCTGACGAACTGGAGTCTTGGATTTATGAAAAACTTCAAATCGCCTCGGAAGAGAACTATAAAGATCCTACCAACTTGCAGGTAAAGATTCAAAAGCATCAAGCTTTTGAGGCGGAAGTAACTGCCCATGCTGAGGCAATAGAAACATTGGACAAAAATGGTCTGGAAATGATTAACAATCAACACTTTGCTAGCGAAAGCATCAAGGTAAGTGGCTGGTTTTAGATCAGATTAATGACTTTCGATTTTATTAAAGCAAAAATTAGAAGAACTTCACAAACTTTGGGAAATGCTGTTGATGAAGATTTCCAACAAGGGAATCCTACTTAGTGAAGCATTGATTTTGCTTCAATTCATTCGTAAATGTGAAGAAGTACTTTTCTGGATCAGCGACAAAGAGTCTCAATTGAATTCAGACGATTTTACAGAAGAAGACATTGAGCATATTGATGTGTTTCAGAGGAAATTCGATGAATTGATCAAGGATATGAATGGCGAAGAATCGCGCATTAATGGTGTGAATGATCTTGCTACCAAGCTTATCGAAGATGGCCACCAAGATGCGAAAATTATTATCGAAAAGAGAGACCAAGTGAATAAAGCATGGGATAACTTGAAGCTTTTGGCTAATTTGCGTAACAAAAAACTTAAGAGTGCACATGAAATGTTTGCTTTCAATCAAGAGGCAGTCGAAACACTTGCTTGGATCACTGATAAAGACGAATTGCTTTCAGTGGAGGATTTTGGTAAAGAATTAGTTATTGTGCAGGCTCTACAGCGAAAGCATGAAGTTATTGAGAGGGATTTGGCCGCTCTTGAGGACAAAGTGGAAGCCTTATGTAAGTGAACTTTTAGAATATATTCATTCCTTTTTCAATTACATTGCTTCTCTATGAATAGCGAAACAAGCTGATACTTTGTTTGAGAAGCATGGGAACATATCCGAACACATTCTCTCAAAAAAATCACAAATTGTAAATGCATGGAGCCAGCTTAAGCAAAAGTCAGCAGAACGCCGAAAACTTCTTGATGAAAACTACAAGTTGCAAAAATTTTTGTCTGATTATCGGGATATCATTTCCTGGATTGAGGTAATGAAGACTGTCATCATCTCAGAAGATCTCGCAAAGGATGTGGCAGGCGCAGAGATTCTATTGGAACGTCATCAAGAACACAAAGGAGAAATTGATGCTCGTGAGGACAGCTTTCAGACTACAGAAGCAGAAGGCAAAATTTTGATTGAACAACAAATATCACCTGAAGAGGTTTGTGGTAGGGCACTGTCAAATCTGTAACGTGCCAATAGTTAACGAGAGTAGCTAATGGAAATTTATTTTACAGATCAAAGAAAAGCTTAATCAATTGAATGACGAGAAATTGTCCCTTGTGCTTCTGTGGGAGGAGCGACGAATTTTTTACGAACAGTGCATGGATCTCCAACTTTTCTACCGTGACACCGAACAGGCAGACCAGTGGATGGTAAAACAGAATGCTTTTCTTGAAAATATGGATTTGGGCGACTCTTTGGACTCAGTGGAATCACTAATAAAGAAACATGATAATTTTGAAAAGACACTCACTGCTCACGAAGAAAAGATTAAAGCACTAGATGAGTTTGCCAGAAAATTGGTAGAAAGTGGTCATTATGCTTCGGATGACATCGAACAGAGGCGAAAGTTATTTTTGGAAAAACGAAATTTTCTTATGGAACGAGCCAAAGCCAGACGAAAGTTGTTGCAAGATGCTTACAAATACCAACAATTTACAATTGATTATGACGATACCAAATTTTGGATTGTGGAAAAGCTGAAGATCTCACTGGACGAAAATTATTTGGATTTAACTAATCTTACAGGAAAATCTCAACAACATAAAAATTTCGAGAAAGAAATTTCTGCTAACCAAGGACGAGTTGAGGAAATTGGACAAAAGAGCGAAGCATTAATTAGCGACGATCACTATGCTTCGGAAGATATCCAAAGTAAGGCAGATGACATTTCAAACTTGTGGACACAACTGAAAAGTGCCATAGAGAATAAGGGCTCCAAACAAACCGATGCATTGGCTGAGCAGTCTTTTAACCGAAGTGTTGAGGACATTGAAATGTGGCTCAACGAAATTGAAAAACAAATTTCTATCGAGGATTATGGCAAAGACATCAATTCAGTTCAAAACTTACTGAAGAAACAATCAATCATGGAGTCGGAAGTGACGGCTCACCAAGCACAGGTCAACGAGATCATCTCTAAAAGTGCCCAATTTTGTGACAATAAACATTTTCACAGCGATAACATAAACAACAAGAAAAATAGTTTGGTAAAGCGATTCAATTCGATCAAGGTAAGAACTTGAGACAACAAACGTTAATTTATTTATTTTATTTTATTTAAATTTTATATAAATTTTAGTTACCACTAAAGAATCGCCGAAAAAGGCTGAATGAATCACTAAAAATGCAGCAACTTTTTTGCGATATCGAAGACGAAATGTCATGGATTAATGATAAGGAGCCAATTGCCGCTTCATCGAATAGAGGCAGAGATTTGATGGGTGTTCAAAATTTGATTAAAAAACAACAAGCCATTTTGGCCGAAATCAATAATCATAAAAATCGCATTCAATCGGTGATCATTCAAGCAGAAGAACTCGTCAAAGGTGGCCAACATTTTGGAAATGATCAAATTTGTAAACGAATCGATGCACTACAACAAAGTTGGAATGCATTATTGGACAAAGCAAACCAGAGAAAACTGGATCTAGAAGACTCTCTGCAAGTGCATCAATACTTTGTAGATTCAAATGAGGCAGAATCTTGGATCAAAGAAAAAGAACCTTTGGTGCGAATTGGCGACTATGGAAAGGACGAAGATTCTACAGAAGCATTACTAAAAAAACACGAAGCATTAATGGCGGACTTGGAAGCATTTGGCAATACCATCGGGGAATTGCATGATCGTTCCCTTAGTTGCAAGCAACAGGTTATCCAATTTGTTTCTTTCGTAATTTAACTCGATTTATTTTATTTGTAGGAAACTCCACTTTGGGATAGCAGAAAAGAAGTTGTGGTGGCTCTTAACGATTATGTCGAAAAATCACCTCGCGAAGTGTCAATGAAAAAAGGAGATTTGTTGACACTTTTAAATTCGAATAATAAAGACTGGTGGAAAGTTGAAATCAACGACCGCCAAGGTTTTGTACCTGCTGCCTATGTGAAGAAATCCGAAGCGGTCTTATCGGACAGTCAACAGAAATTGGCTCATTTGAATTCAATTCCTGTTCGTCAAAGGCAAATTGAAGAACAGTACGAATCATTGTTGGCACTTGGAAGAGGGCGCAAAAACAAACTCGAAGATGCATGTAAGGCTTATCAAATGGTTCGACAGGCAGCTGAATTGGCAACGTGGATTAAGGACAAAGAGCAAATTGCCACCATTCAGGTAGTTGGGGATGACCTGGAACAAGTCGAAGTAATGCAAAAGAAGTTCGACGATTTCATTGATGAATTGAAGGCGAACGAAGTTCGGCTGGCAGAGATGAACGATATTGCCGGTAAACTTAAAGATCAAGGAGAAACTGAAGCGGCCAACAAAATAGCTGAACAAGTGACTGTCTTGAATCTTAAATGGAACTCACTTCAAGAAGTTTCGGCTCAAAAGGCACAGCAATTAGAAAGTGCACACGAAGTACAACGATTTAACCGAGATGTTGACGAAACTATTGATTGGATCAAGGAAAAGGAGGATGCTCTCAATGATCTCGATGGACAAGATCCTGAAAATCTCAAGTCAGTTCAAGCCTTAAAGCGCAAATATGATGGTCTAGAGCGAGATTTGGCTGCATTGGATGATAAAATAAAACGAATGCATGATACTTCTGCCAGACTCTCCAATAATCATCCAGAATCGGCCGATCAAACCCAAAAGAAGCAAGACAATGTCAATAACGACTGGAATAAATTGCTGGAGCAGGCAAATTTGCGCAAGGAAAAGATAATCAACCTTTACGATCTACAACGATTCCGTGCAGATTATGATGACTTGGTTGCCTGGGTCATGTCAATTCTTAATCTGATTCAGTCAGATCAGGAAGCACATGACGTTATCGAAGCAGAAGCTTTACTCGAGCAACATCAAGAAAGACTGAAGGAGATTGAAACCCACTCGACGTCATTTGCGGTAAGAACTGAGTTGTTATATTCTGCTACATTTATTAACAACCCATTAATGTTCATTTATAAATACAGACATTTGAAAATTTCGGTAATCGATTAATTGATCAAAACCATTATGCCAGTCCAGAGGTAAAACAGAAACTAAATGATGTCCAACAATTGCGAGACCAACTGAACCAGGCCTGGAAAGAAAAGAATGTTTTGCTTGTTCAGGCATTAGACTTTCAGAATTTTGTTAGGGAATGTGAACAAGCGGAAAACTGGATGGCTAACCGGGAAGCTTTTCTGACCTCGCCAAATGTGGACGACGACAATGTAGAGACAATGATAAAGAAACACGAAGACTTGGGAAAGGCAATCAACTCTCAAGAGGAAAAAATTGCTACTCTGTCGAACTTTGCAGACCAACTTGTTATCAATGGAAATAATTCTTCTCCATTAATTACCGACCGATTGACTGAAGTGTTGAATCGATGGAAAAAGTTAAAAGATGCATTGATTGATAAGAAATCCAAGTTGGGAGAGTCACAAACTCTTCAACAGTTTTCTCGTGATGCCGACGAAATAGAGAATTGGATCACTGAAAAGCTTCAGACTGCATTAGACCAATCATACCGAGATCCGAGTAATGTTGAATCGAAACACCAAAAGCACCAAGGTATGTTACATTTAAATTAGTCATGACTTTACATTAATCGATGATTTTACATAGCTTTTGAAGCTGAAATTAATGCCAATGAAGATCGAGTTAAATTGGCTCTAGACATGGGCGAAAACTTGATCGACAATAAAAAGTGTGCTGAAAACGAAAATGCCGTTAAGGATAGACTTCAATACATTACTGAACAATGGAATGTTCTTATCGAGAAAACACAAGAAAAAACCTTGAAACTGAAAGAGGCCAATAAACGACGCGATTTTAATGCAGCTGTCAAAGATCTCGATTTTTGGCTTAGCGAAATCGAAAGCCTTCTAAAAACTGACGAAACGGGAAAGGATTTGGTTTCGGTTCAAGGCTTGATCAAGAAGCATCAAAACCTAGATGCAGACATTTCGGCTCGAGAGGAACGAATTAAAGACATGAACGCTCTTGCGGATAGCTTGATTGAGTCAGATCAACTCGACATCCCTGTGTTACAAGAAAAGCGTTCTTCGGTGAATGAGCGTTACGAGCGTGTTAAAAATCTGTCCACATATAGACGAGATCGATTGGAAGAGGCAAATACATTATACGGATTCTTCAGAGACATCTCAGATCAGGAAAGTTGGATCAGAGAAAAGAAGCTACTTCTAAATTCGGATGATTTCGGAAAAGACTTGACAAGTGTGCACAATTTACGTAAGAAACATAAACGATTTGAAAGCGAAATATTGTCGCACGAGCCTTCCATTAGGCAAGTTCAGGAGATTGGACAAAAGCTAATGCTCGAGACCAATTCTAATGCACCCGAAATCGAACAAAGATTGCAAAACTTGGAAGAAAATTGGCAAGAACTGAAAAACCTTTCATTAGCTCGAAGCGATCGTCTCGAAGAATCTCTCATCTTTCAACAGTTTCTGGCCAATCTTGAAGAAGAAGACTCGTGGATTACTGAGAAGAACAAACTCTTGTCCGATATCAACTACGGAGACTCAATTGCGGCTGTGCAAGGTCTTTTAAAGAAGCATGACATTTTTGAGAACGATTATCAAATTCACCGAGAACGCTTCAATGATTTAGTCTTTACTGGCCAAGGTCTGATCCAAGAGAAAAATTACTACGCTCCTCAAATTGAAGAGAAACTTACTCAACTGCTAAATAAGTTGGACAAATTAGGACAACTGGCAGAAGAACGTAAACAAAAGTTGAATGACAATTCAGACTATCTTCAGTTCTTGTGGAAAGCTGATGTAGTGGAAAGTTGGATCGTTGAAAAGGAAATCCAAGCACAAGCAGAAGATTACGGCCGTGATCTTTCCAGTGTTTCGACATTACTTTCGGTAAGCATTAGGATACCATATATCTTTATTAATGATGTATTTAACTTTTAGAAACAAGATAGTTTCGAGAGTAGTTTGACGGCATTCGAACACGAAGGTATTCAAAGTATAACTCAATACAAGGATAGCCTGATCAACGAAGACCGTAAACACAATCAAAAGGAAGCAATTGTCAATAAACACGACCAGCTAATGCAAAAATGGAACAATTTGCTTGGTTTGGGTGAAGCTCGCCGCCACCGACTTTTCTCCGTGCAGAATCAGTACAAAGACATCGAAGACCTATTCTTAGCTTTTGCCAAGAAAGCGTCTGCCTTTAATTCGTGGTTCGAAAATGCCGAAGAGGACCTTACTGATCCGGTAAGTGTTTATTTGAAATAGGAAATGTATTTATTCCATACAATTACTTATTTGCGATTCAATGTTTAAAAATAGGTTCGTTGTAACTCAATCGATGAAATTAAGTCGCTTCAAGAAGTTCATGCTAAATTTATAGAATCATTGTCAAATGCCAAACGTGATTATGAAACTTTGGCTGAACTAGACAAGAAAATTAAGGCTTACAATCTCGGACCAAACCCATACACTTGGTTCACAATGGAAGCAATCGATGAAACGTGGCGTAATTTACAAAAGATTGTTCGTGAGCGCGACACGGATTTGAAGAGCGAATATCAACGCCAGTTGGACAACGATAAACTACGAATAGAATATGCACATCTGGCTGACCGATTTCACCAATGGATTTCTGATATGAGGTAAATATTCGAAGTAACTAATGTTTAACTTATGTTTGATTACTCCCTAATTTACAGGTTCTCCTTAATGGAAACTCAAGGAACCTTAGAGGAGCAACTCAAGATTGCTATACAAAAAACCGATGAAATATTGGCAAAAAAGGAAGACTTGAAAAAGATTGAAACATTGGGATCTTCCTTGGAGGAACAGTTGATCTTGGATAACAAATACACCAACCACAGCTCACTCAGTCTAGCACAGCAGTGGGACCAGTTGCATCAATTGGCTATGCGCATGCAGAACAATTTGAAACAACAGATTCAAGCAAAAAATCAATCAGGTGTTTCGGAGGAATCGCTTAAGGAGTTCACAATGATGTTCAAGCATTTCGACAAGGAAAGACAGGGCAAATTGAATCATAAAGACTTTAAGTCATGCATGCGAGCATTAGGTTATGATTTACCAATGGTCGATGAAGGCGAAAAGGATGTTGAGTTTGAGGAAATTCTCGATGCGGTCGATCCTTGTCGCTCTGGACATGTTTATCTACACGATTACATTGGCTACATGATCTCGAAAGAGACCGAGAACATTGCCACTATTGAGGAAGTGCTAAGCGCATTTAGATCAATCACCAACGACCGACCATACATTACAATTGAAGAAATGGTTGCGGTATGTATTTCTTTGTCAAATTATCATTGACAAATCTTACTCTTTCTTTTATCACAGAACATACCGCGGGACAAGGTGGACTACTGTGTTAAACGGATGAAACCTTACGTCGATTCAAAGACTGGTCGAGAGATCAAAGATGCCTACGATTATTCTGACTTTGTGAGCATGCTATTCGTGTGATTAGCATTGGAATTTTAAGAGGACATAGTGTTGAAAACTTGCATTTATTATTGGGTGAATAATCTAGTCATTGAGCATACCAATCACATTTAATATTTTGTTGATTGTACTTACATTATAGATTGACATTATAGTTTCAAGTTTAATGCCTTAAAACCTTTCAATGTTCCTTTGCCAGCTTTTCGGGTTACTTTGAAAAGCTTGCCTGCATTTGGATACTTCAGCTGCAATTCGGCACTATCCTTCACATCTCCATTTCCGGTGGTGACATATAGTTCGGAAAATTCAGGTCCTCCAAAGGCCAATGAGGTACTCTGAGGAGCGGGAATTTTGACAGAAGAAACGACTTTTCCTGAAATGGTAAATGGTCAATGGCCATTCCAGTTACGGTCAACGAATGTTTATGACAGACTTACTTGTCTCGGGATTTAGCTGAATAATTCGAGCTGCTCCATATAAAGAGATCCACAACAAGCCATCAGAATCAATGGTCATTCCATCTGGATATTCGTTTGGCCCAAAAGCTTCTGGGTGCTTGCTGTAATCCAACAAAATTCGTTTGTTGCCTTAACACAGCAAATTGTAATTGTGTGTTTAATATCGAGGAAATACTTACTAATGGTGCCATTGGCCAAATTATAGTCAAACACATAGGTCTTTCGGTCCTCGGAGTCATTGAAGTACATCAAAGTATTGTTGTGGTTCCAAGCCATGCCGTTAGAGATGGTGAAATTGTCACTCATCTTCACAAAGTGGTCCTTTTCCAGTTTGTAGAGAGACCCACCACCACTTACAACGCCACCTTCACCCTCGAGCACTGTGCCAATCCAGAGGCGACCAAGAGGGTCTATTTTTCCATCGTTAAACCTTTCTTTTCCTTTTCTTTCGCTAGCAACCTCGGCAATGACTGAATAAGTTTCGTTTTCCCAATCAAGTCTAACCACCTAATTGAGGGAAACATTGTAATCCAAGTTATTAACAATGAAACCATGAAAGGATACCTTGTTTCTGAGGCTGACCAACAGGTGGTTGTCGTTTTGAATTGGAATAACAATTGTGACTAAATCGCCAAGATTGACTTTCGAGTGTTTGTTCTCCTTCACTTGGTATCGATGAATGTAACCCATGAAGGCGTCCACATAATAAAGTGAAGATTGGCTCTCATGCCAGTGTGGCCCTTCCCCAAGGTCACAAACCGGACTTTCGATTGTTTCCACCACGAATTGTTCGTTATCCATTGCTAATCCAACAGGAGAGACTTCACAATGAGCCAATAGAGAACTCTGCAACAGGAGCAGACAACTGGTAAACACGCCAAGTGACATAACGATGAGATAGGAGTGACTGGTGCACAGTGGTGCGATCAAATAATGCTCCACAATGATGTGTTATTGCTATAGCTAACTCGCCACTGATTTCCACTAATCCTCGATTGCTGTGACTTGAAGGTGACCAGGTGTCCTCGTGCACATAAACTGCTCGTGCCAAACAGGTTCTTTCACTTACTATAACCTTTACTCTAAGCATCCATAAAGATACATCCTAACATGTAAGATTAATATTGCCAATTCAAAGCACATTACTGATTAGTTCAAAGGCATTGCAATCAAATACAAAAACTTACATCAAGTAGGCGAAAATTTTGATATTTGTTGCTTCATTTTTATAACCAATAATATCAATAGTTCACAACAAAAATATAATATGAAATGATAATAACAAATATTTTTGATGGTTCAACTTATTCATATACAATCTATAATGTAGCTTTTGTGTAACTTTGCTTGATGTAATTTCAAAAAGTTGAGTATTTAAAATTCGGTTTATCATCATATTGATACGATATTGTTTTATTTCAGTGACTGAAGTTCAGTCCGTAGATTTTTAATATTAAGAGTATTCGTTATCCAAAAATCAAAATTAGTGCTTTGACATTAGAATGAGAGAAAATTTTGTCTTGAATCATTGAATTTTGATCGAAATTAACTTGATTTAATCAAGCGCAAATGTTTATGAAGTTGCAATAGCCGAATCTTTATGTGCACATTAGATTGAAATAGTGGACCCATTCTCATCATTATGAGGCTCATAAAGACATTTTTTCATCTTGGTCTTTTGGTTCACTTTCCATTGTAAACTCTGTGCAAATTTCTTTGATCAGGTGTTTTTAGTTGTTCTTGCTTTTATCTTAAAAAAATTACCCACCGATTTCACCAATATGAAAATTGCTGTTGTTGGATGTTTACACGGCGAACTTGATGTTATTTACGAACGAATTGAAGAAGCTGAGAAAAGAGACAATATCATTGTAGACCTTCTCTTGGTTTGTGGCGATTTTCAAGCTATTCGTAATGAAAATGATCTCAAATGTATGGCTGTTCCTGACAAGTATAAACGACTTGGAACTTTTTATCGTTATTATTTTGGGGAAAAGCTTGCCCCAAAATTGACTATTCTTATTGGCGGCAATCATGAAGCCTCAAATTATTTGCAAACTTTGCCATATGGTGGTTGGGTGGCTCCCAATATGTATTACATGGGGTATTGCTCTGTTGTCCAATTTGGTGGACTTAGAATTGGTGGAATTTCCGGAATATTTAATTATCACCATTCCAAGTTAGGCCACTTTGAACGTTTGCCATTTAATCCTGATACAATGCGAAGTATTTATCATATGCGTGAAACAGAAGTCTATAAACTTCTGCAGTTATCTTCCAGAACGATGAGTCCACAAGTTTCTGAGCCTGCTAAAGAAGAGCAAATTGATTCAAGTATCAATAGCAAAATAAATTCAGGAAACTTGAGACATGTGCTAGATATATTTATGTCTCATGATTGGCCCGTTAATATTCACGAATGTGGCAATGTGGGCTATTTGCTCAAAAGAAAACCATACTTTAAAGTCGACATCGACAAAGGTAGACTCGGCAACCCTCTTTTACAACCACTTGTGTGGCATTTAAAGCCTAAAAATTGGTTTGCTGCTCATTTGCATGTCTGTTTCCGTGCAGAAGTGAGCCATTGTGATGAAGCTTCAAATTCAACAATTTTTACACATTTCCAAGCTTTGGATAAAGTTGTGCAGCATCGTAATTTTCTTCAAATTTTCGACATTTTTCCAGATGATACTAATACACAACAGAAAAAAGAATTGTACTACGACACTGAATGGCTAACAATTCTTAAAAAGACCGATCACCTGGTAAAAATTGAACACAAACAGGCTCCTGGAATTGATATAACTAATGGTCAAAATAGCATTGAAGTATCTCAGGAAGATATCAATGAGATCTGTGACCTTTTTCAAAACGACTTAAAAATACCAGAAAATTTTACCAAGTGTGAACCAGTTGTAGATATCAACAGGGACAATGATCCAAAACGTTGGGAGAATTACATCAACCCACAAACTGCCCAATTGTGTAAGACGCTTTCCATTCATGACCCAAACCAAATGCTGATCGATTTACAGAATCAAACAAGCCAAGATCCTGGTCGTTCATTTCAGACACAAGCGGCTTCTAATCCAGATGAGATCGACTTGAGTGAAAGCGATTGTGACGATTGTTTTGAAACTGAGACTAAGAAAGCAAAAGTAGAAAGTGATCTATTCTTTATCGATACTAAAGGGAAAAATCAAGGTTAAATAAAAAAGGTTTATTTAAAAATTCAGTTTTCATGTCCAAGTTTAATTAACGCCATGAAGGTTTTCTTGAACCTTAATCCAATCAGAGAAAGGACCACGGTTGGGTTTGTAGTAGCAAGTGACGCCATTGGGAACCAAACGGCCGTCCTGACGCATGTTCTCGTAATCCTTTACGTCCCATTTGGTGAATCCCCATTTTCGGGAAATGGCAATCTTCTGACGTCCAGGGAACTTAAACTTAGCACGTCGGAGAGCTTCAATAACGTGCTCCTTGTGTTGTTCCTTCACTCGAACCGACAAGATGATTTGGCCGATATGAACACGGCAAACGGTGCCTAATGGTTTTCCGAAAGCACCACGCATTCCAGTTTGAAGTCGATCGGCGCCGGCACAAGACAACATCTTGTTGATTCGGAGAACATGGAAAGGATGAATCCGAATTCTTACGTGAAAAGCATCCTTGCCGCACATTTTAACCTTAAAAAATAGTATAAGTATCCATATACACAAAAAAGCAATTATATTTGCTTTAAAATGGAAGTAGGCAACTGTTAATTTGTCAGACTTAATTACCATAAAGGCATTTAAAAATTCTTTTTGGTACTCAAAAGTCTGAATTTAAACACAAAAATACTTACCAAATACTTGTTGGCGCAAATACGGCCAGCTTCGAGAGCTTCCGATGAAATTTGCTCAAATTCCTAAATAAAATCAAATATTAATGATTAATTAATAAACAGAACCATACTCACGTTGGAAATCAAGTGCACGCATAGCGGAAATTCGTCAACTCGAGCCCTTTTTCTTCCAAGATCAAAGATACGAATCTTTGGATCGGGAACACCACGACAAAAGCGCGATTTCGGGTAAGGTTTGTTCTTACAATACCGGTAACTATTAGAATAAAAGTTTCAGTTGGATTTCCATGCAATAATTCACGTTGAAAATCTTACCAACGAGCTGGTCGACGACCCATCTTGATGCAGCTGGAAGAAAATCAGAGAAAGGAACGATTAACTAACGTTAAGAATGCGACATGATACTCACTCGTTGCACGCCGAGGGAAAAGAGAGTGAGAGAAACGGAAACAACTGCACAAGACGTCACATGCCACTTGGGCCATTCAAAGACGGTGTAAGCATTTGCATCATTTGGCAGTACGTTTTTTATGAATGGGCTTTGTTTGTCTATTGCAAAGAATTGTTTCTTTTGGCTTTATTTTGTTAATCATTTATAGATTCTATCTATTTCAGTGATAACTCAGCAACCATGGCAAGCAATTTAGAGAATTATGTTGGTCGTAAGTTTCATTTCAGTTTTATTTGTACACCGTTCGTCACATATTTAATTAATAATTTACAATTGTTTTAGGAACTGTTTTGGTGATCACCTTGGACGGGAGACAAATTGTGGTATGTTCATTGAACATTGTTCCGTTCAATCCGATTCCATCCATTATCATATTTAATTGGTGATTTTTTTGTAGGGCACCTTGAAAGGCTTTGACCAAACAATCAACATTGTCATTGATGATTGTCATGAAAGAGTGTTCAATGCTATTACCGGCGTTGAACAAGTGACACTTGGTTTGTATATCATGCGAGGCGATAACATGTAAGTTTGACTTATTTTAATTATTAGACAATCATAAATAATTTAGTTTAGACATATTTACATAAGTTAACCTTGATTTAATTTTTATTTAGCGCTGTGGTTGGTGAAATCGACGAAGAATTAGATAAACGAGTCAATTATTCAATGATTCGAGCCGATGCTTTAAAACCAATCGTTCATTAGCTACTTTATCATCTTTTATTGTAAAAAGTAATCACCATTGCAGTTTAATATTTTTGTAAATTTATTTATTTTATTTGTCTTACATTGTATATCTCTCTGAGGTCGCATTCTCAATCATAAAAATGTCTTAATTTGTGCTGCCAATAAAATAAGTCAACAGTAATGAATGAGTTTCAGAATGACTAAATATTATGGATTTTTAGTTTTATTTTAGAGATGATAACATTTACATGGAATAAAATTAAACTCCGATACCGGGAATCGAACCCGAGCCTTCTGGGTGAAAGCCAGATATCCTAGCCACTAGACCATATCGGACTCTGTATCTGAAATAAAAAACAATGGATATTTTTTAGTAAACAGTATTATTAGATTATCTTATTATATTAAAATTAATACGACTGAATATTTATCTATACCGCAATGTATATCAATTAATATTGATTCATAATTGCAGATTATTTGATAACCAAATACAAAAATGTGGCAAAGTAGCAAATATACTGTCACGTCTATTTTGAATTGCTCTCACCATATGTTTTTCTCAAAAGTGTAAACACGTTTAGCCGTAAACGGCGAATCTCTTGAAATTCTGGAATTATAAACGAAAATGGAACGAATAATGAGACAATTCTCATCACAATCTATCATTTCTTTGAGATCATTACAGTTACTAAAATGTTCAAATCCTTGTCTTCCATTAGCATGGAAACGGAATCAATCGAGTGAAGTCAAAGATGAACCACCAAATGATAAACCGATAACTTACACCAAGAGTAAAGCTTTTAACTATAAAGCTTCTCAAAATTTCCGAGGTAAATTCTTTTTATTAATTTATTAATTTAATTAATTATTCAATATTTAATTTTATAAATTAATTGAAAATGTTTTTTTGTTTATAGTTAGCGAAGACGAACTCACTTATCCGAACTATACATCATTTGTTATTAAATCGTCCATTTTTATATTTCTTGCATATTTTTGTATTTTTCGAGAGTCTAATGATGTCGATGAGATGTTATCACGTGATTTATTTGAGATTGTTCCTGAATTAGAAATTCCTATGCTTGAAATCGAAGTGAAAAGATTAGAAGCGCACGGCATCAAAGCGGACGATCTCAGAGCTAAGGTAGAAGAATTGAAACGACTAGAAAATATGAAAAAATCCTCAAAAGTATAATATTTTAAATTCAAAGTAATTATCAAGTTACTTTAGTGTTTTGTGTTAATTACAAATTGTTATTTATTACAATGTTTCCATTATTATGTAGTATGATGGTTATTATATTTCTGTCTCTTTGCATAACTTCTGTAATTTATTAGTCAATTTACTTAATGTTTAAGCATGACTATCAATAGATTTGCTTCTGTCCTAATGCAATTAATGGATTCATTAATGAATCATTAATAAATAATTATCTCCGTTGTTTTTGCCAATATCAGCTACTAACATTCTCAGTAGATGTCACTCAAGCTAAATAAATTGGCTTATGTCCAATCAAACATTCATGTGAGTTTAAAACCAGGAAACATTTCTTGTTAAATTCATGAAGATTTAACCAGACGATATCATTTTGGTAAAGTTATCTCTCTATTTACTGGCAATAATTAAATTAATAACTAATTCTCTCTGCAGGTTACTTTGTTTTTGGTCAAAGTCCAATTTCGAGTCAATAAGTGTCTGACGAATGTCTACTTGCTGGTACAAGTCGCATCACAATGAACGAATGTCCCAAACGACGTAAAACATAGAGTCATAGACACCACTGCTGATCAATGAAAGAGGTGAGGCAATCTTAATATATAATACATTACAATACACTAGCCAAAATGACGACTTAGGCTCTGCTTGACATGACTTGAATTTGCAATCAGACGCCGTTGGTGGCGAATTGATTTCGATTTGCACATTAAGTCTGATCGATTTAACTTACAAATTATTTTTGCTCTCGCAATGTTATTTTCTGTTCAATCAGATGAACGTATACATGATTCATAGAATTGTTGTGCCAGATCAATGTTCCGAGATCATTGAATTCAAGGGAGGTTAAACAGTTTTTTAATCAACTTTCAATTACTATCTATAGGATTTACTAATTCCGAATTAGTGTTATTATGACCTGAAATTCTCATATTTTTTACTACAATAATTTTTAAGGACACTTTGCTGTAGTCTAAGTGAGCAGAAATACTGTGAGAGAAAAATGTTTTACCAGGGCCAAGATCAAGAAAGATCTTTCTTGAACCAAGATTCAGTTCATTGGTGAGGCAAAATTGCGCATAAATCAGAGTCTTCTTCAACTGTGTAATATCTTTTATCTGATACGAAATGTTTGCTTAATCTACAATGAACTTCAGTCGAATCGGTTCAATCGGTGAACACTTGAACTATTATTCAACGGGAAACGATCTGACACACCCGACTATGACGCAAATTTGGAGAAACATCCCTTCAAGTGATGAGACAAACGATAATGTCAACTCGGACTTAGTTGGCCATGTTGAGAAGGATCGATATGTTGATGGCGTACTCACCCCAGATGCCAAATATGAAACGTGACCAGAATTAGTGGTTCAACTGTTTCACCGACCACAATTGGTACGCTTTCACCAAGTAATGGATGCCTTCTAACTGTTCACTTCTTTTCACTCACTTATGCCCATTGACATCTGAATGGCGTTTAGACTGAGTCAATGTTCTACTCGTTAACCAGTGATTAATTATAAGGACGAGAGAGATCACATGGAACACTTATGATTGTCTTCATTTTAGTCACCAACATGCTATTTTCTATTAGTCTAAAATAGTCATGAAATGCTTAATCTTTCGACATTTTCTCTGTTTTTCTACTTATATTCCGTATTTTCATGCATTGTTTTTAGTTTTATTATCTTGGCATTTACTCAACATTAATTAATTTTCGAAGAGATTTCGAGATTTATTTTGTCTTGCTCAGCAATGCACCAATATTGTAGTATTGCGCAATTTGACATTTTGCATAGTTTTCAGTATAATATGTTGAGATGGTGAATTGATGGTGCGCATTCGAAATTAGTATGGTATGAATATGTTACATTGTGCAAATATGATGTTCGGAATATGTCAATTAGGTCTTGTGTTTGTTTGAGCGAAATTGGCAGTGCCACTGGAATGACTCGATTTTATTGTTTTGGCCAGTGTCTAAATAATTGAACAGTGCATGCAGTGGCGCATCCGTCCAAATGGCAATCATCGTCTGAGATGCTCTCTCCGAGATTTGTTCGGTGGCCAGCAGTGAATTATTAATCAATTATCTTTGCACTGAATCCATTCAAAATGTGTAAAATTTGAAAAGCCGCCGAAATTAAATTTAAGTGGAAAACCTGAGAAGAGCTGAGTGAGCTGCCAAGACCAAAGTTTGTTGCCTCGGCAGTTTGGCCTGCTGACCGAAAGCACATTTAACAATCTCATAAATTGGTAATGAACATTAGGCGAAATATGTATCATTAGCATTATTGTTGATGCTTACACTTTGCCTGCCCGTGTCGTGCTTTAATTTATGTTGATTGCATTCATATTTTATGCCTCACGCCAGAATAAGACAATCTCGGTGCGACAAGCCAAATGCGATGCATAGATCTGTACCCATTATTGACGACTGCGAGTGCAGTCACAGCAATGCACTGTGCCATCGCCACTGGCCAGTGAACCATCAGTCCCATTCAATGGCATACCATGCGATTGCCATCGTTGCATGGCTACCAATGACACCCGCACGGACTGAGTCCATTTTCTAAATTCAAATCATGAGGGAATTTTTAGCTGAATCAAACATTTCCTATCGTGCGCTTAGCAGCATACTAGCACTAACAATTCGGTCTGAGCAACTGCTTTGGTTGGTAATTAATGTTTTTAATGGAACAATGGTGGCCATTCGGCCTTGCATAATAGACCTGATCAATAAGTTACGAGTAAGCTAATAGTAGTCCAATCGGACATACCTGTTCATTGGCTCTCGTCGGGCATTAACTATTAACTACTAATATACTTTTCTGTTTCCTCTAATCTGCAGATTAGCTTCGGCTTATCTGTTGAAGCACCTTGAAAGAATTCGCAGCAGTCCCAAAGTCCTCTCTATAAAAGGACTCTACTCGGGCAGGAGGTCAGTCAGACAGTTTGTGTATTTATGCTGAAAGGTTGTACTGGTGGTGATCACTGACCACTGATCATGATCATGGGTACAACTGGCAGATTCGGTAAAAGTAATGGCCTTTTCAGAGGACACACCAATTGTACATTTCTATTTCTATTACTTTATATCTTCTCTCCACTCGAGTTTGCTCCCTTTACTAATGCCTTGCTTTTGTTATAGCCTACGAGAACACCGACTACTCGGAACTGTTCGTTGGCTTCATGTTTGTCTTCGGCTTCTTTCTGACCACCGTTCTTCTTTTGTGTCTTTGTCTGTTCATTTTCTGGCTGAAGAAACATTTCTGTTCGGACAGACAACCACTTCGCGATTCTTACCGAGTGAACAACGGACAAAGCTATCCTGGCCGACGTGCCAACATGTCCTACTGAAGGTGTGCCCAATCACGATTGCAATTTGGCATTTATTTTCGATTCCAAGCTGATTTTATTATTTGCGCAACACTGCAGTGTCGTCATCTGACAAAATGACACTAGCCGAACTCGTTTCATGATTGCACACAGCGAGACAACACCAGTTATAATTAATAATTACTCGCGCATTGAAGCGCACTATAATGCTGTGCAGTGCAGCATCTATTCGGGCTGACCACTCAACGTACCAATTTGAGTACATTCGCTCAGGTAAGAACTTTAGATAGCCATCTTCGAATGTGAGACTAGAAAAATCGCTTATGCTACATAATAGTGACTTTTTATGACTCATTTAATTCTGATGACATTCCGACTGACTTCTTAGAGAACAATTGCTAATACCATGGTAGAAACACGCACGTACATTGCACACTGGACAGTATACTATAGTAGCAATGTCCACCGTAGACAGCCTCGGTCCACTGTTCTTTGTTCTCCGTTGCCCACAACCATTAGGCCTATTAATCATGTAGCCTTTCAATTCACTAACTCTGTAATGTCTTTTCTATTTCATTCATACAGTATTGTTGCGCAATTGAAACTCTTCACTAGGCAGCATTTCATCAAGAATATTAAACTTGTTTATCGAGATGGCTGTATAGCATTCAACATCGAAACCACAAATGGCCATTGCTACAATGGAATAAATTGTTCAAATTAATGATGTCCACTTGTCTGTAGTAGTTCATTCTTTCTTTTTTCGGTGTTATAAGAGATCACTTGGGTGTCAACGAATCGATTACACCACCAATGCAAACTTTCTAATGTCAACAAGATGGACCCAAATGATCATGATCGGAACTAATCACGATCTAGACAACTTGTATCGAGTCTTCTTTCCTCTTTTAATGCTAAATGTTGATCGGAGCAATTTTTCAAGTTTAGAGGATTCTTTGGTTTGCTTTTATTCCGAAATATTCGCTGCTTCGTCATTCGATATTGGCAAGCAAGCACTTTCAAAATATGCTGATTTATTGTGAGGCTTGACGTGTTCCTAGTGGTACATTATGTGCCCAAACATACACACATTTCGTCGAGTGTAACGCGACCATCGATTGTGTCAAAATGATCAATGCCGACTCGCTCAGTGAGCATTAACCTGCCGAGTTGGAAGTTGTTTATTGTTTTCAATCAACACTAGAACATTTATTTGGTTGTAAATCTGTCGGTAGGGCAAACTTGCACTCAAGCCAAGCGGCTCCCATCAAACTGCTTGGCAGTCATGGCTCGAATGAGAAATTGGTTGAAACATTCACGTGCTGCTTGGAACAGTGTCAATTGGATTAATCAGCTTGGTTTTGCACACTGTCGGCAGCAATCGCTGTTCGCATCATCTGACGAGATTGGTTCATACTAACGGTTAGCTGCTAACCAAATGGCGACTATCAATTATTGGGCGATGATCGCAAGCAAGCAGAACAATTATTCTCCCAGGGACGAAGCTCTGCTCTTTGGTAAGCTACAAATCTCAACATAATGGAACATGTTACGAGTGGTCCTAATTTGATCTAATGGCTTCTATTTGCAGTTATCGACTGTTTGCATCGTCTTTGGTGACAAGCAGCTTCTGCTCGGCTTTGCACAAATTCACAAATCGACTTGGCTCTTTTAATCAGAGCAAATATCTATTTCTGGCCGATTATGTCTACCGAGTCTGCAATGGCGAGCCATGCATTACACACTTGTCCGACTCTGTCTACCCAATGCTGTGCTCAACTCAACTATTTTTCTTCTCATGGGAAATCATGAGATACGTGAAATTCTAGAGCAATTTCGTCTCTTAACATGAGTGCTGTGCTCGATTTACTGCCGAATTGAGGGACATAATCAATATGACATTTGAGCCACTTCCAATTGGTGCCATAATTGACGGCATAACTTACCATAACGCCCACTTTTCCAGAGTCTCATTTGACCCGATTTGGTCCATTTTCTGGCTGGCTGATAATCCTGCCCCAATAAATTGAACCCATAGTAAACAACTACACTTTTAGTTTGGTTAATTGGTTCGTTTATTTGCCTAAAAAAGCAGGTTCGCTGATTGTTGGTTCAATTGACGATGAATGGCATGGCTTGGTACCATTTGGCACGCAACTCTCTGTGTGGATGTTTTCTATTTGTGCAAAGTGCGTTGTATGGCTATGGATGCAGGTAAATGCTGGCATTTGATTCGTGACACAGCCGCTGACCCAACTGCTTTATCAAATTGCCTTACCTGTATTGCCAAACACTGTCTGAGACCGATCACTGGGCATTAAACATTTTTGCAAGTAGAATTCAAACATCTTATTTCGCCTTTGGCCCGCTTATAGGTTCAACCGAGAATGTTTTTTTACTTCTTTACTTAAGTGGTAATCTAATTTGAAATATTCATATTTGTCACAGAAAGTTTCCATTGCTGTGTGTCTCATCTAATTAACAATATTTGCTTTGTTCGATACATTTGCTTTCCTTCTTCGAATTCTTCGTTGCTTCTAATGTTTTTGTTTGCCTACCTTGCTTTAATTGGAAACACAAATTTAGAATCTATTTAGCTTCCACCAGTTTTGAAAGTTTCAACAGGCCTTGTCTTTGTGTCAAATCACCTATGGCTCTTGTTTGGGCACAGATGTGGTTGTTCTTGGTATTAGATTGGGACAAGCACCAACCGATTACCAGACGGGCTCATATTAATGTTTGCCATATCCCTTGGCTCAATGGCCAATGAATATCACAGTAGTTTGTGTCGCACTCTGAGGCCGTATAGACAACCATTAGACTTCTATATGCAGCCATTAGTTGATTAGTGCTTGCAGTCCCAATTGACAAGAATGGCACATCTTTTTTAATTATTTTCCTTTGACAGACCTCAGCCTTTCTATTGGTCCGATTTGTCCATGTCAGTTCGGTGGGCAACTTGTCAGTAATTAATTAGCAAATTTATTAGTCGATGCTCTAATTTAATGTATTCATTATTATTGCCGTTACTTGTGCTACTGCTTGGAGCGTTGTGTGAGAGTGCACCGAACCCAGCACAATACTGCTGTCTGCACTGGCTTGATTAATTATTATAGATCGCTTCTGATTCGGCCCTTAATGAACATTAATAGAACAACACGACACAATTTGTGCAATGTCAGGGACTAGTCACTAGTGAGCGACTCCATTTTTGGCAGGTTAGCCGACCACTGCTACATGTTTTGCCTGGTCACTGGTCAAGCTACATTATATGTATTTTGCCGATTTAAAATGGCACTCACTGAACCGAACCGACGGCGCAATTTTGGTTGCTTCTCTGTCGATGCAAGCTGCGCCTGACATTTGATTTGCCTCTTCACCAAAGCCAAATTTGCCTTCGATATCTTCAGGAAGCGATTGCAAATGACTTGTGAGGTGAGCTTGGGTCAGCCTATATAGTGCCAGTCTGGCCAATTCACTTTTTTTAGGACCGCTGATTGCAAGGTCAACCTTGGCCGTACACCTTTGCTGTTGGGCGCGTCCGTCCGTCTGCTCACTGACATCTCAATTTTAATTATTCCATCTATCTCTCAATTTTTCCCCTTTCCGCATTGTTTTCTGTCGCTTCTCTAATTCCGTTTGATTTTCGCTTAGTGACGATTCAATCAAACAGAAAGTCTGTTTCGCTGCAACTGCATCTTGTTGGCAACTCCAATTGATTCTCAACCAAAAGGAGGGCCATTTGACTTATTTGAATTGCTTGCTACAGTGAGTTGAGAATCATTGAAGTAAGTAATAATAAATATTTAATGAGTCGAGAATGTTGCATTGATTTAGAACAAAATCAAGATTTATGGCTTAATTCGGTCGATCTATTAGACAAGTTCGGTGTCACTTACTGCACCAGTCAGCCAGTAGAACTGGCTTAATTATATTTCCGGTTCAGATGGGCCATTTGGTTTGCGTTTCAGCTAGTTTCTCTGTTCTTCTAACACTGACTGAGTGCCTTTCCAATCGAATCTCTCTGGGAATTGGAGCTCACAAATAAATGGCAGTAAGGATGCGTTTTTCAATGCAAATTGATTGTGCTCACTGTAGACTTCTTTTAATTATTGCTTTTATATTTGCCCATTGTGTCGTTATTGCTTTCTGGTGACTTTAAAGACTTGAGTTTTTTTCGGGTTAGCTACTGCTTAATTTGCCTGGCCCAGTGAGCCATCCGAACAAGCGTTATTATTAATAGAGTGATGCACTTGGTGGCCTGCAAGTTTAACTCGGCCCGAGTAAATACGTGCTTGTACTGGCGCCTAAGTGCCTCTGCCAGTGACCACTCCGGACTGCACACTCGCAATAACACTGCTCCTCGGCATTGCACCTTGTGTATTTGTGTATCTGCAGCATCATTCTACCTGTACCGCTGCAATCCAGTTAGAATCAGTCAATTATAAAAAAAAACTTCTAGTGGAGCATGTTCCAGCTCATTTAAATGGTCCATTTTGTTGTCGGTCTGCACAAACAAACAAAAATACAAAATCGGCGCCATAGCAAGGCATAATTTATTTACGCTTTGGTTTGATTAAAAAATTGCTAACGCAAAGCAGAAAATTGAAGGCATCAATTTTTAAATGCACAGACCTGCCTATTGCAGTTGCCCAAGTGGCCCTCTCAGTGGCACTGAGCCATTCAATTGTTTATTCCATTTGGGCTAATGTATTCTCTGTCTAGCTGATGGACTCGTTTGGTAATTTGCATTTTTATGACTCGACCACCGATAGATACAACCAAAGCACACAACAGTGAGTGATAAACTTTTAATAAATTGTCAATTATTGTAATCGAACAATATTGCTTTGATCGGACCGTCTTTTGCCTTCAATGGTTCGATTCTTTGAATTTCTTGTTTGCAGAAATGCTTTTAGCGGGCCACTTTGCTTGCAAGCAAACTCGATGTATTGAAATTAGTTTCTAATTAAATTAGACTGCCACCGAAATATATTTAAATTAGCGATTGTCTTGGCTTGTTTGGCCAAATCGACTTGTGCGATGGCTGCATTGGCTGATGGCTCTATTGCTTGGTCCCACTCGGTTTGCCTTTATTTGCCTTCGCCGATATGAATATTTTAATCGGCTTCTGTTGCACGCTTTAAACGGCTGCTTAATATTATTGCCATGCATGTTGGCAGTGGGACTGAGGGCACCAGTCGAGTGACTACATTAAACTGCCACCGCTCTGGCTAATATAAAAGTCGATCATTTGTTCTGTTCAACAATCGGGTGCGTTTTGTTTTGATAACTGGTGAAAGATGAGTGATGAATGGTGATAAATGGCACGCTTGTCAGATGACGCCTTCAGTTGACAAAGGAAATTAAAGTGGCAACAAGAGAATCGACCGAGCTGGCCAAGCCAGCAGTACACTGCACAATGTAACTTGTCCGTTGGCGACATCGAGAATCGCTCACAAGCCAACAAGCAAATAAGCCAACAAGCTCGCAAGCTGGTGGCAATTTATTTATTTATCTTTTCAATTTGTGCTTCGGGCTCGG
Organism: Rhizoglyphus robini; assembly: GCA_023373905.1. Lineage (NCBI taxonomy): Eukaryota > Metazoa > Arthropoda > Arachnida > Sarcoptiformes > Acaridae > Rhizoglyphus > Rhizoglyphus robini. The sequence continues at coordinate 3,115,361 of JAKIJQ010000001.1, read as the reverse complement.
CGGCTGAAAGTAACTCACTTGTGGGCAAGTGGTCCACTGTGAGAGTTGTCGCACTTGCAGTATGGCACACGTACGTTCGCTCGCAAAGTGACAGGCCCGCCGAGCCAGCAATGAATACTTAACACCACTTCCATCACGCAATCCATTCGGTAATGTTCGATCTCTAATGGCTCACTTTCTCTCTGCTCCTGTGCATTTGAGCATTAAACTGATCAGACAAAGACCTGTCGTATTGCTTGAATGGGTGGTCGGAGATGATTGCTACTGAATTAATTCATCATTGATATAGTACCGTTGGATAACAATACTATTGTAAAAATTCCAATTATCTCTTTGCCCATCACAACTTTTGGATGTCATGTTTTCTGATGTGTTATTTATCTTTACCAATCACATATACTGGCAATTCGGTGCTAATCATTGGTATCTCATAAGATATCCACTGATGAGCTTCTTCTGGCTACCATATTGCCTTTGTACCGCAATGCAATTCCAATGCCGCTTGAATGACTGATACAACCCGCGTCGAGTGTTGTTTATATTAGCAGTTCTGAAATTGACTTGTCACGACAAACACAATTGGAGAGATGCTGTTTCTGTGACCAATGTGTCGATTTTTACTAGAATATGGCTTCAGTGGGAGAAGTATATTTGCAACTATCCAATAAAGCAAGAGCGAGGTATCTTTTGAAAGTTCCCGAAAAAGTTGTTTTGTGTTTACTCCAGTGCCTAATTGCGAACTAAAACCTCTTCACGTTCCTGGAACTAAATCCGATTGGCCAGAACAAACTTTCACAGCCGTGATCTTCATGCAGCCCGATCTTCTTTTTCTGTTAAATCTAAATTTGCAATACAGATTGGGAATTGACTGAAATTATTTCGACAGTGCTGTGCATTATGTAAGCCTGTTACAGTTTTCAGGCATCGATGGAAATGTGAATATTGATTGTAATGCCAAAATAATTGTCAAATATTTTCCAATAACATGTTCACTCCTTCGTACATAATACCATCACAAGCTATTTAAAATAGTAACGTTGCTAAAGGATCACATGGGGATATCTTTAATGATCCTAATTGTTCTAGATATTATTAGTTATTCAATTTTTATCCTAACAATCACTCGAGGCAGTATAATAAATTGTCACTCGGTATCTCCACCATTATGAGTCAGTGAACCCTTTTAAAGTGTATTTTCCACTCAATTGGAACTGTCCTCAGAAGTCTTCTCTCCGGCTATTTGTGCAGGGCAGTGGCCAAATTTTTCTTTTATTTTGTTGGCACCAGAAATTCGCTTGTTTTGTACTTGAGGAGCGATCCATCACAACAATCGACATGAATTTGTTGTGCTCCCAGGCAGACAATAATTGATAAATGCCATTAATTAGTATTAGCCCTCAATGAAGTGCTGCTCGTAATCAAGCAACGCTTTGGCAATAGTCAATTGATAAGAGGCTTACAAGTTTGGCAAACGATGTTCGCTCTCCTAATCGACTTTTGCCTGATTCTGATGGCCAACGAACAAGACAAAGTGGGTCACAGAGGGATTGAGTCAATTAGCTAGTGGTAATGCCATCTTAATTATGTGCCTCCCAATCAAGACCATTTGGTTTCGGTAATTGTCCCGTTCAATCGAGTCCTCTCATTTACCGCTTGACGGACATACTTGTGCTACTGAGCACTCCAATTATTCGGTCCGGACAAGAAAGGTAATCCTTGCCGAAATTGAATGGAAACTGACAAAATGCAACAAACGGCGATCGATTCCGGTGGACATATCTGTGAGACAATTCCTCCGAGAAAAGACTTGCACAATGTAGCAATCGATGCTAATGTACCAATGGAGATGGCCATAGAAGCACTCACTATAGTGCACTCATTTGCCGCTTGTGGAGGCAATAATTGCTTCAATTTTGTTCGACCACCCAAGCAAAGATGTATGCCTTCCCATTTGGCCAGGCCCCGTCGAATGCGAACGAATGTCTTCAATCTAACCGGACTGCCAGATTGGCTTCCTAAGCCCGACTAATTGCACGAGCACATTCGGGAGGAGATCATTTGACTGAACATCCATATGCTCGTGGGTCTCATTTGAATAGTGAGACCGAGCTGGTTCATATTGCCCGCCATATAACCAATGCCAAGTGATGCATCCCGGACAGGACATTTCATTAATTAACTAATTTGCCGCTGTACATGCATTGACAAATCATAAAGTATCATCATTATGGCTTTAATTATAAAGTGGTCATTGTAAGTCAAACGATGACTCAGCCAACCGGGTGGACAATTCGATGGTTAATTGCGACCAACCATCGTTGTAATTGCTTGATCCGTATAAATTGCACACGCAGCAGTGCAAACATTTCTAATATCGTTGGTCTCTGGATTAAACCATCCGAGTATAGTGCCAGAGTGTGAGCTTGACAGTGACTAGCGGCCACAATAGCCTCTATCATTCATTAACCCTATGACTACTCGTACATTGACAATTTGGCCAATTTGCTTATGTCTGGCACTTGTGATTTCTTAGATAATCGAGTCTTCCACAATTGACAAGCGGCCGACTTGCATTATCTAATTTGTCTTGTCGTGCTGCTGTGGAAATTAAAATATTACTGCTTGCATGTTGTCCAGAACTGCTTAATTACAGAGTGCTTTGTGCTCCACTTCAATGCAATATAATTAAAAGCAGTCAGTATTGAGTGACAGTTGACAATTTGCATTGACGTTCGCTTGGTGGTTCGTCGGCTCGAAGCTCGGTTTGTTCGTGGCTCTCTTTATCTCCGATTCAATAGCCACAGACAGTGAGGCATCAGCCGAATTAACCCCAAACCGACCAACAGCGGAATGTTTAATTAAAGCGACAGTTCTTTCGCATAAAGATACATTCTATCAGTAGCACTTTGTTGTCCACACAATCACCAGCGGACAGTTTATTTTCTATATGTATTCTTGTGGTGTCGAAGTTATCACCATCGTTCGGAGGTGTCATTCCATACATTTGTTGTAATTGACTGTCTATTAAAGTGCTGAACTTCTGGATAGGCACTAACTTGGCCTGGGAGCATAATAACCGCCATAACATGCACCGATGGCAGATTGGGCTCGATGATTGATTGCAAATAAAGTGTGCTCAATCCGATAGATGAATTGGTTGCCTTGCTTCGCAACACAACACACCAAATTAAGTCCTTCACTATCGTAGACTTTGATCAAAGGCCATTCACAATTGCAATTGATGGTTGCTTTTGAGGCCAACAGTGGCCAATACTAAAGTATGCTTATTTGGAAAAGAACTTTCGAATAATTGAGAGATGAACTGCAAGCAGAACGGTGCCAATCACGGCTAGTTATTGCCACTGGCTCCCAATCATTGGGACCCAATGACACAGTGAACTTGATTAGCCTTATCGTGTCTGTTGCCTTCGTTTTGAGGATGCTGCAATGCCATTCGGAAAACACGAATCGGCCTGCCTGGTTTATTATCTCCGACCAAGCAAGACATTCCTGTGGATATTTGCCGAGAAGTCGAGGCTTGAGAGGCAAATTGCTTTACTAGTAGTGAGCTCACTGTGCCAATGGAGACACCGGGATTTTCCATTTTAATTTAGCTCGATCGAACCCAAAGGTAAAGCAATTTGAATGTAATTGTAATTAAAACATATACATTAGGGCAACTTATTGTTGCCATCGACATCGACCCACTTTCTTTCTCGGCCGACCGGGCAACATTGCCAGCAAGTTGGTTCAAAGGCCAGTAAGTTACTGGCAGTAACCAAGCGCATTTGATTGAATCGGGTCACCATCTAGAACAATTCATTATTTAATCTTAAATTAGATTTGCATTTGATTTGAAATTGAATTTTCTATTCGGCATTTTGTCTTTGGCACGTTTGTCTGGAACAAGTGGACCAAATCTATTTGAATAAGTCTTGCAAGCAATGTTAAAATTGTATTATTCAAAGTTGGTTCAACAAAGCCAGTTGGCGGCATTGCTTGTATGATTAGGGTTGACTTTTTTTTGTCTGCCTGTTCCAATTTGTTTGTTTGCACAAGCTGACTAACGTTTCTCTAATTTGGTTGATTAGTGCCCGACACAGTCGGCAATGAGTCGGACTAAGTGTTGCGCGCCACAATATCAATCATTTGTTGCTATAGAAAGGTCAAATGAGACTTTCCAATTTTGCTTGAACACTGAAAGATCCAGTAGTCCATTGATGTGGTAATAATTTGCCAATGTGTCAAGAAACTCTCCGAGTAATTGAATTGTGCCTCATATAATTTATTCGAAACAAATTATTTTTGATTTGTGTTTGGAAATTTACAAATTTAATTTTCCTCAAAAATGCAGTTGCCAGGTTTCTGCTAATGCAATGGTTGACGATGTTGAATAGATTGCCGATAGATTGTGCTCAACAAGGAGTTGATATTTCCTCGTAGGACATGCTGCGAGATTGATATTCGCTTTGGCTCGGATGTCAGCACATTTGCTTTGTACGAAACTCGATATCCCATTGCTTGTGTAAATTGATTTCATTCCTCTAAAATTGTTTTCGGATACTACAACAACCTCCTGTAACTGGTCCACTGATGTTACACATCTTATGATAAGGCATTGTCCACTTTACTAATTTCATGGTCATGTGTTCTAATTGCTAATAATTTGTGTTTTGCTAGAATCTGTGTTGTCCTGTAACACTATTGCTTCATCAATCAAGCAATTAGTGTCTCGGCTCCAGTGACTCCAAATTAACCTCACAAAATTCTCAATGAAAGAAAAAATGAATTTCCACTGATGGTCAGTGGCACAAACGTACTGACTGTATTGTGTACATTTGAATGTTCAACGGCTAATGCAATTAACATAGTAAACCGAGTTAGCCAGAGTGTTTACCTAAGAATGTTTACCTAAGCATAAGTTTTATTTCGAGTCATTGATCCACTGTGTCTCCTTCAGGATCACAGTATCCACTTTTCAACTTGAGTTTGCGTTCGTTAATGAGTTATCGTAGCTGGAAGATGGTCGGTCTAAAAGTGTACTGCGGCCCAGTAATAATCCGAATTAAATTAGTTTCGTTTGGAAAGGTTTCCACTGGCCTGTAATCATCTAATGCACCTGTTTGCGCTAATTCAATAATGTAAACTTTAAATTAAATATCTTCTGCGATTGTGCGTCGCAAATGATCATAGATCGTCGGACTATTAGAAGGATTCTATTGATGTGGCTGAGGACAAGTCCAGGAAGGCAGGATTGGCCCATTTGCTTGAAAGGAAATAATGTCGCCTTTGTTGCTTTAATTTTAATTTTATTTTATTAAATCAATTCGCGGTGTTTATGTTGGATCACTTTGATCGGTTAGCAGTTGTGCCGAGCCTCGGTACGACTCAATTCGACTGCACATCAAACTTACCGTCGCCGTTCAGAAAAGATGGAAAGTTCTGCAAATAACTTTCTCCTGGCAGAGGCAGAGGAGCATGAAAAAATTTGTCTGTCGCGCTAAACGGTATGGGAAAGAGTGTGTGTTCGATTGTAAATCACCACTAATGGACTCCTATATGTTTCCTTTCACGGACTCGTGTGCCCTTCGCCGTGTTGCCTCATTATCAGATAGAAATAAACGGCAAGCCAAGGGAAAACAATGGTGCCAAAGTGGAACAGCAAAGCACATGATATCTGTGAATGGCGTTTAAAATACATAAACCAGCGAGATATAAGATTTGTCCAAACAGAGAGTCTAAATAGCTTTGTCGGTTGCCTTATTTGTGCGCTTCAATTTGCTGCGCCACTAGCCTCGAATAAATACATCTCCATGCATCCAGTTCGGTTCTAACGCGGCTCGCCCAACAATGTCCGTTTCTCAGCTATGGTCTGTCTGTGAAGGCCTTATCGGACCGACGTTGCCATCGAATGTTTTAACAAATGTGCCAATTGACAATTGTAAATGGTTTCCAACTTGTGACGATTATTGCTGTTGCTGGCTATTACTACTTATAGTTTCACATTTGACCAATTAGGACTGTTTCTTCAGAATTTGCACTCTTTCCAATTAGACGACATATTTGCGAGATCATTTCATAATGTCCGCACTAATGTTTCCATTCGAATGTCAAGTTGTCATTGAACATTGAACTCACTCCAGACCAAATATGACTTGTTCGGGTCACTCGGACAGTGGACAGAGCGGACAGAGTTGGTGGACGGTCACCAAAAGCCATTGCTCACTGGTCGGTTCATATTTGTTTAATTGGTTTAAGATGGAGCACCAAGTAGCATTCACTTTTCTCGATGAGTTGGTAGGGCACAGCAAAAGTGACCATAACAAACAAAACACGGCCCGAGCAAGATCGATCATAGTGAGTGATGCAATGAATCAATAATTGATGGTTGATCCGGTTAATTAATCTGTTTTGACAATGCAAGATCGATTGGGCACAATTCGATTGAGGAATGAGTCTGCATGGCCCTGATCACTGGTCAAATATTACATAAACAATCATTAGCATCAAACTTTAATGAAACCATTGAGCGGACATTGTAAATCAACGCGATTGAGAGTAAAGTAAAGGTTGCCATTCGCAAGGTGCCATTTCGTTGACGTTTCGCAAGAAGAATTGCCATTTGTGTGCTTTATTGCACATTTCGTTGCTGTACGCTTTCTAATTGCCATTCTTTGGGTTGAGCACTGCCTCAAGAATATTTATCATGTTGCACTGGGCCATTGACTGCGCCACAAATGCCTTCCCGCCAACACTGGCGATCGTGAAATGTAGACTTTAGAGGCAATTGGACAGAAAGCAAGTTAACTTAACTCAGCCCTCTTTCCCACTTGGACTCAACTTGCGGCGAACAAGAAAGCCACAAATACGAAAAGCACTGAAAGCGATAATAGAAATATGTAATCTATTATATATTACTGCTCGGTGGCTATGTCAGTTGGCGCTGTACGATCGGCACCGAAGCTGTTCTGCCTGGCCATTCCATATTTACCAGTCCAATATATATTCATTTGCACCAAGAATGACATTTATTATAAGATTATTACGCACACCGACACAAAAGTGCTACTGAACGCGATCATTACTACATTGCCTCATTGAGACCCTCTGTATTAGAGTTCTTTGTCCTCCACTAGCACCAAGTGAAAACACCTTGGCAGTGCAAGTCCCACAAAGGGACCACTTCCTTGCCGACACAGGTGCTTGCTTCCTAAGGGTTAGATAGCGTGTTAGCTAACTCAAACTGGACACAAGAAATCGTGCGTCTGTAAGGTGCTTGTGGGGATCATGTCTGATACTATCTGTACATAAACTTGCTTGATCACACATCGGCAGACGTGTCATTTGCATGTGATATGTCTTTTGTTGAGACACTTTGTAATGATTATTAATTACAAGTCTGGTCACAGGAGGCTCTCCTGTATGAATCATTATAATGGTAATTGATTTGGGTGACGATGTTCGTTTATTAGCGCCCGATCGTGTTGACAATTGCTATTGTGTGGTGTTGGCTGATTAATGGCTATTCACTATTGATAAATATGGTCACGCTTATGAACCATTGGAGCCTGCAATATTGGCTCGATCAATTCATTAGGCCTCTTGTCTCGGTGGCATTCTTGTTTAATTACAAAGATCACTCGTTCTTGAACGGTGTGAGGTATCCCATACGATAGTGCCTTGTCCTCTCATTATTGCCACTCTCACACTCACTCGATCACTCCTTCCCGATGGCAATTTCATCTGAAGCGTTCTTATTTGCATGCATAATTGTGCCCTAGCCTTTCAGTGAGTATTTGATGTTGAAGCGATGCTCACTCGAATTAACATCTCGATTTGGTTTGATTTAATTTGGACCTGTACAGTGTACACTGTACACAGTACTCCATATCAAACATGTTCCAAGCCATTTGGCCCAAGATCACTTTGCTTGGTTGCAATGGCAGCAAACCAGGCTAACTGCCCGATATGCAAAGGCCCGTCTAATAATGTTGTACATTCTAATTTATCCAAACGGAACATTTCCATTTTATCCATTCGGTCCGATTTATGACTATGTTAGCAATTTTTAATATTTTCTATAACTTTTGATACATTTTCAATTATTCAATCTAATTCGTAGGAAATTTGCTATAATATACAAGATTGGATCGACTCGCTGCCATCCATTTGAAAACTAACGGTCCAATTGAGAGTGCGGCAAAATTAGATTTGGCCACGAAGTGAGCATCGACAAGCACAGACAGACATAAGGCAAAGAGCATAGACGCTATTGGGGCGCCAATCGGCACGATTCATTAGTAGCGCCCAATGCAACTGATCGAGACCTGATTGGGACGATAAGAGACTTGTGATGTTTTTGAGCAAGGCCTGTCTGGCGCAACATCCTCAACGAACATATGCTGGTGCCATTTGCCATTAGTTATCTATTTCGATTATTGATGACATTATTTGTATCGCTATGATTGCATTGGGCCAACAATCTCTGTTCGAAGCACAAATTAGCATCAATAAATTACTTCAACTTTAAAGGAACGATTGGCACTGGTGGAGCGAATGTCGATAATTATTGTGTTCGCTTGAATTGAATTCGATATTGAGAATCGTTCTGTTTTGCTTGTATTTTGCATTTGCCAGTCGATTGCCATTTGTGGTATGTTGGGACGATGTTGCTCACGGATGTGATGCCACCGTTGCCCACCGAACCACCGAACACTAAATTACCGATCTTCCGTACAGTGTGGCTTTACTGCTAAGTCAGTGGTCCTGCTGACACCGTGCATCATGCACGGTGCATGCGAGTACATAGACATACACTGACTAGTATATATAGCCAACTAATGCTGATTCTGTTAGCATCAATTGGCATATATAGAGCGTTTCTGGTGAAAAGTACAATAGCTTGACAAGATGGGCTGCATCCTTTCGGTGATGCCGAGTCAAGGCACCCTCTAGCGCGAAATTGGCCGACCATTTCATTAAACTATATGTCTTGCGACGAGAATGTCGACCACTTCACTCCTGTTGTGCTCGTACAATTTGCAAACGCAACTTAGATTGCGCTAAGCTCACCAAATGACCGAACACCTGAAATGAGTGCATAGCCAAGAGCGGCCAATCGAAATCGAACCTATTTGTTGGTTGTTTTCCCTCCTCCACAACTGCTTCCACCGACATCCACAACTTGGCCTTCCAGTGGATATCTAGTATTGTTGCTCGATGCACGGCATAGAATTAATTTCAAATCTATTTCATTCGCGTTTGATTGTGAACACATTTGAATCATATCGTGTCCGTTGGCTCTGCCGTCACTGAGAAAATCTAACAGATCGATGCCCACTAACTGATGGATTCTTTCCGTGATTAATCTGTGCGCCTGCTGCAACATTGCAACCGGTCGCTCGGCGTTGGACAATAATTGTCAATGCTGCTTTGTTTATTTGTTTGTGTTGGCGATTTGGCCCAGTATGGCAGTTATGCGCGCCACTTATCCTTTGAACGGGACTCAACCTTGCGCCATTTGATCGCTCAGACCGTGGCTGGCAAGCATCCCGGCCACTTGTGTTCTCTTATTCGACAATGAAATTGGACTAAGCGCCTTGCTGGCCACTTCACCACCTGACGACAAACTATTTCCTTCCCAGTGCATTATTTCCTATTTGGACGAGTCTTGTCTGCTCACTTCACATTTACTTGCTCTGCATTGTTCTTAAGCAAACCATCCCACTTCACCAAACTTCACCAAAGTACGTAACAGAACGTGCCATTCGACTCATTAGAGGTCTAATTATTTAAATGAGACAAAGAAAACAAAATGTGCATGCCTTTGGATGCTAAGAAATAACAAAATTAATTTGCAATTATTTCCAATGTATAAACTAAATTTTCTTCAGGAACTTGACAATATTCATTAGACTAAAAGATCTTTTTTTGCTTAATTCTCATTATAAAAAATTGTAATTGCAAATTGTATTCAGACTCTTGCTCTCCGATTTCAGTTTTAGTTGAGTCGCAATTGTCTGCCAATTTTAGGCAACTAAATTGTATATAATTGTGCAAGCGCAAAAGAATGGGGAAACAATGCTAATCGATCACTAATTAATTCCACAGGACTATGGGAACGACGGGACGATTCGGAGGTGGTGGTCATGGCTTGACGGGCCCCAAACACATCTGTAAGTGAATGAAATTTGGTTGTCTTGTAGTGAAGCAAACAGTTGCCTGCTTCTGTTCACTTCTATGTTCACTGCCTCTCTGGCCGCATTCCCTTGCGAGGAGGCCCGAAGTGAGCTTGAGAATTGGCCCATACACGAATGTCACGATCAACGAGCGCATGAATCCCTTGTACGGCACTGTTGGGACTTGTTTCTCACTCACTCTGCTGATCAAACTTTCATTTAGAAAATGACTTCTCTCGATAATTCATAATTCATTGCCCTGTCGAGTCAATAACTGTAACACATTATATCTCTGGACTCTCCTAACTGGACTTGTTTCAATATTTCAATAATTCACCAATTTGTTCACAGACAGACAGTCTGGCAAGCAGGCAAGGGTCGCAATTTGTGTATTTTCGTTGAAGGGCAAGAATGCAAGCAAGCAAGAATGAGACATCAAGATGATTGTAAATAAAACAGGCAAGGGTAGTAAAATCAATGCAGGCAAGTTTCAATTGATCCATCCAAGTCTGTAGCAAGCTAGACAGACAGACAGACAAGTTTGTCTCATTTGTTTTCTTGTTTAATTTAAATTTCAAATTAAATTCTCTGTCGTCCTTGTTTTGTAGCATCGGGACTTGCGCTAATTTAAGTCTTTCTGCAGTGAGTTGTGTCTTACCAGTTGTGAATTGTCAGTTGTGTTGTGTTGTGATGCAGCAACTGCAGCCGGCAGTTATCGCCGAGTGCATGAATGTCGATTTGGCAGATCATTGCACAGCAAGGAGTAAAGCGCTTCTTTTATTTGCTCAGCAGTTGAATTGGTCTCGATTAACTGTTTCTGACAATTGTCGGTGCAGTAATTAATTGCCATTAGCTCGATAGCAACTTGGAGCATTCGATTGTGCGGGCAGACAAACTTAGAACGGGATTAATTCTCACTATCAAACTGCAGAATCAAAGTGCAAAACCCCATATACTAACACAGTGGTACTTAGGTCCAGTGAAGACGTGACAATATGCCGAAATGTCTCTTGAAATATCCCTTATATACATTGCATTGCTTTCAGACAATGTATCTAACTATACATTCGCATATGTCATCCAGTGTTGAGTGTATATGTTGGCACATATTAATTGTAATAGTCATAGTAATTCGATAATTTTATTGACAATTTTCTAACTTGTCGATGTGCATTTGTATCATGCCTAATCCTTTCACTAATTGATTACTCTGACCAAATAGTGTAACACAAGGCACAACAAAATAAACCAATTCATCGTTTTTGAACATTCGTTCAACCACGGAGACAAACTTGTAAGCAAACAGCGATCAGTGAGAAGAATCAATGGTCCGCCTAGTGGATTGTTTTGTTTGTTCTATTTGTCGTTGGTTTTCACTCATTTGCTGTCGGCTTTACCAATTCAAATTGGCAATTGGCATTTGCGTAGCGGAATATATATTAGTGAGTTGAGCTGCCGTTCATCGGTGAGTGAACGCATAGGTATCGATCTTGACAGTGCTAGTACTGGTTACGTCTGGCTTTCGGCAAAAGTTGCCTTTGCTTATTTGCTGTAAAATTTGCCACTTTAAGTGAGTAAATATTATTGCCATTTGCTTATTCATCGCCCTTATCAAATGGCACAACTCGTAAATGTTATTCAATAAATCGATAATGTTTATTCGATTTTATTAGAAAATTCTTTTCAATCACATGACAAGCTTGTCTCTTTGTACCACAATGTAAAGAGTGAACGGTCTAGCGATAATTGACAATTTCACCAAAGGCAAAGGCAATTGCAATTAAATACAAATATATTAATCTGTAATTGAATCAAACTTTCGATTCGGTTGACCGATTTGAATCACAAAGCCTCGGTCAATGTGTATCGATTGCATTGACCAGTGGGCTCACGGTTCAATCGATTGTATGTTGTGGACATATGTTCATTCGGTGACCAGTGGCCAGTAGTCATTAATCGCGTCACATTTATATAATTGTACTTTTTCTCTGCCATCTAGTTTGTTTTAAATATAAATACAAATATTTATTGACACTAATATACATTAATAACTGACAGTGCAGTTGGATCGGGCCGAGTTTGATTAATTTACTTTGTATCTCAAATTAGACCATTTAAGTTCGATAAGGCAATGGCAAGTGTACAATTGTGTTTAAACACGAACACAAAGACAAACGCACACAAACAATTGGAACACACAGACAACTGACATTTCCCTTATTGGTAAATAATACGGAACAATCGAGTGGCGAGCTTTGTGTCTGGCAATTTATTATATTACATTTCGATCCGAGTCGATACTGACACAAACCAAGCAGAGACTGGGCTGAGCTCACTTGCCTGTCACAACGATGTTGTCCCATTTATTGCCAATTAGTGCTCACTGTCACATAGTGGCAAAATATATTTTATTTATCGACAATCAAGTCGTTCATAAGCAGCAATTCCCCCTTACGTAATGTTGTATAACAGGAGCTAAGTGCACAATTGTACAAGTCTAGTCTTGACATGACACAATCTGCATTGGGTCATAGTAATCGGTAATAAAGATGTGCTGTGTTTTGTCACTGCATTGCCATTGTTCCCAGTCACCTTGCTTCAACAAGTCGTGCATTTATCGAGAAGATACACCAAACGAGACAGGCTCACCGAGTACTTCTGCTTAGGCACAGATATGGCCAATTGATGTAGTGATTAATGTCTTTTTAAATTGCCTTTAGTCAACTCCACTGCTGTGCTTTTGCACACTAAGCATTCTTGTCGAGTAGGAAACTCGATTTTTGCAAAGTGCACACTCACTGGTCGGACACATCGATCGAGCACCGTTTGATCGAGTACATGGCCACCTAATTATCCAATCGATGGCAATTGTTTGTGCACTAATTTGAATAATTTACCAATTCCCAAGCAAACACACACCCGGGCACACGCTCATCACAATCTCCACTGTGATGAATTCTGCGCCTTCATTAGGAGTCATTTAGATTTGTTTCCTTTCTCCTGTTATGTAAGTGTAATTGATGAACTCTCAAGCACACTTCATTGTGTGATAAATTCAATTTGGCCAATCTAATAACACGGCTTTGGTTTGTGGAAGAGTGACTGCAGTAGATGGTAGAGCCGATAAGGCACAGCATGCACAACTGGTCAGGTTTGTAAACAATGCCTTTCGTTTTTATTTGTTCATTTAGTGGATTATCTCCGAGTTAGAAATGAGAGTGCGCCCAGGCCAGCAAACATTTCCATTTGACCACACGCAAAGAGCTCAAGCCAGACTGCAGATTACTTACACCGATTGCTGTCGGCCTGAGACAAAGTCGACTCGTTGATTTGGCGAATCCTTCCGTGGATGGATCGATCAATTATTAATGGATTGAGGTGGCACTTTCGCTCGCGATTCCAGATTTCAAACGAGATACCACATTGGCCAATCGTATCCACTAATGTGCCTGATTAATGTGCCAATAATAATTATGGCAATCATTACCGCTCTGATTCTGACAGCTTAGAGAATGGCACCGAGACGGCGTGCTCGTGCCGATGTTAATGTTAAGTTGGACGATGATGGCAAATCTATTAGCACGATTAATGAACTTTGCTATGAGAAGGTCCAATTTTGAACTCTTCCAACCAATTGCCGCCAAATTGGTCCCACCGATTTGACTTCTTTGTCCAGTGCGCACAATGCCAATGGAACGTACTAATGGCAATGGCAATAGTAATGATCGTGTGAGATTAATTAGAACGGAAGCGAATTTGAATGAATTGTACAGTGGTAAGACGCAACTTGTGTGCCAGTGAATATTGTGGCCCAATGGATGCTTCTTCGACGTGTCCTCAACCAAATTGGGCTCAACCAACTTTTAATGGGATCAGAGGGCCAGAGATGCTGCAATGCGTGCAAAATGGCTTGGCACACTTTTTGCTGGCCACTGGCTCGGTATAATTTGGTGCACCAGAGAATTAATTTCCACTACAAATGAGGCGTCTTCATGTTTGAAATTTAATTAAGTGCCGCATAATGGAGTGGCGATTGTGCTGGGGACTAAGCTACCAAAGCCTCTGCTCCATCCATCAATGTAGTGTCGTTTCATAAATATTTACGAACAAAACGACACCAAACTTGAACCCTTCCTTGTGCTTGCTGTTGTCCTTCACTGATCCGTTAATTGTCTGCTGAAGCATCATTTGCCAGCCCAAATCAAGCCCGCCAAAGGATTGGTACGGACAATTCGGCCTCGAATAGACAAATTCGCTCACACGCAACCGAGTGGGAATTTATTATTGTCTGTCACATTCCATTCACAATTCAGAACTATCGCATTCGACTCCATTCGCTACAAATACATTCAAATAAATGTGAGCGATTTGACTCATGAATGAATGTTTACTCTTGTTTGCATTCTTCATACAACTGGTACCTTAGAAATGCCATTTGCTATGGCTATAGCCATTATTGTTATAACACTCCAACATTAACTGAGTCCATGCATGCAAACATTGAAGTGCCTACGTGGCGAGTGGAAATTTCAATTGCCCACAAACCAATTTTGTCTTTACGCGAACTCATCCCCGATGACATAGAGTCTACATAGAGTGTATGTGCATTGTCGAGTGTTGGCCAAGTGTGGTCTTATAGTCTTACCATGCAAATGTAATTATCGTTATTCCGTACAATTTAAACTTGTCCAAGGTAAGTTTTGTGTTCACTCTACTAAAGAAAAGCGCAAAACTAGGTTTCATTGCCACCTTAGTCTCATTACCTCTAAGGAGAATGTCAGTCTAACAAGACTTAAAGTTAAAGTTAGTCTACCTATGAGGCAGTAATTTGTGCTCGAGTGTTTATGGACACTTTGCTCCGTGTAGGTTTAATTGAAATTGCATGCTTGGGTTTGTTGAAACTTTAAATTGCTAACCGCTTTCATAATGGCCCAAGTATCTAATTTATCTGGTTCAGTCAATTAATTATTAATCAAGACTTACCAAAATAGTAATAAATCGGAATTAGTTTACAATTAATTTTAAACGATTGTTGATTCTTTTCGCCCTGATCATATCTCTTGTGCTATCTCGTTAATTCATGTTTTGTATAGTTTAGCATTGTACAAGATAAGGCTTCAAATATGGAATCAACTTTGGAATATTTTCAATTGCCAGCATTGCTTGAAATTACTCGCATGATTCACTGAGCGGCTGAACATTCGACTGGCTAAGTTGGACACTAGTTTCTAGTACACTAGTACACTAAGTAAGACCGATGCCCTACCAAATAATTCGTTATATGCCGAGCCAATTTACATTTATTGATGACTTCCGAGACAAACTACACCAAGTCGGCAAATTCGTCTTAATGACCACTTCGGTGTCCAGTGGAATCAGTCTTTAATTATCCCCTAAAAGTGAATTCTATGTTGATCTCCCTCCACGGACTTTCTGTTCACACTTCATGGAGATAGTAGTTTGACTGAGACTGTCGTCAATATTGCGCAATTCAATGGGCACCAATTGATGTGCGATGCATGCTTCGTTCAATCTGACTTGCCTTGTTCGTTTGCTTACAATCGGCAATCGCCTCTGCGGAACCATGAGACGAGCCGAAATTTTGCTCCTTTGTCTCTGAAATGGCTAATTAAAATTGGTACGATCTGCATGCAGACGGCAATATTTCCATATAGATCTGACAATATATATTAATTGGCTGTTAGTGCCGCCAAAGTGAAAAGGCAAATTCAAATAGCGACACATTGTTGGTGCAATGGGCCCGACTCCGACGCGGTGGGCCACTTTTAGTTTGTTATCGCAAGTGATTAGGCCTCTAATTATGATGCCCATTCTTACTAATGAGATTGGCACTTTTATCAAACAAAAATTCAACTTGATTTCCCTGCCTCTTATATTGCGACTATTGCTGTAGTCATGAGACTTAACTGGGCTAATTAGCAAGAAGCGGCAGTTAATTTAAATGAAGCAATTTCTAAGCCTCTCTCTCTCTCTCTCTCTCTCTCTCTTTCTCTTAGTGCTAGTAACCTTTGCCTTCCTATCACTGAGCACATTCGGTTTGTTGTCATTTACTTTAATACAAGATAATACTAAGCAATCGATAGCTTTTACTTGTACTATTGCATCTTGTTGCGATACTGTTTGAACATAGTTGGAATTTGAAAACATTCGATGAAAATGCATCAATTAGTCCGGCAATGGTCGACTGACAAACATAGCATTTGTTGAGTCTGCCGCCAAAATTTATGATCATTCTTATTAACGACTTGTTATCAGTCAAATGGTTAAATGTGACAAGCAAACTGAACACTACTAGCTGTTGTTGTCAGTGTTTTGACATTTGTTCCACATGGCCATTTGGCGTGCCAGGCCATATCAAGCTATACAATGGACTCAGTTATGGAGGTCCAACTTTGCAATTGTTTTCTTCTGGTCTATGTTTGTTTAATTTAGTTGAAAATTATGTGCACTCTTGGAGAAGTCGACTTGGTGTAAACTTTCGAATGGACTCAATTAAGACAAATGTCGTGTTCGTTATCGGTGGATGTTGCGTTTTACAATTTGCGATGTCACACTGGGCAAGTCGAATTTCTAATGGACAGCTAATTTATATTTGTGTCTGTCACTCAGTGTTCTGGCCTATTTCCACTTGGAAATTAATTATTCCACAGACTACTAGGTACAAGGCAAAGTGAGTGTACTGCAGTGCATCACACCAGTTAGTGCACTATGTGCTGCTAATCTTCCTTAATGGCATATTTGGCCTTTCCAGTTGGACTCGTTACTAATTCTTGCACATCACACTGTGCTTATGAATCAATAAAGAACTCTGCTTCAAAACGATTATAATTAATTACTACGGGCCACTGTCTGAATGTTGGCCTGTCCGCTTAATGAGCGGGTCCAGTTGTCCAGAGACAAACAATTGTTCTTTTGAATATGAGGTCAATCTGGAAATTCACAAGATCAACGTAAAATCAAAACGATAAAAGCAGCGGCCATGAGAAATAGAAACAATTGCTTAGCAATTTGTTGGGATAAGTTTGTGCAATGAATGGTCACTGAATGATGTTGCCAAATCTGTTCGAGTTCATCTAGGACTATGCTTGCAGAGCAAGTAAGAAGAATTGTTCAATCGTGACTGTCAGTTGTATATCGAGTGGCTATGTAAAGTCTGACGTGAGTTTTGTCAAGCTGTTAGCTTTTCAGTCATGCAGTGTCGGTGTGGTGTGTTGTGTCTTTCAATCCAATTGAACCTAGTCCGTCGTGGCCGAATCTTAGAGAGCTAGAAGCACTAAAACTACTAGGAACAGTGAATTTGCAGACTCTCCTTGCCCGTACAAATAGCCACTATTAGGCCGATTGTTATCGTAATGGTGACGGATAAATTGGCAAGTTATTCGCGCTATCATGCCGCCAGCTAATGAGACTATCTCCTTGACTTAACATCGTCTGAGTGGAGGAAAACATTACGGTACTTCCATTATCACCGCAGCTGTACAGCATCATGCCGAATTATTGCCAAAGTCGTTTGAGCTACATTTTGTTAGCCACAATAGACTGGTGCAAACAGACACACAGACACTGGGAATTCGAATGAATCAGCCGAGCAGTTGACTTATACAGACCTGCTCATTCCAATAAATTATGCAATGTGGGCCATAACGGAGTGAGGCAGGGTGGCACTCGTCCAATCATTGGACTTCAATGGTCGCATTGACTTGGTCAATGCAGCGCACCATTCATTACTCGATGAACGCGCTCCACTGGGTGGCAGGGTTCGCTCGAGTAGTGCAGTTGAAGCGACTGAATGGACAAAGAAAGTTGCCATAAAGGAATCTCGCTCGGAAAATAGCATCGAGTTGTGAGAAGGCAACACTCGTGTGCTACTGCTTGGTTAGGTGTGTGATTGATGGTGATTGCGATCGACATGGTGAGGGATAAATCGATTGTTCTCCCCACTGACCAGAGCACATGCCAATGCATTGTTAACAAATTTGGGTGCACTCGTTGACTCGAAGTGACATGCACGACAACACCACAGAATGAACATTCGTATTTGTGTTTACACGCCAATCGAGTCGAACCGATTGGGCAATTCACTTTTTAGAGCAGTGACTGACTTTATGCTTTTGCAGGGTACGACACAGACTATTCGGAGCTATACAAAGGCCTCGCCGTGGTGATAGGCTTCTTCCTCTTCCTGGTACTGCTTCTGTTGATCTTCATCCTCATTTCGTATCTGCGTAAGTGGTATCGCCTTAAGAAACGACCCGACGCCTCGGTTGCTGCTACCTCGGCGGCTTCATCGATGAAAGCATCAGCACTGACCACGGTAGACGATGCCAAGTTTGCCAAAAGGTACAGCAAAAGTGGATTGCCTAATTCCTCACAGCCAGCGACTCCTCTGGTCAAGTCAGCCCCAAAGCAGTCATTGTCCTCTACGCCTGTTGAGATTGTTGATGGAAAATTAGTGAAGACGACAGGCGGTGTCCATCACGGAGGTCAGCAGCAGTATCATCAGAACCAACACCAACACCCAATGCACCAGCACCAGCACTATCAAGAGTTCCCGCCAGCTCACTACCCACCACACCACCATTCCGGAAACGTTGTCCCAGCGCATTCAATTGTCAACAAGAATGACGGTAGTCAGCCGTCAAACCCGCGCTCTTGTCGACCGAGCTTGGCTACGATTGCACTGACATGAGAGTGGCCAAAGTAGCTGCAGTCACGGTGATGGCCACTAAGCCATACAGGTCGAGCAGAGCATTGAGTGAGCAGCAAGTGAACCGATTTCCATTAGGAACACAATAGATCAGTGAGCGCCGATCGATCAAGTAAACACTCAGCACGTCCATCGATGCCAAGCACCGATCGCTCCCACCAATGTCCGATCGATCGAATCCGTGGTGCCGATTAGCGATGCCACTCGGTAATCTTGTGCTCGATTGACGTCTGCTGACGATCAACCAATTGGGCGTCAGTGTTCGACAAAGTGCTCACCGTGGTGTTTGGTTATCGTTATCAAATATTTATTGTTAGTTGCATTATTTATTCTCTTATTACCGATTTCATTCCTCATTCTGGCCGGCCTGGCCATTGTCAGCAGTGGTCGACCAAGCGACCTAATCGATGCAGTGCTGATTTTCCCTGTTGATTTATTAATTCGCTGGCTGGCCTGAGAAATGGCAAGCCACCAATTGCATGCCTCGGACCAAGCCTAACCGAATCTTGCCGTACCTAGATCGAAGCCTCGCAGCCGGCGAATTTGATTATCGCTTCAGTGGAGCAGACTGGGCCAACTGCTCACTGCTGTCAGTCGCCATTATCAGAGCCATTAGCACTATTAGCACACATTACAGCAGCCATTAGTCCGAGTGCATGTACCTAAGTCATGTATACATAGTCATGTCTCATGTCTCATGTCCCACGCCGAACCGCATACCTCATAGTCCATATTCCATACTTCATTCTTCACTCTCTCCATTCCACCTTTATACAGTCGCTTTATATAAACACTCTACATTCATTTCCTATCACAATCAATATACGCTCGACAATAAGATAAGCCCAGTCTCAATCTGGTCCGTCTGGCTGTATTGTGGTGTATATATCTGTGCAGATTCTCAACTCAACTCTCTTTCTCAACCTTCTCCTTCTTTCTCCTTGCCTATTTGTAACTTACTCTAGCACCTCGACCATTCCCATTCTATGGTCATTACCACTCATTCCTGTGCATACATCTTTTCTAATTCCTACTGTTCTACTGTTATAAGGCAAAGCCTATTGGCTCGATGCACAATTGATTGTGTATGCCACCAAACCATCCGAATGAACCTATCAACCTAAATAAAGTGGACTTTGCAATAAGTGCAAGTGCAATAATCACTGACAGTTCGGTCTGGCCCAACACAACACAATCAATAAAGTCACATTGTTGGGGGACTTCTCAGAGAGCAGGTCATTTGGGAGGATTCGTTTGAGACAGTGTGGTGCATTGTTTGTTTGTCCTACTCGGTGCTGTGCTGTTCTATTCAAATTTGAACCATTCAAACATCTACCGAGTACTTGATGAATAATTCACCATTTGGCACTAATGGGAGCTAGTGAACAAGTGTTACCTCACTAGAATCATTCACTGTGACCGCAATTGAATTCGTCCAAAATAAACGACCAACTCGTTCTTTGACTTTCCTACAAAGCAAATGAGGACGATAGGCCAATTTAGTCATCACCGTGCACTTTCCTAGTGGTCAGGCGCCAAGCCACTAAATCGACTTTCCAATGAACACTAGCCATGCCAATTGAATAAAATCATTTGGTCATTTACGGCCTCCACTACCTAACCCTTTGGTTGAGTGGAAACCTACATTCTGAATATATAACTAGTGGGGATGCATTCCAATGCCCATTTGGTAAGCAAACAGGACCAATAGGCCAAACTCATCTGAAGATCACATTTGTGGCATGTGAGCGAACTCGGACGAAACGTGTGGAGTCAAGTGACAGTTCGGAACAAATTGCCTCGTATCGATCAATGCATGACGAACGCAAGAGAACATTGCCGACATGTTCTGCAGAATCGATCCACTGGACAAAGTCAAGCAGATTTGGCCAATAAAGAATGAATTGTCATTGGTAGAATTGCACTTTTGCTTGAGATGAGCCAACAAAGTACAATTGGAGTTTAATTAAATTAGAATACATTAGTTCGGTGCTAACATTGCGACGATAACACATATCGAGCACTCTGCAGGCCAAGTTTCAAGTCGCACTGAAATCACGTTTCGAGTGCTACTGAGCATAGATTAATTGAATTTGTCTGCTTGCTCGGAGATGGAAGCCAATTGTCGCCAAAATGCCTGATTGGAACATCTCCCTTTGATACGGTGTTGGCTGGGTTTTCCACTGCCCCAACATCAGAAACCACTAAGCAATGAGTAATGCGGAGCGCACCTGTACTGAGTCTTGAAGCAATAAAACAATAAAGTGCTAATACGCCGAATGCCAATGACAAAGCCTTGGCGGGCAACTCTTAATAGTGAGAATGGCGTCCATTTGACTATTGTACAACTGGATCACTTGTGATGTCGCTTTGTGCTGCCGCAATAGAAACGCATTTCTCGGATGTTTGTATGCAACGATGACAACGTAATGAGGCCCGAAGTGGCATTGCACTGGGCGACACACCGGTTTGAACAGGTGCCAAGAGGATGTCACGTTTAGTGCCAACTTGCTGGCTATTGTCCTTCTGGCTAACCTGCCAGTTATATGAAACCGTTATCGTCAGCATTAATCAGCACAAACAACGTTTTGGGTCGACACCCAGTTGGCTCAGAGTCCAGTGACAGTTCTATTAGATTAGTCAGTGGGGCACTAGACGCAATCACACGGACACAACAGTCACAACTGAAGTAAGTCACTCACATTCAAGAAAACAGTTTTGTTGATCAACTGTCGCTCGCCATTCTTGTCGAATCGAATCTGTGAAGACAACATTTGAATCGATGTATTGGCGAAACAATTAGCCCACCTCTCACTGGGCAGGTAAGTCTAATTATATCAACGTGCCTCCCTCGCGTCGAACCTTCACTGGACACAGTTGAGGAGGCACGCTGTCATAGCCCACTGCATTTATGTCGTCCTATTCGGCTCGACATTTCACTACTCGACTAGTCAGCAAAACATCCAAACAGTTCGGTGCGCAAGTTTGCACCACCGAGTATCTCAATGATCACTCTGTGCCCAGTCTGTCCACGCTGGTCGTTCCAATTTTTTTCATCGATATTAATTAAAACGTTAACCTGCAAGTTGCATCTTCCTGTGCTACAGTGCTGTGTATTCTTCTTGGCAATAAATGGAATAGATTGCCTCTCCTTTGCCATCTCTTTGTGATGTCCCTGTTGATATGTCTTACTCACACTGGTGAACTTACTTTCACAAACAAGTGATTCGGCGGAAAAACTTTTGAACCAAATTCAGTCCGACACATCAATTCTCAGGTCGGACTGTTCAATGTGCGAGAATGTCTAATTCATTAGTGAGTCACTATTCACCAGACAGTGAGTCGATGTGTTTGTCAGCTCAGGCGACCATCTTCAGTATGGCCTGCCCCAATGGATTGCAAATCTCTGACTTCGAAGTGACTGAAGACGAGTCAGTGCGATACGAGTCTGTAAAGTTCCAGTTTCGCTGTCTACTGGCCGAAGGTTCACAAATGTGCCTTGTGGCCAACTTTTCAAGCATGGTTGAGCTGTACGAGAAAATAGCACAATGCTTCGATATGTCAGCCAAAGAAGTAAGTTCACAAATCGACTGGTGGTGACATTGCCGAGTCAATTAACCACATCAACTCAATTGCCAGTTAGACCTCATGCCAGACTATCTTCGTCGAATATATAATAATATTAATGCAAGTGCACGCCGTATGGCACTCGTGTCTAATTAACAAACAGATAAATTGCCACTCGGTTCTAAATGATCCAAAGATTAGTGCTCAATTGGCAAACATGACCCTGAACAAGACAATTATGACTATTACAAGCCATTTATTGATTATTACTCAATTATGGGCTAGCAGTAAGCGCAATTACTATCATACTCTAGAGCTAGCTCTCAGTTGACACTTGCAAGAGCCAGTTAATTAGTAATTATCAGTGCGAGGACTGGCATGACCTAAAGGCAAACCAGACAGCAACAAAGCACTCACAATATCGTAACCATTGCAGATTATGTACTGTACCCTGAACACGGCCAAAGTGGACATGGACCAAATCCTGGGTGGGCAAATCGGCCTAGAGGACACCATCTATGTGCACCGAAAAGGAAATCGTAAACACGTGGAGGTGAAGAAAACTGAAAAGTTCCTAGGCCTGACCATTGCGGACAACGGCAACGGCTGTTCATACATAAAGAAAATCAAAGAAGACAGCACCGCATCGCGTGTGCCCTTTATCAAAGTGAGTGGCCAACTTAATGGCCGAGTAATTAATTTTAAATTAAATCTCGACAAATCATGCAATGCAAGATAAGGCAGTGTGAGGCACCACAAAGCACTGACAATGGCCGTCACAGTGAGGGCAATCGCTAACAATGCACAAGCAGCCAGTGGCAGAGAACGAAATGAGAAATGAGAATGAGCCCTGGCCAGAGAGTTCACCGCCACACAATGGCCAGATCGGGTGTTGCACCTAATTACCGACTACTCATTGCTCCCTTTGTGTTTGCCTGTGACAACAAGTTTTAGTAGCACTTCGGTCAGGCTACTCGTTGCATTGTGTGGTTGGTGTGCAATGGCAAAGTATTGAGATGTGCCTTGTCTTTGGACAGGTTGGTGACCACATCGAGTCAATAATGGAGCAAAGGATGGTCGGCTGTCGTCACTACGAAGTGGCTCGCTTTTTGAAAAGTATTCCCCTCAACGAGATCTTTACACTGACACTGATTGAACCCGTCTCAAGTGGTTTCCGTAAGTGTTGATCGATAGGCATTTCTACTGACGGCCTATTGCCAATTTCTATTTGTAGAACAATTGTCACCACGAAAGACCAAAACGTGCAGCCTTAGCCAAACGGGGAAAAACAAGGGAACACTTCGGATAAGGAATAACGAAGTCGCCGTGATCAGTGGAGATTGCCACGTCAATGAGCCAATGATGACTGCACTGAGGCACATCAACAAACAACTTGAGAAGTTTATTGGAATCAACGACAACGAATTAGCTGAGGAGTTGTGGCGATTGGCTCTACAGAAAAATCCTCACGAATTTGCTTTAAGTGTCGAGAATTCTGATTTGAACGAGTTCAAATTCAACAACCACTTCATATTCGATGTGTGGGCCATTGTAGATGATGTGCTCAATGGAAGAATACCATGTAAATAAATATAATCGTCTTCCGGTGTAATCAAAAGTATTGTGATGTATAACTGTTTGTACTGTACTTGTAGTATACTTGAATTGAATTATTGTATTATTATCTTCGTTTCAAAACAACAATCAAAAACTATACTTTTTCTGCTCAAATAATTTTCAATTGAATACAAATTAAATAAATCAAATGTCACATAATTCGGATTCGAACTCAAGCTCGATATTTAAGCAAAAGCCTATTGGCTAGTTGTGCTTTAATTAATTCAAACTTGTCATGTGTGACCCGAACGGCAGCAAAAGTGGGCAAAGTTTGCAGAACAAATCAAGCAAAGAATCGTTGAGTAGATCAATCCAAGACGAATCGATAAAAGAGCCAGCGAAAGACATAATTGAGATTAATAATGGACAATTAGAGCGAGACACGCAGCCGAGCACAGTTGCAAAGGGAACTGGCCAAGACTTGTCCACTGAGCAAAGTCCACTGCCCGAGTCGAGCCCAAGCACAGAAAACTCAAGTGGCAGCATTGACAATGCAAAAAGCAGTAATGATCAACTGGAGAGCCAGAAAAGTGATCCTACCCAGGCAAAGCAAGTGTTCACTATTTCGCCGGACATTGTGGAAAACGCTCGGCTTCTAATTAAAACAAATGGCATTCGTTGCATTGAGCAAGAATCAGCGGTAGAGGAGTTCGGATTCAAGATCGTCACAAATAAGCTGGCTAAGAGTTCCTACACGAGCTTCTATAGAGCTGGCTATCAAAGCAAGAAACTCATTCTGAAGAAATTGCTTGTTAGCAAACTATCCAAACACAACTCGGACCTGTTATTAAATCAAAGTGTCAAAGTGATGCGGTGCTTGTGCTTCAGTTCAAACGAGTCAAAGACCAAACATTTCAGATACTTCATACAGATTTACGAGATCTTTGTGTTAAAAGAAGCCAATGCCTTGCTCAATAACAGTGTCATGTATATTTTCATGGAGGAGCTCAAGAAACGAACCATCAACAATCGACTCAAACAAGTAATCAAAGTAAAATTAAAGTATGTTAAGCGCTGGGCCATCCAGATCAATTCGGCCATCTCATTTCTACAGGAAAGAGCTGTTGCTCACAGGTTAGTACGGAGCAGATCGTATACACTTGAGACATATTTCGTCAATGTAAAATTCAATTTCGCCATTCTCCAGTCGATTTATTTTCATTACTTAACGTTTTCAATTTATCTCCATTTGCAGAGCGCTAAGATTGGAACACATACTATTGGACGACGATGAAAACATTCGGATCACAAGTTGGACCAGAGCAGTGATCGGCATTGATCCCATTTCTGGATGCACTTCCACGCAACCCAAAGAGCCGAGAGCAAGAAGGAAAAATCACTTACCGCCAGAGGTGTTCGTAGGCAGATACGAACCACTGAATGTCGATTTCTGGTCTCTGGGCGTCTGTTTGGCAGTGTTGGACACAAAGAAATTCCCGTTTAATCCAGAAGACAATGATACAAGTTTTCAAGTACAATGGACTGAATTCTGCAAAACCAACCAATACTTAATCAGAGAAGACATTCGGAAAATCTTGAATCTTATTTTTATCTTCACTGATAACAGAAATGACATGCAAATTAGGCAAGCTGAAGTGCTTGAGATATTGAATGCATCGGCAATGGAGACTGAAACTGATGAACATGCTTCGGATGAAGACACTACTACTTCTGATTTACCGGACATAATCGAGGACACTAAGTCAGGGAGCCATTCAGACGACTCCCACTCTATCTAATAAAGTTTGCTTGCCATAAAGAGTTTTAGTGCAGGAACTTGCAAACTGACATATGACGATGACAGGACTTCGCTTGTGAACACAAATAAATTATTTAATTGCTCTCTGCATACCAAATGTACAAAACAACAACAATGGAAAGCTATTGCAGAAGTGAAGGTAACAATGAAACATGTCTAAAAGGAAAAGACAACATTTACAGTAGAAAGATGAGTGACTATTTTGACTGGGACAAAGTCTCAGCTTAGACGAATTTGTACACGCGGTTGTCCATTTCGGTTGGGGTTGTTGTTTTGGTCCGAGCTGAACATGCCAGACTCTCCGTTCGAGCCATTGCTGAAGCCATTTCGGTGGCTACCACCGCCATTGCTGGGCACGATTGTTGCTGACCCTTGACCATTCTGTTCATTCATCTGGATATTGTCCTCCAAATTGTACGCGTGATTTTCGAACGAGACCCCAATGTCGTTACAGTTAGAGGAACGAAACTTGGCCAAAAAGTTGTTTCGGTAAGTCAAAAAAGCAACCAAAGCAACTGAAGCAAAAACGAGCAGAAGAAAGAAGAAAGTGAGGAAGACATTTGTCAACATCTGACTTTCGGAAGTCAGGAATTCTGCCCGCAACTGAGACAAGTTGATGACCAGTGGCTCAGAAAGAATGCTAGTGCCGTGGTAATTGCTCGTTTTAACAACAAACTCATAGGTCGATTCAGGTTCCAATGTTGTCAATTCGAAGCCATTGGTCTCCACCCGGTCACGATCCATTTCGTTGGTGCCTACTTTCTTCCAGTAGACCCAGTACCAGTGGGTCGTATCCTGATTCTTAGTAGCGTCTTGCCACTCAATCGAGATGTGATTGCCAGAGAAAATGGTGTGAACGTGCACATTGACTGGTGGTGCCGGCAGGAACTTATTGCCCTCTCGGAAGCAACTCATGATGTCACGTGCCGAACTGACCAGGCAGAAGTCCATCTTTTGAATTTTGTAGCCAGCACACCAATGCAAACATTCTGGTGATACTTCCCGGAACATACAACACCGACGGTGATCGCTTCCGTCTAAAGATTTCAATTATGAACATCAGATGATGCCAATCAAACGACATTGTGATGGCTCTTACCTGCCGCACAAGTGATGTACTTATTCAAGTGTTCCAAACACTTTTGACTCTTATAAACATCGAACAGATTGATTTCTTTTTTGTTGCAAACGAACATACACTCTGTAGGAATTCCCTTCTCCTGGCAACACTCTATCACAATTGAAACCAAACATAACTGGTCAAGCAATAATCACTAAACAATTTTACCTGTGTGATTCTTGGGTACGTGTTCGATGTCCTCCACTAGCAGCCGTAAAGTCTTCTTTTCTTCGCCATAATCATTTCGAGCAATGCAGTCATAGTTGCCTACATTTGTTTGGTCTACGTTGTGCAGAACCAAACTAGCCACCCAAGTTTTTGGTTTCTATAACATTTTTTATGAGATTATTGGTAAGTAATTATTTTGAATTTATATGAACTAACCTTGAGATGTGGGAATACACGCGAATTGTTGAACCGACTGATCAACATATTGTCCTTGAGGTAACGAATCTTGGGTTTAGGGTAACCAGAAAATTCGCATTCCAGCATGACAATGCTAAATTTTTGGGCTATCTTCGTTTCTTTGTACAAGGTTATCGTGGGGGCAACTAAGAAAGAAGGATAATATTAGTCCACACAATGACCCAGACAATGCATTAACGTACAATGCACATTCACTTCTCGGAAACTCTGCACGGGATGACGACTTTCTTCATTGACAGCTTGACAGGCAATTGCTGTCAAGTTACGCTCTACGTAGTCGATCGAGTAATGCACAACACGGGTTTGTTCGCTTTTGGTCTTCACTCCGTTTATATAAATTGTCATGTTCGGGACTGGGTAACCAATCGACTCACATCGAATAGTCACCATTGAACCCTCGATCACAGGGAAGGGGTGAATAAAGGGCTGACTAATCTCCAGTGGCAAGGATGGGTCTGTCCATGCGAGAACTGTCTCGGACAAAGGACTGACTAGTCCAGTTGAGGTCCGGGCCCTCACCGTGATGGCGTATTGTGTATTGCGAGTCAGATTTTGAATGGCAATCACGTTAGTATTACTGTTCATTACAATCCACGAATTGTTTTGTCCACTCTGTAACGATTTCACCTTTTGGAAAAAGATCTACAAAATTAAATTAGTAACTGCGAAGTTAATGGCAAAACTGACATCGTATGAAAATGTGACATCCGGAGCTGAATAATGAGGCTCTGACCAGCGGAAAACGAGGACAGTGATGGACTTGCGAATGAGTTCGAGGCCATGGGGAGGACCGATCGAGGCGTGGGTTATGTTGGAGTTTAGCGAACCTGGCTCGGTACTGGTGCTCACCAGCAGTACTTGAGAGGGAGCTGAATTGCCATACTGATTCGATGAGACCACATACACGCTGTACGAGGTGTTTGGTTTCAGATTGGTCAAAGTGAAGCGAGAGTTGGTCACATTCAGCTTAGTTGAGTATTTATCGTCGAACGGGTGAGGCGGAATGGTTTGGTTGGCCGGCATGGGCGAGTATCGGATTTGGTATGTGATTGGGTCACTCACTGGCATTTCATCAAGCGATTTGTTCCACGCTATTCCGATCGATGTAGATGATATATTCGAAGCATGAAGTTGTAGAGGCATTCCTACAACGCAAAAGCAGCGAATTAACAAATTGGCTAATATTCAATTTCTTACCTGGTAGTGTATCAGCACCCTCAGCCATGCATTGGAAGATTTTGCCGTCATATTTGGAACATTTGGCTGCAACGTCACGAGAAGTGAAAGTGATCATTCCGTTGCAAAGATCGAAACAATCACTATCAATTCCTCGTCTTTCACAGCACGGTCGATGGTCTCTTCCGCCTGCAAGACAACGTAAGATAGACCTGGCGGTCTTTGGCTCCGCACAGAACAAGCTCAACTTGAACAGGTCCTTCATCTTCAAGTGATAGTCGCACAAGGGCAGGCAAGCATTCTGCACCCCAGCCTTTTCACAGCAAAGAGTCTCGTTGTAGCCCAAACTGGTGTCAGTCTGGTCCAGTTGGTCTAAGGTAGTTTCAGGTTCGGTTGAAGTAGTGTTAAACAAAACACGGGTCGAGCCTCGACTCACACCGAACTTGTTGACGCCGGTTACAAAAACTTCGTACCTCGTGCTTGGTCGAAGTTTGTCTATCAAGAAAGGCGATTTGTTGGCCACTTCGACAAAGTAAAAATCATCGGCATCTTCGGACAGTTCTCGGTAGTGTACTTGGTATTTGGTCACTGTCTCGAACTTCTTCTTTGGTGGCAACCATTGCACCAGTGCCCAGTCGGTGTGCACACTCGACACGGAAACCGATTGTGGCTCAGTGGTAACGAAGCCTTTCCGTTCGAGCACACAACTCACCAGAGATGACATGTACGGTAGGCACTGAAATTGAGACTGGAAGTCATACAGCAGCGATGTTTTGCCCGAACAAAAGTGCTTGCAAAATGCAGAAACACCTTCTTCCTCACAGCATTGTCTACAAAAGCAATCAGTTAGGTCTTATCTATCACAGTTTTTGGTGGACTCATTAGTCAAAACGATTAATGAGACGCCATTTGTCTGGTTTCAGGGTGGCTATAACTGCATTAATTACATTGCAAGGTCGAGTTCGCTAAGTTAAGTGTTAATGCAAGCCTACACTGTGCAGTGAGGACAGACTGCAAATTGGTTCAGAATGCAACAAAATTGCAGCAAGACATTTCAATAAGGCCATCACCGAACCATTCGGCAAACTTTGGTCGACTAAGTGAGAATAAACGAGCCAATTCGGAATAATCGAAACGATTCCTAAATGGCTCACAGCGGAAAGTTTCCACATAATTAATTGCTTCAGAGCCGTTCCAAAAGCATTGCCCTGAACTAATGAACTAAGGACCCTTAAAGGTTTAGGCATATGAGTGGAAATACACTAAAGCATCTAGCAATGAGCAAGTGGTATACTAACTCGTAATCGGTGTTGTCGCGGATTTCCTCGATGCACTTGTATGAGGTGTTCATGTACTTCATGCACATGATGCTCTCTTCCACCTCAACAGGTTCGATGATGAAAGGTTCGCAAAGCTGCTTCAAGCAGGCCTCATTCTTCACCCCTCGATTAGAGCAACATCGGCGCAAATTGGGCACTTGCGCAAGCTCACTCTTGTCCCCTTTGTCCAACTCGTCAATGACTTTCTTTCTTGAAGTGGCTTCACTGTCTTTTTCTTTGGTCTCTTCTACTGAAGGTGAATGTGTCACCACTCGAAGCTCATTTGTGGGAAGACTTTCGCCAAACTTATTCAAAGCTATCAACTTAACCTCGTACATGGTACTCTTCTTTAAGGGACCGAGCAACTTTTCAGTGGCGTTACCGGACACAATCAAAATTTCTTGCTTCTCCTCAGATGTTACATTTGTTTTACGCCAGTTGTTGTCGAATGAGGTCAACTCTTTGTAGATTATTTTATGCTCAGTAGCTTGTGAGTTTTCTTTGTTAGTCCACTTGACCAGAATCTAAGCAAACAATTGGTTAGGAAGAGTTTGAGTGGGTAGTACCCACTGGGTACCAACTTACATGTGTTGAGTTGACCGTTTCGACAGACACGTCTTGAGGCTGGTCGGGAAGCACTTGCAGTCCGTCGGCAATGCAGAAAAGAATGGTCTTGGAGTGCTCGTGGCAAATGGCATGGTCCAAGGCCTTTTCTAGCGAATATCTGCCTGTGCATGATGGCTGGCACAACTGAGGTACATTCTGCCGTTGACAACAAGGCAAGTGGTTGCGGCCATCGGCAATGCAACGGAATATGTGCGACATGTAGTTGTAGCACAGAGTGTACATGTACGGCTTAGTCTGATCGCTTATCATTGCGTTCAGATTGCACAAGGGCCTACACAGAATAGGCACTCCCTCGGTCTGGCAACACTCATAGAAGGACCGATCTGTAAAAGTAGAGTTGCCGGGTGATTCAGTTGGGTCTCGCTTTTGGTCGGGCACATAAGCACGCTTTCTGGCGGGCTCGTCATTACCCGTTATATTGTTCGTCTTGAGAGTCGCTTTCAGTACTTCGGCATAGGTCTTGCGGACACTCACCATCACCATTCGGGTTTCATAAACCTTTGGGTTCGAGTTCACTTCGCACTTATATATTCCGGTGTCCTGCACCCGAGCGTATCGAATCTGAAGGACCCATCGTTCATTTGCTACAGAAAAAAAACCAAAGGACCATAATCATTATCATTATACTACTTTAAGACACTCAGGCAAACATACAACTTTCGTGGATGACCGATAAACGTTTGTCATCGCTGACAATCACCTGATTAGCTGCCAACAATGTCTCCGTTGAACCATTGACATATTTCCACAGAATGGTCAAGTTATTCCTGTTCTTAACCACACAGTCAATGTTTATATCATCACCAACCGACACTCGAATTGGTTTGCTTGAGGTTTCCGAGAGATCAGGCAAGTTTTGCCTTTGTGCTTCTGTCTCTGTCAGAACAAACAGTCAAATTATAATTTAGAAATTGGAATTTTAAGAATTTATGGAATGCAATTCCGTGCTATTTGAATCGACAATTTAATTAGTGCAAATGACTGACGTCGGGTTTGAAATAAAAACTGCTCAATAAAACGAGGTGATTTGAAAGATTAATCGAGCATTTTAGGTCGATTTAAACATGGAACTGTCATTCGAAGACATTCGAGAAAGGCATTCTAATGTTTAAAGTAGACACAAATATCTTTAATGTAAATAAAACTCATTGATTGAGAGAAATATTGTCATTAGAACATAAAACAAGCTTGTCACTGTTAAGAGCACAGAATGGATTTGTTCTGTTGGAATTATTTTTAACTTTACGATTGTCTTAGTTTTAATTAAATCCAAATGACTCGGTCAAAGTGTTCACGCCTTTATTTGTCTCGAACTAGTTGTCGTCTAATGCACAAAAGACGCACAGCAAATGGCGATTTATCTAATGCAGCACTACTTTAAGACATTGCCATCAGATTATGACATTTGTCACAGTTATAACTAGATAGCATTCCTGTTGTTCATTAAACATCGAAATGTTCTCAAGTGGTTCTCAGCTGGTTTATCTCTTTGATAGCTCATGTCCATAACCAACATTGGAATGACATTTACATATTCTTTATTTATCAAAAGTCAGGGCAATTTTTCATTATTGCCGGTGGCAATTTGTCACCAAATTGTATTCACATTTGAAATAACGAGTCAAGTTAGTTCGATTCTAATATGTGATCAAACAAGTAAGTCACGGATTGATGCAGGTCAACAAATGACCACTTAGACTCGGTGTCCTACTGCCCTGTCTAGTGCGAGTGAGTACGGGAAAACGGTCTTTTCTTTCACAGGAAACTAGTCAAGCTAATGCAAACTGAACCGAGCGAATCGGTCGGTCAGTAACGCCATTGGAGCGAATGCAATTAGCACATGGCTGGCAAGAGGTGAGTCGAACAAAATGGGAGAAAGTTACCGGAAGACAGGGATGAAAAGAGAAAGGCGAACAGAAAGAAGAATGCCAATGAAGACAATGATGCACGGTGAGAGTTGAACAATGACAACCGAGATGGCTGCCAGACTGCCTCACAGAGTTTATTGACACTGCCAGAATGGGGACGGACGCTGCCTTGCTTTCCACTGGGAGCGCGGCTAGTGACCGAGACACTCTGCTGGCCCATCATCGCGATTCTTGAGACGATAATACTCGGCCTGCTCACCACACTGCTGACCAAGACCCAGCTTTGGAGTTAAGACTTTGTCACAAGTCAATCACAGATAAGTTCTCCCGGACACAGTCCAACTGACCAGTGGACGGCATCGATTCACAATTGGCCACTGAACGGTTGTGGCTTTCTGCCGCTATTGCCGATTGCACGTTCGTTGTGATGAGAGTTTCTAATAGACGCCGATTGGAGTCGGTTGTAGATGTGCAATTGAAAGAATCGTCGATTTGACAAACTGGTTTCGATGAAATATGCTTGGTTATTTTGTCGGAGTTTGCACTGTTTGAAGTTGCTCACCCAAACAGTTAAATTCTATTGGCGATTATTATTGAACAAAAGTGCATTTTGACTCGTGGCAGGACAAACAGAAGCGAATGGCGTTCAATGATGTTCGATATGCTCAGGTGTAACGGTGCAGGTGCAATTGAGATCACGGAAAAAGAGGTGAAAATGATGTGATGACAGTGGAACAGTGAGACCACCGAGCAACGATCAAAAGAGATGATCACAGAAATGGCGCATTTGACAAACGGGCGACATTCAACGATGGACGACTCGGCGATTGGCCACTTGTTGTTGGTAGACAATGCTGTCAATGACGAGATGATGCAGATGGACTCTTGGCAGGCATCAGTCTGCTGACGACAAAGTCATCGACAAGCAGAATGGAAGAAAGAGTGGCTAACCACTGGCCGATAGCCACAAGAAGGTGAAATGAAAACAAACGTGCACCGCGAAAAGAGAAAGTGCGCCAAAGGTGGTTAGCAACACTGGCTACCACTGACTGATGGCAGTGCGCCAAGAAATGGTCGAGACACGCTCGTCTAAATATTGCAAACCATACAAACTAGACACACTGACAC
This sequence comes from Rhizoglyphus robini, assembly GCA_023373905.1. Lineage (NCBI taxonomy): Eukaryota > Metazoa > Arthropoda > Arachnida > Sarcoptiformes > Acaridae > Rhizoglyphus > Rhizoglyphus robini. Next base: position 3,081,848 of record JAKIJQ010000001.1, on the reverse strand, counting down.
AGACTCACACTCACTCACTCGACGTTCCACTCGATGGTCGACAGTTGCAACCTTTCATCATCGACAAGATCAACATCAACTGGCTATGATTTGTGTCCATTATTGAACGCACAGGTAAGGCTCTCTCTCCCTTGCTGCTGCAGCCTCACAAGGCGCCTTCTCTCTCCCTACAACTACAGCGCGGACATGTGGACGCCACTTGCAGAGACAGGTAAGTTGTTTGGCCAACAGTGTGAGCAGCGAAATTGTTCGAATAAATAAGTGAATAATTTAATCAACCAAAGAGAGACCACCAATTGGAGAGATTGAAGCTGCAACTGAGGTGCGAGAAAAGAAGGAAACGAACTGAGAAAGCGACACCACTCGCACCTTCACTGCTTGCACGGAGTACGGTGTCACATTGCATCGATTATTTCTCGGACCGGAGATTGTCGAGAATGACCCAGTGAAAAGTCCGTGTTGCTCACACCGATTTCTGTTGCACAACCTGGTCAGTGTGATAATGGCCAAGGCTTGCAATGCAGTCGGTATTATGCTATGGTGGTATAGTCTTTGGAATTCTAAAGGGAATGCACGCACCGGTACTCTATTTGCAGAAAACAAACTGTCGATCGAACAGGTCACTTGTCATGACAACTGCTTACTATAGTGACAAGTGCATCGAAAATGGAAAGTAGACGCTCAAGTGACAGTGTAATGTAACTTGTGAAGTCGATTGGGACACACATGGAAAAGAAACCATCAAACGAGAACAGTTCAAATATACATCACACTTGGCACTAGCTTTCCGGCTGTTGAATTTGGTTTGAAAAGTCATCACATTGCACTTTATCTCGAGGGAGCTGACAAATAGATGGCTGGTGATGGCGCCATCTGAGCCATCGATTAGCGATCACTCAGACCGATTGTGTCGCGAGTCGCGAGATGGCCCAGAAAAACTTCAATCAACAGATGAAGAGACAAGTGGCTGTGTCAGCGGCCAGTGGACCTTGTCAGTGCGCACTTCATTAATCAGCAAATTAACCCTGAAATGGAGAGCCACTGTAGCTAGTCGAATGTAAACATTGCCCAAGGCGTTGAGGAGAAATGACTAATTTACCTTGTACAGTGGAATATTTGACCGGATTGGATGCAAATCAAGGCGCTAATAAATCAATTCGGCCGCCTTCAACGAACAAGTCAGTTGACTGAATCGATTTTGCCAGTGCACTCAGTCAGTTTGTTCCATGCGGGCCATTACCAATGATTGCCATTGATTGCCATCAATGAGCACTGATCACTGTGTTTGGTAGGCCAATTTGAATCGATTTTCGTTCGACACAACCGAGCAAAACAAGTCTCCCTTTCAGTAATCGTAGACCAGACCAAACACTTGGTAATGGGGCTTATGTTATGTCGCTTAGAGGTTTGAGTAACCGATAATGGCGCTATAGCACTATGGCCACTTACTTATGTTCATACAAGTTCCGCTTGGGATTTACACTCTTTTTGAGGGAAACCGTGTTGGCTGGCCAAATTTCACTCATGATTGACTTGTCCTACAATCGACAATGAACCGAGTCGACTTCGAGACTGGGTGATACTTTAATGAAACGTACCACATTTGTGCTACTTGACAAATTTCCTACTGTAGCAGACTAGAAATGAGTGGTCATTGGTGCAATTCATTTTCCATAGTCATTGTCGAGAGCGACAAGCCGCGATAAACAACAAATAGACCTTGTCCGTTCCAGTTGGTGTGAACAAGTGGCCAGAGAAGTGGCCAGCGATATTTTCGATGGATGCTCAAGCGGATGCAATTAATCCAATTGAAATGTCGATCTAATAGGAGTGATTCGAAATAAATGCCCACAAGTGTTCAGTAAGATAATGGTCATTGCTCCACATGATAGTTGTTAGTGCACGTGATGTCAATCAACAGGAGAGTTGTGAGTTGAGTTGCATCAGCCTGCCCACGAGGTACTTCTTGGTGGACATGCACCACCTCGGTAACGTGTTGACCATTCATCACTTTGTGGAACACAACTTGTTTGATACAACTGGCCGGTTGTCAACTGTTGTCCAGTTCTTCCCGCCACCGGCCCGCTCTCTGTAATAACACTGAAGCCAAATTAGTTTTGCACTCAAAGGGAACAAGTGAAAATGGCTTGTCGACACGACAAATATTTGCACTGCCCGTTTGGCACTACATCGATTGATCGCCAATTTGTTCTCTCCGCAGTCCACGCGCGGTAGACCATTTGTGCAGTAACATGTACTGTCTGTGATTGTCTTGTGACGTCCATTTGTAGACATTCGCAATTGTCCCACAGTTCGTTTGTTTTAAATCGAAGTAATCGTTATGTGAGATTGACAGTCCGCCATTCGAGTGGAGTATGTTTAATTGTGCGTGCACCGCTGACAAGACAAGCTATTAACTGTGCACAAGCAATAAGAATAATAATCTACTCGGCATTATTCGATACTCCACTGTAGTGCGGTGATATACGAGCTCGTGCAGATTAACACCAAACACACACTTCACTGTTCCGAGTAGGCTAGTACATCCAGAGTGGAACTATCTAAATCGGTATATAACAATAGGAGTTACTAGCTATTATCCTATATTATCAGGTCACAAAATGTCAAATTGTATCTGCCAATAGCCTGTTAACGTAAAGTACCTAGTAAGTCATTAATATACAAGTTGTATATTGGAATAGTACAAATTGTTTTTTTTAATCACCGCAAGATTATTCAATCAATTGATGATCATGAAGTCCCAAAAGTCTAAAATAAAAATCTAAAATTGACATTATGAGACGCAATTTGAAGATACATTCTTCCTAAAAAAGACAAAAAATTATTGTAATGTAGTACATGTTAAAGCAATAAATTAACTTATGATAAGTGGCGATTGGCTGATCTAAACAAATTTGTATTGATGAAGCAAAGAAAAAGTGCGTCAAGAAGGATGGTCACAACAGAGATAATACATTAATACATCGCTGAAAATTGATAGCGAGAATGCAGAGATGCTTGTCGAGTGAGGTGCATTGTTGGCCGAACAAACCACAACTATTCTCTTGTCACTCTCAAGGTCACAATATTACAGTGCGCACTTCACTACCACTGTTTGATAAGTCAGACAAATTCTGCCTGTTTGACTAGAGCAGTAACATTTTTCTTAGACATTCATTCCGTCATTCCTGGACAATGTCCATTCATATGTGAAAAGCAATATCAGCATAGTCGTACCACAATCACGATGATGATGACAATAATATTGAATATGAAATACAATTCATTCATTGATCAATGGACAAATATCCGAGTAGGTCAGCAAGTATCGAAAACAATGGTGGTGGAGTCCCTCAGTCATTGTGAAAAATGTTCACTGACAATTTGTAAAACGAAAAGCGTGCACGGCGACATCTTTTGAGAGAAAATCTACTTACCTCAAATTCAAATGTTAAAATAACGTGAACTTTGTGTCAATATGAATGTTCCTAGAATAGAATATGTGTTTTACAATAAATCCAAAAATTCAAATTCAAAAATCCACTTTCTGTTTGGATCGACTCGAGACAATTTACATCGGATAGCATTAGGATAGCCCAATTAGTCTACTCAAAAATTTGCATGGACCTAAGTTCAGTAGTTTTTTCCCGAAGTTTTTGTTAAACAGAATTTCTAAATATTAATAAGTAAGATAGCAATGGATTAAATTTCAATGTTAAAAATGGTCAATTCTCGTTAATGATCAATCAAAGTTTAATTATGCTTTATTGAGTTTGACAGATACAATCGAGAAAAGACCGACCAAAATGAGAAACAGAATAAACGCATTGCCATACGACATGATGTAGTGATAGTACTGGACAGGGTACAGACCATTGGCACAAGTTACCGAGTCATACTTGGCAGTGGGCTCGGTTATATTGACACCTGAGCAGGCTGTGTTGGCGTGAGGACGCAGTAAGGAAGTGTCGGGGTTGAAGTGCTCTAAAATGCCTATGGTCACGCCACCGACAATTTTCTCGAAGCAACTCACGGCTCCATACACGAATGAAGTACTTTTCTGTGAACGGAAAAATCAATTAATTGTACCCGTGTATTACAGTGTTCATTACAGTGTTCTGGCCAATCATGTCTGCCACTAAGCTAATGGTTGATATCTTCACTATTGAGGTAGAAATTCCAAACAAAACTGCGATTACGTAGATTCCATAATTCTTGAAAAATTCGCTGTTACAACTTCCCAATGAAGTCCATAAAGAAGCGACAATGCCAAAGATGATGCCAACAAAAAGGTCAAGCTGTGGGTAAAGATAATTAATATGTTATTAATATATTAATACAAATATGTTTTACCTTGTTGCTGAATTTGCTCTCAATATAGTTTGAAAAGAAAGAGGAAATAAATCCACTAACAAAGATGATCAATGGCACTATTGCGATCGATGCCTACAATAATAAAACATGGATTATTGAAATGAACTAATCGAAAATTGACAATTGACAATTTATATGTACCAGAATCCCGAATGTAATCCGAATTGGACACTTACTTTTGGCAGGAAAAGAGTTCCTTGCAAGTAAAGTGGCACATATGAAAGGTGCATGTTGAGAAACAATCGGGCCAACATGTAAATGAATGACTGTTATGAAAAATCAATAGTACTAATCATATCAATCAATAGATCCATTTTTACATACTACTTTGTAAAATGTAAAGTCCTTGAACCAGTCAAGCATGCCATAGTTGTCCATGGGTCGTTTCTGGACTTGTCTGTATTCGTCAACATCGAGTTGGTCTTGTGCCTGGGACAACATCCACTGTTCCTTCTTGCGAACCAGTTCGTTCTCCTTCAGTGCCAATACAAACACAATCGAGTGCACTAAACCGTACATCGCGATGAAAAAGGTATTGTTCTGTGACAGGCGACAGGTGATAACAGAATGGCTTAAATGGTCAGCGTTAATGAGTCATGCAATGAGGTCACTTACCGCAAACACGAAAATGTCTGCTTTCGACAAACTGGTAGAGTCACTGTGTTTGAGGGTGTACCAAAACACGGCGTACACCACGATGGCCGCGTAGATGCTTGCCGCCTGTCTGCTCCCATAAAGCAAACATTTAAGCTATTTCCCGGGACTGGCACTGGCACTTACCTGACCGAAGTCATCCATACGCGATCTGCTCCCGTCACTGACAACTCGTTTATGAGCGAGAGATGTGAAATTTGGCAAAATGACCATCCAATCTGGGAGACACAGATGGCGAACACAAAGACGACAATCACCCTGAGCTGTGATGAGAGGATGAACGAGATCTCAGCAAAACACACAGGGAAAGACACCAACAAAAGCATTAAGCCCATCAGGTACCAAGTCTTATACTTTCCCAGACGGAAGAAGGCACTCTTGGTAAAGTTGCCATCAAAGTAAAGCCCAATCAGAATAGTCACCACCGAGTCGAACACTTGACCTGAGTGCCATGAAACAGTTAGTGGTGCCTTTCACCGACTCCCATTCAATGCTCTTACCAGTCACAACGAAGGCAAATGCATTACTCTCGAAAATCAACTTGTAGAACAGAAGGTTGTAAGTGAACCAAACGGCGGCGGCCAAGTCATTGAGAATATGTCCCAGGCCATAGCTGTACTTGATGCGACACTCGAGAACGATATCTTGATCGTTCATTCTTTGCTTTTCCTCTTCTGTTCAGACTGTAAAAATACACTGGCCAAAACAGTCAAATCACTATAACCATTTTAGACTAGAATTTTTAGTTGTGGTCAAACCTAGCAATTTCGAATTCGAATGTGGCAATCTCCATTAGCACCAATCAATCAACACATGTCTAAACTGCAGTTACTATGCAAAGTATGGCCATGTTAATTGAATGCTAATTGTCATTTGTTTACTGTGTGTTTCTATATAAACAGTAATTGCCGAATAATGCCCGAGAAGGACACAGCAAAGTTGTAATGCATACGGTGCATTGGATGGCCACCTGGCTGGAACGAGTTGACCAACTAGTCGCCAGAAATAGAAGAGCACTGCCGCAGCACAGCCAGTGCACTAACAACTGTGACAGTGTGAGTCTGTCTTGTGGCAGCACCAGAACAACCAGCAAACACTCTGATTCAGACCATCCACAGACTCGTCCACGAGAGGCAGTGTTGTTCATAATTAGCGGCGCTGACTGTTTGGTGTCTTATCAAACTGAAGCAAACCATCTCATTGATCGTCAGTACTGATTTCTTCTGTTTACCACCGAGCAGACCGTTATCTGAAGAAGGTGAGCAAAACATTCGACAGTTGTCGAAACAAGACATCGAGTCAAGCAAGAGACACTCGACAGACTGCATCATTTGTGAACAGAGCATTCTCCATTTGGCCTTATCCAATCAGCCTGGAATATCGGCATCTCGCTGGACGCACGTCACTCTACAATCGCAATTCCTGTCTGTAAGTATATTGTTGTCCACTTCCTTCCTCGAGCTTCGGATTCATTGACAAATGCAGCCATTGCAATGTATATGCATTGATAAGTGATTGTTGCCATTTGTGGTCAGAGGACAACAGACACGAGTCACGAAATGGCGCATTGTGGCACGATAATAGCTGTGGCCAGTGTTCCATTAAGTGGAACTTGCACTCGAGAACCGGATTGGTTGGTTTTAAAACTTGATTAACATTTGAGCAGAACAGAATATGAATCGACTGGCCAGTACAATTAATAACAATCGCACTAACCATTTGCTTTATCTTTGCTCCATTCTTTCCTTTTTGCGGCAAACGTGTGTTACACTTGACAGAGTGCAGTCGCAAGCAGACTACAGCTCGAAATGGCTTCCAAAGATCTTGCAGCCGAACAGTTGAACACTTTCAAGCAACTCAACATCGGGTCTGACCAAATGGTATGTTCACCTTTTTGTTCATTATAGTCATTATTAATTATGTTCGCTATAGCGAGGGGTCTCGTACTGGTTAGTCCCAACGAGATGTTTCGATCAATACAATTGATCATTTGACATTGCAATGAATTGTCACTGCTAGTCCAATTTGTTGTAGTTTTATGGAAATTTGGATATTAGGACGAAATGAGGCCAAGAGGTTATGCGACGCACTTGCGTGCTCGCTAGATCGGGGCCATTCACTTGTCTTTGTTTGCCTTGTGGCAGACCGTCAGTTGCCGCGACAACCTTGTGTTTGTCATAATTACAGCTAGTCCTCTCTGAAGTTCAATCAAGTGATTAAATGCAATTGTGCAAGATTAGAGAAAATTTGCGCTGAACGCATCTTGCTCGTTATTGCATACTATTTATAATTTTCTAACTTACTGCACTGCAAATGCACTTGTATTCTATTTAGTCATGGTTATGCGAACGAAGTCATTAGTTAAATAATTAATTCGATATGAGACAGTCACCAATTAGTAACTAATAATGCTATTTTTTTGCAGACTCAAAGAGTTACTACTTCAACTGGGAAAGGCATTGCCGACAAAACAAACTCTCTTACGGTGGGTCCAAGGGGACCCATGCTACTACAAGACATTCAATTCATCGAAGAATTGGCACAATTTGACCGAGAAAGAATTCCGGAACGTGTTGTTCATGCTAAGGGAGCAGGCGCTTTTGGCTACTTGGAAATCACAAAGAGTGACATTACTAAGTACTCCAAAGCTAAGGTGTTTGAGCAGATAGGCAAACGGACTCCAGTGGCAGTTCGTTTCTCCACTGTTGGCGGCGAGGCAGGATCGGCGGACACGGTGAGAGATCCTCGTGGATTTGCTGTTAAATTCTACACGGAGGATGGCAATTGGGATCTTGTGGGCAACAACACTCCAATCTTCTTTCTTCGAGACCCAGTTCTCTTTCCGTCTTTTATTCACACTCAAAAGCGCAACCCACAAACTCATCTCAAGGATGCGAACATGTTCTGGGATTTTATGTCTCTCCGAGCCGAGACCACACATCAATGCTCCTTTCTCTTCTCCGATCGAGGAATTCCTGATGGCTACCGTCACATGAATGGCTATGGATCGCACACCTTCAAGTTGGTCAACAAGAATTGTGATGCGTTTTACACAAAGTTCCACTTCAAGACACAACAAGGAATAAAAAATTTGGATGTAAACAATGCAAACAAATTGTCAGGTATGTCGGAGGACCATGCTATCATATAAACTTGATCACATATTTAACGTATCTAGGCGAAGATGCTGACTACTCTATCCGTGACCTGTTTAACGCGATTGCCAGCAAAAACTATCCCAAATGGACTCTCTATGTGCAGATTATGACATTTGAGCAGGCTCAATCGGTCAAGTTCAATCCTTTTGACTTGACTAAAGTGTGGCCACACAAGCAATTTCCTTTGATTGAAGTTGGCGTTCTTGTTCTGGACCGCAATCCAGACAACTATTTTGCACAAATCGAGCAGCTCGCATTTTCCCCAGCGAACATGGTTTCCGGAATTGAACCATCGCCAGACAAAATGCTCCAAGGCCGTCTCTTTTCTTACAGCGACACTCACCGTCACAGGTTTGATTTATACTCCCCTCAGCAATTACTTACTTTTTTAAATATAAGACTGGGCGCCAACTTTCACCAAATTCCCGTTAATCGACCAAAGTGCCCAGTGATGCATCCCACCCTTCGTGATGGACCTTATTGTTTCACTGACAACAATGGCTCTACTCCCAACTATTGGCCCAATTCTTTTTTCAATCTAAAAACTGATCCTGGTTGCAAAGAGCACTGTGACAAACTGACTGGAGATGTACAGCGCTTTGACACCAACGAAGACAACTTTGAGCAGGTGACCAGTTTCTGGAATGACGTCTTAACTTCCGAGGAACGAGAACGATTGGTTCGTAACATTGCAGATAACTTGAAGAACGCCGAACAGTTCATTCAGGAACGAGCTGTTCAGAACTTCGAGAAAGTACATCCAGATTTTGGCGCAAAGCTTCGCCTTTCTCTCAACCTAATCAAGGTAGGTGCCTAGTGTGTACGTGGCCAATAAGTGGCTTTGCTTTGTTTTGACCAGTAAACGTTGACTTTGTTAATTTGGTTTGTCTCTTTGTTTGCCAACTCGATCGTTTTTGAATGTTTCTTTATGATCTAACACTGTTCAGTAGCAATTGCCCCACAAGCCTTTGTACAACGTAGCTCGCTTCATTTTTACCAAACGATCCATGTGCTCATCCGTCAACTGTTCCACCGTGAGAGATCGTCTTGAACGTTACAAGTTTCCCACCTAACTATCGACTGTACATGTCAAAGAGATGCCACCAGACACTAACACCACAATCGCTGAAAGCATTAACATTGAATTGTTAGTTCGTCTGAGTAACCTTCATGTGGGCACTAATCCAATCAATCCACTAATTCAATCTATTCACATTCCACAATCGTGTCTCTGTGTCACTTAACCTTTCATTCAAATAAAACTCAAATGTAATTGAATTTGATTTGTTTGTTTGCTTGCTTGCAGGCAAAACTTTAAAAACGAACAGAAGTGAGCAAGCCAATAAAGACTTACAATGGATATGTTGTTATTCTGATTTGCATCGTTGCGTATCTTCCCTATGGATTGTCCAGTGCACTGTCACAATTCATATTGCACATCTCACTTTTACAATTTCAATTCGGCAATTGCTTGCTAATGAGTGTCATTCACGGCTGCAATTCTCTTTGGTGGTTTGTTATCCACTTGTTTGAGTACTCGCTTGACGAGCACGTTTTAACTTGTATCGATGAAGAATGCAACCCAAGTCGAAGCAGTGACCACCTGTGCACTGTCAATTGCGACTGGTTGTCACTTGCCGATAAGGATCGGTCCGAGTGGAAATGACTACTCGTCCCTTCCACTGCTGACCACCAAGTGGAGTAGCATTTGCAATGCTAATTATAATCAACTAATCAACACACGTGCTGATGAATGCCAATTACGAGGGTGAAATGGAGATGGTTAATTATGCGATTGGGACCATCGTCTTTGGTCACCTCGGTGTGATCGCTTCGTGATCGGCAATTGTCTGCCACGGCAAAGCATTAACAGACAATGGAAGGATGAATGAGCGCGCCACTGCAAACGGTAATGAGAAATCAATGCAGCTGTCCATTGAGATGTTCTGCAGGTCTGATCACTGATCAGGGCTATCGTTGCTAATAACTCTTAATCGGCATTCACTCTCGTCAGTGCATCACCGCTGATCGCGTCATTAGCTAATTGCTGTGCTTATGGCAATCGCTTCTTCTTGTTTTGTGCACAGCAAATGAAGAGAATTAAATAAACCCGATTTCAGCCAAGACAGGAAAGATGGAAAGATGCTCTTAATTGGTGCTCATATTTGTCGGCTTAACTCACCCTACAGAATAACTTGCTCTGTCACTTCTACCCAAATGTTGCTCTGAAAACTCGGACCAGACCAGACGAACTCACCAGACCTAGTCATTATGAGCCACCACAATGTGCAGTATTCCCCCATGCACTTATATGGGCAATCGTCAGCGTGGTAGTCCAATCAAACTGCCAGTATAAGCAATGTCCAGTGAGTCATTAACTCGACTCGATAATCCTGTCTGCTTGGTCGAGTTTGAGTAACGCTTCGATCGGGAAGTGCATCTATATTCTTTGCCAGTGTCCGTAGAATGTCGATCATTCTGAAGGAGAGGCTCGACCCAGTCACTTCTCTCCAATTGATGAGTATATTCGATTGAGCGGCGATCAGCTGTTTCCTGTAACACCTTTCATTAATGTTGCCTCGAATTTGCCGCGTCTAGTATCATCGGACGAGTCATTTGTTCGTGAGCGTGCAGCAGTGGTGCCGTCACACTGTGTCATCGTTGCACTGTTGCATTGTGCGTTTGATTCCAATCGATCTTACTCCATTCGACCACTCGAGTCCATTCATCAAAACAGCAACTGCACTAGTGTTGGTGTGCTATGTGAAGTGGTTGAAGTGTTGCCTAGAGAGTGAGTCACTGCTTGCACATGGACACATTTACATTGATGTTGCAACAATTGCCGAATCGAACGTCGATCGGTGTGTCAGTTCGTAAGTGTGCCACTCGCACATGTCACCGAGCAAGTAGTCCTATCTATGTCCATCTCACCGATATCTGCTGACCAATGTCGACCATTGACCGATCTCTCCACTGACCGTTCGTAAGTTCATGTTTGTCTACTGGCTTCTCTAACCCATCGTGGCCCAGTTAGTTTGGCCAGTGTCCCTCTCGATTAGCATGTGATCACACACTTGCGTCTCACTCAATTTTCCAGTCGTCATTAGTTTGCCTTAGTATTTTTGTGTAGCCAAAACAAGCGTAAAGTCGGTCCAATTGGTAACGCACCAATGTTCTCCTCGAGATTAGTGCTCACCTTCGTGAGTTTAGTGTCAGTGAAGCATGCCGAGAGCGATCTATGGCCGAGTGCACTTTGTGATCAGTTTTACCTCCTTTTTCGCTGGCCACTCGGTTACTCTGCGCTGGCTTGACCATTGTCGCTCTGGTCTCATAAAGAATCACAAACGGCCAATGAGAATTTTTAGTGTCGGCATAGTGGCACATAGGTGTCCAATGGACTCCATTGTGGCAATGCCCAATTGCTGACCAACAATGCATCTCTACTAACAGCCATGAATTGTTTTTTCGATTCTCTAGGTGTGAGCAAATTGCGCGACCGCATTCTTGCAGGCCACTTCCCGGACCAAAGTGCCACCATTCGTCTTGTGTCCATGTCTCGATTTTCGCCTGCAGACCACCTCGACTGCATCATTGCTTCTGAGTCCGTCACTGTGCCAAGCAGTAGCAATTCTATTGTGAGTAGGAGCACATCGCGCTCAAACTTATATCAACTATCCGCCTTGCCGGTAATGGCTTATGCTTATGCCTAGTACCACATTTAATAATCGAGACCTCCAGGTGCGCAATGTGGTCTGCATGTCTGCCCTTCACCGCAAATATTTGTCCCTCGTGCTGTTGTTGGTGTTACTTTCGCTGTTCTGCCTAATCTCGACATCAATCATCGATGTTCTCACCGAGACCTCTCATCAAAAGCATCCTAACTCGAAAGGTAGCCTCATATTGTCCAGCCATATGTCCATTTGACCGATTGTTGCAGACAAAGAGAACCTTGTCAGTGGGCAACATGTCCACAAATATGTTTCCAAACTCGGTAAGATCCAGCTGGAGGAAATATTGCAGAACGAACTGTCCGCCGATTACTTCAATGGCAGTTGGGTTTCTCCAGACGAGATTGCATATTACGATGCCGAATACAACCTGTGTCTTTACAACAGCTCTTCCAAGGTGGTAAGACACCTCGTTCGGTTTCCCTTGGTGGTGAGTACCTCATAAACCATTTCAAAGCTCTACAATCACTCGATCAGTTGAGCAGGGCACTGAAAGGACTTGAATTATCGAAAGATCTCAAATATCTTCTGTGGTCATCCGAGACGATTGAACTGTTTCGATACTCTAGACTTGACAAATTGAAAATATACGACATTGCCAACAAGTAAGCTTGTGACAGTCTTGCATGATGTCATTAATTAACTTTAAATTGTACTAGTTCTTTGCTTGATTTATTTTATAATTCAAACTTCGGAGATGTACACTTTCAATTTGGAGTGTGGGGCCCTAGAAGATCGCAACTGGTATTTTCCTACAACAATGATCTTTATTATAAAGACTCGGCATACTCCGAGTCTATTCGACTCACTGTCACTGGAATTGCCGGTGTGGTCTTTAATGGACACACAGATTGGCTGTACGAAGAGGAAATACTCAACTCGAACAAGGCACTTTGGTTTTCTCCAAATGGCTCAGATCTAGCATATCTTCAAATCAACAGTTCCTTAGTAGACATTCAATCCTGGAATCGTTATGGCGAATACTTCAATATTAGCAACAACCAGTACCCTAGCATGGAATCGATCCGGTATCCCAAGCCAGGCACTCACAACCCCGAAGTAACCATAAATGTTATCAATTTGAATAAGAATGTGGACAACATTCGGGTTCGGCACATCTCGGTGCCAAGTTATATCGCCAAGCAGTATGTGTTTCATTAGCTGTGCCAAAACTCACATTTGTTTTTCCAGACAATATTACATCACCAAAGTAGTGTGGTTCGACAACGATAACCTCTTGGTTGCATGGACCACTCGCAATCAAACTCTGTCGGTGCTGACTATCTGCAATCGATACGATCATTGGAATTGCCAAGAGGTTGCCTTCTAAAATCTTCATTTTGCTCAAGTTAATGTTGATTTATTTTTATTATTTAGCTTCATAGGCAAAACTCAGTACATGGCTGGGTTGACGGTTTTGAGCATGGACTGCTTAGTGGATACAATCACGACTCGGTGTTGGTCCGAATTCCCAAATGGGTAAATGACGAGAAGAGTGAATATTACCACATTAGTAGCATCAACGTAAAGGTATGTTTATCCTTAAGGTCTCATTGGAACGTTAATCGAGCCGGCGTTTGTATTAGAGCAAAAGTATCACCTACCTGACCGATGGCAAGTTTGACGTTATCAAGCTCATTTCGTACAGTGCCATCAGCGGCGAAGTGTATGTCTTGTCTAGTGACCAGTGATGTCTTCATTCTAATCCATTTGATTGGCAGCTTTTACGCCTCCACTCTTGCCAATCACCCCGAAGTGCAACACATCATGAAGATGTCACTCAAGGAGAAGAATGAGCCTGTCTGTTTGACTTGCTTTCTAGGCAATAGTTGTCGATACAACGAGGCTCATTTCAACTCTATCGCCACTCGATTCGTACTCGAATGCAAAGGCTACGAAATTCCACGGGTCGAGTTGCGAAATGCCCAAAACAACCAACTAATCGAGACACTGGAACAAAACGGAAAATTGTACCAGTTTTTGAGGGACAAAAACATTCCCAGATATGAGAAGATATTTGTCAAGTTAACCGACAAAGAAGGTAATCTCTTCCATGTGGCATGACTTTCTTTGAACGAATTTGTTTCACAGACGCCATTGTTGAGTTAATTTTGCCGCACAATTTTGACGAAGAGAGTCGATACCCACTAGTTATTGAGCTATACGGCGCACCTGGCACTCAGACCGTGAGAGATAAGTACGAGATGAACCACTGGAGCTCGTACTTGTCCAGCAACAAGGAGTACATTTACGCTAGGGTCGATGTGCGGGGCACTTGCAACCAAGGCCTTAAGTACATGCACCAGCTTTACAAAAACGTAGGACACCTAGAGGTGGATGACTTGATCGATGTTGTTTGGTAATGATTGCTCTGTGCCCTGTTCGCCATTAATTCGATTTGTAGGTTTCTCAAGTCAAACCTAACTTACATCGACTCGAGTCGAATTGCCCTATGGGGATGGAGCTATGGTGGCTACATCTCGCTCATGTCGTTGATTCGCGAATTTGACAACCGACAGTTCTCGTGTGCCATCGCAGTGGCCCCTGTCTCCAACTGGATGTATTACGGTAAGAAAATCACACGCGGTCCACTCTAATCTACTTCTTCTTAGATTCGGCCTATTCCGAACGATACCTCGGAGTGCCCCACAGTCGAAATCTGTACTCGTATGAAGATTCCAATTTGCTTGACAATGCACTACTACTAAAAAACAAAAAATTTCTCATTGTTTTCGGGACGAGTGACGGTGAGAGTGATCATGAGTGTGTTCGCAACTAACTGATCTCTATCATCAGATAATGTGCACATCCAGCACTCACTGTTGTTAATTCGCAAGCTGAATGAGCTGAACATAGACTATGACGTACAGATCTATCCTGACGACAACCACTACTTGCTCAAGTCGAGTGCCCATCTGTACCGCAAGATGAGCAACTACTTGGAACGGTGCTTCTTTGGCAAGTAAATACCAACATTGCAAATTGGTCAACACAACACAGGAAACATTCATTCTCATTGTGCTTCTGTTAATCGAATGTGCAAATCAAATATTTATTAAATTAAATCATTCAACACAACCTCAAGCTATTCACAAATGGTCCTGTTGGGACATTTTGACGTGTAATAAATGTGTTTTGGTCAAACCGATAAGACATTTTTGTCATGTCCAAAAGAATTCAAGCTGCTCTGCAAGTGGTCCATTTTGCTATCGTGGCCATTCTGTGTCATAACCTTTTGCTTTCCAGCTTTTTGGCCAACTATGGCTTTAGTCAAGCGTGTCCATTTCAAATCAAGGAAATATCTGTAAGTACAATTGACAGTAACTAATGATCTAGACATCTAGTAATCCATTGCAGTGGTCCAATTGGTATCGTATTGGGATGATCACTCTGGACACGATTCAACTGCTGGCACTGGTGGTCTATCTCTCTCGCATGTACTTTGCCACGGTGCTGTTCACTTTGGCCTACTCTCTCACCTTAATGCCGGCAATCTACATTGCCATGCAAGAAAGAACAATTTGGTACTGGTACCCTTGTCTGGCCATTTTTGTTGCCATATGTTTGATGAGTCTGTACTGCGTGCTCAAACATATATTTGTTAACAAAGAACGTTCCCTTTCGACTAAATCAACCACCTCGACCAGATCCAAGTAAACATAAACACTCTTCTTGTCAAGACTAGGAGTTTCGCTTTCTCTCTCCCTCTCGCTCTTTCTCATTACGATTACCACTTAGCAATAAACGCACAATGCACATTGTCATTTCAGTTTGGTTACCTTCGAATTGATTCAGGTCACCCAGTTAAAGCAGAACAATGCACAATTGGCGGTAAATGTCCTCGTTTTTTTGGAGGGTAATGTCCACTATTGCTTAAGCAACACTCGATTTCATCATACATCGAATCGCATTGAGAGAAACCACTTTGGTGACGGTCACGATGAGTTGTCAAAGTCTTCACAGTGAATTGTATTGCTTCTCAGAATGCCAAATGAAGTGCTTTATTGGCAAGTTAAGACAGTGTCGATGCTATTGACTTTGACTTTTTCACTGTCACTCTCTCACTGTCTCGCACAGTGCCCTTCTCGGGCTATTGTGCTTGTGCAATAAGGATGAATTGAATGAACAGACCCTTGATGAGTTAGCTTTACGTTAGACTACATTCAAGCTCAATGTCTACTGCCTTGTCAGTTCAAAGTACGTCTTGATGGTGCCATCTCATAAATATGTCTTTGATTGTTCCTCTCCCTATCTAATCAGCTCATGTTTGATTGGCCTCTCAGTCAATAGCCGACAGTTTGTTTGAGCGTGCTAAATTGGCAAAGTCCCTTCCGAGTGGTTCAGTTTAATCAGACCAGAGCAAGACGAATGCGTGCAAATCGTTTAACATATGTCAAGATTGCAATTCTGTCACATCACGCATCGCATCGTGTTTTGCATTACCATTTCACATCACTTGTAATCAATCGAATTATCAATCGAAACGATTGTCTATATATGGCTCTTCTTTTGATCAATTAGAACTCTCTTAACCACTTTTCAATTAAATGCCTACAGAAATGGCAACTATTTTGGTGACCGGTGGCTCGGGCTATGTTGGCTCGCATTGTGTTCTTGAACTGCTCAAACATCATTATCGTGTTGTAGTGATCGACAATCTGATCAACTCGGTGCAGCTACAAAATAATTTTCTTCCAGAAAGTTTGTCCAGAATAGAACAAATTACTGGGCAAAAAATTGCAAAATTTTACAATGGAAGCATTGGGGACAACCAGTTGCTGGACACCATATTCACCACACATCCTGTCCAAATCGTGATCCACTTTGCCGCATTGAAAGCGGTGGGCGAATCAGTGGCCAAGCCATTGCTGTACTACCGTAATAATGTGTCTAATTCAATAACTTTGTTGAATGCAATGCAAAAACACGGAGTGACAAAGTTCATCTTTTCTTCGTCGGCCACTGTTTACGGTAAGTGATTTGCAATACTAGGATCAACTGACTGTACTTATTCTATTTGATCCAGGAGTGCCAAATTACCTGCCCCTAGATGAGAAGCATCCCATTGGCTTTACATGCTCCAGTCCTTATGGTCGAGGCAAGTTCATTGTAGAAAAAGTCCTTGAAGACCTTTGCGTATCGGACAGTAGCTGGTCGGTTATCTCGTTGCGATACTTCAATCCAGTGGGTGCACACGAATCGGGCTTAATAGGCGAAGACCCAAGCGATATTCCCAACAACTTGATGCCTTTCATCACCCAAGTGGCTGCAGGAGTGCGACCTTGTCTACAGGTCTTTGGCAATGATTACCAAACACCTGATGGAACAGCTATTAGGGATTATATTCATATCGATGACCTAGCAATTGGACACATAGCCGCACTGAGACACGTACTGGACAGTCCTCAGTCGTGGAAAGGTTATCATGCCATCAACCTCGGCACAGGCACCGGCACAAGTGTTCTCCAAGTAAGTGCGCAAGTTATGAACTTGGTTGGTTATCATTAATGTCTCCTTCTTAGGTAGTGGCTGCATTTGAAAAGGCAACTGGCGTTAAAATACCTTGCAAAATAGTGGACCGACGGCCTGGCGACGTAACAGCTTTGTACGCAGATGCGAAGCTTGCTAGTGTAAAACTCGGATGGACATCGAAACGTTCAATTGAAGAAATGTGTGCCTCGGCATGGAATTGGCAATCAAACAATCCGAGAGGATATCGAACCGGGTCAGCCTCGAGCTGATAGTCGTTCGCCTCCACATCGACCAACGAGTTGAGCTAGCTGGTAATAAATGGCTAATCACTAATCGGTCATGACATGCATTGTTCCTTGGTGCTATGTGCAAACTCGTTACTTTATTATGTCACAGTTTGAGGCAATACGTGTAAGAGAAATTGCAATCTATAATAC
Organism: Rhizoglyphus robini; assembly: GCA_023373905.1. NCBI lineage: Eukaryota > Metazoa > Arthropoda > Arachnida > Sarcoptiformes > Acaridae > Rhizoglyphus > Rhizoglyphus robini. The sequence goes on along the minus strand of JAKIJQ010000001.1, from coordinate 3,064,025 downwards.
AGAGCAATGTCGAATGTACAGTTATCAGATGTCAGTTGTCAAACGAGACAGAGTCAGTGCTGAGTGGCACTATTATTGCTTGTGTAGTAGTGGCGAATCGAATCGGTCTGATCACATGACTTGGTCTGCTTGTCAAAACGATCCTCACATTGAATGTCTTCGAGATATTTCTGCGTGATGTAATCGGCACTACTACTCATTAGGCTGAGAATGTTCTTCAGGCTAATCAGGTGATATTCGAGCTTGTCCTTTATTTTGAGTAAAGAACAGTTCGAATCGAGACTTGCATTTGGACAGGTGACATCGATAAAACCGTTACCATTGGTGTTTTCCACATGTCCATTCGGTGCAAACTCGACACTTGCACTGTTGCTTCGATTTTTTTCGAGTAGCGAAGTTTTGCCACTTGCTAGTTTCTTTGTGTAAACATCGCCATCACCGTTTTGTTCGTTCAATTTTCCATTTTCCTCGTGTCCCTTCGGGCACTTGGCATGTTTGCTATTGTTGTTATCGTCGTTCTCGGAAACAATAGCTAAACTTTTGCTGTAATGGCGTTGACTGCTAAGGCATAGTTGCTGTTAGTTACCTACTCACAGGAACAGGCATACCTCACTGTTAGTGTTGCGTCCGACGAAAGTATTTTATCGATTAGGTCCAGAAGTTTGTACTGCTCATAGAGGTTGTGTTGCGTCATCGAGACCGCCATTGTACTCTCGGATGAGTCCACCGAGGCACTGGAATGTTGCCATAAAGACAAAGACACGTCCACGGGACTAAGTGAAGTAAAACAGGATGTCTCCGCTAGTTCGCCACAGTCAAAGTAGAGTTCACTGGAGCCATTCAACTCGGTCACCGGACTGAGGGAGAGGAGATCACTGAGTCTGGTAGGAATGAGCACCGTTTCCTTCATGTTTTTGACGGAATTTTTGAAACGTTCGATGGCCATCATCAAGGACGTGGACGAGAGAGACTTGTTGTTCTTGTTCATCAGAATGTGGTAACTGGCCATGGACAGTTGTTGCGAGTTGCTCATGTAGTAGTTGTTCGATCCGATCAGTTCGTCCAATATATTGTTGGACCGTTTGCGGGTTGATTTGCCGTTCAAGCAGTAAATCGGCATGGTGCAATGGGCCAGACCAAACCGAACAGAATTAAACACTCACACAACTATGGTAAAACGAATGAGTTCGCCAATCGAATGGAACGATATCTCCTTTTCTAATTGGATTCAAGCTCGAGGTGAAGCAAGTAGCAGGCGCTACTGTGCACATGCAAAGTGCTCAGTAAAGATGACAGAGAGCCGATTGATTAATTGCAAACATGATGAAAGTGCATTTGTGCATTTGAGGTGGCGCACAGAACGAACGAATAGTGCATTTCTAGATGGCATCAACAAAACAAGGAATCAAACTTGAAAATCAACCAGGTGAGATGAACGCCGAAAAGTGCCACCAGCAGAGCGCGCGTCTATGTCCGCCCGTGGCTACGTGTTGTGCCTTACTGGCCAGGCAGAGGGCGACTGAACTGGTCAGTGTCCCTTCGAATGGGACTCCATTTGATCTCAATGCAGATGCCGAGCGTGCCATTCACCACATTGACCAGTCAATTCGACAGTCTATATTTGAGCGAGCCTAACAAGTGACTACTTGCAGTAATACAGGTTTCATCTCAAACTAACATTACCTGGCAGATGCAGCACTCACTAAGTTTGCTTGCTTATCTCTCACCTTGCAATATGGCTGGTTGGACTGTGCTGAGTCGCTTTGCTCATGTAATTGTCACTAAGCGCTAGAGCCACTCTAATTACTCTGTAATCTTCATCTCGGAGTGCCATGAGAGAAGCCAAATCAATGAGTGCATGCAGCCACTCGAATATTTTTAGCTTCTTTTGCTCAAAGCGGCTAAGGTCGTTTAGTATTCTGTAAGCCTGTGAAATAAGCCTGCCAACTGTCAGCCGTAATGACTTCTAATTACTCCATCACTGTGGGCGTTGTGGCTTGAAGCAATTAGGTCAGCAATAAAAACATACCTGGTGAATGAGAGCCCAAAGAATAGTTTAAGATGTTGGTCAGGGTGATCAGGTGAGATAACATAAATAATGTTCACCTTACAGTGTATACAACAAAACGTTGAAATGCACGTGTATCATATATGATTGAGCTATGTGACTCACATAATGTGAGCGATCACACCAAACTTGCAGTGTCGTTGCAAGGGTCACACAATATCAATGCGCCCAACACATTCGGTCAACACATCACACCACACACCACACACACTCACATGTGCATAGATACAGAATTAATCAGCGCAGGCGTGAGAATACGAATAGAGAACCAAATGAGAGCAGCAGGCTGAGTCAGCGTGACAAATGTCGGCTGTCGACGATGAACAATGACAGACTGGTGATCTGAACGACAGCTTGACACCGAATGGACATGTGCGGATGTACTTTATTGCTTAATGTTGCTCACATGTTCCGAGTGCGCATCGTGGTTCGAGTCAATGTACCGAGTGTCGTCATTGCCAATTGCCAAAGTCGGTTCTGGGAATTTGTTGTCACTGCGGACATTGGTCTGCTTCTTCTTGGTCAAGCTATTCAAGTACTCGGCAATGGAAGAATAGCTTTTGGATGGACCGAAGCTAGAGTAGTCTAAACAATTACGAGTCAGTAAAGAGAAAGGTAACAATGAGACTTACTGCTTGAGTGTGAATCTGTATCGGACTTGTCTTCACTTTCCGCGCTGTTAATTGGCGAGATGTCGAAAGAAACTTGTGCGGTGCTTGCTTGGCTACCCACAAAATAACGCACTTGTGCAAGGAACCTTTCCGAGACAGGCTTGTGCGGAATGGAGTGATCATTCTCAGAGAAATCGTCCAGTAATACTTCGTCTCCGTAGTTGCGCAGAATTTCGTCCGATTTCAAATCTGAATCGGTCTTCTCTCTTGCCGACTCGATGTCGTCTTGGTCATCAAAGGAAAGACTCACCGAGCTGCTCTCGCTATCTGATCCAGATGATTTAGACTGGCTTGACATTTGAGTACAGTGTCGATGAGTAAAGTACTAAAGTAAGCTCAGTACTATGCAAAAGACTTTTATTCGGTTCGACCTAGTTCGGTTAGAGTATATTAATAAACTAATCAAATTAACAAATAACAAGTAGAACACAAGAACTGTTCAGACCAAAGCAAAAACAAAAACAAATGAACACAAACTCAATACTCGAGTTCCACAGGTTGATATGTCATGAATTCGTTGCCAGTTCGCAATTTTCGTTGCTTGATCATGTCCTTGCTGGCGTGCCTTCGGTCATATGCCCAGCCAATCTTGGCAAATTGGTCCAATGCAAAAGTGGTGAGGTTAATGTTGCAGCCCCATTCGGAAGTAGAATAGTCCCAGGGAAAAGTATGGTGATAATTGTGATATCCTTCTCCTATGTCAATCAAAAGCAGTCAGCCAAGCGCAATGTGCATTGAGCAATGTTCACTTACCAAGAGTCAAAGCAGCCACAGATTTGTTCTCGGCCGGAGCAATATTTACATCGTAAGGTCGGTTGCCGAACATGTGCGCAGCTGAATTAACCAGCCAAGTGGCGTTCAAAGCAAGCGTGTAACGCATGATGGTGGCCACGAAGAAAGCGGTCCAGAATGTTTCGCCCCAAAAGTAACACGGAACAAAAGTGGGCAAGATGAAGCACATCGCAAGGACAGAAGGAAAGTAATACTTGTGCTGGTAGTAGACCACGGGATCTGCCAACATGTCGCTGCAATCCACTCGGAGACCGAACTCGGCCACGTCTGGATGCTTTTTGGACAACAACCAACCAACGTGAGCGAAAAAGAAACCACGTTCGATATTGACAGGATCCGCATTGGTTTCAGAGTACTTGTGGTGCACTCGGTGGTCTCGCCCCCAAACGTAGATCGAGTTCTGATAGGCCATCGAGTTGAGAGTGGCCAGAATGATGCGCAAAGGAAGTTTCGCCTTATAAGCTCGATGCGACCAAAGTCGATGTACTCCGGCAGTGATACCAAACAGAGACAAGTGGTATATCAGGACGGCTATAAAAAGGAAGTTAGTCGAAGCAGAAATGCAGAATACACTTACAGAACAAAATGGTGAAAAGTTTGGTACTGGTAAAGGTAAGATACACCCCATACAATGTGCCCAAGTGCAATACCACAAACCAAAACACATTTGGCCACACAATATGATCCAATGAGTTCCATTGGTCCGCTTGACTACGTTCGAGCAAAAAATCCCGCGACACCAACGATGGCTTCTCTTGTTTCACCAAAACTGGTTCAGTTCTTGGAGCCATTTCCAACAGTTCGGTTTAGAGGCGACCTAAAGGGAAAGGAAGTTAGAATGTTTCAGTAGAAGTTGGCACTGTTCACTGGCGAGTCGTGACTAAGCCTTAGTCACTAAGGAGTAATTAAACCGGTCGCTGCTTGTGTAGGGTACACTACACAGCCTTTAGGACTATCGCTATGGGTACTATCACTGAGGCTTATACTTCTGGATTTGCTTCCTTAACCTATTGACCAATAGAAGCAAATGAAAATGCAACTTGACAGGCTGTATTGCCAAATGTTGTCTGAAGACCAGATGCTAGCTTGATGACTAGAAAGCAAATTGTTTATTGTGCATGCACAGAATGAGGTAAGTCTGTCACTTCACACATTTATACCAACATCGCATTTGATTATCGTTCCTGGCCTGACTATGGGGTCGCACAGATAACGAGATGAAACGACATTCACTGTCCGAGTGACTTCACACCGAATATGATCATTCACTCATCAATCAAGCAGTGCTCGGTGAGGACGATTACAAAAAGACAATATCGCCATTTTGCCACCTCAATACCAAAGTTACCAGTTATACTGCTGATGGAATAAGCTCTTTTTGTTATATGTTGACCATTTCATTTATACATTTCTGACTAATATGACTGATCTGATATGATCTTATCAGCCAATAAGTAACATGTGCGTTCTCAAAGGCAATATATCAAATTATCATGAACCACCTAACTAATAAACAATTCTGGAGAGCACGTGTCCATTGAACTTGTGTCATAGACTGACCGAGTGAACAAAATCTACGTGCATTACGGTTGATATAGTCTGACATCCAGACAGCGTTATACAAACAAATCGAACGCTGAACGAACGATTATGCCAAACATGTACACAAGGACTGCACAAGATAACTCTAGTCTATAAGCGACAGTGAAACATCGCTTGTTTATATACATTACAATCACTATTATAATAAGTTAACTAATAATTATTGCGAATGGTCCTACTATAACAATTACCAGTCTGACTAGACCCGGAAAAAGAAGGGTCTATGCCATGTAGAGACAAACAGGCCACACTGAGCAACACCAAAGAGCATTTGCACAAGTGGATGTACAGTTTGGTCGAATTAGCACTATCAATAATCAATTTAAAAACGATCGAATGTACATCAGTGATAAGTTTGCCTCACAGTCTGTATCCTTTAGGACGATTGTCTCTCATTAATGAGAGACAATTGGCACAACCGTACTCCTAACAATTGAGTGAGGGCAGAGGACATTAATTATTAGAGTCTAATAATGTCAAAATGATTGGAATGTCATAGTCTAGATGACTCGGACTATACAATCAATACAATCAAAACGTACTTAGAAAAGTTCCAGCCAGAAGTTTATGAATGAGTCAATGTAGCATTGCATTTCATCCAAAGGTCAATCTTACAAATCATACACCAGTGAATCATAGCTACCAAGGTCCAAGGGAAACATCAAATCAAGTAAAGCAAATTGAGTAAATTTTCCATGCACTTTGAAAAATGCCACTTGTGGCTCTAGAACTGAACATACTACATAAATAAACGTTCGAATGTATCATTGCAAAAAGTGTCATAACAGGTGTCCTAATTTGTCGTATCGCGAAACAATTAAACTAGGTAGTGAGCACAATCTGTTGCAACCATCAAACAATGGAAAACAATCTGATCCAAAAAAACTCATTTGTTTATTACTCAACAGATGTCATCACAAGAGCATGTATATTATGCATTGCATAATAATTTTGTATTATTTGATGTCAGAATAAATAAATAAAATAGTAAAAGCTCAATTGAAATTCCTTTTGCACAGAATACCAGGTCCTACAAGAGTAAGGTATGTTCAATGTGCTAGTTCTTGTGTCTTATTTGCATAATAATTTGAATTAATGTTGGACACAACTAATGCATTCGCAATCCAAATTGAAAGTGAGTTATTCAAGTTTGACCGAACTTAATGTACCGAAATGTGGATTTTTCTGCTCACAGCTTGTCAGACCATTTTGATGTGACACGGGGGATTTTCCTCAAGATAATTTTAAAACTGTTCAATTTCCAACACTGTTAACACTGTAAAGTACAGGAGATAAGGTGATGTAGAGGAGTTCGGTTAAGCTCGACTTCAATGGCAAGCCTAATGATTTGAGTAATCAAGATCTGCGAGCGAGCTGTGCTAGTAACTAATATTGGTACTAACTATAACGAGCCTCAATGACAACAACAAACAAGTCCGTAAGAGTCTCATCTCATCTGGTGTGTCAGTGGATATTAATAAAGCAGCCATTGTGTACAGCCAGTAGCAGATCACTTGTGGCGGCCTAAATATGAAGAGATGACCATTCAGTTGAACAATGATGCATATGAGTGAGTTCGAGACTAGTCCAACTCGTGCCAATACACATAACGAAACCAAACGCCATTTGGCCGATTGGTCAATCTGGGCCGAGTGTTCCGTCCAGTGATTGCAATTGCTGAGCGCCCATCAATCAAACATTGAGCATTGTGTTTAGTGTCTGACTATAGGCTGTCGATGCACTCGAACAGACCCGCAGATTCAGATTGATTCTGCCAAAGCAGCTTTTGACGTCTTTAGAAAAGAATACGAGGAAAGTGGCCATTTCCTCAAAAGGTAATGATCGAATTGGACTTGCAGCAGAGGACCATTTGTGCTCACTAGGAAATGTACCAGTCGCTGCTAACAGTGTATCGTAGATTGAACAGTAAATGCTGACAAATGCATGATTGTCAGCTCCATTAGCTAATAGATCTGACAGACATAACAATCGGTCTGATAGGTGCGAGACTGTAAGTGTGCAAAGTGCGCAATTTAAGCATTACTTGAACACAAGAGAAAGTGTCACAGCACTGAAAACGGCATTAGCAGTTAGTAATTGACAATTGGTAGCTAATTGAATTGTGATGGATTGTATAACAATTATTCTGAATATTAATGATCCGAATGGTTTGGTCAGTGACAGTATTACCCGTACTGAACTGTTCTCAATAATAATAATAAATCATTCACACTTCGTACTAGGCAATTAGTATTGATTACGAGCTTTCGAGCAATTATACAACGAAGATTGATGAATTAATGAATGACACCTGTTGAGTGAGTCGATTCGTGGCTAATACATTTGAGTGTGCGATAGTTGGCCACTTCTTGATTCCCACTGGCACATCGAAATAGGACCTTCCGTAGGCCAAGTAGAGTCCAGATTAGAGTAGAGCCACTGCACAACCTGTTGTCCATTGAATAGTCTACTGGGACAGGGCGAGCAAAGATAAGTGCAATTTCAAGTGAGAGACACTACATATATGTCTATAGACTAACACTGCATAGAGAGATGCCCACTGAGAGCAATAAATAGCTACATCGGTCAAATGGCCTTCTTAATACACACTGAGAGTCATCCAGTGCATTAGTCTTTTGAGCTTGTGACCATTTGAAGGACTTCATCTGAGCAAAACCATCTCTCTGAACGAACACCCACCTAGGCCAATTCACCTAAACGGTAACCATTCCTTCAGTCACCTTTAACGGATATCGCACCAAACTGAGTTACTCCAAGTGACCACTGGTCAGTGTGTCTGGTGATGACATGTGCTCCTAGTTGAGTGAAAAGATATAGACAAGCCACAAGCCAACCGTTTAGTATTGGCATCGCTTCAAATTGCACAACAAAATTACTGATTGATACAAGTGGAAAACAACGAAACCACAAAAAGAGCGATTGCAAGCCAAACCTGAGGCAGGATAAATGTCTGTGAGGAGGCAATAGAACGGGAAAACTTCAATCGACACAGTTCGTGCCTGCAGACTGTCTTCGACTGTCAGTGGCCAAGCATGGATTTGCACAAACTCGCCCTCTACACGGTGTCCATCTTCTTGTCGCTCTACTTTGTTTCTTGGCTACTGTGTCCACTTAGTTACTTCTTCTGGTTTACTCAAATTTGTGTTATCAGTGCCCTATCAGTCGTTGCTTGGACTTTGGCACATTTTCTGTATGACCTCTGGAACACAGAAACTGTTGTGCCCAACAACAAAATTGTACTAATTACAGGATGTGACACTGGATTCGGCCACCGGCTGGCCCAAAAGTTGGACAGTTATGGTAAGTTGGTTCATCTTGAGTCGCCTTGCTTAATCGAGTTTTGCTAGGGTTCCACGTCTTTGCAGGAGTGCTCTTCCCGGAAGGAGCTGGTGCAAAATATCTCAAAGAAAATTGCTCTAAACGAATACAAGTCCTCAAAATGGACGTCACCAAGTCCGAAGATGTGGAAAATGTAACGAGAGAAGTACAAAAAACTAAATTACCTCTTTGGGCGGTTGTGAACAATGCGGGCATTGCTATAGGGTGTCCGTTTGACTGGGGCAAAGACGTGGACGAGTACAAGAAGACATTCGAAGTGAACGTCTTTGGATTGGTTCGGGTCACCAAAAACTGCATTTCACTGTTGCGCAAGTCAAAGGGTCGAGTAATCAACATTGCTAGTGTAGCAGGTAAGTGAGATCTTGGAGCAATTGAATGTAACAGAACTAATTGACCCGAGCAGGTCGCATGACGGTGCCCATCATGGGCCATTATTGCATGGCTAAGCATAGCGTGCGAGTATTTTCGGACGTGCTTCGGCGCGAGCTATACAAGGACGACGTGCAGGTGGTCACCATTGAGCCCACCTTCTACCAAACGCCAATAGTCAATTTCGAACAAATCAACCGAACACGAGAACGAATCTTCGAAGAAACGCCTAGTGAGATCAAAGAGGCTTACAGCAAGTCTCACGTTAACTCACTGAACAACATGGAAAAACTGGTCAATGTGATCACTCGCAACAATGTCAACGAAGTGGTGACTACCTTGGAGAAAGCGGTCACTCTCCTAAGCCCGAAACCATTCTACCGCTGTTGCGGTTATCACGAGGTTGCTGTATGGGCAGCTTCACACATGCCTGAGACAATACTTGACATGATCGTTAGCGGTGTCATGAACAACAAATACACAGTGCACCTCGCCAAACGATACATTAGCTTGTTCAAAAGCAAACAAAAAACCTCGTAAACCATTCACATGTCATAGCAAGTAAAGTTTGTAAAGTCTATATTGTTAGACAATGCATATCAGTAAATAATGACATGCAAATAAAAAATAAAAATTGATTAATCATTTGTCGCAATCAGACGAATGACAATTCAATTGACATACCTAAAACGATCCGCCTTTATTGCACTTGTACAAGAATTAGTTCACTTGACCACAACAGAATCATAACAAAAGAACCGAAAACGTCCTATATGAAAGTGTGAGCATGTGTTTGGCATGAGGGACAACTGACAACTTTGCACTAGTGCAGCGGTGCAAAGGCAATGTGAATTTCGATGAACAAAAAACTTGTGCCTTTTTTCATCTGTGAGGTATGTCAACTTGTAAATCACAAGCATGCAATCATGGACAGATTGGAAAATAAAATCTACTCTCAAAATGGTTTGGTATGTTGACAAGTAACCCATATCTTTTGTTTGATTAATTTTAATTCTCTTTACAGGCAAATCCATTAGCAAAGTGTGTTTTGAACTTGAAATCGGTATATGAAGTTCGTATTTGGTTTAAATTGCAGTTTTGTCCTCAGTTGCAAGTTAGAACCTCTGCGCCTGAATGTACATTTGCCTTGCAGAGATGTGATATTGAGGAAATACTAATCTTCTGAACAAATTCGCCCCCAATTAAATTGTTTCTTTGTTTTTGTTAAGCACTTATTGCCAAATAATTCACCGTTACGAAAAAAGCTTCATATTGGTTGGATAAGATAATCTCCATTTACTTGGCAAATTCTTTGTTCAACTAAAGCCATTTATTCTAGATCCTTGGACAATATTATTGCTTTCTTCTGTAGTTTTGGTATCAACTGGCGTATACTTCTACATAAATGGATTTAACGCTCTAAAACAGTTTATTGGTGACTTTTGTGGGACGAATAGCTCAGAATTTGAAACTGCCCAGACCGAAACACGAACATCGGAAATAGCTTTATTCCGATTGTTTAATGGAATGATCGCTTGCTACACTAAGGTCTTCCAAGTGGCTAAAATTATCTTTGCTCATCTAATCTCAAAATTATCTTTAATCATCTAATCTCAAATGATCAAATCTATTAGATAGAAAAGTATGAATGTAAGTATTGTACCTAATTCATAAATTACTCGGGAGCCTATATACGTAGTAAACTCAATAGCATTAATGGTTTACTGTCACTGTTCTCCCAATATTACAGCCCTGGACAACATTCCCTTGTGGTACCAGGCATTTCTCTAAGATGAGCGAAATCGAACAAATATTATATATGATTTTGTACAGATACGGAGAATACATTTCTATTGTTTCTTTCTAGGTTCAACACGTTACTACTGACTTGAAAATGTTCGTCCGATCCTTTGGTCGCTTTATTCTTCTTCAAACTCTGTTTTGGATTTTATGAACAAAGCCACAATCAAATATTTTCTTGATTTCATTAATGAATTATTGGATCTACTTAAAAACACGACCAAATTGCAAGAATTGCTCATGTTGCTTAGAATAAAATCATAACCAATTGGCCAATAATTTGTTATTTTAAAGTAATGTTGTTCTTTGAAAAACACGCTCTTAATAGAACTCAAAAATTGGCAGTCATAGGCACCGCCGGGATTCGAACCCGGGATCTCCTGTTTACTAGACAGGCGCTTTAACCAACTAAGCCACGGCGCCATAGTATGGTGAAGCTGATTTATTTATACTTTCTTATCGAAATTATTGGCAATGAAACCAAAGAAATGACTAAAATACCAAGTGCAAGATCAGATTTTTTTTTGTATAAAGAACGAATCAAAGCAATATTGCTATCAATGGCATTTGGATCATTTGGCTAATGGGAGAGGTGTTTGTAGTCAGAAACAATGTAAATTATTAGTGTACCTAAAATCATTTTGTGATTGCTTATATAAATATTAATAAATTCAAGCTTAATTGATTATATAATGAATGAATATGACCGTGGATATTGAATTGTTGTTATTGTTGCTCATGAAAGCACCTCATAAAAATATTTGCAAACTTATTAGAGACAGCATTTAATAGTAAACACACATTGAAAAATCAAAATTCAATTCATTTGAAACAAAATGTGCAAATAAAATAAAATGACACTAAATATTTAAATATTTTCAATTGTTTTATCAGTCATAGATGGCACTGTCGTCGAATATTTTCAATGTAATAGTATTATAGTAATGCATTGAATGTATGTTGTAACATTTGTTGATATTTTTTCATGCTCGTGTTAAAAGGTAATTCATAACATTATCATTCTAATTGAACTCTTCCATGTTGTATCAAATGTGATAAGTTTGTGTCTTTGTGGAAATGGCTTTAATTCATTATGCTCCAAGAGCAGTTCAGGTAAGTTTGTTAAGTTGCTTTCAAATGTAAATTAAATGTGAATTTATTTGAATTGCTTCATAGATTGATTCACGACAACTTGATGCTCAATTTTTGGAATTGATTACCACTCAAATTGGCAAACTTAAAGTAAGCAACGAATTTAATATAAATTTTGATCAGACGTTTATTGTAATTTTATTTTTAGATTTATTCCTTTGATCGCTTCACATCGGAGTTGAAATTAATCTTTCAAATCTACTTATGGTACAAAAAAACATATCTCTCAAATAGTTCAATTGGATTAGATCTTTTCAAATTAAAATTTTGCAGTACTTCAAATGGAAATGACTTGAAGATATGGCAAAAGGGTTCCTTTCTTGGCAAAATTGCGCTTGTTTACTTGTCTGAACGATTTAACGAGCACTTGGACCTAAAACAAAGTTTAATCTTAGAAAAACTCGGAGCGCTTTTCAATTTATTCCAGATTGTCAATACTTTTGTCTTTTTATATGGGGGAAGATATCGAACAATCGAGGAAAGACTTTTTGGAATAAGAATCGAACCACTGAATAAGTCAACTAATCTTTCTCAGACAGCATCAACATTCCTCAATCGAGAATTACTTTGGCAATCTCTCAGTGAAGTGTTGGCTTTACTACTACCCAGTTTACTTAGCACTAATCGATTGAAGCATTTCGTTAAGATGATTATCTCCAGCATCGCTGTTTTGAATAAGGACCAATTCACTCAGCATAGACCAGAAACCAGCTCTACCTGTGCACTTTGCCACCAAGCAGCCAATAATGCTACTTCATTTGACTCCTGTTTACATCTCTACTGTTATTACTGTATTTCTGCTCATTTGATGAGCCATTCAACTTACAAGTGCAATAGCTGCAATATTTCCATTCAATCTTTTGACCAATTGACTGATCGATTTGTACCATAACATTAATTATTAAATAATTAGGTAATTGAGCTATTGTGCTTCCCATTGTGCATCCAATTGTTTATGGTTATTTAAAATTTTAAATGTTTGTTAAGTTTCAGTTATGAAACCAAAGGCCACAATTTATTATACACAAAAGGAAATGCGCCAGTTGATTTCTCAATTAATTATAAGAAAATATTATTAGATAATATTATAAGAAAATATTATTAGATAATATTAATAGCTAAGACTTTAAATTATAATCATATGCATGTGACATGTATGCAAAAAGTTACTAAAACTAGTTTTCCATAACACATCTGCTAGAATCGAGTCATTACCAAGACAATTTCTATATAAAAATATTCAAATAAAAATAAAAAGGCACCACCGGGATTCGAACCCGGGATCTCCTGTTTACTAGACAGGCGCTTTAACCAACTAAGCCATGGCGCCACCAGACGTAATGTAACTGCTTTATGAACAATATTTTATATAATTAAACTGATGACAACAGTTAATGGGAGTTTTAATTTTGATAAAAAGCAATCATTTAATAATAGAACAATCGATATGGTGGTCAGTAAGTTGGTGTGTTTATTGCAGTCACTTATTCCATTGATAAGTTGTCAAGCGAAATGGCCTAGATTGCAAGTAAATTTGTAATAGACAACATCAATAGTACATAGCAATAATTACATGAAATACTAATGAAATTATGGACAATAGAAAACAACATTTAACAAGAATAGAGTGAATTTAGCTGTTGATAGGTTTGCCGAAGTAAGCCGCCAAATTAGCCTCTCGAAGAGCTTCGGCACAGGTAGGGTGAGCGTGGCACACTCGGGCTACATCTTCTGCAGAGGCACCATACTCCATGGCTAAAGCAGCCTCGTTGATAAGCTCACCGGCCACACTGGCAATAATGTGAACGCCTAAGATTCGATCGGTGGCTTTGTCGGCGATGACCTTCACTAAGCCATCGGTGTCGTTGTTGGTCTTGGCTCTACTGTTGGCCACCATCATGAACTTTCCCAACTTGTACTGAACATTGCTTGATTTAAGCTCTTCTTCAGTTTTGCCTACCCATGCTACTTCAGGATGGGTATAAATAACAGAAGGCACACAGTTGTAGTCAATATGGACGGGACCGCCAGCAATGCCTTCTACGCTAACAATGCCTTCATCTTCGGCTTTGTGAGCCAACATTGGGCCAGGAACACAATCGCCGATAGCAAAAATGTTTGGAATATTCGTTTGGAAGCGCGAGTTTACTATAACTCGGTTTCTCTGATCTTTCTCGATGCCAAGCTCTTCTAAGCCGAGACCTTCAATGTATGGCCTACGACCAACGCTAACTAGCAAGACATTAGATGTCAAGGTTTCTGCAGAACCACCTTTGGCTGATTCGACTTGAATTTCCACTTGATCGTCAGAAATTTTCTTACCGCCCAGCACTTTTGTGTTCAGTTTGAATTTAAGACCTTGCTTGGTGAGAATCTGTTGGAATTTCTTTGCGATTTCGCCGTCGATTCCGAGACCTCCAATTTGACCAAGGTACTCAACAACGGTGACATCTGCTCCAAGCCTTGACCAAACAGAGCCCAATTCCAAACCAATCACACCACCACCAATAACGATCAATTTTTCAGGAACCTTTTCTAGTGACAAGGCACCAGTAGAAGAAACAATGGTTTTCTCGTCAATTTCTATTCCAGGAAAAGGAGTGACCTCAGAACCAGTGGCAATCATTATATTTTTGGCAGTGACTACTTCTGTGCTGTTGTCTTTTTTGGTTACAGTCACCTCATTTTTTCCAGTAATTTTTCCGAATCCTTCAATATGAGTTACTTGATTCTTCTTAAAAAGTTGAGCAATGCCAGACGTGAGTGACTTGACTGCATCGCGTTTCTGTTCCATCAAAACGTCCAGATTTAGACGAACATTATCGTACTCAATTCCTCTCGTTTTCAGATCGTTGCTGTGTACCATATGGTAATAATGGGAATTGTGTAAAAGAGCTTTCGATGGAATACAGCCTACGTTGAGACATGTGCCGCCGAGGGTTTCTCTTTTCTCTACACAAATTGCTTTCATGCCCAGTTGGGCTGCTTTGATAGCGGCAACATATCCACCAGGTCCACCGCCGATGACAACAAGATCAGCTTCGTTAGAGGAGGAAAGGTATCTGACACCTGCAATTCTGTAAAGAGATGACAATTTGGAAGATGACTCTTTTGCTTGTATGTTAAACAATTTCCTGCCCGATGACTTGACAATGGCACTTGTAATCATGTTGATGGATTTTCTCGACAGGCGACACCGTGACCACAAGAGACTCAATCAGACAAGGCAGTTGATCTTCAGACCGACAAAATAGATGACGAATAGGTGACCGATTGGAGACAAATCGCATTAGAGGTTATGTGCTGTGTGCAAGGAGAAAGTGACAGACACGACAACTCACTCGATACTATCGATTGTCATTCACTATCGAATCGGTTTGTTGTTCTTTGCCTTTCGTCTGTTCGTATGTGCCTCACAACTTGTCAGTGCTCTCTGACTCTCTCACTAGCTTTTTGGGTCTAATCTCGGCAATAATTTTCTCAACTCAACCATGGCATCGCTCTCCAATGACAATTCATGCCAATTTCCAAATGGACCAAATATTGTCACATCTAGTCAAGACGAAACTAACAGCAACGAGTCAAGCCTTCCTTTTGGCAATTTAATTCAATGGCAACACGAGTCTTTTTATTTTGACAATTACATTCCTTATGTGCAAAAAAATGTACGTCCAGATGGCATTTGCGCAGCGAAACGAAACAAGTTGAAACAGCCAAAAAAAGTTAAGCAAAATCAAGATTTTTCAAGTGATACTGAAACAGGAAATTTCAAAATTTCTTCTGATACTTCTGATGGCACCACTACCATTGTGTCTCATGAAATTCAGGTGCAGACCGAAGGATCTCACATTTGGCCTATCTTGATACCAGTTCCTTTGTTTTATTTCTTTAACCCCGACTCGCCACAAAATATCACTACAACCGATGAAGAGAATCAAGAAAATGGTCAACCTTAGACACTTTTATTTAACACTGTAAATATTATATTATGGTCGTGCTTTCAATTTCTAGTTCATTTCTAGTACATCAATCATCGATTTACCACTTGATCCTTTCTCCGCTTGTCATCATTAACCACTCATGACAATAAATTATTACCGGTTCGTGCCTATCCATGTTTTATCAGAAATCATTAGAGACAATTTTCAAGATTATTTTATATAATAGCAACTAATTTGACAGGCTGTTATGTAACTTTTCCGCAGCAATACAGGCAACTGTCGCCAAATGCAGTGAGCCAATCAATCTGTCTGTATTACATGGATTTCTATGTGAAATACATCGATTCGTGTCCGACCAATCATTTACAATCACTCATGTCCACTTTACTTTATGATTTTGATGCCATTTGGTAACAATTGCGCTCAATTGAGTCAGTTGACCACTGAGTATTGCAATTATTTAGGAGCAATCAATCTGAATTATCTACAATCGATTTGGCCCTGTTTTGATTTATCGTGCAGAATGTAATTTACCGTTGCAAAAAGTGAATTCAAACAAGATATACTAAGTAAATCATTTAATAATTTAATAAATAATCAACTATGACATACAATCAATGAGGGATGCAATCGATAAGGTACAAAGGGAAAGTAAAAGGGTTGAGTTGTGGTGATAAATGAGAGGTGAGAAATGGGATGCCTCTGGGGCAGGTAGACAAGCTGACAAACCTATGGCAAGAGAATATCGGTTAATGCCAGTTAGGACTTGTATTTGGAGTCATTGCCGACAAGGCTTTTCTTCTGTGCTCCACCCCCGTAAGAGGCATTGGTGTTGTACTTTGGTCCGATTGGCCCATTTTTTGCTTTATTGGCTCGGTCCTTTGTTCCTCGAGCCACCACGGTTTTGATTTCTTCTTCCACTGGTCGTATCTCCTGAATGATTTTCCTATATGGCAAAATAATTTCGTGCACTTCTTGAATCACTGGTTTAGTCACTTGATGCTTCAAGTACTGTGGTTCGTCTTCAGACTGTGTTTGTTGAACTTCCGAAGGTTCGGAATTCTCGTGTGTTTGGTGAATTTGGATTTGACTCGACGAAGTCCGGAAGTTGATCACGATAGGAAGTGCACTTGGTGGGATGTCGATTATTTGTGGCTCATTGTTTTGGTACGAGTTCTGCACGTCCTTCAACTCCACACTGCGAATTGATTGCACGGCCGCGTTGACTGCTCCGGTGTTTGAGTATGGCTGGTAGCTGGCCGACTTGGAAGACTTGCCAAAGTCACTGCGGGCTATTTGTTCTTTGTAGCTCGGAATAGGCTCATCATAGAATGAGGACTGCTTGTCTTTGAACAAATCGAGCATGTTGTTCGCACTGAAGTACGAGTTTGTAGATGGCGACGAGAGTGTTTTGTCCGGATCGTTTTTCGAAATGATACTTTCATAGTCCAACTTCTTCGGTAGCTTTGACCGATTTGATAGTTCCGTCAAAGGAAATGAAGATACCGGCTCGTCATCGTAGTTCGGCATGAGCATTTCGAATACTGGACTTTTGCGCACTTTGGTCTCGATCGAGTTGCTGCTCAATCCAAGGAAAGTGGTACTTGGTTCGAAGATTAACGGAGTGAGACCATAGCCGCCCAGTGGCCGAGCTAAAACTGTGGTCATGGCGTGTTCACTCCGGACATTTGCCTAAAAATAATAAAATATTAGTTATGCAAAAAACATTTATGACAAATAATGATCGCTCACCAAGTGAAGCAGGACATAAAGGAGACAAATTGTGAAGTGAGAAGACATTTTTACTGACTGGAAGGGCACAATGGCGACTGTGAGGGTTCGAGTGCACGTGCTTGGTCACCCGAATTAGACTGGTCTGGTGGAGTGTGTATGATGAAGAAATGCACATTCACATTGTAAGTGGTTGAGTCTTTTCAAAAGAAGCGCGCCAAACTGAATGAGTGTGAGCACGGATAGATCATACTTGCAAATGGCTAGTGCCACCATCGAATGCGTTCATTTAAGCGAGAAGTGATGCACAACTCGACAAGGTGCCACTGAGGATGAGCCTGGAACTGCTTGGCCCGAATCATCTTTCTCGACACTCTCACACCAACATTGCTGACTCGCCTTGGTGCATGAGAGAAACAAAGGCAACGGTGAAAGTGAAAGTCAACTGCTAAGGCAATTTAGCACTAACGAGTGAGCGATTGTCATCAGCTCGATCGACTCGACAAGAGACGGGGGCGCGATGAAGTGTGATTTGGACACCAATTTGTTTGTGCTGATAATATTCTGTGTGGACGATGTGACGATTAGCGAGTGGAACCTACATGCCACGACCCATAGTGCTACTGGGATGGACGCAATCTGCTCATCGGGCTGACCAATTATCATCACGACAATGATATCTTAATGCAACCACTGCGAACATCTGTGAGCGCACTGAGCATTGTGAGCACTGTCCATTACCGAAGCCGCATCCAGCCATTGAGTCATTACACCGAGTGAGTAAATCAAAGCTCAACAGGTGTCTATCAATTGAGTGTAATGAATCCAATTGTGATTCAAATCAAATCCAAACAGAATACAATCACAAGACTAACTCGATCAGACGGCAAAGAGCACAACCACAACTATAACGCACTGTAGCACTGGCCCAATTCTGCTGTCTTGGTGCTAAGCCGAGACGAACGATTCATTGCGCCTTTGTGGTGGGCAATATTTCGATGCGTGGAGACACTCGGCTGTCGATCACGAATGGCACCGATCGAACAGGTGAGTGAGTGAATGCACTCATGGGTGAGTGTGAGCTCTCGTGGTCTAACCAAGTAAGAATCACTCGCAACGATTGGGCCAATTAGTGCGAATCAGTTCGTTGGTGGACTTGTGTGCACTAGTAACTACTAGTGCTCGAATGGGATTAAGTTCATTGCCTACTTGCGTTCACTGTCAAAGCAATTAGCGTGCCTCAGTGGCACTGCACTCAAAGTCTTACTCATACCAAATCAACTTTGCTCAGTGATGTCGCCGTGCCAAAGGATGCGGCCAGGACAGGCCCAGTGTTGAGGCCACCAATCATCATTAGTCGTTGGTCTACTTTGAAGCTGGCAAATGGTGCATTTAATTTTCCATTTGCAGGCAGTAATAGGCCAGACATTAAGTGTGATGGCTAATTATTCAATTAGGCAGATGTGACTTTATAATGGCATAATGTGCAATACAATGAGTGAGACATTCGTGTCGCATATAAGTTAAGTCTGCCGTCCTGGATCTCACCGACAGGATTCGCATGACATTCCGCAGTGGTGAGATAATCGAGGCGAACAAGCGGACACGGGACAAACTGTTCGTGCTGGTCTTTGCTGTCTGCATGCTTGCCTCTTGCACTTGGCCATTATCGAAGTTAACTGCGCTCCAACGAGAAGTGCAAAACAATGGCCAGGAATGCTATTAATTAAACATGCAACGTAGATTTATAGTCGCAATGGAGTAGAACTTAAGGAAAACGAAAGTGAATTAGATCAACAGAGATGTTCACATGTCGGGACATGTCATTATTGTTTGAGGGCAGAACAATGAGCGTGTGCCATTGGCCATCGTGTTGTGGTCATTATTAGAAGGCGGCAAATTGAACAACGAGAGCAAATAGATTAGCCAACTTGATACGAGCTGGTGCGGCAACTGCTGACCACTGGCCAGTGATGGTCAGAGATGGCCCCCAATTGGTTGAGTGCTATCACTTTCAAGGTTAATTTATGCCTTCGAACTCCTAGTGAGATGATCTATTTCTTCGTTCGACATCCTGCAAACAATTAATTAGCGACAGGCACAATCGCCACGCGAGAATCTGTTCGCTCATCCTAAAGGGCACAATCACTCAAGCCAAACGGTTTTGCCGCTTTATCGCCTGTCTCGTCATCTTTGGTGGCGAACACTTAGCACAATTCGTTCGTTACTCGTGCACGTTCTTGTGAACCATTGATGCATGATGCAATCAAGCCAGTGGCGTAGTCATCTCGATCAGTCAACACAATTGCCAAACTGGACGAGAAACAAACAGAGAGTCTCACAGACCGATACAAACCTAATTAGTCCATTTGGTGTCCATTGGATAGAGCAGATGTCATTGTTCGTAGTGATGCGAGCACCTTGATTTGTCTTCAGCTCGTGTCTTCAGGCAATGGTGTAACACTTTCTATGTCGACTAGTAACTTGTGTATCATAAAGAATTAGCTGATAATAATCACAACTGAGCAAAGCTGGTCTAAACATTTAAATTTGGACAATTTTGATGCAATTAAATTGCGCAACATGCAGCTAGTGATGTATGGGCTAGTTTGGAAACTATATCAAGCCTTAATATCAGCAAATTGTATTGTTCGGAGGAAAGGTCAACGGCAGTGGTAGTAAAACGTTAACACAACGTTAACAAAATAAATCTTCTTGACTGACCATAATAATAACAATTGTCTTCTTCGACTGTGTTAATATGAGCGATCGAATGAACTTTGGAGGTTGAGGTTGAGAATCAAATAGTGACGATCAACAATTGTCAATGAAGTAAGATTCAACTTGTTGAATGTACCCGCCGCTTCCAACTGACATCTCGATTGCTTTACACTGTACACTTTACAGTGCCATATTGGAAAGATTATTCGATTTTATGACATTTCGCCTTACTGCTCATAGGTTAGATGAATTGATGGATTGTCAGTGGATAGGTAGGCGACAGTCTGGGAATGTATCTACAATGAATGACCACTAGAATCTGGCCTAATCGGCTTATTGGTGTAACGGCCCCGTCTTGGTCATGGACTTTGTAGTCAATCTCAGCACTGTTCTAGTGTTGAATCCTTTGCTAATAGATACTTTGTGGTTCGATTGTAAGAGGCTCAATTGAGGCAATCATAAGACATTAATTAGTGCCGTGGTGACAGGCGAGGCAAATCGCACCACTGGAGAAAGCACAATTGACGGACAAGATGTGATGAGTGGATGACTAGCGATAGTCACCGTTCGGGCAATTTGAGGCAATTATGAGACCACATTGGTATGGGGTGCCACTAAAAATAAAATAACTTGCGACAGGAGGGGCTTAGCTATGGTTTTCTTCTGCCGGACAGACGGACTGACGGACGGACAGACAGACAGAAAACTATTAGCCTACACATTGGCTTTATTGGCCACGCCTGTCGCGAGTTATTTTATTTTTAGTGGCACCCCATACACATTGGGAAAGCAATTAAGGCAATACTTTTCCTAATTAGGATGTGTCGTTAGACAAATGACCACACGGGAGCATTGTTGATTGTCACCGGCACCTAGCCTCACCGACTGGTTGCTAGAACTTTGCTCAAGACAATTTGCAATTCAAATATCTCTATTGGATATATTCCAGTGGTCTTCCTCGTCAATTCGTGGGCTTTCGTGCGAGTAAGACATAGCGTTTATGATCAATGGCTATATTGATTGCTCACTGGTTTGTGAGACATCAACCGAAAGTCCCAATAGAATGGCCATTTGCCATATTGTCTGCATTGATTGTGGAGTGATCTGCTTTGTTCGAATTTGTCAGTTGTCGGATGGAGCATTCGATTGTATTACTGATTGTATTATTGATCCGACCCGATTAATCGAGTGGATTGATTGCACGCCAGTGATGGAGTCATTATTGCGAGCTTTATTTTATTATTCCAGAGGTGAGTCACTCGTCCGGACAAAATCGGTCATTGTTTGTGGCAATCACAGCGACACTGGCCAGTTTGTGTGTATGTCCAGAATGAAGCAACCACTCGTGGCACAGCCGAGTGGCGCATGAAGTGTGAAATCGAGTGCTGCGAGTGTGCATGGTAAAGATGGTGAGTGCTTGTTGTTTGTTGTTCGGTGTTTGTGTTGTACTGCTCATTGTTCTGCACTGCATTGGTAATTACAGTATCAACGAAACATTAAATTAATGAAATGTGAACGAAGGTGCTTGCCATTCCAATGGACCGACTTGCTGGCCAATGCGTAATGCGGACGAGCCTCGGTGGTGTGTCTTAATACCGACCGTAATTACTGTACCGAGTGGATCTCTTCACATTTCCACTCACTCCTGCGCCTTTCACTCCGCCAAAGGATACACTTCCGCTAATTCCGCCAGAGGTTTCTTTGTTCTCCTCGTAGCCATCTGACTTTTTGGCCACCACAGTTTGGATTTCTTCCACAACCGGACGAATCTCCTGGACCACTCGTCGATATGGCATTACGATTTCCCGCACCTCCTGGATGATTGGCTTGACAACCTCGTGACGTAAATGCTGTGGCTGGTCTTCCGATTTGGTTTCTTGTACCTGGACCGAGCCTGCGCCAGAGTGGCTCTGCTGTACACGAATTCGACTCGAAGCGGACTTGAAGTGCATCACGATGGGCAAAGGGCTAGCACCAACTTCAATTATTTGAGGCTCCCGTTCTTCACTGGGAAGATCCACGTTCACGTATCGAATGGTATGCTTGGTTTGCAGTGCTGCTTGAACTACTCGACCGGGCTGGCCAGAGGATTCTGGTCTCTTGCCGGGGACATTAGTTCCCTCGTAACTAGGGCCGTACGAGCCTGAGCCCGAGCTCGAACCATAATCAGAGCCAGAACTTGAGCCATAACCACAAAAGCAGCTTGAGACGGCGCACAGCACCACAAGAGTCTATATGGGATTAGTTTAGGTGAGGATGCTTTATTTAGTGTGGCACATACCTGGACAGTGAATTGCATTGTTGTGCTTGATTTGATTGAAGTAAGGACTTGATTCGAATGCTTTGCGACTTGTGATGATTTCTCCCTGGTGATTGACGCTTTTATAGTGAGCCAAGCAAGTCCGTACTGGTGGATTGGCCTGTTGACCGATCGTACTCGGGCTAACTTATTCCATCGATTAATAGCATGAGAGTCTGAACGATTTGGAGGCAACGATAAAGCCTAGCACAGTCGCCAATGACAAAGTTTGCTTTCACTTGGACTAATCTCTCGGCAGACCACAACATCGCCACTGGGTCTCTTCGCGCAGTCGGGTCATTTGTTGAGAGAAGGAAAAGTGAGTTGGAAAGTCCACTTCGTTACCGATCTGTGGTAGCATCGATCGTTTGATTCGTTCCCAGATTGGTGGTGCATTGCTATTTAAGATACCAAATAGAGTGACATTCCTCTCGCCTGACTGAGATAGGGATACTGACGACCATCCAATGACCATCGAATCAATGGCATTTTCAATCGGTCACGTGACTATCTATGAATTCACTCAACATTGGTTTAAATGTTCTGCATCGGTCAAGAATTTTCTCACTTGAGTGTCCCAAAACTGACTCACTCTTGCGTTATATAATTAAAGTACTAGGCTTTTCGTCATGCCAATGCCATTCAGTTCACAGTTTTAATGAATTTGTTTGTGTCATTACAATAATTTGATTGTGCTGAATTCAATTCGAGCGTAAAAGTGCCAGTGTGTGATGAGTCACTGATGGGCCAGTGTGGCACTGTGATGGCACTGCTGCCAAATGTAAATGCACTATGCTCCAAGAGTTGCTTATTTCGGAGGACGGGCTTCAGTGAAAGTTGCAAAGCACATGTGGTACAAGCTCTGACAAAGTGCAAATGGACAATCGAACCAATCAAACTAATCAAATCGAACACTTTCAATGTTCAATCACATGATGATTGTTTAGTAAAAGAATTTATTTTAATTTGGCAGTAATAAATAAATAAATAAATACAAACAATAAATAGTAATAGTACTGTTCATCATTGTAAATAGCTACTGAGTGACAGTAGGCAGCTGTATGAATGACCACTGATGGAGCTTGCCAATTGCCTCTCGTAGTCATTTTGCACTTCCTCCTAGTAAGACTTGCTTCGGGAAGCGGCAAAAGAACTGCTGCCATAAGAAGAGCCCCCCACTGGAATAGCCACCACTTCCCGAGGAGCGACTACCGGAATAACCACCTGAGGCCTTTCCACCATCGAAATCACCCCCTTGACGACGGCCTTTGCCTCGGGAAACAATAGTCTTGACCTCCTCCTCGACTGGTCGAATTTCTTGGACCACACGTCGGTATGGAGTAATGATCTCGCGCACCTCTTGGATGATTGGCTTGGTCACCTCGTGACGCAACAGTTGAGGCTCGTCTTCGGACTGTGTCTCTTGGATCTCACCAGCCTCTGCACCCTCGTGCGATTGGTGCACTTGGATTCGAGATGATGCAGACTTGAAGTTGAGCACAAGTGGAAGTACTCCTGCATCTACTTCCACTACTTGTGGCTGAATATCGTCTTGGGGCAGGTCGACATCGACGTATTCGATGGTGTGACGAGAACGGACTGCAGCTTGCACTGGGCCACTTGAGCCTGTCGATCCTTTGCTGCCTCCACCATAAGATGAAGAACCGAATGAGCTTGAGGAGCCCGAAGAGTAACCACCACGACTACCACCACTGGAGTACCCACCGGAAGAACCACCAGAAGAACCACCACCATAACCGCCACCGCCATAACCGGCTGCTTCGCAGCACAAGACAGCGGCACACAAAAGAACAATCTAGAAGTAAGGAATCGCATTAGAAAGGTCGGTCAGCTAGTTTGGCACAAACTTTGCGGATCATTTTTGGTCGGGTGCTAGTGTGAACTGAGAAATCTGAATAAAGAAGGAGGATGGCTGCGAGCTGAGTCGAATCTGATGTCACGATATGGCCTGAGGACACTTATATAGTGTGCTCTGGTCTAATGGTCCAATGGTGTGATGGTCATAATTGTCAATTTGTCAGTTATTTTCGCTTTGTCTCATGTCATTGTCAATTGCTCTCCACAGTTCACTCTCTCGATCTTGTTGGTCTCATTCTCTACGTTATCGTTTGCTTTCCTGCCAATGCATTTATCCCGCGATGTGCCATCTTAACTGTCCATCGATGCGATTGCCATCGCTGTCCATTGCCAATGGGTCGAGCCAACTGAGGCAGACCGTGCCGACCGGCGGGCAGGGCACATTTCCATAGCGCCATTACTCTGATTACCATTTAATTGTTCTCTTGGCCTCTGTCCTCACTTTCGCTGTCGTCTGTCGCCATGCTTTGCATTAGAGAAATTCGTAATTAAAAATCATTGTTACCACAATCAGTGGCCACTAGGCCTGCCACATGTCTGGTCACAGCAGCCGCAGAGGCAGTCTGGTGGCTTCATTGTCATCTCGGTGCTAAGTGTGAGTGTCATTACCGTTGAGTGTGTGAATTGTGCACAGTGGCCAGTGGTAAGTGACAGTAAACAGGACAGTGTCGTCTCCCAATTACAAAGTCAAATTACCATCTCTCAGATGACTCCGTTGACCACACTGACCGGCTCAGGAGCAAACATTTCGGTGTCTTGCAAGGCGATTCCAAGTAATTGGTTGGCCATGCACTGCCTTGACAGTGTTCGCATTGCGCTCACAAGTCACTGGCATTGTGGCCGCCATTGATTACGTAATGTTTCGTGAATCCTCTGTTGCTGTTGTAGTTGTTGTTACTTCTGTACTGGACTACTGTTGGCATCAATTGAGATGACCACTTCTTGGCCGTCACGGCTTTCCCTGTTCAACTCATCTCTCACTTTTGTGTAATCTCGGAAAGCATTCTACGAACACACCACCGCATGGTCATCGAATGTCATCGCACCACAAGTGTACAATATGAGCTCAAACTATTCAAATCGATTACACCAGAATGTCCATTGAACTTCTATTTATAAATGACAAGTTACATTGGTGGCTGATCGTTGACACTTGGCAAATGTCTCACAGCCTGTTTAATCGATAATTGGTCATCGATGGCCATGTTGTTAGCTAGAGATGCTATCGGACTAAGAAGACGCAACTTTCCCTCAATCCGTAAATACAAATCAGTGCAAACAAGTGAGTCATTCGGAATATGCATGAGGGTCTAGTTCCTTTGAGTCAAACTACTTTATGGCTAAACAATAAATATACAACAATTTGTTACATGCTCAAATGAATACTTTTCAATCGCGTGCATCTGATTCATACTTTTGGCTTTACAAAAGGTTCAATATCGTATGTTTATTGGTCTAGCAGAGGGTCGGTCACAAGAAAAAGTTTGGAAAAGGCAAAGTTATTGACTCGAGCTCACAAGTCAGTGGTATATTCGTATCTTTGAATTGTTGGCAGTACGCTCAGCAAAATTGTCCACTTGGGACACGCTTTTGAATGGAGTCGAGTAACTTGTCATCATTGCTCGACCTTGTGGGTGTTTGGTTCGGGCCTGTTCGCCTGACTCGCCAGTAGCTCTGGCTACAATAGTTTGGATCTCCTCCTGGACGGGTTGTATTTCCTGAACAATTCTCCGGTATGGTGTGATAATCTCGCGCACTTCTTGAATTATTGGCTTAGTCACTTGATGTCTCAAAATGTGCGGCTCATCTTCAGACTTAGTTTCCTGTATTTCTGCAGCACGGGCCGGATGGTGCACCTGTTGCAACCGAATAGGGCTGGACACCGATTTGAAGTGCAATATGAGAGGCAACACGCTGCCTTCAATCTCGATCACCTGTGGCTCAATCTGTTGGGGTGCAATGTCCATGTCTAGGTATTCTACACTGAACTTGCTTTTTACAGCCGCATTGATGGGACCTTTTCTTGGTTCGTGCTGTCTGTTCATTGGCTTGCCGAATTCGTTGCCAAATTGATTGTGTTTGTTGTAGTTAGTCACGAAATTGTCGTTGATGAATGTGCTCTTGGTGGGAAAAGACTGACTTGAGCCATGACTCCCTTTGTCATAAAACATTGCCGAGTTGTAAGATTGTTTGACGTGTTTCCCATTGGGTCGGGTGTAAGCTTGCATATCTCCATAATATGCTTGGCAAAAATGAATGCTCAACATAAAAAACATGAAAATTGTCCTGAAATGAGGGGTTGAAGGTAGAAAGGTCGTGAACATTTTAGGCGATGGTGACAAACACAAATGTAAAATGATTCGAGAAAAGCTGCCTGTTAGGCGAAGTCGAATGGTGACCATGTTAGACGAACGAGTGACACCCAAAGTGTCACTTGTCCGCCTTATATCGAGCCACCGAGTTTGCGACCGTTCAGCTTGCGAGTGAGTCCATCCTGGAAGTAAGGCACAAGTGTGTCAATAGTCTCTCGAGAGAACCATCAGAACCATCGCTGTCCATCAGTCAGTGAATGGCAGTCTAATTCGAACCAATTAGTTTCATCTCGCTTAACAAGCATTCATCCAATTGCAGCTGACTCAACCTTTTCCTATCGTACCTCTGGAATCAGCATTCCCAGTGCTATAAATGAACGACACTTTCGAACGGACCGCTGGTCAGTCACACCACTTGTGAGACACTAATTAGTGGTGCCATTATGCACGCTTTCACTGTTCGTTACAGGTCGAAATGGCCTCGGTACATGTTCGAAGTGACTTCAACTGTGTTGCTCATCACTTTGTAGCCTCAAGAATAGCCTCAATGCAACTTGACACGAGTTAACTAATTGGCCCATCGCACGAATATTCGCCAAAGCATCCATATCGCATTCAATCAGTTCGACCTTTGTTGTGAGCGTTAAATTCTTGTAGAATGGCGCTTGGTCGAGATAGGATCATTTGCTTTGCAGTGACCAAAACATTGCAGGACAGTGCTCAATTCAATCCTCTAATCGACTGACAAATGTGAGAAGCCATACAAGGTCAGCGCAATACTCAACCAAATGCCAGTCGTGCTTTAAAGTTTTACTTCTTACTTACTTGTTAGTCCATTGTCCCACACTGGTCATGTACGCTGTGAACAAATGATGACACAAATCTTAATTCCAATTTGAACCATTGCAATCGTACACCTGAAAGCACACGAAAGTGAAAGTGAGCACCCTCGTTACTTTCCCTAGCCAATTGCATCACAGCACCATCTAATACAAATATTCTGACGGACACGAACCGACCTGTCGTGCCTTACGAATGTGAAGTGAACTTGGCATGAGTTAATTAGCTTTAAACTTGATTATCATAAACTAATTGATTTGGTAGGAGACATGATCTAGTTGAATAGAACTGCCAAGGGTCAGCTCCGGTCGGCTATTGAGGTTACTGCCAACCACGAAGGTGACCAGGCCAAACGAATCGATTCATTCACGCAATCATTCGACAAGCGAATTGGAAATGAAATGACCATCACTTTATTGTGGAACAAAAAAGTTTAATTCATTATGTACAGGAAATAAAAGATGGATGAAGACAGATCTACTTGACCAGGGATGATGCTTCATGAATGATGATATGCACATTGGCTATTTACAGTGATGAGTGGATGATGGTGAGTTCGAAGTAGTGCAATCGATGCTGACAGACTCCAAGGCGATTCAATGATTGACAGGTGCAAGGAACACTACAAGCAACAGAAAGTGCATACTCCATGCTACAGGCAACTAACAACACTACACTACACACTAACCATATACCTAAACCATACACTCAAAACTGTCAAACTTTCAATTCTAGTTCAATTATATTAAATCAATAATAATTAATAATAATATAAGCAGAGTAGACCTAACAATGAAAACCAACTGCTAGAACAATCGGTGACCAGTAGTGTTTGTCTATACAGATGTTTTCGCTAATTACAAATCTATATCACATTTTTTGAGCCAATATGACAGTGAGCCACGTAAACTATATCACTAATGTTTCTTTACATTAGCGGCTCACAACATAGTAAGTAAACTAGCGAAATCGAAATTGACTAAAAACAATTGGCTCATTTAAACATCTAGAAAAGGAGCAACACATTCATGGCCTGTAATGTTCCTTGAAAATGAAAAAAAAAACGAAGATGATGAATACGAGTCGAACTAATAATGATGCCGTACATTTAGTCGAAACATTTGGATGACTAGTTGATAAGACAATCTTCGACAATATTGATGATTTACACAGGCACATTTTGGTTCGGCGTTTTCTAAACATAAACAGTGGAAAGATTCTAATTACTCTGTCGGTTAACTTTAGTCTAACGATTGCTAGAACTGAAAAGTGTAAGGTAGATGGAATTTGTTATAGATAGTCAATAGTGAAATAAAATAAATTAGGGAAATTCAGATATGTCAACAAGATAAAAGAATAATTTTGTCATCGCAAGAATATGAGTAATAGAAAATGATCACATTTTTGTTACTACAAGACTAATAATTAATAGTCGACAAGTAAAATCATTTATCTAATACAGAGAGAAAAAGGACAGATGACAAATGATTAAGAATAATAACAAAAAAAATGAAAACTTCAAATCTAATTAACATACTTGTCCTATTGTAATGTAATATCCGAAACACTGGTTCGAGTCGACAAATTCCTACATACGCCTAAGTACAATTCATGATTACTGCTAATTTCTTTGACTTCTATTATTTCTATTCTCTAAAAATATAGATCAAAGTGCAGATTCTACGGGAGACTGCCTTCGCTTAATAAAACAAATTAAAACATGTCTACATCATAAAGCTCTGTGCATATGTGATTCGACTAGAAAATATTCTAAGCAATTAAAGATCAATTGATAATGATAGAATGACAAAAAATTCTAACGTTAAAATAAAGTAAATAAAAGGAAGTGAAGAACAAACCAATTAGAATATGTAATAGAAATTTGGCAACAATCAATCTCTTGATTTTGACAATTCTTCATAAAATCATGTGCTTCTTGTAGTTGTTCAAAGTGAACAATTGCATATCGATGTCCATTAGGTTCGGTGACAAATGCTATTTGTTTCACCATGCCATATGGCCGGCAAAACTTTCTGACTGAACTTTCTCTGACGTTGGAGTCGAGACCATTTATTCTTACTCTAGGCGAAGGCGGATCCTCCGGAGGCAAAGAAACGGTCTTAATAGGATTTTTAGTGATTTGAAGTGAAGGCATGCTAGACTTATAAATTGAAGGAGTCTGTGTGTTCCAATAGTTGCTAATTGGAACAAGTTTAACTGGCTGCTTTACACTTGTGGTAAGAACAGGGTTACAATTGGCTGTCGGGCTGGAGTTGGCCGCAGGTTCCAGTAATTCGTGGTTCAAAACAGCTGAAGCAACTTTACGCTTTTGAGCCTTAATTTTTTGCAATTCATTGCGTAAACTTTTTACTCGATTCATTTTTTGCATATATTCGTCGTCAATACCAAAATCTTCTTTGATTTTGTTTATTTCAGCATCATTTTGTTTTATTGTTTGTTGTTGAGGTTCGAATTTTTTCATATGTCCTTTGTTTGCTTGTAATTTAATCCCATTATTATGTAATTTTTTTGGATTCATAAAATTAAGAACAGAAGATGCATTTTGTGTATTAATTTGAACGTTATTGCTTCGACCATGAACCATGTTATTTTGGCTGGTCATTGGTGAATTCTGTTGGGTTCTTTGAATACCCCGGACGTTGTGTGCAGCAATGTAATTTTTATTCATTTGGGTTTGAACAGTTGGAATATTATTACGCGGTTGAATATAATTTTGTTGCCGAAGGTTGAAATTAGGTGTAACAGGATTAGACATGTTAGACAAATGAATATCTTGCGAAGTATTTTGAAGCAAATAGTTGGAATTCATGGCAGAGACCATGTTCTAGAGATCAAAATAAATATAATAAAATTTTATTTAAAGTATTTAAATTGTCATACCTGTTGTAATTGCAATTGCTTTTTCATAAAAGAGTTATATTGCATTGAATTTGCTAACTGAGGTTCAGGAATTTTATTAAAATTATGAAATTGAGATCCATTTTGATTTAAAACGCCTGGGTAGTTAGAAAATTGATTCATGGGATAAGATAAGAGAGGTGGTTTAAAATTCATTGGTGGAATATAATTTTGAGGAAAATTGTTTTGTATGATTGCTGGATAGGTGCTTTGAAGCAATGTATGCCTTTGGTTTGCATAATTCATATAATTATTGACTGAATTTGTCGGTTGAAATGGAACAAAACTGGAATTTGGTGTAAAGCTGTTTAAAATTGGAAATTGCTGACGTTGATTAACAGTTGGTAAAAGGGGGTTTCTTTCTGGTTGAAAATGTCTGTCAGGTAATCTGTCATGTCTTCGGCTCTGCATGAATAAAATAAAAATTAAACATATTGCATTTTGTAAAACACGTACTTTTTGGTTCCAATCGCCGCGATTATTTGAGTCATTAAATTTTCGCTTGTGAAAATTTTGTCTATTATCCTTATAATTCTTCCCGTTAGAATCATACGATTCTGGAGAATTTTTCTTATCGTCATCCTTTATTTCATTGTCATCGGAAACGAATTGGTCATCAATGTCGAATTTGTCACTCTTGTGCTTCGATTCGTGGTCTTCTTCTTGAAGAAGTTTCTTTTCCAAATCTTCATCGATGTCAAAGTCATCATTAGCATTGTCATCAATAAGTAATTTGAGCACGTCTTCTTCCTCCATCACTCAAATACCCCACACACAAGACCTAATAAAACATGAGCCACTAATCTCAATCCTCTTACGAAACGTTATGAACGACCGATTGCCGAATGTGAACATTTACAGATGAGACTAGTCTGTTTTGATCCACGTGTTTAGAAAACTGCATATCTTGGGTAGTGCTGCCCTTTGTTAGGGGCTTTGGACTATTCATAGAAGATGTTTTGTATACGACTCACTTAATTAGACAGTAAATAAGCATGCTCTTACCACTAGTGCTAGCTAATTGTAAATAAGCCACTGCAGTAGCAATGAGCATAAAGTGAGTCATCTTTAAAGTACGTAATGCCAATTACGTCAATCGAATGATTCGAATCGATTGAAATTCATACTATTGACAGTCAATAATTGCCAATTGCGAAGCAATGTGACAAGTATTTGTATTTTCGTTTGAGCTCTCTCTCTCTCTCTAATCGATATAAGAAAGTCTCAATGGGAAAATCATTGCATATCAATGCGACTCAACAGTGATTTTTGAATAATGTCTCTATCGAATAGTCGATTATTGATATCCACCTTTTGGCAACGACTTCGATTGACACGACTAATTACCTCTTAAAGACAAATTATTGTTGATCATAAAGCTACATGCTCAATTGCTCAAATCTAGTTTTGTTATGATTTACAACGAATTTCTAATCAATGATTGTTTGTCTCATTATTCATTTCCATAAAAATGACTGCCACTGGCTCGTTGGCAATGGAGCATGCTAAACAAAGACTCATTTTGGGAAAAAATTTATTTCCCATTGAAAAGCATTTACATGAATGGGCGACTTTATTCGGTTGATCGATTTAACTACCATGTATGTTGAGACTGTCCGATATTACCTGTGGACAATGTTCACTGACCACACTTTCAAATGGTACTGCTGACTGTAGACTGGACCTAATAATAGAATGGGGTTTGGGCCAATATTCCACCAAAGAAACTGGACAACATTCATGTAGGTGAGCAAACAAGCGAGTTTAATTTAATTCTTTCTGATTAGAATGTATTTTATTAATCCACTTGAATTAGACTATTGCGAGTTCCCAGACTGCAGTCGACAATTAATGTTTACGGTCTATTTGCATAATTTATTGTCGCCATAAGAGATTTTATTTTCTCACCAAGCCAATGAACAGAATTAGATAGATTCGCGCTTGTCCATTGTGTGGTCCGTGCCCACTGTCCAGTTAACTGCAGTACATGTAGAGAGAGAACCAAAGCCGTGACCGTGCACTAAACATACACTTGCACTATTGGCAATGGACTACTCATTCTTTCCTGTTTTGCCAATTCCCGGATTAACGAGATATGAACTTATAAAATGACAAAATCTTGAATTAGTGAGGCATGCTTATATAATTGAAGTAAATCTTTGGCCAGAATTATGGAAAATTGAGCCAATGAATGATATCATTCACGAGTCAGTGGAATGCTTTGAGAATGCTCAACTTCATGTTCGATCTATCTAATTGAACAATTTTTCAGAATAACGAATTATAAAGCAAGTGTTTTGTCAATGAAGTGTCAGATTAAAACCAAACCAATGTCAGCTTGAATGTTTGTAGATCGATTGAATGTTTGTGATCGATCGATCTAATTGACTAAATTGACTTGATGTGATCCATGATGGCCTTGTACGGACTGTGATGTGTTGATGTGTTTAGCCCAATTTAATCTACAAGAATGGTTACAAATCCAACTTGCGCACACAGAGTAAGCACTTGCTAACAAACAAACTCTGCAACTATTCTAACTGATCGGCCGAAAATGATTTTCGAGTGATTCAAATAAGCGAGTCACTGTTCGGGCCTACACCCATCTATCCAAATCCAAATTGAACGAGGTAATTGCGATTAGGCACAATAGTCGATTGTTGGTCAGAGTGCGATTTGATCGGTCCAAACGAATGTGAATCACAGTCATCACGCCTTATCGGTCTTCGTGTTGATCGCTCGCACTTCATCTAAACATTCCCATCAAATTATGTGAGCAAGTTGTCTCTGTGATTTGGTCCATTTAATATTAATATCTCAATGTCAGTCCATTTCGGTAGTTCATCACAGACGAAAAGAGCAATTATCGAATAGTAAGTAGAGAGAAATTCATTTTGTGATTGGTCACGTGAGTGGTCAGTTGGTCATGGACATGTGTCAGTGTCCAGTAACATGCTCGGGTATGTTGATAATGTTCTGACCGGATGTGAATATTAGGCCAAGAGTGAGCATAACGAGTGTGCACTACCTAAGAACTACCTCACTTATAGCTTATAGTGAAACTATCTTTGTGCACAGTGGTCTGTGGTAAATAGAACGGTGAAAGGTGTCTGACAGAGTGCATAGTTAAATGTCGCAATTCGAGTGGAAACCACACTCGGTTTGTCGTTTGGTTTGCTGTCTGCCTAAATGCTCGGTTGTTACTCTTTCTGCTCACAATCGAGCGCATTCTTGTTTGTTTGGATTCGATGTCAAAGGGAAGTGCCCAAGAGGACAGGTGACTGGTCATGCCAAGACAGAGAGCACTTGATCTCTCAGTTGGCCTAAGTCACGATATCCTATGGTGAATGTGTTGGTGCACATGTCTCTCAGTCTCTCGTGCGAGGGCAACACCGACCATTGACTACTACGAAATCGTCATCCGCGACGAGAAGGCGCGACTGGGCAATTGGAAAGAGTGCGAGTGGCAATAAACGAACCGAGCATTGAACGATCCCACTGTGGCACTGTTCACTGATCAAACCGTCGAATCAATTGGAATCATTGGCTCACACTCACTGGCCTGGTCATGAGCTGCTCCTTGTAATCAGTGGTCCTTTTCACTATTGCACCTCCGCACTCACCAGACAATGACCGGGTTCGAACTCTACATAACTGGGCTGAATTGCCATCTGTGCACTAATTTCCTTTCACTCCACACTTCGCAACTGTTCCTCTTGTGTTGCATCTAGTTTCACATTCGACCTAATCCTACTTTCTTCGACAACCCCAGAGCACTTTCTCATCCTTGTCGCATTGGACACTTTACCCGGTTGCAATTAGCCACTAATCGTCGATTCTATTTGCTTGGTCTGGGGTCTGTGTTTGCTCAGTGCTGATTAGCCATCAACATCGATGGCTAATTAGCAAATAAACATGATAAAGCACCTCGACGAGTGCAATTAATCGATCGACATCTATTAGCAATTGATTGAACAGCACACGAACCAATTAGAGAGACCAACCAAGAATGAAGTCGTCTCGGTGATCGTTCTTTTGTGATTGTCTTCATCCACTCGTCATACTGTCGCCATCTCTCAGCCAGTGAACTCCTGTCAACAGACCTGCAACATTCTAACGCTCCAGTTGGACCATCGATTCACTTTGATTCGTGCTTCAATGCCACCGATCTCACTAAACTTACAGACTGATTTCTGTGTCACATTTTGCTCGATTCGACTCATCTAATTGAATTGAATTCGAAAGTATGCATCACTTTGCACTGATATGTTTCACCCGTTCTTGTTCAATCTCCGCGCGTGCACGGAGGTGTCTTCTTTCCGCTCATTCAAATTTATGTCAATTCAATTCGATTGAATTATTGGCCCGAAGTAGAGTGCCATCAAAATAGAAACTCGAATGAGACATCGACCGCGATGAGATCATAAACTCGATAACAGTCATAACATTGTCAGTTCGAGAAGTCGTAAAGAACATTTAGTGTTTTCAGAAGTGCTCTCCAAGCAATACCTCTCCATTCAGATTGGTTCTAATCTGGTCTGTTCAGATTGGTTCCATATCCATTGTAATGGACCTGATGGCACTCGTAAGTCAGTAGAAATGTCATCGGCAAATATGCTCTGTGCAGATGAACTACTTCAATTCCTTGATACCGCACTTGTTCACATGCAAGTGTTTTGTGGTCAAATCGAAACATTCAATCAAGCATTGGCCAATGGCCATGTAATGTTTATTGTTATGGCGCCATTCGACACTGGCCATCTATTCATGAAACTATATTTAGACCATAGTAGCTAGTCATATCGCTTAATAACCAACTCGGTTATCGGTGACTCGGCAAGATCGTTATAATTAATGACGTTTTCAGTGACGAATATTCTCGATCGACTGCTTACAATGTTAGTTCGCTGTCTCCATCAATCGATATGGCACCAATTAGATGGTCGCAAGGCTTCGGTCCATTGCAAAGCGAACCAGCCAATTATTGAATGCTCGTTAGGCATTGTTCTCTTTGCTGCATGTTATTTCAGCAATCGTATATATTTGTCAACTTGCGTTTGGTTAGAGTTTGCCCAGTCAGATAGGTTAACCATCTGGCAATTGCTCCCTCATCTATCACCTTTAGAACCCTTATCGACAAACAAGTCTAATTGGTTGGCCTTTTTTCACAAGGCTTTGTGGTCAAGCGAGTGTTCATTTTGCACTCACACTTGTCAGTTCGCTTGAGGGCAATAATGAACTTTTGCAATTAATTTCATGACTGCTTGTATTAATCACTAATTGGACAAACAAAGGATGTCACTTACACTTGACTTCGAACACAAATAATCGATCGTTGGAGAATGGCCAAACTTGGTGGATCGAAGCGTCCTGACACCGATTGCTTTCCTATGATTGTGTCACACTAATTGGCCGATCAAGTATCTCATCAGCTTGGAATCAGTGTCACTTTTCCACTTGTTGCTACCTCACTAATTCGCACAATGGCCAATTGTCAGCTCGGCACCTTTGCAGCTGAAATCGGCGGCATTTACATTGCCGGCAATTATTTCACTTTACCGCATTGTTTACCGCTTTCAATGAAAGTCTCCACTAATCAATTAATCTCTTTTTAATTTGGCAAGAGTTGTTGTTTGATTGCTCTTTATTCCATTGCAGTGCACTCACAACTGGTCTCCTGCATTTTCGCATTTGGCGTCATGCTTTTCTCTGTGGTGGTCACTCACACCAACTCAGACCAGTCACACCCGTGGCAACATCCAAATGAGAGTCTTCACCAGAAGACCGAGCCAGTACAGTGGTCGCCCGATCTGCAAGTGGTCATTGAGGACGACAATCAAATCACACTCGAAAGAAAAGCACAACTAAAAAATGACGCACCACCCGAAGATGAGCACAACTCGTTGTTGAACTACTTTACTGCAGACAAACCAGAGATGGAGCTTAGCTTTGAGTCGAAACGCTTCAGCTCCAGTCCGGAGTATTCGTACCCAAGTGCTGTCAACTACACTGAATCGGAGAACGAGTCCACCAGTCCTGCTCCTATTTCCCGCCAAGTTTCATACAACCGTTACAGTCACAAAAGCATGCATCCCAGTTTTAGCAAAATTCCCGACTTTGTGTCTGAGCAGTTAATGGCAAGCGATGTCCAGAGTATTCATGTACCAGAGGAACCGAAAAGAAATGTGGCTAGGTCTGTGGTGGTGCCCATTGGGACTCGAGTGCACACCATTAAGTACAAGGACTACTCAAAACCCGAGTCGGTTCACTTGGCCAGCAGTTACTTCTCCAACTACGAGCCAAACATAATCGAAGTGCCTAGTTCGAAACCAGTCCTGCCAATTGTGTTTAACTTCCGCACCAAATCCTCTCCAATTGTAGCCACACAAACACATTTCAAATTGGCAAATTCCTCTCCGAAAGTTCAGTATTTCGAGACTAACGAGCCACCTCAGATCCACTCTCACGTTGTGCACAAGCCTATTTACCAGAATTTACGGGAAATAATTGTACCTTACCGTGTGTACGTACAAGAGATTGCACCGGTGCAGGAATACAAGCAGACAATTGCTCACGTCAACAAAGACCATCACCAATCGGACAATTATCCGGCCTACCTGAGTAACTATGTAACACCTCATTCGACAACATATGGCTTACAGCAAAACAGTTTGCCAGCCACTTACGACCAATCTTCCGAGTACAGCAACACATTATCCCCTGTTTATGGCTACTCGAGTATGTTGCACAAGAATCCTTATATGGATATATCGTACCACATTCCGTACAGGATAGAGGACCTCTACAAGAAACCGTTGGTATATGAACAACCGAAATATTTGAGTTTAAATCGATTCAACAAATACAACTGAATATATGTATGCATACTGTATGCACATGCTGTATTTAATATAATTAAATGGACAATAACAATAAGTCCCCTCACTGCGGCTATCACAATAATTCGGGTCATCTACGAACTTGAGTGTTAAACTGTTGAGCACAATAAGTCTTCGGCCTCATGGGAACTGTACTTGCTGCCCCGGTAGTCGTTTCAGTTCAGGAGGATAGTTCTCAAGTCGTCGCATTTCTAACTGAAATGTCGAAGATTCTCTAAGCTTTAAACGGCACTTTTAAGTTTGTCCAAGTCACCAGGAAGCATTTCGACCTGTTAGAAATATAACTAAGGTAGCCCATGAAGGAGGCTTTGAGAATGAGTCGCTGTCCCTCAACTGAGCCCGTTGATAAACTCTTGACTATGATAGTTGAACACATCCAATATAGTATAATTCTCGTTAGTCTTCGATATAGCGCACATGTGGTAGATGTAATTAACAACAAGTAATTAATTATCTATGGTAGAATGTTTTTCGGTGCTTCAGTCGACTGTTGGAAGACCAAGGATCAGATGGAGGGACCAAAATGATGCTCTCTTGCGACGTGTGGGCTTGAATCCGGACGAAGTAACACAAGTTACCATGGACCGATCCTTGTTGAGGCAAAAGTCAATATGGCTAGAGCCGCGACCCTATCTACGGACATGTGTTGTTAATGATGATGATGAATGATGATGAGAATGTTCTTCAGTTGACTAGATTTGAACTTGTAACCGTAATCGTCATCAAGTTTTTTACTCTTGGTCAGGTTCCCATTGCAAAGCGCGATAAAACTTGATGAGATGATATAGACTATATTATAGTAGTCTATCCAAAAATGTTGCTTAGCTTGGAAAATATAGAACATACTATAGTCTGGCTCTGCAGGTAACTCGGAAGGGTGAGTAGGCGTACTTGAAGATGTACTATGATGTTTACGTTTTCTGGTGGGTCATGATAAATGGCCGAAAGGAAAGGAGTTAGAACTCGACGATACTTGGCAATAAAAAAAATAAAATTGAAAGTTGATCGGCCGAGAGTTTTGTCCAAACTTGACAAATGTTACAAGTAACTTTAAAATTACGAATTTCGTAATACGAAATATTTAGCTGCGCCATCTGATAATCAAACCACGAATTATTAATTCAAATTCGGCAAAATGTTTATTGTTATGAGGCAATTATAAATAGCCAAATGAAAATGTACAAGTAGCGCAAATTGCGGGTCAA
The DNA here is from genome assembly GCA_023373905.1 of Rhizoglyphus robini. Taxonomy (NCBI): domain Eukaryota; kingdom Metazoa; phylum Arthropoda; class Arachnida; order Sarcoptiformes; family Acaridae; genus Rhizoglyphus; species Rhizoglyphus robini. Next base: position 3,025,466 of record JAKIJQ010000001.1, on the reverse strand, counting down.
AAAAAGGTTGAGTATTGAGTGAAGTGGTTCAACGAAATGAGAAATGACTGATGGCATGGCCATCGAAGAGTGATCACAAGTGCTAGTACCGTGGTCAGTGGCCTAGTCTCGGTTGTTGAGAGGTTTCAAGTCGATTTCCTCTTTTGAGTTGAGCTTTCCATTCTCGAGATCATTAGCGCAGAATCGTTTTGCCGGCTCGTGTTGCAGTTTGAGCACTATTTTGATCCAGTAGTAGAACGGCCTCTCGATCAAGATGTAAAAAGCGTACGACACGGCAAAAGCAATCACAATATCCGATATGTCGTCAGTGAGCTTTAAGGCAACAAAATGTTAGTAAGACAGCAAGTAAGAGTCACACTTACAATCTCGACGTGAGTCAGAGGACTTAGATCCTTTTTGCTCAGTTGTCGGAAACTCAGAATGGTGATATGGTTCAAGTAGACGGTAAAGGCCAATTTGGTCAGTGGCCGCAGTATTGGCAGATGGAATACACCGCTAAACGGGCCTAAAAACAAAATTAGTCTACGATTACTCTACAAAGAGTAAATGGTGACCTACCTGCCCTGCCGGTGGTGCAAGCGAACATTATCCACCCAAAGCCAAAAGACCACATGATCTTGCTGAGCACAAACCAGGCCACAAAGCTGAATTGGGAAAAGTTGCCTTCAACTGGTTTGAAGCCTTCATTCCACGAGGTTGATATGAATGGCATGAGGAGCATTCCAACCCAAAGAACGCAGTTGGTAAATTGAGAACCGAGGTTTATTTTAGGTTTGCACTTGATGATGTAACCAATGAAAAGGCCACAAACGAAAACCACCAGCAATTGATCAGTGGCTGCGAAGTAGTGCACAAAAGACAGCTTGGCTTGTGCAACCGAAGTGACAGATGACACTTCGTAAGGCGTCACTGGTAGGTTGAACACCAACTTGGGAATGACACTGCCAATAGAGCCGAGAACAATCAAACTCACAAAAACTACATAGCCCACCATCTTGTAGTTCAATGTGTATAGAATGACTGGGGCCACCAGGCTTAGGTAGAACAAGGTGGACAGAATCACACTAGGAGGAATGCACTAAAAACTCAATTAGTCAGTGGTCTACAGGAAGGTAGTGCTTACCACTTCGTCCAGCGAATTGGCGTAGTTGCTGTAAAACAAAAAGGCAGGTAAAAGATTATGCTTGCAAGGCTCAGTGTAAATCTGTTCGTAGTAGTGCCAAATTGGTCCATCGCCCAGCAGTGGCATCAAATACACCAAAAATATGGGACCAATTAAACGCCGGACATAGCTGAGCCATCGATTTGCCACATATTTGAGGTAACTGCTTGCAGACGGCTTGACCGTCTGCTTGTAGGTACAGATGTTGAATGCCAAGATGATGGCACTAGATGAGGTAATTGTCAGTTATGGTTAGGCTGTACATAAGTTCCACTAACCTGGCTAGCACGTAAGTGCACGCCGCAAACGAACTACCTCGAATAAAGAAAAATTTCCTGGCAGTGAAATATTCCTTGGGCAGTCCGTTGAGGGGTCGTTTGATGTTGATCATGCCGTAAAAAACTGGTAACACGTACGATCGACCAACAAATTCAAGCACCACAAAGACGAGCACAATCGTGTCAACCACACACAGTCGCTTGTCGCCCTCGTTATGAAAAAGAGACTTGGTATTTGATATTGCAGAAAATGTGACCAGATAACTGTCGTAGACACTCTTGGCAGCATCGTTGTTTCGGTAATTGAGTAAATAGTACTCATAACATGTGCTTGCACCCACCAGCATACACAGAGCAACCAGCACGAATCTGAAGCATAAAGACAATATTGATTAGCGAACTAATTTGTTCACTCTGGCCAGAGTGACATATCACTGACACTCGAGGCAATACTTTCGATACTCACATTGCCACACGTTGGTAGTTGTTGAGCACCGCCTCTTGATCCATAACTGAGCACTCATCTTCGATGTCAATGTAGATCGGGTTTTGAAATGGCTCTAAGACTGCAAAAGAAAAAGGCATGAACAAAGTGAGCACTAATCATAAGTGAGTGATGATCTCGGAATCATTTAAACAAGAAACGAACCAATTGCCCGAGAGCGCATTTGGTACTTTCGGTGATTTACTCCAAACAAGTCAAGTTCAAACTGGCATTACGTGATGTGTTGTGAATACGAATGACAATTGCCCAATCAATAAATTATTAACACATCCACAGAGTAATCACTAGTGAACGACACATTTGATTAGAATGAGGAGCACGAGTGAAAGATTGGCAATGAAAGACCAATTGTGCAGAGGTCGACAGGGCACTGACAGACCTGAGACTGTGTCGCGAGTCGCGACATATTCACTAGTAGATTGGATGTTGGCATCTCACAATGAACGTCGAGCCAAAAGCAGTCCTGCCAACTCCACGAGTGGAATCGAGCTTAATCCAGTGGCCATTGTCAATCTGCTATAATTACTGAGTTTTGTTGTGGCCCAATCCGTAGGCAAGCGATTTAATGAGATTTAAAATTAAAACTGGCCGGTGGCCACTAAAGCAGATTGCGGCAATTGGCTCAATTATTGTAGTGTTTCGTTCATTTGGCCAATTTCATTAGTCTCTAGCCGTGCATTAGGTGTGCGTTACAAAATTGAATTTGAATGCAACTATGGCTCATACTTTATTTCGATTTTAAATGAACACAAATGATCATGGCGATGGTGGTGGCGGTGGTGATGGCCATCCGTGGCAAAGCTTGACAGTCAGTGCAAACAAAGCCAATTGGCAATGACTGACTGACTGGATTGAGGTATAATTTGCAAATTAATCATCGCCACTGCAACGAAGATCGTCGCTCTGTCGACTGTTCCAACACTGATTTATTCGACACGATCTGCACGTTATCCTGAATCGATCTGTCCACAATTGTAATCTTGAACTTTGCCCACTCGCGTCCATTTGAATTGTCTCCTCAATGGCAATGAGCAATCTCATTTCTCTTTGCCTGGACGGAACACTGATTGAAACAGTCATCGAAATAATATTATCATTGATTGTTAGAGTTGACTTATTCAAAGAATCGAAAATCAGCATCGCATCGATTAGCATCGATTTAGATATTAATGAGCTCATTTGCATTGGAAATTACCAAAGTTGCATGTTGGTGTGAAAATGAATTGATGGAGACATTTCACATTGAATGACTATTGACCAACCGATCGAACATGTCAATTGGGTTGATGCATTTATTCATACTCTCTCCACACGCTATAAATGCGAATCACTTAATCGTCTGTTATTCTACTAGTTGATTGATAATGGTTTACTTGGCTGGGTCAATGTGCATGCAGGTCTCCAAGTGATACAAGATTAGTGTTATCAAAGGCGGAATAAGGCTTGCAAAGTAGTCGATACACACTTGAACCATTGAGTGGTGCCCCCACTGGCTATAATGCATATGTCACTTACGAAATGAGCTTCCATTGGCGCCACATTGGAAGCACTCGAACAAGCGGACTCAACAACACATTCCAACAAAACAATTTGGTTTTGTGCGATTGCTTAACTCAAGGACAACATGGCGCCATTCTGAAAACACAGAATTTGTTGAAAACGCCGCCTGGGGCATTTGCAATGAATCACCGTTAATATTTCATAACGGATAAATAATGTTGATTGAATGCAGTTAATTCAGCGGGACAGCCAATAATGGCAACAGAATCATTGGCTAAGTCAATTTCGCAAAAATATCAGTGCGCAAGTGGTGGTTAAACCACGGTGGTTTAGTAACGGTGCTTGAGATCACACATAAACTCACATTTATTGATGGCGCGTTCAAGTTCAGCAGAGGAACACGTCGAGGGAAAGCAAAGTCCAACACGATAGTACGACCCATTGAGCATGTTGATCATTTGTAGCAACTTGAGCTTGTTATTTACAGTCTCGAAGTCGACGTTAAGGCGTTCAAAGAGAGCCTTCTTCTTGGCATAAGTGCTCATCTTGTTCAAGTCAACTGTTTCGTTTGGCTTGCCCTCCAACTCGAGGTCCGACGCTTCCGGAAATGAAGGGTTCATGAAGGGCAGACGAACCTTGGCCAGACAGTACTTGCCACGAATGTCATTCCACTTGACCATCGGGGACTCGATGCTGAGACATTCCTCAAATAGACCAAATGAAGAGAGTAAGCCTTCAAATGTGCCCGATGGCACAAATTCCATTGCATCGATAACTGAAATAGAAAATTCACTTTACTCAACAATGAACAAATTATTCTGCCTGGTAATATTCAACAATTAATAATTAATTACAATGGGCACATCGATTCAAAGAACAGTGCAACATCGACACTTACACTTTAGTGGCCAAAGTCGTCGTTCGGCAATTTCCATCCTAAGATGGTTCAAGGAGGCCAAACAGTACGGAGACAGTTCGAGGCTTTCCACCAACTTGAAGAAAGATTCGTTCAACTTTTGTCTGAGTTCTGGTGAGAATTGTGTTTTGGTGCTGCGAACGTCATCGATGAGGTTCTTGACTCGATTCTGCAGACTAGACTGCACTTGGTGCAATTTCTCATTATAATGACTGACCGACTTGTTGATGAAGTTGATCTCCAACAACTGAGACAGGTCCAAGTTTTTCAACTCGGATGAGTTAATGAAGCTTTCACTTTCCTGTTGACCGGCGTCATCGATGAGATTGTCGGTAGTGCCATCAAAGTCGGGTGACTGCCGTACAACTCGAGTGGATGAAGTTCCCGAGATGACCAAACAGACGACCAAGAGTAAATCAAGGCAAGGCTTAATGCGGACTGGATGCATTTTAGCTTGGTGCACTGAAGACGAAGCGCGAGGTGTCTGGGGACACGGGAAATTAGTGATCGATAGACTAGAGTACTGCAAACACGGTCTGAGGATTCACTGACACAGCAATACGTGGCAACACACTGACAGATTGTCACATGTCTTGTCTTACACTTTGCGATGCCCGCTGTCACCAAGTGACTGACTGAGGAACGCACCAGTGTCTGTGCCTGTTCTCGATGCTCCTGATCGTTAAGTTGAGATCGAATGCCATGGCTCCTCTTTGTGAGCTGCTTCGAACCAAGCTGATATCGAATGCCTTGATTTATGCAATCTCCCAGTTCACTTATCATCATCCTAACCACTAACAAAGTGATCAATTTCAGCAAGACACGCCACTACAATCCACAAGAGTCAGTCCAGTCTCACTATTGAATCTTAATCTGACCAATAAAAGACACAGAATGATCAGGCATACCATATCGCGAAATGGTAAACAAATGTCTGTTGGTGAGCTAGCGATGAAGTGACTTGCATGTGGCATGCCACTCTTCAGTGCGCAAAGTTGACGAACCTCGCTGTTTGAGTCAACAGAGACCATTGAGAGATCAGAACGGTATCAATTGACATTGGACTTATCCATCAATAGTGCTGTACAGTGTACAGGCAATTTACAAACTCTCAGGCGATACCATCGGGGATGATCACACGTGCAGTGATCATTGAACGGATTCATTGCAACACAGGATTAGCAGATGTGGCCAATTTAGTTGGGTACATGCAATTAGTGCTCATATTAGGATAGCGATAAGGTGGCATTTGCATATGTCTTGTGGTCTATTTGCACGGTGATAATTTTTCACTGATAAACGTGACTCAGTCAATAGGAATCAATTGACGATATTCAACGAAAGTATCAATGGCTCCTTTGATGGGAACACTGCTCAGAGCAATGATGTCACATCACTGACCACTGACATTGTCGACTTACTAGCAATACTGTGCAACACGAGTTGGTCAAAGTCAAATGAGCTTTTCAATGCGATTTCAATTGCTTGTCCTAATTGATATTCTAGTTAAACTTTTAATTGTACGTCTGCCTACTGCTCAACGGCACTTGTCACGATTGTGTCCGACCAGACCAATTTAGACTGTAAAGCCATTGTAGATGCAATCACGCAATATTTAGTGGTGGTATTAATGAGCGCTCTCGAGGCAAACTGGCAGCTAACTTAGAATAGCACGGGTTGAGCTTATCGCACTGGAGATTGCATCGATTGGAGACAACAAAGACTCGTTATTGACACAAATAGATTACTGCCAATTTGCCCATTCCCAAATTGCCTTGTCTCTGTTGAGCACCAATTAATCAACAATTCCGAGGTAGAATCCGCAGTGGCTCAATGCTAACTCAAACTGAACGGAAAATTGTTCGAGTGATTAAGGGCAAATAAAGAATTACTAACTGATCGTACATGCATTAGCTAGGAGTCAATTGTTCAAGTGGATTACATCGACTGGCAAAGATTGCGTCGGAGAATGGCACTCGGCTTGACAATAATGACTACTTCAATACCGATGTAAATGGTGCAAGAGAAACTGTCCAGTGACACTCAAGCGCTCGCCCACCACAAAGCTTTAAAGCTAATTACAATCAATTAACAGCGGTCTCAACAGCGAAGAGCACTCACAACGTTAGCCAACAACTCAATTGACGGTGTTGAGTCAAGTTGTACATTTGAGAACGGTACTTTCCCAAACTATCATTGGCGCCATTGGCATCCCTCAAAGTTGAATCAAATTGAGGGTGTCAATGACTGGCTGTGGTGATGTGTTCGCCTGTGTGAATGGCCCATTAGTGGTCGACCAAGTGTGGCCCACAAACTGCCTTGCTTGCCATCGACAAAGATATGCCCGCTCAGTGTCTCGTCTTCGTAGTCTTAATTAGAACTAATTTTATTATCAAATTAATTCGAATGACATAGTTAATTACTGTGAGAGACATTCACTATGAAGGCAGAATACCACTGACGATCGACTTGCCACTCGGGTGCTTGCACTACACTGCACTAACGCACGGCACTGAGGATTGCATCAATCGAACAGATTGAACGTGCCAGGTATAACACTGAGCAAACACAGGCACTATACACAGACAATATCAATATGTGCTTGTCTGTTCGAGATGACTGGCCGGTCATTTGAAATAAACCTAAAACACCCACACTCATAGATTGCACTGAGACATTTTTCCATTGATCTATTTATGAACATTTAAAAAAAAGTCAGTCCATTACAAGGAAGTCTGCCAATGGCGGTGATTACGTGCAAAAAACTCACAATAAAGTTAATTAATTTTAATTATTTAGGTCCTTGAAATGTCTGAACTTGAAAGAAAAATGCCACTGAACGACGCACAAGATTAGTGTCACTAGAGATGCATGGGTTTAAGAAATTGCTGTGGCAAATATTGCGTCCCATCAGTCGAGTCTCGACTTGAGACATTTTAGTAACTAAAATACCAACCGACACCAACAACAGTGAGAAGAAATTAGTTCTACCGCACCGGCACAATGGAACAGTCAACATGCAACAAGTGGCTTTTCCAACAAGTCCAAGCAAGGAGCATATCGTGAAAGTGCTTGCGCAGAAAGTGCACCACCGCCGCGAGCACTCAATTGCACTGTAGCCGCATCGTTTGGCGTGATAATGTGTCCGATAAGACTGCGTTTGGGTACAGGCTTGCCATCCTAATCGAACCACTGAACATATTACTTCAATAGGATTTAATAATATTGGTTCACTGTGCTTTTCAAATAAGGGCCATATTTAAACAAGCAATTTGAACTGTTATTGATAAAAAGTTATTACTGATTTTTTGAATCAGCATACAAACAAATGTAAATAGTTGAGTAAATGACTACTATTAGTTGTGAATTGGGATAATTCGGATCTGTATTCACTGCAGTGTATATCACCTAAATCTTTCTAACAGGTCAATAATACATTGGTAACATCACGGCGTTAATGTTAAATTATTACATATATATACCCAGATGAATTACAGAAGCACCGATTGATCAATAATCACGTGTTCGTCACTTACATTCAGTTTGGTGACCAACAGCAGAAGATGCATGCATCAGTGTAAGTTCACAATGCAACGCAGCATAAGCGAGTGGACAACGATGGGACCAACTGCCGAGCTGACCGCTCACCTTTATACGAGTGCTTCAGTGTATGCAGTATACTTCACTCACTTGTCTGGTGATTAAGCGCATAGAATGAAGACGAAATTATAAGACGTAATTGAGATTGGTCAGTGGAATAATGGTTACACAGGCAATACAAGGGCACACTCATTAAGCGAATAAATCGATCCACTAGGCACAAAGTATCAAATCAAATGACATTGTGAAAGCGTTGCTCACAGACACAATTGCACATTAGCCACCAGCCATTGACCGTCATTACAATGTCCCCAATACGTACTTGGTCTGATTCCGGCCAGACAGAACTTGACCCGATCGGGCGATGATGAAACGCTTTATTAGTACTTGCTGAGTTGAGTTGCTTGAGGTTGGTGACAATCGTGTTAAAGAAGATTCACTCAAATGTGGCTTGTTAGCTCACGTACTGGAACTAAGGGCAAATTTGATTGTGTGGCAAAGTGTCATTATGACCAGGCAAAATATGAAGAGAACTTGCTCTCATATAGACGTCCAAATCGATTTTTCTTGGCCAATCACTGAGGACAACATCACATAATGGCCCAACGATAGATCATCATCGCCATGTAATAACGATTAGTGCTCATAATCGAAGAATGAACCAATTGCATGTGTGCCAATTGAAACACACTGTTGGGTGCAAGTTGAGCACTAGACACTTACGCCCAGCAAATCACCTCACTGCGATATTGCTAGGAACGGAGAAGTGGACACTACGAAGCACTCAGGTGATAGTTCGAGTATGAATGGATGCAATGCGCGCCACGAGGAGAAGACGACATCGAATGGGAAGCAATAGGAAGGAGGTCTCTCGGTTGGATAGAACTCGCGCTCACATCACCAGAACAGCACAAGGACAGTTAAGCGAATTGCACGTGAAAGTAATTACACTGTACTTGCACTGAACATACGAATTCTTCTCAGTTGATACTGTCTCAGACGATCGACTGGAATTGTGAAGGTAGGATCATTTCCATCTTGAGGTGGTTCGGTGCTGGTTTAGTGTTTCGTGTCATGCTTAACAACGTTGAACGTTAGTGGCACGACAAAATCATTTACAGGATCACTACACAGTCACAAATGTGTGATGGGTTTGAATGAAATTGTCGTCTACAGCGTGAGCGCATACATTGACCTACACAGAACAAAACAGGGAGTTGAGGCCCGAGAGTGGTTCACTTACAATAATGACCCTCTGCATGGTCTATCCTATTGTGACTTGTGCCTCTAACTAATCGCGTAAATGGTGTCTTGCAAGAAAGCTCATTTCAAATGCCGACTGGAAAGTGACTTAAAAGACGTCTGCAGTGTTGCATTAGCCCGATGTCTCGAGTTTAATGCTCAGTGCAGCCATTAATAAATTTGAATTTGGGAATTTGCTCGAGGAGAGACACAAGAGAGGAGGAGAAAGACGTAGATGAGAGGTGATTAGTGCTCGGCAATGGCACTGTGACCACGAATCACTCGAACACCTCAAGAATGAGAGAAAGTGATGCCATTGAGTTAGCACCTTAGTAAACATACCTGTCTGTCGTGGTACAGGCGCCACTCCGCTCGAACCACAGAACGAGATTTGCCTGCTGACTGATGGCACCAGTACGAAATGAGTACCCACAGAAAGAAAACTCTCTTGTAAGAGTACTAGTTCGGAGTGAGATGGCTCACTACGGCCAGATGGCAATTACACGACTGCCGCAACCTCGACATGTCTGTATGCGTCCTCTCGTGGCCTCTTGGAACACAACCTCGTGATGTAACAGTGATGCGACAAAAGCACCATCTCATTGGAAGAACATCTCTGTCGTTTCGAAACTTTAAAATATCGCTGCCGGCATCAAGCAATTAATAAAAACATTCCCGTTGATCACGTCATTAGTGAGCTTATTGCATCTCTATTCAGCTGATCGACATTCAAATCGTCTCAAAGTCAGTGTCAACGCTCCTGGGAAAGAAGAATCAAATGGAAAACCCAGTGCGAAGGCTCAGTCCGTAGAATTACTCATTAGGAGCAATCGAATTGCCGGGAATTACTTAATAGCTACAATGTAGTGTTCAGTCACAAAAGAATCGATCAATCGTCAATGGTCGGAGTGATTCGAAGCTCTCTAATTAGTAACTCAAGCCTGACATTAATGATGATCTATTAGTAGTGGACGCACCGATCACAACATTGACGTCACTTTAGACGAATGGACATCGCTGGTGGATAAAAATACTCGTATACCTGTGTCAGTGTTGAATCAAGGTCAATGTGCATTTCGATGTTACTGGCAAAACCGGAGGTGCAACGAAGGGTTGTCCCTGCTGGATAGTTGGAACTTGACTGCTCAACACCATCAATAGAGTAACTGTTTCGATGAGCTCAGCTGTAAACCTGAATGAGGTGTAATTAATGAAGTGACGTCGCACTTGCACTTTCTAATGAGATACATTGAAAATATGAAAAGTCCACCAAACAGGTGAGAGGACATCACTGGGCTTGAATCAGTAGGAAGTATAATAGTAATACTAACGAGTCTAAGCTATGGTATGCCAAATGTTCCACTTATTAAGTTTCCACATATTAACTTCACTACACAAAATGACCATGTTCAAATGGTAAAATTAATAAAACTTATTTACAACACGCGTGTATGAAAGTAAATATCAAATAGCCCATTGCAGGTTCGAGCCTGATCATTTGACGGAAAACACAAAAACAACTTGTTGATAATTGTTTACCACCAGTGTTCACGTCATCTGAGACTAACTTTGAACTGTGAATAGAAATAATCTAGAAGGCACACGTTGATTGGACTAGGAATAGAGTACGCGCAGACTGAGATGACGTGATCAGAGTCAACTTCAAGTGGCATTGCTTCTAATTCTAAGCGAGAAAACAATCCACTTCGAATAGTTTCGTCACCGATTTAATAATTTTCATCATTTTGTTAGAAATTACTTCGATTGACCTCGAATTGGTGCAAATTAAGTTGGATCGATTGACCAAATAGCCACTCGCATTAGCATAATTAGTGGCAGTGGTGTCCATGTCGACAGAGCTTTAAATTTCTTATGTAAAATTCGAATCTGTCAAATGGCCAATAAAGGCAACTGATTGTTATTATCATGTAATCAAGCATGTGTCTTTTTATTATTTCGTAAGTATAAAAGTGGTACTTACAACTTGCACACTTCAATCAAGTCCACTTATTTGACAAGATCGTCGTCCATTGATGATACTTTTAGTAGCTATGTCAATGAGGCAATTTTTCGTGAACCAATGAACTATCCTGGCGAATTAAACATTATGCATTGAGGCTAGTGGGTTATCTGGTTGCGACAGGTGGAAAGACATTCTTTTCGAGCCCGCATTGCCATAAAGAGACTCGAGTGGCTGGTACTAAATGTTCGGCAGATTAAATCACGACAATGGACCAAGAAGATGGCTTCATGATGCCGATAAATGTCGGCCATGAGTGCCAAATGTTGATGCACAACAATGACCAATTGAAACGTTGCCAACTTGAAGCTTTCGATTCTTGGATTGAGCCCTGGAAAAGAGTTACTCAGTTTAGTGAAAATGGTCGCACCAACTTACCCACCAAGTACAACTGTTGCTACCGATGGACTATGCTTGACTGTTTGACAGAAAGCGTACAAGACTTCTGTCCCGAAGCAGGGACATTTGACCTTAGGTAAGTCAGGTTATGATCGCTTCTCATTGGCACTGACCAGCGGCAACTGGCCGGCCAGTGGCGACTGTCGCGTTATCCTCAATCAATCGATTGCATAATTTGTGTCCATAAGAAACATTTTGGTGGCAGTAGAAACTATCTGAGTCATTGCTTGAAGCGAATTTGCTACAGCCTTCGCGTGCAAGTTCAAATTTAAAATCGTTTCCACTGTCATTTGCAAGTTGAACTGCTCCTCATCTCCTGGCAAGGCGCGTGCAAACTAGTCAGTGGCACTGGCCGTTCAGTTGATATTTTGCTGTTTGATAGCTCTGTAGGCAGCAATAAAGATTGTCCGATCAGATGGTGTTCTTGAGCCATAAGACATGAATTCGCCGTATCGTTGAACATGTGGTGAACCTGACATTTATTTATTAACAAGTACTTCCAGAGAACATTTCGCGTTATTCCAATCTCAGATGAAGATGAATTTCAAGTTAAAGCTGGGAAAAATTCAATAAATTTGTTTAGTTGGGCACAAACCTGGCTAGTTATCAGCAATCACAAATAATAAATGCCACTGATTGAATAATGAATGGCATAAAACATTCATTGACACGCATTTTCATTTTATTGAATGCATTATTGGCAATAACTTATTGTCATACTTTAAAGTTTATACACAGTGCATAGCTCGCATAGTGACATCTAGCGACGCTCAATGACACTAATTCAATTTGTGCTCATTTTTATCTTTTTCAGATTGTTTTTATCGAAACGTGACCAAGTTGTGCTTTACTACGAGACATTCCTCTGCAAGGACTATCCATTTGGCTCTCTGTTGTGTCATCTCCCTGTCTGGTCTTTTATACTGGTGCTCTTCTCCTTAATTGTTCTTTTTCTACTGATCGGTTTTTTGGTTTTCTACAATGTTCGCTTTTATCGGGAAAAAGGTCGGCATGGCAGATCGGATAATGTGACAGACTTGTGAATTGCTGTCAGAGAGGTTTGTTTGGTTTGAATAAAATAAACTTTATTGTGAAAGGCTTTCATTCAATCAAGCCATTCGATTATTGTGCTTTTTTATTTACATTGATTAATGATTAATTGAACTGCAAGGACATGTTATCTATTTGTTCGACCATTTTGTATTGATTTATGGCCCTGAAACGACAATTCGTGCAAACTTTTTCAAGTCTTCCACCATTAGTTCTGGTTCTTCAAAAGCCCCAAAATGACCACCTCGAGGAAATTCACTGTACTGCACCAAATTGGCATATGCCATCTCTACCACGAATCGAGGCGGACGAACAATTTCTGCCTTTAGGACGGCATATGCTGCAGGCACACTTTCGGCCACCTTTGCGGAAGAGAGATTATATTTGAATAAGGCACCACTTCCCGGGCAAAGGTTCTCCTTGTAGAATCGAAGACTGGAAGTGATATTGTTGGAGAGCCAATAAATCATTACGTTTGTTAGTAGCTCGTCAAGTTGGTACTTGCTAAGACCGCCGTCCGGTTTGTAGACGTTGTTCATGTCTGTCCAGGTGGAGAATTTCTCCAAAATGTATGCTGCAAGACCGACTGGACTGTCGGTCAGGGCTGCACCTACAGTGTCGGGCTTGGTTGCTTGAATGTGCGAATATCCCGACTCGAGGTACCAATTGGTTCGGGACTGTTCCAGTTCGTTGAACATGAGTCTCTCCGATTCGCGATTTCGAAACATAAGCATAGGCACATATTTGGCCAGAAGAAATCGGACAATATCGCTTCCCTGAGGTTCGGAGTTGAAGTGTAGAGTCGTGTGGATACCTCGAACATTCTCTGGATATTGCAGTGCGATTGTCTTTGATATAAATGAGCCCCAATCGCCTCCGTGAACGAAAAAACGAGTAAATCCCAGTCTGAGCATTAATTTAACAAAAATTCGTGCAGCCGAAATGACACTGAATCCTTCTTTGTGAGGAGCTTCTGAGAAACCAAAGCCAGGAATTGAGGGAGCTATTACTTCGAATGAAAGTCCCCCAGACGAGCAGTCAGTCAGGAGCGGGAGTGCCTTGTAGTACTCAAATACTGAACCTGGCCAGCCGTGAATTACCAGCAGTGGCAGGACCACTCCAGATGGATTTAGCGGACGGACATGAACGAAGTGAACATCAAGTCCCTCAATTTGTGTCTTGAACTGATCAAATTTGTTCAATTCTCGTTGCCATTTATTCCAGTCGTATGTATTGTTCCAGTACTCGACGATGTCGTTTAGCATTTGCGAATTGAAGCCATAACGAAAGTTGCTTCCCTCGATGGAGTCGCATACTTTTGCTTTACTTAGTCGCTGTTTTAGATCTTGCAGAACCGATGGTTCAGTTTCGATGGTGAATGGTCTTATTGAGCTGTCGTCAGGTGGAGGGTTCTCTCCCTTGGCCAGATTCGTCTTGCCATACCAGCCGTTCTGTCTTGGAGGCAGTTGCACTGACGAGGGGAAGGTGAGGCGGTAGAGTAAGTTGTTTTTTAGCATCGTGGATGAGCACTAAACACGATTAGTTCAATTGAGTCCAGTGCAGCAGTGCGATCAAGTGCCAAAATAGACTTATCACAAAATGACATTTACACAGCTGTGATTAGATGACTGACTCGATACACACGAATCGGATGAATGTGATAAATGCACTCGCTGGTGAGTGCATTCGATGACTGCTCAAGCTAAGGCCACTTTCAAGTCTACATTTGGTGATTGCCGCGAAGAGCATCCTTTGCCGCGATCCTTGTTGGAGACAGAAATGGCCGCTGTTTGCATGCTCGACACCTACGTGAAGACATAGACACATTAGACAGCAGCGAGTCACTCACCAATTCAAGGTGGCTTACTCACTCGGAGTGCACAAATGATTCTGTACACGAGTTGATCGAAGACAAGCCCAAAAGGAGACAAGCCCGCATATTGCTTCATACTGCTATGGAATGGCTCAATGAGCCAACTTGAGCTTTGCCACTCCAGACAATGCATTGTGAAGTGGCTTTGAATCCCAACGACTTTTACTGGGGCACGGCTTGTCCACCCAACCAACGAGTTCAGCAGTGCTCTGTTGGATCGATCCAATGCTGATGACCGATCGAGTCAGTCATGGCACTCGAGCTATGTTTGTGTTTTGTGGCTTAAATAAATGACTACTGCGGCTTGCATAAACGAGTAGCACGATCGTTTGAGAAGATAATCTATCGGCAGAACTCCTACTTCACACAATCATGTAAATCTGTACATTCCGATGCATTCTTTCGTAATAGAAATTAGTATAACAAACAATTACACTGTTTAGTGTATTATTAAACAAGTGATCGAGGTGCGATGTGAAGTTTGGTTGATAGAGATGACTGGTAATATGGCAATTTTGAGTAGTGGTATATAGTAATAAAATAGTGTCACTGATACAAAGATACTTGTAACAAGTACAAGTTGTGAATGGTCAATAAACATTACCGATGCATTTTCAGTGAGCATCATTCATTGAGTTATTTTTAACTTTTAATTTTTTAATGCTAAATTTGAGCAATAGCTGTTACCGTATGACCAGTACTGTAACTTTATAATCGAATTAGTTGAGCATTGTCTATACTATAGACTCATAGTGCTATGATAACATTGAACGGATCGCGATACTATTGAGTTTATCTATCTCATTGGTCGCCGATCCACTTCTATCACATATGTTCCACTGTCGTGTCAGCCAATTGGCCAATTAATTGATGTTCCAAGCTTAACACGACCATTTGTCCATTTCAACAAGTGATTTTGTTTGTTCGTCATTCCCTGTTGGATCAGTCCAATGGCCAACCCACCTGAAGGCAAATATCTTCAGCGATTCATCCCCGCTCGGGTGGTGTTTGTTATTATGGGATTTCTTGGTTTCAACCTTGTGTACGCGTATAAAGTGGTGCTGAGTATGTCGATAATCGCCATGACCAACAAGACTACCCCAGCCAACCACTCAACTGGCAGTGAGTGCATTGATTCCAGCAGTGGAGAAGAAATGACTTTTCCGGGGACTAAATTCGACTGGAACGACCAAATAAAGAGTCAACTACTGAGCTCCTTCTTTTATGGTTACATTCTCACTCAAATTCCAGCAGGAATTTTGGCCACCAAGTATGGCGGCAAGTGGATCTATGGTACGAGTTTGCTTGTGGCTGGAATTCTTTCCATTGCTAGTCCATTTGCCGCCAAAGTGGACTATCGATTGTTTATGGCAACTCGAATAGGACAAGGACTGGCGGAAGGAGTGGTCTTTCCTTGCATGAACACTCTCATTGCCCAATGGATGCCCAAGATGGAAAGAACTAGAGGGACCACCATCATTCAGTCAGGCTCAATGATTGGCACGGTGATCACTTTGCCATTGACTGCTCTTCTCGGTAAAAGTGATTTCATGGGTTCTTGGGAGGCTACATTCTATTTGCTGGGCTTTGCGGGCATAATATGGTTCGTTCTGTGGACTCTTTTAGTGTACGAATCTCCAGAAACTCATCCGTTCATAACACAAAAGGAAATCGATTACATTCTGGCCAACGACGGAGGCCTCAAGATCAAAGAGGTGAGTGTGATTGACAGTGGGACTAAGAATTGTCACTAACAATTGCTTGTAAATGGCACAAATAGAACTTGACCATTCCTTACCGGGAAATGTTCACTTCAGTGCCAGTGTACGCGCTCATGTTGACTCACTTCGGCCAAAACTGGGGTTTCCTCACAGTGCTCAACTTGATGCCTACATATATGAACAACGTACTGCACATGCACATCAACGAGGTGAGTGCTCAGTTTGGGTGAGATGTACTCACAGAAGACACCTATCCCACAGAACATACTCATTTCGGGACTGCCCTACCTGGGACAAGCCTTGTTCGGGTGGACTGCCTCTTGGATTAGTGACAAACTGAGGCAAAATGGCCGCTTTGAAATTACCACCATTCGAAAAACAAACTCATTTCTTGGTTAGTGTACACATGGAGACATCTTGTTTATTGTGCGCTAACTTTTTGTTCAGCATACATTCCTCCTGCCATTTGTTTGGCCATTATTCCAGCTGCTCGTTGTGACGCTACCATGAGTTCAATTCTTTTCATATTGGCCATGACCTTCAACGGCTCTTGTTTTAGTGGCCTCAATTCCACTCACGTTGACCTTGCACCTGACCACGCCGGTACCTTAATGGGCATAACGAACAGCTTCGGCAACATTCCTGGCTTTTTGGCCACTATCGTGGCTGAACGTTTCATTAAAAACGGGGTAAGGGTCCAATTGTTCTGCTCATTTGTTAATAGATTTGTTTCCTCTTTTCAGCAAACAGTGGAAAACTGGTCATATGTTTTTTACATTTCAGCGGGTGTATTCGTTGTAACTACTTTTATTTATTGCATCTTTGGATCCGCTCAAGAACAAACCTGGGGAAGAAGTAAATCAAAAATGGACCTGACAAAGAAAAACTACTCAACTTTTACACCCGATAATCCCCACAAATAGTGGCTAGCTTAAAAGATTATTTTATGTCAATTTGATGCGAGCAAAATTTGATGAATCATAAATATGAATTTGATTTCTCTTAGAAATTTGCATTTGACTTATTAGTGCAATTAGTATGGCATTATATTTTGCAGATGCAACTTGCAAGACCATATTTCATAGCTTGAAAGGAAAGTAACAAGTTTTTAAAACAAACCATCTAGCCAAGATCAGCTAATTCACAGCAACAGAAAAGTTCTGGATGTAATCGAATGCCAAACATCGGAGTGATGTTTACATTAAAGCTAGCAGAACATAATAACAACCGGCGAGATAGACCATTTGTTGACAAGTGGTCTCATTGCGGCATTATTTACCGAGAAGAGTCATTTTGGTTTCATTTCCTGTGGTTCACACCAACAACTAGTAATGGGTTTGTCAGTTTATGCCGTAAAAGTCTTCCTAACAAAACTGCTCTCAATCCTCACTATTGTACTATCAAAACTGGTACTTCGAGAAAAGATAGGCACTGCAAAAATTGAAAAACAGTTGAAAAGTGTACCAATACAGAAGTTTTCAAAAGTAAATTACGTTGTGGCACTTTACTGTTATAACATTTGCCCTGTCAAACTCGGTCTCAAGACGGTTCGACCCCAAGCTGTCACTAAATCAAGACGTTGTTTTATGTCTCAACTCTCACCACTGATGGCGCCATTGGTGAAAATTTTCCTACTGACTTTTCTCTCAGTAATTATAGTGCCTGACCAGTCATTTGGCCAGTTGAGCCTCTCACCTTCAACCGCTCTTCTTTATGGCAATGTGCTGATTTACTCGAATCAAAGCGAACGTTCCATTGGAAATTGCAAAGGAGAACCCATTTACCTCGATTACAGTGATGCATTCAACTCGGTTGTGATTGTGTGCAACGAGGAGAACCAAGTGAGCATTTGCATTTTGCCGATCAATAGTTTGTAAGTGTTCTTCCAAATTGGAGAAAATAGTACGTGTCACAAGTACACTATTTTTTGTTTTTTTTTCATAGACACGAAGCCAAATTGAAAGCTCATGGAATGCAGTTGCGTAATGTTGGTTCGCCTTTGCGTGCATTTTTTGCCTTTGACTGGGTTCGTGGTCTTTTGTACTATGCCAAAGAGAAACGAATTTATGTTGCAAATCTGAACAAACATAGTGAAGAGTTGCTTCTTTACGAAAGCAACGAATTGATCACCATCAATGGGCTTGTTGTCAGGCCAGACAACTCGACTCTTTTATGGATAGAGTACAACAGTTACAAAAACTTGGTTGTCTTTAAAGAATCTCGGCAGGTATTTTGCTTATAGATCATGCTAATTAATGTAATCGGCAAATTGCTTTACTTTTATTATAGGACGGCAAAGACAGAGAGAAAATATTTGAAAAGCTTGACACTAATCTGGAATGGCTTCACTACTCACGTGATCGCGAGATGTTCATGGCACTTGTGCCCAAATCAGTGGGAACTTCTCGAACTGGCTTCTTATTTCAACGGACAAACATGAATAAACAGACACAATTTAACATTAGTATACCCAACAGTCAAGTAAACAACGTAATTCTGTTCGAAAACAGACTCATTTTCCTTACTTCTTCTTTGCCGACCCAAAATCAATTGGTGAATTATACAATTAGCCAATTGAGCTTAAATCGAGACCATGGTGTGACCAGCGTCACGATTATCAAGGCACTCTTGTTTGAAACGAAAGCAATTGCAGTTATGAGTACTCATTTGCGACCAAAGTTGGCAAATCAGTGTGAGACTAGTCTGTGCAATCAACAGCAAGATTATTGCATTCCTCACAACAAGAGTACTTATATCTGCCAGTCAAATGTAAGTTGGAAAATGCTCTCTTCTCAACACTAACATTCCTAACACTAACAGCCTAAGCGAATCTACAAGACCGACGATAGCCTAGAGCCCTCGGTTACTCGAGCAAAGCTAATTTTGGTGGTGGTTGCGGTTGTGTCTTGTCTGCTTGTCATGTTGATTGCACTTTTGGCCATCTTGATTTCTAAGAAGAAGGTCCGATTCTATCAAATTCGTCTAAAAAGTATCAGTCGAGTCAACTCTGCCAAACTCGAACCAAAAACCGAGGCAACAGAGGAAGTGGCCGAATAATGTCATGATTGCATTTTGTAATGTCAATAAATTTAGTTAATTTGATTGTTACAATTTTTGCTAATTTTTACATTTTTTTCGACTTGATCAAACTTATTTGAAATGTTTCACCTTAACTCTTCGTTCATAGATGGCAGAACAGTTTAGTTCGTATTGTCGAATGGTATTGGTATAGTGCAATGTATAGTGTATGTAATTGCTCGAAAGTATTTTCTGTAAGCAATCGAAATAATTAATTTTCACTTTTGTTAAGATGATGCCTCTTAGAATCGAACACCATATCGCATTTATACTATTACGCTTTCATCCAATAAGCCACTTGAAACCTTAACGCTACGCTTATACCATCAAATTTACACGATGGCGTCTCTGACTATTCATCTACCTAATCCAAATAAGACCTCAGAACTGAATGAAACAGTTTTGTCCGAGTATATGAACATCAGCAAGCTCACCATACTGGCCCCGTCACCAGGAGATCGTTTTTTGCATGCTCCCGAATCGATCTTGGTCATGCTGCTGTTCTTTCTCATAATGCTTCTGCTGATGGTGATCTTTTGTCTTCTCACAAGTAAGTCACATTCTCACTTTTGCAACTATATCTTCAGTCTGCTCAGACTTACAATTGTCGATCTGAATGAGTCGAACGTCAATCGATTTGTAAAGTGTCGATTTGACATACACGAACTGGCCTATTGTGTAGAGAAAGTATATTAGCAAGATAGGTGATTGGCAGTCTGCACGACGGCACAACGTCTCCATTGGCCATCGACATTACAATAATCTGATTGTGCAACTGTGATCGGTGCAGAACGACACTTGTTGCGAGTTTGTGTCAGTGCGGCCGAGAGATACTTGACAGACAGACCACTAATGGCCATTAATCCAGATCGTGCCCATTCAGAGAGGTGTCCTAAGCTGTCCTAAGCTGTGCTCGGATCCTTTTCCTTATAATTCGACCAGGTAACTCAGCCCAAGCGGATTGCCTTATCTATTTAGGCTCACTACTGTTTCGCAAACAGTTTTATGAATGCATCAGGAAAGGAACAACCAATGCACTATAGCTTACCGATTAGTTAGTTCGCTTTGTTCACTTGCAAGTGCGCATTACAAATAAAATGAATATTATCTAAATCAGTTCAGTTTCCACCCGTGTTGTCCCAAATAGAGATGTAGTATAGTGAGATGTGGTGAGATGATTGAGACAATTCACAAGTGCTCACTTGTGCATTTGTTCGGTCGATTGTTTGCTTTACTTTGAAGGTTGCAAATGTGCAACGAGCAATTAGAACGATTCGAGTCTCATTTCCTTCATGTACATTCTCTCCTTCTAGCCGAATTGTGCATTTTCTATCATATATCTCGGCACGCAGTAGAGTAGTCCCGTAAACTATTGCACTGCTCCCAGGACTGCAATTGATTTGTGGCGAATGTAAATTGGACAGAATATTAATGGTTAGATGGATTATTGATGGAACAATGATGTCTATATGGTCAATGTCGTCGTGTCAGCATTGTGAAATGTTCCTTATTAATTGGCACTAATTTGTGGTTAATCCAATTTAGTCTCCTGTGAATGAATGATGCATTGTTCGCCATTTGTGGTCAAGTTTGCCAGTGTGCTCTCCTCACTCAGCTACTGTCTGCATTCACTAACTTCTCACAAGTCTCACCTATTTTCGCCATCAACATTAAATCAATCATTTTCTTTCAGATCCAGTTCAAAAGCAAGTGGAACAGGAGAAGAAGAAAAGCATAATTATGGTGGCTAAAACCTCCAAAAAGGAAAATCTCAAAATTGACTACATCCACTTGGAGGTGTCCAACAATCTGGAAAACTTGAGCAAGATTGACATGATCAAGTTGTCTGAACAGGCCACGATCAAGACTATGGATGTCAATTTAAAGCAGAAGAGTTCGAGGATTTTGAAGTTGGCATCGCTTTTCAACCGAAATGCCAAGTCTAGTCAAAATGTGTCTGGGTCAGGAGCCCAAGAATTGCGCTCATTGGGCTCGTCAAAAGCTGCAAGTGTTAGTGGCACGAATGCCAAATTTGAGTAAAGAGCAGTTCCAGCCTGCCAAATAGCACAACCAGCGTGACTCAGTAAGGACACGCTTGATTATCCAATATATTATATTGAAACATAATTGCCTCCATTAGCATTCATATTGACAGTAATGCTATCATTAAATGCTCTCTTTCACAGTGGCCACTGACGAGGCTTCATTTTGTCTTCAACACTCCAAGAATCACGCCAATTAAACCGAACGGAGGCTTCTTTTGCGCCACTGCCATTGTCTCATTCTACAGAATGTGTGGGTGTGTAATGCATTGCACACTGTACATCGGTGGATGACCGCAGTGGGATGGGTCATTCTGGCACGATCGGCACGCTAGTCACTTAGTAATGTTACTATGCAATGTAACTACACTCTCTCGGCCATTGTTCTCACTCGATCCCGTAATCTCGCCTTCTGTCATGTCCGAGTGACAAAGGACTTTGTGCTGAAAGCTCCAATGAAAGTTTTCGGCTTTGCTCTTCAGTGGCACTAATCTGTTGAACGGACACAACATAACCACATGAACTTACTCTGGCCAAAATCATTTCATTGAAGGATCGTTTATTGTGGTGCCGCAATGCATGCAAATATGTGCACATCTGATCCTTCGATCCGTTCGACCAGTCCACGGAGTAATGGTCATTTGATTAATCTCGCAGTAGAGTGACTTGTCGTCGGCAAATATGACTCGTTCTTCGTCAACAGGCTGTATATTGTACACTGTGTACTGTCTATATTTGCCCTTTCCCATGACCCCCATTGGGGCTGTAAATCACTGTACAAGTGTAATACAATTTAAAGTGCACAAAGGCCCTCTTGGTTCAATTACACCGTGCACATGTTATACATTGTACAACTTGCACTTTGTTTGTAATACAAACTTTGTTCTCTTGTCAGTTCGCAAGTCCATAGCATTTTAATTAGCAATCCCGCGGACATTAGCTGAACGGCGTTTGCAATTGTCTCGATTATCTACGGCAAGCCTCGGTCTGCTTCGTCTTACAACGATATTTCACTGGCCTGTACTGTGCTGTGTCTCTTATCTCACTACGAACTCTTCATTTGTGCTCACATTGCCAACGAATGGTTACGACATATATTTACGAGCAACTTGCATTGCTTCTCTAATCTATCGATTGCCAATAATAAAAGTAGCAATTCACATTGATAAACACGTGCTTTACATGCCAACGGGCCTAAGGCAGTTGGGCCAATCGAGCCTATTTGCAGAACGATACTCGAATTGAAATGCAAATAGCTTTATTGGCTTGACGGGCGAATGCGAACTAGCGCTCGTAATTAATCGAGCCAAATGAGCCCACTAATGGACACTGTCTGCACTGCATATGCAATATTGAATGGATGGACCCGCTGAGAGCCATTCGATTACCACAAATACGAGTCTATTTGCAATCACTTGAAAGTAACACCTCATTGTTTGATAGTCATATGTGGTTGGGCATGGCGTGCAGAATGGCTAATGACCAGAAATTATAAACAAAGCACCAATAGTATTATGCGAATGAACATTAACAAATCTGAGCACAGTGTCTACTCGGACCGTGATGTGATCGAGTGAGAATTTGGAACATTTATTGTTGACCTAGAAGAAACCTTTTCTGTGGAACATGGGCGATCTCAATTAGCGGAGGTGCTCGAGAATGTGCACTCGATTTGCTCGAACGAGAATTCTCTAATTTGATTACTACTTGTGCAGTCGGTGATTGATTGTCTCGATGATGTGCCACTGTTCGTTTCACTCAACATTGCTTTGCTCATTTTCCCAACTATTGAAAGTGTTTGGTTGCTCTTAGGTCATTTCACTGTCAATATGAACACATTTCCAACGAAGCATTTCTCAGTTGGCCATCGTCCACTAGTGACAACTGATCCACTTTCAGTGCCAATTGACGAGGAAGAGTTCATTGCTTTATGCGATGTCAAATATCTCGCGGTGCATCTGACTCAAGGAAAGTGAACTGTGCAGTGGAGGAATTGATCGAATTGATTGGTCAGTGTTGTATTGTTCTCGATTCTGGACGAATACAGTAAAAGCAGTCACTTGTTCAAAACGATCTGTCAATCCGAATGAGACTTGGCCGTGCTTAGTGCCCACCGACCGAGCGATATACAAGTAGCAAGTGTCTGTCAATTGATTTCGAGTGTTTGCTTGATGAAAGAAGCTGTCAGCCGTAAATATTAACATTCAAGCCGAGTGATTAGTGATCGATTGGGATAATTTAATTGGTGAGTGTCAATTAGAGTTAGTGAGCACTCTGTGCTTGCCCAATCGATGGTTTGCCTTGTAACGAAACAGCGCCTCTAAGCCAAGGCTCTGTCCAATCTTACCTCCAATAGATCTATTGAGCTTTGCTGGGCCAAACTGGATCAAGCTAATAGAGTCATCAATGAATCAAGTTAATTTAGTCATTCTCTTGTTGCATATCAGGCGGTTCAAGATAAAGTCGATTCAATGCAAATATGGTGCACTTCACGTGTTGTTCTTCTCTCACCACTGGCTTCACTCACCACCGTTGTCACTGGGAGAAACTCCGAGAAATTACGATACGCTGGTGGATGGATCGATTGTTTGATTGGCCCAATGTTATCGATTCAATGCCACTGACGCATCTTTGCAGAATCGAAGAATTGTCTCGTATCGAGTAAGTCGGTGACGGCGACATTTACTCACAGCAATCACTTTTCATCGTTGCATTGGCCTTCAAATTTCTTCTCATTACTGAGCATTATCGTTAATTTATTCGAATAGCTCACTTTCCGCTTTTGCAACACTTCGACAAGAGCATCTTTTGTTTGTTGCAAGAATGCAGTCATGCCACACCGATGCTAATGACTGATTGCCAATAAGCAATAAGGGTCAGTGGAGGGCCACTCAACAGTTAGCTCAGTCGACCTCATGGTCGAGAATATATTCGACTATAATCGATTCTATGTGTACCACTCCAGACTGTTTTGTCGACAGCGAGTACGTACAACCCATGCACTGAGTATCGTTCACGTGGTAGACTTGAGTGAGTGAGAGCATTGCAATTATAGTCAATTGAATGGCGCAGTTTGTTGTTAATTAATTATAACGTGTGAGCAATAAATTGGCAATAAATAAAGCAACAGAACTAGTAGCGAGTAGAGTGCAATTGGGTTCTCAGTAATCAGCAGGCAAATGCACTTGGCCAGGCATTACAAATTGGACAGATCGGTGGTAAACAAAGGCGCCCAGCGGAGGAAGGATGCCGTTGGCCAGTGCACTAGTGTCACTAGAGCTGTGCACCATAGAGTGACATGTCGTGCTGACCCGAACACTGATTTATTGCCTTCACAGTCCCAATGAGTCGTCACTTTGTCTGTGTACATTCACACCAAGCCAATAGTCCTACGGTGTCCTAATCGAGTGGCATTCGCATATCGGACGTGTCCCAATGATGGCCAGCAATAGAAGCAGCAATGGTCACAGTTTCGTCACTCGCTCGTCCTCGCTTTCATCTAACCAATTAGGCGCGTACCTGTGCAGTTGTGTTGTGTGCAAACTGTCTCCATTCACACCGATTGTTTTGCTCGAGCTCTTTATCGGTGACTCTCATTGAGTCTCAATCCCTCGACAGCTGGCTGACACTTCTGGCCCGATATTCGGCACAGTCAGTCACAAAATGTCTCGCATTGAGTCAAAAGCGCCTTTCATCGAAGAGAACGATCCTACACATGATCACTGAGCAGCCATTATCACAGCCTTACACGCGTGTTCCAATGCTTCATACACCGCCAGACGCCATTAACTACTGCAACATTCACTCAACAGTCTCGTGCTGCCATTTTTGTGGACTCACTTCTGCGCGCCACCGCGAAGATCGTAGCTGGTAAAGCACTGAATGACCACTCGGCTCAACAAACATCGATAAATTCCTTCATTGACACCGACCACAACGAACCTAAAGATTTTCAGCTTACCTGTCTTCACTGTTTGTGCATGTGCTTAAGTGCCAATCGAACGCACTCGAATTGAACCAATCGACCAGTCATTCACAGACTATTGTTGCCATTAATAATAGCTTTCCACCAAGTGCACCACCAGCAGCTGTACCACCAACAAAACCAACTACACTCTAACTACAGGTCACAAAAGAATGTCGACTGGCCATGTCCAGAGTGCATTTTAGTTAGTCAATTCGAGCACATCATCTGCTCAGTCGTGCCGCCAATCGATTTCTTCTTTCACCCATCTGTACTTTTGTTTCTGTGATTTATCGTTTGCTTCTTGTTCAATTGTTCTTTAGGACCAAATTTACGGTAAGTTTGATTGACCTATCATAATTATTTGATTTTATCAAAATCTATTATTGTTTATGTTTGTGAGTTAAAGTCTATACTTGAGCTGTACACTGTACACTGCTGTGCCTAATTTTTAATTAGATTACATTATCGGATTGAACATGCTTATGTTTGCTTGAGAAGATACTTGTTTGAATAACAATCGATACATAATCGAATCGTGTTCAGAAACAGAGCCAATCGAATTAGTGTATTGCTCAACTAAATATTAATATGAATGGAAAATGATTGGTGTTATTGGCAGTAGCACTCAGAATTGTGACAATCAACTAATGCTCTTAATGAGTGAGGATTGTTTTGATTGTAATTAGTGCGATTATGTCATTGCCGAACAGGTCAACAGCAGTTGTTCCAATGCCCGTGATGGCTGCATGAGCATTTAATGGCCAACTGAATTAGTCAACAGATTGTTGTTGCTCTGCGAACCGTGCAAATTTGTCCGCACTATAGTGAGGCACACTAAATCTGTGATCGCATGTTCATAAATGGCAGTCTCTAGTCATTCTGTTGGATTGCATCTCCAAATCGAGCCGACTGTCCACTTGTGCGCACAGAATCTCGTTGGCACGCGTTCAATTGGATTGAAGTGAGCCAGCTACTCGTGCTGTGTCAGCGCAACATAATGCCATATGGCAAATGACTTGCTCATGAAATGGTTCTGATCGATTCAAGCGAGCAACAATGGTGGTCACTTGTTGATTTGATAATCTACTCGTGTCAGGCAGTACATACTATACCATACTACACACGCCAATATGAATTATGAAAGCAATTAATTTGCCAACAATTAGCGGACTCGATCAGCATGATAATGCCATAAAAAGGCAAACACTCGCTTGAGTGAGTCACTGTGCAGTGAGTGGAGTGGTCAGTGGTTAGTAGAGCTGAGCCTCGGATCTATTACGATATTGTATGTTGTGTTTGAGTTGCTAATCAGTTGTGTTGTGTCAGTGAACGAGTGCTACCATGATACCATGCTCGTGACAACTGCAATCTTGTTGTGATCAAATGCTCATTGTCAAGTTGGCTTCTCGATTGTTTGCTCGTCTGAAGGTTAGCCTGTCCATTGTTCACCAAGAAGACCAGTCACCGATGGTTCCTTTAGTGCACCTTGGTCCATTGTTTGAGATGCTCAATGCGATAGCACGAAAATAGCTACTGGCCAGCAACAACCAGACTAGTGTCACTGTAATTCCAAGTCAATCATAAAGGCAAATCGCTTTGGCAGCACTTTCACCGTTTCACTGCTTCACTGTCACTAGGCACACCAACGATGTCATTACCGAGAGATAATAGTGGACTCGGTCATGGTGCATAATAGCGAGTGAGCATCAATGCAAACATCCATTTCAGTAGTCCTTCAGTGAGCATTTATGCCACAAATGGCCCATCACTGGCCACTGGCAACCGATCATGACCATTCACTGATCAGTGGAGTTTATGACAGATCAACGACGGACTTCGTTTGCGGATACTTTTCAATTAGTTGTGCCCAAAACAAATGCATTTTCCAAAGTGTTTGAGCAATGACTCAATGACTAATTAATTGATTATTAATTAAATAGTCGAATGGCAAGAAAACATTTATGCTGCCAACGTGCTCCAGTGATTAATGTGTTCGTGTAATTGAGCGAGTCTATCTCGCCTTTAAGCCCCAATGTGATTCTCCTTCTGTGAAAAGGGCAATTTCTCATCGATCAGTCTCGAAACGGGTTCGAGTGGCCAAGCGAAGAATCGTGAGTTGACAGCGCACACTAGCAAGTGCCACTTGCATGATCGTAGAGGCCTAGTGTGGCTCATAACTGAGTGCCACCCGGAATCATTGGCAAACTCTGTTGCACTGACCGCTGACGTTATTCTAGTGTTCTATCTGTGATTTTCATGAATGCTTTGGTTAGCACTTAGCTATAGAGTTAGCATAATAAAACAATTAATACTCGCACTGTTGAAGTGTAAGTTATCCAACGCATGCCACTAATTGACCGACTGTTTGCTCGTCCCAGCCCATGCAACATGGCTCTACTTCACTCAGCAGCGATCACATTTGGCCTGACCTTGCTCTTGCTGGCGGGTGAGACGTACTGCACACTTTCGTGCAAGGAAGACAACAACCAACAGCAAACTGTCAAGTTATCTCCAAAGACAAAGGCCACCAAGTCCAAACAGAACTCGTTCGAACTGACATCATTCCATCGGTCACACCAGGTCTACCCTCCTATCGTGTCCCGATGGCAGCCAAGCCGCACGCTAACAGTGCCTACATACTCAGCCAAAGTGGTACCCTCAGAATCAATTCAACAGCAACGAATTGTGATTCCAGTGGGTGTGTCGCACTATCGACCTGTGCAGTATGTAGACTCGTTCAAACACGAGCCGCTTCCCCTGTCATACTTCGACAAGGTCTTGGCCAATGTGGCCAATAGGACCCCGAGCACTAGTACCGAGTCGAATGTGAACAACACTGTTGCTGCCAGCAGTGACATCAACGAGGTGAAGGTGACCGGAGATGTGAACCAGGCTGTGCCCACTCACCCTACACGGTTCATCGAACTGGAGAGTAGCTACGTACCGCTGACAATTCGATTCCCGTCACGTGCCACTAAGCTCAACATCATTCCTGGCGACAACGACCTGGTTGGTCAGGACTCGAATCGACACGATAGCTTTGGTCGACGAGTGGCCGCCGACTCGGACAACAGTCGCAGTGTTAACCTGGACAGCCGAGTCTTGTTTGGAGAAGAGAAGTACGAGGAGCCTATTGTGCTGAAGCAAGGCAGCAAAACACAAATTCCCGACAACATGCAACGAATCATCAAATGCATCTTTCCCGATTTTCACTTCGACGGCGAAGACAAAGTTCAAAGTGCCTGTTAGGTGTGAACGGCACAAGTTCACTCTTTCATTCGATATTAATTTATTGCTTCCACCCTTAATTCTCTATTCTGTCTCCATTTGTTAGCAATTTAATTTATATTCCTCGTGCCTCATCAGTCCATTTACGCTGTACCACAACCAACTCCACTCAATCGATAGTAACGAATTTAACCATCACTGAATGATCTACAGCATTGCAAATAAAGTGCAGTTGATTTAATTGAGTTTTCAAAAATAAAAAATACATTTTTCGAATCACGCGGGAACATATTTGAAATTTCATTTAAGCAGCATGCTGCCATCTGCTGGCATAGAAAGTGATTGTGCTATAAATAAATTGTACTAATGTCCACCAGGTGAGACTACAATGCCTACAATGGCGGCAAAATATTTAGTAGGGATGAAAGAAGAGGATCTTCCACTTTCTCTTTTGGGGCTTTGATGCTTTCGGTTTGCGCGTGTTCCGCGTTGGGGCAAATAACATTCGCCGTTGGAAGGTGGAACTCGGTGTGATTAGTTGTCGTCGCATTGGTTTGTTCACCTTGGGCTGTGGCAAGCTTAGCGGGTGCTGATGTGCATGCATTGATTGTGGTGGCGGATGGGCGAAGTGAGGTGTTGCATGGATCGAGGCAGATGACATTGGCATGTATTTGGGTTTGTTCTGGCTGGGTTCGAAGTCAAAGTTGACCATGTTTGTCTCCGGGAGGTTGGTCTCCTTCTTCGAGGTAATGTAGTTCACTTTGTCACTTTCTTCGTCGTTTGTAATGAACTTCTCTACTTCTTTCATGTAGGGTAGATTATTTCTGTTCTGAGCTGACATCATTCCATTTGACCTCTCTGGCTCCGTACTGCTGTCGTCCTTTTGGTAGTTCTGTGAGTTCATTGCGTGACTTTTCGCAACAATGGTTTCCATCTGTTCCTGAACAGGCCTGATTTCTTGGACTGTCTTTCGATATGGCACTATAATCTCTTTCACTTGTTGAAAGATGGGCTTCTTTACCTCATGAATGAGAATGTCAGGCTCGTCCTCGGACATCGTCTTCTGTGTCTCGCCAACACCTCCCTTGTGGCTCTGAATCACCTTGAGTTTTGAAGACTGTGACTTGAAGTGAATGAGCAATGGAATTTGGTTCGACTCGATTTCTACCTTTTGAGTGGGAATTGGTTCACTCTTGGTGGCGATCTTTCGCACCTCAAGATTGTACATGGTGTTCACTGCGGCCTGAATAGATGGATTGTTAGAGGACGCATAGTCGTTCATGGTTGGACTCAATTCGGCCATGTTGTCTGCCAGCACGGACACTGCTAACAGAGAAAAAGTGACGAATGGCCACAGACTGACAAACACACTTGCCAGTGGATTGATGACTAACCAGGCTTGCGTCATGACTTCGGGATTGCTTCTTGCCACACTGAAACCCACTTGTGCAAATGTTCGAACTGTCGAGTCGGCAATTTTGTGTTTTATTGAGACGTAAATCTTTACACAAAGTTGAAGAATAATCAAACTCGACTAGAGAAGTTATGAAACAATTTAAATTGATTCTTCTCAGTTGTTGGCGATGAACGAATGAATGAAACAATGCAGGAAGAATGTGTCCCTTATATATGACTCGGAACGATTCTAGTTGGCTATTGAGATCAACAAAAATAGACTGATGCACTTTCTAGCTATTACTGTTGGTCACTTTCTATTTTTACTAGGTCTGGCTAATTCGGTTGAGAGTAAGTACGGTGACAGGTTGTCCATTGGGGTTCGATGATCGATGATTAGTGCCGCTCGAAATGCACTTGCCACCGATGACACCTTTCGATATTGAAGCTAGCCGCTCTCGCTTTCCTTGTCCATCTTGCCCGCGCGCGCCGACCGTCCATTCTACAATATTATTTTCGTCGAAGAGTTATCTTCAATCGTTCGCAGTGTCCGAATGGTCCCAAGCCATTCCCTGCTTATTCACTTTGCAACTCAACTTAATCAATTCAAGTCCGAGCCAGCCCCCAAAATAGCCCCAAGCCAGATGGCATCAATTGAAATCAGAGATTTCAAATCACTCGAGTGTGCACATAGTACAGAATATTCTTGTATGTCTGTCCAACTGGCCATTGCATTGTTTGCAGTTAGGATTGAACATCGTTATTTTCTTTCTTGCAAGACTGGATTCCGCTGTTTGGATTTAAGCAAAAGTATTTCCTTTCCATCACTTTAATCAGTTTCAATCTGTCCACTCGCATGCGATGCGAAGCTGTGCTCGTATGTGTGTTTGTGCGCTGCATGTATTGCTGTAAATCTAGCTGTGAGCTAAAATAAACAAACAAGTTGTCAAAGTGGTCCTCTCATTGTTGGTCCTCCAATTAACGATCGCAATCAAACGCATTTGGCTCAAATGATAGCATCTCCGATTTAAAATAGAAATCGTGCCTCGATTGTCTCGATAGACTCGTGCGCAAACGCAATTTACATTCATTGCATTGCTCACAGCCAGTGCTGATTACAATCGTTTAATGGCCAATTTAGTCCAATTCTCTGCTAATGATTTCGCATTAATTTAGAATCAACCAACAGTGTCACAATTGTTAACGAACCAAACTTACCAAGATGAGGTTACCGAACCTAACATTCAAGCTCGATGATTATCGATGAGACGTGAGAAACTTTTTTTGCTTGGTTCGTCGTCTTTTACATATCGCTGTAATGATTACCGTGCAAATATGGCTTAAATCGAAATGATCCAATGCGCCACTGGCCGTCGGCAGCACCCAAACAGACAAAGTCGTAATTCATATCAAGTGGCAATACTTTTGCGGGCAATGATTATTTTCATAACAATTTCGTGCCCGCGTAACTAGATTACACTAAACGAGTAACTTTGTATTGATCTGCGAACAAACTGCTTTAATGTGATTGCTCACTAAGATGGTCATTTCAATTCGGTCGACACCATATATAATATATTATATTGCATCGATCTACAATTTGGAAAGAAACTCTTTTGGGAACAAATTGATGAAGACATTAGCCAAATGGTCAATAGATGACATAGGCTTCTCTGGTGTGCCAAACTCATGTTGCTGGCATTTGCTAATCATGTCTGCTGTGTTGTGGCAGCTAAAGTGCTTGCTAATTTGGTTTTATTTGCTCATCTTTTGTCACTTTTGGTCATTATTAAGCGTCGCAAGTGTACTTTGAATCCACCAGGAAACAATTAACAAAGCAGTCTGACAATTGTGTGTAGCCTTCACAGTGACGCACTTGATTATAATTAATTTCAATTCTTTCCGCCTCTTACATTGTACCGACACAAATGTTGTTAATGAATCTTTTGCAAGTCAATTAATTGGAGTGAATGTAAACATACGATTGAACTAGAATGAAGTCAAATGTATGAATGACTGAGATGCGTCTACATTGGTCTAATAATTGACTTTAATTAGACAGTGTAATAGTTGCTAATTGCTTCCATTAGGCATGTCTCGCATTGTCTGTGAGACCTTTCTCAAATGGCCAACTGAATGTGCAATTAATTAGCATTTTTTCACTCCTTTTTATGGTAAGCGATTGCGAATATATATTGACACTAACACAAAGCCGTCCATAGGTTAATGAATTGCGCACTTGGCGGTTATTTGGCCGGCCAGGCACTGACTCGTCTTGCCACCGAGGTGAGTTATTAGATGACTCGGCTTGTCGTCTGTGTGACTGGTCTGCTGTGGGCAAGCCAAATGCAAATGTGCCACCGAAACAAGAGGCCAATTTGTATGAACGTTTCTCAGGTCGAATCAGTTGTCATCCCAACGCTGTCAATGGATGTCCATTTGTAATCCCTTCTCGCTAATCGGGCTCGTTTCCGTATTTCGAGCCTGGCAACACTTACCACTGGCCCTATTATCTCGAACTGGATCATAGTCATCATTTCATCTTGGTAATTATGAATGCTAACACCAGTCGAGTGCGCGCCACTCGTTCACTCACTCACTTCGACAGTCATTGTTCATTGCAGGCGCACGTTGTAACGTTATGATGTATGCAAACAAACGAGCTTTAATGCTTGCAATTCTGGTCTATCTGTGCTTGTTCACGATAGGTGCACGTATGTGGTCATGGAAATGGCAACACACCTTAAAACTAGCTTTCCACCATCACCATACCTTACGGACGCTATCCAGCCACTAAACATAGCGCTCTCTGGCTGCCAATGAGTGCGGCACTAGCCAGGCTGGGGGCCTTTATCGTAATATAATTAGCAAATTAGATTTCACTGATAAACGACCAATGGGAACTGTTTCCTCGATGCATTTGGACAATGCGTGCAAGAAAGGAAGTTTGCCCCAGTGAGGCACTTTGCATGAGATATATTGCGTCGTCTTTATTTGGCAAGAAATATTACTTGCCCATTAGACATGCATTCTTTGCTGGAGCAAATGGCCATTAATAATTCCGCGCATTTGGTGCCGATTAGTTCATTTCGTGCCTGCGTAAGAGCAAATGTCAAACGATCCCAGTGCCACTTTGCATTTCAAACAGGCTAGGCGATTTATCAGCTCGTCAGTGGGAGTGCGAACACCTTGCTCGGTGTCTCGTTGGCCAATAGGTCCAGTCCGGTGTGATTTGCATGTGTCAGTTGCATCAGTTGGTCAGTGGCATCGGTCTGCATTGGTTTCGATTCTTATTATAGCCGTGTGTGGCCATTTGCAAATGCAACATCCGGATCGAGCGCTAATTAATACAATTTCGATTCTATTCTTACTTGGACGATATTAATAATCTCGCTTGTTTGTCTTACTCGATCAGTCAGTATTAATTATCATTAGCGTATCATTGTTGGGCTGTTCGGGCGCACATCATGCCAGATTGCTCATCGAGTGCCTCCCCTGCCGCAATTTGGCTGCCGATCATAATGGGCCAGTTGATTGCCCACTGACCTGTGCCATGTTGATGTGTCCATGCTGCTGTGTGGTGTTATTGTTCGCTGTAAATAGACGAGGAAACCATCAGCGATGGTTTGCGATGCCAATCGGGTAGTACTCACACTTAAGATATTAAGCATTTGCTCTACTGCACTATGATTTACTGCGGATTATGTTGTATTGCCTTGTCATTGCACCTTGCAGGCAATATATAATGCATATGCTACATGATGAACGTGTACGAGTTACCATTCGAAACGAAACTTCCCTTGAGCCTAAACAACACGTTTTGTAAAAACTGCTACAAATTGACGCTAATTGGCCATGTTAATTGATTAGCGATCGAGAACATCTAAATTAGATCTATGCTCTAATTGCCTTGTGGCCTATTGTGGCTGCATCTGTATTCTTGCCTCCCACGCCAAGTCATGCAAGTGCACTTAAGCACTTTGTTCACGGCACAACTGCTGATTGTCAATGATGGGAAAGCTCATCTCCGCAATCGAATCGGCGCAAATCGACAAACAAATTAATCTTTGTCTGCCGCTGGTTGTTTCTTTGGTTTTCCGGGTTGTATCTTCGATTGTGTTCGAAGGAATTACTCTTGCTAATTATTGCTTGGTGACCAGTGGCTAAGCACACTTCTGTCACACGTCACTGTCCGTCCATGTGACACTACACGTGGTGTCATTTGCACTTCATTATTGTTTCACTTAATCCCACTAGTGATGACTCCAATCAAACGACAATAACATTGACAACCTATAAAGAGTGGTCACGTTTGATTCGATTGATTCGGACTGCATCACCGACTAACAAACATCGATGACACGAGTTTGTCTTTTCCGGAGTGAGCAAGTGTTTCCCTTTTACTAATTGATTGTCATTGCTTTAGTTGATCAATAGACTTCTCTAGTGAACTATTGTCTACCAACATTTGTCTTTGTGGCATTGTTCCTCCACTGTGGTCTCTTTCTTTTGTTCACCTCCAACTGTGAACAATCACAAATTACAGTTACACTCAATTATTTCTATTCTTGTGTCTGTGGTCAATGTGTTGAAGCTGGCAATTATGCAAATGAAACGATAACTATCGAAGTCGATCTTGGCAGTGCGAGCATCGATCTGTTTGAACGGCACCTCAATTGTAAATTATCAAATTAGCGCACGTCGATCGACGATCGTGGTCGAGTGAGTCACTGCTCGTTGGAGCAAGCACCCAAGTTGGCACGATCACGGTGTCATCGAGTTAAACGCCTTTTAATTCGTTTCATGAAACAAGACGGACAATGGCCATTGAGGCAAATGACCGTTCGTTTATAGATGTAATGGAACATTCACTGCTCGATGAATAAGAGCACCGCTTTAATGAACCTTCTTGCCTCAATTGATGTGCCAATGTTGTCAATTCGTGAGCGATTTAGGGGAACGTTCACACTTGTTCTCCTCCCTAGATCGTTGCTCAAATGACTCGAATGACTCAATTGTTTAGTGGACGGAGTGCAGGGATGTCTCCAATTGTCATCTCTTCTAGTGACACTCGATTCTGTTGCAATTGTCGTGGTGTTATGGCCTCATGGTTATAGACATATAATACGAGTCGGTGTCAGTTCGTTATCGAGTTTGTGATCACGTAGTTGACCAATGTCCACTAGCAAGGTGGCATCTCTCTAATCAGCATGCGCGATGGCAATCAGCTTGACAGGAATTAATATGTGGCTCGGTGGTTAGCGGTGGCAATTAATTATGCCTAAAATGTGTGCCGTCCTGGGATGCGATCTCAATTTGTCCAATCAATAACACTTCTCAGTGGCAAATGCAAACCAACAAAGTTAAAGAACAAAAGTGCGGATATAAATAAAGGCACTTTAAATTGAATCCTATTTATAGTGTGCCCAGTGCCTGTCCAGTCTAGTCACACCGAGCCGTATTATTGGCAGCATCAGACACAAATTTGCATTCTCCCGCTGTAGGTTCGAAAATAAGTTTACTGTAATAAAGAAGCAATAATTTCGTTTCAATTGAGCAATTTGAATTTTATCACGATGACTGAGCAAGAACGAGGCGGCAGACGCATTTGAATAGGCCAGAGAGAACAATATGTCCGCAGTGATTAATCACGTGTCGGTGACTGGTCGCTATTCGCTAGTTATTGGCGCATTCGCATCTCGTGGCGTTGCGAATGGCCACTTTACCTGGGAAGTTTGCATCGGCTTGGCTGGGCTCAATCGATCACTGGAACAAGTATCGATTCTTCTGACAAGTGCGCCCAGTTGTCTAGTTCCGTGCAGCCCATCTGCCAGTGCATCGTTATTGTCGGCCAGTGCCCGAATGAATCGCTAGCGCTGATCACTTGCATGGTCACATTGCGAGCTTAGCAAAACAATCGCCCAAATCGCTTTGGTGCATTATGCTTATTCGAATGAAATATGAAAGATTTCCATTAAACAGTGCTTCATTGGCAATTACGAATTGAATTTAATTACTTCACTGGCAAGCAGTCTAATGAATGTATCGAGACCGATTCGCTTGGCCAAATGGTTCCCACCAAAATGAGTGCCATTGCATCACTGCCCTACTGCCTCCACTGACCGATCGAGCACGAGTGAATCGTTCTTTGTTCATCTATTCATTCACAAGTTCCACTTTATGGCTTGGTCCAATTGAGTCCATCGTTGCTTCATTGATCGTCTCGTGCAATGGAAAACTCGTGCAACTGTATTTCTTCGTTCTGGTCAATTACACACAAATGAACTCGTTAGAGTCGATTCTTCAAGTCATTACCTGCATGCATTAACACTGCAGCGCATGTACAGACATTCTATGCGGTGGTTGGTAGTTTGTCACTTTTCAGTTGTCTTGCCATTGCAATGTTGCATGCTTTACTCGAGTTGAGTGATTACTCGAAGCGTCAATTATGCAAACAAGCAATGCACTCTACACAATGGTCGGTCATTGAAAGTGAAAGGCCACTAACCGGAATACCTGGTAAGTGCAGGCCAGTGCCACAGAAGCATCCCTAACGTGATGGCTCAACTGTCCGCAGGTTAGTCCGCCTGTCCGTTGCTGCAGCATGGCCAGTGTGGCTTACACTAAGCCCTGTTGGTGGTGACTACTTGTTACACTAGCCCACCGTTAATTTCTCTTTCGGCACCGTGTGGTCACTACTCAGTGAGTATTATTATTACTTTCTCATTCTCATCTCACATCCTCAGCATTCTCCCATCGTAGCTTTAGTAGAATTGTCTGATGCTAGTGCTGAGGAGATGGTCAGCATGTCGCGCTAGCAGCACTGCCAATTACTATAAATATGATCCACTTTGGCCAAGTCCGAACTATTCGTCCGTCGATCTTGCCACGGTAATCATCAACTTGGAGCGAACCATAACAATTTGCTATCAATTGGTGCCTTCGCTCGACTACCTCGGTGTGCGTGTGATGTTGGTTTTGTTGTGAGTGGAAAGTGATCTAATGTTGTTCCAGTCTGAATTGATCCGTTCTTGTGTCATACCGAACATGTTTCGTCACACTGTTATTTTGTTACTTTGCACCTTGACTTTGGCCACTAGTGATGAGGTGCCCAGTGACTCAACTTATGGAGAACGTCTAGCAGATAGTTCCTCTTACATCTTCAACTCGGTCTCCGCCCGGGACTCGGCCAAGGAGGAAGGCAGTGTCTATTCGTCCGGCATCAATGCAATACTCAACAGCGACGGATTTCTCAACTCAATGACCAAAATCGGCGGCAACGATCCGAGGTATACCCCGACAGGACCAGTCGAAGCAGCAGTGCACACTAAGAAGACGGTCGAGGTAATTCCTGTTCGATTCGAAGAGCCTAAAGATGGCGAACCACAAGTGATCGAAATCACACCATATGAAGTGCCTCTTTCCATTGTGTTCAAGACTCAGACCAATAAAATCCAGGTGAATCAAGAACACAAAACAGGTAAGGCTATAATTAATTTTATGGCGTGTCTGCCCAGATTACCGCAAGCAAATCGATCTCCTCGGTGGCCTTTCAATTGCCTTGGCACTACGGCACTGCTATAGCTCGATCGATGTCGTTGGGCTTGAATGTCACTTAAATATTGTGAGACTTAGTAGGAAATTTGTCGCGAGGCACACATCAGCGAACAGGTGAACACACTTTGGCACAACTTATGACCACAGCCACTTTATTAGCAATTTTAATTGGCATAACAATCCGGGGATTAGTGCTCGGATGCAAATCGAAACCTGGCCCTCTGTGCCTGTCACAGACTCTATTTATATGCCTACCTTGGTCATTATGCGATGCTTGATGGACACTTTGAAGTGTTTGCTTTATTTCCTTGCTGTCCCTAGTTAGTGTACATTCTATTATTAGCCAATTGTCGATGAATTGTTTCCTTGCTGTTCACAGTACTTGCGATACCTGGAATAGCAATCGATTCCGTTGAGTTCAATGCGACCGAACACAAATTGGCATCACTCACAATATTGTCCCGTGACATGTATTGAGGTAGTCTTTCAAAAGCTCCTTTGCAATTGAAAGTATCATCATGTCACCATTCAATGCACAAAAGGTTTGTCCCAACTCAACTATTTGTTGTTCCGTCCACACATTACAACACAAGTTGACTCATTTGTAACATTTAAAGCAACCAAATGGTGGTGGTGTGGATCGAGTAGATTAGAGTTGACATTCGATGGCCAAGTGTGACATTCCACATTGCCAAGTGGTTTTATTTTAGTCGAGAATTATCGTTGAATGCTCGTTAATTATCCGTGAGACGAACATAGTTGGACAAGCAACCACTGTCCACTGTTGATAGTCTCTTTCGATGGATTCCTATTGACTGTCAACATGGGGTTGTGCTCGTCATCGTCTAAGAATAGTTACCAGTACAGGTGTCATTCAATCGAACAGGATCGCTTTATGTGCCATGTCCAATTCAAAATGATTTTGTCGAGGTCGATAATCGTCGAATAACGGTGTCATTGTGCCATTGGCTTTTTGTTCATATCAGCAATGCCTCCAGTTGACCTAGAGCATCTATTTTGGTTTTAATCAATTAATGAATCTTCTTGATTGTGCCAATTGAGAGGAATGCATATTCTCGGCAATTAATAAACTTGACATTCGTTCTTTGTAATCGATTGCATTTGTCCAGCAATAGCCGAGCCTTGCGGTGACCATTCAATGATAATTGCTTCACCATCGGATCGAGTGACGCGCACTGTCTGAACAGATTTACAGAAAAGCACAGCAAATCAATCTGTGTTGTGGCACGAGCGATCACTCTTTCCGCATCCCACTCGAGCGCATCTATTTATAAGTAGTCCCAAATTGGTCTGGAATATTCGCACTGCCACCTCGATGCATTACTCTGGCATAGCATCTTAATTAGTGTAAATTCACTCTTCACTCCGCCGAACGGATTGATCAATGGCAGAGCAATAAGTCAAGTCGATTCTCTACTAGCGAGTCGATTTATTGCAGACGGTCCTTTCGAGTATGTCTTCATTTGTTCAATGTGGGCAAAAAAAAAAGTCTGTACGATTGTCCTCACAATCAACTGGTCATCATGGACTCATCGGCGGTCTATGTTTGTATAAATAGCTGCAATTAATCATGCAAGCTTTCACTCGATTCTCGGCCAAGTCACACGTCTTGAGTATAAATAGAATATGTCGTACATTTATTATCCATCCAGTAAATCTCACTGCCCAGCGGAGCATCATCATCATAGTGTCGATCTGATCTGCGATTGTCAGTTCGGTGCACTGCCGTCATCCACGAGTTGAGTGAGGAGACACGACGCGGGAATCGATTCTGCACTTAATTGGTCCATGTGAGCGCCGTTGAGCACTGACCCACACCGAAATGCTCATAATCGAGAGCATCTTGTCGGAATTATTTCCTCTCTGGCTGGTCTTGATTTGCATTGAAGCGCACACTTTGTACTATCAAACCGTGCAATCGGATTTATTTTCACACTTAGAGTGATCGAGTATTTATAGAATGTTCTCAGGTGTGTGCATTCCGAGCAAGTCTATTGCTATGCATCACACAATGGGGACAATCGACCTGTGACCACTGCCCAACACATTAATTGCCTATTAATTCCTTGTAATTGCCATCGATCGGAATTGGAGAGAAAATTCTGACTAGTTGCCATTGTCAATGCTGCACGGCTTGTCGATAAGGATCGAGGTAACGGACAGTTCATGTTTCCATTGAATCATTCCTTTCCTGCCAATCAGTCTGGTTATTCTTATTTGTTTCCCATTGCGCTCATTTTGATTGTGTTCGGTTTATTATTAGAAAACGCTGAGGAGGTGAAGGAGACGTCCAGTGAAGAAGAACCTCACCGGGTAGTGCACAACGTATATCGACCTGTTATCCAAGAAGTGACAGAAGTGATCCAGCCTTACCGAAAGGTCCTCCAGAAGGTGGAACCAGTCATCGAGGAAATGAAGACAATCATCTCGAAGGCAGCCCCAGGTGACGGCCAGACGGGCGGTGGCACGGTGCACCCACAGACATCGAATTATGGTGCCAAATCCAACTCAGAACTTGTCCGAATTCAATCTCCCGAGGATGGACGCTTTTCGCGCTATGGCGGCAACGAACTTGGACGAGGTTCTGACCATTCTCTTATGAAAGCAACATTGCTTTAATGTCTCTTGTCTAGGCCTCAGTATAATTCCTATTGCGTATGGATCAGAACTTGTCAAAAAGCTCACTTCACCACCCTCGTCCTCGTCGGAGAACGAGATCTCTCGTCGATATGGCTATTCTAGTAAGTAGGAGCACTGCTCAGCTCAACAATGTCGTTTCACTGTTTGCTTTGCCTAGATCGAAATCGTTCCGGGGATAACATCGAACAAAATGGCAAAGAGGACCCTTCTGGCAAACCAACAGACTACAATGACATCATCAAGGATTATATCAACAAATTCATTGAGCAGAAGAGTTCCTCGACCAAACCAAACCACCAGGCAAACCAAATCAACCCGAACAGCATAAAATTATTTAATGTTCCCATGAAGAATTCGCCAACTAGCAACTCTAACGGGAAAAACCAGAAAGATGGAGAGAAACCTCGATTCAAAGTAATCAAAGAGTTTCGAGTTACCTTGGATGACTTGAAGAAACTCAAATTGGCTCCATTCGTGTTACCCCAAAAGAATTCTCCTCATTTTGGTGGTGTTAATTCAAATGGGCGCAATATGTTCAACGGAGCAACACGACCGAGCGGCAAGTCGCACTGGTCTAACTTTAGTTTACCTGTAAGTGCGAGTTCCTTCAGGCCAGTAGTCCGTGATTACCATGAAGCCAAGTCCGAGTCAAGCCGAAGCAACATTTACAACAGTCCCAAACGAATGGGAGATGCTCCACTTCCAAAACACATTAGTTCCTCAGCCCGCAACGAAAACACCTTCAATCGTCGTCGTCTCCAACCTGACAGGACAAATTCGAGACCAGTGCAGGAAGCGAAAGCAGCACTTTCCGGAATTTCTCCCCCAAACTTGATGTTCGGTCAGGAGAACTTTCGGCGGTCCGAGCCATTTCAGAGGTCAACCGAAGACCAGGCATTCTTCGAATCGAAACGTCTTCGGCCTTAAAAAATCTCATTATCGATGTAAGGAGCTCGAGTGAAATACTTTGTAAATAGACACCTTTCCAAATTGTACTCTCGATTGCACTCGACTAAATTGTACTCTAAATGTGAGCCATTTTGATGGTTCAATGTGGCAGAACATTGTCATCATACTGTTCACATATCTTTGATTCAATGTTCTCACTAGACGTGAAATAACTAATTGCCAAATTGTCATGATATATTCTGGTCCGAATAAAGTAAATACAAACTCTACCGCAGAATGCCCACAATCAACAGGAAATATATCGTGCAGTTGACCAATGTGTTATAATAGAAATTCCAGTCCATTAGGCAGAAGTCGAGCAGGTAGAATCCTGTCTGTTTAAAGTTGTACTGTTCCAGAAAGAGACTAATTCGCATCTGCTGTCTTCGGACATGTCGGTCTTGTTCAAGTTGCGACAGTTGAATATAGAGCGAGTTCAGAATTCGTCTTAACGAGTAAGCCTGACAAGTAAAATGACAACAATGAGAAGCATTTCTAAGTACTAGCATCAGTTATTGTGAGTGAGACTCAACTAGAAGTTCACTATAGTAAGGTCAGTTGGCCATACCTTGTGGATGACTGAAGCAGAGAAGACACAAACTTGACTCACCAAGAAGACCATATTGATGACCAAGGTGACCCCGAACACAAAGACACTAGTCTCCATGGGCAAGTAGAGACAAGTGTAGAGTTCGAACAAGATTTGTGGCACATAGGACACAAACACAGCAAGCATGTACTTGCGCCAGTAGTGATTGTATTGCTGCAAGTCCACGTTGATTCCGTTCAGTTCGAGCAGTAACTTTCGAAAGCGATGTCGGATCATCTGCTGGTGATGCACACCAATCAGTGTTCTGCACGAGTTCACTTGACTGTAAATCATCTGAAGTTTATGTTCCGTTTTCTTATACCTAGATGGCAACGGTTACTCATAGACAAATTGCTAAATTGAAAAGAATCACCTTAAAGTGAGATATAATGTAATGATTTCGAGGCAAGCCGGGTAAATGCCCATGTTCTGAGTGATGTACTTCGCCCAGTAAGTTTCGTACACAGTCCAGAAAAGGCCTAATGTTAAGACTTGGCTGTAGTTCTCATAGAAAATGAAGTACGACACAAAAACGCAAATTGCTGAAAGAGTGATTATGAATCATTTATGATTACTGTTTGATCAGATGAAAGAAACAATAATGTACATACTGTATGAAATGACCACGCTGTACTGAAGCACGAATGATCGGTAATAATTGACTTGAATCTTCGAGTAGAGAATGTCCAGTTGTATTTCATCCTCAAGTTTGATTTGTCTCGCTGTCCTGGTACCATCGATGAATTTAAATGGAAGTGCCCAAAGAAGGTCTTTTGGGCAAATGGTGCACAAGTTGATGAACTGGTAACAAGGCACCACAATAGCCGCCATCACCCAGACCACTTGATTCGCTATGTATGGCTCACCTGAAATAGATAATGTTATCCATCATGGAAGGGCAATTGGAGTCACTTGATGGCAATTGCATTACCGAAATTATTAGTTAGACTTACCCCACCAAATTTTGAAATCTCCCAAGTAAATAAGTATAAGCGAGTCTTTGCTTAGAAAACATTCTACGAACAAACGAAGACAAAGTGTGAACATAAAGAAAATTTGAAAGTATTTCCACAATTTGTACGGTTTGCTTTGCAGTGACTCGTCTTGTGGATCAATAGCCGTGAAAAATGATGCATCTCTTAGTATCCTGTGGTACTTGTACTGACGAGAGGGCGGAAGTAGTTGATCGAGCTTGCTCTTACGATTCGACATTGAGACAATTTTGTGAACTCGATCGGACCACAACCGAGTTGATTTAACAAATATTCGACTTTATAAATGCTTTGACCTGTCCATCATCCGACATGATTTATGTCGTCGGGAATTGTGACAAACAATGAACACGCACAATTTTGTCCTTCAGTCTGGGACAGTTCAAAATGGAAACTTAATTAAGTTTACATTACATTCATCTCTGCTTTTATCGTGCCTAATTAATCATCATAATCAACATAATTCATTTTGTTTCAACACTAATTTTGTTCATTGCTTAGGCACACATGACTAGTGACATTTTCTTTATTGTGTCAGGCAATTAGGCTCAATCCGGAACTGGGCGGAAAACACATTTCTAGAAACTATTGCCACGCTAATATGAGAATATCATATATGATAGTTCATAACCTTGCATTGGTGTAGAACTAGAATCTTAAAACTACTTTCCGTTAAATTTATTGAGAATTGTGACAATTCTGTGCTGAGTTTGCAATACAGCCTGGTTCACACAGTTCATTGACAGATTGATGCCACTTACACACCTCACAATGCAATATTATTGGGTCACTCGATGCTCCACTTGATGGGATCGGTAGTGGTCTGTGCACAGGCTCATTGATTACATTCTCCTTGTCTGACAGTCTGCTTGGTTGACATTTTGTCAGAGTTCTTTCTGCCTCTAAATGGATCATATAAAAGCTAAAGCAACCACACAGATTTGCTGAATGTCTTGTTCAGTGATGTCCACCAGTGTAAGAGCCAATTAGACAGTTTCGCTTGTCCAATGCAACTAACTAAGTGCTTGCCGAGACTGATCAGTCTGTGGGTGTCTGCTGTTCTGTTGCACTCCCATTGGGTACCAGTTTTGTCCTTTTTTGACCGAGCCAACTTTTTCTTCAATCCCGCCAACATGATTCTTGGTTCAAGCACAGTGCCTGTTTATGACTACGGACATCAATTTGCTATTTCCCCTGGAATGGGAGGTTACTCCCGTCCAATGTCGCCTGGGAACATTCCAATGGACAATCTGATACCTGCAGCAATTCAATCTCGACACACGATTGAGTATCGTGATGTGCCAATTCAACCTAAACCAGTGCAGTCACAGGCCATTCTGGTGGAGGCTAGTGCATTGCCTCTGACCATTCTCTTCCGATCTGCATCATCTAATTTGAACATCATGCAGGAACACAT
Organism: Rhizoglyphus robini; assembly: GCA_023373905.1. Taxonomy (NCBI): domain Eukaryota; kingdom Metazoa; phylum Arthropoda; class Arachnida; order Sarcoptiformes; family Acaridae; genus Rhizoglyphus; species Rhizoglyphus robini. Next base: position 2,981,326 of record JAKIJQ010000001.1, on the reverse strand, counting down.
CGCAGGAGAAGCAGATATGCAGGAGACACACTCCGAAGACGAACCCCACCGACTAATCCACCAAGTGGTGAAGCCAATCATACAAGAAGTACACGAAATCATTGCTCCTTACCGAAAGATCATTCAGGAAATACAACCAGTCCAAGAAGAAATCCAAACCATCGTTTCTCGAGGAATGGACTCGACCATGAACAGACCCTATGACACAATAAAACCCAGGTACTACACTAGACCACAGGCTCAGGATAAGACATATTCCAAGCCAAATGATTCGAATCAACCAAAGCCAATGCCTCCAGACGAGTCGTCTAATTGGTTAGACGAATCGTTGAGTCTATCGGAAGAAATAGTCAATTCGACCCACATTGAGAGTAACACAACCAACCCAACTTGATAATCACAAATCAATTTGTACTTTACACTCTCATCTCATACTTCTTTTATTACACATTATTAAAACTCGCATTTCATTTCAAATATTTGTATAATGTCACTTCATTTTATCATATTTATCTGAAGGTCCATTATATTTAATATGATAACTGCCAATGACATTCAAAGTCAATTCGAAAAATATCTTTAAAAGACATTTACAAATGCCTATATTTGACATTTATGTGAAAACCACTTAAATACTGCACATGCATTGCACAATAATTTGCAGCTTTACAATAGACTGTGTATTGTCGATTGGTATATTACACAACCTCTGTGTAAAAGAAGCTTCTTAGTTTTTTTTAAATCAAGAATAAATAAATTGATAAACCAATAAATGTGAAATTATTATTTATAGCTGTAAAATCAATCATGTTTTAAAATGAATAATTGCTAGCAGGATTTTCAATCAGCAGCGTCAGTGGTATAACGGTCAGCATAGCTGCCTTCCAAGCAGTTGATCCGGGTTCGACTCCCGGCTGACGCATTCTTTACATTTTGCTATTTTAAATTGTTTTGTTTGTTTTACCACTTTGATTTACACTATTTATTTAGAGCAATTTAAGCCAATGGACGATTCATTTATATACAGCTTAATCTAACACTCCACAGAGCACCACTATGGTGTTTTGATGAATTGTATATCTTCCGTAAAAGGGATTGTCAGTTTGTTGTTGCGAATATGCTCACATAAAAAGTGGTACTTAATTGTTTGTTTGTACTGCTGATAACGAATGGCCATGGTGTCGGTGCTGAGTTGGCTTTTATTGTAATTTCTTTTGCTCCAACGGGTCGGAGCACATTGAACAAAGCTTTTGATAGGATTAAGTTTGCTTGCATCGTATCGGCTGGCATGGTCCATTTGGCTGACTCACTATCACTCGCAATTGCAAGAGGTGATGAGCAGAAAGTGAAATGGGTATGATCAACAGAGCTATGCTTATTTCTATTATATTATCCGTATTTTCAGGGAATCATAGTGTTTTAGGCCATTCTTTTCGGTCAAAAAGAATGAGCTACAAACTTATGGCTATTTTGCCATCTATCAATAACTCTTCGCTGGTCATGATGGGGATCAAATGATAATTACACACTGCAGTAAGCCTTCTCAAAGAACAGTGTTCAAAAGCAATTTTTTAAAATTTCGTATTAAATGTTCAACTTGAGAATGCACTTGGGTGTATATTGTCATAACGACTCATAAAACAGTTCGACCATAACCCCTTGTTGGGTTTGTTCTGCTCGATTGAAAATTAACTCCGATTCATATACTTACTGAAATTGCATTTTGCTATTTGTTATAAGTTTGCTCTTTGAAGTCTTGTTTACAAAAGTTCTTGGTTATCCGGCAACTTTTATGTTTTTTTATTAAGTAATTCAATTCTCAAAACAAGTCAAGTTATAACGAGTTGAACTGGACCGACCAACTAAACTCTTCTGCCTGCGCCACGCCCTGGTCTCAAAGGGAGAATAAACTTTAGACTAATTTAAGTAAAATTTTATTTATTAGTCATTACAAACGTGATGTGTGTTAGGAGCGAAGAATTATTAGATCTGTATCAAGACAAATTGACATCTCAATCAGAATTTAAAACAAAGTAATCATCTATTAATAACTTTCACCAAACACCATTTGCAAATCCAATGGTCCCATTTGACATTTGTCTTTCAATAGCGCAACATTCTTGTGCAAACGTACACGGACTGTGTAGACTCTAGAGTATACAGTGGCAATTATCAATTTGCAAAGCACAAATTAGTGATTGCTTGAAAGGACTATAAGCCAGGCATGCGGAAACTTTTTGAGGAAAAGTCCACTGGGGTGGACAATGAGAGTCCCAAAAGTCCACCGCCAATTTTTTTTGCAAAACAAATTGGTTGTGATCATATTTGATAAGATTCTCATAGTTAAGCGTACCCCAAAATTGCTTTCTAAATCTTTACTAGCACATGTGGAACGATTTCATAAAGATCAATTACTAGTTAACAAAGAAGATGAAGTTGGCGTTCAGACTCAGTTAGTTTTATGTAAAGCTTTCAAATTAGGTCAGACATAGGATAACTTTTATCCGAAACTATCGAACCGAACTGATTGCCATTTGAATGGCTCTATTTCTCATTGTCCAATTTGAAATTGTTCATATTCAGTTTACTCATATTTCCCAATTAGAGGATAAGAAAAAATCTAGTGGCCAATTAGTGTGGGGTTGTGTCAAGTCTTCTTTTTTTGTTAAAATAAACTGAATTGAGAACTAATGGATTGTAACTGCAAATTGGTTGGCTAAAAAGATTTCAATATTAATTTGGTGCATTTATCAATCTAATGGAGAGTGTGAAGTATTACTCGATGAGTAAGTGGATTTTATAAATTAATTTAGGTCTACCAATTCACAACTCCTGATTTATATGCCATTTGAATCTTTTATTGGTTTGCAATTTGAATTGGATTGTATATTGAACTGCATCACAACATAACCAATGTTTAATTATCCAAAAACTCATTTGTTATACCAGTCACGCCAATATCATACGACAATAGTACGACGAGTGCAGCGTCTTCCAAGCAGAACTACTCGCCATTAAGAGTGCTGTCACCTGGTGCCTCCAGAAACGGATGACGGCCACAATCAAAAGTGACTCAGAGTCCTCCCTGAAAGCTATAGCAAACAAGAAGAATCGAAACATACTCGCAGTTGAAATACGAAAACTCCTTCGACAACACCCCAACCACATATGCCTGAGTTGGGTGAAGGCACATGCTGGCAACGAAGGAAACGAGGAAGCCGACAAGTTGGCCAAGGAAGCGACCAACCTGAACACGAGCTCGTACAACATGATTCCACTATCGTATTTCGTAAAAGTGTTGAACCAAGAAGCGGATACCGATTGGAACCAATGGTGGACAACCTCCACCAAAGGAAGGGTGACTAGTCGCTTCTTTCCTACAATCATGGACCGGAAGAAGTGCTCGAACATGCCAGACTTCATCATGACCCAGTTCATGTCTGGACACGGCAAGTTTCACCAGTACCTGACCAGAGTGGGCATCGAGCGCGACAAGATGTGCCAGTGTCAAAAGGGCGAACACACCCCGATCCACTTGATCACCGAATGTGATGCCTGGGCGAGACATAGGCTCGACTTTGAGGCCTTTGTCAACAGCAGGACCGACTCTACTCAACTATCATTGAGCACATATACCACCGACAAGTGCTATAGTGAATTCCATAAAGAGTGATGCCCAAAAGTGCCTGACTTTTAGGAAAATCTTACGCACGTGCCCCATGGACAAGTAAGGTATCAAATTAAAGGTAATCACTTGTAGAATCGATTACAAAAAGTTCCAGGTTGATCCGAGCTCGCTATCTCATCTATTTCAATGTGTTACATGACCCATTCACATATGACGTTACTATACTAAAATATGTTAAATTTCTTTTGATGATATTTCTGCCAAATTAACTCGGATCAGTCTGAAACCTTGACCAAATGGTTCTACAAGGCATAACCTTTAATTTGGTGCCTCACTTGTTCATGGGGCACGTGCGTAAGATTTTCCAAAAAGTCAGGCACTTTTTGTATGTAAGTGGGCATCACTCTTTTGTATATAAAATATTTAATCATTTGTAACTAATCATTATTTATTCATTTATATTTTTTCTATTCATATTTTTATCTCTCATTCTAATTATTTTCTTTATTTGCATAATATTTCTTATGTATTACACTAAATGTAACTAACTCATCATCATGTACCAATTTACACCTCTATATATGCTTACATCCTAGGGGTTAATAAAGATTCTCTCCAAAAAAAAAATATCATACGACACAAATTCGGAATCTATCCACTTTAATTTAAATTAGTAATTCATTTGTTAGTTGTTTTCGTACTTGTGCTTTGATACTGACTGCATTCATATTGGGGGCATGTGTAAAAGCCAAATATAGAACTTGAAAATTGCGTGAATATTTGGGGTTAGCTACGAATTGAAGATAATGAATTGTATCAACTTGTTTTGAGTTGTCAATAGTAAGTTTATATTTTTTAAATAAGCGATTATCAAAAAATTTTAAGAGTTTTTGAGATTCATTGTCCACTAGTGGACACCAGAATTTTTCAAAAGTCCACTAGTGGACTGATGTCCACCGTTTCCGCATTCCTGCTGTAAGCACTGAGCGCGCACCATTGGACAAGCATTACAAGGATGGCAATTTGATCTCGGTGCATGTCGCCAATCGACAAAAGTAGTATTACAATCATCTTTTAAACTATTGGTTAAAAGTCTAATTTTTCAATGCTCAATGGACAGTTCACCAAACTATAGTCCCACTGAACAGATTTGATTTGTGCAATCATTCGAATTGCATCGAATCGATCGATTATGGACAACGTTGATTGGACATTTAGTTCATTCATTGAGTGAAGTCAAATTGGCGTACAGTTTATCATTGTGATATGTCACTGTGGACGAGTTATGGCTGCTCGAGTATTGTTCGTTGTTGTTCTCACTTGGCCCGTTTTGCTGGTAGTATGTGGCGGTTTGTGACTCTCGGAAAACAGGCTCCATGCTGCCATTGTAGTGGCCGGGACGTGTCTTGTACTCACTCTCAGTGGTCGATTTGTGCACCTTTGCCTGCACCCTCACATTAATCGCTCTGTCGAGATTGTTCTTGTGATAAGTTGTGAGTGGAAAGTATGCATCGGACATTTCCGACTTGCCACCAAAATGATCACCATCTCTGCTCTTTTCTGAGGAGTGCATGTACTCACTGGTGCTGGGATTGATGGTCATTTGACTGATTTGTTTCATGTTCGACTGGTTCATTTGTTCATCCATAGAGAAATTATCCATTTTTGGTTTGTTTTGTCCTTGGACATAACTGATAAAGCTTTTCAGCTTGTGCAGACCGTCATTCTCCTTGTGGTTTTCAGATTGGTCATTAATGCTATCCACATGTGCTTGCTTTTCTGGTTCAAAGTATTCGGGGAACATCTCTAGCAAATAGAAATATACTATTACTCATATTTCTGCAAACAAATCTATCGACTCACCTTGTTCAATGTCATCGTGTTTGTATTCAGGATAATGAGTGTCGTGTGAATCCTTGACGACAGTATGCATGTACTCCTTCACTGGGTGGATCTCTTGTTTGATGTTCCGGTAGGGTAGAATAAGTTCGTGCACATCCTGAATAACGGGCTTGGTGATGTTGAGCACCATTCGAACTGGCTCTTCTTGTGTGTGCATTTGCCGAACGACATTCTTTGTTTGTTTATGGTCCTGTAACACATTCACACTGCTCGAGGAGGACCTGAACATAATGTTGACTGTTGGCTGTGGCGCTGTCTCCACCAAGATGGTGTTCACTGGATGTATGGTGTGGTTGTTCGGTACTCGTTTATTCAGTGCTTGTCGAGCCTTGAACATTACACCTTTCTTGTTCTCCTTTCGTGCTTTGCCATAGTTGGTCGATGTTGTTGGTTGCAAGTGATATTCAAGCTGGATCGGCACTGAGGAGTAATATGGTGAGGCCAGTGGTGTAGTCTGTTGTATGTTGACCATGTTGGACATCATAACTGGCAACACCTTCCCAGGCATACTCAGGTTCTTGACATGTGTAGCCATTACCAAAAGTAGAAACTGAAGGGTGCAAAGTGCGGTTGGCAATAAAATCTAAGTGGAGTTGAAGTTGACATTCGGTCTGAGGAAAGTGGAATGTAGGATAAAACTTACCATTGTGGTGCAGTGTTGTGGTGGTGCAATACTGCTAATGTCATTTTCCCTCTCCACCAGACCAACCTTTTATGGTGCTCGTTTTGTTCATTTGTCCTCACCAAATGACTACCGATTTGGGTCGAGCACATCGATAGTCCCACTGTTTGGTTGAGTGTTGGGCACAGTGCGAAAAGACAATTGTTGTAATGAGTTCATAGATTAGGCACCTTTATTGCTAGTCACAATGCGAGTTATTTCGAATTTCACAAGCAAATCGACTTTGTGAAGTGAAAAGTGAAACTCGTTATGGCTTGGCTGAGTATGAAGTGACAGATATGAAATGGACTTATTACAAATGACACCTAATATTGTTCTAATGAGAATCTCTCTGGTTTAGTAGCCTGTAGGCTCGGTGTTCGACTCGGCATAGTTGCTTGTCTGCATGAAACTTTTCGAAGAGCCCAACTTAGCTGCATTGGTCGCTGACTTGCTTGATGCAGGTGGTGCAGAACTGAGGGACACTCCGCCGCCATAAAACATGAGCGAATGCATTGCCTTTTCTCGTTCTGCCTGAACCGAGGACTGAGTACTCGCTTCTCCAGCAGCTACTTCCTTCTCCTCGCCAATTCCTACGTCGTCAACCGCAATTGGTGTCGAAGAAATGATTTCGTCTTCTTTTTGTTCGGGCTCAGCCATTTCTACCAATGGAAGCGATTCTTGGTCTTGTGACTTAGAAGGCTCACCTTCAGCCTCCTGTTGAAGGGTTTCAGGCTTGGGCTGTTCAATCATTTGACTCATGTACATTTGCATTCTCGATTGCTTGGCTGGCTGATATCCGAGTCCGGCCATGTTGGGCATGTACGATTTGGGCATTTCCATTTTGAGCATTTTCATCATTTCGGAGAATTCGTTGCCGCCATACGACCTCGGTGCCGATTGCTGTGGCTGTTGGTTGTACTTATCATTCACTGGTTCGTATTTGTTGTCTTTGGCATTGCGCGACACTATTGTTTGGATTTCCTCTTGCACTGGCTTGATTTCCTGTGTGATTTTTCGGAATGGTGTGATGATTTCGTACACTTCTTGGATGATTGGCTTGGTCACTCGATGCACTAAGTGGTGGGGTTCGTCTTCGGATTTCGTTTCTTGAGTAGAGCCCTTTGATGGAATGTGCTCAGTCTGAAGGTTGAGTTGACTTGATTTGGATTGGAATAGAATGTTCAGAGGAATGTTTTGGGCCTCTACTAAAATAGTTTGGGGCTTAACGTTCAGTGGCTCAGTAGGAACATCTCGGTAGTCGACACTGTGGCTTGAATGAACGGCTGCTCGCACTGGCATTGCCTCGTTAGATACCGACATCGGTTGGTAGGACATTTTGTTTAAGTTTGATTTCTTGTTGCCGCCTTTGGTGGAGCCGTAGCCACTATTCATTGGCATGATATTCATCATCTTGTAGGCCTTTTGTCCAGACATTGTAGGCTGGTTGAAGATCATTTCAAGTGGCAATGCAATAGATTGGCTTTTCCTACCAGTGTTTCCGCCGTATTGGGCAAAGGTACACTGGACCAGAAGTACGGCCATTGTGGCTAAAACAATCGAAAAGTGCGGCTAAAGCAAATGGGAAAATGGCATGTGTTAGGGAACACTTAAAATTTTGTTTTTTTTTTCGTTACCGTAAACTTAGTGCAAGACATTCTGCTTTGTCCTCGAATGAATCGATGTGATTGACTGACTGATTGGATCGAACTTGGCACCTTTTATAGGTGAACTAGTGTGGTGAGCTCTACTGCTTATCGAGAGAGCTCGTCTCAGGATGAAGCCATCAAAGTGACTCAGATGGAGAGCAGAAGTGCGCATCTTGACAAGCAAAGAGACACAATCGAACCGATGAAATCAATGGTTGTTTCGTTTGGTCCGGCATGTTTGTCTAGCGCAAATGAGCTAATGCTATTTGCCACAGTGGTTAGTTGTCATAGCAGTCACTGCACAAGCCCACAACTCACACCAGTGGCGCTAATTGCAGCTCATCACTTATCGCTGATTGAGTGTCCTCTCCTGTGGGCTCATCACGTACTAGCGTTTGATTTGCATAGCCACTTTGGATGTCAATTGCAATAATTAAGAATTAACTCTTTAGCAATTCTCTCTAATTTATAGACCGTTTAAGGAATTTCCTCCCTTTTGGCCAGATTGATCGATCGATTAGCTTCTAGTTGGATTGTGTCAATGTTTGCACTACGCTGTTCGCCGTTTGATTGATTCTAATCCGAAAGCAATGGAACATGTCCACTCGCGTGTAGCATTCCATTGCTGCTCTGCTAATTGAGTTTGTTTGCACCCAAACTGTGTTCACTGCATTTATGAGAGGGATCGATTCAAGTCTGGTACAGTGCCTCTGGTAGTTTGCTCAATCAGTTGGCCATCAGAGGACTGTCGGTGGCAATCACTCGGCACCGATGATCGCTCTGACCTGCATAACTGATCGTTCACTTTGTTACAATTAGACTCTTCTTGATTGACTCGTGTCATTTGAATGGGCACTTTATGTCATTATTGCCATTCACAATAAGGCGCAATTGGATGTTCTAGTGGATACCTTCCCGACAATTCGTTACATTTTACATTATGCGCATCACTTTGGTCGTCCGACGTCTCAAAAAGATTCGCCGATTTTTGTCCTTACTGCCACTTACCATAGGCAAACCTAACGATGTCATAATCGAGCAGTGATTAATAGTTTGTGGACAGGTTGACCATTGGTTGATCGTGGCACATCAAGCTTAGTGTTGAGACTGGGCGCAAGTCACCCAAGGTGATTTCATGCACAGTAAAGTAATTGTCCGTTGCGTGGTGAAGTGGATCGATTATGGCGCATTGACAGTTTGTACACGTGCAAATTGGCTTTATTTGCCTAGTTGGACGGATTGCTCAGTGGGCCATTGTGCCTGCCAGTGCACATATTCTTTGAGTCATTGAAGTTCGGTCAAGCATAATATTTAATAGTAATTGAATGACAGAATGGAAACGATGAGATATATCGAGATATATGAACAAAGTGAACAAATTGGGCTAGATCGTTTATGGCCATTAGCCATTAGCAGAGCCACCTGCCACGACCTTCAATCAGGCCTGCTGAGTTTTGTTGTTGCTTTCATCGCTGCTGGCAGCTTCAGGCTCGGGATCGTCGATGTCCTCCTGGCTGTGACCTTGACTCAACACATAACCATTAGCTTTGTTCATCTGCAGACCCAAATCGTACAACTTGTTGAACGTTCCGAAGTTGTGAGCATTCTTATCCCTCATCAGAAAATAGTTCTTAAGCAGTCCTTCGGTGTTCTTGTTCAAGTAGTTGGTCATTGGCGCACCGTTCGATGTTGCCTTCATATCTTCCTTGAGTTGTACAATTTCGTGATTTACTTTTTTGAACGGTGTGATTATTTCGTGGATCTCTTGGATGACTGGCTTGGTTACTCGGTGGATCATGTGGTTGGGGCCATCTTCGCTATATATTGGCCGCACGAAGCTATTATCCCTAATGTGATGTAGTGACAACGGGTTAATTGGAGAAGAGGGCGTCTTGAGCATGATTGTGATAGGAATGTTCTCTGGATCAATCATGTAGCCTTGTTCTTGATCGGACAACTTTCCGCCGAAATGACCATAACCGATCGGTCCGCTATTGGGATAGGCCAATTCGACTTGCTTCCCGAACCGATGACTAAAGTCGTCTTTGTTGTAGAGCCATCGATAGTAGTCGTCTTCGCCCTGGAAAGAATTCTCTTTCCAGTCATATGATGACGGTTTGTACGTAGGTCCTGATATTGGCTGAATCAACTTAGGTCCATAGTTGTCGTAGCCGTGTTCGTACATTAACGGCATCGACGCTTTGGTCACGCCATAAAGAGCATAAACAAATAGAAGGAAAGTCTACCAAGGAAAGAATTGGTTTAGTTGTGCTTACACTAGTACTTACATACACTTTGATTCAACATTGCTCGTTAGTTGAATATTGGCGACTGTTGTCCAGTGATGTAGAGGAACTGTCTGGCAGACTCGTGTTTCGGTTACTATCTGCTTGACCATTGGACACGACGAGCATTTATAGTCACACCACAAACTGATGACACACCTAACCTATCCCGGGTTAATGACTGTATTATGTACTACTGAGAATTGTTTCTATTCTCGATGACTCGTTGCCATCAAAACCTGCCATTGTAAGACAATCCAAACACTTGGTCGAATGTTTAGTACAGCTTGGTCAGAGTTCGGTTGGTGTTGCTTATTGGGTTAGTCTGTCTGGTGTGCCAGTGCCAGACAGTAATAAATAATGACTAATTACCGTCTGTGTTGAATCATTATGGCACTTGGAAGTACTTTCGAACCACTTCCTCGGCGCATCGTTTCGAGTTGAGTTGTCAGTCTGTTTGTCGATCGATTGTGCCAAACACGTCAATCAATCATTTTCGGCATCTTCTCGCCACACTAATCCGGCCTCAAAGCGCTGTTCAGTTGGCATCGAGTGTGGCAAAAACGACATTTGCTCATTTGTTGTGTTTGTGTTTGCTGTGAGTTGGCATCTCTTGGCATGCTCGTGGGCCATAACAATTCCTGGGAATGTAAAGTGAATCAAATCGAATTTACAGCTAAATATATTTGCTAGTTCGCTTTGTGTCGTGTGCGAATGATTAATGTGGCTTAAGCCATTAGCTTCGCTTTCACCCGAATAGAATATAATTAATATAATTCAATTTATTACCAACTTATCGCCAATGAGAGCTTTATTAGATTGTTACACTGAAGTGCGAGTTAATGGCGATGAGTCAGTGAGCTAGCGAGCCAGAGCCAGGTTGCGCCCACCATCGACCACTGACCACCACTGAACGAGGCACTGCTGGCGCTTGTAATGGCACAGTTTGTGGAAGAGGCTCAAAAGGCATCGGTGGCATCGTGCGATGTGATCATGCCTGTTTGCTCATCTGTTGGCCAACAATCGACCACCAATCGCTGATTACCGTGCACTTGGCAGAAAATGTAACGAGTGACTGAGTGCACACTCAGTCAATGCACACAGAGCGCACACCGAATCGCTTCATAATGGACATATCGATCAATGCTAATGACGTCGCCCCACTAACCACGCTTGTTCTCCTAGAACTCGGTTACGTCCAGCGCCGCATTGATGTGACCGTTTGGTTCCAAGTAATGGTTTGGTGAGTTGGAATCACTGAAAGTGGACATAGTTGAGTTGTCTTTCGAGTTACTTTGGTCGGAGTGAACCCTCAATGAGCACAAATGACTTTGTTTGTTATCCTGTGAATTCTTCCACCACAATTCGGTTGGTTGAACAAGGGCCGACAATCTTTCTGAGAACGAATTGCTTTCATCGTTGCAACATAAACCTCGACAAATTTGATGCAACATGCCGATCGGAATGGAACTAATGGATAATAAGGCGACACCCCAACCAAGCCATGTAGCCCACTGGGGATAATGGTAGCTGCCATAGGTGAGAGATGAACCAACTTCGAACAAACCAGACACCTCCTTGTAGAGAATGACAATGATCACCACTGGGGCCACAAGGCTAATTGTGACCACTATGTGCGACTTGACGAGAGTGTGTGGGGTCCAGTTGGTCATTTGCTTGAGATTGTCGAAAAACTTGTCGATTCCTTGAATACATTCGATAAGGTATAGTTGTTTGTATTTTTTTGGACTTACCATAGATAAACATTATTATATAGATTTCGAGAATACCGATGATGAGGCAAGGGATTCCTGCAGAGTAGGTGTCCATCAGGTTGAGGATATAGACGCCTGCATTGGTGCAAAGTGGCAGACCACAAATGAACCAAAAGAAACCCACCATGCACACCACTGCTGGCTTGTTGATTTTATTCTTCTTGTGCCTCTGTGTAGGAAACAGTGAGACACCATTCAACATTTAGAACATACCATTGAGTCGAATATGTAAGTGATCACTGTCTCCACCATAGCAAACTGCGAATCAATTCCGAGTAGGAAAAGCATTGCAAAGAAAAGCATTGACCACAGAATGGAGACTGGCATCTTAGACAGTCCCTCGGGAATCACTATGAATGCCAAACCTAACACAAAAATGCTGGTGAGTGACTTGTGCCTGAAATCCAAAGAAGGACTCACCAGTTCCACTCTGAACAATACTGTCTATTGGTTTGTCCAAGGCAGCGGCCATGTAACCGATCATGGCGAATACAACTGCCCCACAAAAGATGGAAGTCAAGAAATCGCCAATTCCGACCATGAGAGCGTGCTTTATCTATAGATGCAATAAAGTTTGTTAGTGCACCGAACACTTGTACGTTGAGCCCATTTGCTATTACCACTGGGTTATGAAACCGATTGTACGACGCATAGGTGATCATCCCTCCACCACCTGACAAAGGCACTTGTTAGTCATTTCAAGTTGCAACACTGGTCGCAAACCGACCTATGCCGAAGCTGTAGAAAACCTGAACGGCTGCATCACGCCAAACTTCGATATCTTTGACTCGAGTCCAATTGGGAGTAAAGTAATACTTCAATCCGTCTAGAGAGCCCTCTAGTGTTATTCCACGCGCAAAGAGAATGGCAAGGATCACATATGGAAAGGTAGCAGTGAAGTAAACCACTTTTCCCGAGGACTGAATGCCCTTGATAAGGGCCAGTGCCACGATCACCCAGGAAACAAACAGGGCAAATACTAATTTCCAGTTGAGCGTTGTGAGCTCATCAATACCGGACGATTTAGTGAGCACGTAATTACTAATAAAAATGTTACTCAGGTTGCATTAATTGTAGCATCACTAGGCGACGTACTTGAAGAATTCTTCCGTGGATGAGATCGAATTGTTGGTGAAGTTGTGGCCTGACTGGATGGTGGTGCAGTCTAATAGATAAACCATCTGTGAATTGTAAAACGATCCAAATGAGGAGAACTTACTTGGCGAATTGTATATATGGTCGCATGTCTGCCACTTTTGTCCCAGAAATGATTCAACCAGATAAAATAAAGTCCAGCCAATAATCATATTGTAATAAATGGCTACGATTGCAGAACTGATCACCGAGGCCATGCCCACTCCTGCAAAATGTTTGGTTTGGTCAACAAAACCACAAAGTCGGTCCGTTGAACTAGACACAGATTACTTGCCTTTGAATATGGGCGATAAGTTGGCGTACAGGTGCGCGGGTCCCATAGCTGAGAACTGACCAAGTCCGAGCTCTATCAGAAACAGCGGCAGTCCAATCACAAGACAGCAGATAACATAAGGAAAGAGGAATGCGCCTGGGGATGATCGACCAATGAGCACTTGAATGTATGAGATAAACTCTTACCTCCACCATTTTTGTAGCATAAATATGGAAATCGCCAACACTAAAATGTGGATTATTATTATTAGTACATCATCGACCCTCTCAGTAGCACTTACGTTGCCAAGTCCGACTGCATTGCCTAAACAGGCCAACAGGAATTCCATCTGTCCTCCCCATTGGTCGCGTGCTTCTCCTGATTTCTTTGTTTGAATAGACTTACTCTCGTCCTGGTCCGAGGACTGGCTCATTGCTTTTGATGATTTGACGGTTTCAAATTTGGACCGATGATAGGTGAGTGGAGTGTTCACTGATAATGTATAATTTGATCAATTGAATGCAATGAGTAGACTTATATCTAAGAAAATTAAGTTAATATTTGCTTAGAAATAGTTCAGCTGAATAATACAAGTTAATTTAAGTGTAGTTCAAACAGATCAAAGAAATAAAGCAGTTTTTCACAAATGTCATGCACGAGTGTCACCTTTCACTTTGAAGTTCACTTCACAGAGTTCTCACTGTCAAATGAATCTTCCCGTCTCCTAGTTGGCTACGGCTTGATTGTGCTCACAATTTTCCAGCGCTAATGTAACTTTACTGATGAACGAGTTTCAATTTGCCGAATCAATTGGCCCTCAACTCGGTCGTTTCTTTTGCACTGATCGCTTCTGTGTAGTGCTAGTGCATTGCGGCGACAGTCTTCCTTGACGATTGTCACTTTAGTCACCAATGGCATTATTAGATCGATCCTTTCGTGTCAGTTAGATCGTACCACTAAGGTAACTCACTCACCTGTGTGATTTATGACAAATTCACATCGAACACCATTGACCATAGTCGAATATTTCGTTCTGATCTCAAAGCCATTCTCTCATTCCCGAAGTATCAGTTAGACAAAATAAAATTGTTCACGTGAATTTTCATGTTTCTCATAAGTTCTTGGTGACTTGGAATTGCAAAGTAACAGTTGACTATAGTTTATTATTATATCAACTATTTGATGTATCATCAGTTGATACAACGAATGTGAGACATTCCATTTGGGTAATATTACGAGATACATTACATAATTACGACATTAATCAGTTGTCAAGTTAGCTTTATCCTTGAACAGAGGACGGATATGTTTGCACTTGTGTTTGTGAAACTTCGAACACAAATGAACAAAGACTAACTGGAAGGAGGTTTAAAGTGACAGTGTGACTTACCTTACAGATTCCAATGTTTGTCAGTGAGACAATTAAACTCGCAAGCAAAATGCAAAACTTGCCGATTGCGCTGAGTCCGAGACTATCTCCAAGTGCAGTTGGTAATGAGCAATTGGCTCGTTGGTGCCTTTGTTTTATTCTGTCTTTGTCAGTGCTTGTCGCCTGCCCGGACACAGCACGCACGGCCAATTGCTATGTCGATTACAGCACAATTGAAATCGAATTATTCCTATTTATTTAGCTGGTTGCCTGTGTACACCGAGTGATAGCTCAATGTTTGGCGCCTCATCAAAAGGTGACAACATTCCGTAGGATTAATTAGTCAACTGACTGTTAATGACCGAATTGTTGCTCTGTTTGATCAACTCGTGGTCCATTGGGGGAACAAGGTCGATTGGCTAAACTTAATGCTCCATGCCCATTCAAGCCAAACATGCCCCTGATTCTGTGACAGCAGTCTCAATCGGATGTAAAGCATCAGGTGCTTGTCATCGTGATTGAATGGCAATGTTGTACTTGCTTGCCTATTGATGACGATTTGTCTTTCCAAAGCTAATTATAGATATGAGTGGAACATTTTATTAACCAACAAACAACACTTGGCCCATTGGTCGATTGCTCTGATCGTGTACAAACTAATTAGTTATTAGTCATCACCTCTACCTTCCAGGTTCATTGATTCTCTTTGAGATTTAGTTTCTTACATGTCATCTCTCGCATTATGAATTTCTGTGCCTTGCCAGTGGAGGTTATTGGAAAGCTGTCCACAAAGAGAATGTATTTGGGCACCTTGAAGTAGGCCATCTAAAAGACCGTTTTGTGGTTAAACAGTTATAGAATGACAATTACTCACATTATCTTGACAGAACTTCTTCATTGATTCTTCGGTTACTTTTGCATCAGGCTCATGCAGCTTAATCCAAGCACAAATCTCTTCTCCTTTTCGTGGGTCAGGTACACCAATCACCTTGAAAAGAACGCTATAATTACAACTACTCGAAGGTACTCTAAGTGCTTACGTGCACATCGGTAATTTTTGGATGAGTGTGTAAAATTTCTTCAATTTCTCGAGGGTACACATTCTCTCCACCAACGATGATCATCTCTTTGGTTCGGCCAATAATTTTGAGAAAGCCTTCTTCGTCCATAACGCCGAGATCGCTGACACAAGTGTTAGATCATTGCACAACAAACAAGTTGCCTTATTTACCCAGTGTTATACCAGCCCGCGTGATCGATCACTTCATTGGTCTTGGCCGGATCCTTCCAATATCCGAGCATTGTGTTGTGACCACGAGAATATATTTCACCTGACAATCATTTTGAGAGTTGTGACAAACAGTTGTGCACACATCCTTACCGCATTCTCCCAGTTTGACAACAGTTTTTGTCTCGGGATGAACCACTTTGATCTCCACAAAGTCGAGAGGTGTCCCTAGAATTGGTCAAGTTGCTAGTGTGAACAGATGATGTATTCATAGCAGCTGGCCTTACCAACAGTTTCAGTACGTTGAACAAACGAATCGTGAATTCTACAAGCTGTAGAGCAAGGTCCTAGAGAAAAGATAGAATGAAAAATCAACAGATTTGAATAGACTCAAACCGAGTTCGGTGGCACCATATCCAATGCGGAAGTCGGTGCAGCTTGGAACAGCTTCGACGAACTGGTGCGCAATCTCGATTGGCATTGATGCTCCTCCAGCAAGAACACTCTTGAGTGAAGGCACGTGGATTTTGTTGTCTCTAATGTGGTTGAGCATGTCGATCGTCAGGGTTGGAGTGGCCAAGATGTGGCTTACTTGGTTAGCATTTATCGATTCAACCACCTGCCTCACGTCATACTTGAGACATGGAATCACTTGAAAAGGCATTATATTTCTTATTTCAGCAAATATAAAACATACCAAGTTGGAAAGGCGAGGCAGTCATCGCTATGTTGCCCAGAACGCCCGCAAATGAATGGAAGAAGGGAAGTGGAACACAGACAGACATATCTTCGCTGAAACTCATACTTTTTGACGTTAAGATTGAGTTGTTGGTGATTGTGAATTGTGACAAATACGCCCCTTTTGGCTTTCCAGTAGTGCCCTGCAGAGACTTGGATTAGCCTGGTTTGAGAACCCAAGAACAAAATAACAATACCGAAGTGAACATTATGATGGCGGGATCGTCTGGTACTACTTGCCTGGTGATGGATTGATCTAATTCACTAGAACGCTGCTTCAGTTTATCCAAAGTGTGTACCTTAATTGATCTCTTTGAAGGAATGTCACTGGCCGAATATGGTTCACCATCAATAGCAATCACATGTTGCAACAAAAGAGGTTCGTGGCAAGTCTATTCAATGACCATTTGTCAAAGCAAGTTTACACTAAACAATTTGTTTTACCTTGTCATCGATGCTTAGGGTTTCAGCAAGAATTTTGAAAAATTTGTTGATTATTTCTTGAGTAGAACCCTTTCCAGGCAAAAATAGAGCTTTCACATCTCCTTTCCTCAAGACATAATCAAGTTCTTGTGCTCGATAAAATGGATTGATAGTGCAGAGAATTACGCCTAAACGGGCACAGGCGTACTGAATTGTGATCTGTGAAGTCAGTCAAGTGAATTAGTGTAACGAGAAAAATTAATTCAGACTAACCCAGTTGTATGTGTTGCAACTCCATAGGCCTGCCACATCCCCTCGTTTGAGACCCAAATCTTCGTGCATTGCTTTGGCAACTCGATTTACATCTTCGTTGAATTCACTAAATGTCTTCTTGATATCTTCGTGGTGACTCACCACCATAGGCCGACCGGAATCTAGAACAAATCAATTAGGATCCATTCTGCAACATGCATTTGATTGACATTACCACTTGCGGCACGTTCTTCGAGCAACCCTCCAATGGTTTTGTACACAAGTTCGTTTCCACTCCGCCCATAAGCATATGAGTATGGCTTTGATACGAACGGTCTGTCAAATGTCAATCGGTCATTAATGATTAATCATTAGTCATGGCATTGTCGACAATTTGTTCGCACTGATCACAAAGACATGAGGTCTGTCGTCTGTTCCTGACAAGTTAGCATTATCAACAAGTGCACTGTACCAGACTTATCAATGCACTTTGCATCTATTGAGCATATCGACGAGGTTTCCTCGGCATGATATGTAAGCTATCGTACATCGCAAGTGTACGAGTACGTTTGAACCGTAGCAAAGTACGTACTCAATAGTAAACACTCGAATTCGGGTACACCTACCGCTCTTTGTTTTTCTTGTTCAGCTAAGTTACATACCTGTGATTGTCCTTGGTTTTGTCTGTGCTGAAATTCCTCCAAATATTTTTCTTCATACAAAGTGAAATTGTACTCAGATTTGGTGTATTTGCTCGAAGGTGAGAGAACGATTGCGAATACTTTTGTCGGACTTGCGTTGATCTTGGCCATTTGTGTGAGATGATTTGCTGTGCAGCCAGGGAAGTGGACAAATGGCGATGCGTCCACATGATGGTCATCTTGCGCCGAGTCAGTTTGGTCAAGATGGAACTCATTTCAAATTGGCACTTGAACGGACAAGTTCAAAACAGTCGAGCTAATGTCTCAACGCACCAGCAATAATAATAATAAATGTTGTCGGGCCGAG
The DNA here is from genome assembly GCA_023373905.1 of Rhizoglyphus robini. NCBI lineage: Eukaryota > Metazoa > Arthropoda > Arachnida > Sarcoptiformes > Acaridae > Rhizoglyphus > Rhizoglyphus robini. The sequence goes on along the minus strand of JAKIJQ010000001.1, from coordinate 2,963,000 downwards.
AGGCAAGTGAATAGTAGACCATATCGTTAGGCGATACGGGTAATGATTTGCCTTGCTTCCACTTATCGATGTCACTTACAGTGAATTACTGTTACACTCAACACCACAATTAACTCAATTTACTCAATCTGCCGAGCCACTTTGCAACACTCGCCTTGTCAGCCCTTTAGTTGGGCCATTTAAATGCTTATGAAACATCGAGCTGTCACTGGTGGTTGGTTCACTTGCAGTGCACACACAAACACCGTTCAGTGATTAATGCGTCCAGGCAGATGATAGCCACTGATCACACACTTACAACCACTTATCGAGTGAGCTTCTCGAATGGCAACAATGAATTAGTGCTAGCATACATTATAATGCTTATAAGCTATCATGGTGTTGATTTCCACTTGATGCTAGGCACAAACGAGCGGCTCGCATCAGCGCTCTCCCATAGCCACTCTTTTATCGGCCTCGATGTCACTTTGATCACTCACTATTCGTCCTATGTCCACCGCAACATTAGGCAGAACCCCAACACAAAGACCCAATCTGATGGAGTGCCTTGTCAAATCAGTCTAGCAAAAACAGTACGCGAACACTCTCTGAGTCCCAGGTTTGTGACATGCCACTGAATGCATTCATGACCATGATCCATGACTAAGCATCCCAATTTAGTCCAGTGTTGTGGATGGCCCGAGTGAGAGTTGTAATAGGCCTGTCACAGTGACTTAGTGAGGAATCAGTTGAAAAGACAAACCACACTCAGTAAAGTGAGCGAGTAGAACATTTAATAAAATAAAAAAAGTACACACCGCAGTGCACTAGTGGCTGTCATGGTAAGTACACTTGAAGTCTGCAGAGAAGTCTCAATTGGCCACCTTGACAGGTCTATTCTTCGTCCTCGCTCTTATTGAGTTTATTCTCAATCTTGAGGGGATACTCGAGTATGTTGCCGTTGTCCCACGTGTACAGCTTTTGGTTGCGCGCATTGTAGCCAATGTACTGGGTGGCCATGAACGGGTTGGTGAACTCCACCTGTTCCAACCGTTTAAGCTCCTCGTTAAAGTAAAGGTCATAGGCAAACGATATGTGCGTGCTGGGCAGAGTGAGTGAGTCCACACCGTACAGAATGCCACACATGATAAAGGTGTCGCCCACTTTGTGGTAATCAACAGTAAGGTTCCAGACTAACTCGATCCTCGTACTGTTGAGCTTCATCACAACCGTGTGGTTGGCTTCGCTATAAAGATTCGGGTACACTAGCCAGATGCCATTCTCATCAGCGGCGATATCTATCTTGTTCAAGTTGTTGCTATATAGTCGTTTGTTGGCTAAGTGTTCATTACTTCGGTGTCTCCTATGGCTTCGAACATGCCGAGATGGCTTCCGGACAAAGCTGCTCCGCAGATTATTCCCACCTGGCTCGAGGTTAAGAAAGGCGGACTCGAGAGTATCCAAGTTGAATATAATCAGCTTGCTGGTGCCCTCTTCGGCGTAGTAGAACAGACCGGAGTAGATGGTTTGAGCGTTGCCAGCGAATCGATGAAGCAAGGTGTAATTGCGTGTGGCCAATTTGTTGAGGAACTTCTCTTTGGAGTCAAATTCCTGCAGCAATTGATTGTTCTCCACTCGCGTGACCCAGTACTTCTCTTCATCCTCTGGTTTAATTGGCTTCGGATCACGCATCCAGCAGCCAATTTGATCAGAGCCGTAGTCGCTGTGGAAAACGGGCTTTCCGATCTGGTTGAGATAGCATTCTGGCAGACAGAGACAAATGGATCGTTATTTGTGTGACAGTGTTTTGTCGGCAGTGCATTACGGTTGGTGCGCTTGGACAACGGCTGCCAGGAAGTGTGGTTGAACAGAACTGATACCCCTAGGTTCAAAATGGCCGCCCTCTGGCCCTGCTTGCATTGGTTGTTATATGACGACTGGCTGCAGTCCGGACAAGGCTCACACTGGGTCTTCTCCATTAGCTTGGGCATCTAGATGCAACGATTGGACTAAATGATTACTTCCGTTGCCAAATGCAACTCACCTCGCCGTATATTACAAAAGTGGACTCCTTCGTCCTTCCCTCTTCGGGCAAAGTCTTCACATCTGATTCTATGAAATCAAAATGTATTGTGAGCGAGTGAACAATTTCAAATTAGAGTCACACCGAAAAGAGTTATCATCCCATATGTACGCCCGCGTTGATTCCTGGCTTCACATTTGTACAGACCGAAGTCAGTACTATCAACTTGGCTTATGTTGAGCACAACTCGTCTGCTAAATGTCTCCGAAAGCCTGGTCTCGAGCGCTTCTTCGGACATGTTGTGTTTGGCACTGTCCACTAACACCTTCGAATCCCCATAAACCCATTGAACAAAAGGCTCGGGATAGGCTTCAATGTAGCATTCAAGTACTACCCAAGAGCCTTTAGTAGCGCCAATCATTTGACGAGGCAAAATAATTTTAACCAAAGGCGGAACTGCAAAGGACAAATATTGGCCTAAATGGTATAATGTGACATTGAAGGAGGATTACATGTCACGATGATGTTGACTTTCTTGGTGGCAGCAGGGGGTACTCCATTGGTGGCTACACACAAGTACGAACCTAGATAAGGTAAATAAATAAAGCAATGTGCGAAAGGTTGGTTGCATGTCGAACCCATGTTGTCACGAGCGATCCGAGTGATGTTCAGTTGACTTCCCTCGTGTAAGTTATCTACAAGGCACTATTCAGTGGACACTCATTGGTACGTGCAAACTTACTTGATGCTCCATCAATCTGAATTGGCATTTTATCTTCCCGTCTCCAAGTGATTCTAGGTTGGGGCTGTCCCGTGGCCACACAGGTCAGACGCACGTTTTCGTTCTCTTTCACGGTGATAGTTTGCTCCTTGTCGGTCATATCGTCGATTGACGGAGCAACTATAACAGTGAAGTAGCATAAATCTATTGAAGGTCTTGTCCTGTCTTACTTAACAAAGTACTATTGTTGTGTCTCCAGGCTGTCACCTGAATCCCAGGAGTGCCTAATTGAAATAGTTGTGATGCGATTAACACTAAGAGGATTTACTAGTAAAAGCTTACCATCGATGCCAGGAGAGCCTTTTTTACCTCTAGGACCTGCTTAATTGACACTTAGACTAATGAACAAAACAATCAAAGAATCGAACCTGCTGGTCCTGGCAAATTTGATTTGAGGGTGAGAAGAGAACTGGAGTTAGCATGTCTCGGCATAGCATGGACCATCACTTACCGATGCTGCCGGGAATACCCTACAAAATATTCGATTATTTGCCAATAAGGACGAGTTAAGACAACTCACGGGGATTCCGGGTTCTCCCCTTTGTCCAGGTTTGCCTGTCAAGTGAACGTTACCCAGTAGAATTAATTAAAGATGAGCCGAGCACTATTGCACTCACCATCGGTGCCATTCCTGCCTGTATGCCAACGTTTGAATAATAGATTGGCCCGGTCATTAATATTGAACACTTGGTCACAATACCTGCAATGCCATCAGCCCCTGCTTGACCAGCTTCTCCGTGCCGTCCATCTCTGCCGGGAGTGCCATCAAGACCAGGTTCTCCTGGGAGCCCATCAACTCCATCCAAACCACGTTCGCCTTTCACAGCAACAAATTTAAGCAGAGTTTACCAACAGTGAGCATTCAGATAAAATACCTTTTTCTCCGGGAGGACCTCGAATTCCAGTGGGCCCAGCCGGCCCGATTGGACCTGGCACTCCATGGTTGCCTTTGTCTCCCTTTTCGCCTGCAAGATTACAAATCGATAAAACTTGTGACCCAACTTGTGATGACAGTACCTGACTTTCCTTGTGGTCCTGGCAGGCCTGGGAGACATCGTTTCTTTAAGGCCACGCAGGCATTGTCCAAAACTGAGAGCTGTACAAGTTGCAATGGAGTGCAGTTATAATTGATGGCAACACAAACAAACAGCTGTCTGGCGCGAATCGATCCACTCCACTGGATGCGGTTTGGCGAGCCAAATTTAAATTTGTAATTCGCCCAACTAAAGTCGCAAAAGCAGTGGCTAGTAGCAAACAAGCAACATCGTGGGCCAAATTAGAGAAAATGCCATCGTGGCATAATGGAAATAATAATTTTGCAAATAGAGAAATAATCGAATAGTCAATAAATCATGAGACATTATAATAGCTAGTCGGGCGCCATGCCATTAAGCACCGTGCCCGAAAGAGTGCCAACAGAAGACATATCGAGTCGAATGTGCTGCATTTATATCAATCTCAATTGCACTGTTCGTTCGATTCTGCTTGTTAGCCAAGTCGATTGTAAATCAAGCAAACACTCGATAGGAAGAGTGGCCACGAGGCATGTTTGCCAGTGACATCAACAGACTGCTCAATGGCGGTGAGAACATGGTCTCGGATAGGGCGAATATTTGGCCGAGTCATTACTGACGAGTGGTGCATCAGTGCTCAATGGCGATGCCGATGTGTCAGACTGTGATAATCGAGCCTCGAACCAATCCACATTACACATTCGAATGTTCGTGTAGGACTGTGCACAAACATAGAAAGTGTTTTAGCCAAGAGGCCATTCCGGCAGTGCGGATTGATTGCGAATCGACATTCATCAATGGCTTGCTGGCGGATCGATTTATGCCACCCGGCTGGTGAGCAACCGAATTGGCCAGAATCGATTGCTCCATTGCGTCTACCTTGGACGGATGCACTGGCATGGATGCATACAGTGAATGCATTCAATACCGTGCGGTGATGCACCCGTTTAGTATGCCCTAAGCAAAGCATCATTGGGAATTAGATTAGACCGTTCTGATGGTGCAGAGCCTGGCGACTCATCTGGCAGTGTGCAGCCACAAACAAAACTTAATTTGCATGATAAACACATAAATCACCTAGAACAAAATGGAGACCACTTTGGAAGCAGCCTGTGATTGGATCAAGCGAATGAAATGCAAATTAGCCTTGAACAGTGGGAAAGCAATCAGTTGGTGAGCAATGGAGCCAGACTGGCAGCAGTCAATAGTGCCAATTACTCAGCCAAATGGGCGCACTTAATTTAGCTAATAGACACAAGAACCACCACACCAACAGATAGATGCCTTATCGATCTAGCGATGTACCGAACCGAGAGGCAAACCACGAACAAACACTCATTGAGAGAGTGCACCGACGTGAAGTGCTTGTATCCTCGCTTTGTCTGACCAGTTTCAATTAGCCCGTAATGATGCTAGAGCGATGAGAAAAGTTGCTTTAATCGATACAACGTTTATCTAGCTAGTGCAATTAACTAGGTCCCCGGAGAGTTGCCGTTCGCCTGAGCCAGTGCGGCATCGATCGGCCAGTCGGATCGATCAGTCCGGTTGCTGCTTGACAAATGGCAGTGGACATGTTCGCACTTGTCTGGTCACTTGTCTACAAATTGTCACCAATTTGGCTTTTTCGGTAGAGCAAAACCCACTGGCGAAGGCCTCCTGACATTGAATATTCCAAACACGATCGTCTAGGCGCCAATAATGCAAGTTAAGCAATGGAGGCGTCCGAGTGGACTCTTTCTCAAATCAGAGTTCGTACGGAATCTGGCACATTCCGATCGAACTGGCTGGAGCCAATCTAATTGTGTTGGCTTGCACTTTCGCGCCAAGACAGACAATGTGTAGAGATGCGAGCAAACCAAATGAATACATAATTTATGGCACAAATAACCGATATGGTCAACTGCTCGCATTCTTCTGACAAATTCCCCTGTGGACTCTATACTAAGCAATTTATTCAACAAATTGACACGTTTCCCGTAACCGAATGAATCAAGCAAATAGTATATAGCCAGAGCGAAGCCACTTACCGAAATTCGACAGTACGATGTCAGCCACTCGTAATCTCTACTTGTTTGGTCGATTGGTTGAGGTAGAGGATAGAAATCCACCGCCGGCTGTTTGTTGCCATTGCCAATGTCCGGAATGGATTCCACTTGTCTTCGCTTCTTGCTTGCGGAACCAACTGAATCAGTCCAATTTGATTCAACCCAACGAAAAACGCGCCCAATTTGTACGTGGTCTTTGTGAAATGATATTGGTGATGAACTATGACGTTTGGATCGAGACAGGTGGCTGTTGTCGTTGCTTGAAACTATATGGTCTACCATAGAGGTCAAGTTATTCAATTGATAAAAAATATTCTCTAATTGGCTCCGTTGATCGTTGGCCTGAATTTGCAATTGAAAAATTAGGTAGCCGTTATAGATGAGTGCAACTGCCAAAATGACGACCCAGAAATAAAAGGTATTTGTTGGATTGGCCAATTTAGGTTGGCGTGGGCTGGAATGGCCACTTTCACTAACATCACTGCACTTTCCATCAGAACGTGGACGGTCTGCGTAGAGCGAAGGCATTTTGACAAGTCAAATTAGCACAATAAAATAGTAAGTGGCATCTTCAGATAAATTTGCGAAAGAGCGCTAAGTGTTTTGAACACCTCGACTACTGCATGGCGAGTTCTGTCTCCATTCTCGACAGAGTGCACTTTTATATTCGCGGCAAGACATCCAGAACCAAAGTAGTGGCGAGAGAGTGTGGAGTCTAGTCTAGAGTCTAGTCTGAGTGAGAACACTATATAGTGAGACTTCATTTTGGGTGGATTGTTCACTCTGACCAGTCAGTGGCAATGGTCAATCGACGGTAATTAAAGCGGTGATCGGACAAAGGCAATTAATGGCAAGTTAGCGGGCAGCAGCCGTGGGCCATTACCAAGATTGCTCCTTTGCCTGATGGGTTCGTTCAATTGAGCTTCGCTCTCACAGTCACAGATGACGTGACTGCATTGCTCTCAGCTGTTTCAAACAGCCTGTTTGTTTACGTGGCCTAACTCGCACATGATCATTGATCGCCCATCTGGACGATTGGTGCAATATGACCTGCAACAAGACCTTACTTCTGGCGTGTTGCGCCTGTACAACTCCCCGGACACCTTGACCGAACTGGATCCAGTTCAGATCTGCTCGGTTCATGCCTTTCGCCGTTTCGGCTTTCTCTCTAAGTGCCTTAAAAAGGCTTCAAAAATTGACCAAACTATATCATGATTTTATCTAAATTGTCAAATGTGCACATTATGTGTTCTTCTGGTGCCCCCACGGGCCTAGTTTGGTGGTTGTTTTGTTTTCTCAACATATCTTCTATATTGTCTTCCCCACAAACAGCTTCATTAGTTAATTCTTTATTCGAAACTAAGCCTGGCCAATATGATAAGATGTTTGGAACATTTAAGGAATCAGAACGTTTGAAAATGCTTAAACTTGCTCAAGAAACGTTTGTTTTCGCTTATGATAACTACATGGAACATGCTTTCCCTGCTGACGAACTAAACCCTATATATTGCAGTGGAAGGGGGCCTGATGTTCAAGACCGGTAAAAATTTGAAATATTAAGGTTTCAGCTGATATTTTGATCTTTAGTTCAAACATCAACATAAATGATGTACTTGGAAACTATTCGCTTACATTGGTTGATACACTGGACACCTTACTTGTTATGGGAAATTACACCGAGTTCAAAAGAGCTGTTAAACTGGTGGTCGACAATGTGACATTCGACCAAGATTCAATAGTGCAAGTATTCGAGGCCACTATTCGCGTTCTTGGAGGTTTATTATCTGCTCACCTGTTAATAATCGACAAGCAAAATCTATTTGGACCAGATATTAGGCCATCTTGGTATGATAACGAGCTCGTTTACTTAGCAAGAGATCTCGCTTTACGTCTTTTACCTGCTTTGGAAGAATCCGAAACAGGCATTCCCTATCCTCGGGTGCACCTTCGAGAAGGAGTGCCAAATTCGACCATATGTCAGTGGTGTCGAAACGAAACTTGTCCTGCTGGAGCTGGCTCATTACTGCTCGAATTCGGAATTCTTAGTCGCCTTCTTCGTGATCCTCGATATGAAATAGCTGCCAAGCGAGCCATTGAAAGTCTTTGGGCACGTCGGGCTAAAACTGGTCTTTTTGGCAATGCCATTGACGCACAGAGTTCTGAATGGTTAAGCGAGATATCAGGAGTAGGTGCTGGTATTGACTCATTCTACGAATATTTGCTCAAGTCGTGGATTCTTTTTGGCGACCCGTCTTATCTGTCGATGTTCCAACAGAGTTACGGTCAAATTAAGCAATACATGCGAAGAGGCAGACCAAACTGCAATTCTGGGATCGGTCAGCATCCAGTGTATGTCAATGTGAACATGCATAATGGTCGCACTATGACCAATTGGATCGATTCTCTTTCAGCCGCCTGGGCTGGGGTTCAGCTTCTTGCAGGTGATGTAGAAGAGTCGATATGCCAACACATGCTTTACTTCAATATTTGGAGGCGATTTGAACTTTTACCGGAACGATTCAATTGGCAACGCTCCGAACCTGAACTTTCTTTTTACCCTCTGAGACCAGAGCTTGCGGAGTCGACCTACCTGTTATACCAAGCCACCAAGAACCCTTTCTACCTGCACGTAGGTCGCCATATGCTTGAATCAATCAACAAGTACACTCGCTCAAAGTAAGCCTTCAATTAATGTTTGTAAACTAATTTGTATTGTTGCAGATGCGGATATGCAACCGTGCACGACGTACTAGAGAAAAGTCTCGAGGACAGAATGGAAAGTTTTTTTCTTTCAGAGACATGCAAGTACCTTTACCTGGTAAGTGAACATGTTTAAATGTCATACAGACCCTAAAAGCGTTATCATTGCAGCTATTTGACAAAGAGAATCCACTGAACAAAGACTCGGCTCGGTACTTGTTTAGTACACAGGGACATATCTTTCCTCTGGACCAAAACCTGAGATTATCATTCGAAAACCCAGTGGAAGCTATTTCGCAATTCTCACCAAACCACACTCAAGTTAACTGTGATCGAATCAGTGATGAACGTCGATTTTTTTTGCCCCTAAAGAATCAATATTTCGCACAACTTAGTCACGTCATAGGCATTGATTAGTTCTTGACTTTTTCCAACATTCGCGTTTATTTAAATTATATAAAATGTTTTTCTAGTTTTTTATAAAATGTACATAATTGTTGATTGTTGTTTTTATATAAAATTCTATTTATATAAAATATACTTTTATTTTTTTCGTTTAGTTGGTGACCTAGAACGAGAACTTCTTGTGGGACTTAAATATCTTTTTGAATGGTGATAATAGCGAGATTTTGGAGAACGGGATCTAGACCTAGAACGTCGAAGTTGCGAATTGGTTGATACAGAAATTTTAGATGAGTCTTGTATTGAAGCCCTTCTTACCAATTCAGCTCGATATTTCTCTACCATCTGGGCAATAGTCTGATTATCATTAGCTTTCACACGGCCGCTATCCAAATCATCTTGATATTTGACCACTTTGAGTTCTATTTCTCGGAGAACTTCTCTGGATAATGCCGATGACTGAGTTGATTGAGAATGTTCTGTAATTTTAGTTTCTTTAACATCACGATTGTTGATTAAGGATTCAAAGTAATCAGCATCTTCCAGTGGTTTGCCATCAATATCATCATCCGCAAAAATTGTTGTTGATTTATCCAAATTTTCCCATTTTGAAGTTATTGCTTGTGACTCAACAACTTCAGGGTCGATTGTCTCCCATTTTGAAGGTTTAAACTTTGTACTAAAAGGATGCGTATTATCAACAACTTCATCATGCATTTCTTCACCATCCAAATCTGGATCAATTGGAACACCATCGATATCTTCTGAAAGGGCTTTGGGTTGATTCAATTGTACATTCACAACCTCATTCTCTTTAGGATTGGAAATACCGAGAAAAATATTCTGAAGTTTAATTAAAAAATCGGAAGAATAAATAGCTGTGTCTTCCCAAGCACGAAAACAATTCATGATTCGTTGCTAAAAATAATCATACAAAGATTAATACTAATTTGAATCATCAAGAGTATACCTTAAAGTGTTCCGCCTTGAGTCGTCCTTCAATTGAGTTATAAACTTGGCAAAACGATTCGAAAATAGATGCCATTTTGGACTGGAAACCTTTGCGGTAATTGCTCACATTGGCAACCTTCACTGAACAGTTGTGCAATATATCCGAAACAACAAAAAGTCGAGCAATTTTTCTAAACAGAGGCGTTTCACTAATACACAACGAATCAGTGATGCATTCTATAATCTCTTCTGAAGCATCTGCGTGTTCTATGCAAAATACCATCAGTTTTGCTATTTTGAAACGCTGTGGAGTCAAAAATCGTAACATGTCCTCCATTTCTTCGCGATCCTCTTCGTTAAGAAGTCCTTTTTTCTGGTCAGAACGGATAGACGACTTATAGTTGTCACTTCTTCCCTCGTGGTTTTCAGAATCAGAATTGGAACCGTCGTGAGAACCTATCATATCTTCTTTGAGCAAGTATTCGTCATCTTTAGGCAAAAGTTCTTCTGGCATGCCTTGTTGATAAAGATTAACTGGCGGAGGTTTCCACAATGGACCATCCTCAAACATTCGAAATTCTTTAGTTCTCCAACGGCTTGGATGATCTCCTTGTAGTACCGAAAAAAGACGCCAACGATAGTAGACATGAGAGGGTGATTGGTTATCAAAAAGAAATGTAAACATTGGATTATTTGCTTCACGACTCATTAGTAATGCTTCGAACATAGGTCCTTCGCGTACCACAAATTCAACTACACGATGAATTAGACAAAGAATCGCTTTTTCCAGAGGCATCACTACTTTGACAATCGAACGAGAGAGCAAATTATCAAAAGCGTCCTTGTCTTCCCGGAACAGTCTTTGTGGATCGCCATATCGTTCAAGCAAATCATTATCTGTCTCGTCTATGATCTGTGCATTAAATGGAAGACCAGAGAGTGGTGGTGGCATTGTTAGCTCTCGAAGTGCAGGTGGAATGTAGATAGGATTTGGAGGAATTGGCACGGCCTTTCCCCAGCCAAGACGCATTTCAAAGTCCAGAACCATCCGCCCATTGATGGCCTTTAGAGCTCGTTCACCATCTTTTCTGCACATAAAAGCCACAAAACCACAATTTCGATTCCGAGTTCGTTCTTCATCAGTGCGAGGCCACATTATTTTAACAGATGCAAGAGGTCCATATCTTCCAAAAATTTCGCAAAGCTGACCTTCACTTAATTTGGGATTAAGATTGCCTAAATAAATGTTTGTTGTGTTTGGATCACCAGTGTCGTGTGAGCCACCAGACTTGCCGCGGCTGTCACTATCATCCTCAATCAAGGAAGGCTTATATGGCTTGTCTTTGGTTTGGTTACGAAGTCGATATCTCTCTTCTCGTTCCTCTTGAATTATTTTCAACTCCTCTTTAAACATCTCCAGATTACTTTTCTTTTTAACATCTCCCTTCTTTTTAGGTGGTTTTTCGTTAACAATTAAACTGAAAGACTTTGCCTTTTTCTCTTCATTCCATTTGGCGTCTTGTTTTCTTTGTCTTTCCAACTCCTGTAGTTTATCAGGCTTATAAAACTTGCCAGACTGTTGTGCATTGGTTTCTTGTCCCGATGATGAGTTGATAACATTTCCGCGAACAAAAAGTTTTCCAGTTTGCTTTGAATTTTCAAATGTTTCTACAAATTGTTCGTACGCTTCAGCAGCAGCTTCTTCATCGGCTAGCTTCTTCTGTTTTTCGGCGTCCTTCTTATTTTTGTTAAGAGAAAATGATTTCACTTTCCCAATTTGTGACATGATCACTGTCAATTGAAAGAAAAAAATCTGGAAAATTTTAGTTCATTGACTTCAAAGTAACAAAAACAACACAATAACATTCTTGAAACGTAAATAAATTTTATATTGGTTGAAGGCTTGAAGCTTTAGGTGCATTGACTATTGGGTGGGCTATTGCGACTTATTGGATCAAAATAGTACTTATTATTTACTTTTGGCAAGTTTTTGCAAACGACCACTCGTTTTAATAAAAACGGTTTTATCTTTTAACAAAATTTTTGTATTGGTTGCAAATGTGATTTTATATTTTCCTTAATTTTGTTAATTTAAAAATATCTATATCCTTGCTAATGATCAGCTTGTATGTGGTTTATTTTCCATATTTCATATTTATAAGATACTAAAATTGTCAATTCGTCTCCATAGATGCCACTAGTAATTTTTATTTTGTAAACGTGCTTTGGTTGCATCGACTATCCAATAATTGGAATCCAATAGTTTGAAGTAAATTCCCACTCTTCAATCTTGTGGTATTAATTATTATTACTAAATTTTTCCTTATTGATAATAACTTTATATTTAATTTTCAGATCATCAAGGATTCATCCTAAATTTTCAATGGCTCAATTACAATTTTGGCAATCTGCTTTACTTTACATTTATCGGCCTAATTTGATCAACAGACGCTACATTGGTGCTCAAATTATATCATCATATTATCTTGAAGAAAAAACAGTTTTGTCAGATGTTGAAGTTAAGCAAATCTGGGTTGACACCTCTATTGAACAGCTTCAGACTCGCTTTAATTTAATTTCACGAAAAGGTTTAATTGAAGCACATGATTTATCAACTTGTCCAATTTTGCTTGTGCGCAAATTGTTTCGTAAACAATCACTTAAAAGTCTTCAAGAGCATGCACTAGACTCTGATCACAAGGATGTCGAGTTCGATTTGATTTTTTTGTTTCCTTTGCAAAATTTTTTTGTATTAATATCAATTGATTTTGATGAAATACTTCTAAGTATTAGTCTAAAACGTGAATGCACTCTATCTTACGGACTTGGTCTTGTGGAAGACTCTGAAGATAAGCTTCAAATTCGTTATTTATTTGAAATTTTGCCAAACTATTGGCTCGAAAATATCATGAAGCCTAAATTGGAACAATGGATGCTTACAAGCACATTGGATTCGAAGAATAGTAATACTTTTCAAGGTTCAATTAAAATGATTTCAGTAGAGAATTATTGTATGAATTATAACCGAATGAAAGCAAAATACAGCTTGTCACTATTGGACATTTGGTCTAAAGTAGAAAAAACTGATCCCATTAAATTTATTTTTGAAGATATTGCTATTGCAGCCTACCTCGTTACTTTGTGGCAAGAAGAACGAATCAATCTTAAATTAGAAAAGTTGCAAACGTTTCTCGATGTCGGTTGTGGCAACGGGTTGCTTGTTCATGTATTAGCCAATGAAGGCTATGCAGGTTATGGAGTAGACGTTCGCAAGCGAAATATTTGGGATCATTATGGACCAAATGTGAATTTGATTGAAATGCAAATAGATCCTATGAATGATGCTAATATATCGAAACTTCCAAAATGCGATTGGCTAATTGGCAACCATTCCGACGAATTGACTCCTTGGATTATTTATATGGCAAGTAGTTCTCTTCAAACTCGTGCTTTTATTTTGCCTTGTTGTTGCTTTGACTTTGATGGCTTCAAGTTTCAACGTACCACCGAACCAAACAAGAGTCAATATCAATGCTATATTGACTTTTTGGAAAGCCTAAGTGAACAATTTGGTTTCAAGTGTTTCCGAGACAAACTTCGTATTCCGTCCACCAAGCGAATTTGTTTAGTATGCTATGACCGAAATTATGACAATTGTCTCACTCCATTGACTGAGCAACAGAATCAACACATTCAGTTGTTGGAAGAGCAAATGAAGCAAAAAAGAAGCTCAATTGTTCGAGATCGACTTCAAATTCGTGCTACTCTCAGGCTACGAGAAAGAGAAGAGACTGTTAGGAACTGCACTCGAATCGACCCGCAAATGAAGAACAAAATCATTGACCGACTGACGAGTCAATTAGTCAGTGGACATTCCGAGTCTGGTCTGACATTCAAGGAAGCAATCATTCTACTAGACAATGAAATGCGTGATCAACTGAAGAAGCAATGCGGTGGCCTACAAACCTTCATTCGCAACCACAAACACATCTTCACCATTTCTAATTATCGGATTACTTTTCAAAGCGTTGACCAGTTACGAGCCAAATCAAACCGACCGAAGACAAAAGAATGTTGGTTCTTCCATCATCACCCTCAAGGGTGTCAACTAAACAATGATTGTGCTTACAAGCACTGAAATAAATGTACTTGATCTGTATCACTAAATAATTTATTCGTTTTACTTCTCATATAAGCTTGCAGTTATTGGCAAATTTCTGCTATAAATACAAAATGAGTCTCTTTGTGACATGGCGGATTTGTATGGTACAATACTGGTCACACAGATGGCAACAATGGAACTATTTACATGGGACATGAAGCTAACGGTGATTCTCAGATGAATATTTACAAAGAGGAAAGCTCACGTCGGTGCTTGGGAATGATTGACTCAGCAGTCATTGGTTTTACGTCGGCGAGACAACGAGATCAATTTACAACTGACTAATGTCTTCATAATCACCTTCCACGGACTCACTCGATGAAGAACACCCCTTTTTGGTCACATCTTTGCTTTGCTGTGTTTTTGCATTTTGTTTCCCTTTGAAACTGTCACTGCTGGTGCCATTTTTTGGCTGACTAGGCAGAGGACGACGCGAGATCGAGTGCAGTGGCATTCGCTGGTAACGAGGCTCAGCTTCCATCTCAGCTCTGTCCGTTTCGAACTCGTCCAGGTCCGAGTAGGCAGGTGGAGGAGGTGCACGTAATCGTCGATGCAGTGGAGCGCTACCGATGATTACTGTGGGGCGAGCATGAGTGGGCAAGGGGCCATAACGAGGAGTGGATTCTGGCGGGTCGAAGTTTGTCTCGTAATTGATCGGGCGAAGGCTATTCACAAATAGATCTTCTTCACCTTCTGAATAGGTTTGTTGTCCGCCGACGAATTTGCGTTTTTTGAACTATTTTTTGGAGCTACGTTCAAGACCAGATTGATGGGCTTACTGCTCACCAGAGTACCCATATTCCCATGAGGTCCAGCTCCATGGGTTGCTGAGTAGGCATGGTCCAATGTCGCATGGGTACCATAAAGTGCTCCCATGGTCGGTGGTCCGTGATTGGCAAGTCGAGTCAGGCCTGGGCCACTGCCAAGAGTATTTGTGAAAGTGCTGTGTGGGTCAAGGTAGCTGTGAGGGTCGTCGTAGGGAGAACAAATTCCCGGGTCCTCTTTTCGGCACCGACGACTGAAGATGTAACCAATGATGAAACCAAAGACAAGGGATGTAACGACTGAGGTAACAACGGCCAAGGCAAAAGTTTCACTTGAATAAATAGGAACCGCACTTGGACCCGAACTTTGACTTGGATCGTTCACTGATAAATCAATATTGTTTGGACCGTAGTCTTCAGGTTCGTTTGAATCCGCAGGAATTGCTGGCAAGGAACCAGGTCCTGGCCTTCCATCAGGACAACGGGGATCCCAGCCTTGCTCCACGTTCTGAACATAATTTTCTCGGTTCCAATAGCGAGACCGAGAACTTGTACACTTTTGTTGTTGCAAATCGAAAGAACAATATGGGTCTTGCAGTCGAACACATTCCCCGCAAGTTTTCGCTTTGCAGTGATGTAATCGAACTGATTTTATCTCATCAGGCGAGACGACAACCAACTTGGCATCATAGTAGGTGTGGTGAATGACCAGTTGGGTGACTGGAGCACCATTGGCAAATACCACCACTTCCTCGATCACTACTGGAACAACTGAGTTATGCAGTTGATGGCCAGCGTGAGCACTGCTGGCAGCATTGATGGCTTTTATCACACGTCCATTATCAGTACCGATGAAGAGCACGTCAAATGTTTTTCCCGATGCTGTCTCAATCTGTGGGTCGACGGCTATAGCAGTGAAGCGCGATCTGAAACTGGTGTGGACCAAGACAGGAGAATTCCAAAATGCCGCCACAGAATGGTCCATAAGTGGATGTTCTTTGATGAAATTCACTGTCATCTCGGGCAAACTTTGTGAATCATTGAAACACTCGCCAGGACGAGGCGAAGGAGTGCGAGATGAGGGAACCGGTAACCAATTGGAGTCAATGTCCTTTTGGCCCTTAAATGGTCCCTTGAAGGCGGCTTCGATGTCATCCATTCGGAAGGCGCATATAGCTGATCCTCCGATGGAATTGGCAGGAGTGGAGAATACTGAATAGATCAACTGTTCGTTCCGGCCACCGTACAGGCCCTTTACAATTTCTGAAGTTGCCTCTGTACAAACAAATGTAGGTTAAGCAGCGTTCATTAGCTCAAATCCACTTACGGATTTCATCGAAATAAAATGGAAAGTCACCAGGAATTGAACAGTTGAGACGGGCCTTGCTAAACGAAGTCCAACGAGCACTGAAAAAGATAGAAATTTATGTCAAGTTGAGATGGCAACTCACATCTGACTACCAACCGAAACTTATGAGGGCCACCGCTATCACGTGCACAAACCCTAGCCACGCGAGAGTAGATGGCCTTGCCACAGTTGATAAACTCAACAGCAGTTTCGCGGAAGAAAAAGTAAACATGACCAGAATGTGGAAATGAGCTGACAAAACTTGGTGCTACAAGTAATTGAAAGGAATCGATTAGATAAATTACAAAAATGGACAAGTCAAATTACCGTTGAGATGCTTGGGATTAAATTGTTCCGTTCTTAGAGGATCTCGATAGATCAAAGGATCAGCGCCAGTGAATCCAGCCACAGTTGCCACATAAAGATTCTTTTCTGTACGTTCTCGAATAGATTGGAAACATTAACCATAAGATAAATCGACTTAAGATAACATGCACAGGGAAAGAACAAGGTTTAGTACCTGTACGTTCTCGAATAGATCCTGATAGTAGTGAGAGTAGAACGAGAGTTAAGGAAAAATAAAGTTCGGTTAGTACTGCAAGGAATAGAGCAGAGAAAGTGCAGCATGGCTAATAGTCTTTACCATAGAAGGTGGCAGTTGATGGATAAGATGGATCGTAAGGACAAAGGGCTTCGCCACTCTTCTCGCTCAACACTAGGTAACTGTGCATCTGTGGAGAATGGAATCAGTAAGGAAGCAGGTGAAGGTATAAATGACACTAACCGGGCCATACTGGTAACTGCGACACTTGGGCTTGAACGCGTTAGTCCCACAGACCAGAACTCGGTCATCGGCCAACTTAGCAAGCACTTTAATGTAGTTCTGGCAAGCTTCGTCCGACTTTCCCTTGTATTTGCACATTCGAATGTCATCATCGCTGCTGGACCATTCTAGACGCTGTTAGGAATAGAGTTGCCATTAGATGATTAGACGATTACTGTTTCCATTAGAACAAGCATTAATCACTAGGACCACACACTAATAAACAGAGTTGACTCGGATGGTGAGATAGTGAATGAGTCACCCTGGCCAGGCCCGGATTGACTGTGACTCTCTTTCACACGTTGTCCATGAATTTCAAACAAGGAAGCCGTATCAATCTGACTGGGTGCACGTGCTGACTCATGTCACTCGTGGAGGGCATCGCACCGAGCAAAGCGCAATGCTGTCTGGATCCACGTGTCTAAAATACGTGCTCACCGACAGTGAAAATGAGGCATAAATCATCAGACCCGACCGTGGCAACAGCGTTCGTGGCTACACAGCATCTGCAGTCCGTTGGCATTGTGATTTTTCATCGTCCATTGATAATGCCCCCCTGCTTAACCGCTTAGTCACTGGTCGATTTGACAGAATGTGTCTCTTGTGGGTCGTTGCAGGGCATAATAGACTTTCAAGTGTGACTTGTTTGCATGGGCCAGAAGAGGGCCGTCGAGCAAAGGTGTTTTGCATTTCAATTAAAGCACCAGGGAGTGCTTAAACTATTGCACCGAGCCAATCATTAATGCTGCTCGCTGCAAATTACTGGAACAGATTGAGAAGCCATTTGGAAATGATGCCAAGCAAGCAAAAAGCAAAGGCAATATTGGCGCCATTGGCCAGACGGCATGATCGACTCGAATCGATCGATACGGGACGATTAAGTCCGAGTGGAGAAATTCGTTTCCTTAAGCCTGTCTGATGGTTGGCAGCACTAACTTATTGACTTGCCTTGGCCAGCATCGACTGTTTCGAGAGGCGCAATAATCATAAATCGAGTGTAGAAGTGGTCCCTTTCATAAATCATCAAATCACAACGAGCAATTCGGCATTTCATATTTTCATTTGGGCCAAATCTGAATGTAAATATCTAAACAAATATTGGCATAAGATGTTTTGACGTGTGCCAGTGAGTCCCAGGAGTGAGTCGTGAATAGGGCAAACCAAGGAAAATGAAGAATACGCCCGGCGTGAGACAGCCAAGAAAAATGAGCCCATTCGAGACAATAGGCACCAGAATAGACTCCTTAAGACATAAAGCGTGATGAGGATCATAAATCATCGGTACTCTTAGTACGGCCAGTCGGTCAGACAGTTGACCAAAAATCGAAAGTTCAACCTAAAGAATGGCAATGCCAATAGAACTTGGCAGATGTGCTAGTAGAGCAGCACAAATGACCAGAACGAGCATGATGTCACTGTGATCATGACTAATGATGCCAACTAATAGGCAAGGTGTACCAAACGAAAGAATTAGCCAAATGAATACAAATGGCCGGCGTGGTCATTGGTCAGTGACTAGCAAGTTAGTGACCACCACCACCGATGCCATTCATCAATTAGGACTCGAGACCACGTTGGACACTCACCCGGTTCTCCTTGAGCGTTGACAGACTGATGTTGTACACCACATTTCTGCAAATACATAAGACACATTACTTAGAGTTGGAACAAGAAGTCACTCACCTTGCACCAAGCAAGAGAGAATCGCCATCTCGGTCGAGGTACTTGAAATAGTCGATTGAGGAATCATTCCCACTGAATATGTCCACGTCAGAGTCCCCTGAAAAAGAGAGAAATTATAAGAAAACAAATTGAAAAGAACAAAATTAACAATCGACTAGTGGACTGCACAGTGGGCAGATGAAGCAGAGATGGACAATGTCCAGTGAACGCAACGTACACTTGCCTGTGCTGGCCAATTAAAGTGACAAATGGAGGCAACTCGGTGCAGACCACCGCGGTCAACTGAGACCAAGCAGACAGGCAGACAGCATGAGAGACACCAATGAACACCATTTATCACGAGTCAGATAATAGAAAGTGCGTGTGCGCTCGCAACTGAACGATCCAACGTGGGACAACCGAACCGAACCGAACCGAACCAATCAATAGAGCTGCTGCTATCGATTGAACCTCACAATAACGAGGTTTCTAGTCGACCATGGCTGGTTGAGTTGACACTGGCACCGTGTCAATTTGAGGTAAGCTGACGGTGACAGAAAGACACTACACCAAGTACACCCAAGTTCGAGCCTCAAGCAACTCGATTCGATCGAATCGGTTAGGCAAGGAGCCGAAGTGGAGAGGCATAATCAAAGGACAAAGCGGAAATTGAAGCGACAAGCTCTTTTCGAGATAAGAATTGAGAGCACTTAATTGGAAATCAAACTCGGCAGACAGCTCATCGATGCTCATCCAAATGGGCTCGATTAGTGACAAGTGAGAAAGGTTAGAGTGGTGCCATGCTAGCACGTGCCAAAAAGCCATTTTGGCCTGGAGCACTGAGCAAGACCAATCAGTAAGAGGTAAGGAGAAGTTGAATGAAAGAGAGAAAGAGTTAGTGAGCCGCGAAATGGACGCCACCACAAATGGAAAGCTCACCCAGCAAGATAGGCACAAGGCTCATTAGAATAACAAGGCACGGCAGTTCTGGTTGAACATATGGCGCCTTAATGACCGCTATTATTGAGATGGTACAGAGACTGTATTAGAGGTGGTGCTACTGTGGCCATAAGGCACTGGGTGACATCAGATAAATGAAGGAGAACATTTGCTCCAATACTTGTCTGGATGGCTAGCCCTACAAGGACAGCACAAGCTGTTTGCCTCAACACTGAGACCAATTCAATTAGACCAATATTGCCTTAGTGGGCCTATTAATTCCAATGCGGCCATAACGAGCCACCATAATCATAACAAAGACGGCATGGCATGTGTGCTCTTGCATTTGCATACTGCAAACCTAACCAACTTTGGCCGAGTTCGCTTAAGAATGCGAAACTTTCCAAGAATAACATAAAGCCCTTGCAGCAAGACAGCCATCTGGGATGGGGCGAGTGTAGCAGACAAATCTGGCTGAGAGTTGCAGCAATGGCACCGAAAGATAAACAGAAGCAAACAGTGCCATTGGTGCAGCATTGAGCAGTAGTAACCTCGCTCGGGTTCAGCTATTTCGGTGCAGAGCAATGTCAGGGTGACGTGATCGGTGGACATCAATCAATGGCACAAGGCCGACTAGTGCCGCATGCTAATGTGCCGAGCAAGGCACAGGCCAGGTCGGGCAATCGATTCCCATTTGGCAGTCGACTGCAACATCATTAGCAGCGTGTAGACAAGTTCCGTTATGGAGGAAATCGAGCGAGAGCATCCGGAGATGAGATGCCAATTCGAATCGATTAGATGCAAATAGATTCGAGAGGATAAATTAATTTGCACCAAGACACTTTGCCTGGTCAACGATCATGCTATAATCCCAAAGTGACGTGATCGTTGATCACTGGCCAGACTAGTGACTCATTATAAATTCACCAGGCGATGGCAATGTCCCGGGACTAAATGGATGATCGACTACATTCTACTGCAGCAGAGCTAAGCTAAGGAGAGAGCCACGATAAATATTTCACCATCTAGAGCAACAATGCAATTCAATATAAGTTTTAAAGCAATAGCTAAATCGAATCGCAGTGTTGAGTGCAGTGCAGTCGAATGGAGTCATTAATATTTAATGGATCCATCGGTGACAGTGGCGGGTCCACAGTAGCAGTCTGAAACCAATTGGCTTGATCATCTTAGTGACAATATCCGTTGGGACTTTAAAGTTTGAATTATTAATTCGAGAGTCAGTTGGGTATGCCAATTAAATAATTACCCAACGGGTTGCAAGAACCAGGCCGGCCAACGACAGCTCAATTCATTAGGTTTCAAATGCGATCACATCACATCTTGTCTGGCTATAATTACAACTGGCACTGGTCAGTACGACTGGATCGAGTGCAGGGCACAGAGGCACCATTTATGCAAATGGCGCCCAACAATCGGTGACAGCATGATGGACGAGCGGCATGGCCGAAGTGACCAGCTCAGAGTCAGCAGGGACAGACAGGATGTAGCAGTGGTGCACCATCGATCACTGCATCGAGTCCACTCATTGCTAATCAATCAAGACAGCTCCACGTTGGTCACTGGCAAGGTGACATTTGCCAGTTCGATGTGCCTCGACCGACATCCAAAGATTGGCTGCAGCTGCAGTCCAGTTGTGTGTAAACAAAGCCCGACCGATGGCTTCCCCACCACACAAGTCGACTATCTGTGGCACTGCTTATCGGCAAAGATGGCTAGTTGACAGACAACAATAGCCCAAAACGAGTTTGACAAGTGTCAGTCGGCCCGATGGTTGGTGGCGGACTCGTCGGTGACAATCATCACCGAAAGTCCCAACTGGTCTCGGTGGTGCGCGCTTGCGTTCACTGGAGGCAGAGGGCTGCAGAGAATAATTAACGGGCACGATATGCGACATGGGCAAGGGTGTAGGATAGTGAGATGATAGTGCACGGACACTGCATGAACCATGCACCAGTGCCAACAAATGCTCACTCGGAGCCAGTGACACTCACACTACATTGCAATGGGCCAATGGCTCACTTGACAAACAACCGAACTGACCGAGACGCGCCCATCCAGTCAATGGACAAATGTCTTCATTGCTGACCTGTCCTATGCTTCTGCAAGAACACTACCAAAGACAAATTAATTGCACAGTGAACTGATTCATTTGGTTCGAGATTTAATTAGAGTTCAATCAAGCAAATCAAAGTGTCGAGTGGACAGATAAGAGTCTCAACAGTGAGAGTGAACCACCCTGGAATACAACAGAATTCACTTCGACCTGAATCGGATCCGAGTGACTCAAATGCATTCAAGCATTAAGTGAGAGATTAAACGAATTGAGAACTACCATTTGACTGACTGACAAACAGACAGAGCAAACAAAATTCACTAATTGAGAAGATAGAATAGACTCCAATGGCGCAGTAATTAGTCAGTTAACCCTTGTGATACGTGATGTGAACTCACAAAATCGCAAAACCTAAGACTCAAGTCAACAATAGCATAAGTGGAGTACATTAAATAAGAACAAATCTCGTCTATATGCAATTAGCAACGATTAATCGATTTATACTGTCAAACTGGAAAACACTGAACACTGAACACTCACTCAGATGGATGCGTCGTCTTGGAGCGATGTTTTCTTGCCAATGACTTTCCACTACACAAACTGACGAGATGAAGACGACCAACAAGATGGTAAGATGAGATAGTGAGGGCAGCCTCTGGAAGACATGTTTACAGGACGAGTAAACAAATGACCAGATGTGATGCGTTGAGCTAGTAGGACTAGGCCTGGCGATTACTCGCCTGTGGCTCCTTGAAGAGTGAGATCGTTTGATGATGGAAATGGCGTCATCAGTGGGTGAGAAAGACCAAGATCGCTTCGGGAGAAGCACTCGGTCCGAAGGGGCATCAGGGGGAGATTCACTTTTGACAGTCATGCTGGCAAAGGTTTGATTATCCGGTCAGCATTGCTGATTGAGCCTATGGGTATAAGTAGACAGTGGTTAGTGGGTCATCATAGTGGGAGCAGGTTGGAGCCATGCGGGGTTGTACTTGTGCCAACCACATCAACGACACTGCTGGCTAGGTATACAATGCAGCACGCCAAATCCGCTCAAATCCGATTATCACTTGCCAGTCTGAATAAGTTGACTTGCATTCGGAACTAACGAAAAAGTCCACTTAACGAGCAAAGCTAGCCGTACCCAAGGGAAGGTCAACAGAGATCAAAACAAGAGTGAGTGCACAAGTGAAGCTCCTTGCTTTGAAGGACTAATCGAAAAATCGCGTGCCCCAAACATATCGCGCACACAATCGACGAGTTCACTTTTGACTAGCACTGGCGTTATCATCGATCGAATGGCTGCTTACTCCTTCAAATGGACACTCTGGCTTACTGGATGTGTTAATCGATTACAACATTATACGATCGCTCACTGGAGAAAGTTTCAATTATGTGAGCAAATGCTACGGAAACGACTAATTACTGGATCTATGGACAAACACTGCCACCATTCGAGTGAATGCAATGCAATGTACAGACAAAGCAACACTCACAACAGGCACAGACTTGGGACTACTACTAAAACGAGGTCCTTTAGCAGACGGTAGCCAACCGACAGTGACAAAGAAAACGACCCACTGGTGATTGATGGTGCGGCGCCAATTCATCGACCCACCTACTCATTAGGGCCAATTTTACAGTACGACAAACGACCTTTGACCCCGCCAGGTGCAAAGCGCATAAGTCTCGCAGCTGTCCCGTCAAAGAAAGCAAGTAAAGTTGCAGTGACCTGTGCGCGAAAGTGCGGAAGACTTGTCACTGGCCACCGGCCAAGGGGCAGTGAATCAGTTAAAGAGGACAGATGATGCGCAAATTGAGGACAACTCAAGTGGACAGATTGGTCACAAGCAGGATGCGAGCTAACGAACGGCCACCAGTCGCCGACTAAGCCACCAATCAACCAGACGCACGCTCAGCTAATGGTACTACGGTAGTGGTCACAGTCGGGCGACGATGATAATGGCTCGACTGGTTGCACCGAGTTGTTGTTAGACTCAACGTGGAAGGTCAGCTAAGAGGTGAGGTAACAACTGCCACACACGATAAACACTGCAACCACCGCCGGACGATACGCTTGGAGGTGTGCAGAATTAGTGGAGCGTCCAGTGAGCACCAACTCTGTCGGTGTGCAGATGACACTCGAGGCCACATTTTGGCTAACGAAGTAAGCCAGTCTCTCCAGGACCAGAAGGTGTGTGCCTGACACGTGCTCTGACTGTGTCGGATTGTATGATTGCGCCCGTTAGCGTGATTTAGTGCACCATCGATGGGAAATAGATTTAAATCACTCGAATTGGCAGTGGTCAAAAGTGCGCACTGACACGCTCAGGGAATACTAAACGACCTTTTGACCTGAGCCTAATGATATCCGAGAGGAAAGGCGTCATCGTTGAGTTAGCAAATTCAAAATTAGAATCTCAGTGGTGGCGAATATAGCAATAAATCATTAATGAATGTATGGACCTTCTTGCTGTGGCTGTGGATAAGTGATAGGATTGGTGTTATGGTATGCCAATTGAAATGAACTCCACTAACGAGCACTGGGCAGAGGCAGACAGAATTTGGTGCTCTTTGTTGGCTCGCCAGCTCGGACAGGGCTCATTAGTGCAATGACACAAAAGAAGTCATTAAGAATTGGAATTCGTGGCGCTACTAGCCTGCATTGGTGCAGAGACAAAGCCAAATTCTTTGGTTAGCTGGTGAGATGTGAATTTAATTACGACCTAATTACGATGTGGCGCTAGGAACGCCGTGTGCTCTATGCCACGCCACTAGGCGCCAATTCTGCGCACTCCATATGAAACAAATGAATTAAACATGAGTGCCTCTAGGGCTTCGTCAATTGTCAGAGGTTAGGCATATTAGGGAATTAGGCCTACGAATGGGAAATGGTGCAGTGTGTAGTGGGACTCGATTGCGCCACAACACCAACTGGCCGTACAGTTTCGTACAAATGGATGGACCAACATTGCAACTATCCACAACAAATGTAGTACCTAAATTAAAGTGCTCCTCTATATACGATTCAATCAAGTGAAAAAGGCAAACGCGATTAATTCTAATGCAATCAATCGAAGAAATAAAAGAAGATCTAAATTAATCCAGCCAAATTGAATCTGAAGTTCTTCACTTGAAATGAGATTGAACAGAGTAGTCCAATGCAAAAGGAGGATAATGATCAATTGGTCTTAATCGGACGCATCACCATTAGGAACAATTAGAATTGGTACACACAAATCATCGGAAATAAACATTAATGTTGAATTCGGCCACACTATCGGTTCTTGTAGAGAAAACGAATCCAATTTATGGACAAAACACTGAACAACTGATAGGAATAGACATTTGGTTGTGGTGGCGGCACTCAACGAGAATTAGATTTCCTAAGTTGCAAATATAACTTGAGTCGTAACAGTACAATGTAACAAAAAGATAAAAAGTAAGCTATCTAAAATGTTCCATGTGACAGTGTCGATCTGTCGATTGTATTGCATATACATTATGTTATGTTATAATCTCAAAAACACTGAGACGGTCTGGCGTGTCGTTGATGAGTTTGTTGTTGATGTCAGCGACGAAATATAGTCCGGTGACACAGTGATGAGAACTAACCTTGCAAGAGACCGAAGGGTCGATAAGTGGTACACTAGAGCTGGCCACTAGTGACGTTGGTCACTGCAAAAAGCAATGTCGATTCACTGGCACTGGTCAATCACAAGGAACATCACATCTAGGTGGAGTGTAAAAGCAACTGAACAAACTCGACACAAACACAACGGTCGCAAAGAGCACTGAGCCAAAACATCGCGGGATGCAGAACGCTGCCAACGAGTGGATCGACCACCACTCACAAGAAGTGTGACACGAATGGAAGCCAAAGTGAAGTGCCGCGATTGCCGATCAGTCCATTGCCTGTGCTATATATCCACAACTGCGCATGTGAATGTTTGGGTGCGATTACAGTGGAGAGTGCGCCTTAAATGAATGAGCTGTGCGGACATAGTGGTCGCTCAATGCTGCTAGTGGCTATTCGAATGACCTGGCGGGAGTGACTCAGTCAAAAGACACAGGACTAGCTACCGGTCCAGTGAGTGCGCAAGCTAGCACCTGTCGTCCTGTTCGGGCACCGAACGTGATTCGCAATGAGAGACCGGATATGCTTTTGCTGATTAGTGAATTTCAATTGCTACTGCTGGATCGCATTATCATGGAACGCTAGTTTTTCTTGCCTAATTCACTCTTATGCAGATCGAATTGGAAGCAATTAACACATCTTTGTGGGGTGATGTCGACTTGGTGCGAGTGCTAATGAGAAATGATAAGAAGGCTGCCAACAAAAGCATCACGGAAAATATCGTTTTGCTGGCTGTACTTTGGCTCTGTTCCATTTCAATTAAAGGCACCACTGTGCACATGTGACTGTCGCCCTGGCAGATGAACCAACCAGATCTGTTCGATACTGATGCTGTGCTTGATATGCTAATGAGCAATGCAAATGAGACCGTTCCCTTCCCTGACAGATGATGCCCAGTGCCCTTTGACCCTCAGCTCTGATATGATGAAGAGAAGAGCACTATGGTTAATGAGGCACTAATTAATGTCATCTGGTGAAGTAGCCACGCCGATCTCTGATTGAACAAGCCAGATTTGTCGGACAGGGGATGTGTCAGTGGGAACTAAACGGTACGGACAGGGAAAGTGGATAATTAGAGGCGAGATGAGAGCAATTAGGATGGCACTATGCCTGATTGATTGCTTGTGATTGCTCATTGTGTTGGCTTGTGTTGTGTTGGCATGACCTCGCAAGGTGCATTGCTGTACTCACAAGGGGTACAGGCAGTGATCGAGCACTGGTCCACTGGCCATTCATCCTAATCGATCATGCACACGCGTCCGATTGCGCCTATTGGGCCAGAGCGGGCAGATGGCTACCATCTGACAGCCATTGAGGATGCTTGCAAATGAGTGATCCAATCAGTCCTACTGCCAGTGACAGTGATGCCCAATGCAAATGCCACTTTTATAGACGGTTTATCGACTGGCGAGTCTGATTAATTGGATTCGGCATTAATTGCCGTGCACCACCATAACGCACAAAGCAATCTCATCGAGTGCATAAATCACCAACGAATATGCCATGCCTTAATGAGTCGAGCACTTCGGACGCCCAAGTGGCCAACGTCATGTTGGCTCAAATCTCTCTCCAATGAGCTTGTGTTGCAATGCGCAAAGCATATCAGTGTATTGCACATCGAGCATAATTGAAATAAATTCGCCACCAGATAAGACAAGGTCTGACGGCAGACATACGGCGGGCCTTGGTTCCGAGAGTGCTTTCCACTCGGCACAATTAAGAAAGCTCGAGGTGCAGTGTCAAGAAGCGAGGACACTAAATCCCGCTTTAATTAATGAGTCCGCCTTTAATTAGTCGCTCATTTGGTGTCTATGAGCATAAAAGATGCCAATGACAGGCCGACTTGATAAGACAGCCGATCCAATCGAGTCGCCCTGTTTGGTAGAGCTCTTGTATTTCATAAGTCTTGAATGTTGTTGCTAACTTTTCGATTCGATGCCTACAGAATGAACAATAATGTTGAGTCATCAGTCGCATTGGCAGGTAGTGATGAGATGGCCACGCGATATGTGCATACTGAACAGTGAACAACACTATCGACTAAAGCACCAAGGACAGTGCCTTCATTACCTTGATTACATGCAAATTGCACCCGACAGGTCCCAAACGGGTGTACAGCTCTGGCTGACTGGCGAGTCACTCACTGCACACGCAACCGATAAGTCTAGTGCAATAACAATCGGGCCAATTGGAACGAGTCAGCAAAAATGTGCAAAGACAAAGGTCTGCTCAATCCCGACCGAACACCAGACCACTGGCAGACCGTCACTGCTTTTGGTTGGCAACCGCCTCGTGGCCAACAAGACAAACAAACGTTCACTATACAAAGTGGTTTGCCAATTCATTAGTGCAAGCATCGGCCAGTCATTAGCATTATCGCCTTGTCTAATGAGTTAAGGGCAAGCATAAGCGGAAAAGGAAACGCACACATACAAACAAGCAAACAAAGTGTACTAAGGAATGGCGTTGGCACACGTTCTGTGATTCGCAATTCGTTATGACAAACGCACCGGCAAGTGCTCACTCATTGCCTTATCTGTGCATAAATTAGCCAAATGAAATTAGCTGCGAAAATATTTATCGAGCAATTCCAAATATTTAACTACCGAAGTGGTAATTTTGCCCAAGTTGCACATGGCGGGTGTCTCAGTCTGGTCAGGCCCGGGCGAACACGTCCGCATTGTGGCACGCAAGTCGATTCGCACTCTAACGGCGATTCGAGGCTCGACTGTCCTCATAGTCTGCAGTGCCTGTCAGCCGACAGTGGGCAAAGTGTCTTCCTTCACCAAAGCAAAGTCGCCCTTCAGTTCGTCCCCTCCTGCTCCACTCTTTCTGGCTTCTTTCCCTCGGCTGAGCAATTTAATTTGCCTGTCTGTGCGAGTAAATATCGAAATTTTAATTTATTTAAACTAAATGAATTAGCCGATCAAGCACGCAGGGCGACATTGCTCGATATGTGTCAGTGCAGAGCAATGTTTGGCCATCAATTATGAATCAGTGGTGTTCGGGACCGGCTTCGACCGAGCCATTAGCAGCAGTCACATTCCGATTGCTTGTCGTCACTGTCACCGCCACTATCTGCCCAATCTGGCACTAATAAAAGTGATCCAAATCAAAACGTTACTCTCGAATGAAGTGAGTGAATCGGTGGCGTTGGCGTCAAAGGCACCATCCAATCATAAATCACCAGCTCGGTTATGTATCGCGACTGGCTGCACTATTGCCTCAGCGATTGGCTCCATTCGGCTCAGTGCCTCAATCTCAGTGCCCATTCGATGGCCTCCATTTATCATCGAGCTGTTCATTGTTTCGAACAACTCTTGCCTATCGATATGTGCTCTGTCGCTGGCGACAATTAATTATTAATTAGGAAATATTCAAATAGACACCGAACGGACACAAGAGGGTTGTGTGCCAGCAAGGCACCGGATTTAGCTCGGTTCGGGACGACAAGTCAATTAGGACAATCGATTCTGCTTGCCTCGGCTTGATTGACGACCAGAGAAGCATTTAGTTAGTCGTTCGTCCGGGTATGTCACAACTGGCTGCTTGTCATGCACACATGCCTTACGTAATTGCCACTCGATGACGAGGTTTGGAACAATTTCAGTGGCGGTGTTAGTGTCCTCATGACACTGCATAAATGTCACTGGTCGACAGGTAAGCAGGGCTCATCACTGTCTGACTGTCAATTGACAGCATGAAGGCTCGGTCAAATGTATACATTGAAGTATACTTCGAAAGCTCACTGGCCAATTATCATCATTACCACTAATGACAGTGCTGACAATGAACTGGTGATCACCGATCACAAGTCGTCACCCGCTTGGGGCAATCCTCCGGTCGTAGTCGAATGGCCTCTGCACTCCTGCCCGGTTGACATAGGCAAATTTGTCAAATGGCTGCAAGTGAAGATCGAGCAAGCTAACACGCCGAGATATCGATTCGTGACGATACAGACTGAGTGCAGTTGACAAATTGAGGTACCCTAATAGAGCGACACTCGACAAAGCGCCTTTGTTTTTGCGTTGCTTGTTTGTCGCGCCTCTAAAAGCATTCCATTCCTCGGTATTGGGGGCCATTGTCGCATTGACGCCAGAGCACTTCTCAACGTAATGATCCTTTCGCTGGCAATGTTGCCACATTAGCGCGATTGTCAAATGCGTAGATCCATCCGACAAGGCCGCATTGCCAAGAAGGGAACCGAACTGAGCGAAGGCCTAGACAAGTCACGGCACAATCGAATTGGTCCATTCATTCATTTGTCATAAGGCTATTAAAGATAGCACTTCAATGCGAACTATGGCAATTGCTGCACCGATATGCATTCATAGGGCACATGGCCATTTTGATTTATTTGCCCGCGCGCAATTGTTTTCAGTTGTTCTGGTGTTATTGCCATTCAAACTTGTTCGGTTTAATCTGTCCAGCTCGGAGCGAGTGACAAAAAGGAAACAACCAAAATATCCGGTTGGAAATTCAATGCCAAATTGTGATTCGATTAGCCGAATGGGTTTTAATTTGTGCCCGCCATTACTATGATGAAGATATATGGGCGTCTGTGCGGACATAAGGACGTTTGCATATGTATTCGGTGAATTATTGATGTGCCACCAAAGCACTGACACTGACTTAGGCACTGACTGAGCACTAGTTGACTCGCTCCACTGCTGCCTTCTATCCTTATCAGATTAATTGCAACACAAGCGATCTGTTCAACGGGCACACCACAGCCCTGTTCCATTTGCAGCTCGGCGCTTGGCTCTGGCTGGGTCTGGCAGCAATTAGGCAAATTGGTTCCAATTGGAATCGATCGCCGCTTTATCGACGTATTAAGTGGCAAGACATGTTCATTATTAACGCTATTTATCATCGTGTTATGACACTTGCAGCGGCATTGGGAGAGGCTTCAAACTGACTACTCTTGCCTTAGTGCCAGTGAAACCGAGTTGTGCGCCCTTTCGGCCCAGTGTGTCATTAATTTGGCTCTAATTAATATGCGCACATTCGCATTGCCATTCACACTCACAATTGGTAGCCTCATCCACTAATCCAGTGATCTATCTCGCATCTCTCCAGTCTCATCGAGCATCACCATAGTTAATCTAATAACGGGCCACTCTATTATAGTTAATAGGCACGATAATAGTTCGCTCCTCAGGCGAACAAACAAGTTTCTCCTTCTCGGACGTGTCACAACACGTCTCGGTGTGCTAATTGGCAAGCCACAGCCAACTCACAAGCCAGTAATCGTTAATTCAATTATTCAATGCTTTGTGCTTGGCACTGCCCTTTCGCTACTGTCCACACTAAATCACTTTCAATGTCATCATCGATGTCCCTGTTTCGAGGTTGGCTTTTTACCCCAAAACAAATGCGACCAGCAAATTCAACTACAAACCCCTAAACACTGCGCCTTGCGGACTAATCACTTCTTATCAATTGAATCTTTCATGTCCACTTTCTCACGGTACGAGGTGACTTTTAAAACATAAAAACACTTGCAAGAAAATTTAAATCCTTGTGCCAATCACTCCCAGTTATATGATATATTGGTCTGAGTCATTGGCCATACCTTAGTGCAAGTAGTACCTTCTGCTCACTCTCAATTGAAGTTTCAATGTTTTTTTTGGCAAACATTCGCATAGGTTGTGAATGAAGTTCTATTGAAACTTTTATTTGCACTTGAAGTGAATTTAAAATTATGCTTCTCACTGGCACAAACGACCTAAGCAGACTTCATTGTCGGAGGGTGACAAAACGAACGTCGGGATTGATCCTCACACTGAGCAAGTTTGTTTGCACACAGTCATATGGATTCATTGCCAAAGTTGCATCCATCGACAACTCGTGCACTTGCCAGAAATCACATCCTTTGGCCTCACATTCTCTCTTTGATGGCGCCCAATTGGGCTTTGTGCGTGTCTTGCTGCTCAGGATTGAGATATTGTCTGAGCCAGTTGTTCATAGAAACGTTCACAAGCCAAGTGTCTACGTGCTACTGGGGAACTGTCCCGCTGTCGAGTCTGCAAATGGTCTCTCTATGCAAATTGGCACTTGTGTTCAGAGTTTGCATTCTCACACTAACGACTATTTTATGGCGCCCAGTGGTGGTGGCTTCACATTAATAAACACCTTTGCAATCATTCGAACCATCGGCATTTCCTCCCAATCGGTGCTTCGTGTCATTTGAGACTGTCACTTTCGAATTTCAATGAAAGCCAAACGAACAAGCTATTTTGTTTGTTAATTATTTTCATTCCATCCAAACCGTCCAGTCTCGACCAGCATTGCTTGTTAATTCTGATCGATGTCCTTTGGATTATCATCGATCGAACTGAGTGTGATTTATTGGGCTTCGTAATTGTCGTGTTAGCCAACTTTAATGCCAACCTAGGTTTGTCCTTCTGCCAACAATACATTTTAAATTCAATAAATTGCACTCCAAACGAGGATTAGTTCGAGGTGTCACATCGACATTTTGGCGCTTTTCTCTTTGGACTGGTTCGGCGGAGGTGTCGTAAAAGCTAATAGCACCAGAGCGAATTAATCGCATTAAGCAATGTTTGTCTCGCTTATTGCGTCTTACGTTTATGGCCTCGGTGTGGAGGAATTAATGTTTATTAATTGACGGGGCGCAAATCAAATATTCGATCCAAATATTTATTAATTTCTCAATTCACTCGGCCTGTGCCGAAATGGCCTGGATTAGAGTGTTCCTGTGCTGGTCATTTGGTGTAATGAGAGCGACAATTAAAAGTCTCAATGGCCATGTGCTGTGTTGTGTCGATAATTTGCAGTTAGTCAGCAAATGGACTGCAGTAGCCAGAGTGGCGACAAGTGCGTTCAATCGATCGTGATCTTCCCAGCAATGAAGCCCAAAGCAGTGTAATAAACATAAGCATAACGATAATAACTTTATTTACATCCTCCAACTTGGTCCAATTGACGCATTTATGGGGCCAATTAATTATTGCATTACCCATAGAATGGCCATGCTCGACCCATCCACCGACTCGTCGCATTAGTGCCGATGACTAACACTTTGTTTCGTTTACTTTTGTGCTTTACGCTTTGGGCTTGGTTCTGTCACTCAAGTTAGGCAAAACAAACTTGTTTGCTCATAGAGAATCGAACCAGAACTTTGAGAGTCACAAACTAATTGTACCTAAGGTAAGTGTAAGCCAAAACAATTGAGCAATTACAGTGGAAGTGAGTGAAGTGAGTCGTGCCATCGATCATTCCGGAGAGGGTGATGATGGCCCATTGATGGCCAATGATGGCCACTGGCCGATTGCTTCATGCCAAAACATTTGCATGTGCACTCACTCCACTCAATTATTGATGGCACTTATTAATTATTTAGGCGACAGCTCTCGCTCTAATATTGCAACACAAGCCTACCTAAGCCTTAGTTGGATTCAATTAATTTGCTTTTGGAAAATAATCAAACGAACCACTTTGGTCGACGGGGATGTTTTAAATTTTAAATTAAACGCGCACTGACGTTTGTGCGCAAATATTGGGAACAAAACAAACACTTTGTGACTTTGTTGCCGCACAAAGAAGTCTTTGCTGGATCGAGGCGTCGGTGGCGTGGTGGCGGACTGCTTTGCACTGCAATTCATTGCCAGCTAATGGCTCTAATGGCGTTTGTGGCACTCGATTCCTGGTGGAGAGCTCACTGACTTAATTAATTAAACTTGCTTTGTTGTGCCAGTTTTGAGTCGCCTTGAAGGATCGCCTTTGAGACTCGTCTAGGAGCACTATTGACATCTGACAATCGATTCTCAGTGACGGTGACAGAGCGAGTCGAGGCAAATTAATTTGGTTGCCTAATCGAGAACCACATCGAATAGACCAAAGTAGACCGAGAATAGCAGACACTGCACACAGAGACACTTTGTTTGTTGTACCTATTTATAGAGGCTGTCGGGGGACAATCCTCAAAATGATCTGAAAATCTGGTGGAAAGTCACTTTAAAGCATCTAATTACAGTGAAGCAGTGTCGCTCATCACTGCTTACAATTGTCAGTGGCGCAGCATGTCGCGTAACCCAATCCAACCAAGTGGCTTTCTGTTTCATTAAGCCCGATGTGCTTCAATTAACAGCGTGTTATCGCCATTAGGCGTTCACTGGGCGCGGCTCAGATAAACCGACAAATGAGACCACTCGCTTGGTAACCTAATGATCTGCATCGATGTTTTACGCCTGGCGCAATTGCCTCTCCAATGGCCACGTTCCTCTCTAGGGCACCCTCGTTCGACCACATGCGCCTGGTGATGTTGCTCAGCCCGATTGAAGCGCAGCTTGTGGTCATGCACTGTTACCGTTCGGTAACGAATTATAATTCGATTAATTGGCAACACCATTACCAGACTAACCTGTCGATGTGTCACAATGGCTCGCAGCGTTATGTAATTCTTTTTCTCGAACCAATGGATACAATCACTTTGAAGTACAAATTGCTTTTATTCAAATTTGAATTCAGTCTTATGAGACAGTTTTGTCTGTCGTCAATTGATTTGATCAAATCGGTGCTCAGCTTGATGTGCCTCCATCGGAGACTTAATTAAATTAGTGAGCAACATACGCGTAGCGAGTGACTAACTGCAAATAGGCGCGAGAGTCGGCAAATCATAACTCGACCAGGGCAAACATATCGATTATGTGGCGTGGTGTGAGTGTTAATTTAATTTTGCATTTCAATTGCTCCCAACTAATGAGACGGCCTGCCACAAGCTTCGTTGGCTCACAAGCTCCCATTGGCCTTGCAGCAGCCCAACTGGAACATGCACTGAGCCATCCCTGCTCGATCACCGAGTCGATTGATTATTTCGCGTTCAATTGCTGTTCCTGTTCGCAATGCATTAATTCAACCGAATTGGCCATCTCAACCGAGCACTATTTGCAGTAATTACTTAGACACGTTCATGTGCGGTCACAATGTAACCAGAACAAGTGAACTTTTGCCTTGTCTCGGCCTTTTTACTGCAATCTTGTCTTGCGGTTTGTCTGTTTGTGTTTTCAAATTATCTAATTCGGATTAAATTGTTCTGCCAATGAAGGACAAGCACAGGACCGACGTAATGGCGATTTGTGTTTAGTGCACTTCAATTGCGCCTCTCTTCTGCCAGATCGTCCTTTTGCTGGCTCTACAAAGTGCCATGTTCGCACAGTTGCTAAGCTGTGCCTATTTGCTGTGTTTGATTGCTTCAATCAAAATTGGTTACTTTGTTCAAAAGCACAAACCGGGCTGGGGATGAGGAGAGAGCCAGTGAGATCAGCCCGGAGATGTGACAAGTAATTATGGTCTGTCAGACAGACCGATGACAGCATAAGCAGATTAGCACAAGCACTCACCAACCACTCTGACCTAGCAAGCTGAAAGATCATATGACCACGCGAGCTCATTACCGACAATTGGCCAATCGAACTGGTCTGTCCCATTTGGCCCGGTCACAATCGGTCTTTGGCATAATGGACCAGTGCAAGTACACTTCATTATTCGAGCATCATTAATTAATTGCATGCTCCACTTAATCCTTATGATGAGAGAAGCCGAAATAGCGAAGTTCTCAGAGATTCTGGTGCAAAGTTGCGAGTTTGCACTTTAAAGTGAAATTGATTTATTGCGTTGGCCATCGAAGTGTCAGTCTGGTGCGGCATTGCTCGTCTCACGAGTCGCCACCACCAAACCGCCATCACCACAAGCATATATGTTATTACATCATCTGCCATTATCGTTCGCGTTGCTGGCGGTGGCACTTGTCTACAAAGGTCAGTGGCGCAAGTGATCACGAGAGTAAGTCGTCTACTTGTGTCTTGATTTATGACTGTTTCCATCCTTCTCTACGCCCTCCATTGACCGGCGAATCGATTCAATTTGCGCTAATTAAATTGTCTTTCGATTAACTCGCAGCACACACACACACACACACACACACACACACACACACACACACTACATATCACAGACACTTAACACTGCAGTAGACATTCAACAAATGATACCATTAGCAGCCAACAGTGTACCCACGTGCCAAACGAGTTCGACTCACTCACACTGTCTTGTGTGAATAGACTTAATTGCATTTATGTCAATGAATAATTAATTATTTGTGCCTAATGCAATTATCTGTTATTTGCATTTGTGCTGTCGATTAGCCCAAATGGATGTTTGTTTCACGAGGCAGTTAGCATCTCTTGGTGGAACTGCTTGTGCAGTACAATGTGTACTCAGTGCGCTGCTGATTAATTACCGCAAGTGCTCACCACCACTGTCACTGGTGATCGAGGTGAGAGAGAATGTTTATTTATAGTTTACTTCTTTGTTTCCTCGTGGCTCGGCAAGTGGTTCACTGAATGGGATGCACGATTAGCACTGCGATTATGTTGATTGCTCGATTGGCTGTATTGTTTTCTGTGGCTAGACGAGTTTGCCAAAAGATGGAACGATCGAAAGGAAAAGAACATCGTCATGGCACTTCGAGTCAAAGCATTGCAAGCAACAGCCAGTGATTACAACAAATGGCGAGAACGACTGCCAGACTGGCAGTTGACGAGCGTACAATTGCATGAGCAAAGCACTCCAATTATCTAACGGGCTCGGGCCAATTACGGTTTAAATCTGGTGATGCTCGAACCACTGCTGACATCGACAAGTGACCACTAGTCAGACTGTTGCAGTTCACAGCGAGCAATACTTTCATTGGTGTTGCGCTTACATAAACGCCGATCTCAGCACTTGTCCAATGCTCACTAATCCAAATCGCGTGTCCAATGGACACTGTCCATCTGTTGTTTGTTCAATTCTGTGCCATTAATTACGGCAAATCTACTCAGATTTAGCACTATTGTGCATGAAAGACTTGCATTTGGGCGTCATGCAGCATTCAATATGTGTGAATGTGCAGCATCATTAATTACGCTTGTGGCCAGTCCTGCATCGCATCAATCCATCACCGATATTGCCAACTTGATGAATTGGTTGCTTTGATTGTTCGCTTTGTCCATTTGCACATTTGACCCAACTATGCAATTGACCATTGGTGCAGACCATTTGGACGATTCTCTCTTGGTGTGTCAATTCCAATTTTCCACTGCACCGTTGGTGCCTAATTGGGTCATTAGCTAACGATCTTGGTCTGGCAGTGTGTTGGCAGGACTGTCAGGGCAGGCACGAATCGTCTGTCGAATGGTCCTATTGATTTGTCAGTGTGCCAATTAATGCGGTAATTTGTCTGTTTTGTTTGGTGGCTTCGATCGTTGGTTACCACCGAGCAGACCAAGTACAAAACAACAGCTAACCAGAAAACCACCACAGACTCACCACAAGCCAAAGCAATCATATTTCTTAATTACCTCGGATCGTTTCATTTGTAGTAGATGGTACTCATTAGTGCTATCCCAATGCCGATCCGATTGCTAGTTCAGACCAAATCGCTATCAGGGCGAGAGCGATTGGCCTATGGTCCAGTGCGATTTCCACCCTAAGCAATAGAACGTGTGTTTATTTATGCAATCTAACATGGTGCATTGGTGTGCCAAAGTAAACAGAATCGTTTTGCATTGAAGGCAAATGGGCGAGAGCACAATACGTTGCTTGCCTTGTGCTGACATGCGTCCGTCTGTGTCTGCATTTGCACGAATATATTTTTAGTTTTAATTAAAAGTACGAGTGCTCCCAGATAATGGCAATAACGGTAATTGCCTGACACAATGTAAACGTTGTCGCAATGACAGTTTGCAGTGGCATGGAGCACTGCCAGATTGGATCGCCATATTCAAATGGACCACTCTCACTTGCGCTTACACGCTAATTTGGCTCGATGCGTCTGGCTGACATCGCTAGCCACTGATTGAGCCTTCCAGACAGACACGCATTCTTGCCCATTGGCTGTCAGCAGTGGATGAATGGCACTCGGACTGACAATCGAAACAGTCGATCTCACCCAGTGGACTTTGCCTTATGAAGATATCTCACACACGGTCCACTGACTATTGCCACTATCAATGGCCTGTGGTTTCAGCCAAATATTTGAGCTTTCCAATCGGACGATTATCTGTACAGCAAATTGGGACTATTTGACTGGCAGTGAGGCACCTCAAGCGAGCCATTCGCACCGCCAATGGCAAATCATTCGGTCCAATGCCTTAAGCTTCTGGGATTGAACACTATCGGTGCAGCTTAAGGCCACTTCTATCTTTTCTCAATTTCTCTCGGTACAATCGAGTCGAGTTGTTCACGTGCTGCTCCAAGGCCGCACGACTTGACTTCCTGTCTCGACTCGATTCGAGTTTGTCTGTTTGTGCGTGATAAGAATTGTTCCACGAGCACAATGCAATTAGCCAGTCAGTGTCACTGTCCAGATGAAGTGAGCTTTTGTCTTATCAATCGATAGTGGCTCAATTCACAGTTCGATGGCTAATTCAAGTGAATGTGCCACTCACTCACTTGGAGCCTCAATTAAGCTTCCTAACAATTGCAAGCCATCAGTAATTAAATCGATTCTAATTATAATTAGTGCTTGCAATCGTCCTCATTTAAGCCCATAATATAATCTGCACAAGGCGGCATCGCGTCTTGAG
This sequence comes from Rhizoglyphus robini, assembly GCA_023373905.1. Classification (NCBI taxonomy): domain Eukaryota; kingdom Metazoa; phylum Arthropoda; class Arachnida; order Sarcoptiformes; family Acaridae; genus Rhizoglyphus; species Rhizoglyphus robini. Next base: position 2,925,107 of record JAKIJQ010000001.1, on the reverse strand, counting down.
ACTTGACTTTTTTTACTCCATAAACCACTGTAGTAGATGAGCATTATTAATGAGTCGAGCTCTATCAATTTTACAGGGAAATTCACTTTCATTGGTGCTATGACTGCAACATGAATAGAATGAGTTTCGATTTTAATTACTGCAAAACGGTCCGTACTGCCATTAATGGTGCATTTGATGGCATCACTCGGTGGCTACTCGAGGCAGATCTGCTCGGGCTAATCACTCGGTCATGTCTCGCCAATTGGCTCTTTAGCTCAATTTGTTCTGCTCGCAACTGACTATAATATAATGAGTGATTGTTTGCTTGTGGGGACACCTCTGTTAGTTTTCAGACACACACTAGGGTCGTGTTTGGTCTGGCAGAGAGTGGCATTAATTGGCTTTGTTTGCATTATATGCGTTGCCCTCTCTGTCTCTTGAATCACCACAACCAAGATCACAAAGTGGAGTTTAAAATAGTGAACAATTTGCATACGGCTATGCCTGTATTCGTCATGAGTACTCTGCCAATGGAGCCATTGTGCACCAACGAATTCATTGAGAACGGGTGCTTGCAAATAGCGCTGCTAAATTTGATATTAATTGGGACGTGATTGTGATTGTGCAGTGCACAAGTGCTGACACCAACTTCAAAATCGATGTTGACACTTTGTTTGGCCAAATGTGACACGACCAAGCAGCAAAGTGAAACTATTTGGACCAAATGAGCCACTCAAGATGTGTGGACACGTGGAAAGGCCATTAATGCGTGCCGAGCACAAGTGTACGTCGAATCTCAAGACAATTGGGCCTAGAATAAATGAACACCATATAAAGCATCAAGCCAACAACTTCGAGGGGACAACGACGTTGTCTTGGTGTCGTTTCCAATTTGGCCTCTCATGCTATGGCTGTAACTAGTTTGTCTGCATCGACAGTTTCGACCATTGTCATTACTGTCTAGTTGCTCATTACCAAGCCGTGACCAGGAAAGTGCAAGCGAGCGCGCTTTAGTGTTTTACTGTTTCAATCAGAATTCTCGCCACGAAAATATGAGCAATTGACCATTTAGACCGAGCAAATGGAATTGCACCGAACATTGCGCCAAGGCAATTGTTTTAAATTGTCTCGTTGGCCAGAATGGCTCCGTTTTGTTGTGTAGCACTGTCCATCTCCATTAGTCACATCAACGTTGATTGGCTCAATTGGCTAAATACGGCCGATGCGACTTGTCTTGCACAGATTGATTTGCCACTGAACAGTTAATCGATTGCATTGCGACAAATGGAGTTTCTTGTCAAGATCGGTGGGCCATGTAAGACAATCAGAGCACAATGGCACCAAGTGGCAATCATAATCACGACTGGTGACTCGAATTAGCCTACTTGGTATTCATCCGATGGCCGCTCTATAGATCCATTCCGCTGGCGACGTGTCATTTACATAATTCGGTTCTCTCGGTGCTCAGTTCAATTCGACTCGATCCGATCGGTATTAATTTAAATGAGCCACTCTAATGGCACGCACACATTGCCTTCCACTCTGCACCAGTGTTATGGGTCCGTCACGTACAAAAAAATACATGCCTACTTTGAGCAGCGTCTCTCCTCTCTCTTTCATTCCATGTACAAGAGCGCGCGCTGGCGCATAGCTTGCCGCTAGCTATCCGACCACGGTAACGCCACACATTTGTTGTTGTTGCCTATTTGTGCAAATAGCCAAGCGTTTATTTGAATAAATCAGCGCACTTTTTATATTAAAATTTAATATCTTTATATCTTATAAATATTTTATCGCTTATTATATTTTGCTTAAAATAAATTAATGGATTTTTTAAAAATAAAAGAATAGTTTATTTAAAGTAATTTAAGATAAAAATATATAAGAGTTACAAAGAATATATAAATGTAAAAGAAAACAATGATAATAATTTAGGAACTGTAAGAAATCACACAATTGATAGTCACAGATATAAATCACGTTATAGAGTATCAAAGAATAATTGCTGTTTTTTGTTTAAACAAACTTGATCTTTTTTAGCTGTCCTGTTAGAAGTACGAGTAGTAGTAGTAGTAGTAGAATGCTGTTTAAGAGGCAATAATGATGTATTACATTGTTTAATGAAAATTACATCGCTTTGGTTGTTGTTGAAATCTAAATTCATCTGAGAGTTGAGAGAACAAATATCACTTTCATCGATGATTGGCTCACTCATTGTAATAGACCTCTTCTTTGATTTCTTCTCTGTTTTTTACCTTTGCTTCATTCTAGTTGTACTTTTATTTATACTAAATACATTTACATCTAAATACATTTTAGCATGCAATTCTCATTTATTCTATAGGTTCCCTAATAACTCACTTTCATTATAAAATATACTGATTATTATAAATAATTAAAATATTAAATTTTATGATAAAAATTGTTAATTATGTAATAAATTTTTAAAATCATACCTTTTCCTTTGTTTGATTCTCAGGTGTTTTTTTTTCTGATGTTAGTAGAACAGTAAATATAGGAAGCCAAGCGTTTTGCTCCAAAAGGTGAATACTCACTTTCTTTAAATCTGAAAAGACTAAACCAGAATTCCAAAGGTGCAGTTGTTATCGGAATGTTATCATAGACAGGGCCATGGCGAGACTTCTCTTTAGCTTCCACAAGACCAGGATTTTTGTTAAAAATCGCGATAGTCTTTTTGTAGAGTATGATGGAATTTACGTGTTCTTTAGTTTCTGGAACAGATTTATATGCTTCAGTTGCCTTAAACATCGTATCGATGAGTTGTTGAAGAAACTCGAATGCTGTAGTTAATTTACTTGGTTTTTCGAGTTTAAGTAAAATTTCGATCACTTTACTATAACGATCGAAGACATTTTTGATTTCTCGCAATATTTCCTTGACCTTATCCTCTGAATCACACAACGACTTCAATTTTGCAACCGCAGATTTGTCTTCTTTAATAGTGACATCATCATTGTCTTCAACCGACTTGACTACCAGCGAGGAAGCAAATTCAAGAGTTGTATCAGAGTAATGATAATGCCAATTTAAATTTGTGAGAAACGTACACCAACGAACATTACGAAAAGTTGTTAGCTCCTTGAAAACATCATAATGTTTGTAGACAATTTCCTTGAATACATTTTGCCGTGTTATGGAACGACCATAAACCTAGCGTTTTTAAATTATTTATATTTAATTCTAATATACTATCATAATCAAAATAATTAAAAACCATACCTGTTGAAATGTTGTACAGAATCTTTCTGCAATGGGATGAAGATGTCGGATTTCTTCGGCAATAAGATGGCATCCATGAACCATACATTTAATATGAATTAATTCTTCCATATTGTGATATGATGTTTTGAGTTCAAGAAAGGCATTTTCCATATAGCTCACACCGTCGGTGATTAAGGAGACAGCTTGACCTTCTTTAGGTTCTTTTTCTGGCCATATTCTTTTCATTGTTCTATCTACAAAATCTGACATATACTGCGAGTCACATTTTACCTTAGCAGGAATATATTCAAGAGCCATTTTGTAATATTCAATCGGTTCTTCAAGAGTAACTGCAATCAAACCTACAAATCTTCGCTTACGTCTACGACTAGTCTCATCAGTCATGAACGCTACTGGTTTATTTTCAATCAATTTACGGTTATTTTCAAATATTTCTAAAAAACACAATGCACAGTTACATTATGTGAAATGTTTAAAGTGTAGATTCAAATTACCTTTTTCTAAAAGGGGGATTCCTCGATTAAGACACACAAAAGGTGACACTGCACGACCCAATTTGCCGACAATGATATCTTTGTTCGTTGTCAGTATGCTATTGAATGAAACACCCTTTTCGATGACTGCACGAGCTGCAAGTTTGGCCTCATCATCACTGCAATATCTTGGTGCAACAGGGTTGAGTGCCTCGACCACGAATAGTTCCGGAAAATGACGACCAGGTTGATATTTCAACCTGTTTTCAAGAATAAGTTCACCCGATGCGATTCGCTCGTGTTGTTTGCAATTTTCCACATGACGAGTAGTCATACGTAATAAATCTCGACCAAAGTTCTGCAGGTTAAACTCAACACGACAGATTTCACAAATGAAATGATATGTAGTAATTGGTTGATCATTGTTTTGAGCATCTTTCACCACATTAATTCGAGTTTCAACTTTGAAATTTCCGTTTGGATGTGCACTCTTTACCTTTTCCATTATATTTTTCTTGTCTTCCTCACTCTCAGTTTGTATTCGCCAAAAATTGCATACTTTTTTCATATTCAAAGCATCGGGACTGGACATATCAAATTGTCCAATTTTGATCTTAACAGGCAATCGCTCACCAAAAGTTTCAATCTCATATTCTTGGTGATCAAGATTAATTGCATGTCGAGAAATCTCAAAAAATATTCTGTCTAGCTGCTTAACGAAGATATATTCACAAAGACCACAATAGTAGAATTGATCGGAATTGAGAAAAATATAAGGAAATTCATTAAATATTCTTACTCGAGTGCTCGATTGAATACCACTGAGACCTTCAATTTCTGGTGAGTTAGAAGCTTTTCGGTGCTTACCAGATTTTAGATGATTTTTCAATTGTATCTTTCGTTTGGCTCCTAGTTCATTTTTGCAAGTTGAACAACTAAATTTGAATGACTTTCCATTCTCGATTTCGAGACGAGTAAAAACACTACATTTTGGCTTCAAAATAAATTCTTCAAAAGTAAGACCGTCGTCCGAATCTGGTTCGGGAAGATTCACTGAAGAACTTTGTGCGTTGTACTCGTAATTATGTGTTGGAAATTGGATCAATTTCTTAGACAGTGCTTTCTTTATAGCATCGTGAGAATGTGATTCGTGATCTGCATTTGACGAACATTCAGTAACTGGAGAAAAAGGCACATTCTCATAGTTATGCGATGGGAATTCAAGTTGATTTGGTTTATAGAAAAGCGCTTTTTTGACATCATCGGTTGAATTCAGAGTAGATGAACGCTGAGGCGTCTCTTGAACATTGTTATTCTTTGACAGTGAATTAACGAGAGGAGAGCAATTCAAAAAAAGGGACAGGAGTTAAATCAGAATCGTCATCGAAAGAATCTTCATTTTGAAAAAGTGATTTCTGGACATTAGTTGAAATAGATGAACGATTAAACGATCTTTTAAAGTTTCTGGGAAAGTTAAGTTGGCTTGACAAAGGTGATAGTGGTGATCGTTGTTTATTTAAATTTGAGATTGAGAGTTGAGTTGCTTTGGGCGAATTTGTTGAATTTGTCGGAACCAAATTACGTTGAGATAGAGGAGACAAAATTTTCCGATGATTGGTTGAAGTTGATGAAAATAACCCAGGAGATAAATCAAAATCGTCATCGGAAAATAATGAGTTTTGGGAGAATGTATTTGACACTCGTGAAACCTTAGTCTCAGGAACATTCTCCTTTAAAGGAGACTTTTTCCTTTTTGTACCAGGCATTATGGAAAGAAGTGTACAAAAGTATCACAAAGGAAAAGAGTACCAAAATCAGCAAAACATAATAAATGAATCAACCCTGCAACAGGCGAGCCAAAACAACAGACCAAAACATAGCGAATTTGGCTGACTATTTTTACATGAGCGGCTTTCTCCAAGAGAGGCACCGCACAGCTAGTAGTAAAGAGGAGAGAGACAGCGAGAGGAGCACTGCTCAAAGTAGGCATGTATTTTTTTGTACGTGACGGACCCATAACACTGCTCTGCACTGCATTCGATCACTTTCCCGATCGAGTCATTACCGCACTGAACAATATTGTTTAATAAAAATGTAATTTGACATTTCCGATAGAATAATTAATAAATGCCACTGCTGGTCCCACTGCCGGCCGATGATAGATGATCTGTGTGGGATTAATCAATTGGATTACTGAGGGCCAATATTGAGCCAAGTCAAGCTGTTCGCAGCCAAGATGGTGTCTACCATTCGGTCAGTCTCGCATCAGGCCACACGGCACTACTCGCGTTCATTAAAATTCACATTGCGACCTCTAACGTTAAATTGGCTCCGTAGTGAGATTCCATGCTCGCTTTGCTTCTTATTCTAATGTCATCATTGGCCATCGTTGGCTATTATCAATTTTAATTTGATTCACAATTGAACCCAATGGACACTGTTTCCATTCGGTTCTTGACCATCGATCACAAGATTCAGTGCAAGAATGTAGAAACATCGAAATGGCCATGGATACCGGTCAATGTATTGGGTCGTGTTGAGTCGTCATTGTTGAGGCAAGCTTCGCCGGTGACAAGCTTGTCTCAAGTCTTGTTTTGTTGGCAAGTCAAACTCAGTCTGCAAAAGAAGTCATCCTGCACAGAGCATTGAGGCCAATTTCAATTTTGGCCTTTCTAATTCTCAGATCGAAACTTTGTTTCAGCGTTTGTTTGTTTGCTTTCAATTTGGCAGTCTGTACTTCGTGATTCGAATGTCGATTGCTTATCTTGCCGAGTGACTTTAGTCTTGCCTGGCAGACTCTCCATTTCAATTTGCCAATTCGTTCAATTCCCTTACCGAGCATCACAATTCTACTGTTCCCACCACCTCGCCGTATAGTCGGTAGAGCGTTTGTGTTGTGTGGATCGGATCAGACAGACAGAAAGGCAACTTCGCTAATCTGCCTTTGTTTGCACCGAATCTGGCGCATTGGCAGTTTGGCCGGTAATCTTTGCTTGATAAATGACCAAGTGTAATACATTTGTCCGTCCGATGATCGGCCACAGCATCAATAAATGACTGTCACTTTGGCCATACATTCGATCATAAATTCGATCACAACAAGCCATTACTGTCGGAGAATGATTTCTATTTTTAATTCACCATTTATTGGCTCATAAATTACCGAGTGCACACTCGTCGCCTATCGACTGAGAGCAGTCCAATGAGTGAGTGAATTGCCGTTTGGTTAATTAATTTGGTTGGCTCGCTTCTGGTGGCGACTTGCCCGAGAACCATCGAGTGAGGCCAGTGCCAGTGTCAGTGTGATCACTCTTGATGGCTTCCGTGCCAAATGGGGCCACTTAATTTGCAGTCAATTTAGTGTTATCTAATTTAAGTTTAATTTAATTAAGCTCAACAGCCAACAGCACCGAACAATTAGCAAGTGGTAATTGTTAATTGCACTCAGTCATGCCTATTTGTTACTGTACCAAATGACCAATTAATCGGGCCACTAGCGTGCCCACTGTCCTTTACCGATTCTCAATAGGTTCCACCCACATTGCCATCGAATTACGTTACATTAAACTTTTATTCCAACACATAAATTTCGAATTATCCACGAGAAGAAGTTTGCAATTTAAAATCTAATTTCGATAGATCTACTCTTTCGCTTGTACGGCACCCTCTCAACCAACCGTTTGGTAATCGAAAAGTTGAGAATTATTTCTGTTTCATCCGTCGCTTAAATGTTTTCACTAATACTGGCGTCAATGGAAGCCGACTGGGCAAGGACAGCAGCGAACAGTGTGGCCGAAGTGAGCATTGTAAATTGTTGAAACGTTCGAAGGCGCTCAAATGTTGAAATGGCACTTTAAGTTGTGTTATTGTTTTGCCCAAGAAGTGCGTCTCAACGTGAATCTGACCAGGCCCGATTGTTGCTCGAATCGAGCTCGAGTTGTGCTGATTGCACTCGATTGGATTAAGGACCCTTGTATAGTTAGATAGCATCGCATCGCACCAGTGACGAAGCGTCCAAATGGACAACTGTCGATGGGAGTGCTTGTTGGCATCGATTGGAACGGTCAGTGGCGCGCTCAACTCACTTAATGGCCGTAATGGCAATAACAATGCCCTGCCGTGTTATGCCACAGAAGGCGCTTTGATTATCGTTATTATGTATTGGCCTCACTCGCTCTATTACCCACGCCAGCAAGTGAACACCCAGCCAACCCGGACAAGCCATTCACTCGAATATGATGCTATTGCTGTCTTTCTGCCCATTACAATTCATAGATCGAATATATCAATTGGATAGCAATACCTTTGTAACTGAGCACACACAGTGGACACTCGCTGGACACAGATCTGCGATCGTCACAGCTGCACCAAGACATGTCTGCCACGCGGTAATAAGTTATTGGCGCACTGGACATCACTTGACTTACTGAACACATCGACTTGATTCGATTGGCCTGTGCTGTCACTCGTGCACTTTAAAGTGCTCTAATTCAATTGTTCAGACATCGATTGTCCTCTTGTGGGTCTTGTTCGGTTTGCAATTTGCTTTATGGTGCAGTCACTCAGTCACTCCACGATGGGCATTGTCTTTGGGTGCTCAATTATCGATGGTTCGGTCTAATCAAAGTCCTAATCCAACACTTTTGTATAATTGGATTCGTCGCTTTGCCTGGCAAGCCGGTGGGTCCATTTAGTAAAGCAAACAAGCCAATCGTAACGGTAAGCGAAGTGAGCTTTGAATAATTAACTCATTGCCCCCAGAAAGTAGTCGATTTCAGTGTCTAGAATTATTTACTCATTGTTGAGATGCTGACAACTGGGCCTGCTTAGGCCAATAATTATGCATTAAATAATATTATTAATTTATTAATTCCCCGCTTCATTGTCAATAAGTTTGATCTTGTCACAATTTTAATTAAACCCATACAATAAATGGGCCTAAACTGAAGCTTGGAAGATCTATGAGTAAAAGATTAGAAGTTGGAAGGAAAGCGTTTGTCTGCTGTTTTGGAGAACTAATTAATGAGTCAATTATGTGTGTTCATTGATCAGAGTACTCAGTTGACTAACTAATAACTTCTTCATATTTATGCTTTGGGGTTTAGGCTGCGAGGTGCCACTTCTGACACCGATCACTTGGTGGTCATTGTTGGCCGACAGTTCGCTATCGCTTTCGCTCGATTGGTCAATGCTGCCCGGGCACAATTCAAACAAACTAATCGATCCTCTCTATCCTCTCCGTCTCTGTTTACGTTTCAATTATGTCCAACAAAATGCCTGCGAGCTGTCACGAAAATGGCCGATCATTAGCCATTCATTTGGCCCTCTTAACACCAATCTGTCCATCTGTTTAGACGTTTTGGCACTTGGCAATTGTCTTGTGCACTCGCAGAGGCACTTTCCGTGTCAGTGTGATGGATTCAATTTAATTCGACTCAATTCGATTTTGACCAAACGGTGCACACAGCTCCTCACAATGGAGACAGCAATTAAAAGAGTTATCGCAAATGGTTGTGGAAATGGTCGTTGCCAGTCAATAACTAGTCTATTGCACCAATAAAGCAAACATCTCCCGATGGCTCTGTCCGGCTGTTCTGGCAGGCCAATAAAGTCATCAAAGCGGACAACAATTACTTCCAGCAGTGAGTCACTAACTAGATTGCCTCTAGTGACTGGCTAGGGACTGTATTGGGCCCTGGTGACCATTGCAATGTCCCCACTGGTGCTTGTCACCCGTCCTCTTAGATCCTTCCTGCCAGTGACATTGTCGTTAAAGGATGTGCACGCAGCCAATTAAAAGTTGCATTCCAATTGGCAATTGGCCATTGTGTTCGATCACCGCAGTGCCCAGTGCACTAGAATGCATTGGAGAGACCCAGTTTTACGTGTGCTGCATATGGCTTTATTGCCTCGGTCTCGCCAATTAATCCACAGACAGAGCGATCGCAATTGATGCGTTCAAAGGGGAGGCCAATAATCGATCGACTGATTAACTTGTGCCAATCGAGACCAGTGCGCGATCAATGGGCCTGATCACAATTGTTCCGAGACCGGGACAGGCTCGAATTAGTGCTCACTTGGTCGCGCGTAACGTTTCCTAATCACTGGACTGGCTGAATTGCATTAATTGCAATTAGATGACATTAGCCTGTCGCAATACATTCTTGTCTGCACTCATTTCCTTTAATATTCCGACCATGTTCTCTCGACAAATGTCTCACAACAAGCGAAAACATCAAGCCGGAACCGGAAAAGTTAGGCACGTGATTAGAGAAAATAAAAGGTTCGATTGTTGTTTGTTTGGTGGCGCAATTAGCGATTCATTGCGATCAAGCTAGAAATCGAACGGAATGACAGTTGAGTGAACAAACACAAGAATCGACCCGAGAGTGACAACCGAATTGACAGCAACAAGCAAACAAGCTCGCTTGACACCCCTTTTCTCCGTCTATATTGATTGTCAGTGGTGATCAATGGCGTTGGCACAAACAGCACTTAACCATTAGGTCTGGACATAACTCCGTTGGCACAACTGCAGACTTGTTTACGAGTAAGCTCTGTGGCCGTGCACATTTGAATTGTTTGCTTTGTCACACAGAGCAACGTGAGAAGTCGTCGCATTCATTTGTAGACTCAAAATTGACTTCTTGACAAGACAAGTGGCGAAATTGAATTTAAACTTAGGTGGAGACATTAGTGCCAAATTGAATTGGTCCAGCTTGGACAAGTACCGAGTGTGTTTGTTGCCGCATCTAATTTGGCCTAAACCATCGTATGCAAATCTCGGTGCCTTGTGTCATGTAGTGTTGTCCTGTGTACAATTGCTCACTCATCTCAATGTGTTTAACTTTTGGATTTGCATAAGTGCAATCACTTTATAGCACTTGCACCTCGCACTATCAGCGGAGATGTTCTCATGGACCAACACCGGTGCTACACAGACTGAGTTAAATCGGAGATTAAAAGTAATTAGATTTGCAGAAACTCTCTTACTCTGTCCCATCTGTGGCTGGTGCCATTCTTGACGGCCACTTGGCCTGACTGAGTCATCGAATTTGCAATACACTCGGTTAATTCGGTGTGGCCAAATGTGTCAATCGGTCCTAGAACAGTTCGAGGCCAGATGTGCCAGAACGGACTGGTCGCATTCGCTTGTTATCGCACCAAGTCGAACTCACTTGTCAAAGGTCGGGTTGCAGCAGGACTGAGCCGATTCACTCGACTGAAGCCAATTGGGTGACTGTGGTCGAGTCAGCAATTCTCTCGCTCCACTTGTGTCTGGTCTTTATTAAGTGGTCTCACTGTGCAGCATAGCATCTCGCCGGATTTGTTTGTTTTATTGTGCCTAATGCGTTCAATCAATGGACGTATACGGATGAAGATCACTGACAGTGTGGTCACTCTGTGAATTGTGATGTGTACGTATGTCTGGTCAGTCACATGCTAGGCACAAGACGAAGATAACTTTGCAAAGCATTCTATTGAATGCATAATGATAAATTGATTTGGTCACTGTCCCGAGCAGACACTAGATTTGCACTAATTCCTATTTGATTTTCGGTCATTCTGGAGTTGCTTGGTCATTGTATAAATTGGCGATTTATTTGCCCACTGCTTTCACTGGCTCCAATCTCGGTGATCGATGCGACTTGCATTGGGATCACATCAGTCCGACTCCAATTGGAAAGTGACTTAGATTGATCACTGCTTGGCTGATCACATCTTGATGGATTGCGCTTGACTTTGCTAGCCGGGCCATTTCACTTTGCATCCTTGCTTCCTGCACCACTGGAGATTGTCTCGAGATGCACTTTCAGTTGCTCGAACAAGCTGCAAATGAAGCGATCACTGATTGTTTCGCCAGTCCAAGTGTACAGTGCTTTCAGGAGCTGGAGTCGGCTTGATTGGCCAATTGGCCTTGTCACTAGCCACTGCACCACTCGAAAACTAGACCTCTCGTCACGACACAGCAGCAGGCGCCAGTCTGTCAAATCCAATTACCTACAGTTCCAGTACCATCACCACACTCATTATCGCTCAATAAAGCCAACTGTCAGACCGAGTTAGTTCAAATTGCGTTTTATTGGTTCAGTTTGTCACTCCCCCGGCAGTGATCCGTTCGGTCACTGGTCAACTCGCAAGTGGCAAGACCGCGAGCACTGAGCTTGCCTTATGCAATCAAGTGCAATCTCGTTCAGTAGTCATCATAGCCCGCGGATATACCACCGACCCGGTGGCACAGAGCAATAACCAAGAAATAAATTTTAATCATTTTCGAATTAGTGAAAGCCAGCTCCGTGTGTCCCACGGTGATCGAACAGTTACAGCGCTGACCAGTCCGAAGGCAAAAGCGGTAATGTGGTCAGAGAGCCAATTCGGTGAAGGGCTCCGATCGAGCATCTGTCTCAAGAACCTCAATTTGATTATTATCTTCCAAACATTGACTAGCTTTGTTGGGGTTTTGTATGGCGCCATAGAATGTTCTCAGTGCAATTATTATTATATTTTAATGAGCACTTTTGATCCGACAAACTTTACAGTGGCCATTATTGGCGCATTGTGCTTTGCACGTTGCATTCACGTTGGCTCGGTTGCCATTGTATGCTTTGTTCTTTTGTCTGCAATGTTAATCGCAATCATAACAACACAATACTGTACCGTTCCATGCTAATAATAATTGCAATCGCACTCTACAGTGAGCAACACATAATGAAACTAATCACTCAGTTGCCTCCACAGCCCCACTCGGGCTCAATTCACCACTTGGGGCTGTTTTATGTCGGTCAGACTTCACCCAAATCGAGAATTTCCTCCAGCACTCTACAACGAAAAAGTTTAATAACTTGTTTAAAGTTGTTCCCTCCGAGCAGACAAGGGATTTATGCCACCAATTGTCTAGGTCTAATCCGCCACCATGGAACCGAGTCTAATTGGCGCTTGGAGAGGATTGCCAACTTACCACCGATCCAAACAGAGTTGAGTCAACTAAATTCCGAACCAAAAGTTCAATTTGCCCCGTTTGGTTATTAATTCAATTAAAAAGTGTTCATTTCCATGAAAGGTCGTTTTCCTATCCTGAGCGGATTCATTAGGTATAGGCCATATCGGTCTATTGGTGCCGAGCCAATCTAAACTGAGTGTTTAATTTAATTGATTAAATTAATGCAACGCTCCAACGAAGCAGCCATTGGGAAAGTCAATTAAGAGCAGAATTGTACTTAACCGATTGAATTGTCTTAATGCTAAGTGACATGATAAGTGTGTGCCGCCAAGTGCCGCTTTCTCAATTTGGCCCGAGTGCGGCTCGGTCTGGGAGTGATTACCCTGCGAGTCAAACACAAATCTTTACAAATGGCACTGGTAAAGTCCTCGACAGCAGTCAAGCCAGTCAGCCTTGGCCTGCTAGCTTTTTATTTTCTTCTTCTCCACTCTTTTGGCTCACTGGCTCGGAAGAATTGAAGCAGAATAGCTCGGCACGGTGCTGAATGCGAATGACGCCGAGCAATGCCAACCGCCGACCAAAGAAGCCAACCTAAGAAGATGAATGTAGCCAGTCAAGTTAAATGATCGTAGCGCCCAGTTTTGCCTTCTAATCTCTCAGCCTGTCCCAATGCCTGTCATTATTACGGTTATCATTATCAAGTGACACTGGCAATTAGAAATGGCCAAATGCGTGATAATATATTTATTTATTTTCAGAGGGTGCTTCACTTCTTAATTTGAATGCCATTGGCGCGGAATGAATGTCCTTTCGAGTAGCGGTCATTATCCCTGAGACCGACCTGCAGCTATCTCGATGGCCCTAAATTGCCTATCGCTCTTTATTCGCTCGTCATCCAGTGCCCTATTTGTCATCTCAGTGTCATCCTCAAATTATGTCATCCATGCGGAACAGTACCTTCCAATGGCGTGTCTATTCTTGATCCGTTGCATTTTTCCTCTATTGGCCAGTTAATCCCGACACTTTGTATGTTCCATTTAGAGCACTTGGCCAAGATTAATACAGAGAACCAAGTTTGCAGACTTAGTGGACGGTAAATCGGCTTGGTTCTAATTCGGCAAGTGGACACTGTTTGCTCATCCCGCCTAGTTCGATTGTCACCGAAGGACGGATTGGCTGGATGTCTTACCTCGGCAGAGCAAGTCCGTGTCACAAAGTGTCTAAATGGCTTTGACACTTTTGTCTTTACGGCTGCCTGCCTGTTCCCATTTAGTGTGTTCAAAGTCAATATTTGCTTTTACTTACCCATTTCTTGCCAATCTGGCAGTGCTTCACCTCCTCGGCATGCTCAGCATCGATGCACCATGTTTAGCGAACTGCAAACTCTTTCATTTCAATCTGTCTGTCTGGCTCCATTTGACATTTCTATTTGGAATTTATTAGAAAACATTTGTCCCGTTCTTTGTTCTATTTGTCTTCGTGCCGGGTTCTCGTCTCCCTCTCCGGACCAAACCCAATCGAATGTCTTACTGTCACATGGTGAAAAGTAGCCATGTCCCACTAACAATTAAACTATCCCTGGCTTAGACCGTTCAATTTCCGATGGGCCTAGCCAGGAAGAGATTTCCATTCCTGTTCGATAGCAAATGTGGCTCTAGGTGACTCGACCACTGCTCTGAATTGAGCGAGAACCAGTGGCGCTGCGTATCTTTGCGATGGCTGTCCAAAGGCACGTTTCCTCTGGTTCGATTAGTTTTGTTTGATTTGGCTCCAATTGGCAGACACGCACAGGCGAGAGAACAGCCAACCAGACCGACAGAGACAAATAGTCTCTCGGGCAGCGATGCCATTTGAGTGTAATGTTCACTGTGGATTGATCCATTGCGATCACTGGCAGAGGTGCAAATTGGCGGTTGCCTTCCATGCGATAACTCTGCTTCGAGTGCTCTTCAACGTTGGCTAAATGAAATCACGCAAAGAGAAAACCATTGAGAAACACTCTCCGCAGTCTATTCAAATCATCTGACCACTGTGTCGATGATTGGCACGGACTGTGTCGGCCAGTGGCGTAATAAGATTACATTATTACGTGTCTAATCAAGCCACACACCAACGACGTGCCATTTGACACTTACATAGAAAAAGAAATTTGCGTGAAATAAGCCAAAAGATGGCTCGACTGACTCCATCTAGATACGTCCAGATGAGACAATTCGTGCTACATTTATTCAATTGTACTATTTGAACAAATATAAATAACAATTGCTGTCATTTTCGAAATGACATAGCAAATCAAAAAAATCTAACACGTCAATATGCACTCTGTAATAGTAAATTCATAAAATATTGGATGGAAACAGAATCAGAGCTGAGCTAAATATTGATAATGGTCCATGCACAGTCGATGCAATTCCGGATAATCTGAGACTTGCTCAATCAATGCTTGCACGAACAATTTCCTGTAAAGAAATGATTATTAACATCAACATTAACAAATTAAAATTTGAAGAATTTGTTTAAATTAACTTGATTAATTTGTATTAAACAAACATACCAAAAAATAAATAAAAAGCAGTTTATCATTGGAGGCTTGATATTGCTTGAAAATAGTAGCCAAAATTCGATAGCCATACTATGATAAAATGAGTTATCATTCAATTATAAACATTCAGTTCCATACCTTGTTATGAGTAATTACATGGAAATCATCAATTGCAGCAGCAATGTAGATCAGATTGCGAGTCTGTTCAATTCGAGCAAGAGCTTTGAGCAGCATGCTTGCATAGCTATTTTTCGATGTTTTCTCAGCATCCAGTACAAACTTTAGATAATTAGAACCTTTCACAAAAGAACTGAGAAGGACAACCAATTGGCTCTCTTCTCGCAATTGAAATAAACTTCGGTAAACTAGCAATAAGCCTTTGTTGATATTTAGTAATTCATAGTCTACCTCGGAGTCAATTCGCTTCAATGTGGGCATATTACGCTTGATCAATATAAAGTATGTGCCTTCTTCTTTGTTAGCGTTGTTAATCGGTTTAACGAGGCCCTTAAAAAGCTTTTCACAAAGTTGAATTCGTTTTTCTCGATGAACTTGAATGACTCTTTCCGGTAAGATAGGCATTCTTTTGTCTTCGTCTTCAATATTCAACAAACATTCATAAAGTCTTTCAATTATCATTAGATAACTACTGCTAGTGTCAAGCTTTAAAACAGAAGCTTTTTCAGGATTAATATCTAGCAGTTTTCGAGGACACTTTGTATTGAGTACTTGAATCTTGCCAAGTGTATTGTCAAATTGAATATATTTTGGTTTGTCTTCTTCAACTTTGGCTAATTCAGGCAAAACAATTAGTGGTTCAGATTGAATCATTAAATCAATCTCGACATCATCAATATTTTTGTTGTGTTGTTTCGCTAAGTTCTGGCGGCGATCTAAAATAGCTTGTTTTACTTTAAAATTTACTTCATAATAATCCTCAACGTATGGGTCATTAACTTTGCATTGTAGTCGAAAAATTTTCACTAACCAATCCTTTTCTTTTTGAGTCATAAAACCTGCAAATTTATCATGATTTCGAGCATTCAAGAAATTATTCATATGAGAAGGATAAAATCTCTGGGCTTGAGCTGGAGTAATAATTCTACTAATAATTCGCTGTTGTTCTTGTTGTACTATTGGATCTAGAACCAAAGGTGTGGACGATGGCGACAATTTTACTTCAGCAGCAGGTATCATAGGTATAGGTGACGGTCGCACCGTTGGAAGCTGGCTTAAGTTGGCTAATGCATTGGCCATTGCATTGGCCATAGCCATTTGAGATTGAAGAGAATCAGGGCTCTTCTGAGTAGGCAATTTGGGGATATAAGTATGGGGAGCTGAAACAGAAGATTTAGCTTCAACTGAATTAGTTCCAGGAAGATTAAATTTAGAGCCGAGCCCGGGAGGAGGAGGTACAATCTTGTTTGCTGATGGTGGTGAAGGAAGTGTCATTTTAGCCAATGACATTGCTGCTATTTCCATTATGTTCGGCGGCATCTTTCCTGGAACATATGTCTGAACTTGTGACGAATTAGAGTTATTTTTAATATTCGATGAGTTATTAAAAGAATTGCTAGGTGCCGATTTAGTAGTTGTTTCACTTTTTGGCGTAGTGTCCAATAATTGAGCTTCTAAGTCTTCAAGTCGGATAACCTTTGTTTTAGATATATCGTTATTACTTGTTTCAATAGAATCATTGTGACCGTTTAAAGTTATATTCCTTTCCAATTCTTCAAGGGTTAATATCTTTAATTCATTTAGAGTAAAATTTGCTTGAGAATCATTAACTAAATGTTGGCTATTTAATTCTGGTGACAAAGGACGCCATACACTAGACATAAACGGATCATCGAAAGGCAAAATACTTGGCGATGGTGGTCGCAGTGATTCAAGATTGATAGATTTCTTGTCAACTTTAGAAGTAGATTTCAAGTTATTTGACTCATTTTGAACATATTCATAACTGGCAAAGTCAGGACAAATATCATCATCGTCATCATATAAATCATCATCAAGAATGAAATTAGAGATACTTTTCTTAACAATATCTTCACACTGGGGAAATACATCATCAATCAGCTGACCGGGAGCTTTCTTGCTTGAATGGGCGAGATTAAGGAAACTCTCAATGTTTGATACGTGAGAAGTGCCACTTTGTGAATGCTTTTGCTCTTCATTTTTTTCACTAGATTGGCCGTCACTTGGAACTACAAAAGAAGCCAATTTTTCGTGAGCATCTTCCCAATCATCAGCAAGATCACACCCGAATGTTTCATCGTTCAATTCATCAATTTCGTCTTGTTCATTACTTGGAAGATTCAGATTCAACAACTGACTCATTGTAATATTAGGAAATATTCAAATCTAAAAAGAAAAAATAATAAGTGTTTGTTGAAAGGCAATATTTTAAAAATAATTACATTAATTGGATAAATGAAATGGGATGTTTGAGAAAAAGTGCTCAACATATTGCTCACTGTCTTTCAAATGAGAACATCTTTAATACCACTAAAATGGCTGGAAAATCTAAAATGGAGAGAATAGTGAAAAATTGATTGCAAACACGATAAATGAAGCAAATCAAAGCAGAACACAAAGAATCGATGCCGAAACAAGTCGCACAAACGTGAGACCGTCTTGAATGCTACGTCTCTCCATAGAGGACGTAACTTCGGTATAGCCACACGCTCATGTGTCAGAGCCCACTTGGAGTTATAACGATCAGTGGATTCTACTGTTCAGTGGAGTTTCTATTATTGGCACCTCTGGTGATCTTTCGGTGCACATTTGTGCAAACCACATTGAGGTGAACATCGATGACTGACCAATTGACATTTGACTTGATACGTCAAAAATATCTGAAGCTTGCACCGATTGAGTCCAACATTGACCCTGCTTGGTCAATGTTATTTATATCAATCTAATCAATATGCATTTCATGAAATTTGATTTGTCAGATTATCAGTAGAGTCAAAGAATTATCGAAATGTTGCATCATGATGACGAGACTATTTGAACAAATTCAGTTCAAGCGACTATTACAACCAGATTTAGGCTGTTAGCGTCATGATCAAGCGAACTTTCTGCGCGGTGAGAGCGGCAACACTGGGAGCTATAGAAATATTAATGCTATAGCACCAGTGGCTTTCATTCATTTATAGATCGATACTTTCACCGATCTGGTCATCAAGTGCAAGATGTGACCACTTGTGGCCTGATTTCATCCGTCCTATGCTAGTCAAGCAATGTAGCCAATCCATGTGATCTAATCAGTCGACTATCAATCGACTATCTGCCTTTTTCTAATCATCAATCGATAACTGGCCAGTGACGCAATATTCTGCACATTGAATTGAGGAGCTTCCAATCACGTCATTTCCAAGCTTACCTTTGACCTTTACTTATGTTCTACTTCTATGTGAAATTATCCGAACCTGTCATCTGTCAATCTTTTTTGTGCTTATCTGCCGCCTTTTGTTTTCGCCAATTGGCCATGTTTAATTATATCTTTCACGTCAGTTAGATTACAAGGTCAACCAGCGAAATTTTTCTCGATCTTTCTGGCGTTTTCGCAATGCGTGTTCATCACTTACTCTTACCGTTTGCATCCCCTTGAGGTTTCACCAATTCATGATTATCATCGACACTCCTATTCCTTTCCAATTGTGTTCCCTAGGATAATATAAGTTCCATTATTTTATTTATCTATTATATGTTACTTAATTACTATCAGAATCATGAATAAATACAATTCCGAACTTGTGAACTTTGAAGAAGTTCAAAAACCGCAATTTCCGTAAGTGATTGAAATTTACACTAACTTTTGTGTAATAATTTGGAATATCTTTCAGCTTATTGCCTAAGATTATTAACGGTGGCATAGCTGGCATAATCGGTGTGACATGCGTCTTTCCCATTGATTTAGGTTTGTTGACATTTACTATATCATTAATGGAAATATGCTCTTTGTTTTTTAGTCAAGACTAGGCTTCAATCGCAAAGCCTGAAGCCAAATACTGTGCCCCAATACAGTTCAATGTAACTTTAAATTATTGTTTAAATATTTGAATAACATTTTGTTTGGAATAACAAGGTTGGACTGTTTTCGAAAGACATTCAGAAATGAAGGATTTCTTGGCATGTACCGAGGATCTGCAGTAAACATTCTACTAATTACTCCGGAAAAAGCAATTAAACTTACCGCAAATGATTTTTTCCGTCATCAACTTTCTGATGAAAATAGGTATTTTTCTAAAGTTTGGTTTTTAAATTTACCTTTTATTTGTTTACTTAGTAACATAACACTTCCTCGTGAGATGATATCTGGTGGCCTTGCTGGCTTATTTCAAATTATCATCACAACACCAATGGAGCTACTTAAAATTCAATTACAAGATGCCGGCCGAGTACGATCTATCGGCAATAATCAAGTTCGTGCTTCGGCAACTTCAATCGCATTAAACTTAATTAGGTCCAAAGGAATCTTGGGACTTTATAAAGGAACAACAGCGACCATGTTTCGCGATGTATCATTTTCGGTATTGTACTTTCCACTATTTGCAAATTTGAACAGTCTGGGACCAAAACGAAAAGATAGCGATGAATCAGTATTTTGGGCATCTTTCCTAGCTGGATGCGCTGCTGGCTCTATTTCGGCAGTTGCAGTGAATCCAATTGACGTAGTGAAAACTCGACTTCAGACATTAAAACGAGCTGAAGGCGAACAACACTATTCCGGCATTCGAGACGCATTTGTACGCATTTTCCGTGATGAAGGGATCAAAGCATTCTTCAAAGGAGCCATGTGTCGAGTGATGGTGATTGCCCCGCTGTTTGGTGAGTCGATTGTCACTTTTAATTGTTTCTTCATTATACCATTGGTACTAACCACTCGTATTTTGGTTCTATTTAGGTATTGCTCAAACGGTTTACTATCTTGGAGTTGCAGAGTTTTGCTTGAATCGTCTTGGCATGAAAAGGCCTAATGACGCTGTTTCGATTTGTGAATCACCAAACAGCAATAAACTCTAAATGGCAGTCTGACAGTAAGTTGATTTGTGCTTCAAATTTGTTGGCCTTTGTTTGCTGTCAATCGTTGGTTCCACTACCTTTGGTTGACTTGTTCTAATTTATTCTATTTGTTGTTGTTGTTGGCTTTGTAACACTTTCAATCTGACCATTCTAACATTTCTAACAATTCCTTTCCTGACTGTAGAAGTGCGCTAGTAATATTGAGTGTGAAATAAATGTCCTTCGAACAAACTCGTCTCTTGATTGATTTGCCTTCGATTTCACCGAAATAGAGCGATCTAGTGATTTGTCTATTTCGGAGTTGCGAAGTGAACTTGTTGGGCTATTTGATGAAGTGATTAAATTTGCCAAATAAGTGGATATATATCCGATTGTCTTATGGAGGTGTCGTTTGCAATTGGGCAATGTGGTCAAGATTAATTTGAATTTGCCCGATCGATCCAACTTGGTCGAGTTTTATTGAAAGCACTGCGTATTAAGGGATAGGTAAACAGAAATACGATTTGCTTCCCTTTTGACAGCTTCAAAGGGCAAGTGGTGTCAGTGATTGGCGATTAGCTCTCGTCAGTCTCTCGCAGGTCCAATTTGGGCATATATTGGTCATTTATCTTCGTATCACTCTACACAAACTCGGTCTCAATCCAATTTTCCCGAATTCGTTAGACAGACCGCACATCAAGGTTGATTAGTAATGCCGCCACCGCTGACCACGATCCGATCCCACCAAGTGATGCGGTGAATGATCAGTGGCCATTTGATGATTTATTAGCGAACTAATTGAATCAATTCAAATGTCAATTTGTGGTGCAGTCCAAGTGGCCAATCGGAATCGATGTTCTTACTGCATATCGAATAGAAATGGCATTGCGTTATTTGTCTGTCGCTGTGACGGGATCAAGGCTTCTTCCTTCTGACAGCCATCTCTAATGGTCTCTGTGATTCAGGCGCGTAGGTGTAATTTATGGATTTGGTTTAATTTTGATCTCTCGTGCTACCATTAATAGCAATCATGCACGTTATTATTAATATTTATCAAGTGAGACCAACGCGCACTCGTGGTGACTAATTGACTAATTCGCTGGCAGTTGTCAGTTCAATTGGCCACATTGACGCACAACCGATTGTGTAATGCAATAATAGCCTCTTGAGTGACCATTGTGGCTCGTTCCGTGCGAAGGTGTTTCCTTTCGCCTCAAGTGACCATCGAGCAGCACTAGCAAATTTGTTGCCGTCTATTCGATAATTGCAATCTAGTCCAATTCTTAGTTGATCTAATGCAAACGAGACTAGAGCATTCACAGTGGTTAATTGCTCTGTTCAGTCAAGTGCACGGCAACCATTCCAAGTCACCTAGACAAGCCTTTGGCTAAATATAGTGTTGATGCACTTCGGACACTTCGGAATTGGAGATTTGTTGCGCCATCACAGACAACCACTTGACTGCAAGGCACATTACATGCATTGGTCGAATTGGTCGCACGCAGCAATTAATGTCAAGGCAATGTCCAATTGACGACTTCAGTCTTGAGTGACACTGCATGGTTATGTGTTGTGTGTTGTTCTTTCCTGTCAATGGGACAATCACCGCTACTCACATGCTACTAGCATATCGTTTGTTTGTTTAGGTAGAGGTTTATCGAGGTAGATTTGATTAGGTGCACCTCTGTATGTGGCTTTGCAACGTATTGCAAGTTGCTATTTGGCCAAGCACTTGTCTACATTGGGCTTGGCACAAGTGCCCTGCTGGGTCCATATTGACAAGACTTGTGGACCTCACGATGACTAGTCGGATGGAGCGAGCCGACAAGTGCTTGTCATCGAGCCAAAATGGGATCAATGTCAAACACATCCTCGTCATGCGGCATAATGGTCTGCGGCATTGCCTAACTGCGATATCGACACAAATGTAGATGTATGCCAACACGGAGGAGGGATGATCGAGCAAACGAATCGAATGGAGACACGCGGTGGCAATTTGTGTGAGGAGAGGGATTAGACAACCAAGTGGCAACGATCACTTTCTACTTCATTCGTGCTCGTCTCGGTGACTTCACTCGCACCTCGAATTCGGCAACATTGTCGTCGATTTCACCGATCGACCAATCAGGCCTGACACCAATCGAGTCAACCATTGTACCTAGCCGACTTTTGGTCATTCGTTTCGTGATCCCTTAGGTGACATAGTGATCATCAACAAACCCAGCAAAGTGTTCAAAAGATGAGACTTCAGTTTGTTCCGTTTCCTGTTCCGTGTATTACTTCTTACTTGCAAGTACACCACAAACGATATCGCACTAGCTGGTAAGTCATAGGCACGGCAATCGTGTTGTCTTTGTGCAGTTGCCGTTGTCAGTGGCGCATGTGTCTGATTGTCGCTTTCCACGACCGTCACCAAGTCGATGTGTTCCTCACAAATTCCTAATCGACGCACCATTGTGACCAAAATAAACCCGATGTCTTTAACCGGCGATTGTCAGAGGAATCTGAGCAATGAACTGCTGCAGCAATCTTTCTGTGAACAAAGTGCTTTGCAAACGAACATCATGGCGCCAAAAAAGAAAATGCGCCGTAGTGTGTTTAATCCAAAACAGACCAGTCTACGACGTCAGGCCTCGGTCAGTTTGGAAAGTGTCCACCTGGAGGAATCCGATTTAGACGATACTGAGGATGAGTGCCTCGATCAGTCGACCGATTCTAAAGATCTCAGTGAGATTTATCGCCAATATCGACTTGAATGTGAGCAACTTGTTCTATCTTCGACGGCATTGGACAAAGAGGTAATGCAATACATTCGCTTTGTGTTTATCTCAATGACATGTGCTAAATCTACTTATAGCAGTACATCTCAGCCCTGGAAAGCCTGGTTAGAGACTTGATTGAGCAAAACCAGTGCTTAGTGGACAGCATCTCCGAGATCAAACACGAGTCTGCACTTCGTGTGAAAGAAATGCAACGAAGGCTTCAGAAAAGTGCTTCTCGTACTGAAGAAGTAATGCTCGCCCTAGCTTCCCACGAGCTTTACTTGAAGCAGTTCGTGGATCAACACTGTTGCTGCTGTTGTGGGTGTGACACAAGACTGATGCAATTCAAATTGTGTCACCGTGACCAGTGTGAACGCGACCACGACCAGTTCAACACATTCCCCAATCAATGTCGTTCGTACGGACACGAATGGCATTCGATAGTCAATAATACCTCCAACTGGTTTGCCAACAAACGATTTTCCAAATCGGACTGCCTACACAATCTATCAAGCGAAATTCGGTTCACAAACTTAGTTAATAAAATTGATGAGCGAATTCACCATCTTGAAGTTGAGAATGATGAAATCAAACAAGAGAATGGAATGATTCGTGAATTGAACTCAATGCTAAGTGGCAGGAAAGAAGCGCAAATGACAGTTGACAATTGTCGAAATGAAATGACCATCTTAGAGCGCCTTTATCCCATCACATCACATTCGGTCAACCTCAATCTCTCCTCTAAAGCCAGAAAAGATATCGATTCGGTAGAGTTGAACGAAGACCTCATTACCTTCCTTGGTGAATCAGGACAAGTGGACATGTTTTCTAGCTATTTAACCGACAGTCTCGAGTTGCGTGATGGTTTGGACAGCTGTGGCGGAAGTAGATCTGACTCCTTAAATGGTCGACTAGATAACGACAGTGGATGCAGCACCGATTTGATTCCTTCCCAGACGGACATGAACTCATTGATCATGTCCGATTGCGAGGAAGATTGTGAGGACTTGGTTCGATCAATTCTGAGCAATTTTCAATTGCAAACCGACAAAGATATAGACAGTTCCATTCAGCCCTCAAGTGATCTGAATGAACTAAATTGCCTTCGTGCCAAACTCACTTTGGCAGAACGACTTGTACCGAAACTGTACAACAAACTGTTGTACTACCTGGTGCAACGAAACATGTTGCTTCGGCAGTTTCAGCAAGAGAATCGTGCTCGGCAAAAGTGCAAATTAGAATTGTCGACATTGGCAGACTGTGTTACACTCGGTTTAAAAGACATCGAATTCAACACAAAAACAATCAAGCAAATTCAAATTGCATCCTCATCCTCACTCTTTTGATCGAACCCTTCGTACCTATTGACCATTTTGTGTATTTATTTGTCTTGTTAGCACAGAAAATAACTGTAATAAACATTTTAACAAAAATGAAGCGATTGTTTGATATCAAACATTAACACTGGTTTCGCTTCTATGTGGTGGAATTTAATTCCAACAAATTATTGATGGCTCTATCTAAATTTCCCCGCTCCGTAGTAAATACTGACTTGATAACATCCACTTCGATTTTTGGGAACATCTCTTGTAGTGTCTTGATGTCTTCATCGCGAATTGGATTTACAGGAGGAAGAAGGTTGGTTGCCGGTTCCTCACTTTGGTGGACAACAACTGGCTGGTTGACAAAATGTGTTCCCGTGTAGACGAACGGAATTGGGTTCGGGTAAATAGTGTTGGCCACGATTTGGTTGGTAGCGGGCAATGTGCTTGAGGTGATTGGCTTGAATGATAAAAATAGATTAAATTTCATTTGATTATATTGACAAGAATACCTTAAGTGAAAAAGCCATCAAAACAATTCCTTCTTTGTCTTCTCCTTGCTTTCCGGAAAGAACAATGCTTTCCTCAAAAGTATTTTGCATCGAATCTTCACTAAAGTTAAGATACTGCTGAGGGATCTTGAAGGAAGCGTACGCAATTAGATCATCCGAAGTGAGCAAACATTCGTCGTATATTTCTATGGACAAAGTGTCCACTTCAAGTGGCAAATAACTGAATGAATCAAAAATCATTTTGGTCAGCATTATCAGAGAATCACAAACAATTCTATGTATATTTATTTACCTTCTTATAGATTCGTTCCATTTAGGGTTTTTACCTCCTTTGTGACTAAGGAATAAATTTAATATCAAAACAAAATCAGATTAGTAAACTACCTTGTTTTGGTCTCAAAAATAGTATTTCCAATCTTCAAACGCATGTATGGATTCATATTGACTAATCCATAGTTTTTGGTAAGTCTTGCCTCGATGCAAGTGACTACAAGTTGTGCCTGATATTGAGAAGCCCATTGAGCACGACGTTGGGCTTGGTGGTCATATTGTTGTTGTAAAGATGCGGCCAACTGTTCGTCAATCTCAAGTTGACTTCGATCAGAGCTTGACGTTGGTGTTGGTGAAGAAATGCGAAGAAAATCCTCAGGCAGTTGTCCTACCAAAATGGTCTGACCATGGAAAGTTCGTAGATTGGTGCTTGTAGCCGAAGTCGGTGCCTTAGACAAATACCTCTCTTTGGGTAAAGTGCTCATCTTGGTAGTTTGTGATGGAACGCAATCGAGCAATTTGGCAGTTACACAACTGATGATTCATACGATGTAAACAAACTGTGGTAGTGTTGCTTGCCAGTGCGTGATTACCGTTCTCCAGTAGAGTTCAATCGATAATAATCTCCGAACGAGCAGAAATAGGCACTCATTCAATGCAGGTTGTCAGTAGCTTGTCACTTGGATGGATCTTCTGATACCGATCTACAATGTAGATTCTACATGAACATAATAGTACGGTACTCAATGCAATCATGTATCAACTAATCTCCGTCTAAGACCATTCATCAAATACGTACACCGCTCAAAATGATTCACTTCTGCGTGATATCAACAAAGTTGTCTCAGTAAACTGCTATATACTGCCGATACATTTGCATTGTAAAACATCAAATCAATTGTAATTAGATCGTAATTAATGAAAACAAATACTATATTTAAACAGTTTGAATTTTCTTTTCAAAATATAAAACATTTTTGATTTAATTATTTATTGTAATTGTCATTATCACTATAATTTACACACTACAAGGCTTTAAAGAAACCACACGCGTGGAAAAAATGATGTTCGGCTTGTAGTCCAAAGCAGCAAATTGAAACAGATTCACGGCTTGGGTCGTTTCTTACCAACATCGTACATGATGAACATTGGGGGACCAAAAATTCCAACCATAAAGGCTACATAAACAGTAACTTTTTCGGCAAATGGAATTGGTTTGACACCAGGAGCATTCACTGCCATGTAGCGAAGGTAATGAGGATAAAGAGTTCGTCGAGTTTGAAGACTAACATTCTGGTTGGCCACGAGGCGAGCCAAAGCCTGGGAAACGCGTGGGACCACCATGATTCAAGTGAAGTGATCTCTACTAGCAAAAAGATCAGAGGTAAACAGAAAACAAACCAATGAAATGAAATCAAGAAATGCTTTCTGCAAAAGCTAACCTTGCTAAACACTTGTGCCCTTTTAGGTGTACTGTGCAGGCCAATTCAAAGAGGACGTAATAAAACATATGATGTGGTTGTTTTGTTTGTTGTGTGTCAAAGTTATCAATTACAATTTGACTATTAATATATAGGAAACTTTAAAAAAGCCATTTTGATTAAAATGACCAGTAAAGCAGTCAACCAAATCAGGGGTCACCTTAAAAGACCGATTAGCTGAGAGCAGTAACGGTGTCGATGGATGAGTCCTATATTTACTCTATATCGCTGTGTGCAGTGGAGTGAGTTGAATCAATAACGCTGACATCGAGTGGATACTCATAACGCCCTACTTGCCAGTGTCTCTCACTATTTGTTGTCCTCTAGTTTCCCAACTAGGTCCTCGTTTTCTTGTTTGACTTCTTTTCGCTAAAACATCAATCATGGCGTTGGGAGATAATGAAGTGCAAAAGCAGGTAATTAATGACTATTTCAATTGTGTTCCGTCACTTTGATAAAAAAAAATGATCACCTAATTGAATTAATAATGTTTTTTTTGTCCACAGATCAAACACATGGTGGCTTTCATCGAACAAGAGGCCAATGAAAAAGCTGAAGAGATTGAGGCAAAAGCTGAGGAAGAATTTAACATCGAAAAAGGTCGTCTGGTTCAAGAACAACGACTCAAAATAATTGAATTTTATGAGAAAAAAGAAAAGCAGGTTGAACTTAAGCGACGAATGTTAGTGATGTTATTTCATATTATTATATTAAGTAATAACATATTATTTATTTTCAGCTATAATTCTCATTTACAAAATCAAGCTCGACTGAAAGCACTTAAGAAGCGTGAAGATTTGATCAAAAATGTTCTCGATGAGGGTCGTCAGAAATTGACTGAAGTCGCCAAAGACATTGACTTGTATCAGAAAGTGTTACAAAAGCTCATCGCACAAAGCATTTTTCGTCTACTTGAAAAGGAGGTTGTTATTCGGTGCCGCAAGCAAGATCTTGGTCTAGTGGAAAACGCTCTCGAGTCAGTAAAAAGTGAATACAAAGATGCCACAAAGAAAGAAGTCATCATTAAGATCGACAAAGAACAATTTCTTTCACCTGATATGTAAGTTATATTTTTATTTTTGAAGGGCTTTCGATCTAATTAATCTTTTTAGCTGTGGTGGTGTAGAAGTATTTGCCCAATATGGAAAAATCAAAGTGACCAACACTTTGGAGAGCCGTCTCGATTTGATCAGCGAGCAACTTTTGCCCGAAGTTCGTGTTGCTCTCTTCAAACGTAATCCTAACCGAAAATTCGATGATTAAGGAAGCCATCTTTCATCACGTTCCATATTCTAGGCATTATTCAACTAATTATTGGGACAATTTTATCTTGTTTGTAAATGTTTATTATTGTTTGATTGCATTCCATTAATTCATATTGATTACTCTGGATGGCTCATACCTATTAGACAACGCTAGTCTAGAATCATGCATAAACACCAATCTAAGAATAGCTCAAATGATTGGTCCGATGTGAGCGACACTACTTGTGTCAATTGTGTGAACTCATAGAATTTAACCAAGATTTTATTAATTATTAATTATTAATAACAAGCTAATTACCATTTTGATTTTGTATCGCTCGAATAAGGTCAAGGAAGAACTGATCAACCTTGGTATTTTGTTGAAGAATCAAACTTTTCGAGCAGTCGTTCTCTTCAGTTTGGTTCGATAGATTAATTAGTTGGAGCTTATCAACGATGTCTTCTATCACTGGCCATGGCAAATTCCCAGGTAAGCCATTCAATATGTGTTGCAATTGTTTCAATGGCAAATCATTTTCGTTGCACTGTGATTGCCACTGACCCTGCAGCAAAACATGAAACTGAGTGATCAACAGATTCACCAACAAATGAGCATCGGAGTAATTGTTCAGTTTGCTTTTATCGAAAAGATGCGGTTCTTCGTTGTCAATGCTTAGTTCAGTTTGGTTTTGACAGACAAATTCTATGAAAATATCGATTGTCAATTGGAGAAGAAATAAGGCTCCTATTTGAGAATCATAAGTTTTCAACATAGTTGCAAACATAACAACAGCTTCACTCAATGGAGTGCCAAGTTTGGGTTTATCTTTAAATTCAGCCAGATATGGCACTATATTCGGTAATTTGTATACAAGTCTGGTAGCTTCTTCACGGATGCTCTTTTCGTTGTCCTGGAGGAGATTGAATAGCGACCAAAAGAGTTCGCTTGAAACTTTAAAAGTGGTGCATAGTTCAGTTTGGCTTGTTTGAGAAGAGTGACAAACAAATTGTATTTTGGCCAAAGTGGACAGACCAGTAGTGAGACATTGTAAAGACACTTGTCGGCTTAGAATGTTTGATATGTCTTGAGACAAACAAAGCAAATGTGAAGACATTCGTTGATAAGATTGGATATCTGAACTTGGTAAATGGTCAAGATAACACGAGTCTGCTAGTAGAGTCAACGAACAATAGACATTCTCATCTGCGCTGATACGGTTCAAACAGTTCATCAAAAAGGAAATATGTCCCTGGCCAAACCCACTTCTGAAAATAAAGTCATTACTGCTTTTGATAAATGCCAATTTGCGTCCATTGTAGACCAATCGTAATATTTCGTGCAGAATG
The DNA here is from genome assembly GCA_023373905.1 of Rhizoglyphus robini. Classification (NCBI taxonomy): domain Eukaryota; kingdom Metazoa; phylum Arthropoda; class Arachnida; order Sarcoptiformes; family Acaridae; genus Rhizoglyphus; species Rhizoglyphus robini. The sequence continues at coordinate 2,895,978 of JAKIJQ010000001.1, read as the reverse complement.
TCCCATTGCACATTAGAGAATATTAAATTGTGGCCATTTAGGGTAGATTGCACGAAGATAGTCCATTCATTTGAGCTAGCCAATAAATCAGTGTAAAATTGTTCGCATTTCATCTTGATCAATAAAGACTGTTTCAACTGAGCAGCTTTGCAAAACCTTTTGATGGCACAAATTGATTCGTTGATTTGCCGAGTGAAAACTGTGTCCTGAGAAACATGGTGTCGTCTCAGCAAAAAGATTTCGTTAGAGTCACTGGCAGTCAAAAGCAATTGATTAACAAAGTGCCATAGCAATAGTTGACCTTCGAGAAAATGCATTGATTTGATGGCAATCAGTTGAGTAATTCGGTGAGCAAACGAGTCACCATCAAGAGTAAGACAATGCACCAAAGCATTCAGGAAAAGACTCACTACATATTCGTCACTGCCAATCGACCAGTGATGCAGGTTAGCCTCACAATTCACCAATTTAAACAAATCACAGTGATTGCTCGAAGTGAGGTCAAATTGTGCAATTACGGTAAATGAATAAATTCGACTGTGTAAAGAGTGAAGTGTTTGAGCAACAGGACCAGGCAATAGACAATGAAATTCAGGCACAAATATTCTACACACATTTTGGTAGATAGAGACTATGCTTTCCAGTTGTTGAAGATCATTTAGGGAAGTTTCGCACAATTTGATGTCTGCTTGGGCACTTAGTTGGACAGACTCAATTTCGAGGTGGCACGAGTACTGAAGCACCAACTCGGAGAGAAGCAAGCCGATGCCGTGAAGAGTGTTGGTACTGACAATTTGTCTTGAGTTGACCAGATCATCTATATGTTGCTTCAATTGATCACCAAGAATTTGAAAGTTGTCTGAATAGCTTCCCATTTGCAGTAGCTGAACGTAGGCTCGTACAGCCAACGTTCTGAGTCGACTATCACGGCAATGAAAAATAATTTGTCGCAAAGGAGCTAAGAAGTGAATCACATCGAAAATATTGTTCTCACTTATGGATGGAGTTAGCCTAGAAAGAACGATTAAAGTGGGGTAAATAGAACAAAGGTTATTTCCGCTATCTTTAAAATATTGTTCCATTCGAGAAAGGCGATCCAGAAGGAAAGAAAACAGCGTAGGAAAGCTTTGAAAAAAAAGTAACGAAGACATTCGATTCTTGCGACAAGTGTCGTTCTTAGTACGCTTCACGCCAAATACTCGAGTGATTAAGGCACTGAACAACATTGAAGAGCTATTCTGAATTGAATATGCAAATTGAGTTGCGGAGTCGGCCAAATATTTTGAATAGTTGTCTTTGTCGAACCAGTGAATAGCTACTTTGAAGATTCGTTCAATCCAGGGAGCCATTTGTTCGGAGAGACGAGCATCGCGAACCAAAGCCTTGAGGACGTTGAGCGAATGCACCACTTGCCATGGTTTTTTGAGCTCATCAGATTGCAACATTCCAACAAGTGCGCCAATAAAATCTACTCCATTCGAAGTACTTCCCAACGAAGGTTCAGCAGCAAGAATGGATTGCATCACAAATGGTAATCCTGCACTTCGCCTAGTAATGGTTTTGCATTTAAACTCATCGTCTACATTGTCATTGACCAAGTGGATCTTGATCTCCAAAATGATTTTTTGAAACTTATCACAGCATAAAGTGCAGTTTTGTTTCCAAAGTGCTGATATTAACCGATTGAAAGCATGCGAGCTCTGTTCAAAGGCACCTCGATGTACTAAGTTCAATTGGTTTTGATACAGAAAATCAATGACGGTGCGTGCTTCTTCACAGTTTACCAAAGTAAAGTCTGAACTATGCCTTGGAAAAGATGCAACAAGGTGACTCAAAATAATGACACTTTCTTTGACAGTCATCCAGCCATTGAGCAGTAGCATTTGTGAAGTAATGTACAATTGCTTGACTCGGTCTGTGTGATTGCCATTGTTGTGCAAATGTTTCATCTGATCGGAATCCATTGGTAAATGGCCTTCGGGAGAATCGTTGCAAACTATGAGTGATACTACTTCACAGGCAGACATGCATTCGGTGATGATAGCCGAAATGAGAAGTTTCCACTTAGATGCATTCGGTTGTAATGGGTCAGAAAGAATCATTTGCAAGTTTACTTGTTTGCAAATTACGGCCTTAATGGCCGACAAAATTGGATAACTCGGAAGTGAACGTGCACTGTTCATGATGTCTTCTCGTAAAGCCAAAACACGACTTTTCAAACACTCGAGAAGCTTTGACAAAGTGCGAAAGTGTAACTCGTATTCTGGATCTGGCTCTAATTCGGTAATCATTTGGCAAAGAACAACACCAGTGAGAGCATTTTGTGGTTGAATAAAGGTGAGAAGTTGAGTAGACCACTCGCTCATCTGAGCAATCTGTTGAATTGTCAGGAAGTATATGCCAGAACGGTGACACAAAACAAGAATTTCCTTAGAAAGGAACTTGATCTCTTCAAAGCTATGCTCGATCATACTCAACAAAGACTGAAATTCTTTGTCAGTTATAATTAATGGCTGTTGGCGAAAATAACTACATACTGGTCCGATAGATTTTGATTCGGAAGTAAGATGGAATGTGGAAAGAAAAAGATGAATCAGTTGCAAATAAATAAGTAAGCTTCCGAAATATTTGTTCAATTGTAACCCTTCAAAACAGTGTCGAATAAGTTTGAAAAGAAATGTGCAATAAGTCAACACTATTTGCGGATATGACTTGTGGTGATTGCGACTACTGTCTTCCAATCGAGCAAACAATTTTCGAAATAGTCTTATGACCTGGTCACGAGCAAAAGCCTGTTGAATACAACAACAACTAGTGGTCAACTCAAAAATTCTTTCAAGAATGAATATAGTAATTGGTTCAGTTGATCTTTTATGTTCAATCATTAAAGATAATGTTTGAAATCGAATATCATCGTTAAAGTGGTCAATGGATACTTTTTCGATAAACGATTTAATGAAATGATCTTCATCGTTAAAAAGTTTTAAATTGTGCTGTCGATTCAGTTGGATGATAGTCAATATAAGTTCGGCATCCAGTTTGTATATTTGTTCAATTGAAACGAGATGACCAAAAATTGCTTGAATAGTACATACAGATAGTTTCATCTGCAATAGTTTGGGCAATAAAGTTTTGAATAAAAACTTTTGAGTCAATTTTGCTTTGGAATCATTGAGCAGATCGGTTAATTCTTTGAAAATTTTCTCTAATTGAATGGAAAACATTAGATTGAATCGAATAGAGACAAATCGAACCAAATCAATATTTCGATTACTGATTTGGTATGTAGCTAGTAATTGTGTACTTCCTTCAAGGTTTTCATCACTTTCTTCTTCATTGTCAAACAAAAGATCATATGCGGGAATGTTCGAATGGAAGAGAAAATGTTCAATTGAAAGACGTAAAGTGAACTCAATAGTAATCACTTCTTTAAAAACTGATTCGAAATGTTCTTTGTCTATTGATTGCTCAATTAGGTATAATAAACGGTAAACGGAAAGCGAATTCTTCGAATGATAAAACCGAAAATAAAGTTCTTGTTTCAAGAAATGGTAAAACGCCTCTTTACTTCTTATCAGACACATTATCTTAACACAGTTACAAACGGATTCAAAAATTTGCTCAATGCTGTTAAATGACCAGTAAGTTTGAGCAAAAGTAACAATGTTTTGCACAGTACTTTCAATGTTCATAACCAAAGATTCAGAAAGCGGTTCGTGTTTGGTGGTTAGAGAGGCAAGAACAAACTTAGTCCAGTTGAAATAAAGCATTGCAGTGAAATAAACAAATTGTGATTCAGTTTTACAGGGCCACAAATCAATAAGTCGACTAATTATTTGATTCATTTCAACTTGTTCACTTACAGAGATGCGACAAGTCACTTCAGGAAGTAGCTTTAATTGTAACAGACACAACGATTTGTCAGTCTCGAGAAAAAAAGTGGACATCAAGGCGAGAGACAATTTTGGTTGCATTCGATCAATATTTTCATTGAGGTATTGCACTAAGGAAATGTAGCATTTGCTGAACAACCCGAATTTGTTTGTATTTACACTGCATAGATCTTTATTTTCAAGTAGCACCTTTAAATAAATCAAACGAATCATTGTAAGACTGGCTTCTATCACAACTCCCACTGGATAAGGAAAGTCAATATTAGCTTTAGTAGCATTCAAATAATTTTGAATAAAATCTTTTGCAAATTCATTAAAAGTCGCTTGGTCCAAGTTAGGGAAAGAAAATGTTTTGAGCAAAATTAAATTTGACAATTTATATTGATTATGATACATGTTACTCAGTGAGACAAATAATTCTGACGAACTTGACATCACATGAGAGAAAGCGGTACATTCCCTGATACATTGGTCGATTGTGACTGTTGATACAAGACATTTCTTGAGCATCTCGAAATTAAACTCAAATTGAAAAATAACATTTCTAAGGCAATCGTAAATTCTGTTCAAAGATTGGACAAAGTAGAAAAAATTTTCAATATCAATATTTGAGCAGTGAAAAGTTTCCAAATATCGAAGAAGAATGTCATCAAAAAGTTCCATAAATTGGACATGAAAATGATTCGATTTGTCAATTGATGATTTGATTGATTTGATCAAAAGTTTGTGAATAGGCGAAGATGGGGGAAAATCTATAATCATGCCAATTATAATTTTGATGTCATCGCAGATTAAAGATTTATGGTCAATAGAAGCATTTTTCATTTGATTAGTGAGAAGTTCAACTTCATGGAGAAGAGATACTTCTCGTTCTGAATGATTGGAAAGTGGCTTCAAAATGGTCATCTCAAGTAGATTATCAATACAACCATTCTCTCCAGTAACCAGATCTGGGTAAATGGAAGAAATAAATCCAAGAAGTGACGGAGATGACATTTTAATGAATTGTGGTACAGCAATTAATATTGCAAGAACAGAACCACATGCCAACCATGTGACAAAAGTAGTAATAGTGCAAACCGTTGGAGTGAAAATAGACACATTGGAATGTGCAATGCATTGTGCATCATGCATTACATTTTGGTCTAATCGTTTCAAATTTTGTTTATTAAATTAGAAATTATCATCAAGGAATTAAAAATTATTGATTTTCTCTCGTCAAACTATATAAAAGGAGTTAGTTTAATATCTACCTTATAATGTTGCTTTGGTTGATTCAACCCCAACGAGCCCAGATAGCTCAGTCGGTAGAGCATTAGGCTTTTAACCTAAGGGTCCAGGGTTCGAGTCCCTGTTTGGGCGCATAAAATTTTTATACTTAAATTTTTTACTTTTGTCATGTTTGATTCTAGTAATGTATTTTTTGTATAAAGCTGAATTGAATTATGAGCTGTTGGTGTAACTACTAAATATTTACCAAATACACCAAATATTTTTTACAAGCGAAATTTTTTCGTTAAAATGAGGTTTAAAATAGTGTTCATTGAGTGAAAATTGTAAATAAAATGTTTTTTTTTAAATTGAATCTTCAATAGTCTTTGATGCATAATTGGTGAGTGGATGAACAGAAAATTGTCATCAATTGGACCGATGAAAGTGACTTGATTGATAATAATAGAGCTGATTGAGTGAGTCGTGCACTTTTATGGTAATGCAGAGACGGGAATAGAACGGCGGCAGAAGGAGGTGACCGAGATGCCGAGAATTCTCGGCGATGTTTGCAGACATAGAAGGAGCGATTCGAAGGAGGGATGAGGCAGAGGAAGTAAGCCGAGGGAGTGGCGCCAGAAAAACATCAAATAGATGACCGACTCGGGTTCGAGGTGCATTTGCGTTCGTGACTCGCTCGGTGAAGTTTGTTCAATTGTTGATTGTTGATTGTTGATTGTCCCTCGACTCGACTAACTTATCAAATATGTGTGACGACGAAGTTACCGCTCTTGTGGTCGACAATGGCTCGGGTATGTGCAAGGCCGGTTTCGCTGGTGATGATGCCCCACGAGCTGTCTTCCCCTCCATTGTGGGTCGCCCAAGACATCAAGGTGTCATGGTCGGCATGGGCAACAAGGACTCGTACGTCGGAGATGAAGCCCAATCCAAGCGAGGTATCCTCACCCTGAAATACCCAATTGAGCACGGTATCGTCACCAATTGGGACGATATGGAGAAAATCTGGCATCACACCTTCTACAACGAATTGCGTATTGCCCCAGAAGAAAGCCCAGTCCTCTTGACCGAAGCTCCATTGAACCCAAAGGCTAATCGAGAGAAGATGACCCAGATCATGTTCGAGACCTTCAACAGCCCCGCCGTGTACGTTGCCATCCAGGCCGTGCTCTCCCTGTACGCCTCTGGTCGTACCACCGGTATTGTGCTCGACTCCGGTGATGGTGTCACCCACACCGTACCCATCTACGAAGGTTATGCCCTTCCCCACGCCATCCTCCGTTTGGACATGGCCGGTCGAGATCTGACTGACTACTTGATGAAGATCCTTACTGAGCGTGGTTACTCGTTCGTTACCACTGCTGAGCGAGAAATTGTTCGTGACATCAAGGAGAAGTTGTGCTATGTTGCCTTGGACTTTGATAACGAAATGGCTACCGCATCCACCTCGTCCTCCCTCGAAAAGTCTTACGAATTGCCCGATGGTCAAGTCATCACCATTGGTGGCGAGCGATTCCGTGCCCCAGAGGCTCTCTTCCAACCTTCCTTCTTGGGTATGGAAGCTGTGGGCATCCATGAAACTACCTACAACTCGATCATGAAGTGCGACATTGATATCCGTAAGGACTTGTTCGCCAACACCGTCATGTCCGGAGGCACCACCATGTACCCAGGTATTGCCGACAGAATGCAGAAGGAAATCACTGCCTTGGCCCCTGCCACCATCAAGATCAAGATCATCGCTCCCCCTGAACGCAAATACTCCGTCTGGATTGGTGGTTCCATCTTGGCCTCCCTGTCCACCTTCCAACAGATGTGGATCTCCAAGCAAGAATACGACGAAGCCGGCCCAGCCATTGTCCACCGAAAATGCTTCTAAACTATTTATTTATTTATTTCTTGTCTTTATTTATGAATGTTCTGTCAACATTGAGATCGTTTGTAAATTTCGAATCAATCAATCAATAAACACCACGCTATGAGCTATATCTCGGATTCCACTACTGTTGCGGACGTTCTAATGAAATATTTTGGTAATTCTCTGTTATTTAAATTCTTCAAGTAGACGAGTAATTAGCAATTCAAAGGAATGCACGAGATTTCCAATCCGCCCTCAAAGACTAAATCTGTTACAGTAAGCACACCAACTGTTGTCGTCACAAATTCTTTATTAGTTCGATTGATCATTCGTTTTGTTTCCAATTTGGATTCCCACTGTCTAGATTATCTTTTGGTAACCCTCAGAGTTCTTTCTATTTTCGCCTGGCCAACAGTGCTTTTACTGAATCGTAATATTTCACCCTTCTGTCTTACAGATTGAATTAATACCATGCTACTCGAGACAGTGCTATGAGGACTTAAATGGAAGAAAGTGATTTTCTAGTGCAATCGGTCGGGTTGTTTGTTGTGAAACGGGGAATCTGCTCGAGTGACTGAGCCAATGGCAAAAGCAGCACAGTTGGCAACCCGACTCCAAGGAAGTCGATCCCAACGGAATGCTCGAATGCTATTGCCGAATGCCGGCGATATTTGGCGCTATTTCGGTCGGCACTTGTCTCTCACACGATCATCTATTTTGGTAGGCCTCATGCAGGAATGTATTCAGTGGCTTTGGCTTGATTAGGAGAAGAACGGGCAATGAAGACAACCAGAAGAGCACCAGTAGAGGATATGTTTGGTTTACATTGCTCGACTGGGTATGAATTCCTTGCGAGCAATTTCTCCCAGTTGGCGTCCTCTTGCCACAGTGTTTCGAGAAGCCAACTGAGGAGAATTCGAAGGCTACGTCACCGTCAAAGGCAAGACATGCACTTATTTGTGTCGACTTTGCAAAGACACAGATTCCTCGACTGAGAAATGCTTCTCGCCTCAAGACGGGCGTTGCTTCCACCGAACGTGTTACTCCTGGGTTGGAGTGGAACCGATAGACGCTACTCGATGCTCAGTAGTACTACACCAGTCGGTATATAAGACATTTTTGCCCTCTCTTTGCAAACACTCTTCCTTCCTGCCGTACGTCTCGTGTTGGTTCATTCGCTCAGCGACACTTTGATTATTAAACATGTGTGACGACGAAGTTACCGCTCTTGTGGTCGACAATGGCTCGGGTATGTGCAAGGCCGGTTTCGCCGGTGATGATGCCCCACGAGCTGTCTTCCCCTCCATTGTGGGTCGCCCAAGACATCAAGGTGTCATGGTCGGCATGGGCAACAAGGACTCGTACGTCGGAGATGAAGCCCAATCCAAGCGAGGTATCCTCACCCTGAAATACCCAATTGAGCACGGTATCGTCACCAATTGGGACGATATGGAGAAAATCTGGCATCACACCTTCTACAACGAATTGCGTATTGCCCCAGAAGAAAGCCCAGTCCTCTTGACCGAAGCTCCATTGAACCCAAAGGCTAATCGAGAGAAGATGACCCAGATCATGTTCGAGACCTTCAACAGCCCCGCCGTGTACGTTGCCATCCAGGCCGTGCTCTCCCTGTACGCCTCTGGTCGTACCACCGGTATTGTGCTCGACTCCGGTGATGGTGTCACCCACACCGTACCCATCTACGAAGGTTATGCCCTTCCCCACGCCATCCTCCGTTTGGACATGGCCGGTCGAGATCTGACTGACTACTTGATGAAGATCCTTACTGAGCGTGGTTACTCGTTCGTTACCACTGCTGAGCGAGAAATTGTTCGTGACATCAAGGAGAAGTTGTGCTATGTTGCCTTGGACTTTGATAACGAAATGGCCACCGCATCCACCTCGTCCTCCCTCGAAAAGTCCTACGAATTGCCCGATGGTCAAGTCATCACCATTGGTGGCGAGCGATTCCGTGCCCCAGAGGCTCTCTTCCAACCTTCTTTCTTGGGTATGGAAGCTGTGGGTATCCATGAAACTACCTACAACTCGATCATGAAGTGCGACATTGATATCCGTAAGGACTTGTTCGCCAACACCGTCATGTCCGGAGGCACCACCATGTACCCAGGTATTGCCGACAGAATGCAGAAGGAAATCACTGCCTTGGCCCCAGCAACCATCAAGATCAAGATCATCGCTCCCCCTGAACGCAAATACTCCGTCTGGATTGGTGGTTCCATCTTGGCCTCCCTGTCCACCTTCCAACAGATGTGGATCTCCAAGCAAGAATACGACGAAGCCGGCCCAGCCATTGTCCACCGAAAATGCTTTTAAGCCCGTCAATGTCGTTTGTATTGTTTGTCGTTTATATATTGCACTATCTATTTATTTACAATTACGATCGTTCCCATAACCATTTATATGGATAAATAAATTCTTTTACTCACTTGTTGTTCGGCAACTCATTTGATCATAATTCTTGTCGTTTCTTCGGACCAACACTCGGCATTGGACCAATCCAATTAACTAAATAAGTCCAACTGGAATCAAAATTCCAGTGAAAAGCGACCATCAGCAGAGTGAGACACGTGAGCAGCAGAATGGCCAGGTTGAACCACTTCTGGCGGTCTTGGAGACGACCACACCTTCTTTTCAGTTTTCCCACTTCTTTTTCGAGCTGAACCACCTCGTCTTGCCTCTGTCTTGGCACTGTGCCATCAGTAAATTCAGCATTGTTGTGAAGAAGCCTCGCCTTCAGTCTATGACTGAACACCTTATCTCCCCGCTCTACAAACAGCTTTCCGAATTGGCGCCAATTCACTAAATCTCTATCTGGTGTCACTTCAGGGCAAAGTAAAATCATGAACTTATCTTCGTTGATTGAATAAGACTTTTCATGTGATTTCAGAGTAAGAGTGATGCAAACAAAAGCTCCACTCAGAATGACACCTTGGTTCGGTGTCACTGAGTATTGGTCTGCATTTGTACTTTGCACTTTGAAGGCAAGAGGTTTACTTGAGTGATTGTTTCGCAAAAGTATTGTGCCAGACAAAACTAACTGACCATTGCTCGTATTTGGCCATTGCGTGTGACTCATTGAAGTGGATCGGAAGTGGACTTCGTTCTGTGGGTAAAGAGAAGCATACTTTTCGAATGACTTAGACTTGGCCAGAATGATCGCTACTGAGCCTGGTAGTAGATGATCTTGTTCAGTTTCATCCTGATCTGCAATCTCTTCCGTTTGCTCAGTACTTGAGTATTGGTCCAACAAATTTATTTCATTTTGTTCCTGTGCTTTTTGGGCCGCAATTACCATCTCAGCTTCATCAAGGTATGGCTTAAAGATTGATTTAATACGGTCAACGTCTTTCAAAGTGAAACCTCTTTCTAGAGCAACTGTCTCAACTTGAGGACATCCTTCTGGAATCTTTCTATAGTCGCGTTTGCAAGTGCCTCCCATGAAGTCAGGCAAGTTCTCAGTTGCGATAAAGTTTGTAATGTCGTCCTTATTAGCAAAATGAACAATCTTGGCAAATGCCGAAGGAATTATGGACATTGCGATCCGTCGAAAAGCGTTGAGCATCCACGAAAGCTCATAAACAATGACATATTTGATGCAGAAGGGAAAATACTTGAAGGCAACCTCGGTGAGCACTTTTAACATGTCTATGTCCATGTTGGCATAACCTGCACCCGAACAATCAAACAAAATGACTGCTCCATTTCCATCAGATTCGAGATCCACTTTGTTGATTATATAAAAAAGAAATTGCTGAATTGGTTCACGGAGTTCGTTTATCTTTCGATGCATTCGAATTCGCATGAAAATGACCGGATTGCCTTGTTTATCTGGTTCGTACTGAAACAAACCACCAATTTGGAAAAATTCCATAGGAAAAGCATTGATCGGGGTGCTTGAAATGGCAACATTTTTGCGCCAAGCCAAAGTTGTCTTCATCATCTCATAGGCTTCATCGGGGTTTCGTCGAGCAGCAAGCAAAAATCGCTTAACGAACCATTCTGAGTTGCGCATTCGATCCACGTCGATTTCGTCGTACAGATCTGGCCAATGTGAAATTGGTTAGTGCCGGCAACCTGCAACTCCCTCGGAGCAAACCTTTGTTCGAAGTCCATTCTTCGGAAATAAATCGTTTGCGAATTTCTTCAACAACATGACCACTGCGGGAAGTGTGTTTGCCATTGGGTGTTAAAAGAAGATCGTTCGGAACGGCACTTTCCACTTGGAGCATTGTCGAATCGTTCTTGTATTATTGTGGCGGCAGCTCGTTTGATTTCGACAGAAAACTTGCATCGAGATGTAACACTTGTGATCGAATGCTTATTTGCCACCAAATATTGGTACGAGAAAGTAAGCACAGTTGACTCGAGGAAAGTGTCGAAAATAACCAGGAAAGTCAACAGTAAAATATCACTTTAGGGAAATATCTATTTGTAATTATTGCCAAAAACGACGAAACAGACAAGACGAGAGCTAAGGCAATAATAAGAGCTCAAGGAACTCGATGCACTCCAACTGGTTGATTCAGTGTGGCGTCAATTGCACTAATGGTGCCTTATGCTTCGGTGGACATCGACGATCATTGTGCCAGACAACTACCTTGATGGCTTGATCGGCAAATTCGCAATTTCTCTTTGGTTGACTCGGTTTTGGATGAGTGCACGAGAGTAGCGTTTAATTAGGCTCGTTTGGGGCACTGTGACAAGCAAACATGATGATCGTTTAGTACTCAGTATCACAGATCAGTAACCAAAGGATTCGCCAAATGTTTGGAGATCACTTTTCGCACTTCAGCAGCTCAGCACTTAACTGTGACAATCAGTCTGGCCAATTTCGGTATTTTCCCGAATATCACCAACAACCGTGCGCACTGTGCACTATGCTTCAATAGTTTTGCAAGTTTGGTGACTCGATAATTTGGCAGCCCATTTGTTCAGTTGGTTCGTGTATCAATCACACAGTGAGGCTAGAAGACACGATTATCAGTGACAAAGTTCGCTCAGTGCACTCGTGTGTAGATCAGTTTGGTGTGATTGGCTTGATGTCGGTCATTGGTTCGGTTGTGATCAGCTGAGAACGAAGTTGTTTGCTCGAGTGACTGCAGACAAAATGATGCATCAACTATCTCGACCGAGTAGTGCACTCACAATTGGCCAAACCTGTTTACAATGTTAACTGTGCACACTTCATGGTACACCAAGTCAGAGAGCAAGCTGAGCAGTTATCTGCCATCCGAAACCTACTTCCTTGACCGCAACAGCAACGCACGTGGTAACACTGGCCTCCATGGCATGGACATATACTGACCTCTCAATGGTTATATCTGTCTGTCATTTTGATCAGGGTCACTTGCTGACACAAGTTCAAACTATAGTTAACCAATCATTGATTATTTCATAATTGCTTAGTCCACCTGGTGGTCCGTGGAATGCAACTCAATTCATAGTATTCACATCATATTCGACTATCGTTCGATTCTAAGGGTTTAATTGGTTATGGAGTTACTAAACTGAGAATGAGAGAAAAATAGTTGTTAATGCCAATTAATTAATTGACTATTGCGAACAATACATTTGTTAGTCAATTGCTTAAGTACTGCAAAAATTTTAGTATCGTTTGATCCAAAAGGCAATGGAGCGCATCGATTATACCGAAACGATGAAAAGAGTACAGTAGCATGCAAGCAAGCAAGCAACTAACTAAGCCGGCGATGTATTTTGAGATGCGGCCTCTACCCTCGGTCGCGTGTTTATGGTATGCGGCGAAACAGACGAGCACTTGTCCAATTGGCCATGGCAGCGGTGTTTCGTCAGTCCGGTCAGTCTATATAGCCTTGCAGACTGTTCCAATTGATGAGTGTGTAAGGCTCAATGATGGCGCCTTGGTTTGTGCCTGCGCACACACTCACTCCTAGTACTCCCTCGACCGAGTCGATGACGCCTGTCACTTTGCACAACTCGCTCCAACATCGCATCCCGCATCGTCCATTCGCCTCTCGCCGTTCCAATCTGGAAAGTGGCAAACAGAGACTCGAACCGAATCATCCCGAGCCGATAGCACCAAAAAGGCCGAATGGCGTCCATCTAGTGTAACTCTTTTTGTTCTTGTTCAATCGACATTTTCGAAAATCAGTGTTGTATGAAGTAGGCCAAGCCAACGTACCAAACTAGTCCCCTCATCTTGTCAGTGAAGTTTTCACTTCAGTCCATCCATTATTTCACTGAGACTACTGTCCAAGTAGTTTAAGATTCAAGATTTTCTTTGTTGACTGTCTATTAGTGCAATTTCAATGTGACAGTTAACACATCGCTGCCAAACCACCGTTTCAACTGTCCCACTAGCCAATGATTGAGTCTGTTTGAAAACAATTCTCCCAACAGGTAAGTTGACTCACTTAACTATATGTGTCGTAAACCACGAGAACAGCCTTACTAGATAGTGTTGAAACAAGCAAACAAACTTAAACAAGCTCAAACCAACAATAAATAGCAAATTGACAAAGTTGCTTTTCTAGATACGGCATTTTTTAGTTTTTCAGATTTGTTTTGACATCGCAACACAAGATGGCGTCACATATTTTGTTTACTGTAAATTGTTTACTAATCATCACAAACAAGATGTCAATTAGCAATTTAGCATTGATAAAATCAAACATTTTGACGTACGTAGGTTTTCTTGTTTTTCTGTAATGTCTGATGACTAGTTGGAGTCACTATCGATTGCGCTCGATAAGATGTTCCATTTTCGGTATCTCAACTTGTCAACCGACATCATGTAAACGAAATCTGAAAATCATACAAGCAAACTACCACTTTGCAAATGGCCAGTTTTACAGTGAGTCAGGCCGCATTATGCAATTGGTATTGATTTCGTTGCATGCATTGAGATGTTTCGAATTGACACGATTCAATGTTGTCTTTGAATGGCTATATAAGGAGTGACTATGAATCAAATCTCAATATTTTCTCCAACTTCGATGAACCTTTCGAGCCCGCATCGAGTGATTTGTGGCAAGTAAGTGATTATACTCATTGGCAGGCGAATATAGATCACTTTCCCGCAATGAATGCCTTAATTGGGCCAATCCGTTTGCACAGAGCACCGTTGCTGGCGACCAAATGAATGATGGTCCGATTGTGGCCAATCACTCACCGAGTCATTTTGCAATGAACTTGTCTATTTCACTCGGTTCGCACATATTAACGTTTTCGTAACGATATGGCCGTTTGTCATGCGATGGCCGGTTGGCCAATACGATTGTCCAATCGACGATAATGTCTCTGCTTTGTCAATCGGAAACTAGTGTTCGCACTGATTGGGTCAGCCGAACGAGTCGGCAAAGTGTGAGTAATGACTTGTTTGCTTTAATTCGATTTGCTCCTAATTTGTGCACTCGCTCCAGAGCCTCACTCGTGTTTGACTCCGAACACATGTGCACACCTAGATCGATTTAATTAGTCGCAAATAGAGCCTTTGATGGACGTTGACGTGCCGCGCAGCTGACACAGCGTAGTGCATACGCTTAGAAAGAAACACTTTTTCTTTGTGGCGGTATTGCCTGCCCGGTCAAATGATGCTAATTTGATTGAATGTATTCGATCTCGTAATTAGCCATTCGCTAATGCTAATGCTAATTGTATTCTATACGGTCACTCAGACTGACATTACTTACGAGGCAAACTGATTGATTTGCATACGAAATTATTTGTACAGATTAGACCTGTTCGGACGAGTATCAAGTAGCACTTGATGAATGGAGCGCCACTCGACACTGACTGAGCTCACCGAGTCCGAGTCAGTCTCACTGCACTGTTAATCTTCTAGCGAACCGAGCAGCATGATTTATAGCACGTGCACAGTGATGTCATCCGAGAGATTGACCTGCCAGCGATATTGATTGCCTGTCACTGGGCACCTGTGCCTTATATGGCCGTGCCAAGTTCGCCGGATATGTACAAAGCTGCTTCGATCGTAAATCGAACCAAGCGATCCTATCGTGACACAACTTCATCTTTACTTGATCATCTAGCCAATGAGCCTGGCTTGCATTCAAATGCTTGCTATGTCATTTCTTCTCAATTGTCTTCCTTGATTAATGTGCATTGGCAATCGATTAACCCTTTCCTGGTTGTTTGGCTATTATCGACTAACTGCACATTAAAGATTTTGTATATTTGTTCTAAGTAATCACTTGGTTGGTTGGTTTGGGCTTCACCGTTATGACCTAAATCGACCGAATATTGTTGTGAATAAGCATTCTAACAGTTAGACTATTCATGATCAAGTGAATATTTATTTGAATTCTCTTTAACAAGAACAGAATTTGGGCTAATCGCATAACGTGAACACAGATCCTTGGAACACTTTCTCTCTGTCGGCCCTTTATGGAGCGTATCATGCACGACGTGCATTGCATGTGCTGTAAATGTATCACTTGAAAGTATACTTTTCTATAGCAATTCGTTGTAGATAGTGCTCGAACTTAGCTGGTAATGCTGTGCAACTCTGCACTGGCCAATCTTGTCCATATCGAGGTGGTTCTATGTCACTCAATGATCACTCGAGTTGAGATCCTAATGAGTTCATTCCAGTAGTTAGTTGAATAAAATTTGCGACCAGTAACTTGAATCCGAACAGAAGTGTTGTTTTGTGGTGTGTCAGTGCACGTCTGTGAACATCAATTTCACGCAATAATTAGCTCTCATTTGTCATGTGAAATCGTAAACCCGACACTGTGCCACTGTTCACTGCTCGTCGACGATCTGCTTGCATTGCATTGCTTAGTCAATAAGATTGTCTGTACACTCATTGAGAGCATCATGTCAGTAGTAGTTCGATTCGGTTACTATTAATGGTCGAGTAATGTCATGGGCCTACTCGTCTACTGTGGTAGAGCAGCATCACCTTCGTGTGTCTCCACTCTGAGTGATCACCTAATTGCGATCTCAATTAGCATGGTCACTGAGAACAGTTCTCGGCAAGCAGGAAGTCACTGTCCACTTCGTCCATTGGTTCGTCCGGCGGCACATTTGAACGCGCCTTTGTCTCTTATTCGAGCAACTGTCCATGGCGAGTAGAGCACGAGTAGAGTGATGGACCATCATTGATGTTGCTTATCTGGCGCGAACCGAGTACATCTCGACTTTAGCCTCCGATCGATCCACTCGTCAAGTGAATTGAATCGAATGTGTGGACAATCTCGGCCTGGTGCCTCGACAGGGCGCACTCCCTCTTACTTCCACTGGTCAGTGAGTGGCCAGCTCGTGTGCATCGAGGTCTGTCTTCGTAGACGAGTGCCTCTGTGCACGAGTTGAACAAACAGAGCATTGAGCCGAAAGCTGTCCGGTCAGTGGTTTGCGCTAACGTCCACGGCAAGCAGTCTCGTTGCAAACAGCCCGCCGATCAGTTCGGCACTATCCTCCGAGAATATGCTCACGCGCTTCGCCAATGGCAAAGTTCGACTTGCACAAATCGAACTGCCTCTCTGAGCACTTGCACATTTTCCCATGGTAGTTTCCTGATTCTGTGTCGTGGCTCAGTTGTCTTTCTCATCGTCGATTGTGTCGCACCATCAAGAGTAATTCCGCACGGACACGTTTGTCCCTCTGTATTGTGTTTGTGTCACTGTGCTTTTATATTTATTATTTCTACTTGCTTCATTCTATTGACATATCGCCAACCAGCGGCGATGTGGCCGAGACCAGTGTTTCAGTAGAATTGTCTCCATCAGTGACCATGTGACTAATGGTTTACCAGTGTTTTGTTGTGTTGTGTAAGGCCACAATGACCATTTGATACTGTCCCAGTCAACCGGGCCAGCCATGCAGGAATTCAATGCGTCCCAGTTCATGGCGATGGCCACTTGTTATAGGTAAGCTCTTTAGTGCCTAATTGCCAATGCTGTCGTCCTGCAAAGCCATGTTGACTCATGTTTGGTTGCCAAGTCAAACATTTCGGTCTGATTGATTGACACTCGCCTAAATAAGGGCACCGTTGTCCGTTATCGATGCTGGGAATTGTTTGTGCCACTTGTGCCTTTTGCCATTGTGCGCATCTGTCCAGTTGGGCGCAAACAAATCGACCACTTGCAATTGGTCTTGTTTGGCGTCGCAAGTGTCAATCTGTCATGTCAGTTTCACACAGACAGGTGTCTACAGCTGTGACTCGCTCGAGCAATGCCATTGCCTCGATCGACAAGCTTTGCTTTCAAATGATACTTCACAATGCCACTTCAACCAGGCTCACTGTCCTCTGTGTGGTGGCCATTGGGTCATATGGGTCAATTTGGACTTGGAGCTTTAAGCTTTGTCATAGCTCTGTCACTAGACTTTGCCCGTGTGCCAGCTTAAGTGAATCGTAGTCTATGATGGCTTAATTGGCCAGTCCCAATTGGTTGTTTCCAATAATGGCACTAATGATGGCATAGTGGCACTATCAACTATTAATTCAGTTAGTCAATCGATCTCTTCCCGAACACAGGGACGACGTAAGCAAAGACGTTGCCTCGCGTGGCTCGATTATCTTTATTACACCATTGTTGCCGCGATGGGTGATGATCTCTGTTGAATGGGCAATTCTGCAGATAACCAGCGGTGGCTAGTCGCTATTGAATGGGTCATCACTGACCCTCGGTGCCGATGACCACGTCGATGGGCACATCGATGAGCAACACGATGTATGTGAATCGATGGATGCATTGGTCCGTTGTAAAAGAGTTCGATTGTCCCTTCGGCTAACGCATGTCACTCCGGCACACAGGCAACAATGACACTAATGGCTGCAATGTCGATTCTGATAAGTCATAATTATAATTAAACCACCACACACTTAGTTTTGGCTGCTGCCTTTGTATGCGCTAAATCGAATCAATTTCTTGTACCTCTCGGCCAGTGTATAATCAAGGAAGAAGCATTAATTTGTTCTTGGCCATTTGCATTCCGCATGAACTAAGTTACCAAATGATTCTACTTGTTCATTTGTGCACGGCAGTGCTAGTGCGAACATGCTCATCCTGACCTGGACCAACCTGGCTTAGAGTGACTATCATAAATCATAGCTCTCTTCAGTTGGGTCATTCCTTTGGAGGGACTCATCTTGAAGGCAGATCAAGTGTGACTTCACTCATCATTGAAATACAAGCACATTTGAATGTCCACTGGGTGAGCGTGTACTGGACAAACTTAACTTGGAGGCCAATTTATGCAATGACAGACTTTGGAGATCTTTCTTGGTTGAAATGTTATGTTGCCGGTAGACCCACTAGGATAAGCTACCATTAAGCAAGCTTGTCACGCTGGCGACCATTAAGAAGAGTCTGCAAATATGACCAGCTCGAAGACTTCGATTAAGTGATCAACGGTCACCGTAATATTCTCACCGGCGAGGCCAACCATCGAACCACTTAATGACAGTGAACGATAATGACGACCATCTTGTGTTAGCTTTTGATGGACTGCGCACGAATTGGCCGAGGGTTGCCTGTCTGCTGTCATCGACAATTGGCAGTGATGGCCCATTTGATTGGCCGCGAGACAATGTGTCTCATCACTCGATTGTTTGCCTAAATCGGTCTGCCCGTTTGATTAAGACGTGCCTGACGCGATTGGTCTAATTCGATTTGGCGCCAAACAGGCCAACTGGTTTAATTACTCGCCTGGTCAAAGGGCTCGGGACTGTGCACCGAACAAGTGGAGGACCACTTAGACTGTCAGCTGGCTATAGTGCAGTGACTCGATTGACGTCACTCTCAGCAACTACCAATGGTACAATCATGACACATTGACAGTTTGCATTGCGGCCACCAAATATCGAATAATAACAGCATTTGCATTGCAATGAACATTCCACCAAATGACGCTAGTGAATGCTACCAACACTTTACCACTATTCGGTGATGATGTCTCGTCGATGTCTTTGCTCGGCGCACCAATCAGTCAGCAGTGACTCAGTACCTACTCATCACTGCACTTGAGCGCCATTAATCTCGGTGTCGTATCAATTAGCGAGTGCTCACCTTTGAGCACGGTCAGGCTCGAGTGCTCATTTGGTCATTTCACGGGCAAGTCGGCAACAAGTGAATGTAATCGAGCGCAATCAATAAATCAACCATTCTTCGTTCTTAGCAATTATCTTTGAACGGCCACGTGCGAACTGAAAGGCAGTAGACCGGTGCACTTGTCCGTATCTGTTCGATTGATCATTGATCAGTGTCGGAAATCAATTGCACTGAAGTACTAAAACATTGTAAGGCACTGTAGATCTACCCTCTGAGCACTAATTGAAACTCTCTAGTGAACAACATTGTGCTCGTCTCAGTATAACATGCACTATGTGATGAGTGATGCAAAGCATATCTTGCAAATCAACACATGCACACCTCGACTTGCCAATTAGTCTGTTAGCATATTCGATTGTCCTTTGCCGCTTCTGCAGAATGCTTGCGAGTCGTGCTCGTCGATCGTTATCTTTATGTTTTGAGTAGACCCGAATGGGTCTTGTTCTGGTCTTACTGTTTGCACGATAACACTCAGAGCAGAGTAGCACAGGTAAGTGACCTTTGTGAGCCAAATCGAACAGAGTAACATCGATCTGACCTGGGCGCACTCAACTCAAGCCAATCATGCACTTTGTTTTAGAAGCACAATTGCAATTGCTAAACATTATTGGCCGATCTACACTATGTCATCCGCAGAGAACAACAGTTCTCGTTCAATGTGTTCACTGAACACTGTTCACTATGGATGCCTTGTTTGCTCACCTTACCTTTAATGCGGCTGGCCCGATTACATCTAGCATGATTGATAGATACAAACTGAGAGGACTTGATTTTCTAGCTTTGTTATGCGATCAATTGCCGATCGATCCTTGTCATCTTGGATCGATCCAATCGACCACTGAGTGACTTTAAACTGGTGTCCTGCTTGCTAAAATACAATCCGTTAGCAATCGATTTGCATAATGCACTGGATAATTCAATTAACTCACTCGTAGAATTGTTGTTCGATACAAATTATAACTCGCTCTGACAAGGCTATTCGATCGTATTGTGTTAGTTATTAATATTAATGTGTTTGCTTTTGCCAAGTATTGTCCACGACCCTAGTGTGCAGCATTGTCTCGGACTAATGGCCTCAGAGTGGCATGTTCACTCTGTGTCAGTCATCGTTGGCCATTTGATTGAGGCATTGTTTCGATAATTGCGATATTGAACGAACATGTCCTCTGCATTGGTCAATGTGCTCCTCGATATTGCGCACAAGCTTCGTCTGACTGACCAAGCCATCATTTAATCTCTAATTTAGGTGTGCTCCATTTAGCCACTTTTGCTTTCACTTGGCGCCAATTGAGCAACCCAAATGGCATGGTCGTGTCCCTGTAGTGCACTATGGCCGATCGTATGTTGTGACTTGTTAGCATGTCATAACATGCATATGCATGGAGTGCACTATAGTGCACCTCACAACTGTCCATCTCACCGATGCATCAGTCCGTGGCAGCTCGTGTTCACTTACTCATAAATGGCTTAACTCTGGCTGGCAAGGCAGTTGCTAGGTGCGATCAACTCACAAGAGACTTGAGGATTTCTACATGTAACAAAATTAGTTAGGCAAATTCCTAACTTGTTGGTGACTTATGCAAACAAGTGCATCTAAGTTGGCCGCAGTGCGCACTCGGCAATAATGGGCACTGGTGTTGAGTCAAGCCAACAAAGCAGCTGTGTCATGTCAGTGAATCGAGTGACGCTGCATCAGAACTATGTACAGCAATCACCTAAAGTTTGCCGGCAAGCAAACAGACAATCACCTGAACAAATTCAGGAAATGTCTCAATTGAATTCTTTTCCTTGCAGGAGTGGCACTTCCATCCATCGGCCCACAAGGAGCCTTCTCAGCCAGCAGCATCAAGTGCCGAATAAAGTCGATTTGTCTCATCACTACAAATCAAACAACTTACCTGAAGTTGTTAAGTCAGAGTTGGAATTTGACTTTTTTCTTGGAGAATCAACTGTTCGGCCCCAGTATGGTTCTGGTTGGCCTAGAGAAGAAGGGCAGTATGAAGGGAAGCCTGGCAGGGAAGCTAATGCCTACCTGGCCGGTCTAGATCAAAGCTCACCAAACACTAGTCTCAGCTCGCACAACGATCTCTTGCGCACCGACTCGGGCAACTCATCTCTCAGCACCACCGATTCGCTGAGCAGCACAAGCACCGAAAGTCACGGTTCGAGTTTCCAATCAACTTCACTAGACCACAACTTTGGTGAAGACTTCTTAGGTCTCGAGGAAGAAGACTTTATCCGAGTGAACGTGTATGTGCCCGAGATCCAATCAGAAGTACGTAGTGTAGTAATAAGCTCGTTCAGTGTTGACTTACTTACTTTCCATTCCAGTATGACATCACCTGTTGTCGCCGAGAATCTCTTTGGCGTCTCAAGACAATTCTGATCGAACGCAACCAAGACCAACTGAGAGAGAATGGACTAAATCATGGCATCTTTTGCTTCCCCTATGGACATTTTCTCGACGAACAGTTAACCTTTGCTGATTATTTCCCTCTCCTAAGCCACCTTGACCCCAACAGAGCCAATTCTGGCTCAATCCGACTCGAATTCCTTTATAAGCAACGGATAAAGTACGGCGAAGTGATGAGCACTTTGCCCATTGGTGAGTTTAATTTATGTAGTCTTTCTGTTTAAATGTTCGTCCCACATGTACAGCAAGCGCAACTCGGAAGCGACGTAAGCGGTCACGTCTGCTGAGTGCCATTCAGCATGGTAACCTGGACAAAGTGGTTAAGGCACTGGTCAACTGTGATCCCAACTTTGTGGACGACACCAGTGGAGAAAGTCCACTATCGTCGGCCGCCTCAATTCAGCAATCCACCAGTGGTTCACTGCAACAAATCATCGTTGCCATTGTTAATGGCGGAGCTTTGTTAGACTTCCGAACTAAAGATGGCCGCACTGCTCTGCACGTCGCGGTGCAAAAGTCAAATTTTGTGGCACTCAAGACACTGCTTGACCTTGGTGGCTCGCCTAACCTGGTTGATGCCAATGGTCTGACCCCTCTGTACTACAGTATTATTTACAAGGCTAATCCCAAGCTATCGCAACTATTGCTGCATGAACATGCCACACTTGGCGTCACAGATCAACATGGGTGGCAGGAAGCTCATCACGTAAGTGATTCTTGTACAATGATGTCCAATTACAAATTGTCTATACATGTGACAGGCTAGCAAGCTCGGTTTGGTGACACACCTGGAACAGTTACTCTTCTATGGATGCGATATGAACTGTCGAATTTTAGGCAGTGGCAACACACCCCTCCATGTGGCCGCCATCAACGATCAATCCGAATGTGCACGTATTCTTTTGCTTCGAGGATGTGATACTTCAGTTGTTAACAATTCACACCAAAACGCATACCAGGTCGGGGTCATCTCAGGAAACATGTCTCTTGCCGAGATGATCATCAACCACAAACCCGAAAACGTGGTCCCATACAGAGACAAGCCACGTTTCAATCCAGCCCGCCGTCCACAGAATTATGGAGACACAATTGGCAGAAGCAGCAAAATTGTTGACTTGAATGGTTCCGATAGGACTCACCTCACTGTACGGCCTTCATCGCCTTCTTTGTCGCTCAACACTAACAACACAACCACCTCTTCGGGAGTTTGCTGTGAGGATGAAGATGAAGCGACCAAAAGGAATCAACAGATCAGGATAAACAACAAAGAGGCTGATGGCATGGATGGCATGGAAGAGGATGAAGGTGAAGAAGACGAAGATGAGGATGAGGATGAAGTTGAGGTTGAAGACAATAACGAGGACAACAGTAGTAGTGAGGACAGTGCCACCTTTCTGCCTGGAATCACGGTTAAAGCAGTCTCGGACTACAACTCTGGTGACCCAAGTCACCTGCAGTTGCGACGCAATGACCATGTACTTTTACTGCAGAGCACTCATTCGCCTCCTACAATCGCCTCTCAAAAGCTTCTTCTCGGTCGTCGTTGTGCTGATGATCAGGAAGGATTCTTTCCCGCTTGTTGTGTGGAAAAGATCAAACCGATAAGGCATCACTCACAAAACGGAGACGACTCATCAGACAGAGTTGAAGGTCGACGCGACATGAAGCTCAAAAGTGTTCAATCAGCCACATTGCCTACCAGAGGAAGGAGAGGTGCCCGTAAATGTTTGCTCGACAAGGTATTCTTTCACAGTTATTCTCGTCACCATCATTGCTAACAGTTCTCGATTTATTTCGATTATAGGAAGTTACTCGGCAATACCAAGAACGGACAGTTACTTTGCATCGTGGTACTAAAGGTTTTGGCTTTGTATTACGAGGTGCCAAGGATTCTTCTCCTAACATGACCAAACAGATGATACAACAAGGACCATTGCCATGTATTGGTCTTCAATACTTTGATGAAATTGAAACAGGTGGTGTGGCAGATACGGCTGGGCTTAAGCGTGCAGATATTTTGTTGGCTGTGAATGATGTTGACGTTCGACACATGTCTCACGAAAATGTGGTTCAACTTATTCGACAATCGGGTGACAAAGTTACCATGACCATAGCAACTCCAGTGCCAAAGCAGCTCATTTCCATTTTGAAGAAGAAAGGTCGCACCAGCAAGCAATCAAGTAAGGACTCAGGGCAGCCTGTCAATGGCAATGCCGCCGAGTTGCTCAGCTCTAGTCAAAGTCAGACGCAAATGTCCCAATCGGCGTATGCATCCTTCAACAAAACCAGCAAAGCACCTCCACCTGCTCCACCAAAGCGAGACCCTTCCACCACACTTTCTACCTCTCGGGCTAGAGCTCGGTCACTTGTGGTACCTTCCGAAGTGCGTAGTGCCCACAACCAGACAATTATGCTGATAGGCGATGTGCTCGATCCTAAAGGCGGAGAAGCTCACAGCGAAGCAAGACTCGACAACGATGATGAGCACAAGTGCTCTTCGCCTAGTTCGGTAGAGTCATTGGCTCGAACACAAGGACCAAACTCGGCGCAGAATGGCAACAAGGTAGCTTCAATCAGGTCTCGTTCCTCTCGTCGAATATCTTCGTACGAACTGAACGAGTTTATGTCTCGCCAAAGTGAAGATGCAAAGACCCTCAAGGTATGGTTGTTTCCTTTAATTCATTTTATGGACAAATCTTTTTCTGTTCAGGCAAATGGAGACGAGTCTCTTGATGCCGACAAACAAGTGATAAACAATTCGGCTCGGGAAATTCACAAGTCTGACTCTTTGGATAACTCTTCTAGCTCTTTTCCACCGCCTCCACCTCAGTCTGCTTACCAGACCTCAATAGTAAGCTTTTATTATTGATTGTTTATCACTTAAAATTAAATGCCGTTTTTTAGGTCAAGGTTACCTTAGCAAAACCTCATCAACCCGACTATGAAACATTTGAATCGTCAGGTGAAGTCGCTTCTCGTCCTTTATCGAGCTTCCAGCCGGTTCGATCGAATCCGAAAGATTTCGATGGTAACCAGTTAAAGGAAAGAAGTGAAGTACCACCCATTCCAGAGCCGGATTATTCCAGTGACGAAGAGGATAATAAAGTTGTGAAAAATGAGCTGAAGGCACAAATTCAAATGCAACAAGTTGAAAACGGAGACAGCCAATTAACTGAGTGGAAAGAGTCAGATGGGTCTGGACAATCTTCAGTGAAGCTTACCACGACAGCAACCTTAGTCCTCAAATCTTCTAGTCCATGTCCTCCCACCGATTCTTCAACCATTGCGAATGAACCTGCCAAAAATCAAGCCTTTAGTTCAAAGAATATGTTTGAGGAATTGCGAGAACAAAGCGCTAAGATAACTAGCTCAGCCCGAATGAGATTTGCCTCGAATCGACAAAATTCTCAAGATGGAGACATCAATAGAGCGATCAAAAGGGTAGGCTCACAGGAGGATTCACAGCCGGTGAATAATGTAATGAAGAATGTTGCTGAATTCGAAAAGCGTTTAAGTAAAGACAAATTGGCCAACCGAATTGCTACAAACGGTGTGATTGATTCGAACGCCATTCAAATGCGAATGTCCAAATCGTGTATGGAAGAATTCGTGCCTAATACATTACGAAAAGGAGGTAAGTACTTTGTGAGTAGTGCTTTTATTCATTTAATTGACGTTTGTATCAATCCCAGACTTTTCAACTTTAACTCGATCATCATCTAAGCAAGCACAACCTGATTCTCGCCGAAACTCAGCAATAATTTCAGCAATTGCTGAGAAAGTAGCCGCTGTGAATCAGTTGGTGGCCGAACAGCAGCAATCGGTTTCTGGTTCTAAATCTCTCAACTCTTCGCCCATCCCGATTTCTATGGCAAAATTGCAAAATCAATCAATTTCCGGATCTACCGTAGTTGTCCAAAAGCCGATCGCTGTTTTGCCTTCTGGTGCAACGTCAACTTTAACGCGTCGATGCGTGACTGTGTGTGAAGACCCAGTTAAGACAATTCACTTGCAGCAGCAGCATCAACAGTTGCGGTCTCAACTGGCGTCGGGTAGCAATGCACAATTGGTCAAGTCAAAGCATGCCTCTCTGGCTGAGTCTACTTCCTCTATACTGAAGCAGACCAGCAAGCCACTTCGCAGTACAACTCCAGCAACCGTT
This sequence comes from Rhizoglyphus robini, assembly GCA_023373905.1. Taxonomy (NCBI): domain Eukaryota; kingdom Metazoa; phylum Arthropoda; class Arachnida; order Sarcoptiformes; family Acaridae; genus Rhizoglyphus; species Rhizoglyphus robini. The sequence continues at coordinate 2,870,351 of JAKIJQ010000001.1, read as the reverse complement.
CAGGTCGCCTATAGTTCTTGTACCGAGCCAATAGGTGAGTGTCTTACCGAGCCCAATTGCCATTACTGATTCATTCTTTCAGACCTGGTCCCTCCTCCTCCCGAATTCGCTGCTTCCACCCCAAACGCACAATCAATGTCTACTGCTCAAAGTATGAACTCTCATCTTCGCCAATCGCTAAGTTCCCAGCAGAAAGTATACGTACAACGACAACTTCAGGCCTCCACATCTCCACTGACAGTTTCGACTGGTACTACCCAGTCAGTGCCAGGAATGCATCACCACCACCACCACCACCAGGTTAGCCCCAGTAGTGAACCATCTAGCTCAACCCTTCTCTGCAACCAACTTATTTTTGAGCCGCAAGCCATTAGCACGACGCTCTATTTTCTTTGATTTGTTTTTTTTGTTTTGCTTGTAATAAAGTTTGTTTGTTCCTGCATGACGAGTCCCTTTGCATGTCTAATCGTGTCTAATAAATCGAATGCTTTACAGCTTGCGTCAGAAGTGTCGCAACACTACCAACAACCTGCACAGGGTCAGCCTCACTATCACGTGCATCATCACGGGTCAAATACCCCCACTGTCAGTTTGTCCTCGTCTGCACCTACCAACTCCGATGCTTTGGCTTTGATGCGAACCTCATTGATGAATGCAGCTCAAGTGGCCTCTTTGACCAATTACGAATTTGCTCAAATGCCTAGTCAGGCAAAGACTGTCAGTGGCCAACTCCACCACAGTAGCCAAGCTCACATTTATGGGCCTCAAACAAACATGCAGCAAACAAGTCAATCGAACCAACTTCTACTCCAACAACGGGCCTTAGCCGTAGCCAATGCTAAACATTTGCAACAACAACAACAGCAACAACAAGTTCGACCACAAGCCTCAATGACTCATTACAATACATTGGCTACAAGCAAGCCAGTCCAAGTGCAGCAGTATTACGTCACTCAGCACCCATCTCAGCACGGTCAACATCCACAGTATTTGGCTACGCTAAGTCGTCACCAGCAGGCTCAGGTGCAGCAGCAATATTTGAATTCGCTCAACTCACATCAGCAACAACTACAGCAACAGCAGTTTGCCACTCTAACTAGGCATCACCAGCAACAACTTCAACAACAACTTCAGCCTGTTCTCCAACAAAGTATGAACTATTCTCAATTGGTTCAACAACAACAACGACAACCAATAACTTCAAACATGGCCATTGCTGGCAATACTCGTCTTGTGCAAGTGCCTGCTAACCGACAGACCCCACCACCAGCAAGTCAAGGCAAAGCGGTCAGTCAGGCTTACCCAGCACAGTACCAGTACCAGTCGAACACAATCGGTCCAATTTCTTCAACTGCATCCTATGCACGGAAGTCACTGGTAGAATGGACTGCCGAAGATGTGCAAGAATGGCTGCAGCGAATTGGTATGGCCGAACATAGGCCTAAGTTTGAAAGTTTCAATGGGGCGAAAATGCTTCGGCTGGACAACAATGCACTTGCCAACATCGGGGTTAGACAACAGCAGCACCGGATCTACATCCTCGAGAAGTTGAAGCAACAGATATGGCAAAACCATCAGTAATCAGCGGGTTCACAACTGTGGTGGTCACTTTGGTTTGTTCTCTAGCACCGTTGCTTACATTTAGTTGACTGTTTGCAGTGCTGATTCACTGGTCACTGATTGCTCATACCTAGCTGACTAGAGCAGTGTGATTGGCACTAGTTCAGTTAATGATTGATTCCATTGATGCTTTACTTTGTCTCGCAGTGTAGTTGGTCTAGTGGAGTGCGGATATTGGCAAGTCTCTCATTTCGCAATTGGCCAATTGGTTTATTTTGCCACTGCAGGTGCACTCACTGCGACCAGTCACTCGAACGCTCTACCTTTGTACTTTCTATTTTTGCAATACTCGATTGCTCATTTTTTTCACTTTTGCATTCTCATGTGACAATAAAGTGTTGTTCGAACCGAGTCGATTTCAGTGAGCCAATTGCTCTCTCTCTACCTTATCCTACAGGATCACTGGTCACATCTCACAGTTGGGTTCACTCCACTGGCTACTTAGTAGTGCACTGCACTGCGCCCAGCGCACTTTACCTTCTTGACAGGATATATTGGCAGCGTCATGCATCCTTTCCTGTGGCGAAAGTTGTTTTCCTTCCTTTTGGTTCTGGCCTTGTTGCAATGTCTTGAGCACATTTTGTCTCCTTGCTCCATTATTACTGGCGCGGACGCCATTTTAATCAAACTACATCGCGAACACAAACACTATTAGTAAGTATTTTTGATGGTGGTCATTTGACTGGTTTTGGTGTAATCTTTCATTGCATTACATTGACAGCAAAGCAAGTGGTGGTTATCCAATCATTGGTTGGAAGTATTGGAAACGACGAATGTGAGTATACAAGGACAATTTCGGCAGTTGTCACCATTATGATCTTGCTATCCGCAGAAAGTGGCTTTTCACCGGAGTGTTCGATCCAACTCTTTAAAGCCCTTCTTCAGCATTAATTTAAATTGTTCACCTGTGGCGCCATCTGTTCCACGGCTAGCATCACTTCACTGAGTGTAGGGCGCAATCGCAGTGAGTGTTGCGTCTTTCTGCGTCCGTCCGTCCGTGGCTATCATCTGACCTCGTGCGCTCCTTCCCTGGTTCGATCGGTGAGCCAGTTGTGTTGTCTGCCTGTCTGGCAAACAATTTCCATGAAATACTAATCAGTACAAATCGACTATTTCGTCAAATTCACAAACCCAACTCTTGCCAACCCGATTCTGGACAACCTATTTACTCACCAACAAGAAGTCCATCAAATAATAAGCGAACCAGTTGGCTGCTTGTTTGTTTCTTCTCTCGACTCTGTGTTTATTTACATTGACATGGTGTACAGTTATCTCGTTGACAGTTAGGTGGCAATTAGTTCATTTGAACCTCGCAAGATTTACCATTCAAACATTCGACTAAATGTAGTTATGTCGAATGACTCAATTTTTTCTATGACTCATTAAAGTGCTTACCGAATAAGCCAGTAATCGATGACATACTTTGGCTCACATTCGTCTTTAAAGAAAATCAACATCAATGGGTTGCGTTTATTCAAACCACAACGGCAATTCAAGGAAGAAACCCAATACTGTCAATGGCGACTTACCAAACAGCAATGGCCTCACATCAAGTGATCCAGTCAGATGGAACAACAATGGCAATGTCAACATTAGTAGCAACAATCATACAAACGACAATAATAATAATAATCAGTCTACTAATCGTCGCAGAATATTTGACGTAGAGGTACATTTATTTATATTCCTTACATTTGACTTATTTTATATTATTTTATAGGTGTGCAATGTAGACAAAGACGGTACAACCGTAATTCATGGAAAGATTGAAATAACCGACAATTCCTTGATATACCGACTTAAAGGCAGATCTCCTATTATTTGGCCTTTAAGGTTGTTTTCTATTAATTTTTAAAATAGATTTTAATGTGTTTGTTTCTCATTTATTTAGGTTTTTACGATCATATGGTCACGATAAAGATATATTCAGTTTTGAATGTGGTCGGCGTTGCCCAACAGGAGAAGGTAAATCAATTTGGTTGTAAAATTAAATTGCCAACAATATATTTTCTAAATTTTGATATTGTGAATTTATAGCGGTTATTTATTTTATTAATTAGAATTAAAATCAAAATCAATACTAAAATCATTTGTATTTAGGTGTCTACGTTTTCAAATGCTCAAATGCTGAACAATTATTTAGAACGTTATTGGAAGTAATTAATAATGCAACCAATATTAATTCTTCAAATATAACAATTAACGTTAGTACAAATTTATTTATTCATATTAACATTTGATTTTGATTATTAGAATCAATTGTCTGGCACAATGTCCCATTCCACAGCAAACACCCTAAATGCACACGAATATCAAAACCTATCCTCTTTTGAGAATGACCATAGTAATTTTGGTACATTGCCATCTCGAATACCGCAGCCAGAAGTGATTAATCGTCCTCATTCATCAATGAGCATCGAACAGGCGAATCATACTTATCTCAACTCTGCTGGTCATAATGTGATAGGAATCAAGTCACAGCCAAATTATTACATTTCAAATCCCTTATCTTGTCAAATTTCCCATTTTGAAGGATCCAAAACTTCCTTGAATGGAACTTCATTAGGGAAAGCTTCAACTCCAAGCAATTCGTTCGACTCGAGCACATTACCACAAATGAGAGTCACCAAAAACATTCACCACGAGTATGTTAATTCCAATGTTTATATTAACTCTTCTCTGGATGATTCGTTCATGAATAGAAGAAAGAATAGCGAACAGCACCTGTACGAGAACCACGAAATTCCTTTTCAAAATCCATCGAGATCCAGAAAGTTGGAGCAGATCAGTTCTAAAATGGCCGCTTCTGATGACCTGAGCACGTTCTGTTACGTTAACCTTGATTTAGACTCCAGAAAAGAAAGGCAGGCTAAGCTGCAAGGTAAATATAAAAGAATTGGAAGAATTTTCTATTATTATTTTTTAACAGGTTACAAAAACAAATCAGCTCGAACAACTCCTGAGCCGCTAAGTTACATTCAACTCGATCTTAAAAATAACGCTCAAGCAAAAGAGGCATCATTACCGAAAGAAATATTAAAAACTCAAATAAAAACGCCAATTGAAACAAACAAAAAAGAAGCTAAAAATGGACTTATCAAAGAGAAATCTACATTGAAGGGGGAGACGAGCAATGGAAAAGTAAAAACAATCAGTAATAATAACAAAGAAAACAAGGAGAACAACAATCAAGACATTGGTAAAGATAAAGCCACTACTACTGTTCCTTACGCGCAAATCGACTTTGCCAAAACACTTGCTCTTTCCAATTCTGCTGCTAATCATCGAAAGTTGTAAGCATCACGCAAACATCATCATATGTATTATATTATATTATAATTGATCTATACAATAAACCATCTATATTCCAGTCACTTAATCCATTCAATAGCAATCTTTTCTTTCTCTATCTGTAACGTATAGTTGTCGATTGTTAGGATAACAAGGACAGCTGTATTAATGTGACTGCGCTATTGTGGCAATATGACTAACATGTTGTACAAGAAGACTATCGTCGCTATCTGAGTCAATACTTGCCACTTGTGGCAACGTCTCGTCGCTGATATCGTGGTAATCAGTCGTTTTCATATCTTGTTCAAGTTCATCACTGATCACGATTAAATCTTTAGAATTGTCTTTTGAAGACCTCTTTTCTGCTAAATGAGAAAGTCTTTCATCGTGTAACTGCTTCACTTGTTCTGCTTGTTCTTCATTTCCGGTAGACTCATCATCCTCTCCTTCAGGCACTTTGTTATTGTCGGTAATATCATGAATGCTTTCTTCAGAGTTGATAACTACATTTTGAATCATTATTTTTGATTTTTCGTCTTTTGTATTAATTCCTTCAAGAGGCTTTTCCTTATCTAAATAACCAATCTTGTCAGTCGAATTCACTGAAACTTTCTTATCATTTAAGTCTTCTGGTGCATCTTTGCCATTGAAGACAGAATCATTTGTTTTTGTTTTGAATGTAAAATAATCGAGATATTTCTTAGAATCGGCTCTTTGGTAGACAAAATTTAAATTTTGACAGGCAAAACAGGGACGACCTCCAACCATGTCAACAAATGTAAAATGGGACAACTTGGTACCAGGTCGGTGTTTGTGCTCACAGCAAGTGTTCATGCGTAAATCACGAATGCCATCAACCATAATAATGATTGCACACGAATTTCCAGGATGAGGTCGAATGTCGATGGTAAACAAATCTGCCAAAAACAATTCAATAAAACAAAAATAACCTACAACTTTGACAAACCTCCAGGTGCGACATAGCCATCATAAATAAGAATGGAATTACCACCGATTGCCACTTGTTGGAAAACCTTCACATTTCGCTTAACGCCCCGATTAGTGGCTCCATTCAGTCCATTGTACTTTAAAGTCATTTGCATTCTTTGTCGACTTGAATTTTTCTTATCAAAAGCAAAATATTTTTTGCTTAACTTTTTGTTGGAAGATTTAGATTGAAACCGACCAACTGAATAGCCATGATCACTTTCGTGGTCACTCCAAGAGTCACCTTCCACAGATTCAATGTCTTCGTCATTTACACGACTATCTTTTCTCCAAACTCCATAACTAGCAATATTCACAACACTTTTTGACTTTTTTATTGTTTCCACAAGTTCATTTTCGTCATTTTGGGCTAGATCGGGCTGTGATGTATTTAATAAACGTCTTTGTCGACCATATGACGATTTTGGCCTAAACTCTCTTGCCAAGTGACTTGAGGACGAAAATGATTTTAACGGCGTACCTAATGAATGCGAACTTTCTCCATCATTAGAAATGTCTTGATAACTTTTGCTTAACTTTAGTTTTGAATTTGAAATCGCATTAACCTTTCTATATTTAAGTGACTCAGCTAGATCTAGAAATTAAAAAAGAAACATGAAATGAAGTGGAAAATCGAAAAACACGAAAAACCTAATAGGCCGTGGTCAGGTGTACGAATATGATCATATTCCTTAATTGCTCGAATCATTCGATCTAATCTCTGCAAAATAACGCTTCTTTCGTTGTCATTAGATGAGGTACTGTTTTTATCCAAAGTAGAGTAATCATTATGAACTCCCTCAAACATAATTTTTGCACGCTTGATTAAGTCTTCTTGAGTATTATTAAATGGCTTTGCAAGGCCTTTAGAAAAGCTGTCCGAGTTTTCACTAGTAAATTGCTCATTTCGATTGATGAGTTCCTCTAATAGATGATACAATTCTTTCTTTTGTTTTCTTTCTATGTGTTGCAGATGCTTAGTACTTGAGATTTCTTCTACGATTTTATTGTCCTTATTGATCTATAACATATTGTAAGATATTGTAATTACCAGGATAATTTCAAAATAAGTTGATAATCAATCTTACGATATTCGCTCTGAGGAGATGCCTTCTGATCTGGGGCTTTCGAAAGTAAGAATTTAAATGTGGATCTTTCAGACTGTTGTAATCACTTAGAGAACTGAAATTGAGAAGAAAATTATCAGAGATTATGAACATCTTAATCTTACTCGTTGTATTTTTTGTGCTGAGCTGCAATTGCCCACATTTTGATATATGTCAAGACAAATCTATGATTAAAATAGCAAAAGCATTTATGAAATTCACTAACCCATATTAGCTACAAGTATATTAGCAAAATGACAATGTTCTGGAACTAATGTTAATTCTGTTGATCAGCTGACATTCGGTACTATAGCAACGGATGAAATGCATTCTAACCGAGGCAGTGTAAACAAAACGTACCACATTTTTCAGAATTTGGAATTTCGTTTAATGCCGGTAATAAAATGACAAACGGATTACACAAAAAATTGCCAAGCTATTCATAATTGTAAATCAATAATGTAATTATGGTAGTATCAGACTATCACTATTAATTGGTTCATTCTGCAAGCATGAATCATTGTGACAAGCAAGCAAGTGACAAATCATTGATATGAAATCAATTTCCATAAAATTCACAATCAATAAACGTTCAATGGTTACAAATCAACAAATCTAATTAATTAGTATAAATTAAGAAATGATTCAGACAAAACTTGACCCAAAAAGTAAATGTTATTCGGACTTTTGCATGTGCCGCCTTTTGTGAATGTGAGTTTGTGCGGCCCAATTTGCCAGATCATTTATTATATTTTGAAGAAGATCAGTTTGTACAATGTTAGTTCTTATTAAATTAAAATTATTAATAAGTATTTAGCAGTGCTAATTAAATTAAAATAAAAATCGATAAAATACAAAATAAATATATATATAAATATTTTTTACGTCAAAATTCAATTGAAAACAATAAAAAATGTAAAACGACAGAATCTTTTAGTTGCATATTGTTAATACGCAACTAGGGAAGTGTAAAATAGGCATCGATTGCCATTGGCAAATAGAAATTAGAATCGGCTTGTGCACTAAAACTGTTCACATCGCAGATCGCTCATTGCTTTTTTGGCTGTGATCTACTTCACTTCGCTTCTACTTTCAAACAAAGCAAACCATCACCAAAGAAATGGAAGACCAAGTCTTATCGAAGTTGGCTGAATTGAAAATTCACATTGATCGGCGATTGGATGAAATTTACTTGCTATGTAAATCTTCAAGTTGTGGAAATGTTGCAGATCTACTTCCAAATCCAAGTAAGAAGCTCCCTGGTTTTGTGCCTTTGACCAACTATGGCGATTGCTCGAATGAAAATATATTGGTTGATCTTTCTCCTACTAAACTCGATATTGTTAAGCCCAAACAATCGCCTGTTTCTAATGCGTCTGTCCCAAATTTGCCAGTTAGCAGTCCCGAAATTAGCTCTTTGAGGTATATGGCTGTGGACATCGGCAAGCCAATCAATGTCAATCTTTCGTATGTCTATTCTACAAAAAGTTTCTTTGTTCACCTAAACTATGATGATGTTGAAAATTTCTATTTGAAATTTAACGAATACTACAGCAATTTGGTTGCTGAAAATGACCTTGGTTTGAAGCCAAGCTCGATTTCTATTAAGCAACTTTGCTGCGTTATGAACGACGATGACTCGAGTTATTATCGAGCTCAAATCCTGAAAGAAACCGACGGAGGGTATTTGGTTCGTTTTGTCGATTTTGGTGACATGAAAATGGTGCAGCCAAAATCTATCTTTAAATTATTTCCAGAATATGCGAAGATACCAATTTTTGCATTGCATTGTTATCTTGAAGGTAATTTTCACTTATTTCTATGCCTTATGAACCTTGAGATATTATTATATTATATTATTAGATTTCTATTTATTTCTATTTGCGTATTTAATTTATTAGGTGCCTGGACTACTGATTTTTCCAAATTGGAAATTGCTTTTATGGATTTTTTGACAATGCCTAATTCATATTGCACTGAAATAAAGGCCAAGTTTCAACCAAGCCAATCTTCAAATAAGATGCCAGTTAGTTTGGAGGTTAAGATTTCAGATGGAAGCTGGAAAGATTTGAAAGATTGCAATTTTGATCGGGTTAATGTTGCAGGTATGTTTATATATTCTATATATCAGAGTACTAAGAATTTTTCTTTAGAATGCGTCTCAAAGCATATTTTTAATTTCAAAGGTATGTCTATTTGTCCTAATTTTGTTGTTTCTAACGGCTTCCTAATGGTTCTAATTTTGTGTTATCAGATTTTGCCAAAAATTTTTTAAATATAGAAAATTTCCGTAAATCAAATGAAGGTAATTTTATCTTATATTTTGTACCTTATTTATTACCTGATAACTATTCTCCGCTTATCGAAAATTATCTTCTTTGTCTGAAAATCATCTTTCTAATGCTAGTACTTATTCTGGAATTTGTACTAATGCTTCGGATATTTCAAATTTTATTTTTTCTCAAAGTTTGGCAACCGAGTTTACAACCAATTTAAGGTAATTGTTTAAAGTATTTTAAGTATGAACTAATAAATTGTAAATATTTTTAGTTTCTTTTACCGTGGCCTTGTTGAGCACATTTGCACCAGTGTAAAAGTTAATTCTTTGGTTGTCTTTGGCATTCAAAACAAGTTTTTCTTTAGAGGATTTGTTTTGAGCGATAATTCTCAAAAATATGAGCTCTTCTCTGTTGATTTTGGCTTTGTATTTTCGGTTAAAAATGATGAGATTTTCCCTTTATTCGAGGATTTTTCGCTTGCCAAGTTTCCATGCTTCTCTGCTCTGTGCGCTCTTGACAACATTGTGCCCATGTTGGATACATGGTCTGCTGTTGCTGTGTAAGTATTTATTGATGACAATAGTTGATTTATTAGTAACAATATTTTCTTTTAGCAAAACCTTTCAAACTTTTGTTCAAGGAACTTTCACTATTTATCCCAAAGGCTTCTCCAATGGAAATCACTCAGTTGAAGTCGAAATGGCTAACAAAAACCGTGCCAGTGACATGCTAAAGAAATTCAAACTTGGCAAAGATGAGCTTATTTAATCTTCTCGTTACTCGTCATGCGAATTTATAATTAATATATATCATCACTATCCATTCCCATATCTGTAATTCTAGGATATACGTATCTCGTACTTCTGTTTATGTTAAACACTCGCATGTCTAAACATTTTAATCTGTTACTGTATGAATAATAATTTGACTATACACTATCCATTAATTTAAATTTCTCTCTAAGCATAATCGAAGTATTACTTTAAACTCGAGAATTATTGAGAATCGTCGAGTCAGTGAAAAATTACGTCCGCTTTCAAAAAACGTTTTTTTCGTTATTTTGTCTACACTCTCTGCCAAATACTTTAGGACTATAGGTTTGATTGGCCAGACCAGGTTCTATCTGATAGAATCTATCATGCTGTATCTGGAAAGGCATACAGAGCAGCTTTGTTTAGAAGAGTGGCGCCGTTGTTCTAAGTATGATAAATGCAAACTTTTCACTTGTTAACTCACCAGCGAGTGGTCAAATGTTTGTGATCATTTTGTTCAGACAAAGGACAATACGAGGTTAACTGTAGACATGACCTTTTTTTATCAGCATCTTTTCATTCTTGCTTACAACCACTTGCACCACAACACATAGTGACGTCAAACATAATTTTCATCTTTCGCTTTCACCACCAGTGCTGATATTAGTAATATATGACAATGAAATTCAATTGAATGAATGGCTAATAAAACAATAACACACTATGAACAAAGTGTCACATGAATTAAATTACGTGTAATATCGACTAGACATGAATCACACAAATAGCGATTTTTAATTAGCAATCACTGACAGATCGTTCTTTACTATGAGCAATGATCACATGGTTATTGTAACAGAAGAGACGGATGCAACCACTGGCCGTCCACTGACCACAGGGTGATTAATCAGCCGTGCATCTGTTGATCATATATTCGAAACACGATTCAACAGACCAACTGCCTAAGAAGATGAACCAAGCGCAACTATAATTGATCAGTTTTCATGAATGTTTTACAACTGATCGAGCTTAAAGTTCAATGTCAACGATTATGAATTGGCACTGTGCACTGGCACTTGAGAATTGACAAGTGTTCACATTTCGGGAACGATACTGCTCGGTGTCGAGTGGTCGAGCTGACATTACAATTTGCATTTGTGTCCAACTGTAAAAGTGCAACAAGCGCAGCATTGCGAATCAGTGGCTAGTGCAACTGGCAGTAAAGACTATAGACTAGCCATTAATGGGCTTCTCAAGGATGCCATTACAGTCGACTGTTTGGGGCCATAAATTACCATCGACAACACGCACAAATTGCGCTCACAGTCACAGACATAGTTGCACTAATCAGATTTAGATCCTGATGGACACTATGAAATATACAATCGCGTGCAGTCTCGCTGAGCGTCCGAAGAGATTGCTTATCTAGGCAGCATCTTCATCTGTCCATTATCACCTCGAATAACTGTGAGTCAAATCAATCACGAACTGGACGCCAGTCAGTATCTTTTCACTTGGTCTCGCTCAGTTTGTTGTCTCTGTGTTTGTTTCACAGGCTCAAACTTCAAACAAGTCGCTTTCGTGCAGGACTTTATCAATCTGCGAGAGAGTCTCATTCTTGCATCCGTCCTGTGACTCACTAATTAATTAATTCACTTGTTTGAACGGCAACTCAACCAAACCGATCAAATCAATTCGCCAACAAATGGCCAACTCAACACGTGCAATCAATCAATGTTCAGAATCATTGTTGAACAAGTGATGAGCGATTTAATCGTTGGAGTCAAGATTGCATTTCTATGAGGAGGTATTTTCTTTAATTTTTGTATGATACTTAATCTGTACAGATGGCACAATGACACAACTGCGTGTAAAGTAGTGTAAGGGCAATTAACACAAAATAAAGTACAAATCATAATCAAATCAAGCGCGCGCTCGACAGCACACTTTGGCTTAGGTGGACTGATTGATGCTGATTGAAATCTGCAATCTTGTGCAGATTCATATTTAAAGCTGCGCAAAGCGGAAGTGGTATGATAGTGGTGGCCATCACTGAACCGATAGTGCCCGACTTGCCTGTCCATCGCACTCCACCATCGGCAAACTCACCAAAACGAATGAATGGACGATTAAATTGAATAAGTCTGCTGTAATGTTTATAAGTGGCAACAAGTGGCCAGTGGCGGAGTGAGTGGCAAACCCGATCGCGCCAAAACAACCGCTCGTTTGCGCACTCGATCTCACTATCCACGATCTACAGCAAATCAGTCACATTTCTCGGTACATTACTTTCGTTCCACCAATAGAGGAAATAAACGAAGTAATGCATTGCGTTGGAATATTAATGGCGCTAATTGTTGCACAGCCAATTGTCTCTCGCGGTGTCCAATTGGCCAATGGGCGACGAGAGCACTGACCATGATTGGTAATTAAATCTGAGCTCTACAGCTCTGCAGTCTACAAGAATGAAGATGGACAGTGGTAAATGGCCAAAGAGACTCGAGTTTACACTGCCCCTTGCCTCATTTTGTCGGCTCGATCGGTGCCAATAGAAGCGAACAATGGCCACAGTGCCACCAGCAAATACGTACTAATTAAGGCAATCGGCCAGTTTGTAATTCTACTGACCAATTAATGTGAACTCACACGTTCTGTGCTAATCACTCAAAGTTCAGTCGCGACTCGCTAGGCATGCATGCACCGAGTGAGCGTGCACAGGTGGACGTGGTGATGTGGTGGATGTTATGAATGTGCTCAAGTGGATGAGGTAGATGGGACGATTCGACACATGCCCTCTACCGAGCACGAGTAATTCACTGTTTTGTGCAGACAACGATGGGAAGTTTATCCATAGGACTAACAAGAGACCGTTTGTGCACTGCAAAGTGTGAGATTCTCTGTGCAAAGTGAAAGTGAAAGCAAACACGAGGAAGATGGCTATTGAGCGGCTTAATTGCCACAAGTGACCGGTGAGAGGAGAGACGATGCCCACTGAGAACGGCACTTTGCCATCGTGAAGGGCATGTTCCAGGACTGTTGTCATTGGCTGGCACTCAGTCTGTAGCACTCACTCAGACTCCATAAAAGCAAGTGACTAGATCAGTACAAGTTAAGTTTACTTTCGCCAGTCAACAAACGCACATCGCCGTGTCCTTTGTCAGTGATAACTTTACCTAACCCAACATAACCAAAACAACAATGCTTAGCATGAAGGTTTGTTTTCCTGCCCCGCGAAGTCGCTCATCTCGGGTCGAATAATTGATTACTTGAATTTGTCTACATAGGTTTTCGCTCTCACCATCTGCTTGCTGGTGGCCATTGTTAGCGCCAAGCCATACAGCCAAGGATATGGCCGTGCTCGTGCCGCAGCTCGTGCTCCAGCTCGTGCCGCACCAGCAGCTTACTCCGATGACTCATACGCCTCGGCCACCCGATCTGCTCGTCAAGCTGAAGAAGCTGAGCCAAAGCCTGAGCCATACAGCTTCACTTATGAGACAACCGATGAGTACGGTACCACTTTGTCTCGTACTGAGTCTGGTGATGAACAAGGCAATGTGAAAGGATCGTACATGTACCGAGACCCCGAAGGAATATACCGAACCGTAGAGTACGCAGACAATGGTGATGGTTTTACTGCCAATGTTCAAACCAATGAGCCAGGCGTGGAGTCGCACAAGCCAGCTGACGCCGAATATCTCAAGAACTAAATATCAATATTGCACCAATAAGCACCACGCACAAGCAGACCAATCTTGCCAACTGGTCTCATCCTCACCACCTCCTGCTGGTCATCACTCCAACTGTGTATAAACTACATTTGCCATAGGCTGCCCTATCGAGTTAGGCCTCTATCCCATTCGACCCTGCTGGGCCGAATGAGCACAGACAGTCACTCCACTACCAAAGATGTAACCTGTATTATTATTTTGTCTCAATAAACTATTCACAAGCCATTTGCCTCTAATAAATGAGTCATTCATATGATCTCAATGGAGAGATTGTTAACAACTTTTAGTAATTTTCAAATCAATTCTTTCGATTGGGCTAACTCTTGATCAAGCTTGATCTTGCTAATCTTGCAAAATTCTACAAATATGCTCGTTTCAGAAGTTGTTGATAATAGCCATAATCAATGCATTTCGGAATGCTATTCCGATTCGGTGACCTTTCAAGGTCTTGCATAGTTTGAGATACATTTGAGACGGTGCAATAAAGTGCCACACATTCACGATTTATCATGTATGTCAGTAAATATAGTTGGATCAAAAGCGTGACGAGTGTGTAGCAGTGACATCAATTTGCACATCGACAATTTCTCTAGTCAACTCGTCAACACTTTTTGGCCCACTGAGCTGCCAATTAGAGACACTTAGTTTAGGTTGTGCACTTTGCTGACTTAGCACGTTCTACTTGCAGTGGACAGTCCAATGGTCACTTGGCGAATCACGTTCTCGTGTCACTGGCATGCCACCTGTTATCGAGTGGTCACTTGTAGGATAAAACCAATTGGTGGCACTACTCACTGGACGATTCTCTGATTGTCTTTACCTTTGGGCAATTAATTGCATAATTCAATTTTTTGAAGCTCTAATTAATAATTTCAATCTAATCACAGTGCCATCCAATCGACAAATGAGTAAATTGCCATATGTCAAAAGTTTTTATGAAGCTAGTTCAATTCAAATACGAAAAATGCTGGCCCAATGTATAGATCGACTAACAGTACTGTTGTGTTCGCTTGCATAGAGCAATCAATTAACAATATGTTGCTATGACCAGTGTTGAAATGACCTTAGACTTCAGTTCCAGTAATGAACTCCACTTGTGGTATAGAAGAATGCAACCATTATGGCAAAAAGTTTGTTTGGAACAGTCATAGTGATATGATGATTTGCAAACAATCGGACCGATCCATCGGTGGTGCCAAATCGGCTAGACACTTTGGTTGGCCGCACATCAGAGGCAATAAATCACTCCACTTATGTGACCATTGAAAGCATTAGACCAACAATCAATTCAGGAGAGAAGAGTTAATTAATTGCGAGATAGGATCGTTCAATTAATATCCAACAAGTGCAATTACAACTGCAACAAGGTGCAGTGCGAGCAGTCAAGATTGAATCAAGCAGAGTGGTTAGGCGGCAAAGTAAACAAGCAAATAAATAACGTTAATGGAGAAGGCACAGTGAGCATTAGCATGCGATTGCACTCTATCACTTGCCATTGCGCCCTCTCCAAGTCCGAACGCTAATTGTCGAAGTAATGGCCGTTATTACACTTGCCAGTGCGTCCTTATATCTGTAGGTGTACTCCGGCGAGACAGTCAATTGAGTTATATAAAGTTGTTCCAAGGTAACTTATCTGCGTCCAGCAACAAGTCCATTTGGCTTGACCAGATCTCGACTCACAACAATTAGTCAACACATCTGAGAATATTTCTCTATTGCATCTTGTATCATACCAATTACAAAAATTACACTATAATAAACATTTTACTAAGCACTTTCCATCTAAAGTTTTTTTTGTGTATGCTTCATTTCATAAATCGAAAATCAATAAATTGGCAATAAATTATCCAATGTGTTCGATTGATGTAACTCGACATAATGGACGATGGGAGTACTCTTGGAAAAACACAATCATGTTGTTTCCAGAAAATACCAACAAACTTAAGCTGAACTCGAGTGCATAGGAAGTATTATCGCAAAGCATTTATATATAAGCTTATAAGCTAATTGACCTAATCGAGTTAACCACTATTGTGCTTGCATGCACCAGTGCATCTCTTCACAATTGTCTAGTGTTTCAACATGTCCAATAATAGTTCAAATAGTGTTAAAGTCATTTTCTGCGTTAAGACAATATAGGCAATTTTTTTAAATGAATATTTTATTAGTTTCATTGCTTCTACAAAGATATATAGACAAATTAGTGTGGATGCCAATCAAAATGATTACTTTTGCTTTTGATTCCACTATGCTTTATGAGGTACAAGTCCTACATATTGACAATAAACTAAAAGTCATTATAAAATGGTCAATTAAGCATAAACTTCAAACCGATTTTACGTGCCCAGTTATAAATGACATGTCCCAAAGATAAAAGGTATAAAACATCTATAAGCATGCAGTTTTACTTATAAAAGTGTTGTAGATGTGGAATGGCGCCAATGTTCAATTGGAAATCACCCAACTAATGTATTTAAAAAGCTTCAATGGAATTCATATATTCTGCAGCATTTAGCTAGGAATGTCCCCCAGTAACCCATAGAGGACACACACAACAGCTACCTGATCACGTTTTATTGCCTTCTTGTCCTTCAAAACTGATGATTTCAAAGTAACTAATTACAAGTAAATTCAAATTTGCCTCAGGCCGGTTTTAAACTCTCATCGAATTACTAACGAGAAGATGCAATGTTGGAATCGAATTGACCAATCAGCCGATTTATGCAAACTTGTTTCTTTGATTATACAATGTAGCTCTATAATAAAGCTTATTCTGATTCAGAAAAGTCATTCCACAAAGCAACTCTCTAATGAATTTGGACTGGTGGAAAAATGTAATTGCAAAACTCGTGTTAGTTACTTGTAAGAAGTTAGTATTTGTAGGCGAATTAAAAAGAATCCGAGGCATTGTGCAATTAGCTTGGGTCAGTTGGCAAACTGTAACGTTGCTTGTTGGGCAATATATATTTTGCCTTTGTTTTGACTCTGCAAGTGGGCACTATTGTCTATTTGGTTTTGTTGGCTCAGCACTGTCACTCATTATGTCCTCTCACTTGTGGCAATCGAATTCGTGTTGGCATGTTTGCTCGCAAATCACTATCCTCCAATGGCCATGTCTTTGTCTTGGCAAACAAATTGCTTAGCAGCATCAATCTATTAGCTATAATCGATCTTGTCTTGACGCATTGCCCATAATTGGAGTACACTTCCAGTCTGTCCAGTCCATACTGCTGAGAGGTTAATTTCAATTCAACTCATGTCGCTCAGGACATTGAATCTTTTATCGTGAGAAATTGACAACCTGGCAGTATATACGTAGTGGCAATGTCGCAACCCTTGACCTAGACGAGACTGCTATTTCTGCTAATTGTTAGCTTCCATTCAGTCTAGCATTACATTATTACCAATGCTAATATGTCCGCTTGTTTGTATTGTCTCGGTCGAGGTGTATTGTATTGGTTTAGATTACACTAACTAGATCTAAGTTTAAAAACTGATGACGGCCATTGGTGAGCAATTGCGAACAGTGCACCATGGTGTTCAACATGTAAACACGAATTTTTTTGGAGGCACTTGTTGCATGCAATTCAAGAGGGCAATTGCCAATCAGTCTGATTGAACATTGAAGCATCGTTTGGGCGCATCAAAAGCAGTCAACAGCAATAATAGCAATTAAATGATCCATTCACAATGCATTATCCAGTTACTCAGTAGGCAATTAAGTCTTAGTTCGATGCTTCGAGGTTAACGACTAGCTGCAATGTTCACTTCTGCTGTCATGAGCAATGCGCTTGGTGAACTATCCCATCGCTGATCTGCCGACTAAATTTAATTAGCTTCCATTTATTAATTCTTCCTAACAAGGTTTCTCACATTCAACCTTTGAATAGAAATACCACTTTGCACTGCAAGAAAAACAATGCCTGTTGATCGACCATTTGTTTATTGTGGTTAATGTAATCAACAATAAGAAACAACGTCATTCAACAAATAAATTATAGATCTAGCAGTAAAATCATCTGATTGATAATCTGTCATTACAGTTTATGACCAAAATCTCTCTAAACGAGGTTAATAATCTTGTTTTAGGTTTGTCCAATTTGAATATCAATTGAACAGCCAACCATTGAAACAATATGGTAATGCCATCTTGGTCATAATAACACGATCCTCATGTCATGGCAGATTGAGTTGAGTTACTTTTCCTCGTTCTCCAAAATGATTCGATTCAATTTCCATTTGATTGTAACTTTGCATCGATTCGTGTGCGTCTTGCATATATGCGTCATATAATACTATTGAGTCATATCGACATACCACGGTTGCCAACATGCAGCAATAATTTAATGCACGTCTCAATCAACCGGACGGGCATTTCTAATGAGTAATGACCAAACAGGATGATTATAAAGTCTTTGCAGTGAATATATTTCAAGTTGTCAATCTATTATCAATCATATCAGGACTGATTGAAATATCAACTTAGATGCAAAAGAGATAAATTAAACAAATTGAAATAATGTTTTGAAAACGCAAAACGCAATATAATGATCATCTCTTGTTTAGGACGATCCGTTCATGATGTAATGTTATCTTAAGCAAAACTGTAATTTACTCCATTATTGATTAACCAATTGCCAATTATTTTAAGGATACTCTGGAAATAATAAATATTAATTATTAGTTATTGATACAATAGCAATAAATGTATTCTGTAATGCAATCGTGCTTTCATTGATTATACCTTTATCACAATCTTCCTTGAATCCGGTTGCATTTTGTCCCAATTTTGGCAAGAGTGATGTCATGCTTAACTTCAGTATTAGAAACATAATTTGTTAATCAAAATACCGACCAGATGATCGTCAATGTTAACAATAAACGAATATTTTTAAACAATCAAATGAGATAATTAAAATGAATATTTTCGAAATGCCACCAATTTGACAATAAATACGTTATACATTACATCATCTATGAACAGGATTTTGTTTGTAATCATCAGGTGTTCACTGTTCAGTGCTCTTATGTCTTTGGGTTGTGGCTTAATCAAAACAAATTACGATTGAAAATGATTTGGTCAGTAACTTCTTCATAAAGTAAACATTCCTTTGACTCCGATAATGCATTTCTGTGTATAGAGCAGAAAATTAATTTAAAATTGTTTCTTTGAATTGTGTTTTTATTTAAAATCTTTTAAAATCATTTGTTTTATTGACTCATTTGTGATGAACTCTATGGATCTACCTACAAAATTCTACGACTCATGCGATTATGAACGCTCAGGTTCTTTTGAAATATTCTCCAAAAATGAATGGTATCATGTTTCGGTCAAATTGTATCAAGATCATTTAAACTTGACATTAAATGAACCATTGGAGCGATTTTCTAGTGGTATAAATGATTTTGAGGTGCCTGAGTGCTCTGATGAATTTTCTAACCGAAAACGAACCATACAAATAAAAAAGAAGACAAGTGATGGCTTGGGAATTAGCATTAAAGGTGGAAAGGAAAATCGAATGCCTATCTTGATATCAAAAATATTTCGAGGCTTGGCCGCAGATCATACTGGGCAATTGTTTGTCGGGGATGCCATTTTGGCAGTAAACGATCAAAATCTACGAGAAGCTACTCACGAAGAGGCAGTTTTAGCTTTAAAGAACAGCGGGGAACATGTCGTTTTGGAAGGTAAGTGGAACCTTGACAGTAGATCCCATTCTAATCCCCGAGTTTAACTTGCATGTATTTGGGTCTCCGATTTTATTTCTTGATTTTCTCTGCTTTTCTTTTCTAATTGGTTTCCCTTGCCCTGGTAATCTTTCCATGCATGCCAATACCCGATACATTAAACACATTCAAACAAATTAAAGTGAGCACGTCTTATTCGCTTATAGTGAGATATTTACCCGAAGTTGTTCCATATTTTCGGAAAGCGGCAATTTTATCGGAAATTGGTTGGCCTTTGACCGAAGATAGTGACAGAAAAAGCGAGGATCAAACCAGAGTACTGAAGGAATTGGAAAATGAAATTGGTGTAAAACGTTCAGAAAGTGTAACACCAAACAGTCAGTGTTCACAAACAAGTTCCGATTCTAAAACCATCCCTCTTTGTGGTGCTTTCGTTAGACGACTTTATTTGTCTAGACTGGTAGTTTCTGGTCCTGGCTTTATGTCAAAAAGTAAATCTAGTTTTTCTCCCGAAACTGAATACGACGCTGTAACCACAGAGAATTCTTTTAGTGATTCCTCTTCACTTCCTCAAGAAGTAATTGTCATTCAATCGTCAAATCTCTTAAAATCGTGTATACTTCGATTCGATAGTGACGTCAAATGCAGTTCGTGGTTCTGTGCAATACAAAAGGCAATCTTTAAACTTAATTTGCCTATTATTGAATACTTTAATAAAAAAGAACGAAGAGATTATTTTGATGATGCGGAAATTGTTTACATGGGATGGTTTATAGAGAAGAAGAATGTTCAAGTTCCAAATTTGTTTAGCGAGGTAATCAGTGCACCCGTTTTTTTATTAATGTATTAATGGCTTATTTTATGTGTTTTTATTTAAGTCTTCTGAAGCCACTAATTCCATGATCGATTCGCAACTTTCGGTGTTTGAGAAATTCGAAAGTTATTCCAAATGGCAGCCGATGTTCCTAGTACAAACTACTCGAGATTTATATTTTTACGAATCATTCCCATTTACAAATCAAGAATTGATAATGTACAAATCGTCTTGGTCTTTAATGCAAACTCGCTTAATTTA
Source organism: Rhizoglyphus robini (assembly GCA_023373905.1). NCBI lineage: Eukaryota > Metazoa > Arthropoda > Arachnida > Sarcoptiformes > Acaridae > Rhizoglyphus > Rhizoglyphus robini. Next base: position 2,849,825 of record JAKIJQ010000001.1, on the reverse strand, counting down.
TCAAAGTGTCTCCAATATAAAAAGTATTATTTCTTCCATCCACGACAACAATCGAATGAGTAAACGTGCTCAATCAAAGTGTTCTTCCAAATCATCCTCTTTGTCATCATTGCACGACGTATCTAAAATGTCTATCACATCGTCGTCTTCTGCGAATTCCATTCCGATTAAATTCGCATTGCGAATTGGCACACCTTTAGGAATTCATACAAAAATATTCTGCGCACAGTCGTACTCAGAATTGAGCAAATTTTCCACCAATTTGATCAAGACCACCCACGAATCGATTCGCAAATTACAAATTGTCACATTTCGTGAGTATTTGGTTTGAATGCATTTTTTTAATCTTTGCTTGCATTGATGTGTTATAGCTTGTATGAGCGGGACTTCTGAAAGCGTTTTAGTATTGAATTACAGAGAAGGCATTAGAATTTCCGAAACAATGACTGGAAAAGTAACGCACCACATTCCATTTAGTAAATTACATTCTACGGCTGATGACGGCCACAAAACAATTGATTTTATCTATGATTCAGATAATAAGGTATTCAATTTTCATAACTATCGTCACATAGTAATTTTTCGAATTATAGTTGCAGCTTAATCTCCTTCAAAACCCGAAACCTTTTGTTTTTATCTTACACTCATTCCTCGCCGCACGTGCCACTGAATTGCATTCTGCCTAATTACATGTATTATCACAACGATGTGGTGAACAGCAATTTATTGTGTTTATTTAAATTATATAAATTATATATCTGCCTTATTAACGCGTCATAAAATTATAAAATAATAAAATTGACTGATCAATTATGGATTCAATGAATATGCCATTGTTAGAGTTTAATAAGCTTTAGTTGAGAAGAATTTGTTGAGTGAATCAGCCGACGTATTGAGATTTAAGATCTCTTGTTGTAGATTAATTGGAGAGTCCACGGTCAAATTCTGAAAAAATATGATAAATGTATTGTTAAAATGAAAGAGCATATACCTTAACGATGTCGTTCCCCAGGTAATTCGTGAGCAGTCCACTGGAATTACGGTCTTTGATCACCAAAAAACGGCCTTGAGCCTTGGCCAACTTGCCAATCAGTCGATTTGTAAGTTTTTCTTTATTCTGGGACATCTTGTTGTCGTATTCGAACATGGCATGTGCCCTTCGAAGCGATCCCGCAATCACTTCTTCCACCTCTTCAGTCTTGATCTTATCATTGCCCAGCACCCTCTGAATCTCTCCCGCAATAGCCTTCACTTTGTTCTCGAGTGTAACTTCAACATTGACTGCCCTTAGAATTCGATCCTTGGTCTTTGGATCGGCGTTTACTTCGTTGAATGTTCCCGCCAATAAAACGTCCAGTATGAACTCAATTAGATAATCGTACAATTTGTCATCTTTCGGGTTGATATTTTTCTTGACCGTTTGCTTGAGATCGATCACCGCTACACGAGAGGGAAAGCCTTTACGGGCCATTTTCATTGCCACCATGGCACCGTAATCAAATCCGACCAGGTTGTATCTTTTAATATTGGGATACATTTCCCGCAGAAGACTCATGAAATACTCTGAGGCGGTCTTGATGCATGTGTACTTGTTGTTTACTTCTCGAGTGATGTTCAGAGCAATCATTGGATAGTTAACCTTTTCTGCAAACACTCGCATTCCACCAAAAATACCCAACACACTAGGCAGCAAGAAGATAGGCTCTCCATCTGTTACTGAATTCAAAGGTTCGGTTGAGGTTTGAGGTAAGGACAAATTGACAGTAAGGAGGTAGCTTTTGAATTCGCGCACTCGACTTAGTTGTTCTTGTAGTTTCTCCTTAGAAGAGCTTTTCAATTCACCCACAGTAATCAGCTTGATCTCTTGTAACGAAAGACGAACGTTGAATTCCTGCTCAAGAGTTTGTTGCATTTCAATTGCGAACATAGACTCCATTCCGAGTTCTCCTAGTGTGACGTGATCAGGCAAGGTTTCTGGGTCAACACCCAAGGCCGACCAAAGGTGCTGTAACATGCTATCTCCGTTGACGGCATTCTCTTGTTGGGAACGGTCCACAAAGACAAGAGACGAGACCACTGCGTGTTCGGACTGGATGGCACGGTTGAGAATGTCCAGGCAGGACATAATTCTCTGCAATCGAACACTCGCAAAGGCAGATCGATCGTTCATATCACTCAACAGTCCAACATCACCGATCGGTCCATACTGAACGGACACACCATGTAGACCATCGTTTCTTCGACGCTCACAAATTCTGTCCAAAACCGAGTTGGCATAACCATAGTTGGTTTGACCAACGTTGCCTCGACCAGCAGATACCGAAGAGAAACAAACGAAATAGTCCAAGTTAGGACACATCTTTCGAGTCACCTTGTCCATAAGCAGTGCCGAAGTGCCCTTCGAGTCCACTGTCTTGTGCCACAACTCAGGAGTCATGTTTTCAAACAAACAATCATTGAGTGATACAGCCAAATGGAATATTCCTCCAATGGGAGCAATTTGTTCAGCGTCAATTATTAATTGTCTAATTCCTTCTTCGGTGGAAATATCCTTGTTGTACACCGAGATTTGATTCGTGTAGTGTGCAAAGTGGTCGCCAGAAGCATTGAGACAACCGAGGGAAACCGATTGATATGGAGTGCGTTGGGCACTACGAGAAGTGAGAACGATTCGCTTTGCTCCTTTCCTGACCAGCCAATGAGCCAACTCAAGACCAACACCTCCACAACCACCGATAACGATGTAACTTTTCAAAGGACTGAAGTAAGTTCTCGTTTGGACTTTCAATGGTTTGCAAGGCGAAATAGTGTTTCCATTCTGTTCGGGGTCATTCTCGCGAACTCGAATAATAATTTTGCCTTTATGTTTACCAGTGGTCATGAATCTAAGAGGAAATTGCATTAATTGAGTGAGATTGTGTAAATGCCATGACACATACCTAAAGGCAGCTACCGCGTTTTCCAAAGTGAACACATGGCTTGTAATTGGTTGGACTGATTGGTTCGGGCCACAGTTTGTCAACAACCAATCGAAAAACTTTGAGACCGTATGTTTTTCCTTCCAAATTGGTTGCTCTATAGCAACTCCGTGATAAGTGAGATTACGCAAAAAGGGAAAAGTGCCAATCTTTTTGTTCATCTGCATTTCGAATTTTGCCAACTCGATGAAGTGACCATTGTCAGCAACCAACCGCAAGCTGGAATCAAGCTGCTCGCCAATCAGTGAATTTAGGATATACTTAACTCCTTTTCCGTTGGTAAGACGACGAATTTCCCGCTCAAACAAACAATCTCGAGAACTAAAAATTCGCTCAGAGGGTATTTGAAAATGTTCTTGCACAAACTTTCGTTTGTCTTCACTGCCAGCAGTGGCATAAATAGTGCAGCCATACGCCTTGCACAGATAAAGTGCCGCCTGTCCAACACCCCCAGCAGCGGAATGAATCAATACAGTTGAACCTGGTTCGAGTTGAGCTTTGTGAATGAGGCCATACCAAACGGTGAAGTAAGTGGTCACAGTACCAACTGCGTCATCATAGCTCCAGTGCTCCGGAATTGGTCGAACATAGACTGGGTCTACCCAAATTGACGAAGCAAAAGAGCCACCTTGGGAGATACCAAAGACTCGAGTACCTGTTTCTACATCACGACCTGCAAACTCGGTACCAAGGGGACAGTTTTGAGTGAGAAGGTTGATTGGTGGGAAAATTCGTCCTGAGGCCAACATTACATCTCGGAAATTTAGTGCCGACGAATAGACCGCGTACTTTCGATCTCGCAGTTTTGCTCCAAGCTCAGGGATATAAGTCAATTGGTTCAAATGGGTAGAATCATACAGAGTGAGACTGCCTAAGTCTTTTCTCGAGACAATTCCTAAATTGAGGTGGTATTCTTCACTCACTCGAGTGGCATTCAACAGATTACAACTTAAGTGGCGATATGTCCCAAAAGCATCGCCCTTGTAGATGTTTACAGATAGATCCAGTTCAATTAGGGTTTGTTTATGCTTCTCGAACAATTCCACAATGCTTCCGTTGACGCCTTCTGCTAAATAAAGCAATCGAAATAGTCGTCCACCTGGCTCTTTACGGATGCAGTTGAAGAATCCCATTGAACCAGGTAAAGTGTCTCCATCAGCTAAAATCCAAATGCGCTCCTCCCCACCGTTGGAAGCAATCTTTAGATTATCTTGAACTGTCTGCAGCCAAGTATCTTCATCTCGCTCGAAAATTACCGTTTTATAAGTTGCCTTTACAGCTGCTTGATTCTTGCGGAACAATATCGAGCAATGACCAAAGTTGTCCGATTTGGTAGCGACAATTAGCAAGTCTACGGTGGATGCCTTTCTTTTGACTACGTCAATTCGCTCAAGTAATTCTTGATCAGTTGGCATTTTAACTTTGAGAATGGTCTCATATACAAGCCGTTCAACAGGAGAGAATTTGGTTCGGAATAAGGCCAACACAAAGCCTGTTTGGAGTAGTGAGTTGTTAAGTTTCAACCAGAAATCTTCTGTATCCACTTGTAACTCTTGTTGCAAAGGCTCGTCAAATAAAACAATCAAGTGAGGTTGCTGCTTGAGTTGCACGTTGGAAGGCCATAACTGTTCTTGCTGAATATTCCAGCTCAGATTGGTGAAGTTATAAGGGATTTCTTCTTCGGATTGGTCGGCCAGAGGATGAGCCACCGTGTAGTCAATGTTAAGCTTGAATACCGAAGAGGCAGCCAAATATTTGTCAACTGAAAACGACAACGGGTACATCTGAACAGGTGACAATTGAAGGACTGTGAACTCTTTAGAAAAAGTAAAATTTTCAGCTACAACATCTATTAATGGTCGAATAAGACGTTCCTCGTGAGACAATGCAGCAACTGAGTCCGAATGGAGGTAGTTGAGAAGGTATCGTTTTTGAAGAAGTTCGTCTATTATGTCCTTGTCCTTGAGTCCTTTGTTGCTCAATTGGAAGGAAGAATCACAAAGAAGAGCAGAAAAATTGCCGAAATATTCCATTTCCGAGAAAGAAATGTCTTCAGAGATGACCTTGCTGTTATTGTTCGGATCATCAGCCAAATCGGCCACTGAAAGACTTAATATTTTCAGCAGTGAATTTCCATCTTTTGCGTTGCTGTACTTGTCTTTCACAGACTGATCGATTTCCTTGGCAAATCCATTCATTACTATTGAGCACAGTTTATTGAGCTTAAACTGTCCCAACAAATGACTACATTCAATGGCACATATTTTCTCATACTCGAACATTTCTAATTCTTTTCCTTCGTGAACAATTCTAGACTCGTTGTGTGGCACAAATTGATGTGACTCGGTGGCTACTGGTTGTGGATGCACCTTACGGCCAATGTAGGCGCCGCAAAAGTTGAGAATCTCAATTCCAGGAGCAACGATTGCCCGACTGTCCCCGTTGAGGTAAGCACGAATGATAGAGTCCGCATTCTTGACTTGGTCTGCCTCACCAGTGATTTTACTCATCTTCGAACGCATCTCGTCCATTTCTTCAGCGTCTATCTGGGCATCGTCAACATCACCAATAAGTTCGTTAACATCTGGGTTTTCTTTCACTTCGCTACTTGTGATATTGTTTTGTTGGATGGCCTCAAAGAAGATATTCGGATCGCATTTAACTAATGGGAAAATGACTGGCACAATAAGTTCCTTGATTGGCGATACAGGAGCGGAAAGTTGGAGCAAGTTGTCCAGAAAAGCGGTCATGTGGCCAATCCAGCGAACATTAGCAAACGAGTGGTGCTTGATGTCTGTAGAATAATCGACAATGCACCTGAACTTGGGGCCATACTCGTAACCACGCACGTGAAAATCCTTATAGATATCATCCATGGTGACGGTACTCATGCTTTCCACCATTTCGTCATACTTGTCCAACATTTCCTGATGTTCGAAGCTGTCAGGTTTAAGTTCTTTGATTACGCCAGTGCATACAACATTGGGACCTTCAAGAATAATAAACTCTCCAGATGGATCAAGCAATCGAACTTTTAGGGTGATCTTCTGGTTCTTGTCCAGGAAAATTGGTCTTCTCAATTGCACATCTTCAAATTGGACAGGCAGTTTTGTCCATGACTTAGACATACTGTCTGAATACCTTTTCCAAGCAAAGAATAACATCGCACTGCCTGGAAGAATGTGCTTCCCGTCAATTACATGATGATAAAGATACTCAAATTCGGGGTTTTCAGGATCAATTTCAAGTAACAAATCTGATGCAGTCGCTTTGAAGCCATATTCAGGATAGAGTTTTACGAAATAAGTTTCTTTGTGGTCCCATTTAAGCAAGGAAGAAATTGACTGAGTACCACGTACAACTGGCCATTTTACAGCTGGATAAAATCGCTCTACGGAAGGATTGAAGCCAAGTCGGTATAGAGCAGAAAAGGTGCCCATGATGGTCTCAGGTGAGCGGGCTTTGCCTCTAAGAAGAGGTAGATATTTCAATGAAGGTTTTGCTGTAGCGATCACTTTCTCAAACAACTCGTGACCAGAAATTTCCAAAATGATAGAAGAGTCAGGAATTCGACTAAGAACACCATTGAAATTGACAGGGTTTAGCAGATTATTCAAAAAGTATTGTGACATTCGGTTGTGGAAGTTGTCATCTATGCGATTGCTGTACAATTCATCCATAAAGTCTTGTGTCTGGGCAGTAGAGATCCACTTGAGATTGCGATCTTTTGCAACGCTCTTGGTCGTTTTCCCCCGGGAAGCCATGAAGACAGCATCAAGTCGTTCAATCAATTGGTCTTTGACTACTTCCAAGAATGGGGTATGCAGAGGATACTTAGCACTGTCTAGCTCACGAACAAACACACCTTCGGCCTTGAGTTTCTCAAGAAATTTTTTGGTGGCTTTTTTCTCTCCTAATAAATAAATTTTTTAGTGAGCTTATTAACGAACAAAACACTAAACATACCGGAGATTGTCACAAGCTTGGGTGCGTTATTGCAGGCTACATAAACATTCTTTGGACACATGTCAATTGCTTCGTCGAATGATAAGCCAACTGCGGCCATTAAGCCAGAAGGAATGTTTTTTCTTGCTTGTTCCAAGGCCATCCCACGATTGTAAGAGATAAGAACAGCTTCTTCCGCCGAAATAAACCCTTGAGCATAAGCAGCAGCTATTTCACCGAATGAATGACCTACAATAATTTCTGGAATAATCTCAAGATCTTCAGTCAATATATCGGTAAAAATGACTTGAAATGCTGTGGTTGACACGAACTTGGCAGTCAACGAATCATTTATGAAAGCTTCTGAAGATTCGTTGGCAAGCAACTCCACCAAATTTATTCCGTATGGTTTCAAAACAGAAGAAAGCTTAAATAACTTTGATGAAAATATTTCAATATGCATGAATTCTTTTGCCATTGCAGCTGCTTGACCACCAATTCCCGAATAAAAGAAACAAAGTTGATTGCGAAATTGAATGTTGATCGATTGAATATCGCTTCTGTGATAGCTCAATGAATTCAAATTTGTACTTGAATTTTCTTTTTTAAGCAACATTGTTCCTACAAAGTTCAACAAAGTTAATAAAGGTTAGAACTGATGAAAGAATTTAATCGAATAACAAATACCTCGATAAGGAAATCCAGCAGAATTAAGCATTGGTTTATACTTGAACACATCTGCAATCAAGCCGAGGAAGTCTGAAGTGACCTTGTTTGGATTGTTCTCAATGAAGTTCATCAAATATTCCACTGCTTCTTTAGTTCGTCCATGAAGCAGTACCAAACGAGGCAAATTTTGTGAAGCAATTTCGTTGGATTCCTCCTTACAAACTTGATAATTTGGCTCAAGTAGAGCATGACCATTAACTCCGCCAACACCAAAAGAATTCACACCAGCAATTCCTAAACACAAATCAGAAATGATCAAGATTAAAATTAAGAGCCTTCAAAATCACGGTACAAACCAGGAACATATGGATGGCTCTCTGTAATTGGCTTCAAAAGTTTTAGTTCGGCAATATTTGGTTTGATAGACTTCAAATTCAGATTAGCAGGAATGCACTCATTTTCAAAAGAGATGATCAACTTAGTGATAGAAGCAACGCCTGATGCAGCTTCACCGTGACCAATGTTACTCTTAAGTAATCCAATCGGCAAAGGTTTGGTACGACCACTGATGCAGTAAGCTCGGTGAATTGCATAGGCTTCTTGAAAATCACCAGCCTATTAATAAAAAATAATTCAAAATTGGGTGAATGAATAGCTTATAGTTTACCTTGGTCCCTGTGCCATGGGCTTCAAAGTAAGTGATGTCATTTGGGTTAACATTAACCTCCTTGTAGGTATCAACCAGAAGGTCTCTTTGTCCGTCTGAGGAAGGGAAAAACATGCCAGTCTTTTTATAGCCATCAATGTTTGTGCGAGAATTGATTATTCTTGCATAGATTCGCTTCGAATCGCATTCGCGTTGCAAAAACAATGAAGCAACTGTTTCACCTCTCACAAAGCCATCAGCTTCAATGTCCCAAACCTTAGAGATGCCATCTGGAGCGTTGAATCCCAATTTTTGATAGAAATAGTTGGTAAAAGCTTGAAGATTTATGTTGACACCGGCAACTATAGCCTGATCACATTTACCACAACGCATATCGGTGACAGCAATGTCCAAAGCAACCATTGAAGAAGAGCATGCGGTGTCAATAGTCATCGAAGGTCCACGAAAGTCAAAGAAGAATGAAACTCTGTTAGCATACATCGATTTGCTGGTGCCTTGCACCCAAGACATTCCCTCAGTCAAAGAAGTTCGCGAAGTGGGATCAACCACAGTGGGAAATCCATCAGGCATTCCAATGGTAGAATTTCCCACATAGACACCAGTACGGGAGCCTCGAAGTGATTGAGGATTAATTCCACTGTCGCAAATAGCCTCATAAGTTGTTTCCAAAATAATTCGGGCTTGAGGGTCTACAGAATCGCCCAAACGATTACGCCAACCAAAGAAAGCACCATCAAACTTGTCTATTTCCTTTAACTTGCCCATTCGCTGATTCATTTCATACAAATCTATATGCAAAGTAAATTACCTTTGGACGATAAAGAAGCAAATAGAAGCAAACCTGTAGGCCAGCGTCGATTATCTTCAGTAATCATGTCCACTTTGTTGAAAAGATTATGAGCGAATTCATCGACTGAATCCGATTCCGGAAAACGACCACTAATTCCTGATATTACGACCAAACCATCTTTGCCAGACAACCCGTTTGAGTTAACCATGTTTACATGGATTGAAGTATTATTGTCAATAGCTTCGGTTGTAGAATCGTCCGATTCCAAAAGAGTTGATTGGGGTCGAGGAGCCATTTGGTTTGAAAAGATGCAAGAATTTGCCAACTAAACTCAACCAGGATGATAGATACTGAAAAACTGTAAAAGGTGATTGAAATACAAGTAAGTGAACAAATAAAATAAAGCTTAGATGCATCATAATAAAATGAGCCAATCTGGAATAAACCGATGCTTGTACAATAATAAGTAGATACCATGCGATCTATCTTAATTCGTTGTGAAAACTCGATAATTCGGATTGACAAATTCAATCGAAATCGATTATTTAAGATAGTCTCGATGGCATCTATCTATCAATTGTATGTTTCCATTGAACATGCTCCACAATTATTGAATAATGCATTCGTAACTTACCGAAAAAGAACCTTGCCCAAATAGCTGATAAATTAATGGAGCAAATAAGTAACTTTGGTTATAGCTGAACAAACAAAAGTCCAGATGAAACAGATAGATTCGTTGTGTTGGCTTGCCAACGAGATAGATACGATGGATTTAGTAGGAAGTGAGGGCACGGTTTAGTTCATTGCAATTCATTCACTGAGCATTGGCAGAGCTTACAAATGATGCATCAAGATCTTGATTTAGAAATGTGTCAGTAAGCCGACAAAACCTTTATATATAAAAATTACTCCATTAGTGAGATGAGATCAAGTGACGAACTTATCAATTAAATCAAACTCACTGAAAAATGGCAAGACCGTTTGGCAGTCAATCCAATCGTTGTCCATTGCTCAACCGAAGATTTGATCAAATTATTTCAGCCAGATTTGCTACATAGTAATGCATATTTTTAAACGACTTGATTAGAATCAAATCTTAAACACATGCATTCAATTTGGTCTAGAATGGCTCGTAATGTCACATTTTGAGTTACGAAACTTTCTTCTGACACTATTCTTGCCACTCGCTTAACCCTCTCAATTTTAGCAACCAAGAAGGCATGATGGCATTTTAGTATCGTCTTGCCAATGCTAAGTTGCCATCGACTGGACACGTTCCCTCTCAGGTACATTCCGACAAACTTAACGAGCAGTTCAAAAAATTTCCCGATTGAAATCTGTACATTCGTTCAATTGAAATACATTCTAAAAATATAATTTTCTAAATTGAATCTTGAATTGAGATCTTCGTTTAGATAAATCACACAAATCTGTTCCGATGTTACCATTTAAATAATAGTGTGTGCACATTCAGATCGAAAAGATTCACTTATATTGAATAAAACAAACTTTTAAATAGTGCCTTCAAATTTCCCAATAACTATTACGAAATCTTCATTTATATCACAATTTGAAATAATAATAATTCCACCCTCAAGCTATTGAGTGGGAGAAAAAAAGAACTTTAACTCAAAAAAGTCAAGTGAGGGTGTAGCACTGAACTGCTAATAAATTAAATTCAATCTATAGATGCGATACCTGATAGTTATGTTGATTTAGATAGCACAAAAATGAACTAATGGCCAAGTGGAAGAGGAGATCGATGCTACATAATAGACAACACAAACTGTGAGTTCTTCGTCACAGCTCCATTTTATCTCTTAATCTCATTGAAACCTTCGATAATAGTCACAAGGTTTTGGATTGATTTGATTTGAGATTATTTCTTATGAAACGGTCATATTCGAAAGGGTAGATGAAAGAGTCCAAAATACGCTCGTTGATTTGAAAAATTACGTGACATTGTGCATGAGGATTGGAATAAATTTTAAATTTGAAGCATAAGTTGAGCTGAAAAAATACAAAGTTTGTCATTGAAGGAGAGTTAAAGTCAATCGCGGACAAACCTGAAAACACATCCACCATGAAGTGATCGTCCAGTTTGCATACCTGTAACCAATCGTCAAACTCGATCGAGTGATGTTCTAATCTGTTGAGAGTACATTTAAGTGGAATTTACTAATGATATTACGCTATCATTTCTTAATATGCATCTCACTCAACCAGCAAAACAACAAAACTGAGTTGAAAGTTCCAAAAATGCGAACGTGATTTTTAGCTCGTTTCTTAGTGCGGCAAGAAGATGACCTTGAAGAAGTGCATGCTGCATCACGTTGGCCAATTTGAAGTTTGCTTGAATAAGATTAATACAGTAGCAGCCATCAGATTAGTTCATAATTGTTTACTAGTAGTTTCCGCATTATTAGGCTCAATTCTAATCCAATGGATGAACTATGATTCTGGCAAATATTATTTCATAAAAGACTACAACGAATACAAGAAAAAATTAATTAGTATAATGACGAGATTGGCAAGAACTTTTTGAGGTTTTAACATTTACTTATAATTATGGAAGAGTTTCCAAGAAGACCCGTCGACCATCTGGGTCAGAGTCACTTAATTAGTTAATGACACTTTTTGTCAAATGGGTGGATGCAGTGCTAGAACTATAGTAACGCCAGCTATTGTCGTTCATGTCAAATGTGTACTTGTGACCTGTGCTTTATTGTAGTGATCACTGATTTCGATTGTTTACTCGAAAATGGCTACCAACTATTTGCAAGTATTTTCTAGAAAACCTTTAGCATGATGCACTAAAAATAATAATCGAACTAATTTTTTTATAGAATATCTGCAAAATACTTCACGTTTAAATGCTTTGTATGATCACATAGGGCTGCCACTTAGACAATTGGCAATTGCTCAAGTCCAATTTCAAAATGGCTGACCAAAGATTTACTATTGTTCGCATACAATTTCATCAAACTATTGAAGTCTTTCTTGAAAACGAAGCACCCAAATTAACGCTCGCTCATTGCGACCAAGTTTTCGTGGCGTTTGATTCTGAAACGTGGCTTTCTAAGAAAATGATTACTCAAATCAGCCACTTGGTTTACCAGCATCGGCTAAATAATAACGATTCATTTGTTTCATTACTAGAAGTGAATGTGCTGACCTCCATAGATTCAAACGATCCATTAGATGGTCCGAACTACAATTTTTTGGTTGGAGTGGTCAGCCTTCCAGGTATTAATTCTGTTTGTAACTATGACTATTTTTAATTAAACTATCATTTTTCTCTAGACCAAAAAGAATTAATTTGTGTTACTCTCAATGTCAACTCTTTACTTGGCCCAAGTAACAAATGCTTCGAGATTACTCCTGATTGTTGTTACCCACGTGCTTATCACATCATTTCGCCCTCGCGATGTCTTTCAGATTACAAGTGCCTTATGGCAAACCAAAATGGTTGGATTATTGTGGTAAACCTTTCAAATCTAGCTTCAAGCAAACTGATTACATCTAGTCAGTATGTCGCTATTGGCCTTAATCAGAAAATTTATTATACCAAAAAGGACAAGTCTAACATGATGCATTTGAGCAGTAACTTACCTTTAGAAGTGTTGGCCAATGGAGACGGTTCTTTGGTGAAGTATGGGGCCATTCTTTCAAATTCATTCGAGCAGAAGAACCGGGGGCTTTCATCAAACAATACATGTCACGTTTTTATTGGCGAATTATCAAGTCCCTTAGTTAAATTTTGCAGCATACAAGAAAGATTGAATCTTAGCTTTTGTTTCGATCAAGAGACCGTATGGCCAGAGTTGCCAAAAGTAGATGACAAAATTGGCGAGCAAAAAAATGAAGCTTCCAAGATTGACTTGGTATCGAATTTGGAGGGCGATTGTTCCGCAACTGAGAATTGGAATGAAGACTATTTCGAAGGCACAGCACAACAAAATGACGATGTAGTTGATGATAGCATCGGTGAAAATCTGTATGAAGATGGCAATTGTCAGAATTTGGTATTGCCTTATTATCCACCACAAGTCATCTACATCGATCCGATGAATTACAACTCACAAGTATATTTGTATCCAATGGCCAATCCCTATTTTTATTACAATCCACAAATGAGTTATTACCAAACAAATCATTCTTCAGATACGCCACAGTGATTATAAAGCAACTAATTAACCGATTCTATAAATAAACTGTGAAACGTGAAAAAATGTGTTTGACTTGAAATTATTTATTTGAGTGAAAAATGAACTACTTTATCAATTTCCTATTAATTCTGCCTTTGTGCTTAGTTATGTCAATAAACCAGTAGTTTGAAAATAATTGTGTGAGCACAGTTTTAGTAAATGGTAAAATGTCATTGGGCATTGAATACTGAATAAATGTCATTCATTAATACAGATGACGAGTGCAATACATCTAAACAATCTGCCAATGACAGTTTAATTTTGGATCGTTCGTGTCGAGTCATTGTAAAATGAGAATTAACTTTGCACCAGGCACTTTGTTGTTGCTAATCGCGATGACTTTGACTCTTGGTTATTCATTATTCATTAGTATTGCTTATGGAGGACCAGATTTGCATCGAAACAAATAAAAAAAACGTCATTAGTGTCGCAGTTGTTTAATTTGGTCGTGACGAAGTGCATCGCTATTGACAATGAAATGCACAATTTCCGCTTATTCTGCAAACATTTAGGTTTGACCATTTCTTTCTTTCAAGTGTGCTAAGAAGTTCACTTGTATACTTGCATGTATAAGTTTAAAAAACAATTCTCTTTCAGAATGGCAATCAAACATTATGTTGCTTTCTCGTTGTACTTGTTGGTTCTTACGAATCAAATGACCACTGCAGATCGTTTTGATAGTAATAACTACGATTCCAACAGCATTTGCTTCACCTCAGAAGACTGTCATCGTAATGCTGACTCTCAATCGGAACTGCCATTGTTTTGTCGTAACAAATTCGAATGTCTGTGCAATCGACAGCAATTACATTCGCATTCAAGTCTAGAAATGGCAGAGTTGCTGACCAAGTGCGTCAAATGTACCGCCGAGATGAGCGAACTGGTGGACCCATGTACAGACCAGGATCCGTACAGTTTCTGTAACCAAACGGCTTCTCTGTGCGAATGCTCGCTCAATGGCAGCGATATAAACAGAAGCGACAGCAAGAAGTTACAATCCGAAAATGACTTATCACAGACGTCACTCTTCTCGCGAAGCATCTGTCTGCACAATCACATTAACAAGCATATGGACATGATGCCGGGTAACAATCAAAGTGTCCCCGATAAGAGCACCAAAAGACCGCACCATATTGTCACAGAGGAAACTGTCTCTGAGTGGTTGCTCACCATTCTGCTTGCCTACGTCTTGCCGTGTTCGGTCATCTTTGTCTTTGTCTACTTCGTTTATAAACAAGGGTGTTTCTGTGGTCGTAGGGATAATCGAGATTCAGAGATGATACTATATCGACAATTGTAATGTGAATGGGCAAACTATTTTACATATATCGAATACATTCAATAACATTGCAATTAAATAATAAAAACATTTCATGTTGACATTCAGCACAATAAGTCTAAACTGATCTAGTCAAATTTGATAACTGTATTTGATACAATAAATTTAAGTTTCGTGTCTGTTTGAACACAGTGATGTTGAAACAGCATTTCCAACTTATGAAACTTGCCATCTTAGATTAGAATCAGCATTTCCAGGCAATTCTGCATGAGCTTTTCGAATTGGAACTCCACCAGGATTAGTAATACCTCGACTTTGTTGTTCCTTCAAGCGCTTTTCGGCAGCTTGGGCAGCTCGCACTCTCTTCTCTTCTTCATTTTCCGAAACGCGTTCGGAGTTCTATAAAGAAAACAAAACTTAAAAGAAATAAAAAATAGTTTAAATTTACGTTCTGATCATAACTGTCTTCATTCATGCGGTAGCTTGTCTTTTGAGGAAAGCAACAGCAAAGAGACCCCATTTCTTTAGATTAAAAATTGTTCCACACAAAAGGGCACTTTCTTAAATGAATCAATGTAATTTCCAGTCAACTTATATCTAAGCTTGAAGTACAGAAAATATCGATGAAATGATTTATTGAATAAAAATAAGAATTATTAGAATGGATTAATAAGAGCAACAAATGTGAACTCAAGAAAAATAGAACAAAACGTCAATCGCACTGTACTCAAACAAAAAT
Organism: Rhizoglyphus robini; assembly: GCA_023373905.1. Lineage (NCBI taxonomy): Eukaryota > Metazoa > Arthropoda > Arachnida > Sarcoptiformes > Acaridae > Rhizoglyphus > Rhizoglyphus robini. Next base: position 2,834,550 of record JAKIJQ010000001.1, on the reverse strand, counting down.
GTAAACAACCAGTAAATGACTGTCCACAAATGAGGTATATCTTTCATTTTTCCCCCAATCGACTGAACAATTGAAAATTGTCACACAAAATACAATTGTACCTTTAGTGAGCAATAATATTATTTACTCGACCGAAATAGCAAAGTGCAGACACTTTCAAGTGTATTCAAAGAAATAATTGGCCTCATTAGAATAGATGGTGGATGAGCATAGAAATGATAAGGACGATCTCAGTAGTATTCGGTGAAGCGGAGCGGACAATTAAATACATGTGAAATGACGTAAAAGCAAATTTATGGAGAATATAAGCAAACAGTAAAGTTGGTCACAATGGTCCAATTGGTCGCATATTTGTTTTGACGTTATGCGCATTAATGGCACTGACGATGTCTGTCACATTTTATGAGACCAGATGAGACACGCCATAAAAACGAGCACAACTCAGCACAGCTTTGCTTTAACGCATGAAGTGAGTGCAAATCAACTGGTTAATTGCAGGTGGCAAACCAAATGCTCAACACGGACATATATAATCTGGTAGACGACCAGTGCGATCGGTGGACGCGATTGATGAGCCGAGATGAATTTGCCAAGCAGATAACCTGGGAACTCTACTGCGAACACTTTCTCCACAAAGAGATGTAACGCTGCAATCGAACTTCACCTGTCTCTGCATCGCCGTTCCTCGGCCCAATTTAGTACCGACAGCAAACATCCTAAATTGACTATGCCACTTCATCGATTGGCGCTCATCACTCTCTCATTGACTGTATTGACATTTGTCATCACTCAAACAGAATGTTTCGTCCAAATCTCAAACAAGCCACAAGCAGACAGTGCCATTGGACCTGTTCCAAGTCAAATCACTAAAGAAATCAACCACAGTGGCCGCACTGGCAACACCGAGGCACTGACCATTGAGTTCATCGAGTACATTATACTCGGTGCGATAGTGCTTCTCTTGCTGGCACTTCTTTTTCTCTTGCGCTACATGCTCACACTCAAACAAAAATGCCCTAAATTTTGCTGTAGCTGGTTTCCTGACCCGGAGAAAGCGACTCATGATCAAAAAGGTACTTTTCAAACAGAACCTGTCATATATCCCAATGATGGGGATCCGATAGAACACCAAAGAGATCACAACAATGACCAACTTTAGTGATTTATTTATAAAAGGTTCATGCAAATCACTGTATACGATATTCAATTGATTATTATTACAAAATGCACAAATATGTAAAGACAAAAATATATAAAAAAATTTAGAAATGTGAATAAATAAATCAAATCGACTAAATTAGTTTCAAGTCGGTTCACTGAATTGCAGTTCTTTGAGAATTATGAAATCACGTATTAGTCAGTCGTTTTAAGTTTCAACTTCAGCTTGAATGAGGCCACTTTTTATACCACTGATTAATATAAAGAATATTCACTTTCTACACTAGAAGTCGTAATTTGAAATGAATTTGTAAACATTATAATGTTTATAGTCAAATGCAAACTACCAAGTCACTTTGATTCATTTCATTTGATTTATAGTCAAACATTCCAAGAAGACATTAAAACTCCCAAAGAGTAGCTTTCTCTGGTGGACAGGAAGACACGACGAGTCCGCCATTGGCAGTAAGATTCAAATAGTTGTTGGAGTCGAAAGTGCGAATGGCCAAGTGAGTGCCTGTTCGAAGCTCGAGTTGAAATTGTTGGGCACATGCCGCACTAGGCGCATCGGCAGCCAAATTCTGTCCATCAACCACATTCAAGTATTTGCCGGTGGCTACAAGTTTTAAGTAACAACAGTTGAAAGAGGAATTTATTAGCTCCAAGTCTTCACGGGCGATGGACACATTTTCAGAATTGGCATACTCGATTGTAAACAAGTCGGGAATGGTTTTGTTCGATTCCACTTTGACTGAACCTAAATCAAACAACATGCCATAAGTTTATAATATACAAGATAAGAATTAAAATGTCTTAAAATTGTTACGAAAAAACTAACCTTGACCTTTAGTTCCAACAAAGCCACTAGAATTAGCACCACGCAAGCTGATGCACGTTCGATTCAGGAATTTGACATAGAATCGAATAGATTCAGGCCCACCAGTAAATAGCTGACCAGATTTGCGGGCGCCTAAAGTGCGCATTTGATCTTGCTTCGCCTCGGTGGCAAACAAAGAACAAGTGCCGTCGTCGTTGTTCCAACGAAAACGAAAACTTGCACGCGAAGCAATATCGTTGCTAGATATTTGAACTGTGGATGCTGCTCCAAAAGACCAATATTTGCCGTCAGATGTACTGATTTGCCAAGTCTCATGCCTGGAATCGTATTCCAACTGAAATGTCTCGTGTTGAGTGACATCGTTTTGATTGGCAGACAAATCCACGCCTATTGCAAAGAAAGAGTATAAATGATATAAATTACAATTGATGCTTCCAAATAAAATTTAATTTCGGTCAAGTAATGTAAATAAAGTGATCGATTATTGAATAGACATTATTGCATGCAAGTCAAACAAGTCACTAATAGAGGCTATATTTGGATAAAATAATTACAGAATGCACTCAATCGATAAATTTAAAGACCAGGCAATGCTAAGGCTAGGCTAAATGGCCGAATTAAAGATAATTCAATTGAACCTTTCCCGTCGAGTAATAACCCTCATGGCCTGTTCGAGTGAATGTGCATTGTCTCGAGTGAATCGTACAATGAAGTCCGTTGCTATTGATTTCGAAGATCGACATTGCAGGGAGCTCTTCTCGATTCGGCTTGGTTAGTCAAGCTTGGCAAATGAGTTTGCTTGTGATCTGTGCCCTTTATCTCAGATGGACAGTTCGAAGCAGACCGAAGCTAATAAAAAGAACAATCCTCAAATACAAGTAGTCTCTGTTCAATAAAATCTTGGTACACAATAGTTCTCCTCTATGGTACGTGTAGTCAATTCATTTACTCTAGTTGGTAACTAATAAATGCATGTATGTCACATGTATTGTTGGTCCAGTATGATTATCAGCAAAATACAAACAAATAAGCTAATTCAATATTAGAACATTCAGTAAATACTTCAAACAAGAATTTAACACATGACAAGTACCTAGCACAATAAAACTAGACAAACAAGATAAACGCATAAACACGCTTACTCGTTGTATAAAGTTATCTTTGTCACAATTAATTTAAAGCAAGAATTATTTGGAATTAGGATAATAATGTAAATATGATATAAATGGTAATAATAATAAAATCATTTACCTTGTTTGATGCTAACCCATTTGTTGTTAAATGTTGCCCGGAATGCAACTTGTAAAGGTGCTGGCTCAAATTCAAACAGTTCGTCTTTGCCGACCGCAGTGGCTCGTGTTCGGAGAACAGCTTGTCTTCCAGCCGCAGCTAGGTAACGACCGCATTTGTCTCGGAATGCAATGAATCCTCCGTGATATTCAATTGTAAAAAGACAATTTTTTGGCGGCAACTCTTTGATGGAGCCGTTCAAAACAATTCCATTACTTGAGTTACCATTTAGCTTTGGCTTGTTAGCTTGAATTTCGCCAATGTCTACACAAGTGCCCTCGGATGATAAGTATTTAACTTTGGAAGTGACGCTGGAAGCAGTCACCAGAGCATAGTTGCCATTTTCAAAGTATTTAAACTGAAACAAGGTCTGTGGACCCCAGGCATTGGTGGAATCCACTTGCACTTGTTCTAAGTTATCTTCATTTGATCCATTGTTATTGAACACTGAAACAGTTAGTTTTGAGTTACAAGGCAACTTTAATAAAGCAAGCAAACCTGAAAACGAAGAATTAGCTAAAATGATTCGAGCGTATCTTTTTCTGCCAATCGACTTGAGCGCAAACATTGTGGCGCCACTTGCCGGGACCAAGTGAACATGCCAAAGTTCGGCTTTTGATTGAGGCATCTTTGCGTTGCACACAATAGAGCCATCGTCTCCTGATACACCCAAAAAGTATCCACGAGATATATTTCTGAATGCCCAAGATATTTGATCTGTGAAAGAATTTGACTCTATTAGAGATTAATAGATTCAATAAATCAATAACAAACAATATATTAATAAGTTGAAATAATCAGCTTATGCTTAAATAATTAAACATATAAATGCACCAGAGGGCGATGGTAAAAATATGTCTGGAAAATAATTCTTACCTTCATCTTGGCCTTCTTGTGTCATCGAGCAAATAGTGATTGTAAAGCGACAATTATCAGTAAGTTCCGAACTGTTACATGTCACATTTCCGTAGCTGTCCACAGCAAGGTAACAGTTGAGATGCGATTTTATAGCAACATTTTCCAATTCGTCGAGTTCATCAATGCTGCTTTGTGGACTGAGTGAAACTCGACTAGAATTGCCGTTGGTAGAATTAGCCTTAATTGGAAATGGTTCAATAGTCCACAGCTGTTTTTTCTTCAATGTAGCGCCGTTAGCATTAATTTTGTGGCCAAATGTTTCTGCAGTCAGATATTTGTACTGACCGTTGACCAAGCCGACAGTTCCAGACCACATTCTGTGAAAAGAAAATAAAATTATTAGTTGACTTTAGTCGTCAAGTTAAATTTTTTGCAAAGGTGCTCCCAGTGACACATGGGCGTTAATGGAAATAGCACAAGTAAAGCCTCTTAGTGCAGCTCACAAGTTGTCAGAGTCTCATCACATGCCCACGCAAATGGGACCAAAGCGTTACAATAAGAAACCTCAAAGCGGACATCAAACTGGCATGTTCTCCCAAGTGGCATTGTTTGCAAGCATCTGATCAAACGGACTAATCTGAGAAAAGAAATTGAGTCAAAGCAAGACACACCAAAAGAGGTGATGGCTATAAAGCAAAGCAAGAAATAATGTGCATGAAACTGGTTTGATTGAACGTAAAAATGAACAGAACTAAGGCAAAACTGAAAGACTTCGCCAAATGGTAACACAGCAACCATTAACAATTGTTGAGAGATGGCCACAACGATGCGAGGCGGAAAGACAGCTCTAAGATTAGACGCAATTCGACAACTGTGCCTGTGTTAACTTGTGTTGACAGTTGCGCCCGATGACAATTCATCAGATAGCCCAAATGAATGAACAGTAAAAAAATAATGTAGCAAATTTGCACATAAACATCCACATCCATGAACCATTTCAACACGTGAATGTACTTGATTGATTAATCTACCCAAAAAAATCCACCATGTGGGCAAAACGTAAATATTTCACTGACAGTTAATTATGTACTGAATGAGCTCAAATTGAGATAAGGAAAGGATAACTGCACAACGACATTAGTCAATCGATTAGTGCTGGTCCAATTAAATTACTCGTTTACCAATTAGTATCACTATTAAGTCAATTAAGCCATTTTCTGAATGAGAATTGAGACAAAAGAATGCCTATGTCAGTTCATATGTTAGTATTACATCACTGCAAAATGCTCTATAGAAAAGACCAAATGATAAATTGTAAAGACGGCACACCACACTAGAATATAACGAGAAACAAGTGGCTTTCGAGTTGTGTCCAATGTAATCGATTACGAAAAAGTGAGTGAATTCTCTTTGAAGAGAACAATCGTGACTGAACTGCTTGGACAGACAGCCAAATGGCGGCAAGAATCGAGAATAATTGAAATAGCTCATCCCTCCCATCATCCCTGTGTCTGACAGACCGACAAGAATGACAGTCAAGCCTTAGTGAATTAACTATTGCGTTAGTGGTCATAAATCCGACTGAGAACTACATGTATTCAACGAGTGCTGCAGTGTCAACTACCATTGACTCCTTGAACGAATCCTTCCGAACAATATGAACAGAACGAGTGCACAACGTGGACAATGCTTAGCACTGCATTGGTTCTGTGTCGAGACAAAAATAGCCGACCAGTGGACGATGTTAATTACGGGCTGGCAAATTACCGGGTTTGCCAAGAAGGACAACACTTTCCCATTAAGATTGCACGCATCACATGAATGGAGTCTAATAGAGCACAGACACGGACAGCTGACGAATGTGTTCTGCCATGAGTAACCTATTCACAGCTCACTATTCACTGGCTCATTCATAATAACCGAACACCGACGAGAATAATAACAGCCAATAGAAATCAATGCAAATTGAATCCAACCAAATAGAGTTAAAATTAGAAAACGAATTAATGTAATCCCTGGCCGAGTGGTCACGATTGAGAGTTTGGGAAAATGTGCCAATCGACATGATGGATACATTTGCTCAACGATGGGTGAGCATGCATTTAGGCTAACCCCAATGGCGGTCGATCGAACAGAACGAGATCCAACAATGTCAGTCACACTCGTAACTCTCCAACCACTCTCAAGTTTAGAGAATTGGAATATACACAGAACGGTAATAAAGCGACAGAAATACAGTAGCCAGTGACACGAGGTGAGCAAACAACACCAATCAAGGTGTCAAACAAACACGATCGATGGCAACAGTAAATTAAGGTAGGGATTAAACGTCGGGAGGCGGAAATCAAGTGCATAATTATGACAAGTGCCTGTCAATCTTGCTATTGATGCACGCCAAGGTAGTTATCATAGGGATGATGGCCAGTTATTAGCCATCGGTATTACCTGCTGCCGGGAGAGAAACCAAATTGAGACCGAAAGTTACTAAAAGTTAGTGAAAGGCTAGAGTAAGTCGTAATGAAGCAGTGTGCCATTCAATCAAGCAAAGTGCTAACGAGAGCCAATTCAGATGATAATCAATTACCGGTGGAAATAAAGCGATCATTACACAGCAGTTCATTAATATGAAACAATTCCTTGAGAGCGATTTATCAAGATAGTAACAAAAATTAATATGCCTATTTGAGTCGACATTAATATAAATGTGACAAACTAGCCAACAGTAATTATCCGAGGCAGTTGGGCAATGGTGCTTCATACTCGAAAGATGGCTTAAAGCCAAAGGTTATGTGCAAATGCGTGACCATTTTCCGGTATTTATTCGATTGTTTCAGTACAAAACAAACAGTACTGTAGAAATAGAAGTGAACTGGTAGGTGCTATAGAAGATATCTTTGACTGACCAGTGGTCAGGTCACCGTGTAATACTAACTTGTAGCAGGCTGTCTAACAGAACAGAGCGTTCAAGCATGGCCAAATGAAAATTAATTAGCGACAGAACAAAAGAGGATAATTGCTGTGCATCGATTAATTAAAGTGCCATCAAGAAAAATGCGGCATGACTCTCCATGGCGGCAAAACCATCGAGCGGAAATCGATTGTCACAATGGAAAAAATCACAAAAGAAAGACAAACGGGTTCTAGAGCCAAAGAGCGAGATAAAATCGATTTGAGAGATCGACGATTGGACAGTGGCATTAGTAGAATGGCAATGTTCACGCCACTCGGTGGTGAGAATCGAAAGGGTGCAAACGACAATTGTTACTGATGGAAAGAGTCAGCCACTCAGACCATTATAATTGGCAAGATTGCTTCTATCGATATTGGCCCCGAATTTGGCCACCAGACCACAAGTGGAATTTCACCCAGAAGATTGACAATAGTTGCCTCAATCGATCTAGAAGAGCATTGTCTGTTAACGGTTCGTTGCGGATCAATATTTGGCTGTGTTTACGCGTCTAATGTTGAAAATACGCCAGACAGGTTCGGAGGTACAAGAAAGATAGCAAATGAGACTTGGAAAGTATGCGTCGAGAAAGGCAATTATAACTCGATTACTTGCTGATCAGATCACACCGCCAAGCAAGCAAAATGGAATATACAATGACAGCTAAACAAATCACATCTCTAACAAAATTGAAAAGAAGCAAATATCAACAAGTGTCAACAGATTAATGTCGTCGCACTGCTTTAAGTTGTAATAGAGAAAAAAAGAAACAAGCAGAAAGCGTAAATTGGAGTGGAAAATGTCACTCAACAAGCCAAATTGAATGATTCATCGAGACAGACAGACATTGCCAGAAGACAAATTGCCTCCCATAGACCATTTCAGTTCTCGTCTATAGTTTCGGTCTTGACTGAGCCATGTGCATTTGGCCAATCTAATTTGGAGAACAAACATGGAAATCGAATTGGGAGGCACATCTGCAGGATTCTCGGTGTTAGTGCTGTGTATTGCAGTATGGAACGAGATTGATTGAGTCGGTGCAGACAGAATAGAGCACGCTTCACTGAGAGAACGCTAGTGGCAGTAACCGATCGATAGCAGGTTTGTGCCATTGCCTTTCCGAGTCTGCAATAAAGGGATTACTTTACGGCCGATGCTCAATTTACAACAAACAATGGCCAATGTAGTAAATAAACAAACCAATCAAAAGTGACCGACTTGAATTCACTCAACTGAGCAGTGCAATGAAGGATTCGCCGTCATATTGGGAGCACAAACAGTAGTGTCTCTTAAGGTGGCCATGACGAGCTGACCAATTTGTCCAAAAGCTATAGGATACTCTGAACTTTTAGCTTTTGGCAAGAAAATCAGATTGTGCTAGTTGACTGTCAACAAAGTCACGTCCAAAGTTCAAAGTTTCTTCGTGACATTGAAATGGCACAGAAAAAAAGCTAAAGTGCAGAGGGGTAGAGGAAACTTTTAGCAACGAAGTGGCCAGAACATGAGGAAAGCTAAATTTAGTCAATGATAATTGCACTGAAACCACTAATGGGTGTCAGTCAATGGTAGACTAAACAGCAAATTTTGTCGCTTTCGGACAGAATACATTTTTCTTCTTGAATAGACAAGAAGTTTTAAAGACGACGAAGATCCAAAATCTATTGCCAAAAAAGTAATTTAGATTCGGCGCACAGATTTGCTTGTATTTGCTTCGATTGCAGTTTGGCTTGACAGCAGTAATAATTCAAGTAATAAGCAAAAGACCAAACAAGTGACAGATGTAGTAAACAAGAATACTGTCCTCGAAGAGAATGAGCCAAATGGCAATGTTTATGGTTCAGACGATAATCAATTGCTAAACTAGACTAAATAAAAAGTTCAGAAGTGAAATTACTTACTTGACCAGAGAAGTCAACACGACAATGTCAGAAGTGGCTTAGAATGGTCCAAAGTGGGGTGAGAGATGAACTCGGCTGGGACAACTTGTTTGTTTCAGCACAAAACCAAATATACAAAAATTCCTTAAACGAAGTCAGTTTTATACAGTTGCAAAGTAGACTCTCAAGAAAGATTTGTTTTGTTTGTGTCGCGGCTAGCGACAAACCACGAGTATGAACGGGGACAGTGGCAATTGTGAGTTGACAGTCAGAGTTGCTCACATGCTGCAAGCACGAAAGCTCGATCGAGACTGAAGGCAGACGGACTGGACTCGAACTGCAGTCGACGACCGGACTGTCCGCACGCATGCGTGACGTGCACCATCGGGCCAGTTACGAGTGGTCACATGCGCGCTGGACGAGGCCGACCGCGATGGATCGAGTGGGACAATGGTTCCTTGCGGGCGCCATTGCCTGGGCGATGCCCTGCACGATGCTCCACAACATGCATGCACCACTCGAACCAATGCACAGGCAACTTCACTCGAACTGTCTCGAGACAGACTGTCGATAGCAACTGGGGCCATGTTTGAGCTGGAGGTCGGTTCAATTAGGCGTCATTAAGGTATGACATTCACTCCAACAAATAATTAATTGTTATTGCCATATTTTTAGACTGCTTTGTGACAAATTAGGCTTGCTCGATTGGTGTGTCAGTGGGATTACGGTAATTGGAATGGCGCCGGTAAGTGGACTTCACGTCTGGTTGAGTCAAGATAGTCTGCGACACACTCAATGGCGCCTAATTATTCGAGGCCCACAATTATCCAAATAGTGGTGCACATTTAACTAATCTGGTCTGATTAGAGTAAGCTAGAAATGGACATTGTCCAGTGAATATTTCTCAGAGTGCACCAGTGGCGAGCGCCAGGTTAGTGCCACTGAGTTACATGGCCAACAAAGTGGCATCAACATGGCCTGGGTGTGACTGCCATGATTTGTGACCAAAGCAGACGGATCAATGTGAATGCCACTCTGGTGTGTCAGCTATGACTACAAGTTAGCCAAATCGAATTGAACTGATTTGCCACTGCAATCGCCAATCGGCACTTTGTTTGTCGCACTTTATGGCAATGGCCAATGCATTTCACCTGGATGGCAACAATTGAGCCGAGTGGCCAATTGGCAATTGCGAATGTCGACACTGTCGATGCTAACAACAATAAAGCTGTCATCGTGTCGGAATGCTCTCTGGCCAAGCGCCATCCGTTAATGGCGATCGATATCTAGTGGTCATATTGTTGAGTGCATCGATAGTCGCCTTGTTGCCAATTATAGATAGACTTGGGACAAGATGATCAAAATGATAGTGCTAATGGTGAACTCGTTCACTCAGTGGGTGCATCTTATTTGCATTCACTTTACATTGCTAATCAATATTGATTGAAAATTCTGACAATGAAGTGCACTGCACAACAAATGTCACAGATCGTGTCAAGGTACAATCTAATTCAAGGCCCGTTCAGCTGTTCGTTTGACTGGGATTCAAACAAAATTTATGACTTATTAGAGTGAGGGTTCTTTTCAAACATACATATAACTCTAGTTTGGTATTGTGACTCGAGTCACTGTGAAGGTAATTGGGCGAAAGACGTCCGTCGATGGCTTTGAGTAATCGATGGTTCTATGAATATTACTTCACTCCCAGTGGTCAACAAAGGCAAATTACACGCTCACTTGTACTCTCAAGCGAGTCAATCTTCGGTGATGTATTCAAACAAACTGTATGAGGCCTGAGCACCAACTTGAACACCAATCGAACACACAACTTATACGATGCATGTGCTTATGTAATGTAGCTGTGACATAAATATAAATAATGTCTCATTTTAAAATGTCATGGACTTTTAAATTGGTAACGACTATGAATAAATTGAATATTCTTGTAAAATCTAAAATATAAGATAAATAATCATAGTAGGTTATAAATAGCATAACAAACATAAGAAGGGTTACTAATGGCTTAATTGAACACAAATTGGTAAACTAATTTATACGGCATTTCAATCAATGATGCCTTTGTCATATATAAATCGACAATCCGTTTTATTTTGGGTTTAAGTGACTATCATAAAGCGATACGTAATTGAATGCACATTTCCACACACATCAATCAATTTCGTATTATAATTGAAAATGGATAATCCGATTGTTAGTTATTTCATAGAAGTTTGTATTACTAATTTGTAATAATTCTTTAATCAATATCACATTGTATATATTTTAATTCATTAAACTATATTATATTATATAAGATAAATAGATTTTTAAATAACGGAAAATATATTTACTTACCCCAAATCAGTAATCGGTATCAGTGATACTGAAAGAATTAGAGTAACACAGTCGCAATTTGCATTTTTTTAAAACTTTCGATTGCCACTTGTGGCCCACAAGTTGTGGCATAGCCATACTGTACATGGTTCGCATTGTTTAGTACAAAATTTGTAATTCAAATGCGCCACTTTGGCCATCTAGGAGGGAAGCAAACAACTAAGATATTTTAAAATAGAAAGTTGAAAAACAAGTAGTGCGGAAGAAGTTTAATGAATGAAAATGGGAACAAAATAAGGATGATTGCTATGAGGTGAGTAAGTGAGACGAATGAAGAGTGCATGGCCATCGATCGACGATGAGCAATGGAAGACAATTGATTAGACAACTAGATTGGTACACTTCGAACGAGCGAACACTTATGCCCGGGCTCGAGCACGGAATCGATGTGGCTTCGCCACAAAGGTCATCAAGGGAAGGTCCTCTTCGTGAAAAGCCGAGATCGCTCCTTGATAGCCTGAAAAGGCGTATGGCTGATAGACTGGTTGCAGTTGAGTTTGGGTTTGTGCCATCTGCACATTGCCTCGTTGGTAGGCTGTGTAAGGACTGATTGGCGCTGGTCTCAGGGTCATTTTAGTTTTGCTCGGTTGGGGATCACGGAAATCGCCTCTTCTGGCAGAGTAAGTGCTTGCTGGAGATTGCTGAAAGATTTGCTGAATCGAAGCAAACTTACGACCGGAATTCGTGTTTGACGCTTGAGACGATGGAGATGAGGATGGTGAGGACGATTGTAGGGGGCGAAACGATTCCGAGGAAGAACTTGGAGCTGATTTTAAGGAAATAGAAGATGCCGAAGCGGCATAGTTTCCAGAAGAACCAAACGACTTAGATCCTGCACTGACACCAGAAAGGCCAGTTCCTCCACTAGCTCCTGCACCAACTCCACTGAGAGATCCAGAGGCGCCTGGAACTGATAATGGCTGCACTGGAGGACGAGGTTCGCCCTTTGCGATGACTGTGTGCGTTTGCTCAATCACTGGTTGAATCTGTTGGATCAGACGTCGGTAGGGTTGAATGATCTCTCGAATTTCCTGGATTACGGGCTTGACCACTTCGTGGATCACTCTTTGTGGCTCGTCTTCCGAAGAAGTGTGTTCGGGCTCGTTGATTTGTGCTATTGCATTGATCAGTGAAAGTGGACTCAGTGGGGCAAGTACTTACCAGGAGTGTGCGTTTGTTGGACGAGCACTCGACTCGATTGGCTCTTGAAGTGTACAGTGACGGGCATGTCGTCCGAGGGCACTTCTATTACCTGAGGTTCGTGTGGCTCAGAGGACATTTGCACTGGCTTCACTTCAACACTGCGATGAGTTTCCACTGCGGCAGTGATCGGTCCTTTTCCTTCACCTGCGCCCGAGCCACCATAGCCCGAACCCGAACCACCCCCAAAGCCACCCATTAAACTGTTACCGCCATAACTACCAGAGGATGATGCAGTGATCGATGTCGGCAATAATTGCACGATGACACACACCGACCAAAGTAGACGAACCGAAGACTGCAAGTAGAGAAACGGTTATGAGCAGTGAAGAGGTGCCTGGACACATTGTACCGATTGCATTCTGTCGGTGAAAGGAGAAGTCACTAGTCACTGAGCAACAGAACCGAGATGAGTGAGATGATGAAGATGACGGTGCGAAGATGATCACGAGTCTAGTGAAGCTGATCGGCGAGTGGCCACTTTTATAGTCGACACGGTAACAGACGGGAAAGGATGCGCCGAAGAATTCTCCGAGGGCGGACAGTGGATGTACTCTTGGAGAAGGCTTGCTCACTAGCACATTAGCTCGCTTGCCGGCCAGTCCAGTAGACGTGTTCAATGAGGAACTTGGATGAGCCACTGAGCCAGCCAAATACGTGCACAGTCAATGACAGAACACCAAATAGTCTAATCGGTTACGAGAGGCTGGACAAGTGCAAAAAGTGGCGAACTGCTCTACCAAAACAAAAGTGAAACGGGCGACTGGCAAAAAAGGCTCACAGACAAAATTAGCAGCACTGATCAGTCATGAAGATGCACCGGCTAGTGTTCGCCGACAAGGGATCATACATACAGACACGATACAGTCGATCATAATCGATAGATTGGCCATAACGGACGTGGGCCTGCTCTGGACACTTTCAACGGTAACTAGTTCGACTGGGCACGATCTTGCCAGCTTCGTGCATGACTTTCTTCTAGCCCAAATCGAGCATGGCAGCAATTAATTTGATTCGATATTGCTCTTTCTCTAATGACAGTGATTACTGGTCGCGGTTCGTCTCACTACACTCCACCACCAAACACACCGAGACTTGCCTCGGACACCACTGACCGCTGACCACAGGCCATAACTCATCCACTTTTGACTACAACAAATGTGACAACTCGTGATATCACAGCTGACCACTAGTACTGATTGAGCACCTTTCATTGTGAGTCACTTATCGAATAAACAAGTGGCAATTAATAGTGTCACTCGGGTACGCTTTATTTTGAAGATGTTTGCTAATTAACTTAATCTCAATTGGATGAACTAACTGAAGGAGACGCAGCTCGAGACTAATTGGCAGTCGAAAGGCATCCCCAGACTGACTTGGACAATGAAGACGGCGGACAATGCAAATGAACTGAATTCCTCTCATTAACGCCCCCCAGACCGTTGATTGCCTCCAAACAAGTGGCCACTGACCACCGACCATTGGACATTTGAGCCAATGCATCATTTATCGGCAGTTGCATGTGAAGTTGACAAAATATGACTGAGATGGGAAGAGTGACTGTCAGTGTGATTATAAATACCTGCAATTAAGGGAACGATGTCGAGTGGAAGAGGAGTCAGCCTAGGTTGACGGGCCAGCCAATGCGATCTGCATGTGCACCGCCAATAATATCATTATAAATGGAACTGGCAGAGTTTTGCATTTGTGGTATTGCATTTGGTCTACCAATTTGTCTTCGGACTCTTCCCGTACTCGGTCAATTGGCTGACACCTTAATGCATTGCTTCAATGAGCGCTCGGTGAATGATAAATGACAAGCTCAGCGTCGATCTGAGGCTTGAGATGATCCGTATTGAGATGTCAGCCACAGGTTTGGTTCACTTTTCACTTGCCTTTGCCACTTGCACCTCAGCACAATCCACCACGAGCAACTTTTCCTTTGGCAAGCGGTCTAATACATTGCCTTATGTCTAATGCCTTGTTTGGTGCATCTGCTTTGGATGCGGCCAGTTGGCATAATTAGCAGAGTTTAATTAATTAACTCGCCAAACGGCGATCGATCGATCGCTAGCTCAGTCCGAGTTCGTTAATTGGCTTCATACGTCCGTATCGGTGCCGAACGAACATACAACAACACGAATATTATCGATCGGTGTTGACTCATCCTCGAGCGGAAACAATTCCCGCTAAGTGATCTCGTCAGGGGAGAAGGATAACACTGCCACTCACGAAATGTTTTTGCCAATTGATTGTATTAACCACTTCACTCAGATGTCCGAACTGATAGAGCAGACAGTCAACTATAGTTACTTACGAAGTTAGCATAGCTCACTGACTAATCTTATTAAGTCGTGCCATATTCAGTTAGTTCAATTTATAATTAGTAATTAATGGCAGCAAATGGACAAATTCAATTTCCGTCATTTCACTGCACTCTAGACTATATTTGGCCCAAGTAATATTGGCTAATTGATTTATTGGTCCGTTGGTCTATTGGCCTAGTGGTCCACTGATCTATCAATGATATTGGCCCACTTGTTTGCATTTGACTGTGTCATTGGCAGTAAATCAAACATTCGAGTGCACCAAACAATTAATTAGTGACCATCAAATGGCATATTCGATCCACATTGGCTCACAATTAATCGCACCACCAGCCCTAGTCGGCAATTAATCGTTCTCTAATGCGATTCGTTCACACTAAAAATAACGCCACCGAGTCAGAGGAAGGAAGAATTTTGCATTCTTTTTGCTTTAACTTAAGTTAAGCAATTGCTATAGTGATAGACTGGTGGTTTGGCTTGTCTGGCCACCGATCAGTACAATTTCGCATAACTCGTCGAGCAATGGTTTTATTATAAATGATCATTTCTAAAAATGCTTTTCCGAAAGAAGAGCACAGTAGAAAGTTGTGCCGTGTCTGACAGAACCATTCTAGTAATTAATAACCGAGCACATTCAATTGAATCTAATCGAATCGCGAGATGCCGGTCACGCGAAGATTGATGCCGACTACAGATGAGACATGACGCTACCTATAGATCCGACCAATGCAAGTCGAGATTTATGGCCATACACTTTTGGCACTGAACAAGCTTGTTTATTAGCCAAATTGACCATTAATCCACACAGGCACACGATAAATCTGAACCAATTGCCTATTGGCCAGTGCACCTTCAATCACTCATGCACCAAGCACAATTCACACATTGATCAATGTCTCGTCTCGAATTTGGTTCATTCCATTCAGATAGGAATCCATTCGGTCAGTGGGAAAACTGTCTGGTGATTGATCTGACGGATTGAGTGACTGGTCACTCTGTGCTCGAGCATCATTGCTAACAATGATGCAGTGAGAGTTCAAAAGTGTGCCAGAACAGATCAAGTGTCATTGTGCGAGGAGATAACGTTCACATTGGTAATCCCACTAACACCTGAACACATGTCCGACAGTGTCCATTCCAGCAATTCTGGCCTCGGCTCACATCATTACGTATGCGTCCGTAATGGCATCATCATTATTAATAATAACTCACACGAAAGGATATCGTCCGAACGGAGTTAGTGCACTTGTTGCCGACTAAAATTAACATAATTGCCCTTAATGCTCTGCTCAATCGAACCCTTTTCTGTGTTATCGCGTCAGTCCATTGAGATGTCTCACCGCCAAAAGCACAGAGAAACAGTGATGCGAACGGACACAGGACACTGAGGACAGGTCAAAACACAAGCCCACCAAGCAAGCCAAACAATGTACTTTGTCGCCAGCATTATTCTTGCAGTATTATTACCTTATCTCATTAGAGTCACTCAACGTTTAGAGTGATTGTCCGCGGGGATGACAGTACACAACACCACAGACCCAAGACAGACCAGTGGAGTTCTTTAATTGAAACGTGCTCCTAATTAGACAAGCCCGACCGTGTCTCATTGCACTCAGGTTGGCCAATTGGTGTGCCTGCAAATAGAAACTTGTCCACCTGACCATCCGGCATGAATAGTCGCGTCGGTCAGTGGTCGGACAATGTTCACTTTCACTTTGGCTTGGCACGAAACTAACAAGTGTACTGCTGTCTTGTGCACAAAGGTTGCCATTTCAGTGGGTCTTGCTTTTAAATGCCTCGGACTTGTTAATTACTCGCATGTTAATAGTCCTATTGGCCGGAGAGGCGTTATGTTGAATGCGAAGCTCAAAGAAACATTCACATAAATGAGCTATAGATAGCACTGGAAAAGATAACGCGATCGCTGAATGAGATATGTTCAAGTTATGAACACTATTGTTCTGTAAAATTGTCTATACAATATCCACACTAGATGGGCATTTGTCGATAAATGGGCTGAAATGTGATTTGATCCAAATGCAAGTGATGTTCCTCGATGTAGTAGGCCAAATCAGTGATCAATCGAGTTAATACAATTAGTGCACAGGCAATCGTGTAATTAGGATTCAATTAGAAGGGAACATCCCGGCAAGGAAGGAAGAGACAGTGCTCTTCGGACTTAGTGCCAATAGCCCTTGGTCACGTTCGAGTTCGCATTTCTGTGCCAACGTGCAACTTAATTAGCCAATTGAATTTTAATCGCCACATGGCTTGCATGCAAATTTGGACAATGTTTGCTCAATGGTTGACAGAGTCTGTCAAGCCACTAAAACAATGATACCACCACTGGCGGGACATCGGGCCATATGTGATACTGATGTGTTGTGATACGGCCTCATTCGAAGTGGTCGCTCGTGGCGTACTGCCTTCTGGACCAACTCGGTTAAATATAGACCGTCAATCGTTGAGACATTCATTTGTACTTGGACAATGAGATGCAAAGTCGATTGAGAGGATATGCTCGCTTGGTGATTCATCATGCAATGGCCACTAATTGGGGAAGTGATGCCAACATCTTCCATTCAAGTTTGTCCGCATTGCTCGTGTCTGGACCAATATTCGGACCATCACGTGAATATTCATGCCATTGATAGTCGCGCCATTATTACACAAAAGAGAGCACAGTAAAAAAATTCTGCAAGACACTCACAATAATCGATGACTGATGAGCACAGGAATGGCTCTCCATGGAGTGAACAGCGGAATGTTCAATGGCTCAACTTGTCATTTAGAGGTGGCTACGATAAAATCTCACTCAACAAGTGGACAATTCAAAAGGAAATTGTTCGATTAAGGGCTAACTGTTGCGTTCGCTCAATAAGCTGAATGGCCTCACTGTGTTTTTAGTCATAGAGCAATCGAACCATTAGATTAGTCATAAGCAAAGATAGTCTCAGTGACAAGTAAACACTCGGTCAGTCGATTTATGGCGAGGCATTTGATGCAAAGTGGCTATTTCGGTTGAGTACGCCATTCATTGCAATTTGTAGACATCGCCTGACGCTCCACTAACGACTACCTGGTTGAAATGCAAATAGATGCGCCAACAAATAACGCCAATGACTGTAATGACTGCTCCGTGGTAACAATTGCAATCGGAACTGACTTACTGCGAAATCAAGTGAAAATGATTAATTAACAAACTAGCAAACACTGACCAAAATACTTCGCCGATGGAAATGAGCGGTGACATTGCAAAAGAGACTCATGGGTCAGCAAGTGGTCCCCGATATGTTCGATTCTAAGTGATCAAGGAGTCAAGGATATGTGACTTGGAAGGTGGCCACTGGCCAGGTGCTGCTCCTCCACAACCGATCGATCAATGAACAGGCAAATTGGCTTGGATAATCTGCAAGTAATGCGGATAATGTGACACCTGAGTCAATGTAGGCAGATCAAATTGCTCGAAAGGCACGACTAGACAAACGATCACAGTCCACTATGGTGATACAGAGGAATTGAATTAGAGCGCGATGAATTACTGCGTACAGGAAGAATGGACAAGTGCGACCAGAATGAGTGATGCTTCGATGTAGTCTTCAGACGCCACACTGCCCCTCGATCAAATCGATCAATCAGACCATTACACAGAATGCAATCCCATCAGATCGAGTCTGCTTGATAAGTGACAGTAATTAGCCAGTAATGATCTCAATCGAGAATGGATAGCCCGTGCGGCCAGTGAAATCAATCAACATCGATTACATACCATACCATTGACAAAGCAGATATTCCTTTTGTAAATGAAAAGTGATCATATATGATATAACATTACTTTGTACAATTTATTAAAAACAGTGCAAATTGAAACCTTGACAAAACAGAATACCTCGAATCAGGAGTACAAACACCCGGCACCATCGAAATCTCTGGTCGAGCGCTACTTCAGACAAGATTTATGTACCTTGGCTCTTGCATCAGCGCAGATGGCTCCCCCTCTTCGGATGTGACCGTTAGAACAAGGGCTGCCTGGGCAGTGGCGAGAGGTGTCTCCAGTTCTATGTTACAAGCGCATCTCGACCCGTCTAAAGGCCAAGATTTACAAAACTGTGGTCAAATCCACAGCCATATATGGTTCCGAGTGTAAACCGGCCACTAAGGACGAGCAACTATTGCACTGTTCGGAGATGAAAATGCTCATATGGTCCCTGGGACTCTTACGACCGGGTACCGAACCAAGCCGTCCTCACTAAACTAGCCGTGAGCTGTATAGAATAAGGTTCGTGAAGCGCGTCTCCGCTGGTACGGTCATGTGTTAAGAAGCGAGACGAATTCTGTGGCGCACTCCGCATTTAGGCTAATTGTTCCTGGCTCCCGACCGATAAAACGCCCCAAACGTAAGTGGGCCGACAACATCGCGGCAGACATGGAATCTGTGGGCCTGGTAGCAGAGGGTGCGTGCACAGGACCGTGGTTACTGGAGGATGAGAAGCAGGTGTGCTTGCCCAATGGCCTCATGGGACTAACAGCCAGGATAAATAAATAAAGTGTAAATTTAAAATGGCAGATAGATTTATTGACGCATTAATTAGTGTATAAACTATGTATATACGAGATAAATAATAGAAACAGCTTGTAGATTGGTTCAACAAAAAAGTGCTTTGCTTGCAGACTGCCTAGTGACTTTGTTTGGTCCAAAAGCATTCGATAGCGGAGGGAAACTATTATACACATACCAAACAAGCTTCAAACAGAATAAATAAAATGTTCTTTGGCCAATGGAGCAGGGAGGGAGTGATCTATCTATAGGAAGCAGACTGTCAGATAGTGGCCAGATAGTCGCTTGCACTGCAGAGGTATTGCTGTGTTTAGTGCTATGACCAATTGAAATAATGTAAAAATCAAATTTAACAAAACAAAGAGATCAAATTTTGAATTTTACAAATTAACTGAGTTCATAGACTGTTCCAAGTCAATTCTGGTGCTGATACCACCAATTGTCCCGGTTCGTAAGTTTTAATAAATAAATAAATAATTTTCACTAAAACTGTTTTCATTTCGTTAATTTTCGCTTTCTACTTGAAGGCTTTGAACACTTAGTTTGAGATCTTGATTTCTTGAAAAATTTTCGAAATTGTTCAGGCAATTCAGTAAATGGGACAGACCGAGAACGATGAGCTTTAAGCTCGTCTTTCTTTATCCACGTATCAGAGAGACTAAAATATGATAATTAAAATATGTTGTAAAATAAAAAATTCTTGTAAGTCTTACAATCCGAGAGGATGCCATCTCAGTCGAATTTTCTCTTCTCCGTTAGAATGACACGCTCCAACAACCTAGAATATGAAAATTAGTACCTTTGTAAGAATTTCGTAAAGTTACGATACCTCACTAGAAAACACAAGATTTCCCTCAGTTTGATTATCATGAAACAATTTACTTTGAAAACGTTCAACAATTTTGCGTTTGACTTTTGGTATACTCGTTACATTGGAATATTCGCCTTCATACAAATTAGAAGATTGCTCTTTCGGTTTATCATCATTTAATACGCTGTTATTTTTGTCTGATTTTACCAATTTTCCTTTTGACATATGTCCTATTGTGACATAAGAATGACTTAAGTTCAATTTTGAAATTTGTTGTGATCTAATTTGATAGATGACCGCGTTAGCTGAACATTGGTCATAAAAATCAAATTGAGACCATCCTTTAACTAGAGAAACAAATTTTAGTAACAAATTTACAAACAAGCAACGAACGAATAAGACTCACCATTCGGTCTAATTGAAGGAGCGTTCTTTTTATTTTTTGACACTTTGCTCTTCTGCAAAAGTATTGTGGCCAAATTGTCTGACCTAGGTTTGCTTGCACTCATGCAACAGTTTACTTGGCAGTGTTCGGTTGTTGCATTCGAAGAGTGTGGTGACTTTGAGAGACTTTTGGTTTGGGTAATGGAAGGAGATGGCAAACCGTGAGACGAGTTGAAACTAATGGCAGAGTCGGTGCTAGTGTATCGGTTCTTGTCGAGGCGAATTGCTGGCTTGTCATCGCCATTTGTAGATTTATCACAGACAAGACAACCGTGGCAAGTGCATCTGCAACAGCAGTTATCTTCAGAATGCCTTTTGTCAGTGTTTTTGCTGTTAATCGCCTGCACGGTAGTGGAATTAATCAAAGTGTTCATACAATTTGCTACACTTGTTCCTTTAAAGTGGGTGTTCACGTGACGTTGAAGAGATGTCTGTGATTTAAAACGCTGTCCACAGCGGTCTACTATACATTTGAAAGGTTTTGGACCAGAATGCAGCTCAAGAACGTGTCGCTCAAGAAATTGTCTGGATGAAGAAGGTTTGCCATATACCTTACAGCCTTTCCACAAACAAACAAATTGATTTTCGGATGGCTTTTCCGAACTGATTCGTTGGTCATTCAAACGTGAATTTTGCCGTAACTTGTAGGAACGAGAATTGCTTTGAGAATAGTCGAACAAGCCCTGCACTCGATTAGATCTTCGAGTAACTCGGCAAGAAGAATTGGATCCGACTGAATGGCTATCATCGTCAGGGTCCATAGGCTCTACATCATCGTCTTCTTCGTCATTCTCCTCAATTTCTTCATTCTCAGATGCATTTGAGATGGAATCGTCTTCTTCCTCTTCATTTGCATTTTTATCTCGGCATTTCTGTTTTGACCATTTTATTAACTTTCCAGAAATTGGATCAAGAAAAGGTTGCAGTTCGACATGAATTTCACGAACGTGTTCAGCTAATTCTTCGTAACTGCCGGGCCAATCGCAATCGCGCCATTTGCAATGTAATTGAGTTGATAAATTTTTGGCAGTAACACTCAATTGGCTTGCAACGCCTAAAGGATCACTGTGCATAAGATCATCAGAGCAAGTAGATTCCGTTCTCTTTGTTTCATCTCCAGGCTCATTAATTTGAATTGAATTAAATTCAGAATAATCATAGTTCAAAATTTCTAAACTAGGTCCGTTAGATTGACCCACTGAACAGTCAATGTTTTCATTGTCTTCTTCTTCATCGTCAACATGTTTAAGATCATCGGGGCTATTTAGTGAACCACTAACGCCAGAATCAGGGGAATCAGGGGCAGTATCATGATGATTATGGTCATCTATCGGAGAGTTAGAAAGCTCAATATCAGAGCTGCAGCCTGAAGAGGTGGAAGACGATGATGATGATATTGACTTTTTTAAGTAGGATGATATGGCAGTGTCGGATTTTTTGGTCCATTCTTCGGTAATCTCCTCATTAGAATGGTTAATACGGCGAAGATTGTCGTATTTAATTGGCGAATCGCAAAACTTGGCAGACATTTCGAATGGCATCACATTGTTGGTATTGGAAGAGTTGATATTCTTTGGCAGTGGCAAAGATGTTGAAATGGATGAATTGATGACCGACGATGAAGTGTCGGCCGCGTGAATCATCCTAAAAAAAGATAGGTTAATAAAGCTATTTAAAAAAGGTGACGCCGAGAAATGCGACATATGGAAGTAAATTGTTGAGCATAGGAAAAAAAAAGTTTTAAACATAAATGGGCAGTAAATCAGCAACGAGTCTGAAACAAAAAGAAAATACAAGGAAGTTGCACTGCAAACAAGATGGCCAAGGATTTGTTGAAGAAAGCAAAGCAAAACGACAGTTATATTTAGATGGTCTTTATCGTTCATGAGATCGACTACCGTACCTATGAGGCAATCACCGATCGAGAATTAAAGCATAGTAACCGAAAGGAAGTAATATGAATGACCATTATAATATAGCTCTTGTTTTCAAGCCTTGTAGAACATTCTCCTTAGTATATTAAAGTTCAATTACACGTCTACAATACCTTCAACACAGTTCCATTGAGTTTTTGATTAGATTGGTTTCAAGCACAATAAAACATAAGTATATAACGATACTCAACCAAAGTTAACTCCGAACAAGCCTAGGTACAATGATGCGCGCTTGTTGAGACAATTGTTTGACTTCAGTTGGAGAACTTTGGTTGGTCGGACAGAAACAAACAAGAGAAAAAGCGAAACAGACAACCAGCATTCAGAAAAATGGTGGAGGGAGGGGGCAAAGGTGGTGGCAGTACAAAGCGCCATTGCCACTCCAATCGAGTCAGGGAGCCAGTTGCGAAAAGTGAACGTGCTTTCGATAATAACCGCTACCCCTCCGGGTAACGTCATGCGTGAATGAATGAAGGTTCAAAATTTTGTATTTCGTGAGCGCATGTGGCAAACATAAATGCAGAAGAGATGGCGGAGGTCACACACTGGGAGAACAAGGTGGAGATAATGGTGCGGGAGTGCAGGGTGAGGTCAGAGGCACAGTCCGGCAGGCAGACGGTCACAAGCATTTGGAACAAATGGGCCAAATGAAACTTGGAGGGCAATAGGGACATGTCCCTGACTAGCCAGTGACAAGTGAAGCAATCAAGCAAAGTTCAATGTCATTTGTACAGTGTGGAAATAGAAAACTGAGCAAAGAGTAAGACGAGTTTAGCATGGGAAAGGAAAACATTCGTGTGGTGACACAGCCAGACTCAAGTGTCCAGATGCAGTACACACGCTATAGACAACCTAGTTTACTGACTAAGTACCGAGTGCAGACAATCAATGATTCAGTGATTGAACATTCATTCTGGTATCATTGCACGAGACATTCAGTACAAAACTTTGCTGCAACCACAACTCTATGCGCTACGACAAAGGCAAATTCGAATGTATATAACAAACACCAATCTGTTTTATTCGACGGAAAGTGCCAGGTTAATGGACAAAGCAAGGTTGACTGGGTAGTGACTAGGTGACCTTGCAATCAAAGGTCGGGAGGTGGCACGAGAAGGGTGATCATCTCAGAATGATGCTGAGGCAGGTCCTCGAGCACATTTGTGACTAGTCATCGTCGATGTGGCACTTGTTTGCTGCACAGCACGAACACCACCACTTCGATCGCTCCACTCCTCAGCGATGCTATGACGCTATCTGGTCAATGACCTAGAGTGGTCAACGGGCATCGATGAAACACAAGGTTGACTGGGTTCGAGCAAAACAAGAACAAACATCAATTGAACAAGTGAAGTGTAATGCTATAGTGGGCCAAGTGATCGCATTAAAAAAAAGCGCTACCGGAATTCATAAAACGGATAGCATGTAATGTATCTGGCATAGTTGATAGCCTTGCTTTTGCACTTCAATCGAACAAGGTCATTGCATTGAAGTCCATAGATAAGGCAAATGACAAGTGCCATTGAAGCATCGAACATTGCCCTATCATCTAAATGACCAAATGTCCAAACATATCATTGCATATGAAATGTAAACCACTGTGCAGTAACCTTAGTGCCTTGCAAACATGCCACTCTAGCTAGCAATGAGTAGGGCACCAGTCAGTGTCATGACAAGCAGTTTCGAAGATGCTCCTCACCATCTCGCCTAGACCACTAGGAGAGTACAGACCCGCAAGGAGCAACTTGTGGTAAAAGAACCTGCACTCATGCATACAGGCAAATTCGTAGTTGATGTGAATCGAGTTGCTCTTTCCTAGACGGACAGACGGTGGGACAGCGATGAAAATGTTGTGCAACACTCTCGCTCTCGGAGCAATGGAGTGAAGTGAACAACCTAAGACAGGAAGAGAGGAGGAGACGCGATTGGGAGCTTGCTCCTGCATGCTCGATGAAGCTATCGAAGGATGGCGAACTTGGTGTTGCACTGCGAGAAGTGAACCATCCAAACAGACAAACATTACTAATAACAGCCGGACATTTACTTTCACTCGTGTGTTTACGTGAGCTCATTGGACACGGGTCGAGTGTGCGCCGTCGTGGTGCCGTCATATTGATGCTCAAAATCCAACCTTTTGAATCTATTGGCGCCAAAAGATTTATTCGAAAATTTAATACTATTGTTAGTAACGTTGAAAAATAACAGATTTGGTAAGATTCAGAATTGATATATGCACTAGCTCAAAAAATTGTCCGAAAAAACATTTAGAGAGAACTAAAGATGCAGTTCAATAACAGGTAGTTAAATACCATCACCCGATTGTAAATGATCAACGACCAATGATCATACAATAGTGAATACAATTTAAGTGGAAAAATATAATCTAGGGTCAAACTAAATTAGAGCAAAGCTGCAATTATGCCAGATAGCTCACTTTGGTGCACTCAAGTCAATGAGCTTAGAGTGAAACGAGTGCAGTGGAGACAGTACAGTTGTATTTGTCAGCGTTGTTGGTCGACAAAAACAAACACAGACGCGGATCCGACCGAGAGTAAACATAAGAGTAGAGCAAAAATGTAGATAATTTCGCCAATCGCGCCGCATGTGATGCTTCTCAAAAAAGCAAATACAAGTGGATATAGACGATAATGACAGCATATTAGCTACGAGAGAACAATGCTCAGCCGATTGCAAAGCCATGCCAAAGTCAAAGAATCGAACATTCGCTATTGACAATTTTGTACTTTGACTCGTCGCAATAGACCTCCTTGGAGTGAGGTGAGTGTGGCATTAAATGTTTAGTACGTTTGCGCGGACATGCAGCAGCAGGTATGGCATGTTTGGTGCCGAGAAGGCAGCGGTGATTGTGCCCATTTATCAGCCTCATTTTAGTGGCACCGAAAAGCATTTAGCAAGGAGACATCCACTGTAATGTCAAAGGCAGCTTCCTACCTGTTTATTCAAACAAAAAAGTTGAATCAAAGTTTGCAAAACGAACGCTATGATAGAATTCTTTGGCAAATTAATTGAAAGAGTACGTTTCAATTGTAGAAAATGGCAAGTAATTTCAAGTGGAAAGTTGTCTGATACAAGCGACGCACGGTCGTCGCCAGTAGAGTCATAAAATCTAAGTAGATTCAAAAGTCAAAGCAACACCAAGGTACATCGTAAGTTCGACCGATAAGAGACCATATGACTAGCTATAAGAGCAATGATTAGCGTTCATATGATTGCAGGTAAGTCGTTCGATCGAACTTGGATTGCATTTACAACCAAGAGGGAAGAGCCATTTGCATGTCATGCTGAAAGCAGAAACGATCTAGCCTAGCATGTACATTCAAATTTGACCTATCATGCAGTAGGACAAGGCAAAAGGCAAAAAAATATAACCATAAGTTGTTTTGTATATTAGTAATTTATATTAACAAGAAATATAAATAAATTTATCAGTGACATGTCATTATAGAATCATATAAAAAATATTAAAAAATTAATTTAAAATATAATAATGACGAGTTTAAAAATGGCGAGTGCCTTCAAACAATCTATACTATTGAATGTTTCGTGTAAAACATTGGCTTCTAAGCAACCAACCAAGAAATGGCGCACATAGAATTCTTTCATACTTTGACAATCTTAATAATATTTCTACTTTTAGACAATTAAAATTGT
Organism: Rhizoglyphus robini; assembly: GCA_023373905.1. Lineage (NCBI taxonomy): Eukaryota > Metazoa > Arthropoda > Arachnida > Sarcoptiformes > Acaridae > Rhizoglyphus > Rhizoglyphus robini. Next base: position 2,808,242 of record JAKIJQ010000001.1, on the reverse strand, counting down.
GCATTGGCTTAGCTAAAACTAGATCAAAACAACTAATGAATAAAAAATTGTTTATAAAAATGAGCAATAGAAGTAATTAGCAAAAATTAATGATAGAATAAGATAGGAATAGGATAGAAAAGAAAGTAAATCAAACCTTTGAGAAGAAAGATGAGCTCGATAACCGACTGACTGATTTGATGATGACAAATGAAATTCATTGAAAGAAGATAGTGTGCTTTGAAGGTCTGGCAGTTCCTGATATGGATCCAAACCTAAAGCGGAATCCTCGCTGTTAGCAGATAATTGTCTAGAAACATCATCGTCATCATCGTCGTCATAAAGGGTGATAACTTCAATTTCCTTCTCATCAGATGGTTCCTCAATTTCATGCAATTCCATGCACACTTTCGGGTTTGGCAGACGAATTTCTTTTATAACTGTAGCTTTATTTGTGTTGCTTGGAATTGCTAAATGAGGACTTGATGCTAAAGACATTTTATACGAAGCCAGGCCAGTTGCTCTGGAGAACACCTTGGCGGAAATTAGGTTGATGGCAGCGCGTTGTGGCCTATGCCTAAAGCCAGTGATCACATTGATAGTTGATTAGTACAGAGTACAGATGATTGAACACGCGCCAGAAACAACAGGTTTCACTTGGTGACTAGTGCACTGTCAATGATAATCACATGGATAAAACCCTATAGAGAATGGACCGATGGATCTGGGCCAAAGTGACATGAAATGTGGTGAGGTGGATCGACGGTGATAGTGCAGAGAAGGGAGAGTTAAAACTACATGCAGACAATGGCAGTGAGAGAGAGAGAGAGCAACAAGACTATGCCCGCACCGAATGCACCGACACAGTGCCTCCACTGATCACTATGACATGCGCATGCGCACTGACACCGACCGAGGGGTGTTTCGGTTATGCGCCAGCGCAATGGCAGACATTTAAATGGGTTTCGTCTGCTCAAGGCTCGATCGAGGCTTGACAAGACTTGAGTGCCTCTCACAGGCTCTTGCAAGAGGCCTGCCCGATAACAGCCACAGCAGTCCGGCCATTTAACAGAGAAGTGGCGCGCCACTCGCACGGTCAAAGGTCACTTGGAGTGACTGGGGTAGTGGCATTGGCAGGGACATAGCACAGGGTGCTCACACATTCTGCCCAGTCTGTTGTTTCTTGCCGGAAAGCAACTTTAAATGGGCAACAAGGCATTCGACTAAAGTGCCACAAGCGGATGTGCCACTTGCTTATAGGTTCACAGTATGAACACAATGACGCCCATAATGGGACTCGTGCCATGGACCACGTAGACCTATTCGTTTCGAGAGCTTGTACCAATCTGGGTTAAGTCTGTCCTTTTGGAACGCATTTGTGAGTCACTGATCGATCATCGATCGGTTCAACGAATTGTTGGGTTCGGGCATGACAGTTGCGTCTTGTTTGTTCAACTCACAAATCGTGGGTTTTTGGCAGTCGGTGAGGCAATAAACAGAATTTGGAAGAAGCATTAAATTGATTTTAAAAAAATTAAGCGCCCAAACAGGGACTCGAACCCTGGACCCTTAGGTTAAAAGCCTAATGCTCTACCGACTGAGCTATCTGGGCACGTGGTTATTGTACAAGCGCCAAAAATTACTAATAAACTTTTAATTTTCCTACTGACCTATGGCTGTGTTCGATTCTGTTCAATTGTTATTCTTTGTTGTGTACATTCAATTTTAACGTATTCCAACAAATAACCATAAATGACGTCCTTCCTAATTATAGTCCTTTGAAGAGAAGTTTCAACAAAGCTGTTGTGAATATATATGCTGGATGAACTATTAGAGAAAGTGGTCCCACAAGTAGAAGGACAAAGACAAAACATTGGACCAACCAATTGTCGATTGCCATTATATAGGATACTTATTACAGTTTAAAGCAAAGTACTACTGCCATCTGGTGGTTATACAAAAACTCACTTGATCATAGACATATTGAATTAAATCAAATCGATTAAATAAAAAATTGTAAATAAAATGCACGCATTATACATTAAGATCATTTAATGGCTACAGAAAATAGATTGCTCACCAAGAGGTCAATTCAAAATTGGCAAATGTCACAAATAGAGGAAATAGATGCATACTGAGAATTGTAATGAGAATATTGCTTGGGTTGGGTGACGATGTGAGACGTAAGCAACCAACATAATGGTGAATTACGGGAATGCTGCTTAGGTGGGATGTTGCTTGTGCCACAATAAAATGAAATGATGACTAGATACAAACAGATGCTAGTGACACTTGACACCTATTACTCGACGAAAACAATCACAATAATGGAGAAATGACATCAACAAGTACTGGGGTCGATAAACTGACTGACAAGAGACCGGACACAACCAAAGTAAAATGATGTAAAAGAAAGTTCACAAAACATTATATGGATCTACAAGAAAATCGCATTAGACAACCAACTTGTGGTCAATTCTAAGTTTAACACGATCACATTTGGGCTTGATTATTATGAAACAACTTGCCTGACTTACTGACTCAATGAGATCATTAGTTGGTTAGGAGCAAATAAGAGTGATTTGTTTGAATTGAAACAAACTTCAATGTCAGCAAATCAGAACTATTCCATCTGTCTCAGTGGTCCAAACTCTCCTTTCCAGCATCCTCTTCATCGCTGGTATTCGGTTCTTGGGTTGAATTCTTGACTGAGCCATTGTTAAGACCAACCGATTCGACATACACAGTGTCAGGTTTGGTGTCGTCATAAGAAATGTTCAAGCCGATCTTATACTCGTACTTTGCATTATACCGAACAAACTTTTCTGGTGGATTCTCACTATTAACCGATATCGAACGAAGAGTTGTATGTGACACTGTGGTCGAAGGCATGTGAAACTCCACGTGCACAAAGTCATAAAAACTTTCTGGAATGCGGTCGAATGAAGATAAAGGCAATCGCACTAACATCAGTTGTTGGGTGTAAGCTCCTGTAGAAGACAGCATCATTAAAACAATTACTCAATGGCTTACCAATAGATTTACCTTGACCGTCCTTGGGAAGTCGAGGAATGCGCCAAACGATAGAATGATATGCGTGCTCGTATTTGGCCTGACCAGCAGTAACTTCTATCAATTGAGGCTCAGGGTTGGCTGCGGTTCCAAGGATGCGTTCGAAACCCTTAAAAAATTGCAGATTAGCTATCAATCAAACAATTGAACAACTTACTTTTAGTTTTCCGGAACGTCTATTGGTAGAATGTATAGCTCCCATTCGGAAGTGTTTCTCTACCCGGAAAAAGTAAATCCAACACTCGGGGATGTGAAAACGAATCTGAATATCTTCGCATGGAATTTGACCGTGTTTGCGTGATATGCAACCAGGAACGAGAATGTCGCACTTGAGTTCCATCTTGGTGGGCGTTATATTCATAAAAGCGCTCACTTGCAGTGGAAGTTCTCGGTTCTTTGGAGGACGGATGCGGAATCGCATCAACTCAAAGTGACATGCGTCCGGGGGAATAAGCTTAACCACTTGAGACATTTCAAAGACATCTGATTGGACACACGAGTGGAACTCAGGAGCTTCCACTCGAATCCACTCTTCTGTTACCACAGGGAGAATGTCATGTCGACCAACCACTTCTTTGCCTTGGCGGCGCAAATCATTTACGCCTACCTCAATAGCCGGAATTCCTGTATTAATAATAAATATACGATATTTAATAATAAGATGAAATGGAAAGAATAATCAAAAGACAGCCGTACCATTTAGAAAAGCGAGGAAGAAAACTCGTACTCGAGCCAACTGCTTCTCCACAATGCCCAGTTTGTTTTGTTCGACGTAAAGCTCGTCTTGGACCACACATTGAATCTCTTCAGTTCGGTAGGTGAGTGCTCGATCGCGATGGACACTCATTCGAAACATTGACTCTTCTACTACCTGGACAAACTCCTTGAGATCGACATATTCGAGAGTGCCCAATTTGAGCAGTTCGCTCACTTGAGGAGAATGTTCAACAGGCATCCCAAGACGAGCAAAGTCACCCATCGACTGGATTTGCCCTTGCATGACCTTAGCAATTTGGCCAGGCCTAACCCCAACGCGTTCTCGGTAAAAAATGTATTGCACTTTGATGGTGAAAATTTTTCCATACTGGTCGTACTGTTGAGCACATATTTCCGACAAAGAATACGAGGCCTGTAAGGGTAGTTCTTGGAATGGCTGTGGATCGCCATTTTTGTTGAACAATTGCAGCAAACAAGTTTCGGGAATAAATCGAACAAAAACCTTCTTCCAATACCGATTGGCAGTTAACTTTTTCTTTGCCGGATGACGCAGCATCATTTCCCACCCGTCTCCCAAATATCGCGCTGGAAAATCTTCTAATGGTTGAGTGGTGTCTTCGTCATAAAGTGGTGTTTGTGGTGAAGAAGGTGATTCTCCACCAGCAGTCCTCTTAGAAGCAGCCTCACCAAAAGCAGTAGGCCAATATTCTTCAGTCGAAATGCCATCATCGGCAGCTGTTCGATTTTCCGTGTTAGAGAAGAATCGATCAAATTCGTCATCAATAAAACTCTTCACGGTGGATTTGCTTTTTCCCGACGGAGTCTTGTAGCTCATCAAGATCATATCCTCCTCGCTGATGGGTTCTTCATTTTGTTGGGGTAAATGTCTAGGCGATTTGGGTGGTGGAGGAAGTAAAGGTGCTGAAGGAAAAACAATTAAATTACAAATATTTATACAACCATATGAAACATATATGACCATTAAGAGTTCTTACCGATTGTGGTTATGTCATCAGTTTGGGGTGTGTCTTTCATTTTGGCCCTAATGACAATACGAATGTTCTCCTCTTCAGAATCGTCTGAATCTGATGAGTCTTCAAATGAATCTTTCTTCTTAGGTCTTGCTTTAAAAGGAGTATTCTCAGGCTGCTTAGGAACAAATGGCTCAAAAGTGTCAAAAACGTTTTTCTCGTTGTCGGATGACTTTGCAGTCTTGAATGGCGAAGCAAATGGATCATCTCCTTGACGAGTGTCCCCATGGTGCGCTTCAACTGCTTCAAAGCGAGATTCGAACGCATCAAAGGCGTCAGAGTCGAATGCACTTGTATCGAAAGGATCTGTTGGTTTATTTTCAGCAACATGCTCTTGCTCATCATCATCTTTAATTGTTGAGTCAATGGCATTATCACACTTGTCTATCCCTTCGCTTTCCATCTCTTCTGTTGACACTTGATTAGGCTCAACAAGTTCACGCAGATCGTTTGGTTGAATGTAACTGCTTTCTACTTCACACACTTCCAGAGATGTTTTTCGCACCATTCGAGCTTCATCAGGTTCTTCCATAGCTACGAGTGGACATGGAACTTCTTCTTTGTCTATCTCATCGAATGCGTCGTTAATTATGCCTTCAGCGTTAGAGTTTGGGTTTCCAATGTCATAAATATCAATGCTGCCACCGACCGCTGACTCGAGGCAAGAATGAACCATAGATGGCGCTTTTATAGCATTTTCCTAATTTAAGTTTTTTTAATAGAATAAATATAAATCAATCAATTGTGATCAGGAAAATTCATAAATGAAAAATCTTACTATTGATTCTTCTTTTGTGCCCAAATCTAGGTCCACTGAGTGTTTATTTGCCTTTTGGTCCTCTTTTTGGTCATTATCTTCTGTTTGTGTAATCGATATTTTCCTTTTGATAATTTCTGAGTCAGAAATTGGTTCAAATTTGGGAACTTCATCTTTATCCATGCCTGCAAAAGTTAATAGGAGAGTTGTTTGATCCATTAATGTATCGAACAAGTGGCATACCCGAATACATGTTGAAGGCACTACGAATGTCATTAGCAGCTGTAGGCGAGACGTCACTCATGTCGGACAGATCGGACGAATATATGTCCATGCCTTGTGGTGCAGAGAGAAAGGCGTTCTCACAATTGGACTGTGGTGTTGTCGGACTCAAAGGAGATAAGTCACTAGATTGGGCTGAATGGGCCACATTGCCTGATGCTAGCAATTCGATTCCTGCCATTGATGAGTTGAAGAGATCTTTGGCTTTGGACGAGTTTGAAATACTCGAAAGAGCATCGGCCGCATCTTTTGCCGTTTGGTTTTCGATCGAAGATCGTTTCGATGACAAAGCATCGTCATCATGGATCGTTTCGAATGGATCGAAAACACAACCATTGTTGTCATAAGTGATGGTGGTCACCGTCTTCACTGGCTTATCGTTAGCATTGCTATCTTCTGCCTTCGAGCGATTAGCTTCATCAAATACATCGTCGTTAATTGTGCTGTCGAAGTCGAACTTTGTTATCGTCTGATAAAATTCAGCTGTCATGTTGGCGATTGCACTAGCAACATTTGCACCAGTGTTGCTATTATTGTTGATTTCATTGCTAGACTGAATCGCATCGCTGTCCAGAAAAATTGGTTCTTCACTATCGGGCGAAAGAACTTCGAACGGATTGGTTGAATTACGACGTTTTGGTGTGGTTGTGCCTGCAATAGTCACTTGTAAATAATTCAAATGAGAATGTATAATATACCTGAGTATGGTGTATGCACACCGGAGGCATAGGGCGTATAGCTTTCATCGAGGTCTACCAGGAATGGATTCGACATTGTGGCGGTCACTAAAAAAGTGCCTTGTACTGGTGCAAAACAACAGTAATTTACTACAAGACCAATAAATTAATGTGTACTGTGATATGTAACATTAGTGCTTGCCTTAACGTCTTCTGGCTCGTCTATGACAAGATCTTGAGTAATGGCGGCTTCCACGTGACTAGTGTCGAATGGGTCGAACTCGCTCTCAGTAAAGTCTAAATTGTGAAGCAGTTCAGTGGGCTTTAGTGACTTGCCACTCTTGATGGCCTCAATGTCGATGAAGGAAGTGTCAAACGGATCGATCTCCTCTTCGGGTGTCTTTAGACTGGACACTTGCAAAGGGGTAATTCCGGGTGCGGGAAAAGTGAAGCCAAAGTCGTCAATCAGTTCTCGAACCAACTTATTTGTTGTCTCGTCAATCACTTGCTTCACTGGTTGTTCGTCAGGCTGGCTCGGTTCTATTTGACATGACCAATGAGTGGGTTGATGTGGATGAGCCAAATGGCTTAGTGACTTACCTTCGGGAGGTTGGGTAAAGATTGGGTCAGCAGGGTTAAATTGTTGTTGTTCCTCAAATGCAATCCAACCACCTGCGATCTTGGGTGCACTTTGGTCGTACTTGTCTACGTAACAAGGGTCTTCTATCTTACTAATGTCATTCACTGCAGACTCGTCTTTTAGTTTGCTAAGGGCCGTTTGAGTTTTCGAAGTGACCGCTTCGACTTTGGCGGTCAATGATAAAAAATATTTCCACTCTTCGTTGTCTTTTTTGCTTTCTTCTTGTTGTTTGAGTTTTTCTTTTTCTGACCGTTTGTGTTCTTCTTCGCGAGCTTTCAACTCTTCGAGTGATAGCTCTGCCTGGTCGGCGTTGTCCTGCTCCTGGATGATCGAGTTAGCTAGACCAATAATAGGCTTGGCTACTGAATCTGCAGCCGAGGTGATCGAGTTAATTGTGGACTTGAGAGAGGGAAAAAGGTTCTCGGTGGTGGCACAAGACACCCCGTTTTCGATCAATGTCGAAGGATGTGGCGGCACTGCAGGCACGTAGTTATCGAAGTCATCATCGTCATCATCTTTGTTGCGTTTTCCTTGCACAACATTTTTGATCTTCTTCTTCAGAAAGTTCATCGCAACTGAGACCTAATCATTCTAGAACACTGTCACTAAGCACGAAAGTCACACTTTCCGGGGAAAGGTCAATGCTGAGATGTTGCAGGAATGCCTGAAAGAGGTGACAACAATGAATCAGCGATGTTGTCAAAGTGACGCACAATGTATTTCAATTGACCAACAACCAAAAGAGGTGAGAATCACTTGCAATTGGCAAAACAATCAACCAGCCGCAATGGAAACAAACTCTGGATAGAGTCAATTGGACAGCTAAATAGGTCACAAACTGAGTGGCAACCAGACGGACTTACCGAGGCAATCACGTCACGACCAACTCCGAAACAGGCTAAAAGCGGTGCAAAAGTGCATAAACTAGCGGCACCGGACAATTGAGCAAAATACCGACTGGGCACTGAGGACATGTCGACTCTATATAGTGGCCACATGCAAACCTTGAAAGTGGCTATGCGGCTCAACTAGAACACTCGGTGCCACTGCCACCGACTTGACATGTGAGACATTGTTGGGCAGCGCGCATGGCTCCATAACCCTCACCTAAGAACACTTTCGGCTCGGTTCAGTGCTGTAACCCACGCATCGACCGGTACAGAGTGGTTCTTTTGGCGCACTTCTCACTCAATTCACTCAACTCCACTGGTTAAAGGTTACACCTGTCGATGAAAGCAATCAAACAAATGTACTTGATTTGAGCAGACAAGCGGATGTGTCCCACTGGTGAGTTCGGAAGCATTGATCGGCGATCACTGAGCATCTGAGTCTCATCGGCATTGCGCACCGGACTCTACTCAGCCTTGGGTTGCAGGCATTTCTTTGTGAACAACATCATCAACATTGGAAGGAACTATATTGCCAGCCGAATTGATCGAATGTAAACAATGGATGAGCATCCTTCACAGTTGGTCAGTGCAGTGCTCGAAACGGTTTCAAGGTCGATTCCCACTAGCATCGATCAGGGTAACGGCCATGGCCAGACTCTAATGTGACCCATTTCTTCGCATTGAGAAATCGCTTGACCTAGTCCAAGGCCGTTGAGATGCGTGCCTCTTGGGCGTTCAGACACCACAGACAGACACCTCAGTGCACTGGCGATGCAGTGCCATTTTCCAATATGCTGCATTCAATCAGGTCAAACAGAAGGATGGAATCATTGAAGGTTAGAGCAACAATTGAGGAAGGGTACACCAGATGTGCTATATCTTATAGAATAATCCAGTGGGGCAATTTATCGCTTTATGAAACGTCATTATCATTAAAATGTCAATTATTATAACCTATAGGTTCGTTTGTGTCCCCAATCTTGCCAACGAGTCCGAATCTGTTTTGGATTACCTCACAGAAGTTATCCAAAGTACAATCGAACAGATGTGCCGGTTGGCGATGCAGACAAACGCTGATGTATAATTATGTTGACTGCTCACTTGACAATACTAAGTAATATTACAGTTATTTCAAAGAATGTTTATTGATCAAATACCATGGTATATTCTAACAATCAAAAAATTAAAATAATGCTCACTAAGATTGATCTATTAGATAAGTCATTTAATGATAGTAGTCATCACTTTGGCTTACCACACGACTGATGCTATATTGACAGTGTCAATTCGAGCCCTAGTGGCACTTGTAACTCAAAGAGACGTCTATTGAAAATGTTTTTTTGGGAAGGCTGCCTTGGCATTGCACAACAAAGCGATCGCTATGATCACAAAGTATCAAAGTATGTCGACATTCTTTATAAATATTATTTATTATAATAATTCATTAATAATTCTACAATGTAGAATCTGCATGTTGGTTGTGCTAGAGGTGGTGATGGCACTCGGATAATATTGCAATTCTTGTGGTATTTCCAGTGGAGACTCCATTTGTTTTACTGATGATCTTTCAAGTGGGCTTTCCAGTGGGTTTATTGGGACTGTTAGCTTTAGATGGGGAGGTGCTGCTTGAGGGAACGTCTTTTCTTCTAGTCTAGTGCATTCGGTGGTGTCTGTGGACCAGTTACCTCGGTTTCATGAAACTGCTAAATGTGTTAGGTAATATCGCTGCTTACTAAACATTGCCTGCAGGTACCGCTCATTATTACTCAATTGACATCACTAACTCGCTCGTGTAAATATGAGGATGTAACATAAATCATGAATTATTGATAGTGCCAAACTACCGAATTGAACACATCACTCAATGTACTTATATCCCAATGTCTAGTCATCATTCTCTTCGCCTTATCCCGATTGTCGACAAACACCTTAGCACTACACTGCATAAAGAGTTAGTGTTTGAAAAGCAGTTTTACTATTCAAAAGGAATTGACTTCACTGATCGCTTGATTGTCTATTTGTATATATTCAAATGTCTTCACGTAAGTGTCACACTCGTGTCTAAACAATTGTTTGTATTGTTTAGGCAGATGTTAATTATGACCGACGCAAATCTACCTTCGAGTAGAGTCACCGTCAAAATGGAAGTCTATAAAGCGTAATAAATCACTTGTTCGTCAGTTCCGCGTTGGTTCGATTAACATTCGTTTAGTGACCTTAGTGCAACTCAACCTGACTAGGCAAGGTTGCAAACAGAACAGTGATGATCCACCGAGCACTGACACTCGCGGCATGCCCACTGGACGGTGATCACTGATCAGCCAACACTAAAGAGAGATTAGTGGACAAGCCACACGGAAAGGTGCTGTTGAAAGAAACAATGATTCGACAACACTAAAGCATCGCTCGTTCAAGGCCAAACGAGGTACAAGCAAAGGGTTGTGGTGAATGGGATGATAGACCTGTTGAGGTGGTAGAGGTACCGAGTGGAGACAACACTGACACATGCCAGATTATACTGACGGACACTTGACAAATTGTCGGGCGCGAGGACAAACCATTAGATTGGATGCACAACAATTAACCATAATTGATGTGATGCTCACTCACTGACCAAGCAAGCATCAGTTGAGAAAGTGACCATCGAGGCTACATTGGCCATTAACTCCATCCATTGTGAACGAACACACGAAACTCGCAATGTGTTGCTAATTCTGGCGATGTTCCCAATTAGACAAAACTTGCCACTTGTGCAAAGATAGCGATCAACAACAAACACCTTACGAACACGAGGATAGTTTCGATTGTTGGATTCAGTGGAGCAATTCAGTCACAATTGCATCAATAAATTGATCTGGCTGCAACATGTTTATCGACAGTTTTGGGATTTTGTCTAATTAGTGACACTAACCAATTGCGCGGGGTGCAAATGATTTGGACGTATGACTGCACGTATATATATATATATATATACGTATATGAGGCAATATTGAATGGTAATTAATATTGTGCACAATAATAATAATAATATTGGTATATTGAACGTTCGAGTAGTGTCATTGGGCCAAAGGCATTACAGCCAACAGAACTACAGGTACATGGACAGTGCGCAAGCATCTCTACCTACGTGTACTGAGCAATTCAATCAATTCAATCGACTCGAATCATTCATTCTTTAGAGACCGTGTCAGGTCGGATTACGGCCATGTGCGAACAAACGACAGCTGCATTATATCGGCAAACTACCCTACGGAAGCAAGTTCCCACGAGCTTGTGTAGATGTGTGAAGAGCAAATGGGGTGTAGATGGTGCTGATTGGAGCAGTGAATGGATTGTTCGAAGTGAATGGCTCGAGTCGATCGGTGGACAGCGAACGGTATCGTCGAACAGGTAGTACAAGTTGATCGGCGGTTAGGCGATACCGTTCGGAGGGAGTTAGTCCTACTCACGAGTTCCTCTGGCTTGTGTGGTAACCTTTAATAAATTACATTTAACTTATTGCATGAAGGTTCTCTCTCATCTCTGAAGACATCGCATGATGCTGCTGGGCTGTTTTTAAGTTTGCATCACTTCGATGTGATGCGCACAAAGTGGCAACAGTGCAGACAGTCGTGCTTGACGGACTTGAGCGCAAAAAGAAAACACCGAACAACTGTTGGCTGTTGTTTATTGAGAAGTGGTTTCATAACAAATCGCCAGACACATTTCCATCGTGGCGTAGAGTCAGTCTGGTCTTTCTCAGCAGAAAATTCCGCACGCATTCGAAGTGGTCGCAATCGGCCTGTGATGTCCGAGTGTGTTCATCGCTTGTGTGGATCGATTTACTCGCGCATCTTGCACCATGATGAGACCTTCTCGATAAGCAATCTATTTGTTAATCTCGCCTACCGAGCAACATCAAGTGTGCAGTATGGCAGTGCCAGGAGTGCAGATTTGTTTACGGCCTGCCTTCACTGACACCAAGTGCCACTTACATGGCCACTTTTTGAGTCGTTCACATAAATCCCTTGTGATTCTCATGATCATCGTCCTCATAGTCAACATGCATTCATCTCAGTCAAGCCCCGTTGACAACAGACATCACACACAATTTGACGCGTTGTTGGTGCTGGATGGGTCACATGGAGACAGGTTCAAACAGTGCAAAACAGACTCAACTTGCCGGGAGTATATCAACCCTGTCGTGAGTGAGCATGTGCTATGTGTGGATTCCTTCTGCAGATGCGGTCCTAACTACAAGACACAGGTGCTTAGTGAGAACAACCAGAGTGAAGCGATGCAAGATCTCGACTGTCTATGGTTCGAATGTCTAGTAGACGAGCACTGTCAGGAGTATGACCATCATCGAGTGTGCCAGACCAGTAATGGCGCCTGTGTTTGCAGACAGGACTTCCTAGAAGACAGCACCAATGGCCAGAAATGTGTGCCCCAGTACGGCATCATGCCAGCATACTCCAAACAGTCACGCAAGTATCTCAACAAGAATCGCATCAGCTATCGAGAAGATATCGAACACTGGCCCAACAAGCAAGCTCTCTGGTTGCAATACTTGGCTTTCATTGCCTTTTTTGTTGGTCAAGTTTGCATGTTGGTTCATTACGTGGCTAAGAGACGCAAAAAGATGATGCAAAAAATATTGACAAGAAACCTTGTTGGCAGACAAAACAGTGATCAAGTGCCGATAACTGAGGACCGGTCGGATATGACATGACCAGATGTGGAAACTTGATGTACTCGGCATCGAATTGCTGATGATGATAGACCATAGACGATGCGCCACTGTGATGTTGAAACAATTCCTGTTCTCATTGTCTTCCCATTGTTGTCATCTTTGCCAGTGCCTATAAGCTATAGTGTCTCAACTCTTTCCACATTCTCATTCTTTTGTTGAACTTTTACTCAATAAATTCAATGCATAAAGCTAAGTTAAAATATAATCGAATGTAAAAATGTTTTCTTTATTTGATCAAATTATTTTGCTTTTATTGGTTAACATTTTTAATAAACTATTTTGGCGCTAAGCAAAAAAAAATTTCTACTGACACCTAGTGAGTATTAGCAACACTAGTGTTGTTTACTGCTTTAGGAAATTCAAGCGTTTCACAGTGTTTGCTTGCAAAATTTCCACCAAAAGACATAAGGAAAATATATAGTGTTGGAAATAAATAAGGCGAGAGTGATCAATCACAGTGCAATCAAGTAAACAATCTTTCAAATGAAATTCACTCAAAATGACATCACAACTCCGTAACGTCATCTATGAGTGCAACATGAAACAAACAGTTAAGATGGCGCTATGGGCGTGTTTACAAGTGAGCAGGCACGAGAGGAGAGAGCGGAGAGCGCGTGATGGCAAACTCGCAATGCGAAGCGAACTGCAGTATTTTCTCCACTTTCGACTATTATTACTGCCCGGCCTGCTTCCCTCTGTCTGCGTTATTATTCCTCTCGACGTCGGATGCCCTCTAGAGCTGGTTTGAAGCATTACAACGAAACTGTGCCTCTATTGGCAGCAATCGAGTACTACTCTCATGGTCCATTTGACTGATTTTCCACGTACCCAGCAATAACTTGACCTTTATTTCTGGTCACCTGGTGGATCACTTCCCTAGCTGACCAAGTAAGTTTCCATCTTCTGCTATTTGCTTGTCACTTGGTCCTTTGCCTTTATAACTCTTGCAATCCAGTGGCCCTCTGTTAGGTTTGTGTCTGAGTTATTCTTTCATAACTTGTCCGCAAAGTGGCGGTGTTTCTTTGTTTCCAAACGATGCTGGATTTGCCACCGACGCCGCCACTGTTTACCGTACGACTGAATGGCGCTAATGTTTTGTTTTTATGTTGATATTTTTTCAAATTTGAATAATTTGATAATATCTGTTGTTTTTCTATTCCGTAGTGTTATCGTGAATTCTTGTATTTGTATTTGGTATTGCTTATTTGTTCGTTTTTATTTTTTAACCTTTATTTAATTTTTAAAATATGATGCTAATGTTTTGTTTATTTTATAGGTTTCAAGAAGCACTAATTGGACAAAATTTTATGCTAAATATTGAAATTTAAATAGTTTCAAGATGACTGAAACTGTAGTTGCAGCGGATACCGATTCAATTACGGATATTCAGGATTACCTTCAATCTTTTAACAAAGAGATTGGTGGTTCAACTGATCAAAATGCATCTTCTACAGCAATTTCGACTCCTAACTCAAATATGATTACTGATGCAATTTACACTATTGAAGGTCAAAAGCTGACCGGTAACATCGTAATAGAATCTGGTGAACATGCTGAGCAAGGCGGACCTTATCCCACTTTTATGGTCATGAATGATCAACAATACATGCTTATTATGTCCAATGATTCAGATCAAGCTGCTGCTAATGAACAATCGCAAACCTTAGTTGTAACTACTGATGGAGTCACTCCAGCAGCTGATTCTGTTAGTCAAGTCAATAATCTCGTGACCCCTGAACCCAGAAAAAAAGGATTTCGTGGAAAAAGAAATATTAAACAAGAGATATTTGAAGAAGATAACCGAAATGATATTTCTGTTTATGATTTTAATGAACTTAATATGCCCAATCGGAATAACTCTACAGTTGATACTTCAATTGATACGAATATTAGAGATCAATCAGCTATTGATGAAGATGAGGATGATCCTGATTTCAAAACACCAGTAACAAAAGCACGAGGTAGACCTGGAAAGGATCGCGAGTCTACCGGCAAAAAAAATAAATCTAATTCTGGCCCTTTGATGCTAAGTGGCAATGCTGGAGGCAGCAGTAGTGGGAATGTTCATGTCTGCACTTATTGCAGTTACACAAGTAATAAACGTTACCTTTTGTCACGCCATTTAAAATCTCATAGCGAAGATCGACCACACAAATGTGGTATTTGTGAGCGTGGCTTTAAGGTATGTTTTGGTTTTTCTAATGTTATCAAAATCAAATTAAATTATTTTCTCATAGACTCTTGCATCTTTACAAAACCACGTGAACACCCATACTGGAGTCAGACCGCACCAGTGTAAATTTTGTGATGCTGCATTTACAACTTCAGGCGAACTTGTTCGACATATTCGCTATAGGCATACTCACGAGAAGCCACATCGATGTACCGAATGCGACTATGCATCTGTTGAATTGTCAAAATTAAAACGTCACATGAGGTGCCATACCGGAGAAAGACCTTATCAATGTCCTCATTGCACCTATGCATCCCCTGATACTTATAAATTAAAGCGCCATCTGAGAATTCATACAGGTTTTAAATAAATTAAAAATATTGTATTTAACATTGGTTTATTTCATAGGTGAAAAGCCATATGTGTGTGATGTTTGTCATCAACGTTTTACGCAAAGTAATTCCCTCAAAGCTCACCGGCTTATTCATACAGGCAACAAACCTGTCTTTAAGGTATGTTTTTGTCTACATTATCGTATATTCCGCAATTGTTCTATATATTTTTATAACAAAATTATATTAATGATAGTACGATTTTTAATTAACCATGTTTTGGCATTTTAGTGTGAATTTTGTCCAACAACTTGTGGTCGAAAAACCGATCTTCGAATCCATGTTCAGAAGCTGCACACTAGTGACAAAATGTTAACATGTAAAAGATGTGATCAGAGTTTCCCTGATCGTTATCAATTTAAATTGCATCTTAAAACACATGAAGGAGAAAAATGCTTTAAGTGCGATCTTTGCAACTATGCTTCTGTTTCTGCTCGGCATCTTGAATCACACATGTTAATTCATACCGACCAGAAACCGGTAAGTTGATAATTGATAAATTATAATTATTTTTTATTATAATTATTTTTATACTCTTTTTGTAGTATATTTGCGAAATTTGTGCATTATCATTCCGTCAAAAGCAGTTGCTTAAACGTCACAAAAACTTATACCATAATCCTAACTATGTGCCACCAACACCAAAAGAAAAAACACATGAATGTTCTCAATGTAATAAAGCTTTTAGACACAAAGGTAACCTGATTCGGCATATGACGCTACACGATCCCGATTCTAAACATGCTCACTCAAGAGACCCGAACTCGCTTGATAATTCTCAACTGATCGATGATGAAATTTATGAAGATGAAGATGATTTAGATCCAATGGAAGAAGATACTTCAGTCAGCATTGTAACAGATTCGGGAACTCTTATAGATCCAAACACTGGTGAAGGCACTATTTCTATATCAATAGATCCTCAAACCCAGCAATTGATCAATTCGGGTAATGAGCAAGTAATGTTCGTTGTTCAATATCCAACAAATGATGTATCAGAAAACGCATCTAATGTCTCTAACGGGCAACCCACTGTTGTTGCTGTAACTGCACCATCTTCAGTTTCTACTCCTCGAATTATTTCACGAGGTGGAAGAGTTACTAGAAGCTCAACTAAAACCAACGGTAATAATACTTATAATTATAAATAAATTATAATTACATTTTCACAGATGTACAAGCGTTATTTGATAACGTTATAGAAGACAAATCCAGTATTGTGACAAATACAGGAGAAAATATTATATCAATTCAACAGGCTCCCCAAATTTCGTTTGATAATTCTGAAACTATTAACTTAGAAGAACAAATACAAAAGCAGAAAGATTTGGAAGCCTGTTTTGGATTTAAAGTATGTATTATAATTTTATGATAGTGTCAAAATTTAAATATCATTTTTTTAAGGATGAAGACGATGAAGATGATATTATTTTGTCAATGCCTGCTGTTGATGGGCAGTAAATTTATATATCTTCAATAACTTTCAAATAATTATATATATGGAAATATAATATATATAACCGTCAAATATATTTTTTACTCATTCGTATCAAGCACAAGAATACATGTTTATTGCCCAACTCTTGAATAATAAGCAAGAAATAATTAAAGCAAATATTTTATATTCTGTAACGCAATTCATCGTCTAATTACGTTATGCTGTGCGCATCGCTAATGAATTGATTTGTGATCTCGAGTCTCAATTGGAAATTGTCTTTATGCCACACACGATCAAGCCAGGCAAGTGGTTAGTGTTATTGGAGTGTGACGGCTAATCGAAGTCCCATTTCTCATTCTCATATCATCTTCATCCTTTGGTGTTAATAAATAATAACAAGATATTGTTCGCACAGTATGCCATTCACTCTCTTCGTCTGTAATCATTTTATATATACTTTCATCTAACCGTACTGAATATATTTTTGTATTCTTAGCCATTATTGTAATATCACAATTATAAATGGGTAAAATTATTGAATTATTAAATAAGATGAATTTACTACTAGAATCGAGAATACTAGTACTAGTATTATTGCTTTCTAACTAGGTTGAAATGGCAATAATATAAACAGACCGATATTATATCATCATTTGAGGAGTGACAATTGGCAGCTGCACCAGTGGCAAATGCAGTTTGTGCGTTAGTGTCAATCTTCATTTGGCCAATGTTTGTTGTCTTGATCAGTTGCACTGCATTGCAATGCGATCGACGTTCGTTGACGATGGTCGACTGCTTAACTCGAGACAGCACCCACTGACTAGACCCATCAGAATAGCATTTGTATGAGTGTCAAGCAAACATTTGTCTATTCGAATGGATGCTGTTTTTCTTTGGGCCATTTCCATGTAAGCTTGGGGTAGTCATTGTTGGAGACGTCTCATAATGGTCAGAACTCACGTTGTTCTGTCACAATAGTCTGCCTTACCTCGGGCAAGTGCATGCACTTAACCGCATTGCCATTATTGAATATATCGAGCATATCGCTAACAGTAGCTCAATGTGAAGCACAAGCCAAGCTTGTTAGTGAGCGAGGTCTAATTGAGTTGTCAGTCTGTTCTGGTGGGTTGTCATGTCATTTTGATGTCTCTCCACTTTGGTGTCTGCAAGCCTGTCATCCGGATATGAGCCAACCGGAGTGGATGGAGATGCATGGGCACTGTGCCTTGTGTGTAAGTGCGATGCCGCCACAACAAAACCCTTATTGGTAACTCGACAATTCGATTACTAAACGATCGTAACCAAATGCAAAAACGATTTGCCAAGTGAAGATGAGATGTCACTGTTGCCCATTACTGCCACTCAAGCTCTAATTGCCACCTAATTGGCCTTATTCTAAATTATTTGTTCAATACGATTGCGCTCTCTCAATGGATTGTGAACTTGCCACTGCACCAACTAGATCAAAGTTTCATTGCAATTTTAATATATACGCCAATCTCATTTATTGGCGCACATGTTCAGTAATAATAATATAATAATAATCAATAAAATTCTATATTTCCACCATATTTGAGAAATTATAAAGTGATGAACAGAACTTTATAATATATTAATTATAATTATATTACAAATCAGAGTGACTTGTGCCACTTGCGATTTGAATTGTTTACTAATGTTCTATCTGAAAAGTACTCCTTATAATTCAATACACAAGTCCCTTTTTGACTGTCCTGTGAGTTATGCACAAGCTTTGCAAAGCATCCATGGTTCAAGATGTATTAAGAATAAATATAGGACTTGAGTAAAATACTTCAACAAAATTGTCCGTGGAAGCATTATTGCTTGGCAGTTGCACACGGCAAAAACAGTCGCCGAGTCCGTTGGGAGTGAGTCTAATTTAGATGGCAATCAATTCTCCAAAGATCTGAACCAAGAGAAATTAACAATATAATTTGGTGGTTGCATTCTGTCTGTGCAGATATAGAACAGATCGGGCTAGATAATCGAAAGCATCGATTAGTATTCAGAGATGATCCTGTTGTTGGGGTGCGAGTAGAGAGTTGTTACGTCTTGAGGCGGTTCTGTGCATTGGGAGTCCCAATTTGAGACACTGCTGATGCCAAACTTGACAATAGAGGCAGAAACTTTGCACTAACAATGGAGCCCAGTGGGCATCGACACAATGGGCAGAGAACAGTTGCATTAGGCTGCACAAGGCGCCATTGCACCGCCACTGAGCGCCTTCCAACATTTGTGTGGGCAAGAGAAGTAGGCCTGACACCATCGTGCATTGTTGCCTTCTCACTCTCAGAAAGGCGTCTGCTTCGTTGGCTAACAATCGATTCAAGGCGGGCCCAATTGGCATTCTTTCATTGTGGCGAGCGTTTGTTCCGTTTGGACAATGCCACCAAACTAATCGGAATTAGCCACTCGGAAGACCTGCCTAGAATATGAGGACATATTGTTGAAAGCATTTTGGCCTGACTACTGTGCAATTTGAAATGGTCCATAAAACGTATACTCAAACGAATACTGACGAACCAAACTAGTCCAACACGAACAAAATTCATTGATGCAGACGCTTTGGCTGCAAAGGCAATGGAAATACAAATCAAATGCAATTCTATATTCAAATCAGTGAACACAAACAAAACTCACTTTGTGGAATGGAAACAAAAGTCAGCAAGACAAATAGACAAACAGTGCGTCGGTGGATCCAAAGCTCGCTAACTAACCAGACTGCGACTGCCCCGCATTGAAGGCATAAACACAACTTCAGAATCGGAACGCCTCCAAGCAGAGTCAAACAGAATCAAGGCGGGTCCCAATGGAGAGTAATAATTTAAAGCAAACGACTAGACCCAAGAAAACATTCTGCAAGCAGAAACAGAACCAATTCTACAGGACTCGTGTCAACTTGTGCAATAAAAAAGCTATCGGATACAAACAATCATTTGATTGTGTATCAAGAAGTCCACAAGTCCGCAGTTTCAATCTGCTCTGACCACTTCAACCATTTTTAATTGTGTTTTATTCAATTCGTCTCTGAAATTATATTTTTTTGTTTCAATTTAACTGCATAAAAGTCAACCGAGCCAAGCAACATTCGACTGATAGGTAAGTCATAGAGATGCATAAAGTACCAAAATGGCTTATTCCCGACTTGCATTAATAATTGATCGCGAGCTATCATCATTTCATTTGCTAATTAATTCGACATATTTGTTCGACAACATACATCGAGACCAACCAGACAAGATTTAATTAAATATAGCTAAGAACATAATCAGATTTGCCTATGTCTGATCACTCGATCGGTTAATTACCCACTGACAAAGGACCAGACTGGCAGAAGGAACGTTCTGTCGAGTAACTAAAGAGCTCGAATGGCATAACGAGTTAATCCACTAGGCCGCCAGTGCACTAGTGTTTTCCATCTGTGCTGCAGACTGGATGCTTTGCACAAAACACATTACTCGATACAGTTCATTGAAGTCGGGTGAAGAGGCAATCGACAATTGGCCATGATGGCACAGTACAATGTTACAATGTCGAGCCCGATTGTGCCACAAACAGATTAATTTGTCGTTGTTGTGCTCTTTCCAGTGCGATTGTCCTTTCTGGTTCTCACTGAAAATGCATCGAAACCAGCTGGATCGGGAGCATTGCCAAAATAGCAACCATATCACAGTTATTTACATTGAGAGCAGTCACCAGAATGAGCCAATTTGTATGATGGTGAGCCAGGCAAATCAACAAATGCGAATCGACGCTGCCAATGTGGCTGTAATCGAGCGAATAGTCTTGGCCAATGTGGGTGCACGGTGATGGTCACACTTTGAGACCAAACCAATCAATCGACTAACCATTTGCACCATTTGTGGCTTGTTGTCCATTCGGCATTGCTTGCATTTACCATTGGTATTGTTTGTCCGAATGGCTCGATTTGGCGCAATTACCACGTTTGTGCATGGCCAATTGCTAACGACATGATTGATGATGATGATTGAGAACGGACTGTTTTGTACCAAACGCAATCGGGTCTATATATAAGACAAAGGTCCAATTGAGAAATGGCAATTCGAATTGGCCATATTTGGTCCAATGAAGCCTGTCAAAGTTGCCTCATTCGATGACTTCACTCACTCCTAGCAAGTAATCAATCGAGTAGTAAAAAACGCGAGGCTAAAAACACAAGGCACAACGCATTCGAATTTCCGAGGCTGAACCTAAGACGCCACACTGGAGCGAGGTATCACGCCTGAGCAAGTTTGGCCATATGACACCTCGGTGGGTATTGCTTTGCAATGCGGCTGGCAAGTTCAATAATCGATTATTGTCATCGCTCCATCATTACTGCATGGTGTTATTGCCTATCGGAAATGCCTCTCCTGGTCAAATGCAACTTTGCTTAGTAGTATTAATAAAAGCACTCTCGACCACAGTTCTTAGTCTGTGTGGTACTGCCGGCATGCCATAATTAGTCTCGTTTGGACGTAATGAACATTACCATAATTCGTTCATTAATTATCCATTCTTGGGCACAGAATTATCTTAACGCTTCAGTGCATCTATTTACTTGTGTCGAAACGAATCAATCTCACTGAGTTATTTGCATTATTTACATAAATACAGACGCCGTAATGTCGTCCAAGCGAAGAAAGTCAGCTCCCAACAAACTGTGCTCAAGTCCCGATTGCTCCCCGCTGCTAAACGAGTGCAAACTGGACACGCAAAATGGCCCACTGTCCCAATGCAGCCTTGATAATGACTTGGATGAGCTATACGAGGAAGATGATCCAGAATTAAATGAACCAAACAACCTAGACTCAGCCTCAGACACTGAGACAGAACTGCCAAAAAATAGTGATCAAGCAAACATTGAACCAATGGGTCAACTGTCTGATGATCGGATGAAATCATTGCAACAATTCATCGACAGTTGCAAACTAAACTGTCCCTTAGATCAAATTGGACCGAGCCAAACAGAGTCTCTCAATGAGCAAGTTGACAAAGCCACAATTATGCAAGCTCAAAAACGACTCAACCAGATTATTGAACAATTGGATAAACTGAGGCAGCGATTTATGCAAAGAGAAATGCCGGACTGGCAGGTGAGAATTCATTTCACTAGTCATTTGCATATAACTATACACTTGTCACACAAACCACTAATGCACCGGCAACATTTAATTAATTCTTTCTCAATTAATTTCACCTCATGCAGCTTCCAGACCTAACTTATAAATTTACTAAATTGAAGGGTGCATTGGTATGAAACTTCTTAAGAAGCTTTCGGCGTTAGCGAGTTTGCTTATCATAACTGGAGGCCAATTTGTGTAACCACATAGTTGGTATTGTGGGATATGTCAATTGTCTAGTTGTGGTATCAATTAAGTACAAGTACAAATGTAAAGTTTCGCTTAATGGACCTTTGGTGGTGTGTTGTGCGCACTGCAGTGTGACTATGTTAGCTTTGTTACAGACTCTGGGTACCGATGCGGAATCAATAAGGCACGCTATTAGCACGATCGATCACCGCCGAGAGTGACACGTGACGGAGATGTGTTCTTTGTTGGCCACACCGACGGTGACACCACTGGCCTTGGGACCGAGTGGCGCGCCGCACCAAGTGACACTTGACTAACTGGAAGTAGTCAACTAACACTAGACACCAACAATCGACTCTGGACGGCTCGACTGAGCCATTCTATTGAGCCACATAACTACAATGGGGGCAAATATGCTTCATTCAGCCAGCACTGCTCGATTCTTGATGCATATGCATGCACTTGTAATCACTACTCCGCACACGCACAACCCTGGTTGGTTTGATTGAGACAGTCACCAAATCAGAAATGGCAAGGCGAGAAGGACCCAAATTGGATTATCGTTGCTCTCTTAATGTAGGCTGTAAGAAAGCATTGCTAGGCAAATGCAATTAAGTGTGCAGTGTACAGTGAGCAGCAGTTAATGCAAATGTCCCCTCGACACGTTCATATTGTTTTCAGTGAAGGCAATTAATTAATTACACTCGTGCCCACTGTGTTAATACGTCACACCATTACGTGCTACTATAAGTTTATACGATGGCTTTCAGCGAAAGTTTCGCTCAATACACCACCTACCAAGTTCTCTCCTTATTGAAAAGTTACTTTACCCTCGAATAAGACACAATGCGACCATGCATGTTCGCATTCTTTCACTTGCAAATTAGTCAGAACAGTAATTATTCTGTTCGAAATATTGAGACAAGAAAACAAGGCATGTTACATAAAATGATATTAAAGTGCTTAATTGAAATTGGACTAACTCGACTGAGATGACACCGAACAACAGCAATTTCATTGATCAGAGCAATCTAAATTGGCTTGGGCTGCACTTAATTGCAAATAGAAACGCACTGACAATCTCGACTAGTATGATCCCTCGCTAATGGAATGTTTGTTTTGCTGTTGTCTGTGCTCTATTCTTATCAGACCAGTGCATTAGAATAATTTGGCCAATTCAATACGAGTTTAAAGTAAACTCTTTTGGGAATAGACATCGAGTAAATAGACATAAAATAAATTTGCAATTAATTTGTAAATCGAAACAGATCGCGACCACTTATGAATGGCCCCACTTAGCCCATCTTTTGATTATAGGACCGGACCAGTGGCCGCACCAAGGAGACTATGATGCAGTTGAGCGCTACTGAAAGTAAGCTGACCGAGACATGTGGCAAACAGTCTGAATCGTTGGCTGCAACCGCATTTCTCCTTAAAGAGGCAGAAATACTACAAAGACTTTATAAACACGTGCACCAACGTCCCAAAATGGCATCTATGAAAGAGTCAAAAACCCCGACTGAGTTCAGAGGTTACCATTCGAGCGAGGTGGCTATCAAATCTTGGCCCAGCCACAGCAACACTTTGGCCAATGAGCACACTTTACCAATAAACGCAATGTTTCATGCCCCAAATTTGTCAAATGCTGCCTTAGATTTGACCAAAAGCAAATACTTACAGCATTTACAGAAAAATCAAGCAAACTTCAAGACTACCCGAATGGGTCAGGTTGGTGCAATTGGGCCATTCAACCACCTGGCTAACTTTGCTGCTAGTCTATATGGGCAGCAACTTTTACAGCAAGTAAATAGTAATCAGGTAGAGGCCAGTCCATATTTGCCACCTCACACCAAAATGCACCCACAAGCGAATTTGCTTTCTCCAACTGAGATGGTTCATCAACTGAGTAACACCAGCATTACTCCAACTTGCATTGACCGATACTTCGCCACAGGCAGGGATAGTTTCATTCTAAACAATTTTCTGATCCAGAACGACGGCAATGGCACTACAAATCAACATCAATTTCAACAGCCAAACCATCAGCAAATGCATTTTGCTGCAATTACTGCAGCAAGAGCTGCTGCTGCAGCGGCTGCGGCTGCTTCAGCCGGTTCTTTCGCATTTGGGGTAGATGAAGTAGAGAAAATGACCAACCCGATGGCTTCGTTCTTAGGTCGATATTCGATGCTTCCAAACATGTTTCACCAACTGAGTCAATCAAAGAATAATGATGCCGAAATGTTTGACTCTGGCCGTTCCGAAACTGACAACTCCAATATTTTAATGAGTCAATTACAGAAGCACGCACAAATGTTGGCTGAAGTTAAAAGAAACTTAAATTTCGAACGAAACGAGTTAGATAATGGAAAAAACTGTAAGCCGACTAAACTGGGTTGTGAGGATAAATTGGTCAATATGTGTGATGGCAATGGCTCAGTGACGGGTGGCTCATTGTCTTCGCCTTCATCGACCTCCTCCATTTCACCTAACTCGCCACCTTCCAGAGTTCACTCTAAGATGAGTAAAAACCACAGTCCATCAAAGGGAGAATGTAAGACAGGCCCCGGAAATATGGACAAACCATGCAAGCCACCGCAGCACATCAAGCGGCCGATGAATGCCTTCATGGTTTGGGCCAAAGACGAGCGACGTAAGATTCTAAAAGCTTGTCCCGACATGCACAACAGCAACATTAGCAAAATATTGGGCGCCAGGTGGAAAGCGATGACTACAGCTGAGAAGCAACCATATTACGAAGAACAATCACGTCTGTCGCGAGTGCACATGCAACAACACCCCGATTACCGATACAGACCACGACCAAAGCGCACCTGCATTGTGGATGGTAAAAAGTTGCGCATCTCTGAGTACAAACAATTGATGCGGTCTCGTAGGCAAGAGATGCGAGCACTGTGGTAAGTAGTATGTGAGTAGCATGAACTGAGAGTAACTGCTGAAACTACAATTAGGTACAAAGACGGAATGTCGCTCAACCAGTGCCCCACTTTTGGAAGTAAGAATGAATGCCATTTGAACAGAGGACACTTTCCAGCTGACCAAAGCATCACTTGCTCGTCAACACTTTCGCCTGCTTCATCTTCATCTTCTTCATCATCTTCATCGAATTTTTCTTCCTCCTTGGTAAGCAGTAGTTCATTGGTGGAATCGAGCCAAAGTCAAACAGCGAACGGTCACAATTGGAAGCAGGCCATCTGTTTAGAGGGCAGAGACCAAGCCGAAAAAATTGACGATTCTGAAGGTGAACACGAAGAGGAACCCGAGAATGAATTGATCGACGAGGACGAATTTGAGCAGTGTGCCAGGCCACTCGCAGCTCGGCCATAATGGAGCCTAATGGGAAGGCAATGCACTCCCAGTGGTCATCGTGTCATTTGTTTGTACAAACTTTAAAATTAGAGTTAGTCTTTAAAGTGCACCAGTCAGGCAATCACTAGTCACTGGGCACGTGTCGCACAATAAGGCGGCACATGACTGCACTAGTCCTCTGCTTAGACTTCTCCACTAGAACGCAGCATCACTCTCCCATAGTAGTCAATTGGATTTTGATTGTGATTGTGCTGCACTAAATCGATCTGATGTGTCACACTTTATCTTTGTTTGTTGTCTGCCAACAATTAGTCCAGTGGAGACAGCACTAATTGCAATACCTTTTCCAGAGAAACCCATCACAATTGTTACTCAGAATGCAACTTAAAAGCTTTTTTGTCAAAGACTTGCTAACCGACAAACTGCAGCCAAACATAACTAGCTGAGAGCTGTGACTAGCCTTTGTTAGCAATACCACTTGGTCTCTCTGGAGACTTTGCCATCTGGTCGCGTTTGGTCGATCTCAACCTCGACAAAGTGACAGAGGTCGCTTTGAATAAAACTCAAATCTCATCGACGCAAATGTTTCGATGTATCTGTCTGTTAAAGACAGCACCATGAGAAAGTGTTTTTCCAAATGGAGAAATGTTTGTGCAATGTAAAAAGTGCCAACAAACCACAACCTAATTATAACCATTTACTCACCTTACCATCGCCAACTGACCTCACATTGACGCTTGCAAAATGTAAAAATTGTCTCGTTGCGTGATTTGTCCAAATAATAAACTTGATTTAGTGAACAGTGATAAAGAGTGAAAGTGTATGAACATTCTAATAAATGTCAATTAGATGTGCTGCTAATGTCAATTATCCCTGAATTTACAGCAAATTACATCGTGAAAGTGCTCATGAGCCCCAATGCGTGGGTATCATATAGACATTAAAGCGACATTGAGAAGATGCGAACATGTCCATTCAACGGAAACTAATTGCTCAAAGGGATTGCAAGTTGCAAGGTAGAGACAATTAACAAATACTGACCACAGAGTGCAACTGGCGAAATATGCTCCACCAAATAAATCAGTGCTCTAAATACTGGAAAGTCATTTGTGTGCAACTCTAATGAAAGGCAATCGACGAAATCGGGCAAACGATACGCGCACAAGTCATCAATAAATAAGTAGGCAACAACACAATTACCCGATAGAGAACGCGCCACTTTGTAGGGGTAATTGTTGCCAGGAATATAATGTAATGTAATGACAAACGGACTGGCAGTTAAATTCAATTGAAAACAAATGCAATCCTAAGAATGTGTGTGTGTGTTTTAATATTTAATGCACACATTTACCTGTCCATTTAGTGGAACTAACCAAATGAAGATAATTTGCTCGAAATGGTTCGCGCCATGTGAGCCTGAGCACTTTGGTTAGAGCACGAAGCGAAGCCTGGGTAAGCAGGTCACTGAGTGGTGGCTCAATCGGTTCCGAACTAACAAAGCAACAATAAAATTTATGACCCACCAAATGGGTGAGCATTGAGTGCTTTGCTTGTTCGCTCCAATTGGAAGCATTTGCATTATACAATTCAATTAAATGGAACCAATGCAAACGTGCCTGGGCAAAGCCTTTGCCTCAGCTATTCTGCATATTCGATCTTGCTTGATGCTCAATCACACAAGAGCAGCATTAAATATTGATAGATAGAACAAATGGCCGTCTGCGAAATTTGAATTGCCCACAGACGTAGTAGTAAGTGCAGTAAGTACGCCAAATTTGACGAGATACAATCATCAAAGGAAACAATCAAAAGATTAGTACTAATTAAAATGGTACAGTGGCAAAATGGTATAGGTTCTGGACACTACTGACCACATAGTGAGTTCGAAGGCCTATCATAAGAAAAGAGGAAACACAAATAGAGAAAAAGAGTAGAGTGGCACTAGGAAAAGTAAATGTCGATTAAAAGCCCACTAACGTGGACACAGTAATTGAAGTTGGCAAGACTGCCCACAGTGTGCCATTAATCATGACTCAATAAAATCGATCGCGAGTCAATACACTGTCCAATATGCTGTGATATTGTTTTATACTGGGCACTTGTGCTAATCGAGAAGTGGCCGATCATCATCAGCAGTGGCCGAACCAATCTGTAGTCAGTTATCTATTATTAATGCCGGTGGTAGGCACATTAGTTATGCGAGTGACATTTGCCGATTTGCAGGCCAAACTGAATGGCCAAGCTGGACACCGACAATGGCACTTGCCTAAGCACCGATATTCATCATCGTTTCGGTCTGTTTGTGTTGCATTCAATTGCAAATTCGCATCACATGCATCCTCAGTGTATAATCGATCTCGGTTATTAATTATAGATCAACTTCGCTCTGCTGCTGTCTGTCTCACAGTGGATTTGGATTTAGTCGCGCGCGAGCGCTTATAATAAATGAAAAGGTTACTTCCAGCCGGACTGTTCATATTCAAAGTGCCTTATTGTGCCTTGGTGGCAAGACAACACACACATTAAGCGTCATAATTCAATCATACATTTGGTGGCTCACAAATAAATAAAACATCCAGTTGAGACAATCGCACAGCACCAATCGAATGTCACATTATGACTTACTGAATATTCTATTAGGTCATCACGGCGCATTGGGGTTCACTTTTTTAGTACCACATAGGACTATTGGGTGCGATGATGGCCAAATTATGGACATTGGTCAACTCAGGATTAATATAACACAGTAGATAGAAGATGGAATTGAATCACCCACAGTGCTTTCTCGCAATCAAAATGCACCCTGCCAAATCACTAAAGTAAATAGCTAACAATTAATGTTAAGTAAACTTACCGAAAATGACCCAATGGAATGACTCAAAGGTCTGTGCATTAATGCCTCTAGTACACGCAAGATGAGTTGTGAGTGGAAGTAAACAAACCAAATTGACTCGCAATTGAGACAATTATAAATTATCAATTTAATTTAGTCATATTCCCTTCCAATTCATTTCAACAGAAATCGGCAATGAACAATTATTGTTTCTAAAATAGAAATTCAATTTCAATAACAAGAGAATTCACAAAAATTCTGAGAGTTCTGAAATCTATTCGAAGCATCATTAGTAAGCAACAACAAAAATGTAAAGCAAAATAAAAAATAAACCACCATAATTATAATACAATTAATTATTATCACAAGCTGTTATTTGCAGTTTACTGGAACAAAAATATCAAATAAAGTATTAGCAGATTAAGTATTTGAGTTCTATATATACATGTATCAAAGAATTAATTGAGAAATAAACTAATTCAAAATGAGTTCTGAAATTAACGAAATTTGATTGTTTATATTATATAGTAGTTGAAATAAATTTATTAATTGATAATAAAAACATATAAACGAACAAAAGGTAATAATTAATGTACAACAACAACATTCTAACTTTGAGCTTGAACATGTGAACGATCTAATTGACTGTTTCGAGACAATCTACTTAAGTTAATGACAAGTTGCAACTAGAAACCATTCAATAGAAAGATAATTCCAATGATTTGGTTTACTTTGGTAACAATAAGAATACAGCAAATAGCTAATTGTTAATAGTTAATAAGCAAACATAACAAGAATGAGAACAAATGACTATTCTAGTGGCGAAGATTGCTAGGTAGATTGGTTTGGGCAAGGAGTAACAAATGACATCATCATGAGGAGTTCATATCAATGAGGAGAAATGCAGTGATTCGTATGAAAGATAAGCGAACTAATTGGTTAATGAACTGATGAATTAACCTAACGCATGTGAATGTCTAATTTGGACAAATGATGACCATAGTTTCATTCTAAATAGATTATAGGTCAAATAATTGTTCGTAATTGCGCAGAATGAATTCGGTAAAGTGATTGATTGCGGTGATTGAATCCAAAGAAGAAAGAGCATGTTGACTATTGTTGTTCTTTGACCAAAGCAAGTTAGGACCAAATAGAATTGCTAAATTCGAAGCATTCATCTTGTTGAATTCAGAATGATCCATCACTTTGGCCAAAAAGATTACGATATACTTGAGAAGCTATATATGTGATATATTAGTATAAAGTGGACAACGAGAATAAAAAAACTTACTGTGAAGTTTTGCTCTGGTAATTTATTGACTAGATTCTTTGCGTAGTTTAGCTTTTGCTGACGTTGCTGAGAAGAAGGACCTCCGGATATTTGCTGAAAGTTGATCACATCATCGTACAAACCAAATGTGAGCAGGGGTTCGGAGAGTTCTCGTAAAAATGACTTTAAGATTACTGCAGCCACATGAACTGAGACATCAGACCCCTGAGCGCCCTCCAGATTATCAAAATCCACCTTCTCGCCCTGGTTGAAAGAGCGTTGAACATCTTTAACCACAGTAACAACCGCGGACCGTCTAAATATTCCTTCAGTATCAAGACACGTGTCTTGTTCAAGGTAGTTAACACAGCATTTCACAATCGGTGGAATTGGATCTCCGCCATTCTTCTCCAGTAAACTAAACAAATAACCACAATAACAAATAGTTTAATCTGAATTAAAACTTACAATTCAAGAGAAACACGAAACTGTTGAGTGTCTGGGTAGAATGAAGCGGATCGAGTAAGCGAACTTTGGTTTGAATTGTTCGAGAACCAATTGGAAATCCTTGGACGCAACTGCTTCTTATCGTGCCTGAAAAAAAGATAAATATTACCGGAGTGCTCAAGAATATAAAAATAGAAAAGCATACTCAAGAACTGAAGGTGGTATGTGAATGCGTTCAAGATGAAGATGAGACTTAAGATCATCGAGGTTTGTGATATAATGGATCTTGCGACCAAACTTTGCGCTGATAAAAGGTCGAAATAATTGCAGCACAAAACGAATGAACGAGGTTGGGTGCACTATGAACAACTCTTTCAGGTTCTTCTTGTACTTCCTATCAAAGGCACGGTAAGCCTGCCATAACCAACCAAGGGAAGGTTTGTTGTCGCTGGTGAGGCCTTGGTGGAAGTAGACCAGTGCATAATCGTTCTCTACATAACGATCCAAAGTTTGAAGAAGATATCTGTGGGAAAGCAAATTGATGAGAAAATGAAAAGATGGGCAAAAAGACGCGAAATGCTATAAATAGCATAATAGAGACAATTAAGTCGGCATGCTAATTAGACTCATTTGAAAGAGTGTCACCACCGTCTAAAACTCGCACTCTCGATTCGGCTAAATCAAACAGATAGATGTACATTATTGCACTCGAAGTGGCACACGCAGAACAGAAACAGACAGATAAAAGGGAAAGGGAAAGAAGCCGATCAAGAATGGACAGGTGACACAAACGCAATCGACCATAGAAAAGGTGCCACTCGTCATTAGTCAGAAGCTATATAGGACGACTATGTCACCTGAAACAAGAACAAACAAGCCATTACGCCATCAGATCCATTGGACCATTGCTCAGATGGTCGACAGATTATAAATAACAGTAAGATAGAATGCCTCAGAGGGTGATTGACGTACTGTGCAAATGATCACTTGGAAAGTGTGAACTCAACTAAATAGACCCTCATAGAAATAGGTGTATTCAAACTGTTCACACAAGTTCAAAATCAATTCTATCATTTGCATCTGTGTTAGTGATTATGACAATTGGACAATGCAGCCCATTCAGCCTAATTAAAATTTAAACATCGGAACCATCAAAGAGAATTGCTTTCCAGTTGATTAGTTTTTGTTGTTATAACTATATTTTCCTTCAATCAATGGTACGTCGAATTGGCACCGAATTGGTTCAGAAAGCCAGTAGTGCACTTCGTGCAAAGGTAATCACAGACCAGGATTATGCCAATCGAAAATAAGGCAATAAGTTAAATCAAACTAAATTACAAGCAAACAGGAAGTGAACAACTTGGCTGATTGAGCGAGAGACGAACAAGTGGCCAGAAATCAAAGAGGATCAAAGAAGTCACTAAGTGTGAATGGCAAAAGGAAATTGAAGTTGTGCAAGTGGCCAGATCAAATGCAGTGCAGCGCTGCCATTCAATACTTAATGACAGAGCAGCAATAGAAAATGATATGGAACAAAACTGTCTTATTCACAGATTTCTGCTCTACAAACAAAAAAACATAGTTGAAAATGATATTCAACAGAACAACTAATTAAATCAAATAATAACTGGTTAACCAAACAAAGCAATCATTCTAGTGGTTTCCAATCAATCGCAATTTGGTCAGTTTGTTTTGGTTAGGCTGCTGATGACTATATGAATATTGAGGAATGTTACCATATATCCAAAAAGAGCAAAGCAAAAATAAACATTCGAACAAAGTAAAAACAAGCCTTACCTGAGAAATTTCGCATAGTTAAATGTTTTATTTGAGGGCAATCGGCAAGCGTAGATCGTGATCACCTTTCGTGCGAACATGTCGTCCCCTGCCACACCAACAATGCCGTGTTCAGCAATGTCGTCAAAATTTTCTTTCTCAGAATCTAATGGTCCACCGGATAAAGTAAGATCAAGTGCTGGGTCTAATGGTGGCAGAGAAGAACACTGTTCGCGAAAAGCTTCTTCGAAATTTTCTTCTAGTAATTCATCAGGAGAATGAAGATAAATGGAAGAAACGTCAATTGGAACAGTCCGAGACGGGTCTGACATTGTTTGCACCAAAGTGGTCTGCGTCTCCATAACGCATTTCAGATTGGGCAAATTAGGTCGTTCAATAGGGTCATTGTTGACATTGCACTGCTGCAAACTGTGGACACTTTGGCTAGGAGAGGATTGGTGACTTTGTTCTTCGTCGTCACTCTTCACAGGTTCACATTTAGTTTTCTCGTCGTCAGAGTCAAATTGTGAATCGAGACTGAAAAGAGGATTGTCCTCGAGAATGAGCGAACAATCAATAACTTCTGAATCGACTCCATTAGGGTCAGACATTGTTGGGATGAAACAGTTGTTTGGGTCTTGGCTGAAGTAAAAATTCGATGCAAAAGCATCAGCCTGAGAATTTGCCGATGCTACAAGTTCAATCGCAGCTTTAGCGAGTTCGGTATCATCAAATTCTAATCCTGGTTCGTAGTCTAAATCTTGACCAGCTTCGTTGCCTTGAAAGGAATGTAAATTTTCTTCACTTTCGTCTTCCACAAATTGAGCTACACCAAACAATACAAAGAACACAATTAACAATAAAATACAAAATAAAGCACTAGAAAAATCTGTGAGGCAGAAAACAAACAAAAGCAAACAAAGTATTGCACAGAGCAACAGTGTGGAGCATGCTTGTGACGACTAACTGATAAAACACCATTCTCATTGCACATATGACAACAACGCCCTATCATTCTCATGTGGTGTTTACATTGGAAAAGGCCATAAAATGTCATAACATTGCCAATAAATTATTGCTAATTATCGACCCAACAGGCGGAAGATTCAAAAGACGTACCTCGCTGATCATATGCCGCGTTGATTGAAGTCTCCATTGTGGCCATTTTGACTTATTGAGTAATGACTTTTTTTTATTAAAATCTTAAATTAAAATTGAGCTTAAATGAGTATATCTTGATTGAACAAATTGAAGGTGTCAATCATGCTTTGGTTGAATGATGAGATGATTTGCAAATATCACATTGGGTTGAAAATTGACGAAACAAAATTGGGTCGATTAAAGCATTGTGTTGATCAGACTGGCTTGGGCAGTGTCACAAACAAAAAGGTGATTAGTGATTAGACACGATTACGAAAATGAGGAGATGATTTGAACATTGACTCAGCCAGGATTGGTGCCGGCTTCGGTGCTTAGTGCTAAAATTGCTTGACTAGTGTAGTTGCACGCACTCGATGAATGGCGTTACATCAAACTGAGCAATTGGCCAAGTAGGGAAACAAAATATTCGAAAACCATTATTGACAATATTCGATAGCAGCAAATCAAAATTGTAACATTTTGAAATAGCCTGTAGTCAGTAGAATTCACAGAAATCTATCTGAAATTGTCGCTTTAGGAAGAAAACAGCGGGACATAGTAATGCTAACTTTAGAAAGAACGAGTTGGTCCACCTATGACGAGTGATCTTGATGTTTAGCTTGACAAGTTTACAGAGTCATCATGATCATCATGATCAATATCGTTGATAGACAATGTCTTTTCAGTAAAAGCTCATAGAATGCCAATGCAAGGAGCCTAAATTACATAAGTGGAAATGAGAATTTTCATCAAATGTAAAACAAAACATTCAATTCAGATGAACGCGTCACGCTGGTCATGATGGTGTTGATGATTAAAACAAATGGTCGAGCTGAGGCAAATGTGCTAAGAGAAATGACAATCGGCCAACTCGATGACAATATGCAGTGAAACGAAACTTGGTGATTTCCTTCTCCAGTAGTATTGTCATAGAATAACGCAAAGTGGTGGTAGGACAGTGATTACTCGTGGGGAGAATGACCACTATGTGCTGACCAATTGCCGCCGTCAATAAGGTGGCACTAGATTATGTTATGATGGTAATGATGACAGCTTGCTTGATGCTTCGGACCTC
Organism: Rhizoglyphus robini; assembly: GCA_023373905.1. Classification (NCBI taxonomy): domain Eukaryota; kingdom Metazoa; phylum Arthropoda; class Arachnida; order Sarcoptiformes; family Acaridae; genus Rhizoglyphus; species Rhizoglyphus robini. Next base: position 2,774,258 of record JAKIJQ010000001.1, on the reverse strand, counting down.
GTCATATCCACCAAATGTGTAGCCATTCGTAAAAACGAGTGCAGGATGATATAAAGCGAGCAGACGACCATAGAGAGGACAAGAGAGACTGGTTGGCTTGTTCGCTCGTTCACTATTGTTACACGACAATCGAAAGCAGTATATTATAATTTGGCTCGCACTGCAAATGAATCCAATTCGAATTGAGATTAGTCCAATAGAGAACAAATTGCACTGCTCTCAAATGGACAAACGCACAAATTCACAAGTTCGTCCAAGAGCTTCATTTGGTCGAATCGCAAACTGTCATAGATTGTTAGATTATTCTGCTAGTATTGTCAATGAGCGCGCAATCAACATTTGGTAGCATTAGCGCCACTGGCAACGGCACAAAACACCTCCTCATGTATAGTTTCGTTGTATTGCTGTTGATCCTGTCGAAAGCAGACCATGCATAGAAAGAATTGTTCACAAAGCTTGTGGAGAGAAAGAAAATCAACAAACTCGACAGTATACTTATAAGAGTTGCTTGCGTGTTTTGTGTTTAGATTAGCGTAGCAGGCAAATGATTGGGGCACAATTTGAAGAGTATGTAACGAGCACAAAGGCAATGCAAACTTGGGCTACTCTTATTTGTTGCTCATTTGTTCACGGAGCTTCAACTTTTTGCTGAAATTGAGTCTTCTAGTCACCCAATAGTGCCTATTGTGGTAATATTGTTTTCAAATTAGGAATTCACTTTCCGACGAGTGGCTGCAAACACGAGCCAGACATGCACGCAAACTTGTTATTAGACGTATAAATATCACAATTATGTCAAGAGCATTGCTTCAAATGGATGAGTCATATTGATGTAGCAATTTATGAAGTGATACCAATGGTTCAAATGCATTTGGAGAGAAGCAGAGTAAGATCTAAAAGAAATTGATTTATATTTTCCAAGTTACTCTGACGAGATAGGAAGAAAACAAAATGGATCCGAAAGTGGATGATAAATGCAAAGTGTCAGTTCGATTCGCAATTAGTAATTCTCACACAGAAGACAAAAAGACAAGGCAATGAGAATTAGCAGCCAACGAAGAGACAGAGTTGCAAAGCAGAGAGAAGCTGTCCGAGCAGAACAGACGAAAACAAATGCAGCCGAATAGGTTGAGAATGGTAACTCGCAATATTGGCAGGAGGACAGGCACGCGCATACATTGGCCATATACAGTGTGATCAATAAGTAACCTACCTCTTGGTCGAGAAAATTATGAAAAAACCGAATGTTGCCGATTATTTTTTCGATAGTTGTTTTGAGATGCTTGACCCTTGTAATGAACTATGGTAATGAGTTTCGAATTCCTGGAACACCTACAGGGGTTATACGATATATCACAAAATACTAGTTTTGACGTCATCAATATTTTCGTGATATTTTGGGATTTATTATTTTTAATAATTTTATAATTTTGTTTTTGATGAATTAATGCATAATTATCAATTACGATCACTAATAGGTTCCAATTGGATCAATTATTTGAAAATAATTATATTTATTTTTCAAATAATTTATTTTTATATATTAATATTTTAGCTTCAAAAAGGTTTAATTATGAGTCTTAAAATAAAGTTTAAAACAAATCTGAATTAAATCTACCATTTTCCAACAATAATATAATTTTTAAAAATAATAAATCACAATATATCATGAAAATATTGATGAAGTCAAAACTAGTATTTTGTGATATATCGTATAACCCCTGTAGGTGTTCCAGGAATTCGAAACTCAACACCATAGTTCATTACAAGGGTCAAGCATCTCCAAACAACTATCGAAAAAATAATCGGCAACATTCGGGTTTTTCATAATTTTCTCGACCAAGAGGTAGGTTACTTATTGATCACTCTGTAGAGGATAGTGTTTTGTCATACACAGTGCACATTCCCTTTCTATATACGAGTTTGGTGTAGTTTTCGGGCCAAGTGCATGGCACTTGGACTCCGAGATGGAAACATACCAGCCTCTTGGTTCATTGGCAAACTCATGAGCATACGTCATTTGCGAATCAAATTCGGTCCTAATTGATCAAGCTATACTTTGGCAATGGTTCCGGCTTTCTACATGCAAACATGAAACGACCTTCAACACTGATCACAAATGGAAACTGTGTTGCCCCTTTCCTAATAAAGACCAATCACAACTCATTGCTCCCATTGCATCAATTTAAAGCATCACAAACAAGACATTTACAGATTGTTTTCATTTTTGTTTTATTAAGTAACATAATAATAAAGCGAGGTGTTAAGGCCAGTGACAATGAGGCCATTGGGGCGAATATAGTAAAGGTTATTGACAATTGATTCGATATAGATATAACATATTCTATAGTTAGATAAGTAAAACCATGAACTTTTGATGATTAGAGGCAAAAATAATTGAAAATAGAATAAAATGAAGTAAAAAGGAAGTTCGGGCACATGTTGATTGATATAAAATTTTGATGCGCAAACGAAACTAAAGGAGAATAATGAGACGTGGGAAAGGGCAAAGAGAAAGTTTACAGTAAGGCCATTAAAATGACTATTATGGTCATCGACATAGTCATTATCAAAAAGAGCACTTTAGAAAAATAGTAACATGGACACATTTTGACAGATTCCAAAAATTATGCATTTCTTCTCTTTCCATCAATTAGTATTACCTCTAAAACTTTTGAACAATCACTTTATGAGCAGCATCATAATGGTAATTTTGTGATGCAAATGCCTTGCTGTCGTAGAAGTTCTTTAAGTGATAAACCTCCAATTGCCGAGCCTAAACAAAGTAATTAATTAATTTCAACAATTTAATATTAAAATCAATTATTATAAACCTTTTTAGCAAATTCTGGCTCACTAATTTCGACTTTTTCAATAAACTGGTCTTCAGTTCCTAAGGTTCGAGAGCGATTACGACGAAGTGCTAATTCTTCATGAATCATTTGACGAAGAATAGTAAACAAAAGTTCAGTATTGGATCGAGTGAAGTATCGACTGAAAGTCTAAAAATACATATTTTAATTAATCTGAGAATGCTTAAATTCAAATTAACTTACCTTAGCAATTGTTTTTTGAACGCTGAATTTTTGTGTATCAATAAAGCTTTCAAGAATAGTTTGAATAGCAAGGTTCACATCAAAATCACCAACAACATCTCGTAAATGCATCCTAGCATGAGCTTCAGCACATCTAATAATACTTTCAATGTGGCGAACAGTAATAGGAATGGAACCGGTGAGCATAGATTCACGACGAAGTTCTGAATAAAGACGAGCAATCTTTTCTTTGTCAATTTTAGCCAGTTTTGGATGTATTCTATCTCGAGCATAAATAATGTATTTGCGCAAAAGATCCTGTGGAATAGGCTCCAAATCGGAAGCATCATCATAGTTGTCTTGTGAAGCAATATTTTCGGAGTTTTCTCTAGCGATTGCCTCTTGATCGCGTTTGTTAGCTTCACGAACTTCTTGGATTTCTTTATCGGTGGCATAAGGGTGATGTTTGATATGTGAACGAACAACAAACTTAGCTAATTGCTCGTCTGCAAAAGGGTCTACTTGATCTCGAATTGGACAAATTATGTCGAATCGTGAAATGATGGGTTCAGTAAGATCTACATTTTGAGCAAAAGTAAGGCCTATGTCATAACGACCACCAATTGGATTGGAAGCAGCAATAACTGAACAACGTGCTTGTAGAGATGCAACAATACCTGCCTTAGAAATAGAGATACTCTGCTGTTCCATAGCTTCGTGTATTGATGTTCGGTCTTGATCACTCATTTTATCAAACTCGTCGATTAAACAAACACCACGATCAGCCAAAACCAAAGCGCCGGCTTCAAGAGTCCATTCACGAGTAACGGGACTTTTCTGAACGAAAGCTGTTAAACCAACTGCTGAGGCACCTTGGCCGGTTGTAAAGACAGCTCTGGGAGCAATCTTAGAAATGTATTTCAAAAATTGAGATTTAGCAGTACCAGGATCACCACAGAGCAATACGTTGAGGTCACCCCTAATTCGATGCTTTTCGCCAGGATTCTTAGCTTCACCGCCGAAAAGAGCCAAAGCCAAAGCGCGTTTGACAGGTTTGTGCCCATAAATAGAAGGCCCAATAGAAGCAAAAATTCGATCAGCAATTCGATGGTCTTTGGCCAATTTGAGAATGGCTGTTATATCATCATCAGTTATGATTGAGTTGAGGGACGAAAGATTATCCTTTTTGAGAATATGATTTGCAAGAATTACGGTAGAAAAAACAGGAAATCCGTTTGCAATGTTCAATGCCCCATCATAGGCGTTTGTGTACACACCGGTTATTTCAATTTCATCACCAGGTCTACATGTATCGCAAATATCGCCTAAATTAACAGCAAGTTAGATTACAATAGCAAAAACCAAATTAATACCTAATAGAATGGCGTCTTTTGATCGAGGAATTCGTCCAGCCGTAACTTTCCCGGGCGCTTCTTGAATGGTAACTCTTTGATAGTTCTGATAAATAGTTTCTTCCATATTTAATGAAAAAGGACCCGAACTTTGACATTCTGGACAAGATCCTGGTCTTGTTTCTTCAGTCTGGGTCTGGACAAATGGCCCCAAAATATAATGACATTTAAGACAATCATATTTTACGAGCGACAATTGTGGCAAAACTGATGTTGATGATGTTATCACACCATGAGTGCGCACCAGTTGATTTAAATGTAGCTGACGAAGAGAGCGAATATCTTCAATTAAAGGCAAATCGGTAATTCTGACGTAAATTTCTTTTGCAATGCGACTATACGAAGGAAACATAGACAAAACTACCTCCTTAGCAGCAGCATTAAATATTTCAAACATCTCTAGAGGAGCATCAGGTAAAAAGTAAGCCAACACCTGTTCAGCAGCAGCCAAAATATGATAATCAACTTCAAAAGATTGTCGATTATCTTCAGACATAATACGAATCTTATCTCGAAAAATGTTTCGACCCTTTTCGTCGGTACAGGTTCTCAAAAAATTCTTGAAACGATTATAAATCTCTCTTTTAGGAGCCATTTGAACGACCCATTCTCGGACAGACATACCACGAGTGTCTTCTAAATTCTCAATCGATTCAATCATTTCTTCATCTTCACCAATAGCTTCACCAAACATTTGGGCCGTCTTCCTAGCTCGCCTTTTTCGAGCTGGCTCAGCATCCGAAACTTCCGAAGTAGCATCATCATAAATATCCAAACCTCGACGCATTCGTCCGCCTAAACGTCCTTCAGCTTTATCACGAGCTTTCAAAGAAGCCTCAGCAGCGATACGATCTCCCAATGACATTTCAGAGTATGAACCATCATCAAGTTGGTCATTTTCAAAACGGTCCAACTTTGGATTAGGAAGATAATCACGTTCAAAATTCTGTCCAAATATATCCTCGCCATCACTTTCTACTAAATCGTCATCATTACGAATATTTCCATTGCGAATACGCTGTTCAGGCTGATGGCTAGCTTGGACGTCATCAGCTCCATCGTTGAATATTCTGTCCACTTCATTAACATCTTCATCTTCTTCGATGCGATCCTCGATGAAAGGCTGTTGTGGGGAGGCAGGCTGGTTTAAGACATCCTCACGATTGTCACTTCGAGGCGAATCCATTTTCAGAAAATGTCGAACTTATGTTGTGATCAAGACACCAACGGAGACTTGAGGCCAAATGAACTATGTGAATTAAAGGGACAACAAGCAGAGCGCCTCTCACATCGACCAGCAGTGCTGCAGTGCGCTGCCTTTGTCTGTTTTGGCGCGATTTCTTTCTGTGCCTACGAGTTCAGAAGATAGCTTTTGGAGGGCAAAAGTGCCTTGTTTAATAAAGTTTGTCCTATTCATATAAAAGTTACTGTATACTAGAAGCGTCAAGACAAAGGGCGCCATAGCCCATAAAAATGTCACTGCTTGATTTAGCCTCTTTAATCATCCTTCCATAGATGGCGTATTCAAATGCCTATTAGAAACTTGCAGTAACATGTTAAAATGTAATTAGAGCTTCCTGTTACGAGTTTTTTGTTTTGTTTGAGATACTTTGAATTCATAAAACATATATGAATATGTTGATTTTAATAGTTGACGTTTTCTACATATCGTCAGGCAAAGTAAAGTAAGGTAAGGTAAAGTATGTATGACTTAATCCAACCATTATTCTTTGCAAAATACCCAAATACTGTAAGATTAATTTTCGACCGTTTTTTGTCATAACAATTTATTAGCCAAACAAAACAACAAGGTAAATAAAGAATAATACTATAAAATTTGATTGAATTGAAAATTATTCCCAGCTGATGTGACAACAAATCAATATCTTATTTTCATTACATAAGATGATTTTTTATATGATTTAATTGACGCCAATTCCAGTAAATTGGAGATTGTCTTTTGAAGAGGGAACTTTTTCCCATCATCTCTGCATTTTCCTTAAATTAGAGACCGCATATTAGAATATTATTATCATGTAGTGAATGGGAAAGAGCAAACCTTTGAAATCGTCAAAATTGAGGGCAAAAGTAACTATTCCTCCCATCCCTGTTTTGATTGCCCATTGAGCCTTAATTGCTACTGACATTTCATTTTCATAAGCAATCCAATCATAATTGCGATAAGCATAGGGTACCTGACTATAAATGTCAAACTGTTTCATTGACCCTGGCATTTTGAGAAACTGACAAACTTCCGAGTAATTGATCTTTCCTCGTCCAATTCCTGGGCCATTTGCGGGTGCATTAATCACACTTTGACCAACAGGAACCACCAAGTTATATGTTCTGGCATAGGTAGGAACTCCAATTATGATCTTCTTTAGTGGCATTCCATTGTTGGCCCAGTAAGTTGCCGTCCAAGCCTTTAAATTTATCAATGACTCAATCACTAGTTTAAAAAATGTCAGCAATGACTCACCACATTTAAAGTGCTGTAGTATGCCTTGTCTGCAGACCTAGGATACAATGGTGCGTGATGTCCAGTGTATGGTCGATCCGCTCGGTAATAATGGAAGTCATATGACATGAGGTTTACAAAATCCACTACCCTGCAAAAGAAAATTATGAAAATGAGGTAACATTAGATAAATTAGGTAATGTAATATAAGTTTATGAATTCTCACTTTGCAATGGATGGAATTATGTACGAAGTGCTCGCTATTATCAAAGGAGCTCCTACAGCTACCGAAATGATGAACTTGGACTTGGCCGAATTGGCTTTGTTTTGTCTTCGATTAAAGATTTTGTTTGACCTAGAACGCAATTCACTTAGCAAAAGTATGAAATTAGACTTGTCTTCCTTGTTTCCAGTACGGAATGAAGGAAACTCCCAGTCTATATCTACTCCATCAAAATTGAATTCATCACAGAAGTCGAGAATTGACTCTATAAACCGTTCTCTGGTACGATTGTTGCTTGCCACGATTGAAAAAGATGTCCCTCCAAGGTCACCCACAGAGAGTAAAATCTTCAATCTGGGATGTTGTAGCTTCATAAGTGTCAGTCGACGATACCTTGGACAAAAATAGACTTAGCTACAATTAAAATGTGAAGCAAAGTACTTCTCGGAATCCTCTAAAGGCTTCTGTGCCACAACGAGGCCATTAGTTGAAATGCGGGCATATCCCACAATTAAATGCGAACAAATGTGTAACTCTAACTGACCAATATCTAGCTGTCCATCCTTGCCCCCATCCAACAAGTAATAGCAAATTCGTTTGAATCGATGACGTCCAATGTTTTTACCGTCAATTCGATTATCACTGTCTTCCTCATTTGTCGAGTCCACTTGATTGTCATCATCTTCGTCTTCATCATCACCAACTTCAGCTTCAACTTCGGGTTGGGTTTGTTTAGTGTTTATAGGATTGGATACTGTTCAATTTAGAATTGATATATCAAGCAATTGAGCAATACAATTAACATACCTGAATTGGAAAGATCGATCGATTCTTTTACATTTCTGCCTGAATTGGTCCACTTGTTAGCACTATCAATTTGGTAATCGTCTATCTTGCTTGCATTGATTGCCATCAATACATGGTATAGGAACTCTTTAGGTAATTGGTCAGCTGAGCCTGTTTCGACTATCGATTCGGTTGAAGTGCTCGTGGTGATTGGACTTGGAGTTGTTGTGGTCGTAGTGCTGGTTCTAACTGGGGCAGAGGTGGTAAGGCTCGATAAAAATTGATTGAAATTATCAATAAACGATTTCGGAATCGACATGTCTGGTACAGTGGAACTGCTCGATGCAATAGTAGTGGAGGTAATTATAGTTTTTGAAGTGGACACAGGATTCGATATTTCGGTAATGACAGTGGCCTGTGGCAGAGAGGTAGTCACATCAGGTTCAGTGCTGCTTACTTGGGTCACACTATTAATGGTACTAGTACTAGTCACTGCTTCATTTGAATCATTCTGACGAGATGGTATTCCTGATGAAAGACTAATTTGCACAGTTTCTTCGGTACCGTTCGAAGTACAATTGGTCGAGTTACTTTGTGGCCAACCAACTTTCTGTGACCACAAAACCGTGAATTTACCTTTTCTGGTTCGTTCAGGTAAGCTACAGTTGGGCTTGATCTCTTCAATCTCGACTAATCGAATCTTCTTGCTCTTTAGTTTAAGTTTTCTGGTTCTGTTTGCCACAACAACCGAAACATGATCAGCTTTAGGATCTACAGAGGAACGAGATTCAAACTTATGAACCTTTTCACTGCCGGCTTGATGCAAGCTATGCCTGTTGCTTATTATTGGGTCCAGTAGAGGAATTGGGTACCGAGGAGTAGCAAACCGGTATGGTCCATTACGAATCAATTTCCATGATTGAGGCCTTTGTGTGGTGCTCAATGTCCGATGTGATGGTCTCAGGATGCGACTTGAAATGAGTCTCTTTGTTTTTTTAAATTTTCTAGTAATAGGTTCTAAACTGAGCATTCGCTTAGTGATTACTCGAGGTTTGCCGAACATTCGCTTGGCCTTTTTGGTTCTGGCTATGTTGAACTGTGATGCACTCTCTTGTAAGTGTTGCTTCTTTCTTTCCCTCTGTCTATGTGGCCCATTAATTGGCGGTCCTATGATCACCTGTGGCATGTTTCGTCTGTCTTCAGCTGCCTCTTTATCATCATCGGGTTCTACTTCTTTGACTTCTTCCTGTTCAGGTGAAGCTGGTTCTTTTTCAACTTCCTCGGTGGAATCCTCATCAACAGAGGCAACAGTAGTAGTCGCATCCTGGTTTGCTTCTACCACGTATTCGTATTGAACTTTTCCATCCTCACTAGCGCCCGATTGGGCCTGATAATAGTTGTTTGGATCGATTGTATCGTGTTGTGCATATGGAGATTGTGGATATTGTTCGTAAATATATTGTTGTTGTGCGTTACCGTAATTTGGTTGGCTTAATCCGTCAGAAGAAACTTCCATATATTTCATATGATTTTGGTCGAGATTGGCACTGTATTGCGATGCATATTGAGGAGGACTGGTTGTCAAATCGCTATTGGCATATATGCCGGCTGCGTTAGACATACCAAGACCAGTTGGGTTGCCCATAACATCCATTGGTGAGTTGAGTAAATTATGTTGCGGGACAGCATGAGAGTTAACACCTATTGAAGGTCCATTTGATTTCGAGTTAAGCTGATTGAGCAGTTGGATCACAGTTGGGTCCAGTTTGGATAGAATTTGCAAACTTTGAGCAACCGAATCCGGAGATAAAGGACTGGACACTTGTTCTAACGAAGGTGATTGTATCGAAGTAGGAATTTGAATTGAAGCAGCAGTTTCTCCTGTGTTTGCAGATGGCACCGCCATGTTTGAGGTGGATGTAATTGCTTGTTCGATGTTCTTGCGCCAATTTGGGACTCCGTTGTATCGTGGAATAGCTTTATCCAGAAAGGAACGCCACATGGTCAATGTGATACCTTGCATTAGCAGTAGAGAGAAAAGCATAGGCATTGAGCCCGTTACCATTCCCAGGACCATGGTTCAATGGGATCTGAACTAAGATGGTCACAGTAACAATATTGCACAAAACGTTAATTTACCTTTAGAAAGTTAATTGGTCCAAAAAAGAATTACTCCATCGGGTGTTAGTTGTGGTAGACATGCCCAACTACTTCAAAGTGAAACTCACTCACAACATTTGCCTATAACGATGATCATCGGTAGCGTTCAAGCAATACTAAGTTGATTTGGAAGGTGCAAGGTGGCATTTGTATTAATGTGCGGTCCTTAGAGACAATTCCTCCATATTGATTGATCAGGACTCGTTTCTCTTTGCCGATTGTTCTCATCACAGTGCGTTTGCTGGTCGATAGCCAATTAAGTCAATAATAGCAAGCAATTAATTGAAATTAGAAAAGTATACAAACACAGTGCCACAGATCGATCACTAACCATGCATGGGACAAACTCTATTGCACATCTGCAATGAAGACGGTTGCGTGATTGAAGCTCTCACAGGGAAAACAACGAGGGCGCCACTATGACACCACCCTAATGAGTGCTCTTTGGTGTCCAGGTGCAGTGGTGTGTGGTCGGTCGGACTGGAGAAAGGACCATCGCTGATGATCACCGATCACCTCTGACAGTATGTTATTAATTACCAGCATAACTCGGTGGCATAATTACATGACCGGTGGACTTGCGTGAAATCGAAATCGTTGTGCTTGTTGTTTGCTTTTGCATTTGGAGAAATTTGGTTTCGTTTGGTTTCTTACATTATAACCGATCGAGTGCATAATTATCATTATAATGAACGACATAACCGACAATTACTCGATCGGTTTACCTTATCCCGGTGTGATCGATCCTCTTTTAGAAAGAATCGTTCGATATGACCCCATTAAGTGCCTCAGGCCGACAACTTGTATCAGGAAAACAAAATACATATTGTTTGGTCAGCAAGGTTTAATGTGCTTGTGCACATTATTATTGTTCATTTGTTTACAAATTAAAAAATTACATTTCAACTTATTCTTAACTTTCCCGCTGTTCCACTTCAAATGATATCAAATCAGCCAATCGGAAAATTTTTCGCAAATTTGTAAACATTTATGTAAACTTTCCGTAAGTGTTTACTTGCTTCGTTCAATGACTTTCTGTGATCAAGCTTGTTGGTCGGAATGCATCGACTCTGCTAAGGATTGTCCACCAAGTCACTTTTAGTAAGTTTGTTGTTGAGTAGATTGTCTTGTTTCTCAGCGCTCTAGCCAAAATGAGTTCTACTGTCTCCAAAGCATGGAAGGTTGGTTGATTTGTTTAGTCGATAAAATATCTATAACATTAGTTAATTTGGGCGTTTGTTTTTTAGATTATCAAGCCCCACGTCCCTATGATTCAATTCAAAAAAGGAGGTAAACAATTTTAAAGAATGAGTTTTGTAAGAATTCAAAATTTAATATTTTGTTTGTTTTTAGGTCACATTCATGAAGTGACTTCAAAAATTACCTCTGCCAACTCAACTGCAACCGGAAAAAACTCACCTCTAAGCATTGCTGAGTCAGTGTTACCGAAAAAATATTTTCGAAAACCGATTAGTCAAATTGAGATACAAACCATCGAGGTATAATCTTGATCTTGATAAAATAGCTTTTTCTTATTTTAATGTTTCTTATTTTAGCTTGGCGGGGTTCAAACTTTATGACCGGCATTATAGAAATTAGTTGATTTATGATGATAAACTAAGTGATTCCTTTAGATGTTTATATACAAAGCAATGCCATCTTATTGGCATAAAAGCCTTTAATAAATATGATATAATTATAAAATTCATAAATAATAACATATTAAACATAGATTTAAAACTTATTCCATTATATATTAAGCGTTCCGATAGAAGCCATTTGGAAGCCTTTGGCAACATGTGCTGGATGGGTAGCCATTACTTTAATTGGAAAATCCCAGGTCATAATTTGCACGTTCAATAGTCTCGGTGCAACTTGTTGGATTCCATCTTCACTGTGGCTATATATCACCGGACTTGCTTGTTCACTGTTTTGACTTATTACAAAGCGAAAATGTAACTTCCATTCAAGACATACTGAAATGAAATCCTAAATTAGCTATTCAAAGATAATAAGTATTAAAATTTACCTAAATCGTTTTCAAAAGAAGGAGTTGCTGTGAGAGGAATTGTAAGCACCATTTGCGAATGAGTTGTATTAAAAGTGTACTCCTGACACTTCGTGTGATTCACTATATGAGATGTGTTTGACTTCGAGCCTATTCGATACTGTTCAGCAATTGTTTCTTCGCTTTGAAGTGCAACCGAAAATCTCACACAAGGAATTGTCCCTTCAGCGAAATTGAAAAGCCCAATAATGTCCTCACCAAGTCTGTAGACAGTTTTGAATATAAAAAATTTAGCTACTCTTCCAAATGAATTGGTGATATTAAAACTATGAGGAGTTCGATGGCAAGTTTGGTATTCAATTCTGTGAAGAGCAAGGTCTAAAGGAGAACTATCATCTTTTGATTCATCATCCGTGTTGAATGACGAGTTTGGTGAGTAAAGTTCCTTTTGACTGTTATCAAAACCGTTTCTGAGTTCTGTAGAATGGTCGCCATTATTGTATTTGTTCTCTTTGTTCGAATGATCAATAGTCAAAATACGAATGGGAATCTTTAGAAGATGTATTGGAGAACCAATCCGTTGTGCTCCAATGCTGAGTTTGTAATGATACTTAAGACGAGGACTCGAATAAGAAGGATTCAAATGAGAAGGTAGCGTCTCGGTGTAGATAAAGGTCTGACACTCGTTGGGAGCCAATTGAAGATCACAAAACAAAATCTTCGGATCAGAACAGTACACAATGATGCCCTTCTCAGCACGAAGCAAACATTCATGGAAAGAAGTATCATTGGATGCGTATGTTTCCAAAGCTATGGAGGACCGCTTTCCTTTAGAAAATCCATTTACACGAACACTGCCTCCATGAGTCCCGATAATTTGATCAGAATTGACTTGCTGCTCGTCCGTTAGACAAAAACAATGCAATTGCACATTGGCCCAACACAAACGTTCCACTGGCTGGCTATAGTACAGTGACAAATAATATTGATTAGTGTTTTGATTAATGCTATCTTCATTTACCTTGAATTTGAAATTTGATCACTTTTGCTTGATGAGTCATTAGAATTGTTTTCTGGCTCGTTGTTTGGCTGGAGAGGAATGTTACGAAGAGTAATTAAACATTGTATGGTTTCTTCACTGAAATACACAGGTCCTCGAAGGAGTTTTGCTTGAATTTCGATCATTATCGCCAAAGTAAGGAAATGGCTCTGCTCAAATGGCAATGTTTAAGTCAAATCAATTTCATCCTTGGTCACACAACTTGGCGTCTTGTTTTCCAGGACGAGTCGAGGTTTCGTTTTGACTCAAAACTTGTTTTGACATACGTAAACAAGTAAACACAGCCGAATAGTTACGTCATATGTGGTCGTTTAGTTTGGCTGAAATGCACTGCACGCTTGTTAGCCGATTGGACAGTGTTGAATGTAAATTATTTATTTACTAAATATCGATTGTTAATCGTCTTAATATTGTCACTTGTCTTTATTTGGACTATATTTCATTGACTGTTCTACTTTAAGGTATGTTGGATTTCTAATCTAATATAAAGTAAGTGTTTTGACAATTTAAAAAAGGTCGGCAAGATGGAGCAAGATGTTCGGTGTCCCAACTGCGGTACAACCAAGTATGCAAATGTCAATTTGAAAATGATGGTTAACGTCTGTGGACATGCACTCTGTGAGTCCTGTGTTGAGCAATTATTTGTCAAGGGTGCCGCCAAATGTCCTACTTGTGAGGTGGTCCTGAAAAAGTTTGCATTTCGCATTCAACTCTACGATAATGAATATGTTGAGAAAGATCTCGAAATTAGACGACGTCTTCTCAAAGAGATCAATCTGAAAGAAAATGATTTTGAATCTCTCAGAGAATACAATGATTATCTTGAAATGTTTGAAACATTTGTTTACAATTTGGCGAATGACATTGACATTGCCGAGACTACCAAAAAAATTGATCAATTCAAAAGTAAACATTCTGTTAAATTAAAGAACAAAAAACGCAACAAAATGTCTAAGGATTTGGAGTTTATTGAACAATTACTTGAAGAAGAAAAAGAAATAAAAAATACAAGAAGTCTCAATATGCCAAATGAGAATATAATGTCAGCCCAGAAAATAGCCGCACGAAAAGAACATCTCCTGGACGATTTACTTTCGTCGGACTTGCCGGCTGAATTAATAGTTCAAAGTTATCAAAAACAAGCAGAAAAAGAAATTGCGGATTTCAACGAATCAGAAACAAAACGTCAACAACAAATTGCCGCTGCACTTGCTGCCAAGCGTCAACAAAAGCTCAAGTTTTCTACTGGAATTCGCTTTGCTTCTGGTTCCAATGTATTTGACGACGATGGTAGAGATACCGAAGCAGCTCTTTATGTTTACAAACCTGTTGCAATTTCAAATGTTGGCCCACCATGTCCTACTCCTCGGACTATCATTTCAAGTCATTATTTGACACACATTCGTCCGCCAAGTCAAACCGATGTTGCTGGTGGATTCTCTGCGTTGTATCCTTGTCAACGGGCTTTACAAGAGGCAATTATGGACCTTACATTTTTGCCTCATCATAGGAGCTAATTTTTCCATTGTAAATTCTGTGATTACAGTATAAATACTTTATTGAAGATAACATTGTATTAGTATAAAACTTTATCAATTTAAATTTACCTAGCACAATTTACTGGGAAAAAGTGCCACCGTGTAGTATGAGAAATGAGTCGCGCTTAATGTTGAACAACGATTGGCTTTTGGTCAACTTGGGACTGAACTTAATTCGAGATCGTTTCTTCTCTCGCTCAAAATCGTGAAGATTGATCCTTCCGTCTGTAAAACGAAATATTTTAGGCCATGGACCAAACTCGTTATCAAATTCATTTGGCGGTCCTATTTCGTTGCTGAAAAGTGGTGGGCCGATTTCTGGTTTGTGCATTGGTAAATTGCCGTTTATCAAACGTCGTTCCAACAAGTTAGGAGCGTCTAGATCTCCAAGGTCTGAATCGATTTGATTTATCGGTGGCAACATGTGCGGGTTTGAATGTGGACCTGGTTGTGCTTGTTCGAAAGGACCTAACTTAGCCTTGTTTAGAGGAAGAGAGAAACCCTCTGGAGACAAATGTGCGTTCGAGTTACCGAATTCTGAGAGAAACTTGTCGAAAAAGAGAGGCATTATCTGTGAAATGGGTTGTCCTTGTGGGCCACCGATGGGAGAAGCTTGATCGAATTGGCCATTCTGTTGATTGGGTACTACTGGCTTGCGTGATTTAAAGTTCTTTGGACTGTTTCGAGGTCCGATCGGCATTGGTGAAGGACCGATGTCGTCCAGGTCGAGATCATTCATCGAAATATCATCCATCAAATATCCCATGCGAAAGGGATCGTTTGGCCCAAAGTTAGAAGTTGGTTTGCTTTGTTGGTGTAGCTCCTTGTTAGCTCCATGATTTGAGTTTGGTTCATTAGAAAGGTCTCCAAAACGTCGTTTAAACTCGTGTTTTGCATGGGCCACTGAGTTATCCATTCGTTTATCAATTGACCTTTCTTTATTTTGAAGACTAGAATTAGGCTTAGTAAGCACGAATCCCTCCTCATTGCTCATCAAAGGCAATCTCTTCTTGAAAATGTCTCCAGAAGAGTTCGGCCGGGAATGGTCGCTGAGGCGTTTCAGTTCGACCACTGGTAGAGACCAGTTTGACTGATCTAGTAAATGTGCTTTGCTTCGGTTAACCTTGCCAAGCACTACTTGTTTCTCATTCTCTTGAAGTTTTCGCTGTCTGCGGAAAAAAGGCCTCAGAATGTGATCTCCCACAATTGAGGAAAGATCTACCGAGGTGTCGTTTATCATTGACAGATCAGCCGACAAACTGTGCGAGGAAATACTATTATCGGCTAAGTCATTGGGTCTGATCATTTCGATACGGTTAAGGTCTGATCGCTTTGGCAATATATCACGGTTGACCAAGGGCACGGATTGGCCTCGTGGTGCGAGATCAGAGATAGATTCCTGGTTCAGGTGATTGGAGGCTAACTGGGTCACAGTAGACTTGGGCATTTCTAATGGTACAAATTGCGATGAATGTGAATGAGGGCCTAACTTGCGAATTTGGTAGTGATTGAATGTGCCTCTCGAATGTTCACTTCCTATGCGTCCATTGTTATGAAACGAGTCTTCTCGACGATTGGTTTGCATTTGTTGGTGCGACTGATCAGGTAGAATACGTATGAAGCGACTCGATCCATCACTGGCAGGCATCACTACACTGGCACTGGCTTGTTGGTCAGTCTCGTTGTAGTGGTTAGTTAGCACATCGACGCTGTCCTCGAACACAAGGTCATCGTTGAGAGTGCTAAATTGCTTCAGGTTGGGTGACATTGGATTTCTCGTTAACGACTCGCTGGGTGGTGAGATTTGTGATGGGGCCGACAATAAGCGCGAACCAAATTTGTCTCCGGTGCTAAAACCGACCTTTGTGGCCAAACTGTAGCCAGACACTGAAGAACTCGAGTGAAGGAAGACGATGCTTATGAAGAAGAGAATCCAGAAATGCGTCAAATGCAGGCATTGAGTGTAACACGTAGATGCTGTTTGTCCGTGGCGATGGCAATGAAGATGATCAGCTCGAGGTTGTCGCCGTTCCAATGGATATGTGAAGAAGCTCTGTGAAGAGACATATTAGTGATCATTCTGCACTGCAATGAAACACTTGACTAATTGTTCTCATTGTGAGGACTGCTAATGGTGGGAAATGCATAAAGAAATGCGATGACAACTAGACACGACGAGACAGTGTTGCAGTGACAACACAACTGCATAAGCATTACGTGCTCCACAAGTTTAATTGAATCAAATGACTGCAGGATACACTGACCAACTGAGCAATTAGGCCGAGTAGAGCACTTTTCTCAATTACTGCCAATCATCGACCACTAAGCCACTGATGTCCATTGGAGGACGGATGAAAGTGCACTCGCGTGCTAATAAACAGGCATCGAACTAATTAATGGTGCTAATTACCGTTCAGTTGGTGCTGTCCGTGACAGTGGTTGGCCAGTCTTATACTTTGAAATCTCGTGGCATTCGCTCATGTTGGCTCGTGGTCAACTAACGTTAGCGCGTGTGTGGCCAATTATCGTATTGGAGTGTGCATTCGACTGTACATTACGAGAAATAACGGTGAGTGTGGCACAGTGTCTGACCAGACAATCGCCATTGTGGCTATATTTGCATAGCTCGGTATTGTCTGCCCAGGACATGATGTAATTGCAATAACGTGACTTACATTGCTGCCAGTTGCCATCAAGTCAGAAGTGAGTGAATGAGTGAGACTGGCAAGAGAGTAGAGCATTTTCGAATTAATCGAAACATCCCCGGTAGGCCAGGGAGGAAACAATCCTCTCAGGATTGACTGCTCTGGAGGCCTGTCCTCGTCGATCATGACGCTAACAAGTGTTTATTTAGTCACCGTTCGATCCGATCCTGAGAGCCATTCTCTTGGCAGTACAACGCGAATCGTCCTTACTCGGGCGACATTAATCTTCTCGGTGTGATTGTTGTGGCCTCTCATTGGTTTATTTATGGCAACTATTCTCAACTGACTT
Organism: Rhizoglyphus robini; assembly: GCA_023373905.1. Taxonomy (NCBI): domain Eukaryota; kingdom Metazoa; phylum Arthropoda; class Arachnida; order Sarcoptiformes; family Acaridae; genus Rhizoglyphus; species Rhizoglyphus robini. The sequence goes on along the minus strand of JAKIJQ010000001.1, from coordinate 2,756,584 downwards.
AAAGCAACGTGACCTAAACCTGAGACAATCGAGGTGCGAGCACGACTCGCACTGTACATCCTAAGATGGCAATCTCAATGATTCGAATATTCTGACAGCCTCTTTTGGTGGCGCAGTAGAACAAAGGGTACGGACGATCTGTGTAATTAAAGTGCAAGTGCCAAATTAGCTCGCCTTCTTGTCTCCAGACAATGGACGTGCTCATTAGGCCTGAACTGTTCGTCTGTCTGTAGTAGTGTGCCTTCACTTTTCAAACTGCACATTTCATGACTATAGAAAGTGGAAAATGTATGTGTTCAAACGCGGAACAGATCTGACACTTTGACCATTTGGGTCATTTCGATCATCATTCTTGGCTAGGTGCAACTATGATCACTCGAGTTGTCTCGAGTGGTGAAACCAAGCATCACATCTCGGCGATCTCGCAATGGCGAGTTTGTAAATGCAAATGGACGGTCTGATGAATGCGCATTGACAATCGAACAAATGCTGGCCAAGGAGAGTGCCGCCAAAGAAATGGATCTCGGTTCCAACTGCACAATGTAACTCTTGCATCATACAACTGGAGCAGTTCGATTTGCATGACCTCTCAGTGCAATTTCCAATGCTTCACGCGGCCATTGATTCCCCAGTATCGATCACGATTGCTGGGAAACGAACAGTGAAAGTGAGCCTTATGGGAACGACAGTGAACAATGGCGCATTTGCCAGTGCCGCAAGACGATATGGTCCGTTAAGGTGTTCCACTTTGTTGGACTGGCGAGTGTTGGCAAGTGACGGCACGGAACTGACCACCGATGGCACTTATCGCAATGAGTAGTCACTATCGCATCTATCCCACCGAGCCTTGCCCAGCACATCAGTAGCTCTGTTTGCCATTCTAAGGCTGTGCCCTCAGTGAGTGGTAATCTCGATTCGAGCAAGGCGTTATCAATTACGAGCACCATTATAATCGCTAAATGTCTTTCATCTGCTTGGTTGGCTTTAGTTTGCGCTCTTCCCGTTGCGGACACCGTTCGGCTCGCTAAACGGATCGGTATTGTTTGCCTTCAATCGCGGGTCTGTCAGCACGATCAAAGGCGAGTGCTGATGCACAATTTCACCGAGCCTGACACACTCACAGTCTACGCGTGCAAATGCTTCAACCGAACGTCGGTAGTGGCTACAAGCCAGCTAATTCTTAGCACTCGCAAGACAAATTGGTCATCTTACCAATGCATTGTGTGTGTGTGTGTGTGTGTGTCATTACGGCCACATTTGGACAACACTCGAGCTCACAATCGAGCGAAGGCATGAGTTTATTGAGGCAAAGCATTCAACACAATCGTCTTCTCATTTGCCTCTCACCTGCTACTACATAGGGCAGTAGTATATGTGTGCCATTTCAAGCATCGGTACTAGCGAGATTCGGGGCTTAGTCTTATAACTGGTGCGCTTGTCTAGTTGGTCATTTTCGAATCGGTGCAAGATAATCAGACATCAGATTGTCTGTTAATGATTACTCGATTATGTCTCTGATCAACTGGTGATGATGCCTCAAAATGAACTGAAAATACAACAGGCACAGACCTGTTCTGCTAAGGCATTGGTCTATTTGAAGACACTTGTCAACTGCACATTTGACACAGCGACAAAGTGACTCAACTTGTGCCAGTACAATTAACATCGAGCAATTATGTGCTCAGTGGGTCAGTCCGTTTGTAGCCAAATTCCGGAAAGTGGTCATTTGTACTCTATAAATAAGCAATGATGGATTACATCGAGCTTAGTCTGAGAACTTTGAATTTACTAGCGGCATTCTGAGTTGCTTTGTAAAACACAAACAGGTGAAGCAGTGTTAGGATAGCATTAATTGAATTGACATTAATTGCCACTCAGCAGAGACAATGCCAATCAAGACATCTTGCTCATTGACGGCACAATTTGAACTGAGCTTGATACATTTGTAACAAACAAGCGAGGAAATTCGCAGCTGTCTAAGCCTCTAAGGAGTGCTTGCCAGTGATTACTGTCATTCATAGAATCAATCAAACCGAGACAAATAAAGCAATTGTCCGCTCAATGACGATCAAATGGCTCTGATTATTAAACACTGTCCCAACTGTTAACTACTAGTTAATAACTAGCTTGCATGCAGTCTCAATGAGAGGACAAACAATGATCGATTAGGGTCGATTAGTGAACAAGGGTTGATAGATAGCATTGGTTGATGCACTAATGTAAACACAACTATGCAAACAAACACTTACTTTAGACGAGTTCTTATCGATATGGCAGTTGCACTTGTCAGTGCGTGCACAATCGCGTTTGTGTTTGTCAGGCAGTGTTCCGATTAGTCGGGGTGTGAAAGCGCCGACCAACCAGTCACCTATATTATTATTGAATAAACGGTCGCCATCGACACATTTGAAGCAGATTGGAGGCATCTTGTTTACAATTGCAGACAGTTATGAGCAAGACAATTATGGCGAGGGCAATGACGACTTCAACAATAGCTTGTCATTCATCTGAGTAGCCATAGTATACGATGACAATGGAAAATGATGCTCGGTGGGACTTGCCAGCAGGTCGACACTCATAACGACAAATTTGGACAAAATGACAATTTGGATGATTTCTGTTTTCGGTGCGAAAGTTATCGATGTTGTCTCAGGATAGTGAACAATGTCGCACAAAGGAATACAAGCGATGTCAACAGTACAAATGTCATAAGACGATGAGGCAATTAGGAAGGACAGTGCCGAGAGTCCAGTGATTCACATACACAAATGGCCATTGTTGCGTGCAGCTTGCTTGTCACATCTCCAATTAGACACACCAAGCACCACCATGATACTTACAATGGCTAAATTTGGCCATTTGAAAAACTAAAGTATACAAATCTATGGGCCATTTCGAAAAATGGCGTGACCAAACGAGTGAGACGAGTGCGGGTCGGTGACAGACTTAGTGACAGGACAAATTAATCAACAAAAATCGATTAGCTTGACGAGTGAAGCGAACGTCGAGTTGTTGTCGTCGAGATGCTCACCACCAGCATAAAGGCTTGAGTGGGCAAGAGATACACGCATCTGATCAAACAGACTTAGGATGAATACAGACTTCAATACTAAATGACCATTGCTGTCCTTGTGACACAAACACAGACACGAGCACACGACAGTGGCCAGTAGAGTAAGTTGGTAATCGATAGTGACCTAACAATGGGCACACTCACATCGATAGATTCTTACAAGTAGTTTATCACACTGGAATGTTCAGCTATAGCGGGCACTGGTTATCTGCTGAAGATTACTGTTCGGTCCAATCGGTGACACTACGAATGGATCGAGACAGTGGAGGACAGACAGACGTCTTCAGTTCGTAATGCGCGGCCATGTCCAAATGGTGATTTGCTCTGCGAATTAGCATTGCTGCCACTCGACTGTCCAAGTGGCTGCCTGCTCTCTCACTTTTGCTTTCAGAGTGTCTTCTGAGACAGTTCTCTCGTCACCGAGTGACCAAGTGACTCACTCGCTCGTGGACTGCATCCTCGAGGAAGCCTCAGTGGGAGAAAGTGAACCCAACACTGCCACAATGGCTCGCCAGTCGATTAGGTGTTGTACTCTGTGGTTAACAAGTAGCCGCTGTAGCAGTGGACTAGTGCGTTTACTTCTTGTTTCCTCCCTCGACGTGAAGATGAGCCATCATAACGCCTAGATGATGCTCGCCGTGATGGCAAAGGTGGAGAGGGCGTCGTGCCATGTAGCGATTCCTCCATTATTCGTCTTCTCCATTCTCCTATGGAGCAAGAGCGCTGCACTCTCTCGTTATCAATCTTCATCTCAGCTTGTAAATATTTGAACCGATGCACTTTATTGCAATTTTCTTCAATTGGAGAATTGACTCGTTCCTAGATAAGTGGATGCAAGCCAAATGATCGAGCGCATTATGTTCAAGACTGTTTAGTGGACTAATTGGAGGAGGATAATTATGGACATAAGACAACTATTGAGCATATGGCAGAATTAACGATTGCGATAAGTGATGTTCGTTTAGATGCTGTTGCCAGTCAGATGTTGGACACATCGCCAACGAACAAAATCGTACTACGGACCGTGTAAAGCACAGTCGAATAAGTGCACTTGTCAGTGAGGACCTATCTGCAGATGCATATGATCACATCAGAGGCGCCACTTGATTTGCATTGATGATGGATGCATCCATAGAACTGTGTATGTTCACACGTAGATTTTCTCTAAGTGCTATTTATTATTTCCATCCGTTAGATTAGCCTATTGGCGTGTTCATTATTCTGCAAGTGGAGTGAATCGTTTGTGGACAGAATAATGTGCCAATAAATTACCACATGGGATGGGCTTTGCCTGTGCTTGCAGTCATTGCACTGACACTAATTAATAAAGCACAGACGCGATCGAATCACTGCATTGGGTCAAACAATTAGATTTTACAGATTGCAGAACGAGGATGGCCCTTCTAATCTCGTTCTATAAATAAATTCACTTCTGCTTTGACTCAATTCTATCGCTCAAATGCAGATCGAATGGCGAGCAACACTGCAGTGTACTGAGCAATTTGTCCAGTCTCTCCACTGCCGCCAAATCGTTCCATTCAAATGCTTATCCACTTAAGGCTTAATTCGGGCATTATCGTTTGCTACTTGCAATGGGGATGCATGGACACAAGATAGGAATGTCTTGTCGTTTGACAGGACACAACACCTTGCCAATCACCAATAGATGACATGTACCACGCTACATTGCCACCAATTAGAGTCAATCCGGCTCGATGGCTTGTCCGTGCATTTCAACGACAATCATCCTTTGAGTGATGTGTCTATAAGTGGACAGTGGACACCTAACCCTAATCGGTCGCTTCACTATCGCACCTTTCTCATTCATGACTCACGATTCCTTGGATGATCATTTGAATCGACTTTTGTTGGTGCTCTCCACATAGAAAAAAATCTTTTAGCATTGTGAAATGGGTCGATGAAATAAAGCGAATGAAATAAATTGTAATGAAATGCCACAGACGGAACTCAATGCTTCAAGACAAAATGTTTACGAGGTTCGGCGGACAAACGACATAATCACGGAAGAAATACTGAAATGAACATTCCACATTACAATTGTAAGGCACTACCTTGTTCCATTAAATTGGATGGTAATTAGCTTAATTACCGCACTCATTACCGAGAGTACTATGAACAATGTAAGTGATGCGTCAAGTGCACCAACAACGGGAATTGGCAGGTTCGCATAATTGATTGAGTACAATCGCTTTCAGTTTGGCGTCAATGATGAGCCAACTTGACTCACATTGTTTGGCTAAGTATCGACAGAATCGATCGAGTTCATTTGCATGTGCGTGTGTGTGTGCGGCAAATGTTAAGTGCTCAGTGTTATCAGTGGCACCACTCAAGTGGCAAACTGGTGCTCGTTATTACGCGGTCATTTTAGAGGTGACCATTGAAGCTATCGAGCATTTACGAGTGAATCAATTCGCTTTAATTACTTCTTTGTTTGTTTGTCTCAATTCAAGCAGTAGAAGTAATTACTAATAACTCGATTCACCTGCAAACATTGTGCTGAGATAGCAGAAAAACTGGTCTAAATCTTCACAATCCATTCACGGAGGCTACAATCGATCTCAATGAATGGGACCGATTTCTGGTCTATAGAACAGGTTGACTGGCCGGCAAACAATTAAGTCATGAGCTGATTGATGTCAGCATGATTTGAACTGAATTGTGCCGAACGGACCAGTCGGGTGTGTCCTCACTTGTGCAGTGGCATCGCAAGTGGACTAATTAATTTATTGTTTGCCCAACGTGCAGTCAAAATATGTCCTGCTGCACTGGCCAATTGGCGCGCACTCATCTCCATTCAGTGCACTCGTGACTGTCTGCCGTGCTACCGAACATCTTAATTGGCTATTAATAAAGCTATCGATTAGTGCCTGTGCACCTTTCACTCGACTAATTCGGACTTTGAATCAGGCCAGCTCGCTTGTTGTCTACTTGTGCACTGGCGTCGAGTCTTCCTCCACCTCGATTGTTCTCCCTGAATTGCACTTATGCTTAATTCAATTAACTGTCAAACAATAAGACAATCTTATCCCTCAATGAGTTATTAATTTATTAGCTAATTTCCAGAGAATTTATTTACTTTCATTGATTGTGCTCGTGTCCATGCTCATTGTGAATGGCATTGCCCAACAGTAATATTCCCGATTCATTCACACAATCGGCAGTGTCGATTCGACACTGACGAGTTTAGACTGGGCTTTGTGTCAAAATGTAATACGAAAGAACAGGTTCAATTTGCACATTGCTCTATGTATTCAGTTAATTATCAAATCAAACCAATATGTTATAGTGTTGATTTGCTCGTTAAATTTGTGGGATATTGGTTTAGATTATTTGGACTCGACATTTTAAAGACATAAATGCAGTTACAAAATAGGTTAAAAAAGAAACAAATATTTTATAAAATTTACTAATTGTTGTTTATTGATTTATGATGTATCAGCAATATTTACATAGCATTGGAGTTTAGTGATTACATAAAAATCTAAATTATCTTATTGTTTGATTATTCGCAAGACTTGTCATTTGGACAGTGAAAAAACCACACCATGTGCTCAAACCTCGCTGTTTGCCGATTATGTTTCATGGAGGATTCCCTCTTTGAATTTACCCAGTTATGATAATTCATAGAACCGAGACATACCGTCAAAATTTCCACAAGACTGCTGCAACTAATAATAATATACTTGACAACCTGAGGATATAAAAGATATTTGCACATAATAAGATTTTTAATGATTGGCTTCTCAATGTGATAAATGTTCATTCAAAAGAATCAACCGAAAATTTAATTTTTAACATATAGTATAGTAGTAGTATTTTATACCACAAATGCATTTAGTGAGAAAAATACTCTCAACTTTTGAACTGAAAAATGACTTCAAGAAAAATCCAGAAATAGAGATAGTCAACCCTACTAAAAGTATAGTTACTTTAGAAGTTAATTTGGCGCGTCTCTTAAATATATATATTTGAACTTGTACTGACATCTATGGAGAGTTTAGTCAATTGCACTCTCAGCTGTGAACTCACTGCATATTGTACACGTCGATCTGATCGGTCTTAAAGTGCTTTAATCTCCCTTATCTTCGAGGTCAAACTTCCTTGGATGTTCTGCAAACAATGACACGGCTATCCTTGACGCAATCCTTGTAATCGATCGATTCTCCCATCGTGGATGCCGATTTTGATTCTTTTTTTAATTCTCGTGTCAATCACATCAAGTCAACTTTATTTACCTTGTGTGGCTTGAACAATGCACGATTGGAGAAAGGCTATTCGAGCACCGATCTCTTATTCCGTTCCTGGATCGAGTTCTTCTCTATTACGACAACAAACTAATTTTGTCACATTTGTGGTCATCACAGGGGCATTTGTGTTGCTCACCCTTTATTCATTTGTGCCAGAATCTCGTTCATCTTATAGCGCACTTGATGAAGAACATGGCCACGAACACTTGAAAAGTTCAGAATGCAAGTGCAACCCCAGCTCATCTTACAATCGCTCATATCCAATCAGTCCAATCGAAACTCTTTCCGATGGCCGTTATAAGTATAAAATCGCTGCAGTTGCCGACCTCGATAAGAAATCTCGAATCGCTAATAAAGGTGACAATTGGTTGTCATATATTTTGCGTGGAAATTTGGTGTTTGACCCGCATATGAGCAAAGTTGAGATCAACTGGAATCTTAAAGAAGAACAGTTAACATCGGAATATGCTGCAGGTGGTCGAGGAATGGAACTCTCAGACTTGGTTGTTTTCAATGGAAAGTTATATACGTGTGATGATCGAACAGGCATTGTTTACGAGATACATGATTCATTGCTTCTTCCTTGGGTTATCTTACGAAACGGAAACGGGCAAAATACACCCAAAGGATTTAAGTGTGAATGGATGCTGGTCAAGGATGAACATCTATATGTTGGTGGCCTTGGCAAAGAATGGACAACCGCCAGTGGAGACGTTGTTCTCAATCACGACCCTCAATGGGTGAAACGAATCTCATCTTCAGGTCAAATTGAACATCTCGACTGGAGATCACAGTATTCTGAGCTAAAACGAGCGGCTGGCATCGATCCACCAGGTTACTTAATTCACGAATCGGCTGTTTGGAGCAACTTATCTAATCGGTATTACTTTTTGCCTCGACGAGCTTCGAAACAAGCATATGATGAATTATTGGACGAACAACGTGGCACCAACATTTTACTGAGCGCTGACAGCAACTTCACAACTGTCAACATGACTGGAGTTGTTGGCCCTCTTGTTAAAACTCATGGCTTCTCTTCAGTCAAACTTCTGCCTTTGCCATCGGTAGTAAAGATTCAACCTGAAGGTTCGGAAATTGGAATCGCACTTAAATCGGAAGAAGACAACGACGTCATTTCCACTTACGTCACCGTGTTCCGTCTTCCTGACGGACATATTCTCTTTCCCGAAACGCAAATCAGTTCCAAGCACAAATACGAAGGTATTGAGTTCGTTTAGTCATTCTCAAATCAAATTAAATCAAGCCAACTGTGCCTTAAATCATTTGCCTTTCATCTGCCATTTAATCACAGGAGCATTATCTCATCTAGTCTCACCAATCACATTTCATTAGGTTAGAAATTTTTAAATTGTCATTCGATACAACTGTGATTGAAATGGAAAATGTATAAATGTTTACAAATGTTTACAAATGTTCCAATTCAATTTGATACTAGAACTTATTCGATTTCGTTCAATGTTTTAGTTCAAAAAATGCATGCTGTGTTTATTGTAGTGGTTGCAATGACAAAGTTTAATGTTTCGTTTACGGCATCACCGAGCTGGCCCGCAGAGGGTCGTATGAGCCACTTAACCAACGCGTCTATCATCGAGTGGTTATTGGTGCTTCTATTCACTTTGCTTGTGCTAACTCTTATCATCGAATGTTGCTGTGTTCCCATGTGCTTCTGTGACGACTATCGACTGTATAACCAGAGCTGGTACCCGTACTACTACAGCCAACGCTATATTCCAGTAGTTTATATGCGCATACTAAACCCAATGCCCAAGTCAACCACCCCTAGCGCTATTATCTCATCACACTCGGTACAAGTGGTTTCTCACAATCAATACCTCGAAAAAGTTTCTAAATTGTCTCCAAGATCAATGAAAAGTGCCGCGAAGGATCCATCTTGTTCGACTAATCAAAGTGATAAAGCTACTCCTCCAAGTTCTGTGTCTGCGCCAAGTGAACATCTCGACAAAGTGCAACTGGAAACCGAACAAAGTTCTGGGTCAACCGGTGGCCGAACGGAACAATCGATAGACACGTCTTGTTACATTGATCCACCTTCCACCAATTAAGGTGAAGCGATCGAAGAACCCGCTTTGGCAAATTGGACACAATATTTTAGGGACGGATCATGAATTGAATTTGAACCACTGGAATAATGGTGCTATCGATTACCTCGTACAGAATTTATTGATATGAGATTCGAGTTAATAAATAGATAATGACTTTGTCCTTGGCCGTTATGGTTTGATTAATAGCACAGGTCTATTTGTAAGAAATGTACTGCAATATCATAATAACAGACTAGCCTTTGATGAACATTATGGCCACCAATGCAGCAACAATGCCTACAATGATCCCAACTCCCACCAGAACGGCAATTTGGAACACAACGGCTGCCTTCGTTGCTGAGTAAGACTGACGGACTCGGTTTTCTAGTTTTCGTAACAAATCCGAAAATAGTAAGTAGACGAAGAGGTAGGCAATCAGAAGCCAGAAGAAGGACGTACTTCTCTTCATACCCGAATTGATGATGTTGGCCACTGCAAAGTAGACTTGTTAAGACAACTTTCAGCAGAAATAAATTTGCTTACATGCCAGCAAGTGGGCTGTGTTTCCGATTATCCAGTGGGCGTAATCGAAGACCCAACGGTTCTTTGAGTCAGGCGCTGGTCGAAGGAAAGAGTTCCCGATTTGTAATGTGGCCAGAATGCCTGCCACCATGCCTATCACAGAGTGAGCACTTGTCTGAATCGAATGTAAATAGATCGTTATCTAACGCAAAAATGCACACAACCTACCTTGTTCCATCCTTTGTACTGCACAAAGATGATTACATACGAGACCACGATGGCCAACCAGCCAATAATCATGAGATAACGATGGAACTGAACAAGTTAGATATAAGAGTCATGTTGGACTATCATTTAATTGTATCCTACCACAAACCAATGCTTCTGTCCGAATAATTTTTGATCGGGCCATAAATCTCGAGTAAATCGAGCCATCAAGATTGCAACAGTCATGCATCCAATCCAACCAAAAATCATCAACGATGCTGCGCAGGAAAGTGTTGTTATAAGACTCAACTGAAGATTGCTCTACTAACCATGCCACCGTACTGCCATCGAACTGCCACTCGGATGAATAGTGCTGTTGCTCTTGAGACTCACCGCTGTACTGCTGCCCACTCGATTTGTATTATGATAATGGATCTTGTTGTTCTCTAAGCAAACAAATTTATATATTGATTGACAACTCATTCTTGACAGCAAGACATACTTGGGTCGAAGGGACCTAAGGCCAGTTGGATATAGAACTTATAGTGCTCAAAGTCGTATAGATTTTCATGGTAGTGGACTTTGGCGGGCTGTTCAATTTGCCATTGACACAGCAACTGACCGTCCTGATAGGAAACCTTCTGGTTACTAAATCCAGTGACATCGGTTTGATTTTGAATTTGTGTGTTGTGACGCTTACTGTATTCGTTGAACGAGTACTGAACTACACTTTTCTTTAGCTCAGAAGAATAGAAGCATTGCACAACTATGCCTGACATGATCTGATCAAAGGGCGTTAGTGAGAGTGACTAACTTTAATGGCAGTCTCACCGAATTGTTTGTAAAGCTCACCGCGATATACTTGTCCTGTGTAATGGACGGAGCTATTATTTGCATATGAAAAACTGATTTCTGGTCATATTGAGAACGGAATAGAATTTGGCAGTCTGTTTTAGTCACACAGTTATCGGGATATCCAAAACATAGAGAACTTTGATTGATGCACGACTGGTACATGGATGATGGGGTGTAAAGTGGATCTGTGTCAAGACTGGTCTTTAGACATTTCACTTATATTTCAAGAGCCTACCTGTAGCTGCTTTGGCGGGTAGTATTAAGTGACAAATTTGCACCAACACGGTCAGTGCCAAATGTGTTCGAAAGTACATTCTTGATGGCTAATGAAGAGACGAGTTCATTATTACTTATACTCCTTGCATTAGCAGTAGCTATTGCTTTGGTCTATGCCAATTGACAACTGCTAATTGGGACACAATAATTGAACATTGCTGAGTACTTCTTTGATTATAAACTCAGCAGCCAATTAGACCCAACGATGAATGAATTTGTTGTCAACTCTCGGATTTGGGATTCAGTCTGCCAGCAGAGACGACATTTCACAGGCAGGACTGAACCACAAACCAAGAGACGAGAACAGAATGCAACCGAAATACAGTTTAAGTGACCGCTAGTCAGCTAGTTGACAATGGAATTGTCAATGCTCAAGGGCAGACAAGGTGAACACTTACCTAGGTGAGGTGTAATTATAAATGGCCAATTGGTTTGATAGTCACGGAGACTGATTATTTGCTCAAGTGAACAGAAGAAGGTCCGAATAATGATTGAGGCCCATCGCCTCTGACCAGACTTATAAAGCAATTGGACCACGTTATCTCTCATTGTCGAGAATCGAGTGAGGCAACACAAATGCCAATGCAAGTTGGTGACTGTTGGTCGAGTGCACCAGCATCATCACTTATTAGTTATTAATTAGGAGCGATTGGCACCAAATTTATCGCACTCGTGCTTCATCGTCCTTTTCCACAGACGATCATCCATTCGATCAGTTCATTCCACCGAACGTTTGGCGATCGTTTGGCCGTGCTGAGACGCCCAATTGGCTGCAAACTATTTGTGGAGACATTCGGGACGTGACTTGACTCAAGGTGGCCACTTTGACATCGCACAATCGCCGTTTTGGTGGTGATGGTGAAGCTGCTGGTGATGCTGTCGATGACTCGATGTGAGTGTGGATGATGCTGTCGATGCATGCCATGGCGGATACTGGCTGCTGATAAGACCTGTACAATGGCACTATCACTTAAGAGATTTGTGCTTGCATCGACAAAGCCACTCAACTGCGATTTGCACTGGCTCCAAAGTACTCGTCCGCTCGCCAGCAACTGCATTTCTCCCCAATCGTCGATGTTACCATTACGCACCGCTTCAATTGCATAACGAAGCATTGGTATCAACTCGATTAGGTCTCGATTGAGGCACATATTTCAATCGCGATTGTGCAAAGCAGCTTATGAATCAACAGTGCACGATCAGATCACACATAGGACAGAGGTCAGCCATACACTGGCATTTATTGGTATTATATTGAAAAAAACATTTATTCGTCCATTTGATGATTTGCAAGTTACAATTCAAATGTGAATTAATATTTTGTGTTTTGAATTTGTGAATTGGATTTATTTCTTTGTGATTGTATTGATTTGGCTTTGAGTTCACTCACGAAGAATGGATTTCCATTGAAAGGAGTAATTGCTTGGTTACTACCTATAGTGCATTATTGTGCCAGATTGGGTCATCTTTCCAGTTGGGAAATAGTTAATGTAATTCATTGTGTCAATTGTACTTTGCAATTGTCCTGTTAAAGTATACAATTGCCGTAACTGGACTGTTTGCAAACAATTAATTAATTAATTGCAACGCATACGAACTTGCAAAGCTCTTGTCATGAGAGTGCCCGTTATCGGATTGTGCTCATGCCTGCTTCTAGTGATTGGTCAACAATTGCTCATTCGCACTTGTGAATTAATGAGCAATTTATTTGAGCAATATCGATTGGCTTAGTTTTGTAATATACAAATTGGTGTAAGTCAAGTTGTTGAATCGATTTGAGCACGCAACTTTGGTCCGATAGAGAAATCACTCCTGATCACAGTGACAGCGAACGAGTGAGAAATAGAGTGATAAATAATTAATAAATAATAGCTGTTGGCGTGCAATAGGCATTTAATTGAATTGAGCTATTGACTCAGTTCAACTCGAGAACCGTCGGCTCGCTGGATGGAGCAGGAGAGTGCAACTCGAATTTGAGTTGGCAGCGCAGATTGAGGCTGTTGCGAAGACTTGTGCCGAGTTGAATCACTTGGCTGAATTCGCTGCAGGAACGAGTCCACAGGGACACTCGGAGCTTTGACGGCTTTATGTTGAGAATGAGGCCCACGATGAGGTGGCTTAATGGACCAAGTGAGCCACTAAGCACGGTCTGCAGACATTGAGTCCAGTAGTTGCTCTTGAGCAGACAGTCCCGACGACTGCTTTCATTGCGATTGTAGGATACGTCGAAGTACCAACGACCACCACCCACATTCGACTTATCTTCCCACTTGGGCTCGATCTTGTCCTGGAAGATCATTAAATTCTTCAGGTTGATGTCCTCGAACATGTCGTAAACCTTCGAGTAGACCGACCAGAACTGTCGTCCAGTACGAGCAGGCGCGTCTAACTTTTTTACGTCCCAGTCGCTGCCCGAGATTGATTCGTCCAGAATCCAGATTTGCCACGGATCAGCCAGTTCGAAGTCCTTGTTTTTGGCAAGCAAATCTGCACTTGGCGACAATTGATTACCACTTGGGTCAATATCCTCTAGGCCATCATTCTGCTCGTTGACCATAATCTGGCTTGGAATGAAGTAAAAAGGCAACTGTTTGCGCAAGATAAGGGTGAAGCTTGGGTGATGCTTTGCCTTGGATGACTTCAAGTCGACACCAGTCTTGGTGCCATAGTCCGCTTGATCAGCCAACTCGTCTATAAGACCAAAAAGTGGTTTGGCTTGAACAGCGTTGCTATTGGAGTGACTCATCTTGCAGAGACAAAGTCCGGTCAGATGGGAAATAACCAATCGAACTCTAACAAAATAAAAATAATTTTCTAACTTGGCTGGCCAAAGTAGTGGCTGTATTTGCAGAGAGTAGAATGCATTGTTGATTAATGTGACTGTTACTTAACAAGGTCCACTGATGTAATGCAATTGAGTCGAACTCACCGAGACCGCTGAGGAGCTGCAACATGCGAACAGATGCGAACAGATCGAGTATGCAGTGCAAATAAGTGTCAATTTTAATTTAGCCCAATTCGGAAGGCAATCCAGGCAATCGGACTTAAATGGCACGCTCAATTTGCAATTAGTTTCCATTCTGGTGCATCGAGGCAATGCATCGCTTTGTGAGGCATTGTTTTGCTTTGTTTGCATAACGTCCTAACGCACTGAGATGCAAAGGCGCTCAATTGGACTATATCCTTTTCAATTAGCGATTCCTCCTGTCTCGGGTCGCATCGATTGCAGCAAGTGTTCGCTTGTCCCATCTTGTCTCCATCAGAGGCATTGTGTAGCTCAGTGCCACAGTGGCATAGTGCACTGTCCAATTGGAATTAATTCACTACCGAAGTGTCACTTTTGACAATCGTCATTCGGCCGTTGTCGAGTGGCAAGTGGTGGGGGAAGTGAGCACATCGACTGGGACTGATCTCGGTTGGCCAACTGCCATCGCCAATGGGATGCAGCCAGCAGACCGCCACTGTCAGCGCTAATGAAACTGTCACCAAGAGTGACAAATTCAAATTCGTGACAGGCTAACACGTAACGCCACCAGCGACTACCAACCAAGGCTTGCCTGTGGCTAGCTCGTAGCAGTGCCCGGCGCGCATGACCAGCTTCTATTCTGCAATAATTAGTATGTCTCTAGTCTCGAGCCCGAAGCATACCACAATCGTTCCACCTTTGAGACAGCGAGAAAGCACCAAGATATAAATAGAGCCCGAAGTGTCTAATCTTGCTGACACACATTCTGGCCACAGTCGACATCACAGCTCGGTGCGAACACTCACGTTCGAACATTGCTCCTCTCACCTTGACCAAGACCGCAACAAGCTCCTCTCCTTCTCACAGGTAAGTGGACAGATGAGGCGATTTATTGAGTAGAGTGTCACTTTCGCAATCGATCTGCAGTTTTGCTTTCTTTCGGCTTTCACCAACCTAGAAGTCATCTGTCTACTCGACAGCTCATTCGTCTGTTCGTTATCTAATCGCACCCACTCGACCTGTTTCAGTTTAAGTCTATTTGCTAATGTTATAGATTTTTATTTACAAAAGTATTTATTTGCATTTAACTGACTTTGTCAGATATTTTGCTTCAAATATGAGAATGTATTGATCTTTCAACCAAAGAGATTATATATTATATCGAGACGAACCAGCAAAAGTTTCCTATTTGTCAGCCGAAGGTCCTAAGCATCTGTTCAATTTATCCAGTTACTGTGACCATCTGCAAAATCGCTTCTGTGCGGTCTTTATATTCGGTTTGCGGATTTGAATCGACTAGTGTAAACAGTCATGTTAAAATCATTTAAAATAGAAAATTTTGTCTCAATGAGCAATCTTTAGTGATCGATGACTTTATCGAACATATCGCACTTATACCGCTTCTTCCTTTGAGACAACCAATTGACAATGAATTAGCTTGGCTTAGTGAAATTAGCAATAAGGACGTGCTCGAACAAAAATAGCATCGAATGATCAATCAATTGAGGCTGTTGAAGCGGTTGATCTAAACAAAGCGCAAAAGTTTCGCGTCTTTAAGTAAACTGTGAAGTACCTTTTGAGACCATTCTCCTTGGCCACGCACACTTATCTGTTGGATAACTAATGGTACTCTAATTGGCCTATCGGCGGCTTTTCCAGAAAGACACTTGAAGCGCCAATGTGGAAGCACACAAACTCTTCTATGGATGGGTCGAGTCTGGAGAGCAATCGGTTTGCATTGTAGTGTCTCGAGACTTTCCTTTCCACTCCTCTTGCAACCGTTTTGGCGCATTTGTCTTACCGTTGTTATTTGTCATTTCTGTCTATATATGATCGAAAATATGTTTGAACTCGGTCGGGTCTCGATTTGAGTAATTGATTTTTGACCACTGCTTCGCACTCATCATATCTATAATGTGCTAATAATCGAATTCTATCTTGGCCACAGCAGCAATTTGCAAGACACTTATTTTGGCGACTTACTTGCCAGCGGTCTGCATTTGCATTCAATTGAGTTCAATCAAAAAGCCGATGATGAGTCTTACTACACGAGAGAAGGAAATCGTTGTGAACACTTGGTCTATGGCCACCAAAGACATCAACGCAACTGGCCTGGCACTGTTCAAACAGTAAGTGAAACAACTTCGACCTATGTTACAATGTGCCATGTTTAACGCTTTTCTGTAGATTCTTCGAGGACAACCCCACTTACCAAAGCTACTTTCCTTTTCGTAATGTGGACAACTGGGAGGAATTGAGCAAAGACAAACGACTAAAGGCACACGCCGCCAACGTGATGTACTACCTCTCGATGATGATACAAAATATTGACGACACCGAGGTATTTATCGAAATGGTGGAGAAGATTGCCCGAAGTCATATTAGACGAAAGCTCTCGGTGGAACACTTCGAAAACCTGAAGAAGACTTTGGTAAAAGTGCTCGTGCATGCCTTGGGCGATTCGGTCATGAACGAAGAGGCTATCACAGCGTGGGCCAAGGCGTACGCGGCAATTACCTCCACTATCGACCAACAAGAACAACAAAAACAGTGACCAACAGGTATTGGTATCCTGAATGGAGTGCCAATGCGAGCCTAATGTACATTGTACTTTGTACATACAACCAATCAGTCTATAGACTATAGCCACATTTAGTCTCATCCTTCTGTATTTAGTCTAATTTGAACTTAATCGAATACTACTTACAATTTCAAATTAAAAGTCAATACGCAATTTGAAGTGGTCATTAAACGGACTTTATTAGAAAGGCGAACTCATATTTGCAATAGAGGCAATTATAAACGAAGCAAACCAAAAAGTAACCTAAAGAGAATAAATTTTTCCAAAAGTTAGAGCACAGATTAGCAAAGTAAATTGGCTATTTCAGCTAACAAGTAAGTTGTAAGAGGCTACTTCAGTTTGTTTCATGTCAACACTGCTAATTGTGAATAGAGTGTCTGGGTAAATTGGCTCATCGTACAAACAGTACAAATCGATCAAGTAAGTCATAGCAAAAGCAATACAAGCAATGTATAATATATCAATTAATGGGTAAATACTTCAAAACAAGTAAACAGCAATGGATTAGTGTAAAATTTGGCCCAACCCAATCATTAGACAGGCAAAGTATTCCGTCTCATCCTTTGGTAGTCATTCTCTCGTTGCAAGCTATGAGTAATGCTCCTGGTTTGACCACGGTTAGACTTTGGTCCAAAGAAACAGGAAAACATAAAAAATAAAGCCAATAGAAAAATATGAAATGTAAATGTCAAAAGTAAATTTCTCATTCTGATCGAGAGTGGATCTAACATTGTAGGAGAAATTGCATATAGACTCTATATTATAGAGAGCATATGGTTTGAAGAGATGCCACGAGATGCCGACTAAAGCGACTAATTGTGCACTTTCAAAGCACTTTGATGGCTTCCAACGTTCATGCATGTCTACGAAATGATGCAGTTGGAGTTCTTGAAACCGTTTCGCAATCGAAACTCGAGTTCCGAGTCAGTCATTGAACTTTTGCGCGAATCGATGTCTAAACTGTTGCTGCTTCCATGAAAGTCTTCAGCAAAGAAAAGTTTCTCCGAAGATGAAATCGATGATCGACTAGGCGAGATGTCTGGCTCGGACGAGTTATCACTCTCCGAGTCGTTGCCTTTCTCCATCTGTTTCTCCATTTGAATCTTTTGACGTATCAACTGAGTGAAAATTCGGATAACGTTGTCGTTGGTTTTTGCAGAGCACTCCACGTGGCCAAATTCCCAGTCAATGCTAATTATCGAATCAGCCAAGTTTGTGTCGATAACTCTCGAGTCTACCAAATCTAGTGAATACATTGATGAATAACAATGTGGTAAGCAATCGAAAGAAATACCTGCTTTGTTGGCAACCACCACCACCGGTGGAACGTTGTCTCCACGCAATTCATAAATGAGATCCTTCAGACGAATGATTTCTTCATAAGAATCCTGGTCGTCCACTGCATACACCAAGAGAAAAGCATCGGCCGAACGAATTGCCAAATCGCGCATTGCTGCAACGAATTAAATGAATTACAATGTCCCAACAAATAAGTTATCATATATAGCAAATGTCTCGATGGCCCAATTGTAAGTAAAGTCATTGACACGTTAAGTGGTTACACTAGATCTTTCCTTATGCTTTTAATATTTCTCACTGTAACAGATCTGGAGAATTTATTAGGTTATTTTTTACACTCCTCAACATCACATTTCCATTAGACCAGTTTTGTTTGATCAAAAAGATCTAGAGCTAGAGTCTAGATATGTGTTTTCACAAATGGTCTACTGGTCATTAAGAGGCCATGCCATTTGCAAATGGGAGCAATCAAGTAATTGCGCGACATCAACATCTAATACATTAGACTCACCTGGAAATGGATAACTTCCCGAAGTGTCAAGTAAGTCAAGTAGAAGTGTCAGGTCGGTATTCCGCATTTTGTACTCAACCTGATACATCTCCTCCACTGTGGGCACATGGTTCTCCTCGAAAGTGCTCTCCGAAAGTAGCCGTCGCACAATGGAAGATTTTCCTGCAATAAATCAACAATCATGAGTTGTGGTGAGTATTTCATTAAAACATTTATTTAGGCTTTATATCTAAAATTTATTAGCAATTAAAGTGATGGTTCATGTCATGTTCACTTTTTATTGTGTGAAAGCAAAATAGTTGCATTTGTATTTTTGTTTGCATTGCCGAGTGAGCGATATTTGGAAAGCTTTGTAATGCTTTAGTTCTCTCTAAAGTACATTATATGTTAGCACATGTGCTTGCAAGCTTGTACACAACCTCTCGATGTGTGTTGGTGCTAATCATTCACTAGGAAGTGGCGAGGAAGTGCCCAACCGACCTGCCAACAGTTTAATCGATTAACCCGAGCTAATGTGGTACCCCTTTATGTGTTCAGTACAGTTTACCCACAAGTGACACTTCCTCGTTTACACTCTCAATTCTGTCAATTTGCATAGTTTATCGTATTTCATCATTGCCAAGTGTCATTACTTCGGCATTGTCATAGTCAAATATTTGAGTTTTGGTCTAGCCGTAATGGAGAACTCTTGACTGTGTTTGCAATCAAGCAGAATAGTTTCATTAATAATTATAACCAAAATCTCAATGTACATCAATGTTAACTCTCGATCGAACTCGGCCTCACTCTGGGAACATTCAACTTTGTGCCTATTTTGTTGGCCACCAGAAAGAGGCTAATGTTTTATTGTGATGCTAATGCACTTGGTTTCCGATTACTCGGATTGAGTTACAAGTCCCATCGAAAAGTGACAGCTAAACAGTGCTTGTAATACTTGTAAGACATGATGTGTGATTTATCCGAGTGGCCAACACTTCCTGGTGCCAATCTGGCTGAGAGCATTGTCGGGTGGTAAGTGTATTATGAATAGGCACTTGTGTTTTATAGTCGCATTGTACATCAGTGCTTTGTTTGGGTCATCTCCTGCGGTGTGCTCAATGTGCACTGCTCATTGGCAATGTCATCAAACTAGGCTTTGTTAGATTCACTTTTTTAGACTCACTTTGATATTCATTGGTTGATTCATTGAAACAATTGGTTACAACTAGTGATACGGTCAATTCAATGATATTGTCTAATTCAAATAGCTGATGTATTGCGCTTCAAACGTATTATACCATGGTATGGTATGGTATTTCGTTTTTTGTCTTTCGAAAGATCTTTGGTTCAACTTAGTTGCATTGTCAATTAAAAAATGGGCTCGCTGGTCAACCATGCTCTGCATGCAGTCGTTTGCACCGTTACTCATTGCCAATGAGCCATTGCAAAAACAAATGGTTCTTTCTGTCTCCATTTCGAAATCAAAACAACTCGCACTGTGAATCACAGTCTATGGTATTGTGCCTAATCAATTGCAACACCTCACAGGCTTAACAACTTTTAAGCTGATCAATTAGCCAAAGGTTTGGATAAACAATTGTCTCTTGTTTGTGTTGAATTACAGCCAGACGAAGTCGGTGAACGGGCTGATAATTGGCTCACTCACTCATTCATTGCAGCTCACTAATTAAGCCAACTGAATAAATAAGCCAAATTTAATTAACTGAGTTTAACAGTGAAACCAGAGGTGATTTTCACATTTAGCAGTTGGCCAAGTAGAGAGCGATCCAATTTCATCTACCGTTCTCTATTCTTCACCAGATTGAAATACTCTTGGTGCACAAGGCCTTGTTAACCGGGTGCATGGGCTAGTAATGCCAGAATCAAATTTGCCATTTCCTACTTCGCATCCCTCTGTCGCTATACCTTGAGAGTAATCCCACTTGTGTGCATGATCTGGCCTTATCATTGCCGGGTACATTGTCAAGATGCGATTATTAAGGAATTTTCCCAAAACAAACCAACGCCAACAATAGGGCTAAAGTTCGAGGTGAATGACTCCTTACATAAACACACTGGCAGAGTGGCACAATACCGAACTGATTGTTCCTGAACGGCTCAAACTGTTCCACTTGGCAATGCGCACTTGCACTTGAGCTGTTCAATTTGGCTCGTTATGCTCGATTGATGCGATCGTGCAAGTGCACTGTGTAGTCACTGTTGCTGAATTGCATATCTTACATGTTTGTCAGTTTGCCGGTCAATCATTGTATCGACAAAAAGGATTCACCAAGTTCAAAGTGCTTTCCGCCTTTGTGTTGACCACCTTTAAGTTGATCCACCACCGTGAAGGAGTTTGCCTTGAAATACGAGACTCGCTCGGAAGTCGTTTCAATGAACGATTGTAATAGGCAGACCATAAGGATTGAGTCTAATTGGCTTGTTTACCGCCGAGTTGCCTCATACGTTAGACGTTAGAAACGGTACAGTTGTCCCGTCCAGTCTCCGCTCTCAATCCGACGACTTTTGTCTGTCTATAAAAAGCATCATTTGAATGGAGCAAATCTCATTGATTCATTAGACTGTCCTTCTCCAATTACCCATCTGGTTGACTGTATTTGTTTTGGGCTGAGCGGTTATTGGCTCTATGTGCTGTGCACTGAACACGTTTGACTCATTGAAAAATGTTCTATTTTTGTTGGACCACTAGCAAGCCAGAAGGGAGTGAGTGACACACGTCTCTGTCTCTAATGACCGAGTGCGTTGTTAGCATAATCAAGTCAGTTTGTTTTCGCTCGTCTCCCACTCGAAACGTGTCTCTCGTGAAATTCATTGCAGTCTTCAGTTGAATCGAATGTTTTGCAGCAAAGCGAACTCATAATTATGATTGGCCAGGACAGGGCAATGCACTCTGGGCTGTTTTTAGTCAATTTGTTATTATCAGATGCTAATTACACTTTATAATTGAAATATTTTAAAGGATTAATTTTGTTTGGTCTCTGAGCGAGTGCATAATTTTCATGAAATGTCTGTCTATCCCATCACATCAAGGGCACTGTCCACCGAAAAGCATTGCAGGAAAGTATCTAATGAAAAGCAAAGCTTGGCATATACTGCATTATAATGAGGGTGTTTTTCTCCAAGTGTTGCAGCAAGACTCAGTTGGCTACCTGCAGTGCGATACAAGCAACCGGAATGTATTGCGACAATCTTGGATAGTTTAATTGGAACAATTTGAGTAATAATTGCATGTCTTTGGAGAGGTGGTTCCTAACGAGATGTTGCACTCAAGAAGAGCAAGCCTGTCTTGTTTCGGTCTATTAATTCAATCCTTGTTAAATTTCCAACCGAGTTAGGCGAGATTGGCCAATACAGTAACAAAATGACAGCTTACACCGATATGTGGAATGCATTTTCAGTAATTATTGCTTTTGTATTATGTTAGGTCTTGCAGGCACTAATGCTGACGATTAGTACTGTAAATTTGTAATCTTCTCAAATGAAACAGTTTTCCAGAGAGAAGCCAGCCAGACACTGGAATAGTCCTGTGAGAGTTGCAATCCGATTTGCTCAAACTCATTTGCGCTGACACAGAGATTTCCTTAATTGTGGTACGGACTGATCCAATTCTACTAAATCCAACAGTCAAATCAATTACCAGTTGACACACATCTCGAGTCAACTGTGCCAATCGGACAGAGTCACCAATCGAGCATCGATCTAGTACATTCGCCAATGCAGCCAAAGGCAATACACGATGTGTACTTTGATGGCACATTTGTCCGTTCAACTCTAATTAGATTAGCGCGTTAATTCGATGGCAATTTTTAGTTCTGTCCAGTTGTTCGTTCTGTGCATTAATGTATATGTTCGCATTTTGACAGACTGTTGAACAGGCCGCTTGGACAAAAACCTAAACTAAGCTTTAATTAAAAGTACAATTCACAATTGTCAATTCCAATTGCACTATTTAATTCTTAGCCACGAAATAATCATTCAATGCAATTCACAATGTGCTCAAGTTAGCAATAATTTGGAAAAGTGCAAATGCAAGAGAATGCACTGTAATTGATACATGTCCAGAATAAACTGGCAAAATAAATAAATAATAATAAAATATTCACTTACCCACTCGGGCACTGCCGAGAATGACCACTCTGTAGTGAAGCAGCACTTTTTCTTTACTGTGCCACGGAGTGTGAAATGCCAACTTAGACAAAGACACGATTCGGGAAGGCGCCATTTTTATTGTAGAACCAAGTTGCTCTCGCCTGTGACAGGTGACCAGTTGAATGTTTGATTCCGAAGTGAGTGTAATCACACAAAAGATAGATCGAATTAAGTCGAATTTGAGTTATTCCACGAATTGTTTAAAGGCAAGTTCAAGTAGGTTAAAGCTTTGATTAATTAGTGGCATGTGTTTGGTATGGCAGAAACAACTCGGTGCAACTCATTGCCACCAAGTGGCTAAGTGGTCGATCGAATGTGACAGTCGGTGAGACCAGAGACGATTGACCCAACCAGGCACCAAAGACATCGCTTTTATATTCTACGATGGCAAAGCAATCAAGCAGTGGTTGCTTGTCTTCTGTTCGGGCTTATTTAGTCAAGCCAAGTAACGACATAAGCTGCTCGCATCGACTTGACCGTCTATGCCAACTTTGCTTTGTATAAATCAGAATGGCGCGCTCTGCCGATTTGGTCACATTTAAATTGAGCCACAGTTTGGAACGAGAATTGTGCTGCTCAGCCTCGATGCTCTTTTGGTTGGTGGTGATATAGCTAGCGATGAGCAGTGGTGAGCCCTCTATTGCTGTTGGGGAAGAGGTTTACTCTGGTGAAGCTTGTGGAGATGAAATGGAGAGACCAGTTTGCATCCACACCATAGATATGTTCGGTGAGGAGCATACAAACACATGAAATACACTTCGATTCAACTATAGCGATCGCGTTCTATCAAATATTCATTAGACACGGACGAGAGGTGACAAAACTAAAGCAAACATTAAACACGCATGTACGGAACACAAACTTTGAAAGTTGATTATTGATTATTGATCATCAATCACTCATTTGCCGTTTTACAGTTCACCACTTACTAATATTGCACTGGTAGATCTTTATATATCGATGCACAAATGAATCAGACCATTTAGCAAATAACAATTTCACTAACTTTGTTCTGCTTATTATTGTTGCAACTTACCTTGATTAGTGTGTTCCCTATGGTAAAAACAAAGCTCAATCAGTAAAGCTATTTGTGGCAATGGCACAAGAATTAAAATATCGAGTGGTACCATCTCACGTTTGCCAATGGCTGGGCCACAACAATGCCATATGTCGTGATAGCAGTCAACTGTCAATTTGGAGAGATGCTGCTAGTCGGATCGAGGTCGTTTGTCGGTTGCTGCCTAAGCAAACATGTGTCTCGATGTGTCTGTAGTGAAAGCAAAAGCATTGGTAATAAATCTCTGCCCGTCCAGTAAGCAATACAAACATAACAAAGTGTAACAAGGTCATCATTTATTGGTAATACCAAATCAGCCCATAAATATGTAAATTGCTTTTACAGTAACAGTCAAAATCAATTGATTCGGTAAAGGCACCAAGAAAAGATAGAACACGGTTCAGGGCCGGTAGATTTAAGCCAACAAATCAATTGCTCTCTCACTGCAGCAATTAATTGATGATTGAGATTACAAATTGTCTCCATAAACGAACGTCAATGAAAGATTACCAAATGGAGAACACTCCGTTGATTGATTCATCCAATAGCCATTGGTACAATGTGATCGTCGTGGCTCGCCACTTATGGGAGGCTTGATGACTCAATAAGGAGGTCATTCGTTGTCATGTTCTTGTGCTGAGACTGGCATGGGACACGCGTTATCTGGCCAATTCATGTGATAATGTGTGGTGTCAGTTCTATTTGTGGACAGGAGAATGTGTCAAATGTGGCACATCTGCCAATCAAACGAACAGCGACTGATCATGAGTCAATCTGTCAGTCAATTAGAAAATTAATTTGCGCCATGCCAAGGACAATCGTAGGGTGATGAAAAGGGCGCCAACTGACTCATCTTCTCTATAATTTGGATTGACTTTTCTTTCGCTATGGCGCTAAGCGAAATTCGAGATTTTGAGGTCAGCCACTTTGTTTGTAGCAGCAATGTTTGTATTGGCATTGTGATGTTAATGGTCACAGAATGGTTCAATCGGACAGAAGAAAATGTGCCATTGCAGTGGCAAAACAAACAATGGGCCCGTAGTGGTTTACTTCTGGCTAGAGCTATCTCCATTTCGGAACACTGCATGTGTTCCATTCATTCAACCTAATTGCCAAGCACTTGAGTCTTATCGTGAGATGTCCTGTCCACTGGTCAACTGTACTCTTTGTCTTGTATGTCTTTCTCACAATCGACAATTCATTTATATTCACATTATTTTATAGTTTATGGGAGTGCAATTATGACAGGCCCAGACGACTGGTCGTAGTACCGAACATTTCGTCCTTATGACCGACTTTCACTCGCCAGAACAATGCCACAATCCCGATATCAGCCCAGAAGTTTCTCATTATCGATTTGTAGCAATGGATGAGTGGCTTTGAGACTGAACAAGAGGAAGTGGTCGAGATTGGATGGTGAAGTTGTCGGTAAGGAGTAATATCGATTAATCACGGTTTAGACCTGATCAGTGGTTTGTGAGAGTTAAAAGAAGACAAGGTCATTGGACTAATCGGTCAGAGGGTGAATGAGGGGAAATGAGGCCAGGTTTAGACGTAGAATCAATGACGATTGACAAGTGACAACTTGCTAGTAAATCACCCAAAAGTGGCTCAATGCCACCAAGCTCATTACCAGTCTGTCGATCCATTGCAGTTTGGTTCGCTTTCTAAGAGTTAAGAGATGCTCGGTGCAATGTGGAGCATCAATTTTCCAAACAAATAACTTTTCAGCATGACCAGTGGCGAGAGTCACTTTCTCTCAATCCATTGCCCCAAACAATCAATGGGACAGTGCTCAGTACTTACTGATTCAATGACGGCCTGACCACATATACAAATTACTATAGTATACTGCACAAAATATTGACATTCCTCGACTCTTCCTAATTGCCGCATGGTGGCTTTATG
This sequence comes from Rhizoglyphus robini, assembly GCA_023373905.1. NCBI lineage: Eukaryota > Metazoa > Arthropoda > Arachnida > Sarcoptiformes > Acaridae > Rhizoglyphus > Rhizoglyphus robini. Next base: position 2,730,850 of record JAKIJQ010000001.1, on the reverse strand, counting down.
GCTCGATACACTTGCTGCCTATCGACTGGACAATTGTACCATCGCCATTGGCACTTTTAGTGTAGCCTTTATTATAGCAGAAAGCAAGGAATTTAGGTTAGCCTATGTAAGACATGTCATAGATCATGCTGACAAGGGCAAGAATTTTGCTGCTCAACCATAGGACCATTATAAATGGTTCTTTTTGTTTGGTAAAGCGAAGCTGAAAAGGTCAAGTTTAAACGAATTCGGTCAATTGGGAAGCAAACCAAGCAAACCAATCGATCTAGTTCGGTTGAATGAATATGAGTGACCAGTGCAAGTGACCCAATACGGCAAATATCAATCAGTCACTTCATTGGGTCAATGGGTTAATGGAACGAGCCAGACAAGTCAATGGCATTATTCTGCATTTCCACTCACCTCTATTGAAGTGCACAGAATTATTCTTTCAAGATGGAATTTATCGCTTCTTGGTTATTCTCCCAGGGAGTCCAGATCTCAAAGAAGGTAACGACCCATTAAATGGCACAAGTCGCCCACCTCCGTCAATTCATTCTTTCTTGAGTCTTCCGGCAATCAGGCACTAATCAGGTCGAGGTGTTCTGAGACTAATTGAGTCTAGCTCGGTATCGAGTTGCCAATTGGCCTGTGCAATGGGCATGGGAACAGTCGGTGCACTCACCAACCCAGTTGGTACTGCAGTGCATATCTTCTTGGTCTAGGGTCAGCAGTACGTCACACCGCCACTTGGTGGTTAGTGGGACCGAACAAACGATGCGAAAGGCAGACTGAGTCGGGAACTGTGTGAGTGTTGTTGACCTATGCACGCTTGCTACACTGACGGTTGCATCCAATAAACGGTCGAACCGTTCCAGGAACTGAAACTCTTAGAAGTGGGTCAAAGCGTGGGTGAGTATCTGTTTTATTGTGCACATTGCACTCCTTCTGCTTGATATCCATAATTGTTCCACACGGCTCACTGTAAAATGCGTCAGCAGCAATGTTTAGAGTGCTGCTCGTCTGGTCGCCATTCGAATGTTGTCGTCATTATTGCTTATTATTCCGCGGACTGTTGACAAAGAGCACTTCTTGGATGCGATGGCACGACCCATCGAGCTCTGCCCACACAGTCACCCTTTGCACTAGTTTGCCCATTACACCGCGGACTCATTGGTCATAGTAAACCTCATTTTCAGTCATTAATCGTACGCATTACTTTGTCTAATTTATTGAATGCTTCTCCAATTGGTGTGCTTGGTAGCACTTTTTGTTTCGCTTTTGTTCTAGTAATAATTGTCACAAGACAACGTACGTAGACAAATGTGTTCTACTTTGCTGTTGTCTCACTTCCACAAAGTTTGCTAGTCGAGGGATGGGCAAATAAATTCAATGCATTTAATGCTTCTTTTTTGTAGATTGTTATAGCTTCGCAACTACCAGTTGAGCCTTATTCTGAACAAACATGCATGGAACGAATCTTTGTAATGGCGTTTTATTTCAACAGCCTGTCTTAAAGAAATTTGCACGTATCAGGGGAAACTAGGTGAATGAATTTTATTTTTTATTTTCAGGTGTATCTGGAGATAAAACTAGTCGCTGGTGCAAGTGGTCAGTCGAAATGAAATTTCCATAATAATTTCTGGTCTTCATTAACCATTATTTCAAGTGATTTTATTTAGTAGTTCAGATGGCGGAAGAGCACTGTTTATTCGATGTGTTCATGCAAATGTCCAGTGGGAGAAAACTAGACATTGAGATGGTAACTTACGTAAGTGGTGATTTGTGCCGATAGTGACTCCTCGGTAGCAATCATTATCACAACTCAAACGTGTTTTGCCCACACGTTTTTCATTCACTTTTGCTCGATTTGTCAGTGTCACAAATGCATCACTGGCCGGCTGCAAGGCATAGTTTTTGCATTAGAAATTTCTTTTGACTAATCGCCTGCCCAGTCACATCGAGCAGGTAAATGAGGCACTTCGAAGTTCGAACCGAAACCTAACAAGTCAGCGCTGGTTCATCTCGCTGCTCACAATAGCTAATAAATTACCACAAACAGCTCAATCGAAGATCTGCCTTAATGAGTGCGCATTGTCACTGAGGCGGTCCTGGTAAGGAAGATCTGGTTTGGCTTGTGGTAGAATACTTTGCATTGGAGGAGGAAAGTAAACATGAAATATTAGCCACCGAGTAAGATAAAGTGGCTTGCCTGTTGCAATTGTAATTGTTCACATGTAATTGTTCAAAGCAAAGCAAAAAACAGCCAAGTGTAATCTTCACTAGCAATATTGCCCTCAAGTCTAATCTCAGCGCGTGGCTGTTCTCTTCATTGGCTAACATTTGGCTAATGGCCACAGTACGCTATAGTTTTTTACGAACATCGATTGATTACAAACCTTTGCATAATACCGATCATCGGCCTACTTCAAGTGAACATTGATCTGTGTGTGATCAATGATCGCTGGTCACTTGAATCACTTGAACTAACCTATCTCACTTCTCCTTGTTCGGCCAAAAAGTGTTTGAAGTGGCAAAAGTGCAAACCAAACCGAACACACTCTTGACAAGCAGCGAACCAATCGAGTGGACACGTTCGATGACCAAAATAGAGGCGAGAGTGACTTGTTCCGACGTGTGGATTGGTGATGTGCACTTTTAAGCTGAAAGCACGTCGCTATCAGTGAACACTTGTCATCGATTTGAAGCGGCATCGCGTGAATTGGATGTGCCTGCACTGAGTTGGCTGCCGCTCAATCAGTTATTGTTGATCAAGCACAGGCCTCACCTGTTCTGTCACACTTTTCATGCCATTTGTTTACTTTGATTGGTGACAACAGTGAATTGATTTGAATCAGCTCACTTCGTTATCGTTAATTGCTGCAGTTTATGAGTGAATGAGTTACCTTTCACTTGCGTTATTCACTCGTTGAACTCTGTCACTGCATGACAATGTCTTGCATTCCAGTGATTCTATTCCTTTTGGTACCCTCGCTCATTCCAGCTGGAGATGCCAAATTCAGCCCAGAAGAGTTCTTAAACAAAGCCAATCAAGAAATGCAAGACAATTTAAAGTTGCTGATCGAAGCGCAGTGGAATCAAGGATCGAATATTACCCAAGAAAACGAAGATAAGTTGGTAAGTTGTTGGTGTCCTAAAAGTGCATTCTCTCACTTTCTTTTCAACATAGATCGAAGTGAGCAAGGCATTTGATCAGTTTCGGAGGAAACAATTTGACGAACTTACTCCATATGATTTCGAAAAACTACAGCCAGGCACCGCCAGACGTCAATTTGAGAAATTGGCTGTGATCGGCACCTCGGCCCTAGATCCATCAGATTCGCTCAAGGTAGGTGAGTTAAATTTGAGATCCTGCTCACTGTTTTGTTGTTTTAAGCTTCAAGAAGTACAACTCTCAATGGAGAACGTGTACAGTACTGCCACCATTGAGGCCAACGATAGGACCAATCTATCTCTAGAACCACGTAATGCTACGTAATTCAAAGTGAATTCTTCACTGACCCTCTTGGTAGATCTCACTAGGATTCTGGCAGATTCCACCAATGAAACTTTGCTGAGAGAAGTGTGGCTGAAGTGGAGAGATTCCACCGGAGCCAAAATGCGCCAAGACTACATTACCTACTACAAACTTGGCAACAAGGCCGCCAAGAAAAACCGATTATCTGGCAAATGTAATTACACAGCCATAGTGAAGAATCTTCACTGAAGATCTCACATAATTTTTAATTTGTTACAGCATTCAATAATTTCGACGACCTTTGGATGTTTTCCTGGGAAACTGACGATTTGAAAGCTCAAGTAGACGATCTGATGAAGCAAACTTTGCCAATATATGAGAAGATCCACGCTTACGTGCGTTACCATCTTGCACAAAAGTATCCAACAGTGATGCCCAAAGACGGTACTATACCTGCTCACTTGTTGGGAAATATGTGGGCCCAGCAATGGAGTAATATCTTAAACACTATCACCACACTCAACCCTCACGACGATGTTCAGCCCATAGATAGCAAAGTCAACGACAATTTGAAGGTATAATCTGGACTACCATTGTAGTCATTTTTCGCATATGATCCAAAGCATTGACGCTGTTTCGCCCCAAGAACTGGACAATTTTGCAAATGTTTCAACTTTCGGAAAAGTTCTTCTTCGACCTCGGTATGCAGAATATGACAGACACCTTCTACTCTAAGTCAATTTTAGAGAAACCCGCTGATAGAAACCTAACTTGGTAAGCATCACCAGGATCACTTAATCTGTTGACCAGTTAATAAACACATTCGTTCATCTCTAGCCATGCTTCTGCTTGGGACTTCTATGACGGACATGATTTTCGCATCAAACAATGCACTGAGAAGACTATCAATGATCTGGTCACTGTGCATCACGAAATGGGTCACATTCAATACTACATGAACTATGCTAAACAACCAGTCGTCTATCGGGAAGGCGCCAACCCAGGTTTCCACGAAGCTATTGGAGACTTAATCGCCCTTTCGGTGTCCACGCCAGAGCACTTGTCCAAAGTAGGCTTGTTGCAGAGAGTAGATTCCGAGGCCATTCTGAGCAAGATTAATCTCAACTACCAATTGAAGATGGCTCTTGACAAAATCGTATTCTTACCCTTCGCGTACGTAATGGACAAGTGGCGTTGGGACGTATTTGGCGATCCTCAAATGGAGAGTCAACTCAATCGTCACTGGTGGCAGCTCAGAATCAAGTACCAAGGAGTTTCTCCACCCGAAAAGAGGTCAGAAAAGGACTTTGACCCTGGAGCCAAGTATCATATTCCAGCAGGAGTGGAGTATGTCAGGTATTTCGCTTCGCACATTTTGCAGTTTCAATTCTTCGAGCACATGTGCAGTTATGTGAGCAATGTGTCCGAACTGTACAAATGCGACTTTGACGGAAACAAACAAGCCGGAGAGTCGTTGATTAAAATGCTCGAAAAAGGCTCTTCTGATACATGGCAGATCATCTTAAGAGACTTCATTGGAACCGATAAAATGACTCTTAGCTCACTCAACATGTACTTCAAGCCATTGGAGCAGTTTTTGGATAGCTTCATCACTTCGCATAACATCACTGTGGGATGGACTGCAAACGGTAATTTTAAAGCGGAATGAACTACTTTAATGAGACAAAATAACACTATTCCTTCTAGTGGACGACTACATGATCAGCTCTGTTTTGAAAGTAAAACTCAATTTATACCTGATGACTTTTTGCTTGGTTGCCTTTTGGTGGATGTCATCTCGGTTGTGAGCTGTTTGCTGTGGACAAATGTATAGTCATACATGCACTGCTCAATTAATAAAATTGTTACTTTCGTTGACATTAAATTGACTAATCTTTATTCGACGGTAAAAATGCAACTGACATCTATATACTTTCCCCTAAAATAATACAATTTTGTCTTAATTTAATAATAACTAATACTTTTGATTACATAAAAATGACATTCTAAACCGAAGACTAAAAAATAAGGACATAAGTATATCTATAATATAATCAAGATTTTTAATAATTGAAAAGGTGTATTTTATAAAAATAATTTATTAGTTTCATGGCTTCAACTAAAATAATTTCGTACCTTAGATGCTTGCCTGGTTAACTATAGATTCAGCCACTGGTACTTGTGAGTGGAATTATCGCCACAATATTTTACTGGTTTTTATTCAACACAAAAATGTACATTAAGATGAACCAAATTACTACTAATTAAGAGACGATAGAAGTCAATAATGGGCCAGTATCAACATGGTACCACGAGAGATATGTTGCTAAATTTGCAATAGACGAACAAACGCTCCGCCTCAAGTGGCTAAGTTCAGTGCATACACAAAACGTAAACAAGGAGCAGTTTGAGTAACTTTATATTGAGCGCCACCACCAAATCTAGCTTCACCACGTTGTGCTCAGCTGATGAATCGATTTTGAATCGAAACTGTCACAACGATGTCTCCAAGTTTGCATCAAATCATGTTTTATTAGTTTCGTTAACTCTAATTTATTCACTGTGAAATAAATATCTTAATTTATAAAAATCATCAATGGCTGGAAAGAAAGGCAAGAAGAAAGCTCCTAGTCAAACAGAATCAATCGGTCCAAGTGAGATTGTGGAAATGGACGAGAAGCGAAAAAGTGTTTTAGATGGTGTTGAACACATTCGCACACTGAACAACAATAAAAAGGTAAACAACCACCAAGAACTAACAGAATGGTTGGACGAAGCTGATGAATGGCTTATAAAGTTGGACGACTGGGAATTGAATCGCGAACTGCTCTCAAAATGTCCCGATTTGAAAGGACTGATCTCAGAAACCTTTTGCGCACTTCATGATCGATACGAGGAACTAGACCAGAAACGCCAAGACTGGGAAGATCGGTGTAGTTTTAATTTAGTACATCTTTATCCAACAAATGGCATCGAATTGACCAGTGATCAGTATTGTAAAATGTTCGATTCCAATATAAAGGATTTCGATGAATGGGCGGACATTTCAGAAAAGAAGATTTCTTTAGCGGTTAATGAATTTGAAGAAGAGACAAAAATCTATTATGACGAACGTGAATACGAACGAAAACAATTGCAGCAATGGAAATTGAATTTCAAAAATAAAATGAACGATGAAATTAGCGACCTTAAAGAGTTGGTCGAAAAGGTTTATGACCAAAATAAGATCGAAGACATCCGGATAAAGTTAATGCGGGATCTTTTTGTTGATCAGTTACCTCAATTTTTACGCCAAAAAGTTTTACAATTTGATTCCATAGATGAATGTACTGATGCGTTGAAGCCGGCTTTCGAAGAGTTTCGTCGAAAACACCAAGAACGTGATGATCAACGAAAATTAGTCGATCAATGTGCAGATTTATACATTATATTTATGCGGAATTTGTAAGTATTCTATCTATTTATATGAAGCATTTATTTATAATTTTTTTAGATTTTCAGATATTGAATGTGAGACTGATCTGACTACTGTGGTCTCAAGCAATAATGAAGTCAAACCAAATGTCCCAAAATCTACCAACAATGTTTTAAAGGGCAGCGCATGGTGGGTGTTGCCTGGCCCAAGTTCAACTTCAAACTCAAACTCTACCACAACCTCGAATAAGCCTGACAAAAGCACAACCAGCAAAGAAACTAAACCTGATATTGATGAAACAAAAAGGCTAGAAATTATTGGAGGTATTGAGACTGTTAAGTCTATTTTGCGCCAACGACCGAAAAATTATAAACAATTAACTCTTTGGTGTAACAAGGCTAGTGATTGGATAGCAAAAATGGAAAATTGGACAAAGGATAGTAAAATAATGGCTTGCGACGAATTGAAATTAAAATTGACCACAGTGAGTGATTTATTGAGCGAGCATTATGACAGATTACAAGAAAGGGAAGCAGATTGGCAAGATTATTCCTTGTATATGTACAACATGCGATTGCCTAAAATGGGAATTCAACTTGATGAAACTCAGTACAACGATTTTTTGTTTAATTCTGCTTTTGGTGATAATGATTTTGAGATTGATTATTCAATTGTTAGTGACATTTGAAATGGTACATTTATTGATATTATGATTTTACCATATTACTAACCCTAATGTCACGGACCCAGTGGGTTCATGAAGGATGGGGAAATAAAGAAACACACAATCTATTAAAGATTTGGCTTTATTCATCGTGCTGGTACATACTGTCTTCCTCTGTTCTTGTCTGGTCGATTTATACAAAGACATCTGAAGATGACTGGCCAGTCAAACGAATATATGAGTGTCAATTTCTGACTCACAAGTCAGTTTAAACTTTGTTCTGGCCAGGAAATGAGCTGTACTGATAATCTTCAGTCATCAGCGACCTTGGACAGATTGCTTGACACTGACTGGTCTTTTGCTTCTTAAGTTCATCTGGAGTAGTCATCGGACTTGCGACCTAATTTTAAAATTTCAACAATAATGTTATGAAGCGAATGCATCACAATTTCCCGTTATAAAAACAATTTTATCTCCCAATTTCTTGCCTGGGCTCCAAACATTGAAGGTAGTACGGTATTACTTGATTACCGTGAACACAGTAATTATAATGTATGCTGTATAATAAAATTGAAATGCAAAATTCTATCGATTAGACAAGAAATAAAGAAATAATTTATATAGGGAGCTATCAAAAATTTTGCAAGATGAAAGAGCAAATAACCGAAACACTGACTATTCAACTGAATCTGTCTGGTGAAATAAATACACAATTATGCAATTTATAATAATGTATTCACCTATTGAATTTCCAAATAATTTTGGATATAAGAAGCTACCGAATGAGTCGTATCGTTCCTAACACAAGCCAAAATATTATTTACCTGGTAAAAGAATTTCCAAATTATCATTTAAAACAGGGTCAGCCATCTCAGAATCAAATCCAAAAATTAAATTGACAACATTTGGTCTTTCACCATTCTTGATGAACAACAATATTGTTACTTTCTTACGGGGCTTATTTTGGGCTTTACCAAATACCTGTATGTTCTAAGACTAGCAATAACAATCTGTAACTAGGCTGGGCCTGAGCTGCTGGGGCATCACTACAAGACGTGTCGAGCTTACTCAAGCATAAACTATGTAAACGTTTGTTCTACGTTTAACTTTAACGTTGCTCATCACTGAGTCATCACTCATCAGTCGGCTTGCACTGCAGTCCATGCGAACATTTTGTGCTTGTTCATCATTTCACTTGCGGTTCGATTGTACTCAATTTTGACTCAATATTTTCTCGTTTAATTGCGGGTCATCGATTTCTTGAAACATTGTTATAATTTGTTTAAATTCTTCTATCTATTTTGCAAGGATGTTTAAAAATAATAACAAGTCTCTTTCTAAACAGAAGCTCTACACGGTTCAAAAGGGACTGAAAAAAGTTGAATCTGATTTTTTGCAGAAAACCCCTCGAACTCACGATGAGATTACTGATTGGCTCGAGAAAGCTGAGGAATGGCAAGCTAAACTGGATGAATGGGAAAGAGACGAAGAACTATCTCGATCGTCGATTGGAAATGAAATTGGAGATAAGTCAATTCAATTGGTCGAACGTATTGAAGAACTGTCTGACAAAAAGGATGCATGGGAACAGAGATGCAGTATGAATTTGTGTTACTATTATCCTAAGCATGGTATCGAACTTTCCTCTGATCAGTATTCGAAGATGTTTGATTGCAACATTGATGAGTTTGAAGAATGGTCTTTTCTTGCCTCAATGAACGACGACGAGTCTAAGGGAGAAGAACAAGTGGAAAAACGTGAAATAGTACGAAATGACATCAAAGACTGGACCTTCAATGCGAATTGGGACATATCCACTGCCCAAGACAGTGTCAAAGAATTTGAGAAACTTATCGATAAGGTTTACGATCAGTCCGATGTGGACAAAATGCGTTCAATTTTGGCTCGTGATTTATTTGTGGACAAGTTGCCTCATTATTTGTTTGAAAAAGTGTCCCATTTGAGCACCATTGAGGAATGTATGCAAGTTATTAACCCAATTATGGACAAGAATAAGTGAATTTAGTATTATCTTAGCAACATTTAATTTTTGTATTAATTTTTCGTATATAAACACCAAATATCATACTATTTGTTTGTAATAAATTGGTTTTCTTTGAATTTATTGTTTTGTTCATTGATATTTTAATAAAACTACATTATGTTCATGATGAAATAATGTTAAGCCACGAAAGCATTAATTTAATTAAAATGTAAATGCATTTATGATGCAACTTACTCAATGTTAATGCCCACTGGCATTGCCCAGGTCAAACAGTTTACTAAAGTTTAAAGTTTAAACCGTCAAAATGGTTAATTCGATTGCGATCGAAATAGTCGAAAGGGAGGAAATAAAATTTAATAAATGGACAACTCGGTCTGCTCCGTTGTCATTACGATTGTGTCTGCCTTCGAATTCAGAATTGCTTTTCTTGCTAACTCTTCCAAACCTGAAAACTTACCAAATGTCTGCCAAATCACCGACTTCTCCAAACAGACGACTTTTTGTGGAAACTGAATTGGACAAAGTTAAGACATTTATGGGCCAGCAGCCAAAGAATTACGAACAACTGGTGGATTGGAAAATGGAGGCAGAAAATTGGATTTGCAAAATTGACGAATGGATGACAGATTCTCAAATAATGAGCTCTGCATCTTTGAAACCAAAGTTGATGAGTACTTATCGCAAGCTGAATGACCTTTTCGATAAGGCCGAAGAGAAAGAAGAGGTTTGGCAAAACGAAGTTGGTCTAATGTATCATCACCAACTGCCTAAACGTGGAATTCATCTTAATGATGAAGAATTTGGAAGGCTGCTTTTCTCGGATTTTAACAACCCAAAGTTTTATAAAGAAGAAGAGGAAGAGGAGCATAAGAAGTGAAACATTTTGTTGCATCAATATTTAAAAGTTATATACCAAAAATAATCAATTTTCTAATTTCTTTTTTAGTAATGTAAAAGTTTCTTTATGGCAATAAACTGTTTTCAAACCTGTTGACGTTTTGTTCAAATGTTTTTGTCGCTGATACTTGTTTATCGGTGATATTTTTTTTGGTGATAAGATTATTTTGGGTTGATCAACTTCTACTCGGGATTGCCACAAATTATGCTGTCTCAGTACAATCATTTATTATATTACACAACTATTAAAAGTGTCATTCAATTGACATTTAACTAGTAGGGTGGTCTCATCTCCAATTAATTAACAAAATTTTGTATCCTAAGTTTGGTAACTGAATTCTTCTTTATCCTCACCTGCACAATGTCTTCGAAGGATCCAATTCAGATTTCGAATTTTATCAACGGCGATTTTGTCACTTGTGGAGACACTTTTCCTTCGTATAGCCCATCTACAGGTCAAATCAATGCCTTCATTCCAAACTCCGGCAAAGAAATCGTCGCAGAAGCAGTGGAAGCTGCTAAAAAAGCGTTTCTTTTGTAAAATTTGAACTCTAACAACAAAGCATTATTTATTTATTAACATTTCTACATTTTCAGGTGGTCTCAGACAACAATAGCTCAGCGAGTGCAAATTCTGAATCGAATTGCGGACCTGATTGAAGTAAATCTTGAAGAATTAGCAATCCTCGAAAGTAAAGATCAAGGAAAACCCTTATGGCAATCTCGTTCAGTGGACATTCCTCGATCAGTTCAAAACTTTCGTCACTTTGCCAATGCATTAACGTATCAAACAGATATGTAAGCCATCATTTTATAATGGCAATTTACTCATGTCTTTTTCAGTTCAATTGTAGAGGCCGAATTGGGAATCATTAATTATACAACTCATGAGCCAGCAGGAATTGTCGGCATCATAACACCCTGGAATTTACCACTTTATTTGTTGACATTTAAATTAGCTCCCGCCATCGCTTATGGCAACACTTTGGTTGCCAAGCCAAGTGAGATGACTTCGGTGACTGCCTTCAAGTTATGTCAACTGTTAAGTCAATCTGGTAAGCAAGTGTGTCTCAAAACTGAACTCACAATCCAAATTAGGCTTACCGAATGGAGTGATCAACATGGTGTTTGGATATGGAGCAGTTGTGGGCGAAGCCATAGTCACCCACCCTAGTGTGAATTTAATTTCGTTCACTGGCAGCACTGTGACAGGTCGCCGAATTGCCCAACAGGCAGCTCCATTCTTCAAGCGTTTGTCCCTCGAGATGGGTGGCAAAAATGCTGCAATCGTTTTCGAAGATGTCAAACTGGACGTTGAACTCGACAAAATTGTTCGCTCAGTCTATTTCAACTCAGGACAAATTTGCCTAGCATCAAGCAGAATATTGGTCCACGAGAGCATTTTTGATACTTTTGTACACAGATTTATTAATATTTCCAAGTAAGTTTGCGTTGTTAAATATTTTTTTTCTATTAGTCTCTATTTACAGAACGTACAAAATTGGCGATCCGTTTGATGAGGAAACCAAGGTCAGTGCGTTGATAAGCAAAGAACATTTGGCCAAAGTCCAGCGATACGTGGAAATTGCCAAACAGTCTGCTCAAGTTACATACATTGAACCAAAACTTGGCAAAGACAACGAAAATGGTTACTACACTGGGCTGACAATCATCACGAATGTATCTCTCGACTCTCCTTGTATGGTTGAAGAGATATTCGGTCCGGTAGTGTGCATTGTCAAGTTTCAGGATGAAGATGAAGCTATCAGAATAGCTAACTCGACATGTTACGGTCTTTCGGCTACTGTATGGACTGAATCGATAGACCGAATGCACAGAGTAGCACATCGGTTGCAAGCTGGCACTGTTTGGGGAAATTGTTGGCTCGTTCGAAACCTAAATATGCCTTTTGGAGGAATGAAAGAGTCAGGAGTTAGTCGTGAAGGTACCATTGAGTCCAGAGAGTTCTATACCAACAAGAAGACTGTCTGTGTGTGCATCAAAAAGTAACAATAAAGCTTGGCGCAGATTTATCCAAGACACAGATTTCCAATGAAATGTTTTAATGCAGTCAAAGTTTAGATTTGAGTAATCGTTGTTGTTCCAATGCTTCATTCAAGGCTGTGCATAACTTGACAATTTTTGTCGAGTCTGCATTGATTCCCAAGAATCCAAGTCTCCAGAATTTGGGAATTCGAGAACTTGGGGCAAGTAACGACCCCCCAATAAAAATATCATGCTGTTTGTACAAGTAGTCAATCACCTGGGCACCATCTATTTCTTCAGGTATCAAAACGGCAATAATTCCAGGTAATCGATGATCAGAATTATCCACGAGAAATTCAAGCCCTAGTTGAGATACCATAGATTCAAATTGAATCTTAATGTCGAGATGTCTTTGTACGATGTTTTCAAGACCTTCTTCAACTACCAGTGCAATTGCTTCTCGCAAACCATATAGCAAATTAATTGCGTGTGTGTAATGGTATTGGTAGACTCTTGAGTTATCCGTGCCTATAGTAATACACAATAATAGATTCATGTACAATTATTCGAGCATTTTTGCTTACCCCAGGCTTTCGCAACAAGTCCGATGTCCATGTAGAAAGAGCATACTGGTTGCACTTTGGAGCGAGCTTTAAATATTTCCACTGCTTTCTTGCTCAAACTAATCAACGATATTCCCGGTGGACCTGAAAGCGCCTTTTGTGCCCCGGAAAAGAGAACGTCAATTTCGAGCAAGTCCATCGGTACTGGAACAGTGCACAAGGAGACCACTGCGTCCACCACGAGAAGACAATCATACTTGTGACACAATTTTCCGATTCCATCAAGAGGCTGCACAAGCCCTAGACTCGAATCACCATGACATACATACAACAGTTTTGGACGAAATGAGCGCAATACATCTGCGAAAGAAATACACCACTTCTATTATTATTATTAGAATCATTAAATTTACCACCGCACCTTCAATTTGTTCCAAATCGAAAACTCCCCCAACAGAAGAAGTCGATTGTCGAATAACGTCCAGTCCTAATCGTTCACCCATCATAGCCACACGTTCTCCCCAATGTCCATGCACCAAGGATAGTAATCTTTGTCCAGGAAGCATGAGGTTACAAATGGCAGTTTCCATGGCACAAGTTCCTGAACCAGTTAAGGCAAAAGTGTATTGGTTGATGGTCTGAAAGACATATCGAATGCCTTGTTGAATCTCTTCTAAGAGCTGATAAATATTAATTAATTAGCTTAGGTGCTTCATTCAATTCTTGTTCTCACGTTATATAACTGTGGGTCCGTGTGTGATATGATCGGAATGGACATTGCGTTCAACACTCGGGGATGAATGTTGGTCGGACCAGGAATCATTAGAAGTTTATCTTGCAACTGTAATTTCTTCCAATATGAATCTGGCTTGGCCACCGAATTGGCCCATTGGAGTTTATGGCCATTTGGAGACGAGCTGGGAAGGATATAATTAATACCATGGTACATCATTCAATTGAACGCTTTTCTTTGCTTACTCTAAAGAATTTCTTTCGGACATTTCACCTTTTCACTGGCTGTAATATGAGCGGTGGAAGGTTTATATATGTGACTATTTGTTCAGTTAGTTGGGTCAACTTGGAAGTCAACAAGTGATAACAAATAATTTTCCTGCTACAGGAAAGGCAGCAGTTGGCAGCAGTAAGCCTAGGCGTAACAGAAATCAATGAACAGCATAGTAAAACCTTCACTTCTGTGAATATGATTTATCAATATATCCTGTCAGCCCACTGATAAATACCAGACAAAGTTGCTAAATTTTTTTGTGACTACGTCTTCGATAACTAACAAGTTCACGTCGATTAAGCAACGTATATTTTTGGCGAGCTATAAAAAATAATCGTGCCTCATTAGTTTGTCCACTTTTCCGAGAATACTTTGTGGTTAATCAAATTAATTCGAATAGTATTTCCTAAAAGTGCTAATGACCAGGAGGATAACAAATGAGGAATCGAGCAGACTCACTATGAATTTAAATTACACAAAATTGATTCAGTGGTATAAATTTCACAGTGGAATATTTATGTGGCCCGATCAATTGACAATTAGTCATTAGCCATTTAGTGAAGTGGTGAAAAGAGACGACACTTAAATGGCGAACATTTCGAGGCATTGAACGAGCCTTTCCAGATTTTAGCAATTGCAGAAATATACCGTACACATACAACGTTATTTTTTCCTGCACTTTATCTTCATCTGGCAAGACTACATTGAACGAACTAATCCAAGCAACAGATTTGTGCGATATCGTTACTGATACGTTAATGATAACCACTGTTTAGCTGATGAATGCTTTTAAGGCACAATGCAAACTCGCCTTCGGTATCATTTGGCCTTTGTATCTTGACAGATCAATTTGCAAAAACAGCTCAATTCACGTTATAAAATTTGACTAGTTGGAAAATCTTTTCGTGTAGACTTTTTCAGTGATGGTGGCTTGTTTCTCGGTCCAAATAACATCCCCACAGAAAGCCATTTTGAGTGAATAAATTCTGGAAACGTAACTCACTTGTTCATCTTAAAAATGGCCACCAACAATCACAAACCACAAACAAGCGGGATAAAGGTTTTCAAAGAGCGAAACTCTTTATTGACGTAATTTGCCAAGTGCCGTTTAATGCGCGTGACTGACCATGCACTGATTCACTGACCAAAACTTGTCATTTACAGGACCCTAATTGAGGGCAATCCACAAATCCGTTCTTTGTACAACATAATCACCACATTTGTAATAGTGTTCGCTATAACTACTATCGGAGATTATATTTCAAACACAGAAAGGTGAATTTTGGAAGATCACCGTTAATTTTTTGCCAAAAGAATTACAATTGATCTTTACAATTATCCTTTCAGGTTCCATAGCGACTTTGCCTTGTTGTGGTGGAATGTGCGTGACTTTTACCCACACTTTACCACTCCGTGGTTATTCATGAATTGTTGTCTGCTTTGTTTGCTGTATCCACTAGTATGCCTTCGGCACTGGCTCCAATTGAAGCATTTGCGAAAGCTATTGTCATTTGAGAAAGATATTGACGTGGCTGACTCCACAATATTGACAACCAAAGCTTCTCAGTTGGGTCGTTGGTGGTCCTTGGCATTGACAACTACTTACATCGCCATCTCTGGTTGTGGTGTGGTTGGTTATTGTTCATGGTACATCGTGCACCACCGCGTCAGCATTTCAGTTTCATTTGCTCTAACTATGGAAATGGTAATAAGCCATTAATATTTAATAATTTACTTACAAGTAATGTCATTGTCATCATTGTTATTCACGCACGTGGTTTCACAGACGAGGCTCGTAATGAAGGCACATTCTTATTTTGTGGAAAAGAGTTGCCTTTTGGTGAGTCGAGAAGAAATGGCAAAACTTGTGAAGTTAAACGGGCAGAAGAAAGACCAACAAACGTTATCTACACCTCGACTGGCTAATTTGCTTTACTACCTGTTTGCACCGACACTGATTTATCGTGACTCATATCCCCGGTAAGAATATTTGAAAGAGAATTATTTTCACATTATGGTTAATAGCACCAAACGGATTCGATGGAGTTTTGTGCTGGTGCACAGTGGCCAGATGGTCTTGGCAGTGTTAGTTGCTTTTGTGACAATCAATCGATTCTTGATTGACAATTTTTCGCTGACGGGCCGAGAGACTTTTGCGAAATCGAACCTATTTCGCAACATCGGCTCGGTCTTTGTGCTTGGCGTCATCCTCAAGATGGTCAACTTCTATGCGTTTCTGCACTTGTGGCACAATATTACTGCCGAATTGTTGCGTTTCGCAGATCGCCGTTATTACGAGCCCTGGTGGGAATCGATTTCACTAAGTGAATACTATCGCAAATGGAACACGTTAGTTCAGGATTGGCTATTTGCCTATATCTACTTCCCGGTGTACAAGAAAACTTTGAGCCGATCAAGTGCACAATACGCAGTCATCTTCCTCTCTGGGATTGCTCACGAGTATATCGTTGGGTTTTCAATTCAGTTTTTCTTTCCGATGTTGTTTGTGTTCTTTGCCATCAATGGTCGTAAGTACATTCCCGACTGATTAAATTACATTTATGTTTTCTCTTTCTGGCATTAGACATTCTCTTTATGATAACGCGAAATCTGAAGCGATCCAATGTGCACAACATCATTTTTATGTTAAGCACCATGTTCGGCTGGGGCGTATTGTCATCTCTTTACTCAGTTGAATGGTATTCGCGGACTAACTGTCCCGTAATGGTAAGTGCTCACTTTATGTCTTACAAGTGGACTCACTTTTGGTTTGTGTACAGAATAGTTCGTTGGCAGACCATCTGGTTCCACGAATGTTTTCGTGTGTAAAAGTAAAGTAAATTAAATATTGTTACTCACGTTTATGTGACAATAAAGAATATTTTATTAATTGAATCAAACATCAATGAGAGCACAGAATGTCAACAGACATAACAAGTGAAGTAATAACAGCAAACAGAAAACGTGTCTTTTAAATGGGTTGGTGGTGGTGGGTAGGCTTGTAACCTGATGAGCTTACTGATGAGTTTAAAATCAAACAGGTTGCAAAGAAAGAGTAAACATTTCTCAAGGTAAAAGTTCAAAAGCACGGAATTGCAGCAATAGATACAAACAATGACAAGTGGGAAACTGTAGGGAAACGTAAACAGTGCCAAGAGGAGAGGGAAAGGAAATGGATAAAGGTCGGTTGCGATTTTAATCACAGTCAGCTTGGAAATTATAATCGATTGGTGATTGATCGTTGAGGAAAGGAGAAAGACCACAGGAATGGCCACCATTATTCACAAAGGTCACCTATAAAGAGGTGCTACTGCAATGACCCAAGTTCGCTTTTAGGTGCACAAGCTCGAATATATTCATCCGACGATCGGATTCCCATCGGACGTGATGATAATGTAGATCAATTCGGATCACTGAGAACTGTCAGGTAAGCTAAGCGTTCGCACGGCGAATTGCGCTACTGAAATACTGTGTGCGGGTCATGCGTTTACATGATAAATTAAGACAATTCTATAGAAGCTACGGCTATTAGTTGCTGCAATGCATCAATAGAAAGGATCAAAAATTAATGACACAAATGAAATGTGTGACTTGAATATGTGCGTTATGTACAAATGGACTCAATGACAATTGATAGGTTGGTGGCTCAGACTAGGTAAGTTAATCAAGAGAAATAGCTACAAGAAATAGCATATGTTACAGCAAGTTTACTTGATGTATTGATCGACACCCTAATTGATATTAGTGGTTGGAATCTAACTTTTGGACCGCACTTAACGGCAATGTTTACAAGGTAACACACGGACAAAGAGTATACCTATGGATGTGTTAATGGCGCTAAGAGATATCGGTCAAAACAGGTCAAGTTCTTGATTTGTATCTATAAGGTGGTCTTTTGTTAAAGAAACTAAAACTTTAAATTATCTAAACAGAAATACTTTTAAACGAGCAGCCGAACTAAGCATGAGCAATTGTGCCAAATACCTTGTTAGCGTGAGTTTTGTAAGTTACTGATCAGTGTAAGTAGCTAATCATCTAGATTAGCAGAGGGAACACTTTCACAAAATGTAATGGCATTAATCACACTGAACGAATTCACTTTTAGTCTGGGCAATCAAGTTGAGAGTGTCAGTTGATGATTTGATGATAAGCACAATTTGGCACGGGAAAAGGAGGCAAAAGAACGCATAACACGCAGAACTGTTGAAGAAAAACGACTTCCGATGGTAATGACTATCAAACATGATGACCATGAGAAGGAGTTGTGCTGGTACTCAAAGGGACCGAAGTACTAGTCGCTGTGTTAGAGGTAAATGTTATTCCAGCTGTAGATGGTGATGTGGCGCTCAACAAGGGAGTTATCCTAGCCGTACTTAGACGAGAAAGTCGAGGTTCTAAACACAAAGACATTTGGTAAAGTTCCTCATCAAGCAGATGGCGAGACGTGTCCAGTAAGTAGTTGGTCACTCGAGGATTGTGCTCAATCTTGTATGGAGTTTGCTGAAAGTGACGAATCTCACGAATTACATGTGCAATCTAAATAAGACATCGATTAGGTAAATTGTGTTGCACGATTGCACTTCAGTACTGACCATTCGCATCTTGGAAAAATTTAAAAGTCCATCATCGGTAAAGTTTGGAGTGCCTTCTTCAATAAATGACAAATCAGTGAGGTACATTCCCAGGTATGGAATGCATGGAGGGTCACATCGATGTAAAGCTTCTCTCATGTTACGAAAACGACCATCGGTAGAGACCAAGGTTTGAAGTTTATCAATGGTTTGTTTGGTCTGCAAAGATAAGTCATTAATGTCTGTTTGATGATTGAATGTGAACATACTGTTTTGGTCACTTTCTCCCAAGTGCGCTTCAAACGAAACACGGACGAGTTAGTGAATGCCGCGCATATTTGCAACACTCCGTTGAAGTTATGAAGACAACGACAGATATCAGCAACCGCAGCCCATTTCTCAATGATTGACACGCGCTTGGGAATTTCGGGCACTCGCAATACTTCAGAAGCTACCAAACGACTAATATCGTTGAAGTGTTTGGTCATTAGAAGGATGTGAAACGCCTTTGTGTTCTATTGATATTTATTGATAGTAAGTAAACGCCAACTAAAGATTATTAGTCTCACCTTATCTTCTTTCATCCAAGCTTGACCTAAGAATTCCTCACTCTGAATTCGAACGAATATGTTATGGTCAAGGTAAGTCATTACTTCAGCTATTTCCAAAGCGGACAGCGTCTCAATGGTGTCTTTGCTGGCCTGCATTGGAGGTGCCAGTAATACGTCCAAATCAACTTTCTCTTTGGCCTCCATAGTTTGCTTGGCAATCATTTGTTGCAGTTGGACTGCGGCCTTATGTTCTGCCGGAAGCAGATTAGTGTTGTGCACTAGTTCATCCAAAAAATCGGTTGTAATCTGCAGTAGTTTGGCATCGTTCTCAAAATCCTGCGAATGTTTGCTGACCCAATGCCTTAGCACATTGAGAACTCGCATGGTTGCAGCTGTACTAATCATCGATTCTCTCTTTGAACGAGCTGCATTGGCAGCCGCAGCCGCAGCTGCATTGGGGCCTGATTGGCCTGATTGTCCACTAGCGCCAGCATTCGGTATTTTCAAGTCGGCTCCAGTTGCACTCGAGAATCTACTGCTTCCACGTGAAGGCATTTGTTTCAATAAGGGGTCCATTGGTTCAGGAGGATTGCTTGAAGCAGCCGTTGCCACAGCGAATGCTAACATAATTAACAAAGGTGATGTAGAGTTAATCAAAGCCGACGACTTACCTGAAGCTGCTGAAGCTGTGCTGGAGCGACGAGAAGTTGCTCGTGAAGAAGTGACCACAACACCAGCTTTGCTTGACATCTGAGGAGAATCGGGGTGTTGAAAGGAGCTGCGAGGTGTACTGATGCCTGTGGTGTCAGTCTGGAAAGATGATCTTGGGGTCACCGAAGTGCTTCCCACACTTTCTGTCTCGCTGCTTCCCGAGCCTCGTTTCGATCCTGCACCACGGACCCGAAGATAGTTCATAGTCAAAGTAGTGCTCGTTGCGCTGAGTCTTCCTGATGCAGCTAGTCCTGTCCCTGGCTGAGATATGCTGCTTGATCGAGAGTCAGCTTTTTGTCCAGTTTGGGATGGTTGGCTTTTCGGTGGCAATACAAAACAAGAGCCCACACTTGAGATAGGAGGTGTTTGCATGGCTGAGTTGGCTGTTTGGTCTGAGTGCTTGGGAGTTCCCGGTAAAGGAGGTGTCGGTGGTGGAGTGCCCTCGCTCAGTTGATTTTGTAGTGGAGTGGGAGGGGTTTGCCTATTGTAGGCTTTTACTTTGCCATCGATCTCTTCATTCTCCTCGAGGATGACTTCGTGATCTGCTGCATTTGACATGGGTATGTTGTAATCATTGGAAGGTAACTTCTGGGGTGGCGATTTTCGAACAGGACTCGGTCTCGGTGAACCCGACTTGGAATCGCTGCCAACCAATGTGGCTGAACTCGTGGCGGAACTTAGCGGCGAGGCAGGGTAACTTTGCTCAGTTAAGGTATCGCACGACTGTGAGTGAACTGGCACTTGCAGGTTTTCGGTTGCAACCTGTAGCTTGGCCGAACTTGTGTCGATGGCTGTTCTCTCTGTCGCTTCTTCAGAAACCGGAGATACATCTTCATTGCTGCTGCCATCAGAATCGTTAGCCTAATAAACAACAAAGAAACAAAAAATCAAACAACATGGATAACATTAAGGTTTCCTTACGAATGCAACGTTTCCTTTTGGTTCTTTCTGGAAGTAGCCAGGAACTTCGGGACTGGGTGGAGGTGGAACTGGAACTGCAATTGGATCAGTGATTGCGGGCGCTAACATCGGTTCGCCGGCAGGCAAAGAGATGTAGTTCAGTTCTTGAGCAGTGGAGGAAGTGGTCGATGAGATACTGCCGTGCAAGTTTCGATTGTTCATTCGTTTGAGGTAACGTTCTCTTGCCTGTTCTTCCTCAACTAGAACAACACAATGTCAACCATAATTACAATGGCTTTACTGGCAAACTTACACTTGCGATAGCTCAGTCTCCAGTGCTGACTGTTGCGAATCATCGAGCTAGAAGTGTTGAACATTTGTTGAGCTTGCACCAACTGCTGACCAGCTGGCGACTCCGAGTTGGACACAATCGATTCTCGGTGCAGTTCGTTGATGTCGGACAAGACTGAACTGCTGCTCACTCGTCGAGAGTAGTCGTACTCGATGGTAGTGGAAAGGTATTCGTTGGCTGCTGCCACGACAGCACTGGGACCTGCAGAACCAGATGTACTTGCACTTGCGTGAATATTGAGCAAATTGCCGCTGTGGTGCGGAGATTGATGCGGATGGAGGTGTGTGGAAGAGGGTACTGGCTCGTCTCGAGGCCGAGGACCGCCCTGTCCCTCGTCTAAAGAGCCGGAGGAGTCCTGCAGTGAGGCACTCATTGCACTGAGTTGAAGTTCCGGGTTGTAATGAACTCGTTTCAGTGCTTCGATCACGGTGATACTGTCAGTGAACACTCGATATGTCAACAAAAAAGTATTTAAAAAGTCGATGCTCAAAAAACGAAGATCAGTAAGGCGCTCGAACAGGCGATCAGGACTAGCGTAACGGATTTGAGGTAATTTGCACGAATTGAGAGTCCGGCTGAAGCGAATATCCACGTCGTCCTTAAAGAGACGGGGGTCGTTCCTAAAGAAAACTGATGACCAGATGCTCTGTAAGTGATATTATATACCTTATTGAATGGGGCATCGTAATGGAGGACGAATCGTTGAGGGTGCCGTGAAATAAATCGTTGAAGTGGACGTTGTCAATGCACTACGAGACAAACAATTAATACAACTCAATAATATAATTCAAAGTATTCGCTGCAAATGGATATACGAGAGATCGCTAATGCTAATTGGCAACAGAGTAGCGTGGTACCTTATTGCTATCACCCTCTTCATAGACAATGTCGTTAGGCACAGGACACTCAAGGGCACCCATCTTGCGCAGTTTGCCCATATTTTTATTGGTGCTCGTTTTAATTGAGCTCGAAGTGGCCTTTTTACTAGTTTTATCTTTCTTGGAATGAGAGCTCGATTTAGATCTTTCCTGAAACACTTTTTCAATAAGTGCATTTTGGTGTTCGTCTGAGTGTTGTCTGATCAAGAGAGGTCGGTTGTGTTTGCTCGATTTTGCCACACTCGAGCTGCTTATTTTCACTTTGCTAAGCTTGCTGGCAACCTGGTCGGGGACACTCTCCTTGGACAAAGGCACATTTTGGTTTTGGGAGGGAGTAGAATATGAAGTAGTTTCCAGTAGTCCAGGGCATGAAGCGCCTTGTTTAATTTGTTCGCATGACTTGCTGGTTGAGTACCATGAGCCTGAGTTTGACTTGGCTTTGTTCTTCGAGAATTTGAACCGAGAAGGCAATTTGGGTGACAATGGTGACTTTGAATTTGCTCCTACGTTCGAAGTGGTTTCTATACTTGGTAGGACTGTAAGCAGACTTGGGTCCTCTGCAATGACATTGTCTTGTGGTTGTGGTTCTGAACCGTTTGCTTCATTGTTGCTGCTGTTGTGACCACTTACGTAGCCAATACCCGAATGTATACTTCGGTTAAGTGCACGTCCATACCGAGAAAAGACCGTATTTCGTGGATAAGAACTCAATGAGCTTGAACTCGAAGTTGTTGTGCAATTAGTAGGTGTTATGGTTGTCTCGACAGAAGTAGTAGGGTTGAAATTGCAAGGGGGCGTAGGTGAGGAAGCTGACTTGAACAGACCAGACACCGAGGACGACTTTCGACTGGACGAGGTCGTGCTGCTCGCCGAGTTGGTCTTGAATCGTCTCATAATAACCATCGATTGAGAATGGCTGTGTGACACAATTCAATTAGCGGTCAGACTCGGCAGGTAAGTAAGGTAAAGTTGTATTCAACTACTTGCTCATTTGACCACAAATCAAAGTAACACCAATTTGTAGTAGAACCAATTTAGTCCCACGAGTCAAACAAACACATGAAAAAGGTCTTTTAAGCCAAATCAACTTGCTGAAAGGTGACATGATGAAGTAACTGACCAACAAACTTGCCAATTATTATTGTGGTCGATTTTGTAGAATGTGAAGGTTTCGGGTACAAGTGCAGTTACACAAAACTTCAAATTGGTCAGTTGGTTTGCAAAAAAAACAAGATTATTTGCACTCTTGCAGGTGATGAATGTGTAGAGGCACGTACGAGAAAGAAGAACTAAAAAGCAAAACAACCACTAGTGAGGAATGTCATTAGACGATGAATCTTGCAAAGATGACTTAGTAAGCACACACAGAAGCGTGGTCCTGTAACATGCAACGAGGCAAGAATGGCACCGAGGATAGTGAGCAAGAAAACAGGTGCAATTAAGGTGCGGACGATTGATGGAATGCCGATTGAACAGTTGGTTAGTTGCCGGAGAACGAAAGACGTGCTGAGTACGATGCCTGTGAGTGGCCGATTGATCGCATTGCTGCCTTGGTCCTGGACATGTTTGACGAAATGCTCAAAGCAATGGATGTAGTGGATTGCAGTCAGTGCCAGTAAGTGTTCCAATCACAGACGAGCAGAAGACAAACAAAACACGGGCACAGATGCGTTGCGAGCCAGCAACAGCACTGTGCCTGTATTGGCTCGATTGGCCGCATTGCCAACATAAACTGAGTACCCACGCAAGTGGTGATGCTGTTGGACTCGATGGCCATGGCTCCTCACCAGACTTGCGATCGAGCTTGGCTTCGAGATGAGCCATATATAGCGACCAGGCAGGGATCGAGAGGATAGCGAAAGAGCAGAGACCGTGTCAAAGTTGCCGTATGGCTACTCGCACCACCAACACAATCCATGGGCGCTGGGATTCTGCGCCCAATTCGACGCACATGGATCAGTGAGCCAACAGATTCTGGCGTCAACAAACATGCTCACGTTTTGGAGCGACATCAATACCTTATAATGCAACATCTGACTGAGTCTAGGCTTGTGTCCAGATGCTTGTCCGATAACTGGCAACCCATAATGGCAGCAAAGGATTGATTCGGTCACCGGTCACGTCGTGGACCTGATTGCTCTGTCAATATAAACTGACAGTTACCCCGGGCAAGCAAATTAATTGTCACGCGGACATGCGTCCTTGAGCTGTCAATACCTAAGATATTTTGTCAGATTGAGATTTCAAGTCAGAAGCAACGAAAACACAAAGAAGGTTTCAATTCTCACATGACATGAGGTGGCCCTTTTTATTGTACTTGGCCAAAACAAAGTCGACTGTTTTGGGACAAAGACGAACAAATCAATTAGGACTTTGATTGTCTGCATTGCTCGGTGCCGAGTATGGTAGGCAGTGAAGCAGTGAGGCAGAGGTACAAGCAGTAACTGTTGGCAACTGTTGGAAAGCATGGGTGCCATCACACTGTCAGTGACAGATTCAATCAAGAAGAGAAGAGCACGCCAAAGTGAATCCTTTCGAAATGGCAAACAATCGATCGACAATTTAAAGTGGCCAATTTAAGTGGATTCCCTCACTGCAATTGGTAATGCCTAACTATTAACTATGTATTGGGCCCAGAACAAACCAGCATTAGCCAAAAGGAGAGCAAAAGAGAATAATGCAATCCAGTGCAACTCAAGACAGGCCAATGGTACAGTAATGCCGCTATCGGTGAGAATGCACTCACCACTGAGTGAGCAGTACAGTCGACTTGCCAGAATGACTTGTCACTGATAAAGTTGGGAAAACCGTTCTGAGTGGCAAGTGACTTTGCAGCGTAATTCTTAATGCTCTTGGCAACACTAATTAAGACGTTTGACGACGCTTCGATTGGAACACCAATTTGTAGTCCAAATGCACACTATAGTTGTACAGAATAAGACAAGTGGGAAGTGATTTGATGAGGCCACATTGCTCACGGACCCCCGGTGGCCACACTAATCACTCTCTGCATTGATGTTTTGGGAGTGAGACCGAGCCAGTGACCAAGTTTGCATTCTTCGATGACCTTCAACTGTACTCGGAACCTAGCAATGAGTGTCTAATTGGAGGCCTTTCAGTCGGTGGCACTCAGAAAACAAGTGCTCTTACCGTTTGTGCACCGAGGCCGCTTGTTTGTGTTGCTTTCAATTAGCAAAGAACCGAACCAAGAAAGAACGATCGTTTAGTTTGGCAGATGCAAAATGAAGTGTACTCAGTGCACAGTGAATAGAATAGACTATAGTCAGCACAAAGGGTCTCGATGATTGCTTTCACACATGCCACTAATCGGCCTAATTCGGCACAGAGGACTGACAGACTCGGTGCACGAGCGATCGCTGAGCATGGAGGCACACTACCTGCGCGTACAAAATAAATTATTTTTCAAAATGGACAACTTTTCATTACCGAAAGATACTGAGAGACAAATAGCAATGCGGTGAATGTCAGAATATGCCACCGAGCATTGCTGACAAATGCCACTGAGTTTGACTGTCAGACTATAGTCAGTATACCATGGTCTGTTTAGTGTGCCGCTGACAATTGTGAGGCAATTCGATCAAAGTGAAACTTGTTAGGCTTCGGATGTACAGACTCATTAGACCCAATTGCCGGAGTGATCAGAGATCAGTGATCAGGCATGAGAGCACCCAAAACACAAAAATTCTGTGCGTTGAGCAAATTGCTTTGCTCAATTTCTAAGGTTTCCATAAGTCTTGTCTCAATTAAAAAGTACTTTGCGGACTATCGCGCAGATGGTAAACATAAGAGAAGAACTTTACATGACAAATAATGGTGCCTGAGCGAATGGAAACAATTGGCAATTGCACAACTGATAGTCAAAGAATGCTTTTGGTTCGATGAGGATAGGACAATTGAATTGAGCACTGGTGTAGAGCAGATACAAGATCACTGCCACCCTTGGTCAGTATAATCCTTTGTGTGTAATCTTCTTTGTCGAGTCGGCAATGTTTAATGTTTAATTCATCTTCAATGCTTGTTTGCAGCCTAAATGAACTATGCACTGTGTGCACTGACAGTAAGACAACTCGCGAGTATTAATTCAAAATAATCCAAACAATTGGAAGCTACGTTTATTGGTCTGTTTACTAGCCTACCAAGATGCAATTATGAAGGGCATGTCCGCAGAAGTACACTGTACAGACATGTGCGGACTAAATGGACTAATTAGCTAATGGTAAAAGACAGGCCAAGTTGGGATTAGGAACACTCACTGACCGATGCAACACTGGGTCACTGTAGTGGCCCATTAACTAGGTGCAACTCAAATAGGGAGCTGTTTTCAGGTGCAGGTATGTGCTTTCCTCAGCCAACTAGTGCATTTAATGTCTTAGTAGAGCATCTGTCTGTGTGCATTTCAATTAATTTCCTAATAATTTCTCCCTAATTAGATGTCCAATTTCGATTAATTTTTTATGTTCAACAGACTAGATTACATGAATGAAGAGTTAGTGGTAAGATGGCAGGGTAGAATGATAGTTCTAGATGCAAACGGAAGGAATGCAAACAAACTGCACCGATTGCTTAATTAATTCTGATAGTAACTCGACTCGGGACTAGAAATCAGATCATTTGCATTTGAAAGGATTCGTTAGAGCAAACAAATTCTCTGCCAAAAGTACAGATCGGACTCTTGTGCAGAATCACTGCTAATGAATGTGCCACCCGATTAATGCAGCCGCTCAAATAACCAACCTGGGCTTAACATGGAACATAAGGCTCGGCCTGCGAATGTGTCTCATCCATCGAGAAAAGAGCATTGTAGTGGCAAGTTCCACACTGTTTAGTTGCCATTGGCCGTGAAAGCGTTGCCCGATAACGGCGATAGCCACGAATATGAATAAACATTGAATGACTATGGAGATGACGGCGAGTGACACAACTGCTGCGAATGGTGCCAATAAGAAAGTAATAAGGTTCATTATGTTTTTATTGTATCACTATATTTCCTGTTTCTCAGACCCATAATAACTGAACGGGAATACTAAAAATTCTATTTATTACATTTAATTCGGTTGGTGAAGTGCATTTGAGTAATCATTAAGATTCGGTTGTAAACGGATTAAGAGCTTCGGGGAATACAGTGAGATAAAGCATGTCAAAACTTTAAATTGAAACAATGCAACAAACTACACGAGCTTCATCGATCACAATTAGGCAGCTTATTGCTCATCCAACTTGTTCCTCAAGTAATTAGACCTATCTATGTGTGCAGAATCAAGTGAATCTTGAAAATGATTAATTGCCAATGGCTCATTTCTCAGACCAAATATACAAATTTTGAACTGCGATCATTATTGGTTTGTGCTAAACTAAAGCATATAGGCGCATCTAAATGTTGCAAACTAATGAGTAATATAATGAATTAGTCGAAATTGGTCAATTGAACGCCAAATAGAAATATCCATTTGCAGCGAGATAGCAGTGAAAGGATCAAAGGTGGACAACTGGACTAACCTGACTTATATCGGAAATCCAAGCGGTCTTCTCTTGTAATGTTGGTGCCACCAGATGAATGGTCACAGGTGGTCCCATTTTGGCATCAACAATTATCTTAAAGTCAAGACCTCCAAAATCTTTTCCCGAAGTATGAGTTGGGGTGGCGCCACTTGAGGCAGGGATGTTGGCAGTGCCTGTAACAGCAAATGAAATCGTTTGGCCAGCGGTTGCTTCACTTGAATGGCTCGAAGCAGAACTTAGTGAGCCGTCTACTGGGAGAAAATGAAAATATTGCAACTATATATGACTTTTGAGACCCGATGGAGAGTGATTCGAGTTGGCGCCTCCAGAGGTCGTTCTTACCTCCTTCGTCCACTGTGAATTGAAACTGTTCGTTGGGATCTTCAATCAAAGTTGCTTCAGCCAAAGGAATTTTTCCAATGCTCTATTGAAAAGGAGATGCTAAGAGTGGACAAATACAAGTAAAAACATACCTCGACCAAAGTGAGCTTTCCTCCTGAAGTTCTAGTGCAGAGAAGCATGTGGTTCGAAAAGAGGTAACACTGGCGAACGACTTCTTTATCAGCCCGAAAGGACCCAATCCGAGAGCGGGCAGTTTTCAACTTATCAGTACCGAGCACTTGGAGAACGCTGCCTTTGCGGATGAACACCTGGTTCACGTCCAACAAAATGTCACACCCGCCGACGATAATGCGCTCAATTGCTAAATTGTTTCGAATGTTTTCAGTCTCGCTCACTTCATCGTGCATTTGCTGCATGGCAGAAGATAAATTAGAATGACCGACACAAGCACTCAAATCTAGAAACTTACTCGAGAAAGTTCCTCAAGTTTCATTCGGGCGTTTTCCAAGCTTTTCCTCTCCACGTGATTGTGAGGCGTATGAGCAAGTAGTTCGTGCAGTGTGATAATATACCGAGGAACCTGTCCAAAGGGGAAAATGTTTAGCTTTGTTTTGTCAGTGTGAACGCCTCTTTACCTGATGCATGGGATATGTGAGAAACGTTTCCAAAGTACGACCTAGTAAAACAAAATAAGTCGCATGTCCCATTAACAATTGATCTATTTTCCAATTGATAGTGTCTCGTTTAACAAAGGCTATGTAATCCAAATTAGTTAGATAAATTATTAAAAGTAGGTATTATTTATTTGCCATAAGCGAAAAATCAGTTTACTGCCAAAATGAACCTCATCTGAGACGTGTACACTGTACAGTGTACAGGAATTTACTCAACAAATAGCCATTGAAGTAGTGGTCTTGCAATCAATAGTGTTTTGGTAGGTAAAAGTAAAATACTAGTAAATTGAGTACATTTTTTGTAAATTTGGCATACAACTTGAATTCAGACAAGACAAGCCTTAGCTTTAATTAGCACATATGACAGGGTCAGTCTGGTGCCTAACCTAACTTCTAACACGCTTCTGGCTGCATATGCAATATTGGCTCGTCAATCAAATTAAAGTGTGTTTGCATTGAACACTCATTAATCAATCCAAGTGGTGACCCTCTTCTAATGGTAATAGTGATTATTAAGAGTGGCAAGGACATTGTAAGAAAGTATGCGACATGTCCCAATTAACCTAGGACACTGTTTCACTGTAATTAAGACTAATTAGCCTCTTGACGGGCATGGAAAAAGGCAGTGTCACTAGTGGCAGGACTCACCTTGGATGACGGCCTTCTCCTCGAGTCGCCGCAACATGGAAGCAAATTTTTCTCGTTGTTTACATTCTGCCAGGACTTGCAATGAAAAGTGATGATTGCGGACGTATTCTTGGTATATACTGAGCATGGGCAGCAACATGTCAAACAGGTCTCCTATGCCGTTTGGATGAAACACAAACGGCCAAACAAGACGAAAAGGAGAGAAAGGCCAGAACAGAGGAAGCGGAAACGGTTAGGAAAAGGTAATTTCAAGGAAATGAAATGATTTTGGGAAAAAGGCATCACACCAGAATGGGCGAGTCAATGAATGAGGCAATGGGCCAATACAAAATGCGCGTCACGTGTGCGATCAGTGGTAGTGTGAAACAGTTGGTCATCACAATCATGGCATCCATCCACACCGAACATATCAACATATTAACAGATCGATCCAGTTGAGGGGCACAGAACAGTGGTTGTGGTCACGCAGACAGCCGACGAAGTGTTTGCATTATTTGGTTTGTGTTAGTTTGGTTGTGGTTTAGATGTGGTTTGGTTTGATTGTCCGTGTAGTCACATTGATTGTGTTGGTTGGTGGTCACAGTGTTGTGGCAGTGTTGAAGTATTGCAGTGGGACCGGGATAGGGATGATAAAAAAAGGAATGGGACGAGGAGAAAAAGAAGAGAAAAACGATTGACGCAAAAAGCATTGATCAGTTAGTCTAGTCTAATTGACTACTGACGGTCTTCCGTTGATTGGCTCTAGCTGGTGAATTTGGTCGGGCCACTACTCTGACAAGTGAGACTAGTTGACCACTAAGCTAGCGAACCACTTGTAGGAGGGAAGGAGGGCCAGACATGCGTGCCAAACACTAGGGATTCATGCGGGCACGGGCCAAGCACTACCGAACAGCCGCATACCTAATACGAGGGTGGGCCAACACTCCATCCGAGCAGTGAGGCCCTTCAGGAAAATCTGGTGCAAAAACATGACGGTCTCTGCGTTGAGAAAAATCGAGTTCACCTCGTCGTGGTTGCATGGAGGCTTTTGTGAACTGGCAGCCATCTTGAAGGGCCGCAAAAAACACGACACCATGAGCTGCAACTGTTCCAGATACTCCTCCTCGGCCTCAACCATGCGGAAAACTAGACTGTAACCGTGAGATGAGATTAGAAGGTGCCACAAATGAGCTGATCTGTTTGAAGACCGAACCTGTTCCGCTTGCGCATATTTTCTGCATGTGGCGAGTTAATGTACTCGATCACGATCTGTTTCCATCGGCGTCTACAGAGCCAGCCTCGGAAAAAGCTTTGCACCTTTTTGATTTTCCGAATTTCCTCGCTGTCCTCGCTCAGAATAAGATTGTTGTTGGTCTTGTTCGGGGTGAGGCGCCAATCTCGTTTGAGGGTGCACATCTAGGCCGAGAGCAAAGTTGTGAGATAGATCTATCTCTAGAGTGCGACCGGCTTCGGTCTGCAAGGTGGTATGCCCTGCACGGCTCGGCAAGACTCTCACTGCCATACTCACCTCGGTGCGTAATTTCTTAATCTCCATCGTCAACTCTTCGCACTGTTGAGTGTATTGCCATTTGGCGGTTTTCTCACTTTCCACGATCTGGACCAGATGCAAATGCTTCTGTTCGAGTTCTTCTTTCTGCAGCAGCATCTTGGAGAAACTGTCAAGATGGGTGAGCGTATAAATATATTGTGATATAAGATTGGCTCCCGAACAGCACCAGACCTGACCTGTCAGAGGTAATTAATTTGCCTCCACCAGACCAACCACTGATGTCGAGCAAGACCAAACAACGGCCACATCGTGCGCACTGACATGATGCTGCAGCATGGTCATGATGGCACGTACGGATTGGTAAATGCAATCCATATACCATGGTATGTATACGTGACATCCAGACTAGCAATGGTTATTCCAATGTGGCACACTAAGATTAATGCTAAGATAAGACTGACCCAATTGGCATTGCGAATTTCTCCGCCACCAAATGACTTCCATTTTGTTTGGACATGGTTGAGTGTCACTTGGATTGAATCTGCCTAATAATGTTCAATCAGCCAAACACAAGCATGCCAGCAAACAAAAAAAGCACAACTTGAGTAGTCATGACGGTACGAATGCAGTGGACGTGGCTCGGTCTTGACACCGATCACTGGTTGGCAAGTCTCAGAGCTTACTTACCTTGCATTCTCAATTGCGTGCACCCAAGCGTTGCATTCGGTTTCCGATTCGGCCTTCAGCTCAAAGGTCTTGGAGCCTTCCTTTCGATACGTGATTGCAAAGTAGTGCTATTAATTACAAATGAGATAGTTAGCACTTAGTACTGGCAGTAATTAGATGCAACTTGCAAGCAAATAATAACGCAAAAACAAAATACAAATATTTGTGATCAATCAACATGGACACAACGGTATAGTGATCGATGGTCAGTACTAATAAAGGAGCACTCAATCTTCAATCACATTTCAAAACGTTCTCGAAATGCCAAAATAGAGCCATTGCTAGAAAAATTAATTCAATTTGTACACTCTCCAATTTAACAAGCCATACGACCGACGATCCATTTATTTCGACAGACTCAATTTATCTCGGACAGTATGAATGGAAGGAATGTAAATTACAGAATTTGTTTGCAATTGAACAAGCCATACGAACAACTATGTAGATATCGAAAAGACTTAAGTCGAATTTGCCCATCGCCATATGCAAGTGCCATTTGGATAGCACACAAATCACACCTTGTGCGGCGAGTAAAATTCCAAGAACGACACCAATAACGGTGGTAAAGTGTCTCACTAATTACACCGTTATAAATGGCCCTGTTGCGGTAATGGCAATACGGCCGATAAGGCAAACAAATCTTGCTCGAGCGGCAGCAAATCGCAAGAGTGACAGTCCCAATCGGGCGACTAATTAATTTGTGCCAACACAGTCAGGTACGAGTAGTGTTGAGAACCAAACAGTTCTCGCAATGGCCCGAAAGCGATAATTAATTGCGATCGAAGGAAGCACGGAAATGTTCTCTTCATTAATTATGACATCGGCTCACAAACAAAGCCGACAAGACGACAGGACAACACATCCACTGGACAGTGGTGATAATTACCCAGTGTAATACACCGAGCAAATCGACTCCATTGCTGGCAGCATCGAGCTATCCCGCACAGCATTAGCGCTGCTGTGCCATGGAAGTTGGCCAACACTCTTTACAGTACAGTAGAATGGCCCTCACGGTAATGTGCGGCGGAAATTGGCCAAAGAGAGGTCACCGTAGGGAATATATAATTAATAGACATGGCAAAGGGGTTGCCAACACTGAAATGGCCATGCATACTGCAGCCGCCACCAGTGACCTAACGAGCCGACAACAAACTTGTATTCATTCTCGGGCAACGGCAGAGTCAATCTAACCTAATTGCATTGAGTGCAAATTTCATATTTACTCAAATTGTCCATTATGCAAATGCGCACTGAGCCATAAAAGGTGCCAGTATACCAAAAGAGACAGGCTGGAATGGGTCACTCAGCGAGTGAGCAGTAGGAGTTACTATGAGTGACCAACTCCTGAGGCAAATCAACACAAGCAATGTTCATTCAGATTGGCACTCATTAGGTCGTGTGAGAATTAAACACCGGTGGAAATACTCTCACTTCTGGTAACTGATCTGGTAATTGATAAGCACTTCATGTGTTTGTCTACTTCACTCACGAATTTCCAGTGCAGATCAAGAGCACAATGACAGATGAAGTGAACCGGTGACTGACTTGATGGTAAACAAATTAATTTACTCAAATTAACTAAGCATTAGACTTGCTTGTCTTCTCTTCTCCACGTGCACTTTCCCTCTGTGGTTGGAAAATTTAGCAAGGCCTAGACTTTCACGATAAACAGCTCTGCGAATGTAGACATACTGTGAATGTTAAATATGTCTAAAATGGGACCAAGCAGAATGGCGTAGTTGAATTATTTAGAGTGCCTTTTTCAGAGACGTGGCATGTGAAGGGTCAATTACTATTGCTTTGACTATGTCCACTCGCTTGTTATGCAGTCAAGATTAGACAAAATAGTTTTGCTAGTCCCAATGTGGAAGCATCAAAAGTGTCCAATTCGTGGCGGTCGTTAGCCAAGTGTGCTGCTAATTGAGCCTAAGTGCACTGAGAATGGCTTTATGCACAAGCCTAGAGCAGTGATGTTTGTTCGATTGTAATTGCTAGTAATCGGTATTAAACGAGTGAACAGTGCCATTCCCACAAACGACAAGCAACACCGTTCGCACATTACCACCAGTAATGACCAAACATGCAGAAGACATTGACAGAGAAGCCATATTGCAGCACAATGCTGAGCATATCGTCGGGCAATGTTGGCATATGGACAATTTGAATTATGCAAGCCAGAGTCCATCTGGCCGGCCGCCAATCGGTAATTGAGTCCGCTGAGGCAGCATCTGATTAGACACTCCGCTCAGGCGCACTGATGGAAAAATTCTCCATTTTGTACGAACTCTGCCATACTGACAGCCTTGCCTGCTTCCAACGTTAAATAGAAATCCAATTAAGGCGTTTAATATTTAATGGACAAAGATGTTGTGCCTGGTGGATTGAATAATGCTTTGCTAGTCACCTTGGCAGTGACACTAGTGTCGCACAATGCGATTAATAATTCATGCTCACACTTGCCCATTTGACTAATTCGATGGATCAATCGTTCTTTCTACATGGCAATGAAACACAAGTAACACTCACCACTTGGACATTACTTAGGTGAAGGCGCCAAGTGCAGCTCTAAAGAAACCTTTCGTGTCGAGTGAGTTAGTTGTGCTGGTCAGCAGAACGGTGCTGTGAGTGAGAAACACTATTCCGTCTTGCTTCATCATCTTATTATCTGCCTAAGTCTGAATGGGCCATCTGAAATGGGCTTATGCCCAAGCAGCATGTAACCAATCCAGCAGGCAATAGACTCTATGGTGAGTGCAGGCCATTCTGACCAAAAGTTAATTTCATTTCATTGCGCTGCATAAATCGGAATGGAAAGCAAAGTGTGACTTGGACAGAGATGATCGCGATTTATCGGACGGCCAAATGAGGTGCACTGCCGTGCAATAAAGCGACACACAAAGTTCTCCAAAGTGGCGAAACAAAGTTTAATTAGAGGCAAAGTCTCTTAACTCGTTAATCGGGCCTTAAGTTGGGCTTGCAGTGCCGGGCAGAACCATATTGCCGCTTGGTAACCGCCTCACTCGTAATTAAACATTTCGACACAGACGGCAATTGCGTTTGACT
The DNA here is from genome assembly GCA_023373905.1 of Rhizoglyphus robini. Classification (NCBI taxonomy): domain Eukaryota; kingdom Metazoa; phylum Arthropoda; class Arachnida; order Sarcoptiformes; family Acaridae; genus Rhizoglyphus; species Rhizoglyphus robini. Next base: position 2,696,432 of record JAKIJQ010000001.1, on the reverse strand, counting down.
CGTTCTCCTGCAACGGTACTTTCTACCAATACCAAGGCGAGCGGCAAATTAACTTGTTAGGTACTTAACTCGCTGTCTAATTAATTAACTAATTAATATTTAGCTCAATTAATTTATGCAAAGTTGTTCTCTATTGCGGACACTAGATAAAAGGCAACATTTGACACAGGTCCAGTGAAATAGCAAATGGATGAATGAGAGCATTGGTCTATTATCTGGTCGGACCGTGCCGAGCCGAAAGTTCTGTTCCAGTCAGCAGTGCACCAATTCATCAATCATCGGTTATCGACAATCCAAGACAACGAGAGCTGCCATTTGCCAAGTTGGCTTAACGTTCGCAAAAGCAGTCACATGAGACAACATAAATCCCAGCCGAGTGGATATTTTACGAGTCATTAGCCGTGGCCAGTGGTGATAAAGGCAATATGGCAGTCGGACGGGGCCTCGTTGGTGCAGAGCCGTCATCTCAAGGAGCACTCACTGAACATAACCAGTGACCACCAGTGACACGGTAGCCTATTCACCCACTCTGTGCAGATAAAGTAATGACTGTCGGTAATTGCGCCGATAGACAGACTCGATGGCACAGGTATGCCTCCAGTGATTTCGCCTCAATGGACATTCCAGTGAAAGAAGTCAAATTAAAAATGCAATTCAGTCAGCTGCTCATTGGCAGTGCACTAAGGAGTCAGTGCAACATTGAATCCATGGAAAGAACGCTCTACTCGCTGCCAGAAGGCCGATGCTACCAGGCAAGCATATTAATTTGAGCTAGCTAATAGAATTAAATTACATGCTCAATGGTGGTCTCTATGCCTCACTGCCACAAGGCAGAAAACAGTGGTCGGTCTCACAGACATTGTCGTGGTCGCAACTGCCTAATCGAGGCGATCTTGCAATGGCAATTCGAAAGTGCCACCTCGTTGTCTTTGTGGACCAGTCTGGCGAGACAGTCTCCTCGCCACCGCGACTACTGTCCGTGATGATGCGAATTGTTCAGGCAAGGTGTAGCAAGTGAATGGCAGCGAGCAAAGCAAACAGTGAGCTCAACCAAGCACATTCGATATGCAACCGTACAATTATGCCTTTATGCCCGATGATGGCTCGTCTCTCGGTGCCTTTGCCCTCTGTCAGGGTTTGTTTGGACAGGAGCATTGTTCATTGCTACTGCTTCTCTAAACAGTTACTGGTGATTGCACTTGGATGTGAATAAATTAACTTGTGCCAACAATTACTGCTGCCGTACAAATTGCAAAATCAATAGAATGCCGTCACTGTTTGCGCTATCTCGCTCACAGGCCCAAAGTATCAAAGTGTCGTTATGTAACGAGAAGCAATGGACGAGATTCGATACACATTGGGACAATTGTCTATTGGCATGAATGCAATTACGAGTGTGCCAATGTCACTAGAAGTGCCATGATTGATTGCTAATTACTGGAAAAACATTAACGCCAATGCTACCACAAAGTATATTGTGCCCGAAACATAATGACAATTGAAAAATTAATTTCAAATAATGATTCAAAGCAAAGCCAAACTGAAGAAAAACAAACAAACGAGCACATCACCAAAGCAAATAAAGAAAGTGATCTGAGGCTTATTAGTCGGGCTTAGAAGAAAACGAATTAAATTCAATTAAAGCGATGGCTTAAATGTGTGCAGGAAAGCCAACTGTCAAACGCTATTAGCTTTATCGGTCGTACCTGCAGGTTGGTGCCGACATTGTTAGTGGTCTTGCCCGTTGACGGTGTCACCATCTTGTCGCAGTAGGAGCCTTCCAAGAAGATAAGTCCGGCAGGCTTGGTGGCCGCATCGTTCTCAAAGTAGAACAAAATGTTCTGAAACAACACGAAGTAACGCAGTTGCCACTTGCTATTCTCGGAGGTTCGCTTGAAGAGATACCCTCGAATGCCATTGTCGTGCAGAGCCTTCTCCGACAAGGCCATCAGCTGCAGTTCGTTCATACGCATTTTGAAATGAGATCTTGCGGACTGTCAGTGACAGCGCCGATTAAAAAACTGGACATTGACAAAGACTACTAAATCCAATATCACCACTCCTTCCTGAGTGGTCAAGATCGGTAGAGCTATTGCTCCTGAGATGAAATACAATTATAGTCCTTCATTATGTAGTATTTCCCAATTGGGTTTCGCGCAAAGTAGCTTCATCGAAAAAACTTTTATTTTAGTAGGAGGCAAAAAGCTTCATGATTAGCGTTTCCACAAATGTAAATAGAAAATAATGCAGTTGACCAAGGGTTGATGTCGAGAGGTAAAAATGAACGAATCCTTTGAGTGATAATTGGCCAAAACGAACGGCAAGACAATGGTGATTAGATGATTGGCACACAGAGAAAAACTAATTGGGCAAAGTCGAGTTGAACTATTTGTTGATTGGCCACGTCAAGCAAACAATCGATTGGAATCGATCTATCCGGGCGCATCGAAACAGTCTAAACGGCACACTCATTATGCAAGTGCAATAGCTGCCTTACGTGTCAGCATGCACACTCGCACTCAACACTAACTGCGAGTCGAATTGTTCGGCCACTCACGGTGGCACTGTGCAGTTTGCAGAAATGTGCTTCGATGGCAAATAAATAATAAAGCTCGTGTTGATGGCAATTGTAGAGCGAATAGTAGAGAGTGCGGCACGGCAATAATAATAGATTATATTATTAGGGCCAATATTTGCTTTGAGGAATTCGAGCAGCCACCAGAAGATGGGCCGTATGCGTGTTTGCTTTGCACGAAGACGTTGGTCGAGCGGCAAAGATGAAAAGAGTGAAGAGTGAGACTACAAATGGACATTGGCAAACAGAACGACCAGTCGCCGAGTGCGGCCTGTCCTCCTCACACCACACAAACGCAATAAAACCGAGGATTACAAGATGAGATGACTGTTCACCGACCGCTGTCCACCAAGCAATACTTAGAGATGCGATGGCATGGAATGATGAGAGAGCTCTTGATACTTGTACACTGTTCACTCACTGCAAACACTCGCTCAACTAACTGTTGATGAAGCGATTGCGAGAAGTAAATAGTGCCGCGCGTCTCGATCCGATCATCGGCCACAGTGAATAAACCAACGATGCACATAAACCGATTAAACAAGCACACGATAGAACAAATACACTCAAATTGTAGATTAGTGTTGTGCTTTTGAATGACCGGTCAATTGGTAAAAGATGAATTATTCAGTGATGACACTGACTGCGGCGGGTGGTTGCGAGTGGCCATCACCATTGCCACGGTCACCGTCCGAAGCCACCATTTGCATCGGTGTGGAGACGGTCTCGGCCAGTCGGCAACACGAACCAGTGAGTGTTCATTACAAGTGGCTGTCGGCCAATGGGACACTAGTCGGTCTGTGTGCCAGTAAGATTTGACGATGTTACTGATTCGAGTGCACTGGATTGCCCAGTGCAAGGTAGATGCATGCCCAAGTGCAAACAAAGGTAGCCCAGGATATAGACACTCGGCCGGACTGCTAGTGGCACCAACAACTGCGTCCGGACCTCAAGACATGAGCCAATCGAATTAGGTCTTGCTTGATCAGAACGGGTAGAAGCACTCCACTAAAGCATTGTGGTAGAGATATACTCAATTGGTGGCTTGCATCAATGTACCATGTAACCGTCCATGTAAAAGTGCCAGTAGCATCAATGATTCCATCCACACCCATATTTTGCAAATTTTGATAAATAGAGGATAAAAGTGTTGTGCCTTTCAATCTGATATATTGGCCAGAAAAAAAGTAACATATGCCTTATGGTTAGTGGCAAATAAATATCCCAATAGAGGCTTATAAAAATAAATACAAACTTAATGTTATTCAATCGATTTTACTCGATTTATAACATTAAGAAAACCTGAGAATGCGCAAGTGATTGCGATAACTAAATGAGTGTGATAAACAAAAGTGGTGACAGGAGTTATTCGAGTCAATCAATCAATAAAATTGGACAAAACTGATGACACTTATGAGCAGAGAGTGACAAATGCGAATATCTGCTGAGGACAAAACTCAATAAGAGGAGATCTATTGCACTCGAGCTGTGATTTATAAGTGTGCCTTTCGATCAAAATTTGTTGGCAATTTGCACTTTAATTATTAATTTGTGCAACTGAACAGACATTAATTTAACCACCGAATGAAGTAGGCTTTAGGTGGCAATGTAGCTCATTGGTTTGTCCATGTACACAAATAATGAGTAAAATAGTTAATGCAATGTATGCATGACACAGTCGCACAGGCGCCATAGAAGTATTCATTCAATGAAGCGACGCACCACTACACAGACAAATGAATAAACAGTCCATGGCATAATGAGTCCAATTAGACCATCGATATAAACTGTCCATTTGCACCATTTCACTGTTAACACTTGCCATGTCACCAAATTCAGTGAGCTGCTATCTTACAAATTGTTAGACCAGTTCCAAACAACGAGATAATAGTGAACAGGAAGGCAATTGCCAATGCATACATGATCTGACAGGCAGACCAATCCATTGAACCAAATGGTGTGTGGTCTTTCATGTAATTGGGCAATAATTTAAACTGCCCACCAAGCATAACTGAATATTGGCCTCATTGCTGTAGTAGACGCTGTCAATAACAACTGAAAGGAAAGAAGCAGTCTAGAAATTCTGTACAGAGAAGCCAACTTACAAGGCACCGAACTGAGGCAAAACAAACGATCGGTGAGTGGAAAAGTTTTGGTTAGACTCGACAGGGCCCATTTGTCAACAACTGCATTGCCGACTACCAGCCCGATTGGATCAGAAGGACAAGTCAGATTTGCAATTAGAAAATCGATATTAATGGGACAATGTTGAGTTGGAAGTGCACCATTGGCCCATTTGCTAATTGATAATTACTATTCGTACCCAAATGTGATATTTGTTTTGTTGAACGAAGAAATTCAATTAGAACAATTCAATTCATACCGCCGGTATAATACCAGTTGGGTCAGCTGATTCAAAAGGTAATCCACGGTTAGCGAAAGTGAAGTTTGACCAAGAATTGTCAAATGGCGATATTCGGTTCAGTGGTTATAGTGTCGGATGTCAATTGATGTGGCCGGTGGGCCTTGTGATACATGTCATTAGCTAATTCGGTAGAAGTGCTCAACGCGATAATGCAGATAAAAAGTAATAAATTATGTCGCTAATAAGGCCGATGATCTGTGGCCGTGAGAGACTGGCAAGCAAGATGCACAATTATAAACAGAAGCGTCTCCGCAAGGACGACTCGGCAATAAATTATAATCTTGGAAAGGGAGATCGAGACGGTGACATCAATGGCAATTAGGACAGACGCCCGGCACAAGCAAGCACACCAGCACGATTGTCTCGGTGTCAAATGCAAATAGGGCAACAAAGACGACTTCGATTCAACTGCCACTTGCTTTGGTCCAAAAATATGACGCTAATGAATTTGAATTTGAATAATATCAAAGCAATAAATTAAACCAAATCCAAAGCGCGTGATAAATGCACATCCACAATGACTTGAACACTAGACTTTTCTAGTGAACAACGCGCGAGTAAATACAATTAAATCAATGCCAACGGATGACTACATACAGTCAAAAATCAATAGAAGAAATAGCGCAGCATATTTCATTTGAGAAGGATTGATGGTCAAAAGAACTCATGTCAAAGCAATCTCAAGTCATTTCGCACACCTTCCCATTCCAAGGATTAGATTAGACAGAAACAGACATTCACATTTCTTCTGAATACATTCTCAATTGGCGCCATCGGTTGTGGCCACTGATAATGAGCACATTTCCATTGGTCTAATTGTGTGCGCTCACAAAAGCGGACTTGATACGAAAGGCGCCCTTGTAGTTTTGGTCACTATAGTGTTGCTGACTGTTTCATTACTCTAATGCATTCGCAATGCAATCGGCCAGGATGTATGGCTCAACAGACCGGTGTCCGGCTATTGTTACCTTGTTGTTAGCCTGTGGCTTAGGGCGCGGTGTGATCGATGCCCTTGCAACAAATCACCCGAGACCAAAAGTGGAGCGTAACTGGCCAGTGTCATTGGCTTAGTGTATCACACGCCCTGTCAGCGACTTGAACCGGTAGATCCAAGTCTGTTCGTCTTCATCTGCATTAAGGCACATAATTACAGTTTAATTATGTTCTTAGTATCATAGCATATATTGTCACACAATTGACATTCACACAACAAAACCAATGTTCAGCATTAATCTATAGCAAAGCACTGACATATGCACTCGATGGCCTCAGCTAATCGCGGGCAATCGACCTTCAATCAATGAAAGCTTAATTAGGGAAACTAATTGACTGTTAACAGACAAGGTGGGATGTACAGTGTACAGACAAATATTGACAACTAATAATGAACGAATTCAAATAGATCCATTGCATTAAAACATAATTAGACCTAAGTAGTCTATTTTTAGCTCTGGCCGGACAGTGATTGTTGTCGGATCGGTGCTTAGAAATTCATTAGATGCTTACCAAGATGCTCAAGGTAGCACAAAAAATAAACTTGTAATCATACAAGCTACCGGATTACTTCGAATACCAAGCCTAGATCGACCAAAGAAATCATGTTCACACTTGACCCATAGTACCATTATTTAAAAAGTTTAAGTGTTAGCATAGAAATTGTTTGGCAGTACAGATAACATCTCGATAGTAAGTAATGACTCAAGTGGTGTCAACCTGTGTCGAATAGCTGATCAACACACACAGTTGTAAGCCTATTTGCGTTCAGCTGCAAACAAACCATCGACATTCAAGTGAAAGGAAAGTTGTAAAGCAGCCAATACCCAATTTGCAAGATTCTGCAAACTTTTGCCTTATTCGTTTGCGTTAGGCAATAGTACACTCTCTCATGAGAAAAATAAAGGATTTTCAGGTATTTATGGCATCTTAAGGTGCAACCAGCCAAAGAGGCACTTGCCGGCAAACAGATTAATTCCGCTTGTTGGTAGCCATAGACTATAGCAAACGGCGGCACGGAGAGTGTCAAGTTAACTCTTTGGCAGTTAGCAATCGGAAAGGCGGCAAGAAATCGTAGACAAATACCAAGTGTGAGTTGGAGACTAGATTTATTGATCAACGTCGCATGGCTTTGGCCTAGATGAGTCGGAAGGCCGTCACTAAGAAGGGAGCTCATTGGCTGGATGTCATTACGCACTTGGTACTGAATCCATGTGGATACAAACTAATGGGCCACCGAATGTAAGCTCGGCAGGCATTAGCATTCTTACCCGGTGAGATGGAATGCACCAATATCGGATGCAGCCAAGTGGCCAGTGAAGTTCTCAGTCAGGATTGCCATAATAAATGTGCCTAATGGTGCTGCCTAAATGGGAGCTCTAATCACCGATCGGGCACAATCGAGTAATCAAGTTATGTCTCACGATCCAAGTGGATTCCCTGCGAGACTCAATTTCGAAAAAGCGCTTACCGACCGTGATCACGATCAAGCAGAACAAAGGCTTACCACCAAAATGGCACTGTTGACATTGACCAGACCAGTTGTCTAATGTCCTTCACTAGTTTTGGGTCTATTATTAATAGAGCAGCACTCTAACCTAACAGAGAGAGTAGTGCCATCAGGTAAGTGGACACGAGCATTTCACAAGAAGGTCAGCACTTGATTCACTTGTTCGCCTGTTGTTTCGAGTTTTGAGTTGCATTACTAGTCGAGATGCACCCGATGGCATGATGGCCGTGTCCTCTGAATGAAATATAGTTGAGTGGAGAATAGAGAAAAGAGAATAGTTCAGCCATGGAGCGGCTGAGGAATCAATTCTGGTGAGATGTTCAACAGAGCACAATTCGGGTCATGGGGGGTGCACTCGGTAAAAGTAAAAGTGGCCAACAAACAAGGTTAGCGCACTACAAGTGAGCCAAGTGCGGGAATTTAAAGAATCCAACATGCGCCAAACAAGTGGATGCACCGATACCTTCGACTGGGTAACGTTAGTCATGGCAAAATCACTCGGAGAAGCAATCGATGCGAAGTGGGGACAGTGGCAAGGAGCAGCCGAGGCAATCGCTATAGAACAGGTGAATTTGAATGCTATATAGTCGGCGCAACATGGCAATCAACATTGCTAACCACACTACACGACAGTTCGCTTTCAACAAATCGTGCGTCAACGTGTCGGTCTGGCACAGGGACTCAAATGCAACTCGGCAGGATGTGACACCGTGCCAGACGAGCCACCGAATGCTCAACACAAACAGACAATTGCCAAGGGAAATCAAACGGATGCCAACTAAAGAGGTATCTCTCCGCACAGATTGAGTGTGGTGCAAATGGCGAGGTATTTGCATGTGCACTGCCGATTACGCCGATAAGAGCACTTGGACTGTGGCACTTAGTGGACAGTGGACAGGCCACTGAGGATGCCAACACACTCCAATAGACTGCCACTAGACTACGTGCACAAGTGCACTTTCCTTGTTGTGGGTCGAGGTAACAAGCCTGTGCCAAGCTTGCATGCAATTACCGTGCAGACCTAATGATGATTGGCAATGTGCTCCACTGCCACATAATAATAGAGCGCAATAAATCAGATCGAGTGAGCTATTTATTGGCACTACTGCTTGTCCGCTTGTCATTGATTTCACAGTAGGCTTGATAGAAACAAACGCAGCAACCCCAGTGATTGGCCAAGACAAGCCAAACTGATTGCATAGAGTTGTGCAAGTATGCATCGGAAGAAAGGGAAGAGGGTCTCTAGTGGTGTATTCGCCTTGTTTAGCCTATCGATATCCGCAGTCCGGACCTAAGTAACTCGAATGTATACAATGCTATCTGACTGGTTGCAATGTGAGAATACCAAGTGTCGCCACTGATGTGATAGGATTATCCATTGAAGCAAGTCTATTTAGTTTGAACGGACAATGCTGCCAGTTATGCTGGCAAAGGGTAATCTCATGGCCAGAATGGGCAAACAGTTGCTGTCTCAATAGGGTTTTGCGGCCAAATGGCGCCACTAATTGCAATGACGGCAACCATTGCGGCAGCAATGAATCGAGCGAAATTTGCATATTTAAATGAGAGAATTCAAGTCTCACTCTTCTGAAAGTCGGTTCGAGTGCAGTATGTGTGATGCATTGAGAGGCCATTCGATTGACTCATTTGGCCAGGGCAAATTGCAGCCAGCCAAACCAGTTAGCCCATATTGCCACAGACCGTCAACAGATTCGTCAATGTGAGTAAAGAGAGTTTAATCAAATCTGTCACGGCCCTGGCAATCGCACTCTGTCGATTATCTGCCACCACACAAAACAAAATGTTTTCAATTAAATTTTAATTAAACCCGAACAAAGGCACCGAAACAGGAGAACCAAACTGTAGCGGCTAAGTGCGCACTGGTCACAGTCAAGTGAGACTTAGTGCAGTGACAATAATAAGGCACACTTGACATGGCGCCAATGGCCTCAAGACAACCCAACCGAACAAGTGCCATCAAATGGATTGAATGGTCGAGTTGCCCACTCGATGGAACTTGTCTGTGGCAAAATGATTAGCAACCGATAGGTAGACCAGGCGAACACTGGACTCACAGTCAGTTGAGAGGCGAACCAATTAGTGCACAGTCAGTCCAATCGGTCGGAAAGAGAGCAAATGTGGCAGAGCAAAGAGTTTGCAATCTGCGGGCACAATTGCCGACCACTGCACACCTTGAACGCACTTTGGCTCGTTACACTCGGCAAACTCCACCAAAGAATGTCTACATCGCACAGACAATGAGTGATGCAACCTGAATTGGTGAAATATGAGGCCAAGTGGCAAACACCGAACCGAACAAGCCGAACTGAGCGGAACAGACTAATTACCAAGAGATGCCACCAGTTAGGCAGTCCAATTGGGCGATGCACGCGGACAAGTGTGGACTGGGACAAACAATGTCGAGGTGACTTGCCCGAAAAAGTTGCACACTCAAATGGCCATTAGCTGTCAAGCCTTCCACCGACTTGACAGATTGGCATGCACACTTGACCTAGCATACAAAGCCTGTTTAACTGTACTGTGCCAATGTAGCGAGATTAAACAGTAAAAACAACCAAGCCAGTGATGGTCCGGTCCATTAGATGACATTGTTCTATTTTAAAATAATGTTACATGTTATTCTGCTCAATCCATTGACCCAAAATTGATTGGTCAGGTGTTGAGTGTACAGAAATACTTAAATTTTAAACGAGGCTATTTAGTTAGTTTAGATTGATACGAAACCCCAAACAGTATTAATAAGGGGATACAAAGAGGTCCATTCATTGAGTGAGTCGAGAGTAGTCATGTGCAGTAGTGGTCGATTGAAAAGAATCGAGAGAAACATTGTGACATATTTGCACAGTGACCTTTATAAGTACTATGATAAATTCGCAGAATTGCGCCAATTCAATTGCACCTGCCGAGTGTGCACATATATGTATGTCTCAATGTTAAAGAGATGACTCATCTCAGATGAACTCGTTTGGTCGTCGTTGAGGCTGCAAGCATTTTAAATCTAAAGAAGCAGCCATAATCGAATCATTGCTAGTGCCTCACTAATTGACCAAATATTTGAGGCATTTGAGAAGTCGTAGCAAAAAGTTCAATAATTAAACTGAACTGGTTTGCAATTGGATTCGTATTGAAGGAGACAGTATTACAACAATGACAAATTGGCTCGACAAACGGACAAATGGAAAAGTCTTCAGTGGCAAGTCATAATTCAAACTTGAAATCGAGCAAAGTGCAAACTGGCAAATTGCTTCTCTGAGAGAAATTCTCTCCAATGGCCGGCAATGTATTCGGAAAAAGCGAGAAATGTATGGAACATGGATAATTTGATGTGCAGGAGCACGGTCCATAGTTAACAATTATACTCATTGCTGAATGTGATCAAGTCGGCCAGGCCTAACACAATAAATAATGCTAATTCTACGCAACCTTATTCATATTCGAACATATCAATTTCATTGTGCCAGCAAGTACACAAGGGCGATCTCAATTTAAATTCAAATGCGAACAAATCAATTGAGTCAAGTGTGTGCCAGTAATGAGGAAACACGTAAAAGCCGTAGAAGAGATCAAATTCAATTACCATCCCGCCATTATTGTTATATTCCACTGTGCACTCGGCGATCGAGATTTCCAATTGGCAATTGCAAAATAATTGGCCCAGACCTATTCCCAGTTGCAGAATAGTTCATTTTCATAAGCAGACGCTATAATATTATCTCGTACCGTATAATATTCCACTGTCCAACCATAAACTCGACCCTGTCTGACCGAATAATTAACATACCAGACCAGTCTGGTGTTCTTTTCCAGCCAAACGTAACTCGCAAACATTCGGAGACAGTAAAAAAGTTGCGTCGTGAGTTGGGAAGTAAAGCAAACACGCAAACAAACTATGCCTGGAGAGACAATAAACAGAAGCCATTTGCAAATGGCAAATCAAAAAAGACAAAACTTCATCGAGGAAATCATAGTACATCAAACTAGTCCACTAAACTGCACCCAACAGTGACGATTTACATTTTTAAATGTACACCTTTAGTGGGTCTAATAGTGGAACGGTTCCTTGTCAAAACAAACAAAAATTGCTGCTAAAAATTGTGGCCTAAAATGTGTAGTACGGTTGACTCACAGTTGCCAAAACCGACATGCGACACTGAATGGAAAATGACTCAAATAAATTAGCCATTTGGTCCATTTTAATCAACAATTGTTATCTGAAATCATAATTACAGAAAAGTCGTTACGAGCAGTAAAAAATTAATAGAAAGTACATGTATCGACTCACAATCCAACAACTTAATGCCATCCACTTTGAAACAATGTAGTTTTACTATTCGAGACTGTGCAACCATTTTAGAAATTACTACAAATAAACAGCCACAAGTATTGTCTCACTCGGTACTAACAAGTACAAATGCTTGCTAACTAATTGACAAACAAATTGTAAACTAAATTGAATAGCTCTTCTGAGTCAGAAGTTTTGGCAATACAAATACAAACATGTTGGGCGGTGCCAAAGGCGCACATGTTAACAATCGAAGTTGTCTATCGATATATGCTATGTTATAGTATCGATATGACAATTTAGACGTGTCAATTAAAGCAATTGGCAAATGGCAATCATTTGATCTAGTGACAATCGATCGAACCTATTGATTCTATCTATTCTAATTCTATCAATTGATTCTCGAGCATATCGACCGATTTTCAAATAATCTAGTAATATGCTGAATGTAGTAGTTTTCACCAAAAGACTCGAAAGTCGAAAAATTAACCTAAGAAAGAACTATTAAAAAGGGTCAATGAAACGGTCATTGTGCGACACAAACATCTCCAATGGAACGTGTCTCTCAGGCCTCACAACCATTTCCAACCTTCGAAGATGTGCTTGTTACAATACACGCTGACTTCATAAAGGTTCGTTTGCAAAATTGTTGTGCATTTGAATGTTGTTCAATCTCAGGTACAACATTGTAGACTTTACAATAATAAAAAATGCCAAGTGGCCCACTAAATGAGTGTGCTTTCTCCTTACTGTTTGGTTTGCATTTTTCTTTTAGTTTGCCTCAATCGATGAGATGCACTGTTCAGTGCTCACTTTGGATGTACAATTTACTTCTGGTTATGTCTATGCAGATTGGGCAGGCCAAATTGAAATGGAATACAATGCACACTGGCAAATGTGTCCTCTAGATTAGTGTTGCACAAGTGATTGAATTTCAAATTTTGTTTCATGACGCCATAACATAACCCTGCCAGTAATGCGATTACATGCAGCAAGCAATAACACGGCGAAACGGCAATCGACTGACAGTTCAAATAGGTCCGAACAGTGAAAGTTTTACTATTTGGCCAAATTGATATTTACTTGATCGAATGTGCAATGACATTGCCGTTAATGTTTTGGCTAGCGCACTTTGAGCAAGTTCGTCTGCCTGGAAGCAGCCATATTTGGCTTTCACGACCGATTGATCGTAATAAACTGAATTCGATATCTCATATATCACGGCATGGTGGCAATCACCATAAATTACATTGCACCGAATCATCCCAATTTGAATGATCGGTAGTATAAATCAATCTGGTAATGGTCACATTGTTCTTTGCATTGGCACAAGTTCCATTAAAATCAAAGCATTGATTGATTGATTCAGCCCTGAAAGTAGCAAAGTTTGTTTTAAACTTTGCCAAACGGCACTCGGTTGGTTGGCTCGGTTGCAAAGTAAATAGACCGAGTGGAATATTATTTACGGACAGATTGGTTGTTAGTGCGATAAGACACGATCGGTGGCAAATCGAGTGATGCTAACCATGGTGCCAACCAGAGTGCAAACCAGGGTGCTAACCATGTTGGCTGGTGCTCACTCCAAATTAGATCGATTAACACATTAGCCCCTGTCGGCAGGCATTCCACCAACCCCTAATCTGCTCGCCACACTCCGTCCTAATCTTATTTGCGGGTTTCGTAAACTGGCATGCCATGTACGTCACTTCCATTGATAGTAGCCGAATTACCTTTATTAGTTGAGAAGCGCTACTTGGCTGATTATCTGAATATGAATTTAACCGAAGTGCAAATTGGACCGATTCAAATGCTAATTATGCATTGTGTTGTTCTGTCGCCGTCGATGTGCTAAGCTGCAATTTGGCCAAGTGCCACTAAGTCAACAACTCAAACGTTGTTGTGTTTGCCAAATTAGAGGCGCACTCGATTTGAATAAATTTCGCCAAATGAACTCACAGCCATTCTTTGCAATGTTCTTTTCCTACTGTCACTGCCATGGCAACCTTTGCTGTTTGTTGGGCAAATCAACTGTCTACCTCTGGATCGGTGTGTCAGTGTATGTAATGAGAAAAGCTGCGTTGACAATGCTCCGACATCGAATTAGTTCGACACAAATCAAGCTAGGCGATAAGACCCAGACCATTTATAGCTGGATCAAGGAAGGTGAGCATTGATGTTGATTGCAATGCTTAATTAATTCCAATTAATTTCAATTTGAATTACACCCTCAGGCAATTTCAAAGAAGCAATAGCTGTCCTCACCGATGAACTCTTCTCGAACCCAAACTCTCGGGCTGCCTTGTCCTTGTTGGCCTATTGTCACTACACCAGCCAGGACTTCCTTAACGCAATCCAGTGCTACGAACAGCTGATCCAACTGTACCCTGAACAACGGAACTACCTACTCAACTACGCAAAGTGTCTCTTTCAAGCAGGCGAATACGAGAAGGCACTGAAATCCGCTTATCGGTACTCAGAAAAATTCGCTAACAAGTCCGATTCAGGTGGAGATGACAAAGGGACTAACCAACAAGGCGACCACTACGATGAGTTTGCCACAGCCGAGTTAGTCAAACTACAGGCAGCAATAAAGTACTCTAGTGACGAGGATTTCATCAATGCCAAAGTGTTGATTGATCAAATACCGAATGGAAACGTGGACAAAGAAGCTAATATTGGCTGCTTGCTTTTTAAGGAAAAACGATTCGAGGAAGCAATCGAAAAGTATAACAGCGCTATCCAGATGGAGAATCTCAACTTGACTCGTACTAGGAGTTCTAGTAGTCAATTACTGAGAGAGAAAAAAGATAAAACCGGCCAAGGTGCTGGCCAGACCATTCGAAAGCCTGATCTCTTGTATAATTTGGCGATTTGTTTTTATCATCTGAAGCGCTTTTCCGAAGCGATGAAATACATTGGCGAAATTATCGAAGAAGGAATTCAAGAACATCCTGAACTCTCCGTTGGAATGAACACTGAAGGGATTGAAGTTCGTAGTGTTGGCAACACCGAGGTGCTTCACGAATCGGTTCTAGTGGAAGCGTTCAACCTGAAAGCGGCAATCGAGTACCAAATGAAAAATTATGACGCGGCCAGAGAGGCTCTCACTGATATGCCTCCTCGATCGGAAGAAGAGTTGGACGCAGTGACACTTCACAACATTGCTCTCCTCTCTATGGACACAAACCCGGTTGAAGGCTTCGAGAAGTTACAATTTCTGATTGGTCAGGATTCCTTTCCTCCGGAGACTTTTGCCAATTTGTTGCTGCTCTACTGCAAGCACGACTATTTTGAGCTAGCTGCTGACTTAATGGCGGAGAATGCCACCTACACCTATCGCTACCTGTCGCCTTACCTGTACGAATTCTTGGATGCTCTTATCACTCAACAAACCTCGCCCGAAGACGCCTACCAAAAGTTCGATGAAATTGCAGCACGACACACGGACAGTATAAGAAAGCAAAGTAAACAAGTACAAGAAGTGAAAGCCAAGCTGACGGACCACGAAGATGTCAATTTGGCTGCCAAACAAAAGGAGACACTCAAGCGAATGAATGCCGCCCACGATGAGACACTGGAACTGTACATTCCTGTGCTGATGGCTCAAGCCAAGATCTATTGGGACTTGGAAAGTTACTCTCAGGTGGAAAAGGTCTTCCGCAAGTCAGCCGAGTTCTGCAATGAACTAGACTTGTGGAAACTAAATGTGGCCCACGTTCTCTTCATGCAGGTGAGCTGGTTGTAGTTAACTGCAAGTAATCTCATTTGTTACTTTCTTTGCAAAGGAAAATAAGTTCAAGGAAGCCACTGGTTTCTACGAACAACTAGTGAAGAAGAATTATGACAACATTCTCAATGTCAGTGCAATTGTGCTTGCCAATCTATGTGTTTCGTACATTATGACGGGACAAAATGAAGACGCCGAGGAGTTGATGCGGAAGATCGAGAAAGAGGAAGAACAACTGATCTACAGTGATCCAGATCAAAAAATATTTCACTTATGTATTGTGAATCTGGTCATTGGTACTCTATACTGCTCCAAGGGAAACTACGAATTCGGAATTTCCCGAGTTGTAAAAAGTCTCGATCCGTTTCCGAAAAAACTTGGCACTGACACTTGGTTTTACGCAAAACGATGCTTTTTGGCAATGCTCGAAAACTTGGCAAAACAGGTGATCGTGATCAAAGATTCTGTTTTGCAGGAGTGCGTTCACTTCCTCACAATGTGCGAACATCATGGCCGCAACGTGAAGGCCGTAATCGAAGCACCGCTTGAATTAGAAACTCTTCACCCCGGCAAGAATACAGTGACCTACGAAGCTCGTTTACTTAAAGCATTGCTACTTGAAATTATTGACGGATGATCATGCTCCCCGGTCTCCTTTTGAGTTGAATATATTGAAATCATTCTAGTTGTTCTGTTTTTTTCTAAAATGAATCATTAAATTATCCTGTATAATGTTTGTTAACAAATGCGTAGAACATTAAAGAAAAATCGGTCTATGGCGCTCAAATTTGAAGTTGAGACTAAACAGGTGAATTGACCAGTCGAATGCCGATCGAAAATTGTGAACAAAATATTTGACATAATTTATTTCTACACACATGCCTTGCAAGGCATAAGCAGTCGTGTCGATATTGTACAGAATGTATGTACTCTAGCATATTTTTTTTAAAAATCTTCATTCTAATTCAAATTGAAGCGTCATAATTTGAAGTTATAAGAATAACTGAAGTGCTCAGAATAAACTAAAAATTATTATTAAAAATTCAATAATTTATTTCAGGCTTCATATGCTGACCGAACAAACACTTATTGTCTTGTTATGCATTTCATTAAATGATCATTCTTTTAACCTTATTACAATGAAAGCAAGCAACACTCAACCTAGGACAACTTGTGAGAATTCACTTCTCACAAACGATAAAAGTTTGTAAAGTTGGCAGCCGAGTTCTTTGGAATGTGCTATCCTGACTAATGAATTGACTTGAGATCAAGAGCCAAGTGCAGCAGCACACTTAATTCGGTAACGTCTTTTCTCATTGTTGTGTAACACTCACTTACACGAGTGAATTGATTCGTTCGAATGTTAATTAACAGTAGAAATTGCAATTCACTGAATCGTGCTCACAAGTGCTTGTGCCCAATTGCAAACTCAAGTGAACTTGTTTACAATGGCCGGCAATGGGCCGCCAAATGGGGCAGCAGTGGAAGTGTTAACAACAGTGGCGGTAAGTGATGGTCGGTTAGTGGATTTGATTCAATTAATTGCAAACTAGACCAATGAATGCATTAATAATTTCTATTTACTGAGTGCCGTTCGGTTAGGACGCAGTGGAGTGAGCGTTTTAAATAATTTAAATTGATGCCTCCCTGGCCTATACATAGACTAGTTTAGCTAGAGACTGTAGTGCCCAACTAGATTGCTCTATTCGGCTTAATATATTAATTCTGTCAATTCACCGTGCCTGCTAAGTTCACTTATTAGTTTAGGCCAAACGGAGCACTCGCTTGCCACTTGCGTAGATAAAGATAAACAGACCAGGAGTTCAGATCTTTCCAGAAAGAATTTGGACTCTTCCATCGGTGCTTATTTATTTATTTATACATTTATAGTAATTTTATACTTTCATATATTTATATTTTTTAAATCGACATTTGGTCGTGCGAGTATGGCCAATACTGGTTTTGGGTTAACAAGATTGTTGCGTTGTTTGTTGTCACTGTGGTGGCCATGACAACCGAGGTGTGCATTTGTTTTTGTTCGAATGAGGCCAGAGGTGGGACTGTGAGGTATCCCGGTGACCGATTGCACCACATCACATTGTCTTCAACACACACATTACCAATCAGTTCGTGAAACAAGCTAAATTGGTATGAAGAATGACAATGGTAAGATGAGAATTAATGGTCAAGCCTAGGACGGTTTGCCCTATCCCAATCGACTGCAGTCGATTTACACTGATCTGCTCTGCTTACTTGTTAGGTCTATGTCTGCTTTTCGTCGAGATCACTTCCGAAAAGAGATGAAGATAAATGAACAGGAGGACTAATGACAGAAGGTATCTCGCATGTCTGCTGCCTGCCATCGCCAGTTGTTTTTGTGCATGTATCATCTCATAATTGAATCAAATGCTCTAGTGCCACAGTGAAACACGAATTCATCCATTCATTAATAAACAAGGCTTTACATCGCCCAAAGTATTAAAGTGCCCAGCAAGAAGTGGAAATCAACAATGAAATGATTCAAACAGACCAGGAAGAAAGCAGTTCCATTTGCAATTGTTATTTGAACACTTCTTGACCCAGTCTGGTGCCTCGGCACACTTAGCCGTTATTATTAATAATAGCTAGCAAGTGAGTATATAGAAAATAGCTGCTTATTGCTGCGCTAATATAAGGTATGTTTGCTTAAGATTACACCAAATTGATTGAATCGAAACGAACCAAACAGTTTCCATTGCAATCTCAACAGTCACCACTGGAGACACTCGACGGGAGCATTATTCACTCGTGTCCTGTGTCCGGGCATGCATTGTCCAAGCAGAACTATTTTCTAAGACTTGCCCAGTTGGCCGATGCCTTGCCAAACTTTTCCATTCTGCCGATTCTGTCGATCATACTTCAGTCAGACCTAACCAAGAATGAATGATAAGTGCAGGTTGCATCAGACGTGAGGCATTAAGTTATTGTCTTGAGTCATACTTGACCAGAAATAATTGTCACTCCATTGGCCATGCGGACTCAGTTTCACTCAATCGGCCTTAGTGTCGATTTCAGCAATTAAGGTGACGCAGTACCATTTGGGAAGAGTGCTCTCGCTGGATGCAACCATCCACATGCCTGCACGCTACCTCCATTGAGGATGCGAGTCCTCTTATATATCGCTGTTGGGCTCGGCTGCTTTCTATAGCAAATTTTGCACTTGATTTATTTAGCTTTATAATTGGACCTCCATTAAAGCGATAGACGATCGATTCGAGATGGCGCACCAAATGGATACATTCTTTTATTACACTGCCCTTGTGTGGGTTAACTTTTTATTCGATTTAGACACAAATTCGATTTTACATTCACCAAATGAAGCTAATTACTTGTCTTCCTCGACAGTTTTTCTTCGATCGGCCCGTCCTCGCCGACTTGTCTGGCCAATTGTCCAAATCGAGGCCAATTCTAATTGATTCGCAACCCCTCTCGTCTCTCTCAATGTTGCGGCCTAAGTCAGCCGGTGGAAGCCGTTCTTTTTTGGACGATCTCCTTGGTAATGATTTAGACCCATTGGATAGTGGAGCCACTTCTGCCTCGATAGTAACGGCAGGCCAACGTCAACGAAAGTCAGTTCGATTTTTTGACCAAGACGAGGACAATGTTGGACTTCGTGGCAGACCTCACAGTTCTACTTTAGATTCATTGCTCAATGTAAATCGTGCGGAGGCAAATTTAACCAGGCCTCACTCATCTGAAGCTTCCAATTTGCCAGGCAAATCTAAGTCCGATTGGCTTGGTCTTGCTAGAGATGAGGAAAGTACAGCTCACAGAATGGCAGGTGAAGTGGCCCAAGATTCCTCTCAAGGATCCGTGGCACTTCAAAATTCCCAGAGGACTGACTCACTGTCCAAGTCAACAGATTCTAGTGATTGGATCACCGCAGGCTTGAGATCTCGTCAATCGAAATCATCTGAATCTGAGGGTAGGCCTTCATTTCTTCAAAGTCCCCCAAGCACCGCGACCAATAAGACTTCAACTACAAATGAGCAGCGGCCTTGGCAGCCCAAAATCATAGAAAGCTCCATAGTGCGAGCACAAGTCCCAGTTTCCATTGGACCCATGAATGACGTGGTTAGTCAAGTTTCTACTGGTGAAAGTTTCGCCAAAGACGAGCCCCAAAGAGACAGTCTACCAACCACAGTAACTGTTGCGGAAAATTCGAAACCCGTGGATGAAACTAAGTCGGAACAGGATCAGACAGTAAAAAGATCCACCGAAGAGGAGCAAAGAATCGGCGAAATAGAATCCGTATCCGAATCACAATCAGCCGTCTTTCTGCAGACAAAGGTGAGCGGTGAGCCACGATTTTTCACATTAATCGAATCACTGCACGATGAGGGTAATGAAATTAGACTTAAAGCAATTTGCCTGTCTATATTTAATTCGATTACCCTCTGATCTGTGTCTTCGATGTTTAAATTATGTTTCAATGCTTTTGATACTTCATTTTTGTAAAATTTCTTTACCATTCATAGTTGCGAATTCTTTCGTTAGAGAAAACATTCTTGGAGCAAACAGTGGAACAAATTAAATCGAATCACCATGATGAATTGCGGGCTATGGTGTCCTTGTACGAGTGAGTACCGCACCACAACTATTTCTACAATTCACTCTTCTCTTCTGTTGTCTGACCTATTGATTGCTGCGGTTATGTTCATGACCGAATTCACTCGACTCGCCACTACGGAATGGTTTGTTGTCTGTTTGTGGTCTGTTCTGTTCGCCAATTGGCCATTTCTACTTGGAAAATACACCTCTGAAAACAAGGCAACAGATGCGGATGACATCCGAAATGTACAAACGTCACGAGGAGATGTAAGTTGAATCTAAGCACTTTTTCTCTTGTATGTCTTGCTTGAAGGGAGCAATTACTATAGTGTTCAGCGACAAGCACTTGCAGCAATTCGAGTCTTCTTCTGTGGGGCACATTAAAAAATCCATTAGTGCAAATTAGTTTTGCTCTCGAAATGAAGTGATTTCCATAATTACACATACATGCACTTACATTGACGCTCGTTGCAATATTGCTTGCTAGCTGATAAGACATTGCACTGTTTATCAGCAATCAGCATTTATTGGTAATTGGTCCCGGTCTAGTCTATTCAAACGAAAAGTCAATTCGGTGTAAATTAGAAGCCTTTTGAGGCAAGGGTCAGTTTGTTTATGTTTATTTGTTGAGTGGTCAGTGCTGAGCTGAATAGATTGATCCTTGGGGAGAGCTTGATGCTTTGATGCAGGCTGATTTGTCAATATTAATGAGTGAACTGATGCGGTGCTGTTTAATTAATTTAAGGATCCAAGAGGAGCGTGATCGGCGCATTGCCGAATTGAGGAGTCAATTGGATCACTCTGAAGAGGAAATGCAAGAGTTGCGCCATAAGTTTCAAAAGCGATTAGCCACCGTGGAAAGCGAGTGGAAGGCTGATGTACACCGAATTAGAGATTCGAACTCAATATCCACTGCTGAATTGACGAAACAACACCAACAAGAAGTGCTCAGATTGGAGCAAAGGCTAAAAAGCGATAACGAGGAGTCTATACAGACCTCGACTGACTTGGTCAAGCGGCACAACAATAGTGTTACCGAACTGCTAGCCAGATGGGAACAAAGTGCACATAAAATCGAGCAACTCCAACGGTCAGTGGTTGCCCGACAAGAGGATCTCATTCGACAGCAATCAGTGGAAAGTGAACAGATTGTAAGCAACAAATTCGTTGACATTGAAATACAGTGGAAGGCATTTGTGGTTGAGCTGCAACAGCAACGAATTCAACTAGAGCAAGTGATCAAGGCTGAACAGGAAAAGAATAATTCTGATGAACGAAAAATAATTGATGAACAAAAGATTCAGATTCAGGGAGAGAAACAAGAGTTGCAATTGTTGAGGAGCCAATTCAGCGATGAGGTTAACCAATGGCGCCAGAGTGAGACCGAAGAGGCGCAAAAATTACATCAACAAAGAGACAAATTGCGACTAGACGTGATTCAGTTCGAGGAAAGGCGGTCCATGTTGGAAACATTATACACTGAAAGAAAACGAACTATTGAGGAAGAACAAGCTCGGGTGGACAAACAAAGCGAACAGTTTGCTTTGAAACGTTCTCAACTAGACCAAGAACAGACCCAATTCAACAAGGCAATTCTAGAGATTCAAGTCGAGCAGCAACAACATTCAGCCAAAAAGGAATTATTTAATCGCGAGAAAGAACAACTAACTCAAATGGCCCTTAGTCTGTCCAAAAGAGCCGAAGAGTTGGAAAAACTCAGCGAAGTAGCTCTTAAAGAAAAATTGGATGGCATTCAAGTCATGGATGAGATGGACTCCGTCCAGAGTGAGATTAACAACAAAATGGCAAACATTGAAGACTCCAGCGTCCAACTTAGGAAGGAACAGCAAAGACTTGCTTTGGAGAGAGCTCAGTTGGACCAACAATGGGCTATGCTCAAAGAGTTGAAGGATTCGATCGTGTGCAACTTGTGTGGCAATGCTCTCAACCGAGGTATACAAAACTATGTAAACATCTAATTTGCTCACATTTTATTTTAATTGCAGTTCCCAGTGCGGCCAACTATTCCTTTGCTATGTTCTCGCAAAGAAGCAACTCAAATATAGATCGTGCAGGTCAACCAAATCAATCAGGACAATTATTTTACAGCTTGCTCAACGGAGGTTATGGAATGAGACAGAATATCGCGGCCAACGACGTGGCCTCTTATTGGCTAAGGAATGAAGCGGCATATAAAACGGGTCTAGACCTGGATCAAGATCTTCTGTTCTGGCAAAAGAGTGCACAACAGGACCAAATTTCACTTGTTGAGGAGACTAAATTTCTTAATGTAGTAAAGAACAAATACAAATAGCTTGAGTTTAAATTAAATTCACCAATGAATGAGCTTAACTGGTTATTCGAAGATATTTATTAGGTGACAATAAAAAACAAAATAAGCTTATTTCTTGTATGCTCTTGAAGCACGTCGGCCTCTAGCCCGTTCAAATTTACGTCCATTAGCTCGCACATAAGGTTTAGTCGAGCTGTGGGGGACACCAGGAGCAAGACCGAAGTGTCGGACAGCTTCTCGGGCATTACGAGGTCCTTGGAGAAGGACAGTATTCTTTCCAGTTGGAGCACGCTGAGCGAGTTGGTCAAGAGTGATGATCTCACCACCAGCCTTCAAAATTCGGGCACGTGCGCGCTTGGTGACAGAAAGTGCGGCAACAGTCAGTTTGGGGACTTCAAACAACCGAACGTCGTCGGTGATGGTACCAACCACAACAGCGACCTTGTCCTGGCGGGGTTCACTGCTCATTTGCTTAGTCTAATCACAAGAGTAAAGTAATAAAAGCTGAGGACAAAATAAACAAACACTCACCAATCGACGAAGTGACACTGGTGGACGATTGATTTTGCTCATAAACAAGCGTTTCAAAATGATCTTGTTAAACTTGCTGCCAGTTCGACGAGCCAAAAATCGGTACAGCTAATAAAACGAATTAGTTTCAAGAATAAACTTAATAATAAAGTAGAAACTTACCTTAACCAAAAGCAAAAGATAAGGATCTTGGCTTTTTGGCGCAGTGCGACCAGTCTTTCGGTCGTATTTGTGGTTTATGTCAATACCCTACATCATAAATGAAATATTTTGGTTAATAAATAGAAAAAATATGCTTGGACTTACCATTGTGAATCGAGTTCGATGTGTATCAACAAATTGAAAATAAATCCACGAGAAAACAGGCTCACAGGCAAAGCATGCAGCCGAAAAGGAAGAGGAATCAGTACAGCAGCGCTGGAGAAGTGTGGCTATTGTGTCCCATTCACATACGACATAACTGTCTTACATAGGTTTAAATAGACTGTTGTATGTTATTATGTCAAAATAGTCTTTTTAATAATGTAAACTTTACATTGTACATAATTAACCAAATGCTAATAATGTCACTGTTATTTATTCCAGGTCTGCGATGGTAAAATCCCAAATTTTCATGACCTAATGTTGAGTAATTTTTGCTTACGAAGTTTTTGTTACGTATTGAGATTTTAATAGGTAAAAGATTGATATTTTTGTGTGGACTGATTAGTTCACCTTTAGGCTAAGTGCAGTTTTTACAGGGATTATTCGAAAGATTATTGAAATTTATTTACTTGTGGGCTTGTTGGTAATTCCAAATATTTACTAACCGTTGTATGATTCGACTGGTGGCTCACTCAATCGAGTGGTGAGAGATAACAAGGGAATTTTAGTTCAAAGATTTTCATGGTCACACAAATGACAATCATATTTGTACATTTGCAATATGTAACAACTGATCTTATGGATCAACCATCGAGGTAACTATGCAGTCCGAGCAATTATAACCGAGGTTACAAGTGCACTCGATCAACAACTGGCCATCAACAGAACAAACATTTGTCAAACTGTTTGACTCAAACAATCTCTCACATGTTAGTTGTGTGGCAATAGTTGGTTATAACAATGTTTCTGTTTACAAATGCAAAACTGTCATCGCCTGTTTTGTGCTACAACTTGATGGCGATTGATGTGGCATATATGGAATGTTTGTCTTGATTTGACAAAATAGCCACGCAATACAGTTTACTAAGTAAACTTTACATAGATATCGTCCTGGTCAAAGGTCATATTCTGTACATCGTATAATCAATTCGTTGCTGCTGTCTATTCGACGGGTTGTTTATGTGTTTGAAGAATCTACTTTGTTATGTTTCATTTTATTGTTTTCTCACTTGTGTATTCACTTAATTTAATATCCACTTGTACATTTTGTGTGTTGACCACCATTTATACATCGAACTGGTGATCGGTGTCGTTCTAGTGAAAATATATCAAATCGCACTAATCTATTTTCATTTATTTCAACATCAACTGTCGTCATTTGCATCACACTGGTTATTTAGCAGAACGCAATTATTATGGTTGTTATAAATTACCTCATTTTGAGAAACAATCTATATAGTAAGATTTAACAAACGATCCTGGAACTTTGAACGCATGCGTTCACTGTGAAGTGTCTTCTCCAGTTTCAGTGACAGTGACATAAGCTTGCTTTAACTCCCCAAATCACCACCACTCTGTCTGTCTTGCCGCAACCTATTTTGTGTTCACTCAAACCCATTAGGTTCTTTAGAAGCAATAATCTTTTCAATTATTTCAAATGCATCGACTGAGAACAATTCACTGGTAAGCCTTGATCAATAGTTGATTTATTGTATTTACTATTGTTTCTCATTTATTTCAGGTTGAGGAATACTTGGCACACATGAATTTGCCCGAATAAAAATTAACTTTAATTTAACTTTGGTGAGTCAAACGGCAGAACCAATCAGGACCTTTAGTGTATCTGACGTCGACAAGTCGTTATCTGTGTATGTATTGAGTCACACTGGCAATGGGCATACCTTTCTCTCGCATCGATAGTACTTGTATCTGTTTGTCGAGTGAAGCATTTGTTCCGTTAATTAAACTAATTACATTCTATTTCAATGTTAAACTTGTCTACAAACGATGCATAGAACGAGGCCTACTGTTTGCACATGGTTATGTCATCAGTTTACGATGGTTCACATTAGTATGATGCACTTTACCATGCATCTTCTCTCGTCTGTCAACCTTTGTCCACCTTTGGTTGATTACCAGTAATATCTGGCCTAGTTGTGAAGTCATTAAATTTGCCCTCAGTTTGCGATTTATTATCGCGCAGTGTTGAGCGATGTGTTTAGTGTCTGCCACCGTATCGTCAGTGATAAATATTGCTATCCCTGTTGGTTGATTCTATTTTGTTTCTTTATTGTAGAGTCATCATCAAGAATTTGCCATAGTCATATTGCAAAGTCCATCAAAGAGATGTCGCTTTTGTTATTTGGGGTGGCAATCTACAATTTGAAGTGATCGCAATGCATGCAACATACATTTGGCAGACATTCGAATGTAGCATCACTGGTTGACTCAATCTAAATGCACTTTAATCGCCGGCATTGGTCAATCCTGAAAAAAGTCATCATTGCATTTCGGTGCGCCATATCTTCCCTTTCGAACTGTTAATTGAACGAATCAAAAGTGAAATTATCTCCACCGTTTTTTAATTTTGCAAACCTTAATCAAATCATCTCACTTACTACGTCAAACATGTCAATATAATTGCCTAGAAAGAAACTTCAATTCGATTCCGAGTTTAAACTCTGCTTTGATGAAGGAGTCGAAAATGAAATGTCATCAAATTCTGACGGGGGCTGTCAACTCAGGAGATAACACTTACTCCTCGGGTAGTGTGGAAGGCATTCACTTTACAGCCTATTCATCTGGATGTAATATCGTTATATTATCGGCCAACTTTGAACGTGTTCAAATCCTTCCAGGCGTATTGCATGGCAATGTACAAGTGAATTGCATCGATGCTTCCACCGATGTCGGCAAAATTGCCGCTTGTTACGGTGGTCCAATCAAGTGTCACCAACTTTCTGCAACTACAACACAGAGCTCTTCTAATCGTATTTTTATCTACGAGCCAACTCCAATAATCGGTCAAATCTCAGAACATCGTCTTGACTATAACTGGATCAAAACTGCCGAAATTGAGCCTAATTCTGCTGTGAATGTTTTGTCATGGAACATCGAAGGAACAAAACTATTGACTGGTGGTGTGGAAATTCAGCTTTGGCAACTGACTTCCAGCCATTCTGATCCTTCCAAGTATTTATCATCACAACATGTGGACGAAGGTTTGCGAATGAAACCACTGAAAACAGAAAGCAAACAAGACTGGAGTTGTGTTTGGTCTTGCAAGACCTCAACCCCTGTTTGTTACCTTTCCTTTTCACCTGATGGTACTCTGTTTTGCTCGACGGGACGATCGGATCGGTTGGTAAAGATTTGGTATGAAAGCGCCACTCAGAATCAACACTTCAGTGCAATTTTCGAGAATGGTCATTCCAATCCTAGCAACTATTTGCCCAATTCATCTTCAGCTACATTGCCACTAGGCATTGGACAATCGCACAGTTCGCTGAGTTTCAGCTTTATTTACATCGCTCATCCACGAGCAGTTACAGGCATTTCATGGCGTAAAGTTAGCAAATATATG
Source organism: Rhizoglyphus robini (assembly GCA_023373905.1). Lineage (NCBI taxonomy): Eukaryota > Metazoa > Arthropoda > Arachnida > Sarcoptiformes > Acaridae > Rhizoglyphus > Rhizoglyphus robini. The sequence goes on along the minus strand of JAKIJQ010000001.1, from coordinate 2,669,758 downwards.
CCTAAGGGTTCGGTCGCCAATATGTTGGTTACTTCGTGCCGTGACAACATTTGTCGTCTATGGGTTCAGACCCTTTTGCCGGAAGATGGACTTGTCAATGTATCTCAACTGGACGGTGTCTCTGGACTAGTCGCCCCTCGAGCACAAACTCAACGGCATCGACAGAAACTTCTTCAACGATTCAAACACATGAAATCATTTACTCACTTTAAACGGAGACAACATCTTGAGAATGAACACGAGGAAGGTTTGCCTAGAAACAATTCCTCTCAAGAAACACTTGAGTCACAAACCATTCCTAACCTTCCATCAACATTTTCAGTGCACGATTTTCACGGTTTCGGCGTCCATGGAACTTCGGTCACTCCAGGCGGACTGCACTTTCATTTGACAGCGACAATCAATGCCGAGAACGATATTCCGCTTGTTCCAAGTCTTACTCAACATCCGTCAGAATTGAATTTAAATTCAAATGGAAAAGTTGGTCCTAAAGTAACAGTGAGCAATGAAGAACCACGTGCCAATTCGCCTACTTTGGCTCATCCTAACCAGCAGTTTAGCTATCATCACCACGAAGAATCTGACAAGCCTTTATTTGTTGTCAATTGGCTCAACAACAAAGAAATGGCCTTTACTCAAGGTGCTGAAAAGATTCTCCACGAAATTGTGGCAAACATAATTGAGTCGGAGAAACATCAACAGAGACAACCCGAGCAAGCAGAACACGATCAACAGTCGGACTCTTCCAACAGCAACACTGAAAACACTGTTGAGCTTGCACGCCCTAAAGTATCACCCAAGGTGCCACCAACTCCAAGTGTCAAAGATCTAAATGAATATTCTGGCCTTCAGTTCGCTTCTTCACATAACTCTTCCTCTACTAATTCTTTGGCCACTATGACTGCTGCTGGGTCTGGCCTTGACGGTCAAGAGAACGTTATAGTAAACCGCAAAACCGTGGCTGACTATTTGGACCGAAAACTGGAGTCTTTGATGCGCGAGTGGCATACTACATCCGATCTTCTTTATAGCATCCATCCCCTTGATGGAAGTCTTCTAGTCTGGTATTTATTGAATTATTGCGAGTTTATTTTATTTTAATTGATAACTTTATATTGCTAGGCTTGTAGAATGGCTGGACGAACCAACTCCTTCCACATTCCGTCAACCACAGATAAGTTTTTCTGCCCGAATACCGAACTCAATTCCTTTGTGGGACGCATCCACAATGTCGCACAACATCGCCCTTTATTCGCCCAGTTGCTTTCTTGATCTCAAGACAGTTTTATGTGCCTCGTCAAGCAATCTAATCAGCGCGGCTCTGAGTGCAGAACAAACGAATCAGCAAGTTCACCAGTCACTAGTTTCTTTGGCACATAAATCGCAGCAACAGCACTACCAGCAACAACAACCTTTGTTTGGCCTGTCTTCCAATGCAAGTTCAACTTTATGCATGGTGACTAAACACAACAACGGTTCTCTTAACCTGTGGAAACTGTCATTCTCAGAACGAACTCAATTTACCCAGTTATTGAGCATTAGCCATTCGAGGCGTGTTTGTGGACATCGTTTTAGAGTGAACGACGTCACTTGTCATCCAATCTTACCTCTTTTATTAACAACTTCACACCACAATTCACCTGGTAATCTAAGCCGCAAGCCCAATTCTAGTCATAATGATTTCCATACACCCAATACTCCCGATTCGACATCTTTTCTCATGTCGCCTTCTAATAACGACCAGCAACCAACAATGACCGATTCAAGTACATTGCCTAACACAGGATTCTGTTCCGAATTAATCTTATGGAAGGTTGACCCAGTTGGTCCTTTGCTTAAGTCAGGGGGAGTGACTGAACTTGCTCGTATAAATTCTCTTGAATCGACTGCATTTGCAAATGTCGCCTGGGTACCCACTTTGTTGCCGTCGACTGCACTAGGCTCAATATCCAATTCCCCCAGCGCCTGTTTTGTTGCCTCCGATGGTCGTCAATTGCGAATCTACCAATCAGTTATTGACGCCCGGTCGCTTCTTGGTGAAGCTCAACGATACATGCTCAATAACAACGACCAACGTAGATTTTACTATGATTCCTCTGAAGAAGAAGATGACGATGATTCTTTTGCTGTCAGATTCAAAACACATAAGTCTGGCACTTATTCACGCAAAAGCGAACACGAGGCTTTTCGTAGTTTGTTCAAAATAGTCTCACTACAATCCACGGCTAGACCAGGATGTGTCCTTGAATTGAGTCCCATCGTTGATGCGCGGCACGACTGGCAGAACACTCAATTGCTTCACGTCTTTCAGGAGCAACTCATTCTGGGCAACCAAATAAAACCAAGCAAAAACCGAAAGAATCTTCGTGCAACCAACCCAAGTAACAATGCACCAGAGATCACTTTGCCTGATGGACCTATCATCGATTTATCTGGAGTCTTTGAAGAAATTTTTTATTTGGTTGTTGTTGAAAAGACCGGAGCTACTTCTACATTACACATGTGGCAAATCATAATTGCATCTCGTGGCAAAGCCAGTCTCGACGATATGGGCACAGATGATATTCAGAATCACGAAGACGAGGACAGTTCGAGAAGTGTCTCGCCCGAGAGTTACCACAACCAGAAAGGAGATCAAACTGGTAATACCAACCAGAGCCCTCCATTGCGTATTAAGACTCGCAAAGTGTGTACTCAGGTGATGCCATTGCCCCACGAAGTTGAAGTGATCCATGCGGCACCTACAGCTGGACACCTTAGTTCTTCCAACATATATCCTGCCTGTTACGCTCCATTCTTGTTAACCACTGCATGCAGTGACAACAAGGTGCGTTTCTGGAGATGTCACGTGGACTGTGACCAGGAAGACTGGAATGAATCTAAGTTTACCTGGCTCGAGTGGGAGATGAATCTAAAATGTCAACCAAAGCAATTCACTTTAGACGTGTCCTCTGGTGACGATTCAGTTTCCAGTTCACTAGAATTGCCTGGCTCCCCATTATATGTGTCATGTGCCTACTCTGGGCGCATTGCTTGTGCATTCAAATTCGGTCATTCATACCAGGACCTGAGTTCACTTGACAACTCTCTTCACACCAAGCCCGATGAGAGACGTTTCATCAACATCGGAATCGCCATCTATGAGTGCCAATCAAGCGGAGGTTCTGAATGGATTTTGGAGGACACTGTAAAGATTGACAGAATTCCTCTAATGGAAGATAATATCGCTTCAATGTCCGACATCGACATAGCACCATTGGTGGACACAACATTGCGCAATCACCAGACTTCCCGCAAATTAGCCACTCGAATGTCTTCCAACTCTTTGGCCTCGTCTAATCCTTTTGCTGGGGAAGCTTATGACACCTTCGATAACATAGCGGAGCCGCACACTCACCGAGTGGCCAATATCCAACGTCTTCTTTCGGTGCCCAGCTATACCACAATCCAGTCATTGAAAAAGATCATTGCTGAGCAAGGCAACCAATTTACCTTTTTTCAAAAGTCACCTGTTCTTCTCGATTGGGTCTCTACTGAGGACGGATCGCACATTTTGTCTTGTTCGGCTGGTCACAAGGTGGCCCTCTTCGCTCCTGTGTCTCACCGACCATTGAACCAAGCCGAAAGCGGAAAGCCAACTCAAAGCAATACCTCACACGTTCTTTCCCCGTCCGTGTCTACACTAATACCACAGCAATCAATGGGAAGTACTTCAGTTTCTCCGAGCAACTTCAGAACTAACCTGATGGAGCCTTTACTGAATACTCTTTCGGTAACTCGATGGATGGTACTGAGAATAGCCGAACTGGAGTCGGTCGATGGATTGCCTCCTTTGCCAATGCAGTTGTCTTGGGTTCGTGATGGCATATTGGTTGTCGGAATGGATAACGAAATGCTTATATTCACCCAATGGAAGATGCCCTTGTCAAGTTCTTTGCCCAGCATGGTCGAGACAAAACAAGATGCTCTTCCTAAACGACCAATGGTCACCTTTTATCCTTTCGACTCGGTCGAATTTCCCCCCGATCGTTTCGTGAATGTTTCCAAGACTGACCACGAACTAAAAGATTCTTTCAAGCTCAATGTTGCAGGTGACTGTTCAGGCGAAAAGATTATCTCAGATTTGCCCGACGATTTTGGTGTATTTGAAGCTTTCCGCTTGTCATCGCCGGTCATTCCCCAATACCATCCAAAGCAGCTAATGGAACTATTAGCATTTGGCAAGATTCATCGAGTACGGGCAATTTTGTCCCACTTAGTGACTTCGTTGTGTTCGATCAACTCGATCAAAGAGTATTTGCACCATCCTTCCAACATGCCACAACAACATGGCAATAGCTTCGAAGCCGAACGAAGCCCTCGCTCATGGACACGCACCCGAGCCCTCTCGATCGCTCAACAACCCTCTCCTCACGATATGAATAGTAGTCCTTTGGACAACTCGTACGGTGATGCTCCGATCGTTGCCGAAGAGATTCAACTCGATTACACCGAGATTGCATCTATTCGACCTTTGCCTCTCTACGCATTGATTCAAGCAGACGATGGAATCAGCTCCGATAAAAGTAAAGCTCTCGACGAAAAAACCCACCAGAACGAATCGGGTTTTGCTTTTAGTCTTGATGGAAATGAAGCACTTGATCCGGACAGTTTGTTCGATTACAGTTATAAGACACAGGTAGAAGAAACCTTGGACGAATTTCTCGGGAACAGAACTGCTTTCAACTTCTCGAACATCGCCACTGGCAAATTTATTAAGCAGCAAGCAGGCCAACAAACCGAATTTGACAATGACCTGCACATATCGATTCATTTCGACCAACGGCAGGCTAGTCTTCTCAGCAAATTGCTTACCCACTCTCATCTTCCAGGCTTGACCAGTCTCGACCAAATGCACCTTCTTGCTCTGGCCGATTCGTTGGCCTCTTTCAATGACCTCACAGATAAGGCAGAACCATCCACAATCACAGATCCTACAATGCACTCAATGGATGAGCAACAACTATCGATCACAGCCAATTCCTTGGACGACTGTGGTCTTCGGTATTTGCTCAACATGCGGCAGCACGTTTACCTTCTTAAGTGTTTGCCCTTGATGCAACGGAAAACTCTTCAAGTCAGTGGTTTGGGCATGCACAATATTGTCTGGGCATTTCACTCAGAGACTCAAGAGGAGCTTATCCAACTAATTACTTCAAACAGTAAAATCAGCTGGCAAGAATTGAAAGAAGTCGGTGTCGGTTATTGGGTGCGGAACAATGCTCTTTTGCGCAAGGTTATCGAAAAACTTGCAAAAGCAGCATTCAAAGCCAAAAATGACCCTTTGGATGCCTCGCTCTATTACTTGGCAATGCGAAAGAAGAATCTGGTTTGGGGATTGTATCGTTCAATTCAAGACAGGAAGATGACTGACTTTTTCAGCCATGACTTCTCCGAAGATAAGTGGCGAAAGGCAGCCCTCAAGAACGCATATGCCTTGATGGGAAAACAACGGTTCGAACATGCGGTCTCTTTCTTCTTACTGGCAGGCTCCCTCTGGGATGCAGTGGAGATATGTCTCAACAAACTTGACGACTTTCAACTAGCCATGGTGATTATTCGACTTTACGAAGGTGGTGACATTGAGACCGTGCCAGATACTTTGAAGAAGATGCTTCATGAAGAAATCCTAGGCTACCGACAAGGCGTGCAGGACATTCGATATGCCCACCCCGACCCCTTCTTGCGTAGCATGGCTCACTGGATGTTGTATGAGTACAACTTGGCACTGTCCACCTTGCTCGAAGTCAATGTTGGAAGTCTACATTTCAAGCTGATGCCAACCGGTAGTGCAAGTCGCAGTAACTATGCCACTCCTCTTCCTCCTTCCCAGGATAGCAACTTTGAAGGCCTTCACCCTAGTGTGTTCAACTTTTACCTGTACCTTCGAACACAACCTCTGATCGTTCGGCGTGCACAGGTAGCTCAACAGAACATCGGCACTGTCTCATCAACTAGTGTCGTTGACAAACGATCCACTGAAATTAAATCAAAAAAGTCCCACATGTTTAGCATCGGAACCACTAATCGGTTTGACGCTGTTGCCATCACCCCCTTTGAACGAAGGCTTTTCTTCTTGACTGCTCACCGTCACCTTCGAGCTGGCTGCCCGGTGTTGGCACTGGAGGTTTTATCTCGTCTACCAGCTAACATAATGACATACTCTGAAAAGAGCGAGATCGATGAATGCAGTCGACGAATGTCCGTTCCTGATTCGGTCGCAGCCGTTGGAAATCTTTCCGAACTCAACTCAAAGCCAAGGAAGGCTGAACCCAGTCTATCCAAAGCAGAAGATTTGTTTTCATCTAACACTGGCTTTGATTGGGGTGCTCCTAGTAGTTTGTTTCAAAATGTTGAAACTGACGATTTCAAGTTAACTTTTGACGATGACCTTAAGGGTTCAGAAAACGATGAAGACGATGATGGCGGACTGCAAATGAAGAAAGTTTCGGTGACAGATGACGAGAAGAAGCCACAAGACCAATCTGAAGGTGAATCGAGCAAAATTGACGTAATGGCACAGCAGTTTAAGTTTATCTCGTGTCTCAAGATCATGATGGAAGAACTAAGTACTTTGGCTACTGGTTTCGAAGTGGATGGTGGCCAGTTACGATACCAGTTGTATATCTGGCTGGAACGTTCGGTGCAGATCCTCAAAGAGATTTGCAACTATCACACATTCTCACTGAGGTCCACACAGAGTCGAGGCAGTATCGATAACATTGGCACCAAAGGACTGGTGCCTCTGCTTAGCACTATCGGGGTCAAACCGAACAACATTCTTGTGAACACTAGTCGGATTCGGAAACATTCGGACAATTCGACCACCTCAACCACCCCTGCTCCATCACTGCATGAAATTCTTTTAGCAGACAAGGAGGACTTTGAGTCTAAAATGGAACGTTGTCGTCGTCGTAAGACTTGGCTCACTGCCAACGAGGCCTTATTGCGCAATCTTCTCAGCTATTGTTCATTGCACGGGGCTCACGGTGGCGGACTTGCTTCTGTCCGAATGGAATTGATTCTGCTTTTACAAGAATTACAGCAAGACAGATCTCCTCAGCAACAACTTCTTTCACCGCTTCCATTGCCTACTACTCTTCCTCTGCTGACTGCTTCGGTGGCCAGTCAGAAGACCGTTGTGGCAGACCCGATCAGACATCTCCAGTCAGTGATCCACGACATTCTTCAGAGCCTTACCGATATCAGCACCTACGTGCACATGCCCACTCGGTCCAATTACTCCTCCCTGCCTGATTTTTTGGCACTACCACCATTTATGGTATCGGGTACGGCCACAAATCTCATTTCATGGGCATCACTACAGGACGGCCAGCAACAGTCTAGTTCATATTCTTCTACCCTATACAACCTAATCCACATTCTGCGCGACCTGGGCATATCGCTCTCCTCGTGTGTGTACCAGTCGCTGTGTGACTGTGACACCGTCATACAAAATTGTGCCATCTCATCCAACTCTGGCTATAATCGTTTCAAAAGCAGTAGATTCACATCATCAGGAAAGAAATCCTTTCTCTCAAGGTACAATGACACCACTCATCTTACAGAAGCATCAACTACCTCTGGCGTAGCAACAACCGAAGAACCACTCGTACCGAACACCGCTCCTAGCAAATGGCCTGGTGTTCAGTCGCTCCAAGCAATGATTGTCCGCGAAAAAGATGAAGACTTGCCTAAGCTGCACACTTTGTTGTGCGAAGGCTTTGTTGCAGTTTATCTGAGTCAATTGATCTATGCTCTGACTATATGCGATTCAAGCATTCTTTACAGGCTGGTCGGTCTAAAGTTTACAGATAAAAGTTGGGCTGATCTATTTGGTGGCGGTGCAAAGAAACTCCTTTATGTCTCGACTGCCTCAGTAATGACAGGTCTTGGACCAACCCCGGGCACAGCTTCGCCTAACGAATTGCTTAATGGGACCTCATCTTCACCGCACATTGACCTTCTCAATACTTTATCAAAACAACGAATGAAACTTCATATGAAGATCTTGGAACAACTTAATCAAGCTTCTGCGGCAGCGGTTGCTGCTGGAGCCGCAGCTGCAGAAGCAGTAAGCGCAGTGAGCACAGGCATGGTGAACGTTGCCACTTCGCCGAGCACAACTTTCCAAAATATCGGGAATCAATTTACACAACAAGCTCCTGCCACTCAAGCCGTGGCCAATACTGAGCAGCGACCAACTTACCGCGAACTGTTTGTGCCGCCTCAAGTCTCCATGGTTAATTATCTGATGATGAAGCCTGAGCTGCCCGATGAACTTATTCATCTCGACTATGACTCGATGGGCAGTGATGAGGATGGCGAGAATGAAGATGACACCAGCATTGGAGGTAAGTTCAAAACTGAGGACGACGAAATCGACGACGAGGAGTACGACAACTGGGCCAATGAAGGCAAAGGTTCCTCACAGACCAAGGTGGATCGTGCTGCTGAGAAACGCAAAACAAACATCGAATACGAGTTGTACGCATGGTGTATCATCAGACTGGCCGTCACCAAGATTGCTTACGAGCAGTTGGACAATTTCCTGACTGTATCAGGCCTGGAGAAGGGTGATTTGCCAACTACTAGTCCCTATATTCACTCGATCCTCAAGACACTGAAGAGGTGGCAATATTCGCTCCAATTCTATATGAACGAGTTTACCAACCTTCCTGATCGGTTCCTACCCAACATGTATGTTGATACTGAGAAGACCCAAGGACCTCCAATACAGAAGTACAAGTCACTGCTGGAAGTAAACAATACACCCTTCCGTAGTGGATATACCTCGATAAAGGCTTCCAAACGACTATGGAACTATTTGGTGAGGCAAAAATCAGTGCAAGACATCTTTATTCGATATATCTTTGCCAAATCACGTTCTATCAAAATGGCCCGAGAACATGGCGCCACTGCCATCTGCAATTCGTTGTCAGGCACCGCACTGAGCGAACAAGTGGATAGTGACCACAAGACAATGCAACCAAGCAGTGAGGAGAACTCCAACTTAAATGTGGAGCCTTCTTTGTCTGGTCCACAGGGCAAGCGAATTCCCGAACCAATGCGCATCGTGCACAAAGACCAAGACCAGATCAGTGCATTCTGTGTGAATCGCTCCAACCCCGGTCTCATAGCACTCTCCACTCAAAAGGAAATCCAAGAACTGAACATAAAACCTTTACTTGAGGCGTGTGTGCCCTGGATGGAAGAAGATACCGAGATGGATATACTCAACCTTCGACAAAAGTGAATCACCTCTCTGTCTTACCAATGTTCCTACTGACTAATGTTTTACCTCCCATAGACAAGCCTTAGCCTATTCCTCATCTTCTTATGTTGACTTTCTGTTGGTGCAACACCCTTCTGATCGACTTCAAACTTCTCCTGGTGGTCAAGCCATGCAACGCCAATCGACAATTTCAAACCAGACCAGTCAGCAACAGACGCCCACCAAGCAAGCCGTTCTGGTAAGTGGTGAATGTCCTATTGAACTAATACTCATCTCGAGGCTTACTAACTTAACCTTGCTGCTTCCTTTGTTTCATTCCTTTCTTGTGCTCTAACACTGTCGGCTTCCGTCTATCTCGGATCAGTCAAAGCATCATTTCCAAGGCCATACCAATCCCTACTTTTGTCAGTACATATTTGAACGGAGTCGCCACATATTCATGCCGGTAAGGGTTTACACTTGGCTTGACTCCATTGGTTTTTATTTCCTCAGTTCTTTTTCTATTTGTTGTCCTCCTCATTAAACTTTGTCCTCTATCTCTTTAGATCAAACGACACAAGACCGAAACCGTACGTCGACTGGCCTCTCATCCATCGCTTCCGTTATGTGAGTGCCTTAATACTAAACGACTAAATTAATGTTTGGTTTGTAGATCTGTCTGGTGGACAAGATGGATCTGTCTATTTGTGGGAGTGGAACCACCAACTTCCTATCTCGACTCCACGAGCCGCAGGCACCTTTGCCAAAGTAACTCGAGTGCAATTCAACCAGCAAGGAAACAAGTTCGGTGTAGCTGACACGGATGGTAACCTAAGTCTGTGGCAAGTGTCTGCTATCCACAACAAGCCATTCTTCGTAAGTGTTTGACTAGTTTTTTCTTGAATGTTCCAACTGAACTTTTCTTTCGGACAGACCTATCCCTGTCATAACAAGACCATCAGTGATTTCACTTTCCTGGGCTCATCTTCGCTTCTCATGACTGCTGGCCATTCGACTGACCACAAGAATGTAGTTTTGTGGGATACCTTAATGCCCACTAAAAAGTGCATGGTTAGCTCATTTGCCTGTCACGATACAGGCGCTTCTTCTATCGTGTATGCCCCACTGAACCAGATTCTAATAACTGGCGGTAAGAAGGGAGAGATATGCATTTTTGATATGCGTCAACGAACACAACGAGATCGTTTCCAAGCACACGAAGGAGTCATCAAGTGTATTGCCTTGGACCCAGGGGAAGAGTTCTTTGCGACTGGTTCCTCGGACGGTGACATAAAGGTAAATCAGAACACTGCTGATGACTATGATAACACCGATTACTTTAGGTCTGGTCTTTGGTTGGCCCAAGCCGAGCTTTACTATTTTCGTTCATGCAAGAGCACAGTCGAAGCACCTTTTTCCGTAACATGAGTATGGGCGTCTCTCACTTATACATCGACAACTGTGGGAGATTGTTCTCATGTGGCGCAGATGGCTCCTTGAAGATGCGCCACTTGCCCACTGTGGAGTGTCAACCAAAATGGTTCTTTTCGCCTACTTCCCTCTCCACTCAGTCACTTCTTTTCGGCCAGGAGAGCGAGCTCGGACTAAGAATGAATGATAACCTTGCCAATGGTAATGGCATTGTAAACAGCTTGTGAGCCGCACGACTTTAGTCATTAGCCAACTATTTGATAAGACTTCATTCGTCAATCATCCTATCCTATTCTTGTTCTTTAATCAAGAGTCGATTGTTATGTTTTATATATTCCAATGGTTTTCCAGTGATCCAATATTGAATATTTTGATATTGGCCATGTCTTCACTAGACATCCCTAGTGACTAGTCAGTTGTTAGAGCAATTCAAGTCACAACCTATCAACCTTTGATTTGTTCATGTTAGTGCAATATCTCTTTCCGTGTGGATTTATCAATTTACACATGAACAATAAAGGAATGATGTGTTATCTTTATTGTACTGATTCAATAATATAAATGTTCTTAACGGATACGGCAAACTCCACCTTCACAGGTTCCAGCTTTGGCTGTAGCTGAGTCTTTCAAATTGCCTTCAAATAACTGCTGGACCAAATTCTGGTCGGCGCATCCACCTTCTTCAAGACTTTGACCCTAATGAGAATAAAAAAATAAGAAAGATATCTGCTATTGAATTCTTACCTTAGTGACATTGATCAACGTAGGCACACAGTTAACCGCATATTGTGGATGCTTTCGATATTGGTTGTCCACACTCTTCCATCTAAAGTGAGAAATTAATAATATTCAATTATTATAATAAGCGCAATAAACCCGTATTGAAACTTACGTGGGCAAGTCACCCACAGGCACAGTAATGAAAACCAAGCTGTCATTCTTTCTCAATTGTTGCACAACTGTTTCGATTATTGGATCAGCAACAACACAATCGGGACACCAACTTTTGCCATTTTCGTTTTTAGTGCCTGTAAACAAAAGCACAACTGTTTTCAAGTCATTTCCTTGTTCAGTGACAAGTTTGTCGAGTTCAAGAGAAGAATTTGCAACGAGTTCTTTCATTTTGATATTTGTTTAAAAATATGTTAAAACAAGTTTGCCTGAATTACAAATAAAATGGGTGTTTCCAGTAGCGTTCACCAACAAGTACGATAAACAGATTGAATGTATCTTTAATAATGTGATGATAGATCGTGTCAAGCAGTGTTTAGTTATAAACTCGATTACAGTGTCGGTTTGATTAGACAGCAAAATGCGAATTGCATGTCTGCATGTACAGTGTACACACAAATTTTTAATAGTTTTCTGCTTCTAGGTGTCGCCAGCATCGAAATGTTTTGTTAGTGCATGAACTATCGATGAGTCGTTCGTCACTGGAATAGCATTTGTATTTGTTTGCCTCAACCGAGCGCAAAAATTGCTCTCTATCGTTTTCTTTTGAAGCTTTTGCCAATTTGTGATTTGAATCCGCGTCGACTGGTTCATTGCTTATCGATTGGAACTTTTCTTATTTACGAGAATACTCACACAAGCTGATTCAGTCATCAGAATGAGCTCCAAAGGAAATCGAAGTCGAGCCTCGTCCCGTCTTGCTCGTCGTCACAAGGCCGGTGACAGAAATACTGAAGTTGTCAGCAGTCCAATTGTGTCGTTGGGTCAAAATGGCCAACCCATCGACGAAATTGATATGATGTTTGATGGTCTGCGATCGAAGATGTATCCCATCTGTGCACCACTCAACAAAAAAGTAAACACTCATAATTTAGCTGATATCCCTTCACTACAATCGGACGAGGACAACAGTGTTGGAGGTGAAAATGGCTCACAAAACAGCGAAAGCGCCGATAGTTTTCGCAAGAATTATGCTAAAAGGAAAAATGCCAACAGTTTGATTGAATCGAGGAACAAATTTCGCCAATTGCTTAATCAAATACAGCTGAAATCAAAACCTATGTCTAATGGAGCTTCCAAATGTGATTCGTTGTTTGACGGCTATGATTTGAAAAGTCGAAAGGTTAAATTTGAACCGAGACGAAGCCGAAAAGAAATTATGGAAAATAATCTTGCTAACCTGAATCGAAGTGGAACTAGTGAATATTTTGTAAAACTATTTGATAAAACCATTGACTTGTCGCCTTATTGCAAACTCAACCCGAACCAGTACATTTCTCTATATCCAATTTGTCGTATTTGGGCTCGAAACAATTATGGTATTCCCGAATTTCTTCGTAGTAAGCGTAACTACCCTCCACCGGCACTGAAAGATGACGGTATGGACTTTGATGGGCCATATTCAGACTCCCCAGTAGAAGTTTTTCACATGCCCAAGCCTGAACCTTTGCCTCGTGATGAGGAAGGAAATCAAATCAATTTGCGAATTCCTAAATTTGTACGCGAATTTAAACCACCTAAGTCTACAGTTGCGGACGAAATCAACTCAAATGAGCATTTGAGCGTCCAGGAAACACTTGCTTTAAGTATGCCACATTGGAAGTATGTGAAAAAAGAATTTCTTAATGCTGCTCGAGAAAATGAAAAAAGATACAAACACAGTTTTACTATGCTCAAGTCCATGTTTGAAAAGTATTGTTATTTTTATCTTTATTTATTTTCTTTAATTTATTTTTGTTTTTAGAGCAAACAATGGTGATTCTGATGTGGCTTTTTTCAAAAATCCGCCATACGAATCCGATGTTTCTGAACCAATTAAAGGAACAAAATTAACTTCTTTGAAAGAATAACTAAATTTTGTTTGCTATTATGCTTGATTTGTTTTTTAAACTTATTTACAATGTGAATACTAACATTTTATTTTATTTTAAGATTTTAACGGTTAAATTGACCGGGTTAATTTATATTACATCGATTCTGTGTGTATTTATGTTATTTTTCATATTTTTAAAGACGACACTTTTTGACTGCAAGAAATATATTTTAATAAAAATTACCATTTGATTAGCCTTTAAATATAACGATCAAATGATCTCTCCAACGAAATGTCTTTATTCGTTTGAAAATGTGTCGATATGCTATTTATTCTATTGCATGGCAATTTACAACTAAACTGATTTGAAAATATTCAACTTGAATGATTCAAATTAAAAACTCAGTAATCATTCAATTGAATTTCAATACAAAAATGAATTGCCAACTTTGTGACTATAGTGCCATCTGGCGACTTTCCTTACAGACTAGTCCAATGGCTGGACAAGTGACTTGTGAGAAATACAAATCATACATGTATTATGTCGTGATTGTCAATCACTTATTGATCTGGCTGTTGCACATGTGTAATAATAATGACAAATGTTTTAGTGCTCGTGACAACTGTTCAAATGGAGATGATTTCAGCGAAGGTGAAGAAGGTGAACTAATGAATAAATAATGAAATGGTGGCCCAGGACAAGTCGAGCCTATTTGGCCTGCTGCTAATTTGATCGAGGTGCCTTGTTATGAGCGGGACAGAGCTGGACCCAAGTAGTTGGACTGGTAGACCGGAATGCCTCTCTTGTTGATGAACACTTTGCTACGACCAATCGAGTTGGAAGGCAATGGCATCGAGCCAAATGAAGCACTCTGCTGCTGAGGCTCGAAAAGAGCTGCCTTTCGGAACATTTGCTTGGACTCGCCATGCATCATGCCATAGTTTCCACCGACCTTGCCGCCGCCGCCTCCTCCTCCTCCGCCTCCCATGCCTCCCACACCCTTGCCGGCATCTTTGGCAATAACCGTTCGCACTTCCTCGATGACTGGTTGCACCTGTTGCACCACTCTGCGGTATGGTTGGATGATTTCGTGAACTTCTTGAATGATTGGACGGATCACTTCGTGCACCACTCTATGCGGCTCTTCGTGTGAAGTGGTGTGCTTCACTTCAGGCTTTGGACCTAAAGGTACGATTCGATTAGAGATAATGCTGTTATAATAATTATAATTATCTCTTTCACTCTCATACTTAGATTATGTAAAATTGAAATGAAAGAATCAATCAGCACATTAATTAATTCTATATTCAAATTCTATATCAAAATATTCTTTGAGGAAACTTACTCACACTTGCAATCGCAACTTTACATAGGTAAATGTGCCTCTTACTCTTAAATTAAGACTTAATATGCAATTCCTATTATATAATACTCTATAATGCATGTTAGCTTTTTATTGTTCTTGAAACAATTTGAGCAGATTTTGTTGTAGATTGTTCTAGTCAAAAGTATATTTGCTGCAAATTAAGCATGCACTATATTCGTTTCGTTATGTTCGTTTACCGATGTACATAACTGACCCTGCATCTTTGACTAGTTGATTCGTTCGTAACGAGTCACTCTCAAACAGAGTCTTGTATCGAGAGGACAATGACAGCCAATCGAGTCGTAACTATCTCCCCAAAGGAAAATCGATTGTACTGCTTGCAGTTTTCTATATAATTATAATTGATATTTCTCAAATGGTCACACTGAAATGTTGAAATGTATATGAGAGCAGTTCAGAGGATAAGGCGAACTCCACTTGAGATTGCCAATAAAATCGTCGGTAATTGCATTCTAAAATGAATCTGTTGCGCGTGCGTCTAATTTGCATGACCTGTATTGACTGCTGTCACAACAATGACTAATTAGACTATTGGGGCATACCTGGGATTCGAGTTTGATGAACCATGATTGGTTGCGAGTGGGTTCTGTAGTGCAAGGTGATTGGCTTGTGGTCTGGCGTGATTGCGATTTCTTTGCCTTTTTGGTATCCACCCTGGGGAGTGAGGTATCCTTGCGATTGCTGACCATAGCCATTGTAATCTGACTGATCCTCTAGTGACTCGCCCTGACTTGGCACTTCGTTGCCCCAGTACTCTGATGCGGCCTTTTTATAAATTTCACCCGATTCGGAGGAATCAAATGTCATCGATGGTTTCTTGAAGAAAGATGATGATATGGCACTAGACGGCTTGGCCTTAGCCAAACTGGCTGAATTTGAGCGTGCTTGCAAAAGGTCCATGTAGTTTCTGGATTCGGGCTCGTAACTCACTCCTGTCAAATAGTTGCCGCTTTCCGCGGCCAACATTGGATCATTGTCATCGGCACAGTGCACGCCGAGGACGAGTATAAGGGTCAGGCCAACCAATGTGAATGGATGCAGCGAAGTATTTATATTTGGCATTCTAAGTGAAGCACAGATGAGAATTTAATTTTATATTAGATCATTAGATCACGTCTTATTTGACCTGTTGACCACTTGCCATTGACCACCAATGACTACTGTCTCGTCACCAATTCCGCGTCACGCTCCTTCCCACTACCGATTGTGTCTTAGTGTTGCAGTTTGTCTGTAATCGACATATTTGTGTACATGTTCGTCCAAGTGAGTTTCACTCAACGGACACAAATGCAAATTACAAGTGATTTCACTTTCTTTTGAACGACAATTGAAGTGGCACTCACACTACAACTGAATAGAACATCGACCTAAAACATGAAAATGTAGATCTAGACATAGACCAGAGTGAAGTCACAGATGATAAGTCACCGCCAGCGAGAGTGAAATACTTTGAGGCGGTCTGTTTGTGCGCGGTGCATGTGTTCACACATGACTGGCTGATTATGATCAATCGATGATTTGCTCGAATGCAGACTCACCAATATAGCTCTCCGTAATGGCAGTCCTACATGAGGCCAATTTGTCTCACTGCACTTCTTCCCTGCCAAGTTACATTTCTCCCGAGTTAATCTAATTAGCTTGCAGAATCCTCTTTGATGCATCAACCCACGTTTTGTCGAGTAAGCATCACTTCTCAAGTCCAATTGTTCAACTCAGTGGCCTGTTCAATACGTAGAATGTCGTACTTGGTCTGTGGTGATTGGTCGTTTTGTCCACTTCCTGTGCTGTGTGTGTGTGTGTGTCGAACTTGACGATGCTCACTATCATACGATTTTTTCTATTGTTACTTAATCTAAATAGATTGGGGAGATGCATCACAAACCTGCCACTAGGATTTAGTGAATCCACGTTTGTAAATTGAACATCAAGTCTTATTTCAAGAATTTTATATGAAGGTACAGTCATAGTTTTACAGTTGTGAGTTGTTGCTCTAGAATGACATGTCACTAGCATGACATTAGCATTGTACAACTTTATGGGATAATAAATTGCAGTACTGAGATTGCTTCTGAGATGCTCTGAAAGTGAAACTAAACCAATGTTGCGCAATAATATTCGTGAAATTCACCGCATCATATCGAGAACCAGCAGTAAATCATAAAATCAATCAACAAAGTATTGTACCATTCTTGCATACGAAAGGCCATTCAAGAATATTCAACTCAACTTCCGAATATTGTCAAATAATTGATTGACATGTTTGAAATAGAATTGTGACAAATTGCACAATGCATCACGATTGGATTGACTTACCTGTTGAGTGAAAAATTTATTCGCACATTGATGGCAACGAAAACACGAAGGATTCTGTGAATGGACTGGTGGGTCACAGTAGGCGGACACTGGTGAAGGGTTGATCGTGTGGGAGTGGACACTACTTGTGGAACACATGCACGCTGGCAACTAGTTGAGTGCAGTTGGAATTAGCGTTTGAGCCTAGTGCAGACACGGTTGTCCATTTAAATAGTCCGATTAGCATGTGCGCTCGTGTGAGAGTGCACTCTGCAGTCTCACTTGGAGCCATGCTGACTTGCTTACCTGAACGTTAGTCTAAGCTCTGTTCTCTCGCATTGTGTTGTTCGATCGTTCTTGGTGGCAGTGCACTCGTTATCTATTGTACTAACTTAATTTAAATGAACACTGCCTAACATCGGGGGAGAGAAATGTGTCGGTTGACAAGCTGCTCATTCACTAACTTGCACTTCTTTCACCACATGTTTGCTTCTGATGGCGTGTTACGCGATTCTAGTGCACTTTTGTAGCTAATCACTGACCATTGGCTGACCTCTGTCCTCATGATCGCATCACTTCTGGCCCATCAAGAAGAGCACTCCAAAGGCCAAGCAGTGTTTCCTTTTCAAGGCGATAAATCTTGTGGCATAAGTTGAATTCTTGTCGGTTGCACTCCATCAACAGAACTCGATATCTTTCAATAAACCAAGGAAATGGTCACTGGTAGACATTTGCACGAGTGAGACATCGAAAAAGAAATTGACCAGTCATCGGAGGGCATTACACGCTATAATTAGAATGCCTTTGTTTGGTCTCGTCTATATTTGGCACTTTGTATTGGCTCACTGGGCCAAACCGCATATATTAAGACATATAATGTGCTAGGTCTCAATCAGGGAGCACTCTCCACTCAATCACCGGTGTAATTGTACTTTGACTTGGCACTGTTGGCACCAATCTCGCTTGTCTTAATGGGAGTGAAATCATTTGCCTAATTGACTTTGTTGCCAGTTTGTCAGTCTAAATACGAACCATTTGGTTGTTAATATTAATGAACACACGATGGAAGTGATAATCGGAAAGAGTGCCAAACGCTTGTCAACAGTCCACCAAATCATAGCTTACCTTTGTGATCACTCGAGTCAATTGCACTCACATTTGCATGGTTTTACTTGTCCGAACAAACGTTCGTGGTAACCTTAGCGCCAGCTTGCCTTGACCCAATGGGCAATCCTGCTCGTGATCTAGCACCACCACCAGAGATTACTTTATTATATTCCGTACGTTGCGAGGTGCACCGTGCACAGTAATGTGTGTGGTGACACACCCAGTGCCAGTGCCGGCATGACCAATCTGCGAATGTGTTGCACTGATCAACTCTCATCACAAGTGATCAGTCTGATCAGTGATTGCTCAGTGTCGGACAGGACAAAGTCATTGCCATCAGCGAAAGTGGTCTACAAAACAGAGGCACGACCGAGCAGACTGGAATTCGAATGTCTCCGTCCTGGTTGCCTTGTCATGGCAGGATCGAATGGTCACTTAACTTGTAGGTCAACTGCATACATCGGTGGTGCGTTGGACATTAGGCATTAGGCCATTTGCCACTTGATCGTGATTGTTGCCTAGCAGTGACTTATCGCGGTCCATGATCGCCACTCGACTCGGTGAGCATCGATCGAATCTGTGCGTAACGATCGTTCGAACAACAGCTTAGCTGACAACGGCTTTGGCAAACAATGTCATCGAGAGAACCGCGGTTGCTCAGACGTGTCGCTTGGACCAATTGGTCAAGCCGTTTTCAGGTGCACACTAGACAGTGGACACGATCGGCTCAATACAGACTGCGCAAATGGCCTAGTGTGCTTGACGAACTCATTGTTTCCTACCTGTGATTAGCACAAGATAATTGCTCACCGCCTTGTGATCACTGAGCACTGATGGCGACACTGTTTGCCACTCGGAATTAAAAGCACCACAGGCATTGGCACTGTAGACCATTACTAGTGCTTTTCTTTCTGCAGGTTCATCTAGTGTCACTTTTCGGATAGATCAATTAATAATTGCTATATGAAATATCACCGAGGTTATTAACATTGTGATTAGCCCTTTGGCTGACTACTTGCTCTCTACTACTTGTCTGTCTCTGTCGGACCTATCGATCGGCAATCGAATGATCCATTCGAATGCGCATTATCTAGATGAGTGTCAATTAGCACTTGTCCGACAATGATTTTAGCCGCACAGGTCATCGATCCGTCGCGACACCTTTCACTGGCCAATTCATTGGTCTATTGTCATCTTTCGACACTGCACTCAATATACCCAGGCCAATTAGTGCCAATTTGAATGACCACAGTAGTCCGCCTTGTCTATCCATCTTTCATATGTCCAGTTAATGGTTCGATTCCGTTTAGGTGGACAAGATCGCTTTAAGTGGCCAATTAGATTTACGACAATGTTTTCCTTCCTGATGTCTCTTTGGGAATATTGTTGTGGTATGTGCACTTATGTCTTGTAGTGCAGTCGCAATGACGTGATCACTTGCGTGAGGAATCGATTGTCCTGTGTGTGTCCACATTAATCCAGGTATTCCCTGATTGCACTTGACCACTGTGCCAACTGCCTGTCACGTCACTTTCACTTTTACTCTCGATTTCACCATCAGCACCTAGCTGTAATGCAATCGGCGATTAAGTGACGAGATGTCGATTTGATTGTGATTAATCGGATGGTTAGAGCTGCCAAGTGGATCTATTGCACTGCCGAATGTTGTTCTATTGCATTAGCCGATTGCGCTAATAGTCTCACTTAAGATTACATTTGCCCCAGTGCGAAATGCGATCTCGACGCAAGTGCCACCGCAGGCCACCTTCTGAGGGAGAGTGTTTTGCATCTTTTGAATTGTCGCTCACTGTGGTGCTGTACAATTAACGATTGTGAACCTATGAACCAATGTACAATGTACGTACATGGGATATTTGTCTACCTCGAAGTTGTGGCTGCACTCGATTCGCTCAGTTCATTTTGCTCGAACGAAGTGCCCAAGTGAATAGTTCGACGGGTGGACATTTTAGAGTGAACGTCGAACGAGTCTCAATGTGGCAATAGTGATCGAGTAATCGATTGCTAATGGCTACAAGCCTGATCGCTTCATTTCGTTCTGATTGGACATCTTTAATTGCTGCAATTGGGCTAGTGCGTATCGATTGCTCACAGCTGAATGGCCTCTATTGTCTTGGCTCGTTACATAATCACTGAGGGCGTTCATTGGTTGTGTTTGTCTGTTTAAACAATTGTGGCTTCATTATTTCTCACTGCTAAATATATCTGTCAGTGAATGCTCTCCCACCGAGCGATCATTTGTACTCTCGGCGACCATATTGTTCGTGTTCGAGGTAATTGGCCGTATTGAGTTTATTAGTTTGATTGGCTTTATTGTCCAATGCTTAATTGGCCCATTAGCTGGGCTAAGTGAACAAGTGGCAAGTACCATTCACAATTGCAACTTACTTACTTCACCAGTGTACCGAGCGGATGGCTTGGCACCGACTTGCTCCGTGACATCTTTCAAATGTCCGCTTGCCATAATGCTCTTCTGAGCTGTCTTCGATTGAGGGTGTATCAAGCAAGTTATCCTCTTTATCCTCTCCACCAGTAAATTGTTCATTTCCACTCGATTCCGAGTGATAATGGTCAGCGAACAAGTTGTTATCTTCCGGGTGTTGATACTGATAGTCTGTATTGATAATGTCCATTCTGCCACTCTCGGCCACATCTCGTTCGAATTCACCAAACTCTTCATTGGCTACACGACCAAATCGTTGATGGTTGAAGTTATATTTGCCTGTCACATGAAAGATGTAGTTTATGTAATTCTGATTTGATAAGTAGTTACCTTTCGAGGCGAAGTAATCACCCAAACGTTGGTTATCGTTTACTCTGTTTGTTTCTTTGTGAAACATTTTGGGCAGCATCGGTACATATATTATTTCTGGCTCACTAGAACCAAATTGCATTCTGCCATACTGCTGACTACGGCGGTGGCCCGTCATTTGTGGAACATGAGATTCATCCAGTTGCATTCTTCGTTGGATTCTTGGTTGACTCTCGCTACCTTTCACTGAGTCGTACACCTGACGAGGGCTATATTTGCCTTGCAACTGTTGTGCAGGACTTGGTCGTGGAGGAGGCGCCTTTAATTGTGTCCTCCGACTTGTCATGTCCCTCGGATTGACAGCGCCTATCATTCCACCTTGTTGGTGTTGGTGCAGTATGTCGTTGTCCTTGGGCACAATGGTACGAATGTCTTCGATAACAGGCTTCACTTGTTGCACTATGTTTCTGTACGGCTGGATTATTTCTTTCACCTCCTGGATGATTGGCTTATGTACTTCGTGTGACAATCGATACGGCTCGTCCATTGTGACCGTTTCCTCAATTGGCTTAACCGGGGCTAGAAGAATGTTAGGATTTACACGAAATGCCCAAACTGATTTACTTACGGGACATATGCGATTGGGTAACTACAATTGCGGCCGACTGAGATTTGAAATGAAGTCTCAATGGCATTGCGTCAGACACGATTTCAATCATCTTGGGCACTTTCATGTCGTCTCGGTCGAAATGAACAGGCACAAACTCGTATCTTCTCTTACTCTGTACGGCAATGCGAATATTGCCATCGTGTTCATGGTCATGCTCAGGCCCACGTGTGTCCGAACTCTGCTCCACTGGCTCCTGAGCGTCGAAGGTGCTTTGATATGCTTTGTTCATGGCCCTAGAACGCATGTCCTTCACTAATGTATCCATACTGGTACGAGCAGACTTGGCCGAATCCACTGACATGCTTTGTTTGACGTTCACTTCATGTTCTCTGGCCAGGTCATCTGACACAAAATTTGGTCCGTGGTCATGTTCTTCAGTGATTTTGCCTTCTTCGGTCTGACTCAGCTTGGGGTCATCCGATGGGGTCTGGTATGACTTGGTTTGGGGTAATTTGAACCGAACTTTACTTTGCTCATCAGCACGATTCCAATCTTCTGCCCGAAAAAATTGCAAGTTACACAGCACAACTATAAGGAGAATGAGACAAATGGTGGACGACTTCATTGAGAATGGCGAATGGGATACAAGACAACAGACTAGAAGCAAGATCGATGTGACTGGACAGTTGCTTGAAATCGAAACTTTATATCACTTCACCCGTTTGTCTGCTCTCCGATGCCGACCAATGTCGAGATATTACCTCGATCTAACGATCGGTTTTACCGTCCACTGACCGAATTCAATATCGATCGTTTCGTTCATGTGGCAATTGCTTTGAGCAATTTGCATTGAAACGATTGTTGCTTGAGAAAATACCCCTCAAAGCATATCTACGAACAGGTCGAGATGGTCTCACTGCCGGTACGTGATCGATATGCGCTGGGAAAGTGAATCGTCTTGGCCATTACGAAGACGTTTCTTATTTGAATATTGCTGCCTTTGCCCTCATCTCTATGCGAACTGCTTTGCAACCAGTGATTCCTTTTCATTAGGTCACTTATCTTGATGACAAACGTGATCGATCATTGACAATTGTCACAGTCATATGAGCCCATTTGATTGTTTGTTCGGCGGAAAATGCACAAAACAAGTGATCTGTCCATCTCGATCGGTGCCCATCTGTTTTGCTTCAGTTCACCTTTGTTTCGATGAACATTCGGTTACTTTTTTGTTGCCAATGAGAACACTTTCAAATGTGCCAAACATATGTCTCTCGAGATCAATCACAGTTTACCTTGTGGATTAGACCAAAGTTTGAAAGTAATGCCACTCAATTCATACCAGTGCAAATGTATTGATCGAACTGCTGATTGATCATTTTGCCAGAGTGAACTTTACTTTAATTAATTTACGGTGTCTGTGCGGCGAGTGGCACTCTCGCTCAATGTGCACGTTGTTTGGTGTCGGTGCAATTGCCCTTCGAATCGATCGATCCGAGAAAGCATTCCTCTGTCCGCAGTACAAACGACCAAATGTGGCTCACTAATTGGGCAATGTCTCACATAGGAGTTGGCTGCAAGCAAATGACTTGACTACACTTTCCAACGGTGCGGATGCCCAATTGGAGTGCAAATTCAATTCGGTCTATGATCCAACTCATTAGCGCTTCTCATCAAGTTGCCATTTCTATATACGTGGTTGCATACATAGTGAAGTCTATTTGCAGTGCAGGCAAGGGTCGGTGTTGTGGTTTCATAAGTTAGGCCAGTTTGATCGAGTACTAGCTTTACATGTTGCACAGTGTCCATGGCCATGCATGGTCATTGGTGATTAGACAATTAAGCAGTGATCACTGATCAGGCAAGAGATCAGTCCAAATAATACTTGTCAGTGGCCAGTTGGCAGCACTGGTGCAGTGAAAGCTAGTGCAGCTCCACTTTTCTACTTTTCCAAGCAGAGTTCCACGTCGAGTGTTTGTGGCACAGTTTCAGTGCGCAGTGCTCAGTGAATAGTTTCAGTGTGGCGCTGTGCGGTGGTGATTTATGCTGGCCCAATACCCTCGGTGGTGCACTGGCAGGACGCACATTCAGTTGTCTGCCTCTCCTGGTGCTGTTTGCTGGTTAGCCTTCTGCTGTCTCCAAGTTTGCATCGTACTCTGGCCTATATAACTGGTCTTCTTAGTGCGGATATCTTTACTCGATTTGTCGTAATTATCTGACTCTGTTTATTCGCTGTTGGTGTTTGCTTTGACGAGCCAATTTAGCCACAACCGAACCCAGGCCAAGTCGAAATCGACCCTGTCCAGAATAAATCAAGCAAGCCTGCAAACCAATTTGTCGAAACCTGTGCAAACAAACACTACTGACCGTCGTTGCCATTTGTATTTGCCTAATTTGGTAGAGACACATCGAACCTAAGGTAAGTCTACTCGCTATTGCTTACTTGTTTGTAAATTTGTTTGTTTTGTCTCGAAACCAAATCTGTGGTTCAATCTTCTGGCCAATGACCTTGCCTATGACATTGAACAATGAAGACACAATGTCTGTGACACAAAGTTTCGACTCGTACAACTCGCCCAACAGTCAGACAACTGGCGGAGTGAACAATCCTGAGTATGACCTGAAAGATGCCCAGTTGGACGAGGCATCTGCCTCCAACGACGGCCCAAGCGGAATCTTGAGCGGAGGAATCGGCAATTTGACTCAGACTGCGACCCAAGTGGTAAGTGTTGGCCACTTCTCTAATTAACACCTCTTTTATCCATAATCTGTGATGGCACAACTCGGCCCGCACGCACATCGTTTGTCTGCCCTGTCTTGCATTTGCACTTTGCTGCCATAGAGACCGAAGGTGTCCTTCTGTGCACATTACTTCTATTAACAGTGGCAATGCATTTGAACCCAAAACAAGACAGGCAAGCTTAATGCACACTAGTGTGTATCTGAATGGCCACTTTGTGGCGAGGCCAACTCGTCAATAGCCTACAAGAGGTTCAGTGCCAAATGCTTGGTTCTATTGCTGTGTTCAGTAGTCGATTCGAGTTGTCACACAAACAATCTACCTATGTTTCTATCAATAGTAATGCAAAACAGATCCATTAGCACAGGCTGGTGTTTATTATTTTACGAACATGGGCATAATTTGTCTCTCAAGGTCGGCAGCCATTTAAGTGATTGCATCATCAATGTGAACGAATCCAGTTGAATTGTACTAGCATCGGTGAAGTTGAACATATTCCCTACAGTGAGCCAAGACATTAAACTAGTTAGGTGTTAACTTGGCCATATGGTGCACGATTGCCACTTACATTATATACCATTTACCACTAATTAGTGCCCCCAAAGACAAGTTAATTACATTGATTGTTAGTGCTCGTAGTGACCAATTAAATGTAATTAACAGACCTAGATCATTGGTCTTGCGAATGTTGATGAACACGGTTTAGTCTCGTGTCATTGGTAGGGATGCATTTGGTACAGCTTAGGTCTAAATACTGACCAAATGAACTTTATTGGCCATTGATGCAATTACAGGCCGAATTAGTGTGAATGGAGAACTATTGGCCCAGCACCGGGCAGTTCCGTTCGGTAATCGTCTGTGCTACTTGAGCTATATAGTCGTGACCAAAATGGGCCACTGTGACGAGACTCGATTAGCGTGTTGATGCTTTCCATCTTGGCAGAAAGGGTGCCTCTACGGTGCTTGTTCCACTGGAGGTTTCAATGTCAAGTCGCGACTGACAGTTTGGGTCGAGGCATGGCATGGTCGTTCTAAATATAGACCTTTCACTCTCGGCCTGGTCGCCCTTTGCTTTGGCTCACTCGGTCATTGTGTTACCCTGGTTAATCGAGGCCATTCTGGATTGCTTCTTCTATGATAGAGCACACAAATCCTCACCACCCGACCATTTCTTGGTTGCATTGGCGCTCATTATATAGTCCGATCTGAAAGTTACAGGGTGTCACAAATATTTGGCCCAATTGGTGCCCTTTAGAATGAACAATTGACACAACTTGGCACAGATTGTTCATGTGCAAACGTACCAGGGCAGTTGGATAGATCACATGGAAGTGCACTCGGACTATATTATATAGTATATAGACAGTGCCACTTGAAGGCCGCTGTGCCTTACTGGACCAATCAATAATTTCGGGTTCTGCAAGGCAAATTAAATCGTACAACAAATGATCGGTGAGCGACGGTCGACCAGATCAGATGTACAAGATCAGATGAGAAAGGTAGCTGAAATGACCACTGACACGTCACCACTACTCAGTTATTATCATTATTTGGTTCACCAAGAGGAGCAGAGAGCACTCGAGGGAGCATTCTCTCCTCATTGCAAAGACCATTGACGTCACAGTGCAATTCTTCTCACCGCTCCCTCAAATTTGGCATTCGAATTGAACAAACTCTCAGCCAAATTATGTACCGTTCCAATTTGGAATGAAGGAATCATGCGCCGCATATGCATAAAGAACGCAATTATAATAGCTAACTTGCTCTACAGGCATAGACTATCAACATTATAATGTCCAACTTTACAATTTAGCAAAAGAGCCAAATCATTAATCTAATTCTTGTACCTTTTTCAGGTGAAACAAGGAGCCGACGCGGTGGTTAACGCTGGCAAAGGAATTGTTGAGATGGGCGGTTCAGTCATCTCTGGGCTTAAACGTGGATTCAGCAAGACCAGCGAGACTGGAGGCGAATAAACCTGTCATGACAACCTTTAGCAAGGCCCCTTTGCACAACTCGATTGTATGTATTGCATTCAGTGGACCCAGGCACAGATCTACTCGTACCACAACACAGTCGAGTCTTCTTACAGCCAACAACACTCAACAAACTTTCATTTTCGAGCACAGACTTTTGCCTATTCGTTTTACCGCTCATTAATGCTGTCCATAACACCATCGAGATTGTCAACTCTCGCATTGTTTTTTTTGTGGCGAGTCGAATTGATCCATTTAATGATCATCCCACCGGACCATCAAATAGTTCCATTGGCAGCGCTACTCAACAAATCAACAAAATGCAGAGCAAAGAAGCAAAGTGAATCTGTTTCCTCAGTCCAGTCCCATCATTCATTCATCAACACTTTTCATCAACCCAACCGAGTGGCATTTAACTTAGGACCAAAGTCAATTAGTTACTATTAGGGACTTTTCAGTTGTTAGCTTGATAGTTGATTTCAGTTGCAACCCAATGGCCAATCAGCAGGACCAACCTGTTCATCAATAACACCAAGCCATTGTCATTGAATCAATTGGTTGTTTTGGATGTCGTTCCCTTCATCATCTTTTAACAAAGCATCTATTTCTGTTAATGATTGCAAGCGTTACTCAATCGTCAATAAAACAAAGCGTGTGCGTGTGCTTGATTATAAAACCTATTTAATTGAATTTGATCCCATTAAACGTCTTCTATAAGCATTGAGGAACGTCTCTGTTGTCAGTGATGGTAAAGGCATATTACAGTTCCAATAGGCAGTTTGTCACCATACAACCAGTTGCTAGGCCACGATCATTCGACAAAAATATTATTTGCCACTTATAAAGCTAATCCTTGCACATGTCGAAACAACAAGTGAATATGTCACAGGTTGTAGTGCAACAATTCTCCAAACTTTCCAAGCACGAACAGTCTTCTTCATTGCTAAGCAAATTTTCTCCAGCTGTTTCATGGGCTCCATTAGTTGAAGGCGGTTGACTGGTCACCGTGCTGTCCATAGGCACAGCTGTACTGAATCCAAATATTATAGACACAATCGATATCGGGTAAATCAATGTTCACTTGGGTCTTCTTATGCTTCACGATTCACGACGCATCACTACTTTGCCAAAAGCTGCCAACAAGCGAATGCAATCCATACATGGCAACTTGATACCTTACTCAATTCACCCTGAAGATGCAAGACATTTTTCAGTGTCTATTGCCAACCATCGAAGCGCATTTCCTGTATTTCATACCACATTGATATTTTTTCATTTCATAGTTGACCATTTTAAAACCCATTGATTCAAAATTTGAAAATGCTTGGTACTTTCAGTAAGCTTGAATGTCACTAAAGCCACTCATTTTGACATTTAAGGTACATTCATCCATTGACGACTGTAGTGTTTTGTTCGTGGCGCACTGCATCGTCCAAACGAGGCACAGTGCGATGTACACAAACACATGCGCAGTTTGACATGTGGGCGCATTACTGGTTGAGGCACTAGGCTGAGCTGACTGAATCGACTTGTGTGAAGCAATTGGCTCTACATTTGGCAACAACTTTGAATCGAACTCAACCGCCGAATCAGTT
This sequence comes from Rhizoglyphus robini, assembly GCA_023373905.1. Classification (NCBI taxonomy): domain Eukaryota; kingdom Metazoa; phylum Arthropoda; class Arachnida; order Sarcoptiformes; family Acaridae; genus Rhizoglyphus; species Rhizoglyphus robini. The sequence continues at coordinate 2,641,832 of JAKIJQ010000001.1, read as the reverse complement.
CCTGTCATGGTCGATTCCTTGACTTGACCCGACTTGGTACATTTACATTTAGTTCAATTTTGTTTTATTCTTATCGAGCCTCAAGTTAGCCAGTGACTCATTTTTTTATTATTGCTAACAAGTCGACTACGTAACACTTCTCGCGTTGTTTGTCTATATAAGTTTGTCTCAATCACAATTAAATGACGTAAACGTTTATTTACAATTGCTTTTTGTGCACATCAACATTCGTATAGCATTGTCACTCGGTCCTGCAATCTGCCACTCGATTGTAAACTTACCGCCTGGCCATGTCATCCATCAAAGGTCCCAATGGGAATCAATTCAAGGTTGTGCTACTTGGTGAGGGATGCGTCGGCAAAACCTCTTTGGTCCTACGCTACGTTAGTAACAAATTCAAGTATGCACTTTGTTTGTACTTCAAACAATGTTAATTGAACACATTTTACTTTACAGTGATGCTCACCAATCAACATTACAGGCATCATTTCTTACTAAGAAAATTTTTGTGAATAACTTGTCTGTAACGCTAAACATTTGGGATACTGCTGGCCAAGAGCGATTTCACGCCCTAGGCCCTATCTACTACAGAGACTCTAATGGTGCCCTTCTCGTTTATGACGTCACCGACCCAGACTCACTTTCCAAAGTGAAAGTTTGGGTTAAAGAGCTTCGAAAAATGCTTGGAAACAATGTTTGTCTTGCCATTGTAGGCAATAAGGTCGATCTCTTGTCCGGAAACGACAAGATTCAAATGAGCAACGAACTTATCGCAGAAGCTCAAAGTTATGCCCAAACCGCTGGCGCGACGCATCACTGCACTTCGGCAAAAACTAACTTTGGGATAGATGATTTATTTGTCGATTTGACCAAACGTAAGTGACTGTACTGAGTTAAGCTATTATGATTCTAACATAATTTGTACACAGAAATGATTTCATTTAGTCAATCTCAACAGTCAAATGCTAGGACATCAAATCAAAGTTCTACGCCTAGGTATATATATTTTCATTTGGAAAACTTTGACTGATTGAAATTCATTCATTCATTTTTACAGGGGCATTTCAATCGCTGCCGACAATGAAGGCGACGAAGATGGCCCCGTTAGACGCAAGTGTTGTGTCTATTAATTGTAAAATCTACAGTGAAATCAAGTCATTTCAATAGGGTTGTTGTAACGGAAAATCATTGAATTTATACACTCAGAATATCTACATCAAAATGTGATATGTTTTGGTTTTGCCGAACAGGCTAACAGTCAGCTATGCAAACAAACTCGTTTACGTATTAGTAATACGGCATTACAGCTTACAATTCAGTAAGAAGAAGTATCTGCCAACAAGCACTGTACAGTTGTTTCGACCATTTCCGTTTGATTTATTTGTTTTATTAGTGTCCAATAAATTGTAATATAATTGATCGACCACTGATATCACTGTCACTTTGGCCAACATCGAAGTTTCAATTATCAGTCTCTTCAATGGAAAAGAAACGTTCCACCGATGGATCATTGGGCAATTGTCTTTTACTTGGACAACTTTTCTTCTCGTGACTTGCGATCTTGTGCAATGAGGTTGACGATTTCTGGGTTCGATCTGTTTCTTTGGCACCATTAAGGGACTTGTCCACATTCAATATCTTGTCATTGCTCGATGGAATATTGTTAGTTTCACTCATTTCACTACTCTCGGTAGTAATTTCAGTATTTGCACTGTTGTCTTTTTTATTAACAGACTTCGTTCTGTCCGATGGAGTTTCTGTCTTGTCTGTCTCGTTTGTCTTGTTTGTCGTCTCGCTAGTAGTGCACTCGCTCTTTACCAAGCTGGCTTTACTTTTTCCAAGTGCTGAAATGTACTTTCGATAATTATCAATTCTCTTTGTGTTAGGACTTTTAGATTTCTTTTTGTGGTTCAATTTGCCAAAGAATGACTTTTCCTTACAATACGAATACAAGCTGAATGCTGCAATTAGGAAGAAAATTACGGAAACGATGAACAAGCAGAGTGACAGATGTTTAAGTCGAGTTATCTCTTGTTGTTGTGAATTCTCTAGAGACGATCCATTGCTTGTGCTTGAAGAGACATTTGACCAAGTCGGTAAGCCAGTTGAGATAGTGCTTGAATTTGGAGAGGCGGCTGATGTATTTGCCGCTTGCAATGAGAACTGACACAAACATAAAAGTTGCACTGTCACTAAAACAGTCCATCTAGCCATGACTTGAAGTGCTACAATCCAATAAATTGTGATTGGCCAAGTGACAAAAACTAATACAGCTGACCATTGTTATGTCCATCATGTATTGTTGACAAAATATATTCTTCGAATGTCCGCCACGGGGTCGATTGTTGCATGTCACGTGTGCGACCCCAAATTTGGTGCCTTGTTTACAAACACTTCGTCTTTGTATGCGCATGCGTTGTGACATAATAAATTTGCTCAGCGAGTATTTATGCGTCTTTGTGGGCCTATCTTTGATTGTGATTGTGGTGGTTTGTGCATTGGCGCCTTTGGTGCATGGTGCGGCATCATCGATGCTATCAACTCAGAGCAACACCACTTATTGATCCATTCGACGACAATTCTGCGAACATATCACTTCCCGAAGTAGTCATTTATCGACTTGTTTGTTTATTTGGTTCCGTGTCTGCAAACTGCTTTCCAATTGTCATTTTAATTATTAGCAAAACTGTGCAATTTTATCCTATCTCAATATTATCTTTCTATGGAAACCATTGACCACCGATAATGACTTATTGTTGGGTGGATCATTGACTCGCTTCATTTGGCCCAATATTGCAGCATCTTTACCTTGATTGCATAACTCTGATTGCCACACTTGACTTGATTTAAGCAACTCATTCATCGATCGCTATCTTTGAAAATTAATCAGTTTAATATTATTTACTCGTGCAGCTTCTTTGCAATTTTAACTGTTATCAACTATGTACAGAACCATTGGCTGAAAGACAATTGTTGTCTGGTTGCTAATTGTCATTTGTCTTGCACTCCAATAAACAGCATTATACTACATTGATTGTACATAAACCACTTGTGCTCTTGTACCATTCAAAGGTAATCGGCTTCTATTTGTTTATTTTGTGTATTTATCATTTTTACTTGCAGATTGTAAATAATGAATGGCTTCTTTGTAGATACTTTGTTATCGACTTTTCTAAACTGTTGAATACTCAAATAGCCTTGAATTGTTATTGCCTTCAAATTATGCTCTATTTGCCTGGAAACATTTTGCAGAGTAATCATGTTCGGCGTTCAATCCAACAAATGTCTCATCACGATTGTGAAAGACTTTAAAAGCGAATTTGACGACGAGCTAACAGTTAAAGCTGGAGAAATTGTTCAATTCATCGGCAAACTAGATCGTTATTGGTTTGAAGTATATTCCGACAATCGCACTGGCAAGGTGCCTATCTCATCCTGTCGAGAATGGAATTCAACCGAGATGTCGTCAATCAGATTAGTTAAATCTGTTCAGGCAGCTTTCGTTTCCAAATATGACTTCCTCAAGGATTGTGTTGATGGAGATTTACGTTTTTCTGCTTTCGAAATCTTAATTGGTAATTAGATTATATAATTTATTTAATTTTAATTTTATGATTTCTAGGTTTTGATAAGCTTAACAATGATTGGTGGAACGGAGCTCGACTTGCGTCCATTAAGAACAGCATTGTTGCTTTATCTGTCAACGATGAGAATTGTGGCATTTTCCCACTTACACATGTTTGGCGTCTACGCGATGATCTGTTGCCCGAAAATACTTTTTCCGACGTTGGTATCAATATTGAAAGTCCAACTTCCGATAGCAATGAAACACTCCTTGAAACAGTTCAGATCGACACTAATCATAATGCTCATTCCGAAGAAAAGACCATATCTAGAAATTTTCTATTCTATGTCAAGGTTATTAAAACCATGGAAGCGCATTTAAATGAAGAAATGAATTTACCAGAAATTGGTGAAATTCTTGGTGTTTCTTCCATTCCCGACAAGTTGTATTATTCTGGTCAATCTTTGAATGGAACAAGGGTAGGAATGTTTCCTCAAAACTTTGTTCGAATTGTTGAAAATTACGAGCCAACTGAAACGAATTGTGATCAAAATTCCACTTCTTCTAATTCATCTCCAATTCCCAGTCCAAATCCTCCCACAATTCCCCCACCTTCACCTCCTCACATAAGTACGTCTATTGTTTACATATTTACTTTCATTTAACATGTCAACCATTTTAGCAATCAACTTTGGCAAACATCTTAGTGTTGATTTTTCAGGAAGTCTGAATCAAAATCTGAATAAGGTTCCTCTTGACACTCCACCTTCATATGAAGCGGCTATTTGTTGTGAGCCAGTTTCTTATGGATACGTTGATAATATGTTCAGTGGAATCGAGTCTTATGGTCGAGTTTTATTTGACTTTGATGCACAAAACTCAAATGAATTGTCTTTACGTGAAAATCAAATTGTTCGCCTCTACCGTCATGTCGATGATGATTGGATGGAAGGTGAAATCGACGGACAAGTTGGATTCTTTCCTAAAAGTTACATTTCAATTATTGTCGACTGTGAAGTTGAAGGATCTTCGAGTGAACATCTCAATGGAGAATCAGCAAACAAGACTGCTTCTACGAATCAAGTTGTGGCTATCAATTATCCTCTCAACACAAAAGCAAAAATATTATATGATTTCGACCCTGAGATGGAACAAGATCTTAGGGTGAGTTTATGGATTTATTTGCATTCTTATCGAATATTTTGTTAGGTTTGTGCTGGTGATATTGTCACTTTGTTGCAACGTTTTACTTCAACTGATTGGGTCGAAGCGATGGATTTTACCGGAAATGTTGGATTTGTTCATTTAAATTTTTGCGAATTAATCAACTCAAGTAGCGATGTTAATTTAATCCAATCGGAAAATAAGAACTATGCAAACATTAGTGATATAAATAAGCCATCCGGACATATTGCAGAAGGATCTTCGAAGAGAACCGAAAAAATTCCTGACTTCATCACCGAGGCCACTCAAGACAGCTCTTCGTTTGAAGCTAAACCTCAACGACCTGCTCCTCCTGCTCCCCGGCGAACTAACGTGTTTCCTACTTTCAATCAATTTATATTTGAGGACAAACAAGAAATTTTGCAATATGAGTTGGAACATGAAAATGCACTAACACCAACTAACCAGCAACCAAGCACATCTGTGACAGAAAAAGAAACTCAACAACAACCGAATAACAAGAATAAGGTGAGAAAAAATGTATTGGCAAAATATTATGACAATTGAGATAATGCTCATTGAGTACTATTTCTGATTTCTGATTTATACGGCTCAGCAACTGTGACTCCAGAGATAAACTGTTCTAGTATCAATAACATATTTTCATTTTATAATTTCAGCGTCAATGTGTCATCACTGAATTGATACAAACGGAGCGCGATTATTGCCACGCAATGAACGTTTGTCTCAATGTGTTCCGAACTAACAGTTCGGATGCAGAACGTTACAATGTTGATTTAGAAAAATTATTTGGTGATATGAAGACTGTTGTGAATGTGTCGAAAAGCCTCATCAAACTATTAGACAACTACGCTAATAATCGGCCATACGTCGATCAGAGAGTTGGCGTTTGTTTTTTAGATTTGAAATTTGAAATCAAAGATGCCTACACCAAATATTGCCGCAGTCACGATACTACCAATATGATGCTTAGATTTTACGAAGGTAAGTCTGCCTGTGTGCCTGCAAGCAATCAGCGAACGTCCCACGCACTTTGCAATGACTAATGCTCCTGCTTTTTCATTCTTCTCTATTCTTATGAATCTACCTTACTTTCTAGCCGATTCCAAGTCTAGCGACTTTATGCGTCGTTGCCAGTCAAAAATTCAAGACCAAACCAACTGCTTTGATATCTCATCTATTGTGATAAAGCCTGTGCAACGAATTCTCAAATATCCTCTTTTGCTGAATGAATTGATCAAGTGCACTGAGGAAAGTCATATTGATTGGGATCCTTTACTAATGGCTCTCCAGATGATCACCGACATCGCGACCAGCATTAATGAACACAAGCGGCGACACGACCTTATTCAGAAATATTGCAAAAATACGGACACTTCATTTAGTGGTCGTTTGAAGAATCTGAACAAGCACACAGTGATGAAGAAGAGTTCCAGACTGGCTAACCGATTTATTTCCACGCTCACATTTTCTAGTAGCCACAAAGTAGGTTTTGCTGTTTTAGACTAAATTTGATTTGAATTATCAATTAAAACATTTACAGGACGAAAACTTTGATGCAGCCTTAAATAAGTTTACCTCTTTGGACAAGTCAATAAAGACTTTTATAAAGAGTATGAAAGACTATGTACACAATTTGAACGAGTATTACATTCAATCGTTGGTTGTCGCCAATTCCATTCTCGAATATTATGGTCCAAAGAGAGAAGTCGAAGAATTGAGATCTACACATAACGAGATTTTCCATAAATATTTTGTCGATTTCAAGTTATGTATCGAACAAGATGTAATTGTCTTTCTCTCGAGACTCGCAGAAAAATTTAAAGGTATTGTGTGTTGCGATAAATGTGTTGAATTGACTATTTTGTTTAAAATTCAAAGCACCTTGGATTTTGATTAACAAAAGAAAAGACAAACTGATTGATTACGATGCTAGTCTTAAGTCGAAGAATGACTCTAATCTTGCGAAGAACACTTTCGAAGCACTCAATCAGCAACTGATAGAGGAGTTGCCTCTCCTGACCGATCTATCACTTCAAATATTCACAAATTGTCTTCAAACCTTTATTTCTGCCAACAAGAATATGATATGCCGTACGGCAAAGCTATTTCTACATCTACATCAATTACCATTTATTAAAAATTCTCCATTTGGTATGTTAATAATGGACAAGTTGTTATTTGATTTTTGACCTTTTTTGGTTCATTAGGATTCTACCAAGATATCGAAGAGGCATTTCGCGTAAAACACAACTTAGTCTTCACTCAAATTTTACACGATTTTAGTTTGATTCACGCAAGCACATTCCCAAATGCAAACGGTCCACTTGCAGATGCAACTGCTTCAGCAGCTTCCACATTAAGTCGCCTTCACATTCATCGTAGTAGCAATACTTGGAAAAATTCATTACCCACAAGAAAGTCTCCACAAGTCGAATCCAATGCTAATGAGAGGGTATGTGCTGTTCAGATGTTCAAAAAGTTAGCTTCCACTTGGCTTCACTAACACTTCATATTATAACAAGAGTTTGGTCGCTTCATTAAATTAGCGCATTAATGGAATTAATCAGTCAAGTGGTAGTTTTCTTTGTGAAATATTTTGCCTTATATTATAATAATTAATTGCTTTCTTTACAGAAAAAGCAAGATGACAAACAAAAACGAAACATTGAACGCAAATATAAACCTCAAGATTTATACACAGTCACATCGACTTATGTTCCCTGTGATGTGTTTGACTTGTATGCCGAAAGTGAAGACCTAATTGGAGTGATTAAGCGCAAAGACCCGAGTGGTCTTGAACACCGATGGTATGTTGATAGAGGTGAGGCACAGGGCTTTTTGCCCAAATTTATTTTAGCACCTTACCGGAAACCAATCGATTTACTTCAAACGCAACAATCAGTAGAAAGTTGTTCTTCGCTGATTAGTTCCACTTCGTCCGATCGATCAACTCCATTGACCAGCTATGAAAACATAGATCTCCTCACCGATCATCGGTATGACATTGTCCCAGAGGAAGATCCTATGCACAGCAATCATTCAAGTTTGTTGTCGTTCGACGAAATCGATCACCCGGCCAACATTGAAACTAACAATTCCCTATTGGACATTACATCTCAATTTGACCCGTTAGCAGCGCTCACACCTGAGTCAATAAAAAGCAATGAATTAACAATCAAGCCGAAAGAGCAACTCAACTCCATTAAGCCTAACAGGCCGACAACTTCTAGCACTGTGTCAAGCCGAAGAAACTCCATTTTGGATAATGTCTATCACGCAGCATACCCTTTCAAAGCAGCAGACCAGAATCAATTGTCTTTAGAGTTTGGTCAACGAGTAGTAGTTAAGCAAAAATGCGATCTACAGGGCAACAAAGAATGGTGGTTTGTAATTAATTCTTCTGATAAAGAAGGTTACGTGCCTGCTAATTATCTTCGAAAAAGTTAGACTGTTTGATATAAAGACTGAATAAATTTGAAGTGCTACTTGCTTGGATTCAAGTTCTATCTCTTGATCAGGGATCAATGCAAAAGCGATTGTATTCTTGGCTTACGAACCAGATTGTGTTTTATTTCCAAGATCATAAAAGAATAACGTTCGATAAAAATAACCATTGATATGGTTTATTAATTCAGTCTTGTTCTGTACAAGGTAACGTAAAAATTAATCTCCCATTTGGAAAGATAACGATTATTTAGCAATTTGAATGGTGATGTGGTGTAGTGAATTTAGTTACAATGAACGAGTGATTGATGCTGTTTGGTTTAGAATTGTTATTTACACGAATGAATCAATTCTAGTCGAGTGCAAGCTGGATTGAGCCCCTTCACATCCTTCACAACTACCAAGAGAAACACAAACAACCAGAGGATCGTTCCCCTTGGGTGTTGCTCTTGCTGGGTCTTTCTGCTTCGAATGCAGTTAGCTTCAGTTTATGGATGTCTCGCATCAGATCGAAGAAAACCTTGAAAGGGTGTTAAGTTAGCGGAAAAATAGAAGAATAGAACAGTAAAGTACCTCTTTGACGTTTTGTCTGGTCTTGGCGGATGTCTCCACATATGGCACATTCCACATCCTGGCCACCTGAAGTGCTTCTTCTTGAGTGACACGTCGTTGACTGGCGTCAAGGTCCGCTTTATTTCCCACCAAAATGAATGGAACATTATCGTCGTTCTTGACCCGCAAAATTTGTTCACTTAATAGACAAATTGAAAAGTTGAAAGGTTTTGTACATATGACACGATCAACTCACCGAAATTCGTTGACTGCCGAGAAACTCTCGTGTTCTGTGATTGAGAATACACATAGGAAACCTTCACCTGAGCGGAAATAATTATCTCGAATGGCAGCGTAATCTTCCTGTCCAGCAGTGTCCAAGATATCGATCTGCACTTCGTCGTCGTCGAGCATCACTTTTTTCCGGTAGGAATCAGCTTTGGTAGGTTCGTAGTCTTCCACAAACTTTAGATAAGGAGACAAAGGTAGATAGTTAATGACAGTTTACAGTGCCTTCACTCTGCACATCACGGGTTAACCCGGTTTGGCATCACTTTGAATTTCATTTCGAGCACTAATAGAAAGACATGTGAATTGGCCGAGTGAGAGAAACAGTAATAAACACTAAAAATAGATATCGAGATGGGCACTCGTTATTCTGTCTGTGTCAATTAACTTAATTGCACTAGCTATCTCGGTCGAATCGATTGTAACTGGCCATCTTCACAGAGCATTTCATTTCCTTTTGGTCCCAATTGCAAGTCACTTTGGTTGATTGTCTCAAGGTGCCACACTGTATATGGCTTTCCCATCAGTTAATTGGCGACAATGCACTCGAAACTAGCCAGTGGGCACGGTTGAACGAGTTTGATAGGTTCGAAGAGAGAAGCCAATTTACAAGTGTGAAGATGACGATTATTGGTGTGATTGGGAAGCCAGCAAAATTATGAATGGCTGTGAGTCACAAGACTATCATTAGGCTACGGTCGCGAGTAAATCTGCCTCGGTCGACTTGCTCCAAAATAGAAAGTTTGCTCGATCGTTATTGGCCTATTCGATGAGGTGTCATCGTGGCTGCAGCCATGTCTACCACACGACAGGTACCGCTCATTACACTTAGTACATTGCTCATTGAGAATTAGTCGATATCGAGTTGACCAGTGTGAATATCGACTCGAGTGACTAGTTCGCAATTAATGTTATAATCGGTTTTGTTCATTCTTGCTTCTTTTCTATTCGTGCTTCGCTTTGTGCTTATCTCTTTCACTCATCTAATGAATGGCAATTGTGTGGAGGCACTCTACGCCAAAAATCAGTATGTGTCGCATCTAGTTTGAGTACCTGATACGTCTCTTCGAAATCAATTTTCTGTTCTATTCATTTCATTCAGGTGTTAGCCACTATTTTAGGAAAAAAATGCCACTTCAAGTAAGTCTTCGCGTTTTCGTTTCAGTTAGTAGTAACAGTTACTCTCAGGTCATCTCTTGATTATGCCTCGTTTGGCGTCATTTCGATTGAATTCATTATTTTATTATATTAAGGCATACAGATCTCCTATTTTATGTAGCCGAAGCACAAAACACTGAACAGGTTGGCATTATATCCACTGGGCAAGAACACAATGAAGCTTAAAATTAGAATGAACAACAGACTAAGGCGAATGTAATGAAATGTACGTTATATTATAATGATTCGTGTTGCCTGTCTAGGTGATGCTAGTGCCGTTGTCCGCTCGAGTTTGGCATTGCCATATGTGTGGAAATGAGTGCTCTAAGGAGATGAGCACGACGGTGGCCTGTTCACAAGTGCAAACCTGTTCTCCCATGACGCCCGCATTTTTGTGTGCATGCATTGCCTGGGTCATCTTGGTAACTGGATAATTCTTACTGAAATTAGCGACAGCATTGTCCATTTGAATAATCTAATTGTCCAATCAGTGAGACTGTAAGAAGTTAATCTTCTATTGCACTGAAATTCAGTGACTGAATGCAGCAGTAATAAAAGTAGTTCCCTTACTGACCTAGGCAGTGCATAGTCAATTCATAGTAAGTATGCCTGCCAATAAGGAACCACTGATTGCAGTGGTCTGTTGACAAACTGCTCAATTCAAGCAACACATCCTGAAGGCCTTTGTTGACATGTCAATGTGCGATCTGGCCATGTGAATTGAGCTACTTGATGACTTCACTGACAAGATCAAGCATAAAGGGTCGTAAAGTAATTTCAACTGCCGTGATGGTGGCTTCCACAGTGTTGTGATTGGCGACTGTCTAGTCGAGTTAACGAGGCAGCACTTACAGGTGACTCACCTTAGCAGACTTATCGACTTGTCCTGTCAGATCGAGTGGTAGTGATCGTTATCACGACATTCGGTATAGGTCTTAGATTCCAATTTCGAACCTGAGGACCAATTTGTCAATGGAGAACGCTTGCACGACAACTAAATTGACATATTCATTGCCATTGAGCAAGACCAATGTCGAGTGAAACAACCTCTAGCCGGATATGGAACACTTCATTGAGTGGTCAATGTCATTGCGCCTGGCGCCAGTGTTCAATCGACCCACACTATTTGTAAGTTATTTCGAGCAATTTAGTGCAGCTTTTGACAGCTAGATGATCAACTAATCGATCATTTGTTAATTGTGCTACTTGGCGGACAAAGCCAGTACAGAGTGGTGAACAGCTGAACACTTACCTCGTCGTACATGAACTGCAGTGTGAGTGCTGACTTGCCCACTCCACCAGCACCAACCATGATGACTTTGTGCACCGGAGCTGGTAGTTGTGGTTGCGCGGTTTGTGGGTGCACTGTCGATGTTTTACTTGGGCCTGTCTCATCCTTGCTAAACGTCCTGTTGACACCACAAACACAAAAGGTGAATTTATTTAGTAACAAAGTACATGCTAACTCAGCTTCTTACCTTATCGCAAATGCTCTGGCACGTTCATACAGCGACCTTGTTGATTCTACTGTTTGATCGTATATCTTGCGGATATTGTCCATTGTGCGTGTGTTTGTTCGATGGCTGATCACCAAGGAGAGTTGCAGAATATAATGCCAATATAATGACAATTCGAACGTTCGATGCAATCTAATCTAGCAACGTTTCTTGTCTGCACACGACAAATTGCAAAAGAGAACGATGCGAGCGAGAACTAGTCAATTGTTGTGACTTACAATAAAGGCGCGTGTCGCTATTAATAGAATGGCTTGCCGCGATGGAATACCAGATTCTTGGTGGCTTTATTTAGACCGAATACGACACAAGCCGAGAGGCCAAATTGATTCACTCACAGTTAAGTGTTACATGTAAGTGCACTAGTTGCTGTGTCGGAAGGGCGATTGGTGGCAATTACTGTTTGCTGCACAATTAGCGTTTGTTTGCTCGATCATTGGCAATGAGTGCAGTCCATTTGGGATGGCCAATAATTGTAGACAATCGACGCTAATTGAATGCTTCACTCTCAATTGTTGCACTAAGTTGGGCGAATGAGATTGCAGTTATTTTCCGTTTCATTGACCACACGAAGAAGTTGACCAGCGGACTGAAAGATGCTTAGCTGAGGGTGGCGAACTCGTTCAAGGAAGTGAAACGCAATTGCCTGCCGAGTAATAGACCGTTGATCGGTTCTTCTTGAGCATTCGAATTGTACTTAGGCGCAATGGTCAGTCAGTCATGGTTCTGCTGCCTGAATTAGACCAATGATTGGCTTGTCAATTGGGCGTGAGAGTTGGCACAGTCCACACGAGTGACACTCTTCTCAATGAACTAAAAGGTTTTATGGAAATGTTTGTCAGGCTGACTGCCCATTCGGCAACTATTGGTTGCTATTGGCTTGTCAGTGAATCACCAACACAGGTAAGTGGCAGGCAAACAAAGCATGCTCGATTATCTATGGCCGATTACCAAGACTACTGTTCCATTTATCGTTTCACTAAGGTTAATTACATGACTCGGTGCAACGTCGAACTGGTGGTAATCATTAGGAATGCTCGATCAGTAGCAGGTTTCGGTACGGTAATTAATTTGGATTTTGCTTTCTCACAAAACACAAACACTTCTCTCACAGATCGCTTTTCGTTGGACATTGCTCGGGCGTTTCTGGTTAACCAATTGGAGGACAGTTGTGTGTCCTGGGCAAATCACCAAATGTGAATCAACTTATCACAAACACGCGATAATTATTAACTGATATTACACTACACTCAGTGGTTAATTTCAACCATTTTAGTTGAGTGTCAAGCTGAGACAAAATAACAATGGTTGATGCCGAAAAGGTACAAATCGTTCACCAAGCAAAGTTTATCCAAATTGGCGTACTTGGTTTGAGACAGAGTCGACAAGAGTTGTCAAACTTGGTACAAACAACCTGGCATGTGTCTTGCTTGGTTGGCCACAGTGATGCGGACTGGCAACTAGTGAAGGGATGCAAACAAAAGATAGATGCGATGCGAAATCGATACAATTGTGCGGTCTGGCGCGAACGAGGGGAATGAGCAGGTTGGCGAGAGTGAGTGGCGCGACACCAAATGACCTCAGCCTCGTGAGTTCGGTGAGGTATCACAGTGCAGTGAACAGTGGCTACAGTGCGCTCTCAGCACTCGCTTGCATCCAAGTGAGTCGCGGTCTAACTGGCTGCATTCACTCGTGCAAACGCGAGACTGTCTGCTCGACTACTGCCGCCTTATGCCAGAGGCAGCCAGACGCCAAGCCGATGACGCCACTAAGGACTCGTTTGGTGCAGTGCTTTGCCTCCACTCACTCACCACATCGATCGACACTTGTGCCCTCCTCTCAATCTGCCGTGCGGTAACTTCTCATTCTGTTCGTTCGATAACTTTGCAGTGGACATTGCAGAGTGAGGAACAATTGTTTAATGCTTCGGAGTCAGTCATCCAGACTCGATGCGACATGTCTCATGCTCCTGCCACCCACCAATGCGTCACTCGGCCTGCACTTGGTCAGTTGGCAGTGTTGTAGCACTGTTGCTTTTACAGAAGAAGTTTTGTCCAGTCTGCTTGGCAGTTGAACCACGTGTTTGATTGGAGGAACGCCCTTCACCAGACCACTTGAATACTATTGACTGCAGTGGAGCATTGTCATTGATCAATGATCGTTGTCAATTACAATGGACTTCTCTGTTAGGCATGAGTCATGACTGCAATTACTGTAATATTTGCCGTTATCAATGTATTGTCATAATTGTACTTTTCTCAATTTATACTGAACACTACTGATAAGACTCTTCTTTGAGTGTTTAGCTCATTTTAGGTGTATTATACTGGTGGGATATATTTAGGTAAACATATCAGCGAGTACTCATGTGCATTTGTCTTGTCATAAAGTTAATTTATGAATCGGCGGAGTGTGATTGCACTCTATAAGATGATTATGTTGTGGATTAGTATAATTAGGTGCGTCAATATATTGAGTCCTACAAGTGGTTTCGATGCGAATGTACACTTACTAATGCATGGACAATTGATCAAGGCATTCGAGGTGTAGTCTGCTGCTGGTAGGACAATGCTTGCTTGTTCGTTAACAATTGTTTGCCCAATCGAGTGTTGCATGATATTCCAGTAGTGACTAGTATTGTATACGATAATCACCTCACATACTGTGGGAATATCATTTTATATAAAACAAGTAAAGTTCGATCGGTGATATATATCTTGCTTATATCAAGATGGAAATCTGCATGAAAGAAACTGGTCATAGAATGTGGACAATTAAGATTTGTGTTAATGCGTTAATGCAGCAATGGTCTGATTGGCGAAAGTGATCAGAGTGGCTACTTGGTGGCATTTAAGACCTCTAATTAGATGGCACAGTTTGGCAGTTAGTCAACTCACTGATTGGGACAGTGCTGTGCTGAGCATTTGTATTTCTGTTTGTAGTGAAACAATTCAATTCAATGTGGCGGTCGTTTTGCATGATCAGCCAAGTATAGTCAACTCATTGGCTTACGAATCTCGCACCACTAGCAAGGCACTGTCCAGTGCGTTCGTATGTCAAAAAGTCCACACGGGAGAATTGTTCTCAGTCTGACGAGCTTGGTAGTGGACACTGTCGGTAATGATACCGGAAACTGACCATTTGACTAGCGATGACAAGTTTGGCTTGATTCGAGCCCTCACCGAAATGGCATCATGACAAATGTCTGATCGATCTAATCAGCGACTGTCAACGACAATCGCAACTGTTTGTTTGTTGTCACTGCACTTTGAGTAATTATCACTCAGTTCATGGGCAAAGTTCGATTTGATCGAGAAAATACGTCACTTTGAGCAACAGAGCGCACTTGAGCAGTGATGATCTCTTTGCTGTCCAGCGCGACTTGAAGTGTAAAGTTGCATTCCATTATATGCTCTTTCACTCAACCATTGGCCATGAAGGGCATTGTCTTGTTAGTGTTGCTTTTTGCTGTGGCAACTCACTCGGTCCGAATCGAGGTAGAGAATCTTTCTGAGAAGTGCGACTTCTCCAAATGTGCTCCTGTTGACAAGACAAAATTGAATGTGCATCTGGTACCACACACTCACGATGATGTTGGTTGGCTAAAGACAGTGGACCAGTACTATTATGGGTCAAACACCACGATTCAGAATGCCGGAGTGCAATATATTCTGGACTCAGTCATACAAGCCTTGGTACGTAACAAGGAAAGAAGATTTATCTATGTGGAAATTGCCTTCTTTGCCAAGTGGTGGAACGAACAAGATGAACCTACGAGGGACATTGTTCGCGAGTTGGTACGTACTGGTCAACTCGAATTCATCAACGGTGGTTGGTCAATGAATGACGAAGCTACCACCCACTATAGTGCCATAATCGACCAGATGACCTTGGGCTTGCGTTTTCTCAATGACACATTTGGTCATTGTGCCACCCCTAGAGTGGCCTGGCAAATTGACCCCTTTGGCCATTCTCGAGAGCAAGCCAATTTGTTTGCGCAAATGAATTTTGATGGACTTTTCTTTTCTCGAATTGATTTCCAAGATCAAATATACCGACGGTCAAGAAGAACACTGGAACATGTCTGGCATGGAAGTGACGACTTAGGCACTAGTGCCGATCTGTTTACAAGTGTCATGAATAAAGGATATGGTGAGTCTTGTAAATGGCGAATTATATATTCACTCAAGGCTCATTTATTGTTTAGGTCCGCCTGACGGATTCAACTGGGATTTGATAGGCGGAGTGGACGAACCTGTGATAGATAATCCCGAGTCTGAGGCGTACAATGTCGACACAATTGTGAACAAATTCGTAGACGTGTCTCAACAGTACCATAGCAACTACGCCACCAATCAGATTCTTTTCCCAATGGGAGAGGATTTCCACTACCAAAGTGCTAACATTTTGTACAAGAACATGGACAAATTGATCAAACATGTGAATCAACGACAAAACAAGGTGAATGTTTTCTACTCGACGCCCTCGTGTTACCTCAAAGCTATTCACGATTCGGGTTATGTGTTCGAAACCAAAAGCGACGACTTTTTCCCGTACGCCAGTGACCCGTATGCATTGTGGACCGGTTACTTCACCAGCCGACCTGCCCTGAAGCGAATGGAACGAGTGGGCAATAACTTTCTTCAGGCTTGCAAGCAAATCGATGTTTTGGCGGTAAATCGTGCCAAGTACCAGTCTTCACTTAGAAAACTGAAAGAAGCTATGGGCATTATGCAACACCATGATGCAGTGGCAGGTAAGTGCTTTATGCCCGTTCACTATCTAACATGGTTATTATAATTCAAAATTGAAGGTACTGAAAAGCAGCAAGTCGCTTTTGACTACGCTAAACTGCTTCAAATTGGCCTAGACCAATGTAAAAGCATCGTTAATCGAGGTTTGAAACAGTTGGTTAGTCATTTTAGGCAGAATCGCATCGGTGCAGATTATCAATTCTGCGACCTTCTCAACACAAGTTCGTGCTATGCCACGGAAAGTTATCGCAACCTCGTAGTGACCATTTATAACCCATTTGGACACTCGCTCACCAACCACACTGTTCGACTACCCATCGTGTTCAGTGCCACTCGTTACATAGAGGTGCTTGACAACAACCGAGATCCAGTACCATCCACACTGTTTCCCATTGCCGAATGGATCAAGTCTATTCCTGGCCGAACGAGCAATGCAACCCATGAACTTGTCTTTGATGTCGATATTGCTTCACTCGGTTTTATTTCTTATTTCATTGTTTCGTCTGACTCACCAAGTGCTAATTCAGCAGTGGAAGCATCTCAGTTGGTCATAACCAAACAAACTGTTCTCAAACAAGGAAATAGGAAAATCGTCTTCGATCAAGGCGGGGCCCTAAGCCGAGTATTATTCTCGGGAAAGACTATTTTGCTACAGAACGATTTCTTTTATTATGAGGGTCATACTGGAAACAACAAAGTATTTGTTAATCGTTCTTCAGGTGCATACATTTTCCGGCCAAAGAACCAAGTCCCAGTGCGAGTCGGAAAGTTGATTCAATCAGTGCTCTACTATGACCCTGGTAGGAAGTTGTTTGAAGTGCAGCAACATTACGATTCATTCACACAACAAACCATTCGCATTCATCCAAACAAGCAATTCATTGAATTCGATTGGTTTGTTGGTTCGATTCCGATTGGAGACCAAGTGGGCAAAGAAGTGGTTGTTCGCTACACAACCAATTTAGCCAGCAATCGTACTTTTTACACCGATGCCAACGGTCGTCAGATTCTGAAACGAGTGTGGGACTATAGACCCTCTTGGAAGTACACTGTGTTCGAACCTATTTCAGGCAACTATTACCCGATCAATTCACGAATATTCCTCAGAGACCAAAACGAAGATGTTCAGTTGACAGTGTTAAACGATCGTTCTCAAGGTGGAACGAGCGCCCAAGACGGGCAGGTCGAAGTGATGCTGCACAGACGACTTCTGCACGATGATGCTTTTGGAGTTGACGAAGCATTGAATGAGACTGGTTTGGATGGTCATGGTCTTGTGGTGCGTGGTCGTCATTTAGTTTTGTTGGATCAAATTGAGCTGTCTACTCGTCAGCACCGCGAATTAGCTCAACAACTGTACCTTGAACCGATCATTGCGTTCATGCCCAAGTTTGACATCCACAAGTATTCACCTTTGTATCGAACCTCCTTCTCTGGCATTAGGTCTCAACTTCCAGCCAATGTGCATATTCTCACTCTGGAGCAGTGGCGTTCTGATAAGATTTTGCTTCGATTGGAGCACTTTTACCAGTTGAACGAAGACCCAGTGCTCAGCCAAAAGGCAATCGTTCAGTTGGGTGAAGTATTGCCCAATGTGGACATACTGCACATCGAGGAGCTGACTCTAGGGGCCAATCAGGACATTGAGGCACAGAAGAGAAGACTTCAATTCAGATACAGAAACCAAGCATTTTCAGGGCCATCGGCCAAATTTGGCAACATGTCTTCAATCACTTTACAGCCAATGCAAATTCGTACCTTTTTGATTACTTTTAATTGATGTTTCGTAATAACAATATATGCAATAACATTTGCTCAAATTTTGTTCATCAATTTATTCCATTTTTATGTTTTCGACCATTGACAAGTTTCAAGAGATGATCTTGCACAATATTCTTACAAGCATTGCCCCATTAATTGTGTTGACAAGCGGTGCACTCATTGAAGCGCAATACCTGGCAGTGTGATAGCACTAGTTGAACTGTAAATTCTAATCAGGCAGCAATCAATCATGGACAATAGTCTGAATTAATGGATAATTTATTTATAATCGAAACACAAGACCGACAGTGGTACAGTGTAACAGTCTGATTGCCGTTTGAGAGACAATCGAACGTACCGAAATTAAGCAATTGAAAGTAACAAAAGTGACATTCACAACAGTAATTGCAAATATATTAATATAGTACAGTCCAAAAATAAAACATCCCGTTCTGGGTTTACTCGGTTACGTAATTTAAATTAATCGGTATAGCTTTGCTTTAGACGATATTCATTTTGGTAAGTGAATCAATTGAAATTTGATTATTTGACTCGAAAAGCAATTTTTTTGGTTAGGTCGGTAAAGTTTGAATAGTTCACACAGTGGTGTCGATGACTGCAAACGAAATTTGTTAACAAAGTCAGAAGAGAAGTGGCGGAAAGTGGCTGGTGGCGAGTGGAGTCGATTCTCACGCACCTTTCCAATGATCAAAACTCGGTCTGAGCAAAGAGATTCTTTCACAAACGAATGTTCTCCTTTGCTCGATTTATTTAGTTACTTTGTGAGACTACACTATTGGGACAATCTGGGACACTCTACCTCGGTCTAGTCACTCTACTCGACACTAAGAGAGCTGGCTCTACAGGAATGTATTGAATGTATTGAATTGAAGTTTGTAATATGGCACACAAATTCAATTCACGGTTGCAAAATTGAAATTGGGAATTGGGTGGTGATGATAATGATGAAGATGACTTGCACTTCAACCGATCACACGGTGGAAGCACTTGTAAAAAGTTATCAAATGCATTGAGACAAGTCGAACGAGAATGGAATGCTCGTGAGGGTGAGGTCGCTCGATGAATGCAATCACAAAGAAAAACAACCAAAATAGACTTTGAGAAACTTAGCGTCAACGAAACGATATGAGTAGGTTGCGATACGGAACGAGCATAGCCATAATTAGCTCAGGTGCTACACTATGCATTCCACTAGGCGATCTTCTACAACCGAGTCCACGGTGGTGGCGCAAACATTGGGCTCGGTGATATAGTCCAAACTGGACACGAACCAATCGAGTCGACTCGGTTAATGATGGCCCACCATAACACGGCGATGCAGTACTTAAGGAATTCCACATAAATTGACTTGTAGACTTGGACTATTTCAAAACTAATTCACTGAAATGATGGAACTGGCCAAAGCAGTCGATTCTTCCATCAGGGATAAAGCAGTTCTGTTAGTGAGACAGGTAACTTTGAGGAATGACAATTAAAACAGGCTATGTTCGAGTTGCCTTTTGCGCTGAGAAATTCTTGGGAAAGCCGAAATGACAAAAAACTTTGCTAATTGACTTTGGTGGTAAGTTACGAGTTGTTCGTGTTATAGCGCAACATATCGCAAAGCGATTGTTAAAGCTCAAGTTGATTCTATGCGAACTCGATCAGTAATTGGTGGGCTGGACTAAAGGAAAGAATTACTGCTGTTGAGATGTACCGAGGAAGAAGTGAGACTTGCTTGAGTGACCGCACACAATCGGTCCTGGTGGGAGGCTTGCATTGGGAAAAGGTCTTGTTGAGTCGGAGAAAGTGTGCACTAGGAGAGCAGTCCGATGCCACACTGGTGGATAAGCTAAAGTGGTCTCGTTCTTCGTGGCAAACTATGTACAGAGGAAACACGTGAATGAATGTAAGGGGATGCGAGATGACAACACAGCAGAACGAGTTAGGCAAAAAAAATGGGCAACTAGGGCATGTCCTTTGGACTCGAGCAAACCAACCAAAGGGCAACTACTGATGAATGAATGCAATAAATAGATGAATGGCGAACACCGAGTTGGTGTTCTCCCGACAAGTCGTGCTTATCGGGAAGGACTTGACAATTGTTCCTGTGCTCTAGTTGTCTTTTCCGCCTCCGTCTTCGGGATCTTTCAACGAATGCCATTGAGCAATCGGTCTTCGGGGCGATGCGAGCATGTCCATCCAGTGACGCAACTCAGTTCCCGAAGCGTTGCAACCAAGAACAACCTGACAGCAGAAGTTCACATCAACTTTAGTGAGCATGTCCCAGTCGATGTTAGAAGTGGACTCACCTTTCCAATGGGTTCGGAAGTGCCAATTCTATCGTAGTCCACAACCGTCACCACAAGCTGCACTTTCTGAATCTGCTCGAAAGGAATTTCGAAGGTGAAGGATTCGTTATAGTACGGATTGAGAGTGCACTTCTTGATGGAGGTCTTCTTCTTTTTCAGTCGTTTGCCTGCAACAAATCAGAATGTAATTTTAATGAGCAATATTACTAATGAATAAGTCAATGTGTCATACCGTTTTGCATCAAGGCAATCTTCACGTAGGGATCGCTGAGGCCACCAACGTCCATCTTCTTCAGATTCTTGGCCTCCAAAACCACGACTGTCAGCTTGCCCGCAGTGGGCACGTATCGCAAGGAGAAGCAAATGTCGCCCAACTTGTTTTCCTGTTGGGACAAAACAAAAGTTAGAACGATAATTCAGTGACATAAGAAACGCTGTCTCAGCTCTGATGCCTTCTGACCACTTTGGCCTATGACCCTTCCACATGTTGAACGCATTGTCAGCATTTTGCTAGTCCAACTGGCCAAGCCACCTCATTGGTCACCGAGTAACCTCATCCCTTTTGGTCGAACAATCTTACTTGCGATCTCTTTCGTTTGGCTAATAACCTCGAGTATTTCATTGCAGGAAGCTGATACTCGAAACAACACAATACATGCTTTGTCATCTCGTTGATTGCTCTCGGTAATTGTGATTGCAAAGAATCACTACTCAAAGGTTGTTTTGCTTTGCAAACAGCTAAGCTTGCGACTTGGCCGAATAAAACGACCGTCTAATGGAATAATAGATTAGACGATCGATTGATGAAACAAAAAGTGCGAGTGCAAAACAGGTGAAAACACACTCACTCAACACAGCACACGCGCCAAACATTAATGCAATATTGCGCTGGTAACTAATGACTTAAGTGATTGCCACAACAGTGCACAGCCTAAGCATCGCTGCAGTATTTCATCGTGATAAGCAATGCATTTGCGAATTAGGCTTAGTTCTAATAATGATTCGCTTGCTAACGATACTTACAGTGACCATTACAGTTTGGTTAGGTCAGGTTAGACGTAGGTTTAGTTGGTTTTATTTGATGCAAGTCCAAGTCGAGTCGCAGTGCCACCATAATGTCGTTTGTAGTCCATATGATCCATCGATTATATGAATCGATCATTGTGTTTAGGATAGAACAAACAGCGTTTGGTCGAGGTAAGGAAATGAATTAAAATTGGTTAGTGCTAATTCACTTTGGACACAGGTCCAATGAGGACGCCATTGCTACCACTAGGACTAGCTCAGACTGATTTGGGTTGTTTTGGTTGCTTGGGTTGTTTGGGTTCGACGTAATTTGCCTTGCTTGGTTGCTTGTTGGTTGGATGCACTAGCAAACTTGGTTGATTTTGGGCTAAGGTTGTCTTAATTAGCAGCACAAATAATGACAGAGCAATGTAATGCGCTGGATGAAAACATGCGGCAAACACACACTAGCAAACACTAGCGCCACAAAATGCAAATAAGCACTGGCAATGGCTTGAGTGGTCATGCAAATTCATGCAGTTGACGATTCTTGCAACACACAACCGACCTATCGCGATCTCAACGGAATACACCCAAATGCCGACTGCTCGCCATCTTCAACTCGACTAGCCCTAATACCTTACGCTTAATAAATCTGCCTACATACACGAGCCGATTCCGCTTAAAGCTCATCGTAAATAGAATCTCACTGATTTATGTTTGAACTAAACCAAATGGTTGCTTTCATGCTTACTCGCACTCTCAGAGGAGATGCAAGGGACACTAATGGGAAACCGATTGGCAACTGGAGATAGCTAATGGAGAGCAGGCTGCTTCAGACCACTATCTCATTACCTGTCCTTGGGCTTCTTCCACACTGGTCAAGTCACGCCATTCCTCAATCGTTTGGGCCAGGTCGATCTGGTTCAATGGAATCTTTACTTCGCCAATTTGATCGTGCTTCGAGAATCTAATTACACCGAAGCAAAATATTAAAATTTAAATAGATGCAGCTTGGTAGTAAAATTACCTGTCAAAGTCGTATACAGCAAAGACCAAGGTCTTAGTGGTGATCTCTGCGTACGGAACCTTGAAGTTGAATGTTTCGTTGAAAACTGGATTTAATGTTTTTCGGTGCACTTTGGTCTCAAACTTTTTCTTCTTGTCCGGCAGTAGATAAACCTAAAAAGAATGAAGCATGTGGAATGAAACGAGTTTGCATTTTAAACCAACCTTCACGTAAGGATCACTTGTTCCTGACATATCCAGACCTGGCAAGTCCTCAGCTTGGAGAACACCGACAGCGAGCTGTGTAAGTTAATTCAGTTATTGTTACGTTATTATGTCAATATTGTTAGCTGCCATATGTTGCCACTGAAAGAGAGTGGCCAATGGCCATCGACTTACATTTGACTGGTTGAAGTCGTAGTCGATTTTGAATTGCAAACGTCCCAACTTGACTTCTTCTTTGGCCTCCTCTTTTCCGGCCTCATTCTGTTCCATGTCTTTAGTGAGTTCTTCCATGTCTGGCTGCACTTTCTCCTTGTAAGCCTGTCCCAGCAGCTGAACAGATTTGAGGTCAACTTTTCCTCCCATGAAACCTCCCTTGCCTTCTTTTCCTCGGAATTTTCTCCACCATCGTTGAAGGCAGCAGAAAAATACCAGGGCAAATACTCCCACGATAACCAGAAATATAAAGAATACTGCCCAGAATGGAATACTTGTTTTCTTCGAGACCGTTTTCATCATGTTCTCTACTGGCTTTTCCATATCTTCGAAAAAATTTGAGGACGACGAGGCAGAATTGACCTCTCCTTTAGAACTGCTTCGAGATATACTACGCAAAGTTGAGCTCATGATGCTTTTTGCTGTGGTGACGAAATCTTCATCGGACTGCCCACGCATCAAAGCCGATTCTTGTACAGCCGATTCGTGTTCGGCTATTCTGTGCGCGGCCTCACTTGGTCCTGAGGTAGAGGCCAGCGGTTCTTTCTCCAAGCTGGCCACTTCAGCCATTCCGTCTCGCAGTTTGCGTAACATGGCTGATCCCCCAGATCTAGCCTGACGGGACATGATGCGCTTAAACATGAGCGCATTGGAGAAGTGAGGATTCAACAAATTGTAAGGTGGCATGGTGAATTGAGGTTGATGTGTTTGAATGCGACAATTGCTCGATTCGGGTGCACAACGAAGAAGCCTCACTCGGTCACTGCTTTAATGGACAATCCCAGCATACAAAACCTGTCGAACAGACACGTGATTAGTAACCATTCCATAAAGTTTATTAATTCACAAAAAGCATTAGATAGATTTTTAGTGGAACTGTCCACTACTGCCAAAACGTGTCCTAAGTGAGTGCAATTGTGCGACAAAGTTTGTTGGCTAGGGTAGACACAAACAGTGCGCAAACCAATTAGTAAACTTTATAAACTTCGGGCCAATTGCCATTAGTGCCAGTTATAATTAACCCTTTAAACCATTTACCTGTGATTACACTAGGCCATTAATGCTACCGAACAAAGTTCAAATTGTTTCCGCAAACTTGAGACCACTTTGAACTGTTTTCGGTATATAGGGTGACGAGACAAGCTCAATTGAGCTCATAAATCTTGCATAAGCGATTGCATTAGGCGATGTTTGGGATTTAGACGCCGACGCTAGGCAATTTGGCTTTCGTTTGGGCAACTTTTCACTTTGTATGGTCACTGGTTGGTGCACTGCAGTGTAACCTTATCTCCTGATGGTACAGCTGAATCAATTAGAAATAATTGACACAAATTGCTATAGTCTGTCTGTTTGAACGCAATTGATATGACATTTAGGATGTTTTTCAGAAAATCGATTCTTAAATCGACACCGTGGGTGTGAAAGTGTTAATTTGCAGTGGATTGTTTGCCAGCACGTTGTTCCACCTTGAACAGTTGGCAACAGCTCCATTAGGGCAAATATTTACATTTATCGCTCTCACTGGCAACTCAGCATTGTGTATAACGCTTGATTGTCACTCTATTCAATTACAAATATCAAAGCACTCCATGAGAATGATATTCAAAGAGACACATACGATGTTCCATATGCATCAAAGAATTTGTTATTGAGAGTTATCATAAATCAGTGGTAGCGCACCACGAAAGTCAACTCGAGCTTGCCATGCTCATCCACTAATAAATCCACGTCACTATTTAGAAATGTTAATGGAATTTAATAAAGAAACCTACCGATAAATATGATGAGACACTTGCACACGACTTGGTTGAGTTGTCGTTTTGACTAGGTCGAGGGGAATGGATCACAGTGGGCACTGAAGACAACTTGCCAACAATATTTCAGCTGTTTTGCATCGATACAATCCATACAGATGCTACAGATGTACAAGAATGAGGCGAGTGTGACACTCAAGGCCAAATGGTGACATTCTTCTGGCACGGCACTCACACTACACCGAGCAAGGTTCACTTTGGTCACTCAGCAGAATGTTCAGCACATGAGACCATTTCCTGCAGATGATGGAGCCGATTTGGACCAAAGCAGGTCGAAGCCAGACCGAACAGACTGAATACCTAGTCGGTTGGAGCGGCGTCAGGCAAGAACACGAACCAACATCGGTTCTGTCGTCATTCAGTGTGGCCAATTGGGGTTAACTTCGGTCTGACAGTCACTTTGAGCAGTGGTCGCGTCTGGCCCGACACTGCCTCACCGACACCTACGTTCGCATTGTCTCTATATATGACCTATTGCACTAGTGTGCAACCATCACCAGAACATGCTCAATGCGAGGGTCGCACTTGCATGCGACCAGAAGGGAGCCATGTACCTTGGCTCTGCTCATGTCCTAGTGATGTCATCACACTATATAGCTCACTATTGGCGTCACCACAAGGCACTATTGGCAAGGCGTAATTGGATCCCGCTCTAGTAGCTTCCTGAGCGTCCGTTTGCTGGATCTTTCTGTTGGTGCTTCTCTAGTTCCTACTCAGCCAAGCTGTCCTTCTTTGGTGATTAGCCGCAAGGAAGCGTGACAGTGCCAGTGTGCATGACTGTAGCGCACTGCTTGCATCAGTTATCGAAGCGAATGCGTCCTAGTGCCAAACGGTACTCTTTTCTTGTACCCTCGACTAACTGCTCCCTTCTATATAGACTGACAGGCCTAGAGACAGGCTTGACCATCCAGCTATAAGAGGACATGAGCAAGACAATCAGAGATCGATTTGTTTGAGTTGTCTGTGCCTCATAGTATCTCATGGTACACTGCTAGAAACAACTGAGGCCGGTATATAGTCCGCCTTTGCATCATTTCACTAAAATAAATTCTTTGACACCATTTTGCTTGCGCTCAACATAAATAGGTTAAACCGGGACTCGGTCACCGAAAAGTGTATCATTTGTGCACATGTGTTGTTTGATGGTCAATAGATGGTCAAGAAAATAATTGGACAATGACTATTCATCGATTGAAATCGATTTATCAGCAAATATCACTCATTTCACGTCATTTGACATATTTACTGACACAATAATATTCAATTTTGCAAACTTCAGTATTATTGCGCACTAACCTATTCAAATCTTTACACTATTTCTACCTTACTATGGCTTGAGTTTCAATAGTTACATTGTTTACAAATTACATGCATGTTTTGTTGTTATTCATTTTTTTTCAGGCTTGTCGAGTCGAGTTGTCAAAGTTTGATTTAATAGTATAATCGTTTTTTCACACATTTACTATTTGATTCATCAAATGGATACTCCAAATCGCTGTCCCGAATGCGACTGTGAAGAGATCATTTATGATAATTTCATACCCGTTTGTTCTGATTGTGGAAATGTGATAAGCGAAAATGTTGCTGCAGTTGAAAATTCCACTTTGACCAATTTTAGCAAGGATGCTGCTAAGAGAACAACTGTCAATTGCAACCGAGTTTCATTCAAGAACCAACACGTTGATATCTTTTGTCGCAACTATACATCTTCTGTCAATCCCCGTCTAACACGGCCTGTCCAGCACGGCATCGATGTAATATACAAAGTCTGCAAGAATTTGAATTTGCCTAGTTCAATCAGTCAAATGTCAATCAATCTGTTCAAGGAGATCGTTATTGAAAAACCTTTTAAAAGAGAATCGAGCAGAGCCAAGTTGTGTTTGGCTATTTTGTGCATTTACATGGTTTCTAATAGGGAAAATAATCCTATCACGCTCACCGAGTTATGGAACAACACCGATTGCACTTTCGATCACTTTGGTGCCATGTTAATGCGTTTGGAAAAGCTTTACCCTCAAATATATCCAAACAAGTCTAAATACATTGAATCTCTTTTGCCTTTCTACTTATTCAAAATGCGCCTCGACGAAAAGGAAAAGCCAATTATTGCTGATTATGCAATCAATCTACTCTGGCTATGGAGGGAAGCCTTGTTGGTACAGGCTTTTAATCCAGTCTACGTGATTTATTCGGCTTTGTATTTTGCTTGGAAGGCAACCGATTTAGACCGAAGCAATATTGGTTCATTGGATTTCTGCTTGATGGTCAATATTGAATTTAAGCCAATTATTCGTGAACGGATTCACTTCTTCGGCAAAGTACTACAAGACTTTTATCGTTGTAGTCCGTTCTATTTAAACGAAGAAATGTCACAAAATTTGATTATATTGAAACTGAAGGATATGCTCAAGATGAAACGAATTATTCTGTGGAATTACAATAATTCCGAGTTGAACTTACACAACAAACGAATAGAACAAGATGCACTCAAGCAGGCCAGTATTCAAATTAGCCAACCTTTGAATATTACAAACGACAACCAAAAGGATGATGATAACTTTTCCGATACCGAAATTGACTCTTACATACGAACAGATGAAGAAGTGCGCAATATTGTCAATTTGGCTCACAAGATGGCCTGATGGATCTCACCGTTAATGATTCTATTCGAACTGATAAATAATCAGATTTAGAATTTAAATTGCATGATCTCAAAATAAAGTTGTAGTTGCCAATAAATGTTACATTTTATGATTAACGAACTCAAGCATCTATCTTTTCTTGGTAGTATCAGGCATTTATTACTTAAAACTTAATTCTTTCGTTACTTTCACTAGACTTGCATTGACAAGAATGGATCCATGTGGCAAAAGAGATGTGAAATACTATGGCTCTCCAATGGTGACAAGTCCATTTATGAGCAAAATAAAGAACAACGATAAAGTTGACAATGAGAACGAAGAGGATTTGGGTTTAATTGACTTGGACATTGCGACTAGTGAGGAATTTTGTTGGCCATTGGTGGATAATCCAAAAAGCCACAATGAAGCCATAAAATGGATTGAAACTGTTTTTGAACCAAGCGAAAAGGCATTTATGAAATGAGCAAAATCTTCAATTCAATGCTCTATTCTTTTTGCAAGTCAACTTTTGTTATTCATATGTAACTTTTTAAATGATTTAATATTTTTCAAAGAAACTTTTAAAACAATGAAATAAATGTTTACATGAATGTGAACAGTGCAGGTACAAACAAAAGGATTTTCTCTACTAAGGCTTAGTTGGCAGTGAGTTATTTATCTACAGTAAATGAATTTATATATGAAGAAAGTGGAGATTCGCTATCATTGCTTGCGGAAGTTCCTAATGCTTGGTGCTGCACTAAGTGGCCATTCGAACTGGTTGAAGTGCAAGACTGCAGTTGATTCTGTAACTGTTGCTCATCATAGAAGATTTGTTGCATCTTCATGCGGACATCCATCTTTCTCTCTGAGCGAATGTTTCTCATGAAGGGAAGAAGACTCATCAAAAAATAATAATCGGGATCATTTAGTTCGGAACCGTTTCTCGAACAGTTGGGAGATTGAATTGATAAAACATCATTTGTTGTCGCAGAACAAGGTGAGTTTTCCTGGATATTTCTTTTCGTTCTAGCTCTTTTGAGCGGCCTTTGCAATGCCAAAGAACCTTTTTCCTGGTTTGTATCCTGATCGTTATCTCCGTTGTGTGCTATCTGATATTCGGAACCAGGCTCCACTACTTCAATTCCAAAATAATCGTGCTCATTAGGAGGCGAATCTTCTGTTTCTGGATTCTTGAATTTAAATCGGTCTTTAAGAAACATTAATGATTCGTAATAAATCCATTTGTTTTTACGTCCATATAGCTTTTCCTTTTTATACTCTCTGACAAAAGTATCCTTTAAACTTTTCCATCTTCTGTAAACATCATCCACTAGGGAAAAACCAAAGAATTATTACAAGTGTCTTTACAAATATGCTTACAATTAGCATTTAATTCGTGGCAAATTTCTGTCCACAGCTCTTTTCTATTTTCTCGGTTGTGATAGTTAGGATCTTTAAAATCCCAAATGGGCCTTCTCTCAAACACCATTGAGATCAACTTTTCAGCGCACTGATACTGAAGACCCATTGCACTCCGGATAAATTATGTCTTGGTAAACAAAGTTTGATGTAATTTTTTGTGACTAAAGAAAGACTTTGAGAAGCCCTTGAAAATCGACGATTCCACCAGGTAAACTTTGCACAATGGGACAAACACGTGAAGTTTACAGGTGACAAGAGCAGTTACTTACTATAGTATTTATAAATACATTGATGGGATAAGCTCCATCAGTGCGAAGTCTTCGTATTCAGAATAGAAAATATTGGGCGCTGATGCACACTCGGGGGCAATTATGGCTTGATAAAGCTGTACGTTACTTTACTATCAAACAGAGAATGCCCAAATATTGGCCCAACATACTTTGAAATGTTTTGTTGCTTGTGTAACTGTGACTAGTAAACAGTGTTTTACTAAACACTGACAAGTGAAAGGCGCCTCGAGAATTCATAGATGACGTACACTTTTAAAATGAAGTCTACGAGAAGACGATATTCAGTTTGTCAAATATAAATGACTTGTCCATTGTGTATATTTCATTTTTTATGCATGCACCAAAATGAGTGTGAAATGACTGGTTTTACAAATAAGTTAGCGAACTAGTCGTTTGTTTAGAGCACCAGATTTATTGATTTCATTTGTGACAATTTAATTGTTTACAGGTTGCATTTTGTTAATGGATGAGTTGACTAGCAAGTAGCGTGCCATTGGGTTGCACTGATTTGTGGTCTTACACGAATCCAACTTTGCTTCGATCACCGCAGGTTGAGTGTGGATCAAATAGTGGTTATGCTGCTTTTCTTGTGTACAGTTGGCGTTGGTGCGCAATGATCAAGGCAATAATTGGATTCGCTAATAGTGAAATCATCGGGATGAGTCTGGCACTCGGTAAAATAGAAATG
Source organism: Rhizoglyphus robini (assembly GCA_023373905.1). Classification (NCBI taxonomy): domain Eukaryota; kingdom Metazoa; phylum Arthropoda; class Arachnida; order Sarcoptiformes; family Acaridae; genus Rhizoglyphus; species Rhizoglyphus robini. The sequence goes on along the minus strand of JAKIJQ010000001.1, from coordinate 2,612,007 downwards.
ATTGCTCGTTGCACACTAGACATAGACTCTATAAATAACAGAGGGTATATATGTAATTATAAGAAGGTAAGAACATTAGGTAATAAATAGTTATGTAATGTGAGAGAGTTGATTCTGCTGGTTACGAATCGATTAGGCTTCCATTTTATTCATCTTCGGCACGTGCCTTTGGTCGGGACTTCTGCACTGGCTGTTGGTGAGAAAGTGGTGGTTAATGCTCTGCTCGGACAAGTATAATACTGATCAATGAGTACTTACGCCTGGGCTCACGCCGCGGGTGGCTGAGGCAGAGCTCCTGTTTCGGGCACGCAATTTGGCAAGGGCATTCTCGGACATGTCAGCACGTTCCTCGGCATCTTCCAATTCTTGCTGTACCTTGCGGTATTTGGCCAAGTTGAGGGCGGCAATCTCTTCCGCCTCTTCGATTTGTCGCTTGTAGGTCTTGATCTTTTGTTGTAGTTTGTCAACAAGATCTTGCACACGCTCATAGTTCTTGCGGTCTTCGTCAGCCTGGAATTGCAACTCCTTGATACGACGTTCGGACTTGCGGAGGTTCTTGGAGGCATCGCCGTGTCTGCGTTGTTCGGACTCGAGTTCCTGTTCGAGCTCGCGCACCTTCTGTTCCAACTTTTGAATGGTCTTCTTGCCACCCTTGAGTGCGGCAGCTTCGGCCTCTTCCAGTCGGACTTGCAGATCCTTGATGGTTTGTTCCATGTTCTTGCGCAATTTCTCTTGTTGTTGGGCATGTTCCTGTTCGGCTCGGAGTTCGTCGGCAAGTCGAGCAGCATCGACCATGGCCTTCTTTGCCTTCTCTTCCGATTGCTTGGCCTCGTTGAGCATTTCGTCGAGGTCAGCTTGGAGTGCTTGCATTTCGCCTTCGAGCTTTCGTTTGGCCATCGAGAGGGAAGCGTTGTTGGCGGACAATTCGTTGGCGGTATCGTGCAATTCGGCAAGTTCCGCTTCGGCACTGCGGCGACCACGGTCAGCCTGCTCCAGCAATTGGCGGCTTTCCTCGAGTTCGCCCTGGAGAGCGTTGCAACGACGTTCGGCCATGGCATATTGCTCGCGAGCTTCGTCTCGGGCACGTTGTTCCTCCTCGTATGCGGTTTGAAGTTCCTTCAGGGTCTGTTGGTATTTCTTGATGTTCTTCTGGGCTTCGGCGTTGGCCTTGTTCGAGTGGTCGAGGGCAATTTCGAGTTCGTTAATGTCGCTCTCGAGCTTCTTCTTCATGCGCAAAGCCTCGGCCTTGCCACGAGACTCGGCCTCGAGACTGGCTTGCATTGAGTCCAAAGCGCGTTGGTGGTTCTTGCGAGTGTTCTCGAATTCCTCCTCCTTCTCTTGGAGTCGTCGGTCGATTTCCTGGCGGACCTGAGACAGTTCGAGTTGGGCGCGTAATACCTTGTTCTCCTCCTGTTCCAAAGCTGCTTCTGCCTCCTCTAGAGCTGCCTGGAGTTCTTCCTTCTCCATTTCGAGTCGTTTGCGAGATTTCTCCAGTTCGTGCACACTTCGTCCTCCCTCTCCCAATTGGTCGAGCAAGTCCTTGATCTCATCCTGGAGGTTCTTGTTTTCACGTTTAACTCCTTCGTATTGTTCCTGGCTTTCCTCAAATGCGGCGCGCAATTTGAACAGTTCGGTAGAGTAGTTTCGGCATTCTTTCTGGGAAGCATCGAGTTCGGCAGCCAAGTCGTCGGTCTTTTGTTTCCATTCAGAGATAACCTTGTCGAAGGTCTTTTGTTTCTTCTCCAAGGTGGCAGCGAGAGCATTGGCACGCTCCACTTCAATCGACATATCCTCAATTTCACCGGTGAGTCGCTGTTTGGTCTTTTCAAGACTGGACATTTTGCCATTGAGTTGTTCAATGTGCTCGTCAGCCTCCTGCAGCTTGACACCCAACTTCTTTTTGGCTTCCTCGAGTTCCTCCAAACGAGCCAAGCCTTCGCTTTCGAACTTGGTGCGCCATTGTTGGATCTCGGCATTGGCCTTGCTAAGTTGGCGTTGCAAGTCAGCCTTTGCTTCCACTTCTTCCTCAAGGGCCTCGCGGGCACCATCCAAGTCGTGCTCGACGTTTCGGAATTTGCCCAAAATGGAAGCACGTTCCTACGATAGTATAATTGGAAAGTGAGAATAGTTGTGAATGGAGATCAATCAGTCTTACTCGGCTCTCCTCGTCCGCGGTACGCTTTGCTTCTTCCAATTGGGTCTGGAGAGAACTCTTCAACTTGGTCAATTGGCTGACCTGGGACTCGGATTCCTCAAGTTGTCGCTGCAATTCGCCATTCTCGGCGGCAAGCTTCTTCTTGGTGGCATCGAAATCTCCCAAGGTTCGGTTGGTTTCATCCAACTTGCCGGTCACCTCACCCAATTGCATTTCGAGTTGCTTGTTCTGCTTCTCGGTGTTTGCCTAAAGAAAGTATATTAGTGGGCTCCAATTGGACTACTTAAGAACAATTCCTCATTGAGACGATCATGTTCGACAGATTACCCGACTTGTGGACAACTTTCAAAGTGGTCTTTTACCTGATTCTTTGTGGCATGGTCAACGATTCCTTGCAGATCGGCAACTTCAGCTGCAAGAGTGGCTTTCTCTTTCTCGAGTCTGACGAGTTTGTCAAGGAGAATTGGTTAAACAGTCGCCAACTGTTGCAAGGGCATCTTTTAAGCAATCGCTAACTCATAACCCTAGCCTATTTGCTATTCTGTCGATCTCAATGATTCGAACGATGATGAACTTAGTGGACTTTGAGATAAAGGTCCCTTTGAACGAGGGCCTTCAATAATTAATTAATTAATTACCTTATCTTTAGCGAGATGATCAACACTGGCCTTAAGGTCATCGAATTCGGATTTGATTTGCTGCTTCTCCTTCTCGAGTCTATTCATACGGTCCGAGGAGAAATGAGGTGTGTCAGATCAATTACTCCAATTAATCCATTCAAGACGGATTATCACTATAGACTGTTACTATTACTAGCTGTACTAGTTAACTATGTTGATACTAATGGAGCGGTAAAGGATAATACTAGGACACTATTTGGACTAGGATACTACGAGCATACAACATGCACATTAATGGATTGATTGGATTTGGAATGATTGGCCAAAGCGAGAAGCGCCGTCTAGACACGGTGGCAATATTTACCGTTGCTTGGCTTTGGTCAGTTGGTCCACTTGTTCACTGAGCTCGGTGGAAATGTCGTTGTTCTTCTTGCGAAGAGCAGACATTGCTTGTTCATGGTTGATGTTGGACTCCTCAAGGTCTCGGCGCAATTTGGCCATCTCTGCCTCACGGCGTTTGTTGAGTTCAACCTGGGACGATGTGGCACCACCAGCCTCTTCCAAACGTTCGCCCAACTCTTCGATTTCTCGGGCCAAGTCAGCGCGTTGCTTCTCAGCCTTGGCACGAGCTTGGCGTTCAGCTTCGAGCTCTTCTTCGAGTTCTTCGATGCGAGCCTGAAGTTCCTTGATTTGCTTCTGCAACTTGGCAACCAATGCTTGTTCATCCTCAAGCTTGGAGGCAAGGGCCTGCAACTCCTTCTCCTTGCGTTGAAGGTTCTGCTCGAGTTCCTTCTTGTTCTTTTCGAGGTCAGCAACGGCTTCCTGGGCAAGTTTCAAGTCACCTTCAATCTTTCGCTTGTTCTTTTCAATTTCAGCTCGTTGTTTCTTTTCGCGTTCGAGACTGTCCTCGAGTTCGTCGAGGGTCTGCTCGAGCTTGGCTTTCACCTTGTTCAGGTGGTTTACCTTGTCTTCGGTGGCCTGCAGATCCTCAGCGGTCTTTTGGCTGATTTCTTGCAAGTTCTTTTTCTCCTTGTTCAACTTGTTGATCAACTCATCTTGGTGAGCGATCTCATCGTTGAGGTTTCGGATTTGGTGGTCTTTCGAAGACTTGTCTTGCTCGGCCTTTTGCAGAGCAAGTTCGAGGTCTTCAATCTCCTTCTTTTGGTTAGAGATTTCTCCCTCGAGTTTCTTCCTCTGTGAGTTCAATGCTGTGTGAGCATCTTCCTCGTGGGACAATCGGTCTTGCATGTCCTGCAATTTACAAAAGCTGTTAATAAATAGAGTCACCGATGGTCACTTACATTAAGCTGACTCTCCAAGTCATTCTTCTGTGAGAGAGCCTTCATCAAACGCTCCTCCACGTCACCAGACGAGGATCGTTCGGACTCCAATTGCAAGTAAATGTCGTTCTTTTCTTGCAAAAGCTTGACATTTTGAACTTCGAGTTCCTTTCGGAGCTTTTCTTCCTTTTCAAAGGCTTCGTGTTCCTTTCTGAGTTTCTCCTCGAGGGCTTTGAGTTCGTCCTCCACACGGGCCACGTTGAGGAGAGGCTTGACCTTGGAGTACAGTTTCCACCAGAGCCAGTTGCGCAGGGTGAGGAATTTGCGCAAGTTGCGTTGGATAACCAACAAGGCAATACGTTGGTCTTGCAACTTCTTGAAGTTCTTCTTGACGTTGTACCAACGAATCCAGGACTGAACCCAGGTGACGATCTTACTCAAACGCTCTTCACGTAATTCTTCCAAACGACCGAGAACACCAGCACGGAAGAAAATCTATTTGATCCGCACGATGACGAGTACAAAATGAATGGTTAGATTGGCTCTTGAGAACAAGGAGTGGGAGGATGGGTAGAAGGTTAGGTTGATGAGGACAAGGAAGAGAAAAAAGAGAGAGGCATGCAACAATGTTGGCTTGTTGGAGATGGTCGATGCCTGGATATGGGTTAGTAAAGCGAGAGTTACCTTGGTGTGGCCAAACCTAAATTCGCCTTCATCAAGATTAATGGCGGCGATCAACTTTTCAGTTGCCACTTTGGCATCCACAAATCCCTTGGGCAGGACAGTCGGTGCCAAGATGGTGTAACTGGGAGGTTGTTAATTAGGTGGTGAACAGGAGATCGGGACAGATCAGCCGGACAGAGGATTGCGTGGACCAGGTGGACAAGGAATGGAAGGTGAGGTGAGGCAATTATGCAAAGAGAAGGATAAAGCACAGATTAACTTGCGATCGGTTAGGGTGGACACCGGTAGTCAAAGCTAACTGGGTTGAAGGACAAACCAACAGAAAGGATAGGACAAGACAAGTAGGGGTGGAGAGTGGGTGTATGGGTGGGGAGGTATAGAAACATGCCTTGGTGTGACCAAACTTGTGATCATTCTCATCCAGTTGGATGGCGGCAATAACTTTTTCAGTGGCTACTTTAGCATCAACAAAACCTTTGGGAATTGAGGTTGGCGAAAGGATTGTGTATCTGTATAGGATTTATGGATAGGACATAGAGATTAGATTAGATTCAATTGGTGGCAATGATTCCAATAGATTCAATTGTTAAGATAAGCTAAAGAAACTTTTGGGTCACCGGTCAATGGAAACTTGAATGGGGCATATTCGGTAAGTTGAACCATAAAAAGGGGGCACACATTCAACACACAAATTGGGATGCATATGGAACCTTAGAATTGGGGTACACTTGGAAACACAAAATGGGACACTTGGAACCATAGAAAGGACAGTTGGAACCATCAAATTGGACATGAGACGTGAAACTGTGGGGTCACTGAAGGGTGTACTAAATGCTTGCCTTTGTGTGACCCAACTTGTGGTCATTATCATCTAAAGCAATGGCTTCGCAAACTTTCTTTGTTGCTTCGCGGGCATCGACAAAACCTTTCGGAATTGCAGTGGGGGCTAAGATGGTGTATCTAGAGATGCAAAGTTCGATTATTCGAGTCTTCTTGCTTTGGGTGTGACTGTAGGGACACTGACAACGGTAACGATCCTATCTACTGCCTGCTAACCCAGTTGAGACTGACTTCACTAGTTAAGAGTGATACATACCGCTGTTTGAAGTCGGGGTAAACCATTCGGTTGGGGAAACCCTTTCGGCAAATACGGATACCTTCAAGCACACCGTTACAGGTAAGCTGGTGCATGACAAGGTGAGCATCGATGACACCTGAAGGAAAGAACAGTTAGTGACTGGCTTGGAGGTGTTGTGCCACTGGAGAGACTGCATATAGGTCTCGTGTCCATGCCGTCCAGAGAGTCGATCCAGATGAGTAGAGTGAACATTTACCTGGCGATTTGGTCTCGTTCGGAATGATACAACGGACAAAGTGGGGATGAGTCGATCTCAAAGTTGTCATGAGTTTGTTCAGTTGTTCCTGTGGGGGTGGTGTAATGTGGGGCATTGGATTGAGGTAGTGAGAGGAATCGAAGAAATGTAAGTCATCAGTTGGGTTCTCAAAGGGGCTTTTGTGTGCCTACTACTACCCAATTACTACACATATACCCTAGACGGAAAGCAATACCAAAGAAAAAGGGCAACTGAGAGTCGTGGGTAACTCGAGGGCTGGTGAGTGGTGAGACTCGATTGGACAATGGCAGAGGACACAGACAGGAGAACAGATTGAGGAGATCGGATACCTGGGGATTTGGTTTCGTTAGGGATGATACAACGAACAAAGTGAGGCTGAGTGGAACGGAGAGTGGTCATCAGCTTATTCAATTGTTCCTTTGAGTCGGAGTGCATTCGGAGTGGATTCGGAGTGGATGGATGGAGGACATGGAGTGATCACCAAGTGATCGTCATTGGGAGGGAGGCGTGCAAGGGAGAAAACATTATAAACATCCACATTGATTGCTCTGTTTAGACTGTACTACACTAAGACTAACAATTAGATTGAGCTATTAGGTCCTCGTTAGACCACTAGTGTGTTATGTGAGCAGTCAAGAAAATCTTACTCGGTACAGGCCGGACACAGTCTGGAAACCAGAACCCTTCTTGCGACCACCTTTGCCACCCTTGCCACCATCATCACCACCGCCAAGGCCTGGATGATCTTCAAAGATGACTTGCAACAACTTGTTCGAGCCGTGCTTGAACTGGTCGACAACGCAATCGTTCAAGGGATCCTTGTTCTTTTCGAGCCAATTGGTGACACTGTAGGGCACAGTGCCGGCGTAGTGCACAATGGCGAAATGGCCAGCGGAAGCTCCCTTTTGACCTGGCTTGGGGGTCACAAAGTTGGGCGATTTGCCCAAGTGGTTGGTCTTCAACTTATCCTCAAAGGTCTTATCGGTGGCCTTGGGGAACATAGACTCTTCTTCCAGGATGGACAAGATGCCCATGGGCTAGGGTGGGAAAGGCATATTAAGTGATCTGCGTATGTGCCAGTGGACGTGTACCTTTTCGATGAGCTCGATGCAAGCTGCCAAGTCCATACCGAAATCGATAAAGTCCCAGTCAATGCCTTCTCGTTTGTATTCTTCCTGTTCGAGAACGAACATGTGATGGTTGAAGAATTGTTGCAACTTCTCGTTGGTGAAGTTAATGCAAAGCTGCTCAAAGCCGTTGTAATCGAAAATTTCGAAACCGGCAATATCGAGCACACCGATGAAGTGCTGACGTTTCTGTTGAGTGTCCAAAGTTTCGTTGATCTTCTTCACCATCCACTTGAAAGTACGATCGAACATGGCCTTAGCCAGGGCACCGATCGAGTAGGAGACTTGGTTCGCGTTACGACCTTGGGTCACGAACTCGTTACCGACCTTGATTCGGGGCTTGCTCAGGTTCTTGTACAAATCAGCAGCGTTCAGACCAAGCATGTGGGAGGTCTTCTCGCCCTCCTCCATGCCGTCTGGTTCGCACTGCTCCTCACGAGGTCGTTGCTTGAACTTCATGGCACCAATGTGCATGACCGAGGCAGTGATTCGGTAAATGTCGTACTTTTCTTCTTCAGTGAAACCGAGCACATCAAAGGCATTCTAGTTTGGTTCGGGCAAACGGATTAGAAGTGTAACAAGCAGGGAGTAGATCGAGTGAATCACTCCAAGCACACTAGGTCAGTGAGACAAGCAAGCATTAGTGGTTGGATTGGGCACGATGGAAACTGGATTCGGAAAGAAAATGGCATGTTAGGGCACGGAAGGGCTTACGTCGGTATCCTTGAATTCGGACTTGTCATCGACACCCTCGATGACAGTTTTGCCTTGTGATACGAAGTGAAATTTGTAAATGTCATCGCCGAGTAGAAGCTTCTCTGCAGTGACCAAGTGACATCAAAATGGTTAAGGTTGGGAGGTTGTTGGTTCGGGTTGGTGATTCAGTGGTCAATGGTCAGTTGAAATCGGCATGGGAAGAGGACATAGTGGAGACAGTGGTTGGGAAGGGTGAGGGTCGGCCAGTTAGGTTGGCCAGTTTGTTTGGGAGAGAAAAAAAGTTAGGGTCATGTGCATAACTTCTCTGTAGTGCATTTGTGGTGACCACATTGAAAAATACTGGTCCTGACTTATTGAACTTGCTTAGCTACTGGTTAGACATTCTACACTAGGCAAAGAAGAATCCGATGACGACGTCGAGGTTGAAGGAAGGAGAACAATGGAAACAATGGACGTAATGGAAATAGTGAAACAATCAACGGGTCAGGGTGGAGATGCATGGAGAGCACTCTGAACAGGAACCGTGGGTGGGACACATCTAACTGAGGACTATTGCTGGGGCACTAGCTCTACTGGCATTTACTCACGTCGGTCATTCTCATTTCTTCATTATCATCCACACCGGGAATATCAGTTTTACCCTGGGACACAAAGGGGAAGGCGTGGATGTCTTCGTTGAGAAGCAATTTATCTGTTCAATTCAACCCAACGACGAACACAACAAAGGACGAGTTGAAAGAAAATGCAATCAATTTAGAATTTAGAACTGGTTTAGCACTGGCCCCCGACTATCGAGGCTAGTGAACACTGACTAGTTCTCTAACGAATGTGGTCATTTTGTCGATGTGTGCTTCAATTTCCCTTGTGGTCAGATAGCTTACCTTTCAAGCCGGGAACGGCACCAGACATGATTTGGTAGAAAATGTGGTATGATCGTTCCAGGGGTTGTTGCGAGATGACACGAGCCTTCTCCAACAGGTCTAGGCACAAATTTAATAAGTCAACACCTTGCCACAACAACAACAGCAAAACACTTACAGGTTTCAATATCAGCACCAGCCAGTTTGCCCATTGGGCCGAAATGGATTCGGATGAATTTACCGAATCGAGAGGAGTTATCGTTACGGACGGTCTTGGCGTTACCGAACGCTTCCAGAACTGGATTAGTCTGCACGACTTGATCTTCCAAGTTGCCCTGCACAGACAGACTGTTAGAAAGAGCATTGATTCGCACGAGGAAAGGTTAGTGACAATGAAGCGGGTTAGCATTACGATCACACACACACGGACAGGGAGTGATAGAGCGAATAAAAGGAACCATTGGGTAGGAATAAGGAACTTCCGGGTCAGGAGAGGGGCTAATGGAGATTGTCACTCTGCAAGTGGAAGGGACGGACGGAATGGAACGGAACGCGGGTAACAGTTCAAACAATACCTTCTTGCTGGCCTTCTCATCCTTCTTGGAGGAGGCACCGACGTTGGCGAAATAGGCAATGACCTTCTTGGTGTTTTCAGTCTTACCGGCACCGGATTCACCACTTGGGATGGGCCACAAATTGATTGGTTATTGAGTCGCTTTGAACGTAATTTGGGTAAGGGAGTAAAGAAATTGGTTGATTCTAACTGAACTTGAGCCTCTACTTCTGCCTAGACCTATACTTAATTCTGCAAACACATCACATAAACACACACACAAATTCTCTCACACACTCATACACCTGGTGACTCTGGTCACTAGCGCAACAGTCAAATACACTTACACCAGAAGAGAACTTATGTTTAAAACCAGATGCTGCCACTGTGGCGAAGTAAGTAATGACCTTCTTGGTGTTTTCGGTCTTGCCTGCGCCTGATTCGCCGCTAAATAGATCCAATCAATCAGTGGTTAGTACGATGAAATATGTCTCAAATGATATCATATGCTCGTTGAGCGAACACTATCTCCAACAAATTAGTCTCTAAGTCATCTGGCCCTAACTGACTCAAACTGAGGAAGGAATCGGAGATGGTTTGTTGACTTGTTGGGGACACTTACGTAATAAGCATAGATTGATTCTCTCGGTCTGTAAGTAAAATACATGGTTAGATTCTGGCCGAGTGTTTGTCGCCAGGGCCACCAACACTGCTGCAGACAGACTATTTCCTTATTTGTAGCCAATGCTTTCACTTGGTCTATCATTGGCAAGCCAAGTGCAATTGCTAGCTTATCTAAACAAACATGTTCGGTGTGACGATTGCAGTCGTCAATGGAACGACTCGACACAATGGCCCAACGGAGTCACAACAAGGCAGTGCCCGACAGGAGAGTCATTAAAAATGAGAATTGGTTTCGCTCAAGGAAGAATGAAGGAATGTGCCGTTCTGCTGGCCAAGATTGGCATCGAACCTTCACTTCAGTTGGCTTAGTGCTGCGGTGTGTGCCTTAAAAGGCATCGTTTCTACTCGACACTGAGGCAACCAGTGCGAATATCCCTTCTAAAGATAGACTCCCTGGTGTGGCACACATCTGCCCCATTCACCAAAGCCTTAATTAGTGCTATATATAGTTGGCAACAGTTGAAGCCACCAACCAGAAGCACAAGCACTGAACTGATTCCGCTGGTACGGTAGGCAAAATACACTTGGCGCTAGCCGACTGTTGTTTGCCACCAGGAATTCTGTTTACGATATTCTCGAACGGAATTAGGTGAATACGTGCAAGGAGCGAACGATAACGCCACTTGATGTCAACTGGGGCACTGATGGCGCAACAGGCACAAGCACGGCCAAAGGCATACTGCACAATCGATTCTGGCCAATTGCCGCCGTTGGTCTAGTCTCTCCTATGTGCAATGGCAGCCAAAAGGTATAGTCGGTCTGCAGTAGGTCACAGTGGATGGTCCTAAGTGGCAAGCATGGCAAGCAATACTCACTGGTTAACATTTCGGTGTAGGCGCCGTCAGAAATGGCGAACAAATGAGGCGGAACTTCATTACGTCGCCTGCCACGGTACATTTGCACCACTCGGTTGGTGTAGATCGGGAATCGCTTGTAGGGATTGATCACCACGCAGAACAGACCCGAATAGGTCTACAGGTGACCGGAAGGAAAGAACATGTTAATTGGGCATGAGCAAGAACATTGCAAACTACACAAACAGTGCTTGTCAAACACTGTCAGGGTCGGGTCGGACTGGGTTACTAGTGATATCAAAGAGCTTATTAAAAGGTTCTATTAGGTCTATTGGGTATATTGGGTCTATTGGGTTTATTTGGTCTATTAGGTTTTTTGGGATTTATGGTTCTAAGATTATGATTTTGAAGGAAATGTGAATCCAGGTAGTGGCACGGGTTGGGTCAAGGGGACCGTGGCTTACATAGATGAGTTGGTTAACATATCGCTCTTTCAGATTGTAAAGAACCGAAGCTTCGTTCAAATAGGTCAAGCTGGACATGTCCTCGGTCTTCTCGTACTTGGGTGGATTCAACTGCTGCAGCAGATCTTTCTTGACTGTTTTCTGTTAGACATGGGTATACCGGGGTCGAGTTTGGTGGATTTGGATTGGTATGTTTGGGGCATTGTGGTTTGGTATATGGGTATGGCAAATTGATTGGGGTGGATAGTTTTGGGGCAAATCAATTGGGCAACAAGAGGGACAAAATGGTGGGGGAAGAAAAAAGAAAGCATTAGTAAAGTGTTCACTCCACTTACGTAGATCATGTTGTTGATGTAGCGCTCTCTTAGATTATGGAGGACCGAAGCTTCGTTCAAATAGGTCAAGCTGGCCATGTCCTCGACTTTTTCGAATTTGGGAGGGTTCACTTGTTGGAGCAGATCTTTCTTAATTGTTCGCTAATGATCGAGACAGAGAGAAGGTTACATCGACTCGATTAGTCGCCTGGACAATTAGTCCAGGACACCTATTCTCGCAACCTGACATTATTCTCAACTGAACTATCAAAACAAACACAATTTTTTGATAATCTAATATCTATTGAAATTGAATGTATCAAGTCTATCAATTGATTAGTAATGCGTCCAATGGCAATTGACCTAAACTAAATTTAAACCTGTTGCACGAAAAACATGAGATAATTTGGAGAGGATTTGAGACGGGATGGCGCAATGTGAATCTGTGAGAGTGGTTACCTCTTCACCCTTGTGTTCGACGGTCACCATGTCTCCCTTGGTGCTCACGATGTTGCCGAGAATGAAGCACTCTTTTTCGTCTGGAATCCAGACCATTTTCTTGCCATCGTATGGCTTGGTCTGGTCCTTGCGCTTCTGCTCAAGGGAGACAATCAAATATTGGGCTGGATCGGGATCTTCGGCCATTGTTAATCGATGTTGATAGAAAATTAATAGATGAAGGAGGTACGGCTAGTACGAGACACTGGTCTAGTTGAGCTATGAAAGCAGCACCACAACAACTTCTCCCTGGCAAAGAAAGATTGCTTAGTTGATCGGTTGGTAGACGATTGAGTGATTGCTAGGAAAGGCACAAATGGATCTATGGCACAAGTGAACTGTTGACTGGTGACTAGGTCGACAGTAGGCTCAGCCGATTAGATAGTGCCAGGCAGAACGACACTTACACACTCAGAAGCTGCTCAGCGCAGAATGCAAAGGTTTACTTGGTGAGCATCACTTTTAAACGAGCATCCGTGAAAATTTAGGCGAGGGCGCTCCGGTATAAGGCTCAAAGGCGCACAACGAAACCCGAAACTAGTGTTTGGAGCTACCGGTGCTCGTGCCTGGAGCCAACGTCATGGTGACGCCCTTAACCATACAAGTCTCACTCGTACCACAGTAGTAAGCGACTCCAGAAGAGAGAAACGAAATCGAGTGCACAGAACAAATCGAAAATAGGAGACTGAAGAAGAGGCACAGCAAAGAGAGGCTCTATTCCAGTGAAGGGGGTGTACCGATCACCGGGAACCATTTTTGGGTCATGCATACGCCCTGGGATGCCTAACTGGCGCCTCACAATCTGGCAGGCAGAGGGCGATGGAGCGAAATAGAAGCAATGTCGACTGTGCCACTGGCGATCCGGTTATTTTGGTGCCTCTACGGACGGTGAAACTATTCCCAACACTGCTCACATGCCAGCGAGAACAGAGGCAGCACTTATTTCTGGTATTCGTGCTGTAGACCAGACAATCGTCAGTGCAGGCATGAAATAGTTGAGAAGACATTCCTCAATGAGATAAAGCCAACCGAGATGAAGATGAAACGAGACTTGCCGTCAGTTGTTGGCAAAGGCTAAGGTTTACTACCGAGGTGGAGGTGAGCTGGTGAGCTGGCAAACCAACCATGAGGTGCGCCCGTGCTAGTAGTGCGTTCCGAGAAGATACACAAAATCGCTTCTATTCTCGACTAAGTTGGTGGTGAATAACAATCGAATGTAGTGAGGTGGAGGCCAGACCTGAGCACCGAATACACATTCCAATCTATTCACCACACAAAAAGGGGTTAGAATTTTAAAAATGCACACTCAAATAACCATTTGCCTTAACGAAATCATAGAGAATCATTCGGATTTTTAATTTCCAGTGGTCCCTTCAACACGGTCATTAGGTCAGCCTTATGTGAGCCATATAGGCCAACAGTAGTGATCTCATTTGAGTCCACCTAGCTTCACTAATCAATGGCATTGGCACCATTATAATAACACTCAACTTGATGTCACTTTAGTTAGGTGACAACATCCGCCGGAAAGACAATTGTGCATCGCTAGACACAATCCACTAGGCAAATATGTGCTGACTGCACCAAAGCTATTATGGCACTCTCTCACTTCTATCCACTCGTCATGTTTAGGCCAAGTGGCACCAAGAAAGGGTTTTGTCGGTAAGTGTTCAGTGATCACTGAGTTGGCTGAATTGGCTTTGGGTACCATGTGCCAATGCACCATGAATACATTCTGTGTTCCGAACAGACAATGTCATCAAAGACAACTTGCCATAAATCTGTCTTTACCACTCGACATCGATGTAGATCTAACGTCAAAGTTGGATCAGAAAGTAGTGCACACCAAGAGCCAATAAATCGAGTCTGGTAGTAGGTAGAATGTAGGTAAGATGGCAATAAATCTTAAAGCAAACTTGCCTTCCCATTTCAGCAGAACCATTTGCTCTGATTTTGTGAACGAAACAAACGACTAACATCGTGACTGAACAGTACTCCACGGCGACACGATGAATGCCATTCCTGTCATTGCATTCAACTTCGCTTGTGGTGTCTTGCCTCGGGTTAGGTTTCTTCTTCTTTCCATATTTAAGTAAAATTAGATCTGGAAAGTAGAAAATAAAGCAACATGAGTGAGTGAACACACCAGAATAGAAGTGCTAACCGTTTGGCTCTTTAGTGATAAGTCTTCACACAAGTAAAGATTGTATTGAAGGAGACGCCGGTGACGACACCGACAACGCCCATTCGGGATATCACTCCACTTGACAAGGCAGGACGTGAGCAAAGGGTACGAGTTTTGAGGAAAACACTCCACACATTACAACAATGTTCACTCGCGGTTGGCCTGCAATCCGTCATCGTGCTGCTAAACACACTACAGCTCGAGTTCGCCATTTGTTCCTCCGAATATTATACTTCGACCCAACAGGCCAACACGTTCGATCAAGCCAATAAGAATTCAGAAAATTCTGGCATGTAATTTCGATTGTAATTTCAAGCATTATTCATTTCTTTTGTCAAAATTGCAAAGAAATTTGTGATAATTGTGCTGACAAATTAATTGAATTTGTTTTTCTAAATCCTTAGAACAATAGAGTAGCTTTTATCAGGGCAGCTTATTGGTATCAAAGGAATTGTGCCGAAAGTGTCCAGTTTGTTCATTGAGTCAATTTTCATCCGGAATAGGAAATATCCATCAACATGAACATGTCATAAGGCATAAGGCAAACTTGTAGTCAAGCGTGCAAATTATAAACAATCTAAGTGGAACATGACTAGTAGTACGTTGAAAAGATTTGCAAGCTTCGGCGAACAAAACAAATGTATACTCACAAGACTGAGGAATGGTAAGTGTTCATCAGTAATGAAAACATAGTGACACCAACGTGTTGATAGCGTGCAAGGCTGTTTGCCATTGTCGGCAGATGCATTCATTCGATTCCACGCTTGTGGGCATCGATCCAATGTGTTTGGTGTGGAATGTTCCTTCATACCGAGCCAGATTAACCCAATCGAGTCCACAACTGACAACAATCACAAACGCAACTGTTGAATGTGTTCTAAACTAGAATCTAATGGCGACAATTTGAAACTTACGAGGCAAGTACGACATCTCGCGGCAACTGAGTCACCAAGCAAACTAACTCGAATTATTAACTTCGATTTATTGATTTATTTAATTTATCTATTTTATGAGTATCAGTTTGGAAATGTATTGCTTTCAAAAATTATTAAACTATACTGTAGTACTAGAAAATAAGATGATTTCTTAAATAATTTTCCGCATTCATACGCATTTTCAATAATTTTCCTAGTTTTTAAATTGTCTGAATTTCATGAATTCTTATCTTGGTTTAAAATTAGCTACAGAACTAAAGCAACAAACAAACAATAAATAGGCCTTAGCTTAAAATGAATTTTCTAATAAAGATTGTAAATATTGGGTGGTCGTGCACTTTTACAATAACATATTCGCTGTATCATGAGGCCATTATAATAATATAATTATTAATCTGCATCTCACCTATCAGCGACCTTTACCTTTGCCCTTGCTGGAAAAAGCAGGTTCGCATAAAAGTTACTAATCAATAAAAGAGTCATGTGGTAAATAGAACCGTTATTATTGGATTAACAAGTACAATGTAGGCACAGTTTGGATAATGGCCAGTGACAGTGGCAGTAACCGTCCAAGTGAGTAACAGTTCAAGAGCAGCAGATTCGGTGACTAGATGTTTACTCATTCGCATTTATTGATCGATTATTAAAAATGGTGACATTCTAGAAAATAATACATTCGATGTCCCTTCTTGTTCGTTGTTGCTTGTTGATGTCGGTGGTAGCATTTTGTAGAATAATAAATAAATAAGCGGAAACAAGGCACAGTGAATTGGATTGTGACAGCTTGGTTGGGTTGCTATTAACATTGTCGGTGTGCTTAATAACCAGTGAGTTCGGCAAAAGTCTGGTCCAACTCGTCCGAGATTGACTTGTATTTTTCCTTTTCGTGAACCAATTCGTCTGAAGGGTAAAACAGCCAACGGTTACACTTGACCAAAATGAACTCACAAAGAAAATCTCACCTTCCAATCGGTCGACTTCCTTTTGCAATTTTTGGACCGAACGTTCAGCGAATTCAGCACGAGCCTCAGCCTATTGATTAATTTGGTTTGCAAATGATTTTGATTGAGCAAAGAGAGAGAAAATATTAGAATATGATAATAGTTATGGGAATAGGTGTGGGCATATGATCGGAAACTCAATTCAAGACCAATTCAATCAAACATGCAACCATATTGAGGTAATAGTCAATGATTTAGGTTATTTCAATGGAGGAATGATACCATAAATTTGAGGACAAGGACATACTGCAAAACACAAGGTGAAACCAGAGCAGGCAGTTACATTCAAATGGACAACTAACTATCTGACAGTCTAACCTGTTGTAGATTCATTGCCTGATCTTTGATAGTTTTCATATATTCGTCTTCTTTGATCATTGACTTGTTTGATTGGTCGAATTGAGTTGACCGGGCAAAAGGTGAAGGACAAGAAAGACAAAGAACACAAATTAGAAATCTGTAGTGCGACACTCACCTCCTTGAGCTTGGCAGTCATGATTCGGATCTGTTGTTCATAGGCTTCTTCACGTTGTTGGGCCTATGATCGATTGGGAGTGAAGGGCACATTTCATTGGGAAATAGTCATATCAATCCAGACAAGAATGGTTCCAATGGGAAAAGAGATTCGAGGATTATGGATTCGGAAACAATTTCATGAGATGCAGGAAGGGAAACAAAGAAAAGTGTCAATATTAGCTCGTGACCAGAGCAAGACAAAGTTCGACAGATCTGCTCGTACCTTTTCTTCGCTGACTTC
Organism: Rhizoglyphus robini; assembly: GCA_023373905.1. Classification (NCBI taxonomy): domain Eukaryota; kingdom Metazoa; phylum Arthropoda; class Arachnida; order Sarcoptiformes; family Acaridae; genus Rhizoglyphus; species Rhizoglyphus robini. The sequence goes on along the minus strand of JAKIJQ010000001.1, from coordinate 2,595,024 downwards.
GAGAGATTTCAAGTTGTTGCCAACGACTCGCAACTCTTCTTCAAGCTCAACGATTTTGCTGTAATGACTCAAGTTATAGTGGCCAAGTACAAAAAGAACAAACTTACGATTCGCCGGTCTCGGCTCGTTCCTCAGCACGTTCAAGATCAGCCTCAACCATGGCCAATTTACGAGCTACCTCATCATATTTTCGGTCAGCATCTTCAGCCATCATACGAGCTTCCTTGAGTTGGCTCTCGAGGCCCTCCATGCGTTCCTCATCAGTGATGCTTCGGTGTTCAAGCATCTTACGCATACTGAGGTAGTGGACATGATGTTAATTAAACTGGACACTCGACAGTGAGCAATATTTACCGTTCGGATTCATCGGCAGCTTGGGAAGCCTCCTCGAGCTTGGCGGTGGCAACCTTGAGACGCTCCTCAGATCGTTCAAGATCCTCTTCAATGAGTTGGATACGACGATTGAGGGCAGCAACATCGGCTTCGGCCTTAGCAGTGCAAAAAGAAGAAATGATTAGCGCAAGATAAAAAATAAAGATCGAAAAGGCAACAGGTTACCGGTCGATGTCATTAACCAATCAGTTAGCGTAACGGATACACTCATTTCCGTTGCTTTCACTCAAATGCCTTTTCGGGTGTCATCAAATCGGGCAAGACCCGTAACACTGAGTTTGTTTGTGAGTTAATTATAGAAACCGATTCTCTCGAAAAGCCTTAAATGACGAAAGTATGCACTGGTAGAACTAGAGCCAAGTCTGGTGAGCGAGATTCACAATTACTTGGCAAAGGAATGACGCCTTCTGTTGGCGATGGCACCATTAGACAGGCAGATATTTTCGTTTTAGGTTAGCTAGTAGACAAGACAGAATTGCAAATGCTGGTAGACGCATGCCCAAGGTGCTTTGCAGCAATCGACTTTAGTCCTTGAATGATACAGTTATGAACTTTCCCTTTTAGGGATTCTGTGCGAGAGCTTACAATTGCACAGACCTAGCCATCCTTTCTGCTCTCAACTGTTGCACTAAATAACTCGCAGTGACTTTCAGCAATAAAATCATTTATTAATTTGTTCCACATCAAAATACATTCTCTGCTGAAGCAGACAGACAGTCTAAAGAGACTTTTGAGTAAACAAAGTATTACAAAAGCAGAGACAAAATATGCTTTCGAGCAAACAAAATGACCAACTCGGCAACCAGATTAGATCATTCAGGTCAGATTAATAGAGAAGTCAGTGCAAACATCTACGACTGTTCAACTTTGTCAGCTTCTTGGGCCTTGGCAGGGGAGGCCTCGTTCTCTTGCTTATTCTCCTCCTGAACATCCACCTCCACCTCCAACTGCACCTTTTGCTCCTCCTTCTCCTCCTCATTTTCCTCATTTTCCTTATCCTCAGGAATGTTTTTATAAGCACTAATTGCCAACTTCAACTCCTCTATTCTAAGCAGAAGTTCGCATTTCCTTTTCAATGCTGCAATCTGTGAGAAATTTCAAACAGAAAGGTCAGACAGACAACAGACAGAGAGAATGAGACTAGTGAGTCTAATAAATGAGTGAAGCATTGACAAGTGAAAGACCAATGGTGGCTAACAAATTGATTCAATGACAACAACAGTCTAAATGGTGTGATCTAAATGAGAAAGTATAAAGTGGCTTACCGTTTGGAGGGATTTCTCTTTCTCTTCCAACTTGGTATTGGCTTGGGTGAAAGATTCTTGGACTTGATCCAACTCGTTCTCAATTTGCTGGATCTTCTTCTGGAGGGCACGGACTTCTTCCTCAGTCTAAATGTTCCAAGTGGAAGTGTTAGCAATAACAATTAGTGAAAGTAATATACCTTTTCGGCTCTGAGGTTGGCATCTCGGGCCTTCTGTTCGGCGATTTCAGCTCGGTCGATGGCATTGTCCTTCTCGAGCTTCATCGCTTGCATCTTCTTCTTGATGGCCTCCATTGTTTCTGGTTTGTTGGTTGTTTACTGCAATAGACCAAAGATAGTACAAAGGCAATTACAAAGATGATCCAATTGCTGGTCCAAGCACTTTTGTTAGAACACTCTAAGCCCTAGCAGAGTCAAATCACTCAAGTAGAGCACAAATAGACGTGCAAAAGCTGTGAGAAAGTTCCAAATGGCACTAGAGGATGCCACAAAAGCAAATATGAGAGCGTACCGAAGGAAAACGGTAGAAGATTCACAAAGTCACACGGGACACAAGAACAATCTTGGAGAGTAAACAAACACACGACTGATCACGCAAAAGTGCACTAACTTCTCGCGGTGACACGAATCTTGCTACTGGAGCTGGCTTTAGACGAGAACGGCTGCTAAATCCTCGTTAGGAATAGTCTCGCCACAATCGTCTCTGGTTTGGGTCTTTTCGGTATTGGTGGGAGGAGGGCTGTGGGTGAGTAGCACTAGTTTGAAGTGCTGTGGCGGGTGAATTCTTGCGGCAAGAATCGAGCTTCACTGGAGGACGACCCACGGAGATTGAAAGAAAGAGTATGACGCTACTGCGGGAGGCCAGCAAAGAATCCGATCGGGATGCGGACATGTCAATCTGTGCCTCGTAGTCTAATTCGGGAATGTAGTGAGTGTCTGTGCTATCAAATCTGTGCCTTATCGAGCCATCGACTAATTTGGGAGCAAATTTTTTCTTCACCCAACTTTGCGGGCAACAGTTAGAATTACGCCTGTTGCTTGCACTAGAAGAGAGAAAGGCTGGTTCTGGGGCTGACAATTTCCTATCGAAAGTGGGTGAGTGAGGCGAAAGCACAATGGAAGTCGAGGGGAGGAAGACGATATTCTAGGGCGGCATATCGCGGCACTGAATTGAGTTGGGCGCCAGGAGCGCGTCACTGACGACACAGAACATGGCCATATCGACGGAGCCATTCTATATTCTCGCTTGTAAATTTTGGCAATTCGGCAGCGAGTCTCACTGCGGCAGACATTGCATCGTGTCAATGTAAATTGAAGAATTCCCTTTCACACACACTCACAAGCCACCAACACATAAAAATGCGCACCGAAGAAAAATGCTAAATATTTTTACTTGCAAATTGATTCCGAATAGAGCAGATATAGAATTATAACCGGGGCTTTCACAAATATATTAATCCCACTCTGTCAGCGATTCTCAACTTGGCAGTTCTCTAAAAGTAAAGTGAACTGGATACATTCATGTTTGGCAAAATAGACTCAAAGAGTGTGACAGCAATAGACGATGAAATTGTTCAGAAAAATATTAAGATTTGTTTAAATTTCATTAAAAAATTGATCGATTAAACCTTGACAAGTCGTTTGATGTTTATTCCGAGTGGAAGGCATTGAATATCACTGAGTGAATAGAGAATGTATATATTTAGCAATTTGTGGTCTCATCACACAGAGTTGGTGTGCAAAGTGGGAGCAATCAGTCTGGCTCGGACGCACAAAGCACTAAGACCAAACAAATTGCAAGTAGCCAATATTTCAAGTACATAGTGTTTACACTAAATCGACCTAGAAGCAAATTTGTACAGTCTAGACCAATACAACAATATAGAACAACCAAAGTAAACCAAACTGTAATGTACTGAAATATTTATAATGCTTGCCAATTACTAATATAATGTCAATTCACACTAATACATTAAAATAACTAATTTTAAAAATTTTGAATTTTACAATGAGAATTATAAGAATCGAACAAAAATGATTAATTAATACTATTGAGAAAAATGACGAAAGTGGAATTCACAATTTAATCGATTCAACAGGCAAATGGGAGAAGTGCATTCGACCAAATATGAAAGAAATAAGTCGATAGCGAGTCGCTATTAGCGGCTCGATTACAAATGAGAGCTGCAAATGCAAACACATTCTTGGTGTGGTGGTTGGTTGAGCGGCCACTAAATATAGTTTACTGTTGCTTTCACTCCTTCCATCAAGTGAACTAAATTTATACATATATAGTTTTTACTTTGACTTGGAAAGAAACGCTGAAACAGTTTTAGGAAGAATAATTTTAAGGTTAAATTAAGGAATTTCTGTTAAGGCAAAAGTTGTTCAAGTATATCATTAGCAGTTGGTGAAACAGGAAAAACTGCACAATTGGAGTCATCACTTGTTGGAAAGATTACTTGTACATGCACATTAGTATAACACAAGACTTACATTATCAACCAAGGGTCGTCAGAATCGACGTACATTGAGTCCAATTGGCAAGTGATCCAATTTTAAACAGATTGATTCTAATCAAAACCAGTTTTAGTGATTGTTCTTACTAAGTGTAGAGTTATTAGTCACTTTCAAATCTGGAAAATCATGCTTACCATCTCAATCAATTAATTTCCATTTAAATTAGCCTTTACAGACGAGTGTATGTCATTTCCAAATCGCCAGTCTTCAGGATTGTACATTTTGCTCAACTGGAAACCAATTCGCACTTAGATATACATTTTCCCACATATTTAGTATTTGTAAATAAACTATTTCTCATGTTAAAAGCTCGCGATTTTCCATCTTTTCGAGAGATGATTACTTTTTCTATTTACAGTTGAGTAAATCTGAGTTTGATCTTATACCATGGTATATAAATTCATTTGAAATAATGACCATTGATCATATACATTGTAGCCATATACAATTTGTAGAATATGCTATTTCGTTTACATAAGAACGTACAAAATCAGCTTGAAATTTGACGCAAGAGTTGTAGTACGATTTTGGCAAAGCAAATTACTGTAAATAGGTAAAAATAAGAATAAATGATTTTTGACACGAATCAATATTAATTTCAACAGGTGAAACCAATCGAGTCCATAGTAACTAGCTAGACAGTCTAAAGAAAATTGACCAAAATAAACCAAAACAATTCAATTGATGAGCAGGTGGTGCCATCTTGCAGTGAGAAAAATTCCTGTAAGACACGTCATATGTGAACGATCTCCACAGTAGCACGCGACTCGCGCATTGTAAAGTTTCCTCTTCCTCAATCGGTCTTTCTCTTGCTGACGTTCGCTGACCCATGTGGCATCCGTTTTGTAAGTATATTTTTCTTTGACCATCTCAATTTTCTTTCAATCTTTATCCAAATTCAACTTTTCTGTAATAGTTAATAATTATAGTCTAGTGATTAACTTGTTTTTATTTCTGTCAGATGAATATTTGCTTACAATTTTTTTTAAACTGTTTTACTTTTCAGGTTAACTAACTGTTACAATTAAAAGTTAACTGAGATGTCGGGAGCTATTTCTGCATTGCAACTTACTGAGGATGATGTTTCCAAGTTCTTGGCCAGTGGTGCTCATCTTGGTACCACAAACCTCGACTTCCAGATGGAAACTTACGTCTACAAACGACGAAATGATGGTGTGTTTGTTACTTTGTTGATTTTGCTTAATTTAAATTTTGTGATATTTAGGAGTCCATATCATCAACATAAGGAAGACCTGGGAAAAGATTTTGCTTGCTGCTCGTGCAATTGTTGCAATTGAGAATCCTGCTGATATTTTCGTCATCTCTAGCCGACCTTATGGTCAACGTGCGGTATTGAAGTTCTCGGCTGCCACTAAGGCAACGCCTATTGCTGGTCGATTCACTCCTGGTACCTTCACTAATCAAAGTCGAACTGAGTCTTTCCGTGAACCGCGATTGCTCATTGTGTGTGATCCTCGAACTGATCACCAACCTATTACCGAAGCCTCGTATGTTAACATCCCGGTTATTGCTTTGTGCAACACTGATTCGCCTTTGCGATATGTCGATGTTGCCATTCCATGCAACAACAAGGGTATTCATTCAATTGGTCTGATGCTCTGGATGATGGCTAGAGAAGTTCTTCGAATGCGAGGTACTTTGTCCCGTACCACTCCTTGGGATGTTATGGTGGATATGTACTTTTATCGCGAGGCTGAGGAACAAGAAAAGGAGGAACAAGTTGCTCTTCCTACCGAGCGACCAAAGGCAGAAGCTGAAGGAGCAGTTGAAACTACTAAGGCCTTTGGAGAAAGTGCCGCCGAAGATACTGACTGGAACGCTCAGGTGGCTGATGAATGGACCGCTCCTCCGGCTGGAGCTCAACCAACCGCAGCCATTGAAGATTGGGGTGCTTCGACCAATGATTGGACTGCTGCTGCTGCCCCTTAAACTTTTTTATATTTGAAACATTCATTTTGAATAAATGATTCTCTAATCGAATATGATTATCTTTTTGTTTTTAAATTTGTTGTGAAATGTTATCAATCACTGGTCTATTTCTGGGACAAAGACTTGTTTTTGTACTTGGTCTGAAATTGACACGTGCAATGTGTCGAATGGTCTAAAGATAGAGTTGATTGAAACTCAAGATTGGAGTGCATCAGCTCGTTTATTCATCTCTGCACTTGATTGATTGTGATTGATCTGTGGTGTTACAGACTATTAACCAGTAACTATTTAAACACAATACAATTGACAATTGTACAGCTATCGCTGTTCGAACTGAATTGATTGCTCCAATGCCAAATCGTCAATGGCCTCCATGTGATCGGCGTTAAATTGGATTACTCGCTGTTGATAATACTAATGGAGTCGGGCTAAAGTGCACTTCGTCGAACAAGTAGTCTCATCGGCTCAAATCACGTTTCATTCGTACATTGAGAATCTTACACATTCGACCTGATTTTGAAACGATTACGAGCCGATTCTTGCTAGCCCGGTAGTATTATCATTTCGTGATCTGTCAGAATAAATCAAGATTTATAGCTCTCTTCTAATTGGCACTTGGCAGTAATTTTAGTAATGTTCCACTCGCCAACTTGATTCTACAGCCATTATGGCCACTTTTCTGTTGAATATATTCAAGTTTAATTGTGCGCAATTTTCCGGGCTCTATCAAGCATTTAGATGTTCAATTAAGGAAGAGTAAGAACAACTTGTTGAATCGGTTGAAAATTGATTGTATCTTAATATCGATGTGAGAACTGATTTAATCGAAACAGTTTCGATTCGGCTTGACAGATATAGATATTGATTCTGTTATGATGCTCTTTAGAGTTTGATGTAGTGGGGGCTTGTTGGGTGTTCTGCACTCATCTACATTATGCTAAGTTTTTCTGTCAGCTGTCGAATGGTTTAAAGATGCATTTGGTTTGTTCACTTTCAATAAGTGGCTCGAGTTTGTATGTTTGTCGCCTTTGAAGAAGCATTTGCAGATAGAGCAGTGCGCACTCACTACGTGATGCTTCTTCAGCAGCTCAGCTCGATGACGCCATTTGAATGAAGCAATCAACGCAAACAGAGGAAATACCGTTGCAGTGAGGCTAATAAAGATTAACATTTACCATTTGTTCTGGATCTCACATGCGAGCATCCGTTCGTTTTTGCACGCATTTCCTAGTGTTAAGTAAGGAAAGCGGTTACATCAACAGCGGCTAGATCGCTTCGTGTTTCATTAATAATTAGACGGCATGGTCATTAGTCCGATGCTTGGCTGGATGCATCGTATCGTAATTGGCTTAAATTTGCACGAAACTGTCAATGTGCACGAAATTTTAGACCAACTATGCGAACTCTTGTCAGTTGGGCATTTGTGGATGCCATTTCGTTGTTGACTTTCCTATCCACTGACAAAGTGAATTGTCCTCACTTTGGATCACACTTCGAGACAATCTACCTTGCCGACTCGATTCGATTTCAGTGTAGTGCCGAATTGATTCGATCACTAGCTCTATCGACCGTAGTCGAGTTGAGCTTGTGTTGAACCATCTCTATAAGCACACCTGTCACATTAGCTTATCTCGTTATCCATCGAGGTAAACATTATGCACCTGTTATACTCGCATAGGACATCACACAAGGTAAGACATGGCCAGACTTTTGTCTTGGTGCATTGTCGTTTAGTGATAATTTGCGCCGATGGCCATCATCTAATCCAATTTGTTCTAATCTTCCCACTTCAATAACCGACGGTCGACCCACTTTGATGACAATGACCATCGGTAAGACTGCAATGAAAAGTCCAATTAACTTGAAAATTGTGCGTGTTGAATTACCGAATTGATGAATTAAGTTAGATTACAGATATAGCTAAATTGGTTTATCAGGCAATCATGAACATGGGGAAATGACCATTGCGACGTGACAATTACCCAATTAATTGAGGCAAGAAGTGACACTCCCACACCGAAGTGTTGCAAACTCATCTGCCTAATTGACATTTAATTGTGACACAGACAAGAGTCTCGTTTATTATTTTGGTGCGGTAATTAGCAAAAAGTTAAATTTCCGGATGTTGAGGCAAGTTCCAGTAGAATTGAGTTTCGTTGCGCTTCTTTACTGGCAAGTTGCATTTCCCTTGCTATTGGCTCAATTCCTCGTGCAATTAATCAGCCGAATGCATTTGGCGATGATTAATTCCCCCATAATGACATGCCGCGCAGTGACAATCCACCGAGCAGTGAGTTAGTCGCAATGAAAGTAGTGTCCATTTCGTGTTGTACTCGTTGTTGTGTATTTCCGTCACCTTAATTGTCACTGCTCCTAGATGCAATCGGACAAGTGTCCATCAAATTGCCTTACAACGACTCTAATTGGTCTGTTCATTTGGTTCGGTGATCAATGTACTCGATCAATACACACAATCAATCGTTTAGCCACGATCATCGCCGAGTAAATGTTCCTGCCGAGTGACCATTCAGTGTGCTTGTGTTGAAACATGACTTTGGCTGCTGTCCGCAATGGCGCGATGACATGCATTCCAAAATAGAACAAGATCAACGCATGTCGAAGACTGAACGAGCCACTGTTGGACTTGTGCAACTGCCCACCACAGCCATTGATGCATCATTACTGGCAGGTACTTACTTTTACTATTATTGTTCGATGGCTGCATCAGCAGTGGATGATCGGACAACATTGCTGATCATCTCATCACTGCCTTTCCATTGCAAAGGCAAATATCCATTCGGCAAGTGAGGAATGGAGCCTGGTGCGATCACTTGGTGACGAGTGACGCTCCCGATGTAGTTGATGAAGCTGCCAATGATCGACTGGTGGAGAGTGATGCTATAAATAGTAGTCAGTGCTATCATCGCCTATTTGGTCAACTTATCGTGCTCATCAACTCGGTCCAACTCATCATCGGGATAAATGTCCTTTAGCGGTGTCATTCGGTGGATAAACTAGTTGCACGCTGGCACATGCCAGACCGACATGCTACAGCCACAGCAAACTGTCTTTCCATACTCGAGAGACGCTGGTCAAGCTAGTGAGCTGACCGACTGGCACAGTGCAACATTGAGCAGAACCAATTCTGGCGCTAATCGGTTAATGTTTTAAACCATTGCTCTCGTTATAATTACTAAGTGTTCTCAATCCGCAATTAGCACTTCTGTTTGGGCGAGCGGTAATTTGTAATTTGTTTGTCGGTGCAAGTCGATCACTCGATCACTTCCCACTGTCCGTCATGATCGGAGTCGGACACGAGTAGTTGCTGCCGCTGACCACAGACCACTGGTCAATGGTGAGCAGTCACTAATCTAAAATGCACGTAACGACTCGTTCACAAAGCGATCAACGATCAGTGATCGATTCGAATTGCACAGTGTGCGAGCTAACCCGATCGATCCTTAATTAAATGGCGCCAATGGTTGCAACCGCGCATCACTTGAGGCAAGTTTGAGCATCAATCCACTCGCTGTCTAATCCCAACTGGAGGCAAGGGGCAATGGCTCGTTTGGTGACTTATTCGGCGCGTTTTAATTTTGCAATTAATTTTATTTACTTTCTCCTCCAACTCAAAGTCCACTGGCTGGGACTAAGCAAAGAAAATACTACTGCTTGTTGCTCTCTTTTGTGACCATTAAGATAACCGCTAGATGCATGTAACGAGGCTTTCACTGAAGACCACTCGAGACTAGTCAGGAGACCGCTATCGAACGAAATTAGCATTCAATTTCAATTAATTGCAAACTTAAAGTGCTATATTTGTGACACAACCGAGTGGGCCACTGCTGGTTTACTGGTGGCCAGTGGTTGACATAACACTCTAGTACTCACAGAACGCACCGCGAAAGCTATGCAAATGCACGCAACTGCAGATGGACACTTTCTCTCTCGTACACGGCACATCCGACCCATACGGCTACCGCATCATCTCTCTCGGTTCTCTCCTGTCGGGCTCACTCTCACCATTGCTACTCTTCGAACTCGTCTTTATCTGTCCGTTGTGTCCGAGGATTGCATTGGCCAAAAGCATTGTGCCTAGTGACGATTAAGTGCCGATAATGGCAACTAGGTGGTCGCGCAAACCACTCGAGAACGTATAAATATAAGTGCCCGTCTCGAGGAAACGTTCGCGCGATTTGCTCCGTGTTGCATGCTTGACTGTTTCACTGTTGTTCTGCTGTGTGCATCACTGCGACCAGTGCTCATCTCCACTCACCTAACCACTGACCACAATGAAGTCGTTGCATGTGAGTATTACGCTGGTTCATCCATTAGTACAACGTCACTGGAGCCTTACAATGTCATTCTTTCAGATATCTGTGCTGGTGTGTTGTCTCCTGTGGCATTCCACCTGGGCATACTATAATGATCAATTCGATCAAATCGAACAAAAATACGAATCATCTGTCGAGTCCGACGGACAAGATTTTTTTTCAAACCCGGAACAACGGAATATCGAAACTTTAAACCAAGCCTATAGCGAAGTAGAACCAGCACAAGTTCAAAGCTACGGTAATAGTGCAAGCAACATTCCCCAATCTTTGCTGAGCAGTTCCAGCTACGAAAACAGTGCCACCAGTCTCAACTCAGCTCCTGAGCTGAAGAGTCTCGAAGGCAAATCAAGCGAATACTCTAAAGTGACTCATATTCCAACTGGTACCATGTTCTCCATGGGGGATAAGGGACAAGGAGCAATGGAGTTCCAATCACCTTTCTCTAAGGAACCATACTCAATAGTGTTCCGAACGCACTCGATGCCAGTCAAAATTAAGCAACAACACCAATCTTTGCCAGCACCTGAAGTTGAATTTGTCCGATCTCAGGAAGAGGCTCACCGAATCAAACACGAAGTTGTCCGACCAGTGATCCAAGAAGTACACGAAATCATTCAACCTTACCGTCGAGTGGTGCAAGAAGTGAGACCCGTCATTGAGAATGTACACACCATTGTCTCCAAGGGCGAAGGTCGAGGAGGACAGGGCAGAGGAGCCGCTAATGGACCTGCAGCAGGCTCTGGTGCTGGTCGTGGTAGCGGTCTTTCTGGCGGTCTTGGTGGTGGTCTTAGTGGCGGCTTAGGGGCAGGCCTCAGATCAGGCAATGGCGGTCTTAATGTTGGTTACAGCGAGAATCTACCTCGATATGCACCTCCCGCTCAGCAGTATCGAAACAACCCTAACCTTGGCCAGATGCAGTCCCAGTTTTCAGTTGCCCAATTCAACGCTTTGTCCCGTGGACCTTCTCCTCACTCTCGTTACTGAGCCACTGGCTGGCCATCTAATTTATTCACTCTCTCCTCGTCTCTTTTGTACACTACACATATGATCACTCAAGTGACACTTCTGTAAAAATGTCCTAATCCATTTTTTACAATAAACGTTAACATTTCATGAGTGTCCCACTCTCAACACAACACTCACGATCGTATCGTCTTCCTAGTGACTCATTCACCATAGAAGACATTTCTCGGGGCGATGCGTGGTCGGTGATTAGTCACAGTCAAAACAGCACACAAATAGAGCAATATTTGCATTTATGCCATTTGATTTAAAGTACACGCTCATTGGGACTCGACCATTGAGACTGCTTTTATTGTTCATTGCACTGATTTTCATGAATACATCGAGATAATTAATTAGATCGTCCGAACGAGATTCTCCCTGCCATTGAGGCTAGATTTGTCTGGAGACTTATACAGTCCAACTTGATTAGAATCAATTTGGGTTGACAAATGCAAATAAAGCTCAATCTAACCTTTGAAAGTTTGTCCTCGTTTACTCACACAAATGGAGCAACAAAAACCAAAAAGATTCCCAGTACTCATATCGCCTTTATTAATGAATTCGTCAGATAACTCCCTCGTGAACACTTTTTCAATATTTTTCCTTTTGGAAGTCAATCCACGTGGACCAAAATTCAATTGACAAATCCAGTCAAGTCCACAAGTCATGCCTATCAAGTCAAGTCAGTGGCAATGTCCACAAGTTCATAAATGAATGTCTTCTAATTGACTCTACAAACTTGGCATTTCTTTTTGGTCAAATCGTGAAATGAACACAAACAAACAGGAAAACAATCTTTCTAAGTTGAATTTATTTGTAAGTTCGTGCTATGGTTGGTGAGAGCTGGGTCAAATCGAATTCGAACGTTTAACTTTTTATCTTTTCCACAATAGATGGCGACATGAGCGTTAATGCTTTCAATTTTCAAACAAATAAATTATTTGAGCACTTAAAAGCATTAACTCGAATATTGGTTTGCTGTGTTTAATATACTTGATGAAGGCTCTCAATGAAAGGGCTCTCAATCAGCAATGTTAAGTTGAAACAATGTTTACGGTAAAATATCGAAATGAATAGACAATCGACTGCGCCTGACAATAGGCACTCTGTCGGTGGTAGTAATTGAACCAAAAAGGTAATGTGTCAATGCAAATGTGACTTATCCTAATGGCACCGAAGATTGATGCACTGGATGCATTTGTCTTGAATCAACTTGCATGCTACGCAAACAAACTCGATCTAATTGCAGTTGGCAATTTATCTTGCCGATGGTTTGGTGTCCGCTCGGTGAAGAGTTGTTTGCACACCGACTGGTTGAATTGGACTGATCGTGCCACACCAGAACACTTGGTTGCACTTGATTGCGATCAACCGAGTCTGTAATTGAATTAAATTGTCAAGTGGAGGCACTCGATTCGATGGCCAGTGGCCATTACCGCGGACAAGCAAATCATCGGGCGCACTTATCGTAGTCCGATCGAACCATATTATCGCGCATCTCAATCGGAATGTGCTCTGTTCGATTACTTTGCTGCACGGCACTTTCAATGTTTACCATTTAAACTGGCGCCAAGCAAAAAAGTATTTAAAGATGCTCTAGAAGTGCTTAATCCAAATGCATAAATCAAACCTGGTCAAAGGTAAAGCGACAAGTTGATTAGCTCAATACACTTTAGTCTTTGCCATTTAGTTTTAGTATTTACTGTTTAGTACTTGTTGTGGTTTACACTGACCGAGCTGACTGTCCCACCGAGAACTAATCACAGTCAAACTCGCTCTAATCAGTGGTAATCCTAATCTGAGCTAATTTTGTCACTTCATTCACGAGTTTAGGATTAGGAATTTTTAGAATAATTTCGAATTAAATAATTGATAAATCGTCACCAAAGATGGTTTGCTTTGATGGCAATCTAAATGGACTGCCAAAATGTAACAATCTCCCTAATGGCTGCAATTAGATTAGTGTTCTTTGTGCAGCGTTTGTGGTTAATTCCTCAAAAAGTCATCACTTGTCTGTCTGTAGCACTAATGCACGTGATGGTCGTGTCCAGTGACTGTGCACTGACTGTTTGCATAGGTGCAACGTCCAGTGATGAGCCCATACTCAGTATGGTGTACTGAGCAATGAACACTGATGTCATTCCACTAAACTCACTCGCACAACAGTCCAATCGACCAATGTGTGCGCGCTGCTATTTTAGTATCAGAGCGATATTTCGCACATTGATTGTACGCATCCGGAACGTACTCATTTGACATGTGCACCTTTATTGCCAATGCCTACACTTTTTAATTAGATTTGAAGTTTTTCCTTGAGCACACTCAAGTTGAATGGTTGAGCAGTCGAGCAGTGGCACTACTGCAAACATTCAAGTTCTCTTGTGCCATCTGATTATGTCAACCAATCACAGTCAGATGCAATTGATAGAGTCTGATTAGTTACAATGTTTCACAAATCATTCACTAAACAGGTGAGCAATGTCGCAATATGGTCGGTGTGGATAAATGTGAGATGATCGAAATAGTGTCGATCTGTCAAGTGATAGTGCCACAATTTACTTGATGCCATTGGTCAACTTGGCCGAGCCATCCAATAGACGATCACACTTACAATGCACACTATAGCACTAAAATATTTTTCCATTCACAATGTACCACAGAGCATTGCATATCTCTGTGATCATAATTAAGCTAATTTCGATAAGGCTGTGATGGATCATCTAGTCGACGATATCCAATTTGGCAGCTCAGAAATCGGCAGCAATGTTCAAATCAGATCATTTGCAATCGTGCCATTTATCAAAGCATCAAGCATGTCACGATGTTCAAGATGACATTTACCGGATTGATGGCTTTTTTGCGGCGACAAACAGGCGATAACCTACGCTTTCCTCTTGTTGAATCAATTTGGCCATTGAAACCATCGTCAAAGGATTGCGATCGTTTTTATCTCGATTATGTTTGACTGTTCACTTTATGATGTCTCGTCATAAAAAGATGCGATAATGGTGCACCGAGTCAATGCAAAGTCAGTACTGTTGTCAGTGGTGGTCATGTCTCACGATGATCTACTTAAAATTACGATCGATTTACTGTTTCCCACTTGCAGTTTAGCACTTTGTTATAACAGTAATATTACGTACACAAATTTCCCAGACACACCAAGGAAAGAACTACTGGTGTGGCATTTGTGTCATTTATAGGCCAATCAACCAATCACCGGAAAATGTTATCAAATAGATTTGTCTCGTCCAACAAGGTCAGATAATCAATTGCACTGGGGTGACTATTAACTGTTCGCTCTTCACTGACTGCATGCGATGGGCAGTGAAAAACGGTGCCTAATGAGTGCAAAAACTTATGTCTGTATCATTACGAGCTGACACATAAATCTGCAATGTAAAGCGGATAGTGGCTCTCAAGTGATATCACATCGATGTTTGTTCAGTGGGAGATCTATTGCCACCTGAGAATGCATTCGGACAGGAATTCATAAATAATTCAATTGGTCTCGCTTTTATTTCACATCCACTCAATGGCATTTGTTAAGATGGCCAGTGTCTAGCCAGGTGATATAGGTTGCCATTGTAAAATATTGTCTCGCAACAAAGATGATCACAGGCGATAATGCCGACATGGCCGACAGGCCCGAATGTTAATTACTGTTCGGCGCTACCGTTGAGCCAATCTGTTGCACTGTTTGCTATTTATAGTCAGCATCGATGATCATTTCTAAGCTGATCCAATTGGAGCCTGCCAGACTGGCAAACATGCCTGGTGTCGATGGGCAACTAATTAAGTTTGCATCACTCAGGTTGACTGACTTTAATTAATTTTCTTCTTAATTGGCTCGATTAATGTGTGACACAATATTGCAACTCATTCTGAACGATGCTGACTTGCACTGGTCACTGATTAATTGGTTCAATAATTGAAATTGAAAATAAAAATAGAAATGACCTGTGCGAAACACTTTCCCATAAGTTATTGAATCGATGCTTGAATAACGTGCAATTGAACGAATATATGTTTGCAACTCTAACTAAATTCGGGTTTGATATTATGACGAAAGCGAACTAGAAGGTAGATAAAAATTTCATGTGTTAATCAATTGAAATTTAAATTTCGAAATTATAATCAATTGCTCATGAGAGTGCATTTTATAGGGCAAGCATAAACTCAAATGCACTAATGAGTGACACAAGTGAATATCGCTTGGCACAGCTCAACAAATTGATCATTTTGACTAACGGTCACATGTGAGTGTATGAGCAAAAATGTGCCACTTGATGTGTTGTCACCCTTTGGCATCGATCGACATCTAAACATGTTCCTATCCTTGGTAACTCGTTCTATGAATTGGAATTAGTTATAATAATTTTAAAGTGAGCTCCAAGCAAAGAACAAAAGCAAGCAAGCAAACTTGAGTTGATTAACACATTGCAGCTTGTTGCCATGTTTGCCCATTAGTGCATTACTATAAGTATCCAATTTCGAACTGGTCCGGTTTAGTGTTTTGCACAGGCAAAGGTCGCTGAAGGTAAGTAGATTTGTTGGGCACATTTGCAAATATTGCCATCGAGATCAATCTTCGTGGTTTGGCTGAGCTTGTCGTCGATGAAATACACAACGGTCCTCTCAATAAATCAAACTATCAGTGTAACATTGTGCACTGACACACAACCTTTGACACTCTTCGTCTTAGTGTCCCAGCAATAAATCCTACCGAATGTGTCCGAATAGATGGTCGAATGAGTAAATTGTGGGCTCGGGTGGAGACGAACAAACAACAACAAAATTGATCATTGAGTAAAGATTAAATCTAGACGCAAAGAAAGAAGCGTCTTTTCTGTTCGTTCAGTCATAGTATTACAGTATCACATGATGTGTCCAGTATAGTTTCATCGGCAAATGTTTTGTTTGATTTGTTTGTTAGGTGAGATCATCTTTAAGTTCGCTGCGAGTTACCTTGTCTCAACTCATTGTCGACTGTTTTTACTGCTACTAAATGTAACTGCAAATTATCAGAGAAAAGGCAAATTTACCGAAACACAAAAGCGCGACACACGGATACATTTTTTCTTGCCTAGTCAATGCATAACTATGTCTGTTTGCCTGACCTGAGCAATTTGTCCAAAAAAAACAAATACAACATTTTCACAACAGTCTAATGCATACTGTGAGTGGCTTTGAGTCTAGGTAAAGTCGAGTCGGATACATCCATCATAGAGCAATCCTAGATCGAAGTGCCTCAAGCTAGATCTTTGCTTGTTTTGTGGGCTGTTGTAGTGTCGCCAAATAAGTTCGTTAGCGATGCACTAGACTGATCATAGAGTAAACCCATTTCAATTCATAATTATTTAGTACTTTTGACAATGCCCCAGCTTTCAAGTTTACTTGAACTTTGAAACATTGAAAAATCATTGTATAACGTTTAATTGTGCTTAGCTCATTTGACCGTCTAAATCTGCTTGAACCACTGAATAGTTTTGAATTTGACAATTTATTTATTTTGCTGCCGAATGATATCGCGATTAGTATCATGCCAAAAATATAGTGTGCACATTATCATGATGATCTTCGTAGTATGCATCGCTCGATGCCTCGTTCTTAACTTCTGCCCCCGTGGTGTGTTCTCGAATCGAAGCAAATATTGGACTCGAATGCGATCCTCGATTGGGCATAAACAGAGAGATGTGCAACAGACCAACAAACCAACTGTCCACTTGTTACTTTGAATTTAATGGCTTCATCGAGGCGAACAAGAAGAAAGCAAACTTGTGCTGCCACCGACAGTTTTTGAGATCAAACTTTGGATAGAAGTTACCGTGCGAGAGAAAGACTGACGCAATGAAAGTTTGCTGTTAGTTTGATAGTTCCCGGCTGGCTACTGACCACTGTCTCTGCACTGGTCACAGGCTCTCTCTTTTGGCGTCACTTTCCGTCCAGGTATCCATAAGTCGCCGGTGTTCACTCAATCTGTCCACTTGCTATATAAAGTGCATTCGCGCCAAATCGGGACTCACACTCAACTCAACAAGCACACACTCTGTACCAAGCTAACACAGTCCATCAAGTTAACGAAGATGATTCAAGTAAGATTGCACCTAAAGTAACAAGTTGTAAATTTGTTTCTTTCTTTGCAGACAAAATTGTTCGCATTCTGCAGTTTGCTTATAGTCCAATTCGTGGCTGCCTCTAAGTACGGCTCATCTGCAAACAATGAAGCTATGTATCAACTTGGTTCTGGAGGTGCTCCTGAAAACTCGGCAATCGATTTTAGCAGTATCTTAAACCTTCCGGAATTTACGCAGTCAGGCCCCTCTTATCAGTCTGCCGGTGGAGCGAGTGTGCCAGCTGCCATTCAAACCAAGCGCACAGTAGAAGTTAAACCTG
Source organism: Rhizoglyphus robini (assembly GCA_023373905.1). Classification (NCBI taxonomy): domain Eukaryota; kingdom Metazoa; phylum Arthropoda; class Arachnida; order Sarcoptiformes; family Acaridae; genus Rhizoglyphus; species Rhizoglyphus robini. The sequence goes on along the minus strand of JAKIJQ010000001.1, from coordinate 2,577,162 downwards.
TGAACATTCCCCAAGAGCCAGTGGAACCACATATTGTGGATGTTGAAGCAACTTACCAGCCTGTGCATGTCATTTTTCGATCCTCCTCGAGTCCAGTGATGGTTCAACAGATCCATACTCCGGCACAGCCGTCCCAGGTAGAACCAACGCAGTCTGAAGACGAGCCACACCGAGTGCAACACCAAGTTCTCCGTCCAGTAATCCAAGAGGTGCGTGAAATCATTCAACCTTATCGCCGAGTGCTTCAAGAAGTTCGCCCAGTCTTAGAAGAAGTTCGCACTGTGGTTGCGAAAGCTGAAGGTTCAGGACGAGTGGTGGGTTCCAATGGTGCAGAAGGTGTAGTACTTGCTAATGGAGGCAACGGTGGTGCAAATACAGCTGGTGCTGCGGCGGGCTATGGTCAAGCTAGACTGGCCACTGCTGGTTACGCTAGTGCCGCTGCATCGGTACCAGCTCCAAGTTACAGCCGAGGCAGACGGTCAAGTGCAGTGCGAGCAATTCAGCGCAAAAGTTACAATCGACGAGCGATAGTCGACAAGCGACAACAATTGTACTCTTCCTCTGCTTGAGCAAGTTCAGAAATATTCACTTGATGTAAATACTCCGCCAAAGCCAAAGTCTACTACTTTTTTGATACCTTACCTACCGACTACTCCATTTTTAGAAAATACTTCAATTGTATCGTCGCTCCTACTTTGTAATTCACATATAACCAAATATTAAAAGACAAAAATTTTAATTGTGAATGACTAAATAGACAAAATGCATTGAGTGCATTGAGTATCAGGCACAAATGGCCATAACACTGATCATTTCTTTTTGGTCTTCGAGTCTTCAATCTGAGAAGAAGGAGTAGAAGAGGCGTGCGAATCTACTCCCCCAATCGAGCTTCCGGTGGAACTAGCTCCATTGATAGAGCTGCCAGGAGATAAGGACAAGCCTTTGCCCGTTTCTGGGCCAGAAGGCTTCACCATGGCAGGCCCACTGTTGCTGTTGCTTTTCTCTTTATCCGTCTTGCTGAAAGGGCTTGGCAAAGCCGGCAACGCTGGCAAAGCAGGTCCATTTAGTGGCTTGCTGTCTTGTTTGACGCTTTTTTCGGAATCACTAGGCTTTTTCGGTGGTTCAATATTAATCTTTACATCCTTGTTCGAGTCAAAAGGAACAGTTGGTACGATAGCCTTGACAGTCTTTACCTCTTTGTTCGAGTCAAGAGGGACAACTGAGCCGGCAGCCTTGCTAACTCCGCTCGAAGTAGCCGAAGAATCTATTTTCGATATATTCGAAGCGGATTCAGAATCCTCAGTCTTGCTTTCCGAAACTTTCTTGTCATCGCCAATTTTGCTTGTAGCCGTGTTTTCGGTTAGATCTGGCGTGTCGTTTTCCTACAAAATGAAAAATTTGAAAAACTGAGATTGCACAGCACCACAGCAAATACTCACAGTGGTCACGAATCGGCCAATTAAACAGCCAATTATTTTTGTGGTGAGACGAGGGCCCAGAAGAAAAACCAAAATGTTGAGCACGACAGCGGCCAATTTGTGTTTCCATTGGCCAAATGTGGTTGGCTCTAAGCCAACTTCCATCATAGAGGAATAAACTGACATTGCCGGAGAAATGAGCAAAGGGTTCTCTTTAAAGTGAGTCATGTACGACTGCACGAAGAGAGGCTCGATATTCTGTATGGTGATGCCGTCGCCACCGTACTCTACAGATAAAATTTCTGACAAGGTACTGATAAACGACTTGCCTTAGAATGAAATAAGTGAGCACATTTAGTCACATAACACTGAAGACTTACTGGCAGAAAAGGTGGAAAAGTACGGAAATTCAAAACGGCCGCACTGAGAGGAATAGTTGATAATGACACCTCGTTTCATTTCCACCATTTTGGGCAAGACCATTTCGATTAGCAGCACTGGAGCCACCACATAGACATTGATCAAATCGCTGTTAAAGCCTAGTGGATAATCGGTGAACTTTTTGGGGGGAAACGAAATTCCCAAGCAGTTGACCAGTGCCACGATAGATGACACACTGCTCAATGCATTCTTCACCGTATCCACTGATTCTGGACTACTGAAGTCGGCATGCACCAGCTTGACCTGTAGGGAGTCGCCTTGAGTGACCAACAAGAAATTGCTTAAGTAATTACCTCCTTGAGTTTGTACTTGTCTTTGTACTCGGTTTCCAGTTTTTTCAATTTATCAGCGTTTTTAGAGATTAGCACCAAATTAAATCCCATTGAGGCAAATTCACGTGTATACTCGGTGCCGATAGGGCCAGTAGCACCCAAGATCACAGCGTATTCGCCTTTGCTAGAAGTCCATTTTACGCCACAACCAATTTTGCGGCCATAGTTTGAGAGGAGCAAATTCAATAAAAATAAGAGCAACTTGATTGTGATAATCAAAGTAAACAAAAACCCCATAAATCCCAAAAACGTCATCTTGCTAGGAATATGGCCAATTGCAATCACAAATGAAAAAAATAGACTCGTCGGTAAAATGACAGAGCGCTTACGAACCGAAGCTTAAAGTGATGAACAATTCGAAGTTCGATCAAACCCAAGCCAAAGGAATTCGATTGGTAGTCATACAGCGTTCAAAATGTTGACACGTACACAAACTTGTTCCCAAAATGAAATACTTCTTCATTTAATCATCATCATTATATTATCAAATGTTAGGCCGATCCTGTTGTTTATTGATTTCCGCATTTAGCAATATACTGGAAATGCTTACCAATTGATTATAGAACAAAAAGTGTAGTGAGTGTGTAGTGAGATTGTGCTGTAATTTTAAGTGAAACAGCTATAGACAGAACACAATGGTCCCAGATGAGTTATATTTGCATCTGTAACCGAGATTATTGTCGTATTCAATTATATTTTAAATTTTTAAATAGGCAAATTGTTTTGGTCAGACTTTATTGAGTATGTGCAACAGTAAACACGATTATGTACACACGATTCCAAATCGAAGTAGAACCACCTAATCAGCACGACGGGGGTAATATTTCAGAGGGAAAGACTTGCCTTTGGAATGGCTTTAGTTCCAAGTGCTAAATTGTAATAATTTAACCAATTATCAATTGGCATAATTCAATAATTCAAGTGTAAAAACTAGCTCTTAAGATCGCTTGCAGTAAGTCAGGCAACAGGTAAGTGACATCAGTCGAAGTCTTTAACAAATAGAACGATGAGTGAGGCGCAGAGAAATAAATTAGTATGAAATGAAAGTTATTGCTGAAGAAACTGCTGCAAATAACCGGGTTCGAATGCAAGTTAATAGCCAGTCAGACGAGGTTATTTGAATCAAGGCACACTGAAACACGTTGGGTTTGTGGCCTAAGAATGCAGTAGGTCCAAATAGAACACCGACATCTTCAAAGTTGGCTATACATCAGCAGATGCCCTCTCATACAAACTTGTAACCAAAGAAAACTAAGTTTCGTCCAAAAACTAGAGCAGATCTTGCAAAGAGAAACGTCATTGGACAGGTATTGGCTATCGAGAAAACAAATATGATTCGCGATAGGTTCGATCGTTCGGCTAAGTTCGCGACAGTTAATTTCGCGCTGGAAAATTTCGCAATTAAATTCTTTCCTAAATAGCTTTTGGTAGAATGTGGCAAACTGGCTTGAAGAATTGTTTCAATTAGACATTTGCTGTAGTAATTTCTGTTGCGAGATAGCCATCTGAGAAGCTTTACAGTCAATCGAGCTCTTATCATGGTCTGCAAACGTAACGTCATATTGGGACAGAAATTGCATCAACTCGTTCTCATCACGAAAACACATTTCTTTGTATAGAAAAGTCATCGGAATCGATGGTCGATATCTAATGTAATATAGATAGGTCTTAGTGGTTAAGTCAAAAAAGTAAGGGAATAAAGTCAAATTAGTTTGATTAAAATAATGGTCTTAATTCTTCTTGATATTCCGTGGTTCACCTTACTTACCTGAGACCTTGGATTATACGGAATAGCTAAAAAACAAAAACAAAAACACAAATATACATACGACTTAAAGATTGTCATTAAGGCACAGGATCGTTCTCTCTCAATGAACCAGTCCATTACATATGCAGACATTTTTGGTGAGATCGAATATAGTTGAAATAAGCGGCGATAAAACTTAAGCGACCACGCATTTCGAACGCGTAATGCATGCGATATTACCTCGTCTTGTGTATCCTCTTTACTTAAACTATGCAAGACATTTTGGAGATCTACAAAATTCAATAAATTAATGATTATATCATAGTTCGTTAGTGACATTCACTTACCACTCTCATTTTTAGCAAAAATATGGTACAGAATGAGGTAGCCAGTAAACTCACATCGATTAGGACAGTCACCGACTTCTTCCTCGCAGTACAAAGCCTTAAGTTGACTTTGACACTGATTGAATTCACACGTGTCTCCTTTTTCGAGTGCAATTCGTGCATGAGTTTCGTAAACTTCGACCGTGAATGAGTTTCTAATACACTGTACAGTGATGTCTTGCCTTATTGATTTCATCTGATCACATACATAGTTATAGTCGTGAGCATCTATCCATTTATGCTTGACCAATTGAAGTGATTTCCGCAAAACATCAATAGGACGAACAGTGGAAGGATCGGGTGCAGAAGTAAGTCTAAGATAGCGCTTCTCCAAATTGGTACATGTTCCAATGATGGCACCAATCGAACTTAGATCAAATTCCGTGCCATCATCGATCATAAAAGCGCTACTAAAACTATTACGAATGGAATTAGATTTAAAACCAAACCCTTTACTACTAGTATTATTGGTAGCATTCGAGTTTTGATGGTATTCTTCAAATCGAGCTTTACGTTGGGCAACTTTTTCTTCACTGAATATGTCGGACTTTTTCGTTGAGTTTTGGCTGTTATTCAAAGTAATTTCAAACTTTTTATTCTTTTTATTTGCTCTTCGTCCTCGTTTTTTCTTCTTTATATTTTGAATATTCTTGCTTAATTGCTTAGGTTCGTCAAAAGAAAGTGGAATAAATTCATCATCTTCATCTTCTCGACTAAAAATGTCAGTTGCAAGTTATTAAGCACAATTACAAGTAAAATATAACTTACCACTTTTTTCTTTTCTTTTTTGATTTATCGTCATGATCATAAAATCGTTTCCCATAAGCCTTTAAGTTAGTATCGGAATCTGAAGAATCGGAAAAACTCCCTGAAGAATAAGAATGAGAACCCTTTCCAGGGCTAACTTGATTGACTTTAGCCTTATATGATAAATTCTTACTAATTTCAAGTGATCTGAAAGAGGAAGACTTTGATTGAGGCGGTGAATGATTAACGTTGTTATTAGTATTAGGTAAAGATTTGTTGTCGTTAGAAGACAAAGATTTGGTAAGAACCGGAAGCGGTTCTTTCTTCCAATCTTTCGTGTACATTGTACCATCGTTCAAAGCTTTTGTAATTTTGCCTTTCAACATAATCTCGATTCGGTCTTTGTCAAGCTCCTCATTAGAAATGGCAAAAGCGCGCGTGACATAATCATGAAGTTCAGGTGGCCACTGTTGTCCATTTTGGGTTTTTCCAATGTTTGAATTACATTCTACTCCCTGTTGTTCATTGCTACTAGAATTATCACTATTTGTCCTAATTGTGGCCGTGACAGTTTCACTGGCTGAATTATCATAAGATTTTTCTGTACCTTGTGACTTGTTATTGGCAGAACTAAAAGCAGGCAACGAAGGTTTGTCAAAACTAGTTTTTGGTTGCTGTTTTTGTTGAAGTTTAAAACGAATAATTCCGTTGTTGGATTGGGTCGTAACTGATGGTGTTGGCGGTATTGGAGGTTGAAAGTTACTATGATGAGAATTTAGAGGACTATATGAACTAAGATTTGAAGACCCATTCAAAGTATTTGATTTGGGCGGTGGTGGCGGTGGAGGAATTGGCCCTTGATTTTGAGGCGTTGAAGGGTATGGCGACCATTGGTTTTGGGGGGGATGTCCTGTGGGTTGTTGATAAAAATTGTTTGGGTAATTGTAGTAAGGAGGACTAAAAATAAAAATAATAACTTTTCTGTTTTTAAATGCAAAAAATACTTACTTATTATAAGTGTTTGGCCAATATTGGTTGTAATAATTGTAATCTGCTGAAATTGGAGAACTACCTTGAACACGAGCCAAAGATTCTCGTGCTTTTGCCCAAGCTTCAGGCTCCATTTGTGAGTTTTAATTTATTTTAAAGTTTATTTCAAAATACTAACTTGCAAAACGAATAATCAAACCTAAAATGTGCAAAAATTAGTTATTTTGAAAGTTAAAATTAATGTAAAACTATACCTTTAACGGGCCAACAAAGAAGACAAATAGAATTTCAATAGTCTTGCTAAAAAGCACAGTAGGAAGCAATACGAATGATGAATCCGAAAAGAGGTCGAGTTGCCCGAATGCTGTCGATGCGTAATAAACACAAAATGAGCCAGCCGAGTGCAGTTCACACAAGAACAGTGGCGTCAGACTTACTCCACTGCACAAAGCAAATATGGCATATATGAATGGACCTTGTGTAGTGTTTCAATACAAATGAACGTTCGCGAATTAATTTTCTGAATACCAAGATCATAATATTCACAATAGTGTTATTCACAAACAAAGTTATAAAGTGACAACAAAACAATCACTCCTTTCAATAATTTGACAGTCACATTTGACCTTTTATTTGGTCCATCATTTGGAGTTGTTTTAGGGCCAAACTTGGTAGAACCAAGTGTTTTCTTATTTTTACTTTCAATTGAATTGCAAAAGTTTTCTTTGTGAGATGTTCTTTTACGATACGGTGATTTTGCTCTTTTATCTAAACCATCTTTTGATGGAAAATTTATCGCTTTTGATTCGTTACATGGTCCATCATATTTGTGATTATTACAACCGTTGGAATTGCTTAAGTTATCTAAAGCAGTCATTATATGGAACGAGCAACTCCAGTAATGCAAGGACACTAAGAAATAAAACTTCATTGCTGACCAAGGAAAGTAAATAGCGCTATATAACAAATGATTCTCACTTCGCGCACTTCGACAAATGCCACTTAATCAAATGTAAATAGAGTGACAAGTTCGGATTCGAGTGCACCAACTACCAATTGTTCAACTGCAATTATACCGAGATATTGCTGTGAAATGGTCCAATGTGACAGGCTAATTTGATATGTTCACAACTTTTGCTTAGTCTGCACCGAATGTTCCAAGGCAGAATTGAAGGGAGCACTACTCACTTGTCAGTGCTCAGTGCACAGCACCTCCTCGCGCCAATGACGCCACATGCTCGACGACTTTTATTTGCCATTGACAGACCGACCCGACTTGTATGTGCCTGCAACTAACTAACCTCAACATATGGCAATCCTTTCGAAGTGAAGAGAATTTTGCTTGCTTGCATCCTCGCATTGAAACCATCGATGCAGCACTGTGCCTTTCGCGTTTATTTGTGGATACTCTTCAAACTTCAAACAGTATGAACGTGAGCGCCAATATTGAATGAAGTGCTGATAGTAAGCAGCAATAAGCTCACAAAGTTGTACTACAAACCACTACAGACTTTGAGACAGACCTGTGGTTTTCTAGAAGTTTCTCGTAGCACCACACCACAACCCATCATCGATGTGTCTCGGTGGCATGTGCTCGTCACACTGATAGACTTCGAGGTCTCTTTCGGCAAGTAATCATTGGAATGCGCATTGCTTTCCTATTAGCTCTTTACTCTCTTTCTGTTTGCTCTACCCACACGATATATATTTTCTCTGCCAATTATTGCAACGATCTTCACATTGAAAATTTGAGCACACTAATAATTTATTGAATTTACTATTATACAGACTCTCCACTATTACCAGAAGTATTTGGAGTGATTCAATTTCAGCTGTATTTATTTTGCAATTTGTTTATGCGATCACAGCACGCATTTGGCCTTTCGAGTGTTCTCTTATATGCTCGATCATTTTCGTCATTTTCTCTCTTTTCCACTGCACAGTTGCCAATAGTCGTGTACGACAGCTCTTTGTTACAAGTTATAACGCTTGATAGCAAATTTGTTTAAACCTCAACACATGCAGTACGCCAACCTAATTTGATTGAATCCATTGAAATCAGCAAGTGACTTCATTACCTTCTTGGAGGATTGCACACCAATTTATTATATTGTGATCTCTTGCACCAAGCCATATCCTCCTTACTACCACCTCATCTTCTGGCAAATTCTATCTTTGCCTCCCATTCTGTCAATTACTTTCTCTTCTATATATTTCTTTATTACTGAGGCGTAATAACAAGATTTTCTATAAAACATGAGCCATCCCGCTCGAGAGTCTTTTAGACAATTCAACAACTTAGACCCGCAAGCTCGTTTAGAGGAATTTCATAAACGTTTTGATCGATTGAAGTCGGAATTTCAAAATTCACAAAGACCAATGTTCGAATCTGCCAATCGCCCTCTTTTTAATGATCATTCATGGAAAAATTCAAATGAGGTATGCGATTTTTTTAATTTTTAAGCATAATCTTATTTTGATCTTTTCAGAATACTACATCAGCTAATGGACATGTTCCAGTTGAGAAAACCATCCCAATTCAAGTTCAACACGAACGTTCTAGAAGTGAACCAGTGGATAGTTTTAATGTTAATCAAACATCAGGCAGTGTTCCTAGCAATACAGTGAACGACCGTATGCACTTTCAAGATTCGACGCATTTTAAGCCAGAAAATTCCTTTTTTCAACCAAAATTTCAGCATCCTTTTGCTGAAAATGAAGCAACTACTGAAATTGGTGGCGAACCACGCGTTCATCATATTCCGATTCAAGTAGAATCTCGAAACTCAACTTCTACGCCTATGTCAAAGCCAGTTCCAACAAATCAACAAGCGAATTCCGGCAATGTGCCTAGTCAAAGTGCACCTAACCAAGCGAACTTAAATTACCCAACCCAACCATCTTTTACTACTTCATTTACTAGTGATACTATTTCTAAACCAGGTCGAGTCATTGAAGTTCCTGTTCAAATCGCAAAATCTTCGTCCACACCAGCTACATCTAAGAAAAATGAAGACCTTTTTCAAAAATCGAACTCTAATATCAACAAAAACACTGCTTCTAATATAAATGAATCTTCCTCTGATCCCGCGATAGCTGATCCAAACAAAGTATATCCAATGGGCTATGAGCCCCTTCCGAACAATAATCAAACTGAAAAATCAGCTAGTGAAAATGCTAACAAAAAGGAAACTCCTTTTGATTATGTAAAGGAAATTTTGGATGACTTGAAAAATTATGAAGCACAAGTACACGAATTCAATGGAAATAGTTCTAATGCTAAAGGATATCGATTTTTAGATGAAATGTTAACTTTATGCATATTGCGTTTGGATTGCATCAACATTGATGGAAATGATGAGCTTCGTAAGTATAGAAAATCTGCTATTAACGAAGTGAATCGAGTTGCTGCAATTCTTGATGCTAAAATTTCAAAATCAAGCAATAAAGATGATTCTAAGGAACCAGATGAGACACAATGTATTGAAAATGGGGAAGAAAAAGTTACTATCTCTGATTTGAAATCCGAGGAACCAAAAGATAAGAAAGAGGCAAAAAAACTAGAAAAAGCAAAAGCGAAAAAAGAAAAAGAAGAGAAGGAGAAGGCTAAGAAGGAATCTGGCGATAAGAAGGAAGGAAGGCGTATCATCTTGTTCCGAGGCAAAAATAAGAACAAGGCCAATCAAAGCACAAACTCTTCAAGTACAGGTAACGAAGTTAACGACACGTCTGCCATGGATGTTGACCCGAATAACAACGACCTTAAGGATGATTCCACTCAATCGACCAGTGACCAGAATTCCGAAGTGGCAAGTACCTCAAGCGGTTCTACTTTGCAGGGCAAAGAAACTGCTGTTTAGTACCTCAACTAGTTACAATCCAAAGCATTGTCATTCTCCATTTCATCTCATAATAATTGAGTCATAATAAACTTGCCCACTTTGATATAAACTTTTCAGCAAAATGAATTATATTAAATTTTAACTTTTCACTTATCGATTATAATCGTAATTTAAATTATCTCTGATTGAATTGAACTCGTGTTTATTTTTAGTCTATGCTATTTCTGACGCGATTTTATTCACAATATGTTTTCGTCCAATTGCAAATGTATCTGCCGACGAATCCATTTCTCTTCTGTTGATGACTCACCGATGACTCTTTGTCTCTTTGAAATGCATAGTAAATAGTAAACATTAAAACATGTTTATGTTGTGATGTGTTATTGCACTATATTTTGGCATTGATGTATCTTTTGATTGACAAATAAAACAAACCAATTTGCTACACTTGTGTCGTCACTTGTAAGTTAAGTTGTAACACATGAGCATATATTTGTTCATCTCGCCGGAAATGGTCATCATTAGTGCTGCCTACGTGTTTGTCAAATTGGCCTTGAAGCAATAGAACTTTCAAATTGTAGGCTGATTGAAGGCTATCCATTTGTTATGCAATGTAATCGATCATTTAAAAGCATAAAAAAGAATTTCCGTCGAGCCGGATTTGAACCAGCGACCTAAGGATAGCTATTCATCGTCTACAGTCCTCCGCTCTACCAACTGAGCTATCGACGGTTACTTGTTACAAGTTTTACCAATCAACCATTATATAGTCGATTGACAGAACCATTTTCAAAATATAGTATTAATACAATATCTTATATCTTAAAAGCAAAAAACAATACTACTAGAAGAATAAAACCAAATTTATTGTAGATAAATCTAAATAGATCATCAATAAAAAAACGTAGATTATGTCAAATATTAGATAAGATACTTTTTTATGTTGAGTGGTATGAATAACATGCAATATTGGTTTAAATTAGCCATGTGCTAAAATACAAATGAAGATTGAATACACTCTAAATAAGATTAATAATAATTGTGCCAAAATATACTTCCAAGTTATATTAATATCGATAATAAAATAAGATAATTTGCTGCGGCCAAAATATCATGCTTCAAAATGCAAAGCGCCGACGTTTAAAGCCCTAATAAAAACATTTAAATTAATCCCAAAGTAAATTTCATTCAATCACATACCGAATTAATCTTGTTGGGGCTTTTATTTCCAGCATTTTCAACCAGGCCAAATCGGTCCTGTCGTTTTTGAATGTTCTCATTTAGTTTTGGAGTGGATTGATGTTTGTAACCATTATTATTGTTTACACTTCCAACAGCTCCGAATCGTTCCTTGCGCTTTTCAACTCGTTCCTTTTCATCGATGGTTTTAGCTTTTTTTGAAACAACTTCCCCAAAACGTTGCATTCGTTGTTTGAGTTTATCATTTTCGGTTATTGCTACTGGCTAAAATAATATAACAAATGTTAAAACAATAACTTTAAACATTAAATAAATTATCAATTACCGACAAGGAAGACTCGCCAAATCGTTCAGCACGATTTAGTACTTTTGGATCAGCAAACTTAAGTTGTCGCATTTGTTTTCGTTCATTCAACGAAAGAATTGTCTTAGAACCTGCTAGTTGCTTCAGTGAAGATACAGGTTTAGTTGTGGTATTATCTGATTGGCTGTTAACAGTTTCGTTTGAGTTGTTTGCCTTTGCAATCGGACTTGCAATCATTGCTTTGATCTGAACTTGATTGGAAACATCCTTGCTAATAATGTTTGATGTATCAATACTTGCTTCACTCAAAAGCAATTCTTCGTTGTGTATCAAGGATTCGTCCGGTTTACTAAAGCTCCCATCATCTTCGCCTAAGATTGCATCTTCATCAATCTCCTTCTCAATCAATTTGGAGCTCTTTTCTACTGAGCCAGAATTAGTGGGGTCATTCAACATAGCCGATTCTAGCCGTTGAATCAATTCGCTTTTATTGCCAACAATAGAAAGGCCACGTGTCTTGAGAAGTTGTTTCAGATCAGCAACCTAAGAACAAAAAATGTCAAATAAATAAACTAAAATATGCATAAGAACTAACCTTAAGTGAGTTTAAGCTAGAAATGTCCATGGTGATATTTGTTGAAAAATAATTCTGGCTTGAGAATCTTTAGTATGAAAAAACACTGAAAATGTCTAATTACAACTTTCAATTTCGAGAAATGCGAGGGACAAAAATAAACACTCAAATTGATGCATTGAAGTAGCGGGGTCGATCACCGACAACGTACAAGGCTTGTACTACAAGCCGCAAGATTGTAACAAGCGGCGTTTGTGAAACGCAGTGTTTTGCAATAATTGCTTTTTCCTACAAAAATTTTGCGCCGTTTTTACTTGAAATCAGTGAATTTCTTTACTGTTCCTTTGATTCACCTTATTAATGGAAGACAAAAAGAAAATTTTTCTCGAAGTTGATCGAGATTTGAGGAGAATTGCAAGTGATGTTTCAATTTATTTGCCTCTATGCCCATATGGAACGAAATGTTATCGTAAGAATTTGCAGCATTTCCAAGAATATCGTCATGAACAAACTGCCACCCATTCTGATTCGGTAACAAATTCTGAGGAAGCAACAAATTCGCAACAATCAAAGAAAACTCCAAAGAAATGTTTATTACCTTTTACAAAAAGTGAAGATTTGTCCATTTTACAAATTATTAATTTTGTATTCTCTTTAATAGATAATTCTATAACAAGCTATTTTAAGCCTAGAACAAGCCTGGAGAACAATTTGGAATGTGATAAGCTAAAATTGGAAAAGAAAGAGAAGGTTTGTTTTGAGATGAATAAAAAACCTCAGTGTTCAATTGAACCGGACAATGATCATGAGTCTAAAAGAATTGGAAAAGACAAATGTGATATAGAGACTATTGGTACTAAAAGAAAATTTAAGGTATTTATTTGACTGTTTTTGATCAGTTCACTTCACTTTTATATTATAGGAAAGCAATGGCGATGATGTTAGAAAATTAATCAAATCTAAAGAAACTAGCAGTACTGATCTGGAAGGATTTAATGATTTGAATAAGTTGATGCCAAATTTAGATAAAATATTAGCTGAATCCGATAATTTTAAAAATGCTGCTCCTTTGGACATTCCAAGTTCATCATCCGAACCTTCTAAAACTTTTAAACAAGAAATACAACCAAAAGTTCTGAGTCCAAATGAACTGAAAGAACTTGTTCAAAGAATTTTTCTTGTTGAAATGCCAGAAAGTTTTTTCTTATTTTGGGATTTTTGTAAAGAAATATCACCTAAAAATCCTCGAAGTAATTATATTCTTAATTTAATCGTTTGCTGTTGAATTACCCATTTTTTATTAAATAGATGCATTGATTGATACCCTTGGATTTAAATTAGTTGGCCCATTTGATGTACTAAGTGGACAAATTGGAGAATCTAATATCAACGAAGACCATGATTCTATCTTGACTCATTGGAGATTCTTTTACGATCCTCCTGAATTGCAAACATTTGCAGTTATTGATCCGGATACTTCAATTTCATTTGAGTTTAGTTTATGCTACCATCTCGGTTATTTTCGCGATATACCACAAGAAGACTCGCCGGTAGTTGTATCTAACGATTCTGAAAACTCTTGTCAAATTAATGGTTTGGCTGATAATATATTCTCTGCATTTTGGAGAGAATTGTCAAAGCGTAAATCCAAATGTAAAGATATAAGAAAATTGAAATTATTTGAAAACAAACTAAAATCATTTGCTGATAAACATAATATTGAATTAGATGCGGACTCAAAATTGAAGCAACGTAAAAAGAAGGTTAATGCACCTACTTTTCACAAATTTGGTATTGTTGTCGATGTTGTCGATGATGTAGGGTACCGAGAATTACCAGAAACTGACGAGAACATAAAGAAATTTTTTAAAAAGATTACCAACCTAGACAACGACGAACAACGAAGAAAGTGTGCTTCGATGAGCGAAATTCGTCGCATTATGACATTAATCAATTATGCAAACGATGAAAAGGATTTCGGTATGGCTCTAGAATTTGGTCTTGACCTTTTCTGCACAGGTCATCCATTTTTTCATCGATCATCCCAACACTTGCTTTCACAAGCTTACCAACTGCTAGAACGAGATGCTTTTAGTAGAATTATCACCGCTCATCTAGACAACCGAAAGAAAGGAAATCAACTTTCAGTAGTATAGTATTTTATTTGATATTAGGACAAATAATTATGATTATGACATCTACAGTTTATGAATTAATTTATGAAGATGGCTCTAATAAAAAAGATAAGAGTAATTTTTATCTTGTGTATATTATTTAGGCCGAAAGGACTTTGCTTTGCCACTTAACTTCTTGCCACTTTTGCTTTTAGCCTTTCGCTTCGAGGCTGACTTTGATGATTTCCCCGAGTACTGGCCACTTTCACTCAAGACCTTTTTTTCTATTGATTCCTATAGAGTTGACAATTGAAAATTTAATGGGAATATAAAATAGTCTAGAATACATACTTTAGAATTTCGAATGAACCACAGCATATAGAAAAGAAGAGCGGTAAATAGAAGACAAATGACAATCAGGGCCACCAAAAAGAGAGGAGAAACTTTAAGTAACTCATTTAGAGTCATGTTGTTATTTTGTTGCGCTAAGCAAGAAATTAAAAGTTGAAATGACACAAAAATTTATATGTTCGCCATTGAATATTGTTATTTATCGAATGACTATTAATTACAATAAATTATGGCTTTCTAATTGTCATTTTTAAAAGACTCATCTTGGGTAATAGGAATCGAATTAGACTGTAATTTCAAGAATTCGTACAATACAGTAGTGATGGAGTAGTAGATAAAAGTGTATACTACGATAAAAACTGCAACGAATCCAGTGACGTAGAATTTAATCGTTTTAAATACAGTCTTTGATTTGCCAGTAATTGTCTGAAAACTAACATTAAATAATTAGCACATTAATACTAATAAAGTTGTTTCATACCTTATGGATCTACTGCGATCAGAGTAAAGTAATTTGCGGTTTGCAAACGAATATTGGAATTCGTTGAAATGACTAGGTAACAATTGAGAAGGTTTCATCATATGGAAATAGTTTAAACGATTATTTTGCATTGCAGAATAACCAGGCTGAACAAGCAGCCGAAAAAAGAAAGAAGGCAATTTACGATTGAATGACATCGTTAAAGAAATAATAAATTGCAAATTAGACTTGCATTAGATGAAATAAAATTATAAAATCAGGCCCAAATCGAGAAGCATAATGAGCAAACAGCAAATGAAATAGAAATTTACTTAACCGAGGAAACAAATGTTTGTTTTTATGAGTTGACTACTTAACCAATGACAGGTGTCTGAAACTAGATGGCAGTAGTGTTACATTAGTAGAACGTCTAAATTCGAATTTAATTTAAGTCCAAATTTGGAATTTAAATTGAAAATTTGATAAATTATTCACTCATTAATAATATAATTGCAAAACGTATAAAAATAATTATTTGCAGTAGACCAAAATAACAAATGAACCCAAGTTTTGCTAAAATATATTTAATCAGATATTAATTATTATAAGTCAAGGATTTGCATTGATTCAATTAAGGCTGTTTTCAAAAGCAATTGTACCTTTAAGAATGTCACGAATTTTTTTCAATTCAGCAAGAGAAATGAGTACATTTTCCACATCTGGGTCACTTTCGTTTTGTGAAGAACTCTTATTGCGCAAATTTACAAATGATTGAATAATCTCCAAATTTTTGCTCATATAGCGAGCACAAAAGTCTATCTTAAATCTTAGGCGTTCCACTTCTTGAGCATTCTGGCAACAAATGCCTTTGTTTTTATCTTGGTCGCTACTAGGAGATTTGTTCACTTTTTCTTCAATCCATTCAAAAGACATGTTTTTCATTTCGTTTACTTTAGGTTTAGCTGAACCAGTGGAAATGGTGAGTGATTTAGGACGACCTTTTGTTGCGCCTTGTGTTGGTGAAAGTGGAAATAATTGATTTGCTTTTTGAACTTTCACAGCGTTTGGATTTGGCAATACCAAAGTAGAATGTTCAACTGGTGCCGGATAATTCTAAAATAAAATAGATCAAATAGATTAAAAAACTACCTTTCCTAAGTTTCAATTACCAAAGGATCACGAAGATGCAAAGCAAGATGAATCACATAGTGTACATCACAAACTGAAGGATATCTCATCAAGTGATTGAGGCAATTGGAATAATCACATGGAAGAAGAATTTTACTGATTACTAATAGCATCGCGGTAAAGATGTAATCACAGAGGCCAAAACCATTTGCAAAAATAGCGTCCCATAAAACGAGCAAATCTTGCATCTGGAATTCTCGTATAAACAATAAACGCATCCACCTGATGCCATAGATTTGAGGAGCTATTCTCAACTCTTTCAAATGATGATACAACTTTTCATCGCATCTACGTAATATTTGTTCGTTAATCATTTTAAGTTTTACTCCAATCTTTGAATAACAATTGAAATCGATGTCATTTGAAAAAGGCTCCATGTTTATGTATTCGTTTTTCTGAAAGAATAAATAAGAATAAAACAAACTTCAGTCATTCACAACTAAATTACTTACCTTGACAACTTTAACAGAATTGTTATCATACCAAGACTCTATCCGTTCCATCACGTGCATAAACAAAAAGTATGAATCATGTTCCAAATAATTTGCGTCTAGAAGCTCTTTGATTTCTTCCCTATAATGAATAAAACATGTACATTGACAGAATACCTAATGCCTAATACTAACTCTACAAGTCCATTTTCTTGAGCAAATAAATATGACTGATGATCGCAATGAATGACAAATATGAGTGGGGCTAAGATTTCATGCATTCCCTATGAAAGCAAATGATGGCAAAGCATAAAATAGAAGGATGTGATCAAAATGGAAAGTACCTGTTTGTATTCGAGATGGGAGAACTCCCGAGCATAGTTAAACAAAATGTTAACCATGATAGATTGAATTTTATCGCTTTGAAAGAATATGATATCAGGAAAAGCTCGAATAACGTCCTTTTTGATTCTGCTTTGCAATTCATCATCCGAAAAATAACGATTCCAATGACTCTGTTCAATTCAGTAAGAATGATAATTCTGTAACACAGTTTGTTTAATCATTACACTCTCGGCTTGTGAAAGGGGATTGTCTTCATCCTTAAATGATCGAGGATCTTGTCGATATTTGTTTTCAATTTCCAAATATCGGGCCCGAAGATTGCGAATTCGGTCAATTCGATCCTTAGAAGTTTCTGGTAAACATTCCAAGAAAATCTATTAATAAACATTGTTAAGTAAAGCGTTCAATGTGAATTAGCCATGGGATAAACAAACCCGCCAACAAAGAGAACGGAATCGACAGCTTCGTAAACCTTCTTTGAGAGAATTTTGCCGAATAACATTTAAATTATCAAGAGAAAGATATTCTTCCCTGAATAAAAATAAGTAATTTGGAATGATTGAGCATGCATAACTTACACATAGTAATTGTTACTGATTCGTTCCTCAATAGTACGACCATGTTGATTTGTATGGTGCAGTGCATCTTGAGCACTCTCAATAATTGAAAAATCCTCATCGGCCATCACAAGAAAATTAATTCAATTGATTTGTATGACAAGTGGCAAAATATAGAATAAATCTATAATAAATTTAACATAAAACAAAACAGAGACTGATTGATTAGTGGAGTGATATGCAGAAATAAAGTCAATTAATATACGATTGCACAGGTCTAATGTTTTTGATCAATGCAAGCAACAAAAATGCAACTCATTATGAAAACTATATTCATTGTCAATCGTTGGCCAGACTAAATAGATTTTCATACGAAAACAATTGGTCGTCAAGTGCAAACGAATCGGGCACTTGAATGAATGGACCACTTAGCATGCCACGATCGCTTCTCGGCTTTCACAGAGAATGTAAACAAAAACACATCATTTTACGATGGACGAAGCCATCGATTTCAGCCGACTCCAAGGTGATCAGCTTTGCCTCTGCGTCCAGACGTCACTTGAACTCGAACTTGCTGTCGATCTTATCCTTGTGAAGATATATCGAGATAGCCACTAGCTATGTTTAATGTACTAGGATTAGAACAGTTTCTTTCTAGCACAAATCATTCTCTGTTGCATTTAGTATTTGTTATAGACGTGCAATGGGACCAGTCAGTGAGTTAATGAAAAATGTGGTCGCTGGCAATCGTTCCGCTTTGGCCAAAGCAATTACCATTTTGGAATCAAAAGGTTGCCGCCAGTCAGACCAACAAAATAAACTCGATTTTATTAGAAAACTACATGAGACACATTATCAAAACAAACCCGAAACTATTCGGATTGCTGTTACCGGTTCTCCTGGATGTGGCAAATCAACGTTCATTGAAGCATTCGGAATGCATTTGATAGAGAAAGAAAATAAAAAAGTTGCAGTCCTTGCAGTAGACCCGTCTTCAGCAATTCGTGGTGGCTCCATTTTGGCAGACAAGACCCGAATGCCTTTTCTCACAAAAAGCCCGAAAGCTTTTATTCGACCGTCGCCATCAAGACTGCATCTCGGTGGAGTTACTCAAGCAACAGGTAGTGAAATTCTAAAAATTTGCAAAAGAAAATTAAAATAATCTTTATCATATAGGAAACTCCATTCTTTGTTGTGAAACTGCAGGCTATGATGTCGTAATGATTGAGACAGTTGGGGTTGGACAATCGGAATATGACGTTGCCCATCTGTGTGACATCTTTACTTTGCTTGTTGCTCCGTCTTCGGGAGATGAATTACAAGCGATCAAAAAAGGCATTGTCGAGATGGCTAATATTATCGCTGTTACCAAGTTTGACGGAGACCTGGTGAATGCTGCCAGAAGAATGCGTGGTGAAATACGTTCGGCTACCAAATACATTGACTACAAGGCAAGACCTCCAGTCCATTGCGTTTCTGCTGTAACTAAAGAAGGAATTGAGGACGTTTGGAAAAGTGTTCAAGAAATAGTGAATCAAGACAAAGACTGGAAAATGATAAAGCGACAGCAAAACAAACTTCAGCTACTGAGAACTGATTTAATCAATGAGCTGTTCGAAATTCTTAGCCGAAATCTATCCTATACAGAGTATGAAAAGAGACTAAAGGAGCAGCCAACGCTTTCCCTCTATGAATTGGTTCAAGAAATCATCTACAAAGATCTTTACAAGATATTGAAAAGAACCCAATTGGATTAATGATCTTGAAACAACAGTATAATATCTGAAAACTAAATAAAAATACAGTATAGTTCATAAATTAGAACAAAATTCGTAGACATGATATGGATTATATCCCGAAAGAAATTTTATCTCCTCTCGACCCTCTTCGGTGATGGCTTCAGGACGCTGTAACCATTTACGATCTTGATAATAATCAAGACAGGTGAGGATTTCCTTTTCTGAATATTTGGTTACCTCAATCGGAACAAAAGGATCAAAATCGTGGAAACCCTGATAAAATGGAATAACTTAAACATTACATGTATAAGACTAAATAGATACATACCTCATCAGTGAGCAGATCTTTGGGATAATCGCTAAGATGGTCTACCTTGAATGGACCCCAATGTTTGTACACTCTATCTCGAGGCGTCACTTTTTTAAGTCCATGAATAGGTAGTATACGGTATGGAACCACCAGTTTTTTGTCTACGCTTGCAATTAGAGCGCCATTGCACTATAAAGATCGGTTCAATAATACATGATAATGTGCATATAAAACAATTACCCAATTTTTGCTAAAAAATTTTTTGAAAGCTCTTGCAATGGTGATATCATCGACGTTGGCACAGGTTCGGTCGGGAAAAAGAAGATTGGTAGGCTCGTAGAAAGCATTCACTTTGTCTGCAACTACCAATAATCGACAATTTCCTTTCTCGGAATTGAGTCTTAATTCTTTTAGTAAAACAGCCATACAATCAGAAGCATGTTTTATTCTGTTGATGCCATGTTCAACAATCGACATCAGACCATCACCAGGGTTGGTGTGCTCTCGCTGACTCCATGTATACTTATTTAGAGAGGTAATCTGTTGTGATACCAAAATGCAACTAATGAAAGAATTTACACAAAAGTTTTTACTCACATTCAATTCGTCCAAAAGATTAATATTTTGAGCTTTAAAATGCTGCAGCCAAATTGCAGCATCAAGCGGTGTATCAATGCGTTTAGCATTGTCGGACGATACTGAATATTCTTGAGGATATTTAATCCAATCAGTAGCTATAACAAAATAGATTAAAAAAATCAAAACACACATTCAATTAACTGTAATTACGTTTTGGACAAAAGATTAACACAAATTTTTTATTAAATCCATAGTGAAGAATATGATTGAGGGTGTAAGTTTTTCCAGCGCCAATTCGACCATCTAAATAAAAAAGTAATGGTCATTTAAAATGTAGAAAACAGAAATAACACTTACATAAGACAAATCTGTTAGGAGGTCTGCTAAAATCGGTTTTCTTCAAATAGCTAATAATCTCTAAAGCTGGTTTTCGAATCATTATGGAAGTCTCTCGGAAAGCTTTCATCATCAACTGTTGTTCTTTATCAAATCCGCCAAGAACAAAAAGTCGACTTGATATCTCACTCGGAATTGTATAGAATAAACCATGATGAACATCATTGTGTTTGGTTGGATCACATTCTTCAGTTCTAAATATAGATTGTTTCGATGTTGACCCAGTTAAATTGGTCAATGTTGAAAATTTAGCTTGATTACGAATAAAAGGAGTTAATTCAAAATTGTCCAATAATCTACTTTTTGTTTTGATTAATTGTAAATTGGACAAAGAGATGATTTGTCTGCCCGTCAAACAGGCTTGGCTTGCAATCTTTCTAGCAAAGCGATTCATGGTGGAAATAATTTAAAATTAGCAAGACTAGAATTATAATTAAAAGGAAAAACAAAATAACGTTCAAAACATTTCACGTGTTTGAGTGAAACATGTGTTGTGGGGTAACCACAGAGAGGAATAATACGTCCTTTATGCACATACCCCAAACTGTCACATTGGTTGCCGATTGCTTTGGTTGTGCAACTTTGTTTATCTCTTTCTGCCGCATTCTGCTTTCAATTTATTATGGGATTATCTGACTGTTAAATCACTATGAACTGACTTATTTATGAATGATTGATCGATTGTCTATGGCCGATTGCAAGTTCAGATGAAAATGTCTTATTTAACAACCTCTCAGATTGAACCCGATCCAGATAATGATTTGGCCATGGAATCGCTGAATGGATTAATTTCAGACAATTTGACATCTGATGAACTCTCGGAAGAAATGTCCAATAAACTAGAAGATGAGGAAATTGCACTTCAAAAGCCACATTTTCATGAGATATTTCGCAGATTTAATGAATATTCGATTGAAGTGATCGCCGAGCAAAGTAATATTCAAGCCCAGTTAACTCAACCAGCGGCACAGATTGTTGCTGAAGATACGAGTTACCGTATTCGGGAACTAATTCATTGTGCTGCTCAATTTATGCGACATTCTTTTCGCACAAAGCTCACTACCAAAGACGTATCGAAAGCACTACATGAATTGGACTGTGATATTATTTTCGGTCATAATAATTCTCAACAAAGTTTGAAGTATCAATTTATACCGAAAGCAAGCGTTTGGGTTATTGAAGAAAGTCAAATTCATCTTAAAGTCTTAGCATCAAAAATTATTTCTCAAGCATTTAGGATAAATCAAGACGATTGCTTGAACCAAACATCGATCTTTAATGTTGATTGGCTTCAGTTAAAACAATTCTGTGATAATTCTGACAGCACTTTTGATTATGATGAGTCTGCAAAGCTAGAAAAATACTTCACTCAACTATGCGATTTACTTTGCAACATTAACTGTTCTCAATTTATGCATCTTTCATCGTTTGAAAAGAGCGCTACTCTCAGTCTTATTTATAGCGACCTGTCCTCAAACAAAAATATTAAATCTCTTTTGAGTAGATTTATCAAATACACAATCAATTCATTGAGAACTTTGCAACGATTTACCTCGCCTATCGATATGGACAAATTGACCTTTTGTCGAACAAAATTGGAACCATTCCGTGTTTTCTTCAAGGTAATCAGTGCATTATTTAGAAATACCCACTTTGTAGATTGGTCTCTTCAAAGTGATTCGTTTGAACCATTTGCTGATGTGCTCTTGTCTATATGTTTTGATCCTCATTTATGTGAAGATCAAACGCAGTTGTATTGTAGCTCACTTGAAATTCGATCACAATTTGCCTATTTATTTGGTCAAGTACTTTTTAAGTTTTGTCTTCCATTTACCGATCTTCAGAACAGACTAATTCGTATGTTATATGATAAAATTCGCATCTATCATAGTGAATTGCCCAATCTGAATACGAATAATCGTTCGGAAGTTGATTATACTATCTTAATTTTGCATCGATATCTTGGATTTGACATATGCTTACGCTACTTAGTGCCACTCTTGATTCGTGAAGATTCGCCTTTTGAAAGCTATTTTTCCGATATACAAACAACACATGTGAAAAACTATTCATACTTAAAAACTAAACTAAGCAAGAGTGATGAATTTTTACAAAATGTAAGCCAAATTATGATTCAAGGCGAAATCTGTTTGGTCGGGGAACTAATCATAAAAGGCTTAGCGCTTTTACTAGTTCAAGTGGCTGGTGATTTTGTTTGGATGAATCAAAGCAAACGTTTCTACATGTACTTCTCGGAACATTTCGGCGATGCTTTAGCAGCTCGTTTGACTCCTTTACCTCAATTGGCATACGTAAAAAGCAATCAAACGCAATGGATGATCAGTTGGAAAGCTCAACTTTTTCATCAAGTGATAAAATGCCCTAAAGTCGAAGAGACAGTTCAGCCAATGACTCCAAAGCAAAACAAATCCGACTCTGCTATATGCGAAACTTCACCATCAAGTCGAAATCGCAAGAAAAAAACAACAGGTCTTTTGGAATCGATGTTGTCTACTGATACAACA
The DNA here is from genome assembly GCA_023373905.1 of Rhizoglyphus robini. NCBI lineage: Eukaryota > Metazoa > Arthropoda > Arachnida > Sarcoptiformes > Acaridae > Rhizoglyphus > Rhizoglyphus robini. The sequence goes on along the minus strand of JAKIJQ010000001.1, from coordinate 2,554,186 downwards.
AAAATGGCCAAAAATGAGTCTCTGTCTATGTTCACTCAATCACTTCTGGATTCTTCTTACAGACAAAGCGAAAAGAAAGCTTCCCTAAAAATTTTTCTTTACCAAGAAGACTATGAAAAGTTTAGCAATTCTTCAAACTTCAGCTCATCAGTCAATTATTTAATTATGTTTGACGGAAAGCGTGTGATAGATCGTTCACAAAATGGTATAATCATTTATCTTTTCTTTGAATGCTAATTTTGTTTTATTATAGATCCAGAAATGTTTAAACCTCCTCCTAACTTATCCGAGTGGTATAAACTTTCGATAAATTACGAACCATTTAAGAAGTTACTATGTCACTTACCTAGTTTTCTTGGACCACCTTTTTATAAAAGTGAGAAAGAATTGGACATCGAAGTAATTTCAAAAAAGTTATCCAAAATGGAGAATGGCAATGTTGAAGAAGAAACCAATGTCATCTCAATAGATCAATTTGATTCACAGTCAATGGATTTGGAAAGCAAACAAGATTGTGTTAAATTGAAAAGGACAATTTTGAAAGCATCTTCCAGGATGCGACACAAAACTTTCCATTATCACCGTACGCGGCAACATCTACTTACAAGCTACAGTCTATACACACAGTTGTAATAAAATAAAACAATGATTGTTTGAGAAATATGATCGTTGTTATAAATAAGTTACAACTCGAACAAAAATAAAATATTTGATATAAGAATAATAATAGTTATTAAAAATACAAATTATGTAACAAATATCATTGAGAGCCTATGTGGAATATATAGAAGTCAAAATTGGGAGTGAACATTAACAACAAGGAATTACTCGTTGGATTTGTTCGGCTGGAAGCATCACATGTGGAAGCGAAAGTGGTCATGGAGATTGCAGTTGTTACCCATCTGAAACCATTGGGATAGCTACCGAGGTGCGTTTGTCTACTTAGAGATGAGCGCATAATGAGACGAAGGCCTGATATTACTTATCAGATGACAGGCCACAGAAAAAAAGACCAACCAACGAAATGGGGAAAATTATCGACTCAGTATATCGATAAAATCGAGAAAAGGTAAAAGCATAAATACAAAGATTGCTGCTGGCAAATAAGCGCAGATAAGGCAAATCTTGCGATGAAATGTACAGGAAATGATTGGTGCTGGCGAGGATGATGAAAATGAGTCGAATGAGTAATTAACAATAGATGATAGATGAAAGAGGATTCCATTTGTCGACTGAATGCGAACACACAAGATAAAAGTGATTGTTCTATTTGTTGCCTTTACTTGATTGTGTTCAGTAAAGATGCAGGAGTCGCTTCTAGGTTTATGTTTATGTTGGACCGATTGTGTTTCATATGTGAACGAACCAAATGGCCAGCTGCAAGAGCTGATAACAGTGACAGTTCAGCGGCTAATACAGTGCCGCACACAATTTGAGCAAGTTCGCAAGCATTTGATCCCGGTTTTGTAGTAGAGCAGCCTTTTATTCCAAGTAGCTAGTAACAAATAGAAAAACAATTTATAATTTAAGCCAGTTAAACTAAAAGCAAACAGCGTACCTGAAGACAAGCACCTTGTGGTCCCAAGACTGTGCCTCCACCTATAGTACCAATTTCAATGGACGGCATTGTACAAGAAATATACAAGTCATCACCAAATGCCTCCATTATAGTGAGACAGTTTGAACTACCGACTGTTTGAGCAGGATCCTATTCAACGAATGAATGTAAAAAATAAAATAAAATAAAATAAAAAATAAAACTCATAATACTTACTTGTCCAGTGGCAATATAAATAGCTGCAACAATATTGGCAGCTTGAGCATTGTTGCCTCCAATCGAGCCTGCCAAGGCAGATCCAATCAAGTTCTTGGAGATGTTTAACTCAACCAAAGCCTCGACCGAGGTCTTGAGTACTTTACTCACGATCGAGCCAGGAACTATGGTCTCACACACGACAGATTTTCCTCTACCTTCGATCCAATTAACCGAAGAAGGTTTCTTGTCGGTGCAAAAGTTGCCACTAAGGCACTTCATCTCCAGACCGGTGACATGTTTGGAAAGTTCGTCTAAGGCCCTCTCAGTGCCTTTGGAAAGCATATTCATGCCCATTGCATCACCAGTCTTAGCTGAGAATCGCAAGTATAAATAACGAGCTGCAACTCGTGAGTGTATCTTCTCTAGACGAGCAAATCGAGAAGTAGAATCAAAAGCGGACTTGATTAAGTTAAAATTTTCTGGTATGTTTAACCACTCCAGAGCATCGGCAGCATCCATGGCACTTCTGAAATGAAGTACAGGACCACGAGTCATCCCATCAGCGTATACTTTAGCTCGCAAACCACCGGCTAAGGACACTGCGCGACAACCTCGATTTGTGCTTGCCACCAAACACCCTTCTGTCGTGGCCATTGGCACAAAGTATTTCCGTCCATTTAGAAGTAAAGGTCCAGCAACACCAAGAGGAAGTGGCAAATAGCCAATAACGTTCTCACAGCACGCGCCAAGCACCATGTTGTAGTCATATCCAACATAAGGCACATCTTTCAAAACTCCTTGACGAGTAGCGGAGGTTTCAATCACTCGACGACGAATAGCGACTCCACGTTGAGCGTTGCCAAGAATGGACTCGAGTTTGTAGGCTGGAATGTGTTGCTTTTCTACCAAAAATTGCACTTCCCGGTCAGACATGAGATTACATCCATCTTCCTTGGCCAATAATTTCAAAAGAGTATCTAAATCACGGACCTTTTCTTCATCAAATAGATTGGTTTCAGTTTCGATTAAGTGCAATTGTAATTCCTGCTCTTCTGCCAACGCTCTTGTACAAGAAAGAGGAGGGGATTTATATTCGATTGTTGGTTGGACGAAATCAGTTTGCACTTCACGATCAACGTATTCGGTGGCATCAGACGAATAGCACTCAGAGCAACAATCATCTCCGATGAAGAAAGATGGAGATGTTGATTGTGAGTGGTCAGAGCCTTCTTCACATTCAGACAAAGAAGGTGGCATGGAAGATGATTCATCTGTAGCAGATCCATGACCACTGCTAGCGGCATGATGATTTCGATGGTTAACACATAATCCTTTCACTGAGCCTGCTCTTGATGATGAATTTGAAGAGTTGGCAGATGATAAAAGCACTGTGGAAAGTAACAAAGCAAAAGAGTTAATACAAATAAACAATTACTAACAATTGCCATACTTCGACTTTCGCTTATTTTGCGTCGATATTCAATAACACTTTCAGTGTCAGAATCCTGAGCGGTAATCAAAATAGAAGGAGTTGCTGGTTTGTCAAGGCGGGAAGAATTATCACACTCGTCTTCGTTGACAGAAGAAGTGATAGGAGTCGTGGGCCGAGTCGAAGAAGGCGTGGACGATGTTGTATGACTGCAACTTTCACTCACCCCTGACGTACTTTCGTTGTCATCCTTGGTCATCAAATCTTTCGAATTGTTCAATGGTTCATTCGAAATTTTATGGTTGAATGCCCTTGCGTACTTTGGATTTCTAGCCATCTCCATGTTGTACATGTCTTTGTTCTCAAAGAAGATATATTTGATAGTAAGCACACAAACGAACCCAATGACAAGAATTTGTTCAGTGCCAGTTGTTGTTATAAAATTGAGAGAGCTAAATAAGCCGTTCGATTGATCAGAAGACATGTCAGGGTTAATATTGCCTAGACCAGATGGATTGGAAGGATCCAAATTAATTTCGTCATTGCCATCTGTCAGTGGCCAACGTCGGAGGGTGTGGACCAACATAAGACCAGCCGACATTACCACTTTGACTCGTTGAATAACTGGATTTGGAGTATGTTCAGTCTCCAACTGTAAAACTTTGGCGAGAGAAGCAAATTGCCAAACTGGAGCTTCAACTCCTTCTCGGTCGTGGGCAAGCTGTTGATCCATCAAATTAAGGGTTAATAAGATTAATTAAACTCAGTTAACGTTTCCATACCTCCAAAGCCAATGCAAGTGCCGCAGGGAAAAATGTCATAAAAACGATATAATTGACCAAGTAAGTCATGCACGAGAAATAGCTAATTTCTTCGAGTCTTGGAAAGCCAGTTATTGTGCCCATTCCAATAGCCAACGTTTCGACTAAGGTATCCAGAGTCAAGGATGGCCCTAAAGTAGCCATTCCTCTAGCAATGTTTTCATGTACTTCTTCCTGTAAATAAAATCAATTATAATTAGCGATGCAAAAAAAATAATATAAGTTACAAACCCGATTAGAAGAAGACAGAGCGAATTGTGCCAAAAGACTAGCTTTCGATAAATCCGATAATAAAATAAAGAAAGGAAGAGCTTTACTGCAAAATAGCAAATTTAAGCAAAATTGAAAATCAAGAATTGTCCAAAACTTACTTGAGTACTGTCAAATTTCCGTTCAGAAAGTTGACCACACCAGAACAAAAAATAAAGCTTGAGAAAACTGTGAAAAGACCAGCAATGCCAACCAGATATTTGGAGCCTAACTTGTAGAGGTTTCGAAATTGGTGATATACATAGAGTAAAGCCAAACAGCGAGATATTGTGAGTATGACAACTTCGGAGCTCTCCAGACCATTGGTTTGGTTGATCGTTGGAACGGGGTTGGAATTGGCAGGCAAGACGTTCTTCTGTAGAGATAGTGAAGAATGACACTAACTCTGATGGGCCAGTGCGAATGGCTTACCTTTTTTGAGCAATCGGACGACTGAGAACAGTGCCGAGGTTGAACTCGCTGGCCACCTTGGCCAAACGTACGGAAGTATCGGTTTTGTGAGATGATGTCGTCTGAGACGAAGTTAGCTGCATTCTTGTACGACTCAGGAGATAAATGAGTGTTTTCCATTTGTGAAAAGTACACCTCAGATGATGCCACCGGACTATTCGAAGTTGAACCATGGTTCTGGTCGAAAAGCACATATGGCCCCATAGTAAACATGCAGATGGCCAGCGAGAGGAAGGTGACCATCACCTCCCAGGGGTGAGAGGCACAGAACTTGCCGTGCAAATAAAACAATCTCGCCATTCGGCCAATAAAGCTGTAAAGAGGAATTCAGACAATTAGACCAAAGAAATGCGATGAAAGAAATGTAGAAAATAAAAGATTATATTACGGGAAAAGTTGAATAGTGAAGAATGAGACTAAGAGCAACGCACACGGTGATATGGCCCGAGAGTGACAAGTGACAAGTGCCGAATGAGCAGAAAGAATCAATCTGAAAACGTGCTCACGACTATAAATGGCTATCGATCTGGCCAGAAAGTGAGAGGATTAATTCGCTGTAGCTGATCGATAAGTGAAAGCTAAATAAAGCCACAAAGGCACCTAATGGGGCAAAACAGAACAACTTAGTCCGTGGTGAAGCGTTCGACGATTGTGGTCGACATTGGCAAATGATGATGTTCGCGTGCGTCGGTTATGCTAGTCCGTCAAACAAATCGCCACCATAGGGTGATCTGTCTGGCCACAAATTCGGTATCGATCATTCGACTGCCACATATCAGACTAGCCAAGCCAATAAATACCACTGAAGAACAGCAACGGCTATGACGTATGCCCGAAAGTTTGGACCTGACGCCTGTTGATCAGTGACAGTAGCTGATCGATATAAGCCCAATTGAGGAAAGTGCATACAAAATGGCGACAACCAATTGGTAATGCAAATTACAAAGTGACAACCACACTATACGGATCGATGGGGAGAGGAAAGTGAGAGAAGAATAATTGACGCCTAATCAATTCGTACGGACAGAAGCTGGGAGGCAACTGACACTTGACTGTGAGAAGCACTAGACTCAGTCTTGCAAGTAATACACACGAATTGCTGAGCTTTAATGAGAAACAACACAAACTTTTGAAATAATATTCGAGTAATTTGGTTAGTAGCATGTCAAGAAGACAAGTCAAATTTTCTTGGAAATTCAAAGATTATGTGACAAATTCAATTCGAAGTAACGCATTGAACAAAAAACGATTGTCTTTACATAATCCTTTTGTAACTAATTCCAGACCTATCTAACTATCTATTAACTAGAACAAAATCTAACGACTAATTATATTTGAACCATGTGCGAGTACGATAGTCATCTGTTGTAAAACTAAGCTGTATTTAACAATACTAGTGAAATTAGCAAATCGATTTAATCACTCAAGTGTGCCATTAGAAAGCAATGCAAATGAACTGGCAAAAAGCAAATCAATTCAAGAGAGTAATTCGTCGGATCGTCATTTACATATAGCAAAACTTTCTCATTATACATTCTAGCTTTAAATGACGCTTCACTTTTAATCACGTTCTAGGCAACAGGCAAAAATAATCCAAATTATCAAACATTATAGAAACATTTAACAATTGCCAATTCACTCACACTACTCGTGACATACTTTGACTTGACAACTAGAACTTAAGTAAATTATTATCAATTTGTTGACCAATATTTGAAAATCAATTTAAACAAAACAGCTAACTTTGATTTAGTTGAGAAAATATCACTTTGCTATTGTGGCAAAGCCGTTTAACTTGTGTGCCTAGCGCATCTTCAAACAAAGACAATTGACTAGAAACTGTGAGTGTACACATGTGTATGTCGATGTCCATTATATTATGTACAATTAAAAACAATCAACAGCGGGACAAGAAAGCAGGAGAGTAGAGCATGATTGAATTGAGAAATAATCACAATGCACTGCTAATGGGGCAATGATTTATGAACTCATCTTATCGCAAGTGCACTGAATGAGTGTAGCCGACTGGATCAATTAGAGGTGGCAACACCGCAACAGTTTGCATTATGGAAACACTCTTGGCTGGCGTGACTATTATCACATTGTACTTTTAAGGCATCACAACCAGACGAACACATCGAGACGGTGTGATCACTTAAGTAATTACTGACAGTCTCGCTGAGTGCATCAAATTCTATAAATATAAATACAGTAACCAAAAGCAAACTTTGTCCATCAAAACATATCTTAACTATTGGCAAGGTGGGTAGTTAATTAGACACCACTGTATTATTATTATATTAGACAGATTAAGAGAGTACGATTATTAAATTAGAAAAATGCTAAAGCAATTAAAACCTAACCACTAATTGGACAACTATTGGGTACGAAATGAAGCAAAGTAAAACAATCGATGTAGATAGATTAAAAAGATAACTTACTTTAAATTGGTGAGATGTTCCGAAATGCGAAGCTGCTGTACCAAGAAGGGGTTCCAATGAACTCGTCGAGAGGAAGTGGCTCGTGCCTCGGCGTGTGTGGCTAGAGTTGAAGACATGTTAAGTTACAAATAGGATCGTTGGCGAAAGTGAATAAACAATCTCGAATGTCCACTCCAGGTGTAACAAGTGGCAACTGGGTCCAGCCAGGTAATGAATGTGATCGTGTGGATGGCGTTCAAGCTAGTGTTCTGTAAAATGATGTGAGCTGACTAGATACAGACACCGTCAGTCACATCGAGTAAGATCAACAGATAGTGCAATTCGAGTAATGCATAGAATTTGAATTACAAATGTTAAGGTGAACTTCAACTGTTAACTGTTTCCCCGTGTGATCAAAGCATGTTCAAAATGACTGTTGTACACTTAAAATAACAAACAAAACCTTGAAGATCAACTTGAAAAAATTTGCTTGATGGGTGCGAATGACGTCTTTTTAGTCAAGTTCTTCGAAGATATTTTAAAAAATATATTCAGAAATAATCAAATATGATTTGAATATGTGAACTGACGCTTCAGTAGCAAAATTAGCAGCAAAGAAAGTCATATCACAAGTTTGTATCGGTAGGAAGATCAGAAGCAAATCCACATGATCGAAAACAGCAAGCCATAAGATGAAATTTGAGTGCAGCAAAAGTACGATTTGTGATTGTCGATAGCGGTGAGGATAATTCAGGTTTTAAGTGCATAGAAGTAGAGGTGGTCAAAGACCATCCGATGGTGTACTGTGCCGCCAAAGTCTATCTTCTGGTCAGCGGGGCAGGCGGTAGAGAATCAAGTCCAGTTTGCGATTGCCTTTCTTCTTGTGTTTGTTCTACTTTTCAATTGGTGGCGCAAATTGTGTCGGTTGGTCTTTGGCTATTAGGAGTAAGTGATGGCCAGGTCATGAAATATTTTGATGAGAATGAAGACGGTGCGAGGTGATGCAATCACAGGGGAGAGAAATTTACGATGAGAATAGGTCACCATACAGTGATACAGATGCCAAGGATGTTTAGTGCCGCCTAATCAGCAGATTGCAATAATAGATCAATACGAGATGTTTCGAAATCTTCGCTCTTTTTCAGATTAAGACACTATTTGTTGATTGCATTCCAGGTGATTGATCAGGCCCTTTGGAAATGGTCAATCTGTGCACTACGCCACAAAATGGGACACCAAGAATACACTAATAGGTTTCGGGCAAAAAGATCACCTCGGCGTCATCACAACACGTTGCTCACGCATGCCAATCTAGAGCATGAGTGCATGCTTCAAAGCGGTAGTACAGCTATATAGCACCAACAAACGCTATGAGCCATTGGGTCAGAATATGGCAATTCACGGTAGTCTGCGGTGAAATCATCAAGTCTCCCGAGTGCAATTTGAGTGTCACAAACAAAATAAAATTATCACTGACTGGAACAAAGTATTTCAAGGCCAATAAGAGTGGTCAACATGAATGAATCACTAAAAATGTAAATAATTTTATTGTGCGTCTAGATAAGATTTAGACATTGGCCTGGGACAAAGAAACCTTATGGGAATGGCACAAGAGACTAGAATGTAATCGAAAGCACTTCAAAACAAAGCTCGACTGAATTTCACTGTGACACTCGCCAATCTGACCAGCAATCACATGACAAGGTGCACGTCATCTATTGATTGCTCCAATTTGAACAGCAATGCGCGCAAGTAGCTAAAGCTTTACTTCGAGGTAACTTATCCGAGTGCAAACTCAACTCGTGCACGGACTTGGCTCTCTTTTCTCAGTTCCAACAGACTCAACCTTGACTCGTGCACTTGCACAAATGACTGGCCTTGGATTACATTAGTTTTCGAGCCAATGAGCGATCGAATTGCATTGCATCCAATTCGAGCAACGGCAATGGCCATTATGGGTCGAATGCTTGCAAACTGACTAAACCAAACATCTAATCGAGATTTCTTAGTGTCCAATAGATCAACAGCGGTCAGTGAGTGTATCCCACTATTGAATCCTAGTCGTCCTTCACACAATTTATCGGTGGCATCCAAAGCATTTGTCTATTCCATTGGCCAATGTAAACACATCCACTGACATGCGGTGTATGAGTCAGGTGCCTCACACTTCGCCACTTTGTGAACATACAGTTTATGCTTTCTAATGTGCAAAAATTGCAAAGTGTGCAGTGAAAGGTCAAATGCTATTTTGATAAGAACATGATTTGCCAGTTCACCCAATTGATCTTCTCTATGTTAGTAGTGTGGCCAGACCGACTAGACCGACATTTGAGTACATTTGAGTTCCGCATGCGATAGCAATCAAGTGGCCCACTAATTGCATTGGACATTGTTTACTTGAGTTATCTGTTATCTGTGTAGCCATCTCTTCAGGTAGTCGATTCGATTCTTGGGGAAGTGCTTTGATTGAATTGGCCATTGCTAACAACAGTAGCGGTGTTCGTTAATGCAAGAATTAGAGCTGACGTGAGCCAGTTGGGCTTGAGGAAATGGTCGTGGTAAATGAGAGTAAAAAGGGACATTTGCTTGTGGGCTCGCACTAAAGTGCTCTGTAAAGTTCACTTGTGCTTTCGTACATTCGTATTAATAGTAACGATTATCGCACAGGACAAACCACCGTGCGCTTCCAGCGAATGAGACTTAGCAGCTTCGAGAGTTGGCGCGGTGCTTCAAGCGGCTGATCGCAAAGAAACATTTTCGCGTGCCTTGGGCACGATAGGCCAGTTGCAAGAGATGTGGTTGCGGCAGTCGTCCACCACTTGGCCTAGTCTGCACGGCGCCGTTTCTCCGAAGCCCTCTCCCCGGCAATGTCTTTACCTAATTTTGAATTTGCCGTTTGTTTGTTCGCATATCCGCAATCCCGTCCGTTTCTCTCCCGCTTCCTTTCCCGTCGCCCCATGTGCCTGTTGCGTGAATGCAAATACTTCTCTCTGGCCGGTCTGCGAGCAGTCCGGGCGCGAACCTGTTTTGCCCATTCATCAGATATTAAGCAATTAGTCAATGAGCCAAGTAAATATAAACACAGTGCCATCACTAGCACTGGACAAGCATAAATAACATCATTTCTATAATTAACCAGCCAAGCAATTGGATGAATGGCTCTCTAGAACAGTCAAATAAGCATCACCGACCGTTACTTTTGCCTGTCATGAACTAGAACATATCCGATGTTTTGTGTTTGACTGGCCTATTGTCAATTCACCCAGTTACCAAGTTACAGAATATTGCCTCGTACTGACATGGACAAGTTACACATACCTGATGCGAGATTGGTGGGCGGTGGGTTGCTTGAGTGGTGCAGACTGTACAGTACTGTGGTTACGACTTGAACATTTTAGTGCTCATCTCTGGGCTTTCAACTATACACAAAGGCAACTTTAATGTGCACAAAGAAACAAATGATAATTGAAGAGCTCACTCCTCAGCGAGTACAAACGACATTGGACACAGATTAAAATAAAATCACTTTGGCCTGTCACAGAATTGAAACTTTTCGATTCAATATACAATCGAAGAAAGCTTGATGACAATAGTGGCAAATTATGACTGAACGTATGGCACGTGTAGTGACTTGGGGTTAACACACCGACGATTGCTGATGATGAATATGAACTCGGCGATTGTTTGGTAGACTGACAAGTGGCTCACTTGTGCACAACTATAAACGGCATCACTTTTTGGAACAGTCACTGGCAGAGCGTTTGTGCACACAGAATCGAGCCAAAGTGGACACACCAATATGGTGACACAGAAGACATTGACCAACACTGATGGTGACAATCGAGGTGACTGGACACACTTGGCCGAGACACTTGGTGAAGGACTGCTTACTATTCACTAGTGGGCCATGCTTGTGCACTTTCAGCTGATTGGACATTGAACGGAACAGACAGAGACATTGAGATTAGGAACAAATGGTGATGGCGATGGCGCAGGTGAAAACAAAGTTTAAAATTTGGTAATTTCACACTTAAGAGACTTTATTTAGCTCGTGGACAGTGGACAGTGGACAGTGGACACAACACAAAGCGATAAAAGAGAGAGGACTGATAGAGAACAAATGCACCAAGCTGAGAGACAGCGAGAGTGGGCCTCCGAGTGTGCCACTGAATGATGCCAACGCTACTGCAAATGAAAACGAAGAAGATAAATTGTGAAATGGTGCGCTGTAGAAGACAATTTGCGCCAGTGCCCGAAATGGTCACTGCAAGCGCGATCCACCATTTTTGACAGTGTTCATATGGCCGCGTTGATTATCGGACGACACACGGCTGGTTAGGCACTGCCGATTGCCGATTGGGCGCGCAATTGGGCCACAGGGCCGAGTGGTCAGGAGTTGGTCAGTTGGTCGGAGGTGCTCGTCGTTTGCCCGATCAGGTCGAAGCAAACAAGCCGCTCGCGAATGCGTTCGATATGCTCAATGCAGTGGTCTGCCGATCGTGGTGCAGGCCAGTCACTCACTCAGTGAAGTTGTCCAAAAAGAGGTCGGTCAAAAATATCTGTTAGAAGGTAACTCAAGAGAGATGCTTTAAACTGGAATGGAATTAACGCTGGCGACGGCGGTGAGAATGGATGCGATACGATGCGGATGGATGTGCCACTCATTGATGCTTCGATGTGGCCCACAGTTAGTGCTCACTGGCTACTTTGGCTTCATGCCCGATTACTCCACACACTCGAACCATTACTACACTTTACACTTTACTATACCTCAATCAGTCCCACTGACCATTCAACACTTCAATTTAGTCTCTACTTACTGACCAGTGTGTGGCCACTGGCCAGTCAGTGAAAGTAAAATAACCGTGTCCCATCGCCTCTCTCATTTTGAACGATATAAATATAATGTATTCAGTTCGTGAAATATTTAGACGAACCGCTGACTGCGTACAGTTATAATTAGAACACTTTCGTTTGCCTCCAAAGCTTGACCTATCCTTCGATTATAGTCCACTGACCAATCAATTAACAATCATTCCGAATTGACCATTAATAATTGCAATTACTCTGTGAAGCTTCCAAGCAGATTGGAGCGATTCTCACATGTGGTGCTGGACTTCAATCTAATTTATATTGATATCAATAAATAAACCAAACAAGGCGGAAATCAGTGTAAGTAGCGAGACAGTGAATTATAAAATGACCTCCTCGAACCCATAATGGTAATGCACTTAGAATGTAGTGCCAACAGTAGCGCGACTCAATTTAAATGCACGGTCTCGATAAAAAGGACATCTTCAAGAGTGGAGCTGTGGTGGGCCATTTGTGAATCGCGATATAAATAAGCAATTCACAAGAGAAAGACAATGACCTGGTGATGAGAATGGCGCCCGCAGACATCAAAGGCTTGAAATGGCCGTCGAAAGTGCGTTCGCGCTTTAATACTTGTTGCGTGCTCATAATCGGGTCAAGACATGTGTTCCAATAGAAAGAGAAAGTAACAGTTGCAACAAGGTTAGGGTCAAGTGAGTGAGCATACACATTGAGATCGGTCAGAATGGCCATACAGGCAGGCCAATGGCCAAACACAAGGTAACCATATGCACTCATGGACACAGCCAAATGGTTCGCCTGCTAATTTGTAATTAAACTTCTTGTAATGACAGTTCGCTCGGTGCTCACACCTTCTCACAGACATTTGATGCCACACTAGACGAGTCACCATTCTCAGAGCATTAACACATCTCACAGGCCAGCGGCCAGTCGATGACCACTGACTAGTGAGTGGATTGCACAATGGTGCACGTGATTCTGTTGACTGAGTTTAACAAGAAAGCAAAAATAGAACAAATGACTTTATTGATCGAATTCGGTTCAATCACACCTTCTTGATGGTGCTTGGTGTGGGACATGAAAGTACCAAAGGCCAAATGTAAAGCCATGGAATAGAAAAGTAAGTAATATGTACAACTTCGTTACAGAGTGGTCGGCACGGGGCATGTGGTCAAAAAGGTTATGCGAAATGTGCACGTTAATAAATACAACACAGATAGAATATTGCGTTACACTCAAAATAGAGACAATAAATACTTTAGCTCAAAGCAAATTTTCCAATGCAAATCAAACATAATGAACAATAGGAAACAATAAAGAATAGTAAAGCCTAACTGAAATGATTGTTGAGAGTCGAGTGTAGATCACATCAGAGTAATAATTTCGGATTATGCCAAGTACTGAATGAATTGCTTTGGCTAACCAAAATGTCAAATGATTCAATCACGATTGACGAAAATAGGCAAAGAAGTCACCAATAGATGAAAACCTTAACCGAAGAATATATTCAAGTAAAAAAGCGAGTCCATCACAAATTGAAAAGGGAGGTGAAACTGAATGGAGTGCGTTAGATCGCTATAGCATGACCGGCTTGTTCTTGTATAGATCAATGCAATACTGCGTGTAACGTTTCAAAAATTTTGGATACTCTCGTTTGTAGAGAGCTCGTAAAACAGAGGCCGGGGCCCAGCCACCGGGATTAACTGTCAAAAAAAAATATATCGAATTTTAAAAATAATTTAAAATTTAAAATTAATAATTTGCGGTTGAATTTGCTCAATTTGTCAATACAGGTAGCAGACAATTAACTAAAATTTGTCACCTGTCAGCGTGATTTGACTATAAATAAATGTGAAACTATGTCGCAATAAAGACAACTGCGTCGAATTTGAAGATGATGCAGTGAATTAACTAATTAGCGTAATTTCTCATCTCTGGTGTCATATGACATGAAAGCAATAAATCTAACAAACAAAATTGTAAGATCTAACTTCGACAATTATAGTGCAATCAACCGAAAAAGTACAAAGGATCAATGAATGAGTACTTACTCTTGGAACAATAAATAATTTTGCACTTCAAGTGATCACGAGTTATTTGAGATGGATCACTCACAGGAGGATCGATATAAGTTTCGCACACGAGCGAAACGACTAGTGTCATTCGAAGGCAACGGCCGACCTTTACAGACAAAAATTAGTAAACACTAGTTACGTACAAAATCAACAAACACGAACCGGAATGTCGGGTCTATCAACGGAATTGTTGCATACAATCCATACGTTATCCGGTAGAGGTTTTGACGATGAATTAGGGTGGCCATTAGCCCGGAGAGTGTTCGAATCAATTCGGCGAATGTGCGACCAAAAAACAGTGTCCCGTTGAGCAGCGGGCCAAACTCGCTTGTGAATTTGATGAAATATCAAACTATTCGGGTTAATGTCTTCCACCACTTTCATCGACTCAAGAGTGTTTTCCCAATCGAACCGAACATCAGGTGAAAAGAATTGATGACAAACTTCGTGGGCACTCACACCACGCACCGTGTGTACCGCTTTTAATGGATCGCACACGAGTCCGTCAATTTCAAGTTCACGTTTGTAAAGCCGCATTTCTCCATCCTCAGCAAAAAGCTCCCAAGATCCACCACCAGAAGAAGGAGTGTCCTCAACTTCGAGTCTGGCATAATAAAGTTGCTCCATGGTGACACGTTCGATATCTGGCCAGAGAGCATGATCACAGCGTTCTAGAGGGATAACCTCCAGAGGTTTGCTCAGAGTCATTGTGCGTAATTTGAGTTGTCTCATTTCTTCTTCTTGTTGGTCACAGCGATCTAGCGCAGCATCAATGGCGTCAAAGAATTCGTCCTCTTTTATCATGCTATGTGGGCCTTCTTCATAGTCAGGCCCGCCTATGAGAATAACTTGTTGCGATGACTGTTGCTCTTGGATTTGCTTTTGAAGGACAGCGTTTTTTTGCAAGTCAAGCTGTAATTCAGCCAGTGCTCGTCGTGTTTCCTCAAGTTCAGCAGAAACACGCTTAGTTTGGGCTTCGATCGATCGTCGACGTTCTTGTTCCTTTTCAAGTCTTTTCTTCCATTGGTCTTCTCTTTGGTTCATCAAATCAATACAGTTGGTAAGTGTGGCAATTATTCCCGCAGTGGTCGCCTTAAAAGTAAAAGCTTCCTTTTTAAAATCAACAAAAAGATTATCGCGACTTGGGGCAGTTGAAGTGTTCAATGAGTCACTATAGCCAGAGTCAACAGATGTTTGAACGTTCTTATTGGAACTTTCTAGATCAAACAAAGTAATCAATGAGAGGTACTTGTCAAAGTCCGAACAGTGCAAACAAAGCACTGGTTAATTAACTAACCATTAGTAGTACGATTACTATCGCTGTCCATATAGTTGAAACCTAAATAAAATAAAACACACGATAAGCTCCCGATTGGCAGTGGGAAACAAAGCAAGAGAAACAGTTATCACCATTCATCGATTGATGGCGTCGATGTCGCTTCAGATGTTCATTGACGATACTTGTCGATTGAAGCGATGAGTCAAAATAGTGCTGCAACGTTTTTATCTGCTGATACAAAATGTTACGAAATGTTTCCATCTCTGACAATTGCTCTTTGTATGAACGACAAGATGTGATCGAGCTCAGAGATAAAGCAGACTCGTGGCGGTGTAAATTGTCCCCGAAGTTGGTTGGTCCTGATCCAGACGAGCTGGTCGAATGTACAAAATTAGCTGAGCCAGCTGGACAGTTTAATACGGATGAATTGCTCGATACATTGTCACCAATAAGGGTATTCTGGTAAAAATTTCTCTGGGTCTGAATAGATTGTACCCATCGAGTGCACTCGTCAACAGATGACGCCCTCAAGTACCAAACACAGTCAGCGACGCCGATGTCGAAACGACATTCGTCAATCTCATGTAACTGCAGAAAAAAATTAAGTACAATAATTAAATAAATAAATTTTGAAAATAGTAATCAGTGATTAACCTTTATGTTCGACTTGATAATTGTAATTGCGCCTCGGCAGCCAAACGAAAGTTCATCTTCTGATTTGTAGTAGCTTAGCGTTCCATCTTTAAGGACAATAAATCGTTGTTGCCAACCATGGATGTAATTGGTCCACTTGAGTAACACTCCAGAAAAAGTAGGCAATGGAGAAGGGCCTAACGTTTCACCGATCGATTCGTTCAAAGAACTAGAAGACGAGGATAGTGAAGAGCTTGGTGAAACTGACGATTTAGGAAAGGCATCAATTGAACACTTGGCGAGATCATCGGCCAAGTTGGTCGAATCAGATTCGATATTCTCACTGAGGGATACTTGTGCTTGATTCATCGTGACAGCCGTTCAAGATAAAAACAGTAGATTAATGAATGTTCATTGGCGTGCTTGTGAACAGCGTTAATTGCTCCAATTTGTGCATGTAAAAATAACAATATCAAATGTGCTAAACGATTCAGATCAGACTTAAGCCAAAAAATAGATTGAGTTTTCAACATTAAAATTAAATGAGTAAACAAGACACTGCGAGATGAATCATACTCGAGTTGGCCAGATATCGCTTACAAGGTTCAAAAACGTCATTAAAGACGTGGTATGACGATGCTTATGGTGTTGTACAATGCTTCTACAATAGCGACTTGGCAAAAGTATCAGCACAGATTTGACTACTTCCACTTGTTTTGATTGGAAGACGAACGAAGATAACAATTATGCCAATGTGGATGAAGACATTTGCGTTGCTTCCATTGCATCGACGTAATACTAACCACACGTCCGCCTAGTACTTTTTGCAATGATGCGTGTTTTCATTTTCCGTGGCTATATTGATGACATTCAAGCGATAGTAAAAAATACACAAATTCACTAAACACTTTCCGCTTTATAGCTTACTTGATAACGTAACAATAATTAAACTTTATAGTAAAAGTTGAAAATGAAGATATATTAAATGAAAAAACTTAATTCTAACTAATGGCAAAAACAACTCCAAGCAGATAATTTACGATAATTGGGAGTACAATATAAGCCAAACAGAAGAGGAGAAATCTAATCAGAAGAAACAAATGTCATCAAGGCTTCATAAATAGAAAACGCATTTTCAGTAGAAATGGATTATTCTTGACACGATCAAATGTAATATCTTGCTTGATGGTATTGTGTCCACGTGTATATGCCAATTTAATGATGGTAAATAAGCTCATTTAACACAAAAAATGAATCACCTATGGCAGGCAAATTTAATGAAGATGATTACAATAAATGAGCCTAGAATGTAGAAAATAAACCACAAATGGTCTTCTCGGAACAGGACTCAAAGGCAAAGGAAAGCACATTTGGTGAACACCTATGTCTATTTCCACCAAGTGTAAACATTGATGATTTAGAGTGATCCATCAAGGTGGAAATAGGTACACGAATTTAAAAATGTTTAAAAATATATTTGATCAATCAATGGATAGCTAAGGAAAGTCCAAATGCTATTTATAAAAATATTATATAAAAATGTATGAAAATGCTAAAGACAAGTCCGGGTGATCCAAGAAAGCTTTCTACTTTTAAAATTGGAACCAACCCAACTGTGATATGTAAAGTTCGAAATAGAGGACGATGATTTTATGTGATTAATAATGTGATTGTGATTACAATTGTGATTACAATCATGGTGACTCTGTAGATAAAATTTAGAAGGAAAATTTGGTAAATTTTGAATAATTTTGCAATTTGACAACAACAAAAACAATGCAGTTGCTTGCAAAATGATGACATAAATTATTGTAATTCGTGTGTAATCATAGGCAAACAAAATGTTCATCATCAAAAAGGTGAACCTGTTTTTATGATTCGATGTTCCAATAAAAATTGACTGTGTATTTCGTAATGATTTGTCATGAAGGAAGGAAACTTTGTAATAAAAATTTTACTTTAACCGAAATGGAGCTGCTGTATATTTTCAGATTGTCTGTGGCATTGTAATACGTCTTCGGGAAATTGCACATCACGAATCCAATTGGAACTTAAGTTGTTATTAACGCAAGTGAATATTTTCGAGAATAGTTAATCAATGGTGAATTCATGTTGTGCATTTTCTACTTTGTTCTTATTAGTCAAATGAACAACAAGATAGGACCTCTCCCACAGCAGGAAATTGCATCAAAAATCCTACTCTCAAACTGTACAATTTTTAGAAGTAGACATCTGAACATGAGAATGCTGATTTAAATTATGTTAAATTTAGAATTACAATGTACTTTGATTTCTTGAATGTGCAACGTGGTCAACATAGTCTTGCACAAGTGAAACTGATCTAAAGTTTTGAAAGCATCCTTTTCTGAAACCTGACTTGTGAGTGGGAAAAGGTCGATCTAGTCGACTCACCATAACCAAACTATGCACCGACAAGTAGATAGAAATTATTAAAAAGGCTCAGGTCTGATAGGCAAACAAGTAATAAACAACAATCAATGCGTAAGCAAACAGACTTAATAAATCATTACAAATTGAGTTATTTATTTATTGCCCAATGGGTCGAGGATGAAGAGAAATGCGAATGGGCAGAAAAACTGAATGAGGTGAAACAATGATGAGAAAAAAGAATGAACATTTATACAATGTGATGGGATACATGAAATCACTTGAGAATATCACTTGAATTTGGCACAGGTCTGTTGGCTCAGTATATGACTTCGTAGACTGACGCCTTCTTGTCACCAGAGCCAGTGACGATGTACTTGTTATCTGAGGAGATGTCACAGCTAAGAACCGATGAGGATTCCTTCGACTGGAATAATATTAAATCAAATAAATATATCGAAATAGATGTTGTACTACCTGGAAGATGGAAGCGCCGTAGGGAGTGCGCCATGCATTGAGCAAGTTATCCTTGCCAGTGGAGACAAACCATTTGCCACAGCTGGCAAACTTGAGTGAGAGAACACAACTTTCGTGAAGATGCAGTTGGTACTTGTCAGGCTTGCTCACGTGCAACACCTCAACATTGGAGCTTTCCATGCTGCAAAAAGAAAGATTTATTAGATTTGTCACAGATATGTTGATTTATTCAGGTACCCGACTGCCAACCATTCCCCGGTGGGACAGTAACCCAGGGAAAAGATTTGAGAAGTAAAGTCGTGTTGGTGGAGTTGGCGGCCTTCTCGCAAGTCCCAAGATCGAACCGTGTTGTCCAGACCACCTGTCCATAGTTTGAGACCATCGTTACTGATATCAATGCATGAAGCACCGTCCGTATGTCCCTGGAACTGGCGTACCAAGGTCTGATTGTGCAAATCCCACACGGCAATGTTGCCGTCTGAACAGCAACTAAAGCACACCTTAGAATCAGGTGAAATGGCTAGTGCGTAACAAGCCTGAGCTTGAGAGGACAACTCTCCTTTGATTCGCGGAGTTGGCTATAACAAATTTGACATTAGTAAACTTAAATTTCAGTAAGTCGTAAATTACATAATTTAAGTCCCATATACAAATGGTGCTTGCCTCCCCACCCACAATAAGTGTTCTCCCATCTGGTAATAGTTTGCAAGATCGAATGTAATTATCACGTTGCTATAAATAAAATAGTGATAAAACAGTCTTTTCAAAATGATAACTTACCAAACAATCGAGTTGAGACACTGGAGATTTAGTCCCCGGTTGGTGAATGTCCCAAACCTTGACGCAACCCTTACCACCAGTATAGACATACTTGGTAGGATTAGAAATAGTCACCGCACAAACGACTTCCCCGTGATTCAGTGTGTTCACTTGTCGGGCGTGGCGAGGAATTCCAGGTCCAATTAATGCATCAGGGGGGAATGGGACAGGATTCACTTGACCATCCGCACCAACATGAAAAGAATAAGCTGGTTTTCCACCTGATATTAAACCAGATGATTTGAGTGAAGGATGAGAGTCAAATGTGGAAGGCATAAGAGCACGAGGAAAAGCACCCAAAGCACTGTTGTGCAAAAGACCTTGTGAGTAAGCAGCAGCTATGGTAAGATCGGTGGGCAATATGCCTGACGGTCCGTGAAGATAAGGAAATGGTGGACCTGTAAAGGAGCGTAAAACTGTGTAGAACACAAGCTCTCTGTAACTACTTGTAATTACTACCTATCGAGGTGGTCGGTTTAGGTGTTTTGCTGTTTCCATTGATAGTCGAGCTAGAACTAGTTGGTGTGAGTGCTTTTGCAGTTGGTGTTGGTGGCTTGTCGGAAGACTAATCGAACAGAATCGGTTAGAAATGGACCAGTAATATTAGTAGATTGCCAATAGTTACATGTTCTTTTGTGAGTTTGTTGCTCGACACCGGAGTGCTTCGGTTTGAGGAAGTCCGAGAAGAGGGACGTTCCCGTTTGATGCGTCCATCAGGTACATTGTTCTCGCGGGGTGACAAAGTGTCTCCGTTGTGAGGCGAAATGGGTTCCTCTCGACGAATAGAGATAAACTAAAATGTCAACCGGCATTAGGAGAAAGCACGACCCATTGAGTGCACAGTAATCTGTGTTTGGCCTTGCAACACTCGGAGAAAATTGTCAGAATGTGTTAGCAATAATCAGCTGTGAATGCGAGATAATAATAAGCACAGATGCACAGACATAAGCCCGGACAGGAGAGAGTGGATCGATTCTCTCACTGCTTTCTCGCTAATTCGGCCAAATTAATTCGAGTGTAAAGCATCAGACTAAGTGAGCATGAATTCTGCAAAGGACTGGTCTGCTTTGTGGTGCAGTGCGTCGAGACAAATAGATTGTACTCCTCGACTGCCAACAAATTGCTCCTATTCAGTGAAGCATCCCACTGCACATCTATCACCAAGAATCAAGTGCAAATTCCATAGAATCTATCTATTCCAGTAGTTTGGTGTCTCGGCAATATTTCGATTAATTTAAATCAAACTTTGTTGGGCAAGCCAAACTGAGTTAAACGATCGGTTGTTCTCATCACGGTGTTGTCATTGAAATTTTAAATGTCACGCATCACTTGACCGGCAAGCTAAACGATGCAGACACAAGGCCGAACGGATCGCTGAATGCCTTGATTTGCTCATGACCGAAGCAATCAATTCCACACCCGCAATGAGGCACTCTCTCAATTATTTGCCCATCTACTGGGACATCATCGCTAAGTCGTTCCTCTGTATCTGCTCTCTCAATACGAACCTCTCGACGAATATCATCTGCGAGCATATGAAACGAAACCAAATGAGAAAGGAACAACTGAAAGGTATGTGCTCATTAAGTTTGCGGTCTGAAGGTTCTTTCAGAGAGGTAGTTAGATTCGCGGGCACGAGGCTTGAAGAACTTGTGGTTGAGTTTGGAGTGCCGCTAAGCAATGGAACCATAGATGACGATCCATTTGAGGCTGAGACGGTCAATGTAGAACCAGTGGTGGGGGTAAGTGGGCCCGATTGTGATTGTGTGGCATTTATGGAACCTGAAGAAAGGGCTAATAAGCTTGCGGTAGCAGAGTTAGAAGGTAATATTCCAGAGGAAGAAAGTGCGGCAGCAGCAGTAGAGTTGGGTTGTAACGCCCCAAGATGGAGACCAGGATGTGCCGTGAGGCCAGACAATCCTGACAAAATTGGGCTATGTCCGTGGATAACGTTTGGCAGAGCTTGTTGAGAATGAATCTGTTGCTATAAAAATAAACACCATCATCAGACAAACTAAAAGAAAGACAAAGGGACAAACGAAGGGCAACGGGACAAACAGGATTTTGCAGTGTCTTTGACTACATGCGCATTTGGTCAGTGGTAAAACGAATGCAGCAATTAACGAACGCAGATGCCAATTGAAGCAGACTAATTAGCACACTGCAGTGGACAACTATTGGACCGTTTTCACGCCTTGTCAGGACACTTCTGTGTTTGTACTGACACACAACAGACACACCAGAACAGTACATCTGGCCTGACTAGACCCGGTCGAAGCGAAAGTGCGATTAATGTTGCGTTCAACGTGACTGTCATGGAGAGTGCGCTTGCAAATTGCTTAATGCAGTCGATCTTGTGAATGACAGTGGACCATTTACAGTTACTGTGAAACATGATCTGCACAGACAAGCGCTCTGCCACATTTTCTCAGCTCAGACTGCAAAAATAAAGCTGTTAATTGACCTGTTGTGTCATCAGTGCATCTGTGGACACACAACGCGGTGACCTATGATCCTAATGTAGTCGAGGGCACAACTATCAGGCAGTTGCGATCAACTAAAAATCTGTTTGTAAAGGCACAAAACGAGAGACCAGAACCAAACACCAAGACAAGCAAACGGATATAAATAAAGCATCGAAGTGGGACAGCGTTAGGTGCTTACCATCAGATGTGCGATGCCCGATTGTTGCTGAGCGCGAAATAAAGACAATTTTAATGAGCGTAATTTTGGGACGTAACTAGAGCCAGTTAATTGAGATATTGTGCTCATCCACCACCAATTGGCTCGTTCATTAGATGTCAAGAACGAACATCGAAAGATAATGTTTGAATGTACTTACGCCGAGAATGGTGCTAAGTTCGCTCATGGTCACTTGTTTGGCTCGATCCACAGCTGTAACTACTTGCTGTTGGTGCTAAGAGAAGAAACCAATTAGCCACTCAATCAATCAAACAATGACCAAACAGTCGAACACATACTTCTTGAGACAAATAAGGCATAATTTGACCAATTATCGCACTGTAACGCTTCGAAATCTCGGTCTAGAAAAAAACAAATTAAGTCATCTCAAATGGAGATTATCTTTATCGATTGTGCACATCATACAGCCAATTAGTCAGCCCTAGAAATGGTACAGTCCGAACAAAAGTCACGGTCATGCTTCTGGGATTCTGGCGTTTAATTGACATTAAAGTGCGCCAATGTAAGCAAACAATGCACAATGGCATTATGTACTTACTTGTTTGTGCATTTCAACGTTCAGTCCATATGACATTTCGTAATACTGAGAAAGAAAGAAAATGTCAACAAGGCACAAGTAGTGGACGGTTGGGAGAGTGGATATCGATTACGGTAATGACCTACCATTACATAATGACGCTGCATTTCGGTCTTCTCGGTGGCCATCTTTTCCAATTCCAACTTAAGACTGCAATGACAAGTCAGACAAGAGGAAATTAGCCAATTCAATTAAGCGCAATTGCCCTGCTCCAATGGGACTGTTCACAATTTCACAACAAATTAGCCTAATTGGCTACAGCTAACCTGGTCTATGGTAGCTCCACTCACTAAATCGTACCTGTGAATTTGAGCTTGTAAAAAGTTAAATTCTTCTTTGATACGTTCGCACGTATCGGTGACTGTCAACTTGAACGAAGCTTGTCCCGATGATGGGCCCTAGGGTTATAGGTCATTAGTGGAAATTGTTTTTTTTTCAGTGGTCTATTTATATGGGCCTTATGATCCAATGCAGAAAGAATGTTTTTCAAAGTGACTAACCGCGGGAGACTAGCGGTGGCTCATCTAACTGTTCAATCGATCGAAACGACAAAATTGGACACGGTGCGGGTGATTAGAACAAAACAAGTAATCAATAGTAAAAGGCGGTTTGGCCTGTGAAACCACAGAAGAGCGTCAAAGCAATTGCTCGACCACTTGACAGGAAAGCAATCAGCGAAAGCAAATTGACAAGCCAAAACGGGCAAACGACAAAGAGCGAAAATAAATTTGATTCGCTTCACTGAGGCTAGGCGAATTTGGAATGAACCTTTCGGTGCTAACTATCCACATAGCGACATCATTGACTAACATTAACAATAAATGCCATCCTATTTCGAGTAAACGTGCACAATCGCACACAAGAAAAAATAGACAGTCTAAGAAAAATGACCAAAACAAGCAAGACTGAAGCAAGTAAAGCATACTTTGATTGACCAATAAAATTGACTGTTATTTACATTACAGATTATGAAACATTGACTAAACATAATGAAAAATAAAATGAATTTGAGTGATTTAAAATTAATGACTGACAGTCTTTATAGTTCATAACTTATTAACCATATGCTTGAAAATTAGAATTTAATTGTGCGGGGTTCTTGATGTGTGGCAAAATGATTTCGTTGATTAGCAAACATACCGAATGTCTGGATGGAAACATGTTCGACAAGAATGGGTATTGGAGACTGAGCTGGCTGCCTGAGTATCCCGGTCAGGCTTGAAGCAATAACAATTGACGGTACACTTGACTGCAGACTTGATGGGGTCAATTCAAAATTGTGGGAGGTATGTGAGAAAAGGTGACCATAGTAACGATGACAGTGCAGTTGCTCGATAAGGTCTGCCGAACAAGATGGCACTATGGAGCAGTTGATAAGCGGTCATGCAAACATGGAAGCGCATGGGCCGTCAAATTAAAGCAATCACGCTGCCTTCATGGCGCACTTGATAAGATAGCATTGGTCCGATTCGCGAGGGACAGCACTAGTGACAGTGACCACCACGGCAAAAGAGACCGATCCCCAACTAGGTCCTTCTCTAGGCAGCCCACTCCATCAATCATGACGCAACAGTGCAGGTAAAATGTAGGTAATAATTCACTTGAGTAATTTGGTGGAGATTTAAAGAACACATCACAATTATTTTGACCCATGGAGCTCTACTGGAATGGAACTAGCCAGGAATCGATGTGCTGTGCTTACTATGGTCAGATGAGGTGATCTTTGACCTCGGATTGATGGCAAAGACCTCAATTTGTGGCCGTGGTTGGAACACCTCCACCGTTGATGGTGGTGCATTCTGAGCGAGTTAGTAAGCAGTGGCAGCCTGAGGATGTGATCACTGATCAGAGGGCAATGTGCACTCTGTCAGACAGCACTTTTCTTGCCTAGTGCTCTCGACGGCAGCAGGCGCACTTCAAGCCGAGGCATGTTTGCGGCATGTGGCCGTCTTGAAGTAGTGGCACTGTACTCCATACAACTCAAGTAATGTAAGTTCTGGTGGTGACCGCGTGGAGGGTACATGACCGTTTAGGATAGCTGGAGCAGTGGCGGAGGGTTTTCAAACAGAATCGACCAATTCTGCCACTGGACACTGGTCAGTTGACAGATGAGACGGAGGGGTACGCCCCAGTGCCAGTTTGTGGGATTGCTTGCCTGTTTGTCGATTCATTCGGTGGGCCTGTGCCGTGATTGGACCAAGTGGTTTGGCTAGCTAGAAAGGTCGAGCTCAACATGACTCCCAACAAATGGCGCCAAGTGAGTGTCAGTCGTGCAGTGCATCTTAATAGCTTTGCTTGTGCTTGATTGGCCCTCAATGGCCATTGATTGGCGACTAATTGGCCAGTGGGAAATGAACGGGCCAATGGACAGGTGAAAGTCTCGTCTAGCGGTACCGTAGAGTAGTGGTGCCGAGTGGGACTACGATCGTGATCGGTTCGGTGGCTTTTCAATGTCGCTCCAATGGTTTGCTTTTAATTAAACATTTCATTAAGTCAGGGAATTTCACCAAGATTGGTAGCAATAATTAATAATTAATTTACTGCAGACACAATTAACATGAACATGCAAGGTTGTGCCGGGCTGGCCTGGTGCTACTCACCGGGCCATTGGTGTGCTGGAACGAGCCCGCATGTGGCAGTGAACGGATGAATGGTTCGATGATGGCACAATGGCTGCTCATAAATATGTTGTTAGCACGAATTGATTCGGTGGAACGCGCACCGAATGGAGATGACGCCACATGCGGCCAAGGGATCATCAATATTTAATTCCGACTGGCTCCATTCTGTCCACATAACGATCATCGCAATCGCAATAATGATGTTGCTCCTTATTGCTATTAATATTAATGATCTGGCCCCATCCCGTCATCGGCATCATCTACTGAATCCGTTCGATTGGCGCACTTCGATCGAGCCATTCGAGGGCAGACAAACAAACTGCCAATGGTCAGTCGATCCACCGAGACTATGTCCTGTCTGGCTGTGGACAGTGCCATAATGTCCTGATGGATCGTGTCGCCGAATGAGTCAGGTCCGGTCAGACGTGTCCGCGGTGCTCGGTTTGCTTGTTTGCTCGTGTTTTCGTGTATGTTGTCTTGTGTAGTGGTGTGTGTGAGAGTGAGTGTGTATGTGTTAGGCTTGGTGCAGTCAAACAAGTAAACCAATTCCTGGGAGGCTGTTCACTGATTTGGCCTGAGTGGCTCATGTCAGCAGCAATAATTAAAACAATCGCCAGTGGTAATAGGGCACTGTACATAGAACTAGTGCCTTGTCGGGTCGGCCTGGTAATAGACATGAGTGGCTCAGTGTAGTGACAGTCCGAGAGATGCTCGGCAGAGTTATTATCATTAGGTCGGTATTAATAGATCGACAGAGCCAGTTTGTTGCCGCCAAATGAGGAGCCGTCCGCATTGGGTAATGCATTACGGGCGACACGGCTGAGTGAGTCGAATTCTTGAGACCAGAATCGATTCGGCCCCGGTGGCATTGATGCCGCCCTCCACCAGCCGGCAGTCGGCCACTCGTGCCACCAACTTCTCGTATGGTCGGAGTGCGTGCGTTTGACGGGCGCCTGTCACCAAAACCCGCCCACTAGATTCAGTTCGGTTGGCGCCATTCTGTGATTCTGTGGCGGCAGGTCGTGCTCACACTTGGCTGTATTGCATGTCTGTTTGGCCACAGTCGACAAACACCTCGCCGAGTCACCAATTTAGACGTGCCCGTCGTCTCAATCTTGATCGTTTCATTGCGTCTCTCAATTCTATTACCATTACCGTTGGTATTATTCTTAATCTTTCGTTTCATTTTTGTGCTCTCGCTTTTGTTTCCCTTCTGGGCGCCCTTTTTGCCTCTTCTTGTGCACATTCGTTTCTTGTGATTCTTTATCGTTCCTTCAGTGGGGCAACAGAGGCAAATGTGCAGATCGAGACGAGATATAGAGCGAAGCGAGCCAGACCTGCCACCATGGTGCACGTCTTGTCTTGGGAACGCTTTCCTTGCGTTTGCTTTGGGGCCGCGCGCCCGATTGTGTCGTGCAGGAAATGAATGAAACACATCCGACAGTGAATCGAGGAAATTCACCAACCAAGATGAAGATGAGGACTGGCGGAGACCAAACCAAACCATCTCACCGATTGGTGCAATCGATTCCACTAGTTCGGTACCATTTACAAGACTGGTGTTCGTTCTCTCCGTGCCAACACTTTGCCAACAGACAGCAACGCACTGTTATTGATGGCAATCGTAATAAGCACGATCATATTAGTCGCGATCGTGGCACAACAGTAAATTAAGTGGATTCGAACACATTCATGTGTTGTGTAAATTACTGCCAACCAACACCGACACTAATGGCTAACAGAGGGGCTCAGCAACACACCAACACATCGACACACACACACACACACTTGTAATTTGGCCAAGTCATCACAAAGTGCCGACATAATTACGCGCCATTTACTCGGTGGCGATATAGTGGGTGAGTATATAGCCCGATGGAGTGCCCGATCGACATCGGATATAGACCCATTGGGTAAACAGTGAGATGCATCGATTGCAAACAGGCGACAAGTATGCTCGATATTAAGTTGTAAGTGAGGCAATGATGCCCGCCTGCTGCCCCCCACAGGCCTCGTCAGCGACACTCCACCGACGTGAACAGCAGTCAAATGGATTGATTCGTGCCCGGTTGGGTCCACAGCACAAATTACAAGTAATTAATTCAATTTACAACTGACGCCATTGCCATTGCGTTCCGCTTTGGTCTCGCTGCAAGTGGCCAAAGCGAAAGTGCGGCGGTAGTGCACTGGTGGATAGACCCAGTGAGAGTGCCGACTCGAGTAGAGTTGCCACTCACTTGCACTCTCACCGCCGGACCAGTGGAGACGGGCAATTATGGAACAAAGCCAATACAAGACAGCGGAGACCGTGTGGTGACGGCTGTAGCGGGACAAAACAAACAAACAAACAGCCACCGAGAGCGATAAATAAAGCGACCATTACCGCGAGACATAAATTATTCATTCACAGGAGAACAGAAACAAGTGGATGATGCGGCAATGGTGTTGGTGGCCTGGTAGTGCAATGGTGTCGGCTTAGTCTGAGTGGCGGCACATCCTCACTTGTCCGGAGTAATGGTCGCAATTAGAAGGTCGAGTGTGGCACGCAATGTACATTACGTTGTACACTGTACATTGCAAGGTGCACCAAGTCAATTAATCAATGCACAAAGGATTGAGCACAGGCAAATTCGCCATGAATTTGCCACCGAATCTATCAATTTGAACGGTGTTCCATTCGAATTCAATCACTGAACTGAGCACACAGACAGTCAGCCATTAATCATCGATGATTGGGCGTCATGTCAAACGCGTTGTGTGAAGTCTAAACTGGCAAGAGCAGCGATTGTTGCACTTGACGGTAAATATAGCTGCTCGGCGGCCGAATCACTCAGTCATTCATAACGGGTGGCGTCATGTGTCGTCTGTCTGTTTACAAGCACTACAATGACTACACCATCCACTAGTAATGGAGCAACTAAACAGTAAACCGACTCATTCACCCACTCCTCTTAGCCAACTCACTTCTCTCCTTTCGACAACTTATTTATCTCGTGTTGGCCTTGTTGGCCCGTCATCGTTATTAATAATTGGCACACAATTTGTGGCACAAGCCAAATTTGCATTGACAGCTGTCACTCTGGCTCATTCCTCACAGCGACACCGAACGCTGATTACAAGTGCTAATTCGGTAAGTGAAATGCATCGATACTGCTAATTGGCTAATTGGCTAATGATTCGTTGCTTAATTTGCCTTTGCCATTTTGATGCACAAACAATGAAGCAGGTTCAGTGAAGGATCTCCGTGTGCAATGGCTCAGTAGTTCAGGATGAGAGTTACCTCACACGTGCTTGGTTGACATTTGTTCGGTGGGCAAGGAGACAAATAACAAATCCCATTTCGGGCATTACCAGACAGAAGTGGCATTAACGGTCTATTGAAGGAAGTAATTACTGTTTAATGCAATTTGACTTATGCCATACTCAATCTAATTGCAATTTATGAACAGACACTTGTGCTATACAGGCGTCAGTGCTCCTCTTCCAGTGTAGGCAGATTAACTTGTAACCAGCAAGACTGATGATTAGCCCACTGAACCGGCGAGAATCGATCGAGGAACAAAGCAACTACTTTCCACCGACACCGGACAAAGGGTATCGAGGTCGGCCGAATGCAATGTGATCGTTCAGTGCTGCAAGGATACCGCCAGGTTTACTCGACCATTGGTTGTGATCACCATCGATATCGATCGATCGATCGAGCATGGATCGATTGATTGCCGCTGCACGAAATGCAAACTACCCGATACTATTGCCAATAGTTTGATTGTTTGTTTCGGTGCAATGAAAGTGAACAAACTTTGTGCCACAATTAGAGTGAATAAATATTAATAAAAAAATGCATCAAAAAGAGTAGAGGAAGCGCCATCGATCCATCGACGGCACAGATTGCCACAAACCGAGTAGAACAGTGTTCGCGGACGAGTGGCTCGTTCAATCATTCCACCAATCAATAACCGAGAGATAATGACTCTACACAATTTACATTTAATATTCAATTGTCATTGATGAAGCTTAATTGACAAAAAATAATTCCAATCATTTGCCTAATGAACAGAGTGGCAATAATAAATGAAAATGGTCAATAATTAATGACTCATTCATGTAAACAGCCAGTGAATCGGTAAGGCGACTGGGTAAATTACAAGTGCAACCAAATTAAACTTGACTGAGATGGGTGCCAAATATGGTCGATAAAATTAACAAATCAATACATTTTGATTACAGTGAGGAGAAATAATTTACAAAATGAGGTATGTGATGAATGAAGTAAATTTACAAGGAAAATGATGGGTTGAGATAGGTCGTTGATTACAAAACGATTGCTCAGTAGATGACTTCGTAGACAGAGGCCTTCTTGTCACCAGATCCAGTTACGATATACTTGTTATCTGAGGAGATGTCACAGCTAAGAACCGATGAGGACTCCTTTGACTGGAATAATAAAAAATCAATTAAATAAAACAAGCTTCAAAATATGTTGTTTTACCTGGAAAATGGAAGCGCCGTAGGGAGTGCGCCATGCATTGAGCAAGTTATCCTTGCCAGTGGAGACGAACCATTTGCCACAGCTGGCAAATTTGAGTGAGAGGACACAACTCTCGTGAAGATGCAGTTGGTACTTGTCAGGTTTGCTAACGTGCAACACCTCAACATTGGAGCTTTCCATGCTGCAAAAATATAAAGATTAGTTTGTTAGTTGTCCCTGGAAGATGATCTATTTACGTACCCAACTGCTAACCATTCCCCAGTAGGACAGTAACCCAGGGAAAATATCTGAGAAGTAAAGTCGTGTTGATGCAGTTGGCGACCTTCTCGTAAGTCCCAAGATCGAACCGTGTTGTCCAGACCACCTGTCCATAGTTTGAGACCATCGTTGCTTATATCAATGCACGAAGCGCCGTCGGTATGTCCCTGGAACTGCCGAACCAATGTCTGATTATGCAAATCCCACACAGCAATGTTGCCGTCTGAACAGCAACTAAAGCACACTTTGGAATCGGGAGAAATTGCCAATGCGTAACAAGCAGGTGCTGCAGAAGCTAATTCGCCTTTAATTCTGGGAGTTGGCTAAAATATATAAAATTAAGAAAGATGTCAATAAACTATACAAATAAAGTATACCGATCCGAGATCCCAAATAGAAATAGTATTTGCTTCACCCCCAACAATAAGTGTCCTATTATCAGGTAATAATTTGCAAGAGCGAATGTAATTATCACGTGGCTATTAAAAAAATAAGTTAATGTTCGTTTAGCATTGCCTCATTAAACGTACCAGGCAATCGAGTTGGGACACTGGTGACTTAGCATTTGGATGATTAATGTCCCAGACTTTGACACAGCCTTTGCCTCCTGTGTATACATATTTTGTTGGAGTTGAGATTGTTACTGCGCAAACCACTTCGCCGTGGGATAGTGTGTTTATTTGGCGGGCATGGCGAGGAATCCCTGGACCAACTAGAGCATCAGAGGGAAAATGAACAGGGTTTACTTGATTTTCCGCGGTCACATGAAAGGAATAGGCTGGCTTCCCCCCAGGTATTCCTCCAGCAGGAAAGCCCGGAGTTCGTAAAGATGAGTGAGGATCAGGATATGGCTATAAAACCAAATGGATTAAATCTAATTAGAAAAATATCTAGTAAAGACTCACCAATCCACGAGGATAACTATTGAGTCCAGGTGGCATATTATTATGCAAACCCAAAGTTTGTGAGTAGAGACCGGCTGCGGCTGCCGCAGCACTAAGATCAGCAGGCAATCCATGTGGAGGTGGACCACCATGCATTTGAGCATATGGATATCCAGGAGGACCAAGAGGAGTTTTTGGGAGAGAGTTCTTAGCCATAGAACCATTAGGAGTAGCTGCTTTTGGGACTGGAGTAGTCGATTTCTCAGTCTAAATATAGTTCATATTAACAATATTAATATTAGCAATAAGATGTGAAAAAGATCAAAACATACCTCTTTGTGCTTAGAAGATGGAGTGCTTGAATTAGAAGAAATGCTCGAATGAGGACTGTGTGAAGGAAACTCTTTCTTAATGTTATTCTTCTCTCCATTATTTCCGTTTTCTCGAGGTGAAGAAGTTCCGTTTGTGGCTGAGTTGGAACCATTCCCACCATCTTCATTGGCAACGTCCACAACCAACTCTTGGTCACTCTTTTCGCCATCACTGTCCTTTAAACAAATAAAGTAAGCATCGAAAGTAAACAATTGGAGCATACCTTTTCCTCTTTACTTTTTCGTTTCTTAAGATCGTGTTCTGATGGAGAAGGAGGGCTTCTGGGTCGAAATTTCTCCCGGTCATTTGGAGAGATAGAATTACGCTGAAAATAAGTGGAACGAGTTGATCATTAAGGTAAAATCAAGCATAATGAAACAGTCACTCTAGAATGGGACAAAAGTCCAACAAAGCACGCAATAATCACTCAGCAACTCACTCTACCCAAATGCCATTCATGGCACGTTCCAGAAACAGAGCCAAGCTTAGTTCTACCTTTGGAATCATTGATATGCAAAACACGCACGATCAAAATTATTTTGTTTCAATCTTATCCTGAAATGTTTCTATTCGCCAAGTTTGACATATTCGATATAGCTCCAAATGATATGTTTTACTTTAAATGCAGGGTTTGAGTTAATAATAGAGTGCGACACTGACTGTATGTCAGTCTGCATTCTAACAATGATAGACACTTCATGCAAATAAAACCAAATCAGTTTAGGTTAAAGGTTAAGACCAAGCAAATTGTCGTGTGAGTGGTCTCAAGTCGAGCCAATGCAGATGTTGTTCAATGAAAAATGTCTCACGCAAGACTCACATCACCAGTAAGTAGATTCATTAATGACAATTCAACACGGACGTGACAAGCCCGATAAATCGAGCACCCAGTACACCACCGATAGCCTATTCCAATAATTCTGGTCACGTCAGTGTTCGGGCGTCGGTCGATCTGGATGCACTTAAATTCTTGTTTCCAATGAAGAGCAAACAATTGGAAACATTCTGATTAGCTGCAAAGCAGGAAAGCACACAACTCATATGCACATTCAAAGCACGCTCAACAATACTGAAATATGAGAGCACGGAATACTTACATGTCGATCATCAGCACTGTGCACTGTAATCAGAGAAGAGAGATAAATTAGTACACTGCGCTCATTACTGCATAGTAAAGTTACTCACCGCTGTTTGATCGCTTCGATGATGCAGCGTCGTTATCGTTTGATCGGGGATCTTTGAGACCAGCTGAAGCAGCAGCAGCATTTGAAGATGCAGCAGCCATTGCAGCCGCCATTGAGGGCATGTGATGGCCAGGAGGACCACCGAGTGCCAGAAGACCAGCAGTTCCAGCGCCGGCAGAACCTGGTGGCATTGGAGGCATTGCTCCGGCCAACGCTGGATGCGGCATCATTGGAAGTTGACCATGAGCTGCGGCTGCCGCTGCTGCATGCGGAGGCAATTGCTGGGCATGCATTTGTTGCTATTGATAAAATGTGAAATAAGCAAAAGGAATTAAGATAAAATATTTTTTACCGAAATAATAGCATTCAATTCTGTCATGGATAATTGCTTGGCTCGCTCTACGGCAGTGGCAACTTGTTGCTGGTGCTGTAATTGGACAAAAAGTTTATTACAAAAATATAAGATTTAAAATTTAAATTCCAATAGAATCGATTGTAAAATGAAATGAAATTGAGAATTCAACACTCGATCATATATGGGCCATATAATATGGCTAAAGAAAAATTTCTCCAGGTTGACCAAAGTTTGTGCAAAGGAGGGTTGACAATGTGCGTTGTTAACAACCAAATCAGGGTAATATCTCACATTCGATATTCCCACCACAGTATCGAGTAATTGGGTTCGAAGTGGCAGCACGGAGTTGTTATTCAATGGCAAGGTCAAAACAGCTTTGGACACCGTAGACTTAATTAGACACAGAAGCGGTCATAGTCTGTTGACCCATGGCAGCGTGACTAATCGTAGCCACTGTCCAATTGAAATGAGCAGGCAGTGAGCAACCACATTGGACATATCGATTTGGCCATGAACCGGCACCAAACCGCCTCTGTCAATCGTCAATTCGCCAGTTTCGCTTCACTTGAGTCGCATAGGTATGCATGCAAGATTGTATTTGCTAATTACCGCCTGTCGGTCACGAATGGTGGCGGACATGGCTATGGTCGGAAACAGTAAAGTTGTTGTCATCATGGTGCTATCATAAATCATCGAGCATAAATTGAAGCAAATTGAAACCTTTTTCTCCTTAGATCGTCCCTTCGATTAGAACAGCCAACCAAGACGAAATTGGCAGCGATGACGAAATAATTTCAGGCCTGCAGAGTTGAATCCATGCACAATCGAGCATAGCAAAGTGGCTTAGGCTAGACAAAGCAGCCCAGTGAAGCCAATAATTCAGTGACTGATTTCGAAGGTAAAAGCTGCCAATATAATAGAAGATCTGTCTGCCTGGCTGCATGTGACTTTCCAATTGCCAATGAACGCTTCGATGCTCCCAACTGTCGCTCAATTTGTGAATGAATTTGTGTTGTGTGCCTCTTGCTGATCAACACCACTGGCACATTGCACGACACCCCCAACTGACTAGTGCAACCTACATCGAAATGAGTCTCTACTATTAGATTAGAGCCAGATGACAACGTCCACTTAAGTGACTGATGACTGTCTACTGGACTGGACTACTTGGACACATCACTTCTCATTAGTTCAATTTGGCCGCAATGTAACATTGCAAACGGCAACCGTTCAATCATCATCGAGGGGGTCATTAAGGCAAACAAACATAATTAAATCATACCAAGTGCAAATGATAAAACAAAAGGTGAAAAGTCAAAGTGAAAAGAGGCCAAATGTAATAATAAAGATAATAAATAGCTCAACTTACCTCCTGCTGCAGGTAGGGCAAAATTTGGGCGATGATTGCGTTGAGACGCTTTGCGATTTCGGTCTGTGGTAATGAGAAAGAACAAGAATGAGGCACCTTGTGAGTGAGGAAGACTAATTAATTTAAATTAAATCGATCATCGGAAAGAGAAACACGCACGGACTACTTCACGTTTTCTATAAATTAATTCCGCGCAAATGGACGTGTCTGGCCAATTTTATGTTATAGCAATCGGTTTAACAAGTCTTAGTCCGATGCAGCACATTATTATTAAGGACATGGGTTAAAGGTCAAGCTTACCTGCTTATGCATCTCTACGTTCAAGCCATATGACATTTCGTAGTACTATGGGGAGAGAAATAAAGCGTTAGTTTGAAGTAAGGATGAAGAAGATTTTGACAGGTCTGACATAGAGGCGTGAACAGACAAGAGGAATTGAAGATTAAACTGAGGGATAAGGGAAGGATAGAGTCTGGTAATACGTACCATTACGTAATGCCTTTGCATTTCGGTCTTCTCATTAGCGAGCTTTTCGATTTCCATTTTGAGACTGAAACGAAAGTTAAAATTAAAATCAATTTCACCATGTGTCGACTCAATATCACTGAATAGCAATGACCCCTTGACCCGATGGTGTTATCAACAAAAGTGAAAGGTCACCCAATGGAGGGTCAGTGTAGCGAGTGGTCATCGCTGGCAAGCATTTTCCTGCCGAGCACGCTAATTGTGCACGCCAATCTTCGTCGCCAGACAAGCATTGGGCGTCAACGGTTGAATTAACCTGTCACAAAGCCTGCGAATGTGATCGCGCGCGTCAACACTATCCTGTGAGTGGGTAAGACAACTAGTGCCTCTACACTCGCTAATTAACATGTTACGAAGTGTATAAAGGCTCGGCGAGATTGTACGAGGGTTAATTGAGGTAAGACATGCGAGACAAAGCGACAGATCGCGACTATCCAAGCATTCATCTCGCCTCTGTTCGCGCAACGCACCAATGCGAATGGGGCGCTAATATTGTTATCGTAATCACGGCGTCTTATCGCAATGGCCATAATCATCATCATTATCTTGCCACTTACCTGTGACATTGAGCTTGTAGAAAGTTAAATTCCTCTTTTATTCGATCGCACGATTCGGCGATAGTGAATTTGAATTGTTGGCCAGTTTGTGGCGGAGGACCCTGCTTGAGAATAAAACAGTATATCAGTTAAATCAGTTATATATTGATAGGTGTTGTGTCCTTTGCATATATCGCGTTTATAAGTGTTTTAATCAAATTACATTATTAATTGCGCCCGACCAGGTCATAAAAGCAACCTCGGACAATTCTGAACATGAAGCGGTCAAAGAAGCGTATCCGAGATGTCTGACTGAATGAACGCCATTTGGTGAGTGTAAAGAGTGCGATGTTCGATCGTTGCACTAACCACAAACAGTCAAGTAAAGCCTGTCTGTCTCGTTGATTGGGTCATTGTCTGCGGGCACTTATCATCATAACCATCATCCCCAAGCATGCGCGTCCAGTGAACAAGTGAATTAAATCGAACTCGTCTCTAATCACATTAAAGCATGTCAAGAAGAGGTACCAGATCAGCGAGCTAAAGAGGAAACAAAGACGCGGTGAAAGATGAAATTAACTCGACTGCTTGGTAGTCACAAGTCTTAGTTGCCGCATCACAGAATGAACTGCCGACTATTCGAATAATAAAAGGTCGAAAAATAGCTAAACAACGCCTAAATCCACGCAACATTTAAGAAAAGGAAGAAAGGTAGGTGAGAAGGGAGAGAAGTAATGGAGAGCAGGCCGTAAATAAAGCAATGTAAAACAAAGGGCAAATTAAAAGCCGACAGACCGCCGTATCGTAATGATTGGTGGCAGTGAGTGCATTGTGTATTATGATGTCTGTGCTTGATGATGGCCGCGAATTATCATTCAAATAGATTGCAATTTACATAGCATCGGCACAGACGGCAATGTAATCAGCAAAATTAGTGTGAGAAAATCAGCATCGACTGCGTGACGAAAGCAGCACTCTCGCTCGCTCTTCTACTTCACAACGACCATTCAACGATTCTGGTAATTGTTTTGCAGTGTTTGTCTAGCCAAGCCACAGTACCGCTCAATTCTGACCAACTAAATCGCAATTAAGTTCACACAGGGTCATGACATGAGTTGCCCAAATGGCGGAGCGCTAATAAGCAAGATAGCCATAATTGCACCCAACAAATCGTCATATAATCGAAATAAAATAAACTAATCTAGTTCGATGCAGAAAATCGAAGACAAGTTTAATTTTTTCTAAATAAATAAACAAGTATCCATAGATTGCAGTCGAGGCCCGACGATAAATTCAACGAGTGGCGTCAACGATAATGACTGGTGGTGACACCACTACCTGTTAGCTAGACAACCAATCGACCCATGCTGATTAGATTCCAATTGGTCGTACTATTAGGGACAGGTGTGTAGAAAAAGGAGATGAGGTCGAACCGTTTTGACTGAAAATCATTCGATGCCATCAATGCATACTGACTCTGCAATGGTGAGCTTGTTGGTTAATTGAAAACAAACACTAGTTCAAATGAACAGGCGAACCAGGCAGAAGAGATGGTGATGCAGAGGATTAGCACATCAGAACCGAATTGCCATTGTTGGTGGCAGTGACCATAAGCAGGGCCATTGTGGAATAAAGCTAATGGCAGCCAATGTGAATGTTAATAGTATAATCTGCACGCGGGTAAACTGTAATTATGCTATTACTTTTATGATTATGATTAGTGCTGCCATTAACACAGCGGTGCTCGGATAGTGAGAGTAAGTGGCAAGGTGGCTATTATGAGGATAGCGAACAGAGAAGAACGAGACAAGTCCATTAGACAGGCAAATAAGCGATTACACAAACAAAAAGTACAGGCAAGATCAATTCGACCAGAGCGCGGCCAAATTATAGACTTGGCCAAGGAACTGGCTGCGACCAAGGCTCACACTACTCGACCATTTATAATGTAGCCCTGCACGCACCCGTCAACAAACAAGACCTAGAGGAGTATCTCGTTAGAAGCCTGACAAGACAAAGCACACCGAGGTGCACAACAAAGTTCATAATGAGATTAGTGCACGCAAGTGAATGAATCAATAACGCGCGATAGGATCTCATTCCAATCAATAGAAAGAGATGGGCCCGTTGGCCCTAGCTAGGTTAGGTTCTATTTCAAGTTGAGGACAGGCAGCTCCTTATCGGTTTTCTAATAGCACTATTGACGAATCGCCAGTGATGATGGTGAGTGCCATTGAAATAAGTGACTGGCAATTGTCATGGGTACAAGTCGACTAGGTCCGACTAACAACAGAACAGCAGTGAAGTAAGCGTGCTCAAACACGGCCACCGAAGTACGGTTGCAATAAATCAATCAGGCCCCAGCCTGCACACCACCAACAAGCCATGCTCATTCAGAGGGCTATAATAGGCCCATTATAAGAGAAAGCTTCAACCCATGTCTGGTGCGACACACATACACACACTGTGTCACACTCGGACACAAATCGAGCATTTCCCATGACAAATGTTGAGTGTCATAGTTATTGTAAAGTGCAAATGTAACAAGACTAATTCAGAGCCAGTCTGGCACGACACCTGCATGGTGCAGGACAGAAACAAAAGTATCTCGATTAGTGCAGGGTCGGGCCGGGCAGTGTCCCGAGCCTGACCAACAACGTAATGGAGCAGCAGACAAAGAAGTCTGACTGCATCAAATATTGGGAGATTATGACAAATCGAGCAGGAGAGCCGAGTACAGCGGGAGCACTGTCGAGTCTGAAGTGGCAGTCACATGGATTTGGCAAGGATTAGTGTCTGTCTATTTAGAAGCAATTTTCATATTAGCTCAGTGAACGAATTAAAATGTCGTCGCCTTTCGGGGAGAGGGAGAGCGGCACTGAAGCTGCTTATGTTGTGAGTGCAATTGGCGATAGTGAACAAAGACTGACTGCTCGCACCAGTGGGAATCAGAGGCTGAGATCGTATTAAGTAGAATCATGCACTGGCATCTAACTGTGCTAGTCGCGGGATGATTGTCTCACTGCTGCAATCCAAACCGAGACTAGCACTAGCAGTCTTAATTCTCTGCCAGTGATTTGTCTCCTCCGACACACTTAAATCCTTCTTCCAATCTGGCAAAAGGATTATGTTACAAACACAAACTCAAATAGCCAGCAAGCGCATAGTAAAAGACAAACAGGCAGCATTGAGACACATTGAGTCCTCACTATTTCAATTTTGGTTAGTGTTGCTCCAAACGTAACAAACTCGCTTGGTAAAGGTCAAACTTTAAGACTAAAATAGACTTCACTGAGAGTGAAACTATCAGACTCAGATGACACCAGAAGAAAAGGCAACAGGCCCATAAGGGAGCCGAGTGGAAACACATTACGACACCGATTCTCTTGTCTTCGTGCTAATTTCGTTGTAGCCGCCGCATATGGCACTCTACATGAATGCATTCACACACACCAATTTTATCGCCAGTTGTGAATGCAGCAGTTTTTCTGACAAGCCAACAGACAAGCCAGTTGGGAGAGTTACGACTCACGGAAGAGCGCACAAGTTATGTCTAGATTGAAGCAATCAAGCCTAGCCTAATGAAGGCCTAGCGAAGAATCAGTGATCGTCGGAACCAATCGATTGTTTGCGACAGATCACTGCAATCTGCACACAGTGCACGTGACCATGCTGTGCACATGGGTCATTAATGAAGGTCGCAATTTGAACTTGGCGAGCCTTTTAATTTGCCTCATGCTGTTGAAACAGATGACCGCCGGTCCTCAGATGTTTGGCATGGAAAAGAGATTAGCTCAGTGTCACATGGTATCAATGCTGGCAATAGTCCGATAATGGTGCATGAGTGGCTAAATGAACACTTCTAGTCCAACAGTATTATCGAGCGTGAAACACGTGCTGGTGTGCAATGCAAGTGTGCCATTGTAGACATGTGCATACGATAGACATTGACTGTAGGATTGGGCCAGAAACTGGCTGGATGCTATGAAGCACGTGTTTCAACTTAATGATCTCTGGTAGCGTGTGTCTGTCTGTGACAATTGTGTATGTGTGTGTGTGCGTCCGTCAGTTTGCTGGATGTGTGCTCATAGAATGTGTCTGACACTTACCGGATGCCTAGTTGGGTACATTTTGTCGGAATGTTTTGATTAAGGATAAAGTCAAGTGAAGATTACTAGCACAAATTGGTGAACGACGGCGCTGACGGCTGTCGATTCAGTTGCGAACTCAGTTGGTAGCTGCTATTAGTGCAGTTAGTTCCTTAATTACAATGTCGATCTGCTTTAATGAACGATCTCACGCACTGAGTTGATTGCTAGGGCGGTGATCGGGCAATATGAAATGCAGCAAATTTAGAACGCCAAAATAAACTAAATAAATGTAGCCCCAAAAGTGTGGTCACAAACTACAGAGTTGATTGGCCGTAGATGATGTGAAATGTAACGAACTTGGTGAAAGTGAGTTGCGAGTTCTGCCGAGACGTTGATTGGGCATTGTGAGCCGTGAAGGTATAATCACACAAAGAGATTTAAACACTTCACAAAGAGATCTGAGTAAACCAGAAGACACGTTCACAGATGATGTACCGAAAGAATGAAGAAAAGATTCGTGAGGTGAAAGGTGAAGCTGTTGTGGAAAAAGATCAAATGGATGTAGCTACCGGTGAAGGCTAGGGGTCAGTTAAAAAGATGGTGCTGTTTAAAAACGAAAACAGGATAAAAGTGAGATTCGTTGGGGCTGGTTATACATGCCACTGGGCCAGGGTCCTAATCAAAAACGGATAAATGAGATTGAGATGCGAGACGAGGCGATACAACCGATTCTGGCGGACAAAAGCGACTGACTGAGCCAAGCAGAGATGAGCGAGAGGGAGTGTACACTAGTGCGCATGCGCGGTGATTAAATCAGCGAGAGGAGAGAAAGAGAGGTGAATGGAACGTGCGGTGGGGTAGTGGTACGGTGGAACGAGTCCAGACAAACCCCACTGATTGGACAAATATGCTGCTCAATATGGACCAGAGTGGTCAAAATGGATTCACTGGGTCCAAGCACAGGCTGAGCACAACAGAACAGACCTAGTAAGGCGTCACAAGACACACAATTCGGGCTCCACTGGCAAGTGGTCTGTGGTGCTGTGTCAATGGAGACTCATACCCTCCACTGTCTCGATCTCACAAACTTGTCAGTCCATCGAGTAAACTCCGCCTTTGTGAGTGCTCTCATATGAGCCAATGAAGGAAAGAAGCGTGCTTCAAGCACCGACGGTGACAGCAATTGCAAAGGCAGTGAGCACGTGCCTCAGCCACGTGAATGTAGCGCTAGCAAGGATATGTGGAGAAGTGCTTGGGCGGTCTTGGCTTGAGGTGATGCGGTGGTGGGTGATAATGATCAGCGGAGGGAGGGAGGGTGATGCGGCCAGGGAGAACAAATCGACCAGACTGACCGAACAATGATTGGGCCCCATTGACACTGCCGGGACGCGTGTGGGCTCGAGTGGGCCTAGTGACAATATTAGGTTGGCAAGTTTCCGTGAGGAAATTGTACCCGAATGGAATGCCTCGAGTGCCGGTCGATTGACGGTAATTGGGTTAGCCTATGCAACGACAACCATTCAGACGGAAAGAGCGTCCAAACATCGGAAGTGGACACGAGATGGCTCAGTTGACGTTGCTTGGATTGACATATATCACATGTGCTGGACTGGCCAAAGCTTGTTCGACCACCTTTGGAACTAGGTGCAGGGCGACATCTGGGGAGTGGGTCCTCGATTGAACTGCCTCAACTCGGACTGATCTGTGGCAGAACGCCTGTCGACAGATCTGTGTGATCACAGCATTGGCCACAGCACTCGACCACAATCGACCGGGAAAGTGACCACCGAATGCGAAATGGCCAGTCACGCCACTTTCGAGCCTTTCGAATCGATTTCCTCTGCCTCGCACGATAAGTGGCCAATAGCCGTATTTGTACTACAACTTTGTAGTGAATCGATTAGCAATTCTCGTCGTGGCCTCCAATCAAGTAAGTTGCACCAGATATCTTTCGATCGCTTTGGTGGCACTGGCATCACATGTCTTTGCATTGAATTGTCTGGTAAATCTTAGTGAGTGGATCGTGTCCGAGTACTCGGTTCTTTGTCTATTGTTTGCGCAAGCTTGTCAGCCTGCAGAGTGAAGGTGATGAATCCGGTAAGGAGCCACTGAAGCACTCGACCAATTTGCGAGACAAATCAATCGAAAGGCAAAGATCGCAACGAAACGATTAGTCGGTCTGGTCAGATTAGACATAATTAATATCGACATTAGGGATGACACTAGCCCGTTGGGTCGGATCACGAATGTGGTGCTATATAGGGTGGTTGCGCGGTGATGCGCTGGTGGGCAAGGCTAATACCCTTTCGGGCGACGTGCTCAATTACCACTGCGGTAGTGGCTGCTCGTAATGGGCCCGATCATGAAGACGACCGTGCTAGTAATGGCGCCCGTAATGGGCACGATGAGAGCACCGATAGAAAACACAATTACACGAGTTCGGTAATCGGCACGGGACGAGCAGCAATTGAATCCATTCGACACACGGTGTGATTGCTTCGTGATTAATGGCCAAAGAGCGCGACGCTAATGCGGACGATGCGTCCAATGACCAGACAACGAGCAGTGGTTGCCGCGGAAGAGTCATCTCCAGCCTCAATTCAACCACTGGTCTATCAGGGTACTGTCTGTCTGTCTGTCTGTCACCGAGGTTCATTGACTAGAGCATGGTTGAGAGATCGATGAAGCGATTGATTTATTTTCGTGCTTTCCATGGACTGCACATGGTGGACGCCATTCCACTGTTTGATTCAATCGGATGACCTTCAGCACATTTATGGCTTCAGTGGCACTCTCACTACTGTTGACCGTGCACTATGACGACCTTGGTGCAACCATTCACTCAACGAGTATGTTTGTGTTTGTCTGCTTGCACAACTGGAAGGGAAACATCACCAAGCTCGAGCAACTCAACCAACACGACCATTGAGACCACTCTCAGATAGTCACTAACTAGTAACTAGTGCAACAGTCGTGTGTTGTGTTGGTTGGTTGGTTAATTGAATTTATTTTCCCAGACACACTATAGTAAATTCTGAGTCGAATGACTCGAGCCTCGAGGTTTGTCCTGTCGAGTGTCGATTACCGTGTTTACTATTACGAGCTCGTCCACTCAATGAATGAACGTTCGATCGGTGGTCACTGTGCTTCGGCAACAATCGGTCTGATTGGTGCACCAATGGGATGGTGGTCAGGCTGCGTTCATTAGTCAGTGTTAATTAAACGTAAACTGTCGCACTCTTTGGCCTGAGTGTACGTTGATTGCATCGAATAGCAGTTCAAGTTGAACTGGCACTGGAGCTCGCTCTTAGTCGTATAAATGTTTAATTGACTCACTCGGCACTGACGGCAATCAGTCCGGGCTTTGTGAGTCCGAGTCTAATTATAGTGGATGGAGTGGCCATTAGCATAGCCACTCGGCGACTACTCCCACCAGGCAAACGTGCCTCGATTACGAGTGCTTCGATTCGATTCGACCCGCCAATGTCTGATTGGGCACACTTGCTCGCACCGACAAACACCGGCAATTACCACCGATGGTCGCTTGTTTGTGCACTCGGCGGTAATCTAATCCTTCGGAGGTAGCCATCACCATGGCGGACACAGTGCACACTTGTCCGAGCACTCCGAGTCAGTGAATCACTCAGACCAGTGCCTCTACGTCCAGACACGATCGCGCCTCTGAGTGGCGCCTGATTCACTCGATTCTAGTACTAAATGACTAAATTAACTGCTCGACGTGTGTGAGCCAGTGAGAGTGTCACTTGCAGTTAGTGTTGTTAGATGTTTGTTTGCTTTTCCGTGGATTTGTGCAATCTCGATCGGAGGGACAAAGGCAAACAAAGCTAACAACCAATTAATGGTTAATGGCGATTCAGTCCTTCTCAATGCCAATTAGTCCGCTCGCCGACAGACGATACGGCACAGGAGTCGAGTGAAGCCAACACTGTCTAATCGAGTTACTCCACTGGATGTGGCCTACTGTGCCAATGCACCCGGTCGGAAGTGACCGGTTAAGGTGGAACGACTTCCAAGTCAGTGCTGAGTAATGCGCCACGGAGTAGATGACTGTCATATATCGGTGCGCCTTAATTAAACCAATGCAAATGAATCTGTCCGTCGAGACCACTCGAGCAAGCACCATTCTTGTGCTGCCACGATACCGGACAATGAATGGTTGCCAGTGATCACTGGACTACCTCCACAGAATCAGTGCGCAATGGAGGCCAATGAAAATGGCACGGACAGAGTGGAGTGCCTCACTGGCGCATAGCAATTCATTCACGGTCCAGTCTGTTTGTCCAGTCTATTTGTTTGCCTGTCGATCTCTGGTGTTTGTCTTGGTGCTCTAGCTTAGTGGCAAGCTAGTGCCCACCTCCGCTTATCTCGGTCTATTCTGTCCCCTCTCCCTGTGCCTCATCCCAATGCTTGTTTGCCTTTGTTCACATTACACAATTTAATTTGTGTTTGCACTGAGCACTTCACCGACGAACAACCAGAAAGACTGTAAATATTTGATTGAACAAATATTTACTTTCTCTGCCAAATGTAACGGGACGAAACGAACAAATAGAGTGCATAAACACGACGCGATAAGCAAACAGATACCATCGGACGGACGGACAGGCCACGCACCGAGGCGACACGCTCAATTGACGCGCCGTGGATGGACTTGCATTGGGCCCACCAGTAGGGTGCAGTCCACTCGACTCCGCTCGAGGACAGCAAGTGGCTCGAATTGCCTACAGCCATCAAATCGACTTGAATTGCTATGAATTGGCATCGATGAGCCTCAGTTAGAATGACAATGCATTGAGCATCTGATCAATGTAACAACTAGGGGCTTGCTTTCGGGCCAGAAGCAGATACGACGTATTTGTTTGGCTCGGTGGTCTTTCCATACAACTGGAGAGAGCTCATCACCAAACACAGGTTCTCATTACTCTCGGTGCAATGTAATTGGGAAGGACATTTAAATAATTTGCAAGACAAACAGTCTAATCCGAACAAGACAAACACACTGCTGGCCGTGTTGACTGGAGAGTGTCAATATTGACGCTCTCTGATTGGGACTCGCAGATAGAATGAACATAGATGCACTGAACGGCCATTGATGGAGGCTCCGATCGAGAGCAGATGCAGTGAGTGAGTGTGCAAACATGGCACTGGCACTAAGGTAAATAGCAATAATTCAAAGTCAAGACAAACAGAACAATGTCAGCAGTGAGCAAACAGGCCTGCTCGATACAAATTCCCAAAGCACTCTGCCAGTCTCGGTCGGTATGTTTGTGAACCGAGTGGCTCACTGGCTCACCACGTCCGCAGTGCACAT
Source organism: Rhizoglyphus robini (assembly GCA_023373905.1). Lineage (NCBI taxonomy): Eukaryota > Metazoa > Arthropoda > Arachnida > Sarcoptiformes > Acaridae > Rhizoglyphus > Rhizoglyphus robini. Next base: position 2,509,240 of record JAKIJQ010000001.1, on the reverse strand, counting down.
CCAATCAAGTGAGTTAACTAAAGAGCACTAATAACTGCGCCAACGGTTCACTAAGTCGCACTTAATGCGCCCATTATGGCCATAATCTGTCATAATTGGCCATGGAAACCACTGATAGCGCAATTGGCAATTGCAACGGCCAATCTGGCACTGCACCCAACCAGTCGCTCTTGCTCTATGGCACCTATTAACAGTGGCTCGGGTGCAGATCGCTCACAGTGACGCACCTCGTCGATTGGCCACTTAATTGGATCGATTGTGAGACCAGAAGTGAGAGAGCTAAGTGGTTATTTGTGTCCATTGCCGCAATACAGACATGCCTGGTGATGCTAATCTGACTCGATGCGCTGTGGACAGGTTAATTAAAGCGATTGACAAAGTGAGCCAAAAGCGTTAGATTCGCACTTGTCTAGTTGCCAGCTACTCCAGTGGCGGCCATCGGTGGCTATTTCAATTGCACCGAGTCTCACACGACACTGTCCGCCTTGGACTCGCTCAATTCCACCCGACAGTACACAAGTTCGCAAGTCTATTATTTGCCAATCAATCAAGCATCGAGCCACCATAATTACGATGATTAACGCTGGCTACTTTCTTGCTTGCCTCTCACATCGATTTGCGAATCCAACCGATAGAGCTGACATTTGTCCGAGTGGAGCAGCACAAATATTTGCTCATCAATTTGCAATTACCACTCCGATTAGAGTGCCCTTTGATGGGCGAGATGTTGACTTTCGAAGTGAACAGTGCCAATGTGAGCACATGTGATGGGTGATCGTCGCACCGCATCGATTGGCAAGCCGACTGGGCGCATCATTGATGGCATAGTCACTGCTCGGACACGACTCCACTCGTCACTGGTATGGCTTGTTGATTGGCCCAATCAGCAAAGAGTTGATCTGCAAATTGGTGGTCAGTAAGATGGAAGCAAATTGAATTCAGCACCATATGACTCTATTACACATTGCCTTCAGACTCGATCGAGCCGATCGTTCCCGTTTGGTGCTATCTAATCTCACTTGGCTTGTTGCTGCTGCCGTGTTATGCCGAGGCCGACAAACGCGATCAGGTAGTTATGTTGTGAGTTGTTGTCTGTTGTGTGACACGCATGTTTATGGCCGGATGGCGATGATGGCGGTGATCGGGATGATGCTCTTCCAGTGGTGCTGCCACTGAGGCACAATGATAAGCACGCAATGAGACGCTATTAAGGTGATGCCACTCAGTGCAAGCACAGGTTGCTCATTGAACAGTGATGCCACCACACTAGTGAAGCAGAACGTTCACTAGGCAGATGGTCGAGTGGAAATATTTAAACCATCGCTCGATACGAGTGGCAACTGCTGCTGCATGCAGAGAATCGTAATTAAACGATATTAATTGGCGATAATTAATGCAAATCAATTTGTGCGCTCCACTAAGTGATCGTGTTGCAGTGGTCGCCTTTAGTGGTTCGCTGTACAGGCACGACACCACCGATAATTAATTAAACTCGACCGTTCACTGAATTAGTGAGCAAGTGAGTGGTGGCGAGCCACTATCAACACGATCAACACAATCACGACCAAACTGAGAAACTATGCGACCGTTTGTCGCGATTGCATCATGCGGGCGTCTGATTGTTGGCAAGTGTTAATGTCGATGCGGTATCAGTGCTAGCCAGTGAGACAAGTGAGACAAGTGCCATTATTAATAAATACATCATCCAGCCTGTCACACATAGAGCCTGTGCGTCCGATCGATCAACTGCTGGTAGCGACTAATCGGAATTCGTTGTACCAATACTAAGCACATTATCCAGTGCAAACTCAGAGACAAGGAAGAACTCTGTGGCTATGTGTTTGCACACTACAAGGTGGTGTAATCGTGCACAACCAACCTTGTCCAACACTGGCTACAAGAAAGCATTCGGTCGGTCGGCTTGGTTATTTATAGCGATTGGCATGTCTGCTAATTAAAACTAATTCGCTGGTCAGGTAAAGAATCAATGCAGTTAGTGGTCAGTTGCAGTGCAGCAAGTTGACGCGATAATCGAATTAACAGTGCAGTGGCCATTGGCCAGTCGGGTCGAGTTCGATCGGTCGATGGCTGCTCAGTCAGCAGAGCGTGGACAAGTGGACCGCATCCTTTGTTGATTGTCTTTGGCCACTGTCCGCCTCTACCGTGCGGTCACTGTTGATCGTGCCCGCTCGATCAATAAATCAATCACACGGCCATTGGTAATTTCCCAATTTAATTTGGCCAATTTAGTGGCAGTCAGTTTGCACTCCCACTCTCGGTACTGGAGCCAATCAAGCCGATTGCCACCGATAACTGGCAACATTTCGTGCCCGTCTAATGGTGGTGTTTCTGCTGCTGCCTGTCGGTCTAGTCTTGGTGCAGATCGCGATCGCAAACAGACAAACAGGCTGCCCTCAGTGGCGGAGGCAGACTCACTTACATGCTCACTTAGACCGATTATCCATCAATTATTTATGATGCTCAGTTAACAACTTTGCAAGTGTTCTACATTGTATAACAAGCAAACCAATCAAAACGTATAGAAAGCGCATGTAAATTGATTGATAAGTCCGATAACTGGCCACAGAAGGCAACAACTTATCTGCCGTGTTGCATTTGAGCCAGTCAGACAAGTTCGACCAATGGGCGCAATTTAATTTAATTATCCCTGCCAGTCCAGTTTAATTAACATTCGAATCGTTATCGATCAAGTGCTTTGTTTGATTTGTTCAACGGCACCCGGCCTAACTCAGCGACTGACTCTTAGCCTCTCTTATTTATGATGGCAATTAAAGGCTATGAATTGGTGCACTTTATTGTGCCTTTATGGTCGACTAATTCGTGCAGGTACTTCCACTGGTCAGCATTATCGCACAAAGGCTAATCAAATGATCGTAAAGCACCAAACTACAGCTCGGTGCTCCCTGCTGTCTTGCAGAGGCAGATTAATTGCCTATCAAATTAGCACTACTAGCTCGAGTAGGCATTTGAATTATGTCAATACAACAAATTGCCACTGTGCCATCGAACGCACTCGATTGCTCCTCACAGACACTGACACAATGAAGTGCTACCGATTGGCAGATCGAAAGGTAGCGTGTGCAAGTGACCGGTGTCACCAGTCAGTGGCCACTAATTGTCATTCATTGTTGCTCATTGCCACCAGGTGACAAAGGCTTAGAAGTGCAATGCGTTAGCGCTTCGCTTCCGTGACAAGAGCCAATAGAGCATACTACTTTGCTAATTGCACAGTTGAGTGCGTGCACAAAGACAAGGCAAAACGGTCAAATAGCTAAATGGGCTGCTAATCAGCGTTATGACACTTTGGATGACTCGGTCTGATCGTGAATCGAGCAACACCATCGGTGTTAACATCTCTCAACACATCAATGGTAACTCAGTCAAAGTACTACTACAGTAGACCGGTGACGTGATCGATACGCAGTGGCACTGTTGGCCAATCGTGCCATGGAGCACAGTTAATTGACTCAATGAGGCACACTAATGAATCGAACTGTGCACTACACGATCGATCGGACAGAGTTCAATGTTAATGCGATAATTGACTGACACAACACTCCACAGTGAGTCATGCCAGTCCAATCGATTGTCTATAAGACCATTTGGTGGGAACGTTCCCGGAACAATCATCCCAAGTCAGCCCAACTTTGTGGACTCCAAATGACACCAATTGAAGGCCCGAATGGCAAGGTGAGTAGAAAAGGTGCTCGGTGACCACTTCATCAGGTAAATCATTACACACACAGCTTAATGGCTAAATCAATGAATTCGACCGAGTGGCAATCGAACCTGCTCACTGTCTCTTCACTACCACTCATAAATCATGCATCTAATGATGAAGTGAACGGTGTCGTCATTATTTATTTATTCAATAATTCAATTTGGCCATATTTGTCTATGGAACAATGGCAATTAATCATCAAGATATTAATTGTAATTGCCCAACTGCATAGTGAGTCATTATAAGCTAATTAAATGGAAACAAGTGCACTCATCGAGGCAGCACTAAGCACACTGGTGACTCGGCAGTCCAACAAGCCACAGCCATTCACCACATTAGCCACTGAGACAACATTGTAACACTCGATAACCTAATTGCAGCCAGTGAGGCCAAGAGCACAATTTATGACTTTATACGTGCCGATCGATACACTGAAGCACTTACACTGTGTACACTTCACTCGCTTCAATGTAACGCATAAAGTCGGATCGAGTGTCTACATTGGAGCACTGGAGTACACTGGTGTAATGCGTTGGCCATGGCAAACAGTTACTCGTGTCAAATCAATCAAGTGCACATTTACATTCACACAAAAGCGTAATTCAACGTGGGCACGTGCCGTTGAGGTAACCACGTGGTGAAATGGTCAAGTGATTAATCACTCAATGGATTATCCTCAATTAAGTGTCATCCCAGTAGCACTTTAGCTCACACTTGTCAGTTGTCAATGGGCAGGTGGCGACGACGAAGAGACTCAACTTAAACACGGTCGATCGATATACAAACAGGACAGTGGTAGTAATTGGGTTTTGTCTTTATTGAAAGATATACGGCTGTAGACATAATAGTATAAAGTAAAATATAAAGTTAAATCAAATGAATTTAGAAAATTATAAAAGTATAAATTGCATTCAAATACAACGAATGGTATTGCTTGATGAATAATCGATAGAGTAAACTTTAAAGTGAACTCCAACAAATTAAAGGTTCGCCGTGTACTAAACAAGGATAATAATGAACGTATAAAGGCAAATGAGAATGAAGGAAAATAAAGAGAAACTGAAATAATAAAACAAGACAAAGGACGTCGGGTACGCTCTTTGCACGGACTCGACGTGCCAATGAAATCGAATTAGTGTCTCCATTTGCCGACCATTCTGTTTGCATTGGTCTGTTTGTGCGACTTCGAAGACGAAAGAGGCAAACTTTTCACGCCAAACATTTCGCTTTAGACAAACACCGAAGCGAATAGATAGATCAAAACAGACGCAGCTATCAGTTGCGCGATGTTGGATGGTTAAGAGAAAACTTTGTTCGAAGCAGACACTAGTTTAATTCTCACAATCGTTGCCCACACTGGAAGTACTCGGTAGAGGAAACATTCTTGCTTTGGTCGTTCTGATCGAACGCAACTGACAAACTTTGCACGCTTGGGACACGACTGCGGGTGTTCAGCAAGACACGAACAAGTGGATATATTCGACAATGCAGTTCACAAGACATTCGTCGTTAAGTTAGAGGATGAGAAACAAATATTTCTGCACGTGTGTTTTGTATTGGCTTGAAAAACATAGGCGATTGCTGTTGGGGTGGCTTAAAGTACTTTTTTGGTTTCACTTGTTTATTAGGTTTGCCAAATCTAGAATTTTGCTTCTCGACAAAAGATTGCATTGTCTCGATATCGATTCCTAAGGAAATAAATAACATAAAATAATTGAATACAAAATAGGTTCAATAAATCTTTACCATAAGTTTCAGCAATGGAGGTGGCAGCGGGTGGCCACTTAGATAGATTGTTGGTGATCAAAGTAATTCTAGTGTTTTGCAAATCACAATTTCCATTGATGGACATAGTTTCTTGATATTTATCTGCCAAAATTTTGTTAACAAGCAAGTAATGACAGTGCTCAAGAAGTTCGTAGAAGAGAGCTAAATCTTGCACTTTAACCTTGCTAATGTTGTTCATCAACTTTTCGTTTTCGTTAACCTCTGTTGTATCAACATCACGGCGCCATTGATAACGAGGATATTTAAGCATTTCCAGTTCCAATCGGTCATCGTTGCGAATAAAACGAATCATACGCGAACCTCGGAAAAATTCGTTCGAAAGAAAATCACTTGCTTCTTTAGCATTTTCATTTTTTTCTTTGAGATTGTTCAAAAAGTCGGTTGCTAAAAATAAAGCAAATTAATTAATCCCCAGCATACTACACAGACAATGCGATCACTCAGTAAACTTTCATTTAAATACAAATAAATTCAAAATCTATTAATCACATTTTATCAGATAAACAAACACAAACTTAATAGGATATACAAATCTAACCTACTACTACTATGATAAGATACATTCATATTTCACATTTTAACCTTGTTAAATGAAAGTCTACCTTATGAACGAAGCGAATGAACAAATAAAAATATACAAACCTAATTTGGGAACAACAAGAAAAGCTTTTTTGTGTAAAATCAATTCTCGGACAAAACGCAAGTCCTCCAAATAGACGTATGGATCAATCATAACAAATGACAACTTAGAAAGCGCATACAGCGACTTATAATCGTTGGTATTTGCAGCAATTGCTATTTTTTTGCCATTCTAGATATTAAAAAACTTGATGAATTGTCACAATATATAGTCAAATGTATACCTTTTTTTTATTATTTGTAAAGTTGGTTTCATTACTTGAAGAAGACTCGCTAGGATCGTTAAAACTAATAAGTGGCTCATTAGGCCCTGTGCTTATGGGCAAAGGAGTAGAACTCAAACCAAACGGACTTAAAGGAGTAGAATCAGGTCGAATTCGAGTAAAGACAAACTTAACCGCTTTCTTCTGAGAGAAATTATGAACTAGATTTGAATTATGCTCAATTGATAATTTAAAAGAATCCGAGTTCAAAGAAAGCAAAGCCAGTTTGATGCCAAAAACCAAAATGGATCGCATGCAAATATAACCATATTGCTCGCAAGAGTAATTGACCTGCAAATTAATTTGATGATAATTCTTGCAAGGATCTGATGATAAGTCGAAAAGCTGATCAAAATAGCTACTTAGTTCTTCGGTTATATGAAGATAATCAATTTCGCTTGAGAGTGGATACTTTTGGTCAAATTCAGTTATAGGTTCGCTTGAAAATTTGTTAATTAAAGCATTCAACTCGAGCAAAGATTGATTTTTCTTGTGATCATTCTCGATTTTTCCTGTGAGACAATGGCTGATGTAATGTCGGAAATTGGTAACCAGTTTAAAGTCAAACTCACTCAAACGATTGAGATAATCAAAGAAAGATTCAAAAAACTGAGACAAAACATCTAGTTGTTCAAAAAGATCAAGAAAATCACCATTTGATTGTAGAAAGTCACAGAAAAACTTTATAACCGGAGTGTGACTTTGCGTGTAAATGCAAGCCAGCAATTGATCCATTGTTATCGATTCTTTTTTACTAGATTCGGAATTATTGGCAGCATGGTTATTTAATTGGGGTTGGTTATTTTGAGTTGCATCAGTTCGTCCAATTGCTTCGTCAATCAAAGAACCATCCATCAAATCGTTTTCATCGTCAGAAAAAATTAATTTATCAATCAAATCCGAGACACTTTCATTGTCAGAATCATCATTTCCATTGCCATTCATTTCTTCAGCTTCTTCGTTGTCGGATTGATCAAACAGTGACACAATCGATTGTAGTGCTGTAGACTTTAGTTGATTTAACATGGCACTATCTTCGCCAACGTCATTAAAATCGGAAGAAAAAGATGATGCAAACATTGGTTTCTTACTTTTAGTTAGTTTTTCTTTCCTGTTCAATTCATAATTAATAGTAGTGTTTATTAAATTTGGATTCTTAGATTTTTCATTGAAATTCAATTGAACAATGCAAGAAAGCCATTTACGAAGAAGCTCACTTTCCCGCTGCATAATTAAGGTAGCAAATTGAAAAAGAAATCGATACGAAATAAATAGAATAAAGTTTCCTTTTAAGTGATTGTCAGTTAAAACGTCTTCACTCTTGATGAATTTAACATCTTCAAACTTAACATCGATTGAATTTTCTTTTAAAGTTGTCTTAACTTGTTCAATCAAAATAGCGAACATAGAAAGAGCTTGAAAGATGCTTTCAGTTGAAAGGGAATTAGGAGAAGTTCTTAAAAATACTCGACTGGGCTCAACGTTCAATGCAAGTGAAATTTTCATAAGTGTAGCATTAGAGATTGAAATTATATTTCCAACAGAAATGTTTTTGTCAGTAAAAGAATTCTTTAAGTTGAAGATTTCCGAGAAGAAAAGAATCAATCTGAGAACAGCTTCTTTGACCGGATGATTGGCCGAAGTATCTGTTGGTTTGTTCATTTTAGAAATAATCTGAGGGGCATTATTTCCATTCATATAAGCTACTGAAAGGGTTTTACGAGCCGTTTCAAACGTTTGCCTCATATTTTCCTTTACCCCAGAAAATGTTTTCTTTGAATTTAAGCTAAAAAATAATCAAATTAATTTAAAATATAGATTTTAAAAAATAATAAAACTCACCATCGAACATAAAAATAAAGTGAATCGAGGCCCCAATAACTTCCAGTATATAAAGTTCCAAGTTGATTAAAAGGCATTCCCAAGGATGGCTGAATAATTGAAGCAGTTTTATAATAAAAAGATGCGATTTTAAAATAATGATGCGTGAAGCGATTATCAACTGAAGTGATATTATTTTCCTTAGGGAAAAACTCCACAAGATAGCGAGCCAAATCGCCAATACATATGCAAAATCGATGGACCAAAAAAGAAAGCGTTTCCATAAACTTTTCATCGTGAATATAGTCTAAATCCAATTCATTTCTGACATCGTCGTCGTCTTCAGTCAAATCTCCAATGAAAAAATTCTCATCCATAGTAGACTCATCATCCATTCCTCTAAAAGTGTTACATTTGGAATCATTCGATCCTGTCAAGTTATAGTTGATGTTTGAAATTTTCAAAATGGAATTCGGTTTGTTTGGCAGATAAGATAGAAAATCATCAAAATTTGATAGGTTGAATGTCTTGCGAAAAGAAAAAAATAAACTGTGATAATGGCCAATTCCTGTTATTAGATGCATTCGAAAAACAGTTAATTCGTTTGAGTTAATATGTCTTCGGTATTTCTTGAAAAATTTGACATAGTCATAGTAATTACGTTTCCAAAGTATCTCTTCACATATCTGGCCATATTCTATTGGGGCATAGCGAAAAATGACTTTAATTTCATCGCATAAACGTGACCGTAAATTTAAAGTTGAACTTGAATATAATTGCTGTAACGACTTTGCCTGGTTATTCTGAGCTTCCAATTTGCTAGACAAATCCAAAATGGATCTAAAATACAAATTAAAAGATTATGAAAAATTGTTTTAAGCCTTTGAATTATTGAATCATACTTGTATTTGCTTTCCACATCATATCGACTAGGTGGCAAATTGACATTCTTCCCGGTATTAATAGCGAACATTTTCAATTGGTTACTGCACAAATCCCTACATAAATAAAAATATATTTATTTGTAAGTATAATTATAAGTAAACAAATGAGTTAATTAATGTTACCTTTAAAACTTTCAGACAAAGCAAATCCAGCAAAAACACACCAAGATGTCAACAAGCAAAACTCGGCTTACACATATCAGATCATGTTAGATAGTACCGGAATAAGGCTCGAAAACGATAGGAAATATCGAAATGAGGATAGATGAAGCAGTGATTAGCAATGAGCAAAGTCATTTGGTATAAATGACTTCGGTGGCTTTGGTGTTCGTCTTCGAAATTCAAAGTAACAAATGAATAATAGACGATAAGAGTGAGAGTGGAGAGCCCACTGACTGGCTGGGTCTTCACGCTGGTCGAAATGAATTAATTGGTGCAGGATTGCAATTATTCTAGAAGAGTACAGAGGCAGATCGTTAGTGGTGGTGCATCGAGCCTGCAATCGATATCGCAATCAGACAGACACTCACCTTGGTCAGATGGCAAATGGCTGCGACGAGTGCTAGATGCAATCGTAATCAGCAGCAACATGGAAACGAACTAACCAAACAGTTTGGCACTGGCGAGGCGCACTGCACACACACAACACACAACACACGTACGCCGAACGCAGTACGCGACGCATGTTCCCTGCAAGCCAAGTAGGAAACCGTGAGCAACTTCCCGTAAACAATCGACTTTAGCACAAAATGTTTCTAGGGAAAATGTAAACAACTACACGAATCATGAAACACGATTGAATATTCAATTCAATTCAAAGTACAATTCAAAGGAAGCATTTGAAACATATTAGGCATATATTTAGAGATATTTAGGGATATTGAAATTTCACTTTCAGATTGCAGGGATGAAACTTTGGGAATTATTTAAAAATTTATAATTTAGTGTCCAATTTCGCCAACAGATGGAAAAACAATCTCGACAAAATAAAATATACAATTAATAATTGACATTATAATTATTATTATTGTTTATCTGGTAATAAATTTTACCATTCAAATCATTCTGTCGTTTCTAAGTTACTTTTGAATTTATAAAAATAAATTAGGTCAGAATAAGTCATTCTATTGAGGTCCAATAATTGGGCTATATGTCTCAAATATCAGACGAATCAATTCTATTGAGGTCGATGGGGCTGGATACCTGGTACTAGCATGATGGTAGGCATGGAAAATGTGCTTGTGGTGACCGCTGATGAGAGGGTTGCCAGGCAATGAACTAAGATCTAAATGAAGTGAGTAATTTGATTGCGAGACTACCGCCGCGATGAATTAGCATAATTACTGCTCTGTTGATTGTGCAAGACATATTTGCATAGATTGATGGTCTGCACAGTGTCACTCGAAAGGACTCATATGATGGTATCAATTAGGATGGGTAGAGCAGTGGACGGTCACCGCATTGCAGTGCCACTCTGCCCACAACGCACTGATTAGTCCAATTAATGCCTTGGTGAAGGCCCTTCACTGAAGGGGCTTGGTGCTGTGAACTGAGCGCCCTGTCAACTTTGAGCACAAGACGACAGTTGGTCAATTACAATGGCATCACTCGGCGACAATCATTCATTGTCGCCAATCGGGCTATCTATTGCTCTGCTGCCAACTGGGCCAATGACCAGTCATTGACCACATGAGAATGACCAATTAAGAAACACTGACACACTCCATTAAGACTAATTAGTGAGTGTGCACAAATTGCCAATTGAAATTCAGCCTGTCCGCATTGAGAAATAAAGACAACCAGATGAGACAACCGAGGGAAAGGTCGTTAAATTTGAGACCTTACAACAGGGAAAGGTTGCTCGATTTGAGGTACCTGGCAGCTTATAATTGCACCGATAAAACAACCAACTCAATGGTGCAAGATCTCTTTGAGTCAACTGGAGTGAGTGACATTACTAATGACGGGTCAGGTAAGAAGAGGACATATTCCACTGAGATGGCACAAGTACTCCAGATGGAAGACCACTGAAAAGTGAAAGTCACCACCGCCATGACTACAGTCCATGGACCAATTAAAAGAAGTGTCGATGCGTTAATCGCAGCATTGAGTGACATTCACAGCTGACAATGAGAAATGTGCTCGACTCAGTAAAGGAAAGAAACAGACGAAACAAAGGAGATGTGACACTCGAGGAAAGACCAAGATGGAGGAAAGTACGAAAAGGAAATGCTAGTGGAAGGAACAAAACGAGTGAGCCATCGTGCCAATTAGAGGTAATCGAGCTCGACCAAACGATCAATGCTAATGCCTCCCTTCAGGCAAACAATCGGGCACGCGAGTCGAATGAAACTCTCAGTAAGACACAGAATCGCGATGGCTAGGTGTGTCACTGAAATGGTCAAAGTTTGTTGGCAAAGTGCCGAGATTGAGGCGGTTTTGTGTAACAGAGTGATGCACTCGACCCGATCGAGACTTGCACTGTCTGTCGTGTCATGCCAACGTTCATTACAGAGCCATATGACTGCAGTGTGTTTGCACAAAGAAATGCTCGCACATTGACACATTAGTGGTCGTCATAATTGAATGATCATTCTTACAGTCATTAGCTCAGCCTTACTGGATCGATCGAGCACATAAAATGGCCACTGCATCCGTTTGAGACACATCCGACAAAGCACAACAGAGTGAGAAGCACAGACAGACACACGAGCAAGCCATTTCCGAGTGATGATCGTATTGAACACTGATTACTTTCACACTAAGCCCCAGATCAAATACTGGATTGCTTGGGGCTACTGATGGCAAGCTAAATCAGTGCTTCCAACTGGAGATCGATTCGACAGCAGACTGCGCCATATGTACAATTTTGCTGGAAAGGGTGATAACCGAATACCAACTTGAGAGACAATTAAGTAGCCGTTCAATGGAAACATTCATTGGATGGCACTCAATTAGCTGTGCCACCCGATGAATGATGAGTGAATCGATCAGCACAGTGATGCGGATGGTGCACTGCCAAGGCGGGCAAAGGTTGTGTAGAAGAACGTGCTTCGAATGTGTAAGGCACCGAGTGCAATTCAACCAGAATCCGTGTCAGTAATCTCTGCAAAGTGTCGATAAAGCCAATTGTGGAATAATTTTAATGGCAACACTGGCAGGGTAAGCCATCACTGGTGGAGTGGTGTGGCGTATCTGGGCACTAATGAAACGACTGCAAGAAACAATCAAGTGTGATTGGCCAGCTAGGTCAACAATGTTCGCTACAAAACCGTTTGGTGCCAATGCAATTACGCGGGCTACAAGCCAATGAGGGCACATTAATTTGCCACTTTCCATCTGTTTTAATTGACATCGCACGAATCAATAAGCCACAGTGAGAACTCACTCGACTAGCATCACTAGAATTGATCCGAGTGGAGCCATTACCAGTCCCAGAGGAATTACTTACCATTGCTTACCGAAAACTAGATAGTATAGCCAGTCTAATTGGATGCACACTCATCTGCCTAATCTAAGGCAGCCACTTTGACCACGTTCGCATAAGCCAACTCAATCTTTTTTGAGTTGGCCAATGCTCCAAAATGTTTTTCACTGAACTATAAATAGACAACACATGGATTTTCGAGTGGCAGCTCTCAGTTTGTTTGTGTATTTCAATTTGAAGTCAATCAAACATGCGAAAGTTGATTTGTCTAACGACAAATAATCGACAAATGGGCGCCATTAATTGCGATCAATGTAGTGTGGGCAGTGAAAGCTTGCATGGCACTTAGAAGCTTCTTTAGTTCGATACGACCTAGTCAAGGGATATCGATTGGCAATGAGCGTCCATTGAGAGATGATCAGCACATTCCTTCATTAAAGGATCGATTGTCCCTCGTTTGTGCCACTCGGTCAGTTGGGCAGGCAAGTACAAGTGAATTGAATCTCATCACGAGTGGCAGTAGCATCATTTGGTTGGTGATGTTTGCACAGGCAGCTGTAACTATTAACCAATTGTTGGCACTAGGCAAATGTAAATACAAACGCAGTTATTAATTTGGCATGAATAAAACATAATACAAACGTATTAGCACTAATGAACAGATCTGGCCTGGCATAATTCAATTATGCTCACCACGCCGTTGATTAGTTTTATTTCGTGTCTCGGTCGACTTTAGTGCCGCTCGATGTGTGCGTCCTGATGAATGGACTCCTTAGTTGGTGGTGTGACTAAATGATTGGCCTTCATTAGATCCGCTAGAAGATGACCACTCAATGACCGTCCACTGACCACCACCAAACACTTAATTGACCATCCAAAGTAAGTGGTCAGCTAAGTGGTGCAGTCAAACCAGAAAGTGAACACAGTATACTATAGGAAATGGTGATGAGCATTGCCTGTGAGTTAGTGTCAGTCTGGTGAGCGACCATTTGCGGTAGCATCTCGTGCTAGGTGCCAGTGCAGTGATCACTGCATCAGTAAAACACAAGTCGGCAATTATGTGTTGCAATCAATCTGTACACATCGACCACAAGCAAGCAAATCGAGAAGTGGCGCAAATTGTTTCCGCTCTATTCAAATGATGCTCGCTCGAGCAGTACCGCACATTGCCAGATTGATCAAGCTCGAGCGGACAAACAATGCCTGTGAGTTATGATTGTACTCATTACAGCCATAATGTGGCTTCCCTTTTCATTGAATGCTTTAATCATGGCGAACTGTTTGTCTTCAATTGGCAAACGCGTCAGTGCCCCACAACGCAAACCAATTGGCTTGAATGAATCGATGAATAAATAAATGATAACGATACTATTGCCATTGGCCAATGCATTGTCCATTGCAACGAACAATCTCGGTGCATGCATGGTAGAAAATTGATCAATAATAATTCTTGGCTCAAGAGACGTATTCTATTTAAGTGTTAAATTTGAGTTAAGAAGTTGATTGGTTAATTCTGCAATAAGTTGAATTGATTTTTAAATTGGCAAACGCACGTTGAAAGTTTGATGAGTCAATAGTTTGACTATTGAATTATTAATTAATCTCATGTATTGAACGGCGTGGATCAAAACGCTTGAGTTTACAAGTCCGTAGAAAAATTTTCATTTTGTCTCAACATCCAAGAAACATCTACTGCATTTCAGGTCTTTTTATTTTGAGAAGCGAACCATCGCATTCGGAATACTCAGAGGATGTGAACTTCGAATGTCAGAATGGAGATTTAGAAAACAATTTGTAGTATAGTGTTGGGAACTCTAAATTTCACAAGAGCTCATTGTCTCAGAAATGTTTAACAAATGAGTATTGAGTGTTACAATCTATTTGCACATATCGAAGCCAATGTGACAATCGAAGGCAAACAAATCGAATGGAAAAGTGAAACAAATTCTAATCCAAATCTCTCGAATTGATGTACCAGGTTAAACAGATAACGATTCTTGTGAGTTATGGTTTCAGTCATTGCTTCTATAAAATGGCTTCGACGAGAAGCTAAATCGTGGAGAACTGTTTGTCTTCAACTGGCAAACGTCAGTACTGAACAACACCAATAGGCATGAACGAGTCAATGAATAAATAAACGATAACGATACTATTCCATTGTCCATTGCATTAGGCAACAATGCCGGTGCTTAGTCAATTGCTCCATAATGATTCAACTCAGAATCGGCAAGCGAAAAGGTTCACAGCAACTGGAAAGCGATGTGGCTGTTTGTGCATTGTTAGTGCTCTCGAGACCAAGCCAATTCACACTGGACCACTCAATTCGATGGAAGAAAGCAGCCTTATAGCTGAAACTTGGCTTGGGCCTGAGTTCGACATGTGAGATAAGATCGTGTCAGGCTGTATTGGATGTCCATTTATCAAGCGACAAAAGTGGCGCAATGCGAGCATTATTGCCGTTTGTCGCTTCATTCGGCGGAGAAATGGCGCGAACCAATCTTCGCTTCGAAATATTCCGTCGATGTAAGCAGATATTCGGGCACGGCTTCACTTAATGGCAGTAATTGCTGCAATAACACACACTGACAAGCAAGCAAAATCAATTCTTCCATTGAGGCAATCCAATAAGCAATTGTCTATTGAGCCTGACAATAAGTGAGCTAGCACAAATGAAATATATAATTTAAAATGTGCACTAAGGTCAATAAATACAAATGGACTGGTAATGTCTCTCCGAATGAACAAATATAGATTCGAATGAAGCAGACAGTGGCTAGGAGTAAGTGTACATGGATTTACTGATGTCCAAGTATTCTAAGACAGCGCAAAGAAGTGGACACTGGACAGTGGTCAATTAGTGCGATTACAAATGGTTGACACATTCCCACCGTGGTCGTATCGCAATGGATATCACACTCTGGCCTGAGTGATGACTCACACAATCTTCATTGGTCTATTGTTGCTCGCTAATTGACTAACTAAACGACCTAACGTACCTTGCCTGGAGCTAAGGACGTGGCGACTTTGGAGAGGGTAGCAAAGATGACAGAAGACCGAGCACAACTCGAGCAAGAAATGAATTAATCGAGTGAGCTTGTCATTCTCACACAGGTGGTCGATTGTCACTAATCAAGATGAATGATAAGCCATGAATGGATCGAGCCAGAGTGAGAACCAAAAAGCCACTGACTAATTAGAATGACAATGGCCCAACTGGCAAGACAAACACAAGACAATACCGCTCGGTCTGTGCGAACAAAGACTCTCCAATTAGAGGAGTGCAGTCGATTGGCAAGCGAACAAAGGAGGACCGAGTGGAGGTGCTCTAGTGCACTCTTCTCTGTCACAGGCACAGTGAACCGAACAGAACCAACCAATTGACCAGCAATGGACAATCACCTCCAAGTGAGCAAACAGTACTGCATAACATATTCCACTGACGGTCAAGTCATGTTCAGTCAAGCGAATTCGATTGCGCGCTCAATGCATCCGTGAACGTTGCTCTCAATGAAGAACCTAGGCTCGATCGAACAGATAAGTGAACTAGTGTCCACTGAGAAAAGTGCCGTGCACTGACAACAAACAAACGTACAACACGAACCGATGAGGTCAAGGGTCAAATAATTAAGGTGAACATTGGCACAGCCAAGTGACTAATGCCACTGTGGACCTCATGAGACAGACCATTGCTTTATGATGCAATGGAGCTGCTCAGATTGGCAAAGTAAACAGAATGGCGAAATAGACTGGTGAGATGCATGGTGCAATTGAAACGAATTGATTCAAGCTGATAAGTCCCGGCGATAATTACCAGTGTGGGGAGGCGAAACAGCGACAGTAAGGTCAAATTAGCCAGATTGAGTCATTGGAGATGATGCCGCGAAACAATAGACGGCCCTCTTTAGTGCAGCAGTGATCACCGTCACACCACAAGTCCGTAGCCGAATGGCACGAACAAATTAAGCCCGAATAGGTCATAAACATCAATTCTGTCTGTTCTGTGGGCACCGAACGAATTTGGTTCAACCAAAGAATCGCTAACTCAGCCATAATGAGTGCAACGAAAAGAGGCAATAAATAAATTAGCCCAAATAGAGCACAAATATCGCACATTTGCAGTCTATAAGATAAGAAGCATGCCAACTCATGGGCGTAATGGAAATGGCAATGCTCGGGCAGAGGATCGTTTCATAATTTTAGTGTGAACAGAGTGAGTGAATGAGTGAAGGAGCGAGTGAAGCCACTAAATAACCGACAAGCTGACAGTGTGATATGTGCTCAGGTGAAAGTGAGCCGAAAGCACACAAGCAGGACAAACACAGGTGTAGGTCGAGTGAAGGTGCACCACACAAAGGGTAACTCATGCCACCAATGTGGTGATTGGTTATGCACTCGCCCAATGCAAATTACACCTAAATGGATGCATCCACAGTGGAAATGGTACCCAGACAATGGAGACTGGCGCGTTGCCGTGTGTAGATGACACACAAAATGCGGCTTATTCGCACATTATCGTTTGGATGGTGTTCAGTGTTCTGTCAGTCCAGTGATACCGTCTTACTGCTTGCCACTGACTTAATCCCGTCTTGTAGTACGTTGGTAATGGCGATAAATGGCCTTGCATGACGCTGTCCTAACGTGGCCATTGAAAGCAATGCAAATCAATTGGAGACAGCAGAAAGGACACTCGTCTTGTCACTTGTGTACTTCAACATGTCACACAATGCCCAGAATTGGAACTTGGGATTCAAGAGAGCAAGAATAAATTACTTTCCACGGTGCACGAATCGACTAACGTGAAAGGACTAAGTGGTGAGAAACGTAAATAAGAGTTGCAAAGTAAATTAAATTTAAATTAAATCGATTCAAGTGTAATGCAGTACAAGCCAGGGCCAAGTCAGTTAGGACTGGCTTGATGAGGAACCATCGTGGACGAATGAGAATGAGCAAGTGAACGATACTAAACGATATTAGGATAATTGCATTATAAATACATTCGATGAGAAATATTGGCCAGAATGGAAACGATTGATATTTGAGACTCAAGTGAAGTGGTGGCCATTAGAGCACTACGAGTGAGACCCCAAATGGCTGAAGCGATCGAACCAGTGTGGTGTGTGAAGTGGCACTGCGAGGGAGTGATGCGGACAAAGTGACGAACAGTTTAATCGAGACGCATTCGCAAGAAGCAATTCGATTTGATTCGAGCTATAATTAAACTCGATTCAATTAGTGAGACGTGCATGCGTGCATTGGTGTGAATGGTGTGAATGCAGCCAGTGAGACTCTGTGCAGTGACACAATGATCATGACTCCATGCAATCGATGCACTCACATGGCTGTGATGAGCCATTTGCATCGAATACGTCAATTTCGGTAATAACCATGTGGAGCACATTCGGAAACAGCAAAACAGACCGATTTGATTGCCAATTGGGGCTTGTTTGTTGTTTTGTCTGCTCACACAATCATAGCCCGGTTTACGTGCTCAAGCAAAACAGTAGCACTCGGACACATTTACGTAATAACCACACTGGACAAAACAAGGATCAAGTTTGCATTTTGTGTTTGCAGTAAATCGAATCGTGCCAACCTTAGCCGGCTCACCAAGCACTGATTGAAGGCCTGTTTGGCCTATGAGTGCACTGCGGCACGAGACTGACGTCAATAAATCGAGTCACGAAGATAAGGCAGGGGACAGATTCTTGGAATAGCTCACTGAAAACTAGTGACAAGTCACTAGGATATTAGTGTTGTTTACGGAGATGGCTCGTTCCATTGGACTCGTTGCACTAATCTCGACGAGATTAGGCCAAACACAGGGCACTGGCACAAGTAATGGTCGATTGGCATCGATAGTCCATTACGAGGAGGGTCTGTGAAAGTGAGTTTGTTGGCAGACGCAATCGGCCAACGCAATTAATGGCTAATTTAGCTCGATTAATTGACTTTTAATTGTGCCATCTCAGTGCGACTCAATGGGCTGCATCAATTGAATAGAATAGATAAATCGATGGGACGTAGAACTAACAAAGGACAATACAATCACTGCAGAAGTGCATATCGAACAGAGAAGCATTCAAGTGGAATCACCAATAGATAATCAATGCAAATGCGAGTGTGCCTTGTCAGTGGTGAGGTCAGAGGTCATGCCGAGCAAGTGGCCATCAGCGCGTCAACAAGTGGTATCACCAACTGCAAGACAGTTCGGTTAAGGGACTTTAACCTTTTGGTGATAGGCGACCAGGGGACAAGCCGGCCAGTTGGTCGAGCAGTACAATTGGAAATTGCGTCACTGAAGTTGCTCTCTATTGGTGCACTGTCAGACGCAGATGAATGGGCAGCACTGATTAGTGAGGGTTAACAGCACCGTGTACCAGTAAATCTTGCCATATTGACAGGCCACTGACTAAATAAATTAGAGCCAGTGAGGTGCACGCACCGCATCACAACTGCAGCTGACCATAATCGCTCATATGGACTCGAAAGGACAAGTTCAAGTGCTGCTTGCCTCCTCACCAGAGATGATTAAGATAGTCCAACGAGATGAAGAATAGAAGTAAAACAAGTCACAGATAAGTCAAATGTCAAAGGTCACTGTAGAGGCAGGTCTATGGAGGTCTAGTGAGAGAAAGCGAGTCGCACAGGTCAGAGTGCCCAGGGCAAGGTGGGTCGAGCAGCACAGTGTAATTAGTGAAACTTAGTGCGATGTCAAAGGAAAGGCAACTGGCCATTAGATGCATCATGTCTCACGCATCGCCTTCGCCATTACGATAGCGTGTGCACTGCACTGCACAGTAATCAAATGGAGGCGGGCAATTGAAGAATCGACTGCATCCAGTGTCAGCAGCTACCGATGATGAGACTGATCTCGAGTGATCAGAATCGGCGGCCAGGCAAGGAAATCAAATCGAATTAGAGTGGCCCACACGACAACTGGCTCGAAAGACAATCGTGTGCTCATCCAGTGCAAGGTGCACTGACGGGGAGAGGTGAGCCTGGAGGAGGCAATGCACCAATTCAATTGGAACCGATTCGGACACACTCGACACTGTCCTCAGTAAACATAGGAACACGTTCAGACTTGAGGGAAAACAAACACGGAAAGCCAACGGTGCTGGTGGTGCACCGACAAATGACGATTACGCTTGCCATCCATCAAACAGGTCGCGACTTAAGAGAAAGTGATAATGAACGAAACCGAGTGATCAAACCACTGATCGGTGAGATCGAAACCGAGAACGGGTTTGGCAGACCCGAACAAGATGGCACAGTGGCCTATTGGCCCTGGGCGTTAGCCCGTAAAGAGACTTTTGTAATGAAAGTCCAATGAGGGACAGAGACGGACCGAGTGTAGATGAACAAAACATTAATTGGTGGGTCTGGTAATTAGAGGTCATTTGGCGGGGTGAAGGCGAGTAGAGGACAACAATGAGACTCTTTACTGGCATTGACAACATTCGAATGCAACTGTGGAGCACACCAGTGGACAGATCGGACGCGATTGGAATAAGTGATTAAAGGACAAGTGTTGATGTGAGGCACAGACAACGATCTAAAGTGTGCATCTCATGTGCTTGTATGGCCATGCTCGTGCTAGTAGACAAGCTCGTTCACGTGGTAATTGCATTCAAATATATGCCGCCTTGACATTTATGGACAGTGCAAGTGCACACCATTGAGACAACGTGGACACTTCATTGCACTCGTGTCTCCTCCATTGGCTTTCTCCCCCAACCAGTGGACGAGAGTGAAAAGTGTGAGAAGTGAGACGAGTTGAGCCAACAGATAAGGAAGCGGACTTAATGAATGGCGAGACCACAATTAGACCGGGACAGATGGAGAGGGTCCGAGGTGAGTCATTTCCTCGCTTCTCACGCTTCTGTCTCCCACCAGACTGGTCCACCAATTGACAATAATTGGTGCAGTTAGGATGACAACGACGTGTACTCTGATCAAGTGCTAATGCAATCAAGATATTAATACACGACACCACCTGAAATCATAAGAAATGTCACTGAAAGAAACGAACTGAGAAAGTCACACGAATGCTTTGAGTACTGAAATAAATGTACAATGGAGACAAGTGCAACTGGACAAATAGGGCCAATTATTAGTGAAAAATGAGCACACTTTCAAAGTGGTAACCATTGGCCACACAAAGCACACCTGAGAAACGACTAACTCAAAAGAACATTCAATCGGATCGTACAAGCAGATATCGTTCAGCATTGTAAATTTATTAACAAAACATTGTCAATAACAATTGCTCTAGTTTTGTCATAATTCTATGAAAGATATGAAAATGGCATTGCTAGGCGACAATTGAGCTTGGGTGAAGACTAGGTGTTACTGTGGCAGGTATCATTCGAGTGTAGCAAAGTGTGAGTTATCTAATGAAACTGACATTACAGGGTGTTGCTAATTTGGCTGCATCATTTGGAAGATATTACGAATTGAGGCTGATTTGTTGTTCGTTTAAATTGACAATCATAGTTGGAAGAAATTGGAGGTCAATGTGCCAAGCTAGATTTGAGTAATTCAAATAATAATGCACTAATTACTGCATGACGAAAAGAATTGAGGAACACCTGTAGATAGACAAACTAATAGTAAGCAAATAAATACAAAGAATAGATGATAGGCAATTGTGAAGTTGGTTGTCACTTTTGACTAGTCATAAATAATACAAAGTCCATCAAACAGGTAAAATGTATCACATACTACGAACTACTGCTATTACGATAGCAATAATAAACAATTAATAATGCTGGCAGTGGTGAGAAAAAATTGAAATCTAAAATATACAAACAAATAAACTATATTTCGGTCCAATTGTCATTGCTGCTTCCGTGTTTGTGAAGTGTTGAACGTGAAGAAGCAACACGATGATGAGGACATTTCTGGTTTGGGTAAAGGACAAAGATCACTACACTCTCGTCACATAAATTGTCTGTTCAAACTTTGCCAGTTTTGATTGGGGAAATTGTGCTGAACAGTCACGGAGTGCTCCACCAACTCTATGCTTGTCACTTATTGACACTGGTTTCGATAACGTCGTTGGTCCAACGAGGAACAGATGACTCATCTGTGCTTCCATGCCTAAGGAAAGAAACTTGAAATGAAGTAGTAGTCTTATAATATAGTTGATATCAATATTGAATTAAAGTGGTGATACCCAATTGAGAGAGTAGACAGATGGAGACCATATCATAGACTCGGTGAGGCAATTGAATGCTTTCGCATCAACGGGAAAAGAACAACACTGCTGGAGGAATACCGAGACAGAACAACCAGGTGCAAGACACAAAGTGTGCGTCATGAGTCATGACTTGCGGGCTAAGACCAAATGCTTCTATGCGGACCAGTGGCAAGTCTCACTCAGATCCTCCATCTCAATTTGGTCAGTTCTTTGCCCTGAATCGCCTCCACTTGTAGGCGTTCGAATGAACTCAAGCGCATGCGCCCAAGTGTTGTATGTGAGGCCAAGAGGAGAGCGCGCGATTGCTCGACGCCGTTCATTCGTGTTGTAGTCTCCGAGCCATCCGCACGCAAGAAGCGCATTTGAGTTGCACTTGTCGAACTGTCTCATTGGTCTGTGTAGGCATTCGAAACGTGACATAACACATACCACTGACATGATCTAATCAATGGTGGGGTGTCTGTGAGGAGACCAGATTCGAGCCATGTGCATCGCCAACAACGTGCACAATCACGCCGTGAAGTGCATCCCGTTATCGTCTGCAAGATTCGCTTAAATCCATCGTCGTGTAACTCGTCGTGTGCTCTAGTCTGTTCACTGAATCTGTTTGTGTCCAAAACGATCGGAAGGCATTGCACTTTGACATCACTTTACCTCGACTGCACATGTTTGGTGTCAAGTTGCCATTGTCCACTGCACCCACCACTGGCGAGCCTTCACTACCAACACTAATTATCGCCGCCTCTAATTCGTCTTTAATATATCAAGTACAAGCACGACAAAGTCACCACTAACACTACCCTCGTACTCAACACAGACGATAAATGTTCTGACTGAAGAGCTGAACACGGCAGATGTTTGGTGTCCTTCATCGTTGCGACTGTCATCTCACCCTTATTCCTTGTTTATGTTTGACGCTTATGCTGGCTTCACTCTAGTCGACTATCGTGTTTAGGCACTGTCCTTTAATTTTGCTTCTGTGTGTCTAATGCTTTGCTGTATTCATTTGAACCAAAACAACTGCCCCATCTCATTTCTTGTCGCCACGTTTTTGCTTATGGCTAATCAAGTGCGTTCAGCACGTGTGTCAATGTTGTGAATCACCTGCATTTGTTTCATATGAACTCATTACACGCCGAATTAATCCATTTGCTAAACAGTTTTTTATTGTGAATGTAAATTCAGATTTATGTTGCTTTCGTCATTGAAAATTTGTATTGAAATAAAGACGGGAAATATTTGAGAAATGTTCATACAAAACAAAGCCATTCCTGTTCGTTTTGTCTCTGTCGGCTGAAGAATGCCAGACATAGTTTCTATAGAAACGATTCAAATCTGGAGCAAAGAGATTCAGAGGCGATCAATGTGTGCCGCATCTCAGGGACTGCACTGAAAGCCATCTCCGCGACCACTATTTGAATGCGTTTCAATTCAATATATCGACGCACTTATTTAGGCTGCAAGGTCAACTAGCACGCCCCTGCTGTGTGTGGTCGCGAGTTTGTCCCGAAAGCGAAGACCCCACTTCGACATTTCACTCTCGCTCGTGCAGTGCCCTATGTCTATTTCAATTAGAAAGTCCACACATAGCACTTTTGAAGCTACATTTGTGGCCTTGCACCAAAATGCGTACCCAGCAGTCGACATCATCGCTGCTCGATATTCACGACACGGGTAGTTGTGTCACCACGACCAGCACCACAAGTTGCGGCAGTAGCAGTAGCAGTGGTCTCGGTGGCACAGCGAGTGATATCTCTTCTTCTTCGTGCGACTACCAATCACTGCCTTTACCCCCGCCACCACCTCATCTTAGAATCTCCACAGCTGAATTGCAGCCACCTCAATGTCCACCTCGCCTACTTCGTCCATTACCCTACTCTCCATTTACGCCTTCATCGTCGTCACCGTCATCTGCCTCCTCAACATCTTCTCATTCGACTAATCTCCCACCTCCACCCTCTTTGTCGCGAATTCAACCAAATTATTCAAACTACCAGAATATATCCAATCTATACAGCAACTATGCAGTTCCTAGTCAACTGGGACTAAACTCATCTTATCACTCAACTTCTCAGTCAAACTATTACGTTTCTAATGCGATTCATTGTATTACTTTGGAACTAGAAAAGGATGATAAAGGCGAATTAGGCATCTTCATAACGGGAAGAATTACAGCGGACGGAACAATGGGATACGTAGTAGCTGGTCTTGAGACTGGAAGCCCTGCTCATAGGTTAGTATCTCGGTCAATCAATCACTCCACTTAAACAGCTTGAGCTTGAGTTGAGGTGATATCACTCATCACAAGGTGATTTGCCGGATGGATCTTTGTTGACAGGTGTACGGCCTGATTGTGACCTTCTATTGTTTCCCTACTCAAACGCGTGTTTCCATTTAACAATACAAAGTGAAAGCTATTTGTTTTCGCTGCACGCACATCTCGATTGGTGATAATCGAATCAAGTTTCGATAGTCATTCATTACTGATCAAACCTGCGTTCAAGTATTTACCTAGTCTCTCTCGAATGTGTTTGACTTACAAGACTAACAGATGGCCGCAACATAATCGATGACCATCGCCAATTGAACTTATAATGAGTTTGCATTCATTTCACCGCTCACTGCTCTCACGTATCAGTCAAGTTAGTTTGCCTATTGTTTCGCCTCCAATTTGCCATCCAAACTTAATTAAGGCTAAACTTTACATTCATTTCTCACTGTTGGTCTATTACTTAAAATGATCTCACTATAACCATGATGGCCGGCCATAATAGTTTACTTCCAATTGACTATTGTCTCGTTGGAGTCTTTCTGTGCAGTAATGCACTCGAATTGATTTGCTTGTGTTATATCGTCCCATTTGTGGTTGTTTGATTACACTTGTTTTCATTTCGCATTGATTTTTGCAGTTTCTCAGCTTGGACAACTGCATCGGATGTCTTTGTGTGCGAACTGGTCTGTAGGGTCAATCAATCCGAACGCAACTCGTTATCTGTGCCAGTCTTGATGACGGTGAGTCATGCCCGACATGTTCTCCATCAGGCCACTTGGTCCTCGAGTCTTTCGAGAAATGTGCCACAATCAAGCTTTGTCTTTTGCATGTCAACCAGGAAGAATTGCCCACTTTTGCTCGAATTTGCTTGTGCTTGTGAGTTTGTTGAATGAGTGTACTGCATATTACACAATCGCCTTAGAGTTCGCCATATTCGCTCAACTTGGTGCTTCTCAACCACTTTTCCAATTTTGAAGCACATCGTAATTGAATTGGACTTTTTCGGTTCATTCTACTTCTACTTTTGGTGGGTAGTAGTGGATATTTTGAATGTGCCATTCTGCAAGTAAGCACATTCGCCCATTAGTAAGCTGAGCGCAAATTCACATTTTCTGCCCAAATAGGCGCGAAATGTATCCAGAAGGAGTGGAAGGAGTGCAAGAGTGTAATCTAAATATAAAACAAACTTGGTGCAACCAAATCCCACTAAACAGGCAATGACATATTTCTTGCCAGTGCCTTGCCACCGAATTACCGTTTGGAAACTTTACCCTTCAAGTAGAACGATGTCCGTCCCTGTTTGGCCAATCACTACTGGCAGGAGTCTATTAGTGCAAGCCACCTATCGAGCCAAGCCAATTGAATTACCCAGTGGATATAAGCCCGCTGATTGGTCTCTGTCGTGGTATCCATAATTAATAACCAACAAACCGTTCTGCTGCCAAAGGGAGCAATCTGCCAATCGAGTGTCAATGCGAATATGCATCTCATTTATTTGCCTAATTGATTGATGATGAGTTCACTATGCGCTAAGCGTCACTGGTCGACGGCATTACTTGCACGCTTCTTATTGCACTCTCGTTTCTTTTGTCGACCCGAATCGGTGCACACGAGGTTGGATTAACGTTTCCAATTGGACTTTTATTGTTATTGCCGGCTGAGCTGAGTCATTGGATTGTGCGATGGTATAGGGATGGAACGTGATTCATTGTATGAGGGCACTGGCAAATTGAAAGAATGCATTGCCACAATGTCCTGTCCATGTCGGTCTTTATTACACTAAGCCTTGTGTGACAGTCACTCACCGAATGGATCGTTCCTGTGCAATTCCTGTACAATCCAGTGCTTGGCAGAGCGTTGACTCTTGTCTCGCAATTTGCACCCATCGGGACAATTCGGTGCCCCGCCAAAGTCCAATTTGGTTAGTCACAGCACTCGATGCACTTAATTTGGCATAATTGGACTAACCGAGCTCTGTCTTGTCATGGGCCGGTTTGTTTGTCTTGTCTGTTTGGCCGGACCTGTCTCAATGGTTCAATAATTAATAGCTCAGTGTCAGGCACATTAACACCCTCGTTGGCCATTAATATCAATTCGGTCTGTCCTCCACTAGTGGCAACAATCAACATTTTGTCATCACGTTCATTGCTTCAGGATGAAATTATTCTTTTGGTTAGGGTGTGTCATTGACTTTGAACTTGCTGGACCAATCGATCCAAAAGTGAGTGACATTGCCTTTGGCCTGTGCGTGATGTGTTGTGCAAAGTTGCCAAGAAGTTTGACTGCTTGTTCGGCACAACACGTGAACACATGGTGTTCTCCTTGATTGGATCGATCGACTTTGATCGAATCACATCAAGTGATATTGACTTGCATGCACACGTGTCTCCCTACCGATCAGTGGGTTCAAGGGAAGAGTGACCCGTGGTCAGCAGCTGACTCGATTATATTGCTGTCTTACTGCTGCCATTCGCACATGTCGACCAACGAGGTAAATACGGTACACTACTGTATTGGTACTGCCATTTGGTTTGTTTGCAGTGAGTTTGATTTAATTAAGTGATGATTAATTCGCATCAACACCAGACCGACGGTCAAAGGGTAGCTTTGTGTGGCACAGGCACCAATTGTGGGCAAATGTCTGCTGGTGCAAGTGTCATTAATCATAACTGCGCACTTGAACGGCCAATGTGGTCTGCTTGGCCGAGCATCGCTTCTTCCCGACCGGCCGACCTGTGTGTGGCACACAACCTTATTGATGGTCAATGTGCTCACTCGGCCTGAGCTAATGCACTTAGTCTTCTTATTGGCAGTGCCTTCAATGTGCCAGGTCTTGAAAGTTGGTCTCTTCTATTACATCGTCATGACACTTAATGAGTCCAGACCGAGTTTGGCAGCAGTGCAGTGCATTGATTCAAAGTGTCGGTGCTTTACTCATTTAGGGCTCCTTAACTAAACTCTTTCCTGATCGTACTATCAAATTCCGTTTCTCGAATAATTCCACAGAGTTAAACTTGCCACTGAAGACGTTTTGCTTTTGACATGCCATGAAGCGTCAATTACAGTGATGGCGGCAAACTGGTCTACTCGCAAAAAAGAATTGGTTAATCGAATGATCAGTCGCTCTTTGGTCTATGTTGGCCTTGTAGATTCATTTCTTTAAGTATACACAGATGATTTGTTCGTTTTGTTACCTCCCAAAAGTGCAACTTTATTTTATGGCACGAGTCGGTGTGAATATGACCCACCTTTCTTGCTCGCACCCCCTTGATGACTAATAGTGCGCTCATTGGAGGGCCATCACGTCTTGTGCACGACCGCTCTTTGTTGGCTTATGTCCGGCTCTGCAGAATTGTCCGCACTAATTGCACTGCCTCCATTACCCCTTGCTTGTTACCATTCGAAGTGATGAGTCAGCCCGGTGATTGCTCTAAGCTGTTGGTTGGCATCAGCTGTCAAAGGAAACCTTTCCACTCGACCGACGGACAATATATCAGGTCGGCCTCGTCTTTACTCAATTGAAAGTAAAATTTATTACACCAAGTGGCTTGTTTGTTTTGCCAGAAAGACCGAATTTTAATTTGCAAATCGCAATCGACTCACACAAACTGGTTTACCTCCAAATCAGTGGTTTGGTGGGAAAGTGCATCATCGTCGAGGTGCTAATCAACACCAGTGCTGATCAATTGGCTATCGAGGTGGTAGGTTGGGCTGCTCTCATTGGCGAGCGATGTCATTCAACGACAAGCTAGTGTCGCACCAAGTGATTCTCTGTACTTGCTGGTCCTTTTGCCTAAATCTGTTCATCTCCACATAACTCGCTGCGTTGATAGCTTACCTGTGTTGACCAGAAACACTGTCAACTATACAGTCTGTGGACTGTCCAACAGGCGCCAGTCAGAGGCAATCTGTCGGTAGCATTGTTGGCAAACATTATCGAATTATGATGATGCTTTATTTGCGAGGTGTGCTCGGACAGCTTTGCTGCCGTTTAGCGAGTTTTGATCTGCTCCTATCGCATCTTGTTTTCTGCCGTCCGTCTGTCACGAATCAAACGCTATTATCAGTGAGCACACCACCAAACAGGCAACGGACAACTTTCTAAACGTTCGAAATGTTGATGCTGTCGCCAGAGAGCAAGAGAGACTCGTTTTCCGCATCGTCTAATTAGCATCACTAGCACAGTATTCCAATCGAAGCATTCAATGTCATTATCCGTCCTGCTTGCAGCTAGCCTCTCTTTCTCTCTATCTCAATCTCATTTTGACTGAGCGCCTGTTGTGGCCAGCGGCCACTGCGCACAGCTCACTGGACACGGTCCTCCACTGAGCTAGATCTAATCGATTTGTGATGACAATTGCCATTATTGCTTCAACTCATTCTGTGCTCTTTTATTTATCTTCCTGCCAGATGTGGCCAAATTGAGAAGAACGACGAAGTGCTCACCATCAACGGCATTTTGTTGCGAGGACTCAACGTCAACGAGGCTTTGCATCATCTCAAGTCTCCTGAAAAGATTGTTCGAATTGTGTTGGTCAAGCAGAGGCCTGCCTCAGGTCAGATCTACTCTACTCGTCCAGTGCGTCCAAACACGCACCAACATTCCACGAATGGACAGGCTAACGAGCATAGTTTGTCTAGTGAGATAGATCCTGTGTCTTCGACCCTCAATGCTATCCACGAATCGAGTCATCATACTGCCGACATCGATCTCGACAAAATGGCAACTTTATCAATGAAAACGATGAACGCCAACTCGAAAGATGATATTAAGAAAGGCAAGAAAGGTGCAAACCCTCCCCATCAGACCTCTACCCTGACTCGATCCACCAGTGCACCGAGTAGCAAGTCAAAGAAGAGTCTCGGTGCACGCTTGGCATCGCTGTTGACTCAACGAAAGAAATCCACTCAAAGCATTCCTTCTTCTAACTCTTCCTCTGCAATATCTTCCCACACTTCTGACGAGGACTCAATCAACAACAATTTGAGCGAGAATGCTCGTAAGGTTCGTTCTAAGTCAACCGGACAAATGTCCTCCTCAATTTCTGTGCCTGCTGGTTTGGCACCAAATTCTGAGTTGGCCAAAACATCGTCCACATCAGCCTCATCGACGTCATCTTCAGCAACTCTCACCGCTACCAATGGCAATGCTTCATTGCGTCAGCGTTACATTTCGCTCAGTGATGTTCATGGTAACTCGATCTACGGACAGATCGGGTCGATCGGTAACCATAGCAAGGTGTACGCTAACGGTACCAGTCATCAGCCGTACAACGTCCAGTCGGCGCAATATTCACAGTTCAGCCGGCCTCATCAAGACCGTCTTTACAACCCCTACGTTGCCTTAAACCTGAGACAGGTCCAGACCCAAATAAATTGCATGCCTGCATCAATGAGTCCTGTGTCTCCATTAAGCAACGCACTTTGCACTTTGCCACGAACCCATAGAACAAAGCCATCTTTGCAGCTGCCCACAATCAAGTCAAATGGCATCGAACCGAGCTTGTCTAATACATTGAGTTACGCGGATAGTCTCTTGTCACCTACTTTGCCACCTTCTCTTACGATAACTTCCTCATTCCCAACTGTGCCAGAAAGTACAAATCAGGCTGACAATTCTAGGACAAGTCGATTGTTTATAAAGAATCCTCAGAGATCGGTGAATGGCAATCATTTCAGCCAGCAATCTTCAATGACTCTCAACCCAAAAGTTCTTTCTGAACAGAATGGCCAAATGAAAGATGAAAATGCACAAAACCTAAAGATTATTTTTAAGAAAGGCCCTAACTACAAAGCTTTAGGTTTTAGCATTGTGGGTGGAATCGATTCGCCGAGGGGCGAAATGGCCATATTTGTAAAGACCATCTTTTCTGAAGGTCAGGCTGCCGAAACTGGCCAAATCATGGAAGGTAATTGCTCTCTGAATTGTTCGAACTGATCTCATCTATCTACTTTACAGGTGACCAAATTTTGTTCATAAATGGACAGACAACGGAACATTTGACCCACTCGGAGGTGTTGCAAATGTTCAAGCGTATCAAGCAAGGTGACATTGTGCTGCATATTGTGCGAAGACAAGCGAGTCTATCTCCGACCAGGTAATCGATCTTTGATTGCCCATTGACACACTCTCAATTAACAGATTTCTCTTTGTCTTGCTTTCGTTGATTAGCTCGTCACCGATGACAACAAATGGCAACGTAATTTCCAGGTCATGCTTCGATTTAGACTTGATATCTAGTTCGAAGTGAATGCACAGAATTCAATCACCTGTCCGTGACAACCAATCATTGACATCTCACTCCATTCACTTCACTTTGAGCATTTTTCATATTCACTGTGGCGGAGCGCACTTTCGCACGATCGTGAGGACCCAAATTGGACTCGATTTAACGCTTGCCTGTGCGCAACTTGTGTGTGATCTCCAATTGTATGCCAATGTTGTGTTTTGTCTTGCCAAAATGGGATAAAACATCAATCGTCGAGTTAAATTTAGTCCTCAACATCACTTGTTCACTAACTTCGAGCTTTATGTTTGCTTGTACGAACTGCCTTCTGTCTGTATGCCGAATGATCAATATCGATTTGCCATTACCCGATTAGCAATTGACCGATCTACTATTTTGTCTATATCGATTTCATTCGCAAACGATCAAGTCTTTCACTCATTGTTGTTCCATTCATGTTATGATTAATCGACTTCATTTATTACCATTGATAATAGATTTGTATTTGCACCAACACTTAATTGTTAATATTTTTTGTATAGCAATACTAAAAAAATGTACAAAGTCACTTCGTTCGTGTTTGGTGCACGTTTCTGTACAGTTTTGCACAATAAACTTTCTCCAGTGTAACCAATGCCGAGTGTCGACAATTAACGGTGCAATAATCGATTAATTAATTAACAGGGCCGCTGCATAGAGAAGGGACGGCTCATTTATGGGCATTGCTGAGACTGGTCGATGGATGGATGCATTGGAAGGATAGTTTGCATAACGCCACTGTCTGCAGTGTTCGTGTCAAGTGCAGGTGGGCGTCATTATCATAAGGTGCCATGTCTCGATATGGACGACTAACTGCTCGTGTCGTTGACTGCACTAGTTCAACTGGCAATTAGCAACAAGCATAACACGAACTCATTTCCATTCAAATGGGATCGATTCCGTAAGGTGGCGTGGGCGACCTAGTAACTCGAGCCAAACAAGACGATTCTGCCAATGGTTCGTATTCTCATACTGAACGAGTGCACTATCGGCAAACGAAAATTGATGAATCAGTGAGTTAGTGTGACTCAGACTAAGCTCGCCAACCGGCTCCACCGATTGTATGAGCTGACTGATTGACGGGAACAGACAATCTGTAACGATTGCCACTGACTGGCAGTATCAGAGACTCACTGGTGGACACTTCCTCATATTGCACCCAGACACGGCTTGCCCATCATCCTTATAGTGCACTAATTACTTTATTGGCCTTATTTAGTGTTCAGATGGACCGATCGAGTTTCGATGGGAAGAGTGTGTGAACACTGAACGGTGCCTGTTTAGATCAGACAAGACAATGCCAACATTTAATGGATTGCTCGAGCAATGGACGAACGTTCGATGAAAGGATGCGATTGCCGCACAGATAACTTTCGCGCCCACATGACCAGGTGACGATCTGTCTGAGAGGGTAGCTGACAAGATACTGATGCCTCAACTATAGTTATGACCGTGATCGACAGTGATTGATGCCTACGCAAACACTTCTGGCCCTTATCGATTGCGTTAGGCAAGCAACACTCGTCGATGCCTTTGCTGGACATTAATTGGTGCTCACAGCCAATGGTAATTAGACCAAAGTGACACCGGCACCATCAGATTGAATTGATCAGCAGAAAGCAGTGATGGCATACAAACCAACCAAAGAATGAATAATTACCATTGGTATTCTAATGGACACAACATCGATAATCGATAAAGTCTAATGAATTATTGTCCATTTCATTCAACATTAGCATTACACACTTTTACATTCGATTGCATATTGTACATTGCATTTGTGAATGCAGTGGCCACTGGCCAGTGAGGGACCAAGCGCATCCCAATGATCCATCCGGGCATTGTTATTACCGTGATGTGTCACCTTAACTTGTCACGTATCGGCTTATCATTGTGGGCAAGTGTCACCCACGCTCATCGGGCAATGACTTGAACGACCTTCCACTGGACTGACCTGCTTGCATGGTGCGTTAATTGTCGCCAAGCGGCAGTGTTAATCACCGTGCGGCACAATCAGCCCGATTGTGAGTGGCCATTACGTTTAATTGATTCTATTAACGATTAACGATGCTCTCTCGCCAGTTTACACTCCACTCACAGTCGGTTTCGCTTAAGGCTTCTTCTCTGACTGATGACAAACTGATTTGTTTGTATTTGCTTATTTGCTCCACTTGTAAGCTTGCAAGAATTGCTTAGTTGCTATATACAATGCATAAAATATGGTCAACATACAATGATTTATAGATACACAGACATATGATACAAATGCGAAAGAGAACATGGCAAGTTCCATTAATGTAGAATGATGCTTGATACCGGAGATAAGCATTGAGTATATCCGTTGATCAGACTCTACTTGAGCATTACTGAGTACTGTCGGAGACCAACGAGGTTCGGTGAAGTAATAATGGAACAACTCCATGCCTAGTGGCCATTCTCTGACGAGTCTTTTGTTCTCGTTCCAGCAATTCATCTAGTTTGAGCCATTGCTGAATTCGTTGAGCGTCAAGAACAGCTTGACGAGATTTTTCCCAGCCATAGTGACGATTGCACTTTTTACGCAAAATTCGACAGAAAGAATTGACATCGTCATTAAAAGGATCATTTTCAGATCGAAGAGGACAGCCACAAACTTCATCTTCGTTAATCCTAGTTTCTTTCGAATGCTCTGGACATAAAACCCGCAATCTAAAAAATAACTAAAATAAATACTTTCATTTATCACATCAGAATCAATAGTACCTTTTGCAGTAAGTGCGTTGATTAGGATTATAGACATCACAAAAAACCTTTTGACCTTCAATTTTGGTCTGGACAGCTGAACAGAAAGAAGTTTGACTTTCGACTTTGTTAAAGCAACGTTCCATGTGCTTTAGAGCCTGCAAATTGTTCAAAATTGTAATGGTGATTAAAGAAAATATAATAGATATAACAAATCTTACAAGTTTAAGAGACACTTCTTGAGAACAAGTGATGCAGTGAATAACACAATCAGAATCTGGTTCGTTATCCACAATTTCACCAGACTCTTCTTCACTGTAAGGTAAGAAGCTTTTCCCCTCTTCCACAATGGCATCTAGTTCAAGTTGTTTTCGATCAATATCTGCCAAGATAGCTGTAGCATGGTTTTGCTCGCGTCTAATCTCTTCAATCTCCTTCCAGGATATTTGGTCGGCGGCACAAGGAATTTTCCGCCATTCAGCTATACGTTGAGGCAATATTTCCAACATTCGGTTGGCGGCAAGTCGCATACCACAATCATCACTACAATACTTTGATCCTTTCCGAGCAACATTGATACATTCTGGTCCATAACAATGACGAGGAATGTTTGCCTTCAGTTCGTCCTGACTATCGTCTGACTGAATCTTGTGGCGACCTCGCCGATGATGCTCATGAGACTTCTTGACCACATTCTTACGACGGCCTCTGCCTTTCCCTTTAGTTTCTTTGGTACGATTGCTTTGGCCTTTCTTACGTCCTCGTTGTTTAGCTTTACTTTTTGCTTTATCATTTGATTTCTTGGGACGTCCTCTTGATCGTTTAGGACCGACCTTTTCTGCCTTTCTCACTTTAAATTCGTCATCATCATCGTCATCATCATCTTCATCTGGTGAATAATTATCCTTTTCATCTTCCGATTCAATCACTCTTGGCTGTTTTAATTTACCGTCATACGGTAAATTATTCTCCTTTTCAAAAATATCGTCTTTAACTCGATGTTCTTCAATTTTGACCTTTTCCTTTTTAGATTTTTGTGGTTCTTTAAGCTTAATTTCTAAGCTAGGATCTTTTACTCGGCAAGGTGGACAGTAGTAATTCTGAACTTTTTTAGAGAAAGATTGTGTTACCTTGACACAATCCCCATGAAACCACTCTTCGCACCGATCACAGCAGATCATAAAACGATCCGTATCCGAAGTACGGCAAATACAATAAATCTCACTGTCTTCATTTTCGTTGTCTGATTCGGTCACAATCTTTCTCTTTCGACCTCGTTTTTTCTTCTTATTGCCCTTTTTCCTTTTAATTTCATGGTCACTATCATCATCTTCATCAACATCCATCTCTTCGTTTCTTCCATATTTTGGCGAAATAAAATTGCTTTGACTGGACCCCAAATAATAATTTTGAGGAGGCGAATTGGACTGATCAAAACTCAAAAATGGTGATTTTGAAACTTCTTCATCCATCTATAAATCAAAATAAACAATTAAAATTAGTTAACAAACTATAAGAATACCTTTAACAAGACCAGAAAAATAAACTCAAATTGACAATCAGATGGTTAAAATTCAGAGCAAAAATCAAATAAATGAGAACATAAAGTTCTCATAAAAATTAGCAGTTTATGCTAGCTAATTTGAACATGAATGACAAAATTAATTGGGTGGTTGCGTTTTGAGAATAAATGAATTAATGAAAATGAAAATGATCGAATCAGTACTGAGATAATGTAGAACCAAAGAATAGCTTCAAAAGAAAGTTGAATTACGCAAGACAAACAAAACCGTAACATGGTGTAAATAGGATTGATGTAACATTAAAAGTGGAAATAGTCGCTCTGTGTTGATGTATGAGTTACCTTGTTGGGTGTAACGATTTGTTACTAACCAAAGGCCGACATTTGACTGCTAGTTTTGATTGCACTCTTCTTGTTTTGCTTTCATTCACCCAATGTCGCCCGTGATTAGAGCCTGTCGTTAGGAATTAGTATCCGGCTTCATCTGTGTGCTCACCATTTGTCAAATCTTGGCTTGGCTATGAGCATTAGTGCCTGCGAGCTGCTTGTTTTATAAAGTTTGTGCATTTTGTGAGAATTTGATTATATTTCTATTCTTTTGCAATTCTGTTTGGACATTTTGACTTATTAAGGTTTGTTTATTGAATATTATTCACTGTATAATAATTGTGTTGTTATACTTTACAGCAATGTCAGCCACTCTTCGTCCATATCTTCAGGCTGTCAGGCGAACTCTCGAAGCTGCCATTTGTTTGGTCAATTTTAATTCACAAGTGGTGGAGCGACATAACAAGCCAGAGATTGAGCTACGTTCTAGCAAGGAATTACTACTTAATTCAGTGATTATCTCGCGAAATGAACGAGAACGTGTGCTTATTGAATCAAGTATCAATTCAGTGCGAATATCGATTGCAATCAAACAAGCAGATGATATCGAAAGTATTCTGGCTCATAAATTTACTAGATTTATGATGATGAGGGCAGACAACTTTGTGATACTACGACGAAAACCAGTGAAACTATCATTTAGTGCAAATGGTGGTCAAAATGCGGGCACACTTACCATCAACAAAACACCTACCGGCTCATATTCTTCAATCAACGGCTTCAAAGATGGAAATGGTAGCAGCGGCACTAATTATGACTACGACATCTCTTTCTTGATCACCAATTTTCACACCGAATCAATGTATCGATACAAATTGATTGATTTTATTATTCATTTTATGGAAGAAATTGATAAAGAAATTAACGAAATGAAATTGGCCATTAACGCTCGCGCTCGTATTACTGCAGAAGAATTTCTGAAGAAATTTTGAGATATTAATTATTATATATATTATTTCCATTAAATATTGCATCAAACAAAATTTTATTAAATTTGAGATCTTATTTATTTTATTCTGATAACGAACAAAAGGCTAGTTTCAAAATAATTTTGGGAGTGTTAAGGAAACACTAAAGATGTGCCATGAAAATGATCAAATCTTTAAAATAAAAATAGGGCATTTGTTGTGTATATAAACTTGTTTGACGCCATCTGTCGGATAGTAAACAAAAATTATTTTAAACAAACGTACACATGCTCACATGTCAGATTACTGGTTTAGGTTTATCCTTTACAGTAAACAAGTTTAACTTTAATTGTCTATTTGTCACATCAAAATGCAAAAATAAAGAAATTGCGCTTTCAATTTAAGGGAGCATCAGTCTTATTACAATAAAGGATAAGTTAATATATTTGCGTAAACAACGACCGAATTTTTCATTGTAATTTCTTTTAGACTTTATCCCATAGCAGGCCAAATTCATGTACTGAGAGCTAAGAGAAAACGAATATCTACATAGCTACAGAATTGAGTCAATGCCAAATTGACAATAGTTTCATTAGCTCAATCATATGATGTATCGATGTAATGGATGAAGCATAAATGAATCTCTCAGATTTTAAAATTCTATTCGAACCTCAAACGACATGTTTGGTAAGTGTTAAATTGTAATAGTTTTAATTTAATCTGATTAATTCGATCTTGGTTGTGCATTGTATCAGTTATGTCATCAGTTGACTCATTGGTTTGCGCTAGTGCCACATTTAACAATCCTGTGATTTTCTTACATGAACATGGAAACGAGTAATTGTGATCAACGCTTTTCGTTTGTTGTTGTATCGAATAGCTTTTGTCAAAAGGCATCGATTGATGTGAACTGGAATCGATTCCATTGATCGGCTGAAATGAGGTCTCCACTATGAGCAACCTCAATGGCGGCAGTGATCAACTTCGAAGAAGGCCAATATTAATGGAAACAGTCAAATTGACAGTTAACGGCCAATCTAGTACCGTTCTTTGTGTCGCTCTACGGCCAAAGTTGTTCGAAGTTGTCCTTCACACTGTTTGTTGGCAGCAATCCACTTGCCAGGGAAGGTATCACACTGATGCAGCACATAGAAATGGTTTACCTAGTGATCACTTGATTGATTGACTCCATTGATTTGCTCGAGTTACCATAGTACTATGGACATGTTTCACTGATTGACTTCGTACTTTAGCAGTGGCTCACAACAACGGCGCCGTAGCGCTACTTGTCGCCTCCGCCATTGCAGGTGACTCGATCGAGAGCCGAGATGAACTGCGATCGGAGATGACCTCGAAAGGATGGGTAGTGTTCAGTAATGGCTTGTGATTAGCATCAATTCGGTGCACTATCTCATGTGGTGGCTGCACTTTCCCAGTGGCCTCTTGTCTTACCGTAACGAGGCGAGTTTGTTTTGGATGCGCACTTCAGCGCCACAGATGGAATACATTTGCATTGGGACTGTCATTAGGTCGAGCACATTTTGGTGCACTAATCGGCCAACTAGATCTCTCACTTGCTACGAAATTAGTCTGTCCACTTATTCACTCGCAAGTTGGCAACAAATATTGCCCACCGCGCACATGTACTAGACATTACTCTTTACTGTCTTTAGACATTAGGCGCGCATTATTGTTGGCTTGGTTGCTCGGCGATTGAATAATAATTCAAATGCTAATGCAAATAGATCAATCTATTTATATGCCTGAAGCTGGCCATTGGCCGCACCTGGCGCCACTCAATGTTGTGCACCAAAGTGGAGAACATTTCTTACCAACTACAGTTTACTTTAAAAGTGCATTTCTGCCACAATGGTTTAACTCAATGGATCGATTGATTGAGACCGAGTTTGACAGATGAGATGAGGACAGTAATCGATTGTTTTAGATGCCTTTCCATTTTGTCTTGTGCATTGAAATAGAGCTCGTTTCATTTGAAGCATTTTGTTTTAGCCAATAGCCAATATTGTTCTAACTCTCAAGCTTCTTATCATAAATGACAATGAAATGCAATTATTGTGAGATCACTCTTAGGAGATTCTAATATTTATTGCGATGAAACAGTAAGAAGCGAACCAACCAAAAGTGATCAACAAATTTATTATTGTCTCAAACTCAAATTCAAATAAAATTATTATTAAAATTATTGTTTGGTTCTAGCTTGGCTTAGTTTGGCTGTTTAGTCAGTTGAAAAGCAATATAACTTCCTGAATGGCACAAGCTAGAAAAATATCTAATGGTGAGATAGCCCTGGGTGTACCTTATCAATAAGTTGAATAGTCTTTTCCGACCTCTTACAATCCGCATTTTTCAAAGAAACATGTAATACATTTATTGAAAATAACATCAAGATCTGTTTAGTCACGTTGAGACCAGAGACGAATCGATTTGATCGGCTATCTTTATTTTGTATCTAATCCTTTGTGAGTGAACTCGTGGGAGCATCTCTCGCAGCATCGTTGATCGAGCAGACAATTTGTCACTTAGCAGTGGCAATCAGCAATCGACCAGGACCACCTTAATTGATGTCGTCACCTTCACTTGGCACTAATTGGCACTTGTTCACAATGCAGCCAATTAGTGTCGAGGGATTAGCGCAATGTCGATTGTCAGTGCCAACTGGCAAGTGCTGTCACTGAACTGTAGCACATTTGCATTTGCATATAAGCGGCGTCAAGCGTGGCCCAGTCGGGACCAAGCACATCAAAGTGCATCTAAAGATGGCGGAGTGACATCTCGAGGCACAGTTTGCTCTGTCTTGCCCACAAGTCGATTGTTTCGATGCTTGTCCGATTGTGTCTGATCAGAGATCACTTTCGCCTTTAATGGTCTTATTGTCTCGAGCTGTCCATCATCGAACTACTCGATTCAATTTGCCATTTGATCCCGATGTATTGGTGGCAAGTTGGTTGGCCAAACGAGCACAAGCGGAAGTTTTCTATAAAATTTGATTAGACTACAATTTAATTTGTTCTTAATAAATTTATTGTCGTAATGTAATGCATTAATGACTGGTTGTTGTTGTTTGGGTAAGCAGACAGACCAATCCAAAGATGGCCATTCAGGATGGCAGTGTTACAGTGTACGCTTTAATTACCGTTCACTTGGACCAGTGGTATAGACTAATTTCGTTAGTTGGCCACTTTGTCCATTGCTGCTCGGTCTGCACTCTGATTGATCGCACAATTACCGCTATTTTCGATCAATCATACCTTCATTGTCGAACATTTGCTCGGATCACTCTCGAGACGTTCTCACTCGTTTGTCGATGCAAATTTGCAACTACACAAAGCACTCACTCACTTAATCGCGCCCGAAAGCAATAAAACTTTAATGGCCTTTTTAGAGAATTAAGTTATATTAGTCCATGTCGATGCATTCTTGGTCGGTTTGATAGAAAGCCATTCAAAATGGTCCTCAGTTGTGTAGTTAAGGCACTCGGCCGGTAATGCTTTGTTGAATTAGCACCTTCCGTGATTGATGCAATAGTCCATTCACTCAAACGAACTCATGATGGGCGACCTGGTGACTCGTCAGGCACATCCGATCTGGTGCCATCGACAGCTCAATCAATTCTCACTGTATATATCCAACTGCTGGCCTATCCCGATGATCGCTTCCACTTGTTGATTAGATTAACGATTACACGCCACTCGATGACACATTGAATGGAGATCACTCAGTGGAGATTGATCTCTTCTCGCTCTTTGCGATTGATTTCGCCAATTTGGCGACAGAATTACCGCACTCACACAATTAATAGTGAGGTGAAATTTTATCTTATGTTATCCTGTTATCTCTTTGCTACTGTGCATAACATCTCAGTTAATTAATTGATCATTGATCAATTCGGGTTGAGTGTGTTGTTAAATTTATTTTTAAATGTTGACAAATGAAAATAAACAGGGTTGAGCATAAATTTGTGATTTGAATATATCAGTGAAGATAGCTTTAGCACTATCCTCGATGACAAAAGATCATAAATAGATATTTATGAATGCACAAATTAGAATATTTTTTATAAATATGCTATTTCTATAATTTTGTAGTACCATTTTATAGTTTCATTTGAAAGCAATGATTTTGTAAAATTAATAAAGTATTTTTCCAATAGCAATTGACTTCGTTAATGCCAATTTATACAGTTGACATTTGCATTATTCTTGAATTGTCACTTGGCCAAATGTGTTAGCATTCAGCACATCTGACACATTAGTAGAGTTTCATAAATGGCCAATGGCCATTCATGGTGGTTGTGTTTCAATTTGTCGAGTTCATCTAGATTCTAGACGCAACGGACAATAAATCAAGTGTCCGGCTTAATAGGAACGCTATGCATTTTGTTGTTGGCTAATTTTAGCCAATCGCTGGCAATAATTAAGTTCTCTACTAATGATCTGCTTCAGCCCAGGCCTTTATTAATTAGCGTCATTTGTTATTGTCCGTTGTTAGATCGAATGGCTATTTGTTGGTCTGTCCACCTTTCAAGGGTCGTTCTTGGCCGATCTATTTCCGATGCAACAAGTTCATTTTGCTTGTTGGACGTGTCCGCACTGGCCACAGTAAGCCAGTGCTTTAATCGAATACATCACATTGAGCAGACAGACTCGCCTAGTGATCGAGTCAGCATGGCCACTGCAGCTATTACGTCCAACAGTGCGTAGTGCAACTGGACCGTGGTGCGAAGTGTCTCACTGTAAGTGGCACTTGTGGACTATTTGCATGACCAGTGCCCTTTCATTAGGTCTGCAAGTCTGATTCAATTAGGATGGATTGAAAGTCGTGTGGGGGAAAGGCTTTGTTGTTGTTGCCTGCTTGATAGATCGATAGATATGCAAATAGATGAAATAGATGGCTTGAATGGATCCGGTGGGACAGATGATGCTCGGCCAATAGCTTTTATGATCGATCGCTAATATTGACGGAAGAATTGAAAAGTCATCGAGCTAAAATTAGTGAACTCACGATGACGATGCTGGCAGACAGGTCACTTGAACGGCACTGCACAACATTTGTTTGAATGAGAACGAAATGGAAATGGCAAAACAGATCGGACACACTTCACACCTCGGTCTAATGGGCAAGTCAGTGGAATCAATTCAATTAGGCCAGTGCTGTCCATTTTTAGATTACTCTCCAGTGTCGACTAGCCGCATCCGAACGTCTTGTTGAGTTCGAATTGGAAACAGTGTGAGTTTGGTGGAATGGCGAGACCAATGGTGATGTGTTTGGCAACAGTGCCACTTGATTCGATCCACACCGGTCGAATGAATCGAAGCGTCAATTGGATCAGTGGCACTCGTCGCATCACTAATATTAGCATCTTCAGTTGGGCCAATGCCTGTCTCGATGTCTTTATCCTTATCATTTGTCATTGCGGCACACGTCTGTCAGTCAGTACAATCTTCTAATGGCGGTTTAGTGGTTTCTCTTTCTACTACCGAGTCGTTGTCATAATCATAATTTTAGGCCGCAGTTCGATGACAAATGATGCATGGGCAGAGGATTGCCACTGCGCGACCAACCACCAAGCACCGTTCTCTGCCGCACACTCAACCATAGTGAAATCAATTAATCAGTGTCCGATCTGTTTCGAGCAAAGGCATCGATTGTAGGAATTAATTACAATCGATTGTTACCGGTCACTTGATGGCACTGAGAGTAATGTGTCGAGCCGGACAGTGAATCAGTAGTGCACTCCACTTGGGCTGGTCAGTGAAGTAGTACTCTAAATATAGCTCCAATGTGAACAAGCCTACTGGTCAATTTGTGCACTAATCGAGTCGAGTGTTTATTAATTTGCATCGAGACGTGTCTGGCTGCATCGAAACATTTCACCCTCTCCACTCCCTGTAACTGTTCCAAATGGCCAATAAGTGAACTTCCTCTGTAGGTCTGTGTTTCAATGAATTGGAATATCCCACTCTCCGGAACGATAGGTAGTATACAAATTGAATTTCTCTGATAAGGGAGTCAATCAGTGGACAAGTATGATAAGGATCGCATCGATTGGCCTGGCTCGGATGGCTCGAATCAAACACTGCCAGGTGTGTCGCCCTGTCGAGGTGCTAATTCAGTCTATTTCTGCCCCACTGGCCATTGGCACTCGATTAGCGTGCATATAAGGGCCACTGTACTGTGCGATTCGATCAGTGCCGCCAATTATGACACCTTGTCTATGTCTTCTCACCGTTGACCAATTTGCACCAATCGGCGTTCACTACTGGCGAGTGTCCGTAACGAATGTTGCATCGTCACCGACCGTGGTGGACTACTGTAATTGAATGAATGTAATGCAAACAGCGAGCTATAAATATTCATCGATCGATTGGTAATAATTGCCGTTGCAGACACACGTTTGGGGCAATAATAACGGTCCATTACCGTTCTCTGCGATTGGCTAAAAATAAAGAGAACACTCACTCAATGGAGCAAACAAGCGATTGACATCTCACAACGACAACTCGCTGTTGTGTCGACTCACACACTCTAGTGAGATTGGCGAGGCACTGGCGATTGCGACAAATTGGACACGAACTGGCGATTATTGGTTGGTGGCAGTGGAGCCAGTCAGTGGATCGTCGGCATGGACACTTGACTCAGTGGCAATGTGGCACAATTAGTGATCGAGTTGTTTCACTGGCCAGGTCGTTTCACCCTCGTTTTCAGGGATGCCTCTACGGGCAACGTTCGCCGGTGCTGTTGTGTTCGGTTTGGTCTGCCAGGCCAATCACAGAAACAATGTGTTCACATTGGCCAATCAAATGGGCTAATGATATTTATATTATGCTCGGTGGCTTTGTGTTCGCTCGGCATGATCCCTCGAAGCAACATCGCCTCGCTTTCACTGGCATGCATTGAGTGCAGCCATTCTGTGCTAACTGCGATTGTTCACTCGCTAATGTTTCGTCTGTTTGATTGTTTCGCTATCGTCATTATGGCTGAAGCTATCCCATTTATTGCCACTGTTTTCGTTGCCTAGCTTTTACGGCGAATACACAATTTGGGTTTGTTCACAAAGACCACCAGTGAGCCAACTCAGGTCAGTGGTCAGTTTGTCACCCGTTTGTGTCTTATAATTCCAACAAGTGTCACTGACCAATGACCAGAGTTTTCACCGAAGAATAGCACTGTAGTTAGCAAAAGAAACTTAAAGTACAGAATCAAATAAGACTAACACAAGGTGGCACTCGACACAGTTAGCACACGTGTCCAAATCGGGTTTATCGGGGATTACACCTTGCCAGTGGCCTACAAACATGTCCAGGCGTACTATGCAAATATATGAGCAATGAAATTGCTCTGTCTGTTGGCCGATGGCCGGACTAGGGCAGTCGCACTGCACAGCAGTTCACAATTCTCGCTTAAGATTATCGGCGCACGTCAACGCAATGCCAATCGGTAGGCTATTCTAATCTAATCGGCTCTCATCT
This sequence comes from Rhizoglyphus robini, assembly GCA_023373905.1. NCBI lineage: Eukaryota > Metazoa > Arthropoda > Arachnida > Sarcoptiformes > Acaridae > Rhizoglyphus > Rhizoglyphus robini. The sequence goes on along the minus strand of JAKIJQ010000001.1, from coordinate 2,465,848 downwards.
AATACCACTTATCAATCGATGGCGTTTCGTGATTTGGTCCTTTGATCCCAGAACTGATCGATATTAAGGTGACCGTTGTTCGCTTATCTTCGCGTGCGTGCCTTAATGAGCAGTCTGAGCAGGCTCTCTTTGCTCGATCTTTGTGGAAGTTCCGATTTAGAGTCCAATCCATTACGTCTTCGCTTGGCTTGTCTGGAAGTAACCTAATTCGAGGGACTAATGCATCGATTGAATGTGAATGTGTCTGAGTGAGTGTGCAACTAGATTGATGGCCAATCAACAAAATCAAGGTTAGTCTGATGACACCGCCATTTATATGTACAGGGATGTCAATGCACACTGTCTTGTCCAGCCGCCGATTTAATTGGCCCACCACTAGTTTGAATAGTTTGAATGGCATCCGAGCAGTCGCCCCAAGACCGATTCCCGCACCACTGACAAGTGTCAAACAGTAAATGCTTTCTCGCGCTTCGATTTGTGCATCGACGAGTTTGTGAAACAATGCCAAATTAGTGTTTTGTGTTGTGTTGTGTGAAGTGACTCTATTGACTGCCATTGGACGATCGAGCAGTGGCCACTGATGGCGAGATCGATTGTAGTTGGCAAGTGGTCGTGTTGCTCGTGCAATTAGCGGCCGATAATTACTCCATTTGACAGAGGCTAATTTAATTTACGAACCATTCTGTTGTCTGTGCCTGGCCGCTCATTCATTTATGCTTTGCATCAAACCACCAATTGCGCCACTCCATGACTTGCTCTCAATCGCCTCCCAACAATCTCTCAGTGTCTTCTAATCAGTGTCTCATCTAATCATAAACAGACCACAGAACATTTGTACAAGCAAACTCAAAGAATTGTGAATTGGTCCAACAAGTCCGGCATCATCGAGTGCTTCCTACATTGCAAAACACGTGTAGATAGCCATTAGTAAATCAATAAGTGAAACAAGACTACTTCTGACGAGGTAAGACAATACTTTGTAATTATAATGTACTATCATTTCGCTTGACTTGTCTCTATAGCCTTTTCAATTTAACCCTCTGTCCTCTTGACCACCGATCGTTTAATTCTGTTTGCCAAAGTGAGCCACTGATCTGTGATTTGCTTTGCAATTGTTTTGTTTGTCCTTAATTACAGGTGGCAACAACAAATGCAGCGAGACAGCACACGCGCCAACACTCGTGGGCAGGTGAGCCGGCTGATAATGTGCACCTTGCTCAGAAAAATTAATTGTTCATCGCTTTGAGAGGGTTTGTTACATTCTTGCTCAAATGCATGTCCAACTGACTTGTACTCGAGCAAGTAACAAAATTTACCTGTAATTTTAGTAATTTCTTGGCTTTTTTTTGTTATGTGATTAGATGAACATCATTCGGAACAGATCCTAGATGCAGTTGGTCGTGGCCAACAATAAAGTTACTAACTGCTTAGTAGGTTTCTGTCGAGTTCGATTAGATCGATTAGAAGTCCGATCGAATACAATTCGATTAGTGGACTTATCTGTTGGTGTTTATTTTGGTAAGATCACCCGATCCTCGTTCGGTGTCATCGTTAGATGCTCGTTATCGTGTCCATTGTGCGTTCGCTTTGTGTCGCTTAGTGCCGTGTGGCATGATGGCTCTATCGTCAATCGGTGGTGCCATTGCCAGTGACTATCGTCTGCTCTATGTGTCCCCTAATTGCCCAATGTTTACGTTCCGGCTTGCCACTAATGGTTCTCTCTTAGTGGATCACAACTGAGACATTGCGTTACCAGCGGACTGTGGCCAATTGGTCCAGTGCAGTGGCAGGACCACTTGCATTAGTGCCACTTGCGTAACAGTGCCACTGAGGCAATGTCGTTCTTTGTCTACTGGCACGTACGAAGTGGAGTGTCTCATTAGCGATTAATATTCAAACCAATTCATAATCGCACCGAGTATGATTGAAGTGCGCCCTAATTGAATTCAATGCAGATTATCTTCTCGTTATTTATATTATTCCCTTTCTTTCGAGCACTTTCTAAGTCGACTTTATGCAAATAAGAAGCTTACCGGCAAACACGCATAGTCGGACAATTGGGCCATTTCGGGAAGAGTGGTCAGTATTCCCCGTTTCGCTGTGTCCGGTCAATGTCCAATGAATACAATCTAATTTCATTTGTTCTCCTCTTTATTCGATACTCGATTCTTTGCCTCGACCGCCAAGTTGGCAAGTTCATTGCCTAGAATTGTTCCTTCGTCTGACAAGATCGCAATCAAGTTTAGTTCATTTTGTTCCATTTAGCTCAATAATTAATTGCTCCCGGTGGGAACAGTGAAAGGCACAATGGCTTAATGTGATTACTTGAACCGAGCGTGTTTGCCACTGATGAGGTGAGATCGAACTTGTTTACATACACCAAAGGTTCATTAGGCAACTCTAGAGTAGTTCGGTGTTGTTCTCAATCGGTTCTTAACAAACAATTTGCACAGACAAGTGAGTCATCCGAGTGCACTGTTCAATCATGGGATCATTTTAACTGAAACTGGCAAGTGTTTGAACACTGGAAATTTGAATCACTAACAGAATCGTCTCGTTTTGCCCAATTTCCAATGTCTCTTTCCAGTCGATAAATTTGATTTATCATTAGTCGGTGTAGCACTTTGCACTTTGGCTGGCCTGTTAGTGTCCAAAGAGACATTCAAATTTCGAACGGGCAAATTAATTGAAGTGAACGGCGACATGCCTGGAATGCCTCGAATGTGCCCTCTGTGACCGTCGGTCGTGGTGCTTCGTTATGACACCACTTTTTGTCTCTACCTGTTCAGTCTGCTCCACCACGTAACAGTGCCGTAGTGCTGTTCACCTCTCTTCGAAACAAGTTGTTCGCCGTTCGGACCACGACCACTGACTGACTGACTGACTGACTTCGCAGTGCACTTCAGACGCCAATCTGCCGTCGACCTGTGCGCCAACACGCCGGTCGATTGTCCGTCACGGGCCGTGTCGCCTCGAACCAACGCTGTCCACGGACAGCACCAAGTGTGTGCACCATGGTGTTTACGTGTGTAAGTGTGTGAGTGAATATATGCTTCCAGTCTGTCACCCACCAACACTAGTGAACGCTAATTCTTCATCTGATTTGATCGTTCTTTACGCCACCTTATCATCATCATTTTTATTTATTTGATCGTCACCGAGTGCCAATTTCAGTGCCTTAGTTTCATTGTGCAATCGCCAATTCCTAGCCACCCAAGTGTTTGTTTTTGTTCATTTTGCGACTCCTCAAGTGCATTGAAACCAATCGGATATTCACTAATCGTTTGCTTGTTGGTCGATTGCAATCGAATCCTCATATTAATTTGCTCATCGTCCTCACCCGATAAGGTTTGTGTTGACATGTTCGATCGATTAATTCGCTACTAGCTCCGTGGGTCCGTTACCCCCATTAAGACCTATTAGTGAGCGGTGTTTGCATTCGAATCATTAAATTGATCGAGACGCGATGCAAATTGTGTTTGTTTTGGCCTACCTGCCAAACAGGTCATCACCGAGCGCATCCATTATGGGAATTAACTTGTCGTGCCATCGCCAAAGGGTAGCGGAGTGTCTGTGGACCGAGTTGTACTGCATCTGGCCGCATCTTGCGCCCACCCGCCACCGACCACCTGTTCTCATCAACTGACCTAAACCTTTCGGTCATTTCTTTGCCACTCAGGATTTGTCCGTCGATCGTATCTCGGCGTTCTTGCAAACCTGTCCGTCGGTGGCCAATTGACCGTTCGGTTTGTGGCAACAGGTAGAATCCTTACCTGCAAGTATGTTTCTTCACTAATTTATGTGCTCACGAACGTATTTCCTTTGCTTCTCTCGCTCGGTTTCTCTTTTGCATCGGTACGGTATTTGTTTAGTGAATGGCCAAGGCATGATGTCATGTCCAATAAATCAAGGAAATTGAACAAATCGAAAACAAAATAAAAAGGGGTCATCTCACACTGACCTCGAAAGTTACCGGCCGACTGGCAAGTGGCCACTTGGTCGGTCTGAATCTGATCACGGCGCACTAGTGGTCATTGGCTAGTGGCCACCTTCTACTTAAATCCATCATTATCGAGCGAATCCTTTCGGGTTTACGCCACGATGGCCTCTTCCTCACTGCCCAGTTCCAGTTCGAGTTAACGATAGCTGAACTACTGACCTTGTTTGCGGTATGGCTCGTCCACTGACAAAGTGATTGATTCGCCGAATTCGCCTTATCGTTGACCGGCATCTATTCAAACTACCTCCTTGTGGGCGCACTTTGATGAGGTTAAGGCAAGCCGAAGGAGCCAAATCGGCTTAATTTGTGTTATCGCACGGTGACAACTCGAGACAGGAGATTCGATTGCTCGCTTATCTGGCCAACTAACATAGCGGACTGCCACTTCGTCACTGGTCACTCGTTTCTGCCAAATGCAGTAACGCGCGACGAGTGTGCCGACCTGGTCTCACTTGATCGACTGTAACCGAGCAAAATCGCCAAAATCGACCTTTCTAAGTGCCTTAGAAATTACCTTTCGGCCCTTTAATTGGCTCTCTGCCGGCAAGTAGGGGAATCATTGAAGAGGCCAATTAGCGACACTGATATTTGTCGCCAATTCCGTTTAGCATCATCAACACTGAATGTGTTTAATTGCCACTGGCTAATTAGTTTGTCCTGTTTGACTTATTATGCGGATTCTGCACTATTCTGCATTTGGTTGTAAGACGTGTGGTATTCCGGCCTCAGCCCGACTATGGCAATATGTCGGCATATCATAAAAGGTCAAATAGGTCAAGTAGCTTCACAGAATAACGCCAAATAGCCAATGCAACTAATAGCTGCAATTACAGTGCGAGCCATCCTTTGCATGCACTGCGAGTCATTCTCAATTAGTATTGTTGTTTGATTGCGATGCGCTGGTCGGTTGGTTGTATGTTAGTGTTGCGCAAAGTGAGACAGCGACAATAATTAAAATTAATTCATCTATATTATATATAATTGCGATGCTGCCAATTACACTCAATAATGATCGCTCAATTGACTGCATTACATTATTAATCTACGATCTACCGTGCTGCTGCTTCCACATGTATACGGCTTTTCCTGTATCATCCCACATCGAGTGTTGAGTATGTTGGTTTCACTTTTGCGTTAGTTTAGTGGTCAGTGACCAGCTCACTGGGCTATTAGGTCGACTGTAGGTGATTGAGAAAACGGTCTCTCTTGGAGCCTCAGCAACAACAACCACAACAACCACCCGCAACAAGTGCCTTATATAGCAAAAGGCGAATAAAGCTTGCTTGTGTGCCAGTATCCGTGGAATCGTTTACTTACCGAGATGCTCACTCAGCATCCGCCTCCTCTCCAAAGCTAGAGAAATAATAGCACGTGTACCACAGGTCTGCCACAGGTACTTGATTTACTCAGTATTTAGTGAGTTAGCAAACGATGGCCTGACCAATTTAGACTTGCCACTTGCACTTGCTAGAGTGGTAATATTACGTATAAGCAACAGCGGCACCGAAATTTCACTCAATCCATTTACAGTGTAAATTTTGCACAGGCCATTCATTTGTTGCCATCAGCCATTAGTGAGACAATCTATAGCGCACTTCAATCGAATTATCACTCACATTTCTTGGTGGAGTGGCGAACTGCGCCAGTGGATCTCATAATCGGTAGCCAAGACCGAATGGTCTCTGCAATGAAGAATGTTCTCGTAATTATGAATGATGGTCACTCGACCGACATCTCTGTCTATAGGGAGACGTCAGCACTCACTACCGTCACCGGCATCACAGGTTAATAACCCGAGCAGCTGACAGATTGTGGCCGCCTGTGCTCTAGTTGTAGTGATTGCTTTGTCGGAGCACACTACTGCCGTCGACTCGGTTTGTTTTGATTGCTCATGTTGTGTTGAGTTGGTGCAGTGGTCGATCATCGCTTGTTCGTTCATTCACTAGACCAAGCCAGCTCGCATCCTCGTTATCGTTGCATCTCTAACCACTGACCCTGCATTGTTTTGCGATCGGCTCGATCGGTTACCTTTAGCCTCACGCCGGCGATATTATCGGTTCGATAGCCATTTGGTGAGAAGGCATTATTAAACATTGTTTGCATTGTATCACTTTGACGATCAATTTCGATCAAGGTCTCCGATGGCGAAAACATTTTACTCTTATTACGGGTCAAAGGTGAAATGTGTGTATTGCGATTGATAGTTGTTGCAAAGAGCGCTCTCACAGATTGGAACCAGCACATGATCGGTCCACTCAAAGCATAGATCCGTCTTGAACTCGTGTTTAGGCAGTTAATGGTGCTCAGAGAATTGCTAGTCATGCATCCGATCGTCTTTCCTTTTGCTTCTCTGGCACACCAACGAGCTTCTAGCAAGCCTTGACCTTTAACCTTTGAAATTATGATTGACCAAAGAAGGAGATAGCAAAAATGAGAGGAAAGACTCGTGTGGGTCGTCATGTGATTGGATGGTTATGGCCGTAGTGAAAGGTCAGTGGCGAGATGCTGTGCAGCCGAGAATGGACACTACGCATTCAGCACAATCGAACATTATTGAACGAGAGTGAGAACAAGAATGCCTTGGGCATGACTGCTCACTTCGACCCTCGCCGGTATCTTTAAATAGTGGCTATTGAGGGTCTGGCGACGAGAACCAGGACAGGTTTGTTGGCAGTTCAGTCACAGTGTGGCCTATGAGCATTCTACCGATGGCCAATTGTGCTTCTAATGTGAGAATGTACTGGCACAACAATGAGTTATCACTTGTGGCAAACAACAAGTGCTGCTCGGTTCCGAGTGGCACCGCACTCCGACATTGTGCACTCTCACTTTGGTCGACCGTCCGACAGGCAGCTATATTTGGCACTCGGCTATTGTCTCGTGCTGACCAGCGTTCCACTCAGTTATTTGGAACGGCATTTATGTCTTTATAAATTGGCCAATGGCATTGTGACATGAGAAATATCCCAACAGTGACATGCCATTGCAGTTATTGCAATTTGTAATTTGCATCTTTCGGTTGCATCGACTTGATGACACAATGGGATAAGACATCACTCGACCGAAATAGTTCTATTTGACAAGGTATGCCTGCCATCTCCTGCCTGGGAGCCATATGATTCCTTTGTTCGTTTCGATTATGTTTGCTTATTGTGCTTGTTCTATCGACTTGGCCCGTGTGGAATGCATTTACCGAACTAATTGAATTATCCTTCGAATGCGATTTGTAGCGCCATAATTAAAGCGACACAATAGAATTATTAAATCGCCATTAATGGGAAAGGCTTCGGTGACCACCCAGAGATAAGCAGAGCAGAGCTGGTCCGAGACAAGTGCCCATTGTGTGGGCCAAGTGTCACTGGCCGATTGGTGCTTCAATGCGCCATTACCAGTAATGACTGTTCGGTTTGGTCGGAAGCCTTCTCTCGACTGTCAGATATGACACAGATTGGTGCGATCGATTCGACCAATCGATAGCCACTGGCCATTGGTCTGCCACTACTAGCCTATAGCCGTGGGCCAATTGGCCACTTGGTTGTTTTAATAATAATAAATAGTCGATTTAATTTATCGAGTGTAATGAGGCATGAGGTCGAAGCATCGAAGTTGTAATGAGCAGTGAGCACAGTCTAATTATAGAACGCAGTGCCACTGCCGCCATCGATCATGTCTGTTCATTCAAATGATCTGCACAAGTGCAATCTAATTCTGTTCGATCGATTCTGAAGGCAAGTGGAAAGCCTTTTCCGTTCACCGTTTGTTCACTTTCTCTGTGATCACCTTGCGTTTTGTGTTGCTTGAGGTAGTAATTCATATTTGCCAACACACCACCGAAATAGAATCGATCCACACCATCGATATGAGCAATCAAGTCGAGTATTGAGTTACACCACTTCATAGGCCAGTGGTGCCGTGTCCGGATATGTTTCTGTCTGTTTCGTCTCACATGTTTGACTTTTCTCAAGTCTCTCGCGTTCAAAATTTTTGGGAAATAAATTTGTTTGTAAATTCAATTGGCAGCTCTCGTACAGTTTCCCAACCACAGACTTGAGTGCTTTGGCATATGATTGAGCTATTTAGTGGGCATTGGAGCCACCAGAAAGAACCACTTTATCAGAGTGACGCGAACAGAACGTGCAAGTGTTCGATCACTAATTGGCAGGCCACCAAAGGTGCTAGTTAGTCACCGCTTGGCAGCTTTCACTTGATCAATCCTTACCGAATGGTTGGATCGGTATGGCAATTAGTGGATAAGCACCCGACACGTCGTGTCTGTTGGCAGCATCCTTTGAAGGCAATTGCCTATATATTAACATCGTAAATTTGGCAAATCACTTAGACAGTTCCTCCTTTCCGTTTTCAGTCAAAGAGAAAGTCAATTTACTCATTTGATTCAAGCTGACTTTGCTGAAATTTGACCAATTAGTTGATTCGAATGCGTTGGGTCCAAAAATAAATTCGATTTGACTAAATTGTCTGCCAAAATAGATGCCTAATTTGTGCTCATTACACTTGTCCACAGGCGACAATTTGCCGATCGGATCGTCAATGTGGTCATTTATCTTCTCTCCGACAAGGCAATTGCTGCCCTCTGCTGCTATTTCCTGGTCAATTTGTTAACATCCTCACTACTGTCGGACTCGTTGGGCAAATTAATTTAAATTGTGCCGCCGAGCGATGTGAGCGATGATCGGCAAAGGTGAGGTGACTCGGGTGAGACATTGGACAGGCAGAGAATCGATTTGTCTCGACGCAGTGCCATCGATCAATCGTGCCTCGGTGGCCATTGTGATCACTCGTGGCCCAATGCAAATGTGCAATGGCACGACCAACAACGAGCAATTGATCACTCCTAATGACGTGCTAATGACCAAGTCACTAATCACTATCGAATGGCCATCGCACTGAGTCTTAGTCCCTCTGTGCATCGGCCAATGGGCGATTGACCAAATGGCCAATTACCACGAACAAACACAACAAATCAGTGGCCAATCACACGAGCTCAAGCCAGTGACCACTTTCCCAACAAGCCATTCCCAGTGAAACATATTTGTGTACAGTCTTCTTTGACGGCTCCACTTACTTAAGTTATGTGTTGTTCACTGTGAACATAACGATCTGTTGGCAGAGACACGTCCAAGACACGTTAATTAATTGCAGTCCACATCAACTGTCTCGGCTGCATTTGCATCACACACATTTGCATTTCGGGCCTCTGTGGCCAATGTGTCGACTAATTGCTAATTAGGGTAATGTGATGGTCTATTGGGAAGCACACTTAAGGGATGACATGGGGGAATTTTTGAGTGAAAATAGTCGCTACATATTTCAGTGTATTATTGGTGGTCATGTGTTGGTACCATTTTAATGAACAATTCTGAACGGATTTTGCTTTTCGATACCAAAAATTAAAGATAAATGTATAATCTTTAAAACGAATGGATCACATCTTTTTAATTTGTCTTTATTCAAAATTTGCATTAAAAAATCGGTAAAACATAAGTAAAATATAAAACACAAGTTTTATGTTCATTTAAGATAATCTTAGTGAATAATACCAGGTATCCTGGTCCATTCGTTTTAAAGATTATACATTTATCTTTAATTTTTAGTATCGAAAAGCAAAATCCGTTCAGAATTGTAAATTAAAATGGTACCAACACATGACCACCAATAATACACTGAAATATGTGGCGACTTTTTTCACTCAGAATGTCCCCCATGTCTTGCCTTAAGTGTGCTTCCCAATAGACCATCACATTACCCTAATTAGCAATTAGTCGACACATTGGCCACAGAGGCCCGAAATGCAAATGTGTGTGATGCAAATGCAGCCGAGACAGTTGATGTGGACTATGTATTGCATATTTGCCATACATTAATATTGTTTACTTGTTAGTCGTTCTGTGCATAAACTGACCATGAGTGCACTCAATGAACCAAATGCTTTGAATTCCTTTAATTGTTCCCTGCTAAACAAATTGGTTCATTGAAAAATGCCATTTGATTGTGTGTGTGTGCTTTCAGTGGAGATCACTGGTGGGACAATTCTCAACATCATTTGCATCTGATCGCTCGCAAATTGAGAATATTCTCTTTGTAAGTGTGTGTGTGTGTGTGTGTGTGTGTGTGTGTGTTTACGGTCAATTACTGATTGGCAGTGAACAATCGGTCGGCCTTAGCTTGTGTTTTCTCGATGCGTGACTGCGGACACTGAGATGGCAATGCATTGGTGTGAATAAATTATGATAATGCCAAAGCAGTGCAGGGACACTCGCCCTCCACAGAATCTGACCGTTAGTTGCTCAATCGATTGTGCACAGTCCGGCATGGCTCATTAGTGCATCTCCTCGTTTGCCATCAATAACGATCTACTGACCACAGCAGGCAATGGCCGTCCGCACAGGCAAGTCGAGCAAGCGAACGAGCTGAGCTCGATCAAGCAACTGATCGAGTTTGGTGACCAATGGCAAGAAATGACCAATCAATGAGTTGTTCACTTTATTGATAAAGTACTGTTAGTTTGATTACCTTTGTAACTTGCACTTGAAATTACACTGTCAGCTGTACTGCAACGGCAGATGATTAACAGATTAGTGGCAATTGATAGCTTTATCAATAAACTTTAAACTGTTCATCTATTCATTATCACTTGAAAAATTGGTTAAAGTGGCCAAACTCGAACTCGATGCTTGATCGAGCTCAGCTCGTTCGCTTGCTCGACATGCCTGTGCGGACGGCCAATGACAATCTCGCTCACGACCGACCGAGTGGCCAATTTTCATAAATCCAACATTCCACTCATGCAAGCACTTACAAAGTGGGTCGGATCGATCGATCGGACTGCTGCTGCTGATTGTGCCCCAATTAGAGCCCTCGACCGGGCCAATTAATTAGTCCAATTAGTCTGTCAACAGGCGTGATGACACCGCGATCGTTGATCGGTGGTTCGAATGGAACCATTCTTCCGTGTGGCAGTGACTCGTCTGAGCGAGCACATGTAGGCAATACACACTGCACCGACTGCTCAATTGCACTGGCCAACTGTCACACGACCTAGTCGCTTGTTTAGGCCAAGGGCACTCGAAAAGAAGTCTTTCATCTGCAATTGTGCTCGTTCAAGGAGGTACACTCGGGGCACTCAACTCTACCGGTGTCATCAGCCCGTCATACCGGTCGTCTGGCCAGTGTGTGATCACTCACACGATCGAATCGATTAATCAATCACAGAATCGGCTTCTCTCTGCCTTGCCAGACTCGCACTTTGCTTCTGCCACTCACTCGACCGTTCATTCGGCCGGTGGGGAGACATTCAGTTAAAGATCGAAACGATGCTTCGACCTGTTGCCTCCTGTCAGTTTTGCGCAAGCCCACTAATGTTTCTTTATTTATTTTTCAACAGAAACCTCCATTTCGGAATAGAGACCATGCTCGCTTGGCCCGACTTTACACCTTTACAGTGGTAATATGCAGCCTAATTCCAACCAATCATGGCACACACCATGAACGGATTGTCCGAAGCAATGCAGTCCCAAGCCGGAGCCGGTCTCCAGCCAAATGGCTTCTTGGGACACTATCACTACCATCAACTGCCACCCAATCACTTTCAACACTATAATAATTCTGGAAGTCCCAATATAAATAAAGACTCCAACCAGGAGTCCCCAAACGTGGATGGTCATGTTACTGTGGTGCAGATTGAACAAAAGCATCCAGAAGTAGGCGACCCAGTTGATCAGCACTACCGCCAACATCGCCCTCATACGGAGAATGGTCAATTGACGGAAAACTCTCCAAATGGTCTCGAGAGTGACTTTGTTACCGTTCTCACCATAGCTTCTTCGACATCTCCTTTAATGACATCTTCTATGAGCAACAGTTGTTACCCTGTACTAAGTTCACTTCCGACACTGCCAGCAACTTGTACTTTGTCGTCCCAAAAAGTATTTGTTGATAATCGTCGAGGCGAAATAGAAGAAGAAGTGACAATTTATCGACTTCCTGGCGAACGATTAGGCATGGCACTAAGGTTTGATGGTGGCCAAAGTGTGTGCCAGACAATACGGCGAGTGTTTGTGCAAAGCATCAGTGGCAACTCGCCCGCCTCTAAGGCTATCGGTCTCATGTTAGGCATTCTTCGAGAAGGCGACGAAATTTTGCAAATCGATGGGCGACATTCGTCCACATTAACTCGTCACGAGTGCATCACCTTACTGCGGGACGCCCCAGTCTGCATTCGTCTGTTCGTGAGACGGTCACCGACAAGTCCGTGTTTGTGTTGTCAATCGTACGTTGTGCCAAACTGTGCCCACCCCACACTACCACCCTGTTGTCCAAATGCATCCATTCCAGGCCCTAATGAGCACGAGTTGGTTCCACACCAACCGAATGGCTTGTCAACTTCTTCAGCCCCTTCGTCTGTGTTTGTGTCATCAAGCGAAACTCATTTGCTTCCGAACTTGTTGGATCATTTCAAGAAAGTGCCTCCACCTGTCCCACCTAGAATGGCGACCACCACTCTTTCAATCAAACGGAAATCAAAACCAGTACCAACTTTCCCAGAAATTGATCCTTCAAGTCTAACTGTAACGGAAATTTCCAATACTAATGCATTAGACCAAGTGCCGCCCATTGAAAAGCCACCTCGTCGAAAGAATCAAGTTCAAGCAGGCAACCCACCTCCGTTACCTCCACGTAGACCTAAAGGACCTCCACCGAAACCCCCAACCGAGCGAACTGTTGAACCTAGTTCGGTAATGACTATGACCAATGTGAGTTTGTCTACTGCGAGCATCACTACAACCAGCACCAAGTCGGTACCATCATTGGTGACTGTGATCACCACCAAGGTTTGCGATGTCATGAGCACAAGTCACTGTAAGCAATCGTTGGCACCAACCAAAACGAGCTCCATTGGCATCACCATCACATCTCCGACTACTTCATCGTCTTCATGTAGATCGAGTCATATCAAGACAAGCGCCACTTCCAAGGTTACCTTCACCATATCCAACTCGAAAGTGTCTTCATTCATTCGACAAACTGCTGAAAAGCTGCACCGGAAACTTTCCGGAAAATCAACTTCAGAAGAAAATGAAGATGGCAAACATGGCCACAAGTCAAGCCAAACTTCTTTGTCCCCTGTCGAAACATCCAACTCAGTCAAGATTAATGTTTCAAGAGAGGCAAAATTTCCAACGGAGATTGCCGAACAGACAGTCATTAGTCTCAAAAGTGAACCAACAGAAAAGCAACAGAAGCCACCAGAATACTTCTCGACAAACGATTTATCTGCTTTCGATTTAGAAGTGCCTTCAGCTGCTGTTTATATGGATTCTTGTCAGGACATCGATACCAACTCAGTAAGAATTATTTGTTAAAGTAACCTTAATTGACTTTATGTTTTTCAGTTTATTGAATCGGACACGGATGACACTAGTTCTTCAGTTTCAACTATAATTGAGCGAAGTTCCATCAACAGTGTCATCTTCAATGATAATTTGATGCCTCATTTTGAAAACTTTGCTCACCAAAACATTCTCCCAGAGCATGAATTTGATTTGAACGACATGCCGATGCCAAAGATTAGTCCTCAGACAGTTTCGATGGTCAATCGAGTGCTAAGTCCTTTTGAACGTATAGAACGCGAGTTTGACATTGAGAATCAAAACGGTCCCATCTCGTTGTCTTCTTTTGGCAACGCATTTCCACACAGCTTTACAGACAATGAGCATACATTCAGGTCATTGTCTTTATTGCCTAACCAATCGATCAACTACAACCGAGATCAACGAGTTCAACTGTCACCGAATAAGACGTGCGCGCTTATTGTCGATGATCAGTTGGTAGCTTTAAAGGATGGTCAGAGCTCAGTGGCCAAAAGCGAAGACAATTGCCAGATCAAGTCTCCGAGCAGTATCCCAGTAGATACCGATTTTCTACGAGACTATGAAAATGTGCAAGTCTTGCGAGAGAAGCCACCTGAATCAGTAGAGTCTTTTACTGAGAATAGCTTGCTGTTGGAACCACCGAAAGAATTTGCTTCCACTGAAAATGGAAAGATCGATCTAAAAGAGAACTCCATCGAAAATAAAACCAACGAAGTTGTGGATAGTGTCAAAGTTGAAAGTGTTCAGCTAAAAAATCTCTCAATCGATGAAGAAGACGATGAAGACTTTGATGTGATGAAGAACGATATCATTAGCAGGGTAGACGACGACAAAGATGACTTTATGCTCGACACCAACTACCTGAACGAATCGTCCGCTCGTTATTTGTTCCACCACAGTGGCAGCGAACTTATCTTAGCTCCGTATAGTGAGTTGTCTTCAATCACTGAAGAAGACGAAGAAGATGAAATCAGCTCAAACCTTGACAGCAAGCAGACACCTCTCACGGACAATTTGCAGATTGATGTCCAGCCGGCTTACACAATGGATTGCTTAGAAGCTGAACAGACCACTGATGAGACGATTGCTCACTGTGTCAAGGAGGAAAGTCAATCGATTGAATTCGACTGTAACATTATTAATAGTTCAAATGGAGATGCTTTTGAGGAACCAGACAGAAACAATATGAAACACCTCGACGACAGTGACAGCGACCAACGATCGGATAGTTCCAATTCAAGCTCACAGAAAGTGAGTCTCAACAATGTGTTTGACTTTCTCAATGAAGCTGCTGATGACTTTGAGTTTGTGGAGAGAATGCTCGAACTGACAAACGACAAGATCGATTCAATCGACGATATCATGCGCATTAGAGAATCGTTACGTGGACTTCAACAATCTGAGCAAAGAGGCAATCTTCAACGATTTCTCGATGGGAAAGATGTGATCGACGAGTTGATGGCGCTCTCCTCACCGACTCACTCAACTGCATCTTCACTCGAGGGCGAATGTCAGATGTCAGATGGCATCGAGAATGACTTGTCAGGCAAATCTGAAGATAACAAACAACTTGAGACACAAACAATGGCTCGAGTGCATTCAAAGCCATTGTCGAATGCGAATGATGATGTGAGTGACGAGTTCACAAGTCTGCCCGTATGCTTTTCCAACAGCGATCATCATTCTAATGGCATCCATCGAATTGGAGCACATCCATTGTCGATGCTCAATGAGAATCCACTTCACAAAGACAAATGCGACCCTCGAGTGCTCTCCAATGGCAATCTCTCCAAAATCCCAACCCTTGCCCCAAAACTATTACCAGGCTGTGGAACACTGGGAAAGCGGTCTCAATCAGTGAGCAACATCTTCAACCGCAGTAATGGATTCAACTCGTTGATTGAACTGAGACCGAGTCTCATTCCTCGCCCTATTTCAAACTTCAACTTGTCTCTTCCGTCGTCAAGTTTGGCCAGGTCGAATCATCCAAGCCCACACAGAGTTGCCAGCAATGGTCACGTGTACAGTCATAACTGTTTGAACCGGTCCACTTCGATGCAGTCCATTCCATCCAATTCACTCTCGAGGCCAACAGGCAAAAAGAGTTTTGTTCGTCGAGCCAGTGCGACTGGCAGTGGCCAACAGTGGAACAACAGCACCAACTATCACCACAATTGTTTGCGCAACCAGGACCCGAACCCAACTTATTACGGTTCGTTGTCTCGCTCTGTTTCAAGATCGACCGCGAACGTGTTCAATACTGGTAGTTTGCCTCGTGTCAACAAGCCAATTGTGTCCAAAGTTTGTCCCACTGGTTCGAGTCAAGGTTCCATTGGCCATTACTGCAGCAATGGCAATCTGAGGACATCATCTCTGATCGACCTAACTTATGGTAAGTGAATCTGTCATCAGTAATATAACTCTAATTATTCCGTTACACCTTGCTTGTCGAATATAATTTTCGTAATGTTGCTTAATTACTTATCAATCTCTGTTCGTTTCCGTCTGTCTGCATCAAATTTATTCGGCACGTCACTAACCGGCACTAATCCACTGACCGACCACTCACTTTAACGTTTGACCACTGGTCACTTATGCCTGTATGTTTGTTAGGTGTTCATTCATTGCGTCGCCCTCGACCGGCGATAAGTCGTTTGCAAAACGGTTCTTCTCATTCGGCACTGTCAAATGCGGTCATTGGTGCTGGTGCTGGTGGTGACGATGCCGGTGGATCTCCCGCTGGAAGCATTGCATTTTTCTCAGTTGGCTGCAGGCCTAGGAGCAGACACGCGGAAAACACTTGTGCTCACTTGTCCCTGATTGGGCCTCAATTCGAAGAAATCTTCTGACAATCAAACTGTTCCTTTAGATAATGGGGAGCAATAATGGTCAATATCTCAGCATATGTATCATACTTTAATTTGGAATTTTTCAATTAGCGCTTTTTGTAAATCAATAAAATAGAGCACTCGGTCATATAATCTTACGGAATGTTAGGGAACGTTGTATTGCTATACAAACATACGATAATACCGCTTATGTCAATAATGAGTGTTACATAATCACTGGAAAATAATAACGCCGCGTGCTAAGATCGGCATCTTTTGGTATTGTATGGTGCTTAGCGACGCATTCTCCTGCTATGTCAATTAAAATCTCTAATAATAGACCGTGCTGATGCTCCTATCCTTCAGGGAGTGTGACTTGCAGCAAATTAGCGCCCCACACAACCAATTAGACAACAATTTGCTCTAATCTGTTTTGATCAGTTCGTTTGTTCCGGGCAACTTTCCCAAGCAGAAATTAATTTAAATGGGTTTGTGGGTTTGGGATCACACGAGCCACTTTGGTGTGCACTGAATCGACTAATTAGGCGAGGTGCCGCTCGTGTCACTGCTGTCACTATTCATTGGTGAGTGATCACTCACACACGTACGCCTTCACCTTGGGCAATGGTCACGAATGGTCACAAGTGGGCCATCGTCTGTCTTGTTTAAACGTTCCTCACAGCTTTACCGCTGATGGCTTTGTTTCTCGTTCGGAGGACCACTGGGCGCCAATCACCTGTACGGTCAGCTATGGCCAAATATGGCTAAATATGTAGTACTCATTTACGCTTAGAAAATGTCCCTTAAGTGGTCGCAGTGGTACAGGTACACAGGATGAATGGCTTCGTAGTGAGGATGACGCTGGGCTAATGATGCGACGCGGATGGCAAGGATGGTAAGGTGCGATCGGCTGAACATTGTTCACTTTGCTCGTCGAGCACAAACACTCTTGTGCACTTGGTTTGGACACTTTGTCGAGTATTTGTGGTTTGGTGGCACTTCACTACAAGGCACCTGCTGCGTCCATTCGACCCATTAACCAACAGTTTGTAGTGATTGTGCCCGGCGTCATTGTTTACCGTGGTGGGCGTCACACTCTCTATTTACTTTGCTCCCTCCATGCACAATATGGTCTGTTTGTGTGCTCTTTTAGTGATCCCGTGTCGGCAGACTGTTGCACCACTGCAATGCCAACCGAGATAGGACAAGCACTTGTCGAGCAGACAATGGCTTGAGAAGAGCATCTGAAATTCCATTTGCGCGGCATGTCTCACAATCACTCTTCGCATTATCGAATGCTCACTGCCACTGATTGGCCTTGTCGAACCCATTCACAAGTGACCCCATTCTACTGGATGCAGCCATCTGTCAGCGAGCTAGTAATCCGAACTCATCAATCACCGCTACTTGGTGTTTCTTAGCTTGTCCAGTCATGTCCACACTTGTCTATTGATTGTTCCATTTGGGCACAACACTTTGTGCCAAATGCTTGTTTAAATTGATTGGCAAAACACGTGACCAGCCTGTTCAATTACAATCTATCACTTTTGGTCAATCGTCATTTCTCTAATGGAGTGTAACCTTTAGGATTCGCGCCCAACAAGTCTCGTTTAGTGCAGCCAAATCTTGCGCCTTCGAACTCGTCTCGTCGTCACTCGAGCAGCAATCTCTACTTGTGCGATTCGGTTCAATCAAACGACATTGTCTCTTACTCACAGTGTCATAGTCAAGTTCAACAGAATTCTGCTGTCAAATCCACCAAATCGCCACTTCGCACATCTTCATCGCTCATCTCCTTGTTGCCATCCACTAATAGTTCGTCGCACTTTTGGCACTGTTCACACCATACCCCATCGACATCTCCGCCAAACAGTGTTAACAAGACCAAACGATCAATTAATGGTTCTTCGGGCAAAGTGAGACCAAATTCAAGTCAAGCCCAACTGAATGGCAAGGTGGGCAAGACTGTGGCTCGTAAGCCGAGTAAGTCCTTGTCTTGCACATCGTCGTCTTCCTCTACCAAGTCAGAGTCTGACGACCAGCAGACAGCTCAAACTCGGTCAATTTTGCGCCACTCCTCTGCTTCCAAGTTCAGAACCTTGGCTTACCCAGGAGAAAGGCAACCGAAATCTGACAACGATTGTGCAATAAAGGAGCTTGACTACTGGAATCAGACTGTAAATCATCGAAAGCGAAGGAGTTTCGAATTGAATTCGCATTCTGACTCAGAGAATAGTGACATCACCATTTCTAGTGGTGACAGCGGAGATTGTCTTCGCTCAGCACAATCCAAAACTTGGCAATCGAAACGTCGAAACAGCCACAAGGTGTGCTTCGTTGACGAGATCGTGCAACACCCGACAACCGAGAACACCGTCTGTAAGTGTTCGAACAAACTGGATTAGTGATAATGGCTGACGGCATACTGCACATGCCCATTCCAATCAGTGCCTGACTCTAATTACGATGACGAGTCACGATCTGATGGTTCACATTCGAGCGCGCATTGTTCAGGTGTAGTTGATTGATTTCGCTTTATCTTAGGTGACATCGATTACCGATCATCGGTTATGGAGGTACAACAAGAGGAAGGTAACAAGCAGATGCCGCCCAAGGTGCCGAGTATACTTCATGGCCATTGCAACGAGGAGCGTTTCGATTCCTCTTCGCCCGAAATGCCTGTTTTATCTTCTTCCACCTCCACTTCGTCTATTTCTTCGTTGAGCTCCGGTGAGTTAGCCAAGATGTGCTCTAGCCGATTGCGACCGAAAGAGCAGGATAAGCAGAGCTTAAATGGAAACTTACCGAAATCAATCTTTCTGGTGGTGAGCACTCAACGAGAGGATTCAGGCATCTTTGCCTCTGACGACAATTCCACTTCGGAA
Source organism: Rhizoglyphus robini (assembly GCA_023373905.1). Lineage (NCBI taxonomy): Eukaryota > Metazoa > Arthropoda > Arachnida > Sarcoptiformes > Acaridae > Rhizoglyphus > Rhizoglyphus robini. The sequence goes on along the minus strand of JAKIJQ010000001.1, from coordinate 2,446,746 downwards.
TTTTCTCAGTCTCCAAGTCCTGAACTTTTAATGGGTTCTGGAATGAATCCAAAGGTAAGTTGTGTGAAAATTTCACTGACGCATAAACTGATCGAGTTCTTTTAGATGAGTCAAACAGATGAGTCTCATTCGGTAAAAGAACGAATTGCATTCTTCGACCCTGTCACCAATAAAGCCATGGACCTTAATCGAAGTTTAAGTTGCAACAAGTCTAATGCAATCCTCACTTCGGTCAGTGGCCAAGTGTTGTCACGTTCTTGTTCGGCTCCATACGAGACCCATTGTGAGTTTGGCGCCAAGCTTTCAGAACAAGGAGAACATATTCTCTTGACGCCTCCACAGTCTCCCCCCAATGAACGATCCAAAGAATCTATTCAGTTGGATACAAATGTGCAGACACCTGTGAATTACTTCGAGCGCCATCTACCTGGTAGGACTGAAACCACTGCATTCCCGGTGACCATTGAATATAAGAAACCAAATCCGTTTGCTTTGCGTGACTCGATGATCACTGCAAGGCGCTACCAGAACACCTGCAAGTTGAAAGGGTTGGTCATTCCCGAATCAACCGCGGCCTTCAACGATCACGAGGTCGACAGTGTTTCTGCAAGTGTCCAGTCTAAGAATCAAATAGACCTGCCCACAATCATTAGTGAAGAAACGTTAAAAGTCAAAAGCAGTAAAGACTTTATTTGTGAGGCAAACAAACAAGAAAGCTGGCAAGAAAGTGAGCTTAATCAAATGGTACCTTGTTCGTCAGACTCGGACAAACCAATCGAGATTCTAGCCATAAAGGCAACTACCATGAATGTGCCTAAGTACTCGCCTATGTTCAAGCGACGTCCATTCTCTCTTCCACTCAATCCAGACATTAATTATGGTTTGCAAAAGAAAACCTTGATTGAAAGCAACTCAAGGGAGCATTCAGCTCAAAGCAATCTCAAAGTATCAACACCTCCGGCAGTGCCACCAAAACCGAAAGCCCCTTTGCCAAAACTGGAGGAAATTACGAGTTTGTCTGAGACTGAGCCGAATGAATTCTCATTAGTTCCACCTCCTTTGCCTCCTAAGAAAAAAGACATCAAATTAGATTTTATCGAAGCGAATCAGGTGACGAATTTGATTTCTGATTTCACCAACTCGGAAACGAAACAAAACAATATTGATGAGAACTGTCCTCAAGAAGCGAGTACCCCGAGCATTTCAGTGGAATCGAGTTCGCCCAGTGAATTTGTCATCCGCCAAAAGCAATACTCAATGCGGGTCATTGTGTTCGAATTGGCCGAGTTGGACGACTATGCTCATTTAGGAATTTACCTCACCGGGGGTTTGGATTCTACTAATAAAGAAGTGACCGTGAGTGTGACCATCGTTGGGTGTTGTAAGTTTGGGATTAACACATTTCTCGTATCAGGTGCAACATATTTCTCCTAACAGTTTGGCCAGCCGAGATGGTCGTTTACAAAAGGGGGATCGGATTGTGTCTGTCAATGGTGAGCCTTAATATTGTTCCATGGAGAGTGACTAATGAAAATTGTTATCTAGGAAAATTGTTGTTGGGACTGACCCACGAAGAGACAGTCGAATTGTTGCAGTCTGCTTGTCACAGCCAGAAAGTGATGATTGTCTACTCGAGGACTCATGACCAAAATGTTGCCGAACTACTTAGTCCTACTTCGGTGACCTCTCCTTCCATTCTGGAGTCAATGACCTTTTCTAGCACACCCTTGGTTTTGTCATCTGTGCCCAGTGCCCCTCTTAACGGAATCGACAGTAGTGGGAATAATTACAAGACTGTCAAGGCGGAAATTTCCAAAGATGTAAATGGACTAGGCTTCATAATTGAAGGTGGCAAGAATTCTTCTTTGGGTGATCGACCCATCATGATTAAAAGGATATATCGAGGTAATTTATGACCTATTTTCTATTGCTCTTACTGACGATTTGTCTTTTTGCAGGGGGACCTGTAGACAAGGAAGGGTCACTGCTAGAAGGAGACGAACTACTCTCGGTGAACGAGCAGTCTGTACATGAGATGACCAGGGCCGAAGCTTGGAATTTCCTCAAACAACTGCCGGATGGAAAGGTGACCTTAATCACCAGGAGAAAGAGGTACTTTTGAAGATTGTCTAATTGTGCAATCGGTGTAAACAAAAACTGTGATATATTGTACAATACTGTACTATTCTATGTATGCTTCATTTGATTCTATTTCCTGGCTCATGTGCGTGGCGACCGAGGGCCCACAGTGAGTCCCCTTGCCGACAGCAAGTCACCCCCATTCTGCATCTTCGCCTCTATTTAATTGTCACTTCCATTTACCAATGAGAATAAATCTATCATCTGTTTAAAGAATTGTTTGTTAACATGTCATTGATTATTTTTGTTCGAGACGCATGCGCACAATTTTGAGGTGCCATGTGATTGTGTTGTCAGTCTGGCTGAAATGCAGCTGAAGTTCAGCTACTGAACGAACGTAGTGAACAATGTTTGGCGGTGTTGTGTCTGGTCAGTGGAGTGATGTCTCCAAAAGGAATCCTTTGCAATTGGATGACATACCACTGATTTGGTGTAGAGCACTTCACTGGCACGATTTGGTTAGCAGTCATTTTGGTCACATCCTTCTTGTAACCATTGAAATTTGAGGCAGCTCATCACATTGTGCTGCATTGTTTGCATATTAGTGCATTTAATGGAGAAGTGAAGTGAACTTTAACTCAGCGGCAGCTTCTTTATTGACGTGTGAATGGGCAAGGCGACTAAAACTAAGTGTTGCACAACGAACATGGTCCACAAGTGCATCGATTGAGCTCATCAGTTGGAGTGAGGACAGTCACTGGTCGTATCGGCACTCAAAATGATTGTCTCTGTGTATCTCTCCAAAGTGACCGTCGAGCCAGTTGTGCTTCTCTATGTTTTTGCCATCTTCGCTGAGTACGCGGTGGTTGAGGACCTTTTATATGTGAGTAAGTGTTTCAATCACCTCAACCTCACGTCGAATGACAATCTTCACACTTGCATTGAGAACAAGAAGCATCGCTCTGTAAGTGTGCATAATGGCACCGATGTGTGGAAGGAAATCAGCGCAGCTACCAATAACGCATTGCTGGTCTACAATGGACTTCTTTACTCAACCTCGATTCTGTCCTCGTTCGTGGCAGCTGCTTACTCCGACCGGCGTACCAAGTTTGTGCCAATCTTTGTACCTGTGATCGGCTCGGCAGTAGTACAAATTGTCATTCTTCTGTCGTTGTCGATCGAGAGCTCAAGTGGCACTTCGCTTATCTTTTCTCATACCTCTATTATCTTTGTGTGCTCTATTATCTCTGGAATTACTGGCGGTACTTCAACATTGCTCTCGAATTGTTTCGCTTATGTTGCAGAGAAATGTTCACTTGAGAAGCGAACCACAAGAATAACAATCGTTGAAGCATGTCTTTTTGGTGGAGGTTTCTTTGGTTTCACTTATGCCGGCGCCATTCTCCGCTCGAATCCCAATTCTCAGCTTCGATACTTTTATAACTTTGGTCTTTTTTTACTAATTCACTTACTATTGGCCATTTACGTTGTTGTTCGGCGTGGCTTGTTCGCCAAACCACGAGCTCAAACCGAACTGCACAATGGTAATCCATGGAAGACATGTTTCACTTTGCTCACCTCAGTGTTGAAGACCATATTTCGAAAACGTGTTCATCCACACCAGCGTGTTTTGATTCTGTTGATTCTTTCGGCATTCACGTTGATTTCTTTCTGGAATGTGGCAATCACTACTCTTATGTTCATCTACACTCGAAACGAACCATTGCAATGGCCATCATGGATGTACTCATATTTCAGCAGTGCCAAATTCGCTTTGTGTGGCGTCTTTCTTTGCCTACTTCCAGTGGGACAACACATTCTGACCAAAGGATTCAATAAAGATCCTGTCAGCGACATTTATATCATCTTGGTGGGTTTGTTATCCCGAGGACTTTCTATTATTTTGATTGGGCTGGCTACAACTACTCCATTGATGATGATCGCCCTGGTGGTGATAATTCTTGCTGAATACCCAATTCCGGCCATTAGGTCCTTGATTTCCAAAATAATTGAGACAAACGAAAAGGCCCAAATGTTCGTCTTTATGGCTACTATTCAGTCGATATGTTTCTTTGTGGGCGGTATGATCTTTCCAGCCATCTACAATGTCATCTTCGACCAATTCTCTTCCTCTTCCGAATTGATTGGTCCTTTCAATGGACCAGGACTTATCTTCGTTGTTATAGGGGCGTTCCAATTTGCGGCATTGGCTATTTTCATGTAAGTTATCTCAATTGATCGTTCTCTCACACAATTACTTCATTTCATAGATATGTGGATCGAGTCATGAGCTGTTACAATCTTGCACTAATTTCCCAAGCACCAAATAACACAGAAGAAATAGAGTAAAGCCATTTGATGATATTGCCAACAAAATGTTATCGACTGACTCGAAAGAGTTTAGATTGTTCATGAAATACAGTTTATTTTAAATTTTAATTTGCATGTTTCTATAATTACAATATAAAATTGAGATAAAACTAGCGCGATTGGCCAATGCAACAAGATTAGCTAAGCAATTGTTTGATATAGGCAGGAATGCTACTACCAAGTCCTTCAATGAGTTGATTCAACTGGAACTGGGAAATGTTAAGCATCAAAGTAGTCCAAGGAGTGATCCACAATTGGGCTGTCTTGCTCGATTGGGAGCGAGTTTCTTTGGCCACAATCAACAAGTCCAGCTCGATCATCTTGTAAATGCATTTTACCACCTGTTCGAATCGAATGCCCTTGATAGATTGCACCTGAATGGCCCATTCGTGCAACTGCTTGCAACTAAATGTTTCTGTATCGAGGCTTTTCAATCGTCGAGTTGCAATGATCAACAAAACGAGTTCAGATTTGGTCAAATTGGACAACTCCACAATTTTGGGATCCTTGAATAGAAAAATAGAGGCGCTCTTTGATCGTTCGTTAGATGGTTGGCAAGTGAGTTCCGCCCTCGGCAGAAAGGAGTGCAACTGAATGAGTCGCTTTAGTTCGTTGAAACTTCGATTGATGGAAAATGTTTTCTCAATATCCTTTTGAAATAGATTTTGATCGATTCTCAGGCAAACATTTGGATCATCTGAGTTGATATATTTCAAGTAGTTCGAGCAGAATTTACTGTAACTCTCCAATGTTTTGAATGGCGCCACCAAGTGGATCATGCGACGATTAAGACGTGACTGAACTCGACTGGTCAACAACTGGATGCAGTCCAGACGACGAGTCAGTCCGATAATGAGCACAGAGTGGCCTTGTTGGATCAGGTCAAACAGGTTGTAAAGAAGGTGCTGCTGACGGTAGCTAAACACTTCAAAGTTGTCTAAAATGATGACGCATCTGAAGTTGGGACATTGCTCAATTAAAAAGTGGAACTGCTCGATGATCTTCGGGATTGAGTTAGCCACCTTGCTTGGAAGGTCATTGTCGTCGAGTTCCGCTTCAGATTCATCCTCTACCATGACCTGTGGTGCCTTTTCTAGCCAATGGTTCAACCTTCGACCAATAAGTCGCAAAGTGGCCAAGTCGTTTTTCCCGTGTAGATTACCGTCTAATTCGAACAGCTCCACATTCAGATGACCGTACTCAGGGTCAGGTTGGCCTCGTACCACCGGGTATGAGCTGAGACAGGCCTCCACTAGATGGTTCTTGCCAAAGCCTGCATCCCCACAAAGAATTACAGAGTTAGCTTTATTTTGTCTGAGAAGCGTTTGCATCAATTGCTTGAGATATGAAACCTCATCGTCATAGCCGTAGAAGACTGATTCGTTGTCTTTTATTTCCATCTGTTCCTCTGGCTCTGCATTGGAAACCAAACTCGCTTTTCTTTGGGTCTTGCTTTTCACATTTTTATTACTCTTACTTCTGTTATTTTTCGCTTTACTGCCCACTTTCTCCTTGGGAACGGTTTTATTCTGTGTAGTGATAGCGGTATTGGTGGATGCTCGCTTACGTGTTACCCGACCCATCGTCAGCATTTGATGCAACTATTGATGAAAGAGAAAAGATAACTGTCAGTACGGTTAGTCGAGAAATGTTGAAGCAAAGCAAAACATGTTAAAATGACACAAAGCCAAAAGGCCCCAAGTTGAATGAAAGGATTGCAACAGAGAGAGATAGAGGGTCGAGTGTAAGTGTAGAAGTGTTGTAATCGAGTATGAAAACCAGTCTCGATAAGTTCTTTGATCTCTCATAACGTACATCAAATGATGCGAACACCTTTCTGGCTATAATTCTTCGGCTGGCCTTCAGGCATTCTAGAGGCGGCAGAAGGTGCTGGGGTGAAAGTCCGCAATGTCAATTTGGAAACGAAGACCAACAGCCGTGGGCACTTGCAACATCGTTCTCGCTCAATCTGGACCTGGCGAGATGTAATCGGTCGACTAACTACCTCTTCGAAGGGCTTTTTCGCTCGTCGATTTAAATTCTTGCTCAGTTGATAACCTGTCCGCAAAGTGACACTATCGTATTTTAAGGATTTACCATTCATTATTTCATTACTTTTTTCATAATCGTCCAACAAGTACAATGCTACGTCTGTACCTTTCTCTCCTATTGTTGGTCATACTGGCCAACTTCACCGAACAACATGGTCGAATGATCGAACCACCAGCTCGCAATGCAATGTGGCGAGTTGGCTTCAACACAACACCCAACTATGAAGATAGTGAGCTTTTTTGTGGTGGAATTGTGGTAAGTGGCCCTACATTGGCTCTATGCAACATACCATGCAAACCATCTTTCAATACAGGACCAATGGAAAACCAACAAAGGAAAATGTGGACTTTGTGGAGATTCATTCAGTCAACAGCCCCCTCGAAGATACGAAACAGGTGGTAAACTGGTAAAGGACATCTCAACACGAATATATCCACCTGGCGGGGTCATCGACGTCGTCATTCAACTGGTAGCCAATCATTTGGGCGCATTCCAATTTAGCCTATGCCCTCGTAATAATGCTGATCAAATAGGCAAGTATTTTCAACATTGTACAAACGACAATAATATTAGAGTTTTATAGAGACCGAAGAATGCTTCATTCCTTTGACGGTGAATGGATCGGAAAAGTATCGATTGAACACTCATCGAAAAGGTTCATTCAACTTGCCAGTGCAATTGCCCAAAGATGTAACGTGTGAAAAGTGCATTCTACGGTGGCATTGGAAATCAGGTGCGAAATAGACTATTTCAAATAGTCAAGTCACTCAGTATATAATACACTATATATTAAGAGTGAAAATGATACACACTTGATACACTTACTTGAGAACAAAAAGTTGCTTGGTATGAAGATTGTGGTTAGGCTATAAGTCTAAATTAATGTCATAAGGTCGATAGTTACCAGTGAATAGTTAAAGGAACATAGGAAACATAGGAGAGCATTAAATCACATCGGACAAGAAGCATTGGCACTGTCAATAGCGCCAAAAGCAAAACAATACACAAGCAGACCCATTCACAAATGACGGACACTTTTGCAAGCTTGATGATTGATCATTAATGGTGAGCCTAATTTTATCTAGCCAACAACTGGGGCACCTGTGAGAGTGGCAAGCAGGCGGTAGGTTGCGGACCCCAGGAGACGTACCGCAACTGTGCCGACATCAAGGTGCGTCACGAGCAAGGTATTCGAGGACCGTTCATCAACCACTACCCGGCCAAGTCAGCCAACATTGAGCACGACGAAGACGAAGATTTTGGAGATCGCTCCTTCAAGGACGACCGTGTCACCTTCCACAAGTTGATCTGAGACAGTCAGTCAGATTGCACATCTATTCCCTTGTCCGGTCAGGTTCGGTGTCAATAGTTCCGCGGTGTCATGCCCAATCCTCCATGTACCATAATTGTCAGTAACAATAATAAAATTTTAATGTGCTACTCAAAGAGCTACGAAAAATCAAACCATCCTAAGCGTTGCCCGGCTAGCTCAGTCGGTAGAGCATGAGACTCTTAATCTCAGGGTCGTGGGTTCGAGCCCCACGTTGGGCGCATTACATTTTTTATTTTATTCATTAGAATTTAAAAAAAATATATCTTAATAATCTATTTGACTTGAATTAGTCATTTGTTTTGCACAAACAAAGAAACAAGTAGTCCTATACCAGACTAAATCCTTCCACTGGCATGTCAAAATTAGTACAAAATTTCAGATGTATTTCTTTTTGTGTGATCAAATCGCAACCTGATATAATGACTGCTCTTTTCTGAGTGATATGAATTCATATTCGAATAAGACAAAAAAAACTTAGAGCATTATTTAGCCTAAATAATTTAGGTGTACACTGTAGAGTCTTGAATCGTACAAACCTGGCTAGCTGTAAGATTTACATGTCACTGGGCAATCTTCGATGGACTTTATTGCTCAGGGAGTGAGTGAATTGGTTGTTGAGGCTAGTGAGCCACATTTGGACAGGTGCAATGCAGCGCGAATGTAGCCAAAATGCAACCAAAATCGATCCAAATCGTCTCAATTCATTAGATTTGCCATTCCGAGTGTGGTGTCCTCTGGTGGCGGCATGTACAGTCGCACACTTTCCATTTCGATGGCAGCAGTGCTCATGAGAGGCGCCGTACACGCGCACAGTCTTCCTGACAAGCCGACAGTGCGCCAGGCAAGTCAGACACAAACGGAGTGAAGACGAGTGGAGCTCAGTTGTGTTTAGGTGCGACATCGTCCAGAAACCAGACTCGTTCACTCTTGTCCTCATCCTCTATTTGCTCGAACATTGTCTCCAACTTGAAGTCGGCTTGCCCTGCTGTTCCGGCACTTGAACTTGGTCAAAACACGACTAGTTTCTTGCCGCACAAAGCTCACTTCCCCTTGTGTGTCATGTGTTTACAAACAGTTCTTCCCCTCGGTTGTGCTCCATTTCGGACTCTCGTTCTGTAACTTGCAGCGCATGTTTCGCTAGGTAAGTGTCTGTTTTGTCATTAGAACTTGTCCAAATTCATCAACTGATGTTCTTGTTCAAATTGTCCTGTTACCAGTTATATCTGCCCATCTACAGATAGGACCCCAATTGATGTTACATACCAGCTTTCTTTGTGGTTCGCTGTACCACAAACACTGTTATTGCATTACTTAATTGCACATTGTATGTACAGCTTAATCATAACTAGATTCATTTTCTCTCTAATTGGCCTTTCTCCTTTCTAATTAGTGTCTACTTATTATAGTCTAAAGACGGGACTCTTTGTGGTCTTTAAGATGAAAATGTATAGCGAGTTTGCTTCATTTACTTTGTGTATCTCTGGAAATGGCTCATTTTTGCTAGTATAGTTCTTGCTTCGTCTATATATAAGTGATTTTCTGCGTGCATATCAACAATGTGGTGTTGCTTAGACAGTTCTAAGTCTTGTTGCACTGCCACTCATTTGCACAGACTGAAATTCTTCCTCGCCTTGATTTCATTTTCTAATTTTACGTGAGAGAAAGAGCATTCGGAAAATAAATAAAAAATAGATATACAAGCTGAAAAGAATATACTGGAAATAATGCAGATTCTCGATTTTTATTTGCATTCTCACATTTCTTTTCGTTCTATTTTATTTTTCAGTTATCAATGCTAATATTGTTTATTCTTTTATTAACAGACTTACATGAAAAATATCCAAATATTGAAGAATTTTTATTTAAAGTACCATTGATTTGTCTTGACAATTATTTTTGACTGTGATTTGTCATCTTGGCATCTCAAAACTATCTAACAAGTATGGCTTCCAACGAAACCAACAATGTATGTTTAAGTATTAAATTGATTAGTTCATAATTTAAGATTATCTTATAGAATTCTGAATTGAAAATGGCTGAAAAAGAAGAGGAAAACAAACTTAAGGCCAAATATCCACAGCTTCAACGTCCTGGTCCGCAATTTTTGCAGAAACGTCTTCAGAAAGGAGTAAATATTATATACAATTTTATTATTTTATTTACTGAATTAAATTTTGTAGCAAAAATTTTTTGATTCTGGGGATTACAATATGGCAAAAGCTGCTGCCGCCAAAGGCTCTAATAAACCTCGTCTACCTGAATCGAAGTTAAATCAAGGTCATCCCTTGCCACCCACGATTGAATCTACGTCAAATGTGACAGCAAACACAGGAGATGCAATACCCACGCCTGATTGCTTGGCCACGAGGAAGGCGTCCATTCATGTTCCAAGTAAATTAGTCTCAGGCGGACCTTAATTTTTGTCTATTCTTAAGCACCTTAAATGTGATTTATATTTTTTGAATGTCCATAAGACCATCCTGATTCATTTCACTCTTGCATCTACGTCATCTGACCTATCCAAATTTCCTCACACAATAGTTCTCTAAATTATTTAGCTCTGCTCTTGTCTGTAGTTTTATGTCGCTGTTCATAAATGCATGCCTGGTCCATCAGTTGAGCACCTTTAGTGAAATGCAATAGTCTGTCAAATTGAAGCTAACTTTCTATGCTCTGCTTGCAGTGATTAACAAGTGAATGCTTATTTGCAGATTTGCAGAGTAAAGTACTAAGTAATGCTAACAATGATTGGATGGATCATTCTCCAGCAGGCACATCGATGCATTATGCATCCAACAACGATGCAAGCAGCCACTAACAGATTGTAGATAGTTTCCTTTAGCCTCTTCAATATTTTCTAGTATTTTTCGCTGAAATCATCAGCTAAACTTACAACTTGACTTTTCTTATTGACATTGACAATTGAGGTAGAATCGGAATGCCACGATTATCATATATAATAGCTTATTTATATAATTATTATATATGATCTTGTTTTGGTTCACTTCGATAAAATTATCTCTGCTTACCCAGCACAAACACCATCTGTGAACAATATTTGACGATGATCAGTGATTTATTTCGAATTCATCCAATTAACAATAATAATAATGCCACCGACCTCTGCTAGTGGCAATGTTCAGCAATGTCGAATCAAGTGAGCACAAGGCATTGATCTATCTTTGATCACTCATCACACCTGTCCACACCTACCCTCAACCACCATGTACTCCATTTCTATGTTGAATTACGACTCCAATCTGTATAGAGCAATTGTTTGTATTATTTTGTTTACCACTTACACCATTTTCATTGGTTCTGTTTATACCCTCAACAATCTTTCCTACCCTAAGCCATCAAGCCAACCACTATCTATTTGGTTTTTCTGCCTAAACGAGTTGTCATAATATGATGGTAATGTAATCTAGATTGAGTACAATAAACATTCACAGATGCAGCACTTGTCACCATCGGAATGCAAAAGCAGTCACGGATTGCATATGCATGTTGGCATTGTTTGATCCTGTTAAACTGCGACAACTCACTAACGCTGATATTGATTGATGAAACGGTTTATTGATACATTTGTACAGAGTGGGCGTAGAATGCAACCACTGATTAACAATTGCTGGTCCCTTGTCCATCGAGATCAGTTTCGCTGAACATAGGGTTACAGTAAGAGGTGGCAACTAAAGGACATTCCGCTGATTGAGCTTCATTCGGCGGGCTTTGGTTGCGAAGCATCAATTTTTTTAGCTGTCTCACTTCTTTTGAGTTGACATAGTGGTTTGTATTGTCTTGTGATGGAGAAGGCGAACAGTTGCTAGTTGAGGGCGAACTTGGCACAACCATCTTTGGTCTGGTTATTTGCAGGGACATGGATGTCTCTTGGATTTCGTGTTGCACAGGCACATTATGTCGGGGAGAATCGTTTGCCCTGACAACATCAAGACTGGAGGCGCGACCGTCGTTGGGCCCGAAGAATGGATTGACGATCACCTCTTGGTGTTGCAAACGGTTGGCCTCGTTGTCACTTGTGCTGCAGGTAGTGGTAATCTGCTGACGTTGTTGGAGCACAAAGAGAACTCTCACTTCGATCGCAATTAGACTGGTGACCAACATGTCCATAATGAGCGTGATTAGCTGGGCCCAAAAGGCCGGTCCTCGCCACACCCGGTAGTTAGTTGCAGAGACATTGTTGATCTGGAAAACATCACTCTCTCGAAGGGGTCGTCTAGGCGTTATGGCACTGAGAAGAGCTAATGAAGTGGAGGCAGCTGTAGGTCAAGTGTAATTGTCAATGAGGGTCATATGGGGACATCACTTACCTGCCACCGAAATGGTGTAAAGTTTGATCCGAATTTGTCTCTTCACATTCTCCTCTTGGGAGCGAGTTCCTTTGGCAATGAGAAATCGTGTTAGGATGACCAGAAATCGTTTTGCTTGGCTTTGGTTCAGTTCGAGGTCGGTTTCATTTGACTTGTTTGACTCGTGCATCAGAATTTCGACCAGTCTCATTACCAAGAGGCCTGTATAAACAAGCAGAGTGATGGCATGTGCCAAACTGAATATAGCGATGAATGCTCTTGAGTGGGTTGGCTTGAAGAAAGTGTTCATTGGCTCACAGTCGGCCAATGTGTTGTAAACATGTCCGTCCTCTGTCACTTCTGCAGGGATCAACTTGCTCGTGCAGATTGACCACAATCCATAATGGCCGTGCTCCTCGATCAGACCTACGCAAACAACAAGATTAGCCAATGAAGATTTACTAACGAGCATTACCTAATTCGACTCGCGACTCGAAGATTGCCCATTTCGGCGAAACGAGGGCATACAACTGAATTAGCAGGCAGAGGAAGGCAAGTGACACTTGGATGCTTATAATCAGCTTGATTAGGTTCATCTTGGCTTAAGGGCACTTGTGAAAATGTCGAGACGATATTTCGAATCGTCTATTGGCACCGAGTGGTGTGGTTATACCTGGGCAGTGGAGTGCATATCACATTGGGACTATTGGACGAGCATAATTGTTTTAGCATGGTGCTCACTACTGCTGAAAAACGATTCGTTTGGTTTGTTTTCAAATGATTGAGCAACATGAGACAGATCAGTGATGAAGAGGGGCAGTGCGCCGTGGCCATCTGACGAGCAACAGTTTGGTCTGCGGCTCACCGAGTCAGCCTCGGAATCGAATGGCTTCTGTTGTTGGCAAGCTCTTCGGGTGGACCGAGGCAAGTCATCGACGCGTATCACCGCTGTCACTTGTGAGCTCGTAAAGTGTCCTTTAATTGCCGGGCCACACCAAGAAGCACATCGTTCGAGTAAAGTAATCAGCACAAGACGACAACAACTGGTTCTCTTGCTTCTTTTGCCAGTGCTTCGTGGTGAGGAGGTTTGCGGTTTGTTGGTTAGCCGATATTGTCAACGAGTCTCAGTGGCACATCCTCATTAGAGTGGCCACTCAGTGATCGATGGTCGATCAGTGCACTCGGCGCAATGTGGCTGTACTCGGTTGTCGTGGCCGTTCCATCCAATCTCGCTTCGCGATGCTGTGTCCAATTTCGTGTCTTGGCCGTTAGTTTTGCCTTCTGTGTTGTCTCGCTACTCACCTTTGACGGTCGAACGTTTGCGTCCTGCCACCTCGCTCACTCACCACGACCGCAACAGGCACTGCCTCACCTGTCCGTTAGGGCGCGCACCGACTAACCCAGCTAGATTGACTGATCACTCTCCCGGGAGTCGGCATCAGTCATGGTCATTGGCGATAGAAAACTCTTGATCAGCTCAGTTAAGTGTTGCGTTTATTTACATTCTGCACTGCGCTCAGCCTGATCGACACTACGAGACCAAACTTGCAATTGCTAACTGACCCACTGACTTGTCAGTGGTCCATGTAGAACGTCTCCAAGGGAAGGGTCACTTCGATGAAGCGATTGTAGAATCGATGGAAGGCACGCCCTACAGCTTCTGCAACGTCCCTTGTGTTTTCGTGAGCTCGAAACACGTGACAAGCGAATCGTGCCTTGTCGGAGGGGTGGCGAGTGATGAAAGCAAAGAAGTAGTAACTCTGCTTTGGTCTATAACCACAATAAGTGATCTGCAACAAGGAGAAAAAATAATCAATTCGGTTAATCTTTGAATTGACCGAAATCTTCGTCGGTTGTCGGCAATCGTCCATCATGCGTAGTCCAATATCGGAAATCTCGAGCACGCATTGGCAAGGAGTGTCAATGCCGATGTCGGCCGGTTTGGCCCCAATCGAAACTCGACTAATCGCTTCGTTAAGAACCTCTTCACCTTTGGGCTCGCTTACTTCGATCGAACCGAGAAAATCGAGAAGAAATCTTTCCCGTTTGATTCGGAAATTAACCGATGGCAATCGATGTTCCTCGTCGAATAGATTTGCCTGCAAGTTCGATCCATCAATTGTGAACTCACTGTAATCTAAATCGGTGGCTAATGAAGTGGGAAAAATTCCTCGAGTCCTGGTGCGAATGTTCAACCCGTCCGACCACTGGTCATCATATTCTTTGTACACGTAAATCGGGTCGCCTATCTCTAGGTCAATTTCGTCAGAATGTCTTGCACAAAACTTGTACAGTGCTCTGTGCGTAGCTTCGGGAACTTTGATGGGCCGAACATTGATTTCCGTTGATACCAAACATTCGCTATTGGTTGAAATTGTCGGTGACTGTAAGTTAGATGAGACCCCTGAGTCGCTGGTGTTTGTTCGATGACTTATCATTTGGTCTTGACTGACTCGAGTTGACTTGCCTGTGCAATCTGAAGTGATTGAGTTAAGGCAGTCCTCGATCTCAGGAGAGAAGTGTCCACTTGTTTTGTTCGATTCTTGCGTAGCACTCAGTTCTTCGTCGTCGTTGATTAGCCTAAGGGAAAGGGCACGTCCAGAGAGACAGTCTGTTTCGATCTCGAGAAGCATGTTTGTGGATAACTTGCGAGTCCACCGACTGTTTGACGACACTGATGCATTCAATGTCGTTTTTTGGTCATATTCGAGCGAGCTGGCCGTCCTTTCCGACAAATTATCTATCTGTTTGGCACGATCTATTTGTCTCTGCCATAGTTTTTCAAATGCTAAAATAGTCATGCAATGAATAATAAGTGAATATTCGATACTGTCACAATCACAAACGTTTACATACGTTTCTTGCCAGCCGGAATCTCTGGAAGTTGTCGTCGTCTGCGCTGTCCATTCAATTGACTCGACTTGCATTCGTTCAATTCATTGATCATGAAATGAGTTTGTCTTTGGTCCGTCTCGGGAGTTAAGGTTAAGTGTTCGTCGGGGGACAAGTCAGGAACTAACCTAAAGAAGATTGATTTGTTTATTAATTAAGTAGTCTGTTAAGGTCCATTGCTTACTTGTAGCACTGCTGGTGAAATGTCACCTTGGTGTAGTTCTTAGGCACATTCTGCAGGTCCAAATGCATGAATGGTCTTCGGCTTCGAGGACTGTTGTTGAATGGCGAATTGCAATTGTTGGCTGCCATCGAGACACTGATTGTTCACTAGAGTTGAGCTCACTCTGTGCTAGATGTCTGCAAGAGCACTGAACAGCTAGCGGTCTAGACCCAAACAAACAGATGGACTAAGTGAACTTGTCGGGAAGTGATCGATCCAAGGAGGTGCTCAGGACAGAGGACGGGCCCGGCCAGTCGGCAGCAGTTGTCTCGCAGGAAGCATTGTCAGCTCAACACAAGCCTGCCATGTGTCTCATTGCCGGACCGACCTTTAATGTAAGTCATTCTAGTGCCTCGTGATCGTCGAATGCATCTGTCACTTTGCTTTGCACGTCTTTTAATGCAAAGGAGCCAGATGCTCGTGGGACCGTCACTCGAGTATTTTATTGTTACACTTTGTGACGATGTTATCGTGGTCTATTAGGACAGGAAGCATTGCACCACTGGCCCGAATTGCTCACATTAATGGCATAGTTGACATTGCTCCAATTGGCACAAATTCATACCACTTGCACTGCACCAAGCCTAACTGTCGACATGTCTCAAAATAAATTCGCACTCATAGCCACTTTTACAATTTTCACTATTATTCACTAGATGGCCCTTCAATCGAATTTTATTTATTTGTTAAACATCTAAAATGGTTTATCTTTTTATCTATATTATTACGACCAAAAACACCCAATGAAAATCATTCTCTATATAGAAATATTCATTGTGTTATTCATTATTAATTATGTTTAGCAATCTTTTTACCTTTTTACCTTTCAGTCTTTGCACAGCACAACAGTATTGTTTAATTTTTGACTGCTGATTATCATTGATAATATTTTCACGATTAAATAGACCAATATAAATTCTTCGCCATATCTCTAATATAATTTTTTCTAGACTACTTTCTAGAATCTACTATTCACTCAAGAGCATGAGCCATGGTTTTTAAAAAGTGCCTCCCGTACCGTAAACAATTCTCTAATTAGCTGATCAAATCTTAAGATAAGCTTATGAGATCCAATTCCGTTTATTACATTCATTGCAAAATAAAAGGAAGCTACATCCCGTTAACAGCTAACTGATTGACTAAATGACTGACTGTCATCAAGCTAACTGATTTGCAACGAAGGCTAGATTTGCCTGTGACACGTATATAAACTGTAAATGACATATAAACTACAAAATACATTCACAGGCTCGAAACACCCATTAACGATCTATGACGAATGCTCAACTACCCAATCAGCAGGTGCAATCACATGTTGGTCGTGCACTGAATGCAGTGAAAGTTCGCAACTGGTGCGTTGACAGGACTTGAAAGTGCACTTTTGATGAGGAGCACAGACAGCAAAGAACAACAAGGTGCATCATATGCAGTGATGCACTCACCACAGCCGACCACACAAATAGCCTCCACGCGAATTCAAATCAGCCCATTTGGGTGACGTACAATCGGTGCGTGAGTGCTCGGCCGAGTTCGGATTGAATCGAGCTGTCACATCGCGCCCAACTGCACTTGTGCCACACCATGTGCCGCCTCGTGTGCGTAGGAAAATTCCCTTACAATTAAAGAGCAATTAGTGCCGTTGGACATGGCGATAATGGATGTGGCCAGGATGGGTTGCTGAATCAGGTGATGGACTTTAGACATGTGCCACCAAGCAACCCAGACCGGCACTAGTGAAGCTTCCTTCAGGGCACGACACGTTTGACATTGAGCACGTTGCCGCTTTGATCAACGCCGGGCCAACTGTCAATATTTGCTTTGTTTGTATTCTCAGTGCAAGTTGGTATCTGTTGGTCTGTGTCCACATGGACAGTTGCATATTGCAAGTTGATATGCACGCCATCAACTCGAGGTAACCCAACCAGAGAGACAGTTAAGATAGAGCACTACTGGCCATTTGATTATGAAGTGCATATACACTACACACATTAGCTCGATCGATTTCGATCGGAATCGCTAGTTTTACCCGTTCGTGCTTGCGGTGTCCACTTGTGTCCGCTGTGGCAAACTGTCCCACGACAAACCATTCACTCCAAATCGAATGTGCACCTGGCAACATGCAAATTGGCGCAATTACGTCCTCTGTGAGTAGAACGCGCCTTGTGCGCTTGTGCAATTGAACTGAAGTGCTATGACGCTTGTGCCCGTCTGACAAGTGAAGATCCTCGGCTGAATGACGCCTGGACGTGGTCGTGGACACTTGCCCAACTGACGGCGCGCTGACGATTGCTTTGTCTTGGTGCAGTTGAGACAGTGCTCAACCAGTGCAACGATGCCTTCCATCAGGTGACAACTCGGTCCGGCACTTGGCCAACTGTACGAGCACTGTGCTTGACCGATTGTTTGTTTACAGACAATCTTCCGAACAGTTTGTGTCCAACTGTTGTTTAACTCACCTGTTGGTGTCTTATCGCTTGTGCCTTCAGTCAATTTATTAGTCGTTAACCCGAGATTGCCGTACTCTGGTTGTTTTCCCCAGTGCTATTCATAGTCATTCCTCTCATTCAAATCATCCATTTTTCACCACCCTATATTTTGCAACCTATTCCGTCCTTGTGTCGTAATCGTCAAGTCTTTTTCTCTCAAAACTGAATGGTCATGTCAACTAAAGACTTGCTTATCACTTCCCATTCGTCCAATTGGTCTTCACCACCATACACTCTCGTCACTAGCCAGATGCTTGTGTTCAACAAGTAGACAGTTCCTGTACTTTGTTTATCACGTCTCGACACAAGCAATCTTATCAACTTGTCTTATCATTTGTTTATTGCCAATTTGAGTCTAATCTAAATGTAGTCAACTTATTTAGAACTTTTTTCAAAACGATATCAACAGTTCATTACTTCCATATCCCTGTTTTCTTCAAGCGAATTGTTATTGATTATTGAACAAGAACGTGATAAGTGCCGAGAAGTCTATCAACGAAACAGTCAGTGAAGATATTTTATTTCTATTGTATCATAATTGATTCCCGTCTGTCAAATTAAAGGTACGATCCCGCTAACAATGTAAATTAAACTAAATATAAATGATTGATTTGATTTACAGATCTATAATTACAATATCGATTGAGCATATTTAATTGCAATATGAAGCGCTAATCATTGCCTACATCACCTGTAATCGCAATTATACCAATATTAGAGGAGGTATTCTCTTGACACCTGCCCATCATCGAGCTTCATGTGAACGTCATCTTTTCATTAGCAGGTATTTGCATTATAAATATATTCGAACTCTTTCCTACTGCAGTTGATCCACTTGATTACTATTGATTGTGTTTTATTGCATGTCATCTGTTTGCTTTACTTGCTCATTGTGTCTAATATGATGACGGATGATGATATTGCAAAACAATGCTGTTTACAGTGTACGCTTTCATTTTGACTAACTGAATGGATGCGACATTTCAAATCAATTGAGAGCACTTGTGCCATCGATGATCTCATCCCTGCCAGCACCAACGCCATCATCACCAGTCCTTTGTCGATTTTTGTGCTTTTTTATTACAAACCAAGTGTGCTGTTTATGTCACTTGTGTTCATTTGCTGTCATCGGTGCTTTCTCTTTTGATAAAAACTTCAATAAAATCAGGACACTATGGCACCGATCATAAATTACGTGACTACTAACAGGCTAATTATTAGAGTATATTGTTTTGTAATTTGTATTTGAGTTTATTGCTTGTCGCTTGTGCCATTTATTGATTTTGGTATATTTTTGGTCAACGCTATTATCGATTTGCATTTGATTTGTTCGGTTCTTAATTGGAATCTATCAATCGTGTGATCATTATATATGTTTAGACGAATGACGCCATCATTCTTGGCTGACACCTATAATTGCTTCCACTTTCACTGCCATTGGCAATGCAGTGATGGATTTCCCTCTTCTGGCGGCCTCGTATGTTACGCCTTTCTATATGTATTTTGTGCTATCAGTTGCAACATTGACTTGACATGTGTTATCTGCTTTATTCCGAACAATTGGCGCTTAGTTTCAAAATGGTATATCTAATAGATTACTATTCTATTCTACCATTTGAAATTTAATTCATTTTGACATTTTCAATCGTCAATTTGTTTCTATCGATCCTCACTTGAGTACAAATTGAACAGTTTCATAGAATTACCTTTTCTGTCTATTCCGCGTTTTTGTCTCTAAATAGTGGAAAGAAATTGTGATTGTTTACCTTGAAAATCATTGTCTGCAGTGCGTTGGTTGGTGGCCGTTGGCGACTGTCGTAGTGTGGAATGCACTGAATGCTGCATTCTTCCAACTGCAACGCATCGACCGAAGTCAAAATTATGGTTTACTCATAGTTTGTAAGCCTAATTTATTCGGTTGATTTCTTAAGCCTTGATGCAGACATGTGTTGCTTGGTTGCACCTTTGGTTCTCATTGAAATCACTCGATTATATCTACAGGAATCAATTGGCAATACTGCTGCTGCTGTAGTGCGCTTGCAACTGGTGTTGCTTTTGACAATTGGGGATTGTTCAAATTTAAGTTTGTATTGTCCTAGGATGTGACGCATTTGTCTAGTGCATTTCTGCGAGGGCATCACAATTGAATCTTATCGAAGTGATCAACTTTTCAAGCATTTCGTAAGCGGTAATGCAATCCAATTTGTTTGCGGCAACTTTGATGGCTGAGTGTAGCCAACGGTTTTGTGCACTGACAAACAAATGTAAGCAAACTATCACTACTTTGTTGGTAATGTTTGCTTGTTTCTCCTGTTTGTAGGCTCTGTCTGTCATGATTGTTTAGCTTTGAACCTTGCTTATATTTTGCTTTCACCTCGCCAAAGTTTTTACACAATGTAAAATGTTGCAGGACTAATCTCTGCATTGAACACCAAACCTAATCCAAATGCACCATACTCGAGTATGTTGGAAATATTAATGCCTAAGCAAAGCTTTCTACTTTCTAATTTATAGTATCATTTGAAAATTGTTTTTTATTTACTCAATGTTTGCTTATTCATAACTAGTTACCTATTAATTGTTGTCAAAAGAAATAATTTTTATTGCTCATTTATGTTTGGTTTCTTACCAGTTTTGGCTTGTTGAGCATTTTCCCTATGCAAAATGTGCCAAGTTTGTATATGTTCATTGCCTACTGAATGTTATACATGTACTTGAAACGATCCAGCCCACTGTGAAAAGCGATTAGTTGATAAACATTGCTTTGTTTTTACTGTCTGTTGATTAATCGTATTATTTTTTCCTCCTCGAATATAGTACATCTTGTGATCATCTTGTTGGTTGTGAAATTTGACTTTTTGTCGTTACATCCTGGTTGTGGTCTGGTGCTATTCGTAAACCACAACTCGAAATTCATTTTGGTGTTTCCAAAACAAAGTGCAATCAAATCATCTCGCAATTGGTTATGAACCATCCAGACATAGATACCACTAGAAAGGAATTTGTTAATTAGCTGAAACCGTCCTCAATGTCATCTTCATTGCTCATTTCTCTGCCATTACCGATAGCACTTTTGTATACTTTTTGTTGTCGGCATTACCACTGTGTTTTTACCTTTTAAATTATTCATACTAACTCGACAATGGCTAAGAACTTGAGCATTAGATTTAGTGCATCATCTTCAGCCGCTTCAATAACACAAACGACCGATTCAGTGCCTTCAGATCAACTAACTACCGGTGAAGCTGCTAGCACCACTTTGGGCGACGAATCGTCAGGAAGATTGTTCCCTGGTGACGATGCCAGTCTGGACAGCTATTATGAAATAGAAGACGAACTAGTTGGTCATTCTATCTGTGATATCAATCGACCGTCTGGAGGTCAAGCAAATGTAGTCAATGAGATTGATTCCGACGATCATAAGTCGAGTTTCAATAAAGAAGAGCCCCCTAAGAATAAGATAAATTCGATTACTGTCGGTGCAAAAGTAGATAAATTTGTTCGTCAACTTCAGGAAAGTATCAATTCTTCAAGCACTGTATGCTCCAACAAGCAAGAGGCGAAGGTGACTAGTTGGTGCAAGTTTGCAAAAAGTGATAACTCGTTGGAGATTATCAGTAGCAGTAGCCAAGCAGAATCAGATGATTTGCATCGCGAAACGGTATCAATCACCTTAACACCGGCAAGTGCTTCCCCCCCAAACGTGGCCAAGTCTTCCACATCCACTACCACTGCGTCATCCAGCAGTTGGCTCAGTGAGATGAAGTTGTACAATTCATTTCGAGATAAATGGCGCAACGAGAAGAAATGTTCCGAGGACGGCAGTGATTGTAGCTCTTGTGATGGTACTGCTCGTAAATCGACAGGTAGCCAGATAAAGTCAGTTGGTCCCATTGGCAGCAGCCCATTACCTTCGGCCAGCCAAGTAACGATATCTAATCCCTATCTTAATAACAACTATTTGGCTAACAACAGTCGTCTTCATAACACTTGTGGCTCATGTTCATCATCTCGTGGCAATCAAAATAACGTGCAACAACAACCTCTTCCAACGCCGCACCAGCAAGCACCCTTTTATTGCAGTTGTTCTCGGGACGCTGACCAGAACAAATGCCCTTCTCCTCAGAGAACTCCGACACCACCACAGCTGTTGTCACCCAGCGAGGTCGCCTTTGATTCTAACTCGGATACATATCTCACTTCTGAGAATCCAATGATCTTTCCTTTCAGAAGTAAAACAGATGGCAAAGAAAAAAAGGAGAAAAAGGAAAAAGAAGTGAAAGATTCGAAAAAGAGTAAACTTTTTTCCAGTTCGCACAATTCCCAGTCGAAAGACAGTACTATTCGCAAGAAGTCCAAAGAATCAAAAGAGAAGGAGAAGGACTCGATCAACTTGATGAAGATCATATCGACTCGATCCTCATCGGTGTCATCTTCCAACTCGCTCTTGTCGCCATCTGCCAACAGCAACTCGTCTACTTCTCTGTCGTCCTTTTTGTCAATCATTTCATCATCTTCAACCAAAAACTCATCTCCTACCCAATCGCGTTCGTCATCCACGGAGAACATTGATGCCACCAATGACAATCCTGCCCAAACAATCCCAAATGATCTTTCCCTGAAGAACATTCCCAAAACGTCTAAGCTACAGTCAAGTAAATCGATGATTTCTTTTAAGAAGTTGAAAAATGAAACCGAAGAAGCCGTCCTGGACGACGATTTTTCTTCGATGATGATGCACACCTCAAATGTATCTTCTGCACAAGGCAATCCAACACTCCGTCGTAAAGCAGAGTCTTTTCGGCGTGACTCCCCCACAAGTGACTTGAATTTCTCCAACGAAGACGGCATTTCTATGTCATCAAAATCTTCCTCTTCTTCTTCGGCGCACTTGGAACCCGATCAATCTCTAACTCAACAAAATGTTTCTCGTGTTTTCTCGCAGTCAAAATCTAGATCAGTTTTCTCGCTTCATTCAGGAGTATTTTCTTGGGCCATGTGTTTCAGCTATGCATACTACATTTTTGCCTTAGTTGTTGCCTTGGTGTCATTGCTCATCTCGCTCATATCACCACTTCCTGCATTCCTAAACGGTTTCGTTCTGGGTTTCATGTGCACTTTTCTATTGGTGACAGTGGTCATAATCTATGCCTTCTCCAATTATGTCTTTGTCAAATCTTCCGATGAAGAACATCGTTCAGTGACACCTGAGCCGGTCTCCCTCAAACGCAGCAAATCGAAAAAATTGTCAATCAATGGGTTGTTGAACATTGAGTCTGGTGCCTTCTCGGGCTGGGTTTATGAGTTTATTGGAGAATACGAAGAGCGAGAAAAGAATGGATTTGCTTCGCGACTTGTTTTCCTTGTGCTATATGGGTCAAAATTGCACGTGTTGGCACCTTCTCAAGATCTTAATGAGAAAAGACTCAAACAACTAATGACCGAAAACAAAATGCCTAACTTTGCTAGTCAACGGATTATTGATTTTTCTAGGCAAAATTCAAAGCGAATCATTTTGTTTTTGACCAAAAATGTGCGCAATCAACGAAAATACATTTGGAGCAAGAAATATCCTATTTGTCTAGAATTCAGTGACGATCGTTCATTCAACGGTGGTGGTTTTCTTGTCAACGGCAAGACTGACAGCCCTGAGTCAAGCAGTTCGGTGCATGAGAGAGCCAAAACGCCAACCATTTCTCCTGCCATGCTCAAGTTAGTTATATTTTCTCGAAGTTGTCGCGAGAAAGAAGAGTGGTTTTGGGCAATCAAGAGTGCAATTGATGCAGTAATTGTTCCACCAAAAAACTCCGACATTTCTCTTGTAGACTCAGTGATTGGAGACTCGTTAAATTGCGACTTCAACTCAGACTCTAATTGTCCCGACTTTACCAACCCATCCCAGCAACAATATCTGCGCATTCTGACTAGGCGATTTAACTATCACACATTCATGAGAGCGAATGTTCTTAGTGCTGAAGGCATCGGTCCTAACAGTCCAGGCATGATGACACCTCTCACTTGGTTCAATATTCTTCTCAATCGACTTTCATTCGACGTTCTCAATAAGCCAAACTGGAGTGCCTACATTGCAAAGAAGTTACAAAGGAAACTGCGAAAGCTTCGACTTCCTTATTTTATGGAATCACTTACCATAACTGAAATCGACATTGGCACAACTTTGCCTAAATTTAACTCGGTTCCAAGTGTACCAGTGGTAGATGATGCTGGACTTTGGATTGATTTTGATGTCAGTTATTCAGGTAAGCATGTCGTGTTTATCTACTTTAACTGATTTCTTCTTTTTCGCTATTTATATTTCAGGAGGATTTACGATGACACTCGAAACAAAACTCAATTTGATGAAACTTAAAACTCGCGAATCTCCAAGTTCAGAAAATGTTCAAATGTCGCTTTCTAGTTTGAACGCATCTGAGTCAAGCTCTAGCTTTTCCACTCCCATAAGTCCAATCGAGTCTCCTATGCCTTCTCCAACTTCTATTCCTAAACAACAAAAACATTGGCGGGGTTATAGGTATAGAGCTTCAGTGACATCATCTGTTATTGGCAATGGAAATGAACTAAACGAAGAGTTTGCTGTGGATAGCGACTCGGACTTGGATTCAATTGTTACCAGCTCAGAGGATGAAGAACCAGAAACTGCCCCAGCTGATCCAGATGACGCCGACACTGACGAAAAGCAGAAAAAGGTTATTCGTTTTGTAGACAAAATTGCTTCGAGTCAATATTTCCAGAAAGCCACTCAGATTAATTTTCTACGGAAAGCAATTGAAGGCTTTTCTAAAATGTCTATCATGTTAACTGTTCAAATCAACTCGTTGAGTGGCATTTTAGGTTCGTAAAAATCATTTATAGACTTTGTATCTCTAACCGTTTTAAAAATTTACAGCAATTAATATTCCTGAATCGCCTTCCGACCGCCTTTGGTATGGCTTTCGCAATGAGCCTGTCATCCAAATCACCGCCCGACCCAAAGTGGGCGATCACGATCTGAATTTGCATTATGTGACAAATTTCATTGAAAAAAAGTTACGAGCCGAATTCTTCAATTATTTCGTCATTCCTCATATGGACGACCTCTTTATCCCAGCTCTGAACACGAATATTGAACAGTACATCAATGTGGTGTCTTAGCTCTCGGTGATCGTTTGTTTACCATCGACTAGCCCCTATACGTTAGGCTATACACCAAACTGACCACATCTTTACACAAAGTATTTATTTTGACTGTGTCAGCTTCACTTTAAGGAATGATGTTTAGGAATGATCGTTTCAACTTAAATTTAAATATCTGCCTAAGTCATTCTCTCAATCGCAATGCGAATTTATATTATCTATTCGTTACCTTGTTAAGTTGTACTTAATTAATGTGATCTATTGTGATGTTATATTGTTTATATTCGCCTTTTGTTTTTGCACCAACACTTGTATCTTGTTGGGTCCAATGAAGTCAAGGACATGAGTTAGCTGTCTGTGAACGATAATTTCTGTACTTGTGTTCTGTGATAACCATTGATTCATTTTACCTAACTAATTACCAAGTCACCGATTATCGATTGTTAATTGTCTGAGAAGAATCTTTCCAATAAAACATTATTTATTTGCTAATTCTCAATACCTTGGTACTTAGCCGTAATTGGAAGTTGATTATAAATTAAGTCAGCCACATTTACTTTGTTTATGATTAATTGTAATATAACTTTGCAAGTTACATTTTCCACATCCACATCCTATATTGATCATGTCATGAAAAACGTTCAACGGCAACTTGGCCTTTTAATGTCCACAAACAATTGAAGTGTTCACATCAAACAAGCTAATTACATCTAAGAATTAATCTCAAGGAATGCATCACTGGTATAGTACATCAAAGGTATATGCTGTAATGTCACTCGGCCGACGGGCAACGACACTCGAGTACTGTGGACAGAATACTTCTTGGCTATCTATTCGATACAACAAACATTATGTGGCATGTATTCTGTGTATAGCAAAACAAACGAATTCACTTCGACAGAAAGTAAGCAATCGCAATAAAGATAATAAAATATAAAAATAATAAAGTCTGAGTAATATAAATAACAAATTGAACATAGGTTAGTAATTACAATGAAAGTGACATCAATGAATTCGTAGATGCAACGTACTAATTACAATTAAGCTAGACGCAAGTTGGTGTGCAATTTGGGTTGTACATCACAGATCACTCTGGTCAAGAGATCTTTGATTACAACTTCTTTAGTTGTGACAACAGACTTGTTCATCAATTCCAGTTTAGTCTGAGTATCGCGCTCAATAGAATCCTTAATAGTGTCCCTGCGAAAGAAATGAATAATTAGAACAGAAAGAAAAAAAAATCAAATAAGCTTACATCGATCCCATGTGTTTGCTTTCATATTCACGAAATGCACGCTCGCGTTCAGCTCGAAAACGTTCAATTTCGGTTGTAGCCTCATCTTTGGCTTGCTTCAGCCGACGAGCCTTTTTCTTTCGAGCTTCTTGGACCTAAAATATATAAATTACGATTAACGGTCAACAGTTTGGTAAACTTAAAAAAAGAAATCAACCTTTTCAGCAGCCTTCTTCTCGGCTATCAAAAGTTGTTGAATGCCTTGTGTTTGACTAGCCATGGTGAACCGTTTGCAAAGGTAACTTGAGAAAGACCAAGAGAGTGGTTAGGACCAAAGTGTGATCAAGTCCAAAGTGTGACAAGTGCACTTGCAGTCTGGAGCCAGCAGGAGACAGTAGCACTGTAGCAGACGTCAATGAGCAAAACGCCCTTACCAAGAGATACCACAGGCCCGTCCGCATACGACATGACCAAACAGTGAGTTGGCTCAATTCACAACAGACGCATGCGTCAGCTGACTGACAATGTTTTGGTTCGGCTGTTTCGGTTGTGTTCACTGTTGAGTTGGTCACGAAGTAATCATCTTTGCCCATTTCAATGTTCTCGCTCGTATTATTCTCTGGTATGATTATTGATTCATATTTATCGCTTATTCAGTTATAAGTTGTCTGTTATTGTTCACTGCTAATTGCCTCTGCTTTGTTACTGCCAAAATAAGCATCAAAACACCCATTTTGTCTAGTGATCAATGTAATTCTACAAAAAGTTGATGGCAAAATTAATGTGAGTCAGCCATAATTTTACAGTGAAAATGCTTAGAGGCAATAGAAAATTGTTTCACTTGCAAGTTCATTGTTTACGTGACTAATGGTAGAGCTTCAAAAACCAATGCCACCACTGTTCACGCATATCGTTTCGGTTATTACAATTTTTGTGTGTATTCTTCAGTAACTCGCTGTCTGCCTTTTATGTCTTCCTAAGCGGCATTTATGATCATTCGAGTGGCAGGAAATAAAACTGCTCAATTAGTTAGAGAACATTGTATCTGACAAGAACTGCGACATAACGCCTCTACACCGTCACTGGCATCCGATCTTTGGTTTTTTTTACTGTATTCCGGGCTTCATATTATTGCAGCAGTACGTCGGTTGAGTCCTTCACAAATCAGTGAATTTTTGATTGGTGTATGTGTGTATCAAGAAGATTTGAACAGTCTAATGATGCCATTAAAGCCCATTTAGTTGTTTAAGTTGACCATAACCGAAAGTAAATATAGCCAAGTGCTTAATCATTATAAAATCTAGATATTTTACATTTCTCGGTGCAATTATTGTTTTCTCACTCCTGTAACTATCTTAAGTGCCTGTGTGTAAAGGATGAATTATCTCGAGCGAGAAGTGGCCACTTCTACTTTGTGTACCTGGTCGAGCACTGAATGCATCCCCTCGTTTAATTATTGCAAGTCTGATGCATTAGCACTTTTGTGTCGGTGAAATGCCTTCTGTCCACCAGCTCCACAATAGCGCGCATTCATTCACCTCACCAGTTCAAAACAAAGGCTGCAAACTACTCCAATTTAACAGCTTCAAGTAAACAAGTTTTCTATGTTCGGAGTTCTTTGCCTATTTTGCCTGCTTGCTCGTTTTCTTCTCTTTTATCCTTCTTATGTTCCGTTGCGTATAGATCTAACAAGTGCTTGTCTGTGCAACTGTAACCTCTTTTATTTATGATTTTAAGTGGCATACAGCGGTCCGGCGATAGCCACCACTGCCAGCATCTGCATCGTTCATCTTACTTCGTTTATGCTTCTAGAAGAGTAAGGGATCTCTTACCGGCCGAACATCTTGCCGCTATGCAATCAATTCAATTTAACGGTATTAAAGAGATGTTCGTTGTTGTCGGTGACATTCTCTCCAAAACTCTGTCCGGATTTTTAATTTGACTCAGCAAACTTGGCCTTGTAAATAGAAAGGAAATCATACCTCAATTTAAATTATTAAAAACAGTGAAAGAGAAGACTGATTCCAGCACCAAGTTGCATGCTGCATTGGTGGTGTCCTCGAGTCGAGAGCATTTGCCCTCTCTCCTGTTGCCATTCCTTTCCAAGCATATTTACTATATTTGGCTTATTGAACTTATGGGAAAATGTCATAATTTGCCAGTTACCTCACTGCATCTTTGTCTATTTGTGCATTTGTTTGTAATTTGCATGCAAATCAATTACAATTGAACCCTATTGTCGTGTTTGTTTGCATTGTTTCCTATTCACTTTTTTGGTGTGTGTCTTCAATTAAATCTATTTCAATCTACAGTGCCTTAGTTTGCAATATTATTATATAATGTACTTAATATAATTGCTAATATACTTCAACGCTGACTATTCCGCTGTGTTTATTTTATTAACTAGTTTTGTTTTATCTTTTTTTCTTACAATAGATAAGAAGGGTGACTAATCGAATCATAACTGTCCGGACTTAGCGCCACGCTCTCTCATTTGTCGCACCATCTCTACGTTTAGATTAGTCATGAATTAAACTTGAACCAACGCTTTAACTTGGAAAATTGGCGATATATTTGTTTGTTTGTTTGTCATCGCACTTTGAATCCATCTCTAATGTGCAAACAAAACACATTGGCGATTTTCTCATGGTGTTCATTTTGTTTGATTGATTCTTGCTAATTAATCCCACACATTTTGCTATGGTCGCTTGTATTCCTATATAGCGAAATCAAATAGAAAAGCTATTTTTCTAAAATGGAGACCTTTCTACAATTATGCCGTTCTAATTTGGTATGTCTTTATTTGTAAAATATTAATATTCATTGATTATTTATCGTTTCCTTCAAATAGTCAAATTTAAACCAATTTAAGTCCGTTTCCATCGTAATCGGCAATGAAAGCTGTGATCTAGACTCTGCCATTTCTGCAATTGTTTTGGCTTACGTCAAATATCATGAAGTATTGATTAAGTTGACTAATTCCGAAGCAGAAAGTGATAATGACGATTCAGTAAGCATGCACATTAATTTTAATTAAGTTTTGATTATATAAAATATTTTTTTAATTTTCAGTCAATTATTGTCCTTCCTGTTTTGAACGTTCCTCGTGACGAATTGAATTTGCGGCGGGAGATTGTATTTTGGTTCGAGCAAGTGTTACAATTTGATTTGAAATCGCTCATTTGTCGAGATGAGGTTGATTATGAACAATTGAATTCATCTTCAGGTTGTTTTTGACATTTTTGTGACTGACGGACAATTGAGTTAACTAACGGCTGTTTTGTTTAGCTCAAATCACATTAACACTTGTTGATCACAATGAGAACAAAGAACTTGCTCGACTCCTACCCAGAGGACACTTCGAGGAAATCGTTGATCACCACCAACCTACTTATTTGGATGGTACCTGCCAAGTGAACGATCAGGGTAAATTGCTGATTGACACCTCTGTTGGATCTTGTTGTTCGCTTGTGGCACTTCGTTTTCTCGACTGTAATCTCGTTTCTAAATTTACCAAGCATGAGATTTCAGCTGACTCGCAAATTGCACTTCTCCTTTACGGTCCTATTTTACTAGGTATTATCGTCACGATTTGACATAATGATAATTGCATAAAAATTAACGAATCAATCTATTTCATAGATACTATTTGCTTTAATCACGCTGCCAAGCGCTTTAATGTTAAAGATTACGAAGCCGTAAACAAACTAGAAGACTTATTAAAACATACTAGTGATGCAGAATCGTCGCTTTTTGATCGCAACGATGTATACCAACGATTAGTTGAAGCTAAAAATTCTCTTGATGGTTTAACATTTAACGAATTGCTAAGAAAAGACATGAAAATTGTTGAATCTATTTCTGACAACAACCTTGCCATTTGTATTTCTGCCATCACAGGTACTAAATTGACCGAGTTGGCGTTGAAGGACAACTTGAATGAATTGAAATCCTTCTGCAACGATCCTCCATCTTCAGCTGTATTTTCTGACTCTCGGCCAAGACTCTTTAATGCAGTGGTCCTTCTTAGTATGGATAATCGCATTCCAAATAATTTACAAAGACAACTTGCACTTTATTGTGCTAACAAACATCTGATGCGAACGGTAATTAAATACTACTTTTTTAAGATTAATCAAATTAAGTTGCTTTGTAGATTGCCACCTGCATTGAACGGAATTCTGAATTAGAATTAGAACTTATTACCGCATCTGAAACCTTGCGAGTCTATAATCAGAACAATTTAACAGCTACTCGCAAGATGGTTTTGCCAATAATATCCACAATTCTTAATGGTCCCGGCAGTCAACGAACTAATGACGGTAGGTGATTGACTTGTCATGCTCTCTCGAAATTCATTTCGGAGATTAAGTTGTTAATTAAACTTTGATTTTTATCAATTGACTGAAAAGCTAAACACACTGCAATACAAATTAGCGCTAAACAGAATGCTAATTCAAACATTCCGTCCACTTTCTCAATTTCTACTGCAGAAGTGGATCCTGAATACTTAATTTCGTTCAAGTCGAAAACTATTTCAGTGCCTGAATTCGAAGAATTCATTCGTCAGCATAACGTGGATGACATTAAGGTTGTTCAACGCTTAGATTGTTCTAGCTATAAAGTATACTTATTATCCAATTGTCATATGTTTCTTTTCGATTCTGATGGGAAACTTATTGCAGTTGTAAAATGAGTTTGCAATTTGTTCAATTGCTCAGTTAGATTGCAAGAACAACACAGATGATATGTCATAATTTGTTTTTATCCAACATGCAACCAAATCGGAACAGTACATTCATTCGTTCGCAGCAAACGAACTTTTGGACGGTTGTCCTACTTCTCCAGGTTTGATGTTCTTTTGGTCTTATTTAAGTTGGCTTTGTTTTATTTTTTAGTATTATTTTTATTTATTTTATTTTTATTTTCATTTTTATTTTCATTTTTATTTTATTTTTTGGTTTTTTAGAAAATGCTAAACGAAACGAAACTGTAGGCAATGACTCGATGCTGTCTCACCCAAGTGCCCCCAATTCATTAATCCAACAACCCGATTCTTACTACGGCTCATACATTGAAGATTCTTTTGTAGGAGATTTTGTTGGTGAATACATGGATCCCATTAACGATCATAGCCACGAAAATATTTTAGTCATGGACGCAGACGGGCAAAATTTGGTTATGATGAATCCAAATGAGGGCATTAATCACTCGCATGAGATGGAGTTTGACTTTGATTCGTTTGGTCCCGAATCGATAATTTATGCAGGAAATGTAGAAACTATCGATTCGAAACCGATTGAAAGTTCTGAAGATTCAAACCGCGTCGAGAATATTAATCAAGATAAACTCAACCCTACTGAAAAAGAAGCGTTCCTCAGCAGTGATGGCAAGGTAAATGTTGATGCTCCTACAGTTTCGGGTGAAAGCCATTCAGGTATGATTTATTTTCTTGACGTTATCCAGTTGGTTTGAATATTTCCCCTATTTAGATAATGTGCCTTCACCACAAAAATCTAACGATGAAAATGAAACTAGCGGCCAAACTGAATTCAATGGCGACTTGAACGACCTCAAAAGTCCAGAGCTTATTCCTGATTCGGGAAATTCGAGCATTTCGGATTCTTCTCCATTAAATAGCGAATCTATCATTATTGAGAATAAGTTAGAAGAAAAGATACTTGTTAATACGAACGAAATTGAGCTTAAATCTGATGAAGTCAGTGGAAAGAAAGATCTAGACGAAAGTGAGCCCAGTCAGCAACCTATTTTAAGTTCATCTGCAAGCGCACTTAGTCCCTTTTCCAGAAACAACACACTAACTCGTAGCCAGCGCAAAAAAGTGCATCCCCAAATGAACATCAAGAATTTAATTATGGCCAGCAACACTTACTCGCCCCCTGTTTTGGATTCCTCGTTGATTCCTTCACTTCAGCCAGCGGATGGTAGTCTACAATTGTCTAATCAATTGAACGGCGAGAAGATTGACCAAAACGAAAACTTTATCATCTCTAGTCTACACTCAGAAACAAATGATCCTCACTTCTCCAATATCGATCACCCCTTGAGTATTTCAACTTCAAATCACAACTCATTCAGTGAAAGCAGCCTTAACCCAAATGGTTTAGGAGGTATTCAATCATCTTTCGTACAAGTTGTTGGCCAACAACTCAACTTACTAACTTCAATCAGTTCATTTCAATTAACATTTTCAACTAACATATTCTATTATTTACTTTACTATAAATATTTATTTAATTTTGTTTAGCATTTTCTTTATTCTAACATTTTGTTTAATTTATTAATTTAATCTATATTTGATTTTATATCGTAGGCTTAACTCGTCAACCTTCAATGAAGAAAAAAGTTCCTGTAAATTACGACATGTTACTACATAATAGCTGTAAGTGTATAGTTGTCATTAAATTGTCTATAATTTATTTAATTTTCTTTAGACGAGAAAGACGAAGAAAGCGAGAAGTTGTCAAACAATCAGCAATTGAACAACATAGATGAAGACTCAAAACGCCTGAATGACACCAATAACAAGATACTATTCAATTCAGATATTTTAAGGCCCGATGATAATGCTACCAATTCTAACAGTTTAAATTCCGAAGAGGAAAATGCATGGAGTCAATCTTTTCCCATGAACAATGGGGAAAGTAGACCAATCGATATGAAAGTGATCGAGCCATACAAGAAAGTAATCTCGCACGGTGGCTACATGCATGCAAGTGCCGATGGTCGCAATATCGAAGGTTCTAGTCCAGCGATTATAATTTTCTCTGCCTGTTATTTACCCGATCGGTCCCGTAAAGATTACGCCTATGTGATGGACAATTTATTTATGTAAGATAGCTTTTTCTCTGTAGATTTCGGCCATTTCTAATCGAATTATTTTTAGGTACGTCTTGACCACTTTACACAATATGATTGCCGACGACTACATTCTCATCTATCTGCATAACGGTGGAATGCATAATTCAGGCAATAATATGCCCACATTTGGATGGCTTAAAAGATGTTATCAAATGATTGACCGCAGACTGAAAAAGAATTTAAAAGGCCTTTACATTTTGCATCCCACATTTTGGCTAAAAACATTAATTATTATGAGCAAACCATTCATTAGGTAATATTGATTTTAATTGAATTGAATTTGATCATAAATTTGATCATTGTTTTAGCTCGAAATTTTCACGAAAGTTAAAATTTGTACGATCACTTGAAGAGCTTCGTTCTATCATACCAATTGAGCATGTTGCAATACCTGAACCGGTTAAGATGTAAGTATGCTTCACTGAAGATTAACCAATGCCAAAGGCGTCACACAAGTTATTTTATACCTGCAATACCTCACCTTATTTTTATTTTTATTTATTGCTTGTTGTGGTTCTGCTTTATTTATTATGCAAAATATTTTTGTTACATGCATGTTTTGCCCGATTGTTTTATTACACTTACTGGTTTGTTTACAATTCAATTTAATGTGATTAATATTTTATATCTTTTATAGCTACGATCAACTTGTTGCTTCTCTAAATAGATGAAATTACTATTTGTTTACTGTGCTTTATATATTTTCAAATAAACTTATAACTATATATATTGTTTACAAATTTACCTTTCTCAATTACAAAATAACATATTATTATAATATTATACGAGTAAATTTTTCCCAAGATGGCGCTGCTTTGTTGGGATTATTAGCCACTTGCTGATGTTTTGTTTTCAAATTGAAGTGAAATCTCGTTGAAATGCTTTAGTTTTTAGTTTTGCTGTTAGTTGTTTCTGTTTTAATTATGAATTTGATTCTGTTCATATTGGTTGCCTTCAGCATCATTGCTCAAGCTAATTTTTGTAGTTATGATGTGAAAGAGACTTTGGGAGATGACCACAAAACAGAATTATCTGCCCGAAAACTTAGATATTTACCGGAATTCAACGCGAACAATGACAATTCTCTCAAGTGGTCATTCTATTTAGATCGTATTCAAAAAGCTAATTTGCAGTTTATATCTACGCAAAATGATTCTTTGCAAATCGATCCATTATCTAATTTAACTTGCGCCCCATTTTTGGAACTAGTTAACTCCGATTTAAAGTATTTTGAAGATTTATATGACCACAATTTCATCACCAAGGATCTCATAGAACAAATAAATAAATCTAAACGAGCCGTCCACTACCAGATCGTTGATCATCGCCTTTACCGAGATAGTGCCTGTATGTTTCCTTCCCGATGCGAAGGAGTAGAGCATTTCTTACTACTTCTGTTGCCTTATCTACCGAATATGGATTTGTTTATCAATGTGAGGGATTATCCTCAGGTTGGCAAATATCATTCGAAAGACCAACGATTTCCCATTTTTTCATTCTCCAAGGATATTACTTCGTATGCCGATTTAACTTATCCTGCGTGGACTTTTTGGTCTGGTGGGCCAGCATTAGATATTTACCCTACAGGAATTGGACGCTGGGATTTGTCTCGAGAATCACTTCTCAAGCAGCAAAGTCAAATTCCATGGTCGACAAAGAATGATATTGCTTTCTTTCGAGGCTCACGAACTAGCTCTCAACGAGATCCAATTATTGTGCTGAGTCGATCGAGGCCAGATTTAGTTGATGCGAAGTATACGAAAAATCAGGCTTGGAAGTCAAAAGAAGACACCTTGGGAGAAGATCCAGCTGGTACTGTTTCATTTGAAGAGCATTGCCGATATAAGTATTTGTTCAACGCTCATGGAGTTGCTGCAAGTTTTCGTTTGAAACATCTTTTCCTGTGTCGGTCATTGGTTCTCAATGTAGACTCGGACTGGATCGAGTTCTTTTATCCCCCGCTAAAGCCATGGATTCACTATGTTCCCATTTCAAAAGATTTTAGTGATACAGTGGAAATATTGGCTTTCTTGGACGACAATCCATCTATTGCTGCACACATTGCAAAACGTGGCTTTGAGTTTATTCGAAACCATTTGACATTGGACTCGGTCAAATGTTACTGGAAATATTTATTAGAATCTTATTCTGATCGCCTTGTGGCATACCGTCCAAGCTTTGTAGACCACGAACTGATTGAAATAAAATCCTCGAAGTGACTCCACAAGTTGTAAGTGGCAATAAGTGGCACAAATAGAGACAAACCCGTCAGTTTGGGTGGAACTAAACACATTATGAGGCAAAATGAAATGCAACAGATCTAATAATAGGAGAATTACTTGTCACACTCGACAAAGTGGCTACCCGAGGATTGTGCTGTTTCATCTCATAACCTCGCTCAATTAATGGGTCAGTTCAAGTTGAATGTCACTGGCGAGTGTTTGGTCAAGTGAGGTTTGTTCTTCAGTGACAACTTCAATCAAAGAAAGGGGATCGTATAAAAGCGAACACCAAAGAACATCCGAGAGACTTATTAAGTGAAATATTGTACTCGAAAAGAGTCTTGTGGCTTTAAAATGTGTTCCTCTATTTGTCTTAAAACGTTTCTCTTCGGCTTGCTAACCATCAGCACAATTCCGTTTATTATTTGCCAAAGTTCTCCCTTGAGCAGCCTTCCGAGCTTTAATTTTGACCTTTCGCTTGTGATCCCCATTCCGGTAATTGGCAATATTACAGTGGACGTAGAAGTAGAGCTTCCACTTCGAATTCATTTTATGAACAGTTCGATAGCGTACAGGCCCATCAAAATACCTTATTTTATCTTGCCGGAACCCAAACCGATAACCTTTGACTTGACGAATCACGATCAAGATTCATACTACTCGTACGGACAAGATCCGTATACGTACGACTCGTATTATGCACCCGAGTATAACAATCCTTACTATGAATCGTCGCAGTGGGTCGATGGCAATAGACGTAATTTGCTTTCGCCAAAAAAGAAGACTTTGCCCAAGAAAAATGCGAAACGCAAGAAATACCCGAAAAGCAGCAATAGTTACCTTCACTCTAACCAAGCAAATTGGAACAATACTTTTCAATATTATCATCGTCGACACAAAAGAAGTGTGGCAGAGTCTTCAGTTCAACATCGACTAGACTTGTTCACGGTGTTCGAGGAAACGCTCAACCAATACGGACTGGATGGTCAGTCTTGTGTCTGTCGAGCGGTCTGCGAAATGGCAGAAATGGAATTTATGATTGAGTCGCCTGTTCACGAAGTTATTGAGCATCTTTTTCGGTAATAAGTTTCTGTTGTGTCCGTTCTTTTACAAAGTAACTAAAGTAACTAAATTTTTTCATTGGTTTAGTGTTTCGAGGGCATACGATTCCGATGGACTTTTGTCTCAGTACGTGGAGGCTGAGAAACACGGACACAAAAGTTTCAAGCAGAAGAATTGGCATTCCTGTTCAAAACGTTACTATCAATGTCCTTTCAGTATCTTTGACCGAACTTTCTCGAAAGCCAACTGATGCACAATGTACATTCACGCTGCGGACATTGTAATTGTCTAAACGCAAACAACCAATTAATGCGGCTCTCTACACGATGTTATTCCTTATTTATTTTAGGGTCAGACTCACCAAATTCCACAACTTGGAAAGCATTCTCATAATTCATTCATAAATCATCGCAGCTTTTGTAATAAAATTTATTTCAACAAAAATAACGAGTCTATATATAAAGATAGTCATTATGGCAATAGAGGTGAGTAAATATAAAATGGTCATCGTTGATGAGAAATACGTGGCGATCAATCGATATTATGAAACAAGGTTTTCAATTGATTCAAAACCATAACAAGTAAAATTAAACAAACATGTTCTGATAGATCACTTAATAAATAAAATATTGTGGTGCTTGCCAATGTCGCACACACTAGAATATATAAGCCATTAGTAAAGCACAAAGATCACAAGTATGATTAGAGTAATCTAAATGTTGAATGCGGACTTGAGATCTTTAATTTTACGACAAATTTTGAGAGCGGGTCCAAGTTTCATATGCATAATAGCGATAATATGATCTTCTTTTATAAGCATAAGTGCTAAGCCGTCAATTTCTTGACTACGAAAATCTTCTGCAAACTCGGAACATCCTTCCATGTGATTAATAAATTCGAACACTTCTTGTACCTGTCAAAAGATAAATTGCAACAAAATTGGTTTATCAATGTATAAAATACCGTCCACTTGTTGGGATCCTTTCCACCAGAAGGAAGCCACAATCCTTCTAATTCTGGAATATTGTTGGTTGATATATCAGCCTTAGTGTCCTTAATATTTGACGCGTCATTAGTGTCAAGTTGACCATTTTGTGGTTTATTGTTGGGTTGAGAAGATTCGTTTTTAGTCTATAAATAAAATAATTAACAAAGTCGGGCCTTAATAAACTATTTAAAACTTACCAAGACTGGAGAATTGAGTTTTGCTCGTTTCTCAGGCGTAGCCATGTTTGTTTGTTCTTTTGTGTTCACAGAAACTATTCGCTTAGTCCCAACATTTGTTCCATTAACTTGTGGGACTGCAGTTTGCAGACTAGTGGCGATCTGTTGACCTTGCGATAAGTTCACTAACGACAATTGCACTGGTACTTGGAGAATAGGACTTGGATTGGTGATCAAAGCAGGCTGAGTTAATGGCTTAGGACTCATTGAATTCAACATTTGTGTTGGGTTATTCAGAACAATTTTATTAGGAGTTGCCTTTTGCAATTTGTCTTGACATGCTTGACTACAACACTGCTGCTTCCTATTCTTTGGCTTCATTTTGCTATTTAGCATTTCCTTTGCACAAACCAGACAAGCCAATTTAGGCTTAACTACCGTTTGTTGTTGTTGTTCATTGATCATAACATTCTTATGGGTACCGTTATGACTGGCATATTCCTTTTGACTTGAACCATTGGCCAACTCTTGACCTTTGTTTGTTGATCCATTTTGAATACTTTCCTTTGAATCGAATTTAATAGTAGTATCAATAATGATTTGGTTATTCTTTTCATTTTGATTTTCAGATTCAGAATTCGAAAAACCACTTATTGGGAACGGATTTGGGCTTTCTTGAATCACATAACCATCGATAACGTGCGTAAGAACCAAATTCTCTGGTTGTTTAGGCTTACTTTTCGGTGTACCCAACCCGTTTTGAATTGTTGAAGTTTTAGAAACAATTCCGTTGGAAATGGACGACTTGCTAACAGTACCACCAACGATAGGCGACTTCAATTGATTGTTTGGTTGCATTTGGCACATAACCCCATTTATCATATGTCCACTTGTGTTTGTCGATGTACTAGTGGAAGTAGATTTGACTGTGGTACTAGTGCTATTTCGGCTACTGTTCATCATATTACTTTTTGCTGTCTTATTGGCAATTGAAGGAAACGAGTTGGGCTTTGAGTCAACTCCAGTGGAATCTTTCTTATCAATTTTCCGATTTAATTTTTGGCCAGGTGGAACAGGGGATGAGACTTTATTGGGTTGAACAGCGTTTGTATTGATGACTAGACTGGCGACAGTGCTGGTACTCACTGTACTATTCGACAAGGATGGAACGCTAGAGCTGGTTGCCGAAGAGAGAGAAGTTATTACTGGAGGAGCTATGCTTTGAGTTGTTGTCGAAGTAGAAACTTTTGCAGAAGCAATTTTATTCGATGTTGTAGACACCAAAGTTGTATTGGTTGACGACAAAGATTTGCTAGCTTGATTATCGTTTGATTTTGTTAATGTTATTGGTATTTTAGCCGGTTGAGGCACCACTGCAGAACGAGTTAAGGTATTCACTTGCAATCCAGTGCTGGTTACTGGAATACTTTTTGGAGCTAATTTTGGAACATTTCCAATTGATGTTCTATTGTCAAGTGAAACCTTTTGTTTTGTGGAAGTTTGCGTTGAAATTGTTGTTTGTGTATTATTCGCTGGACGTAATGGTCTCTGACGTGAACCATTCATAAGAGGTGTAGATGTGGGGGTGCAATTACTTTGACTGGTTGTAACCGATGTTAATAAACTGGATCCTGTCACATTAGATTGTTGTGTCATGATTGCATTAGGTGTAACTGGGTTGGTTTGAATGATTGGTAACGACTGGTTGATAGAAGTTGTAACGAGTGACTGACCAGTCTGAGTCATTTGCATTGTTCCATGTTGTTGATTAGAAGTTTGCTGTTGAGAACCTTGGGCCATTTGCATTGGAACTGCTTGGAACTGATTGTTCGAAGTCTGAATAAGCATATGTGGTTGATCACCAGATTGCCCGGTTCGAAAAAAGATGGGTTGCCCACTTTGAGTGACAAGTTGAGTTGTTTGTTGGTTTAATGGAGAAGTCCATGTAAGACCAGATTGAATTGTAGGAAACGAAGTCAAAGGAGATATGATGGTCTGGTTGGGACCAAGTTGAATTCCCCCGCCTGCCGGCTGAATACCTTGTCCATGAACCATTATGGTTTGTCCATTTGCTGGCGATGTCGCATTTGCCGTATTTTGAAAAGGAGATGTGTTTGACTTAAATTGAGCTGGTGCTATAATCGGTGAAGTCGTCAAGGTGGTAGTGGCTGGTTGAATCTTCTGAATTATATTTGTTCCAGGAGTCTATTAAAGATAATACGTGATTAAATACAAATAGAAGAGAAGAAATAAAGTGTTAGTGATCAATGAAATAGATTAAGTAACAAAAAATAAAATAAGATGAGCAAACCAACCTTATGACCAGTCGAGCTAGACCGAGAAAATGTCTATGGTGAACCAAAAATTAGGAAACAAAACAAAACGATTACAGATAAATAAAAAATAAACTGGCATGCAAAAAAAATTGTGAATAACAAGAAAGCTAACTCATAAAAGGAATCCCATGCACTGCAAAGCTAGTTTGTACACCAAACGACTCGCACCGAAACAATGTTAGCTAAAATTCAAGTAATGACAATGAGCTAACTTAATGAGCAGCTTCCCTTTAAACAAAACAAAAATATAACACAAAAACGATGAAAAATAAAGTAAATGCTACAAGAGAATCCTATAAGTAATTAAGTAATAAAGTCAGCTGCATCTAGATATATAAGTAGAAAGCGTCAATAAATGTAAACAAATGAAGAGTACGTCTTTTAAGAATGGACTCAGTAGTAAACTCAATATGAATTTACTTGCCTCCAATTAGCTAAATATTTATTGAATACAATTTATTAATATCTCTTTATCTAAACTATTAAAATTTTCTAAATATAAAGAGGTTTGTAGTTAGTCCACACAAATGTGAAACAATGCATAAATGAAATGAACAGGAAATTTGCAAAGTTAAACACTATTTAAACTTACCGTATTTTTTCGAGCAGAATTTTGGTTGTTTGGCAAAATAGCAGTTCCGTTAGATTGGTTGGCTGAGTTTTGAAATGTTCCAATGACAAATGATGGATTCTGTTGAAATGTTTGCTGGATGATGGTAGGTGTTTGTTGTTGTTGGTTGGGTTGAGACTGCACTCGATTTACATTAGGGGCATTGTTAGCACCCGACTTGGTGGCTTGTGGTTGTTGGGGAGAGATAGTAACACTTTTGATCATTGGTTGATTCTGATTTTGGTTCTTTACAGGTGTATTTGGAGTATTGGTTGCAAGCTGGTTGGTCGTAATCATTGTGCTGCCCATGTTATTCGTGTTACCATTAGGTATTTGAATTGCTAGGCCTTGAGTGTGATTTTGCGGAAAGGCCATTGTAAAATTCGGACCATGGGATAAAAG
The DNA here is from genome assembly GCA_023373905.1 of Rhizoglyphus robini. Taxonomy (NCBI): domain Eukaryota; kingdom Metazoa; phylum Arthropoda; class Arachnida; order Sarcoptiformes; family Acaridae; genus Rhizoglyphus; species Rhizoglyphus robini. The sequence continues at coordinate 2,405,958 of JAKIJQ010000001.1, read as the reverse complement.
GGCCATGGGTTGCATGCCATGGTTTGCATAGACATTATGGAAGGTGTATGTTGGTTGACTCCCACCTCCAGCTTGGATCATCTGAGGTAATCCAGTTAACATGCCCATTCCAGGACCTGCCTGAATAAGTCCTTGACCATTTGCTGTATTAAAAGTAGGCCCCATAGCTTGACCTGGTGCAGCAACAACAAGCTGTTGACCAGCTTGCTGTTGTCCTTGTTGTTGGACATTACCCTGAGGTCCCGTGCCTAATGTGGTCATCATTGTTTGTGGAGAAAAGACCACACTGCCACACTGAGATTGCAGTTGCTGCTGCTGTACAGACGCCAGTGTGAGGCCTTGGTTGGACGAATAAAAGGTCTGATGAGGCGCGATGGGTAAAAAGTTTGTACCCCCGTCCGCTGAACTCGTCTCTAATTTACGGGGTTTTTTTGATGATGCAGTGACAGTGGTAGTAGAGGATTTTGCTGTAGTAGTGATCGTCGAGCTAGGAGTTTTGGCACTAGCGACGATTTGAATGTTGTTCGTGGAATTGCTTACTACTGTTGTGGATGACATCGTCCGTTTGGTTTGACATCAGCATACAAGCAATAGAGGAATACATGAAGAAGCAAGGAAAATATATGGGAAGGCAGAGAGAAACGTTCAAAGCATTAGTTTGGGACTGCAAATTATGATCTTCTCTACGTTCTACAGGAATTTCTAAGATCTTCAGTATGATCGGGAAAAAGTGGTCTTAACAAGAATGCAAACATGCGGCTAGTGCAAAAAAAAGGAACTTGGTCTCGAATCCGGAAAGGAGTCCTAAGTTCTGTTGGGTCTGCAAAAAAACAAAACAATCAGTTGCTATCGCTGATTGGTGGTGGTGTAAATGAGCGTCAAGTTAACCGTCAGCAAAGGTCAACACCGCGAATTCGTATACGACTGCCATTCGAATGGCTCCTGTTTATTTATTATCGACTTTGGCAGCTTGCACTAATGCTAGATGTACTAAAGCTTTTTACTTGGAAGCCGATTGGAGGGATCCATTTCATCAGCTTTATTACCATTTTACCTTTAATGTCATACAGCATATTTCCACTTTATAGCCCCTCAAGAGACAGAAACATTCGATTTTGCCCTCTCATCTGGCCACCTTTGAATGGAAACCAAGCCACAAGGCTCTGAGCGAATCTCGTTTCGGAGTTAGCGTACACAGCACTAAACCACTACACAACGACCAGCGTGATTGTGACTGTTTGACTGGCTGCACCGTGTTTAGTCGTCCAAATTACTGCCCGATGACGACACCACCACCAGCATCACCATCCCAGCATCTGCAGCAGTCGTCATGTGTCGAGATAATGGCATTCTCATTCATTATAGTGCAACGAGTCGGTGTGTGACAGGAAGGCGCCAGATAAAGATGCAGAATGCAAAGGAGAGGCACAAAGCGAGACGAATAAGAAAACATTAAGAAGCCAAAAGCCTCTCAAAGCCACAATCAAGCATCCAATTCTCTACTCCAGGCTGTTAGAGTGCACACACGGAGGGCTGAGTGTCCTGCGAAAGGAGAGAGGATACCACGCACGCTAAACGACGCCTTCCACTTCTATCAGCAGCCGTTTCGATTGTCTCTCGATGCCTCTCGCTCTTTCCATTTCTAATTACTGTACGCCTTGTTATTATTAGGCTTTGTGCCGACAGTAAAAAAATAATCTTTTTCAACAACCTAAAGACTTGGAAACAAAGCATTGTTTTACTTTTGACTTGCTACGATGTCACTAAGGGATATCGATGACACTGTATGAATCTCGTTACTTTCGAGTTGTTTGTTTGGACGTTTCAGGAAAATAGAATCGATGTGCTTGGAATTGGCAAACTAGTGGAGGCCGCTTTGAGAGAGAAGGGACTGTTGATGTTGTTGGAAGGCAAAGGCAATCAAACGAGTAGCATGTACTGCTTGTGTGCTGTTGCGGGGAAGGCGCATGCGCATTTTTGTTTGAAATAATCACAGAGACTCAGAGAATTGGATGAATTGTTGACTGAAACTAAATGTATCAAGCTCCTATCTGATTGACAATCGTTCCTGGTATTGATACTGGGAACAATTTAAGAAAGTGTTAGGTGTCTGGGTCTAAATACCAATATAATACCAAGGTATGACAATTAATTAAGAGTAAATGCCGGAAAATTGAAGGAATCAAAAGGAGGCAACACATACCAGAATGACGATCAGTTGGTTAGTACAGTAAAGTACAGTACACTGAGTACAGTCTTCCCCCAAACTGGTGAAGTGCACCTGAGTCAAAACGATGATAAAAATACCGAAAATGGACACTGAAACAATGATACAGCTGGAGAGGTTGAGTACTGACAAGAGAGACGCAGTTGCGGGAAGATGGAGCTGTGGAAGGTGCACGTAGTAGGTGGCAGAGAGCGAAAGATCGTCCAAAGGGAGAGCAGGCTTGAGGCGAACTAACAAACGAGGCCGCGTTGCTTGGTGCGGTGCTTGGTATAGTGAATGGAGAGACGGTGGGGAGGGACTGGACGAGTAGTGCCGCGCGCTCACTTGCAATTAACGATCCAATCGCGCGATGGGCCACTTCGATTGGACAAGCCGTACAGCCAATCAGCGAGGCATATTCGGCAATGGCCAGTGCGCATGCCTGTGGTATGCTCCACTGAACTGATAGAAGGCGAACAGCAATACGAGTGTCTGTGTACGAGAGGGGCACAGACTGGAGAATGCATGGCCGGAGTGAACCGACAACTCAGTAGCCACACTCGCACCGCACTCCCCGACCGAGTACAGCACCATCCTGCAATTTATCGCTCACTAGTCACTGCTCCCTATTGCTCCATGCCATAATGCCTGCACAAGACTCAACTCCTCATCGGGCATGCGTCATAACCTTTCCCCTCTATCGGTCTGGCATGCATTCGATCAGCGATGCATCTCTCGCTCCATCCAGGGCTATCGCTCTGTGGTGCACTCGTCCAGAGTGGAAATTCTCGTTTCGGTGTGTGTTTAGCTTGCTCTGTGTAGCCTGTCAAATGGAATCAATGCCAGATTCGGAGACGCAACGAGTGGTCCTCTCGAGCCCACTCACCCGTCCTGGTCCCCAACAAATGTCTTGGAATTGTGAGTGAGGTGAGGTGTGTTGTGGCAGCAGTGTCACGCAACCTACCATCAGTGGACTCACCCTCCTCAGTCAGTTGTGACCCCTCACCCTCGCAATCAATCTCGTGTTTGAGTGTAGTATGGAGCAAGAACGGTCGTCACGCCTTCCCCGCTGTCTTCACCTTCGAACCGCCTTCTCACTTCTCGCGATCTATCGCTAAGAGTTGCACATGCGCATTCGAGACCACTTGGTTACTGGCATCTGTCTCGTTCGATGCAGTACTCGCTTTCTATTCTCCCCATTTTCCATTGGGCGCAGCGAGAGACACACCGCACAGATAAGGTACCAACCAACATGGACACTATTATAGATACGCATGCGCACAAGGCCACTGTCACACGAGGGACACTTGTGGATAAGGTGGGAGATGGGAAGATGGCCACACAGTCAAAGTCCACAGTCTCTCTGCAGGTCGATCGAGCCAGACTAATTACCAAACTCATGCCGCATCCTAGTGACATAGCCTGCATTTTCAGTACCCTCTGTTTCGTGCCAACGAGGTCAAAGGTTGCCAAGAGTTCCACTGGCATAGTGCACGTGGGCTGGCTGTATTGATCCATTGCGTGTGGCAGGAGTGTGTGAGCAAACACGTGATTCTATTTGAACAACTCGAGCCCACTGGATCGAGACACTCGACTAGCGTTCAGGAGAAACAATCGAACCGAATTGTGACCAAGCAGAGTCTGGTGACTCCGGTCTCACACGTCTTGACATTTGTCCTTGTTCAATCGACTCGGGCAGGTTTGCGGACAAGCACCGATTCTGCCCGAGTCCACCCATCTGTTTGACAAGTCACAAGACCATTGCCGCTTCACTCAGACATTTGACACTTGTGCAAATGGACACTGGCCTGCGGACATGGCCACTACATTAGCAGTGCTAGACTTACCACTGAGTGGTAGATGGTAAAACAGTTGGACTTGAACTATTCGATGAACAATACTACTGTTAAAGTAAGTGCCTGCTGGGTCGATCATACTTTACATTGCCCAGTTACTGGACTCAATTGACGCGCTGGCCCAGGACAGATTGAAATTATCACTTCTAGTCTAAACCAGGCGCATTTGGTCGATTGCGCGCCAAACCAATCGAACACCATCAGAAAGGAGAACCAAGTATTCGAGCATCGATCATTCCATCGACCCTGTGGATATACCTAGGTATGGAACGTGCTGCACTCATTCGCTCATTGCTTTCATGAAATTTGAACTATGCCCTGTGTACTTTAGCCAGCGATCTCTTCAACTCTAACAACTGAACTCAATTAGCCTGATTAGTTAATATTAAATTAAATTGTGCTGTGCACATCTCACAATTCAGTTGGTGTGAGCCACATGGAGGTGGTTGGATTGTGGACAAACTATGGATGTAATCTCGTCAATAATTGATTCAATGCAAACAGAAGCACATTCACTAATTGGCGTGTCATTGAGTGAAATTATGAAGACAAACACATCCAAGTTTGCACGCAATTGCCACTGCTCGGCCTGTGCAACGAGCACTTGAGTTTGTACTGCAATGTCTCGGGTCGGCTCGGTCTGGTCATTTGTTTGGTGATCGACTAAGTTCAATTCGATCAGGTATTTCCTGAGAGCTCCCGTGATTGATGATCATCATTGCATGCATGTGTGGAGAAGTGTTTGCCACTGACAAGCAATCGAGTCGATCCATTTTCAATTGCACCATTGGACCTGGTTGACTCACCGCCCGGGTCCTCTCAGCACCACACGATGACCATTATGCACAGATTCAGTCTTTATCTTTGCAATCGGCTTTGCTCGGCACTCTTTGTCAGCGTGGTTCGTTCACGGCAAGCTCTACTCTGTTGAAGTCTGTTCAAATTGAAGCCTGTCAAGTTGAGGATCGAGCCAATTTGATTCGATTGCAACGGTCGCGAGTGGCAATGGGCCAGACAGAACACGCCTTTCCCGAGAGCGGCCTCAGCGAACCAGTCCAGATCTGACAGGTCTTGTCCGCCAGAATGGTCTTTGCGTTCTCTTCTCTCTTCTAATTAGCGAGTCATGTGGCGAATAATAAATTCGCTCGAAGGATTGGTCTGTGGACTTGGCACTCGGCTGGACGAGCAGTACTTCAAACGTTCGATCAAGCCTGGCTGTTGCTGGCTCTGGCTCTGTCTCGAGTCGATCAAGTCGAGGAGTTTGTTGGCCGAACAAGTTCGACTCGTTCTGTGTCAGTGTGCGATGAGTGTTAGCTGGGAGGATCGTTCGGTGCTTGTCCCCACGGCTCCCCTCTCCACCAACCTCCCATCTCGCCTCAGTCAGCAGGCCGTCTGGGCACAATCGAGTCACTCGACCAGTTGGCTCAAGTCCTGAACGACCCCCTAGTGACTGCCAGGCCTGTCTCCATTAGTTCGCCGTCCTATGCTTCCCTTCCTGCCTTGTCTCGTTTCCTTTCTGTTTTGTACTGCAAGTCCTCACTCAACGCTCTCCGTTAATGCCTTAGTCAGGCTACAGTGATGGCTTCACTTGCAAGTCCTCAATCGACGGCAATCGGGGCGATTGGTTTGGTCAAAGCAAACAAAGCTTCTGCAGTGACTGCACTCGTCACTAACTGAAGCACAGGCTGCATCCACCACGCGCACATACACACAATCCGGTCCGGTTTGCTTCGCTCCACTCAAAGTCCAAATCCATTCAAAAGTAATCTCATATGCTGCCATCTAGTGATAAACTCTACAAATTACTCGTAACGTCATATTTGAATGGTCGAATTGAGCGTGTTTTGTTGCCCAGGTGTGCCTGCTGGTTTGTGCGTCGATCGACCGTTTTTCGTCCTCTTCGTCCCTGAGTCTTTTATTTGTGATCTCTGTGGCCTCTTACCAAACTTATCCGATGTTTAGCACCAATTTGATGCCAACAAGAAGCACTCGAGACCAACACTGCTGACCGATGTCATCATAATAGCTAGTTATAATCGTCTCACTGGCGTTGTCCTTGTTTGCACGCATCGTCACACATATGCGTCACTGCGATAACCTCATTTAACTTCTACTCAACAGTTTTGCTAACTTTTCATTGCTTGTCTCGTAAATTGCTCTCTGATCGACAGCAACACAGTTCGATCTAGCTGGTGGCGTCGAAACAACTATTTCTGTTTTTAGTCTCCGAGTGTCAACTAGTCTCATTGTACTTCTCGTGAACTATCACTTTCATTTCTTAAAGGTAATTATACTTTGAGCCGTTACCGAGTATTAACGTATTGATTTTTAGCAATATCTAAAACGAAACATTAATAGCAGATTTTCAAATTTGCATTTCCATATATGTGAACAAGATGCTGGTGGTCTAGATTTTGTCATCAGTCTGTACCCGTCCTTTTAACATAAACGTGCTATTTAGTGGTGTCTCATTGACATCGTTGCTCCAACTCACCAATCGTAACCATCATCATCATTATAGTCAACTTATCTTATCTGCGTTTCTAAGAGGAAAATAATCTCAATTTCCAACACAATTATTTTTGTTATTCCGGAGTTCTAATTCAAAATACATCAAGGCATCAATCCAAACTCGATTAAACATCCTACAAGAACATTCAGGGTATCTTAATTTACAAAGTAAATTGGAACTTTTATAATATATATGAAATATTTGCAAAAAATTGCAAAATAAAATACAGATCTATTATTGGAACTAATTTTATTTACATAATTTTTCTTCGAATTTCATTTTGAATTTTGTTAAGTTTTACTTGTATATTGTAATATAAATGAAGTGAGCAAGACTGGTTCGTGGCACAAAGGAAGTTATTCTTCATTGATTGCATGAAAAACGGTATGTTTTAAGCGGAATTTATTGTCAAAATTTATTTATTTTTTTATAGAAATTTTTTGGCCGACGTTATTCTAAATGGTTAACCAATCTAGCTTTTGGCCTAATTCGACAACTTTGCTTTATTGTGACTGATTGTATTAAATATAAAGTTGTCATATAAATTAACTGGGCTTTGTAGCGCTGGTGTTTTCCTTTCCTCATCTTGAGCTACCCGATGATGGCTGACAGAGACAGCGAAATGATGATTGAAGATGACCCCGCTGCTGCTTATCGGCAAGAACTAGCCAATCTCGAACTTAACTCAAAGCCTCATATTTTAATGCTCACAATGTTGGCAGATGACTACAAAGACACTAAAGCTTCTGAAATATCAGACTGCATCGAACAACGTCTTCTTCATGTAGCTCCTGACAAGAAGTTGCCTACCTTGTACTTAATCGACTCAATATGCAAAAACCTGGCAGAATCTTCTTATATTGATTTGTTTCAGCGTAAAATCATCGGACTTTTTTGCCACACTTTTGAACGTGTTGATGACAAGATTCGAGTTTTGCTATACAAACTTAGGCAGACTTGGACTGAAGTGTTTACCCCTGAAGTTCTGTACAGCCTTGATATGAGCGTCAAAAAGATTGATTCAAACTGGCCTGTGGCTAAAGTTGCGATTAAGTCTTCTGAGAATATTCCTCGGAATCATCTAGAGCCCAATAAGATCAAGATTGTATCACCAAAAATAAACGCAAATGCTCTATCAAATAACTCTGATATCGGCAAGCAATTGTTATCTAAACAGAACGAATTCTTAAATCTTCAACGCCAGCAGATAGAGTTAGAGCTACAAAATAAAATTTTGAATATTTCGGAAATTAACAAGACTTCTAAAAAGTTTAAAAATGATTCTAAGCGTAAGCTTTCATCTGATCAAAACAACGGTTCGAGTAAGATGAGAAAGAAAGATACAACTGAGAAACCATCCAAAAACTTGTCTCCTTCCAGAAGCGGCTCTTTATCAAAGAGTGACAAGTCTAAGTCGAGACGAAAGACAACCCAATCCAAATCTCAAATATCTCCAAAGTCGAGCAAAAAGAGCATTATTGAGATACCTGTTCCAATACCTGTTGCACCCGAAGATGTGATTCCGCTTGGCTCCAGCCATCACATCTCCGTGACTAAATGGTCCAAACCTGACCCTCGTCACAGAAACGAATCAATGGTGGCCTCGATCAAACGTCGTTCTCCCTCTCGCCGTCGAAGTCGCAGTCCCCCACCTGTAGTTTCACCTATCTCGTCCAGTCGTAATCGCCTTTCACCAAACAAGTCTTCAAATCACGACTCGTCGTCTGCAAAGAAGACCACAATTCAGACAACCATACCTGCTCCTAACATATTTGCCCAACCTGAAATGATCTTTGGGTTTTCGAAAATTCCTGAAAATCCATCTAAATTGACTGATTCTTGGAATTCTCAATCAGGCACTACAAATGTTGGTTTTGGAATGGACAGAGATTACCGACATGAGTTTGATTCTGTCATAAGTGATGCTAAGAACAAACTTAACACTGGTGCCATTACCTCAGCTGACCATGATGTGTTGGTTCGAGAAGCTCAGCGTCAGTTTTGCGAGATGCAGAATAATCAAAGCCAATTTGCACCTAATGCCTCTCAATTCCCTCCACATAACCTACCTGCCACAGCTGCTCCACCTGGTCAGACTTCTGCTTTAGTTGAACCTCATGGATCTGTTGTGCTTTATATCAACAACGAATTGCGTCGACTGTACTATGTAGATAACGTTACTTCGATTGTTCTTAAAGCTCACCCTGACACACCTTTTGACCAACTAGTCTCTTTTGACCCTGTGGCACTTGAGCCAAAGCAAGTTTTCTTCTCTGGTATGCCAACAACCGTGTATATTGACCAGGGCACTCCCAACGAACAGTCAATTCGACTTGAATTCAGCGACAGAATGGCGGCTACATTTTACTTGCCAGGAGTAGGGATTCCACAGAGAATTATGCTTGGACTTCCAGCCCGTGAACTTATTATCAACGGACGTGTGTATCAAGCTTCGTTTGGAGGAGCCGGAGTCAAAATCTACCTCGAATGCGATAACGACTATCACGAATTCCGATTATCCGATTCTCGGCCGCTTCTTAAGTTTTCTGATGAGATTCGTTACGATCTTTGGCGCCAACTTATTCATGATGCTAAGATGAAACCAGGACTTCCTGTTGCTTCTCAATCGGGTAACTTTGAATACACACATGCTCCCCTTTCTGCTCCATCAACTGTGGCCGCTTTTGCTAGCCAATCGACCACTCCTCAATTACCAGGACAGTTCGCACCTTTTGATAGGGCGCAAGTGCAAGTGACGACAACTTCCTCAAAGGATTCTTTATTCACGGGGCCTCCTCTTCCAGACCTGAGTACTCTTCTCTCGAAACTTACTTCTGTAGGTTTGCTTCCCTCGAATTCAGTGGGACCAAGCTCAGAGAACACATCCAAAGAATCCTCACAGAAACGACCTCGCAAAGATTCTGCACCTAAACGATATTTGTCATTGGACGTGTCTTTGCTAAAGAGTTCTCACCAATACGTAATTGATCAACTCTACAGTGGGGTTCAATGCACTAATTGTTCGCTTCGTTTCTCTGATGATGCTTTGAAAGACGAAAGTGATTCCGGCGAAAAAGCCAAGAAAAGTCGTTATGCTCGTCACTTGGACTGGCACTTTCGACAAAATAGGAGAGAAAAGTCTAAACCTGGTTCAGCATTATCCTCCACATCTGCTGTTATGGCACATCGTCGACCGTGGTATTACACCATCGATTTATGGATTCTCTACAAAGAAGTTAACGACGATATCGAAGAGGACAGTGCTGGTTTTTTTGACACAAATACCGTCAACAGCCCATCAATGTTGGCTGCTTCTGGTGCCTCATTCGACTTTTCCCAATTTAAGGAGTTCATTTCCGATTTTGACTCTTTTATTGAATCGATCAACTGTGATAATACTTCTGTTGACAGTTCAAAACTATGCAGTGTTGTTGCCGAATCTGACCAGAATGCAAACACATGTGCAGTTTGCAATGAGTTATTTGATCTGAAATGGCAAGAAGAAGAGGAGGAATGGCGATTGATGAATGCTGTTCGGTACATGGTTAATGGTGGAGAGTCATCAGTACGAATATACCATCCTCAATGTCTGAAAGACTTTCTCATTCAACAAGAGAAAGGTGTGGACGGTAAATATCAACGAATTTGTTTTACTTGCATCACGGTATTAACTTATTACTTGAAATTTCATTTTTATATTAGTGAACCAATCCAGCGACTCTAGAAGCGACAACATTCCTGCTCTCGATACATCTTTGAAGGAAGAAGAAGAAAAATTTAGTGTCAACACTAATCGTAATGTGCTCATTCCAGGATTTGACTGTGATGTTAAAACTGAAGAACCTGTCGATTCGAATCGGTTACATGAAGAAAATGGCCCAGTTGGGCGTGATTCGATGGAAGAGGACAATGAGCAATCATTGAAAGATGAACCTAACGAAGAAGACCAATCAACCACAAATCTACCTATCAATATGGAAGAGGATTTCGAGGTGAAGGTATTTGAGTATGAGATTCCTATTGTGGGGCTAATCAAGAACGAGTCAACTGAGCTGGAAGATGCCCCACTGGAAGCTGGTATTTTAACTTCGTTCGATGAGTCCACTAATGATTCCACTAACGTAATGTCCCCGAAGAGAACTGTTTCTGCCGAGACCGAGCAGATATCTCCCAATGGTAAAACACAAGTCAATGCAACTGCTCAGCCTAAGCGTGGCGGAATTGTGATCAAAATGAAAAAGTCCACTGCTTTGACAATAAGTTCCCCAACTACTTCCTCTCCCTCCACAGAAACCACACCTGAGTCTGGTAATGTATTGGCCAATAGAGATAGTGCAGTAAGCGAAAGTGTGTCAAGTGGTCTTGAGTCGAGACCCGAGCACATATCTTCTAATTGTGACAATAAAGGCAATGATGTGGCTGATATAACTGATGATGCTACTGCTATTAACGGGCTTGCTGGCGATCTTGCCATCAGTGAGCATGAGCCTTCTGGGGATCTTTCCGTTTCAAACGGTGCTCTCCTTTCTGGACAGGACGAGGCTTTTAGGCCGATAACCGAGGATCAGGAACAGACGAAGCGATCCGATGACAGTGACAGTTTGGGCCCGAGTGAAACTGAACGACCAGCTTCTATAAACGGCGCCACCACTTCTGGAGGTCTTTTGTCTCTTCCGCCTGGTGAATGCTCACCGAATGTGGAGAGCGAGCCTTCAAGCACCGAAAAGCCTGCAGAAGAGAATTATTTTAGCCGAGGTCATGAGATGTCTTCCCTTTGCACGATCATGTGATGAGCTGTCGATGTTCCATTTGCTGCTGCTGAGTCATTAACAATGTTCAATTGAAACAAACGAACCAATTGGCATGAACTGAACTGAATTCTTTGACCATTCTGTTGAACCAATAAATGTTTTTGCACTGCACCTTAGTGCCCTATAAATGTTCTCCAATTGCTTTATTCATTTGTCAGTTATTACAGTAATAAATTCTATCTTACATTAATAATAATGGTCCTCTTGCTTTCCCCAAACTGAGCTAATATCAATTAAAAAAGTATATCTAATTCTAAACATTCGAAAATCGATATTCAAACCTTCAATTATAAAAATATCACTTGTAAATTTAAATAAAATTTAAATAAAATAATTTTTTTACAAAAAAAATAATAATTTTGCATATGAATAGCATTGATAAAATTGCCAAAATGCCAATTTTGTTATCAATTGTACAATGCACATATTCCCTAATGGGGACTCAAAAAGACTATGAATCCATTCGATACCATCGATAGTATCGCAATTCTGTTAGAAAAGTGCTTGTTTGGCAAGTTGTCTATATGTCAAGTGGAAGCTCGCCGGCCGAGTGATGACAATGTCCTTTTATCTGGTTTGACATTGATCCAGACAATTTCCGTAAATGGACCACTCACTAGGTGTGGCTCTAGGTGATGCAACTATACAACATGGGCCAACCGGCTCAAGAACTCGTCAGGATGGACAAGGGCCAAGCAAAATTATCAATCGATATCAGCCTGGTCACAAGTTTCTTGATCAGCTTTTGAACAAGTCGCCTATGTGCTTGGTAAATGAGATCTGTCGGTACCACAAGCTTAAATCGGACTATATCTTGCTGCATACCATTGGTCCTGAACATGCCAAAATATTTTGTGGTAATGCTTATATTTTACTTAGTTTGTAATTATTTGTAAATTTGTTTTTGTTGCTTTAGTTTCTTTGCAATTTGGCGACATTGAAAGATTTGTTGGTGAAGGCAATTCAATAAGGACTGCTCAACGAAATGCAGCTGCTTCAGCCTTACAAAACACTCGGCTGAGTTTTCCTCGTGTGCCATATTCGAACAATCGAGGAGCGACGTCTACCAATATGTCATTACTTACCCAAACACCTGCCAGCGAGTTGAATACATTGTTGATGAAAAAAGGAATTCAACCGAAGTATAAGCTGACTGTTGAAAGAATCTCAAATGAAAATGCAAACATTTCAACTAATATGCAATATCCGAAACAGAACAATCTCTGGCAGCAACAATACCACATTCCAAATGCATTCTCTTCTCAATCTTTCAGGCCAAGCCATCCTAATAAGGTTAATAATTTGGATTATAAGTATCCTCCGATTTCTTCTTCAATGATTAATACGGCTCCATTCAATTCCAATCTTGCCTTTTCTCAGCAGTATATGTACCCAGCTATTACTTGTGAATCTTTTCGAACAAATCAATCTCAGCCTATTTATATGTTTCAAAATAGTGGTCCTGTTCCTACTCATTTTAACTATTTCAATTCCAACCTTAACTGTGGATTCAATCCCGAACTTTTCAATTTATACCAATCTCTTAAGCCCAATCAAAATTTTAACAAATGGAATGCATTTCCGAACAACGTTTTTTCGCAAGTTGTACCACCAAATAATACTTTACTGAACAATAAGATATGTACAAACTTTGAAGCCAAAGTTGAATTTGATGGAAATAATTTTAGTGGTCAAGGAAGAACAGTTCAAGCTGCTCGCCATTCAGCAGCGAACGAAGCATTGAAATTTATTAAAAATCAGCCCAAAGAGAATGGTAATAATGGCAAAAAAATACATAGTTTGGCCAGTTCATCTTCTGAAAATGAAGACCAATCTCCAGTTAGTTTAGTTTACGAAATTGCATCTCGAAATCGTCACAGAGTGTTGTTCGAGTTGGTTAGTGAGTCTGGCCAGGCACATGTACCTTTTTATCAAATGCGTTGTTCTATATATTCTGGTGGCTCAAATGTTGCTTACCTTTCTACTGTTGGTGAAGATCGATCGAAGAAAGCTGCTAAAAGAGCAACTGCTGAAAATATGCTCAAAGCTATGAAAGAAAAATCAATGAATTGCACGGCTCGAGACTCAACTGTGCACAACTATAAGCCAAGACCCTTAGAGGAGACCAATCAACAGAAAATAGTTCCAATTGACTATTTACCAAACGAAGAAGCAAATACTAATTTGTGCAATTCGGTTTCTTTCGTTTCTTGCAGATACACAACACTTCTCTATCAACTTACCCGTAATTTGTTGATTAACACTCCTTCATATCACTTATCAACTATTAATGGCGATGACCAACTATCAACCAGTTACATTGCTTTGTTTGCATTGTTGAATTTACCCTCATTTAAAGTACACAAGGCCGAATGTGTACTTGTATTCGAGCAACGAGTTCCACAACAGATGACCTGTATGATTAAATCGGTTGGGTTTGGGATGGATCAGCGAATGGCTAAAAGTATATCTACTTACATATGCTTGCTCAAAATTGGAATACAACCCAAATTAATTGTCAATGAGCATGTGATGAAATCATTACAATTTTCATTAGCTCAGAATCATAATATTTCCGAACATGTGGAAGCTAGTTTAACTTTCAACGGACAACCCACAACTTCAAATCTTGAGTTTGGAAGAAATTCTTTTGATGATAATATTGAAGAGCCTGAAAATATGTGCAACACCGAACTTGATAATTTATCTGCAAGTATTTACACTGGCATTGAACAAAACCTTGAATTTCTAATTCATATTCTTGGTAAACTATACTTGTTCGCGTTGAAGGATCCTTCCAAGTCAATAGATCGTATTTTTATAAAATTTGAGACTTCTTTGAGCGCATTCTTTTCGAACAAGTACCCTGAAGTCAGCAATGAAGTTATCCAAATGAAGTGCAACAGCCTTAAAGAAACAATGGCCTCACTGGATGCTACCCAGTACTGGTCTCACTTATTACTTTTATCTAGTCTTATTTTGAATGGCATTGACCAAGACCAATTGCCACTTACCAAAGAACCACTTTTGCAATTTAAATCTCACGTGTTCGAGTCTGAAACTAAACAAGAATCGAATTTGTCTCAGCAAGTATCAATCATTAGTGCTCATTGTAGTCATTTTCTGTTGCACAAATTTAAGTTTTCATTAATCAAGAAAAACTTTGTCAGTTTTGGCATTGGTTGTAATGAAACTAAGGCTCGTGAAGTTGCAAGTTTATGGATTTTGAAAAATCTGTCTTACCTTGCAAAGAAGCAGATGATTGAGAACGAATTTGAGGAGGTTGTAGTTACTGAACCGACAAAGAAATGTTCCCTTGCCAGTCCCAGTCAATCCAGCTCTATCAATTCATCACTCCAAATTCGAACTTCAAATCAGACAACGAGCAAAAAATCTAAGTCAAAAGCTTCTCAGGGACAAGTGACTTCAAAGCAATGTATCTCACTTCTTTTTCAAGTCTGTTCCGACTTGAACATTCGAAAACCATACTTTGAATCACGCAAATGGTCACCACAAGACCAAAGTCAATCTGCTGTAGATCTTTTCTTTGTTGAGTGTATTTTATGTTTTAACCAAGAAGTACCCGAACAGTTAGTAACAAGAATGAGCATTTGTGCAATCGCTCCCAATCAGCGTATGGCACGGACAATATGTGCCTACATCGTCTTACATCAACTCGGCCTTCCTTCTTCCATACATTCTATGGAATTGTTTTCTCTAGACCACTTTGAGACATATCTTCAAATGTCTTTGCGCAACAATGCAAATTTAAATAACTCGTTTACTTTGACAAATTCAATACAACCAAATGTTAACCGCCGAATTGAAGCGAATGTTGAAGAGATTGGTCGTAATTTTGAATTTCTCACTCATATCTTGCAGACTATTTATCGACCATTTTTGAAGAACCATAAAATGTCATGTCCCTCTCAGTTAATGGGTCGAGTTGAAAGTGAGCTATTTGAGTATCACAACCAGCAACAACAGATCATGGACCAGAGCGGCACTTTTGATCGATGCAGTGCCAACATTCATCAATGTATTCGCCATCTATTGCAACAGTTTGATGGATCTCAATTTTGGCACCACCTGAAAATGATGTCATCGATTGTTTCTCTCTTGACGGGTAATCTCAGCCAAACTCTCAATCCACCAGTGCTCGAATTCAAATGCCAAATTTGCACAAGTTATCCCAATTGTGGCTCTAGTATTAATATCGCTTCAGTCCCTGTTGCTATTGTCTCAGTACACTCTAATTTGCCTTCGGTCAAAACTGGCATTACAGTAAAACCGTTTTTGAGCTTTGCATTAAGCCAAAATGAAAATATTGCCAGAGAAATAGCAAGCTACAAAGCATTACGACATTTGGCAATAAACATGTGGAAATGAGCAATGCTTTTATTTGTTTTTATCATCATTGTTGAGCATATTGTTTTACCTATATTAATATATCTATTACTGTTTAATTAAATAAAATTAAATATTCAATCTCACCTAGAATTTAAGTCATCTTGAATTTTTCATTCTGTTTCATTATTTAACTGCAAATGAACATAAATTGAAATTTAAGTGGTGATGAGCTCACTCGAATGCATTCTGGTACTCACGAGTGTCAATCAAGAGCATTGGCCAAGTAGACCAAAACATTTGTAAAATGCACAGCCACTTGATGCTCAAGACATTTGGAGATTGAAGTCACGTGCGCCGGCTAGTGCACGTCTACTGCGCGTGACCGCTCGACGCAGCATGTTTCTTGTCTAGAGGTCTTTTCGGATCGGATCGGTACACCTGACATAATCGGCACATTTCATCATTTTATCCTCAGCATGCTTCTACCGAGTCTCTCATGATTTCTCTATTATGCCATCTATACCAAAATGAACATTTGTTCAAGTTGATTTGCACCAGTTGCCTCATTTTAATAACATCTATTAATGCCAATTTATTTCATTGAACAAATCTGCCTCTTTAACGATATTATTTTTGTTTAATTTATCCTTGAAGATTATTTAAGTGGAATCCGTTTTTCAAACAAAAATGTCTGCTTTTTTTCGCGCCAGCAAAAAGTTGTCATTACAGTACCCGACAACCAATTTATTATATTCCACTACAGAAAAGTCTTCCATCACATCGTCGTCTTTCCTAAACACGTTTATTTTTAACGGACAAACTTCCAACAATGCTTTACAAGTTAGTTTGATAATATAATTTTTAGTTTTTGTTAATGATTATATTTATTTTTTAATAATAATAGACACGAACTCTCTCATCAGCTCCTCAGAATAAAGGAGGTTTCTTTGGTCAAGTGTTAGAAAACATCAAACAAGAATTTGAAAAAAATAAAGAAATGAAAGAGAATCTAAAAAAGTTTCGTGAAGAAGCTCAAAAACTAGAAGATTCGGACGCATTAAAAAAAGCTAGAAAGAAATTTGTAAGTTGTAATAAAGAACATCTGTACTAAATTATGATAAATCAAACTTTTCTTTAAAGGAAAGTATCGAAGCAGAAACTTCAAAAGGGTCTCAACAAATTATTGAACAGATAGATTCAATCAAACAGAAGTTTAGCAAAGGTATTGAAGAAGCTCAAAAGACCGAATTGGGACGTAAAAGTATAGAAGCTGCTGAAGGGTTTAGTAAGCAAGCCAAGAAGGCTGCTGAACAAATTGAAAACCTCTCCAAGAGCGAAGCATTTCAGACAGTGTCTAAGGTAAAAAGCTGAAAAGGTTTCCCTAAAAGTCTTATGACTGTTTTTTATAGACAGTTAAATCAGTAAAAGAAGAAATTGGAGAAACTCCTCTGTCCACAGCACAACTTTACAAGTCTCCAGCAAAGCTACGGAAGCGAAAAGAATATTCTGATGAGTTTTTTAGTTCTCGTCCAATAGAGCCAAATGAGTAAGTTTATTCTTTGAAAATAAGTTTTTTAATTAGCACTATTTGATTAATTCTCTAGAGAAGCAACTGGGGTCGAACTACACAAAGACTCGAAATGGTTTACCAGTTGGCAAAACTTCAAAGACAACAATCCTTATGTGAACAAGATTTTTGATTTGAAAACAAAATTTGATGAAAGTGATAATCCTCTGGTCCGTGCTTCTCGTCTGGTGACCGACAAAGTTACCGAGCTTTTTGGTGGATTTTTTTCCAAAACAGAGTTGTCCGAAGTACTAACCGAAATCTGCAAGGTGGACCCTAATTTTGACAAACATCAATTCTTGAAGGAATGTGAGACTGACATTATACCTAACATTCTTGAGTCGATGCTTCAAGGTGAGCTAGAAATTCTCAAGGATTGGTGCTATGAAGCGGTATGAAATATGACGAATTTTCATTTGAAGGACTAATTTTTTTTTCATTGTAGCCGTTTAATGTACTTTCAACGCCAATCAAACAAGCACAAACTATGGGTTATGTATTTGATTCAAAAGTGATTGATTTAACGAATCTCGAGGTATGCCAACTCATTTCAATTTAATTAATATGGTAGTAAGTGTGTTCTGAAGTGAATTTTTTTATAAATTTTTATAGCTTGAAATGGGAAAAATGATGGAACAAGGTCCTGTCCTGATTATCACTTTCCAAACTCAACAGATAATGACAGTCAGAGATGCCAAAGGAAAGGTGATTGAGGGAGATCCCGTAAGTATTTTTAATGTTTGATACTAGACTAAGGACTAACCCTAATTCAATACAGGAAAAAATCTTCCGAGTTCATTATGTCTGGGTACTCTGTAGAGATCAAAATGAACTCGATCCAAAAGCAGCCTGGAAACTTCTTGATATGTCAGCGAATAGTTCGGAGCAATGGTTGTAAACCGTGTCAGTTGCAATAAGTGATGCAATTGAATTATCATGGATAACTTCTTCCTCTTAAAATAGATGGAAAACGATGTAAATATTGCCTTAGTTTTTGTCGTGTTCTTATATTAGTTAACAAATTCTTGTTGTAATTATTCAATGCTCAACTGAGCGTCCCTTAGTCATTTGTTTTTTCAATTCTTCTATTAAATCATTTCAAACATAGCAATTGGAACAACAAGGCCAACATTGGTTGAAAATATCAACTTGACATGCGGGTACTGTGTTTTGTTTTGAAGATCAATGAACAGGGTCATCTACAAAGTACGTATGCAGCTATGCAGAAGTGGTGGCATTACATAAGGTTGCATTCGGTTGGCAGTAGGAGCAGTGTTTGGTTGCGTAATGCCTCTACTTGTGAGGATGTGATGAGCAAGGCGTGATACCGAGACTCTGGTAGTGGCGCCTTCAATTCGGCTGCTTTCACTTTCGGCTCGTCGTGCCGTCTCCCAGTGCACTTGGTAGATATACGCAATTGGCAAGAGCCCATCTCGGGAGAGTCTGTGCTGCCTCGTTTCATTGTTGATGTGATTGTTGTCTTTGCCTCGATACAATTAACAGCAGCAGTGCTACTATTCGAGTGTTGGGCCCACTGCTCTGTCCGTAGTCGTCATTATTCGACTACGATGTGTATAGAAGGAAAATTTTATTGCAAACTTCGTCTTGGCCAAATCAGTCGGAAACTACTGCTGGCAGTCAACTACTGCACATAACAGACTCATCTTGTTTGTTTTGCTTGCTTTTCTTGCAAAGTGGCCGTTTGTGGCAGAATAGATTGTGGCCTCACTTGGCCATATCTCGAGTCGATTTGAGTTTTGTTTGTGATCTTAATGAAATCAGTCTGTCAGGTGACCATGTGGTCCGTTTTAATTAGCTTTAAATGACACAGTTCATTGTGATCATGCTCATCAAATGCATCTTATTGGGCACAATGATTGGCTATCTTATCAGCCTCAATTGAGCCCGGCTTGTTTGATTTGTTTGTGTCATTGAGCCAATCAAGCTATTACAAGACGGTTGAAAAGCGAACCAAAAGCATGTCACTGACAGTATTAGCACTATCTCCACATACATGCAGGTAAAGCCTCTGTTCATGTGCCTGTCCACGAGAGATAACCTCTGTTTTTGCTAGTATTGTGCAGTATTCGCCTGGAAACCGAAGTCATACGATAACGAATCAGCATTATCATTGCATTGAATCGATCCCTCAGACTGCTGGTCTACAACAATGATCTGCCAGAATGAGTGTGTTCACTAGTTTCACTGTGTTCACTTGATGGATCAACTTTTCATTATCCTTCTCCACTAATCACCATCAAGACCAGAGTGCAATGTCCACCAAATCTTCAAGCCAACTTTTGCACGACCACTCGAACCAATATCTGTTATCAAAGATCGATAGCTCAACCTTCAACTCAGCTACTTCCACGTTAATATCTTCTAGTGAAATCGTCAACCGTACCAGCGCTAATTCATCATCGTCATGTGGCTATTCTCTAAACAACAATCAAGGTAGCTATCTCAATCAGAACGAGGCCAATATGTTCAACAGTGCAAACACGGCCTCTATCATCTCAAATAACCACAATTTAGGGCATAACGGGGTGGTCACGGCAGATGGAAACTTCAAGAAGAAGAAGAAGAAGAAGAAACATCGCAAAAGTGAAAAAAACAAAAATAATACCGAAAATGAATCAAGTTTGAGGCACAGTGGTCCAGGCAATATGAAAAGCTCGGTGTATGGGGGCCCTAGTACCCTGTCCCATCACCATTACCCGGTGCATCACTATGTGCAACAAACCGAAAGTGTTATCATCTCCACTCGAAAGCTGAGTGTGGTCGAGTCGGTGTCATGTCCGATATCTCAGGCCGGTCAGTATCACCCTAGTCTTGGGCCACCAACAGGTTCAGCATGTCACCAATCGACGAATTGCAATATAAACTATCATCATTCCAGTGCTTCCCTCGGTGGCAATCAACAATCATCATTGGACGATAATTATGCGATGAGTCAATCGACCGCCATTTCTAACATATTAAGCCAAGCCTCATCTGCTTCGTCACTGAATCTCCATTGTCAGAATGAGATGGCTAATTTGAGCCACCAGGACAAACCAACCACACGCTTTTCTCAAAAGAAAAAACACAAGAAGAAGAAAAAACGCAGAAGAGACAGTGTCAAGTATTTCTCTAGTTCGAACATCTCTAGTCAGGCCTTTTCTAATAATATTTACTGTTCTGGTGCCGAATCAGTTGTTTTTGATGAGAAGCAAGCAAATGTAGCCAGCTGTGATTCAGTTAAATGTGTCTCTTCCTTTTCCGATAGTTCGGAAACTTCTTCATCTCGGACACATTCTTCTTGCTCTTCTTCGAGTTCATCATCTTCATCTGATTCAGAATTTGAAGATGCAAATAAAGTAAACAAAAGCATTGCGTATGAAAATTATCGACGAAAGGTGAAACAGATGAAGAAAAGTCGACCTAAATCATCATTCTCTTCTTCAACCTCTGATTCTTCGTCAGGCTCTTCGCGTTCTTCGTCCTCTTCTTCATCTTCATCATATTCTGATTCTTCATCAGATGACAACGCTAAGTCCTCAAGTTCTTCCTCTGCTTCATCTTCGTTAACATCTCGATCGGCTACTTCTAGTTCTAAATCAAGTAATTTGTCAGCTTTTAAGAATGCTGATGTATTAAATCAAATTTCCGTAAAGTCCATTGAGGAAGTTTCAATAGAGCCTTCCAAATTAACAAATTCACACAATTACTATGTCAGTGACGCAACAAGCATAGTAAACTATGTGGCACAAAATTCTCAAGTCAACAATTCGGTTGTCAGTCGAAGTAATGAAACTCATTTGGCACACCAGTTTTCGCCCACTTTCCGAGGATCTTCATTTTCGGTTGATACCCTTCTTCAGCAAGAGCAACCACAAACAGATGTGGAAACTAACCCCACCGGACAGTCGTCTCTGTCAGCTTTGCCTACACAAAAGGACATTGCATCAATATCTCTCTCTAAGCAAAATACTCCGCTGTCTTCCATTCAATCAGATGATTGTAACTCAATTGAATCACCACTCTCTGTAGAAAGTAGCGGCAAGGAAAGTGGCAAAGATGAATCGGCAAAATCTAACACCAAAAGACGTGATCCTGCTGAAGAACGACAACGCCTTCGGAGTTATCGCATTCCACATCACTTGTCTCAGAATCGAACTTTGTCTCGATCTACTGATATTGCCAGTTTGAGCAGTTCGACTTCGGTTAAGGCCGTCACATCCACTGCTTGTTTGGTTGTGCCAACAGTAACTACAGCGGTTGTCACTTCATCAACATCCACCACTTTTGTCGTCACAAATGCCGACTCTGGAGCTCACAAGACTGTAAGTGAAACTCCTTCGGTGGCCTCGAGTGAAAGTCGAACAACAGCATCGACTTCTCAACCCAAGAAGGAGCGCATTCTTGGAAAAGTATCTCAAGCAGATAATAAATCACTACAAATCAAGAAACCAGTGGCCATTGTGTCAAGCAATTCAGCAAAAGTGACCAACCCAATACTGGCGCCAAGTCATCAGCCGAGCCATTTTCTAAACTCATCTTTCTTTGTGCCCGGTGCAACCTCTACTTTTCCCTATCCTCAACACTACCCTTTTTCACCAGCCTTTATGCCAGCTTTATTTCAAAATCAATTCCTCAACAGCGTCGCATCAGCAAATTCAAAAGTACCGCCAAATGTGAGCGCTAGTCATGCTCGTTTTTTGCACCAACCTCCATCACAATCTCAACTCACAATCTTTACATCGCCCAATCTGGGCCCGAATCAAGCCACTGCTCACGCTTTATCTCCATTTCAATTCCCAGGCCCAATGGCCCATTCAGCTCTTTTATCACCGACATTTTCGCCTTCAGCCTTGTCGAGCACCGGTGCCACGGCTCCCTTATTGGTGCCAAAGTCGCTCAATTTTTCGTCGAATTTTTCATTTTCATCTGGTAGTACAATGGACCCAACACACCCGTTGATGATGTTTGGCATTGCTAACAGCAAAGCTCTAACCTCGACATCGAGTACAACATCCAGTACGCATCCTCCTTTCATCCTTCCTCGCATTGTTAGTTCGAGCACAACTCCCACTTCGATCACTCCTACCATTTCCAAATCGAGTCTATCTCGTTCCAAATCCGATCGCTCACACTCCCAGCCTAAGCAGACGCTAATTAAGTCGTCGCTAATTCTTTCGAATACGACCTCGAACTGCACAATGGGCACTAATTCCCAGCACTCGCCTTTGTCAACCATTTTGCATCCTCAAACTTTGCTTTTACTCCAGCCGCCGATCACCAGTCCTTTTCCAAGTAAGAGTGTAGTGTCAAAGAGTTCATCGACAAGCAAGTCTTCGGTTAGTTCCTCCGATCGTCCTACTTTGATAGCATCCTCTTGCACAAAGCCTACCATGTCTGCATTCACATCCGTCGATGTGACCACTCCGAACCTATCTTCGCCGAAGACACCTTCAACTCAGACCTCAATACCTGCCACTTCTCTGCGTCCTTCCACTCTGACCAACAGCTTTATCTTGTCGCCCAACTCATCTCATTCACACATACCGTACACTCTCTTTTCGCCTCCACACCCACAAGCTCTAATGCAACCGATCTCAATTCAAGCGCCTCCAACTCCATCTCCCTCATCCCTTTTAGGCACTCAACTTCTTCTTTCAGTTATATCACCGACCCATCGCAATCAACTGACTTCACTGGGCACCCAATTGAAGGTACCAACTTCAATGTGCTCTGTTTCGACAAACAATCTTACAACTAATTATATTTCGCCGCCTTCTACTTCAAAGTCGAATGAACTCTCGAAAGAAACTACCAAACCCAGTAGCACAAAAACAGGCAGCATACAGCAGTCAACCAAGAGCAAATCTGCAGTCACATCACAGTCTGGTGTTGCAAGCAGTGGCGTTTCGCAAACTGAAAATAATTCTGAAACTACCATACTCTTAGCAGAAAGTGCCATCTCGATCGCCTCTGCCTTGCCTAGTAAACCCTTGGCTTCCTCCAAGTCGACCGTAAAAGATCTATTCTCCAATTTAAACGATACTTTCTACAAGGACACTCGATCTACTGTTTACCCAACTAGCCAGTCAAACTCCACTTTTTCTAATAATGCACCTTCGTCCAAACTAAATCGCGACTCTGTTGAATCATCCAACGATAACAAATTTGCTCGCTCTGGTTCGAGCAAAACGATGCCTTATCCATTCTTTTTGTCCAAGTCGTCTCCTGGTAAAAATTCGGAGAAAACGATTAAATCGCCAGAGTGTATTGCTGCTTCCCCTAACAATGACGAGTTCGAGAGTTTAGTCCAGTCAGTCAACGATAAGATCAAATCGTTTCATTCTTCATCTGAATTTTACGACGATGAAGAACAAGTGTTACCGGTCAAATGTACTGAAAAGAGGCCATCTGACAATTCATTCAACTCAAAAAAGATGTTGTCATTGATGATTGGGGGGGATGAAAAGCACAAACCAACTGGTAACTCAGGAATTGCACCGAAAAAAACAAAATCGAAAGATAATGTCAAAAATCAGAAAAAGGAAAGTGTCTCTGAGAGCAAATGTTTGAGTGAATTGAACCACAAAGTAAACAAATTTACTGTTGTTGCAATACTTGATGATAAAGTTCAAGGACAGAGCACAACAACAGACAAGCCGCTTCAGATAAAAGATAAAACGCATAAAGAAACGCCGAAAGAGAAAATTTTCTCTAGAACTCACAAAGTTGAGAAAAAAGAGCATTCATCCAAGTCGCACAAAAAATCAACCAAATTGAACAAATCGACTGAAAAGAGAAAACGAAAGAAACGCAAAGAGAAACGGAAGGTGAAAGCCGAAAAGTCCTCGAGTAAATCTCTCAGGAAGTTAGACAAGAAGTCCTCTTCTCGAAGCAAAAGTCAGATGAAAAGGTCCCGAAAGCGCACTAAGCAGCCTCTAATAAAGGATCCTGTTCTCGTGTCACAGATAGAAAGCCTCATCTCGCAACTAACTGAACTGCATCTCTCCAACAGCAGCACGACGTTGTCCACAGGCGCTACTTTGCCCCCAATGTTTCGTGTATGCTTCCCTAAAGCGACAGCCAAGGTGACCAATAGATCAGGTCGTACTTCGGGACAGCGCAGTAAACTGTTGAGTGGTGCACATGATAAACCAGCCAGTCAGTGCTTGTTGCCTCTAAAGAAACGGCAACACCGAAATCTAGACGATTCCACCAATTTAACTAACGCACTAAATAATTTGAGTTCACCCAAATCAGAGAATCAAACAAGTCGAGCCAAGCACACAGAAACACTAGACATTTCTCGACCAAACTCGAAATCAGTCAAGGCCACTAAAAAGAATACCCGCAAGAGGATAAAAGGCAATAATGACCCAACACCTGAGGTCAAACAAATAGCCATCCAACAAGTGAAAAACATTTCAACTAATTGCAATAATGTTGAGCCAAAACAAAGCACCGTGGGAGTACAGGCCTCTATCTCTTCGGAAGGTATTTCGGGGACTAGCGCCAATAATTTGAACCAGTCTTTAGTGGCGCCACCGAGGGACAAAAGGTCGAGCATGTCTAGAGCCATTAGTCCGAACGTGTCAGCAGCAATTTCATCAAGAAGGCAGCCACATGGTGTGGTAGCAACGGTCGAGGTAGAGAGAGGCGAACGCGACCACACTGCCAGCAGGCTGAAGCAGAGTAAGACCGTTTTGAGCAGTGAGAAGGCTCCACTGCCACCGCCACTGCCATCGACAACAACAAGCATCACAGCAGTTCAAAAGACTGCAGCCACCTTGGGTTCTAACACAAACGACCACCATTTGGACCGTGTCATCCAAACAAAGGCCACCAGAGGCAGAAAGAAAAAGTTACAAATTTTTACTAGTGTCACTAATCAAGTTCCAATCAGCAACGAGATTAAGGTAGACACGCCGTCCACTCAATCAAATGCCTCAATTTCATCCCTCGCCTTGACATCTGATGCATGTAAGAAAAATTCCAGGGCTGCTTCCAACAATTGCTCTTCTCTGGATGAATCCAGTGATGCTGATGATGAGTTTGATTCAGACGATGAAGGGCCAAGTTCAAAAAGCATTAGATTAGCTGATTCGAGCTTATTGCACAACAAAAAGGATTCTTTTGCTCAAGGTTTAGATAAAACTCCGAGTAAATTTCAACAAGATAAGATGACTAAACTGCCTCTTGACAAATCTTCCAAAAATGATCGTCTTAGCGGAGTTCATAAACATATCGACCATAAATTAAAATTGCCACCAACACTTGTGAAAAAAAATGTTGGAATCAAAAAGCGGGGACCAAAATCCAGTACTTCGAAAGTTGGAAATGTTAGTAAAAAAGTAAGTGTCGGTTCCAGTTTGAAGCCTGATTTGACAAAGTCTGCAATGGTTAAACGGAAACGCCGACGTACTGTAAACAAAACTGGCTTTGACAAACCCAAAAAAAGAAACAAAATCACGAATAATGCCAAAATTGACAACCAAATAACTGTAAACAACCTTGAGACTAACAAATCTCAGTCTAAGCATTTGCTTAAGTCAAATGACCTCAATGGATATTCTAGTCAAAGCGAGACTAATGAAATCACAAAAAAGAAACCAATGGTAAACAAAAAAATTAAAAAGTTAAAAATTGATAACTGTAGCACAGAATCATCAACTGAAATTGATAATGAAAACGAGCCTCTATCTTCTATTAGCAAGTTAAAACGTGGCAAAGGATTTACTAAAAAGTACTCTCATACTAAATTGACTCAATCAAATAAGACAAATAAGAAAGCAATCAAGATTTCAAACTCTGATTCAAGTGATTCCGAAAGACTTCAAGCCACTTCATTGACATCGAGTGCATTGAGCCAAGATGAAGAAGAAAACGATACTATTCCTCTTTCGGTAGACGATTATCCAGTTTTTATGGTTACAAAGCCCTCCAATAAGCACATTAAAAGTAAGAAGAAATTGCATCAAATTAAGACAAATCCTTTTATTCGTCCAATTCCTTCCAAAAAGTATTATAAAACGGCATTCTATTCAAGTGCATTTTCACAAACTTACCCTGATGAATCACAAACTTGTATTACTGCCACTAATCTAGTCAAAGAAACTGACCAGACTGAATCCAAACCAGAAATGGGCTTGTTGCCAATATTACCCTTTCCGCCATTTTTTGCGTTAAATGATTTAATATCAACATCATCATCTGCCTCTTCACAAGAAGAAGACGATTTATTAAGCACAATAGATCAAGAAATAAAATTGCCTAAACGTCCTATCAAACATGTTGGACAAAATGAATCAAACGCTCAAGCGCTTAAATTGTTGGAGAACGAATCTGGATTTACTTTGAACTTTGACATTTGGTACCAGTACAAATTTAATCCACTGCCAGGGCCAATGAGTTCGGCCAACTATCGTCGAGTTCGTCAAAACACTTTTCTCGACACCAAACCAGTTGCAAAACATTCGCACCAATCTTGCAATTGCAATCGTCCTAAGAATAATGCTGCTGGTTGTGGCTCAGATTGCATTAACCGACTAATGTACCAAGAATGTTGGCCGCAAACATGTCCTTGTGGAATGGTTTGCAGTAATCAACGAATTCAACGTTATGAATGGAGCCTTGGTTTGGAACGTTTCATGACTGCCAAGCGTGGATGGGGCATTCGCACAACCGAAACGATCAAATCTGGGGAATTCATTTTAGAGTATATTGGCGAAATTGCAAGTGATCGCTTGTTTCAGAAACGAATGACAGTACGTTATGGAAATGATCAACATCACTACTCGCTTAAGATAGATGCAGGTATGGTCATCGACGGGTATCGAGTAGCCAATGAAGGCCGATTTGTGAACCATTCCTGTGAACCAAATTGTGAAATGCAAAAATGGGCTGTCAATGGTTATTTCCGCGTGTGCATGTTTGCTTTGCGTGATATTAAACCAAACGAAGAACTATTTTATGATTATAATTTTCATAATTTTAATTCCGACTCTCAACAAACGTGTCACTGTGGCTCGTCTAAGTGTCGTGGAATTATTGGCGGAAAAAAGGCTATCCAAAAAGTGCCCTCAATTGATTCTGGCAATTTATGTGATGTCAGCAATTTAAGTGAAAACTCAAAAGATTTGAAAATTCCGTCAGAGAAGACAATTTTATCAAAGGTTTGTTTTAGTTGCTTGCAATATCATATTAATCATATTAATATTAATTATTATTATTTTGTTATATAAAACATCTCTAGAAGAAACATCAGCCCAACGAATCACTTTTCATGAAATGTAAAAAAGAAAAAGCGATTATTCCAGTATCACAAATTAAAACCATTTTTGGCGCTAAATTCAAAGAGAGGCCTCGCGATAGTGAATTTAACGTTGAAGTGCGTTATGATTCACGGTTTCTCGAAATTTTTCCTAAGTTAAAACAATTAAGTCACTCAAATGAAGAAATTGTACAAAAATCTGGGATTTTTCTTCTTCGAAACTACCGAAACTCTCGTCGTGTCTTAACAAGGCTTTCGATTTTTTTGCAAGGGCCTTCTGATGAAAAACTCGTTCTTGACTCGAATCCTTACTTGAAGCAAAAGTTTAATTATCGCAACAGTCCCTTTCTTAAGAACGGCATCTCTAGTGAAATTGATACTAACGATTGCAATTACCGACCTCTCGTAGTTAACCCCAGTGTGAATGTTCCTTTCGACAATAGCCAGATCATACTCAAAGTGGTCAAACACGCCAACCTATGCATTGACATATGCTTTAGCATTCGTGCTTTTGTGAAAGAAAAACTTGATTTGCTTCTTAAAGGTAATTTATTTTGTTGTGATCATTGATTAATTTATCTTTTTAAGATCTAGTTAAAGATAATTTGAACATCAGTGACATTTGTTCTCTAAATGGAACTTTAAAAAGGCCGCTTAACAGATTGTATTGTGAAAGCAGTTTTGCTGATAGCTTATTCACTTTCAAACCAATCCTGAATCAAATCAAGGCAATTCCTTTCATACGAATGGAACTACTTGAAACTGAAATGATCAATTACATTCAAAATCAATTAGAAGCACTGTGTGACTTCGAAGATAAAAATGTTTTGCATAAAAAAGTAAAACTTTCATCGCATAAAGCAAAAGTCATTGTACCAGACAACAAATCGATTGAAAATAACGACTTATACAAATTCATGCTTGACAATGAACAGATAAAGACATTTGGTCAAAATATTTTTATATTTTTCAAATGCATCATGAAAGATAAAAAATGTCATATCGACGAAATCATGCAACAAACTCGCATTAATTATTACTTTAGCATATCGACCTTAATCAAACATATGAATAAGTTAGAGAACAACAATTTACACCTTAGTGAAATCAATTTGAAGAAACTTGCTCTTTTCATCAAAAAACTTCCTGTAATAAAACTTTCAAACATATTTGAATCAGATCACATGAATACTTTTGATTTGATTTCCAAGATTAATGATGAAGTCGAAATACAATCTAATAACTTAATTGAAAAAATTGATGATGATTTGCCAATACCGAAACCCGCTAAAAAAGTAGATGATGACATTGTTGAGTGTATCTGTGGAATCACTCGGGAAGAGGGCAAAATGATACAATGTGAAAGTTGTGAGGTATATTTACTATTTTATACTAATTCCTTTTATTGATCTACTTATTTTTCAAGATATGGCAACATTTCGATTGTGTGGAGCAATTTTGTCACATTAGTAATGATAAAAATTTTGTATACTTTTGTGAGAATTGCCAAAAAAGGGATATTCCAAGAGTAAGTGTTTAAACTTTTTAAACTATTTACTTTAACTGATGCTACATGTATTATAGGAAATTCCCCTGCCACTGCATCATTATCCAAGTTTTGATGTGAACAAGCAACATCCCATGAAGTATTTCATTACTTTACAATCGCCAGTTGTACCAAATCTTCGCATTAAAACAGGCGATTGTGTCTACATATATCGCAAATCTTCTGCTTGCATATCATTGCAGAGCACGTCTAACAACAAAAAGAAACAAGAATTGAATGAATCGAGTGAAGATAAGAGCTTTATCGATTCCATTACAGACGCCGCGAATGCTGGTATGAAAAATGCAAATTGTCCTTTTGATACACGACAGTGCATCATAATCCGAGTGCAAAATCTAGCAATCATCGAATCTACTAACCAACGCATTTTATACGGTCATCATTATTTGTGGCCATCTGAAACTTATCACGAACCAAACCGAATGTTTCATCCAAAAGAAGTACTACGATCACCTCTTTGTGAATGGGCTGCTTTAGAAGAAGTTAAGGGTTTATGCTGTGTGCTTGATCCGAAAAACTTCATCAAAGGTCGACCTAAATATTTCAAGTTAGAGGATGTATTTCTTTGTGAATATCGAGTGGATCGTGCTGCAAAAGCGTTTAATAAAATAGCAAATCATGGAATCTATCAGGTGAACACGAAACAATTTGCCTTTGAAACATTTAAAGAAAAAAAGATAATCAGACGAAACTATTCCGTAAGTTCATGTAATAACCATGAAATAAACCAATTATCATTTTTTTATTAGCCTCATGATATTCCAAAAGAGTATGCCAATAAGGCAAAAAAAGGAAAAAAAGATGACCATACTCAGGTTAAAAAGAGTGAGAATGATTTGCAAAAAGACAGAAAGGTATTTTTATATCTGTAATTATGATTATTACAAATTGTTTTAATTTTAGGATAAAATTGAGCGCCTTCTAAATGTTGCCAACCGATTGAACGAATGTGTATACTACTGGATTCTTCTATTGGAGCAAGAACAACAAAAACAACAAGAACAAAATAAATATGACCCAAACATTGTGGAGTTGGGGAAAATTGAGGATTAGCATAGTTGTAATCTAAAACTAGCTCCCTTGTCTTCATTGTACAAATGCACACAGTTTCCTGTAATAATGTACATATTATACTTGAGCATTATTTATTTCAGTGAAATCCATCATCATCATCATCATTAACATGCACATTAATTGTTGCTGTGATGTACACGATCCACTGTAAATTATTGCATTCTGTTATTTTTATATTTCTCCATTAATTGTTTTAGCACATATTTAGTTGTCATTCGTAATTGATTATATAAAATGATTAATTTGCTCTTATTCGTTCTTTTTACAACCGTTCTTTCGGCTAATTAAAACATTAAGACTTGTCACTTTTTTGTGACTTGAAAATATTGACAATCCCAATTGGTTAATTGTATTGCAAATTATAGGAATGTCAACTTCTTTAGACTATAAATTTGAATAAGGATACAGATAAAATCAAATTTGATTGTAATACCATGGTGAATTAATTAGCTAATTAGCGTACATTTGCGATTATAGAAAAATTAAGAAAAATAATAAGCGATTGTGATCATGTCAATTATGTCAATAAGTGCTCAGGACTGGTCTGAAGATTATTTAATTAATTATGTCAATCTTACTTCAATGACATTTTTATAATGCGATGTTCTGTCACGTGAGGAAACAAGCGAACACAATTCTCTGATTCGCTTACTTCAACGCTTGTTTCAATAGTGTCGATAAAAATGTTAAGTTCCTCAAGTTTTGGAAACTAATCAGAAAGTTTCTTGCAAAACAGCTTACATCATATTCACTGCAGTCAAAAATAAAATTATAACTTGAAAAGTTTTTAACAGATTCGAGCGGACTGCTTCCCGATTCATGTGGCATTTTGAAAATTCGCTGAACGTAAATCACATCTGGTGTTTTGTCAGAATTATCATCAATACAAAGGCAAAGATTGGTTACTAGACAAACATTCACAAATGTCAGTGGAGCCATCTTCAGGCACCACTCATCTCACCCGCCGATGTGTTATCGTCATGGAGCCGAGTAGATCTAATCGAGTTTCTTAACTGTCTCAAAAGCCAAATTTGAACAATGGATTGCAAGATTTATATATATATATATATATAAATAGCTTTTATTAGTCATTAGATTATTCATTTAGTCTTAATTTTAAGAAACATAATAATTATTTTAGAGGTAAGTAGATACACTTGTACTTTGTTATTGTTTATTTCCATATATAACATATTCAAATACAAAATAATAAATTCTTATTGGAAAGTGTAAAAGTGGCTTTCAAAGTCAAATCGCCTTCGGTTATTTGAGAGAGCCAATTTTTTCCTAAAAAACCAACACCTTGATAAGCACTTCTGCTCCAGGAGAGTTCTTCGTCCATTGAAAAAAAGTTATTTTCGGGTCCACCAGAAAGCACAAACAGACCGGCGTCATCAAGATGGAATTCAGTCCAGACAACAAAAGCAACCTTTTCAGGCCACCTTAAATTCATAAATTTTTGTTCGAGATGCGAAATGTCAATTGAGACTTGAGTGGTTATTTCTTGTTCGGCAATATCTGGCTTGCATAAATTCAAATCAAACAGCTCGATTGTTTTCTCGAGCAAAGGTTTGCACGAATATTCCCATACTTGGTGAGGCTCAATAGTCCAATCAACATTTCTTCGAGCATTTTGAATCAATTCGTCGTATGGTGAGAGATCAAAACCTTCCACGTCTGAACCAACATCGGCAAAACTTTTCCAAAACTCCTTGAATTCGACCAACAAACATTTGACAACGACCTTGTTGGGAATTGTGAATATCGATGAAGATTCATTTAGTAATGCATCGGAATGTTTTCTCAAAAGATTGAAGTATTCTAGTGACGGTAAGAAATTACCAAAATTTTTGAAATACAAATCCGAAATAATTCCATCAAATTGATCATTAGAAATGAGCGAAGAAAATTCTTTATTCTTAACAA
This sequence comes from Rhizoglyphus robini, assembly GCA_023373905.1. NCBI lineage: Eukaryota > Metazoa > Arthropoda > Arachnida > Sarcoptiformes > Acaridae > Rhizoglyphus > Rhizoglyphus robini. The sequence continues at coordinate 2,373,819 of JAKIJQ010000001.1, read as the reverse complement.
GTAAAATTTTAGAATGAAGATGCTCATTTTCATCTAAAAACTTTTCAAAAAATCGATAACTTTTTGTATCTTGACATAAGAGATTAATTTGATAAACTTTGGCATGTGTGGCAAGTAAAAGAGGAATAACACTTTCGTCTCCAAAATAGACAAATTTCAATAAATGCTTATCAGGAAATTTTGTGTTCAGTTGCCATTGGAATGCATTCCAGAAAGAAAGAAAGATATTATCGTTGTTGATTGAATATAGTCGACTTCGACTAAGATGAGAATGCAACCCACAATGACAAGACCAACAATCGCTACATGGATCAAGTGGAGATAACCCTTTCTGTTCAGAAGACAAGTCGAACCAAAAACTGAATGAATCGTGAAAAACGTCAATTAATAAACTTTTGTTCGCATTGATTTCTTCATGATTGAAGCCATCAATATCGCCATCTGCAAAAGCAAATGCTGGAAGATAGTAAATGGTTTGCATCCAGTGGTCTCTCCATGCAACTTCGTCTTCACTATTTTTATTTTGAGCCCAATAAGGAGCACAACTGAGGACAAATTCCCCTTCATAATCCATATCAATGTTCCACCAGGAGAAGATAAGAATTGGCTCAGTAAACTTCCTTAGCAATGGAAAGCGAAAACGTTTGCAATCGTTTAGTTTAAGGGAATCAAGATTGTTGAATTCAAATTCAAATACGATTTGAGGTTCGGACAATATTTCAAAATCTTTGCCTGGCTTCAGGCGATTCATTTGAATGTCGTGCAAAATGTGAGAACCAAAGCAATTATTAACTGATTTAGGCGTATTCACGTAATTGTTTGCATCGATGGAGTAGCATTTCCGAAACTGGTGATTGTGAAACAATTGTTCTGATTGAACCAACTGAACAAAAATTCGTGCTTTTGAAGGGACATAATGAGCATCTTTGCTAGTTAGCCGCTTGACTGCATCTCGATACGCAAATAAGCAACCTTCTCCAATCAATTCTGTGTCTAATAATTCAGCAACAAGAAGATTTGGTTTAGTTTCATTTGCGCCTATGTTCAAATAGTTTGACTGCTTCGGTACGATGTTTATATTGCCATTCATGCCATTCTTATTAATAATTTTGTGAGCACAGTCAGCTATTGGTTTAAAAGTATCACAAGCTAAATACGCAAAGATAAAAATGAAAATGAAAAATATACAATACAAACAATTCTCTCACCAAGCACTTTATCAGCTCCAGACCTAATGGCCATCATCGAGAGCAAACCAGTACCACAACCAATGTCCAAAGCATAAATTGGAGAGACATTCATTTCACGCATGTTTCTGATCGATTTCTGAATTGCTTTGTAAAAAAGTTGATTGCGTTCATAGTCATTGACCATGTCACCGAATGAAGCGCGAGCAATGCTTTGTTCGTAATCATCGAATTGGCTGTCGAATTCATCATCTTGTTCGCCATAATCATTACCAACAAAATCTTCATAATCAGGCAAATCGATTATCGTAGAATCAGCCTTAGAAACCAAAGATGAATTAGTTATAATTTCTTTGTTCGAGCCAATCACGTGTTTTCTTTCTTTGTTGTCCAACTCACAACTGGTTTCAATAAGTACAAAATCGTTTTCACTGGTTTTGTTACAGAAGGTTTCTTTAGTGCTTCTAGAATTTGACATGTTTGTGTTGTAAGATATCGGGTTTAACAAAGTCTAAAAGGTAGAGCTTGATTGGATTCGATGCTGCTGCGGTAACACATATGTTGCAACAAAAATAGCAAAGCAATTGCAAACACATGTAAAGAATCATTCACAGATGTGGTTACATAATAATGTCACATGTTTTACAAATTTCAACACTGAGACCAAATTGAAAGCCCTGAGTGATTTTTTTCTTTAATCTTTTCGGTTAATCTGAAAAAGTCAAGAATATCCTGTCACCATGAAATTGTTAGCTTCCAGGCTGAGGCTTAATAGAATTGAATTATTAAACCCTTTACTGCTTTATTCAAATCTTAAGCGAAATGTTCCTACTTCAAATTGCTTTCTTCAGCTTGTAGCTCGATTAGCTACTCAAGTGCCTAAAGATAAAACTAAGGATAAAATAATCGCAGACGAAAAAGAGCACATCAACATTGGAACGATTGGTCATGTCGACCATGGCAAGACTACACTGACATCAGCACTTACTAAAGTTAGTGCGTTACAAGGATTGGCCAAGTACCGAGATTTTGATTCAATTGATAAAGCACCAGAAGAACAGCTGCGAGGCGTTACAATCAACGCTAGTCATATCGAGTATTTTACCAAGAAGCGACATTATGCTCACACCGATTGTCCTGGTCATCAGGATTACGTGAAGAACATGATTTGTGGTACATCACAAATGGATGGAGCCATTCTGGTTGTTGCCGCCAGTGAAGGTCAAATGCCACAAACCAAGGAACACTTGATGTTAAGTAAACAAATTGGGGTAGAAAAGATCGTTGTGTACGTCAACAAGTGTGATTTGGTCGATCAAGAAATAAAAGACCTCGTGGAGATTGAAATTCGCGATCTGCTCACTTCTCTTGGCTTTGATGGTGACAATACACCTTTCTTGTTTGGTTCGGCCCTTTTAGCTTTGGGCGAGAAAGAATCTACTGAAATGGGTTCGATATCCATTATTAAATTACTTGACACACTGGATGAATATATAACTTTACCTGAACGAGATCTCTCCTCGCCGTTTTCAATGTCCATAGAGAGCAGCATGTCAATTCAAGGCAGAGGAACTGTTGTTATTGGAACAGTTAATACTGGGGAGATCAAGAAAGGAGACCAAACAGAAATTGTCGGATGGAGTAAACAGTTCAAGACTGTGGTTAGCGATATTCACATGTTTGGTAATTATGGATAATAATGATGTAAATTTTAACAAATTTTTTATTTTAGGTCGCGCTGTTGGAAAATGTCAAGCCGGTGACCACGTTGGACTTTTGTGTCGAGGCATAAAGCAGTCCTCTCTCGAGCGTGGTATGCTCATCTGCAAACCTGGCTCAATCAATCTAGAGAACCGCTTTGTAGCAGATCTTTATTTACGCTCAAAGGAGGAAGGTGGTAGGACAAAGCCTATATCAAATCGATTTATTCAACAAATCTTCTCTCAAACCTGGTCCGGTGGATCCAGGTTGGATGTACCAGACGAGTTAGGTGGTATCCTTATGCCTGGTGATCATGGTAAAGTGCACGTTACTTTGCAATATGGAATGCCTCTCAAGGTGGGCCAAAAATTCACCATTCGGGAAAATATGAAAACAATTGCCTCAGGAATCATTACCGAATTTTTATCAAAAATCAATGATAATGTTGTCAACTTGGGACAGCTCGATCTTCCTTATGGAAAGCTGAATACGAAGGACAAAAAATAATTGACTCGAATGTTAATTTCCCTTTAAATTGTGGTGGCACTTGTGATATTTCAAAATGAACAATTCAATGTTTTTGGCATTTGGCAAAGTGTAGTATACATTTATTAACAGAAGTTCTATTATATAACAATTGTATACAATTTCGCAAATTTGCTAACCAGACCTGCGAATGTGTAAACTGAAAAGAATAAATTAGATAAAAAATAAATACACAAATTATCTGGACAATTGATCGCCCCTTATCAAATTAATTTCTCTGGTGTATTCAGTTCGATATGACTTCAAAATGAAATTAAATATTTTACGGCCATTTGAAACAATGTACTTGATATGCCAAATGAATCACAATTCACAATCTTTATTTTTAAATATATTATAGAAACGGTTGTTTCTCTTCCTTATATAAAAAGTACCTGAATATGATGCTCATTGACACTTTGTCGCTCCAAACTGCTCTCCGTGTAAAGATGAAAACCAAAGCAGTCGATCATGTCATTGGTTTTTTTTGTTATTCTTGAATTACTAAAACTACATTGACCAAAGGTCAATGTCGATTTTTATTTGAACCTTCAAGGAATACATTGTCTGTGAAGGTGCTTCGAGTGATTTAAAAATTTTGTTATTTATGTTTATGTGCATTTTTTCAAGTTGACATTTGCGGTTTTTATTTTTCATCGACCTGTCGATTATTGAAGCTTAATTTAGATCGACCAACACAATGCCAGCTCAACAGACCAACGCTTTCTCGAGCCACATCTCAACAAAGCCAGTTCGCAAATTTGGTCGAGTGTTAAACGTGAACCCTCATGGACCCTTGATTAATGGCAACCAAAAACAGAAATCAAACTTCAAATTGATGTCATCTCAAAAGGCAAATGGACACTCCGAAAACGATGAACCAATAAAGAGTATGCCTTCTAGCGATAATCAATCAAATTTCAAGATGGTGAACTGTAAAAAAGACCAAAACTTTGCTGCTATCGAGAACTTAACTCGATCAAAACTGCAAAATAGGAATAAGAATATAGCCACATGTTCTGCCTATATCGATTTTTCATTTGACGACATTTCTGTTAAAGATCAAATTAATTGGATTACTCGCCAAGATGCAGCTGAAAATGACGTTAACTATTTTCGGTTACTTATTGGCGAACGATATGCTGCTTTACTGGAAACTTGGAAGCAAAATGATCAACTCAAAAAAGAAATCGATGAACTCGTTCTAGAAAATGAACTTTTGACAGAGCAGATTGAACATATTAGCCAAGTTAAGGAGATACTTTCTTCTGAAGGACTGCTCATCTTTGAGGAAGACAAATAAGTTCCAACATCTGTAAAGTAAGATTAACCTCAATCAATCAAACTGTGTGTGCTCAATTCATATTTTTAAAGCGATTTTATCATTAATATTGTGTAAAGATTGTATTGCATAAAGATTATTAAATCTGATCTCGACGAAATATGAATTATTTATTAGTGGTAGTAACAAGGTTTACGAAAAAAACAGAGGCAGTTTAGTTGATAGCACAAAGGAATACTACAAATGATTCAATTTGGTCATAAATAGTACGCAGAAATTACTTAAGTAGTTTAGTATATATTTACAGTTTGCCACACTGTCTACTGACTAAATGCACGAATGAGCGCTTCTAATGCTCTTTGTGATATGATCTATTCTCGTGTAGCTAATACCGATGCTTTTGAATGTCCAAAAAGATATTTACATTACTATTTACATGAAAGAGTTGATCGGTTAGAATTTATCACACAAAAGACGAGAATCCCGGCAAAGGCGCTCTACTGCCGGCCATGTTGTTCACTATGATTCGGCCACCATTGAGATTCGATACCGAAGGCGAATCGATTTCACTGTCTTCAGAAACATTGATGGCTGACATGTAACTTGGAGGAGGAGGAGCTGGAGGGGCAGGTCGATTGGGGAATCCTGTTTTATTGATAGATGAGGTCGATGCTGAGGTAAGGATAGACTTGTGACTTGAGTGTTGGGGACCAGACAGATGACTGGGTCCTGCCGTGGACAGGTTAAAATGACTGCCGGTCCCTGACACACCAGGGCCAGCTGATGTGCTCGGCAAGGTAGGAGGGTACGGCAAAGGCCGATAGGTGCTGTTTGTGTTGAGACTCTGTTGACTGCTGGTCGGCACGATGTATGGTTTAGCTTGCTTTTTCCAAGAAATTCCGCCTTTGCGAAGTGTGTCATTCACATTGGCGTAATGATTCACGAATTGATTCGCTGCCACAAGGTCGTCGTGGTCGTCCGATTCTGAGTCCGGTCCAGTGCTGCTAAGTTCGCTGGGCTTCTCAGTGAGACTGTCGTTGCCACTGCTTTCATAAAATCCGCCTGCTTTAATTTCGTCGTCTTGATCATCATCCTCGTCCGAGTACGAGAATGAGCCTGGACATGGTCTGGGTGGAGATTTGGCTTGCGCAGCAATGGCGGCAGTATTGAGAATGCTTCCATTCGTGCCATTGTTGTTTCGATTCCGCTGCAAGGTAGCGCGATTACGATCATTCCGCTGAACTGTTAAGGAGGTGCCTATTGAACCTGTTGAGCGCATTTCGAATTCAAGAGGGAAACTACTACTCCCAGGCTCAAGGTTGTCGTCAAGTCCGAACCCAAGTTCACTCAAACGGTCTTGACTACCGTTGCTGTTTTTGATGGCTTCCTTTTTGTATTTGTATGTCTTATTGCGAACACAGAGAAAAGCGATTACCATGATAGTGATTATCACACTGAGACAAGCACACAAAATGACAAACCAACTTTCTCGGTAATAAGGCATTCGAGCCCTAAGCTCGAGATGTGAGGGTGTGCTAATTATTCCCGGACCATACATCTTATTCGGATAAGCGGGCTCTGACACACCTGCCTGGTTAATGGCCATAATTCGGAAAGTGTATTGTGACGACGGGGACAATTGAGTAAAACTAAGTTCATAGCGGTCTTGCCGGCCATTTCGCAATGAAGCAATTGGTTGCCACTCTAGAGCACTCTTCTTGTTCAGATTATTGGCCTCGATGATATAGCCGAGAAGTGGGTCGCGGTAATCAGGATTTTTCCACTTTAGTTTCACTGAAGTTAATGTTTGCGTGGAAATTATTTCAAAAGGTGCAGCTGGGGAACCAGGCTGTGGTCCGGTGGTAACTAAAATGATTTTTGAAAGTGAATTTAATTCAATTGTTCAAGTTATAAACACAAGTCTCTTACCATTGCCAACTTTTTCAGGCCCCAATCCGACACTGTTTTCCGCTCTTACTTTAAAGGTATAGGTGACTCGTTCTCTAAGTCCATTCACCATGAGATAGCTGTCGTTGATCTTCTGTTTGACCTGTTTGCTAAAGTCGCCCATTAAAGTCTCATAGGTGATGTAATAGCCAAGAAGGACTCCGTTTGGTTCTGAAGGAGATTTCCAAGAGACTTTCACTTGTGACATGGTAATCTCGTCAAACTGCAATTTTCCCACTTCTCCTGGCAAGTCTTCTTTTGTCTGTACAATGATCGCTTTGGACCTAGGACCGTCACCGGCTGGGTTGAAAGCAGATATCTGAATGCTATAATTAGTCCACTTGAGCAAGTCTAGAAGAATGAAGGACTCTAAAGTATCTGGAACTATTTCCATCAACTCGCGCGACTGTGTGGGAATTTGTGCCAATTTACGCTTTCCATCAGTCAAACTAGGAGTGTGAACCCAGTAAAATATCTTATAGCCCATGATCTGACCATTTTGTTTGTTGTGGTCTGGAGGCCTCCAGGAAACCTTCAATTCAGTGGACGACAAGGGTTCGGTGGTAATGTCCAATGGTTCGCCAGTAGGCACAGCTACAAAGATTGATTCGTTACAGTACAAATTGCAAGCAATGAATGAACTTACCTTCTCCAACATAAACTACTTTTGACTTGGTTGATGGTCCATCTCCTTGACCGTTGAAGGGCACAACTCGAATCTCGTAGTGTTGGTCTCGCTCGAGATTTTCGATTGTCACGCTTGTTCGGTTCTTTCCCCGAACAATTGAGGAAGGACACGACGTGGAAACACCTTGTTGAGTTATGAGACAGTACTGGATGCGATAGCCAGCACCCATATCATCACCATTCCAATCCTCGATTGGGAGCCATTTGACCAGCACCGAGGTAGGTGTGTACGGCGATACGATTACATTTTGCGGCACCGAGTCAGGTTGGGCAGGAAGCGTGCGAGTGATCGGTGACTCAGAACTCCAACCCGAATCTCCAATATCGTTAGTGGCTTTTAGTCGGAATTGGTATGTGGTGAAAGGTTTGAGGTTAGTTACAGTGTACGTCCGAAGGGTTGGGTCAATTTTGCTGGTGTAAGTCCACCAATGACCTCCCTGAGAGGAAATCTGTATCGTGTAGTAACGAAGAGGTGCGAAACCATCGCGACCAGGGGTCCAACTTATAGTCACTTGACGGGAACTAATTTGTGAGACACTAATCAAAGGTTGGGAGGGTGGCGAGGGTAGTTCCCGAGTGTTGGTAGTGTAAACGATCGCTCTGGCTGCTTTTCCCCATCCTTCATTGGTCTTGGCAGTAACCTCGAAGATGTAGTACATCTCGGAACGTAAGTCTAGAAAACGGTAAGTTCGGTCAGAAGAAAGAAATTCACGAGTGGTGCCTCGGCGGTCATTCTCGTCACTTAGACGATAGGACACTTTGTATGCTAGAATCTCTCCGTTTGGTTCTTCAGGAATGTCCCAACGAATTCGAGCAGTGCTCAGGGTAACGTCGGGAAAAGTGACATTTGAAGGCGAACCAGGTGTGTCCTGGAAAGTTTGTTCGGCCTCCGAGTTGCTGTACACGCCATCGCCGACGTGTGTGAACCCGCATACACTTATTTGATATTTAGTATACTTCTTCAGCTCAGTCAGGGTTGTAGTATGCGAAGAGTTGTTCTCAATAATCTTGAACTGAGCACCTTCCACCAAGCCAGCCCCAGCTTTGATAGCACTGTAGCGGACTTTGTAACCTTGAATAATGCCATTTCGATCGCCTTCTGGAATTTCTCCCCATTTCACTACGACGGTAGTGGATGAAGTGGATCGTACTTCGATCGAATTGGGACCCGCACTGGGAGTTGCTTCATTGCTTCTCTGAACGATCGATTGACTGCCAGAGGAGGTACCCAAGTCGTTGAGGGCAAACACCTGAATTCGGTAGTTGGTGAACTCGTTAAGAGAAGTGATTAAATATGAGTGAGAATGATAATCTGCTAAGATATAAGTGCGAAGAGGTGAATCTGGCAATGGCTCTCCGCTTGAGTCCAATTCGCGCCATGTAATGTTGTATCCACGTGGATGTCCATGCCATGACTCAGGAGGAAGAGGAGTCCAACGAACTCGTAATGCAGTGGCTGACACTGTTCGCACTGTTACGTTGGAGGGAGGACCCGCTGGAAGAGCCTGCAAAGTTTGGAATGGAGGTGAAGACTCGCTGGGCAATATGCTTCGGCCGACCACATTTACTGGAGTAAGTCGAAGACGATATTCGGTGTAGGGACGAAGACTGTGCACTGTGATCGCATCCTCTTGAGTGTGGTTGTTTGACTCGTAGATCACATTCCAGTTTGAGTTTCGCAGTTTGAATAATTGACTTTCCACAATCCATTTAGAAATGGATGCATTTCCATTAAAACCAGGAGTGAACTGAAGAACTACAGAAAAAGGGCCGATGTTGGAGATTGCGAGGTGAGTTGGCGCAATGGGCAAAACCGGAGGAACCGAGCTTTGAATAGTCGATGTTACCATCGGGCCTGGCCCCACATCTGTCCAGGCAAATATTTCAAAAGTATATGCCGTCTGTGGCTTCAGATTGAAAATTGTGGTCTGGTTATCGGTGGAAGTGAGATTAAGCACCATGGTGGCACTGCTGTCGGCACCAACAGTATTGTACCGAAGCGTGTATGCCAACAATTTTCCATTTACTCGTTTTGGTTTGCCCCAAATGACACGAACACTTTTGTCGAGGATGTCCCTAAATTTGAGAAAGGAAACCTCAAGAGGAAGGTCTTGCTTGGTAGTGACCACTTGTGGTGGATCTGACTTGGGTCCATCACCAGCACTGGTGAAACACAAAGCAGTGATGTCATAGGTCGAGTACGGTTCGAGGCCGTCAATAATTGCGCTTTGCTGACTATCCTGGAATGAATATGGCGGAACAATGATTTCTCGTGCAGGGTGTTCAAACAGGACAGCGCTTCGGTATAGACTGTTCGAGTCGAAATCTTCATTACTGCTTTGGGTGACGTTCTTCGATGGCCAGGCTTGTATCTTATAGCCTTGGTTGATACCATTGATCAGTTGGGGGTCAGGAGGCATCCAAGTAACCTTAATGGCAGTGGAGTTGACGGATTCAGCTTCCAGGTGACGAACGGCACTTGCAGGTTTACCTTCCTTGGTGCGCACATAGATGCTCGAACTGTATGCCCCGACACCCATCTCGTTGTAAGCAGCCACTTGAATTTGGTAGTTCTGCCAGACAATCAAATCCTCGAGGAGACAGGACATTTGAACAGGGTTGGTTACGTTATGAGTGTACCAGGGGGTGTGTTCAGCATAGCCTGCAAGTTTGTATCGAACCATGTAGCCCATCAGTTGGCCGTTATGCGATTCGGGGGATGGTTGTTGCCACTGAATAGTGATAGCAGTAGAGGACCGCGGGGCTCCGACAACTCCAACTGGACTAGCGTTTGGTGGTTGTGCTGGCAGAGTGATTGGCGGGTTGGTTGGCGCACTGGGCTGACCCTCGCCCACACTGTTGACAGCAGATACTCGGAACTGGTAAGTAGTTGCTGGTCTCAGGTTGGTGATGAGAACAAAGTTTTGCGAGGCAGAAATGTTCATTGAAGCAGTTGTCCAGGTATTCACTCCATAAACGAGCTCATCATCAGTGGAAGGGCTGCCAGACGAAGTACTTGCTAAATTATCATTTACTTTTGTAGTTTCTGAAGTGCTGCTCACTGTTCGCATTTGGACTATATACTTTATAATGGGCGAATTTCCGTCAAACGGAGGCGTCCAACTGACGTTCACGAGACCGCCGTTAACGTTGAGCTCGGCCAAAACGTTGGTAGGTGGATGGGGCAGTTCTATCACATCCAACCTGGCAGATCGCTTTTCGCTACCACCAATAGAATCCACTCGGCATGTGTAGAGACCAACGTCAGTATTACGGACCTAGAGATTTAACATTGATGATAATGTAAGTAGAAATGTAATAAAATACCTGTTCAATGCGAAGAGTGCCATCGGATGCCACTTTGATTCTTAAACTCGAAGTGAGATTTCGTTTGTTAAATGTCCAATAAATTTTCACTTGCACCGAAGGATCATGCCGAACACGACACTGAAGTTCAGCAGTTGAACTGAGAATGACTTTACTATCCACAGGTGGTTGGTCAATCTGAGTGCGCACAATCACACTCAGTTTGGTGGTGCCATTGATCTTGCCGACACTGTTCGCCCGAATGCAACTGTAAAAGCCTTCATCTGCTTTCTCCAGTTGCGTTATACTAAGGGCCCCATGGGCATTTACACCGTATTTAGGCGAATTAAGCTCAAGCTTGCGATTCTTTTCGCGATTTAACAGTGGGGAAAAGTGCCATTCCACGCTGGGATAAGGAGTTCCACTGGCCTCACATTGAATTTCTGCGTCACGTCCATCCTGAAAAGTGAGATCTGATGGAGGACCGCCATTAGTGAAGATTGGTCCAGTGTGACTGGAGAAAGAAGACGCTATTGAAGCAGAGTGACCTAAGGGACTGAGCGAACTTGGATGGTAGTCAGACTCCAAAGGGGCGAATGGCATTGTTCGGAAAGTATCACTTGCTGGTTCACTAATCTTGTCCAAACTAATGCTTTGTACCGAAATGTTGTATAGATTGCCTGGGGTAAGCCCATGGAAAGCCACTTTGCCAGCTTTGCCCATCTCAGGTCTATCAATGACCTGCACTGATTCATCCGAGTCTTCAGGGAAAATAGTTACTTTGTAGTGGTCAAAAATGGACTCGGCCGCAGGACTTTGAAGTTTGACCAAAAGTGTTGTTTCGTTCCGATACCAGATAACTGGTGCTGATGGTATGCTCGGGATCGTAGTAAAGTTGCTCTTTAGGAAGATCTTCGACTCTTCGTTACGATAAACTGTATGAAGACGTACTTCATAGGAGGCACCTGGTGTGAGATCTCGAATTGGCACTGGAGTGGCGTCTTCAATGCCAATCATGATTGTTCGAATGCCTGAGTCATCTTGCAGACTCAATGGTTCAATGATGATCTTGAAACTATCGAAGCGACCTTCCAAAGGAATGTTCCAGTCTACAGTAACTTCCTTGCCCGAGATGGCCTTGACCGAAAGGTCACGTGGTGGGTTCACGGCTGCAAAGAGAAGACGGAAATGAAAAATTATGGAGGAATTGATGCTTAAATCAAAGTTCGCCTTAGAGCCAAGTTCAATCATCACCTGTCGAGTGAGCGGTGTGTCACTGTCGCCAGGTCTATGATTATCATTTCGATCAACATGAACACTGCAATCTCGGCAGAGATTCGATTGTAAACAAACTCACACGGACATATGATCTGCTGAGAACTAACTGATCACAATATAACGTACCACTTTGGTCAGTAGCCGAATTGAACTCGGCTCAATGCAATGCGATCAACAGCGTGACCTACCAGTGCCATCGATGACAAACTATCCACTGAATTCAGTGTGCAACGGTCAACTAAGAATCGGTACCAAGTGGCCTGTATGAGTCTCTCTGTCTGTCCACAAAACGTAGATTGTCATCTCGAATAGATTACACAATATTACAGAACAGATGGAATTGGTTGAACTTGATGATGTACTTGAAGATTGAGCGAACAGATAAGTTATGATTGTGAACAAGCCGACATGGACAGTAAATGTTAGAGAGAAAGCGAGATGGCCATTTAGGTGGCTCGCTAAGTGCCATCGCTTCTCGTTCCACAATGACCACTTAGGATGGCACCGTTTAAGCTAATTATGTGAGGACAGCTAAGGATCATCCTTGAATTAGTCTGGGCATAAATGACTCAACAGACCCAGTTAGCACAATCCTTTTGTGACGATAATGACTGGATTCTATTTGCATTTGTCTCTGTTTGACTTGTGAACATTTATCACAACACAACAGACCCGATAAACTATAATTAACGTTAATTGGCCGAGTTCAGTGATATCACTAGAAGATTATCGTCGAGATTGGGAACAGCAACAAGAATGCCACTTTCCCCGACGGCTACACCGAACAAGACCGAGACAAAGCAGGATCAAATCACATTTCCATAAACATTCAATTGGACTGAGTGAATGCAATTGCCAATTGCAAGGTTGCCAAATAACAAAAGTGGATTAGTCAAAGCCAGAGCGTGAAATGAAGACATTGTCCAGTGGAAAACATTGAAAACAGATATGTCTTAGATAGACAAGAGATCGGGTTGTGAAAGGCACACTCGAGACTTATTCACTCGGAATTGAATTGAGCTGGCTGTGTCGGTGGCAAACCACCTTTCAAGCCTCACTGGCTCGGTTGTGTTTTATGTGAGCGTTGATTGATTCAATTGGACGCTAGACGGACATTTGCATTGTTGTGCCTCGATTGGAGGCGAGAAGGGAGCAAGTCAATTTGTACGACGACCCACACAGCACTAATAATGTGCCCTCATAATCGAGTCTGTAATCAAACTAATGCTAATCGACAAGTGAATGGCCACTGTCTCACAGTCCGTTCAAGTTTCTCACATTTCGGTGGCAAAAAACGAAATTAGCAACAAGAACAGGACAAAGAATGTGAAGTCTGAAACTAAACAGAACAAAGGCAAATAAAATGTAAATATTACAATTTACGATTGCACTGCCAATTACAGAAAAATCAATTAAACTGCAAACGTAATGAAATTATGAGACTATACCAAGAAGGCTGAAAAGAGCTCGGTTTGTACTGGCTTGTGCCTGACTGCTGCTATAATAATAACTTATTACTAATAAGGCTCACAAGACCATTGGCATCAGCGAATATGATATAAATAATGAACAATTGTAATAAATCGGTCTCAGAAATGGCAAAACTCACCTGTACACAGCAGACAATTGGACAGTATCAGTAAAAGCAAAGGAAATTGCCATCGTGCCATTGAGCTGGTTGATGGCCACTGATGATGGCGCTGAGCACAGCATAATTTGATGCCTTCATTGGACGGGTGTCGGTCCCGTTGTAAATGTTTCTCTTTATCTTTATCTTTCGGCTTCATCTTTGTTGTCTTGTTGGTCGATATTGTCAAGTTGCATTGTAATCGGCGAGAGTGTTCACTTCAACAATTTGCGTTCGACATTTGCACTTGATTAGGTGGAAAGAGAGAAAGAATTCTGAAACAAAAAGAAAATCAGTTAAATCGGTACGGTTTATATTTAGCAAAACAAATATCGCGTGTGCTGGCACAAAACAATGACAGTAATTACTGACATAATTATTGCACACAATGCACTTCAATTGGGTGAACATCCAATTGCGAAGTGGTCAATCGATCAACTGACACAACAGAGTGACTAATCGAATATATGGTATATTATGCTATAGCACAGTCAACTGTCGGATCACATCTCTTCATTAAGGATCACTATCGATGCAAAGTTTAATGGTTGGCAGACAAAAATACAAATTATTGGAACAATGCAAACCGATGCAAGCCTCATCATTTGCTGACTCTCCAAATGAGCTGATTGAAGGCGCACAGAAAAGTTTGCAGACCAATTACCAACTGATAAGGAGACAGACTGATTTGTTCATCGTTTGACTCGACATCGGTAAATGGTCTAACAATTGGACCATCATTTGAACCCCTAATTTTTCGACACATTCACGCATCATAAGTGGGGGTTAAGTGACGATTCACCACTGTATGGCCATCGATTGGTCGGTGGAGCAGTGACCGGTGATGACCCTGTCTCATGCGAGCCATATTGTTGTTGGCAGACAAGATCATGTCCATATAAATCATAATTCGCTCAGCAACACAATGGCTATGATCACGATAAGGCAAAACAGTCATTTTGAGAAAGCAACAGTTTGGTCGTGCAAGAGCCGGTCAGTTCGGACATTGGTAGGCAATACCAAGATGATATATCTGCCTGTTTCAGGCAAGGCAATTGAATTATTAAAAGCTCATTAAGGTAGATAATCATTAGAGTGCTCCACTGCTAATTTGGTCACACCGAACAGACGACATCAAAGTACTACTTGCTTGAACAGTTGATGATGGATGCCACCCGGGTTACTTCTCGGGCATAAATTGTCCGGTGCGTGTAAAGTGACAGAAATGAATTATTCTCCCGTCACTAATAAAAATCCGGTGCGAACAGAATGGAAAACAATACAACAATAAAAGACGCATTACTCGATTCAATTGGCATCGCAATGCCACTGCAGAGACCCGTCATTCGACAAACGAACGCATGTATACATCTAATGTATATTAACGGGTCAATTGAATAGTTCAATTTCCATTTGACAAACAAAATTCAAATCAACCAATTTTACGAATGCCACATGTATTATGTCAGTGACAGAGCAACAAAAAGAAATTCTCACTGTCACCACTAGACAAATGTAAATGAAATGATCACCGAAGCAAGAAGTGTCCTTTTTGGAGCTCAACAACTCAGTATACCAGTGGTACTTGTGTATGGTGGATGGACATTGGACAATGCAATACTGAGACATGTCGACAGAGGCAGTTGTGCTCAGGTGAGGGTACATCCACAATACAAAGTGTTTCCTCCAACACCGACCTGGTCTCGCTTCGATTACACTCGGTGAGAAAATGCAGATAAAGTATTGCGTTTAAACACGCCACCTTGAAGTGATTCGTGCGGCCGTAATGCTGAGTGTAAAGGACAAAAAATAATCCAACGCATATTTACTGAACGCATTCTCATGAAGAAAAAAACGTGTCTCACTAGAACGAGTCACAGCATATAAAATAATGTAATAATAAGAATAATTATTGCCCCGAGCATTTTCAACGGTTGGTCAGAGCATTGGTCGAGTTGATCTACTCTTCACAACATTTGTTCGATCGTAGAGTTAGTTAAAATAGACTCGACGAGAAACTATCTCGAGACAATTGGACAGTTTGCAGTGAATGGTGTCTTGTTGCCATTTATAGCACTTTCCTTATCTATATCTGTACCGTTTAATATCTATTGGATGGGTGGCAATTATAAAATCATAACGAACAGTCTCAATCTCGACTAAAAAGCCATTAAAACTTGTTAAAAGTACAATGAGCTAATAATCGACTAGCCGAAAGGAAAGTAGATCACAAATAGAGACACAGTCATTGAAACAGTCATTTAGACAGTCACTTACAGTATGGTTGATTGAAGAAAGGACGAGAACGATCACAGAGAGAATTGATACATTAATGTCAGTAGAGGAATGGTCTCAAAACCAAATGAATCGATAATACACTGACTTAGTGCAGATCACAACAAAACCATTGACCTAGAAAGGTATCACAGACCAGTGATTGAGACACAATCGATCACACAAACAAGTAAAAAGTGCAAATTGAATCGCCAAGTGCAACGCAAACAGTGAGGGAAGCATGCACTGCTGCAGTTGCCAATTCCAACCGACAAACGAAGGTGGGACCAGGAGTAAACAAGAAGGCACGTGCTGCCCTCTTGATTCTAAAGTCTCACACACAACACGGGACTTTTAAAACCTCACTGAAGTTGCAGTTTGTTTTTGGAGAAAAACTTTTTATTCACTTTTTATGAGGACAAACAATGAAAGATCGTGACAGGATGACCAAGCATAATGTCAGCTTGCCTGACAACTGCTCCATGGTCTCGAGAAGAAAGGAAGTGAGCCAGACAAGTGTGAGTGAAATTCGAACTGAGGCCATACTGATGGCATCGAGTGAGCCAAAGACGTTGTCCTCGAAAACCATGTGTGTCACATCTGTCAGTTGAAACATCAAAAAAAAAAAACATTGGTTGCCAAGTGCCAACTTGCGGCTTACTTTCATATTTGGTCCGAATTGAGATAATCCACCATTGGTGGCAAAGGTTATTCCTCTTTGTTGGTGTCAATCTTCATCGGAGTGTGCCGAGTCAGTTATTACAAACTTCCGCAATAAACGATAGATGGATTGTGATTGGCCAAATTAGGCAAGGAAAGAGCCACTGCTGGTGACAGTAACTGTAAGTTCACGAGCGGTTAGAGCATTGCAATGTCATTGATCGCAAGAATCGCAATGCTGGCCGTGCCTTACTCGCTCGGAATCAGTCTATGGCGAGCCAGATGCCAGTCGAAAAAGACAGAAAAATGTCATTTAGGTGTCATTCACCGATCGACCGAGACCAGACAAACACGCACGACACCAAAAACCCAACGCCCAAACAACACAGTGTACAACAAAATCGGGTGGGTTCCAACCAGAGGCGAATATTAGGTTGGCAAAGTAATGACTAAAGCGGAACCATTTCTGTCTGTGTTAGTTTGCATCATAACGAATGTACCACAAACGAGAACAAAGTCTTCGGACAAACACTACAAGTTGGTCATCTTAGGTGAAGACAAAGCTTGTTCCATTGCAAGTTCATTAGTGTCACTCAACCAACAAACTAGCGATACACGCACATTCACTTAATTACCGAACAAACATTCAATTGATTCAACTGTGCAGTGTCGACAGACGTCTACCACTCAGCACGACCGATTGCATTGATGCACTAATGCTGAATAGCAAAACACCAATAAGTGAAACTAATAATAGCCGATTGAGTGTGCTTTGCCAGTTGGTGCAACTGCAGCATGCTGGCCAAGAGCCATTTGTCATAGTTTAACTCTCGAACTTTCCATTAGAGCTCATTTAGTACAGTTTTGGTTCAAACAAACCATGGTTGCAATCAATTGATCATTGAATCGAATTAAGTGAAATGAGCGATGTAAGGGAACACTTACAAGTCCAACCAAAACAAACAGCAATGCTAATGACACCATTTTTGTAGTTTAGGTGTGGTTAGTTGCACGGTACAATCATAAATCAAAAAGCCAATTAATTAGAGCACTTTTGAGTGAGTCCATTTGGATTATGTTTGGTTGTGTCACCTCTGGTCATGGATTAGTCCGAAAGTCAACTTGAGCTCAATGTGAAATGTTTGCCAACGCCATAATCAAAGCCTATTGATGGGTGCTCAACTTGTTGGCAAGTGAAGAACAAAAAGAACAAATTAAGGTGCGTGATGGATCGATCGATTATGAGTGGCCCTTTGGTCATTTCAATGCCATCATAGTGCTACCATTAATCGTAATGACCGCGTCATTAGAGCGAGCACAGCACAAAGACAATACACACTGAGCACTTACTATAGTGCTTGTAAGCAAACTGGTCTGTTTCGTATCATCAGTGCAGTAATGCGCCAACTCGACGGCAACTCAGCTCCGAGCAAAATGATCCGATTGCTATCATCGAACTTAAGTTTGGCTCATAGGGCAGAGGTGGATTGACTCCTTTTCGAATGAAACTTCTCTCGGAGGCATCAATGCAAATGACCATCAGTGGTGGGCCACTGGTGGCAAAACAGGCCGACCAGACCTGTGTGATCTGTCCACCGTGCTCGGAATTTCAGCCAAATCAGCGAAATCGATCGAGTCATTAAGATAATTAAGAATGTTACCGAGTTGCACCGAGTAGCCAAATTAGCGGCAAGATCGGACTAATTCGGTTAGAGGTCGAGAAAATACGATACAATCGAGCGACATAGAATGACATTTCTAGACACATAAATTGGATCAAATGTTTGACATTCCGCTTACCTCGACCACTTCACCTTTCGCCTACCGGATCAGTCCACCGTCACACATCTCGGCCAAGTTTAATGCTCTTTCGATCTGCATGACGCGATCTTTTCCTTCGCAGCACTCGATGCAGCATTTAATTAACCAAGGTTTTATTTATTGAGAGGCATCAGACATCCAGCTATTCAGTGTCCATTTCCACGACAATCTACTCGGTGCTTCGTTTGGGCATTAGCAAACACAATCGACTGTGAATAAAGCTCACTTGATCGTGGCTAAAGCCTTTGTCGTGAAGACGTAATTGCAAATTGGTCATCTCGACACAGCCAAAAGTGATTGAATACTCAGAAACAGACTCGAAGAGATTTTAAGCTCTAATCGGATCGATCGAGGGTGGCAATTAATCGAGTCCAAGTAATCTACTTTTGGCATGTGCTCATCGACAAATATTGTTCGTAACCAATCTCCTTATTAAACCGACTTGTCGTGTAATTGAATTAAACATTTTGATTATTTTCATTGTTTAATTGTGTCGAGCTGCACAAGCAATAACTATAAATCATCAAAGATCGATTGTGGATAAAATCCATAGGAATCAAGTGATCATATTGAGGGTTGGATTGGAACAGACCAATAGGCAAGTGCGCCTCGAAAGTGGTCGTGCCTGAACAAACAGACTCAGCAGACAAAGTTAGCATGCAAACACGAGTGCAGAGTGCGCAAAGGAGAAAACATGTTGCAAAAGTGATCAACGATGCAAAGAGCAAACAAAGCAAAGTGTCGAGATGGGAAAGAGTGCACGATTTGGGTCGTGTGCAGAATCGAGTCCGTTCACACTAACCAGATTGGCCAATCAACGACTTAGACAATCGGCTCAGTGCAACAGCCTATTGTCTAAGCAACGAGTCACAATCATAATCAAATGTCAGGAATATTCGAACGGCGAAATGCTTCACTAAGCAAAGGAGCTTAACTTTGTCGATCAAATAGAGTCAAATTGGGATATGTTAACGACCCAATTAGCAAGATGACTCAGTGAATTACACCCCGACGAACACCTTGAGTTTGCCTGCATGAACATTACTGGCCAGAGGAACTCGTTAATTGGCCTGACCGGAGACTGTCATGTCATTCATCGTTCCATTAACACCTGACACAACAGATCGACAAAACCACCATCGGACTTGACATTGACACATTGAGATAGTGCAACTTGCGGGCGACAGCAGAACGATCACTGATTATCAAAACGAGGCACATCGTCCATACACACGGCAGCCACGGCTCATATGAGTCATTTCACCCGACCATTCCTAGTCGAGTGCATAATCGAGTGCGTTAATGTGCTCTAATAGCGCGCTTTGACACAGTCATTAATAATGTTTGGTCAAGCAAATAAACAAATGGCCACAAGGCCACCTTGGATCAGTAACATCAGCAAAACAATGAACCAGCCTTCAACAGGAAAAGGACTCTAAGAGAATTCTCACATTAATTTTCAAAACGCAAAGTGACTTGAACGCATGATCACTTTATGATCCAACAAACACTTCCTTGCAGTCAAGTCTACTTGAACGCAAGTGAATGCCAAGTAAACTATTTCGTGCAACTTTAAATGAAAAAGTTAGGATATCAACGATTGAAGATAATTTGCACTGCGCTATACAAAAGAAGAGCAACATGTAGATTTTGCATCCGGTCATTTGGTTACAAACAAATCGACACATTCCACTCCGATTGGTCATGGACAAATTATTAATTCGTTTTCATCTCAATGGACCACAATCAGCGAACGAATGCATTCAATTAAACACCACCGTTGGCGTTTGTTGTTTGAGGTCGTTAGATG
Organism: Rhizoglyphus robini; assembly: GCA_023373905.1. Lineage (NCBI taxonomy): Eukaryota > Metazoa > Arthropoda > Arachnida > Sarcoptiformes > Acaridae > Rhizoglyphus > Rhizoglyphus robini. Next base: position 2,353,714 of record JAKIJQ010000001.1, on the reverse strand, counting down.
TGATGTTGGAGTGCAAGTCAGTACAGCAGACAACTCACAGCGTGGACAAACGTGAATAATTGGCACAAGTGTACCACTTTGAATTTTGATTTAGTTCCTACACTGGACTCATTCTAACTGAAACAAGTTCACCGAGAAGGGGGCTAACCCGACTTGGACTGAATCAATTTGAAATGCATTCGCAATCGAATGAGCGAAATGCACCCAAACGAGCCGACACTTCCTCGGCACGAGTGATTGTTGTGGATGTGGACAATTGAGTGCAATGGCACGAGATCACATTCGAGTTGGGCAACTTAAAATCACACAACGAACACTGACAAGATGCTCAGCATCGAGAACGGATGTTGACTGAAACGATCATTGGTCTAATTGAAATTAATTTGCCTTTTGACGTATCCAGACCAGAACTGGCGGGCACTTCCAACAAAGCTCGATTGTCATTCAGTCACCTCGCTCAACAGATGTCTATCATTACATCACACAAATGGATTGGCTGAGATGGGTGACCAACTTGTCGAGGTTGATGCTAGTGGCAGATATCTTCAGCCGATCAAGGGCACTCAATTGAAGCACTTACATTGTGACACTGCGCAATTACAATTGTTGAACATGACAGAAGAAATTGATGCTCTCGATGACAAAGTTGAAAGTTGAAAAGGAAAGTATAGCCCACTGCAAGTTGATATTGTAATTGCTCTGCGAGACAATTTGCTTCACTTTGATGAGGGAGACAATTACTGACTCGCTCCAGTGGGTGATCGATGCAATTGTTGGTCGAATTCGGGATAAAACGAAAACACACCAAAGAAGAGTTCACTCGACGGTGACTTGATTGGCTCGGTCACCTCGGTGTTTTGTGGAAACGTACTATGTTCATCATTGCTACAACTTGCATTCATTCATTGATTCACCGACACTGCTAGGCTATAATAGGCACTCAGTCCACAGAAGAAACTATAGAAAGTCTATCAGAAGATAAGGCCCGAAGAGAGGTTTGCGACAAAACACAACACAAACAAACAAACTGGTAACGAAGGAACATTCAAAGCAAAGCCATGCAATGTAATGCGTTCCGAGAAATGGCAATCAAGTCAAGGTGGTCGTATTTTCTAGCCATTATGGTGGGCCTGTGTTGGTAATTACTGCTGACAGCGATGGAGCCACAATGAGCGTATACCCTTCGGTTGGTGAACGAGAAAGAGATTGCAACCATGAACACACAGACAGTGGTGCATGATAGCAACCAGGGAAGGAATCAAGCCTCAATTAGCATTCTCCGTGGCGAGAGGGTGAATCATAAAAGGAGGCTTTAGTTCAATTCAATGTGAGGTGTACTGGGAGGAAATGCCGGAGATGGCGAGGAAAGTTGAGATGCAGTTGGATTGTCACTGGACACACGAGACAAATTAAGACAGTGAGATGACACTCGGTCGACGACACAGCCACACTACAGGCATGTGAGCCTTGCCTCAGTCACACTGCAGAAAGACACAAACTTCAAGTCGACACAAACTCGCACGACTCAAGACTGGCGACTTGTTTGCGAAGAACAGTTTGCAAACTGAGCGAGGCAGGATTGCCACAGCCAAAGACGGCCGTAGGATTGCCCTCGATTGTTGCTGCAGCCACTTTTGGCTCGCATGCAATGGGCAGATTGGACAAGTGTGATTTATCTCGGACAGGAGAGGAAGGTGAGCCAAGTCCATGCACAAGTGGACGACGTGCTGCCGTCTTCACAGGCAAGGGCACTACACTGCCATTCAGCTTTTCTTCAACTTTGACCTTTTCTTCTCTTTTTTCCCTTGTCGAATTGAGTCTCCGTGTGGCTTGTGACGATGACGATAGTCACTGATTACACTATAGTGAGAATATGACCTGTCCGAGGGTCACTTGGCAGAGAAAAACCAATAAAAGCACTAGAGTACTCTCAGCGGCTCGCCAATAGTAACTTTAAGTACTCCACGAGAATAGAATAAATAAAGAATTTCGATGTCACATGCAAGTCCTACACAGACGGCTTTGATTGGGTCAAAGGAGTTGTGAAAGTTTCTGGTTATCTCGAAAAGATCGGTAATGTGACTGTTCAAATGAGTATGTTGGCGGTTAGACCGGGAGTGGCGTGTGCGCCTCAGCCTATTGTACTCATACGGAGACAGGTAGAAAGTGCACCACGAGGGAGCTAATAATCGAACACATCAACAGACTCATAACGAGCAGAGGCAAACGAACAGTGAGTGGTTGTTGGCACACGCACGCGGTGACCAACTCAACCAAGTTATGCACTCATGGTAAGCGAAAACGGTTGCTTTGTGATATAAAAACTCACTCATGGCAATACCTGTGGATTTGCTTGTATTCAGTCTGGGTGCGGTAGTGGCACAGGTGGACGAACACGTACGCTTCGTGCCGCTCATTGAACGAACCTTCAGAATCGAGCTACCCTTCGCACTGCATAGTGACTTAACTATTTCCTCTGTGAGCAGCTTCTGGAGAGGCTTGTGGTGTGGACAGCTGCGAGAATGACTCCATAACTGGTTTGACATGCACTTGGTGGTTCTTTTGCAAGGCAACCATTGCTTCAAAAGAACAGCCCCTCTAGGCACGCAAATGTCCTTTTGTCAGCGGAATTAGCTCACTGCTGCACACTGTCCAACAATGGGACAAATGGCCAGTCATGCCGGACCATCGAACGGACGTATTGAATTTGCCAGTTGGTTAGTCGAGCTCGCACTTTGCAGTAAATGATGACAGTGGTACGTATTCGCTGGTGTAATTTTCGCCAAAAGGATCACTAATTGACATCGCTAATCTTGTTTGCACATGTCAATCACCTGATTGTAGGTGTCACTATAAATTGACTCTTTGTTTCTGACTCACCTCATCAATTAGCGGCCGTTTAAAGTTTTGCTTGTCGTCTGTCTAGTTATTTCGCAAACTGTTTTAGTCCATTCGATCAATGAGGCAAATGAGTTTGACTTGTCAATTGAGAAAATCTTGTATACTCATTTGTCATTTTGAGCTCAATGCACGATTCTAGTCGGGCAGACTTAGTGAATTGAAATGGCGAAAGATGCAAATCTCGAATCTTAAAATAGTGCAAGTTTGCAATATGTCAACGTTTGCATGGTCATTGAGAAGCAAAAGAATTGTGTTGAAAGAAGATTAATTGAACGATTATGCAGGATTAAGCTGCAAATGTGAGTGCATACTAGCGAGGTTAGCTCAATGGGTGCTAATGGTGCAGTGGAAAGCAAGCAGACAGTGACCATCAATCACGACCGATCACAAGTGGTCCAAATGTGTTATCGCAATTAGTGTCTCTGCACAAATGGTCATCGTCGAGCACTGGTTCAAAAGAAACGTTGCTCAATGTTTCAATCAGAATAGACCCAATGGCAATCTGTTGGTGCACTCTTTGGTGGTAGAAGACAAATCAATTATGATTGCCCGTAGGTCGTGTTGATGCTCTCATATTTTGTCAGTTGGAAGTGTTTCACGCCACTTTGCAATCGACAAGTCGACTGTCAAGACAAATTGAATTTCTAAAAAATGAAGCCAATTGTCAATTGCGCACTGTAAATTCTAAAACTGGCTTTCTACAACATGAAGTGGCGCATTGAAATTAGTTGAAGGATGACTTGAAGAGAAACTCACAGTGGTTTGGCCAAAGAGTTCAATCTGTCCTGAAATGATCTCAATCAACATAGTAAATTTATCGCAATTTGCCACTGTTCCTTTGTTGTCATGTTTGCCAAGCAACCGAAATAGAAGTTTGCTCAGTGAATAATGTCCAAAGCTATTATTTCACCTGGAGACAAACATTTGCCAATGAAAATTTGTTGTGCCGAGCGCGATGCAATATGCAATCCTATTTTGCATAAAACATTCAACTAGCTCATGAAACCATTGATTCGGAACCATTCTTTAATGCAATCACAGGTTCAATACAAATGGCAACTACATTACGGTAATGTGAAGTTTGGTAATTAGAGTCCTTACCTGAACATTGCGCTTGTTTAACGGATAAGATTAAAAGCAATCCAACCAAGAACCGACTTAAGTGTACAGATATACGGATATTCCAAGTCGGAAGGAAGTCTGTTCTGGTTTTTGAAATGTTGCTAGCAGATGCTGATTACGCTTGTCTCGGATACAACCAGGCATTGTTTCAATGTCATCGTGATTATGTGCATTATAAAAGAGCGATATAGAACAACAAAAGCGCCGTAATGGCAAGCCATGGCACTATGCACCGAACACATCGCACACAAGCAATTACCGAGCGTCATTAAGTTCGTCGATCTTGGCGCGACACACCTGAACACTGAGGAATCGGAATAACCAAGAAGTCTTTGGATTGTATTTGAAGGCTAAGTGGAGACTAATTATGCTAATACTTCTCAAGTGAGTAATGACGACCAACAATGGCGGGTTATGCTTTGCCTGCCAAATAGGCTTTTACTATGGATTTGCACATTCAGATGGCCCTCTTCATTATTACCAGTAGAAAACGAGCAAGTAATTGATTTGATCGATTTCTGGATATGGCTCCTGGTAAACTGATCATTAGGCTCACCTGTTTACCCACAACAAAACACAGAGAGGTGATCAAATTAAGCAATTACAGATTAATCAATGAGTCTTTTTGCAGATGCGTTTTACAATTGCAATTGCAATAGCCCAAGGTCAACAAATGGCCACAAGTTTCAGTAAAGTGTCTTGCCGAAAAAGAATCCACAGGGGGCAATTTGTTCATTGGAAATTAATTTATTGGTTTAAAATATAAAATGATTAAAAACAAAGCATTTTTTGGTCATGCTAAACACGAAAGAATATCATGTTAATTTTTCCCACGAATGTTCCTTCATATCTTTTGATCACATTGTAGCCATTGTATCAAGTTGAATAAGTCAACGGAAGCCACATTTAGAGGCAAGAGTAACAATAATAGCATAATTATTAATAACTTATTATTCAATATAATAAATACAACTTGAATGAAGAGATCAAACAGATTCGTAGAGTTTTCGCACTCTTGTCAACAATTCTTTCGATGCATAGTGGTCAGGATAGAGTTTGAGTGATTTCATCGCATATTCAAGACTCAAGTCAAAATTTCCAGAATTTTCTGCCAGCAGAGCAAGATTGTAGTGTGGCTCGTACCTAGGAAAATCAGTTTAATCAATTCGAATCATGATAAAAACTCGAATCATTTACAGGAAAGTGCCCGAATTGACTGCTGATTGGAAGTACGATTTAGCCTGTTGCACATTGACAGTGTTGGCCGATTGCGCTCGGTCTTGGCCCCCTTTGGTCACCTCAAGTACTCCGAGATTATTGTATGCTTCGGCGTGGTCGTTGTTGGAAGTGATTGCAAGTCGGAAGCAGTACAAAGCAAACTGTCTGTCTCCAGAACCTAAAGCCACATGACCAATGTTGTACCAAATGTCTGCAATCATTTCATCTGTCTCGGCAAACATTAAAGCTCTCTCAAAGCAAGTTACCACCATATCATACTGTTGGGCGTAAAAACAACACAAAGCTATGTTGTTGTACATTTCTGCTTTAAAGATACCCATTTGAAGAAGTCGCCGATAGTAACGGAGTGAAATCTCAGGCTGATCGCCATAAAACTCATTCATGGCAATAGAAGCAATCGCTTCGATATCGATGGCGTCATAAGTCAGAATTGACCGAAACAGGCTGATTGATTCGTCCATTTCTCCCATGGTTTCATGAATTCGTGCTGCATAACGAAGCAGTAAAGTTTCATTGGGGTGACGCTCTAGGCCTCTCTTGTAGATGTCAAGTGCGGCCAGTGGTTGGTCTAGTCGAATATAGACTTTGCCCAACCACACGAAAACATCCACAGATACATCGACAAACTGTAATGCTTCTCGAAAGTTTCTCTCTGCATCTCGTAGCAAAGCCAATTTGTAGTAGCACTTGCCTATTTGTGCCTATAAAACTTAGCTTAGTTACAGCTTAGCTTAGTGACCGATGCTAAAATCACTTACCTTCCACCACCAATCTTTGTTTTTAGCCTCAACATTGGCTTTCGAGGCCAGACTGAGTGCCACCCGAACATTGTTTTGGTTGTGGAAGATGTATTCAAACAATGACTTTGAGATGTTGTACATCTTAGCATATTTCTCCACGTTGAGTCGCTCTACGTTGAGGAAAGAACCACCGGATTGTTGAAGAGCCAATAGGGAAGCAGTCCCGACCCGAGCATACATTCCAGACGAGGAAGTCATAGGCCGGGCAGAGTAACCGGTTCGAGGAGCACTTAATGCATTTTCGATGGTGCCATGCTGCATATTGGTGCCTGGTCGGATCATTCCACTGAGGGGCCGTCCAGCCTGTGTCACGGGTCGAATTGCTTGACTTGTTGACTGTCGGGCCAGACTTGTAGCAGCAGTGCGCAAAGTAGTACCAGGCCGAGCAGTTTCAGCTATTCTGTTCTCATCCATTAAGGTTTCGGCAATGCCGTCCTCATCTGTCTCCAAGTCATCTACGTAGGTTTGCTCTGTCAAACAACGCAACTTGAGACACCAAAAAAGCTAACAACAAAGAACACTCAGATAAAACGGTCAATTATAACATACTAACCTGGTTCTGTGGATCATTCTCAATCTCGGCATTACATATCTCAATACACTTGTCGTGTCTCCGCCGGCGATAAAGTGATAAGGCATAGTGCAAAGGATCCATCTGATGAATTAACTTCAAACAATCATAAGTTTTATTTATGTATTTAGTTTGATTAAAGTTTTGTATCACTTATTGCCACTTGAAAGCTATCTAGTTTGGATTCGATGATTTCAGCCACAACAAATGGTAACTATAGAGACCAAACGACAAATTCATTCAAACAATAGAAATCCAGTTTGCTTTCTACAGAGAAATTTGTTTCCAAACGCAAACTACAAAAACTATAAATTAATATCGAAAGACATGCCACAAATCTATGACTTAAAAGCAAAACAACCATACTAAACTTTGATAAAGCATTGTTTTGATTCATTGGCAATGTCCATAGACAATTTCAAATTTTTGCTATTCTGGCAATTGTAAAACACGTGCGACATCTAGTGAATGGCAATGCAATTAAATGGTGCTAGTAGAGCATATTACCAGAGGCCCCACAAAATTTCAATTTTCTGAAAAGTCTTCTGTGAACTTACTTTTTCTCCTTTTTAGTACTTACACTTTTGGCCCTTTTGCTAATCTATCCTGTAAGCCCCCTTCCATCCCCTTTGAACTGCCCTTCACCATATCAAACTGCTACACAGACCACAAATTGAACCACAAAGCTCACCACAAAACAACATAAGATTTTTTACATTTATAAGGCATTATTATCCCAAGCATTTCTATGATTAAGTATAAACACATATACCAGATGAACAGTCTAAGAGTACGCTAGTCACCTTTTCCGTGTTAACGACATAAACCGAGCACAGCGTTAAATTTAATCTGTCAAATCTGTGATATCACTGACAAAAGTGATAATGCGAACACTAATGATGGTACGGCCATTTCAAAGTTTTAATTAGACACAAGTTTATGCACTTGAACAAACAAAGCAGAAGACACGTTGGCCAGGCAAGCAGACCAAAACAAAGTTATTAATGAATGGCACTAGTTAATTAATGAACTAACCATACGGTCACTTAGGATATGTTCCCTTGCTAGTCTAATTGCAGAGGGATAGAGATGGTGCACTCAATTTATGTCTGTTTTGCAACTAGAGCCGCGAACAAACAGAACATGCTGCACCATGGTTAGTTAATTGCCTTCCACTAATTGATTGTCCCTGACAAATTGCGCCAAATTGTGTTTGCTTTTGGCAGATTAATCCTTTGTGCTCAGATGGTTCGTTTGAATGGAACACACTTGCCGACTTGGCCTTACAGGTTGATTGCACCGATCGGCAAAGGCAATGTGCCAGCAAAGAGGCAAACAAGCAGCAATACCGTCCCGATTGGCTTGAGCGCTGTTTGCCCACTCGGCTCTAATTACTAAGCTCGTTACTAGAACACTTTGTCCGTAAAGTGTTTCATGGCGCACGGAGGCACTTGCACTTGCAACTTGCATTTGCCCTTCTGCCTGGTGATGATTTAATCAACAAGCCACTTCATTATGCAAGGAATATTTAAGAAGCTCTCCAAATGGAACATTCTAGAGACTCAGATCTCATGTGCAGCCACATGTGCCTCTATGACAGAAAGAAAGTAATAGGCAAATAGATTCAATTAAATTGCACTTGCCCTTAAATTGTCGCTAAAAGATTTGGCCCTTGCATGCTAGCCTCTACCCACCTATATCCCTGGTATATAGCCCACTTTAGAGTATTTGGTCACCCATTAGTTAGTCATATCATCTGGCTACATACTCCAACCACTTCCTGTCTCACCTTCAAGTGTAATTTGCAATATTGCTGCGCCAAACATTAGCTCTCACAAATCCGCTTAGCAATGAAAAGAGAACGCGTAGAGGTGAGAATCATTTTATTGAATCCATCAAGTCAATTAAGTGATGTGAAGCAATGAAATTTGCGAGGAGAAAACACATGCAGCCATTCCAGAATATATTCAAACTTGGAATGCGCATATCTGATCGGAACTGTAGATTGATTGGTGGAGAAAATTTCCAGTGCAGTCAAGTGATTACTTACACCGTCAATTGGTCGGTAATTAATTGCCTGTTGGTGCAAACAAATAATGAACGTAATAAATAAGAAATAAATACAAAACAAACTCAAGCTAATATAGCCGTACAGAGACAATATGACAAACGTATATTGGGCACAGGGCGGGCCTGGTCTAGCCTACTCCGACCGACAGTCCTTGCAAAAAACAGTGACCTGACAAGGATCAGGATTTCCCCAGAATCAGTGGCACAGTTCACTCGCCCTGCTGCTCATTGCTTCAATATGTACAGGTGAGGTCACAAAAATAGCTCGGAATTTAGTGGTGAGGCTTGAAGTGGTGTGGGTGTCTGTGTGGGGTGGGTGAGGTGGCTGGGGTGTGAGTGATTTACACAAGGTAAGACAACAATAAGCACACAAGTTAGCAGTTGAGTGACTTCATATAAAAATTCAAAGGATTCAAAACATCATAGAAAAGTTACAAAAGATCGGCAAAATGTCTAAAGTGGGTGTGTTGGTGAGTCAATTGGAAAATATTGATAAATTGACATTGACTCGGGGTATTGCTAGCAAACATGGAATAGGCTCACTTATAAGAAGGTTCACCACAGAACAATCACATTCGGTGCGATTTTGGATGATTGGCTTGGTTCTGCCCGATTGAGAACAAACCAATTACAAAAGGAAACTGGACCAACTCAAACAGAAATTGAAGTGCCAAATTGGACAAGTGTTCAATGTTGCTGTCTTCCCAAGGGACTTCACGGGAAGACAGGATTATGATACGGTGATGATCGGTGCGAGTGTAAACAGAGATTAGGCCAAGTGTCAGTGTGTGTGTGTGTGTGTATGTGTGCATTGGTTCGGTTTGGTGTAGTTCGTAATGGCGGTGAGTGGCTCACACATTTGGTGCGGTGCAGTGCTGACGAACAAAAAACGAACTGAGAAGAGAAAGGCACAATCGAAATGAACAAGTGAAACTGCATCCAATGGCAAATGCTGCTTGATGCGAGTGATTGGCGGCAGAGGCAATGTCCGGTCAAATCAAGTAGAAGATGATCTGGTCAAGTGTCATGGTTGAGGTGATCGCGGTCCTGCAAAAAAAAACAATACATTAGCATTCAGTTATTGGCACTGCAATGACGTCGTCTCAATAAGCCATCGCCATAAATTAGTCTAAAATTAGCTCAATGGAAGTACTGCAGATGGCTGTCACAAAGAAGATCACTGGTAAGCGAACTACTACAAGTTCCATTAGTGCAACATAAAATAAACCATAAATTGACTATTGCCAAGGTCTATTGCGATCGGTAAAAGAGCGATGCAGTCGGAACACACAATTGCCTGCAAACAATAACGACACAGTGCCGAGTGGCATCTCAATTAAAGTTTAATAAGTACACTCACAATGAGTGCTTCTATTGAATGAATAATCAAATTATTATTGGTCACATAAAGATATACAAATTGAACTAATGGAAACGTTCGCCGTGGACATATCAAAAGGATCAGAATGTAAACATTCATTCAATGGCGCCAATGTCTAGTGAAATTAAAAACAAAAAAGTGCTTCCAGCAGAGAGCAACCGATCTGTCCATGGAGGCACAGGGGACGAACAGCAATCAGTTCGACAACTAATTCAATTAGTTGCTATCGAGTTGATTCAGAGAGTACACACAGCCGGAAATGAAGAGAAGTACGAGATTATGGTGCACATTCAACTCAACTCGACCCGAGACAGGGCTAGTGCGAATCACGCAGACCGACCATCGGGCCAGTCCTTGAAGATCACTCTATGTACACTGTACACTCTGTCACCGTCCAGTAGCAGTGAAGCACTCCAAAAAGCTTCTTGGTAATTCGATCTGGGAGCCACTTCAGGCATACAAGTGGCATCAGTTACCTAATTTGCATATCGCACCATCGCACGCCAACACTTCGATTCTAGATTAAGGTTTAGCCAATCAATATCCAATATATTACATTCAGACAACAAACCAAGTACTTTCACAAATTGGTAATTCTCTTATATTACCATCACAATGCCTCATTGCATTTAATCACAATGACGAACAATTTGAGAGACAATCTTATAAAAACAAATTGAGTAAATGCTTACAGAAGTTCGAGATAAGGCAATTGGACTGTTTGGTAGGTTACCGCAATTGGTAGGTGTTGCCTATTGCAGGTTGGAAAATATTTGGCTAACGATTGCACTAGATTGCTCTACCCAATCAAACAACAAACAGTAAAGACATATTCACCACTCATTGCATTCAGTGTTATTCGTGTTGGTCAAGAACTCGGGCATGAATCATGCGGCATGCAAAACAGCATTGGTTATGATGGAAAGCAACCCAAAGATTTCAATTGCCTGCCAACAGAGTCACACAAATCTAGAAATCGGTTGCTTGTCTGTTCGTATGTGGGTCTGTAGTTAATCCCTGTTCGCGAAGAAGATGCAATAATCGACAGTTATAGAAGAAATTCAAATTCAAAAGCAATTGAAAGGAAGCACTTTTTCGGGAATCTATAGACTCTCGAATAGCTATTAGATCTAAAGGAATTGAGGCAAGAGAAGTTCTGCCAGTTCGGTGGTGTGCCTTGTCGGTAAATTAAATCGACTGCGCCAATTGAAATGATTACCCTGGCCATACCATTCACACAATCACAGACTGCATGCACTGTCTGTCTGTGTCACAGACTGATAGACTGACTCAGTTTAGGCAAAGTACTTGCAAATGGAGAAATGCACGATTCAACGTTTCGATATGAACGATAATTGCTTTGAATTATAGATGAAAGTGGCAAAGTGAACGAAACCATCAACCATGTCATAACTAAGCAACCCTTTGGGAAGGGTTCTTTTCTAATCCGGCAGGGCATATCATCTGTCTAATTCGCACTGCAAATGTGAACGCCTTGGCAAAGCGATTAGCCTAACTACAAAGTGGCCAAATCAAATTCGGTGCAGACAAAGCGCAACTGTCAGCTCGACTCAGTCTCAGTTTCGGTGGTGTCGAGTCGATGGCACCAATCGAGCCACCTTTGCACCGACACCTCAACAGTCATGCGCACCGATTGTATCCGATTGCAAATGGATCGCATTGCAATGCAGTCAAACAAGGCAATTTAAATAATAAAAAATAAACAGACCGACTCATATCGGCAATTTATTATGCATATTCACAGTGATCCGCTCGTTACCAGTCGGCCTGAGTGAAGTGAATCAATTATTTATGTTGCCGGATAGGTCCGAAATGAACAAATGCGAGCGAGAAGACCGAAATAGTTTGGTGAGTGCACCGATGAAACGATGCCCAAGTGGAAACATGAGATCTTCTGCATGGAGCTGCATCTGAATCACAGTTCGAGTGGCACTATCCTCGACCGAGGGTCATCAATTATAGATTGATTCAATTAAGCACAAACCAATTGGACAAGAATGAGAAATCATCGACATCACCGTCTTTGCGCATTATCTGCCAACTGTACTTTAGGCTGGACAGTTGGAAAACAATTCTCCGAATAAGCAAGTGATCTACAAATGTTGGATAAAGTTACAATCACAAAGTCAAATGCACCAAGATAGCATTAAAAATTGATAATATACAAGCAGACCAGAGAAGACTTAGCACAACTAACCCACTGAAGCAATGAGCGACTCACTAGGGACAGTCTAAATTGATCAGCAAGGAGCCGTTCATACAAAGGTCACCGATAAGGTGACCTTTCATTTGAAATGAACAGGTTGGTTAAATTAAGGTTAAGGTTGGGAATGGGTTGAAGTAATGTGCGTGCAGTAGAGACAAATCACATAGACAAAGGCCGTAATGCAACTCGCATTAGCCAGAGGGAAGGCACAAAGGCAATACATACATGAATATGGCAAGTTGGCAAATTGAGCCACATCATCAGCTTGTTTGCATCCATGTTGGAGTCGATTCAACGAGATTTTGCGTAATGATTAGCGAGCAGACGGAATGGCATTGCATGAATAATAAACACAAAGTAGTTCTGTCCCATTCGATGCCGATTTCATTAGAGGTGGCCGTGTCTGGTTGGCCGGTTGTCTTCCCTGTCTATATTCGGCTAATGATGATTGTTATAGCGTTATGGCAATGTAATTTCCATGACCATTACTGCAGAAGCGTCTGTGCAACCGTCCTCCAAAATTAACGGCAAATGTAAGCGAGCGAGAGAAGAGAGAGACAAAGCGAGCGAAACCAATTTAGCCCAGAAGAAGGCTCGTGGTGAAGTTCGGCTCACCGTGATTAGGTACTTGATTGTGTCCGCATTATGCCCAATGGAAATTACCACAGTGGTCAGACGGTAGTTTCTCGGTTGTTCGCATTGAATATGTCTGCAATGGACAAATAAAAGAAATTATGTGTTAGACAACCAACTCGACACAGAGCCAAATGCTGTGCAGTGCAGTACACTTTCCCTTTGAAATGGTTGTAAGCAAATGATCAATGCAAATCATCACCAAACCAATTAACATAAACTTATCGTTAGACACAACACTCGTCACCACTTATCAGTTCAAAACAGAACTACAAATATCGAATCGAATTTGTACCTAACCCAATTGGAATAGTTAACATACTCTAATTGGACATAAATATAGAATCAAGTGTTTATTGCGAGGAGAGTCACACTCATACAGTGACTGACCGAACCTTGAAACGATGCAACCTGCCAACAAAATTGTCAAGAAAGTTATCAAAAACGCGAAAAAGGCCAAATTCAAGGGATGCAAAAAGACCCCAATCAAGTCAAATCCCAAGTCGAATCCCAAGGAAGCAAAGATCAAAATCAAGTCCAGCAAAGGTGCAGTACTGGGCAAGAACAACATTCCTGAAGAGTTGGGCACAACGGCAGCCATTGCGCCTGAAGACTATGAACACATTTACAACGTGGAAAGGGCCAAACTTGACCCTCAGTACATGGGCAAAGTCAAACAGAACATTGCTGTCGGAGTTGGTCTGGGCGCTGCTGCAATCAAAGAAGCTCCAGAGAATATACCAAATAAAGCGACAGTTCCAGATGATTGTGAACAACTTCAAAACGCCAAAAAGGATATAATTAACGAAGTAAATATCGATAAAGTTCCAGCAAAGGCAAGCGCACTACCGAACAAGGAACCTGTCAAGAATGCCCCACAATTTAACCCGAACGAGAAAGTGGCCACAATCGCTATCGCGCCGACAGACTATGTGCAAATCTTTAACGCCAAGAACGGACCCAAAGGTCCCATACCAAACCAGTTAGAACTAAAAAAGGCAGTTAACGACAATGTGGAGAATAAGAAAGCGAACTGAGCCAGTAGAGCAACCCGTCTGCCAACAAAACAAACCAATAAAGTAATCACTTTGCCTGCATTAACCATTGAGTACTTCGTCGATTGATGATTTCGCCGTGATTTATGCAAATTGGCCCATTTTGCATAGAGAGCCAAATTAAAAGAATTGAATTGTGCAATTACGGCTGTGCTTAAATAAACAAACGCAGTGATCAACTCAAATCTAGCATGCCATTATGAGCACTTTCACAAATTAAACTGTTCAAGTTATGAGGTGTTGGCCATGGCCAGAAGTGCACAAATTTGTTTAAACGCTCAAAAGGCAAACAAACTTCACAGTGAAAGGCCTTTGCGGTGGACAATCACACCAATACTTGTTGGATACTCAGTTCAGTGAGACACTTGTCAGTGATGATAAACAGTGACTAATGGCGGCAGTGCCAAAACACTCGTTAGTGACCAAAGAGTGACAGATGAGCGCATCACTGAAGCAGAGGACAAATTGGCGTGGTTGGATGACCAAATTATCGTGTCATCTCGAGTTGACAATTGGCACAATCATCAATCTATAATTTGATTAAGGCACATTGGCCCAGTGTAGGCATGCACTGCCAGAAAAACTCTAAATATAGCCCAAACAAAGTCAACTGCCTTGTTTGTGCCATCCACTGCAAACATTCCTCTGGACGAGATACCAGGCACCGACACATCGGCAGCTTCCAAAGTGAATGAACTTTGCTTAACCTAACAGAAAAATTCATATAAAGACTATACCTCGTGGCCATTCCAATAGAATCACTTGTGGATTTGACCTTTCCATTAGTGGCATTAGTGACCACTTCTTATAAGTTAATACTTACAATGTGGACAACAACAAACCAAGTTAATTTACTAAGAATAAGATTATAATTAAAACAAATACAACCAAAAGCTGTCCAATTAAGCCAATGATCAACACGACATTTCAAAGAAGACTAAGTCGGTCCACAAATTGTACACTGGTCAAATGGGCCAATCAAACAAAATTGGGTGCACATATCTTGCAATAAACTTTGGTAGAAATCGAATGCAAAATGCACAAACCAATGAGAACACAGTTTTTCTTTGAACTAGACTGGAAGTTCGTGTACGAACATTTCATGTGAAAGTCTTAAGTGGCTTTCTGAATTTGAAGGCATTTTGATAGGAGAACAAGTAAATCCGAGAAGTTGCAAATCTCATCAACAAGCATTTATAAGTAGACACCAAACAAGAAAGCCACAAGAGCAACGATAATTAGCCCAAACCACATTCCTTGATAATTGACTTTGATTTGTCCATGGAAATAAGACATTGAGAAACTTTAACTTTAATAAATCCTTAAGTGTGTAGAAGCCAAATGAATCGATTTAAATTGATACGCTGACACAGAGGAGGCATTAGTGCCAGCAAAGCAGTAATTCGAGCAAAATCAGTGGACTGCAATAGTGAGAATTGAACCGGGGGTACGACGCTGGTGGTGCGAGTCTTTGTTTGCAGTAGCAAATGCAAGCATAGAGAATGAACGCAATGCGATAACTGACATCACGTCATGAACCGAGTCCAACTGTGTCATCGAGACTGTTGGTAAACTTGACAGACACACAGTGAGCCATTCAATGAATCGGTAGAGCCTTAGATTATTATCGAGCCTGTTGTCCTACTATAAATCCACTTGGCCACAAAGTTGCAATCAGCAGAGCACATTTATTTGTCAGCAAACTTTGAGCCAAAGCAAATGACATGAAAATATTTGCTCATGCAGATTAGCTGGTGATGGAGATGCGAAAGCAATGTGGTGAGTGGTGCCAAATGGATCACTTGAGCGCTCGGTGGGCGATGCACGAGTGTTTGATGGTTGCATTTGCAGTAGGCCACAGCCTGTGTGACATGCGAGTGGCCACTGGCCACTATCCACCGAGATGAAACCCAGACAATGTTCAAACAGAGCACTTGAGCTGGTCTAGATAGTGAGCCAACAATACATGGCAAGAATTTTGCTTACACAAACAAACCACCACTCAATTATTATGTAAAAGGTCGCGCTGCAAATACAAACAACTGCACATTGGAAAAGATCACTTACGGGTTAGTGTGGCTGCCAAGTCGTGCTGACCCAGACAGATAGCCAACTCTTGTGCTGACATTCCCTGGTGGTCCTTCACATCTAAGGTAGCTCCTCGAATCACCAACATGGTGCAAATGTTGCGATGGCCCAGAAGCACTGCTTTGTGCAAAGCCGTGTGGCCTTGTTCCCGGTCAGTAAGGTCGAGCATGTCGGGTGTGAACGCATTCAACAGAAAAGAGACTGCATTCTCATGACCGTTCAGTACCGCGTGATGCAATGCGGACATGCCTTCGGGCGAAATATGTGGTTAGTCGCAAACGGGACTTGGTCAGGTGCAGGGTTCACCTTTTTCGTCGGCCATCATCAGGTTCACACCTTGATGGTGAAGTTGCTTTAACAGCGAAACGTCCCCATTCTGGGCAGCAACCATCAGTTGATCTTGAAGAATGTATGACTGAGGTTGCTTTTGCCCTCGGCGAGGACTTCTCGGTGGAGACTCGATTGAGTACGAAGGAGAAGGCAGTGGAGACAAGCCGATAGAGCCATTGTGGTTCGGAAATTTAGCACCCAATTCGGTATTCACTGTCAACGAGTTGGGCTTGCAGTCGAACTCGCTTAACTGACCTGTCAGGTTCGTGAGGTGATGAATCTTGGTTGGGGACAAGCTCGGGTTTAGTGCCTTCGAATAAAGACTTGCGCCGTTCATCTGAGGCAAGATGGGTTGGTCACTAGTGGTGCTAATGGGAAGACTGGTCACTGACGGGTTATCACTGGGTTGATCACTGTCCGATGCCGCACATTGCTGACTTCCTTGGTCAGTCTCGTCAGCAGTAGAGCTATTCGGGCCAACCCCAAAGTCAGCAATTACTTCCTCGGAAGTCAACAGATCAAGTTCATCTTTCTCTTCGAACTGAGGATCGAGAATGTATAAGTCCTCGTTGCAGATGTCCACTACATAATGAAGATGTTCTTGGGCACGGTCAATACGGAAGAATCGTTCTGCCGTGCAAGCTGAGAAGGAACTGGTATTAAAACTGAGTGAGAGCAAACATAACTTACAGTCAACGAAGCACCAATCGTTCGAGACAAACTTGCTAGATACCGAAGAAGAAGACACGTAAGCGGGCGAGTTGAAACTGGTCGAAGGTAAAGAAATGTTTGTTGGTGACACCTTGCTGGGGCTGGTCGCAGTAGAACTGCTCTGTGAATTTATGTTGCCCAATCCCTGACTGGATGTGCAATCCGACGCACCCACTACGAAGAGACCTTTCTCCTTCATGAGATCATTAATTCTGGTCCGCACATGGATAAGCTCGAGGTTCTGTTCGATTGTGATTGTTCCCAACAAAGTGGCTACAGATAAAAATAATCGGTAAAATAGCCATTTAAGCAAAGAACAGCTTACATATTTCTTTCAGACGGTCCTTGTCGTAGTGGTACGTCTCGTAATCCACTAGATTCAGTTTGCGAACTTTCAGAGTGATTTTCTCCAAAGTAGGCCTGGCGGAAAAAGAACATTCGATCAGAAAATAAAGTAAAGAACCATAATAGATGCAGAAGAAGAAAACTGTGTGGATATTTTGCAAAATAATTAAATTCTAGACAATTCTAATGAGATGATAATACACCGATGAACGACCCGCTAATCCACTTGAATGAATTATTTATCATTGGTTATCATTAGGCTCACTTCAACAAGCTAATCAGTGCCATTTCATTGTACAGAATTGAAATTCTAATCTAATTATATCTAATTAAACTTGAGCCACCAGAGGCAGTAGACAAAGCAAGACAATGGCATCATTACGGCAAGGCCCAATTAGCATTTTAATCAACAAATCAGACAGTGACGTAGACGACAGCACAGTCCATCTGTACATCCTTGGTTGGAATCCCTCTCCATGGATCCAATGGCTCCCTCCAAAAAGTCTAATTAAAATATCTCAGTCAGCACTCACGCACGCACGCACTCGTCTTGAGCTCGATTAGAGGCAAAGCTGGCAAGACAAAAGTCGGTCAGACAGTGGGGCATTAATTATGAAGACTTACTCTAATCTGGTCGATCTGTCTAATCATTGGCACTATTACCACTGGTGCTGCCATTACCGCAACCCATTACCGAACTCGGTCTGCTTTGCTTGCCCGAGATCTAATCAGATGGAGTCTTTATTAGACTTGAAATGCGGTAAATAATTTAAAGTGCTACCTCAATGTTGAACTCATTAATTAATCGAATAAGTTCCATTTGTGTGACACACGTCATATGCCAGTCCAAGTGAGCCCTTTCAACGCCGAAAGCAAGTGACAGTAATATAACTGTTATATTTCGCTATTTGGCATATTTACGCAAGTAAAACTTTCGGCTAGTCTCCGCCCACATACTTTGCTACATGCTACTTCCCCGCTTTACTATCCTAGCCAGCCCGAGGTAAACAGTGGAGCTCAGAGTGGCATGTGATGACTCGTTCACATAGATCGGGATGGCGCACTTTCCGAGTGAAGCACTGCAGACTAATCAAAGTTTTATAAATTATTTCAATTTGGAAAGTTACATTTCCATTTATAATATATTGCACACACACACACAGCATCGGTAATCCTAATTTGACAAAGCAAATGCCTGCAAAGTTTGCCGTTTACTATTAGTCAATACTAAATTCAAATCGATTCGATTACAAATTCTACATACAAGTCGTACTGAGAAGCTTACATTTGAATAATAGATTAATAGATTAAAGTGCACTTTAAATCAACATTGACTGTTGCATTAATTATTCATTGACACTGCAGAGACATTAAGCATAATTAAAAACTAGCAGAATTAGGAAGTGGACAAGTGGCACACAATACTAACAAGCAAATCACCAGCAGTACTAATGGACTAATGGAGCCCATGGAGACTATTGGTGGGCAAATGGGCATTATGTCAATGATATCTTTGAGAAAAGGCAGTAGTGGAGTGGGCAATGTTTCCTTCATGAGACCAATTATGTAAATGTAGCTCGCGCCAGTGTCCCAAACAAACAAGCGTAGCAATTCGAGTTGTTCTAGTGATAGGTCAATGCACCTTGGTGGGCCACACCGCACACACCACCGGAAAAAACGGAGCAAAACTAATTGGCCCAATTGCGACGAACAAACCAAGGCAATCAAGTGTACAACTCGACACATCGGCCCAACCGAGCACAACTCAAGTGCACTATTTGGAGCAGTGTTTCGTGGAGTGAGTATCTGCAGCAGTCAATTGGTCTAAAGCCACTGGTAATGAGTTTGTCTGTGTGCCTTGCATGTCTCATTTCACAGCTGATTAAACTGACCTGTGCGATAAGTGAGAAAGTAAATATATCGACTACAGGCTCTGGTGAGGTAGCTGAGAGATTACAAAGCATACATATACTGACACTATGGACACGGCAAATCACTTGGCCAACTCCGTTATCGGTGAAACCAAACAGAGCACTACCGCCTAATTGCCGAGAAAAGAATTATAATCGAATGCTGCTGGCAGGCAAAATCATTTCGGTAATTGCAATTGAATTAAAACAATATTGCACTCAATACAGTCTCCAAATGACTCATTCCATCAACAGTACAACTGCACTGCCAACAAACAAAGTGCGCTCAGACAGTGAAAATACGTTCAATTGGTGAGAAGGTTTCGGCGATTGAAACGGCGGAGAGAACCAACACCGACACCAACACCAACACTTGCTCAAAAAAGTCAGTGCAACACCCTCAATGGTAAAAGATCCAAGTGAGGCAATTTCATAATGATAATTATAATTAATAGTGAGCACTGGCCAGACAAAGTTGGACTGAATGAGTGTTGGCACAAGAGAGAATTGTTAATATACGTAAATAAATCGATAAATAATTGAGTGCCACTGCGAGAAGAGAGAACAGATTGCACAGTGCACAGTCGGCTAGTCAGGCTATGCTTCCTGTTGGTGAATGCCTTCCATTCAGTGATGATCTCACAGGATTGAGATAAATAATTTACACCAGATAAATACAAAATAGAAAGCATGCAAAGGAATGCAATTTCAATAGAGACACACACGCACACGCACAAGCCGCTGCGAGAGCATCGTTGGGCGCACATGTTATGCAATCAAATGGCAATTCTCTTGAGTGATACGAGCACAGCGGCTCATGTGCTTCTGCCGAGCATTATTTCCAGTGCAATCATCAATGGCATTGCAATGAATGCGTTCTCGTTCTTTGGCGGCTCATCCCGAGCTCACAGTCTCGAGCCTCTCATATTCGGCTCATCTCTATTGACTATTTATTATTTATGAATATTCGCCTCATGTATCTCGACACCGAATTAGAAAGCCCCTCTGTGTTGAGTTCTCATGCACGTTCGCTAAAGTGAAATCGCTAAAAGGGTTATGTCACTATTTGACTATCTGCGTCTATTTGACAATTTGTAAGTGTTTGTTTGTCTGTTGTCTGTGCATGGAACGAGCAAACGGCAAAAGAGCCTCGAGTTGGTTAATTAAAGCGACAAACGTCCACCTAATCAATGACATAAAAAAGGAGAGGACAAGCACAGGTTGACAATACAAACTCCCTTAAGACATATCGGCGTGCAATGCATTGACAGCACTTCACTAAATAATGGCCGAGTAGCGAGGCAATACATTGTACTCGATTGGGTCCAATTAAATTAGCGACAAACAGAGAACAACATTTGCATGCAACAAATCACAGGGCACAAAGACAATTAGACAAATTGAATCGAGTCGGTTAATTAATAGGACATGCAACAATTCAAAGGTACAAGCATACATACAATAAAACACCAACAGAGTTAAAGAAAATCGCGCTCTAAGCCTAACGGAAACAGGGAAAAATAAATCAAACTATGTACATTTTAATGAGAAATGCCGAATTAGGCTTTTTGATTCAATTAAATTCATTCAATTTGGCATTTTCCAACAAATTGTAAAAACGCGAGCACATGCACTCGCAGGCACTGTGTATCTAAATTTGGAATTTGCAAAGATGTATCCAAACATAGCACATTGTAGCCTAAAGAATTTCTCATGTACTGTTCTATTAATAGAAGAGAAAAGCTCAATTGGCCTCGCGCTCTAGATTATCGATTAGGATTATAGAAACAATGTAAGTGAAAGAACTCACATTTGTCGATGCTGAGTAGTGCTCTTGGTCTTGGCAATCAGGTTCGCCTTGTTGCGCAGTTCGAGGTGAATCAAAGAAGGCAATAGACGACAAGGTTCGCCGTCCACTTGCATTGGAATCGTTCGGGAGGTGACAATCTTCGCACTTTGACATTGTGCAATGCAGGTACCATGACCACCAGCTTGAAGCAAGGGCTACACAAAAGAGAAAAAAGAATAGATAAATCAATAAACCAGCAGACATGCTATGAACAGTAACTATGGCAAACGATACAGCCGAACAATAAAAGCAAATCAATCTAATAGAAAGAAAGCTTTGAGGCAAAAGCCACCTTTACGACTTTTGTTAGTTGAGTCAGTAATCGCCTAGCCAATGTGCTTGAGTGCTGCTAGTTGAATATTAAAGGACAATGACAACAATTAAAATCGCAAATTTTCATCAGAAAGAATATGGTCACATGTAATGAAAGACAGGATTAATTACTGACAAACCAAAGCAGGCCATTGAACAATTGAAGAAAACAGTTTAATCATTCGCTGTTCGGGCCGTCAAACACAGCTCGTTCATTGCACCAATAGATATGGATGTCAAAATTGAGGTATTTCCGAGAAAGCTGCTAATAGAAAATCGCGCAAGGCACAGAATTTCAATTAAAATGTCATATTGGCAGAACGCGTTAGTGTCACCACTTAATGCAATCAAGAAGTGTCAAACTAAAGTCCGTCAATTGAGCAAAATTGAAAGCTTCCAGGTTGCCAAAAAACTGCAAAGCGACAAGAACAAGGCAATAAAAAGTCAAAAATGTCAAACGGAATCGAATTCAATTAACGATCAAAGGAGCAATGCGGCATTAAATGGCAATAAAGTAACATTCCATCCAGGTCGTCTCGATGTGTTCAATGCAAATGAAATGAAGCAAGCCCAAATGTCCACTTGACAGGCACTCCAACTGCAAACCATAATTATAACTATAACGGCCAGGTATATACACATGTTTGAATGCACTAATTGACACTGACAAGTGGCTAGTTCCATTCAATGAGAGCTGAGAATAAAGATAGACTCGAAATGTGGCCAATGCGACTCGGAGAAGCAAATTGGCAGGCCGTGTGTCCCACTAATTGCAATTCAGTTCAATAGATGCATTAAGCACGAATAGCTACTAGGTTGTCGATATTGTGCGTTCATTCATTCATCATGATAGGGACAAGCGAGATTAGAATGAAGCAAAAAAGACGTAATGCGCCACCAGACAACAATCGGAACTGAGCTAATCAATCTGGCAATGAAGGCCAATGATGGCTGATAGATCCGCTTGGTGGTGATTGCAAGTATATAA
Organism: Rhizoglyphus robini; assembly: GCA_023373905.1. NCBI lineage: Eukaryota > Metazoa > Arthropoda > Arachnida > Sarcoptiformes > Acaridae > Rhizoglyphus > Rhizoglyphus robini. Next base: position 2,331,182 of record JAKIJQ010000001.1, on the reverse strand, counting down.
GCTGTATAGATGTTCGATGGCAAACCATTTTTGTACTATGCCACGCTAAAATAGGCCAAGAATAGATGAGATGAGTTCACGAGCAAATTGGCAGAGCAGACGTTACTTTAGTGATTGCACTCGGTTATCGAGATAAAGAGCTAACAAGAGATCCCACTGCTCAGTGCAATACAATTACCAGATTGTAAAAGGCAATTGGCCCGTATCTGTGTGAAATATGTGTTCGGGCTTGTTCGTTGAAGCTCGGTCTGCTAAACGTCAATCGTAGGACGACCATTTTCGTTCAGTTTGGCACAGATATGTGTTCGAAGTGATCTCATTGCGACATCATCAGCACTAATTACACAAACCCAGGAAAGTCATCGAGCAATAGCAAACATAAGCCCCAAGAATTAATAACACCGAGACCACTCTCAAAGGAGTAATTCTCGAGATTCGATTCGAAGTGAATTAAGAAATTGCTCTGTGCAAAGTGCAAAACAATCTGCAAGTGTTGGCCGAGCCACAGAACTGCTGTTCCACTGCTGTATTGCGAGTGCGAGATTTGCTCATTGCCAATTGAGAAAGATAGAGCCTTCAAGTCAAAAATAAAATCGAGTCAAGTGCATAGCTCGGAATAATAATTTAATTTACTTGCTTGATATTAGATAATTAATTAAATAAATACATTATATAAGTTGGCCAAATGCAGATAGATAGATAGATAGATAATGGCAATAGGCCAGTACCTCAACTGTTGGTTGCATTAAGAAATTAAATTGTTATTAACTCGTCTGTCGTGATATGGCAAAGAGTGCAAACAACCCTGAAATTAAGCAGCAAATGAGATTAATTCAATTAGACTTCGATCGCGGGTCAGCGCTGTGCAAATGAATTATAAATGGCCGCAACCGATGCTCCATCGAGGAAAACTACATTAGAATGGATCATATGGCTAGCTCCAAGTCCATAACGCGTAAGGTGCCCTTCAGCTAGGCATGCACCACTCGAATAGCTCTCGGTGCGACCCAATCAACGAGAGATAAGTTATCAGCGGGCAGGAGAACCATTGGTGGCCAGTGAGATAGACAGACAGGAATTCAATTTAGATCAAATCAAATCGTCAGCATTTTCGCAAATTCAAAGCCAACCAACATGAAGAATTCGCTGAGGCGCCACTAGAGACCGATGAGAGATGAAATTGGGCTGTACTGAGAGGAATATTCCCAGCCGAATGGAATAGAGTCAAATTGAAAATTGATTAAATTAAGCTCACTAGTCACTGGCGAGGCAATCAAAGTGGTCCACTGATCAGCTGTAGAGACAATATAAGTGAACTTGGAACACGGAAAGGACATTTGTGCCACCATTAGACATTAGACAGACACTCCACCCTGATTGGCTCATCTGTCCTCGGCGACTGCCAGTTCGAGCCACACTGAATCGAGCCTCAATTTTGTTAAGTATCATTGTGGCAACTCAAAGGTTGCATAAGAGAATGAACAGAATAAACAGGCCATACTTTGAATGATCACTCACGACTTGTGTCATGGATCATAATTAGACAGTGCACACATCAGATTGCACAAACACACACAGGACCATAACCACGGGCCAGCACCAACCTGGTCTGCTTAATGACACCGAATTGCACACGGCAAAATGCCATCACCTAGAATCTCATCTCCAAACCCTCAAATCGAATCAATCGCACAGACACGAACAAACGTAGTTTTCAGTACGAACTGTTCAAGGATAAATTGTTTTCAATTCAATGTGTCAAACAGACAAATGAGAAGAAAACTTTAACTACAAACATCGTACAGAGAAACTCAAATGAAACAAAAACAAAGTCAAGCAAGAGAGAGAGAGAGAGAGAGAGAGAACCAATAGAAAGGAAGCACAAGCAAACAAAGTGGGAAGGAGCAATGACAGTCCTAATCCCCAAAGCATCTCACCGACAATAAACAACCAACGGAGGTAACCTAGTGAACCAAGCAGAGTGGGCATGCTGGCCAGTCTAAAGCAAATGCAACGCGACATTGGCACAAGTGAACTCACACCGGATAGAAGTCCGCCACCGTGCCCAGTGAACAACTGACCACTGCACCGTTAACAAGATATGTAACCCGCACTTGTGGCCGAATGCGTTGGTGGTTTGCCCTCATGTGGCTCAATGGCAACCCAACAACCAACAACGGAAAGAGAAAACTTTCTTCTGTGCACGTATACTAGAGCGTCATCAAATATTCAAATCAAACCAAGTTAGGGCAATATTCGAAATGCCAAGTGCCTTTCAACACACCAAGCAGGACAATAGCGTCGGGTGAAACACGATACAAATAGAACACAAAACAATGCTCACTCAAGACACATGCATGGAAACAGACATTTATGACACAGACACACACACCCACGCACCGCCCCAATGACAATTGTAGCCATTCTTAAGTGCATTCAGAAAACTTTGACACTTTACACGAGGTAAGCGCTGTCCGGTTATTCGAATAATCAAGGTTATTGGTGCAAGTTAGTGCCGGTGGGTACAAACTGAATTGCAAATCGAAGCAAATCAGAAAGTGATTACGGAACAGCGAGAGAAAGGTTTAGGTACACTTTCAACCAAATTGGCGGCCACCAAGTGGAACAAAATCGAAATTGCAATGTGAGCCCACTGCTAATGTGCCTTTTGCAAACTCATTACGTGTGCATGTAAAGCGATCAGCACTAAATCAAGGTAGTACTCAGTTGCCTTATCGTGTTGGCTCAATTCCTCTCTGCCCAGTCGCTGGTGTGGTGCCTTTGTGCACTTTCGGTTTGCAAATAATTCAATCAGACAGAGGAGACAAATCGAATAGAGAGATTAGAAAGACAGCCAAATGGAATCGAATTGAATAATAAATCAAAGCGGCAATAAATCATTCTTCCTTTGCCTCTCCATTAGCCCAGATGGAAATTAGATATTTATGCAAATTGCACTTTAAAGCGAGTCGCTGTCTAATTCAATCAGCAAACTTTCCATATTTCACTGTTTCACCTCGTTTCATCGTTTCATCATCACCAACTGAGCCAAAAGAGCGGACAAATTGAATTACTGCCCGCCGATGGATTGACACAAACATGGTCCTAATCAGCAGTTCTCGATCGGGCCAGCATTGATTTCACTTATGAGTAGTCTGCTAAGGCAATCACCGATCACATGCCAAGTGTAGCAAGTCCCGGCAATGACGTATCAGTACAATCTGACAAACACACCGAGGCCTAATGAACGATACGTACGAAAAGAACCAAGTGGCAATCGAGATGAAAACAAGACGGCACAAAGTGCATTATTGAATCACTTCTCGGTACGATCCATTACACTTGCCAAATTATTAGTATCGCTTTAAAGTAGCTCAGTAGTAGCACATGTCAAGGTCATGGCTAATGTACCTCGGTGCCAGGGATAGAAGCAAAAGTGACAAGTGCAAAAAAAAAACTTTGCTCTGCTTTGGTGTATATCTCAGTAAAGCCACTAATGGTTGGCTACGCTTCAAAACAAACAAACGAACTGCATTGAGAGTAAACAAGCGTCAAATTGCGCACTTACCAGTTGATATGTGGTTAGTCCGATCACTTCGATCATTCCATCGTGGGTGCTTTGTGGGTTGGAGGAGGATTGTGCCCATGGTCTAGTGCCACCGCTGTAACTGCAAAGGAATACAAAGGTTACCAAATGGGCAATCAGTTGAGATGAACACGAGTTCGGTATCATTAACACAGTACAAATGTTTACCCATTAACATGCCACCTTGCCTAAGGCATATTGAACTGTAAATTGACCAGTGACACAGTGCCAAGTACTAATCGGCAACTGCTCGGCAGTATTGAGCGACAGCTGACTAAACCCATTATGTGACCATCAATTGGTGAATAATTTATGAACAAACAGCACAAGTCAAGTCAACAAACACTGTTTGTTCAGAAACATTCTTCAACAGCAAACTGCCCCACCATAGCAGCCAGTGATGAATGCAAATAGAGCATATTGCTTATTTACCGAACCAATTCGCTATTGGACACACCAAGGGCAACTTTGCAATTTAATCTAAGTGCCACTGGCAAAGTTGGCCGACAGTCGATATCTGAATTATTTAGTGGCAAACTGGTCAGTGACAGTAATTGTGCACAAGTGCCTACAACTTGTTTGTGTTTCGTCCGAACCAGATGTGTGCCACAATGATAAACTGTTAAATAGTATAAACGAAGCTGGTATTAAATCAACAAATGTCGATCACGACTGATTGAATATCGATATATATAATCCGCCTTTAAATTGATTCTCTCAAGCATAGCAACTGCATCTCATCTCTATTTGTCCAAAGTTTGGTTGGATTCCAAACAGTGCGACGAGTCATGCTAATTTGGGTAACATTGTAAAACCAACCCACTCGTGGGAACAATGCCACGATGATCATGCCAGTTCAAACTTACCTGGGTATGTTGAGAAATAGCACTGAGTGCACCTTGAGCTCTCTGAGCCGCCAGGTGTAATCGATGCCATCGCATTCCAAGTTCACAAAGTTGCAAAGATCTTTCCACTTGCGCTGCAATAAGTCTTTTCCACCTGCCTGGCCATAGAACATTCGATTGCGTAATCGCGAGTTGAATCGTTCAGGGTGCGCTTCTCGGGCCTCGTGAAAACTAAGCGCGATGTGTGCATCTACTCCTATCGAGAAGTAGTTATTTACAACATTTAGAGGCAAGTCTGGCTTGGCCCCTTTCGATTCATCCGGAATTATGGGCACACTTGAGTTACGTTCCACCCGCAAGTTCCATCGATCCAACTGGACCACCTCGCCTTCCTGGATGTTGCACAGAATTTTGGAAACGGGTTCGTCGGTATAGCTTCCACCCCAATTTAAAGAACGAGCGAGGTCATTGCCTGTGCCAAGGGGCAAAACGGAGATCGGTGGTGGTGGCTGAATGCCTATCTCGTCAATAGTAGAAAGCACCCAGCCAGCTGTGCCATCTCCACCACAGGCTAGTATCCTGAGATTATGCACTTTCTTGTAAAGATCGAGGCCGAGTCTAGGACCGCCTTGTGATAAATCGAACACTTGTCGTGGATTAAGATGCCATTGAAACTTTTGCATCAGTTTGGCGCCTTGATTGCCGCCACTCTTTGGATTGATAAACACCAGTAAAGGCTTGAGATTGGCCGACGGAATTGGCTTGATGGCAAAACTTCGGTGAACGTTATGTAAGAAGTGAGATGTAATATTCTGGTGAGGAAAAGTGTGTTGGCCATCTTTGCCGTCCGCGGAGAGAAGACCGGAGGTGAGACTAGAAGCAGAAACGGTGGCGTGACTGTGCCGACGGTAGTGCCGACGACCAGGTCCCGAGTTGGCAGAGTTCGAGTAGAGGTCAGTTTGATTGTGCTTGTTGTAGAAGTGTCCGAAGTGGTGCACTGGGTGGCCATGATGCGCATGAAACGATATGCCGTTGTGCTGTTGGCCAAGGTGCTGTTGCAACGACACCAAAGACGACTCTGTCGTATTCTCTGACTGCGCTTGTTGAAGGCTTAGAATCACAGATGAGGGAGAACCCGAACACGAAGAACCTAGTGAGGCGAGAGTTGTGCTCGAGGCTGTGGTGCTGCTCACAGAACAGTTCTCAGTGCTACAGGCGAGTGCAGTTGCCACATTGAGCGTGGCACTTGTGCCTGAATGATTGACCGCGGTCGGTGGCGTGCTGCTGCTACTCGACTGGTCCTTGTTCTTCGAACGTCGCTTCGACGACAATCGTTTGTTGCGAGGTGTTCGACGAATCGATGATTTGAACGAACCCTATAAAAAAAGAAATACTTTAATAAAACTTGCAGGTACTGATGACATATTCGGACAGGCACACAAACATATTCCATCACTAAACAATTTCCTGTGTAGACAAACAAATGACCTTTTGCCGGAGAGACAAATCGAGCAACCGAGCGAGCAAAAGAAAGGAATGCGCAAACAAATGACAAACCAACAAACAAGACAACGAGAGAAGATTATTAATTAAGATCAGACAGTTTGGTGACCGACAATGAATCGAAATAAACGAAGATAGATTTGCCAATTCGGTGGCAATGCTGGCAAGACTACCAATCGATTGGTACTCGGTTCGACAGTACAACCCATTGCGATCCTAATGCCATACAACTAGTCATTGATTAATTGATCAAGACAAAAAGAACCACGACATCAATCGAGGCCAACACAATTAATTGGTCTTCGGTCGGATCCGCGTCCGCGGACGATTCATTCAGAACGTGCCAAAACAATTCGCCCGTGCATTGTCCTAGACCATCGATTTGTCTCGGTGCATTCGCTTTGGGTTTCGAGACTAAATTGAGTAAACTCAAAGAAAGGGAGGAAGAGCAAATAAATTAGTAAAGACAAGCACAATAAGACAGACATAAATCGAATCAAAGGTTATAAATAATAATAATTGTATGATGGCACAGGCAGGTGGGAGAGAAGGCCCTGTACAAAGTCGACAAGTCACTGGCTCGGAAATAATCAGCGGGAAAAGAATGCAAATTATGCATCAATCTCGAGAATAGAGCAATCAACTGGCATTGGTTGTGCTGCTGCTGCCAGGCTAGGACATGCATTGCTCGCTAATGAGCAGAGAATGATTGAATCGCTTAATTGAACCGAACAGATTGATGACAGTGCAACCAAATGGTGTTTGAATCAAACTACCCAGCAAGACCTGCCACACCAGACACGACATAATACAAGCTGACAAACTTGTTCGCAATTGACCAAGTGAACACAACAACTTTCATCTCAATTGGACAATGAGGCCACATTCCAAACAATGCGCAAGTCCATTACTGTAATGCATCCATACCTCGGCATACATTTCGTCTACAGACCAATTATTGTAGAAAATTCCGAGTTGAATCATTTTAATAATAAATCGAGTTAATTCAAAGGCTGAATTGAAATAAAACAAGCACACTGATCAAATGAATTCGAAAAAATATCAACAACAATTAGCAGAATTAAGCATTCGTTAAAACTATCATTAATAATCAACCAATGGAGACAAACAATTGCCACTCGGGTGAGCTAATCTGAGCAAATAATCAAACTCAAATAAATCGATAAATCAATTTGAAGATTTGCACCATACTAAGCAATATACTTTAGTGGGCTGGGTGTAAATGTATTTGATTGGATTGTTTGAGAGAAAATTGTTTCTCATACAAATGACGAGACAATGATTGTAGTTGAGCGATCGATTAAGAGACAATAGTAGACCAACAGTTGGGCATCCATTCACCTTGGGAGGCTTTCACTGCTCTTGCCACAAGCCTAGCAGACGATAGAACAAACTAGAGTACTGAGGGTGGTGAAAAGTTTTCGAGTGACCTTACAAACACTCAACCAAACGTGAAATGAAGAGAAAATGTTTGAACTCCATAAGAATAGAACTTTAGAGTGCAATTCAATTTGTTAGTTCCACTTTGAGATGGTTCGCTCACACTGAGCCAATAACTCGTTAAGCATTTAAAGCGCAGACCAACCAACAACCATTAACAGGCCAAACGGTTAGACTACCACCGAGGAGAGGAGGCTTGTGACAATCGCTGTTTGGTGCCTTCAAGACAAGTCTGTCTCGGCAAACGGAAAACCAATTAGTAGCGCCTTCTGCGACCGAATGTCGTTGTCAAATTGAATCAAAATAGACAGGACAAATGGAAAAAGCACCGAGTTTCACTGTGTAAGCATCGACAACTAATTTAATTGCCTCAATATGGGTTACTGTGTGAGCAAACGGCAAATTATCGTGTCGCAGCGAGTGGCCAGTCTGACCAGTGGCATTGTCACCGTAGTCAATGTCACCAATAATAGCAATAAATATCGACCAGAATGTGTTTAAAGCAGAGCACACAGCCAAAAATAGGTGCAGCTGCACAAAACAAACGAAAAAGTTTGTAAAACTTTCATGTACTCATCACCACTGGGGAAAGGCAAAGAAAATGCATTGCAGAGAAGTTGCTTCTGTAGGGTAACTGCGAGTCTCTCAAGTGAATATATATATATATATATGACAAATATGAACGATTGAGCAAAGTAAACTACAACTGACGAGAGCCGACCGGCATAAATGAATATGCTAGATTGGCTGCCCTTTAGTGTTGATGCACTTCTGTGGGGATAAACTGCTAATTCGATTTGGACAAATCGATTCTTTCAGACTGCTTCTATTAAGATACAGTATGACGTTGGACTGGTCAATAGAATTGTCACCAGCTGACTAGTTATATACTCGTGGTGTGCTTAATATGTTTAATGTGCTTAATACAGTCAAGTCGAGTCGATTGAATAAACTCAGAGTTGAGTGAACGGACCAAGTGGCCTTAACATGACTCACAATGTGAGCTCACCAACTAAAGACTTTTCAAGGTTATGCTCAATGCGTCTAGTGACTCTAGTCGACAATTAAGAGACAGCCAGTCAATTTCACCAGGAGAAGTCAAGGAGATGGTGAGTGGGAGGCAAACGACAAAGCAAAGTGCAAGGCGAGACTAAGAATGCAAGTGTGCTTTCAAAAGCATTTGCTGGCCAATAATTTGATTTTCCATCTAAGCTAGGCTTGGACTTGGCACCGATTATGTTACAAAACAAGTGTCATATTTCGAGAGTAGTGCTAATTGAGTGTGAGTCACCAAACGAGCAAAAACGAACGTTTCGACCAATTGCATTCTAAGCGAAGTCTAAGGCAGAACAAGTCGGGTAAGGCCCATTGGCAGTGCAACTTTTTCAACCGAATAGCATGATATGGCAATGAAGTAATCAGTGACCGTGCAGAGGTAGATAATTGAGAGAAAGTCTATTTGCAGTAAACAGTAAGACACTCATTAGGCCCAATGGTTAATGCACAAATGAATGGTCTAAATGCACAAATGAATGGTCTAAATGCACAAATGCTAATGGATAACAATTATCTCACTAATGATTGAGTCTCTCGCCAATTAATCAAGGGCTCATCAGACCCAATGGGACTCACCTTTCGAGGCAATTTGACAATCCACGTAGGGGGCACCACAATCTGCGCGTAGTTACCAAAATCACAGGCCTCTCCGAGCAACTGTTCGGTATAGCACTGGCCTTTGTTGTGATATGCCGCTTTGCACCACGAACAACTGATGGCCACAATTTCCTGTGAATGGATTGATTAACTTTGAGCAATGATGCAATGCTTATCGGTTGGCTTGCTCAATTGCAATGGCAATCAAGTTCGACCAACTGATCACAAGGGACTCACTTTGTTGCCGCCGAAGGATAGTTTCGACTGGAACGACTTGCCACAAGCTTTACAACGACCTTTCTCGTGTCGACGATGGACCCAATGATGCTTCACCAGAGGTTGCTGAAACGATTAAACAATTCGGTCAGTTAGCGTTTGAAAATGACTCGCGAGCACTGAAACGATAGGTTAGGCTAATTTATTGAGACAAAGCTAAGTATACATTGTACATAGTGAAAACTCTCCATCTGATCATTCGGTGTACACGCTTTGGAAGAAGAAAACAACAGTGCCACACCATTCCAATAGCAACAACACCTGCTAGTAGTTTAGTTTAGTGCACTGTCAATTTGTCAGCACACAGCAGAATCGATTGGCAAGGCAATCTGCAATAATTTATTTCAATTGGAGCCAATTTGCTTAGAGGCACAAACCAACTTGGATTCTAAGTAGACCATTGCTGAGACAATTTGTGCAGAAGTTACAAGTTTAAATTGTGCCTTTGTAATAGACAGTCAAACAGCGGAGCAAGACCAGCAACTGAGAGACATTCAGTGTCAACTGCAGTTGAGAAGCGATCAACCAAACAGGACACAGAAGCAAACATTTCTCAGGGCGAGTTAATATTAAGCAGACTTCCCCGACAGTCTGGACAAAGGCGCTAAGGTGAAGGCAATAATAAAGACGAAAATATTGAATCGAATCTAATAAGAAACGACTCGTACTGACTTGATTTGTTGCCAAAGCACTTTGATTTTCTGTCCTATCTAGGCACTTCATTTTGCGATTGGAGACAATCTATTGACACAAAGCCAAAGGTTAAATTAGAAATTACTGACGACATTGCAAGTCATTAGTGCCGAGATCACTAGATCACTTCATATTATGCGAAACAACATTCTAAACACAAACAGTCCAGGATAATTGCATTAATTCGGTTAACTTTGAAACTAATTAGATTAGCGCTCATTGCGGCAGAGCATTTTATTGCCAATAGTAATGCCAACAATTTATTTTTTGAATTTACTCTTACTGCTACCAAGTGATCAATTGACACGTTGTAAAGTGATAATTAGAGAAGTGTGTGTTCGTTGGGTTGTTTCTAATTTGCAAATCGAATTACGAAATTGTGGAGCATTTATGTAACCCTTAAAATGTGTTCAACTCACAGTTCGGTTGTACATGATGAACGGGTCAGACTCTGTCAGTGGCAATGCCAAAAAGACCAACTCACCCACTAAAAGCAACGATGCGCGACCTCCACAAAGATCGACCTCTTCGAGCAAGACTGGCAAGGAATCTAGCAAGTCAAGCAAAACAGGCAAAGAACGAGCCCCGTCCTCGCACCAGCTAAGCAGCAATGCGGACGACATCTCGACCATGTTGGACAACACGGCCAGTCGGTCTCGATCGGGAAGCAGCACCAACCGAAGTCAAGTGAAATCGTCACCCAGCCAGGGCAAGCAGGCCAAGGCTAGAGAACGATCAAGCAGCAGCAGCAGTGGCAGTCGCAGCCGACAAAAGCGAAAGGTCAAAACAGTGATGGCGCAGATCGTGAAACAAGTGCGTCGAGGCAAACGCACTCCCAACAAGTCGAGCAAGGTCACTGGCCCACCAAAGTCAAAGTCTTCCAGTTCGGGGAAAGTGGTCAAATCGAGTCGTTCGAGTTCGAGTAGCCGGAACCAAGGTCGCAAGAAGAAAACCTCTCGCAGCCTACAGCAGTTGCACGTTCTGGAAAAGTCAGTTTTCCGGTCTCGACTGGAGTGCCAACATACCAGCACCGACCCGATGCCGTACCATTGGGTTCAATCCGAGTTGAGCAAATCAAAAGGGAAAAGTAGTCCCAGTGAGATGGAAAGAAACCACTCGGAAAGCTCACTGGTGGGTAAGTCGATCATCTACCGCGATGACATCGATTTGGCAAAGGGCATCAAGTCAGGCACCAAGTCAGAGTCCACAGGCAGTAACCAAATGGAGAAGTCTGATAAGGAAAGCCTCGATCCAGAACTAGAGTGTCTTTCGATGGATGCCCTCCGAGACGAGATTTCCCACTGCGAGGCCAACGACATCTTCGAACCAGGGCCTGATGACTAGGGATGTCGGTGTAGACAATAACGAGCCCCCATAAAAGTCTTTTAATAAACAGACTGTCTGTTAACATTTGTGCTATGAAAAGCAATCAAACCAATAACAGTTATCTGCTTACTGCTCCTATCTCAGCGTCACTCATTACTGTGTGAAAACACCACCATAGACAATCACCATTAGTGGATCACGAGATTGTACTGCAAAGAACAGGCAATCAAGACATTAATCTGTTCTGTACGAAGCAGCTCTAAAACTGCTAACTGTAGACCTCGTACTGTACAACAACATAACATTTAAATTAAAAAATGCAATTGCAGTCATAATGAGCCTCTGACCAAGCAAACAAACAGAATATCGCTCTATTTATGGAAATGTGCATCACTATAAAGTGGTCGAAAATCAGTGCCCAGTCAAATGACCATGTGACCAGCACAAGAAGAATGCTTGAAGTGAAGCGAGTAAAGACACCTGAGAGGAAACACTAGTCAGCACATCTTATCACTCGACCAAACACTTGCGGTTAAGTTCGCTTGTGATAATGTGGAATCATGAACTATGACGATCGAAGCATTGTTTTGTTTTGTAATTGCTTCATTACTGTCCGTCCGTCTCTTCACGTTCATATCGTCAACAAGCAATACATTCGAGTGCACAGATTATGTTCTGTTATGGGATGGCGGGTGGCTTCACAAAGTTCGGTTCCACACAAAATTGTCAGAGCTCAAGTGAGTGCCACAAAGATACACCCGATTGAGACAATATGGGAGATAGCATTGGGCAAGTGACTTGGTTCCATCAGTAATTGCATTTCTATTCGAGTCCAATTTGCAGTAATACATTCCTTGACGTACACTGTGCCAAGATAGCGACCGGCAAACTGAGAAGCAATAATTTGTGTTCACTTTGATTGCAAACAAACACAATAAATGCAAATGATTCAGTCCAGTCCACAGTCTCGCTTGTGAGTGACACTTCAGTCAGTAACCAGTCAGTCTTTGAAGAACAATATTCAAAGGTTAAATAGTGCCAAGTTTTCTATGATGGTTCGATCAGTTCAACTAATTCTGTTGGCCAACTGCAAGGCAATTATTCTGATCGGGTAAACAATTTGCAGTGAGCTGTGCAAATAGTCGTTAACTATGTAAATTTTTGGCGAGTCAATACTGATTTAGAGTGCAAATGCACAATCTCAGCGACGAGACAATGCAGATACCTTGTTTCTAGACAATTTTTGATCAATTTCGAGTGATTAAATTATCAATTAACCTCAAAAGCAAGTATTGCCTTGATACACAGTTAATTACTCGGGACTAGACCAAGAACAAGTGAGTTGTTGGAATTGTCTAGGAAGACATATCTAGTAGCCAATAGAGTGGTGTGGTACTTGCCCATCGCCAAATTGGGTTATAAAAGTGTAGAACAGACCTAATCTCACTGAGATGAATTGAGCTGTAAACCCGGAAAAGCGAGCTTCGAATGGCAATGGAGTGGTTGAATTAGAGAAATACTGTAGAATGCTTATGCCTTGGTAGAGTCATTAATGGTAATTGTAAAAAACGAGTCAGAAATAGATCAAGTAGCACAAAAGAACAAAACACACTGATCAATGCATCAGCCCATGGCGGAGTAATTGATTTATTCCAGTGCTAATATTGTGCCATTACGATTCGCTCACTGCCAACTTCCAGTCAAGGCAGTAGAATGAAATTTCCGCTTCCGTAAACAAAGCAAGCATGCTGCTTTCCTCTGTGCCGGTCTGGCTCAATGACGAAAGGAAACTGTCGATTGAAACGATGCATTCTACTGAGACAGGTCTAAGTGCTGCTGAATGTCAGCTAATAGAGCAATATTCAAACAGACAAATGGCTAACAAGTCAGAAAAGCTCAGACAATCAAGTACGTTCCGGATTTAATTCGAGTACAGTCTTGAACCTAGGAAATGACCAGTGAAGTGGACTACTACCAAAATATATTTTAGCGCTTGCAGCCTCAAGACAAAAGGCACGATGGGACAAGGACAATAGCAAATAAGTCCTGAGCGACAATGGAAAGGGCAAGTGGATTGAGTGACTCACCTCGCGGTATTGTCGAACGCCATCCTTGAAAGTTGGTTTGCAGTGGATTTTCAGTTTGTCGATTAGAATGCTGATGCAGCCAGTGTGAGCAGTCACTTTACAAGCAGGACAGCACAAACGTGGTCCGGTTTTCTGTGGAGACATTGGGTTCGATTAGGGTACAATAGAAAACGCAAATGCCACTGCGGTGGACTAATCGACGCATATCGATTGCGATCGACTAATGACAGTCAGTCACACAAATGAACCAAGCAAGCAACTTACCGAACACTCACGCTCTCCAACGTAGCACAGATCACTGCCGGAAGTACTGGTCGAGACCCAGAGATGGTCCGCAATAATTGCTGATTCCTGTGAGGTAACGATAACGGTAATTAATAACTAGACAAAGTGCACCAAAGTAGATGACAAATAGATGCGATAAGGACAGAACCATCAATCTATGGTGGTCCATTACTGGTAAATCAATCGATACTAAACATGCACACACGACTGTCCTTTATTTACTAGCTTCTTGTCTTCTACGTCAAGGTAAATGGAGCAAACATTGTTGAAGTACCTAAATTTGACAGTGATTTACACAGTCAATTGGCAGTCACATTGGCAACAGTCCTCTCTCAGAAATGAAATGCAACTTTTATGAATGCACCATGCACTGTACAACTCGATCGATGACACTTACCGTCCAGTCAGGAGCACTTCGAAGTACACGTGTTTCGCCATTCTCAGCCTGAATTTTGATTTCACCTTGAATAGTTTTTCTGTAAAGACACAAAAGACACAAGTCAATTAGTGAAAGACATTAATTAATTTAATTAATTTAGTCCAATTAGTGCGATCTAATGCACTAGTGTAAAGCAGAGCAAACTGTAAGTGCTCTGTCTGTAGTCAACTAAATAATAGTCAGACCTATTCAGCAATGGCTTGCTCTCGTATGCGGAGGCCGAGGAGACACTATTGGAACGCGTCAAGTGCTGAGGACGCCTTATGGCACGACGTCTTTGGTGCGAGTCCCATTTGTATGAGTAAACCATTCATTCGCTTTGTGATGACTCCGAGAGGCAGTAAGAGGTGATTGAAGGGTGTAGAGTATCCACACTATCACAGACTGGGCCAATTAACACTTGTACACACAAAGACGCCCAGTGGGCCCAACAAAGAGTGGAATAAAGACTGGGCCCGAATGAAAATGCACAGCGAGTACACTGGAGAGAGGCACATTCACTTGGTTCACAGACCAGAATGGACCAACAAAAGGCATTTGCAGTTGAGCGAATGTCGCAACCAGGACCGATCGGACAGAACGGAGCTGTCTGTGGTGGCGTCAGTTCGATCATGGAAAGTTTGAAAGGCAAACTGTCACTGGCAGCAGTAATTAGAATTATAATGCACTGATAGTGCACCCGATCAGTCCAACACAAACAATCGGTCCAATTGATAAGTGCCAGTGACCAGACAGGACATCGCCGATATTGATTGAGGTGACAAAACAACACCAACAATGTTGCACGCACAGTGGAAAACAGTGCTGGTAGGCGTGTAGGTCAAGGTGCGCTCTTCCACACCAAAAGGTTACCACCGAACAAATGTGCCTCGAACAGATCAGGCAGCAGAGAACAGCAAAGCTGGCGCATCGAGTGAGCCGATGAGCGCACAATGCAAACACCAGTGCGACTCCTTACCAGCGACGTGTGTCGTCGAGTAGAAGCAAGCGGCAATGCTTCTTGACAACCGTAGATTGTGGTAACGTCGACGGTTGATACTTTCACAGTCATCACAGTGTCATAGCGATGACGATGAAACAATGCAATAGACACGATAATGTCACTCTGGCACTAGCACACAGCTAATTGGACCAAAACAAACGTGGTTCGCAGTAAACGAGAGGTACGGTATGACTTGGTGCAGAGATGCACAATGTCACAGTAGGTCGGTGCGGCTGAGTCACTCCCATGGATGAAACAAACCGACGAGTGGCTGACGCGATTTCCTATTAATCCCTCGAGTGACATTGCTGCTCGGAATGGTGTCACCGCCGCAGACGGACGATAAGACTGCACCGACGGTGAATGCAGCAATTGGACCACCGCAAACTTGGCTCCGAATCTTCGCCGATTAAGTTTACAGAACTGCGGTTGGTCTGGAAACCACTAATGACCCGACTGGGAGCAAGGAGCCCACTTTTCAACACAACCAATAGCACTTGACGATCACGAATTGAGGAGCGAACTAATGACAATCGTGCAAAACACGAGACATTCGATCGCTAATTAGCACTGCAAATATTGACCAACACAAGCCAAAGTGACACAAGACGAGCACCATTCTCGGCCAAGACACAAATACAAGTGGGCTAGCTGAAGAGACACATCGATTGTCCATCGGTGATTGCAACAGATCGGCCCACTGGTCGTTGCTTGCCACATCGGAATCGATCATCTTTGGGGAAAGCAATCTACCTGGGTCGAGCTGGTTCCAAGCGATAAATAAATAATGTCTCGAACAACATGTATTAATAATTGTGCCATTAATACCTCACTAATGATGATCTCACATGAAACTCGACAATAACACAGACACAGGATATGTGACACCACACGTCATAAGTGCCGCACCGTTCCCAACAGATCATGTACCGGATATCTACGAAATGTGCGATCTGCCGCAAAGGGATGAGACCAATGAGATACAAGAGATACAGTGTATTCTCAGTATATTCTCCGTACACTTCGAGTGTGCAAGTCACACGGCCACCGTTCTTATAATGAATGCAAGCACGAATGACACTGTGCCGAGCAACGGTGCTTTGCATTGCTTGGCCAACTGTGAATTGACACTGGTGCACTGTTTCGCTATTCATTGTGTCATTGCAAGTGTGGCTTGTGTTTGCACTGAAATATTCATAAAGCAAGTCAATCGATTGGTGACACAGAAGACGCTGACAAAGTTCAATGAAACCAACTGCACCGAACACCTATGCTCCACCAGCTATGAGCCACAAAAGTGGCAATCTCTCGAGAATCTAACAAGAGATAAAGCCTTACGGAAACCAGAAACAAGCGTAGAGTTCTACTGTTCTCAGCTAATTTGGTAGTCATGGCCAAGTGGCGTAACGATTCACGCACCCACGGTGCTAACATAGGCCGATGCAAATGGCAATACATCGGCGACAATTAGAGATGAGACAATGGACTCATTATGATGCAGTGCACAGTACCTGTCACCAATGAGCCAGTGACGTATCGATTGCCAGTGCCAGTGGCCGGTGGTGGCAACTTCCGATGTATTGCATCGATCCAACTCAACCAAAACAGTGCACACAATATGGCGGGCTCCAAGTGGCAAAATGACAACTTTGACAAATTGAGGCTCGCACGGGCCTCAATAATCGAGCAGTGATGGGCACAGTTCAATTGGCAGGGACTATAGTCTCGGTCGACCACTCAAACCACCGTCTGCATGTCAAATAACTGTCAATTAGAGTCGAAAGTCGACCGAGACAAGTGAACTAAGCTAACACACATGCTTATTCTGAGGAGAATACAAACTGAGTCCATGAAGTCAATGAAGACACTCAAATGCAGTTGTCATTGGCATTGTATCATGAGATTAAGATTAGACTTCGGCGAGATAACTAATTTACTGGACAAAGTGCCGCTGCAAACTCACTGTCACTGGCATCTGGCCACTCTGTTATATTGTCCGTGTCATTATACTAAGACAGCAGAGACTACGATAGAGACCAAGAAAATATCATGAATTCAATTGATAGGATTTTATTTATCCTGTCTAGTACGCCGCCCAAAATAGATAAACAGCCAAAAAAGATGTAAAAATGTTTGATCGAGTCAGAAGAGTTTTTAGAAGAAAACCTTTTATAGCAAATTCAGGTCCAGTACGTCCATAAGTAGCCACAAGTGGCCAGTGGCAGTCTACTGCCTCGATTTAAAAGAACAGTACAAAGAAGGAAAGTGTGCTAGCGCAACTGAAGGTACATTCAACGGACAAGTGACAGGACTCATTAATCCCGATTTGACAGTGCCACACTGCCTCCACATTCAAGGTAAGCTTCCCTTTGGTGGACCAGCCGAGCATCGACGGACCAACGGATCGTATATAGCAATGGCTCCACCTGGGCACAACAACCAAACGAACAACTAAGCCAACAGCGAAACTGTTTGTAATGTTGCGACCACAAAAGAACCAAACTTTGTGCAGCGAGGAACAAAGAATGCAACCACAAGGTGAGTGAGCAATGAGTGAAATAGCAAGCCTAACGGTCCAATCACCTACATAACAGTATGTTGGCCCACCAGGTCAGTGGTGCAAACTTTCCGACATGGCAACACTCAAAGTGATCGGAAAAGTACCAAAGAAACAGATCGACTTTGACATCGATAGTGGCAAATCAAATGACAAAGTACTCGGACCAATGCTTGGACAGTAATCAGTTTTCAATCATGCCCAAGCAGTGGCCGAAACTCGATCAATCCATCGACCGTCTAATGCATGCAAATTGTGGCATTATTTTAAATTCCCTATCGACAACATGCAATTTGGCCAAGGAGAACGGCTCGCATGGAGGACTATCCTCGGTGACACTACAATAGTGGTCACCTTCATTAGACGGATGAAGAAAACCCGAGCCAGGCACTGCCATGTATCACGTTACCATTAGGACTCGGTCAGACCCAAAATAATCAAAATGGCATTAAGGCAATTTTATTAAATTCTATATAGAAAGTGTTTCGCTCGACAGGAACGTTGCCTCAGTGAAGCATTACCTCTGCGGACCTGCCAATTACCAAACCGAGCTGGCACACGAATGACTCAAGTGAAACCAAATCGGCCAAAGCATTGTGGCAGTGATTGAGTACTCATTGCTCGTTGGAAAGCCTGGAGCCATTGGTTTGCTTGGAAATTTCTAATGGTCAGTGTACAGTGTACACTTCTTCTGTCGACGTATGAGATAGTAAAAAGATCGAATTACAGTGAGACAAGACAAGTGCCACCTTGTGATTGATCCAGAGTGGTCATCACGAGGTGCATGCAGAATGAATGTCTATGCATGGGCCTGCTTGCATTTATTGTGGATTTAATGCAAATAATTGAAACACAAGTGCTCATTAAAGCACTAATGACGCCGAAAAACAAACAATGCAAATCATGCAGATGGCAGAGCAATCAAACTGAATTCGAAGCACAATTAATCACAGTAAAGTGGACCGTGGTCAGTGCAGTGAAGCAGCCAAACACGCAATTGCCTCAGTGGCTTAATGCAATGGCATTATCTTGTGGTAATCCATTATAATCGCACTCGTGGTCATTAATATTGGTTCTCATTGTGCTGGTGTCATTATTCATTTGGCCCGACAGTAGCACAGACGAGAGCCACTCGAGAGATGCCACTCTGGCCATGATTTATAGAGCCCAAATGGATCACTGGGACATTATGTAAGCAGCAATAATTGCCGCATCGCCACACAGCAACACACAACTAAGGGCAATTATCAGTGGAGAATAGTGCACAAATGTCACAGATGATTTAGTGAAATGGCTTATCAGATGAGACCAACAAACGTAACGATAATCTTAACAGCGCCCCTTACGAAGAGTAATGACACTGCATGCGGCAGTACATGACAGAACCAATTGAAATGACTTCACTCAGTCCGTGGCACGCTGGGGTGGATGCATGCATAAATGGGCCTAGCCGAACATCGAAATAGGACACTCTAATGAAGATATATCACACACATTGTTGGCATTGCACTTGGCCAGATTAGGTGAGACCAAGGTAGAAAGACAATAATAAACAAACACATTGTGCCCCGATTCGCACAAATTGACTTTAAAGTTGCCGCTCAGATAGCAGAACAAACAATTAAATGACAATCGAATGGAGCACGTACGAACAGTTAACTTGATGCAACTGGCAGACTAATGAAAACGAATGACCCACTAATGGAAGTGACCAGCTAAGACTGTCACCAGGCAAGTGAACCAACCAGTCCCTGCACCACAGACACTGCCCTGTGGCCCATCAAAATGATTTGGTATTCCAAGCACAAACAACCAGTCACTCACTCGACAGTTGCCTGTCCACTTGTTTTAAACAAGAACACACAACACACCGAAAAGGACATTTACCAATTTGAACAACTCACTTCAAAACAAAGTGTTAGAGGTTTGAGAAGTTTCAGCTTGAGTCAATCAAGCAGACTATTTCTATGAAACATTCTATGGAAACATAGGCCAAACATTGAAAATGTTTGAAAATGTTTAATGAATGCTTGTGAGCCAGACAAGCAGAGAAAGTCGTTCATTTGTACCAAGCGCGATATTTTCCGGTATTTCCTTGCCCTATAACATGCCTCATGCCAATGCCCCTAGAAACCATTGAAGCAGACGTTGTGGAAAAATAACTGACAATAAAAAAAATGGATTGGCAAAAGAAAAGATCCATAAGGCAAATCATTATTAAGAAAAACTGACAACACATTACAAGTTGAAATTAGCTAATTAATGTAAAGTGAAAGCTACTTTTGCAAGACCAAAACATTGGCTTTTGAGATGAGACTCACTGTCGAATGCAGTTGGTGTACTAATCCTATTATATGAAATATTTAAATTCAATTAATTAATTGGCACTAATTGAAATATTGTCCAGAATGAGTAATAAGTAGATAGACAAAAGAGACAGGGCAGAGTCAACGATGTGGCATTGCAAAGTTTAATTACGATAATAGGCTTGTCTTCTTAGCTGGCCAAATCGGGAGATGCAACCAAAGTGGAACAGAGTAGCACAAAGGCCATTGCCGTGCAGGTAATGCCGCCATTGATGTGCACTACGCAATGGACAAGACAATCCAAATTGGACCAATCGGTCCGAAACTCTACAGATTGACCATAATTTGTCCTCTTGTACTGTTGTGGATGTTGGAAAGGTGATACCACAAAATTGGACACCCGGTCAGCGGATATCTCGAGTAAAACCAGTGCACTCAACTAACAACTCAACGCCCCAAGTGTTTAGCAATAAAAGTTAGCTAATAGATAACGAAATTATCGACTGTATGCCTGGTGATGGCAGTTGGCCAAACAGAGTTGAAGCAAACTTGGTGGAGCAACGAGTTCAATTGAGTAAATCGATTGGTCGGTGGTCAGTGACAGTGTGTGGCCATTGCAATAAGCCATTAGAGCAGCACACAAATAAGTTCACTTACAAGGAGAATGCATTGTCGGTGGAGTCGTCGGTGATGCAACACAACTTGCCACAAATTCGGTTCAGACTTGTGCCGACCATCGATTCATACAAATTGCCGATAACAACCGGTCGCTGTTGTAGGAGTGCCTTGTTTTCTCTCATTCATGAGCTTCAGTGATGATCACTCGGTGACAAAGGTAAAGCGGTGCTTTCACATGGACAAATTGACTCACAAGTTAACTGTCGAACTGAGGTAGAGATGCAATCATGGTAGTGATAGGCGATGGTGGCAACCGTCAGCTTGAGTAGAGGAACTCTTAGAGGTGCTCGTGTTTGTGGTTGGTATGGTGGCCAGTGATGCAGATCATAAACGATGCTTACATCCACTGACTGGAATGACTGACTAATAGTGAGCCACTTCGGCACTAGGCTTTCCGAACCCAAGTCGATCACCCAAGACGTCACCAAGACAAGGTGACAATTTGAGAAGTGGCCAGTGTTCGAGGTGATTAGTGTTCTCTTGCGAGCCACCAAATGCAATTAGTGCTCTGGTGGAAGCAGTTATCAATATATCACGAGATTTTGACCGAAGTGCACACTGAAAGGCACTGATAAGACTCGCTTTAGGCATCAAAGTGGTTTATATGATGTGGCTTGGTGCAAACATGCTATTCTATCTGCATGGGTTTGTTGAGCAGTTCAGGACAATAATTACAGTCAAGTCTGTAGAATGAGCTTCGATCGAACAGCTTTTAGTTGCCTTCGCGAATTATTATTTGTTCCATTATTAGACTCGCTTGTCCATGTCATACAAATGTCAATATCTAGTTGGTGCGTTCATGTGCGTTCGATGCCGATTGATCTGCCAGGCGAATGTGACTGCAACGAAATCAAATTGGTGCCAAACAAGCTTCAAATGGAAAATGTGCGGAATACAAGAGACCAGTCTAATTGGCCACTAAAGTAATGTGACGAGCACAGACTTGGAACAAATTGAAAAGATTCGATTGATCATTGGGACGTTATCAATATAAAGGCAAAACGGTACAACAGGATTTGAGGCAAATTAAATGACAATCATCGTTTACATGTTGTAGGCAAAATATCACAAATAGCTTGTACTTTGGTTTCTTTGTAAAACATTTCAATGGATAGGTCAATTATAAATTGGCAAGCAAATTTCCGCTTTCACCATTCTTGATTGTTGAGATAGATTTTTCACAGACAAAAGTCGAAAATGGAATGTTTTGAGTGCTTCCAATCGATTGGATCAAATGGCAAATCGATCGAGACAAAAGTGAGCAATTACATTCGAAGCATCAATCAATTGGGACGGAGCGAGATCTCGCTTGTGATTAGGCTAAATTAGCCACATCCACATTCGACGTGCAAATAGGGTTTGATTTCAATAACTGATAGAATACAATAAATCTTGTGGACGGATTCAATCAAAGTAGTTGTCGAGTAGTTGAAATGGCGAACAGAGTGATATCGTCACGTTTCAATGAAAGCGAATCAAACCATTTCCCAATGTCAGCACTTCAGGCACAAAGCTCACTTTCAATCACATGTTCAGTTCAAAATAGAAAGTTGCTTTTTCCTTCAACAACCACCAAAGCACAATAACGAGTTTGGTTTTGTTTACTGAAGGAAAATGTCTTCGCGTTAACTTTTCCCGGTAGAGAGAGAGAGAGAGAGAGAGACGGTAGACACTTGGTTATCTGTTTTGTTTCATTATCGTTTGAAATGAACGCTATTTGGTGCTCATTGGAATGGTTGCATCAGCAGTGATAAATGTGAGCCAGTACGTTCGCTAGCAAATTGAAAGACCAAAATACAGACTTTCAATATCATCATGATAGTCATATCCAGCTTGTTCAGACCGATTAATTATCTTTGATAGAAAAGAAAACAGGGACTATATAGTTAATGAACAATTAGCGATTGATAAAAATACCGTTTGCACATACACAAATGGTCATGTTTGCCAACACTGGACTTCGTTCTATGCATCCCAAATTGTGTTATCGATTCTTTATTAGTCGAATTAATTATCTTGTGTGGCGTTATGTTTTATCAAAACGTGTCCCAAATGCGCAACAAGTGAGAGTAAAACACCCATAAAAATTAAATGCTTGGCACATAGCTTTTCAAATTATTAATTATTGGAATGGCACTTTTTAAAGGATTCACTTGGTCCAATCAATTTAAAATTGAAATTTTAATTGTTAGTTGTTGACTTGACAACACAGAAACACTTTGACCACAAAGCAGAGACTAAAAAGGTGTAGCAATTTTTAGTAAGTGAAGTTTGCGATGAGTTAAAGTGTGTCAGTTTGGTCCAGTTGTCCAATACAAAACTAGTCTGGTCCGTTGGTTCGGAAAACAAAAAGTTTATATTGTGTGAATGCTTTCTAATCTTGCAAGAATCATCACTAAAGAACAAAAAAAACAACAACAAAGCACGCATATTTCTGCAGACCGCAAATTGCCTCTACAGAGATGGCATCTCGTTTGTGGATGGCACCGCTGCCTGAAGACTGATGTAAACAAACCGAATCATACAGAAACGTGCTTTGAAGTTAGAACTATATTGATAACATCGTACTGTATTGTTTCGTTTCTTTGAATCATTTGCCCGTCAATAAAAGCGGGCACAAGGACAAGGATAGCCAGCCAAGTGACTAATCGAGTTACCGAATTGATCCATCCTAGACGTGCTTCTACTGTGTAGCTGCATTTGCCAATTGGACTGCAATGCAAATAGAATTAGTTAGTCACCTGGACTGTAACAAGGTAAATAGAGCGATAATTAATTTGGCTAATTAGATTGCGTTCAATTCAGCTGAAAGGACCAAATTCGAACTGTCACAATCGAATCATACAGGAAGCGTCTTTCCGACTCTGACAGCTGTCAACTCGTATCGAATGACAACAACTGTACCGTTATTTGTTCATTTCGGAAGTAATATCGAATTAATTATTATATTTCTCCCTCGAATTGGAAGGCCAGATTTATTAATTTGGAGACCAGACTAATTGCCTAATAATCATTGTCAAGCAATTGCAGTTTTCCTTTCGATTTTAAATTTAATTTCACTGTCGGATGAGCTTTGTTTTTTTTCTCCAGTGACTGGAGTCCAGTCGGACAAAGCTTGTTAACTAAAGAATAGCGATATATAGCATGACCAATGGCAACCTTCCAATTAGTGACCATTTGTCTTGTGGTCTCTTAGCTCGACACATCCTTGTTGTGTTTATTCACTGGAGGTGATTAGTCTCGGAAGTGTGACTTGTGGTCTTAGTTGCCAAATGGCAGTTTAATTAATTCGCCCCAAAAGAATGTCTACTTAATCCGATACTGTGAGAGGAATGCCTGTGAAGCAGACAAGCTGTAATCAATTATTATTTATTGATAGTGATCACGCGATACTTGAACCGAGCCGCACTCCTGAGTTCTCACTTGACACTGGCCCAAAGTGCAAACCATAACACTGGAATCGATTTATGGATTCGTCCTGTTTGTTGGTCTCTTAGCTGCAACCATATTTATAGACTGCGTTAGTCCATAAGTATCACTAAAGTCAAGTCAATCCGTCAGAGAGGATCGGCGCAAAGTTGACATACCAGTTGTCTGCTGAGGACAGAGCATTGCTACAATTGGTCGATGTATCGATCTGCAGATGAGAATATCACAAGCAGATACATTACTGGAACGATACAAGACAGAACCATAGAGGCTATGGGCGACACAGATATGTGATTTGGATAATACTTGTGATCTCGTGTGTTTGCATATTTCGTAATACGATGACAACGTCGACATTATCATCTATTGATAGGACCTATGCCTGTATTACAAGAACATTTGCGTGGTAACCTTCATGGTCATACTTACTCTCTCACTGAGTGACTTGACAGCCATCGATCCATTTGGCCAAATCAAATATTCTCACAATAGACACGACACCGAACTTTTGGCCGACAAGACCGATTGTCTTCTCATTTGTCGATTTACTTTTTCTTCATTTACCGGGTGATCACTGATCAGAAGAAGCCAAGTGGTTTTGCAGGTCAATTGGTGCCATTTTCACCAAGCAACATGTTCCGCCCGGTAGTGGCACTGAGGCAGGGTCTCGAGCCAGCCTGTCCGCGCCCTAGTCAGCTCTGATTCAATATTTACCCAAGCAGACAACGATCTTCAAATGCAATTTATCGGTGCGTTGCCGTCCCAATTGAATCGAAAATCAAATTCTTACTCAGTTAGTCTGTTTGGGCAAGTTATTATTGGCAAACAGACACTAGTATTGGCCCGGTACTACTGCTCCATTCCCAGTGCCCTACAACACTAGTTCCAATTGGCCGCTTTGGGCTTGAACTTTAGGGAACAGATCTATGCGGCAGTGTCTTGCGCCAACACCGAGAATGCAAATGCCCCATTTATTGTGATTCGGTCTTGTGATCACAATCACTTCGGTTGCATTGGCAACAATTGACGGAATTTTCTTTTTCCTCCACCAAACCAAGCCAGCAATATTAATGGCAATCAATTAATTATATCTATATAATTATTAATTATATATAGTTCATGTTTCAATGCATAAATGTACATTTACAAGTCATTTGCACGTGTACAATCAACAATGAACGACTATGAATGCACTATCGATAGTTTGCCATATTGGCAATGCAAGTTTTCCCTCTGCATGCACGTGACTTGAGTTTTGAAATCAGTCCTTGTCTGCTCATCGTCAATCCCGCCGCATTACTCGGAGTTATCTCAACTGTCCAGGATATCAGGTAATTCAATAAACATATCTTTATTAATATTTATTTCTTTTATTTTAATGCAATTTTCTTCCTACCTATCAAATTAATTGCTCACTTGTCTCAACATTTTAGAACTATGTTGATAATTTCGCAATTTAGTAATTCGCAAATTGACAATATTTGTGAATTGGTTAACGAGGCCCATGGCTTACATCAGTTAATATGGCATGTGTATTGCAAACCATACATTGGCAAGTCACTAATAATTGAACACGAATTGACTTGCTTGCTTATCCATACAATTCATATCTTTAGGCTAGTGCATGTTCTTAGTTCGTTGATTTGGCTTGTATTTAGTTGGAATGACGACATTCCAGAATTCAAAGTGTTTGTGAGGGCGGTCTTTGATGATGAATTGAACTGATTAAGTTCATGTCCTAATTATCTAAAAATCATTGAACTGTTTGCTTGAACGAGATTCATCAGAATTACAATCGCTAGTGTCAACGTACGTGTGAGCCGTGGTGTGGTTGTCACACTGCAATGTAGAATGGCAATGGCAATAATTCTCAACAAAAATTTAATTGGTATTCGAATTTTAAAAGTTCGCTATTCATAACTTTCTTTGTCTACTTATTTATATTATTTTCTATCATTAACCAATTTCAAGTAGTCTTAATCCTAACTCGATTATTTATTCTCTTAGGTTTTATTTTAATTTCGATCTGAACACGTGATCTCACCAAGAATTGTAATGTGGTACGAAGCAATTCCCTCAATGATTGCTATGGGCGCTGCAATGTCTCTGATCGAGCTTTCACCTTTTGTGACTCACTACATTTCTTGGGGTTGCCCAATGATGCGAAATACGTGCAATGAAATTTCGGAAATATATGTACGACGAGACCAGCGAATTGCCGAACATAACGGAGTGAAATGGTACGCCAAGCACATGTACACTTATGGTCTAAGTGCCCTCGACCAGGAAGTCAAACAGAAGGGCAACTTTGATAACTACATCGAGGCGGAGTGCAAGTTGAACCCCTCAAGTTGTGAGTGTAACTGCGAATGTGACCAATAAGGTCATTACTATATTCCATGCAATGTCATTCAATAAAACTTATAACCTTTAAACTGCGTGCTTATGACAACGGTGGACAATGTCAATCTGCCAGTGGTCACATTGATTGCATCACGTTGCACCGAGACATTGCAACAGTGGGATGACTCACAATTGGTGCTTTACGTCATCGGTGCGTCAACCTATTTAGAGAGAATCCCTTTCTCAGATGGCACCGATGGTGATGGATCGACACTTGGCGGCTCTCCCACTCACGGGCACTAGGGTGCTTCCCGTCTCGGGTAATCTCTCGCATCGAATGGGAAAGTTAATTAAAACAGGATTAATATAAATAGCTCATGGATCGCGATGGATCGAGTGATTGCAGTGATCTATGCGATGATTGGCCTAATGGCACGATGACGTTCATTAGCACACAGAGATGTGTCGTCGACAGCATTGATTGATTGGTTCACTATGCACTAACTGCCATTGCGCCACTTGGAACACTTGCATTTTGCATAATTAAGCCGAGTAATTGGACAGGACAGAACAGGACAGGAGTAGCATGTACTCGCAATTACCGAACCGAACCAAACAGCTTTATCGAACTCACTAGCGAGTGTCGAGGTTGCTTTATGTCGGACCACTGGCCAATCCGGCTGCAATATGGATCCATAGCGAGCACAAGCATGCGAGAGTAATTAATTATTGAATATGGCACTAGACCAATACATCGCAGGTATGTGACATCGACATGGTAACAACTGTTTGCAGGATGAATGCTATTGAGATCGCTTGTAAAATGTGCCTGGATACAATTAACATTTGGTGCCTTACTCCCAAACCGTTCTTTATGGTCGGTCCACTCTGTCAAGCACACTCGAGTTGTATGAATGGCGCCAAATGGCAGCAGACAAATCCCTATTAAGGTCAACATTCCCTTGAGCAATTAAGCTATTGTAATGTGATGAGATGCAATATTTGCTTTGGCTAAAGTGCGACTACAAGCCAAACAAGTCATAAACGCAAAATACAATGTCAATGTCAAGAGGCCAACACGATGCAAGAAACGAAGCCATGACGGTTTAGGTTACCAATTTGGCTTTGTGAATTAATACTTTGCAATCTCTGCTGACCTTTGTCAGTGTGGAACTAGCGTTTATGCGGTTCGCTGATCGTCCCAGTAATGTGCTATATTCATATCAAAATTCAGCCAGTAACATTTGGCTTTATTTAATTTTCGTTTTGCATTACTTGCAGATTAAAATGGCACCCAGTGAAATATTAATGGCTCAAGTGTAATATATCGCCGAGGCGAAACTAAACCAGTTATCTGGTACATTGGTGTATTCCTAAGGGTCTTCCAAAAGTATACCGATACATGAGCATTGTCCTATGAACTGAGGACAATACACTGCTAACATAGTGTCACTTTCCCGAATGGTACAATGCACGCTGTCTGGGAAGCGACTTTACCGAAGTGGTCATTAATAATGACTACCGTGCAATAACACCATTGAGGCCAGAAGTCATTGCTGTGGAAGTTGTGGTCTAATTGAAAGCAAACCAGACTGACAACATGCATACAGCCAAACAAATTGTCCTATGGATTTGTGTTGCACTCCAAATGTGCACAATGCAAATCTCGATTAGACTGATGCCATTCAGTATTGTTGTGGGCAATGCAAATTCGCTTTATCACCGAATGGAGTCTAATCAAAAGACAGATTCGACTCAGGTTCGGCTTGATTCAAGTGAATAACGACAGTTAATAAAGTGAATTAAGAGATTTCATCGATGGCCAAATGATAAACAATGAAGAAAATCAAAGTGTGCAAAGTTCAATGCCAGTACAGCAGTAGGTTATCAAATTGATAATATCAATGGAGGCGGATATGTTCGATTGAATTGTAATTTGTAAATCGAGCTTCATAGCTAGATCAACCGGTGACAAATTGTCGTACTATCGAGCAGCGCATTTGGTTTAATTAAAGTTTAGGCTGTTGAGACTGAATCGATTTTTCATTGCCATTACTCATAATTGTAAGTCCCACTCGATATATTCAATTAGATTTGCTACACTCAAAGAAAGAAAACATTATCGCCGTTGTCTTTGTTGACTGGAGAAGTACAACTAAGAGTGGCTATCATCACTTGTCCATCATTGCTTATACAATGCATGGTTATACACAACAATAGTATATCCAAATAATATTATTAAGATACTAGTAGTTCTCTAGACCGATTAACGACCGGTCGTATGACACCTACTAAAACATTAGCCAGATGACAGTGTGGTTTGCAAAGTAAGCATTCTTTCCACCATAGATCGTCCTCGATTGGCACTGTTGGTCGTCAGTCATATACAAAATATTCACTAGCTTTTTTACATATTTACAAACATTGTTTCGAATTGTTACAAATTGACCATTTCTTGAACGTCTTTGAACGTTTTTGCTCAATTACTTCCACTTTCCACGGTTCAATTAGTAATTAATTATGTGCTTTACCAATGTGGTTTGCCCAACTGGCTAAATCACAAATTGCCTATGCAATATCGAGATAGATTGGTCACTTACTTGGTGGTGACTGGCTGCTGGCGTAGTGGAGGTACAATCAGATAAGGACCACCCGGGTTAGTTGGCAGTACAATATCCACTGATTTAGAACGAGCTTTTGGTGGTCCTTCCCGAACTTCAATGTCCGTTCGTTTTGGAACTTGTAGCAGATATGGCGAGTCGACAGAGGCCGAACGAGCTTGTTTTGAACCTGATAGCACTGGAACTTCCAACGAGATTACAGTTATTCCACTGCCAGTGTCTTCTTCATTTGATTCCATACGAGAGGGTGAATCAGCTTCTGGTGGGCACAAAGTCACTATTGGCAAGCCCTCAATTGGTTCTATGTATTCGTCAATCATAAATTCATCTACAGCTTCAGGTTGCTGTGAGCCACTGCCGTCTGTCTTGTCTTCGCTGTTGAGCTCACTAGTCGTGGTTTGGCAGTCTTTCTCGTCCTCTTCGTTGTAAGATGAGTACTCCGAGTCCATCGAATCTGGCGGGGTTAAATTCTCGAAGCTATTTGCCCGGTTTAATTCATCTAACAAAACACAATGGATGCAATCTTTCATAGCCGAGTCGGAAATTGACGACTGTGAACTAGAAGAAGGTCGTCGAATCAACAATTTCCATTTGGGAACGTCTAAAAAAGCCGACGGTCCTGAGGTAGTGGAGTCGGTACGCGTGCCTCTGTACTGCTGCTTTCGGGTAGATTTTGAATCGGCATTCGAAGCCTTAGAGGTAGCATAATCAAACGATCGAGATCGAGTGTTGCGGATGTTTAAGTCCGGAACATCGAGACTAGAACAACCGATTCTGTAAGGACTAGCACCACCGGCCAGCTCACGAGAGCGAATTTCATCAAACGAAGCTGACCTCATCTGCTTGTTGACAGCGTCGCTGTCCGAGTCGAGTACATCAGGCACTTCAAGGCACGTCTTTTTGGTAGCACTCTCTGGACGCAGGTCACTGATGTACTGGCGACATAAGGTCTCGTTGAGTGTCAGGCCGGACATGTTCAAGTCAAACTCGTCATTGTCTTCCTCTTCGTCTTCCTCAATGTCCTCATTACTCTGGTTTGAACTAAACGAGAGTGATGTCTCGTTGCGAGCAGGTGACATTGGGGGTGATGGTTCTCCAAGCCACACCTCGTCGAAAGTGGAGTTGGTTGGAGAGCGACTGGTCTGGCCACCACCATGAGTGGGTGTGGAGGGTGATCTACTCTGGAGCTGTCGTTGTTGTTGTTGTTGGATCTTGCTTGCCTCTGCTTTCGCCTGAGCCTCCAGCGTATTCCTTCTCCGGAATGTTTCTCGGAGCCTTTGCATTGCTTGGCGCAACTTGACAGTTAACTTAGCAATTTTTGCTGCAAATTAGTGACGACTCAAGACAAGATACGAGATTGTACGCACACCAGGTATATGACCGGTGTGAGTATTCACTTGGGCACATTCACTCAACGAAAACAACTGAGTCTTGTTGAAAGCTACATCGCACTCAGTTGCTTGAATCTTTCGGGCTCGATAACTCACTTATGCAACTAAATGCATTGAATGTCCAATCACTTTGTTTCTTGTTGATAGCTCGCATCAATCGAGCGAATAACGAATAAGATATTTAATCAATTCAAAGTCGATGAGCAAATTTTGAGTGTCTAAGTTAATGGAGTTTTTTAATAATACGAAATATATCAACCAAGAAATAGTTTGTCGAAATAAATCGGGTCTCGGCTTTATTGAGCAGCACATTTGTTAGTTGTTAGTTATTGCATGTTGCTTGTTCACTCGGCACGTTCCATCAGATTGGCCAACAATATTAACCGTTAAGATTAGAGACTCGAGTTCATCCGGTAAGAAGTCTGATTGAAACTAATTTGGCAAAGCTGTGAACCAAGTTAATCTGTGTGAGCCGTGATTGTCTAGTGCAGTGGCTTTTCCAATGACGGTCCACTAACGAACTAGTCCGTTGACACTTGCAATTGACTGAGCGAGGGCTTTAAACTGTAATTCAATTAGCTGAATTGGGAGAGACACGATCCTCCAAGGCAATAGTTTAGCTTGTTGATAATTTGACTTCACTGTCGACTCCACTGAGTGACTCGAGTAAACGATTGTTTCAAGTAAATCGATCGGTTGTTTGATTTCGATTGAGGTAATAAATAATGTTACACCGAGCAGTGCGAAATGTGAATGGACTTAGCAGCAATCGAGTGGCAACACAAAATCGATTGCTAATGAACGAAACCACAATGCTAATTGGCATTGGCACAAGTGCTGCCATATGCTGTCCTCGTGTTTGTCTTGCAAATTGGCCTAATGGTTCAGAATCGATTGACTTCTGGGTTTGGTGCTGGCCCAGGACCGTGCACGGCAGGCTCGTTCAATAGTAATTAGATTATTGGTATCGATTTCTGAGGGAACCTTTGTTTGTCTCTTCCCGATTAGTGCCCATTAATGCCATTCATTGGTTGAGTGCTGTTCCGGTGCATGGTGAGTGGTGAGTGGTTAGTGGCGAGTGGCACTGCTGTGCGGGGAGATAGCCAATTTGTCTCTGAATTGTCTCGAGTCAATCAAAATTGAACAACACGACACGAGTCGATTCTTTCCGGAGATTTGCCGAGTCGAGAAACAAACAAGTGGAGATAGTTCAGTTCGGCGCTGCTCGATGCAATTTCGCCATTGACAGCACATTAACACTCAAGCGATTCGCACAGACAGACCACTCGGCAAGTCTTTCAGCTTGATTCGACCGATAAGAAGACAAATACAATTCTGCTCGGCGAAACAAAACTGGCACCAAAGTTCACCAAAGGTACCAAGGAGGATCTGGAAGCACAACTACAGACCGTTCAGTCTGTCAGCTGCAAACCTTCCCAAGATGTTCGATTTGATTCGGTTCACAAGGCGATTTAAGTACAGCAGATAAGAAGCCGAGCGAATTATGAAATCACAGAAAACTACGGCGATATGTTCGATGATTGATCCGCGTGGTGAAGCAAGCTCGGTGGTGTAGATTATCGACGGCTGCCTCTCCAAAGGTGGCCATTAGTTGGTGATCATTTGCTGATCTAGCCTCAGCTATGGTAGAACACAGTGGCACAGTGAAGGCATCAAGACATCACCTGCACGAACTGTGTGGCTCGCATTCGGAGAGGACATAGGATTGTGATTTATCGAGACTTCATCGTGATTGCCGAGTGGAATTAGAGCACGTTCGCCAGTGTGGTTCGGTGGAGGAGTCGAGGTGCACTGCACACGCACACGGGATCGGAACGTGGGCAATGTGATGTACCGAGGAGGACCGACGGAAGATGAAATGGTCGAAATGTGAGTGAGAGTGACACTCTCTAAGGAGTTTCAAATTCGAAATGGAATCGAATTAAACCAATTTCCAATTCAATTACAACAGCCCATTGGGCGCAATTCAATTTTCCCTTGGTGTTATTGTTGGCACCAGTCGCCAGTGTTGATAAACAATATCCGTTATTTATAAGGAAATTCTATTTACATTCCCAAGAACGGTTGCATGGCATTCATTGCGTTCAATGTCGACTGTCTGGAAGGACAGACATTGTAGAGCATTAAGGCCTAATTGCCGAGTGCTCCATTGATCTTGGCTTAGATTCGAACGTGTCTCGCTCGCTTCGGCTTGAAGCTGATGTTTATGTTTCCAGTTACACTCGGAATCAATCGACACATGCCAAGCACAAATTGAATTACAAGTTCAAAGTGAACTTTGTTTATGCTTCTCTTGGGTTTGTGGTTGGTGAGTGGCTGCTTCTTGGTGGTTGCTACTACTGCCAATGCAATTACGTCTCGCAGACCAACCAGTGAATGGGCAATGGATTTCTCTATCCAGCTGCTGTTGGTTTTCCTCATGAACTAAGGGACACACTCCTGCTGGACCGCGTGGAGCGATGTTTGATTTGAAAATGAGAACCAATCAAATTAGTTGTCACTGTCGCCCATTAATCCAAGAAGACACCAACTGGCACATGTGTCTATAAGCACTGCACGGGCAATTGGAGAGGGTTTGATTCGACACTACAGTACAAGGTCAATTGCACTGACAAAACAACTAATTGAATTGAATTGAGCACTCCGAGCTGACAAAATTGATTGTCGATTGCACCGGCACGAACAAGGCCGCAAGTAGTAACGAGCTCGGCTAATGTCGAGGTAAGTTCGGTTGGGCACGACCGAGCACCAAATGGGAAAACACTCAGCCTGGCTGAGGACTTCTCAATGGCACAACGAGTTGGACAGGATCATACCACCAGTAGACAGTTACGAGAGATCATTGCTTGTACCCTTTTGGAGTGATTACTGGGTCGAGTCGGTGTTGAGTTATGCATAATGGAATCACTCATGGAGGTTCGCGAAACTGGGTTAGTGTCACTCGGTAAATGACATCTCATGACATGAGCGAAGACACACCGAGTGCGGCACGAGCAATGGCCACAATTACCGCACTCGACACGAGTCAATTCGAACGGTACACTGATGAATCAGTAGAGCAACACCCGAGCACTTGTGCGGGAGGCACAAGACACAACCGGCAAGAAGCCATTTGTAATCTAAATCGCGTTCGTCGACACAACGTGCTTAAATAATGCCACATTCGGTGCATTCGCTGCATTCACCACATTGGACACACAAGCCAGAATGGCACCAATGTGAGTGAACATTGCTCCCAGAGAAGAGGAATCGCCTGGTGAAGGCGGCAAATACGGGGAAGAGGTCTGTGTGCTGCACCGGAGCAACTCACATTCGTTCGTGCCACTACCAGTCGGCCTGTAGATCGTCGATCTCAACCAGAATCCAAACTGACGGCGGTGGTTGCCTTTGATCGAGCTTGTCAAAGTGCCCAATCGAACAGCACTCTAGAAGTTCATTTTATCTGACTAGATCGACTGTGGCCCATTAGCAAGCGCTCTACTCGATGGCCATACAGATCCGATGGCCCTTTCAAGTTGAAATCTAAACAAATACAACTGTTCCACTTGCAAGAAGTGTCTTACTTGATCGTCGTTGGTAATGTACTTAGCCATCCCAACTTTTACTGAGCTAGCAAACTTTTGAGTTGCACGTGTATTGGCCACAAGTGTGTTGCACTCGTGATGAGTCTTGATTAGTCACAAATTGGCTTAGGCCGAACATGAATGCAAATACAGAGGTAATTAATGAGCCAATTAGAGCACCACAAATGAGTTGACGGTAGTGCACTATCCAATACAATCATACGGTTTCGTTACAAGGTAATTACCATCGGGATATGCTCATATTTGTTTGATATAAATAAAACCAAGCCTACGCCAAAATAAAACAAACAAACAAAATGTAAACATTTTTTAAAACTTATCTTAACAACGACAAAACACTCAAATGTGATCGCAAACTCAACATTCGAAGTTTTAAAAACCACTCACCGTTTCAAATCGGACCATTTCCACTAACAAACAAAGTCATTTCTATTTGTCTTCAACAGAGAATTGTCACTGACAAATTATCACTTCAAAGCATTTAAATTCATTGAAATTAACAAAGTAACGCCATCTGTGCAATACATGTGGACTATCCATTAATGTAATGCACTAGATGGCGTTAGCTGTACACTGAGTCACTCAATCTGAGTGTATCTAATCATTTTCCAGATTGCATGGATTATTTGGATTCTTTAACTTAAATGTAAATGTAAATTCAATTCATTAGTAAACTTCGTACATTTGTCCTAGTATGAATTTGTACAATACTACTACGAAAGTAGAGACAAATTTTATTGCCGCTAATAAACTGACCAATGGGAAGAGGCAAGCCCGACTCGTGAACATTGTAGGCTCTCTTGGTCTTGAACAACTTGCTTGGTCTGACAAGTGCATTCGCGTCGTAAATTACGCGAGAGCAAAAGTTGCTCAGCACACTGCAGTGCTCAACTGTGTCCTGTTCATTCGTTGTTTGCCTCTTAGCAGTAGAGCACGCAGCAAAAGTTTTGCTTCAAAACTGCCCCAAATTGGTCAAGATGGCCACCTCTAAGTTGAAAGTTGACTTGAAACTCCTTTGCATCAACCAACTGAATGACGACTGTTTGGAAGCAATCTTTAGAATTCTGCCTTTGCAGACTACAGTTCGTGCTCGAATCGTATGTCAGCGATGGAAAGTTGTTATTGAAGTCAAGATTTGCTATTCCCAAAAATCATTGATGTTGTTCAATTCGTTCAATGACATATTGCGCTATGGATATTTTCTTAATCATTCAAACTGTTCCACTACGGAGCCTGATTCAGATTACCGTTATGACGAGTCAAAGGATCTTGTCATGCCTGGAGGACTTTCTTTGAAGAAATGTCAATTTTTGCATGATCTTTTTCC
This sequence comes from Rhizoglyphus robini, assembly GCA_023373905.1. Lineage (NCBI taxonomy): Eukaryota > Metazoa > Arthropoda > Arachnida > Sarcoptiformes > Acaridae > Rhizoglyphus > Rhizoglyphus robini. The sequence continues at coordinate 2,295,789 of JAKIJQ010000001.1, read as the reverse complement.
TAAAGTGAAGATTTTGTTTTTATTCTACACCAAGTTTGGTTCAACTGCCGATCTGGTTCATTTAATTACTGGCTGGAATGACAATCTTCAATCGCTAGTTATGGTGCACAGTCATCGATCAACTGATTTGGCAAAGGCATTTGCAAAAATAGATTTATTGTCGTTGCCTGAACTAAAGCGACTAACCATAATGGGCGATGGAAAATACTTGTTGAAGTACTCGATCAGAATTCCCAACGCAATTGGTGGAGTGGAAGATCTCTCACTTGGTCAATATACTGGACACATTGAGCCTGTTCTCAAACAAATCGGGCCTAACATTAAAAAGTTACGTCTTAATTCTGTGAAGTTTCCACTGAAAACTTTAGAAAATTTAGTTTTTGCAAAGCCTTTTTTAAAGAACAGACTCAGTCATCTAACAATCAACGAAGCTAAGGCTTCCAGTGGTGTTTCTCAGCAAATTTGGAATTTTATTTGTGCCAATTTCCAGTCGCTCACTTATTTGGATATTACTGCACCATCACAGGTATGATTAATTATTTTGTATATTTACATATGCATAAATGAATCATTATTTACAGAATAATATTGTTGACTTGGTACCGAATTTATCTACATTGAAACACTTAACTGATTTGCGTCTCCGAAAACCAAAAGATCGAATTTATCTGACAACAATCAAGAAAGCTCAATTAAATTTAGCCTACAGTCCATTGGAAACGATTAAGGTATTTCATCTGTATCACGACCTTATAGCAAAGCAGATTCCTCTAATGGCACGATTGCTGCCTAATGTAGAATACTTGGTTTTCAATACCGAACTGAAATGTGTCGGAAAATCAAAACTCCCTTCCAAATGTACTTGCTCTAAATGTTCCCAGAAGAATCGACTTATCACACAATTGCGCAGCAGATTTGCAAAATTGCGATCGGTTAAGTTTGCTGTGCCCAAAGTAGAGGATGCACTACAATTTGGAAGATTTCGAGAGAAATATGAGAAAACTCTCAAGAACAAGCCATCTCCAAATTATACGAACGATGATGATTTATGGTCTGCCATGTGGGCTGACCCTTTTACTGATGATCCCAATGAGGACCATGGCTATGAGCAAACTGTAGAAGATCAACAATACGTTTTTATGGAAGATTTTTACTACGAAGTGGGAGATCGTCCTACCAAGGCTTTTTGGACTTCTTCTCGCAACACTGGTTGGCATAGAGATCACTCTGGTGAGTCTTTGGATGCATTCGAACAAATTCTCAGAGATAATCCAGATATTCCACATTTGCATTTTAAATTTTAATTCCTTATCTACTTATGATGATTTTGATTTATGACAAATTACCTCAAATATAATTTTCTTTATATCAATCATAATATCAATAAATTTACTTGAAAATTGCATTTCTTTAGTTCGTTAGTTTTTCTTCGTGCGACCTTCCTTGATAGTATAATCTTTGCGGAGGGCCCCAGGAGTCCTTAACTCATTTATAAATTATAATACATACATAAGATGCTTCTTTTTCCACTTCAAATATTGAATAAAATTATTTCTAGTAAGAACATTCCTCGGACGAGTACTTTTTTCAATATCTAAATAATTTTATTCCTAATCACTAGATGGCGGTATATTCTCAAAAGAATTTTGATAATACGAAGCAATGAGAAAACGGAAATTGTGAATATTTGATTAGAAGCAATTGCTTAAGCTTTCTTGAACAAGTAAACAAGCATCTGCAACAACTGCTATTGAATCAATTACAAAATTAATTTTGAACAAACCACGTTTAAATGCAAGTGCGAGCATTTGCAAATATTCGAGCATTGCGCAATACAAATTATTATTGTCCAATTGACCATTGTCAAATATTTGTGTTCCACCACTTATGATGATCAGTTTTTGGAGCAATTCAAAACGTGTCAGTCATTTGTTGCTTTTCGGTACACTAGTCAATTATGATAAGTTCATCACAGTTCAATTCATCTCTGTCCACTTTAGAAACGAAGTTGTTTTGAATCCTTTTCAACCTCTTCAATTCGGTGTAAACATTAAACATTTGAATTTGTCAACTATGGAAACATTGAGGCACACGTGGGGTGACCATTAACGAGTTCTAAATCACAGGACAGAATGTGAGAGTGAGAATGTTAGTTGAAAGTTTCCTTAATGTGGAGCCAAATCGAGGTCTACAAATGGCTACTTTAATATTTAATAAGCACCCAACTGGCTAATTGAAAAACAAGAGAACGTGATTTATTTAAATTGCTCTATCCCAGTTGTGCACTATTATACTATAGTTAATGCGAGACATACTTTTCTGTCAGCGCAACTTCGCCATACAGCGCAGTGCCATTGTATTAATTGGCTTGACAACATGCCTCGCTCAGCGTCGAGGGTCTCGAGACGTCACTATTGAATTATCGAAATTATTATATTGTACTAGGACCATAAATACGTAGAATTTCAATTTTAAATTATTAATTTTCCGTTGATTTATATGCTCGTTGGCGACAAATAAATCCTTCTAGAAAGACTGTTTTATTATGCAAATTGAACGGATGGACTAGTGTAGCCAGACTGGCATCCGTGCATGGACATGTGTGTGCCTTTATGTAACCACATATGCAAGGACACTTATCGAGTGGGCCAGGATGCCATCAGGGCGCAATCATCACCACCAGAGAAGCACCCTCTCCACAAAGCAACCACAATCAGTGTTGATTGTAAATTGGATTGTATTTTTATGTAAATTAATTTGCATTTCCACTTTATTTATTTGTGGTGTCAGTTCATTAGGCGGGCAAGGAGGCAAATGGGAGGAAAGACGATTTATCGAAAGTGTTGGCCCTTCGATACAATCAATGTTACTGGGCTTTTATTTTATTATATAAAGTCGCACTTTATGTAAAGCACAAGCCAATCTATAAATTATAAATGAACTCGCGCGCCACTTTGCACTTGTAAGTATATTCATATTTTATCCCGAGGACAGGATGGCCAGGCGAAAGGCCTAATAACTGTGCCGAGTGAATAAATGATGAGAAGACACCGTTTGGAGATGATTTCGATTAGTGGCAATAATGGGGCCGAGCTGGCAGTTAGAAGGCGTCATTCCTTGTTGGCAGCCTTAATTGTACCATTGTACTCAGCTTGGCCTCAGTGCTCGCCTTCTTGGCCTATAGCCAGATCGGGTTTGAAGGCTGAGAGCACAGTTCTCATTGAGCAGCAAATTAATTTAAAGTGCAATAAGTGAACATTAAGCCGTGGTAATATAATCAAATGCATCTATCAAATATGTCAAGTCTATTGTCTTGTGCAGTGGCAGTGTCACTGTGTCGGGCACACCATTGGCCGATTGCATTCTTTGTGCCTATTCTCGATGAACTGTGCCCAATGGAAAACAACTTTATATTATGACGGCCTAATGCCGGGTGGTTCGCTACTGGCCGATGATCGCTGACAGGCGATAGTTAGGTCAGATCGACTTCAATCAACTGACGCCAGACACTACCGACAGGGCTGACAAGACCGACAAAGCGATCACAATGTCACCGATCGGTAGTAGCGTGCCGTGTTCGATATGTTCGCCGTGTTGGGGCAAGACGCCAATAGGCAATTGCGATCAACGTTGGACGAGTTCATTGAAGGCAATCACAACATTCAACTGAAGCCACAATTTGACGAGAAACTCGTTCGGTGCACTCTGCAGCATGCTACCAACACATAAATTACATATTTCTTGGATTCCCAATTTGGCGCGCACTAATTCTCGTGAACGACAAATTGCCGGTGGTTGGTCGGTGGCTTGACACTTGTTCATGTCACCACAGGACATGTCGCTTACAGACAAGTGCTCTTGCGCGACATCACTACACCAGAACGGCACAATGTCGATTCCACGAATAATTGGCTACTGAATCTACACGAGCAAGACAACAATAATCTGGCAATTGCAATTGACCTTTGCATGGCATGACAAACCCACCAAATGATTTGAATTCATTTGTGCCTTACCACGAGAGGCAATCAAATAGCGACAAACAAAACTAATTACTGCAAGATTTAGTCTTACTCCTAATTGACTCTCTGCTGACCAATCCATTGAATTGTTAGCCTTAAATGTCAATTGACAATGACGTGCTGATGACATTTGCATTGAAACATTCCATACACTGCACCAAACCAGACCAATTAAACAAATTGGCCAATTTCGTTAAATTCTGTCTTTCTCAAGACACGAAATCAATTGATGTGATACTTCAATTAAAAATTGTACGGGTGGTCACACTGTGTGTCACTCCTGGTTAGTCATCGTATATTCGCTGACACTCATGCATATAGATAGATATACATAGATCTCATCTGTATATAACAATCGCTCTCTCATTAAATTTAACCATCACTTTACTCGCCTTCTGCTTTAAAAAATTCAAGTTTGTACAAATTGAATTACAATAAGTGATTCTGATAAGGTAAAGGGCCATTGTAAGCTATTCACATGATGGTTACAAGCCCACAAAGAAGACAAGTTCTGGGACAGGGCAGAGAAAACTGTTTCGTACAGTGCAGAGAGGTTATTTGTGTTGTTGTGTTACTGAAAACTAATTCGTAAAATTGAAATTTGATAAGCAAAGGTGTTCTGTGTAGACATGTGTCATTGAATTACTGCTCGGTGAATTGAATTAAAATTCAAATCAATAAAAAGAGCAAACGTACCTCGTTGCTAGCTGATCTATGCTTGTTATAGCTGAACCACCAAATTTAAATTACATTTGGGTCAACATGGAGGCATGACAACCTTAACCCTGGGTGATTAGGAACGCGATAAAGTCAAATGAAATGTCTTGCTTTTTTAGACTTGTGGCAATTGATAAATTATGAATCAGCAAAATATTTCCACAATCACCAGAATAGACATTCGGGAGCAAGTGAATGTGTAGTGTGTGGCCCACTCGAAACAGTTCATCCGCACAGACACACAAGTGCACAGCAATGCAACTTGTTCCAATGGTTCGTTTGCTTTAATTATTGTCCTTTGTGCTTGCTCTTCTTCGGATGAGCCGAACAAGCAAACTTAATTTTGAACGTTTCGACCCCTGCATCGTTACACTACAAAATAAATGCCCAGGCACAGTCCCACAGTATAATATGTACATGATGTAGTGATGCATTCTATTGCAAGCAAGCCAATCACCATTGAGAACAGCAGCATGTCCAATGCCTCAAACACCTCAATTGTAAGTAGTCATCTCGTGCTTCCAAATTGATTTTGCAATTTGTTGTGCCCTCTCCTGTCCAGTCTCTTGGTGATGCGATTTGATCATTGAGTCAAATTGTTTGAAAAGTTTGCAAAGCAAACGTTGCCCAAACCAATTGGTTGAGTGCAGAATTGAGAGGGAAAATGCCACAAAGCAAACCGATAGAACGTGAAATCTTTATTAAAAATTGCAATCCAGAGCCACAGTAGAGAGACCACAGACAGACAGACACAAATGTCTGGAATTATTGGACACCATTGGAAAAGAAAGACCGATGCGGCATCGGCAAGAAGCCACGAAAGCTGCCGAGCCAAGTAAATTATTATTGGGACACTATTAGTTGATAATCAATAGGACCGATTGGTGGCACAAGACGTGGCACAGGCCTTCCCCGTTCCAGCCGTTCTCCACCATTGAATTGGCTCGTTCGGGCTCAATTATTGCTCTTTCCAGACACGCACTAATTCGGAGTATTGTGGAAAATTTCCTATTCCGCACACCGAGTCATTGAGCGAGAGCACAGTGCTACTGAGTGCAGACTTGAACATTCGTAGTTGGGACTGAAAAATGCGACAAATGACACTTGACACATACCATGTGCCATTGTGTCTTTGATTTATAGGTGATCTTGCTGTCAATTTATTCGAATTCATCAAATTAAATGACAAAATGTGCCACCTGTAACCCTGATCAATGCCAGTGCGAGCAGACCAGAGAATCAATTTAATAAGTCAGACTATTTAATTAGCTGCATTGCCAGACTGAGAGAGGTATATAATAAAATATGGTTTTAGTAGGCTCATGGCAATGGTAATTACATTGGCGTTCAAGCTGGCTTGCGTGCACTGCATTGTCGCCTTGTTGTTTGTGTGGGGTGCATTGGAGTGATCATCACCAAGCCTACTATGGCAAATATAATGAAATAATCGAATAATTTTAATCAAATTGTGTTCTAACCAAATTGAATTAAGTGTCGCAGTGGATGATGCTTTGTGTCACTTCGAGATGACAGAACCGAACGAATAGATTATTCCGCACTGATCACCACGACGACCAGCAAAGTTGGAAAATTACTGCTAACTACCAATTGCAAAGGCCGCTGCAAAGTCAACAAAAGACAACATGCACATGTTATTCGAACTACTGTATACAGTATACTGGATCAAGATTGCTCATCGAGAAATATTTCCAAATTTGAAATCGCTATCGATTTATTAGTAAATTCGCTAGTGAAAGGCTCCAAAGAACGAAATCATTTTAGAAAGCAGTTCGTGCCCCCAAGTTATGGCGGAATGCAGCGTTAACGATCAAAGATTAAAATGATAAATAGACAAGGCGGCTGGAATGTGTAACACTACAGAAAACAAATACAAACGAGCCTTTCCAGTCGAAATGGCCAATCGTAAATGGGTACTACCATTGGGTAGAGATAAGTAGCGCAGCGAGAAAGATCATCATCATTTGTGAGGGAATGGCTGGCCATTTAGTGGCACAAGCACTAAATTTAGAGCTCTCCAAACTAGCACTGTTCTTTGGAAACATAACTTACTTGAAATCATCCGTGAATTTTGATTCGTCCTCAGTCAGCTGGCTGTTAGTCGATATGTTGCCTCCGTCGGGACACTCGTTCACAATGATGGCAGGAATTGGAGCCGAACTTGGAGGTGAGCAGCTAGGTGAGTGGATGCTGGCCATACTCGGCTCTGTGGACAGAGAAGAGAGCTTCGGCCTAGGTTTGGTCGTTGTTGCTTCTCGTCTTTCTCCTTCGTAAGTATTTCTCCTCGAGCCGCTATCCTCAACGGTCTCTCGTTTATCTTTTTTGTCTGTCCGCTTCACGATTGATGACACTGAACTGCTCTTAATGTTGGACAACGATAATGCTTTGGCACTTTTGCTCAGGCTATTTGTGATGTCCGAACCGGTTGGTACAGCGGTGACTGAGACGGTGTCATTTTCCTTTGAAGACTTTTTCTTACCGCTGCTAATTACATCCTCGGCACTATTCTGCCTTAGGAAACCTTGAATCAATCTCCTTTGCAAAGATTCGCTATATGCAAAACGAGCCACTCGACTACTTAGAAGACTGCTACTGCTGCTGCTTGAACTCGTGCTAGTCCTCGTGTTGGAGGAGTTCTCATTCTCCGGCGGACAAGGAGTGCTGTTCGACCGTGGTGGCATGGTTCGTTTCTTGGCCAAACGATAACGACGTTTGGTGCTGTTGCTGGCCACGGTCGAAGTGGTATTAGTGTTGGTGCTATCGTTGGTGCTTGTTGCGGTCATTGTGGTGCTGGAAAGGATCGATGCCGATACTGTCGAAGATGGGGACGGAGGTGGCAATGGCGAGGTCGATTGCGAACTTTGCATTGAGGAGCACGCAGACGAGGATGTCAGCAGATCGGGTGATGTGGACACGACCTCATCTTCGTCGTTGACTGTGTGGTCGATTTCATCACTACTCTGCGTGCCGAGACCGGTACTCGAGGTGGTGGCCGTGCTGCTGCTAGACTCTTTGTACATCGATAAAGACTTTTGAAAGCAATCTCTCTTGCTGCCGGCGGATGGTGATTTATTCGACTTTGACACGCAATTAGTCGGCTGCATTGAAGTGCTCCTTGATGGCACCGAACACTGCTGATGGCGAACTTGTCAACACAACCCGAGAAGGAAGCTGCCGAGACACAGGCAAAATGCATCGACAATAATGGACAAAGTGACACACCAACTAAACTAAAACTAAGTGTTCCGAGCAATTAAGGCACAGATTAGACTTCGATCATCGCGTCAAGATGCTTCGTCACAGCCTGGTGATCCGTTGAGTCAAGTTGAAGCAGAACAATTGAACTGCCATGATGCTCTAAAAACTATAGTGGTCGGTTTGTTCCGATTAGTTGAACACAGCACAACGCCACGAAATGACTATTTCACGTATGTCTGTACTTGGGCTGTTTGATCACATTTTGCAATCGACACATTTCGTTCCATTGAGGGCAAGATATAGCTAGACAAATGGACCTGAAAAGAAACAAATGGGCAAACTTTATTATTTACCTTATTGAACCATTCAATAACTATGCCATTAATAATTGATCATTAATGTTGCTATTGGCTAATTTATTATTTATCAGTAAGATATGTCTCATTCATTCTTCTCGGAGTTGCTCATAATAAAATATAACAAAATATCCAAATAAAACTGGAAATCGAGCGAACTCTGTGGAGTGCTCAGTCGATGTCGAGCGGACTCGGACCGTGTGACAATAATTATTAATATAAATTGAGTTATTACTTGAATCGGTATTGGTGCACACTATTGGAACTAAACACAACAGATCGATATCGGGCCATGCAAACCAATTGGTCACAATCGTGCAGGTATTTCTCTCCTAACGACGCAAATGGCTGCCGCAAATTAAGCACTCAATAAATTACCAAGCTGAGTGGCCAAATGGCCTAAACCGGCAAGCTCGAAGGCGAGAGAACAAAACGGTGAGTAAAGATTATAGATAGCTACTTTGCTTGGCTGTCAGTTTGCCAGTCACTCGATTAGACTGAGGCAAGGCCAGATAGGAAGAAGAATAAATCAAGACAACGCAGCTAAGGAAGATAAATAGATTGGTCCATGGCCCAATGCCATTCCACCTCGGCATCCAACACTTGCTGGTCGGTCCACTTCATCACAGCTCCTCTCAACACGATAATACATTCTATAGATTGAATTCTAATTAATTTCTGATAATATTAATTAAATGCTTGTAAGGTGCTCAGTGAACACTTGGCACAAATCACTAGTGCAACGAATCGATAAATTCAAATTGATTGACACAGAACAGACTCGAATGTTTTTAATTAACGAAAAAATTAATTAGCCTTTTACCTAAATACGATGTAATTTGGCTATCAATCGAATCAAAAGTGTAGCAAGCCAGAAGGAAAACAGGACAATCACGACAGCATGTCCATGTCTGTCTGTTATCTGCCAAGTTATCTGCCAACCGAATTAGTGATCATTAATTAATTAGTTAGTTAGAGTCGACCCTTAATTAATAATGTCTTTAATGCAATTACCTCTAATGGAATTGCGTTTTGTGTTTATGCTCTCACAAAAGCAGACGGCTTATGATTTCCAATTGGTGCCTTCAATGACTAAAGACTTCCAAACTGAACTGAAGCTAATGCTTCGCAATGTCAATTTTGTCTGAGCAAATAAGTTGTGGCAAGTAAAAGTTGGTAAAGTGATCCAAAAAACAGAGAAGTGAAATCTATATATGATTAAATTAATCATTAATGCAACACCTTGACTTGCATTGTCACCAAGATGGTCTCACAAGTAAACTTTCCTGCATGACATTTGCTCGGTAAATAAAGCAATGGAAAGAAATGGTAATTGACTTGAATTGTAAAGCGGACCCTAAGGGACCCAGTCACAATTGAGTCAATCAATCACATTAATTAGGCTAAACCCAATCAAGCTAAGTTTCTAATGCCAAGAGGCCAACATTGATACGCTACCTACGCTGTAGACTTCTAAAAGCATAAATTAATATTCAAGCCCGATATATCAATGCTCTTGTACTACAGTGTAAGTTGAATCAATGCTCCATAAATGAATTGATGGTAGTGAAATCAATTGGAGGGACTAAACTCGATTTGCATAGATTGCAATTAATCTCGATGAAGCAGTGGCATTGAACAATTACACTGAGTCGGTCTGGCACAGACAACGAGTGAAGCAAGCACATTTGCGTCATGTCAGACCCTAGCTACTACAGCAAATGCATAAACAACGCTTTAAAATGGCACTCGTCTACTCAAGCTTCCAGTCTGTTCATCAACATGCCAGCCTGTCTGCCAAATTAATATTAATGTGTGTGTCTATTTGACTGCTTGGCAGCAGAATGTCAGTGCAATGGATCTGCTATGGATTACTCTGGTGGCTTGCTATCGATCACAAGCCTGCAAGAAAGCCATTGGCGAGCAATGTCTAAATATTATTGACAACTGCAATCACAATGAAGTGAACAAAGTGATGTAACACAAACAATACGGAAAGACCTGTACAGTATGCCTATGCCGGAATCGACCACCTACGCATGGGTCTTACTTGTTTGTGCTTGCACTAATCGACTGGCGACAATGAGTGTTCACAAGTGGCCAGTCTTGGTGCAATTTGGTCCATCAAACAATTGATTGCATTCGTATCACAAGTCACTCGCTCTAGGTGTACAAAGTTGTGTCGAGTTAAATAGAGTATTTCTTTTCTTTTGTCTGTCATGTCACATTGCTTAATCTTCTGTCAAGAGAAAAAAATTTTCTCAAACAAAATTGTAATTTAAAGAATATTGACAATACTTTATTTCCGAAAAACCCTATTTTAACTATATCTCTGGTTAATAATAATTATAATAATACAGTCAAGTTCAGTCAAATTATTTATATCTCAATTACAACATTTTAAATTACAAATTATTCACAAACAAAGTTCTCTGTAATTTTGTCAAGTCAGTGTTAAGTTAGCTGGGGTCAAGTTATATGTGCGTAAAAGATAATTAAATTTACTAAATTTACAACATTATTCGGTATTCGGACTTATAATGTTGCCAGAAGGTATTGCCAATATACGCTTCACTTGACAATTGGTTACGGTTGCCATAATGTCGACTTGTTTGGAGGTTGTATTGTTTGTGGCAATTAAATTTCTAGTGAAACTATCGTCGCCAAATGTCAAACAGTGCCGTGCAATAACAAAGTAGGGAAGTAGCCAAATTTGAATTGGCAGTCATGCACGAACAGTGTTCGCTAACAAGCACAAAGGGATAAGTCGTCGGCTGTGTCGCCAGTTGAACTGCTCACCGACATTATTAATCAGTCTCGGGCACTAATAATGCTGCTATTCGGAGAAATAGCGATGCATCACTGCCTATAGGTAATAGATTGGATCGCTAATTAATTGCAAAGACAAATTAAAATTTATATATTCAAACTTGGACTAAGTGAACATGCTCGCTAAATAATGAACTCACAAAGGCAATTGAACTAATTTTAATTTTTGTTGAATTGCCTTATTATTCCTAAGACAAGTCTCACAAGGTGGCCGCACGAGCGGTATCAGGCAGCAGCACGCGTGCACGCTGTAACAGCGACTTGAAACTTTGATTATTGACTTGGAGTTTTCAAAATGCGATATTCGGCCAATTCTCAATGGATTTTTTAATATTTTGGTGATTTGGAAACTGTATAAACTACTCTTCAAAATATGTACCATAAAAGTTTATCTTCATTCTCAGGAACTGTATATAACAACTATACTTATTCGAGCATAATTTAGCGAATTAATTATAGAAGTTTAACATTAAATAGCGATAACTTTAGTTATACTTGTCGCATCCCAAAAATTTTTGAGCCAAAATTTATCTACTCGATGAGCTCTATCGAATGGTATATGTCACTTTGTAATTCACTTCTTACAGGTTAGCGGTTTCCCTTGTCAGTAAGGACCGAGATGAGAAGGGCTAATCAGGCCAAATGGCGCCTGCAAAAGGCAAGTGGAATGCATTTTGGTGCTTTTTGGTGCTTTTCCATGTTTTCATTCAATTACTTTATTATTGCAATTAAAGCAAATGCCATTACTGCTTGACGCTGGCCTAATTGGACTTGCCAAAACGATGACAAAACAAAATGCTAAATTGGACTCATTGCAGAGATAAGACTACCAATTGGCTCAGGTTAATTTTCTGGTGGATGAGGGCGCGGCATCGACGGTGAACGATAATCTAATTCAACGAATAACATCTCCATCAGACACAAACCCTATACAAAAAGGCAACACTTTCAAGCAAATTTGCTAAAATTTCTGAGCATCTCTTTGTGGCACGTTAATGAAAAAGCATAATTAAAAGCAAAGGCAAACAAACAGCTATGGTCACAGCGATGGAAGGCATTTTCTGTCATTCTCAGTCCACACAAAATAACACAGGATAACACCACAATCACGTAAGTCGCGCTAAATCCCCAAAGACACTTTCCACAAATACAGACAGACAATTTGACAATTGGGCTTTGCTTGTTTGCATTCATTGACATGAATCATTGCCAACAAAGGCAAATCAAACCATTCACATGGACATCCTATCTTGAAGTTGGTATGTTCGACAGTTGGCCCAAACGCTTTGAATTGAAACGAGCCAAGTATTCTATTTTTAATTTCAAATTAGCTTTAACCAATTAGTTTGAATAATCTGAAAAAACTAAGCAATTTAAGTAAATAAGTAAAATTCCAGAGTGATTCAACGAAAATATAGAGTTGATGTAATAAACGGTCACACCAATTGTGAATGGTCAAATGAAGTGGAATTACTGCTCACTTATTGCAACACAGTTCAAGCTGGCAATCAGCCGTCTGCTTGTTCAGTCTAATGAATATTGATCTGGCGTATAAAATAAATCGGCCAGTGGGCCTAAGCGTCATCGATGGATTCGATCCTGCAATTTGTGTCAATTACCCAACTGGCAGTTAATTCAATTAGTCCACTCACCAAGCAATATAATCTTTTCCATAAATACGTTGTTCGAACAAACATCTAACTTGTAAGACAATGCAGACGGTAAACAGTGAGTGAGCACATAGCGATAGAATCATGCGAGATGTGCACATGGCCTCTCTTTTGTGTAATGAATTCAATTCAATTAGAAGTACTATATTGGTAGTGAGTCTTTCCTGTGGCCATCTAATACTCTTCATACATCATCATTAGCGTACAATCTAAGCTCAATTTTCCATACACGTAAGTAAGCATTATAAATAAATCAAACAAACTTGCATGGATTAGTAACTCAACACGTCCGGACTGAGACATTCTCAATCGGTGCCTTCGCACTTGAGCCAATGGCACTGGACCAATTAATACGGCCAATTTAATAGTGGTCCAGTGGCTAGAGCAAGCACAGCAATAAACACTGTGAGGAACTATCCAAATGCAAAGTAGAATTGCACCGCACACAATTCACCAAAAAAAATGCCAGTCAATTGTTGGCCACAATCAAAATAGCATTGTCCCGGTGCTATGCGTACACAGCTGACAGCGTTAATCAGTGAACATGCCAATGCCATTAGTGGACACATTATCGACCAATTTAGAATGATTATTCTAGGCCAACCAGCTGCAACTGTAACTATTATTACTAAGCAAGTCGATTTGTCCAATTGACCACTGGTGAAGAGCAACTAAAGTAAACACTAATTGCTTTCAAGTTGTAGTCATTGTTCAATGGAAATTTTCAAGAATCGCTTTGTATTTGCCATATTGGAATCGCTAATGGCGATATATTGGTGGATAAGTGGTACCAACTCACCAATGTGGATTGGCTGCTTTCGAGTTTGCAAATAAAGACGCTAAACGTGATGGCATAATACAGAATTAATACTATTTTGTATTGCCAATGTCTGGACAACGAGTCCGTTGGGCCGCTCAATACACATCAACTCGGAATGATCCACTGTGTAGGAAAGTGGGCCAACAACACCGGTCTGCACATCGTCATCAATAATGGTTTAATTCATGCACAGACAGACCGATTAAGGGAGTCCATGCAAGTATTAGCACTGGCCCAGTCGACACTGTCATGTTGAGACCTAAAAATAGCTTGTTTCATGAGCAGCAATTCAGCAGACAGCGTCAACATGCATCTATCGTTTGGTTTCATTTATCAACGTTCAATGTTCGCATTTCTTTATTTCACTGTCTCCAAGTGGCAAGAGAGTAATTGTTCTTTTCTGCAGTCTCTCATAAGTTCGCCAAGGTCTTACAAAATATATTCATTTGAGGCTAGCTCGGTGTGACTGGGTTTGATTGTAAAAAAAGTCAAGTGCAACAACAATACAAGAGAAGAGTAAGATGTTTTGGGGGCCGGAAGACAAAGCAACCGATCCAAGAGGAACAATTAAATAAGAAAGCTTGTGGCAATGTGTCTGGCGGTGACCGCTTTCAATGTTTCGATTATCAATTTATATTGCTCACTGCGCGGAATGTCATCTGCTAAATGGAGGAAAGCACTATAGTGTACGGTTAATGTAAAGCTTCATAATAAAATGCTTTATAACTCGCGAACGAACGAAAAAAACATTAGCCACACTTAGAAGAGTCATTGCTAATGGCTGCATGATAGTGCCAGTTATCAGAAGCTAATGTGCGCAACCATTTGACGCACTAATTTGGTAAAGCAAACCAGTCGAACATGCAGAAAGGATTGTCGATTTGCGTTAATGGCCACAAATTGTGTTTGGCACAAAGCACGATATTGCCCCGCCGAGTCTAACTGAAATGTCATTTGCGCAAATATGGACAAAAATGTTTTCATAGCTGTGGCTATATTTGTACTAATTAGCACAAACACAATCTGTTTGGTTTGTCTTGCAGCGATTTCGCTCTGGTCATAACAACAGCAACTGGTCTTGCAGCACCAACAAAACAAACACAACTCTGTGGCTTACACTTACACCCGCCAAACTAGCGCTCGAGTGTTTTGTTTGTATTGACTATCTTTTCTTCGATATTTGGTCGCAATTGTACCTCTTAATTGCCAAACTCTGCAAAGACAAATGCAGTCAAAGCATGCTCAATTGTACATGGAAATTATCACTGACCACAAACATGATCATTATAATATAACAATCATTTATTAGTATGACGTCGACAAGTAACATCAAACAGGGTACATTTCCACTCTTTGATTCGCATTCGGCAATTCTATTTACTAAGCATGAGTCTATTCTTTATCCTAGACATCCTAGAGATCATTTGAAATTAAACACATTTAGTATGTTGATTAATTATTAATTATTAACTATGATAGTTTTCAATGTTCTGAAATCACATTATTTAATCATTTTAAAGAAGTCAATTTATATCTTACGCAAATGTTACACTGTATTTTCAAAACGATCGAATGTATTTTGTAGATATTACATAACAAAGATATATATGTAGTTTATATAGGTTATATTGTAGTTTGGTAGGTCAAGGTAAATTAATGAATTTTCCAATTGGAATCGATGAAACTCGATGAAACTCGTCACACAAAAGCCACACTTAATGAGGGCAATTAGAGCTTGATTGTAAATCTTCAATTGTATTCTAATTCGGCACATCTGATTGTTTCTTGGTCAGTCTTGACCGGTATAAAGCTCGTTAACACCGAACTAGCCTGAATTCCATCCACTAAAACTAAATATAGATTCGCAATTGAAGTGGAAAAGTTTGAAAATTAAAAAAAGCATTAAAGTCAAACGTCGAAAAATTTTCTACTTTAAAGCAGAAAAAACAATCGCTCTTGAAATGTCAAATTACTAGATTTTCACTTTGTAATTGAGAGAGATTTAGTTTGTATGCTCGGAATCGATAATCTAAGTGAGAGCTAATTTAACAAGCCGCAAGACAAAAATAGTGCTTTCAGTGAAAATGAGTTGACCTAACTAGACCGAATCTACCTTAACCTCTTCATGGTGTCATTTTGGGCAGGGTGCCCAGAACGAACCACAATAGGTAACGGCCTGAAAATTTTTGAGCATACTCCCCTAGAATACCGCTACTGCGGAAAATAGTCAAAAGTTCCAATTGGATCGATTTCCGGGAACCCATTTCCGGTATGGATTTTTTGAGTGGAATTATGATTTTGGACTATTCTAAGACTTTTGGCGCTAAAATAAATTTTTTTGGATCACCGGAAGTAAGAGTTTCAAAATGGAACTTCCGGTTATCGCTCCAAAATCACATTTTTGAACTCAGAATCGAATTCTCCATCTTTTTTCATGAAGGATAGGATAATTTATCACTAAAATCTACCATGTCTAAGTGATGTAAATTCAAATTTGAATACTTGTAATTTTGACCAAAAAACCAAAGCCGGAAAGTGGACAGACACTGATTTGTGATTTTAAAACTCAAATTGTATAACTTGTAGTGGATGGATTTTAATGTTATTGAATGCTATTCCCACTAAATACAACACAGAGAATCGAATAAGACAAGTTAAAGATCTCTGAATCTACCGGAAGTAGGAGTTCCAGAATCTAACTTCCGGTTATCAATCCAAAATTTAATTTTGCTTTCAGAATCGAATTCTCCGTCATTTTTCATGAAGGATAACATATAAGAACATTACAATTTACGAATTATAAGTAACATAAACTGAATTTGCAAATTACATGTCTGTTTGATCCAACAGTCAATATCTGCATAATTTAGGTAAAGTTTGAAATCCATTTACTTCTTTTAGACATTGTGGATTTTAATGTTCAAATATGCTATCCTTCATGAAAAAAGATGGAGAATTCGATTCTGTGTTCAAAAATGCGATTTTGAAGCGAGAACCGGAAGTTCCATTTTGAAACTCCTACTTCCGGTGATCCAAAAAAATTTATTTTAGCGCCAAAAGTCTTAGAATAGTCCAAAAACATAATTCCACTCAAAAAATCCATACCGGAAATGGGTTCCCGGAAATCGATCCAATTGGAACTTTTGACTATTTTCCGCAGTAGCGGTATTATAGGGGAGTATGCTCCTAAATTTTTAGACCGCTAACTATTGTGGTTCGTCCTGGGCACCTTGCCCAAAATGACACCATGAAGAGGTTAACTATAGCCATGTGACCACCAATATTGTCTCATCGCGCCAAGCTTAGTGAATCGATTTGTGTGTGCAACTCCGTTGAGCGCGGGATGCCCTGTTGGCACAAGATAGGCGCCGTCTGCTTCACTGAAAATCCCACCACTGGGCAATGTATGTGTATGTAAGTGTGTGGGCCAAAATGAAAGTTTCAATCTTGAAAACATTTTCTAATTAAAATTTGTGACAAACAAAGCAAAACAGATTGCCGCATTATTTTTTGTTCGTGATGCGCTATGTAGGTGATGTAATTGTGCTTGCAGCACAATTTTTATTTAGTATCGCGTCGGGCTCAACATTAATTGAGCAATGAGAAGGTGGTCCGATAATGTGTGCTCGCTACAGTGATGCTCTTCGTGATTAGAAGGATTGATCCTACTTTGTGAAATTCAGCCAAACAGCAAATGTAAATTGATTGAAATGCAAATATACAAACATTGAAACAATACAACTTAATACAATGAAAGCATTGACAGGGTAATGACAGTGCTGCAAAGTGCATCGATAATGCACCAAATGTTTTGTCTTGCTTTTGGCTTGGTCGACAAACCTCAAGTTTTACTCGGTTCTGTTGAGCTGAGCTTATGCAATGACGAGAACCAAGTGACTTTGAACGTACCGAAAAGCAAACAAAGTGCAGTGCAATACATACCGATGCAACGATTGTGCCAATTGCCAGTAGAGCAAGCTGCGTTTGTTTATACATGTATTTCAGAAATTGTGAAAATTATATTCTCTCCCTATGACAGAGGCAGTACAGTGCGAAATAAATGCGCTGGTTTCAATCGAACACGCGTTGTGTTGGCACTTGAGCAATGGTCATAAATCAAAACTGCAGACCTCCACATCAAAAAGCACTTGGCTTAGTAAGCAAGACCTATCAATTAGAAATTGATTACCCTCCAAGCCAATTCAGTTGGGTTGGCTTGTGATTTTGTGGTAAACAAGAAGAAAACTTTGGAATGCTTGCATTGCGGCAATAAAACGATCTGAAGAGTAATGGAAAGCGAAACACAACAATTACAGAACAATTGGACCAAAATTGAATTCCGACAATGGATCGATTTCGCAATGGCACAAATTGAGACAATCCAGAGAAAGAGAGAGATAGAATGGGACCCCTCGTCGGGTAGCATTCTATAAATGGTACTATTCTCAGAAATGCTTGATCATTGATTAATTAGACTTTGAATTGGAAATATTTCCATTTGGACCGTAACAGTGGATTGACTGGATATAATCAATTATTTACTCGCTCAAATCAATCATGCATTTGCATTTTCGAAAGAATAATCTTCCGAAATACATTCGAAGTGGCTCAGCTTGGGCAAAGTAACCAATCCTATTCGAATACACTGAATTAGATTTAATTCACTGTAGCTTTAATGAATAATACAGCAACGAATCGTGCTTGGTGCTGAATAATTGAGCATTTTAAATTATACTAATGCATCTCTACCATAGCTTTATACCTTAGAGAGTATTTATCATTGGACAATTTAATTTGCAGACTGAGCCAAGTAGATAAAACTGTTTCGGCGAAGATAAATGAATTAAATTAATCTGACAATAATTAATTAACGACTTAATTAGAGATTGGCACAAGCCAATTGACAAGTAGAACATCCCATTGGACAAGTGCATTGTTGTTTGCGGGAAAATTAAGGCTCAGTGAACAAGCAGACCAAAGTTGCACTGTCGATCTCTCCGCATCGATGCACTCCCAATGCATAATCGATGCATAATTATGGAGACCACTTTGTCGTGCGGATGCATCCATCCAGCTTCCACTGGTCGGACTTGTTTTGCTGAGTGAGTGAATTGAAATTAATTTCACTTAGATTAGTTTCATGTATTTTTAGATAGCCACTTTGGAATTTGCACCACTTGATTGTGTCGGTTAGTTTCTGACTGTGTCACATGTTGTCAGCAAGGACCGAACCAACAGGACGGAAACACTTTATCAATGTCCACAGTGGCATTTATCGAGCAAATGTGCCAACACCGACACAAGAACGACTCGCTTGTAACTGCCACTCACCGAGTGTACAATTCAATTTGTGCACCAATGCAAATAAGATCTCTCGCCACAGGAGCCACGTGAAGTGAAAATTGAAAAACCAAATTCAAGTGCTCAATCCAATGTCACAAGAATGCCTCTACGTCTGACCGAATGAACAATTTGCCACTGGAGATGGGTAGCGCTATAGCTTTGATTTAATTTAATTTATTTCCATTTCTGAGCAAAGCATGGTTCGAATACTAATCGTCTAATTCAATCGTTACCTCACCAAATCGGCAAATTAATTAAATCTATTAACAGGAAATGAGAAACATGACCAAAGGAATGCAAGATCAGCAAAAATATACGGAAATATCATAAATCATTGCCAAAAAGCTAACCTTTAAGGGTCTTTGGAACTGTTACAATTTGAAAATTGACAAGAAGACTGTGTTGACATTGCTGTCTCGGTGTGATTCCCTTTTCATCTGTCGGATGGTATGTCTCTGTGTGTATGTGCACAATGTTTTTTCGCGATCTCGGATGACTATTTAGAGCCATAAGCACACACATTGAAGCAAAGCATCGTTTGACAGATTGGGTAACAATTTTCACTGGAAGCACTCTTCAGTCGGAAGTCAAGTTCACTCAGAGCAGTAATTAATCTCATTACTTGGCTGATGGTGCGATATGTATCGACTTGCTCGGTGACACTGGTCCAAATGAATAAATCACAAGGCGAGATTATCGCCAACAAAGGTAGACAGTTTAGATCACTATCGGACAGCTCTATTTGCTGCTCTCGACAATTTGCCTTTTGCAAATAATGAGCCAGCCAAGCACTTTGGCTTAGAGGATAATTAAATTTGGCTGCCTCGGGTGGGTAACGCAAAAATAGATGCAATCAACGAGAATTATTGTGACCAAACCGAGGCCAACCGAGAGAGTTGAGGGAATTGAGGCAACGGAGGGACACGCACCGAACAAGGTGTGCACACCTTGTGCTCACTTTGTGGCTTGCACGCACAGGCACTAGCGAAGTGTTGAACGCGCACGAGAGAAAGTCGTCTGAAGACATGGAGATGATGGAAACTCTGCCATGCGATGGACTGCAAGCACCAATATGATAATGACACAAACGTGGATCGCGCCTAGCGACATAAACAGACACAAACAGGGCTGACTACTTGGTTAGTGATAGATGACAAGATAGAACAGACCGCGGGCAGAAGGCAAACTGCCGCAAACGTGGCTGCCTCTGTCTGTCGATGTTGTCAACGGCATTCTGTCTCAATGATTACACTAGGCAATCGAAATTATTGAATGGAACATCATGGGCGGTAATGCGTACAACATAGTGGCACTGCACTCTGCCAGTATATGCTCCAATGACCGACAACACTACACTGTAACATGCACAAACCACAGTGGCTCACTGTTTGTGCCTCTACCGACATGTACGCATTGGCACCAACTGAATAGTGCCAATACTAGACCAGTGTGTAGGTACGTGTATACAGTCGCAAGAAGGCCATTTACTCACATGCACTGTTCATTCAGTTATTCGTAGTTCATTCTTTTGCACCGAGCAAACAGCAAACAAGCCGTTAAAGTCACAACTAGTAGTGACCTAGTACTACCGATGTCGCGCAAAGCAACTGCACCAAATAAATCACACAGTCACAAATATGGACCACATTGAGACACGTATCTGAAAGTATAATGCCGCCAATGCCTTACAGAGATAGTACTGGCAAGGATGTCCTAATGGCACAACGCCATGACGATTGCAATCGTTTACTTGCCACCAAAGTCCATTCACATTAACCAATTTGTTGGGCCACATTAGAGCCTGTCGAGGCGATATTTCAATTGACAAAGTAGAGTAATATAAACTATTAATTTAAAATATTCTGTGCCATTAATAATAGACTGAGTGAGCAAACACTGACAGATAGGAAAATGGTCTATATAGAAGGACACTTAGTAGACAGACAATAGTTATTTAATTTATCGAAATTATTAAATCGTTATAGATTGTCGGTACAATCGGAAGTAAGCCTTAAAACTGGCGATAATCGTGTCGACTTAAAATTGTGCATTTGTGCACAGATTTCATTGCATCCAGCATTGATTGCTTAGTCTAATATGTCCGGAAACGAAATCGCAATTATGATCAAATGGAATTAATAACAAATGTGGTCTGTGTCAATGACGATCAACAATGAAAAAATTGAGTGTTGTGATGCGATGGAATGGCGAAACCTTGCAAACGGATGTAAATGGCGACTAGACTATAAAAATAGTGGTAACAAAGTCTACTGGACATTGTCCAAACGTAAACGACTGGAGACAATATCGGTATTGGTCTACAGATGCAAAGGTGTAGACAGTATGCTAGCTATGAACAAACAATAAATAATGCATGCCTTTGCAGTAGTGCCCATTGCGGATGCCACATGGACAACACACACTCGTCTAGTTTCACTACATATTGCATAAGCAATAAAATTCAATCTCACAGACAAATCGAGACCACCGCGGCATAATTTATGAGTCTATGTTGCTAATAACAGTGGCATTGTCACTGGCACAGATTTAGATAGTTCTAATTTGAGCAATTTTTCTGCTTTGGAATCCCACCGATTGGAAGGCAGACGGACATGACCATAAATAACAATGAAAAATAAAGTTTGCATTCATTTGGACTAATTTGGATGGAATTCGTGCCGATTGGACGTAAAGAGTGAATCGATTCAACCACCAACTGTTCCATTCTATTGGATTGCTGTGACCAAAGTGCTGTGTGCTCGTCTCGTGAATTGATCATTCCACTTGCTGAATCAGTGGCCAACTGGGCAACATTATTAGCTGAGCATAAAAGAGCCAAGTCTTAAATCAGCACAATTGACAACGCAAAACGGCCAGAGAAGCAAAAGCTCTAAGCAAACATAAATAACCGAATGAACCAGGCCGAGAGGCGTAGCTGACTAATGCAAAATAATATCTCCCTAGAACATAACCAATGCTTCACTATTCGGATCATCGGAGCGTTATCAGCTGCCGGACAAATGAAGCACAAGGTTACAGTAAAGTCAGTGAGTTGACAATCAAAAAGCCATAAAGTGATGACAAGTGACAAATACAAGTGACAAGTGATGAGCATGCATACGAGGTATTTCGCCGAATATAGCTCCAAGCTTATAAGACAATTTAAAGACTATGTCTCTAGTAGAATCTTTAGACAAACATTTGTGAAAGTATTGTGCAATCGGGATGTCTCACTGGTAACATGCGAGCGTTCGCTGTGTGTGTGCGTAAGCAGTTAAACAGTGCCAAAAGAAGACAAATTCGAATCGAAGAAAACGAGAAAACACAAAAAGACAGATTCAACCGAGAAGAAACAAACAAACGCGATGACGTTACGCGAGCATGCTATTTGCAACAGTGCAGGGTATACTATAGTGGGAATACGCTTGGTCCGGTAATTAGCATCGTGTTTACTGCCAACTGCTTTGTGTCCAAGAAGGCAGCAAACAGTGCAGTGAGCCACCTTCAAGTTGGTAAGTTGTCGCACACTCATAAACATGACAACATAAACAGAACAACGAAGCTCACTGACTAACTCATAATCTAGCATCTCAATCTTCATTAGCTGTGCCACAGTGAGTCAGCCATCCTAAATGCATTCTGGGCATTCATTGCCAAATCTGAGAAAGTTTCTATCAAATAGAAGGCTACCATCGAAAACAGGAAAAGAGAAATTAGACAGGAATAGAAAAAATATCAAAAACGATTGGCACGATGGAATGGACCAAAGGCTGCAATGATCTTCAGTCGGACGTATTGATCGAGACTATTATTTTAATTGAAAACCGAACCGACTCCAGTCTCAGTCCAAACCTCAAAGCGAAACCTAATTGGAAAGGCAACATAATAGATGCAATTGCAATTGATGTAGTGGATGGATTGTAGTGCAGTACAGATCGAACAGTCAGTGAAATGAAAAGCTACTAGCCCGCTCACTGTCCAATCGATTCGGTTTTGTCCAAACGCGACAGTTCTTCAAACTTCTGACATTTGTCCTAAAATAAACTGAATCAATAATTGAATAAACAAATACAAACAGCACAGGTAATTCGTGGTGGCGCCAAACAACTGTAAATAGAGACACGAAACAAGCGAAGTAGAATTACAATTGCAAATTGAATTGCCACCAAATATGAATGGTTAGAAGCTATTTTAGCTCGATAGCACTAATTGTCTTGTATCTCGGTTTCTGACTGTTCTATCGTCGATTGTGATTCCACAAAGGCAATTGGAATAACTTAATTTTCTGCTTGTGCATCTAGACAATTTCCATTGCTACAAGTAGATAAAGAAGATTAATTAAAATAATAATTAAACCAGTGACTCAATGAACCAAAAAGCCGAGTACTCGAGTGCTAGTAATGTGAAAGAGCAAACGGTAGGGCGGCAAGTGTAATCGCAATTTGCAAAGTTAAATTGTTCACAACCGAGCTCGAAAGACAGCGTTTCTCAACTTCCTTGTGGACATTCCCATTAGGCTGGTCTATAACGATCAAGCGACTAGATAAATTGTAAGTCACATGTAAAAAACATAGCGCCATTTGTAAACACTGTCACTACACAAATTGATTTTCCAACCAAAATCGCATTTGGCAGAATGTCAAATGTCAACAAAATTAAAATTTTACGGTGACGCCTTAATTAAAATGGAACGAAACGAAACTATCCTGAATGGTTGAGAACATGTCTCATCGCCAGCGACTTAATGACAGTGTTTGCATTGAGCTGGTGGCAAGATGGTGAAGCTCATTCCACAAGCGATCGCAATTGGTAATTGCTAGTTGGGTATTGAGAAGCTAAATGACCGAGTCAGTGGCTAATGTGAGAGCAGAGAGTTCCGAGGCCGAGCACCAGTGTTCACATTCTCACTGACTCGCTCAGTGCCAATGACAACAAAAGCAAATAACCGAGCCCCAAAATGATTGTTCCTCAATTGCTTACGTCGAAAGTGCATGCCGTCGGTGGAACAACACTTACACAGTGGCCCATTGCCATTAATGGAGAAAGAATGCAAATTTAAATAAAATTAACTTGCCTGCCCTCACCGCACTGAACGGTAAATGGATTAAACATTAGACATTAGCTAAACATTGGTCTGTCGATTGTTCGACTGATGATTACATGTCGAGTAATGTTAATAATGACCATCCAAAGAGATGACCGCTCAAGACCTAGCTAGGAAGTTCCAGTTTATAGATAGATTAATATTATTATCTTATACGTACACGACATGGGAAAGAAGACATACATCGACATGCTGCAATTCGACAAAACAGCGTGCTCAATCTCAATGTCAAGTTGTAAAAAATAATAGAATAAATTCCATATTACACACTAGCCTTATAAAACATTTATTCGCAAGATCAAAGTTTTGTCCACTGATTCACCGTCTCTAAGCAAGGTGTGGCAAAAAAAACAAGAACGCTTGCTCATAGAATTTCTGCAAATTCTGTACAAATACCAATGGTAGTTAAAATAATAAACGTTGCTAATTGTAATAAATTTACTTTTCGACAGACTTTTGACAAACTATTGGGCTCCTTTGAGAGAGATTAATATAAATTAGAAAAGTTGAGAAATGAAGCCAAACAAAATCCGACTGACTCTGTTGATTCGTGTCTGTGCCAACGATCTGTTGGTCTGCTTCGATTACGACATAAATGGATATAAATGCACTTATATAATCAGATCGAGAAATGTTTCAAGTACCTCCGACATGAACCAATACAAATGCATATTTGACACAGACGCCGATCAATTGAAATGCCTACTCAATGCTCCAATCGGATCTAATCGAGTCGGCCAGCACCTAATCTGCGCCTAGACAATTAATCGACATTGGCGCCAATCTGTACTCAAGTGAATTGAAATAAATAAACCGAGCTGGTGAAGTGACCACTGCAGTGGCCATGGCCAATCTCTGGACTGACTATTAATCTTATTTGCACTGAGCTTTGACTGGTTAGGCCACTTAATGATCGAGTGAATTAATTGCGCCTCCACTTGAAATTATACTGGCTACTTAACAGTGAATGAACTTCTCAGTTGCATCAGACCAAAAACAATTAAACAGCAGCATTACTTTGTATTACTGGTCAAGAGCGCAAACACTTCACCAAGCCACGAAAACTGTTGAGCTGAGTGAAGCCATTTGTGCAGCATTTCGCAAATTATCTTAGCTTGTGAGCCAAAATGCAATCAAATGTTAATTTGGTTCGTCATCTGGCGGAGCACCGGGCAATTAAACTCTATTTAGCGCCATACACCAAGTGCATTCGCTTTCAACATTTTCACAATCTGTAACAGACGCTGAGGAAATCTAATGAAGGTGGCACTTTTGTAAGGCGACCCTTAATGAATGTTTAATGTTCGGTTGCAGCGAGTGCACATCCGAGCAGTTCTTCGTTTGCTCTTCTCGTATGGCATATGGGTCCAACGGACCTGAAAAATTATCAAGTGATACATCGATTGATAATATTTGATGCTAAAATTCTGCGACAATATATTGAATTCACAAATCCACTTTATATATAGTGATAATAGTTATAAATTAATTAATTTATTGTGCTCATAGTAACATTATCTATTTCTAAATAGAAAATTGTTTTAAACAAATAAACTAACCGATATGCAAGTTTTGTCCAATTAACAACTAATTAATACCGCCCTTCACTCTAAACAATGTTGATCCTTCACAAAATAGAACTAGTAGAACTTCTAGAGTCCTCTGTAGTGGACAATACTCAAAGACAAACAAAAGAAGTGTGTTCGACTGTGAAATGAATGCATTTGCAATTGTGCATGTGTGTAATTGTTTGAGTGTATGCTTGCATTGTCCGGTGAGAAAATAGTCATGGCTAACTGTCAATGTCTCAATGGTCTTGTTGAGTGAAGCAATGTTCAATGCCCTTGTGTGTCATCATATAATATTACATATCTTTGCACGGCAACCCGAAAAGCAAGCCACCTCACAAATAAATACAAGCTATTATGAGCTCGAAATGGGCCGGGAATTTGCGCTGACAAGAGTCGGTGGACGACATGTTGAGGTGGTTAGCAATCGAGTGGTGTGTGTGTGAGCTGAATGCACTTCGTTGTCTCATAGAATATTTCCTATTTCGGGCAAATAGTATAGTTATGCCCTGCAAATGACATGCAGTGAAGCAAACCTACCTACCCAACTAGTTCTAGTAAATTCGCCTAGAACAATTTAATGTACAGATAATTAAGAAATTCAAGGTGAACAATACAGGTTGCGTAATATTGCAGTGACATGGAGACCTACGGAGATGGCGATTATGTCTTTTGTTCTCACAACCGCACAACAATGCCTACAATACAATGTGACTGTAAATGGCCATTTGATATCACAAGGGAACATTTACATTGGCCCAAGTGGATCGAATCGTTCCGAAACCGAGCTCAACTGCCTGCATTATTTTTATGTTCAACGTCGGATTTAGACGACAAAGACACCAACGGGCAAATGTGGCTAGATAATTTACTTTACAACAAAGCCGCCAATACCAACAATTTGCCATTGCCAATCATGTGCCATATGCACCACGAACATACGTCGTTACTTTAAAAACAACATCAGTTCTGAGACAAACAAACACTAAACACAGCCAAACTTGAAAGCTTTCAGTGGAGTGAAGAAGTGAGAAGGAGTAAGAATCAAAATTCCAGTACGCGCAAGGTGAGGAAAATATCTGAATAAGCGGACATGCTCACTCGGACGGTTGTCGATGTGAAGAATTGCTGGCAATAAAATAGCTTGAAAATTATAAAATATACGGACGCGCAAGATAATGTCTGAACACAAAGTTTCACTAAAGCCAATTACCAAGATAGAATTGCAAAATGGCACTTCACTTCAATTAGATTACCAAATTCGGTGTAATAGGATTCGGTAGCATTAGAACAAGCCAGACCTAACCCAGTGCTCGTGCTGTCCTGCCTTGGTGTCTTACTGTGCCTTTTCGTTGTGGTTAATATTTGCTAATCAATTATTTAGAAGAACTCCATGCCAACACATAACTCGAGTTGGTGCATTCACGCTAATGCACAATTGGGGTGTCGCATTGAAGAACAGTTGCATCGCTCAAATGTGTCTCGATTATAGTTTTGCACTTGGTTGGCATATTATCATTAGGCAGATAAAACAAAAGGCCAAATGACACAAGCCAAAGGAGCATGGGTCAGCCGAGTCGGCGTTTTAAACCAAAGCTTTTCACAATTGAGTGTATAGTGTCACCTGGTCACCTCTTGGTAATAAATGGAATTTGCTTGGCATGTGAAAATGTACCGAATCAAGCAGAAAGTGTTCAGCAGGGTGGTGAATTATTAATATGCGTTATGCACAACTGGATAATGCTGAGTCATCATGGAACTGCAAATTTGAGAACGATGCCAACTGGGTTAATGATTTGGAAAGCGAATAAATTGGCTAATTTAGGCTCAAACTGAGCCATTGAAATTTAAAGCAAATGGCAAATTGCAATGGCCATAAAATGGCAAATTGGATTGCTTGCTTCATTGGACCTGGTCTAATAAATAGTCAAGAATAATTTCCTCAAAATAGACATTTTGCATTGCCTCAAATTTGCATTGAAAGTGTCTGTCTCTTCGGCAGAAAACACTCGGGCAATTAGTGAGCAGAGTTGAGTGCTTTAGCTGTGAAAATTACTCACTCACTCGGCAATGCAGGGATTAGTTTTCGAGTGTGTTTTGCATTGGTCCTTCCAAATTGCCATCTATAATCTTGAGATATCTTCGTGCAGTACTAATTTTAAGAGCACCTTCATTGATGTCATACACGTCCATGTTAGCAAAATACATATTCGAATGCCAATTTTGGCTCTAAATCCAAATTTAATTTATAATTTATAATTTATAATAAACATAATATTTTTTTAGAATACATTTACCATTGGTTTTATAGTCAAACGCATTATGTTCAGCATTAATCAGTCCACTTTTATGAGAAGACAAACTTACAAGGACCATTAATAGACATAATTGATTCATAGATGTGACCTTGACCATGAATTAATAAAAATTAATTAAATTATGACCAAATTGTCTGATCAATAGTATCGACCGAATCAACAACATTGGAGGTGAACCCTACTCAATCAATCAATCAATTGACCAAATGACGTTAGTCTTATTGAGTCAAATATGAAGCATTTAGTTTATTTCGCTTAAGCGTTGTGTTCTATAATTTTGGTGCAAGGTCTGGGTTAGTTGAGTAAAATAAACATTAATAACATATTACACGAGTAGACTAGCAAAAAGCGAAAAACTTTCCAGAGTTAATCTGCGTGTTATGATCGAATGAAGTTTTACCTGCAGAACTGAGTGGCACACTAATTACGATAATTAAAGTGGCAGTACAAGATCGAGCTGGTTTCGGCATTCGACTAAGTTCACATGTGCTGTATAGCATTGGCCAATCGAGTTGGTCCAATTGCAAGTATATTTGCAGCCGTTTACATCGACAAGGTCGGCCAACGGAATTAATTAAAAATGTCAATTCAATCAATATTATCGATCCCAATTGGGTTCGGGCAATCAATTGTGCGGTAAAACTGGGTACGAGCCTCAGAGTAGAATAGAATACAGTTTACAAAGAAATAAGTCAGCACAACACCAATTACTGAATACGCGACACCTTTGTGGAACGAATCCAAGTGCAGGTTTGTCAGTCATTTTGATTGGACTTTTAACAATTGCGTTCTCAAATTTATAAGGACAAAGGACAAGGTTACCTTATACAGTGATAAGCAGACAGCAGTCGATTTTTGTATGGGCCGCTCAAACCAACGTACAAAACCAGTAAAACCAAGTGGAAAATGCGTCTTTAAACAATATGTAGGGAATACATGTAGTCCGTTTAAATGTCAACTTGGACGGATTGGCATGCAAACAAGCAACTTGAACAAATTTTCCAAATTAAACTTTCGATCAATCAGACCAATTTGATGACTAGTGAACTGTAAGTGTGTTCATCAGTGAGAGAATGAGCGAGTAAGTCCACTTGAATGGTCGTTCAAAGTAAACATAAATATGAATCAAGCCAAATCTGTGCAGAGTGGACTCCAGTGAGGACTAAGTGAGACCAAAGTGTTACCGCCGAGCGACATTTCGAACGTGGAAAGAACCATTGGAGTGAAATGGGAGCCAAAGCACAAAGTTTCGAACATTTCAAGTCTGGCCGAACCAAATTTTGCATGTTTTTGTCAGCTCACTTGCTCGTTTGGCAATCTTCAACTCAGCTCGACGTGATGATTTATAGCTCTACTGTGGCACATATATTTACACTTTCACTGACAAAGTAGTCACTTGCAGCCAGTACAATCACAAACCAGCATAAACACTCATATACACTTTTACTCATTCATAGGGAATGGTAAAGTTTCCCGAATAATTTCCAAGAAAACAAGGCCAGTGAATGAGACAGACCGACCGGTGTAATTTAGTGAGTGTTGGCAACAGGCCTCAACTGGGGAATTTGTGGATGGCATGTGCACCGTAGTACTCCACTGCTTACGCATCCTGAGTCAGTATTCCTGACATTCTGTACAAATTATCGATTGTAGCGAGATTCATTGCCAGTGAGACGGCCCAGTGTAGTCTGTCCAGACGGTGTCACAACTGTGAACGGAAACAAGTAAGCCACCACTGAATCTCTCCTCGGAAGTGGAATGAATTGCCTTCGCGAAATGAGATATGGCCATGGCACTGGCTGCAGGTCGGATATCGATGCTCCATTCCGCAATTTGAGAACTATTCGATCTGACACCAAGATTGACAATTGAAGCTTAATCGGCTAGCCGTTCCAAAAGTAAACTAATGCTTTACTACAATATGAATGCATACAGATAATGATAACTGATAATATATGCTTTGATATACAATGCCCTCGATCATGATACTTTCGACACACATCCACAATTTTGAGTGAGACCAATTGATTACGTGTAGTACAGCTGTACTGGCCACACACAGCTCGGTAATTTACTTGACAAATTGAATAAGTGACCAAGAAAGTATCCAAGAATTTTCCTAGTTCTTGCTAAGTTAATACACTTCGTATGATATGATAAATTAATATTACATATGTAGACAATGTCCTGGACTGGACATCAAGTGACAATGACGAGGCAACTTGCAGTAAGTCAACCCATATAATAATTGTTATTAATAAATCAAATTAGTCCTATATACGTATTGCTTGCTACAAAGCATGCTTTGCAAGAGAACTGCGCCAAAATGAATTTAATTTAAAATCAACTGACAATCTCTACTGACCCGCTCGAAAGGTACACAAAGAGCTCTTGGTTTAATTAAAATATAGCCTATACAGACACAAATTGGCACGCCACACGCAAGTCAAGACCATTGCAGACCAGTCTGGCTCAATTATCGAGATTGAAACGAATCGTCTATCTCTCTAAGTGACCTCTTCTCCCTAAGGTTCACAGTGAAATGCAAGACGCAAACCACAAGTCGTTTGGAATTTGATTTTCAATCGAAATTTGCACTAAACTTTTGTCCTTGTTGACCAAGAGAAATGCAATTCCCTGGAAAGCAAGACGATATATCTTATATTATATATAACCTGGCCCATTGAACCATTCACTGACCATTGGAATGTATCGTTGTGCGTGCGTATTCCTGCTTAGCCATTCACATGGCCTGATCATAAATGTGCTTCTGGTTTGGTAATTTAATTTGGGAGGAACAGACAAACAATGAATAATATATGGCAATGTGATAAATTCGGCTCAGTATTGAACCACAATGGATTATGGCTAATTGAGCGCGCAACACCAAAGACAAACAAATTTAATTCTCCAAATTCATCTTACCCCACGACCAACCAAATAGAGTAGGCCGAATTCCTGCCGCCTAATATATGGACCAACCGACAGTTGTTATCGCTGCCAAATAGGGCCATCCCAAAACCGAGATTATAAGCACTTCTATTAGGTTCGACGGTTTGCCGGTTGCTCAGTGCAGTCTCGATCGCTATTTATTTGATTAAACAAAGAATAATCTAATTTGAATGAACAGACACGACCAACGCAACCATGGTGCACCAGACAGACTGTAAAGTTTACTTAACGCCATTTCTGACACCTCGACAATTTCAATAAAAAATATTCAATTGCCGGCACTGTGATGTTTGTCTTGTGGTCTATAGACTCGGTTCATTTCCACAAAGTAGACGACACAAGTTATCTATTCAGCGAAACGTCCTCAGGCATTTTTGTAATTCTATTTTACTTTTGTTTGTAAAGCTTTTCGGTTCAGTTGAGATTAAATCGGCTGGACATTGACTTGACCATTCGTATCCGGTAGACACTGTCCACGGTAACTGTAGACCAAAATGTACCATACCATGTACTGTGACCTCGCAGCATTTCATGAGTACTAGTATATATAGCTATGAGTACATTGTTCATTGGCAAAGCATAACTGTAGTAACTAAATAGTAGTTTAGCTCAAGATGACTGCAATTGCTCCATTAATGGAGATTGTCACTCGGCGGGCATTATCACATTTCTGTTATGACACAGTTGGATGGTGTCATTCGAACTGCTGGTTACGTGGACCTAACAAAAGATGAACAAGTTGCATAGCATCAAGAAAGAATTTGCGAGTATGGCCTATCTAGTCTTACACAACATGATCCATCTGAAGCATTACAATATAATGGAATTAGTTTCGAGCGTAATTAATTTCGTTCTTTACGGCGAGACAAATTGCGAATGGCAAACAAGGCCAAGCTAAAGACAATGTTGTCGCTCGGTGAGTGTAATGAGGCCGGTCGGGTGTGAGACGTTGCTAATATCCCTAAAGTTAGCTAATTATTCGCTAATTAATTAATGGCTAATCTAAACACATTACACGACACGATTACTCGTTATCGCGGTCATTGCCATAACAGTACCTGTGCAGTGTAGTTCATGATGAAAGCGTCTTTCCGCCACAGATGCTCACATGACACCATAAAGTATGAAGTTATGGAACACGGTCGATAGTGCCCACATTGGCAAACTCACTCGCCCTATCAAAAGTGTCAAGTTGATGTCATATAAAGCGATTATGCCTACTACTATTAATAATTAGCATAGAATAACAATCGAGTTTCCTTGGTCACTTTGGTTCGTTGCAATTAATTGAAAATACAAAAACTTTAAAGTGGGATTAAACATCGTAAATGGGGCAAAGTTCTTTGGTAACTCGTGTTGGCTCCCCCAACACTGCCATTTGCGAGACACATACGACTATTCGTAATTCGTTTAGGCCTATTTATCCTATTATAAATAAGTTGGATTGGTGCTGAACTAATTACACTGTGACTTCTCCCAAAGGTACAAAGGTTGTGAATTAATATTGCTAATTGCTAAGCAATAATTGTTAAAAGCTCGACAAATTCAATTATGTTAAATGATGACAATTGCACCACTAAGACAAGTTATTAATAACTTAATATCTGATGCTATTGCAAACAATTAGTAATAGTACCTTAAAGAATCGAATAAAAGTTGCATTTAATGTCGCAATGAAACAATTTTTCTTCACATGTGTCTCTCAGCCAAGATGAACAAATGTGACCAAGTGATTTCGTGACCATCACAAAGGCACAAAGCGAAAGAATGAACAAAGCGAACAATGCACCGAAAAATCAAGTGTAAAATTTAGACTGACTGTTGGTAATGGCAGAATAGCCAATAACACAAAAGTAAGTTTTCCATTCAATTGTCAGCTTGTGGAAAGATCAAATGGAAAGCAACAAGACAGGCAAGTCCCGGAAAGAATATGTTTTGCTGCAGACAATCTCGATTTGGCCGGATTCGGATCTCATTTGTTTGTTAGTAATGATCTATGCAGAAGGGCAAGTAATCGCACAATATTGCAATGAGGCTCCAACAATACCGAACAAAAATTAATTCAATTTACATTCGAACCGATCTAACCACATGTACAAGACAAGTCACCAACAGTTAATGAACTCACGGGTTAAATTTTTCGTCCAAAGTATCTCCAAAACAGAAGGAACAATGGAAAAGGCAAAATGAAAAATGGAATGCCAACAAATTTGGCGCAATTCACCAAACGGAAAGTGACAAGCCAAACTGAGAACAGACAGATTTGCTTGCACCGACCTGCCACTGACCGGCATTGTTGGTATAGCTGTGTCGATACTCGCTTCACTAAACAGATGATTTATCATTTAAAGTGCTTCGATCGGAAAGCAATGCTCCAAAAGTTGGCGCAGGGACAATCACAAACAGACCAGTGAAGGGACAGTCTTTCTAGAATTCAATTTGACATTAAGTTAGGTGCAAGCGGAGAAAATTAGTTACAATCTTTATCTATTGGCGTGAAAGTACCCAAAAAGACGGCATTTGGCGTAATAGATAGTTTTGCAAATATTTGATTTCACCAATTTGCCCGGATGTTCGCAAGATATGCCAATAACAATTTGTCGGCAGATTGAGATGTTAGACAAGAAAGAAAACAAGTGCACATTTCAATTTGGAAATCGATTTCAATAATCCAAAATGAGCAGGCCGATCAATTTTCAATTTCAAGGTAAAGAGAACAGTTAGTAATGAGTCAAGCTTAACCAAACAGAACATTGCCAAGTATCGATTGCTAGTGCAAATTGAAAATTACTCTTTGTGACAAATAAAATGAAGCTATAAATAGCCAAATGAATACATAACGTTAGTCGCAGAGTGATTTGGAGCGAATAATTCGATTTTAATATCAATCAGTAATATTTACCTAATGTACAATTCCCGTTCGCATTATTAACAAGAAACATAATTGAATTTTCGGTGTTAAATTGTTAAATGGTAGACTTAGAGGCCAATTTTTTTAACTCAGCTAAGGTAGTCTTCAAAGTTTCTTTCTCTTGCTGTGGAGTAATACTCTTAGCAACACTATCAATGATCCAATTGACCATGTGTCTTTGCTGAAATTGTCGCACTGCTTCCTCTTTGGCTACCAAAAAGTCCAAACGACGTCGAACTTCGTTGTAGGCCTGCATTTGGCGACGGCGGAATTCAGCTTCAAGTTGTAGTTGAATGTTTTCTCGTTTGGCGTCGAATAAGACTTTGTGTTGCGCTGGCGCATCACGAATGTTTTGCTCATTCTTGATGTAGTTATTCAAAAAGGTAATCATGCCCTTTTGCCAGTTGTCCCATTCTTGATAATTTTTCTAAAAACGAAATTTATGAAAAATAAAAAAGTAGAAACATTAAAAACTCTTACATCAACTCTTTCACAAAAACTTTGACGGATGTTGGGGCCAAACATTTTTGCAGCCACAACAAGAATGATAGTAGCTTCAATGCCAACAAGTAACTCGTGCTCGAAAACAAGCCATTCTTTCGAAAGTAAAAAGGTGCCGAAAGTACCCAAGAAAACATAAGGGCCAGTAACGCCGGTTTTGTTGTAGAAAAAGTTGAACCATGATTCAGGGATGATACCCAATCGAGTTGGCTCAGAGAAATCGGCTTGTATTGGTCGAGGAAAGTTTTTCAAGTCTCGTTGTGGGTTTTTGTCGTCGTTGATGGTTGGGTAGTTGGGCCCAAAGCGAAGATTCAAAAACGACTCAAGAGATTCTTTCTTAGGGTCATATTCTTCTCCAGTATCATCACTCAAAGCAGGCAATGGAGGAGCTACCTTTTGAAAATAATTTGGAGTACTGCTAATACCTCGCGAAGTGATAATGAGCCCATTCTGATTGATTGCACGAGCTGCAAAAATGCAAATTTTAGTTGAGTAAAGGAAAGAAATAACAAACCTGCTTGAAAAAAATTGCGAACCAGCATTTTGACAGTGATAAAAGACAAATTTCCAATAAAACAGTGAACACCTACAAAGATGTGTTATAAGTAAAAATATAAGTAATAATAACGCAAACAAAGCAAAACAAATTTACAAACCTAGAAGATACTAAAGTCAATCCAACTCAAGCTAGCTGGCAAAAGTCAATAGAGACATTCTACAAGAACAAATGAGACATTTGCCTGTCCACATAGGACGTCCTCAAACTTTCAATTGTATTTATTTGATATTTTAGCAATAAAATAGTTTTAAAATTCAAAAATAAATTATTTGATTCTGTTTAAACATGAAAGATTCTTTTTGTTTAAATTTAGCGATGTTTATCCTTAAATTTAATTCTAATTAATTTTTATATAAAAGTATTTGTCCTACATTTATGAACAACCCTTAGTTTTGCATTAATTTGCCGCAAGATGGCATTACAAAGCTGAGTACGCATGCGTGTTTTAGTCCGTCTGCATACCCAACGTGTTCGCTATAAATCGCGTTTCCTTTTCCTTGCCTCTCTAAGTTTGTCTCTCTCCTCTCGACTAATAACTTACCCGTAAGTTCATTTCTCCTTTTTCTCGTTGACTGGCCCGAATCTCTTGTCTCATTTGAATTTGATTCCTAGCTTTTAACCTCTACAATTTTTATTGTTTTGTTTAAATTTTAATATTCATTTTGATTCCTAGAAATGGCGGACGCTGCTCCAGCCGGTGGACAACGAGAAGGTGGTTTTCGCGGTGGTTTTGGTGGACGAGGTCGTGGCCGTGGACGTGGACGCGGTCGTGGCCGAGGTCGTGGTGACAAAGATAGCCAAAAGCAATGGAACCCATTAACTAAGCTTGGTCGTCTGGTCTTCGAAGGCAAGATTAAATCTTTGGAAGAAATCTACCGCTTTTCGCTGCCAATCAAAGAGGCCGAAATTATTGACCATTTCCTCGGTTCTACTCTTACCGATGAAGTCTTGAAGATCATGCCCGTTCAGAAGCAAACCCGTGCTGGTCAACGTACCCGATTTAAGGCTTTTGTAGCTATCGGTGATTCTAATGGACACGTTGGTCTTGGTGTCAAGTGCAGTAAAGAAGTAGCAACTGCTATTCGTGGTGCTATTATCTTGGCCAAGCTTTCTATTATTCCAGTACGACGTGGTTATTGGGGTAACAAGCTTGGTTCTCCTCACACCGTTCCTTGCAAGGTAAATGTTGTAATATCAACTAGTGTCGACGTTTAAGGCGGAATATGTCGGCTCTCGAGCCTTGATTTATTCTGCTTGTCGCAGTTCCTATTGAGCAATGGATTCAAACCACTAAAAATTGCTCTAATGTCACTGCAGCGTCGTAAAGTATGGGACTAACTTCGCTTTTCGAAGCTTGAGGTTTTGTCCTGGTAGGCATATTCCATAACCTCTTTGTATTGTAGCTATGCTACTCTGACGACTGAGACCGACCATGTCTAACCCATTTTTTAATTTTTTAGGTTACTGGCAAATGTGGTTCGGTTTTGGTCCGTTTGATTCCTGCCCCACGTGGTACCGGCATCGTTTCGGCTCCAGTTCCGAAGAAACTTCTTACCATGGCTGGTATTGAAGATTGCTACACTTCTGCTCGTGGTTCAACATGTACTTTGGGCAATTTTGCTAAGGCTACCTATTTTGCCATCCAAAAGACATATTCTTATCTTACCCCCGATTTGTGGCCCGTCTCACCGTTGACCAAATCGCCAATGCAAGAAGTTCTATAAGCCAACATCTTATATTTTTGATTTAATATTAATAAATTCAAATTCAAACTTTGAGCCTTTTTATTAAATATTTTTATTATATCTAATTGAAATGACAATTTTGTTAGGGAATAATAAACGCTTCAAAAACTTGTGACTCAAGAATGTTAGTTAATTTAGAGATGCACATGGTGCAAGATTTTTCATAATTATAAAAGCAATTAATAATTATATGATTCATAATATGACGAAGAAAAGCCCCATGAATTCTAATTCCTCCCTGCATTATAGACGTAATAAACAGTGATAAGAACGAGAATGTCAACTGGCAATCATATTTGTGCCTCATAATCGACATGATCGATTAGGTCAATCTCGTGTGATTCTGTGGGCGAGTTCACGAGCAGGGAAAGGGCAAGCACGCCATCTCCCATGTGGCAGTCGAACTGTTGCTGACATTGACACGAGCTCGTTGGTGCGGACGGAGGCAAGGCTAACTGGCTAACTGCTGAAACCGAGTCGACTGTCGGACCCACTGAACGAGTCAGTGTGAGTAATACTCGTGAGTATCCCTGCCAGTGCTGCTGGACGAGATACAGACCAGTGCTTGTGATTGCGAGGAATTGGACAACAACAGACTGGACTTCACTGAAGATAGCTGCCAGCCAGTGCACCGGACGATAGGCCAGGATTAGCACTGCTGCGAGCCCACTCGGCCAATGTTTTACCCCATCCACTCCGCATCCTTCATTGGCATTCTTCACCGATCGGTATCATCGTGCCGCCATCGTTCACCGAGGCCACCGAGCACCGTCTCTGTCCACTCGGTGAATGTGACCTCACATTGAGCCACAAACAAGCAGCCTCGACCGTCGCAATCTTATTGTGCCCACTTTACGGCTAGGCGTTGGCGCGCCTTGGAATTACCGAGTGGCGCTGGCGCGTCTCTCTGCCGCATTACCGAGTTCACTGCAAGCCACCTGCAATTGCCGCTCTGCGTTCACAACAGTCCTGAAACATGACACCGCCGTGACAGCAACATTGCCAGAGCGCGCCAGCCGCGCACAACCAAGTGCCACTCCGACTTGTTTCTCTCAATATGGCCATATGGTCTTTTCATGGTGTGCTCCGTGTGCCTGACCATTCATCCGTTTCTTCAATCTAATTGTCTGTGGTGAAAACCAACAACGGGAATCTAACCACCGTTACGGCTTAATAGTCTTCACACATCCAATTCAAGATCTCTGATCAATGATCAGTGATCAGTGTCGTCTTCGTCAACAGCAATGTCGCTTTTACTACAGTCAACAAGGTAAAGTCTTTGTTAGGTGCAATGTTCAACCCTTTGGTCACTGGTCTATCCAAATTTGGACATCAGCGAACACTCGAGTTGAATCAGGAAATGAATCACGACTCGATCCGCGAATTAGCGAATCAATTTGTTGTGTTTCATTGTTTGCAATGCGTGTGTGTGTGCTGTATTCCTTCCGATTGCCATCCTCGATGTTGTCCTTCATTGGGCCACCACCGTCGCCGCCAAACATCGCCACACAACACAACTGAGCAGTGGTAGTAACAAAACAAAACGCGTTTGCAGTGCCGAGAAGAAATGGAAATGTTCTCTATTATTCAAATGAGTGATTGCGTCCACCACTGCGCGCCACAAGATAATACATACATGTACCATCCACTGAAGCATCAACACGCGTTTTCGTTGTGGCTTGACAGAAGGCATCGTTGCCGCCACTTCTGATGATAATAGAAAGACTGCTGCCGGCTGCAACGAAGAACACGTCTGATGACGATCAAGCCTGCTTGTGGCTTCACTTTCAATGTACACGATCTCCACCAGATGCGATCAACTTGCGCCCATGCATTCAAACACATTTGCCAAGTTGCATTGGTAGTATAGATCAATTTACACTAATTTGTGGTGACTCAACTCAAACAACTGTACTAATGATGATGCCATCCACCTGAAAAGACACCATTGCTTACAGTTTCGCCATTTCACTTTGTCAAGTGGTCACTATCGTAAAAGTCAATTCTGCAACATTAATTCTAACTCAAATCAATTGGCATGTTTGCACTACAAGTGAGGCGTGTCTCAAAACGTCAACATATTGCTTTCGATTGCACTGTTTGTTCTAATCAATTGGCGTGTTTTATTAGATTCCGGTGAAAGTGATCCACTCTTGTGATTACATCGATTTATTACCGCCAACAGTGATCACTGTGTAGACACTTGAGAGGAAACACTACTGCCATACTCCGATAATGTACTGCCAGTGATGAACTTACCAAGAGAGAATATGTTTAAACAAAATTACTGAGTTTTTATTTTCTCTTTCATGTGAGTCATTTACTCTTTTTTTCACCCAATTATCAAACCTCGTTCAGAATCGAGTATCAATCCACGGCGTCTTTGACTCTCTTCGATATGTCAAATCTCGTTATCTCCTTAACATCATCTCGTTAAGACATCTGACAATTGTAAGTTTGCCGAAGTATGCCATTTCGATCAAATTGAAGGGAATCGTCCTATGTGTCCATCACAAGCTCATCACTAGAAAACTTTGTTGCTTCATTGGAGTGCCAATGATTTTCTGTATATTTGCATTACTTGTTGGCGACTCTGTGTAGGAAGTCAATGTTCTTCACATATCATCTTGATTTTGTTAATTAGCCGTTTGAGTCATATCCAAACAGTTTTATTTACTTTTGTCTTGCTGTGACTTTCCATCTCTTCCTCTATTTGACAAGTTAATAACACTCGTTGTGGGCAACACATTAGAAGTCGTGTTTGGGTACACTTTCAATTTGTTTTACGATCTATTCATTGAGGCCCAGTACTGAATACCAATTAAATTAGAATCCAAGTCAATTCGCTTTGTTCCACATGTGTAAGACTTCTCGATGGGAACTTGCAACCATTGTTGTCAGTGGGCAACCCGTTGAGTTACATTTGATGATTACTACTACTGGTTTGCTGACCTCAGTTGGCTAACTTGTCTGTTTGTCATTTGACAGTTGTGTCCTTTGTTTGTTGGTCGTCACCAGCAGCTAAGCTGACTTCAAATTAGCAACCAGACAGTGCAAGAGCGAATCACTCGGAACACTCGTCATGCAGTTTATCTGTGCGCCAATTTGCCTTCCTCTCATATAGACTTAGCTTCGGTGCTGAACGGACTGATCAGTGATCATTGCACTAATCTATTCATTCTGTAGACCTCGTTCTAATTTTGTCCTTTCTCTGACTGACAGGTTTACACAGCGGATTGTATCTTTCTATATTGGATGGCCCATTCCAACCAACGCAACACACGCAATAATGCATTGATGATTCTCAAAGTGTCCACTAATGTAATGCAAACGAAATAACCTGTCAAAAAGCGTTCATACCACTCACCCTTCACACGTTGAATATCTCCACATGTCCGTTCAATTGACAATCAACTCCCACTTGGCACTTCAATTGGCAATCACTCTTGGTCTGTCGTGCTCGCCACTCGCATGTCCCATATATTTTTGTTCGGCTTTCGAAAATGGGTTCTAAGCAATCATCACTGTCGGACATATCTGGTGAAATAAGTCCTGATAGTCAATACAGTAACGGCGCTGGACACTCGAAACAAATGAAAAAGAAAAATCTTAAGAAGCAAAATTCACATTTTGGCACTTCGAACAATTCGACTCCATCACTTCGCGACAAAATCGACCACGTTAATCACCTCAAGATGGGTGTTAGTTTCGATACCAGTGATTCGTCAGACATGCCTGACAGCAACGAGTTGGAACGACGTTTCCTCAAAGGTATTTTTTTTGCTTTATGTCTGTTCTTACTGATTTACTAATGATGATATTTTTGTTAGTCTTAACTTCAATGGATCTTCCGCCAGACAAAGCTAAGGTTCTGAGAGGATATGACGATGAAAGGAAATGGGAAATGATTCGTGACCAAGAAAAGGTGACCGCTCGTCAATCACCACAATCATACCTGGAAAAGTTGAACACCTATCTTGACCCAAAAGCTAGTCGCAACTCGAAAAAAATTCGTAATCTAGGAGGTTTCACCAGTACTCAGGTGCTACGTGATTTAGAAATCTCTCTTCGGACAAATAACATCGAATGGGTCCGAGAGTTTCTTTCCGACCAGCATCGTGGTCTGGACATTCTGATCGAATATCTCAAATTTAGATTGGCAACTCAGAAAGACGAATTTCGCGAGCAACAACAACTGCAAAACAACAGCAACTACACCCAAAACTCGACTGTCACTCTCAACTCCAGTCAGGAACTGAATCATTCATCTGGTCACTCCACGGCCAACCTAATGCGAAGACCGTCATATCTGTTCTCACGCCAACACTCAACCAAAGTCAAACTGGGCCAGGTTGGCGATGACGTCCATGTGTGCATCATGTGTATGCGTGCCATAATGAACAACAAGTTCGGTTTCAACCTAGTGATGGAGCACAAGAATGCTATTAATTGCATTGCCCTCAGTCTTAATCACAAGAGTCTCCGCACAAAGTCACTTGTTCTAGAACTTCTAGCTGCTATTTGTCTGGTCAAAGGTGGCCACCAAATGATACTGAACGCATTCGACAATTTCAAAGAAGAGCTTAGCGAATCACGTCGATTCCAAACATTGATGCACTACTTCATGAACTACGAGACATTCAACATTGACTTTATGGTTGCGTGTATGCAATTCATCAACATAATCGTCCATTCGGTAGAAGATATGAATTTCCGAGTACATTTGCAATATGAATTCACCCAACTTGGCCTTGATGATTATCTAGAAAATAAACTTCGTAACACTGAGTCCGAAGATTTACAAGTGCAGATCCAAGCTTATCTAGACAACGTATTTGATGTGGGAGCTTTAATGGAGGATGCCGAACAGAAGAATGCCACTTTGGAACATTGTCAAAATCTAATTCAACAGTTGTCACATGCGCACGAGGTGGAGAGAGACTGGGAATCAAAGTTCCATGAACTGAAACAGACTTTATCAGAGATCGAAGAAGAACGGGAAACAGTCATGGTGGAAAACCGAAAAATGGAGGACGAATTGAACCATATTCGACAGTCAGTTGATGCACGAGAAGCGGAGTCTAGGAGGAGG
Source organism: Rhizoglyphus robini (assembly GCA_023373905.1). NCBI lineage: Eukaryota > Metazoa > Arthropoda > Arachnida > Sarcoptiformes > Acaridae > Rhizoglyphus > Rhizoglyphus robini. The sequence continues at coordinate 2,254,066 of JAKIJQ010000001.1, read as the reverse complement.
GAATCCTTACTTGAGTCAAAGATATTAGAACTTGAGCAGCAACAAAAGACTCATTCAGGTGATCAGTCTTCGAGCCAGATCGGTACCAAGCCACTAGTCACAACAACCAACACGGCCTCGTCTCCAATTACGGCTGCACCTCCGCCGCCACCTCCTCCACCACCTTCCTCAATGTCTACTTTCATTGGTAGTCGTGCAAACGAGATTGGTTTGCCTCCTCCACCGCCCCCACCTCCACCTATGATGTCTGTTTCAATGGGTATTCCACCACCACCTCCTCCTCCAATGATGCCTTCAATGCCTGGAATGACCGCCAATGATATGCTCACTTTAAAGAAAACTTACACCACTAAATATAAACTTCCTACCTTCAACTGGGTGCCATTGAAACCGAATCAAGTAAAGGGCACCGTGTTCAACGATTTTCACAACGAAGAGAAGATCATTAAGACGATCAACTTTGATGAATTTGAAGAACAGTTCAAGCTTGGCATTAAACCTGGTTTAAAGAATCTGTCAAATGCTAACAACGCTAATGCAAATAAGGGACCAGGCAATATGGGCACTTTGAACTCTTCAAAGCGATTCAAAGTGACCGAGAAAGTGTCCTTGCTGGAGCACAATCGACTGCGGAACATGGCCATCTCGATGCGAAAGATTGATATTGAGACAGAGACATTGGTAAAAGCTATCAACTCGCTGGACACCAACACACTCTCGTTAGACTACACAGAGGTGCTCCTCAGGATGATTCCTCAACCTGAAGAGGTGAAGGCTTACCGAGAATACGAACGGACAGGGCGTCCTCTGGAAGAAATGAACGATGTTGATAAATTCTTACTACAAATATCGAAGGTAGAACGTCTCGAGCCCAAGTTGCGCATCATGTTCTACATGAACAACATTACTCTTCCTGTAGAATCATCTCCAGCAAAGGGTTCTTCCGAAGTAACTAACATCACTCAATACAGACAGCGCATACAGGCTATAGCAGATGCTGCCAAAGCCATAAAAAAATCGCCAGGAGTACGAACTATTTTGGAATACATCCTTGTGCTGGGCAATTACCTCAATTGCTCCACTCGAACTTTGGCCACTGCGCCTGCTTATGGTTTTAAACTACAGACCCTTGATTTAATCACCGAGACCAAATCGTCAAATGACCGATCTCGTTCCCTTCTGCATTACCTTGTGGACGTCATCCTTACCTCGGAGAATAGTGGCAACACCAAGAGTGCGGCACTTGCGGCTGTGGCAGCAATAAAACCATTCCTTTCATCCAGCCGCTCGAATCACACCTTGTCTGGAAATGATAGCATGCTTGACAATGTGAAGATGCCATATGATTTCGAAAAGCTGCTTCACACAATCGAGCAGGCCACTGCTGTCTCGCTGGAGACTTGTGCCATCGAAGTGATCGAGATCGAGAAAGGAATGGAACTGTGCAAAAACGAACTTAGTCAACGCAATTCCAGTGGATTGTCCAGCAACCCAGCCACTAAATCTTTGGCAGCTTTCATCAACCAAAAGGGTCCAGAGGTGACATCTCTGCGAGAAGACCTCAAGAAAGCACAACAGCATTACAATGAATGCGTCGAATATTTCGGAGAGAATCCAAAAATGATGGAATCTTCCAGCCAACTCTTTGGAACGTTCGTTAGGTTTTTGAAGAACTTCAAACAGTGCCAAATCGACAACATTATTACTCAGAGAAAGAAGTTCGAAGAAGAGTTGAGACAACAAATTCTTGAGAAACAACAACAACGAATGAATGCTAATGGAGGTGCGGCTGGTGGCGATAAAGATTCCAATGAAATGAAGGTCAAGGAGAAACGTTTGCTCAAACAAGATGAGGTCTACAACGGCGCCTTGGAAGACATTCTATTGGGTATGTGTTTTTTCATGGACCAACGTTGTTATCTAATCTTATTGTTTATTTTAGGATTAAAAAATGAACCATTCAGGCGGGCCGATGCTGTGAGGCGAAGTCAGAGACGAAAACAAGCCACAACGGCCACCGATATGCTCGATGTTTGATTGCCATTTATTTTCCTTCCTGCCCGGTTGTGATCTGTGCAACTGTTCCATTTCGCTGTTCATTGGACAATAATCCTCTTCAATAATGCTCAACTCACTCACTAGACCAAAGACGACCCAGTCGACCCCAACACATACTCACTGAGCACTCAATTTAATTACAATCTACAGTTTGATAGAATTAGCCCAACAAACTTTTGCTAAGTTGACCACTGTGAACGATGTCAAAGACATCATTTTGATAGTTCCCTTTTCGATTGATTTTGGCCAAACGTCATTTGGTTCCGCCAATAAGCACTAGATGACAAATTCGAGCATTGCTTATATGCTTGATGTTTCCCTTTGTTTTGTTAAGCCTTGTTGATTCTATACTTCTCTGTGGTCTTCTTGCTTCTCAATCTAGAGCTATTTGATATATTTTGTATTTTGTATCTATTTTGTTCTACTTTTCTTCGATTCCTTTTCTATGTTTCATACTTTTCTGTTGATACAATTTCCCTTTTGTACATTGTTTAATCGTGAATTCTCATCATTTGTATAAATAAATGTCTATATCAATTCTCAATGACCAAGTTAGTTTGAATTGTAATCACTTGTCAACTAGGCCTGAAATGTACGCAATTTAAAATGACAGCAGAATTAATGTTTGTCCAAGAAAAAGCTCGGTGATCGGTAGTTGCTAGGCGACAGTTGTCAGTTGTATAGATCTCAATTCTAGTCGAACTATGTTGTGTATGAAGCTTCTTTCACTAATGCCGAGTACACGAAGCCCAATTGATCAATTTAATATTATTTTAATCTGCCATTGGTGCAATGCAACAACAGCAACAACAACAACAACCAAGCAAGTTCAGTAGAATCGACTATGCTCAGGTGGGACTTACGTCGAAGAATGCCTTCAAGATGGTCCGCAGAAGTGGCCAACTGGTGGAAGTGGTCATCGGTGACCATGCTGGCTCCCTTCATCTGTTCTCCCTTCGAACCGATTCAAACCAGATCGAAACAGTGTTCAAAACCTTGCCTGGTAAGTGCATCCCACTCACTCACGAAATTGCAACTTGATTGTTGACATGTTTAGGGCCCAATGCAAAGATTAACTGTGTGGAAGTATTTGCGGGAGGCAACACGACTAGTTCAGTTAGAATTTTGGCGGCATCAGGCTCTTCCACCATAAAAGGCTACAACAAGAAGGGCAAGCAGTTTTTCTGTCTCGAGCTGAACAACCTAACAGAGCCTATCAAAATGTTCAAGATGCGATGGCCAGACGAGATATTTGTTGTGGGTCAGTACATCTACAACAGTTACCTCATCAACTCAGAGACCTTGAATGCCAACTCCAGTTCGAATCATTTTAGCTTACCCACAAGTTCAAACAAAGCTTCTGCCTTCAATTCGGTGGTAAAAAGTCGTCACTACTATGTTTGCCCGGAGAAAATCAATGATCTGATCATGCTCGAAGATCGATTCAACCGCAAGACAAGTAAGTGTATCTGAAGGCTACAAAATTGATAACAAATTAAATTGACAATTTAACTCACCTTGCATGACAGTTCCAGTGTTGGCTTGTCAAGACCGTCTACTTCGAGTACTTAAAGATTCCACTTGCAGTTTTGAAGTTGAAATATGTGGAATTCCGAGTGTGGTGCAGATTGTTCCCAAGTTTGTCAAGTCATCAACCAACAATGCTTTGCAGTGGAATCAGCAATCAAACGACTCGAATCTCAAGAAGTCCTCAAAGAACGAAGATGTGCATCTCATTTACGGCACTCTCGATGGAAAAATAGCTCTTGTTACTTTTAGATTCATAGACAAGAACCAATTGGAGCCATTGCACAAATGGGAGGTGCCACTCAATGCAATTAAACAACCAGTAACATGCTTACTCTTCTCCGAAACGATGCCCGAATTTTTTGTTGGTCGTTCCGATGGATCAATTGAGGTTAGTTGACAAATAAAAAAAACACGATATTCTAGTAAAGCTATTCAACAGATTTGGAGATTGAACGAAGCAATTGACGAGGACAGCGTACAGAGTGTGGACCTGTCCATTGCTCCATCCATGGTGGACATGTTCAACTGCGGCGAGAGCGTAACCAACATTGTGCCCATTTCGGTCAACGACCAGCCAGACTCGATTTTATTGTGTTCTACTTTCACTGGTTTGGTCTTAGGCTTGGTCAAACATGGCGAGGCGTTCACTCAAATGCGCCAACTCAATCCGAACTATTTAATCATCAGTAAGGACAATGCTTCAAAGATTGAGACCCTCAAGGAAGAATGTGACAAGCTCGAGAAAAAGCTTGATTTAGAGAGGCAAAAGTATGAGAAGCACACCTCGCTTCAATCAGCCAACGAATTCATGAAAGACAACAATCTCTCTGCATTGCCATTCTTCAGCATCAATGACTCGTTCGTCCTTCACAACGGTATCGAATGGGACACTTGTTGTCTTCGTAGTGCTCACTTTTACTTATCTAGATGCGTCCTATGTTCTAATGCTCGAAGTGGAGGTTGCCATGGACGTGGTCTTCATTCACTGTGACATTTCTCTTGACTTGATCGATTGTGAACGCAACTCGGCTGTTATCAGTTTTAACGACTCCACCGAAGCTGATTCCAGCGAAATTTTGGCCACTTTTCGGTGTCAGGCCAACACCACTCGGCTCGAGATCAGACTTCGTCCAGTTGAGGGTCAACATGGAACTTTGTCGGTCTATGTTATTTCACGGATCACTCCAAAGAGCTGTCAAACGCGCTCTTATGTGATTCAGCCATTGTCATTACACAAACGACAATACTCGAACACCCAAATCGAGTCTGCTAACTCGCTGATCTTAAGCGGGAGTTTTGGCTTAAACGACGCCCACACTTGGCTTCGAATGTGCATTCCCGAAATTCCAGAAAAGCCTTCGTTAACGGTGCCGAACGTGGAGTCCGAGATGTTCTATTACGTCTCTACCATGACCAAGTCAATACTAATCTGCAATTGCGGAAAGGGTGTGATCAGTGTCACGTCCGACAATGTGTCCACCATTTCAATATTGAAAGATTTCCTTACTCGAGAGGCAACTCGTCAATCAATTCAAATCGAGATTAACGTAGAGATAGAAGAGAAAAGCATCAGTGTCATGCTTCGCCACCTTTACCCCATGATCAAAAATTTGATTCTAGAGAAACAGCGTCACGATCTTTACGAGGCAATTAGCGACCTGCAAAGCAGTGATGCAGACATTGCTACCCAGCTGTTGAAGGACCTTAACTTGGAGCCACCCAAGTCCAAGAGTAACCAGAAAGGTCAAAATCAAGCAGAACCATCCCAATCGAATCGACATGATGTTCTTATTGGACTAGATCGAATTCATGGTATCATCACTGACCTATTTATCGACTACCACAAATTGAAAGGCAATTCACTGTCTAGCGTATTGAAGACAGCCAAACTCAAGTTGTCCGAAATGGTCGCCTTGATCGAATCAGATGTTCTTGAAAGTATTAATGATCCGACTAATATTCGGCAAAACTCTAAGGAAGATAATTTTACTAAAGATGAGATTTTGACGTTTGTAGACAAATTATACCATTTCTGGGAGGTGCAAACCTAACTGGTTTGTGAGCCACACTGATCACAGAACAATAAAAACACTTTTCAGTATTGAAAGTGATGTATTTATATGCATTTCAAAGCAAAATTAACAGAATACTTATCACATATGTAAAGAATAAAGAGAATAAAGAATATAATAAAACAATCAATAATAATTAGTGTTCATGATCAATTATTCAAATTAATGTTCCAGTTCTTTTACTCTTGACGTGAGTTGTTTAACCTGTTGAATTAATTGTTGGTTTTGGTTTAATACTTCTTGGATTTGCGTCAGCGAAAGACTACTGGGATCGATAGAAGACGGCGAAAAGCGTAGAGAGCTTTTGAATAATCTTAATATAATTTCATCAACAGATTTTGGCCGTAATTCGACATCACTAGTTAAATCGGTTATCAATTTACTGATATTTGGCCAACGTTTGCGCAAGCCATCAGGTAATATTTTTTTGTTCTTCAATGTTGTAATAAGATCAACTCGTTCCATTTCGGTGACAACAGGAAAAAAAAGCTCAAATAAGATGACTCCCAAACTGTACATGTCTACTCGCTCGTCGTAGTTAAAGCGAGTCTGCTGTTCGGGAGCGGCATAAATGGAGGTGCCTAAGCCAGTGGTGTGCTTAGTAAAGGTCTGCATTGGCATTTCGGTGGATGAATTAATTTCTTGGGCCACAGTTTCCTCTTGGGAGCTGGCTTGATGATCGTGAAGTGTAGCAAGACCAAAATCGCCTATTTTCAATTGTTTAGAATCAATGCTAAAAAGAATATTTTGTGGTTTGAGATCACGGTGAATCATTCCCTGAGAGTGAATGTATTTAACACCTTTCAGTATCTGATTAAAGTGGTTGAATTCAACTTCGCTTTCAATATAATCCAGTGGCTGGGTCAAAGGAAAATCTTTAACCTTGTTATCAATGGCTAAGTTGCGTTTGTCTAAATACTGACGCAAGTTCTTGCCGCACAGTTCCATTTGAATATACAAGACGGCGCTTACTCGTTGGTTGAGATTGTTTTGCAAGTCTGAGTTTTGTGGAACTACACCATTCATAAATTGGTTAAGTAAAGCCACTTGTTTTGAGCATTCATTTGAGGAATCATCTATGCTGGAAGCTCTATTGGAGTCATCAGAATCAGAACTTTCAGAATCCATATCTTCGTCGAAATCTTCTTGACTAGTAGTGGAGTTACCAGATTCATTATATTCATTAACGACGTTTGAATTTTGATGAGAAGTTTCAAACGACACAAAATCGTCCGATCTGTCTGAATAATCTATATTAAATACACCATTGCACGATTCGGACGACGATGAATCATCTTCGCTATCATTACTGCCACTGTCTTGTTGATTTGAATCAGCTACATCGTTGCGTTTGTTACCAAAAGATTCGGAGTAATTTTTTGAGATTTCAGTAACTTCATCGTAAAAGTGAGCATCTTGGTAGGTTTTAGAAGATGTTCGACACCGCTGAGATAAAGTACGTCGCCTATAAATAGTCTCGCAAGTCCAATTTTGAATCCATGCTGTTTTGTAAGCCACCACATTAGCATTTGGTTGCAAGTTTGCATATAATTTCACTTCTCTGATAATTTGAGCAAAGCTTTCATAGTTTTTAAAAGGAAATGCAATCTCCTTTACAGCATAAATGCAGTTATCAAAGCGATGTCTAGCCTTTTTGACAATACCAAAACCTATTAAAAAATTTAATAATATTTACTGAATGTAAAATTATAAACAAACCTCCTCTAGAAATTTCGCCAATCTCTTCAAATTCTTCGTGGAATCGATTAATTTCTACAACACTTTTAGTGATACGTTCTTCGCTCTTTAAATATTTTAAATCAGTAAGTGGCGAGGGCAAATGTGCCGGATTGCCAATAAAATGCTTGTTGCCAGCATATAGATTAGTTCTCAGTCTATAAATTTCTTGATTGAATTTTGAAGATATTTTATCACGAATTGGTTGAAGACTTTTTTCTAGATAAGACGAGCCCAACACATCAAACTTGGCCAATGATTTACACAAGCCATCGTACATTCTTTGACGGGGTTCATTTTCTTTCTCATATGCGCAACATATGTTCCACACCAAAGATTCAATTATTAACAAAGATGGAGCTTGCTTTTTAATCAGAACAGCTTTTGATTTGCGTTGATTAATTAAAATTGAGTTAGACCTCTTGAAAATGTAATCCCTGGGGTTAACATCCGGAGACTGGGCAATATTGGTCGGTCGATTGATGTCACCATTAATAAGGTCAGTTTTATTACTGGCATCGTTATTCAAACAGTAATTTGAGGTTGAATTAAACCCATTAATGCATCCATTAGAAGTACCGTTACTTTGTGTGTTCAAAGCTTCCACATGTACGTCGAGACTTGCATTGGTCTCGTCACAAGAACTTGCATTCTCAGTTTCCGTCAATTGTTCATCAATGTCAAACTGCAAAATTGGCGTAAGTCGTCGAAAATTTTTAATATAATCCTTGGTCTTTTCAGAAGTTGGCGATGAGTTTTGCGAAGCAAAGTTGCGACTAGTAGAATCAAACATTATTCAGAGACTGGAAAGGCAGTGAGGAAACTAGTGACGTATTGCGTTGTTATTGAGGTTAAACAGATGATAATAATGGATTGATTGATCGAATATAATAAGCAGGTAATAAGGTATCAAGATCTAGCCGCGATGGTAACAGGGACAGATTGCTTACATGACGAGAATTGAAAGTACATGTGACGAATGGGCAGCAGACTGCCAGCAGTAACAACACAAATACAGCCTTGTCAAGGCTAAACAAGTGATGGACGATACTGTCGAAATAGAAACGATGGTCAGAATGAATCGTAAACAAAAAGCCAATTCAAGTTTACAATTCAACCTTAACTTTTCACATTGATTCAATCAATGTAATTGAATTGTTCCATTTACTTTCAATGATATCCCAAAATTATACTCTACATAGTTTCGAAATTTAGTCGATTATTTTGTTTCCAAGGTTAAAACTAATTTAAAGTTTTTTCACAATTGTAATATTTCTTTTCCAAACAGATGTCATCATTTCGAATTGAGCAATTGCCAAACGAATGTCTGGCTATGATATTGAACAAATTGGTGCTTCTAAGAGATTTAATGCCCCTTGAACTTGTGTGTCAACATTGGCAGTCCATGCAAGAATTAGTACTACAAGATCGAACAACACTGAAGCTATATTCAAGCCAATTTGACTTTCAATCATGCAATAGTCTAATGTTTTTTACATTTGGTGAAGATTTTTTCAATGATGCTCTTCAAATTGACAATATAGACGATTCAACGTGCCAATTTTTGATTAGAAAATTTCCAGATATTACGAAATTTCATATATATGGATGCAAAATTGATATTCTATCTTTGAATTTTTTACTATCAAGTTGGTCTAATCGATTAGAAAATTTTACTTTTATCGGAAGCGCAACAGATAGCTTGAATTATTCTTTGGAGTGTAACTCTGACTTTGAACAGTTAATTTATTCTTTGAATTCACTAAGATCTCTCAAGCATCTTTACTGCAATATGTTAATGTGCTCTCAATTGCTGCCTTTAATTTCTCAGCTAGAAACATTCTATTTCAACACCAATAATGTGAATTCAATTAGCGTGGATGATATATTGTCTAAACTTGGTTCGAATATTCAAAATATTCATCTTTTGTATGAAAATCAGTCATTATCAAGTTCGCTTATGAAAAAATCTTTGAAACAAACTCATTTTATAGCAAAACAATTAAAACGGTTATCCCTTGGAACATTAGATCAGTCTACTTTGGAATTTATCTGTGACAATTTTCATTCGTTGACTCACCTAAATATTTCACTTGCGGCTAATTTGACCCTTGAAAATGTATTGCCTCAACTAAAGAAACTGAAACATTTAACCAATCTCCGTTTATCGAATCCTGTTAACACAACAACGTTCTTTCCTTTTTACAAAATGTCGTCCCGAAATTATCGTCGTAGATTACAACCTTTGGAGTCAATTAAAATCCTAGAACTCAATTTTGAGTTAAAATTACTTCGAATGTTTTATATTGATCATATATTTCCAAATGTACAAAACTTGATATTTAGTCATCGTTTATTTCGATGTGAATGTCTCTTTTATACAGAACATTTGTGCAGGCGCTGCTCTGATGCAATATTTAATCGATTGCTCAGGTTTCAATCACTTCATCGAGTATATCACGGAACTCGTTTACTCTTTGACCGTCAAAAAATGCGTACAAATCCGATTTCTAATGAAACATGTATCTTAGATGAACTTTTTATTTAAAAATGAACATTGAATTGATGTAATCGCTAAATTGTATTAAAGTAAAAATTAAATGGATTAGTCATATTCATAATTAAGTGCAATTAAATCTATCCAAATAAAATCCAAATAAGCCATTGAAAGAAGCCCACAATTCGGGACCAAAGGCCTTTTCGAGATTCAATTTCGTGTCGAAGTTGTTCGTCTTCTCGCATGAATGAATTTATAATATCCATTTTCAATCGCGATGACCATTCTTTTGCTTTCCCTTCATCGAGTTGTAGCAAGCACGATGACATAACGAATTGACGAAAACTAAATAAAGTGTTGTATTTAGCACCAAAAAGAATAATTGACTTTTTAGCCAATTTCAATGGAGCTTCAACAACGCGTTTGTAAGCAATAAAATTCTCCTCTTGAACTGCCACACCAAGCTCATTAAGCTCTTTGCGAAGCGTGTCCTGCCCTGGGTTGAAGGTTTCATACTCTCGATAATCAGTCAAGTCGTGCAAAAAAGCAGTCGCTATCTTTTCTATCTCCGTCTTGAGTATCACGTCCAACCGATCCAAATCAATAGGAAAACTCTCCTTGTAGGTACTCAATAAGCGCTTAAATTCGTGTAGAAATTTTTTCATTTCTTGTTCGATATAAAGAGCAACTGCATGTTCATTGTCTTTTCGAATCACATTGGCCTTCTCGATCAAGTTCAACTTTAGCTTATTATATTTGTTTTCAAATATATTTTCCTGAATGAATATGCTCGATTTTTGCTCAAAAACTTCGATGGTCCGTTCATAAGAATGTTTAAGAACAGTTTCAAACGTCTTCAATGGCAGTGGTTGTGCATTAGTGATAGATATTTGTGAAAAAGAATCTTTAAGTAAAGCTGTAATGATTTTATCAAAAAATTGATCCAAATTGTGATTATTTCGTAGTAAAGTTGAGTCAAGGTTAAGTTGAACTGTTCTAGTCAAAGCGTTGATGTATCTTGATAAGTTTGACCGTTCAACCAAATGACTCACTTCCTTTTCAAATTCAGTTAGTAAAGCTTGGCTAAAATTTTGTGCATATTCGTTTATCTCGCTACTGAGCATTGGTAATTGCAAACGAAGAAAATCATCTGCAACTTTAGTTTCGTAAAGATTTTGTGTGAAGTGCAGTTTAACGTGAATCTTTTGTCTGTTGAGTTCGCTCAATGTAAAGTAGCGTTTTGAAATAAGATCACTTAGTTCAAGTCTGCATTTTTCCAAAGACTTATCTAGACCATGAAGAAGATGAGAAAGTAAAAATGAAGAATTGTCATTAGATTCTAGATGCCAGCGTTCTAGACGATCACTATTGATGGGTTCGTTTTTGGCCTGATCGACAAGCAAATTTTCCATCCGGGTACAATAAAATTGGAAACAATCTTCTACTGCAGTCTTTTGAATGCTGTCAAGAAAAGCAACCCATCGATTGGGAATGTTCGATAAAGAGCCTTCATTTGCTCCCTTGACAAGAATACGCAGTAATAATGCTAGTTCAACACCTGTAAAAGGCTTCTGATCAAATTTCATTTTCGGCTTAACAGTTGACTTAATCTTATGGATTAGTTGATCACGTTCTTGACGGTACTCTTCGGTGAGATCAGTCTCTTTTGCTCTAGATAAATCCCCAAGAAAATACTTTTTGGCCGAAGGGATGAAAAGCGTATGACAATCAACAATCGGAAAAATATCTTTGAGCGATATTTCGTAAAGCTCAGTTTCTCGAGTGTGGCTATTTAGCAAGTGAATGAGCCATTCGTTGCAATTTTGACCATTAGTTTCTTGAACAAAATCTTGAATTATCCAGAAAAAAGGAGGAAATTCAAGCAATTGAGTACTGAAGTTGCCAATCCAGTCTTTTTCATGTGCCATCTGAGCTTTTAAAGCAAATAGTTGAGTTCTTCTAGCCAATAGTTCTAAGTAATCAATGTCTGATTGATCGATAATTTTCACAGAATTGTACAAAAGTAAGGAACTCATCAAAGTAGATACTGCAAATATTTTCGCATCATATTTTTCGGAAATGTTATTTGCTGCAAATCCTTCGGTATCGAGCAACATCATCCAGTGGGTATCATCATCAGGTGAACTTTTAATTTTCAACGGCACACCCCAAATCCAAATTCCCATAGTTTGTGGAGTCACTTGAGAACCAATTCCAAAGCCATTTGATTTAGACATTAACTGATTCATGAGAAATGACTTTCCAGAATGGAACTTGCCAACAACAGAAATAGTAGTCACAGGTTGTTTAATAGAAGACAAAAAGTGCAAATTCTCCTCAACGATAACTAACTTTTCATGTTCTTTATCGGGGCGCACTAGTTGAAGTGGTCGATCAGGAAAATCGTTAATCGAAGCCATTTCGGCTTGAGATAAGTATTTATTTTCCATGGCCATGGAGCAAGTCCCAGGAGCAGATGAAAGTCCAGTTTGACATTGTTCAACATTTGAATACTTCTCGGTTAAATGGTCTAGGTCAGCTGAAGTGAACAAAGCCAAAAGCAACAAGCGCCAAAATAAAAAGTTTCTATCCATATTGGACCGTGCTTGTGAAACACAACTTGTGACAAGTGAACAGCCATTCTCTGCGAATTTCAAGCATGCCATAATTTTCAATGTGAACTTTTCACATAGTACGTCTTTTTATTTTACTTTTGTTAGAGTCTACAGTTAGACATTTGATTTTAAAATTTTACTTTTAAAAATTATTTATGCTGAGCTGATGTGTACACATTCTCCTACTTGTGACAATTCTAAAAAATTGAATTGAATCAACCCAAATTTACTATTTACTATTTAAAATTTGTTTTTGTATTATATAAAATTGATGAATTTTTGATTGGAAAGCATTTACGAGTAAAAAGTTGGATTAATGTGTAAAATGTAAACAGCTCTAGAATCATTCAATAGACCTGTAAAATAAAAAACAAATTACATTTATTACAATGGCTTATTAATGTGGATTAATTGAAATTGAAATCAAAGTAAAAGCAGTTGTTAACGAATGTTAAGTAACTTAATTAAGTTGTGTGACGACGAAGTATCTACTAACGTTGGCGTCACTAGATGGCCTCTAGGCTGCTTGCCCAAGGTGGAGTTTACCAACAGACTGGGGGCCATATTTGTCAGCATCAGCAGTTACTATAGGTGGTGCAATGCTTTGTTCTCCCGAATGGCTGAACGAATATTTATCCTAGTGTCATAATGTCAGGTATGTACTTCTATTCGATAATATAAGTTTCAGCATTTATTGTTTATTTTATATTTTAGTTCCAACAGAATCTAATACAAGAGACAATGAAGAAACTAGGATTTCCACAGTCACTATCCTTCAAATGCCAGATGAATTTATGTGTTCGGTCTTTCGGCGACTTCCACTGTATGATTTGCTTCAAGTACAGATTGTTGGAAAACAATTGAATCAATCAATACGTCAATTTTGTCAATCGATTAAGTCGTTAAAATTTATTGATGGAGACTTCGATGAAGAACACGACGACTTTCATCGATTCGATATTTGTCCTCAACCAAAATTCGTGCAAGAGTCGATTGTCGTTAAAAAAGATTTTCATTTGAACTATCAAAGAATCGAGAAAATTGTTCAATTATTTCCCTGTGTTGACTACATACACATTCACAACTACAAGCTCTCCACTTCTAACCTAGAACATCTCTTTGTTCAGCCATTGATTGCAGACAATTTGGTCACACTTAAATTAATGCTCTCACCACATGTCAAATATAACTTTTTGAAGATTGCCACCGCTCTAAATGGACTAAAATCTCTCAAGCATTTGTCATTGTGCAATTTTCTTATGAGGAATCTAATGAAAACATTGTCCAATTTGAATTCTTTTTATTTGCAGGGTTACAAAGGGCATTTGAAAAATGTTTTTAAATACTTTGACCAAGAGAATCTTCACGCTTTGGCTTTGAATAGCTGTAAACTGAATTTGTCTCATTTGGAGGATTGGATCAAGGCTAAACCAAATGTCACCTCTCAATTGAATTACTTGAAGATTGACCCGATTGACATTCACAAGTTTAAATTTGTATGTGAAAATTTTTCTTCTCTTATATCTTTGAATATTACTTTTGACAATTACATCAAAATTGAAAACATTCTTCCTGAACTCATTCAACTGAAACAATTAACCAAATTTCGTCTTTGTTGCCAAGTAAATTATTACCATGGAGTTTATGAAGGTGATCCTTTTACAATAACGGACTCAATTTCAATTCACGAACTTCAATCAAAGTATTCCTTGAGAACTATCAAGTCACTTTGTCTGGACTTTGAAATGAATCCTCATACTTTTTTCATTGTTAGCGATATATTTCCCAATGTTGAGCGTTTGGAAGTTGGAAGGTTTCATTATGAATGTCAATGTGGTGGTAAAAAAGATATAGGAACTAAAAAACAGAAAGCAAAAATAAATCACAAAAATTTCAAGATTATTGCTCAGCACAAGGTATTGAAACATTTCAAACGGTGGAAATCAGTTCGATTCTTTTATAATATGGATTTTAGTGTGTTTTGTGAACACAATGCTCAACACGACAATCATGATTATTGGATTTGATCTTTTTGAAAATTCCATGGTGCTGATGTATTTGAATTCTTTAACTTTTCTTAAATTAACTCTTATCCATCCATTCGTTTTAAAATGTCTTACAATTGATATCTGTTTTTTTAATCTCTTTTCTAACTAAATTGGCTGTTTTTATTTTGCACCATTAATCGTAACATTCACAAATTATTGAGCATTATATTTATCTAATCACAATTGTGGAGTTTTTAATTGTTTTATTTGTCAACACGAATAATAATAAATTTCAATAACACTATCTATTCTGAGCATCAATCATCATTTATGTTAATCGAATCTACTTGTCGTAATTGCATGTTACTAAAAGTTGATCGAGCAAACACTAGATTAGACAACTATTAGTTACTAATAGTTAGTGACTAGAACAATGCACCAACAGTAGTTGCAACCATTTTGCTAATACTAGTAAAACTCCGAATTATAGGCAAACAAAAAATTCGGTTTCCTTAATCTCCACTTAAATGGCTCCACATGTATGCAATTGTTTCTAAAGCATAACAGGTGATATATAATTCGATGAACTACCTTAATCAGACTGTTTCTTCAATTTTCGAGCGCAAGTGTTAAGACAATGGATATTGTTGGACAGTCTGTTAATGAGTTGTTCCAACTTGTCCATCGAATCTATCACGTGGATCTTATCAGTGAACGGGTCGTAAAAGACATCGAAACGTCGTGGTAATTTTTCAGCCACATATTTTCTGTCACGAAATCATCAAATAGTAAATTAATCTATTATTATTGTGTAAAATAATACCGAAATTTATCTTTGGCATCCTCGAAGCTTTCAGCTACGTAATAAATTTCTTGGTAATCTAAATCTTGGTATGGTTGAATAGCGGTTTTATCAGGTTCAAAATTGCGAAGTTCAGGTTTGCTCGATAGTGAATGCTTCAATTCGCCAAACGAAGATAACAGACCGGCGCCATAAGCCTTAATTTTGCCATTCTCTCGACAGAGACCAAATTCCACAGTGAACCAGTAAAGCTATGTATAAAAATTAGTTAATTGGAATTCATCATTTGATTCAATTGATTACTGTTGCAAATTTTTCCAAATCCTCGTCTGAAGCTCCCAAGGAAGCCAACCCAATTTCATGTGAGAAGTCAGCAAAACCTAAATAGTGAATTTCAAATAAAAAAAATTAATACATAAATACAACGTGACTTACTCTCGTCAGCCAGAATAGGAATGTGTCCCAACAATTCGTGGATGCAATCACTGTAGATAAAACAGGAATGAGTGAAAAAGTTTTTTAAAGTGAATTCGTTTTGTACGGTTCCGGAGAGTGATGTGGATTTGATGGATGGCGCAAGTATTGAGTGGTCTGAAAGACTCGAAAAGCCAAACTTGCCAAGAAGTCACGAGCTGTCAACAATCCAGCAGCTGGTCGAAGTGTGAACCCAGTTTGCCCTATACAAGACAAAATCAGATGCGCTCAATGAAAGTGGGTGTTTACTTTTGAGAAAGCGCGACACATCTTCCAGTTGGGGAATATTGTCTGGTGCATAGCCACACTCTTTTTCAAGAATTTTGAAAACTTCGATGTGCTTTGAACAGGCATGAGTAGGGAATAGCTTCACCAATTCTTTGTAGACAGTTCCCCTGCAAGCAACAAGAATTGCTATTGGCTTGCAATAAAGTGATTCCAAACTCACCAAACTTGTATCTCATCGGGAGTATATTTCACTCGTGGAATAGGATCGCCACTAAAAAATCGGTTATTACCATTTCCAGCAACCCAATCGTACTCACTATCGATAGTCGAAAGCGATGTTTGAAATTTCGAGTCGGCGAGCACGATACACTTGGTCGCAAAACCCCTGCATTCCATTGTTAGTCTGTTATGCATTATGTTTGTTTTGATCTCACCGGATGGTCAGTATCCAACTCGGGTTCGTACTTTGTCATAATGTGTGTGCAGTAATCCAAATCACTGACGTGTCTCGGAAACCACGGATCTGTGATAGTGTAAAAGTAAAGTAAAGTAAGTTCTCATCACTTGATTTTAGCATTTTACCTCGAACACTTATCAACTTTTCACGTAGAACACTAACGTTGCCAAGATTGCCTTGTCGAATGGCTCGAATCAAACCAAGTAAACTTTGACTGGCAATCATCAATGAGAGAAACACATCGAAGCAATTCTTGCTAGTCTCGTTTCGTCGACTTTCTATGTGCTCGATCACACCCTTCGAGGCCTACAATCAAATCTGATTTTTCAAATCCGCAAAGCAAAATTCTGTCTACCTGAATCAGCTTCAAGATTCGAGGCAAATCTCCAAATCCATCCTCCTTCAAGGTAATCATCAGATTGCTTTTCTTCAAACTTGTGTAGTCATTATCTTCTTTGGTCTCACTAACCACGATTACCTATTAAAAATTGTTTAGATTAATGTCATAGTCATGTCATAATTTTGACCTCTTCTTCTGAAAGATCAAAATCCTGCGAATCAGAACGACTCTCTTGAAGCCAACTGAGTTTGGCTTCTCGGTTCTTGACAGTTTCAAACTTGGCATCTCCAACTAAGGAACGTCGTCGAGAAGGATAGCCATGCTGTTTGGATTTTAAATTAAATTATTAGTATTATATTTCAACTTTTAATTAAAAGTATTTATTTTAACTCATGTCCATTCTGTTGAAAGACATCAAATTAATGAGATTTGTTCATTATACGAATAGTAAAATTAAAGTCTATTCATTGGACTCTATTGGTAATCGATTACTTTAGGTTGATACTTGTATTTGTAGATATGCATTAATTGAAACATTGTTTTGAGATGAAGAAGCTATCTGTTGGTTAGCACGGTTGAAGTGAAATGTAATTCGCAATTGAGATCAATCAAGATGTTCTGTGGTAGACATTTGTTGATGGATGACTGACGCAACTGCAAGTCGACTTAATTACAATTCCAGTCATTCGGTGGTTCTCTGTTCAACTGACATTTACTCGTTTCGCCCCGCGTAATTTGCAGTTCACCCACATTCACCGACTAATGGCTCAGATTCGATTGGACAGTCTATTTTTAATTTGAAGTCGGGCCAGCAATCTGAAGGCACTCAGTATCGATCCACATCTTTCAATTGGACCATCGATTGCACTACTTGCCCATCTGTGGACCTATTATTTGGTATTATTTACAGTCTCTTGATTTGCTTATTGATTGTGCTTCTTGTAGGCGACCATTGTGCCCTTTCGAGTCAATTAGCGAGCAATTGAATCCAATGATGGCACATCGAGCCATTATGTGCAGGATTATACACTCAGGGCGCCATTGTATGACCGAGGGTATAGAAGCTAGAGTCCACTGTACACCTTGTCTCTCAATGCATACTGATCACAAAGGACGCATTGATCTGTGCCAAATTGGCCTTATTCTCTGGTGCAATGATAACTTTGGCTAATCACGGATATCCTGACCGTCTTGTTGTCAGTCTCTTTGTGCTGTTGAATGCTCGATTTCTTTCACTGGTGCATTGTCACGTTGGCATATTATCATTTGGCTTCTATTTGACTTTGCAGGTTCTTCTCGGTGATGTAAGTCAGTCTCACTCAGCTTTCACTATTTGACTGTGTGGAGCTAATGGCAATGCAAATTATAATACAGACAATGAGTTCATTCGGTAATCTTGTTATTGTCTGGAAATATTCAATTAATTTATGTCTCATTTTTTGTTCATTTCAATATGATGGAACATTGATGGCGCTCAACTGGAACTTGGCAAATATTGTCCATGATTAAGTATGCTTTATTGCTTTGCTTGGAGAAGATAATGCATTTTGGAACTGTGAAAACTAACACCAATTCCTGTGATTGATTCTTGCTTCAATCGAAGTTTCCCTATTGTATAAAGTGTGACCGAATGCTTTTTCAATTGAAATAGCTCTCTATCAAATGACCAATGATTGTAAGAGAGAGCTTCTGCCGTGAGTGGTCGAGCACAATGGACTTGTTTCTATTGATCACTGTCCAGATTGGACCTTTGCTGGTGACGCTCACATAATGCTACCAGTTAACGACACTAGGCTTATAAGTACTTGATGGGCTAACTTTACTTTGATTTGGTTTATAGTTACAGTTTGTGGTCAATTTGGTCACGCAGCAATGGAACTACACTCTTCTCTTTGTATTTATGTCTTGCAATGACGCTACTCGAATCGTTTGCATCACAAAGCCAGTGTCGCATTGCTTTATTTGTTCATTTGTGTTTGTAAATTGCAATAATAACCGCGTACAGATCGATTTTGTGTGTCAATTGATTGTTAATCGAAATTGTAGTGAACTAGTTCGATTTGAACTATTGACCTATGCTGCATAAGCTATGCACCACTCAGCAATACATTCCACGAAATAATCTGTATTCTGACAAACTGTTGTGTAAATTAATTTAAATTTGAAATGCATTTACACGTGCAAGCACAATCAGCAGTGATTGCAATATGGTGAGATAATTTGGTTCGAATGGATGTTTCCCTTTTGCAGTGCTTTCACTTGCACTGCCATCAGGCATCGAGTCGCTAATGTCGATAAAACAATTTGTTTGCACTTACCTCCACACTGTAGCTCTTGATGGAGAATTTCTTTGCTCGTGTTGCCGCCAATTTGTCCATTTGAAGTTGTGCGTTGATGCTTTGGTGGCTTTTATTTTTCCACTTGAACAAACTCTATTTGCAAACAAACAACTCTGAATGGACTACTTCGAACAGACCAAGTCAATGAAAGCACTTTTGTGTCATCTTCGAGTGTGCCACTGGTGGACAATTGCTCGACTTCTATGAGCAATCTCCATCTTTGCAGCTTCCTATTGGCCTGTTCGCTCCAGAATTGGTCCACCTTTTTCTATTGAATCTATTTGCTTCGCGTTGAATATGCAGTGGATCGCGTGATGCGCTCTCTGTCATTGACAGCAGATGGAGTTACGAGGTTGATTGGAGACTCATTAATTTGATTCAATTCGATACTACTCGTATACGATATAATGCAACTTGCAACTGTCATATTTGGCATATCTCTATGTGACTGACTTTGTTCGATCTCAAAACTGTGTCCATCGCCCATTTAATGGCTTTTCAGTGCAGCTTATCAGAAACAAGAACTGGATTCGAATTCTATCCTCAAAGTGGACCAGCTATATTTGATCTGCTTCGTGCTTAGTTTGCATTTTGGATAAGACGAATTTGGCCAGTGTATGCACTTGTGCTGGTGTCAGTGCAAGTGATTCAGTGCTCGTTTAGCGTAGTTTAGAGCAAACCTTTCTGAATTAATAAAGTCAACTGAATGCAGTGCAAATTGAATCAAGCTCAAAACTAATTAAAAGGATAACTTCCGTCTGCTTATGGAGATAATCACAGGAGGATCAGTTTTGTCCCCATATTAAGTCGATTCAGTGCGGCATTTATCAATGGCTCACTAAGTCGTGATCGATCACGTTTCAAACCGATTCGAAATGGCCACTGCTGAGAGATTATTTAATTAATCATAATTACATTTTGTGTCTTTCCGTTCTGAATGTTTGCGGATGAGCGTATTAGCATGAGACCTGTCTGGGGAAAGGGATTGCATGCGCGCCAATGCACTACCGAACCAACTTGCAAGTGCAGTTCGGTACAGTCGACAACTCACTCAATTGTTCACACTCGCAAGACTGGGCACGATTGTGGCGCTTGGCTGGCCAAACAAATGGATCTGCCAACGGTAATGATCACTGCCAGACTGTCAGTGTTCCTCTTGATCTAGTGATCGACATGACGAGGACAATTGCGAAATTGGCACGTGCAAAGTCCTTTGACATTCAACGTTCATTTCGGATCAAGTGGTTTATTGCGTTGGTGAGAATGAACAAAAAAAGTGATAACACAAGGACAAAACAAAATGATAGACTGATAGTGCCAGAAAGGATTGACACTTGGCCGAGGTGGTCTGCTGAAATGCGGATCGAGTCAACGACGCCACGGGATGATCATCTTAGGCACGCTTGCCGTATCGGCTACTGTCCGGAGCAGGACCGGTGATTGCGCTGGTGGAAGGCCTCAGATTGGACAGATCTAGGTTGGATCGCTTAGAGAAGCCCATTTTGCGGATGATTGGTTCTGTGTAGACTGGCTTTTCGATGGTGCGGGTCAGGTGGCCGGATGCTGAGGCGTATGAGCCTGCCTTTTCCAAGCCGGGAAGTTCTTTGGAGAAACCAGATGGACCAGAAATCTGTTTTCCGTCCTTTCCGTAGATGACAGTATGGCGCTCTTCGATGACTGGACGCACTTCGTGAGTCACTCTTCGATATGGCACAATGACGATGCGCTCTTCAAAGATGATTGGCTTCACCACTCGCACAAGAATACGTCGAGGGTTTGGGTGCTGCACGACCAGTTCCTGCTGATCGGGACCGAGGTTCTGCAGTTGCGAGGCGTACGAGGAAGAACCAGCGGCGGTCAATGGTTGGCTAGCTGGTAGGGTGACCACTTGTTCGGATGGAGGGTTGGCAGCGAGCAAACTTTGCAACGATGGATATGAATTTGATGCAGATACCGACGGTGAGGCAATCGAGGGGGACACGCTCGAGGCGGAGGGCGAGTTTTGGTTCGAATTGGCCGACACCAACACCAAAGAACAAGCGGCGATCAAAACGGAGACGATTTTCTGGGAATGATAATCATTAGTACGATCAGAATTGTGTCACTGCTTTATATGCAAACAATGATTATAATCAAATAGTCATTCACACGGTTAGCAGACAAAAAGTGTGCAATCTGTCACTATCTCGATGGTCATTTGTGCTTCTGTTGGCGTGTCCCAGACAGAATGGCTCCCCATTGAGCAGGTGCATTGTCCAATTGGCACATTCATTCCAATCAAAGCCTACGGATCAATCCTTTGTGTTTAATGGTCTCGATGTCCTTGTCCAAGTTTATCAGTTAGTTATAATTAACTGTGGCCATTGGTAAAATAGTCGGCAGGCTGCAATGCACCCGAACACGATTGCATCAAATAGACCATTTCGTGGTGACTCGATTAATCAGTTTGTTGGAAATCGTTGCTATATCATTACATCAACACAATTAGCTGCAATTAATTACAGACAAATCAATCATTTGCCCAACAATATTTACTCATGGCCCTTAAGGTAATTTTGTCATTTGGACCGAGGCAAAATCTTAGCGAGAAAGCGACTCAATTGGCCACAATTAAAGTAGGTCCACTGTGCAAATGCGGAATTGGTAAGTGCGCTCGGTGGCAGTAGACTAATTCGATTTCACTTGTGCCACCAGCATTGGGCTGCAAGTCCAAACTGGATCATCCACCGAGACCATTGCTCCTGCTAAATTATAATTAGAGCTTTCTTCACGTTGGCAGACGCATTTCGATCGGCAGCTATTAATGTGGCCAATCGGCATCGTTACTATAAATTTCGATTATGGCAATCGTAATAAGTGATATTTTAAAATGAACTCGATCACTGGGCAAAACATCCAAGCGGAATGAGAGATTGGGCATGACAAAATGCAACGAAAGCGAAATCGAGGTAGACAAACTGGCACTAATCACTGAATCTAGGACAAGTGGCAGGAAGAAATCGGTTGCACTGGAGCCATTGGCCGATCGAGCCTGCTGCCACTTGGCGATAATTAATTCGATGCGAGAAGATTTGTCTAAGTGTTAGGTCAACACGACAGACAAATTAGATTAAAACAGCATGAACTTAGCGAACACTGATCACGAGACTCGAACAAGGTGCTGTGACAAGCTAAAAGGTGACCCACAAATGGACAAGCGAACAGTATTTGTTTACTCCACTGGAAGCAATTACCACTGAAGTAATTGACCATTGCGTCAGTGGTCAGTGGAAATAGTTTACAATAGTGCAAAAGATCAAGAACAATCAATAAATTCGCCAAAGGCACATCTCATTGCTGCACTGACTGAGTTGTAGCACCCAACACGGTTCGGCATCCAAGACAAACACTTGACGCCAAGAGAAGCCGAGGTGTCGTCGATACATAGCTATAGCTGCTGTTGCTCTCTTGTGAATGTGTCACTCGGTGGTAGTGACACACAGAAACAGACACAGAGACACTCGTTTGCACTAATTAGTGGCCCTTCTAATGAAAGCACTGCTAAGTAATGCAGTGTGCAAGTGAGCATGGGAATGTATTTTCATACCTCGACAGGGCAACTATTTGACCTAGAAATGTAATGCACAACTAGGCATGCCATCCATGGAGTCAGTCGCCTGGTTAGGTACCAAACAGAGGAATTGCTATCTAGCCGACTCACTCCGCAAACTGTCAGTCGAAATGGCGAGGTGTCGAGGAGACAGCAGAAGTGCAACACCTAGAGATATCATCGAAAACAATCGGTCATTAGCGGAGGACACGATCCCGTGTCTCTGCCTGTTGGTGTATCTGTTTTACATTCTTCACTGTTGATGACAACAAAACTGTGGACACAAAACTTGCGTCCCTTCACTATAGCCCAGTCAGAATCGATCGAGCACTTCTGAGATTCTCTGTCTTGCTCATACAAAATAATTTATAAGAATCATAAATTTTTTTATGCTTTTCTTCTAAAGCAATTGAACAAATGTTGATATTCATTAAGTGGTGGATTATACCAATACGCACCAAAGCCGTGTTTGAATTTGCACTCGAACTAACCTCAAAAAGTCGAGTGGGATTAATGCATTGTAATGCGCTTAGGAGTTAGGACGGCCAATGACGGTGGCTAATTCAATCAAGTGAATCGGTCATTGTGCATGCACTAATCGATGGTTAATTTGCACTTATTAATGAACGAGCCATTAGTGCCAGTCTAGACAATGGATCAGTGCGCCTTGAAAGTGGAATTACAGTGGAAGTGGCCATTGTGGCGAGTGCGCAAATTTAATTAAACCCTTTTGCGGCGAGTAAACATCGAGTTGAGCTCTGCGCGGGCTACAGAGGCTGGGTGACCGAGCTAATGCAGTGCCAAGCGGCAACTGTGCCAACCAGCCATTAGCCTTTCACTGTTCAAATCGATCGGCGCAATTTCAGTGGAGCTGTCATCGTACTGGGCCAGTGAGGTGCCATCAGTACAAGTCTGCCTGTTGGGTAATTATTTATACATTTTCTATATTTAAAGTATACGAACGAGCGAACGGTTTCACTCGTCCCCACTTGATTTCTATCTAGCTGACTTATTAGTAATCAGCCAAATGACATCTTTCACCGACTCGTTCCTGTTCTTGCTCTCAATTTGAGCTTTCCAATTGAGGCATGCAATGCCGCCAATTGAGCACCTTACTGTCATCAGTGGAAGGCAACATTCAAAATTGAGTTCAAAAATTAAATTTCCGAACAAACAAAGCTACAATATTCATGGCTAAGGTGTCCTACATTGGGTTAGTGAACATGGGAGGCACATGGTCAGAAATGTGCTCGGACAGTTACTAAATTAATTGAAAAGTTTTCTCACTCATTGCAAACTAGTCTTTGGGAAAAATATAGCCATTGATGGTTATTAATAAATGCAATATGTTCATCCATTTTATGGCTAATCTTGGAGTACACAAGAACAAACTGAACGAACTGAGTCGAATAATGACCACTTTTGTTCGGTTGTAAGGGACAAAGGTGCAAATTGGAAAGTATTGTCCGGTCCAGTTGCGATTTCCAATTAAGGCTTATGATCGATTATAGCAAATGATGCTTGTTGGCCACTCGAGTCGGCTAAATCAATCATGGCCAATCATAGAGCACAATGTGATGTGACAACCTGTGTGAAACGATGCCGGTCTAAGTTCACAGCAGTGAATTGATTTACATGCATCCGACATTTGCGACTGGTGACTGTTGGGTAAACTACAAAAAAACTGGCTTACTAAGCCATCGCAGTCGTTAGCACCTTTGCAGTGAAATTATTTCGATTCGGATTTAGCACTAATTTGCTGGAAACTTCACAGTGAAACAGTAAGACATCCATCTTGTGCAGACATGCTACACATGGACCACACTTTGACCATACATAGCATTCACATTAATCTCGATTGTAGCGATTAACAAATTAATATCATCACACACTGCACTGGCAATGACTCATTTGGACAGTGCATAGTTCTGATCTGAAATGACAGGCTAGGAAATCTAGTCCATTGCTATTATTACCTCGTTACAGTGCGCAATTTATTTGTGGTCGCTAATTAGATCGGTAATCTTCGCGAGGTGGTCTCACTTTGTGGTGTGCCGATTTACTCGGTGGCCTTAGATTGCATCGATGCAAATGGCTTTACCAAAAGATCAATGTACGAAAAGAACGGCATTTATTTATTTTATTTTATTTGTAAAAGAAAGCACTGATGACATAAGTCTGATGGTGTATGATCTAACAGCGTAAAAGTAAACTATTACCACCACTGCACACTACACCTCTACTGTTGAGCAACAAGAGATGATACTACTTTGAACGAGGCACGGAAGGAAAGGAGAAATGCCTACTTGCACAAACAAACAAAGACAAACAACCGCTTAGTGGATGATTAAGGAACATTAACTCTAGCCGAGAGATATAAATGGAAATAGACAATTAAATTAAATTTAGAAGTGAAACACGAGATGAACCGACAAAAGGCAAAAAAGGCAAACTCAACGAGTCATGTTCGTGTGCATTTCGAACATGCCACACGAAACACTAATTGAAAGGCCGACAAGGCAGATAGGTAAAGGTGTCTTCGCTAAGTATGTGGCGTCTAAAAATACTAAGACAAAACGGTAATCAATCGACAAGTGGCCAGTGTCGACCGTGCCGACTCCGTCGGGTAGACTCGTGCGTCCACCACTTCACTTTACTCTCGGCTCATTTTCATGTCTGCCGCACTGATGGTGGAGGATGGCTCAACGTCATCGATGCTGTCCTGATGTGTCCCCCAACCGGTAGTGTTCGATCACTGTTGGTCAGCTATTTTGGGTCCTAGTTGGGCAATTAATTTCCGGTCGTTTCTCGCACGAAGAATTCATTGGTTTCGCTATGCTCTGAGCACAACACAACTCAAGACGGAACACATCATACAGCATCAGTTGATTATAATTTTTAATTACACTTGTCTCGTGTTTAGTAACTCGACTCATTCATTCGTTCTTTATTTGTTTAATGCTGTAAGTGATAGTGTGTGTTCTATTGATTATGCCTGCTAATAATTCATAAAGAAACGTTCGAATGCGCTCTATTACTTATCAGACAAAACATTTTAATTGATATCTCATTACGACCAATTAATTACAAATGTGCTCGTTTCGAATGACACCAAAACCCAATCGATCGATCGATTCGGTTCTACGTGATTTGATTACTATAAATAGGTCGAACAATTATAGATATAATTGAGTTTGCTCGCGGATCAACTACTATCGAGCGCGTAACCACTGACCGTGATAATGACAGATAGTGGTCAGTCCTAATTGGATAAAGTGCCATCGACAAATAAGGGCACAAGGCTATTGTGTATAGTCATTTGAACTTTTTCAAGGTCCACTCTATCGAGTCCTATCGGTCAGATCGGTTATCGACATCACTTAAACGACTTAATGAGTATAAATAACATTACGACCCATTGTTGTCGACACAATCGACCACTAATCAGCTATCAACCACAGGTGTTCTATTTGCAAACTAGTTCATTTGTATCGGTCAGATTGGAGAGATTCCGTACTCATAGAACACCGAGAACCAATGTGCCAACAAGGAACATTACAATTCTTGTTAGTTGATGTGCTCACTTACCCGAGTCATTTTGAATTTCCTTGTAGTTTGATGGATTATGATTCAATTAGCTGGTTAGATTTCTGCAAAGAATAAACAAAGAATGAATGCAAGAAAGCAAATGCAAAGTTAAATCACTTTCGTGATCGACCATGTTGTGAGCAGAATTGTAATCGAGACGGCATCGAAACTATCCGTGTTTGTCTCGGGCCATGCTTTGACGAGCAATGCTAATAAAAGAACAGACAATAGCGAGCGTACGAGTTAAACATAGAAGTGGTATTATCATGTTTGACTCGCTCAAGTGGCCATGATCGAAATAAAGATAAGACCATAGTGTCTCGGAGAAAGTGAAATTAGCCTGTCGGTAGGCAAAATAAGGAGAGCTTATTAAATTGCAATCAATAATCATTACACATGCCAATCGGAATGATTCATTTTGCAAAATGGAACTGCACAACTAATTTATTATAAATAGAATTGCCATCAAAAGGATTACACCATCGGGATTAGTGCAGTGGGCAGCCATTAGTCTACACCTAATGAACATGATCGGGCTATTTATAGTGACCTGTTGGGGGATGCAATGCTAAGGTTATCACTAATCGAGTAAACAAACTGACAACAGCAGCACAGGCAAAACCACCACTGTAAACCAATTGGAAATTGTAGAATTGCTCATCTCACCATTGAAAATTGCACCGGCTATCAGAGCATTTCAATCCCTCCACAGCCACTTGACGCGATTGGCTGCCTGCTTGGGTAGATTCGACTTCCCGCCGATGATTGACTCAAATTGGATCGAACAATTGTTCTGTGGCCGGTGGCCTGCAACCGAGTCGTGCGGTGATTGATTCGAAATCGTTTCGAGGAGCTCACTAATAAGCTGTACTATATTGACGACCTGCAATACTGCACTGACGATAATCATAAACTGTGTCATCTGACATGCAATGCAAATGCTTCACTAAAGGGACAACAAGTACAACAAGTCTAGCTCGGTTAATTTCGTCGAGGCTCTGCCTTGCAGATCTAGCCTATGCCCAGGTGAAGGTAGTGGCGGTGGCACGAATCAAATGCGGAAATCGAGACTTCGAAATATAAGTATATTTTTCAGTGAATTATTTTATTTTGTTTGATTCGCCCGTTCACGAGAGTGATTGTGCTGACTGTTGCGGCAAGCAAAATGGCAAATGATTACACTGAGGCAATGAATAGAATGAATGGTCAGTAGCATGAATTTGGCCTGTTCGATTGCATCGACAATGATTCGCCATCGCTCGGTGTTTGTATAATTTATGTGCCCCACAACACAAGGCGAATTCGATTGCGATTCTACTCGGTCAGGTTGGTGCCGCATTGGCACTTCACTTCATGGTAATAAAACTTACACAGAATGAGCATAGAGGAGTAGATGAGGAGAGATGCACGACCACTGACAGAGACTCAACGATCAACGTGACAACAGAATGGCAATAACAACTAGGGACTGCACATGAGACGAGTTGAGATGAGCCGAGGTTGAGGCTGAGGCCGAAGTTGAGGGTGCAACAGGAACAATTGAGCAAGAATGAATCAAAGAAAATGACAAACTAGAGGAGAGAGAGCAGTTAGCGAAGTGCAGCGTTGTGGGAACTGAGGTACCAAGACGATCTCGAACCGAGTGATCTTGGGGTTCGGTGGTTTGCGCTGATACGGACTGACGGACAAATGTGACCAATGTGACAGCTCCTTCTTATATTTATAAGATTCAACGCTGAGGAGAGCCAAGAGAAACGCAAAGACACAGAAAAGGCACTCTCTCGGTCTAAGAGAAAGCTGTTGGTGTGTGCTAGAGAGAAAGTAAGTCAATTCGGCATTCGATACTATTGGCAAGGCAGATACACTTTCCCAACACGAGGTACTGTCGGGCTCTGTCGTCCGGCGATGCACCGCCAACGGTCTGTGCATTAATATTAATGACGCTGATGAGCCCGATAATAGCGCCTTCAGTCATAATCGCGATGAGCATCTCTAGGAGATGGAGGCCGCACAGCTACCTCTGATCCTATCTGATGAGATGATGATGCTCCTTGTCTCTGGTCTGCCAAGCGATCTTCCGCCGATTTGGAACTGCTCCCGGCACAGATAACAAACACAACTGGGAGAGAAACTATCACGAGCGGATCAATTGGTGCATCCCTGCGAGGTGTCGCACTAATTTGTGCACTAAGAGAGTGGCTAGACCAATTGGCAATTAGATCGCAAGCTGGAGAGGTAACTCGGTGCGACTGACTGGACACTCCAATTCCTGTACAAAATACATGTTTGTATGTGCCATTTGCGTTGAGATCATATCGATTGTGTCCTACCGATGATAACTAGAGTGAGCACATTCGAACGATGAGGTTATTTGCGGGATAGAGGACAGTGAGGACAGTGAGGGGACAAGTGGCGCTTCAGGTGCACACACGGACAAACAACAGCTAGGATCACCTGGACACCTCGAATTAGGTGACGAAGGCAAGAGAAATCGAATCAAGTTTAGTGCCTCACCATGGCATGCGAGACAAGTGCACCGAGAGAGTAGCAATCAGTCAGCTGTTCAGACTCCATTCGATTCTAAACCATTTTGCTGCTCAGCCAAATTTAATTTAAAGCCGAAAGAGTTCTCTCAACACGATAGAAAGGAAAAAGTGGCACTGGTGGTAGCAGTCGGTCGGACGCGGGGCACACTTGTTGATGCTGTTGTTGCCGCTCTTACGCACGTTTGCGGTAAATCGCTAGATTGCTCTCGCTGTTGCCTTATTAAGTTAACGATGAGCAGTGGTCCGGTCGGAAATGAACAAATGAACCGTTTTCTCGCCGGGCAGAGAAAGAGATATGAGGAGGAGGAAAGGATTTCTAGGCACGAGATGATCACTGAGCCTTCACCAGTGAAAAGCACTCCAGCACGCACACGAACTCGTAAAACCAAAATTTTTCTTTGCTCTGTGCTCATCACTTTCCACTTTACACTTGTAGCCATTTTTGTTTGCTCCTCTTGCCTTATCGTTGGCGGCATCTCACTCTCTATAAATAAGTGATGTCCACTTTATTGATAGCGCTCAATACTAGCCAGTATTGGTCAGTGAGCCAGTGGGTCGCTTGCGTTTTGTCCTAAATATAGAGCAAACAAGCAATACGGACTAATAGCGGACAATTAAAACGGTAACACACTTGAGTTTCTCACTCACTCACTCACCAAGAAGATGGTCAAATTGGAACTTGAGCTTGACTGAGTGATGTTGCTCAGAGTGACCAATTAGAGCAATGTCATCGACAATAAATCACCTCGTAATGAGTATTGTGACTAAATTAGTCAATATAAATAACTTTTCTTTTAATTGTCATCAAATGTCTCCGAAAGGATACGATCGTTACATTGCATACACTTTCCAAGTGGGTCGCATCAGAAAACTTGTTTGTCACTCACAATTGTCAAGAGTCAGAGTTAATCGAATACTTTGTAGCTAATCCATTTAACTGAATTTTCGCATTTCACAATTTTGTTCACATTTAGCAAATCTGCAATTTATGACCAACCTAGTGTACAATACAAATAAATAACCGCCTGCGATGTATTTTCAATTAAAATGCACTTAATCTGCATTCACAAATCGCTGGCTCAGATCATTGAACGATTACAAGAAGTTCATTGATCGGATGAGCAACAATTGTTGTGTGTTGGGTTGTGGGGGATAACATTGATATTACTGCGCAGTGAGCAATATGTTAATTTTACATGCGTCACATTCCGAGTAGATTCCAGATTGAGCTTTGAAGTGACTAGAAATTGCGCATTGAAATGAGAGCGAATGAGAAGACACAGCTGTGACCACTCGATGCATCATGATGAATGAAAGCATGCTTCGAACTGCACAATGAAGCATTGCCAACAACTGTTAGACATCCACTTGGGTAACTGTTCGTCGTCTAGATGTATGAATTGATTTCGTTAAGATCTAGGTTAAGTCTGTGCACGGGCGACATTACAGTTGGCCATCTTCGGAGATTCGACGGCCATTGGCTACCTTGTTAAGAGCTTCATCAAAATCGAAATTCCCCCAAAGACAAGTTTGCTGCGAGTTTCTCTCTTTCTGTTGCTGTTCATGATTCTTATCAGCACAACGATGCTCCACCAGATCGACTGGTGAACATATCCGCGTTGGCATTTTTGTTCATTTTGTTTGCTTTCTAGCGAGTCTGAAGACTGTTTGGTTTCATTGAGAAAAACACACCAACTGACAACACGCGAAATGGCCAGTTGGCAACATTGCAAGCTTTCTTGCTGGCGTCAGGTGATATTTCAACAGCAATCACGATCTAATAGAGCAAAATGGCTCTAATTATTGCCATGGCAGCAGTGGAGGCATTCATAAACATATTACGAGCAATACTAAGCATTGCTCACTGACTGTATTACCTCCGGTGATTGACTCACTAGCTCGCCGAGTGACTGCTGCTCGGTGAACAATATCGGAAAATGATCATTTAATTTGCCAATTGAACAATAGCTCCTCTGCATGTATTATTGCCAACGATGACGTTCGCCACAGGAACACGAGTGAGACAAACAAATGCGCTCTACTGTAAAATGCTGAGACAAACAAACCAAAATGGCCACAAAGTGCCTCTAGTCAGACAGTAAGACAAAGGCCACAAAGACCATCTGTGGCTTCGATGAGATCTCCAGAGAGATAATGTGATAATGTGCCACTGAATGACAGATTGGCATTACACTGGCCTCAGTGATCTTCGGTCTGTTTGCCAATCGATTAATTGATCTGCCGATGGCAAATGTTTGATTGAAAAGTTTAATCAAAGCAGATCAAATTAATGGTCGCCAAGTACACAATCAATTGAACCAATTAAAAGCAACCAGACAAAACACACAAACAATGACTTTCTTAGTTCAATTAATCAGTGGAAAAGTGTCAAGACGCCGGCGGACAAAACTCAAACACTAAATCAAATATCGACTGACTCGTTTGTACGTTGCTGACCAACTTTGCAAATTCACTAAGATGAGTACAATTCTCTCAATGGACACAGTTCCACTCAGTCAGTCTAGCCTCTCTATTCAAAACAAGCAAACTAGTCACCTGTTTGGGTGACTCTATTGCAATTGTAAGTAAAATCACAATTGCAGATTGTAAATCGACAGAGCAATAGCTACTCTTTACAGACGACCGACGGAGCTCATTGTGTATGTTTTTGTTGAGAGGAATGAGTCAATTCACGGATTAGGGGTGTAAATCCCAGCTGCAATTGGCCAACAACTTCTCAATGGTTGTTTGCACCTTGTCTCCATTAACAGACCAATTTACGAGCAATCGATAACAAAGTGGACCACCTCGGCATTGTGCAGTGTATTCATCAGACACGATCATAAAAGATCGCTATCGTGTCCATAATTTGCACTAATATTCACATTTACATAACCGATCAGCTATGGATCGACCAGTGGTGCGGACAGTTTCGCAAACAGACGCCTACACAATAGAAGCCGGATCCGTAGACACAATAGGTCGTATATTGTATATTGTAGTATATCGTAATATTGTAGGGCATTGCAAGTGGCCCAGCACCAACAATGATAGTCTCAATTTACAAACTCTGAAATCGATCTCACAAGCAAGTGATCTTTGTTCAATATAATTGCTGCAATAAACGAACTAACAATTGGCTATTGATGCTTGTCACTTGCCTACAACTTGGTGGGTCGCAATTGGCAAGTGGCAAATTGGTGTTTGTCACTGTTTGTTGTTTGTTGCTTGTCCACTGTCCACTATCCACTGTCCATTAGTGGCACTATGTGCGAAGTGCACTGCACGGTGTGAACGATCATATCGATGCATCGCAATTCAATAAATCACATGTCGACATGTCCACTCTATCTGCATTGTCCACTCAGAGCAGCTATAAATAAGCACAAATTCCATGTGTACAGAGAGGCATGAAGCATGATTGGCCTCGGCACGAACATCAATTTGCTACCTCTTGTTTGCTACCTGCAGTGCAATTAGCAAGTCTAATCAGATAACAAGCCGAACAGTGATTGTCTGTGCTGAATTGTAATCGACCAAATTAACGAACGAATTTGTCAGCAGAGATGACAAACATTGCCATTTAATTAGAAATGCATTGGCACAACCATGCGCAAAGCGTACACATGTGTGCACTCTCCAAGGGGGCCATTGAAAAATTGTGGATGCTGTAAATGCGTGGCCACCTTGATCAAGATTGAATGTATTGCCCAGTACCTAGTGTCAAAGTGTTTCTAGTCAATCTCCGATTGGTTAATTCTACTACTTCTCTTCGATCTCAGCTGATACGATACGATCAGCTCGTTGGACAAGTATTAATAGCCATTGGAACCGGTCTCGAGTCTGGTCACCGACTACATCCATTTGCACTGTCCATTTACGACCTTGTGAAACCTCGTGTTACACATGTCGATCGATCGAGCCAACCAAAGCTCATCCATTCATTAATCAGAGACAGCAGACAACTCACTGTGGGACTGTCATTAATCAAAGCATCATTGATTGCCTTTCAATAACTTTCGGATGGCGAGTGGACAAAAGAAGAGCACTCGCTCAATTGGATCAGAAATCAATTCCATACGACAGCATCACAATGTAATGATAATTGTAAATGTGCACAGGACTAATGCAATGTGTGCAGTTGTATGCATGTGTCCAATCAGTGAGTGCACCGCATTCAATTCGATCGCTATCAATGTGCCATCTAAAAGAGTTATCTCCAGACTCGTTGAAAGTCGCTGCAATGATGTAGATCAGTACTACGATAAATTATTATACCTTAGGCGACCGATAATGAAGATCTGAGAAAAGTGAGCAATAATAAAAGCAAGTAAGGAAGCCCAAGTCAGACTGGCAACAACAAATGCTTCCACCAAGATATGAACATGCCCGGCCAAGCAACAAAAAACGGTAAAGGATGTGTTCACTTTATGTGTGGCTTGTGAGTTCTCTCTCAACTGGACAATACAAGAATTGTTCCCTCTCAATGGTCATTTGTCGCTTGTGTAGTGACGCACGCAAAGGTTCTTTTGAAGTTGAAGCAATTGAATTTCATCGAAGTGATGGCAAGGCATTGTATCGAGTCTTGGCTGTAATTACCACCGAAAGAGCTTTTAATTTAACGAAATGTGTTGATAAAGATCAGAGATGTAGCTCATTTGATGCACTGTGAATATCAATAAACACTAATTAATGGAAATACATACGAGACAAAGTGTAGCACAGGACTCCGCCGTTTGATAGCTCTTCAAGGAAACGAGTATTGAATGCAAATCTTACCAACATACTGTAATGCTACAGCATAGCTATGGTACTTAGAAGCTAAAATTAGTAATTGCGGACTTTGCCTAATGAGATCAGACATTGACAAATTAGTGTAGAATGATAATGTAAATGGAACTGACCAATTGATGAACCATCGATTGTGCTACGAATTGATTCCATCGGAATGAATGAGCCAGTAGAACATTCCCATCTAGCTAGATC
Source organism: Rhizoglyphus robini (assembly GCA_023373905.1). Classification (NCBI taxonomy): domain Eukaryota; kingdom Metazoa; phylum Arthropoda; class Arachnida; order Sarcoptiformes; family Acaridae; genus Rhizoglyphus; species Rhizoglyphus robini. Next base: position 2,220,220 of record JAKIJQ010000001.1, on the reverse strand, counting down.
AAACCGCACATTGAACGTCTTTCAGACGTGTGGCAGAGAGTCGAGTGGATCGTCTAGATGAATGTTAATATGATTATTTCAGTTTATTAGTTCGCCTAACTCGTTATGTAGTGAGCCGGCGAAAGACCACGAGCTGAACTATAAATTAGTGAGACTATTAATAAATTTTGCAGTGAGTTAATAAAACACCTCGATAGAACATTCGATATAGCAAAGACCATAAATATAAATCAGTCACTATAACGCAATCGCACAAAAATCAACTCGACCCAAGTCATATTAATTTTTAATAGTATTGAGAATAAGGCGCAAATGTTCATCGCTTTGAATGAAACAAGTCGGTCCATTCGAGTTTGTGCATCACGGTGCCCAGTGGATTGGCACACTCCCTGTCCGTGGCCACTAATAATTGTTTATAATTCAATTACATTAAAGTGCAATAAATCAAAAGAAACGGCTATTAACTAGTTTCAAATGGCGTCATTCGTGTTTACCTCAGTGTTTGCTTAACAACCAACTGAATATTGCAAAACAAAAGAAAGTAAAATTCCAATCGTTGACTGAAATGGTCAAGATAAATCAAAGCAAGTTGATTATGTCAAGAGCACAACACACAACTCGACACGAGACAAGATGTGCACATTGACTGATATAGAACGTTGCCAAATGCTCACGAGATGATGAGTGAGTGGAGAGTGACTGACTGGATACAGTTGCCCGAAATAATGTCAATCAGCTGCATATGCAAATTGGCAACATTTTTAGCTGGATTAGTCTGGCAATGCGCAGTGTGTGTCAATCACCGGCGAATTTAGTCTCGCCGAGTATTTCTGCCCAAGCCCAATGTCGGTGATTCAGTGATGAGTGCACATCATCAGACATCACAAGCCTAACATAGCGGACATAATCGGCATCATAATTGGAGACCGCACCAACGCATAATTTAGGCAAATTAAGCTGTAATAATAGATGAAATAATCATGATCGTAATGGGCGCTAATTTCTGAGTGGTTTCGCCGCTTAGAGAAGTCGGACCGAGTTTGGATTACGGACAGTTTGCCGATGATGCATCAATGATCAATTTTCGGTAATCAAAATGGAAAAATGTTCATCAATAACCCTTAAACTGACACATTCTCGTGCTTGCCTCCTCAATTAAATTCCAAACAGGTATTGGCGTGACTAGATAAAAAATTCATGAAAAATGACCATCGGAATGGCATCGATTTGCTACCGGCCAGTTATTCGATCGATAAATTCCTGTGCACGGATAGTTTCCGTTTTGCTGAGTTGGGTCAGTGAGTGAGTTGTCTGCCAATTACATTAAGACTCACAAATCCGTTAATGTATTGTCCAATACTTATCTGTGTTCATCAATCTTACGAGGAACTTTTCCCGGTCACAGCTCACCTGCCACTGTTGCATACCGACGGTTAATGCATAAATTAATAGTTGATTGCAATTCAACGCCATGCAACCACTGCCTGTCAACGTCCAGTTACCGATTCTGTTAGGCTACTTGCCATCATTTGAGTGGCACTATTGCTGGCACAATGGAGAATCAATACAAAGTCAATTAGTAGAGACGCCACTTGGCAACCGATCATTTGGCGCCATTATATTCGAACAAGTGCTCATTGTAGATGGTAATCATTGGTAATGCATTGCACTCGTCATTGGCAGGACAAAGTGCAAGTGGCACTGTGGCCGCACGTTTCAACAAATAAACACGTACTTGTTGCAAGGGACTACCACCCGAGGAAACGATCACCCGACCAACGACATCACTATCTTTTTATCTGCATTCGATCACAGCGTCTGTGTAATCAACATCCAGCAGGAGACCACTAAGTGCCTCTAATTGTGCACATTTTCCCACCGATTACCGATGCGTTGCTTTTAGATTGTCCACTGAGTAAAGTAGAGCCGCGTCTTTCACCGAGCAAAATAGTTCAACAGCATTCAAATGTATTCAAAATTATTCACTTTAATTACCGAACTGGAGAGAAACGAACCATATTAAGCGAATGTATTTCAATTAATAAGTGAATATCGATTTAGCCCCGATGATTAGTGATAAGCATCGATTACTGGGAACAGCAAGGAAATGGCCGAACCAATCCGGTTAAGGTCTGCATGGGGAATCGTAATGTGACCATTTATAGCCAAAGATGGCCAAAATTAATTGCTCGAGATCAATTGCGATTAGGACAATTGTTCAGAGTGCGTGTTGGCTCACATGTTGCTATCATTTGCGGCTTGCTCCAATTAAACCGATTCTATGACTCAATCTTAAAGTTGTGATAAACTATAAATACACTGTCCACTATTGATAACTCCAAATGGCATTCTATGTGACCTCGTGGCATTAGTTTAGCTCACAAACAGAACTCACAAATACTTCAACATAACAATTCAGAATTCCTAAAAACTGAATTAGTAGTAAGAACAAGTCATACATTCTTCCCGTATAGAATGGACCATTCGAGAGTGATTCGAGACGCATTGAAAACATCGAAGATATAACGATAAATCATATTGAGTCGATATAGTGAATAAGTCATTAATTAATATTAATTACAAATTGAGAATAAACATTCGACTCTACGGCAAACAAAAGAATCACACCAATGTGTAAGTGTCATGTCAATCGACAGCACCGATCACCCAACACCAGCAAACAAGATTATTAATTGTGCACATTTGAACGGCGACAAGTGATCGACTACAGGAAAATAGACAAACAAACAAGTAAATGGAAACGCACAAATGCTGGTCGTGATTCACAATTAAAGTCGTATTAATCGGCTAATAAATCAAATCACTTTGTCGGAAATATTTTAAAATCAGATTAAGACATGGAAGAACACGAAAATTCGATTCAATCTCGACTTGCAGTAATAAACACTCGGTCAGCACTAAACAGTTTGTCTTCAGTGGTCCGATGGCGAGCTGGCATGCCCATTTGCATGCACAGCTCAGCCGAGTGTTCAAAGCCAATTAGAATAAATAAATCACTAGGAGGCGCATATAGAAAGGTGATAAGGCCAATTAAGTGTTGCCTTGTCATCTCCACCTGACTGGTGAGCTAATCTAATTTGAAGTAGAAATGCAACAAATACAAACACATACACAAACCGGGAATGACCAGTCACAGTAAGACACAATTTGCATTTGAATCCATCTCTGGACGTCAAGTGTACATCCGTAAGGTAAATAGTCGGTAAGTAATCGGATCCGAGATAATATTTGCGAGGCTGCAAGGACAAGAATAAAAGCATCACTTTCCACTGCATTAATGTTTTAGTGCACCCAATTGCGTAGTGTCGGAGCCATTTGTGTGATGTGTGTTGATGCTTCTTGTTTGTTCGGGTGTCATCGTATAAGTAATGCAACGATAAGCAGAGGCAGAGTAGCAATTGATATGAACTGGCTTAATATCGACTAATATGCGCGCAGTGCTCGTCTTCAGGAAGTGAGCACATTAATGCATCAAGCTGTTTATGGCGATGAGATTTGTGTCATTGACTGGGCCATGCAGGCTCACTCTGTCAGTGATACACTTTGATTACATGCATTCCAGTGAGGTATGGACAATTGATTCGACTCGATTATGTGCACTTTATCCAATCAATTGACCTTTGCTGTGAATAGAATTGCTCTTTGAACAGTGACATCTTCATTGAGTGTCGCTGAGACGTTGTGCATTAGCTCTTGTGCCAATCTAGTGCAACAATGAACAGTAGCGTCAATCAATCGATCATGAGCCGTCAGTTGAGCTTTATACCAAACACCACTGAATCTGGTCGGTGTACATTTGTGGCCAATTATTTGTCCGGTAAGTATGGGGTTTATCGTTTTGCCGAAGGCAACAAGTTGAGTCTGTCTCGTTAGCGACTCCATTGAATTACTACAAATGAACTCAATGCAGTTATTTAATTCCACTCCTGTGGTACAGCTGCGAGGTATTTACAGTGCTGCAATAGTTGTCGCAATTAACTTATATGGCTACTTTTGTATCGAATTGAGCGATCATTAGTTTGTTGGTTGCAAGTGAAAGCATTGATCTATTTGGCTGTCTCTCTGTTTTGACAGTGACTAGTTAATAATAATCACGCTCGTCTAAAGGATGTTCTATTAGCTGTATTAGTTTGTTAATTTGCAATAATTCATCTTCATCCAAACGAGTTAGTGCAGTCAAACTCGGACCAAGCACACTCTAGTGGTAGCAAAAGAGAAATCAATCAAAGGAATCAAATCAAATGTCCATCTCAAGATTGTAATAGATTACTACTACCTCAATGCATTTGTTAGCTAATACCATTATTAATAATTAATAAAAGCTACTTGCATGTGGTCGCAATGCTGAATTTATTTGAACGCATTTAAATAGATTATGTCCGTGTTGGTTACAACTGAAACTTCAAAATAACAACAAGCAGTTACGAATATAGACAAAGCGGTGGTGCTGATGGCACAAACAAATTTCCACAATGAGACAAATCAGAGCCTTGATTAATTCGTTCTACAGATGGCAATGACAATTACGCCGATTTGTCACTGCCGATGGACAATGATAGTCACTGAAGTACGTGCAAACACTAATGTTTCCTTGCTGAATAGCTACTGAGAAGCAAGGAAATGATCGAGATCGGATGGAAAACAAGATCAATCGTGACTGGACAATTAAATTGATTTGCTTCTATCGATCACTGCACCGCTATCGAGAAATGCATGAGTGGACAGTGGACTGCAGTGAACTCAGCTCCTCAGGCAAACAAGCTAATTTACAAATCGATTTGGAGCCAAGCAAGGAAGGAATCACTAGAACACCGATTGGGTGCTGCACGGACACCGCACTGCCATCCACATCCACAGTAGGTCAACTGACTCATGAGTAACTGTCAACTGTCACTGATCACTCGGCTCGTCCTCAACTGTTGCCTTGCAACTTGAACTACAAGAGTTGTTGGCGCACGATGAAAGAATCAATGGCTTCACTAACGATCATCAGAATCATTCATCGAGCGTGTAATTAATCGTCTCTACATGAAATTAGGCGCAAGCGGTGATGTCATAATTGAATCATCTGAACAAACAAACAGACACGTCTCGACTCGGTCGATAAGTGGTGAACATGTTTGGACAGCTTTACGACAATTAACTGCACTGACGTATTGTGTTACAATTGTGCCACACTTGCCACTTCTCGCTGATTTGCATGACGTTTGTCTCTTCTCTAATTGAGGAAATGATATATTGCCCTAGACTTGACCACAACTTAATTTGACAAGTGCAATGGCAATCAATTAAGTCAACGCACTTGTTCCAAGACTTGCACTTTGGTTCAACCTGTAGGTTCGCTGTAATACTCACGAACGGCACGGCCATCAATTAGATTGATTAATCGATTCATTAGCGGATGGTTGAGAGGTGAGTTCGAGAAGATCACTTCTGGACTGAAGGCAATGTGGAAGTTAAGCAAACAATTTCAAATTGGTCACTATATGGCCATTTCCATGAATTAATTTTGGCATCTACACAAGGCAGCTGTCGACAGTGCGGACACAGTTAGATCAGAACATCCACACGAGATCGTTCGCATCCTCGGCACAATCGATGATCTAGGGTTTACTTGTTTGACTTCTTACTAGATTTTGCGAACATTTTGCGCACTCGCTTTCAGTGCCTCACGACTTTGCCATCAATCGATGTTCGGTGCCATTGGTACTGATCGAGATGACTGGGCACTAGAAAGTAAGTGCCTCTAATCACTCGAACAATCATAAATTTTTGAAGAAATGTGTAAAACAAGATAAACAGAATGGTCCATTATCACTTGTGCAAATACTAATGCCACAATGGTCAAATTAGTAAATTAATTTCCCCCAAATTACATAAATAGACTGTTCCTTGGCCAATTGCTTGATTGCTTGTTAATTAACATAGTAATGAGAAGTGCATTGCTATAATTACCCAAAAACATAACTCATTTTCCAATTGGTAATTCAATCCAATTGACACTGATTTGTACAAGCAACACATTCCATCGATTGAATACTGCAACCGATGCGAACCTAAAAATAAATAGAACCAAATTGAATTGAATGTGCAGTGCGCACCTGACCAAAGCAAAACATGCAAATCGTCAACGGTGGAATTACGAGGGGAGGAAGGTAGCCTAGGGCAGTAATGGAAAGTGGACAAGTGCAGTTTTGTATTGCGCGAGACGATATTTATAGATTATGCAAACTAGTCAAAGTGACGATAATCCAAATTGATCATGTGCTAACCGAGTGCAGACGGTGTTTGGAAGCACCTGCAGCATAGGCACAAAGTACAATGTACCATGGTATATGAAGTACATTAATACAATTGTGTGTGATATAAGGTATCAGCCATTTACGAGTGCTTTAATTGCCAGTCATCTAATGTAATGCAATGCGATGTCATTTCACTACGAAATAATAATAAAGTCAATTTATAAATAGAATAAACAAACACAAAACAGTCGCCAGTGGCCACATCGATCAGACCTATTGTACAGTTACAACTTGCAAGTGGTAGCGCTCTAATCAAATCGAACTCGATTGCCCAATTTGGCCCGATTGATCTCACTCTGAGTAGAAAGTGTTTTGCACTGAGAAATGTTAATAATAGTGAAGAGCCACTGGAAAACACACTCGACCAGTGCACACCTACATGTTACTTCAAACAGTGATCGAGATGTTTGTCCCATTTGCATGCAAAACAAACAAACTACCTATGTGCACTACTCATGTGCTTGAGCAAAGGTCATTTCAATGGAAACAATCCATATGAATTATTATGAAGTTATTAATTATTCATTATTGTTCATTCAAGCTCTATTATTAGAGTGCTTCGAGAGAATCTCAACATTACTGTGGATCGTAATTAAAAGGCAATTCAAATTAATTAATGGCATAATACGCGTTCGAGCAGATAAAATGCGATGGCTTGATTGATTGACAAGGTGCACCGAGGCAACATCTGCTTGTGAGTCTTTGGGAACTATCATTGTCCACTAACTACGCCAGTCCAAAAGTGTGCACCGAGGGAAAGCACACGGATATGGCTTGACACATCATCAGGTATATGGCGCATGGTAATTATGTGAATTGAATGTACATTGCAGTGTGCCACACAGCACATCATCACAGCAGAATTGTTCGTCCAAGATCTGACCGAGTGCCATCAAAGAACGCAAACAATACTGAGGGAGTGCTGAGACAAACAGTTTAGATTCCAGTCATATGTTGATCTAGGCTAGCTTTGACAGTTGGTGCCACTTGTTTGCAATCACAAACCAATGAGAAAATTAGAATCGACACTGAAGGAAAGCAAAAGTGAAGCATTACACAAGCGACCATCGATCATTCATACCGTCAAGTGGGTAATTAATAGTGAAAATGTCCACCAAATTATACAATTAGTGTGCCAGTGAGCTTCGATTTGTGATGTTTCCATGCCCGGTGCACGGCATTTGCATTAAATAACGATTTATTAACGATTGAACTGCTGAGAAGAGGACGGTGGCACGACCAGGACATTACGAGCCAAGTGGACACCGTAGTGGCGAAATTAGCACAGCCGAAAACATTGATGCCATTCTTGGCCTACCTTGGAAGGGATTAGCTCCAATTTGATTGGTCAACTCGGAATTAGATCAGCAGATCGGCCTAAGCACCACGGTGGTCATCAAATTAGGTAACACACAATCCATCATAAGCATATGTGTCCGTGCTGCTCTCATTATCCCATCCTCAATGACTTTGCACTCTAATCGACAACCACAGTTCACAACACACACTGAGCCTTGCTGACTAAGGCACTACTAACAGATGACGATCAACACCAAAATTAGTATCACTTCATTGCATTTCTCACCTTATACCAATTGGTAGATTGCAATACTCGAGTACTAAGTTGCACTGCATTGTTGTTGCACTCGTCTTAGTGTTCCTTGGAGTTTAATGTTCATATATTGTTAGACTAACAATTGTTAATCAATTGGAAAATAGTAAAGTTTAGTAAAATTTTGATGCATCCACAACAAGATAATGCTCAGTTCGACTACAAAGCTATGTTTTCTCTTTCTCAGTGTTGAATAGTACTGCATTTATGTGAAATGCATATTGCGTCTTGTTTCTATGTCCTTAGGTCACTGATAGGATGACTCATCATATAAAGCAGTATTTCTTATCACCTTGCCATATGTCACTCAATTGAGCTTTCTAATGTTACATTTCGTTGCATTGGCGCCCAGCATACTCAGCTTCCACATCCGTTCTCGCTCATCCTTTACCAACAAAGTAGACTAAACAATGGAGTGACATTTGAAATTTTGTTGTATAATATGCCAATTTGTTTTTTTTGTGAGTTTTATTTAATCCTTTAACTACTCTCATTTGTTTGCAAGGACTGTTTTAGTGTGAAAATGTGATTTTTTCTTTTAATTTTTTTTTCATGACAGTCAAAAACTTTCATTTATCTTAAATGGAAGCGAATTATTACTTGTTTATTGTATTTGTATTTATATTGTAATTATCTTGAGTTTAGGCAATAAGTTTCCTTTGACTTTGTGCTGCCATCTGGTTGGCCAATTTGAAAATAACAAATTATATAGTCTTTCCACTTGTGAACAATTATTTCTATCACCATAATGACTATTGCAAGGTCATCAAGTGAAATTGTCACGAACAGCGCAACTGACCGTGATTAACGAGCGCCCAAACAATCAAGCATGCTTCTGCAGAATATATCCCCAATCAGCACGGCAGATACAATGTGTTTGCTCGTGTGAATCAATTTGCAAATGGCAAAGGAGATTAATTAATTGTCTGTTGTTTGCCATTGTTTGGCTGATTCGTTTAACACATTGACCCCCACAATTAAGTTCTTATATTAACCCCTTCTAATAAGCTGTGCAATTAAACCTTTCCATTGAAGAGGCATCTTGGTTTTAACGACAAGTCCTTTCTTCGGATAAGTGCAAGAAAGGGTGATTAGATGATTGTGTCGAATGCAAATTAAGCCAGTAGAAATGATATCTTGACAGAATGAGCTTTTACAAACAAAGGTTACTCAAGATTAGCGATCACTCAATGTCAACTGTGCACTGTGGACTGCAATAGGTCGGGTTGACAACTTGTTGCCATCGACCATTAGAACGCCTTCAAGTGGAATCCGCTGTTGGTGGGTATAATAAATTACTGATGTGGTGATGGATTCGGGAGAAAGTGTGCGCTGAGAAATAACTAAACACTAATGAAACATTGTTTAGGTTAACCAAGCAAGGTTGCCTTCATAGTTACATTGTGCTCTCTTGCTAGAGTATAAATAGGAAAGATCACTAGTTTGGCGCCTCGCGTCACTCGTTCCAGCCATGCATCGCATCATCTGGTCTCTGACTATAGTTGCACTCGCCTGTGTGGCCACTTTTGAGGGGGCTTCTAGTGCCGAGGTGCTTGGATGTGGTGACAACTTACCCTACGAATCGGTGAACACCGACAACTTGGAAGCAGTTCTCATCTTTATGCGCCACGGAGTAAGAGCACCGTGGACCACTTACCCCAAGGACCCCAACGTTAACAACACCAACCGATGGCCAAACGGGCGGTCACAGTTGACCAGCTTTGGTATCAAACAAGCGACCAACATTGGCAATTTACTGGTCAAACGATACGGCACATTTACAAAAAACTTGAAACGCAACCAAATTTATTTGCGAGCTTCCGCTGCTCAACGATGCCTAGACACACTTAACTTGGTCTCGAGCAGGTTATGGACCAAGTTTGACGACTCTCACGAGCCAGTCATTTACTCGTTGCCTAAAAAAATCGATTCTCTGTTGTATGAAGAACCGAAATGTCCTGACGCTGACAAAGAAGAAGCCAATAATATGAACGATTCGGCGGTCTCCAAATATGAGAACTTGCCTGAAATCAAGGTTTGTATTGATTCGTAAATGTGTCTATCACTGAGCATTCTTTATTACCACAGGAGTTGTATTCGTACGTGGCGGACCAAACGGGTCTGCCTCCAACCATGTCTGGTGTAACCAAAGCATTCGATTGCGTTCGATGTGAGAAGATCAATGGTTACAAGGTACCCAAATGGGCCTCCATCAACAACATCTATGAACGAATGGGTCATGTGTACACCAAAAATCTGAACTTCCTGTATTCTAGCGAAAAGTCTCGTCGTCTTCGAGCAGGTCCGATGCTACAGGAAGTGATCGACACAGTGAACACCATCAAGGCCGCAACAAGCGCAGAGAGCAAAGAATCCTTGCGTCGAGCCTATCTCTACACAACGGTAAAACATTTGTTCCAAAGTAGTTTCCTCATTTCTGTTTATTCACCAGCACGATTATAAAATCTCGGCACTCTTATTGGCACTAGGAGAATCATTGCCCGAGTATCCTCCATTTGCAGCAACGGTAATTTTTGAAGTTCGAAAGAATGCAGTCAACGACCTGGAGGTTAAAGCATTCTACATCAGCCAGACTGTTAGAGAGCCATACACGATCGAGCCTTTGAGACTGAACAAATGTATGGGTAGTAGTGATTTTCAATGCAAGTTCTCCAATTTCGTATCATACCTCAAGCCGCTTCAAAATGTTTCTTGGACCAAAGAGTGCGGCTTAAATGGATTTGATGCCATTCAAGCAGCAGAAGACAACATTGGAGATAGCTAAATGATCACCAATATTGTCAATGCTCGAATCTAAAATCTTTTGAGCAAATAATTGAGTCGACAGTTATTTACGTTCTACAAGACACATAAGCCTTCCTGTTAGTATCATGTATATGATGAATAAAGATAAAATAAATTGATTTGCTTGTAAAAAAAAGTGCTCGGTGTGGCAAAATAATTTGGTGTGATATGGTTCTTAGAGTCAATAAGAATGAAATCAATAGAACGATATGTTGAATTGCAGATTAATTATTAGTCATGAAATCATGTGCAAAATCAATAAACTGCACAATGTGCACACATAATCTCAACTGCATAAATGTAAATGTCCTCATCGCCCTTCAAAATGCTCACGATATATCAATAAATCGCTTAGATTGTTGTTTGCTCTGGTTATTCTTGAACTGACAATACAAGAGGAGCAACACAATGAATTTTCTAGCATTTTTGGCTACTTTGTTTGTTTTTACCACTGTACAGTGGTCTTTTGGCAAAGCTGAAGAAACATACTACAACGGTTATTACAATGCCGAAGTCATTTGTCAAAACTTCATCAATTCTTGCAATGAACAAAAAGATAGTTTGATTGAAGAACGATACAAACAACCCAAAGTGGATACTTCCAAGCTTAAGGCTCTTAATCGCATAGCATGAGATTCGGAATCTCACCTTGATTTTTGAAAGGCTGTCACTAATAATCTATAAATCATACGCTAAAGTGCTTTTAATTATGTGTAAAGAATATATCTAAGCATCATTTGAGTCACTTGAAATTTCCAAGTACCGAGTTGTTTGTTCCTGGAACGCCAAAAAGTAAAGTAAAGTCGCATCAGCTGTACCTTCCAGCAATGCTTCTCCTCCAAAGGACCATGCGAGTGTGGCCTGTGTGTGAGTGCGTGTGTCTTGGTCTGGGATAGAAAGAGGAGAACTGCAATGTGTTAGCGCGCGCAATGAACAGTAGAAGGTGAGACTCTGAATCTCATGTTGTGCATTCCGCCTACTTTTTAAAGCTATGCTATTAAGGGTTAAGGCTCTATTTGTTGTAAGTACAATATTCATTTATATGTAAATCATATCACATAATGTAATTTACATTGTGTTCATTTGTTTTCATGAATCATGGAACAAGTGTGCCCAAATCGACATATCCGGACGATGTATACTATAGCAATTCTCGGATTTGGTCCAGTGAACCAGGTCAATTGACAGATGAAGGTTTGCAACAGGCCAACAACACGGGTCAATTGCTAAAAAAACGTTATGGTAGCTTTACGAGCCCTCTGAAACGAAATGAAATATTTCTTCGGTCTTCAGCTTCTCAACGTTGTATCGACACTCTCAGCATGGTCAATGACCAACTTTGGCCAAATCGCAGCCGCAGGCATACAATCTATACAATGCCCAAACCAATCGACTCTCTTCTATATCGAGACCCCGAATGTCCCGAAGTCAACGATGAAGAAGAAAAAAATTTGAACTCATCAACTGCCCAGATTTATCAAAACAAGACTGAAATTCAGGTATGGCTAAAAGATATAATTTGATTGAGAATAATTGTACCACCTGTATAATGTTATAATTATTCCGGTAGGAACTATATTTCTATACTTCACAACACACCGGACTGCCTAACACCATGAACGGGGCGATACAGGCCTTCCATTCAGTCAGGTCTTACAAAGTAAATGGCAAGGGAAATCCTTTCTTCTGGGCGACCAAAGATGATTACTTTCAACAAATGGGCCATGTCTACACTAGAAAGCTCAACATGATGTATTCGAGTGAAAAGGCATTGCGATTACGTGCGGGACCAATCCTGCAAGAAGTGGTCGAAGTGGTTCGAGGCATCGAAAGTAATAACAATTCCAAGAATGGCAGCACTCATAAAGTGAACCTCTATTCTACGGTAAGGGCACATTGTGTCGGGCTATTTGTTAAGCAAGTTGTTTCTTTTAAGCACGACAACAAATTGGCGTCTCTTCTGTTGGCATTAGGAGAACCCCTTGATCAGTACCCTTCTTATGCTTCTGCAATTATCTTCGAAGTGTACCAAATGCAAAATGATTTCGAGATTAGAGCTTTTTTGGTTAGTGACAACGAAGGCAAAGCACCATATCAAATCGAGATGTTGCGACTGCGAAAATGTCTTGGTCTTAGTGATTATCGTTGCAAATTTTCCAATTTTGTTGACTACCTGCAACCGTTGCTCAACGTTAGTTGGACCAAGGAGTGTGGCCTGTCCAACGGCTCGTTCGATGCTATCCAGGTGGCGGAGGAAAATGTCGGAATGAGTGATTAGAATAAGTCAAATGTAAGTGATTGACCACAAATTGTGTGAACAATAAATCATTGCAATGGTGTGCAAGTGGTAACCAAATCTATATATAACTTATACAGAGCAAATGTCAAGTTATAAATCAATTGTGACTAGGCTTGTTTCGTTAGGATGAAGCAATCGGGTAAATAACACCATTGACTTGTCCTCTTCATGACTTGAAACAATGGCACTATTTGATCCACTCAGTGAGTCAATTTCGTTAATGTCCAAACGTAGTTTTTGCATGGAATGACATTCTCTCATTGTCAATCTTTTCACTCCGAATTTAATCTTCAAATTATTAAGACTGCAAAAAATAGAATGGCAAGTTCTCCAGTTCCGGTCTACTCATGTCTCAATGTTAGTTGGATAACTGACTGTTTGACCGTTGAATTTCGACGCCAATGGCAAAACATTTAATTTTAATGTGTTAGAATTTTGAAATAATTTGTGACATTGAGCATCTAAGCACACAGCTAGACAGTTGACAAAATTCGAATAGATGAAATGAGTTTAATGAAATGTTTGATGGGATAACCCTAGGAGCACATGTAATAGAGCACTTCCAGAGTGTCTTTGGCAGTAAACACTAATTAGGCATTGAATGCAACAATGAATGCATCAAGCCAATTAGTTAGTAGGACCTTCGATAAGATGACTTCCTTCCCCTCTTCGCGCCCTTCTTATACAGACTAGCAATTTTGTGAATGCCTCGGCTGTATCCACCAATTAGCTCCCCCTTTCCATATCCTTCGTATCCACCACCACTCAATTCGCCGCCGCCGCCGCCGCCTCCTCCTCCTCCTCCTCCTCCTCCCAAAACCCCGCCAAAGTCCAATCCATTTCCATAGCCATATCCTTCGCCTCCTTCCATTCCGCCGTAGTGACCAGGTCCAGTGTATCCGCCATGTCCGCCATAGCCTCCGTAGCCACCACCATCGCCACCGCCATAACCACCACCACCACCACCACCACCACCATAACCACCATGACCACTATGAGCTGAAACCAAAGTGTTAATCTTCTGCACAACTGGTGAGACCATTTGGGTGATTTGTCGTTTTGGTTGGACAATCTCACGAACTTCTTGCAGAACGGGTTTTAAAGTTTCGTGAACTCGTATATGCGGCGCATCAACCGACTGAGTTTTCTTGATAGATCCCTTGTCCGAGCCCATGTGCACCGCATTAACAATCAATGGACTCGACTTGGACTTGAGAGTTAACACGAGGGGCATTTCTGCGGCATCCACAGAGACCGCATTCACCTTTGGTTCTTCATAGCTCTCATGCACAGGCACAACACTCACTGTCCGCTTTGAGTGGATTGCTGCGTCAAAGCTGTGTCCGTCTGTATAGTGCATTCCCAGTCCACCACCAAGTTCACCTAGGCCTCCATAACCGTAACCACCATAATCGTCGTAAGACGTAAAGACGGCTTGAATCATCGAGGATACTAAAACAAGCCTGCACAGTGTGGTCACGAGCATTTTGATCGATGAAAACTAAGATAAACCGAGATTGTCAATAAGAGATGTCAGTGTTATTCTTTCTGACTCGGTACCTTGCGATGATAATTGATGAGAAGAGAATTGAAGAGATGTTTGCGAATGGCGAGGTAACGATTAATGACACATTGCGAGCGTTCTTCATATGTGATAACTCAATGGCCCAGTCCAAATGAGCAACACTTGTGGACAAGGTATTTATATAACCTATGATCTGCTGCTAAATCAAATGGACACAAAGAAATGGAAAGTTCTCTCCAATGGCACATAGAATGGACCATAATAATGCAAGAACAGATTGTCTCGCTTATGCCAATTCTTTAGAGCGCGCGCTAACATCGATCAAATTCTCTTTCGATCGTACTGGCCTTATCGTTATCCGAAAATGCGATAATGCATTTCTCCCGACCGCTGGCCACTTCGATCGATTCGGCAATAAGGCAGGAAGTGAGCAGAATTAGCACTAAGTCTAATAGCAAATTCTACTTACAATTAACGACACAAGTAGATCGCCCACTTTTGCTCAAACTCGGATAAATAGATAAACTAATAATCTGCTCGTAACTGGGTCTGTGCATGAACTGGCTAGGTAGTAGTGAAGCACAAGGTGTGCTCACGCAATGCGGCACCAAACAACTTGTGCACGTCGACACGACCGTTATCGAAGAATGCAAATATTTCGGTCAAATATGTGCAAAGAAATCGATCAGTGGACAAAACAGAAGCTCAAATGCAAGCGGCAGTTTGTTTGCAATTCGACAGAGACGATCCGGAACAAGGCAACACAATCAATCAGGCAATGGACGATGGACGATGGCGACCGACGATAATGTCGGTAATCGATGCAAATTGGCCCTTCACTCAACGACCACAGGTGCGACGAGCAGTAATCGAATTAGACATTTGATCGACACCTAAAGGATGCTCACAACATTTGTCAGCATCGATCGATCGGAATAGCCACAACAATGCAAATGCTTTGTGTTTGTAAATTGCACTGGCCCGTCCATCCTCCATCGTCAATATATCGATCATCTCAGCTCAATTGCTCTTCCTGACACTAAACAAGTGATGTCACTTTGAGCCAAATGACGAGAACGTTAGCACACTAATGTGCAAACTTAGTTAACAAACAAGCCATTAGCGACACTTCCATCCAGCTGGCCAAGCGCTAACGTACATGAAGGGCTAACATCATGAACACATTTGAATAGATACAAGAATCCATTATTATTAATAAATGATGTCACAAGTGGACAGAATTATTTGTTGGTTCGAATGGTCACTAAAACATTTGTCTCACTTGTGCCAATTCGCTCTTGAGTCGATTCATCGACAAGAAGTGAGCCATTGCGCTGGACTTGTCCGTCTGAAGTGTTTGCTTGTCAAAGTTTTGCCTGTTGAAGAACTTGTGACTTAATGCATCTTCGGTGTTTATCAGATGTTTCTTGGAACGGTCAAACAATTTGCTAATTAAATCAATTGCAAAATCAAGGTTTCGCCATTCAGGCATCGGGAATCGATGTCGAACTTCCTTAGTGATCTCAGGATCTTTCTCAAAGGGGACATAGCCGGACAGCATTTGATAGAGAACCACACCACAACTCCACACATCGCAATCGTAGTCGTAAATTCCATCTATATTTAGCCAAATAAATAATCAATATGACACATGCAAGGGGAGCATGAATTTACCATGGAACACTTCAGGGCTCATCCACTTTACGGTGCCAGCATATCCATGTTTGCCTGGCATATACCCCAAATTACTATTAGACCGGATTCTCCGTTTGATAGCCAAGCCAAAGTCGCTGATCTTGATGTGAACACTCGAACTGTTGTTGAGAATCAACAAATTGTGTGGTTTGATGTCTCGGTGGAGATAGCCTTTAGAGTGAATGTACGACACACCAAGAAACAGTTGTCGGGCTATGTTCACAGCCTGAGGTTCCGAGTAGAAGCCCTGAGGACAGTTGGTCAATGAAAAAGTTAAGTAGGCTCAACTAGGGCTGACATACCTTTCTTTTTAAGTGTGAGTTCAAATCGCCTCCCGAGGCTAACTCGTATATGTTGTATACAATTCGGTCATCGGCAATAGAAGAAATGACGTTGACAATGTTGTCATGACCCAGCGGTTGACAGATCTCGTTAATCATTACATATTCCTCTTTCAGGTCGGCCATGTCCTTTGGATCAATGTTCATCTTGACTGCATAGGCCCGACGGGTCTTTTTGTTAACGCAACGGTACACAAAACCATAACCACCACGGCCAAGTTCGTCGAGCAGTAAGAAAGTTCTCTGAAAGATGCCACAACTTTTTCGGTCGACGATGTCACTTGACCCACTTGAGGATCCTCCCTGAGATTGGCCCGCACGGGAAGCATTGCACTCAATAATCAAACACTCCTCAGTATCTTCACTGCGCTTGTCGTCTCCACTACGATCTCTTTCAATAGACTTATTCTCATGGTCATCCATCAGTTCGGCTGAAATAAAAGTGACATAACAGAAGAATTTTAAATATAAATATTATTTTGAGTATTATTAGCAACAAACTGATCGAAAGCCTAACATAAGTTGACAGTTCGATCTGGCAATTAACCAATCGAATAGAACCTAACAAAATCTATTGGCAACTGCCTTCATTGTCTCAATAAAAACGGTTGAACAGGTGTCATCAAAGATACTCATCCTTGTCAACATACCCAAAATAACGCCATTCTAAACGACATTAATTCTGAAATAATTGCTCCTTTGCTATGTTATGCTATTGAATATGAAATGCCATTTGTGACGAGTCACCTTGATTAATATTGCGATTGTTAGTAATTGCTTCTTTGCTTTTTCAAAACAAATAAAAAAAAGTAGCATCGAAAACCAATTGACAATAAAGTTTATATTGCAAAGATTGAAAATAAACAAACTAGTAGGGAAATACTGCCAGACAGGAAAAGGCACACCGATTATGGCAAGGAAAGGACAATTCGGAATGAAGAAAGTGATGATTTGAGGTGAGTGGTGCGATCGAATCAATCGATACGTACGTCTAAGTGTAAACTTATCTATGCTCTTCTCAAAGCTTTTGCTCGGGTACGTTTCGATTTATTGAACTTGGCTACTCGGTAAGCAATTCGAGGATCGGGCAAGTACATCTCGGAACCATGTGTAGCCAATGCTAGATTGTGATTCAATTGCGGACTCGCTAGTTCATTGCCAAGAGCAAGACCGTAATGACCTTCGTCGGCGATTATTTTGGCACCCATTTGTTCTTGATATCCACCCATGTGTCCATGTGCTCGCTTCTCCCCCTTAGCGACCACAGTATGCACTTCCTCCACCACGGGACGTACCTCTTGGGTCACTCGTCGGAATGGTTGGATGATTTCGCGGACTTCCTGGATTACAGGTCGTACCACTTCATGCACCACTCTGTGGGGTTCGTCTTCGGAATTGGTTTTCTCTACATGAGCAGGAGCACTGGGAGTGTGCACTTGTTGAACCAAGACCGGACTCGACTGAGTTCGGAATATCACTTGCACAGGTTGCTCGCTGGGTTGCACGTCCACCACAGATGGCACAGCTGGCTCGCTTTGCAGCATGATGGGACGTACTTCGAAGGTTCGTTTTGTAGCAATCGCTGCTTGCACCGGTGAGCCTAGTGCCTCCCCGTAACCGTAACCGTAACCACCTCCACCTCCACCTCCACCTTGGAAACCACCACCAAGGCCACCAGTAAACATTTGGCCACCGCCATAACCACCGTCGTCGGCGATAATTCCCGATACAAGGAAGAGGAGAATCAAAATCTAAATAATGTAGGCAAGTTGTAGTTGACTGTAAAAGGCGACATGTGATAAGTACCTGGTTAGACATTTTTACCGAACGAAGACAACTGCTTGGATGGCACAGCGCGACAGAATGACATGACCGAGGCAGAGAGCGATCACTTATATAACGATGTGCCCGGTGACGAAGAGAAAGTTGCCACAGATCAATGGAAAATGACAGTGGATGAATGGAGGGAGAGAAATATTCGACGATTCCATTCTGGCCAGGTGGAGAAACGAGAGCACCGATAGGAGAGGACACAGAGCCAAAAGTAGAAATTGCTCGATGACAACTTCACCACAAATTATGAACAATCTCAAGTGTCGTATATACAACAGACCACCACTCGGCTAATCTGCATTATGTCAGACGGACTAACAAAATCGATAATAAAACATTGGCAGAGTGACCACCAGACTGCACAAGGAAATGCGTGCTGAGGCCCAATTGGAACACGAAGGGCATTGTCTTCCTCTCAGTGCAATCGTAAACTTTTTGTTTCGACTACGAGCGAAGTCGTTCAACTAACAAAATTGAATTTTGAAAAAAGTGACACTTGTGTGCCGATTGCATTCAGTGCATTAATGTAATTACGACTAGCCAATGACAATGGCCCACATAAGTCGCGAGCAAATAAAACGCGACCGTTGTAAAAACTATCTGGTCAATCCAATTGGGAAACTTTCCCCTCTTAGAGAATAGCGAATGAATTTCCCTGCATATTTAGGTTGGCGCCATTGTTGCACAATGAAGATGCAGAGATAACTAACAAAGAGAACAAGAGCATTTGGAAGTGGTAAGTCGTGCAGTGTCCCAATAAAGACATTTCAGTGTAACATTTGAGCTAGCTCACTAAAGAGCACTAATCACTTGATGCTTCCCTTTGAGCAAGTTCTATTGACAAGTCACTCATGTCTCATGAGTGCATACAACAAGTGTATTCACTTACTTTATCTTCCGCACAGCAAACACGAAAGCGTCAATTTAACCAAAGTAAATGAAAACCAAAGTCAAGTCGACTTGAGGATCCTCACTGACTAATCGAAATGGTCAATTTTGTGGTTTATCCAAACAGAAGTGGATCGATCTATGCTAATTGATAACAAGCGTGCCGTTTGTGAACACAGTTCGTTGGTCCAATGTAAAGCGAGTGGACTCATTCAATATGTCCAAACAAAATCATTCACTTAGCAATAATTACTCTATCGATCTATCATAAATATAGAAAATGGAATCTACGTTTTATTATCGAATCAAAGTGCTTAGCTCGATCCGTGCTAATGGTGATATGAACTAGAAGAGAAAACCAGTAGAATCGAAAATGAAAGAAAGAGAGATCGACTAGAATAAACACACGTGCTGAAGCAGTCACGTGTGTTGTAGATTGGCTACTGGTCACTTTTGACAAGTGAACGAACAGTACCTGCACAAGACAAATTACACTCTAATTGGTGCATAAGAAAGCAAACACCGAAATAGTAGCTAATTACATTTAATAATACATTACATTACAAGAATAATCCAATTATGATTGAACGGAAATTGTTGCTATTTGAGATGCATTAATGATTAATAGAAACAATTGTTTCACCTGACAGCAGCAATATCAATGTCCAAGTGACACAAGTGAAGTGAAAGGTAATCAGTGGGAATATTGGAGCTTTACTGGTCGTATATGGCGTGCAGTCCGACAACGTCATCAGCTGTGAGTGCAATGTCGGGTCTATACTCTGGATAGACCGGTGCCATGATCGATGAAGTAATTTCGCTGTGGTCAAGGCCCAAGACGTGACCGATTTCGTGCAGCGAGACGACATAAAGATTCGAACCTGAAAAGAGTAGAGTAGAGCACGATCAACAAGTAATGATCGAACATGAAGCAACAATGAACGCACCGATTTGAGTGTTTGTCCATCGTTCCTCCTCGTCAAAGTGTAGATCGCCACCGAACAAGGGGTAGTAGGCATGGGCAAGCACCCCACCAGGTCCATCGAAGGGATCTCCGTCTCCGTGTTCGCCAACCTCGAATCGAATATCAACCTTGGGTTTTCTCACTCTGTGCCCATCCTTGTCGACACAATTCATAGGTTTCATTTGCAATGGCAAGTATTTTGCCCAATTCTGGAATGCACGCCCCACCTCGAACAGCACAAGTTCAGTCTGGTTAGTGTCAATTGCTCTCTGCGGGTATCGAGATATGCAAAAGTTGAGTACGCCAGTGCTCTTTTTCCATCTACTGCCTGTGCTTGTGATAGATGATGAGTACATACATGGCCATAGAAATGCTCGGAAGAATTACCTGACAGGGCATAACGCTTGTACCTTCTTAACTTATTCTGTGCTTGCATCTGCTTCTGGTGTTGTTTCTCCAAGCCTAGGTCTCGATCACCGCATCTTGGCTTCTGCATGTGTTCCGTAGTGGAACGATCCAGTTGGCCTTTGAGCGTAACTGTAAGCTCTAAAATTAACTCGTCAACTCACCTGTGACAGACAGACCCATAAACTTTTGATAGAACTTTAATGACCACCTAAACAGGTCCGCAATGGAATTGTCGAACCGTCGATTGCCATCACTCGTTTGTCGCCTTTTCCTTCTTAACAACTTTCGCCGTTGAGCCAAGTAGTGTTGCACATGTGTGAGATAGCCAAACTTGTCGAGATGATTCTATTGACAAGCATTAATTGGCCGTTATTAATTGTCCAAACGCAACAATCTACTCAACTAACGTATGATTTTTGCAATTGCTTCAGATCATTAAATTGCAATGCAGTGGACAGTTTCAGAATGTGGTCAGGGTAGGACTGCGTGATCGTACTTGCGAGGGACACTTTTGTAATGGACATCACATCACTCATTTCACGAGTGACCGTTCTCACTGTACTGACTGGAATGATTTTATTTACTGTGCTCGTTTTACTTACTGCGAGTGGTGCTGGTTGAGAAATTGGGCCATTTTCAAATGTGACAATTTCCGTCAAAAGAACCAAAGGTGATTCGTTTGTTGTCTCTTCAATTTGGCCCACACCTAGATCAAGCAAATTAGTTGTTACGTTTATGTGTAAATCGGTTGGTGGTGCACTAGTTGGTCTAGTAGAACTATTAGTGGTCAGTTGGTCAATTGAGCGATTGTAAATATATTTATGAATGCCGTTGCTCTGGGCATGATGGATAACATCTTCGAACAAGTACTCCTGAGCGAGAACTAACGATGACGAAGTCATTTTGAGGCAAACGATAGCAACAAAGACGATATCTAACGTCAATTTGATCACATTGATAATGGCCATAATGACACAATGTTACACAGACCACCGAGATTGTCCAGAGCGAGTGGTGCAAGTAGTCGCGAGGAGTGATGGTAAACATGCCTCAATGCCAATTGTCCGCAGCTTTACATATGACATTTGGAAGGCCAATTTGGCGGAACACTTCACTGGGTTCATTTCAAATCAATGCATCATTCGATCGATGAACACAAATGTGTCCTCGTGCCTGTTTGCTCCAAATTGAGGAAGACAAAACAGCCAGCGAGTAACAATAATAACATGCCACGACGTTGCCACAGTGAGTCATACAAGAGCAACCAAAATGTCAGTCTGATTGACTCCAGCGAAACTGCACATTTGTGAATGAGAACATTTGCCAATAGGAAAGTGAAATTATGATCGACTTTATTAGGAAGGAAATATACAAAATAATGGATTGGTGATGAACTGTGAGAAAGGTGCGTTCCCGGTGGGACAGCACACTACTTGACCGTAGATTCAATGGCATGTAAGCTGCAATCAACAAGAAACAGAACTCAACTTGCACTCAACTCTACAAGGCCTAACCATAATTTTGCGCTTTATTTCCATATCCGCTATTGTTGTTTGCTTGGTTACCGCTGCCGTAGTTATCGTTTTGGTTGTTCGAAAAGTTGGGACTCATTTGGCCAAATGGTTGACTGAAAGGAGAGGGAATGTTGCTGACTGAGTTTTGGTTGCCATTTGACTGCGGAAACATTGCCCGCTGGTTAGTTGGTCCGTATCCCATTGGTTGATTATGTTGTCCTTGTCCTTGGGGACCATTAGGGGGCGCGTTCTTAGACACGACTGTGTGCACTTCTTCCAGGACAGGTCTTACCTCTTGAGTAACTCTTCTGTACGGTTGGATTACCTCAAACACTTCCTGAATGACTGGTCTGAGCAATTGGTGCATCACTCGTTGTGGTTCCTCTTCGGTTCGAGTAGTTTCTACTTCTTCGGCTTTCATAGGAGTATGAATTTGTCGCACTTGAACACGCGTTGAAGTGGATCGAAAGACAACCTGGATTGGTTGGTCGTCTGGTGTGACCTCGATGATTTGTGGTTCCATCGGTTGGGCATACTGCTTGCCTTCTCCAATCATTGGAACAATTTCAAGTGTTTTTTTGGATGGATAAAGGTTGTTCTGTTCTGCACCTCCACCAAATTTGGAATATCCATAAGTGGGCATTGGCACGAGATCGTAGACTGATTTGGACAATTGCTGTAGATTCTTGCCATTTTCTGACTGAGGTTGGAAGGCGGTCACAAAATAGTTCTTGCCTGTCTCTGGACCGCTATAACTTGACTTGACCTGTGGTGCTGGTACTTTCTGAGTGCTGGCACTTGATGGACTTGAGGCAGGGTTGTACTGACCAAAGGGTTGTTCACTAAGAGAAGAGCCTCCTTTGCTATCGGAAAAATATTTCTTAGCGATACTTTCCGTGCCTGATTCAAATGTATAACTAGAAGATGAGGCTGATGGAGTTGGGTTCTGTGAGGATGTCTTTGAAGGGTTGGATGAGGTGCGTGAGGAAGAGGACAAGGGATATGATGATCGACGAGATAGAGATGAAGACGATGGTTTGTACGGAATGGTGACCAGTGGAATTCGCGGAGGGACAGATTTGGACGATGATGATGATGGAGAATTCTTGCTGTTAGAGATTATTTTAGACCAGATGAAGTCGGTCAACACTTTGTTTGAATCGAGATCTGGCTGGCTGTGTGCAAGTACCAAAGCACATTGCACAGAGAGTAGTATAACCACTGGCTAAAATGAAAATATTAACCCAAAAGAAGCCAAGTGTCAATCGATTACCAAATTGCCTGGTTTGATCATTGTGGTCGATGCAAAAATGATTAGACAATCTTGCGCACACAAACAGTTGGGTTGCACTAACAAAGCACCAGGTGAAACAAAAGGTGAATGAAGACACACAAGCACAAAACAATGGATGAGACTAAGATCGATGATACGCAAAGAAAGAGTCAGTCCAAATGACACCGAACAAAGTCCGCAACGAGTCTCGTTCAGTTGGCATTGTTGTCGGCCGAGAATATGGCGCGTAATAAGTCACAGGTGACCGTTGACAGTTAGTTTTTATAGAGACACACTTCAGTGCAGACCGAGAGTGAGAGCTCTGATTCAGTGCGCCCGTGGAGAGATGACTTAGGAGCGAGACTCGGGACGATGCGCGCGCGAGCCATTACGATGCTGCTCGCCGATCGCTCAATAACTCACTCAACGCTGAGCCATCCTTAATTGTAATATTAGCAACTGCCTCCTGTCCGGCTAGCGCCATCACAATGGACAACGTGCCACCCGACCAATTTGCGAGTGCCTCTTCTTCGACCAAGTGGAAATTCGTTCAAACTAGTGAGGCACAATTGATTCGATCGAAGTGAGAGCAGTTCGACTCAGCCGATTTGTCGGGTCCGTGAGCAATCAGCCAAGCCAGGACTCGAAGGCAGCAAGTGGCAATAGTGAAAAGTCATAACTCATAACACAACAACGAGATGACAACATACTTACTTACCATTGTTGTAACTGCAAACTGTTTGATTTACTGCATCAATTGGTCCATTGGTCCAGTCACTCATTTGCAAATTGTCAGCTCGTCACTCATGCAGTTTGGCTATTTTTATGATCGATTGGGCGTGTAATTTTGCTTAAGCAACAGTGAAAAATGTCATTTTTCCAATTAATTAATTAGTATAATTTGCCACCACTTGGCTGCACCGATGCACTGCGAATGACCCACAACTTGACACCACAGGAATGCTGCATGTTGACAAGAATCGTTCAAGGCTCACGCGGTTTGTCCATTCATTGTTAAGTACTTATTGCCATTTTGCCAATTGGTGTACATTGTAATTATGAGTGAGTGAGTTACACACTGTCCACATCACAAATTCATTAGTCTAACATCGTTTGTCTCGATAAGCAAACAAACCATTTAGCGGCTCATTTACACATGTGCATTGCAATGCACCCAAACGATGATGCCCGGCATTAGCATGCAAATGTGTAGCAATTACTAAGTGGCCAGTGGCCACCACAGAGGTGACCGATGGCAGTGGTGGCTGTCGTTTGACAGTGTCAATTTGGCCTCCACTCGACGCCCGGTGCCAACATCAATTTGTGCCTTTTTCACTCTTTGTCAGATCATTTTCGGTGCAAATAAGCCAACTTCCTCTCTGCACAGACAGTGTCATTAGTCTCATTAAGAAGCAGCTAACTGCCTTGCACCGACTTGGAACGCTTCTGAGTGAGTGGCCACGAGAACTTCGTCGAGAAGGAACCTTGCCCGACGGAAGTAAAGGCCAGAGGCACAATTAGCCTTAATTCAGTTGTTTCGTTATTGAATTAGATCGCTGATGGCAATTGAAATTGGCGGAGATGATCCATCCAAGCCTGCACAGAACAACGTGCAAATTACCGACCAATTAGGCGATATAATTGTCCGTGCCGTGCGAGCCACATTTCGACTGATGCGTGTCGAGGACGAGGAGACCATTGGCCATTTATTGCCCAGCGCCAATTAGCATATGCATGTCTGGCTGAGGACAGTGCAGTGCATTAAAGTTCTACAGTGAACCAGTCTAACTCAGTGTAACATCGCACCAGTGGTCCTTTGTCTTAGCCACCGATGCAAACGGATAAGAAGTAAATAAAGCAGAGCAATTTAATTTGCACACTTCAATTATGTCGAACTGTTTGCTATCAAAATAGATTAAGGGACCATTAGACCAAAAGAGCTGCAGTCCATGTGGTACATTTCTTCTGGTGGGAGACACTTTGTGTACTCTCAAATGCACACTCAATAAACTCTCAATGGACACTCCATGGACACTCAATAAAGTCTGGCCGACAGACATTGCGCTCAGTTGGCTCGTTTGTTTGCTAACAAACTGTTGCAATATTGCGAATGGACAATTTCCTATTGGCAAGTGGGCAATGGAAATTGCACTTGAGGATTAATGCAGATAGCCAATAGATAGATCAAATCGATCGAATTGATAGACTTTATTAGATTTAAAGTTTGCATTGGTGATGAGACACAGGCCAAGTGGATGCACTGGACAGACATGGCAGACAATCGTGATCACATTCAAATCGACCGATCCACCAGATAGAACAGATCGAACAGATCGGCCGGCCATTAGGAGAACAATAAAAGTCTTGATTAGCGCGGAGGCAGATAACCCTATTAGTGATCACTGATCGGCGATCGCTTATTAGAGACATACTAATAGCTCAGTAATAGCCCAAAATTACCGGGCATAATACAAGGATCGGTGCACTAGTCATGAGTGCCGGCTTTAGCTCATCTCCCAGCCACAAACCAACAGACAGAGTTACAATCCAAGTGAAATAATTAAATCGATCTATTAGTGATCTCACTGGGAGCTGGTCGTAAACGACATGTATCGATCGATGCAATGGACCGAACTAAAAATACTTGACACTTGTAAATATGAAGATTCACAAGCGACGGCTCACTGAACAATTAATTGGTCGATTGCCGCTAAAGCAGTAAACCAATCCAGCGATGTTCGTCAAAGGTGACCACTGAGTGAGTGAATCGATACAGTCGCGTGGCACTTCTAAAAATATCGAAATTCTTAGGCAGTGCAACTGTCGACAACGGACTGTATGGGCGAGTGCATCAAACATCAATCACCACATTTGGTCACTGCGAGCGAATGTTCAATGATGGCGAAATCACACCAAAGACCATTAATTGATTGACTGATTGATTGACTGATTGCCATCTTCATAGGTTTGCCCACAAACAGTAATTTAATTACCTCGTAAGTCTATTCTTAGTGTCATCCGCCTGTGATCGAAAATGTGAGTCAATCAGAGCACTGCCAAAAAGCATTTCATTTCCATTTTCATCCTTCCAAAGTGTTCACGATAAAAATCGCAGTAAATTTACAAGATAAAGCCTACTAGGAGACGAGTAAAGCACAACTGACATGATTTAAGTTGTGGCAAGTTATGTTACATACATGTACTATACAACATATATATTATGTATACGTTGTCATGTTGTGACTTGATGTCCAGGGATATGACGTTCGCCGAGTGGTGGCCATCAAAGTTGAATGACATATCACACCTCTACAAACGAACAAACCCCAATGCAAATTGGCTCAATCAACTAGCAATTTGTATAAATCTGAGTGGATCACGACCGGGCCAACAAACAACCAAGTGATAATTCAATTCAACTCAAGTGGACACAAACCGATTTGCATTGGTGCAATATTGAAGCACTAGATTGTGTTTCGTTATAGCCATATTAAAGGTCATCTCGAAGATAAATGTGAAAGGCGTCTAAAGATGGTTACGAGACCAACCGGAGTTATCTCATTCAGAGCACAGCATTTCTCCCAGTTGGAACTTGGAAATGTGATCGATTGCACTGTAAATTGGTCATTTCGTGCTGTAATGCGACAGGATGAATCACTTTGCTCAATAATTCGCACTTTAGATTGCGCTGTTGTGAAGCAATTCGAATTGATCATCTCAAAGCAGTCAACTGTTCGCACACGTCATACCGTTCGTTTTGTTTTGTTTGTCAGTCCGACTGTAGTTTATCACAAATCTAGTTACGTCAATGTAATGCATTGTTCTAAAGGTAATGATAATTAAACTGTTCAGAGCGATGTGTCAAAGTTACCGGCTAGAATTAATCGAATAATCGTATTAGAGTGATAAGGCCATTTGCAGGCAAACAAATGAGTTAACAAGTAACAAATGGCATCTGCAAATAATAGTAACAATCACAGTCACATGTCGGTCAAATGATCGAACGGAAGATAGAATAGAGGCAAACAAGCCCCCTCCAATGGTCATAACAGGCCATACAAAGACAAACAAATCAAACGGCTATCCCCATTACTTATCGCGTTCATCAATTCGAGTTGACCAGTCACTCTCACTGATCGACATTCATCACTCTCTTACAAAAGGAAGACGGTGGCAACCAGACCAATGCAGTCCAGCTGGACTCGCCCAACTAGATAAATCCACCTAAGTTGAACCAAATACAAACAAAGTCAATCGATTTGATTCACTTTGGTCATAAACGAAACGAGTGTCACGTTTGTTCGAGTGAAGTCTCATAGCCAAGTCACGCAAAGGCCATTCATTAATTGAATGGAACCAGTAAAGTGCGATGATTTAATCGATCAATGGTCAGTGCTCCATCAACGCATGACGACCGACCAGTGTCCGTGCGGTGGGAAAGACTCGTGTAACATCGGCAAACACGTGACACGAAAGATGAAATCAATTGTCCAGTGAAGTGTTCCCATAGTGCAATATTATTAAAGCAACCACTTTACGAGCGGCACCAGGATAATCTGTGGTAATTCCCTCCAATTAGTGAATGGTCCATTCAAATGAGTAGGATTGCATTCGTGGCCACTGGCTCAGCAGCACTAATTGCGCCAGTCAATCAATCACAAATGTAGCTCACAGAGTCAGAGTTCAAATTCTGTGCAGGATTTGATTGTTTGCACAACTAATTCACTAAACGGTAATTGACATTCTTCGATAGAATAGTCAATTTATTCATAGAGTAGCGCGGCAGAAGATTTCTGTTGACAGAGATCTCCAATGGCAAAAAAGCATTCACAATGTATCATCACTAATCAGTACTTTCTTTAGCTCATTAAAGTGACTAACGCCAAGAAGTAGACTTGCACTACTCGCTACTTATTCCATATAAACATGCATTTCTAAGTTTTCCATCCAACAGTCGCACTAAAGACCAAAATTAAGTCAGTTGCGCAATGATGATTATAGCTTGCAAGAATGCCAGTACGGAGCACAGTGGCCATAGTGAACAAACCATTGGACAAAACAAAAGGAAGTGGGAACCATTATGCGGAGGCGTCCACTGATGATGACGATAGTAGCCAATGGCTAGTAACTGTTAACAAGACCAGTGGAAGAGGACTACGTCCGAATGGAAGTTGCGCCAATATCAATAGAGCAGCTCTGTTGAACTGCTCTCTTTTTGCAACTGCAGTACGGGACAAGTGCTGTAAGTTCGGACTGCGGACAACTGCTCCGCAATGTGTTCGATAGTCGATAATTAATCGAGGTCCGTTGTTTGTTTGTGTAGTGCCAATTAATTTGCATTGCCCGTCGACGTGGCACTCATCGCCGATTGCATATAATGCACCATGACGGACAACTGAGCTGGGGTTGGTTCGAGGTTCGATCTGTTCAGTACTCACGGCAGTAATCAACAAGTGGACAACGTTGTCAAAATTGATCGAGATCAACAAGAGAACATGTCATTCCCATGCAAGTAGACTTTGATTCGGATTGCTTGGCGGAAGAAAGTACTCGATCCAGAGTCACTAATGATGATGAGAAGCCCGTAATGAAGCGCGAAAGTAAATCTATTTCTAATTGCTCTCACTAATCAGCCATTCTGTCCGATTACGTGCGGTGATGTAGTGAGTCCATTGAGCAATGCTCATTCACCATTCTGAATCAAATCGATCGCTACACAAAGAAGACAATCTGAGAAGGAGATCAAGTGATGAAGTATTAGTTGGCCATTGTAGACCGAACACTACGAGATTGGATGTGCTTGTTCGGTCGCGACTCGCAAGACGACTCGCCATTGGTAGAACCGAAGCAAGTTTCCGTGGGAACCTAATGGATGAGACAAATTGAAAGAGGCATGCTCGCAATAGTAATTATAACCAGACAAGTGAATCCATTCGACATGCTGATTGACAAATCAATGGCAAGTGGCTAAGTAGTCACTGAACTAAACTTGTTACATTTGTTAAACTGTTAGTTTAATTTCAGCTTCAATATTTAATCCTTCCAGACTTGTATTCTTTTATTTGAAGAAATAAAGTCATCTATTGACAAACTATTCAAAACTAACAACCTGGGGAGAAGATCAGTGGGATCTTCAGCTGTAGGCTTGCCACTCGTTCCCAAGTCGGCATCTTGCATTCGTCCTGCGTGACGCAAAAGCAAAAACTTGGCTTGTAATCTAAGGGCTCGGCCAAGTCCACCAGAAATGGTGGTTGCGTCTTGAGAATAAAATAAAATGAAATGGAAATTGACAAACTGAGATTACACAACATTGTTTACTTGATTTGAATTAAAATAAGATATATTTTCATACAAACAAAATAGCACACCAACTTATAATGGATATATAAAAATTGAATTCAGCTCGCTTGCTTCGATGTAAAGCTTCAATTATAAATGTAAATCTATATATTAATGTTTTGGAATAGATAAAATTGATAAAAATAAACGCAAAGGCATTGCTTTGAACCGTTCCTATTAAAAAAAATAATGATATAATTGATAGTTAATAAAATTATTGTAATATATATGCAATAATAGACAATTTAATCAAGGTATGCAAGGCCTAATTATAAGATATTAATAAAATTAATAAAAACAGCTAATACTAAAAACGATTAATACAATAGTTAATAATACTTGACCAAACAAATGCAAATTAAATTAAAAAGCCAAAAGACAAGTAAAAGTTTTTAACTAGACAGATATAATAATTATAATATAATTAATAGATAATCTACAATAGTCAGTAAATATTTTGCAACAAAAAAGTCACTATGACCCATAACTACAGTTGGTTACGCCTAAATTAATACAAATATATCTTCTGAACTAAATTGCTGTCTCATTTGTATATTTTATGAATAACAGGCAAAAGTTGTCATTACAATAATCGACTATTCTTTGAATCAGAATATCTCGTGTTGAACGAAAAACTTTTATTTGTGACAGAGTAAAACCTAACTCAAGATGAGAATAATATTCACCGAAAACAGTAGCGATCTGGTTAAAATAATTTGAAATAAGGTTCTGAAATACAAATATGCATTAGGACATTCGTTTTCATTTGCAAATATTATCGATTTATGCTAAAGTCTTAAAATGATAAGAAAATGACGAATAAAAAATAGAAGTCACAAACAATTATGGTTACTTACCACATATTGATAATACAGTATATCGGTCCATAAATTCATAAACGATGTCGAATCAAAGATTCAAATCGAGCCAAAAGTATTAAAAATCTATAGTAATTATTTTAAACTGCCAATCTTCGGAACGATAAAAGATAAAATGAAGTGAATGAATCGACAAACACCATGCTTTATATGACAAACAGAATATTGTGATTTCTCAAACATTTTCTTCAAAAATTTTGAATCAAAATACATTGAGCCTATAAATACAAAAAAATCAATAACGATTTCTTCAAATTGGAGATATACATTTAAAAGTTTAATTTGGTAATAGAATCATAATAAAATTCATATGAGAGCTGACGACTTGCCCGTTACCTGGCATATGATTCAGAGCGAAAATCCAAGCTTGTGATCACAATATTGAAGGCAATGTTTACCAGGCCGTGTACGGAAAATAGTTTGCGCACAGAGTGAACGAGGGATGAATGAAAATCCCTTTCCAACATTTTCAATGCTGAAGATAAGAATTCCAATCAAAGTTTAGTGGAAGAACTGACTTTTCAATAACAATGTTTACTTTTTAGCTTTGAGTAAAAGAATAAAATTGATGAAAATAATAATGGCGATTACTATCATATAAATCTAAGAGTTAACACAACGAGAATAGCAACAAAACAATAAAGATCATACAAAATGTGAAAATGATGAAAGTTTCGAGGGTTGAAATTCAAGCGATCGCGGAGCAAATAATTTGTTTACATTTTTTGGTGTTACTCACCGGCACATTGTGATGCACTCAATGTTTTGCAGTAAAGAAAACTGTTGAGCAAACTGAAATCTTCACATACTAAGTGCACTGAACTACAATGGCGCCAATGTTAGAAGTTTACCATGCAATATATTATAATTCATTCATTCAGTATATCCATTCAAACAGTTCACTTTAATTGCCATCGCCTCAATTGAACTTGAGTTGATAAGTCCGCTTTGAATTTGTCTCTGACTTAGCTCGTCATTCGCCTTTATTTCTCACCGATTGCTTGACAAGTCCCTCCTCTACTGCATCTCAATCACTCTTTGTCTTATTTGAATTGACTAGTCTGATTCTTTTGCCACTTTTTGGCTAACACTTTGGAGCCGACACCTCGGATGCGGAAAACCTCTTAACTAATGAATTATCAATAAGAAGTGATCAATAATTGTGATTACATTATTATTTGATATAAATGACTGCTTATAATAAATTTTTATAATGGCAGACTTGTTCAATTGTTAGTAACAAATTGTAATCCATAATTATTTTGACGAGAATAGATGTGAAATTCAAACCATGGTTGACACAATAAAGTGACACGAGCGATAGCATTTATCTGCACGAATAGTGTCCCCATAAAGCGGGTCGAGGCAACAATCACCTGTCGGTAATAAAGTGTCACAGCCAGTGAGATTAAGTGTAATAGGTAATGGTTGTCCACAAGAGAGGCGATCACAAGATTGGCTAATAGAGGTTCGGTACCGCGTGATTAGCACATCACGGCTGCAGCCAACTGACTATAGTGAGGATGCCAGTCGAACTCCCCTCATTGTATTTATTTGTTTTGCTGGCGTGTTGTACTTTGTGATATCGCTCAAAGCATCTGGACGAGTTTATCCGCAATTCCTACAAAAAGGGTTGGCAATGGCAACTATCGAGACAAGGCCAGAAACGATAGTTCTTGCTTTGTTGTGCCGATTGTCACCGTACAGTGACGCACTTTTATGCCAAGTGACACTGCAAGACTTGAGCGGAGTTTTGAGTATGAGAAGCTAGACTGACATGGCTACCAATGGTGAAAAACAAAAGTCGACCATGGCTTGTGCCGAACTGAATAAACAACGAATCGATGTTCTGCTCCGCGCAATAAACAACTTTCTCGACCTGGACCAGCAGATTGAGAAAACGGGAAACAAAACAGACAAGCGGTCATTCCAAGTGAACAATTATATTCGCAAATTGGACAAATTGATTAACCGAATTGATGGACTGATTGAGAGTCAAGTGATTGACATCGAAACTTTGGAGAAATTAGAAATGCACAGAGTTCGATTGGAGGCACGAGTGGTACAACTCAGCGAACATGTCGATTATGAGGAACAACTGGATGATAATGCCAGCACCGAGTTGGCCTCTCAGAGGAAGGAATTGCTCATGGATGATGTAGACAACTATCTGCGAATTTCCGCGTTGAATGTGCCAACTAATCGACGACAAGCACTTATTGACAAAGGAGATCGTTACATCGAGCGATTGGAAAACCTAGGTTACTACCACATTCAAGACTCAGAAACATTAAAGCTCATTCGAACATACAAAAGAGACATTCAGAAACAAATCACCGAGCTCTGTCGAGGTAGTGATGGAGCGGGCCTTCGTGGCAACACTTGGTCTTCGGACAATGTGCTCAACGACCAACGAATGGAAATTCTGTTCAGAGACATCGAGCAATTCGTAAATGCTGCACCCAACAGTATATCCGCTGGCAGAAGAAGTGCCACTGTTCAGAAAGGAGACAAGTTGATCGAAAAGTTACTTCAATATGGTTATTACCATTTGCTCGATAAAGAGACGCTAGAGAAGGTTCAAAAATACAAACAGGAGTTGGAGAAACAAATCAACGAATTGAGCAAACTGGTCGACGAACAACCTGCACAAAGCAATTCTGGTGGATTTGCTGGGTATCGTCGTCAACATTCTGCAGGTTACGACAGAAATAATTATTAATTGCTTTGAGCAATGCACCTGTAAAGATCTCACTTTGTTCATTAAAATCGATAGTAAAATAGTTCAAATAATAAGTTTTTGCTGAATAAAAGTTGAACAGTATTGCATGCACATTAATGTGGGTTGAGAATAATGTTGATCCTGCAAAGTTATATATTGCATACATTATGAATGATACAAAAACTCTTTTGTATCCGGTAACTTGTATTCGGTGATTTTGTTTTAGAGCATATATTCTGCAATAGTATAAATAGTAATAAAAACTCAACTCATCTGCACCAATATAACATAATTAAAATTGTTAAATTGGAATATAAGTAAATATACCAAATAGACATTGAAATAAAAAATCAATGTCAAATTTGATTTAACCCTTTAAAACAAGGGTCCAAGTGATGCCAATCGTATATGTAAGTATAATGCACTGCAATGAACGTCGAACTTTACGGATAACGAATGATCACAATCGAAGTATTATGACTCGGAATAACACATTTCTTTCTCCTCCCTCAAAGTACTTTTGTTTCTCAAAAGAAATCTCCACAAATAATCTCAATTTCGGTGAAGATGGACGGAGAAGAATCTCAGCAGGCTTCGAATAAAACACACGATGAATTGAAATATATGGAAATCTTGCATTAGAATTTAGGGTCCAAAAATTTTCGAATTAACGAGACCGTAACCATGAAATGGTTCTATTCGAATGTGTTACACTCTCCCCTTTATCGAACAATCAATTTAATTACAACTTTAATACTACTACTACACATAATATATGTAGTATGCCTGCACAAATCCCTGTCTCACAATTTCTATTTTTCATCTCTTTGCTTCAATCAATATGTCGGTGTCAAATGAAGCTCCTCCCGATAAAAATATTGTGTTTTCTCCGTTCGATCCATCCGGGGAATTTGGGAGTAACTATCTTTAATAATGTTTTTTCAATAATTTTAATTGTCGTTTCTTTGTAGGCAAACTAAACGTAGATAATTACCGAGCAGATGAACTAGTGGTTGTTGAACTTTTAAATCCTCGGCACCGTTCAGTTATTCCTCGAGTGGATTTTGTACTTGTTTATTACAAGTATGCCAGTGCTGATGAATTGAAACGGGTGAAATCTTTTCAGGTTTGTATTTAATGTTTTCAAAGACCTGAACAATGTATTTTTGATTGATTAGAGAGCTTTAGAAGTTCGTGGTATCAAAATTGAAACTTTTCGAGACAAAGACAAAAGAGAGCCATACATGTACTCTAAATTGTACATTACTTACAAAGCTTTGCTGAATTCCAGCGATTTCAAGTATTCTTCTGAGGAACAGTACACTTCGGTGCAACGAGCTTATGCTATTGAGCATATTCTACTCACAACGGTTAGCTACTCAAAATTAAGCAACGAGAGATTCAAGCGCTTTGACTATCGCCGAATGATAGACGATTCCATTTATTTAGCTTCATTCATTCCTCACGAAGGTAACTTTTGACGTATGACTTATAAGTTGATCGATGTTTTTTTATAGTTGAACCTAAGAGTAGGCTTCTCAAAGAATGGGCTCTCGCCAAAAATATTTTAAATCCCCAGCCAATTGAAGATATCAAAAATTACTTTGGTGCCACAATTGCAATTCATTTTGCTTGGTGTGAATTTTACAGTGTGGGTCTGTTGGTGGCAACTTTATTAAGCTTGATTTGTTATATTATCTCTTGCTTCACAATTCACAACGAGTTTGAGTATCCTATCCTGGAGGTATGTGCTGGAGCATACGATGTCTATCCTCGTTGCCCGACGTGCCAAACATGCAACTTTACCATGTTTTCTGAGTCTTGTACAGACAAGAAATCTATGACAAAACGAAGCAACTTTTTATATGCCTTTTTAATGTCAATTTGGTTGGCTTGTTTATCGGCTTCGTTTAGGGAGTACCTCAAAAAGATGACAAAATATTGGGAAAAGCCTTATAATAGCCCATCACGAACTCAGGTAAATTAAATTCGATATATCTATATTAGACTGCTTTTCTAAACAATATTTTTGGATTAAAAAAAGGAATTTCAAGAGGAATTTCAAAGCGCATCTAAGTCTGAAAAATTTGAGCCACTTCGAGTTGACTTTGTGGTAAGCGATTATTTGTAATTAATTATTTTTTTTTCTTGAATTCACACTGTTTTGTAGAAACGCTTCCCAACACTATTGGAAATGTATGAACATGATTATGACATTAAGAATAGGATTTTTGATAAAAATTATGTTTTTACTATATTGAACGACAACATCGACCAAAACAAAACTTTTAATCGGAAAGATTTTAGTAATCATTCGATACCTAACGATTCAGAAGAAACTGCTATTTTAGTAGAAAAGCAAAATGAAGAGCCTTCGTCGACGGACAGTGAGTCTGATTCTGAAAACTATGATGAAAGTGAAAATACATTTTATTATGACAGTATGACCTGCTACGATATAGTTTACCTTTATGCACGCCGATTCATTGTTGGCATATTATTCATCGTATATTACTTTTCCGCGGCGGGTGGTTACATATTCATATTGGTTCGCATCAAAAATATCTGGAAATTAAGCTTTGTCAATTCACTTCTGAACTTATTTTTCAAATATGCTCTCCATACCAGAGTTGTATATTATACAACTAAATGTTTGCTTCCAAAGACTCAATCACAATTTGACTGGATACAATCACTCTTGTTAACTTTTTGTCAATTGATCGAATACTCCTTCTTTGCCTACGTCGCTGTATTGCAAAAATTTCATTTCACAGACCCAAGTGATTTTGACCTTAGTTGGTTTTCGGCTACTAACCCTTGCAAGGATGGTAATTACTTATTACTTACTTAATGAGAAGCATTAATATGAATTAATTATTTTTGCTAGATGACTGTCACCTCACTATGGCTGATGCCTATATGAAGATCGTGGCCATGGACCAGTTTACGGGTCTCTTATCTTCTCTGGTATATCCGGGATTTGTAAGCCAATTCTTTGGGATTCAATTGCCTGATCCATCGATTACTAAGTTTAATCGAAACGTAGTGTACAATATTTCTAAATGGACAAGAAGAATTCTCTGTAGTATTGTTTATCCTGATAAGTAAGTTTTTTGTTTATAAACTTTTATATTATATTAGGTAGAGGCATAAACAGTGGACCTTTTACACGCGTTTTTAACGGGCCGAGAGGGCCACTGTTTATGCCTCTGCCTAATAGTTACTTTTATAATTTTTATTATAAGTTTCTTAATTTAAATTTGACCTTTTAGAGGGAAAAAACGTAATAAATCTATTGAAATGGAGAATAAGGATGGACGTTGGCTGGTAGATGCCAAATTACTACATGACTATTTTGTGCGGCCTAACATGGTCGAGTATTACCTGAAGGTGCTCGGTCAACTAGCTTACGTCAGCTTGTTTGCCAGTAACTGGTTCTGGAGTCCAATTGTGATCTACGCGGTGACACTTGTGCAGACTCGACTACACGCTTACCACCTATTGCAACACTATCGTCGGCCCGTTCCACAGAAGTAAATCCATTATCATTGTTTGACATTTAACATTTCTCTCTATTATTTCTTTCTACAATGTACAGAGCCAACAAATTGAATTTCTGGGGAAAATTGATTTACTATATGATTTTTGTTAGCATATTCACTAATGCATTTATCTATTCGGTGCTGTCCGATTTTCTTATTCAATCGCTTCACTGGGCAAAGTCCGACTGGTCCTTAAAAGGTTACTTCAATACGAGCATTTCTTTTTACGATGCTCAAAAAGTGATCAAAGATCACAACTTGAACGCGTCATTGGCATTAGACTACTGTGTGTAAGTGTTAATTGAATAATTTTGATTTCAGCACTGATATTTCTTTAATTAAACAGCTATGTCGGCAACAAGCAGCCACCGTGGTCGGACGATCCGTACGCCTACACCGATTTTCATGCGTCAATTGTTTGCAAACGAACGGTCATGTTGTTGCTCTATTTGATCGTCAGTGCATCGATCGTATTCTGTTGTGTCGAAAATATTATCTGGATTCTTCATTACCTGCGAATATTGTTGGACAATTGTGTCAATGCGCTTTTGGGCCACATCAAAATTTATTTTGAATTTATTTGGTCTGCTTTTGCAAAACGCAAACGCGACAATGATGTCCAATTGGTTGGTTTAAAAAATGGTCACAGCAACAATTCATCTACAAGCGATCCAACTATTACCGAAAATTTTAATCCTCAAGAAATAAACGATATTCCATCTGGGGGCTCTGGATCTGCCAATTTGGTATCCACCGAGAACACTGCAAGTGGCAACGTTGATAGCGGCGCCGATACGACTCAGTAACAACTACGTTTGTTACTATTAATGCAACAAGCACAATTAATTAATTTTTTAGTATACTTTTTGTTGTTGTTATTCTTGTTTATAGTAAACATGTATGTCATACGTAACAAATATAAATATTTATTTATTTATTCAATTTTTCACTAATTTTTAATCTGTTCTTTTCATTTGCAGTTTAGAATTGTGCTCATAGATGGCATAACAGTGTTGTCCGATTTGTATTGAACAATTATTAAAATAAGCAAGACTCTTTTTTCTTCGACTTTATATTGTTCACAGAGAACCCGAAATAGTATCTAGGCAAAACATAGAATCGAACTCATCCAATGAACAAGTCAAGTAGAATGGCATGAGAATATTCCTTACTAATTAATTAGAGTAGTTCATTGGTCGCTTGTAATCTATGCTATAAATACAATTGCCGGTGGCTGAAGAAAGGAATTGTCCAGTTGAGGTGTCAACAGTTGGCGATCGAACTAATCAATTGATGATGAGCACAGTCTTATCTAAATCTAAATGGTAGTCCCGAGTACATTCTATGCAAACCTGTTTGCGCGATATCATCGAGCAGTGGCTAAATGGGTAAGTGTACTTTACACTATAATGTTCGTGCCGTATTTTGCTTGCTGTATATTGCTGTATATTGTCGCCAAATTTAAATCATTACTTGGTCAGTATTAATGGGTAATTTATTGCACTATGAGCACTGTTTGAAATAAATGGCGCTTTTGAATGTAAAAATAATTTACAACACAACAACCATACCGCAAGATTAAATCATGGTGGCCATTCTCGGACGAATGTGGGAAGTGGTGCAATGGTCATTGGACAAAGTGTGCAACGTTACACTTTCGCTCACATTCGGTATCGTCTAATCTGGCCGCCGAGACAGATCGACACAAAATCGCGTTGCAGCAGCAACGTGTTAAGTGCGGCTAATGGCTAACAAATTGCGGTCAGTGAGATGTTGATTTACGAGCAGTCACTCTCAGTTGGTGGCACTCGAGAGTGCCAATCGGCGCAATTACCAGTTGGTGCTTCGATTTACAATTACATCGCTTCACACCAATCGAATTTTCGTAAGAATATTCTTACCGAGTGGCACGAATGGGTTTGCGTCACTTCGTGCTCGCTCACCATCAGCAGCATCTTGCGTCGATTACGAATTGCCCTGACAATATCCAACCATGTCCAACCTTTGGCCATCGTGTAGTAATTAATAAATAGCCACAAAGTGAGCCATCCACTTGCTGCCATTCCCAATATAGAATCATCGAACGAGTGTGGCAATGCTATTTATACATTCGACGAATTGCATTACCTGAAAGAATAGAAAAATGTTCTCGAACGTGCAAACTTCACACTTGACAACTAATTATTAATGAGCAATATTCATTATTGCTGCATCATTCGACTATTTTTGGCCAATTCAATTGCTTTCACTTCATAATGTAAACTATTTTTAAATATTACATTAAGTATTGCACTCCCACCTGTCTGCGTCTGCATGGTGAGAGTGAGATTCTTGTTTACGATAACCAAGAAGTGTCTTCACGTAAACCAGTGCAAGGGACAATTTGCCAAAGGGTTTGCAAAGATAAACGATTTGGCCAATTGGCGCGGACAGTGACGACAGCCCGAAAAGCTCACTCTAGTGCAGCTGACCCATGGTGCACCAGTGATGAAAGCACACAACAAAAACAACGCGATAAATTTGGATGAGATTAGGTGATAAGAACAATTAGGAAACGGTAGAGCAAAAGTCCACTCGGACACCTAAGCGAAGTGAGAGAGAAAGATTGACACTTCGAGTGGAGACAGACGGGCAAAGCAGAGCACTAACTTGTCAAGAAGCGAACGAAACAACCACAGCAGACCAACTGTAAATAAAGCTAATTTCACTCGATCAATGTGATCAGCGCAAATTTAAATTAATTTAGATTAGATTTATGCGAAATCGGGTGTGGGACATTTAATTAAATTCAAATGAGCTTGACTCTGGATAGAACAGTTGAGATTAGTGATTGGTGGTCAGTGGTCAGTGGTGGTGTATTACATTAATTTGTCCTATTTATATCGATCGATTGATTGATTGGCCGGTGCACTGAACACGACAGGCCAAATTGACTTTTAATGACTTTGTCAAAGCGATGCCAGAGGACAGAGAACGGACAGTTGGTCGAGTTGGTCATGATACTGACACAGTCGAATCGGTTGTGCTGCGAATTAATCGGAGCGAGCGAATGTCTCTCCCATGATTAATGTCCCATTGAGCTAGTAAGTCTATCACTATTTGTCATGTATTGCTGTAGGTCTATTTTAGATCTCTTCCCGTTAAACATCAAATGCAAGCAGAATATAAATGACTGTCTAAGTGCACTTACAGTCCAGCCAGGTGAGTTCATCCAATGTATCCATCGCTGTATCCGCATTGCTACTGTGGTGGCCATTTCCATTGTTGCTTTTGCTTTTAGGTTCGCTTGCCCTGTGTGACTAGATCAAATGGAGTGTCTTTATAGACTAGACCGAATTGGATTGACTTTTTCTAAATGGGTCTTTGTGCTTAAGAAGAACGTGATACAGCAATAAAGCATTGAGCAATGTATATCAATTGATTGAAGCACCAAATAGACTTGACACATGTGGTACAGTACGACTAAGCAACTGTATTGAAAGATTTAACAATACACAGTGCCTTCCAGAAAAGTCTCATTCAGTGAAAGTACTCAAACCAAATAAATCAAAGTGCAAAATGAACTTAATCGAATGGTATGGGGCGGCACTTGGCTAAATTTCTCATTAATGAGAAGCATGGGTTAGACATGGTTTGTTGTTGGAAGCGATGAAACTTTTTGACAGGTGCTACTACTAGAAGACTAAGGTTCTAGTGGTGGCATAGTCATGAAAGTCTATAGGGCCTATAGTATAGGCCTCAGTAGGACAAGCTAACTGTACAATGGAGTATGGTTGGAGACATTCACGGCAAGTTCGAGGATTGATGACCCCAGTGCACAACATTTGCAACTGTTTCCGAGTGAGTCACTGGCAATACAATCGATTAATTAATTGATCGAGTCTACCAGTGTTGCGAGTTGGGCACAGTGTCCGTACTTTCCCAGTAACTGACTTGATTAATAATAATAATTTCATTTTCCGCCTATTAGCGAGCAATTATGTAACTCAACGCCAACTGCAGTGCAGCACTTACAAGATTGTTAGATCTCGTGCTCGGCATGCATGAGACTTCATTGGCACTAGTGTACTGTGTTGTGTGCACTCGCCAGTCAACACGTCAAACACATTATGCAACATCGCAATTAGCATACAATGTTCCACTTTGATGTCTGAGCACAGGGTGATGGTAATGCTTTTACCTGGAGATCCACTTTTAATTAGACATCGGAAATGAAAGTGTAATCGGCTTCACTCGATCATTGAGAGATTGATTGGCCGCAGACAAATCGAAGGACCACTACTAGTGGACACCGAGTGTTAGTGACTACTTGTGGTCATTTACATAAGTCAACCGGTTCGATCGACTCATCCGAGTGCTGTGAGCATTTGTTTGTTTGTTGCCATAGGATTATCCATCGGTAGAGGCGAACAAATTGAATTCGATCACTTGTCCTCAATGGTTGCGCTCGTTGGCAAAACAAACAAATCATAGACAAGTTGCTCTGTCCGGCCATGCACGAGTTGTCTCGATGTAGCTATTTGGCCACGAGACAGTCGAGAGAAAGTGTGGCAGAGAACACAACCACGACTCGGATATATCAGTGCACTTGTGTGTGTGTGTGTGTGTGCTTGTTGGACACGATCACGACGTGTTCGCATAATGCCAATTTAATTAGAATTCACTCGGTGTTTGGTGGATAAACAAACAAAGCGTACATCTTTCCAGCAATTCCATTCTGAACCGAGTCAATTGACTCTATAAATCACTCATCGAATTAAATAAAAATAAACCTGCGATTCAACTAATAATAAAATTATTTATCTATTTATTATTCAATTGACCCTAATGAAGACAATAAGGCAGATAATGACGAACAACACCTTTCAAGTTGATATTTATGACTTAACGTTATCTCTTCGTTAAAATACTACTCGATAACAAATGAAACTGTCAATAACTGAGAATAGATAAGTGGTCGATTTATTAAAATTTAATTGTGGGATGCTAATTATTGAAAATAGTCAAATCCAAATGAGCACATATAAAATTATTTAGTCATATAAGACTAATGTATTTTCTGATAGTCCCAAGCACTGTACATCATTTGAAAAGGACTGTGTTAGTGTTTTGTTGATCAAAATTAGACAAACTTTGAGAGTTTTTTATCTCCCGTAAATAATTGTGAATTGTGGCTTTGCATAGACGCAAGTTGTGCCGTGCCATGATGTAGTCGTGAATTCCTTGAAGACTGATAGTCGGATTTACTTGGCGACAAATGTCTGTAAAAGAAGTATCGCTCATTAGATAATTGGATTCAACTGTAAAACGAATCTCACCAATGGAATGGATAATCTCGGGAGTGACCTTGCGCGGTCTTCCTCTGGGCAATGGTTGATAATCATCGTCTTGGTTGTACCAGGATTCCTCTTGCAGTCGATGTACCTGAATGATACTCTTCGCAGTGCTGTAGTTGATACCTAACTCGACTGAGGCTTCCTTGATCGAGTGACCTTCTTTGGTGACTAGATAGATTAAGGTCTGCTTATTGGTTTGGTCCACTCTCGAGTATCGGCCACGATTTGCTTTTCTGTGAATTTGCTCGTTCGTTGAATCTTGAGTGTCATCTGGTTTCATTTGGTGATTCTTATTATCACTGTGATAAATACAAGTTTGCATATTGCTAAAAGGGCAAAAATGTGATCTACTTTCATCTTGCATCGCACACACTACAAGTCCTATCAGTTGATCAAGTAGAAATAGAATATTCGAATTGAGCTTTTGAGTGAAGATCACAGTGAACTAGTTAGTGCCTTGAAGACCATTCAGTTTGTCGCCGAGAAGCACTTGGGTTTGTCAGTTGACGAAGATATAGAATTTATATTGCGTCCTCGATTAAGCGCTATCTGTGGCAAATCTGACTGAGACCGTCAGTTCCTTCAAAATATCCTGTGTAGATTTCAGTGTTTGCTGAAATGGTCGACTATGTTGACGATTGACTATCGATTACCAAGTTATAACTATAGTCGCCCAAAGTGCTCCTTATCGTCTTTGTCTTAATGCAATTTTACATGCTCACTTCGAAGTTCGGACCGTCACAACTGAAAGCTTAGATTTGTCGTGGAAATAGCACTGAAAACCATTTTGATTGTACCACTCAATACGCCTACAGATGTCACTTGTAACATCCACCGAACGTTCAAATGAACAAAAGATAAGCGCGAATGAGTTAATTCACGTCATTATTGATTTCTACTAAACAAGCCAAAATCAGATTAAATCACATGTCAAGTGAGACCAGCGCCTTCAATCAATGTCACCCATTTCCCTAGACTCGTCTGTTGTCCACCAATGACGCAAGCATTGTCACTGTTTGTGCTAATGACTATCATGATCATGCCAGTGGTGCAGACAGCACCAATAATTTCAGGTGACATTGCAAATGAGTCAATTCGAACCACTGAATCATATACAAGCTCAAGCTCTGTTGACCCA
Organism: Rhizoglyphus robini; assembly: GCA_023373905.1. Taxonomy (NCBI): domain Eukaryota; kingdom Metazoa; phylum Arthropoda; class Arachnida; order Sarcoptiformes; family Acaridae; genus Rhizoglyphus; species Rhizoglyphus robini. The sequence goes on along the minus strand of JAKIJQ010000001.1, from coordinate 2,176,785 downwards.
GCTACCCAACGAATCACTGCCCTTACCTTAAATTCATTACCTAGTGAAACTTTTCTCATCACCGAGCAATCAACCCAGCAATCCAAGCCAACAAGTGTAAATAAATCAATATACTTCAACTATTCAAGGCTATCAGAACTTGATCAATTTTCCATTTTCGCATTGATTTCACTTGCCGTTGTAGTATTGTTTGTCTTGCTATGTATTCGTCAAATGGTGATTATTAAGAATAAAACGAAGACATATGAAATTAACCCCACCAGAAAGAAACAAGAATCAGTTCAAATAGAAAACTTCAGGTACTACTCTAATAGGAAACGACAGATAAATCAAAATTTTGAGTTTAAAATGTCTTCAATGAATAAGACTTCTTTCAAAGATCATCAAAGCAATTCGTCTAGATACCAATTGCTACAGAAAAAACTTAAGCAACTCGAAAAGCAATACTCTACTGCCATTTTGGAATATGAACAAAATGAAATAGAATATGAATCGTTTATTGGCGAACTCAGGTGCAAATATGAAAGCACAAAGGCTAACGAATGCAGCAATGTGAACTCAATTCGACTCCTTATTAAAACACTAGCCGTTAGCAAAATCCAAATTAACATGTAAATAGTAGATTTATAAATTAAAATTGTCATATCAAAACTTTCAAATTGAATGGTAGCTTCAAATTTTGGCTCATTCATGTTACATATCGCTTTGGATATTATACTCAACTATACTATGCTGTACTCAAGATGGCCACATTGTTATAGACACATTCTTCACAAATTGTGAATGTAATAAACGCAACAAACTTATTAGTTCATAAGTACATAAATCATTTATCACTTTTTCCATGTATCATTGTCATTGTGGGGTTAAGTAATTCAAGCGACTCAAATTGGAAACAGCTTGAAGTCAAAATACTTGTACTGACAACCACAATTGTACCACTTAAGTGCCACTGCCAACCAACGAACTTTACTTTCCCACTAAAAGTTATACTTTCAGCAAGCTTACTTCAATCCACAATTGATGGGTTAACTTTCCAAAATTTCCATCTATCATAGTGATGATCTACAATGCAGTGCAATCACTGATAGGATGCAATTTATATTGACCACTAGGTGCCATCGAGGAAGTCTGTTTTATTGATAAACTAAATGATTTAATAATCGTTGTCTTATAGATATTTCTATGATCATTCTGATTTAGGACAAACGATGCAATTTCCACAATTCTTGGAAGTGACGCTTATCTTCAGCAAACAAAGACGCCATTAATCAATAGAGTGGTATTACGCATGAAGAGCATTGCACAGAGTTTCACTTCCCCTGGAGTGCAACAGTTGAGTCAATGTGTCAGTGTTATCTCACCACTTCCAAACGGTGTCTATATAAACAATGCCAATTCTTACTGAGGTGTACTTAGTTAAACAATCCAAGTTCTTGAGCCAATCATGACTAAAAGACGCGTCTTAAACTCTCAGTTTGAATCGTCATTGTTGTCGAGCAGCAATATTAAAGACTAGTTCCTCAAGTCCTCGCCGAACACAAGTGAATTGCATCGATGGACTCACTCGTCGTATTGGCACTCATTGTCCTTGCCCAGTTTGGCTCGAGCACGGTCAATGGCGCGCCAGCATGGATTCCTTCTAATGTGACCTTCACTAAGGTGAACGAAACTCACGTGCAAATCAAGTACAAGGACAAGGTCATCGAGACATTCAATCTGGAAGAGTACTCGGCCAACACAAAGAAGCCTTATCCAATCCAACAGTTGTACCGGGAGCAATCAGCAAACAATCTGGAACAGATCACCGATTTCGATCGCTTGATGATCCGAGTAAATCTCTGCTATTTCAATCCTGTAACTTGTTTTGCAGGAGACAAGGAATGATCATTCATCGCTGTCTGGTGACAAGTATTGTCCTTTCAATAATGGTTGTAATCCATAGCTAGAACTAAATCGCAGCTAGTTAGCTAGTGACTGTAATCATGATTTGCAAGCAATGAAATTGTTTCAATGTATATTTATGCTTCCACTTGAACAGCAGCAAAGTCGGTCCGGTTAATTTTAATTAATTAAAAACAAAATCAATTCAAATTGCCCTGACTAGTGAGATGAATCATCATTGTGAATCATAGAGTAACTCGCTCTAAACTCACTGATAAGTTATTATCGGTATGTCGTCAATAGTTACAGTCCAACAGTGGGTGTTATCAATATTAATAGCCAGATTTGCCCATTCGACCGATTAGAATGCTGTTTAAATGATTAAACAAAATTTCAAAAATTAAAATGATTGCATTTGTTTGACACCAATGCTGCCCAATAAATTAACCCGAGTGAACGCCATAAAGCTCTCATGCAAATGGTGCAAATCTCTCTCTCTCTCTCTAGTGAGTCTCGACAAACGACACAATGGCCACCATCGTCATGTCTCTGGCCTCGTCGTCTAGCCAAATGAGCATGAACTCACAACCGTCAGGCCAACCAAATTGTACGGCCACACCAATCGAATGCACAGACGAGTCCCACTTTGACCATATGGTGGCCATACTGTTGGTAGGTCTGTTGTGTGTTCTTTTCCTGGTGGCTGGAGTGCTTCCTCGATTGTGTCTGCACTTTTATGAACTCAAATGCTCCAAAAGAGAACAAACCCAACAGACGGGACAACGAAGTAATTACATTGAACTTTGACATACGTTCATAGCCACTTGACCGATCTCATCAGGACCGAATGCAAGCAACCAGTCCTCCCTACCTAAAGACCTCAGGACCCAAGGCCCACTTGTCCACTTGATTTGCTCATCAATCATTGATTACTTGCAAGGGATCATTTATCATTCGCCACACGCCACTCCAATTCGACCATTTGACACGTTTTCAATGTTTTTCCTATCTGTGTAATTTGCCGAACTACTAATAAATTACTTAATCATACTGAAACCATGAAAAATGAATTGCAATAGTTTGCTGAAATATACGTTGCTACTAGAACTAGCATAATTTGCAGATGAGCATTTGATCAATTCACTGGAAGCAACACTTGTTAAGAGCTGACTGACACTGTACGATTCATAGTAGTCAATTTTATTTACTAATCACAAACTTATACCATTCATGTTCAAACTGCAATGACAATGATCACGGATTAATTCGAGGCATTAGCATTTTATGGTTTTATGTGTTTGAATTGTCTAAAGATATATTTACAGGTCACAGTAAAAACATACATTTCAAAGTAGAAATTGTCTTTCTAAAATAAAGTCAAAAATGCTAATTAGTTAAATTAATAGTTAAGTGAATTAGGACTGCAGTGGCATGATGTGTCCCATCTTTCAATGAATTGTGAGACCGGTAGTAGAATTGGCACAGTTGCTGACAGATGTGAGCCAAATTATAGACTGAGCAGCGATGGCCACGGCGCCAGTGCCTGCAACATCGCTTAATTAATCTTCCTCTAAATGAACTGACCACGTTGTTCGGTTTCCGTCATGCCCATCATGATCAGATGACTCATCGATCGAATGGTCATCTCGTGTCATACGAATGCCGTCACCAAGAGGCACACGAGTGGCATTCTGTCATTTGATCCTCCCGTCCGTTCATCTTTACTCTCGTAAATTTTTTTTTGTTTCATTGGATGGCGCAAAGTATCGTTTTTTAAGTGAGATTAAATTAAATTTGAACGAATTCCAATTACGACAAGCGTGAACTGCTCCTGGCTAAATTTGGAATTCGTGCTTGAGCCATCCTCCGCTAGTTAGACTTTCCCAACAACGGCAGCGGGGCAGTGTGATCCAACGCGCTGTTCATCTTATCAATTGCGACCATTTGACCATTCACGTGTCATTTGCATTGGTCAACTGACAAAAGTGAAGTGAAAGTGAACGAGTTGAACGTGAATGTTCATTTAAATATAGACAAGTGAAGATTAGGCCTGGGGAAAAGACAAGAAAAAGGTACTTTTCGACTTAAATAGACTTGTTTTGTTGTTAATTTGTGAAAGCAATGGCTCTCGTGGATGGATCATTGTCCATTCAGTGCACGTTTATGCCGATTGTGTGTGTGGCAGTGTTATTAGCGTGTGGCAATAATAACCGGGAGATATATTCGAATGGACAGATGGATCATACATTCTACCGGGACAGAGCGAGTGAAAGGAGAAAATTAGGAACAACAACAAATGTCGATAAAGGAAGAAGATGCTGAAAGACAACTGGCCACCGAAGACAAATTAAGGCAATTCGACGTACAGGAGTGCAAAGCTGGCGGTGCCGTGCGGATAAGGATGCTAAAAGCAGATGATGCGGCACTGTCGGTAAAGACAGAACATGAACGAGCAGAAGAAGCAGGTTAATTGTAATTAGTGGCGAGAGAGACGAAAGAGAAAGTGAGCTCGCCAGCCGAATGCTGTCGCGCAAGCGGTAACATGCAGATCCACTTACCGAACGCGGTTGATGCCTTTCCCGCCAGATCGGGACATTCGGTAGAGAAGATGTGGCCAATTGCGATGAGCCACTGACCATGTGCCTAATGGCTATATAAACAGTGGCCAGCACACCGACAGATCACACTCAGCGTCAGTCATCCATTGATCCATTCCATTTGTTCACAGTGCATCATTTCACATTCACCATGTTGAAGGTAACACAACCAAGCAACAAGCACGAGTTCACTTATTTAACCGTTCTCGCCTGCCAACAGTTCGTTCTTGTCTGTGGCTTCTTTGTGGTCGCTTCGGCCGGTGGTTATGGCGGTGGCTCTTCCGGTGGATCTTCTGGCGGCTATGGAGGCGGCGGCAGTGGCGGTGGCTCTGGAGGGGGTGGCGGTGGTCTAGTCTCTGGTTTTGGTGGCGGCCCAGTAACCGCTGCAGTGCAATCCACCCACACAGTCGAGATTCGTCACGTCAACGTACCACAAGAGTTGCCACAACCACAGATTGTAGAGGTCGAAGCAGGTAACCTTCCACTGACCATTCACTTCAAGTCAGCCTCTAGTGCACTCAATGTGGTGCAGACCCATCAACCAGGTGTCGCTGGTGAAGCACAACACACCTCGTCCGAAGATGAACCACACCGACTTGTGCATGAAGTGACAAAACCAGTGATTCAAGAAGTGCGCGAAATCATTACTCCATTCCGACGAGTGATCCAAGAAATAAAACCAGTTCAGGAAGAGATTCAGACCATCATTGCCAAAGGAGAACCACGAGGAAACTTGGGTGGCGATGGAGGTGCTGGTTTGGCCCTCGGAGGTGGTGGTGGTGGTGGTGTGGGCGGTGGTTTGTCTCTTGGTGGAGGTGTCTCCATTGGAGGTGGTTTTGGTGGCAGCTCTGGTGGTCTCAAGTCGTCAGGTGGCTATGCTGCCTCGGCAAGTAACCCACCATCTGCTGTTACCTCTCCTAGAGCCTCTTCCAAGGCCAGCCACAGCAGCAGCCACAGCAGCAGCCACGGTAGCCCAAGCGGCGTTTCCTACTTCAACGACAACACGTCAGGTATCTCTTATGCAGCCTCTCAGGCTCCATCCTCCAGTAGTTCCTCCTCCAAGCCCTCTAGCCAAGCTGCCTACAGTGGATCGAACCAGATCCGAATCTTGGAAGGCGGAAACAGCCGAAGTTCTGGCTTGAGCGGCCTCTCTGCCTACAAGTCACGAGCTTAAGCAGACTCGGTAATCTCATAATGCACATGTAAACACTCACTCGCCAATGCCTTTGGTCACTGATCATCATTGATCATTGGTCAGTCATCTCGGTCGATTGCACCACTCATCGAATCGATCGGTTCGCTCGTTTGCAGCACTGGAACAATTCCGTCGTGGAATGACAGTTCCTGCAAACAGCATCGACTACTTCCTTCACTCCTGTCCATCTCATTCATTCATCACCTCTTGTATTTTTTTGTTAATAATTTTCCTACAATAAAGTATCATTACGACTGATTAGATTATTCCGGACAAGTCATTCCACAATTCTCAATGGAATTTATTTGTAATTGACTTAATTGCACTGTCAGCTGATCGATCGAATGGAGAAAGACACGATTCGATGACTAGCTTGAAGAATCAATGATCATCCCTGTAATTCAGTGAATGTTGTTGTTAATGTTGTTAATGTTGTTGGTGTTGCGATTGGCAAAGTCTTCGTTTCTAAAAGAGTGCATCCAATTATTGAAAGAGTTGCCTTCCGAGTTAGGCAAGTCTCCATTATTACGACTGCTCATACTGCTGGCCAACGTTGGCTCGTTTCGATTCATTTTATTTCGAAAGAAATTCTCATCCGGAAATGATGGGAGAGCGTCGTCAAAAGAAGGTGAATTAGATGGCATTCGGTTTTGGTTAGGTGGTGGAACTGTTCCGCTTGGTTTCCCATTCAGCGGGTAATGTGGCTCTGGAGCGCCGTTGTTGCCCTTTTCTTGAGACACGATGGTTTCGATATGCTCAACCACAGGCTTTACTTCCTGTACAGTTTTGCGGAAAGGAATAATCAGTTCTCGGATATGTTGAATGATCGGCTTGCGGACCTCGTGCAATAAAATGTCAGGCTCGTCTTCTGACAAGGATTTGTGCATCTCTCCCTCGTTGCCACGATGACTTTGCATAATCTTTAGCCGGCTTGACTGAGACTTGAAATGCAACACCAACGGAATGTTATTTGATTCAATGTCAATCTTCTGTGGTTTGATTGGTTTGTTTTGAGTCTCCACGTTGCGCACATTGAGATTGTATGCTGTGTTGACTGCAGCCGAGATAGCACCGGCAGGTACTTTACTGGCCAAAACAGCTACTGAACAGCAGCACACCAGAAGGTAAATCACAAATTGAGACATGATGGACTGTAGCATAGGCATTGGTTCTTCAGTCAACACAAAACTCAGTTCACAGACAATTCTAATGCATCCTACAAAGGACAGTGATGGTTTTATACTTCACTTGCCATTCTCTCATATATTCTCGATTGCTCTACTCAAGCCGATTCTTGTGCAAACCAATTTTCAAACATCCCCAACGAGATGAGCAATTTTCTAATTGCACTTGTTGGCATAGCACAAATTTTCCCTCAGTGCAGGCAACCAGAAACGAACTTTTCGGAAATTCACGCTTGAAAAATTTGCTTAACGGCAATTAAGAAAGTGACCAAATCGATCACTCTATAAATAAGCCAATGAGAGAGTGAACATGAACAATACAAATCACTTACTCGTTACATAGTGGACTATAATTAAAAGAAGAGCTAATTGGTTCACTTTGTAAAATCTTCATTTTGGCAAACCCGAATGCAAATATTTGTGAATTCATTCAACAGAGTGAATCAATCTGAATGTTGAAAAGTGCTCTCGCTAGAACACTTCAATCCTTCTCTAACAATCACGAATCATGTGTCACTATCGATTCAAAATGGCCTCAATATTGAGTTTTCTCTCATTAATAAGTTTGAATTATTGGGTGGATAGAAGATCGCTATGCCAAACAGGTAAACAAACATAAATGGTTTTATTTCGTAAACAAAATTACAAGTGCACATCATAAAAATTGCAAAATCAAATTATTTTACAACAAATAAAAATAAAATAAACACACAGTGAACAAAGACATTTAAAGAATACAGATATAAATTTCGTTAGCAAGAAAGCTAGAAAATAATTCAATCGTATTAATTACAACACAGAAATTAGTAAAACATACCTGTGAGTATATGAAGAAAATTCAATAAAGAATAAGTATATCAATAAAGCAATAAACAAGTTATAATTGAATTTATTAATGATGTACAATGTATGAATTTCCCTCAATTAAGGGTACTAATCTCCTAAGTATTATCAAAACAAAGAAATTACACTGCATAAGTTACCAAACAAAACAAACTAAACATTTCTAGTCAAAACAAAGCATGATGAATTTACTAAAATTTAGTACATACATGAACGCCATCTATCGAATAGAAATTAAAACTCAATGACAACTCGAAGAAACTACATCGAGAATCAAAGTGGCCAGTCTTGCTCAATCGACATCTAGCTCGATGTTACAACTGTAATGTTAATGTAATCAGTTTTATGAGGTTATCATTGCTGTCAACATACAATGAGACATTTCCACTTGTGATACCAACATGAGTGCATTTATACCCGAATGAACCATTACCAAATGGATCCACACTCAACAGGTTCACCAAATTTCATTACTGAAGCCTAATTAATTGGCATCCTTCTTGTGATATTGTTCAATCGATGTCTTGCATACGTTTGTTCAAATTATTTCTTTTCTTGTGTTCGGTCTTGTCTGGTGCATTATTCGCTATAGTTTGGCGTAATTACGAATTAGCTGTACTTCGGATCAATAACCTCCACTCGCCAGTCGGTCAGAATATTGCAAGCAACACTTGTAAACTTGGTGTTCACTGTGTCTATGAACGGGCACAGTGAGTTCAAAAGTCTAGTGGCGCAAAATGGTGAAAAATGGCGCAAACGTTCAATCGAGAAACACAAGGGAAAATCACCCCTTTGATGACTTTGGGTGACTTATGGACATGCCAAAATAAAGAGGTAGACGGTTGGGTTAATTTAGAATTTTGTTATTAATTTAGATTGCTCAACCAATAAAACAGACAAAAGTAGATCCAACAAAGAATTGATGAAAGATAGAAATTGGCTAACAAAAACAAACAAAACAAAACAAACAAATGAGCGAATGAATGAATGAGAGAGAAAGGCCACCGTGTCTCTGAGAGCACAACGGAAACCCGGAAGGGATAATAATAATAATAATAATAAGAGAATGGGTAGAAAATTGACGCAACTGGCATGTCCTCGTTACTAGCAAGACAGCCCCAAGGAGGAATCGCCCGAAGCCTTTTATAGCCTCTGTTATCCTCTTCTCGAGTGGTGGTGGTGTTGTGGTGTGGGTTGAATGGTGACAGTTACTTAAGGTCATTCAGTTCGAGTGGTCAAGAGTTGAGAGGTGAAGGAGCAGGAGGAGGAGGATGGTGACATTGTGACAGTTAGCGCTCACCCTCAATAATGACCACAGGCAACTGTTGCACTAATTACTGAAGACGAATTTGGAGTTTGAGTTCATGTAGAATTTGGGAATTTTGAGTTGAGTTGATGATGACATTCGATTCTCCTGACATTGATTAGTAGGGCACCAATTGGGCTTGTTTCTCGGAGGGCAATCTCTCATGAATTTACAACAATTTAGAAAGTGAAAACAAGGCTAACTAATGTGGGTCATACGAATACAAAAGAAAGAATTATCACAGGCAAATGGGTGAAACAGAACCTTCACAAGTCTGTTCACCTGGAATGTACACGGATTTAGGTAGACTAGAATTACAATCAGGAGAAATTAGTGTTTGATTGGGATCTATCAATTTAGTTAACAAATGATACAAAAACAAGTGACAAATCAAGAAAACAGAATTTTGTGACATGAATCTATGTACAAATGATCTAGTGCCTATTTACATTAGTGTGCTACAAACGGCGCGAATTATGACTTCTGTGCAGAGCGATGATTAGTGGTTTTCGGTATTATTATTACCGTCGGAGAGGAGGCACTCGCACTGGCGAGAGTGGAAAGAGGAGCGAGTACAGTCAAAGGTAGGGAAGATGTTGCGGAACGACTATCGTGGCTCGGAAGACTTTACGGGAAGACTCAAAGTGAGTTGGCTACTGCAGGCTAAAGCGCGAATGTAAACAACTGGGTCACGCACAAAAGTTGTGAGGCACCTATCTTACATGTCCCCCAACGATTTTGGAGATAACGAGATGGACAGGAGGACATCAACGGAGGAATCGTTAAAGAAACCTAGATGGGCCTCACAACTCAATAAAGCTGAAACGGAAGATTTAGTCACCATAAAGCTAATAGTGTTGAAAGTGTTCTGTGTAGTGTGAAAGTGTAGAAAAGAATCAACTTTGGCTTCATGTAAATACCCAGTCAATTTGGCGATTTTTTTTTTATAATCGACTGAGTTAATATTGAAAGGTTGGATAGGTGAATATGAAGAATGAAAAGAGGGGATAGAAAATGAATATGAATGGAATATGACTAAGAATATAGGAATATTGAATGGAAAGGGAAGGGAGTGTGGGAGTAGGCCAATTTAATGGGGATAGTGATAGGGGAATATTTGGCCAATAATTTATGTACAATGAGACTAATTGATCGTTTAAAGTCAGTTCAACAAACTCCGTCGCCAAATCACTCCATCCAGGAATAACTTGGAATACGCATCACAGTCCCGCTCGCAGCTTGGCCACCAGAAATGAGCCTTCAAGAAATCAATCAACTGATGGATTGACGACTGAGAATCAAACTGATAACGAAACAACACCGAAAAGAGTTTGGGAGACGCTTCTGTCGGAACATAACGTCTCTTTCCTCCTTCCGTGTTCACCGTGACGTAGGTCACATTACCTTTGACTACTTCAAATCCATCCGGACTTGTCTGCCATCGACTATCAATATACAAATCTATTTCTTGCTGGACACCTTCCTGAATTGATTTTTTTCACACGATCTTCTACAACTCGCGACAACTCATACAACAGACTCCGACAATCTACCTGTCTGCCGTGCTCGTTCATTCCGTAGATAGATGCGTCCACATACAACCAGGGCCCACGGTCATGCAACTCCCAAGGGTGCTGCTGACGAGGCACAAACTCCTCCGCGTCGACAAACATGCTCATGTGCCGGGTTCCACGATTCACTCGCTCAAACACTCTTTCTCTACAACCTTGGTCAAAAGTGGACAAGATCCGAAGCTTCCTGTCCCCTTGAAGAACTTTAGGTACAGACCAGATGGAACCATCAATCACTCTCAGGCCAAACAACTCAAACACATCCCAACCAAGTTGAACACTCGTGGACAAACCCGCTTCAACTCGAATTGGGACTCTCTTAGTCACTATGCCAATAGTCAAAGTACTGTAGATGTAAGGGACCCAGTCGCCATCAACTTCAGGCTCCCCAAAGATTTGGGACCTGGCAACCATTGCCAAAACACCATTCATCAACTTAGCATAACCACTTCGCTCACTCTCATTCTTGATTCTTCTCAAATTGTCTCCAGTGATGTCAAACCAACTTTTACTCATCAAGAAATCTCGATCGATTCTGAATCCGGTAGACTGAGGATTCAGACTGACCACCTGAGGACTTCCATTCAACAGACCGAGGACTCGATACTCGAACACCGAAGTCTTAAACACTCTCGGTCCAAACCGTTCTCGCAAAACCATTCTCCGCATTGTATCTGCAACACTCAAATCGTACGGTTCACTTCTATGAAAGACACCCATACAACGCAATCCCTTCCCACCGGGTTTAGCATCGCGCCGGTGGTCCAGAGCTCTGTGGCGCCTTTTTTCTTCACTCTGACTTTGACGGCTCTTGTTCAGCTGGACAAACCCTTCCAACTGGCCCACAAATGTGCGGAAGCACCTAGCCAAGTGACTCGGTTCGGCCAATTCTTCGTCTTCTTCACTAGCCAAACCTGAATCCATCATCTCAGGATCCGTTTCGTCATCACTGACAAAACAGGTATCGATGATTTCGTAGGAAGTGTCCTCGTTTGAGTCAACACTTTGAAATTCTTCTTCGTCGGAGACAAAGTCGATCGACTTTTCTTTAATGTCATCTTGATGTTCGTTGGGGCTAGAGTCACCAACGGTTTCACTAATGTCCCCCTGCCGGACTCTGTGGGGCTCCCAGATGGGAGAAATGACTGTGGAGGTCAAGGGCAGGGACCACTGGGACAGAACCACAGGTTGAACACTAGGGACCTGGGGAGATTCAGTGGGTGGACGGAAACAAACGGCAATGTCCCCCACTCTACTACTCTGGGGAACCAACTCACACTCTCTATCGACACGGACCTTTGAGGAGGTCTCACACTGTCGCATTGAAGCCTCGGTACCAGAACCAGACACACATATACTTCCCATTGAAGGAACCGGGACAGTTGGAGACTGATTGAACCGATTTCTGGGACAGAGCATAACCAGGTGCTCACCTCGACAAATTTGACACTCTGGCACCTCACCACACTGTTCAGTTGCATGAGCCAAACTAAGGCACCGGTGACATGCACCTTTCATATCGAGGACGTTGATCTTTTCTGACAATGGACGCGGACAGTTCTTTTCTATGTGAGAATCCAATCCACAGAAAGTACAATGGAAACGAATCCGACCAGAGGGAGGTCGATTCATGACGGGAGTGGGACTATTGGAGGCCAAAACACGCACCTCGGTTCCCACTGTTGGGAGATTTGGACTGGCAATTGGTACTGGACGAAATTGTTGTATTGGGAGTGGTTGGGTAGCGGGTTGGGGCTGGCTGGAGGAGTAAGAACCTCCATAGGACCAGTTTTGACTGCCACCAGAAGGTCGATGACTGGCGTTCAGTTGGACTCGAGCAACCGCTCGAGTGAACTCGTCCGAATTGACCAATCTATTGAGATCAATAGATCGGTGTTGATAGTAATCGTGACCATTAGGTGTTCTATAATCGAGGTAGTTAGTCAGGAACTGAATTTGGTCCCGAATTATGGTGGGCAATTGTTCAAAATTGCAGCCCTTTTTAACGAAAGCTTTCTTGAGTTCGAGTGGGAGCTTATTAACCACCCTGGTCTCCACTCTGAACTGTTGCCTTGGAGAGGCACTCTTAAAGTAGGCGTTCACCTCATTGAATTTGTTAAGGAATCTCTGTAACTCACTCACGGTCGGGTCCTCAGGCAAAGTAGGAAGTTCTTCAACGAGTTGGAGAAGAAAAGACGAATAATCCTCCCGATTTAGGACGAAAGATTTAAACAGATCATACACTTCCTGGTAGGGCATGTTCGGAACTAGATGGATATAAATCTCACTCAGAAAAGGGTCCCTCCAACTACCGATCAGAATCGACCGCTTGTTCTCGTCCGAAATTCGTCGACTCTGGTGTATGGTTGAGTCATAGAGACTCATGAACACGAAAAACTCCTTCATGTCCCCCGTGAAAGTGAGATTAGGAGGAATCACAATTGTGTCGTTGAAAGGAACCGCAGTGGGAGCCGAACGAGCTTCCTGAGTTGAATAACGAGACTGGGGAATAGAATTACCCACCTCTCTCTGGGCTAATTCGAACTGTACCAAAAGCGAGTTCAGTCGCCTCATGTAAAGTCTCCGAGCCTGGTGTGACAGGGCCCGAGCAGAAAACAACCCAAACAACTCATCAACATGCTCTTCAATCCGTATCTGTACTTCAGGTCGAGACTTCACATCAGTTTTGAATCCGTCAACCAAGTCCGACAAAACCAACAAACGGTTGCTTATCATGAGTTCTAAATTAGTGTCCCGAACCGAAGAGAAGTCAGAATCCTGGTCCGAGCTTGACTCAGAATCCTCATGAACAGAAGGAGCACGACGCTTGGGTAGAGAATGATAGACAAATGGGGAACTCGAATGGAAACGCGAACGCTTGGGCTGAGCCCCACTTTTACTACAAGGTTCCTTGGTAAGACCCCCAGATCCAAACTCGGGCGAATGAAGTGGAGTCTCAGGAACAAAGTAAGGATGAGTAAGATGAGAATAAGTATCATGCAAATAGGGACTTTGGGGAGTAGGGGGAAGGGGAACATTAGGAGGCATTCGGTTAGTTTGAGAGATAGGGGAAGGGGAAGAATACAAAGGATTAGGGATATGATTAGTAGGAAAGGGGAAAGATATGGTGGGAGGGATAATAGGAGGATTAGGTACTGGGTTAGTAGGGAAGAGAAAGGAGGTGGGAAGGGGAGTATTAGTGGGATTAGGATTGGTTAAAGGAAAGGGGGAAATGGAGGAATATAAAGGATTAGGTACTGGGTTAGTGGGGAGAGGGAAAGGGGCTTGGGGAGGATTAAGAGAAGGGGTTAGATTAGTAATGATAGGATTAGGGTTAATAGATGCAATGGAGTAAGAGGGACGACTAACCCCAACAGACACTGAGGCCGTGTTGGTTGTTAGAGTCCAAGTAACCGCAGTAATCTCAGACACCGGAACTGCCATTTGAGAGTGACTGTTCGCGATGCGAGTACTGCGCCTAACTGGTTCAGTCATATTGTCGCATTGAAGTGGGTAGGGACGAAGCAACTATGACGTACAGTGTAAATTAAATTAAAACAAAATGGAATTTAATGGAGAATTGAGCAATTTAGTCGACCACTAATTAAGGTAAGCACACAGAAAGAAACGAGCAGACAAAACTAGATAAATTTATTTCTGCAATAAGCTAAAATAGACGAATGATTTGCGAGAATTGGACTAAACTAAGCTAAACTAAACAGAGTAACTGGAGCTAGACTACTAAATAGAAGTTAATAAAGAAATCACAGGATGACTAACTGAAATTAACTAGGAACTAACTAACTAACTAATTAACTAACTAATAAAGAGAATTGATAAGGGGGAAATTCTAGAGACTCGATCAAATGGACTGAAAACTGGACTCGACTGTACCCAGCAAACGTGGAGTAGAGTAAAAGGCACTAAGTAAGTCAAACAACCCAAACGATCAATAGAATAAGGATATGATAAGAGTAATAGGATAAGGATAAGGTGGGGGAAGGGGTAAGTGGAGGGATAGAAGGTAAGTATGTATATGTATTGTTGTGGGAAGACTAACAGAATGGTGACTAAATGAGAATCCGTTCAACTTACTACTTGTACAGTGCCGAAGGCTTAGTGATGTGAGCGGATAGGTGAGTGTTGAAATGCGCAGGTGTAGGGTGGAGCTTCTGTTTGAAGGACGACGCGCGAAGTGCTGAGGTTGGATGAAAGGTGAGGTTAAGGTCAGGAGGATAAGGAGATAAGGGGAGATAAGGAGTAAAGGGATGAGATGAATTGGTAAAGGTGAAATCGATTCCCACGATGGATGGTCGATGCAAGTTTAGATGAATGGAATGATCCCACGGTGGAAGAGACTCGACTGTTGTGCCGACCGATGAATCGAGTTCGGGTGCAGACGTGGTTGAATCCGATGGTTCGGTTTGGACGTGGTCGAGGGTGGAATGGACTTGAGTCCAATGGGGTCTCTTCTGAGGCGTAATGGTCTATATCCTGCCCCGTCTTGTAAACTTGGCTTTCACTGTGTCTATGAACGGGCACAGTGAGTTCAAAAGTCTAGTGGCGCGAAATGGTGAAAAGTGGCGCAAACGTTCAATCGAGAAACACAAGGGAAAATCAACCCTTTGATAACTTTGTTTGACTGGTGGACATGCCAAAATAAAGAGGTAGACGGTTGGGTTAATTTAGAATTTTGTTATTAATTTAGATTGCTCAACACATAAAACAGACAAAAGTAGACCCAACAAAGAATTGATGAAAGATAGAGATTGGCTAACACAAACAAACAAAACAAATGAGCGAATGAATGAGAGAGAAAGGCCACCGTGTACCCCGAGAGCACAACGGAAACCCGGAAGGGATAATAATAATAATAATAATAATAAGAGAATGAGTAGAAAATTGACGCAACTGGCATGTCCTCGTTACTAGCAAGACAGCCCCGAGGAGGAATCGCCCGAAGCCTTTTATAGCCTCTGTTATCCTCTTCTCGAGTGGTGGTGGTGTTGTGGTGTTGGTTGAATGGTGACAGTTACTTAAGGTCATTCGGTTCGAGTGGTCAAGAGTTGAGAGGTGAAGGAGGAGGAGGAGGAGGATGGTGACACTGTGACAGTTAGCGCTCACCCTCAATAATGACCACAGCCAACTGTTGCACTAATTACTGAAGACGAATTTGGAGTTTGAGTTCATGTAGAATTTGGGAATTTTGAGTTGAGTTGATGATGACATTCGATTCTCCTGACATTGATTAGTAGGGCACCAATTGGGCTTGATTCTCGGAGGGCAATCTCTCATGAATTTACAACAATTTAGAAAGTGAAAACAAGGCTAACTAATGTGGGTCATACGAATACAAAAGAAAGAATTATCACAGGCAAATGGGTGAAACAGAACCTACACAAGTCTGTTCACCTGGAATGTACACGGATTTGGGTAGACTAGAATTACAATCAGGAGAAATTAGTGTTTGAATTGGGTCTATCTATTTAGTTAACAAATGATACAAAAACAAGTGACAAATCAAGAAAACAGAATTTTGTGACATGAATTTATGTACAAATGATCTAGTGCCTATTTACATTAGTGTGCTACAAACGGCGCGAAATATGACTTCTGTGCAGAGCGATGATTAGTGGTTTTCGGTATTATTATTCCCGTCGAAGAGGAGGCACTCGCACTGGCGAGAGTGGAGAGAGGAGCGAGTACAGTCAAAGGTAGGGAAGATGTTGCGGAACTACTCTCGCTGTTAGGAAGACTTTACGGGAAGACTCAAAGTGAGTTGGCTACTGCAGGCTAAAGCGCGAATGTAAACACTGGGTCACGCACAAAAGTTGTGAGGCACCTATCTTACACATTTCTAGTCAAAACAAAGCATGATGAATTTACTAAAATTTAGTACATACATGAACGCCATCTATCGAATAGAAATTAAAACTCAATGACAACTCGAAGAAACTACATCGAGAATCAAAGTGGCCAGTCTTGCTCAATCGACATCTAGCTCGATGTTACAACTGTAATGTTAATGTAATCAGTTTTATGAGGTTATCATTGCTGTCAACATACAATGAGACATTTCCACTTGTGATACCAACATGAGTGCATTTATACCCGAATGAACCATTACCAAATGGATCCACACTCAACAGGTTCACCAAATTTCATTACTGAAGCCTAATTAATTGGCATCCTTCTTGTGATATTGTTCAATCGATGTCTTGCATACGTTTGTTCAAATTATTTCTTTTCTTGTGTTCGGTCTTGTCTGGTGCATTATTCGCTATAGTTTGGCGTAATTACGAATTAGCTGTACTTCGGATCAATAACCTCCACTCGCCAGTCGGTCAGAATATTGCAAGCAACACTGACTGGACCCGTCAATTGGACAACAGTTTGCAGTCAGTCCAATACCAGGATTGGCTCAAATCGAAAGGGTTCACAAGTGAACAAATTCCACATGAGGAATTGAGTTATGGAGCCAATCGATCACATTTTGAAAGCGAAGCCAATTTTTTGTTCAACCAGACCAAAGTTCTTTGTGTGGTGCTAACTCGTTCTCGAAACCGGGCAAGAGCACTGCTCCACACCTGGACCAAACATTGTAACCAGGCTGCGTTTTACGGAAAATTCTCAGATGGAAAAAACAACAAATTGGTCAAGATCGAATTTATGGATGAAAATATTTTCTCGTCACGCACATTTTGTCGTGTATTTGTAGACTTGATTGGAAAGCATAGCGACTTTGATTGGCTGCTAATCACCACCGACCAGACATATGCCATTGTAGAGAATATTCGTTACTATCTCTCTGCTGTAAACTCATCACATCCGCTCTACATCGGCCGCCCAGTTCATCACTACTTTCTAGGTTTGTACAATGCATTCGATTCGGGCATATTGTTGAGTCGAGGATCAGTAAATATACTGGCCAACAGTGTTTTTCTGGATGACAACTCCTGTATAAACATTCAAACAAATGGAATGATCTACAGTGGCAATTTTGATGCATACATTTCTATGGAATTAGCAAAGCATGGCTGTAAGCCATCAAATACACTTGATTTGCAGGGTGACTCTCGATTTCATCCATATATGCCGGAAAAGCATATTGTACCAGAACTACTCTCAGTATTCGATTCGTACTGGAGCTCGAATGTGTTACCAATCAAGAGTGGTCTCAACTGTTGCAGGTGAGACTTCATACTAATTGCTTTGTTTTGTAATCAGTTTTGTACCCAGTGACAAAGCAATTACCTTCACTGGCTTTTCGCCAGTTACCATGTATTTCATCGAATATCTTCTCTACCATTTATCTGCATTCACTGAGTTGGATGGGACCAGAGGCATAGGAAATCAGCCGTCACCGGATATGTACAAAGTGTCCTCGGACGTTGACCATAAAAAAAGAAAACATCACAGAAAAAACAAAGCGAAAAAGTCCAAAAGAGCTAAGATGGATCTGACGAAGATGCTGATGCGCTTGGTCAATGGATGATACACATTGAGTGAGCAACAATTGTGATAAACATTGAAACAATAAATTTTGTTTTTGGAAACCAAATTTATTGAATCAATACAGAGGGTAAACTTGGAGTAAGATGCACAAATGGGATTAAGATCAAGTGAAACTGTGCTAGTAATACAATGGTCAGTGGTCGTTGAGGATATTCAAGTCATTCGAGGTGGATCAGTCGTGCTGAGGTACTAGTCGAGTGGAGTGTTGATGAAGCGATGCTCGGACTGGCCTTGCCTCAAGCCAAGCAAGCCATGCCATATTAAATGGTTCAGTAGTGTCGGGACAAGTCAACTATGCAAATCAATGCTAATTCAAGGATCTCTAACAAAATTCGATTCACTAAGATTAACCGGCGAAATTATAGTAATAAAACTAGATAATCATTTTAGTAACAAGCAAGGGACACATAAAATAAGCTAGATTTTACATAGCTTGTCTATATTGTCATTTTGGGTGCTGGCTTGACATGTGATTCGTAAAAATAAAATAAAATATGACAATTGAAAATGAACTAATGACTTGTGTTCGGCTAAGATGGTGTTGACACATTCGTCAAAATGAAGTCGTTATCCATTGTTATGGTGTTATAGAAATTAACATCGAATGATACTTAAGAGAACGAGGTGATTGGATATTTGGTATTGGAGTAACATAAATTATCCTCGAGTTTAGCCTATGATTATATAATGGTGAATCTGTAGCATGGTACATGGTACGAGATATAAAAGGATATAAATGATTAAGAAATTTAATGTCATCAAAGAATGAATGATTCGCTGGAGTTGCTTGGTGGATCTTGCAAAGAGCTTAACATGTTTAAGCTCGTTCTCCACGAATTCGGCGCGCCAATTGAATATCTTTAGGCATGATGGTAACACGCTTAGCGTGAATGGCGCAAAGGTTGGTATCTTCGAAGAGACCGACAAGGTAAGCCTCAGAAGCTTCCTACAAAGTAACAAATTAAATAAGATTGTACAACATTGATAAAAGCAAGACATACTTGTAAAGCTCCGATAGCAGCACTCTGAAATCGCAAGTCAGTCTTGAAATCCTGGGCAATTTCTCGAACCAAGCGCTGGAATGGGAGTTTGCGAATCAACAATTCAGTCGACTTCTGATAACGACGAATTTCACGAAGAGCGACAGTACCGGGACGGTATCTGTGAGGCTTCTTCACGCCACCAGTCGATGGGGCCGACTTGCGAGCCGCTTTAGTAGCAAGTTGTTTACGTGGGGCCTTGCCACCAGTAGATTTTCGAGCAGTTTGCTTGGTACGAGCCATTGTTAGTTAAGTCTAAGAAAAAAAATTGTTTAGTAAAAGTAGACAAGATTGAGATTAGTATATAATCAATTAGAATAGAATAGAAATTAAAATTTAGGTTGCATAAGTAGCGCGCTTGTGTGACGTAGTTACAGAAAGCACACGTTAGCATCGTAAACAAGCCCCCATTCAACATAACATATATGTAGAGTAAGAATAACGATAACACTAACTAACCGGCAAGTGGTCAAAAGTTAACTATAACAAAGATTCTGGGTACAGAGGGGACGTCAATTTAGTTGGGATAGTGCAATACACACGCAAAGGTTACGACGAGTAGGCAGTGAGCAGCAAACAAAACGACGCCATGTTTGTTTTGTGCTCCTTCTTTCGGGGAAAGCACACAGAGAGATAGGCGAGCACGCTCAAGACAAGTTTGTGCTCGGAAATCAGAACAAGAAATACTCAAGGCACCAAAATTTAAGAAACTTATTCAGTTTTATGAATACATACCGAAGCAGCTTGCGAAGACTAATTATAGGAGGTCAAAGAGCAATAAAGATAAGGTGGGTCAATGTGCTAGGTCCAAACGCCGAACCAGAGTTCCAGGAAAATGACTGCGAGAGAGACGCACTGAGCGAGTGAAGGCAAGAGGGAGAGTGTGCTGCACTATACTCTGTTCAAAGATGGCTGCCTTGCGTGTCAGCTAAAGGCGGGACTGGCTAAAGCGGACAAAGGTGGGATGCAGTACAAATGTTGCTCAGAACGAGAACAGAGCTGGGATGCGAGAGAAAGGCACTACTTGACCGATGGTCAGGTTACAAAGAATAAAATAGTTTAGAAAATCCAACTGATTTATCTTATCAATTTCTATTAGATTTAAAATAGACTCATTAATAAAATTTAACAGAAAGAAATAATGAAATACAAAATCATAAAATTCAAATTTACAGATCACTGATTGCAAATGCTGTGGCAGTTGTGGTAGTGGTGGGGATACCAGGCACTACGACTAGGCCAATGTAGAGGAAGTTATGTGACCACGCATGCGTATTGATCCGGGCAGAGGGAGAGAGTAAACATAGAGGGCATAAGTGAATTTGGCGCCTTTACAAATTGGCCTTTTCAGGGAAGCGGAAAAGGCACTTTGATGATTCGATATGAAACAGTCTTGGAACATCATTGGAAATAGTCTGCGGCGCCACAAATAGCACAGCTATATAATATAATGGACGCAAAATACGCATTGGATAAGTATTTCAAGAACTGTATCGATCAGCACACTGAATACTTTGACTCGCTTGACATCGATCCAATGAGTCTTGCCAGTCAAACAAAAAAAACGGACATGCACACTAACAAAGCTGAGGATTCAACACAATTTAGTTGCTATATAACAGAATAGGACATGACAGATGCATTTTGTGCAGCAGAACCACCTACTGGTGAGTAACGAGATTCTCAAGGGATAGGTGGAGTGAGCGCGCGAGCAACGTTGGCTAGGAAGCACAAAACATGGCGGCTGTGGACAACAAATGTAACGGCCTTCGCGGACTACGTGATGCTTGACAGTGTCAAGTTGATACATCAATCGAACCTAACTGGAACGTTACTGGACAGCTGCTAAACTCGGCTTATGAAACTGATTAACTAAAAAAGATCGCTTTCATTATATGCATTGCAACAAGATTGCGACACGAGGTCATTACCGACGTCACAATTCGTTAGAAATACGAATCAGTGGTGGTAATGCACTGATGACACACGCTCAAAAAAATAGAGGTACTTAATATGAGGCATTTATTGTTTGTTATTTTACTATTAAGCAGATAATCATAGATAAAATTCAATTTAAAAATGAAATCGAAATAAATTGAATTCGAAGTTTAGTGCAGCTAAAATATGGCAACATAGACAAAATAGAAAAAGGTCTAATAATCAATTGATGTCAATAGACAACTAAAATTAGATAAACTTTGAAAATGTCGAGGCAGCGAAAATGAAATCAACATACCAGTTACTGGTTATCCGAAGATTGAGGACCAAAAACCGGGAAAAAGACGAAGTGGTTGACACGAATGATAATAGCGCGGGAGAAAAGACAAACAAACGCGAGCAGGGCGAACGATGCAATGAGCCAGGCGAACGTGTGAGGTCGTGTTATATCGACTCAAGTCCCACCAGAGGTGAAGGAGGTACAATAGAACAAACTAATGGCGCATGCGCACCGCCACTGCACTGCAGGTGCACCTAGCGCTAGCGTGACAGTGAAAGGTGCACGCCTTTACAGGCTTCCTTGTGCCTACAGGCTAAAGACCTCGTCCTGAATCGACCTTGCACTGCCCATAGACCTCATGATTAGGTTGTTGGCCTGAGGCAGTGCTGGTGCACTTCGAGTTTGCCGCCAAAAACATACAACATGCTCTTCAATCCTACTGAACGGTCAGGCGTTTATTAATAAATTGGGTTAACGGGAATGCATAAGATGGAATGACACGTTCGCCAGTGATCGCTCACATGAACCAGTAACTATTTGTGGCCATTTGGTACAATTTCATGATCGTGTAAACTATGAACCAAGTGGTGATTCCGAAGCCAATTATTAGCCCAATGATGAAGCACGGGTGGTCGATTCCAAGAGGAGGCCATTGCCAACACACCTGAGCCGAGTCTGTGCTTGGTGCCACAGAGTCCGCGGACGATCTCACTTGGCTCGGGTTCAATCTCTGAAAAAAATATTGATCGAATTAGAAGTCTTTCTCCCAAGCCATTTGCAAACACATACAGGAGAAATGGTTATTACAAGGCAGGCCAAACTGTGGAAATACCTGGGAATTTGGCCCACCGTGTAATGCTTTGATGGCATGATTGACCAACACAAGTGAACACTCAGTGAGAGCTAATTATAACAGTTGTCATTAATGAGTAGTCACTATTTGGTAGTCATTCGAATTTAGAATTCAGAACAAAATATTTGGGCAGTATATTTAATATAAAATGAGCAGTATTTTTTTTATATATTTGGCAGTAATATATTTGAATATTGAGTAGTATAATTATAAATATATGATCAGTAAAATATTTAAATGATCAGTAATTTAATAATTTATATGCAGTAAATGAATACAAAATTGATCAGTAAAATCATCATGCAGGCATCAAAAAGGACAAAATGTATGTAAATATTACAAAATAGCAGTAAATATTTAAGTCAATATTTAAGTTATAATTAATATTTAATTAATTACTCAATCGACCAACAGAGCATTCTTTGATATCTTTGTTCGACCTCTTTTCCTCTTATCTCCAATTGGGACTTGCTTTGCCGCAGGTGGAGGTGTCACAAGTTTCAATCTCATCGCCAGACATCCTCACAATCCAAATAGCAAAAGATTACTTCTTTTCGATTATCCTTACTGACCAGATGCATTTTTTTTGTCGATTGCTCGCCGTGTGTGGGACCAACACATTCCAAGTTTACTCTTGTGTCGGAATCACTTGATGATGAGGAGGATGATGAGGATTCGTATGCAGACACAGAAGCCATCAGAGCACAAACAAACAGACAGTGGATTTGGAAGTTGCCAGTCACAAAATAGACTACTACAAACAATGCAGTCACCGACATGTACTGAGCACAACCCACAACCAATCACCCAAAGAGTCATAGTTTAATCACAAATTATATACTCAATTTATCAGAGTTCAAACTTTCAACTTGTTATAACATAACTATAGTGATGCGCTGATGGTCATTTACATCTCATGCACCTTAATTCACGTGCAGAGTAGTTTTTAATACGAAATACTGCTCGTAATTGACATACTGTTCATTTTTATTATTTACTTTTCATTATCCAATTAATTACTGATAATAAAAATTAAATTCTGCTCAATTATATAATATACTGCTCAATAATTACTGCTCACACATTTACTGGCAAAATATTTATGCAACTGCTCAAACTATATTAAATACTGCTCAAAATATACTGCTCGTTCATCTAAATACTGCTCAATTAAATAATAGCCTTTAGAATTTACCTCAGGCCGGTCTGTCAATTCGAGTAGTTCTTAACACTTGTCCTTCATCGACCAAACACTGCAACCAGACTGGGACTGCTTCGCACTACGACTTATTGTCACATTATTGTGCTTCGTGGTACAAACAATGGCGGTAAACCAAATAGAACCAACAAGTGCAACGGACATTCAAACACTACCTTCAAGTACATGAGCAACATTAAAGTTCAGACAATTATTAAAACAAGCAATAAAGAGGTGTTGTATGATTTATTAATACATCACTAGTGGTCATTGATGTAGCATTTACATTAGATTCATTGTCTAACAAGTAAGAAAATATCGAAATTAAAGACATCTCTTGGGTACAAAGTGCACTCGTCAATAGAGAAAAATATAAAACTATTCGTGTTTGTCCGGTGAAGTGTCACCCGGCCAGGAAGGAGGCAATGAAGCCAGCCAGAGGGACACACCAGCTCGGCATATACTCGACACTCGCTTGGGTGAGCAATGAAATGACAATTTCGATTATTGGCCTAGTGGGACAAATACAAATGGTCAAGTAATTAATTATTACATATTTATTATAATTTCACTAGGAAGGTCATTGTATCGATTGTTTGACATGAGGGGGGAGGGTGGTGAGGACTGAAGTGATCGATCCATTAATTAATTAATGATTATTCAAAAGAACATATCAAAAAATATATAAAGCATATTACAATTCCTATGGTTACAATTGAATAATAATACAACATATAAAACCACTATAGAACATATTATCAATTGAATGGTATGTTAGTAATAAAAGATCTATAATGCGCAATAATGAAGCACTTAGCTAGACGAGTGGGACAGTACAAAAGGATGTACATTGTACAACAAATTGGCATTCAACTGATGGTACATTAATGAATTCTCATGATTTAGATGCGACCCGTGTTGTGACTAAGCAGACATTGTTCGGCTTGGGTCAAGCCCAATTGGAAAACAACTAAACGAGATATGGAGCGCGTGGAGGGCAGTTGGTTGACATCTCGGCTGGCTGCTGGTTTGGTGATCAGTGATCACTGACCGAGATGGCTTCACCTTACACCGACACCCGAGCCAGCCGACACACCAACCAACCAGTTGGAGCAAACTACTGCTTTGGCTGATTAGAATGCTTCGAGAGGAATAAGTGATAACACAGCGACAAGTGAGACGAGATTAGTTAAGTATCAAGTCGAATCTATTCAATCTATTCAATGGAAAAATGCCTAAGAACAATAACAAAACAAAACGTTATGCAATGGATCACTCCTGGTGGCGGGACCTAGGGGCTAACACTGACAGTAATGGCCTATGCATTGATTGGTGTGATACATGACTGCTGAATGAGGACTAATACCGATTGGTACTATTAATGGCATAAGCGCTATTCGAGGACGATTTATCAAAAATAATTCTTATAACAATGTAATAAGTAATATAAAAATGTAATTCAGTTAATTAATTAATTGGTTATAATCATACAAAACTGAGTCAATGAAAAAAGAACTAACACTTTGTGTGCAGAGCGGTCAATCAGGACCGTTCAATGGTGGGTCAGTCGGTAATATGCATTAGTATTAATATATATTCGCTATTGCCTCGAGTTGACAAAAATTAATTTGATAATGAGCTAAATATAATAAAGAATAGATCATGTGAGAATAGACTATGAGAGAAACAACAAGAAAAATAAGGAAACAATTTGCTTATAAGGCTTGAACAACATTAGAGTGCATTTACCGACCAAATTGGTAAGGCTAATCGCTCCACAATTGTTGAGCGTAAAATTAAAAATTAAAATAAGAAAAATAGTTAACTATAACAAAGTGTAGTGAGTAGTGATCGAAATAGCCACAAAAATATATCAAATCTGTTCTCACTGTGAGAATGTTAACAATTGACAATATAGACTCTCTAATGTACAAAACACTAAGTTATAATCGTATGTAATGTGTAGTGTTGATGAAGCCGAATGAGTTAACATCCGTGATATATGATATATATGAGAGCTCGTCGCCGGCCACATAGGTGAAGATGTGATAGGTCAACTCGATGTGGGCTCGTTAAGGTGAGGTTGATAGGCGATTGATGATAAAGAATTGGTTAATCAACTATAAGAAAAGACTGACGTAGGTGGCAATTGGATGATTCGACATAACGAAAGAATGCATCAGTCACATGCTGTTTGAACGCTGAATAGCCTACAAAACAAAACAAACATTAGTACAGAGGCAAAAGATCGGCAGAGTACAATTAAGTATGGCTACGTTCTGCTGGTGCTAATAGCCATTAAAGCCATGCAGTACCTCTTCCACACAGTTCAGGTCTTGCTTGATCTTCAGCTGCAACTGAATCAGCTGGTTGCGCGACATTGAGTTTATGTCAGAGTTGAGTCGCTTCTGGAATGCATTTTCATTTGATCTTAACATTTCAAGTTCCTTCTGGGTAGAGTTCAACATGTCAATCGCCTGTAAAGAACGGTTAGAACAAGCTGGATGGTAAGTCACAATGTTGCTTACCTCATCACGTGCCTTTTCAGCCATTTTCTCCTTTTTGTTTGCTTCATTGATTTCGCGTCTATAGATCTATGAAGAACAAAATTATCAAATAAAGAATAAAAAAATAAAGTAAGTAATAACCTGAAGAACTTGAGAAAACTTATCTTCAAAGTTAATCAATGTATTCTTTTGCAGGCTGTTCTCGTCTCGCAATCGTTGAACTTCCAAAGCCATGGCAATCTGCGAATTATTGCTCATTTGGTTTGCTGAAGCTACTGATGGTGGAGGTTGAGGGCCATTAACGCCCGACTGTGTTGATAAATTTGCAACAAAGGAATCGAGAAAAGACTGGGACTGAGATGGAGGGGGACCTGATGGATGACGGCCACCGTTAAAGCTCGAAGCAAGACCATATGAAGAACCCAATGGAGATGTGGTTCCCATTGGTCCAACAGGAGGTGGAGAGAGATTGAAGCCAGTGGCTGAGGTTGAACGAACGTCACCTAGTGACGGGCCCATTCGATTAGCTGATCAGTAAAGAACTAGTTAAAGATTGTTTCCAATTTCACTAGTCACTCACCAGGAATATTAATAGGAGCTGAGCGGTCATCAAGCAAAGAACTTCTTCGAAGTGCATTTAAAGTGCTTAATGAACTGTTGGCCACATCCACACCAATTTGGTGGTTTTCCATTCCAGATGTTGAGGCATTTGTATTGGAATTTGTCAAAGACGACAGTTTCGCTTCCAACGTATCCAGATTGAGATCATCCATTTGATGCAACATGGAATCGATTGTGACGTTTTCCTGAGGCATACCATAGAAAGGCATGATGTTGGATGAAAAGGAAGATGATGGCTGGTGCTCGTGCAGACCAGAAAATAAGGACGATGTCGACGAAGCAGCAGAGAAGAGGGTTGAACCAAGGTTGTTGTTTACTGAAGGAGGACCCTTCAGTAGATTGTTCTTCTCCAACAAGGCCGACAAAGGCAACGGTTGCACTGCTTTGGTATTCGAGGTCGAAAAAGAACGTGGACGAGCAATCGGTCCAAGGTTGTTGCAAGTACCACTTGAATTGTTCAGTTCGTGTTGATTCTAGATAAATGGAATCGATTAATTGAAATTATGACCAAGTGCAATGCATACCATCAGTGGCGGTTGAGGAGCGGACAGATCAAAGTTGTTGTAGCTATCGAAGTGATCTGGCAACGAGGAAGGGATGGTTTGCATCATCGAGGGTCGATTGTAAGTAGAAAGAGAGTTGGCTCGTGAAATGTCCACCGGAGAGGTGTTCGTATTGTTCTTGCTGACCATGGTTGGAGGCATGTCCGCACTTGGATCGGTGGAGAACTCGCGAGCAGTGTTGATCTCATCTGAGTCAAGGAATGTGTCAGTTAGAAAACGGAGAGAGACAATTGCTAACCGACTTACCGCTACTTTCCGAATGTGCGAAGGCACAGAAAGGACCACGGGGACAGAAGTTAGATTGTTGAATATCATTGCACTTGGTGCTCTTATAGATCTCCGGGTGAAACTGTTGCTCGGTCCTGGTATGACAGTAGGTGCAGTTGTCCTCGTTCTCGCAGTTGGCAGGGTCTCCCCACTCATCCCCTTGTTTAACACTGGGACATGGGGTAGAACGGTATTTGAATTTTTTCGGGGATCGACGTCGATCCTTGCTGTTATGGTACTGGGGACAGGCATAGCTAAACAAAAGCAATTGAAATTAATATTGAGTTGACTAGTTCACTTCATGTTCAATGTATTGTTTAATTGGGAATCAATGCGACCAATTAGAACCAAAGGGAATAAAGTAGCAGATAAAGATAAATATCATATAATCAAATAATCATCGATTGTTCCCATCGTCAAATGGGCACTCAATTCGATGCACCTGATTAGCCGTGCAATAGTGGAAAGAACCAGTTTGAAGCAAAACAATTAATTGTCGATAGTGATCGCATAAATAAAGACCAATTAAATTGCGATATAGGAAAAAAGTTGAGCAGTTAAATTAGTCAAAATTTCTCACAACAAATTGGTCGATGATCGAAACTGGATACTACAAGACCAAATTGACGATCAATTATCAGCATCGTCTTCATGTCTTCACTACAATCTTAAAAATTCTATTGTTATATTTTATATATCGTAATAATCCAATTAAGGCAGTTACATTATTACATCAGATTGAAACAAACACATCAATAGTTTGGTACCACGACCGATTTAACTTCTATAAAATGCTGAAACCAGATGGCGCACAAAGGATTGAAATGAGAGAGTAAAAGGCACACCTGAGTAGCCTGGTTAATGGGAATGGATAGTTTTTGGCGCCAAAGCCATCTAGAGAGACACAGAAACACGCAAACGTGGATTGCCGCCACTTGCAATGATCCACACTGCTCCATTAACCGACTATATATATTCCAAATGGAGAACCTATAAGCGACAGCATCACCAACATGGCCATTAAATGCATTTCTCGGCCATGACCTTGAATGCATTGAGGGGTTTGAAGGCGCAAAGGGAAGTGGGCACTGCAGCAAGCGCATCTCGTCATGGATGTTTGTCAGGGAAGCAGCTCCATATCGAAGTCTCATCACTACACTTTCCTAGTCGCTTTAAACTCATAAGCCATCATCATGGTAGACAAAATATAGCAACAACAAAAGTTGCCAACGGCCTGGAAATGCATTCACTGTGCTGAGAGGAACTGCCAATAGGCCTCAGCTGTAATGACGATGCTGACAGTTAGAGCGGATTGCTATAAGATAAGGCGAGATTAGAGTTGAGTGATAGTTGAGGCAGTTCAAATAGAAATGTGAACTAATGTGCTGCCTAAATGGACTGTCATCAAGCCATCTAGTGTGCCATAAATGAACAAAGCATACAAACATCATGTGACAGTGAAGGGTCCCGTGCAGGACGATCAAAGGACAGTTAGTCACCACTTGCCTCACAAGGTTACGAGCAGCAAGGTCACCGACAACGGTGGCAGTGGAACCAAAAACGAGCAAGCGTGAGGCCAATAGGAAGGAGGTACTGAACAAATAATGCACGGGCAGTGAGAAAACAAGTCGGCGACCACTGGGCGTCATCTATTCAGTGAGACCGACTAGCAGACACACGTGTCCGGTGATTTCGCTGTCAAGGTCGACCACCGAATAAATCAACACAGTACGCACAGTTACGTGAATGTGGTAGGTGCAGCGACAACACGAACAAGTAACGATATTTCACATTGAGGGGTTGTCCAGACGGTCGGGGCAGAGGATGCCTCGATGCAAACGTGGCCAAAACTAGAATCAAGCACTGACAAAAGGTGCTGAGCAAAGATAGATTCGCCACCTGGCAACTAAAATGTGCCATTCTAATGAGCATCATCGTTCGATCAAAGGCGCGTTATGCAAAGCAATGGAGCAATATGAATGAGCCGGTGCGCAGTCAGGCTTGTCACGAAACAAGGCGCCACCAAGCATCTAATCGGCCATCTCGGTGCCATCCAGTTTGCGGTCAATTTCCAGTTTGACCATAGCACAAAGCAGCCCAGAGTCGATCGTTTGCCTTTGGCTGTCAACAAACGAAAGTGAATGTATGAACAAGATGGCGCCAAATAGCAATGCAAGTTAGTGTGCATTGCCAATAGAAAAAGGACAAGCCATTCAATGCATGTAGATGGCAACTATAAATACAAACCAATCAGAACTGACAAGGCAAAGCCTTATCGAGGTGGCTGTGGCAATCAGTTATATGATGATGGCATCAATCTCGGGCAAGACCTATGCCACGTTCGGCGGCATTAGGGAAATAGATCAATAGACATTCGAAGTGGTGCTTTGCCGAACTGGTCTGGTCTACGACCGCTTGACCTTGAAAGTGCTACCATTGCATGGCGCCCACGCGCGCAAAACAGAGCAAAGAAGGGGAGGGGAGGCATAGACAATGTAGCAAGTGAGAAGATCGCTTAGTAGAGAGATAGCTTCAGTTGCCCGAGCAATGCTGCCAAGTTGGTTCGCTACGTACTGCGTTTAGAGTGAGTGACCTAATCAGGTGAGAAACACGACCGAGATACGGTGGCGCCAGATGGCAAGACTCGAAGCTATGCCAAAATAGAATCGATCAGTTGGGCAAAGAGTGCGAGCGTGATCGTGAAAGTACAAAATTTGACAAATATTCTGTTTGAGAACAAGAATCACGTACGAGCACTGGTTTGAACATCGTAAAGGAGAGAATGGCCCAACTGAATACTTGACTTAAAAACTCTTTTCGAATTTGGTCTGTCGGAAGAGAATCTCGTTCGTTAGTGACCATCACACGTAGGCGAACCATCAAGGGATGAGCTCGATAATACTATGACTAACAATAAGGCAAAGAACACAAGAGAGCTATTTTTAAATGGCACCATTAAAGCAACTCCACAAGCATAGCTATGCCAATTATTACAGACCGATTCTGGATATGAATCTCGACAATGTGGCCAACTTGTGGCTGATTGATTCTTGTCGGCTTGGAATTTGTTCTGATCGAACCGTTAAATGTCACCCACACATGTATTGGGTGAGACTTGCAGTCAAGCAAACGGAAAAATTGTGTATGACTTCAACTAAATTTAGAGTGCAGCAGTGAAGTGCAGCATAACCGAGCAGACAAAGAAATTCGAAGAACAATTATTTTATCGATAGGCAAATAGCCATTGAGTAATCCGGCAAACTTTTAATTGCCCAAATCGCGTAATTAGTGATAATTTCCAATTAATCAATTGAGCAATCAACGGCCATTGATTGGTTCAGCCAGTTATAGGCGACATTTGACTGGATATGGCGAAATGAATGAAAATTCGTACGAGTGCAGTCAAGGAATTTCCATTAGAGCAAATAACGTTTCCAATCGATATATCAATCGAGAGCGATAAAAAACAGTCACATGACTGAGACGAGAAGTGTAAACAAACATTTCGATATGGGAAAGGATAAAGAAGTCATTGGGAGACGAGTCACCACAGTGGTAATGCTAATCAGAGAGCATTGACGTAACCAGAAAACACCGTTATAAGCGATAATTATTGGTTGTGATGGCAGTGTTGTGGTGTGCACTCTGTTGAATGGTTTGGTGTGAGTTGTGACAGTGCACAGACAGACAAACATGCACAAACATACATCCCTCAGTACTGTTTATGGTTATTTTGGTACTATCTGCACAATGGAGGAATGCTCGAACAACAACAACCAGGATAACAGCGATAACTGACGGCGAGTGCTGCACTGGTGCACCACAAGCCAATCTAGTGAAGCCTGCAACTACAACACTCACCAAGACAAATCGAGCAAACAAACAAATCCTTGATCATTGCCTCCTTGTTCAAACACAAAGACACTTTTAATGATACAACAGGTCATCAAGCATCAAGTCAGGCAAGTGGTCCCTTATAAAAGCGAGTAGCAGACAAAGTTATGTTCAGTGGTTCCAAGTCCAAGTGAAAGAACTGACAAGTAAATGGCATCACTTAGTGTGTAACAAATGGCTAAAGCGGCAAAACAGTGCACTAGTGAATCCTAATGTGCATAGAAAAATGCAAACACATCAATGAATACAGTAACCTGTGGAGCAGTGAGCATAGACCCAACCATGATCGTGGAAAACTCCACCAGACAAAAACGAACTTGCCAGTGGTCACCCTGCAGTGCATCACTAAGCTCAACTCGCACACTTCAGATGAGCTCACTAAAATGAGCCAAATAATTTGACTGCCATTGGTGAGCGAAGGCAAACAAATTGAACGATGCCCCAAGTGACCTCACATTGAAAACACTAATACATTTCTTTGGAGGGTTGCATTAGACAAGTGTGATCACTAACGAGGTAACGAGGCAACAGCGCACAAATGAAGTAACATTCAACAGATGTCACCAGTTCAAGGACAGTTAAATTGACTGAACCAACATCTGTCAACAATGCAATTGAATAAATTCAAAACTGGCTCTAGATAGAATTCAAGTGTGTTACTAGTGGCAAGGGAACATAGGATATCATACAAGGACAAAAAGAGCCAAAAGCCTCACAAATCACCTGACTAGTGACCACAATAAAAATGCTAATTGCAAGAAAAAGCACTCTAGTGGATCAAAGTGTCAAACACAAGCAAACAGTTGACAGAAACAAGTGCCGCGCGCCAAGAATTAGACTTGCCATGTTTGCAAAGAGAATAAGACAAACGAGACGTGTACACTATACATTGTTGGGAAAATTGCTCACTAGAAATGAACTCGTTACATTAGGTAAGTTAACCAGCAAACCACTGGATCACTGGGCCATTGGAGCAAATCGCCATGATAGCACAACTACCAGGACATGTAAATTAGAATGGCTACTATGGTGCAAGAACATGCACCAACATTATTAATTATCCAATTCAAATTTGAATATTCCACTTGCCACAATGTAAATAAGCGCGGAGAAAGGATCAATTTGGGAATAGAACACTCACTGTAGAGCACACTATCATTCAATAATTATAATTCAATATACCAAATGGCTGGCCGAGTTTTTGGAACACCCACCACTGGCGATAGGCTACAGTTAATTCAGAACGGTATACCAAACCATTGACTTGATCAAACTTGCTGGATATCTTCCATTCTCTAAGTCAATATAAACAAGTTTAAAATCGACAAGGCCTACTGGAAAAACTTGAAAAATGCTTTCGAGTTGACTAATACGTACAAGGAAACATTATCAACTTGTGATACAAATGTGCAAATTGAAAATTCAATTAGAGCTAAGTGCTAACTAGTGCGTGCTTAAAACGAATCACACAGCATTTGGTAGATACAAAAAGACTTACAATTCGTTAATTGATAAATGAATTAAATCAAATTTCTAATAAATGCGAGCCAATCAAATTAATGTGAGGACTGTAGCGAATTACTTATTGACGAATGCATTAGCAGTAATATATTATTCGGTTTGGTACCTGTGGACAAGTGAGACCACCACAGACAAGAGAGCATCAAGAATTTGCTCATTAATCAGATTACCAATTTGATTCAGTTCCGGTAAGCGAATTAGCACGACCAATCAACCACTCACTCGACTTGAGAGTGACACTCAAATGTGACCAACTAACAACAATACAACAATGTTTAGTCAATGGACAAGTGAGACAAGACAGAGAGAATATCTCCAAGTACTCCATTCGGGTGTCTGGTGCACTGTTCAGCTCGCTAATTAAAGTGCAGCACGACAGGAAGAAGCGATGGGACACTGTGGATAGCTTGTACAAGTGTATAAATCAATTAGGTCACGGAAAGCATCATCCATTACTGGTGCAATCAGTTGCATTGACAGTCGGAACGACACTAGACCGGACACATCATTTCTCAGTGTCACCGAGCAGAAACAGAAAAAAGGGACGACTTATTGCAACAAGGCTCACGGTCTGAGACTAGTAGCAAACAACAACTATGGCGAAGACCATTCTTATAATTAGAGGAAACTGTGGACGCCGTGGACTTGCAGAACCTAGAACTTGCTTGATGAAGAGAACACTCTAGGTTGTACACGACTCAACATAAACATGTCGCGCTTGAAAAACAGTGACATGATTGCCCAACAGTGTAACTGCAATGAATCAAATATCGTTTGCAAAGGTCAATAAATCACGCAAAAATAAAGATCAAATTACTCATTGGACCTATTTGGTTAGATTTTATCCTTTAAATGAGTGAGCAATTAGACTCTTTTTGATGGCATCGCAAGACCGATAAAAAACACAGCATTGCCAATAACGAACAATTGATAGAGGTAAAGAGCACAGAAAGGAATCATAGTGATAAATAATAACATTGACCGACAATTTTGAGCGCTACGTGATCAGCGTCACGTGCATCTGAACGCACTGTAATTATGAGATTTGAATGTTATTATAACTGTATAAATATAAACTATGAGCATTCCATCGAGTAGAAATTGTACTTCGGCACTCGGACAGTTAGTCAAATGTGATCCTTTAACTTGGAACTGCTAACGCATGTCAAATTCTTAATTGAGAATTGAGGTATCTTTCACGTGTTACTAACAAGTAAGAATGGAGCCATAGAAAGGCGTGGCCCAGTTCGATCGAATGGGTTCATTTGGGCCACTAGGCACTACAGACGTATAAATAGAAACGATCGATCATTTAGATGAGGAACGATGGATGCCATTATTAAGTGGAGAAGTGGGCAGCTATAGAGAAAGGGAGCGCTTGAATGGCATGTCAAACACTGACTAATCGCTAATTGGTCGGATTATGGCACGCAAACCGAATCGAACCAACAGACAAGATCAAAACTTTCGATAGAAACAAAACAAACAAACGAGGCGGTCAAATTGGAAAGCAAACAAGTGCAATCTAGATTGGCGTACTTACCCTTGGCGACAGAGTCGAGGAGGTCGTTTGCACAGCTCGGTCTTGTAGTTGGCCAGCACGAATGCGATGTCTTGCCAGCGAGGATCTTCGTTAACCGCATTTCGGTCCTTGTCGTACATTCCGTGTCCATTCATCATGCCATCGGTCTCGCCATCTGACACTTGGCTCTGCTCGCGGACATCGAATACCGGCAGACGAAGGTCGTGTTGGCCATGTGCAAAGGCACAATGAGGCCCGTTCTTTACACAGAAACCTCGTTGGTCGGTCTCATAGACGCACATGCCCGTCTTGTAATACCGAAGATGGTAACGACGTTCGGTATCGCCCGCGGTACGGTGCAGATGGGGACAACTATGAGAGAACAAAGCAAAACATTAACATTTGCATTCAATTCGTTAGTATGGACAAGCTAGCCAAAAGGAGACAAAAGCCATCGTTCAGTGGCCACTCACAAAAGCACAACAAAAGGTGCCCTAATAACAGCTTGCATTAGGGCGCCCAGCTCACTTGTCAGATCGTGTGTTGATATTCTGTTGGTAGCCACTTGGCTGTATGAACATCAACTAAGCACAATTCTAGCTTGCTATTGAGAGTCACAACAGGTTGAATGCCATGTGGCAAGAGTCATATAACGGGTGTAATTCGATTATTATCTAGACCTACATTAAACTTTAAAGTAATATAAACAAACAAAGGGCAATTCACTAATCGGACTCACACCCATAAGCTAATTCGAGTATAACCGAGTTAGTGAATCACTCAGTCCAGTCCAGTAGTGGTGGTTAAATATAATTTCTCGCATTGCCATGTTGCTTACTGCATTTCTATTATTAGTGATGTGAACAGGTAGAATACAGAAATAAACTAAAGAAACGTGTCAGAAAATGAAAGAAATTGAAAAGAAATGAAACAGTAAATAAAACCATTCAAAAAGCACTCGTAACGACAGTTATGGCCATGTCGGTACAGAATATGTGCAGATTGAATGCGATAAGAAATAATGTCAAATGGAGAATGGTCTGTCTCAGTGACAGCTACAAGCTCGTAGGTGCAATTGCCACACATTTGTGGAAAAATCAAAGGTGAGCAACGCAATCGAAAAGAACATAACCCCACTAGAAATGGAGTTGAAGACTTTCAAGACATCCTCTTAATTTATCAATTAACCATTGCATAAAACCACAATCAATTTGAACAAAGGTATATTTATTACAATAAACAAGTAAAATATGATTAAGATTCTGATAGAGGTAAAGAGAAAACATGTTATCTGGTTCAAGACAGACACGATTGAGTCTAAGGTGCTAGTGATAGTCATTTGCCTATTAGAACAGAAAAACAACCTGCGAGGTCAGAGGTGACTTGGAGATGGCTCGGAGTATAAGCATAGCCTGGTTAATGACCTGCTTTCAGCTAATTGGGTGCCTCAACTCATGCGCCAATGAAAATGCAATGAACAGATGGTGGCGTGCGAGTGGTGCTGAAGAGTTGGACAGTTTAGTAAATCAACACTGCCAACCCCCACAAGTGGCAGTAGATCAAAGGCACAAGCAACAGTTGAGGGAAATCGAGGGATCCACTCAAGGTGTGTCGGTGTGTAAGAGAAGACACGTGGATGGCCAGTTAATTGGTGTATCGATTCAATCGCCATTCAATGACCCCGAGCGGGTCCAAGCCAATCGAGACCAAACACGACCCATTACTGTTTTACTTTGTACATAGTCAATATTAGTCCCTCAATGCGTCAATGGTCGGTGCCAAATGCAAAGGAGATGAGGAGGGCTGTCAGCAAAGAGGTTAATTGAAAGCGACAACAAAGAGCAGATGATGTTGCCATTGAGACGTGTTAGCAACAGACTGCAACATAGAATTGTTACCAAACAGTTAATTAAACAAAGTTAATTCGTTCGGTGTGAGACAGAGTGCCGCACCACGAGAATAGAATGCCAAGTCGGTGGCAGTCCACTTTGAGATAAGACAGCTAATGAGAAGACTTAATTAAATTGTGAAATTATAGTTGACAATTAGTAAAAAGACTTGGGTCAGTTGGGAATGGACCATATTGTGACACAAGCACAGCACCGCTAAATTGGACCAAACCAAAACAAATTTTCCCACCGAACAATATATTCCGCATTTGTGTGCTCAAATAGGACAATTTGAAAACTAAATAAGTCTAAGCAAATTCCAACCACTAAGAAGACTAGGCAAGAGCAAAAGCAGTGCTAAGTAGTAAGTGAAAGTACTGAACCAAACCGAAACTAAACTTATCCTCTAAGCAAGGCAATAAAATTCCAATTAGTAGGGAAGTGACTGCAAGGACAGTTGAGTCGAATAGTTGAGTGGGAATCAATTGATTCGACCAAGTCGAGCTCACTTGCAAGTGAGCACTAAGTCAACCTTGTCCACCGAGCAGAATCCGACTGGAGCAAGGCCGTGTCGGGCATGTCGTGTGCCTGAGCCGGCCTGAAGACGCAAACAATCTGAGCAAACACGGTAATTGAAATGTGCTCCACTCACACTCACACACACTCCTGTGTAAACCAATGGGAATTGGCCTTGTTTGATTCTGTATGGCTTAATTTTCCATTCTGTGCGAGTTCATTAATATTAAAGAACAAATTAATGCATCCTATGACGAGTGGTAATGGTGCTGAATGTCTAGGTGCTCGGTCTGTGAGTGGGCAAACGACAAAATCGATTCCAAAACGAAAAGTAGAACGCGCCAAATCGCCTGAGAATTGCCTTTCAAGCAAAATGGCGGGTTATTTAAAAAGAAGCACAAATGCAAAGGCCGAAAGAATGAGAGGTAACCATAAAGAACTGAATAGAACTGACAGATCTAACCCAATCGAGATTGATAGAGCTAACAATGGTGTCACATTAGAATAGATAACACTAGTTTGTAGACCGAGGACGACAAAGTGTAGTGGTGCATTGCAGTGAAGCTTACCACAGCAACAACCAAATCGATTCATATGAAGTTATCACCAACCAATTTGTACATTTCAAATTCAAATGACTTATCGTGAAACTCGGTGGGACAAAGACAAAAAACAAAAGACCAATAAGGCCCAAATGGTTGGTAACTAAATAAATCATCGAACTAGAAGTGAATTGTGAAAAGTCAGAGCAAACAGTAGGCCAAATGAATCGACCAAGCAAAAGTTGCTCTTCTTCCAAGAACGTATTTGGTCTGATTGGATCGTGCCAATCGAGCAATAATTGCTAGTTGTACTGCACTCCACTTCCAAGAAGACACACAATCAAAAGAGCAAAACACCCCAACCGAGATAAATGGATGCTCTCCATCGGCAACTAGAGGGAGGTTATGTGAACTATTAGCTCATTGAGTTTGGCCAAACAGATCGAGAGCGAGTTGGCTTGCTTTGCAAAGCCAAATTGGCCAATCATTAATAAAGCAATAGACAATAAAGTTCAAGATCACATTAAAGGTCGCAAGTAAAAGTGAGTTGAAATCGATTTTCCATTTGGTCTACTTATATAAACAATTACGCAAAATGTGTTAATCAGCAAATATAAATAGTTCATCAGCAGATTTATAGTGAGGCCAAATGGGCTTAAGTTTCAAGTATAAATCATCGGTTTAATGTGAGAACAAATCGAGTTCGGTGCACACTGCACAGGCAAGACACAATCGTAGTCAAGTAGCTACGTCGTCCACTCCAACTAAGTCACACAGAATCGCCAAGAAATCAAGTCAATTGCAATTTAGCAGCACTATTTAAAATAAGACATTCTCACAGTCATTGGCACACAAAACAATCACTGTGCAATAGAAGAGACCATTTCATAAGTAGATCCGTAGTGTGCTAGTGACTGGCTACAGAACAGGCTCGTGAGCAAGTGAGTGGAAAAAACTCAGTAATATGTAACGAGCAACAAGACGAAATAGTTACTCGGACGGTTGTATGGAACAAACAAGTCATTTGAGTTGTGTGGAATGGAGCACAGAATCTGGCCAGACAATAGTCGACAGAACAGGTTTGTAGCCAATGGCCAGTGGGAATGAGTGCACACCGAGCACTTTTCCAGTGCCAACAAACTGACCGGAAAATGGCTGACCGAGCTGATGAAAAATGAAATCACTTACAATCTGCAATAATTAAGAAAGGAATGCATGCACAACAATGCCCTTCCCAAAGAGTAATGACTCATACAGGGGCCAATACAACCAAAACCCGAAATGGTCATGCATGGGAAGAGGGCCAGATTGGCCACTGGCCCATTAAGAGGCAATCGTTAGTGATGGACAGAGCGAGTGAGCGCGAATCCAATGTCTGGTAGAAATGAGATAATTATGATACCTAGACCTTATAGATTCGACTGTGCAACAGCAATGACAAGTCCCACCGTGGACATAAAAGGCAATGAAACCACACATTGCATTGTACGAACGGTACTCCGGCGATAATAGTGCCAAGAATGAACACATTAGCTCAGATAATTTGTATTAATGGCATATGAGCAGAATATAGAATATAGGGCACTTTACTAGAAATAGATTGACAAATATTAGTATGATAGTAATTCAGGATCAAAAATAAGAATGCAACATGATCTAAGCAAATGAGAAACCCGATAGAAGAAAGGTCAAACAACACAATTGGCTGATGATTGAACTAGTGAAGAATGACAAGTATACAAAAAATAGTCGGTCAGGCGGTCAATTGACAATAAGCCTTTACTCCGCAGATTGTGTCGTAACACAAATGCAATAAATCAGCAAGCCAACGAGTTTACTAGACAATTCACACGAATTAAGAGTGACCTACAGAATTGCGGCATACGAAGCAGTTGAATCAAGGTTGGATGTGTCAAGTCTTTGTCCATTGCAATAGACTCGAGGCATATTGAAAACAACAATTATTCAATTGTCGTTAACAGCGTTGTGGAAGAACTAGGGTAAAACATCAATACTATTTCTTAAATGTAACTTAATTCTTTTGGTCTAACATATGATTGCAAGATGAAATGGCATAGTGATCAGAATCAGATTGTGCTCAGAAGCACAAGACAACAGTTCTTCGACCATGTGGAGGTATATCATATTGAAATAGAGCAGTTATGTAATGGCAAAGTGTGCTTGTTGTGCACTGTCAATGTCATACTGATAATACTTGGAAATGTCGGTGAGAAATTGGCGCCAATGTGAGTGAGCAAACTCTCACACCGGTTGACAAGGATCATATGATCGAGTGCGTTTTGAAGGACAACACAAACATCAATGGCAACGGAGTAGAGTGGTGAGACGAGCCAAACGCTACCCATCTGGTCGAGATATGATTCAAATAAGGTGCTTGGCAGACAGACTACAAGGTAAATAAAGCTCTTTCTGCCATTGATAAAGAGAGGCGACCGAGGAGATGAGCTCCATTTCAGCAAGTGATAGTACTGGTATTGTGCGATTAGATCGAACGACAATCATGCGAAACAGTGGCTAGTGCATGTGCAACTTCTCTCTTCGTGTGCTCAGCTAGCATTCTCATCAATGGAATTATATCACCAATAAACCAATGAAGCGATGGCCCTTTGGTCTGAGAAATTAAAGTGCAATTGATTTAGATAAGCTAAGCTAGTGCCAAACGGCGTCAGACAAACAGCTCGGATAAGGCACTATCGGTTGTTGTTGTTGTTGTTTATGATTCAGTGTCAAATGGCACACTGTATTAGTACGTCTCGATTTTGAGTGTCTGTGCTAATATTAACTCGCACCACTAAGTGGACACCAAAACCGTTTCGTGATAAACTAAACGCTAGGATACAGTGAAAGGAGACATGTGTCTGGGGTGACAATGAGTGACATTGAGAGTGGAAAGTTAGGTGCCACTGGAGATAATATATTACGGTGCTCGAGGTATAGGTATAAAGTGATACTGTGTAGAGTGTAAAGCTATCCCTTGTGATCACTGACAAATGAACCGAATCGAGTTGAGGCAACAGTCAAATATTTCGATTCAAAGCATCACAATTGAAATAGATGCCGGTGCAAATGTTGTGTAATGCTCCGAGCGTGCAACCAACCAACAATTATCCAACTAGCTAAGCCGGGCAAGCAAACACACCACAAATACCAAACAATAATCTTGCATTTAAATTGCCATTCAATTCTGACTAAATTCGTCAAAATGGCAATAAGATGTGCATATGGTTAAGGCATAGCCCAATGGCAATTGACCAGAACAAACTCATCAAGCACTTTGAGCGGTAGTGCACTGATGAGCATGTACAGAGAAATAAAAGTCACTGAGCAGACTTTACACTTTACCACTGGCAGTCAACTTGGCCTTTGGCCCCTTCACTCGAGCCAACATTTGTGGCAGGCAGTGAATGTTTATGTTCTCGGAAAAACAACCGTCAAGTGATTCCATTGAGGCAAACATAACATACCAAGTCATCATCGATAGAAGTGAGGAAAAGTTTGCCAGCAGGATTAAGACACAGACAAACTGAAAAACAAGTGCACGCCCAAATAAATGGCGGTAATGACAATAAAAACATAAGGCACAACAGAGCCGAAGCAGGACAAATCGGGCTGACGATTTTCTTACAAAGAAAACATCACAAATCAAGGACAGACAGTAAGAAACGGCCAATTGGACAACTAGTGGAAAGGTCATTTGTGACTTGTAGCTATGCACAGAAATCTAAAATGTGACACATAGTTATTGGTATTAATCGCCAACGTGTCAACGGCGCCAATTGACATTACAGCATTAGAAGAAAGGCAGTTTAACCACAAAACCGGTGAATGAGTATTTATGCAAACACGGCAAACAGTGACCAATCATCATCACTTCCATTCACATCTTCTCGTTATTATCATTAGTGGAATCAAATGACCTAGACACGTGCATAGATGGATAGTGCGTGAATACATGGCTGAAGGATTGTCGAGCTTAGTCAAGCATGTGATGGATTCGGTATAAAACAGACAATTAGGCTGAATTTAATGAGGTGAACCACAATACAGTCACGTGACAACAAGCCATCATTGTCATCGATACATTTTAGGGAGCTAAAGAATTTTAAAACCTAGACTACAGGCTCAATGTAATCCAAAAACGTTTCGAACTGA
Source organism: Rhizoglyphus robini (assembly GCA_023373905.1). Classification (NCBI taxonomy): domain Eukaryota; kingdom Metazoa; phylum Arthropoda; class Arachnida; order Sarcoptiformes; family Acaridae; genus Rhizoglyphus; species Rhizoglyphus robini. The sequence goes on along the minus strand of JAKIJQ010000001.1, from coordinate 2,135,366 downwards.
AAGCAAATTCTTCAAAGCAGACAAAGTCAAACCGTTGAGGACCCTACTGAGCATAGAACTAGTCAGTGAGCAAGAGAAAACTATTCAACTAGAATGTTTAAATAATTACTCTATAATTGCAAGTGTAACAATGTTCTGACAAATAAACAATGATTGTTAATTGAAGTGACAACAGCTAACAATGCCAAACGAGGTAGTCGTAGGTCAGAGCTTGAAAAACTCAATAGAATTAATAAGATCAATCACTTAAGCATTGTCAATTCGAAAGAAAATATTTTCATCTGGCTAGGATATGATACAATATAGATTGAATGTTGCCTCACAAATGAGCAGAAGAAATAAACTAATGGCGATTCAATAATAAATTATTATAACACATGGCGAGTGACATGTTTGGCAATTTTCCAAGCGGGAATAGATAAGCAAGTAGATTCATTCAACGGCATGGAGATGTCGAGGTGAGCGAAAACGAGAGAAATTATTTCTGATTGGGTTTGCACTCTAATTTGCCTAATATGACATTTCAGGTCCATAGTGGAAATTCATTGATTCAGTCAAGTGAGTTTACACTGCAACTTCACAGTCCATAAATCTGCTGAACTAAAGGCAAGTGTGGCAAATGCTAATTTGTATTCCTGGGCGGTAGTTTAGTTTCATTTCCAATTTAGATTGTGGGCACATCGAGAGAAGGAAGTGAGAAGGAAGGATCGATAAGCCCGAGAAGAAAACAGAAGCCAAGGCAAGTATAGTTAATGCTTGCTTAAGAGTGCCAAGAAAATTTCACTTTCGAGGCATGAGGATTATGAAGCATTAGACAAGGTTGGTTATGCACTGGCTCAGACCAAAATGGACAACCAGACGTTGGATATTAACAACGATAGAGCAATATGGCCACCCGAATGTAGATTGGGCTAAACTAGAGCACTTACTCGTCTCCATCGGGACAAATGCCGGTGGTTTCGTCGTACTTGTTGCAGTACACGTCGGGAGAATAGTTGAATGTTCCATCACGTTTGCGTAATGGTCGCCGTCGTCGTTGGTTGGCAAAGTGCCAATGAAAACAGGTGAACGGTTTGTGCTGAGTGCATTTGTGCTGCAAAAACAGTGGACATTGCTCGCATCGAAAGTCCTTCAGGTAACTGTGAGGAAGAAACAACACATAATTAGAATCTCTTAAATAATTGAGTTTACATTAAGGTGGCGCCACAACCACAAACAACGCTCAACTGAAAGACAGGCACACCGCGACAAGAGTGGTCAGAAGCAATCGATGAGCAAATGGAACATAACCAGAGTCATTGGCATTAGTATCAAGTAACCCACATAACAAGAAAGCAATGATCGTGTGACCATGGCGGTCGGTCTCGCTATATGCAAGGCACCAGCATGGGAAACGATTAGCAAGAGAATGTGGATAAGAATTGGTTGGGAAGGACACGAGAAAGATCGAAGCACGTGTCTATTCGGGTGCATGAGCAAACAATGCACTCGAGTGTATAGTTCAGCGTGTGACCTTTCGATAGAGCCAATTGTGGGCCAGTATATGGCCTGTGTGTGCGTTTTAGTTTTAGGACGGCGAACAGTCAATGTGTGGAAACATGACAAGTAGGCAACGAGAAGCAGAACTGCAAGACAAGGCAGACGCCCAGACGGTGTTTGATTGACTGCACTAGTGAGTGCGAGGACAGATCAGCTCAGTCGAGTGTCAATGTCCTCTGTGCTCGTTTTGAGTCCAACACGTGTATCCTACAGACGCCAGCACCAGCAGAGCACTTCATTGCGCCACATACTCGTTCGCGCCCTAAGTGAACAGAGCAAGCAGACACGATACGAACATAAAGCTCATTAACGATATCTTCCATTAAAAGATAACTCAGCACATCTGCCAAAAGGGGGTCAAAGTAGGCCACAAGAACACAACACGTCTGGTGCAAGGTGTCGATCTAACTCACTGGAAATGAAGTGCTTTCTCTGACGAGATGGAACTGGCCACTTGATGTGGAATCGATGCCCTTTGACCGGCCTGAGTAGTGCCAATCGAGGTCGCATGAGTGCTTGTCGAAGTTGACGCCGAACTGGTGACAGTGACAGAAGACTTAGTGCCACCATTGATGTTCGGTGAACTTGGAGAGTTTCTGCTATTGGAAGTGGTCGAGTTGCCGTTTACGTAACCATTGATGGACACCGAGTGACCATTGGCCAGGCCATAACCGGCGTTCGATGACTTAGTGGATGCGGCCATTGCGGCCAAGCCATTAACACAGTTGACGCCTGCCACACCAGAATTGACCTGAGGGTGCGTGTTAGACACGGGGGTGACAGTGGTGACGGGCATTAGGATTAAGTTTCACAGTTGACTTGATCAAGGTTTTAGTTGACAAGTAGAGGCTTCAAAGAATCACGTGCACGATCACATTCGATTAGTGATAGAAGAAGTTAAGTCAGCAAAGTAGTAGAGTCTAGGTGATGCCAACAGTGGTGATCCTTAGAGGAAACGCCGAAAGTGTGGCAATGTAGGTGATTGCAATCAAAGTGGGATTGTTCCTGGAGAGAATAACCGTGCGCAGTATAAACAAAAGTGGTCAATCTCGGCATCATCTTGGTGAATGTCGTCATCTTAAGAGAGATTCGAAGTAGTAGATTGCGAGTCAATCAGCTGATGGCTGCAAACAGGGACACCGTTGATGGAAGAGGAGCAGACATAATTCGTAAAGCTAGCAGCGAGAAAATCAAATGGCGCCAATCTGGTGCAACTTCGAGACAGAGAATCTTCGAGTATAAGTTTGTGTTAATTCTTCACAAATTCCGTTTCGCGATTTGTCTTCGTTTGCCATTACTTCTAGTCATTTGACACACGTGCAACACTACCAAACAATCAACGTCAAGTGAAGCCAAATTGATGATGCAAAAACAAATTATTTATTTGGGTAATAACTAATAATAATAGAAGAAACGCAGGAATAAAGAATGAGGTAGTGACCGTAATAAACACTAATGGAAGTGATTTAAAACAGTTGGGCAGAGGAACGAAATGATAGCGGCAAAACAGTTGACGAAATATTGTGAGCTCTCTAGTTTGATTTCAATGTGTGGTGATAAATGGCAACGGCATTCAATTCATTCTCGAACTCTTGTCATCAAAGCGAAGACATTGTCACAGCAGAAAATGTTTAATACACACATATAAACGCTCATCGTTAATAGTGAGGCTAATTGAGCGAGACTGAGTCAAAAACAATAGAAGAGGGTCGATAGGCGAGCAAGGTCGTGTGAAACTAAGGCAAGTAAAAAGTTCAACTCGAGTTCAAAGCAACTAGATTCAACTCGAGAATATGGCAGTGGGAGAAAGAGAAGAGTCAAAGTGCAAATATGCGATAAGGTAATTGATGAAGTCGCTTAAGAGTTAGCAATACTGGGAAAAGTGATGGAACAAGGTGAAGTCTGGTCGATCTTGATATGATCCGAAGTAAACATCGCCAATGATAAAATGATGCGATAAAAAGTAAGGTGAATTCAACAGATGAATTTATTTGTAAACTAAATATATAAACTGCGGGCAGTTAACACGTGAATTAGGACGAGTTTTGATTCAGTCCGAAGATTGCTTACGACAATCGGACACAAATGGGTGATGGTGGAGAGGCAGGACATGGGTCTTGGTCAAATTAAGCATGGTCACCGGTCAATTGTCCATGAGGTCTTCTTCCCACCATGGCATTGCACAAAGTATGAATGAACCATCGGTGGGTGACTCGAGCAAGCGAGACAATCCGAAGTAAACAGTGACAAGACAAACAGCACTGACAGGGCAAAATACAAGTTAAGAAGTGCACACGAATTGATTCAGCAGCAGGACGGCAATGGCCAAACACTAACAAACTTGCCGTCGTGGTCGAAAGCGTGTTTGTGTCTGTTTGTGGGAGACTCTCGCACACAATTGCGGCAAGAGGAGTGCAGAATAGGAAGGCAGTTGCCACACAGCGGTGGACGTGACTGCAGCAAAGGATGGCACGCCACAGCCACTCGCACATAAACAAGCCAAGTGGGCATGCGTGTGTCGATGACATAACTGGATTGAGGTGCGCATGGATCGCCATCGCCACAGTAGAGGCACTGGTCGTTGAGGGATACTGCCAACATGGAAATGTGGTCGAGATGGAGGTGGTGGTTGCGCGCCATCGGGACCAACAAGGAAAGCCAAGAACAATCGAGAAAGAATGATTGGCCAAGTGGAGACTCAACGAAGCAATCAAGAGTGGTCAAGTGTTACAGTGTATTCATGTTCCAGAACTGCCACGCCACAATCAGTAACTTTCCAGTTGGCCAACAAGCAAGGGCAAAAGCGCCAAGTCAATTGACCAAAGCTGGTTGATAAGTGAAGTGGCACTAGAGGCGATCCAATGCGACACCATTAATGAGGACAATTAATCAATACAAACAAACAAATTACGACAGACTGATAGATCAACTAATTAATTAGTGCTTCAGTACGAAATATGATCCCAACAGTAAGGTTGTGCTAACAGTGCATGCACAGACAAAGCTTGGAACAATTCACTCCATTGCCATCGTGCCGATCGAAGTGCGTCGTCACATGACTCACTCGGGATATTTCCATCAACTCTCGCCTTTTTGGACCAACAACAAACTGCGCAATAAGGAAGACCACCACGCATCACCGAAAGCATTGGAAAGTAAAAGCACAGTGACCAGTGGCAGTGGAGTGACTAGCCACCAGAAAAGAGTCAATCAAATCTCGGTATCCACTGAGACAAACGATGCGTGCTTGCCATCTTGAACCGCATCACAATGCAAATCTAATGAGGAATCTTGGTGCCAGGTATACAGACAAGGCAAACGAAACTGAAAGACGAGACGTCGCCAAATAGAAACAAGAGAACAAAGTCAAACTCGGAAAAACGAGTTTACTGAGCACGTACGGCCACAATCACAATCGACAGAAAAATAACATGCAAAAGGCAACGAATTGCAAATTGGCGCGCTCGATGCAGGCATTTGATTCAACTGCATTTGTCAAAGCGCCATCTCAAGGGGGCAACTGGCACTTACCGCACATTGAGGGCATACTTCTCGTTGGCCAGGGTAACATCGGCTTCGTCATATTGCTCGGGGTTGTAAGTTATGACTTTGCCGTCACTAGTCTGCACCGAAACCGACTGTGGGTGCTGTGCTACCTGGGTCGGTTTGTGGTGTTGCGACTGCTGCATTTGCTGAATTGCCGAGTTGAGTTGGGAGAGAGGGGCCACTATGTCGTCTTCCGACTCGTCCAGACATTTGTTCTGCAAGGCACCGATTTCGTCGAAGACCATGTTTAAATCAAAGTCTTCATCTTCTACTTGGGCCGACGAGTTGGGCAGGTTCGACAGATTTTGGTTGCTGTTGGCGCCGTTAAACATCGAACTGCCATTCGACTCGGTCCCATCTGACACTGATGAAGAAGATGCAAATAGAGAGGATGACATAACGCGGGTTGGACTAGACATGTTCAGCAACTGCTCCATTCGGCTGTAATCGAAGTTACCGAAGGCTCCCATAGCACTGACAGGATTAGATCGACGCAGAAAATCCGAAGCATCCGACATAGAGCGAACAATTGGAACCATCTGTTCGGTGGTGGGTACCATCGAACCACGATGACCCAAATGTGGGTGAGTGGTAGAGGCGTTCGACTGTGAGAGAATGTCGTTCATTTTCGCCGAATTTCGAGACATCATCATAGTCAACATCACTGGGAAGGAGGGTCACGCTGGTTCGATCAGTGACCGCAAAAGAGTCGAATTAAAAATGAAAAATGCCTATTGCTCAGACATCATGATGCAAGTCGCTGCAGAACTGAAGTTGAACTGCACCAAGCACAGCAAAGCAGCGAGAATGCCCTCATCGATGAATTTATCACAGAACACTGATGAATGGAGTGATGACTTTGATGAGTGATGAAAGTACAAATGTCTTCACATGTGAGACCATCTGAAAATAGAGACAAAATATTATTACATAAGAATGATGTAAAATGTGAATTAATTATAAATTGATAATTAACTAAATACACAAAAAATACAAAACGAACACACATGGGCATATCAAGCATTTGATACGCAGTAGGTGATCGGCGAAGACACGTATTGCGGGATATATTGTCTTGGTTTGCACACATTGACGTCCATTGTTGATGTATCTCCATACGTTCAGATCTCAAGTGTGCTGGAAAATAACTACACTTCTTTTATTGGCCAAAACGAGCACATATTTAACACTTGTGACTAGTCCCTATTGGTTTCGATCAACCACAATGTAGTAAGTTGATTGACTCAGTCATTCATTCTCAAGACGCAACCACCATTTCTGGTGGACTTGACCGAACTAATGTAGTAAGAAATTTTTGTAAATCACAACCAAATCACGAGTCTTTAATCATGAGCCAAACAGAGCATACAATACAATTATATGGCCAAGATTACACCTAATTTATCCTAATTAACCGATAAATAATTAATGCAAAGTGAATACAACAAAACTGGACAGTATGAACTTCATACTATGAAGACAAAAAGCAAAGGAAGAAAACAACTACCAATAAAGATATATATACAAAAATATTCTCTGTGTTTAGAAAAAAAAGTCTAATGATTGAGTTGATATTATTGGCTTTGTAGATCAAATCCAGCTGAAAAAAATGTTGCTGTGATAAAGCAAACTCGTAAATGGACAACACCAAAAAGAGTGCAACAGAGAATCAGTGAATAAGGTGACGAACAAATGTCCAGAAAGTGTCTCCTCACAACAAACCAAGGATCCCAACTAATGCACTGCTTGTCAATACCTAATTCGGAGTTTGTTTTGCATTGGTGATAAGTTGGAATGCAATAAATAAAACGCTCATTAACTTTTCAATGTCTCATTAATGGATAAGTGTTTATATGTGGATATATGTTTATAGACGCCTTACGAGCGATCACACTGGTGCAGTGATCGTCCCAGTCACTGGAAAAATCACCTTCACTCAGCGAGTCTCAATTCTCGATTCATCTCAAGTGGAGAGTATCCATTTTGTTGTTTTCGCCAATCGTCCTTGTCGTCCTTTCCCAGTTAGTGGTAACCAACAGCCACACAGGCAGCCAGTACGGACGAAGTCACATGCCTGACAAGTCGAGTCAGACAGAGACTGTTTTATTGTTGTTTTCGTCTGTTTGCTCTTGCTTCATCTGTGTTTCTTCAAATCTCATCATCGCCACTTGGTTTAGTTCAAACCTTCACACGACAAGCAAAACACCAGAGTATAATGTAATAAATTGCCTCTCAAAAACAAAAACAAAACACGTCACTCCTTCAGTATGCAATTTACACATTCACTTGAAGAACTGCAAAGTTGAAAAGTATTCAAATCAGACGTGATCATTGAACTAATTATCGTCTCGATACATATCAGTCAGAATGAATCAATTTTCTGACTTAACTGAAATAGTGACGATTGATTCAGAAAAAATACTAAACAAAAGTTCTCAAAGGTACAGTGTGCTCGCTTGACAAGAGATGCAGAATAATAAAACAATGTCAAAATAGTCGTAAACAGGTTTACAATTCTAACTATCTTCCTTAAACTCAAAGATAATAAACTAAGCTATTTTAATGCTAATGAATATGCATCCACAGCAACTAAAAGTACAAATAATGTACTTGCGCCAGAATAGTCAAAGAAGTCTTGCTATTCATGTCAGGCGAATGCGAAAGCAAATATGAAACGGACCACTTGAACAAGTAAACAATTCAAAGTGTGCAAACACATCATTCCATACTATAGGTTCTTGAAATGAATCACTACAATAGTTGTCTCACATTGCAAATTAAAACTTGACTCACAAATAAGAATAGATACACATAAAGTGCATGTGCAAGTGACAGCTTCTCAGTTTGACGTAGTCCAAAATGCTAATAACTAGATGAAAATGTAATTTGAATCAAGTAAATTACCATTAAGGCACTGTGCATATAGAAAATCGATCATGGAACCTGTCAAGCAGTATAGTAAAGTGCTCTGTGAGTGAAGGGACACCTTGAAGGTGACGTGTTTACCTAGAAATCTAATGGATCACGTTCCTGGCAACCAGGCACAAGTCGTTCCAGCATAGTAAGTAAGCCCAAAACAGCCATCTCCAATTGCATCCCAATTATGATTGAGATTGCGGGTAGAGTAGAAGTAAACACTCGAGTGCAAAACAGAGTCATAAATCGAGTGTTTCCCAAGAAACCCTGGTCACATGCCACTGCGCGATAGTGTATTTATTGATTCACTCATCTTGGACGCAAAGCGTCAATAAATTGAAGCAAGATCAGGTCTAATTATAGCAAGGCTCATTAGGAGCTAGTGCAGTGACTTTATTACAGAGTGTCATTTGGCAATGCCTCGATTGTGTGTCAAATTGCTGTCAATTGAAATCAATTGGCGACAAACTCTGAAAGGACCCTCTTATTCGCCCACAAGTAGGCCTAACAAAGACATATATAGACATTGCGACAGCACATGTTGACAAACAAATGTGGAAAGTGAATGGAAAAGCACCAGAAAGTAGGCAAATCTAAGACAACTCGTTGCTATATCAAATCAAAAGTTATCGCCAACGACAAACTGCAGCAATTGGCAAATAACACTCCAATCATTGGAGTCCAATGCATAGTACATATAATAATTTAAAGGTAAAATTCCCATTCAAGGTAAAAGCAACTTACTGGGCTGCATTTAGCCAGGAAACATGCGACAAAGGAAAGATCGAGCCCGTATTGAGAAAAAGTAATCCATGATATGCTCAGAGCCATTTTCATCGTTATAGCTACTGTTGTTGATATCTTAGATTTTCCATAATTCATGCCCAGTCTTCGAGTCTGTCAGTCAATTCGTCTAGCTCGCCATGTTTATCATTGCCTTTCTATTATTAACCCAAGCGTGCAAGTTTGATCATCACTTAGTTAGTTATTAGTTTCGTGTTAGCTATTTGTCTGTTTATCTCAATAAAAAGGAAAATAAAAGAAAACAGAAACTTGTCTACTTGGAAACAGAGAAACGATAGGGAAGAGTGTAAAAATCTGATCTCGTGCCAATTAATTAGAATGAAAGCTACAAGGAATAAATATCGATTTGAGTGTCAGCAGTAATAGAGAAGGCCAAAATAAAGTTAGGATAATTTAGAAAACATTTGGCAGTAATAAACAAAACTAAAACAGTTTGAAACTCACCTAAAGTAAACTTTTGTGATGAACGATCGACGTGGCAGCAAAAATAAAACTATTCAAAAGTGGTCGTTGGAGTGTGCTGAATAGGAAAAGGTAGGTGCAGTTGACGGTGAATATAGTCCAAGAGATGATGACGGTCGTACATTGGATTCAGTGCTCGCGCTTACCGATTCAAATTTAAACAAAACGCGACACTGAATTTGTTCACTTATATCGGGATTGTGATGACAAAGAGAGGGGTACTAAGATGGTGACATCTGCCTGTGGGGCAAATCAGTGCAGTTGGGGGGTAGCGAAAACTTTGATTCACGAGATGGCATAGTTCCGCAAGCCGTCAGTGCCAGTGCCACTGTCAACCAGAGGAACAACACACACACGGATGGACAGTGGGAACGGACTATTTCAGGTGATCACTTCGAAGAAGAATGCCTGATCGAGATGGTCGAATGCTTGAGAACATGCCGCCAACACGTACACCATCGGGACGCAAGCCGGAATTGATACACGTTGTTTTGCTGACGATGGTCGACTCGCGTGGTGTTGCTCGGTGAGGAGGATTCTCGAGGAGGTGCTCTCGCATTGGTGACACACAGACCACAGTATGGCTTCGGTACTGGTCACCATTACAAAAGCATTCATTCAACAGTAAGACAAACAGGCGAACGACACCAAACAAAACAAACAGCAACCAAACAGGCAAACACCGATTGAGAGTTGACTTGAGACTTGAGACCGCCAAAGGAACAAGAGCACAGGGAGACTGCATCGAGCACCACAGGCGACAACGTGCCGAGAGAGCTACTGCCTGATCGAGCCAACAAACACGACCTGCGCGCCCCACGCAACACACTCACACACTACTGCTAGTCACAAGGTTGTCCAGTGACGTCCACTCCACAATCCAAATGGGCGCCTGTGCCCTCTCACTCCCCTACATCGCTCTCCTCGTGCTTCCATCCACCAGATACTTTACTTTGATTATTTCACTAATGGCTCTAACTTTGAGTGCCAATAGAATGGAGCACGTTTTGCGACATAGCCATAGCAAACAATCAATATTTCAAACGAACTATAACTACAACAAACAAATGTACCACTTGTGAATAGGACAATTCGGTGCGACACTGCCCCATGAGAATACTCTGAACACGCAAGTGTTTACAAGGTTGCCGCATGGTTGGCTCTGGTGGCCTCCTTTTTGCGCCTCGTCGGCACTGCCGTGTTTTCCTCTCATTGCTCGTCCATTAGGCAAAGCGGTGAATGGGCAGTGGGCCACCGACACAGGAAAGCTCCGACCCTGTGGCGTAGATGGGTTGGGCGCCACTGCACCCCCACTTGCCGTCTATATGGCAATGCTGCTGGTTGTCCATTATGTCGCAATGGAGCATCTTCCAGCAAAACAAGTTGCTTTCCTCCCACGATAATATTTGTGACTGCCACTACACATAGCTGCATTTTACTCTGCAAAACTTCAACCTTCTCCACCAGTTATCTCATAGTCATCCGTTTAGTTTTCTCTACCTTTCGTGTTGGCTTTTTCTAAACTTTGTTTTGTTTGTACTATCTGTCACTAGTCGATTACGTAACACAATTTGAGTGTCAGTGCTTACTGATTTGAGGTGCTTCCCACCAGAGTGCTACCCTTGCCCACTAGTGGGGAGTGTAGTGAGGCGATATATTAGCTCTTGTATAGTACATCGTGTACAGCCAATGGGACACCTTCCACGTGAGTCCGCTCTCGTCTCACACTGATCCATCCAGATGTCGGCGTCATGTGACGTGCCCGACCTTATCCAGGGGGGCTACCTCCTCCCTAGTTCCTTCTTTTAAAATCGCCAGAACTCTCTCCGATTGGCTTTATCTAATGAAGAAAGCACATCTGTTCACTAATGTATAGAAATGACAATCTGATGGCTTCACTTTTCACTGTAACTTAAATATTGATTGTCAATAGTTGTCCCATCGTTTGTACACTGTACACTGAGTACAGTTTATATATTGTATTTATTATAATAATTTATTGGTTTGCACTGTATCTCTTCTGCCATCTGTCATTTTGAATCGAAACTACATTTGCCACTTTCTCGCGCCTGTACACTTTTCGCCTAGAAGCAGTCTACTGTTATCACACGTATTCAGTAAATCAATTGGTGGTCTGTAGTATCCATGATGGCACTATTCGCAATAGACACTTCTATACAAACATATGAGTTTAGTTTTCAACCAAATAACATGCCACTGTCGATCTGTGATCACATGTACGCTCAATTGACACAGTATACAGTACATGTATCACTCTCGTTCTCTTGAGGTCGTCATAGTGGTGCAAGTCGTGTCTCTCATCAAATCTTGTTTTGCAATTAGTTTAACCATCTGCACCTTCGCACTTATTTTTGTATCTACTTGCGTCACATGACCAGTGAGTAGTCTAACAAATCGCAGTGCAAGCGGTGAACTCTATGATAGTGTCTCTATTGTTGTGCTTTTGTTTTCTTTGTGCCGAACATACTAGAAATCTGTTGGAATTAGTTTACACTTTAATCTACTCTATAATAGGATTTAATTGAAAAATAGTTCTAATCGCAAGTTAAATCAACCAATTGACATCAGTGTTCACAGTGCACATCTGTGGAGAGAATTTCACTGGCAAATTGTAATTGGAAATGTTGGAGAACGTTGTATTTTACTCATCTCTAGCCTACAATGTAGTGCTTAACAAACTGCAGTATCGGTCATGGTTTGACCGAATTGACCAATCGATCCTTCTAGGTGCTCTGCCATTCAAAGGAAAGTTTTCACGAATGGTTTGTATACTCTTGATTTAGTTTTGTTGCATTTTGCTAATTTGTCTGTTTATTGTATTTAGTTGATCGAAGAACAAAATGTTCGTGCAGTGATTTCGATGAATGAGGACTTTGAGTTGAAAGCATTCTCACCCACCTTTGAAGATTGGCAAAAATTGGGCGCCGAATTTCTGCAATTGCCAACCCGTGATTTTGTGGAGGCACCTTCTTTGGAAAACATTCGTCTCGGGGTGGAACTCATCGAGAAGTACACATTGCCATTAGCCATAGACCTCAATAGCAATCAGGAAAATGACCAAGACAGTGTTTTGATGCCATCGTCCGTATATATTCACTGCAAAGCTGGACGCACTAGAAGTGCTACTCTTGTAGCATGTTATCTTGTTAAAGTAAGTTTATTTACAGTTTATTAACAGTACAGTTTTACAGTTACAAACATTACAAGTAAACACGTCTAATTTTTGCTTTTTAAGCGCCACAATGTGTCTGCTGAAGTAGCTGTCCAAATGATTCGATCCAAACGTCCTCATATTTATTTGGCTGACATTCATATTCGGATTATCAATGAGTTCCAAAAGTCACTGCAAGCTTGACCAGCCAGTGTAACCTTTACATCTTAATCTGTGCAAATCAAGATAACTGTCAACGAGACATCAAGACATCTAGTCATGTTGACAATTAAAATGAATCTCTGCATCAACTACTCTCCTTAAAAGCGACTGTTCAAACTAATTGAAAAAAACAAATATATTATAATGTAATATTTGCATTATTTCATCTGAGACATATCTATAGCTCTATTTATGTTATTATTTCAATATCGAATTATTTATTTTTATATTTTTTGGTTGAAATATGCTCAAATGCTTATGTGATCATTTGAACCTAATTCGAATCACCAATCGAATAAATAATTATCCAAGTAATTCAATTTATTGCTTTGAATATGTTTACTTAAAGATTCCTTTTTTGTATTTTTGTCTGCCACACGCTTGTTCAATAGTCACAATGGTAGTTCACCACAAGACCTCTCTTTGGATCGCTTTCTCCTTATGGGCCATGGTGCAGGTTACTTTGACTACAAACACCACAAATGTGAACTCTGATTTTTCTTGGCCTAATTCAAGTAGTAATATCTCCTATGTCGAGCTAAGTAAGTGAACATTTATGATTGTCCTAATCGAATCTTCTAACACCACCGAATAGGCTCAAAACGAGTTGTCATCAAGCAGCCAGTCCTTTTTGCAGTGGCCATCGTAGTGTTTGTCATCTTTCTTGTCATCGTGCTTGTTTGCATGCACAGAATTAATGTTAGCAAACAGAAAGAATTGCTCCATCTAAACTCTAAATCGATTTACAAGAGTTCGTATGAAGATGGTCTCAATGCAGCTAACCTCTCAAGTTTGGTCGAGCCAGACCGTTCGGCCCCACAAGAACGCGTTACTCAAGGATCGGCTTTATGAATTATTCTGATAGATGAACATTAATTAAAACTGCCGAAAGTTATTCCGTTTGAGTTTATTTTGTTTCCAACAAATCAAATAATTTAAATATCATTAATTTTGAGTAAGTAATGGTAACAAGTACGAGCACAAGTTAGACATGAAAGAATGCTGAAATAAATCCAATTAAATTGAGATAAACAAACAATTGGATATTTATTCATTTATCATAATTAGTCATCCTTCATTGATTCTTCAGTGGGCATAGCTTGTTGGTTTGCTTCTTGTTTCAATTCTTTCTCAAATTGTTCACGTTTCTTCGAACCAGAAACAATATCATCAATTCGCAACAAAAGTATTGCGGTCTGAAAAGAAAGATAATTGGAAACCTTGCAAATTCGTTAAATTGTTATCTTACCTCAATAGCTGTCTTGTAAGCTTGTGATTTGACCACAAGAGGTTCCCAGACACCCAACTTGGTCATGTCAACAATGACTCCCTTCTCGCCATCAATGCCCCAATTTTTGTTGTCTTCACTAGCGGCATGTTTAGCTCTTAATGCAGTCAATGTTCGAATACTGTCACCACCACAATTCTGAATCAATGTGCGAGGAATAACCTCAAGTGCCTTAGCCACCTGTCGATAAGGCCATTGATGCACACCTTTAATTGATTTAGCTTTTTCGTTAAGTAGTTTTCCGACTGCCATCTCAACAGCACCACCACCAGGCAAAATGGATGGGTCCAGAAGAATGTTTCGAGCAACACTCATTGCATCCTGAAGATTGCGTTCTACCTCATTTAGCATATCTTTGCTAGCGCCTCGAAGAACAATGGTACAAGCCTTCGGATTTTTACATTGAACGAGATAAGTAAAATATCTGTAAAATTAATAAATTAGATAAAGCAAGCATCGGACAAGGACTTACTCATCGCCAATTTTCTTAACTTCGAACAAGCCACAACCAGTGCCAAGGTCTTCTTCGCGAATCTCTTCAGTACGGAAGACGACTGTTGCCCCAACAGCTCTAGCAATTCGATTGTTGTCGGATTTCTTAACACGACGAAGAACGGAGATATTTGCCTTGGATAGATAATGCTGAGCTAAGTCCGAAACACCTTTCTCGGTAATAACAAGATCAGGCTTGAATCGAATAATTTCTTCGCACATTTTTGCGATAAACTCTTCTTCAATTTGAAGCATTCGAGTAAAATCAGCTTCATTACTGATCTCAACATCAGTTTGACTTTCGCCCTTCTTGTACTCCAGACCACAATCAAGAAGCAAAATACGAGGGTTCTCGATTCTTCTTCTCATGTTGGCATGAATAACGTCCTTGTTGAGCATGATACCATCAAGCACAGCCGATTCTTCAACCGAAGCACCAGGAATTTTCTCAACACGAGCGTACTTCTTGATATCAATCTCTTTGCGACCATTCTCTTCAAGGAGAACAGTTTTCACTGCGTTGAGAGCCAATTTACAAGCAAAATCCCCTCTGAAAAAAAATATTAAAATAAGGAAACGACATTACTATAACTTACAGTTTGCCTAAAATCTTAGTTCCAATACAACTTTGAACTAGTTCAAGAATCTTTTCCTCGTTGTTGATATCAATAGAGATTGCAACTTTTTCCTTCAAAATAATCAAAGCGTCATCGAGTGCTTGACGATAAGCAGACACAATCACAGTAGGATGAATGTTTTGCTCAAGAAATTGTTGTGCAAGCGAGAGAAATTCACCAGCAAGAATAATAACCGAAGTTGTGCCATCACCAACCTCTTCATCTTGAGTACGACTGATTTCGATCATAGTCTTTGCTGCAGGATGTTTGACGGTAATTTCGCGCAAAATTGCATTGCCATCATTGGTCATTACAATACTGCCCATGGGGTTCATCAACATCTAACACAATATTAACAATATTAGTTAACAAGAAAAAGGCAATTTAAAAATTTACTTTAAGCATAGCCCGGGGGCCAAGACTGGTTCGGATGACATCGGCAATCGCTTTGGCAGCTCTTATATTCTCAAGCTGAACCTTACGACCAGATTCGCGTTTGACAGTATCCTCTGAAAATAAACATTTTAATTAATATTACAAACTATCAAACACTGCAAACTAAAACTCACTGAGGACAAGAATTTGTGGTTGGCCGTACATGTTGAGGATGATCCAAGTGGCTAGGTTTGGTGAAAATTGGTGAAAATGGTGAAATTGGTTAAGGAGGAGAATCAACAGACGAAGGCAACACAATGCAGCAGCATGTGCCGATCTTTCTAGGCGTCTCTCAACGAAGGCATGGCTTATTCATTGTCTATGCCGGTGTGTGTCTCACTTGGCCAGCAGATGGCGCCACTTGGGCACTTTCCAAATTCATTCACAGATGCAATAACCAACGATTGTGTCGACACACGAGTCTAACGAATGAGACAAAGAAGAGACATTTTCGATTTGTTTTGTTCATTCTTCGATACTGCGATATCGCAATATTGCGCACTGTGCCACTGCAATACATCCAAGAGGCATTGACTTCTTTCTCTAAAGCTTCCCTTCGTTTGTCTTTGTTGGTTCTGTCACATCTGTTGGGTCCTAGCACTTATACGGTACAATTTACCGGTCTTTTTGTCTGTTATCGGGTCCCATTGCTGTTCCTACTTCAAACATTGCCAACCGCAAGATTGGATTATACTTTGTCAAGTGTGACCGAATTCGATCTTGTCAAGACACACAACATTACTCAAATCAATCCATTCCACTCCAATTATTAGTACAATCGTTGATCTGCCCTGTTCTCAATGAACCAAAACGAAACACCATCACCGAACACTTCCAGCAATGTCAAATCTCCAGTTCGCTTTGATTCAAAATTCTCCAAAAATTTTCATCATCAAATCCGAGTCTATGTGGATGCAATTTTCAAAATGTATACGAAAAAGTTTAAAAAACCATTGGAATTAAATCAAATCGAAAAAGACTTCTTCTGGTTGATTATCACTTTTTATGTAAGTATAAATATTGTGTATTAAACAAACATAATTATCAACTTATTGATTGGTAACATTATTTAGATTAATCGAAGAGTTGGAGTGTGTATGGATATGCAAGATATAAAGTCGCAATACTTCCGTAAGAATTCTAGTCAACAAAAAAGTCGCCTTGGAAAAATTTATCACGGGAAACGACTGATAAAAAAGATAATGAAGTGAATTGCTTGTAGCGTGGATAATGAGCAATGTACATAGTTTCATCTCCATCTCGTTTGCACACATGTGTGTACACTGTTTTCGCTTTTAGGTCGTTAATTTGATTGTCAATGATGAATTAGGAATTCATAATTTTATTGTACACCAAGTTTAACATAAAGTCAATACTCTGTGATCCATCAACATAAGCTATTTAATAGAAGAGGAATAAATAAATTAATATTTAAAAGTTTATTTTACTCACTTATGACATAGTTCTTGAGTTGTTCCTTGTTCTGTAAATACATGGGCCAAACCCATTGGTCAAAGTATCCTTCAGGATCGGGAGGAATGTAGTTGCGATGCAATCTGCGCGAATAGATCGTTTGTTTGTCTAACTCGATGAAGAATTTTACATGGCAAATGTTGGCAATTGGTCTGTCATTGAGAGAACCGTGAATGGAGTGCAGTCAATGATGGTCATCTCATCTGTGATGGCCCATCACTGGGTGGGTCACAAACCTGTAGTTGAGAATGATATGCCCATCCAGAAATAGAAAGCCCTTTTTGGTATTGTCCGCTGGTTGACTCAAAACTTGGCTGATGCGATTACACATGTTATCCCAATTGATACACTCCAGTCGTTCCCAGTTCTGGTGCATTCTGCTGGGAATCAGATGTACCCAAACATGGTTGGGATCTTCTTCCGACTGGGCCATCAAAAATTTGCATTATTGCATATATGGTATTTGCGAATAAGCGATATCTGAATTACCCGAAAATAAGTGTCCTGATTGATCACAACCGATGGACGAAATGTTTGTTCTAACTTGCAAACGAGTGTTGTTTTGCCACTGTTAGTTGCGCTAATGTAAAAATAAATAGAAATGACAAAAGAACAACAGTTCAGCAGGACAACAAACCCACAAATAGCGACCACAGTCCAACGATTACGACTGGCCAAATTGAGCATTTCATCTTCCCAAGTCATGGTTTGCTGGTTAGGGCCCAAGAATGTGGCATGTATTGCTTGCGACAGGTTCGAACAAATGAATATTAGCGGCAGTGATGATACCACATGAGTGAGGGCAGTCTTCAAACAGTGTTTTGCTCATGTTTTGCTCGTTAAGCTTTACCTTGTTCGCCGGCTTGTCAGTTGCACAATACGACCGACCATCTCACAACTTGTTCGAGTTCGAGAAGAGCAGATGATCCTTTGTGCGCGCAGTAGCAGAATGGAACAGAACAACGCTGCTCAAATGGCGCTACATTCAAATTGAACGAGTAAAATGATTCAAGATAGATCTTAATTTTTTTTTATAATTCAATAGTTAGACTAAATTTATCCGAATAGATAACACTAATGCAAAGCAAGTTAATTGTGCTGAGCATTCAGAGAAGACGATTTAACGTGCGAAAAACTATATTAAATATCTCTTCTCTTGTTTGCAATCCATCAATATAAGCTACGAAATATTAATGTTTGCGTGTTAATTTAGTATTTAAATTTCCACTCGGAAAAAACTTACTGATTTGTTGCTCTTCGACATCTTTCTTGTTTTTTAAGTACATTGGCCAGGCGCACTGGTCAAAGTAACCGGGAGGGTCGGGTTGATCTATTCGATGAATACGTCGAGAATAAACTGTCTCCTTGTCCAGTTCGATGAAGAATTTCTCCACACAAATATTGGCAAGAGGTCTAATAAAGAAAACCGATGCAAATAAATCTCAATCGAGTAAGCCACACCTGTAATTGAAGACAATATGTCCATCCAAGATGATAAATGCCTTTCCATTGGGTGCAGGCTGAGACACAATTTCATAGACCTTTTCGCACATTTGCTTCCAATCAATGCACACTAGCAGTTCCCAGTTTTGATAGCGCCCTGCTGGTTTCAAGTCCACCCAAACGTGATTCGGGTCATCAAGTTCCTAGACCAAATTGAATTATATTCAATGCAGTTTTGTAGCAATGCAATATTATAATATAATCGCGGGACCATACCCTAAAATAGATATCCTGATTGACTGCCACACTTGGAAAAGTTTCCATCAATTTTCTGGCGACAGTGGTCTTGCCACTATTAGTTATTCTATTAAAAACCATAATTAGTATCGCAAGAAATTCACCTAGTCGAGCCAAAGTGGCCAGTAAAACCAAACCCTGAAATACCGATCACAATCCAGCCATTTTGTTTGGATAAGTTATGCATCTTTTCCTCCCATAACATCTTCGGTCTATTTGACAAGTCGCCTTGCTTGTAGAATTAGTCCAACACAATCAGCCGCAAGTCGCAATCAAAGAACAATTTGTTTGTTTACTTCTGTTGATACCAAGTGAACATGTTTAGTCACCACATATATGAATATTTTATTTGCACAATTTATCACAATGTTTGTTATCCGAAATGATAACTTGATTGAGAAAATGCCGTCTCGAGTGGGTTTGAATGGTTTTATTGATTTATTAGCATTAGAATGAGCATTCACATTTCCCAAGCCATATGCGTATTGACAAGTCTCACCTATCATGACATGTTTAGCCCATTTAAACGTTTAGCTCTCTATCCAAGTAACATTATATATTGCATGTTCGTAAACATGAAAATTGGTACAATTTATTTGAAAACAAAAGTAATATTGACAATAAACAAAGATCAATTGTCATAAAAAAGACTAACTTTTGTCTTACACGTAATAAGTTAGTATTTGAAGCAACAGTGAGGACTAACTATAATTCTTCGACAGGTAGTACTTATGTCCACCTGCTTGACCAGTAAATTTGAAATTATCATTTGTGTGGGAATTGGTTACGTCCAGTGCTGGACAGTAAAGTCGATCGTCGAATTGCCTTTGGTAGGTGGAGGTGAACTGGGGCACTGAATCGATCTGTTCAATGGCCGCCGTTTCGGGGTTCGATTTAGTTTGGGCCACAGTGCCACTTTGGTCATTTGTTTCAGTGGGCGCACTAAACATTGAGTCACTTGACTGACGGAACAGATTGCGCCGTTTGCCCGATTTGAGATATCGTCGTCCGGCTGTGTGTTTGCGTTGGCCCGAGCCAATTCTTGGTTTACGGCCAGTTGTTTCACCGTAAACTTGTCGGTTGGTAGTGACAAAGTCCATGTTGCCCTCGAAAACGTTCACTGAGCACTCATTTTTGTGACGATGAATTCGCTGGGGTATAATGAATGGCTTCCTAGAAGTTGTCTTCACTGCATGGCCATTGATCACCTTCGATTTGGCTTGCGGCTTACTTTCCACCTCGGCTGAGGTTTGAGCTTTTGCAATTGGCCTCTCGGTTGGAATAGGACTCTCCGTCTCATGGTCCTGAATTAGGAAATCTTTGGAAGTTTCATGTAATCGCCTCATGTGATGCCGGTAGTTTTCAATGACCTTAGTGCTGCCAGTTGTTTCATCGGTCCGATCGAGAAGGCCTAGCTCTTTGATGTTGTCCTGGTAGCGAGTGACAAAAGGCCGCTTCGGTGCTCCAGTGATGGTATCCATGGTCCGATTCGTCGGTTTGACATCCTCGTTTTGGGTCTCGTCTGATTTATTTTGCAGTTGTTCGCTCTTTTTCTCGTGATTGTCATGCTCTTCTTTCTGAGGAACTTTTACTTTACGGATGATTTTCCTCTCAACGTCGGTCATCTCTTGTGCCCCATCACTTTTGGCAATGTACGATTTCTTTTCGAATTTGCGAATCTCTTCACCTCCAATCATAACCATCTTATCTCTATCACCATTGAACGTCTTCGAGTCTGCGTTCTTTTTGCTCATTTTAGCCGACTTGTTGGTCAGATACTTTTGTCGGTTTTTCTCTTCGCTGGTCAATGTGGTCATGGTGACCACTTTAGGCAATTTAACATGATCACTCACCATCTTAGCCTCTCCGTTAATGATGATAAAGTTTTTGTAAGCTTCTCGGTTGTTTGTGTTGTAATAACCATCGCCACCTGCCTTTAGACTTGTCATTGGCCGATTGCGAGTTGAACGTCGCTTCTTTGCGGATCGGAGTAACGGGGTAGCCCCTGTTCGACCTTTACGAGTGTTGAGGTACAAGTGAGGACTACCCTTACTAACACGCGAATTGGTGGCTGTGGACCGTTTCGATTTGACCGAATCCTCGCTGTCTCCTCGTTCAATCATTCGCTGAGCTGTGCTCTCATAGGTCGACTGAAAGGTAGTTTCCATGTCCATGGGTCCCTCCAATCGGAGATTGTCTCGCGGCTTGTTGCGAGTCGGTCGGCTCACGATCCAATTATTGTCCACATCGATGTAGTTGATGGTAGTCTCATCTGGCTGGAAAGGAATGTCTTGCTTCTCCAGTTTGGTCTTCTTCATCGATTCACAGATGCATTGAATTTGTCGGTCGTGTGAATGTTGATGAGCGTCCCCGTCCACCGAACACGAGAATGAGCCAAACGAGGAATCGGAATCACTGAAGCCGGTCAATGGTGGTAGAAATGACTCTTTCTGACCATTAGTTTGCTCTTTCTGCTGTCGATTAGTCATTCTGCTCGGCAGTGAGTAATTAGCTTGACCAGTGCCGTTCACCAGGTGTGGTTGGTCATAAGAGGAAGTCGGCTGAGTTTGCTTGCTTTTCTCAGTGGTCGTTTTCTCTTTGCCTCTGGTCAGAGTTTTGCTTTTCTCCTTCTCGATCATCTTCTCGTAGAGATATCCCCCATGGTCGTGATCGGTTCGCATTCGCGACAATGATCGAGTTAGCTCTTCAACTTGTTCCGGTGAGGTTTGCCACGTTTTTCGTTGAGACGTTTTGATAGTGATTGCCTCTGACTCTGACTCATTTGCTGCATCTCCACTTGACTTGGCTCCATTTTGCTGTCCTTCTGGCTCACCGGTGCTCTTCATCTCAGTCCAGCTTTGGTCAGATATGTTTGTCTCCTCCTCCTCCTCTTCCTCAGACTCAGTTGCTTTGTTTGACTTTCGTCCTTTTCTCTGTTTCCTCTTCTTCACGGTAATGGTCACTATTTGTTGGTGTGGATGTTGTCCGTCCGACTCTAAACGGCCACTTTGCGTGTCTTGCTCTATTAGCGGATCATCTCTTGGCTCAGTAGTCCCGACCTTGGTCACTTTTTGTGTTTGTTCAGTTGATTCCTCTTCTTTGCGCTCCTGTTCAGGTTCTTCAATCAACGATGGAAATTTAATCTCCTGTCCACAATGGTGTTTGCTGTAAGTAGACAGTTAACAGTCAATTAATGGTTAGTTGAGCTGTGTTGTGTTCTAGTCACTAGACTAGTGTGTGGCGCTGGCATTGAATAAGTTCATTTACTCTGATACTTGTAGGAGATTAACATTGACTTGATCAATTTTTGAGTCAAACAAACACTTTGTACTTTACCCGAATTGAATCAATATGAGTTATCAAACACAGAAGCACAAGGTTGTTTAGTGGAGACGCTCTCTTGGTGATAATGACAATTGTTAGTGCAAGTCCGACCGAGTGACATTAACTCTTTTGGTCTGGAGCGAGCAAGTGTTTATATATTGAATATCTGCAGTAATGGCGACAGTGCTCACCGCATAGCCACAAACGATGGCTTCGTGAAGCACAGTCCTACCTCGGTGCCTTCCACTTCCCGGTTGGTAAATGGTCAGCTAGTGACTAACGTGAGAGTGGACCAATGCTAACCAGGTGGAAGGACGAGTGGTCAGTGCAAGTGTCATCCTCACATATAGTGACTTGTCTCCTCTGTGAGGATTACCAGATTCGGTGGCAATTCGGGTTGCGTCTGTGAGTGAAGGCAGTTGCTCAGGAAGCTACCTAATTGCGAGTCACTTTGATTAGTGCAAGCCAATTGGTCCCAGTGACGGTGCTGCTGGTGATGGTCCATTGGTGGCAGAATACATTACCGTGCATTATCGCCATTGGCATAAACAAGTGAGAACATTGCACTCGCCACTGCTAATGTATCCATTGACCCAAATGGACCCACTGAGCATTGAACACTCCTAGAGGGTCTCTCTTTATCTTCACTTTCCCTTTATCTCATATGTCCCATCTACAGTTAAACATAACATTCGCTCGACATCGACAGTAATTAAACGTTACCGATTGCACTGGCAATCGAGACTATTAGGCCAGACTGACTCACTCTTGAATGACAATTATCTTTGGACTGAAATCAAATTTATTAGTTTTGGCTTCTATCTCGTTTGGTCAATTTTAATAGTTTTAACTGCTGAATTTTAATTCTCGATTGTATCATGATCAGGTTGAGAATTCAATCACTGATTTGAGCTTGTAGGTCAAAGAGCCAATATGTTGCGATGTTGAGTCAAGTTGACCCACTTGAGTGGTCCTTGGTGCAATTAGGCTAAAGTGCTCGCTGTCAGGAAGTAATTGTAGGGTATGTTTGTCTGCCCTGTCCCTGGCCATTGACCAATCGAATTAATTAATCTGCACACCGAACAAAGACAGTGACCGAGATATCGAGCAGCACCAGTGCTCCCGCTTGGTACTTGCTGACCTGATCGGTAGGGCACTTGTTCGTGAGCACGCATTGGGCTAATTAGAGCAGTTTGGTGCGTGAGGAGCATACCTGGCGGGCAAGGCTGTTGTGTCAAATGTCACTTCCCACGGACAGCTTATTGCTCACTGGCTGGTGGCTGCTGGCACGCCACCATGCCCACTGACGACCATTGATTTATATCTGCTAATGTGAAATAGTTTCCCTTTAGTGTCGAGTGGAGAAAGCAAGTGGCCATTGAGTTTATCTCTTGGAACAGTGCACAATCGGATCCACTTGTTTGTTGCTCACTTATTGAGTCATTCACTTCGCCGAATTGCAATCAATATTTGAGGTAACTAATGACCAGGGAATGAGGTCAATTAGATTGACTCTCGAAATGAATCCATACCGTCCGTTCCACCACAATGCATGCTCGGTTTGTTGCATGTTTTTAGTTTGTAGGTGAGTGGGACAACGGTTGGTGCGGCTAAGCTTGTCAGAGAAAAAATAGGGTCCAGACTTGGGTAATGATGGGCTATGATATGATAGTCTATCAAATAGATGGGGTTTCGAGCTATTGGCGCTTAACTAATGCTGCTAAGGAATTGTCTGATAAACGAACCAAATCAATGGCATTTCGCTACAAACTTGTGGTTCCAGAATATTGATTCGAGACAATTCAAATATTACTACAAACTTGACCGAAATAATTTCATTAATCTCAAAGTGATTAAGAACTTGACTTGTATGTGCTAAAGCGCCATTATAGACTTTACATTCTGATGACAATTCGGACATGTAATTAATTACACAACAACATTATTACTTTTCACAAGGTTTCACTGGTTTAAATCATTGGGGTAGCTCTAATGTATGTGTTGGTGTGTCGGTCGTAAAATGACATGCAGCAGTACTTACCCACAAATGCAGATCTGGCAGACGCATTTCTCCTTGACGGAAGGCATTTCGAACAGCGAACTGGGAACCAATGAACGTTCTTTGACCAATCGATACAAATCAAATGATAAACTCTAACTTGATGTTTTGGTGCAATGGCGGCTAGGCACAAGTTGATTCAGGTCGACCACAAGAATGACTGGCGAGATTGTGTCCGTGTGAAGATTGATTAAACTTCGGTGGTGAGACTGGTCTCGGTGCACCTGGAGAACAACAATGCTCCTACACGGACGATCTAACAGTGCGGACAGTCGAATTAGCGACGCCTGGTCTCATGCCCGTCCATCCGATAGGGTGTGATGACACACTTTTCAAATCACCAGAATGCCACCCTTTTTGCTACTGTGCCACTGGGCGCATGAGATCAAATTGTTTCAATTGCGTCCACAGGACTGGACCTAATTGCCAGTAGTGGCCAATGGTGCTATTTATTGTCTCTCTAATTTGTTCATCGTGTATTGCAATACCTCTCCAGATGACCATCACGGGTGCTGTTTCGGTGACCGAATTATGCTTCACAAAATTAGCTTCGACATGTCTGGATCCTGTAGACAGTGACGAACATGCTGCAGTGCACTTTGAAGGTTACGCGTGCTTTCGTGTGGCCCACATTGGTCCCTGTAAATCGAAGCATTTTTTCAATGTACAAGTAATAGTTCTCCAAATAGAGCAATAAGCCATTTTCATGATTGATTGTTCACTCCATTGGTAATTAACCACTTTTCGTTCTCAAGTGTAACTCGATTCGGTGCGAATTGGCCAGATTGACTCTTGTGATCAGTGGGACAAGGCAAGATTACACAGGTGCAACTGGCCTATGGCACAGACTTTCTGAATAGAATGAAATGGATACACGTTATCTTTTTATCTTATCAGTCAACTTTGTATGCAATGCAATGTATTATCACAATATCCGAAACAATGGCAACCGAACGGGACAGAGAGCTCCATCATCACAACGGCTCCCTGAACACGACCAAACTCGTGTCGAGCTGAGTGCTGATAATTACTTTCATTAGAGATTAATTTGTGCTGAATTGGTCTTTTATTGCTCAAACAAATTCCTAGTTCAATGAAATCATTTCGGTGAATCTCGTTTGATGTATAACATAAAGATTCACAAATGCCATGTCTGACTGACATCTTTTTCTCGATTGTTGTTCGTGTGCTGATGGGCAAATTCTTAATGACCGTTAATTATCATTGATATCATAATAAAAAAATGTTTCAAGCAAATTGCTTTCATGACAACAAACAGGTAAATAATATGAACAGTAAAATATATAATACATAGTAAAACAATGCATCTATATCGCTAATGTAAAGTGGTTGAAACAATTAGTTGTCCATGCATTCTCAGTATTGCACGGTGACTACTGTGTTAGTTACTCAAGATTTCAAACAGTTATTCGGATCTGTCGAATCTTCCGCCGAAGGGAAATGCAAAAATTTGCAAGGCCCATGCATTTCTACAAATTGAGCTAACTCGAGCGATATGGACAGTTTGTCTGCAAAATGGTTCATCTTGTTCCAAATATGGTGTTGACAGTAGTCGACCACGTTATGAGAACGGTACTTGTCCAGGTACGAAAACCGATACTTGGCTTTGGGCACTTTGAGGTTGTTAGCCAAAATCTGGTTGTACCTCAACAGTTTTATGTACCGCTGGTTAGGACTTGGATTATCCGACCAGAGACGTTCCAGCTCAAATTTGCCTGTCTTGTTCTTGCACGTATTACAAAATAGATATTTCTGATGTACGGCACGAGCGGCAAAACATTTGAGTGAGTACACCTGCTTGGTGTTGCCGAAGATAATGTCGCTCAAGAGTGAAGTCGATGATTGCATCGGGGTCTGGCCAAATATGTTCACTGCGTCCATGTGCACCGAGTACTCACCTCCGTAGTATGGAGGGCACTTTGAAAAGATGGCTGGTTTAATGTCAACAGGTGACATCGGGTCAGAAGACAAAGAGGACAGTGATAGTTTGGGACTGAAATTGACCAATTGATCGAGAGAAGACATCTCCGTGCTGACCATCAAATTGTACAGCTGGTACTGGTGCTCGGTCTTAGCCTCCGAATCGCGAATTGCAAATGCAGACAGGTAATGTAGAGGAGTATTGTATGCGATATCTGTAGCAGTAACATCCGCGCCACAGCGAATCAAAAACTGAGCGGTTATTACACTAGGGTATCTGCATATAAGAGTAAGGTTAATTATCGATTCAATTACAATCTCGACAAACCTAATTAGAACATTATTGAATCGATTATTGAAGTGAAACTCTTCATCTGGTTCAGTAGACATAGCCAAGTGAAGCAAAGTACGGCCTGTGATGTTCTGAGTTATGTTTAACTTACACAACCGATGGATTAACTTGCGTAGTCGGGTCATCATTTCAGGATCGAATTCGTGGATATACTATGGAAAGTAAGTATTTGTTATATTCAATGATAGTTAGCATTTAGAGAGAACTTGCCTTAGCCACGAGAGAGCAGAGGTATAGTTGAGATAGCATCACCTGGTCAGAGTCAAGGTCAGAGTCCAACTTGTTCCATATATCTAAATTTGTGTTGTACTTCAGAACTGGAGACAAATCCCTTTTAAGATCATTGAAAGTGAAGTCTTCAAACTCATCCAAGTTGCCCAAGTTAATTCTGTAGCATAGTTTACGGTAACCAAACAATCGCGGACGAAGTGAGTAATACTCAATACCAAGAAGCAGTAATTGTTCTATGTATTCGCAGTACGAACTGCGTTCTAAAACCATTCGTTCCAAGACGCGAATAAATCTAAGACAGTCCTCGCCAATAAAAACTTTGGCGTTGATCTTAATTTGAATAGCACGCAACCACAATAGACAGGAATGAGCAAATTGGCCAATGTCAGCAAATTCAGCTCCTCTTATGACCAAGGCTTCGGCTAAAGTTAGATTTTTGGGACCCAGAACGCGTTCCAAAATTACAAAACATTCGCTAAGCATTTTCATTGAATTCGTTTGAATTGACTCCAATTCTGCCAGTGTTTGGCACTCTTTGTGGAAGAAATAAGTTGACATCAATTCGGTGTCACATGGCTTGGCTATGCTAGGAATTTGGTTCGGATCTGCTTCAGGAGGCAACTTTAAATCATTAATCCCTTTACATGTGCGATCACTGTCAGTAGCCAGATTGGCTGAATATCTGAGTATGAATGCATTCTTGAGCCAGACGAACGCTTCGTGAATGAAGTTATAATTGCCAAGTCGGTCAATAGTGGTCGCGTATGAAGCCCCAAGCAATTCACATGCAGCGATTCGTTCCTCGAAAGTTGTCAAATTAGGCACAGCAAAAATCTGTTGAACAATTAGAGTTTGAGTGTTCTCTGCAGCCACGAACAAAGGTGTGAATCCATGATTGTTGGGTAAGAATTTTGCTCCGTGATACAGTAATAGCTTTAAAATGGTTCCATGGCCTTGTTGAGCGGCGAAATGTAATGCCGTGGCACCACAAAGAGCTTGTCTGTCCATATCGGCACTTGCATCAATCAGATGATGAGCAATTCTATCATTGCCCATATAACATGCCAACATAAGACAAGTGTTTTGAAACTTGTTAGGTATGTTCACGTCGGCTCCTTGTTCGATAAGTAATTGGACAAGTTCGTGGTGACCATCAAAACAGGCCACTCTCAGAGGAGTAGATTGGGACTTTGTGCTATGGTTAATATCTGCGCCATATTCAAGCAACAAAAGTACCAACTCGGTGTAAGTGAGACTGACTGCCATCCAGAGAGCACTGATTCCCCGAACAGGGATCTGGTCCAGAATAAGAGTGCATTCAGATTCAATTTCCGGTTCATATTTATCTAATAAGAATCGTACACTATCAATTTGACCTTTGTAAACGGCGAAATGAAACGGTGACATCTGATTGTGATTGGGCACAATAGTGTCCATGCATGTGACATTGTCATCGTCGTCTTCAGGAAATACGATCGAGCACAAATTCAAATTCTGGTTCACAGTTTTCTTATCAATGCCGTTTGCTTGCAAACATTGTTCAAAGCAATCCAATGAGCTGTTTGAGAGAATGTGTTGCAGAAACAGGCTCACAAAATTTTGATCCAACTTCTCGGCGAGATCATTTTGGAGCTGTGAATCGATTTGAAGAATCGAAGAGTCGGTGGAATCTTTGCCAGGAGTGCTAGCACAACAAGGATCCATTATGGTAGTATTTTCTCAACAACCACAACAATGACGGCCGCAACAACAAAGTAAGTTAAATTCAGCTAAAAAGATACAATCGCGGATCGATGAGATGATGATGCAAGACTCGGATGGCATTGGGGCGAACATTAGGGTGATCGAGGTGAGAGCACTAAAAGACATACAAATAAACACCTGACAAGGGACAGATTTGAGGTCAAAGTTGGCGAACAGTAGTGTCAGATGCAGAAGAGAATGAGTTGAATAGAATGGGTGAGGATGGATCGAGCTGCAGCTATGGGTTAGTGGAACTCGCATGGAGTGCACTTGAGTGCAGTGCACAGTAGACAGGAGGACTGCCACCGCTTGCTGACAGGAGCGAGTCTTTTCTGTGCTCGTCACATGCTCACAATGCTCTAAACAGACAACATTCGGTCACATCTCCATCGCTTCTCTGTACCTGCTCACCAGATTGACAATCAAAGCATCGCTCATTGGTAGCATTCACAACCAATGTCAAATTGACATTGTCAATTTCCAATAAGGGTTATTAGATAAACCGACATAACTTATCCACTTTATGTCATAACGGTTAGTGAACCGCTTATGGTATAAGACTTATGCACACATTCTGCTATTATCTGGCCAACTTAATTATTATATCGTTCTCAATCTACCATTCTAGATCATTGATTAGTTCATTGTTAATGACGCTTAATCATGAGATGATCACATAGCCAAATGGAACATTGCCATATACCAGGTAAAACACCCAATGAATAATTTGGTCTATTAAGTGATTTTGGAGACAATAACCATTATGAGAGCAGCCTAGCCGAATTAAAACTGTGCATTACGGCAATGATACGTTAATGGGCAATTTAATTGTCACTGACCCACAGCCATTTAATTCAATCAATTGAATCGACGAGTTTAAAAGAATGTAAACAATGGATGGCTATTGCCACCCAACTCTCTCAATACTAAGTATTCAGAAAAGTGCACATGTGCGACACTTTCCTGAGATCTCGAATTCACAAAGAGCGTACTTGTAAATAAGTGAATGAGTAAGCTGTGAGAAGTTGGTATGCACGACCCTTGTGTGCGAGCGTGAATGCTTGATTTGCTTCTGCTTGGCCGACTAAATGCACCTGAGACAGACGGCTATGAGTGCGTCTCCGTTGTTGTCCGTTGTTGGTAGGTTTAGGCAGTTTTGTCTCGTCTGTCTGCTCTCTGTCTCCATTCGGCTCTCACCGTGCCAGGATTCTCTTCATCCCGTCTCGACCCGTAGTCGAATCGAGACGTTACTCCCGACCGTACAGCTCAAATCGTCAATCTCACGGCCATCACTCTACATCTACACCACTGTTAGTGCATAAGCATGCAGCCAAAGTAGTGTTCCCTGTTCTTCGGTGGACCCTTTTCCGATATCAGAAAGTCTTGCCTGGTCAACTTTGTCTACTGGTTCGAGTGGCCAAATACAGCTGTATAGCACGGCTTAGAAACAGCAAGATCAACGCATACGGATACACACTGGAAGGACCGACTCAGTGTGCTCTCCTCTGGCAGTCTACTTTGTTGTCTTGTTTGCTTGTTGGCGAGCCTTTAAATCACCACAAAGCACCGCCAGCAGTGGAATACCAACCAGACTGTGAGGAGAGTACAGCAATGCATTTGGTCTGTTCTCTGCCACCAAACGAACTTTCTGCTGCTAGATGATTGTACTGGTGTGTTGGTGAAAATATTTTAGTGCGTGTTTTTCTCCAGTCTGCTCCATTATATCTCATGCCTACCATTGCGATCTGACTGTTAGGAAAAGGCCTAAACTGACCAGTACTGCGAAATTAGTCCACACAGATGCATTCGATCATATTCAGTTGGCATCTATGTCCCAGTTGCAGGTTGTCTCCATGCAAGTTCTAGAACAAACTATATGAGCTTTGAATTACACCAAACTGTCTTTCACTTTGACATCCATTTTCCACTCATCTTCATTGACATCGCAAGATTACTTTTGGTACTACCATTTCCGGAGCATACTTCGTAAGATTAATTTCGGTTAAATTATGCGTCAATTAATTATTTCTGTTTAATTTTAGATTTATTTCCAAATTATCATTGAATACTGCCGTTTTATGTGTTTAATCTAAGTTTTAATTATATTTCTTAATTTTTCATCATAAATGTAAATCGTGTCCAATTGCTACGTTCATTCAAGTTGCATTAGAAAATTTAATTATCACAATTATAGTGACGTTCTATCACAAGGATATAATCGTAGAGAACATATAAAACGAATTTTATGTTTTAAAAGGTACATTTTGTTTTGTTTAGTATTGATACTGCATGATGGCTTTTTAATAGCACGTTTGTCAATTTAGATTACAAAATTTAATTAATAATAATTGATACTTTCAGATATGGCTTGTCTTAATCGCCTAAAATCAGATATACGCTGTTTGGTCGAAACTTTTCCTCGAGCCCATCGACTTTTTCGTGTTACATCGGCAACTGTCGATGAGATTTCCTGTACTTTTCTTTACAAAGCTGCACAAAAAGAAAAGAAGTATACTATTAACGCCAACATTACAGAGACTTATCCGACGGACCCACCTGTTTGGTTTTCCGATTCTGATGACATTTCTGCATCTGTTCAAGTATTAGCCACCACAAATGGCACTGATAACTATGTATGTATCCTGATTTATCGTTATTTATTTATTATTTATTTACACTTATTTTATCACGTAGATTCTTGGCCAAGTTGTCATTTTAGTAGAACATTTATGTACTCAATTTAATATCCCTCAACCCGAAGCAGAGTTAATCAGACTTCGTGACCAATGGTTAAATCCTTACACCACTTCTTCTATCGTGCTTAATCAGCGACTTAAAAAGACTAGTAACTCCACTTTTGTTCCAAATTCTATCAACCACCTCATGCCAATTGAGAATGGAGAAAATCATGCCTCGTTTTCTTCATCAAATTCCTCGTCCACAAGTTCCATCTCGTCGTTAAATTCATTTAACTCGTCTCATCCAAACCACATTACCTCGGGATCCAAGTCTAATTCTAATCAAATGCCAAAAATCTCTTCGACCACAATCAACTCAAAGGAACATAATCATTCAAGCTTTTCTGAAGCTCCTAGTGAGAATAACAAAAAACCTCGAAGCTCGAAACTTGACTCAAGTGATAGCAACCGAACTAAACCTTCAACTACCAAAAACGAGTCAATGGAAGATGAGGACGAGGACGCTAACGATGATCTGAATTCAGACGATGACATGGAAGACGATGCGGATATTCATATCGAAATGGAAGAGGAGGCTCAGAACAATCAGAAAAACGAAGGAATTAGTAATGAACATCTTGCCACTTTAGAACGAATACGACAAAACCATCGCGATAACTTTCAAGGTGGTTCTGTTTCCTTCTCTATTCAAGCCACGGATCGCTTAATGAAAGAACTACGCGAAGTGTATCTTTGCGATAGTGTAAAGAAAGGTGTCTTTGCTGTTGAACTTGCCAACGACAACTTGTACGAATGGAATGTCCGGCTGATGACGGTCGATCCCGATTCACAGTTACATGCCGATCTACAAATATTGAAAGAGAAAGAAGGTCGAGATTACATTCAGTTAAACGTCATTTTCAAAGACACTTATCCTTTCGAACCCCCATTTATTCGCGTGGTTCATCCCTTTATTAACGGAGGTTATGTGCTTGGTGGAGGAGCTATTTGTATGGAGCTTCTGACTAAACAGGTAACAATCTTGTTGATTGATATCACTTGAATAGTTTTATTTACAATTTTATAAATAGGGCTGGAGCAGTGCTTATTCTATGGAAGCTATCATTCTTCAGATCTCAGCCACCCTTGTCAAAGGTAAAGCTCGTATTTGTTTCAACGGCGGTAGGGTAAGTTTTTAATCGATCGTTAGAGGATTATTAATCGTTTTCTCTTGCTCTCTTAGGGCCAATATAGTCTTGCTCGGGCCCAACAGTCGTTCCGATCGTTGGTACAAATTCATGAAAAGAGTGGTATGTTTATTAAAAATTTAATTGAAATTACAAACTAATTTTTATGTTTTTAGGCTGGTACACTCCACCACAAGGCGATGGTTAATACGAGAATGCCTTACATTATCTTGCCGGCTAAAAATTCCAGCAAAATACAATTGATATTATTAAACTGTGAAAGTTTGTTCAACTATAAACCACATCACCTCCTCTATTTCCTACCGCCACTATTCGATAACATCAATTCATCTCTTCCAATCATTTTGCTTTATTTTACTATTTTTTACTAATTTTCTTTTATCTTACTTTGTTTTGTTTTGTCTTATTAAGTTTGTATTACTTTATTTTATCCCACCAGTTTCACTTCCCCTCGGTTAGAGTTAGTTTATTAATTTGTAACCAGTCATAATAATCTACAGATGTCTGTCAGGTCTCACACACAAGTTGCACCTAACAGCAAAATGCATTTGTGTGAATTCAAATTTATGTACAATTTCAAACGAACTCAAGTTAACCTCGTTGTGTATATATCATTGATCATTGTTCTCATTTCTTCTGAACATTTATGTAAATAAAAGTTTTATTTCAAATCTAACTATATACAGACTAGTTATTATGTGGCTAAAAAGGCAACTTCTTCGGAAGTACTCGTTCAATTTCTGGTTCAGAATCTTGTTCATTTTCGGACGACTTTGTTGATTTTTCTTGGGTCATTTTATTACGTTCTTCGTTTGCCTTGATGTAAACGTGTGGTGGGACAGGTGTCCAACCAGCCAAGCCTAGTCAAATAAACAAGCCATTATAAAGAAAGCTAAAAGTGCATTGCACTAACCAAGCAGTGTTTCCATGCCGACACTAAGTCGCCCACCACGTCCCATCCAGTATGACAACCGACTGAGATCGACCGAAGCCACAATTTCATTTCTTTCGTTTGGAATGGGATCAAGCGATCCAATTACTTCGTCTGGAAGCAAACCAGTTCGTCGTCGAGATGGCATTGCACCGATTTGGTAATATGGACGGTTTTTGCAGCCCATTCGAACCAACTTGATACCAAAGCCACTTTTGTGAGGCCAAACCATGTCAAGAGATGTAGCTGGAGAATAAATCTAAAAATGCAAAATGACAACTATTGCAAGATACTAGAATGCAAACATTCAAATGACTACAACATTGGTGCACTGTACTTCATTGAATCACATGTAGACATAAGAAATAAACGACACCATCGATAGCTCCAGTACTTGATCGATAGTCACCCTGTTCCCTCAGAATTTTCGCAAAATGTATTTGAACCGTTTTGCGAATTCAAAGTTGTTAATTTAATCGCTGGAAGCAACTCCTGTATGTTCGCAAGTTACTTGCACAATGCGACAAATTCGAATTGACAGATAAATGTTTCAATCTTGATGAACATCTGTGGTCAATAAAATATTATTTATTATAATTTGTTGCATTATGTGATTATTCATAATTTTTAATTAATTTGCCGATTTTTATGCATTTAAATTAATTTCATTATAAATTAATTTACTAAAAGATTTATTCTGTAATCCAGAACTTTAAACAAAGACAATATTTTTGTTATAAATTAATTGTTCCCTAGATGGCAGTCACGTTTGTTTTGGTTGCAAAATGCGGAAAATTAAATATATTAAACTGTATTAAATAAAATTTATTCTATGATTTTGTTATTTGGTTCTCTCGTATTTGATTTATTTAAAATTTGGTACTATTTTCGCACATGTAAGGTGCAATTCTGTTCCGATTGAATTGTACGATTCTTGATGGACAGTGGTAATTCTATTTAAGCATTCTCTTTGTGAACGGCCCCTTCAAGCCAAATCACAGCGCACTTTGACCCTGTCCGCTCGTGAACCACTTATTGCCGTATTTTTGACACTTTTCATGACCATTTTGAACAGCTTTCCATCGAATTTATTCATCGGAAGCGATTGCTTGTGTGTTCGCAAAACTTGCAAGTCCATTTCAGCGGTTTTCGCACTAATTGCAGCACATACAGGTTAGTACCTTCATTGCTAGGTTTGACTGTTTGTCAAGAGACTTGCTTTGGTAAGAGATCTGGTCGAATGCTCACTTTTACACTTTTGTCATTGCTACCTTCAATCTACATAGTTACTTTTGTATAGTTGTTTGTGTTATTACTAAATTTTATAAGGATCGCTTTATTTCCAACCAACAACGGCAAATGATTCCATTGGCAATCTGAACTCGCTTGACTCGGGCTTGCTGCACTTTTTTTTAACTAGTTTATCATCACTTTGGTATGGCATCTTAATTTTGTCAAATGTATCATTAACTTTAATCTATCGGGTGACATTTTACATTACCAATTATAATTACATTTGTAACGAGCAAAGTTTGAGTGATTTGCGCGGTAGCGCCCCCTCGTAATCTGAATGCAATTTGCAAGTAGAGTTGTTTCCATCATTATTGAACCATCAAGCAATGGCTGCGGTGCCCTACTCAATCCATCTGTTGACATAAGTTGTTGCAATGGTTCACTTTGCATTCGAACGCAAACTAGACCTGAACTGGGTTCTAGGGACCCAAATCCAATTTGAATTGTCTCGAGATAGTAAAACATTGTTTCTTTAGATTAACATAGGTATCAAGCTATAACTTGTTCATCATGTCATCTAAATCTAGTATATCGTCCAATAAGTCCAATAGCGAAAGTGAATCTTGCTCCATTATTAAAACTGAACCTACGGACATGAACAATCGCATCAAGTCGCCCACTTCAGTTTCCTTTCCCGACACTAATTCTATCGTTGAAATAGTAGAATGTTTGCAACAACGAAAAATGAAGCCAGATGTTGATAAGATTGTCACTTACTTCGAGAAAAATTGGCCTAAAGTCTACAATAGTGACACCAAAATTGTGAACACATTGGTCGATGATTGTTTGGCTCGAGGAATGATTGTTTCAGTGAACAATCAAAACGTGACATCATTTCGTACTCCTTCAAAGATTGGGCGAATGCTCCGTATCACCAAAATTTTGCCATATGATGGAGAGATTCCAAAATCGGTCGTACACGATATAATACGGTCTATTGGTGAAATCGAAATTGCTTCTCCTGAATCAACGGAAGAGGTGTCTTGTGGTATGGGAGTGACCATTGGCCAATTGACCAAATACCTGCATGAAAATTTAAGGTTTCTCAATTATTCCGATGAAGTGATTGAACATAGAGTATTTCCTTTGGCACTAACTTTAAGTAAATATTGTTTGTTCCATTCCTATTTTTTTTCTAACTTTTCGTCTTTTTTTAGATTATCTCGTTAAAATCTCCGATGACCGATATAGTTTGACTGATTCCTATAGGAAAGATCGCAATATTGTTCTTTTGTCCGAGGAAGACAATGTAGCTGAAAATGAGAACGAGGAAGAATTAAATGAATTAGATTCAGGCGAAGAAAAGTCTGAAGAATTTGCTTTAAAACAACCGAACAAAAAGAAATACAGTAAAAGTCCTGAAAAATCGAATAAGTATGATTCCGTTGGTGAAACTTCGTTAGAAGGGTTTAGGCCTGTTACTAGACGAAGACAAAATGACACTTCTATCGACATTGATGACGAAGAAGAATCATCTAAAGAGCGTGACTCCAAAAGTGAATCTATTGACAAAGACTTGGACATCGATGAGCAGGTCGATACTCCAAAATATTCAAGTCCCAATGAAGGTAATCTTATTTTAAATACATCTTTAAACATTATAAAACTAATTCACTTTTTTACTTAGATGCTAAAATTTCAGAACCAAAGGACTCTTCAAATGTTCCTCAAAGAGTTAGCACAAGAAAGGTATGTAATCATTACTGTGTAAACAGTTTTTATTAGACATTTTTTCAGAAATTCAAGAAATCTCTTGGCCCAGATTTTGTCGATACATCCGAACAACTAATGTATTATCTCAAAGAGTCTAACTCCCCCAAATGTTACATCTGCTCTGGCGGTTTTCCAAAGACCAAAACAACTTTTGCCAAGAAGCGATATGCCGCTCCTGACTTGGAACCATCAGATACGAATATGATTTCATGTAACCAATGTGACGTCAAAGGTATTTCCATTCAAGTTCAAATTCTCTTGCAAAGTCTTTCATTTCTTCTTTTTGTTTAGTTCATGTGCTGTGTCTCACTTCTCTCACCGAAAGTGTTGGTCTTAAATATCAATGGCGATGTGGCTCCTGTGGTACCTGTGCCAATTGCAAGCAAAACAAGAAAAAGGTTTAAATTGTTTTTAAGAATTTACGATTTTAATTTTGAGTTATGTTAATTTTAGGACTTTTGTATTGCATGCAAAACGTGCAGGCGAAGTTTTCATACTAATTGTTGTAAAGCTCGAAGAAATATCAATGGTATATTAACTGTGTTTTCTGGTTACATTTGTCATTTATTTTGTTTTCTAGAACCTTCTGACAGTGCTTGGGAATGTGAACGATGTCATAACAGAACGGTTGATAATTCTTCGAAAAATTCAAGCATTCTTTTGAACAAGAATTTTAAGAGCAATCCCATAGTTTCTACCAGTTCTCCATCTTCTTCACAGGTGGACACTTCAAAAAATCGCAATATCTCTCCCAAATCCTCCACGGTAATTTCTTTATAATTACCTATGTGGCTTTATTCTGAATAATTTA
Organism: Rhizoglyphus robini; assembly: GCA_023373905.1. Taxonomy (NCBI): domain Eukaryota; kingdom Metazoa; phylum Arthropoda; class Arachnida; order Sarcoptiformes; family Acaridae; genus Rhizoglyphus; species Rhizoglyphus robini. The sequence continues at coordinate 2,098,376 of JAKIJQ010000001.1, read as the reverse complement.
TTTTAATTCAAGGTCCCAGTTTCAAAATCACTCATAAGCAAAGTTGCGAATCAATCTGTATCTGTGTTAAAGTCGAACACTTCACTATTATCAAAATCAACTTCATCTATGGATTCGCCATCATCATCAAAAAGTTTGCTTATTCCAATTGCAACTGGTCAACAGGCCTCCACCTCCAAAGAAGATGATGACACTGATTCTGAAACTAATCCTAGTACTAAGGAAATTGTCGATGAATTTGTGGAGAAACATATGAATGGCATGAAAGTTGACAAACCAACTGCAGAATTACTGAGCGATCCTGCTGTGCGTGATTTTCTACTTAGAGGACCACACACAAAGAAAAAATTACCCAAAAGTTACTCTATCATGAATAATGTTACTAACGGAAATAAGACCAAATCAGATAGTCAACCAAAAATTTCAGGTATAAGTATATAATTTTATTTTATTTAAAATTCTAATTTATTATCAATTTCAATAGACAATTCCAAACAAGTACATTCGCAAAGCTCGAAAGATGAAGCTATCAAGGAAAAGCACTACTTTAACTTTAAAGATGTGTTTAATCAAAAGTCTTCTGTCGAGATTAAGCAAAACTTCGTTGCTTGGGTCAACTGTGAGCTACTACATTTTGTGTAAGTTGATCAATTGATTGATTGTTTTTTTTTGTGCTTGGGAATATTGAATAATCCACATTTTTAATTTAGCAAATTTGACCCAACTCCACTGTTTTCATTGCACAACAATGTAAATCGTTGGGAACCTAAAGATGTATTTACTTTTCTGTCTGTAATTGGATTCAATGATACAGCTAAAATGCTTCTCGACAACAACGTTGATGGAATTGCTCTTCTTCTTCTGCGACGTGAAGATATACTGGAGCGTTTGTCCCTCAAAATGGGCCCTGCTCTCAAGTTGTACGCTTATCTCTCTCGGCTTCGTCAAAATCTCGATGAAATAGACTGAATTTATTGTTTGTTATTTATGTTACTTTTTAATTGGTCATGTAACATTTTTGCCACGTCCTATTTGATCAACATATGACGAATTGATGAAATATCATTTTATGTTTTTATTATTTGACATTCTATTTTCGAATTTTCTCTCCAAGATGCACTGTATATTATTGCTTGTCACATAAATTGCGTAATAACTCACTCAATAACTCGTAAACTACGTTTGTAAATTTGTCTTGATTAATTTGGCTAAGATGTATCCTCCAATAAATTTCCAGAGGTCGAACCACCGAACTGTTGAGCGTTGCCAAGCCTTGCCTCACTTTTCTGGTCGAACTAAGTTTCGCTTCTGTCTGGTCGTCATTGGAATGCTTAGTTTCTTCTCTTCCGCCAACTTTCTCAACAACCGACTGTACAATAACTCGGTTTCAATTTTCTTCTTGGACAACACTTACTACTTGGTTCACAATATTTTCTTGGCTGCTTTCGCCTTTTCTATGATTCCATTAGCCGATTTCCAGGTGACCCAGTAACAAGTTATACTTTGCACACTGGATAATAATGATTTTTTCTTCCAGGTGTTCGAGTACAATCATTCGTTTTGGAACGTTTTTAAGTTTTTGTCTACTTTTAACTTGTTGGCCGAGACCGAATCAATCTGCCAATTTGTCTATAGCGTTTCCACTAATCTCGATTTGGACACAACCGAAAACATCGAGGCAGTAACATACCTAATTTTACTGGCCATCATTCGGTGGACTTTGTTGGCAATGCTATACTGGAAAGGTTCCAAATTTCTGGATCAAATCCAACAATCTAGACATTTGCCATTGAACTTTTATAAGCCGTTTTGGTGGAGCTCAATGAATTACGTATTCTTCCATTTGATTGGCTTTTGTCTGGTCACTCAATGGGACTACTCTGTCGAGCAAACCCTTCTGGCGGAATTCGTCTTGGCAACTATTTACCTGGCTGTACAGTACTTCTTGGTGCACCGAGGTTCTAAGAAGCGATTGGTCAAGGTCAATCAGAACTAGATCACAATAAAGTGGCACATTAGCCAATTGGCAAGTGCAATCACATTCCAATCATTTGCAATGCTAACAGTGCTAACATGAGCAACAGGCAAAGGTTACCGTTGATATTGGCACTAATTAGTAAGTTTGATTAAACCTTGCACGAGTTAGATCAGATGACTTCAGTTGTGCACACATTGGTGACAATGAGCTAATGTGATGTGATGTGCACATGTTGAGTGTTCATTTAATGGCAACTGTTGTCAGTGTTGTAACCAAAGGAAATGATACGACCACACTATGCTTTGGCCCAATTTGGCAACTCCAACTAGTCACACTGCGACCTCATTGAGCTACGTATGCATTGTCAAGTGTTTGTCTATAAAAGCTATTCTCTCAAGTGTGATTCATACCGAATCGAGTAGTGCTGGAACACTAGTCCTCCTTTGCATATAAACTCAGTCTCGTCCAACCATCGAGTATATCCATTTCTATTCGAGCACGTGCAACCACAATGGCAGCTGTCAAGCTTTTTTCGCTTTTGTTTTTGGTTAGTGTCTTCACCTGGTGCCGGTCTGACAAACTCGATCTCATTCTGGGCAAGCACAACACATACTGTGGCATCAGTTCGATCAGTTTCGACCAGAAAGCCAACTCGACTGCTTCGACAAACGAAACCTTGGTTTTGCGAATTGTCGGTGGCTCTAATGCAGAACGACTGGAATTTCCTTGGCAAATATCGCTAAGAAGATGGAGCCTAAAGGCTAAACGTTGGTACCACACTTGTGGAGGAGCGATCATTGACAATCAATGGATTCTCACTGCGGCTCATTGTACTTTGGGTCAAAATGTCAGTGCGGATCAATTTCGGGTTAGAGTGGGAGAGCATGACTATACCAAAATTGAAGGCGATGAATTCGATGTAAACGTGTCTAAGGTAGTTCACTACTGGTTCAGTTCATCTGTCAACCTCTAACACTTCTATTTAGATACTTGCCCATCCTCGCTTCAATATGATAACCATTGAGCCTGATATCAACCTGATCAAACTGGAACAACCAATTAACTTTGTCAACGGTTCCAAGTTCACACCAATTTGTATTGCCAAAATGGAACTCAACCAGAATTTGACTAGTAATCAATTGTTGCAAAAAAATGGCACCGAGGAGAACAACTCACCGAAAAATTGTTTCTCTTCCGGGTGGGGGAAACTCAAACTTCGTATGTCTCAAATTGACAATTGGTGAATCATTTTTTGACTGAAACATTTCTCTATTTTCTTTGTTAGATGGTGAATTTCCAACTGTTCTCCAAAAAGTGCCCGTAAATTTGATTGACCAGGAACAGTGTAAGGAGGCATACGAAGGAATTGCAGAGGTTACCGACGGAATGATGTGCAGTGGACGAGGTGGGAAAGGTACTTGTGAAGGCGATTCTGGTGGACCACTTCAGTGCTTGGAATATGTTGATGCTGATAACACAAGGCAGCCAAGTGAAATGCGATGGACCTTGCATGGACTTACCTCCTGGGCAGTGGGTTGTGCCGAAGAAAAGTACCCTTCTGTGGCAGCCCGAGTGTCGCGATATCGCAACTGGATTGCTGAAACAATCAACGATAATTCCGACTAGATCATAGATGAAATTCATTAATGCCTTGTACCATTGTCAACAATAATTTTTAATAATAAGATTTATTATTCTCACATAGCTGCACTTAATTACAAATGACAATGAATAAAAGTAAAATGAAAAATCATAAAAATACTTCAATCTGCTAAACTCCTGTTATACATACATTTTAATCATCTATGTATTATCCGATTTTATAGCCAATAACTTCAAGGCAAATGAGCACAGATTGAAATGCAATTAAGCTGAGGTATTTTAATTGTTGGTGGCTCTAGATCGAATGGCATTACACAGGGAAATTATTCCTTGAGATAGTATAAATGATTGGACTAGCCCGACTGAAACGATTATTGCTGTTTGATACCAGAGTTCGACTCATAGTGCTGCAGACATTGCACAAAGAACGATTGTCGCAGTTGTGCTCTTTGCCTTGTTCGTCCATCAAGGAATCGCACTGAAATATCGATTGTCTCTTTTCTTCCAAAGACTTAAGCACCGTCTCATAACTAGGCGGAATTTCACCCGTAGCTTTCTCGTAAGTTGGTGGCGGACGGGAGAAGGCAATCGTCTGAACGATGTCTCGTTGGGAAAGCAACTGGTCCACGTGCACACCGTTGATTGTAGTACGTAGCAAATTATCTTGAATATTTTCACTTTGCATTTTTAATCTTCGGCCACAAATTATGCCTAGAATTATGATCGATATGAATGGAATGGTGAACAAGACCCAGACCACCACTGGAATGCTGTGGAATTCGGAGTCTTCGATCACTACCACTTGTGGAGGAGTTGTGGCTTTGGTGGTGGTCTCTAACGTGGTTGGCGTTGTCGCTAACGTAATGCTCTCTCCTGAAGGCCCAACACTAGCTTCATTTGTATTATCGGGTTTATTTGTGGTGGTGCTCTTCGGTTTGGTGCTTGACATTGGTTCGAGTGTAGCTATTTCCTCGACCAAACCAATTATGCAAATCCTGATGAATTGATCGCATATCACCATGTTGGACAGTTCCGAGTCGATGTGATATCCTTGACAGTCTTCATTGCTTTCACACCGAACTGGCTCGATAACCGTTTTATTCTCTGTCGGGTTGAGTACCGAAGTAGGCATGCCAGTGCTTCCATTGCCCGCAACAAATGGGGTTTCGTGGTCTGGCTGGTAAGTGCTTTCCGGCAAGATTATTATAACATCGTGTTCGATTGCTTCCGTGGCATTCACTTCACACAGACAGAACAATAAACAGTGGCACAAGAGAAACAGAATTAAGTGAGAACGCATTTCGAGTACATTTATGGCACGCAAATAAACTAACTTATTCACTCATTCGAGGTATTTGCTCTCAACAATCGCGATTAGTCCACTGGCACAGTGGTCAATTGGGCAACTAGGCAATGGACTTTAGGTACACTGATGTGGGTGCAATCAGCCAGCCAACTTGGTACAACAAGCCAAACTACGCTCTCAGTTGGGAAAGACTATCTTTAGTATTTAGTGTTACACGGGACGAATATCGATTAGCTGATGGGTTCGAGTGCGATAAATTATGGCCACTTGGCGAGAAGTATTTATGGTAGGGGTGGGGGACTCGGTTCCCACTGGCGAGAGCAATGAGCGATTTATGGTTCTGTCGGGCTTGGGTAGTCTCTCGCACTTGTGCGAGCCAAGTGTCAGAGTGTGCAAGTAGTGGACGCACAGATGACACACCTGACAAAGCTCGATTGGATCGATCGCTGTGGCGAGCACAAAGTGGTGCAATGTGACTGGATAAGCTTGGCGCCACTTTGCACCTCTCTTCACCTGTCAGATGATACTCTTCTGATTCTCGATAAAACTCTCCAGCAGATCAGTGTTTCGACTCAAAGCTGATGGCGAACCTCTCATAATGGTGCGAATGACTCGGCGCGTGTTGCCGCTCGGCGTTTGGTACGGTCAGTGACGGACTGGTGATTTCCCTGTTGCGCAATCAGGCTAGGACAAAGATTAGCTCAAAGTGCCATTGACTTTGAAGTGGGTCGATAGGAAGGCTTAGTTGTACGGCGCGGTGCACGAGACAAAAGGAATTTACTTCCAGTCACTTGATCTTGTCGAGGCAAGTGGGACATGCAAACCGGGGAGAGTTTAGTTGGTGGTATATTGTTCAGCTCAGGTTTGGCAAAAGGCAGACACTAACACAGTGCGATCGTTTTATACAGCCGAGATGACCACTACTTGGTGATAACATCATCGATCCATCCACTATCTTAATTATGCTGCTGTCGGTGTTTCTCTGTTGCGTTGAACCTTGTTACCGATTGGCAGGTGGATGAGGCAATAAAGTGCGCTTCACTGTTCGTCACACTACCAACACAGACATGTGGCGCAGTGAGACACGATCTATCTGGTTTGGTCTGCTCCCATATTAATCTGCTGATCCAGTCCCACAGCGCACCAACCTTACCACCAATTTTACAAACTTCAAAAACTTACGTTTGGTCAGTGTCCTACTCTGAACCATGGCCTAGCACATCTAGGAACTTTGACTTGCGTATAAAAACGGTCCAGTATACACGTTGTCTCACATTCCGTCGGCAGCAGCACTAAGTAGATGTACGTGTGTTGGGTCACCAAGGCAGCTAATTTACAACTGTCTCGTTACTCCATTGCGGCATTACTCTTAAGCAATTATCGGGCTACTTTAGTGTACCATTCATCTCCAACTAACTTCATACGCCTTATTGCCGATGACAAAGTAATGCTCGTTCCATCTTCACTCCACCAAAGGCGATTGTTGTTTTCCCTTTCTGGTTCACGGGACACTTTCTAATTAACAATGCTTTTGAATAACTCTCAGTGAATGGACAATTTGGATGCACCCTGATAAAACATTTGCTGAACCTGATCACAGGGCAACCTTGCAGTCTAGCCATTGCTATTTAATATGATCTATGGCAAATACTATTTCGTTTTACCAGATACTTGGTACCCATCAACCAACAACCTTTGTTCACGGTCCGCCCTTGTGGAAAGCTTCTACTAATTGACCAAATCAGATCTTTGAACCCGACTAAGTGGAAGCTAGTGGAAAGGCAGGCAAACCATTCATTCGATTGTCATTATATTGCTTTGCATAGCAACCACTTATTAGACCTACAGGCCATCATGTGCTCACTAGGCAGTTGAATAATAATAATAATCGCTTTGTGATCACATTACAATTTCTTATTTCAATTGTGCCTGCACATGTGTACAGGCAATGGCTCACTGTAGCGAGACACTCGGCCAAATATTGACAAACGGTGAAGGGACTTTGATTGACAGGCCAATGAATAGATTTGCAGTGTACACTGACCAATTCCGGCCATGAGTGGTCACTGCTCGGGCAACCGACCACTTGGACACTTCCATTCAATTAACTGCATGGAAATAACAGGCCAACTTGCAACAGGCCTTACTCGCCCTTATCTAGACTTCATCAAAGCCGCTTCGACAACTGTTTCTTGAGAAACATTAAAATTGTCTCTAATTGAGAGACGAGTAAAACAACGCGTCTAATGGCAACCCTCACGTAACACTGATAACTCAATCAATTGTGTTCACTCCTCCGCTAAGCAAATTAGGCTAAATAAAATAGCTTCCGATAGAAGAAGAATAAACACAAGATAACAATAAAAAAATATATTGAGGTACATCATTTAGACATTGATCCAGCATGGAAACCAGAGATGGTAATTGTTGACACGATCATATATGACTAGTCTTAAGTTACGCCGTTGGCGTGAAGTCGGAGCGGCGGTATCGCGAACACATTTCCTTATCAGTTTAGTCATCGACGAGCCATCAAAGTGCAGATGACATAAAATTTTCAGAGCGATAGCCGTAATCCATGTACACCATGTCATCACTTTATTGATGCAATGTTTTGAACAGATACAGCCGCAGTATGGAATTTAGTCCAAGGAAGACGCAATCACACCCACTATGAGAATCACAGCACTCCTCTGTGGGTGTGTCTGTCACTGCGCATCCTCATTGCGCACAGCGGGCGTGCTGCTTGGCGTGTGTGCTTATCAGTTTTGCACAGCCACTGTGGACACTCAGTCCTTACACATTTCTATACAAAATTTGATTTATTTTTTGAAAAATCGCTGCTCCATTGACCTTTGACTTTTATGGGCACTTGCACATCTTCACCCCTACCAGAACATTGTGTAAAATTTTCAGACCGATCCATTGAACGGTTATAGCCGAAACCGTCTACACAAGCCTTTTCCAATTGAGTCAACGCAGAGTCGTCACTCCACTTACTCGCTCGCTTCGCTCGCTCGACGTTCCGCTCCGACAATTAAATTGTTGTGCGATGCGATTTAAGTCAATCATTTGACAAATACTGAATAGCACTTACTTGTTAGGAATGTTCATTAAAAATGGAGAACAGTCTTGTTGCAAACTATAGTATACTGCCACAAAGTTGGTCAATACAATGCACAATGAAATGATTGCGTCTTTGTTCGCCAGATGGCAATAATGTCTCCACAAGCAGTGGCTCACTCAATATGTAATACTTAAAACGACTGGTCGAGGCTGACACTCCAATGATCGTTTGTTTTGATCGGCCGAATGGCAAACTTAAATCCTTTACACGTGACTCCCGTTGTTTAAACTCACAATTAAATTATGACAATACTTTTGTTATCTAAACATATAATTCATTTTGCTTTCTTTAGATAACTTTGCCAAAACCAAAATACTAGCAAACTAATTTCAAGTTTGCAATTGAACTATTAGGCGCACCTTCAAACTGTTGCTACAACACTGTGCTGGAATACTTTTGTTTCGTCACTCAAATTGATTTACTCAATTTATCATAAGAATTAAGTCCATATACTAATCTGGTGAAAATAAAACAAGTCCACCGGTAAGTGTTTTTTCTCTTATTCCACATTTGTGTCAGACTCAGAAAATTGGCACTCAGTTCAATTCGGTTGAACTATATCGAGTTTGGCACGACATTTTTATTTTAATGTTTTTGCATCGTATTGATGTTTTTGCTCATTAATTGATGATTAGATTGTGATTATTTGTTCCAATTATCTTAAATTCTTTATAAATACTCGCTTGCTTCAAATTGCCCGTTTGTGTTTATCTTGTTTTGATCAACATTCCAACAAACATCTCCCCGTTTGTGATTTTGTAATAATTGGCCCAACTTTGTCTTTGTTTTCTTAGTAATTGAATTTTTAGTAGAAATCAAATTTTATTAGTTTTGTTATTTTCTCAGAATTATTCTGTGCCTTTATTTTTATTTTAATGCGTTGTAGATGGCTGTAGATGGTTTCATTTATACGTTATCGATTTCAATTGCCTTAATTGACTTGCATTTTTCTACGTCGATTGCATCGAGCACACACATTTTCCTGATTCGGTCGTCTTTTCTATTAATGGAAACATTTTCAATTAGTACAGACGTTTGACAATGTTGTGAGTGGATTTTCTCAGTACTTTATTTTAAATTGATAATTTTCATTGAATGTAAAAGCGTCTATTCTCGTTGGGGGCATTCTTGTATGCACCAATTAATTAATTTTGCTATCATTCATTTTGTTCTTATTCATTCTCTTCGCTTCCTTTTGGTAGAGAATTGCGAAATTTCTTTGAAAGAGAACTGACAGTGTTGGGGATGATATTGAATAAGCCATTCATATGGAATCATAGTCCTATACATTGGCCTAGAATGCTTTTATCAAAGGCAATATTAACCAATAATAAATTAAAGGCTATTTTTTGCTTACCGTATATCATGATATTTATTTATTTATTAATAATTGGTTGCACATTCGACGAGTTGACATTTGGCAATATCGATGTGTTGGAAACATATTGAACTATTTGCTCTGAGTGCAATGTAATCACTTGCTGATATATTCATAGCCTGCACAATTTGCTATATGTGCCTGTTAGCTTTTTGGTTGTCGTCAACTTGTCCCCTGGATCGAGTTGTGTTTGCAATATTTCTTGCTTTCGATGCAAATCACCATTGGACACTTGACTTGCTCGGCACAGTACCGTTTACTAGTTGACTTGGATGAAGCAGCAGGCATCGGCACACGTTTCGTTCACTGTTACTGACAGCTCCACTCGGCGTCATTGGTCACTGGTCTCCATGATATTGCCTTTGGACGTGTTTTCCGCATTTGTCAGCCAACCATTTAGTGCACACATTAATTCTCGTTTGCAGTCATCAGATTTTGGCTTGATTTGCACCGAATGGTCCATCGCTGCTAAATTGGGCACCGAGCACATTTTGTGGGGTAATTACCAGGCTTGTCCAGTGACACGGTGTCTTGCACCTTGCCGAGCAAAATTTTCCAGCCACCACATAGACATGCATGGAAACAGTGAATCCGTTCATTTACACCAGACACAAGCCATTCGGGATAGGTGTCCCTTTATGACTTCTCTCTTCGCTCCACCAGTCTTTTAAAACCAATTGGTTGTGATGGAAATTTTGGTTCTCATTTTTATTGTCACTGTGCTTAGATTTATTATTGGCCGTGGCAATAAACATTGGATTCGCTACAAATTGGCCTTACCTGCCAGAACTAATCAATCCAATTGGATAGTGCACTGAGCGTTGTTCGTGGTTTTTCTTACCAAATTGATTTACCTTGGCCCAATTTGGTCTTGTGTCACTTTAAATCGCAATGAAACTTTAATTACAGTGATTCGATGGATGCTTTTCCGGAAATGTATTGCCTTACACCACACTCCATCAGTGATCACGGTCGGCTAGTCTCTTTCCCTGTGGAGTCTACTCAGTGACTTTAAATTTTGTAACTTGAAATGCTGCAATATCGCGAATAATTGAAGCGCGAAATGTTCAATTTTTTGTTTTGAACCCAATGAAACTGTGTTAAGGCTCGATTGGACACAACTCGAGATCATTCTAGGCCTGACTCATTCGAGCCAAATCTATTGACTGCCTCTTGGTGAATTTTGATTTGCCTTTTCATTAATTAACTTATCTTGTGGACTGTATAATTTGATAACAGCAACCGAACACAAGCAAACTGATCTAAATGAACAATTTCTTTTCTTATTGCCTGCCACTTGAGTTTTGATTTTCAACTTTCAAATGATCGATCCAATTTAGCCCACAGCCATGAGGACAAATACGAGTTCCAATATATATTTGCATTACATGCGGAATGTACTCGGAGTGGTACAGTTGAGTTAAGACGCACAAAGACACAAATTGAATTTTAATACTTGGGATGTGCGAACGAACTAAAAGGAGCGATGTTTATCTTTAAATTAATTAGTGAACCTCAATTGGAAGTGTCGTCGGAACAATCAAGCAGACAGCAGCAGCAGGCTGACACACCGAGGGGTGACACGTTGGTATGTGTGCAAACAGTGCCATATAGTGAGTGGTCTGTTGAATGAATCAATTATTGGTGCGTGCAGGCCCAATTGAATTGTGCTCTAGTGTCTACAGTCATCCTGAGTTCGGCTGGCTCGTCATCAATTGGCCTCACTCGAGTCTGGCCGGGTTGGCCAGTGGGGCAAGCTGTTCTCCTCTGGATGGCCTAGTTCATTCTCACACCGATTCTTCGTCATTTCGCTTAATTCAAATATTCTTAGGATTAATTTCTATTGGTGCTATGTTGGTTATGTTTCGCACACCAGAGTCACACTTTCACTGGCTTGATTTACCTCCTGTGGCGGGAAGTGCTTTTTGCCTTAGCACCCGGTTCGATCCATTGGAGCCACTTTTCTTTCCGGCCAGCACTTGCTATTGGTATGATCGATTCTGGTAGGACTGTACGACTCCTCAGGACTGGCGCACTCGAGAATCGATTGTGATGGCATTTGCGCTGGTGGCATTACAAATTGAATAGCCTCATTTGGTAATAAATTAATCTAGCCAATCTGCGAAAGACACTGGCAATATCGATTGTAAAGTATCTTGTTGGTGCTTTGCGCCATGCTGTGTTGCATTTGGCTCGACCACTTGCAAGTGACCAAGTTTGGTCTCGCTGGTCTTGCTCAGCACTTCTGCCTCAATCTAATGGCGCACGACATTAGACATCCATTTATTATTGTCTCTATCTATGAATGATCCATAAATTATAGGACGAACAACGATAACAACACGACCATGGTCGCATTCGACATGACGATTAATGGACCGACCATAGGACGTGTGTCAGTAGGCGAATTGGTTTATCCATGTGGACAGTCGACACCGATGTGACCTGTGCCCACTGGTGACCAGTCATGAGAGTGCACTGTGTTCGGTGCGTGTCAGGGGTGATCGTGTATCGGGAAATTGCCTTGCAAGCAAATGACAGTGAAATGGTCCGTTTGTTTACAAATGGCTCATCTTGATGTGCTTGTGGGCTAATGTCTTTCCGGACTTATGAGCTCGAATTGTTTGGTTTCGGTCTTGTATTGTGCCCACTAGCGGGCTGACATTTGAAAATGCACTTGACACGAGCTGCACCAAACCTCCTACTCGAGTTTGCTTCTTCATTAACTCTTTCTCGCTTTGTCCCATAATTGCCATTTGACTGCTCGAATTTTTCTGGTGCTGGGCCATATTGAGGCACTCGGTTGGTTATATGCATTGTTCACTGTGGTGCTCTATATGGCACAATAATTACACCCAATGGATGCTGTCAACAATGAATGGTATATTGATGCCTCCGTGACCAGACAGCGATGCGGATGTTTGTGTCAGCATGTCGCACAGGAAGTTGCCTGTGTAATTTAATTGCAATACTACGTATGTGAATGTCCCGATGCGCCGATCGATCTAGTGCGTGATCGAAAGTTGGTTCCGGTCGACGTCGCTCGGACAAAGCGAATATATTCCTGTTGAATGTCACTCTCCAGACTGGATAGTCGTTTTTCCGTAACGTTGGACTGAATGGCAAAAATAAATTTTGCCGTTTGTCAAAAATTTGCGTCATTGTGACCTCGAATCTGTAATGTCCAAGTGCATCAACTATTGATGTATCGCTGGAACCTTTGCTTGGCTCACTTTTTGATGCACTTTGGACTTGATCTAAGCGAATTTGCAACTGATTAATGTGATTGATTTCCACTTGTATGGGTTCTTATTACTCTTAGGTTCATACATTGCGCACACAACTTAAAGGTAAACTCAAGCCAAACTCGACCAAGTGCAATTGTGGCCTAGTCCACTGGATTGTGCCGGCCAGTGGGCTTGTGCGCAGTGAAAGCCGTAACCATATCCGTGACAAGCACATTCAATAAGATGATCGGAGTTTTGTGAAGGGTGGTCGGGCGCGTGCTATCACTGCCAATGGCTGGGATAGTTCCATGCCACTCGGTTTGACGGTCGTGGAGCAGTTGGCAAAACACGCGCACTGACACTGGGAGCACATTCGAGTTGGGCGTGTGGCTCGAGTTGCATTCGAATGTATCGGCAATGGTCTCCCTGCCGTCTGCACATGCTGCCCGCACCGTCTCACATGGCATTCGCACTCGGCCGTGTTCCACAGGCTCACTCTGCTGCACGTTCACTCCATGATCAGAATCGCAGCAGTGTTCATCAGTTCAACCCAGCCTAGCAGCCTAGCGTTACTCTCTCGCCGTCGATCTGGCCGAAACAAACTTTTCTCCTGTTCCTTTTTGGCTCGGTTTGTTCTGCTGGCGATCTCACTTTGAAACCCTTCACTGTGCCAGTCTCGTCACTGAATGGATCTATTTTGGGAAGACAATGCCGCCGACTGCACACCATCCTCACAGTGTTTCATCGTTCCACTGTTTATCTCTCGAGTGTGTCGGACAGTCTGGTAGTGCCGGCTTGTGCGGCCCTTGCTGTCACAACTTGTGACCGACTAATGTCCGATTGAGTGAATTTGCTCTGTCCACACCGAATCATCGGACCGAACATTGACCAAGTGCTGTGTCTTGTTATGTTACCCTTTTCTTGAATATAAGCTTGAGTAAATTGAGAAAATGCAACTACAGTCAAGTCCATTGTGTGTTTAGATCAATGGTGACTGTCAGTCTCACTCTGTGAAACATTTCATCTGAATCTAATAGTATACAATAGTGGGACGGACTGAACATTGCTGGTTGCTGAGTGTCATCGCTTAATTGACGTCAATTGGCAGCATCGCCAATTTACTGAATCTCTGATTGTGATTTACTTACTTTTGCATGTTTTAAATTTATTCTTACTGGTTTGGGAAATCGATCGTCATATCACCGAATGTTCACCATGAGAACATGTGACAGTGTTTGTGTTGTGCATTTGGCTCGGCTCGATTAGTGAACAGATCAGCACCAAGGCACACTTTCAAATGTTAGTGTCCGCAGATCTGCGAAAATAGCACAAATCGACCATCTGATGACGCCTTCGTACTGAGGCCTTCTACCCACCTATCCAGCACACGACACTGCATTAGTGGAATCAATTAATCTGTGATTATTGCCCTAATTGGCTAATAATAAACCTTGGCTGTGTGTATTTGTGTTGTCGCATGGCCATACTCACTCGGTCAATTGTTCCCAATTTGTCCCAATCGGAGCTTGTCCACTTGGTTTTGAACCATCAGCACCTCCAATCAGCTCTCCACCTTTGCTAACAACTGAGCAAACCACACGTTCGTTCGCTTGGCTCAAAGCGTTCCACCAGACGCTTTTCGCCTGTTTGGAGTGATTATCGATTTGGATCACGTACGTAGCTCACCATACATCGAAACAGTGGCACCACTTGGGTTAACCTTTCTCGTGTTATCGCCGTGTTTTATGGCTCGATTTATGTTCCTTGGAAGCAAACATTTCGCGGATGAAGTTGCTTGTGTCAGCGAGCATTGCAATTATAACACAACCACACTGGCCACTAATTGAATTAAGCTTCATTTATAGTTTGTACATTGTTGATCAGTTCGGCGTGGCTTACCTGCAGCCTTACAATTCGACTTGCATGCACAACATTGTTTCTGACTGGCACAAGTGTTTCCATTGGAAAGCTCCTGGGACTGTTCAATTTGCGATGGTCTCTTTGGCCAACATGTCTCCACACTTAGTGAACTTGTGCAATTTTGTATACTAGCTTGTACTACACTACACTACTAATCCACAGTCTGTCTCAAACCTTAAGTCAGCGTGGTCGTTCGCTTGGGTGTTGATCGCTATTTGGTGTTGGCACTAGATTAGAATCGATTTTGAATTAGGGTTAATTGCGCGGCCCGTTGCGTCACACTTGATCGGGTGCAAGAATGGCACCACTCGGTTTATATTTCGGTGCGATACATTTGGTATGGTAATTTAAAGTGACAAGGTGAACTTTGGTTGTGCAATAAAGTACAAACACTGGCAGTCCTGTTTTGCTTGGCGCACATTCTTGCTCTTGGCGACATCACAAGGCTATCATTACTGCCATTAGGCCTGTATCTGAATCGGCCAAATTAAATCAGCGTCTCTCTCGCTGGTGTTGTCTGCTCCTCTGCCCTGCATCTGGCCATGCTGGTTGGCCTTTATACTGTTTGATATCATTTAATTGGAATTTAATTTTAAAATCATAATAAATCACTATTAATGTCATTTGCTACAGCTAGCATATTTGCATTTTGTGCCCTCACCTAGTAACACATTGCAGCCCTGTACCCAAATTGATTTGGTTCTGCTTGCTCGACTGAAGTGTTGCTATTGCACTATTCTCTACAACCAACTCCACTACCCTCGGTTGTGTTGGCAATTTTAGGTCTTTCTGGCCAAATAAGCGAAACTCAATTAGCCAAATTGAGGAAAATATATTGAATTGAATCGTCGATTGGAATAATTGAATTTGTACGTTTGAAGTGGGGCAATTTGCACTGGGAAAATTGACTAGTGAAACTGACTGACACTCTATTTTGGTCTAATTGATCAACTGTTTTCATCACACGAAACTTGTTGCCAATTTTGTTTATTGCTTTACTTTCATTTACACTGCATTTTATTACGTTTGAATATTTTGTTCATTCGCTCTCACATTAAAGCACTTGCACATGAACTATGCAAATGTGCCATTGCAGCGCTCTATTGGAGGCCTTGTGACCAGATGCAACATTCCATTCGGTTATGCACAGCACTTGCTTGTGTATGTTCGACATTAATTGCGAACCTTCTTGCTCGAATTACCAATTGCTCTCACTGCCTCGATTGTCCTTTGATTGCGATTCTGTTGCTTGTGCAGAATTAATGCGGCATTACTCCTGGCACCGAACAGTGCTTGCTCTCCACCCGACCGATCGCAATTAGTCTTGCTCGGTAAGCGGACCTTTGTGCTATCCACAGTACCAGGCGAGTGAGGTCATTAATTTGAATCCATTGCCCGATTGATCGCACCTGTAATTTTATTTATTGCCTTGGCTCGGCTTGGCTCGGCTCTGTTCGAGTGCACCAATCGATTATGTGTAACCGTGCTCGGGTCTAGTCTATTTATGGCAGTGCTCGTTAGTTCACTTTGCTTGTTCACTCTTTGCTCTCTTCTAATGGCACATCTCCATTGATAACAATACTGAAAAGATGTGTTTCTCGGCAAAGCACAAAGTTGTCCTGCCAATTGTCGATTGTTGGCTGCAATTTATTATATTTGGCGTGCACTGGCACACAACACTCGACTGACTGTGGTACTCACCATTTGACTGTGCACTATTGACTTAGTTTGTTTCGGTATCATATGCAGACTGTTTGTTTAGTATTCTGAGGTGGCATTGCCTAATCGATTTGTAATTGCATTAATTCCGTCTTGCAATTTATATTTGTTTCTAATGCAACTGTCTTGAGTGTCGACTTGAGTTAAGCTAACATCTTCAAGTAACTTTGCCATCGAGTGCAGTTACTAACTCTATGGGCTCTCACCAGCCATTCTTAGGACTATTTATCACCTCTGTGGCCAATTTGCAAAACCCAAATGGTCTTTAAACTTAAACTTTAAAGTTTGCCAACCTTGGAGTGCCTGTGCAGAAGTTGTCGAGTAGTGCCACTGGCAGTGCAGTCCTAATTGATCGATTACGAGCGAAGCTCTATTTGCTGGCCGTGAGTCGTATTGAGACTTCACTGAGTATTTGCACCGATCGGTCGATTAGCGCCGAGTGTACAAGGCTCACTTATTCAGCGGACAATTTGGAAAGTGTTCGTTTCTTTTTGTTCATTTCCATCTGTATTTGCTCCTCTTTGTTTCAAATCGTACTCGAGCCTGAGACATACAAACCGAAAGAGCTTAGTGTTGAAGCTTTGGACAGAGAAGTGTGCGATTATGATCGGATCGTAGATCAATCACATCCTCAATGATTAACATGCTCAATGATGTGCCGGCTGTGTTTGCTCTTGTTTGCGATAGGCTCGAGTGTGTTGACAGACTCGATCGAATCAAATATGCACTTGATTGAGACAATCTACTGGGCCATTGTTTTGTGTCATGTCACTTTGCTGCAATGCTCTACACAGCTGTGTACATTCAGCTGCTTACTATTGTCCATGCATACAATTTTGTTTTGAACATTTTAAAATTGATAATTCTTCAATTTAATTTAGTTTATACAGAGGAATTGATTTAGTGTGCCTTTGGTGGGCTGCATTTGTGGCTCAAAGCAACACAATCGTGGATTGCGATATTGGATCTGTTTGTTTGTGCTTGAGTGAATGGGCCCATTGTGGTCACTGTAAGCACAAGGCCATTCGTCAATCATCGACCAATTTGATATGCCAAGTAGAAAGTGACTTCACTGGACGAATGGTGCAAAGACTCGGTCTGTCCTCTGTAAGTCGAACCCTAATGATGCCTATTTGGATAATTGACACCGCTGGTGGTGTCCTATTACTGCTACCTATTGCAATCTCAGAAGGCCAGTTTAGCCTAACCAATGGACTATTGGCAAGCTCGATCATGTGTGTTGTGAAGTCGTGCGGTGGCATTTGGGTGCAATTGAACAGTTTGATGTGCCACTGCCAACGTGTGATGCATTGTGATGCAAATGGATGGCCTCCATTGTGCACTGTGGGCCACTACCTTGGGGAATTTGGTGTGACTCGGCGATGAGGTTCTGGTCATTCTGCGCCGATCGATGCACATCACAACACAACACGACATGACAAGTTTGCCATAACTTTACTGGCACTTGTGCCCTATTAATAGACCACTCACTCACTCACTCTGTGATTCAGTTATTTTCACGTCTGGCAGGCACCCGCACCACGGAATGTTTGCATTGTAAACTGTCAGTGTTTTGTCATGGAACCAATTCAACTCTACACTGTGGTTCAATAATTCAATAATTAAATTGCTCACAGACGCAACCAATTTAGCCAATGCAAATTGCCAGTGGTCGGGTGGCACGTCGTTGTCAAGTTCATGTCCCCGATCGAAGTCGTCAAGCCTGCTGTTGCTTGAGATGCAATGGAGAAATGAATTGTGCCAATTGCAATTGCCAGTGAGACAGTATCTCACACTCGCCAATGTTCTGTGCTCACGCCAAATTGAAAATGCTACGAGTGGTGATATTTGTTGTTTGCTGGTACATTCACAGCCACTGCCACACGACATCCCCTCCTCTCTCTCTCTCTCTCTCTCTCTCTCCCTCTCACTCAGACCATTAACAATCATTGTCGGAACCTGCCAGTTTCAGTTTACTTTGCGTTGGTGTTTGGTCGTGTCTTGTTATGTTTTGTCCTCTCTGGTTAGTTCCAACACCACTTGGCGTTGTCGCACAATTTGGCACACTTGCCTCATGAAAGTTGAGCGTGGAATACACTGTGCACTAGATCATAGAGTGGGTGGCATACTGACCGAATTAACAGGGACCCAACTAATTTCCTTGAAACTTTTCCGTCCTCAAAGTATTTGTGTCTTCAGACTCTTTGTTATTCAGTATCAGTTGAACAACTTATAGGCCTTTTTTGAGAAGTATTCTTAGCTCGGGCACCACTCATTTTGCTCAGATTTCAATGAAGGCACAACGATGCTTCGCACTCGTATAACACCGCTACCGAACAGCTTTGTCATTTAGGATATTAAACGTGTCTTATCTGGCTGGGGTTTTTGGCTTGGGGTTAGTCGTACAAATTGATAACTCGTCATTGGTTTCTGTGAAATCAAATGTGCCACTTTACAATGAAACAAGTATGCTAATTTGAATGCAAACTGTGCGTGCAAACGAATCGAGATGGCAGTGAGCGAGATTGCTTTGTTTGCCACATGATTGATGGCACATGCTACTGGGCCACTTGAGTGAAACAAATTTACATTTGAAATTGATTCGATTTAGGTTCTAAGCAATTCTGAACAACAACAGACTTTTCTAGCCCATTCGCAACAGATTGGCCATATTGCTTGTGCTTTTGTTGGCAATTAGATTACACTTAAAGAATGGTGCCGAGTTATGTGCCAATGAACCCACTATGTAATCATTCTGCTGCTGCATTAATTCATCTTTTCACTTGGATCATGATTGCAATGACACATGCCAAATGAGTATCTAATTGGATTTGTCAAATTAACGCCGCCAGTCGGACAAATTTAGTCACTAATATTGGATACACTTTCGCAATATCTAACTCACATGACACAGCCTTTGATTGGCTTAAGAGAATTTCACCTGTGAGAGTAATAGGCCAGATTTGTTGTTTAGTCGTTTCTTATCATTTAGGTGCAGCTGTGTTTATTCTCAAGTAAATTGCAATTTGCTGGGCTAAGTCAATTTGTCAGTGTCGAGCAGGATGGTGTTATTTAAATTCTATTTGACGCACTTTGTAATCTAATTGTCGGTTCGTCTCTCAAGATAGAGCCGGAATATAGTTTACCGTGTCCACTGGTCCGACAGATGGCAATTTGAGTGTCAACATCCATTTGGCAGTTGAGACATAAATTCTCCCTCAATGGTACAGTTGTTCTTTAGGCACTGCACTTGGCGGATCGTCTTTATGAAAGAGATCACTTGCAATTATTATCACTGACCATTACGGCGGCATTGCCATTGGCAGTTCACTACCAAGGGAGTTGAATGGGTTAAATATGACTCTACGAGTCAATTAACGATTGTACAATGTGCACTATGGCTTGGCCTAACTCATGCATCCTCTCTAACTCTGGAGATTTGAATTTTTCATGGAGTGAGTGAGTGAATTT
Organism: Rhizoglyphus robini; assembly: GCA_023373905.1. Lineage (NCBI taxonomy): Eukaryota > Metazoa > Arthropoda > Arachnida > Sarcoptiformes > Acaridae > Rhizoglyphus > Rhizoglyphus robini. The sequence goes on along the minus strand of JAKIJQ010000001.1, from coordinate 2,078,648 downwards.
AATAAATTTAAATTTATCAGTAATTAAGCTTACTCTCGACGGACGGCGCTGCCGAGTCGAGTTGACTCAGTTGGGTGGCTCCAATAGTCGTTTGCACAGAGAACTTTCCTGCAGTACATTAGTGTCAGGCGTGATTGGTGCAAAAAGTCAATAGAGTTGCCGATTGTTCAGGGATATATCTAGACTATAGTCTCAATTGACACTTACAAAGCTTGTAATTTCTCTTTAAAGTCACCATTGCCAACACACTTGACTAATTGTTATGACAATTGTCTTCACAGATCGGGATCCGAGCTCGTCAGTCAAGACGGCTTGTATCCTAGGTGGACTTCGTGCCGCTTGGCGTAGCAGTTCCAGTTCCGGTGGCATGTCAGCAGAAGTCAGCTTCACAAAACGTGCGGCCGCTGAATTATCTCGCTGCTTCAATGGAATCTCAGTCTCGCGACAGTCCTCTTCTTCCACTTCTTCCTCCTCCTCCACCTCCAGCAGTCAATCGTCAAAGCAGACCATCACACCTGCCTCCAACACCAGTGCGACACTACCAAATTCAAGTACAAAGACAGGAACAACTGCTGGAGAGAATCCATCAGCGGTTTCCGGAGATCCAACGACAGTTCAATGCAATTCAGCTGAGCTTTGTGCGGATAATCGACAAACCACCGGAGGCGAGCATCACTCTGGGAATAAAAGTCAAGCCCGACATCAAACACCAAATCAAAGCACCGTTCAATCCGAACTTTTTGCACCAATTCGACCTGGAGGACGGACTGGAGTAGACCAGCACGGAGGAACCATTGGACCGCAATGTACCGAGAATGACCCTGCTCTTGTGATCAACCAGCAACAAGCCAATGGTAGGTGCATCTCTCAATGGCTCGCACTGACATATGTTTCTGCAGGCAAACATCATAGTCACTCGGTGGCTTTGGCAAACACCATCAACCACTTCAATGGTTGCCCGAGTGGATCCATTACCAGCAGAATTAATGCCGCTGACGAAATCGTCAAATTGAATGAGATTCACTTGGCAAGCATGAACCCACAAACGCCCACCAAGCAACGACGTCCATCTCGGAACGGACCTCCACCACCCGCACCTCCTAAGACAACTCGAGCTCGTCGCAAGAACTACTTGCTAAGCCTAAACAAGCCTAGCACTGTAGAGGAACTGTTAATGAGTGTCACTTTTATCAAACGGTTCTTCTCCCATGTGAGCTCTATTGAGCGTTGCACATTAGCCCAGGTAAGTGTTCGCGATGCTCTCTGCTTGCCTTGCTTCTTATGCCAAACTAAATTTTTATTTGAGTTGGCTCTAATTAGATTAGCGTGCACACCAACTTAGCGCCAATTAAGCTAATGACATCTTGACACAGTTGACTCACTAGTGAAGTGAAAAAATTGGGCCCGAACTGGCCAATAGATAAATGGTTAATAATGTATAAATGTAGGTAACGAGCAATGATCGGGATTGCATTTTCATATATTTCATTTATGCACCTAATGGATTGTGCTTGTTGGTCTGGCAGGCTTGTTCACAAATGGTCAAGTTATCGGTTGCATTTGGTAGAAGAATATAGTCACGTTCAAGATTAGCAATATCCAAGTCGAACCCTATCATTACTGCATCCAAGTCGAGCTTATGTACACTTTATCGGATCGGCGGTCAGTTGTCAGTTCGACCTTATTCGCTACAATGCAAAGAAAGAATTGGCGCGCAATTTGATTATGACTCGAAAATAAATTAAAACAGACAGGCAAGCACATGGACACTAATGTGGTTTGTTGCTATGCCGAGATAATGTCTTGCTAATTCAATTTGCCACTGCAACAACACTGCAGCCAGATTGGCTTCTTTCTTCCCTTGCGAGATCAAATCGACTTGGCCTTAGATTAATGTGTGCTAATGTGCTCGGTGATTGCCATTCCGATCGGTGCCAGTGCACTGGAGATTGGCAGCAGCGCAACCAACTGCAAAGGCACCGAGGCATGCATTAACCCTGGCCACTGGTGCTACTGCTCCCTGTCTCTCTCACTTACACAATGCAACGCCGTGAAGTTGACTTTTGTCAAAGTTTGCTTTATTGACATGAGTCTCAACTTGGCTGATTTATTGCCTTGCTGGATGCACTTAGCATTTTGGTTTGAAATTGGTCGCCACTAGGACACTCTGTTTGTTTTTATCCATCAGACTGCGCTAATCGAGAAACAAATGTTCCGACCTAATTGGCAACACAACCCACACCGCTTTACACTCTCTTTATTTGCATTGTCCCCTGCTGCAGTGTGTCATCGGCGAATAGCTTTTAGTTTGATTTTAATAATATTAAATATCGAATTGTGTGTACATCCTCATTGGATCAAATGAATTCATTCGATAGAAACTGTTGATGAATTAGCTTGATTAGCATTTAATTAAATCAAATGAGACTTTGTGACTGGCCGGCGAGACCTACTGTTGTGATACGATCGATTGGTTGTTTGCCTTCAGCGTTTACTTTAAATCCAATGGAAATATTTAATTGCAGTTGCGCTTTGCCATGGCCAAATTAGGCAACCAAATGTCTGTCAATTGATATGAATAATTGGGATTTGTTTTGTGGCTCTATTTATGGTAAATCTATTTCGCCGCTTTCGTAATGATTTTCTCTTGACCGCACTGGCAATTGATTGATTGCAATATGCTCACAGTAGATTCTGCACAGTGGCACTTGTGTGTAAGCTTTCTTTTCACATGACCATCGACCGTTTATACATTAAGGAGTGACTTATTGAGCTAATGAAAGTATTGACCAGGCATATGATGATCTGTCGATGCTGTCCAGGCTTTCAAATTGTGCGCCAATTGATTTTAGATTTTGTTTTCCACTAAAAATTCTGTGGGCGTTAGTGTTAACCACCAGTGGTCGATAACACGACGATTTTAGTTTAGTATTTGACTGTGTCACTGTTATTTGGTTCTATTTCTATATGGGCCATATACTTCAATGCCAAATTAGCCGGGCTTAGCATCGCCCCTAAACAAAGGCAGGAAGAGCAAACAAATTTATAGGCCATTACCGTTACTGGGTGTTTGCTAAATTGCACCTTGGAGAACATTTAGCTTTAAGGGCTCTAATGTTGGCAGAATTATGTTTTATGCACCACATTGGGTCATTTGTGAATTGAATTTGTAATGTACGTATAATCCATTGGCTCTATTGACATATCAATATTTCAGTGCCTAATTCACTCACATTGGTGTGTTTGCACGCATTATTTGATTGCTTTGCTTTGTTTATGGCCTGACCATGTATCTCTCCTTGATTGTTTGCTGTGCGTCCTGTGGCCTGCCAATTGTTGGTGTTCATTTCTAAATTATCCATCTAATGATTGCTTGGCGTCGGCCGATTTGGCCTATGGTCGGGCAGTGATGCGTCGAACAATACAAACCATATGAAGCAATGCACCGAGTCTCTCTGTCCGGGTTAATCTTTGCATCATTGGTCGGTGGTGGAGAGATAAGCGAGTGCAAATGTATTGCCAATGTCCTTCGCACAAATGGCATTCTCGATTTATGATGGGCCAAGTAAAGCTCGCGAGCACTAGCCCAAACTAACACTCGAACAAGTACCACACTAACATGCACTAACCCATTCTGATGTGTTCTGTTTAACTTGGCCAATTCATAATATGCTTTGTTTTCTTTTGTTTTAGATTGCCTTTGAGTGGTTCCCAAACGAGTATTGCTTTGGACCAGCATGTTTGCCCACACTCACCCAACACCCCAAGATACTCGTGGACTATGAGGCCACTAGATTGCCTTCCCCAGTACATTCATCCAGTACTCAGTTATGTGCATGTCCTCTGGACCAACCCTTTCGAACCCAGATTGGTGCAGTCGCATTTGAGTAACAATTTGAGAATCGCGGTCACCAGAGCGTTAATAAAATATAATCATAGACTCTTCCATTGCTGTGCCTCATTTCAATGCGATCACAACTTGATCTGTTCCTCTTTGGTGTATTGTCTGTCTCAATAAAACTTTATTGGCACAATTTGCTCGTGTCAATGTTTGCAACTTAACACTAACATAATTGAATACATTATGAATACATTGAGCAGTCTGTTCATTAGCGTTTTATACTGTGCTTATACTGCCTGCTAGGTCATAAGCTCAAGCCCTTGCTTGTCTGTTTGGTAGAATTGGTTCTGCAAGTATAGTGGCAATGTCATTGGCCACCTGGCAAGTCTAGTACAAATGTGTTAATTTGCATTTGCCATTGTTTCAGGTGTGCAAAACGTGGTGCCATATTCTCTACAGCGATACTCGATTTTGGAACAATTTGACATTCGTGATTTACTACAATCAATTGCGCCTGTCCTCCCCAACAACTGCTACTGAATGCCTCAAGAAAGGACATAATGAAACAGGAAGACGCGCCAGTACTGGCCAATACGGTGCAAGCAGTAAGGCCAATGAAGTAACCAGCAGGACAGGCAGTGTCGCCGCTTCAATTGGCTCTAATCGAATCTCGCCTAATGGCAATTTGAATATTGATGCACAAGCCACCACTCAGTCTGGCCACTCCGAGAACAGTTTCCCTTCGGTGCTGTTGTACTCAACAGAGTCACTGGCCAATTGCCAACTCAATAAGTGGCCATTGCCGTCGATCAATTCGGTCAATAGCAGTCAATTAGATGGGGCCAATGGAAGCGCTTTCTACGCAAAAATGCTGATGATGTCCTTCGCTGAAAGCAATGTCCAGTCCAGTCCATTTTGTACAACTCTGGCCTTGCTCAACACCAACGATTTCCGAACTCGTCTCTACTACAGTCTCAAACTGAGAGGGTTCGATTCGATTCGTCTGCAAGGCGCTACAGATGTAGACATTCTCGAATTTACCACCCAAATTGCTCTTAACGACGGTCTCGAGAAATTTGTGCACGTGTCTATTTGCCATTCACCGATAACTGACAAGGGACTGGAAGTTTTTCTTGCATCTATTGCTCGGTCTTTGCAAACCTTCGAACTGATTGGTGAGTTTAGATATTCTATTATTTATGAATAACAATTTGTTTTGCAGGCTGCAACGAGATATCTGATTCTGGACTATGGACAGGTCTCGTGCCAAACTTGAAGTGTCTCACCATCCAGGATTGCATCAATGTGTCAGACGAGACAGTGGCAGCCATTTGTCAATTGCTTACCTCCTTGAAGACACTTCACATTCAAGTCAGTGCCAATCTGGATTTAATGAGTTTATTGAATTATTATCTTTTGCTGCGCAGGCTTACCACGTGAGCGACTCATCGATGGCATACTTCAGCACCTCTATGCTACGAGACACTTTGCGCACGTTGGTGCTGCAGCACTGCTGGGAGATAACCAACCAAGGAGTGGTCAATCTGGCCCATAGTTTACCGAATCTCAGTTCACTTTCTCTGTCTGGTTGTTCAAAGGTTTGTTTCGGGTAGAGTTGTTCACTTCAGCATTAACATTGCATTCATAGGTCACAGATGAGGCAATTGAAATAATCGCAGAACAGCTTCGAGGTCTACAAACGTTGGACCTGTCTTGGTGTCCTCGAATCAGCGATGCCGCACTCGAATACATCGCGTGTGATTTAGCTGAATCTTTACAAACTTTAGTTTTAGACCGGTGAGTGCCATTTGCCGTTGTGGCAGACCAATTGGTCAATATATTTCATTTGAGTGTTCAATCATTCAATTGCTTGTTTGGCTGAACAAATCTTGTTTTTTGTAGCCAGCCTAGCCGTAGCTTCACTGTACAAGAACATGCATCTCTATGCTTTGAAGAGAGTGCTTTGGTTGTGTTTGTAATTACGCGAATTAATAATTGATTGCTCTTTTGGTGCATCCGGCGACTATTTAATCCCTCTGATTAGAAACTAGTCGGAACCATTCTGCCATTGGAATGGAGGCACATTTTGTTATGCAATCTACTTGCAAATGGAGAGCTTACCACTGTACAGTGAGTAAATACATTCTCATTACCACTCAGTCTGATAGTTTCCCTATGGCGAGCTAACATTTACCGAGACACTTCGCTAAGTCTCAGCCTAAGACCCTGTGCGATGTCCTGGGCACACTTAATTGTCGCCTTCTCTCTGGCGGACTTCACTTTGTGTGCCTCTCTATATTTGCTTAATCAAGTCATTACAGTGATGAATTCCATTAGTTAGGCTCAACTCAAATGTGCTGTTTTATTAATTATTTTTGCATTGCTAATTATTTTTCGTTTTCATTTTCCGACCGAAACACAAGAATATATCCACAACAGACAATTGATTGCTTTATCATTTTCAAACATTTGTCAATCTAATTAGAGCCGGCTAGAGCTATTATTTAGTTAGCTTTCAGTTATGCTCTAGTCGAGAAATGTTTCCTACAAATATTGCTTCCATATTCCAAAATTATAAATTGGTACAAAATTACTATGCAATAGACCTTTCCTTAGTTATTTCAATAATTGCACAAATATTCAAATTGGAAGGCAATTATTTTTGGATATTCTTGCCAAAATAGTTTTGCTTTTAACAGGATTAGCTGCTTCCACTGAGATTCATTTGGAGCGAACACTCACAAGTCAGTGTTATTCCGAATACGAACAAATTTTTCCTATGCGCCAAAATATTTGCCTGGCGGGACACTGTACTGTGCTACGTAGTACTGGAGGGCACTGAACACAACTCACGCATTTGCTAATTTGAATTTTAAATTTGTCCGTCAATTTATTAATCAGCACACGCACAGGCACACACTAGCACAGAAGCGATATGTTCCACGCTATTGTTAGCGGACCGAGTAATGGACAATTAGTGTCAACTATTCTATAGAATCGTCTAGAAATGTTTGGTTGTGCTATGTTATTTCCATTATCGAACATTTTAAGCATAAAATTAATTACCGGTTTAATTGTTTGCCCGTTACAGCTGTGTGCACATCACTGACATCGGTCTCGGTTATATCGCCACGATGGCGCATCTCGAGAATCTGTCCGTACGCTGGTGTCCTCAAGTACGTGATTTTGGTTTGCAAGCGTTGATATCGCTTCGATCTCTACGAACACTTTCCATAGCTGGTAATAGTTGACTATTGGATGATTGACTTGCCTAATAAATAACGATGTACCTCTTTTGCCAGGCTGTTCTCACGTCACCATAACTGGTCTGTCTTTTCTTGTGCGCATGCAACAACTCGAAGAACTTGAACTGACCAACTGTCCCACCGCCACCCGAGATTTAGTTAAATACCTGGCGGATAATCTTCCAAAGTGTTGCGCCATTGTGAGGTGAACTATTTGCGACTCAGTGGGGGTGCTGAACCACGGCCAATTTGGTGTGCTTAACATTGCCTGTCCTCCGCTCGGCCAAGACTTGTTTGGCACAGGTTGAGTGGAATAATAATTGTCAATGATACCTCGGAACGAAGCAAGCTATGTCCTCCACTCGACTGCCATCGAGGGACCAATTCTTCCATTATTTCACACTGGTCTATTTGGCCAGACAAATGCCCACGCACTTTAGTTCTGCCACATTGGTCTGTGTATCATTGAGCATTGAAAATTGTTCCATTGTAGCATTGCACATTATAAACTGCAATTGTCTATTGCAGTTATCAACTGGAAATTCTAATATCAATAAGCCCAATTCTGTAAATTATAATAGTGCCAGTTCATTTCGTTCCTACAAACTACCACAATCTCGACCTACACATTCGGCATCAAACATTCCCATCAGTCCTTTCTTTGAAAATTTCTTTTCCCATTTGGCATTTTAAAATTTTTAGCCATAGAAAGTGATTATTTTGCCTGTGACACTTAACTCTATTCAATGTTCACGTGCAAGGCCAACCATCGTCGATTTAGTTGTTGGGTACACATCTTAACCGACAAAGTAAACCAAAGAGTAGCTTGTGCCTGGTAGAGATGTGTGTCCTGTCAGGTCAACTACTTCATTACAACTTTTCGATCGTTGCACTAATCGAATACGATTAGAAAGGCCCACTGAACTGACTCAGGTGACCATCACCCAAATACCTCACTCCCGCTTACCTCCCAATTCCTACCGTGCAACTGGTCCGTCTTTGTCTGTTACCGTCACTTGTTGCCGAACATGAATCAACTAACTTGTTACCTTCCTTGTTAATTTTTCCTTATCTCTTCTAATCCCTCCTGATGGCCTACTTCCCACTTCGAAACGCATCCCTCAACTGAACACTACAACACAATGCACCCGTCACTCCCACACAGGCGTTGAGTGTTTGTGTTTGGTCACTTGAGAAGATCTAAGCAAGCCAGACTTTGGCTTATTTAGTATTTACTATAATTTACTATAAGTGACCAATTTGCAATTTTGCAGCAAACACAAACATAAAGAGATGAATAGTTAATTGAATCGATTGTGATCGTTCAGTGAACAAAGTCCACTTGTAAACACGCCCACCGAGCACACATCACCTCATTACCAGCATAAGTCACTCGATGATTGTCATTCCATTCTAGTCCCGTTCTTACTTCCCGATCGAGCAATGTTTCGACTATAAACGTGCACCAAGTCCCATGTCGACTGATCATGTCATCCCAGCAACTAATGAACCTATTTTAATAGAAACCAATCAACTATTAATGAATAATAATAAATTTATTTTTTATTAATTATCATAAACGTTGGTCTTTACAGCAACTGGCATTTTGAGCGAGGCAGTCACATGCAGGTTCATGTTTATCCATCAACGGCTAGATTGCTCACACCTACGATCGTATCAACATCACGTGTGTCGCAATGTAAAGTTGTAACTTTTGATGGGCTTATCAGATTGGTAAATCTTCTCGTGGTTTATTAATGTACTCTCAATTAATATTGTAAATGTCAGGTATTTCGTATTTGCCTTAAAGTGTCTTTACTTGATCAGAGGTAATGGGACTTTTTATGATAGTTCGTATTGTGTTTAGGTTTGTTCTGCTCATTATGCAAGCCTACATTGCTCACGTGAACAAAAGCTTCAAGTTTATTTACTCTATTTTTATAAAACCAATCAATTCTTGTAGGCTGCAAGAAAGCTTTACAATTGTAAGCTATATCATGCTATCAATGAAGGGGTGCTGTTTGTAATTTACTTGTGAGACGTACGTGCACCATAGCCGAGTTTGTATTTGTCAAGGAGTTACTATCTTCTTTAGTGTGAATTTTAATAATTTTCGATCATTAGTCAAATGAAATCCGCCATGACAGTGAGCTCAATTACGAGTCTTTGGTCTCCTTTGTCTTTATTTTTGATTATTTCTCTTTTTTGTCTATTCACATTTGCTGTGGCTTACTGAATTGCAACTGAACTCATCGCTAGCTTGTTAAGACAGTGTGAGGGCACAATCACAAAGTTGGAGCATAAAATCGCTATCACCTTCGCATTGGAATTCATCCATTCTCAATTGGTCAGTCTCACCCAGTGAGTCGGGTGTAATGCAAGTTCAGTAGCGTGATTTATCGTTTGTTTTTGCGTTGCCTTTCACAGTGAAACAGTAGGATCAAGCACAAGCATATAAAGCCTATTTCCTTGTGAATGTTGCAAAAAGTGGCACTTTGAACATTTGTGCATTCATCTTGTTTTAATCTGAAACTGTATTTCCATAACAAAAAGTGCCACACGAAACATTAAACTGAATGAGGCGAGCAAACACAGCTACAGCCAGGAAATGAACAGGAGGCGATCGAGTGCAGTCCGTTCGGTCACTCGTTCACTCCTTCCTCCCCCCGGACTCGACTCGATTAATCAATTAATTGGCTCTAATTATGTTTACAAATTCAGCGAAACGGAACCGATTAATGAATGTAAGTTCCACTTGATGACTCGACTCAGGCCAGAAGGCAGTTTGCTTAGTGCTTCTATCAAAGCTTTCATCGCGCATTCTCTCGATGCTTTCAATCGATCTGTCTCGATTCCTCCCTGCAAACGGACACTTGGTTGTTTGCTTTGATTGGCTTAATGACTTTGACTACTTGTAATGCAACTAGTTTTATTCGATAACTTATATGTACAAACTATCATTATGGAGGTGTGTCGGGTTGAGATGTTATCGCCTCGGTTGTCGCTGGATGACTGTCACTGATGAGTGTCGTAATAAATAGTCAATAGGAAGACGTGTCTTGTTACGAGCAATGCCATTTTGTGACTGGAATTGCTCTGAATCCAATTCAGTGCAATCCAATCGAGTGTCTTCTTGTGATTGACATTGGCAGGAGCAATTATCCCGATTGCGATCGTCACCCGGAAGTGGTCCGAGTGTTGGCTTGACCAAGAATCGAGCAGTACAGTTGTCGATGAGGGATGAACACTCGCGATGTGACCAACACGATCGCGAGAACAACGAACCGATTGGCCGACACGACCGACCATTGAATGAGTGATGCGTAGTTGGTGATGCTGCGATGAGGGGCGTGGTCGGTACTGTGCTCATGTCACCTAGCTCAGTATTCGCCACCGATGTCGTCTGTGAGCAATGAGAACGAATAGAAAATGAAGTGATGACCCTTGAGCGACTATTGGGAAGAGTTGAGATGTGCCTCGGCTTTCTAATATCCACCACCATATCCACCACCAGCAAGAGCAATACCGCCTCCCTTACCACCACCATATCCGCCACCGCCGTAACCACCCTTACCACCACCGTATCCGCCACCACCACCATAACCGCCCTTACCGCCGCCATAGCCGCCGCCGCCGCCGCCGGCACCACCGCCGTATCCGCCGCCGTATCCGCCGCCACCGTAGCCTCCTTTTCCGCCACCGCCGCCGCCGGCACCTCCGCCGTAACCGTGGGTTCCCTTGTGCACCAAGGTAAGCACTTCTTCGTGAACTGGCTTGATGGTCTGCACCACCTTTCGGTATGGCTTGATCACTTCGCGGACCTCTTGAACAATTGGTTTGGTCACTTCGTGCACCAATTTGTGTGGTTCATCGTAGGAGTGCGACTTCTGATAGGAACCGCTCATGCCGTAATGCTGTTGTTTCACATAGACTGGGCTTGACTGAGATTGGAAGTTGATGTAGACAGGGGTCATGCCACTGGGCACATCCACATAGGTTGGCTTGGAATATCGGCTGCTATGCACTGGGATCACATCCACTTTGTGGTTCGAGTAGATGGCGGCTTCGATGGAGTGACCATAGCCTCCACCACCACCTCCACCTCCATATCCGCCACCACCGTAGCCTCCTTCACCGCCACCGCCATATCCACCGCCACCACCGCCGCCATAACCCATGGCACTGCACAAAACGACCGTAGTCGAGAGTACGAAAAACTGTAAGGCCACAAAGATTAATAGGAATTAGTTGATTTGAATGGATGACTGGCCATCTCATCGATTGTGGCTCGCTTCTTAATCTATCGATCGATCATAAGACCAACAGTGAACAGATTCCTGTATTGAAGCCTTGACAGGAAGCAAATATGATCGTGATTGATGAGACTGACGATGACACTCGTCATCGACTCTTCAATCACGTTCAGACTTCAGTGGCTCGGGTTGCACTATGAGGACAGTGTTGAGCACTTGTGAGAATACACACTGCCCACACGGCACGATTCTGTTGACTTGTACTCTGAAAAGTCTACGCTGTCACAAGGCAATTAGCTTCGTGAATTAATTGACTCGCAACATGATAATGGAGTGGCACTAATCAACTAATTGCTGCTCGAGTCGTACAATTTATACTTGCTTGGATTATGAAATTCTCAAACTGTAACAATTGGGTTAATATGCTCACTTGCTCACTGTTCAGTGGCTAAATGTACAATTCCTGATTGCACTTGAGAGTTGCGAACGAGGGAATTTCCAAATTGAGAAATTGAATAAATAAGCTATATTTAATTGAACTGGAAAGTAATCGAGCACTGGTAGTTGGCAAGACGAATCAATGATCGGTTGGTGCGGTGACTCACCTTCAACATGTTGGGCACTGAGGAATCAAATCCAATGTATGGGACACTGAGCACACGATTGAATGACTAAATGTGACTGTGTTGGAACACTCGATCAGGTGATTGATGCTGTCTACTGTCGATCGGGCGCACTTTTATACGTTTGCCGGCCACTTTGACTGAGAGAGCCCGCGAACGGTTAGTGAAAGTGAAATTGTAACTCGACCGATTGGCCAGTGAGCCTGCCACAGGTGAGAGAAGAGTGAGAGAGGATCGTACCAGAGAGACGGCACGCTGCACGGCTTGCTTGCTACTTAGTTCAAGGGTCAGGTGTATGAGTGCATGTGAGTGTATGTGGTGTGTGGTGCTATGCTCGGTGCTAATCCAATCCAGGTCCGTCTTGTGCCCTAACCGAGTTAGTCTCTCGAAGCGATGCACGCCACGGACTGCTCACATCGAGTGGCTCTAATTGGTCTAGGAAATCAACAAACTAATGACAGCTGCAAAGCAAGGTGAAGTGAAAGCGGCCATAGAGGAGACTAGTCTACTAGTGGTTTGTCTAATCTACTTTCAATTCGACTGCTTCTCCTCGTTGGATTTATTATATTTTAATTAGATCTCAGCCATTGGCACTGCACACACATACACAGCCACTGCCACTAGTCACTATAGTATACTCACAAACAGTTTGGCTGCACAGTCGCCTTGGTGACATGTTGATTGGACATGAATGAGTGGACATAAATGTGGACGAAACATTACAATCATTAATTGGCTTGCCACACTCGGACTACGGATTCCTTCTATTGTTGTGCAAACACAGGACTAAATATATAATAACGAGAATAATGATTGATTTTACGACTATATGAGCACACTTGTTGTTTTGTATCAAGTTGTCTGGTCAGTTCTTCGATCCGCGATGGCCTTGCCTTGGATTATTGGTCCTTGTCCTCTCAACTCCCGTTCTGTTTTCTTCTCCCTTCACCACTTAAAAGCGCAACAACCTGTGGCCGAGAATTTTTTCTCGCCTAATGACTTGCATTTCTGAGCAATACATTCAGTGTCAGCGTAACACGTGCATTTGGAGGACTCGTTGAAAGAAGTCCCAAGTAACAATCGGTCTTTCCATTTGACCCAGACTCGATCATCGGGGCAACACGTTTTGCCGATTGTCTATAGTTCCTTAATCCACTCGAGCAAGCCCTATTACTTTAATTACGAAATGGCGATCGATTGATCATTTGTCCGAATTACGAGTATTATGACTTGATGTATATTCAAGTTGGCTTAGTACGTAGTGCATATTCACAAGTGATCTATGTAAATTCGTACAATATTTGATGTTTGTTTTATGGCACCGACTGCGTATATGCACTTGGCATTTGTATAGATCATATTCAACTTTTGTCTCAAATTACCTGGAACAGAGGTAATTACCGCATTACCAGTGGTCAATGTATTTATATCTTCCTGCTGAGATATCTTTTCCTATGTGCGGATGGTAATTATCGTAGACTAATCCATTGATTGATTACTCAATTGTAGCAGCATTAGATTTACCACACCGGCACTGCTATTGGGCATCGATTGGCTAGTGACCAAGCAGGTCTATTTACATGTAATGGCTAATTAACGTTTGCATGTTGCACTTTTCTCATCGTATTATTGATCGGCGATTGGTGTTCTCACTCTTTGTGTGCTTGTCGATTCTTGCTCTGGCACGATGAACACTAAATTTAAACTGGATCAAAGTATCACTTGCTCTGCTCTGCAATTGGCAATGTCCTGCCGAGTGAATGTCACTGGCACTTCGAATGGCGTCATCATTTGTGTGACTGGTAATTAATCAAGGTAATGGTATTGCACCGTTTGACATTAGAGTCGTGACTCGTGAGTGCTCTATCAAGTGGTCAGTTGTCCTTTTGTACTGCATCGATAGTTGCACTAGCTAGGCAATGGTCAAGGCACCAGCCTTGTAACAAGTGGCTCGTTTGCCTGTTAGCGAGTTAATTAAAGCCATTAGCAATAATAAATAAATGTCTATTCCAATTAACAATCCCTACTGGCCAGATGGAGATGATCGTTGATGGTTTTGTAGAGTGTTGTGTTCTCGATTACGTGCACTTCACGGCAGGCAGCAATAGACCAGCAAGAGTAGTCCGCATCGATTGTTGTAGAGCACTCGTCCGCAATTGTTATGTCCGCTCGCAATTGTCAGTGTGACCATTTAGTACAGTAATCAATTAACCTTTGCACATTTAATTACTGTCCATTGAGCACTCTTTCGTTTATTCGCAGGTGATCAAAGCAAAACACTGATAAGATCTAATCTACCTGTAAGCGAGCATCGGTGTAGCAGAGAACCGAAATCAATGGTTGTTGGAGCACTGTTTGTAGAGACAATCAATAGGGTTGGGCACGGATGGCTTTACATTTCCTTATCAGTTCAATCGATTCGATTGGTGCTGGCACATTTATTTGAGGGAAATTTTGCATGTCCAAATGTATTTTCATTGGATTAGTCTTTTTTGTCTGTCTGTGAGTTGCGACTCAATTGTGAGCCATCGATTGGAGTGCACTTTCGGCGATCGAGCAAATCAATACCTTATTATTGCCCACTGTAATGCATTATAATGCTTGTTGGTATTGTACTCTAATCGAAAGCTATCTGGTCTAATTCGTTTACTCTTGTTTAACTTTGTTTCTCTTCTTCGTGGTCATTTCCTTGCCGCGCAGTCACAGGCAAGGGTTTCTCCTAGTGTCCAGTTGACACAATTGACAATACATTCGTCCACTCAACATAAACTCCTCCTGTATTGTGCCATTTGGCTGGTTACAAATGAGATCCAATTGATTCGATTTATTCAGTGACTATTTTGCGGCACGAATCACTAAATGGCATCATTGCCTCTGTTTATCCTTGCGGACACAAGTTAACCGTAAATATGCGACCAATTCAAGCCAAATGGCTGCAGTGATCACTCGAGTGTTAGTGGCAGTCCAGAATGAGGATGTCTCGTGTCAGTACGTTTGACTCAGTTGGCAACTTGTCGACTTGTTGCCTTGTCACTTTATTTTGTTGTTTTCCTTCTTTCCGATTGATATCGATTTGATTTAACCGATGCAACAGAAGATGATCAAGTGAACGAGTTGGCCGGACATTTGTTATCGACGAGCCAGTTGCGCTGCTGTTGGTGTGATTGGTGGCCAATTGAGCAAACGTGGTCATTTGGCCATTTAGCCGGTTGGCTAGTTAGTGGTGCTAATGCTCGGCATGATGCAAATGCAAATCGATACTTTGCTCTCGTTGACCACTCACACTTGTCTCCCTCTTGGTTCGATTCAATTTAGCAACTCACACAGAGCAATACACAATCTCGATCGCAACTCGAATCGAATAAAAATCAATCTCAACGATCTCTTTTAGTCTCCTCTGTTCCTGTCTCATTTCGTCGTTGCTAATTTCAAATCTGGCTGTAGGCTTTCCTGTTCGCTTAATCCACTCTGCTTGCATCGACTCGACTTTAGTCCAATTAGTTTCGATTTATGTCAAATATCGAACATTTTGAATAATTAATTGAACTCATTTGATCATTTCATTGCCCAGAAAGGCAATGCTTAGTTCACATTAATTAATTGACTTAATTGCCTTAATTCGGAATATTTGTGAACGATGGAGTGAGACCAGTGAATCAATTTGTCGTGAGTTGTTCTGCTGTGTTGCGAGTTAAGTTAAGACTTCATGTAACATGCTCATTCACAATCAGGTTAGATGTTATTGCGCTCTTTTTAATGTTTGCTTGACTTTGAATGAGTCTCGTTGAAGAGACTCATCCATTGACGGTCAGTAAGTGTGAACCAGTTGTGGACATATTGCACAAGCAGTGAGGCTCAACAAGCAATCGGTTTGTGCGAGCTAATCGATAGCACTTGGCTAAATTGCTGCATTCACCCAGTCGGTCGGTTCAATCAACAAAACATGTAAATGATCTTCCTGTAAGCAAATTTGAGCAGACGATTGCGCGACATGCACAAAATGGTAATCACTCATTGGTTGGGTTGTGTGCGCCAAGTGTTACAGGTGTGCATGTACCTGTGCCGAGAAGTGTTTGAATTTTCCAAATTGTAATTGCCCAGTGTACTGCGGCTCGTGTCTTAGTCACTTTGTTTTTCTGTTTTGCTAACTGTTTCTCGTTAGCCACTTAGAGGTGCTCAGTGGGACTATGTTCATTAGCAAGGATTATGATGGCCATTAGAGAACAATTACAGTGTGGCCAAGACTACTTGTTGTCTGGCTGTGTGGTGGAAAATCACAAATTTACTAACAACTTATTAGCTAATTTAAATCAAATTTGATTCGAACCAGATTGGACTCGCTTTGACAGCCTCAATTGTGACTTGATTGATTGGCACTGCTATCTGTGGTCTTTGTTTGTTGGCCAATTTTTAGTTATTTCGGACTGTTTGATGTCTATTTGCTCCTTTCCGAAGTACATTAATGTAATATTATGGGCAAGGAAATGAGCTTTGAAGAAGACACCTGGCGATATGTTGTGCTCGGTTTTGGTTCATTTCATCACATCACTGTTCTATTAAGACAACCGATTTCTCACTAACTTTACGAGTTCGCAATTAGTTGCTTTACTCGAATAGTTGGGTCAACCGAACTACATAATTGACAATGGCCACCAATTGGTGGCAGACAGGTGACTTTGCTTATCGACTAATTGGTAATGCACACAACCTTATAAAGTTATGCTCAACTTGTTTACTCAAAATGTAACTCAACATACATCCAATTGGTGCACTCGCAATTGTCATTTTACGTTAATTGTCTCGTGCAAATGGTTTCTCTAAACAGGCACGTTCAAAGTTGACTAATTTGAATTTAAAATTTGTGACTGATAATTTGTAATTTGATTATAGCAACGATAACGACAACGCAAGCTAATCATACAAGTAGAAACTTTCTTGGGAGAATGTTTCAGGAATCATTTAAATGTAAATCACTGTGTGTCTTGTGCCCGGGGTCGAGCCTACTCGGACAATTATATGTGGTGAACAGTTAAATAGGGAAACATTGCAAATGCGGTCATTAGTGGTGATCGTTGTGTGAATTGATTACAGTCAATAGATCGATCGAGATAGGCGATTGACTTTCCACTGGTGACGATGCTGTTGCCCCTTGGAAGGTGTCGATCAGGCACAAGGCTAGCCAAAGGAAATTCAACTTACTCAACGACACACAAAGAAGAAGTCCGCAATTAGTGTGCGATCAAGTGATAGAGGCTAATTTGATTAGTGTGGCCAATTGTGGACATTATCACTCGGCGCCAATTGCCACCAATCGATGCTTTGATTGTGCTCCGGTCGGTCTTGCCAGTCCGAACCGATAAACAGTGCGGTAA
Source organism: Rhizoglyphus robini (assembly GCA_023373905.1). Lineage (NCBI taxonomy): Eukaryota > Metazoa > Arthropoda > Arachnida > Sarcoptiformes > Acaridae > Rhizoglyphus > Rhizoglyphus robini. The sequence goes on along the minus strand of JAKIJQ010000001.1, from coordinate 2,061,314 downwards.
TAGCCAATTGATTGCTCTCTTTGTCTGCCCGTTGGTGGCTCTAAGTGCACATTCATTTGTTGTCGGCGATCGGCTCTCTTGCCAGTTGCCACTTGCCTAGCACAGGCAAACACTCGCATTCACAACACTCTTCAAACTGTAATGCTCTGTTAATCTGGCTAATATATTCTAATAGCGCTCATTCGGTCTGACCCACCGAAAGTGAAAGTCTCACTCAAATCTAATTGAACTCGTCAAGTTACACCTTGCACTCACTTAAAAGTGGGTGGATGAACATAGATGAGAACAAATGAGATGTATAAGCGAGTATTATGTACTGCCACCGATAATGCATCTCCCAATTGTGGCCCGGACAATAACCGTGGACACGACAAGTTACTTTTTAAATAATAATACTTTTTGCTTGTGCAGCACTTTACTGCCTTATCGACTATGGAAATAAGCAATTTCTTTGGGCCAAAGCACGAACAATCACTTGAGCGATATGACAACTGTCAAGTGTTTCGAACATTTACAGTGTCACACTTTATGCAAATGTGTTATTGCACTTATGCGGAGCCAAGTTCAGATCGTATCGCACTGAACCAGTAAAAGGGTAGTGAACGTGATTTCCCTTGCAAATACTACTTTGCCGAAGGCTCAACTTGGTGAAATGCCTCACTTTGTCCTACCTGTGTCGGACTTGATTGGCAGCACGGCGCCGCTACCGCATTTCGATTCGGTTTAGTTCAAGTTTATCCTTCCTTAGCCCGGAGCAGTTTAAATTGGATTACTCTGCCTTAGCCAATATCATGGCATCGTACTGGGATGGCAATTCATCATAAATGTGCTTATTTTGTCGATTTGTTGGTCTACTTCGATTTCTATTAGCAATACTTTCATTCTCACCTGATGAACTTCCGTATTTAGTATTTGGCCAATGGAGATAGATTTAGACTGTAAATTGCTTCCAATGACTGGCCTGTTCGACGCTAGTTCGATATAATCAGCGCATGATTTATATTATAAGTGTCATTGCTTCATTCATATGTTCCACGGGTAATTAGCGTGTGTTTATGTTGATAATTAAAAGTCTAATTATAAAACGTAATTGTCGGTGCCCTTCGGTGCCAATTATCGATTCGATCACTTTCATTTCCCCCTCTTATCGGCTTTGTCTTCTTGGTGTGAAGATTTTGAGCTAGGCGGCGGATTTAATTGCCGTCATCGGGCAAATGTTTTCGGTCGGGCGCTTTATCTACCGAATGTGTACAAATAATAATTTTGATGTGCGTTCATTTGTAGGCACGAGTCTGCGCCCATCACATTGAACAACCAATGAGAGTCTTGTGGTGCCACAGTGCCGTGAATTTACATATTTTTAGAAATGCGAAACCTTTTAACGGACCGGTCGTTAAGGTTGGCGTTGAGCATTGAGTTAAGGTGGAGTGCGCACTGTCCGGTTTAATTAATTTCCCGTACCATTTGTTCACTCTGCCCGTGTTGATGTGGCCATCATTTACTCAGTCATTTATGTTTAACTTGTTTTGCGGACTTTGCGCCTTGGAATAATAACCGCCATTTGAACTAATTGATTCACAGGAGAGCACAGGTGAGACAACATTGTTTGGTATACCAAGCAAGAATGAACTAAACAAACGATGACCGCTGGCTCACTTGACTTGTACTTATTATTCTCACAACCAATTTTAATCAACAACCTTAGCCGCAAATTGTTTTAACTGCCCATTATGGCGATTATGTAAACTTGTAATTGGACAAAAGATACAAGACGCGATTGAGCTAATCCACTCCGAACTTGGCTTGCACTGGATGCATTCACTTTACCATAGCGCACACTATCGAGTGGCCATCTTCCACCAAGCAAGCTATTAACTCGGCATTAATGATTGTTTTGTTCTGCTCATCGGTATCATCTTTTCACCACATGCGATCGCCACTGGTCTCGATTGGCACGGCACGTACTCACTCTTTGGTTGCACTGTCCACAAATTGACCGGTTACACTCCTACTCGACAACTTTAGAGTTAAGTGCAATTAGAAGATGAGACATCGGTATTTTCCACTATTCGCTTGTCTGTCCACTGAGTTAGTGATAATTTATGGCGCATATTGGTTCGTGACGATACTTCCGTTGGTCATACAGCCAACTTGCCATTAATAGCAAATTATGCCATTGGAATGAATCTGTTAATCAATATCACGAACCATAATATTCCGGTCTGCACTTTGCATCATTTGCATGCACATTTATTGGCCCTTCACTCTGGTGCGTGTCAATACTCAGTTTCAGAGTCAGTGCAAGTGAACATTAATGTATTAACGATGCAATTAACATTAGCATTCGTTCTTTTATTGACAATTTAAATTTATTTTCGTACAATGTGTCCATGCAAGTTGCAATACTGCTACACAAGCGTTGCACTCATGCTCATTAAACGCTGATTTATGTGCATTTGTGTGTACCACAGAATCGAAAACTGCCCACTGCACAATGTTCCTGTCTCGGTTCATTTCTGCCTTCTTTATTGTGAGCAAATTTATGTGAAATTCTGCTCTATTTTGTTCATTTACTAATAAATAGATGCACCGAAAACCGCCTATCCGTATTGGAAATCAACATTTTCACTAAATATTGTTCAGCACTGCACTGATTGACTTAAGAATTATGTTTATAAACAATCGTTGCTTAAGCTAAACGAGATGTTTAATGTAATTTGACCAAAGGCAAATGTTTGATTGAGTTCGGTTAGTCTCACAACACAAGACAAACCAGACTGACTTGCCAATCCAAACACGGCAATGTGAAACAATGCAACAATTAATCAAGCGAAACACTCGTCGGATGTGACCGACCTATGTTATGCTCAAAGTGAGTAGCAACTGACCACAAAGATATCTACTTTAAAGCAGCCCAAACAGCATGAATATCACTTAGCGGAGATTTAGTGGCAAGTGGTCTTTGTATTTAGTAAGCAATATCAAATACAATAAAGATGCATAGAGCAACGTTGCAACAAATAGAGCACCGAGAGGCACAACAGTGTGGCACACGTCAACTGACCAACAATGGACTTCACGAATCACGATCACACCTCAGTGGTCACTCGATGATAGAATTACTTCCTCGTGATTTTATCAACACTTGAATGAACTGATCTACTGAACCAGATAAATTTGAATGGCAAAGTTCAATTGTCAATTAAACTCGTAATTGATGAGTGTGGTGACATTAATTAATTTATTGCCGAGTAATGCAATTAGATCACTAAAAGGTAGACATAATGGCTGTTTTAATGTCAATGTCAGGCCACTCGGTTTTGTGTCGTGCTGGTAGAAGTGTAGCTATTCGAAACAACATGACAAATCAATAAACAAAAATAAAAGCTTGCGCAATACTCTGGACTATTTTGCGTTGTATGTTGCAGTTCAGCTGAGGCTATATAAATCGAGATCGTCGCTAATTAATGGCACTACAAACAGGTACATGTTGGCTCGTTGTTGTCGTGCAAATAGCACACAGCTCTTGGGCACCAAACAATGTTTTGCACTGCCTTTTGATGACGACCATTTGCCACACTTAACGGCAACCTTACTCTACTTTCTGCACCTGAACGTGACCCAAACAGCGCCAAGTGCATTTGTGTTTTGCTGACTGTTAGCTATTTTAGCTTTTTCAATACAGTAAAAACATTGCAAGCAATGCCGTATATGCATAAAAAGAAATTTGTATATACACGTAAAAGTTTGGCCCTTTCGATAAGATTACTTTCACAGAATGTACAGCGGACGTTTCTAGTGAAAATAATGCTTACATCACTTCAACGCCAAAATGTCACACAACTTCTAATTTCGTTTTTGTAGACAAGGATGGCTTGGAAAGAGTAATTTAAGTTATTGTCAAATGACATGCCTGCACTGGCCAATGTCAAGATGATGACTCATCAGAGATGATCTCAGATGATCTGAAATAATTGATCGCTCGTCATATCTACTTATGCAAATGTACTCACTCTAATGTCTATTGCATATTTGATATGCCTGATAAATTACGTCTATACACAAAGACAGTGCAAGTAGTACTATCTGTTGAGTATGAATTTGACTGGAATCAGATCAAGATCAAATGTATTGGGCGAGTTAAGTGCACAGTGAGTATTGTGCAGTGATCGTATGCACGAACATGAGATTGTGATGATCAACATGATCACTGTCGCACACAACTACTGTCGTCAATTACGTAATCGATGGCATATCTATGTTTTGATTAGGTCAAAGTCTTTAGGTCCATTTGCTGTTTGTTTGCTCATGTCGTCTTCAAGAGACGTTCGAAACGATACCAACTAAGGTCAATCACAAGTGGTCTATCAGTGCTGAGCGCTCGCGATCGTGTGTATTATGTTTTCAGCCAAATTAAGACCAATCAAGATAGGTCAACAAGCAGAGGAAAAAGTTGCACTCGTAGTAGCTGTAAGCAGTTTGCATGAATTAACGGTAATGTGATCGGGGAAAGTGCCCACGATCAGCGAATGACTCAAATTGAATGGCTCAACTGAATGGATGAATGCTTCCAGTGGCTGAGCCAATTGGCAAAATGCAAATTCCAAAGGAAGTAGAGTCTACTAAGCAAACCGACTTTGAGGCCAATGGATGACATTATGAGTCAAATCTGGTGTAGCACAAAAGCATATTGCTGGTTCGATCAGCCCAATGCAGAGTTCATTTATTAATCGATTGTTCTAATCAAGCAAATTGACAATTTGATTTGCTTAAGGTTCATCACTTTGTGCTTAGTCCATGAATCGATTTGGTCCACAAGGTACTCTATTGAATTACCTTTGAAAGATGCAACTTGACATTGAAATCAAATTAATTAGTCAAGTCGAATTTAACATTGTAGTGTACGAGTTACATTGACTGACCTGCTCTACTGACCAGCTAAATGACCAGTTAACACTTTTGGATCGATCAATCTTTGTCGGTCCACAATGGCGCTTCCAGTGGGGAGCATCACTTGAACTGTCTATTAGGTGTCATTAGTGGCAATCGAGTAAGGGCTATTCGTCTGATTGCTACTGGCCAATTCTTGACCAATTATCACACATAAACAATGGCACTTCCATTAATGATAGAACTAGCTTTAATGGATCTGCCACTTTCTGTTTTGGATGGCGTGACTAAGTGGCGATAATTGATAGTTGTTAAAGTGAGCACACTTGTCACTGCTCTCTGATAACTTGCGAGTGACCATTTCTATTAATTACGCCAACAATATGAGACAATTAAGTTGTAAGAAGTGTCGTCTAAATATATCGAATGTGCCAAAGTGATCATTTCAGTTAGTCTCGGTTTAACCATTTGTCAGTAATCAATTGCGACCAATTACCGATAACTGATTAGCCATTATCATTTGCTCATTAGATTGCCTTGTCGTTGGCGGTTTGTCTTCCTAAATCTACTAAATTTGTTTCTTCGAGCCTGAAATCTGCGATGAAAGGTGTCGAGTCTAAATGTGGCCCAGCCAACACATTCTAGTTTACTCTCTTTCAATTAATTTGTCGATCGATTAAAAACCGATTTAGAGCTTCAAAATTTATCGTTGGAATATATATTACTTTTATCATTTTAGTGTCCTTCTTTTATGGAAACAATTTGTGAACAATTTTTTAATAAACTACTTCAAATAAAGACGTATTCCTCAAATGAGTGCAAATATTTGTCAGCAAAAGCAAGGTAAAATGACATTTAGGATGAAAATGTCATTCAATTGAGGTACTCTGTTTACAAAGAGAGTGTTGTGTGGTGTGTCACCAATTGCAATGAAATCTGGAACTAAAGCAAAATATTTGCTTATACCGGGGCGCAAGTTCACTTGAAGAATCTACATAAAGCACCTTGTACCAAGTGACCCTCTCGAATAGTTATACCGGATAGCTTTGATTAGATAGACAGTCAAATTGACTGTCACGGCTTGGTTGAGTTTGGTCACAGATTTATTTTGTCAATATAATTCATTATTGAATGACAAAGTTCTTCTGTACGATCAAGGTTATAATGGTTGGATGCAAACCAAGGCAGCCGATAATCAAGCTGATAATGTTCTAGACTGACAAATAAATTAGATCGATTTCAAATAGGGAATTTTATATTTGTATCTTCTGATACAAAATAATTTGACGACTTTGGAATGCCATTGGCAGGATGGCGACATCGATTCAATTGAAGTTAGAAGTAAATCAATTCAAACAGTTTTTTATTAATCAAAGTGAAACGTCTAATCACTAATTAGCTCTATTACAACTTATTTGGATGAGTTTAATTAAGGATTAAGTCTTGATAAAAAACTAGTAATTACATTTAAATGAAGGGAAATTATACTAGTGTACAAGAGCTTGGTTTGTGTGTCACTTCGTTCGATGCGTGACCGTTGGATTGGTCAATTAGTAGTAGGTTTTCTTTAGCTGTTGTTTCGTGATTGATAGCACTTGTTGCATTGCCAATTGACATTTGATTTTTGTTGAAATCACACAAGTGATATCGTTCATGCACAACCATAATGGAAAATTCATTAGATTGACTACATCGTCGAATGAGTTACAATTCGATACGATTAGCCAAATATCTGATAGTTGAGAAGTGTAATGAATTCATTACTCGCTAATTATCAAATCAACTAATTTGTCGAGTGATTAGTAATCACTCAGTGCAAGTGTGAGCTAATTGAATAGATTATAATTTCAATGCTTTCCAAAGATGCTTTCTACCACGCGTTAATTGGTGTTGTCTCTTTTGAGTGCACACGAGGCATGCTGTATAGTGTCAAATAGGCGCGATGCACGTTCTTCAGTAAATCAGTAGCCAGTTGTTGTTTGTTTCTTTGTTTGTCTCCGATGCTAAATGCTCAGGAGTGTTGGACAGAGTGTCAGACTAAATCGATGCATGCAACACAACACTCACTTCGCGGTAAGTGGCAATTTGTTTGTGTGTAGGAAATGTTCATCGTTCATACCAACGAAAGCAAACAAGTCAATAGCGATGTTTGCATGTCTTACTGTGCCTGTCTATGCTCGTAGGCATCGATGCACCGAATGCATGACTATCAGTGTCAGTCCATTTCATTGAAACAGTGGTAATCACAAGACGGCCATTTGAGAAATTGCACTACTAAACTCTAGCCTATTGCACAAAGTACTTCTACTGCGTGCACTACACTCAACAATGAGTCAACATGGACTACTTTGTTTCGCACTCGTTAATCTCATTTAATCTGATCTTGATGGTACTGGCGAAGTACTTTGGGTGGCACCCGTGGGGCACAATCGACCGGAATTGTTTATCACACAATTAAGCAATACTTTTCAGTCATCGACCAGACATATCTTTTGCTTTGCCTTCAACTAGATTAGTGATCACAAATATTATCGAATTTGTTTAAAACATTTTTTTTGTTTAATTGAAGTTTCTTAAAATTATTTTAATTTAATTTATTTTTTGAAAGCTGAGAAGCAGAACAACTGATTGAGTTCTTCATTTGAGATAACAGCCATACATGCAGTTTACATGTGTTGCCTGAACTTGTCGGAATTGATATTTATTACCGGTCAGGTGATAGGCAACTGTGTAACTGTGAATTGCCTTGATTGATTTATCTCTTGATCGTTTCGTATCGATCGATTCGGACGAATAACAATTTTACGTTCTATGTGCAAATGGAAACATTCAATTCGTGAGGATCACGTTTGCATTGATTTGTCTCTGTACGCCCGACATAGTATTTGTTAACTCAATCAGCGAACTACAAACTGTGGCACTTATCCTAGCAGATGTAATTTGGTCTGATGCCACTAAGACGAACCAAATTAGCATTTCAATGGAGCGGCATATACACTTGACTCGTTGCCGAGTGCACATCGCCATGCAACGTTCGATTCGATTTCCTTGCAAATGAATTGCACCGTGGTGCACTGGACCAATATGGCCAACAAATTGGCGAATAGTAGCATCACCTTTTTGTTTTTCTTTCAGGCCGACTTGGTCGTCGTGTCCATTTCTCATCGATCGAAGTCTATTAATTAATCTGACACAGGGCGAAACAATCTCGCACTAGGCCGAATTAGCTTCATTAATTATCGTCACGTTGGTCTGAATTGTTACACTGTCACTTAAGTTGCACTTGCCTCCTCTTCCTGCCCTCTCAGCATAAATCGCATTTGCATCAAAATAATCTTTGTCTTTTAGGCGCAAATCTCTACATAGTAAAATCACGGGTTGATTTACTGAACGGGGGTTTGAGTGTTCGGTTCAGTCACGTTCAGCACAGTAACGAATGAATCGATTCAATTAGTCTGATCACAATGACTATGTCCGACGGCATCATCAAGTTGCTTACTCAATCACTAATTAGACGATCGATTGCGTTGATCACAATGCACTTGCAATCTGATGCATGTCTAGTGTTGGCCCACTCGGTTATTATGCATCCCGGTAATTGTTTCCCGGCTATAGTCACTACAGTGATGCATCAATTACCACCTAATGCTTCCTCTGTGACATTGCCAAATGGCCAATTGGCACTAATGAGTGCAGCAATGCGACTGATCTAGATCGTGGCCAACCAACACGACAAGTGTGACTTCAATTGAAGGCTTCCTCTCTCACTCACTAGTATAGTCAAAGAAGTGCCTTGAAAGTGACCAAATAGCCATTATTCTGTCACATAAAGGAAGCTTACCATCGAAGATGTCTGCCCGTTGATGTAAATGATAAGGACGAAGACCGACAATTGTCCGTGCTCGATGGTGATAATGACAGTTGTCTTTGTTAGAGTGACCATTGTCCACATTATCCACAATGCTCTTCATTGCCAACGGACTAGTGATAACCTGAGTGGTCATATGCAGTGCAATCTATTCTCACTGTTTGGTAGACAATTATGTCTTCTCAGTGGCATCCGCCACACATCGCGTCTGCTTGTCTCCACTGCCTTGGCATACTCAATTGACGCTTTCCCCTAAAATGAGGCTTTTTGTTGGTCCATGTGGCAATGCACATCTCCATGGTGGTCTAATTCGGCTACTTGATTGGACACATGTGCCACAGTTGATGCACTTGCACTCACTTCGGCCTGCGGCAGACAATTAATTGTTCATTAAACGAAAGTGATGATTCGGTAATATGACACGAGCAATTCAAAGTTGCAAGTGAAAAGTGTCAAAGTACATGTTACTGCCATCATCATTACCGAGTTGTATTAAATGGCATAACATATATACGAATATGTCTTGAAGTAATTGTTCACTTATGAAGACGTCAAATAGGCCAATAGAAGCTAAGTATAACTTATCACTGAGCAGAAGGAAACGTATTCTTTCATCACGAGAATCTGTCATTGTTGTGAGCAAAGTTTAATTCAATTAAAGCAATAGTAAATTGCCACATGTATAACTACATATAAGTTATGTCTGACGCCCTTTGACAAGTGACATCGTCTAACTGTAAAATCGTCTAACTACAACTGAAACAAATTTATTAAGTTATAACTATAGTTTGATTGATATATACAAGACAAAATATATAAATGCAAAGAGAGTAAATTGAGCACAGTTTGCATTGATGAATCACAAGGGCAAATGACTTATTGAGATGATGAGAGATATATGGAGGATATGTGCGCCTTCTGAATATACCACATCAGTCGGACTTGTGTTCGGCCTTTCTTAACTCTTGCAGTTCCATCACAGCGTCATAGTCTGGCAGAGTTTCGTCCGCCATTGCTTGTGAATAGCTAGGCGGATCGTCGTTGAGTGGAATTCGGAGAAAAGTTGTTAGGTTCACTGGGAACCTAGAAGTGGATGATCGCGAATTGCGAGTGAGACTGTTTGCTGACAAATAGCGCTCGTAGTCGATCGGCTCAAAATCGTGGTACATGTTGCGGTAATAGGCTGAATCTTGACATTGTGCCTGTAGTCGATGGTTTCTGTAATTCTTTATAATAGAATAACAACAATAGAAACACCAATAAACAAGTGTAAGCATAAAAATAGAGGCAAACAAGCCTCCGATAATGCGACAGGTGAGGTCACAGCTCTGTCGCCTCAACACGTACTTCATGCACACCTTGGTCTCTTTATACATAATGTAACTATAACGACACTCGCAAATGGTATTGTTGCATACCAAATTTGGGTTGTCCACCGTCTGGCACTGACTGTCCAGCTGACACAGCTTGCGCACACAGTAACCATGCTCGAGGAGATGAACGTTGTCAGCATTAGTACCGTTACTCTCGAGCGGCATGTCCAATGTTCCGTCTTGCTCCATTGTTTCGTTTGCCGTGGATGAATTGAACGAGAGAGAGGAATGGCCAGGCACGAACTGAAACTCGGGCCAACACTTGCACATACCTCGATGGCAGTAGGTATATTCCCCATTGCACTGCGAGTTAGATTTGCATTCTGCGTTGTTCATAAAAAACTGGTGAATTTGGGTGGGTGCTGGTGCAGTGGAGACCGCACTTCGATCATTCATCTTGAGCACGTTCAGTACCAACGACTGCATTTTGTATTTTTCGTACGTCTGTTGAGAAGCACTCGATTAGTATTTGACAATGTCGGCCAATTGGACACAAACCTTTTTGCAGAATCCTGTCTCATTGTCCAATGAGTACCCTGATCTGCATCTGCACTGTTTGTAATTAACATTACAGACAACATTTTGGTCAATGTCTTGGCATTGAGTATCGTTTTTACAGTGAAATTGACTAAATTTTGAGCATTGGTGTACTACAGTTTGATTAAAAGTACTCAGGTGGGCATGCCCCAGTGGACACCGACAGGTTGAGTGAAAGCAAACGTAGATGAAGGCACATTGAGATGGATTGACGCCCAATGACACTGACTGACCACTGCTGGGTGTATAAACTAGTGGCTGAGTGGAACACTGCTCCATGTAACCTCGAACATTGTGCTTTACTGGACGGTATGCTTGAGAATGTGACACAAATCGAGCTTTGCTCATTGAATTGCGCACTCCGATGCTCTGGACATTGCTGCTGTTCGAGAAAGGGCCATTGACACTTCGAGTGTCCACGGTGGCCAGCACCACTGAACACCAGTTGAACATCGAGACTAGAAGAGCGAGATAAACTACCGCGACACCTACACGAGAGGTGTGCATCTTGATGGACATTACGACCAATAAAAAAACTAGGCAGAGGATAGGTCACATTACAGAAACAGCTTAAGAGAGTGACATTGTTTCACTGATTGGTCACTCGATTCGATTCGCTACGATTGTTTGTTGAGGTCACTCTGCACGAGTCATACAGACAAGCAGTCACATGGACCAAGAGATTGCAATCGGCCAATTAATCAATTCTGTTCTGCACTGCAGTTAGCGTACACTGTTGAAACGATGACGCTCGACCGTAACAGTAACCGAGTCAGCGCACAGTGGTGAGTGCTTGATCAGCCGAGAAGGTCTTCAAGTTGCCTCTGTCGTCGTCTTCTTAGTTTGAGTGCTTCTGAAGGCTAGGGATTGACAGACTAAATGCTCAATACTTGAATCGGTCGTTATTAACGCACTGCAGACTCCAGACTACTGGAATATTTTCTGGCTATGTATCTTGTTTGAGAGAGATTCTTATATGAGGATGTCTTTCAGTGCAGTCAACAAGTGGTAAATATGCCCACATTTGTATATTTAATGAATCGGGAAATGGCACAATTATCACTGATCAAACAGAGTTGGGATGGGCACAATGGAGATGTGCGGAATTCGTTGCCGAATGTGCTAATATGCATGCTATCACACAAGGTGATACTCGAACGGTAAGTGACGGCTGTGATGCCACTGCACTGCTTGTGCTCTTGTGCTGGTGTGCGATGTGGTGTCGTTAGTGCTGTGGAAAGTGTCCAGATTTGGTTATCACTTATTGTGTTGTCTTGTTTTCGTCTTTCCTCACGCAACACTCTCAGTGATGGCAATCGACTTGAGCACAACTCGTGATCAGTGCCAATTAGTCAGTACAATTAGTGTCTATTACCACTTTCCATCGATCAGGAATTTGAGGCCTTTAAGGAAATTCGGTCATATCAAGCAACAAGGTGATGCACCAAGTGGCCTAGTTGTTTGTTCATCTAAGTGAACACAATTGGGTTGAGCGCTGTGGATTTCTTTTTTGAAGTGAACATTCGGGTCCGGTGGTGCGAGAGTATACTTCCATTAAATCAGCAGAACGGCAGAGGATCTAGGTGAATGCCGAGCAAACTGATAGACTTATGATCCAATGCTGAGTGAGCACCATCGTTATCGTAGCTAAAAGTGTGAATGAATGAACAGGTCGAGTGGTTGTCACGATAGCAATCACTTTGATTTGGTCTATTTTGCTTTCGAATCTATTGGTCTGGTGCACTGTTCGATAAAGCTTTCTTGATTGCGATGTAGGGAGGATGTGCTATGCCGAACTTCGACAGCCGAATCAATGGTGCCAGTGGATAGAAAGCAGTTCGTTAACGAAGTCAACAATGCCTGATCAAACAGGCCAAATTGGACCGCATTGGTTGGTGCCAATCAACAAGTCGAACCCTCGCTGGTGCGAGTAATATGGTTTTCCCGAGTGTGATCCACACCATACTCTGATCCCGTTATCGTATTGCATGCTATCTAATCACAATTAGTGGCGCACTCGATAATGTTAGACTTGTTAGAGGCACTATCGGCAGTCGCTATCGTGCTCAATGTTGACAATGTAAACTGGCTAGACTTTTCCTCGCAATGGACTGGCACTGGATTGGCCCAACTTTCTTCATCGACGCCTTCAAGCGCACTCAATGCATTACACTGCTGATACTGATTATCACCAAGCAATGGCCACAACCACAACAAAGCTCTGACAAGTCCTGTGCTGCGACGATTGATTATTGAACTCACATCGACACTGCCGCTTTGTTGTCTTTGTATTGGTGTTATCAATCGGTTCTAATTGGTCGATGAAAACCAGTTTAACGTAGAACATCTCAATTAGTGATGAATCCAGTGCCAAACTCTGCTGCTAAAGTAATACCATTGCACCATGGATGGATCACAAAGACGAACTGATGGCCTGCAACAAGGAAAGTTCACAAAATGGTCTTTTTGCTTTTAGATGACAACACACCTCGACAGGCAACACACGTGAACATCAGCATTTTCAAGTGTGTCCTAATTTGTCAACTGGAGTTATAACTCTAAGTCTTATTAGAGTCTAAGACATATCGCCGAATCCTCTTTTTCTATTTACTTTACCTCGTAGTGTTCGCTTTGTCTGCTATTTATCCTATATACTATTTGTTTGCTTTGGAGATGATTAATGTGTTGACACGACAAAATAGTCCAATTTTACTGTAGCTAAAAATTTGAATTGTAGCGAGAGGTGTCAGAGCTACCAAAGCAACAAAAGCAAATACAAATAAACTTAATTGATCCAATAAAACTAGAAGCATCATCTAACTCAGGTATTCTTTAGATCACTGCAAATCTAAGACGCATTCCGATAGGATAATGTACTTGTTGTATAGATTGAGTTTATTGCCAGCAACCAGATTGTTTCTTAGCAGATTGCACAGTACAGATTGCAATCGAGGCCATTGTTTTTCAACTGTTGTAAATCTCTATTGAAAATCCTAGAATCATACAATATATTTTTTATTTAAATGTCTTTTTCAATTTGTACAATATTGTTAAATAAATGCTGTATTTGAATGCCTGACAATTATTGTGAGTTGTTTGATTTACCACTAACAGATGTCGCGCTAATCGCAAATTAATTTAATTTTTCTGTGCATGTAAAGTAAAATACTGCCAATACTATTGAGTTCACTCGCACTTAAGTGTTAATATTAATTGATTGAATTTATTGGTGACAATAGAAAATTGACATCGACATACGAGAAAACACCAAAGTAAGTACATCATCAGCGCAAAGCACTAATTCAATTTGTCCAATTTATAAAAGAACGTGTTAATTCCGAAATGTCCATTGCCATCCATAATTGATATCGCGGTGAATGATGACAATGGCAAAATTGAATTACCTAATGTTTATTTTAAGGTGTATCTGTTGTTCTGTTTTTCTAATTCACTTCACTATAAGATTGAAAGCGAGATCGCACTAACCCTATTGAGGTTATATGCATCATCTCGATCCATTTTTAATAGTATGACATCGACAGGCTTTCCGGTAAATTGTTTCAGATGCATATCCATTTTCAGGTTGTATGTGTTTGTGTATATTTAGGCACTTTGGATGACCTGCAGGGAACACTAATAATTAGTTTAATTAGTTCTGACTTATGGCTCATTAGTGCATCACTGCCAATTAGCTTGTTTGAAAAGAGGGTTATTCATCATAGTACTTTCACTGGGGATTGAGTCCGTATTTATTCACTAATTAGAAAAGCGATAGCAACAAATAATTTAATAACTTTATTTTGTTTAATTATTCATTGGCAAAAGTGGTTGGTTCAAGTCTGTGGGAAAGAGATCAACCGAACCAATTAACTGGCAAATTGACTTTGAACTAAAGCAGTTTAATCTGCTTCCCATCTGGCAAGTGTTCTATTCAAATGCAGACGTTTCAATGCAGATGGCAGCGAACCTGTCGTGGATGCGACAGTGTCAACTGTTAGCCGTCCCTCGGTACTACACTACTACTACTAATGGCAATGACATTAACGGTACAGCTCATTTAGAAATGCCTTTCCTACACTTTTGCGGATCATATCAGTTGTGTCAGAAGGTGCCACTATGTTGGGAGTAATTGCACCGCAAACAAGTTAGTCCACTTTATCGTTTACCTTATCATTGCCACAGCTAAATCCATCCAAAAATCAAATTAGCCAACTCGACCAGATTGCAAGGCCTAGGCGGTAATATTTAATTAATGCGAAATGCCACACGACGAAAACGGCCAAAATGACGAGAGCATTGTCGCCATCTGCTTAATCGCCATATTCGTCCTATTCTAGGGTAATGAGTCGAATTTAAATGTGAAAAGTGTACATTGTCGAGTGAACATGTCATATTGTGGCCGTTACGCATTCACTGCATTGTGTTGCCTTGCAAATACTTTAAATATGAATGTTTCCTCTGAATTTGCGTGTACAGCATTTGCCATCCCAGTGAACGGTTTTCTAATTGAGCTATTCACATTGTGACTAGGAATTTGCCTCGAACAAGTGTTCGTCGGCAAACATTAAAAATAGTGCGACCTTGTGTCATTCCAAACTGAAGCTTAAGGAATTCCTTTTGAACTGTCTACAATCCTTAATTGTTCATTGTCATTCCTCAAATAGACCATTTGGTTTGGGCATTAATGTTTTTGTCAAGGTTCACTTTTGCATGTGCATTAACATTAAAATTACTAAATCAATATTCGCACCTCGTTTTGTGCTTACTTTATGCTGACAATTAACAATCGGTAAGTGCAGCCAATTTTCAACTTTTAATTGTTGAAAATGAATTTCCATTGAGCTTAATTCCTTGATGACAATCTGTCTCAACTCAAGCTCACAAGCTCATCTCTGTTTACGCCATAGTACGGTATGTGTATTCGGCAATAAACGCATTGTCACAAATATTTGTTCAAACACTGCCATGTG
Organism: Rhizoglyphus robini; assembly: GCA_023373905.1. NCBI lineage: Eukaryota > Metazoa > Arthropoda > Arachnida > Sarcoptiformes > Acaridae > Rhizoglyphus > Rhizoglyphus robini. The sequence goes on along the minus strand of JAKIJQ010000001.1, from coordinate 2,045,676 downwards.
GCAACTGTCGAATGCACTCTCACAAGCACTAGCCCTATCGGTTCGTACCGTATAGTGGAATTGAATTGTTTCGACAACTTCCGGCAAAGCATTTTTGAGCTAATTTGATTTGCGCTCTTGCCACCACTCACACACGGGCAATAGCACTTTGGTGCATCAAGTTCCAACACAACTGATTACCAAGTTCTATAAATATAACAATGGAGCAATCAAGTTTGTTTGTATCCTGTCTGGTCGGTCTTTATTAATAATTAATCGAATCAAAACACATTGACGACAATCGATCAAGCTGGTCTCGACTACTTTTCCAAACAAACTCATCTATATTGTGCATCGATTCATTTCAATTTGCTCGTAGCAAAATGATTGCTTTATGTCTTTGTACCTTAAGGTTCAAAGCTCAAATTTGATGTCTTGATGTGTTTCAGTTTGACTTGCACTTTTTGTACTATCATTATGCGAAATTAATATCAATATATTGAACAGCTTAAAAATTAAATTTTGATGCAGTCATACTTAGTAATAATATTACATCTCTGACAATGTATCTGTCGGCAATGAATTGCATTTTCGGAACTATAAGTGATACTCTTTGTGTTGGGTACAGTTCGTCCGACCTTGTTGCCTTTGAGTGATGTGCACTTGCGAGTTCTCTCGAGTGATCTAGAGCTAGCTATTTTGTTTGCGAGTGTGACAATTTGTTTGCTTTAGATTTGCTCATTTTAATATGATTTTATTCCCAAAATAAAACTAATTGAAAATCTAATTGCACTGACGGTGAGTGATATGAGCAGTTTTTTTTCTATTTGACTAATAGTGAAGAGCTTGGATGGAAAACTTTCATTTGGACTACCTCACACATTTTGCTATTCACAGTCAAAACTAATCAGTGGAAGCCTAAGTGAAAACATCTGATGTCAATAATGATCGAATTGATTTCAATTTGCTTCTTTGAGTTTGCAATCCCCGAATTTGTTTCTTAGCTGCTACTTTTATGATAAACATGTTGGACAAGTTGGGATTGTCCTTCCTGTTGCCGTCAGGCTTGTTTCAATATACATTTTTTGAAACTTGCCTAAATTTGTATTGTATGGTATATAAAATTTCTTAGCTCCATGTTGAGTTGAAAATAATCTTGATGCCATCTTGTAGACCAAAGAGTTTCTAAGTTCTCAGTCTGTTTGTTTCAGATTGGTGCCACTCGCGAGTCTTCCACTGCCCTATCTAAGCATTCAATGAAATTCGCTTTGGATTCTAAAGTAATGTTCCAATTAATAAAATTGCGTTATCGCCTATCTCAAAACAATAGAAACCATTTGGGAATGCTAATTGCAAATGGAATTGGTCATGAGGAAAATTAAATTGACTATTAACAAGTATTACCTTAAGGCAATGAATCGACTGTCAAAAGACATGGCGAGAATATTATAAATGGAATGGCCGTTAAAAAAAAGAATGGCAAGTCTTTTTGGAACAGTTGATGCAGTCAATTGCTTTTGTTTACTAGTTTGCGTCTTCTTGAATTCTTTCATGAATGGCACTAAAGCGGAAAGAAAAATGAATTCAAACCGAACTAGAGCACAAGAAGGCATGCATTCAGTTTGGCGAGCAGATCGAGTGGCTATAGTTACGATGGTGTAGTAGAGTGGCCCCATCATTGCTGCCAGTCGCGCCTTGACCGAATCATAGCTTGAATGAGATCAAAAGTCGACAGAACGAATAAAATGTCGGCGCATTCTCGTCCGGTCAGACTGTTTTTGTCTTATCGTGTCTTATCCTCGGGTTAATTGTGAGTTTAGGAAGGCAAGTCACATTTTGTTGCCACTACAAACTCGGACGCCACCAAAACTCTCTAGTCTCTGGAGTGTTTGCTACACAGAATGTATAAACTTTGAGGCTTCAAAAAGGCGTTCGTACTGGTGGAGGGGCAGAACAGTTGGCAAGTAACTGTTGGAGTGTAGCGGTACTGCTCAAACAGGGTGACATTGTGGCCAGTGTCGGTGGTGGCACCAATGGCAGTGCGGGTCGTTTTGCAAGTTCAGATTTGGCGCCACAGACTGGCACTAGCCTGTCTTTGTCAGACAGACTGCTCATAGGGCACTGGCTGACTGCAGTACCACCGAGCCAACACATGCCTCCACAATGCTCCAACCGAATAACGGTTAAATAGCTGGGTTAGCGAATTGACTGACTGGCACCATAGTATGCTTCTCTTGCCACTATTGAGTATTGCTCTCATTGGCGCTATTCGAGTATGATCATGCTTTGATGGCACACACGGCCACACGGAATCATAACAAACAGTGATACATTGCGTTGGACCTACACGTTGTAATGTTATGAAAGCATTTGCAGTGTTTTGAGACTTCTTTCTAGAACACAGACTTGGCACATCATTTTCCACTGGACTTATTAGTAATCCCAATTTGCCATCAGAATGTGTTTCGCTTTGCTTGATCGGCCTCAATCAGAGCCTAATTGGAGTCCAGCAGAGCTATTCCAGTTCTGTGCCATACAATCCAATACATCTGCCTTGAGACTTCCAACTGCGAGACAGCCTTGAACAACCTCTACCTATCTACATTTCTTCCTGTGTTGATGGTTGGTGCTAATTAATTGATACGCTTGTGTCTGTCTTCTAAAGTGATTCATCCAGGTTAGTCAGCTAACTGTTTTCCTATGTGTGTCCTGTCTCAACAACTTTGTCAAACTAAACTGTTTACACGATCAATTATAATTCTTGTGTTTGTGTTCAAAATAGTTTAAATTGCCGCACCACTCAACTTATTGCACCTATTTACTATTTCCATTTAATTATATTGTTCCGCTTTGTAGGACGAGGATTTAGGAACAAAAAATAATTACCGCTTTGAAGTGTTCGCTTTATTATTCTTGTACCAAATTAAGTAATTAATTAATTAACTTTCGATTGGTGCCTTCTTAATTAACATTTCTTGTGTTTTTAAGTCTAAGTCTAATAGAGAAATCATTTACTCGACTTAACTTGTGATCCAAGTGTCTTTGTGTTATAAATGTTTTATTCATTTGTGAGATCTGCTTTGAATAATCCAAGTGAACATCGAAATTTATCAATTCAAATTGAATGTTATCAAGATTGTAATTAACTTCGTCCAGTCAAGCGAATCGCCATAATCATAACTCTTTGGCCAGTTGGTAATATTAGTCACTAATATTAGACTAATATTAGAGTTGTAACGAGTATCGAGTAGCAGGCACCACAGAGTCAATATTATAAGTTTCAATTAAATGACGAATCGCTCGTTCTGATCAATATGTTTAATAGTAAAAACAAGTTGTCTTTATAGGTATAGTACAATATTTGCAGCCATCACTGCCATATTGATCCTCAATCTAATTAAATGGCAGTTTATTTTATTTACTCCATTAAATTATTGCGCACCAAAGTGGTAATTTAAAACGCAACAAGCCATAACCATAAAGGGCAAAGACAATTAATTTACGACATCTCAAATAGCATTTTTGCTAGTCTAGGTTAGCCGAAATGTGTCTCAATTTGTGTGTGAGTACTGCTCACTGAGAAGCCATCAAATTGACCAGTGCAGCTCAAAGCATTCAATTATTCATTGGCTTACATCTGAATCGCACCGTTATGACAACAAAATAGATCATCGGCACAGTCTTGCAGTGCTATAGCGACCAGACACAGTGAGGCAATTAATTAATTATTGACCAAGCACAATCGTAATGCATTATTAACACTGTCCATTGGCACAAATGGCCATGAAGGAACCTGTCCTAAAGTAATTCATTTGTTTAATAATATTTAAGTCAATTGTGGCCTGCAATTAGACTAATGATTGGATGAGACATTCAAGAGAATACATTTTAAATTAATTCATGAATTCATGTCGTTCAGAGCTAATTGTTCGAGATTATAAATTCCAACTTTATGTGCACACAAGTTCCGGTTTGAAAATATACGGTTAAGGTTCTCGGATTTGAAATAACTTAATGTGTTGAATCTACAAAAATGTTAATCAATTAATTTGCATTAAGATTGAATTCAATTCTAATCTTGAAATTAAATTATTGAATTGAATTTTGCTTTGATTTGCAATTGCAATTGGTCAATGACAATCGTATGTTGTGAAACAGGGCATCAATTGAGTTCAGAGAGCTAAAAGAACGTTATTAATTTATTAATTTGTTAATTTGTCCATTCTTTTGGTCTATATATAAATTGTGCTGTTGTGTGCGTTTGTTTGTATGTTTTGTTTCATTTCCAAATACAACAAAAATATAGCTTGATTTTTTAGTTGCTTGTTACTGAGTTTTTTATCTTTGTCTCTTCGGAAGAGACTCTTCCTCTCACAGTGGCACGAACAATCAAATTTGTTTATGTGCCTTATTGCTATTGCAAGTAGCGATAAACCAAATTGGAATGGTTCTTCTGGTATTAGTTGAATATAATAAATTAGGATAGACACATGAAGTGCAGCTTTATTGCTTCAGCCAAATTGGTTATTTTTGAATTGGACCAAATAATCAATTTGAAAAAGACGTTGTTTATCTTAGCCAATGCGTGCAACACTGCAGTACATTCTCATCACAAACGGCTTACTATTCTCCCAAACAATTCTTTAGCGATTGTAATTTATTTAGATTAGTTTAATTTGTAGTTTGTTTGTCTCAAAGGTAGTCTCATTGGAAGCTCAGTAGTACTAGATCTGGTTGATATTAATTTGAGTTTTTTCACAGATAATATGTCATTTGATCAAGACCGAAACGAAAGTTAATTAATTCAGAATGGAACTTTTCAAATATGACTGATAATGAAATCGACAAAGTTGACACAGTAGAGTGTGCACACCAACATTGAGTGACAAATAAGTGCAATAAGTAAATAACGGTAAACTTGCGAGCCAAAGCTAAAATTGAAGTATTCGTCATTGTCTGCTTGCCAGCTTTAACTAAGCTGTCACTTGTGTCACTTGGCGGCAGTTTGTGTACACGCCAAATTGGATCGAACATAAATGAGCGCAAAATGTGTGCTGTAATGAGAGTGCTCTCGCACAACCACCGACCAACATACTGATGCGGCGACATTGTTTACTTGCCATCAATCATGTTCCGAGCATGGCCGAATGAGCAAACCAACTCAACTCGAACTCGTAAAAATCAATTGAAGCACAATTTACCCGAATAACTCAATGCAGTGACCGCACTAATCGAGGCTAATATGACCAATGTGCCTCGATATGTCGACAAACGCAGCTTGTAAATTCACTTGCGCAGACAATTTTGTCCAAAACTCTGTGACCAAAGATGAGTCCGAGTCGGACATGTTGCTCGACAACAAGTGTGTTGATATTGATGCAAGCAACTTCAAGTCCGATGAGCCCAGTACCGAGCCAAAGTCAATTCATCACACAATTCTTGCCCAGCAAAACGACTGTAAGTATCAAATCACATCGGCTAAATTGAATTGTCACATTCACCTAAAAAGATAGCACATTGCCAAGACTGAAAGCATATGCAATATTTTAAATTAAATTTTTCTGCTCGGCAGCAAGCAATATGCACAATTCGAGCCTCGCCACAATTTACCAGACCCTTTCGAGTGGAATAGATTGAGAATGTCGAGCGAATTGAACTACACAACCATGACCAAACATGATGAATGCACTTTATGCCCTACCAGACCGGCTGTTGGCTAAGGTGGAGGAGGTTGGAGGACGTGTTGTATTGCAAGAGTGCCAAGCATGCTTTGAATATTTGATCAATGTCGCACTGTCCAATTGAGATCATTTCCATATTGAACTTGACTCCACTCAATTCATTCTTTGCAATTGGGCTCGATTCTGGCTTTCAAATTAGACAAAATCCCCGAACAAGACAAACAAATGACGAGCGAACGAGTAAGAGAGTGATAAGATGTTTTCGAGTGTTTTGATTGCTTTGTATTGTATTTGTTTGTGCTCTTGTCGTATGGCATTTTCTTTTCCGACCAGCAAATAACTCGATTCGTGGAAAGCGGCTTCCTTTTACTTGTGCTGGTATATACAGATATGACTGTCAGTAGTGACATATGGCCATTCTGCGATGGCAGCGAGACCGACTGATCACTATGTAAAATAATATTGCTAAATATTGCAACTCGTAAAACAATTCAAGTTTGTCTGTTTCTTGTTTGTGTTCAGTTGCGTCACTTACTTCGAATTACCATTTAGTGCAGGTGCAGGCCAATTAAATACGCCAATGATTGCTTTATGGCGATGCGGAGATCGGTTCGGATCGTACCGATGCATACAAAGCATAACACCCAAGACAATTGGCCATAAAGAATGGTCTAATGTAATGCAGTTCGATAAGGTTCTTGTGTGACTTTCGTTTCGATGGCAAAGATTACAAGAAACTACTATGAGCCTTGCGAGGCACCCAGCAGAGTGAAAGAGCACAGTCATATTCGCAGAACGCATCTTGGCCTGCTAGCCTTGGTCTTTCTATACGCCATTCCTCCACTGCTGTACTGGACACTCGTAATAATTTATGCCTTCTACCTTTCTGTGCCCCTTTCAGGCCTTAGGTGTATGAGCGATGAAGCAAATTTGTCGTCGTCAAGTTCATCTCGCCGAAACCAGGTTCTGTTCGGCTCCAAACGTTTTCAGCAGATTTGGTTTGCCATGAAAAGGTTCTCCCCAATTCATCGACCAAAGGAAAGCCAGGACAACGCTGCATCTGTGACCTCTCGAGCCAAACCGCGAAAGCATAGCATCAGCTGTGAAGCCGAACATTTGACGCAGGCAAGTGCAGGTGCCGGTTCGTGTAAACTCACTTGGTCGCCATTTACCAGAAGACGACAAGCCAATAAAAAGCGATATCGACTATATTCAAGCCACCCAGACATTAGCTCCACTCATCTCAACGAGGAAGAGTTCCTTCAGGAAACAACGACCAAGATGATGATGGATGATGCCAAGCCTGACACCAGCAACGAGACCTCTAATCGATGGGACCCGGCCTCGATCATAACCAGATCACCGTTGAATCGAATCAAAAAGATCAAGCGTGACATGCAACGATGTGTTCAACGAGTCACCTCCAGTGATTACGAACTCAACGACCCAAAGCAACAAAGCGATATGGTCAAAGTGGCCAATTACCAAGTGGAGGAAGTGCAATTGGTGGCAACCAAATCTACCACAGAAGTTGCCACGGCCAGTTTGACCAGAGATGTCCTCAACTCTCATGACAACTCGACAAGTCAATTTGACAAGCGCCAAAGATTCCAGAAAAGTGAAACTCTCGACCGATCGTCAATAGACAATTTAGAAGGCTTTGAGGACGAAATCGTGCAAGTGGAGCATCATGTCACAAGTCACAGTCTAATCAATCACGATGAAATCTCGCTAGACAAAGTGCAGAACTATGTAAGTGATCGACTGTTGTGTAGAAAGTTTGCCAACCGAGGAAAATCATTGAAATTTCTTTGCAGGAAACGTTTCTTCAGAGGCAGAAAATCAGTAAATTGCTTCAGTTTCCGTTCTACCAAGTAGACATTCACCTTCGACATGCACACAATTTGCTTGCCAAAGATTCGTGCGGTAAGTTTGTTTGATGGGACAGGAGTAATTCGATTATTGGTTCATTTTCGTGCAGGCACAAGCGATCCTTATGTCAAATTCAAAGTGGCCAATCAGATAATCCACAAAAGTCGGACAATCTTCAAAACATTAAACCCAAAGTGGGATGAATATTTCGTATTGCCAGTTGATGACATTTTCGAGCCGATCGTGCTCAAAGTATACGACCATGACTACCTCTTCCAGGACGACTATCTTGGAACAGCTCACATCAACCTCACAAAGTTAGAACCTGGACTGTAAGTACTTTTACTAAACTAAATTTAGCAAAATCAAAATTCGCCAACTTGAATCCCTTTTCCTGGATCAATGGCACTGGTATGAGTGAGTAACCCTCAGTCATGGCAGGTTAAAATTTAACCGTTAAATTAATGCTGTTTTCTAAGTATGAGATTAATTCAATTAATTATCATTGAATTGCGATGGTCATTCATTCACAATTGTCAATTATTTATTCTTGCTCAATAGCTCAACCGAATTAGAACTATTTCTGCATGAGGCCTACGATTCTGAGAAACCAAATGTCGACGAAAGTTGGGGAAAAGTGTTTCTTACTGTAAAGTTGAATCCAAAAACTCAAGAAGAAAAGGAACATGTAAGTCAAACGGACTATTGTGCTTTCATTTATTGATGATTGTATATCTGTTCAAATAGTTTTACGGCCGTGGAAAGTGGATTACAAGTTATGGAACAGATGGACCGTGCAAAAAAGTGCGAACACAAGCCTACGACAGTGTGGTAAATGTATTGTTGATCAAAGGAAACAACATTGATCTCGAAACTGATTATTGTATAAAGTTCAAGTTGGCAACTGAAAAGTACAAAAGCAAAGTGAGAAAAATCAATTGAATAGATTGACCAATTACACTTACACTCCATAGGTGGTCTCCAAGTCAGTGCAATTGCCCTACTGGGCAGAACAATTTGATCTCCATCTGTACGCAGACCAATCAAAAGTTTTAGAAATAACTCTATGTGGCTCAAACCAATCTGCCTCGGACTTCATTGATAAAACATGTATTGATCTTAGCGAATTAGCCACTGAAAAGTCGCACAAATTAGTACAAAAATTCGGTGTTGGTCAACGATGTATTGAACTTTTAGTTACAATCACGGGTAGTCATCAAGGTCCTGCAAATATATCAAATAATTTCAATTGCTCAATGAATCGGTCCAAAACATATGCAGACATTTGCAGGAAATATGTATGTTCATTCATTTGAGTAAATTCAAATCTATTAATTATTAATTTTCGATCCTAGAATACACTTCACAGTTTCCAAAATCTGTCTGATATCGGTCATTTGATTGTGAAAGGTGAGTTAATTATCAACAGGCGCTTTTGCCGCAAGTTTTGTGTGTAAGTTTTTTACATAAACATATGATAAAAATGTTCGACTCGAGTGCACTCGACATTTACGTCACGTGAGTCACATGTGACTTTTGTATGCATGTTGAAATAGCTTTTTGAGCTGTTTTCAGCAAAATAGCCATCTCAAGAGAAAACATTTTGTAAACATTGATTTTTAGTTTATAAAGCAGAGAATTTGGTGGCAGCGGATATCAATGGCAAAAGTGATCCATTTTGTGTACTCGAATTGGTTAACGAAAGACTACGAACTGGTACAGAGTACAAAACGCTCTCCCCAGAATGGAACAAAATGTTCTCATTGTAAGTTTTATTTTTAAGTTATAATTTTGTTTGATTTTCGTATATCCAGAAACATCAATGACATCCACGAAGTCCTTGAAGTGACAGTTTACGATGAGGATAAGGATCGAGTTGAATTTCTTGGAAAAGTTGCTATTCCATTGCTCAAAGTATTTTGCAATTTTTTTTGCCTTGACTAATTAAATATATATAGATTAAGAATGGCGAGAAAAAGTGGTACGCTTTGAAGGATAAAAAACTACGAAGTAGAGTAAAAGGACATATTTTGCTCGAGTTTTGGATCTCATTCAACGATGTAAATATTTATATCTGTGTTACATTGCTTGACTATTTTTTCTTAGTTCAAGGCTAGTGTGCGCACATTAACCCCAAGAGAGAAGAAATATATCGAACCGGAGGTCAAATTCAAACGGGCTCTTTTTGTTCGCAATGCTATTCGCCTGAAGAATGTTTGCATGGAACTAGTGGAGTGGGGTCAGTTCATGCACTCGTGTATCCAATGGGAGTCGCCCTCTCGATCTCTTGTTGCTTTTATATTTTTTCTCTCGTTTGTGTACTTTTTCGAACTGTACATGATTCCACTTTTGCTTCTTTTGGTTTTGATGAAGAACTATCTTTGGCTCAAAATTGAGACCTACTTCAATCCAAATCTCCGGGAAGAAGAGGTTAATATTAACAAATTTGCCTTTTGATTCATTATTAATTTTAAATTTGCAATTTAGATTGAATTTATCGACGAAAATGTTTTCGACGATGAAGATGATGACAAAGCAGAAGAGAAGAAATCGTTGAAGGAGAAACTACAAACCGTACAAGAGATTTCCACTGTAGTGATGAATATTATTGGTGAAATTGCTTCTTTTATAGAGAGAATCAAAAAGTATGTCTTTAGTTGGGCTCATTATTCATTATTCATTGCGGTACTTTTCCTTTATATCAGCACGTCAAATTTCAGTGTGCCTTTTCTGTCCTGGTTGGCCGTGATTTGCCTCATCTTAGCCACTTTTATTCTGTATCACATTCCTATTCGATATCTCATACTGGCTTGGGGTATTAACAAGTTCACCAAAAAATTCCGAGCCCCGAATGCAATCAATAACAACGAATTGCTCGACTTTCTGTCACGTGTTCCTGATATAGAACAAAAGGTACGTACCTTCATACCTACATATAATGATTGTTTATAAGTTGATAATGTTAAAATATTTTATAGATAATGTACAAGGAATTCAAACCAAATGTACAATCGGAAGTGAAAACAAGTCAGCAATCTCCCAGTCACGGACCACAATCTTCTACTTCAACTTCGAATGGTCTTTCATCTGCGACTGGTCGTAAGAGTTCCCTCAGCAAAAACACCAGCTTTAAGTCAGAACAAAGTAACACTTCAATGGAAAGTGATAAAAAGAAGAAAAAATAATTTAAATTTTGCCTTATTAGCTTTCGGTTTGCGTGTGGCTGCATATTCATTGATTTGTTAACTCTGTCGCAACCATTTGTGATTACTAAATGTCATTCCATATACAATCAACCAATTCACCTAGTATCACTATGTGAATCACCGTGTGATGTGTCCCAACAACAGAAAATTATTTTAAGTGTTAGTATTTGTATCTTTGCTGTGTTGATTTGTTTTTGAACGCTTCCATTTGAGTATTTTCTATTACATTTCCGAGTTTTTACTGTGCTTTTTTTGCTGTCCGTGATTAAACAATTATTGTGCCCATTTCTCTTTAAGCAGCGATCTATTAAATGTTATTTACTTTTCTAGATGCATTCAATTTAATATAAAGCGTTTCTTTAATTATTGAATGTTATTTATACATTGAAAATAAATGCAATTTGTAAAGTAATTTAAAACAAGCAACAATGAAATCACATGTTAATGAATACTTTTGATTGATTAGTAGAAGAAATTAATTCATTACCTGTTATGAAACGCCTTACTTTAGAATGTTGGAATTGGACCATCCAAAGACTGGATAAAAATCGTATCTATCTTGGCATATTTTTACTTTATTTCTGACAATTAGCATAATCTCAAACAAATTGACTGGACTGTAAATAATAACTTGGAACGAAAAAAGTCTGCGAAATAAGCTTTTAGAACTAGATCCAAAACTTGCTGCTCGATTATTGGTAACAATTCGTTTAAATACTCAAACCGAGGAACTAAAACCGATTTAGTTCAATTGATCTCTTTTCGTTTTATCTCTTTGACTAATCTTCTATTAAATGTGTCTCATATCACTGCCAAGCAGTTTGTATCAACTGTTTAGTCAACTTGTCAAATCTGATCTATTTGCAACTTCAAATCAGCTACAATTGTTGACTTTTGGAGCCCTTTCTTAGAAAGATTTTCCTATGACTGCTCAACTTGTGTCCATCAAAGCTGTTCATATATATTTACAAAAAAACACTCATGAAAATTTACATTTCGATTGATTGACCTTTTCCAAATGTTCCAGTAGTCAAAGTGGGTACGTCAGAAGCACTAGTGCAGAAGTGTCACTGTTTGTCGCATCAATTTAAGTCTTCCATTGAAGAATTGAAAAGCAAATTTAGTTGTATCAAACAACTTTTTAAACCACTCACGAAATGTCAATTCGTGCACAATATCTATAGTGTAGATTTTAGACCGACCATATTATTATTTCTCAGTCCGATTAGATCAAATGGCCTATTGTTTTGCTGCGTCAAACCAAAATTTAAATAAATTGAAAGTTTATTATTATTGTTTACTGTTTAATTAAGTAAGAATGCAAACATTCGAATGTTTAATAACCGAAAGCATTTTGATTAGATTGGACAAACAACAGATAGGGAGAAAGCAAATAAGAGATACAGAAGAAATCACGCAAGCCGTTCAAAGTATACATCAACGGCCAGAATGGCGCCATGGCACACTAGACTACTGACTAGCCAAACAGACACCCGATCAGTACACAACTGTGTACATCACTGCTTTGGTGCGGTGCTACTTTGTCCTGATGTCAGAACAGACGAAATGTTAATTGGCCAGACCAAATAGAGATAATAAACTTCCGACAGTAACAGTGTAGTAAGTATCATATGTCGGTTTGTTCTTCTCTTGCTACATTGTATGAATGACAGTGAATGGATAATGCTCGAATCGGGGACTAACAAGTGGTAATGCAAACAGACAGACTGATCACTTCATTCATAACATTAAGTTGAGTTGAATGAGTCCATCCGGATCATCTGGTAATTTGGAAACCTACCAGACATCTTTCTGTAGTCAGTGGCCATTGGTTGAAGTGCTCGATTCATTTGACTCTATGCATGGTATAGCATAATGCACAAACAATTCTACAACAGGAATTACCAATAATTATTACCATTACAGGCAATGTTCATTGAGATTTCAATCCAAACTGTCAGTCTACCTACTGGTGGACATCTGACAATGTTAATTGCAATAATTGTGGGGAAGCACTAATCTGGTCACATGATAATAGTGTGCCTCTTGCCTTATACTGAAAGCATAAATAAAACAAACATTAAATGTTCCCATCGGCACTATGTTTGTTTTTTGCTTTCACTGGCTCGTCTTGATACGGTGAATAGTGTCGATCTTATCTGTTAACGCACCGAGTGTTTGGTGATGTCAGAGGCGAACACTTCTTGGGAGGTACACTCAACGAATTGGCCAACACAACAAACAGTCGACAGTTGATAGTCAAGAGAATTGTTTACATTTATTTTCGATAGATGGCCATACAAGTCAGGAAAATGTTCGAATTTGAATTTGAATTGAATTTTTCGGTATTTCTTGGTACTTACTTATTACAATTAGTTACTGATAGTCAGATGACATTAGTCATGGTTATGCTAACAAGTAAGTTAGCAAATAGAAGAACGTAAACAAATGCTACAAAATAAATGGTTTGGTTAAAAATAATGAATTAAAAATAATGCACTAAAATAATGCAGACTTGGCAATAGCTTGATTCAGTGCAAACGAATATATACTATGTTGTTTGTGTGAATGAATCCTCCTGACCCCAAGTGAATTCCCACGAGTTGTATGAGTTAAGGCAAGACAAGTGCAATGCAAACAGTGAACGACAACTGGAATGGCACCCGAAATAGTCCTCCAGTGATGGATAGTTGCGCTCTTTGGATGAGCTCGTTTAGCACAAGGACCAGAATGAGCGGGAATATGTAGGTGGTGTCTGAAAGCAATGAGCAGGCCAGCACTAAGTGTGCGGCGTTCAAAGTGAAAGTGAACTTGCTAAACAGTTCCGGATTGACATTAGTCGGATAACTAACAGCCAATTAAGATATTATCACACAGAGGCAATTCGAGACAAACAACTGAGCAGTAAAGTGATATTTTATTCGATGCTGTGTTGTACAGAGTAAAGATTTGTTGGTGGGTATGTCAGTAAGTGAGTTTATGGTGTGAGTGTGTGTTTGTGAGTGTGTGTGTGTGACTGTCAAAAGATGACAAATGACATCCACCAGTGATTGTCATGCTAGATTAGAATCAATGTGTCATTGGTGTTGTAAACATTGACACCATCATACATGATGCAACAGAATCGATAATACAAATGCACTGAAAGTCAGTAGTGAGCAGAATAAATTAAATATATATTCCAAACATTCAATAGTTCTATAATAGTATATGAATATGATATATTAGATATAAAATATAATATTATTTGTCGGTGAGACTAGTGTGGTGCAATCGATATTTATGCGTTGTTGCGGGGAAAGAGAGGAGGGCGTTTTCTTGGAGACCGACGGCCCAAACCGATCTTAAAGTGAACTAGACTTGGACGGACCGAATCGGTCGATTCCCACCATTGGGAGTGATTGGCTAGACTGGAGAGCACTGACTTTAAGACAAAGTTTGAAACTTTCAAATAGAATTGAGATTGATAAAATAGACACAATAAAGGACAATCCATGCAAGAGAAACAATCGAACGTGTGCGTGCCATCTAAATGGTCGAGAATGAGCGAGAGAAATCACATTTTGAACTGCATTGAATGCATTAAGTTTAATAGAATTGGAAATTTGAAAATCCTAAGAGATAACATGAAAGTCAATTGGAAAAAAACCTAATAGTAAATGTTCGATTTGTGGGCTAAGCCATACAAATGTTCGCCTGGGCGTATCTCGGCGGTGGTAAATACATGACAACACGCTGTGAGACGGTAGAGATTTACGCTTAGGGTAAGTGCGGACTGGACAAGTTTGACGCCCGGAAATACCGGAAAGGGCAGGATTTGGGTTTTTGATTCGACCAGTGAGGGCACACTGTTCGACGATAATACAGCACGAAGGGTAGATACGGTCCAAGAGGGAATACAGATCGATGTATATCAATATGACAACGGTGTATCGAAAAGACAGACAAATATCACATTGTGCTCAAAGAGCAATATAAGTGATTAGAAATGCAATGAAAGATATGACGACGATGAAACCAAATGAAAGCATGCAGAGGTGAACCGCTGGACAATGCAAATTAATTGATAAGTCTTTGGTTATATCTTGATGAACCACTAAACTGGTAGTTCTCAAAAGTATAAATCTTCTTGAAGACCTTCGTCTTCGTCTTCAGGTAATTCTTCTGTAGAAATCAAGCTCGAATAGGCAGACATTGAGTCAACGGAAGTGTTTCTCTCGATTTCGGTGGAAGAGCTTGCAGAACTGTCTACCCTGGAACCGTTCACGATGAACACAGGAATATTCTCGCGGTCCTCATCCTCCTGGTAGGTGTCGGAGAGGTCGGGAGGAAAGGTCATCAAAGTAGAACTCATGCCAGACGGGTTGACTGTGCACAACTTAGGTTTAAATGTGCTTTGGCTGCATGTTGAATGACTATAAAAAGAGGATACTGCCGGGGTGTTGCTGGCGTCGTGCAAATGAGACACCGAGGTGTGTGAGGAACGTGAAAAGATTGCTGATGCACTTGGAATGTTATGCGAGTGAGCGAGGCAATGCCGAAACTGGACACGATTCTGTGGTTGGCAGACCAGCAGTTGCTTTGCACTGGCCACTTGAGCGAAGGTCGTGTGAACAAAATAGTGATTTGCCACAAAACAGCTCGAGGATGACACGGAAGTGCTTGGACTGCTGTTGCTGCTGCTTGTGCTAGTGCTGGGGCAGTGGCTATTGGAATGTATCGGAGAATGGACGATTGAGTGAGACTGAGTGATGAGTTGGGGATGCGAAAGATGAGTTGACGTGTGCGGCTGGTAATAAGCCAGTGACTCTACCTCGACCTTAGATGATGAGAGGACAGAATTGGTTGCCTTCGAATCGATCACAGCACTGTTCGGTGTTGACTCGCTGCTGCTGCTGCTCTGGTTGGCGCCCAACTTGGAGGAACGAAGGGCAAACAACACTTCGATTCGATTCATGAATTGCTCGATGCATTGCTGTGGGGAAAGAAAGTGAGGTCAATTGGGCACAGCGACGAATTGAGTTGATCACTTACGGAATCGATTTCGATCTGTAGTTGAGTGGAGTAGGAGGCCAAAGTGTGCGAGATGGAGTGCGAGTGTTTCGACTGGTGGAAGATGCCTCGCACCGCGGAGGCCACACAGGCCGCAGCGATCAACGACGGAGGAACGCAAGCAAATTGCAGTTCTGTAAAGAGCAAACAGAATAGGTTAGTGTTATCAATGATCACTTGTCGGTGCGGTATTGGCTAAAGTAGCAATTGCTTAAGTAACGAGCGCGCAAAGGACCACAATTAACTCAAATGCATTCACAGACATGTCCAGCAGTGCGATAACCTTGCTTGATTACTTGCACTTGGTAATGTGTACTTTCAATGAATAAAAGCACCATTAGCACCACAGATGAGATGCCTTCATTGTGTATACACGAACATTCATTCATTCAATCTGTCCAATGGTTAGTAAACAAATTACACTTGGTCGGATGCAGTCGATGAGAACAGTACAACATCGATCGCGATCGCACAAACAAACGGATCTATGGCACATTAAAGAACATTAAGGAGCCGAACCTGAGAACAAGTGTCGGGACGAGCCCACTTGCCAGTCATAATATACACCAAGTTGTATGGTTAGTGTAATTAGTGATGCGGACAGAGACCCAAACCAGCGCCGTCTGAGACACTTGTTGATACTGCCTAATTGGCACACATCGCGTCTGTCTCAATTTGTCACTGACTGGCCCAATTAGTTGGTTCATTAAAATGTCCGCAACTAATTTGCCACAATTTTGTTGGGAAATGCGAGCCAAAACCAATTAACACCCAGACTAGTGCCCCAGTCGGTTTGTACTGTTTACACTACCAATCTTGGCATAGTCTTAACTCCTCATAAGCGAACAAGTCTGGCATAAATCTGTTCGGAAGTACACAGGAAGAGTGCATTGTGGCCAAATTGCCGTGAAATCAGAACTAACACCAAGCAAGGGAACTCAATCAACTGAACGGAGAGTCACACGAGTTGCATTGCCATTCCTCGATTAGGTAAACATATGGGCCAGACAGAGAGACAGGCCAATAGACAAGGCCTATGTCCTCGTCTGGCGATGAGAAAGCAAGCTTCCTTTGCTCGCACGGACTAGATCCCCTGAGACCTTGGTGCGAGCTGCACCGCGTCACACCTAGAAGGCAACAAGTCCTGTCACTGTCCCACCATCTTGGCCCATTCATTCGGCACCTTCCAATTCAACACAATGGCAAATCGAGAGGAAATCGAACTCCACAAAAAGCGAGGGAAAATTTTCGCGCCCATCTGTGCAGGTATGGAGAAGGCAAGGATGGAGATATCGCGGCGAGAGTGACACAATGCAACCTCAATGGCGCATCTGGCCAAAAAGGCCCAATTGCGCGGGAACAGCTGGCGCGCTTTTGTGTGCTCCATTTCCGTCCTGTTGCGCGCACTTTCTTTGAGAAATCGCGCCAAATTCGCCATCTTGGACAAAAGTCGGCTTTGACCCATTTGGGGTCAATGTGACTTTGTTAGTTCTCAAACTCAACATCAAACAGCCTCAATTTTCGAGCACTCAAAATAGCAAACTTGAAAATTGCAAAGATGTTCACGATAAATGTCATGCAATTGGCAGTGTCGCTCAATTTAGTGTTCATTTCGATCAATTCCTTTTAATTCAATTTAGTATTTCCACCTAGAAAATCATTTCCACTTTTCCAATCGTCGAGTATTCAAGTGCAGCATCGACATGTTAAGTTGTGTATGTCTCCATTGCCTTGTCTTGGTTTGCAATTGCAATTGTGCGGACTTTAGTTAGGTAGTTCAGAGTCCAGCTATTTCACCAAATTGTTTCGTCAACTGAACAATCTGTCGTATATGTCGAATATGCAAAACAATGTTCGTCTGAGGGTCTTATGCTACCATTCCGTGGTCCGATAACATCAATATGAAACAACGGCTAGCCATTAACATTTGTCAGGTATCATACAAAATAACAACTGCTCAATTGATTGACTTTAACAAGTTTCCTCATTCACAACTATTCCCAAAACGCATGCACGTTTTACTAAATCACACTATTTAGAACAAAATGTAATGTGGTGTTACAGTTATAGTAAAAGAATTAAATTTAATTGACAAATAAGAAATAATCCCCTGTATTTACAATGACGAACCAAACAGAGAATTGAAACAGTAGCCGACTATAGACGTATTAAATCAATCAACAAGTAGAACGATTGTAATAGAATGAACGGCTGAAAAAAACTGCAAATGCATTGCGCAATCATCAAACAAATAAATAAATGTCGCCCGGGCATTAATTTTCTACAAACCCTTACAGATGGTAGTGGCGAGGGTCAGAACACGAACATTGAGTGCACCTGCCATCGTTCGATTGTGAAGCACATACGTCTAGGACTGGCCGGACATTAGGTAAACACGGGTCAACAGCACAAGCTTCTGTGTGAGTGTGAAGACCGCCAAATTGGCACTAAGCTGTGCGGCCATTGACAAAAGGCTAATTTACACACGAAGGACCGGCTGCTCGTGAGTGACCACTGCACTGAGGCCAGAGGCAAGCGCACTCTTAACAGCAAGCGGAATGATTGATTAATGCACACAAAAAGCAAACTACAAATTGGACCAAGTTGTATCGGAATGAATCGATCGAAATGGCTCGATCGACCCTGAAATGGTTCAAGACTAACTCAATTGACTCCTCAATGCCATGTAGATAGCATCAAAGCGTGGGCGATGATGGTAAAGTGAGATTCAATCCAATCGATTCGAGACTAAACCAATGAGATTGATCAACCAACTTCATACGAGTGAATTCATTGAAAAACTATTGGTCTAGTTCAGGCAAAAACTCAAATGAAACAGACTGAGATAATTGATGTATAAGGCCAGAGCAAACAAGCCATCAAACATCAAGATGATGTCTGTCCAACTGTTCTCTTACAGTTGAATTCGGTGGAAAGGTGTTGAGCAGTCTCATTAGGCCTTCCTGTCGAGCCCTGTGCACACTAATTGACCCAACCGTAAGTGCACAACGGTAAACTGATTTATTGCCCTAAAAAACGAACCATTGCTATCGCGTAATGAAGTGACCAATGTGGTGAGGGGTCAAATGGATGTGAACACCAGTTCGGATACGTCTCATTTGGCTCGACTCGTGTGGCAAAGATTGGTTCAGCTCGGCAATAAATCGTAGCAAGGTAATTCTAGTAAGTGTCAACAAGTAAACCACAAGCCTCAACAGGATCACATGATTGGCCGACAGCTGGCCAAACACGTTAATAGCATCATTAGGAGAGGCCATAGTTGCGCTTTATGAGTGACTTGGTGCAATAGTGCACAACACGACTCGACCATGTAGGCGCAACTTGACCGCAAGGTCAACAAACCACTGCGGCCATGCAAATGAGCAATCAAAATATCATTATGTAATGGAGCAGTGATGACACCAATGCAAACATATGTAATGCATCGATTCGCATAAATCCGCTTCCAGTGGCATTGATCGTTAGCATTTGTTTGTATGCATGTACGAGTAAGTTCGGTTGCGAGTCTAGAGCCAACATGTGATGTCATGACCTTACGGGCCTAGGTCAAAGGAAGTAATCCCCAGAGACCTCTTTTCTTCCGTTCCCGTCGATGTGGTTGTGTCAATGTCACTCGATTGGTAATCGATCAATAGATGCACCACAAAGCATCGCAATGCCTCACTGGCACTACATCTCTAATGGTTTTCTTTGTTAGCCCAAAAAGCTTTTCCTGTCTTGCATGAACAACAAAAGAAAGAACAAACTTTAACAAAGCTAAAATAGGAACGCATCACGTGACTCGAACTAGGTCGAGTCTCAAGGTTAACAGAGGCCTTCAACTGTTGCACAAGACGTCAACAAGTCTGAGCAATGAGCTTATTGTCTCATTAGCACCATTATTGGACTACAGTCTAATTTCGATGGATGCAAACAACTGCAACATGTGTTCAGCAGAGGTCAGAGGTGAGTGCATCACTCACCTACGCACAGACGGTTAAACAGAGACGGCTGGCAACACGTGCAAGGCAAATAGGTAAATTACGTGCCAAATGAGACAGACAGACCACGTTATGTTAATGCGCCCCACTCGAGGTAAATCTCGCTAGTGGTTGCCGTTACAATTACACCTCGTAAAGGTGACCCAAGGCAGATGAACAATCCAAAGCAGTGTTCGGCTTGCCTTAATGACCTAGGGTCAAAAGCAATAAAAGACACAGACCAAAGACCTTAGAGGGGCCACGGGAGAAACACAAAGAGCATTGAGCGATAACAACGATTGGCACGCGACCTCAGTTTGTGGTCCTGCAAGTGAGAGACCCTTCTAGAGGCTACTTCTCCACCTCTACGATGAACTTCATCATGAAGCTCTGCATCTAACGGTCAATTAGCAGTTGAGAGTGACTAGGCAAATCAGACCATAGGATAATTGGTCTCCCTCGGACTCGATGAGCAATTCGTTAATTGCACCATTGGTCTTACTTAAGTGCAGGAAAATGCAACAAATTGCTCTATAGCCGATTAACCCTTCAACCTCGGCATGTGCTCTACCGCCAGAGGTGGTCACAAATCAATGACTCGCACACGAAAGGGTTCATCAACGGGGTCAACTGCTGCCAAACCTCATTACACACATCTGCACTATAAACTGGCCGATTTAAACAAATTTGCTTACAAATGTTCCAAGGCTTGTGCCAAAAGCAGGGCAAGTGTGCCCGTTCAATGGATTGATTGAATCGAAGCGGCTTACACTAAACACTCGACAGATCGGTTTGATTGAGCCGAACAACAACAGCACGATCGGTGCAGAATCGGCAGAATCGATTAAACAAACTACAAATAGATTAACACATTCAACAGTGGACTTGACACTTGAACAGACAAACAAATCAAGCAAAGGAGATATTGACTCGATTAGACGATTGTACCGAGAACATTAAACCGACAAATAGCCAAAATGAAGTAAAAGCAAGTGATGGAGTGTGTCTGTGCAATTAACAATGAAATGGTCCGCTGGGCAGATGCTAACCGAGATGCAACAAGATGAGATGACCAGCACGATAATCAACTGGCTGAAGAGTGACCTCGAGAAGGTGTCTCGAACAGATGTCACTCATTTACAGTTAGTCACTCGGCGGACTAACCGAGCGACCAAGTCTGACGTGATAATGATGCACTACAAGGGAGACAATGGTGGAGCCACTGGGACTGACCCACCTGAGGCAGTCAACAAGTTGGCCCAACTCGTGGACCAATCAAGTAATTCGCCTTGTCACATAGTTCGGCTCGTCTCATGACAGTCTCAATGATGGTCGGACATGGCTGGGTGGTATAATGATCGAACGTGCATCGCATAATTCATTACAAGCTCAGTAATAATAGCAACAATGCAATAGCAGCATTCAAATGAGCATCTCCATTTCGTCTCCTTAACGATGTTCCATGCGTACAAGACATCCGTCACCTTACACTCCGCCCAAACGACGATCCACAGGCAATAGTCGTTACTGGTGAAGCGAGTCATCGAGACACGACATTATCCATATGGTCGAATGGACCTTCTCAGGTGGGTGGACATGACCATCGAGATGCACAATAGACCACATCCAGTAATTGATAGCACGCGCACAACTGTGATCACTGATAACGAATGGCATGGATCACGATGACTCGAGCCAGCGAAAGTGAAAATCTCTTGGCATCTTGACGCATGTCTAGTCCTGCAGGTCGGTGACACATCTGCCACAACGAGACACAATGGCAGGTAATGTCCCGCTCAGGCATTTCCTCTGCTTTGTCCGTTCACCAATTGAACGATTAAATCGACATCGAGCCAATAAATCTCGTAAAGCTAGTCCCTCTTAAGCTCGCACGGCACGTGCCCGACTACATGCGGACTAGTGACTGGTGACATTCCCTCCCATTGTGTGTACAGGAACATTTGTGAGAGAGGTCTACTGACGGGACATGCAACTCAAACCGGAAAATGTCGCGCGGGTATGCCAGTCGGGTGTCGTAACGAGACACCTTTAATTGCGTTAGCACAGATGGCAACAAACTACTCAGTCCAGAGGAATGTCAAATGTGTAAACTCGATTCATTCCATCGTTACCGAAACGATCAAACAGAAACCAATGATGGAAATGGACTGAGCCTTTGCTCAAATAAAACCTATTTCAATAGAGCAATCATTCAAATCATTTCGCGGAAATAGTTTAATTTGAGTCCTATCGAATAGCCTAATGAGCCAAGTGGACCAACACCGGGCCACAAAGACACGTGTCGCTCTAGATACGAAGTAATTGTTGCGTGATCACATAGTGCAACTGTATTACTACAGTTAATGGCAGTGCTTGGTCGGCAGCAGAAGGCCGTAATTCGGTTGCAGAGAAAAAATCGATGCGATGCAACAAGTCAATTTGCTAAGGTTAAAGTCAAGGTCCTAGCAGACTATGGTCAGACCAACGGCAGACAGAGGGGATGTCGAAGAGAGAAGGAAAGCAGCCTGAAAGACTCAAATAAAACATATGCTCGCTCAGTGAAACTGTTCAGGAGGTCGGGCCGAAGAGGTCAAAAAGCAAAGCTGCCACGTGGCACTTGAACAAACGAACCTCATTCAACAGTGCACAATGCTCTATCGATCAAACGGGTGTCTATGTGAAACAGCGTGCCCGAACAGAGTTGAGTTATGTAAATACCGTAGAACAATGCAAAATCCTGCCAGAGTGCCAACTCGAGTTCAGTGGATCGAGTGAATAAATTCGTTATGAACGGGACCCGAGTTTGTTGATGCATCTGTGCCAATAACCAAAGGAACATTGGCCAAGCGTCGAGTGGGAGTGCAATTGGGCAAATTGTCAATGCATTTACAGATGGCTCGAATGCGAGACCATTCGAGGAATTGATGACAGGCATCTGCCGATGATGACACTGGTTCAGTGAGTGAGTATAAATGTCTTCTCCAGTGGTGGGCACGTGTCCCCCAGTGGCCTTGTGTGATGCAATTCAATTGACACAAATCGGCTCAATTAGTGGGCAAAGCACCTTTCCGTCCTCAATCAGCCTCGATCGGTGCCACAACTCGTGCACACCCAGGTCGTACCCTTTCCATTTCACTTTCACCCCAAATTACCAACGGAAACGGATACGTATACAAAGGAGTTAATCCAGCAGTCCATTAAAGTGTCATTACGAGATTGGCAACGTGTCCGGTAGCGTTACCTCTGATAATAGCTTGTACTGCTCTAGGTCATCGAGGGGTCTTAAGACTAGAGGCACGTGTTTTAGCACCTCGTAAAGGAGAAGACACTGAACGAGTGCACTCGTCCACAATTCAATTAACCTTTTATTATAGTGATGGCAAATGTAGCAAGAGACTTGCCACTTTCTCTCTCAGTGGACAGACATTGTGGCGATGTTTTGTCACTGACAAGACTGAGAAGTGCTTGACACGACTCGGGTCAGAGGATCAAGCAACGATATGGGCTAAAGAGGCAATATGCACAATCTTACAGGCAATATTTACACACACAGACATGTTGCTTGTATGTGAATGATGACCTGACATGACCCGAACATGGAGTTGCATTAGTGACACCGCACTTGACCCCTCTATTGACATAACATTGCCCACAGTGAAGGAGCAAGGCTCCAAATTAATGCGCGATAATTAGCAACAATAGGCACTGAGGCCGATAAGTGTAAAGGTTAAGACATGGAGGGTGCGAGTTCAATTCTCAGAGCAAGAGTCAATGAACACGGGCGCGGGCGCCAGTTTATCTGACCAAGCAAGAATGTGGAACCATCTATTGCTCTCCATGGCAGCCAGCAAAACGACAAATATTTACGTGCCGAGACAATGATACAAGAGGAACTTTGGCACTAACAGGCAAAGGTCGCTAAGTAAATGAATCCGGGGAGCAGGGTCATGGCGAGGGAGTAGATGGTAGTCATCTCAAAGATGGTAGAAAAGCTAAAATAGCCAGGAGATATGATGTAACAGAATGCCCAATTACCCAGACAAAGAACAAATTATGAGCGCCCAATCATATGGTATCACTCATCATGAGAGTCATCATCATTTGGCCAATATTAATGAACGATAGGCGACTCGAGTCAGACAAATAATTCAATTGCACCAGACTGTGGCGTCTCAATGACTGCCTGTAATGTCCTTTCGAGATGGCTTACTTTGGGTATTGGAGACAGATGACTGGTGCCAGAGAGTTATTCGAGCAAATTACAATTAAAACACCATGAGGAAAGATGGACATGCATTGTGCACAATGTGCAACACATAGCAGTGACCACTGAGAAATGTGATAATGAACCAAATGTAGTGGCAGTAGAGGAAATTCGGGTAGATTTCGCATGCAACCAACCCAACACGAGGTGAACACTCGGATTATTGCATTGCGAGTAAAGAGCAATGATCCGAATGTAATTCGAAGAATTCGATGAGATCAATAAATACATTGGGAATAATTCATAATTCATCCACTGTGAAAGAACAGTATGCTGTCTTGGTGGACAATTAACCAACGATATCAAAACAAATTAGTCTGAACGACAAACACAGTCGGCGAGTACAAAGCAGACAGGCAAAGGGAAACACCAACGCACCACTGGCTTTACAAATCGAATGCACTAATGCAAACAAACCAGCTATGCACCAACTCCGGAGCCTCATGCACTCACGCCCAGAGTAATTCAATCGGTGAGCAATTTGATTGATTCAATCAGGTAAGGGGCCTCATGTCAGCTGCACAAGAGGCACTTGGTGAGGGTCAAAATAGGAAACGATTATAGTAAAACAAAGCTTCTTTCGATTCGTAAGTTCAAACCAGAAAGTGAAGCGAACATGTTTCTGCCGACAGGAGCCAGTAGTACTGCTAACAACAAACAGTTGAAAACAACACCACGAGACGAGGCTAAGATACCGAGGGGCCTCTTGCAGAAGCCAAGGGAGCACGAGAAGGTAATCGACGATGCGAATGACTTGTCAATTATGACAGTTCACGAGGGGCACTCGACAGGAAGAGAAAACATCAACAAACGAAAGTTCATGAAACTGTCACTGGCGATAGACCGGCTGAGCATGAATGGCCTCTCAATGAGGTGAGCAATTGGTCGCATCAGATAAGCCACCGAGCGACCGTGTGAAAGTGTGGCATCGGATCAGGTCATGTGCTGGTCCAGAAATGGCCAGATAAGAACACGATCCACATCTCTCACTAGCAAATCTGTGCACATTTGACACTGGCAATATGTTCACAACACCAAATATGGAAGACACACCATACATAGCAATACAGCAGCACTAACAAAAATATGTATCGGCCAGGCGAACTTTGACCTAGAGCTACTAGGAAGTGAACAGCAAAAACATGAGTGAGTACATATGTAACAAATTGGACAAGATAGGCCTTGATGGCACAGATGCCGACAAGGCATTGCCGACCGAGAAAGTTAGATCAGCACAGACAGTGAATCAAACTGCTGCTAATTGATTTCACACAAGAGGCAGCGAGTGTCAACAAGTGTGTCCACCTGTTGTGCACAAGTGAACGAGTCAGAGAGAACACCAGAAACAATGTCTAGACTGGAGAAAACAATGCTCATTACAAGGTGGCACACAAGTTGTGAGAGTGGCGAACGTGCCTGCCCAAACCATATCCACTGGCAGACTGGTGCATATCCATTGGCCAATCTGCTGGTGCCACTGAAGCAACTCTTTAAAGTGCGTTATCCCAGGAAAAACACACTTCTGCAGAACAGAAATGATAGCTTACTGTACGCGATAACACAGGCCAATCGTACAACATTGATACATTCTAATTGATTGTGCTTGAGGTGACACCAGACTAATGAGTGCCACTTGATACATTGTAACCAATGCGGTAGTGCCACAGTTGGGCCATTGCCTCAACGCTAGCTGTGACGCAGAACCAGCATACTGTCGTGCCGTTGACATATCTGAGAATGGCTGCCAAAGCAGCACGAAAGAGTTGCGAAAGTGGTCGTGCACAGACATACATAGATGTGCTTAACGATAGAGATGCAACTGACACAACCAGACGTGCACTACACTGTACACTGTACACTGCTATCACTTCTTTGTTGTTTCCTTGCACAGGATTATTTTCGGTTCGCATCAAGCAACAATGTAACAATGTAATGCACGAGTGTCACCAGTCAATATACAATACTATGTGTTCGGCTTAGACACTAATGACTGTCATTGGAGAAGTGCCGAAACCGGCGAAAGGTGTCGGGTTGTGTCCTGTTCCGGCTGAGCAGATCAATTCGAGAGACTCGTTTGGTACTGTATGGAAGGAGAGATGAGAGCGAGTTGAGGCTTGACCTTGAATCGGTCAGTAGCCCACGAATGAGTAATGCCATGAAAGGAGCTTGCATGGAAAAAGGCAACCATCACACCAAATTGCCTGTCTTGCCTGGTTACCAACACTGGTTTACCTCTACACCGAAAACTTACGTGCAAAGCTGTGTCCGAGTAAAGTGTCATCAGCCTTTTATCAGTGCACGAAGTGCCAACAAGGCAGGCGCACCTCGACCAGATCAGGTGTCCGCTGGCCAGGCACTGGTCTGCACCACAGCGAGTTCGTTAGCACAGATGGCAGTCTGGCAGCAGTTCGGTTTGGAATAGTACCCAAATAAGTCTGTGTCAGCATTCGCAATGAATCAGATGAAGTGAGACGTCAAACTCGTCTGTCGCTCACATCAAATGAGCAAAATGCATCGCCACACTTGTGCAGATCTGACTCGAGTCTGGAGTGAACAGACGACGCCACGATATGACGAAAGACAAGAGTATATGGCGCGTAGAGACAGACAGTCATTGGTTAAGTGGCGTACCGCGACGAGGTCTAACGGCGTCAATGCGACCAGACACGAACTGTTGCTAGATCGGTACACTTTGCCTCACATTTGCAGCTACAGTGCCACTTGTGTGCGAATTAATTCGAAGAGGACACATTCGCCACCAACCAGAATAACTATTAGCCCACAGAGACAGAATAGTTCAGTGCAGCAGAGAGGCCCACCTGTCGGATAAGCTCATAGTCAAAGAAGCCACAAAATAATCACTTTAAGGTCGTAGCATCGTGCCAAATCATGCTCAGTACTTATGCAAATCAATTAGCCAGTCAGGGCAGTGTGCGAGTCATAGTAGATAGACTTGCATTCAACTACGCTAACTCAATGCAGAGTACAACCTGGAACATTGATTCTATCAAGAAAAGGTACAGTAGTGCCAAAGTTTCATGACCAGTACTGACAAACTAGTAGTTCACAACGCACAAATGTTTCACCGGGCAGACAAGGTCAAGCAACAACTGGCAGCAGAACAATTGACGTGGAAGGTTGCCTGTACAGTTTTGTTATTTGTTTTTTTCGAAAGAGTCTACTGAGAGTGCGTGCCAATACCTGGTGCAGTGGTTTTGCCAGACGGATCAGACAGCGACCTGACGAACAAATAATGCCATACATAATAGGTTTAATTGGTCAAACACAAAGAGATGACCGACACCGACGTCGTACAAGTTGAGATTTCGCCATAAGTCGATCGAGACAAGTTGACCAAATGACTCGGTGTCCAACCAGACGACTTTCTATTTGTCAGCTTCGAGTCGAGTCTCTATGCCGAATTGTTTGACCTGATTGGGGACGGCGAAATCTCTAATCGACGCTAATTAGTGTCTATCGCAATTTACGATGGAAAAATTCTGAGTGCTTGGTCACACCGTACCTTCAAAAGTCAATTCAAGTATAACGACAAAATATTAATTGATTTAATCGCCGTCATGGCGCGATCAGAACGGGTAGATAGGTAGTAAGTGGTCGATGGGTTAGCAATGCCAGTGAGATCGAAAGGCGAGATGAATCAACAAAATGGCCACTCAATCGATGGCGCCTTATAAACTAGTTTGTAGGGTAGTTGTAGTGCACTAGTGGCCAGACAGGCTGCCCGACCGACCAACCGACCGACCGACAGACCGAGAGAACTTCCCTGTTGAGCAATTAATCACACAAATGGGTAACTAAGCGATCCGACTGGTTCGCTCGCCAAAGGGTTGCGCCGAGTACCCATGACTGTCCCTTGCTTTGTTCTGTTGCGTTACTTTCTTCTTGTTGCCGTTTGTTTTATTTTTCTTTCTTTCCTGTTTCTTATGTAGCTCTTGCCCTGTGCGCAGTGCGGGCGTCAAGGCGAACATACAAATGAAAGTGAAAGCCAACCATGACGCCTGTGACAGCGCTCACAATGAGCATTGTCTATAGATTCTCCAATGGTGGCCATTGGTCATTGATAAGTGGAGTGTTTGGTGACCTAAGCCATCAGCAGCATTAAAGGGTAAATACATTGGATAGTGAACTCAAGTGCTCAACCAAAATAGATGCACCCCGTGTGGGCAGACAGAACTAATTGAGCACGAAATGAACTGAAATGACTCAAATTCCAATTGATATATGACCGGTCTAAGGAAACATTTATTCTGAGAGGACAGTGCAGACGAAATGTTGCGCCCAGCGCGGCAGCAGCACATGTGACAGTCGCCGTAAGACTATGACAAAGACAGACTTGGAAGCAACAACAAAAAAGGAAGTCATGCCGGCGCGATGTTGCTGGCCAAGGAGATCAACCAGTACGTTGTGAAAGCGACAGTGAGCCACCAGAAAAGGCGAATCTCAACCGACTACGGTCCCGATCAGTCTCGGTGGCAGGCCATTAATGAGTCTCCTCGGTACGGTTCAGTGACAAGTTCGCGTGCCGGCAATCTCGTTGACCTGCACCGGTCTATATTTAACCTTGTTGTCTGGGCGCCAGGCTCCGTTGGAAATTTGAGAGCCGCTGATATTAGAGTATGAATGGATGCAAGCATATGTTAAATAAACCATGAAATCTTTATGACATCCCGGCTCAAGACAGACAGCCAGTCAGTCAACACGGGAAAGTATAACCAATTCGTCAGTAGGTGACGAAAGACAAGTCAACCGCACTGAACACACGCCGCACAGTCAACACAACCTCAAGGCAAAGGTTATGAACTCGGACGAGCAGATAGAATTGATAGAACAATCAGTGAGATTCGGTGGATGGCCGTATCGTACAAACAAGCAAAATTAAAGCTTAAAAAATTCCTGACCATAAGATAAGAGAAAGATGTCAAAAGGAAGACCTGGGGAATGAATGCCGATGGCTGTCTAGCGTGCATGTACCAATATTACGCAATTCGTGGAGGTTATAAAGAGCTAAGAAAGTACTGCGTCTGAATTGATGAAAAATGAACACTTACCAGTGGAACAGAGTGAGACGAGGGTACTGGCGTGACGACGTATGGTGTGGTGCAGAGAGGTGGAAGTGGACGATTGATCTACTCGGATTCGTTTCGACACAGGCGACAAATACGAAGTCGATGATTCGAGATGTCGCTTGGTAGGGCGAGATATTGCTGTACAAGATTGACTTAGGACATTGCTCGAATGAAGATGCGAGGAATCACTGGCAGTAGACTGGTAGTACCAGCAAGGATAGGACGAATAACAGAGCTCGTGATCGTCCTCAGAATAACACAACTCGGGCAGGTTGACAAGAATGTGGTCGAGATAGTCGGTGGCCAGCACAGACGACACGTCCCAGTTGAGACGATTCAATACAAGAGTTTCCCAATTCTGCAGGAAGAACGATTAAGTTTTAATGAAAACAGGGAAACCAACAGATGACTTACCAGGATCTGACTAACCGAAACTGACCTATCGGTCATCTCTCGGAGATCATTGGGGTCGATTGGATTGCACTGACGCAACTTGGAAGCAATCAACAGACACACCACTGCCACAAGTTGCAGTTGATACTTTCTAATGTCAGGAGTGGCCAGGATGAATCGGTCCAAGTAGTTGACTGCCAGGGGAAACGTGACCTCTTCGCACTTTAGTTCCTCGCATACCTGCAAACGGCGAGAAGTGAATGAATGAACCGACACTAATACTCAATGAATGTCACAATGCCACGTAAGCGTGTAAATTGCCATTAAGCATTGGAATGTGTGCAAGGTCTTTTCCAAAGCACCTCGACGGTCCTTGGAATGTGAGCGTCTTTCGATTGGCATTTTGTGAACAGACTGCATGTGGCAAGTGCGGAAATGACCCTAATATCAAACGTACCTCAAGCATCCACTCTGTGACAATTCGACGAGCCTTCTCGTCAGTTTCGTATTTGTCGTTCATATAGACCAATTGGTCTACGTCTCGGGGCACGTACCGATTTTCAATCTGCAGCATTTGACGGGGAATTCTCAGATCGTCCAGCAAATGAGGATCCAATCGAGCTCGAGTAGAAAAAAAATCTAATTGGGTGTCGAGGTTGAAAGAGTGGAAGTTGACTTCCCCCAAATGGAATTCCCCGTCTGATGATGGCGAAATGTTGACCATCGAATCATAGCCCGAACTTGCATCAGAATGAGCAGACAGAGGTGAAGAACTCAATTGGTCATAGATTTGGCTGGTCACCGGATGGGACTCTAGGCCTGACTTGTGACTGACTGAGAGATGACCAGAAACGGAAGATCCATTTGAAATGGAACAATCGGTAATCCCCAAGGACTTACTTTGTGAGTGAACACCGATGGACAATTTCTCGCTCTCAAAAAATTTTTCCGTGGGGGAAGAAGGACTAGGCTCACTGCAGATTAGATCCATGATGCCAGAAAGCATTCCCGGGGTCGGAAACGGATGTGACGCAAAGAAAATACCCGATCGTATTAACGATTGGGGAAAATATAAAAGTTCGATAATATATGCAATATAAAATGAATGTATTGGTAAGATGCAACAAGAGATTCAGATCAGATGATAAGTAAGTTCATGCTGGCAAGTCCGACCAAGACCGGACCAAACAACTCAATCACACATTTCACAATCAATATATTGAGAAATAAATGCACCGAACGGACAATACTTGGAAGTGGTTTGGGCTTGAGCAGTGTTGAGCAATTAGACGGACATCTTCGCGTGGGTGTGTATGGACCTGAGGAGTGATCAGTATGTGATCTGCTGTTTTGTCTGTGACGCCTTACCAGGCACACAACCCATCCAGTGACTTGTGTTTGGTGAACATGTGGCAATGAATCGGTGAGACCGACGACAACGACGTTCACAGAACAGACACCAAACTGCAAGTAACCAAATGCAGTTCAGTTGCTATTTATATACTTACAAATAAACGAGGAGGTGCCAAGAGCAACTAGTGGTGGTAGTGGTCCGCACCAAAGTACCACCGATGTTGCGAAATGATGATAGAAGTGTAGAGGTACTGTGTGCTGCTCATGTGGGCATTGGCCAGGCTTTCTCCGTGCGTCGTCTGTTCAGCGATGTCATCATCGGCACTTTCACACGCGATTCTTGCCTCGATCACATCGACATTACTCGAGTTCGATTAAGCACCATTGACAAGTTCAGTCTGGCCCAAGTGACAGTTCATCACTCTTCGATTGGTTACTTGCCACCACATTACCATACTCGTCACTTGGTCATAATTTGACTGCACTCACTTGTTGGACACTTGGACTGTACCAGCTGGAGTGTCGCTTCACAGAATGGTTGCTGACCCTGTGGAAGGGGCTAGATGATGCAATGATCTATTCTTGGCCAGCGAACGCTTTCGTTCTGTGCGTCTGGCACCGATCTAGCATTGGTTGGTTGGTGACCGAAAGTGCCCGAGTGTAAAGGATTACTCGATCGACGTCTAGCGCACCGAATCATCTTGGTCTCGTCGTCTGGTCTTGCTCGAGGCCATTAGTCAAATTTCGATTGTCTGTCTCTATTTTAAGTTCCGCAAATTCCGCGTCACATGCGAACGAATTGTCACCGTTTACGAATTCGATGCTAAGAGTTGCATTGCGCCTTCTCAGTATCTCCAAGTGAAACTTGCTCCGCTTGCTTCTTAATTGGCACTTGTGCCATCCTCAGCATTGAACAGTGTCAGACCGATATTCGGAGACTGTTACCGCAATGAAATGTCGCGTTTGAGTCCTTTCACAGTAATAATTATTTAAATACCGGAGTAGTATGTTGAAACTGCAACACAACGAAACACAATTGGCCGATCACTGATGATTATTCAGTAATTACTCTTCGCAATAAGGACAAAAGGAGAATCATTGGCCAGGCATGGCTCATTGGACATGTCAGACTCGGTTCTGGCATAAGAATGTTCAATTGTCATCCAATTTTTTTTCAGAAGTTTCCTCAAAAACAAAGATGATTCGTGGTCCCGAGCTGTCGAATGATCAGTGATCAGTTTTTCTGTCGGATCAACCGAAATTCCCTAACATATAAGATTATTGACCAGTTGCGGCATATGCCAGATCTCCCAGGAATTTCAAAATTTATGCATAGACGAATTTGTAAAACCATGTGGCAATCAACAAGTTTTGCCTAAATCTGCTTTGGCGATCTTCAAACTGTACAGTGAGGGTAAAAGTCGACCTATGTACTGTGTCATTGGGTTAGCCAGTGATGGCCAACTTAATGGGACCATTAGCTGATTACGTACTCGATTATACCACTCCATTTGAATATTGTGCATTTAATAGAATTAAGCTATTTGATGGCAATGAGACATGTTCAACGATGATTTGTCATTGATCTGTTTTAGTGTCTAGATTGGCGAAAGATTGTCTAGAAAGGGGTCATCATTGTTTGGGCTGCTGACGTGTCTTCTCTCGGTGCTTGGCAACATTCGACCGATTCATTGACTCGAATCAAGAGAGCAGGGTGGCAGTCTCCACATCGGCCACTAATCTCGCTGCCTTGTTGTCGAATCTTTTTTTTACATTATTTTGTTTTTGTTCATCTTTTCGTTGGTTGCACGTCGTTGGTGTGGTAAGAAAACTCCCTTCAATGGAGGTAATTGCACAATGTACAGGCAAACTGCATTACTGGCACAGGTCGTGCTTGTTTTAGTTTTCTTTCCGCACTGCACCACTACACAGAACAATGCAATGAACTCGATGTATCACCAGATCAACTGGCACCTAACATCGACCACTCTCAGAGGGTGACGTGTTGCAGTGGACAGACATCGATTGTCTCATTCATAAATCTCAGCATCTACCAATGCACTTGTGCAGACATAAGTTTGTGGTTTCACCTTAAGAGGTGCAGTTTTTGGCTTGATAGGTGACCCATTGGTCAGTGGGATTGGAGAGCCAATTACCGATCGCCAATTAATCGAGTAGATCAGTAATTAATTAGTGAAGGCGCACAGTTGGCCAGTGAGCTGAGTGGACAGACCGGCAGGCGAGTTGTCTCCCCGAAGAGAACGATCACCTAATCGGCATACCACCTCAGTGGTGCTCATTGCACAACACAACCCTCTCCTCGTCACCATTGTGTCTGGCTCTGGTTGATGGCTGCACGCTTGCCAATGATAACTCGATAGAATCAACTTTTCTTCTTTTTTTTGTACCTTCGCACAAAGTCATCGGCACCGGAGTAAGTGTGCTAGTTGGAGGCAGTAAGATCGAAAGTGACTTAAAAGTTTAGTGCTACCGACCATCCTTGTAGGAGTCTTTCCCAATCAATCTGCCAACGATCGGTAATTGCTCGGTCACCGACGACCGGCACCAGACGAGACGTGCACAGCTTTTTTATGACTCCATGTGACACATCGACGGTTCGGATAATCGATTTGATCGCTTTATTACAAGGGTTAATGATCATTGATCACTGATCACCGACAAAGTCATAGTCTGCCCACCGGTCAAGCATTCGCCCCACTTGCCGTGCCAAAGCCATACACACCTGTCCGATAAGTCAACTGACACAGTGTATGAAAGAAAGTGCACTGAAATGGATCGAGTCAGAGCCATGCATTCCAGTAAATCAAGAACCAATGCATTTTATTAGAAGAAGCGAATGGCCAAGAATAGTGCAACCTGGTCAAACTCGAAGTCTGGATGAGGTTGTGTGCAGGTTGATTCTATGCAGTCGGCGTTTGGTTTTGTTGTTGTTTCCGCACGCCACACAAACACAGACTCGGAGCACTCCTCGGACACCGGGAGAAAGAGAGAGTTTATGAAGCAACAAAAACAAATGCTTGTCAAGTAAGTGGCATCAGATGCGCCTGTTGCTCTGTTGGCTGTAGCGGGCGCGAATCGACTCCAGGCAGCAGTCGAACCAGCCACTGGAGTGAACAACCTCAACCTTAGCAATGACATTCAAACCGGGCGCCTGCCTCAGTCTGCCAGTCATTTCAGACTTTAGGCCTGCCGCAGAGAGCTTGTCTCGAGTCGCCCGGCGTCTCGCTCAACAAATATTTCGCTATTTGCACGGTGATCAAGCCGACGCCGACTCGTAGTCAACTCGCTGATGTTCCTCCTTCAGACATTTCTAACCTCGATTCAAGCAACTTTCACTCTCTCCCAGCCACATCGCCAAAGTCACTCGGTTAGTTGTTACACTTACACTGTCAGTGCGAAGTGCCAGTGAGTTGGTTGGAGTACTCCGGACGGACATACTTTTTGTTGTTGTTCCATTGCTGCTTGTTCGGTAGTTCCAGTGGTGGTGCTTCTCGTCTAGATTGCCTCTGTCTCCTGTAGACGACCAGAGTTGGCAAATAATAGCTTCTCAGGAGCAATCGTTAGCTCTCGTACCAGCCTCTAAAAGAAATAAGCATTGCACCAGTGGAAGCACTTGAACTAGTGGCGATAACCCACACAGAGCACATCATCTGGTCATCTATCAAGGAGTCGGTGTCGAACGAGCTTTATGTCACCAAAGTTTCCTCGTGCACTCATTCACTTTTACGAGTGGCATTTCGATTGCATTGCGAGCCCGATTGACCACACGCACAGTCCAATTAAGTGTCGTTCTGTCTTCTAATTGGTTTCATTAAGCAACACAAACAAACCAACAACATGCACAAAGCAAAGACCACATAAACCAACAGTCATTGACTCCACTCGTCCGACACAAGGAAAGTTCACTGCCAATGTCAAGTCCCGAAGGTTTCGTTAGCATTGAATCTCATTCACTCTCACTGACAACACACAACAAACTACAACAAACACCATCCTTCCTTAATGTCAATATTCCGCCATATGAACTGTCATTCGGTCATTTGCCCTTTTGGGTTCACTAGCTAGTACTGAAGCCAGATTCAGTGGAATCAATCCGACCAATCAATCGGGGGACTCATTTGGCCTCTGACTCAATTAATTCTCCCCTAACCTAGAGAGAAAGCACCCATTTGATCATCTCTAGCAAATTGTCATTAATGGAGCAATGACAACACATATTTCGGTGTCGAAGTGTCTCACCAAAAAGCCAACCAAGCAGACCAATATCAGGCATGGGAAAACCGCGCAGTAGGCTCTCGAAAAATGGTGAGAGGATCATACAGACAGAAGGAACATTCTTTCGCACCGAGATACTTGCGAGTTCATTTACCGAGAGCGCAGAGGTATTAATGCCGCAAAAGTGCTCATTAGTGTTGCACAGGAACATGATGCATTGCCACGACGTATATGACCAGCGCTGACAGTCATCGAACACGGTAGACGTACGAATATGGTGGACGTGCGCCACATTGCCCACTGAGGTCACCAGCCACTGAAGGTCACAAATGTTCAAATGGACTTACTGTTGCAGTGTCACCTTTGACCCAGCACTGTTACTCTACATGTTATGACTCAACCGAATAAACAGACACAATACTCACACTCCCACTCGAGTCCTCAACTTGCTAGGAAGATCTAATCTGGATATACAGTTTGCAATCTACTTTGTTCGATAGCTGTCCGATGTGCTCAACTCTGTCAACACGAAAACATAGTTAACCGTCAAAATTCGATATGATATCGAAGATATCAATTAGGTATCAGCAAAATATTTCAAGTAATGCAAAGGGTGCAGAGTCTGCACTACAGACATAATTTCCAAATTGGTCACATGACCAAATTAGTCATTGAACAAACAGTTTGTCATTAATTTCATTTTATTACGCCTTTGTAATTATCAATGGCCACGTGACTCACTAATTGTTCAGCTTAAGTGACCGAGTATTGGCCTCAATTCGTGTGATGGTGCCTCTTGAGGTGCCTCACCGAGCACATTAATGAAGACGTCGTTAGAAGGTACCCGGTTGGTAACCTGTTGAATTGTCCGTTATTAACGGATAATGAGTGGCACGATTATCACTCGAGCAAGGCTTATTCCAATTCTACTAAAAGCGAGCAATTGTTTATTCAATGTGGCCTGTGGCAGTGACCACCAAGGCACCAATTAGCAATAATCACAGGACGTTGAGCTTGAGGTAGTTGTTTTAATTGACAAGTCGACGACACGTCCCCACTTCGTTCAGCCAATCGATGCTTCCTACCAATGAATTGTTTGGCAAAATCAATGTATCAACAGTGATTAGTTATGCTTTTTCTGTCCAGTACAAGCGAGCAAAAGCAGATGAGAAACCACCTGCGGATGACCTTTCAACGAACGGTTTTTGGTGGACAAACGTTAATGGCCAATTTGCAAATCTGGTCTAAGCTCAATTATGAACGTAACTCTGCAATAAATGCCCAGTGCTCAAGTAAAGCAAGAAAGTAAGAAGATAAAGATCAGTGCTCAATTCCTCGAAATGGCAAATCTGATTTGCAAATAAATAAAGTCTTATAGACCACAAAACAGAACTTATTATTCTTATATATTCATATATGAGACAAAGTAAAGTCAATTGACCTAAGCACTCGTGGTATAATGTAATTGGCTGGATGTACCATGCAAATATCAAACTGGCAAACCTAATGGAAATCTATTCTGTCGGGCTGTGTCGAGTACTCTTCTCTAAAGATGCATTGAACTTAGTCGATGCGTGTCGAAACGATAAACTCAACTTTCTCACGAATGCTCGCTCACTTCGCTCCTGGAAGATGTCCACTAATTAGGACCTTCTTGTTTCAACTAAAAGTATTCGCAATAGTCCAGTGGTTTTGTCGCTGAGCGATTGACCCTGGTCGGACCGTGTACCCCTGCAGTGTAGCAGTTTGCTTTCACTCGGCATGTGTCATCGAGATTTGTATGAATTGAGCAGCGATAAGCAGCTAAAGTAAGAGTAAATGTAAGCTATGTCAGTGTGTGAGTGTGCACATTTACTTAAATAGCGATTTATTAACGTTTTGTTTTATTGTCTACCTTTGAGCAGATAAAACGGTTTGTATGTGCCCAATGGTGAGCTGATGAA
Source organism: Rhizoglyphus robini (assembly GCA_023373905.1). Classification (NCBI taxonomy): domain Eukaryota; kingdom Metazoa; phylum Arthropoda; class Arachnida; order Sarcoptiformes; family Acaridae; genus Rhizoglyphus; species Rhizoglyphus robini. The sequence continues at coordinate 2,008,630 of JAKIJQ010000001.1, read as the reverse complement.
GTACTGCCAGCAAGCCAATTGGGCAAGTGTGCTTTGAGCAATTCTGCAGAGAAACAATCGCAATTGCACGACACAATGTGGGCACTGGAGACCGCTAGTCTAGACAAATAGACAATCAATTCAATTGCTTGTTATCACATCGAGCGATTGTGCTAACCTAGGCTGACAACTCTTTCCCGGTTTTGAGATCAATTCATTATCACGCTCAACCATTAGCTTAATTTACGGTGACCAATTGTTTTTGTGGTTTAAATAATATAAGCACATGCACGACCAGTGGTAACGCGAGTGAGAATTGTGGTGTCTATTATTATTAGCCATCGTGGCCCAAGTCCGAGCATGAGCTTTATAACATCATTTCTTGGTGGAAAGGATTGCACTTCGGCCAACTTGAGCCAAAACACTATCAGTGGTTAGTTCAATTGTGATGCCAATGTTTACTCACCTTATTTATTTCTGGCTAAGTGAGAGTATTCTTCTTTTTTAACAGTTGCACTTTGGTGGATAGTGCTGATGAAGGCATTCCATGATTATATCTAGACATGATATACATTGCGATACTAGTTTGGTGTCGGACTGAGCAACAAACGATTGCTGCTCACTCTGACAGTGCAATCCACTGTCGTCTGTATCCGACAGTTTCCACTCATGACGCCTAAATGTCGTCTGTTCTCGAGATGATATCGCGATATATGGCAAGACCGGTGATGCATCAGAGATGCTCGCAGATGCCACAAACGGGATGACCCTTGAGGAACTAACCAAGTGCCGAAAGGTGAACTGAGGCTATTGAGGTATTTTTAGATTGGCAGAAAATTTCCATAGTGATTTCATAACATCGAAATGCACCTCGGCATATGCACCAAGTCAATTCGAACACATTGCCACACATGCCTGCTTGCAGTTGCACGCAGCTCAACTCACACTCTCAACTATTTGTCAATGGCACTACACAGAATACACTATTGTCACAACAGGAACTGACTCAGGTTGAAATTATTCGAATCGTTTTAGGAATGAACGGAAGGGAACCAAATGACGAATTGATTGCTCGCTCAATGCATTACGACCCTGCTAGACATATCATCATTGAGGTTACAGAACTGGCAGACAACTGTCCGAATTAAGAGCGATCAAGGATCACAACCATTTGGACCGATCTAGGTCACGCGAGTTCAACATTGCTCAATAAAAGTAATTTGAGTCAACTGAGTCACCTACTTGGGGTTCGAAGCAAATAGCTAGTCTACAGGCACAATTAAACTTTCGATCTCGATCGAGGCAGCCAATTTGGACAAATTGGTTGATGAGGCATCGCCACCCGAACAGGACGCCTGGTAGTGAGCAATCGAATGGCTATCACTACGAGTCAAACGCCAGACGCCAATTAGCAATTTGATTGCCTTTACATTGCCTTTATTGTCTCATCACTTGTCTGGCTGGGCTTATCTTCGGTGCTATAACTCGGCCAAATGATACACTCTTACTATCCAATTGACAGTGCACCCACCAGAAGCAGAAATAAGGAAGTGATGATTCTGATCTCTGATCAGTGTCACTCACTTGAACTCGCACTGTTACTTGCCATCAAGGTAGCCAACAAGCAACTCCAATGTGATTTATCTCCCAGGAAAGATCGAATGACCGATTGATTTGCAACAGACGATTTGTCGGCCTCATTGTACAGTCTCTACTGAGGCACACCACATATATACCGAGTATACTCGTGTTTGAGAAAGTTTTATGATCTGTGGCGATTGTTCGTGCGATATTTGAATAGACATACAGTTGATAGGGTTCCATCGAGATGGTGAACAATTTGTACAGACAAAACATGGCTATTGTGAGGGAACAATTCAAATGTCAACTAAGAATTGTTCTGTTTGCCACTGTGTTGGTGTGCGTGACTGCTACATATTAGCTCGAAATGCAGCAGAATCCATAAGCCACTAAGCCACTACACTAATGAACAATGTCACAAGTCAATCGGTACAAGGCCAGGTGACTTTAATAGAATGAATAGAAAATTGCATGGAAACAAAAGTGTACACGAAACGAATAGCATCGATTGATGTACAGAACTGCCATTTGGCCCTATTGACTCATTACTAACGACCAGTCAGTTGAATTCAATTACTTTACTGTTTGGTTTGCCTTTCGAGTGAATGTCAATTCGCGTGTCACTCACAATTGGATGTTATGGAAACCTGATCGATTCTGTTGTTGGATCGATTGTCTCAATGTATCATTCCAGTAGAGGGGCAGCATTGCACAACAGGCTTTGCATGACTGCACACATAGCCACCGCTTGAACCTAACTTACAGAGCCCACTGTGTGAACAGCAATTTGCTCTCGTTTCGAGCGGATCCCAATAGATCGAGACCCTCTTGGCAGCTGCAACTGCAAGAGCAGTTTGATTTGTGCACAACTTGTCGGCGTCCCTTAATCGACCACTAGTTCATGGTAACCTTTCATTTGGTGTCTATTAGCAACAAACTATCCAGGTGTAGTCAAGCCTGGTGCACACAAATTGGATCGCGTCCATAACCCTGCAATCGTTTTCGTTCCAGGATCTAATTGGTAGTTGTGTGCTAAAGTTGGTCAGTGGTGTACTCGAACTAGTGCACGCGGAACGTAACTTGACACTTTCACAATATATGCGCCAATCACTCGAGCCAGATTATTTCTTCGATATGCAAACTATTTTTGCCTTGTGGCAATCGATTTGTTTGAGACACCACCAACCTAGGACACGAATAAATACTTCTTTCGATCGACTCAGTTTAGCCAATTATCACACTGTGATAGCTTCTGTCTGGCAACTTCACTCTTTACTTTCGAAATCAAGACAAATCAACACTAGAAGATTTCGATCGAGGTGGCGCGGTGGCCAAGTGCAGTCCACACTAGCCCTGGTGGGTGTGAGGCGTAACTGTGACCAAGCTTACAAATGTGCACACGTAAGCGAAACTGGAAACCACCGAAGGAGCATCTCAAGGATGATCGCATTCGGGAAGTGATCAAACTTCTAACGAAATTGTCACGTTCGATACAAACATTAATTCGCCTTTGCCTTCCTATCGCCTCGATTTGGTTTCGCAAAGTAGCCAAGCCGACTTCAATCACGGCAAAAGTACCTCTGGCCAAATAGGCATTGACATCAAACAGCCACAAATACTTCTTCTATTAGCAGAATTCATTACTGAGACAAATAGAGCGATGCCTCATTTGGGCAAACTTTCCGTTACGAGCCTAATTTATTAATGAATCGTCAAGTCCACACTGTGCACACTACTCGAGTTCAAATATTTTATGAATGAAATAAACAAGCAGCATTTTCACTCTTGTACATATCACTTAAGTCAAGTCGTACAAAATTTCACTAAATTTAGGTCACCGAGTTGAGGAAATCATGAATGGACGAGCAATACGAACTCAAACCCATGCGATAAGACACTCAGTGAGTGATGGGCGAACGAACTTTGGCCTGGAAACATGTGTCCACTAATGCAACTGTCAATGAACGGATAAGCCTCGATTAGTCGACCATTGAAGTCGGCGCTTATCATGACACGATTGTAAGATCGCGATCGAACACTTAATGCAATGCTGATGAATCAGCTCAAATCGCACAAACACTTTGATCTATTCGAACGCTACCATTTAACCTTGTCTAATTGGAAAACAGACACTACTAATTACTGCAGTATGCATGCTTCTTTTGCAACCATGAAAGCCTTATCAGGGATCGAGTGCCATTTAAATTTATTCACTCAATTTACAGTAAGTGATATCATTTATGTAATTTGACCAATGATTATCTTCTATATATTAAAATCACAATACTTTGTTTAAATAGTATCAATGTTTGAAATAAATTTAAACAATACCTAGATCCTAGCTCCTGAAAGACATAGAAAAACCTAATTAGTTGCTGGATTGACTGAAATAGAAGAATATTGTTCTACTGTAGAATAAGTGTTATAATATTGTTCCTTGGCCGTTTGGATTATTTCTGGCGAAGAACCATCGGTAGCGTATTTTCAAATATCGTAAATTAGTGATTTTTCACTGTGAGCAATGTTTTAAATTGACACTTATCACACTGTAAATGGTTCACCGAGTTTATTCAGTGGGCTTTGTTGCGTTCCCTTTGACCAAGAAGAATCATTGGCTGTATTTCACCAACTAAAGCTTTTAAAACTACTAATTGACATAATAATGGCTAATGCAATTGAAATTACAATCCACATAAATTAATAAGTGAACCTTCGTCTCAAAAGATTTTTTACATTGAAGCAACTTTCACAAGTCGATTTGATTGTACTGATCGGTATCAAATGTGCCAATCTAAAAAGTACAAGTACGCGGTCCAAAATAAGCGTAAATATCAATTTATTAACATCTGAGGGACATAATTGCCAATTGAACATTCCGATGTATTCCTCTCCATTGCCATATGGCTGAGTACCTGTCGATTTACAAGCATTGAATATCCATACATCGGCCCTAATAGATTGAAAGGAATATACCAAATGGCATTCCCAAATTTGCCAAAACAAACCCGAAGCAATACAGATCGACGGCCTAAAATTGTAAAGGCACTGAAGCATTAATGTTCTCTGCCATGGTGAACTGGTCAACATATTCGACTGGTGAGAGCTTTGACACAGGCACGCTAACTAAGCAGCGAGATAATGTTACCGATTGAAGTGTTCATCAACACTGACACTATACAAACAGCAGCAGAGTGGGGACTTCGATTAGGATACACTGAGTAGTGAGACATTGAGACTCTGAGATAGGTCCGAGGGGAGATAGTGAGGGCAAGTTGATACATTGTATACTTGTGGTGAGAGTGACGACTACTACTAGCATGTCATTCCTCTGCAAACAAGCCTCGTTCACTCGGGCAATGTTCGCTGCATCGACAGAAAGGTGCGCTCACTGCCCAATTGATCAATCGATCATAATTGAATTGAACGTGTTGATCACTTAACGCCTTCGGCCATTTCCTGAGGACATTTACCACATTTTGAATTTGGTGCATGATACATTCCGCACCAGCTGGTACCATCCTAGTAGTGTTTTGCCTGTGAACTATCTCTCGCATTTGTGCCACCAATCAAATAGTAAATAAATAACAAATTGCTACATTTGACAAGTGAAACGATATGATCGAGGCAAAACACTCTCACAAACAAATGGCCAACAAGTGGATAAGCAAGCCAGCAGTGGCACTGGAGCGATTACGCCGAAAAGGGTGACAAAGGACAGAGTGAGCACAACCCGAAGCAAAGTCCGAGAAGAGCCATGTGAATGGGAGATCGTCATGGGTGCACTTGCAAATCCATTCACAAGTGGACTGATTGCACCGATCTCCGTGATCGATTTGATTGCTCACAGGCCACTACCAGATGCGGCTGGTACGACTGCTGATCGAGCCACGCCAGTGCACTTTCTCACAGTACGGTCCGGACCACACCACCTTCACATCACTTCCTACTGTTGCCTTATCGTTCGCACTGTTTAGTGTAAATCAACCCCTTTTGATGTGTCTAGTAAAACTTGACCCTATCTCACCTATCTGTGAACATTAGTCTAACCTTTTCGGGCATCCCTCCAATCTCATTCTCCACGATCGTGGTCGACCAGATGCATGCAACACATAAATGTGACAGAGAACCCTTTCTACTAACCGCTATCAGTTGTCAGTCTGTTTTATTACTTTATTTTCGTTTGACAAGTCATTCAAAGGTCATTATTAAAACATCGGAAGACTGGCTTCAGTGAAATGAGCTCTATCTCTTACCAATGACCACGGGTCAGTTGGCTGAGACAGTGCACTTTGTTGGAGTTGGTCACTAGGTTGACTTAACTTGTGTCTCCAATCTCGAATGGCACTATTCACTTAATATAATTATTAATTGCCACTTTGCTTGTCAAGCGATATACTTGCCAGTCACCACATCCGAGCACACTACAGCCAACACGCACACTTGTCAACCGGCATGGCGACACCATCCAAATCGAATGCCTTTTCAGTTGATTATCTTGTTACCAAAGGCAAAACCAACACGAACGAACGAAGTAAAAACGTTCAACAATCGAGTTCGATTCGATTGCACTCACCAGGCACTAACAGTGAACTTTGGCTCTCGTGCTAGGCCACCATAACAAATTTGGCTATAGCCGGTTCTTGAGCGATTTTTGCTTTGCCGTTGGTCAAAGTGACACCAAAATTGGTTTGGTTTGATCTTATTTGGTTATTTCAAAAAATTAAAGTGAGCTTACTAACATGTGCACTCGCTATAGTGTATGTGTATTGTGATGAGTAAAATACTAGGATACTGCACATCAATAATCGATACATCAAAGATGAGGACACTAATGAGGACAGAACTGCATGAGGATGAAATGTTTAGTTGAGAGTATGCACGTTGCGAAACGTACATTCACTGGTATGCTTGCTTCTCCCTGACTGGTGAGTGTGTCCCTACCGGTGACTATGGCCAATGGCCGGTAGTTTCTATCTGAGTGATCGGCCCTTAATCGATCCCGAGTGGAGACAAGTCGGCTTAGATCACTCCGGTCGGAAAGGGGACTAACCCGTTCTGGTGTGCGGCACATGTTAAAACCACGCTAAATTATGCCAATTGATTTTATCCGAATTGTTAAATTGCCTCTCCACTCGAAATCTCATGTCTCGTGCAGCAGTGTGAGTTCACTTTGCAGATGGAAAAGCAGTTCGAGCCGACACATATGCATTGCATTAGATTCGAATAGCTCATGGCAAAACAAGCCTGTTGGCTGTTGCTACCCTGACATTTATCACAAGCGTGATCGAATGCAAATATTGAATTCACTGCTCTTTGCATTATTTGCCTCAGTGCTCGACCATTCATTAAAATTCTTTCATTGAGATTTAGGCGAAATTGCGTAAAGTTTATTTGCTAATAAACGTATAGCTAAGAAGTTTATCCTTCTTTGTCCAACTCAGCTCATAAGCATACATCAAAATACGTCTGTCATTCGGTGTCGGTCAATTGTGTATGGCAAAACAATTGAGATTTCCAACGGAAAATTGATTCTGACCAGCGAGAGATCAAAGTTGGCAAAGTAGTATATTTGTAGTATACTCTTTGTTCAATGCATTGAATCCTTTTATTTGGTCTGTTGAGTGCACAGCCAGACAATTTCCAATCTACTTTTAGTTTTACCCAAAAGCGTAAAAATTCGAGTAGAACTATTTATCCAGCCAGACGAGTCTCACAGGCAGTGCAACCAGACACAGCATTAATTTAATAAACTTGCACTTGCGCAAAGAAGATAGAGAAAAGTGTGGAAAGTTATACTAAGGATTGAATGTTTCGAGAACTGAGTGGCAAGGTGTAATTTGGTTAATTAACACACCAAACTAGTCTCACACTGCAATGAAAGGATAGCATCGAGTGAAACCACTCAGTGCTTGTCCATAGGTCATGTACGTGTTTCAGCAACTACCATCGCTGAATTCATCGCTTCACCTCAAGACCAAGAACCTTTCTACTGAGACAACAAACCAAGGGAAACTCAGTTGCGATTAACGGTGGTCATTGATGCACGATTCCTTTCACTGATGCAAAATTAATCACATCATTATGCATTGCATCACAACTGAACCTCACAACACACACTCAATCATCAATCGCATCGCTTATATTTCCAAACAATCTGCCATAAGGTCCAAAAGATCACATCGACAATTCAAGTTCTGCCTGGTCAACAAGAACGAAGGCTGGCAAGAGTGAGCATGAGTGAGACACGCAATCAATTGGTCAGTGGAAGCACTGCACCTGACAGTGTCACAAGCGCAGGATGTGCGGTGCGAGATGCAAAAGGGACAACAAACTTTTCCCCTTGATAGCGCAGATGCCGCTTCTTGCTAATGATTACTCACCACTGGCTTGGGACACTTTCCTTGGTGAAAACAAAAGGAAACTGACGAGATGAGTGGTAGCTCGATGCATTGCTAAGTGGCCAACTGGCCAATGCATCCACATCACCATTTCCGCCCATTAACGTTAGTGGTGTGGGCGTATGCGGACTGTGTCCACTTTAATGGCACAACCCATCATAAATTCTGTGATTTGCCAGTGATTTCACTGGGCACAAACAATAGGAAATTCGGCGATAACCGCTATGGCACCAGTGATCACATATGCACTACTCACTTTGCAATTTCAAATTCAATTCAATTCGTGCAAGCGCGATAAATACATAGCTTGTAGAAATGCTTATAGTTCATACACCCAGTGCACTGACAGGACGAACAACTACTGGCTCAATTAAATTGACATATTAAAAGTAACTTAATTGTGCTAATTAGAAGGTGTATTAACGGTGCTAGTACGATCGCTGCCTGGACAGAACCAAGTAAAACACAGCGAGTTGTGTGAGAGTGCAATTCATTGGCACTTGATTCACCTTGCGACCTTTGACACCCATCGGGAAGGAAGTGTGCTCATTCGTTTATTTATAAACCATTTCGATTTCTAGAAAAAGCAACAAGTAGCGCACCTGGGAAATGCGTTGCGCACTGTGCACCGAGCAACAATGGACACATTATGCATTAATATAGCATTGCCAGTGACACATTATCGCACTTTTGGGTCTAATTAACAGCAGACAGAATGATCATCATCAGCAATGACTGACAAAGCACATTTGCCACCAATAAATTCATTAGCACCGAATAGTGAATAGTTGAGTGAACCAGTGTTGCCACTCTTATTGCTGTTTGCTTTGACACAAGCCAGCCAATTACAATGTACAATTGGTGCGATCGCAGATCACTGCAAACAGCACCACTGCTCTGGTCTACTTTCGATTGCACTCTATGCCAATGCCTATGGCGACCAGACATCACCCGAACCTGAGTTTGTCATTCCCATCGTGAGATACATTTACAGCTAAGAGCGTTATGTAATAGCTTCTAAACAATTCCCATGCCAGCAGAACGATAAACCGATCTACCAAATAATTGGAATGCCAAATCTATTGACATACATGCACACCATCTCGCACAAACAATCAAACAAAATGCAAATATTAATTTAAAAACTATCAATAATAATAATTAAGCAGGTATTAAAATGAAAAACGATTGCATACAAGTACAAATAATAAATAATACAAAACATCAATTCATTATTAATAAACACGTGATCGTAAAGTCTAGACAATTGACAAAACATCCATCTAATTATAAAAGAAATTAGTATAAATATATAAATAGTGCATCTGTGTGCATGCAATGGAGTACATTGAAATAGTAATAAATAGATCATCACGAAAGGTAGAAAAAGGGAGAGGCAAGGCAAGTGATCGGAGTAGTTAGTGGCAATATTCAATTGCTTAATCTCACCAATGGTCAGTTTAGGTGATATTTGTGAACATCAAAACTAACAACGTAGTTAGATTGACACACGCAAAGTATGTAAAGATCACGACTATTATTGTTTAAGTACGATGTAATTCAATGTGTGTATTGAGTGTGTAAGTATATCACGATATGATATAGAAATTACTAGAAAAGGAACAGAGATCCTAGAAAATAAACAAATAATTATTAGGAACCTCAAGCAGAAATTATTGCCAAATTTATTGACTTGCTGACTGACTGGCAGGCATCTACTTTTCATTGTTCCTCTTCCTTTTTAGGCGATGAAGTATTCGGTAGGTTTGTAGAAAAGTCTGCGTGCACCTCAGCATCGTGGTTAGTCTCTACTTTGACAGAAATCTCGGAATTGTCAAATGGATCATTGGAAAAATCAGCAGCCCAAGTCGGGGACTGGCCAACTTCTTTAGAAGCTTCATTAGTGGCAGCCTGGTTAGAATTTTCACCCCAAGGGTTTGAGTTCATATGACTAAAGTTAGCAAATCCGGCCTCAATCAACTCATCTAGAGAACAATAAAACAAAACATAAGTAATTTGAATATAAAAAAACAAATTAAAATAAAACAAAAAAAATCAGATACTATCTAGCAAACGTCATTATTAAATCCGTTTTGATTATATATGATCTGCATCATTTTGATTCAGGAAAGTAATAAATAAAAATTTATGAACAAACCTTTAGATTCGTTATTGCTCAAGAAAGGATCGTCAAAAGTTACAAAATCGGTTTTCAAGGTGGTAGATAATAATGAAGGACGTTCTTTCTTGTAAATGGTTCCAAGTGGGTTTTCCGATGTCCGATTAAGAGAATCGTCATCTTCATCATCAAAAATTGAAGAACACTTTTCGTCAAAGTATTTTTCAAAATCGCACAATTTTTCGTTAGTTTGAGTCTGAAATAAAGGAATTAGCTACTTTATCAAAGCATAACACGTGTGCACAGAGCAGCAAAGGACAGGAAAGAGGAAATGTAGGAAAGTTTCCCCTAAAGCGATTAGTTTATGTAAAGTTTTGCTTACCCAGTACTTGTCGAAATCAAAATCAGGACCACTCATCAATTTGATTTGTTGACTAGTAAAATAAAATAACAGTAAAAATGACTAAATAAAAAACAAAACATACTTGATATCGCCAAGAGAACTTTGTCCAAAATCACTAGGCAATAATTCAATGCTTGAAGGCAAATTTTGAGACAGTGATTCGATTTGGTATTTGTGAAATATCTCCTGCAAAAAATAATTACGAGTTAAAACATATTTTGAAAATATGCATTTTTGAATCAATGTTTACCTGATCATTAGATTCGTTATACTTGGACTCTTCCACAAGTTTTGAGTTTATTAATTCGTTCAAAAGAGTCAATTTGCCAGTCTTAAACTCGTTCCATTTCTGAATAACCTCAGATTGAACGCCACACTCGTAGAGAAGTTCATCTGAACATCGTTCTTTTAGTACGTTAGCAATTAGTCTTAAGTGGCCCAGATAGCCAGGTCGAAGAGTTTTAATTAATGGCACTTCTGGTTTTATTTCTGGCTCAAGTTCGGACTTGACATTTATTTCAGGCACTTCAGACTCTTTTTCCACAGCATTAGACTCAGTGAGATTGACATCAGTCTTTTCGTTTGTTTCAATTTTGATCTGTTCTTGTGTAACTGTATCACTAGATCCATCGTCTGTTATCACCGGATGGTCAGCACAAATACAAACCGCAGGCTCTTCAGCTTTCGGCTTCTCCTCTTGTAGTTTTTGACTACTTTTGACTGGCACTTTTTCCTGAGCAAAACTATCTAAAATCTTCTCGATCAAACGGCAATCAATGATGACTTGCTTGACCAACACTTTAGTCATTTTAAATAGTTTAATAAAATACAATATCTTTTCATTGTTAAGAGGAGAACTGTTCCCGTTATTCCCTGATGCTGTTGCTTCAGATTTAGCATGAGATATTACTTCAAAATTATTTTCATTGTTGTTATTATTGGTGTCGCTTGATTCATCATTTGCGGATGACTGAGAAGATGCAGCAGCAGTTGAGTTGTCATTTGTTACTTCATTTGAACTATATTTGTCATATATAATTTTAAAGTTTGAGTAGTTCTGAAATAAATACTCAATTATTTGCTCATAATATTTATGCAATTGATTATTGAGGCTGTATTCAAAGAAGAGATCCTAAATATTAAATTAAAAAAATTTGTAAAATTATAGAAAAATATATTAACGACATACAGTTAAGATTTCCAATACACCGAGTTGCGAACATTTTTCCAATATTGAATAATCAGAGGTAGCAAATAACGCCACGAAAAGATGAATGACTTCGAGTCTAATTAAACCCAATGGGCATTTGATCACACCAACAGTCGAGGAGATTGGCAACAATCCTTTTGGGTTCTTAAGAAGATCAACAAAATCTTCTAAGCGTTCGCAAAGAGCAGCACAGACATTTCTTACACACCGAGACAAGTGTTCGCCATGGACATCGACCGGCGACGATAGTTGTGGTGGCATGAATTGGACCTCATTAGACGATGGACTACTGCTTGCTTTTAAAAAAGTAGGCATTCCATCTAAGTTATCATCCTGCACATCTGATTTTCCACCGTCCAATGATGAAAGTTGTTCATGTTGATTGATCAGTTGCTGCCTGAAATAGAGATTAATATTACGACGAAAATAAAAGAATGAAGACATACAATTGAATACGGTAAACAAGTAAATCTTGAATTATCTTCAAGCCGCTAACAATTGAATGCTTAGTTTGACTTTCAAACATGTTTCCAAGTAAAGTTCGTGAAACATTGGTTTTTTCAAACTCTTCTAAAATTCCGGCAACCTGATCTTTGCTATTTTGAATCAAAAGTTCTCGACCAGTCTTAACCAAATCAGAAACCAAATTTGCTGAATTCTGTTGTTTAGAATCAGCAGTTTTATCTTTAAAAATTTCAATAAGTTTTTCGATAAAACTATTCTTCACTAAAAGCTACAATTAAAATAAATAAATAAGTTATTCAAGCAAATTAATCTGATCTAATAAATCTACCTGGTTGTATTTGTCAATCTTTTCTTGGCCAATTTTCTTATCCATATTGATATATTCCCAAGTCTTGTAGACAAAGTCCATGATGGCAGAAGTGTTAATGTGCCGTAAAATAATAGATACTAAATCATTGGGTGATTCTTGTTGAGCAAGAAAGTCCAATACTTGGTCTATTCTATGAGTGAAAAGATAATTGAACACCTTCGTAAAAAAACTGGCTAATAATGGATTGAGAAGTGATGTTGGTTGAGAACTTGTATCATTATTTTGAGATTCTTCACTACAATCCACTGAAACAAATGACCACAATTGGGATAAGTATTTGTCATTTTTGGCGATAATATCCGCAAATATGTTGCCTTCATATGTTAGTATTTCGCAAACAGTATTTGCATTTTTATATCGGGATTCCATGTCATTAATAATTTCATCTGGTTCATTTAATAGCACAGTTAACATTTCAGTTAAATGAACATCGTCGCTCAAACTATAAAAATGAAAAATGTAAGCAAAAGTAGATAAATGCCATCACATACAATGCAAGCAACGAGTTATTTTGACCAATACATTCTTGCAGGACATCATCTTGGTTCAGAATTGACTCAAGAGTTACGCCCTGTGATGAAAAATTTTTTTTTTTGATTAAAACTCTGATGAAACATGATACGGTACGAACCTCCTGTGCCAGGAGAGTGTCTATAGTTGAGTTTGAATTGGTCCAATACATATTGAAAAATTGATGTCTTCTATGTTAGCTCATAAAATCGAGGTAAAACTAACGCAAAAGAGAAGAGATTTATGATCTCCAAACGAGTAGATGCAATCACAGGTAAACAAAGTAGGAATGAGTACTACAAATGAGAGGTGGTAATTTCAAGAGAAACCAGTCGCAATTTGCGCCACGGAGGAAGGGTTAACTCTATTAGAGTATCGTCCACACGTCGACACGAACACTGTCATATGACCACTAGACTTGTAATGATTTTTGCTAATCATCAACACGACCATAATAGAGGGGACATGCAAATTGACTTCATTCAGTTACACATTTGCATTTGGCAAGTCTTTTCACTATTTGGAGGAGGCTGTTGACGATCAGTAAGTTTTTGCTAAAACTTTACCAAACCAAACCGTAACGGAGTCGAACACAAATGACGATACCTTGAAGATGTTTCGATAAGTGACACTTTTCACCTTAATTGAACAATACAAGACCAGTCATTCCACAGAGTAACTTTAACCCTTTTGATTCACAAAACAAATTAGACACAAATCGGTTGAATAAAGTGTCAGAGAAGACAAAGGGGATAAAGCTACAAATCATCTGGGAAACTTTACAGTAATATTTTGTATGTCCCACGGAAAGTGTTCAATCATTTGTTGTGTTTGTTGTTAGATGTTGCATGCCTTTTGATTCAAACTTTTGAAGTTACTTTTAAATTGAATTATTGATTGCTAATAGTAATTTGCTATGATTGGTTATGCTAACATATCACCAGCTTATAAGCATCTAATTGAGTGCCATGAATTGTTAATGGGAACAGCTAGATGAATCAATTGATTATTAAATGTGTCTTTTGTAGAAAGGTATTTGTCAATGCACATTGAATCAATTATTATTGTTGTCAATTTATAATTTTATTTTGATAGTATATTCACTGCAAGATTGTAAATAGTAAGTTAATGTACATTTTATTTGATAGTTGCAAATGAGGAATGTATTTTCCGATTGGTGGAGCTTGCAATTTGGCGTTTTACTGCATTTTGCAACAAGTGAAATTCTCTAAGGTTTGTTGGACTGCTTTTTATTGGCCTGTGGCACTGCCAATTTGCCAATGATGAACGACTTGGCCAATTCTTTAGCCTTGGTAGAGTGAATCCCATCGAACACATCGGATGCATCCTTTCCCGCGTAGTTGAGCAACACTTCTTGACCACCTGGATGATCGCCTACGAACTTTGTCACATCGAGCACATTACCGTTGACCACGATCCATACTGATCGAGCTGGATCTGTATGCTTAGCCACTTCTTCCATAGTGTACTTGGTCTCAGTTTTGGATTTCTTGCTTGACATTTTTACTCAAAGATTAAGGTTAGTAGCACGATCACACTTTCTTTTAACTAATAACAGCAAACAGCTTCTATTTAAATATGCGAACTTTTGGAATTATATTACTCAATTGATTACAATATATTAACTTGATTTCCTGTGATTTTTTTGCACATTAGCCAATTTATTAATTGTAATTTAGTAATTATTAACTGCTATATTTATGTCTTTGTTCATAAAGTTCGAATTTCGAAAAGTTAGTTTTTACTCTTACTGTATTCAAATTCAATGAATTCTCTACTGTTAGAATAATATGCATGTTTTTTCATGCTGATTTTTATCTTGTTAATGGTATTGGTGCACTTTTTTCAGTATGAATATCAGAAATCCTTTCGTATTCTGTTTTTTCTTTGTTATATACAGTCCTTCGTTAGCAAGTTTCCCTAAAGAATGGTCTTACATTCAAGACCAATTAAAATCAGAAGAAAGCAAATTGCTTTTTGATGGTATGAATGATGAAGAAATTAAATTGACCATTTACAAATGTGTGGATTATGATTTTTTGCATGATGCCTTTATCGAATACTGTTTGATGTTGTCAGCCTTGATGATCGACAAGTTCAAATGCGAAAGTAACACTGTTAATTTGTGCATTCTCACCACATACTACATGGATCGTCAATTTTTGCCTTACAAGGAAAGACAAGACTCAGTCAAAAAGAACAAAAAGAAGATATTTTCTAACCCACTTGAAATTGTGTTTGGTTCAGCCAATGAAGACCTGAATTAGCAATAATAATCTATTTCTATCAATAAAAGCTTAGTGTTTTGCAAATTTGTTTGTTCTTTGTTTTTATTTTAATATTTTTAATATTGCAATAACATCAGCTCTATCAATGTGCTTAAACGCCAACAAACAAGATTTTTATGTTTTGTCCATTCCAGTTGCTCATCAGTGAACACAATGAATATATTCCAGTTAGTCTTACGGTTGATTTTGATCCAACCACGTAAATGGATGGTTTGCCTACTTTTCATTCTTTTTGTGCTGGCCATTGTCAACGAAGTTGCCATCTACAACATTGGATTAATAACCGGAGATTATTACCGAATTCTCAACGACAAAGATGAAGCTTCTTTTGTTCGCCAGACGATCAAATCTTTATTTCTTATCGTTGGTTAGTGATTGCCTGGCTCTTTTGTTTGTTGTTATTAACGATATTTTACTTTATTCAGGTATTTCGTTGCTCAAAAGCCTCAAGGAGTATGTTTCTTCTTTGCTGTATATCGAATGGCGCAATAAATTGACCACTGATTTGCACGAGAACTATTTTTTCAACATTTCCTTTTACCGACTAAATGTTCTTACTGTTTCCGAACCGCAAGTGCTTTTTGAGGAAAACAAAAGGCAAACAATAAAGAACGATAATGTTGATCAACGGATCACTCAAGATGTGGACAAGATGACCAACAGTCTCAGTTTGATTATTCCCGAGATCATTGTGTCTCCACTCATCATTGGTAGGCTTGCATCTTCATTTGTAATTATTTCGAAATTATTTGTCAGTATTTTACAGTTACAGATGTTATTCAGTCAGTGGCTTGGTCGGCCCTGCTGGCTGTGTCACATTTTTCTTATTGAGCACCGTGGTTAACAAATTTCTTATTCAGCAAGTGAGCCATTTTGTGTACGCTCAAGAGCGCTGCGAAGGTGACTTCCGTTTTCAACATGTTCGAGTCAGAAATAATGCCGAGTCGATTGCTTTTCTCAGGTTGATTTCTCTTGACAGTTGCATTTTAATTAAACCTTTTCATTTAGCGGTGAATCGATGGAAAAGTACAAGTGCAATTATTTTCTGAACAAGTTGATCAATACTCAACGATCTTTGGTAGCACGACAACTGTTGCTCAAAAGTTCCATTTACTTGTCCGATTACCTCGGTAGTATTCTTTCTTTCATCGCACTGTCCATTCCATTATTTGCGGGTATATACGATAATCTGAAGCCATCCGAGTTGAGCAAACTGATCAGCGAGAATTCGTTCTTTACTATTTACCTAATCAACTGCTTCACGCGTCTAATTGACCTGGCAACTTTCTTTTCACTCTTCCTCGGTACAGCAGGTCGTGTCGCTGAGCTGTACAAATGGTTTGACGAACAAAACAACAAACTTGGCGAGGTGAATCTTTCCAATGGTACTGATGGCGAATTCTATCAGAATGAAATTTTGCCCAAGGAAAGTGAGCTTGATGTCTACTTTGATTGCAGCAATGTTTGCATTGAAACTCCCGATGAAACTCAACATCGAAAAGTCATAAAAGACCTGAGTTTTCAAATTGTTTCAGGTCGCAATTTGATCATAACTGGCCCAAGTGGAATCGGCAAAAGTTCTTTGATTCGAGTTCTCAAAAACATATGGCCGCTCTCTGGTGGAACAATAAGACGAAATCTTTTGATGGACAATTGCAATTCTGTCATGTTTATTCCACAAAAGCCTGTTCTTACCACGGGATCGCTGGCCGAGGTAAGTACCTTTCCGCTAAAGGATTCTATCTGACATTTTTCTTATAACAGCAAATCACTTATCCGAAAGTTTACAACAAGGAAGAATACCAAACGGATAGACTTTTTTACGAAAGAGTTGTGTCGATAATGCGTTTCCTCGAACTCGACCATTCAGTGCTGGAACGCATTCAATTTGATATTTTCATCGATTTAAATATCAACTGGATCGATCATTTGTCCGCGGGTGAAGTTCAGCGCCTCATTCTTGCTCGAGTACTTTTCCATAAGCCACATTTAGTATTTCTTGATGAGTCTACCACTGCGCTTCCTGAAGATATGGAACGAAAGATTCTGAATGAGTTGACTGCCAACTCGATTACAATGGTAAGCTGTGGCCATCGAGAAAATCTGAAATTATTTCATCACTTTGAATTGCACATTGACGATATTGACAGCTTCAGAATAGTCAATTTAAGGAAATAAATATCAATGATGAGTCAACAATATTATTGAATAATATTGAGTTTACTTTCTTTTTCAACCGCTTCAAACTTTAATTGTTTTTGTTTTGTTTGGCCTGCTTCACCTTTTGCTAATGTATGTCTTCATTATAATCTACATAAAGATTGCTATGTCATTTAAATTGTTTTAGCCTTTTAACTCATTGGCATTCGAACAATTCAAATAAAGCAATTGATGTAGTAATTTTTGCATTATAATGCAGTGCATATCGAATATTGTCTTGACCATTGCCTAATGACAATTTCGAATGGAATGTTTTAGCTTTTAACTTGTGTAACCAAGTACTTGCCATGTTGGCCCTGGCCTTGTTGGTCGTCTGGTAATTTTGAATGTACTCTTCAGAGAAACTCTCGATTCAGTTAACATTACTGACAATAATGTATCTCATTGTGGCATTGGTGGTTGGCACCCAATTGCCAAATGACCAGAACGAACCTGATAAAACTCGATTCTGTGCTCAAACTCATTTTGATTCAATTTTCTTCGATGGCAATTTGTACAAGTTTGTTGTGAAGAAACCAAGAAGGATGGCAGTGGACATTTTTACGGTGATGTTCAATGCTAAACAGAATCTGTTTTACAACTTCACCCATAAAGTAAGTACTAGCCAATGTATGTCAATGTCATTTTACATGATCCGATTGCTTTATTGACTTTGTTCATTTTTTGCAGTTCTTCTTCAGGGAGGAGTCGATCTGAACATTGTCGACTTGTACATGGAGTTCTATTACCGAGACCCAGTAGGACACACTTATTTCGGCCAAATGGACTACAACGCATATGAATACTACTTTTGTTCGACCAAAAAGGGTACAAACACGAGCTTGTCTAAGGAACACTTGTTTGACCATTGTGACCATCAGCTAATGGACAAACATAGAAAATTACCAAATAGTTTGTTTAGCCCCAAGCTGGCGACAACGTACACTTCCAAGCACCGAATCTATTTATTCGAACCAGAATCGAAACTTTTGTGGGTTTTATTGAACCAGAACAGTCCTCAATACGGTTGGGTCAAGCTACAGAGTGTCAATTCGCACTATAGCCACAAGTGGACATTCGACTCTCGACCTAGTGACTCCCATCTGTACACAGGTGCGTTTATTTTTGATGGCCAAATTTATCTGGTTGAAGAAAAGGTTTCTCGGTATGGCTTTCGTTATCCTAGTGTGGTTCGACAGATGAGCAGTCTTCAAGAGTTCTCGTTTACTTCATTTCGGGTATATTTTCTCGATAAATGATATTTGAGCATTTGTCAATTTATTCACTTTCTTCAGATGGGACTGAGCCAATTCTTCAACTGTTCTCAGATGGATATGTACGCATTCGGCTCTGAACCTGACCGGGCCATGGCAACCTTCAACTCAATAATGATCATCATGACCTCAATCATGTTTGGCTTGTTTGTACTTTCCTGTTTGATTGCTTTTATTTGTAAGTGAATGTTCTCGGACCTGTTGATCAAGTTAATCAATAATAATTTAATTACAGTGTACCGCGATAACAATCGATTAATCCTACGTTTGTTTAACAAACACTTGCAGCACCGTAAGCTTGAAATAGTCCCCAGTGAGGAATCGCTGTCCAAGCTGATCAACTCGAGTACCCGAAAATCGACGCGTTCACTGACGAGTACTTACAACAAGGATACAATAATATCCTATTCGAATATTTAACCAATTGCAATAAACGAACTCATTTTTTGATGAAATATTGCTTTAATTTTTTTAAATTCACATTAAACACATCTTACAGATATGTTGCGCAGCCCAAAAAAAAACTTAAATTAAGCACATAAACATTGAACATGCGATTTATTGAACAAGTTACAAGTACCAAAAAGAAATAAATAAATCTAAGCTAGTTGTTAGATAACAATAAAACTTTTGATATTATAGCAAACAAATAACTCATTAATTAAATTATTCAAATCGCATTAACAATGTTATTGATGAGTAAAAATGAACTCATGATCAATTCATCGTTCATCATGAATCATTAACTTAGGGACTCATTGACTTCGTGAATCGTGATTAATTGTCTTTGTCACTGCAGAATATATCTGTCTAGACTCTAGATTGGATAAATGGTTGGCTAAATAAAGAAACGGTCAAATCTGTTCATCACAATCAAGTTGATTGAATCAAAGTTAATAATATAAAAAAAATCTATAACAGACAAAAAAAATGCCAATGGCGAATCGCCATCTGTAACAATATTTGTAATCATATGATTTGTTTAAATTTTAAAAATGATAGTGCTGCCATCTGTTTGTCCGCCAAGAACGTTTATTACGTTTTGTTTACGTTTGTGGCAGCCAACCAATAAGCATGTCACTGTCATTGTGGCATGTTCTTAATTAAGCCGAACATTTTGGCACACAAACGTTTGTGCATCTTTGTGTGATTTATCCACCTATCTTCGCTTGACACCATGGCGGATCAACATTTGGAGTTTGAGAGTGAAATGCTATTGAGTGTACTGCATGAGAACAGCTTGACAATTACCTCTAAAGGCATTGCCAATGATCGATTATTGGTCAACTTGGTGAAAACTTTTTCCACCTCGTGTCACTTAGTTCTGTTAATCGGCACTGATACTGAAGAAGAGGATAGCATCGTATCACAGATTACCGAATCAGCAGCCCAAAGTTGTGATGTGGAAGACCAAGATTTTATGCCACCCAAGCGAATAACATCGGAATCAGTGGCTGCCGTGAATCGTCGCGACATTTATTTGTCGGGAGGAGTAATCTTCATTACAACTCGTATTTTGGTAGTGGACATGCTCACTAAACGTTTGCCATTTGAATCTCTGTCGGGCATCATCGTGGCAAATGCACACAGAGTGATCAACGACTATCATCTTTCATTTATTTTGCGTCTTTACCGAATGAGCAACAAGACTGGTTTCATCACTGCGTTGTCTCAAAATGCTCCTGGCTTCCTTGGATCATTTGCTAAATTGGAACGCATAATGCGTAATTTGTTCGTGAGTAAATTATTTCTGTGGCCTCGATTTCACGCCACCATTAGCGCATCTTTCGCTTCTCGTCCCAGTCCGAATGTTGTTGAAATGAGAATCCATATGACCCCTTTGATGAAACAAATTCAATTTGCCTTGGTTGATCTAATATCCTTATGCCTCAAAGAACTCACCACAATGAATTCGTTCATTTACTCCAGTTCTCTTGACGTAGAAAACAAAGAGGATGAAAATGCATTAAACACAATCAATGTGATCTCAAAAAGTTTCAATAAAATTATTCGTGCACACCTCGATTCAGTCTGGTTTCAATTGTCGCCCCGTGCCCGACGTTTGATTCGTGATATTAGACTTCTTAAGTCACTTCTCTTTCATTTAACTGAACTGGATGCTGTTTCGTTCTACGGTGAACTGAAACATATTCGAGACAGCGTCTCACCTGACTCAAATCCGTCTGATTGGCTTTTTTGGGCACCGACTGACACTTTGTTTAAGGTTGCTCAAGAAAGAGTATTCATTACTTCTGAATTGAATGCAACAAGAAAGTACAATATCGAGATCAATCCCAAGTTGGACGCACTGAACGAATTGCTGAATGAAATTGAAGCGCTCAACTATAATCAAATTAATGAAAAAAGGTCTCGTCTAGATGATTCCGAACAAGAGTCTGATTCAAAACATACTAAAAGAGAAATTGTCGATGTTATTATAGTTGTAGAGAATCGTTATTCGGTTTTTCAAATCGAGTCATTTCGTGATAAAGGTATCCATTAAGGCTCATTATATCATTTACTAACAGTTTCTTTAAATTAAGGACGTGAAGTTGTGCTGAGCGAACTCAAGAACAAATGTGACCTTCTGTCGGAAAGAAAAACAGCTACATTTATGCGCAAACTGCAAAAAGACATGAAAACTACTGCTGTTGATGATAACGAAATTATTGACCTTGAAGATCAACTTACTTTGACACAAATGTTGGGCCAATTTGAGACAGAGGAGGAGAATATAACTCGTAAGCACGATCATCTGCAGCTACATTATTTTGAATGGAACGCAGACAATACTTGTGCTCTTGGTCTGAAAAGACTTTTGTCTTCTTTGCAACCTCGTTACATCATCTTGTACGAACCCGAAATGTCTTGCATTCGTCAAATTGAATTATACCAAGCGTTGTTTGGCCGGTTTGACAAAGATCCAATCAATGTGTACTTTTTTATATTCGATGGTTCAGCTGAAGAGCAACGATATTTGCGAAATTTGCAAGTGGAAAAGGAATCTTTTGAAACATTAATTGCGGAAAAGTCAAAGCAAGCCAAAGTGATGGATGGCGACGGACTCTCCGGGTTACACCCTGACTTGGTACGAGGCACACAACCACTGATGCACCCTGAAGAAGTCAATATTTCCAGTTCAAGTTCCAGAATTGGAGGTTCAAAAGGTCAAACGAAATCAAACGAAATCAGGCAAGTGTTGGTGGACATGCGAGAATTCCGTTCCCTACTGCCCTCCTGTGTACACAAGTTGGACATCGAACTGGAACCAGTCACACTCGAGATTGGAGACTACATTCTCACACCCGACATTTGTCTTGAGCGCAAATCTATTTCCGATTTAATCGGTTCACTCAGTAGTGGTCGACTTTACTCACAAGCTCAAGTAATGACACGTTACTACAAACGACCGCTTCTTTTGATTGAGTTCGAAGAGTCTAAATCTTTCAATTTCAAAGCTCGTTACTGGAGTTCGGTTCAAAACGGCTCAACTCAGTCGCGCCCAAGTCCGCTACTTCAACTTGCAGTGTTGACCATTCATTTTCCACTACTTCGAATCATCTGGTCCCCTTCGCCTAACTTTAGTGCTGAAATCATTGACCAGCTCAAACAAGGTAAAGAAGAGCCCAGCAAGGATCGCGATGTGATTCGCTTATCAGCATTAACCTCGACAGCCACCGGCACTACTTTATCTACAATCGGAGGACAAGAGCTACCGGTAGAGTATATCACCGACCGGTACGACATTGAAGCAAAAGAATTTCTCCTCTCATTGCCCGGAGTGACCACCGGAAATGTGTATGCAATAATGAATCGTGTGGAATCCATCTCTGCACTGGTGGACCTAGCCATCGAAGAATTGACCGAAGCCATGTCGAGCAGCCATCATGCCAACTTGCTTTACCGCGCACTACATGGAAAATTGCTTTCTGAGACGGAACAGGCTCAGTCGAAAGCAAATTCTAAAAAGCGTTTCACATATGTACGAAAGAAGAAAGCTACCAAATAACTCATTTGTTTCTTTGCTTACTTAGATGTTAGACGTCAATGTACCACTGTGTTCTTATCAACTTTTACAGAGTTTTTATGTCTGTTGCTTGATTCAGTATTTGTAAATATGCCTTCAATGAATGATATCATTTCAAGTTATATATATAAACTGTCATCTAATCTCCCAGTCAACACATAAGTTGTGCTTTATTAAATCGTTGATTTCAAATCGAATGAGGCTTCAACTTGATTTGATTTGCCAACTTTGATTGGAATTTCATTTAATGGCAGCAATCATTCGATGGTGATTAATGGGATACAAGAAATATTATACTGCCGACATTATACAGTAGACTGACAAGTGAAAAGTGAATTTGTTTATCACTGAATGGAATGGAATGATTCAAATAGAATTCACATGTAAGATGAGCACAGTCAATATACACACACTCAATATGGCATTTATGACGACAACAAACATCCGTAAGGAAAACGCCAAAAAACAAATAAAGTAAATTTGTAACATATCATAGAACAAAACTTTCCAAATGATTCAATTGCCCAACTAACCTGCAATTAGTCGACATTTGTCATGCTTGCCATTTCACTATTCATATTTGAGAGAATCTTTCGAATGGACATTGATCTATCAATGATCAGTGATTGTACAGTACTGCTGCAGTTACAGTGCAGTATGCATATGGCCATCGAAAGCCACTTTAGATAAATCCACCAAGCATATGGTCAAGTGCGACTATTAGTCATTACTCATGACTGTGACATTAGCCGAGGTGTCGGGCCAGACTCGCAGATCTATAACATTTGTGATTGTTTACATGACATGTCCTCTGTGAACAAGGTCACCGAACACAAAGAAGCAAACAGTCAACAGTTGGTTCTAATTGGCCAATCTTGGGTACAGTCCACTGAAATATTTCAGGGCCTTGTGTGGAGTCCACCCTGTGGACCTTGCCCATTTGTTGTTATCTTATCGCCAGTGTTTCTAGTTGATTCCACACTGAAGTGGCCATTAGTGCTCTCGTAGTAAGTGAAAGCATACTTGATATCACTCGACTAAGTTGCAATATTGAATTCGTCTCTGTTCGGTGCCTCTACGTCTACCCGTGACTTATCAACTGCTTGTTGCTTGTTTGCCTGTTTGTCGTTCATTTTGTCTGGTCGTAGCCAAACAGTCAAAGTCGTATTCCATAAAGTACGCATCATATAAAGTCGACTAACCACCCAACAACCGAGTCAGTCGAGTTCACTCACTGTTCACAAAATTGAATTTGTTTGATTGGGAAAAATGCGATTTTCCCTTTTCATAATCGCCTTCTTGGCGGGCTTGTTTGTGGTCGATGCTCAACTGCAACGCATTCAACTGCACCAAACTCAATCTCTTCGGAAGAAGTTTTTCGAGGTTGACTCTCCAATTAAGCTTGCATTTACCACTCATCACTTTAACCACTGGTACCATGGCATTCCTGAACCACTGTCAAACTATGCCGATGCCCAATACTATGGAGAAATCACCATTGGAACACCTCCACAAAAATTCTTGGTATACCTAGATTTATTTAGCTTTTTTCTTATCAAATTTTCATTAATTTGCAGGTAATTTTCGATACTGGAAGTTCTAATCTGTGGATCCCATCGAAGAAATGCAAATTTACCAACATTGCTTGTTTATTGCATAATAAATATGACAGCACGAAGTCGTCCTCTTATGTAAAAAATGGAACCAATTTTGAAATTCGTTATGGCACTGGCAGTATGACTGGTTTCCTATCTACTGATACTGTTAATGTGGCTGGACTGGCAATAACAAATCAAACCTTTGCGGAAGCTGTCTCAGAGCCTGGAATAACCTTTATTGCTGCCAAATTTGATGGCATTCTTGGACTTGGCTTTCAAACCATTTCCGTTGACGGTGTCCCTATTGTGTTCGACAACATGGTCAAGCAAGGACTTGTTCAACAGGCAATTTTCTCGTTTTACTTGAACCGGGACCCAAATGGCAAAGTTGGTGGTGAGATTATTTTCGGTGGCTCTGATCCAAACTACTATCAGGGTGACTTCACTTATGCTCCACTAACTAAACTCGGTTACTGGCAATTCCAATTGCATGGAATTTTAATTGAAAATCAAAGTGATAATAAGATAGTTGGGCATGTTTGTGAGTCTGGCTGTGAAGCTATCGCTGATACTGGAACTTCTTTAATTGCTGGGCCAAGTGATCAAGTGGATCATCTGAACAAGGCTCTTGGTGCCATCGGTCCCATCAAGGGCATTTATATCTTCAACTGTAACGCCACCAGCTCATTGCCAAATATTATCTTCCAGATCCAAGGCAAACAATTTCCCCTGACTCCTGATCAGTACATCTTCAAGCAGAGCAGTATGGGACAGCAAATTTGCATTAGCTCGTTTATTGCCTTGCCCATCAAAATTCCACTTTGGATTTTGGGCGATGTCTTCATTGGAAACTATTACACTGAGTTTGATTACGGCAATAAGCGATTGGGATTTGCCCCAACCAAATTCACTAACAAAATAAATTTGTAAATCAAGGATTTTTTTATCTGTTAACGCCAATTATAAACAATACACATTACTTTAGACTTTAGTTGAACTATTTCTGGATTATAATAAAACATTGTCACCATTTAAAAAAGTTTATTTCATGAAAAAACAGTCAATGCGGTAAAAATGCGGTAGAGAAATAGAGTGAAAATTTGTGGATTGATACTTTGCAATTTGGAATAGACAATCACTGAAGATCGATGCGAAAGAGACCGAGAATTGCATTCAAGTAGTGCGCGAATTATGAGCGACGATATGGGTGATAGCTTTGATTCTGAGACTGCATTCCGCGAGATCCAAACGGGATGGAATTATTAAACGAATTCTGGTGCATCCCCCCATTATCACCCCCAGGATGAATAGAGCCTGGCGTAGGAGGTTGCATTGAAGGTGCGCCACCAAATGATGTTCCAAAGCCCATGTTGTGAGTATTGGGAAAGCCGGCTGCAGCCGCTGCTGCATTTGCTGCGGCAACAGCAAAATTTTGACCGGTGCGTTGATAGTTGGCCGTTGACTCGTGTTGAGAATAAGCTCCAATTCCAGCTGATCCTGACATGCCTGGCATCATGTTTTGTAGGTTGGAATTGTTAGGAACATTTTGATTTAGGTTTCCAGGATGGAAAACACCTGATTGACCTTGATTCGAAGGGTTCGAAGAATTTTGCTGTGCAAAAGAATGAGATTGTGCTATAATAAATTAAATCAATCAGAGAAATTCCAAGAACATGAAGACATTTACCATAAGACCATCCTTGGTGAGGATAACCGTAACCGGTCCAAGCATTCGGCGAAGCAGCAGCAGCAGCTGCGGCGGCTGCAGCTGCCGCAGCAGCAGCGGTAGTAGAATTCCAAGCATTTTGGTAGTTCATGGCATGCTGGTTCATGCCGTTCATCTGTTGAATCATTGGAGCGCCTGGCCACATTCCCCATGGTGTCAAAGTATAATAAGGCATTGAGTGTGAATTGCCATTTGGCATTAGAGTGCCTGATTTCATGTGTTGAGGTTCTGCTCGCTTAACTTCGACCTAAATAGAAATAAAAACAGTTGGAATCGGAAAATCAAAAAATAGTTGCTATCCAGAATATGCTTAGAATATAGTATATTTAAATTAAGATAGATTAAATTAAAAATTAAGCAATAATAATAATAATAACCTGTTTTCCATTGATGTTAACATAATGTTCGGCAACTACTTTATTAATTGCATCTTCGCTTTCAAAAGATAAAAATCCAAATCCTTTTGTGTATGATGTGTTGAAAGCAGTTATGGTTGATAATGATCACACAAAACAAGGTAGAAAAGCAAACCACAATGGAAAGAACGAGAAAGTGAGAATATAGGGTTGAACATAAATTGATACAGAGAATAGTTTTTGCTTTGTATAGACTGAATTTCTAAAAACTGGTCTTAGATAGGTAAATATGCGGTGTATAAAAAACAACTTGACACTTTCGTTTTAAAAACCAAACATAAATATGCTTATTAGAAAATATAATAGCAAAAATTATATTAAATAAATATAATAAATTAAAATATTAGCTAAATTAGGTATTAGGTTTATATATATACATTATAATTAAGTTTAGAATTAAAGCAATAAACTATTCACTGTAAATATAATTAAAAATGAATGCACAATACAAACCTCTCGATTTCTTCTTCTCTTGATCATACATTATTATAACTTCGGTTACCTGTATAAAAGTAAGTAAATTCAAGACTAATGTCATTATAAACCTTACCTTTCCGTATCTTGTAAAATAATCTCTTAGACCTGTCTCGGTAATATTGGCCGGCAGCCCACCAAGAAAAATCTTCGGTATGCCAGAGTGTTTTGCTTCTTTCTTAGATCTGGCAGCATTCTTTGGATTACATTCTTTCGGATCAATCTACCGATATAATAAGTTTAATCAAGATCACTGGACAATAAAAATTCAAGTGCAATATTATTCAAAATACCGTTCGTCCATCAAGATGGTGTCCGTTGATTGATAACACGTGTTTCACAGATGAAGGGTCTTTGAATGTAACAAAACCGAAACCTCTTGACTTTCCAGTTTCATTGTTTTTCATTATCAAACATTCCATAACTTCACCATATTCTGAAAAATACTCTCTAAGCTTTTCTGTGTAAGAAAACTTTGTTAGTCAAGCTCATATACAATAAATATTAAACTGCAAACCTTCAGAGGTCTCCCAACTTAAACCGCCGACGAAAAGTTTACTAAAGGAAATTGGCCACTCGTTAGTCATTGATGGATAATAGGTCCTTGTGGGCCTGTACCCTTGTTCAGATCCGTCAATATTCATCATGTTGTATTATTAATTGAAGGACAGCTTTGACAAATGAAGAGCAGGTGCAAGATGAACTGAGACTGAGTGAATGTGACTGGGGTGCTCTCACTGAGTGGCAAGGAATGAAGATGAAGTGACCAGGTGGAGTGACTGGTGGTCAGTACCGACCGGGACCAACTCTGAGTGTACGGTTGCGCGTGGACAAATTGAATGCTACACAAAGAATCGAATGTGAACGATCACACTCAAGACCACAATACACACACAAGCTAGACATTTAGCGGCGAGCTCACAACGCTGATAGTACAGTGTGTCTGCCGCCAGTGGCGACACACCAATGCTTACACTTATTGCCTCATCACGAGACATAGCCTCATTCACTTGAGGCCATGCAGACACACGTTCTTTCACTGTTGTTCATTTCCATTCATTCAAATCGATGATTAGCCGCATTGTTCCAGAATAATTTTGGATGTTTCTTTTTTAAACCGAGCATATTCGGTACATTCGCACTGTTCATTCGAGCGAGTAAGTCTTTGTGGTAGAATTCTTTGGTGGAAAATGGCACCGAATGGTTTAATCACTAGTCCACTAGACCAAAGATTCGCCTAGCTATAGTCAACTTTCCGATATTAATTTATCATTTATTTTTTAGTCATATGGTATAATCTTCATTGATAACTGCTGTAACATCATCTGTGAACAAACTTGGTTTTAGTCAAAACGCGCATGCGTTTATTTTGTTTTTTTTTCGTGTTTGTTCAAAACGTTCAAACGTTCTAGATTGTCTACTGTCGCCAATATAAGTTACAGTGTAATAAGGCCTATCTGGCAAACCTATTATAGTTTATATTTATGGCAGTTGATAATTATAAGAGAATTTTAGATTAAAATAAAAGGTATTACTGAATTGATAAATTTAATTTTAAATTGTTACATTTTGTAATCCGTTTTCAGATTATCGATAATTTGAAGATGGACATTAATGTGATCAACTTGGATGATGAAGACGATGATGACTTGATTTCCATTTGTAATACTTTTGATAATCACAAAACAAACGATGTATCTAGTACAATGCCATTGTCAAAATCTAACAGCATCGTCAACTATTTTGATGTCTATCGAAAAACGGGAGAAAACTCTTTTAAAAAAATTGTGCCAAAATCGACGAACATGCCAAAAGACGTAATTTATCTCGACGACGATGTTGATGACGATTTGTTGGAACCTGTACCCTTTTTGAATTCGAATAATAAGAAGAAACCAGCTTGGCCAACACAAGACAATAAGAAGGCCAAATTGACTAACCAAACCAAAATAACATCATTTTACTCAAACACAAACTCTAATTCAAATGTGTTGGCTAATAGTAAGCACATTAGTGATGCGGATGCAATAGCAATCGCCAATGCATTGGATGAATTGGACCGACAGTTTGAAAATAAACCTCCCACTTTGAACAATGAAATAATTGATCTTGAATATATACTCGATGTAGTTGAATTGGAAAGCTACAATGAGAATGCTGCCATCATTCGATCACTTAGTATCGTCGATCCTCAGTTGGAGCAATTGGACCCAAATCCCGATATTCATAAACTTTTTAGTGAATTTGATCAGAAGTTTTTTGATGGCTTTCTCGGCAAACAGCCACTTAAACTTGACTGGACAAATACCGCATATTCCGCAGCTGGTTTGTTCTATCCAATGAAGAATGGAGTGCCTACTATTCTGTTGTCTTCCAAATTACTCATTTTGCGACCTCGGCGAGATCTAGTGGAAACTCTGTTGCATGAAATGATCCATGCATTTATCGGCTTGCAAGGATTGAGTAAGTAATTATTCAGGCCTCATATGGTACAAGTTCGCAGTTTTGTTATTTACAGGAGACAATAACGATCATGGCAAATTATTTCAATTTCATATGAAACGCATTAACCGTGAGACTGGCACTAACATTACCATTTATCATTCGTTCCACGACGAAGTGGCTTATTGGCGAAAATATATTTGGCGTTGCAATGGAAAGTGTCGCTCTATTCGGCCATATTGTGGCTTTATTTCTCTCACTACTAAACGAAAACCAAGTCGTTGGGACAGAGCATTTCGATTGCATCAACAGGTGGGCTGCAGTGGCACTTTTGTTCAGGTGAGCGATAACTTCCAAAAGTGATCTCTTTTACATTTGCAAACTATTAACTTTGTGATATTCAATATTAATTTTTATTGTGATTTTAATTCTAATGTTAAATTGTTCGTAATGAAATGCACTACTTATTAACAAAATGTCGCACTCTTCTCTTTGGTAATTTCAAGTTATTGGACCGGTCTGTTCACTTTATAGATAGTTCATGCATGATGAATCATTGATGATGCCAAGAGAGTAGACTAGTGGAATTAATATTTACATGGACAAATTGAACACAATAACTTGTAAATGAATATAGATGATCTTCTACGACCTGACTTGTGGTTTTATGAATTGTCGTACAAAATGGTTAGACTTCAATGCGGACTGCAAGTCATTGGCTAACACAGAACTAAACAAATCAAAGAATATTCGTTTCTCGATGGAGTCAATCTTGACGACTTCATTTTGACCCTTTACTGGCACAACTTTCTCCACATAATCTCTTTCCTCGACTAATCGCCATGTGCTTTTGAATGCCTTATTTGATGTGGATAAGTTTTGCATTATGCGTGCAATCTCGATTTTCAATTGTATATATTTTATTTGATCCAGATTGGCGCTGATTGGTGGCAAAAGTTGAAATCCTCTGAATTTTCTGAACACTATGGCAAGGCATGTGGACACCGCCAATTGCACTTGGCCCTTGCTCGTACCAAGGCAATCTACCAAGTGAGCCATTTTACTGCGAACAAAAAGCTTGAATTGGTCTTGGTCGAATAGAGTAAGGGTGATTGCCATCATTTGAAGAAGGTGCGACTTGATCACTATTTGAGCTAGACCCTCTTCGTAAAATTCACCAAACGAAAGCCAAAATAAGTGTGTGCACAGGTGAAATACTTTCTCATTGGTGACTAAAGTGGCCAAGGTGAGAGTGGTGGCACAGTCAATATGAGTCGATTGTGATGCATTCGAATCGAGCAAGTTATCTACTAACAGATCATACAGCCGACTGAACAGTTTGACCGTAAATCTACATTGGCCAAGCGAAACAAATATTTGGTTCAATTCGTCGAGAATGGCATTGGGCGAATGCTCAAATTGGAGCTTCAAGTAATCCACCATGGCACTGCTTGGATTGCGCATTTGTGAGTTGACACTTGTAGAGCACAGGTTCGAAATGTGTGGGTACAAGTGCAATCGGGCACGACGATTCATTTGCTCCAGTTGCTTGAGCAGACTATTCTCTGGCTGGTCCGACATGGCTTGGTTCTGTTCACTTAGTCTTCCCAATAACTGAAACAATGCATTAATCTGCGAAACATCAGTCATCAGCCTGGGCGAGCACATCTATTGGACACATTTACATGAAGGCATGATCTATGAAACTCATAAGTTTAATTATACTAAGATGAATTTGCAAATCATTGACCAATTGTGCGAATAGTTTGAGGGTTCACATGACTTTCCACATTTGAAGCATTCTCTCTTTCTCTATAGCTATCCATGAAGTCATCATCTGTCAATGCAGATGAGCTAACAAATGTAAGTGACTCTAAAATTGGCTTAAGCCAATTGGCTAGTCGACCACTCTGCCACCATTGTCCTGACAACTGCACAAATGACTTCATCATTCGTGTCTATAAACAGTTACTGATGTGCATGATTAATGGAATGGTTCGTTTGCATGTTCGGTCCATTGGCTCAATCAATCGCATTTCCACAGTACAATTCGTTTAACATACTGAATCGACTATTCTCCCATTCAACTCTAATTTCCTGGACTGTTTACTAGTGAGAGGAAATGCATTGCCTGTTATAATCATCGCTTTGTACAGTGTCATTACGGTATGTACTTCACTAAAACTTCAAGCTATAGTATGAATTATTTATAATGCCATCCTCATTGATTATTATTGAATATTCATACAGAGTACAAAGTACTTTCGCTAGACGCCATCTTTCCAGACTTTACTATCAATTAATGTCCAAAGCATGAAACGGAATTAAGAATAGGGATATTGTGCCAATATGGAGATGTTTCCACCACAAGATCAATACGACTACCTTGGGCTCATCTTCTGGTCATTTATTATATTTATTACTATATTACTTGAATGATATCAATTTGTTTGACTAATGAAGGCCAATCATAATACACAAACTTGTGGAAAGTCAACTCTTACTTGTTAACTCAATAGAAAACATATAGAGCGGCATTTAAAAGTGTGGCTGGCATTGATATATTATTGGCACTGTGGAAATGTGGTATGATTGCTCCATGTTGGAATGTTAATTGTCACAAGTCCATTTGACCGTGTCTACTGTCGACAACATTAACTCGACCAAATGGACACCGAAGTCTACTCTGGCATACTAAATTCATTTACGCTAGTGGCTCGCTGATTTTGATCTCCACCGGATCAGTATTGTTTTGGTTGAGTTTGCTACTGAAGTCAGCTTGAAACCGCTAATTGTCCACTAACTTCCTTCGTAAAGAGAGACATTTGCCACAGGTAATCGGTTTATTTCACACAATTGGTTGCCAAGTGTCATTACGGTTGTCATAATTCACGCGTATGTGCCGTTTACGACTATCGATTTGAAAACAATCAACCAATTCAAATGGTGCAATTACAGACAGTAAATCATTCACCTAAATCGTTGGTAGGCAAAGTTTCATTAACTTTGTTGAACATATCAATCGATTGAGCACACACCGCTAGTCTAACTTGTACATCAATTTAGCATCATTTCAACTTGGGTCACTAGATGGCAATTAAAGTTTCGCGGTCACCAGTGTGGTGGCATTTGTGAAGTAGTGGCATATAAGGCCAAACCGGTTCAACAAGCTGTTGTGATGACTGTCTTTGCCGTTCACCCCTTTCGTTGGTCAGTGTAGTCGTTTGTCCACCTGAGCGTATGGTTGAGTGGCGAGTGCCACTACCATAGTTGAGTCGTCGATCTATGTTTGCCTGAATGGATTGGTCGCAAACATAGACTGGTCGGACAGAGTCGGTGTCCATGCAACTGTCCGTGTGAGTCCGGGTATACATTTGCTCTACCAATAACCGGCATCCTGCACCATCCACCACCCAGTGTTTATACTTTACCTCACCCGATTCATTTCGTCTGTTCTCCAAATGCACTCTCCTCCCTTGTATCTCTATATTGTGCCCTTATGTGCAATACACTGTATTTCAGTACTGACCAAACGTGACGATCGGTGATCCATTCTGAAATACACACAAATCCTTGTCTAATGGTTTAGACATCGTATGCTACAATCTAGCAATTATATTATCCGAGCACACTCCACTTTTGGAACTGTCTACATAGTACCACTCGCCGGTTCTTCATGTGATTTAAGTTAATCTCTTGGTTTTTCTTTTGTCACCTCTCATCGCTAGAACAGCACTTGGCATCTGGCTTCATGCACCGGTAATGGTTTGTTTTGAGTCGACGTTTGTGTGCCTCATTGATTATATCATAATTTATATGTGCAACTCGAGTCTCACCGAGCAAGCATCTCGTTAACATTATTTATCGTCTGTTTATATTTTATATCTATTGCTTTCTATATTGCATTGTGCTAGATAACCATTGCATCATCATCCTAATTCTGTTTATGCCATCAACTATTTAGCAATGTCCTCCGAACATGTATTGTTATTCAAATGCTGTGTGTCTTCTTTCTTGCATACGGCATTGTTTCTCTGTTCCATTTATATTTCGGTTGGAAAGTGCTTCTTCGTTTCTTGTCATTTTGTTTTTCAATTATGAGTTTCTGGCATTTTCTTTTCAGCGCGATTCCAGTTCTCTCAGTTAGCTCGATAGCAACAAAATCGATGTCAAGCATCATCATGAAGTGAATTTAAAGTTGTAAAACAACAAACATAACAGCACAAATTTGTGTGTTTGTTGGGAAAGTGCATGCACACTCTTGACCATTAATGGCAGCATTAGATATTCGAATAGCAATGTGATGAGGCGAACAACTATTCGAACAATGATGGGTCGAGAAAGGCTAGAGATTCTAGCTAGAGTTTTCCGCACTTTATCAAGCCAGGCTTTATCTTAGTCGGAGTCGAACTTCTTGAAAGACTACAAAAGCATATCGAAACGTCATCCCAAGCAGTGCTCACCGTATGATTTCGTGTTGAGCTGTTTGCAACCATTCCTGCTATTGACGCACCATGCATCGACAACAACAAACCGAGTGAGATCGAGAGGGATGCGAACTGAGAGAAGCAACATTAGTGCCTTCTGTTTCGATTCGATTTACGACGAACGAGTCCTTTGCTGACTGAACTAGCAACAACAAAAGTGCCAAACTGCATTCTACACGTTAGGCTCGTTTTCCCCAGTTCTGCTGTTCTCGACTTGTTCAATTTCTGTGCACTCGTTACTTCTCGGTCAGAATTGTTCGGAATCAATCTACGTAGTCTGTATACACCACTGCTGAGGCGACATGTAAGGTCCATTTAATTTGCGCCTGGCTCAAAAAATGTACCAATGAAGCAACTAAAAAAGAACAGACTACAACAACAAGCTCGCTTGCATCTGTTGATGGTCGATAACGATATATGAATAGTACATTAATTAATTTTGGATTTTTCATCTTCTCCGAACTGTTTGATTGCATGTTTGTGTGATTGTACAGGACTATACTGCCACCACTGACCTGTGTTTGCAATCAGCCAAAGGTTGTCAAATTGTAGCAACTTTACGATCACGATTAATTAGCACGAAGTGACTCGTTTATGCACTGTTTTATGATTCGCACTAACTTCAGCTCAGTCCATGGCAAGCTTAACCTTTCATCGCCTTTTTTCGGTGTTTGTTGTCAGAGTGGCACACCTTCACCAGGCGCGATTATGACTGTAACCAATCAATTTTCACTGACCAATCTTGGCTAATGGCATAACTCGCGCAAGCACTAACTCGCATTGACAGTTGGGATGCTTTTACCTGAAAACGTTTTTGTTTACAATCACATAGGCCATCAACCGAACGCTCTGAAGGTCTCATGACAATCTCACCTACCCATCATGATTGCCTGATTGCCTAATTAGCAATTTTCTTCTCTTAAACCTGCTTAAGTGGTTTGAGTTTAGTCTAGGTCAGTTAGACTGGAGCACTTTTGGCCATTTTTGGTTCATTGTTCGCATTAAACACTGACCGACTTGTTATAGCCAGATGCATTTCTGACCCTGCTGAGTTTGTAATATAGTCGCGACTTGTCACTTCGCATATATATTCATTATTTGTGTTTAGTTATCGTTCACCCGAAGTAAACAAACAAACGTGAGTTGAGTGCGAAAGGTGTTCAAAAGACAGACCTTGTCAATCAGTTCGTTCATTGGTTATTTGTCATCCTATCATCACGGTCATGGTATTAACTAATTATAGTGACTAAACTGGCCAATTGCAATTAAACAACAATTTACTTTATTCTCGTGGAGTGAGCCGCACAATGGAGTGCTGCTCGCAGAACGGCAAACCACTGGCGCCATGGCCTCGGCATGTCACAGTGTCCTCGGCCG
Source organism: Rhizoglyphus robini (assembly GCA_023373905.1). Classification (NCBI taxonomy): domain Eukaryota; kingdom Metazoa; phylum Arthropoda; class Arachnida; order Sarcoptiformes; family Acaridae; genus Rhizoglyphus; species Rhizoglyphus robini. Next base: position 1,973,266 of record JAKIJQ010000001.1, on the reverse strand, counting down.
GTTGTCATCGTCATGTTGCATCTGCATGTGCACCACTTGCTTTCATTACCGATGAGTGACGTTTGTCTGTGTTGGTCTTCTGCACAGTACACCATCTCATCTCGACTTATGATGACGATCACTAGATGAGGAAGAAAAGCCGGCTGTCTGATGGCAACGATGACGGTGGCGATGGTTCACTGGCTCATCCACACACTCGTCTCGTCCGTTATTGTACCTAATGTGTTGGCCAAAGACCGAACGATGCTCAACGTTGATTGTTGCCTAATGCATGATCGATCCCACTGGCACTTCAATGTCTGTCACTATTTTCTGTGCACGATTAGCCAGTGAACAGATTACAAGCATTCGCTTGTTTTCTTCCTGGTTGTCCCTCTTGGTCGAGCAGCACCAGATCAACGCTTCTTTTGGTTTAAGCTACTGGTTGACTGATATTGACTTTCTATTGACTGCATCGAGTCCATTTGATTGATTAGCAATTTAGGTGTCACGCTTCCATTTGGCTTCCTTTTTCTTTTCAATTCTCGATCAGCTGTTACATGCTACTTGTTTGACGAAGTGTTATGTCGAGCGATTTATCGGGCTGCAATTAGTGATGTGCACTTCAAATTCTGCAACGTTCAACTGCACAATGAAGGCCAATTGCTTTCGATGTCATTTCTCATTCGACCGCATACTTTCCCCACATAATTATGAGCAATGTTTGTGCAAACAGTAAGAGTGGCCATGCACTGCACTCACTAGTTCGACCTACCGGACAGTTCGAGCTTTGTCTATTCGAGTTTGGTTGCAGGTTTCAATTATTGCAAAGTGATACAACCACAGGCAAGTTTGCTGTCTCTCAGTCTGCTAGACTGGTCTCATTGCACCGGCACTGTTTGTCTAAGAGTATTTCTCCGTCTTTGAGCACTTCCAACACCAACTGAAATTACTCCATATCTGCATTTGTGTATGGTGTCACTGGCGACCGTCTGGCCATAACCACACTAAAAGCACACCAGAGCAAACATTCCAACACATTGTGACGCCACTCGGGCAGTCTCGGTGAGTTAGGATGCTACCGTGGAGTCAGTGTCGACATGCTCCCCATTGGAAGATGACTATAGCTGTGTTCTTTTCGGTGTGTTCTGTTGGGCTCGCTGATGTCTCTGCGGGCCTCGACATTGGGCTCACGGCCAATTTGCTTGTGCCTTATGTGAACGTTTGGTTTTCTTCTTATTGATGGAACGTTCAAAGCTTTTCGGGTGCAAGTGCAGTCGATATATGAACCAATTGGCACTTGCACTAGGACTTAATCGACAATGTCATTCGGCAATTGTATATTTCTCACTGTGCATCGGAAATGCACTCTTTCCACTCGGAAGCAAAGTCCGTTCAGTATGGTTGTTTGCGCATTTTGTGTGGTCGTACTGGCAACGAGTTGCAACTGTCGCAATTGCGCAATGTGTGACAATGAAATATTCATTATTCATTACTATGCTCGAGCCAATTCATTAATATTAATTGTCTATCTGCCCACTTGTGACCCCAAGTTGGCGGTGACTGGACCAATTTGGTTCAATTCTACAAGCATTTTCACTAATTGAGCGACCCTTTGACTCGATTGGTGCACTTATCGAAGCGAGTTGTCTGTGTGCGTCATTGTGTGCGGAATCGAGTCTATTAACATTATAATGTGATGCATTTTGTCACTGGCTGGTGTCTCGTTTGAGTCTGTCGAAATTTATGATGCGCTCGCTTGTTGGTTGTCCCTAGTTCTCCACTTAGCACGCTAATTTATAGCCTCACCAGGACCAGACTTTTCTTGCCAGAACAGAGTGCCAGTGCATGAACAGTGCTCAGCACGGTCGTCATTTGTTGGTTCGCCAACTATAAATAGGACTGCTTGATTTATTCCATTTGTAGATGTTCTCTAATTGCCTTTTATTATTTAATCTATTGCGGGAATATTGCGGAACTTGAGCAGACCAGGAATTGGTCTGTTGCACGGTATACGTGAACGGAGCTCTCTTCAATTATCAGCTCTTGCTTTTGTTGAGTTACAGTACCGCTCATTCACCACTCATTCGATAGGCATTCCAGTTTGTTTTGTTTTTGCTAATTAAGTTTTATTTACGCTTTCTCAGCCGCATAGTTGACATTCGTTGTGTTCAACATATAAGCATGGCCATATAATCGCTGTTATCTTGCATGATGCAGAATTGTTGGCATTGATCATTGCACCGAATCCTCTGGTGACACTTGCGAATGCATTGAAATTTGTGAGTTTGGTGTACACTGGCACTAAAGGCGAATATGTGCCACATGTTTGGACATGAGATGCTGCTTCCGATATGTGTAATCGACTTGCCACTGACTTGTTGTGTGTCACTGTAGTTAATTGAACGGAGGTGCTGGATGCTAATCGATTTTCGGTGTATTATTATGATTGAGCTACTGGCTTACAACAGTTTTGCACTCAAATTAGTCTGTGACTCACTGTCCAACTTGTCAAGGCATTTGTGCTTGTCCTAGACTGGCCTCGGTTATTAATATTAATTAATTGTGGCCAATCGTTATTGATGAAGGCACTAATCGCTGTTCGGACAATTCATGAGCCAGCAAGGGTTGGGCTGTTGAGATGTGGTTATTAGGGCTTGGGTTAGCTCGGCTCGGGTTTGCCGGAACATGTTTGCTCAGCTGTGAAAGTGTTGCTTCTCGACCATCAAAAAGTGCACTGCTCCAAAATAAATCAACTATAGGACATAAAGCGGTCAGATTAGTGCATGGCACTTAGTTTTGTTTGCATCACTCGCCTTGGCATTAAGCCGGGACAAACCGAGACTTGTTGAGACCATGCTGCATCCAAATAGCTTATGGTTCACTGTTTTGTCTTGGTAATTGATTGCATTTATTATAATTGTGTTCTTCGTTACAGCACAGTCATTTGTGCCCTCAAAGTCGTGCAGATATTTCTGGTGTGTCCACTCGTGTCTCCTCTCAAAGTTGTTACACTTGGCAGTACCAAGCTGTTATGACGTTGTTATGATGTCCTGTATCAAGTGAGTATTGATTCAATACTATTGAAATAGTGAGCGATTGGACATTGTCAATCGACTCGAGTCGATGGATTCATCTCTCCCACCTATTCATCACCTCTCACAACAGTCAGTACTCGCACAAATCATTCACTCCACTTACCACCAAGCAATTTGTCTATTTTTGCCAGTCTCCTTGCCACTTGAATCGGTCTAATTACACGAAAATTTGTACACATTGATTGAACCAGCACTGTAGTGCCACTGAAGAACCAATTGACAAATTTCCACGTGACAATTGATACTTGCCAATTGCAATTTATTGGTTAGCATCAGAGGTTTGCCGCTCAATATATTTGGATAGATTGGGTAAAAGATCATTATTATTTGGGACAGTTACTAATTTTATTGGTCAATTAATTATAAGCCAATAGATATTTAATTTATATTTGTCCAAATCAATAATATTGAACGGTCTATATGTTCAGTGAACATTCGATAATAAAGCTGTTCCATGACGAAATGTGTCATATTATTAGATAATCAACAAATAGAAGGTCGAACGCAAATAGAATCGATTCTGTGTCTATTAATAGACTCGAGTGAGCATGCATGCACAGTAGAACAGAAGAGCGATTACTAGAGGTAGTTATTAAGGTACCATACGTATGCTTGTGGAGTGATCATTAGCACGATGCCACAGCACTGATTAGTGATCATTCATTGCCTACTCGGTGGTCTGCAATCAGGTCGAGTTCGATGCATTTCAAGTGAGTTTGTTTGTTTGTCCATTCGCCCCATGTAGGTGACATAATGTGAACGATCAACAATCCTCTCTCATTGCTTTGCATTGACTCTCAAGTGTTCAAACCTTTGTTCGGTAAAGTTTATTTGAGCATTCGAGCCACTTTCCCAGCACTCTGCACACAACACTCGTACCACTCGCACTTCCTACGTCCACAAATTAAATGTTTTCTTTTGTCCTTCTAAATATAGATCTCAACGCGGTCTGGCATTTCTCTCGACAAGCAGCACCAAGTGAATTACTTTTATTCGTCTCCACCGAACCCAACTTGGCACTTATGGTCCATTGTTCCAAGTGGAACTATTCCGCTCTGCTTCATCATTTGGCCACAAAGGATTAACCAAGGCGTTTGACATTTTGGTTAGCAAGTTGGCTGAGCAGTGACAGATCCGACTGTTAAATCAGCAATCGAAAGGCTCGTTGCAATCGGTATCGGCACCATCGGTGTAATATCACTACAAGGCAAGCAACAACTGCGCTCCATGGACTGATCTACTGGCACGTTCACACACGATCTGTCCGCGGCAAACTCGCTCTCCTCTGTGTCAGTGTCACATTGTCTCGCAATGAAATGATATGCCCAACTGAACCACCATCACCACCACCAACCTGCATCTCCTACAGCAGCAGCAACACCGACGTCCTCATAACCGCCGCTTCAAATCAAATCCCAACAAGTAAAACAAATCGATCGCGCACAGGTCGACATTGACGAGACAACTTGGGAAAGATTTCATTTAGCAACTTGTACAGTGCTGCCTCGCTTTGATCTACATCCACAACAGGGCACCACTGATGGACTTGGTTAATTTGTTTGCGTTTCCGTGAATTGAATTCGATTCATTTTGACTCGATCAGTGGCAGAAGCCATCTTAGTGTTCGTCCCGCACACTTTCACTACGGTCACACGCGCACCACTCTGCAGTAATAGTGTTATCATATCACTGAAAGTAGAGGAAACTGCTTTCTTGGCCTTACACTTGAAAACACAATGAAAAAATACAAATCTTATGGAAACGATCAATGTGCACAATATACTAGGTGTTAACCTATGTACCGATAGTTGCCGATACTTTCCATATTGTTCGAACGTGTAAGGCTATTCTTCTATATCAAATTCATGAGTCCAACCAACCAACCAAGCCCGCTGCCAAGAAATAGTGTAACTGTGAGCGCTCTCCTTTTATCATCTCATGTTATAGTTGAAGTTATGTCATGGAGAAGAGACAGCCTTATTGACTGGGAGAAGAAAATGATTACAATTAAAAGACTAATTTAATGTGTGCTGCATGGCGATAATGATGATTATGTTTATGGCGGTGTCGATGCTACCATAACCAACGCAAGTGTTCATCATATCGCACGTATCGCACTCAAGTGATGTCCACTCGTTTGATTGGTTGTAGTGGCCAGCACCTTACCCTCAATCAAACTACTAACTTGAAATCGATGGAAAGTCACAAGTGGAGCTGAAACCAAACCATACACGGAAACGTGCCAATCGACCCAACTATTGAATGGTCGAATCTCTTGAATTTTATTGTATCACGTATATTGCGTCACCGAGTGTTAATTGGCAGCAGTGTTTGTCACTCGTGATTGGTATGGCCAGCACGCTGTCCACACAATCCATACAGTGCAGCAACAGTTTCTTGTAGTTGCAACGGCGGTCTGATCGTCTCGATCGGATCACCAGCGTTACGGTAACCAGCGGTGATCAGTGGAGCCACTAGCACGACCTGAGTAGAACCACCACCTCTCCACCACCACATTAGCCACTGACAATGTGAGATCATTAGCTGGCACCATTGCCGCATCATCTCGCATGTCATCCCGTGCTGCACACACGCACACACACGCAAACGTACACAAACACACCACCGTTACTGCATCCTCTCATCTCGCAGTGCTAATCGCTATTTAACTCAATCAAAGTCACACGTCAAAATCTATTTATTTTGCTCTCTCGATCATCACCACGCTGGACAAGATCGCACCAGTGATTATCTTCACTCGACAAGTGCACAAACACCTAGACGTCTATACCTCACTTGAGCAGTACAATTCAATTGAATTCTGTCAAACAATCGAACAACGTGTTCCGTTGTCCCGCCACTTTACTTCCAGTTTTCAGCACAACAGTCGGACATGTCACACGGAGCATTTTGTTTGCAGTTGGTTTCAAGCACAACTTGCTCTCCTCTTAGCGTTCTCCTTGCGATTTTTTCATATTGAAAATATTAACTTGTTTTCATTTTGTATTTATTTTAATCTTTCTCGGAAGACGATCGGTGCAAAGCTAAGGAGCTCGTTCGCTGAAATAGATTCAAATTAAATTTCCATTTGCATTAGCCCGAATAATGCCTGTACCTTAGTGGATCCTCTGTCTGGTTTCGGAACATTACTATTTATTAATGAATTATATCGGCTTTTTCCAAGTGCAACACAACAGACCGATGAAGCGAGCAAACTTTTTCCTCTCCACTTTATGGTCTCGATTATTGCGATAGTTCAATCTGCCGACGAGCAATGGCTAACAATCAAAACAAACCAACACTACACAACCAACACGGACAATCATAAATGCTGCAGTACCAACAGTGAATTTGCAAACTGACAATTTCAGCCAAAATTTGCGCGCTTTTTACGTGCTAGCAGTTATTCTGTGGAGCAGCAGCAAGCGAGCTCGTGTCAGTTTTGTTTGTCCATATCTGCTGTGATCTAGTGTTGTGTATTGTAGTAGGCCGTGAAAATGTCCTCTTTCTCAGTGCGATAATGCAATCGATCGGAGCACGTTCTCGTCTCAAAAGTGCACCACGAAATGTATTCGATCTAAATAGGTTCGCTCAATGGCCACCATGTGACAATAGTGTCTAGGTCTTCAGTGATCGGTGTTGTCATCTGCCAGTGCACGACCAACATCACCACCACCAGTCCACCACCTCAATACATCCGAACACAGTGAACCTTGCCTGACTCTGAGTGCGATCTATGAGTGCAAGTGTGACTGTGAGCACTGCCGCCACCGCCACAGCACACGGCACACACATTACATAGGCAGCAACAGACGACAACGACCACCGCAAGCCAAAAGACATCCCGCGCGCCAGTCACATCGCAGTCTTGGCTCGCATCGGTTGTGCTGGCCCGGCCTCACACCAATCCGAACCTAGTCTCGGCTTGGCCCCACGTGCTCTTTTTGGGCTACTCACATCTGAAGACAATACTCAAACCAGTGCAATCCTACGTGCCTCGATGATCGTCCACCGATTGCACTCCTTTCAATGGTTTCTTCTCGATTTTATTTGTTTGTTTTGCTTCGTCCCTTCTTCAGGCCATGATCGTCTCCATCTTGGCAAATCTTGTTTCACCATTTAAATCACTTATTATATAGCTTTCGCCGTTTTCCTTGTTCTCTCTCCACCACTGAAGTCACTTGTTTGCGATGTTGGTTGGCAAAGTCACACACTCACACGGAGAATGAGATGAAGAAGAAACTTGCCGGCACACACATCGCACTGACTGAGTTCAACTCTCTTGCAGCACAACACGTACAGATGGAGAAAGTTGCCGAAAAATAGATATTTTGTGGAAATATTTTGTAGATAAGCAATGTGCTCTCTTATCAAGGAGTGTTTTCTACTTTGAATCAATGTTCTACTTGCAAGTGCACTCGATCCAACCACTGGGTCACTTGTGATCGTGTTCGCCATTGGCCAGTCTGTACCGTCACCTGTGTACGTGAGTGAGTAAAGTAACTTAGCACCAGTCTCTGTTGAAGCTGCTCACCTCACAACACCTAACCGCACAAGCCAACTCTTGCATTATCACCTCGCATGTTCATGGCCATCAACAGTGCTCTTGTCAGTCGGTCTCGCCGTGCTCACTAGTTACAAACAGGCTGGTTTGTTTGTGTCTTCTTCTGTCCCAAGAACGCAACTATCATCACCTCTGAGTACCTGCAATACGATATATCTGACAAGTGTCCTATTACTGACCTTTCAACTCAATTATATTTCTATTTTACTTTCATCGAACTCTACTCTGTGCAAATTGAATCAATGTGCGCTTGCGTGCCACTACCATCGTAAATGACTTATAGAATACTTGGCGTGGCAGTACCGGGTCTTGTACGGTCTCGGTGCACTGACTGGTTGCAGTGCTAAGCACGTCACAATCGCCGACCATCGACCTATCGATTCTCACCTCACTTAGTCGTACCATTTCGCCTCATACATTCTAAGTCACAATTCCAACCACTCATTTTGCCACTTCTTCCTTGTTCTTGTCACCTCTTCCAGTCTTTCCAGTCCTTGATTAATTCCTGAATTACCCTGAATTATCTTATTGGCCCGGACACAAATCACCCAGCGATGAGATAAGCAGAAGATAACTAAAAGTGAACTCAAACTCTACACAACTTGAAATACTTTTCCATCTTGTCACTTGACCACAACCAAAATGTCTTTGGTAAGTATTGCCAAGTTGTCCTCACTCATCGGTGCTCACTCGTTTCGATTGGTTTGATTGATTTTCCTAATGTATTGTCAATAGCCGCGTGGCTTGCATGTGTGGGAGATTTCTCTTCTGACGGCACTAATTTTAGTCATTTGAGTCAGCCACTCATTAAAGTGATGTTTAGGCTTGAACACCGCACCACCGTACAGACGATTATTCTAACTGAGTCGTATAAATATAGCCGAACCATTCATTGACGTTCAAGGTTGTGCTTTCTCTTCTCTCCTAATTTTTCGCTTGCACTCGCACTTGTTCCTATAGGTTTGTTTGCCTTATTGGAGAAGGCGACATTTGATGTCAATGTTTTCAGAGCATTTCAATCATTATCATTTCACTCCTGGTGACACGATAGTTAAAGAATTTGACCGAATTTGTGAGAATTTGCTTAGAATCAGTCTACCGTGACAACAGATTAGGAAATCTCAAGAATGTTCGATTTCTTGACAAAGTGCGAAATACATTTATATTTTCTATTTTTGTGTCAGTTGATTCTATGTGGCAATATTTTTTGTTCATTACGGGACTAATGAACTTTCTTGCTATCGTGCACTTAATGAACATGCCTTGTCAATAGACTTTGTTATCCATTTGTTTGCTCACTTATGAGACAGAACAGAAGGGTATGAATTTTACTATGTTTTGTTTTATCTCGTTTTGTCTGAGGTAGGCGGTGTAATGCAAATGGTATCTGGGGAATTTGTCTCGAAGGGATTTTATTTGCATCTGGCAATGTAATGTTATTCACAACTAGTCGAATTGAGATAGAATGCAAACGAAATGAGTCCCAAATTGAGGACACATGCAAACAGTGCAGTGCATTACCAGATTTGCTGCCTTCAAAAAGTGAGCCATCTTTCTGGCTCTGTGAAACTCTAATTTGTCGTTAGTGATTGCCCTGCTTGTAAGGTACAGTACGAAAGGTTAATTTGTAAGTGCCAACAATAACAAAACTGGCCTATCAACGAAGCTCTTTACTTTTGACCAATGATAATATCAATTAAGAGGCCTTTATACCTGGCTAGAGTGAGTATCACGCCTATACCTTGTTGTTCTCAACAATACAAACCGTTCAATGGTTCAAAGTCTGTGTTGGCCTTGATTGTTCCAGCGCATTTCGGTTGTCGGATTGTCACCACTGTAAGCAGCATTGCCATATACTAGTCAACATATATCCAAATGTACACCAAATAGCTCAACTTGGTTTGATAATGGATGGTGTGCATAATACTGGTGCAGTATGATTCTTTAATCAACTTTCTCATGACTGACCGAAGTTCAGAGTAGTTTGTCGTCTTCGGGTCTGTCTCAATTTGTGAGTGCCTGAATTGCGGCCCGCAACTATTGATACCACTCACTTACCAGTTGTCCTTGTACACTGTACAGGTACTAGTGTAGCTTCTGTCTGGCGTACTGGATGCTTTTGATTATGATTAATGTCCAGTGCAACATCTACGTCTACTTGGCTTGGACCAACCTTGTGACATTTTTTTCGGTGCTCTAGCACCGTGATTGCTTTCTGTAGCTGTGTCTCCCATTTCTAGTCTCTCATTCCGAACACATTCTATTTGTGCCAGCAACTCTTGCTGAGCCCTTTATTAAGCATTCAATCTTTCCCCAGCGGCATTCAACCCAAAGTGTCAGTCTTGTCTGTACCAATGCATTCTCCCCAAGCCGGACTACAGTTCGTCTAACTTTATGGTGTGCGAGTGTCCGTGTGGATTTACTCAAACTACTTTGTTATTGGTTCTAGGAATATCGTGTTTTGTGTTGAATTTAACTGACGCATTTGTTGTGTACCAACTAACCATATTCTTTTCTCATTATATAGGGTTCCTCTATTGTAGAGGTGCAGCTCGAGATTGGCCACCGTGCCACGCCGAAGCACAAGAAGACACCAGACGGCCACACTCACGACTGGTAATTTCTTTGACTACTTTTAATACGGTCGCTTCATTTACATTCATTGGCACAATATTTTCTCATCGGTCTCACACACGCGATTATCTCATGAAAGTTTTATTTGCCCAGAAGGGTTACATACGAATACGTATCACAAAGTATCATTCGCACCAGCTCAGAATCATCCCTTAACCCATAATTATTCCCGTTATCACAGAATGACAAATGTTCTTTAATAATTAGTGACTAGTAATTATTATTAGTCTTTGTTTGTATCTCTAACAATTGCCACTATAATTGTACTACTGTAGGCTAGTTGAGACTGCATGAAACTGCCTACAGAAGGACGAGTTTAATTTAGCACTCACTCGTTGACTGTTTGAATTAATTGTGTCCGCTTGCTACTAGGTGATCTCACACTAACCATACTTTATTACCTTGGATTAGTTGGCCCGAATGACGATCGGCCATGCAAAATAATGTGAGAATGGACCTCGAAAGGGGTTATTGAATTATTACAGCAAATGCATTCACTTGAACGATGCTTTGATATTTGCAAGTGATTAGCGATAGATTTTAATTAAATTCTAACTAGCTACCAAATTGGTTTGTCCCAATTCTGTCCATTCATTCGGCGCTCGTCATGGCAACTTTTATTTCCTCTTGTTAGTCCTTCGAACGAACCCAAATGTGCTTGGCCTCAGTGTGGAATTTTCTAATTTGCCTCCTCGGTAATTGATCGTCATTCATATTTATTGTTTTGCACGACTCGACACGATTCACTCGTATTGATTTAACATTGAAACGGACAGCCAAAGTGAAAGTGCATAACGTGCAGTTTTCTCCCACCGTAGTAATTGCCATTGACAAATGTATCGACCGCCACGGTGAGAACACACAGTCGAGTGTGCACATGTGTTTTGCTCACACTCAGAAATATTGCCAATTTGTTCGAATCAATTAATTTTGGATTGCATTCAAATGAGGTTCTGTTGTGTGTTTCTTCCCTAAACGAATATCTTATATATAAATATTCTAAAAATTCTCAGTGAGTTATCGGTTAGTGCGGTTGCGGTTAGCTATATAGAATATATGAATTACCTGATTGATGCCATCTTACACAGCCTATCCATCTTATCCAGGCTTTATTAATGAGTTTACTGCAAACTCTTCATAGATCGTCTTGGAGCACCTCTTTATGCAATTCATGAACCATGACTATTTTTAAAATCACCCGTTTAATTGGTTAAATATTGATTTAGCGTAACTTTTTCGCGTTATTAGTGAGTTTTTAATTTTTGGTTCTATTTCATAATCTAGTGCTGGAACCTTGGGGTAGACTTAAAGACATAAGGGGCATCACATGTTTGTCATGACGCCTCAACTATACAAAACTTCAATAATCATTGGACGGAAAACTCATTCCCGATAGAATGTCAAATTTAATTTAATTGTCTTTTTGTTAATAGATGTCTAATACGCATGTCTTTAGTTCACTTACTGTTTCTCCGTTTTAGCCAGGCCAACTAGTGTGCCCTTTGTTTGTATTGGATTGATTGTCCAAATGATTTGGTCAAGGCAAGCTGTCGAATCTAATCGATGCACCGAATCCACCTGGCACTGACAATGGCGGCAGGGTAGTGAAGCTGGGAATAGCGACCTACTCTTTTGTTTGCTTAATGTAGCCACCGAGGTCACATGGTAATTGTATTTGGTGTTACATGAAGCAGGACCATAGAGCCAGTGCCCAATTACAATTATCTCTACATTAGCTTGTTAGTGTTTTGTTACTCGTAGATAGGCCTAATTAAGTTAAGTTAAACTGGACAGGAGTTAGTTGTGCTTCTGTATTGGCCCTGTGTCAGACACACTATTCCAGCTGAACAAACAGACAAGCCATGTTAAAATTAATGAATTTACTGTTATTAATTAGTTTGTGGTAATTAGTTCGAACTCTGTCAAGTCAAGGCAATGTACACCTCAGAATAGTCTGAATGAGTTGAATGTAATGGCAACAAATTAAGTGTGGACAATAAGCGCCTAACTTATTCACATTCGTAATTGGACTATTTAATATCATTTGATGATTGGTTTGTAGTGTTTTTTGGGCTTATTAGTACACGTTGAATAGGTTAAACTGATTAAACTGTTTAGTGTCGGTATCATTTGTGAATTGACTTTCATTTAATTGCTGATTCTAATATATAGATTTGTTTTTCTCTCTTGCAGGACTGTATTTGTCCGTGGTATCGATTCTGGTAATATACACCATTTTGTCGAAAAGGTTATATTCTACCTTCATGAGAGTTTTCCCAAGCCAAAAAGAGGTAAGTGTCAACAGCGCCTCCACCAATGGACCACATCCTTTTCGGCGAGTCTATTGTTCATGTGGCGCCTTATGATTCTACTAATTTTTCTGACCGTTGTTTTTCTTTTTAGTCGTTAAAGAGCCGCCATATCAACTTAATGAATCTGGCTATGCCAGCTTTGAACTTCCCGTTGAAGTATACTTTCGCAATCGAGAAGAACCGAAAAAGATAATGTTCGAATACGATTTGTTCATTGACCTTCAAAAGCCGGTTAACAAAGTGGTGCGGGAAAAGCTCACGTTTCAAAATCCGAGTGCAGATTTCAAGAAGAAACTGCTCAAAGGTGGTGGGGTAAGTGTTATTCTCTCTATTCACTGTCACTTGTACTTGATTTGTTAATTCCGGTTTGTACTTTATTTCTCTCAGAAATGCATTATGTTAGTTATTAGATTTAATGTTTTAAATGGTCACCACAAGATGGCGTAGAGTTCGCTTTAATTAAATCAAATTAATATTAGAATCGCTACTTGATCACATTTATAGCGCTTTGCCAAGTGGCAAGTGTACCACTACTTGGTTGCACTTGATGTTTCCCAATTTGGTTGGACAAACTGTTGTCACTAATGAACGTGTGCGAGCGCAGTGGTAATTGACTAATTAACGAATGGACTATTGCAATCAATTTAATTTGTGTGTCCTTTGACAATTGATTTTAATAAAATCTCTAATCGTCTGCACCAAGTATGATTGCGTCGCCCTTATGCAAGACAATCGAATTCGCCAAAAGTGGACTTGTCGATTCGTGATTGTGATCGCGAACAGTCAGTGGCACTATTTGTTTCATAACGAACCGTTCCACTCTACGGTGGTCATGTCACGCCTTGATTGATTACTCATACTCGTGTTGCCCTTTGCACCAATGGAACTGATGTCTCCTCTAAATTGACTGTACCGAATGCATATCGATAAACTTTCCTCGGTCTAATGTCTGGCATTGCATTATTTGTATAATTTCGCGGTCGTTCTCTCTGTTGTCAGTCACGTTATTAGTTGTAATTAAATTGTTTCATTTGTGTGATGTGTTCACTGAAATTGTGATTATTAATTGTAGCAAGTAAAATTCTGCAATGACTTGCTTCTATTGATGACAATTTTACTCACTGTCAGCTTTAAATATATAACTGTAGAGATGCGTTTTTTCGTTTAATGGTTTGTTGTCTAGTCTTGTCCTTCTGTGAGTACAATAAAGCTGGACAGTTGAATGTTTGAAATGGCGCTATTTCGGTATTTGGTCGGTATATATGCTGTATACTGCAACTGATTGTGTCATCATGCATTTAGTGTTTGTGTTTGGCAAATGGCAATTGACAATTGACAAAGTCATGCTTAAATAGATGAAATAATAAGTTGGCCACTGTCTGAGAAAAGAGAAGGGCACTGTTGACTGTGGTTGACTTTCTAATACTCAAACCATCGACAATACTCACTTTGTCTGGTGTACTTGCCACCACAAAAATGTAGGAAATGTTGCGAATGCGAAAGTGGAAAGTCATCGCCACTCAATGCATGGATGATGGTCTGGCCCAATCTGATTGGTGTCTGTGCTAATTTTATTGTCTGTTGGTCCAGTGGTCCACTTATCACAATGATTGATTGGCGCCACCATGATCGAATTGAATCTCTTGAGTTGAATCAAGTCCGAAATGTTCTCTAGCTATCGCCTCTCACCTTTAAGCGAGCACTAGGTGTCTCATTGCAAACCTGACTGGACCACTGTCCAAGTGAGGCATTACTAATGCCGCATTAGTGTGTGATGGCAACAGTCTGACATTGGGCTGTGTCAATTGGCACAGTGAGTGATTCACTTGACCAGTGTTCTCTGCTCACTCACTTGACACCAAACCTTAATTGAATTATGCCCAAATTAGGCTTCATTAGGTGACACGTTGACTGTCTGCATTTCTTGTTGGGTTTGTTGGTTTCCGCGCAGTGCCAACACGCCATTGACTAGCTCTGACAATGAGCAATTGAGCATGATGGCTCCAATGATGAGACTCTGACCACTCGATGCTGACTAATGGGCTAACACTGGCAACTCGGTTGCGTGCACATGTGTGGAGTGAGTCTGTCCACAGGTGACAATATTTATTGTTGCATTTGGAAGACGTTTCTCGCAGTTGTCTGTCGTGACTGGCTTGTTTGATTACGACTCCTTTGATTATCTCATGAGGCTCTGTGTTCAACTCAATTGTGATTGCTCATTATGCAGTTGGACCATTTCGAGAAGAGCTTTTGTCGTTGTCGGCGCCAATGCTCGGTAATTCATTATAATGAATCATTACCACTGTGCAACAATGACCATTAATCAAAGGCTACATTCTATCAGTACACCGATTTGTATTTCCGATTCTCAATGAGCTTCGAGTCCGATGGTAGCGCCATTAGCTGGCCACGACTAATCACTCCGCTCTTTGACTTTCTCTTCCTCTTCCAACGATTTATTAGCCTCTCAAGTGTATTCCACTTGCTCTCATATATGATATACATCTCATACATTCACCACTATTGCCCACCCGTTGACCACTACGTGAGCTATAATTACAATTAATATCGATATTTGCATGTTTGCTTTGCACTGGTTGAATCGGCTTGTCACTAGTCACCTGCTTTACCATCGTCTATTTGCATTAATTTGCATTCAACTGATTCGGTCGCTATTGAATGCAGCACAGACTGACAGATGCACTGAGTGTGCACTTTTCTGATCTCAATCTAGTCAATGTGTAATGTCGATCGATCGAACTTATTGGCCTTTTTGGCCTTTCTATTGCTCAATATATTTGCATTGGTCTGAGCTATTTTCTATTAGCAATCAATGGGTCGTCCCAACGGGCCAAACTTGTCGCCATCACACTTGGTCACATCGGTCTCCGTCCTGCTCCCACGCACCCTTTCCACTATTCTCGGTAAATTAGGTTATTTTTGCTCTAATTACTGTAAGCCGTAGGATTGAACACGCCAAATGCCAATACTAGTCGATTGGTGCTCTTGACGTGCATGCTCTTATTTGGTCTTGCCTCCTCACTTTGAGATGTTTTGAGATTGGCCGATGTGGAATATTCTCGATATTGCTTGCTTTACTTGCACCACAACGGCCTGTCTAACTTGCTGATTTGTTACTCTGCTTAATCAGATTGAGTTGGCACTCTAGTGGCTCGACTCGGGTTCATTTCAATTCTCCACTCGTATGACTATTTCTCTCTTACTCTCGCCGATGGTTCTTCGCTTTCTATTCACAAGTCAATCAAGACTGACCTCACTGTCACTGTGATGCAGAATTATCTGTGAATAATTAATAAATAGTGTTGAATGCAGTGGCAACAATAATGCCTGCATCGATATCTCCTCTGTGCAAGGACATCGAATGTGCTGTGTGGCGATGCTGATCAGTCTGGTTGGAAGGCAGACCTGGTCTTGGTCTGAGGAGAGTTGTTGCTGATCGGTGTTGAATGATCACGAGTGCTATCAGCGCGAGCCCATTACCGATCTATCTATGCACCGATCACTGAAGCATCAATCCTGCAGGCTTGTCTACCTTACTATAGTTCTGGGTTTTCCTCGACCCGAATTATTTATAGACTTATGGCCGTGTCCTAAGCACAAATTTCTGTTCAACATTGAGTTATCTTTGTCCATTGTGTCATACTAGTCATATTGCCTAACTGCACACATTGTCATTGCTCTATCTATGAATCGAGTGACATTTCGAGTGGTTTAATTAATCTATTAGCTCACATTTAATCGAATCATTTCAGTTCTCCGTCAATGGCTTCGCTTTACAATGTACATACATGTTTGTGTGGTAGTTAACTTAATTGCTAAGCCAGTGGCAGAAGGTTTTCTTTTAATTAAGAAAGACAGTTTATTGCTTTGTTTTGTTCGTATTTGCTGTGAGTTGTCTTGTAATCGAGTCGAAGCATCACAACTCGATTATAACACGCACTGTAATCGAACCCAATGAAAGTGGCTCGTGCTCGATCGTACTGACGCTACTGCATCTGCTGTCCCCTTGTTTGTTTGGTTTGTTTCAACACGACTCACCCCGAATTGAACATAACCACCAAACATAACAAATTGCTTAATCGCGTAATCGTCAATGCAAATGCAAAGTGTTCTATATTTTCACTTGGCACTCTTCGCCAC
The DNA here is from genome assembly GCA_023373905.1 of Rhizoglyphus robini. NCBI lineage: Eukaryota > Metazoa > Arthropoda > Arachnida > Sarcoptiformes > Acaridae > Rhizoglyphus > Rhizoglyphus robini. The sequence continues at coordinate 1,956,515 of JAKIJQ010000001.1, read as the reverse complement.
TGGAGTGACTTTGTCCATTTGGAGGTCACTACAACATTACTGCTGTGAGTGTGACTGTCGGTGATGGATTAAGTGACTCTCTCCCTCTCTTGTCATCTAAACATCGTTGCCCTGTGCGTTGTCACTTGTGGCAATCTCGTCCCAATCGGCATCACCTAACTGCCTAGTGCCTACCTCTTATCGTTACCTGTGAAATGTCGAATGCTTATCGTAGCGTTGCTTGATCACTCGCCTTAGTCATTGCTCTCTCAATCTCGAGAGATGTCAATCTTGACCTTTAGACTTTACATTAGCGGTGTATTGTGTTGTCAATCCAGAGGCGATTGGGCCGATTATTGGCGATTGCACAAATGACAGAGTGCTTTATGAGTGACTATTCAATAGTCACTATTGCCTGACAACATGCACCGTTTGTTGTCTATTTGTCCAACTGCAGCTGGTTTCCACATTGTTCTTGAGACTTTCTTTTTGGAAATTTTCCTTGGTAAAAACGCCGAAAGTGAAATCAACTAATGAAAAGTGCGTTTAATACAGTAGAGTCAAACGAGTATTACCTGTTGTGTTCTATCACTACTGAGATGCCTTGTCTGATTAGAGACATAGCAATTAAGAGATTAATGACTTTCGATACGATGGCTGCACACTACTGCCTCATTGCTACTGCCGACACGAAGATGCTGCCTCGAGATCTGCTACTCTTTCCACTCGTCTGCAGCTCGAGCGCTCACTTACCACTCCAAGGTTGGACCCACGAATCCGCATTTACTTGGAACACAACACCTGTCTGTGGTCGTTGACTGGCCGAATGCACCCGAACGGGTTGCACTGGCAGTAAGTGCACCATTGGCAGCTCTCGTCCCCCACCAGGATGCACTCGCATATCTCGAGTGTTGTTTTGCTTATATTGCCTTTCGCCTCACTTTCTAATAATAATTGACTGGTTTGTCTTATCGCTTGGTTTGATTACTGTTCGATCTCAAGGACCATTTGTACTGCATGCATTTACTGATGGTTCATTGCAAATCAGTTCGGACCTGACACAAAGCACATTCAGCACTGTTTGTGGTACAATGTACATAGACACACACAAACTTGTAGTCATAGTCGTACATTGTTACACTGACGAGTTGTCTCACAGTTTATACAGCATTTCAAGGATCGGCCTAAGACTCAATTGAGTGATTGGCGCGTGCACGACAAACAATTGGTCATAGCAAAAGCAATGGGCCAGGAACAATTGTTGTATACACTAATTTATACCAGTAATGGTCAGTAATGAGCGTGACCATTCGTATAAGTGAGCTCTCGTGGAAGGATAGCTCCGTGTGAGGCATATTTATTTGTATTGCTCAAATTGGCTCACTCCTGTCGATGGACGACGCTCATTGACGAATATTATCGACCATCGAAAGATGAGGAAACAGGCGCGGATTGCTTTCGAAATTGATAGATCACTTTGATGGCTTCGAATTTAGGCAAATTGCCCCACTGCAGTCGGCAGACCCTCCAAGGTTAGGTGCACTGCACAGTGTTGTTGCTGGAAAAATCCCGCGCAACTTTCAAACTGTCTAAACCATTGGCGCTGTGTTTGTAAACAAGCAAGTGTTTTCTCCATCGATTGCAACATATCCACAGTCGATTTGTTTGTTTGTTTGTTTGGGTCCATCACTGTTTGACAATTGAATGATCTAAGACTTAATCAATCAAACCAACTTGTTGTCTAGTCTCTAATGTACTTTGAATGTTCTCTGGTTTGTAGCAGTGACTGGAAGCACGAAACAAGGGCATCTTTGCTTGGTGCCTTAATTAAAGCTCGTAATAGTTCTTTGATTTATTGCTGTGCCTAGTGATTACATTTTCCATCGAGTGTTCGGTCTTCAATCTTCATCAATTGTGACTTTTTAAAGTCCATTTTTTTCATTGCCACTGATGCATCGGACATTGTATGCAATCCTTCTCGCCTCAAGTATAATTGTCTACATTAGGTTTTTCTATATTGTTTGTTTGTGTGTCAATGATTCACTTGACTAGAATACCCTGTTTGAGGTTAGTCTGAAACGTGTGTGAAATGTTCTTTACTCAATCAAATGGTTGCAAACTCGATTAGAACTGCACCAACAGTGACACATTAATATAAGCTCAATTTTGTGTGTATATTATTAGTGTGTGAATTTAGTAAAATGATTGATCAAATAGACTTGCTTTTGGTTCAAGATGTTGACAATGGAACGAAAAGCCATCGCAAAATGCACTGTTTGCCTTTATTTCTCGAGTTTCGATCCTTTGAACTAATGGAAAGCAAGAGTGTGACTTGGACAGAGAACCGTCATCCTGTTGACTGTGTTCAAAAGTGGCCAGGCTTTCGCAACGCTCGCCAATCACGACCTGACGGACCGAATCGTATTTTGTTAAATCTTTTCGCAAATTGGCAAAAGAGTACCATTCCATTGTGTTACCCTAAAGAGAATGTGCACTGGAAACCCGAACCAGAATTGATCAAGCGGCCAAGTGTTCACCTTCAAAGCCAACACAAGTGCTTTAGTTTAAAGCGAGCATCAACATCATCGTCTCTATCGCCTTCAAATGATAAACGGTGTCATGGTTCGAGGTTGTTCCCGAAACGAGCACGTCTGGATCGAACTCTTTCTCCTCTTTGCTATCAATCGTATCAACAAGCGAATCGCATCGACACAAGCTCTAGTGATTGTCAACAAGTGCTTGACTGCACTAATGGCCATTGGCAGACACTGAAACGATTTAAAATTCCAAAGGTCACTCGAAGCGATGCCGATGAGAAGCAAGTCGATAAGGCAGTGCCCAACACTATCCACAAAGCACAAGTCGATAGGTTTGTTGTCTCTTGCCTCACTGCTCAGGTGTATGGCATTTACATTTTATCTGTCATTCGGAATATATTCACTGATTTGCCGTTGGTTCGGCTGCCTTGTCAGTGCACAAGTGGATATTTCGGTGTTTGTGCTCGTCGATTGCAGCCATTTGCACATGCACACCATGCTATCGTATCGCCTTGTCTCGGCCAATTAAGACCTTTTAAATATAGCCAAGATGCTATCGATTCTCGTTGATTGGTTGATCACAGAATTGTGGTTATTCACTACCTTGAGTTAATTGCATTGGTTCACTTTGGCTCGTTTGTTTATTGTGGCATTGCAACACAGTGCTCGACCATCACTCGATCGGTTCAGTGGAATGGACCATTTGAGCACTTTGCGACGAATCTTTTACGAAACGTTCTATTAATAATAATTAAGCTTCAGTGTGGAGACAGTGTTCACTTGTTATTAATTGCCTTCGGTGTGTCTGCAAAGTCCTTTTGAGTCCTTGACTCGCCCATTTTTTCACGCATTTTTTCCAACTGACATTTGTGTATTGACGAGCACAACGCATGGTCAGAAGGACGAGGAGAAGTAACGAGCCACTGAGGCAAGCCGTACATGCCATTTTCCATTGAGCGAGATGGTTCATCTTGAGGATAACTCGAGGCCTGCAAGCATTCAAATTGCTGTTGACCAATCGAATTTGCCTATAGCAAGACTTGATTTGCTCGCTGTCTTTGATCGGTGGAATATTTCACTGTTTGACCACTCTAATTCTGCAAGTAGCATTATCCAATCACAGGCACAGTATCGATCGAGGCGCACCTTATCACCCGAGTGCAATTATGCCTTATTGCTTTTCATTAATTAACTCTTATCACCTGCAGTGGAGCCATTTGAATGAGCCGCCCGGTTCTGCTTTTCCTTGACGCATTCAGCTCGATTCCTTTTGCCTTTTGCCTTTGCTTTGTAATAAATTCCACTCCACTGCTCATGTTTGTTTATGTGAACGAACGTTCTATTCTATGGGCCTCCGTTGCAATTTTCTGTTCCATGGTATACTTGAACTTGAATTTATATTTAATTCTCACCTATGACCTAATCCTCACCTATGCTTGGATCAGTGTGTCATTTGCATTTTTGATGATTGTTCTCTATTAATGTCCTGGCTTAACACTGTTTTGTTCAGTCGTTGCCTGTTGTACACGACTGAGATGCACATTAGAAAGTGAAATAATTTCTCTTGACTCGATTGGAGGTGGGATTGCTCTACTGGCAATTCTAGTCATCTGCATGACTGCTTTGCTCGACTAGTCACTGTGGTTAGCAAAGGCCAACGTTAGCCTGTCGTCTGTTTGTCTGCTCGAGTGTTGTCGACTTGCATTTCGTCTGTTCATTGGATGTCACCTTGATTTACACGAAATCGAATGGAGCGAGTCTGCTCTGACGAGGCAGCATTTAGTTAGTATTAATTATTGTGATGCAGGCAGTGATGACACTGTCCCCCCAGACCACCATTGCCATCCAGCAGTCGAGTCAATCACTTGGTGACCTTTCTCACTCAGTTGATTCGATTCGACACGATCGTGTATATACTGATATCTCACTGTTGCCGACAACCACTCTCGGAAGGTGTACGGGCAAAGTGAAACAATGGAGATAACGAGCTGTGGTAATTGGTACATCGACCATTGCTGCCCTGCCATCCTCATTTGTGCTTCTCGCTGCAGAGTGATATGCACTGGGCATTATGCACCGACTGAACAAATTGAGTTCATTCCGACCATATTCCGCAGTACCATCACGCAAGTGACCTCCACTCAATGGTTGTGCTGGTGAACTCGGTACATTGACATGCTGCAGGTTCACACGGACTAATTTACGAGATTATTGCCACTTGGTGCTGTTGCTGGTGGTGGTTGTGATGGTGGCCTGTGCCGATGCGGCAAAGGCGAACGGGGGATTTATCTTTATTTGTGTTGCTGGACGAGTCGAGTCGAGCCAAGCCAAGAAGTCATTATCTTTGTGTGCAAAAAATGCAAATTGAAAGTGCTCGCCAAAAGGAAGAGAACTGAAAGAGTGCATCTGGCTGTGCATGTAAATGCTAATTGCTAATGCCATTGGCATGATCGTTTCGTTCTGTGGCCTTTGTTGATTTATTGGGCATTTCGGTGGCTGATGGATCGACCTGTTCGATACACTTTGTCCTAACCTAATTAGCACTAAGGCCAAGCCCTATGCATTGCTTGAAATTATTGCAGTGAAAGTGTTCCGTTGTGTGCTAATGTGTGTCTGTGCTCTTTGTGGTGGTCAGTTATGCGTGCACAATGCCTTGCACATGTCGCCTCTAATTATAACACGAGTCGAGATTTCCTCCTTTCATTGTTTCGGTCACAAGCGGAAGAATAGATCCTCTCTTGACGAACTTGACTGGCTGTGTTTTAGTGTGTACGAGAAGGGTTTACTGTGGCCCAGTGAAACACAATGCGCCATTTCGTTTATTGCGAACTGCAATATGACGTAAGTGGGCAATGGTTTGATTGATGCACTTTGCCATCTCTGGCCGCATCTTTGCCTTTGTGTGCACATCGACAAATGGATCTGTATGGCTACAGTGGTGTCATCTCACCGCGGTCCATTACTGCCATTGCTGGTCAGTGTTATGCTGAAATGTGTTGAATTGTTTTGAATACTCACGAGTGGCAGTGTACCAAGACGTGACTTAATTTCTGCTGTTGGGTTGATTGTGCTTTTCCAATAGAGCAACACTCTGGCTAGTTTATATTGAACCGAACATTTTTCTTTTCCAGTTGGAAATCTTTCAAAGCGAGCTTAATCTGTAGTTCTCTGTTAAGATGGCACAATGGCGTAGTATTTAATGAGTTGTTAATTTTAATTTTAATTTGTCTGCTTATTATATTCAATAATGAGATCACTCGTTTGATAGAAAAACAACGCAGAATTGACTCGATCGGGAGGGCTCACTGACTGACTCAGAAAATGTCGATGTCGAAGCGAATCTTATTGATTGGTCTCACTGCGAGGCGTTCAACTCCAACGCATTTGTTCACTTGATCTTATCTGCCAGTGATCTCACTGATGAACACTCCATTCGATACAAACTGAACGCTCGATAATTAATATTAATGACCAAATGCTTCTTTGACCATATGTGATTTGTCTTATTGCTAGGCTTTAAAGTGTAATAGCGGTCCATTTGGTGGCCAATGGAGTTTAATATTGGCAGGTCTGTCTCACGACGTGCACCGTTAATTGCATTCACTTTGTGCAATGAAGCACTGCAAAATGTTTGAGCAGCTTAATAAATCGTGAGTGTTGTCCAGTGGAATGGACGTTCACTGCAATGGCACAAGACACCCTTTGCTTGTGTGTCGATGTGTGATTAGACTTGCAAAGCAGTCAAATCTGCCAGAGAGCGTAGTCGTAATTCCGATCTGTGCCGGACAGTCTTCTGGCCAGTTGGCCATGCTTCTAGCTGGCACCAGCTCATCACAATTGGCCCAACTTACCATTTCTCATGCCAAGTGCTTTCGCAAATCCGTCTCGAGCACTGCACAGCATTGCTCACATTTCCCGTAACGGCCAGGTCTACCTTAAGACAGTTGAGTCTATCGCTAATTGGTGTGCTTCGGCTCTCTTCTCTGGCCAATGGCTGTACTGACGATGATCCACTGATTTGGTGTGCAAATTGGCACGCTTGATAAATAGCACTGCATAATGTCCGTGTGCATGGTCTTGCTTCGATTGGTCAGCAGCCGGATTGTTTACTACACCATATGCACTGACCACTTGTGAAAGGTCGCCTCTTGTGGTTGACAGTTTGGTCGCCTTGTAGTGGCACTGAAGTATCCTCTATTGTGCTCTCTATCCTCCAATCGGCGGATTGTTATGTTGGTATGTCCAGTTCTGAGAATAGAGTCTTGTTCGCTTTCAAGTTCGTTGGACACACTTGCCATGCAGTTGACATTGAAACGGTTGCACAGTTAGTGAGTGCGAGTGTCCATTGTGCATAGTCACTTATCTCATTACAATGTAATATCCATTTGTGCCCGCTTCATTAGTTCGCGGTTGTCATTTCATTGTGTTGCCTGCTTTCCTCTCCATTGGCCATCTAATTAAGCTCGTAAATGCGCTAATTGGCCATCGTAATAGCATATAATGCAAGTGACATAGTCGAGACATGCGAGCAGCTTGTCGATTGCCACTCAGTTCGGTACCACACCATACTTCACTCTGCTGCACTGTAACCTTCTCCTTGCCCACTTTGCATTTCCTTACTTCACGTGTTGATCACTTTGATCTATCAAAATAATATTGATGCCGCACTAGAAAAGAGCTGTCAACATAGTTAGTGTGAAAGTTCACTGTTCGATTGACAAAGATGGTTAGTGAAAATGTCATAATGTCCAATGAGACTCCTTATCGTCGTGACATTGATTGATTTGTCGTGTACATGCCTTGGACGCTTTATTTCTCTTTTCCCTCTCGTTGACATCTCCAGACCACTTGGATATACCATAAGCTTTAAATTCAAGCATTGTCTAGGACGTGCTGCGGTATAACACTTTTCATGGACTACTATTCGATGCGTGACCTAATGAAATGGCCCAATCAATCACCACTCTGGCCAATCTGTGTCAACACCAGCGGAATGGTGTTCGCCAATTTCGCGAATTGTGAGAACGCGGTCGAAAATTATTGACTCTTTGGAGAGCAGTGAACTTGTAGCACCTTGTATACACGTAGCACTGCTGTTCAGCACTAATGCATTGATTTCGTTCAGCGAGTCTCATTTACATTCGATTCATTGTGACCATTTAGCTTTGATTATGTTCGTGACAAATTGAATGTTGCCGATATCGAATGAGTTAGTGATGTTAGTGTTCAGTGGCCAAGTGAGAAAGTCATCGTACGCTTCTCGATCACTTTGCACTGCACTCACTTGTAATTGGCTTGCAATCAATCACTTCGGCATGTGCCATCGATGCAATTGGCCAGCTTCGTCGATGGTGCGATAATTATCTTAAGCCAGTGCAGCCACCAGGCCCATTAATGGTACTCGGTCTTGTTCTCTGGTTTGTCGCATCTCGTGTCAGTGAAGTGTCAAAGTCACTTCACTCATTGGCTTTAGTCGAGCAAGCCTTCGATCACATTGCCTTGTTGTGTCTTATCAGTTGGTTAATTTGGCTCCTTGTTGTCTGTTGAGTGCAGAGACTAGTTGTGTTGATTGGGTCGTGTTTCATCACATGGATGGAGCAATTAAATCCTCTTAAATGGCCTGTTTGCCAAGTCACCAGTCGTCAGTGCTTCGTCAGTTGGCTTTGATCGGTGGCCAATTATGCCAATCGAATCCACTCAGCACTGCCTAATGCGATCACAATCCGAGCAATCCCAAACAAAGCTCTGAAATTGCCTCGATGTTCCCGACTAGCGGTCTCGAAATGTTCGTGCGTGTGTCATGTGTCCCGATTTCCGCATATTTGGCAGCCAGTCGAGAGAGAACACAACCCGACACTGCAGTTACTCCAACAGACTCTCTTGGCTTCAGTTTCCATTTCATTTGGCTATAAGCTCAAGTTAAAGTTGAAAGTCTACAATTAAGACGCCTGCTGGTTGCTCTTACAAGTGCTCTGTCCACTGCGCTTGCACAGAGCTGTCGAGCCGTTACCGCAAAGCACTTTCGAGCCGAGTCCAGTTGTCCGTTACTCGCTCCGATTGGTGTTGAGTGAGAGTAGCACTTGCGAACGATCTAAGAAACGAACAAAGATCGAGTTTGCTCTATTGCATGTACCATCAGGTGTTGGTCGTGCGAGCAAGCGAGACCGAAGTGTCAAGTTCGCAATCAAACAAACATGTTGAGCAATCAGCTTGTGCAATCGGCTACTAGAGTACTCGATCTCTGATTAGTGTGCCGAGTGACATATTAACACCATGCGACCTATTTCTTTGTCCCATCAACTGATCGATATTTTCCTTGTCACTTTCCGGTTCCTGGAACACACGATGGCAGATTGCGGCACTCCGAGCCCCCACACCAGGATGTTTGTATATCTTTCCCAGGATATTGAGAGGAGCACTCTCCATCGGTACAGGATATGTTTACTGCTCGGTGCCATGATAAGGAGACACATGGCATGTGGCATTGCCCATTGATTTGTGATTGTTGCTACTTCTTCCATAAATCGATTCATGTCTTTTGTCTGAGTCTTTCAATCCTCATTCACCTCAATTCGTACACACGAATATACAATCGGACCTTAACTGTCGGTGTTGAGGTGGTCGCGGAATTCGTTTGTCGCACTGTCATGTTTCCATTCTGATCGATTGGTTCGCATTGATCATGGGCAGCGTATTCATTGGTCTATTGACCTCTGAGCAAAGAATCTATGCGGTCACCTTAGTGATTAGTGCAGTCTGCAGTGCCACTTACCCACTCTTTTCGACGATGACTAATTGTCATGCACAACGGCAGTGCAGTAAGTGTCTCGTCTACACTTCGTCAACTTATTCTCATTCATTCTCCTCTGAACAGAGCCGACTGTTTGCCTTATTGGTTTAGTTTGTGTTGGACTCCATACTACATTGTATTGGCATTCAATCGGTTTTATACTTTCCATGTAGGTTCGCTTACTTGGGTACTTTAAAAATCTATTCGCCCTCTCATTGGTGCATTGACGTCATCCTAGACGAATGAATCTGGGTGATCGAATTCCATTAGCTCAATACGAATTGGTGTCAGAATTGGTCATTGCCAAAGCAGATCATTACATGAGCACAACCCTTATATAATCCTAACCAATTTACTGTCTAGTGCACTATTATCATTACATTGCATTAATGTTTTTTTGTCTATTTATAGCTCAAGCGAGAATCCAATTCCACTGCCACTTCCGGAACCACAAGTTGCGAATCGCCAACCAACTCATCCAGTCAATCGGTCAGCAAAGCATCCTGTGGCATCACTTCACTTGCTGTCTCTGCGAGCATCTCGTCGTCTAAAGGTACGTTTTGTTCTAGTTGACTTATTGTCCCTACAGTTAGTAATGTGGTGCGTGTAGTCATTTGTTAATTTGTGCGTGAGCCATGCACCATGGATGTGTCGGTCTGGTTGGTAATTGATTGGTTGCTTGTTCGATCGCTGACCAGAACGTGATTGATCTCACTTGAGCTATGCCTCTCTAGCACTAATTAGTACCTCTCACTAGGGCAAGCCATCACCGTGGCCACATGGCAATCTAATCACATCTCAATGACAGATATAGTTACATTGAGCCATTGCAGCTTTATAATCGCTCATTTGTGAGTCGATTATACAGCTGGCTAAGGCCGGTCTTGCCTAACTGCTGCTGGTGGCTCGTTTGTTGTTTTCTCATCAAAGCACCCAAACCTAACAAGCAACCACCATGAACTAATGGTCCAATTAGTCTAGCTTTGCTTGCCTCTCGTTTTGACATATTTGTTTTGGTCTCTTTTGGCATCCACTCCATCCACTGGTTTGCTTGTATTTCTCCACAACCCTCTTGCACTGATCCACTTGAGTACGAACATTCATCGATGGATAAGATAAGGCACACACATCTTGCATGGCACAGCAATGTTTAAACTTACTTCGCTCATGCTGATAAAATGGCACAAATGTAACGCTTGGTTAAGGTACTAGGCGATTCGGGTGCTACTCGCCGATGGTGACGTGGCCATTGGTACCACCTAGATGGATCTCTTCTGGGAAAGCCCTCACACTCAATGCTTTGGATTTGTGCATGGATATCAATTGGCTAGTTGGAGATGAAATGCGATCACTGAAAATTATAGCTTAGCTTAGCAACACAGTACTGGCCTGCAAACGCGACAATTGCACTTGCTGACATGTGCCAATTGTTTGCCATGGACGACCAGTGAACACGTGAACACGAAGAATAGATATGTCACTTAGCGCATTTGACCAACTTGCTACAGTTGCTTGTAGTTTGTAGTCTATAGACGATGACCAAACTTTGTCACCAGTACAATCTACAACTGTACTGTCCAGAGTTACTTGGCTAAGATGGTTTTTAGATTACCGCAAAACAGGCTGATCCTAATTGTTCATTTCGAGCTTTGGATTTTCAACTTGAGAATCTCAAGGGAAGGACATCATGTCTTAGTGTTGGGCAACATTCATATGTTCACTCACCTCATTCTTGTTTTTTAGACACTCAGCCGAGCAGTATCATTACTAGTCGTCGGGAGAAGTCTTCTTCCTCTAGCTCATCGTCGAAGCAGCACCAAGCTAGTGCCAGCAGTAGCACCACCAGTCAGTCCTCATTATCGTGCACCAGTCTGAGCACTCCTCCGATCAGTTCCATCAAGGAAGTCAAGTCAGCAACTTTGGGCAGCATAAGCAGAACTCAATTGGCCAGCAGCGGCACACCCACCATTAACAGCAGCACCACGCCCGTTCCGGATCAATTCACCGACCTGTTCGGTCCGCCAATCCAGACTAGGCCCTTGTCCAATGAGAGTTCAGCAGTTTCAAGCAGCTCGATCAACTCCTCTACTTGTTCCAGTGGCAACAATTCTCACAGCAGCAAAAAAGTAAGTGTGTCTGTCTTTTGTTTTATCACTTTGCTATTGACTCTTATGAAGACGTCTCTGTCGGCGTCAGGAAGGGACACACACGGTCGACTGTCGGGAGAGAAGACACCCGAATATGTCGAGTTTAAATATTGACTTTAGCTCGCAAGTGTCTGTGTGTTGAGAAGTTGTGATAGTTTGATAGTGAGTGGTTGTCGCAGTCTACCAACTTAGGTAGGTGCAGGACTAACGTTAACGTTAATGGCACTGTCACTGTTGGCTCGTAACAATGCACTTATCTCACGCTTACAATAACAATGAACCGCCAGTCAAATCAAAGTGTACCTCGAAGTGAGCAGGTTTGTCTTATCGCCTACTCGGTTTCCACTCCACTTGGGTATTCCTCACCTAGTTTCTGCTCGCACCCAACTAGTTTGCCTAGGTGCTATTAGCTTTCCGAAATGCCTTCCGCCACAGTTGCTACTAAGGACTGCTCAGTGACTCACGGAATGCTCGGCATGCGCTAGCCGTGGTTTGATCTATCGGTAATTTATCGGTCATTCTCAGCATTCATCACGGTGGCTATATTTGTGCAATGACCAATCAAGTCCAGTGGCACTGGCTGCCTGTCCCGTCGTTTCTTCTCTGTTCGGTGGCCTCTCCAATTTGTTGTCGTGCACTGTGCAACACTGCACACTGCCTAGTTGCTCTAGAAACTTACTTTCACTGCTCGTTGCACTGCTTTCCACTCGAAAGAGGTGAACATGTGCCGCGATGTCGTTAAGTTCATGATTGCTATTAGTCGAGTGAACTGGCCTGTCGATATTGTTCCACCATTGTGCACTAGTCACTCAGTCCGTTTGATGCATATTAATACCGACTGATTATTGTGAGTGCCACAATACGTCACACCATAAGCTAAGCCTCTCTTGTCCAACGGACTCCACTGCCACAGGCTACTCCACTCAAAGCGACCAACTTGATGGACGGGAGAGAACGGCTGCTTGGCCCACTGAACCATCCACGGACGAATGCTCAATTGCTTCATTGCACAGTGACACTACACACTGCAAACCACGACGATCCACCAAATTAATGTCATTTCCCATCTAGCCCCATCTTCCACTTGTCTCGATTGGCCTTTTTATTGACTTGACTTGGTAATGGGAGAATTTATTCTATGCAGCAAAGTTCGCATTGAAGGGTACGTCGAGTTGAACTTGACATTACCTCGAGTCACTAGTGGTCAATTGGCAAGGAAAATTAGTAGTTAACCTACTACTTGCGATATCTTCTGTGCTGTGGTCAATTAAATTTCTAATCACACACTCGAGTGCTTTGGTGACCTACAAACAAATAATGTCACGAGTACCCTCCGATTTCGAGGAATGAATCGACTCACGAGGGTAAACTATAAATAGTATTGATTTGTTGTTATCCTATGTATTTACTGGCTTGCTGACTTATTTTCTGTTTCCAAAGTGCCTCTGGCCCAACTTCTGAACAAAACTGTACAGAACAGAATTGATTACTGTGGAGTATTCTCGAGGACAAAGCGTCTCCCACAGATTATCACACTTGTTTACCATTTCGATTGGTGTTTGTCTCTCGTGCACTCGAACTGTATCACTTGTTCAATACTGAAGGTGAGTGTCACGAAGCAATCGATCTATATGTTGTTAGATTTGCTTGTTGATCTGTCGTGTCATACATTGTCATTGGCCATAATCACCGCTTACGTAACCAAGTGTGTTCACTACACCACACATTGGCCGTTCGTGCCTCTGGGTCAGGTGTTTTAATTGGGTTTAGTTGTGCTCTGTCACTGGCGCTTGTACGGTCGAATTACAGGTGATGCATCCCTGTAAGCGTACAGCGTTTTGCTTCTCTTGATTCATTTGGCTTCTCACTTGCAAACGTGTTCTACTAAGCACTGGCAACCACCTGTGGATGCTGATTGGAAAGTCTCACTGACATTTGTCAGAAAAATGGTGGAATGTGTTTAGTGTGGCCAATGGAGTACTAATTTGCGGAACACATTTGCTCTAGTCAAATGCCACTTGTTGCCAATGTGTCAAGCTGAAGTGATGTGTTTGGTTTGCTTGTATTTATTCGAGCCTTGTGTGTTGGATTGTGATTGGTTTGAATAGTGTTTGTGGTTTCGGTGCCGGGTCGATGTCTCTACCAAAGCGACTCTCTTTGTCTAGTCTGGTCTCGTGGCTCCTCATCTGATCAAAATCACCTGTGATCAATGCCAAAGGCATGTGCACTAATTAAGATTGATTTGGCGTGTTTGTGTCTGCCCGGGAGTGCGTTGCATAGCTGAGAGTCACTTTCACTTGTTTGCTTCACTTTTGCCGCTGACAACTCGTTCTCGATTTCGATCTCTCCATGGCCGTTTGTTAATTCTCTCCGCAGTGTTTCGTTGTTGAGCATTTCGGCCAAATGCAGTTCGGTTGGAGAGAGACTCGTTTCAGGTTTGTCCGTGTGGAGTGTTGCTTGGCATGCGACTGGCTGTGATCTGTTTACAAGGCAAAGACCACTTGACGGCTTCGGTGAGCGTCACTTCTCTCTCGTTAATTTGATTTGCCATTATCATATGCCGTATGATCCTTATCCATGCATCAATCCTGAGAGGGACCAACTGATCGAACCGAGTGCCAAGGCAGTGGAAGTGGAATGGAGCAAAGCCCAAGACGACTGACGTTGTGGTCCTCTACCACTGGGTAGGCATAACGTCATCTCTTTTCACGTACTCAGTCACAGGCTTAGCGCCGCCAAAGATCAGCGTCATCGGTGCTTTGTGCTGGGCGACTGTGGCAACCTACGGCAAGCAGAGAGGAAGGCAGTGGTGGAGCAGCCAGCCAGCCAGTCAGCCCTGCTGTACTGTACTCTCATGCTGCATGTATCCCTCGACGTTTGCCACATTTGCATCAGTCGTCTGTCTGTGAGTCTGCCTGTCAGTCGTCGTCACATCGGCTCGAGATCTCGATCTCTAGCTGTTGCCTGTTGGCTGTGTTGTCGTCTACCATCCATGCCTTTTATCCATCGACCACCACCACCAGCAGCAGCCAGTGCATCATATTAGTGGTCGTCGTCGTTGTCGCTGTCCTGGTGCCGTCTTCTCGTGTCACTATCGTTATATGTTGATGTTGGATGGTGCCGGTCTGTCAGTTCATTGTTGTTGTCTCAGCCAAGTTTTGAGTCGAGTCGAGTCGCACTCGTGGTGATACCTCAAGTCTGGCCACCTCAATCGGCAAGGCAACCCGTTCGAAACAGCCGCCTCACCGAGTTGGTCGCATCTTGATCGATCGATTTCGGTCATTGCATTTGTCCATTCACCTCAGTAGTCCAATGGCTCCGAGGCAAAGAGAAGTGAGCCTCTAAGTGCGAACGATCCAGTGGAGATCTCAACCAACAATCGGCCATCGGCAGTGGTCTGCACCTGGCAAGCTCGCAGCATCACAATCCACTTGTTGGCCAGCAAATCTATCTAGTCCGCTTCTCACTCATTGTGGCCATCCTTACTCAGTCTCCCTCGGTGGTCAGTGCCCGTGCTCAGTCACTCAGTGCCAAACGGTGTCCCTCAGCTCGTCTCGGTACATAGTCCTGCTCGGTGGTGTGTCCCTCGCAGTTGTCTTTCCGCCTGTCTCTGTTCCCTGGTCTGTCCCCATGCTCTACCCTTTCCATGTTTATTTCGCACCACCATTCTGTTCACCACCATACCTCCGGCAATCACCCCAGCACGCACCACCCCACGGACCCAAACAAGCCCGAGTCAGGCTCACTTGTGAGCAAGTCCCTTGTGGCGCCCAGATCAGTGAGCAGCAAGTTTGTCCCCCAGGCAGGCACAATCCGAGCAGGCACTGGCAAGAACTCGACCCTGCCGACTCACCTGACACAGCACCACCAGCACACGACGACGACGGCCACAACCTTCGCACCTCGGCCATTCTCCCGCCAAGTGTCAGGCTCAGTGCCAGCAGGGACCACGCAGACTCGTTTCGGTAGTCACCAAGCCAATCTGCCAGTTAGTTTGTCTGTAAACCGAGCTCCAAATGTCAGTGGTGTTTTTTCAGCAAACTCCACCGGAGCAATCAGCAAAAACCCGCCAGCCGTTAAATTTTTGTTTAAAAAACCACAACTTCCAGCGACAATTTCCTCTAGCTCAGCCTTGTATCACTTCAGCACCAATCAGAACAGCGCTAACACCAGCACCAACACCGGCAACAGTCTATCCAAGTTTTCCATCCCCAAAGTCCCGAATGGCGACTTGTCGAGCCTATCTACTTCCGGCAAATCCTTAGCCTCGTCGTGTGCCACTTCGTTGCTAGACCAGTCGAACAGTCGAGTTAGCTATATCAATACCGGCAAACATGTCAATGGTGGCGGAGTGCCCCTAGTGTCCCCTTACCAGCCTCAATCAACTCATTCACAGCAGTTCACTTTCACCAAGCACCCTCCGAACTACGTATGTGTTTGTGCCTCTCTTTAGTCTGTCCGATTGTTGTCCAGTGATGCTTTATGAGGTTGCACTAGTCTTCTGATCGATGCCTTAATGGCCATGGTTTCAATTGAATTTAGTCAGTTGCCGTGTGTGTCCCACGTCTTATCTATTTGGCCGTGTTTGTGTTCTTGCTATATGAATATGAATTAATTATCTCGTCTCAGTGTTTGATTGTGTCTAATTCTATTCTTGTTCTTCTCAGGGCAATCAGTCCAAGTCGAAGAGTGCTATCAACTCAAAGAGTACCGCCAAGTCGTCGACTACTTCCTCCTTGAGTGGCAGCAAGGAAGCTGCTTTCTTTAGCCAGCACAATGAGCTCAAATCATCATCGAAGGCATCGGGCGCCAAAGTGGCCAATGCGCCTTCGACCACCAGCACGACCACCTCAAATTCAGCCCGCAGTGTGTCTCAACAGTGTCAAGTGTCAACTAAGGCTGAGCTCGCTTCTAAGCACTCGAAAGTATTCTCCTCAACCTCGTCCAGTCAACAAGGCAACAATCGATCTTCTTCCGGTGTCTCCTTCGGCAAGGAGTCGAAGGAGCCTTCCAAAGATAAACTCTCTTTCTCAGCCTCTCATGACAAAAAGGAAAACGTCTCAGTTAAATTGTCGAAGTCATCGTCTCGTGTCGATTCTAACAATAAAAAATCACAAGACAAGAAAAAGTCTAAATCAACCAAGAACGCGGACCCTCCCGAATTATCTGTTTTATCTCCAGTTGACGTGTCTCTTGTTAAGGATGAAAGTATCAAGAAATCAAAAAGCAAAAAGGAATCTAGAGATCGCAGCACAACCAAGGCTCAAAGTACGAAAGTGAAAGTGGAGGACGATGAGACTCTTGTGAGCAGCAAGAAACTCAAGACCAAGTCGAAGGACAAGGAGAAGGGTGGAAAGAAGGATAGGAAAAGGAAGAAGAAAGAAGTAACTAGTAGTGATGAATTCGATAAAAGTGAACTCAGTGATGACGATGGTGATCACAATGAACACAACATATTCATGTCAAAGCTAAAGAGACGGCGTCATAATTCCGATTCGTCGTCGTCCTCTTTGGTGGCCACCAACAACGATTTAATTAAAACCTCGTCTGACGAGCCATCATATCTGTACCACCCTCAGGCCTCGGCTTCTATGTCAAAAGGATCAATGGCACTAGAGACAGCGAGAGTATTCTCCAGAGAGCAACATCCCGCAATTTCTATCGCTGAACGAACCAAGCAGAAACTTCTGGCCGAATCGGTCGGAAGTCATTTCCCTGCTCTTCTGCACAATTCGAAGCTGACCCAATCACCTGCGACCATATTCGCGGCAGCTTCATTTAGCACGTCCACCAGTGCTCACCACTCGCCCAGTCTAGCTTCATCTCCCCTGTCCGGTTCACCCAGTCCGTCTCAAAAACTGATCTCATCAAAGTCGCAAATCCACGAGGACAGTAATGGTAGCAGCAATGGAGGCAGCAGTGGCGGAGGTATTTCCAAAAAGGAAAGTGCAAGTAGTTCGAAGAAATTGTCCAAAATGTCCAAAGATATGCTCAACAACAGCAGCGGTACTGAGACAAGCCAATTGATGTCGACTAAGATCAAATATAGAGACGACAAAAGTGTTACAACCATTGAGATCAAACAGATCAATAAAGAGAAAACCTGGGACAACAGCAACGAGATTAAAAAACACAAATCTACTAAGGAATCCTCTAAGTCATCCTCTTCTTCCTCGAATGTTCTTACTTCTGGTTCGGTCAAACAAAGTCAGGGCTCTAGCAAAGCCAACAAGAGTGCCATGCATGGTAGTGATCAGGCCAACACTAATGCCAATTCTCGTCATGAAAGTTCTAACATGCAGGAATCTTCGAAACTGTCTGCTTCCAATTCGTCACTTTCATCTGCCGCTTCCAGCACCACGAAAAAGTCGAAAAAGTCTGGTTCTTCGAGTAAAGAAAAGAAACACTCTCAGGAGGGCGATAAGGAAGGATGCAAGAAGTCATCCAAAAAGAATAAGTTTGCTCAAGAGGAGCCAACAAAAAAGAAGAAAAAACGCGATCATTCCCCTTCACCCTCAATGGAGGGCAAGATGCCTCCCCCACTGACCTATCCAGCCACACATTCCAAATATAACCTTGCTCTTTCCAGTGAACCCATTTACAGTGATAACTCTTTAGTGACAAAGGCTCAACTTGGCTCCAAACTAGATCACCGCCATCGCAGCGAGAGCCCTGCCTTGTCTGTATGCAGTTCTTCGTCGGAAGTGTCTCCTTACCAACCGGCACCGGTGTCCAAAAGTAATAAAAAACACAAGACCAACACAGATGAGATGTACCAGCAAGTGAAAGTAGGCCATGTGAAAGGACAACAGTCACATAATCACCATTTGCTCCATCACCACGTGCAGCATCTCAAAGGAAAACTCGACCACGAGAGTGATTGTGATAACAATGAGGACGATGAGGACGACAAGATGTCCACCGTGTCCGCCTCGTCCGCGGTATCCGTTTCTTCGGTCTCGTCTCATTCCTCAGCTTCATCGGCTATGTCGATCTCCTCATCGGCCTCGTCAGTTTCCGCTTCTTCTGCCTCATCAACTGACAAGAACAATTCGAAATCGAGCAAGAAGACTATCTCGAAGCACTATTCTAAAAAAGATCGCCATCTTACTAAGTCATCTGTGAAGCATTCCAACTCGGTCAAGGAACACCACCACTCTAAGAGCAAGGTCGAAACCAAGGAGGAACCTTTTGAGTACGCTGGTCATAAGGCGCACTCGAAATATGAACCCGAACCAGAAACAAAAGCAAGTAAAACATCTAAATCCAAAACAGCTAAACCACACCTGTCCAGTGAGGATGAAACAAGTGGCAGTGAGAGCGACAGTGACAGTGGCAGCGACAGTGATCATCATAGTGCGCATCACTCCGATGAGTCCGAGGACGAACATCATAGTTCGAAGTTGCCAAACAATCACGCCAAAGGGAATCTGAATCACTCGTCCGACTCTGAGTCCGAGGACGTTGACAAGAGGTTTGTCTCTGCCAAGAACGTGTCGCCAAATAAAGCTCTTTTACTGTCTTCACCTCCGATGACCAAGAAGGAAGCTTCAAAGGCCAAAACAGACTCTAAAAGGTCTCGCAAAGTGCAATTGGACGAATCTCAGTCAATGGAACCAAAGAAGGTTTCTAAGAGAAACAAGCTTTGTCCCCAACCCGGCCAATCTCTGCTTGCTCCTCTTTCTGAGCCAGTAAAGTCAGTGTCTCCGGTATTGGCTAAAAACAAGTTCACCAGCAATAGCAAAAACAGTCAAACTCGCAGGTGCTCTCCTATGAAGCGCACAAGTGGTTACACTGGTCTTTCTGACTCGGATTCTTCCATGGACGAAAACGAGCCACAAGTAAGCAAGCAAATGGAACGACATTCTTCTCCAGTTGTGGAAGAAACTGGTGATAAGAATCGAAAGTCTCTAGGAAAGAGGCCCAAAATCAAGAAAGAGCCAAAAGAGTCGAACTTGTCTTCAGGTTCATCATCTGAATCGTCTCAGTCTTCGGAGTCAGCTTCCAGTTCGGATGAGAGTGAGGACGAGGAGCATCATGCCTCCTCTTTGCGATCTAACGCCAACAGTCACCTGAGCGGTCAAGTGTCGCCCCAAACAACACCCAACAGTCGTCTGCCAGCAAGCAATATCTACTCAAAGACGAACCATCATCCACCGGCGCACATTTCTTCGCCCTTTGAGCGTCTGTACCAGAACAACGCTTACCAGAGCAATGAGCGACAAAGTCTTTCACCACCGCAGCAATCCAGCACGTTGCACAGCAGTGGCTTCACCTATGTAGAATTGCGCGACATTCAGTACAAGATTGCGCAACTAGCCGATTCTGAGATGTTGCAACAAGTGGTGGACCTGATCGAGGAGCGCAACAATCGGTGCTTCAACATCGTCAACAACTGTCTGCAGTTCGACCTTCTCAAGCTGGACCAATCCACCCTAGTCGAGATCAAGCGACTCGTCTGCTGAGCTAGCAATAAAACATTCGCCGTCAGCACCAACTCTGCATTTGTCTCAACCCAACTCACGGTGCATTCGCTTGCCCGGTCAACTCTATAGACACCCGACTCTGTTCAATATGTCACACACTTTTATCTTCTCCGTTTCACCTCTACAGCCAACTATCGGGTCGAAAGAGAGGGTATTATGCTCGGATACCCACTAGTTGCCTACCAGTATTGCATGAATGCACCGCTCAGTGTGGTCTAGTGCGCCATTTAAGTCTGGCCTGTCATCATGCCATATGTTTGTTACTTTGTTGTATTTATATTTATATTATTTATGTTGTATTTATTATTTCCATTTCCAAATTGACCCACATGCTCATTGGCCACTGGCCAGCCATGGGTGTGCTTTCCTCCAATTAGTGATCAATCGATGTATTAAGCCACAACTGTCTCATGTCCTCCCTCAACACTCGACACACAGCACTCATGTCCACTGTTGCATGTGATTGATCAATCAAGTAAACTGTCGAACATAATGGCCAGAGTGATCTGTGCACTGCACAAGCAGCCACCACTGGACGTGCAACGATGCCGCCAACCGAGTCTCACTCACTCCACCCGATCGATCGATAACGATTGCTCGAGTGCAAATAGATCTGTCCGCACGTGCACGTGGCCAATGGCTAAGTTTGTGGCGTCATGGTGCTCTGCTCCATCTAGTTGTACGTCCTGTTTAATGTTTATGCCAAATCGCTCTTTCCTCACATAGCCCATTGACCATATTGTGATAATTACTGACGAATGTCTCCATGTTTCTCACTTCTCTTCTCTATTTTCGTCTATTTTTGGACATTTTCCATAATCAAACAACTTTTAAGATGTACAATTTATTTTCGTGTTTCCAATTAATGTCAATAAAGTCTATTGATAACTATTTATATACATTGTTTGTTGTAATTATTTATACAATATAAACACTAGGACTTGTTTAATTGGTTCAATTGAGCATGTTTAGCAAATTTTGCAACTGATTCTTTAACCACTGATTCGGTTGCGCCATTGTTGTGATCTACCAGGATGGAAAACACTCCCAAGGCACTTATGTCTATTATATTTCTCTGTTCGTCGTCGAAAAAAATCATATCCTCGAATTGAACACCTGACTGGTCGCGCAATCGGCCAAAATGTTTGACTTTCTGTCCGGGATATATTTCATGATACCTGATGTATTGGGACAACTTCAAAATTTCCAACAAGGCTGATGCTCCGTAAGGATATTTCGTTCGGGAGGCCACAGCTATAGGGACATCGATTGACTGCAGGTACTGTAATATTCGTTGTGTGTCTGCAAAATGTTCTATTGGTTTGGCGGACATGTCAATCACCTTTCCAGTTGATTTGCACACATGAAAAGGAGGCGTGAAGCAGAATGTATCAACTCCAAATGGCCACAAGGTATGATCCAGGTCAAATACTGCCAATTTTGGCAATTTTAGTGACGATTGTTTTGCGATGCTGCTCAGTGCTCTCATTGGAATCAACATTTTGAAATCTATAAAAGTCGACAAATGTAACATTAAATTCACAATGTGTATCAAGAAAAGGTTTACAAACCTGTGTGTCTAAAAAGCCGAATGAACCAATTCAGGCGATCATATTGTTACAATATTGTAGCACCCTTGTTAGTTAGTTACTAACAGTTAGTATTATGATCAGTCGACATTAGGAAAGTTTTTGTAAAATCAGCTGTTTCTTGGGAAACCTTCCAGTAGTTTTCTCTTTAACACAACATAAACAATCTTTGCAATAGTGTTGACAATATTGTGGTGCAATGACTGTCTATCTGTCCAATGATTCACCACATGGAACAAATTTATTTTGACTGAGTCATTTTGCCAAAGAATATTATAGATGGCTACGAGCAGTAAACAACCTACTAACACGACCGGCCCGAACCCTAGCAATCCACCTTTGCCGAAACCAAGCTTGAAAGGCTACCTGTTTGGCCAATTGGCTGGTAAAGGCACTTATGGATATGTGTTCAGGGCTACCAAACTTGTAAATATCTTCAACAATTTCAGTTGTCTATTTATTTTAATTTGTTTTTTTTGCTTAGAATCCGCCCAAAGATGTTGTTGCTGTGAAGTGCATTCTCCTAAACTCTTTGTCTAAGTCAACGCAAAATAATGTAATCAACGAAATATCGATCCTCAAAAATTTGAAGCACAAATTCATTGTTCAGATGATTGATTTTCAGTGGGACAATCACTTTATTTATTTAATCTTTGAATTTTGTCCCGGTGGGGAATTGTCCACTATTATTCACTTGAGGCGATGTTTCCCTGAAGAAATCGTGCAACATTTTCTCCAGCAATTGGCTTCTGCTTTGCAATTTTTGCGATTGAATAACATTTCTCACCTCGATCTTAAACCTCAGAACATTCTAATTTCCGGCATTTCTTTTGTCAATTTGCTTAACGAACTCAACTCTTTTAAAGTTTGGCGTAATGTTGTGCTCAAAATTGCCGACTTTGGTTTTGCCCAACATTTGAGTGATCAAGAAATCTCTACTTCTTTTCGTGGTTCTCCTTTGTACATGGCACCTGAGATTTTACTTGGTCATGAGTATGATGCTCGTGTTGATCTGTGGTCGATTGGTGTAATTTTATTTCAATGTTTATTTGGCCAAACTCCATACCACTGCACTTCCACGGATGATCTTATCCATAAGTTCAAAAATAAGCAGATAAAAATAGCTATTCCTTCTAAACCGAAAATTTCTTCCAACTGTCGAGATTTGTTAAAACGTTTGCTTGAATTCGATCCAAAAGTGCGAATTTCATTCGATAATTTTTTCGAACATCCGTTCATAGATCTCGAACATATGCCCACCCCAGAATCTTACAACAAAGCACAGCAAATTTTGTCTAATGCCCTTAAGGAAGACCAAAATCAAAACTATCTGCAGGCATTTTATTTATATCGGGATGCAATATTTTACTTAATGCCTTTATACAAATGGGGTGATCTAAGCAAGCCTTTTAACGCCTTAAATCAGGAATTCATGAAAATTCGCATTGCTCAATACATGGAAAGAGCAGAATGTCTTCAACAAAAGTGTGGTCTCAAAAGTATTGATCCAGAATTGATGGCACAAATTCAACAAGTGTACAACTTGATAGACGCTGCCCAAGAATTATCTTCTAGAGAACTTTTTGATCAAGCTCTCGCTAAATATGAGAGTGCAATTGAGAAAGCCTTAAAAATACTGAAAAAGTCTGACAACGCTGTTCGGAGTGAATTCTTTGGCGAAATAAACGATTGGATGAGTGACGCTGAACACGTGAAACTAAAACTATCTAAAGCAGATAAAAAAGACTCCAAGTCTAGTTCGTTAAAGCACACCAAAAGTGACCAACCACCAGACCAGTGTGTGGGTTCAAATACTATTGCTGTATTACAATCTCATCCTAGTCTCAAAACGAACAAAAGTCCTTCAATTGAACTGGGACCATCCTTACCTCGGCCATCTCAACTTAAACGATCTAAGTGGCGACAGTTTATATCCAGCAACAACCATGAAGACCATAACTTGCATCCGAATGAAGAACAATCGAAGGATATCTCTGAACCAAACTGCAATATTCAATAACTTGCAATAATTTATATTCTTGTAAATCTTTATTAAATCCTTTTGGATAACTATTTTAACTATTTTTTTTCTATTAAATGATTGTTTAGTTTGATTTATTGTGAGTTCCATTCAAATTCAATCTTATCTAGTTGACTTTTTAGATTTTAAGGATTTATTTCACTATTTTACTATTTTTAATATCAATATTTCTATTTCTACCTTGGTAAGACATGGTCACTATTTAAACAATCTAAACAGTTAGACGTGATTTGAAGTTGGTTACCAATTTATAGTAAATTGTTTGTTTGCTTGCTTTGTCCTTTAGTAAAGAACCTTTACTAGTAAAATAACTGGTAGGGTCTGTTCTCTTTTGCTGACACGTTTAATTCAATTTCTTTGTTCAAGTGTTTCGTCCGTTTGTAAGAATGTCAAAGAACATATCTTTAGTAGCAGCTTGTTGTCGTTCGCAAGGAATCGGCAAGAATGGAGATTTGCCTTGGCGACTGAAGAAAGAAATGGAATTCTTCTCTCGAATCACCTCTACTGTTTCAGCCAAAGTCGACAGTTCTGGAGATGAACAGATAAAGAAAAACGCGGTGATTATGGGCATCCGAACGTATATGTGCATCCCGCCTCGATTTAGGCCACTCAAAGACCGTGTTAATGTGGTTCTCAGCCGAACTGCTACCGAAACTCCTGCTGGTGCTGCCTATTTGTTTAGAGACCTTTCTGATGCCATTGAAACATTGTCCACCTTGCCTGAGATTGACCAGTTGTTTGTGATTGGAGGAGAGAGCGTCTACAAAGAAGCTGCCACCCGGCCTGATGCACAATTTATCTTTCTCACTCGAATTGATGCAGACTTTGACTGTGACCGATTTTTTCCAGAAATTGACTCAGCACGTTACGAAGATTTGACTGAAAATTCTACCGACTCAAATGAAAAGATTAAAATATTGAAACAATTTGACATTCCACAAGGAATTCAAAACGAAAACGGACTTTCGTATCGATTCCACTTGTATCGAAGACTCGAACAATAAGTAATGTCAAATGTTGATTTATTTTTGTATTGACATATTTTAAATGTGTATTTCATTAAAATTATTCGTTACAATTGTGAATTGTGAATATATTGCTACTATTAGGCCTACTTAAGAAAGACTCATTTCATTGCCACTAGATGGCGA
The DNA here is from genome assembly GCA_023373905.1 of Rhizoglyphus robini. NCBI lineage: Eukaryota > Metazoa > Arthropoda > Arachnida > Sarcoptiformes > Acaridae > Rhizoglyphus > Rhizoglyphus robini. The sequence goes on along the minus strand of JAKIJQ010000001.1, from coordinate 1,931,795 downwards.
CTATGCTTAAGAAAAAATGTCAGACGTCAATTTCTTAATTATTTACTCTAGAAATGTATTCAACGTACGTTGTACTATATTGATTGTAGTATATTGAAATTGTGGTATATTGATTCAAATGCGCATTAAGCTAGACTATAAACTGCAACATTTATGGAAATAATTGGTTTCTCATTTCAGCTATATAATTTCTGTAATGTTTGATTTTAATTAGCATGCCAATCTTTCTGTTATGGAAATCTTTCGAATTGCCCGCTCATTTATTTGGATTCCATTTGGCTCGTATCAGTCAAGTTTAACAAAATTATCATCTTCTTGAGAACCTGTCAACAAGTAATTGTCTCATTCAAATTTGTGAATGTGAAAATGTGTTTGTCTTATCAATGTTGTAATGATTGTGTCTAGTCTTATATTATTGGTACATTTTGTATGTATTGGTCGTCACCTCAAAATCATGTATACATATATGGCATGCAAGTGGTCGTTATTTGTCTTTTCTATTTGATGTCTAAATTTGCAGTCTTGGGTGATGCGTTTGTGTTTGGCTTGGTTGCACTTAAGTTGACCAATGTGCAGGAATACTGTGTGAGTGATCACTTGCCCGAGGAGCATTAGTGCACTGTGCACTGTGCGCCCCTCCACCGGTGCCAACTGGCAACTGTCATGGCCAAGTGGTGTCATAATAAATGGACATAGACATTTCATCTGCAAATTATCATCTCATCGATCGACACCTGTCCATTACCAGCCTGACGGGACACATCTTTATTACATTTCTCCATTAACTAGGTGACTAGTTAACTACCATCTACGGCCACAGGAAATGGTGACCTGTCTGCTTGACCTATTCGCGTCAACATTATCCACTTTCGCTGGCTCCCACCTCGATCGACAGTCTTTTCTAATTGAATCGTAATGTTGTTTTCAAATTCCACAACACTCACCGAAACGAAAACTTGACAATTGTTGACAATTATATAGACCTGCTCTACTCGAGCCGCACTAATTGTCCATTGCCCAGTGCCAAGTGATGTATTTGCCTGTTCATATCATCATTCTCTAATGGACTTAAGTGCTCCTCCTTTTGAAATGACTCTCGAAGGCTTTCATGGATATCGATTATTTTAGTGCCACATTTGAAAGGCCCTCTGCCATTATGGTCATTTTGATTAATTCCTCGTGTGGTGTGGTAACAGCAGTCAACTCGATGATTGAGGCAGTTTTGGTGATTTGACTTACCAAAATGTGCCCTCTCTGAGACCTACAAACCAAACGGCAATGCAACTGCCTTACAAGCTAGCCATAGTCTAAACATTAGGGTGATGCGCAAATGAAATGAAATTGAAAACCGAAACAGTTAAGTCAACAAACTGAGCCATGGCCAAGCTAATCAGACTCAGTGACAGGCCATCTGATTTATGAAAGCCAACTGGTGGTGACTGTGGTGAGCCAGTAGCTATTATTACTTGTCCCGTCTGCCAGTCGACCAATTTGTTCATTTGCCAGGCTAGTCACTCCTTCCTTGGCATTACAACTGTGCACTAACCTATGGCCATTACTTCTCGCTTGACTTTAGTATTCTTGAATGCTTGATCTATAGATGCATACTCCAAATGCACATCACCTCGGATGGGTCTCAATAAATGACTTTATTTAGTTGCTTGGGCGAGGATGATTGCTGCCAGATCAGTTCTCAATTGTGAGGGATGTGTGCTTGGGTGTTGCTGGAATGTGCCATTGTCCGCACAGACTTATCTTCCTCAGAACCAGCCAGGCCCGCCAAGACCTTTCATTAGTCGAACGATCTAACTTAATTTGGCTCTATTGATGAGTGACTCACCAAGTCTCGACCTTGTGCACGTATTGACCCCTGAGGGTCACCAATTGGTCTACCAACGAGTATAATCACTTTGGATATATAATAATTACTTCTAATAGATGGCAATTACACTTTCCCTCTCCACAGAATAGACTCGATTGACCAATGCTAATGACTCAATTTAGAATTTTGCTTCGCATCGATCAAATGCCATTGTATCTTAAATTCATCCATTACACCACAGATATCAGTATAAACTAATGAAGCATTACGTTGCCTCTGCAAGTTGAGCAATTTGGTCACCAATTAGTGTTATGGATATATCCTATCTAATACTTTTACAAATACAATTGTGCTCGAAAGTTTGAATTTTGATCACTTCAAACTTGAGTCGACTGAATTACTTTGCCTGCCAATTAATAAATCAAACTTGCAAACGGCAAAGCGATCGATTTTGTGACCAAGACAAATGTTTCCCTTGCGGTAATTGAGAGTTCTATCGGGTAGAAAGCCTGTTTTGGTGGTTTGTGCTGCTCAGTCCTGTAGCGATTTCATCTTCGAGTGATGTCTTAATAGGCAATCATTTATTCATTCCCTCGTTCCTCTGACCGACCATCATTAATATCATTTCAAACGGTCGTTCGAATTAAATATACCAAGTTTGCTTTTAAAACTTATCCCTAGACGAAGCGTCGCAACTTGATTGGCCTAACAAGACTTGGACAATTTATATACGAGCAGGCTGAACAGCGAACATGTCGAAGATCGATTCAACGACTTACACTAGCTCAAACTTGTTTTCATTGGCTCAGTGCAATCTTTCTTGCCGAATTTGGTCTGAAGGTCTGATGCAAATTAATAGAATATGTTACCACCTCGGTCATGGGAGAATAAGACACTAATTGAACCGAAATAAGCCCTCTCGATCATGCAAACTTTTATCACCAGAACAGCCTTGGGTGAAAGCTAAATAGCGAGACAGTTTACCTGCTCGAACGCAACTGCAACTCTCTACAATCATGACCAGAGCAGCCCTGTCGGGATCGCTTTGCATCACTTTGTAGTGAACCATTCGAATGTAATAAAGTTAGGAGACATCTCGAGCGCCATATCACAACACATTTCATTTGCCTTCACCATCAACCTTTATCGTTGTCTTCTATCAGATCGGTAAAATCTTTGCCGATAAGTCTAATGTTTTATGCAGAATGTAACTCAATTAACTGTGGCTACTGAACATAGTAGACTTTGTCGAATTATGCATTCCGAGTCACTTTTTGGCTGAATAATCAAACACAGCCACAATAACACCGCTGGCAGTGCCTTTCATCCAATTTGCAGGCCTGTAATGAAATAATTAACTCACCTCGTCAGATTCAATCTAAGGAAAATGAAGCAATTTGTTTTTCTTGTCTTAGCAAATGGTAATTTGTTTGTAACAACGAGTTAGTGAGATTCTTCAAATAATAGATCAGTTTTGAAGAAAGTTATTATATTTCATGTGTTCATTCACTCATTCATTCATTCACCAACCAGTGTCGAGTGTGGAAATTCAATTAATACTCAAGTGGCAAACATCTCAATACAACACAGATTCACAGGAATTTGGGCTAGAATTGGTGGCTCTATCATTGGTTCGCTTTGTTTTCGCATTAGCTTCAAAGTAGAAGTGAAAATGATTGCTATTGATTGGCATAGCACAAGGCCCGTCTAATCACTACTTTAGCCTTGACGAGTAGAAGGACAAGCCCCGATGGGTGCAGAGCACAACTGACCCAACTGATGTTTGTCTTGATGGGCCCTGGAAGGTATGAGCGCAAAGGTCACTTCATTGCCAGCCACATATCACCTGTGGAGTGTGCGTGCCAGTGTTAGCTCCATTAATGAAGACATCACCGTCAGTGAACTCAAGCAATGGAGGTGTTGTCGCTTATGTGCGCACAATTCGCTTCACTAATCTGCACCGTGGCACTCATTCTTGCCTCAGATTGGTCCATTTGCGTGGCTCACGTTTTGTGTTGGTCTAATTTATGAGACATGCACTTGTTGCCCGCCTGACCATATTTCTATTGGCATTTGCTCTCTCAGGGAATTTCATTAATTGGCGTTCGCCTTGATCGTGTGGCACATCACACGGTGAACATATTGCAAGCGCTCATTGGACGGTACGAGTGCACTGTGGCCATTGTGCCATCATTTCATGCCTTAATGTGATATGTTCTCTCACATTTTCCTTGACCTTTGCCTAGTGGCAGGTGTCTCACACTGTCTCAGCTCTGCCTCTACATCATCATCTTATATGTCTGTCTTTTAGAGCCATTGACCATACACCCACCGAGTGCCATCGATACAATACAAAACTCGCAACCATTGTTGTGCCTCATTAGGTCGATACTTTCCCAGTACTCTCTAGTTTGATTACCCGACTCCACTAGAATTGCTTTTAATGCGATTATATCACTTGATTCACACCGAAAGCATCTTTATGACTTTATAGAGCTGTTTTGCACTTTTGCTTGAGGTCTCAGTGCCCACAACCATTTCGGAAATGTTTGTGTAACTCGTCACTGAGGGTTGAACTTAATTGAGAACACTTGAGCACCTTCACTGTGAGCAAACCAATTTGACCGATGATCGATTGACACCGACCTTGGCATCAGGCAAATTCACCTCGTTCTGAGGTTGTACAAATAACTTTTTCTTTAGCACATTTGAACAAATTATAGCCACTAAGAAAAACGATCCAAGGGACTCTAAGAGATCAATTGATCTCAGTTTCACTTTGGCCCGTTACAAGGACTACTAACAAGTAAGTCTCGTTTCGTATCTCGTTGAGTTAGCCTTGGTCGTGGGTGCACTAAGGCAAGTGTCAGAGTTCGCCTCGGTGACCTGTCACTTTGTCCTCAGTGCAAAGTGAATTGCTCTATTTCTTTCTTATATACCAACAAAGGCGTTCAAATGAAAGAAATTTGTATGTGCAATTCGCATTGTCCGTTGACGACTTTGTTTGGGCCAGTTCGGACAGTCAGGCCTGCTCAACTCTTTCAGTCTTTTGTACTTGGCTTCCTCTGTACCTCTGCACATATGGTCAGTGACTAGTTGGTCCGACCATTCACTGACGTCTTATCACGACATAATCACTGTTCCACTTGTAATACTCATCGTTATGTGTCTGCTTCGAGCTAGACAAATGGCTTGTTCGGTGCATTTAGTGCCTCGGTTTGTGTTTGTTTTGGACAGTGACGAACGAGCTCAGCTGTAATTAGCGTTTACTACAATGCGCTATCGAATGACCACAGATTAGACCAGTCAACTGGCACTATTTTACTCTAACTGGGTCCGATTGCAGATTGGTCTGTCTGCTTGTTTGCTGACCTCAGACTCTGGTCGCAATCGACTTGTTGATAGGTCTGAACTACTTAAAAGACTTCACCGAACTAATGTACGTGCAACGTTGTCGTTTAGGCCTAGCCAGAGTCACTGCCTAATCACTTCATTTCTTCAAGTCGGGCCTGTATTTACTAATTTTATGACGTCAACTTTGTTTTATAAAAGTAAGTGCTTTAAGTTTCATACGACAAATTGGACACAGCAAATAAATCGGAACTCAACAATTATAGCACAAAATTGCGATTGTTTAACTGTGAAATTAGATGGTAAAGTGTGATCGGCTCAATTTGTAACTGTTCGATCGGCTGCATTAATGGCAATCATTTTGGCACTGACTTGACACAAAATCAGCATTCAGTTACAATTGGCGAACTCGCTCATTAGTTCATTGTGATTGCCTGACTCGACACTTAACACGTTGGTTGCACTTGCCATCCGATCAAACAAATTCGGCACATTTAGCCTTCGAGTCAAAGACTTAGCGCACCGTTCTCGGGCCGTCGGCACCCATCAAAGCGATTGTGCCGCGCACACTTGCTCGCGCGCCCGAATGCTCTCGCATCGAGATTGAGACGTTACGACATGCCACTTGCGAGCATGGCCATGGACCGACCAACACCGACAACACATACGTAACTTACATTCGCCTCGGTCCAGTTGCACTCTGTCTAATGCGAATTGGTTTCTTTAGCTTGAAGCCGTCCAATCGAAACAATCTATAGACTTGATCGGCTTTTGTATTTGTTTTCTTTTCTCTCCAAGAGAATTTAGCTTAGAGCCAAATGTGTCACATATTCAATAGACAGACTATTCTTATATACGATTCTAATAAAAATAAAACCAAATGCGATTAAGTGGCTTATAAGGTTAGCTTGTGATCGGTGAGAATGATTGCTTTGTTGTATTGTGTTTATTTCTCATGTGGACATATTTACGACGGCTACCACCATTAGTAGATAAATTAATGATCAAATTTATTTTGTGCGTTTTATTTGTTCGCATTGCAAACTTATGGCCAAACTTTTAAGGTTTAACACAAACCACGACTGTAGTTGATAGTTACGATGTGTCTGACCATCAAATGCCATGCATCGATTGTCCACATAATTTTGCGTTTTGTACATTTTCTGCCTACAATATTTTGAGTTTCAAAAACAAATCTCATTTCGGGCAAAATGCATCTCTTCTTACGTTCCCACTGTACATTTCCTTGGTGGTCTTCTATTTTTGGCTTTCCCGATACGCCAGTCAATGGATCACTATTCAAATGTGCAGATGTGAAATGTTCTTCTTTCGCTTTCTCAGCGTCTTAATTCAATTTAAACCTAATTTGACAATTAATATTAATACCATTTGCACTCACACACATACAAGTCATGCTAAGTGTGCAGGTTCGAATGAAGCCAAAGCAACTAACCAACCGCTTGGCATAAACTAAATGCCACAAATCATTGTGCCAGCCGAATAATAATTAAACTTACCACTTAGCCAGATATTAATAATGTGCTCTGTGGTCTTTGCGAATGTATGCATCTATGGTCTATGTGTGCTATGTGCAGAATATATTTTGATTGATTGGCACTTGCGTGTGGCATGCTCCTGCTCACTTGGTTTGTTCTTCAGTTCGCGGCATTAGTTGCCATCTTGTCAGATTATGACTACACCAGTTGCTCACTGTGCACTTACATATTAATCTGCTTTTGGCGTCCTCAGATCGACTTGAATTGCTGTAAACAATCGATGCATTCGATAGGACACACTCGATTGATTGGTTCGTGTTGGCATGACTTCTATGATGAGGTCGTTTGTCGGTTGGCTAAGTCATGCTACATGTATAAGCTATAAGCATCGATGGACCATCGTACTCAATCAGTTGAATGTGCATTGGGTCTTTTCAATTTTTCCAAACATTGTTCAACAACCGTCCAATGGCTCCAGTGGCAATGCACTTGGCCAATCGGCTTAGTCATCAATATATAATTGATATTCGATTGCTTGAGGCCAAGTTGATGTCTCCATTGTGGTGTGATTTGCGCAGGCAAAACATGTTTTGTTTGACTCGACTTGACTGAGAAATGTGAGTCATATGTCGTGTCGAACAGTTTGATTGTCTAATTCGTTAGGCTGTATTCAACATGTGTCCCCAAGCAAGGGACCCGTTGTACCTGTCACTTTTGTAATTGAGATCACATTGCTTTTCAATTGGAACGCAGCGCATTCTGTTGTGCTCTATCTGATTAATGACACAATTGACCAGTCCAACCATTGACCATTCGTCTGGTGATTTGTTCGTTCAAGTTTGCTCGCACCTAGTTGCCTAACTCGGGGTACTAGTACTAAGACTCTTTTGTTGAGATTACTGTTCAGTGGACAAGTCAAGAGCGATTTGTATCGTTTCTCACATTCGTCTTTTCTATTTGGACCAATGACAGTCAGATTGATGCTGTTGAGAAGTGAAGTTGACACGCTCAGCATGTGTTGAGCAAATGCTCTACATGCTACTCTGGTGCATGACACGTAGTAGATAGTTGCTTCAATAAATAATCGCACATGCTCGTAAGGTCGACAGTAAAAAATAATTCGTACCACATGTCTAGACTCTAGAGTCCGTGCAGAGTCACACTGTAGACATGTGGTCCATTTGCAAAAGGAATTATTTACTTTACTACTAAATACTCAATTCCCATGAAACCCGATGCAGAATGCAGTTGGGCGATGATTTAGTCAGCAGTCATTTGTTGCATCTTGCTAATTGGCCTATATCAGTGGAAAGTGTTTGTTTGCTTGTTCATCTATGAATACACAATTAGGTTCAAGCGGCTAATTCAAGGAATTGTTCACACCATTCGATACATTTTCACAGTCTCACACAAATTCATGTGCATTTCACTGCAGCATGCTCAAATGTTTACTTGAGAGGTTGTTTGACCAATTCGAGGAACAGCAAAAGCACAGTTCGGTTTCGCGGTTGGAAGACTCTCAACTCTAATAACTTTTTAGACGTTTTGAGTGGCATTTCCAAGAAATGTATTTTTACTGTCACTGTTAGTAAAACACTTGATTTGCTTGTCCATTTGTTCATTAGTTTCTGCCAAATGAGTTCTAATAGATTTTGCTGTTTCATTAATCTAATCGGATTAAAATGCATTGTAACAGGCGATTTATTCACTGGCAAGTGGGACAGTTCATTCTCTCATTACAAATGAGTTATTAGGAAATTGTATCTAAATTACCTGGAAGTCAAACCTGCAAATCAATCGTGCCTCATTAGTTCGACAATGGCAATTGTCATTTGGGCAGTGACGAATCTAATTTGCATCAGCTTGTATTATCTCATCTATTATAAAAGAATTTTGGGTACCTTGCATTCGATTAAGGAAGAAAAGGCAAACCATTGGAAGATCTCGTCATTTTGGCATCCATCGGTGGTTTAGCATCGCATCAGCATGGCTCGCAATTGGTCAGGAATGGGCGAGATTGAGATTAATTGAGTTTGCCGACTTGTGTGGTCGTTCCCGTCCACAATAGTATCGCGCCACTCTTTGCCTTCGTTGGGTGGTCTACTTCTCTTCACTATTTCTTCGTTCTCCATTGCTCTCCTGTTCGGTTGTATCGTTTCTGCATCAAGTTGGCTTGTTTTTTCATCCATCCTCATCTTCGCCAAGTGTTGTGTTGCTTGTGTTGTATTTGTTTGCGTGTGCCTCACTTGTTTGCCTGCCAATCAATCTTCATTCACCAGGTCCATCCATTCGCGTGCCTCAATGTGCCACCTTTTCATGTTTGCCCATCGCGTAATGCTTACCTTAAAGTTATTATTTGAGTGCTCAAGAGTCTGTTACATGAAGGCGCCAAATAAAGTAAGCCACGTTACATCCCTAGCAGAGGCTTTCTCCTGGTCACATAAAATTGGATCAAACTTAGCTGAGGCTATCTTTTGATTCAATCGCCTTCAATGCCACATCATTAAATTTCTTAGCTAGGAAACGACCTGACTAAAACATGAAGGCATACGAGTAAATGTCTAACTGAAGAACATAAAACCGTGCTAATAGTCGAGTTACTGCGAATCAGGTTGGTGGCATATCTGATTGCACCTCGTCGTGCTCATTAATTGCTCTAATTGCAATGAATTCTCAAATTAACAAGTTGGCTGCACACATGCTCATGGCTCATGAACATCCAGTTATAGACATGCAGCACAACTGTGCACTGCACTGCATCATTTTATGAGGTCAGTCGGAATCGACAACGATAAAACTGGAATTGAACTCAAATTTCCACCACACTACTATACATACCTAGTAGATAGCGGACAATGCAAATGAACGGTGATGCTTGCCTAATTTTGTCGTTGAATTGATCAAACAATAACCGCGATAAGGAAATGCAAATAATGAATTTTAATGAAGAAAGGAAGCATTTGGCTATGATACAAAGAATAGATGACACTTAACATGAAACACGATATGTACAACTATGATATGATACATTACATTACAATACATACAATACAACCAGTTGACTATCTGTACAGTTCGTATAACTCGACCTAAACCGATTATCGATCGAGGATTGCTATAAGAAGCAAACAATTGTAGAGCGATTGGCAAGTACGAGGGCCACCAAGTTGAGCAGTAGGAGAGTGAGCAGCGGTGAGCTTTGCCGGTCTGCAGCTGCACTTGTCTCATTGGTTCGATGTTTATTTTTATGCCGTTTGCCATGGTGGAAGGCATTGGGATCTGGTTCAATCACATCAACGGCAAGTGGTGGAATGCGGCTGTAGCAGAATCGTTCTGTGTTGTACTTTACTCTTTTGCAAGGAAAGTCTTCATTGCCCTCACAGTAACAGGTCCGCAACTTAGCTGCCTTCTCCTGGCGTTCCAAGATGGAGAGACTGTTCTTGCACCGACTGGTGCACTTATTACCATGGAACAAACCTTGGCAGTAAATATGGTAGTACTCCAGTGCAGTGCGACAAATGGCGTCAGACATACAGATCCATCGAGCGGTGGTACAGGATACGATGGTGTCTTTGGCCGTTGCCGAGTAGACTGCTGGCCGACACACTTCGATGCGTTGTTTGGCCTTCTCGCAATACTTGGAGCCCTCGCAATCGCACTTGACCAGATCGGCACCTTCCTCTGAGGAAACGAGCGCAACCAATGCATTCTCACATCGGGCATGGCATCGATCGGTTTGGCCCGCAATCAAACTCGAGCACTCGACCATGTAGCTGTGCAGCGAAAGGCCACAACCACTTCTGTTGGGAATGGAAGAAAGTTATTTACACATTGCCGAATGCACCATAAACAAACTTGGACAATTATGTGATTTGTGTGTGTGTGTGTGCGTGTGCGTGTTGATCGCAATTAGTTTCATTCCACTTGGTTCCTAACTGACCGATTGGCAATCGCCAGTTCGGACCCTCCACACCGAGGACCATTATGTGCCATCACAACAATTATGATTGTTCTCATTTGGACTGTTTCCATAAGCAATCATTTCGCGTTGATCACTGTTTCGGACCAACGGACAAGGCAAAAAGCCAACAATAACACAAATTGATCGAAAATCTGTGAAATGGGCCGTACAGACAGTCCGTAGTGAATTGATAAACAGAATCACTGTCTTTTCTCGCACTTGCCAGCCTTGAATTGTAATGAAAGATTTCTTTCTTAGTTGAGATCGTTAAGCAAGCAGACAGCAAGCCTCGAATTTCGCTTTGATTGAGGCAATTAATTAGCAAGTCATCACATGGCCAGATGTGGTCTGAGGTACACGAGAGTAATGACTTTTTCCACACAGAAGGACATTCAAGTACACACAGACACCAGACCATTCCCACACGACTTTACAATTCTGTCAATCACAGTGTATCACTGTCTTTCTGGTCGATTCCGAGCAGTTCGCTTTTTAGCACAATTCACTCGTGAGTGACTACTACCGAACAACGAGTGTATCTGTCCGTGTCGAGTGATGCACAAGCAACAGTACATGCGAACATGTGTAATGCCCAAACACTGACAGTCAGTGAGTCACAAGCTGGATGCAATCCACATGCAACATAACAATAACCATAAAATACAATCCGAGAACAAGTCTTTTCGATCAGCGAATCTCCAAGTCTTGGACTGAGCCACTGAATCAGCTATGAGCTGTAAGCAAACACGAGTGGAGTCAACTCTGCCTGCTGCTCGTAAAAAGAAATGCGATGCTCACACGAATGAATTGCGATTATAGTGGAATTGCTTCCAAAAGCCAAAAAGAGATGATGGCACTAACGACCTAGTGGCCGGCAGGCTAGTGATGGGTGCCGTTTGTTTGCGAACAAAACATGCTATGGACACATTACACTAATTGCTTTTTGCATAAATGCATTCACTGTAGCACTTTTACTGTAAGCAACACATCAAATGGAACACTAACTACACTCACTACACTTAGTCAACAGTCGGATGACCTTTGACCTGACAAAACGAATCTTGTTGGCACAGATTTCGGACAAACAAGCACATAGTCTGCTTGAACAAACATATCGACTGGAGTGTGCAGTACACTCACCACTATGTTTGGTAGTCATTGGCTCTCGGTTATGGTGTTTGCTCAGAAAAACGATACAAACTAGAATAACAGAATGTAATTGCAAGAATAGACCAGCTAGCGAGCTGCTTACAGGCAAGGCACGTGCGACTCTCAATGACACTTCCAAGTTGAAACGACTCTCAAGGCTCAAAGTTCAAAGACATTGCACGGACACCAATTGACGTTTGTTGGCTTATCTGGTGCACAAGATTCTCGAGACTGAACCTACTAGAGACGCTGTCATTAGACTAGACGTTAAGCAAACATATGACGAGACAGAGTGTACCGATGTACATGCCTAAACGATATGAGCCAAATCATAAAAAGATTAGTCTCACCGCAGACAGGCTCAAGCTTGTCTGCTGGTTTGTCGCCAGCGTGTCGATCTGCTTGTTTGTGCAAATGTCCACTTAATCGGCACACGATCACTTGATCTGTCTCATTTGTTAGGTAACCAACGACAAACTAGGCCTGACAAATGACAAACAGCGGGCAAATGGTCTTAAAGAAGTGTCTTTTGTGTGGGTGTGTATGAAGGTACAACCAATGGATCGACTAACCGTGCACCTGGCACTTGTTCTCGATTGGCCTTGCGCTCGTTCAGAGGGCCATAATAAATTACAAGTTTCACAGTCTGATCACTTGCACAAATAGACTCAATGTGGTGGACCAAGTGCTGGCCCATAGGCCTAGAGCCTCTCGCCATATGGCGCGATTTATGTTTGCTTCTTTCGGAGTGTCTTTCGTGTGTTAGACATTGTGCTGTGTGGAGTAGTTCGTGTCGAACATATTTTATATATTTACCTGTAAGCACACTTTGTCCGAGCAACTTCACAGCGAATCGATTGGCCAGGACTGACCAAAGTCGAGATGAGCACTGCAATGAGACTGTACTGCCGCAGACCAAATGCTGATGACCATCTCACTGCTGACTGATCACTTTGCTTTGTGTTTGGCGCCAATTTGATGAGCAATCTAATACAACGATTGTCTGTGCTCGCTTTCATTTTTGCACTTTACTGCTGACCGGTATGAGTAAACAAGCAAATGACAACCTTAATGGTTTGTGTTCTATCAGTCTTGATGACACCATTAAACACCATTAAACGCGCCGTGACGTATTCACTATAATCCAATTAATTTGCAATCGAACACAAAACAATTAACCGGGCACTGATAAGAACATATGGAGGGCCGTCAATGAAGATGAAGATAATTCAGTTGAGCTGGGATGACTTTGGTCCGGTCTTGTTGGCTTGGACTTGGTTGACCAATTTGTATTGGTTTAGGCTGATGGACTTGATTCACTGCACAGGTGGACGAGGGTCAGTTGATGAAGACATCAATTGAAGCGTCGGTGGCGTGTCATCAATGTCTGGTCGTGAAGTGGCCGTCAGTTCAGGAGCGTCCGTCTTGTGAGAGCACGTTTCGTTTCGTCCAGCTAGAGCGGAGTGCTTTCTTCGACTGAGTGCACACTTTAGTTGCTCTTGATTTATCCGAGTCCGTCTCGGCAGTGCGACCAGTCCTGGCCTGCCTCTTCTGCACTTGCCACATTTGGCCGCGCGAGCGTTCGATCAGAACCTCCACAACTCAACTCGACTCGACACTGAGCCACAGCAGCACTGGCGTGTTATTACTCGCAACATTGGCCCAATCATACCCGAGCCGGCTTCCCTCGGCAGATAGCTCATTGGCTCGTAGACTATTGACTGAGTTGCTCGTGTTGCTTAGAAGTTATAACGCACCACTACTGCCACAATTGTGAGTCGAGTGAAGGTTCCGTGCAATTTGCAGATTTGCACACGAACATGAACCGAAAGGAAGGTGAGGAAATTGACAAATAATAACAGACAATAAAATAGTGCACTGATTGATAGAATATTCGATGAGAACCGAAACATGGCTTACAGAATGGTGGTTCTAATGGTCACGTGACAGACCGAGTTCTTCAAGTGTCCTGACTCAGGTACCATTATTTTCAGTGCTCTCGATCTGATTGTCTCATGAGAGTCGACCGAGGCTCGTGCAGAGGCAATCAGTGAGTATGGCCATTGGCCAATCAAGTTGAGAGTTGCTTCTCGGCGAGCAGTCATTAAGACATCAGGCCCAGAGTGGTGGAAGTGGAGAGGAGGTCTGCGCCATGCTGAGACCTTAACTGCTTGCCTCTCCCGTTGCTCTCAGTCAGTCAGACCACAAGCAACAGACACAGCTAAGGTTGGGCAAACCAATCCTTGAGGACACAAGTTGTGCGCTAAGATGGCACTTTTCCCACCAAACCGCTAGTCGATTGGAAAGCAAGTGCAATTGGTCTGATTAATTCATATTCGTGTTTTATTAACTCGTCAACATGCAAAATTATAATGAACTAAAAGCATCGTTCCGTTTGCATTCTTATTTCATATGTCACCATTGAGCATACTTCATAAATAACTCGAATTGTAAGTGGCAACTCTTCCCTAGCATGCAATTTAGCAGGCCAAGTAAACACGCCAAAGCAGTAAGCCAGCGACAGTGAGGAATTATGAGATAATTGAGCGGAGAGGATTACTGCCAAGTGCGAGAATGGCTAGCTTGGCCTAATCACTCTGGCCAGTCAGACCAATTGGGTGCTTGTCACTTGTGCTTTGACTTCTTAGTGCCAATCCTTTGCTATATGTCTTGTCTAGCTATTCTTTCTATTCTCAACTCCTCCAGGCATGAATATCTCTGACTACATTGCCGCTTTCCTGAGACTTTCATATGCACCATGCATGTGACATTGCTTTTAACAAGCGTGTCCTTTGCCAGGTCACATACATGTAAATGGCTTCTGAATCGTAGCATTGATCGAGTGGCACAAGACAGGCACACGAGTTGTGCCCTTGTACTATGCCACAATCGGCCTGCACTCGGATTGAATTATTCCCGGTGCTCTCTGGCAATCTAATCGATATACCATGGTATATGAATTATTAATCAACTTATTTGTTTGCACTAACTTAAAGTGGACTTTCTGCCAAAGTGTGCGGCGTATGGGCCTGTGTCACTTGTTGCCGGTGCCCGATCCATATGATCCGATCTGTAGAGTTACTTTAGCAGAAAAGCCACTGCAGCCAATGCATTCATCAAGCTTGTCCAATCATTGAAACTCACGATTGCGCTTGGACAGTTGTGATTATTCAACAGTTGATTGAGTGGTACTAGATTCCGGTATGGTTTGTTGCATTGCAAGTATTCCCGGAATCGATTAGAATTGATTGATGGCATTGTCTAACTACAACTAAAGAACAGTAGAACAATTCTGCGTTTAATTACTAATTAGTTATGCTATGCTATACTTGTGCTTGGTCAGTGCTGAGCAGTCTAACAACATTGGCCATGCCCAACTCAACATTCATTCCAACTGACCATTTTCCATTTTTAAGGTATAAGCTTTTGGAAGCAATTTCACTACAATCTCAATTTTGTTTTGTTGTTGATTTGATTTTCGAAATGATTGATTTAGCGACACTTACGAAGACATAATTGATTGCTGTGTCTAGCTAAAATAAATTTATTTTTAAAAATTTAATTGCATCAAATGCGCCATCTGGTGCATATATTTTAAAACTATTTTTGATTTTAAAATGATTAAAAATCTTGCGGGAAAAAATGTAATAAGGCACACACAAATAAGGTGGGCCTTCTAACTTCCACTGTGCTGTGGGGCGATGAAAATGTTTCCTCCTTCAGGGCCTTCTACTTTATATTACAAGGCGTGTACCCTTACGAGCCTTGAGATATTTATATTATAAGATTAAAGACATTTAAACAGAAACATAAAACGAAATATCAATAATAATAAAAGATAATTTATTGAAATAATGTAGATTGAATGTATAGAAATAATGGTCAAATCAATAGCAAATATATCATAAGTGTGAGTGTGTGTTGCAATACAAACGATATTGACTCTATTACAAAAGTGTAGTGTAATGTTCAATACAAATACTAAAAAGACACCAAACAATAGAAATTCAATCTGTTTGGTTCAAAGTTCACCGGGAGAATTGACAGACATCCTTTGTGCCTCAATGGCATTAGTGTGAGTAATCTGATACATGTGCTACTGTGGCCGTGTTCACAAGATTTACGATAGGTATGGTGTGTTGGGGTGTCTGATAAGTGCGGCTTGGTTTAGTTCGCTATTCTAGTCAATGAAATCAAATGCCTACACCAAAGTTAATCTCGAATGTTTTGATTGTTGATGCTCACTTGGTGGCAATTTTGATTTGACTCATTCCGTGGCCGTTTGATTTCGCTTGGTCGGGAAAATGACAAGTGCTCAACTACTGTACTGCGAACTGAAGACATTTAAGAAATGAGAGCAACTTTTATTTTGTGTTTAGAAGTTTGGATAAAACAGAATAAAACAAAAACATAATTTGAGGTCATCGATTGGTGGGCATTGTGCTGAGAGTGAGGTCAATTTGGATAAATGAAAATAATGCAAATAGTGCAAATAATGCAAATAGTGCAAATAGTGCAATGTGCTTAATATAGAATAATGCTTAATATATTGCCAATCTGTTGGGTACCTAACAGGCAGTGGTGGGTAGCTCACTTCAATTGACAGTTGTACAATTGAAGTTGGTGGACATATTATTTAGTTAATTGGTTAATTCATATAATAAACTAATAGAACAATGACGAGTGCACACCAAACGATGATTAAAAAAAGAAACTCAAAGTTGCTTTGCCTAGTCAGATTTGGAAAGGTCCTCTGGAAGTGAGCACAATTGGATCAATTCGAAAAATATAAGCAAAAATATATCACAAGATGTGTTCACCGGACCGAGCAGAAAAATAATGGTTAATTCATAAATTCATACAAAATAGAAAGCTAGTATAATGTTATATAAGTATAGAATATAGAATAAAGAATATATAAATCAATTGGATATATATCGATATTATATGTCAATTGGAAAATCCTAGGGGTCATAGAGAATGAAATAAATAATTGAATTATTAAAATAACTAGAATATTCGAATGGGAAATATTGCGTGGAGATAATAGATAAAATATATGATTATTGGGTGAGGGTAAGTGCAGTGGCACTAACTGCTTTCTCAAGTTAGGCACTCCACTAGTAAACATTGCACCAATCGTCGCCTGTCTCCGTAGAGGAGAAGAAAGATAGAGTGGATAGAGAATATAGATATGATTCATATGGTTTAAGCACTGAGGGTCATTCATACAAATCATACTGACAAGGAATGAATCTATTTACAAAAGTGATCGAATAATTAGTTAGCAAATTAAGTATCGAAAATAAATGGAGTGAACATACAAAAAGAATAGAGATTGTTGGCTTGAGAGAATCCGTGTGACTGGATTGAGGGAGAATAAATAAATAAATAGGGACAAGGGTTAGGCAATAAATAAGAAATAAGATCAATTTGTTGGGGACAGAGCAGAGTGCCGGACAACTGAAGCCACTCAGTCAGGCTCAATTACTCGCCCGATGACTATGTACAGTGAGGAGTGTCAATGTTGGAAGTGCCTAAAGGGTAATACTCCACTGTGGCACTACTGACTCGTCTGGGTTGCTTTGTACCGAAATGGCCACGGTCGGCTTGTACTTGAGTGTTTTAGTGGCCTGTGCCAAGAGTGTATATAGCTCGGTTAATTTGCTTGTGAAACATTATCTACCAGCTGAAGGACTACTAAAGGTTTTCTCGCTACGAAAGGCGAAAGGTGAATTCACTGGCGAGGATAGTCCTAAATAGTTATAACGCATAACGCAATCAAGTTACTTGGTTGTGATTTGTACTGGAAGTTACTATTTTGGCATGATAAAAGGTAAATTTGAAGCTTCTTTAGGGTTCGTTCGAGAATGACTGGCTTGTGGTTAGTCTTTGTACAAAATGCAGAGGAATTTCTTGGTTGGCCAACGAATAAAACGTGTAAAACAATGACTTAGTGGTGAGGAGTGTGGGCTGTGTGAGTATATGATAATTGAGATAATCCTAGGTTTGATTCAGTTCAGTTGTTAAACAACTGCGGTGGCTGAGAAGACCACCGAGTCAGGAGCAGTCTTTACCGGAGAGTCCTCACTGGACATTTCCAGTTCGTGATGGCTCAAGCCATCATATGTGGCTGTGGAAGCATTACTGCTTGCGTCGTCAACATCCATCATAAGACACACCGATGATACGGTAGACAATCGGTCAGACAGGGCCGAGGACAGATCAGAGTCAGGCATCATCATGGTGGTTTCATCACAGGCAGCCATCGAGGAAATTCCAGAACTTTGTTCATCTGTGTCGCCTTGACTGCTTCCACTGCTGCTGCCTGGCTCAGAAAATGTATCCGAGTTGGTGAATGAATCCTGGTGTTGAAGAGCTTTCTTCGAGGTCAATGACAAGTTTGGTTCAGTCAATGACTTCACTTGACTCAAAGATATGTTCGAGTTGAGGCAATTACTGGGAGAGGAGACAATGGTCCCCGTCAGAGGAACCGACACTGAAGATATTGACACCAGAGATGGTGGCTTGCTTGTTGTCAATGAGGTCGAAGACGAACTTCGAGACACAGACTCGCACTCTGACGAAGATGACGAGAGATTAGTGGACAGTGAGAATGGCTGCGGCTTGCGACAGCCGCCACAAGGGTTGAGCAATTCTGGGTAGATGATCACTTCGTTGTTTGGCCCTTTGAAAATGATGCCGCAACACACTTTTTCCCTATGGAATCAATAGTCAGTATCAATTGAACAGTTAGCATTACTCACTCTTGCCAAAACGAGGTGTCTAGGAATGAAAAGAAGCGCTCGGACTTGAGTGAACGACGCTTTGCCATTCCGCTCTTGGTGCCATTCAGGTTATTGTTACGATCGGTTGCCGAACCTGGCGCATTTTTGTAAAGCATTTTACTGCCTGGAGTCAAGTTGAGTCGGTTTGAACGACGAAGCGATCGTTGACCGTTCACAGAGTGACTCGGTGAGTCCACCAACGAATCCAAATCATCGATCATTTCGTCATCGTCTTCATCAGATTCTGATTCGCTTGAAGTCATCGATTGATGTCGAACTAGATTGAGAGAAATGACAAATTAAAAGGTGTCCAATGGATTAGCACAATGGTCCAATTAACAACCGGTTTGGCTCGGTAGCGAGTGGCACTATTTATAGCCACCAGATGCGAGCATCGTGCCATTTATCCGCATTGTTTGCTATCGGCTTGCTGATAATTGCAAACAGTCACTCGCGCCCAAAGTATCGAGTTTCATTGCTCACTATCATCGGTGCCATTATTTCCATTAGTGGCTTAATTATGCATCAACCCGATCAGTGCAGTGCAGTGTGTGCAATGGCACTGTCATGCTCGAGGCAATTAATATTAATTTACTTTATAGCCGGGCCAAGTGCGACTCCGCTGACAGAATTAATATTGACTCGAGCAATGCAACATGTGGCACTGACATAATCGATCTTCAGTAATCGAGTTAGGCGAGCAAATGTGTCACCGTTTATCCAGCACTTTGCTAATTCGTTTATCTCTCGGCGCCATTTCTTGATGAATAAACTACCATTGCAACCTGTGAAGTCGAATCTGGACTAAATGGTTAATTGCTGTTTTCTCGTGCTTAACTGTCACAGATAACAATATATTGACCAATGACCAAAAGCACAATTTCAATGAAACAGAGTTATACCAATTGCTATCAATGAAGCACAATGGTCATCAGAAAAGCTATAGTTCAAGACTGCCCAATCAGCAGATGATTATATAAAAGCCAAAGTGGCTCTCAGAGACTCGGAGTAAGAGCATTCTCGTTGTCTCGAGCAATATTTGCAATGAAACGTGTGCGCATTTGAGCAACATGTCTCGGCTAATAATAAACACAAAGGGCCTTGACATAAAGGCGTCATAATTAATGCAACTGAAAGGCATTCGGTGAGGCGTCTCACTCAAAGTAATCCATTCCATGGAAGCAGTGAGCATATAGTGAGCAACTGAATCAAGGTGAGCCTATTGAATTGGACAATTTTCTGTGGTGACAGTTAAACTTACTGCCACCAGAGGTCATTACTGTTCAAGAAGTTTACCTTTCGATTCGGAACAGAGTGCGGAAATGTTTCTATTCGGCTTTCCAAAGGGTCGTTTCTTGTCACCACACATAGATTTGTTCTTGAAAGACTTAGTGCCAGGCCCAGCTCGCGCATCTACTACGTGATGCCAGTTTCGGCTGGTACCGGTTGGCAATTTCTTCCATCGCTTTACCAGCAAGACGCAAGCGTTGCATATTTCCCCAGCCCGCTTCTCGGCAATCCGGAAACACTTCTCAAACTCGGTCTCGTATTTTTTGCTGTCCGTAAAACGAGATGAAGAAGACTTGGCCCGACAAATGCAACAGCCCGAAATGGACCGGTAGATTTTTGGTTTGTGGAAACTGAACATGGTGAACAGTGAAACGCGATTTCGATTTCGACCAATAAGAAAAGTTCTCACAGAAATAATTCAAATAGCTCACAGAGGCTAATCACTTGAAAGAGGCGATTTGTACTAATGACACTGTCAGAGAGGTTTGAGATCAATGGACGAGTGTCGAGTAAAGTGGACGATTGGGTTGATTTGTACTTGGGCAGAAGGTGAAATCGAACATTTGTACTATAGTTGGTCGCTGGTGAGACCTAGGAGGACCTGAGGACGAAACAGAACATTGATTATTCACCATTTGGACTGGGGGGTGGTGGTGAGTCAAGAAGGCTGCGATGACAACTGTCAAGTGGCAATCGCCTGGTAGACATGAGGTGGTGAGGCAACGAGGCAAACAAATAAACAGAACAAACAGACATGCACTGACAGAACACACTTGTTCGCCAAGGGAAGTCTCACTTTGAGACTTGTGCGATATGTCAATGCAACACACGGATAGATTACTGATTGTGATGCGATTGCTACTCGATTGTCACTGGACTTGTGATACGCAATTGGCCTTATTGAGGTGGGCTTGTGACCAGACAGGCACTCGCCACGGCTGGTGGTAAGCGATAAGCGTGCTGTGTCTGTGACATACCGACTCTCTCTATCTCTCTTTTGCCATCTCGTGATGCCCAACTTTGTACCCGTGCCCGTCCCAGCAGAGACAACTGCTGACAGGCACTGACCGAACTGTAGGGGGTTAGTCCGCCGGGACACAACATCAGTCGACATGTTTCAATGCGATATTATGGCACTGTGTCATAGGACCATGTTGCGCACTAATCAACAATAATCAGAGAACACCAATCACAAGATCCGTTTGCAATGAATTGTCACACGATTAGATTAGTCACGGACACTAAAGTATAAAGCGAAAGACAACTGTCTTTGCAAAACAAGGACGCTAACCTCGACGATTACTGGTGAGTCATGTAGAGGTGTCTTAGTGAGAAAGGTCACCAGTGGGAGTGAAGGGCTCGGTCAGAGATGAACACTAGTGAAGGACAGTGGATCATTCGTCAGTGGACCACGGAGTGCACGTCCAAATAGGGCTCGAGACGAGTGGAACTGAGCGAGTGCATCGCAAATCCATTTATATGCCACTCCGAGATTGGCCATGACAATGTGTTGCAACATTAACCAGAGAGCCAAATGCACAATCGAGAGAGGTGGAAAGCTACACGTGGTGGCTGGTGAGCCAAATCGCGAGTGCGCATTGCAAGCCATATTATCTAGTGCCCCAAACATTAGGTGATTGCGGGTTTTTGGTGTAAGAATCGTCATCGAACAGACCCAATCGAGGCATTAGTCAGAGGCACAGAACAGGATAGAACAGAAGGATGTATAGGTAGAGCTGTAGAGCACTGCACTGAATGCCATTGACATTGACACTATGATGAGGCGAACGTGTGTTTGTGTAATAATTAACCGGAATCAAGACGCAATTAACAAACATTGCTGTACGCAATCAAAGAGATTCGAGCAAACACAGCTAACGTAGACAAAGGTTCCAAACAGACATATTGGAACACATTCAATAGAGCATCGTTGCGAAATAGCCGGATGGTCCGATAGTGACGCATGGCATATACTGCAACGTGTGCCACCAGTTCCTGGAACCGGAACCAAGTCTCGTTCTGTTCAGGCATGTTCGGTTGCAGTGACGACCACATTTTGCGCCACTCTACTGGCACAATGCGCCTTTGCCTGTGGAATTTTAGTGTCGCTGGTGAAGTCTGCACCGTGATTTGACGTCATCAAAAGCATGCACACGGACAGAGCGACGCCGGCAGTGCCACAGGACAGGACAGGACAAACACCCATGCCTTTTACGTAGACACGATGCAATGCGACACAATGAGCCTAGTGCTAAAAGGTTAGGCGACAAGTCGAGCCAATGACGACAGTGTACAACAATGTTACACATGAGCTCACATACATCACAACCATTATCCTATGAGGTGCGATGTGACGATCGCCAATGACATACTCGATCGATGCTATTGGTGAGGTGACACGTGCCCCTCCAGATGCACTCCCGAATGGTAAACCGATATGACAATGATGAAGAAAGCTAGTGACTTTCAAGAACACCACAAGAGTACAAATGTCATGGGTCACAGCGGTCGGTAAAAACACTTATGGATGCCAAACAGAATGGATTCACAGAAAGACTCACAGTACACAGAAGACACTTGCGAATAGAACTCATTTGTGAAACTCACTCAACACATACTAACATGTAAGGTCGATGTAAGCAAATCTTTTGCAAGAGTGTCATTCGGCACAGTTGGTTCGATCGATGGTTTGCGCAACAGGGATTGGTTCGGCGTGCAGCGGTATAGGTCATCTTCACCAGTCAACACTAGACGGGGTGAGATAATCGGGTTGACAAGTGATAACGCACACTGGCGGAAGAGTCTGTGGCCAGAGTGATAAGTGCACTAGAAACACAGAGCACGGAGCAGAGGGCACAACCTATTCCGACGAGAACGTCCGGTGTAATGACAGTGGCCGAGATTTGGTACCGAGACGAACTTGAATACGGACACTGTGTCGATGGGTTGCAGTTGCGTGCAGGCAAGCCGGATTGTATTTGAAGCCTAAGCCAGACGCCACAGAGTTCACCAGGGCGAGTGACACAGAGCGAGCAAGTGCGGCAAATGAAGTGCGGCCAGGCCAAGTGTCGGCGCGATGTCGGCTCCAATGGAGAGTCGGTCGTGGCCAGACACAGTTCGAGTGAACAGTAACACTAACACTAACCCACTGCGATGAGTGACTGTGCCACCGGTGACCTACTTCGAAAGTGTGCGGCACCCTCACCATCCATTGGCTCCCTTTCTCTCTCCACGGTATCCTTACCGCGCGCTCCTGTACGCATGCTTCCCCCTTGATGGCGCCCAACTTGTGACGCCCAGCGGCGGTGAGCTGGTGGATGGAAGCAATGGCAACACGCTTCAACTCGATCTATCTAGCTGGCTGGTCTGTTCCTCTATGCTGAGCAAGCATGTCAAGCAGCCAGTTTCTCTCTGTTCGGTGCAGAGTCGCTAATTGTGATCAAATTCAATTGGCAATTGTGTTTATTAGCGAGAGTGAATCTACCACAATGGACCACTCATTATCACCGGTGAGGTCCGTCGGGCTCGAGCGCAATTGGCTCACTCGTCAACGTGGAGACCACCTCACAGTTAGTCGACTCGCGTGCCACTTTGCCTTTCAATGTCGCCCGAAAGAAGAGTTCTTCCTCCTACACAGACAAGTCAATCTGTCGATAGACACAATACGACAGCTCACATTAGGCTAGTGATGGTCAACTTGTGTCAAATAAGGCCCGCCCTGCTCACTTTCCCTTTCGGCCAGAGTTCCAAACCACTGGTGGCTATTATATTATCACATGTTATTGGGCACTGTCCATCCCTTCCTGTTGGAGTCTTTCTCAATGTCCACACTAGTCACTAGTAACTAGTGCCTCTTCTGGCGTCGAGTGACGCCTATCCCACAAGTCTTCCTTGTCTTGTGACTGACAAGTCTGAATTGATCTCTAATTGTGGTGCTGTTTTACTCTGTTCCATATACGTGTTACCTTGACTTAGATTTGTTCGCAAAAGATATCCAATACAAGGACACCGTGCGCGGTGCCTCACTACAATCCACAGCTGAGGCAATAGACGTTGGCGATTGCGGAGGAAGAAAGGAAACAAGCGCAAAATGCTACTGGAGATTAACTTCAAGAATACCCCTCATACTTCAAGAAGTGGCAGGCAACAGTGACATTAGTGGGTCCTAGACGGGTGTATGGTCACGTCTATGACCCGAGTGCCTCCATGTCATTAGCAGATCATATCCGCATGGCAAATCCGAAAGCGCACTAGCTATTCCACTCAATCATCGCTCAGTCGAAGTAATCACCGGCAAACAAGTGGCACTACTCCTTAGTGGCTCAAGAATGCAGCTCCAATGACCTCGTTTTGAGTCCGATTGGCTCCTTAACTCTCTCCCTCTTCATAGCTTATGATAAAAGGGTCACCATCTCGGCTGGAGCGCCATCATCGGTCGCCTCGGTCGAAGCGGGAACAACGAAACTATTCGGCGTCAAAGAAAAAAAAGCTCACAAGTTCTAGACTGTGCGAACGAGTCCAAGTAGAGAAGACGACTCGTGCCAAGAGTACACAAATGCAACTATCACTGGAGCACGGAGACTGTCACAGGCTTGCGTACGTACGTATAGTACTCGGCACTGGCGTGAGGAATCGACACAAACCAGATTAGAGTAATTGTCCATCATTCAGCAAGAGAAAGCGAAAGATCTCTGCAAGCCAAAATGAGAGCACAAGAAAGAGTTAGCGAGAGGTCAAAGGCACAGTTTGTTAGTAACGCCGCTGGACACGTTGGCCTACCTCATCTTTTCCTCCCCTCTCCGCATATGAAAAATAAATACCAATGGCGCCCTGGTTGGTGGGTTTTTTTGCAAGACAACTTCACTTGTCAGTGGCTCCCCTTCATTATGATCACAAGCAGTATGGACCTTGCACCGAGGACATATCTGTGTTGTGTTTAGTGTAAAGGAGACAATTAAATTGTCGAATTAACTCGAACCAGACGTATCCCAGACCAATAGAAGTCTGCCGGGAGGGTCCGAGCAGACAACAAAGGGAACTAACCAGATAAGGTTTCGCAATAGCCACGTCACTAAGGTAGAGGTAAATTGTGGTCTGAGTAGCAAGATTGCACCGGATTGCGTCTGGCTAGCATTGTATAGAGCAGGCCAGGCCACTTGACTCGCCACTGGCGGGTTAGTCCAGCGGTGGTGCTCGACCAGACGGTGTCATTCTGGTGCACTGGCTGTTGCGCCTATTGCCACTGTTGGTACAGAGAGTCGGGTCGAAGACCTCTCAGTGAGCGGTAGACGGAGGACGGTGAGTGAATGCGTGCAAAGGATACTCGAACTCCACATTGGCCAGTCAAGGAGACATTGACACAGACTAAGCTCCACAGCAGACATTGACCGAGCGATCATTGAGAGTGAGATCACTGGTAGAGATGAACCCTGACACACGGACACCAGAGAGAACACTCACTCTCACTGCACTCCCTCCTCGTCAAACAACAATGGCGCCCGCGTCAACAGCCTCCGAACGAGGCACGTTTGTAGCCACAGTGAAAGGTCATTCACTCGGCAGGTCACGAGGCGAGAGGTAACAACACAGTCAGTCACTGAGCCACACGTTCAAGCCACCCTCCCTCCCGTTGGCGGTCATGACACGAGGTCATACACACCACTTTCATTGGAAAAGCCAAAACAGCGATATGGAAATAAAGGAAAACTCAATGGCACTGTCATTGTCATCAATGACATCGTTCGAACCAAGACCGAACTAATCTGGCATTGTCATCCAATATCGTTCGAGCTCCAAACAAACATAGGACTAAGTCTAGAGTGATGTCATGCCACTGACAAAATGGTAGTCGCCGCCCTAACCACATCAGGCTTTCCTTCATTGGCCCACAGGACCTAGTGGTCAGCACACGAGTGGACACTATAAAAACAGGGCCAAAGGGTTCACGCAAGGTGTTACTTACTTTACATGGGTCTGGACAGAGATGACACTCACGGCAACGAGGCTGTCACTTGATAGATGTGAACTGCAGTTTATAGACACTGTCTTTAATATCACAATAGAGCGATTCAATAGTTGTGTTACGACCCGATTAGATCAGGTCAGGTCGATGGGATTGTTGTGATGCAAAGTGGAGCCAATTAAGGCTGAGAAGGGGTCGTACAGGGTGGCTGGACAACAGGGACTTTGATTGGCGATCGAAGACTGAGGACACAATTGATTGAGGGCTCGGTAAGACATTCTCGGAGGTGTTCTCGCTTGCCAACGATGACAAATGCCAGTCCGGTCGACTCAGGCGTTCCGTTCGTTTTGGAAAGCCAGAATTGCGGTGACAGTCGGTGACAAGTGTGGCTCGGTGTTGAGTGACCTTGCTGGGTCCGATTGGGTCAACTTGCCGCACAAGGTCAAGTTGCTGTCGATGCAAACAATGGCCAAACCGATGAAAAATGTGGAAGGAGATGTGAGTGGTTGTGCTGGCTGTCTGGAGGATGCATTGACTTTGCGCTCGGTGCGAATGACTGCGAAAAGGGAAATGTGATTTGCCAGAATGGGAGGTTGCGAGGTTGCGCGAGACTCGTCTGTCTCTAACAGTGGCGGTCGGATCGATTGGGGGTACTTGAGGTTGATGCTTCAGCACTGTTTCTGCGCACGTCTGTTCGTGGTGCGCCCAACCAGTCAGGCCACTAGTCACCTCACAACTCGGGTGGTAGTACGCCGTGTTGCGAAACGCTCCCTCTGCAATGGATACTGCGCCGACTGGGAAATGTGGCCGGGACAACACAACACCGAAGCCATTCGAGTAGAGTTGTCGCGCGCGAGCATCGCAACGTGCAATGCACCACTCGATGGCTCCACTGAACATCCCTCTCCTCTCCCTGCTCTTGTTGGGCTTCACTGGTGCTCGTTCTCTCCTGTTTTCGCTTGTTCGCCAATGTGCCGCACTCAGTTCACTCGACTTCCAGTGTCAGTTCATCGCTCCCATACCACAGTTCCTCGCGGCAAGTACATCGGCGCCACCACATCAGCGTCAAGTCTATCATTGCACCACTACCTCCCTGTCATGCACGACTCACGTGAGAAAGCAGCTCAAGGCAAAAATGACTATTCTGCTTGAATATTCGTGATGACAAAGGCAAAATATTGTTTTTGCCCGTGACAGTCTATTATCACCGCGTGTGTCACTGTCCAGTTCCAGTTGAACCAAATGTCAATGAGGCACTGTGTCGGAGTGCATTTCCTTTTTGAGTCAAAGTTCAAGCAAGAGCGCGAGCTCAGTCACGCATGCCAATAATTTCGCCTCTTTGGGGTTGTTGGCAGTGGTGGCGGTAACCCTCGGCATCGCCAGGCACTTTGGCATCACCTCTTCCTTGGTTTACTCGATGCTCCTCACCGGTTATCACTGGTTTGAAGAGACTGAGCAGTGACGTTCGGCATGGTTCACTCATTGGGAGTGTTCACTCTCCGTAGTTTGACCCCTCGCAGCACAAACGCGAACGGTGGATCGGTTGAGATCGGGCATGATTGGTTACCACCGGGAGTTATGCCCATCACCACCTCGGTTCGTACAGTGCGCTTTTCATGACAATCGACTTTGTCCCATTCTGTGAGAATTCTTGTGCGGCCAATATTGCTATCAAAAGCAATAAAATCCTTAGTCTCGAATGGAGATGACAAGGCAAAAGAGTGGCAATTGCCATTGCGAGATGCCTACTAGTCAGTGCCATTTCCCGGAGCAATTAGACAGCGAATAAAGCTGGTCGTCTCATTGGCTTGCTCACGATCAGCTCAACCTACACCCATACCTTTCCTGTGGCACAATTGCGCTCGTCAATCGGTCGAAATGTCGCAATTGTCACTTCCTTCCCCCGAAATCGGTAGGTCAAACTCGGTGTTGTGCCATAGCAACGAGACATCACGAAAACAGTCAGCAAAGGTCAATAGACATTAGGCGGACTGCTATCGGCAGTCACTTATCGAGTGGTAAAGTTTCACTAGGTGCTATTACGTGCTATTGTGAGGTATTTGGTGGTCTTGTATGCCAATGGCGATGCTCATACTCACTCGTCACCCACTACTACCGCCAATAGATATGCTGGTGGCGATATCATTTGCAAAATGTGTCACATTTGGTTGCGATACGGTGATTATGATGGCAACCTTAATAGCGGTAAGCAATGTCAGGTATCTTTATAATGAGGTCATGCTTGCTCAAATAGGGCCTTTGTTAGCGTGTTGTTTACTCTGACCGGGTTAGGTCTCGGTGCTAACTCAAAGCTAACACGCACACCCCAGGGCTAACGGCTGATCTCTTGGCTCCAAATTTATAAAATTGCCCCAGGTCTGTATATTGTCTGGTTGATGTGATCCATAAAAATAGCACTGTCCAGACTAAACACGATAACGACATAAACCACTGTGAGACCTGTGAATTCTTGTGAAATGACACTTAATTAATGACTCCTCGTGAACGGTTACCAGTCAAAAGGGCAAAGGTTTATTCGATTAATTGCCGGTGATTAATTACCGAGGGGGAGGAACCCTCAATTACAATGTGCGTCACTCTATTTAATATGATTTACTCTTAGGTCTATTCAATTGGAATGAGCACTGCAGAATGATCAATAAAATCAGTGCACAATTTGATATGAGTAAATATTGTTAAAATTTTAAAGGTTGTTGCCGGACCTAGTCGAAATTAGTGTCATAAGCTTCGTTATTTGTGTACAACTCAACACGTCGGATAAACTGGGTCCACTGCAACATTGGAAAACCGGCAAGAAAAGGCCAAGTTTGTTAACACGAGTGGAATTGTCAATAGAATTAGTTGGAAGAACTCGCTTTGAATTGTGTCATAAATTCGTGGCACTTGATCAAAAATAACCCAATACCGCATTTAGGCTGTGTCTGCCACTGGCATAGTGGCAAGATTGATTGGACACTATTCTGGCCGCATCGCACTTTGCGCACGTTTCTATTCTCGGTAGGACTTGGAGCTTGTGCCATTAGCGATGTGCCCATTACAGATGCATTTCAGATCTCAGTTGTGCAGTCTGGATGATGTGAGAATTCACTGCAAACGGACTGCGAGTGCTTTATGTTCAATTTGTTTCCTCTTGTTGGACAAGTGAGCGATGTCTTGGTAACAAAGTGCGGTAATCGATTGTCGGACAATTACGACGAGTTAGGCTGCCATCAGGCCAGTCATCAAGTGGACATTGTAATGATGGTCTCGATGTGTGTGTTCAAGTCATCGTTGATTGGCAAGTCTAATTGGACAAAAACTACCTGGTAAGGCTAGATAGACACGCAACATGAGGCAAGGAGACAAGAGACATGGGAGGAAGGAGTGAGCTGACATCCAACCACCGAGCCTGTCCGAGTCATTCGGTGCTGCTCCACCATCGAACCAATTCAATCGATTGGGCAGAAGTCCTCTTCCAATCTGGTTTGGAGTCCCTTCGCTAAGGTGCACAAAATCGAGAAAGAAGAGTGAAACATTAGCCGGTACGAAAGCAGTCTATGGTGGCGCAAACTCGGCTTGATGCAAGGTGCATTTGGCACCTGTGAATGAACGCTCACTGGAAGTCATCATTGCGTCAGTAGCACAGCAGCCGTTCTCCAGTCAGTGACTGTTGAACCTGACTCGGTTCAGCTGGTACTGGCACTGCCTCACTACGGAATGGCGTCACGGTGGTGCTGTCTCGCATGTTGGCAATGCTCAATGTATATTAATAGCGATTGCACTGCCATTACGAGACTTATTGTCTAATGCCCCGACCACTTAAGGCATTCCTTCATATTCTCACTGTCTTTTCGGCACCTAAAAATCTCTACCAGGAGAAGGCGAGGGAGACAAACGTTACATATATGTATGTCTGTCTGGCCAGGGCTTGTTGGATCTATTTCAATATTTCTCTTCCGTGAAGCAGTCCAAGACGACAGGAACTGTAATTAGCTGACTGTACGGCACGACAGTAGGCTAAATTAGCCCAAATTAGTGATGCAAGCAACTGGGCAATTGGGACACCGTGCGTTGTTCTAATTGGACTTCTCAAGTACAGTTCTTCACCAGTGTTAATGATGAAAGTCCATGCCGAAAGGCAAAAGTAAGCTAATGGCTCGTCAAGCTGACAGATCATCAATTCGGCTGTGTTAATTGAGAGTGGCAGGAAATGAACCTAGAAAATATAAATTTTCATCACAGCTCATAAACCTCTGCCCTATCTAGTTATAATTTATTGCCTAGGTCGTGGTCATCGCACAAGCCAACAACAAGGCAGACTGCGACAATGCAAACGGTCCTCGATAGTTTGCACTGTTACTGGCTACTAGTGCACAATGTACATGCACATGTGTGTGGCGCCCAACCGGCAATTGCACCGATCTAGATCAAGGCCGGTCTATTCCAGTACAGTTTGTGCATGTGTACCACTGGATTTGGGCACTGCAGCCACTGGTTATTAGCTAATGCCATCGATAAGCCGGCACGCATACACACTGGTAAATCTATAAATAGACTTCGGTCTATATTTAGGAAAGCGCATAGAATATTCACATTCGCTTTGACCAGACAGGCATTTCAATGGGAATGCATACCCGGAAGTGTCAATACAACATGACCATTCGGTGCGCAATAGGTTAGGAAAATTAGATTTGGCCAGAATGAACTACACCGAATGCATCCAGTGAAAAAGACTTCATTTGTTGCCTTGATTCTCAGAAGCAATCGATCTAAGTCATAAGCCGATCCAAACAATGGATTTTGCATTAACTTGTTAGCAGGCCAATGATAATCGATCGGTCAAACTTGATCGAGAAAAAACGCGTCAGTGAATGGAGTTGTAAGCGTGATTCTGGTAGCAAGCAGTCGAATACATGAACACATTAGAAACTACAGTAAAAATGATCTCCTGCTAGAGTGCTGTTTGCACAAAACAGAGCCTTCAAACAACCTTGATATTTGTCACGTTCAATATCGTCACGAATGCATTCACCACAATGTTCAGCTAGTTACCTAGAAGTAAATACCAGCCAACAAGCAAACAAACCTTCACCATTAGCAAAGCGTAATTAGCAAATTAATTAATTATTCTATAAAGTGAGAACAAACCAGCAGACTAATATGTTACACTCGTCAATTGACAATCTAGAACTATCAAGGATATTCTCGATGGCTAACCGAAATCGACACAGTAGTGTTTTCGTGACAGTTTACAGTAAACCTACTGCGAGGATAAAACTAACGAGTGATTCTCTACAACAAGATGACTACTGTATAAAATATGACTAATTTCAACCACAACCATGTAGGTTGTTCGGCGAGTTAGTTTGAGAGAACAACACTTTCGATGGAGGATACTTCATGGTCAGTGTCACTGACAGTGAAGGCAGTCGGATTGCAGTGGTGACCGATCATGATCAGTGTGCGCTCGCGAGTGTACTACTCGACACCTAACAACGGACTTTGATCGATTCAGTTCAAAGTGACCGCAGTATACTGACAAGGTTGTCGTCTTCTAATAGCTCTACTCGAGTTGTCAAATCATTTCGCAGGGATGAAGGCAAATGCAACGCTTGTACTGCACTGAGTGATGCGACCGTGTGACTGCATTGCAGTCCACGATTGTAGTAAATCACACGCAAAAGAGATAAGCTAAGTGATAAGTGGGACCGAGATAATGACGATACCGGCGAGCTGGAAAGTGAACCAGTAGTGGTAATGACTGCCTGCTGGTCTCACCTGCCAGAAGCCAACCAGAGATAACCAGACAAGGTCGACCCTGATGCAGTGGCAACTTTTGCACGGCTCATTAGAACCACAACAGACCATTGACAACATGCACGCGCATCTAATGCCATCCCGTTGGACTTGTGTTCTACACAATGTGTAGTTTGCCTTGTCATTGACACTACCAACAACAGCTGTCAGTGCATATCTTGTACGATCACATTGCACCGGCACAACCATTCAGTGCTGCACCCGGTGAAAATCGAACACTCAACAGTGCACTGCTCACCACTAAATGCATACGGATATTCACGCAGAGATGTTTGAATTAACAATTGACTCGGGCAAATGGCAATATCCGGAATGTGGCCAATTGGCAATATGCACGGTAACTTAGTTTATAATTAGAAAGAATGCAATTGAATTAGCAAGTGTTGTGCCAGTGTCGGTTTTGGTGGCGCACCCATAATGTTTGCAAATTCCGGGTAATTCGGGCACGCATGGCGCCACTAAAGGCCAAATTTAGTGAGGCTTGTGCCACCGAGCAGCGGCAGTGGCTCGCTAGCTGCCAACCTCTGCCCCCTCATTCGTTTGCGAAACATTTTCGAGTGGAGTGCGCATCTCGGTGACCCACATTTGGTATATGTCCATTGATTGAAGAGTCAGACACTGTGCACACTATCTCTGCTTGTGCACACACTGCAAGATCCGCTCCCAGGGCGCCAGGGCGCAATAAAGCAAGTTGTGTCGAGAGGGGGAGAAGGCAGAAATGAGAGCGATCACGATATAAGTGAATGAGTGAGTGACAGCCGAAAGAAGTTTAGTGTGCCAAGTGTATGCAGTCAATGTGAGGGATAACGCGACCAGGAAGGCAACGAGGCCAATGTGGTTAGTGATGGTAGGTCGATTGTGCCCATTGTGCCACCACCGACGCTAATCAACCCGAGCCAGAATGACCACCAAGTGGCAAGTCTATTCTGGCCACACTCGAGTCGATTGGCTATGATCGCAAATGGGAGAAAGTGCACCAAAACAGGGAAAGCGAAGCCAAAGATACCGCCGACGCCCAAAATGCGAGAGCAATGCAATACAAGTTGACTTGAGTACTCGAATTGAGATGCAGCAATGATGCCCGATCAGCAATGGCACAACCAATAGAGTGCTTTCAACAAACAAGTCATTGACTTGCAACTTTTCACATACCACCTAAAATTTAGGTCCTAAATGATATTGAAATTCCAACATTCATTGGCCTAATGTTCATGCCTATGCACTCGATTTTCATGACTTTCGATTAGTGCAAACGAAACTACCAAAATGAAACATCCTAACAAATTCAGTTTTATAATAGATCGAAAATAACATTCTTGAACGATTTAAAATGTAATAAATGTAATTTAATATTCGTGTGGGACAAGAAGAAATAAAAAAACCGAAATAAAAATTGGAAATCCAATTAATTCATTCCAAAAACTCAACTCGACACAAGTAGAGTTCAACAATAAAATCAAATCGATTGGCTAAACCAAATATAGAGTTTGGCCATTGACGATAATGGTCGCAAGTGGATAAATAATCACAGATAGATAGTTAGTTTACTGATATGAATGTAAATCACAATTGAATTCATGTGGGTGCTCGGCCAATTGGAATTGTCATAACAATGATTAAGCTTTTCAGGCAGACTCACTCAGGTCAGATGGACTTGTGGAATACATGGATCGAGTATTGACTTGGTCCTAATCTTGATTAAAACTTCTGAAAGTATACAGAATTCTGACGCCTGTGTGTCAATGTCGTTGATTCAATGAGGCAACAAATATCTGGCATCGGTAAAGCGGCCAAGCGAGCATAAGTTGTTGGTGAAATTTGAATGAGCCATTTTCTACACAGGCAACCATTTCAATGGAACTGTTTGGAGTCAGTTGGAATGGTTTGAGTTTGGTCACTTCCTGAATGAAATGTGTCTCCATTGGCAGTGACAGGCGGAAATACTTCGATCAAACCGGCTTTGAGGTGAAATGTGCGAAAAGGACAGCACTGACTTGTGATCTCGTTTGATCAAGTGAACATCTCAGATGTTACATCTGTAAGACGAAGCATCAGACAAAGAATGGGTCAATTGACAGTGAGGCAAGTGGCTTTCGTGTGACTATTGTGCAGAGCCATAATGCGCATCGCTTGCCACCGTATTGTGCATTAGAAATTCTTAATTAATTTAGAATGATCGAGCTCATCAATACAAACTTGCACTGACCGTCATGTTTCACAAGCTGTGATTCCCAACAGGTACAACAATACCACAACAATAGAATATTATATCCAACTTCGATGGTACGTCATTAGATTTATTTTTTTCGCTAACAGCACTACTGGCCAAGCTCGCTCAGTTGGCTAGACTATTGGATCAAGGTTGATAAGATAAATACCTGCATAATGGCGATCAGTGATCACAATAGCCATTATGGCCAATTAGTCGTAATCGGCGTCATCACCACGGTCGGTTCATTCATCGAGTGGTTGGGAAAGCTGACAACAGCAGGCTGGCACTGCCATGGTGCACCACTGATCATCTACTAGATGGTAAGGCTCGGTGCGAGGCAAGAGTTGAACACTGGCCACCGAACAGTAAGTCCTGAGAAGTGAGCAGTTGCATTCAATTAACCTGCTGACCTCAAAACGAGTCTCACTCGACAATTACACTTTCTTGGACGATCCACGGCACAAGGCACCACAACACTGCACACATTGATTCTGTCAGTTAGATCAATGGAACATGCAAAATTGCACGCTCCATTGATCGAGATCGATCTAGTCAATTCAGAATATCGTTGTCGAGTCCATTGCAATAAAACAATATCCACAAGAGGCCAAACTGTAACTAACGGCTTTTAGAATCATAATGAATAAAGCGCAGCTATTGTTGCATGGATATTTTGCATTGTACAATAAATCTCCACACACCCAAATTCGGGTCATCATGAAACAAACTTACAGTTAATGAGCGGGTTAGTTGTTAGTCCACAATTAGGGCACAATTCAAAATAAAGTCGGTTAATCAGCAATCGACTAAAACATTTCTCAGATGAGGCCATTATTTGATTAGTCCACAAAAGTAGAGAGGCATTATGTTACAGACAAACAAGTCAAATGATGATGCCCAGTTAGGACTAGTGAAGTGATTATACACTGTAGTTAGTAACTTGTAGGCTGCAAGTTGTATCTATGAAGACCATACTTCATATTGTCTGATTGGCTGATATGGAACTGTTATGCCATCTGACGGACACGTGTTAGTTGACTTTACAAATTCATGTGCACATTACACTTGACAATATATTGAAATGAATTGCGTCACGATGCATGTGGTCATTGATCAGTGATCATCAGGGTCGCATTGACGTGTTCACCAACGTCAATGTCAATGTAACTTGTCACTGGTAATATTAATACTTGCGACTTATCATAATATTGTTAATTACACTTACAGAACTATTGAAAATCACTTTTGAAAAAGTTTTGCCCAATCATCATAGGTGGCATTATGCACAATGAGTATTATACTTTTGGGTGCGCACTTAGCACTAGGGTTCAAGAATGATACGAATTGTGTACTTGCAACATTTGCATATACCAGCGAATGAAATGATCATTGAGCACAGTCAATTAACAGGTGACAATAAGCAGCCTATTTATTAACAGTAACAGTCGCTTGAAATAGTGACGACGTGTCGAACTCGCAAGACAAAACTACAAATAGAACCACGACATGTCTGCAGGCGAAGGTGGACTCTTCAGACGGTGCCCATGGGCAAAAGAAATCAGCAGTGCCTACAGGCATGGTACAATGATCGTTCTGGTCATTTTGTGGCCAATTAAAGTTATTGCGGTGCCAAGTTGGCACTTCTTGTTCATTCGCCTTTCATGCCATATATATTTTACCTTGTTAGCCATTCAGAAAATATCGCACAGCGGCATACCGGATAAACCATGACTTTGTAACTGGACATTGCAATTGTACACAGCAAATCAAACACCACTCGGCTTGATCTCCTTCGAAGGATCTCACAATTGTCAGATTTAAACATAATCGCGCCCTTTATTGTCCTTACTTAGTTTCAATGTTGGCTAGCACCAATCTATAACGCGAGCTTGGCCATGTCTTATGTCCACCGAGGATAACGTGAAATGCTAATGCAATCGATTGATGACTTTGAAGTTGAACCAATTGACCACAAACGAACACTCTTAGTAGAACATTAAACAAATCAAAAATGAAATCAAAGTGCGAGTGAAGCGAACAGACCAATCCATGTCATGTGAAACATGTCGCCAAGACAGTTGGACACAGAGATCTCTTGAGTTGAGTGGTTAGTAAGAGGAGACAGTGCGCGCGGTAATGTATAATTCTGAATGGAATGTACAATCTGCTATCAGTCATCTCAACATCGCTCAGTAATTATCATCGGCACAGGTCAAAAAGTTGCAGGTATACCGGTATGTATCGAGTTACGGTGAGCAGATTCACCTTATCCTCCTTATCGACAAGATTAATTTACTAGTTCACATCGAAGAACCCGTAAGTATGTATAAGGAATGCTAAAGTATTGCTTATAAAAATAAAATTTGATTCCATCCAAATAAGCCACCACAGACAACGAAGCAATCACCGGACAAATATCAAATTGCATGTAGATTGTCTTGAACAAGGCAGACCATGTCACCAAATAAATTACTGAACATCCATCGCGAGAATTAAACATAAAAATTATTTAAAGGAATACTAAATGTGTATGTGTAATTTACTGCAAAAGTATGAGACCCTGGAATTTAAAAAAAACTAAACTTCAAAAAGTAACGATCGATTGATCTTATATATATCTTATATACATGTCACTGGTAAATAAAACTAGTAGTGAGATTGAAAATAACAAAAGTAAACTTACAATTATAAATTGAATAAAGAATACAAAAAAACAAATTTTGATCATGAATATATGGCGTGAAAACAAAAATTTATATCAATAAATACTAAGAAAGAAAGAATGACTGATGAAGATGAAGAAAGTGGTAAAGTGTCATTGTCAAGTTTCATTGTTCGACGAACGAAGAGATTGTAGAAAATTGCTCAAATCGTACTCGTTCTCGTACTGTTGAATATCCCACAGTTCGGGTAAATTGTCCAACATCATCTTCATTGAAACATTCTGTTTGCCAGCGGTCGAGCCGACTGAACTGCCAGCACCTGACAAAGAAAGCGCCGATGACTTGCCACTTTCCTTCTCGGAAGAGGATAACTCAAATAGATCAAGCAGTTGGTCTGTTGCCATTGATTCCAAACTGGAATTCTCACTAGATATCACTGTGTTGGCAATGGTTAATTTGAATTTCTGCAATCCCATGATCTTTTCTTCCAAAGTTCCAGTTGTGATTAAACTAATAGAAACAATAATCAATAAAAGTCGACACTTATGAGCACAAGACATACCGATAAACATTTACCACTTTCTTCTGTCCAATTCGGTGAGCACGGTCCATTGCCTGAAGATCCTTCATTGGATTCCAGTCGTGTTCTACGAAAATCACAGTATCGGCCCCAGTCAAGTTGAGCCCAAGTCCACCAACCTAAAAGGAGACAAGTGTTAATTAAAGCAAAAACACAGCAACACCAATGTATACCTGTGTGGTTAAGAGCAGTATGTCGATGGAAGGGTCATTGTTGAACCTGTGTATGACGGAGTAGCGGGAATTGGCAGGAACATCGCCATCTAACCGGAGATAGCTGACTGAACGCATGTGCACCTTGAGTAAATCATTCTCGACAATGTCCAGCATGCCTTTGAGCTGACAAAAAACAAGTGCCCTATGCTGGTTAACCACAGGTACAGATTGGCCTCCGTTATCAGTAGTTCCAATGCCACAGTCCTGCAGAAGTTGTCTCAGAGCGACTAGTTTGGCGGCGTTATTGATATCCGACATTGAGTTATTGTCCGATTTGAGTTTGCCCATGATAGTCTCGTAGTGAGGGTGTGAGGCTGTCAGCACCAACTTTGGATGGTTGCACACCTTGCGCAAATACTGCAATGATTGGAAAATGTGTGACTTGTTCACGTTCTTATTGTCTGGCTTTTTGCTCGAGCTAGCAATCTCTTCTACTTCGGAATCGATCGCTTGTTTCAACGATTGTCTGGCTCTACTCTTGTAGAAGTCTTCGTACAACTGCGCCTGCAGTGGACTGAGTTCACAATAATAATCCTGAATAATCTTTGGTGGCAAGTCTTTAAGAACATCTTCTTTCATTCGACGCAAAATGAAAGGAAGCACTTGACGGTGTAAACCTTCCATTGCAAGAATGCCGGCTTCTTGTTCTTTGGAAGAACTCTTCGCATCTCGAGAGGCCAAAATTGGTTTAGAGTATCGTGCCATGAACTGTCGTTCGGTACCAAGGAAACCTGGCATCAAAAAATCAAAGAGAGACCATAGCTCAAGCACGTTGTTCTGAATAGGTGTGCCGGTTAATATCAAGCGATGATTAGCAGTTAATGTTTTAATAGCTTTTGCCAGTTTGGTCTTTCCGTTTTTGATTACGTGCCCCTCGTCTAATATGCAATAGTTCCATTTGATTGTTGAAAAGAAATCAATATCATTGCGAACCAAATCATATGAGGCAATGATTAAATTGCAGTTCTTAGCTTTCTCGGCAGTTGTTTTCGGTGATACATGCAATGCTTTTTTAATTTTGTTTTTCAATTTAGCTCGTTCAAAAGGTGGTCCCGTGTAGTGTATGGGACAAAGGTACTTCGTATTGATAAACTTGTCCACTTCATATATCCAATGGCCGGTGAGTGTGGGAGGACAGATGACAATCGAGGGGAGAGGGCGATTGTTCGATTCTGCCTTCAAGTAGCGAGCCATCATATAGTGGTGATCTGAAGCTAAAATGCATATCGCCTGCAACGTCTTTCCTAGCCCCATTTCATCGGCAACAATTCCGTGTAGTTTGTACTTGTTGAGAAATGCCAACCAATTGAGTCCGTCCTGTTGATACGTTCGCAGTTCTGCCTGCACAGGAATAGGCAACTTGTAGTCGTCGATCTTTTTTATGTTCATCAATTGCTCTAAAAAATGTCGTTCATTTTCTTTCCGTTTCAACAGTTCATCTGAGAATTCAATTTTTGAGGAGATTCCATTGGATGGCTTCTTCACAGTTTGATCTATTTCTTCCTTCTTAACCTCAGGTAAATCATGAGCACTAACATGTAATTTGTTTTGATTGTCGTTATCGAGTGGCATCAATTGAACCAATTGAGCAAAACAATGAGTGGCGAGCAATCGAACGTTTTCGTTTTGGTCAGACATTCGGCCAAGCATAGGCACAATCAGAAATACAATGTAAGGCACAATCTTGAGTGAAAGTCTCTCGATAACACAACAAATGGCTTCCACAGCACCTTGACGCTTTACTTCACTTTCTGTGGCATCTAACAAATCAAGAGCTTTGGTGAGGACAACATTCATGGTCTTGCTGGGTAGGATAGTGGATAACATTCCGAAACACCTTGACACCATGTGACGAATTGTAATATAGGGAGACTCCAAACAGGTGCACAAAAAATCGAAAGAAGCGGTTAATGTGGCTTGTAAAGCAGGATCAAGATAAGGCCCGATCACTTCAAACACTTGTAAACATTGAATCAAGTGACGAGCGTGTTCCAGACCTTGCTCATCAAAATTGGGCAATTCCTTTGAGTTAGAAAGTTGTAGAATATGTTCCCATAATGTCGGCAGCTGGTCAGGCAATTGAGCGCCAAAGAACCGACATGACTCAGATAAAGTGATGGTCGCTCCTCGGCGTAAAATTTCATTCTGTTTGTCTGAATTGACTGTATCAATTATTGAAGCAACAGTTGACGCATTAGATGTACCATTGATAGTGCTGGACGAACTGCTGTCATCTGTCGTTTTCTGGTTTTTCGTATTTACAGAATTAGCCCTCTTGAAAAAGGCAGATTTCTCTGCAAACTTTTGCATGTTTTCAAGAGTAAGTATTCCAAGTTGCACTTTCTTTTCACAAAGATTCTTATTTTTTGAATTATCATTTGAACTACGGACTACTTCAGCTTTCTCTGAAGCTTTCATAATAAATAACGATATTTCAGGAGTAAAGTTTCGATCTGAGCAGAGATAGGTAATTAGATTTTTAATGATTTTGGGCAAAGGGGTGGCTATAGATGAGTCTAGACAAATGCGTTCACAGCAAAGTCTAAGTAGTTGCACAAGACTAGAGGCAGAGCCACGTTGTAGTTGTTCGTTCTCCTCAGCTTTGATTGAGTCCATCACCGGCCGAATGATGGGATTCAACTTTTCAGGCAAAAAGTGCCATGAAATGAGAGCACTTGCCAGAGCCGAGTTGACACCGATTGACAGCGAAGCTGAGTATGTCTGAATGTCCGTCACAGAACGACGCAAAAATATATTTCGTTCTTCTATGGTATCAATTGTACTCTTGAGTTTTTTGGTTTGTTTCTTGTTGTACTGTGTTTTTAATTCGGGCAAACACGATTCACTCACTTGGCTGACAAGAGCGTTGATCTGTTGAAATGTATATACGTTGGTGGACGAGTAAACTGAATCGTCGAAAGACACTTTGTTTTGACGGAGAAGGTTGAGGAAGTCACGAGTATGAAGTTGAGTTCGAGCAAATTGAGTCTGAAGCTCGTCGTAATAGATTGGTTCTTGAAGTAGTTCAAGACAACGATCACTAAGAGGTTTGTACACTTGAGAATTTGGTGCTGCTGCTATGAGTTTGAAGTCTGCTTCTGACTTGCACTTTTGAAGCCAAAGTGGCAATCGTTCGCCCTCACGATTTGACTTAATAACGGCCCACTCCTTGATGATCCAAGCCGTGCACATTCTTTGGATGGCAGACTTTGTATTCAAGTGATATAACAAAATGTTAGCGAAACTTTCCAAAGGACTCGGAATTGACGCTAATGGACTAGAAACACCTGGTTCTGAACCATTCTTGCTGCCATTTTGGGCAGTGAAACTTTCGTTGGGTTCGGTCAGAAAAAAAGCTAAAGAGCCGATCAACCTGGCACATTGATATCTTGATCGGATAACACATCTTTCTCGTTCTTCACTAGAGTCCCCTAATGATTCGGCGCCACCAATGTAGTACTGCTCAGATTGCAATGGAGTGCATGACTGTGTCGACTCGTGATGACTGGCTTGTCGGTTTTTGTATAAATTCTATGTATGAATTCAAAATAATTAATTGTTAGGTACATTACGGATTGAATTATTATTAGCTATACTTACACTTTGATTGGCAATAATCTCCTTAACGTCTAACCAAACTGGCGAAGTGTTCGGGTCGATGGCAATCTTATGCGGGTGCATCATCAAACAAATCCACCCAGTCACATAGTTACAGGTGGCTTCGATCATTTGTTGGTACTTAGCTTTTGAGACCAAACTAACCCATACTCTGTACAACATTTCCAGGATGGAATTTATGTTTTCGATAAGTGAACGTTGATAGAGCAATCGCAATGCTTCTGACAGAAGAGAAGACGTGAGCCAATCATCAGAACTTTTCTCACATAATATCAATAAAGAATCGAGTACAGACTTGCGCACAGAAGAGAGTGAATGAGATAGAAATGGCCATAAACGAGGGATCAATGTAACTAATTCCTTGTCATCATATGCCAACAAATTGTGCTGCATTTCCAAGCCCTTGAAGGTCAACAGGGAGGATAGCAACATGAGTAAATCACCTGTGGACGAACTTAGATCGTCAAGCTCCAGCAATGCTTCCCATAGAAAAGCAATCACCACAGGAACCTTTTCCGGAATCAAATTCATTAGTTCGTTCTTTACGGGGACCAAAGCAGCAGCAGCCACAGCAGAGACATCGTCCACCGAATCTTTGAGTCCATTGAAAACAGGTTCAAACACTTCTGGTAGCAGCTTGTGGATCATATCTTGCCGAATGGCGAGTAAGTACTTCAGTCCAAGCATTCCACCATGTCGTGCCTCCCACTCAGAACAACGTAGCAACTCAAGTAATATCCTCAGTACATTATTGACTCCTTCGACCGATAGAAGCTTGATCACCAAGCCAAGTACTTGTGCACAGGTTTCCCGAACTGGAGCCACAACTTGATCAGAGAGAAAGTCACCGAATCGATCCAATGCAAGAACCGACAACAGTCGCAAAGACAAATCTTCAAGCCATTGTTGATTTAGATTGTCCATTTCGACAGCAAGTCCTTTTTTATGCCGCCCACCACAACGACCTTGCAGTTTGACAATTTCTCTTAGTCCGGTGGCTGCGCCATGACGAATTTCCCAAAGGGGGTTAAACAAGTCTCCCATTAGTTCGTCACTAAACCACTCAAGAGGCCATTCATTTCCTTCCAAAGAGTCGGTCGATGAAATCGAAGATGAATATTCTGATGATTCGCCATTGTCCTCAGTTTCAGTCTTTATTTTTTTTATTGTCTCTTCGGTTAACGATTCGTTCGATTTCATTCGCTTCAGTGTGTGACTGTTATTATTCGTGCTGAGCGGTAACGATTTCTGTTTTTTCAGCAATGTTCTACCAGTTGCTTTCGATAATATCTCGTTTAGTTTGACATTATTCATTGGGGTCACTGATGGCTTAGAAGTATCATCTTTTACGCCTTGACAAGTATTGCTTTCCAGATCAGAGCTTGAGATAAAGTCGAGTTGAATTCCAAACTTTTCGGCCATACTAAGGCCTAGACGTTCGTTGAGAAGTTGCCTTTGTCGGGCAATCTTCTCCTTTGCATCGAGAGTATTCAATGAGATAGCCTCATCAGGATCGTCAAATTCTTTACCTTCTGAGGCCAATAAGTTGTGACCACATTTAATTACTGTGTGAACATCGTACCGGTCAAACATCATTCTCCCAGCCACTAGATTTGAAGACCTGCAGCCTGGACCAACTTCTTCGGTAGACTCATTTTTAACTTTAATATCACTAATCGGCAAGCCAGGCGGAAGCCACAAAGGAACATTGGAAACGATTGCCTCAATCGCTTGGCTTGCAGCTATGCGAGTCTCCCAAGAAGAACTGTGTAGATAGTGACGAACCTTGAGGAGCAAATTCTTCAATTCATGAGGATGTAGTTTTTGTACTTCGCCAAGCTGCAAAGCAGCAGCTTTTCGAGTCAACGGAGTCGAGCCAGTCTCCAACAACAGAAATAAGCGATCAAGTCGTGATGTCATTGTACTGTGATTGAGCTATGCAGAATAACAAAATTTTAAGAGTTGTTTGAAGCAAAATATCACAATGTTGAGAAATCACGGAACGATAATTAAATCTTCAACCGATTTATCGTAAAGATGGTAAAGGATTATCACGACAAAGAGTATGGCAGCTATGACTGGAAGATGATGATGAATGGAGCATTAGTAAAGAGGACATCTTGCTTCTGATTGGCTAAGAAGTGAACTGAGACAAGAAAATAAGTAGAGGGTGAGGTCTTCATAATTCCACTTGGACGGATCAATGGCAATCAAACGCGCAAACGCCGACAAAATATCCTTGTTATATTTGAACCTAGAAACCTTTGAACAAACACTTGACGAAATTGACAATTTCGTAATCGAAGACAAATTAAAAATATTTTAACTCTTCATTTTTCATTGAATATATTTTGCTTACTTTGGCAAATTCAGTCTAACAATAAAACTTATTTTTACATCATCATCAACAATATTCAAATTCGTACATCAAAATCAAAGTTTTCAGAAAAAGAATATGAGAAGAATCAGGTCAGCAATTTTCATTAAATTTTTACCAATCAATTTTCAAGAAACCTAGAAAAAATAAAAATAAATTAATATTTTGGAAAAAGTGGCAAAACAGAAACATTTTAAACAGACAAAAATAAGCATTTCCACGAACATATGAATAGAATCAATTTATAGAATTTATGATCAGCGACTGGAAAATTAAATTGGCACAAATAAATACACCACACAATGAATTAAAACTGCAAACTGTTAATGAGACTAGTTATGCATCAAATGAGAAAATACAAGCTTATGAAAATATAGATTCAGGATTTCCTGATAATGTCGATCAATATCGGAAAAAACGAACACAGAATGAAGCTTACTAAATGTAGTATGAGTAAGTTATAAGTTATGTCAAATTCTAATGATAATATACACACAATGATTTATTCATATTATTATTAGTAAAATAACTTTTTTGTCTAATTAAATTTTGTTCAAAACACTTCAGAAGGTTCAAAAGCTGACTTAAATATATAAATATCAAAATGGCAAAGAAAATTTAAATCCATTACAGGATAAGTGTTGGTTAACTTGGACAAATCACAGTTATGTCAACTTTCTTTCATCACTAAACTATTTATAAATAATTAGCACACGAGATTATAATCACATCAAAATATTGCGGTATTTTGAGCTCCTTAAATAGTGTAAGGTACAGTACAGAAACTGTCACAAGTACACTAGTGGTTAGCTTCAATATTAAGCTTTGTTGTTGATATTTTTTACCATCTAAACCTTATCAAAAGATCGCTACAAAGTCACAGGCATAGTGAGAACAACACCAAATGCCTTAAGCAAATTGTAATCATGAGTTCAAGTGAAAACTTCTACCTAATTCAAGCTGTGATACATTTCTATT
Source organism: Rhizoglyphus robini (assembly GCA_023373905.1). Lineage (NCBI taxonomy): Eukaryota > Metazoa > Arthropoda > Arachnida > Sarcoptiformes > Acaridae > Rhizoglyphus > Rhizoglyphus robini. The sequence goes on along the minus strand of JAKIJQ010000001.1, from coordinate 1,887,516 downwards.
CGAGTCATTTCATAAAATAAATTTTGTGAACATTTCGAAGTGCATTTCATAGAAAAGCAAGTTGCACGATGCATCACAAAAAACACTTCCATTCAAGAGCTAACCAGTCGGCAATATCAACCAATATAACCAATATCAGAAAAATATTTTTAAGGAGAGTTGGATATGCACCACCACGGGCAGAGATACCGTAATAAGATTTCAATCAAGAAATCAAGAAGATCAACAATTAATCTTCAAGGAAGATTTATAAAATGCATTTTAAAGTTGTTTGCAACAATTTAAACTTAACTCAGCATGTGCGCACGAGTCATTATAATATAATGCCACTTAACAATAAATGAGAGTGAACATTTCTCTCAAATTTTCCTCTTACCCAAAAAAGTGATTCAACTAGAACTAACAAAAGGGTTGGTTATTTTCTCATAACATAAATCATGTGGAATCTATTTGTTCATTTGTCATCGACTAAGTATTTCTTTTGCAACACATAGATTTGTCAATTAATTTTAAGCTAATGCAATGTAAATTACACTCACAATCAAGAAATGAATGTTAATTAATTGTAGTGTAAAGCCCAATGAGAGACAGCCTCAGAACAGAGAAAGACAAACTACTTCCATTACAGATAGCCCATCAGACAGGTAGGAAAACAAACTAATTAATTAAATTGAAAAAAGTAAATATTAATTGCGCAGAACCGATAATAAATTACACTTCGTGTCAAACTCTTTTCACTCAACACAATTCAAGCGGACAAAATGTATGCATGTATTGAATTGAACGAACAAATCAATGATTTGTCATTCTATTGGCATACCCGAAAATAAGGCAAGATTAACAAGTGGCTTGCAAGCCTGATAAAATTTGACAAATCAAAACCGTATAAAATACTTAAAAATACTCAACTATGATTATGACATTTATAAGCCTAAAAGCAATCAAAGCTAAAAGCTATAAGCTAAAAACTAAAAAACAAAACATCAAAACACACTACCAAAAGTAAATTCAATTTGCTTTTGGAAAAATGAAATAATTCAACGCGATTCAACATGGATTCGCTTAGATTGCTGAAAAAAAGAAATTTTCCATTTAATTAATTCTGAAAATCACTTCATTGATTAAAGTCCACAAAAACAATTCTTTGATTCCTAAATCAAATTAAAATTTTAATGGACAGAATTTTTATAAAATTTACCTTTCAAAAAATATCACAAATAGGTTAAAGATGAAGGTATTTGCCAAGTAATAACCATTCTATTGACGTTGGTCTGTATTCATAATATAAATGATGAACAGTGATGGTTTAACGAGTAGACAAGTAAAGTTGACAAGTTTGGGCCACCAAATCAAACATCACCAATAAATTTCAACGTGAAAAGATAGAAGCACAATCAGATGAGAGTTAAGTAGAACTATGAGTGTTTTCATTCAAGATTGATAAAACTACCATGAGACGATAATGAAGATACATACAAACTGTGTGGTAGTAGATATATATTTCTATTAATATATTCTAAATAAATAATACTTGATATTAGGGTCGGACGTTTGAGTTGATATGATGCTCAATGGAGAGATATGGTTGGCCGATTAGGATGACAATAATAGAGATGAACATGACATAATTTCGGTCAAAACAAATGAATAATGCAATCTTTGGTCGAATTTTGTGGTATTTGCATAAACATTAATTCCTCACTGACGATCCTTATATAGGTTGTACTTGATTTATCGGCGAGCATGCCACGATCATACCATGAAACGAAATATCCAATTGTCTTGCAGAGTGGTGTATTCACGGTATACAGCGATTGATGATCTGCAAAACTTGTGCACAACTGTCTAGACAAGAGAGGAAAATTCAAATCATTTCCCTAGATGTAGAAAATGACTTCTCTCCTAAATCTCTTTGTTTTTTTTCGTGGTTGGTGTGTTTGCCTTAACCAATTTGTGATTAATATGGCTTGTTTTGATATATTTTCTATATTCAATGTTTGTCAAGAATACCAGAAAAAATCGAGACGAAATGACACAGTTGATTTGATAATTTAGATGAAAACTAAAAGACAAACAAATCGAGTGCACCAATTAAAATGTTTTGAAGATAACGTAGAGTAGAAAAGGGTGACAATAAAGAGAGCCGAACAATGAGCGATTCCAAGAAAGTCTCAAATATATGGTGCCAATGTTGTCGACATAAATTGGTCGAATCAGTCCCTGTCAGTCCGTCTGTCGGTTTTTTCTCTTTACAGACTTGTTTGTTGTGTTCGTGTCGGCAGACATTTCACATTAAACACGACATCTGTGAATAGCCCTCACAAACCACAACAAACAGCAACAGACAGAATTCTATGGCTATTCAAACAGATGTGGCACTTTAAATTTTCAAGGAAGATGGTGCACAGAAATGAGTAATTCATAGACAGTGACACACCATGTGATGTATGCTTTATGGATTTAAAAAAGGAATGTGCCGCACCTATAAGTATTTCCATTTTGACAGAAGTTGTTTAGTTTTGGTGAATTGTTTTGTTCTTTGTTGATTTGAAATAAAGATAAAGCCAACAGAGTGTCATTTGAAGAAACATTCAAGTAAACAAGATATCATTTTATTGACTCAGTGCAGTCCATTGGTAGTCGAGGTAACCATCAGTGCCATTAAGCGAGTTCACCCAAAGTCTATCATCATCAGTGGTTGTGAGGCAGCACAGCATTCAGTCAGAACAACACGTCACTTTGTAGAGCGACCATCACTCGATCTCGTACCTACCTGGACCAATCCCTTCTCCTTTTGTGATATTTTACCATTGACAAGTCCGTCACATTTTCCAAACTGACGTAAAGATGCGTGAAATCGTCATTTTCCAAAGCTCAATTCTATTGCTCTCTTTTGTAGCATTGGTCGCTTGCTCAGGCGGCGGTCAATCGGCTACCGACAAAGGCAAAGGACCAAAAGCTACCGATATCGTAAATATTTTTTTAGAATTTTTTGTCTTTTAACAGAATTTCTTTTAGGTGACTTTTGACATTTCAATCGGCGATGAGCCTGCAGGACAAATCCAAATTGGTCTTTTCGGTAAAACTGTTCCAAAGACTGCTGAAAACTTTAAACAACTTTGCATTAGACACCAAACTGAGGTATTTTATTTTCTTGTCATTAATATGTCTGCTTTGTTTGTTACATTTTAAAACAAATCATTATTTTTTTTTGTAGAAATCAGAAGATGGAAAATTGGTCGGATACAAGGGAAGCACTTTTCACCGAGTTATTCCAGACTTTATGATTCAAGGTGGTGATTTTACTCGTGGTGATGGTACTGGTGGTCGAAGCATTTATGGTGAAAAGTTTGCTGATGAGAACTTTAAACTCAAGCATTATGGTGCTGGTTGGTTGTCAATGGCTAATGCCGGTAAGGACACCAATGGATCTCAATTCTTTGTCACCGTTAAGAAAACTCCATGGTTGGATGGCCGTCATGTCGTTTTTGGTAAAGTCATTAAAGGAATGGTAAGTTATTTTTAAACTTTGGATTGATACTATACTAATACTTTTATTTCTAAATAGTCTGTAGTTCGACAAATTGAAAAATCAGAAACTGGCGCTCAAGATCGTCCTACGAAGGAAGTTAAAATTACAGATTGTTCCGTTCAAACTCTAGACACTCCAATTTCGGTTTCGCGTGAAGATGCCGTTGAATAAACTTATAGAATTTGGTTTATGTTAATTAGTAATTAATCGCTAAATTGCCAATAAACTGCTAATTTTTATACGAATTAACATTTATTCAACTTTTTGTTTCTGTAGCCATTCATGGACAAATATCTCCTCTATATTTGCTCGAGTAGTAGGGTTTGGATTCAAGTGTTTATTGATTAAGTCCTTTACTTCCAAAGAAAGATCTCCATTGAATAAATAGTTTCTTTGCAGTTGACTTTGAATCCACAGTTTTAGATTCCAACATGAGAATGGCAGTCGATAGTTGATAAGAACAAAAAGAACTACTCCTAAGCTCCAAACATCTTTGGCTTGAGGATCACAGATTTCTTTATTGAGCATTAGCATTTCAGGAGCTTCATATGCCGCGCTTGGGCAAAATGTATTGTCTAGCAAACGAGACTTTGAATTGAAGCGAAAATAGTGACGAGAAATGCCAAAATCGGTTAACTTGCAAATGGTTCGGTCTTGGTTGAGCACAATCTTCTCGCACTTAATATTGCCATGGGAGAAGCCTTTCGAATGCATGTATCGAACTGCTTCGATAAACTGACGATAAAAGCATCGTGCTTGATCTTCAGGCAAAGGTGCATTAGTAGCTTCCAACAAGGACAATAAATCGCCGCCTTCACCGAACTCCATAAAGATGACCATCTTCTCGTTGTCATAACTTCCCAACATGAGAACATCGATTATTTCAATCAAATATTTGTGCTTTAGATTCTGAGAAACATAATGGTCGTAGATCAAATAACTACTGCTGTAGTCATACAAAGATTTAGCTATGTACACCACCTTGGCAATGACCTTCTTGCTTTGGAAAGCGGCGCAACAGATTGAGGAATAAGTTCCGTTTGTGATAAGCTTGTTAAGTTGAAAGCCTTTTTGCTTTAGTTGATTGACATCTTGCTGAGAAAGATCAACATCACTTAATACCATTTTGTCAATCTATCTATCAAACAGTTAATTTTAATATTCACTAAGGGTTAAATAAATATAGAAATGATTTAATTTCTAATCTAACAATACAAGCTAATTAGAATTACAATTCATACTTATGCCACAAGCTGTCCCAAAATGGAAATAATTATTTGAAATTTTACAAAATATAGGCAATTCTTTTATACATTGGCCTTTGCTCTAACAACTGTGGTTTGAATTTTTGCATTTGTAGATTGTACTTTGCTTTTGTTTCGAACATAATTAATTGGTTCCATCAATGCTTGATCAAGAGTGCGTTCTTTATCAATGAGACCACTTTCTTCAAGATTCTTCACAGTGTTTTGGTAGCTTTCAATTGCCTCTTTCTTACCACTTTCAGTAATTTTCAGATTAATTCTATCTAACTATAAATGAAAAACAAAATAATAAATGGCAATAATCCATGTCAAAATAAACCTACTGTCTCTTGAAAAACAACTTTGTTTTGATTTGCAGCTTTATCCTTTTTCAAATAAAACCGAAGGATATCGCATACATCGTGAAAACGTCCAATTTCGGCAAATGCTTGCAATCGGATGCTTTGGATGGCTGTCGAAAATGATTTCATTTTGAGCTGTTGAATTATCTCAAGGGCAATGTTTGGTTGATTCTGGTTAATTGAAAGTGCCAGAAAACAGCTAATCGAACGAAGTTTCACAACGTTTGCGGCCAACTTAACCGACCGAAGCATCCGGAAAGATTGATCAAAGGCTTCTAGTGTATTCTATCAATAAAAGTTGTAATTAATAATAATGTCGATAAATTATTCAATTTAATAACAAAACAAACCAATTTGTAACAAGCAGCAAGGAACAATGTAACGAAATCGGCTGGAAATTTAATGTCAAATTTATAATTATCAATGACAAAGTTATACAGCTTTACGACATCTTCATATCGACCATTCTTAAACAGCAAATCTAAAGCAATTGTCACTGAACTCAGTTGGGAATAAAAATTTATGTTTTCCTAAAAACAACCAAGAAAATTATTTAGTTTAATTCATTACAAATTCTTACTTTTTCCATTAGCATCAAAGCAAATTCAGGAAGATTCAAGTGATATGCCATTCGCATTACAACAGGTCCAAATTGAAAGGTGCCAAACCGCAATGATTCGTTCTGTTTCTCGAATCTACATTAACACAAAACTAAAATAATAAATTGCAAATTTAAACACCGCACAAACTTGGTAATAGCTTGTTGTAACAAAGCAATCTCTTTTGGATTCTTATCGCACAAAAAAATAAGGTTCTTTAAATCTTCAGATAAAATAACACTTTGATCATTGTCCAAATGTTCCTCCAAACGTTCATAAAATTTAGCTAAAGGAAAATATTTAGAAACACTGCATTTATCATGGTAAATAAGAAAATACCATATGGTATATACCTTTATGTTTCCCAAACTGAGAATTGATTCGAGTTCGTAAATCGACAAAACCGTCCACACCCAGAACCTCGTCCGTAAAGAGATATCTTCGCGAAGTGGTCATGGGTAACTGAGATTGTCCATTCCATTTGGAATTATCAAATAGTCGACAAAATGCATAATTTGCTCGAGTCAGTTTGAATGGACCCAAACTTCGGTTCAATTGTGACATTACATTCAATGCTGAATTCATAATCATTCTATCAATGATGTTAATCGCAATGGCCAATAAACAAGAATATCAATGAAAAACTTGATGAACAGGTCAAAACAAAAATTCTACCAAAACAGAAAAACCACATGGGAAATCTTCCCGAAGTTACAAACAAACCGGGAAAAATTTCGATATTAATTTGCTTTTGGCAACAGTGTGTTGTTTGGTCAATCCTTACGGTAAGGGCCTTACCTATTTCTTATCAGCTTCATGAGTTTGCCTTAAATTAAGACAGTTTATTTATTTAATTATTATTTATTGAAAATGTCAAAAGCACGTAATTTAAGAAACATTTCTACCGAATCGAGAGCCACACGAAGTTCTATTTCGAGTTGTAACGATGAAGTTGAGGAAAATTATAAAAATATTTCCAAAAATGTCAACACCAAGAATGATAAAAATGGTCAACGTGAAGAGAAAGTGTCTAGAGAAAATGAAAATGTCAATGGACAAGTAGATCCAAATTCTGATACTGAAGATGACAATTATTTGGAAATTGACCATGCCAAAGAAGACGACGATACTGACGAAACTGACCAGTCAAGTAGCGATTCATCTGAAATGGATGATTGTGACAACATTGTTGACAGGATTGAATTGATTGGAGATCAGTTACAAGGGGCGTTTGGTTCGAAAGATGACGGTGACGACGATTCTGTGATCAAGTCAGATGAATACTTCTTGGCTCATTCCAGCAAAAGCAAAGTATCAAAGGAATCATTCGCAACACTTTTAGAAAAATTTGATCTTTACGAAGCAGATATCAACGAGATCATCGGAAACGAACATAAAATGTTATGCAAAGAGCTAAGCATCACTCCTTGTTCCGAATCTGATTTACTTAAATTCTACCATTTGCTTAAGTAATTGAATGTTAAAAAATATAGTAAACCGATTTTATATTGTTTATCTTTACAGATCCGAGTTTAATTTGCTGTTTTATGGTTATGGATCGAAACGGCAAATATTGAAACAATTTGCCGATCAACAACTCAAGTCAAAGTATCACTATGTGGTCATTCACGGATACATGGAAACAATTAAATTACGAGATGCAAGTGTAGACATTTATTAATAGAAAGTTGATTTGACATTGTTTTTTATTAGGTGATTACTATTATGAACAAATCAATTGGAAATGATCACGATTCCTTGGTTACCAATGAAACGGAACTGATTGATCTCATGAAAGATTACTTCAACAGTAAAGATCTTTATCTGCTGATCCACTCAATTGACGTTCTTTATACGAAAAATGTGAAAATCAGAAATTTTCTTTACAACCTTTTTTCTTCGGTTTCTAATGTTCGGATTTTAGCTACTGTTGACCATATAAACTCTCCACTTTTGTGGTCACTTACTGAAGCTAGTACTTATCGTTGGCTGTGGTTCGATATGACCACTTTTGAACCATATCTCATCGAACGCAAATATTCATCTAGCCAATCATCTATCTTCTCAACTGGTTCAAAATCATGGAAACAGTCCACCAATTTGTTAGCAGTGAAACAAGTGTACAATTCTGTGAACAGCAATGCTCAGAAGATATTCCTCACTATACTTAAGTTGTACTTAGAATCGACGGTCCGAAATTCAACTTTTGCATTCTTTTCCCTTTACCTAACATGCCGAGAAGAGTTTCTTGTTAACTCTGAAGTTACTCTCAGGGAACATTTGGCTGAATTTAAATATCACAATTTAATAAAATTAACCAAGGCCTCTGATGGTGCTGAGTCAATTCAAGTCACCATCGATAAGAATACTGTAAAGCGATTTATGGAAGCGATCGAAGAGAATGAAGAATGAAGTCATTGTTTTGCCCAAGTTTATTTAACTGTATTTGCCAATTACTAATTGGTCAATAAGAAACATTATTTCTTCAAACTATTGTCGGACTTATTAAATTTGTTGTTGTCATTTGACTTCTCTTTCATTCTAATTTTGAGAGTTTCAACGCTTGTTTTTTGCTTAAACACTTTCATGTTCGAGGAAGAAGACTTTGGTGAACTTTGTATTAAGCGTTGAAATGACCCAGTCGGACTAGAGCTAATTGATGATCGAAGTATCACTTTACTGCTGTCGTTCAATGATTTGATCTTCGATGTAATCATTTCTTCGATTTGCCTGGAGATTTTGCTGCTTTTCACTGAATGCTTTGAACTCGAATTTGAGCTAGTCTTCATAATTCTGAGCAAAGAGCGATTTGCATTTTGGTTTTTGCTAGACGGATTGTGGCTGACTGGGATATTTGTTTCTTTGTTCTTACTGGTCGATTTATTTGAGCTCAAAATGGAAGGTCTAGGCGAAAATTTTGATTTTTCTTTTTGATGTGCCAACTTTGAGATAATGTTCTGTAGATTCGCGTTTTCAATGCGAGCTCTCAAGGAAGAACTGGAAGTTAAGTTGGTTGACAATGATGACGATGATCGAGATGAATTTCCAGTCAAGCCTAAGACTGATTTAGACGATTGAAGGTTAGTTCTTGAATGGTTCTTTGGCATAGTCTTCATTGATTGATTGTTAACACTTTTGAGAGGATCCAGTCGATTGTCTTTGAATTTATATAAACTTAATAAGTTCACAACTTTCGATTTTATCACTATAGTGTATGTATATTGGAATTAATGTGTTGTCACAAAAATAAATAAATAAAACATAGCCACTTACATTGACTGAACACTTTTGATTTAATGCCTTTGTAGTGATTTGAAGATCTAATCTTTCTAAGTTCCATTTCGGTATCTTTGAACACAGAATTTGACAGTCTTTTGACTTTGTTAGTTTTAGAAGCTCTAATCACACGGTGATTCACACCGATTGCAATTGCACTTTCCCTCAGTTGTTCCTTTTTAGCGCTTTGAAGGGACATCCGATTAGAGAGCCTAAGGTCAGAGTCATCGTTGGCCATCTCTTCGTTCGGTAAAGTGCTATTAATTGAACTCACTTGTCTCAAGATGACATTACTCAAATTGCAACTTTGATTAGAAGTTAAAGTCACCAGTTGACCCTTGTCAATGAGCGCGTCTACAATTGGCTTAAGAAATTCAGAAGAAGACGATACTTCTTGCCCTGTGCCGAATGCGACAAAGTCCACATTGACGTTCGCTTTTTGGAAATAATGACCAAGAGCCACACGATCGACTCCTTTAATGCAATCCTTCCATAATGGCGAACCAATGAAGACCACAACACGTTGAGCATGATGCCTATTTTTCTGGTGCTTGAACACAAATTGCGCAATTCGGAGAGTGGTCCAAGGGTCAATAGTGCCACCGATACGGATCGAGTATAGCTTCTTCTGCAAAATGACTTGCTGACTGCACAAGGGCACAAGCACTTCAGGTCGAAAGCCTGCCATGGTCAACAAAGCTACCTTATTCTGAGGATTGCCTCGAAGATTGTTTGTAAGTATTGTGTTGACGACTTCGAGTTGTGCCCCAAGTCGGTTCGGAATAAAATCTTCATTGCGAGCGAACTCGCTGTTGTCGATGCTGAAAGTGATAACTGAAATGTTAGCAGAGGACAATCACAATAATAAACAGACCATATGATGGTGTTTTGGACCGACATGCAGCCACTACGTAGTACTCTGTAAAGAGTCGCTCAACTGGCTCAAGCAGTTAACCAATTGAACGTTCTAGTTATAACTCAAGTGAAATATAACTTTGCGGCAATTATCGATTCGATTGGTGCAATCTAATTAAAATTGTTCCAAAGTGCAATTAGATCAAACAATCAATTGGGGTAGTTATTAGCGAAAAGAGAACTCATCTTGTCCGTGTAACTCTTTTTGCTCGCCATATCTAACAATTAGTAATGCAACAAGAAAGCAATTTCCATCCAAATTAAATTGAAAGTGATCTTCGCACAATTAATTATCTCGAGTAATGAGAGCATCTTTGAGGGCCACTTTGTTGTTCGAATGACATAGCCAAGCGGAATAGCGAATTTGTGTGCCGCACTGCTGGCATGAAGCATCTGTACGCTCTCTGATTGGTGGAAGCCGAGTTGGGTTAGTTCTGTTGGTACCACGGTATTACTTAGTGAGCTGGGGCGGGACCAGGGGTGACGTAGCCATTCGGATGCACTTGCTCTGACACCGAGCACGGCACTTGTCACCGTGGTGCACTGGCGGCTCGGTTGGCACAAATTGAAATTAAATTAAGCCTCCCGATTTGTGTGCCGAAATTGCCTTGCCGCCTTGCCTGCGCTGTCAATCGCTTGTCTGGTAACAGATTGCACTTATGAGATGCACTGCCTGGTCAGAAAGCTGCTCACTCGGTCTGTACTTTTTGCCACTGAAAGGGCCAACAATTACGCGGTGATTATTACGAGCAGTGTGGATTGTGCCAAAGACTGACATCTCACTCGACTGCTGGCCTAACTTGACACCATACCAAATGGCCCAATGCTGCTTTAACAATTGTGCTATAGTTCATGAAGTGTAGACCAGTGTTCTTCGGAACGGAATACCGCGGTACAGCCTTGTTGGTGTCAATGACTAGACGCGTCCATGAGGTGTCCGAGATAATGCTCCCAAATTGCTCTGTGCAATAAACAATAAATAATTGTTTGCATAGATGGTCGATAAGTCCGTAATGCTTTACTGCAAACAATTCTCATAATCGCCAAATCGTGAATTCATAAATCTTTGTCTCTGTTTAGTTGGCATTACCGTCTGAATCTGAAAGTATCATAATCGCTGCTCAATTAATGCATTGCTCTTTGCAAATAGGCACTGATTAGCATTCAAATATATTCAAGCGAATTACATCGGCACAGAAATCATTTGGCACAGAAGTCAAAGCAATTACGACTGAGGCAATTGGAGCTGATTGAGAATTGCAAATGTGCACTTGCACAATTGATTGCAATATCGTCTGTGGTTGGTTTGCTTCCGAATCGATGTAGAACGCCTTTAGGCGTCTGCTATTGCGATCGCATTCCTGCCTCCTTGGGCAATCAAAGAACCTCCTCCACTGCTACCAGTGGCTAGTGGTGCCAGTGGTGCACTTGTTTGGTGTTCCAATTGGAACAAGTGCAAATGCTGGCTGTGAGTGTGAGTGCGTGTAACGATGATCCACGGATAATGATGATGATGCCAATCGGGAGTGAATGATGATGAAGCGGCCAAGGCAGACCATATATTGGCCCGTTCAATCGGCCATTGGACACATTCGGGCACGGGCAACATCTGTTTGTGGACAGTGATGCGTGATCACTCGGTGCGATTGGTCGCCACCAAGTTCTGTGCCATCGGGCCCACTGTGACGGCTTGCAAAGTGCTCGGTGACCATCTTGTGCACATCTTGTGTCCACATTGAGTGATTTAAAACAAATTTACCAACGGCCACTGTGCCGCTTGGCCCCAAAAAAACACTCAACCCTCGGCAGTAATTATTAGTGTTGGCGGACACGAACACTTGTGCCACGGACAAACCTGACGCCCGATCGTGTGCACTGATTAGCTCCGATTGGTATACCACCGAGCCAGATGCCGTGCTGAATCAATCACTCGTGAAGTATCACATCGATTGTGGCCAGCAGTGATCACCACCGGGCAAACTTTGCTCGTGACCGTGTCAACTCACCGATGCATCCACTGCAAATAGCCAATCCATTGGCTGTCCATTGCATTCTCAAGACAACTCAATTGCAATTCAAATCGAAGCTCTGGCTCAGTGCATTAACCAGACAAGCTGTTTCCCAAGACGCACTAATGACCGTTTAATGTGACACTTGGACCATGTGATCACGCCGTTCCAATCAATCTGTGACACACCGGTGACTTGTGTGCTGCGTGCTCGAGTACAGTGAGCAATCTTTCCGAATCTGTCACATTGTTACTGTGTCTGTATGTTTAATGCATCAAAGCATTCCCAACAATTTATGAAAATGGCACCAGTTGAACCAACAAGGCGTGATGACTCCACATGCCCCAATGCTAAGACGTCATGTAAAACTACACCTAATACTACGCAGTCAACCTCGTCAAAAAGTCTTAAACTAGCTTCAGTAAAGTCGCAAAACTCGAACAACCCAACGACTTTACCCAATAGATATTTTCCCAGCACTACTCCAAACGGTCAATCAGTAGTCGGTAAATTGTACAAAAAGGATCAATCATTCGATAAAGTATCAAAGAAACCAAATCCACATGAGAACGAGGCAAAGTCTGCTCTCTACTTGACTAATTCTTACCCAAGCGATTTATCCCTTCTCAATTGTTCAAAACTTGTTAAGCCACCTTCTGTCAAAGAGGGGAAACGCAAGTCTAATTGTGAGTCTACAGTGGCCAAAGGGAAACCAAATAAAACGAGCAATCGTTTCGGTAACAATTTTAGCACTGGTCCGTCCTCATTCTCTCCATATGACCTGGCGAGCATCTACAACTTCGGTCCTCGCAATTACCCGCAACAAACAAGTAACTACCCGAGTCATCGGTCGGGCAGCAGTCACAACTCATTTCCGTACCCGTTCGGACCTAACTGTGGCTATTACCCAGGTCCGACTTCGTCGTGTTCCTCCTCGGGCCCACAGCCCTCTAATTTAGACACTTTACTGGACAATTGTCACAACTGGAGCAACTCGTCACGTGGAGTGTCTCCTTTTGTTGGCTCGTCACAGCCGTCGACCGTCAATGCGTCAATAGCCTCGGTATCCACCTCCTCGGCATGCAATCACCACGAGTCAGTGGCCACTCCTTCCACACACTCCTCAGACCTATTTGGATCGGCTGCAGCCGCGGCTGCTGTGGTCGTCGCCAGCAGTAATCCTCATCTGGCACTGTTTCACAGTGTGGCAGCAACTGATCAAGCTAATCATCATCTCGCACAATTGGCAGGCTGCAGTGGCGGCAAAGCTGTGTCACACTTCAACAAGTCGGTCATCAAGTCCAGTGCATACCCCCAAGGTTCGAAGCAGTGTCGTAAAACAGTGAGTCTTTCGCCAGTGACACATCACCAGGCACACCTTCACTCCTGGTCTCATCCTTACCCGTCACCTAACATGACCGTACAACGAATCGTATCACCAACTGGTGCTCCACGCAATGCCACTCCCAGCATGCTTGCGTCAAGTCCACCAACTTCCAGTTATCTCTCCTCAAACCAGTCCAATGGAGACTTTACCATCTTATCCTCAGCAAGCAATTCACTTCCTGTTAGTCACTATGGTGGCGCAGCTCCCAAGAACACAAACTCCACTCCGGGCCCCAAACCGAAATCGAAGCCTCGTCGTCGTGTGGCCACTTTTGCACAACGTCGAGCAGCGAATATTAGAGAACGTCGTCGTATGTTTAATCTTAACTCAGCTTTCGATAAACTTCGAAAAAAGGTGCCCACTTTTGCCTACGAGAAACGCTTGTCTCGGATCGAGACCCTTCGACTGGCAATCATGTACATTAGCTTCATGAGCGAGCTTACAGGAGACAAGGCTTTAGTGTCCGCATCGTCCTCACTGAGCAAGTCCTCGCCGCTCAGTTCATCAAGCAGTAGCATCAGCAGCAGTGCATCGGAAGACAGTCCAAAAAAGTATGGTCATGCAAGCGAAATGTCAGAGAACGACCAACTGACCGGTCAGTCGAGCGATCCATGTGGTCTTTTGTCGACTTCTTCGCCTGTGTCCTCGTCGGCTTCGCCATCGTACCAGTTGTCGGAGAACTTATATCCCCCGAACTCGTCCACGCCGTACCATCACCACCAGTCGTACCTCGATCGGTACCACAGTTCATTCGCGGCCTGGTCAGCAGAACACTACGGAGCATCGGCAGTGGCTGCCGCCGCCGCGGCTGCTCATTTTAGTTCTTCATCCTGTTCAAGCGAGGTTGGTAACAGTTTCGGCAGTCACCACCACCACACGGTAAGCAACTGCTCGTCATTCTCACCTGCCATTCCTCGATATTAATCGAATCGACTTCACACATCTCCTTCTTCACACTTCCACATAAGTGACACCTCTAGTCAGTCCAGTCCAGTCACACCACATCATCTTTAATCCCACTAATCCAGTGACTAACATTGACTTTATGCGTGATATCTTAATACAACCATTCATATTTTCTGTTTATTATATCTATTTATAATGTAACTCAATCAAAGCAATTAATAAACAATTTATAGACAAACCAACATTGTATACATTTGAGTCACAAAATGATTCACGTCCCTCGACCAACGGAAAGAGATCCATGAGTTGCAAGTTGCAACTGTTATGGCGCCCAGTTTATAGCTTCAAATGTACCAGTGCCAGCTGACAAACAAGCGACGCCTTGTCCCCAGCTCACAGCTAGCCGAACAACTGACTATATACATAGACGGATGCAGAATGTGCATTTCGATATATTCAGTTGGCAATTCTATTCCTTTTAGCCTTCAATTAATAATATCCATTCATATTGCTGCACTGAACAAACATTCAACACAATAGCAAAGGTCACTTGGTCCCCTAGCAATGCCTCTCGTTCGAAGGTATAGTAAGGCGCAGCTTATGTCAACAGATTGCGAGCACCGAGTTGACGTTCTCCAAATGGAGTTCAATCACGCACAGAAATCGCATCCCGAAATGTTTCATTCAAAATCATCACGAGTTTAAACTACTTACTGAACGATAGCCCACTTGGCCTAATTGTGCACAATCCCGATTTAATGCTTAATTTGACTTTGCTTTGACTTGCCAAACTGTATGCCAACTTTGGAGAATAATTCGGCCCATCCCAATAGAAGTTGTCAAATGCTTTGTTTCATTGAAGACAATCTTGGTCAAACAGCGAGTCGGTATTTAGTATTTGTAGACAAAGATATAAAATTAAATAAGTCGTAAATCTTGACAGAGTAGTCCTAACTAAATCACCTTGAAATGAATCATTTGTTTGCCGTGGCCAAACCACAACTGAAGAGTCTGCCTTTGATCGGTTCTCGACGAGCAATTAAATTTATGTCTGTTTACTTTTAAAGTCATTTCAATTTCAATTGTGCCAATTGCATTTAATGTTGATTCATAAATCAGCCAAAATGCACACACAAATGTTTGAACTCGGCGTTGCAGATACGAATCATGTGATTTTCAATCTACAAATGGTAAAATTCAATTTAAATTTTGAATAAAGTTAAAATCATAATAAATGCTTACTTTAATTTTGATTTGTCTCACAGAGTTTTCAATTTAAGTACCAAATGTCTCATAGGGGAACGAACCAAGCAAAATCTGAAAATATAGAAATTAGCCTAAAGTACAACTTGATTGGGACAAAACATTAAAATCAATCAAACCACTTTTCCCTGCTATAGCACAAAATCTTTTCAACAAATATTTCGACAACGCAAACGTACAGCTACTCAAATGGCTTGTGGAACATTGGAAAACTGTCTAAAACGGCAACACTTTTGGTTAGTATTTGTTATACTAAGCCAACATACACTGCAAACAGTAATTAATAATACCGATAACAAACAGTGCGTTCAATGGGAAATTGTTGATATCTAATTGGCAGACCAAAACACGAACGTACAAGTCCCTAAATCAAACAAAATAGCACTAAATTCGTTAGATCGATCAATCTTTCCTATTAATAACCTCCAAATGAGATTTGATCCGCGACACCTAGCTTCAAAACACATGTTCGCGTTTGTGAGCAAACTACACAAGCTTCACTTTACTAGTTTGCAATTTCAAAGAACAAAAATGAAGACATTTAGACAAATTTACTTTACAGGCGCGAACAAGCCAAATTGAAAAGCATGCCTAATTGATTGGGCTTGCCTTTTTACGGACCAATAGACATAGCCGACGAGTTATCTTTCCAGTTCATTTTTTACCGTCTGCTGCAGTCGAGGTCCTAGCCATTCAGTGGTAGAGGAGACATCTGCAATAGAATAGCGAATGCATTGCAAAATGCATAAATCACCAAGCAATTTGAATTCAATTAAAAGTGCCAAATTAACTTGTGTATGACCTGGTGAATTCAGTTATAAATTTGGTTCTTTGGAAACAGCAAAAAGCGAGACAAATTAGCAATGACTATATGTACGGTAGAACATAATAGAGGCATTAGATGGACTTTAAAATGAACTCATAAAGAGCGATTATTTAAGGCCCGATCATGATTAGATGCTCATTTGGCGGTAATAAAGTCGTCAAGCAGAGCGCACCAATGAAAGAACATCAAACTCATCGCAATGTGACGAATTGCTGCTGCCGCTAGTTTGAGTTCGAATACAACAGATCGCGTTAACTGGAATCGGATTAATCGCGAGCTGTAATAATGCAACAATTCGAGCCAAACAGTCAAAGTGAGACGGCTTAATCGGCGATCACCCCCAAGACCTAGGGCAAATGTGCTACCCGACATAACGAGGCAGTCAGCTGTGAGTTAGTCACCTTTTGACATCGGAAGTTGACTGAAAAGCAGCGTCAAAGAGCCATTATGTTCAATGCAGATTTGTTGTTCGCCAGTTAATCCCTAGACAAGGGACCAGAGAGCAGAGAGTAGGACCTTTAACCATAGGCATAATACGATGGCAGGTGTACCACTGGACCAAAAGTCAAATGAAAATCTAGAGCCAAAACCAAAATCCAAACCAGAAATCGATCGATCACGTTCGAAATATAAAGCACATAATAAACTGCAAGAAAACTTGATTAAAACTAAATTAATTATCCTTAATAATATTACCTCAAACTTTGAATTCTAGCGTTGATTCGTCAAATTCAATGGCTGAGCAATTTCATTTAGGCCCATAAGTTGTGGGACAACCATTTCAAGTTGTAGTTGACAGTAAACCATTCGGAGCGTATAATTGACGTGAGGCTTGACTATGCGGATTTGTGTGCGAATTGTTGATTTGTTGTTGACAGATGACATTTGCATTGAACACTTGCATGGTGGTGGCAGTGATCAGTGATCCCTGGCATAAATGCAAATGATATTATTACTGTGCGACACCGAAAACGTCAACTCAAACGCAATACAAAAGACATTTTTGATTCAATTGCCAGTTGAGCACACAAATTAGCCACTCAATTTCGAGACATCAACGACAATTTGAAATTGTTACTTTCACATCAATATATAATTTCACTAGAGATTCTGATCGAATTGAATCATTAGTTGATTACCTAAATTCACTCGATGGCACTCAACAAACGATTATCTGATTCGATAAACCACAAAGTGTGACAATGACAATCCTGTACGGGTGGCCTGCACGTGACTTCAAGTAGTGACAGTTGTCAGCTATTTGAGGCTTGAATTAGCAGCCGAATCGGATGTGTTTGTCTTGTTTTAGTCACATGCAACAGAACATTAAAACTTGCAGTCAATGTATTTAGAAAATAATTGGAATGCGCTTTTGGTCTATTTGAAGTTTAATTCGTGCGCCACTGATGGCACGTGTCTTTATTGATTTACGCTTTGTATTTGATCAGTTAACTCACTCCAATTTGCTCCAATTTTCTTATGAGAAACGTTCTTTACAGGAATTTCCCAAATGTACCAAATGTTACTTTCGCAAATGAATTATTTATCGTTCTGTGGGAAATCTTTTCTGCTTAGATCAAATTCGGTTTGACATACAACAAAGCGAAACTATAACGATTGGATCGATTCCATCTTGCTGTTGGGGAAGTTGTTTGTTATTGTTTGCAAGTCTGGCCATTTCTGAACAGAACTAGTGTTGACGGTAAGTATGAAATATGACAAATTTGCTGACCATTGATCGTAATTGATTTTACTTGTGATTAACAGTTCTTGTTGTGTCCACTCGTGTTGTGCTCTCCGAAAGTGTGCCACCAATTGTGCCACCCACAACTGCATTGGGCACTGTTTTTTACTGTGCACGTCCACTTTGCCACTCATTGTGCCAAATTGCGCCGAAAACATCACTTGACTTGATGATGATCGAAGACTGCTTTCGTGGTGTTGGTGGCGGTGTCACAATGGCCTTATTGTTGGCAGAACGATCCTCTCTCCAGTTATGTATTTGCACTCATAACTAAGGCACCTTTTGACTGTCAATTGTTTGGTCAATTGAGACAAACACGTTGGCCGCAGGTCAATTGAACGCTCTCTCGTTGCTCTCGTCCGGCTGCCCTCTTTGTCCGAACAATGGTCTTAACGCAGTGAAAAGGTCAGCCAGTGAGGCCATTGCGAATATCCTTGCACAGACAACTTTGACACTCGCGTAATTGAGCACGTCTATTTGATCTGCATTGATTGTCACTTACGGTAGTGGACCTCGCTGGTCAACTCAATTAGGTAATACATCATCGAAATTTGGACAGAGTCAAGACAAGTTGTTGCCAAAGTCCATGGCCACTGAATTATGAGTGATGGAAAGCAAACAAATACAGTGTAGATTGCTCATTGTTTGGTAACATTTGCAGAACCAGATCGGTCCCAATTAGTCAAATATTGCATTCGCGAAACGGTTTATTATTCAAGAATGATGTCAACTCAATAGCCAGCCAACTTTCTCTCTCTTTGGTCATCCGAGTCGATTTGGTTCTCTGGTTTTGCCTTGATTATCGCTTCTTCTGTGCTCAGCAACTGATCAAACAATCGCTTGATGACCGGGAATTGTTCGATGGCGACATGGTAGCGAAGCGCATTATAAACTTGTGGCACCAGGCAAATGTCGGCTAAAGAAAATTGGTCGCCCACAGTGTATTTGCCCGACCAACCTTGCAAAATCTTTTCCAATTGTCCGAACTTAGTCGAAATCCAATACTGATTCCACTCAAGTGCCTTTTCTTTCCCAGCACCAGCAAACTCGGCTGCTTTGTTCATTGGCCCTAAGTTCTGCAATGGCTGAATGCCACTGACAATCATCTCTACAATGGTGACCACTTTGGCCCGGTGAATTGGGTCTTTCGGATAGACCGACGGTTCGGGATGAGTCTGCTCCAAATAATCGATCAGTGCAAGCGACTCGAACAGAGTCTCATAACCACCATCTTGAGTTGGAACCAACAAAGTGGGGACCATTCCGGCTGGATTTATCTTTTTGAATTCTTCTTTATGCTGCTCTCCGGTGTAAAGCGAAATTGGTCTATATTCAAAGGGAATATTTTTGTATTCGAGCACAGAACGGACTCGCCATGAACATGAGCTACGCCAATAACTGTACAAAATCAATTTATTGGATGACATTTTTAGAAAGATTTAAAAGTCACGAATGTTTGCAAAATACTGTCACAGTGATGAACTTGAATACACACGCACAGGCCAAAATGTCTTCTTCGGCGAAATGGTATTGAGTGGCCTGTGTCTCACTATTTATAGATTAGCAAATGAAGATGATGATGCTGCGTGAGCAAAGCTCGAGATGTCATCGAAGATATAAACAAACGTAGCGCAACGTTAGCCAATGTGAGCACACAAACAAGTTATACACCAAGTGATGCTGCCACCCAATTAGTGTTCCAAGGACAAATGATAGTATTCCCTATCGCAGTTCTGACTAGCCACCAGATAGACGGCTTCTATTTCAATCGCTTTTGTAATATTGTGATAGCTTGCAAAAGAACATTTCGTAGTTTCGATTCAAATTACATTCAAATTACGATAGGCGAATTACGATAACATTCTTTCAATTCAAGTCTTAGAAATGTCTCTTGGGCTGAGTCTTGGCTGTTCTCTTCATAGGAGAACAGCATAGAAAACACATTGAAATGGATGATAAGACCAATAGACAAATAAAATGTCATAAAACCTAGTTGAATTGAAATTGTGCTTGAGTGCCATATATGATATATCTTATGGCCAATATGGCATTAGTGGATTTTAGTGAAATAGCATTGCCATGTCTCAGTGGCGCCACACTGTGTTATTTGAAATTACTATTATGCTTGTAAAATTTCCGGAAAGGTTTCGACAAGTTTCTCATGTCTGTTTACGATTCACAATACGTTGTGTGCACTCGCGCCTAAATATAATTTGTGGCTATTCGCTTGTCGCTTGCCTCATCTTTAATTATTAACCTCAAGTAGCTAACACCGCTTAATCATGGCTACCGATGAAGTGGCTCCTTCAATTGATATTCCTAACGAGAATGGCTTTGTTGGGTTTTTCAAGAAAATGCCTAAAAGTAGTACCGAAGTGGTTCGCATGTTCAATCGTGGCGATTTTTATACAGTGCATGGCGATAACGCGGTCATGGTGGCGAATAATTTTCTTAACACCAGTCAGGCATTGAAGAATATTGGTCCAGAGAATAATCGACTTTCCTCGGTGGCGATCAGTCAGAATAGATATGAATCATTTCTTCGCTTCTTGTTGGTGGACAACAGTTACCGATTGGAGATATACTCGAAGCCAAGTGGCAAAAATAAATCCGACAACAATTGGTTTCTCGACATAAAGGCGTCTCCCGGTTGTTTGGGTCCCTTGGAGGAAATTTTATACGGTTTCAATATTCCCATCACGTTGAATCAAAACGCAGCCTCCCTTTATCTCGACTCAGAAAATAATGTCCACTTTGCTGCCGTCAATGTCATCGATTGTACCATCTACCTGGGCTCTTTCACTGATAATGCGTCATACACTTTGTTGGAAAGTCTTATTGTTCGGCTCAACCCAAAAGAGTGTTTACTACCTAAAGATATGTCCAAGGACCGAATCAAAACTATGTTACTCAAAAACAACATTTTATCTAACGATTACTTGCCAAGCAAAGACTCATTGGATAATCTTGAAACAGTACTAGCCAAATTGGTAAAAGATGACTACAAATCAGCTTTATCACGAATTGTTTCTGGGTCTCGTCAATCATTGATTGCTTTTAATGCTCTTCTCGATTACCTCAATCTACTTAACGATCGATTTTGTTATTCCAACTATCATCTCAAAGAAATCGAACCTGAGACATTCGTACGTCTTGATCTCTCGTCGATCTCCAATTTGCACCTTTTTCCAAAAAATAATGAAAACAAAGCCATTCATAGTCTTTACCAAGTGTTGAACTACTGCAAATCGGCTTCTGGCCGTAAACTGTTGAACACTTTTATTCGTCAGCCACTGACCAATTTGTTTCAAATTGAGCAACGTTTAGATAATGTCGAATTCTTCCGTGATAACTTGGTAACCACATCGTCTCTTTATGACCATTTCTTACCAAAAATTCCTGACATAACGAAGATTTACAAAAAGTTCACAAATGGTCGTTGTAAGCTAATTGATGTCTACCAAGTCTATTTGATTGTTGATCAGCTACCTCTAATGCTAAACACTTTTGACCCTTCTGCTTTGTCGTCTTCAGTTAAAACAACAATTTATGACAAAATTAAAGAAGTGCACGACGAACTAAAACCATTCAAAACTTTGGTACATGAATCTCTTGATTTTGATCATTTCAATGAATCTCGTGAATTGTGGATTGACTCTTCTGTTAGTGAAGATCTTGGCGAAATTAAAGCAGAATTAGACAAACTTCACAATTTGGCAAATCAAGAATTGGATAGTGTGCGCCGAGACTTGAATAAAAATTTTCAAATCGAAAAGGACAAGGTCAAGATGGAAATTGATAAATTTGGCTTCTTCTTTCGAGTGACCAAACAGTATGCATCATGTATATTTCGAAGCAAACAATACCAAGAAGTACATTCTGGTAAGGTGAAAGACTCTCGTTTCCTAAGCAGAGGCATTAACTCTGTCAACAGCCAATTTGTTGAATATTCTGAAGAGTATAACAAATTGCAGCAAAAATTTATCGAGAAATTCATTGACCAGACTCGCCAATACATGGAATCGATTCTCAAGTTGGAGAACGTTCTTGCCTTTACAGATGTAATGGTCTCTTTTTGCAAGGCATCTCAAAAAACAATTCAACACTATTGCCGTCCTAAAATGTTCTCCAAAGGATCAGGAAAGATTGTTCTCAAACAGTTTAGACACCCGATAATTGAGATTTTAAAAGACATGAACTTTGTTGCCAACGACGTAAACTTTGACCAGTTTAAATTCTACGTTATTACTGGCCCAAACATGGGTGGAAAATCAACATTTATTCGTTCTGTGGCACTTTGTGTGTTGATGGCCCAAATTGGAAGCTTTGTGCCTTGTGAGGAAGCAGAAATATCAATTGTTGACGCGATCTATACTCGAATCAGCGCAAATGACAATCCTACATTGGGTCTGTCAACATTCATGGCCGAAATGGTTGAAGCATCAGCGATTATTCGATCTGCCACTGCTGACTCTTTGATTGTGATTGACGAGTTGGGACGCTCTACCGGTATCTTTGATGGCTTTGGCATTGCCCAAGGAATTAGTGAGTATTTGGCCAATACAACCAAAGCATACGCGTTATTTGCGACACACTTCCACCACTTAGCTCTTGGAATAGATACGGTGGGTCGTCTGGCTATGAAGACTTCTTTTGAGGATGGAGTTTTTGTCAACCACTATCAAGCTGAACAAGGCACTTCGGAAAATTCTTTCGGAATTGAGTTAGCTAAGCGGGCAAACATGCCAGAACAGATAGTGGTCAATGCAGCTGAAAAATTGAATCAAATGCAGAAGACACTTGGCGATGCTACTTATTATGAACGAGTGATTGACATATTGCAGAGCAAACTTGAAGATAAACCCTCATTTAAGGAGAATAACGACGAACAGTCACGCCAACAGTTTCTTAAGAAGCAGATCCGACAGAAATTGTTGGATGTTGACTGGAGTCAGTATTGAATATGTCATATGATCTCCACTTTATTTCATTTGTTTTTATTCATTATTTCCCAAATATGATTTCTTAATAAACTAATTGACAATTAAGAGTTGTGTTTATTTCTTAACGTATTAAGAATCAAATTAAATTGAACATTGTCGAATTGTATGTTTACAGTTATTACAAAAAACTCTCACTATCGAAAGTAGTAATTCGATAGTATCGTTTATCGGTCATCACTTCTGCCGCACACGTTGTTGTCGCTGTCTTCCTTTTCCCCTGCCTTTTCGTTGGCTCGCTCGTGTATTTCTCTCTTCTGTGCTTGTTTTGATTTGTTTCTCACGTAAGTTTTTAAATTTTATCAAATTGAATTGTAATATTCCTTGAATATAATCGTTAATTTGCTTAGGTCATTATGGCACAAACCCGTTACGAGACTGTTCAGGGTCTGAACAAAGGCCACAAAGTGACCAAAAACGATGGCTACCAAATTAGACCAGTTACCAAGAAAGGAGTAAGTTATAATCTTATATTGTCTTTATAATTTAACGTGTGTTTGTATTTTTTTATAGCGTTTAACAAAGCATAACAAATTTATCCGCAGTATTGTGCGTGAAATTGCTGGTTTTGCTCCATACGAACGTCGTACCATGGAGTTGTTGCGTGTGTCCAAGGATAAGCGTGCTCTCAAATTCTTGAAGAAGCGTCTTGGAACTCACCTTCGTGGCAAGAGGAAGCGTGATGAACTTTCCAACGTCATCGTTCAACAACGTAAAGCTGCTGCTGCCTCTGCAAAGTAAATTGAATGTGTCTGGTATTTTTTCAATTTTGACAAAATAAAACCTTTCCATCGTCACGCGGATTTTTTTATTCTACAAGAAATGTTTTACATTTTACATGCGCTAAATTGATTTTTATGTTTATTGAAATACTTGAAAGGCGTTGAATTGTTTGTCTTCACTCTTGCTTTTAATCAATTTTTCTCGTGACATTTTTAAGATAGAATGTATGCGTTCTGCCAAAAATTGTGTGGAAAACATCCATCTTATCATTACACTAATTACGTCCATCAGGGTATGGCCCCAATAACCAGTGGAAAGAAAACTATCTTTATACTTTATCATTTCTAATGCACTCTGGACATAGTCCTTAGCCGAGGGCAACAGAAAATTTGTGGACATGCTATGTGCCATCTTGGTAGATACAAACGCAGGGATCAAAGTTACCACGGTAATTCCTTTCGATTGGTATTCAGTGGCCAGACATTGAGACAGTTGAGTAACGTATGCCTATATTGAAAGTATTGTTTTGTTTTGTTATTTATAAGTTTTTTCATAGAATATTACCTTGGTTGCTGAATATGTAGCCAACATTGGAACTACTTGACTGCTTGCCTGCGACGAAATATTGATAATTAAACCCTGGCCTTTGTTAATCATCGAGGGCAACACTAATTCAGTCATACGAGTTGTACCAATGACGTTTACGTTGATTATGCTATGATTCAATTTTGGATTTGATTCATATTCGACCCCAAGGAAATTATCGGGATAATCCAGCGACATTCCCACATTGTTGACTAACACAAATATATCATTTACCGCAGTGTTGAGAAACTTTTCTATTTCATCGTAAATGTCTAAACTAGCAAAGTTCCGTGCAAGTGTACGGATTTGAATTTTCGGCTTATTGCACTGAAAAAGATCTTCAAATATTTTTCGTTTGGTCAATTCGAGTCTTTGTTGATTTCGACTGATCAGCATCAAGTTGTAACCTTTGTGGGCAAGTTGGCATGCAAATTCGTAACCGATTCCATCAGTGGAGCCTGTTACCACTGCCCACTGGTTACCTGTCATCCAAACAAATGGCTTAAGGCGATACACTCGGTACAGGTGATATATTGCTTTTATAGTCAAGAATAGAGTGACGATGACTCCAATGATGGCGAACATCGTGGCAATTATTGGTCAATTTTATACTTGTAATATTTCTTTCTTTGCACAATCAAAATATCTTCCTAGTATTTCAAGACTTACAATCAAATTTTAAGCCAAAATATTTGAAATTTCTATTGAACACAACTCTATCACTGGTGGCCACTAAATTACAATTTAAGTTTCGTCGTGTTGATGTTTGTTTATGACACAAACTTTGGGCAATTGCACAAATTGTGATGTAAAGAAGTTGATGCTCACTCCCCAAGTATCGTTGCTATGATTGTCACCCAAGGAAACAGATAAACTCGGTTTGATAGCGTCAAACAATTCATTTATTCACTCTTTCCAAGTCACTTTATAGATAATAAAAAACAAATACGAAGTTCTAGGAGTTAGTTCAATTCTTTAAATAGATTTATAGTATTCAGGTTTTGCCATCGTTAAAGTATATTCAGTCATTGTGCTGACCTGTCCTGTGTTTGAACAAACAGGATAATTGTTGATTGTTTCATTCGATTGTGGTTTTCTTTGGTCTTAAAGATAGAAAGAAGGCACTGCATTAATTGCGTATTGTGTATATTTAAAGTAACAATGAAATTTCAAATATTTAATGGATGAATTTTAATTTGCCTTATTGGAACAAATTATATGTAATTTCCATTCACTTAAAGTTTTGCCATTTGATTGCAATTCCGCAAATGGTTGTAACATTGATCCTAATTAAAAAAACTCACTTAAAGTATAATCCCAAACCCGGCTTATGTTGAAGTTAGTTTATTATTTATTCTTCGTGTACTTCAGGTTATATTCGCTTATATCAAATCAATCATTCTATTAACCGAGTTTAATTCGTTTTATCAAAGTAAATATTTGTGAGATTTCGTGTTGCAGTACAACTATATACAACAATAGAACACAGTGAACGGCAATTGAAAATATAGATATACAGATCATCAATGTAACAGATGAAATAGTGGCAAAATGTAGCCAGATGCAAAGCCCCACAAGTCCCTGTGTCATCTATTGAGGTACTTGTTTGAATGGCCGAAATTTGTTTTTAGATTACTAATAATATGAGAACAGCGCTATATATCTATAGCTTTAAAGTAATTCGATCGGTTGATTGGCTTGAACACTGTTCAATGAACAGTTCAAGGCTTGAAGCAATGGCTTGAAGCACGTGGCGACATCTGTCATTTTTTAGCGAATTTAAAACTTAAATAATTGGAAACTAACATGGATTTCGATATTTTTAAAACATGATCGTCATGCGTGATACCAATTATTCAATACTTTAGACAATATTGCTTGGTGAATTTTTGGATATTGCATTTGTTGAATAAATTCATTTGTATGTTTATTTTATATTTTATATTGAATTAATTGGCATATTCTTATCTCTGAACATTGACATGCTAACTTGTGGTTTATTTTGCATTGATTGTACTTCTAGGAGCTTTCTTTTAGAAATAGTTAAAAACCAAAAAATCCATTTTGCTACCAAATGAGTAGAGAATAAAGAAGACATAGCTGAAAGTAATCGATCTAGCAATGAGTGCATCCAATTACCAGTGCAGAACAAACTTTGTCGATATATGATCCGAGCGAGACAACCTCGAACGTATTGCTCAGCAGAGGGCACCATCAGATTAGTGGTCACATTGTGGGCCATCTTGGTTGATACCACTCCGGTGGTGAATGTGGCAAATGTAATGCCCGATGACTCGTTCTCGGCTGCCAGACACTGAGATAGTTGACTGATGTATGCTTTAGTGGCAGAATAGGTGCTCAACATTGGAGTAACGTGCTTGCTCACGAACGATGACATGTTCACCACAAGTCCTCTGCCATTGAGGACCATCGAGGGCAGCACCAATTCTGTCATTCGAGTGGTGCCAATTATATTTACGTTGATCATGTTTGCATTCAGCGATCTCGACTCTTGACCATTGCCAAGAAAGTTATCAGGAATGGGCGACGACATTCCTACGTTGTTAACCAGCACGAATAATTCGTGGCCGCTCGGGTCCAAGAAAGTGTCAATTTCGTCGTAAATGTCCAATCGAGTGAAGTCTGCAGCATGTGTTCGAATTTGGATATTCCTTGAATCTGATTGATCATCAAACAAGTCATCCAGTATTTTTTGTCGAGTTTCTGCCAACTTTTGCTCATTTCGGCTGATCAACATCAAGTTGAATCCTTTGTGGGCCAACTGTCGGGCAAATTCGTAGCCAATTCCGTCAGTGGCACCAGTTACCACTGCCCATTGATTGTCGATGATCCAAACAAATGATTTGCGAGTGAAAACTTGAAACACATGGTACAATGCTTTCACACACAAAAGCACACATACGATCAAGCCAATGATGGAGAACATTTTGGCAGTTGATTCGCCACTGACCGAAATATAAAGTAATTCGGTTCGATATGGTACTGGGTAAAAGGTTATGCATCATCGATTGAGGAATACGTGCATTTGCACATACAAACTGAGCTAGTGCACTAGAACTTGCCCGTACGTTCATATTTGGGTGTTAAAAACTCAACAATACATTAATGAACATTGAGTACAACTACAATGCAATGTCTTCCAACTACAATCAATTGATACGACTCGATCGCTTGAACTCAGTCGTAAGATTTTTCTCGGTATGTGTTGCATGTGCGAAACACCATTTGGCCGAGTGCTCTATTTCAAGGATACAGACAAGATTGTGCTTAGCAAGATGTATATCTGAAGATTACATATAATATAAAGTATAGTAAAGTAACACTTATGCATGAGGCCATTGTATTTGTATTGTGACTTATAGTAACTCACTGACTATGATCATTCGAGTGCTTGCTTCAATCGATTTTGTTATCGAATAGAAAGAACTTTAACTGCTCAAGTTGTCCTGGTTGTTTGCCGGGGTTGTTCTTATAAAACCAAGTTAATTTCGAATCTAGCACTTCTATTCGGTCCATTAGCCAACAGATATATCGAATCTCCATCCTAGGTGTGAACAAGACTGACAAGAAAAGGCCCCAGTAGTGTTGCACGTAGTGTGACCAGTAAAGATGGTCCGAGTCGAAATGGGGTGTATACTTGATTGAGGATAGTGCGATAGAAACAAAGTCCTTGGCACTTGGCACAAATGCGCTTGGGCTTGCCTTGACCATATCCGTGGCCACCCACAAGGGTGACAACGAACAGAAGGTGATATTGCTCGATCGATACTCTTCCGCCAAACATTCGGTCAGTTTCTTGACATAGGACTGCAATAAATGACACATGAGACACTGGACTACAGTTCTAAACTCGCACTTACTTTGGTGGAGGTGTACATTGTCAATTTAGGGCACGGGTACAGAATTGAACCAGAAGACATGTTTATGATGAGGCCTCTTTGTTTGGCCACCATGTCTGGCAAAACAATTTCGGTCATCTTGGTCAGACTAATCAGGTTCACGTTGATAATCGTTTGATTGCGCTTGGCATAGTCACCGCTGAGAAACATTCTAGGCAGATCATAGTTGGTACCTACATTATTGACCAATACAAAAACATCGTTCTTCTTGAGGTCGATGAATTGTTCAACTCGGTCGTAAATGTCCACTCGTGAAAAATCAATGGCCAATGTGCGGATTTGGATGCTTGTCTGTTTAGAACCCTTTAGTTCATCGAATATTTTCTGCTTGGCATTTTCAAGTTCATGTTCGAACAAGCTGATCAACATGAGGTTATATCCCTTGAGGGCCAATTGTCGAGCAAACTCAAATCCCATTCCAGCCCCAGCCCCAGTGACCACCGCCCAGCATTTACCTTCGTTTTTTACCCAGACAAATGGTTTACGATTCCATATTTGAATTAGATGGCACAATATTCTAATGACCAGAAGAATGGCACCCAAAGACAGGATAAGGTTCCACATTTTATATTATGAAAAATGGTGCTTTCGAGTGGCACTTTGCACAGTTTGCACATCACCTTTCTGATTGAACTCATTTCGGAAGGCACTTCACTTATATATAGATCTATAGATTGTGAACTGGGCATCTCTTCACTCTGATCAGTAATTGTTTGTCCGTGTCTACATCACTCGCCCATACAGGTTTGCCTGCGGATCAATTTTCCTAACTGAAACATTGTGCAGTGTGAAAAGTCGTTCGACCGACTATTTTTTGTGTTTATTGCAGGTTGTCTTGAGAGATGTGCCATTAGATACTGTGTAGTAATCCATGGCTGCTTGAGATACTAAGGAGAGATTTAAACTGCTACTAAATATATTTTCCATTTTATATATATATATATATAAACGCGTTTCACATTATTCCTTGCACTTGCACTAATGTACAGTCGGTAACTAGTTCATTCTTTATGTCAAATCGTTTCAATAATTCTTTACGTGATTTGTCAAAAAGCCAATGCATCATGTTGGCGAGAAGTTGTTGCGAGAACAAGCAAACAAACAACGAGCAGCACCGGTCAATCAATGTGTGCACCCAATAGCCGTTGGAGTTCATACTTTGGTGGTATTTGATCTGACTGAGTGCCGACTGTACGTATTGTTCGCTAGAGGGACAGACGAGGTTCGGTTTAAGATTGTGCGACATGGCCGTGGACACCACGATTGGATGGAAGGAAACAAAAGTGATTCCCTTTGAGCTGTATTCAGTGGCAAGACACTCAGATAGTTTGGTGACGAATGCCTGTGAAGTGTGAAATGCTGTCAAATAGAATGAATCACTCATCATTTATATTACCTTGGTTGCTGCATAGGTGGCGAGCATCGGATACACTTTTCTTGCCACCCATGAAGACATATTGATGACTAATCCTCTCTGTTTGTCAATCATCGAGGGCAAAACCAATTCAGCCATTCGAGTAGTGGCAAGCACGTTCACACTTATCATATCTCTATTTGTTTTAACAAAGTTTATCCCATCCCCCAGAAAATAATCAGGAATGGGCAATGCCATTCCTACATTGTTGACCAGAACAAAAATGTCGTTTTGTTTGGCATCAAGGAACTGTTCTACACGTTCGTAAATGTCCATCCGAGTGAAATCAACCGATAAAGTTCGTATTTGAATGTTCTTGATGGCTTGATTTGTGCTCATATCGAGTTCCTTGTTGATTGTGATTTTAGCTTCTTCGAGTTCATTTTCGTACAAACTAATTAACATCAGGTTGTATCCTTTGAGAGCTAACTGTCGTGCAAACTGGAAGCCCATTCCACTGCCAGCTCCAGTCACAACGGCCCAACACTGACCATCGTTGATGATCCATTCGAAGCGTTTTCGAGTAAATAAGCCCATTCGAAGACATAGCACAAGAAGAAACAGAATAATGCCAACACTCCAGCAGATTAAGTTATACATTAAGAAATAAAAATGCTTGGGTTTTAATGAATTTAAATAAAACTAATAATTCAGACAATGAAATGGCATCGCCAATGTCGAGCTCCATCATATTAATATTCAATAGACCGAAAATACTTATCGGCGAAAATTACTATGCCTATGGTATAAAAGTTTGAATCTGGTGCAAAAATTAGAATGGCTTTGTGAATGCACGAAAGTAGTCACACGAGTTTAGTTGGTGTTAATGTCGTCATACTTGGAAACGATATGATTAGATTTATTTTGCAATCAGTTCGACTGTCAAGCAATGGTTCAATTAGCTCAACAAAGCTAACTTTTAAGCAAATTCCACACATTGATTTCCAGTTCTGAATCATTCTGCCTTTCGAGCAAAAGTGATCTATACTTCCGAGAGAACCAAGCCAACAAGTTAGCGACCGAGTGTCGTGTTGCGAGAAGGGAAATTGCATTGAAACTGAGATGAGTCAATTGGTGGGACCAATAGCCAGTTGACTGGAAACTCTGTTTGTACTTAATCGAGGACAGAACATTTCGAACGTACTTTTCGGGTGTAGGCACAAAGGGACTTGGGTTTATATTGTGTGCCATCTTGGTTGACACTCCTGCAGTGTACAAAGTGCAGAAGGTCACTCCGGCCGATTGACACTCCTCCGCAAGACACTCACACAGCTGACCAATGTATGCCTGAAGAAATTAGTGCAATTAGTATGAAACGTGCCAAGCGACAACTCACTTTGGAGGCAGCATGAGCACTCCACATGGGAGCCAAGTGTCGAGCCCAAATGGCAGAAACACTTATCACCAATCCTCGTTTCTTCTTCACCATCGATGGTAGTATCATTTCGATCATCTTGGTGATGGTCACCACGTTGACATTGATCAACTCTTGGTGATGTGTAGGATCTTCGTTGATGAACTCATCCGGAATTGATGGAGCAGCACCGACATTGTTGACCAACACGAAAATTTCATTGTTCTGCACGTCGAGAAACTGTTCGATCTCTTTGTAAATGTCCAATTGAGCAAAATCTGCCACCAAGGTGCGTACTTCAATCTTCACTTGTGTGTCACTCAATCCATTCAGAATGGTTTGTTTTGTTTGTTCTAGCTTTTGTTCATTTCGACTGATCAACATCAAGTGGTAGCCCTTGTGGGCCAACTGTCGGGCAAATTCGAATCCAATTCCATCGGTGGCACCAGTCACCACTGCCCACTGTTTGCCATTGTTCACCCACATGAACGACTTCACATTGCACACCCGACACAGCTCGAACAACAACCTCACCAGTATCAACACCAGACATATTATAAACAAAGTGACCAACATTGCAATATACTCAAA
Source organism: Rhizoglyphus robini (assembly GCA_023373905.1). Classification (NCBI taxonomy): domain Eukaryota; kingdom Metazoa; phylum Arthropoda; class Arachnida; order Sarcoptiformes; family Acaridae; genus Rhizoglyphus; species Rhizoglyphus robini. The sequence continues at coordinate 1,855,866 of JAKIJQ010000001.1, read as the reverse complement.
ACGAACACAACAACAAATTGGCCAATTTCTACTGAAGAGTTATCATGGGGTAAGTTGTTTACCAAATTTGCGTGATCTTGGTGTCGTTAAATTGAGTTTGCTTTGAGTTTAGTAATGATGTCAATATACACGTCCAACTGGCATCTGTTAGCTTTGAGCAACAATCTGCTAATCGTGCTCGTACATGCCAACATGGCAATGTCCAGACTGAATGCACTCATGAGTGCATCAACACTTGACAATGCAATCGAGGGATAAGGCAACTATGTAATGAGGACGCGAGCACACCGTAATGTGATGTCCCTTCTCTGCGCTATGTTCGTTATATCGCTAATTGTCAAGTAATTAGATGCACAGTCAGCCGATATATGAGTTTATATTTACTTTTGTTTATCCTTACAAGTATTTTTATTTTTATTATTTAAAACTCTACATACATTATGTATATTAGTTTGATGTGCATATTTGCATGAATTTCGCACTCATTTCACCTCAACAAGCTTCATTTCATCAACACATTGATTAGATTTAGCCGTTGTTTCTTTCCCAATTTTGAATTTTCAGTTTCTTCCTGAAAATAATTCTTCATTTTGTGGAAATACCAATTCCACAATTTGCCCATCACAAATTCTGACAGAACTATATAATAAAACTGAACAAGCATTTTCATCAATGTGTGAGGCCAATAACCTGTGGCTTGGAAGCTTTCTTTGTATTTGATAGATTGCAGTGCACTTTGAACGTACACTTTCGGGGTCGGCATCCAAAACTTATCTCGAATGTGATGTGTCATTTTGGTAGAAACGATCCACACGGGAAAGGTGCAGAAAGTAATTCCCGATGTGCGATACTCCACAGACAAACAGTCGGTCAATTTGTTCATGAAAGACTGACAAAGGTAGCTCATTAGTGAGTTAGTTAGCGGTAAAATAGATTAATCAGTCTTACCTTAGTGGCAGCGTATGTGCATAGCAAGGGACTTGTGTAAAGGGAAGAAGCTGAAGAAATGTTTATCACGAGACCTCTTTTCTGGTGCACCATCGAGGGCAACGCCAACTCGGTCATCTTGGTTAGACTTATCAGATTGGCATTGATAATCTGTTCGTTGCGAGTTTTGAAGTCATTTTCTAGAAAATAGTTTGGCAGATCAGCGGCAGTGCCAACATTGTTGACCAGCACAAACACTTGATTGTTGGCAGTATCAAGGAAAGTGTTGATTTGCTCGTAAATGTCCAGCCGAGTAAAGTCAACAGCCAGTGTTCGTATTTGAATTGTGGGTTGAGCACTTTGAGACAAGTCTTCGAGAATCTCTTGTTTGGTCTTTTGTAGTTTTTGCTCGTTGCGACTGATCAGCATTAAGTTGTACCCTTTGTGGGCCAACTGGCGCGCAAACTCGTAACCTATGCCATCAGTCGACCCTGTTACTATTGCCCACTGGTTCTCGGTGATCCAAACAAATGCTTTTCGGTTGAAGATTCGATGCAATTCAGACAGAAATCGAACGGTCACCAGAACAATGACAACTGCCAACGCGGTAGACAACATTATGGGTTCACTGCGAAATCTCACATGAATGATGAACTGATGAGGTTAGAGCATGAATAAAGGCGATCAAATTCGAAGAGACAGTGACAATCAAATTGGTTCAGTGTAATCTATCTTGAGACATATCGATTCATTTCATGGTGACAAGTTTCGCATGAACTAGAACGGTCACTCATGATTGAACAGGATGAAATGCACACACTGCATCACTGCAAACTGATTTGTTGCTTATGTGATATATAGTTCAACGAGGTCGTGTTTACTTGAAAAGTTCAAACGAACTTCGCACTTGTCACTGTAACATTTCAGGATGTTTCTATCTGGCATAGTGATACTTGATTGTATCTAAAAACGGTGTCTCACTTCTTCAGATAAAAAGGTAAGTAAAAGTAAAATATCTAAATACATTTATTACTTGATTACTCTACTCAGTCACTGGACAAACAGGTTTTTGTTTTGGTGCTTCAATACTAATTTAGAAACTTGTTCGGTTTGATTAGGAACGAACATCAACGAGATCCGGTTTGAGCAATTGAGTTCACTCAATTAAGAGCTGGTTTATTTTTAAATTTAATGATTCTGAGATTAATAAGAATATTATTGATTTATAAGACTTTTTCTCATCCAAGCTTTGCAGAATAGCTCTGCAATATTGACAAATTCAAGCAAGTAAATAATCCCTGTTAATTAATATATGTTGTTATGTTTAACATAATATACGAAATGTTTATTTCAACAAGAGTACAGTTTCTTTTCACTTTGCATTCAGGACATTCCACATGTTGAACGGTTGTTTTATTGAGTGACTTGCCTGGTTGTGTTGAATAATCAAGTGTCGATATCGAGTAGTGCACAACTGTATTATATGTCCGGCAATTTGTTTGGACAACAAAACTGTGAGAACATTTATGCCCAATTCGATCAATGAATGTGGCCAAAATCCGGTGGTGTGAATGCTGTCCTGATAACGAATAGAGTGCAGTGCACTGCGAACATATTCTTCTGGTGATGCGGTCATGAAGTCGCGTTTGGCGTGATAGATCATCTTGGTTGATATTGCTGAGGGGTAAAGGGTGCAGAAGGTGATGTTATGACAGCCATATTCTAGAGACAAACACTCCGACAGTTGACCCAAATATGCCTAATTATATAACACATCAATTAATTAATTAGTAACATTTTGTGGAAGTAAGTGAGGCTTACTTTGGAAGCCGAGTAAGTGCTCGCCAGTGAGAACAGGTGTCTAGCTGCCACCGAACAAACATTCACAACGAGGCCTCTTCGTTTGGCCACCATTGATGGCAACACCATTTCCAACATTTTTGTGGCGCTCACAATATTGACATTGATCATGTCGGAATGATCTTGTTCGGTTTCGTTGACGAAATATTCAGGCATTGGTGGACAAATGCCCACATTGTTGATTAGTATGAACACATCGTGAGAGTGAATTGAGAGAAACTGTTTGATTCGTTCGTAAATGTCCAAGTGGCAAAAATCGACAGCCAATGTTCGAATTTGAACTGCTTTTTCCTTACGAGTGCTCAATTCTTCGAGGATGTGTTGCTTAGTTTGTGTGAGTTTGTCTTCACTACGGCTGATTAGCATCAAGTTGTATCCTTTGAGGGCAAGTTGACGGGCAAATTCATAGCCTGTTCCATCGGTGGATCCAGTGATCGCCGCCCAGTGATCACCATTTTTCACCCACACAAATGGCCTTCGATTCCAGAGTTGACTGAACGCAACAAACAATCGAATTAGTATTAATATGGCACAGATGGACAAAATTATGGTTGACATTTCAAACAGTTTAGTGAACGCAAGCAAAACACTGACTTGCAACTACACTCTTGGACATCGACACTCAAAGTGCATTGCATTACCATAAAACGCAAACTTGTTTAGATTAATTTGGACTACCTTGTGTAACCAAAACACAACCGCATTTGTTTTTCTTTATCTTATATATCAAATTGTAGTTGGCCATGTAATAATTTATTAATTTACTCGTAATTATTTGACTAAATAAAACAAAATTTTGATCGTTTATAAATAACAATCATTTCGATTTGATTTGAACCTTCCGCTCGAGTTCAATTATCTACAAATTCAAACCAACAATTCTGAAATGGAAAGTTTCCGATACTATAATGACAATCGTTTAAATTGTAATTCCATTTTGGGCGAATGTCACAATTGTCATATTAGCCATACAAATCCGTCTTAAAAATGCCAATTTATTTTGATCGTTAAATGCTAAAGATCAATTTAGTAACGATCTCAGGTGAACGAGGGTTACTTACAAATTATTGTCTATATATTTGTTTGCTGCACTAAGCCTTGACCACTGATGGAATGCAATTATATTATGGTTATAACAATAACAACAAGAAAGTTTGCAGTGATGTGTGTTATGGCAATCATTACAATAGTGATGGCTCCATATTGCCATTTGGCGATCTCTTGAATTGGGATACGTATTGACTCGTTTGCTTCATTACGAACATTGGCACGAGATTATGAGAGAAGTTAGTTGTCGGATTGAGTTGCCCGAAACTTGAGAACATTGATTCGAATACGGCAACCGAGCCTGATTAAGTTGCACCAATGGTTTCACACTGTAATGCCCTGTGTTCAAACGAGATTGTCTGCCTCATTTGGTTTACTTTTCATATTATACCTGGCCGGACTGTCAGCCAAATGAATGCCAGAGATATTGCGTTTGAGCGAAAAGCTTATCACAATTAATTGCTTGTTCCGCTATAAATCATTACTGTGGACCTTAAATGTGCTGTTGTTATCTCATTGCAATATACGATGTAATTAACTTAGTCTGCCATTTGTCCAAAAGGTACCTTCAATTGACATTTACTGAGATGCGCTTTTAAAGGAATTGGGTGTAAACAGTGTGTTAGTTGTGCACTTGCACGAGTGTGTGAAAGGATGGTTTCATGTTCAATGGACTCTGCTTGTAAGGAGGACTGGTTTGATCCAATGCCTTATTTCATTCTTGGTGGCACTTTGGTGGGCACAGTTGTGGCCACAATTATTCGTCGAGTCATAGTAAGAAGACAGAAAAAGAGACATCAACAAGACGAACACGAATCGGAATCCAATCATTTCGCTTCAATGGTTCAACTTTGAAAGTCTTCTCCGGCTTAGATCAACCCGACAACTCAACTCCTCAGTTAGCGAACAAGTTTACTTTCTATTTGGCTTCCATCGCATTGAATGATCCTTTTAATGAACATGTTGTACTAAGCGAAACACTCGATTCACACTCTTGAATATATTGTGAGACATATTAAAACTTGCAAATATATAAATTGCTAATCTTATTAACAATAGCAACGAAGTATTTTGCATTACAATATCACTTTCAAGTGTCAATCTCAATGTATTAATTGCCAAGTCTTAGATGTACGATGTACCATCGTATAAATTAGTTTTCGGTCTGAAGCAAAAATATTAATTGGCTGCTAAAAATTCCACAGGACGGCCAAAGCGAGGAGACAACAAAAATGAATCATTAGAGAAGTGACTCGTCCGAGAACGGAAACGATTGTCGAGTGTGCTCGAGAGTGCTGCCACTAACTCAATTAGACCAATGTCTCACTATTGAGTGGTCGTCTCATGTTCTTGCACGGTGGAACACACGTTTCGAATATTCTAATTTTATTTTGTCCTTTTCACTTTGTATTGCCTTCGCATAGTCACTTCACTTTGCTTTGCTTCCGTTTGGCTCATCTTTGTCTGCTTTTTGTTGCTTTGATTTTGCGTTGAATTTCCTATTGGGCATTTGTATTAATGCAAGTTCAACAATAAAAAAAACAGCTACAACTTTAAAGCAAACAATTGCAAAGTGCACAGGCAAGCCAGAGACATGTTCACACAGTGTAATCCTCGACCGAAGAGGCCAGAAATTTTTAATTTACTTAATGAAATCAGTCCATTGAATTGAATTGGCCAAATTGAAATATTGCAGAAGTGAAAAATAATTTCTCGCTAATTAAATTTGGGATTTAGACAAAATACATTAACACAGTATAGGACATAGTACTGGCCACCTTTACGTTTGACAGGAGAACAATTGGCTTGTGGTGATAATGCAATAAAGCGAGCTAGTTATTCAAATATAGAAATGTATTGATTGTGTCTGCTTGAACGCATCCCAATGGCAATTGGCACTCTCGCTCACACGAGACCGGAGACGAACACAGGCAAAAATATTGAATTGAGATGGTGAAAATATTCGGAAATCAATTTTGCCGATTGTTTCCGTGTGTGAGAGAGCATGTACGCAACCATATTTGATTCTTTGGGATTCGATTTGGCTTGAACAGCGCGGGGAGAATTGAAAGTGAATGCAGCCTAGATGGAGACAATTTGATTGGCGAGATTGATAATTTGGAGGTACCTTGCTTAATACTTCACTGTGTGGTGTGTGGCATGATTGGCTATATTTTGGCACCAGTAAACAAAATATATTTATGAAACGTTTCATTGTTCAATCGATTGGCCTTACTATCTCTAAATAATGCACAGATTTGCCAAAGATAATATTAGCACATAGATTGCCAGATAGATGCTTGATACATACTAACTCATACAAATGTTTGTTGATTAAAATGAACACTAGCTAGTGATAATTAGGAAGTATCTTCACTGACGCCAAAATGAGCATACAATTTTACTTTGGCAATAAGTACTTGCACAGTGGCGTGTATGGTGATGATTTATGACCGAGCAAAATTGACTACTTCTCTGGGCCACTTCACTTCGAGGAGAGCATGTCAGACATGTGAATTTATGTTTGCATCATATCGAGCAATTTAGATGCAATCTTGTCCAATAAATGGCAGTGCACAGTGCGCTTCTTGGCAGTGTGTGTTTGTGTGTGTACAGAATAACTTATTTACCAAGAAATACATTTGGCCTGACTTGCACGAATTATAATTGTTTGATGGAATTCTTTCACTTCTGTGAGTGGTAAGATATCAAGTCCCTGGTGTATGTCACTTTCCAATTGACCCGCAACTCGTTAATTTTCAATAAATCTAGAATATTTGCAGTTGTACCGAAGATTTATTAGCTTTACTTCGTTGTTGGCATGTTCTAGTCAGACTCTGGAGTACTAATTAGAACTGAATTAAATTAATTTAATCATGAGCAATAATTGAAATATATTACACTTTAAAGTACAATCTAATTCAATTGCAAGGGCTTTGAAAACAATGTATTTTCCATGCACCAAAATGAACATTGGCAAGCACCGTGCAATTGACACTGTCGCACAAGAATTCGACGAACTATGATTGATGAATCCATACACTGCCAGACACATTATTGATGACTGGGCTTGTCTGAGAATTTTGTCTGTCACTTGGACACAAATAATTGAGCTGTGATTTACAACCGAGGAAAGCCCTTCAAGTTCAAGAACAATTCTATTCTGTTTCCGATTTATTTGTTTCAACATTTCGTATTTTGAAACATAGAATTTGGTTCACAATACTAACAGAAATGTCGAAATCGTTTCGTTGGTCAATAAGTGCTCAAGTCTGTTTGACAATCTTTTTGTTGAACGCACTTTGCAGCAAGTCAGTTACAGACCAAATAACAAATGGCGTAACAGTAATTGCATTGCGAGAAGTTAAAAAAAAGTGCTTCGAAGACACGTCTGATTGGACGCGATCAAGTAAGGAAGCATCGAACCATCGATCATCACTCACTTAATCTAGATTCAATTGACCTTTGTGCCAATTCACTGCCAAATGGCTTAATTTGCTTGTCTGTTAAGTCTACCTGAAAAGTATTCTCTGTCGCGTCGATGTATTGTCATCACCGATAGGGCACTGGGGCCCTATTGACTCAGTGTAATGTATTTACACGAATGACACAAGGCACAATGAATTGTTTGACATCGTTGACAGATTCGAGAAATTGCCATTCGCGAAACATATCGAGCATAGCCAATGCCAAACAAATGGACATGTATGTTCGATTGGCTCGACACAAGTCGGCTGCACTGCCTTGATTTCTTTGATTTGGCCATTGTAATGTTTGGTGTACTATTTTCTTTTGCTTCAATTATTACACCAAAAATATTTCCAATTGATCCCTGTTTTATGTAAGAAGTTGTGCAGTGATGTTTGTTCGAATGGCAAATTGTTTGTTGCACAAATACAGTCAAATGGGCAAAATGTTCACTGCATCGACATGAGTGATCAACTCAGTGAGCCAGCAAATATTGTCCAAACGCACACAAACACACACACGACCTAATTGGCACCCAGGCTCAACTCGAACCGAGCTCATCTTTGTCCGACTCAACCTCTGTATACGGCAGTATATTGCTCGGGGCAGTGAGCCTAAAATGGCAATCAAATTATAAATGCTCAATTTAAATTTGTTTTCCAATTTGGCTGCTTTATCGCTTCGCTATCGATTCCTCTGCCGAGTCCGGAAGCGATTGTTGATGGACCGATCGTTACAATAACGAAGCTATATTTACCGAGAGGTCAGTTGGCTGTCAAATTAGTGTCGTCTTGTGTCTCCTCTGCCAAGCCAATTCCAAGTAATGCACTCACTCCTACCCACTCTACTCGCATTACATCATAGCAAATTGGCAAATTTGAATTCAATTTCTTTTGGGACTTAAACCAATATTTGAACTTTTAGAGCTCATCACAACCTTGACCAAACATTATTGCACTGACTCGAAACCGATGTTGCGCGCATTAATATAGCTGTTTTGTATTATTTTAAGACAATACTTTTATTCTCGTGTAGTAAGTGTAAATATTTCATTTCAATTTGCTTCATATTATTATTTTTATATTTGCACTGAATAGCTCAAGTCCTGCGGCAGCAATTTTTTTCGGTGACCTTAGTGTGGTTTGTAGTGTAATTTGCAAATCGACCATTACTGTCCGAGTGGGCAATATATCTCAATTGAGTAATATACGTGATTTGTTACAATCAAATGGGACGAGTTGAAGTGCACAACACAACACAAACAGGCTAGAGCAAAGTGAACAGAATGTTGCAGTGGTACACACTCACACGCACATCAAGCAACAAGAATAAGTCTAATTAAGTTAATGATGATGATAATAATGAAGATAAAGTGTATCTCTCCACCAATGTGTGTGTGTGTGTGTGTGTGTGTGTGTGTGTGTGTGTGTGTGTGTGTGTGTGTGTGTGTGTGTGTGTGTGTGTGTGTGTGTGTGTGTGTGTGTGTGTGTGTGTGTGTGTGTGTGTGTGTGTGTGTGTGTGTGTGTGTGTGTGTGTGTGTGTGTGTGTGTGTGTGTGTGTGTGTGTGTGTGTGTGTGTGTGTGTGTGTGTGTGTGTGTGTGTGTGTGTGTGTGTGTGTGTGTGTGTGTGTGTGTGTGTGTGTGTGTGTGTGTGTGACTGGATCGGTGTGCTGTTGAATTCAATTCGATTGAGTCGTAGAATGCACGTTGCTGCATGGCCAACACACACAAATTGGAGGATTTTTGCTTGTTGTGTTCATTGGCTCATTATTGTTGTTGAACGTAACTAATAGTAGCTATCTATCTCTGTGCTGGTTACCAACACACACACACAAACTTGGACATTCATTCATTTATACATTCAAACACTAGGCCGACTAATCACATGCACTTAAATGTAGAAAATCCAAGAGAGAAGGAGACAGTGTAAGCCAAAGCAAAAAGTCAAGCGCATTAATTAATAATAATGAGATTTTAAAAATTAAATAAATCTGTACGATTGGATGCTACTGGTCAGATGTAGCACAATGGCTGGACACGGAACGGGAGGAAATTGCCAACTGGTTGGACATGCCATTGGCGGATGGATAGGCTCTGTAATCGCATTTGGCAGTTCATGCCTAATTACATTCGAGCACAGAGAGCAATCGAATTTGCTAACTTGTGGTACCAATGAAATATTGGCTCCCTAATTTGGCTTGTTGGACTTAGCCGGCACGCACAATGCGGATACACGAAAGAAATGGGACTTTCTTTGAAGCATTTTCACGGACAGTAGGGCAAATGTCACTTGAGTGAGTCAAATGCTCAGGGCACAATGTTGTACAGTCATCAAGAGCACAGAACAACTTGACCAGCCAATCACCATTGCAACAGCAGCCAATTTAAATAAGCATTCACTTGTAACGTATAATCTAATTTGGCAACATTCAATTTGCCGGAAATATTGCTGAGGAAAGCCAATTGCCGTGCCAAACACGGTCGCGGTGTGTTTATCTTGGGAAAGCAAAATATTCTGCTTCAATTTTGTGCGGAGTTGTGGTCATACATCTACATCGATCGTTCGTTACGATGTTGGCTGAAAAATCACCAAGGCCAGATTCAAGCCAACTCATCACAATATTGATTGCTTTCACCATACACTTATAGTTTTAGCTCAAAATCAAACCTCCTAAAAAGAGCACTGGTCAAATATATTAACTTGGTATAGAAACCCTCGACCGATTCACTGGAAGCTGTGGCAGAGACGCGTGATGTGTTGTGCCGTTATGTTGTCACCCTTTGTCTGTCCTATGACAATGATCGCTTGTCACGGTGGCATGTTCAATCGATTGGTCGTGTCGCTTTGCGCCGCAGTGCCAATTCGTTAGGATTACTGTTCGGTGGTACTAATTTGCATTTTGACATGTTTGCTTGTTGGCAGACAATGGCCCGGTCTCATCCCTCGGCAGGCAATTATTCTAATAAGGCGTCATTATCTGGCCTGTAGTGTTTGGGTCCATTTCGGGCTCGTGTTTGACTCATTCGGCTTTTCTTCTTCTCTTCTTTTCTGGCCTGCTTCCCTTTTGGCTCTCATCTAAATTGATCCACAATCTTTGTGTGCATTTAGTGGAGGACAAGCCACAGCAGTTGGGTACTAATGGAATGCTTATGTAATCGAGTCAAGAAAGTCAATGTTAATACAATGACGATGAGACAGGCCAATCTAGCCACCAACCAGTCCTCTGTACCACCGAGTCGCTATCTCTCTGCCCATTAGAACGTCACTTTGCTAATTTGCTTTCGGTTGGGATCACATCATCATAATTTGGTAGTGCGATATTTTCTCACTTGATAATTGACAGCCCCTAGCCTGCCACCACCAATACTCTCACTGAAATTGGCCTCAATTATGTTTGCTAGGATTTGAGGTGCCACTCCACTTCACTTAATGCCACTTGCGATAATCGATCAATTCGGCAAAATAGATATTTACTTACAATGGATCACAACTTAAATTCGTGTTTGACAATTTGGAAATTATTTACACTTTCCAAGTTGGACAGTGCATGTGCGAAATTGTCATCTTCGGTGGAGAGTTTCAGTGGAGCGTGTCAGCTATTTGGAGCGCCGAGATTGAGCAATTTATATTCTGTGCCTAATAAGCAATTAATACTGATTACCATTAGTGGAGTGCACTTATCGGCGATGGCATTACCACTTGCCGTGCTCAGTGCCACTGCACCACTTCGGCTAAGTGACCATTGTGTCGTGTTGGTTGTCTTCTTGTTTGTTGGCCAGTTAAGCTGTTCTTCTGAATTACGCTCGCCCAGTCAGTGGTCACACAAACACTCCATTCGGGCCAGTGTTTGTCTTGTGACTTATCTTGTCTGCACATTTACCGCCAAACACTGAAATGCTTAATGCCACCAACTTAATTGAAATCGAACAGTGTCTGATTGTGAACTAGGCATGCCGGTCCAGTCACAAACATTTCTCAATCACAATCCACAATTGACATTCGGTCCACGCAAATTATTTAAACCAATTGGTTTGAGGTTCGATGTGTCGAGGTTGGTTGGTACTTCACTGACAATTCATTGATTATTGTTGATTCAAGTAAAACACATTGACCAGAACGTATATAACAGAATATATCATCGTCTCTATTATATATAATCATATAAAGTCTAAATATATTTGCCATCCAAATACAACCAACCAACTATACATTCAAAACCAATTCCGCAATTCTTTTTCTAAATAATCTATTTACAATTTTCGAGTAGATTCCGGCCAAGTGTTTCCACTTTCATCCAAGTGCCTCTGCAGTGCCTCCCCTTGAGTTGCTTAGCAAAAAAACAAGTTGTTCGGTCCATTTTCAATTTGGAGTTGTGCCTTCAAGTTGTGTCTTGATTGTGTCCAACAAAGATGGGCCTTACAATTTGTACTTTATATTTTCATTTTGTTTAGTTATTAACGAAATGGATAGAAACATATACGAGTGGACAGGACAAGACTCGACTCGAGTCGACTGGAACAATGACAACAAGTGCACTATTTGTTTGTCCGAACGATTCCACTCTCTTGACCCTGATTGCCTCTCTGAGTAGTCCATCAATTGACTTGATTGTTCCAATGGCAACATTCAACATAGGCTTGCAGTCATTTCAAAGTTAATTGCACTAATTTATTGTGGTGCTGCTACTCCAAGCAGTCAAATCTTATTCTACTGTACATTTGTGTGTCCAAACAATAATCCTTACTTCAAACATTTCTAGATTAACTTTGGAAATTTCCTATTGTTTCGATTTTGTATTTTGATATTTCAATATTTGTTCTTTAAATACAATGAAGTTATTGATTATTAAACTTGCTTTGTGGCAATCAAACGAACATGCATTTGATTTGGGAGATTATTCCAAGTAAATCACATTTCAAATTAATTTGTAGTTATTGCTATTGTCGTTTGTTATTATTCTGGTTAGTCAGCTTAATAGACTGGAATAACTAGTACCCAAACACTGTGATTAGCTCTGTGGTTAATTAACCAACAAAATTAAATCGAAAAGTACATTTTATTTACGAATTATTAACATTCTGGTAATTGGCAATTATTAATTGGGACTCGGTTAGAGAATTGGCATCGGTTAAAATAATTGTTTATAAACTAATAATATATTAATAAACTCCTGAATTAATGAAAATTAAAATTCTCGAGTTTTCACCCATTGCCAATGATTCTAATGCGAATTGAAGCTTTTTAAAAATTAATTTATGCCTTTTAATTTGTAAATTGTAAGAATGTTTGATTAGTTGTCATGGTTAATGATAATATAATTTGTGGTGTAAATCAATTTTGCTTCCGAACGTCTGCAATGGTCGGTGTAATGATTAATGGGTCATCTACTGCCTAAAAGGCAGTTTGACACGTGCATTTATATACATTTGCCAGAGTGAGTTAGTATCACCTCGATGGCACTCACACACGCCAATTAGACCCATTTCGGTGCTCGGTGCAATCAAATCTCCGTTGAGTAATAAACACTCGCACTTGTGCAGTCGCGCTCGATCGAGTAATTTTTCTTGGCAATAATTCTTTGATTGACTTCTGGCCGTGTCGGTAAGGCATTCCCCATTCGGTCCTGTTCAGTGCTGCTCAGCTTGATGTGTCAAATCCCTGGCGTGCTCCTTCTTGCCGTGCACAAACCAACTGACTAATTTTACTGAACTGAAACCTAGAGATAATAAAGATTTATGTTTTTGCCTCAACTTGAGCAGGTTTTGGACCGTTTGCCTCTAAGTGAACCCTTTCTGTGAGTGAGTGAAACACTTTTATTAGATAAACACTGACACTTTAGCTCACGAAATATATCGAGCTAATATTTCACTTTGTTGCACTTTATATGTGATTTAATAATTTGTAATTACAATTTGTATTTATTTATTTTGAATTTTTCTTGTACATGTAAATAGTGCATTTTAGTCAGGTCCCGGATAGATGCACTGAAATGTTCTCTCATGTTCTCTCTGTAAGTTTTTGCATTTATCCAAATCTGAGTGGAGTTCATATTTAAGTCGAATATAATCCCACCCAAATCGTAAATTATTTTTTGATTCTATCGTTTTGCAGTCGAAACCTAATAGGACAATTTTGAGCCTTTTCCGCGGCATTGGTGCATGTTTGGTTGGCATGCCGCTAGTAATGGCTGCAGCATGGTCTGCCTGTGTTCTGGTGCGGAAGGCAATGCCGAACAAGGAGTGTGCTTGCTGCTACCAGTCCAAATGCTCACACACTGAGACAGGCCAACCAATGGTAATGCTACACTCGAGGCTGAGAGACAGCCAGAGAGCATCCATTAAAGAGCAGTGGTGATCACCATACACCAGCAAAGCGACCATTTCACTAGCAACCATCGAGCAGAACAGTCACAGGAACAGTGAAGCTGTGGGACACAGTCAACACATAGCAACACATATGACCCGAGTGATGCACCACCTCGGCTAAGTGCACATTCGCATCTGTCCGCACCAATGCTCATCGGCTCGTCATCTGCAGTCAACAGTTTGCCTGTCTGCCAGACGCAACAAACAACACAAACATTCCCGATATAACATCAATAACGTCATCTAAAGATCACCAAAATATACCAAAGCAACTTGTACGATATTCAATTGCATATGCACAAACAAATGAAAACGATTCTGTTGCATTGATTGCTGCGAGTTACGACATTTTGCGTCTACCACTTGATACTGTCCTAAATAAATTCAATTTGCTACTCGTTATATCATTGATTGATTCAGTCAGGCTTGCCTTGAGTGTAATTGCCAACCCAGCAAACGATGTCATTTGGTGCAATCGATGACAATTCGTCAATAATTAATTGGATCGATTAATTGGCCTTCAGTACTTTTCCAGCATTTCGCCTCAATCAGTCATCTATATAAGTTGTCTCACTAATCATCTCATCTCAAGCCTCATTCCCATCATCGCCTCATCGTTGTCCTCCTCACTTGGTAAGTGTCAGGATGTTGGTGTTTGTGCACTTTGCTTACTTAATTTAAATTAAAAATTGAAAACCTCTTGCTTGTCAATGAGTATGAGCAAATGGGTTAATTTATTATTTGGCACCGCACTTGCAAAGGATAATTTCGAATTTACATTGCATTAACGAGTGTTTTGAATATTTAAATTAGGTCGTAGTGCTGGCAAGTGGTGTGTGAATGATTTGGTGCACACATGAATTGACTGCTTGTGGTTGAGCGCTGTGAGATTCACTGAGACCGACATATTGAGATAGACCAACACCCGAAGCATGTCAGCAGTGTCCTATCGGTCTGCAGTGGTTTGTTGCATTCGAATGTGCGACTGTGAGTGCAAATGTGTGTTAGCCAATTGGTTAAAGCCAAACCACCGAGGACATTTCACACACCCGAAAATGTCAACGTCAATTTGATTATAAACCCGCCAATATGCACAAGTTATATTCCCAAATCGAATAATAGGCAAAACATCTTTCTGTCCAAGTGGCAATCGACACAAGCTCCCAATGTAATGTTTACCCTCACCAGTGGTGCATATGCCTTTGCTATTTTCGATTTAAAATCGATTTCGCCAATTTTATTTGCTTGCTCGATCTATCCTTCCATCCAGCTGAGTCTTAAGCACGACACAGTCCCAACGGAGTGTGTATAATAATTTGGTTTGCTCGGTTGGAATATTTATGAGTTGTTCGAGGTATGCAAAGTCTAAATGATCACCACTTGCTTGTGTGCTGGCAAATTATCAATATTTGCCATTTCTCTTCATTTGGCTGGGAGCGAGTCACCCGGCAGCAGCAATAGTCTCAATGCCCTCAATACCGTCAATTCCATCACTTCCATCAATATCACTTGAGCACTTTGAAACTTTTCAAATTGTCCTCTCTAGCAAAGTTGCACTCAGTTTGCATTGTATCCATTACCGGGCCAGTACAATCGATATCTAATCGAGCCGATATATTCAATTCTAATTTGAACTGATCTGAACTGAACTGGCCCAACTTGCCAGTGTCCCATCAAGCCTGGCAGTGGCAAAACTATTAATCTTGACTTGGTTTGATTGATTGATAATTGACTTTTGATGCTGCAAATGGTCTCGCAGCACTTGGCCGGCCAGTGGATTTGTGCCGACGTTGGCAATGTTGTCCCCAACTGGTCTGGTCGATTACATCAATCGATTGATTGATCGATCATTTGTAGTGTGTTTGATTAATTATTCATTAACTTAATGCTAATACTGAGACGAGATGCCTGACACTGCACTGGCCGAGTCACCACTCACTCACCGATCATGTTTACTCATCGCGTTGATGTTTGCTCTTTGTTGTTCGGTTTGCATTAGTTTGTCACATTGTGCACTTGCACATGTTCTAACCAGAGCACTTGTTCTCCCGTATTTGTCTTCTCTCGCCATTCAATAGTGTCAAACATAATTGCTCACAAGTCTGACAAGAACGAACAAACAATTGATCAATTCATTAATTGCCACCAAGTATTATTGTAATTATTGGGATGGCGCGCTCTTGATCCACAACTCATCGATCATAATTACTTTTTTGTTGGGTTGTTGGGCAAATCAGAGAATTTACTTTGAGCATGGAACTTCTTTACTATAGTATAGACTGAATGGATATATTATTTAAATTGAACAGGAATTGAACCATGCTCATCATGTGACGCAATTCAATTTGGATATATTTCCAGTGGTGATGTATCGCTGTTGTATGTATTTGCTCGCTTGCCATGGCCAAGACACTGACACACACTCAACACCGAAATGAAATATTGAGCTCGTTTGAGTGCATCTCACCAGTACTTCTCCAATTTCGCGTTGTGCAGTTCAATTTTCAATTTCAATTTGTTTGATGTGTTGTGTTGTCGTTTGTTTTTATTGCCAGTCGAGTTTCAATTTGTTCACTTGGTCCGAGTGTGTTGCATGGCACTGGCCAATTTACATATGTATCGTTTTGGGGGGCGAATGGCTCCTTCGCACCACCACCACCACCACTGGTCCCTCCAATGACCATCTCCATTGGCACAGCGAAAGGTTCTTGCTATGGTAATCCATTATAATTCCCAATTTCTACTCACAATACTTCACAAGATCTCACTCGGATTTATGGCATGTCTCAGCACTCTCTCCTAAACTCGACATTTCTATGCCTATTCCAGTGTGCTTCATGGCCAGTCCTATTCTGGTTCGATTGATTTTTTTGGTTAGTCTTGTTGGTGGAGTCTTTTTACTCTACTCTCAGTGAACAGTGCCGAGTCGCTATTCTTGATTCGTTTCCACTTTGTTGATTTGTATTTGGTAAATAAATTATTATATTACTGCTGCAATATACTTGATTCTTCGATAATTCCTTGCCACAGTCAGAAATATTCCTATATATAAAATATCTAACTGGCTAAATATATTCGAAAGATCTTATAAGGAGGAAATGATAATTTACTGTTGAATTACAATTAGGCATTAATTAAGAAACTATAATGGCTAATGCTATTGCTTTATAAAGTATACACTTGCAAACTATGACGAAATTGGGTTAATTCATTACCGAAGCTGCATTAAGTTTAATTAGAATGCACTTAAGATTTACAATAACTAATAGATCATCTATAGGTTTATTCTTGATGATTAATTCAACCTGTCAAATATCAATTAACCAATCTAAGCGTTCTTATTATACCATGATTAACAACACTTCAATTTAATTGAACTAGAATATTTTCAAACAAGAGAAATATTTATCACAGAGCAATGCACATTTTACTTATATATCAACAAACAACAGATGAAATTAGCTTTTAAATTATATATTTTAGATTAGATAAATTTAAAAGTTGCATTTGATTGTAATTATGCTTCTACTTCAAGTAATTTTCGTGTCCTCTCTTTAGGGAAAACCTAGAATATTTGCATTTAAGATTGAGTTAGCCGATTTAGTTTTGCACAATGTGTAGATGTAATTGCAAATTAAATTAATTACACAGACAACATGGTAGCAGCAGTATCGCTATGCCAATCGGCATGTTCAATGTTGAGCAGTGTATTGATATTTACTTTTCCATCCCGAATGGCCTTCCAATTATCATCAAATGATTTTGCCATTTGGCTCACTCTCAACGAAGGCTAATTTGGCTATTCGTGTGTATAAGTGTGTCTGTGTGTCTGTATGTCTGTGTGTGTGTGTGTGTGTGTGTGTGTGTGTGTGTGTGTGTGTGTGTGTGTGTGTGTGTGTGTGTGTGTGTGTGTGTGTGTGTGTGTGTGTGTGTGTGTGTGTGTCCAGGTAGAGTGGCACATCACACAACAAGCCTACTTTGTTGTTGTGTTTGGTGGCCATTGAGAGGCAAAAGAGCAGATCAAAGCACGAAATGTTTGCCCACAGAGGCACGTTATTAGATGTATAGTTAGATAGATATTTGTTGCCATCTCAAACACTGCAAATTACCAGTTTGGCCAGTGTGAGTGTGTAGTGCTTGTGTACAAATATCTGGCTCGGTCCGAGATAAACTGGCCCAAAAAGTACAACAAACGACCGACATGGAGGTAACTCTGTCCATTGCAGGAGCAAATAAACTTTGCACCGAAAACAGTATAAATTTGTAGCATCTTTTGCTGCAGCCCTGTGGGACAAAATCATCTCCTTCTGTACGATTTTTCCACTTGAACAAAATAATAATAGACTACGGAGAACGCTGTACTGGCAAAGCGTGACCATCGACTAAAGTGAAACCAGAGAAATGGAAACAAATAAAGCACGACACACAATTGCTGACAATAATTTATAATTTTTAACAAAGATGAAAACTGTAGTTGTCGTAAAGTAAAGTAGTGCAGTGAAGTGTCTTGTCTTGCAAATCTAAGTTTACCGTTACCGTGTTACAAGCTTTGTACTGACAAATGAACTGCACAAACGTATGGAAGACAACTGAGAGTGAGTGAAGGCACAAGACCGATGGTATAGTTTGTCACTTGGTACCCGTGTGTCTGTGTGGAATTTAATCTAATTTTATTTATTTATTTTTAGACCAAATTGATAGAAATGGAAATATTATCAAGTTTAGATTTTGGAAATTACGGTAGAATTGTGGTGCACAGAAAGGTGTCGGTCGAGGCAAGGATGGAATTAAATTGAAACAAAGCTAAGCCTGCACGACAAGCCAAACTGTTCACTAGTGCACTGGCTCTACTCGGTTATTGCTTGGCATGGCACCTGTCCGTGTATTCACTTTAGAATTGACAATCGACACTGCTCTGACACACTCCACAGACAGACAGTGCTGTGTGTTGGCGTAATTGCCTTCCTCCCAAGACAAACATTGCGAGGTGAGCAAGATTAATGATGATGAGTGCACTTGCAATGATACTTGATTGAGATTCGATTAATCTTCATAAGTGCAATTCTGCCAATTCCACGCTTCTCTTCTCTCAACTCCTCACTCGTCTCCGAACCAATAGACTCAAAACTAATTTTAACGTTTTTCAAAGTGGAAAAATTCCATAATTTTTCTTTATTTGCACTTTAAATCAGTAAACAACTTGAGTCGACAATCAACGAAGCACTCGAAAGTACTTTAGTGCGGTGTACTTTACAACAGATCAATAATAATTTATTAATTTATAATGTCAATAGTATCCTCCCAGGGTAAAATCAATTGCTTTTTATTTATTTTTAATTTATTTTAAATCAAAACACTAACTTTATCAACAACTGACGTTTAGCTTCAACTGTATTTCACTTCAATAAGTTTGTGCTTTCAAATTATCTATGAAGAATTTGGAAAATTAAACTTTTTGTTTTGCAATTTGCAAACTATAATATATGTTTATTGCAATAAAAATTTAAAATTATACAAACAAGTAAAAAAGTAGAAAGATAGTGTGAGGATGGAACGGAAGGATCAAAGTAGAAATCAAAGCTAAATTTAGCCAAAGTCAGAATTATTTGCCGAGTGTGTGTTATTGATGCTGTTTTGATTGAACAGATTGGCTCGGTTGATTCTTTATTGGCGGCTTTGTTGTTGTTGTCCTTGCTTGTTGTTCCAGGCAGTGAGTGGAATATTAAAGTGGACTGCACTCTGTTCCATTTGCTGCTGGCGTGTGGTGTTGATAGCCCTGGCACACAATTACCAATGGCAAAGAGACTAAGTTGCAATTGAATCAGATTGATGTGTGCCAGTAAGGCGAACATGAAATTTAAATCGTTTCGATGCGATTCTGTTCGGTGGTGAATTCGACCGACGGTTGTTTTGTGCTAAAACAATCCAGTCAGGAATGAACAAACGGAAACAAGCCAATCTGGCAGGGGAACGAGTCCAACCGATAACGAACAAATGGCCATCAACATTCGAAATCAGCAATATTTTGCACTCTCCACCAATCCTCCCACCCAGTCGCACCAACATGCATGTCCCGTGAAATGGCCACTGAGCGAGCATCACACAATTTGCAAAACAAAGCACATTTTGTATGTGATCAAATTGAGCCCACTCTTTGCATTCCTTCCGTTCGGTCGGTTCATTGGTTTGCCATTGGACACACAAACAAACGGCCATCCAGTCCGCCGGACACATCTAGAGACATAAACGCACGCAATTTTAAAATTTGTCTCCATTTGATTTCATATTTGCACACAACAAATTACAATCACTCACCACTCACCAGTGCATTTGTCAATTGGGCACATAACGATTACATCTATTGCGTCACCAGATAAACGTTTACATTGCCAACAGACACTCAATTGACTCTTCTTCTTTGTATTATTTGTACTGTAGTCGCATTAAGATGCGTTTCCTCCATAGAACAAGTTTTGAATATTAATTGAGCAAATTTTAAATTATCTTGCCTTGCAAATGCGCCATTCGAGTGTAGTGGAATTGTTGAAATTGAGCCAATTTGTGTGTTTGTGTGCGTGTGTGTGTGTGTGTGTGTGCAAGATGCAATTTGTAATTGTGGTGTGTTGCACTGCAATCTAAGGAATGTTCTTTTGTGCTGCCTAATGACAGTCGATCCCATTCGGTGCTGCTTTAATGCCTTTCGTGTTGCATTGCCTCGCACCAGGCAGCATTGTACTATCAAATTGTTTCACATTATGTGTTGGATGTATTAATTTTAAAATTCGCCAAATATATGTAAATATTATCGAATCCCGACGGAAATATAATTTGCGTGCATATTGGCCAATAGATGTGTGCCAGTCAAGGCAAACAATATTAATGATATACATCAATGAATGAACGAACATGTCCAAACAGTGCAACACGGACAAATTTAAATAAATTAATACAACACAATACTTTGCAGTAGATCGTTATTGATTTTAACATTAAAATATTAATATTTTTTCGTCTTTCAATTCTGGTGAAATTCTCCTAGGAGTTCGAGTGAATGCAAAATATATTGCCAAGCCGCATTGAGTTAGCTCTTTTCTGCAGCAATATTTGCAAATTGACGCCATTTGCAATCGAAATTACAAATAGACATATTGCCTCATTCATGCATTTGCTTGAATGCTATCTGAAACATGAAGAATGGATACAAATTGCACTCGGCTGCACTGCCACAGAGCCACATGTCCACCGCTCATAATGCGATCATATTCATGAGCGTTAATAAATGCGTTAATTATGCACGAATTCTGACATTATGTTCTTTATAATTCCAATGCTCAACAGCTCTTTTCCAATGTTGAAATATATATATCAATTTACAGTCGAATTGAGAATTGAGTTGAGTCGAGCAAGGAATGGACAAATTATTTGGATGAATCTTCAAATGCGTAGGCAAATGTAAAGTGCATGTGCATCTCTCAGTGATGCACAATTTGAGTCAACTTTGATTTTGTTAAATTTAAATTTAAATTAAATTTTGATTTTATGATTTCAAGATTCAAGAGAGATGTGTTTTCGCATAATCAAAACAGGGTGAGCTGAGAATTACTAAAAATTATTAAGATTTTATTATAAATGATCCATTCTTGGTAGAATACTTGGTTCAGTTCCACTCGGTGTCGATATTGTCAATAGAAATGTAAGGATTCTGCGTATGTACTTAGGTGCTACAATGTGTCGGATTTATTCGCTTGACATAATCGTAATTTAGTGTTCGATTGCCTTTGGGCAAATTGGTGCTGTGTGTAACTAAATTGTGTGTGACACAACCGAGTGGAAAGGTCTTTGGCATTCAGTGGCCCATTTGCCATTGTGTCCTTGCCCGGCTTCAGACATGTCAATCCAAGTTTATCTTTGTCTCTCCACCGGGCACAGTTGACAATTTTATTATTATTATTTGTCGCATTGCATTTGTATTGATCGACAAGTCAGTGCAAATATTATTTTTCCCAATACAATTTTGGTGTGATTTTCCAAATCATTTTCTGTGTCGTTGATGAATTAGTCATCTGTGCACTGCACTTTGTTGGCCAAACATTTTCCACTGATGATTAATCGCATTACCATGCACCAGCAAATACATGCCAAACGACATCACCTGGTCAACCTATGCAGCATGCTTGACACGGCACTGCTTGATATTAACCTTGGCCAAATTACTAATTTACTCGCAAATTAGTAATTTTTCCATCTCGGGGATTTATCAGCACAGAAAATTGTTTTGCAAACATGATGCATCGTTGATTGATGTTTACATGTTTGAACCTTCCCGCTGCAAATCACCCTGTAGACAATAGCCATTAGCCAATTTATGCCGAACAATAATTTACACTACATCATCTTTGTAATAATTATTCAAAATGAGATAACTCAGTTGACTTGCGAGTGTGTTGTGCACCGATCGGAGCATTAGCACCGACACGGCCTTATGTGTCATCCATCTATTTCACAAAATGTTTACAATGTGCCTAGTTTTGATTGGTGTTACATCGTGGCAGCTATTTCTGGCTCATTATCAATCATTACCATGTACTTTGTTTACTATAGTGATGGTCGTCCTCATCACCCTTCATAATAATTCCTTGGCCGAGTGTAAATATCCTCTTGTGCCTCACAATCACTGAGCCTCAGTTCGCTCTTTTCCTTCGTAATATTTTGCCTTCTCCCACATTAATTTCATTTGTTTCCTTTTGATTTTGATTTATTTCTCGCGTTTTTCCATCATTTATTGTCGGCCCGATGGAAGCAGGAATAGTGTCAAATTGAATCACAATCAAATTCAGCCAATTTCGGTTCGGAACTACCTTCACTTTTCACTGCTCTCCAAAAATAAATCTCACCATACATTTGTGTCAATGCATTATTACACATGGGGCACAACTAGTTCATTACCACCAGCCAGAGAACGAGTCTATTAATTCATAATTAATAATAATAATAACAAGTCACACAATTTCTCTCCACTAACCTACAGAGTGGTCCATTAATAATGGATCATACATTAGCACATATAATAAAGTGTGACAATTCATAAATCAACACAATCATCATATTAATTAATAAGACTTGTGTTGTATTTCCTCAATTGACATTTCTTTATTTAACTTCCTTTATTGTCCACTCTGTATGCATTGCACTCATTTACGTGAATAATTCATTTCTCTTTGTCTTGGTCACTTCTAGTGCTTTCTTTACTTTTTGTAACGTTTAAATATAATATGTATATTGTTTTGGACTATTTTTGGATATTAATATTTTCGGTTTATTTGCGATCTACCTGTTTGACAAACAGTGCGCTTTGATGAAACAATACATTTTATTTTTACTTTATTAAAATATTACATGAAATTGATTAATTTTGATTTTAATTATTTTAATTTTATTCTTCGACTTTATACTAAAAGGCACCAAATTTCTTTTCTTTTTTCATCCTGTACGCCTGTATTGACTTATTGAATTGTGTTATTGTTTTAAGTGCAGCTTTAACGAGTTTTCACTTCCAAGTTGTAGAGTCCAGTTTCCAGTGTTGAATTTAATTATAATTTATTATTGGACACATCAGTGGAGCAACGGCACTTCTCGAGAGTACTTCGCATTGACTGCTTTGATCAGTTTAATTTGGCCAAACTCAATTTGCCATTTTACACCATTTTTGTTGTTGTACTCGTTTACTTGGACGAACATATAAAATCAAATTAAAACAGATAAATGCACTTTATTTGATTATACTTTTATTACCTTAGTAAATCGCGAGTGCGAACTGAGTCACTGACGAATAGCCACACAAAAGGCCAATATTTGCGCCAATGTGCGAGTTCAGAAGGGAAGAGCAATTCTTACTTGATGCATTAATTCAATTCAATTAACTTACACAACAATTTGGCACAATTTAGAGGGATTTTAAGAATATATTTGCAAGAATACAATTTTAATAATGACAAAATTTGTTTTGGGTCGTCTTCACTTGGTACAATTCATAACTCAACTTGAATTTATTACCCAGAAATATTCGTAGTAATATTATTATTATTATTATTAATGTCTTTTTAGCAAGAAGAATTATTACTCAGCAGCAGACAGTGTTATGAGACAATCGAGTGGCCAATTGTCCAGTGTGCCATAAAGAGTGAGACTCGTTTGTGTCGCTGTTGTCCGTGTTTGTTCTGGTCTGCACTCGAGTCTGCAGTCGAGGTTTCACAGTTTTGGTCATCTCACATCACATCTTGGCGCGCTTCTCCACTTCTCCACTTTGCTCGCCTGCGTGTGTGTTGCTCTTGAAAGGGACATTAAACAAATTGATTCTTAAATTATTAATAGAGTTGAACAGTCTCACAGTGCACTCATGTTAATAATAATAAGTATAGCTTTGTAATGCAATAATAATTTGCGATAATAGTGACCAGAGAGAAGATGGTCTCGGCGTGTGTGTGTGTGTGAGTGAGTCTATAATTTGACTTTACATCTGGTGATAGTGTTTTTATTGTGTCCCCACTTAGTCTCGAGTACGGTGGTCGTCTTTCTTTTTGTCTCGTTTCAATTTCTCCAAGAATGTCAACTTGATTGGTGTGCAGGCCAAATTGGTTTGTCTACTAACTATAGTCAACTGTGAGTACTCTGAAGCAAATTTGGTTGACATAATTACAATAAAAGCTTTTTGGCTTCCTCATTGCTCAATGAATGTTATATCACATTCGACCCGATAATGAGCACCACTTGTAATTGATATCGAATTGCAAACTATAAGGACACTTGATATGCGTCCAAAGCTTGCATTCGCCAATTTGGCCAAATGCCGTAAATAGCAATGAATGACCCCTTGTCTACGTTCCAGTGGAACACATACTCACTGGTCCATAAGTTTTAATTAACACTGAGCAAAATGAACTTGCCAACTCAACACCAGCGCACCTATTGGTGATTGAATAATTTGTTTTTCTCTCTTTTTTGTGGACTTAAGTAAATTGATTCCTCGAATTGTTGCTACACTTCTCCACTACTGTCTCACTCCCACTGCTCGTAGTAGTTATCCCGCTGCTCTTAATGGAACCCTTTAAATGTCAGCAGTAATTATATGCCAAATAAATCACTGCGACTCAATGAATGACTGCAAATTTTGTGTGAGTTTAATTAATTTATACTTCGAACCAAAAAAATCGAGTTAATTAGTGAGTTGGCTGCTTGCTTGATTAGCGCATGCATGCCTTTTTCCAGAAACGAGCTCAATTGCTTGCTCTCGATTTAATTTCCAAATGTATTGCACACATTTACATTTGCAATTCGCTTCAATCTTAATATTTCAATTTGTGTTCAATTGCAATCGAGACTGTCAAGTTGTTCTTTTGATGATTTATACTTAACATGAACGAAAGAATACAATCAAGTATAATTTGGCCACATGTAAAGTACTATCTCTAATTTAGTGCAAACATAATTATAGCTTGTTCGTTTTGTGTCCTCACTCGCAGAAAAAGATTTGAATAAAAATTGACTATAACAAATGAGCTTACGAGATTACTTAGTTATGCTATTACAAACGAAAGCTAAATTTGATTATGAATTAAAGAATGATTGAAATTTGATTTACTTTGAAATGTAAAATGGGACAATTGTATAATAATAATAATATTAATAATAATAATAATCAGTTTAAGGTTTATAAATACATTACACAAACAAATGGCTTCATTGGCACAATAAAAAACTGTTCATAAATTAAATCTGTTCACGACCTGCATTTGATGTGTTGCTCTGTTGAGAACACAAAGCCAATCTGTTGGCTCGTTTGTCCGTTCGGTGCACTGCAAAGTAGAATGCAATATATGCAAATCACTTTGTTGCTCTCGGCAAGACTTAATCCAACAGGGTCAGGCAAACAAATGCTTTCACCGAACCTCACTGTGGAAGATGGCTTAAGCCATGTTTGTGTTCTTTGATATGTATTACTGGTATGGTCTGGTGGTTAATTGTTGTTGTCGTCTGGTTTGCTTGTAGGGTGGTTCGCGTCACGGCTCGCACTTTGTACTTTATCGAGCAAAACAACTTCATTGCCCACGAACAAAGCAATCGAACGATGTTGTGGGCCGTGGTGTGGTGTGCATGTGTGTGGATATGATTTATCGCGGGCCCGACTCTGCTACCATGCCACTCTATCGGGCAGAACGGTCTGTTCGGTTTGATCCATGTTGGAAAGACATTAATTTGCCCTAAACCGAGTCACAACAACAAAATTAGCCATTCAGTGAAGCAAAACATCCCGCGACAAGCGAAAAGTTTGCTGTTTGCTGGTGCTGCTCTCCACTCGATGAATGCATTCGTTTGGTGTGTTCATGTTTTTTGTCTCTCTGCTTTATCGTTATCGTTTGTTATGGTCGTGTTGGACCACTCGGATGGATGATGTTGCTGTCTGGCTGGTTGGTTGGCTATTTAAATAATGACAATCAAAATTTGCTCCTTCACTGACTTTTGCTCTTTTTTGAACGCACCAAGTTGACAACTTTTTGCTCGGTTTGCTTACTAGACTGTGCTCGGTTGCATTGTCCATTTTGTTTGTTCGCTCTGTCACTTGTCTTACTTTTCGCGATAACCCCGTTTTCTATTGTCTTTTGCTAATTTATTTTGTAATTTACACTTGCAAGCATCTAAGCATTACATTTCAATGCTTGTAGTTTTTAAGGAATTAGTTCGATGTTAAATTGTACTTTTAATTGATTCCGGATCTATCGAATAAAGTATTATTTATTTATTGTTCTAATTGCCAATAAACGAATAGATAATTTTTCGTACTCACCTCATTCTGGTTTGACCACAAATTGATTTCAATTTGTCGTGTTGAGGTGAGTTTAATTGAGAGTAAATGGTTGCAGTGAAGTGCACATTAAGGGTCTTTAGTTGCTTTGGCTGGCGATGAAGATCGTTATTGCACATTGTTATACTATTGGCACACTTCTCCACTAGCGCTCATCAAAAGACCGCCACACATGACACACATGCACTGAGCACAGTTCGGGCCGACTATTTATCTGCTAAGTACCTCTTCATCTAATAAATAAATTACTAAGTTATACTTCTCCCTGGCACTATCTCCATCTCTGTTTCCCTTTTGCCACTCTCACTCATACAATAAATATCTCATTTCGCTGGAATGAGGCAATGCGATAAGAACGGAAGAGACAGTTCGGGGTAAGAACAATTGCGATGCATGACGACCAGCAGACGAGTGGCAGAGCGAGAAAAAGCGATTCACTGGATGAAAGTAAGAGAGAATCAAGCAAAATGGACTCGTTATGCCATTATCCGTGATATTGTCAGGGAATGTGCTTTGTTTGCCCGATTAAGGTGATTCTCTAGTGTGCTGATTTATCTGGCGAATGAGTGAGTGTGTGGGCAATGATAGACAATGGCTTGGCTGAGTACATTCAAAGTGATTACGTCATTCCACAAATCGATTACGATTTTTAACTAATCTCAATCTATAATTCAATTTAACGTCGGAAATGTTCAATTTGCAAGGTTATTTGTTAGATCGAAACATAATTCAAAATGGAACACTTGAATAAATCAAGTTTTGGCACTAAGCATTGAAATTAAATTCAGCAAATTGAGAGACAATCATTGCAATGGAAGACATAAATAATTAATAAATGTTTGTGTATGTTTTGAACATACAATCAACAAATTGTGAGCTTTACAAGTTTGGCTAGATGAAATTGGGCACATTGTGACATTTCATCGGACAGCTTGTCACCACTCAATGAACGAATTGCCACAAATGGTGAGATCATTTCGTAAGATTGAGACAACACGACAAGCTGACAAGCCAAACAAGTAGTGAGCTTTACTTTAAAAATTAAAAGCTTTCTTTCCTCTGTAGGGACAGAGAGGACTTGATTGGCTTTTAGTGCCATTTCAGAACAGTTTAATTTGTGTCAATTTATTTGCCCGTGCTAACCAAGGAGCGGACAAGCAACCTTGCCTTGTGTTGGATTGTCAGCAGCAGTGTGCTGCTGTTGTTCGGTGTCCGATTGGAATGGTTTTACCCCGAAAGTATGCCATGCCAATTGGAGAAGCACTCATTAAGCCACTAATATAATGGCGAGAGTTAATAAATTGTCTATTACTGCTAAGGCATTCGTCTTTGATCGCGACTCGCGAGAGACAATGCAACCACTGCTGCAGGAAGTTGTACAATTGCTGGCCAGTGCTCTATGCTCTGTGTGCTGTGTGCTGTGCGGTGTTGTCCTCAGTGGCTCTTTATGTCTCAGCCTGAGCTAATTCCAGCCGTAATAGAATGTAATACGGAGACAATGGCAACACAGGACAGAGGAATCCTTACCGAGAAGGCCAACCAGAATGACATTCTAATTAGGCACTCGATTCTATCAACTCATCTCATCTGAGGTGATTTGAGCAATGAGGATTTTCTGCATTCATGCTTGTGATTAAGTCGATCTGTGCAGTGGCCTCTTATAACAGTGCACACTTATTTACTCACTCGCACGTCATCGGAGATAGGAATTCAAGTCCGCCTCACCTCGTTGGGTTATGCACTTGTGGCAAGTCTGCCTGTCTCTTTCACCAATGCTCAATCTGTTTTTAAAGACCTACTAATTAATGGAAGATTATTGTCAGGCGGGAAGTGAGCCAGTTGAAACGGGCAATGAGACAAAAGTGGTGCAAAGCATATGGGAACGGAAACTTTTTGTTATTCTTTAGTACTTTGCACGATTGAACGGAAACAAAAGTATACCAGCCAAATGTGCAGTGGAAGTGATTGAGACAGTGCGCCAATTGAACGAGCATGCTGAGTTGGCTGTCTCCAGTGCAGTGCTTTGTTCCACTGCAAATCGAATTGATCGTTCAAATTTAAATTGATGATTGCAAATGTGCTCTCACTGGGCCACACAACAAATGACCACTTTGCCTGACAAATCCGTACGCAAAGGTCACCACTGCACTCGAGTGCAATTCAATTCATTACTGTCCGCTCATTCATTCCACACATTCATTCATTGCTATACTACAATTAGCAGTCAAGTGCATTTGGGCAAATGGTTTTGAAAGAGTTGCCTTCTGCACATAGCAATCTCTCTAACTGACTTGGATAGACCAAATTTAACCAAATCAGCCACTTTGGCCACCTTGAATTGATTTGGCTAGTTGTAACTTTCCACATGAAATTTCATTGTTTAAATTAAATTTAACTTAAAGCCTTCTTTTTTACAGATTTGTCCTGACTGATGTCCAGTGAGTGATCTGCCTTGACCAACCACACCGAGCTAGTGATTGTGCCGTGTGTCTGCATCCAAGCTGGTTTCCATCATAGGTCTGTTCAAGTTTGGTGGTCACCGTTCGACCACCGACCATGTGCAAACTCAATGGCTTGCCCCGTCCTCGATACACTTTCTGCAAATTCAAGAGAACGCACTTGATAATGGCAGGTCAAAGTGCAAGGGTGTATTGGGCGAAAGGTGCAAAAATGGAATTGAGAACGGATTGAAAAACAACCACAACGGACTGCGCAATGGCTACAATGACACAGATAAATTGGACTGTCTCGATTCGATCTCTTCGGTGCCAATTTGTTTGCCTAAAAAGTTACAAGTTACAGAGAAGGAAGGCTCTTTTATTGCACTGGACAATAATTCGCTCAAGTTGATGAGGCAGTTGGAGCGATTAGGTCATTGCACTGAGGTGGAAGTGGAAATTGTTCCGCTCAGCAAAGTGCCTCCAAACATTGTGCAAGAGATTGTTGTCAACCACCAGCGAAACGACCAAAAGAAGAAATCGTCTAGTAGGTTGAAGTGCCGAGCACTCACTCACAACAACCATCACAATGCTCACGCGAAGAGAGTTCTCCGAGAGAAAAACGATCGAGCCAGTTGTACTGAGCACAGCCACTCATGTTGCAACAACAACCACAAAAAAGAAGCCGAGTCGATCGAGTTGAATGCGATCAATTCGTCCCCGAACAAAAGTGATACAGAAACGAGTGAGTCAAGTAAATCGGTGCTTGGCACAGCCACCACCAGCACTACCACCACCAGTTTCAGTCTTAACGGATTCAACACATATTTGAGTGACCAACAGTTGCGATCCGCCCGAATGAGCAACACCATGACCGTGATGGCGCCTTGTCTCAGGCAACCGATCACCACAAGCACTCCTGCCTCTGACCTGTCGATGCGTCAGTTCAAATGGCACTACTGCTGTCCCGAACGTGAACAACACCGCACCAAGCTGACACACGACAACACAACCAGAGATGCTGAACAAACCAAACCAGGTGAGTCGTATTTTGGTAATAAACAAAGTTTGTTACAAAATAAATTAAGACAAAATAGTGAATGTCCAAAATATGCTAATTGAATTAATCACTTTGGTTGCAAATGGGTATACATTCCGATGCTTTATGTTTGCACTCACACAGAGGCAGACGAATGAGCACATCTTAATTCGCTCTCTCAAGCTTTACCATTTAGTCTAAATATAGAAATTAAGAATTACAATTTAAATAATTCTCCCATTATAAGTATACTAACTCAGAACGAACAAACAAACAGACAAACAAGATAGTAAATTTTAATTTGCAAATTAGATTGACAAACTTAGTTTGTCCGAGTGGAAATGTCTAGTAGGGAAGGTTGCTTGATGAATATTCCACCTTGCACGAATGATGCTCTGAATAATGAAATTAATTATAAACTATTCCATAATTCAACCAAATTTTGTTTTTGACGGCGCACACTTGGATATATTTTATTAATTTATTATGATTACACCATTCCGAGAATATCATGTCTTGCTTAATTAGAAGACAGCAAAATAAAGTGGAGAGAGAATGAATTTGCTTTGATAATAATGCAATTAGGCGAGTGTAGAACGTGCTCATGCAGCCATCGAGGTTGTTGCCGCGCTCTCTCTGGCCTGCATCATGCACTCCATTGTGTTCATTAGACTAGACCACTTCGAACAGTGCAATTATGACTGAGACAAGTTTGATTGAAAATTATCCTCATGTCTTGTGAGACTTGATGTCTCGAACATGTCTTCCATTTTGTCGATCAAATTCTTGGTATAAATTCAAAATTAATGAATCCCTTTCGAAAGTGCAATGTAAAATTGGCTCACAATTCAAATTTGTGAATGTATTACGATGATCAATCGCATTAAATCAGTGTGCTCCATCGTGCACTCATGCCACTCAAACCAAACCCAATTAAAGCAAATTATTATTTGAAAATATTTAAAATGTAATTTTCAAAGCTCATTCGCCCAAACACACACATGCACACACAAAGCTCATTAGCTTTTGAGTTCGGTTGGATAATTTAAATTTTAATTTATGACAAAATTCGTGCTAATAATGTGGAACGTGATTTTGTTTAGATTTATATTTGCATGTGAGTATAATGTGTACATGTTGCCTATTTGTGGTGAGGATCGGTCGACGGGCGGAGATCTCGTTCGAACTGTGCCACCGATCCATTGGTTCTAGCTTTCTTCACTAAATCAGTATGGCTTCGTAATGAAACATCCACGATGAGTTTGTTTGTCATTCCGTTCTAATTGCATGTATGACGCATCCATGGTGGAGACAAAATTTAAAATCTAAACCAAAACTTTAAATTAGATTCTTTCATTTGATGATGATTTGGCTAGGAAACCATTTTGGAATAAAACCAAATTCAAATTAGATTATTATCATTATTTATTTGGCCCAATGACTCAACCATATTTACCGAACAAAATCTTTGCCCAGGAGTTTGCACTAATGAACTTTCAAATTATAATTTATGATTGTGGAAAATGCTCTCCTATACTACATTTGGCACTTGAGCATATTTTCATTTTGGTAATTAACTTGCGCTTTCGAGAGTTAGCTATAGTTTGAATTAACTCACAGTTTTCAATCAATTTACATTTTGATTATTTACGCACTTTTGACGCTGCCTTTCGAGGGTAGGCACTGTTTTAATTAATTTAATTAATTTAAAATGATTAC
The DNA here is from genome assembly GCA_023373905.1 of Rhizoglyphus robini. NCBI lineage: Eukaryota > Metazoa > Arthropoda > Arachnida > Sarcoptiformes > Acaridae > Rhizoglyphus > Rhizoglyphus robini. The sequence continues at coordinate 1,824,144 of JAKIJQ010000001.1, read as the reverse complement.
TGAATTTAAATATTTAAATATTTTGAATATTTTTAGAAAGCCAGACAATTCAAATATTCAATTTGATGACATTTTGATAAAAATTTAAATTTGTTACTTTCTGTTTTATTAACGATTTTAGTTTAATAAATTACTCATAATGTTATTTAGCTGTTGGATAAATAAATAATAACCTAAATAACGAGAATTATTTAACTGATTATTACCTTCTGTGTTTGTCGGTTTATTTGTATTTTATTTATTTAAGTTACTTTTCAGCAGAAAGATCACAAATTTTCACTAGAATTTGGCAACAAAAAAGTAGACAATTAGCAATGAGGATCATGTTTGATTAGTGCCCAATTAATGACTCGACTCTCAGCTACTGTTGACCAGCAACTGATCTATTTCCTTTCTCATAATTGCCCTCATAAAGTTTAAAAAACAATATTTCATGAAATAAAAAATAAATAAATCTATTGAAACTTTTTATAATTTAAAATCATTAAACCAAAATCGAACAGAAAATATTATTCTAAAAACTCAAAGCCTCACAAAGAGTAATTATATTTTAATTAATATTTAATTGACCTCCAACGCGGCACACATCATTAAAAGTAAATTATTAATTAAAATTGCCATTTTAATTAATTCACTTTGAAACATTAATTAAAATATTTAAAAAAAATAAAACAACAAGCACAAACGAACAATTTGGGACACTTGCATTTTGTACAACTTTTTTTAGCTTCCCTGAAACCGTTCTCCACTTTTGCAGTGTTTAATTTACTCGTTAAAAGTGATCGGAAATTGGAAAAGACTAAGCCAGAATTGTGTTGTCCCAATTTAAAGTTGGTCCAATTAGTAATTTTGAAGGATTTAAACTATGATAATACTAAGAAAAGATAGTTCAAATTAAGGTCGATTCTCATGTTAGTTAACTACAAATGTAGTAGTTTTAAGTATACAAGAGATGATCTAATTGGTGATGATTAATTATTTACTAAATACAAATTAACATTTTTGTTTCTGTTTAATAATTAATTGGGATTTATGGAAAAGCATTGTTAATATAAATGCGATTGCAAATGTGTTTATAAATTAAATAGCATAAATGGTTACATCCCGGCGAGTTGTGTCCCGATAAATCACCAAATACACATTCTAGCTCGCTACTGCCGGTAATGCCTCGCACGTGGACAGTAATGGCGAGTAATGTTGCGCTAATGCCACCAAATAAATTAGGCTTTGGCGAATATTTTAAAATTGTTTAAATATTTGCTCGGAAGGGACAGACATCCGGGACAATACAACATGAATTATTGATGACATTCCAGAGTGTATGTGGTGCATTCCACACCAGTTTGTGGCTTCCACTGCTTGGCTGGTTCAATTATTTAAATCTATCATTCTCCGGCTTTTAAGCAAAAATTCAACTGGCCCTGCTAATACTAGTGAACATTCCAATTTATGAATTGAACCCAATAATGAAATGCAATATATCAGAGAATAGCTGACAAGTGAACATTTGCCCGCGCCAAAACCCACAACGACATATACTGTAGTGTATTTATTAGACTGGTCTAGTTATTATTGATTCGCTTTATTGATGATGACACAAACGGTGTTTGGGCCACAGGAACATTCTTCGAGGAATTTTAAATCTATTTAAAGAAATTATTCTTTGCGTTTTGCAATTCTCACAAGGTGTCCCGGCCAATGCCTTTGTCTATTTGTTCACTCGACATTTGCTTAAATACAATTCGAATGTGAAATCTTTCAAAACTGTTTCAACTTACTGCACAATCCATTTAGGAAACATAAGAATGCTACTATTTTACAAATCATAAATAAACTATTGTAAAATATAAACCTGGATAAATATTGATTGATTGAATTATCAATCGATTTGATCTAGTTTAGTCCTTGACCAACTTATTTGGTGCAGACTTAAATGATGGGAAAATTTTCGGAGAAACGTATGAGCATTTGCCATTGAGTTTTGGTGCAAAAATGACGAATTTAGTGCATTGCAAGGCAATAGACGAATTGTGGGCAATGGCCAATCAGTGGACATACAGACGGAACACACCAGGCCACCACATTACCCGTAATGGTTATTGTTGTGCCGTTTGCCGGGTTCGGTTTTATTATCGATGTTTTGGTGTATATTTGCTGTGTGGGGATATTGATGGCATTGCTTGTGTGCTCTGTTGTGGTTGTACTGTTGGCCTCGACTGGCATCGATGACGATCACCACCCTGATGGCTATGTAATTGTATTACATTGCCTCTGTGTAACTCTGACTGGTAATGTGCCACAGTGGCACAACACACTGACATTATGAGACAGACTCGGTTGAGATGTTAACAAGCATTTAATAATAAAACTGGCGCAGATAAATAGATAATGGATGAGATGAGGGAGGCGAGGCACACAGACAATCGAAGAATCAAATCCGAACAGACAAACAATATAACTCACAAACTGCTTCTGCCCCGTTCGGCTACATTTTTAAATCGAAATGTTTCCAATTTTTGTAAAATATATTTTCCATTGATAGATGAGCAATGTTCGTTAAAGGGCGATTCGGAATGTTGAATGCACCGGTTGTGCTATAGCAATGTCTTACGGCCACTCGGTTGTGATTATGAACGTAATCGAGAGAATAACCACAGACAAAACGAGCATAGAGGCGACATATAATGGGCCAATAGAAACTGAAATTGCCAGTCGACAATTTGAGAAAAATGTCAAACTTTACTAAATCGTTTTAGATTTCCGATTTTGTCACATCGACCACTAATAGAGGCACACAGAATTGGTCGAGATTTGTCACGAAAGCATTACGGCAGCATAACTGATTGGCCAAGAAGAGTATGCCCAAGCAATGGGGTGCGCACATTGGCAGGAAAAGTGCCATTAATTAAAGTCGAAATGGTGTGACACTTAATTGGCCTTATAAATTATTGCTGATCAGTGATCACTCCGAACGAGTTGAACATTGTGTCTGTGGAGCAGTAATAATAATAATAATAACAATCACAATTTGTCATCTTTCATTTTAAATTGAATTTCTCCCGCCAATGTGACAATGAAAACAATGAAATGCCGTACTCACGACTGAGATAGCAATTGGAAAGTTTCTCTGTGGACACAATTAGATTCCGAAATATTTTTTTCTTTGAGTTAACCATTTGATGTTGTCCATTTGATTTGGCCCGATTGTATCGGCCTGTTTGTCTGTGCCCATTTGTGTGACGACTCAATTCATCTATCCATCCATCCATTCTTCTTCAAATCGCACAAATAACTTTGTGCGTTCGGATTTTTCCGGTTTGCAATTTTCAATATTAAACCATTTTGTTATATTTATAAAATAGTACACTTAGTCACTTAGAGTGAATATGTTTTGGGAGCGAAACAAAAATTTATATAAACAATCAAAAAATGCAAGACCATAAAGTTTAGAATGTTTTCATGTGCGTATTTCGTAAATGTATTTATCAATAATGCTATAAATATATTTAAATGTTTACAGTCACCTTACAGTCACCTCGTTTCGTGTGAAAATTGAATAAAACCAAAAGCATTCTTCCTTAGATGTACGTTCTACACTAGCATAATGATCTCGTATTCTATCAAATTTTGTTTATGCATTTTTCTTGGATTTCATATTTGGCAAAATGTAATTTACCAAAATAATATGAAAGTTAAATTCACAAAATTACTTAAATGTGTTGGTCCCTTATTGGTTCAGTGGAAAATATAAATACTTTTAGCTTGGAAAATTCGAATCGAGGTTTGAGTCGAAAGACAAGCATCAGTGGGAGTCAACTGTCAGAGTGAGTTATCTCGCTTTTGGGCTGAGAATGGCCTAGTCGCTACTCAATGGAACATTCGTATTGTTGATGGCAATCTTTACAAATTCAATTTGGCCCAAGCACGATCATGATCATTCTCGGTTATAATTGAATTAAGTGTGAGATTAATTTTAATAATTTCAAAATTATTCCACCGAATGAGAGCAAATCACGATCACGCCTCATTGGACAGTGTGTCGAGGCAGATTCGTTCCTTTGTGAGAGTGCAATTATATATAATATATTAAATCGAAATTATTATTGTTGCGGCATACTGAAAATTTGTTAGTTTCGAAATATATCATAAACCAAATGCAAGTACATTTGAGACGTACTTTTCGATCAATTTCTACTCTTCTAACATTAATGCGTTTACACCAAGCCACTTGACACTTACTTTTCTTCATTCTAATGAATTTGGTCGTTTTTCATTTTTTCTAGTAAGAATATATAAATTAAATTAAAGTCTGCCAGTAGTCACTTGTCCGTTTTATTTTATATGAAATTTAACGTCGGAAATATTTAAAATTCATTTTGCTTCTCTTTTCTCTGGTTGCTATAGCAATTAATATATGTTAGTGAATTATTATTAGATTGTCAGATTTGAATTGAAATAATAAATTTGATTTGTCAAGTGTTGTTTTTGAATTCAAATCACTGATGCGATGGGATTGCATGAAAAATCAATGCAGTGAAGCAGCCATGAAGGACATTCGAGTTGTTGCAATAATGAGTTTTTTTTTGTTTTTTTTTGAGTTGGAGAATTATTAATATTTTATATATATATTATATTATTTTATCTTGTTTAAATTAGCGTTTGACATTTTCATTTTAGTAATTAATTGTTTTTTCTCTTTTATAGGAAAAACATCGTGTGCCAATGAGAAGTGTCAGTGTAATTCTCATTCACTAGATGACGCTATAGGCGCTTTTCATTCGTCCACATCCACTTGCTGTGTCTGTTTGGATTCCTCAACCGAGTTGTCCCAGCATCATCAACATCGATCTTGCAATTGTCCATCGACTTCTTCGAATCATCACCACGGCGGTCATCATCACGTTCACCAGTCCGAGTCGTGCCACTGTTCCAAGTCAGTCCATTGTTGTACTCATCGCCATCGAAATGCCAGGGCAAATTGCCTTAACAACAATTGTCAAAATGGTCATGCTTTCGGCGAGAATGAGGAAGAAGACTCAGATGAAGAGGAGGAGGAAGATTTTAGTTCAGATGATGAAGACGAAGACGAGGATGAAGAGGAACAGAAGTGTAAGGGGGAGGGCGCAGAATCGGAAGAAGATGATAACGAATCGAACGATGACGACGAGGATTCAGATGAAGAGGACGAAAATCTAAATTGTGGCAATAGTTTCAACATGAAAGTCATTCATCATAACCACGACTCGATGTCTGACAACGAAAATGAAGATGACGACCAGGATGATGATCACGCGGAAATGGACTCATGTCTACACGAAGTTGAACTGTTTACTTGTAATGTATGTGACAGGACCTACCGTACAGCTCGTAATCTGGCTAAACACCAAGTGCACAAACGACACTTTGGTTGTTCCATTTGTGACACGGTCTTTCCGACACTTCTTTCCCTGGAGCAGCACAAGCACACATTGGAGCACTGGTCGGACGACGAATCAAACTTGTCCATTTCTTTTAATAAACATCACTGCAATCGTCATCGAAATAGTTTGCTTCAACACAACCACCCGGTGACTAATTCTTTCTCCAACCATGGATACCCATCTGATAGTTTACATTTGCACAACCATGTTCATAACTGCGACCAGAGCGATGATCATCATGTACAGACCAAACTGAGCCTAAACGACACCACCATTACTGGCCTGTTGCACAGCAAATCTTCGCCCAACAAGAATGGCAGCTACGGTAACTTTCTCAATAACAACCACAACCATCCCATTGAGAAACAATCGCTAAGTGCCAACAATAACAATCTCTTATACCAAAAAGTGAACCAAACAACAGTGGATACTCGGTCTGGTGCTCTCAACTCAAAGCCAAAATCAATCTTGGCTTCTAGTCTTAGCAGCAAATTGATGGCATCGGTGTTTAACTTTTCTTCATCGAACGCATCTATATCCACTAATTCAGAATCGAACCAAGCTAAACAGGGACCAAAGCAAATACTAAATTCGCACAAACGATTGAGCAGAAGTGCCGAAGAAATGGAGTCCTTACTTTGAACCCCTATTTTGTTAATTTCTGTGTTTTGGTAAAGAACAAATTATTTCTTGACATCAACTACAGATTTATTATATTTTTAATGTTAATTTGGCTGATCACACAATGTTTCTCAATAAATTATGTTTCTTTAATCTAATAGAGTTAATTTGTATTTCATTTTCATTTTGCTCACAGCCCTCGTCGTTGGATAGGAATTATCACAAGGAAGAGGACCGAAGTGAACACAGTTATCACCAAAAAGACCCAGAACAGAATCTTGTCGAGGAACATGGACAGCTGTCTCCACTCATGAATTCGTCGAGTACAGTTGTCCTCGATTTCTTGTCTATGCATCAAGTACCTTAACATGTGAAGTATTTCATGTTCGGTTCCATTTTGCTTTTGTTCGGTTATGGCTGGTTTTGGCTGGGCAGATAATGTACTTTGATCATATATCTGGTGATATTCGTGCATGTTCGTTGATTGATTCGATATATCTAAGCTCGTATTGTACTGCTGATAGCGATACAATCGGTTGCCACAACTGTCATAAAACGGATCGTCTCCAGGCTCATTCACATGCTTGTGTTGTGCATGGTGAACGTTGAAGGTACTTGAGTAATGAGTTCTTGGTTGATTGCAACTGCCTGGCCGATGCCGCAAATGGCGATCCTCGTTGATGCTTTCCTCCATTGTTCCCATCCGGTTAGAGCCAATCAACCTCGCTGCAGCACCAAGAAAATACGGACTGATGTTGTTAAGCATTGTCGATCGTTGCAACAATTCTCGATTATAGTTGCCAATACTCGGATTGTCATAGCTTGCTGGGATAGTAGATGCAACTGTTTTAGGCCGACGATACTCCTGGAAAATAAAATAGAATAAAAGTTAATTTTTAATAAAAAGAATGCCAAACTTGCCACAGTCACAATTTTACAGAATTACGCTTTATGTGAACGTTCAATTGGCAACATTTGGAAAAGCACTATTCAGAATTTAGTCACATGTTACACATGTAGCGTCAGCAGAAGTTACTGTGTCCGATTACTTTCGATTAAACTTGCTAATTTGCTCACTCCAACCTTTGCCTAATTACGAGCCGTTAATGGAAAGTTCTTGGCAAACATATGCGGTGTTACAGGAGTCACTGAACAAGGTGAATTTGATCAATGCAAGTCTTCATTTCATTCTGACTAATGGAAATCGAATTGAAGGTTTGCTTGGTGATTTCGTGTTTGACCGAGAAAATCTCTTTTTGGAACTTAAAGATGTTACAATTAACGATGACAAGTTTGATGATTTTATCCTAGTCGGTCTAGACATCTATCGGTGGCGAATTCAACGACTAGCACCCAGCATAACGAATCACGACTCTAATCAATCCACATTTGCCCAAGCTACCTTCAGCGAAAAAGACAACAAACTTGCTGTTCATAATTCTAGGTTTTCATTGTTTGTTTTATAATTTGATGCTAATTTATTGTTTTTTCTCTTTAGTGCATCGAACAAAATTCTAATCGATCAATCTGTGCTCAACTCAAGCACAGTGCCAACTGAAAAAAAGAAAGACGACCCAAAGCTATCGAAGCCGAACGAGTTATCATTTCGTTACAAAGAGATTGATCTGAGCAAGGATGACGATTACATTGCTATCGATTTAACCTGTCTGCAATTGCCGGCCTCGAATAAAATTGAATTGATTCAACGAAAATCTGTTTATTCGAGCGAAGAACTTCAAGACTACTATGATCGATGTTCATCCATTGTGAACAGTCTCAAGTCCGAATCAATGGTTGGATTTGCAATCTTTCCACAGAACGATGAAAACTTACTCAACACTTACAATAATACAGTGGAGTATGTCCAGTCACTGAATCGACCTTTGTTTATGCACAATGTGACCGCCAGTATGCAGTACACCTATTTTTGTTTTTCTACTGGGGAAATTAATTACGCTTTTCTATTTACCAACATTTCCGAAGAGGATGAACAAATCAACGGAAAAGTGTTTCAGTTTATGAAGCCTTTGTTTGAATCAAACGAAACTCAGAAGGTCGTTTGTGGCTGTACCTTAATGTCTGGCATTTTGTGGCACAAGTACAGAATCACTTTGACAAACGTTTGTGACTTGCAGTTGATCGATCGACAAATCCAGAAGATCAACATTTTTCATCGCAAACGACCGTACAGCAAGTATGCCCCTCCACCAAATGTTAATGTGCTTCGAACTTGCTTTGTAATGATTACTGAGTATTTGACACTTTCCCTAATTGCTCCTGAAACAGTGACTAACTGGACTTACTTTACCACTAAAGTTGGCAACGTGATTCGAATGAATATTATATTTCTGCGAGAACTGTCCGCTCGAATGAACTATGAATTAATGCATTACATGTTTGCTTACTCGATTCGGGCAGTCATTTCGTTACGGTCTGCAAACGAAAAAGAAGTGGACGCACTCACTAGCCAATTCACTTTAGACGAATACTACAGGCAGATGCTCGACCAACCAATGTTCGACGCCGAGAAGGGCATTCACTTTGCACTCAACCTCAACAAGGTGTTTCCTCTCCGATATTATGACCCGAATATATTCATCAACAAAGATTAGTCTTACAATTTTATATAATTTTAAATTTTAATTATGTAACTTAATAAATTCTGTTTTCTGTGTATTAATACTATGCTATCTCGTACTTCTGCCTATATTTCTGACTAATTATATGTAATGTATGTAATATACCATAAGTATAATTGCAAACCATAGATGGCGACACCATTTGTTAAGTTGTATTTAGTAATACTAAATTAGTATATAGAAATTGTGAATTAAGTTGCATGCAGTCGGCAACAGCTCAATAAATCTCAATGAATAAGTCAATTTGTATTAGGAAAATTCAAGGCAATCGAATTATTGTTGGATGTTCCATGGTGGAGACAAGAATTTCAAGACATAAGACACAATTTATTCGGTTGGGCAATTGAGTTTGTGATTTCCTGATTTTTTTCTTGTTCTCTGAGAATATAGGTGCGTCAAGGTAAGGCGAGTGAGACTGAATCAATTGGCAAATCAATTGGTCATAGCTCAATTCTCATCTCTTGCCAACTGGTCTATTGGCCGAAACATCCGATTAGGCTGGTTGCAATCGGTCTCAAGTCGCATTTCGCCCCGAGAAGACATCAATAATGAATGTTTCCTATTAATAATTCGACATGTTCACTAATGCGGTTATTTATGGGCTAATAAATACGAAATGCATTACGAGCAGAATCGAGATTGCAATCGCGACTGGCGCAAATATTTTGACAGAATTAATCAAACATATTTCGATGCAATCACTGGAAGAAGACAAATGTGCAACCAGAGAATATCAATTATTAATTATTGAATAACCCCTTGCCGAATGTCTCTCCATTGTGGATCAGTGCTATTTGATAATATTCAATTGCATCGATGCACACAAGCAAATTGCTCAGTCAATAAGCCACACTGAATCAAACATATCTCAACCTAGAGAGAGATAGTCTAGAATAATGTCCACAGTATTGACTGTGTGTTTAGCATTTAATACTACACCGCACCGATACATCCATATTAGCATAAATATATAAATCTTGTAATATTCCTTTTGTCTCAAGTGGACACTTTGAATAATTTATTGTAATTGTATAATTAATTAAAATTTAAAATTTAGATTCGTATTTAATATTTCAAATTGTAAATTTGGCTATTTCTGTAATAAACGGACATTGAAATTGATTTATTCAATCACAATTGGAATATTCCGTGCTGTCAATTAGAACGTAAATAGGACCTATAGTATAGTAAGGAAGGGACTTTCCTAGCCTGACACGAATCAATTTGTAATAGAATTAATGAAAGTCGTCAAATTAAGTTCTAGTGGGACTACTTACCTGGAAAGCACTTGAAGTGTTGCTAGGCCTGGACAGTGTCACATTGGCATTGTTGATTAGCTCATTTGGCAAATTGTTGTGATTGGCACACGCACCGATTGCCGACTGTTTGTCTGGGTGGGGGTGATGTTGGTGATGATGATGGTGCAGGTATGAGCTGCTGCCTGGCTGGTTCCGACATGGCCTCTTGTCCACTTCATTAGAAGTGACATAATTAGGCTCGCTCGAATGGACCTTGTTTAATTTGTTTGCACTCAACAGGGAGGCAGTGAATCGATCCACTTGGCCCTTCCATTTCGACTTGCCTCCCTTCCAAACTCGCTTTGGGTTGGTAGCGTTGATGGCAGTGGCCGTGTTGATGCTTGCCGATTTGTTTGTCTGACCAATGCTGTTTGATATATTAAATAATGGTTGCTGTTGCTGTTGCTCCAATGGCGGCGGTGCCGAATCAAACCAATTGCCACTGCTTGTGGCCGTATTGCTTTCGTTGGTTGAATTGGTGTTGACCGTGGTGGTGTTTGTGGTGGGCGAGACACTACTGTTGTGGTTTGACCATGCTCCTTTGTGACAGTTGGTGCATTCCACTGGTGGTCCGTGGCAGTCGAGACAATACTTGTCGTAGTACTCGCGATAATCTTCGAATATGGTTGAGTTTGACCGTGAATTGCGTCCACGCTTCACCACCAACCGTTTCAACCAGTCGGGCAATTCTCGCTTGTTGAGAGGACTGCAGTAGTGAAAATTGAGAACCACTACGGTCATTACGATTGAGATTGATGTGATGCCCATCACCACGGTGAGGTACATTCCTGAGAGGGAATAATGACACAAATCATTCAACTCAATCAATGCACCACTATTTGCACACAAACTTATTGACCTTATGTAATTGTCCAAATTGTTTATTCCCACCAGCACAAACACAAACTAGCAAAGCCCTCAGCACAAATTAATTGGCAATGGTTCCGATCAGAGAACACCGCAGACAAGACGAACAAACAAGCCATCATGCTGACTTAGTGTATCGGTAATTAAGTGACGTTCAACCAAATTGTGTCGATCGATTTATGTCTGGACAATTCCGAGCAAATTGGAAATATTCCGATGTCTGGTTGAGAGCAAGTCTACCGTAAGTGAGACGACCATGACGAGTTCAATTAGCGAGCCTCACGCTGATCGATCCACTGTAAAGCGAATATATTATCATAATGAAATGTTGTTGCCTCTGATAATTGACGCTGATATTAATGCTACACTGGCCGACCGGATGATAAGTCAAACTATTTTTAGAGTGGACATTCAGGTCAGTGACAAACAAGCCCTATTGACACACTACCGGTGCACATCAACTGGTTCGCTAAATTCCAATTATTCTACTGAGTTAACATGCTTGCTCCTACTCCTACATGGCTTCATTGGAAATGTTCGAAATAATTCAAATCCAAATGACTTTCCTTAGATGACGCAATGAAAAACAGTTAGAGCGTTAACACTTGTTTCTCACAAGTCAGTTGCTACTTTAAAAGTTTGCATGACATTTACATTTGCCTACAGTGAAGTGTTGAACAAGGAATAAATCATTTGTTTGCGTGTTCAACTAAAACTTAATTATGCATTTGCTGTAAGAAAGCAAGCCCGAAAGGGTTAAGTCGGAAAAGTCAATTTGTGCGTAATACAAACAGACCGAACATCACTTGTAGTGTCTCACTGTAGTCAGCAATAAGGCCAATTCGATGAGAGACAAATCAGAAAGTCAAACAACCGAACAAAGATAAACAAAGTGAAAGACTTAGAGCAAATAATTAGATTGATTTCTCTCAGGCTGGTGCTGCAAATATTTCCGATTGTAAATTGCACTAAACTCGGTGAAGCATTGCTGTGCTCGACTTGATGTGCTCAATGCACTGCTGCCTCCATGTCATTAGTCCAAATGAGACCTATTAAATTATCCAAATTGATTGCCCATCAAGTCCGTACATGTATAACACAAAGCCCATCGTTAATAAACGCATAAATCTATCTATATTGTTTGTGCATAATTTGCAAATACTTATAAGCAAGGTCATACCGAGTAGAGGGATTGATTCAGACGTTTCCGGTAATTTCTCCGAGATGGCCAACATGAACACCGAGAAAGCAAGCAACACGGTAACACCGAGAGCTATTTTCTCGCCTGACTCGGGTGGAAGGCAGAAGACGAGCAGGGTAAGGACGGACATCATAATGCATGGCAGAATGACGTTGTACATGTAGTAAAGAATCTTGCGACGAATCACCAAAGTAATGGTCACGTCGGGGAATGGCTCCACACAGCATGGGTAGTACACCACATTGCGCACCAGACTGGTGCTTATAAGGTCCCACTCCCCATTGGCCACATAGTTGCTTAGGTCAACGTTCTCCGTTCGGTTCAGAATATTTACCTAGAGAAATTAAGGTTAATACTGGTATTTGGACGCAATGAACAAACTTGGTTGCCGTCATATATCCAGGAGCCAAGCTTCATCTTGCAGGCCTGGTCATCGAAGGGGAAGTAGGTTACATCGACATCACAGGTACTTCGCAGTTTGGTCGGTGGTGGCCAGAAGACGTTGCCATTTGGCTCGATCACCGCTCTGCTGCACATGTAGCCACGAGTGTAATCGTCGGCACTGTGGGCAGCCATGTTTGGGCAAAAGAACATTATCAAAGCCATTCCTTGCGAATAGAGAAATGCAATACTTATTGTAGAGCACAATGTCGGGCAGCCAAATGCTTTGACATGGCACTCGTATTTTGGTGATGTTGCCGTAATCAGATGCATTCCAGGTCAGAAACTCATCGATCCACTCCTAAGATGCGCTCATTATTGATTGATTGACCATTCATTCCATTCATTCACTCACCTGGTCCAGCCAAATATTCGTTGTGAGCACTTGATTTTTCTCGTCCTAAAATGACTCCCAGTTGATTGATTGTCTAGTCACTGTAGTCACTTACCAAGTCGAATATTTGTGCCAGTGTCACCCCCAAGCGAATATTGATCGGGTGTGACGAGTTGAGAGTAGGACGAATGTTGGTGTCGTAGTTCCTCATTAGGTAGTTGAATAGTCGACGTTCGTCGTTGATTTGGTCCTTAGAGTAGTCCACCCAGTTCGGGTCCCAGTGCTTGGGATGGTGCAGATTTGTGCTGCTGTGGTATGGGTTTGGCATGGCCACCGAGTTGTGCGCAGAGGTCGACAGGTCAGAAGTGTCCGTCTGTTTGGATTGCGCATTTTGTCCCTGACGATTTGTGTTCACTATCACACCTTGCACCACGAAATGCACTGCAGGGAAAATAGATGTTGTAATAAAATGTCTGCACAACCGAATGAAATGCCCATTTGGTGGCATAGAGAACAGGCAGATCAAGCAGTGTTATCTCTTACCAAATGACACTTTCAAATGGACGCAACAATAATGACCACTATGGTACACTAGCGACACTCGGTAATGGTCTTCAATGAACGCTCACAGGCATCATAACCATTTGGTAATTCAAGTCAAAGTCTGCTCAAATCAACTTTATCAACCCAAGTAAATAAATCCTAGAAATTGGTACAAAAGTCATAAAGACAGAACTAAATGTAATCCACATAAGTCGATTCATTCGCTACATTTCGCTTGTTTGCGATGAACGAATAAGTCTAGTCAAAGGTAAACATTTTGGTGACAAACATTTTTGGTTTAGAGACAACTTGGAAACTCTTTATAAACTTGGACTTTATTGCTACATTGCTAATTCTATTAAAATACAATGCAAATACTGTTAATCTGAACATAAATATACAGAAAAAAAATAAATTAACTAACTTTATATGTTAATTAGATCTAGATCTAGCTAGAAATATATCAAATTGAAGGCAGTCAACAACAAACAACTAAGTCGTCACTATTGAATTAGATGCATTTCTTGTTTAAGGCCTAATTGTATTTATTTATTTGAATTCAAATTTGAAACTCAACATCTGTAATCTACTTTAGATTTATCTGATTTACCATTTACCATTGCGATGACAAATAAAGAAGCATTACCGAATTCTAAATATAGTTGCACTTTAATATTTTATTTTCCTTATATCTACAATTTAAAATTAATAATTTCCTTATTATAAAAAAGAAGAGAGTTTCAAAAAGTATTGTTCATGAAACAAAGTGTCCTGGTGATTTGCATTTAGATTTATTAATAAAACAACAGAACAATTTGCATTAGTTACAGTTGCATAGTTAGCTATACTACAGTAAAGCAAGGCAGTGCAGTGTGCAGTGCAGTGGCATATGTAGTCAGTTCAGCCAAGTGAAGCACTTGTTTCAATTAACCTCGCACATTTTGCATTTTAAAATTGCCAGGCCATTTCGTTTGTTGAATATTTATTCAATGAAGTACAAATATTTGCCAGGCCCATTTGTGTCCGTCCGTCAGTCTGTCTATATTCATTGCCAACTCCATTAGAATACCTTTCATTTTGGCATGATTACTACTATTTGCTGCATATTCTTATGTGCAGATTACATTATAATAAGATTATTGAGTGGCACTAGTATGCGGCCAGTGCATTCAATCATTCACTGACTCAGTGAGAATGAATGAATGAGTGGACAGCGGCATATCATATTGTGATGCAACCATTTGTTCTCACTACCAACTGGAATATATTAATTTGTGCAAGTCTGGTTTGCTTTACACACGGCTTCACCTGAACCACCCTCCAACATATCGACCACAGAAGGTAATTTTCCAATGCAATTGATTCGGCACTGAATTAAGATTTATCTAATTCAGCTAGATTAATTGAAGCCTCGATACAACAATTGCCCAGTCCAACCCGACACTATCGCACTAAAACCTTGGCACCTAACAATGATTTTGCCTCCACTTGGCAAAACTTCAATGTGAGAGCGCCTGATGAAAACAAAATAATAGAAATGCCAAATTGATTCAATAAATAAGTTCATGAGCAGTGCATGGCAAGCAGTGCAAGCAAGGACCGCATGGGAAATATTTATTGTTAATGCAGAACTAATACTAATCCTTGAATCGATTCAATTAATTGTTATTTGTTGTTGTCTTGTGAAGCTGCAGTCCAACTGTGCCTACTTTTACTTCGTAAACACAAAAGTTTGTGAAGATAAAGTGAAAAGTTGTTACTTTCTCAAATGAATGCTACTTACTTATTCATATTTCATTAATGAATTATTTTATCAAAGACTGACCAGTAGTTTACGTTTACTGACCAATCCCCAATCCCACTTTCAATTGTCGTTCCTTTATCTATTGTCAAAGTAATAAATGTCTATTGTTCAGTGAACGACCTTGATGAGTGCATTGGGGTTCTTGTTGTGTTTGTCCACTTTCAATTTGGCCCTAAAAGCGAAATCAATCAAGCCAACATTCATGAGTTCTCCATTGTGGTTTGTGGTTAGGCAATCGCCAATAGTAATGAATCACATTTGTCCATCTCTTCCCCAGTCGGTAATCACTCAGCACACTGACAATTTATTAAATTGATCTATTTATGATCTAGTGAATCAATCTTGCCCACAATCTCACATGATCTAAGGTTTTTGATTTGAGCGAATAAGATGAAGCCAAGCAAGAAGTAAGAACTTTCTTTCTTGCTAGCGTCAACAAGGAAGAATTAAATATACCAATAAAGTCTAACTGATGAATCCGATCGGTCAAACGGAATGGACCTTTGATCATATCGACATTATGATGATGGTCATCATTATTGTTAAGTAGATGTGTGCGCAATGAATTTACACTTTAATTCGGGCTATTTATAGTTGAGCAGAAGTGCATCATGAGGCTGGTTGGGCGATGTCATTGCCTGGCACACCACTGGAGCGAGCATCGATCATCGGTGTCCAGTGCAGCACTCCACCACCGATCTAATCAAGTCAATTATCGCTATTTATCAAAAGTCGACTCAAGTCACTGCAAACGAGTTAATGAACCGCGTCGTACTACTAACAATGAAAAATAGCATTTTAAAGGAATTTAAAAAAGATAGCGATTCTGCAGATTTGGTAGTTCTGCAAAATAATTTCAAATGTTATTTGAAGGTCAGCGTTTGTAGAAATTAACTTATAAAATAGCTCGGAGCTAAATATTATTTGGAAGTTTAAAATAATTGAAAGTGTGTACACTCGAGTGAGAAGGTCTTAAGAAGGCAAAGTTGATGTGTTAAGTGCCTTTCGACTGGCAGAATTATGTTGCAAAGCAATACATTCTGCTTAGAGTCTAACGGAATATTCGCTCGAGCTTGGCTCAAGTGCGAGCCAAATTCCTCTGTGCCTATTCAATTGCCTGTCTGGCTAGTGCCCGACATCGTTTCATTCTATTGGGGACCAAGCTGACAGCTCACCAACTCACCACCAAACCGACAAGCAACATTAGGCCATCTAATAATAAGAATAATAATATAATATTTGTTTGTGTGTGAATGTACGGTGAGTGTTATATTCGTAAATAACTGGCCAAATAATGGCCCCACCACCACTTGTCTTTATGTGTGTATCGAAATGTATTGCCCAGTCGGAGGCAATGGCTAATGATAAATTTAACTTTTCTCATTTGTTTGTTTGACATTGGTAGTGCTGTTTGCTACAATAGTGCCAGAATAGAAAGAATAGACAGAATACATCTTGCAGATTGTTCTGCGCGCTCATCGCTTCCCTCTCATTTACTTGACCTAAGGCTTTCTTCCTAGAGTCGGGACTAACATTTGAGCGTACATGTTCTCCCAAGGAAAAAACATTTATATGGCACAAGTTAATTCTATTAATTCAGCTTCTGTTTGGAAATTGGATTTGAAATTTCTCGAAATAAAATAAATTTAACTATAATAAGAGCGCCATTCAATCCAAATTAAGTCCATAAATTTGCTCCTCATTTGCATTATAGATTGACATGAGGACTCCTTGAGAAGTGCACATTATGAGCATTCATTATTACTTTATGAGCAATTATTGCTGACGTGAATTGCAAAAGAGTTTGCCACTCTGCCATAACTCAGTTATTATGATAATATTTACACAACTCGTCTATTATTACTGCTCCACTGTACTTAGTTAGTAGGGAAAGTTATTTCCAGGTCGCAAAGATGATGATGTTATTCTCATGATGAGGGTAATGACAATCAAAACAATAAATATTGCCCGTAATGCACTTGAAGGCTTAGTGAATTGGCAAAAATGTAATACCATTTTTGAAATTTACTCAGATCAGTTAAGAATCAAGAACAATCAAAGCAAATTTTCATTTCACAAATGAGTCGGTGACAATCGAATTTTGCGAGACAATTATTACCGCACACGCACAGTCGACTCTGAACTCTGTCGTTTCACTGCTTTCATTACACACTCATTCGAATAGATTTAATATAACCACTCGGCCTAGGCGCCTGGTAACACAAAGTACCATCTCGACCGTCCTGGAGAGGACATATTTAATACCGAGCTGAATTAAGTGCGCTACAATATATTCACGCATATACACAAATAATTAAAGTACAAATGCAAATCTCATAAATTATTGACATTTATTTCACTAGCTAATAATAATAATATAATATAACTAGATATCACAATAAAGACTCATGTGCGACTTACCGAAAAATTGTATGAGAAGAAATTGAAGAATAAATTTGCAATCTGCTCGATAACGAATTGGCACTGCGGTGGTCCCGATTATCATCAATAATGCCCGATGAAGGCTGAGCTGACATAAGAACATTGTCGCCATCGTGTCGAGCTTGTGGTGAGGCTGCTGCTGTTGATGGTGACAGTAACTATCACACAAAGTGTCCGCAACAGTCTACTCGGTCGCGGTGGCACTTCCGATCTGTTGGCCAAACCTATTTGTTTAGTACATGTAGTGCAGTGCAGCGTGAGGAATTGTGACTTGGGAATAATTAACAACAAGTTACTCGGAGCTCATCACTTGGGTGAAGGTCGGTCCACTAACTAGAGCACTTCGTCATTGTAATTAGTGCTCGATTTAAGTTCACCAAAATAATTAACGATCATGAGCAAATGATGATGCAGAGATGAAGGAGAGATGAAACTAATTTGCTTGCACCAACACGAACAGCAATTACCAATTACGGCATTCACATTCAATTTGTACATGCTTTCTTCATGCTCTTTGGTCTTATCGGATTACTAATTTAAAATTGCACACAAACAAACAAAAATTCAATTGTGAATTATTCCAAATTTGAGGCAACAATTCTCGCGGGACAGTGAAAACAAATATAATAGAAAACACATTCGAAACGAGTCAGGCACATTTTGAATAATGAGGCGTGCTGATAGGAATTTATATTTGCCAAATTATGGATAAGATCAAATATGACAAATGTTATCGTTGTCTGGGAATTGAATTGTGCACATTCTGACTGCCGCTTGTCCGGGTTAAGTTTGATGTAGTTGGCACAAATAAAATATTGAACTTTAATTGTAAAATTGGAAAATGCACTTCGGGCACACAAACATTTACGTCATTGTGGGATTATGGCATACTTTGTTGTTTATTTTGAAATTAATTTTATCTGTTATATTTTCTTGTTCCACTCGATCGACTACAAGTATTTTCTTCAGGTCTTTTAAGCTTGTTTTCAACGACAAAATGTTTATCTTGTTGAAGATTTTTCTATAAATAGACAATTATTAATATTTGATTTAGTATTAGTTCGTGATTTTTTAGCACTTTCTAACATTAAAAATCGAAACAAAATAGCAACTCAAATGTGAGGGTTAGATTGGTTGGTGTTTGAGGGTTGATGTTTATTGTGCTAACTGAGTCACTACTAGCACAAAACAATACATTACAAACATCGCCAAAGTTATATCAAACATTTAAATTTCTATAGTAAATTTGATTAAAATTCTCACTGCTTTGTGACTTTTTGTTCTATTAACTTTTATTTGGAGCAATAGTCGGACCATCACTAGACATATACACTGAATACAGTAACGCAAAAGCTACAATTTTGAATGTTGCAAAATTCTCGGAAAATTTTGTCCTCCCTCGGTCTGTGACTTGCCCTATTCAACTGGAATTCTACTGCCTGTTAAAGAATTAATTATTAAAATATGTTCGAGAGGCAGTACATGGCAATAAATTCAATGCACTTTTGGATAGAGTGACTTGTCCGTGTTGGAGATGCATCGAGAAGCAATTAAATTAAATCGATTGGAACAAGCAAGTCCAATTGGAACGAACGCACCATAGTGAAAGTACACAAAAATGAAAGAATTGTCCACCATAAATGGTGAAATGCATACAATAGGGGCTATTATAATAATGTATGTTGTTTGTATTGATTGATATAATGCTATGCACACAAAGACACAAACAATAACATACATGACACCAACTGCCAATTTCTCCTCGAATAATAATTATAATAAGTAATGTTAGTAATGTAATAATCAAATAACTACACTACAAAGTCATAGCAAAAAGTATTTAAATAATAAATTTGGAATTAAAAATTGTAAATTACCTTTGAATTACTAAAACATATTATTAGCTAGCACTATTTTGCAAATATTTTCTTCAGAAAAATAAAATAAAGAAAAAGCAAGTATATTTGTGATCAATCAGCAAAAACGGAGTTGACTTTAGTAATAAAAATAGAACTTTGGTTGCTTCGAGCCAGAATGCCACAAAGTAAATTGTCTTGTGTTGAAACGAATCACAAGTAAATGTTTGACCCAAATCAAACTCGTTCCTCAAAACACACAAACAACTTAAATATTTGTTTATTCCAAATCAAGAAGACATTGTGGTTAGGCTTGTCTCAATGATTTGCACCAAGGCTTAGATTATCAAATTAATGATGAATGCACTTTGATAAAATTGATGTTAAATCAATTACAAATTAATATTTCACTGATTTCCAAACGATTTCTTGAAATTGTGATAATTGTATACAAAGTTGAATACATCTTCAATTGTTGAGTATTATTCCTCAATTTCGCAAACACTACAAAGAATCATCATTGCAAAATAAACTGTCATTGAAAAGAAATGTGTTGCTAAATAATTCACAAACTAGAATGGATGAAAAAATGCAAATTGAACAAACAAATCGACTTGGGGCAAACGAAGTGACAAATTGAGAAAAATCAAAGCACAAAATGAAATGTTATTTCAAATTATTATTATCTGGTTGGTTATTCGCTTGAGCAAAAGCAAAGCAATGAGGCTATTTGTGAATTGGCGATGACACCAGAGGAAAAGTATCATTTGTCAGTATGGCATTTCCTATTGAGCCACATCAAAGGGAATCGTATTGGTGTGCATATTGCAACTGACAATGGACACATTTCAATGTCTAGTCAACCAAAGTGGTTTAGTGTTGCCGATGCTCGATGGTGGACAAACAAACAATTTGCATTGATTCGATCGTTGCTTAATAATATTGAACCAAAATCGATCGTCACAAATGCAAATGCACACTCATTTTGTGTGATGGGCGAACGTTTTGACATTTGTGGCAGACCACCACAAATCGACGAGTTCACTTATTGCTGAATGGCGACACTGACCAATCGAAATCACTGCCAGTCACACTAATGGAGAGACTTGTCGCCTAGTGCATGCAGCACGTTCGTTCATTGGCGGTGTGCCTTGATAAATGGGCACAGTTTGGCCCATTTATACCAATCCAGCCACCAACTATATACCGCACACATACAGACCACTCCACAGTTTGCTTGTCAATTGCCCTTCTTTCAAACAGAGCCAATTCTCACGCACCGACACATCCACTGTCTTCGCTTACTGTTCAAAACAATTTCAAGACGCCTTCCTTGAAAATTAAATGCAGTTTAAAATCTATATTCTAATGTAAAGAAGTAGTTAAGCACGCTCATCGATAATTAGATTAAAAAGAAGTAAAATAATAGTTACGCATACTAATATAATCAATCAATAATAATATAGTTTGGAATGATATCATTTTTAAATTTGTTAATCAGTACATTGAGTGCAGCATATCTAATTGTAATAATATGAATTCTTAAATTTTTACGTCCATGGACTGCCTGCAGGCTATATATAGGTTAGGCAATTTTCAATCTTTGGAACATTGAGTGTTTTCTTGAACAAACTTTTTGATATATACAGATTTGACAAATCCGTATTAATAGAATAACAATTCAATAAGTTCATCCCTCATTAAAAGGGTGGTCAAACGCGCATGATAGATAACATCAGGTAAAAAGACTTACCTTGTTAGCCAATTAATCCAATTGTTCCAATTACTAAGTAACTCGCATTGAATGCTAATTTTTAGCGTTTTTAACGTTTTTCCCAAATATAAATGTCAAAGTTGAAAAGGATTTGCCATATTTTTGTTTAACTAAAGCTAAATCTAGGAAAAGCTAGAGTTATAAAAGTCACCACTAGTTGATGGAATTTGTTCGTCAGAGCTAGTAATTCTTTTCTGCTGCATAGTGATCGAAATGTGTGTTTGTTCTTCTTTCCGTCATCTTATTAGCTTGTTGTTTTCTGTTTCAAACACTTCCCCTTCTAAAGAAATCAGTTTACGCTGTTTGATGAGCATTCAATAACAGGATTATAAAGAATTGTTATACTTATTGACTGACTCAACAATGTTTTGTTTCACCATATTCGTTCATTATTCGGTTTCCTTAGTGAATTTTCAAGTGAATTGGCACTCAAAAAGTTTTTTATTTCTTTTCAGATTCCAGTACGATAGAGCGACCCTCTTATTTTAAAAAGTAGAGATAGGCATTTGGATATTTCTACGATAAAATCAAAATTTTAAAAACATAAATAAACAGCTCATTCAGATATATATATATATATATATATATATATTGATTTACTTGCTAGTTTGCCATTTTTGCGAAAATTCCAATTCAAACTCAGTAAGTTTGGAATAGATACTCTTGTGCAACACGAGACATGCTAGGTAGTAAAAAAATATAAAACATGTTATAAATTATAACACACAATCATTATAATCGACTAAGAAATAAAACTTACCAAGAGTCTACCACCAAATAGTTAAGTAGTCAGATTACATCGATGGTACAATTAAATTATTCTCGATCGCGGCAAATGGGCATGCTCATTTTTAAAACGCAAGTTCCAACTCTCGAGTCGCTAAAGCCGGCATAGAGCAACTATTTGCACTAAATGTTTATGTCTTGGCTATTTCAACCAAAGTGAATACATTTTCTCCAGCTGTGCACGACTCGTGCTCTGAACGTTTGTCAATTTGATTTGATGTTGTTGTGTTGCATTTGTTGATTAGTGTAATTTTACCGAATTGCATCAATATGGCACAGGACGACGAATATATAGGATTTAAAATTACTCAACGTGACTTGGATGATGAATTTAATGTAAATCGACCTATGAAGAGACAGAGCAAAAATCAAGCTATTTATGGTTTGTTGTTTATTGTTGTGCAAGATGTTAACAATTCTGACAATGTTTTTATTTTATTTAGGCGTTTGGGCTGATAGTGAAAGTGACGATGACTCAAAAGAACAAAAGAAAAAGTCGGATTATTCTGCGCCAATTGGTTTTGTGAAAGGTGGCTTCAAAGATGATGACACTAGAAAGCATAACAAGTCGGGCGAAAATGTTCCTGAATCGAAACCTAAAAACAAAAAACAACCTGGGGCTTCTGGCTTTGCTGGAATTAGAAATCTAGGTAATCAAGTAAATTCTATCCAATCTTGTTTTAACAATTATTTTTGTTAGCTTCAAAATCGAGTGATCCTGGTTTTGCTCAATGGGAAATGTACACAAATGGCATTGGCAGTAAACTACTTCAGAAAATGGGATATCAGGCTGGAAAAGGTCTTGGTAAGAATCAACAAGGTATCACTGCCCCTATTGAAGCGAAAAAACGACCGGGCTTTGGTGCTATTGGTGCTTATGGACCTGAGGGAAAAGCTCCTCCGTTGAGCACTCCAAAAGCCGACCAGGAAATTAGCGAAGAAGAAGAATCTGGTGGACAAGCATGGAAGAAAGGACAAAAACCACAAATCAAGAAAGTAAAAGTGTACACTAAATCTCACGATGAAATTATCACCGAAAGTTTGCTTAATTCCTGGAATAATACTGACGACAAAAACGGCCCTCGAATGAAAATTATCGACATGACTGGACCTGAGCAGCGCATTTTAAGTGGCCTATCGCAGCTACATACTTCACGAGCACAGAAACCGAAAGATGATTATCATCCATCTCAGTTGAACATTAGTTTTGATGTACCTGAACTTAAGCAAAATCTAGAAAGATTGATCCGATTATCAGAAAATAAAATAACTAAAGGCAGCCAAGATT
This sequence comes from Rhizoglyphus robini, assembly GCA_023373905.1. NCBI lineage: Eukaryota > Metazoa > Arthropoda > Arachnida > Sarcoptiformes > Acaridae > Rhizoglyphus > Rhizoglyphus robini. The sequence goes on along the minus strand of JAKIJQ010000001.1, from coordinate 1,800,830 downwards.
ATGAGCGGGATTTGAAACACGTTGAAAGTCTTGTCGTTGAGAAATTTCATCTCGAAAAGCAAATTACAGACGAAGAATGGCAATTGAAGCAGTTAGTTCAATACGATGTTTTTGTGCAAGAGCTTGAAGATATTTCCGACAATGTTGAACATGATGATGATCTTAACGCTGAGCTTGAAATGATCTTATGCAAGTTTGAATCATTCTACACTGGTGACTTTAAAAAGACTTTCAATCGACTGTTGGGTTTGGACGATTTGATTCTGTGTACATTTGGACCACGTTTACGCAAAGAACTTTTATTCTGGAAACCTTTCTCTAGTGATGATAAAATATTGAGATTATTCAAACGATTGACAAATATTGTTTGTAGACAGAGAACATTTGACATTCTTCTTTGGGATTATTGGAATCCTCCCGTATGTCGAGCTCTACAGCAGTGGCCATCGATGAAACAATATGAACCAATTGTGCGCTTTTTAGAACAATGGTGTCCTGTGATACCTAAATGGTTATATGAATACATCACAGGCAATCATTTACTTCCAAGAATAACTCGTGAAGCAGAACTATGGGAACCGTCTAAAGATCCCGTCCCGATTCATCAATGGATACTTCCATGGCCCAAAGTTCTTCTAGACGCAGAAGTGAGTTCAGCTGATATTGAGTTTCTCTTTGAGCCCATCTATGAAGTAATTAGACAAAAGCTTGCCAAAGCACTCGGACCATGGCAACCCACCCCGGAAGACAATAGTGTTCTCAAAATGATTGCATTGTGGAAAGAAGTTTTTTCTGAGACTTCGTTTCAGAACTTTATTGACCAGAATATTGTACCCAAGCTTGAAGTGATGATGCGAGCGGTCAGGGTCAATCCACAAGGACAATCATTTGCTGAATGGAATTGGGTAATGACTTGGCGACCGATGGTTTCTATCAACACTATGGTGTCTTTGCTGGAAAAGTGTTTCTTTCCTAATTGGCTTTTTACACTTCACAACTGGTTAAGTCAGCCTATTATTAACTTCGCTGAAGTGCAAGCCTGGTATCGTGAGTGGAAAGATATTTTAACTGATCTGGCCACTCATGCCACCATAAAAGAATTGCTCAACAAGGCGCTAATGATGATGCACCATCGAGTGGACCCAACTATTGGGTTGAAACACTTTTCTATGTATTTCAATCCGCAAGTACAGACTGCCATACCAGAACCAGTGCAACCAGTACCTCAACCACCCCAGCCATACGTTCATGTCCAAAACGAAACAACTTATTCACAAATGGACTCGATTAGTTTTAAGCAAATGGTCGAGATGAAGGCTAATGAGAACGGAATTCTGTTTATGCCAATACCCAATCGTTTCCAAGCAGGCAAACAAGTATTTCAATTTGACAAATTCATGGTTTACATTGACAACCAAGTGTTGTTCCTTCAAAAGTATGTCAACGTAAATCGAATATGGGCACCTATTCGTCTGCAAGAGTTGATTGATATGTGCCGAGTTTGATTTCAATTTTGTATTTTTGTAAATAACTCATCTCTTATTTTTATTATTCAAATGTTTTATATTTATAATTAAAAAATGTCCTGATCATGTTATATTTATTGATGAAATATAAAAACAATAAAATTCGTAAATTATGAAATATCAATCTGAAATGTAGTTCGATTATCCCCTACGAAGGTTCTCCAATCGAGCCTGTAGATCTGCGTCCGCATCGACGGCGACTGGTGTGTTTGCCTTGTTGGCCTGTGCAGTGCCAATGGTGCTGTTGGCAGTAGGAAGCTCGCCCAGTTTCTGGTTCAATTGCACGCCCAATTCGTCCAGAATCTGATTGACTACCACATCGGATTCTTCTTCATCCTCTTCGTCTCCGATCACGTCATCAATAGCTTCGCTCATCATTTCCTCTTTCATATCCATCATATCTGACTGACGTTCAAATTCGTGCATGATTCTTTGGATCTGTGGTAGATTCATCTGTCGGTTCATATTCTGCAAGGCACGAGTTACGCCCTTCATTGCCACTGCCATAGCGTTCTGTGAACGTAAAGTTTGTACTTTTAAGGATACTGCTTGAATATTAGCTCGCATCAGAATAAACTTCTTAACATAACGCCGAGTTCGGACTAAGTCTTTAGCCATAATCTTCACTGCATCCATTTGACCTTCTTTGGCCATCTTTTTAATGTCTGCAATTAACTTTTTCTCTTGAGCTTCCATTTTGGATCGTTCTCGGTCTAAATCACGAATTGCTTTGTTCAATGCACGCTGGTTTTGCCGAAGCATTTCTTCTGGGGTTTTACGTTTACCAAATAGCCACTCCATCTTGAGCTGTTGTTGGTGGTTTCGGTGGACAGGAATGCAAATAAAATCAAACTTAAAACTCGCACTATTTGGAGATGCTGCTTGTCAATAAAAACCAAGGGGAACGAAAAAGACTTGAGATAGGAATTAGATGGTTGAACCACACTATGGGTAAGAAAGATGAACCAGAAAATAAACAAATTCTAAACGAAAAACCCAATTGACAAATCACGTCACAGCACAATAAAGCTTTGTTATGTTAGTGTCACTCTTGCATTCGCACTGGCAAACAGTTGTAAACAGTGCCCTTCAGTAGATGACGTAATCACTGTCTGACTCATGGGACATGTCGTGCTACACTGTTGAAGTATTACACTAATAATTCTCACTTGTTGCCAACAATTTAACACAGGTAAATACTGACATCGGTAAATGGTATTATATCTTATCTCACTTTATCTATATATTAAACAGTATTTGTGGATGAGACCAAATGACATCATCATCATCATGCGTAATGCACTTTGCTTTGTGGCCCTCGATTGCATTTGGTATCCATGCGGTGATTGCAATCGTGCCATCACCCTGATGAATCACTCACCGAGTCACCCACGCACCGCTAAGTCAACTAAAATAATCGATACCAGTGCAATGTCATTAACTGTTGATGTTCATTCAAACAGTAATTTAATGAAAACAGCTAAACTAGATATTCCAAATTTGACATTTTGTTCTAGCCGATGAATAAAAAGTGAGTAGTAAAATAGTCGTTGACATAGCCGTTCTAATTAAAAACTCAGTAAAATATAATCGTTGGAAGTTACTCTAAACAGTAGTATCACATTTGTGATTGGATATTAATATTTGGATTAATTATATTTTACTAGTCTTCAAAACAATATTTTGAATGAATGTATAGTCGAATTGCTACTTAAATTTTCAATACTTTTTTACTATTAACTTTCCTTAATTAATTAATTTTTTATGTATTTAATTCATTATTGACAACTAATTATAATTATTTATCATTTTTCATAGATAAGATTAACTGAAAATTATCGAAAAATAAGAAGTCAAATTGCTTTATTTTAACTTCAAACGAGTCGTTGTAATTTATTGCTCAGTTGCAATATCATCATGAAGTAATCAGAATGCTGTATCATTGCCAATCAATTGAAAATTGTGAATTGACATTCAAGTCGAATTTTAAAAGAAGTTGACTGGAGTTATTCATTGATGTCTTCAGCAAAATTTGTTTTCAATTTTTATAAAATTTAACTTATCTATTTTAATTCTAATCGGTCAAAGTTGAAGTCACGCATGTTTTGACTATGTTTTTGTTTAACTCAGCAATCTTCTCTCCCCCATCACTACTAATGATAACCACATGCATGTACAGACGAATCAAGTGATTAGCATGGCAGCATTACATGGTGAAACTGAACCGATGGGGAGAGGCAAAGTAATTAGTCGCTGCTAGGCAGATGAGCATGATGACGACTGATAATGAATGCTTTCTTTGAATTTCTTCTGTCGCTCTCTACAGTGAACTGTGAGCTGTCAAACACCAATTTTGGCTGACTCGAGTGGCGCACAAAAGAGGCAGGCCAATCAACGGACGACAGTTAAAAACATCACGAAAAAACTAGTACACCAGTGAACGTGATATCGTTCAGGGAATCAAAGTTCAAACTGAACAAACAGATCAACCAACATAAGACACCGCCGCGTTCACCGACACAGCGACACCACACAAGACGAGAGACCGATCGGTTTCGAAACTGTCTGCAATGAATTATAAACAATCAGCGCGCTTTGCATCAAGTGTATTGCCACTGCCACTGAGTCCACAGTCCGTACAGGGTGATTTAGCACTGCTCCTAGCATCGAGTGTCTCGAATTTATAATCTGCACTGTCGCTCTTCGACGTTCGCATTCACACCCGTCGTTTTTAGTCGTCATTTCCTTTGAAGCACCATCATTGGAGACATCGATTTGTCTCGTCTGCCCAAATCACTTTGTTGCTTGGTTCGTTTAGGCAGACTTCGGTCAATTCAATTTTTCTTTACGTTTACTTTTATTTGTAAGTATTTTTTGTTTTATTTTCTAAGCATCTAATGTACTTTTTAGAATCCACAAGAATGCGTGAATGCATCTCTATCCACGTTGGCCAGGCAGGTGTCCAAATGGGAAACGCCTGTTGGGAGTTGTACTGCCTTGAACACGATATTCTACCTGACGGTACTCTAAAGGTTGACCCCAACCGAACACAACCGGAGGATCTATCTTTCGGCACTTTCTTTAATGAAACAGGCACTGGTCACTATGTTCCTCGTTCGATTTATGTCGATTTGGAACCAACCGTGGTTGACGAAGTCCGTTCTGGACCTTATGCTAAGTTGTTTCATCCAGAACAATTGATCACTGGAAAAGAAGATGCAGCAAACAATTACGCTCGTGGTCATTATACTGTTGGCAAAGAACTTATTGATCCTGTGATAGATCGCATTCGAAAATCTTCTGAACAGTGCACTGGTCTTCAAGGCTTTCTCATATTTCACAGTTTTGGTGGCGGAACAGGCTCTGGCTTTTCCTCTCTTCTCATGGAACGACTTTCTGTTGAGTACGGTAAGAAGTCCAAACTTGAGTTTGCTATCTATCCAGCCCCTCAAGTTTCTACCGCTGTTGTTGAGCCATACAATAGCATTTTAACCACTCACAATACACTGGAGCATTCTGACTGCTCGTTCATGGTGGATAACGAAGCAATTTATGACATTTGTCGTCGAAATTTGGATATTGAACGGCCGAGTTACCTTAATTTGAATCGTCTAATTAGCCAAATTGTGTCTTCCATCACCGCTTCTCTTCGTTTTGAAGGAGCTCTCAACGTTGATCTTACTGAATTTCAGACTAATCTCGTGCCATACCCCCGAATTCACTTTCCATTGGTCACATATGCTCCAGTTATCTCTGCCGAAAAAGCCCACCACGAACAGTTCACCGTGGCCGAGATCACCGGTTCTTGTTTCGAGCCACCACATCAAATGGTAAAGTGTGATACTCGCAATGGAAAATATATGGCTTGTTGCTTGCTATACCGTGGCGATGTTGTTCCAAAAGACGTGAACGCAGCTATTGCTGCTATCAAGTCAAAACGATCGATTCAGTTTGTGGACTGGTGCCCAACTGGTTTCAAGATCGGAATCAACTTTCGTCCACCCACTGCTGTGCCAGGTGGCGATTTAGCCAAAGTTCAACGTGCTGTGTGTCTTCTCTCCAACACCACTGCCATTGCTGAAGCATGGGCTCGACTTGATCATAAATTCGATTTGATGTATTCCAAACGTGCATTTGTCCATTGGTATGTCGGCGAAGGAATGGAGGAAGGAGAATTTTCCGAAGCTCGTGAAGATTTGGCTGCCCTCGAAAAGGACTATGAAGAAGTTGCCATGGATTCGAGTGACTTCAAGGATGACGATGAAGAGTTTTGAATTTCTAATCTTAGTGGTTTTAACTAACTTTTCAATTAACTTACTTATTGTGATCAAATAAATAAAGTTTTTACATATTTTAATCTTAATCTAACTTATTTGACTATTTGAATAACTGAATTATTTTGTTAAATTATTAGCCTTATTAGACGAATATGATCACCGTTGGACACTGTACCAAATCGGTCATGTATTTGGTAACTCGATGCAATCGTTAAGTTAATTCTCGGAATTTAGGCAGCTCCTCTCATGAGTGCACTTCACCATTTTACATCAACAGCACATTTCAACTTTCTTGCAGACTGAAAGTTGCACTGCACTACACATATGTACAGTAATGGCAGGCCAGGATTGTGCCTTTTTATGTGGATGACCCCGATATATGATGGGAAAAAGTGGTCTCCGAAGAGTGCAGTTTTAACAGAGAACATATAAACCGATTTTAGCTTTCAATATATCAAATTAAAGGTAATGACATGAACTTTAAATATTATTGGACGTTTGGGCTTTATTTTTTAAACAATTTGAATATTTTTCTAGTAAATAATGAAAAGAGACTAAGACCTAAGACTCTTTTAAGTTGTTTCTCCTTTTGAGATTAATTTACTGATAAAATGGCACAAACGTCGTTTGGCGCCAAATGGGTCAATGGACCTGCCACTTTACAATCAGGTAGGTTTTTTTATTTCCCAGTTCCGATATATCCAGGCACAATCAATTTGCCAATAATATTAAAATTTTTGATCAATCTTGAAAAATATATATTTGTAGGTCACTTTTCGTACCGAGACTCGAGTGGCTAGTTTATTCGATCTTTATGTGAAGTCATTCGCAAGCACAATTTCCAGTATGACTTGGCCACTATGGCGGCGATTGTATGTCCAACCGTTGCTGACCTGATTATGATGACCAATCGAAACAAATTCATTTCATTTATTGTACACTCACACTGTATCGTCTTTTTCACTGGACAATGAAGGTATTTTGTTTGATCTTTGAAAAATTACTTAGAAAAATTTAATAATCACTTTCTTCGCTTTCGTCTTCATCATCGACAAACAGTTCAATCGATTGAGTAAGCGTAGAATTGATATATGGAATGAGTTTTTTGTTGTTCCATTCTGGTTTATCAGGATGTTGCAATAAAGTGTTCGACATTTTTTCATAAGCAATGTATTGAAAAGCGATCGTTAGAATTGTCATTAAATCGTATGTCGTTGTTTCAGATTTAGCCATTTCTTTTAGTAAAATTGTACACATTGAATTGATTAGCCAATTTCGATATGAAATATATCCTATATTGAGTAAGTCAATTGTTATTTATTTATTTATTTATGGCAATTTAGTGGATACCTGGATATGTAGAGTAACAAATTAGTGTGTCATTAGGAAGGCAACAGAGATCCATATCGTTTGTTGCAGCATCATGGAATATTTTTACTCCATCATCATATTTGTCACCTTTACATGCCTGAAATGATAGAATACACCATTGATTTATACAAAAAATGAAGTTGTCCTACCACAACGAAAATCAATTTTGGTATTCCCTTCAAATTTGGACATTCTTTTTCTGTAAAACAATCCAACAATTCGTTGACTCGAATGTATTTATCGTGACAAAGCAAATAACCATTTTCACATCCATGGGTCATAATCCACAAAACAAAATATTTGCGTTTACTATTTTCAAAGTCATGTATTAATTCTGGATATAAACATTTCGTTAGGGCTATTAGAGTCATGTAGAACTTACCTTGAGAAAGAATAGTTTGAAGTGCATTTTTACTCAAATATTGATCACCTTGTTTAAACGGAGATGCAATTTTGAAATCTGCTTCTGCTCGCATCTTGTCGTAGTAATGCTTCACTTCAAACCCTAATTTGTCGAATGTTTGTGCAACAAGTAAACCATCTTCTTTTGTGTTATTTCGTTTCATACTAGGATCTAATTGTAAATATTTCTTAGATGACTTGTTTAGATTTAGAAAATTTTCAATGTTTATTATAACACATTTTCCTGTCAATTTTTTGTCTCTTGAATATCTCAAATTGTTCATCTTGTTGTAATTCACTTTTTCAAAATTGAACGAAATCAATCGAGTCAGTGTCGAACTGATGTACGGAATGTGTCTAAGCGGAAATGGCAAAGCTGTCCACTTATCTTTGCGGGCTTTCCTCACAGCAATTTGTTCTTCCTTTAGTTCATTAATAAGTTTGGTTAAAATCGATACTAAATCGTAGCTAAGATTTGAAGTAAGAATTGAACACAACTTTTCAATAAATTTTGTCTCTGAAAATAAGTTTAGTATATTATTGTATACAATAAAAAATAAAATTAAAAGTAATTTTATTACCTGGAAATGGACTATAAAAAAGAAGAAAATCAGCATATGATGAATATTTGGAAAAGATGTTAGAAAATTGTGAACTCGTATTTCCATCATGCTGAATACTACTGTCCACAATAGCAGTAATTTCGCCTTCATTGTAGCACTTTGAAAAATTGAATATAATTAATTAATATATTCAATAACAAATTACATTATATACCTGAAGAAAAAATATTTTAGGTTTCTTATTTAGAGTCGATTTGTCTCCGGTGAAATAGTCAAAAATTGAATTTACTGCGTATCAAATTAAATAAAATAAATATTTACAAGTAGACTTACATTGAAATTCGTTTGGTTTGTTTGTGAAGATATTTTGGAAAAAAACTTCTTTGCTCTGGTTGTCAGTGAGAATAATCATAAGAAAGCAATCGTAAGCGGAATGATCAATTCTTGATTCTAAAAAATGCTAGAATAATCGATATCGAGTTAACCGACAACTTTTTACCTGCTTCCAAAACCGTTTTTAATGTGTCGTTTTTATTCAATTGATATAATTTGCATTTGAATTTCAGGCTCTTAAATGTGCCTTTCAATAAATCCAATGAATTTTGATTTATTTGTGTCCCCACCTGCAAACCATTTGCAATTACACATCTACCCCGTATACTGCTTGATTTAATAGGGTAAAACAAGTGTTGGGAAGGATTGAATACATCCTGCAACCAATGCAACAGATCTGTCTGTATAATCGATTAGTAAAAGTGCTGTTCAGATTAACTCATCAATGACTTACATTCATTGTCTCGATGCTTTCAGCGATTTATTTACACATACACATGCACATACGAAACAATCCACAAGTTGTTTAGAACACAGATAGATGCGAATTCCGAGAATATTTCGCCTAATCAAACACAAGACACTAAGGATAAAAATAACGTTTTCTTACGAGCAATCAAAACATTATAAACAGACAGCTCCAAGGTCAAATTGAAATCGTGCCTGTATACGCGCACTTTTGTGGATGTAAAAGTAGATGTCCTGAGAATTAAAGCCTGCCTGGATGTTGAGACTTGTATGTTTTGAACTTGTATGTTAACTCAATACATTTGTGGTACAAAATGTTACAAATATCGTTTTGGAAATTACGTCCTATTATATAATTTAACATTTTAAGCAACAGTTTTTAATCATAAATAAAGTTAGTGGTTACAACGATATATTTCGTATAGCTGAAAATTTTAATTAAAAGTTTGGTCTTTTTATGACTGATAATAATGACTTGCGTGGTTATAAAGACTAGTTCGAGTAAATTCACGAAAACATGAACGGTCGAGTTAGAGTAGAGTGCACAAAAGGTATCTGTTTGACCAAATCATTGTCATCAGATCGATAAGCAACCATTCGACTGACTATTGCAGCAATCGTGGCAACATCGTACACATTGTTTTGGGTGAAAAGTACTTCGCACAACGATTGAATAAACCAGGAACCATTCGAATCTCGATATGACAAGTGGCCTTATGATAGAAGTGAATGAGGAGAGAAACAACCAATAATAACCATACCTGGATACGAACTAGAGAATACAAATAAATCAGCTTGGTCATATATTGGGAGACTCAAAGAAATATTTGTAGCATCGGTAACCAAAATGCCTGGATCTCTGTTTGAACCTTGGCAAGCCTAGTAAAATATAAATAAACTAGTAAAGCAGAAAGAGTGATTTACCTGGATGAATATGAATTTAGGTTTTCCTTGAAGTGACTTGTTCTGTGCAAGAGATTTTACCAAATGATCCTTATTAATGGCTTTGTCTTTACAATACAGTACTATTCAAATAAAATTAATTAATTAATGATTAAAACAAAGAATTGCAATGCTACATACTTCCGTTATCACTCCCGTGACTCAGAAAACATAAAACAACACACTCGAGTGAAGAAAAGTCAGCTTTAAAAAAGAAAAGATGAAAACAAGCATGAAATCATTTGATGTACCTTTATTGAGTTCATTTAATGTCTCTTCGGCACATAATTGATTGTGTAGCTGCACAATAAATTGCAAATGTTTTCCAAATACAGTTTCAAGTGCTTCGACATCTTTTTCGGTACCTTCTCGTTCACTTAAGTTCAGGCCAGGAATATCAAATGTTTTATAATTGAAAATGATGCATTTTCCACGATTTTCGGGAGGCACAAAGAAAACTTTTGATTCAGGTAAAATGAAATTTTCATCTGGAATTTGCGATTGCAAATTTGTTCCCAAGACGAGGAGTCGAGTAAGTGTTGAGTTGATGCATGGAATAATTTGACTTGTTTTTGATTCGGTAAATGTCATACGCCTGATAATAATCGAGAGTAAGCTCATCAAATCAATAGAGTTGCAATATTCGCTCAAAACGTTGCACAGTAATTGAATAGTAATCGAGACTACAAGGAATATATTAGCTCAGATGAATCAGTTAAAATGTGATAAAATGTACCATGCTCACAAAAGAATAACATAAAATCTGCAAATTTGGGAATGCGAAAAGTGCCTTTACTGTAGACCAATAAATCGTTGTCGGATATGGTCTCTGGAGAAGAATTATTTTGTATGCCCTATAAAAGTGAAACGCATTGCTTAAGTCCATATTGGCGTAGTTTAATTCTTACCAGTACGAACAAAAGTTTGGGTTTCCCAACGAGACTCCAATGCCTAGTGAAGTATTCCGTTAGTTGGTCGCGGTTTAAATCTGAAAATAAAAATGAAGTATTCTTAATAATTGTTAGAAACTATTAAAAATGCCAACCTGTTGAGATAATGCCGTCTACCAATAAAAATAGAACCAAACAACTGTAATCGCAATGATTCCTTTTAGACTCTGTGGAATGCAAGCATATTTAAAATTTAATTATTAAACAATAATTATAATATCAACTATTTTACCTTTAAGCAATAGTTTCTTCATCGAATCTCGATCGAATACTTCGTCTTCATTCACATCAAATCCAATTCCTTCGAAAGTACTTTTTAGCAAAGCAACATCATCCGAATTAATAGTTGACATTTTACGTTGAGCGTCATTTCGACATTTCACCACAATACACCTTCCTTTGCCATTATTATAAAATAAAGCATCTCGTCTAGTAAGCAATTCTACTTCTTGGTCAACTGTTCGAAATGTTCTGTTGACCGAGGATAAATTTGCATTTACATTGGATGCATCAAATGAAGTTTTTAAAAAAATCATTCGAATTAATGTGGACTTGATATGGACATTTGGATAACTGCGATAGTTGCGCCAATACGTTCTGATAAAAATTGGTTCGCACATTTGCAAAGTGATAATCCTCAACATCGTCAGCAAATCATATTTATCTGAACAATTTTTGACCAATTTGCACAAAGATTGAATAAACCATGACCCGCGTGAATTTGGTGAATTTTTTGGTAAAAAAGTAGAAAGAGCATACAGAGATTGTTCTATAGCAGAATTATAATTGGTAAACATTGAAATAACTACAATTGATTTGACTTGCCTGGATTATACGATGAATATACAAACAAATAATTCTTTGGAAGTATATTGAATTCGTCAGGTAAAAAAAGTTCAATTGCGTCGATTGTTTTACTATCTTTGAATTTACTTTCAAAAACATCCTATCGAAATTAATTAACAAACCAACATTGAAGAATTTCTTTAACAAACCTCGATAATAAATATTTTGGGTATATCTTCCATGAAAGCCATGTCAAATAATTCCATCACAGTATTCAGACTAATCTTTTTATCGGTACAATAGAAAACTGAAAATAATAAAATGAATGTCAATATTTATTGTATTTTGCATTGATTCTAATAAAATCACTTACAGCCGTTTTCGAGTCGAGTAATAAGGCATAAAACAAAACAAGAACAAAACTCTTGTGATTCTGAAATAAAAAATAAAATTTATATTCAGAACATTTGGCGACAATACTCACTTCTGTTCAACAAATCTATGGTATCCTTTGAAGTCAAGTTTTTATAAGAGTTAACCTCAAAACCAAGCATGCAAAAGTCTCCTCCAACATTTTAACATCTTCACAAATTTTTTCAATTTGTACAAAATTTTCATTCAAATCATATTGTAATATCAAGCACTCTCCTTTGTTCAGTTCAGTCATTTCGTAAGTAACTTCACTGTCACTCATTGAAACGATTTTTTCTTTATTCAAAGAATTAGTAGATATTTCCAAAATTATTTTTTTGAATTGTTTGATGTGTTGTATGGTCAAATCTGGTTCTAAACCGATATTATCCTGTTCAGTTTGCAGCTCTAATGCAAAATTTTCTGAATAAATTTTTGTGAGTAATTGAGTTAGATTCAACACTGATGCTGTTTTTAAACAAAGAACTTTCCATAATTGATGAATAAACCACGAATCTATGAAACACCAACTCATTAAATATTTTTGCAGGTAACTAATTAATACCAGGATAAGTATTGAATGACACATAAACATAAGTGCTCAAGGAAAGATGACAAAATGATTGAACCAAATCAGGATTGACTTTCACTTTTCGGTCCTAATGAACAAACAAAACACATTGATAAATTGAAAGATAAAATTACAACTCACATTGATCAAAATAAAAACAGGTATTCGATTGTGGCCAGGATTATTCAAATAGTTGAAAAAATAGCTTATGATTCGATATATATTGATCGATTTATCTTGACATTCAAAGCCTTTAATCACAAAAGTTATTAAACTGTTTGGTAATAAATTATATTTACTTCCTTGTACATTTAATTTTTTCTTGTCAAATTTGCAATCCGCAAATATACAAAACACCATACAGGTCCGATCAATGACATTCAATGGTACTTGATGATCATTCACCAATTTTGCCTCTGTGAGAAAAAAATATCGAAACTTTTTATTGACAAATAAATTAAAATACCTCTTTCGAGTAAATCACTAGTTTGCTTAAATGTCAAATCACTAAATTTTCTCACAACAAAATTTAAATTTTGAAAATTTATTTCAATTTTGTCAAGTATGTCTTGATGGCAATTTTGATAGTCCAGAATAAAGCAGCAATTTAGTATTGGTTTACCTTCTCCAAGCGGATAGAGTTTCAAAATATTTTTTGTCGTTTTCTTGTCTTGAAAATATTTCTTCAATTTTTCAGTATTAAAGAAAAACAATTTTGTTAAAGTTGATTTAAGACAAAAGTTGCGTAGTAAGTCGATGTAAAAACAATCAGAGTTAAAGTTCAAGCCAATAATGAGCATATGCAGCATGGTCAACAAATCATATTTGTGCGAATGATCTCTCAGAATCTTTTGAAATGCATGAATGAGCGTTGAATGCTTTTGAAATTGGTCCCTTCCTAAATAAAAATAGTTAACAAAACCAAAAATCCGAATTGCGTATTTAAAAAAATGACAAACCAATTCTTGGACTAAGAAAAAAGATACAATCATTGGGCAGATCAAAGTAATATGAATTTAAATAATCTCTTTCAAACAAAGTATAAGCCACCATGCTCAATGCAGAGTGGTCTGACTCCATGACACCATTCCAGTGCTGTAATTAGCGCAAACAAGATAAAAAATATCAATGAATGCAATGAACCAACCTGAATAAAAATTAACTTTGGTATACCAGCAAGCGTTGGACAGTTTTTTTTAGAAAAGTGTTTCGCCAAATCATCTATCTTGAATGTTGTTTCTTTAAAGTTGTTGTCCTTACCGCATATAAAAACTATAATAAACAACATTAAAACAACGTAATAAAAAATTCACATACCATCTGAAGGTATTCCGTGCAAAACTATGCTTTTACATTCAGCGATAATGAATAGAACAAAACAGTTCATAGAAGATTTGTCCAATTTGGATTCTACAAATAAACTTTGGTATAACAAAAGTTAATAGAATATTACTCAGTCAAACTTTCAGTCAAAACAATGTCTGTTCCAGCAGCAGTTAAATCATTTTCAACTTCAACTTCAAATTTAAGTTCCTTAAAAATATTGCTCAGCAATTCAACATCTTTGTGAGCGGCTTCTTGTGTTTCAAAATTAACTTCCATTGATTTATAATTCAATATGAGACAATGCCCAATTATGTCTGGCTTCATTTCGTATGCTAAATCATTTAATTGAGTTTGCGCTTGTTCTTCAAAAGATAACTTAAAAGACTCAATCGAATTAGTAAAACATTTGAACAATAATCGTCGGAATTTAAGTGGATCGTAACAAGACAAGCGAGTAAAGTCCTCTGGTTTGAGTCCTCTTCTTTTAGTTGGACTAAAATTAATTATATTTCCACTTATTTGGGTTAACATTTCCGATAGATTAAGATTTCCTTTGTAGAGCAAACATAAGCTGCAAAGTGTGTTGATAAGCCACGATACTAAATTTTGAAATACCAATAAATTAATAATTATTTAACATTTTGAATTGAATACCTGGATAAGTATTGTAGCAAATACAAAAATGGCTCTTTCGTATTATATATGAAAATGGTTTAATATTATCGATTATTTCTATTTCAGAAGTGGTAGTTGGATAATTCTATATATATTAAAACTTTCAAAAGTTAATTTAATTTACTTTGTTGCAAAACTTACGTTAATGAAAAAAAATTTTGGAATTCTGTTTCTTATATGAATAGAATAGTAGCCCTCAATGGCGACATCATTAAATTGACCAATCATTTTGTCAAGAGAAAATAATTTATCGCTACAATAGAACCCTGCAAAATGTTACAAAATGGCGATTTAGTCATTTAAGATATAGTCAACCAATTACCTCCATTTTCACATCGAGCAAACACACAAAGTGCATAACAATTGCAATTAGCATAGTTGTACTTTGATTCTATAAGAAATAAGTTAATATAAAATTTAAAATAAAAAATACATATTGTCACAGCAGTGATTTGTTACCTTCGTTGAAGATATTTACAGTTTCTTCGTAAGTGAGGTCGTTGTGGTAGTCGATATCAAAGTTTAATTCTTCAAAAGGCGACGCCACTGAAACAATATCCACGTTTGTGTCATAGCTCAGTATTAAGAATCGACCTCGTTGTTTTTCTTGTTGCATTGCTTGTAAGATTTAATTGAAACGAGCCAACACAAAACGACTTGGTCAAAAGTTTGAACCAAATCAGTGACAACACTGACACAAAATACAAAACAAACAAATACAAAGAGCACTGCTGCTTATTTAGTTAGTGACTGTTGCTGCAGCACATGTTGTAACAAGTTCACTTGTTATATAAAGCTTATGAGTTATGACATAAACGGCATTGCACCACATGGTGTGTGCACTATATCATATGATATAATGCTTCACTCATGAGAGTCGAGTGCTGCACGCAGACTCGAATGCGTGTGACTCACGAACAACAACATCAACAAGCTCATGTTTTGAAAGACTTGTAAAATTATTCACAATGTGGATGATATTAACCTTACTCTAAGGTCCTTACATAATAATGATAATGTTATCTTCACAATAATAGACTAGCACTATTTGAAACGACTGTTTTGCCTGCAAGTTACATATTCTACATATGCTAAGTTGGCATTATCATTATTTTATTTTATTTTTTGTTTTACGCGGTTGGTATTTTAGTTTTATTTATTATAGCATTTTTCGAATAATATTTCTAGAATTTCAGAAATTATCTTTAACTTTTAAGATAACTTGGCGATTGCATATCGCAAATATTGTACAATGAATGTAAGTCATTTGCAAGTAACTCTTATTATTACTATTTTTAATTTTAAGCCTATGCAGGAAAACAACAAGGACGATCCAGTAAATGTCTGGATGCAGAATGTTTTTACACCAAACCTTAAAAAGAATTTATTTTATTCAATGCGTAAAGGAAGATGTGTTATCGTTAATTGTTTGCCCGAAGAGCAAATTAGTAAAAATTTGCTACATACAATGAAAATGACGTTTGAAGAATTGGAATTGGAATGCAAATTGTATCAAGTGCATGTAGATTTTGATGAACTAAAAACAGTTTTGGAAACAGGTGATTATATTATATTTTAATTGAAATGAACATTAATTCAGCATTTTCAATTCAAATAAGATAGTATTTATTTGTAAATGTATTGAACGACTAAAACATTCTCTTAGAATCAAGAATTGACCATTCCTCTTACGATTGTTTTCTCATGTTTATTTTCACGGAAAAGGAGAGAAAGGAAACTCTTTTCAAAAATTTATCTAAAAGTAGCGAATTTCGAGGTATTGACTTTCTTATACTTCAATATTTATTTTTAATAGTCAAATTTTCTATCCACCCTGAAACAGTAAATTCCATTTTTGACTATTTTACTGGCGAAGAATCGACACTTAAAGGAAAACCTAAAATGTTCTTTGTTCAAGTATGCATTGTAGTTTATACTGTTGATTATACATCTAATTTAGATGATCTAAATAATTTAACGTTATATATCAAAAGTGTCACAATCAAGATGAAATCACTACCGCTGTGGATAGTAGTGTGCAGCACGACGGAAATCCGTTATCTCAAATTTACGAATTACTTGCAAAACTATTATCCAAGTATTCATACATTCCAAAGTATGCAGATTTTCTTCTTTTCTATAGTCCCTTTCCAGGTATGTAATCGTTGCATCTTTATAAAATTCATCAAAACTATTATTTTTAGTTAGAAATTTTATCAAGGAATTGTGTTCAATACTTGTCTCAAATATTGAGTACGATTTAGTATCGATTTTAACCAAACTTGCCCACCAACTGCAGGAA
This sequence comes from Rhizoglyphus robini, assembly GCA_023373905.1. Taxonomy (NCBI): domain Eukaryota; kingdom Metazoa; phylum Arthropoda; class Arachnida; order Sarcoptiformes; family Acaridae; genus Rhizoglyphus; species Rhizoglyphus robini. The sequence goes on along the minus strand of JAKIJQ010000001.1, from coordinate 1,783,927 downwards.
GAACAAATTGCTCTGAGGAAAATAACTAAAAGCAATGCCCCGTGGCCCGCATTATCGCGTGGAGTTTTGAAACATGTCCCGTACATCAGTTCGACACTCACTCGATTGATTTCATTTAACAAAGCAAATGTGGATTACAAAATGTTGGATAACTTGAGTTATTCGAAAGGAAAACAATTGAGAACAACAATTGGAAAATGCATTATTATAAATATTGAAAATTACTTAAATCGGCCTGATTTGCAACGCAAAAACACAAAAGAACATGGTTTGTTGATTGCCAAAACATTCTACAACTTGGGTTTCAGAGTGAAACATTACTATGACAAGAATCGAGCTGAAATAGATAATTATGATGACTTGGAAACAACATTTAACAAACATGACCAACCTTTGACTAAAGAAGTATTGCGAAATATTCTTGCTGAAGGTCTTCTAGTATGATTTCTATCTATTCTTTCCTCTTTAATATGTTTTTTCTCGCAGAATTGAAAAATGACACTGACAACGGAAAACGCAAATATTTTGTAATGTGGATCTTGACTCATGGAAATGAGAATGGTATTTTGCATTGTCATGATAGTTCTATTCGAGTGAACGATTTGTTGGATTGCTTCTCTGAGCACTACTGCCCGAGCCTAAGAGGAATACCGAAACTGTTATTCGTAGTGGCAAGTAAATTTAAATTTTGTGATGCTTTTAATGATTTAAAAAATTATTTTAATTTATTTTAGGCTTGTAAGGGTGACAAATATGATCAAGGAATGAAAGTGTTTCACGATGCTGAACAATCGAAGGACAGGGACTTTTGCTGTCTTCCTAATGATTGCCTTGTTTGTTACTCGACCTATCCAGGTACCAGTTAACAATTAGCGTTTATTGTTAATTGTTGATTTTTTTATCTAGGACATATCTCATATCGAGATTGGTTAATCAACTCGGTGTGCAAAATTTTACAGAGCGAAAATGAAACTGTGTCGAAATTTGATTTAATGACTATTTTAACGATCGCTTTTCAATATATTGCTTATAAAAAAAGGTCCAACACTTTATCGCAACGCCCAGATAAACCAGAATGGGACAACAAAAAACTTATTCCTTATATAAATTCTACGCTTACTCGATTGATTGAACTACATGCTGATGATGACGAAGAAAGTGATGATAATGATTATTATTAGTAATACAATAATGCAAAAACCAGAAATTAACTTTGATTGATTAGTCAGAACATCCTTGAATTATTTACCTTGGACATTATTAATATGCGTGTTGTGTTTGGAGTTGAAAAAGAACTTCTCTGATAACAATATTGGCATATATTTTATATTTTCATATTTAGTTTCATATCTGAGCAATGAATTTTGTAACAGTGATGAAACTAATAAAATATTTATTAAAAAAACAATATTGCCAATTCTGAGAAATATTGCAGGATTGACTCGTTTGAACTAAAGACAAATCTTTCTGGAACTGCAAAGTAACCAATTCCATATGGAAAGTTTAAGTTTACCTAATATACTTTTTTGTAATACACACATGAAATAAATTCATTCAGGAAATAAGTAATTTAACGGAATTGTCTCGAAATTAAGTGACACTAACGCTTGAAGTGTTGAATTGATATATGGGATTTGTTTCTTAAGATCAATTTCGTTATCATCTGGATTATGGGTCCGATATTTGTAGGCCACTTCTTGACAGACCATGCTCAGCATAGTTAGCAAGTCATAATCAAAAGAGTACTTGTCGATTACTCTACACAAGGACTGAATGAACCAAGTGCCTTTTTCTGTATGACGCCACGACACGAAACCGGGAAAAGACGAAAAGATAACTAAAAAATGATCAGCAATACGAAAATTGTGATCACTTCCTGATGAATCGTGGCTGAGTGGCTCTTCGACTAGAACACCTTCATCAAGTCTGGTACCTTGGCAAGCCTTAATAAAATATTAAAAAACAACAAAACTATACACTAAATGCAATATACTTGAACAAACACAATCCGTGGCTTTCCTTTAAGAACCGAACAGTTCTGATCACTGAAAGAGTCGAGTATTTCTTCTAGTCCAATCAATGTATCCTTGCACCAAAGCCCTAGATAAATAAAAAAGAAATAATTACAAAATACAGGTTCAAAATATATAATTGGATAATCGTACTTTGATTATTTTCTCCATGAGTCAACACAAACAGCACAAAATAGTCAAAGTCCGAATCAATTGGCCTGGCTTCACTTTTCAAGAACGCTAGTGTTTGTTCGCGTTTCAGGTTATGTCGGTCTATCACCTCGAAACCATACTGACAGAAAGTGCTCTTGATAGAATGAACATCTATTTCGGTGCCTTTACGTTGTTTGAGAAGATCGAATGAATCATAGTTGAGAATGACACATCTACCAATTTTCTTGTGGGAATTTAGGTAGAACAAGTCGGTTTGTGTAGACGAGTTTACTATTTCGTTGATAGTCTTTTGCGACGAAAGTTTAAATGAAACTAAGCGAGTTAAGGTCGAGTTGATGTACGGAATTTGTTTCTGTTTGCAATTAGTTTCGCTTGAAAGTCGTCCACAAATCATAGTCAACATTCGCATTAGGTCTATTTGGGCAGAGTATTGTCCAATTACATCACACAGAGTTTGCATAAAGGCAGTAGTGCTAAATGGACTATTGAACACTAAGAAATCGGCATACTTAGGAATCAAACAAATTCTTGATTCAAAGTTGAACGAATCGTGTTGAATATCTCCACTGGAAACATGATTCTGGTTTGCGAATGCCTGTGGGTAGTGCATGAATAATATGTGGCATAACAATATTGCAAAATTACTTGGATAAAAAACAATTTTGGCTTTCCACGCAAACCAGGCGAATCCACAAACAAATCAAGCATTTGTTCCTTGTCCATAACTGAATAATTTAAAAAAATATAAATAAACATACCAATTAATCATAACTGGTCATTACCTTGAGATGTATCGCCATTGGTAAGCACAAACACAATAAAACAATCGTACTTGCAATTAAGTTCCAAATTGACAGACTCTAATTAAATCTGCATATTAAATACAACGAGATTTCAAAAAATTAATACCTTTTTTCAAAACTTCCTCGCTTTTAATCTTGGTCATTTCGTTGTGAATTTCAAAATGAAATTTCTCGAAAGTTCTCTTCATCAAGCAGACCAATTGGTCAATTTTGAGATTCTGTTTAAGATCAATATAATTCAGCAGAACAAATTTTCGAGTAAAACCTGTTCGGTTTAGATTGTAATATAGTGCATCTCGTTTACATAGCAATTTGGGAATTTCATTTGCTTTACTGTAAATATACAAAAATTGAACAAAGTTGAAAAAGCATTGCCAAAGTACCTCATTTGGTCCAGTATTTGAGGATTAGGTGATGATTGTGAAATAGAATATGTGACTTGGTCAGTCTGATGGTTGGCAACTAAAACATAATAAACTCAATAAAATTGGGCAAATAATAAAGTAATATAACTGTTAAGAAAGAACATTTTCTTCAACGAAGATTTAATGTAACAATTTCTTCCCAAACAAATTTTACTATCGAACGCTCGATAGTTGTTTGAATTAGCAAAGAAGATAATTTTCATAATAGTGAGCAAGTCGTATTTATCTGCATATTTGCGCAAAGCCTCACAAAATGGTTGAATCGTCCAACTGCCTTTATAAAGCACTTCAGTAGGAATAACTGAGTTCAACATAGTTTTCTGTTCGGGCACAAAGAATACTTGATGAGTACAATGAAAGAGTAGAAAATCGTTAGGCAATGTATAAAATGGCAATTTGTCGAATGAAGGCATCATGTTGGCTACTTTGTCGTTTCTTACAGCAATCTTGTGGGAGTCCTGTGAAACAAAACGAGTCAAACGTGGATACAAACAAAATGTAGAAACAATGAATACTTGAATAAATAGAAATTTAGGTTTTCCCGCAAGCTTCTTCATTTTGTCGTCGGTTAAGTGTTCATTGATAAAATTGTTCAAATCGATCATTTCATTACGGCAATAAAGATCTAAATAATAAAAATCATTTAATTATTTGTGAATCAATTGTGGATTTACTTTGTTCGCCTCCATGAGTAATAATGCAAAGTACCAAACAGGAATATGAATGTCTAGACTTATTTACTTTAATAAAATATATTTTGAAATTATTACTTTAAGTTTGTGGTTAGTAACATACCGCGTCCTAGTTCGGTTCTTAGTTCTTCTTTAGAAAAGTTGTGAATTGGCTTGCTCAGTTCAAAGTTCAAATGTCGAAATGTATCTTGAACTGAACTGACGAATGTAGTAGTTGACTGTGACAGTTCAACTTGATTCGAATCAAATGTTTGACAGTTCAAGATGATCAGTTTTCCTTTTTCCCGATTGTCGTAGAGATTACTGCAGTCCAACACAGATCGACCGATCAAAACAAAATCGTTGGTAAAACAATCACTGGAGATATTCAACAAGAAACGATTGAATTGAGTGCATTTCGAATTTATTTCCGATTGCCCCCTTCTCCAAAACGAGCTTACTTCGGTAATGTCATTGCTCATTTCGATGTGCACCTGATCGAGGTCACATTCACGATTGTTAATCTGCTGAACGAGAGTTGAGCAAAGCTTGTCGATTAACATTTGATGGTCTAAACGAAGCAAATGTAGCAAAAGTAATCAATGATAAATAAATATACAATTCACCTGAATAGCGATTAAACGATAACAAAATATCAACGTTTTGATATAAAAATAAAAATGGGTCATTCTGTTGTACTTCTTTTATGTCTTCGTTTCCATCCTGAAAATAAAAATTATAAAGAAATCAACTTATATTTAATAAGATAAATGATATTTACATTTAAAAAGAAAAATTTAGGTCTTCCGTTCAATGTAGAGTGAGGATTGAAATATTTTATCAATTTAGTCACGTGAAACCATTCTTGCTTGTTATCTGAATCAATACAGAGAAAATCTGAAATAGAGATAAATTATAATTTCAAAATATTGCTTCAGATACTTACTTCCATGGTTATCAATTGAAGCAAAGATGCATACAACAAGACAGCCAAAGTGTGAATATTCCTTTTTTGATTCTGAAATATTCAATAAAGTTCATGCCTTGAGTTTAGATATATAACAACATACCTTCACTAAGAATTTCATGTGTGGTCTTACTAGAAAATGTATCGCTTTCATAAAAACTTACATTTATAAAATTCAAATCTTTCAATTTGGATTTAATTAATTCACGATTGAGTGTCTTTGTAAAATAATTTAAAATGATACATTTGCTTCGTTTGTCGACTGACATTTTATAAAATGCTTCTACTTGTTGTTGACATTCAACAATAAATATGTGCGTCTGTTTTCTTCATGTGCAGGCAGATTGCATTGCTACTCGATTGCGCAATCAATTACATCACCACAAATTTGCAAAGAAAAAAATCAGTAATAACCAAATTTAAATTAATATTTATTTTCTGTATAAAAATACATAATTTAAATTATTTAAATTGATTACTAACTATCTGATCAATATCGATTTGACGCTAGTAGCTTACTATACTGTAATACTGTAATTAGCGGCTAATTCTGAGTTAATAATTCAAATAAACATTCTATTTCCACAATAATATCAACAGGCTATTTAAACCTAAATCAGCTGATGTGAGGGTAGCAGTGCTACCGTAGCACAAAAATGTAAACATGTGAAACAGTAGTTGTAATCAATTATTGATTATCAATACAATGTAGATAATGGATGAAAAGTTCATTGAAAACGTTATCCATCAAGTGAAAATGCTAATGGCAGTGGATACTACTGAGCGAGAAATTTTCCACCCAAGCCTGTCAATTTGTTTATGTACTTACGACAAGAGAACCCAAGTTCAACTGTTGATGCCATCAATTGAATGAGACCGTAGTCATGTAATTCCACTTGAACATCTGTAAAATGAGAAAGTTTGACTTGATAATCTTCGGAGCCACTGGGTTCACGGGACGGTATGTAGTTGAGAGATTGGCACAGACGGTGGAGAAGTATCGTCTGCCGACGAGATGGGCTATTGCGGTGAGAAACCCAAGCAAAATGAAACAGTATCTTAGCGAGATTGAGTCCTCTACAGGGATTTCAAACTTGCACAGCAAAGTGTCTCTCCTTGAAGCAGATGTGAAGGATTTTGGTTCAATGGGGAAAGCGTTTCAACAAGGCACTTTGGTGATGAACTGTATTGGGCCATATAGCTTGTTGGGCGAACCTGTGGTAAGAGCCTGTATCGACTCAAGTATGTCATTCTGATTTTGTTTTGTTTATTATTATTATTTCTAAGATATCAATTAATTTGTCTCTAGAGTCTCATTACATGGATCTGAGCGGCGAGCCATTGTTTCTGGAATTAATGCAATTGAAATACCATCAAAATGCACAGAAAAATAATGTTTATGTTGTGGGTTCGTGTGGTTTTGATTCAATTCCTTCCGATGTTGGTACGCAATATTTGAAGCAAAAGTTTCCTGGTTGCTTGAATCAAGTGGAACACTTTCTCGAAATATGGTACAATAAGAACAACAATTTTAGTTATGCTACATGGATTTCATTGATTGAAGGATACAAACATATTTCGGAGTTAAAACAAATTCGGCAAAAGTTGTTTGATCCCAATGGCCAATTCTTCAAGCCATTCAAGTGGAATGTTTTACAAAGTATGTTGCCGTTTTGATATTTACGAAAATGGTTTTAAAATTATTTTAATATTTTCATTATAGAACGGTACACAATATCAAAAAATCATAAGGGTTATATTGTGCCTTTCCCTGGAAGTGATCGTTCAGTAGTGAAGCGAACTCAGCTATTTCGTAACTCATTCTTCAACGAATATCCAACTCAACTTGAAGCATACTATTGCATTCCTGAACTTAAAACACTACTCAAAAGGGCATTAATGAATTATAATTTAAGCATTTTGACCAAATTTGACTTTACCAAAAAACTTTTACTGAAATATGGTGATTTTTTTTCTTTGGGAATGTTTCGAAAAGGAAAGATGCCAAATCGAGATCAATTGCTCGAAAATAAGTTCCGTCTTACTTTGGTGGGCCAAGGATGGCCCAAGGATATTTCCGAGGCAGCCCGAACCGAAAGTAACATGACCAAGAGGTCTGCGGTTATTCTCAGTGGTGGGGATGGAGCTTACATCGAGACTGCTACCATTGCTATTCAAACTGCTTTAGTTCTGTTGGAACAGATACAGAAACAACAACAAAATACGATTATTCCATTTGGAGTAATTACACCTGGCACTATTATTGAGCCTGATTCACTGTTTCCAAGACTCACCAAAGAGGGAATTAGAATTGATTTCATTGAAGATTATCACGAATGATTAAATCTGTTTAAAGAAAATTCAAATTGCTAATGGAATTCATGCAATCAACAAGACGACAATTTTCTACTAAAGTAACCATTAACTTAGCATGTGTAATAACGAATTAAATTAGTCTTCTTCAATGGACTCCAATCAAATGATTTCGTGACTTGCTTATTTCCAATGATTTATGGACATTTTATACCTAATAGGCTAACAGGTTTATTAAAGGAAATTTTCCTACAAACTTTTTATCTCCTTTAGGCAATGTACAATTTATATGTAACATGTGTAATCAAGAACATGACCCCATACTCTATGCCCTTTGCACATGTCATAATTGTTGATTCGTATTTTGTTGCTGTGTCATTTGAATTAATCAAAATGGAAATTGTTGGGTGAAATGCGACAGTTTGATTTGATAATATTCGGTCAACTGGCTATACTGGTCAACATGTGGTCGCGAGAATTGTCCAAATCACAAATAAATATCATATGCCAACCAGGTGGGCAATTGGAAATTGCGGTTCGAAATCCTAGCAAGTTTCCTAAAGGCGAATATCTTCTACACCAAGTTTATTTAATATTCAAGTTTTTTTTCACTTGGTTTATTCTCAAATGGTAAAATGCCTCAATACGAGCAACTGCTCGACGACAAGTTTTGAATTATTTTGATTGCCAAAGGTTGGATTCATCAAGTAACGCAATTGGGCGGACGAATAATATGACCTAGAAGTCGTCAGTGGTCATTCGAGGTACCTACTTAGAAATCTGGATTACATCGACACTGAAACTATACTATATAGTACTATATACTATATACTAGTGTTGCACACTGCTTTGATCTTGTTGCAACAGTTTTGTCGTTCCACTGTTGGCCCGGCTCGATTATCGAACCTAACACTTATTTCCAGACTGATCCGAGAAGGAATTCTCATTGATTACATTGATGATTACTGAAAGTGATTCAGTATAGTCAATTGATAATCATGTGGGGGCATGGATGACATTTGGGTTTGCATTGTTGAAAGCTCGACTTATTTGAGTTCGAAATCATTATTATTATTATTATTTGATTTAAATCCATTTAGAACGATAAAATCATTCGAAACAAGCATTGGGAAGAATGTCTTTAAATAGTAGTCGAGGTGCGCTAGTAGAGTCATAATTGTAGTGAAAAGATTTGTGATAATTGCTTAAATCTTTGTTTTCTGAATTTAATCTGTTTGAAAGTATTCGTGTGACATGTCTGCACTTGGCAAGAAGAGTTCGTCTAGCTCGTCGTACAACTCGGTTCGTTCGACTCTCTCGTCTTCCCTTTCGGTGGCAACTCGGCAACCAACTTCTGGCAACAATGAAGCATCTGCTTCGGTGTCTGCACTTGTGCCACTCCAAGATCCAAGATTTGTGGATCCAACCGGTCGAGCCGATGCACCACAATCGCATGACGATGGCATTCAAGTATCTATGCAAGGAGGTATTCACTTTGACTCAAGTCAGTTTGAATGCAGCCATGATCTTAACCGAAACTTGAACGCTCAAGTGGCCGACCAAGCATGGATGCAAAGACGGGGCAAAATGAACAAAAGACCAAAGAGAAGCTCAATCGGAACTCCGTGCAATGGAAGCAAATTTTCTGGTGGAACCAGATCTAGAAATAGACGTCGCAACCGAAGACGAAGAAATGGGAGAGGCGGGCGATATCGTGGACGAGGTGGACGTGGTTGCTTTTTTACTGGCCAACCAAAGGGCGGTCATACGGTCACAGACTTGCAATCAACTGGCAACCCGACTGGAATCACAGTGTCAAGTGAAAATCAAAGTGGATTCCCATACCAAGATGGAGAGGCTTCTAGAGATGAACTTTTCCGTACTGCTCGATCTCGAAGTCCTTCACCTGGTCAAAGTCGAGGCGGCCAAGGAAAGAAATTGTTCGCATTTCAGGCATCGCGTCCCAAATCGTCTTGCCAGCCGGACCAAGGCCAGTCTTAAATGAAGACCTACTTATTACATTCTGGTCGCGTGCATTAAACATTTAACAGTCAATTGCTTTTTTTCTTTGCTAGCTATATTTTAAAAAAGCGAATATAAAATTGTCAACAGTAACATTGAATATGAAGTGTGCAAGATAATCATGGATGAGTTCGAACCCAATTAGAACGAATTCGTTATAAAAATTTATTATAATGTCCGAAAAGTGACATGTCAAGCGTTTTCCAGTAAATAAATTAGATTTCAAAAATTGAAACAATGATGTTATTTGTTTATAACCACACTTCCAGATGAAGATATACCAGACCGAACCCGCTAGATAATATATTAAATTATTAAATTATATATTAATATATTAGTTTAATCAAAATATGACTTTTTCCCAATCCGAAAATAATTTCATTCTATGAAATAAGCACAAATAAAATGGACCAACAGTGTTGATGGCCACCCATTCAAAAGCAGTTCCGATGATATGCGCAGTGTATCCATTTTGGGTTTTAGTCCAGAAAAGACGAAAGTTGTTCTCAAAGAATTGTCCAAGACCTGCTTGTGCGATTGACAAAAGAGAAAACGCCATACAACCGAAGAGAGAAGTGCCAGCAATGACACATATCACAGACATGGTGTAAGGCTTAGTTTCGATGTCACAACAAGCTGCGTGATATGACATGAAGACCTAAAGAGTGGAATTGAGTGAACATTTACATGACTTCGTATAAATCATACCATAAAGCACATATAAACAAACATTCCACCAAAAGCAAACGCAACACCAAGAAAGTGACCAATAGGGCTCTCGGTGACCCGGAAGTTTCCAATGATCATCACTCCAAGAGCAGAGCTGCAAATAATAATGAAAGAGATAAAGTTGTATAGACCAAGTCGATGCAACATATCGTCGTCGTTTTTGTAAAAATTGGTTATTTTGACGTTAATGTAATGTTTAAGCATTTTATATCGAATGAATGATGTAATCAAAACTGTAAAATTAAATCAATAATTAGTTAGCTTACAGATCACAATAAATGAACACTTACTAAAAATGGCGATAAAATCTAGCATCTGTGAAAAGTATCCGGCTTGGGGTGTTATTCCACCGGCATCGCTGACATATGGAAAAAATGGAGAGACGTGCCTATACGTTACTGCCATTGCATATCTAGGCGTTAGAATTAGTCAATTAATTTGCGATCACAAATATAAAAACACTAACGGAATTAGGCACACAAATGGCACGAGAATTACAAGAAACAACGGGAAAATCCATATGCATTTACGAATTCTTCTATAGAATTGAACTTTAAGTGACGGGTTCAAAGGAGTCAGCTGAGTTGTAGAGCTGGGCGTTGTTACTTTTGTGTAGGTTGAAGAAGCTTGGCAATCTTCACAATCGGACAAATTGGTATTTTCCGAAGGAATGTCCAAAGAACAGCAATCTAACGATTGTGATTGAGCAGGGTAAATGCAGTTTTCATTTTTTGCTTTATTTAGAACAGGAATGATCACATTTTCATTCTCGTCTGGACTAACTTGTGATGGCATTTTTGTTCAAATGAACGTTTAATTTTACCAAATAATAATAAAAATGCCACAATTGTGCAGATATACTTTTTGGAGAAAAGTGGCCAATCTAAACAAAAACAAAATGAAAATAAACGTCAGTTCCTGAGCGAAAATACATAAAAAATCTATATTAAAAGAGAAAAGTTAGAAAAGTATCATTAACATAATTACATGTAGTGCATATTCCAATTAGCGCATTTAACTGAGTAAAAAGTTCGCCGTCGATCAAGGAATAGTGAAATGACAAATAGAGAAAGACAAACAATTTTAAGTTGTCAAAATTTGAAAGTAGCGAACGAATAGAAATGTCACCTGCGACTTTGACAGCACCACTCACAGAGGACGATTTAAAGTATGGCCTGTATGCCTCATGTTCATTTTTTTAATCAAGAATTGTCGTGTTTATAATCAGTTGATTGTTTGTTTCATAGACCAATTTAATTCATCATTATTCATGTATGAGCAACACGAACTATTGTCTTAAGAGGATTTTATGATGCGAATTGTTCAGACGAGTTTATCTGACGATGATTTAATCACCTAGAAAAGATGAATAAAGATGGTGGAGCTGAGAGACGCAAGGGAAACAGCCTGTCGATAGGTGACCATTGGTGAGTCTACTTTGTGAACTTGGAAATTACGAAACGTGAGAGAACGACCGAACGTATTTGCTTTCTCTCAAACTCAACTGAATGTAAATGAATTCCACTTTGTTGTAATATAATATAATCGACTTTCACTACTTTTACTTTAACTAGACATGATTTCGGAGGCAATTCACTAAGAGACAATTAAATTGGCTACACATGTTAGAAGAAACGGGGAAAATCACGAGATGGTCAACATGAAAGAAGAAAGTAAGAGGCCTCAAGCGAAAACGCAATTTCAAGCTTAAGTGCAAACATGTTGGCTGCAAATCAATCAAACAGTCTGTCTGTCTGGTCAAGTCAATCGTCAAGCCAATGTTGGACCATCAATGGCGCTTCTCGTATGACAATTGTTTAAATTTTTCACAAATACTTTATCCTATGCTAACTAATTGCATTATCTTTCATATAATCATGAAAATCCCAAAGAATGAAACGAATATTGAAAGAAATTGAAGAAAAATTTAAAGTAAGATTAAGGGTAAGTAATTTTAATCAGTTAATAAATCTGAAATCTGACAAACAAATTGTGGGATTTGATTATTTTTTTGTCTTATTGCTCATTAATGTTTTGTACTTTGTTTTGAAGCTATTTAATTGACAAGAATCAAATGACAATCCAATTGGAAATAACTCGTCATAAATAGCATCAAGCAATTATCAATAAATTGTTGATTATCATTAGATGAAATAACATTGTCACTCATCATGTGAACCACGTGATTACCTTGGAGTCAATTACCACTATTGCTGACGATCAAACATCGATTATCGCATTTCTTTCTAAGAAAATCATTTTTGATGAACATTATTCATTGAACTCCCAACAAAGTTTTTGTTATTTGCTTATTGCGACGATTTCAACAAATTTTTCTGCATTCAAGATTTTATGTTTTTTAAAGTTTAACATTCACAAATTGTCACTTTTCGATTTGTTTTGATAGTAGAACAATATTATTTTCTCATAATTACACTTTAGTAAGTTGAATTTAATTTAATTATTGATATGGTTGGAATAATTCCCACAATATTTTATTTTAGATGTATTTGCTTAAAAAGCTTTGGTGCATCACTAAACAAACTAGCACTGTTCACAATCACGGCAATTCATCATCACTGAAGACAAGTTCAAGAGTTCGTCTGTTTGGTCGTGAAAGTAAAAGTTGACTGTCGGCTATGTTGTATTCGATCGAAAGACGTCAAATTTGCAGCAACATGTGTCAATGTGCGAGCGTGAAAGACATCGTCCACTGCTTGCAATGACAGTTGACTCGGATTTTGTATTTGACGATTCGAAACCGGTTTCTTATATTCAACTGACAAACATCAAGACTTAACTAAACTAAAATATACCTTTGATCGAACTAATTTCACTTTCGTCGCATGTCCTGTTGGTCTTTCTTAATTATCAGCATTGTCATCCAGGTATATCGACAAGTAAACACAACCTTTTCGTTTGACAAACTTCTTAGTGTTGTGATGCAAAATGAAATGTCTAGATTTTTAGAGATAAGAACTAAATTACATTTGGTCTATATCAAGAGCAAGAACATAAAGCATTCGTGCTGGCAGCAATTTTCAATTTCCAGGTGTCCTGTTTTGCATTCGCACAGTACGCTAAATTTAAGTATGTTAGTTTAATAATAATAATCCTTTATCGATGAAGTAATGAGTCTCGTTCATAAAGTTGTCGGCCTTAGACTGTACGTCATGAAATGAGCAATTGTCGAAGGACTTTAATCGAATATGTCGTTGAATAGTGAGTTGAAATAATAATAATAATGGATTACAATTCAGTCGCTCTGTATGTTTGTAGTAAAGCAATTTGCAGTTTTGCTCTGTAGTAAAAGTATCGATCAGTGAAAGGACATTTATTGACCATATTGAACCAATGTTACTTCGAGGTTATTTCTTGCATTGGCCTTGTTTGCACAAAGTTGTCTCTCAACTGTAATCTCTCGAAGCTATAATTAGCGCTCACTATCTCAATAACTCGTCGCATATTAACCTACTCAGACATGCACGTCGGGATCACCTTTTGTCAATTCTTTAATATTCTGTACTACCAAATGTGAATCACTTAAGAAGCAGTTTAGAGAACATATATGTTAATGTTCTTGTCATTTGATCTAGTTGTGTCACCGGAACTAATTCAGAATGCAGACTTCATGCAAATTTATTTATTAGCGAGACATGTCTCGAATAATTATGGGAAGTGTTTGACAAATTGGTCCATTATGCTAACATTGAAGCATAAATGAGAAGAATGATATTTTGATTCGGTTTTTGGTATTTACTGGGAATGTTTTGACATACATTTTTTAATCAATATTTCTTATTGGCATTGAAACTATTATGACGTCGCGATATTATTATATTTTTTAGATGCTAAGATTAACTTTTTGACCGATGATCGATTAAGGTAATTGAAACATTAAAGCAATGCAATTTATATATCTTATTGCCACTGATGTTTACAATACGATTATGGTGTTTAATTGAAACGTACTATTTTGTCCCATCCTGTGTTTGCAATGCAAATGCATCTTCCTTGTCCATTTCAAATGACTCAAATTTGCAATTTGAACTGCATTCGTTTTTATCAGGAAGGTTTAATTATATTTATATTTCGCAAGGTTAAAATGATTGCAAACTGCTTATTGTAGTGTTCGAGTTTATAAAACAGCGAAGTGCGTAACTGTCAGAAATCGATTTATTTAAATGGCCATAGTTAGATTATGACGTAAAAACTATGAAGGAAACTAACCGTTTTAAGCAATTCATTTTGTTAATTTTTGTCTCAATTTAAATGAACATTCCACCTGACTGACGTCCAATAATTATAACGAAGTGCGCTAATTGAATTTGCACCTTGCGCGCCACTTTCCAAGTAATGACAGATCTATCTGGTCGATAGTAGCTTTGACGAGTCTCACTCCTAACGACCTTCGCGCTGTGCACCTGCCTTTTGTTCTCTTCTTTACTCAACAACTTTTGACAATTACCTGAGAGAAAAGAAAATTATAACTTTTCTGTGCTTACTTTGTCATTTGTTTACAGGTAAAATCAGTAAATGAATGCTTGCGCTACTGCGTTGATTGTTTGTCTGTGGTCATTCATTGCTTGTTTGCATTGGTCGACTATTCGCCATTTTTCACGGTGCTATTACTGTACATTGTCGGTCATGCTCGTGTTGGTGCAAATGACTTTACTGCCTCGCGTGATCGCCACACTAACTTTTGGTTAGTTTTTCCGTATTGTATGTGCACATTGTGCAGTGCACCAAACTGATCGTTTTTCTTAATTTCCAAGCAATATGAAAATGACAATTTATTACTTTTGTTTGTACATATGTGTGACCGCGGTTCATGAACTCTTATTCGAAAGCTCTGCTTTGAGCATTTGTTTGATTTGTTTCATGGCAGAATTGGACAAGTCGCGAAAAGTGTCACAATTGTAGAGGTGAAGTTCCATTTCGACTCGATCTTCTCTGGACATGGAACCTGAATTGAGCACTTCTCTAATCATTTGATCTATCTGATCAATCTGTTCTCGTTTCTCAGAAATTTCGGCTAACATTGTCCGTTTCATGATCAATCCAATTTGAGGATTTGCATTTTCTGCTTTCTTAATTCGGCCCTGAATCGTTTGGAGGAATTTTCCAAATTGGTTCATTTTATCTGGCAGATCTGCTAGAGTTGTTTCCGCTTTGGGAGTGACAGAAAGTAAAAAGACTGACGCCCATCGTTGAATCTAGGTGAGCCTTCCAATTTGTCAACAAATAACACGTGACCTGAAAGGTTTCAATGTATTTGTTTGCGAAAACTCTCATACCAAATGTCATTTGTTGGCAGATTTGAATACAATAAAAAGTGAAAGGAAATTTTACTATCTTACCATTGGTGCAGTAAAGCACTGCAGAAAGAAACAAAATTGCTGTAATATAATAGGATATTCGCATTTTTGGCATCATTGAAAATAATAAGGCAAGAAAGGTGTTTGATTGTTTATTCCAACTGGCAGAGATTTGTGTGCTGCTTTGTTCGACGTATTATTATAATGCCACCAAACACTACAGTGTACGCTAGACTGGCTCGATAAAGTAAATAACAATGACGTCATGGTAACGTGTGTGGATACCACTGGATGCACGGACTGCAGTGAGCGACGGGTAGAGGTAATGCGGACTTAGCGAGACATTCTTCTCCGCTGTGTCACACTTGTTGCACTGGTTAACCAGTTGAGTGTGATGTGTTGATTACTGGTTGATTGATTTGATCCAATGAGATGTGATTTGGTAAAGACTTTGCTATACATATTGCTGTAAAGCGGGATTAGTGAATGGTGAATGCACAATTTAGTTAACGTACTTAAGTATAGAACTTGAGGGGAGACATTTCGGCATATAATGGTGCAAGCTATTGACCAAATCTAACTTTGTTCCATTCGTGGAAATTCTTGAATCTTCTAAAAATACAAGCGTAAAGCAACATTCCACAAGCAACAATGCCAATCCACTCCATGACAGTACAGATAACATGGGACCAGTAGCCCGGCTTGTCTTCTGTCCAATTGAACCTCCACTGGTTGTCGATGAAGTTGTGCGCGCCAGCTTGCCAACTAGAAACGCATGTAAGGATGAGCAGACTAACCAAACATAAGACTGCAATGGCACATGCTATCGACATTGTGATTGGCTTCGACTCGACCTGGTAGTTGGTCGATAAGTGTTTGGTCACATAAATCTGAATAGACTCCAATTAGTGAATTGACTACTGTGCACTGTAACACTTGCCATCAGACTGAAATAACAACTGATTCCCGTGATAAACATAATGAGACCCATGAAGTGAAGGTTATTGTTCTCTGTCACTCGACAATTTGCAATGAGGAATAATCCCAATGCTGCCATGACCAGACTTAGCATCGACAAGAAATTGTACGAATTTAGACGCTCTAGAGTTTGGCTCAAATTTGCTTGCAATTGTTCTTGGCCTGAGCAGTTGTTGGACAATGTCAACTTGACTCTGTGGCCAATGTAGTATTTCAACTGTTTGTAACGAATGAATCCAGTGATGAGCACTGTAATGGAATATGTAGTTTTAGGCATGTGATGACAAGGACAAACAGAGACGCACTTAGAATGGTGACCACATCGAAGAAGCCACTTGCAATTCCTGCTTGTGGTGCCACTCCGATTGTGTCGCTGATGTATGGCAGTATTGGTTTCATTTGTTTGGTGCTCACTGCATAGATGTACCTGGTGATATGTGATTAAATGGCATTAGCATTTTAAGGCTGAACAGAGCACAATACGACAAATGAAAAAAATCTTAAAAGTGCTTACTTACGCTCCAAAACAAAAGAGGGGAAGCAATATTGTCACAAAGAGAGGATATATCCATAAACATCGACGTACATTATGGTAGAATCTGTACTTGAACGCACTGTCCGTTCGAAAGGGAATTTGATTTTGGCTGTTCAACTGCACAGAAATTGCTTCGAGTTCATTGTTGGCTTGGTTGTTGTTTTGGTCGAATTGAGTTTCATCGAATTGAGTCATTTTACGATGATTTCTCACTTTCAATGTTTGTTTACTTTCTCTATGATTTATTCAACAAACTTGTGCAAACATTAGGCGAATTCTCTATAGAAGTATAGTGATGGTGTTGCTGAACACACTAACATGAGTTAAGCTGCAGATGGCCTGAACTGAAAGAACGAGCAGTGTGAGAGAGATTAATTGAATGTTGATTTGTCCGAGACGAGTACTTTTCCAAAATTCCGAATATTAATGAACCAGTGTGTAGCGAAGAGACTGTTTTACACATGACGAATGCACTTCACATTGCCATTAGCTCGCACAATCATTATCGCCATCGTCATCATGATGATTTGCATCTGGAAGAAAGTGATGCTTGCCAGGCAACTAAGCCATCAAGATCAAATATGAAGTAATATGAAATGATGCAGATGTTCAGTAAGAAACAAATGAGATAAGACGTTAGAGCAGGGTGCAGAACACATTTCCGCTCAGGTTCATTCCATGCTTGGAGACGGTCATACAAGTCTTTGATCAAAGGATGACTCAATTTAGTTTCGATTGTAATCGGTTTATATAACAAATGTACCTTTAAATTTTATTGCAAGCATTTTTGAATTACCAACGGAATTACCACCGACCACGAGATGTATTGCACTTGGCAAAAAATTAAGCAACTCCTTGAAATAAATATATTTAATCAAAATGCGCGATTTGAATGTTTTCCACTAACAGTTCCGCTAAAATTTTCCATCTATAAGCTCAATATTTTAATGCTATTTCCAAATTAAATTCCAATGAACGAAATTTTTCATTCTTCGATAAAGACACATGAAGTATATTGCCATAGAATTGATTGTGAACCACTCCGAAAAAGAGCTCACCAAATGCCATCCATATCCCGGCTTATCACTGGTCCAATGCAATCGATACTCTGTCTCTGAACTTTTGAAGTTGGTTTCATAGAATGAGTAAAATGTCGTTGCAAAACAAACCAATGCGTTAATGAAACCAATTGTCAGACCTATGGTCATGGTGGTCGGGGGTGATTCAATTGAGTATTCGCGCGAAAGATATGAACAAAGGTAAATCTGTTGTGATTAGATTCAGTAAGATTAGTTATTTAAGTGAATGGCAATCAGGTGCCAATCATGATTAATGTACCATGTAACCAATACTGAGCACAATTCCGACCAATGCAAACACTCCGATGAAGTGATTGAGCGTTGCTTCGGTGGCACGAAAGTTACCTACCACCACCATGCCAATACCATTGAGGTACAGACAGGCTAATGCACGGAAATTGATTGCGCTCAGACGATATATCGATTTGGCGGATGACTTGTGTTGTTGGGCGATCTCGGCGAGGTAGTATTTGATCTGTTTGTAGCGAATGAACCCGGTAGTGCAAACTGATGACAAAACAATACTGAGGTTAATGTGCACATGCAAATATATCACTGAGAACGTACTTAAAATGGCACTAATGTCCATTATTTGAGCAAAATATCCTGCTTCAGGTGTCATGGAACCAGCGTCGCTGATATATGGCAATATTGGCTCTACATGACCGTAGTAAAGTGCAGCGAAATAACTGAAAAATTGATTTGATTTTTCTGTTCGCATTAACAATTAGAAGTTTACTTACATCGAGAAACAGAAGAATGGATACATGAAAGCGCATAACAAAGGAAATGTCCAGACATAGTGAGTGAGAATGCGTTGCCATAATGGAATTCGGAATCGATTCACTCGATTCACTCCATTACTGTTCTGATCGAGTTCAATGGTGCACACGGTTGGGGTCATGTTGCTGTGTTGGCGTAATGCACGTGCACACTCGCACGTACCAGTGCACAACGGATTACGCTTGTGTTTGTGTTGAATTAATTGTGAGTGAACCTGCGAAGGTTAGTAGTGAGGAGGTAGTCGAGATAAAGTGACAGTCTATTCTCACTGCACCTCATGTCTGCAACTTTCTACACTAATCGGCATGTTGAAGGAAATGCTTGGAGGCTTCGATTATTTTTTAGTGCGCTTACGTCACTACCACTTGCAATTGAAGGCAATGGACACACGTAGTTTTGTAATCGATTGGGGATTTTAATTACCACTTGTTTATTGGAAAATTATTTTACAAATGAAGTTATGAAATAGCTTGGTGAATGATATCGATACATTTGGCTTGGGTAAATAAACAAAATAAACAGTTCACTTCCACACTGACTCCCATTGGTGGAAATGTTTCATTCTTCGGTAGAGACAGACAAAGTAGAACGGAATGGAAATGGCCACAGCCAGCCATTCAGTAATTGTGGCAAGAATGTGCCACACATAACCGGGCTTGTCTCGGGTCCAGTGAAGGCCAAACTTGAAGTTGAACGCGTTGTTCAATCCAGCAGTGAAGAACGAAGTGTATGTGAAGATAAAGGTCAACACGGTTGTCATCAGGCCAATCATCAACATGACTGTCATTGTCGTGGGAGGTGACTCCACACCGAAAGAATTCCACAGTTGACGACATAGGTAAATCTGGAAACGAATGAAAATACCACCGAGAAAAATAAAAAAGACAGTAGCCTACCTGAAACAAAACCGAAAAAACAATCCCCAAGATCAAAACATTGCCTGTCAAATGCAAAAAGGGAATTTCTGAAGTGCGAAAATTCCCGATTAGCA
The DNA here is from genome assembly GCA_023373905.1 of Rhizoglyphus robini. Classification (NCBI taxonomy): domain Eukaryota; kingdom Metazoa; phylum Arthropoda; class Arachnida; order Sarcoptiformes; family Acaridae; genus Rhizoglyphus; species Rhizoglyphus robini. Next base: position 1,764,127 of record JAKIJQ010000001.1, on the reverse strand, counting down.
TCAATCCAATGGAGCATGGATATAGACTGAGAAGTGAGCATAGATTAACATGGTATAATCGAAAGAGAGACTTGAGTTCCAGTTGACTAGATGTGCCAAGAGTGTCAATGTAGTATTTGACTTGTTTGTACCGAATATAGCCCGTAATGATAACTGTGAACAAAGTGCCGAGATATTACTTCCACAAATCTTTTATCACAAATGTCAACTATTTACCCAGAATTGAAGCAATGTCCATCAGTTGGTCGAAGAAACCTGCTTCCGGTGGCAAAGCGCCAGTGTCGCTAATGTAGGGAAATACGGCCTCGATGTGGTTGTATGATAAAGCAACGATATACCTGAAAGTCGGTTAGGAATATGAAATTAGACAATAATTACAATCGAAATCACGCTTACATTGACACACAGAAAAATGGGAAAACCAAAGCACACACCAGTGGGATGATCCAGATGTACCGAGTGCGAAATGTATGGTAACACTTCACTTGAAATGGTGATGCGGATAAAATTGTGTGACTGTTTGGGCCATTGCTGGGTAAATTGTTAGGCCACTGGCTAGACTCGTAGTCGTCGATCATTATTCGGTAAACTACACTCATTCTGAACAACTTAGCACCAATGGTATAATATACAATGGAATTATCTACGAATTGTGAAAAGGTATATAACGCACAAACGTTTTTTTGTGAACACTTTTATAACATAAAGGAAGTAAACGAATAAAATACGACTGAGTTAGCTTATATCGATTTGGGCGAGCTAAAATCATTATCTTTCTTCTGGTTATATTTGGGAACTCATGTGAGCATATTATTGTCGTAATTGTCGGCTAGAAGATCGAGAATCGAATTAAGTCGACTCACCATGACTCGTCATGGTACTTTGTATAATGTCGAGTAGCCTTGGAAAAAGACGGCCACGAATTGTTGATTGCCCGAATAGACATGATGATCGGTTACAAGTGACATTAAATATTTTCACTGTACCATAATTATTCCGACGACCTCTGCGCTCTTCCAAGTCACGTAGGTTACTTAACTAATCAACCCGTTAGAAAAACCTTTTTGCAACTAATTAAGAAAGCTCAATTGAGTTGAAGTGAATTTGTAATATGTCAATTTATATGTTAATTAATGTACTGACTTGGGACAAATGAGCAGGGGAGTGAAATTTGCTGATGAGTTCTTCAAACCCAATTGGGATTAGTACAGTTGCCAACATAGCTCTACACAGAAAGTACATTAAAAGTACAAAAGTATATATGAACTCAAATTGTTTAGTTTATCTATTATTGCATAAATTCAAATTTATGTTTAAAATATATTAAATACCTGGTATATATTTATAACTATTCACAGAATGACGCAGCTGGTTATATAATTATTAATTAATTGTTCAATGAGACTTCCGAAATCAATTGTCAATGTTACCCTTCTTCCCGAAATAAGCTATCAAATTACAGAAGTGCGTATGATTTATTGCATTGACAATTGCATGCAAGATTACCTATAAGAAAGAAAGTACAAATATAGCTTGTTATTTAAGTAATTTAGTACTAATCATAGAATCAAATTTGAAAATTCCGGATATGATATAAAAAGAATAAATTAGATAAAATAATAATAGTAACCTTTTACGATTTCTACACTTAAAATCCTTTGATCAAAAGCCCCACTGGGGAAACTGTTTAATTCTTAAATGGACAATAGAACGGAATAGAGACAGGGACGGTGATCCATTATGGGATTGTGGCAAGAATGTACCATCGATAACTAGGCTTGTTAATGGTACAGTGAAGACCAAATCATGTGGAATTAATTTTCAAGTCCTACAGAGAACTGAAGAATTGAAGGTAAAGATGAATGTCAAGATAGCTGCAAAATGACAATGCAAGTGCCAAATTGACTGTTGATGGCACTGTCATCGTTGTAAGAGAAGTCTCGATTTGGAATCTCTCCGATAGATGGCGACAAATATAAATTTTAAATTTTAAAATGAAAGTGATTTTTTCAAATTATTGAAAATTTTTTCAATGAAACAATTGAACGATTCAGGGATCTTGCCTGAAAGAGAACACTGACACGAGTACAACTCGACACACAGAAGTGGTGATAATTTATTTACACAACTAAAATTGTGAGGTTTCATTGACAATTAAATTGTATATGCTACGGCCCAAGCCCGATTTCGACCAAAGTGCACTTGGCCGGCCAATGTCAATATGCATGGAATATTCGAATGATATCACATCGCACATTGGCCGGCCAAAGTGCACCTTGGCCAAAATCGGGCTTGGGCCGTAACATATACAATATATTCTACTGGAAAGCTTGGTTCCAATGTTTGAATAGCTTCATTCTTCGATATAAACACAAAACAAATAACGAGCACGAATTGATTGTTATCCACTCAAAGGCACAGCTTAACACATGCCATCGATAACCTGGCTTATCGTGGTCCCAATGGAGACGAGACTCAGGAATAGAAAACGCAGAGCCAAATTCGATAAATGATAAATATCCAAAAGCACCGGTCAAAACCGTGGAAAATAATGTGAATGCCAGAAAAATGGTCATCGAGAGAGGTTTGGTTTCGATTGAAAACTTCTTCCACAGTTGAGTGCAAATGACAATCTAAGTTATTGACGATTAATTATATATAATGAAAATTGTTATTCATTAATTTCAAATACATTCATCTGAATGACTTACCATAAAGTACTGGTAAATAAAGAATCCACTGAACGCAAAGAAAACACCGATCATGTGATTCCATACATTTTCGGTGGAACGGAAATTGCCGATAATAACAAATCCAATCATCGAGCCGGATAATATCGCCCACGAAGCAAAATTATTTCGCTTCAATTTAGTTACCACGTCTGAATTAACAACTTCGGTGTTTGATTTATTTTCGTGAAAATGGGCAAGGTAGTACTTGATTTGCTTGTATCGAGCATATCCAGCAATAAAGTCTTCAAAAATAAATAAACTATACTTGGATTACATAGAACAAAATGAATTACTTGTAATGACCACCAAGTCTATTAACATTGAGAAATATCCTGCTTCTGGCTTGGTGGAACCTGTGTCGCTGATATACGGAAACAATGACTCGACGTGCCCATAATATACTGATGCCAAGTATCTGTGTGCAAATAAATGTATTATTAAAAATTAAATAAATAAATATACATTTACATTACAACACTTAAGAAAGGAATTAACACGACAGTCATCAACGGAAATAACCAAATGTGTGTTTGAATCCATTGATAGAGCTCAACTTTCCATTGAACTGATTGATGTTTGTCTAAATTGTTTTCGTTGATTTGGATCGTATTTAAGTTTTCATCTTTGAAAGAACATAGATTGATATTATTAATCATGTTCACTACAATATTAGCCGATGACTGAATGTGGTAAGCTTCAGAAGACAAATGGCAAATGACCAACAAGTGCAGAGTGCAACACACAGTGTACTCGAAATTTTCGACCAAGAAGAAAACAATAAATCGAATTTGTCAGTGAAGCCACCGAGAAACACAATTAATTTTAATTTGTTTATCACATGCTTGGCTGCAAGCAGCATGTGAATATATTTTTATATTTCAAATTGTGTGTAGCCATGTTTTGCCTTGAATACCCATTGGATAGTACATTGATTCAAAGTGTCTTCTTCGAGCATATCTTCTTCGTTTTCAATCAACTCTCATTAGTGCCTGAGGCAATTATGGCCACTAAGCATAGTCCAAGCTAATAATAAATAATTCAGTCTTGACGGGTGAGAATACATTTATTGACATGTCTGCTGAACATAGTGACAATGGAAAATACATTGGCCTGGTGAAATATCACAACGTAGTTTATCTGCAAATAGTTTGATAATAGTTGGAATGGTATCCAAATTGAACTAATCAACTAATAACTAATCAAAATCTAACTTTATCCCATTCAGGAAATAATCGTATTCTTTGAAACAAGCAAAGCGAGTAAAGTGAAGCGCAATTGATCATTATCCACTCGAGTGTAGTGCAGATGACGTGCAACGAGTGACCAAGTTGACTGCTGTTCAAATTAAATCGAAACTTAGGGTTGCTATAATTTTTCAGTCCCACCAGACTGATCACAATGAACAAGTTGATCACAATGGATAGAAGTGAGAGAAAGCCAAGCATGATGACCGCAAACATTGTAATTGGCCGAGATTCGAGGTTGAATTGAGACAGTTTGTATGTGATGTAACACTAAATAATATAAAATGTAAACATTATGCAAAAGCAAAACAATGCAAAAAGTCCATACCATTATGATTCCATAAAGCATGATCCCGCCGAAAAACATAACTGCACCAGCTGAATGAACAAAAATCGATTCAGTGGTTCGGTAATTGCCGACCACAATTCCCCAGAAAGCGCCACCATAGCAAATTGTGCTTGCAACATTGTTGAGAACATTCAATTTGAGTTGCAGCATCTCGAAAGGCTCTTTTGGTTCAGTGGAATATTCTTGCAACTTCATTTGAATATAATACTTGACTTGTTTATAACGAATGAAGTTTGTAATGCAAACTAAACAAATATTGTATTTAATTAATCTATTCTATATGTTGCGAATGTGCAGAATGCTCTGTTGAATGGACAGCGTCCAATACAAATTGGCAAGTTAGACTTACTTAAAATAACTGAAATGTCAATCAGTTGAGAGAATCGAGCAGCATATGAGGGAATTGCACCCGTGTCACTTACGTATGGAAACAACGGTTCCAGATGGCCATTGTAAATCGCTAACAAGTAACTGCAGATTTTATAAAAATTAATACTGAATATAAATTAAACGAAAATACCTCGTTATACAAATGTATGGAATCAGAATTGCCAAAAGCAGCGGAAACAACCAAAGAACATTTCGCATTGCTTGATGTATTCTCATTTTGGCTCGATAGGCAATTTGAATAATGGTCGTTGTTGCACTTGTTTCACATGTTGCTAGTGACTTGTTACTTTCCATTTTCTGAGATTAAAGGTAATTTTAAAAAAATCAAAAGAATGTCTATGTGATATATGTGAAAACAATTTTCCCACCACACAATCGCCGGTACCGGTAAGAGAAATGATCGGAAAACTACCGTGAGTGAATCATTATAAAATGTTAATTATCAGCACATCTTTGATAAGAATCTTGTGATGACGCAAAAACGAATTTGTGTAAACATCTCAAACCGGTTGCTTCAATTAAAAGAATGTTAGTGATCCCTTATTAGTAAGTTTGCCTCTCATCTAAGTAAAGATAATTTGATCAAATAACAAATAAATTATAAGTACATGAGAAAAATGCGCCTAAATGCGTGAGTAAAGAATTGATGACGTCAAATGTGATATGGAACTATCACTTGTTGACGATGAGCCTGGTGTTCTCCTGTTGACATGTTTTGTTCACCTTGACGCGTGCAAGTCGTACGTGTACTACCTTAGCAAAGCTTTATTTTCAAGACATTTTATAAATTAATTAATTAGTCATTCGAAAGTTTTCCAATACAAATTACTTAAAATATGTGAAATTTGCATTGAACACATGTAGGCATTAGGTTCAATTATTGCAAATGGCACAGTGGTTCATTAAATTATTTTTAATTTAAATTATTCTTAAATTCAACTATTCAATAAGAAAAAAAGGTTATCAAGCTTTTTTGAATTAGAAGGTCATAAATCATGATTTAAATCTTAAAATTCGGAATAGCTTACGTATGAATTCATAATAACAGTTAAATCACAGCTTTCCAAGTACATTTGTCCACTTGTTGAATCGTTTCATTTTCAAGCATGTGCACATAACAAATAATGCAAAACAGTTGATCGTAATCCATTCCGAAGTAGTCGCAATTACATGCGGCTGATAGCCTGGCATCTTTATATTCCAGTGTAATCGAGAATTGTTGTTAAAAAATTCACCCAGAATCATTGAGAGAATAGAAGAAAGAAAACAGCACAACAAAGAAACAGTGCCAAATAGAATAATTATAAGTTGAGTGTTTGGCTTCGATTCCATTGAGTGTTGTGTTAAATTCCAAGAAATGCAAATCTATCAAAACAATTAAAAATTTTAATTGAAAACTAATGTCATTTGAATTTTAAAAAATCCAAAATAAAATAAATTCAAATTGTTTACCTCTAGGAAGGCATAGACATAAATGCACACAAAGAAAATCGATGCCCCGACCAAGTGAATTCCAATCGATTCATTCATTCGGAAATTGCCCGCTATCAGCAAACCAAAGGCACCAGCATAGCAAATCAAGGTAGACAACAAGTTGACAACATGCCAAAGGAGACGTCTTCTCTGAATGATCCTTTCACTGGAAGCCATTTCATCAATAAAAAACATCAATTGGCGATATCGAAGATAAACGGTAACACTGACTGAATTATGCATATTTATTTCAACGAAATTAGTATGGTCAATTGGTCAAGGCAACTTACTCAAAATGGCAATCGTGTCCAAAAGCATACTGAAAACTCCTGCTTGAGGTAACAATGTTCCTGCATCGCTTACGTAGGGTAGAAAAGGTTCGATTTGTTTCATTTCAACAGCTATTACAAACCTATGAAAATTCAATTAGCCTAAAAGTTTAATCAGACAGCAAGCCGTATAAGAAACTCAATCAATGCTGCCGCAATCTAATAAAACGATTTCAGCTACCTGGACTCGAATTTTGGCACGGATAGTCTTACAGCAATACATTGTGAGTTTCGTTAAAATGAAAAAAAAACAGTACAGTAAACTATTACACAAAAATATTGGTGGATGGAATTATCAGGGAACATGCCAGGGGAAACATCCAAACCGAAGATATGAATCGATTGAATAGCCATTTTTCTAAAGAAATTATCATTCCATGCCACCACGCATCACATGAATGCAATTCAGGAGGCAATGGTGTATTTGTAATTGAGTGCCCAGAATTATAAAGTTGATGATCGGCTCGATTAATGTTTGGATGCGAATGGAAGATGGATAGAGACAATTCGTTTTCTTTCGTGCGTTCGTTGTTTTCCATTTGATGATGGCTATGGTTTCAGTTGTAAAATTGTTGACACAGTGTTGAGCGAAGTAGACTTGGTAAAATGTCGATGCCATGTAATGGTTGTATGCCCATTTTGTAAAACCAGAAAAGAGTGAAAATCAAATATACAAGTTTGACATAAGTCAAAAATATCAATTACTGAGTAGACAGAAGTTGAGTGCTCAAGTTGCGATTGCATTTCTTGCCGTGCGACACGCCACAGATGTAATTTCTTTGAACGACCTTGGTTAAAACTAAAACACACTTTAAATAGAATGAACAAACTAAAAAATAATCATTTGGATTTATAAATATCAAGACATCGAAGAAAGACAAATTATACTTAAGTAATTGTAGAAAGCCAATTATCTTAAAATAATACAAGTTTAGCTTGACCAATTAGGGAGAAACAATTTATTGTGAACACTAACGAGACATCACAGATTCCAAACAAATGGTTTGTGTCACTCTCTGTAGTTTGTAAAGACTTAAATAATTACTGAAGCAAACTTCCTGTTTAGGCGTGATAATGATCAAGAGATACTGGGAAGATAGTGCTAAGGGTAATTGAAAAAGTACAATGAAAGGTGTATTGCATTATGCATTAGCTACATTAGAATTACACTTTGTCCCAGTCTTTGAACACTTTCATCCGTCTACAGAAGCAAAGGTACATCAGTGGAAACGAGTTGATGGTGACCCACTCGAAACCTGTTCCAAGAACGTGCCATAGATAACCTGGATCTGTGCTTTTCCAGTGAAGTCGGGCGTAATTATCGAAATACTTGTCGTGACCAAATAAATGGACCGAAATGACATTGAAAATAATGCAGGCCACAAACGAAACAAATCCAATTGCAACGGATATGGCCATGGTCACAGGACGAGACTCAATGTCGAATTTGGTAGAAAGATGATGCGAGATATATGCCATGTAGTAGCCGTACAAGATTATGCCTAAAAATAAAGAAGCAGCACCGATCGTGTGCAAGGTATATTCCTCGCTGCATCGAAAATTTCCGGTCACAAGCAGATTAAAGCAGTTGAGATAAGCGATAAGAGAAGCAACAAAGTTGAATTTGTCCAGACGATTCATCAGACATGAGTCAAATTGAGTGAATGCTTTTAATTGATTGGATGATTTCGAAGTGGGCACCCTCACTCGAATATAATACTTGATCTGCTTGTAACGACCAACGGTGGTGAAGAGAGCTATGGAAATACACCACAATTGCAATTAGTTACAATACAAAATAGGTACTAAACTCGTACTCAGAATGGCGATGACATCCATGGTTTGGGCAAAGAAGCCCGCTTGCGGTGCGGTAGTTCCAGCATCGCTCACAAAAGGCAATAGTGGTTCAATGTGACCGTAATGAATAGCTGATGCATAACTAAAAGCATGTTTACAAATGATATCCACACATTTGACTTACATTGTGAAACACAAAGTAGGAATGCTGATGAAAATGGCCAATGGAAATAACCAAAGATATTTGCGAAGAGTGGCAAATAATTTTTTCTTAAACGTATATTTTCCTGTATTAGATTCTGTAGTGGACTCGTGTTCAATTGAAACGGTGGTCGATTTGAACATCACTGAAGGAGAATCGTTCACGTTCATGGTTGAGAAACTGACTAAAGCGCACACTTGCAAGTCATTTAATAATTCAAGTGCATCTTCACTTACCGTTATCGATCGATTTCATAGATTACTTTAATAAAAGTTGTTATTTTGTAATATGATCGAACATAGTATTTCGATTGATACAAACACGAGCGCAACGACTTTGCCATAAGGGTACATCTACCAATTCAGTGCACTGATAAAACTAAAAGACCAGACCACGAGGAAATAAACAAAGTGTCGCTTTGACGCAATGCAGTCTGCATTAACACAAGCACAGTGGACTGTGTTCGTTTATCACTTCCACGCATTCGACGATAGTAAAACGGAGCTTTGTGTAATTGATCATCGTTAGGCATGTTATGCCATTTGTTGGTTGCAGGATAAGCAACTGAATAAAAATTTAACATTGGCCCACCACTGCACAATTGACAGATTGTATTATATCGAACCACTTGTGAGACAAACAAATCTATAGATCTACCTTTTGCCACTCTTTGAACTGTTTCATCCTGTGGTAAAAGCATGCAAACAAGACAGTGTTACAGTTGAGCATTATCCATTCGCATCCAGTGCCAAGTACATGCCACCAATATCCTGGTTGGTCACTGGTCCAATGCAATCGTTCGTACTCGGTGAAGAATCGATCATAACCAAATTGCAACATCGCAAAGGTGCTAAACACAATACAGCCTAGCAGTGCTACCAATTGTATTATGACACCGGAACGCATAGTAAAAGGTCGGCTTTCGATGGCGAATTTGCTTGATAGCTGCTCACAAACAGAAATCATACAACAGGCGTAGATAAACGTTGCGTTGAACATGAACATGGCGCCGATGGCATGGAGAACAAATGCTTCGTTGCATCGAAAGTTCCCCACAGAAATCAAAGAAAAAAGATTTATATATGCGAGTAGTAATGCGGCAAAGTTTAGTTTGTTCAGTCGAGGAATAAGTTGAGGGTTCAAATCGAGATACTTTGATTCGTGAGTTAAAAGCAATTTTGGCACTTTTACATGTAGGTAATATTTCACTTGTTTGTAACGAGCAAAAGAGGTGATGAATACTTTTAAAAGATTAGACGAAACTTTTAAATCAATAACGAAAAAGACTGTAAACATTTACCAAATATGGCCATGATATCAAGGGCTTCCGAAAAATACCCAGCGCTTGGAGAGAATGTTCCCGAATCGCTAACATACTGCAAAATTGGTTCTAAATGGCCATGATATGCGGCGTAGCTATAACTGAATGTCGTTTATTTTAAAAATATATAATCCACAGAGAAACTCACAGAATAACACAAAAAATTGGAAGCATTAACGTTGAAGCCAAAGGAAATATCCAAATATATGATCGAAATGTGTTGTAAAATTTATATTGAAAATTGAATTGGGCATCATCATGATTTTGTGACGAATTTGGTTTCTCGATGTCAATCGAAATACTTGACATAATTTAGGTACGACTGTAAATCTAAAAAAGAACAAGGAAAATTCAACAAAAGTAATAAAAAATAAAACAATATACCTCAGGCTTTGCAAAGAAGTTTGTTGACAGCTGCAGCCTTGCTAAGTCTGATTGAGTCGTATTGATAGTGTTCAATGCTAAGTGTAATATGGAAAGTAAAGTATCGTGATACGAAAAATCGAAGAGGGCGCTTTTAAACACTTCAGGCAGTCAGGCAAAATAACAAGGATGGTGGTTTGAATTAATTAAAATTACTGATTGACGTATGAAGCCGAAAAATGAATATAGATGCTATATCAGTCTTGATTAAACTGATAAGATATACTACTTATGATAAAACAATTATTATTCAATAATACAATAAAAACATGTAAAGTATGAAGCTTAAAATATAATAAAATGATTATAAATAAATAACTAAATAATTCAAGTACTCTTTTCCCCTGTTTTTAAAGGAGATGAACATTCTTCCAATCAATAAAATAGAACATTCTTCGTAAAGTGCACAACGAAAACAGAGGAAATATCGCATTTACAATCCACTCGAATACAGTTCCAACATAATATAAAGCATGAGAACTTTCGGATACAAATGTTCTTCGAAATATATGATAATTAAAGAAAAACGAACCAATGACAGCAAATCCAAAATAGAAAACAATAAACAAAGTTCCAATGTATATAATGGCAGTCATTGAATTAGGCTTGGATTCATATTTAAACTTTTGCGATAAAAAACGAGTGATTTTGGCCTGAAAATAGAAATAATAAACTATTAGAAAATAAAATGTAATGAAATCATACCATTTTATGGCCATAGATAAGTATGGCGAACCAGAAAATAAAAAATCCACTACCATACAAAACAATGGAATAACTAAATCGGAAATTTCCAGCCAAAATAAAGCCAAAAGCTGCAATGTAGCAAAACTGAATCGATTGGTCATTCAACAATTTAAATTCGTTTATTTCACCCAAGGTGGCCGTTGTTTTGGTACGATATACGTCGACTGTAAGTGAGTTCATTCGAACAGTTACTTTTTGTATCGCACACTCAAGATAATATTGTAGTTGCCGATAACGAATGTATCCAGAAATAATCACTACGATTAAGTAAATCATTAAAAAATGTATATCAATGATAATTTCAAATATCGTACTTAAAAAAGCACTTAATTCAGAGAAAGCAGCGAAATACCCAGCCTGAGGAGAAATGTAGTCTTCAGGGACCAAAAGTGGCAACAAAATGTTCGAGTTTCCATAAAATATGCCAGAGAAATACCTGTACAGAACAGAATAAATGAAGGAAATCATTTAGAAATTAAAATTTTACGTGCTAATCCAAATGAAAGGAGTAACCAAAATATAAGCTAATGTAAACATCCAAGGTTTTTGTCGAAGTAATTTTTGAATTACAGATGGAGGGGGTGGAGGAGTTGGTGGCAAAGTTGGAAATATGCTTATGTTGCTTTCATGATCACAAGAACCTCTTAAAGCAGGAGCATTAGAGATCGGCCCGACATCGTTTTGGCTCAATGACAAAGTCTCACCATCATCAATTCCAACCAAATAATGAACACTAAGTAAATCAGGGTTAAGTTGCACTCGTGCCATTCTTGGCGGCCTTTCAGGTGGATCCATTGCTACACTACAGTGAAAATCTAAGAATTCTGAGAACTAGAACTATTTAATATGCAGAAATGTCGAGAACAAGCCATTATAATGAAAGCACAAAAGGAAACAAGCGCAATGGAAATGTGGTGATAGTATCGATATATCGAATGAACGTTTTCATTTTTGTACATTTTTATATGCAGAATTTCACGACTTTTATTGTGTGACCTTTGGATTGAATAAGTCTTTATTAACGAATAGACACGATATACAAAAAAGATAATATCGGTGATTACAATATGAGACTGAGACGATGTGACATAGGTCAGCCGAGACTGAAGACAACGGTCTTGTCTGTCTGGTGGTATTACCAACTTGGTAATTGCTGTCACAGCATATGCGACACAAATTCATTGCTGCCTGTGTATTTTATTGAATGGAAAATAGAAAATGTAATGAAAAATAATCATCTTAATGTGTCAATCGGTTGTAAATTTATTGTACAGAACACAAGTTCAAACTAAATTAACAGTAAACAAATGAAACATAAAAGATTAGAGTTAGAGCAAAATTATTGTTTAGGAAAAAACTTGATTCCATCCGTTGAAATTCTTAATTCGACGATAGATACAGATAAAAATGCCACAAATAGTAAAACATGAAAACGCTTGAAACAAAAGAATAACCACCATGTCGTTGTACGAATCGCCAGATGAATTAGCCAATGCAATAAAGAACATTCCAGTTTGAAGTACTGTAAGCAAAATTAGAACAGCATAAAAAATGGTTAGGCAGCAAGGTTTCGTTTCGATTTCAAACTCATTCCGCAAATAGTCAATAATTTTGATCTAATAAAAAAATACAATTAAAGTAGATAGTAGATAGATCAATAAAATAACTAAACCTGAAATGCAGAATATGTCACCATAAAAATCAAATATAATAGATGCAAGATTTCATAAATGTAGAAGGGAATAAAACGAAAATTGGCAGCCATAATAAAAGTTAAACCAACAAAGCAGCAGATGTAAATTGATTTAACATTATGTTTTTGCATTGTCGGTAACTTTTTTTTAATTTTGAGGTGATGCGAGCAAGGATTCGCTGTTGACGCGATATGTTGAGTGTTCTTAACGACTGAAATCTTGAGATAATATTCCAGTTGTCGATAACGAAAATAGCCAGTGGTGATGACTAAAATAAGATTAAAATATTATAACAATGTGTATCTTGTAAATAAACGAAATCTAAATGTGCATACTCAGATATCCGCATAAATCGGACCAAGTTAAGAAAACACCGAAAAAAATAGATTTGCTATTGTTAGATTGTCCAGGCTTCCAGGCCCAGAATGGATTCGGTTCATTGTATAAAATTAATCCAACAAACCCCCTGTAGGCAAAATAAAACATTTTAAAGTGAAATTCAAATAATCAATTAAATAAACATACATCACAATCCAAAATAATGGCACAATCAAGATGTAAATGAAAGGAAAAAGCCATTGTTTCTTGACAAATAAGTTTTTCATAAAAAAGTTACTTCCACTTTCGGACATTTCCGACAATGTTGGAGCAGAAGCATTCGTCAAAGTATGTACTTGAGATTGATCACAATTGCCAAAGTGTTCGTTCATAGGATATGAAGCAGCAACAGTTGGGGTCGGTGAAAACATCGAATGGTAAGTGCTTCGGTCGGATTCCATTTTATAAAATAAAATATTGATGTAAAAAGTGTACCAAAAATTTTAAATAAAAAAGGCATCTGATTTGAAATATATTCCCATGAGATGAACTGTCGTAATCGAGTTGAAAGCACGTGCTTGGCTTAATATTCTAGTTTCAGTCTCGAGTCTAAAGATCTTGCGGTAACGCCAGTCTACCATAACCTGAATGCCGTGATTGCCATCTGTCGGAAGAATTGTACAATTTTTTTTTGTCTAACAAGAAGAGGATCGATAATAACGTTCATAACTGACATTGAAATGTATCCAAACCATGAAGCAAAAAGAAGACAAATGAGCTTGAGCTCACTATTTTGATATGCAAATCAATGTTTGCACTATAGTGTATATCGCACTATCGTATACGATCTATAGATATCTATAGACATATATGTTGCATTTCATTGTGCTCAGAAGAATTATTTCTACAGATAAAATTCTCTCTAACAAGTAAGTATTACAAACAAAACTAAAACGATCAAGTCTTAATCATGAGAAAATTTGTTTAATTTTAAACTTTGTGAGACATCCATGGATGAACTGCAGTTGCCCAAATCAAAAGTTCGGTTCATGCGGAAAACGTATAAAAATTTCTATGGCACGGATCTTCCAAATATTGGCCAATTTGTCGAAACAACCTGATTTGTTCAAACTAAAGTGACTCCGAGGAAGTCGCTTCGAAATCACCTCAGTTGCTTTGTATCGCAAACGACCTTTAAGACTTAAAGTTTAGGTAGTTCGTTTAAATCTAAAATGAATAATTCCACTCAGAGCTGCAAAATTAACCAGAACGTTGTTCCAACTGGGCCTGAACTGAAAAAATATGATTTCTATTAAACCAGAACCATGCTTATGCTTTATTATAATTATTCTTGTATTTCAGATCTTAAGGCAAAATTTTATCATGATTTCAAAATTCTTTACATTCAATCGTAAATAAAAGAAAACGACGATTGCAAAAAAATAACAGAATTTGGATTAGAGAGTAACCATATTCCATTCAGTGAATCTCTTCATGCGAAGATAAGTATCGAAAAAGATGCCATAAATAGCAAAACTCGATGATAATTGAAACCAGAGTAAATAGTTAAAGAAAGTAGAGATGTGATTCTTGAAAAGTGGGACGGCAAGTAGTGTAATGTGCACTCCACCAGTGACGACCAAGATTAAAATGAAAATTAGAAATAAATAAGGACTCGACTCGGCTTTGAATTGCTTTTCCAAATACTCGACGATTTCATACTAATAAGATATAAAACAATTGTGTTAACTCTTTCAAGAGAAAGAAACATACCTGGAAACACACATAGTACACCATTGAGGTTAAATAAAGAGAGTAGAATATCTCATAAAGGTAAAATTGCGAGCAACGAAAATTTCCAGCCAAAATGTAGGCAAGACATGCAAGGTAACAACCGTACAATGATGCCACATTATATCTTCGCATTTTGGGCAATTTCTTTCGAATCCGTATATGATGAGGACTGGGATTATCACTCGAATAGATTTGCTGTGCGATTTTAGCAAACGAAGCCTTGAGTAAATAGTCCAGTTGTCGGTGGCGAATGTAACCGGTGAGAAGGACTGCGACGAGTAAATAATTGTTATAACCATTTAAGAGTATTCAAAATATATGTTCAACGCCTTACCAAGAAAAGCACACATGTCGGACCAAAGGGCAAAGCAACCCAAGAATATATCTTTGACACTATCGATGTGCTCAAGCTTTAAAGCCCAGTAAGGATTCAAAAAACCATAAAACAATCCAATTGCAAACCTTAGATAAAAGAAGGTATATCACAAGGGACAACATCAATTTAAGCTCAAACATACAAAGCAAACCAAAACAGAAAAGCAACCCAAATGTAAACTAAGGGGAAAATCCATGGTTTATTCTTCAGCAAATTCTTTAAGAAGGAAGCATCAGCACTTGAGGGAAATCCTAAGATACCCAAGTTATCAATTGGATTCTCTTCTTCGTATTCATCTTCTGGGATATCAGACAAAGCAACGGAAGGATTCGATTGACTTGAGTGTGGCGTATCTTCAAATATCTGCTCACGAAGTGGAAATGAAATTGAGACCATCGATGAAGGCCCTGATCGTTGGCCTTGCATCATGAAACTGTACAAAATTTTTACAAAAAAAAAATAACGATAGAACTACATCAATAAATAAGGCATACTTTTAATCCTGTCTAAACCAAAAGAAGTACAAATTAAAAGTCAAACTGTTGCTGATAGAAAACAGTCATCAAATGGGACATTGCTTTATTGAATGCAACAGGCTTGTGACTTGTGGTATTGTTTAACGACTGGAAGAATAGTCATGCTGGCTCGACTTCTCAAAACTTTAGTACAAGACTAGTGGTGTTGTGAACGCATCCATAGAGATGCGACAAGAGAAGGGAGTACTGGTAAACAATCACTAATTACTAATTGCCCATTAATGGCCATTAGCTGGCTGAGTTCGATAGAAAACTCTGGTTGTAACAATGATACATTCAAAATGCAATCGATCGGTGGATAGTTTGTATCCAAGGCAAAATATGTCGTTCGAAGAATCAATTAGTTCACTGCAGTTAAAAAAAGCATTGAACTAATATTGCTCGACAAATGAGAAATAGGTTTGACTGGTTGTAATGGCTGGAATGTGGCGTTTTAGTTCACACTTACGGTGAAATTGAATTGGTATTGCAATTTATAAATTTAAAAATTATCTTTTAATTTATTCTGTTGTTTTTCGACACAGGCGAAATAATTCAAATAAATAAATTTGTTATACAAATTATTGGAGATTCTTAAATTAATAATTTCAACTTTAAATCATGATCTAAAAATAAATAGTTGATTTGATAGAAATCTATGACCATGCGTACCATATTTAAATTTCTCAAGAACATACGCAAAATCTTTCAAGTAAAACTAAACCAAAATAGAATTACACAATATCACCCATCTGTGGTAATCAAAACTTTTGACAAAAGTCGATGTCATCAGGACGGTCGAACGTCTATTTATAAATGATCACATATTCGTGCACATTTCCTTCCATGGTGGCACCACAAGTATCCAGATTTTTTGCCATTAGAATTGAAATGCTGAATGCTATAAGTTGAAAGTTGAAAGTTGCGTGTGTGGCCGATGGCCGTGTTGAGTGAGATCATTATACACGCAGTGGAGCGAACCGAAATATAGCATTTTTATTAAGTAATTAGCAACTTCAGGTGGAAGAGATATATTTAAACATAGTCAAGTAACACTTCTTTCGAACGCCGACAAAGAAGGAAGAAATTAACGTAAAGTTTAGCCTCAATGAGGAATATTATTGGGACTTTCTATTTTTCTTGATAATTTTTTAGTATATAAACAACATCAATGCAAGTTTGTTTGAGTTTTTCTTTCTAGTCTGAACAGTTAAAATATAAAATATATTCCGATTCGAGTGCTCGCATCTTGTTTGTGTTAGATAATGTTATAAATCAACTTGATTCAAAATGACCATCAAACTATCCTCGATCTTATTAGTCAATTTTTTATCATTCATTTTGTTCAATTGTTTACAATGTGCAAAACTGAAAGCAGCCGTTGACACTCATTACAATCTTCATGTTCGTCAGTTGGAGAAACGAGATCCACAGCAGATAATTCCATTGCAACGAATAGAGATTGAGGCAAATCAATTGCCATTGTTGATTCATTTCAAGTCTCGTTCAAGCAAACTTCAGCTCAGTCAAAGTCATTTGGCGAATAAAGCGGAGTTGAAACGATCAAATTCCGAAGAAGAGCCCGACATTTTGATGCATGAAGTGAAAAAGCCAATTTTCCACCAAGTTAAGGAGATCATAATGCCATTTCGAAAAACGATTCAGGAAATTCGACCAGTGCGCGAAGAATTGAAAACGGTTGTTTCCAAGGAAGCTCTCGATGACGAGGAACATCACCAAGCCAATCACGAAGATGAGACAAATACTGATCTAAATCAGTTCTTTGTACAGAGTCCACAGATGCAGGAACAACTGCAAATACCTTCTTCTACTGTGGCAGCAGTGAAATCAGAAAATAATGCTGCTAATTCAAACAGCGAAATGTTTAAGAAAATTTATACCACAGAAGAAGAATCGTTCGGTAACGAAGAGGCCAATCATCAGCATGAAGAGCCTGAAGTAGATAGTGACATCAATGTTTATGCGGATAATTCGATCGAAACAAAGGAAGAGGATAAAGAACAAGCTAAAATGCGAAAGATTCTTCATCCAAAAGCAATCAACAATCGACAGTACTCTTCACAACCTTCATTCCAACGACGATCTAATTTGAATAAGCATTATCCACTAATTCAGGAACTTCAGCGAATGGCAACTGGATACATGTTGAATCAGTATGCCGCCCAGTTAAAGAAACAAAAACCAGATCGATTCAGTAGCAAAATGCAACCGTATCTGAAATATCAAACTTATCAATCTGACGACATGGTCTATGGTGACAGTAGAACCAGGCCAAAGTACATCAAACAGAAGCGGCAATTGGTATCGATCAAGCGAAACAGTGGTGAACTGCAAGGAGATGTATTGACTGGTACAGACTATGTCAATGATTATTTGCCTATCGATTTAAAGAGAATTCCAAAAATAAAACATACTAAATATCGTAAAGTGAAGTTGCCAACAAGGATGAAAGGCTTGAAGATGAATAAAACAACTGCTCATCGAATATTGAAGAACAGCAAGTCAAGTCACTCTAAAAAGATGCCAAATCGCAATGTAAACATGATTTCAAAAGGAAAATAATCTAAAATGTCACTGAAGCTACAAGCTAGCAAAAGCATCATGACAACAGTAATTATGCGTTCATTTGATGAATAGACGAATCGTTAAGAAAATTAGAATCATTTATTCAATTTACATTTGAGATTTATCTATTTACAAATATTACATCAAATCAAACAAAACATAAATAAAGAATTGCATGGTTTTGCGAAGCAGTAATATTCCGTTCAAATTTTGAAATAAACAATGTCAATAATCCCAAAAATTAATAATGAAAATGAACACAAACTGCATTTAAGCAATAATGACAAAAGTGATTTACACTTAATTTGGACAGGTTGTGTACAAAAGAATACGACAGGAGTAAACCAAATAGGCAAATGAATGTTAATATTAATACACCGAGACGTACAACGATCGATGCACAAACAATTAATGTACATGAGTAATACCACCAAATGATTATAGACAGTGCGTTAACAATATGTGGCAAATGGCTATGTCCAATGATAGTGCAAATGAATGGTTCGTTACAAGAGTGGCCAATTGGAAATAACAAATAAAGTGATATACAAAAAATACAAGAATAGAAGCAGCAATGTAACAAAATATTGGTGAAACACAAGCCTACATTGTACATCTAGTTAAACAAATATTTATATAAAAATTCCTAAAAGAGATTGCTAAGCACAACAAGGATATTTTAAAGAATTCTTGTTTTGATTGCAGGTAGGAGTTTAATCACTTTAGTTTGCTGAAACAGTAAAGTGATATAGAAATTAATAATTATTTTCTTTGAGTTCTCTTTTCTTAAGTAGAGTGTCAAAGAATGAAGACGGATAAATTGACGCAAATCACAAGGTTGCTAGATCACACAAAATAAATTCGAAACAAGTATAACCCTAGTCGCTATCAGAGTCGATTGCTTGTTTACGCTTTTTCCGTGCATTTACATTCGATTTAGATTTAGTCGAACGATTAGGTTCTTCCTGCAAACAAAAGTATAAAACATCAATATATGATGAAAAAAACTAACAAAAATAAATAAAACTAAAGAACTTACGTCTGAAGATTCACTTTCGGTGGCAGAATCGTTATTTCGATTGCTAATTGTATTGCCACTTCGAGTTTTGCTAAGTGGTGGATTCTTCTTGTTATTGGAAGCACTCGAGGTTGCCTTTTTTGAATTGGAATTTGCTGATGAAGTAGATGGCCCAGAATTGCTTGAATCTTTTGAATTTTCATTATCATCGGGTAAATTTGCAAAAAGTTCTTGATATCTACAATAAATCAAAAAATATTTAAATGATGCTAAAATAAAAAATAAGTCTTACTTTGTCTTTTGTGAGGAAGAGCACAACTGTTTCAATTGATCCAACACAATAATCATGAAACCTTGAGTAAAAACTAGAGTGCAAACGTTAAAATCAAAATTAAATTGATAACAATTGAATACATACAGTTAGAATTTTTAGATGTTTTTCGCATCTCTTCGAGGTAGTAAAGAATGAGTTCAATATTAGAGGATAAATTCACTTGTGATTTGGCAACAGTGTTTAGTGTCCTATAAAGTACTTGAACTGAATAAAGTTTGACAAAAACCAACAAGTTTACCTCTTATTCCTTTTATTTGGAGAACTAATTTTGGTAGAAATAAAATTGCCAATCAATTCGGCCAATTTTTCCGGATATTGTTGAGCCCAGTGAATCAAAATAGAGACAGTAAAACTATCACCTGACTTTGATTCACGATTAAAGAGATGCTTAATAAGATTTGAAGTAGGAGCTTCACGTTGCACAAACAACATTAAGTTAGACAGTGCCTCGGAGTGAACTAAAATATTGAAAAAATATTAAATATATCAAAAAGAAAAACACTTTTTACCATTATATTCAAGTTTGTTCAGAATTGGAATAACTTGATCGACTGAAACGTTATGTGCCGATATAATTTGCCATACATAGTATTGTTCGACAGAATTCCATTCCAAGCTTGTGGCTAAAAAAATTATTAAACAAATGACACAATCAATAATGCGGACATTCTTACTTAAAATTGCAATAGTGCCTTCTTTTCGGACAAGTTTAATAGAGCCACTTATGATTCTACTAAGAATTGATTGCAACTGCACAGAGTCGGCATGACTGACAATCAGTTTGATCAAATCAGTTGTGGTTCCGATGAGCGTAAAGGAAAGATTAAGAAAAATCTCGGGAAGAAGGTAGAAAAACATGTAGACATCATCATAGGCACAACATCTGAGGTCTGAAAGTAACGAGTCACCTAGTTCTTTGCTCATCTCTCTTGCATAGTGGCGATAAATGCTCATTCGAGGTGCCATAAAGTTGGCTACAATCAAAAAATAAATCAACAAATATCCAACTTTTGAATTGTTCGTTCCCATTGCAGCTACCAAAGTCATTAATGAACTTTGATTAGATTGATCTTCTTCAGAAGATTCTGCCAGCGCACGGAACATCACAAACAAAGGCCCGGTAATTGACTCCTTCAACTCTTTGTCATCTGGTATACTAGAAGGCTTTGTGTAGTCAAATGGAAATATTCGTACGGACAAGTCGTCTTCGAGAATGGCCAAAAGTATGATTGTGAGACTGGTAGAGGATTCTTCATATTCATCACTATCATCATCAAGGATGAGTTTGGTAAGTTTCTGCATTTCTTGGCAACGCATATCCTTGCTTCTGTAAAGTAACGTTGATTAGCTGGAATGAATCAAAAACGAACTTACTTTTCGTGGAAGAGTTTATTCAAACAGGATCGCATTGCAATGTTTGGTAAGTGTTCGATCTGATCAAGCAATTCTTCTCGAGTAATTGTCGAATCACCAGACACTAAGGAACTCGCAGAAAAATTATCGCTATTATTGAGACAGTTGTTGTTTAGCATGCCGATGTGATTCGAGACATTATTAGACAGGTCGTTAAGCATATTCATATTATTGCCCAATGAGTTATTGATGAGAATATTTCCATTCGACCCATTATTAGCAAAGTTATTACTGTTTTGAACCGAATTGTTTATGATACTGGTGATGTATTCCACTGAATTGTTCGTTTGTGCAGAAATAGATGATGCGTTAGGTATGACTATTGAAGAGCTTGATTCTTCAGGCCTATTGATGTTTCTACTATTCGAACCATTAGAGAAATTATTTGACTTTTTTAACTTCTTTAAAGGAGGACCATTGGATAAATTATATCCGTTAGAGTCGTCTTCATCGTCACTGAAATTAGCTGTGGTTGAACTATCAGGGGCATAATTGTTGATCTAATAAAAATAATCATTAAATTATTAGCAACATGACATTTAAAATAATAATAAAAAAAATTAAAAAAAAGAAATTAAAAGTTAATAAATAAGAAAGAGAGAGACACCTCAACATCATGAGATGAGCAGGATGTAGAGGAAGAACATGAGGAGAGCAATGAGTTGCTGGCATTAAAGTAACACAACGAAGTATCGCAAATGTCATTGTCATTATTAAAGTTAGCCTCACGAACCAATGAGTCACAATCAGAAAGATTCGAAGATTGTGAGGTATTGATTAGACTAGGATGAAACAGTTGTGAGGTCGATTGAGCGTATTGATAGCATGGAATAATGATAACTTGACCATCACCACTAGCTGGTCGAACTGCAGGAGGAGGAACCCCGGGAACCTTGAGCTGGGTTCCTGAAGAACCACCGCTACTAATGTTGAGACCAGACTGTAGAACGGAGGAAGCATTAGAGGAGCAAGATGAAAGTAAGGAAGATGAGGAAATACAGGGAGAAGAAATGGTGCTGTTGATGGACTGTTGTGAGGACAGAACAAGAACAGACATCAGACATCAGACATCATATGCATCAACGGATTCAAAGATCACTTCTGACACAAAGCTCATTGTGTTTCAAGCGGCCGTTGACAGTGTTCATGATTTCACGAATCCTAGAAAACACCAAAAATACCATTTATACCTGAATACCAGAAGATTGGGAGCCAGATGGAAGGACCGGTTGACCAATAGATCCATATTTATTGATAATCTGCAAATTGGGAGCACCCTGCCCGGTAGGTTGTTGCCCTATTTGTGACCCTCCATATGGTTGCATTACTTGTGGCGGGGAAATTGAATCAACAAGATCAGAAAAATTGTCCCGAAATAGCTGACGAACATCGGCATCCAGTTTATTAGAGTCAAATACCAAACTTGCTGACCTAAAAATCAATAATCGAGATAAATGTTTAGCTATGAATAAAAACACATACGTTAAAACTTTCATATCAAAGATTCTTTGAAGTGAAGCTTTAATGCCTTGTTTGATGTGCGAGGAAAGAGAAGAATGAAATTCATTTGAAATCTGAAACAAAACCATTCAAATTATTTGTTATTCAAAATAAAGGTAACATACCCGACAAAGAAAATCAATTAGTCCAGAAGTAATTGCGGGATAATTTTTCAAAGAATAATACATTACAAGAATGCCTGGTTCAATGTCCATGATACTTTGTGGTTCTCGGTCGTCAAAAAAGAACCAGTCGTAGAAAAGGGCTAGCTTAGCATATGATGCTAATGCATGCGTGCCAGACACAGACAAAAGCCACCCGATCAGTGCCCATCGAGGGAAAATGTCTGAAGCCAATGTCTCATTTGAAGGATGAATTGAACAGCAGATGAACCTGATCATATCACATCGAAGCATTTGTGATTCTTGGCTGCTAAAGTATTGTTTCTGAATCCACTCTTGGTACCGACGATGATGGCCGAAACGAACTTGGGAAGTGAGAAACATGAGCTTCTTTTCTAGGTCAAAAGTAATGCGTAGTTTGATAAATCGACGAGGAGTTCGAATTTTCATAATTTGTAATATTCCTGTAAAACCCGGAGCTAAACTGCCAGGATTATTGAGTAGTTCTGCCCAAAATTTCTCAAATTCTGCAATGGTAGCAACTTGTTGCAATAGACGAATAAGATCACGACCAATCCATAGAAATTCGCCAAAATTTTCTTTTAACAAAAGTAAGCAGTACTGAATCTCTTTGTTTCTTAGATCTTTCAGAGTTTGGCTTTGATGATCAGCAATCATTCGAAGATAATGGAACAAAGCAAACGATAACAATTGACTATTTTGGTAGTAAAAGGGTCGCAGTTCAATCAGAATATCAAGAAGAGCCTCATTGAGTGCATTATTGTTGGGGCTAATATCACCACCAACAACATTTCGAAACATGTTATAAAAAATAATTTCGATATTTGAAACTTGATTACGTAACATTTCTTTGAGTAACCATAAAAGCTACATAAAAATGTAAATAAATAAAGTTGAACAATATTATGACTAACCTGTCTTCGAGAATAATCGTGCAGATGCTGATATCTCTCACTTATAATGAGAATAATATTCGTAGTAAAGTAATTTAAACCATCTCGATTAAGGTGGGTCAAATCACGGTAATACTATAAAAAAATTAAATTAAACTCTATTTCAAAAATGAATTTAAATAACTTACTCTTAGAGCATTGTTTGGTTCAAGTAACATTGACACAAGCAGTCCCATTGTAACTTCCTCGTATAATATCGCGGACTGACTGGTTATCTTGTTTAGCTCTTCATGAGCTTGTTGTTCCGATTTATTTAAAAGTTTACCCTGAACATAGATATAGTTTCGGAACATTTTCTATAAACAAATTTGACAAGTAAATACATAGTATATGTCAACAGAATATCAACAGAATACATACCTCTTCATAATCGTCACGCACTTCAATGGCATTGAGAGAAAAAAGAAACTTAAGATTTTCCTCATGTCCACTGCTACCAGAATTATTCTGGGCTATATTGCTGGGCCCGCCCGAGCCAGGTCCACCCGAGATCATATTCGGTCCGGAGGTAATCACGTTTATATTGTTATTGACACTTCCCAACATTTTAGCGGTTTTGAGTTAATCTTAATGGTAGAAATGCAAAAAAGATGAGAAACAAAATAAGGTTGACGTCAAGAAAAGAAAAAATGAATGAATTATGTTATCACAGGTTATTGAAGAATTTCTAGACAATTCGTAGTGAACAAAAGTAGGAATTGAAGAGAAGGCAAATAGATGAACCAATCAATACTTCGTGTTAAATAGGAGCGAGATTAAATACGGTAATTTGGATTGAAGCGAGAGGTAAAGGTAAATGTCTTCCAAGTGACATTAGTGATTGGCCTTGCACAATCAAATTAATCAACAAGAAACATGAATACTTCAAGGATCGCGTACAGGCTTGTGATGACGATTTCGGTGCTCATGAAGTGACTGGAGTGAGACTGCGGACAAAGGACACATCTTCGTCTCTAGCAATTGTTTTGTATAGATTCGTGAGCTATTTGTTGTGATGAGGCAATAAGGAACAAATTGACAACGTATGAAGTAATGGCAACAAAGTTGAGTCACTTGGACCTGTGCTTGTGGCCAGTTGCTGCCGGCTTGGCTGTGTCCGCTGTCTGTGCTGACTGAGCTCACTAATAAACAGTGTTTCCAGTGCTCCACTCAGTGGTAATAACTCTAGGTCCGTTATGGCTGGTTAGGCCTACATTCGGTCCGAATTGTCTAGAGGCATTTGGCACAAGCCTGGGTCTGGTTCAAATCGAGGTGCAGTGCTCGAGTCGTATTTCTCAATGTGTTTGTTTCCTGGCAGTCACTCTCACCAGTCAAACTCAAGTCAGCCGCAAAGGCACACAAACACACACTTTCGATGAATTTCTTTGTGAGGCGTCTCAGGCGTGCACACAGAACATAGTGCCACTCGCACTCGAGATTGCAACCACAACAACCATACTCGTTGCAATACACCTTTAAATTATGCCGTCTTCAGAAGACTACTCTCCACGTGTCACCTTACACCTAGTTAGACTATTCACAAATGAAATTACCTCTTGACAACATTCCAACAGTTACTTTGTGCTCAATGTGTGGGCAGTATCACCCAGCACAATGTCCCAATGCAAGTGTCACTGAGAAATAACGACCACGAACAGAACAGTTCGGTATTGACTCATTCACGCAAAGCGTACACTGCACTAACACATGTGCCTTGGCTCTGTCATCACTTTTCTGAATGTTTTCTTTGTACAGTGCCTTCTCTTGCTTACAGTCGTTCCACCATTAATGTTCCAAATCAAATGTCATTTTGGCATATTTACAATTGAAATTATAGATTTAATTATTTAAACAATTAAAAATTAGAAGAAACCCTCTATTGATAGTAGACGCATTAAATTATTGGCTACACATGTAATAATTAATTTTTGAAATGGTCAGAGTTAATTGGTCTGATATTGAGTTTGGTCTATTTGGTATGTTTATTTGTTTTTATAAATAATGACATGAATGCTGTCATACAGCTCATATGCAATAGACTTGTGTCGGGAATGAATGTATCAGAATGGAAAGTAACAAAATGTCAACTCACTGTGGATGGGACTTTGACAAGTACAACAGGTAAGATGATTTGGCTTAAATCGAATTCAAGTGTTCAATTGATAGTGCCACTATTAGTGGTCCATGAGGCGATGCACTTGTGTTCTCTTCTATAAATACTAGTTCTTGTGTCCAGCCAATGATCCATTAATCAGTCTTGAGCCAATCACCAAGCGTTGTCTCTGCAAATCTGTCTGGTGCTGTAACCAACCGAAAGCGCGATTAATCTCTCGATGTCTCGCAAGTTACGTTTCTCCACTCTTCGTCGTTCGGTATTGCACCCAAGTCCGGAAGTTCGTTACCGAGTTCACCATTTCATGCTCATCTGGGTTGTGGTGTTTTTGACACTATTCGCGGTGGTAATACTTTCACTAATTATATTCATCTACCTGGTGCCTTGTCCGGTCTGGTCGGGGGGTAGAATGGCCACCATTCTCAACAGCTCCACCATCACCGACGCATCACAACTCAATCTCAATTCTTCGTCCAATTCATTTCCGCCGCCAAATTCAGTACCATTTGCCTCATTTTCATACGACTTTTACACTTGGAAGTGTCCCATGCACGCTCTCTACTATATTCAAGAAAGCGACAACGACTATGACAATAGCACACAAAGTAATGATAGCAATAATACTTCAAACTATAGTTCGAATATATCGTAATTGAACCAGATATGAGATATGAAATAAAATAAAATATCCTTATTCAACAAATCGGCCATTGGTTATATGAGTTAAATTATAACAGCTAGGATAAATTTGTTATTTGTTGCTGATGAAGTCTTACAAACAAAACAATTCGAACTGTTGACCAGTCTGGCAATTGTCTGTTTTCCAATGTACAATTAGTTTACTCTAATTGCCGTATTGTTTGTTTCGTGGTCAAATTGTATCAATATAGCATGGTATAATTATCACACTTATTTCATTGTTGCTTTACCATTTAATAAATCGATTTTTATTTTTTTGTATTGGATTTGGTATGACATTTTCGTGTTAGTTTCTATGCTATTTCATTTCATCTATATTATTCACTTTTTGATATCACTAATAGTCAAATATTCAAATTACAAATTTTGTATTTGATCATCGATCATTAGTACATTTAAAGTACAATTCACTCGACCATTTACGTGCGAGTACATGAATGTTGCTGAATTGAAGTATAAAGTTGTAATCAATCAAAGAACAAACCATGGTTGCTAGTGTGTATGTCACACAGAGTGAATCACAACTTGTGATTCACAAGTCCTTGCCAATTGCTATAGAGTACATATTTATTATTGTACACTATATTATATTATCATAGAAATAAACTTTGCCTACACTTGAGCCATGAACAATACAAGAGGATAATCGTGATGGCCGATCAGTGATGATGACTATTTTTCCGGTGTTGTGACATTCACCACGAGCATCGAACTCCATTCAATTGACGAATATAGGACTTTCAAATTGACAGATGGTGGCACACGAAGCAAAAAACCCAAAAATTGTTGAAACCAATCATCTAATGAGTCACGTGACTTACAATTTGGCAATAGTCAAGTAAAAATAATATCCAAATGAATTGAATGTTCATGCTCGTCTGTGTGCATTAATTAGCTCGACAACACCAATTCGGTCAATGGCGACATCATTGAGAGGTGCAGTGAGTCAATTTAGGTGTTGTGCTGGTTGTGCAGGGAGATGTGCACCTCTCTCCACTTGAGTTGTGCTTTTCGTTGTCAGTGGCTAAAGGCTAGTCAAGTGTTCAACATTGGCGTGTTTCCTTTAACAGAAATATTCCTTCGACGATAACGTATTACCAATCTCACACCTCGTTTACCTTTGTTGTGCTCAACTCATTAACGTCCTTTAATCTTTCAGCTCAAGTATCGGAAATACTGTTCGAGCAATTGTCAGTTTCCTGTAAAGTGTCCTTGTGTGTGGCAATTGTGTTTGCTGAATGATCACAAAATATTCCAGTTTGTCCAGTTGGTATTTGGCAGTATTTGCATGATGCATTGAACATTAGTATAAATATCGAATATTACATGTGACAATAATATGATTTTAGTGGCGTGATGTGACCATTGTCATCTCATTGTTGTACTCGACTCATCATCATCACATCATCACTCTTCGTCATTTTCGTTTTGCTTTCACTCAAAAGTTGTCACCTCCACTGTGCAATGCACCTCCAGTGTGCATGTACCGCTACAAGTTGTCATTTTCTCCGAATCATCCAACATGAGAATCGACAGTGGTAATGGCGTTTTCGGTAATCTCAGTGATCTGTGCTTACGTCTGACAATAATCTTCGAGTGAAGAACAGCAGCAAAACACGTAGGCCCATTGAACCAAAGCTCGATTCATTGCATCATTAAATTATCAGAAAACGCAGCCGAGCACAACCCATACTCGAGTAGTACGGGAGTAAATCACAATCATGGAATGAATATGCACAATTACACTCGCCGATTGCTTCTGCCGTGAATTCAGTGTTATTCAATTATTGGCAGACCTTACGCCAAACGACTGCAATCTATTAGTTCAAGACCGTTCCGACCGTATTGCCAGTTTGTCTTCTCTTCACAACTCGACCAAGTTCACTTGACATTGTCATTGTCACCACATTGTTTGTTTTGTGCGACATTGTATTATACTATTGACATCGTCTCCATATATCGATGGTACCACACAACTCATACCGCAAGATCAAGATCGAATTAATAGTTTACTCTCAAAGGTAATTTGTACTCTTATTTGTTTCAGTAATTGGTAATAAATTGAGCTAGTAAGATTAAAAACTTAATATAATTAGAAAGTGCAAGCCATCGTCCAGTTAAGGTAAGACTTGACGGTTATGCAGTGAAAACAACGTTTTAGCCTAAAAGGATGGGATTTAGTAGCCTTCTCTATTTTGATAAGGAATCTTCGTTTGTGGACCGATTTGGACATATGACACCTTTTTGGAAAGATAATCGCATGGACAAAATAATTATCTCAACAGAATACCCAGATTTGACAAGGTTTTAATAAAATTTAACAAAATGTGTGAAAAAGGTATGTTTTTAGCTTTGTGATCAACTCGTGATAGCACAAAGTCTAAATTGTGTATTCTGTTGAGATAATTATTTTGTCCCTGCGATTATCTTTCCAAAAAAGTGTCATATGTCCAAATCGGCCCACAAACGAAGATTCCTTATAAAAATAGAGAAGGCTACTAAATCCTATCCTTTTAGGCTAAAACGTTGTTTTCACTGCATAACCGTCGAGTCTTGCCTTAATTGCATTTATTAATTTACTCTAAGATCGATCTATAACAAAACAAAGCAAAATAATGAGACAGTTCGTATTGAATTCAATGCAAATGATATTTTTGCACTAATCATATTAACAACATCTGTGCTCAAAGAATGAGTTGAATCAAAATAGTAATTATGGCAAGTCAATTGATTGAATGAAGTTTTTAAATGCAAGTTGCGTCATTGTGCAATTGCGTCAACGAGCACATGCATTGACTGACATTCTTTTTGCTCAAATGAGCAAAAATAAAATTGAACTAAAAAATAGACTGTGCTGATGTAATGCTCATTTAGTCATTACCGGATTGTTGATGCAGTGCTGCATGCCATGGCTCACACGGATGCTAACTGATATATACCTCTTGAATGAATCGAGACCAAATTGCACAGTAAGACAAGAACATACATGCATGTACATTATACATACCAAAATACCTTTACCTGCTGGTTCAACTGCTGATAGCACTTCTTCCTCTGTATACAGGGCGCAATATGAAATATATTGCTTCTTTGTGATTTGTGTATGCAGTTGTTGTATATGACAGTGATCACAGCTGCTTTTTGCGTGTTGTGTACAACGTTGTTTGGTTTGGTTTGGCTTCACAGAACATACACGTTTACGTAATAGATGTGTTGTGTTGGTTGGAAATGAATCAACTTTGCTTGACCTGATAGAGGGACACTTGAGATTACAGACTTATAACACAGTTGTGGTTTATCTCTAAGGATACCTACACTGACAACCAATGCACATGTAGATGCTTTATCTCTATCTTCTCGATGCGACGATTGCCTGTGAGTGAGCAAAGATGTCCACCTGCCAACAACACTAACAAGCGAGCAACCAAAACCAAATGAGTCAGAGTAACCACTCCTTTAGTGGAATAATGAATTTATAATTGTTTGTTTATTTGTTTAATTTTCGTGTCAAGCTTGAACATATCACCTAAAGAGTCAAATGGCGCCATATAATCTCCAACCAGCCAATTGGAAGTGTTCAATCTTTTGTGGCCAATTTGTCATTTATCTCGTGATCGTTTGTACAGCTGTTCAGTGTGAAGCTGTCACCGATGCGAACACAAATGCAAGTCTATCGAACGTGGTGCCGGTTGAGAAGCACAATCCAACAAACCAATCGATCGGACAACTGCTCAACCTGGCAGTGACCGAAATTGAGCAACCTCGATGTGATATTTCGCTCAACTGCACCCAGCCACACCAGATTTGCATGAATGGACAATGTGCTTGCATGCCAAATTTTGCGTGAGTATTACTCAACAAATAGACCAACAAATGGGATGCTTTATTCATATTTGCTATCACTAGCTGGCGAAATGGCCAATGTCACCGGGAGAACTGCTTGGAAAGTCCGCAGATCTGCAGTCAGCAGGACTCGAACAGATATTGTGAATCGCTGCCTTGGTTTGGCTACAGTCACTGTGTTTGTCGGGACAACTTCATCGAGGACCCATTGACTTTGATCTGTCGGCCCAAATGTGTGTCCGATCTAAAGCACATGTGCGAACAGTTCGATAGTGCCAACAGTCTGTGCAACGTGTACCGGTGCCAGTGCAAGGCCAATTACCGACGAAATGCTGCCACAGGACTGTGCGAACCATTTCGGTGCGAACAGGACTCGCAATGCTGGACCGAGGGTGACAAGTACAGGTCTTGTGTGAATGGTACCACATTTCACTCAAACTTGATGCACTTTCTCTTATATTGCCTTTTATAGGAACGTGTTTGTGCACCTACGAAGAAGATCCAATAACGCAACGATGCATGCTCAAGTTCACCTCTCTGTTTAAAATCCGGTACTACTCAAGCTGGCGGACTGAGCGAATTCTGCTAGCCACCATCTTCTTTGTGCCAATAGTGTTCTACTACTGTGTGTTGCAGAACTTCCGCAAAGCCAAGTCCACAGTGGTCTCCTTCCGAGCCCCACGACCTGGAGAACAGTTCTACTCCCACCAGTCGGCCATATCAATCCAGTCTCCTAAGTTCATGTCTGCCAACGATGGTCTTGTCTTATCCAATGACGAGATGAAAAAGTCGATTGATCAATTCGAGACCAGAACCGATCCGAAGGGAGAGAGCAAAAATATCAAATATGAACGATTCTCTTGATTCACTCTGAGTGGAGAATCGTGAGAAATGGTTGAAATTGTTTAATGTTTGAAATAAAATTTGCCTGTTAAGTTTGATTACGGTTGATCTGATTATAGAATTCAATTGATACTTCACAAGCCACACTAAGTTATCATACAACCAATATCCGGGCGGTGTCAACGTGGCACATGAACCATGGTGCACCTGAGCCATCGATCTATGCATAGTCATGGACAACTTGAATTTGTAATTTAGCATCTCTGTCCAGAAGATGGATAAAAGCTATTAACCAATATAAATTTATATTCAAATTGCAAATAAATTTTCTAAATAGTTTATTTAATGATTTGTGCTTCCATCTCTGATTTTACATTCGAGTTAAAGATCAATTTATGCTCTTTGGTTTAATTATTGGAACACTTTACGCGAATATCTGTGTAGATATGAACTCTGAACATCACTAAATGGTCTCAATTTGTGGACAATTCAGTGCACATTAACAATTCTAATTTCTGAAACAAGTTTGTCGCTTTTGCAGTGCACAATTCCCCAAATATAATTCATGCAATTGTTTCAGTTTTGTACTCTCATACTTATTTCAGGTATTCATGCTGCATGTCAAGCCAAGCCAATTTCAGGGCTGCAATCTACTTAGCAACCTGTGTGTAGTTCAACAACATTGCATGGAATATACAATTTTATCATTGAACCAAACTAATTGGTAATATCTCTGTACGAATATGGCTTGGTGTGCGTTGTTCTTGGTTGCTCGATTATTATCGCTCATCTGATAAAATATATCTTTTAGTGGTTGAGATGCAACACAATTGTGTTGATTCTATAGCATCTGCTTGCCAAAAGTGTTTAGTGTGTGCAGTGTTCCTCTCTAGAGTGATCCATTGAGAAGGCACATGTGCAGCTAATTGCTTTCTAATCTACGATCATTAAAGCTCACTGCGATAAGTGGACAATTATGAAAAGAGATAATCCCTCAATCGCACGGCAATACATTTACACCTTTCTTCCAAACTATGCCACAAATTAATTGATTTTGTTAAACTTTTCAATACAAAATTGAGCTTATTTTCACGCCACTGTTCAAGTGTTTTTCCAACTTATGATCGATTGTGTGACCACCACCAAGTTGCATGTCACCAAACAACAAGTCATCGTCTTAATGTCTATAGATAACAAGCGGCACAACAACATTACTAATAATGCCATTTATACCTTTGTGCACCGGGGACACAAATTCCAATCTAAACGCCACCGACCATGGTAATTCTTTTCCATTGAGGGGAATTGTTAGCTTATCTTATTTAACTTTAAATGTTTATATTACATTTTATAATGCATAATATAACAATACCATACTTCAATATCACGCTTTCTTATATTGCTAATTTCCATATTATTCATTGCTAGACGCATGCACTACCCAACCAACAGTGGAGTCAAGCACCAACTTTAGCTTGCAAGTATTCCTAACACTCTTCCTGATCATTGGCTTGTTGGTTCTGTTCATTCTGTTTGTGAGCCGAATTCGCAGTCTTATATCGAGTCCAAAGCACATCACTCACTTGCCATCATTAAATCAAAACAGTGTCTCTCCTGCTGAGCATTCGTTGTTTTACCTGTCAAACAATAACCTCAACACTACTCCCACTGTGGAAATGTTGGCTCGAATTCGCAGTGATTTGTTAACTGCGGCCATCGTTCAGCAACAGAATAATCTCAATCGTATTCAGTTGAATTCAATTGGTTCGAATCAGGTGTTTTTGCTCAATGCAAGCCATTCCAGTGTGGGTAGTCATTCGAATAACCAAACCAGCTCACTGCACCAACAAGTTATAGAAATGGTCATGTTCGAACTGCCACCACCATCATATTCGGAAGTGACCAAAGTTGGAGATGATAATGAATCAAACGAGACATCTGAATTACCTCCTCCTAGTTATAACCAATTGAAATTGAATTCGCAAAATAAATAGTCAAATAAACAAGTACATTTACAATTATTAAAGTATTTAAAATAGCAAAACAAACTTTTCGCAGATTTTTGGGCAAGAGTGCTGATTAATTTGGCAAAAGCCGGACAGAAAAACAAACCAAACCGTCAAGCAAGACTTGTTGAGAATTGTTTTTTGCAAATGAAAGTCTACTTTGCTTTACAACTCTCGACAAATAAGAGCAATTACTTAAAGTACACGCAATCGTATGGTATCATCTTATACTTATAATTGTCGGTACAGTTAATACCTAAATCTTAATGCCAAATAAGTTCTATTTCCAGGTCGTTTGTGCCATAACTCTTTTCATTGCATTTACATTAATTGACATTTGAGAAAGCGAAAGCAATGGAAAGCAATCTTTGAATAAAGTTTTATTTATTTTGTATATTTTATTTCAGTACTGCTTCAGTATTTCAATTCAATAAAAAGAAACTAGTTAGCTAATTTTAATTGTTGCCCACTCATAATTAAATAATAATGAACCAAATTTGCAAAAACAGATGGTTTGGTTTTTATTAAATATTACTGAATGTCAACAAATGTTGTTTGGCACGAGAACATTTAGTTCTTGAACATGTCCTTGATCTGCTTAAGGATCTCGTTCAAAGTTGGCACTTTCTCTTGTTCCTTCTCTTCTGGAACAACCTCTGGCTCAACCTCATCTTGCTTCTCTGGTTGAGTCTCTTCCTGTTGTTCTGGTTGAGTCTCGTCTTGCTTCTCTGGCTCGGTCTCATCTTGCTTCTCTGGCTCGGTCTCGTCTTGCTTCTCTGGCTCGGTCTCGTCTTGCTTTTCTGGCTCGGTCTCGTCTTGCTTCTCTGGCTCGGTCTCATCTTGCTTCTCTGGCTCGGTCTCATCTTGTTTCTCTGGCTCAGTCTCGTCTTGTTTCTCTGGCTCAGTCTCGTCTTGCTTCTCTGGCTCAGTCTCGTCTTGTTTCTCTGGCTCAGTCTCGTCTTGTTTCTCTGGCTCGGTCTCGTCTTTCTTCTCTGGGATCTCTGGCTCGGTTTCCTTGTTCAACTCTGGAAGAGGAGCATTTTCGCAAGAGTGTCCGTAGTATGATCGGAATTGTTCAGCTGGCAAGCAAGTTTCGAGGACCTCGTCGAAGATCATTGTTGGCAGACATCGGTTGGCGTCCAATCGGCTGAATTCGCCTTGCTTGTAGCATCGGTAGAATCGAGAGCAGTCATATGGGTTTCGGAAATACTTGTCCTCAACATCTGGGCAGGTCAAAACTTCTTGCCAGTTAACGGCATTAAGGTCGACTGGTGCTGGTGGTTGGGGCTTCTCGACACACATCAACTTCTCGCTATCGAAGATGAATTCCTCGTCACAACGCAATTCGATTGGTTCCAATTCGCATCGGATAAAGGTTCGGCCTTCGGGGTCGTGGGGGTTAGCGAAGACACCTCGCTCTTGGCAGAGCTCAGTGAGCTCCTTCTCGTGAAGGATTTGCTCCTCTTGGGAGACTTCGGCAACAGCAGCGCCGATACAAACGGCGGCGAAAAGTACCAAAAACTTCATTATTTAAATTGTTATGTTCACTTAGCTAGTCGGACAAGAGAAACTCGACTTGTGACTGACTGCACCCATTGATGCACCTTATATATACACTTGTTAATTTTCTGGTCCCTTCTAGAGGTGGTATTTCTTTGTTTCTCATTTGGCGAACGTTTGATTGGCGATTGGCGATTGACGATAACCAATCACAGATAAAACTTGTCATTCTTTCTTTGTAAGCCGGTAATTGCCACACTGGAGGTCTATTTTAGATTAAACCCACAGTTTCTCAATCAATTGATCATCAGTGTGCCTACTTCATTCCCAGCACTTATCGTAGGTATTACAGGTTTGGCTTTCAGTTCAATTTGATTGTTCCACATTAATTACGCATTAATTAATTACATGATGCATCTGACCATTTTCTTTTGTTTATCACAATCCGGCTACGATGCTCGTTTAGATGACAATTACATTGAAAATAATGCTAATAACAATTACAAACCAATATTATAGGTAATATCCAACATTCCTTCTGCTTTTGTATATTTTGTTGTTGTTTTTAATGTTTTTGGTGTATTATTAGATAGAGCTGAGTTGAACTTAAATGTTAGCGAATGAACGGTATTTGTAAGTTAAGAATTTAAAATAATATTATTTAGATTCTTTGGTGCATTGCAAACTTCCCAATCACACAAACGGTGTTGTAATCTCAACGAAGGTCAAACGATATTCACATATCTGCACAACATTGCCTTTATCCTATAGTAAAATTATCAATTAATAAATATTGCGATACGAAACTCGAAGATAAATCAATTAAATAACTCAAGCGTTGCAAAAAGCTAATCTCGTTGATGTTACATAGAAAGAAAAGAAAAAGAAAAGACATCTTTTTGATAATAGGTTTGAGCTACATTGCATTTCTTAGCATTCCGTCATGCTATTTTCATATCGATCCAGTACTTAACACAAAGAGGGCGTAAAGGTAGTAATGGGAGCCATGCTGGTACATTTGCATTGTTATCACCAAATAACATTGACATTGACCTTGGTGGGCACTGGCCTCAAAAGAGATTTTGTCAAGTGCCGCCGCCGTCGTCGTGTGAGGCGAACCCCATAACGAAAGCGATATAATGAGCCCCGCACTTATCGTATCCGGATTGCGATTGGAGTCAAGTGAACAATTGCTACTTACTATTGTTTCGGTTACAAAAATTACTCGATCCAACATACTACAACTCACTACTGCTGAGATATTCAACTTTAAGAATGGAGTGTAAAATTTTCTCAGTTACAAGACTAATTTGTCACTTATGGTTTATTTGACAGGATCCTATATGGACTAGCAAATTTGCATTAAAACGCATCGATGACATCCAGATTAACTTAGGATGTTGAAAACATTCTCATAGAGATATAACTTATTGATGTGTGATAATACTGTATGATAATGACATTCCGACTTGTGAAAATACTTTGTTCCCGAATGATTATAATTAATTAATTTAAAGGTACGGTCGTCAAACTAAGTGAAGCAAATTGAAATGTTGTAATTCGTTTGAAAAATTTCTGTTTAAACAATGATTTCTCTCTTGATATCATTTCTCTTTCTAAATAATTTAATATTTTTTGGGTTATAATAATATCAATTTGATTTAGCGCGGTCTTTTACGAATATATGGTATATATGTTAAACTTATTTGCGAACATATATTGTAAATGCAAGTGTACAATTAGTGTTATAGCAATTTTGATTGAAAACATGTTTTGAAATATTTTCATGAGTTGTTTATCATGATTGGTGATATAAAGTGTTAGTTAATTGAAGTCACAGTAAAGTAAATTTAAGGGACAATATTTTTCTTTTGGTCGTATGTGATTTATGAACGGCACAAACACTGCAATCGAACATTTTTGCCAAGTTGGATTTGTTGCAACTCATTTTGCATTGTTGATGTTTATTAAAATAACTGTGATGTTCAAATTCAAAACTTAGCTAAATGGATACAATAATATCAAGACTAGTTTAGCTAAATGATTTAGAATGCGAATTCATAACTTTTGAAAGCTAAGATCATAGGTTAAACACTTCATAATTTTTGCTAGACACTTTATATATCTAATCTCAATTGGACAGTTCAATTAAACTAATTTTTATTAATGAAAATTATTTCTATTATGGATGTACTTTGTAAGAATGGATTAGTTGAATTGAATCCTGGTTTGATATACCACTTGTAGGGTCTACAAATTTTAGTTGACTACCGAATCCTGATTCGTTTGATAATATTATAAAATTGTAAACCATAATAAAGGTGCGTAGGCGGTATTACACAATCTGTAAATGTCACTAGGTATTATCGTTGTATACACAAGTGAGAACCAGTGAATCTATTAATAAGTGCGCAAGTGATGGGTAACAGCATCACGCGACAGCTTTGGCATCATCCTCATCTCCACAATCCAGATGGATCAACTTTGAACTTGTTATGATCTGTTTGAGTAATTCCAGACATTCCCACTTTTATAATTTACTTATAAGTACACAAACTGAACGTAGTGCGCCGAGTTATCCAAATCCTGAATCGTAAATAGCGGAAATCTTATTTTGTTCTTAGTGGTGGTATTGTCCAACCGGGGGTAAAGTTAGGCCTCTTTTATCTGTGTCACATGATCATGTCGATCAGTCGACTGTTCGAATGGCAATTTATTTATTGTTTTCTCGCACCTCCATTTGATGTTGATGGTGACTTGGTGGGAGATGATCGCTGCATGCTGTGATAAAACTGTCAATCAATATACAATTCGCCTACGTCATTGGCGGCACATGTAATACTATTGCCTAATTGAATCATACTTTTAATTATTAGTATCGATCACTTATTGATAGGGGACGTTCAACGGTCGTACTATCATATCAATCAATTATCACAATCCATCGCATCTGCCAATGGAATGCGCTCTTGGCTTTAACTTATGATTATAGTGTCGTGTGAAGCGTGGAAAATTTTAGCCACCGCATGACTTCTATTTTTTCTAACATTGAATTTGATTAATTTAATTTATCAATGTTGCAATTTCAAATTCAGAATTAACTTTGAACGAATTTGATGACAAATGTCTTAATAACTTGAAATAGAAACAATTCACATTGGAGAGTAATAAACCTGGCACATGAGTCACTGGTTCTATGTTTGCTCATTAGATCTAGCAATGGGCAAACAAGTTCCAAATTAAAAGCAAACATCTGGCGAATTAACTCGCTGACAAATCAATGAGCGACACGTCAGCTCTTCTGTCTCTTCTTTATCAGGTGAACTATAGTATCACTTTGTCGAAACTAAACAAAGTGGACACTTAAACATGAATTGTTTCTATAGCAACGATTTAGTGCCACTTCGAAACCACCCTGTGAAATGATTTGTTAATGACCCGTATGACACAGGCTAGCGTATATGAGGTAAAGAGCATAAAAGTCACACAAAGGTAGGCACTTTCGACAGAATCTAGTTTTATTGTGTCTTCATCTATTTGTTTGATGAATTGCAAAATGAACACTTTTATAAACGCTCGAGTAGATCTGCTGAATATATTGCTCATTGTTTTATCTATTCAGCCATTTCTATGTGTGACCACTGAAGAAATATACAAAGGCATCCTTACTTTGGACGAATTGACCTTCGACAAGGTACAACACGTTTGACCATTTATTATCGGTACTATAAAATATTGTCTTTTGTTCAGGTTGTCTCTCGATTTCGGTACGTTCTGGTCAAGTTTGACCATGCCTATCCCTATGGAGTGGACCATGAAAATTTCGTTCGTTTTGGCAAGCAACTGGCTCAACTCAAACGGACAGACGTGATTGCTGTCAATCTTGAAGTGAAAGACTACGGAGAGTTTGATTCACTTGAACTGGCCAAACGGTACCAAGTGAACAAGGAACAGTTTCCCGCTCTACGTTTGTTTATTAATCCTCCTAACTGCAAGGTCAATGAGTTTTCCATTCAAAAGCCATTGGACTATGAAGTGGAACGGGACGATACACTGAACAAAATAAAACTTGACCCAGTCTCAATGAGACTTTTCTTTTGGCGCAAAACTGGCATTCGTGCCACTTTACCCAACTGCACAGAAGACCTCGATCAACTGGCTGCTGAGTTTCTCGAGTATCTTCCTGTGGACCAGCACGAGAAGGCTGAGAAAATTGTTACTAAGGTAGAAAAAATGTCACAGAAAAGTTCCGAACTAAAACGAAAATCAGCAAAAGTTTATCTCAAATTCATGAAGAAAGGTATGGAACGAGGATCGCTCTTTTATGAAAGTGAACAAACTAGAATTGGAAATTTATTGACCAATCCGAAAGAGAAAATCACTGAAGCCAAGAAGAAAGAGATGCAAGTGCATTTTAATGTGTTGCAAAGTTTTCGATTAGACAACTATCCCAAAGAGGTGGCCGAGGCTCAATTGAAGCATACCAATGAACTCAAATCCGAGTTATAAAACACGTGCATGCTTTGGGTAGCAATTTGATGTCTCTAATTTGTAAAATAAATTTTATTCGCTTCTATTTGAATATTCTTGTGAACCCCAAAGTTATCTCTGCAGCTCAACAGAGGTCGACACACAATTCACTGAAAATCGTTATTGGTTTGTACTATCGACATTCCAGTTTCGTTATTGTATATGAATCGCTATATAGAAAATCCAACACTAAAAATATTTTCCTCGTTAAAATTCATAGACATATTTTTCAATAATTGGAAACACTTTTGTGAACTAAAACTTGATCATTAAGCATTTTCGGTAATCTGTTTGTACAGCTTATGGATTTCAAAATATTTAAGATTTAAGGTGAAAATAGAAAATAATTTATAAATAATAAAATAATAAAATCAATAATAGACTAATAATTGCAATATTAAAAACATTACAATTACTGAATTAGAAAAATTGGATAAAAAATTAAGAAAGACCTGGTTAATTTAGTTTATTTAATTGCTCTAATTGAAAATATATCAAGCATTAATCAGATCTCAATTAGGACTCTACTACAGAACTAGGAATTATTTGATGTGTTAACGGTCGTTGGAATTGGAAATAGTTTTGAAAAATTTAGAGCTTGGAATTATTTATTTGTTTATCTTTATTATTTGCAGCAGAGTACAGAGAGTTAACCGAATGGATGGTCATCCACGAGAAGAGTATTACCCACGGCACCAGTGGCAACACTTAATTATTGGTGGAACTTTTTAAACCTTTAAAAGTCAATAAAATTTCATCATTATCTCAGTGTGTCAAATTATTAATCGCAATAAAATCTATATTTCTCCCCAGCGGACCGAAGCAGCACAAAATATTCCATTCAATTTAAACTTGCTCAGCCTGAACCAAAAGTGCACCAAAGAGTCGTCGAAAACGATTTTGTCTGTGGGATAAATGCAGACGGACTTTTGTTATTGAGCTCTGACTCTGTTGGCTGCTGCTTCTTCGATAATAAACCGAAAATAACAAATACTGGACTGGCTCGAGTGACTCGATCAAACAGGCAGCGATTAGATCAGTTCGGTGGAGAAAGCAAATCATAAATATTACAGAGCAAGATATTTGGTGTGCACTTCGATAATGATCGGGTTATAAAAAATTCACTTGCCCGAGCTAAATGAAAAACTCCTTTCCGGAGAGTGCATTCTCTCCGAGTAGAGAATACACCGATGGAAAGTTATCAATACGGTGGCATCTCGATTCCCAATTGAAGTCAAACCTTATTTGCAATTAGTCAAGCCACTCGATGCACTTTCACAAGTGAAGCCAATTTACATTTTAATTAGTTTGTTTAATTTGCTAGATTGCATTCATACTTGTAGGTTAATATACTTTGCTTAGTTGGCCTTTCGAGGCAAAACGTTCCAAGTATGCTTCTTATAAGACCCAGTGAGACTGTACTGGTCGAGAAGGAGTCAAAACTTTCCATAAAAGAAAATATTTAAATCAATCAATTAATTTGCCTCTGCAATCGGAGTCGACTCGAGTCAAGCATACGACAAACATGCAGAGGAAAAGTAAAATTAATTGTTCACCCGTTTGATCATTATCAAAATAAAGAATAACTAGATGGATAATAAACAAAACTATCAAATTGATGATAAAATTTGTTGTGTATTCTTGGTGCTGGTTTCACCATGGGTGCAAGAATGCCGCGAATGTAAGGAGCAGCGAAACATTTCGAAGTACTTGAAAAGCAAATCGGGCAAATCAATAGAATAAGATTAATTTATTTTGTGGTGGAAATTTTTCGAAATATTTATTTTGTGTTTATTTGTCTCGACAGTGGCAGGACTAATGATCAAGTCGACTTGCGCCAGTCTATAAAACACAACCAACATTAGCACGAGGTGTGCGCCACTTTGTGAATATAAATCGACACTAAACTCAACTTGCCTGTCCCAATTTGGCCCGGTGACAAACTATCACACATAGTCTGTCGGGCCCAACCAAGCAAATTTGCATCTTCTCTTGCTTATCGATTTATTTGAATTATATATTTATTCTTATTATTATTCTCTAATATTTTTCTCTTTTCGCTAAATCTGTCAAAAATTTCAAACTGATTTCCTTGATCAGCTCTACTCTACTTTATTTCTACGCTCAGCTCTACTTTATTTCAAGTTTCATATAGGAAAGCAAGATTTTTAAAATTTATTTTTATAAGTTTTATAGCTCTAAAAAATAAATTCATACAAACAATCACCCAGCTTTCAGTGACAATTTATCATCATAATGTACAAAAATGAATTGAAAAATGATTTCGTCATTTTAAAAACATAAGAATATTTCGAATATTTCAATAAAAGTTAAAGATCCATCGAAAATGCCTTTTGAAATGACCAAGCAAAAAAATAGTTTTGTTGCTTCAAAGTGTATACTTCTATAGAATCGATTTAGTATTGACCATTCAACAGTAACTGAATTATTTTCATGCAAAACGATAATTAAACCCAATCAGTAGTGGTATAAAAAATATGCAAGCAATCTAGGTTAGCTGTATAAGATGAACGGTGATCAAACCGATGGCCATTTACGGTGGTAAAGGCAAATACACTACAAACTTCTTTGCAGCTATTTTTATCTTAAATCTTGTACGTAAATCTTCTTTATTAATTAGCGGCAAGTTTAGCAACTTGTTTCGGTGCAATTAATGCCTTATTGCACTGCATTCAGTGTCAAACATTGTTTAATAACACCTCGAAATCAAATTAATACGCAAATTTAATTAGGCAAATATTGCCAAACTAACTGGGCAGACAAGTAATCTCGAAATGAATAATCAACAACAGCATGAATTATTCATTGAGATTTGGTTCTAGATGGAAATACATAAGAATATATTGCATCAAAATATGATCAAAAAGGAAAAGCCATTGAAATGGGTTAAGGTTAGGATATTGGCTGTGGCACTTGGCATTCGAATGGAATCTCATTAGGCAAGGTCTTTCTGGTTGGACAAGAAAAGTTTGCCTCAATGAAGAGCACAGATTGTGTTGCTTCTGGCAGTTGCACTTGACTTGTGCGAGCTTGACGCAAATTATCGATTCATATTAAATATTCAAATATTGCGCCAATCGATGGATCGATCTATTAGATCTCATTCACTCACTCGAGTGTCTTTGCCTAACTCGAACTCTCTTCTTCGTCTAATTGAGCTTTTCTTTGTGCCTCGCACTCGAGTCAAGTCTCTAGCACTTAAACCGTTTCATTGGTTCTATAATTATAAATTACCTTTTAATAGGAAACACTTTACTTTTCAAGCCAAAATGGGACAATAATTATAAATTCAAAACTTTCTCCGAAATAGTTCAAGGGAAAAGTGTTTCAAAGTGAACCAGTAAGTGAGACGGGAGGAA
Organism: Rhizoglyphus robini; assembly: GCA_023373905.1. Taxonomy (NCBI): domain Eukaryota; kingdom Metazoa; phylum Arthropoda; class Arachnida; order Sarcoptiformes; family Acaridae; genus Rhizoglyphus; species Rhizoglyphus robini. The sequence goes on along the minus strand of JAKIJQ010000001.1, from coordinate 1,721,583 downwards.
CGAGTGCAACAACATAATAAGATCATCGATTGATGCAATTTGGTGGGAAACTAAGCAAATTTACCAAAGCAAAGTGAAAGGAAGGATACTTTTGTGTAGATTAACAAAACTGGTTGCTGCTTGTGTGGGTTGGTGTCGGTCTCGGTGCCACTGTTGCTGCACTAATGAGCGATGAGTCGAAATTGATATCGATTTCGGTGCATTGTCAATCGATTCCGGACGGTTTTGTAACGCGTCATACTTCCGGACCTGACCGAAATTGATACAAATAACCAAACGATTCAAAATTAGCTTACGGATATTTTCGATTAAATATTTAAACATGATAATACAATTTACACTGTTAACAATTCAACTGTTTGTGCAAACTATTCTATATAACATAAATACAGTTTCTTAAGGAATAATTCGCAAGCTATCTTTACCAGAGTTTAGTCATTGCAAAGCGTATTGTACCAGTACTACCACAATGGTCAATACAATACCGAATTCACAAAGCAAACAAAGAATTAGAAAACCAAATCACTTTGATAGGTTGCATTGACTGGTGGGTCTGTTGGTTGATCGCTTTGTTGACTAGTCGTAAACCCCTTGCTGAGTTGAGCAATAGTGCACTGTACACTGTACACTGACTAGTAGTCGTGATGTATCCTTCTGCTGGAGGCGAATTAATTCATCAATCTCAATGTTGGATTGACTCGCTCTCGATGGCCATTGGGAAATGTTCGTTACAGATCAAATCAAACAGAAGACTTGCACTTGCATTGCAGTGGATGGAAAGTGGTCTTAAATGCTAAGTGATGCATCGCTCTCGATGAACGCCAATCAGTGGTCAGCATGCGAATCGAAGCCAACTGGGTCACCATCATGGCTTACACATGGCCACTAAATTGGTACGTTACAAAACAGACAAAGCCATACTGTGATTGCACTCAATTAGGGATTGACTGCCAGAAATCGATTCCTCGCGAGCTTTGTTTGGCAGCCTCGACTTGCACTCGGACGCGCACTTGCACAATCGAAATCAATCACCACTGCAGTGTTCTTTTCACATATCGTCTCGGTGGCACTGTCAGTTGGATTTATCAATGCACCCAAAAACACAAAAGAGCATTTATTGAAGTCGATTCCAAAATGGCAACCCTAACACACCAAAAGACCCCTGCTAGTCAACCGAGCTTCTTTCGGTGCATTCGGTGCCACTGTAGATCCGCTCATTCTCCAAGTAACTGCAAACTTAGTCGCATACTTTAAAGTATTTGCAAATAATTAACACACCGACCAAGTTTCATTAAAGTCTTTGAAGTTTCATTCTCATTAACACAGCAATTTATAAAGATTTTTAATTAAAAACAAATTCAACTTAGCTTGAATTTATTTTTTCAGAGCTGGAAAATTTTGCTTTGAGATTGCAAGATTGATCGATGAAAACGGCGGTTAATTCGCCACTTCTTTGGAAAATGGCTTTTCCAAATAATATAAACCAAATTATCTTATCGTTTGCGTCCAATTACGAGTCACTTGCAATATGTGACAATACAATGGTCGCGCTATTCTCTCTTGTCCAATTGTTCATGGTCACTCTGTGCAACCAAAATACAACAAAAATTTAAATTTTCGAATCTTTTTGCACAGAAATCAATTTTAAATTGATTTTTGCCTTTTCCTCGCCGTCTGATTGATTTTTGTTTGTTTATGGGAACAATTTGATTTTGTTTGTTTTGTATTGAGTTTTACCATTTTTTGCTTTGATCTCAAAATACTATCTAAATGCGTTAATGAGAAAATATTTTTAATTTGATATAATAACCATGCTTCGTTATTGGTTCATTTTGAGATTAATATTATTTACTTAATACAACATATATTGCTTATATATCAAATCTCACTTAGTTAGTTACTTGTTCAAATACAGATATATTTTTCTTTTTCTATAAATAGTAAATTCAATTTTAATAAGCACCAAATTGAGTGCGTTCAATTACTTTTTATCTACTTTTGGCTTCGGACAAACCAATTGAAATGTATGAACTTTTCGTGTAGATCAAAAATGCACTTTCGAAAGACCTTTGTGCCCTGGCACCAAATAAATTATAACACAACATTGCACTACAGTGCAAATAATAATAATAATTGCAAACAACAACACAATTCGACCAAAGTGAGCCAATTGGTCTAGTTGTTTCAATAAATGTACATATTTTCAAAGTGTAGACTAATTACTAATTTGAAACCAAATAAATTAAATCAACAAAAATATTTGCGATTTAGTAATATTAAATAAATAAATTTCAGCAAAATGTTTATTTTAAATAAAGTTTACAGTTTATTAATTTGTACCTTTTTCGAACTTTTTCCTATTTTTGAATGCCGACTAAATGAAGTCAATATGTTAGCAGGGTAATGTGCGCAATAATTCGCACCAAACGACGCTACTCTAATTTCTAGTTAGAGTTTGTCATCTTTTGGTTCGCAATTGCCTAAAAATTATTACCCAAAGCTAAGCACACACAAACACACATGAAAACCACATTTGATATTGCTTATTTACATAAATTCCCATATTAAATGTTGATGAACGGACAGAAAGTTGTTTTCAATAGATTTGAATTTTGGTATATTTATAGATCTGTCCGCACCAAAATGTCCTCCAAAAGACCACTAAGCGATCGAATCGAGCTATCTAATGCATCCAACTGTATCACAATTTGAAATATACATTTTCGAGTTTAGGAAATTTTTACCAAATTTAAATCAAATCTGAGCATATCACTTGTGAAGAGAGTGAACATACCACACCAAACTGAATTACATCTTGATAAATGTCCGATGCGCTACTGCTGATGTGCTGTTGTTGTGTCTGCTCAATTCGATGTGCTTTTACTCAAGAGAGATTCCTCGACGTGGCTCGACTTAGGCCAAAAGAGCAAAAATTGAGATTTTGATTTAAATTCGATAAATTCTTGTGCTTCTGTGCTTGTGTCCACAGTACAAACGAATGGTAATGTATTTTTCCACTTTACATTCATGTGATTCTCAGAATTTGTGTGTCGCTCTCCTTTTTGGAAATATTTAAAGGAAAATTATAGATTTAATCGAGATTTGAAAATGCATACAAAGCGAACGCGGATCGTTTCCATTTAGCAACATCGTCACTACAGATCAGCCAGATCGACTCCACAATCGACACCTTGACAATACACTTCCTCTACCTTCTACCTTTTCAATTTTGGTTTTCCTAGAACCGATCACCGTGAATTTGAGAATTGCTAAAAAGAGTATCTCCTTCAGGAAAATGACAATGTTGTTATCGGCACATTTATATATTCTGAAGTGTGCAACACTGAGCTGCTAATATAATTTATAGAATCACTAAATGTTGCAAATCGAAAAACATTGTCAGTCAAACTGTGTAAGGCATTAAAAAATGTTTTAAATTTTTAAATAGCATGATTTCTGGTGTGATCGATCGTTAAATTGGACATTCCATTTGCATTTTAATTAGTAAATCCTGTCTCTATAGTCTCTTCACCATTTCATCGATCACACCATTTGCCACTGCAACAGTGTGGCAAGTATCTCTTTACTGAAATATTCCATTCGTTTCTCATAACGAACAAGATTGCAACGAAAAGTTAGTAAAATTGTTGAAAGAGAAATGTATCAATATTAAAGGATGTTGTCACCGGTCCGATGGAGTTTTCCGCTGATAATGTTCGGTGACAAGGCCTGCCTGGCTTACTTTGTTCGAAGCTAAATATTTCTCTAAATACGAAACATTTCAGTAATAACTTCTCTGTCTTGTCATTTTTAATTTTGTATTTTCAGAAATTTGCTCAAATAAACGAATAATTTTACTTTCAGAATTGTTGCTTTAATTTCAAATGGAAGGCAATGTGCATTAAGGGGTTTATTTGTCACATTTCTCAAGATGTTTTCCAAAGTAACCATTCATGTGCTTCATGAAGCACTTTTGAGTTTATCGCTAATGTTTGGATAAGTCCAATCGACTGTTGGCATCAATAGATCTAAGTGTGTCGCTAGGATATATCTGTGAAGCATATCTGAACCCCTTCGGAGCAGCCAAACAAGCCACTTAACCGAATTGATCTGTGTTTTGTTTTCACTGCTGGCACTCATTCATTGATTGAGAGCCTTCTTCCGCGCCAAACCATGCCACTGTCGATGTATGTTGTGTGTGCTAATGTACAAAGACTATGAGTCCTGTGTGTGCCAGCTGATATAAATCTCGATTAATTCCGGATTTGGTGTATGTGTGTGTGTGTGTGTGTGTGTGTGTGTGTGTGTCCTTTCAATGGAGAAATTGAATAAAACATTCCACGGGCAAGCATTTACACGGAGCCATATTTTGTGACGTGAAACGGAAAACGGATGTGGATCGACTTGAAAAGCGGCTTCGTTGTCTGCACTTTTCATCACGTTGGTGGTCATAAAGGCTGTCCGATTGATTCATATGCATACACACACACATGTACATGCCATACACAGCAACACAATGATGCCGATCTCAAATGGACCGCACTGTCGGACACAAAAGGTGTGAAAGCGAGACAAACAGTTGCGCTGTGACAAGTGAACGGAAACATCTTTCCGACCAAGCTGACAAGCCCGTGAATTTGAATCAAGTCAATTGTCTGTGATAAATTGGCACTAATTAATAATGACTGCAACACATTGAAATGGCTGTCGGGCGGGCAAGCTAGTTGATGTAAATGCATATTTCAATGTCATCACACATGTCTTGGTGGGACGGAGTCACTCATTGGTGGTAGTAAGCAGATTGGATATATCGCTCAAAGGTAAATGATGTGCCGTGAAGTGATTTGCATCGATACATCCAATGCACGTCATGGCTGAACTTTTCCACTGACGGCTTTGGGCTGTAATGCCATCACAGCAGCACGATTTGATTGTGGATCACGATAATGTGACACTTTTCCATTAGTCCAACTGACCAATCATACTGGCCGTAACAGCATCATTCCGATCGCGCCACGCTCCTCATCATTTCTTATCATCTTCACTGCCATTTGGGTGATTAACCAGACCAACGACCGAATGAATGGAAACCGCTGCAAGCGAGTCTGCTTGTATGCTGGAAAGTAATGAATATTAATTACCAAACAGATGAATGAATAGATCCAATTTGGTCTGAGTAAATAAAGGTAAAATGGCGAATGGTGTGCAGTGAGGACATGTTCAATTGGATCGGACAGAGACAATGTTGCAGCAATCTGCAATAGTCCTCTGAACAGTGTGACACGTGTACAGTGTGCACAGTAGTACAGAAAATAAATATAATATGAACCTGTTTTGGAGTTGTCTCGCACGAATAGCTCAATACTCATCACATAACAGATCACATTCATTGCTCACAAATTTACATTATACTTTTACCGACTGACCTAGATGTCTTAATTTGATTACTTATGAAAATGAAAATAAAAATTTTTAAATATCAATTGACATTTTATATTGAAGGCCAAAGTGACGACGCTTTAAAAATAAAATGTTAAATAAATATAAAATATAAGCTAAATTATTAAAGCTGATATAGGTGTAACCAATTTTGAAAGTGACATGTACACGAAATGTTCATTCTGCAATACATTTTGGTCGTCAATTGTGCGTGTCAACATAAGAGCAGCAATTGTCTTTAGAAGATATATAAAAATATATTTAATTAAACATGATCAGTACAGTTTGTGCATCAACATCTATCACATAGTCTTGCAATGAAATGTCAAACAAGAACGTAACATATTTCAACCGAATGTAATTTCGTATGACAAAATATTTAATATTAATTGATTGCAATATTTACACAAATTCATTTCGATGTTATGTACATTGTCCAATGAACATTTACAAGCTCAGTAGCATTTGTACAGTTGACTGGTCACTGGTCATTGGTTCACTTGTTTGTTGACCGACCGAGTGGGACTGCTCCTCAAGTGGTGGTGAGAGTGACTGCCGCCGATCAGCAGAAAATTGCCAGTGGTAGCACACTCGGTCTCACAAAGAGCACCCTTTACTTGGCCTTTGCTGATCACATCAGGCAAAACGGCATTGTTCAGTGGCGATGCTGCCACAGAACTTGGCGAAAGGACAACTCCTAGTTCGGTGGTGGCACTACGGTTGTGCTCCAGACCAATAATGGCCAACGAGGTGGGCACTTGACTGATCGAGGCTAGGTCGGCATTGCTCGACCGAAGTTGGCTCATTTCGATGTCCACTGATTTGCGCTTGTTGATGCTCGATTCATTTTGGTGGTTAGTCTGACCTAGAGGAATAGTCTGCAAGTGCGTAAGGTCATATAGGGCAATGGTGTCGTAGGGTCCGTTGATTTCGAATCCGTAGGTAGTGAGTTGATCGGAATACTGGTTGGCCGAATGATTGTTCATGTGGTGATGCTGACTCAAGTGATGATCGGAAGGATCGAGCAGCACCAAGTGTGTTGCACTCGCATCTGAGGAATTATCGATCCCCTGTGGACTTTTAGTTCGGTGATATGGGTCAATCAGATAGTTGTCACTGAGAATGGAGCTACCCGTGTTGGTCCGAGCCGAGTTTGAGTTCGAATTAGCTGAGTGACAAAACAAACTGTCAGTTGTTGTTGACAATTGCTCTGACAGCTGTCCGTATGGTTTGAATAGCTTCGAATGGTGCTGACTTTGGTGCTGGTAATGCTGCTGCAGGAGATGGTGGTGATCGGCTCCAGTTGGGACATCGCTGCCGTCGATGGTACTGCTGTACGAGGAACAAGGCAGAAGATGTTCAGAATTGGTGCCATTCGAATCATCTGACGTGATTGGAAGCGAAGCAGATCCACCGTGTGCTCCGGTGCCACTGACTGCCATACAACAGATGGCACCCGGTATCGAGTTGGGTCCTGTGCCGGACAAAGCGGATCGATGGCGTCTCTTATTGCCTCGACGATATCGGGACAAAAGGAACAGCACAAAAGTGCTCACCACCAGCATTGCCACCACCGAGCCGATCAGCACAATGGCTCCGGTTCGATCGCTCCAAAAGTGCCATTTCGATCGAAGATGTGCGAACAAATTGTTCGATCCACCACTGTCCCCATTGCCACCTCTGCCAATCTGTTCCGAGTTGTAACTATTGGGCGATATCTGCTTGGTGACCACCGCCAGAGAAGGTTTCAGTCCAGCGATGGAATCGTTGCCACTTGCCATGCCGTTCAATGGCTTCACCGTGGCAAACTTAACGCTCAGCTCGGCATTTGTGAGATGACTCTCAAAAGCGACCGACATGTCATCTGCTGATGTTGGCTCGAACAGACCTATGTCGGTTATTGTGATTTTGAAAAGAAACTCGACGTAGTTGGCAATGGTGGAAGTGGTTGCTGACGATTGTCGGTAAGTCTCAAATTCAGACAGGAGCGAACGGTAAAAATACTCCGGCTCATAAGTAGTCGAGTCATCAGTGATGAGAATACGCACATTGCCATTTGAACTGACTTCGCACTGGAAATATTTCCTCATGATGGTCATCGGATGAGAGAAGATTGCCCCCGACAGGGACGAAACAGAGGTGTCATTATCGTCACTTGAGTTTTTCAGAGACACTTCGGTCACTTTTGTGTTTGGAGAGGGAAACCTAATTGCCGCGGAAAGCCGACAAGCGAAACGATTCGTTTCCGGCAAGTCAGCATCTGTGATGGTGGTATTGAGCAATACCCGGCCAGGAAATAGTTCGTTCACTCCATCCGGCAACTGGAGAAAGTACTTGTCGCGCACAAATCGAGGTGGTTCATCGTTGTCGTCCGTAATGTCGATCACCACTGAGGTGCATGATGTCTGGTTGTTCGGAACTACAGGTGACTTGGTTGGGTTCACCTTTGAGCTCTGCTTGGCCACGGATTTGCCAGACGACCAGTGGAAACTGGCGTCACCACTGATTGCCTGATCGGTGGCACACACCTTTATGGTGAACTGGTCGATTGACTCTCGGTCAAGACAGCACACCGCGGTGGACACCACTCCTGACAATTCGTCGATGTCAAAGATGAGTTCACCCTCGGAGTTGACTCGATTCATCTCGATCGAATAGCGTACAATTGAGTCCACATCCTTGTCCACGGCTAGCAGGCGAATGATGTCGATGCCAGAGGAGAGGTTCTCGCTCACATTGGCGTGAAATGTCTCTTTCTCGAAGTAAGGTGCATTGTCGTTGATGTCTCGTACTCTGACCAACACCACCACACTGCCATTCACCTTCTCGCCCCGTTCATCCTCGGCAGTGATGTTAAGTCGCCACACGTCACGTCCATTCGGTGGGTCTCTGTCCACTGGTGCGATTAGAAACAGTTCCCCGGTGAAGGCGTTGATGGCAAATTTGCTCTGCTCAGGATGCTCGTAGTCGACACCATTACCTAAATTGAGCCACAAACAGACAAATCAGGCAATGGCCACTTCCACGCCGGACACAGCCAAATCAATGGAAACTTACCGCTTAAAATGAACATCAAACTGGAAGGGGTGGAAGAAGACGAAGAGGACGACTTTCTCGAGTCATTTATCATCAAGGCTTTAACCTGTCAAATGACACAAAAAACACACATTTGAGGTTTTAATTCAATTTGGAAAAATATATTGAAAATATATTTTGAAAGGAAAACAACTACAGTACCATTTTACAATTCTACAGTCCAACTCATACAAATAAAATAAGATTTGAAAACACATTAAAACACATGTCCAAATTGACGAGACAATTTGGAATTGATTTGTGAAGTTGTTTTCGTGATCGACTGCAATTGGCAAATGACAAGTGTTCAAAAAGATGGGCATGTTTGCTTCACTGCAAATCAAATCTAGATGAATTCCTTTGCCCTAATTTAATCAATAATTATTTTCGCTCCTTAATTGTTTGAACAAATCAAATCTCAAACAAAAACAATTAAAACTACTCTGAATGTAGTCATGTGTTTGAATTAATGAATCTTCTCTAGTCGCACGAATATGTTAGCTAGTTAGAATGTATTGGAAAGTTTGTCAGACAAAAATAAAATTCTAAAATTTAATGGAAAATTGCAATCTTCTCCTACAACTTTGCTTCTATTGCCTCTCTGGGCCCTTTTTAGCTTAATTGAGAGTTAAAAGAAATGGCAACTGAAAGTAAAAATGAAAAATATAAAAATGAATAGAACAGTTTAATTGCAAAGCTAAAGTCAATCAGAGATTAGATGAGATGCAAGGGTCAACAGTACATTTTTATCCTGCTTGTGTGCCAGTGTAATGCAGGCTTAATGTAAGCCAAATGAGTGTTTGTGCGGAAAATGCCCAAATTAAACGATTTAGAATGTTGCAAATAAATCGAAACTGCTGGGCCATTTTGCATCACTGTCACATGTGCCTTCAGTCAAAGCAAGTCTGTTTGCAGTGACTTCCTTCCTCACTTTGGCTCCTCTCCATTTTCCTTTGCCTCTTGTTTTCTCACACATTGGTTACAATTTGGATTAATTTTATAATTCGCCAAACGATATCTTTATTTTGTGTGAACAGACTCTAATTTTCACTTTTGGTCGAGTCTTTTTCGGCATGAACACTCAGCCGGCGCTCAGCAGCCGCGATAGCTCACACAAAGAGAGACACTCGCACTCGAGCTGTGCAGAAGATGGCAATTTTAAATCATTAGGAAACAAATAGAGAAACGAAAGCGACAATTTAGTGGACAATTTGTTGGGAGGGGATGAGAACCGAATCGACCAAAGAATGATGCCACACTGGACTACTGACTGAGTGAACCGAGTGTGATTAAGAATCATTGGTTTGCGCCAAATTGGCGAGCCAACAGCAATAAGAATCAAGTCGGAGAGTGCAAGAGGCAGCCCGACAAATGAGAGTTAAAATATCTGTGGGCATCGGGGTGATGCTGCTCAGTGATGATGTGCAGAATTATAACCAAAATTGTTGAGAATTTGAGAATAGATCAGAACTGAAAGAAGTCGAATGTGCCACTCGAGATAAACTCTCTGCAAAAGTTGAGTATTGTTAAGTTCTAACAAGCCCATTCGCTGCAAGCAACCTTGAATGCTCACTTAGCATTGCTGAGACCCTTTAGGTCGGCCAAAGTAAAGTGTTGTTAAACAAGTGGACTTTACTGAGTAAGCACACGTGTCTCAACATTAGCCTCACATTCTAGTCTCAGGAAAAGCTTGTCTGTGCAGATGTGTCCGTGAGTGAAGGGGGACAAGTTAACTCGAATGGAAAGATTGCTAAGTTCAGCTAGACTGGTCACTCGGAGGCACTAACGAACAAACGGCGATTAACTAACAGTAATTTGCAATAATTGCGTTGATTTAAATTAAATCAACTTTTGTGTTTGGTCCGATACTGTCTCAACCGGGTGAAATTTGTTGAGTGGAGAGAGTTGACAGTTAATGGCATTTGCTCATTCCGTGGGTCACCCTGTAATTGAGCGCAATAATGCATAGCTAAGTAGCCAGTCAGTATAGTGGCAGTTTCAAAACAAAGACATCATTATTTGGCAGCTAAATATCTATTTGTTTTGGTGTTGCATCCCAAGTAAGTCACTCTCCCCCTTGTCTTCTAAGTGCCAATGATCATTAGCTCAGTGGTGTGATAGTGTAGGCTATGGAACGAACGATCCTGGCACTTGGCACATATTCCATTCACAGCACTGCAGCCGACAGAGTGATATCACATGCGAACATGGGAAACAAACAAACACAGACAGACTAATAAGAACGGGTAATGTCCACTCGGACAGGGCCAACAGTGAGACAGAGGAAGGCACTGTGGGGATGGCCTGAGATGGACAAATTAATTTCAATTGCAATACTTGATTGTTCGGTGCACAGTGTTCATTCAAATGAATTGGTGCCATTTACAGATGTACGAACAGTCTTAAGGGAAAGATTGCATCAGTCCGAACGCTTTGCTTTAGTTTACTTAGCACAAAATGACAGCCAATTAAAAATTGGCTGTAATTAAACTAACGTGTCTGCTTTTAATGAACATTTTCTTATTACTTAATGCAAAGTTTGGTTAATTACATTTATACTAAAAATAGTCTATAATAATAAATCTATAAATTAACAAACATGGTTGTACTTATACGTATGTCCTCAAAAGAAACGATTGGCTGTAATCGTTGAATGATTTTTGTAGAAATAATGAAACTAATAAAATATTTTCAACAAATCATTGGCCAGACACAGCAACACTGCATCATGAGCAAAAACAAACAAAACATTAGGCAGTCTGTCCAAAGAGAGTCTCAATTCGATTACAACATTGCAGATGCAACAGAGCCGTCCCTTGCAGTCAGACAATAGGCTGGTCAGCCATTGGTTGGACAGTTTGTGTCAGGCATAGTTTATGTGAGACAATTTAACACACACTAGCATTGCCTTGTCTGGCAAATTAGATTTGCCTAATATCCTGTCCGTTGGTAACAAGTCGAATGCTTTTGAGCCGATGTGTGCAAGTTGTTGTTCTTTTGCTCACTGCACATTTCAATCAAATCAATCTCGCCACAGTGTTGCTTGCAGTTGTCGAGCCCAATAAAGGTCCTCAGTTTAGGGCCATACACTAAACTGCAATGACACTCACTATCGCATCAACATTGTTACATCTCAACAGTGGCATAATCGTAGTTAGATGGCCCTACAAGGCATTACGCAATGTTCCCACAGACAGTTGGCAGTATGCACTATGCAGTAATATCTCTCTAGAGTAAATCGATTCAATTTGGTCTAATTGCACCAACCATCCACAGAGCACACCCAATTTACTGACAGCCATTACTACTGTGCACAATATTCAATTGGCCTTTGTCGTCTGACCAATGTCTCAAATGAACACTTCTCCTTAATTCTCACATCCATTGGACACAATCAAGAGAAATCAAAAACAAAACAAAACTAATCCAAACGATAATCGAACATCACCAAGAATGCCCAATACGGACAAATTAAGAACGACAAAAGAATAATCCAAGACAAGGTTTTTGCACAATGCAATAACCACATCGTAATGACCCACTTTGATGGTCCAGGAAGTGCCTGCAATTATTGCTCGCAATTGGCAAAATGACATTGGGAAATTAAATTAATTTGCCAAGTCAAACATGATTAGTCCACAAGACACAATAAGGACTAATCCTTGCCAGTCGAACATAAATCTACCCTTAAAATGGGTACTTCATTGGAAAGCAATGAACCAAATGGATTAACCCACAGAGGTAATAATGTCTGCCAGTAGAACGATAATAATTATTATAATAAATGCGACTCAAACACTAGAAATGACGATAAATTCACTTTAAATTGTCTTAAATCTCTTTGGAGAATATTTGTTTTCTTTACTCAGACTTAAGAGGCAAGTTGCATAAATTATGACGCAATTCAGTATGCGGAACAATCTGGATTTTATTGCCGTTCACGGCCAACCTTCCTTCAGTGTAATCTGTGACAATCATAATTACTGTTTGTGCGTAATGTGGAATATGGCACTAGTACAGGACAAATAGTTCTGCCGTGACTGAAAGCACAAATAGTCATGACTTGAAAAAGTATTTGGCGGTGAACTGGCTTGGTGAGTCGTGCTGCAAATGCCATTAAGGAATGGTGTCTCAAATTTGTGAGCGACAAAAAGTGTGCCACATTGGCTTAAATTTGTATTAGTTACAATTAAAACGTAACATTTGAATAATGCACGCATTTGCATTGTTCTACGTATGTCATTTCGAAATATAACATTTCATTTTTGGCACAATTTGGCAATGCATTCTTTCTTATTGTTATTACTTTATTTTTTATTTCAATTTCTGTCCAATCCGACACAAAACTATTTTGGGTGAACTTCCTTCTGCTTGACACAAACGCACACAGGAAATTGTTGCAGGAAATTTTTTGGTATGGCAAGCCAATTTGACGGGACAAATGGTGGAAAGCACTGGGCAAATTTTAATGCTGAATTTAATAGGCTATACAGTCTGATAATTAAAATTTATAATAAGACAAAAGGAAAATTGTTATTAAAAATAACTTTTTGAAGGGTTCAAATGCAATCAATGATTAGCAGTTCAGGAGTGAATTGATAAATGTTGATTAGGAGTATTAATCTTCGGTTAATTCAAAATGATAAACGATGACTATTTTAAGATAAAAATAGCATTTAAGTTTAAATAAAAATGAATACTAAAAAGGATAATTTGAAATGTGCAAAGTGTAAACGAATCATAGGAAATAATCACCAAACACACAGAAAACCTCTGAGAGTGCTATTCGTACCCTTAAACGAGCTCTTTCCTGTACATAATATCTGTATGTATGTCCATTAGAATTTTCTTTTGCTCCAATGAATGTTGCCATTTAATTTTATATTTTATAATTACCAAGCTCAATTCTGCCACCAGTGAATTGAACAATTTAATTTGGCACACACCAAAACACAAGCAAAACACTCGCAATTTCCCATTCGAAGTGTAAGGCGGAAAAATTAATTAAAGACAAAAGTCACGACTTCATTTAGCCCTTTGTGTGTCACAACGAAGCAGTGGGAGAACTTTTTGCAATTAGATATAATTGAATTAAATTTAAAATTATGATCTAATTTGGCGAGTTGGTGCAGTTCGGTGAATGGCTCAATCCATTGCTAGAATGTTAAATAACTGTTGGTTGTTTGTGTGAATTCGCTTTGTAATTGCAAACTGCACTTTACAGTACGGAAGACATTTTCATTAATTAACGAGATAATTCTGATCAAATTTGGTTTTTTTGCTAGGGAGATTTAGTTATTTATCAGATGCTTCAGGAGCATTTAATGTTAGTGGAGCAGTCATGGCCGAGTGGTTAAGGCGACAGACTCGAAATCTGTTGGGCTATGCCCGCGCAGGTTCGAGTCCTGCTGACTGCGTTTTTATTTTTCTATTTTTATTTTCATTGAATTCAAATTAAATTAATTTATTAATACTAACATACCTGGAAGAGCTTTTTGGGCAAATCTTTATCTTCCTCATTGATAAGGACCTCGTAGACAGGTTGTTGTTTTGGTGCTTGTGCAACTGCGGAGGCGGTTGCACCATTAGCAACTGACTTTCCTGAAACAGACTGCACAGACAAATCGAGAAGGTGAATTATTAGAAAGATTGTAAATAATTAATCATCACAAAGGTGGTTGACTAACCTTTTTACTTTTGGGTTTCACTCGACTCCTTTTGGCATTCCTCAGTACGGTGGATGTAGTGGAGCCAGTGTTGGTCTGATTGCTTTTCTCATTACTGCCAGTCCTGTCGATGGTGTGAAGGTCTGCTGGACCAATTGACTGTCTGTGCGAGTGGTGTTGCTGTCGCAGTGGTGCATCTGCTTTCTTTTCATTCTTCTCATTAAATGGCTCATTCTCATTCCGCTCCGATCGCGACTGATACGTTGATGTTTGCCTCAGGGCCATATTGGGATCGATTCTTTCTGTCCTCTGATTAGTTTCGTAATCATCGTCCGATTCGTCCTCGTCCACTATTTCCACTTGCTCATATTCGTCCTCATCGTCGCCCTCGTTGTGGAGCACATTGTTCGAGCTAATTGTCACCGAATTGGCAAGCAAGACCGTCAGCGATGCTTTTACCTCCTTGCCAGTTGTGGAAGTAGTGCTCGGCGTGCTTCTCGTTAACTCGTTAGTGGTGACTGTACTGGGAACTGTTGTTGATGTCATTAAGGCATTTAGCGATGCCATTTGCTGCTTGGCATCGTTTCCCTTATCGTAATAATAATAATCTGCCACTGGTGGCAAGAAGTAATACGAGGACGACTGCAACGAGGACGACCACCGAGGACGAAGCTCGGGCTGAGGATGCGTCTCTTCACCGAACTTAGGCAGAACACGATTATTGATGCTCGGGGAATTAGATTTAGCTGGTTCACTTTGAATTTGTTCAGTGCTCGCTTGTGGCTTGTTGGGCTCGAGCAGAGAATGAGACTTGCCAGATTGGGAGGAGGAAGGCTGAGACGATGTCGATGGTGGTAATGATGATAATGCACTTGGTCGATGAGCTGAGGCTGATGGCTCGGCCGAGGATGATGAGACCGATGCCTTTGATGTGACAGTAAAATTAATAGCCAAATCATTAACAGCTGCCGAGCCAGTACGACCACTGCTCCCATGGACTGAGCCCTCGGCCGGTCGAGTTAATGCACTTAATTGGAAGTGATGTCGTGGTGGGAGGACTACTGCTGACTCTGTCCACCCAATGGAGGCCTCTGATTGGGGCCCGCTCGACGCTACTGATTGTGATGATCGTGGTAATGTGCCACTAGTGGTGTCGTTTGACATTTGGCCTTGCTTGGTGCCAATTGCGGTGTGGCCACTCGAATTGAAGCTAGTAATTAATAAGGCTGCACTTGGTTGTTGCTGCCAATTTGATACATTGGCTGGTGCTGATGGTGCTGATGCTGCTGATGGTGGACATTAGTATGTGCCCCATTGTGTCCGTGCCAGTTTGGCCATTTTCCATTTGGATCATCATGAGAAAATTTTAAGAAAGGAAAGACAACAAAACGAGGAACAGAACAATCAAAGTAAGCGTGCGGTTTATGGTTAATTAAAAACACAAAGGTTTACAATAGACAAAATTATTAAAGTCCATTTGGTTTGAGGAAAATTTTTCCCGGAAAACAGTTGAAAGTACACAGCACAAATGTAGACCACCGAGAAGTCAAACGAACCACAGTATGAAACATTCAGCGAGTTAGGAAGGCAAAAATAAATTTTTAATAACGAAAGACCACAAACGTAGAAAATATATTGAGTTGATCAAACGGATGAAAAGTGGAGAGAAGAAATAAAATTTAAAGTCGCAGTTTAGTTATCGATTGGTGTTGAATTGTGGTGAAGTGATGTGGTATTGGGTGCAAAGTGTGTGCCGAGGGTATTAATAATTTAGTGATTGGTGTTGGTTTTTGATTTGGGTGGTTTGGTTGGTGTTGTTTCGTGTCGGGATGTGCAGTGAGACAGTCGAAAATTGCGTTCAATTGGACAAGAATAAGAACAACAAAATAAGAACAATTTCGAGACAGAACAGCAAAAAGATTGAGAGATGAAGTGAGAAGGAAAATTGAAGTAAAACGATCGTGAAGTTCATATTTGGGAGAAGAACAAAAAGGTGAAGAAGTGGTTGGGCGAACACAACAAAGCAAAACATGGAGAAATATGCACAAACAAGGCGATAAGGACAAAGAAGATGTTTATGGTCACGGAGAAGTGTGCAGGATAAATCATCATTAAAACAAAGGACAAATTGCAGAAGGACAGAATTAGCCACAGTCAACACAACATGATGCAAGTGGCCCAGTGCAAGTGGTTCAGTGGTGTTGGTCATTGTTTGGTCACAACGAGGCATCAATTTTAATTCATTTCGACGTTTATTCATTGGTTTGTCCATTTATTAGCACCAGACAAGCATCATAAAAGATGTATGGCGGTCGGACGACAAGCAAGCCCACCAAGAAGAAGAAAAATAATAATAAGAAAAAGCCAGAGATAAGACCGACCAAACAAAGATGAGCCCATGCAACGATGCATTGCATTCATTTGCACATTGTCAGTGCATGCATTCGGCCAGAGTTTTGTTCCATTCATTTGGCCATTTTTTGTTTTAAAGTTGAGCCGTACAAAATAGCATACAACAAAGAATGCCATTGAAATATTGAGCGGAAATATTGAGAAGTGATGCCAGTTGGCAGTGAGAATCCATTTATTCAATTTAATACATGAACGGGCCGAGTCGAGAACGAGTCGAGAGTGAAACAAAAGTCAAATGGAACAAATTAAAGTTGTGATGTAATTTTGGGTTTTGTTCGTATTGTGCCATCAGCGAGACCAGTTGGGAATTGTTCGAGGAAAATGGGGAAGGAAAATGAGAGAAAAAGCAAAGATTAATAAGTGATAATTAATAACTCAAAATAACTGATTTTGAGTTGCTAAAAGTGATATTTTTAAAAATATAAAACTACAGACATGTTTTGTTATTGTGTCTTGGTTGTGATTTGCAAAGATTACAAAACTAGTTCAACTTTCTAAATATTACTCCACCAAATAGCAACTAAAGTTATGGTACTTAATCATAATTGTGTGGCCATATATATTAATATTAATATATCAAATTGTTATACAAATTAAAATTTTAAGATATATTTTGTTAATATATCAAAATTAATTAAAAAACAACACTTCTTATTAATAAGCCAATGGTATTTTAAATCAGAATCTAGAATTTATTTTATTAATTATTAAATCTATGCTATTTGTTTAAGCATTCTGGAGCAATTGATTATAATGTGATTTGTAAGGTCGTCTTATTAAGCAGAACAATGTCCTGACCAATTAAGTGTGGAGTCATTGTCAATTCAATTCACATGCAATCTCGACACAGTGACTAATCGTGATGAATTCACCAATCGAAGTGTAATGTAATTAGTCCATCACTTTTGTTCGTATTTAGTCTACAAACTTATTTCTCACAAACAAACAAACAAGCAAGCAAGCAAAATTTCATGGCAAAACTTGGAATTGGATATTTTGTTAAAGCTGTAAAAATGTGAAGTTTGTGCATTTAATAATTAGTGTGCGAGTTATCTAGTGCATGTGAACTTTACTTAACTTAGCGCCAATTTAATTAACTCTCGGTTTAGTAACTAGACTGTATCGTAGTGCACTAAATTCCAATTAAACTTTGCATAACGTTGCATTGCGTCTAATAGATCAATTATGATAATAAATTATTCAACATCGAGTTAGGCATGCAAATTTGTAAATGTTCAAGTAGCACCACCAGACAGTGTGCAATGCACTCTGTAGACGTCTACAAGTATGCATTGAGGCACTGTTGTCATGAAGTCTGAATCAGTGCAATGCTTCACTAGTCGTCTGATTAATTTGCCCTTCGCTAGGGTGGTGTGAGTGCTGCATGGTAACAAACTTATAAATCAACAGTGGCATTAATTTTTAGGTATCACTTTGTTGTGAATCACAGTTTGATGGATTCGGGAGTGAGCTAAGAAGCCAGACAGAAGACAAAGCCATGATTGCAACCAACGGCACTATCAACTAGCGACTAATGCAATTTGACAGGATCACTTAGCACATCGATGCTGCAGTGAACTTGCCCGAAATAATACTGCCCCACTATTCACAGATGATGGCGAAACATTATCACTTATCGGGTGTTGATTAATTACCACATTATAATGCCTCCGTGACGGCCACTGATGGACTTATGCAAATGATCCTGATAAATTGTAATTGCATATGAATATTTATTTGTCATTATTCCACTGCTTTGGCATAGCAAATTAATAGAGCACAAGTCTGTAGACAAATATATTTGGCCCAGATTGAGGTTAGCCAGGATATGCTTTCCTGCAATGCATTCTTACTGTCTTTAAGAACATAAATATAGTTAGGCCATGTTTTGTTCAAGGCATATAAACAATAAAAATATCTAAATTATACACTACAAATATGATTTTGAGTTTAACAAAATTATAGCCAAATTTCGAGGAAAACGAAATTCGCTATGACACAGCAGCACGTCCAAGTGTTATCAGCCATAATTGTTGTTCACCTAATTACAACATGTCCACCGAATTACCAACGTCACACAGTCACATCGTTTCGGTGGTGCAAAGTGCAATTTATATACGTCACACACAATCATAATCATGCAATACACCAAATATTTAGCAGCAAAATTAATTAATCAAACTAAATGTGAAATTGCATTGTCGAGTAGAATAATATAATATATGGCAGATAATAATAATACTGCACTAATAAATTATGTAACTCGATATTACACACAAATACACACACTATTATTATTATTATTATTATTGCGATATGAGACAACAACTGAAATGGCCCGTTAGAAATGAAATCCATTATCTGCACATTGTGCAATACCGGAAAGAGTGGTGTGTTGTTGAGCGAAGCATTGTTGTTGTCATTAAAATATATGCAAAATCGTTCTACCTCAAATCAATTTGATAGATTATATTGCCAAATGGTTCTAGTGTACCAATTTAAATTGCATTTTCGAATATATATTCGCTTCAACTCATTGAAATGTCTCGATGATAAATTAGTTAAATTAAAACTGTCCGTAAAATCTAGTACACAGAACGAAAATGTCAATGAAAAGGTAATGCCTGTTTGCCTTCATGACGTTGTGCCACTTTCGACTCTGCACAAATTTTCTAAGCAGCATACAACATTTGACTACACTGGACTGGAGAGATGATCTTGTTGTTCTTGGTTGCGTAGTTGATTAATTATACTGGTGATACAATCAAAGTGAGCCACATAAATGTCCAACAACAGTGACAACACGGACAAACAGGCACGAAGCATCACCGGCTCGACACAACCATAATGAAACTGCATAATCTTGATTTGGGCTAATTTCTCTCTGGCGCACTACATCAACTGGCACAATATTAGACACGATGAAGAATGAACCGAAGCCAAGCAACGTTTTGTTAGCTAGTTAGTCGCACTGTTAGGTGGTAATTAGTAACATTCGAGTTGACAACATTGCCACACACATGCAGACTCACTCACACACACACGTTTGACAGGAAATTTACTTTTACTAATTCCCGACCAATGTTTACCAAAACACAAACTAAATTTCCATTTTTCCATGTGCGGTGCTTTGGTGGAATTGGCCAAGACAAATTAATTCTCGGAATATATGGATTTGCTGACTGCCACAGTGAACCACAGTCGACTGCTGTTGCTTTATACTCAAAGTGGACCTACTAGGAGAACTAGGAGAAAGGCCAACTCGTACTCACCTAGTAGCAAAAATGTTGCAACACACAAATGTGGTTTACTAAACTGCTGCAGTAGATGTACAGTAATTACTATCAATGCCACACTTGCTCTATTAAGGGCCTATTCATTCAATATTTATTTACCCTTTAGTTTGTTTATTATTCAAGTGTAATTAAATTACGCCCACGTTGCTGGTATACATGTAAACATGTACACTCACTATGTCAGTGTTACAGTGCAAACATTCAAGTGAACATTTGCAGTTAAATATTCTTTTCATTTTGCTTCGATAATCAAATATTTGAATTGTAAAGCGACAGCATCCAACAAAACATTAAAATTGTACATACCGTTTGGTGGTAGTGAAAAGTGTTTAATGGACGAAGAATGTTCGGATGATATCACATTATGCTGGGATGATTTGTTATTGCTTCCACTATTGTTCACTATATCACCTTTATTGCTCAATATCGTCTGCTGTCGTGCATTGTAATTCCATTCATGTGATCCGTTGCCTAATTGGCGCCATTTCACATGATTGCTCGAATAATTGGCGTCACTAGTCAACGAGTAATTATGATCGAGTTGTTGGTGCAGTGGCAGATTCTTCGTTACTAGAAAAATGAAAATTGAAAAATATTGAATTAATTAATTGAAACAAATTGAATTAATTATCACTAATTGAATTGTGCCATAGGTGGCACTCTCATAATTATAATTATGATATTAATTAATTAATTAATAGCACAAGGGAACACCTCTGGGCTAGAAAACTAACCAAATTAAACATCTGGAACTTTTTGTGTATGGAAACTGTGATATTGTCTCGCTGGTGTAATGTAATAACAATGATAATCAATCGAATTTGTTTGGCATTAAACACTGTGGTGTCACTGATTGGCTTGACATGAGCTATCATGGCAAATTAATAATGCACCTCTGTGCCACACTTGGCTAGTGATCTAAATTGGAAATTACTGTCGACTGGATCGAATGTCAACACCTGACGGTGATGGATCACGACCTAGGATGTACATGAGCCAAATGTTTGTTCTTAAATATTGAACTTTCTTTTAGCCACTGTCAACTGGTCACATTCGGTAATTATCACAGTACACAAATTTAGGTTGTACGAGCAAAGTTGGACAAGCAATGCCAAACCGAATAGATGAATTCATATTGTACACGTTAAGCACGATAAAGTTTAATGGCACATTGATTGTTATTATTATTTGGAGCACGACTATGCCAATCTGGTTTAGTGTAATTTGACACTTTTGCCTAATTTGATAAGGGACATAGTTGTGCAAATACAAACCAAGATATTGGTTCGTTTGGTGCATTTAGTTTTGTGATTTTTAAATTAAAATATTAATGCAAAAATATTATTGAAATTATTATCGGTATTTAATTTAAGATTGCATTTGGTTATAGTGAAGAAAGCCAATTAAACAGCAACTCAAAAGGTCGTTAGTTCGGTGCAGGGTGTATCCGTTTAATGATTGATGAACTATTGTTTAGACCAATTTAAATTGTGCCAGATTAGAGCAGTAAATAATGTTATTAAAATAAAACATATTTTTAATATGGCTTGGACAATAAATCTAAACGAAAGTGAGTGGACATAAAGTTAGCTAGGTTTTGACATGACTGGTTCGAGTGGCCACTCAATTACAACAATGCTCTCTCCTGAATCCACGATTTGAGGCACATTTCCATTTGGGTGAATTTCCACACAACGGTTTTGAATATCTTTCGGCAATATTTCCTTTCACTGTTTTTCAACATGATTTCATGATTATTTTTGTTGTACTGTTGAATAGTTGATAAATGCTTTCGTATTATTAGCTCGGTGTGTTGTAAATGCTCACTGTATAACTGCTGTTACATTCGAATTGAGATTATTTAAATTAACTTGTCCATAATAGAACGGAATCTACTCAAGAGAGTGAGACAAAAGTAATTTGTTCGAAACGTTGACCTCGCGAGGGGTAAATCCGATTAGGCAAACGGAAAAAGATTTAAATTTTGCAAATTGAGATATTTGGTTTCGACGACTCAACCAAAGTCGCGACCCAGGAGAACAGTCTGCCCTGGTGAGCAGATCAATCTTGCAATCAATCTAAATTTGTTTGCCTCGTTGCAGAAGGCGAACTTGTGTTGTTGTTTGGTTGCGAGGGAACAGGCATGCAGTGCCTTGTCCGCCTTACTGACCAATCGAGAGCAAACTCTCTCACGAGTGAGTGGAATATCTAACGAGTCCATTTTGTCTTTCCTTGTCCGCACAATTTACATCTTGTTCTGATTGTCGATCTGATTGAGAGTCCAACTGGACCGCCGACCAAACAGTGCAATCGACTTTCACCAAGCGAGTGGAACAACTAAATTCAAATAAGTCCATTTCCTCCCAATAAATGCCGCAATCAGTCATCGAGACATGCAAGCACTACTTGAAGTAAAGAACAAACTTTGCCAAAGGACAGCCAAACAAGCAACACAACTTAGTCCGTTGTGACACAATGTCAATCTGACAACATGCAACAACGACCATCAACGTTTTTGTTCATGTTTGTCAAAAAACAAACTTTACTCTGCTCAACAGTCCTTAAAATGACCGAAAGTTGGCTTAACTCTTATCAATGTGAGTTATCTGTTTTCGCTAATTGAACTATTGGACCATCACGTTATGCAAGTGTCTCCTCGAGATATTCACAACTGAACAGGGTAAGGACTAACAGACATAAAACAACAAACATTTAAATCTCCAAAGTTGGGACTAGAATAATTTGTTTGTTACGGAAAGTTTCGATGTTGTTGTCAGTGAAGTGAGTGACTTACTCGAGTGATAACAAAAGTTTGACATCAAAACACAATTGGTTGAGACATAGTTTCTAGTTTAACACAATCTGGCCCTGTATGGTCCGAGTGAGGACGAATATTCGAGATGCGATGCTCGATCAATCGATAGATCGATATATCCAATACCGAATGGATTGATCAAGTTCGCTCGAGGAAGGCAAATTTGTTGTTTGTTGAATAGACCAATCGTTGCATCTTTGGTTGCTCATTTTGTTCAAAAATTTCAAGAAGTGACAAACAGGCAAATTACAACGAACGACAGCAAATGCAAATTGTGCTTGATGTGACTGAACACAATGGCCATTGCCGACAATCACATGTCTGATGACGGACAGACTATTTCAATGTTTGAACTCTCCACTCTGAGCACTAAACTCTCTGTGCCAAACTGAATTATCCGAGTAACGAAATAAGGCACAACAATGGAGGCAGAGAGAAATCAAATCAAATTTCCGTTGGGTTATTCTTGTTGACCGGCAGTGCACTTACTGGACCAAGACTGGCTTAGTGTCCAATCACAAATCGTTCTTCTTTTTGGAGTAGCACTCAAATATGTATCATGCCAACATGTTGAAGGGCAATGCAAACAAATGAAAATTGTCCGCGCGTTTATACATTCTATCCGGTTTGCTGGTTTGCCCATACTAAGTGACTCGCTTGCTAATATTAAAATCTAAAGTCAGCACAAATAATCCTACGCATCGGTTGGTCGCCGATTGGTTTAGGCAGAGTTGAACCACAGTAAAAAGTGCCAACAAATATTCACACAGACAGACCGATGAAAGTAGACAGATGGATAGATGGACAGATTTTTCAAGTGTCCATTAGAGTAGAAAATTTCTATTTAGTTGCTCCCACCAGACAACACTCACAGAGACAGCGAACGTTCTGTTCAGAGGACAAGAGCCGAGTCGAGTGGACAGTTGCCAATGGAGAGGCAGTGTGGTGACATTTCTTAATATGCTTAGATATGCACATAATTACTGGATAAATGCTCTTAGACGGTCACCAATATTTTACTAGTCTAGAGTGAATCACTTTTTATTGACAAGACATAACCACTTGTGCCTTACGCGTTATGTTATTTATTGTATAACATTTTGCTATATTTATTATAATACTATTTTTAAATTCAATTAAAATTTGTTTATTTCATTTTCAAAGCTGTATTTCTCAAATAAATATTTTCATTGTAAAATTGGAAAAACTTTCTAGCAAGAAAATCTTTTAAGATCATAATTTGTTAAGTCACTCATTTATCGAAACACGCAAACTATTTATGTATCATGAAACATTTTGACATTTTGTTTGTTTCATTAAAAAATGGGTCATCGAGTCAGTTAACGGCAGATTTCATTAAATTCTCACAATTAACTGTCCAATCTATATCAACCGAAAATTAACCGAAAAGCCTAAATGACATTTTCAATTCTTTTCTGTTTGAGTTGAAACATTACAGTTGAATTATTAAATCGATTATTAATCCGATAAGGAAACAATACACAGCGAACTGGGTGTGTGTGTGTGTGTGTCTGTGTTGGACTCGGTTGAGCACAATCGACTCAATCTGCCGGTCGATACTCAATCTCACACACACACACATACACATCACACCAAGTAAATTTAAAACGAAACATTCCACTGATATAATTGCATGGAAACATTGGTCTATGTGTTTCGGAACCGGAATTAGTGAAATGCCCCTAGAGTTTCGTCCAACCTAATTCCATCTGATTACGATCCAATGTGAGTCCATATTAATCGATTTGTTATAAATTTATCTTATATTTCTGGGATAATAATAATGACTTAATAGATCTACAAAGAAGCAAAATTAAAATTTGTGTAAAACTAATTTAAAACTTATTTAATACACTAGCACTTTGGCAAATATTTGAGAGATCTTATTTGCCAAATGCCAAATTAATAAGATCAATTCGATAATTGTCCAAATATTTAAAAAAAAATTACCAACAAATGAAAGTATTAATGGCGTTTTTAGAAATGTCTTAGTATGTTGAAAAATGAACTCAAAGTAAACTTTGAGAAATATAATTGAAAACCATTTTTGAATTCAGTTGAAAATTATCTTCAAATAATTTAACGATGTAAATTGTCTGATGAACTTTGCCCTGGAGCAATTTATTTAAATTACTAAATATTTTTTGGTTGTATTCATCAATTTATAAATTGGGACACAAAATATTTCTCACTGGAAAATTGGGAAAACATATAAATTGCAATTAAATTTATTGCATGGAAGTAAAAAATGCCTAGTTAAAAAGTTACGAACTTTATAAAATTAAAGAATCAAAGAAAATTTTGTGAAAATATGAAGATATATTTGTTGTACAATGTACAATTGGCGTGAGCTTGTAAACGGTGATAATAAATAAGAATAAATTCGGTAATTAATGTGCAGTGAATAATAAAAAAATGGTTCGCTGGAAATTAATTAACTTTCACTGTAAAGTAGAACTATGGTCTGTTAAATGAACGACGAGATTGTAATAACAATTCTTGTGAGAGTGCAAATAAATATTCCTTAGGAGGAAAGGGCAAGAGAGGCAGCCAGAATGAATGTCAATTGGAAGGAGCCAAATTGGAGAGAAATAAGAGAAGACAATGCATTGGAAATAATCATCAATTTATTATTACCATCGCCAATGCATTGTGTCTCTGCACTGGAGGACTCTCGGTCGCACTACTTGGCTCGGTTCTCATTGTTTTATACATTGACCATTGCCCAGACCAATGGAGAGGCGAGTGGTGGCCATCGGAGCTGAGGCTGAAAGTGCTGCTGCAAGATAGATGGGCAATTAATTAATCGTATGAGGAGAGACATCTATTTGCAGGCAATGCTCAACCAACAACGACCAAGTGGTCTCCAATAGTGTTTCGTCATGGTGCAAGCGTTCCAATTGAGAGGAGAACAAGTACTTTCTGATCTACTCGATCATTAGTGCACTTTGTCCAGGCTTAGTGGCCAACAAATACACACTTGTCACTGTGCTCTGCCTTAACACGGATTGTGCAGATATGCAGAGTAGATTACATTACACAACTAATTGAATACATGCTTGACTCGATTGGAGTGAATAATTTATTAAATCAAAGGTTAATTGACAATAAATAATCTCGATTGGCGCACTATGAACAAACGGTCCAATTAGAGTCGACCAAATGAATTATAACAATCAACAGACCCGACAAATTACGAAGAGAAAGTATCAGGAAAACCCTAAACGGACCAGCAGAATTAGATGATACGATGGTGGTGAGTGTTAATAGACTGATTGGCAGCAAGCAAAGAAAATAGCTTGAAAAAAAAGAAATGCGTACACCAAGCTGACAGTGGAAAAAATCATATGGGAAATTGATAACAAATCGAAAGTGTAAATCGAACTAGACAAGCACGAGCAGTGCAACATTCGACGCGCCGAGTGAGGAGTACGAGATTGGTCATTTATTCTGGACCTTGCCTTGTCAGTACTAGCGAGGAAGGAAGTGAGCACAACAAATTATTTTCCAATTAATTTTGTTTCGCCAATTAATTTGCTAAAACGATTTTCGCTGGCTCAAGTTTGATTGCCTGCCAACACAAAACTCAATTTGATCTGTTTGCATTGCTTTAAATTGTATTTAACCAAAACAAATTTTTTGGCACTCGAAGAATGCACCCACACGGCTTACTGCACAATTAGGGATAATTAAGTTATTACAGACAAATTCAATGTGGTTGATTATAATAATTAACGTTTCGGTGTTATTGTACGGTACAAAACCAATAATTAATAAGGCGAATAATTAAAAGTCACTAAATTATCCCGAACGATCATACAATGAATGTCTCAGTGTGAAATATTTCTTCATACCAGCAAAACCTGCAAATTATGATTGGCTCAACACACATTGCAATGATTCACTGTGTTAACAAGCAATAATTATGTTTTTTTAAATTATAGAGCACCCACCAACCACGACAACAGAGTGGTATAGTCGTAATTATGGCGATCCTTGTCAGCGCTAATGATTCCATTCGAGATAACACAACACAATTGCTCCCATTGTTTTAATACTTCTCGGAAGCAAACTTGTCTGGCTTGCTTGCTTTTGCACCCAACCAGGCATACACTGAGAGATTCCTTTTTGTTGCACAGGCACAGTCATTTGGTGGCTTCATTTTCGGTAGATTCTTGGCTTAGGGCTGTGAGTCATTCCATTCTTTGTGCCAATCCAAAGACGTAATTGAACGAGAGGACAAACGAAGGTAATTAACTGCATTACGTGCTTAATTGCGACATAATGAATCCATAACTCGAGATACAAAGCCAAATGAGCACATTTGGGCACAAACTTTTGCACTTTCATTTAATTCGTTTCTTTCTATTTCCACAATTGACAAACAGTGTTTGTTTAATTAAAGCTCCTTTGTTAAGCACAGGATCCGATGACAACATTTGATCTCTCAAATAATTGACTTTTGACTTTCAAATATTTAAAATGACATTTACTAGAAAAGGCTAGTAATTTGCCGATGAATGAGTGATCGAGTCCAAGTGATGGCAATAAATTATCATAATCATAGGCTCAATTATAAATTGATCGGCCACTAAGGCAGTGAGGCATCATCACAGGCAATCAAGTAAAAGAGCATCCCAACACACATCAACACACAACAGTCACTAAACACTTCCCATTGGACTCCAACAGTAAACAGTAAGTGTTCATAAATCTACAGAGCGCCACACAATTTCTGTAGTTGACTTTGATTGATGTTTGGTGATCGGGCTCTACTCGGCAGTTATGAATTTGACTGTGTGCTCACCAGTAATTGAAATACGACTTTAAATGGATTATTATTAGCATAGCCCACAAAGTCACCAATACACAACACACCAAACCACAGCTTATGGCCATTTATAAAATCATTAATGTTGTCGTAAATATATTTGCTTGTTTATTAATTATTCTTGGTGGAATATTTGCTGAGTCTAATGACATCGAATGTATGTTTGTTTGCAAGAGGTAAGTTCATATATTTGTCTGAATGACCTACATTCTAAAAGATATCACATTCTTTAAGATAAGATTTATTTTTGTTAATGACCTACTTTTTGCAATGGACGATTGAAGTGAATGATACAAACTGAGACGTGAAAAAGCCAACTTTTTACTAAACACACGAATTGAAATAAGAAAAATTAGACAGTCAGTGTAAATGGTAATTTGACCAGAATGGAAATGTGGCCGGCGGAATTACAAAAAAAAATCACGAACGAGTCGAATAATCAATGCTTTGTATATGCCAATATAGCACAACACACAAAGCAATCGGCAATTCCATTGTTTCGTATTGAACAAATTATAATTAATCGTACAGCGGGCCAATCTATGAATGTTTTGTAGACAAATGGCACACCGATGCACCAGTGAAATAAACCCAATTTGGCCTCTTCCTCTGTCCGATCAATTACCGACAGTACACCTACATCACTACACTACTCTGGGTCATGTCTGGTGTGTTTGTATTGCCATTACTAGGAGCTTTCCAACACAAAAAAAGTTGTGTACAAAAAAAATAGAAAACCAAAGGTTTAATTTAGTTTCATTCAAATTTGTCCACCGAAAATGCCGACAAAGCAAAGTAGAGATTGGAACAATTGAGATCGATTCCAAGTAGATAGACAACAAAGTGTATCGAATAAAATTAACTTTCAATCTGCTCGGATGAAGAAGCAATACAAGATTGCTCTAGTAAATTGGGCTAGTCTAGCCTATGCACTTCATAGTCTGCTGGCAATGCTGCAATGGCCATTTAGGGCAATTATCGATTGGCCAACGACATCACGGGACGAAAATCACGGAAAAACTTATACTACAAACGAGCCACATGTGGCTAATCAATACATTATTGCATTACTACTGTAAGGTAAATTATTTATCTCGCTAAAAGGCAACTCTATTAACTCAATTGTAGGCCTGTCGAGGGTGCAATGATGATAACTTGGTGGTGGTGTGTGGTGACTGGTGAGTCTGCTTTTTGCAAATATGGCCTTGTGCCCGTGTGCCAGTTGGGTGCTGTGGTCGTTTGTGGCGGTGCAACTCGCTTAATTATTAACCCAACTCACTGCCATAAGGAAAATTCAATTATTAATTAATTGAAATTAATTAATATTTCATGAACGAGCGTGTGCCATAGTTTATGTAAACTTTATAATGACAATTTAGCCCCAAGCACACTCTTTATACTACAATTGCACTGAATTTAGTGCGATGTTTCTGAAAGAAAAAGTTGAAATTAAAAAATGATAAAATCCTCTTATGGTAAAATATAGAAAGGATTGTAGGATTTAAGTTTGTGCCACGTTTATTGGTGTTGTTTGATAATTTGAAAATTTTAATTAACTCTCAAACGACATTCAGTTAAAATTGGGCTAGACTGAACAGCAAAATTATCATGATTAGAATTATAAAATTTATGAGAATATTTTACTGTTGCAGTCCACTCGGCAATGAATATCGCCAAATGGCATGTCTGGCCAATGACATTTTCATTCGGCTTTCTCTATTCGCAACCATCATCATCATTTAAACCAATTGGTAGATATATTTAAACTCACATTGTGACATAATTCAGACTTATTTTACTTATTTATACATTTAAAATTCCTCTGTCCCAAGTCTTTCAAAGCAATAATTTATATATTGCAATAAAATATAAATCCACATTAAATGAACTTCCAAATTACAGTAAACAACAAAATTTAAATAAATCTCTTGCCGACCAAAAATGTTAAATGCATTGAGGGGACAATTATTATGGGAGTCAAATTACACAAAGCAAAAAGTGCCAAGTGGAAAAAGCCGAGTACACACAAAAGTCATCAAAGGCCAAATAAATACAAAATACAAAACAAATGGCACTGATCGGTTGTGTATTCACTGGGTAATCGGTCTAGACCGTGAGTAGTGTGCCGTCTCACTGATGGCATTACTAAAACGAATTTAGTGTTAATTTCGTTTTAAATCCTTGTACCATCATTAAACGGTTATTGCACATTGGACAAATACAGAAAAATTATGTTCACACAGAAGCATCGTTAGTGGGACAGAAGGAAAGAAGAACGCAAGATCGTTTGTTTGAATCGCTTAATTTCGTTACAAAGTCTCTTCTCACACCAACGAATCAATATATAAATCAAACGCATAAATGCATTGCCTCGCACAACAATTTAGCTCTTAGAAATATACCAAACTTAACAAAAACGATACTATTCCTTGGCAAGGTTTATTACTGTGTTACGGTCCTTCTTGCTTGTTGTTTGCCTGTGCTGTCCTAAGCAATAAATGCATTGCCTACTTCACCAAGTGATGCCTTGCTGGCAAAATCCTAGTCCATTTTTCCCAGATCTAAGCGGCTAATGTCCATCTCAGTACGCTAGCATGCTATCTCGAAGCACACTTTGGTGAATGTTTGCAGCTTTGCTGTTTTCTTTCCAAAAAAGCTTACCACTACACAAGAATAGACACTGAAATCATTGAATTTCACGTTGTCCAGCCAACAACAACAAAATTAGCAACAAGACACAAATTACTCAATATACTTAATAATAAAAATAACGGTTACATGTATTAAGAACTACATGCAGCAAAAGTAGAGGCAAATCAATAATCAAAATAGTCTAACTAATAGGATAATGTCATTAATGGCAAATTGCTAGAAAAAATATATTCTAAATTTATTTCTAGATTTATATAAAAATATAATTAATTGTCAGTGCAGATTAAAATTAGATTTTTAAAATTTCAAATTTGAACACATTTAGAGTCTAATCTATAATTATCTAATTACAAATAACTAAGCTAAATTTAGCATTATAAAATGTATAGACGAAAACTAAAGTCGCTATTTTGTAATGCAACTTTTCCATGGAACGATCAATTACATTTGCTAATGCTGACAATTAAAAGTTAAGTCGTGAAATATAACATTTTGGTAACATCTTGAAATGCTTTCCCTCCTCGTTAGGCTCATTTGGCCAGTCGATCTTCTTCCTCTTTTGGTTGTCCTTAATGAATTTATGACTTTAATAACTTCGACAGTCTGCCTTGCCAATCGGTAACAGTTAATCTGGCCAAATTTATTACTTAATAACAAATCGATATATTTATTGCCATAAATAATGTCGCTACTTCGTTAAGGTTGCCTCCTTGGAGCTTGAGTATGATTTAGTTCATAATATTTGATAATTCCATTATTAATATGAATTAAATCACATTAATAATTAACAATCGTCTCGGTAAATAGATATAAATCTTATTCTTCCAGTGAGAAAAACTTTTATATTAAGATACCAAAGAAATAACGCTAAATGCTTTCAATACAACTGCATATTTTAATGGTAAAAGTCTAAAAGAATCGAAACTTTGATTTTAAACAAAATATAAATTTTCTAATCTAAGAAGTGTTTCTTTAGTGGCAAAACACAAAGCTAGATTCAAATTAAATAATAACAGACATACAGTTGGTCTTTGTCGATTGTGTGGTGTTCATGTCTGGAGTTGTCTTTGTAATAATTTGTAAACTCTTCTCACAAGTCACATTTGAGTTTAATTTAAATTATTAGATTACACTTGACTGTTCCGCGCATCTGCCCCCACCATCATCATCGCTCTCTCATCAAGAACGAGTCTATTTGGCAGCAACGAGAAGACTATTTATTAACGAGCCAACGCGCAGCACTAGCAAATTATCATTAATTTGTGTCAAAATGTCAATAGAAATATTGCAATATATACACAAGTTATAATTTGGGGTGTGCACATGATGATGTTGATGCGAGATGGCGGGTAGATTGCATTGTGTGTGAATATATTTGGTGCGAGTGAATGGCACATAATTTGCATACAAAACAGTTGCAAATCCATTGCAATGCACACAAGTCACCCAAGTGCAAGCTTCACTGCAGTGCATTTCCCTCAAGTCGCACCGAACCAACTGCATTTAGTACGCACTTTACAAAACGCAAAATTAAATTTAATAACACAAGAAAATTTCAAAACTTATTTTCACTTCCCTCAAAAGAAAGTAATAAAAATTTATATTATTGTAAGTGTGAAAATGTTGCTTTGTTCACAACGCAAGATGGAAATGGAAAGTTATGAGTGAAATACGAAATTTACTGAGGCGGAATTGTCTTTTTTATCCCATTCCAGCAGTGAAATGTATAATTCTAGTTAATTCCTGCCTGGCCAACACGTGTTTTGCTTATGGCAACTTCATTTATAATTCATCTGCCGAGATTTATCGCTTTTATTCAATTTTATTACTCCAATTATTATTACGGTATTATTATAGAAAAAGAAATTATTTCGGTATTATTTTTTTTAATTAAGCTAAATGAATCCGAGTATAAACTGCACTCCACACAAGAAGACCAAGCCATTTGAGTTTTGTTGGCTGAAGTAAATGGAAAATTTGCGGTGCTGTTCCCAAATGAACGAACAAACAAAAATATGATAAAGGCGGAAGGCAAAACAGTGAAATCGAAATGTAATATGGCCACTAATAATAATAATGCTAACATAAATAATAGGACTAATCAAAATATTAATAATAAAATACGAAAATATTTCTCCACTTATGACTTTTGTGGAGATAATTTCACTTGGTCCTCACCGACCCCAGACAGACAACAAAACGACAACACACACGCCAACCAATTGTTTTGCTAGTGTGTTTGTTGGCACAAACTAATATTAGACACTTTAATTATTAATGATTCGATGATTTATTAACACAATCACACTGATGCGAGTGTGTGTCGGAATGTGCACCAAATTTAATATAACAAACACCAAAATGACAAATATAAAATTCAAAATATCTTTGCCGCCAGATTGTGAGAAGCACAAGAATCAATGGCGATGCGTCTAATTGGAACTGGAATTAGAGCACAAATTGAGAGCGCCAGAGTGCGAGTGCCACATGTGACTTGAAGTCAAAATATTCTCACACACACAAAACTGACCCACTTGGAAGAAGCAATTCTTCTGCTCACTTTGTCCATCCTTTCTCACACAGAAATATTATCAGGCTGTTTAAAATTCTATTCAAGTTGTTCAACTGAAAATATATAAAAATAAAATCACGAAATTGTGCGTCCAAAATATGTTTTAGCAAGTGGATCTAATAAATATGGCCAAGTAAGACGTGTGAGAAAATTCTGGCCATTCATACCGCAATAATGATATTATTCAAATTTATCATTATCGAGCTTTATGGTTGAGGCAATGAAATTGAATTCTAAAAAGTGCAATGATAAAGTCAGAATTTTAATTTATACTAAATAAAATACCGATATAAAAATAAAAAATATTTCAAATTTAGATGGAAATAATTATTTGTCAATGGCAATTCTGTCCAATGTTCACTTTAATTTGTCTTTAAAATTGCTCTTTTCCTGTTCTCAACCTGTTATTAGTTATCGCCATAATAAATAGTGGGCATCACTTTGCTAGATTGCACCGAACAATTTACTCATTTTCTATTTTTTCTTTTCGTCAGCAAAAATTTTGTTTCAATTCGATTCGTCCCGGAACCAAACAGACCAAACAGACCAACCAACCAGTGCATTGTCGAATGTCATCAACAACGTAATAATACTGCGGCCAGGCTTGGTGTGACAAACGTTTCTATCAATCTACAGGATGTGGCAAAAATAGAAATTAAAAATGTGGCTAAAATGTGTGCCATAATGAAAGGACAAAATAAACGCGGCTTTGCGATCAACTTGTATGTTGAAGTGTGGCAGTAGATTTGTTTCCAATGAATGAAACTGAAATAGTGGAAATAATTAAGGTTTCGATCAATAGAGAGGAGCAAGAATATTGGCCCGTTTAAATTCGTCTCGGTCTGGCTTAGGCAGAGTGGCGAATTTAAACTATATTTTGCTGTCGCAGAATTATGCCATAATAAATAATGACCGTGGATGTTTCGGTGCAAGTGGAGACAAAATAATGGAACTGATCGAGCATATCATGGCTAACCGGCTACCACTGCCACTCAGACCACTCACAATTGTCAGACCACTTGGATGATATCAAAGCACTGTTACAAAATCACAAGTCACACACCAATTAAGTCCCAATTAAAAGATCACAATTTCACATTTTAAAAATATATATTCTTTTATTTCAACAATCTTTTCGTATATTTTATTATTAAATAAATCTATCCTACTCAGTTTCTATAACTGTATTCTCAATGAAATGGCGCCAAAACTTCCACTGTTTTATTATTCAAAAAATGTTTTAAATTTTGTTATATAAAATTAAAAGTTAATGAAAGTTTTACTTTGTTGTAAAAAATATTATTTTATATAATATAAATATTTAAGTATATACTTCTGTACTATGTAAAGCAAGCGTGGAAAAGTGTAGAGGTCGATGGAGGACATGACCAGAGAGAATATGCAATGTAAGCAGCGTAACATAGTGCGGCATTACTTGATCTTATCACTGGTGGTGGTGTGTGTAGTCATTTGGTCATCATTAATGCACTCGGGCAAGGTCTAATCGAGTATAACCTCAAGTTCGTGTGGCCTCCATTCCGCCGATATCACGTGGAGAATTTTATTAACTCGAAGAAGATTCTATTTTGGTGCCAACTCGGAAATATAAAGTTTAAAGTTTGAAAGTTATAAAGTGAGGCATAATTTAAACATTCGACTGCAATGAAGACACAAACACTGACACTGCACTCGAGACAAAGTAATACTTTTGCACTAGACACAGGCCACAAGTACTGCTCACTAACAAGACGACCAATAAATAATCCGCTGGTTTTTTACCCAGTGAGCGATATTATCTTTTTTGAAAATCAAATTAGAATAAATTGCAAAACGATACCGAGAGAATGCACTGGAGAAGGTCGCTTTTATCGATATTATTTCCATACAATGTATCTCACAGTCAGCATTCAGTTGGACAGTGTGCGAGCACAAATAATAATAAAGAGCCAAATATAAAAAGCTCAAAAGGCCATTGTTTGTGTATTCAAAATTCACATGCAACCACACCGAGTTGAAAAGTAAAAACGGAAATTGTAAATTAAATAGCAATTTGAAATGAAGAGTGCCACTAGGTTATGCCACTTTGCAAGGAGCCATGCTTTGCAAATTAAAACGAGGCTACTTTCTAAATGGCTTTAAAATGACGACTCGTGGCCCGCTCGTTAACGGTTATAAATCAGCCAAGCCAAACACGCACATACACCCAGGACACATCTGGTGGCCAGTGTTGTGGTGTGTGACACTGTCTGCTGCTTGTAGAATGCACCAATTTGCACACTTGCAAACTTTTAATTGATTTCACTATGGAAATAATAAATTATATCGGCACTAGCGCATGCAGAGTGCACGACACAAATCATCAAAGCACTCACTAATTAGCATCCCGAAGACAGATAGGCAAACTGTGTGCCAAATCCAATAAATAATCACTTGATCAGTCAATTCATATAAATTATTCTATACATGTCATATCTCGATAATTGTGGATATATAATTTTTGCTATATTTTTTTATATTTTCAATTACCAGATGAATTAGTAAATGGAATAATTTGTCCTAATTTATCATCGGTGAATTATTGCCAAGTATCATTGGATTAAATTGTAAAAATCCAAAGTTTTTTGGAATAACAAAATCAATTTTTAAAAATATAGAATTAAAAATTAATTTGAACACAAAATAATTTATGATAGAATGATAAGGCAACTGCTCAAATGGTTCAATTTTAACTTTAAAAAGATAAATTTATTTGCTAATCAACTACGATCAAATAAAAATTGCAATATTAGAAAGTCACTTCCTGTATTTATATTTTTTGTTTTCTGTTGTTACTCATTGCCTGTTTTATCAAGTAAATTAATTGGCTTTTTATAATCGGGCTATAATTATGACAAATGTGCGTCTGTGTGAGTGCAGTGCAACATGGATTTATTGGTTGTTGTGCATTGGTGCCACAGTGGCCTAATTTGATT
The DNA here is from genome assembly GCA_023373905.1 of Rhizoglyphus robini. Classification (NCBI taxonomy): domain Eukaryota; kingdom Metazoa; phylum Arthropoda; class Arachnida; order Sarcoptiformes; family Acaridae; genus Rhizoglyphus; species Rhizoglyphus robini. Next base: position 1,685,832 of record JAKIJQ010000001.1, on the reverse strand, counting down.
TGCTACAGATTAGCCAATATCGTGTCAGTACATTACCGGAATTAGCAGTGGACCACCAGTGCCCATCGACATAACCGAGACCATAGACCACTTCAGTAAGTCTCAACTGAATTTTCTTCTGGTTTGGCCCACTGCCTTATCGAATCGTTCCCAATGGCGATCGCATACAAAGTGACTTTCGCTCTGTCCGAGTAGAACGATGGCCATTTAGTTAATTTACCATAATCAATTTATGGCCACTGTTGAACTGCTTTGCTTTTGTTTTAATCTAATTTGGCCTAATTTATTTAACAATTTAGCAACCATTGTTTGGTGTCTTGACCAAGTTCCTCTTGAACCAGCAATATTATTAATATTTCCTATTATCTGTTTGTTCGGTTTATGATTAAGATATGACTTAGATTAATTGCAAATAAGCCTTGAACACTTTGTGCTCACAAATCCAAAACTAATTTGGCAAATTAATTAAAGATTTACAATAACTGATGCTAGTGGAAGATACATGGATTCTATTTGGACAAACGCCTGTTAAGTATAAGCACTCGAAAGTGCACCACTAAAATTTGCCATAATATGGATCCTTCACGTGTGTGTCATAAAATGTGAAGCATAGTTAATAGGAAACGGAAACAAGCATGTCTCATAAAACAATATTTCCAATAGTGCGTCAATTTCACTAATTGTGTTGCACTGCATTTGGCCAACGCGGCAGTACCGAAACATATCGCAATGGCCAATTTGCAGCCGGTGAAGTGTGTGCATTTGAATATTACTCGCCTGGGACAAATTAGATTGCTACTGGCCCACTCGACACAATTTAGCAATTCCCCTTGTGTTGTGTTATAATTTAATTGCACATTCATGCATTGTACAGTGCAAGCATAATTTAATGTATTATATTTCAATTAGCTTATTGTAGTGCGCTAATAATATTTCATATTTCACATTTTGAAATGCCATCAACGTACAAACAGGAGGGTAATGCACTAACCAGTTAAATTGAGCGATCATTCTACTAAATGTGTAATACAATTGCAACATTATATTGTCGACATTTGGCTTACTTGTTTTCTTTAAGTTTAAATTTGAATGTTTCAAATATTTCCTGTGACATCCACTTAAACAAAGTAAGCATTACTGACGACCCCTACTGTGGCTCGAGTAGTAGTAATTAGTGATTCATTTAATCAAAGTAAAAGTATCAAGCTGGTTCGACAAGAAACAAAGTGACCATAACACGACTACTACAGTCATAAAGTAGATTAATTCATTTAGTGCTTGTGCATGTGGGCCAATTGCTTTGCACTGACCACCGAAATGTGCTCATTAAATGGCACTCGGTTGCATGCTAATTTGTGCACTGCTGCTTCTATTGCTGCCCACCAGGGAATAAAGGGGAGAACTATAAAAAATGATTTGCATCTAGTGCACAATGGACAATGTGACCACAAACGAGTGGCACGTAACCGGACAAATAAAGTTGTTAACAGGCACAATATTATTAAATGTGCTACAAATGTGTTTTGTATTGGCACACACAAACACAAACATTGATTGTACAAAGCAGCACATAGGGACACAACTGTACAGTGGATGGCAACCAGGCAACCTCGGCTGGGATGTGCATCAGAGCACTGCATCGGCCACACCACTGAGGCTAATAATAATTCCGTTAATATGTTCGAGGTCTGTACGGTCTGACTGTTTGCCAGTAGGCCAAAGTAATTTGCATTTCATTTACAGCTTTATCTCCCTCAGTCTGTCCATTACTTGCAGTACAGAACAGTGGCTTGTTATGGGCATTACGTTTTGTCGTACAAATGTGTTATCAATTTCTGTTTAGTCAAATTAATTTTTTCTCCTCTGAATTTGTTTATATTTAGTAGTCCTATTCATTTTAGGGCATTACTTATCAGATCAGAGCAATGAGATCGACTCTTTATTGCTCATGTTGTATTGTATGAACTAGCAAGTATTAATGATTGTACGGCAAAATGGTTTTAAAATTATCGTAAATATTCTTGTTAGGCCATTCTATTTAATGCCCCAACAACATTAATTTGTGTTTAATTTAAAATAAATTTATATGCAAACACCATTAAGACAATTTGAGCTTGTTTGGCCAATTGAAGCCATTAATGAACGAGCTGTAGAATCAACAAAAAATTAAACATTTGCGTGTTGGACAAAACGCGATTTGATTGGGCCACCGAGTTATTGACTCTGAAATCTCAGTAGACCGAGCTCGGTGCAGAGTGCATTAAGACATTGTGGAGAAGACATTTGCTTGTTTGCCTGTCCCGATATGACCGTAATAACGAGAGCAATAATAACTAATGCATATAATCATGATCATCATGGTGATCATCACTGTACGCAATAAGCCTCATCATCCACACAACGTGCTGTCCGTACCGTAACGCTGCATTGGCTAATCCAATGGATGTCGGTCTGACTCGGTCATTAGTACAGTTTATGATTAGACTGTCTGTCTTCAGACGACATGCGTGTGCCGTATCATCGTGTGCAACTGTCGTTAGTATTCATAATTCAAAATGAATCAACTCGCTTCAAATATAGTCGCCCATCGAGCTCTCCACAAAATTATACCAATTTTACTTTTTTGGTCGATAATGTTTCTGCAAGATTATAATCTTGCAGTGGTGTGTGTTTCAATGAGTGTGTGTGTGTGTTTGTAATTCTCTGAGGAACCTTTAGTAGTGGTACTTGGTACTTTTATATTTGATTACGTTTGATATATTGAAAACGGACGGAGACAGAGCGAGTTTGTATGGAGTGATCGGTTGTCTTGCAGGAAAGTGCACCAAAGTGGTTGCATTGATAGAGAGCGAGTTATCGACTACCGGCTTGGCTCGACCCGGTCGACCACTCTCGGAACAGTCCAATTAGAGGCGATTGCTCGGTGAGTAAGGCACATTTGCATAACACAGCGCGGCAATGTCCCGCAGTAGAAAGTATAAAATTTCCAAAGGTTAATTTATTATGTTTGCCCACGTTACGTGTAAATATGTCTATTACAGCTATGCATACATTTGCATACTCAATCCGACACATGCCAACACACCGACCCGTTCACTCACTCATGGCCAGCCACAAAATTAACTATATTAGCCTCCGGATTTGTCAATTCCGTGGTGAGGGTGTCGTGTTGACTGCTGTTGCAGCTGCTGGTCTTTCGCCAAATGATAGATAATTGCATTTGCTGGGAAGATGATAAATATTGCCGTCCGGTGTGCACGTGATGTGCATCAACATCCAATGGCTTAACTTTCCACCAATTATAATTATACACCAAAAATTATAAATTCCATAAAATTTACCTCATTTTTCGAAAAAATCATAATCATAAAGAATATTTTTTTAAAATTAAAATTATATTTTTATTGCTTTATTTTGCTCTATTTGAATGGCCAATTGTTTGAATTGCAAATATATGGTTTGTATGAATTTTAATAATTCATAAATAAATGTTTTATTGCCAATGCCATGCCGCACCAAGAATACATGTACATCTAATGTAATTCAGTGGAAGTTTGTCCATTTGGTTGGTAAGACTCTCTGGGACGGTGCCAGAAAAGACTCATATGAGTAAGGTTAAAGCAATTCGGAGAATATACCATTGCGAATTGTGTCTCAATGCAGTGCACCATCGTGCAGTGGTCACTTGCCTGCCTAGGTTAACGACCACTAGACTTTTCTTTTTATTAGATTTAGACTGAATTTGAAATTCTAAAAATCTCATAAATTGCAAAACACTAAACATAACATTTATGTATTTCTTAATTTATGTAAACTCGTATTTTGGCATTTTAGTCAAGAACATTTTACAAAACACAAATTATTTTAAATTATTTTATTTGACTTTGTCATGAATTAATTTTGATTTGAAAACATTTCAATGGAGTTCGAGTATGGTGCAATCTGTCAAACTTATTGTATAATTTAAAGACAAAATATTTAAAAGAACAATTAAGTAATAATAATAATGGAGTAATCGAGGTTTGCATAATTCAATTACTACTCAATGTTTGCATTGTACGAATAGATTTATTGTACATTGCACAATGTTGTGGGCTATGGTTTGATGTGGTTTTATTGTTTGTTTGTCGAGGAATAATAGAGGCACTGTGGAGGTTGATGCTAATGCTCGAGTGTGGAGTACTTTGGTTCGAGTGTGTCATCAGCTGAATGCCTGGCACAAGTCACTCACTCGACCAAACAAAGCACAGCAATGTGTCCAACACAGTATGCACACAACAAACCCTTCCGAGCTAATATGAACAAATGCATTTATGATAAATGCATCGGCACGGAGTGTCGTGTGCCGTTTGCCACTTTGCCATTCGTATATACGAGGCCTAAATGGCTCAGTTTTGCAGTATCGCCTCTATTTGGCCATATTTTGTGCTACTGCTGCTGTTGTCTTTATTCGTTCACAATATATTTCTCATTCTTTGGTTTACTTCCCACCCTCTCAAGTCTCACACAGAAATACACACAAAACGCGTTCAAAGCACTCTAAGCGAAAAGGAATCGACTTTTGATCGTCATCAATAAAAAGTAGATGCACACCAAGAAGGTGTAAGAAGAGAAGGCAAAACAAACGACAACACAAAATAATAAATAAATGGTGGAAATATAAATTTATTGTCGGCATAGGTTACCGTAGCGTGCTGGTCGACTCGACCATGGGTGCAAGTTGCAACGGACCAAAGCACATTGGCGGTGATCGAATCAAGTCGACTTACAAATGGCCACACTCACTCACACTTAGCCGAATATGCAAATAGATGGTGGCCGATATTTCACATGGCCATGGCCAGTGCTGCCAGTATCTCTGCTCGGCCAGGCCGAGTGTCGGTGCCATTGAGCAGTACATCATTCACTGCTGGCTCGCTTATCGACAATTTGTATTTGCCACCAACACCCAAATTTATTGCTTTAAAATTTGAGCAGATTTTCTATATTTGTGCCATTTACAAGCAAATATATAAATCACATCGCGTCAATACATACATCGTATAAATCAAACATTGGGCCGATATGAACATTTTACATTTTATAAATATTTGTCAAAATGGCGTGCAAAAGACATGCTTAGACTGGTCTAGATTCAATTAAATCGAAACCCTTTCTAAATTAAAAAAAGTAAATAATTGCTTTAATTTGCTTTTCCTTCTTTGAAAGTAAAATTCCAGTGTCAATCAATCAATGGGCCAATCTCTACAGTGCACCGACCAACATGGCCAATCTGCCTGTCTCCTAATGGCACAGTAAATTTAAACTTTCAACACAACAAAATATAAATCAAGCCAAATGATCCGAGCAAAAACGAAATAAATGTATAAACAGACAAGAGCACTTCACAATGTTGCTCACAAGTGTGTAATGACGTCTCAACTAGATGCTCGGAGGAATCTTTTGAACAAGAACAAATCTAACCTTGCAGATGAGAAGTAACATTTGCACATTATATTTTGCTCTGCCATGGACTGTAGTGTTGCACAAATTTGCATGTACGCATTTGTGTATTCTCTGAACACAAGTCCAACGGAATGCATCACTTGGCCACACTGCAAGACACTACTCGGTATGTATTTGTTTATTTGGTCACACCAAAATCATAGCCAAAATGTTGCAATATAAATTTATATTAATGATCATTTCAAGGTAATTGAACACTGACAAAAGTAGTCGAGCAGATGCAGACGCGGTAGTCGAGTAAAAGTCAAAGCCAATGTTACGGCAAGAGGTGCCAAACAAGAGAAAAGATGCCAAATATGAATATAAAGCAAGCACTGTGTACACACATTATTGCCCTCAATATGGTCATAATATGAGATGTATTATTTACCGTTTGCATTTATTACTCCGTGCCACTGTATCCACACGAATATATGAATTTATTTATGATCGTGAACGCTTATGTGGCAATTGTGTCATGGATAAATTTCAATTTCGAAACAATTTAGCGCCTCTTTATTCACTTCAGCCATACAAATTTTATATTCTCAGCCATTGAAAATGAGGTGGCAATGGTATAAAAAAAATATATATTCCAAAAGATGCAATAAATTTTGCATAATATCAAAATGGATTGAATTTCGTGCAATTTTGATGTTTTGCTTAGGATAAATGTTTGTTGGAAAAGTGGGAGTGGTGGGAAAATGAGATTAAATTATGTAAGCTCAAACATGATAATGTGTCTCTAAGTAATTTTACAAATCTCATAAAGAAAATCACTGGTCTATTAAATTATGTCTGTGCAAAATATTGACTCAATAAAATTGCGAAACTAGTTGGTCACTTACCCAGATATGTGCTGGCACCGGTCAAGACAAAGAGCACTTTGATTGCGTCGAGCATTTTTGAGATATTTCAGATGCTTGGCCTCTTGAGTAATTGATTGCACAAGTTGTGAGCGAACAAATGTAGCACACACAAATATGAGCACAAATCGATCTTTAATTTATTATTGCCACTGGACGATACGGTTTGTCAGTGCACCAAGAGAAATGTTATTTCAACTATATTAAACGCATCAAATCGTATAGTTCGGCTTGAGCCCCAATTAGTCGGGTGGAGTGCAAGTTGGTTGAGAAATTGAACGGATAAGAAATATTATTGCGCCAAATGATGAAAAAATCATTGACATTTGAACATTTCACATTTGATTTGAAGATAAATAAATTAGATTAATGTGCGCACACAATTTAATGGCGAAATTGTTTAAAATTGCATTTGCACGGGTGAAGTGCATTTGAGTGATTGTGCGATTTGATTTGTCCATAGCAATCGCGATCAATTGTGGTGAGGCGAGATGAGTCACTGAGGACCACAAGTCTTCTCCAATTGGATAAATCAAATTTCAACATTTTGCCCAACATTTTATTATCAGATGTAAACTCAATTTAGACAGACTGCTACATTTACATAACTCCAAGTGCAACATGGCAAGCGAAAATGCGATAATAGATTCACTTTATCGTATTTTGCCAGTTTTTCCAGTTTTCAAGTTTTGCCAAATTCGCCAAATCTGTAAAAATATATTTTTAAATGTCATATTTTTATTAATAAGTATTAACAAAATTTTAGATAATAAAATAAAAATTATTTATTATTATTTATTCATTAGTTAATAAAATTAAATAATTTATGAATCAGAGTGTCGCGGACTTGTATAAGTGCGACAAAGTATATCTGAATTAGTATAATTCTAAATAATTAACCTTTTAATTAATGTTGTATTTATATCGTTAATTATTATTATTAAATTTGCTTACCATGCAAGGTTGTGGAATTTTTTAGAGCATTTACTTTGTAATAAAGATTAAAATAATATTTTCTCAGAAAAATTATCCGAATTAATCAAAAGTAATTTAGCTAACAAGTGAAGTATTGAAAAATTAATAACAGAAAATCGTGGAAAATCAAATATCCAACGTACAAGGATTGAATTTGTTTGGAAACATTTGTTGGCTGTCCAAGCACTAATTTAACGAAAGACCTGACAGCAGCATAAAATAAAGTGTGACAAATAAAAAAGTGCAAATATTTTGCACAATTTATCACAGTTAACCGATCTAGAGGAATTTGAGAGGGTCAGTAACCTTATTAGTTCAATTTAAAATGGCACAAAGGCCAAATTGCAAAGTAAGTATTCAAATACAATTTTGATTTGTCACCACATTGTCATTTTGTACAATCAAACGATGATCATCAAAAAAGAGCACGCTAGTCGTCATTATTTTATTGTGGCCTGTCAGTTTGATTGCAATTTATTAGAGGCAAACAATCACACGAGAAGAACAAAAGATCAATGGTACAACAGTGAGTTTGGATCAAATCAAATTACTTGCCCGAGCAGTGGGATCGATTATGTTAATAAATGCGATTGATCCGTTCGACGCCGATGGTAATCGATTCAAGTGGTACACACTGATCGACACACAATTTGGCTCTCTAGTGCACTGTAGTGAAGTTTGTCAGGCAGCTGCCTTGAGTGGAGCAAGACAAAACAGAGATTCAATAGGGAAAATGTCACCATTGTGATGAATACTCAAAGTACAACAAAATAACCGAATAAATTCTCACTGTTCTCTGGAATTTCTCAAAACACCAAACACATCGACCCGATGCGATTTATAGTTGAACTTGAATCTGCGACGAAACATTCTTTCTTCGCCATCGACACAACAAAAGAATCTCATCACAACAAAATAGTTGAACCAAAAATAAATTCTAAAGCGACAAAATTGGAAAATCAAAATAAAATCAATAGTAAAAAGAAATTAAATTATATAACCAAATTAAAAAGGTAACTTTAAATGTTTTGAATCGACAGATCTGACAAATTGGTTGACTTGGTTTACTTGGCCAATGCATTTGTCAATACTAACTTTTGTGCAACTCAACTTTGAACTTCTTATTGAGCTAACTATTTGCAGTCACACAAATTCAATTTGTGAACATTAGATTTATTTGATTTTAATGCTTCCCTTTGGTGTTATTTTTTATTATTATTTTATTATTAATTCGCCACTTTATTTCCTCGTCTTAATTGATCAAAAAGAAATGGCATTTGTATTAAAGAATTTGTTAAAATAAGTCACAATTGTTTTTTTTGGTCACAATTGCTATGAGCTAATTTTATAAATATTGAAAGTTTGAAAAGTTAAAACTGAAAGGAAGTAATGTGAACTTGGCATAAAGAATTTAATTTCAGTGTCCCGAGAGAAGAAAAGAAAGCGAAACCGACATAGTGAAAGACACAAGAAGTGTCGTGTCAGGAAGATTGAGTCGAGAGATTGAAACTTTGTAGAAGGGAAACGATATTCTTTGGTGGAGTGAAGTCGGCTTGATGCGATCAAATTAAATGTCGTTGCTATAAAAAGGCAATAACCAACCAGCCAAACAACAACAACAAAACAATGGGGCCAAAGAGATGAGAAGAACTAGAGAAGGAGGACAAGAGAGGGCACGGTCTTTCTTTCTTCTTTGATGACACTGCAAAGTGGGCAGATTAATTTAATTAGATATTTGAAGGGAAATTGGGCCTTGCAGGAGTGAGAGAATATTCCATTCAAGAATGTTGTCCTAGAGGATCTCGTTGTCAATGTGAAACACATTGTGTGTGATTGTTTCGTAACACTTTTGTTCGTTGCTTGTCGATCTGTTGTAAATTTCCATATTAATTGATTCCATTCGGAATAGAGTTTGTAGTGTCGATCAATACGGACAACAATTGATTACCGAACTGAGACACAACACATTGACAGTCACACAACCCGCACCAACACACCAACACAACGAACCTGGCTTTGTGTGTAACAGAGTTATCTGTGCTCGCAAATCGACAATGCAACTTGCAAAATCGACACAGTGATCAATTCAATTGACTCATCAGCCGGAACAATTGAATTCTACTTGTGAGTGGATATGTGAGTGCGTGTGTGCAATGTTGGACACAGTGTACGGCCTTTCTTCTATTTTTAAAACCTTTATTTGATTACGAAATAAATATTTTATAGATTCGCGTGAACAGGAAGAAAGAAAGCATCAATGCTTAACTAAATGAATGAACAAAGTTTGGACAGCTAATAGAAAATGAATACATAAAAGAGCAAGAAATTTATATTGCCTTTGTGTGTGCCACATGTGGCCCGAAAATAATTGAAATTATAACAATCAACAGAGTGCAAAGATGGACTACTTCGATAGTGGGCAAGTGAGCCTGTGTGACCAATTCAATTATTTCTCAATGGCTACTGTGCACTCAAACTCTTTTGACTCTATACATTCGCATTCGTATTATATTCAATATATATATAATAATTTACTAAAAAAATATAAATCAGAAATAATATAATATAATTAAAAATTTGCAATTGCCTAATCCACTGGACACAAACAATTAGCACGGAGTGTTGCATAACTACATTCGACTCACGTACATCCTAACTAGCCGCACTCATACCAATGACGTTCAACAAATTAATCAAGACCATAATCAATCATGCATGTTGTGCATTTGAGTGAATTTTCCAATTTAAAAAATATTATATTAATTATGCACACCCAACAAGTGTATCATTAGGACTGACCAGAAGAGTAAATCTCTCACCTCCCATACGTAGCGAATTAATTTATATTGAGCAAAATCAGTTGCTTTATTGTAGGTTTGAGCAATGGTTTCACTTTTGATTTGCAGTTGTGCTTGTTGTGCTCGAATTTGTGATCGTTCAATAATTCATGTACAGTTGAGTGAATGTTCATTAATTTGTTCATTCATTATCCAATTCACCTCAATGAGTGTATTTGCTTTTTCCGGCCTCACTCGTAGTGCACTACTTCACTTCACTTGGCTGAGTGAGCCAATAATAAAACAATAAATAGTATTTCATAACAATGCGAATGGCAAATGCGAATTACATTAACCTAATAATGGAATAATTGTTGGAACGAGTCCTACTGCTTTGTTCGGTAATGATCAAATGATGATGATCACGATCGAGTCTGAATTGGCAATCACTGCAAGATTGTATGGCACCAATCAGACACAACTGAGCCAATGCAAGACAAATCAAAATCCGATGCACAATCCTGAGAGATAGCGAAATGTTAATAGACCAAATGCAGAGTGCACTGGAGTCAAGCTGAACAGACAGAAATAAAACTAATGGAATTAAAACAAAGCAGTATGTCTTGGGTGTCGTGCATGTGGCGCCATTTGAATTGCTCTCTCTCTCTCTCTCTCTCTCTCTCTCACTACATTCACTGTCCTGTGCCCTATCGCCCAGTGAAGTCATCCTCTATTATCTCACCGAATGCAATAGTTAATTATGATTAGCGATGCTCTATTTCGTGCAATTATCATTAGAACAGCACCAAATTGTCTTCTCGCCCTCTCGCACACACTCACAAGTTCAATTCGCACTAAACCCTGCCGGTTATTTTTGCTGACAAAATCAGTACGCCAAAAATCGTATATTAAAGTTAGCGTTAATTAACAGAAGAAGAAAACAAGGAACAATTTGCAAAATGTAAACTCACTGTTTATCTCGATATCAGTGAGGGCCCTGACTGACAGAGGCACAATGTTTATGAAAAAATGTTAGCACAACAAACAAAGTTTAGCCAATTAAATCAAACTAGAGGCTAATCTCATTTCCATTCATGACAATTAATTTTATTAGTAATTAAATTAAACATCATTCTAGTTGGCTCATTACCGAACGCTAATTGCACCAACATTGTGCTTCTTGTTTGCACTACGGCAAGCTACACTCGTTACATTAAGAATAATTTCGTTCCCTTGGCACTAGAATTTGAATTAGTTGATGCAATCCAATTGATTTGATTTAAGATAATCCACAATTGGTGTCCTTTTTTAGTTTGAATTTGTGCAAAATAAATACAAATGTAGAATTGTTATTATTGTCAAATTGAATTAATTTCGATTGAAAAAAACGGAATGGTCATTTCTTATACGAGCCAAATTGCACCAGTCGTCACTATTTCGCCTGGCACAAGATCAATGAAAGTACTTAAGATTCTTAAAGATTTCGCCAATTGCACACACTTACAAACACACACCACTTTTGACTTGATCAAATTATACATTTGGATATTTTGTGAGAATTACTTTTCAGATACTGATGCAGTTGCTTGATAGTAAATCGTATTTATGTTATGTGATTCTTCTCATAATTTGGATTGGCTTTCTTCTCCTTGCCCACATTCTACGAGGGTATCAATAATAATAATAATAATTTCCGGGTTATGTGGTCTCCTGCAATAGCGAAATGAAACACAACAATAAATGAATGTGCTTTCACTGCTTTAATTGTTGTTGTTGTCAAGTCTAAATGTCTCCACTATGAGGGAGTGTGGTCTTTCTTAATTAAATTACACTATTTAATAAATTGTGGCAATTAATTTGGAGTGTGTGTTGTGTGAGCTTTTTTGGTTGTTTGTTATTGGCACACTTATTGATTGTGGAGAAATGCTATTTTTATACACCACAAAATGGGAAATTTTATTTAATTAATTTTTGCTTCGTTCGTATTGTCCGTTTTGATTGAGCAATGTTATTGCAATGTGTTATCGATTGAGATGCGAGAATAGACTTGTATAAAAATTAATTTATTAATTTATCCTGAACATATTTTGACATAAATTGCGAAATGTTTGTTTGGCATCGAAAATTGTCCTAGCCGAAATTTATATTCGTGGGAAATTTGGATTCAAAAAATACTATTTTACTTTATTTTAGCCTACAGAAAAATTTGCATATGACAAATTGCCATTTGCGAAAGGCGCCTTCCCATTTGAAAGCATATTTGTGAAAAGTCCTTAACTTGAAAGCTTATGTCTAGTGTTATTTGTTGTAAATTAGGCGAGCTAAATCTCCCTTTCCGACAGTGAGGAAATGACTTACATGGAGACTGTTGGCCGACTCGAGTGTGTTCACACACCAATTGGACTAACAAACGGACGGACATAGAAAGTTTTTAGATTCAACTTTCTTGAATTTCACAAATAAAAGTTGCCAATTGGAAAAGAGATGTCTTTATTTAAATTGAAAAGCCCCTCCAGAGTTTTCAAGTCAAAACTATTTGGCGTGTCGTGAAAACTTTAAAAGTTATTAATAGACTTAATTTTTTTAAAAGCCAGACTACTTCTCTATTATTATTGCAATTTAGTTCATAATTTGTTTGGTTAGGTTTGAAAAAGAAGTAAAATGAAAATATACGAGTATGAAAACAAGTATTATGATTTGTAAAGCAAAAACAAAATTACCAGATTTGGAATTTAGACCTCCGAAAATAAGTCAAGAACAGATGCCTCGCAAATTGTTTATGATTATCACGATAGTGACTGGTCAGTTGGATGTAGTGAACAAATGTAAATTCACTCCTTCGTCCAATCACACGATCAAATGAGTGAGCGAAGATGAGTGCACAACTAGAATGAACTCACTTGAAGAAACTTAATTTGATCACAAGATGAACAGGCGGATAAAGTTTTCACAATGGTGCACAAGAGTGAATTTTGTCACAAACACCCACGAGAAAGTTGGTGATTGGCTTGCTTTGGCTGGTTTGGTGGTTGCTTGCTGAGTTGGCGAGTACTCAGGCCGAATGGTTTGATTGGTCAGTTGAGTCACAGTGCAACTCAATCAAAGTGCAGCTTGTTGGGTGCGTGTTGACAACCTCGATGCCGGCAAGTTAATGTTCGCTGTCGCAAGTGATGGCAATCGGGTGCAAAGGGAATGGACCGAATTCAAGTGGCAATTTATGACATTGCTATACAGTGGTGACTACTACTGCTAGTACCGCTGCCTCCGACCGAGTCACACCATGCGAGGGTAGCAGAGCACTGGCCAATATGGACAAGACAGAATGGGCGGGACATTGGCATGCTTTGCCACACATATTGCACCGAACACAGACATGAACGAGTGAATTATCAAAGCGGAAAACAAAATCAAACCCGAATTCAACCTTAATGGATAATATCTATTAAGTATTATCTCTTTAATAACTTGGTATAATGCTTTACTAAAAATGGAGTTCAATTTTAAAAATATTTTAATAACGCTTTCTCGAGGTTATGCATGTTCAATTTGCGAATATTTAATCATTAAGGATTGCTTTATCTGGCCAATTGAAATCTGAACTGATTTTTAAGTAATGAAATTAATTTATAAACTAGACCAAAATTTGAATTTATTATCAATTTAATTTTTAAAAGTTTGATTCCTTTAATATTTAACCAAAAATATGCAATGATTACGCCAGTTTGACTCGATAATAATGATTATGTTTGTGGTACATAATTTATTTGTCAGATTATGCTCATTTTTTGCGTAAAGACAAAAGACGTACTTTAATTTAGGAAAACAAAAAAAACTAGTTTTGCCAAGTTAATTTTTAAAATATTTTCAATTCGCCTTGGAAAAGCAAAACAATGTACCACCAACATAAGTCCAAATGGGCAAATGATTGTATTTGAGCTTTGTTGTTTGTATGTTTCATTATGATGAAGTTGCAAGACGAAATAGATACCAAACTGGGTACAAGTAATACTGTTACCACCAAGTTAGCCACAAAAAGTGCCGACAAATTAAAGAATACCAAAATGGTCGAAACTAGAACGAGTGAAGCAAAAAGAGTTGCAACTTGTGTTCATTGTGGTAGCCAAATAGGCATTGCAATGCCATGGCAGAGGCACAAGCCTTGCCATCAAGCGCGCACCACCACCAACTCGGCCTCATCATCAAAATGACTAATAGAATTATAATTAAATTTAATTCACTTTGCACCAGCCAAATAGTGCTGCAGTTGGTAGTTTTCGATTGTGCCGCCAAGCCACAAACTGGTTCAAATTGAGCTGCTCTCGTTCATTCATTCGTTTGGCAAGAAATATATATTTTTTGAGGCGGCAAGTGATAAAGTCCTTTTAATGTATGTTTTCGCCAGTTAACAATTTCATTCGTCTAATCATTTTAAGTTAAAATATAAAATATTATTTTAATGTACCAACTGGGTTGCACTGTTTCTGGTCAAATTATTTTGTTTTTATTTGAAACCAACAAATAGAACTTTCCATTCTTAACATTTTTTTTTGATTAAAACCCAAAAGAAGGTCTACTGTTGTTGGTTAATTGAAACCAGAGAGTGGAGCATGTTTTTAATTAGTAAATGTACAAAATATGTCTGAAAAATTATTATTTGAATTATTAGCACAATGCAAATTCTTTAAATAATTTTGAAGATGACACATTTGTGACACACTTTTCATTGTTGCCAACTTGCTCCGATGTTGAAAAACGCAAAAATTCAATTCAAGCTACAGCCAAGTTTATAAACAAAAAATAAATCTAACCAAAACAAGTGTGAGTCAATTGAATGCGAGTCAAGCGAGTGAGTGAATGAATGAGTGCATTTTAAAGTTGTTCGGGCAGAGCAAAGACAAAAGTGCAACACCAAGTGAAGAATCACGAACATTGCTCTGGTGGAAGCTGAAGCACCAGCACCAGCAGTGGCCCATAAGAATTATGGATGGCAGTGGAAGAGACAGGATGCAATTTATCTCCCAAGTTGACTCGCACTCTCAACTGCACAACAGGCAGGCCAATTCGTTCATTGAATGGAGCAAACACTGGTGCGACACAATCTCCACTGGCATTTTTCCCATTGCAATTTGTTTCCACACTGAGTTGGTCGGCAAGCCAAGTGATAACCACACACTCACACACATAGCCCGAGCACAATCACCAAATTGGCATCTATATCTGTGTGGTGAGATCTGCGAACCCTGGAACAGTGCAATCCAACAAGCGCCCAACTAATTCCCTCCGCGTTCAAGACCAATTATAAATTACAACTAGGACATTGAATATATAATAAAGATATAGATTAGATTGTAGCCAAATGTAACACTTTGCTAGCCGCACTCAATTCTACTCTATTTGATAATAGCAGTGCAATGACGTTCTCTCACACTTTAATTGAATGCTCTCTCACTTTCACTACTTACTGGTCTATTATTAAAATCAATAAATGTTAATTTTGCCATTGTGCTTGTGGTCGTAGGCGAATGTGGTGAGATTTCATTTGTGGTATATATTTAGACCAAAGAGATAAATGCATTCGCTTCGAAATTATAGCTTTTCAAGCATTCTTCATATATTTTCTCACACATTATCATTTCATTTTAATTATTCTATTAGGCAAGTGTAACAAATAAAAACACTCGCAATGTTTGAAATTGTTCAACTGTAAAGCTCAAATTTGTTTTTAGGCAAACAAGTTGATTGACTTTTGTAATACTTTAGTTCATAAGTTGGAAAATAATCAATACAGTGAAGCAAACTTTCAGGTTGCACAATTAGTGCAATCGAATATTTCGGAGAAAATATTATAGGAACGTAATTTAAGAAGCAAACAGCATCAAAATATTATCAATTGTGCGAAATTTTCTGAGTATTGATTTAGTAATGCAATGTTTTGTTTATAAAGATGTTCCTTGAGTAATAATAATGATAACAGTAATAAGAGTTCAAATGTACCCAAAAATAAAACCAAGGCAAAAAATAATAAAAACGGATTTCGACCGACAGTTTTCATAATTCAAATGTCAGAATAATAATAAAAACAACACAAGAATGTTGTCTTGGAATTTAATATTTTTTATTTGCATTTCTCAAATTTCTTCTCACATTTATTGCAAATTAATAATAAAAGTTATTCTACCCGGACAATGTCGAATGTGAGGCTTATGTATGTTGAAAGTAATACCGCAAATTCAACAAAATAAATATTTGTCAAGTTTTGTTTCTTTTGAAAGGTTGTTCGTAAGTACAATTTGCTGTCTTTCTTATTATCCGGTCTCATGTTCAATTTTTATTGTTTTCATCAGTTCGACTCTCGCATTTCGTATCTAGTTTCGAGTTAATTTGTGAATTTATGAAAAGCACACACCAAAAAACAGTAGGCGGCAGTGAGAAAGAGCAATACGAAAACTTTGCAGTGCTTACATTGCTAATAGAAAGTTAATTGCTTGTAAATAAATGCACATATACACAGGACGAGTGTGTAGACAAATCTCTCAGTGAACGAAACGCTCACTCGCCGACAACAATCGAAAGTAAATTCCATCGGAACATTTGTTCAGTGCCAGGCGGAACACGAATCGGGCAGGAGTGCAGTCCAAATTAACACTCAACTTGTGCCTCGCCAACGGAACATAAGTAAGTGTTCTAATTCGGGCAATTATCACACTCGGAATTTAGATCTTATGAGATCACAATGAAAGCTAAGAGAACACACAAACCATGGTACCAGTATAATAACAACAAAACTTGGTAATAAGGCAAATAAAGGCTTTTCATAGAAAAAATAATTGTACTAAAGTTTTGAACAATTTTTTAACCTTCCCGGAACAAGCATTCAATGGGCTAATTTAGTTTGAGTGATAAACACATGATGGAATATTTGCAAAACTATTTTTAGATGTAAAACAAAATTGACAATCTTGTGTACTTTGAATTAACATTTAATTTCAAAATTTCTTAACAAATTCTGATTGATTATTCAAATAATAAATTGTAATTGTAGTTACTTGTTTTAATAAATCCATTCAGTGAATTAGTAAAATTTTATCATTATTTCCTTTATTAATTTGTGTCGAATTGAAAATTTTCCATTAACTTTTCTAGTTGTAAATCAAAACAAGTTTTGTCAGTGAAGTGTTTGGATTTTCGCTGTGAACTTTATTATTTATATAAATTAATTTCAATTTTAGCACTTTTTGATTATGTTTTGCTATTTGTCAATCGCAATTATTGTAAATGGAAAATTTTGGCTTGGTTTAATTACTTTAAGACTAAAATTGTAATGATTATTTTTATTTTAATTAATTTAAAAAATAATAATACTGTATACTGTAAATTCAATAAATTTATTTGAAAAATTGCTTCTTTTGTAAAAAAGAAAAATACAGCAAATTACGACTTTACACGGAAACCAATTTAGGTTATGGTTATTTCAGTGAATTTATAATTTTACAGATCTGTAATAATCATTGAAGGTAAAATAAGGTGATCGAGTACAATATCCAG
The DNA here is from genome assembly GCA_023373905.1 of Rhizoglyphus robini. Taxonomy (NCBI): domain Eukaryota; kingdom Metazoa; phylum Arthropoda; class Arachnida; order Sarcoptiformes; family Acaridae; genus Rhizoglyphus; species Rhizoglyphus robini. Next base: position 1,668,185 of record JAKIJQ010000001.1, on the reverse strand, counting down.
AGTGGTACATCGTTTATGTAAATTTAAACGTAATCTTGTCACATCCGGTAGACAGAACAGAGAATAAACAGAAACAAACAACAAAACGTAAGCAAATTTTATGTCCGAACTTAGCGAGTTAGTAATTTTCCAGTGTACACCAATGGCACATTGGGTTGTGCATGTGCATAAATTGGCATGCAATGTAATATAAATTGGAAATCGACATCGAACCGAACTTGGCCACAGTCACTAATACACCTACAAGAGAAACAAAATAAACTTTTATATAACTGATTTCCATAGATGCAGCAAGAGAGCAAAGCAAGGTAAGGCAGTAGTCAAGACATTCAGAGCAATTGCCTCGAATTTCCAAATGTAATGAAGCGATTACAATGAGCGAATGAAAGGAAGACAGCAGGGACAGCACAATATGGTCAGTGACGATAAACGAGTGCAGCCAATTGCCAATCGACACAAATTGAAATCAAACACAAAACAAAGTCCGACAAATTTGATTGGCTATTTAATGGGCCACTGCCAGTGCCCAACCATTTTCGCTTTTTATCGACCAAATAAGTGCTTGCCCTGCTTCCTTGAACACACGAGCAAAGTCAAATGTGGTACTGACAAGAATGTAATAGCGAGCATACAAAAACATAGTAAAATAGCAAGACAATTTTCTGCAATAAATTGAACAAGACACCGACTACTTTGTACAATGAAGGCAAATTTTCAAGTTTGAAGCGTTTCACTGGGACCACCATGCAGTGACATTTATCTTGTTGTTCCTGAAAAGCAATACACACAAACATCAACACACAAATAAACGAAATGTCCCACCGCACAGACCAATAGACCAACAGACCGGCACACAATCCATTAATGAGTTCGATATGTACGTCTCATTACGACATTACCGAACAGGCGGAACTTAATAACGACTACAAAATAGGCGGCCAATATTGTTTATATACCTTTGCATGCACCGTGCACGGTAAAAATGCAAAGCAATTCCATTTTATTTATATATTTTATTCGGTAATGACAGAAAATATTATCCAATACGAGCACAGAGGAATATAGAGCAATTGAGAGCGAACCAAATCTGGGAAATGTAATTTTAATTGCACACACAAAAATTGTCAGTGCATTCATATATGTCAAACGATTGCCAATTATTGAGTTGAAATAAATTTCGAAATAATCACAACGAACTCGCTTGCACCAAGCACGCAACATCAAGTCTGAAATAGAATTTCTAAATTAATAATTTAAAATTATTATTAAAAATTCTTTTTTAATTTTACTAGTTTTCAATTATGAATTAAATATTTGCACGCGAATTTTTAAAGAATTATTACAACACTAAAAATAATTATAATTAAAAAAAACAAATTAAGAAATTGCCAATGTAATTACTTGTAAAACACTGCATTGTCTTTAAATATTATTCTGTAGAATAATATGAAATACCAACTACTATCGCATCCAAACACGCGTACGCCTTTGGTCAGGAATCTTTACACGGTTTGTATTTTTTGAGTTTTTTTACAGGAGTTTTTTTGCAGTAAGTTAACAGGAATTTTTTGGCACTTTTCTTTATACAGTTGCATAAATAACGAACATTGGTGCAATAATTGGTATTTGCGCCCCTAGAAAGTTTTCCTACAGGGAAAGTGTTAAAATATTACAACTACACAAAACATAAAATGAATAAAAAGACAAACGTTTGTCTCAAAATGTTGTATCTTCGAGTCTACGCTTGAGTTAGCTGCATTCGGTTCATCCTTTCCTATTGTGCACAGTTGGATTGAATGTAATCTAGTTTAATTTACTGAAAATCAAAACCACAAAATTAATAGTAAGCAAGAAAAGATTAATTAAAGCAGACATAAATGTTTAGATTCGAATATTTGAAAATTGTTCGTTTAGTTTGCTTTTGTTTGTATTTGAAATGAATTATCCAAAGTCGATTTAAACTTGTGTAAACAAAGACATTATTCACTGTTGAAAGTCATTCATTGGATGGCCTGCATTTGGACAATTTCTCTCCATTTGGCTTGACAAGAAAACAAACGGACAGACAGTTTGACAGCAAAATCAAAAGAGATGCTGAATTTTAGAATTGAATTTGCAGCACACTAAAGACAGAGAATGAGAGAACGAGAGAACAAGACAAAGCTAGTGTAAAGTTAACTCGCGCATGAAAGTGAAACTCGGGGAAATGTCGTTCACTGGTGTGTCACTCTGTGATTGTGTAACAGGCCATTAATTAACCTGGACGAAACAATTAATGTTTGTGTCAACACAAAGCAGACATCGCACACAAATGACCACTGCACTGCAGTGCAATTGCAAATGCATTGGCACAAGCAGTCAACTGCATTGCAAGCACACCGATGAGTGAACTAACAAATCAGGCATACATTGATTGCTCTAATGATGCCTACCGGTGCGTGTCTGTGCATACAGACTGGTCGAATTCATACGGATTTGCTGTATTTACTCGCCTGTCCACAAGGCACAAATCAACTTGGACATTCCAAACATTTCATTTGAATCCACTTCCGAGAATGGTTTGAATGCAAATTCTTCATTCGAGATGTGTTCGATGTTCATTCACTCACCTACAATTAATGAGCACACACAAGTGCACTGTTTCAAATTGACTTTACTTGTGTTTACATTTACTTTTTACTACCAAAAGTATTTGCATTAATTAATTTTGCTCTATTCAATTTTACCTTTTTCTGTAAGATCTATTTTTTGGCCAAATGCATGCGTTTGATTGGTGAAAATTTTCCATAAATCAAAACAAACTTTCGTTTTCAGCATGCAAACTCTTGAATTGAATTGGATTTTTAAAATTATTTGAATTTGACACAGTGATACTTCAAAGTTTGAATGTTTGCAATGTTTGATGTGCAAACAATGCAGCCCACTCAAATAGACTATCATTGATTCGTAGTGTTGATCGAGTCCAAGCATTGAATTACACTTTGAAAGATTAAAAGTTACGAGTTAATTAATGAATTAATGCGATGAGAAGTAATGGACGATTGGATTGCACATCTCGAGGCGGTCCTGTTTAATTAATCATTGCTCTAATTTAATTAATAAATTATGTTTAAAATTAAAATTAATTTATACAAGACATTGAATATTGTTCTTAATGAATATTTTTTATGTGCGAGTTTAGTCACTAATTAACGAAAAAGAAAATCAAATCACTCACCCAAACATCATCCCATCAAACATAAGATTAGAATTTAAAGTTGTTTACTACTAATGAAGACATTGCTGGCATGGAAACACATGTGAACATATGTGGCCCTCAATATTGATGTCTTGTTTTGCCTTAACAATAAAGAGTGCCAGTGACCAAGTTTTGCCATCTTGCCAGTGCAAGTGCATATTAGATGCTTCACTTTAGTATCGAGGAGCACAACAACAATCAAAGCTGTTGTGTCTCGAATACACAATCCACTCGTTATTTCATGTTCTTCCATTTATAGTCGTTTCCACTTATTATTTGTTGTTGTTTGCAAATAATCTTGAATAAATCTTGCAAAACATAAATCTATTTTTAGCCATAAGATAATGGAAAATTTTAATTAGTTCTCTAAAACAATGGACCAATCAGGACTGAAGATAACACACGAACGCACACATGAGTACACGTACATTCGAATTCGAGTTAAATAGTGAAAGACCCTTTTATTGGGTGAGGTAAAAAATTCTACATCGTACACTAATTGTTGCGTTGTATTCTTATGTTTCTAATATATTTGCGCTTTGTATAAGTGAAAAACTAATAAAATATTTAACTAAAAAAATATATCTGCGCTTTTATCAGTGGCGTCATCGTAGACTCATCATTGTTAACAAACAGACACAGACAGTGCAATGCAATTTAACACAAGAAATTCAGCGGAGCTATTTGGATTGTTTCTACATATCAAAAATCTAACCTGTTTGTGACTAGAATGTGATTTTTATGAACTTAACCAAGTGGCTACAATTATTGTTGAACTTTCAGTTAGTATTTTACAAATGAATAATTATTCGTATAAAATTCTAAATAAATATTTCAAAATAATAAATTAGCTATTTTCATACAGGCAATTCGTCGGTTGTCTCACTACAATAACAAGCCAGGACAAACAGTTTATTGATGTTGGCAGTTTGATTCCATCAGATGACAGGTAAAGTACATTGTGTGCATGTAAACAGGAAGTGTGAGCCCAGAACTTGTCCAATGTACACACAATTAATGTCCAGTGCTAGAAAGCATAATAATGTCCACTATGGCAAAACACATTGTCTGCCATTGTTTACTGTCTGTTTGAACAAACGAAAACTAGTCAGTTTAATGTTTGCTTATTGCTTCGGAATAGTGGTGTCTTTAGGTGGATGAAGAGCAATTAACATGTACTGACCTTTTACATACGTAGTACTGCAGTACTAATAGACCTCTAATTTTCAGGTAAGATAAAGTTCATGTATGTCCTTATAAGCAAACAAATATGTTGTGACTTAGTTCACTTTACTTATGACCAAACTGCCACTACCAATCATGTTCATCAGAATATAGTTCCACGCTAGTGTACGATTGTCTTTGTGCAAAATAAAAACATTGCATTGCTTATAAACACTAATTGATCCATTCAAACTAAGGCACAATTTCGATACAAAAAAAGATTTACACAAAGTAAAACAAAGCAAAACATGGCAAATTCCATTGAAACATTTTTACCATTCACGCAACAACATCAACAACCAGCTTGTCGCTACTATTTGTAGTAGGACGCGATTAAAATCAATTGTTCGGGAGGCGACATGCATTAGCACATGCATAGGCCAATCAATGGGGACACAACTAACAACACCACCAATTGCCGTTCACACCAGCCACATACCTCGGTGTTACCGTCAATGCAAATGTATATTTGAGAAGCAAACGGAAAAAATCACAAGACGAACAGATAGAAACGTTTGTGCGTACAAGAAGAGATAGATGAATTGATAAAAAGAAATAAATGATTCATTCGTAGAGGGATGCTGTAAATCGATACCATAGGCATGCATTGTACTGCAGCGCCCTTCTGGATAGGGTTGGGATTTTCCGATCCATTCACTTATGCATAAACGACCGTTTGGATCATAATGAAACAACAACAAAGCTTATATTCATTCGAAGCAAGGCAATCATCTCTCTACATCAATCATGACAAACAGATATAAGAATAAAGCGTTACCTAGAAATTATCGACTACAACTTTAAATTAGAAAATTATTTTAAAAATTGTCTTTGTTGATCACATGCTGCTAAACCATTATACGAGAACACAATCAACGACACATTTTATTATCTTACAAGCAGTGTGTGAATTACACAATCGGCGTTACTTGTAATACATTTCTTGTATATTTTTTTGGTTTATGATTTAGTTGGTTTAATTTCCCAACAAACGACATGTCTCACAGTGGGACAGACAAAAACAAAGGTTAATTACTCTGCTTGTCAGACACACACATGTTGTGCCATTGATGTGCACTATCTGGTAGAGTCCAGTTCGGATCAGTTTTCTCACGACTGTTCAAGGCAAAATGAGCGGAACTAAAGACTGTCTTAGTGTTGGGAAGGAGCCGCATCCAGACAGTGACATCATAAATCAAAGTACACCGAAATGTCATCACACAAATGGCCTATTTACCTATCTGGTCAATGCAATGCATGTTCGATCAAAGGAACTATAGTTTAGACTAAACAATGCACACTGCCACATTTGACGGGCGTTCCAGTTGGAAACAAACAAATGCGTCGTTGTGGGCAATTGACAAATTGGAGTGGACCACAGCAGTGAGACTCACTTATCGATTGGGTGCTCGGTCAGTGCACCACCGGACCATGCACCATCACTACCCAGCTAGAATGTGTCACTTAATAAAAATCTCATTATTCACACACAAATATTGGCACAAGACAAGTTGTCAATAACAAATAGCAAATAGTGAATGCATTGCTAAGTGGGCGTCGAACATGAGCACACTTTAAATTATGACAATGTTTGCTTGCACCATTGAGATTGGCCACTAAATGCGAATTGATTGGATAGAATTACATTAGAAACGCTTGTCTAAGGTGAACTACATTGGGCAAATTAAAATTTCAAGTGTGACTCCTTTCTCTTTGTTCATTCATGCAAATGGTTGATTACCAAGTGAATTGTATTTCCGTATTGAAGAGGGCTATTCTGAATATCCCAGAATATATACAGCGATATACATATACGACTGGGCCATGAGTGTGCATATATCAAGCAATCGCCAATGGCGTTGAATTTATCCGATTGAATCAGATCAATTCGGACTCGACTTTGTCCGCTTGGCAGTAGTAATCATGTGACAGCGCAGTGAAGGCACAAATAATGACTACGGCCCGGCGGCGATTGCTTTGTAATAAGTTGATCTTCCCGGAAAATGTCAATTTGCTTGGACGTGAAAGTGATGGCGGCAGCCGGTCCACACGCGGCCACACGCCAATCCGCTTGTGTGTACCCAATTGGCCCACTCCGCCACGATACATCTAGTGTAGACTATTGTCGAATTGAAACTTTGCAAATGATTCCACAATATTTCACTGTGTACCTGCAACTAATAAATTGCTTCAATAATCTTCGAAAGTCAAAGTTTTTCAAATTCCCAGTAAATTTCCTTTCAACCAAAATAGCGTTCTTTGTTTGTAAGTCCTGGGTCGAATGCAATATGCAAACATCAATATAACCTACTTTCAAGTGTAACTCGGTCAGACATGCCATATTTTGTGCATGTTCAATTTAAAATTAAACTGGAATGCATTTCATTTTGATCATCAAGTACAAGCACAAAAACAAATTAAATCAAATCAAAAATATTTAAATGTCAAATGTTTGAGGAATTAATAGATTCGAAATACCACAACAAACATTAAAATGAAGTTTGAATTTAAATCTAAACTTGAAATCGACATATAATAAAAATTCTTTTTCTAACAGGAAGTTTCCAGCAGCTCTGTCTAAGTGTGAGGCAATATTTCATAGATTCATAAGCAAAAGTCAAGTGGATCACAAATGAAATGTGCAAAACTGGAGAACATTGTGGATTTGTGTGTAATGTATGTGTTTGAGCGTGATTTATATATTATTTTGTAAAACACTAAAATATGCAAGCAAGCATAAGGCCAAGCAGAACAAGTCCAGTTGAGCCGAGTGAAAGAAGTGACCAAAGGAAATGAACAAAAGACAGTTTCGAAATTTGGCAATAACGAGCATAAATCATGCATTGCAGAACACAGCAGTATTTTGTCTTTTTGGTTTATGTGTTCGAGTTGCTCAGTGAATTATACAAACAAACAACATTCATAAATACATAACCGAGTGAACAAAGTCGGCGAGGATTTGTTGGAGCAAGTTGGCTTTGCTCGTTGATGTTGTTGTTGTTGCAACATATGGATTTGGGCTGGTCGTGAAATTTCACTGTGCAAACTGTGATTGTGATTTATTTGGGCAATCATTTCCCGTCAGACCATTTCCCACTAAAACTGTGACATTTGACTCAACTTTCAATAGATTATATATTCAAAACAAGATTATTACCAAGTTGACCTAAAACATTTGTTCTCAATTATACAAATGTAACCATTGTGGCAAATGGTGACAACGATTGTTATTTCTAAAATTATTCATAAGAATTTTTCCAGATTTTTGTATTTTTTGCTAATAATAGTTTCAAATTTAGAAATATTTAGATTAAAAAATTGAAAACCTGAAACATTTCACATTTATTAAATAATTTTTAAATATTCAGAGTCGACATCTATTGGGTCAATTTCGAATTATTTTGAATTAATATATTCCATTTACCACAATTCATTTGATCAAAATTTTTCTTAAATGTCATTTGTTTAATATAATGGACACTCGCAATTTACTGAATGGTTAAGTCGCATGGCGGAGTCCAACCATCGAACCTCGTGGATAGTAATTCGGCGGTAGCGATCGTGAACCGATCGTTGAACCGTTTAGCGACAATCTGAAAGCCCACAGGCAGACCAGATTGTTTGCCCAGACCAATTGTCGCATAGGTGACTGGCAATTCGAAGACGTTGAATATTCCAGTGTAACCGCAGTTGGGCATTCGCAGAAATGTGCCGTTGTGCTTAGGTGCCACTTCTGGGAGACAGGGCAAAATTAAGATGGCGTCGTCCCGAAGGAGAGTGTCAAGCTGTGTTCTCAAATAGTAGCACCGGAAAATGGCCAACCGAAACAAGAACCAATCACGTGTCTTGGGCGAGTAGAACATGTTTTCAAGAATTATATTCAAGCAAGTAATTTTTCTAAACTTGGAACCAATAGTAAGTGCCTTGATAAGCTCAGTCCAGCCGTTGAGTTCTCCTTTTCTTTGCATCACTTCACAAGCGAGTCTGCAGTGACCGTCCATGTCCACAAATGAACACATCCACATCCAGAAACTGTCACGCAACAATGGCAAATTAGCAGTCTCACAGCAATAGCCTTCATCAGCAAGGAATGTACGAGCACTGTTGATGGCATCTACAACCTCTAGCGAGACCCTGCTTTTCAACGGGTCGTTGTCACTGGTTATAAAGTAAAACTTGCTTTTATGTAAATCGACGGGTTCATCCAACTTGAGCATAGATTTATCAAGTAAAATCTCGTTGAGAACCAATTTGAGATCAACCGGATATCGACAGATTGGTCCCAGGACAGACATTTTCTCACGTTGAGGATGGCCACAATAAGGATAGACCCCTTCCATTGGCACCACATGTGGAGAAGGCTTGTGGCCGAAAACACCACAATAAAAAGATGGAATGCGAATTGAGCCAACAAGGTCAGAGCCAAGTCCAAGCAAACTGCCTCCTGCAGAAATGAGTGCAGCTTCTCCTCCTGAGCTGCCCCCGGCAATTCGAGACAAGTCGTATGGGTTGTTGGTGCGCCCATAGAGTCGGTTGTCCGTGTCCCACCATAGCAAAAATTCGGGTGTGTTTGTAACTCCAAGAATGATTGCTCCCGAATCTTTCAAACGTTTCACCACGGAAGCATCCTCTTGCATGCGAACATTCTTCCTCGAATAAAGACCTGCGGAATTTGGTTGATCTTTGACAGCAATAGATTCTTTGATTGAGAACGGAATTCCCACAAGAGGAAGTTGAAGCACCTTGTCGGTAGTAGTGTCTGGCATCTGAAGGGCTTGCGCAATTCTTTGGTCAAGTTCTTTCGCTTCGGTGATGGCTTCCTCGAAACGATCACTCACTAAAGCGTTTATGTGCACATTCACTTCCTTGATGCGACTAATGTATGCACGGACAAGAGTTTCGCTTTTCAATTTGCCTGTCCGAATTTTCGAGGTCAGTTCAGTGGCTGATTTGAGCAAAAGTGGATCGGTCAGGGGTGGTAGACATTTTCGCTTAGGAAAATAAAGAAGACCAATTGTTTCTGAGAAGAGATCAGCTATAAAGCGAATGAATCGGATAATTATGTCAAAAGGAAAATATGCAGAGATAATAAGGAAAACAGTGATGTGCTTCCAAATGGGCTTGCTGTACACCAAACGCCAAATGTAGCTGATCATAGTGAGTAGAGTAACAATTGAGACAAGTCCAATTTGAACCAGTTGCTCATCACTGGCTAAGATATACCACTTGAATGGTTATTACTTTTCAAGCATTGATACACATGCGAAAAGAACACGTTATTGACTGACGATCAAGTTTTCGGTGAAAGTAATTTACTTTCTGAAAGGATTTGCCCAGCTACATGTTGCTAATTCATGGTCACTCTATATACTGACATGTTGACAAATGAACGTGACAATGTACAGTAACAATCAGACCAAAACCAGATAGCAGCACAAGTTTACTATAAATTACAGTTTGTAATGAAACGTTTTTACAAATGTCCAAATTGATGGCCATGTGCATTGTGCATAATCACAAAATAATTTTAAAATTTATTGAGTAATTGAAACAATAAAGCATTTATTGATGCAAATATACAGTGATATAGAATTAAATGAACCAATCAATATAATTGATGGTACAAACAAATTGATGTAAATGAGACAATGGCGATAGATGTGAAATATAGCTCTTGAGTTGTGCTACAGAGGATTGCATTGATGGAGTGAGATGTGATGAGTGGTAATGTACAGTGCGAGTGGTAACAGAAAAGACAACAAAAACAACAAAGGCAACAATTGATAAAACAAGCAAAGAGTAACAATAACAAGGACCCAGTTGCAAAGTGAAGTAGCAGCCAGGTTGGGTCTAGTCTTTGAAGAAGGAGGGACACCCGAAAGCATTTGTTTTCGGGTATATGTAGTCATCCACTAGGCGAATGTGACACTTTGGCTGGATGGGCGACTCTGAGCTCATTCCCTCGTCACCACCAGACAAGTTCCACGGCTCGTTGAACAAATTGGGTTTGGCACCGGTACCGAGTTCGAACGGATTGTGGTATGGCATGGTTGACATTCGGTTGGGTCGATGCTTCTTGCTGCGACTTGGATGCTGTGATTGCCCAGTGGCACCGTCGTTTTGATACATCGAGCCTAGTGGCTGTGATGGAGACAGCTTTATTTGGTTGTCGTCTAGTAGGGATGGATTGCGTTTTGGCTTGAGACTGTTCATTGAGTTGGTTAGTGAGGGCACTGGAGTGGTACTCGACTGGTGCATTCGTCGGTGCAAATGTTTCCTCCGCTTTCGCTTCTTTCGTTTCTTATCTTGTTTCTTGTTGTGATTATGATGTGAATGACCATTGTGTGTGCTGTTGCTCCCGGCTAGCAGTGTAGAAGGACCCGAGGACATGAGTGACTTGTGATATTGTGCGTTGATGCTGCCGTTTACAACAATTATACTATTCTCATCATTCGGTATGGTTGACTTGACATTGTCCATTTCTGAAGTGGTGCCTGATTTGGCTGAGGTAGTGGACAATTTGGTTGAAGACAAACTTTTCATATCCGAAGCATCACTGCTTAATTTAGTACTTTCTGAGGATGACATTCGAGGTTGGTCATTGGACATCATCTCGTCGGACATGTGCATGTTGTTGAAGTAATTGTTATTGCCTGGAGTGACGTTCTTTTTATTAGTGCCCGATGATGCCGCCGAGTTAGGATAGTTGAAATGCATCGAACGCGCATTCAAGTAGAACTGCGACAGCTCGTCGTCGTTGTCGAGATCGACTGATATGTCAGCTGTATTTGTGCCACTGCCACCTCCTCCTGTGTTTGCTGTTGACGATGTCACCACAGGCATTCCGTATGGATACATCGTTTTGAATAGCTTCGACGATACACCTGAAGGAGACCCTGGTGGTTGATAGTAACCTGACGATTTATTGTCGTAATATCCGTTTTTGAATTGCTGCTGGTTGAACTGGTGCAATTGGTGGTACTGCGAGTACATTTGCGAGTATGGGTTGATACGGAATCGGTTCACCATTGGCATTTCTTCCCAACAGTGCAATGCATCTGGTAGAGTAACTCCCTTGATGGCCACTTTGTGCCAGTCTGGCTTGGTGAGCACCACGTGAGACATACAACTGGGTGCAAAGACAGCGGTCACATTAGCCAATGTAGAACGAATTGCATCAGACAGTGAGCGAATGTATTGCAATCGCTCATGTTCGTTCCACATTCGGCCTCGAGTCATGCCGTCCACGTGGATTTGAAATTCATCGTACTGGTACTGCACCACAAACAAAGGGGTCTGTAGGCTTGGGTACAAGCGATAACCAAAGAAACATCGCCAGGGTTCGTTAGGAAATCGTTCAACACAGGCCTCAGGCACACGACTATTCCAGAGTCTGAAGGAGTAAAGAATTAGTTGACTCAAAGATATTTAAACAATAGATCATACTTAAATGCTCCTCGAATGCTCTCCATCGGGGAACAGTTGGCGGCAGCATCAGTGCACGGAGGTGAGTGTGACTTGCCGGGCTGTGACTGTTTTGACTTTTGCTGCTGTTTGCCATTGCCAGTGATCATCTGCTCAAGATAATCGTTCTCGAGGATCCAACCAGAGTCAGCAAGACCACGTACGTCTGCTTTTGAGCCACTCTCTCCAATGGTGCGTGCAACCCGATCTAGGTTGATCATCACTCCAGCAGCCCCGGCAGAAGATCCGGCCATGAGCACAAACTTGGCGTCGTTGAATTTGTAAACCGGAGAACGAATCAAGTCCTTGACAACCTCATCGATGATTCGAGATCCCTGGAAGGCCATTCCATTAGGTTCGGCCGAATTGCCAGACCAAATGTCCGAAGAGCAGTATGGAATAAAGACATGGTTCGCATCCCACCAGTATGGGTTGATGCTCGGTGACGAGGAAAGAATGCCGTTAACTGAATAAACCAAAAAATGATCAATTAGAAATTAAGTACGCGTAATGCATGGTTTTGGGTGTGCATGGAATAGGGACTGTGGTGATGACTACATGGATAAACAAAGGCAGACAGATCAGGGCAGACCCAGATGAGCAGTGCACTGAATGCGGTAAACATGTGAAAATAGCACTTTGACTGACAAGCCAAGATTAATGACTCATTAGCGGGTTGTAAGCCAAATGCAGAGTCAACTGTAGCAAAGAAGCAAAGCATTCGGCCGAGAGTAGTGAAGTGAGCCAAATCAATTTGTGAACGGCCAACAAAGTGATTCAATCACCATCGATTAATTAACGATTGCATCTGTACTGCTTGCCGCACACCGACCGGGTGCATACTTTTAGAGACAATTGATATAAGAAGCAACAACACGGATCAAACCGCTCTTCGAACAAAGAATCACTTGTGATGCGGCACAAGAACAGACAAACGGTCTTGTCGGCTCGGAGAAAGTGATCACAAAGCCAAGTGGAAATTTGAAAGTGAACAGAACGCTTTGTCTACATTGCCGCTCGTGGTGTGAAACTTTTCCAGTGGTAAAGCAAAGCGTCATTAGGGCCTACTTGCAATAGTAATAAATTGGAAATTACTTGATGGCATAAACACATTTGAGCAAGTGATCACCACAGATCGCGTCATGACTTGACTGGAAATGTGTTCCAAAATTTCCAGGCAGAATTGATGAAATAATCGAAATATTTCAAATTGCCTCGCCACAAGCTCCCTCAGCACATTCCACCACGGCCATCACAATTGCAAATCTATTTGTTCACTTCAATTTGTTCGCACAATGCAGCTCTAATAGATCTGTCAATGGGACACAAACAAGCAGACCGAGCCAGACCAGAGCAAAGCAAACAGAGCAATGCAATGTCTCACTTCCTGCAATGTCATCTATTAATAGAATGCTCAACCAGTCGAGCAGTCTTTCGAGTTTACAGTTGGAACACAAGTGAGCAAAGATCAAGTCGAAATGACTTGTCACCAAGCCTCATTGCAATATTATCAATTCTCACCACATCACCAACTCGATCGACATTCATTTATAACAATCACAATAGTTTCACTCAGTTGGAAGGCTCACTCCTTTGGCCAGACAGGACCCAGTTTGTTGATATAGAGCTTAATTAAATCTATTAGCAATAATCGAGTGAGATTTGGCCAAGGCTTCATTGGTGGCTTTATCAATTCCAAATAACTCAATGGCCAGTCGTTTGTCTTCATTCGAGTGAATCACTGAGAAATTACTCTAAATCCTACACAGCGAGATGATGGCAATCAATAATAATACCATGGTAGTCAATAGTCTACACTGGACATTGACTTTGGTTAGACTTGTGGAAAAATTCTGGATTTATTTAACCAGATGGAAAATTTGACTCGAAGCAAAAGAAATGTGAAAAAACTAATGTGAATGAATGACGGTGAGTTGAGTGTACTTCGTAATGATTCGATTTGCATCTCCAATCGAACCTATTACTAGGCTATTAGTGCATCAAACATCCAAACAATTGTAAAATGGCTTAAGTAGTGAAAATCGAATCTCGTGTAGATCTGTGGGCAGATATGGTGTTTACTGATTGGTGGGTTTATCAATGCTTGTGGTCCACCAGTGGTCCATTAGTGGCGCACAAACACAGATTCACAAGATAATAATTTGATTACAAGAGCAAACAAACAAATCTATTTACATTAGGCCACAGGAGGAGCCCAATTGGGACCGTAATCAGCACCGAACCGGCCACAAGAGACCAGCCAAAGCACTCCACTGATGGCACTCAATTTGAGCATTTCTTCGTCTTGTCAGTGTCACTTTGAAGAATGCCGCGCCGGGCCAGAACGCGCGCAAACAGCCAGACACAATCGTGTCCATTATTAGGGCTAATTATCATCCATTATCCACAGATCCTAATGAAGACAGACACACGCTCTCTGCCATAGCACAAGTGACACTGGACAAGTGGTGAGTTCGTTTGCTCAGCAAAGCTATGCTAGTTCAACTAAACCAAAGCGTTTGTCGGCAGTTGGCTCGGTTCGGTTGCGGCGGTACTCTGCCCACAAGACAATCTGGCCAGGCGATGACAAGCGAGACAAATTGAACTAATCGACACCGTTGGCCAGCATAACAAACGACTTTCTATTGGGGCAAGGTAGAGAGGGGTCGAGACAAAACGGCACTCAAACAAGCACACCAACAAAACATTGCTTGTTGTTACTATAGCTCAATTGAGAAGTCCCATGCCAGCGATTTTTAGTGTGTAAATCGCTTTACGGCTCTAACCCTCTACTATGCCAATCTATGTCTGGCTTTAGCGAGAAAAAAGCTTTTAAGTCTTAAGAGATAAACAAAGAATGAAGAAGCAAGAGACAACGAAATCATGCACTGACCAAATGCCTGGTATGGCAAAGTTGATTATAGCCGACAGAGCAGTGGCTAGAAGACAAAGCCAAATGAACGAGCACCACCAGCAGCAGCAGCACTGCTTAGTTGGCCACTAATTGACTTTTCTTATTCAATTCAGTTGAGTGGCCACTGGCCAGACAGAGTAGTCTCCAGTGTGCATTGGTCAGCCACTAGTGCCGTAAATCGATCCATTGTGGCGCACTGTCCATTCACAAGTGTGTTTGTGAATGTACTAATCAAACAAATAATGCTCTCCCGGGCAGAAGCAAAACAAAACAACCAAATTGACTTGACTCGCGATTAAACTAGCATTTGATGGCATTAGACACGTGACTTCCTGACGAGGTGAGTGCACCTCGAGTGGACTCAATCAAGAGTGGTCATCACCGTTTCAGATACAAGCACAGTATTGCATGATTTGCAAGTATTGTCATTAGACTGATAGGTCTGTGCGTCAGTGAGCCAGACAGCAGGATCTATGGGTGATTTGTCATTGGTTCGATGCATCTCCGATCAAATCAATTATGAATGGCAAGTTTGCAAGCAGAAGAGACCATGGCGAGGCGATAACAAACATAAACACTGCTGTCTCGGTCGGTGTGAGTGCAGTGGCATCGGCATGAGCATTGCTCATAAACCAAACAAGCCCGAAACGATGCACTTTGGGGCCGAGTGCGTCAAGCCATAAGTCAGTCAGTGTAAACAAGCCATTATTGACTGCCCTCCACCGACACAGTCGCATTCAGTGGACCAACAGTGCGGGGTTAATCATTAGGTCAAGGTAAATTACGATCGGCAGTACCATCAGTTAGGTATGCCACCAGACAGACACAATCTCGTTAGAGAAATTGCCACTCGCCCAACGAGGTGCGCGCGGTAAAGATCAAAACAAAACAATCCCACCAGACTGGAGCAGCACAAGTCAGTTGCACACAAAGGTCAGACTCGTCCGACTATGATGTAACGAGCCAGGCCAGGCCTGGCACTGTCTCGTCTGATCTAATCCATTTAGCAGTGAGACCACCTGCCTTACTGAATTAGCCACCCATTCGACACGGCACCGGAAACTACTGCAATCACACCAAAAGGCTCATCAATGATAAAGAGAGGCAAGGGGTGAGTCTAGTAAGCTACTTACAAGCTTTGTACTGCGTCCACCGAAACGAGGTCATGTACTCGCGCATCTTAGACCATCGTTGGTCACAGGTGCTCTTGCTCATGCAGTACCAGCCTCCTTCCAGGTAAATGAGCCATCGTCGTGATGAGGGCGAGTGACGAATGTAGAAGCCGGCACGAGTTCCATCGTTGCACGTGACTGTGTCGTTGGACAGCCAGCGAAGTTGCATTGCCGAGTATTGGTGAGCCAGTTGGGCCAACAGTTGCTGTTGGTGCAAATGTTGAGGGTTGTTCGGTTGGTTGTGTTGGTGCTTTTGATGGGTGATAAAAGCTCGCGATGTTGACGATTTCTTCATGCTATCGTCCACCACTGCAGAAGAATCCGACGACTCAATTGATGAGTGAGAGTCAGGTGTGAACGCGTGTGAGGCTGAGTATTCATCGTCGTTCTGCATCATCATCAAGTACGGTGGGTCTGGTCCATTGCCGGACGAAACAGCCGAATCGTCGTTGGACGTCGACCTGGATGAGCTGTCAGACTGATCAGCTAGGTGGTGGTGATAGGCAGCGGACATGGACGGAGTCTTAGTAGATGTCGACGAATGGAAAGTGTACTTGGCACATGTGGTTGAGATTATTACGCCCATGGTGAGCAACAAGAGAAGAGGTAGAATCTCCATGATGGTTGATAGACAGGTATTTGGGTTTGACGCACTGGGTCGATGGTGATGGAAGGTGCCACCGGGAGAGTCACTGGTTGGCGTACTTGAAGAGGACACCTCGTCCGAATACAACTTCGGGTCGGAGTCCAATAGACTAGAATACTGCGAATTGTGGTGATTGTGGTGATGGTGATGGTGATGACGTTGACCGAATGGGAAGCGACGATAGTGGTTGTGCCGTGACTGAGTATTAACAGGGGAGGTGCTCGAGGGGAGTAGTTGCTTGGTCTCGGGTGTCAACTCGGACACTGCACACGAGTAGTGGTGGGGACAACACTCGCCACTCGAGTCAGAAGTGGATGCGGATGATGAGCTGATTGACAACAGTGATGTAAGTGAAGAAGTTGGCAAGTGCTGGTGAAGACGGTGGTAGTGATGAATGTCACATTCGCTATCACAGGACGATCCAGACCACCGAAATGGGTTCACTGTGGTGGGAGTGGTTCTGGCAGGTCTTTGGTCCAATGGTGCGGTCTTGACTTTAGTCGATTCCGTTTTGTTTACTTGACCAAACGAGCCACAATTCAAATCACGCGAAGGGTAGTAGAAGAAGTTGTAGTAAGAGTAGGAATAATTGACCGAGCTCGAATCGGAAGAGGTCGGATTGTCGAAGTAGAATAGCGAGGAGGGGTTACTGCCTCGTCGGAATCGGTTGCGAAACTCCTGGAGCAGTCCTCGGTTGATCACTAGTCGACCACTGCTTGATGAGCTCGCTGAAGGAAGTGACAGAGTCCAATTCCGCTTGCGTTTCTTATGTTGAGTCGACTTACGTTTAATCTTGATCAGTTTGTTGCGAAGTTCGAGCCAACCTACGAATCCACCAGCAGAGGAAGTAACACCAACAGAATGTGAGCCTCGACACTTGCCATTCTCACTGTGCCTCGAGCATTCCTTCGGTAGCAGTTGTGATGCCTCGAAGTTATGTCGGTGGGGGTGGCTCGTGTTGTGGTGCTGTTTGGCGCGCAAATCACTTGGAGACGCCGTTTTGCTGTCGGTTAGTGGAGAGCCAGCTTGGGTGCAAGGGGTCGAGTTGTCCTCGAAGGGAGGGTCACTCTCACCTGATGAACGGTTCTGTGCCTCAATGTCAGAGCAACTAGACGAGAGATTGACACAGTGATGTTGTTTGTGTTGATCGTTGTAAGCGTGGTCGCATTGAGGCACAACAGTGGAGCTTGGTCGAACAAGTGAGTTGGCCACTGCGGCATCGGTCGTGCTGCCTGATGGCTTGGTGTCAGAAGTCAACTGTAATCGTGTCCAATAGGTGCAAGGTTTATTACCATTCAGAGTGGAGGTAGGGCTGGCGGTGTAGTCTTCAGTACGGTGCTCGACCCTGCCGAGGTGGTCTCCGCCATTATCCTCGACCTCTACCATGGAGAGAGGAGTGGCAAAGATCGCGGCAGTAGCACCGTCACAGTGGTAATTGCGTTCTCTCGATGATTGTATCGTCTTTCGTTGCCTCTCGTTACCGATTTGTCCGGTGGCAGTGTCGCTCGCGCTGGTCCTCGCCTGCCCCGAACAATTCTGCAGCAATCTGTTCGTTCGCATGGCTCGCTCCTCTTCTACTTCAAACGAAGAGCGGTCTCTTTGATCTCCGAACTGATGTTGCTGCTGCTGCAATCGAGGCTTTTGTGGAGGTTGCTCAAGTTGTTGAAGCCGATTATGAACTAAAGTACCTCCACAGGCAGCGACACGAGCAACATCGACAGCTGTCGAATATTGCTGCTGCAGGCCAGGCTTAGTGAAGAGGAGTCCTCGTTGCTCGACCACTTGTCGATCACTGCGAACTGTTCTATCGGCTTGTTGCTCCCTGGGCGCACACTTCCCATTACCAGCGCCATTATGGTCACTGTAATGAGGTTTCTCTTTGGCCAATTCAATTTGCTGTGGCTTTTCAAACTCTGTGCACGAATTAAGAGATGCACCAGAGAGAGGCGGTTGCTGATAACGAGATGAGCCATTGCCGCACTTGTTGTTGCGAGCGGTGATTATATCTTCTGGTGGATTGTTACTTGAGAATTCACTTAATACATCAAGGTTGCTTCTCTTTTGGTCATCCTGTGCCGACAAAGAGCAACAATGCTTAATAACGAGTGGACTGGTCAAAGTGAGTGCCGATCGAAATGATGAAGATAGAGATGTAGTAGGTGATAATGGAGGTGATGATCGACAGGAGGTGGTGTGTGCCACTGACCACGCAACACCAACCGATTCATTGATCGATGGCCGGCTGATTGGACCGAACTGGGCATGGTGGCCTGGCAAGGCATGGTAATTGAGATCGCTCTTGCTCGACATTCGGCTCTAGTTTTGCACAAGGACACAAGTGCGCAACCAACAAAACATGGCACACCACTGATCAGTGGCTCACTGCTCTATTCACTAGCCACTTGCCGTGATTGCTCCCAGTTGAGTGCAAAAGCTTGTGTGAATTGAATGAACAAATTCAATAAATCGATCCGCTTGTCTTGTCTGCCGCACCGACACACCAGAAGTGAAATTCAATTTTCAAAACATTTCGTCGCTAAACTCTCAAAATTGAATCTCTCTAAAAGGAAATATTCCGAGTTGGACCGAGTCAAAGCACAGTGACACATTCCCAGTTGGCCAGTAATGACAATAATATGCTAATTTAAATGGCGAGCATGCTGATATATTGGTCTGCCGTGTTGGTGTTGGTGGCTGGTTGGCCGGTTGGGTCGTCTTATTGGTTATTGATATATTTGCATTGCCATTAATAGATCGAGAGAAGATTGTTTGTTTGTTTGCTTGTTTGCTGGTAGATGCTGGTTTCGTCACAGCTACTCAGGCCAACACATAGATGGCTTCTTTGTTTGTTTGATTATGTCAATTGGTGTCGTCAGTCGCAAATCATACAGACACTCACCGTACACACCAAACGGACTCACTCACACCAGCAATGTCGCAAAACTGTACAGAAGACATCGAATGAGCCAATTGGTACCATTGAACAAGACTATTTATAATTGTCAAGTCAAGTCAAGTCAAGTCGTTGCATGCCCACTCGTATGTGAGCTGACCAGTCGGTAGTGGCTAGTTGATTCGATCCGGGCAAAAGTTTCTGTAAGCAAACAAAAAAATAGAAACAAAATTAATTGAGCTTGTACAGCACAGTGAAATATAGTGGGACTCATAATTTATATAATGCTGCCAGACAATGGCCAATTGGGTGGCCCGCGATAAGTCCGGTGCATTGGAAGCTGCAATAAGGCTCTAGTGCACCCAGTTCGGCACCGACCAGATGGACACTCTCCTCATCGCTATTACTAGCATCGCTCGGCCGACCTCACTAATGCCAAATTGTAAACTTTTAAATGCAAATTAATTAACGTGTTTACTATTAAATTAAAGCTAATTTCGGTAATGTGACACTACTGTGGTGATGTTAGTGCAAACTTTTCCCGCCAAACTATTTAAAGCTTGTCTGCTTACACACAGGAATGGCCACATCGATCATAAACCGCTGTAAATGATAAATGTGTTTGAGTTTGCGCTTGGTTGTGGACAAGAAGCAAAGGGAATTAGCATTTGAAAACAATTTACAATCTAAACTAAAGTTCGAGAGAAATTGATAATGACTGTACTTGCAATACTAGTGAGACTGTCAGCAGACACGAATTTACTCGGAAGGGAACAATTGAAGCGACTAAAGGAAGCATCAAAGCAAGCAAGCCAGCAAAATTCCAGTCTGCATCGCCATGCATGCGAAAATGAATTCAATCACAAACTTTCCATTAGTGAACAATTTGATGACAAGATATGTCTGAGGATGGTGGCCAAGTCGAGCGACAATGTGAGGGCACATATGAGTGCAAGTGCACACCACCGATCCGTCAAAGGTAAAGAAGAGAGGCCACGAGAAAACCAAATTTTCCATACAAATTAATTGATGCTACAATACTGTCATTGGACAATAGACAAACAATGAGGTGCTGAGGGCACAATGGAAAGACAATTCCAAACTACATTACACCAACCAACAAACAATACACCTCAACACTCGAACATACATGATATTACAAAGACTAATCTGATTGCAATCAAAGCACTACTTACTAGTCACAACATTCATGACATTCACATCACAGCAAAATTATTTAATTAATGATTTGATTAATTTGAAGAGAACCAAAATATCGAGAAGGACAAAATGAAGACAAAGTCAACAGAGAATGAAAGCCATTTGACGTGAATTGAGATAAATGTCTGTGAGCAAAGTGATTTGTTTATATAACAATCGTTAAGATGGAAAATGGACAAATGGAAAGTTACTTTGCGACAGGAAGATGATGAACAAAGCAAACAATGAAATGGGGAATCGGTGCAAGTTTTCGTTCGAGAGTCTCGAATCGAGACTGAATTGGAACAACATTTGATGCATCCAAAAGTGGATAAGTCACGAATCACTTTAGTACCTTTTATTAGAGATGAAAGCATTTGAACTAAGACACTTTCACTGATTGGAGGCACGATGGGTCGAGTTACAGCGCACAGTTGTACAATGTATCTATTTTATCAATATACGAAATTTGTATTGAGATCAAAGACAATCTTCAACAGTTTCGCTCATGACCAAATGCTTTGGAGAGATCAAAGTACTGAGAAGGAAATGCAACAACAACACGAACAGTCGAGTCAATTGCAATCGACATTTGATCGAGTGATGGAAAGATTTGCCTGTCATCGGATAAACCAACGAGCATTGCTTCCAATTTGGCTTGCTTTGTTGCCTCACAGAAGAGGCGACTTGCAAACATGTGAGTGAGTGACACTAGTGAAAGCAAACACCGCCATCACCGGCATCGACACCATACACCATCACCGACTCGATCGGTCTCAATGGCCATCTTCAAACGCGTCAACTAAACGACAAATCATCAACACCACTAAGTGATATCCCACGTATTGACTCAGATCGACTAAGTGCTCTCACCAGAGATAAAACAAATAAATAAATTAACCCAAATAAACAATGAAAGGTCTTTCACTCACGAGTTATAATATTAATAATAATTGTCATTTTATTTGCTTTCCAAATACCAACACCAACACATCAATGCGTCACGTCCGTTTGGTGGCAAAGTTCATATTGCATGCACCGAGATTGGTCTACATTTGCAAAGCTAACATAAACTTGGCCACAAGAAAGTCTAGCTTAATCATTCCCCAGAGTCAATTTCCAAATTACAATCGATTGCACTAAACCAAATTCACGGAATATTGAATTTGTTCGTGTTGGTCGTTCGACGAATAACAGATTTGCAAAATCAATATTTTCCAATATTATTAAACTCGAGTAAAGGAGCATTAAGATCGAAGTACCAAAGACTGAATTATTTAATAACTCGAGTCAATAATACACGAGAAATGTTTGCAATATTTCTTCAATAAATCCTCAAATTATTAACGCCTAAAGGTGACGAAGGAAATATCAAGAAAAAATGTACAAATATTTTAGAATTCATTTTGCCATTAAATAATTTCACGGAAACTCTTTCTCGATTTAATGTGGTTGAAAAGTTGGTCTACAGATACAGATGCATTTTGGATTGAGGAATATGGCGTAACATACTAAATGTGGATGAATGAATAAATGAATAATTGGACAAATAGATCATCGTGTACTGGTAAATGAAATGGTGGCGAGACATATGCACTCCAAGTGAATTCACATTCGAATGTGCTCATAAAAGCGCTTGATTCGAATGGTTTGCTTTGGTTGCAATGCATGGGATGATTGATTTAGCCATCGAAACACGAACATGTCCACTGTATAGCACATATGTTTGTTGATGGCTATGCCATTGGTGGTCACATTATTATGCCATCTATGATGTAATATTTGACTACAAATATGCCAGCAAACGAGTCGAGTACTAAAGAGGGTCAATCGAGCCGATCAATCGATTCGATCGGACCAGTTCCATATATCACGACTCATTTGGCGTTCTCGTGACGGTCCACATTACATGTAATTTGCAATGAATTTGTACCATCCAAATGTGTCTATTTGTCCAAACGATCAAACTCGCTCGTTGTTGCCAAATGGAAATTCAATGTTGCAATCAAGTAAAACATATTCTAAATTTAAAATCAAAAATACTTTCTAACTAAAAAATTCCACAAATATGAATTTTAAATCAAGATTTACCAAAAACGACACGACAGGAATTGACATTCTAATTAGAATTTAAATTAAATAAATATAAAAATTATTCTGTTTGCCAACTAACCAAGCTTGCCTAATGAACTTTACAATTAAAATTAATTAATTGCCATCAAAATTACTGCCTGCATGTAGTTTTCCGCTTGACTAGAAAAATCGGGCTTAAAAAATAAAATAAATACATTTTAATCGGTGTATAAAATAATGGAAAATTATGTATAATTAATTAAATTGAATCAGTTCAGGTATATCAATTAGTAATGAGCAGTGAAATGCAATGACCGAGATGTAGAACCAGTGGAAAGTGGCACGGCATAAAACATGGAGTCAATGTTTGTTTGGTAGTGCACTGCAAACCATCCATTCGACCACAAGCAAGCCACCATCGTGCAAAGTTTCTGGTGATTGGTCAGCATCACACAAGGTGGCTTGCAATAATAACACTCGTATGATCTGAAGGGCACTTGCACTACAGTGTACAGTGACCACTGAGATTGTCACATTTAAAAATGTTCTTTTGAGGCTGTCTAAACATGAAAGAAATGTCTAATGCAAATGATAAACACTGCGAGGCAAAACACAAAAGACCAAAGTAAAGACAAGGTGAATGTAAACTTGCAAGTCAACACACAATGTCGCAAGACATTTGGACAATCAGTGGCAGGCAAGCCATTTGTGGCCAACTAGGTTCTCTTGTTGGTTCGGCTTGAAATGACAGTTCACTCTCCGAAGCAAACATTTGCAAGCCATTTGGCCTTTGCTGTGACTGAAAGCCACTCAACTGTGTCATAATATGGAAGCAACTGTATTTAAAATATTATTAAAATATTAAAATTGAATTGAAATGAATAAAACAGTGCGCACCTAACCTCGATTTAAACTTTTTCATTACTGCTAATGTATTTGAGCTATAGCCTTGCACATTGACTTGTTCATTCGGAAGGCCACAAAGCCAGATATTTCAATTTGGTTTCGAGGTAGAAGTGGCCCAGAGAAAACATTGAAAAATAATAAATTGACATCTGAACGGATGAAGGCACCAAGTACAAAGCCGACAAGAACAAGAAAATGCACTCATTTCGCATGGAGACACCCTAAAAAGTCAAAATATTGTCTCAAAGAAATATAAACGAAAAGTCATTAGCGGGGCAATGAATGAAACAAGAACAAAAGTCAAGATTTTAATTAAATTTAAAAGCACTCGACTCATGCATTCTTACCTATTCGGCGATTCAGTGAGAACGATGGACGTTAGGAGACAGACACAGACGTTCACTTTAAGCAATGTATTGAAGGAATTTAATTAAATTACACAGCAAAATGTGCACTCGGCAGACAAATTAAAGGTGAGACTTGCATATAAATGCACAATGCAAAGTAGTGCACTTTAGACTATTCCGTAAATAGACCAATACTAGACATACTGTGCAGTCTGCAAGGTGCATGGATATTCGAGTGAGACGAACTGGAAGATTTCATGACAAATGTTGGCACAATATTACACACGTCAGAAAGAAATTCGTCTGACCTGATGCATCGCTAAAAAATTGAGGGCTTGATCTTATCGAAATACAAGCTCCCTATTCAAAATGTTGATCAGTTTAATTGATGTCTAGTGAGCACTTTAATATAGTATCAACAAGAATATTCGAATGCAAGTGTCATCGGTAAGTAACAGGCAAGGGTTAATGTCGACCCGTTCCGGTTGTGCACAGGACTCGGTATGAGCGAGACTCGGCGTGTGCCGGGCTAACTGTAACCTGACAGACCGATACACCGAACGACAACAACTCGGCGCGAAGCGCCAAGAACACTTTGACTGAGGCAAAGAAAGGCGACTGTGTGAGTGGAGTGAGTGTTGTACGGTGCGGACTGGAGAGACGATGCCCAAATCAATGCACATTGACTCACTCCGGACTGACTCCAGCCAAAACAGAGCAACAACCAAGCACCGACAAGGCACTGATAAGTGAGAGGACAAGCAGCAATAAGATGAGACGCTAGGAGAGCAGAAGAACCATGCACATTGCGATACATCACGTACTGACGCCCCTGGAGGTGTCTGCCCCCTCCAGGGAACGCACCAAGACGGTCAAGATCAACCGAACCATTGCGAATGGATCATTTGTCTATAAGAAGTGTACCTACAATGCCGTCACCGAATGTGCACATAGGAAATGGCTCAGCATCAATGGCAAATCTACATGTCGAGCAATTGGCCAATGCATTTGTTACAGCTATTATCGACATGTTTGCCCAATTTGGTACTTTGTAATTCACACAGAATTCGTCAAAATTAGATTTGAATATTTCCAGTGGAAGCCTCAAAGTTGTGCATGTAAAGAATCGAGCAGAGCCAATTTGAGTGCAAATTGAATGAACATTTTGCCAGAATTGGCCCAGAATGGAACTAATGCAAATAAGGCACCGAGATAAACCATATGTTGGCAGAGTAACTAATCAAATAGTTACTTGCTGCTGGTGATGTCCTTCCTGTGTTGGACCAACAGCACCAAAAGAACACTTTGTAAGGTCTCAGAAAATAGAAGCATTTAAAAGGTTTCCTGTGTGAATGAATGATCATACTAGTAGTGTAGTACTGGCACGAGGACGGAATGGAGCGAGTTTCGTTTCATTTATAATAAATTAGCCACACTCACAAGGATGCATTGAAGAAAGGCGACTTTGAAAGCAAAGGGCAACATAATAAATAACTGGTGGAGAAGTGGAGAACAAGTGTGCGCCAGTGTCCAGACATGCAAACACAAATCCGTAGGCGTTCGGCAGGAGCAATGCAGTAGTGCTTCGAACCCCTACGGCTTGCATAGGAAGTTGTGCTATCCATGTAATGCACCAAGAATTGATACACCAAACATTGAGCAATGACCCAGTGAGTGAGTTGAGTGAATACATACGCCCAGTAATTTATGGATTTTGTGCTTCAAGTCATTTCTCTTGCTCACCATTTTGCCAATCCACCCTGTGGGACGATGGTTGACCTAATAAAGATCGAGACGACCAACTCGACACAACTGAGCGGAACACTCCGAAGACGATGTTTGCACAATTTAAATTTGAACTGACAGCAAAACACACTTCCGACTTATGTTGGCCTGGTGTTCACTGGATTAGCTCGAAGACGATTTGACAGTTAACGGAGTGACCAAACACATAACTACACCACACGAGATCACACATAATATGACTAACAGCACGATTGATTGGCCCAGGTAATGGCGCCAAAAAAACATATGAATGAGCCAAACAGTGCAAGTCAAGTCAATGACAACACCACACCACACAACACAAACAAACCAGCAGATATAATTAATCACGCGGCAAACAAGAGCCAAATCAAAGTGTGTGAATGTTGTGTGTGTCAATGTGCTGCGGCAATGCTGACGGTGCTCACAATATTGAGAGCAACGACAACAACGATAGTGCTGACAATGGGTGTCTCATCTGATCATAAAGACCTGCTTGATGATTATTTGATTAAAGACAGCTCACCGCTCACTCAAAACGACGATGTCCCTCCAAACAAAGCAATACCGCCATCATAGCCACGAACACACTAGTTCAGGTTGCACAAGTGCTTTTATGATTCCACGAAAACGTAAATACAGATGAGTCACATATTCATATTCATATATTGAGAATACATTCTCGGCTTCGGTTTGGCAATAAAATAAAGGTTTAGGTAAATATGCCCCGGCAGTTATCTCGGCAAGCACTAATGAGTATCGTAATAATGAGGAGCCATCACTGAACGGCACACCTCGCCACTGCGAGTAAATATTTAAAGTATGTCGAGTCGGTGGCGATGTGTGTGCGAGTGCCCGTGGACGGGCCATGTGGCCATCCGAGCAACCAGGAAAGAATCTACCAAGTGGAGTGTATCATAAAGACAAACACGAGACAGTCGGATGGCTCATCTCGAGACACTGCGGACGCGTAGGCGTCAATGTGATCCCATGCTTGTCGGCGCTATTTGAAGATGATTCCCGAGCCCAGAACAGAGTGACACTGCCACCACTTCTAACAGCTCGCTTGCTAATAATAATCCAAATAAACCAGATTCATCATCCCTGATGACGGCCGATTGTGTCGTAAAGTACGGTGAAAGATAATAAAAGGTCGGCTTTTGGCTCTCGTTTCGCTTTACTGCAATCGTTTAAAGGCAAAGCGGCACTAATAAATTAGCCATCTAAGCGCCCCAATACAACAATACCGAACGTATCCTCGTGTATGTAATCGTAATTATAATTGCCGGGCGTCATAAAAAAATTTCAGCTTTTTGCTAGGGCGCCATATGTCACTGAACGAGGCAGACAAAGGGGATACAACACACGAACCAGGCATAAGATACAAAGTGAATGGACCGAGTGTAATTGGGCAATACAAAGGCGGACGGGGCACACCAGAATAAGAGGTTAACCCAAGTCAGCTTTGTGCTGATTCATCCACAAATTAGCGACCCACTAAATCGGACCGTAATTGGCAAGACAACCCAGAACAGTGCTGTTGTGCAAATTAAACAAAACAGACCAGGCCGACCCAGTCGGGCTTGGTACCGGTCAGGCAGCCTGTGCAGCCAACGACGCCCATAGTAATAACTAAATTGAAGTGCAATCATCACAACATTAGCAAACATATCTACCATAAATTATCGACATACATTCGAGTCATTGTAAATTACATTGCTCATATTGTCAGCTCAGCTGAGCCACTAGTACTCGCTAATCATAAACTTTCGCGCAGTACATTTCCAATCGATTTTACTAGTATAAATCTTCAAAATAATACAAGTGGAAAAATTTATAAATTACAAATTCTTAAAATTATTCTTGAACCGACAATCAATACAATACATGTGATACACCTTTTAGTGAACAAATGTGTTCATAAATTGAGAGTGAAAAGGAAAGTAACCCAAATTGAAAGTTAGATTGTGACCAAATAAATATTCAATTTGTTGCCGCTGGTGCAGATGATTTGGCCATTTAAAGCACCGAAATATTGCTACAGACACCATTTCGCCACTGGGTAGAGACCAAGTTTGATCAACTGGCAATATTGTGCAGTGATGAATGAATGTGTCAAGCAAATTGTGCTTACAAGTCGATGCAAGTGATAGAATCTAGGAAGAACTGATCAATTGAGAACAAACAACCACAAACAAGACACTTCCTCACACGGCGCAAATTGTTCTCAAATCGAGCAAATGCCAGTTTCGATGCTAGCAGCTAACTGTCATTGTAACTTCTTTTGCCAATCAAACTGCAAAGTAATTTGTCATTGCAAGTTGTCAGTAACCAATGGATCGACACAGTTTGGCCATCTCCTGCAACAACAAATGTTAATTGGATTTGGTATCGTTTGCCGTCTAATTGGTTTAGCATGTACCATCAACAGCCAAATCGCAAAACAGTTCATTTTACTTAACTTTACTTAACGAGTGACTGGCCACTGAGTCTTGCTAGTGGAGTAATGAGTAAGAAAGGCGGTGGGAGAGTGTGAACAGTGTCGAATGAACAGTTCGCAGTGCTAATTAATCAAATTCAGTGCAAATAACCTTAAAGGATTTATTATCGGCAGGCAAATTGCTGCCCTGCAAATGCTAATTAATAATTAACTAGAGGAACGAGAGTCAGTTTGTTCGGTGCAGATCAGAGATGGCCAATCAATCGACCAGTGGACCAACATTCTCATCATCCAGTTAAAAGTTTTCCACACACTGGCAAAGTGGCTCACAAATAAAGGCAAAATACTGTCCGATTAGACCAAAAGAGAACAAACAAAGGTCTCAAAGTCTAAAGTGAGCCATGAAAGTATAGAAACGAACCGATAGGAGCGAAATGATGAGGATGATCACTTTCATAACGAGCAGAGGAAAGTGAAAGAGAAACAAAACAGATCGACACACGACCGAGGAGATCGAGTTGATGAAGTACCAATGCGGCGAACATCAAACGACAGCAGCCAACACCAATGGAGATGCACAGACAAATGACCCAACTGATGCGGAGAGGTGGCATAGACTGACGGACTGTGGCTGAGTGAGTGACTGCTTGGTGAGGAGCACTTTGCTTGGTGATTACAAGAGCGATCTATGCCCGCAAATGAGTACTACTCAACTCGACTCTAATGGACTTATTAAACCGATCTGCCAATGGATTACACGATGGGCCACTTTGGTCTGCGGTAATGAGCGACCAATGTCGAGTTGAGATCTACTGATACCGAGAGAAGTGATCTCTGTGAGCTATTCAGCTTTGTACAAGCAGCTTTCTCTCAAGGTCTTCAAGGCACTTGCTCTTCGCAATTTGACCAATTGAAAGGGAGAAATAATAAAGTCCCTATTGATTCCGTATAATGTATAATTGTACAATTCGTCATTAACTTGCTCATCCTCTCAAATCTATTCAAACCTAGCTAGTCTCATTTGATTCTTTGTCGGTCTGTGTTTGAAGCCCAACTGTGAGTTCAATTGGTGAAGAATCGAAATTGCAAATTAATAGTGCTCGATTAGATTCCATTTAGATAGTGGCACTGAAAAACATTGCGAGCAAACCACCTCCGCGATAGAACGGGCCATGGTATACACTGACAGGACAAGTGAGGTAACAAACTATAAGGTAACTAACTAACTACACTTGATACAGACGAAATAGTCCGAACTGAACACTGAACTGGGAGATCAAAGCAAGCCGACAAGAATGGACCACTCTGAGAGAGCAATCAAGCACGAGTGCTTGGTACTGTGCTGGTGATCGTGGTTGCTCAATTTACTTTCTCAGTGCACGTCATTCTTGGGTCCAAGTGATGGAAAACAGACCTCTCGGCACAGTCCCAAACCGATTCATTTCTTGAAAGACAACAATCTACTAAAGCAGTCCTTTGTAAACTCGCTCACTCTACATGACCTTGTTACCTTGACCTGGTGATCGAATAGAGACAAGATCAGAGGTTATTTACTGGATGCCCAGTTAACAAGATTCACTATTTTTAGGATTGCCCACTGGCCACCACCGAAGATGACATACCTGGTGGCGTAACAAATGTGAATAAATTACTAATCCACATTAAGCAGAGGTGATAATCATAAATAAACCTGCAACAAACACTCAAACTGGTCTATTATTAGGTTGTATTTTAATATTGCCATTCCGGAATGATGATAATATCCTAGTAATTAGACCTGATTAAACGCTCGACTAATCTTCCTACAATCAATTCATTCCAATGCATTGTTCCTTGCCACAACAGTACAGAGTTAGTTCGACAAACTGACAAGGAACCATCCCTCAGTGCAATGCAATTGGAAACCTAGCATTGGTGCACCACAGAAAGACCGTAAAACTCATTAATTTGGCCTCAACTTTTGTCGGTAGATTTCCATTTTTAGTGAAATCAAACTTGATCACAAAGTTTGAAAGGTCAAATTGGAAATTTGATCGTTCGACTCAATTCAAAGTTAATTTTAATTGGATCACATTGATTCGGAGAAGTGCAACTCGGCACTGGCCAAGGCGTAATGACGACGGGCTCGAACAGTAGTCAAAGTTGGTTAATAACTCAGTGGCACTTATTAGTGCAAAGTGAACATTAATACAGCTTCATTGAATGGAGTGAACACAGTACAGACAGAGAACCAAGCAATGGGAGGCATTTGCATTGCGGCGAACATGAAAGTGATTCGCGATCGAGTGGCAATTGCCGTTGGTCTGAGCTCAGTCAATCAGTGTTGGGTGCATTGGCACAATGCTGCACAGCTAACCGTTCCAAGAATCCTCACGAGCACAATCTGTTCATTCAATGACTCTCGCTCAATCATCAACCTGGTGAAAAGGCAATATGAACAACTGGATATTAACTGCAAAAATGGAAAACACTTCTTCAGGTCTAGAACCTTTTTTTGTTTGGCTCTTCACTTTTAGGTCAGAGGTCAAGACGTTCTACGGTGGAGTAATTTTCCCACAGACCCAGTGCCTAGTAAGTACAGGTAAAAGGTCAAAGCAAAGTGAGAGAGTGCGGTTACACGTTGACACTTGATCCATCTCGATGGAGCTTGCACAATCGGTCATCTGGCTGGGACAAATTGAGTGGACATATGTATGCAACCTCTGACCTAACCTCTGGCCAAGTGCTAACTATACGCGTGCGCACCTTTCCACAGAGGTCCATGGTGGCGAAGATCAAAGAGCCACTTGCCGCTACTCACATCAAGTCACTGCTCGTATGTGAACAGAGTTTCTCAATTAAGAGCTCGCGCGCGCCAGCAAAGAAAGGCGCTCTGCACAGTACACAGTGCACACCTGGGTGCGTACCTGCCGCTGTCAGATCGAGTTAATCAAGTTTCAAAGAGACCGCCACTGCCACACACCAAAGCACACCGCCACGGCCTGAGACAATCGAACAATTTGCCAATTCACACCAATGCTAACTTAATAAGCTTTACGTCACTGACCATTAGTGGGTGTGTGAATGTACCACAGACACTAGCGCCGTGCAAGTTGCAACCAACTACACCAGCCGACTATATTCACCACTTACCCAACAGGTACCGGACGTGAATGTTTGCGAAACACTGTGTCATCAATTAATCGACTTCCGAGAAGATCATCATCGGAATTGCGCGTTCCTACAATCATTTACTTTGGTGTTCGATTGCTTGACTGCTTCTGTGTCGGCTAGTAGGACAGAAACAACAAGGCGAAATGTCTATCACCCATGAGATGGTGAATGTGTTGCTCGATGGTTGTGGTGCACATTTGGTGCACTAATTCGGCTTCTATCGTTCTGCTGGTTATCATTCGGCTTCACTCGAGGTACAGAGCGCGGTCTACTTTGATGTGGTTTGCTCTCTCGGTGTGTCGATTTGGATGGGTGGATTGGCGCTTAGTGCAGTGGGGCCCATTTGCCACCAGCAACATGTTACGTGGTGGTGGCAAATGTGACGAGTGCTCAATCGCGCCTCACAATCGTGAATCGGTCCGTAACCGTTATGAGCCGTGATGAATGTGATGTCAAACTCGATTTGCACTAAATCAGGTGCACTTGCCATAGACCATAAGTGACACTTGCTTGATTGACTGCTTTGTGACACAAGTGGCAACTTGATTCGGTTTATGTCAAGTCAGTGACAATACTGGAGAGAGTGTGCAGTGTACACATGTGCCAGAGCACAGAGAAACAACAATTGTCGCGTGCTAAGCCGTCTGACCCAAACAGACAAAGCAGTCGGACTCAAGTCGGCACAAACGTGTGAAGCAGTAAGCGGTACGCAACTTTGCCTCGATGCCTTGATGATTGATGCCTGATTAGTGGTGAACTGATGATATCCATGATGATGACGTGATCACTGCTCAATGCTAAAGCTTCATTTACCATCAAAACAAGACAACCAGAGGATGGCAAACTAACAACCACAGCAACAACAATGACAAACAATCTAACAAGACAAAGACATTACAATCGAAATGCATAAAGTTTATGCCATAAATGCGAGTTCGGCACAGGCCGCCAGTCAGTGTAAATGTCAGACAGAATAGAAACTAAAAAGTATATAATAACAGAATGCAACACAAGAGAATCAATTGCGCCAATGTGATCACGCCGACAAAGTGACCAACCGAGTATGTGAGTCAAAGCTCATTCGCCGACACACAACACAACACAACACACCGAATGTGCTCAATTTGAGTTAGGCACACGGCGCACATTCTTATTTGAGCATTGCTCAGCTCATTCATAATGATCAATGCCACTCCAATAACACAACAAATCAATTCACCAGAATAATTTTGGTGGCCCCAGATTGGTTACATCTCACTGAGACCGTGAGAATGAAGATACAGTTGGGTTGTTCTGATAAAAGTCTTATAAAAATAAGTCGAGTTGCAATTGAAATTTACAATTCTAACTAGGTTAACAATTCATTCGTTATATTCTTTAAAATGTTTAAGTTTAACTTGAATAGTCAAACAATAAATTGACTTGATCAAATCTTTCCCGAATCACAAATATCCGCGATCAATGACATTGTTGTCACAATGTGATCTAATTTGTTTGTAATTAGCGTGTAATTTATAATTATGTTCCGTTTCCTTTGATAACGCTTGTTTTGTCAAAGTCGCAGTGTACAATATTTATGCATGATAACATTTGCACAATGTTATACTTGATGTGACTCGAGTTGCAATTGAGTTATTGAATTGAATGATTCTTACACTTCTATCGATAACCCTGTTTATTCGAATGACCTCAAAGTATTACAATGTTGCAAGCAAGGAGAGAATGGCCCAGTTGGCCCATTCCCGCCTCAAGTTATCTTCCAATTCGTTTGCCACATTGCTCATCGGAATGGTGTTTGGCTTTACCCTGACTTATCTGTATTGGTGTGCCCACCAAGTTTGGACTAACTTTAGCTTTGTGTCAACTAATGGACAATTGATGGCCAGACACGCAGATCCTCACTCGCACAACGATATTGAACAACTTGATGAACTGGTGCAACCAAATGTGTCACTGCATAGCAACGAAGAACTGTTTCACGCCAACCAAGACTTAGTGGCTCGAAAGTTAGCCAATGACATTCGTGTTTTGTGCTGGGTGATGACCAACCCAGAAAACCACGAGAAAAAGGCAATCCATGTGCAGAATACATGGGGCAAACGGTGCAATGTGTTGTTGTTTGTTAGCTCGGACGCTCCTGGTTCCAAAACCAACAGTTCCGTTTTGCGAAATGTGCTTTCTTTTCATATTCGCGAAGGCAGAAATAGACTATGGGCCAAAACCATTGCGGGCTTCAACTACTCATACTATCACCATCTGAGTGATGCGGACTGGTTCATGAAGGCAGATGACGACACTTTTGTAGTTGTAGAGAATTTGCGCTTCTTTCTCTCTACTCAGAAGCCATCTGAACCAATTTACTTCGGATGTCGATTTAAGCCATATGTCAAACAAGGCTATATGAGTGGCGGAGCTGGATACATTCTGAGCAAAGCCGCACTAAAACTGTTGGTCGAGAAAGGACTCAATCCTCCACTTGAACAAGCACGAGTCTGTTACAATTCCGATAGCGGAGGAGCTGAAGATGTTAACATGGGACAATGTTTAGAGAAGGTTGGGGTGCGAGCAGGTGATTCAAGGGATTCACACGGAAGAGGTCGCTTCTTCCCATTCATTCCCCAGCACCATGTTGTCCCGGGCCACGTTGACCCCAACTTTTGGTTCTGGAAGTATATCTACTATCCCTCGGAACAAGGTCTCAACTGTTGCAGTGACACGGCTATCTCGTTCCATTACGTCAGTGCCAACTTGATGTATGCCTTAGAGTATTTGATCTATCACCTCAGACCGTACGGCATCGCAACATACATCAGACCTGAGGATAAGGTTGATCGGACCTCGACACAGAGAAGGAAGGCAGTGGCTGTTCGTTGGAAGAAAATATTGCTTAGCAAATTAAATGCTACTTTGGCAGACTAACCACAAAACAGTACGATAAAACATCGATCCACTGTAAATCATGTCGGAATGATGTTATTAATAACTGCTCGATTGAACTCAATAATAATGATTGCCAATTGAGTCAACCCTTTCAACCCAAAGAGAAGAAATTAAGAAAGTGAGCCAGTGCACTAATTGCATAGCAATAGAATCGAGTGCAGGCATAATATCGATGTAATATTCTCGCCAAATGACAAAGTGTAACAAATTGGCATTAATAAATCTAAGCAGCACTTCTCGGCCATTGCATTACATTACACAAGTTGCACAAGTGGCTTGCACTTGTTCAGGTCATCTCACTCGACTGCAATCAGCCTTGAATTGGACCAGCAAGTGTAGTATGAACCATACCAGGGCTATAATCAAATGACGCCCGAGACATTTATATAGATTCATTGTGTCGCTGCAGTAATGTATTGCACTGGTTAATGCATTGGCTAATGTGCACTGCTGCCATTTGCCACCATAAAGTGAGATTGCCCTTTAAGGTTTTCTTAAATTGGGCGTCACTTTATTGCGATTACCGATTATTTGATGGTGCTAATGTTTGTTGTGTTTGCGGCGATGGTTGTCCCGGTGGTCTTGGCCGCACACAAATTATCTTCTTGCCATTATCCTGATTATACTTCACTCAATCAATCAGTAAAAGTGCATTCATATACATTCATTTCACCAGTAACTGGTATCACTGGCCAATGCATAACCTGTGCTGATATTGATATTATCATTGAGATCATTCTTGTAAGCCTTTTATAAAACATCGTAAAACTTAATTGACTGTAATGTACGGGTAGAACAACTACACCAATGTAACACCATTAATTATCTGCTTCAAAAACAATCAATTCAACAACAGAATAGTCAATTGGCCGTTGTTTATGACAACATTGTTGATGAAATACAGTTCAACATTTTCAATAAATCTTCGATTAACATACAATCTTATCTAAGGTGCTCATTTTATATTTGCAACCGAACACAAATGTTTCTTCACATTCCAATAATTCATTAAAAGATATATTATTTATTTAATATTTTAATCTATCATAATAAACTAGATCGGAAATTTTAAATTCCGTTGTATATTGATTTAATAATGTCAACTTTCTTGTGGAAAACATTTTTCATGATTGAAATAATTTTCACACATTATCGATCAACTTTAATGATGATATAGTCGAAACATAAAAAGTGTTCTTGTGTGATTGGTTATTTTCCAAATTAAACATGGAAATATCGATTATCAATTATTATTTTCTTTGAATGACATTTTAAAATATCTACTTAGTTAGTTTGAGAGCAAAAATATATTTGCAAAAATGATTAGTTTGCCTTATCGGGGCAGTAAAGAAATGGTGACAAAAGCAGCCACAGTTAGTAACAATTGGCAATGAGACTTAAAATGTGTGTCACACAAGCAGATGAAATGTATCAAGTGTGGTGGTTCGATCTTTGAGCAAATAATGAACTGCACAAATGAGCGAGCAATAAAGATTCACTCAACGAATTGAGCCGAGCCAGTGAGCACTTTATGAACTGTTCGGCTCGCTCGCCGAGAATCAATAAAGTCGCGTGCAGTGCGCGGCGGTTGCAAACGGTCACAACGCGACAAATTGTCTCCCGAAGCAATAAAAGTAAATTAGCGAAATGTTACTGCTGTATGGAATGAAATTAAGCACTGAGCAGTGCGGCACTACTGCATAGCACACAATGCACATTTGAGAGGGACTTTAGTCCAAATTAAGAGAAGACGCACCTGTGCTACAAAGCCATTTGCCGACACAGAATCAATCACAGCTAAAAGCCTTTTGGTGTGACAAATTGACATTTGTCTTGCTTGCTTTGCCTTGCTTGATGCCTTGCTCGAACTCGGACCGCTGTGGTGAGATAAGCACAAGATTGAGCAAGATATTTTGTGTGTGTGTGTGTGTGTGTTCGTGGTCATCCTCACGGCCATCCTCTAGCCTCGAACTTGTCTCCGAGATTGGTTGGTCTCTTCTTTGCGGTTGTCGCACGAGTCTGTCCAGGTGTTATCTTCAAAGTGACCGCTTGCTATGATCTGTCCGCGTGAAATCGAGTCAGATGTCAATCAAGTAGATTCGATCATTCACTTGACAGTGGCAGCAAGCCACCAACAGAGACAGACTAATTATCGTTTTCTAATGAGACCAAAGACTTGCACTTTTGTCTTTTCCGATCGAGCAAATGCAGTAGTGAGTTAGGCTTGAGTAGAGTTGAGAAAGTGAGGTAGAGTAGAAAGCATTGGGCTTATCTCATCAGAATGTAATTAGACCCGCCTGGGAAAGAACGAGAAAGAAAGAGCAGTTTAGTTTGTGTGCAACTGTGAGTCGCGACAGTTTGCCTTTTGTGACTCTTCATGGTCGGCTAATGAACGCGAGAAGAGGGACACACAGGAAAGTTACATTAGAGACGGAAAGGTTGGCGCCGGGCTCAAGATGAAAACTGTCAATCAAGCAAAAGACAAAGTGGACAGAAAGATTCGATTGCGCACTTTAGTGGTCAAATGTGAGAAAAAATGATAATAATTTGTTTTAGTAGATTAGTCACATGAATTTTCTTTGATTTACAATGTAAATAAACCTTTGAAACATTTGAATGTGAGTTTGAAATAGCACCAAAGCAATTTGGGTCTAATTGAGGCGGCTTTCGTTTTATTACAAGGCACCAAGGGTACTAATTATTAGCCTAATGATAGCAGCTCGCCCAGTTATGACTTAATTAGTGTGCCCACTGCCCACTGGACACACTTGCAAGTTGCAACAAAACAAACAGTTCAATTTGTTTGTTTGCACTAGACGGAGAGGTAGTGCACTCAAGGTTACAAGTGCACCAATCAACACAAGCAAGAACAAAGCAAGCCGAAAGTCGGGCGCACGAGCCAAAACTGAGCGGTACCTCTTTACCTCTGTCGGGTTTGATTGTTCAATGGGAACAGTGTGCAAGGTGGCTTGCTCGGCCAAGCAAAACACACCAATACTACTCGGAAAAGACCGCGCGCGGCTTCGTCGGCAAACATCATAGTGGAAGCGAACATCACTTTGGTCGGACCATTTCGACACACCAGACCAGAGCTGAACAAACACGTACCCACTTGGTGGACCAGTGACCGACAGGACGGAGCATCGATTCGATTGTGCACTTTGTGAGCAATTAAACTCGATCGATTCACAGGAACAGTAATGGTAATAATAATAATAATGGTAACAAGTTAATCGATTTTCTCATTGTAATTTTGTAAGAGCGATAAAGAAAATTCTGTCCGTCCTTCGATTCTTATTCCGTTCGGACTAAATCAAACACAATTTGTGCGCGTTCGAGTCAAACCATTGACCGGTCCATTCGAATTGGCCGTATTGCTCGACTCGCGCTAATTGCCCACTGAATGTGACTTTCCTTTAGAGGCCGAGAGAATGAGACAATAAAGCAAAGAAGAGGAGTAAAAACGATAACAAACAAAACGCCACTGGACATTACTAGAATTGCATCACACAAGCGGAAATAATTACGACGGCAAACTACAAAAGAGGAGCGAACATGTTTCCGGTTAGGTTCGGTTGTGCACCGAATCGAGTCAGTCAACAATCAATGCTCAATCACTGCTCATTCTCACTCATTCACTAGACCACCAATTTTGGCAAGTCCGCCACGTCGGCGGCCACTTAGAAGTAGAAGAAAGTAAGAAAATAGTTCCGAAAGAAAGATAAATAAAGGGACAAAAGACAACTGGCACGAACTGACAAATTGAATTGCAATTAGAAACAATTAGCCTGCTCATTGGCCACTAGTGAGCCCGGACGAGATAAATCGTAAATAAACAAACAGAATGGGAATATAGACAAAATGTTGCAATTAGGATTGAGACGGGTCATGACTGATCAAGCTGATCGATTCGTTAGTGGCAAGTAATGTCCTAGAGCGTCCTTCACAGAACAAAATTCTATAAAATACAGCGTTTACAACTAATTTAAATCGATTCGACAAAAAAATCAAACTCACCTAAGCGTCAATTTGTTTGCATTGAGTGTTTGTGTCTGTGTGTGCAATGAGCGGACTAAAAGCATTGAATTTTCCAAACAGTTAAACAATTGGTCCAGATCGCGCCGGTCACTATATGAATTCTGTGAATGGTTTGTTCAGTGCACCCACACACACACACAATGTACACCATGGTACAAGCAAAACTAGCAGAAGTAATTTGATTTCACTTGGGTTCAACATTATGCCAACAATGTAATAATTTCATTATTGACACAGTGCGGATCTTCAATTATTTAATTGTTTTAGTAATCCAATAAAATAAATTAAATGCAAGTTATCTTATGCAAATCGAAATTGTAAAACAAATAACAAATCTAGCGAATGCAAATTGAATTATTAAATCAATGTTTGTCAGTGTTGGCTTTACCTTTGCAATTGCGCAGGGCCGCTGCTATGAAGAGTGTCAATTAGCTCGATGTGGTGTTAGCTTGCCTGCACTTGTATCAATGATTATTCGATGAAAATAATGACACAGGGCCAAAGTGACTTATCTCCGATGATGACCATCTTAGTGGTCATAATTGCCTTCATGATCATCATAATGATGGCCATCAGCCGCGAGTTAACGAACATTACCAAATGCTAGAGCTCGATGCTAATCAAATTTTGGTTGCTTCACTGCCTGTGTGAGTGAGTGTGGCAACCGAGCGAGGAACAATCACTCGGACACGACAGTGCCGATGATCGGTCGGCAAAGATCAAACAGATTGCACACAGTGCGCGGAGTGATCTTCACACGTACAGGATTCACCCAGCCAGACAATCAAAGGCACCGACCGACCTAAGTAGAAGAGGAAGGAATCGAAACGCGTAACGAACAACCAACAAACTGACACTCACTACAAAGGTGCCTCGTTAGCCGGCAAAGAGCTACAATTGGACTAAGTTACACAATCACCGAACAATGCACTCAAGACCATTCCTGGAAGATAAGCAGCCGAGATTAAGTGTACACAATTTGGAGGGTGAGTCGATTCGTAGAATAGAAAAATCACTCAGCAGTGCTCGCCCGATAAATGCATTCTTTCGAAAATAAGCTAAGATGCTCCAGAAAATCATAGTTTCTCGAATGAAAACGGCAAACTGAATTTTAGAATCTATTAGATCAACATGACTCAATATGTGAATGATGTTTCCAGACGTGGCTTACTCAAGGTTTTAAAAGTTTATATCAATTCCTAACAATTTAGGTTTAATTAAAATTGATTTGGTTTATAAATACAAGACATGACTAAGTAATGCAAACAAAAAATATTAAAACTTATGAAAACAATCTTAAATTCATAAGTTTTATCGAAAGCTATAATTAAACTAATTCGAGTATAAAAATTGATAAATATAAGATTACACAAGTTGTTCAATTTTGAGTATAACAATTGTAATACAATGTGCTCGAAAATGACATTCTTCCAACGGTTGTGTTTGTGGAGAACTACTGAGGATCAAGTTGTAGTTTGCCATTGACAAAGACAACATTATCGGTCGAGTGGCAATGTCCTTATCCTCCTCCCCTCAACCGTGCATCACAGTCTGGTGTAATAACAAACAAAGAGACCCTTGATGACCGCAAAGTGTCTCAAGCATCTCTGTGTCGATGCACTTAAATCGACAGTGAGCGCTTCTCTTCGCACACTTCACACACCAACGAATTCAAGGACAAAGCACCTTTTTGGTGATGGTCGAACCATTTCGGTGGTCGGAACGCTGCCAACGGACTCAAAGTAACAAAGAAATCCTTTATCGGTCTCGGATAGCTTTGTCTCCCTGTCGGTGTATTCTTTCTTTCCTTACAAAGCAAACCATACTCTCAATCGCCTCAAATCGGTCTCATGTGATCGATATTAGATTTCTCCGTCTCTCACGAGTTAATGATGATCATGATGTGACTGAAATAAATCTGGTGACCATCGAATCCGTGAGCGGCACTTGTCACACAAACACGAGATATGCGCGATATCGTGCAGTTGGTAAATAAACAAATAAATCAAAAAGATACTAAGTATTTGATACGTAAACATTTGCAGTGACCTAGTTGGAGACATTTGCTGACATAGAGATAGGCGCAATCGGACATATGGCTGCCGTAATGCATTAATGCAATGGACAATGTCAATTTGGCAATTGCACAGTTAAACCAGGCTTAACTAGCATATCACACATGCACACGCCATCTGTGTATTAATAATTAAATTGTTATACTTAATTATTGTTTTCAATATCATGTTCATAATTTTCAAATATGCATAATTGCAAATATAGAACTCATTGGTCCATTCATTCTTCCATAATAATTAATTTATCACATACAGTTAATTTGTCAAATATATATTCTAGAACATACTTTAATTTTACAACTACTTTTGGATGTTTAAATTGGCCATCAAACGTCTCCATACGATTGCCAATTACCAAATAGCTTTATCTAAATAGCATCCCTCTATGGATCGACAATAACATCATAAAGAGTGAATCATTGTTATTGTATGGGTTGTTGTGGCACCAAAGAAAAGAAGAAAACGGATCGAGACAAGGGCGCCAAGTTTGACCGATCTGAGAAAGAGCTAAAAGATGGAAGATCAAGTCGAAAGAGCAAAGTAGATAACAAAAGGACGAATGAGAGAAGCAAGCGAAGTGTACAGTCAGAAAAACGGCCAAGCCAATCAAGTGAAAGGATTTCAAGTCAACAATCGAATTTGTCCTATGATTCAACAAGCATCGATTCTCGGACATCAAGTAGAGTTGCTTCTACAATGACTAATAAATCAAGGAAATCCACTAGCAAAGTCACTTCTAGGAGGTGTAGTAATAAAATATCGAGTGGGCCCCGAAAAAGATCATGTCAAGGCGCAGCAATTGGATCACGTGCACTCAGCAAGAGAAGATCATCGTTGTTGTTGCATTCCTCTTCCATTATTTCGAAGTCCTCTACCGAAAGCAGAAGTCGACGGTCTTCGGTTAGTCGAAGAAAATCACTTCAATTAAAAAACGCACAAATGGATGCTACTGGAACAGAAATTGACGCCATTCAATCGTCGGCCAAAACTACAAATGGTATACAAGTGGTACAAGAACATATTAAATCAGATAAGTATCGATCACCATTGAGACGATCTTCAATAATGAATTGTCAAATGGCACGAAGCACCAATTCTATTGATCCGAACAAAGTCAAACAAATACATGAGATGATCGTGAAGAAAGAGTCATGCAAGCCCATTCCTCCGTGTTCCACTCTGAACCAGTGGTTTTCCAACTTGCAAAATAAAGTAAAAATGAAAGAGGACCAAATGAAACAAGAAAAAAAAGTACCACAGTTGTGTCCCAAATCACATGGACCGTACACTCGATTTGTGCCAAGTGGAGTGACCGTTTCCATTCACCAGGCGAATCATCGATTCCATCGCACTTTGCCAGAAAATTTCAAGCCACCCCAATGGATTCCGGTCACCGATCAAGAGTTTAAAGATAATGAAAGCGGTCTGTTGCTGAGTGAAGAGTCAATAGAGACGTCCGAAGAATTACACAAAATCGATTAACCATGCAGAAAGAAAACAAGTTAAGACCTACTCGAGAATAGAACCAATTAATCAATTACATCCATACACAAAGATTACCATAGATTTATTTTAACATTCTTACAAATGTCAATTACGATCCCAGATGTGATTATACTTTATACAATAAACATGCTATGTTCAATCTGTTTCTTTTGCTCAGATTCTTGATGATTGAGTCCTATATTTTGTTCAATTTCTTCTTCAACATGTATAGTTTCTGTGAACAAGCCTTTCTCATTTGAAACTCTTCAGGATTCTGTTCTCTCAGCCTAGCCAAATATCTTTTTTGTGATAGCGATTTGTTTCGTCTAAACTCTTCGGGATCTTCTGTCATCTTTTTTTGACGGTATTTTTTATTTCGTTCACGAATTTGTTGTTGATGAACCGTTAAGTCCATTTCTTTCCTTTCAATCTGGTATTGCTGAATGCCTTCATGTAAATTGGAACCGATTTCATAACTCATTTGAATGGATTGACTCACAGACAAAATTTCTCCATCGTTTCTTGTAAATAATTTAGTGCCCATAGGTTTATATTGATACTTCCCCAAGGAACTTCTTAAGAATAGTGATTCACTTGACCTAACTCCAGTTTGCATTTCATTCTCGAAAAATCTAGGTTCTTGTTGTTTAGCTGCAAATCGAGATGATTTCTTAATGGAATTTGGATCAAATGATTCACACGAATTAACCGGATACTCTTCCACAAAATTTGTCTTAAGGTTATTGCCAATCTGTTCCTAAAATTTATAAAAATTAATATTCATAAAAGTATTATTAACCAAATTAAACCTTACATTCTCCCTGTGGTTTTTATTAATGTAGTTCACCAAAGGACATATAGTCTCAAATTTAATAATATCCATGTGAAATTCTCGTTCCAATATTTGAGCTGCCTGTAATCGATTTTCGGTGGATCCATTCCCGAGTAAAGAAATTATGCGATTGAAATGTTTATTCAAGTTTTCATTTTCTTTCTTCACTTTCTCATTTTGATTACACAAATTGCCTTCATAATTGGCGGTAGAATTGTTGGGATGCATTTGTTGCTTTTTGGTAGAGCATTTAAAAGTAGAGCATAAAAATGTCAAAATTGAACTCAAAACAAACGCAAAACGTTCTTGACACCATAAATGTTTTGACTCCACTATGCCACACTGTGGAGTGAAGTGGAACTGCCACCTGAGTCACTGAGTCACTCTGAGTGCAAAGAACAACAAAATAAACCACTACTACAGCAGCAAGTTTAGTTGAATAGAGTAAATTCACAAATGAGATAACAAAAAAGCGTTTAATTTTTATTTTGCTTCAAGAGTATTTCAAAGATTAAATTTCAAGAGTTAATTACAAGACATGTGACAACTTTTAAACATAAACAAAACAAATGTTATAAAATGAATGGGAAGCAAGAATATTTGCTGTAAATTTTTCTTTACTCTAGTCTATAGAAAACTAAACGTCCAAATAATCAAAGTTCAAAGTGCAATGATTGTTTGTTGCTCCTATATTTTGTTCAATGGTGTGTTTCGCTTGACGAAGCCATCGAAATCGAATCTTGCACCCAGAAACATCTCCATTCTTGATACAAAATTGAATCGACTCGATTTGATCAGTATACTTCTTCAAGCAATTCATCGCAGTTTGCTGACACGAATCGCAAAAGATTTTAAGCTCCTGTGGCTCCGAAGTGAACCATTCTGGCGAAGCACGTATCGAAATTCGATCGGCGTTCGGGAATGCTGTCTCAATGGCAAGTAATTTATGAGGGTCAGCCACAATACGAAATTGTACATTAATGACAGACTCAAGTCGAGGCAAAGTTTCGTCTTCTTCGGTTATCTGTAGTTCTGGGTCGTAGTAAGGTCCAAAAGAAATTATCAATTTTTTAAGAAATTGTAATTTCACTAATAAGCCCAAAACAGAAGCAATTGATGAGACTTCTAAAAAATCAATGTCCAAGAAAGTGATTGAGTGCCAATTTGTGCAAATCAATTCGAGGTGATCATAGTAAGTGACAAGCATGCTAACGTGAGTTAGATTGTTCATTTTAGTAGAGAAACAAAAGTCGCTGAAAGCGTCCACTTGGTCAACATCGGCAGCACGAAATCCTAGTTGTTTCAGATTTGACACTGACGAGTTATCTTTTGGCGTGTAGCCATTAAGCAAATCAATAAAAGCAGGTAAGTCACAAACGTAGAAACAATCGGCAAACAATTCTTCAAGAGGAGCATTTCGCAGCAAAGGAGTCAACTGTGTCATTTGGCTGAATCGCAAATTTGTGGATAAGTGGCGAAGAGAAGTCAATCGAACCATAGCAGCGCAAAGTTGGGACCACATGAATTGACTCTCATAAATATTAATTAACTTCAGACTTCTCAGATTTGGCCAATTTGAAATTAATCTAGCCAGATAATAATTAGTCCAGGAATTGTTGCTTAAAATGGATAGTTTCAGAATGTTCGGCAATCGACGACCGAGAACCTCGATACTTTGGTAGTTGCACAGCCAGTTGTACTTGAGAGTGATCAAATGTTGACACTGAATGTGGAAC
This sequence comes from Rhizoglyphus robini, assembly GCA_023373905.1. Taxonomy (NCBI): domain Eukaryota; kingdom Metazoa; phylum Arthropoda; class Arachnida; order Sarcoptiformes; family Acaridae; genus Rhizoglyphus; species Rhizoglyphus robini. Next base: position 1,623,645 of record JAKIJQ010000001.1, on the reverse strand, counting down.
TCTTTCGGATAAAATTCCTCGTGGTACTCGAACTTTAGAATAAAATCAAATTCAGCACCAATCCCGTAAAAATCCAATATATCCAGATTGTTCAAACTGTGAAATCGGCTATCACCAAAAAGACGGAGCTCTTTCTTTCGATGACAAACTACTTCATGGATGTAATGCAGTCGTTTACAAACTTGCCCACTTCGGAACAGATCCAGGATGGACAGCTTGTCCAGGATAATAATCAGACACGGCTCGGGTAGAAGGAGGAAGTTCACCATTTTCGAGTTTTTCGGAGTTTGCAAGTACACTGTCAAGTGCAAGCGATGAATAAAACGTGGTGCACAAAGTCGTTTTGTGAAAAGCCATTTTGAGCGTATTCTGTGGCTATCACAGACGATATCTTATCATAGTATATTGAGGAACAGCATGTCCCCGATCTACTTATCTCGAACTGATAATTATAATCGATCAATGCACATTACATTTGTGTAATCGTCACAGATCTCTCGTACCAAACGAGGGAATTAATTAAATTGAATTCAAAAAAGTTTCTTCTGAATACGTAACAAAATACATACCATGGTATTCGTTTATTCAAAGATGTGGTGACATAGCTGCAGTGGCAAATTTTGCACGCAAATTCAATTGGTTGAACTAATTTCAATTTGAAACGAAATTCTATTTCGAAACCAATTGACATCCGCCGCTGACACAAAACATTCACAGCCAACCAAAACTATAAATAACTAAGTTTTCTTTGATGGTTTGTGCTATGGACAAGCCTATCGGGAACATACGAAATTCTTTTTTTATAAGTTCAGATGGTCTAATGAATTGTTTTCCTTGTGACCGATAGTAGTAAGTACTGACATCTTTTTTGGTTTAATCATGAAACAATATTGCCCTTTCAGTGATCTCTACTTCGTTCCAATCGTTTATGAGCAATTTCCTCTTTTTGATGGCGAAAAAAGTACCACCCAAGTCAAAATCCAAGTCAAAGTCGAAATCAAATTCAAAATCGAAGGACAAAGCGCTCACTCGTTATTATGTTGTGCCGTCAGAACATTTCAAGACCAAAGAAGATGTGATCAAGGCATTTGGCTATACGATGGCGAAACAGTTGGACAAAGGCGGCTTCGGTACCATCTTCATCGCCAACGATAATCGCAAAAAGATTAATGTTGCATGCAAGTGGATGGATCTTGGTAAGTCCTGGTTCCCTGGAATCATATTTCTAATTGTTTGCATGTAAGGCACTGCAACGAACGATCCTCGAATGTTGGACACACGTAATGAATTGGTAATTCTGGAGCAAGTTCGCCATCCGTACGTCATCAGAGTGCACTGTCACTTCATTGTTCAAGCGGAAGGCACCAACAACATGTACATCTTTATGGAACTGGCCAGCGGTGGCAATCTCTACAAGTTTCTGCAGAAGCAAGGCCTGCCCAATGAGACTCTTTGCAAGAAGTACTATGCCCAGATACTGTGCGGCATTAACCACATGCATAGCTATGGAATTGCCCACCGTGACATCAAACTGCAAAATGTATTACTGGTCGAGGACAAACGGTCCATAAGTGGCGACTACCTTATGCGAGTGTCCGATTTTGGCTTGAGCACTATTGTGAAGAAGAACAGCTCTGGTGGCATTCAACTGAACAAGACAATCTGTGGTACTCCACTCTTTATGGCGCCAGAATTGTTGGACAAGAAAAAGTATGATGCATTCCAGGTGGACATTTGGGCATTGGGTATCACATTGTACATCATGCTGTCAATGGAGATGCCTTTCGAGTTTAGGAACAGAAGCATGTCAGACGTGTGTAAAGACATGAAGGCGTGCAAGTGGGAATGGTCCGACAGGATGAAGGATGAACCTTCTCGTGCCCTTGACAACTTTATGAAGGCCATGCTACAGCCTGACCCGAACAAACGCATCAGACTGGCAGATGCAATCTTATGCGATTGGATCCGAAGTGACTATCAAGCCGCTCATGCCTTGTCTGACCGACTCAAAGTAGAGGAATGTAATAAAAAGTGATTATTACACATTTATGCTGTCTACTTTATATTTGAACATTTTTTACATGGATATCCATTATTTAATCAAATGTGGATTGGATTGAATGAGAATGTAATTTGGAATTAATGTTATTTAAGAACGATCAGATATATACAAAAACCAAGAAATAAATGACAACGGAAAGACTTGAATTCAACCTAGTCAAAATAAATATTCGTAAGTATGAATGGGAGAACAAAAAAGTAACGTTAAAAAGCTGACTGAAATGTTAATTAAGACTGCTGATTAGCTAATGCGTGAATATAGTTTGGGGGCTGACTCTCGTGTTCGATGGCGGTAGCTGAGATTTCCATGATAGGTTCCTTCACCACAGTGTCATAACTTGGCGGTGGTCGATTGAGTGCATCATTAGAGACAGTATATTGTGTGGTCCAATTAGCAGCTGTGGTTGCTTCTGTGTGAGTTGTGCGAACAGATTTGGCACGAGACAATCGCCTGGAGATGTACACCAAAATGCAAATAGTGAACATGATCATGGTGAGCCAGAAGGGCATCATCAAAGAGTACTGGATTGGAATGTATGGCAGACAGACCGACATGCGAGACTCTTCGTAGTACCCAAGACTACACACACAAGTGTGCAGTGCCTTCGAACAGAACCGATGAGGGTCATCACCGAATGGGTTGCATTCGTCCTTGGAGGAACATTTACGATACTTGCACTCAGACCAATCGTCGGAGGGAAAGTAGTCAGCTCGGCAAACACAACGACCACTTCGGCACACGGGCATAGCACCATAGTTGTTGTCTGTGATGTCATCCAAGTCGGACTCTAAATTCAAACAATTTTTGGTTTGATTGCATGCATAACCCAACATGGTGACACATCGATTAACCACCATGTCCAGAATCAATCCCCTTTTGCATTGGTCGCACATCCCATTATTGCACTTTCGATTAGGGTCCAATTTGCTGCACTCGCTGTCATTTTGGCAGCCAATAAATTCACACTTGTCTTCATCTAATTTTATTTTTCCATAACCAGGAGCACATTCACATCGATTCTTTACACAAGTCAAAGAGATATTTTGGCAACCGTCGAGAGGATTACAAAACGAGTCTAGTTGAAATGAATTGTTAAAATTGTTCAATTCATTATAATGATAATTATCAGCAGCGGAAAAAGACACCGAGATCACTAAGATCAAAACGATTATGCTCGATAAGTTCATATTGCTGGGTTTAATCGATTGAGGTGCTCACAGTGGCAATGGATGCTGGATAAAACTGCCAAGATCACAATTGGAATTGTGCAAAGAGCAAAATACTGCTTAGGCAACAATCTAGGGTTGTTTTGTGTGCTTTACACTCGAATACTGTCCGATGTATGCGGAGGCTCTTAAATAAGCATCAACAAGATAGTGTGCTGAGATTGTGCGGTCGTTCTGGTTACCTCAATAAAATGTTGACGCTCTTGTTCGATAGTCCCCATTGTGCACTTAACTTGGCCTAACGAGATTTTACCAGTCTTTTCATACTCTAGATGACTAAGAAGATATTAACGTGTATGAGATGAACACAAAAGGATTACAATCACATACAAAAAGTTTAATTTAAACAACAAATTAAAATTAAATTTTATGAACTACCTGCCATAATAATGAATTAAGAATTGCTTACAATAGTGCCAATAGCTAAACATGTTCAAAACTAGTTCGTAACTACTAAACTAATCAACAATAACTTATTGTCAATAAGACCATTCTTATAATATACCATGGTAGTATCCTCAGATTCCACTATTCATTCATTGTTGTTTATTTTCTAATTTTCTAATTTTATTAAAATTGCTATTAAATAGCCATATAATATTAATAAGATCATATATCCCAAAAATAACATTCAATTTGAAAACTTACTCCCTTGCAGAGTATCTTTCAAGATAAGAAATAATCCAATGGGTTATATTTATGAGTCATAAATCATGGCGTCATACAAGTGTTTCAGTCTAGTTGCATATACAACAAGGCACATATAATAAAATATAAAAGTACAATTCAAGTAAAAATAAGTTAATATGAAAAAAGTGCAAATATTTTGGCGCAATAAAAAGTAAAAGTGACAGGACTTTGAAAACATGTTTATATTGGCTAGGTGTCACGTACTCTTTGAATAGACGCATCCCGCTGAAAGGTGAAAACAAACCTGGTAACGTTTTTCGAGAGTGCCAATTTTGGTCTGGCACAATTTGAATTCAATGTGCTCAACTAGTTTGCCAGTTCTTAAACCTGGTTGAGCATTATCATCGCGATCCAAAATATCACATAAATTTCCATGCCAAAAGTTTCACCACAATCTCGTCTCATTGTTCAAGTTGGTCTTCCTTAGAGGTACAAGTGAAACTATCATAGCCTCGCGGACTTGATTTCTTTGCATTTCGTAATGTCACTTAAACGCTGTTCAAATAGTCGATTTATGAACACCTTTTTCCTACTCTAGGATATTGCCCATTTATTGCCTGTCTATAAATACGAACCTCATCTACACTGACAGATTAGGATCACTCATTCACTGGACCACGAGGGATACATGCACCCATCAAGACAGCTCAACAACACGCTGCGAAACAACACTCAATTGCTTCTAATTACTTTCTAGTGATAATATCTATACTTCTTCCGTTGCTGCTATAAGAACAGCATAGCATCAAATTAAAGAATGACAGTAACTAAACGAACTCGTGATAAGTCTAATGGAAACCAAGATAACACTACTAGTTCCGACGGTGGTACGTAATTTTGTTCATTTGTTTAGCTATTTATTTATTTTTAATAAAATGACTCAATTTGTATTGTTTTGCATAAGCTTAAAATCAGGGGTCATTTTAATATTTAAATGAATCTATTTGTAAAGAAGAACTGGTGAGATTATCGATAGATTTTCACTTCTACTACAGATGGTCTCTATATGGTTAGTAGCTAGTACCATAACCAGTGAATTCCGCGCGCAGATTACAGATTGAGTCATTTGAGGAGAAATAAATCACAATCATTCAATAACCAGTTCTTTTATTCATTTATTGATGGTTGTCTTGTCTATTAGTGCGCTTTAGTCCACTTGTCCTATTTAAATTATTTTGCATACCTGGGAATACAACATTAATTTTCCTATTTTTCCTCATACTATTTTGCACAGGTGACTCTTTGACTGCTTCTACTAGTAGCTCCGCAAGTACTTATACCAGTGGTATTTCAACCATTCCAATAGTATCACCGCGGAAGGGTATCCGAGACTATTCGGACAAGTCAAAAAATACCAGATTGTATGAAGATTCGTATCTACTGTACAGAGGACGAAAATCTTATTTGATGGTTCCAATTGCTAAAGCATTAACATGGTTCACAAGTAAGTGCTTTGGCTAATTGATATTCAACTTTTCTATTTTCATCATTTCTATTCACAGAAATATCATTATATTATCATCTAGAATCATTGGGAAAATACCATCTCAGACGAATTATTGCTTACTTTTTCGTTGTTCTTATTGCTGGCCTCGTCAAAGACTTTCTTCTAACTCCCCCATCTATACTGCCAAATTATATTATTGACTTTATCGACACAAACATCAGAACAGCAAAACAAAATTTCCTTAATGTCTACTTTGTCAAATGGGGCTGGCTGTGGACCTATATTGCTTTGGTTCCTTTTTTCCTTTTTACTCGCTTTTACTTTGTGAAGCGAAATTTTGAAAAGGATCAAAAGTTGTTTCAGTATAGTAAACAAACGAAGCGGAAGAAAAGTGTTCATTTTAGAGAACCTTTGGAAGAGATAGCCGGTGATGAAGCAGACCAAAATCAAACGGATCATGTTGATAAAGAAAAGAAAACCGAAACAGCCTGTAGAAATGTTGATAATCAACAACTGCCTCAGAAGAATTCTACAAAACAATATTTGGTACAGTTGGCCTGGCAAATTATTCCAACATTGGTTCGTTTGACCATTTCAACAGTCATATGGTCAGTTTCTGTTAACTTTTTCGTGAATCTTCACCATTCGAAAGCTGCTTGCCATTTTTCTAATTCAAGTAAGTGAAATTATCTTTGATTGACATTTTTATTTATATAATTTATGTTCTACAGCCATTGTTGATTCAGTGACCGACAAAGCTGAATGCACAAAGCACGGTTATCATTGGCGACCAATCGGATTTGACATAAGTGGTCACATTTTTTTGATGATTTTCTCCAATCTGATTCGGATTGAAGAGTTGACTTTTCTCATAAAGAAGTTTGATGAATTTTCCGGATTTCGTTATCTTGGTTTGCCTCCTTCCAGATCACTAAACTTTGCCACTCCTTATAGATTTAAATTCTCCCTATTTCATCTGCTGACAACATTGCTGATTGCAATTAATCTTATGATAACTTTGATTTGGGATTTTATGATTATTCAGACTGCCCTTTTCTATCATACTTGGGATCAAAAGATTGCAGGTTTTGCATGGGCAGTTATTGCTTGGGCTATGACTTATCAAGCAATGTACCAACAACCATACTTGCACTTGCAAGTTTCACCTTAGCTTTGTTCCATTTTTATATAACCTCAATCGTCACTCCGCCATTATTCCGTCATCTCATTCATGTCGGAACCGTCCTCCCTCATACCCATACTTACTATTCCAAATTTTCTCGTTCTAATCAATTGGTCAACTATCTAATTACTCTTAATCGATAATCGATCGGCAAAAACCCAAGCATCGTTTTTGTTTTATCTACTGCTTCAAAGAAACTATACAACTTCAGCACACTACTCATATAAAACCAAAATTGGATTATTCGATAATACAATGTAAATACAGAGAATAGCTTGCCAATATTCAATTTTTTATGTTCCATCTTTTCCATATATGTAGTGTTGATAGAATTTATATATATATTAGACTAATAATTAATAATATAAATTGAATTGAAAAATAAATTTTTATTGAAATAAAAACAAAAGATACACAAATATACCAAACTAATAATTAATAATTTCTTATAATAATTTGTTTGACGAAGCAAGGCGAAAAGATTAATTCTGGGTGACTAATAGTAAAAAATAGAAAAAGCAGGTATGTTGGTGCAACTTGGATGAATATGCACCCTGAAATGATAAGGACACTTGGACTATTTGAATAGTGATTGCTCACAACTTTTTGGCAGTATGACCTGGGCCTTTCGAGAAGGAAGTTGAGAAATAACTGTAGATAGAAGTCTGTTTCTTGTCCGTAAACTGCAGTTCGTGTTTCATTTGTTCGACTTTCTTCTGGAAATGTTCTAATGGCTTGTCAAATTCTTTCAGAATATGCTCGTCTGCAGGACATGAAATTTCACTTTTGAACATAGTGATTGCCTTATCCATTAAGCTCAAGCCCTTTTCGATGGTTTCTTTTTTCATCTTAGTTTGGTAAGACTTTTCTTCTAGATCTACACTCGACTTTCTCTTACGTTTTGGTGTTTTTGATGGAGATGACAAAATGGTTTCGTCACTTGATTTTTTTCCATTTGAATCAGACTCAGTCGAATTAGCAGTAGACAGGACAACTTCAGTCAACTTGTCATTATTCAGTTCACGAATATTGCAATCGATCAATTCGATTACACCAGCAAGGCTCACTTTATCATGTTCATATTGATGTGCTACTTCAACTGCATTCAGAATAGCTTCGTTTCGGGCCGAATCTAACCCTTGAGAACTTTTTGATTCAAGATTAAGCAGAGGAGAACATGGACAAAGTGGCGCACGCCACACACGAGCATGGTTACCAAAGTTCTCTTTGGATAACTTCATAATAGATTTAATCGCTTCGGAAACATCAAACTTGTGCCAAATAACGCTCGGTGAGTCAACAGAAATCTTGCTACATGTATCTATTTTGTCGAACACATTCGCAATATATTTTGCAATGAATGGTTCTACAATAGTTGATTTTGTGTCGTATACAAAACCAGAATGTTCATCGATTCGATCAGGAATGAAAAGAATTTTTATTTTGTCTGGCAAGGCTTCGTCCACAAAATACTGTTGAAAAGCATCACTCATGAGTAGGATTATTTTGTCAGAAAAAATATCTTTATCTTGATAATAATTTTGCACCTCCTTGACAAAGTGTTCTCGAAGCCATTTTAGCATTATAGATTTGGTAAGTCGAGCTTTTTTAGGGTCGGACACTAAAACAATGTCGTTGACAAAATCATTGAATATGTCATTTAACCACTTGGGCTTCTCCGGTCCGTCGTGGCATACCAATGGTTTCAAATGATGGTGCAATTCTCCGTCAAAGGAAATGTTGCCAGTTAGGAGCAGTGAAATGTGTTTATTAGACTTGTTTGGACCTTTCTTCTTCAGAAAATTCATCTCCTCTGTTTGGCCAAAACATGTTCCACTTGGCATTTGCTTATAGTAAAGTCCGAAATGTGCACCAATCCAAATTTGCTCACGACTATATTCGTTGGAAGTGATAAGATCATTCAATGCAGCAGAAATAGAATAAATTGGTTTTTTGAAAGCATTCAACATAAGATTGTGCTTTACAGCTTTTCGTCGAAAAGAATTATACCATTCCTCGTCGGCAATAAATCGGAAAGAGCTGTGCTGATCAGAATTGATATCATTGAAACTTTTCTCCTTAAGGCAAGTAGAGTTTTCGTGTTCTTTTTGAATAATAACGAAATACTTTTCTGCTCTAGCACAAATATCAGAAGAGGATTTATCCGTTTTTGCCATACTTTTGACATTTAGAAACGATTTGATCCATTTAATCAGAAATGTTTCCATCTCCATAATAATCGAATCATGTTCTGAGGTGGAACGTCCATAAAAATTGTTTGAATCCATATTCTAAACGATTAATTGATCACAGCGAGTGTTCATTAGTAAATGACCAAGTGATCCAACAAGTGAAAATCCCGATTCAATGAAAATATAGAAAATGGATAAAAATTCAAGCTTCAAAATGTGCAAACAGATATGTTCAGTTTAGTCACTGTCGTCTGTGGTTTAAAGACATAATAGAAAACATTTAGTTAGTCAAGCAATTTTAAAATATAAATACCTCAGGGGAATATGCTCATATCAAGTGGTTAGAAACCATCAAAACAAAGTTCCCTCCAATATTGGATGTTAAAAGGCACGATTGTATACAAATGCAAACAGTTGAGTAATATTCTATGGAACGCTGTCTCCAAATTAAAATTACGAATTCACTTATTCCAATACAAATATGTCATTTGTGAAATTCCATATGTATAAAGAGTAGGTAAGCAAAGCCCACTCGAGCTTATTTTCTGAATACCTCATCAAAACAAGCCTTGTTAGGTGACGGACAACTTTATCAAATACTAGTATTTGTTATAATCGATGTTGTTTACTGTAAACATTTCAATTTTACTTTTTTCAAATAAATCAAGTAACTATAAATTATAATCGAAAATTAATCTAAAATATATAATAATGTCTAAATGATCGCCTTTTACCAATAGTATGGATTTAGTGCCTTCAAGTAAACCTGGCATTTCGTACCTACACCACGAAGGCTTTTTGTATTCTCAAGACAAGAAAAGTTCTTCCGAACCTGTCAAAATTTATTGGAAATGTATTGAGAACTCAATGGAAAGCAAATGTCCTTGTCGATTGCATACTATCGATGACACAGTAGTAAAGAAGTGTGAAGCTCACAACCACGAATCTGACCCATTGTTTGTTGAAAGATACTATTTTTATGCAGACTTAAGACGAATAGCACTGGCCAATGATTGCAGAGACCCTGCTGAGAAAGTTGTCGAAGCTGCTTTGGAATGCCATAGTGACAGACTCAAGCATATTCTTCCTTGCAAAGCTAAATTAATTATTTCTGTAAAGAGTTTCCGAATAAAACATAAAGGCAAAAAGAAACAGAAGCTGATTAAACGACTACAACAGAATAATCCTCAGTTCGACCCGAAAGTATTACAACGAGAGCAAATATGTTATGAATTAGACCATCTTCTGCCAGAATATATTATGACCTTTACCCGAAAAAATAGCAAATTCCTCGTGCTTAATGATTATTTATACGGGCACGAAAAGTCAGGAATTTCGAAAGGTGGAGAATATTGGAGATGTTCTGAGTATTCTTACATCAAATGTCCCGTTCGTTTACGTCTTGAGGAGGGAGAAGTCGTACTGCAAATGGGTAATCATAACCACGAAGCAGATGCACTTTTGGTGGAAAAGTATAAATTTGAATATGAGCTCAAAGTAAAAGTCTTCACCAGTGAGGAGTCTGTGACTGAGATTGTAAAAGAAGCTTGGGATGAGTGTACTAACGAGGAATTGAAAGATTGTTTCGAAATTGATAATTTAATCTTGTCAATGAAAAGAGGCCGACGGAAATTTCAAGGCGAAACCAATTCTGACAGTCAACTTTTCTCTGCATCTGTTGACATGGATGATTCCGTTGAGCTTCTACAAAATTTCAATCATAGCTAAAGTGGCCATTCATCAATCATTTGTAAATAAAACTTTTTTACAAATTTCTATTTTTACTGTTATGCAATGACTTGAAAATGGGGAATAAATAGCATCTAATGAACAAAGTTTAGTGATCAAAGAAACAATTTCTTCTAACCTGCCTCCGGATCGGCGGAATCTGTCTACAAGACATAAACCAAATACAGAGCTTCAAGCCTTCAAATAGCTCTCTTCCGGTAAATATGTTTGAAAGAATTGTGAATTTATCTTATCTCAATTTTATGATTCTATTATAGATTCTTCTTTAATAAATAAATTCAGCAAATATTCCGCATTTCCCTTTACCGAAAGAACACCTTTGGCTAACAGATACAAAGAGTGCGATAGAATTCTTTTACCAAGGCAAAAGAACCTGACTGGTAATTAATTTAAGCTTCTCTTGATCCGATATTATTTTTAAATTGGTATTATTTAAATTAACAGTACGCTTCTTGAAATTAGAATGAATAGTTTTTAATTGTAGTTGTGCAATAAATTAAATTAATTTATTAGCGGCTAATTGAGATAAATTGCCATTTAGTGGAGAGTCTTTGCATTTACTACTGAGTTGGTGGTTTAGGACCAGTAACACTGGCCGGTCCACTTGCCGTACTATCAGCTTGTGGGTTGGTCGGCTTGTCCAAAGGACCAGTGACTGGAACCCTAGAAATGTCACCAATGGCCCCTGGAGCGGGAGCTTGAGCTGGAGTTGGAGTTAAAGCCGAAGCTGGAGCTGGTTGCTGAATTGGAGCCTGACTGCCACCGTTTGGGAGGGTGTTTGAAGTGCTTTCAGTTTGCAAATTGGGAGCCAATGGGACAGTGGCCTTACTAGGATCAGTAGAAGTGTTCCTAGGAGAACTTGTAGGATGAGTCGACTTAAGTGGAGTGGGACGAAATGGAACTCGATGAGTGCTTGGTCCTGTAGCCGACTTTGCCGAACTGCTCATTCCGAGCTCCATTTGTTTTGGCGCTGGAGCTGCTTTTGCAGAAATAGACAAAATGCCAGTGATTGAGGTTGGCGGAGTGGGACTAGCAACCACTGATGGAGAAATTTTCTCAGCCGGGGTAGACGAAGCAGACAAAGGCACACCCGGAGTCGCTTGGCTCTGGCTAAGACCTGGACTTGGCTGGGCAACTGGCATTGGTGCTGAAATGTCAGTTGAAGTCGCTTGGCTCTGGCTCGGACCTGGACTTGGCTGGGCAACTGGCATTGGTGCTGAAATGTCAGTTGGAGTCGCTTGGCTCTGGCTCGGACCTGGATTTGGCTGGGCAACTGGCATTGGAGCTGAAATGTCAGTTGGAGTCGCTTGGCTCTGGCTCGGACCTGGACTTGGCTGGGCAACTGGCATTGGAGCTGAAATGTCAGTTGGAGTGTTTGGCGAAGAGCTAGGTGGTCCTGGTGGAAGTAATTCTGCAGGAATTTGCGCTGGTGCTTGGATCTGGGGAGACGCTATCGGCGTGTGAATTGCAAAGTGCGATAGAGGCATATCGATGCTCTTCGGTTTGGTGGATTGAATGTTTGAACTAATTTCCTCTTTGGGAATTAGCGAGCTGAGACTGGCAGTGTCGCTTGGAGTCCCAGTAGGGGAGGTACCAGTGTCGACTATTGAAGCTTTCGAAGTTTTGCGTTTACCTTTGGTAGAAGCTCTACGTTTGCTGACTTTGCCACGTTTGGAACGAGTCTTGCCAGCGATCCCGCTTTTTCGGTTTCGAGTTTTCCTTTTCTTTGAGACCTTAGGAGAGCCATGAACACTAGACAACATTTCCTGCAATTGAGCCAGACTGACTGAGACTATGGTGTCTCCATTTGGATCGGAAGCCGAACCTGAACCTGGGCTTTGTACAGCTGAGCCTTCTGATTCGGAACCGGACGAGCCCAATGTCTGATTTTTGCCATCGTTGTTGGAAAGAGCTCTTTTAGCGCGACCTTTGCCTTTGCCCACTCCTTTGGCTCGGCTTCGGACTTTGCCTTTGCCTTTGCCACCACCACGGCGAGTTTTGCTCGTTGTTTTTCGTCCTTTCTTGGTTCTCTTGGTTTGTGATCGCGCTTTGCCGACCACTGTTGAGGAATTCGAACGACTGTTGTCGGTAGTGGATTTGGTCGGACTTACTGGAGAAACCACGGGGTCTGTGGTTGGCGGATCTGGAACTGGGGCTCCTGCAGTGGGTGATCCAGGCGGGGACGCGGTATTGTCCTCACTGCTTGACTCAGAAGGTGAACTTGGCATCACAGTCGGCGATCAATCGAAGTAGCGTGCCAAAGTAGCAACTTTTAACAGAATGACAAAACAATATAACTAGAAAATTCAAATAAATCAAGAAATATACAGTGGTCGACACTTTTATAGATACTCAAATGATTCGAATGAACTATTTGACTAATAGCTTGATTGATTTAGTAATTTAGTTCTTGATCGATATTCGATTAACTCAATTTATTGATTGATGCGTTGCTTTAAACAAAGATGTGTTCTCCTAACTCATTGAACAATTCGACTAGAACCACTTATTTGGCCATTTAAGTTTGCCTTTTTCAAGAATAAGCAAACACAATAACCGAACCAGAAACAGGCACTTTGTTAGCATCAGCAATAGTGAGTGTGCAATAATTCGGTTCGAAATGAACTGATACAATCAACAACCTGTTGAGATCATGCATCTCAGTGCTTGAGTGCTTTTGTGCACCATTCTGACTGCACTAATTAGTTCATCCCAATGGCTCACTTTAAAGTGACCTTATCTGTTATATAACATGATCCAGCTCGTAACCAATGCAAATCAATTACGTAGCTTTCCTTGAACTTCAATTTGTAGTTTTCGTGCAGAATCTGAATTGCAGATGCGTTGCACAGTGTTGGTGGTGTTCGTGGTTGGCAGCGAACGCGGCCGTTTGTCTTGTTGTTGGCTTCGTTCAAGCTCCACTGCTCCTCTGGCTCAGCATCCACTGTAGATCATTAGGGCGCGATTAGCACCGACACCACTGCCAACCGAGCACTGCACACTGTTTACTAGTGCACATTGCCATTTGCATGCACAATAAAATAGAAATTGTTTGCACCATCCATCCATCCATAGATGCATTCACTGGAGCACGCATCACTAATTGGAATGTGTCTCATTTTGTTGTTGATTTATTGTTCTTATTTCCCCATTTCCTTATTTGCTTCTGTGGCTATCACTCGGCGAACAGTTTAAACAACCTTTTTAGGGATCTTCACACAACGACTTAGGTGATTGGGTGCTGTTCGATTGAATGCAAATTGTGGCTATTTTAAGCCAATTATTGAGTGCTGTAAGGGGGCATGACTACGTTCGCCTATGACTCACGTAGCATGGCGCCCTCGTGCTGATTGCCCATGCATCAGCTCTTGTCTGTACATATTGTATATAATCAACCTTCTATGACAATAAACCTCACTTGTGACGATCACCTCCTCGACTGCGGTTGGCCTACATGGTGGCATAGTTGTTTCTAACCCACTCTAGCCTAACCCGTTCGTCTTGTGCTACTCTACCAAGCCAGCTGATCTCTCAACAAGGATGTCTGAAGATGAAGCCGAACTCGACGGAGAAGAAGTGAAGGCACTCACGACTGAGCGCGCAAGTCTACGTTACTATGTCAAGATGGTCTATAGTAACTTTCAGATGAACCCAGCTATCAACTACGAGAAACTTAAGGAGAAGTCCAATCGGTTGTGCGAAATACAAGCCAGACTGGGACCTCATCTCGTGGTAACGAGCCTCAGCGATGCGGAGAAGGATCTCGAGAAGCATGCTGAGATAGCGAATCTGGTGGCTCAGATGCTCGATGCTCCTAAGAAGAACCTCAGCAAAATCAAACCTTTGGAAGTAAGGCTGCCCAAGGTTAAAGAAGATGACGCCGCCTCTTGGCTCAACTTTCGGTCAATGCTAGAACGATTAAGCATTTCTGCAGACATCGGCGAAGAGGACAAACACCATCAGCTGATGAACGCGCTCCCGTCCGAAATCGCAGCTTGCGTCCGAGACTTGCCCTTTGCCGAAGCCATGGACGTTGCGAAGCAAGAACTGGAAACCCCAGAAGCCTTGATCGAGATGGTTCGTACGCGTTTTCGGAATGTTGCTACAGTGGAACAGGCGTTCGATTTGGTCGGTCTTCGGCAACTAAAGAATGCTGTTCGTTCGGTGATCGCTCTGGCCGCAGAGGAGAAAGTCAACAAGGAGGCGCTCAAACAGACCACCCGACTACTGCCAAGACTGACAGTACTGGCATTCACCGAGGAGTACGACGAGTACACGCTTGAAAATATGTACGCTTTCCTGAAGGATCGAGTGAAAGGACTCGAGTTCATTGAAGAATACTGTGGTGGACAAAAGGTCTCAGCTAAATCGAGAGTCGAAAAAGACACCGGAAAGGTAGTCGAACCTAAGAAGCAATCGTTTGGGAAGTTCCGGGAAAGCGAAGGACGTGCAGAAGAAAGCTCCATCCATCAGTCAACTCATTCTGTCTGACGAGGAGTCTGATTCATCTTTAAGTGTCAATAAAACAATTAAAAAAGTATCCTAAGTGTCATCATTTGCCTAGCGCATCGAAATCTTCTCACCAGACCGATGGGAGTCATGAAGAGTCGGAAGATGAAATCATGATCGAGGCGAATGCGAATGGTAAACCCGTGAAATTGCTTTTTTGACACCGGAGCCAAACCAAACATGTTACCAGCAAAGTTGTTTCCCGCATCGAACATGAAGAAACGATTCAGGTCGGCAACGGGACACCCGATCAAGAGTTCGGATCCGAAGGAGTTCGATTTGGAAGTGAACGGAACAACTTTTCCGATAAAAGCATACATCAACGACAACGATCTAGCAATCCTTGGGCGAGACTTTACTAAGAAGTGCTCGATGCTGTCGGATGGAAAGGATACGAAGAAAGTCGTGTATCACGAAGGAGGAAAAGAAACTGTGATCTACCGAAGAACTTCAAAGTTTCAGAAACGAAAAAAGAAAAGGAAGTCATCTCCACTGCACCGGATCTTTCAAATCTTGCCATGCGCGATGGAAGATGATCTCGACGAGGACGATGACAATGAGCCCGTACCGGAAAAGGTCTCTCTGAAGTCACCAGGACTGAGTAAACTGCTAGAGAAGTGGAAAGGTCTGGGAGAAGGACTGGGAGACACAGATCGTGTGACACACCGTCTGTACCTGAAGCCGAATACCAAGCCGATCAACTCGAAAGGACGACGCTTGCCAGTAAAAGTACTACCGAAAGCAAAGGAAGCGATCGAAGAGATGCTGAGACTGGGCGTCATCGAGGAAAGTCGAAGCGAGTGGTGCTCGTCTATAGTACCAGTCCAGAAGAAGGATGGCTCCATTAGGGTGGCAATCGACTTCCGTCCACTAAACGAAGCATGCCAAAAGGATTCGTACCCGATGCCAAGAATTGACGAAATCCTAGAGAAGCTAAATGGAGCCAAGGTCTTCTCAAAACTCGATCTGGTTAAAGGGTACTACCAGGTCCGAATTCACCCAGACGACCGTGACAAGACGGCGTTCAGTTTTGGAAAGAAGCTGTACCAGTTCACGAGAATGCCCTTTGGTCTCTCCTCAGCACCACAAACCTTCCAGAAGCTGATGAACGACATCTTGGCTGATCTACCGTTCGCGGAATGTTACCTCGACGATATTGTGATTTTTTCGGCTAGTCTGGAGGAACATGTCCAACATCTGGAAGCTGTTTTCAAAGCGCTCGAAGAAGCCAATCTCCGTATCCATCCCGACAAGTGCGAGTTCGCTGTCGAGGAAGTTGAGTACTTGGGCTTCAGAATTGGAAAAGGCCGCCGTTGCCCAACATCAGCGAAGGTGGAAAAGTTGCAGAAATTCCCTTCGCCGGCAAACAAGAAGGATTTAAGCTCGTTCCTGGGAATCGCAGGACAGTACCGCGAGTTGATTGAGGACTTTGCAGCCAAATCACAGTGTTTGTATGAACTAAAGTCTAAGCTGGTAGGTCGTACAAAGTTTGTCTGGTCAGCCGAACATGAAAAAGCATTTCGTGAACTCAAGGAAGAACTCACGAAGCCACCAGTGGTAATGCTACCAGATTGTTCACAGCCGTTCATCGTCCGAACTGACGCTTCTGGAACAGGAATGGGAGGTGTCTTACTCCAAGAAATCGATGGCCGCTTACGTATCATCGAATTTGCCAGCAAGCAGTTCAAAGGGGCTCAACTGAGATACCCAACGATTGAGAAAGAAGCCACCGCGATTGATTTCGTCTTGAAGAAATGGCGACACTTTCTTCTTGGTGGTGGATTTCGGCTCGAGACTGATCATCGACCTCTGCAGTTTCTCAACTCTATGAAGGACACTCATGGCAAGCTGGCCCGGATGGCAATTCGAATCCAACAGTTCCAACCATTTGAGATCGTCCATATCCCAGGCAAAGCGAACATTGAAGCAGACTATCTGAGTCGGTTGGTGGGTGTGATCAGGCTCGACTACTCTCAACCAGACGACATATTCTATCGAAAAGCGAAGAAGCCTGCCGAATTCGTTACTGATGGACAAGGGCGCTTCAGATTTATCAGTGATGGAAAAGACAGATTGGCCATCCCGAAACAGCATCGACAGGATATTCTTCGAGCTTTACACGACGAACACGGACACCTCGCACTGGATCGTGTACTCAATCTCGCACGTGATCGCTTCTTTTGGCCAGATATGGCGAAGGAGATAAAGAAGTACATTCAGCAATGTCACAGGTGCTCCGTAGCAAAGGATGTTCCAATTCCCAAGGCACAAATGAAGCCAACGACTCCAGAAGTAGATGGACCACTATCCCGCTGGCATGTGGACGTGATCGGACCGTTCACCGTACAGTCGGAACTGGGCAACAAGTTTGTGTTGGTGGCTCAGGACGCGTTCTCAAAATGGCCGGAAGCGAAAGCAGTCCCTTTGTGCACGACCGAAGTCATCACTGAATGGATCCACACATCGATCATTGAACGATTTGGTCTACCTGACGAAGTGATGTCCGACCAAGGATCGCAGTTCCAATCTCGTGAATTCAAACAGTTTGCTGAAACGAGAGGATTCAAGAGCACCGAAGCTGCTCCATACCATCACCAAACCAACGGAGTTGTGGAACGCTTCAACCGCACTCTAGAAGAAATGATTCGAACAACAATCGAACAAACCAACAAGTGGGACGAAGTGGTGGACAAATGCCTCTTCTCGTACCGAACCACCAAGCACAAGGTGACCAAGAAAACGCCATTCGAAGTTGTCTATGGCAAGCTGGCTCGACTACCTGTGGACGGACTGCTGGCACTCGAAGCACCCGAGTCACTGCGGAACCACGAGGAGACCCGACGAGAAGTGAGACAAGCTATCCTGGACGAGGCAGACAAGTCCAAACGTCGGTACGATGGAACCAAGAAGGTCAAGTCGCGAGACTTGGACGGTCAGAAAGTCTACTGGAAGAATCTGACGGCTAACCCAAAGGAAGGCAAGCACTTGGCTCCACGGTACAGAGGACCGTTTCTGGCACAGAAGACGGACTCACACTGGAACTACAGAATTACCGACAAAGATGGCAATGCAAAGACTGTCCACGTGGATCAACTCAAGACCTGCCACAACGACGAGCCCCTGGCTGACGGACTCCGTGGACGAGGTCGACCGAGACTAGTTAGGACGATTCGAGTCATCACCAACTCGAATCTCAAACTGGGGGGAAGGTGTAAGGGGCATGACTACGTTCGCCTATGACTCACGTAGCATGGCGCCCTCGTGCTGATTGCCCATGCATCAGCTCTTGTCTGTACATATTGTATATAATCAACCTTCTATGACAATAAAACTCACTTGTGACGATCACCTCCTCGACTGCGGTTGGCCTACAGTGCGTAATTGTCTTACTTGTTAGTATTATTCAATAATTTATTGTCTTATTGTCTTCACGCACTGTCTTATCCAGTGTTGGCTATCACATGATGAAGACAGTGGCATCCGTACGAATTTCTTCTATGCATTAAACTTTTGTATAACAATGGGCTTAAATACTATTGTGCGGCAAAATTCATGTTTGTCGAGACAGATCTATTATAGAATATTTTGTGTGGTTACAGGTTAATCTTATCGATACAATATCACGAAATCTGCACAAAATTTAACCTTGTAGCATATATCCGTAAAATAATATTAGTTGCAGTTAATATAATACACTCAAGACAAATATTAACTTGAATCAAAATTATTGAATCGCATTGTGACCAATTCTTGGTTGAGCACTAAACTTCTTCCAGTCATCAGCAAGCTCACGCATAGGAAGACGATCAAGCACTACTTCGACTAATATTTAATCATTATTATAATCGTTCAGCTAAGTTCCATGGATACACATCAATAATCAATGTAATTTGTAAGACTCGAAAAATTCAAGCAACAGATCATAAGAGAAAATGCAATTCACCATACTGGAGCAATGCTTATATAAGAATTTGCGGATATATTTAAAAATATCAATTCCGTGTTTGCGTTCAATTTGCATTGCCTAGTTTAGCGACTACAAAATTAGTTTCCTAAAAAGTCGACCCTGAATTAGATGATGATTCGAGGCCAGTGGAAGATGATCTGTTTATGTGCAAACAAACTGCCGTGCGATGGCTCAATCTGATCTGTATTATTTATTGCTGTACGTACCGCGGAAAGCACTCGAACACGTACTTAGAGCACCGTACCGAGTGAGATTACAATAATTAATTAATGGACATTTGAATATTTTAATTAACGATTCAGCTTCAAGTTCATTAATAGAGCCGATTGCATCCTCCAGATTGGGCATCGATCGTAAAAAGCGTATCTGGAACGAGACGATCAACGAACAAGCAAATCGGCGCGATCGAACTGATCCTCATTGAGATGCAAGACGAGTGGTCCCTTGACAGTCAATGTGACACAGTCTCGATTTAGCCAGCCAACACCACTAATGCCTCGAATACATCAAATTAGCAACTGAATGGCTCGTCTGCACTAGTCTCCGTTGTCGTGTGCGCCATCAGCATCACTGATGGACCACCACCACCACCACCATCAGTCAATAAATGAGTTTTATTATTTTATTTTGTATTTTCCTCTGAATTACTTCACAAACGATAAATGAGAGATATGACTCGAAAAGGACGAATGGCGAACAGTGCATTTGCAATTGGATGAAGCATGGGTGAGATGTTCGCCTAGAGACAGCGAGACGACTTTCTCTCTGCTCGTCCACTTTCGCTCTGCCCTCGCCTTCTGCCTCGTGTCTAGCCAGCCAGGTATCATCACCACTGCTCGTGCTCGTCTTCACGTCCATGTGCAGTTGAAAATGGAATTGAAAGATGCTTTAAACTTATGCTAATGGAACAATCGTCTGAGTGAGTGTGCTCGCGGTTTATGCAACGAGAGATGGCAGGACAGGATAAGAAGAAAACAAACAATCCTTGGGCCGAGAGGGGATGAACACAACGAGGAACGGAGGAGACGAATCGAATCGCGCAACTGTCTGAATGTACTCGAGACAGGTGCACAAAATGGCTAGGATCACGCCTCACAGTCGGTGAGAGAACCAGTATAAAAGACCACTGGTGGCACCGAACAAACATCACTTCGAATCAGTTAGACCACTTGTGATTGCTCAATTGCCCCACTAGTCCCGCAAAGACAACCCACAGCCAAAATGTTCAAGGTAACTAACCACTCGAGCCATTCGGGTCTCACTCACTCAACCGATTTCTTGACTTACAGGAAATCGCTATCATTGCCATGTGCTTGGCCGTCGTGTACGCTGCCCCAGCTCAAGACGAGGCTCCAACCCCATACGAATTCGCCTTCCAGGAACAGAACTCTAACCACACTTTGGCTCGACAAGAATCTGGTGATGCCTCTGGCACCGTGAAGGGTTCCTACACTTTGGTCGACAAGGACGGTCGTACCCGAACCGTGAACTACATTGCCGACAATGACGGTTTCCGAGCCACCATCAACTCGAACGAGCCAGGTCTGATCAGCAGTGCCCCAGCTGCCGCCACCTACAACGTGCAATGACAAGGTCTACAAACTCATTTCTGACATATCTCACTGGCCGAGCACATCAGCCTCAACACAAAAAACGCAAAACCAAACAAAAAGCAAAACTGTAAAAAGAACAAACGCAACAGCCAATCGAATCGAATCAATCCGAACCAACCAACATGTACAAGCCACCAACCGTTTTGTACCATTTTCTCGATTAAACTACTAAAAGACAATCTCTATTCAATAAACACTGAGGCAGTTATAAAGCAATACCGAGTGAGTCAATTAGTGTGATTGAGTGGAACGAGCGTTGCACAACTGCAGGCACAAGTCCGTTCGCAATGGCGATGGCCATCGCGATTAGCCATCGATCGTCATTGGTTGGCCCATCGCGATGACATTGAGCCATCGTGGCTTGAGATCGTTTTAACGGTGAGGCAGATGCAGATCATCACAGTGATTACCGCCACGATCACCATTGCCCAGCGCCACTGATGACGAGTCGATTAGTCGATAAGTGGTGCGACAAAAGAAGCTTTCGCTCTTCGCCCCAGCCATCTTAATCCAATGTAAAATGAAACATAAAATGTGATGCTAATGAAGTCATCCACTGAGTGAAGAAGACCGAGAGTGAGTTCAGTGCACATCGCGCAAAGATCTCAACCAACCATGTGCACAGCAAACGTTTTTACAGCAGCGAATGTGATCAATGTTGAGTTGCATGATCATCATTGATCGCAATTGAGTCATTTGCATTTTCATACGGAAAATGGTTCCGACAAGTATGCACTTGGTCCACTTGTTCATTTGCCCCACCCCAGTGCAATTAATCGATTGATAATTGGAGAATTTATGAGAGCAACGCAAGAATGCAGATGTGGTCGTGAATTTGGCAATAATTAATGGGAAGTAATTGAATTCGAGTGAGGAGTAAATCACTCCTTGGCCGATCCACTTGTGATGCAGCTCGTGTCCGTGGTGGCCCGAGTGGTCATACCGCCATTCTTGTCCTTGTACCACTTGTCGTGTCGGTGGCATCCTGCACAGCACACCAATCACTCATCTCCATGACAAATCGATTAATCACTCACACGGCTAGTGTTGTAGTAATGCCTGTTTGCATACATTGCACTAAACTTCTTCTTTCTGTCTCCAGGTCCATACTTGCTAGACGGGCAATATTTTCATAATACTCCAATAATAAGAAAAAATCAATTTAAAATTAAATCTAGCATTGTCATTTACATCTCATTTGTAGTGTATTCTATCAAGCACGTATAAACACTGATCCAATGAATGCAGTTAGTCAATTAGTCGATTGTAATTTATATCATGTCTCCATTATGGCACTGTCCTGCTAACCTGCAATCGAACAAATATTTGTATTCAAGTACAATCAATCAATTGAATATTCAATCCATGCATTCCCTCTGAATATAATTCGGCAAGTCTAATTATAGCAATTTATCACCCAGCTTAACTTAACCTTGTAATGTAACTTGTCCGATGCCATGTGAGGCACATTAGGACCATTCCACCTAGCTACTATATATAGTGAACAGCAATCGGCCGATCACACACAACCAGTGACAGTCCAGTTATGTGACAATGAGCATACCGAACACTATAGTCATATAAGATCATTAGTGAACTATTAATAGAGCTCAACATTGGCAGAATGTTGCGCTCACTTAAGGCAAGTGGAAGGTGATGAGCTCGAGTGATAAGATCGGTAAAAGATGAGCATTAAATGGACGAAGACATGAGAATTCAATTTACAGTAAAATTAATAAAGTAAACGATTTCGTGGAAAATATAATTTGAGCTAATTAATATGGTGAAGCAACATGCTCCATCGGTTGCATCACAAACATTTGGATTGTAATTCACAATTAACTAATTGAAATGGCAATGTGTGGTTCATTTAGCTTCCACGAGGAAATACTTCACTGTAAGTCTAGACACAGACTTATCACAGGTCTGGAATCTAGGATATACAGGGAGTTAAATGGACTGAAGTAGAATCACTCAATTGATGAGGCTTATCAAAACTGACTGAACAACGGATTAGTGAACGAATTAACATATTAAAGGATGGTCGGCCTATAAATCATAATTATGGTTATATGAAATTGTTAAAGTGTTAATCAGATAAAGGGATAATGTCTCAATTGAGAGGCACCGAAGATCGATATCGGAAACAGTTTTAAATGGAAATAGTCACTCGAGTATCTTTCCGTAATTGTCGCTTTTTAAGATACATCAATGCGAAACTTGCAAATACTTACAAATCGAATATTTTAATCGTGAACAATCTTTACATCTTCTAATGATGTTTCAATCCACTCAAATATGTTAACTACGTTAGTTAATCATTAATCAATGTTTCCAAACAAAGAGAAAGAAAATGACAAATTATGAGATTTCAACAAGAACAAAGACGTTCGCATTTTTAATGCAAAGTTTGTCCGAGTACAACAACCGGACAAGTAAACCAACACACTCGAATTGACTATTTACTCGCCATTGGCAGAAGTGTCTTTCTCACTCTTTCGCAGTTCGGTGATTTGCAGTCAACTCGCGCAACACCTTGAGAATTGAACATACAACTAGGACATTTCGAGTGTAAAGTTGGGAGCACGCTTAGGAAAGTATACCCTTGTCCAGACAGACTTTGGCCTCGTCTGTTACCCCAATGCATTCGTTTATGGAACGATGCTTGAGACAGGTGAACTTGACTGAGAGCAGATGATCTATGCTCCAATGGCAGTGGACTGAGGCTGAATGTCGCACTGTGACACTAAACTAGACTCTACTGACCACTTGCATTTGATAATGCTGTTCCACACTACAGCAATGACACTAATCTGTTCATCTCTCATTGAAAATTCATGGGCAAAGAGATCATTGCAAATATTGCACAGAGCAGTGCAAAAAACGAGTTTAAATTGAAATAATTCTATTATCGCTGATATTTGAACATTTCTTTGAGTGGCAATCTGGTAATTGATGATCTTTACTAAATTGTGTCATGCATCGCACAATTGATCAAATAATAAACAAAATTGGCATAATTCACGTTTTGTGCATTCGATTAATATTCGATTTGAACTATAATTGCACAAACAATCAAGTAATCGACAAGAAGAATGATTTTCCAAAGTAGAAAACATTTCCAAGTAAATGAAATTATGTGGTGCCGCGTATGGCGAGCCATTGGCGACCGTTGTGGCCATAAATCAACACACAGTAACTCGATAGATCGATGTGATATAGATGAACTACAGTTTACTGAAGGACGAGTTTGGACGGGACAGTGTGAACAGTATGGATGCACTGCACTGTACGTAGAGTATTGCGAGGCGAGAGGTCACTGGAGTGAGCCATCGTGCACTCTCACTCAATCCGTCGAATTATTATGCTAATCACTGTAGGTAGCGGTCACATTAACAGGTGATGCTCTCCAGTGTGGCTAATTAGATAAGAGACATTCGATAAATAAGTAAATAAATAAACAAAAATTTCAATCCGATGAGCAAACAGGTGCAAATGGCTGGTTTGATTGCTCTTAATTGAAGTATATAAGTGCACTGCACCCAGCCAATTGACATCAAACAGTCAATTCAGTACTCAGTAAATCCTCATTAGTCTCCCCGTGACAACCAATCTCGCCATAATGTTCAAGGTAATGTGTGATCACTGATCGGGCCCCTTCTGCAACAATAATTCCAATTTGTCCGTCCACAGGAAATCTTCATCATCGCTATGTTCGTTGCAGTGGTCTACACTGCCCCAGCCCAGCAACAGGACGAGCCACCAACTCCATACGAGTTTGCCTTCGAGGAAAAGAACAAAGATCACACTTTGGCTCGTCAAGAGTCTGGTGACCAGCGAGGTGCCATCAAGGGACAGTACTCTTTCACCGATAAGGACGGTCTTACTCGAGTGGTGGTCTACGAAGCTGATGACGATGGTTTCCGTGCCCAGATCAAATCGAACGAGCCTGGTTTGGTGTCCCACTCGCCTGCCGCCGCTACCTACAGTGTGCAATAATTGATTTATTGCCAATAAAGAAATTTTCAAATCCAGCTTCCTCTTTGTCTCAAATCACTCAACATTAGTCTAGCATCAAGCGATTCTCTTTCTTCCACTCAGTCTTTAAATGTCCAAATCAGTCCAATTTCGTGATATATCATATATGTTCAATTTCAATTGTCCGTCAATAGTTTCAATGACATTTGTAGATCAAAGTCTCAATCATTCAATCTGTGAATATATTTAATATTTAATAGCGATTCTTCAATAAATAAATTCATAAACTAATATCCGAATAATTGATTCTATTTCCTCGAAGAATTAAATCTATACAGCTTGTACTTCCAATTTAATATGCACCGATGGCACAATTCATTGACGCGCCGGGTCATTTCGTTAGGCGGAGTCTTTAATTGATAAGGATTCTCGTGACTGTGGGTGAAATATAATTGACGTTAAATGGGTTTGTCATTCATACATGATGCAATTGAGGCAAATTGCACTGCACAGAATTGGTAATGAACATCACTCTGATTTGACACATTTCTGATGTTGACATTGTTACGGAATTGGTACAAATTTCATTCCTTTATATTTCAAAATACGACTTTATTCGGAACAACCGTTCCATTTTGAATGTGCCAATAATGAAGCTTGTAATATCAATTTACTTCTGAATGATTTCAAATTGCTTAATTCTTTATTATTGTTTGTTCGTTTAAAGGTCAATTTTAATGACATGCTACTTGACTCACTTGACATTGCACAAAATGGTGATCTACTTGCTTTGATACATCTTAGTTATGTTTAAAGTGTTTACGGAAGATAAAGTATCACAAGGTAACGAACAAATTGAACAAAAATTGCATTTTAAATATTAAAATTGCGTAAAATGCTGAATGGTGACCACTGGTGATGGTCAGTTTGAGCGCTAGTTCGAGGAGGAGGTTCGTCGTGTGTGGGTTTTGTTTGTGTCTGCGCGAGACAAACTTCCTTCATGCTCATTTAAGACTCATCTTAATTGGTTAATCTATTTAATTTGTCGCAAATGACGGAATTCAATTGGATCGACGGAATTGATGCTTTTCTATGTCCTTGTTTGGTAGTGTTGTTGTCCCTGCACTAATGTCATTATAGATCAATGACCTGAAATGGTGCAAGATAAATGAGCGATGCAACAGGTGAAACTGAAAGTGATCCATATATCAGTGGCGATGGTGGCGATGATGCGTCCGTCCGAGGTCAGCCGCGGCATACGAAATCATTGCTGCTAATCCACTTTTCGGTGCGAGTGACAAAATTATGTTAATCTGCCATAGTGGCAACGGTCAACACAGCACAACAGAGATGATGCACGAGGCAGAGTCCACTCAGAGATGTTCAAAGCGATACGAACTGAGCGAAGAGTCATCTTGGAACCGTGAACAGGGACTCACTGAAAGAGGTAAAGTGATCACTGATCACGCCTTCCGCGATCGGTACTATATAAGCAGTGGCACCATGATGGCTCAACTCATTCGATTCATCACTCGCTCTTATCGCATCACTAGTCCCCAGAGACACATCACCAGCCACAATGTTCAAGGTAATTATTCAGTGTCTTAACAGGTGTTTTTGTGTATTTTCGAGCCATCTCAACACTCAATTTACAGGAAATCATCATCATCGCCATGTTCTTGGCCGTAGCCTACTCTGCACCAGCTGAGGAGAAACCAATGCCATATGAGTTCGCCTTCCAAGAACAAAACGCCAACCACACCTTGACCCGACAGGAATCTGGTGATGCCCAAGGCAAAGTTACAGGACAGTACTCGTACATTGACAAGGATGGTCTTACCCGAGTGGTGACCTATGAAGCCGACGATGATGGTTTCCGTGCTCAAGTCCAATCGAACGAGCCTGGTTTGGTGTCCCACTCTCCAGCTGCCGCCACCTACAACGTGCAATAAATGCAACCTTCATATTAAACAAATCACTCAACCAACCGCACCCACAACCTCAACCTCCTCACCTGCATCACACCTGCACCATCCCAGCCCTATTTATCATCCATCAACCAAATCAACCCAAAGAATCCACTAATCGACAATAAATAAATCAAATGTCCTAACCTTTCAGTCAGTATTTCAGCACCTTCTCTTCTTTGCAATTCCTTGCCAAATATATCACAAATAAAACCACCAATTAGATTTTTGATTTGTTTGAGACAACTCAAATTGATTGATCTGAATTAAACATGTTTTATTAATGATATCTCAATTCTATCGATCACGATCGTAGTTTATATGAGAATAAGGAACTTGATATGCTCAAAATGATCGGTTAACGAAAACATAATTGAAGGTTATTACTTTTTAGATAAAGTTATAGTTCTAGAAATTGGTAACGGGCTGTATAATAATATCATATTACTGTGATAGCATTTGAATTCAAAACCTCCCAAAGAGTCTTGAACTTACAATTGTTGGCATCTGTAGCCACGAATATTCCATATAATAGCATAGCCCTATTACTAGATACTTAAGGTAGTAATTTGTATAATAATATTTAATCGAACCGAATTGTAAATTTAATAATCTGACTAACACTCATCAAGTTTATTTCTGTAGGCAACCATAGACCAAAGTGAAACATTTTTTCGCTAAATTTTTATATTTATTGTTATAAATTGGCAAAGAAATTTTATTGAAAAACAACAATACGTGAAAACATTTTGAACTAATAAAATCATAAATTAATATTTAATTGATTAGCTAGGTGAACAAGGCAATTAGAAAATTAGTGGTCGCATCATCATTGATTGACACTAATTGGCCGAGATGTGTGCCTCAAACGAAGGTTTTTCAATGACTATTTTGTTTGACTATCTTTTAATCATTTAATGATGCATACAAAAGCTGTATTTATTACAGTCAGAAAATTATAATTTCTTTAATTATTTAAATTTATTTAAATATGTTATTTACATTGTAGAAAATCCATAGATTTTTCAAAATGTACATCAAGATGACCAATGTATTGAACAGATAAATTTAAAATAATAATTTATTAGTACTTTTAGTTAAATTCAAAATAATAGCAATTAAAGTGACAAATAAGATTGCGTTATTGAATTGACAGTGAAACTGCAGAACATGAGAATTGACTAAATTTATTGACTAACTTAACAAATGAATCATTTTGATGATAATTATTCGCCTTGTCACAAAGCAATTTGCATACAAAATGGCATTCATTTGAGACAATGATATATTTCTCTTGTCGTTTCATTGTAGTGTTTAATGTACCAGGCCAGGCCTATGAGCACAAATGTTGCAGTGGAACGATGTGCCAAGTGCATTAGCACGTAGTATTATTGAGTGATCCTCACTGATCGACAAGATTAGCACAGCAGACAACTATCGCATATGGGATGATTCGCAATTGTCCTTCGAATGTGTAACATTTATTGCCATCACGACAAAATTTAAAATTGCGAAAACATTTCCTTGAAAGATATAATTTAATGGACACTCGACCAAATTCAAGGAAATGGAATTAATCAACTCGAAGGAGAACCTTACAGAGTAAAAGCTTCATTTATTATCATTTGTATCGAATCGCCCTCAGTTAGGAAATGGAAACATAGAAACATTAAAGGAATCATACAAGGTATCAAATTGAAAAGTTCAAAAAACAAACTACGCATTTTAAACAAATTAGTCGTTTAAATAATAGAAAAAAATCTGCTGAATTATAAAGAATTAAGAATTCACACCTTGGAGACAATTGCCGTTTGCAAGTGCGCCAATCGATTTCGCCATTTGTCCAAAGCGGTATAGCGAGAGGTTGATTGTTCGTTGTTCAACACTAGCACTTGATTAACCTGATCAATTCGGCCTTCAATAGTCCTAAAGTACATTAGAAAAGAATAAATACGAAAAGCAAGCTGATACAACAATGACTTACTTATCCAGAATGCACGAAACGAGAAGACTTTCGACATCAGCAACGTCAATGTTGAGCTCTTTGGAGATAAATGGAATTTGAATTCTAGTGTAAGGCTTGATGAGTTTGATCAAAACTTGAGTGCGGATATTCGAAAGCAAATCTAGTTAAGATAATTACAAGTTAGAGAAATTAGATTTTAAACAAACATACCTTCGATGTGCTCCTTAATGAATGGATCGTCCATTATCGTTCGACGATTCTCTCGTAAAATCTTTTCAAACTCGTAAATGTCGTTGTTCTGATAAGCGTTTACCAAATTGGTCATAGCAAGAATTTCACTATCGTTCTTGTACGGTTTGGCTTCCTGAGAGTCAAATGGATTGATATCTGATTTCATCAACATATTGGCTAGAACCAGATACTTCAAACAAGTCGTACGACGTGGTGATCCTGACTCATCGTAATTCTTGAAAGCCTCGAAAAAGTCGATGTGGGCCTTCTCGTATTCTGCTTCACGAAGATGCATTTTTCCGCCACATTCTAAAGACATAAAATAAATACAAGAGAAACCAATAATGATAATACCTCGAATTACTCCCATAATCAAAGGATGAGGAATGGCAGACTTAATGTGCAAAGATTTTTCGTATAATTTCTAGAAAATAAAAATTATTAGTTATAATTAACACTGTTTAGTATCATTTTCTAACCTTAAGTTTTTTGTTGTTCTTCTGAGCGGTGTACATCTGAATTTCCAAAGCATAAATCTCTAAGAGTTGAGTACCTTTCTTCAGATCATCGGTGCCATCTGAATTTTGACAAGATTGATGCAATTGTTTCAATATCTTAGACAAATTTTTATAGTCGCGACAGTCAAAATATAGTTTGCCTAACTTAATGTTAGTTTTGAACCACAAGCGATCGTTCTTAGCATCCTTCAACGCTTCCAGCGTAGTTTCGTAAAAATCTTGTAACAACTCCATATTCTTCGACGTTGAAATGTAATCCAGAATAGAATTGATAGACTTTTCAGAATAGTTTCTAGTCACTGCTGATTTTATGTATGTCAACAGTTGCTTGTAACGGGCCATCATTTCTTTGTAGTTTTGCTAATATAAAAAAAATGTTACGATAACGATAACCAAAACTAAATTAGCCATACCAATTTAAAATTAATCTTAATCATCTGTTTTAGAGCCTTAAAACCCCATTCACCTTTTTCGCCATTTTCAAGTTCAAGAACCTTTTGAAAACTTTCCAATGCTTTGGGTGGGTTGTCTTTCAACGCTTTGGAATTGTAGTACTGATTCTCCAAGTCAACATCCGGCTCTGAATTAGAATCTTCCGAATATTCCTGAAAATAAAAATTAAAGTTAAAATAGTTTATAAATAAAAGGCAAATGCATTACAAACATACCAAATCGTAATCCTCGTCATCATCACACATGAAATCATCTTGATCAGACATTTTGGTTGTTTGAGATTGAAATAAAGTGACAACAAGAAATTGAAAACCAGCTTGATGAGTCAATATGAGAATACTTGAAAAGTGTCAACAAGTTACAATTTTAGTAATAAACTTGCAGAATATCGTGCCAACGCACAGAGACAGAGAGACCAGAAAAAGACCAGATAATATGCAAAAATGTCACAAGTCCAGTTATCATAAAAGGATCGCGAACGTGTTTACAAGAAAAGCCTCCAACAGAAGACATACATTGTTTGTTAGATGGCATCCATACAATGTGTACTGCCAAGGCACATTTTGGTCACGTCATTTGTGAATCAACGTTATGCTTTTTAATTAATTGTGCTAATATTTTAAGTTTTTAATTAAGTTTAACTTGCTCAAAATAAATAGAATATGACATTAATTAAATTGGGATTAGGTAAATAAAAAATTAAGTCAATTGTTACCTGAGTATGTAATAGAATCAAAATGAATTGTTTAAATGGGCACACTACCGCCGCCTACTCAAAGCGCGATGGAAGCTACACACAAGGAGGGCTTTGCGGCATGTTAACAGAAAGTGGCTGCAATTTGCGAGCCAAAA
Organism: Rhizoglyphus robini; assembly: GCA_023373905.1. NCBI lineage: Eukaryota > Metazoa > Arthropoda > Arachnida > Sarcoptiformes > Acaridae > Rhizoglyphus > Rhizoglyphus robini. The sequence goes on along the minus strand of JAKIJQ010000001.1, from coordinate 1,593,042 downwards.
CCGAGCCACGTTTTTGTTGTGGTTTTATTGTGTAAATTGATAGCATTAATTGAAATCTCTAGTGGAAACCACTGGCCCGACACCTCTCTCAATCTTGCCGTTGTAACTGCTCGACTGACTAGGCGTGTTTGTCCGAAGCTCTTGACATTAGCCCATTGTGTCCCCAGTTATTTGGCGTGTAACTTCAAGCTTGTCTTGGTTCGTCTGAACTGTCACTTATGATCTCTGCCAACCATGGCTTCCACTTCTGATTCATCGCCATCGGCTCTATCGGTTCGCATTTTGGAACTAACTTTTGGTGACAAGGAATTAGTTCGTCGAATCAAGTCTTCTAAGGTTTTGCTGGTCGGTGCCGGTGGCATAGGCTGTGAAGTTATCAAAGGTCTTTTGCTTGCTGGCTTTGAAAATATTACAATCATTGACTTGGACACGATCGATGTGTCTAATCTGAATCGTCAATTTCTGTACAACAAGAGTCACGTTGGTCAGAGTAAAGCAGTTGTCTCTGCTTCGGTTTCTGTGGAACGATTCTCTCATCGTGATCCTGCCACTGGTTTGCCTATTTCTGTGGTTAAGCCAATTCATGATTCAATTCTAAATGCCAGTTACAATAGAGATTTTTATCGACAATTTACTTTCGTGATCAATGCTCTGGACAACAACACAACTCGGGTTCATGTGAACCGAATGTGCTTAACCGCCGACGTGCCTCTAGTGGAGTCTGCCTCTGCCAGCTATAATGGAAATGTAAGGCTAATCAAACGCGGCGTGACCCAGTGCTTCGAATGTGAACCACCGAAAAAAGATGAAAATACATATGCTAGCTGTACCATTCGTAACACTCCTTCACTTCCCATTCATTGTATCGTTTGGGCTAAACATTTGTTTGCTCAATTGTTTGGTCAAACCGATGAAGACATTAGCCCTGATGTTTCTGATTTGTTGCAAGATGGAAGCGCAGAAAACGGAAATTCAAATGGTTCTGAAGAAACTAATGAAATTAATAATTCAAGTAATATTTATCATATTTTTTATCTTTGCTAATATTTGTTTTTTTAGATGATGCTCAACCACAACCTCCCCAATCTACTCGTCAATATGTTGAATCTACTGGTTATGACCCTAAGGCTTTGTTTGAAAAAATATTTACGAAAGATATTTTGTACCTCAAAAAGATGGAAAACTTGTGGACTAATAGAAGAGAACCAAAGGAGCTGAATTATGATGAAGTTTCTTCTGGAGTGGCTACTTTTGAAGACTTAAGTAATAACTCGAATGGAAATGGTAACGATACTGAAAACAGTAACGAGAACAGTGCTAGCGAATCGGCTTCAACATCTGCACCAACTAATTCAGTTATTCGTGATCAGAAAATATGGTCAATGTCCGAATGTCTTCAAGTGTTTTGTTCTAGTTTGGCCAAGCTGAAAGATCGTTTGCAAACTGAAAAAATACTCGAATGGGATAAGGATGATGACACTGCAGTTGATTTTGTGGCTTCTGTTTCGAATTTCCGATCCTATTGTTTTTTGATTCCACGTAAGTCAAAATTTGAAGTGAAATCTCTAGCTGGCAACATCATCCCTGCCATCTCAACCACAAACACTATTGTGGGAGGTTTTATTATTCTTCAAACCATTCGACTTTTGTCGAGCATATTACCGGAACGTATTTCGAAAGATGCCGAAACTGATACTACTAAATTGGACTCTGATACGCTCCAGTCTGAAGCAGATGTATTGAAATCGAATGGGTTTATGGTTTACATTTCAAACCAAAACAGAAAGAATCTTTCTAAGATTTATGTAGAACCTTTGTTACCCCCTAAAGCAGACTGTTTGGCTTGTTCTACTGAGGTAAAAGAAATTATTGTTGCATTGCCTTTGGAAAAAACTACTCTGGGAGACTTTGTGGAGCAAGTTATTAAGAAAAAGTTTAAAACTATTGCTCCTGATATTAATGTGTTTGGTGCAAATAAGATGCTTTGGGCAGCCGAGGACGAGGAAGATGCTGATGACGCTATTCGAAACAAAATTTTGTCTAATTACTCGTTTATGGTTGATAATGTTTGTTTACTGCTAAAGGACTTGGAACAAAATTTTGAAGTGCGTCTTTTGCTACGTGATATGGAGTTTGATCCTGAGGAGAATGATGGCGAATTCTACAAGATACTCAACCAAGAGGAGCTCGATAACATCCGTGAAGAAATGAAAAATGGAGATTCGGAAAAGGAACAAGTCGAAAATAATGATGCCGAAGGTGATAAACTAATTGACGTCGATGAAGACGAACCTGAGTTATTGGAAGATATTGAAGAACCTATCGCAAAGAAAGCAAAGATTCCAAATGATGATGATTTTGAAATGATTGAGATCTCCGAACTGAACGAGATTGAGTTGGAATCAAAGAAGTTGGCCAATCAATCTATGAACAAGAGACCAATCAATGAGGATGACGAAGAGGCTGCTGGCATTTGCATCGATGGAGAGGACAACTTAAAGAATGGCAAAGCCCTCTCAAGTGATAATTCGGTGGCTGATTCAAATACTCCAGCAAAGCGAATTCGCACTAACTAATTAGTTGTATTTACTATTTACTATGTCCGTTATTATTATACATTCTACGAATTAAGGGTTTTGTAAAGCTCAGATTACTCACTTCAGGAACATTAACGTTTTCAATTTATTACTTTTGCTTTGCAGATTCTTTAAGTCTATCACAAGTGCTGTCCTTTTGTACTTTTCAATACTGAACCAAACCTAAAGAATTCATTCTTATCAAGTATTTATAATGCCATGTCCTCACTTAACTCATGTTCGTTTCATTATTTCATTCAATTCACTTATTTTTATGCTTGTATGTTTGGTTACAAGAGCGTGCGATTTTTCAATATAATTAAATTACTATTGTTCGATTATTATGTATGAAGCTGTTTCATTGCTTGCTTTGAATTTTGTTAATGCATTTGTCTGGCTCCTTCGATTGTGTCTATCCTTTTGGCCGTGGCTCCCATTTAGCAATGTTATTCGAACCGAGTTCTCTGCCACTTGGCTATTACTTCCTAGCAATTTGCCTCGGAGTGTTGTTCCACTTTCTTTTCCTGCTTAAATCTCTACTGGATGTTCTCAACCCGGAATACCAACTACCCACCTGGCTGAACGCTCTATTTCGATGTTTCAATGTCCGACCTTTACAACAAGACGAGGACGATGGCTCCTTATAATCACTTAATAAAGGCAAATGTTAAATAAACGCTTTATTGTTGTCATAAATATTTGTGCATGTGGTCAATGGTTTGATAACAAAATAATTGGAGTGCGATACTGAGGCGGGCGAATGGGAATGCAAACAAAATAGATAACGAGTTTTGGTAGGTTCGAAATAATTTGAAATGCAATCTGCCAGAAGTAACCGAATTGACTAATGGTTACGTGGCTGTTCAATTCAGTCTTTCACTTGCTTCCGTGTCAATCGTTTTGGGCACGTTGATGTCAAACTTCCAGTAATAGTACGGTGGGCCAGCTGTAAAGCAAACTTTTCGGTCGAGAATTCGGTCCATTCGGTTAACATAATACATGATGTAGAAGTTGCACATTTCATCGTCCCCAGTGGAACCTATTCGAACAGTTTGGTCTTGGAAGTTGTACATTGTACATCTGGCTGCAACCCAATCACCAGGTCTAATTGTGATTGCCTTTTTAATTGGATAGAACATCTGAGGTTTTTGGGGGTCACCTTTACCAATCATTTCCCACTGGTCAGTGTCTTGGTTAATTCGATAGCCAGTCACTACTTGGCCAAACTTGTGGGTGTGAGTTCGGAACGCAAATGGATGAATCTCGATTGACTCCTCGTTTGGACAAGCTGCCTCAAAATGCTCTAAAATTCAAAATAGAATTATAAACTGAAAAAAAGATCAAACAAGTCCAATTACCAGTTGATTTTCCAAGTATACGTCCATCGGTGGCCAGCAGTAAAACACCAGCAAGTTTGTTGATTCTATCGAATAGTAGTATAGAATAGAGACAATAAGATTGATATGAAAAAGCATTGAACTACTTACTCGTTATTGTCTTGGGGCAACATTCGCAATGTGATACCAGAATGGTCCAAAGCACCATCTGCAATTGCCAAATACAAATTAGATTTCTAACTGTAAATCTCGAATCGAGTCATACTTAAGAACTTATGCACATGGGCATAATGTACTTGCAACACGAGATAGCTTATGCTAGTGCCTTGGCCAACTTTGAAGCCAACACCATCTGGCAATTTCAAGGAAGGTGCGTCCATGGCCCAGCTGTACACAATCTGAGATTGACCTTTGCATATGCCAGACCGGGGAAAGATCATATCGTTGGCAGAATCGGCATTAGGCGCCATTTCTCCACAGTCCCACACGGCCCGTGGAGTGTCGCGCTCGTTGTATCCAGGAAATTCACAGCCATAGATCAGAATGTGATGTGCCGTCTCCTTAGTGGCATTCGGCAAATACTCAACGATGAATTGGTGTTCATGACGAGGCATTTTGAATGCTGTACACAAATAGGTTTCAGGCTGGAACATAACAGATTGTTAGATTCAGGACTGAACAACGAATACAACGAATACCTTCATCGGTTGCACGTCGGGCATTAACAATGGAAAATAAATACTTTGATCATTGAATGTTTGGGCCAAAGTGCCTGGGTTAGAATGAAAAACACAGAAAATGGCCGATACGACAAAAAACAACTGGTTTATAGAAGAAGCCATTTTAGTGCTTGAGGCTTTGTTAGTTTTGTCCGAGAGAGATCAATGGTTAACTGATGAGTGATTGGGCGATTCACTGATCACAGATTGATGACATTAAATAGTTAAGAAGAAACGATCGTGTGTGCGTCATTCAACACTCGAACAACAGAAGAAACATATGGTCCGTATGGGCTCCAGCTTCGAGCATGGCGCCCTGTTGAGGAGAATAACGCTGTTAAATTATTCGAATTTGTACAAAGGCTATCACAGCAAGATAATGCAGACAAGTAGTTGCTCTAGTTGACAAGTTGTTGTTGTTGGTCTACGTGAGATTTGTCCGCAAAAGCAATTGTCAGAAATGCTACTCTGCACTAACGAGTACTTGACATTTCATTACAAGAAGATTAACCTGAAAAGTGGTTGCGAGCCAAATATTGCAATTGGGGAGTACGTCTGATGGACACTGTGCTATATAACACTCCATATAGAAGATTGGGGGTTCAATGAAGGTTCACAGGAAATGTAGAACGGATACAGAGGATGGCAGTAGTGTGCGGTGCCGGCGCCGACGCTACTTGACGATACCATACACCATTGACGTCACCACCAGAATGAAGGAACCATTTTGTGTCGAGCAGATTCACACTGAGTCAATGACTATAGACATATGAGTTAAACTGTCAACTGACAATAAGCTTCATTTGGAAATCAACCAAGTTCAAGTTCATAAGTAAAACTTGCTTGGTAAATCGGCCAACCGTGAAGTTACCACTTGTTTGTTAATATACTGTCAATGTTTCGATATGCACTATTTAAGACGTTCTCCATGCTTGCATTAGCGGTATTCTATGTTGACATTAAAGAAACCCGCCCGATATACCCCGAGTTATAAGGCTTTGGAACATGCAGAAAAAAAGATTCTTGCGACGCAATACTATGCACGAACAGTAGAGTGTTGATCATAAAGCTAATCAACTTTTTGATACCACATGTTGACTTTAATATCTCGAGATGAGTGTTCAAGGAGGTCGGATCAAGTCTCAAGTGGCTATGTTATCGATGTTTGTTAAAAGGGATCAAGACGGACAAATGCAAACGAATTGTTTGATTGGAAAAACCAAAACACATAATGCAATATTACTGGTAGTGCTGGATATACGTTATCACCCCATATCGACGTAAAAACACTTGCCCTGTGGCCAGCGACCACCAATGTTGCTAGTTGGTCACTACAACTGTAATACATAACACGGCGCGTGGTGGCGAGATACCAAGGACAACTGAAAGCGAATGAGAAATTGTCAGTGCGTTATAATGATAACAATACAGGTTTACCTCGATATTGAGTGCAAGTTGGACAGGTTCGATTGATGATTAGTAATTAGTGTCGATTGTGTGTATGAAGTATGGATTGCTATTGAGACATCATTGGGTTTGAAGTACATTCCGGTCGGTTGATTCCATCTGTTCAATCATACGAATTTTGTGCCGTTAAATCAATATTTCAAAAAGCTAAATATATTTTTAAAAAATATTAGATAGTATAAATGTCATTACCATAAAAAGTGACGATTCATTTAACACAATTGGGCAACGACTAAACAAAAAACTTGTTCAAAAAGTTTCTTTCTGTAGAAGCGCTTAGATCAAACTATTAGTTCGATATAGCTGCACATATTATAGTGTTCCGTTAGATGCTAAAAATGATTTGATAAACTTTGTGAACGTTGTCCATTCAAATAGAATAATAACTATTATTTGAAATGATATTGTTTAATTGAAGACCAGATGTAGCTACAGTGTAGTACAATAACAGTTGGCATTTAATTTGGCACACGACAAAATAGAACATGCATGGGAAAACTCCATTACATGGAGACAAGTTTATCCATGTGCGAGAGGTAGTGAATTAATCCAAAATGACATTTGATCATTGGGCTGATTCAACCTGTTTTGTTTCAAGTCGAGCGTGTAGTGCTGTGTGTTGCGACTGTCGTTGCCGGTTGAATGTACGATGCTTTTGTACCATTGTCAAAATTGGAACCACGGTGATTGCCAACAGGAGAATTATTGTCCCAATGGTGAAGGACGTGGAAAACAATGCCCCACTGAACGGTCTCACGGTGGAAATGCATTGATGATGATTGAACGTGTCGAGCATGCTTTCTGGTGGACATCGACACATGCCGTCACTGGCACAAAACTGTGAAACTTTCTCCAAACCGGACATATCGTCATCAGGTCCAATCATCATAGGATCTCCTCTGGGAATCTCTACACTCATTTGGAAATCGCATTCTTCATTTTGAGTGCATAACTGTCGACATATCTGCTCTGATGGGTCAAAAGAGTACTTGCCATCGAAACAACGACATTTAGAATGTACACAGAAGATCTTTGGATTTCGGTGCAAGGTTTGGAATGCCTTCAATTCTTGACGATTTCGGTTCTGATTAGTTTCGCCCTCTTGGTTCATTACGTCCAACAGATGGCGAAGTATTGGATTGCAGTCACTATGCTTAGAACAGTTATCAGACCCATAATGGCCAGCCTGGGAATGATTAAGTCCAGAAGTCACTACCGTTAGTCGTTCAATGGTGGCCGATTGGGTTCGCGCAACAAACACCAGTGGCATAAAAAGAACTATGATTGAATTTACTGATGCACACATCTTTCAAGAATAGAATCAAGTGCAGGTATTGCTTGTTTTGGCTCAAACAGTAACATGACTTGTCAACAACGTTATTGTTGTCACGGCAACTATCATTTCCAACTATCTGCCAATTTAATGCAGGTGCATCAGCATTCGATGGAAATACCTACAGATGAAGTAAATCTACACGCATGAAAACAAATTACATTTGATTGAACAAAATCTCACAAAGCATTTCGGAAGATGTCACAAAAATCGAGCGACTTGCACTTGTTATGAACAAATTTAAACCAAATGGCAAGAATATTGGCTTTTTACTGATTATTCTACTTAGCCAATCAGAATTTAAATTTGGGCCGTAGCAGGCAAGCAAATACTGAGGACATACATGTATTTTCCTTTGCTTTGTCGGTTGAAGTTCAATCATTGAAGGTTAATCTATTCAAGCAATGTGAATTGTTTATTTTTATTATATTAATCTAATTATAATCATTAGCTCAAAACCAATATATAATATTGTATTCAACCCTCTATTTGTTGATTATTCCAATAAATTGGTTGAGGACTAAAATAATATAGATACCATCTTACAGTCCGCGCCATAAAGATAGGGACAAGCGAATATTTTGTATATCTCCTAGAGTTCTCGGTTTTAAATTTTAATTATTTTATATGTTATAGCCTAGGTATCCCTTGTTATTATCCAGTACATATCTGCTTATCTTATCTTTAATCTATCGAGATAAAAAATATTTTGTCAAAAAAGTCAATTTTGCCTGGCGCCATAAATATAGGGACAAAGGTCAAAACTGTATGAATTTTGGATTTTTATTGATCCAAATCATTTCTAATAATAAATAACGATAATTTAAACGATTTATAACAATTTTTCTTGCGGAAATTGCACACAAAAAAAAATATTTAAGGCTATTTTTAAATTTTGACTTATTTTGGCCAACTTTTCTTTTCGAGAATTTCTAAAAATACATTTTTATCTTAAATAATTGCTTTACCCTCTTTATTTGTTAGTTAAATTACTTAAATTAACATATTTCATTATTCTAAATCCTTTAAAGTTGAAAACCATATCAATTTAGAAGAAAATATGATTTGAGAATTGTCAAATCAACGAAAATCGCCAATTTTAATGTTAGTTTGTAAAATTGTTTTCTAAATTTATCTAGCTATGTTCCACTCGGTTATTTTGTATGATTAACTTGAAAATGACTTCTAGGATATATTAGAATTCATTTTGGTCAATAAATATCCAAAATTCATACAGTTTTGGCCTTTGTCCCTATATTTATGGCGCCAGGCAAAATTGACTTTTTTGACAAAATATTTTTTATTTTGATAGATTAAAGATAAGATAAGCAGATATGTATGGGATAATAACAAGGGATACCTAAGCTATAATATATGAAATAATTAAAATTTAAAACCGAGAACTCTAGAAGATATACAAAATATTTGCTTGTCCCTATCTTTATGGCGCGGACTGTATGAGCCGTAAGAACCTTGGTAAATAATTTAGTAAATGGTACTTACTTAGTTGGTATTTCCATCAAAACGAAAGGGGAGAAATTTGGTATTTAAAATTACCTAGATATTTAGCTGGAATTGAATTCATTTTCAGATTTTTTTTAAATTCTTGTCAATCAAAACATGAGGCTTTGTTTACAATTGCAATAAAATGAACGAGTTCAGAAAAACATGAATGGGCTACACTAACCACAATTCAATTATTCTGTGGTCTTTTCATAGAGTACTTTTTATGCAAGAGTGCTGTGAAACTTTACTCACAGCCCACCATTACCCACCACCCCAGTGACGCCACTGACGACACTTCTGTTTAGCCAGTTTTATAAAATTTATGTATATCAGGTTTATATCAGGACCTGATTATCAAGTCAATATTATTTACTCCATATATTTTGTTGTTTTCATTTCAATTGTACCATTATTGCTACTTGATATTTTCAAATCCACAAGTTCCTCGTTGCATCGAATTATATAGAACAATTAAATATTTCCAAGGTATTTGTCGTTTGTTTGCAAGCACTTATTTAATAATACTATTTTCCATAAAGTATGTTTTCTATGGAGGAACGGTTATTTCTTGTTGAACATGTGTTCCGAGAACACAACAGATACAACCAAACGGTGAGGGATAGATATCGAGAGGCTTTCCCCAATAAAACTCCACCACATCGCGATACTGTACGGGACTTGATACAACGATTCAAAGAGACAGGCAGTGTTTGCGACCGATTTAGAAGTGGGAGACCGAAAAAGTTGACAAGTGCAAAGATGAGAAAATCCAAAGAAACAAATAATTCTAAGAAAAATAAAGTTGAAGGAACGAGAAAAACAAATGTCCTTTGTGAAGTGAAACCAACTAATATACGTAACAAGGACACAAGGAGGAGAGCGAATTGTAAAACAAGTGAGAGCCAATCAACTTTTCAAATTCCGTCATTGTTTGCAGAAACACAGCTTCAACTTACTGATCATATGGCCAGTCAAATTATGCCACAAACACATGATTCTACCGAATTGCATTCAGTTGTAGAAGCCAAATTGTCTCAAGTGGATTCTGCAGAGCCTCCAGCAATAATGCCCCTGATAACTAACATTGAAACAACTACTGAAGGATTTATTCATTATTCCATCTTGACTCAAATTTTATAAAATTTCATGGACCACTATCCTTGTACCAAGGACCTTGGGAAAGCATACAATTCATTATCATGTTTTTTTTCAATATCGTTTTATTGTTTTGATTATTCCGGTTTCAATTCGTTTACAATTGAACAGCAATGTATTAGCTAATCCGATTGGCCAACAAAGTATATATTTGATATTTGATTGTTAATTTATTTAAAAAAGACTGAGATAGACTTTATCAGAGTTCAAGTTCATCAAAATAGAAGCAGCTTTTAATGTTTGATTTGCTAAATTAAGTTAATAATAATAATCCCACAAGTCATGTTTTCAATGTAAGTTAAGCACACACATTGAGTTGGTGACCGCAATCATGAGGTGATTCCATTCATAGGAACTCAAAAGTTATCATCTGGGGCCCAGATTCTGGGCGATCGTCTCCTTGTTTCTAGGACAGTAATTGTAATTGTCAATTGCCAAAAATTACTGATGTAACATTTGTAATGTGCATTTCTGGCCAATGTATCTTGTTACAATTCGAATTTAATAGAGAAATTGCAATTAAGTTCATATTTTTAAAAAAAATAAATAATAGAATCGGCACATGAGTCATAAGAAAACTAAATTCAATAACAAAAACTCAGTTACATTTCAATTTAAATTTTAAAAAAAGATAGAGAATACTGTATGTGGAAATAGTTGCTTCTATTGCAATGATGAAATGTTATTTCGGCTGTTGTTTTTGTCATGTGTTCATTGCTCGTTGAGCAGATCGAGTAACAATAACAGTACGCCCGAGTATGAGCTTTTCCAAGAAGAACTCAAAAAGCCTGAGCAACGGCGACGGTATCCCACGCACCATACATTGAATGAACACTAATCCATGTCCACTTTGACAGTGACCGACCACAAGAAACAATGCAAAGAAGACATTCGCGCTCAGGCATGCCCCGACCCAGATAATTGCGACGAGCACTCGTCCGCAAATAAGTATTCGGTGCTTGGTAATGAGCCCAATTGTGATTGGGGTAGACCAAGTGCTATGGTGGTCACTGCCGAGATGTGTTTCTATTGTTTCAATGTCCTTCAAGCACATCTTTTTCAAACGCCTTCATCACTTCGCCCCAAGTTTACCAACGAACATTTGTAAGTGTCATCGAATATATTTTGTTTGGTCATTTGTCATATATTCTCTATTTCTAGTCCCCTGTTTGTGACCTGGAAAATAGGAAAAGAGAAACGTCTTCGTGGCTGTGTTGGCACTTTCACTGCCCACTCCTTGCACGGCAATCTTCGCGACTTTGCTCTCTCAAGGTAAACTTCAATGGGAAACATTTTGATGACAAATAACTTTTTGCATATTAAACACTGTAGTGCATTACGAGACAGTCGTTTCAAGCCAATCACCAAGGCTGAATTTGATCAGTTGCATGTATCTGTTTCTCTACTTCTAAACTTTGAACCATGCGATGGTTACAAAGACTGGGAGGTGGGAGTGCATGGAGTTCGAGTTGAGTTCCGTGATGAGAAACATTCGAAACATTCTGCCACCTACCTACCTGAAGTAGCTGCTGAGCAAGGTATTTTGAACAATTCACTTGACTGAGAATAAACATTGACTTGTGATTAATTTCTAGAATGGGACCATGTTGAAACAATCGATTCTCTCATTAACAAATCTGGCTTTCGTGGACCAATCACTGAGCAGCTTCGCTTATCGATTCGAGTCACTCGTTACCGTAGCGAGAAAATGTCAGTCAGTTACCAAGATTATCTCGATTCGATGGAGAATGCCACCGAAAATGATGTTCCTAGACATTTCTAAGTTTGGTTTGGTTGGTCTTCAAACAACAAGTCAATTAGTTAGGTCAATGTTTTATTTCGAAATGCAAAATACCAATTACTAGGTTTACATTATATATTTTCTCTAATACAAAAAGAATATAATCAATTTAACGCAAACCAACCGTAACAGCATCAATGTAACTTTATCAGGGAATGTAACATGCTTAAGATATCTTTAGACTAATGAAAAGATTAAATGTACATGGTTTGGTTCACAGTGAGCACCTGTTTTCCACCAAGCACATACACGACATCGTATTTGGCAAGTATTTCTTCGCTGTGTGCCTCTTCCCAGCCACTATATCCGTTACTGTTTAGAAAGTAGACTCGGCGCAATCGATTGTAGTCAGTAAGTGAAGCCAAGAATACCGATCGACAAGCTTCTTTTGAGTGGGTGTTGTCAATTCGACAGTTAAAATCGCCAGACAAAGCAACGTGTAACTTGATGGACGAAAGGTTAGGCAAGAGATGGCTCACGTGCTTCAATTCGTTATGCGGAACCTGACTCGGATGGTGATTCCAGTGATGGCGTAAATATGAACAATCCAAATGCAATGCCTGAATCGAGGGTAAAGAAGCTACCCGAGTAATAACCGGTACATCAGGAAACACAGTAGTACTGAATTGTAGGCGCAATTCAGTAAGCTGCTTCAATTTAGCTATTTTTGGAATCAATTCAATAAAAGGCAATTGTGAAGTCAAGTGCAAATAGGTAAGAGAAGTAAACTTGGCATTGAGCATAGTGAAAAAGGCTGTTGATCCAGTCCATATAATAGATAATTTTGTAATCTTCTTGGCAAAATCTTCATTTACATCGTCCAGAATAGGAGTATAAGGATCTCCATTCCATTCCGTATAGAAGCCACTGGTGTTAAGAGCAAAAGTTTGAAGTTTGCTGTCGGCTTGAAACAAATTAAACATGTTAAAACAATAATTAATCTTATCATTCAGTCCAAAGTAGAATTCTTCAAGGCGGGAAATCAAAGCTGGAGATAGAGTAGCCAATGGTCCGACCTGGGCTTGGGCTCCGCGATTTCGAAATCCGAGATTATCACGTGAGCCGGCATCGCACACAGTCAGGTGCTTGAGCACTGGCAAATTATTTATTTGTTGCTCAAATAGGCGTTTCCACGACGATGCAGAGTTGATAGAACTGTAAATAATCAGCTTCAAGCTAGTTAAATTTTCTTTCCAAGCGTCCATCAACATCAACATTTGGTCAACAATATCTTCCAACTTGTCATAAACTACTTCCAATTTAGAAATCTTCGGGAATTTGTTCAAAAGCAATTGAGCATTCTTCGGCTTTGTCAAATCCACATTAAGATGATGAAAAGCCTTGGAAACAAGAATGCCTTTAGAGATATAGCATTGTTTAATTTCAGAAATAGAATTTTTTGTACTGTCTCGGTTGACATCAAGTAGAACAAGTTTGGTTTTTCGACGTTCAAAGATCATCTCCTGGCAGTACTTCCATCGACGGCAAATTATTTCCAGACGCAACAATTCGCCAAGCGGGATAAAGTGAAATATTGCGATCATACAATCGTCGTTGAGATCGTTGAAATGGATTTCTCTAAACATATTCATGTAGGTTTCATAATCAATAGTACCGCGAGTGCTTGCCATGTTGAAAAAAAAGTCAAAACGGGGTAAAATGAAGAGGAAGCAGAAGTTGATAGGCCAAATGCCAACGAACAAATGACGTTCTGTAACTTGAGCTAATCGAAACTCATATTTATATCAAACTTTAGCAACATGGTACTGCTGCATACTGCAATAGCTGCGCAATAGCCCTTCATCAACTTGGTGACATCATGGGACTAGCAATGCTAGTCTCTAGCATCTATTGCCACGTAGGTCAAAACATTTCAATTTTGTCAAAATAATAAAGGCATATTTATTCATTTAAACTATGTTATAGTGAATTTTACCTTTCATCTTTCAAAATTCGTATCAAACTTATACAATACAATAATTTCAAAGTGAGAAAGAGATACACAATTGTCAGATTATATACTTTAAATTTTAGTTGCAATTATAAACATCAGGTGGTGCTACTCACTGGAGTCTCACAATAACAAATAATAACGTGTTTAGTTATAACTTTATAAACACTGTTAACTGGGAGCCGCTGTGAGATACTGACATATCACAAACTTGCATTTTTAAATTTTTTAAATTCTGAATCTGTTCAACTACATTTGATAACTTTAATAAAATTGCCGTTAGTGAAAAGTTGGTATTATCTTTGATATTTAATTTTGTTTGATAATATTTTTATTCGTTTCAGATGAAACGTAATGCTGGAGAAAGTTCTTTGTCATCGAAATCACCCACAAAACACAGAAAACAACATTCTGATGCCAACCGGCCAATATCAAAATTGGACAACGACAAAGATGTTGACCAGCTCGATTTGGAAGCATTCCAAAACGATCTCAATAGGGTACGCACTTCAGTGCAACAACGAGACGAACTTGATTGTCCAGGTTTGTTTGTTTATTTTATGGAATGATTATTTTTATTATTCTTATTAAATATTAATTTAGATATAAAATCATTAGACGAGTTTGATTCAATCTTAGAAGCTATCTCCTATCTTCGTAACTTAATTCAAGTCTCATCATTGCTTATTAGTCGTCGAGCAGAGAATGCCTTTCCTCCGATTGTTTGGCGGCATCATTTATATGCTTTGTTTTCTAGTCATACTAAAGTAGACACCGAACTGGTATGCTTTGTTTATGATTTACTAAGTATATTAAGTATAGATTTTCTTTATTTTTCTATTTTTTTCAAAGGAAACTTTATGCTGTTCAAACCAAATTCGCATTCTCAACGTTGCTGCTTCTACTAGAAACGCGGATATTATTATTCAACTTGATGACTTTTGTAAATATTTTATTGGTCGGAAGAAGAATCTCTTGATAGGTTTGTTCTGTTAGAGCAATGGTTGTTTTTGTATGACATTTTACTTTGTTACAGAATTATTTATATCAAAAATTGTAAAAGCCCATACCAAAACTAAATACTCTACCAACGAACTGAATCAAGTCGGCTTTGGTGAAGCTGCCATCGATAAATTCATGAATCTCGGTTTGCTTACCTGTACCGATTCATCTCTAACCTCACGTCAGTTATCTTTTCCTGGGTTGGGTGTATTTATTCGCACTCTACATGATGGTCGTAAAGCATTGCTTGGACTGATACGCAAGTGCAAATACTCTCAAATACTACAAAGTGATTTATTGAGACGATCTGTACCAAAATGCAATTCTGGAAAAGATTTGCTTGGCATCGAATTACATCTTTACGATATTTACGGTGCCGATTTAGTTGGAATCGAGCGACTTAGTAACGATGTTTTGATTCGAATTACGAATTAAACGTGAATAAAAAAAAATTTAAGTAAATGTTGCATGGGTTTTGTTTGTTCTCGACTGACATTTTCATTTTATTTCAGAGCCTTTAAATATTCAAACACGTGCACATCAGTGGACCAGTTATGAACCGGAAAATTGTTTCATGAGTTAATTAAATTAACTTAAATTATGTCAATTGGAAATATGATCCTCCCGGCAAGGGTTCCTTAACTCTCTGTTTGCCACGTGTAAACTCAGTTTAGGTTTGCTTTTTTGTGAACTTTGTCACAATATCTTTCACAATTGTCATATGAAATGTTTCATGCGTTCGACTAAACAAGTGACACATACCGAGAGACCTAGCTGTCAAATTACTTTTGATTTCTTGACACTTGACACGTTGGCTATGGTAAAAAATGTTACCATTGTGCAAAATAGAATATATACGCGAATTAAACTTTAAAGCACTCAATTATTCGGTATTATCTCGATGGTTGGTCACCAGCGAATATAATTGCAATCATACATTGCCCGACCAGAGATGTCATCCTTTGAAAGAGAATTTTCATTTGTGGTGTGGTACTCACACAAATTCCCAATTGACCCGTCCCAGCATGAAATGAATTTATTGCGTCTCACGTCAAACTGCATTTGTAATTTGCATTTGGTGGTCGCTTGTGTGGTTTCATATGTACTCCACCGAGTGTTACCAGCCATGTGATGGCAACAGAAGGTTTGCCACCGAAAATCTTGTAATGCGAGATTCTTAATATCGACGAAACCCGATCCCGAAAATGCTCTCGGTCTGAAATGGCCTAATCAAATGCACCATTACCCGTTTGTGTGAAGTGAACTAACTAGTAAATTGGATTGGCGGTCAAGACTAGTCACTTGCGCGATGAAACATTAGAAAGTGAACTTGCTGCTATAATGAGACCATTGATTAGTTGCCCACCAGAAGTGCCTTGTTGGGACATAATTGGAGACCTGTTAAGCATTTGGTCGCCTTCCAATGGCCACTCATTAATAACACTACTAGCAGTGCCATTCAATAGGGTTATAACCTTGTCTTTATTGGTTTGCTGCTCTGTCTAATGATTTAACGAGATCACGAGGGACCCGAGGGTCTCCTGAACTGTATTATGCGCTGTTTGCCTCTTTGCAGTCTCCTCTTTTCTATTGTAACATTGTTCGTTGTTTGGCGTATCTGCGGTAACGTGTCACCATCGTCACCACAAGCACCACTAGGCATATCTCGCGGGAAATGCAAATAGAACACAAAGATAGAGCTCGACCAAAAGGACCGATAAAATAGTGGACGGTTGACTTGATGAACTCTCGCTCGGTCTTGTCACCCAATTGAATATTATCTCGGTGCTGTTGGGTGGTTGATCAACAAATTAAAAGTCACTTTGTTTTGCTCAACCAAAGGCATGAAAATGTCACGACTGGAAATTTGGTTCATTTGACATGCTTTGGCACTTCCATTTGATTCCTCTAATGTAAATTGTATATTTTGAAATGCACTTTGCATGCGAGCACACAAATAATAAATTGGTAATTATGAATGAAATGTTAATCCAATTTGTCCCTTTCACTGGACTTTGAGTTTTGATAAATGAACGAATTTAATTAAAAATTCTGACATTTCGGTTATAAATTGCAAAGTTGGCTGGTTTGAGAGATTTAGCTTGTTTTCAAAATATTTCAAAGTTTTTTCTAATCCTTTTGGAACTGGTCAAATGGCCAAATCGGGCGGTCATGGTGACATGTCAACTGCTTTTCATTTTTGCTAAATACCTTCCAAAATGAGCCTACAGATTTGCAATTCTATAGCATAGTCAGACTTGTCCGCTAAACTAATTAGATTGGTTGATTGCAATTGGTCCGAGAACGGTTTTGTAATGTCTAGTTGGAATCGATTCCAATCGAATGAACCTCTTGTTGGATCAATTGGCGTTGAGCTCGCTCATCGAGGGATCGAGTTGTCTCACTCACAGTAATGCAATAACCGAGTGATCTGTGCATGCACTACTTGTGTCATCAGAAGTGAGCGCAATTTGCACTTGTGCCGCCCTTGTGGGCTTGTTACCGACAATGTTCCGACAGAAGAGCATCAAAGTACGTGCCTAAATCGATTGTAAGCCGATAATCGAATTGAGACAGTGAAAGGTTCCTGAGGTGTTCGCTTACTGAATGAGCGTGTCAATTCGGCAAAAGTCATCTCGAAGCAGTGGGCCAAATGTGGACTTGTTTGCTCATCTAGACGTGACAAATGCAATTGTGCACAAGCGGAAAGCGAGCTACCGTCAGTGCCAATTGCCACCGTTCTTTGCTTCTACTCAGACAGAACAGGCTTTAAACCTTCGGTCTCGTCCGGGTTCAGTTGGCGGGGACTGTTGGGTGGTTAATAAAGCGAAAATATTGCCAGTGATGTGACGAGAGTTCAATTGAGTTGAATGGCAGGAAATTGTCGCTTTGAAGCGAACCACAAAAGTGCAAATTAGAGTTTGCACTACTGATGATGATCAAGTCACAGACCAAAGGCGTAATGGCACCACTACACTCGAACCCTAAGTGGTACAAATTCAATTTACACCAATACAGAATGGACACACAAAGAATTCACTTGTGGGCAAATTTGCAAGCAGAATGGTACATTTTGAGCGCCTTGTTCGGAAAGTGTTGCAAAGTGCAACCTTTTAGTAATGATTGCCACAATTTGATTGGAGCAAATTGCCGAACCCAACTTGATTCATACATGTATACTCACTCATTTGGTGGAAATGACTCCTCCGGCAAATAATCAAGAATTGACTTGTTTATTGCCTCATCAGATGGCCGAGAGAGTCATCTCACTATACTCGAATGACATTCTCCCAACATTTGAGTGAACAATCAGTGAACCAGGAAAATATGTTCCCAATGCGGTAATGAAGCTTTCCGGCTATATTTAATAATGACGAGAGAAAGGCAAAGGAGTTCGGCCATACGAGCGAGACCTTGGAGAATTATCTTGTTTAATCATTCGGGTTTGGACCAGTGGGGCTAGACAAATTCAGTTATTTAATCTTATCACTTGAAACTTAGTGCGCAACAACATACACTTTGGTATTAAAATATTCTTATTGCCCTAGGTGTTTAGTTGTTGAGAATGGTTCGTTAATTAACACAAATACAAACATATACAATTGTACACTCTATTGGAAACTAATACACAATTTGTCACATGTTCGCCATTGGCACAAAATTAAAATAAAAGGATGCGCTCAATTTGTATGTTCATTTTTTAAGATATAAGAGGTATACCTTATAAGTAGATTGACACGATAACAAATAGACCGTCTATTATGATTTACACAAGAATAAACAATTTAGTTGAAAAACAAAGAGGAGCTGCTTACAGTTAAACTTACACCTGCAGGTGTAAGTTGCCGCGCGGCGTGCCTCGCAACAATGCCAATTCTGTCTAAATAGATAATATTTCAAGGATTGTTGACTGTTACATAAAAGAATTTTGTTGCTAATTTCTCCTCGTGAGAGAACCATACACGTCAATCATCGGCAGTGAGGCCTCCAGGACAGACACTGCAATTCTCGAAAAAGCACCTTTATCCAGTCGAAATTGTTCAAAGAATTCTATAGCACTTGTGGCAACTGTTCACGAGAACTCTAAAACCTCAAAATCTCGTAAGCCATACATGTTAATATTCGAAACAATAATATTGTGTACGATCATATTAAATTTATATTATTTTTATATTTTAGGTTCTACCAATCATCCAATTCATCCATTTTATTGCCTTTTATTTAGTTAATTACTTAATGTTTGATTTAGGTTGGAATATTATTTTTTCCTTATTGAATATCTCGAATTGGCTATTGGCATTCAATAGACATCAGGATTTAATCGTTTTTATCGGCATCTACCATTATTAATCCATAAAAATGTAAGTTTGATAGAATATTTTGTCTTATATAAACTTTATAGATAAACTTTATAGATTGACATTATTTCAGTGAGCAATTAAAAGTCACTTTTGAAAATCTATACATCTTTCAATGCATGCTTTAGCATTCTAATATTGCAACTATTGAGCACATGTGTTTGTTCCTTTTAGTGAGTTTGCATTCTACCAACTAGAACTTATTGTAATTTCTCTAATCAGCAAAATTTGCAGCAAAAGAGGCAAGATTTAACTTTACTAAAACAAAGAGCCCGTCTGTTTGTTTGACACTGTTTCTTCATTTGCTTTGGAAAGGCCATATGGTGTGTTCCTCGCCACTCCAAATGGCCCATACTTGGAGATATCTTTCGTTTAGCCGTTTGTTGCTTTCTTTATCCAGACTTGTGTGTGAGGCTGCAATGTGTGTAATTTGATCTAAAGTTCACTTTGTGTTCTGGTTATTGCTCTTTCTTCTTAGTAAGCTCTTTGCCATTTGTCCTTGCAGTTGACAACTCTCCAGTCAGACAGCCTCATGCATTCACAAACACTCAATTTAACCATTTGAACCTTTATTCGTTGTTGATTCTATCTCTTGTGCTAATCTTACAGTCCAACAAAATCGGTCCAATTATCAGCGAGCTTTTATTATTGTCAAGTCTAGACTGTCGCAATCTATTTGGCTAATCTATAAACTTTTAATTAAAACCTTACCCACAACTCGATTGGCAATAGCTCGCTCATCATGTTCTATCTTTGCCTGACAGCCTCACACTTTGACCTAGACGAGTGAAAAACGTGTGCGCGCGTGCTTGACATGTGACAGACTGTGTATAGCACTTTTGATTTGATCGAGATTTGATCTCACAATTCTCTTAATAGCTTCACTTCTCATCAAAGTCATTATTTGAGAATGGTCGTCCCGCCTTTACGATGACAAAATGGTCAATTTTCGCTCTTATGTTCTAGCACTGAACCATACAGCCCTTTTCCGTGACAGTTCATTACAATTTGTGGTCATTCATTTGCTTATAAAGTTTAATGCACAGACACATTTTAGCATTTCTCTATTTGGCAGACCTGATACCCTTTTAGAGTAGAGGCCACACTTGCTCACTTACATCAGTGAGGTCCTCACTGCCATCTCTCACTCTGGCCACGGACGATGATTGATTGCAGTTGGTAGTTTTGCAGTGAGCCATCACTACTTCAGTGTGATCTTAATGATCCATATCTTTTGCATTTCGTTTTCATGGAATTACATTTGCATGCCCCAACTTGCTTCTCTATGGAACACGAGCATTGACTTTTGCTTCTAGGTGACCTGCTGCCATTTGCTCACTAGGACTTGTCTACATTTGAATGCAATATTTTAAAATTCTACTTGGTCGACACATGCATTAAATAAACATTACAGGTTGGTCATTTGAAGTTATTGAATTTATATTTGATTATTTTAGATTGAAAATTGTGAATATTATTGGATTGATGTTCAAATATTGCTCATCGAGTTTATATAAATCATCTGTTTCATCATATATGTTATAAAATCGAAAAGAAGTGTCAACGACCATCACTGACCGGATGTTTGAGTTTGGGTGTTCGCTTTCTGATGAGAGAAATGTTTAGTTTAGCGATGCACTTGACCATTCTATGTGTTTATTTTGCATTTGTATTCTGTCTATGTTATTATGAAACTCGAACCTAGCAATCTTTAGCAAGTTATTTTATTCTAAGCTTCCTGGACCTAGAGTCAGGTCGGACAGTAAGAGAAACATCGCCTGTGTGCCACCAACAAGGAAACCTTGTAATAGTTTTGTTGTTTACATGTTCGCTCTTTGTTTTTGTCTCTTTTTGCCTTTGACCTTTCATGTGTTACTTTACTGGGGTTCTCCTCATGTACGCGCGTCCTAGGTCAAAACTTTGACCTCTTAGCTTGCCTGGTGAAAGGTTCTCTTTACAGTTTATCTTGACTTCGACAGTGCAATTGAAGTGAAGCAGAGAGCGAGCCTAGGCTCCTAGGAGAGAAGGAAAGTCAAATGAGCACACGAGACAAATAGTGAGTTGGCTTCAACTTTGACCGAGTGCAGTTACTGCTCTACTGAAAGGTCATCGCATAGAATGACCTTTCTTTCTCTTTCAACTATTTAGCGACACTTGCCACTATCAAGTCGAGACTTCTGCTCTGTATCAATGGGAGACAGATCGATTAGTGCACAAGACGCTTTCAGTGACATCCGTTCATATCGATGACTTGGATTGGCTTCCTCCAAATTGCACTTCTCGGGATCGTCTTTAAGCTGACTAATTGATTCATTTTGTTTTGTTGTGATTTATTTTCAATAATTGTTCTATGAGACTTCTGTATTTGGTCGATGAGAAATTTATCACAATACCCTATGTTTAGATCAATCAAACATTCTGACTTGAGACACCCATCTTGAATGGATCAAATTTCCTAACTTTGCGTTCTCTATTTGGTTCGGTCAAATTGACCAATCGATCATCTTTGCAAAGTTATGAATTGAACACAGATAGGAATTGCCAACGAGACTTTTAAACTTTGGGAAATTTAAATTTTGTGAATTAATCACTCGAAATGTATATGTTTGCGTTGTTTGATTGCCGACTCGAGAATTCTGCCATTTCAAAAGTCGAGAGGTCATCAAGGTCATACACACCAGAGATTTCTTGTGAAAATTTCACGTGAGTTTGTTTCCTTCACACCGCACTAGTTAATTCTGCACTAACGATTCGATCTCATCAATATATCTAATGGACATTAATTGGCTCTACTCTTGCCCTCTAGTCGCCAACTATCGGCACACCGAACACCTGTGCACACTTTCTTGGTGACCCACACGAACTTTGCACTGCTGACAGCGATGATGACCCCTCGAGTTATTTATATAAATTAACTTCTGACCTCAGAGTGAAAGGTCAACATTTGGTTAATTATTAACTTGCAGGTCTACTTTCCGACCAGAATCGCATTTTCCTCTCTTGGCAGATTGATTTCTGTGTTACATCTCTGCTTTATTAGATTAGATTTTGAACGTCTTTGAGTCTTCAGTGAAGATGTTTTCTCTTTCCTTGGAATCGAATCGATCTAACGATTTCGTCTTGGTCCATCTTGAGGCACACGTAATTAACCTCTCGACCTGCCGTTTGTTATCACTTTCTTGGCAGGGAGTATTTGTGAGCCTTTCCTTCTGTTTGTGTGCCATCTTTCTCACCTTTTACTTTCTTTCCTCTTCGCATTTTACCTGTTGGCATAAATATCTTGACGTGACGACCTCTAACCTTTACGAGTGTGTGAGGAAGAAAGTGAAGAGAGTGCAGCCGAGAGTGTAACCTTGAAGGTCAAAGGTATTTTACTACTGTGCGGTTGTTTGATTTGTGGTCTGTCTCATTCAGTTTTTGCACAACTGCACTTCTCCTTTGTCGCTTTTCAATCGAAACAAATGTGTTCCATTTGTTTGTGGTCATTCTATTGCACAGTTTGACTTGTTTTGATTGATCGAATGTGAAAGTGAAAGTTTCTTCTTAGATTGACTATTGAGCACGTTGCACTTAGAACATTCAATTGAATCGATTTGAATTGCTCAACGTTAACATTGACACAATTGGGCACCACTTGAAGTACATTTGACTACTTAAAAAGTTTTATAATATTTATATTATATTTATCAACGGCGGTTTATTTCAAATAAATTCAAATATTGAGAAAATGAGCAAAACAGGATGAAAACAATCATTGGAAATAAATTGATAGTAATAATACAGTAATAATAGAATAGCACATTTGTCTTATCCATACAGAGTTCACATATTGCAGGCATGTCATCGCTTATCGAATCGATCAATCTAGTAGGATAGTTGGTAATAGTCTACTAATACATCGCTAATGGCAAATGGAAATGAGTGTATCGAGTAATGTTTACATATATCGATGCACGATGGAATTTGTCCTTGCTGACCGAATTGACTTGTTTGGATGCTATGGTTTATTGAACAATGATGGCATGAAGGTAGAGAAAGTTAATGGCACAACACAAGGACAACTCAATATATGACATTTGGAGTGGTCATTAATGTATTTTACTGTCGGCTTGAGGTTATTTACATTAGGCAGAGGACATTCATTAGCTGACACCAGTGATACATTTGAGATCCATCGAGGTACTTGACCACCACCAAGTAGACCTTTAGCTTTATGGCAATTGTGAATTCATCTATTTCATTGTTTGTCTGTTTCTATTTACATGTGTGAGTGTGTCAGTAGATAATGTAATTGCACCATTTGTGTTTGCATGCATACTTGAGGTTCATTTCACCGTGAACTACTGTAACGGAACGTACGGAGGCCAGGTAAACGAATTGCCACTTAGCAGCATTTCTCGAATCAGGTTCTCGATGGGCGTCTTTCCAACCAGACGAACGAAGAATAACTGCTCGATCACTTGTGAGTTGACCGAACGAAGTGATGGAAGTCGAAGCAGTAACTTGCCAAACCGAATCGGATTAGCGGGGTATGTGTTGCGACAGTACTCATCCAATGCACACAGGGACTTCTCCTGTAGTGTCTCAATGTGAGTCATATCAGACAGACCCATTGCATCTGAAAAATAGAAAATAGATTTGTTATTAGTTGGACTCGTTTTGCAAAAATTTGATTTGTTTATTTGTGTGTCCAATTCAGCACGACCACTAATCCCTGGGCTGTGCACGGAGGTTCGCACAGTTATTAAAGTAAAACTTGCCCTTCCTGTGGTTTGTGGTCTAAAATTCAAATCTGAACACGTGTTAAGGATTATCCTGCCATGAGTGCCACAGACTGCATTGGTAATTGGCCCACAAGACGAATAAAAGTGGTTGCCGAGTGATTTGGCATCGAACGCAGACCTAATCGAAGCAGTCTTCTAATCTTAGTTACATGTTTTCGCATACGCTCGTTTTGCCATTGGCCAGTGTTGTTTGATTGTGTGTTTGTGTAATGAACTTTTGTTCTTGCCATTTCACTGATCATCCAGATCACGTGTTTTGCTATCTGTCCTTTGTTCATTAAATTAAAAATGTACTCCTGCTTCGAGTCCTAGTGCGCGCAACTACTGACACTGGCCAAATCGAATCGTTACTATTACTGCCGCGCATTATGTGGCTTTTATTACTTGCCATTTACATTTTGCATTACGTTATGAAATGATTGAATTGAATGGTCCTCACTGTGCGAATTGTGCAATGCTCAGTGGTGGTTTAGGTCCTCGACTATATAACTGAATAGGGTCCTAACTCAATTTAGCGTGTAGGCCCTCTTTCAATGGCAACTTTCCCTATTCAATTGAATTTGTTCTTTGTGTTCTCTTTTATTATAAATGGCCTTTTAATAATTCACATTTGCATTATGCAATTTCCATTCAGTCAGGCATTACATCTGTGCGGTCATCTAGGGACCTAGCTTTGACCTCCAACCATTGGACTAAATCAATCAAACCGAGATTTATTTACTATGTTACGTCCAATCGAGTGACAGAAGGCAGTTTTAATTGATTTTTGAATTCTGCCACTGGGTTACTAATTTGACCTGACCTCAGTTTGGGTATCAATCAAAATTTGCATGTAAATGTTTTCTATTGCTTGACATGAATGTCCGAATCAATCAAATTGAGATTGAGCATGACATTGGACTCGAGGATATTGCACAATTATGGCCATTAGCAATGGATGTGGTTCATTCATTTAGGCATTCGATCTCGGGATCGAATCAATCAAACATTGACTAGAGTCATCTCAAAGTGTGAATCTCAATAAATCCCAGGCCTAGACGCACATTGCATTTATTTATCTAGTCATGTGTGATTTAATTTCTATAATTTAACTTTGTGCTCAATCAATTTTGCCATATCCTCCGCAAAATCTATGCAAATGACAACTTAGCCTTGCACGGCCAAAGTGCTCCATTTGACGCTCAATTGAATTTGAGCCTTTTGCAGTGCACTGGCTCGATCGACTGTGTGAATTGCCTTTTGTCGAATTAATATCTCCACAGGATTTGATACTCCACTGGCACAGTCACACTCCAATTGATTACGAACTTTGATCTCTCTGGGTCTGTGTGTGAAATTGACATGAAAGCCAATCGAGTGTTGCTGCCCATCGTGATCGACTAAGGCACTGCATCCACTAGCCTTGAGCGAGCAGTAAGAGGATTCGCCTAATGGCATCTCATTAGCCCAAACGATCATTAACACCAGAAAAATCATACTACGATCATCACCCGAAATATTGCAGGATCTGCAGGAAACACAGCACTCAAACACATTTGGACTGGTGTGCCAGTGCACAGACTCATTACTCATTGCTCGCATAGTCAGTGGTTTGTCTTTCGGGTGTGCATGTGACAAGATGGAGTGGCCCGTTGCTCCTGTATGACAAACAAAACTAACCAAATCTCTCGATTGGACCCAAGTGCGACCTTTCATTAAATTAACCCTCTCCCAGTCTGTGCGCACTATATAGGTCACTCCAGACTCAACTCCTTTGTCCCCTCGATGGAGGTCATAGGTTACAAACGAAGCAGTGCTGTGAGTTTCACGTTTTGACTGTTGACCTGTGGCCACTCGGTTGTGACTTGATTGGGGTGAACCTCAGTCACAACTTGGTTGAAGCCACGTTTTGTTGTCAGCTATAGCTATATATGTTGATGAGCGCGACTAATGTATGCCACAAGAGTGTGCCTTTCTCCATCGTTGTTGACCCAAAAATATGTCACCGGATGTATGCTGTGATACTTGACCTAGGGTCAATACATTGCTGTATGTTTGCTTTCGCTGTATGAATGCTCATTAGATTAATGCTGGCTTTTTGTCTGCATGCAAAGTAACCCTTTTGGTCCAGATTGTGCTCACAAACTCGTCTCTTATTGGTTCGACTTTAGACTGGGAAATGTGCAAATGTTTGTTGCAGTGGCGTTACTAATTGGAATTAACTCAAAAGATGAGCAAAAAGTTGCACTGATAAGACAGTTGTGTTTTATGGTCATGTTCTTTCTTTGCTGGTCAATTTATGCATTTACAACAGAGAACCTCGAAAGGACCTTCATGAAGTAATGCTTGATAGATACTCAGCTTTTTCCTCGAAGCGACGTTCTGTGTCTAATGGCTTAATGAGTGATTGTGTTATGGTGTAGTGGTGCACCACATTGACCAACAAGCCAGTGTGCTAAGCTGCGAAACTGTTCCGCATATTTGAATGCAAGCAAAAGAGATGAGATCGAGTAGCACGAGGCACAAATTGCTATGCTTTCCAGTGAACTATTTGCACTTGTGTTTGTCTTTGTGGTGTTTTGTCTGGATTTGAAGCACAAGTGGAGAAAGGACACACCGAACGAGTGAATTCCTCTCGGGATGAGCAATGTCTGCATGGTCACTACTGCACTGGAGCCATTCCGTTGCACTTTGACTAGTTGGCTTGATTTATTGGCCAATTGTTGACCGAGCGCGCTACCAAGTTTCGAAATATCACTTTGGTTTTGGCTTGTCGCTTTGTGCCATTGCCTTCCTTTCTAGGAACCATTAGTCAAGCATGCGAAGGCTGTATTAGCTAGAAGAGTTCAAAAGCCTCTTTAGCTTTTTAGTTGCCCACTCATTCAGTATGAAGCCTTACCAATCGCTTGACTGGGGGCCAGGCCCTTAGGTCTCGTTCGACTCTCAAATTACAATCGATTGAACAGCAACGATTATTTCGGCGTTAAAGTTAATTAGGGTTAATTCTCCTGTACATTTTACATTGCTCTGGTCAAAGGTCGTGGCCCTTACAGCTTTTTCAGGTGATCATTAAAGACAAATTATCAAGGTGAAAGGTCAAAAAGGTCTCGAGTAGTAAAGATAACTATTTTGGTACTAACGGTCACCTGTTATTAGTGGAGGGCTCGTTTCGCGACCCTTCATTTGTGTCGATCAAGTAGAAATTAGTATGACCTTGGACCCGTTGTTTCTCGGTCTGAGCAAAGTCAAAATCTAACTTCTAGACAAGTTTTCTTGAATCGACCTGTCCCGCGACCAAGTCAGAGGCAACCTGTAGTTCATGAAGCCAGGCACAAGGTCAGGTCAAAAGGTCAAACCGTGGTGGAGATTTTTACTGACTGACTGACCCCCTGATCTCAGGGAAACCTGTGAAGCTTGCACGATTTCTTGGCATGTTTCTATTCGATTGCGATCTGCACTCACTTGACCTCACTTGTCAGTGGCTTCTTGCTCGGTACCCCACCACTACTGGCATCTTCACCTTTGTCCCTTTCACGCTTGTTTGCTCTCCCACAGGTCAAATTTGTCTACGGTCTTGCCTCCCTACTTGACCCAACAAGGTCCCGTTTGCTTTGTCATTGTGTCTCGGTCTCCCACTGTCAAGGTTTCACTCACTTGTACCGCAAGGTAACGTTTTCTCATTCTAGCGATATGTATTTTGACCTTTTTCTGCTGAGAACAAGTGAACTTTGCACAATGTAACTGTGTTTGATGTTTTAATAGTGTTGCTTGGTGTTGGCAAGGTCGGAGGTCATGACCACCACTAATACTTCCATAGTAAGATCAGTGTCGGCAGAACAAAGCAGCTAAGGTGAGAGCTGTTATGTCACCTTGTGGGAGACAGTCACCTTCGGGCACACACCACCGCCATACAGTCTAACACCTTGAGGATGACTGCTTTTTATAACTTTTATTTATTGTGCCATTGCAGTGCTGTTCCTTTCTGCTGTAAGCCTTACTGGAATGATCATTCGATTCATTCATTGGGGCAATAAAACACGCAAACTTGGACTTTGAGCTCGAGTGGTGCAAGATGATGCGTCACATGAAGCGAACAACGACTCCATCCACTCTGAGATGTCCACGTTGAGCTACTTTTGTTGCTATGGATTATGAATGTTTGTGACTGGCATTGTGTCATTCGATATGTGCTCTTGCTATATGTGACTGTGAACTTTGTGTCACATCTCCCCTGTTGATTGATCGTTCCTTGTGGTTTGTATGCGGATTAACTTGTGTTTTGTGCACATTTACTAGGTCTATGGGTTAGTTAACTAGGCAAACTTAGGCACTGTGCCTCTTACACATTTGGTTAAAGATTTCGTTACTTTTCAAAACCTATCCCAAAAACGACCAAATAACTTGCACTTTCGTGACTGTTCTAGTCTGTAACTCGTTGATATTCAAAATTCATAACTACACCAAATATCCGGCTCGGAATAAATGAGCCAAGTCTTAAATCATGCCAGCCATATGTGACCAATTAGTGTGACCTAGTGTGCCTCTCACACCGCCATCAGTACATCTCAATTTGTGCTCACATTGGTCAGAAAAAGCAAGTCATTTCAGCTTAGAAAATATTTACGATCTAGCCAAAGTGCGCCCAAGTGATGCTGCAAAAAAGCAAACTGCAAATGATCGAGCTGATCATGGGGACTTGTTTCGATTCTTTGTCTAGCCAACCGAGTTCACTGCATTTGATGGCGGCAGTCCAGGCTAGTTTGCCTCAGTGTGCCCTCCTGTTTCTCACTCGGACTTGTTTATGTCGAGAATTTATTCTCATCTTATGCAAATTAGATTGTAGACTTTCATATTGGGCAAATGTGTGCCGCACTAGGGCACAAGTGAGCATGAAGTGAGCATGCTAAAAGCCGTCCGTGTACGAAGTAGTGAGTGAATCACTGTGTTGTACTTGTGCTCTCGTTCTCGATGCCTTTGCCGTGGTGTGCTCTGTCTGAACATATAAAACCTGACACGAGATGGGAATGGTGCTGTCTCGAGACCTTGAGCAGTGAGTGGCAGAATTTTATTAGTGCCAGTGAGCGCAATTGGGCAGATGAGCAAGTTTTTTTGCCACTTACGTTCACTCTCTGGCTGCTTTCTCTCGTAAAGTGCTCGTTGTGTTTGTTCGTTGTCTGACGAATCAGTTTCGATTGTGACGGTCGTCTTGATGATGGTGTCTGGCTTGACCACCGCCGATCGATCGAGAAACGAGGGAGGGAGGCCGTGCACGACCCTGCGCTCTCCACACAACAGAATCGGTCAGCAATTTTGCCTTCTTTGGTCTACTCTCAATTCTAACATCTAAATTATCCCTAGGGCAATTGGCGAGAGCAGACCGGCTACCCCCGCATAGGTAGGTCTAGGTGGCGATTATGCCAATGATGACTGTTGCGCACTCACTTGACCTGACCTTGTGGCATGACTGGTGCTGTGGGCTAAATTACGTGCCCTCGCACTGCTCGACCCACACTGGCCTAATAGAATATTGCAGATTGTGTGCTAATTTGATTTGCTCACAGTCGAACCGATCACAAGTGGATCATTGAGAAGGGCCACTGGTGGCCAGGCTGGTTGCTGCTCTCTTGACCAAGTGGCCAGTGATGCACTTTCGAACGGGCCACACCGGGAGCACCTCTCATTGTCGGCGTACTGCTAGCGAGCCATGTACAATCGACAAGTGTGTCTGTGTGCCCGTGTTGCCACATTAACCTTCTTTACTCTCTACTGACGGCCTGACCTACGCCCTTATGTCGTGACCTCTGTCCTTTGCTCTCCCTCTCAACATTGGACTTGTTGACTGACTGCTTGACTCACTGCTTGTCTGTGTTTATCGGAGGGAGAGTGTGTGAGTGTGCATGTGTGACTTGTGCAAATAGTACTCGAGACGAAAAGCGAGATGTCCAAGCTGTTTGTAATCGAATCGTATCGAATACACAAAGACTCGTCTGTTTGGATTAAGAAATTGTGCTGATGCAAAGTGAGACATCGAACCACAGAACACACACAGACAGACTGCTAGTGAGCAATGGTCATAGGTCATGTGGGTCACAGCAATGTCACCCGAACGTGATCCCAATCGATGGACGAGATGCGGATGACTAAGGAACTTTCTCAATGAATGCAAGCAATATGTGTGTGTGTGTGTGTGTGTGTGTGGACTGAAAAAGGGACAGTCAAAGTGGGCCACTCACCGGTGTTGAAGAGGACAATCGCTTTGAGGCAGTTGTACTCAGCCGGGTCTACGTGCAGTGCTTTCAGCTTGTCCACTTGTTCCTGGAAGATTCTAATGTGATCCATGAAGGCGACCACTCGGTCCGCGGCCATCGGTGGACTGTAAACATTGATGGTTAGACTGGGCACTTAGCTATAAGTTTTACTTGTTACCTTGCGTGCAGATTGGCAGCTGCCAAAAGTGGTGCAGTTTGAAGTGGCATTGAGTATTGAGACGCGTTGAGGATGAACAGCTCGCTCCATACCACTCGAAGCAAAGCCACCTGATCTTGCACTTGCAGTTCGGGAAAATGTGGAATGTTCTGGGCCCATTGCACCGCGGAGAAGAGAATTCTTGCTGCGAATTCGCACATGCCGTCGATGCCCATCATTCCATTGGCGCCGGTGGAGTTGAAGAATTGTGCCAGTCGAGTCGGGGGGTAAGGCTCGGCTCGGAGCAGTTGGTTGATGTACGAGGACAGGTTGTAATTGCCGTTCACGGTAGCTGGTCCTGAGTTGCCATTTGCCCCGTTGCCATTCACTGAACCCAGGGAAGAATTGTTTGACGACTGTACCGGACCACTAGAATTAGCTCCGCTCGACATTGGACCATGCTGGTCGAGACCATTCAAAGTGGGGCTCAGTCCGACTGCTGCTGCTGCCGCGGCGGCTGCTGCCAGAACACTATGTGGACTCGAACCGGGAAACCCATTCGGGTGTGTCGGGGTCAGTGGGACTCGACCTCGTTGTACCGCTGTACCGGAAGAGGAAGAATTTGCATTGGTGAATTGAGCAGACCATTGAGTGGCTGCAGCATAGTGAGCCGCAAATTGTTGCTGTTGGTAAAAGTACAGACTGGCAGCGGCTGCCAGAAATTGTTGCTGCTGCTCCGCACTTGGTGTTGCCACCGATGACGGAGCAGTCGGCTGCAATGAATACCCAGCGAATGGCATCGGCAGCATGCCAAAGAATGCGCACTGGGGGGTGTAATTCTTGTCTGTGGTGGACAAGGCTGACGCCTTCTCGTATGTGCTTAGGCCCAAGTTATTGTTAGCATCGCTTTTGGAGGCGCCGTTGGGCATAAAAAATGGCGGACACAGGAATGGGCCGAACGGAAGTGATGGTGTGGAATTGGCCATGGACACTGCGGCCTTACTGTTCACTGAAATGTTGGATGTTGCTTTTGGCACTAGCGCACTCGAATTCGACTGTGGTGGGTTGTACAACACCAGAGCTGAACTTAGGCTCTCTGTGCTTCTTTTTGGCTTGGATTCGTTTTCACCTGAGCACATTTTCTTCTTACTTCCACTTGGACCTTCTTTAAGTGGAGCAGCAGCCACGTCTCCTAAGTTGGCTTCACTCATCGTCGCCAATGTGTCTTCACCACTGATTAGGTTTCTCTTTTTCTTTGGTTCTTTTACCTTTTGGGAGTCTGGTGATTTACGAGACACTCTTGCAGGCTCTTCGCTCACTTGATAAGTGTGAGGCATGTTCTGGTCTGGGGGATCATCCACTTCGACCTCATCACCTGAACTGCAGCTACTGCTGTTGCCGGTAATTTCAGTAATGTTGACTGACGTTTTTTGTTGTTCTTGTTTGCGACACCGATCACGTGCTTGTAGGAATGGTTCGTCACTGAGAAGAATTTCGATAGACATTGCAATGACTAGAGTTGGGACTAGTTGACTGGAGTTGATTTGAGGTTACCCACGAAGTGACATGCACGACGAACCGGCATTGACTGGAACGCACAAATGACTGCTCGGTTCCGAGCACTGTCCGACTATATCCCCGTGCCAGTGTTCCAGGAACAGCTATATAGCCCTGAATCGGGGTGCGCGTGTCCGTTATGTCAGTAGTAGCCAAAGCGTGTGTGTGCGTAACGAGCCAATTTAGTGTCCCGCTCGGCAATTAGGATCTATTGGCTGGTGGCGGCTACTGTGAGTGGGCGGTCTTTGGGTTACTGTTCCTGGAGCGGCGATGAAGCAGAGTGTGTGGGGGATAGCGCGAATGTTGGCCCATTGATTGGGTTAGCACAATTAGTGCAAAGGTCAGCCAAAAGGTGTGGTGTGCCGCTTGGTGGTTGAGGCTAGCCTGTCCAGGCTCGAGCACACTTTCACCCATACAGACTGTTGAGATTTATTGACCGGTTTCACATTGCACCCTTTGTTCTGTTTATGCAAGTTATCGTTCTACACTAGAATCTACAGCCATACAACACTCGAGCAAGCCATACCTACTTTACCAACAGCAACAGTTTGAACGAAATAGAAAGTCACTTGCACTTACCTTCGCGTCGCATTCCCATCTTGAGGCACTTTTTCAATCGACAGTATTGGCACTGGTTGCGGTGGTGTTGGTCCACTGGGCAATTGCGATTACCACGACAGGTGTAACTTAGGTTTCGTCGAACAGATCGTTTGAAGAATGATTTGCATCCCTCACATGTGAATTGGCCGTAGTGCTTGCCAGAACTCTTGTCTCCACAGACCACACACTCCACCGAGAGTTGGTTCGGTGTGGTGCTGCTGGCCACCGAAGACGACGATCCATTGGTGACTGAAGATTGGTTTGCTAGGGTTGCTAGACTCCGACTGGAACTGCTCAACGAATTGCGTTTCGTACTGGAGCTGCATTGAGTTGAGGGTGATGCTTGGCTACTAGTGCTGCTCGCTCGGCTGCTGCTGGACCGAGATCCTCCACTGCCCAGACTAAGTGGTAGTTCCAGTTTAGTTGAGGTCAAGAGGCCATTGGTTGGTGATATGGTGCTTCCTTGTAGGACACTGGTGGTACTCAAAAGGCCGTGGTGTTGACTGTTGGGCCCGGCACCAGTCATTTGGCTCATAGGAGGTGGGGGTTGTAACAGCTGGGGGAAGTTGTACTGACCAGATAAGGTGTGAAAGGTTGAGGCTGCTTGGTTTGACCCGTTTAGACTGGGACTTGGATGACTACCATGCTGAGTCACCCCGTGAACTGTTGGACCAGAGATTTGCTGTCCTGGAACAGGTGGCGGAGGTTGTGGCTGAAAACCGTATGGAGCCATTGAGGAAGCCGAATTGAATTTAAAGTCAAATTGACTCTGGATTGAGGTAGAATACATGGTATTCGGACTGAAGGGACTTGGTTGGTGGTGAGAGGTGATGGCTTGTTGGTTTGGGTGTGAGAACAGGTTGTCTTGGTTTGGAGCGAAGTGGTGTTGTGATGGTTGGTGGTAATATCCACCAGATGATTGCCCACTGAGCAATAGACCTTGATTGGGATTGTTGCCTGGACTGTTTGGGTTCGTTCCGAAAGGATTAAAGAACGGTGCCAAAGCTGCCACTGTTGCCGCAGTGGCCAAAGACGCATTATTTGACCCTGATGAGCCTGACGAGTTGTCAGTGGACCGACCACTGTCTGACTGATTCTTTACTTCTCTCGACTCACTCTGGTCTTTGTGATGTCCTTCGCTTTTGATTGGAGTTCGTTGTTTGGCCGATTGTTGGCTTCGCTCAAGAATCGAATTGGCAGCCGCGGCTGCAGCAGCAACTGCTGCACTGAGATCTGATGAAGATGGAGGAGGACTTGGAGTGTCTTGGTTAGTTGACCAGTCCGATGAACTTGGCACTGTGGGCGGTGGTGTGGGGTGCACTACCGGGGTCGCGACCAGAGCCATACGATTGGGTTTAGTTCGAGGGGGTTAAGGTGGAAGGTGGTGGGAGTGGGCATTTAGTGGTAAGCTGAGATCACTTGGACACTGCACTGACAACACACAACCGATTCATCAAATCATAGTTATACTGATAAAGTAGAAGCTTTAACTAGAGGGGTCAAAGGTCATCGGCGGGAAGAACGTGTGGGCACAAGAAGCGGTATCAATGCTGGTTAACCCGGGAAATATCACGAGCTAGTGCGCGTCATCTACTGCATCGCTGTGCTCGCACTGACCACGACTGAGACCGAATGTACGGTGCGCTCGAACGAAGTACCCTCTCGAGTGCCGGCAACAGCACCACCACCTCTGCAGCCTGCCCTCCTCACTGTGATCCCATTTGTCTTGTTCACGCACCGCCCTTAACTCCACAGAAAGGGAGGCGAGTCAGTGATTGGCGCACAGTGGCACTTGCTCTCCCACCAAATCGACCATTTGGCCTCGTTAGTGAAAAGGCGCCAAATTTCAAGTGTCACCGTTAACGCAATTCTGTACCGTTTCGGGCCAATGCGCATAACCATTGTCTTCCGGCACTGGTTCATTCTCTGCTCCCGGTAACATCGTCACTCGATAAGTGTGCCAATAACTTGCCTCTGCCATACTACCCGGCAAAAGGAACAGTAATGATCTGGGTGACGAGACTCAACCCAAAGGGACAGAGGTCAAAGTTGACTGGCATGTTGCCTCACACCGTGGACTCGATGTGTAGAGTGGCACCGTGTCCGTGCAACTTGTAGCCTCTGGTGTTCGGTGTAATGTACGCACGTCCACACTGAGAAAACCATATCGAGAGGTTATCGAATAGAGCTGCTTTCAAGTTGAACTTGACTCACTCGACTCAAAGTCCTATGGACTGATTGCGATAAGGCCAACTCAGTAGCAGATTGTGCATTTATTAACTAGTCTAATCCGGCTGATTATTATTGACTTTCTTCGTGTTTACTCGATAGTCCTCTAGAGGTTGCATTACATTCGAGTATAATAGGATACTATACTGTCATTAAATGACAATGTTTTCCACAATCACTAATTTATTACTAATTACAAGCAAAAGTCAATTTGAGGTAATTCTTTCTGGGTAAATCGTTTTTGGTAAATTCAAAACATATATATTTTATTTTATTTAATCTATTAATTGTAATATTGTCCAACTGGTCACTGAATTATCCAAATTGAGCTGACCATATGTGCTCGAGAATGTTCACTGGCCAAATGTCGCTCATCAGGTCGCATCAATGGGTGCGAGTGTCACTGCAATTAGCCACACTCCCAGTGCCATCAATCTAATTTGTGTGTTTGCCCACGCTCGCACTCAGTCTGCTCATTGATCGTTCCAAACGTATTCAATTTCATCTGGCAAACTTGACGCCATTGGGATTTGTCTCTAGCCAATGTCATTCACTAAATCATTGACAAAACGTGCACTTTGTAGCGTTTATTTCTATTTTATTCAGTTTCTATTGATATTTCTCACTGCGCAATGGGACTAGTTCTGGGAACGATTGTTTGACTTGTTGGCTCTTCTTTCTTCTGGTCGGTTTGTTAGTTCTGTTTGCTAAGTCACTTTTGTCCTTTAAAATTTGTTTGATTTGCATTGACGATAATATGGCACTAGTGGAAACGTTGCCTGGCACATTGCGCGATGTTCGAATCGATTCCAAATGTGAAACTCTATACGGGACCAATGCAGTCACTCGCTGCTTTAATGGCTCACTCGTATCTTAATGGGCCCGAAGACCTTTTTCAGTTTACTTTGCAAGAGATAAACTCGAGACGAGATAAAGCGAGTCTTGGCTTTTAGTGCATTTTGGTTGAATTTATATTTTGTCCAGTGGATGTATCGAATGTGGCCTGGGTCAAACACTAGGGCATTGGTAGTGCAACTGTTTGTGAATGACACGTTTTGCTTGTTTGCTTGCTTACTGGACCTTGGGGTCTATTGACTGTGTGTGCTTGACACGTGTTGGGTGTCGGTCGTGGCCGATCGGTGCTTTCCTAATCTCGTTAAGGTCTCGAGCAACGTATTAGGTAATATTGCGTATGTGTGTGCAAGTCAAATGTGGACCTAAGTGGTCGACCATGGTGTGGGTGTTTGTGGCAGTCGTGTTGACCGCGTGAGGTCATCTTTTTGACCTGCTAAGTTGCGTGAATTATGAATTGAATCAGCAATCCAAATGGGCCCAGGAGGACAGGACTCCAATGGAATTGGATATCCATGCTAATCTGTCTGGCCCGAACGGACATGAAATTGGACACCGTCAAGTCATGGACCATTGACCTCGGGTCGCATAACACACCGACCAGGTCCGTCTTATATAACTGAGTTTTGTGAGACCGGGACATGGACACCCAATGACCTGAGAGCGAGTTTATTAATAGACCAATGAGCGTCGGCCCTTGCTTCTGATCGAATTGTATTCAATTGATATAAAGTCCTTTGCGGTTCTTTTTGATCATTTGAAGGGCCACAAAATTTGATTGCAATTGCAGTCGAGTTGAGCATTAGTACAAGCCAATTTGGTATCTGCTTTGTGGTCTATTTGATTAGGCCAACACTGGGCCCAGTGACGGCCTGTCATTAGCATGGAGACAGTGCAAAGTGGTGGGAGAAGGCACCCAATGCAGCCAATGCGGCCATCGATGCGTGCCAATTTGTTGTACCTTGTCACCATTACACTGTGATTTGATTGACACACAACTGCACTTTGGATATGGCCGGCGCAGTCAAAACTCTCCGCCACCGCACAACGCCTTTGGTGACGACTTGTGGTCTGTGGCCAGGGTTCGGTGACAGATGCGACAGTGCACACGGACACGTTGGCTCCATTCGTGAACTGAGTGACAACTTTTTTGTCCGCTAAAGTCAATTTCACCGTGACCCGAACGTGTGCGTAAGTGCGACCACAAATTAGGCCTGATCTAGTGCGAGATGAAAATGGTTTACCATTATTATCGATTAGCGATTAATTGATCGATTGTGTCTCGACCAGACTAGGACCCTAGGTCCTCACATGAAGGGTTAATCAAAAAGCATAATTGATTATTTGACCACCGTCGGACAATTTGTTCGCGGTCTCGAGCTCGCTGGGTCCTCACTGCTTGTTTGTTTGTGTTCACGCCGATGGAAATGATTAATGATTTGTTAAGCCATTGCTTGGACTCCACTTGACGCTCTAGGGTCGATGGTTGTACGGTCCTAGGTGGTACTGGGGTCGCAATTGTTTTGTTTGTCGACGACAAGCGTTCGATGAATGATCGATCGATCGGTGAGCACTTCATTTATCATCTCCGCCACACGGACAGCTATGCCAAGTGTTTCGGGAAAGAGTTGTCTCACAACGACCATTTCCTGTCTGTCCGACACTGAGTGATCTTCTGTACTTTGACCCATGGTTCGATCCACTCGGAAACTGTTGGTTAGGGCCAATTGGGGTTAAAAGGGTTCAAAAGTCCAATTCAATGCAGCGAAAGTACACTTTGAAGGCAAATAAATTGGCCATCGATCGGTTTGTCTGGTGCTTTGGTGAACTCGGTGGCAGGGTCGAGTTTTGGTGAAACCTTTTTTATTATCCCATAAATTTGTAACCCGTGAAATACGTTTAATGGCGGGTGGCAAGTTTGGTTGAGCGCCGAGTGGAGTGCTCTCTTGGCCTTTGGTAGCTCCTACCACACTGCACAGCACAACATCACTCGATTGTTAGTTCTCATTTATCGGCTTTCCCGGTAATTTATCCCGTCCTCTTGTTTACTTCTCATCTGCTGTAATGCATTCACTTGACGTGACGAACCGCAAAGTTCGGGTTGCGGTCTGACTTGACTCGGCTTGGTGTCTGCTCTCGCCCGATAAGCGACTTTCAATTATCGGGCAGCCGTCCGTTTTGCTTGTGTCCGACCAAATCCGGGCGAATAGTCTGCATGCGAGTGAGAGTGAATCGGTTAGCCGGCCTTGGTCATAATAACCGTATAATCACTTGCTTTTTGTGGACTAATATTTGACCACGATTTATTATCAGCTCAGCCAAGTGCCAAGTGGCCCATCACCATTGTGGTCTTATCGTTGGTGGAACATGCACCAGACTGTGCCTTGGCCATTATTATTATCATCTCACTAGAAAAGACAACTTCGTTCAAATACATTCTCAATTAACTGTACATCTTTGGTGTCTGCATTTTGGACTACACTTTTAGCAGCACCTTTGCTCAAGATGCACTCTGCACGAGATCTACCATTTAATAGGCTTACAAGCTCACAAAACTGGCAAACTAGTTTGTGTGTCCAATTTTTTGGCACAGTTGACTTGTCCCTTCCGAGTGGTCTCATTTGTAACTGTGCCATTCAGCGGCAGTCAAAGGGCCACTTTTGATGATCTTTGTCGAATCCCTCAGATTTAGACTTAATCCTTTCGGATTCTGTCATTGAGTATCTTTCCAGTTGTGGCTCTATCTTATTGCAAAATTCCAACTTAATGATAGATAGGTTCTCCTTCTTGTGCAGATCTTGTGACCTATGAACCGAATGAGTGGCTCGCGCCGGGATTCACTCTGCTCGGGTAAAGTCTCAAAGTTTCGAGTTTCAAACTGTGGCAAGTGCTTATCCCTAATCGAGTGTGCCGCATACATTAGCATAGGGCAATTTAGTGTCAAAGATGTGCATTTAGTGGGTCCATTTGCCGGGTGCACAGAGGCTTTTAGTGCGTCTTCTCTCCTTTGGCGCGATGCGAGCAGTCTAATCATTCTTGATCACTGTCACTTGGTGTGCCTGGTGCTATCCCGGTCTCGGCCCAGGCCTCTTGTTAACCCGAAACCCGTCTGCCGAACCTTCATTTGAATAATTACCAACTGTCTGTCTGCACTAATGAACCAATGGTTCACTATTTGGTGACAATCGATTTTGCCTGCACTTGCCTAGACAATTCCAGGCCGGACACATTTCGGGTTACTTGATAATTCAATCTTTTCTGACCCAGATTGCTTTTCATTGCTTATTTTAGGCCTTTGGCTAGTTAAAAGTTTAACTCGAATGCTTTCTGTGGTCGAACAGTAAATTTAGGTCACTTGACCTTTTTGTTGATTGAAGTCCAGCAGGAGTTGTAGTCGATGATTGACCTAATTGACCTGTATTGTTGTGTAGTATGTCTGCCATCACTCGCACCACATTTGTCCCATATGCCTGTAATCCTTTGATTGATCTCTGTCCCTGTCTCGGTCCCGTTACGGCGCTTAACTAGACCTAGCTTGCACGTTCTCTTGTCGTGCGCACTCTCCCGCACGTGCCAACTGACCGCTGACCCTATTTCCGGGCCTTTATACTTGTGATCATCGTGTTAACTGACCACACGTTCACTAGGCCTAACTGCTCATGATTTGGCTTGCTCATTCAGCATTGGTTCGTTCTAATTTGGCTCGATTGTATTGGGTTGCCTCGTTTTACAATTCTGAGAGTGGAGAATTTTGCATATTTGGCAATATTTACTGATTGACCACTGTCCACTGACCGAACAGTGTCTCATTACCCGAATGCATTTATGGCCTGTGCCAATTACACTGTCAGTTTGGTCGTAATGTCCAAAGTAATGCCATCGAGACATTATGATCTTAGCAATTATTGTAATGGCACTTTTATGATGTCCGTCCGTCTGGCACAAATGCCTCAAACATTTGCTTACTGTTCGGTTGTCGAATTTCACACATTAAAACAATGTTTCAGATTGTATGATGTTGCATTAGGTTTCAAATTGTAATGTTTCACTTTTCCTTTTTAAACTTTAAATTCGCAAAGTATCTTTACACCCACCTGGTGAGATATTCTCCGTTAGAGTATGTAATCATACTTCATTGACGATGAATCCAGCTACTTTTGTGGTGGCCTCCATGTTTGATTACTATTGCATTACAATTTACAATCTTTATGAATAGTGACTTTGGAAACCTTTGTTCGACCAGACCAGACATTGACTTTACACGTGACTTTACGTTGACGCACGTCCCGTCTAGGGAAACTAGATCTTTTTTATTGTGGTTCAAAATGGCAATGTTTTTGCACCCACCAAATGGCGATCATGCACACTCCCCTCACCGACTGACCAGTGACCACTGACCATTAGGCCACAATTTGTGAGTAATAAAATTTATTAGACTTGCCAAGTGTTATCGACAGGGCACACAATACAACCTGAGCAAATAGGTTCGATCCACTACTGTGTCGGTGATATACTCGCTCAGTATTACTCAATGTCGACAATGTTGCTTTTGAGCAATTTGTGCCTCTGGGCTCTCTTCTCGGTGTCCATTCTACACTGCTCTCTACTGTTCACTCATTTTTAATCTCTCTAATGTGGCACTTAATTTTATTAATGACTTTGTGGTAATGCTCTGTATGGTGGTGAGTGTTGGTCAGTCGAGTTGGCCTTTAATGGCCATCAGTGGTCAATCGTTTGCACTCTCACTCTGCAATCGAATTGCTGTTCTGTTCGTTGCATCTTGTGCCTGTCCCCAAAGCAGCATCAAATGCTTGCAAATGAATAATGTCCCTGTCCCCAGCAACACTCTCCACAGGGTGTTCTATCTGGAGTGTGTTGGTCCATTTGAATATTGCACTGTCTTTGTGATCACTCTGTGCTCTAGTGGACGTGTTGAGTGATCGTTTCAAAGTTTTCTAGTAAATTAAAATAGGGCGGGCAAGTGTGAAGTGAGAGTGTGTTTGAATGACTCCTTCCAATTGACATGACATCGAACTTGCCACTCTGCACACGGATCCATGTCCGGACTGGCGATGACTGTCCACTTGTACCCAAATGACCACACATTTTGCAAGTCCACTGTGATGGACATTATCGGTCCGTGAAACAACCCGCCACTGTGCCACTTGCCTCCATGGTCCGGCAAATCAAATTAAAATTGATGACTCCATCCCAGTGCTCAGTGCAGCAAAGTCAGGAAAATTAAGGCGAAATGTCGCCTCATTCGATGTCATTCAATTTCCGTTTAATAATTTGCTTCTTTGATTTTGTCTTTTTTTTGTTTGGTGCCATGGCAGTGCCGCTGTGTGCACTGTTTGAGGCTCAGTTCCATTAATTAATTTGCCCACCACAACAGACCAATGACCAATGAACCAATTTAACGCCAATGAAGTGCATTTGCCATTGTATTAGCCCATTGCATTGTCCTTGTCCGCTCGACGTTTGCCACTGTCACTCATTCATTCACTCATGGGCAAATCTATTTGCTCACTCTTTTAATCGATTCTGCTTGCACATTTAATCGAGTTTGATTTGAAGAATATTCTCAATTACTTAATTCTACTCTTTTTAAATTGTTTTAAGTTCTATTAAATCAAAAATTCCTCTACTCTCGTTTGATCGCTTTCAGTCCATTTTCAGTCTACACTGAGAGTTTCAATATTTCAATAGTTAAACCTTAGACCTTTCATTGCTCTAATTGGCCTTCCGTGCCAATCTGTCGTTTCGCTTTTCCTTTCTATAGTTTGGCGCCTGCTTTTTGTTTGGTCGTTGGTGGCAAGGCGGCAAATGTCGAGGTTAATTTTATTTAGTCTCACTAGTGTTGCTCTCTTCCATGGTCTGTGTCAAACTTGTGCACAGTCGAACAGTTCTGGCGTGGCTCAGCTTGAGTTGGACCGTCCAATTGGAACACTATCGATCACTTGCAGAAGTATTCGATTTACACTGGCAAACAGTGGCGCCCACTTGAGTTTTTGGCGTTTTTTAGCAGAAGAAAGGCAATAAATCTTGTAAACGGAAAATTACTGTTAAACTCGATTCAGTGTTCGGTTTGGCGATTGGCGGAACTGAACCGATTTGCCTTGGCGCGACACTAGGCGGAAGGAAGTTTTGACTTGGTCGGATTTGGCATCGATCCAATTTGGTTCATCGAACCAAAGTGGTCACTTCGATTGGGTCTCGGTTCAGTAATTTTCACTTGCTTGTCAGCAAGCAATTTTTGGAATGATTCTGATAGGTTCGATATATGAATGACTCGATTATTCGAAAGTAATTCCTTTTGTTTTATTGTTTTATTTGGCCAAAGACTCGGTACTGTGGTGAATGAATAGTCCCACTGATTAGTGGCCATATTAATTGGGCGAAGACATTGGTGATGGGAATGGAGTGAACGGGTTGGCATTTGGGTTATTTGTATAGCACAAATGTGCATACAATTAGCAACATTGCATTTAGTAATGGTGGTGCAGTGGTGTCAGTGCAATCAGTGCACTGCAGATAATGGCTTTCCTCCATAATTAGACCAAATGGAAGGAGATGAGAGACGAGATAGATGGTCAGATAATTGATGTCCCTTGCAGTGCAGTGCATTGCTGCCACTGGTAACATTAACCAGCTAATGGAGTTGCTCGGTTGCGGGTTAAGGGAACCACTCGGGCCCGACTGATGCTTATCGAGTGGATCGAGTGCGCTTGTTAATTGTGGTGACTGTGAATGGCACTCGAGTGGATCCAGTGTCAGCACACAATACCCGTGCAGTCCATTGCACCACCCAACACTTATCGCCAACAATGCACTCACTCTCATGCTTGCAAGCTCACACACACGCACACGGATCAATTTGTTCCAATTGCTATTGACTTGACTTGCCACTTTGCCCTTGAGGAGTCACTTGGCGAGTTGTTACACAAAGTTGTTGCAAAATATTCTGTTGGCCATTTTGATATCTCGAGTTAACTTTTTAGCAAGACGCTGCTTGGATGAATCAATGCATCATGTATTCAGACTAATTGTTGATTTTGGCAAAAACCAGGAAATTGTCTACTCACATTATCAATAAATCATTAATTTAATAAGAATGTGGCTTAAATTACTAATCAAATTCGGTTGATATTCTATGATTAATGATTGTCATTTCTTTATTTAGTTGATGGTGGTTTGTTTGTTTGGGTGCATTCGGTGACCAAAAATGAGTCCGAGATGGAACACAAGTCACAGCAGTAAGTGACACAGCAGCCACTTGTACATTTAGGCCAATAGCTTCATTACCTTCGAATGTGTGCATGGCACGCCATCATTA
The DNA here is from genome assembly GCA_023373905.1 of Rhizoglyphus robini. NCBI lineage: Eukaryota > Metazoa > Arthropoda > Arachnida > Sarcoptiformes > Acaridae > Rhizoglyphus > Rhizoglyphus robini. The sequence continues at coordinate 1,550,095 of JAKIJQ010000001.1, read as the reverse complement.
GCAGTGTAATTAATTAATACACCCTCAAAGGGCTCTTTTCTATCTGATCTCATTTTTTGCATAGATGCATGTGCTCTTGACTCGGTACAATGATCAACTCTTTTTCAACTAATTGAATTACATCTGCCTCTAATGACTCGGTAATTTACCGTCGAATCACGGGACCCGACATTTGTCGGCAACTTAGTTATTGTGGTTAATAGATGATTTGGTTTAGTTTGTCTACGCGTACTGCCGCAGTGATAAATGAGGAACGTTGTCTGATTGAGATAACTGATGATTGTACCAGAGCAAAGTGTGTTCTCACTGGCCCAATCCGACAACCTCGTTGGCAAGTCTAATCCAAACAAGTGAACCAGTGACACAACACTTGGCCAATCACTTGATAAATGACGTATTTGCAAATAAACCAACAAACAACTGTCACCAAGTGATGAATGACTCCTTTATGATAATTATATGCCAAATTTGGTTTATTTTAGATTTTGCTGCTGCAGAATTTGAATTCTTTCAATACTTAGTCATGGTTGGTACTTCGAAATAAACTTGCAGCCAACTTTAATCCATGAACTATCTTGGTAAGAGTGTTTTGTGGTGTGCCGGTCACCTTGTCACCTCTGTGGCAATGTTGCCAATCTCATATTCATTTTGTATGTATGTCCAGCATGAAGCAACAATGGTAATCGATTCAAATTACGATCACCAGTGTGTGCAAGTGTCAGTGGAGACAGCTGTGTGGCTAGCAGCTGACATTTTCAAAGTGGACCGAATAAGTGTAATATGCAATCAGAACTTTACATAATTGTGCTCTATATTGGCTGACAATGTCTCAATTGGCGACATCCGGGCGACACATTTCTAGGCCAGACACGACTGGTCACCAGGCTGGCACCACACCGTCGCCCACAGTAGGTGGTCTTTGACTTTTGTGATCTCCACCGCCACCGAACGGTACAGTCACTCCATTTGAGGACAGACCAAATGAATTCTTGTCCTCTTACGGGAAACCAGAATTGTGTTCATTGAACATGGCCAAATGTTCCATACAACCAATTCAGTGGCACTCACCACCTCGGCAGTAATTCCATTCTCTGTTATTGACACTTGCCTCAATACTCAACAATTCTCTCCCGGACCATTGTAGGCTGCCCACTCACTCACAGTGTGACTTTGTCTGCCAATTTCAATTACAAATCGCCATTGCCACGGCACATCGTTACATGACTCGGCTCGTGTTCTCTTGTGGCGAGCTAATTTGTGAGCCATGCTGAGTGCCACCGTGTCATTCACTCGACACAGTCACTGTCGCAAAGAAAGCTTTCTCTCAATGCTCACTTGGAACCATTTGAATGAGTAATGCCGAGTGAGGCAATTACAGGCACAAACAGGCCAACTTGACTTGACTTGACTCGCCCTAATGAAGTGTCATCTGGTGTGATGCTCTTTGCTACTCAATGCAGTTCGCAATCATAATGTTCGATAAGCACTTGGCGCACAGGTTTGCATTGGAAATGTTTGCCAAATGGGTTTATTCGTCTAAATTCAAATTTTTAGATTAATCCACTTTGATGGTGGAATGTGTAATTAATATATTTAATAACACAATTGACTCGGTTCATTTTGATCATATTCGATTAGACAGTGTCGATTGTGCCTTTCTGTTCTGTACTGTCTCGCAGCTATGTCAGCACCATCTCCACTGACTTAGCAGTATAATATCTTATTTATGAATCTAATTATAAGTGCACGCTTTGATGATTTGACAATTGGCAGAATGTATTGGTCTTGGTTATGCTTGATTTGTTACCGCTCGGTTTATTCCACAATAGCACTGCTAACTGTCCCAATAGCATCACTCGAATCACTGTGTAATTTAGTGGCCGTGGTGTGTGCACTGTTTTGTTCTTGTCACTTGGCGCACTGTCCCTTGCACTGAGCTCTTCAAATATGAAATGTGCACTGATTCGATTATGTATTGCCAGTCCATTTGCAATTCATTCATTGCCACACAATCGCCACTGACAGACAGCAATCTCGTTAGCTGTTAGCCACAAATGTCCAATTGCTTCATTTACTCGATAATTTGATTTCGACCATTTGATACATTCACATCATTCTTTGTCCATTGGATGTCGATGTCTCGTACCTGTTTTATCATAGTAAATAATCAGACAAGTTTCCTTGAGATATTTATAATTCATTGATTTCATTTATTTATAGTTGACAAGAATAATATGATGATGAATGTGAGGCAAACTAGCAGTTACTTTGAGTTGCTTACAATGACAATCATAATTTGGATTTAAATTATTCCATTTGGTTGATTTTTATTGTTTTACTTAAATCTCTCGTTTTCTTACACAAGGATTAGGCTGACAGATTGAGGAACTAATAGTTCATTCGTGGCACGATTCACTGTTTGTTTGCTTTTGGCATATTCGTCCCTGCTGATCTGTTTTGTTGTGCAATCGATCATGTTATTAATTTGCTGAAGCAAATTATTTGGTGCTATTTGATGCTTGCCCTCCCGTAGCGAGTCTTTGTTGCCATCAATATGCTTGGGTCTTAGTAATTTTTGCGTAGTTTTTTCCTGCACATTAGCCAATGGAACATGGAAATTCATAATTATTATTAAAATCATTAATATTAAAAATATAATAATTTTACTATTAAAATCGATCAATTAATTTGTATTTAATTTAATTCAATTTATACTTTAAATTCAGCTTGACCACTCATCAGCGAGGACTGTCTCATTTGGTTTGCTCCCAAATGGCGCCCACTGGCACAGTGGGCAAATGATCATTGATGAGCTCATGAGCTTCAATCTAGAGGGAAGGCAAGTGCGTTGATTGATTACATTGCCATTAAGTGACCAGTGCTGGCTGAACATCACAGTGATGAGTGCAGTGGTCACTGTACAGTGCCCAACTGGTCTGATGTCACCGAGTGCGTTATTTATGGGCCCAATATCGCTTTCAGGCAAATATTGTCACTGGCCAGTTAGGTGCAAATTAGCAGTGCACAGTGCCATCAAAAGTCACTTAACTGTGGCCACACTGACCGATCCAATCTATTACCTTTCCGACCACTAATGGATCATCATCGTGTTGTGTGTGTGTGTGTGATGACCATTTCGGGCTAAATGATGGCATGCTGGTGTTGATGCTGATGGCTCTGTGGCCTGGTGGGGATGGCCTTCTCTAATATGTTTGACCGAAATGGCTCCATTAGACCGATCGGTTGCTTCTTTTGGTTCATGGAAGGTGCACTCATTGAAGATTATCACCATAGGTCCGATGGAGGTGCTGGTCATGACGCCTTCGGCGTGGCAAGCTTTCTCTCTGGTTTGTGCTTGGGAAATTGTGATTTGTTTGTAGATTTGAGTTTGACACATTCGAATAAAATAAAAAATTATTGTGTTTTGTCAAATGAGGCGACATTCTCGGGCCTGCACAAACAATGCATTTGCACACATTTGTGGTCATTTGCAAGTTGTGCTTTCTATCACAACCAACATTACAAATTCCTCAAATTCAAAATGATCATGATGATAAAGTCATTGAATGTTCAGTTTGGTCATTTGTTACAATCGCCCAAGGTGTTGCAAAAGTCTTTCCATTGGGGTTTACAATTGTTATTTTGATTACTTTTAAAATAGTTTAAATTAAATGGACTAATTTATGAAAACACCTTATTGTGGGCTGTGTTACAAATTATAATTTCAAATTGTAAACATTTGACCATTTGTTGGTTTGGATAAATCGATGCAGTGACCGCGCTCGAGCAACGCTAATGCACTCATTTGTGCTTTGGGTTGTATTGCCACAATTTGTGTGTCATTTTACAGTTTAAAAATGAATGGCAATTATTGTTGGTGCTCAGGAGAGGACACCGATTGGACCATTACGATCAGACGGTCAGATGTTACACTGGCATGACTTTTGCTCGACTTGAGGGTGCAAATTTGTAAAGTGAACTAAATCCGATTAAGGTGCCAATGATGGACAAGCCAAATGTTCTAGGCGAAAATTTTACATTTTGGCAAATGGGCCAAATCGTTTGTGGCAAAACTGTTCAGTGATATGCTTGGTCAGTGGGCACATGTGCCGCACGAATTGACCGTCGATCTGATTGTCTTTTGACGAGTTTGTTCATTTGTCTACAATTGGGAATTTTGAATTTCAAATTTAATGACACTTCGTAGATTTGCAACTATTTTCCATCTAAGCACAGAGCCTAATCGACTTTGTTATCAATCTACGATTTTTTCTTCACATTTTGACGGCTTTGGTTTATTTCCACGTTTTATCGCATTGTCTCATTTGAATTTGTGGCTTCTGATAAAATTCGGAAAATTCCCTCGAATTTTAAACTGTTTGAAATATTTATGAAATCTCGAAACATCGAGTCCGGATTTATGCTTGCTTACAGGAACATTCATTATTTGTGGTTCGGTATTTGCACTTGATGCTACGTGCGAGTCAATATCCGAACGAGCCCATTTGGTCCTTCTCTCTTGTTCGCTTGTCTGTTTGTTTGTTTTGACATTTTTAATTTCCGTGAAATTTCCGTCATTTTGTATCAATTTCGAGTTTTTTATGTCTGCACATTGGTTATGTTTTGTGGTGGTTTGTTTGTTTGCTATGTGGCCCAGCGAGAGTCACTCATTCAGTGAGCGGGTTAATTCCCGTCGGGCTCACAAATCGACTTCACCCGGTCGGTGGGTTGTAGACTATTTCCGTCGTGTATATCGTCGGTGCCATCACTTGTGCTGACACCAATTTGTGTTTGTCACTCACTGCATGGCCATATGGTCTCCACTCCTCAAGTGATCTAATCTTTCTCCGACTGGGACCAAGGTGTTTTAGGCCAAGTCGTGTTTTATACCAGGCAAGGCTAAATTAAATTGAGATTTGCTCAATTCATTATTACGGTCTTGTGGTCATTAGTCTCGTTGTGTGTTGGTCTCATCACGTGTTCTCTCCATGGTGGCAATGATGGCTTATCTGTGGCCATTCGATTCCTCTGACCAAGACCTCTCCACTCTCTCCTCTGCTATGGACATGTGTCGTGCGGTCATCAGCGTAAATCATTACTTTGTCCCTTCACAGGGCCTCTATTTATTTTTTTTATCTTTGTCCTCCAGCACGGACCTTGCACACTAGGTCAACACAAAAAAAGACTTTGTATGTCCATAAATCTCACAACAAACACTTTCCATTGAGAGATGAAGCAGCAAGATAAACTACAGGCCAATTGTGCGGCACAACTTGAACAGACCAGTGCGGTTATGTTCCCGTAATGACCGATTTGGTCCATTTCAGAGACAACTCATATATTAGACCATATTAATGAATTTACTGATATTTGCTCGATACTCGCTGAGTGAGGCCAAACAGTTGCACAGTGGAATTAGGACTTGGCTCTGGTTTTAGACGTGATTTTACATTTTTACTTCATCATATTGATTAATTCTTTACATTTTTTAGATTGAATGGCATTACTTTCTCTTTATATGTCTAATGCTCCTTCTCCTTGCCATGCAGGACATTCTTCTAGTTTGGCTTGCAAACCATTTGCCCGATAGTCATTCCGGTCATGAAGCACCATTCATTAAAGATGGCCATTTTATCTCTTTCTCCTTTCGGTGTCAACTTGTGGTTTGATGACTAGCGTGTCGGTGTCTTTAGTGTGTGAATGTGTTGCACTGACTTATCTCGGTTGGGTTGATTTCTTTTTAAGTGAGCACACTATGGTTTATAGACCATCGGTCATTTGGATGACCGCTCACCGTCGCACATGTGCATATCTTTGCCCTCTACTTTTTATCGAATGTCATTATAATGGACACCATTATATAATATTAGCATGCAATCAGTGATGTAGGGTTATTCTAATGGTCACATTGGTTCAAAAAAGTCAGTGAGTTACAAACTTTTGAAGCATCTATTGCTAAAAAAATTATGAAACTTATTGAACAGTTTGTTTGCAGGATCACTGGTCTGGTCATCATGTGAGCCGCGCGCGCGATCTCGTCGATTGCTGTCGTCCCATTTGACTGCAATATTATTTATCAGCTGGCCGATATCTCGGTGGCACTAGCCGTCATTTGCACTTCGCCATTGCTCTTGCTCACTCACTGGGTATCTCTTTTTAATAATATGCGTGTGCCTTCCAATTGGAACTTGATCCATCGCACATCTACCACACTGCCAGTGGCACACACACGCTCACACACACGCCATTTCACTGACAGGCCATTATAAACTTATGGGTCATTAATCATCATTGATCGGGCAGAGGCGAACTGGTGAGCATGATGAGTGTCCATTGTGGACTCTGGTCAGACTCGACTTGGCCGTGGTCATGAGCATCACCGATGTGTTGTGTTGTTGTCATTTGACTCGACTTTTGACCATTTGACCATGTCTATCGTATCACATTGCCTTTTACTATTCATTCGATCATACCGATTTATGGGCAAAGGGATTTGCCGTTTTGCCATAGACCACAAAAAAAGATGACTACGCACTGATCCTGGATCAGACTGATTTGGTTTTGTTCATGTTGGCTCACACGTTCACTCGCCATTGGTCAGTTGGATAGATTGATATTAATTATCGAGGATTTGGGTGAAGAACTTGGCTTGTGCATGTCAGTGATACTCAACTCGACTCGGTCAATTCGGTGGCTTCTGGCCGAGTTGGTCATTTGTGAGGACTCACTGAGAGTCTGCCCGCACTGGGTTCATATGCAAATCACACTGACCAGTCCACCTAGTGAACGTACTGCTGAAACCTAATACAGTGGACAGTTGATAAATGTTTGGATTAGTGATCGGTGTGATGCACTAATGATGAATGATGCTACTTGCCAGTGCTTCCTCTGCGCTCACTAACTGACTCACCATTGCACAAGGTCCTCTCGGTAATCTATTTATTATTGCTGTGATAAATTGAATGCATAATGGCGCCCAATGGTGCCAACTGAGAATATATTGCCCATTGGCGATTGAGTCATTGCTTTCTATATTGGTTGGGAAGGCTCTCTGAATGTGTGCATCACCGAATCTTCGATAATTTGATGTCACATGATTTATCATGTCAATTCACAACAAATTGTCATCATATATGCATAAATATCGAACTCGATATATAATGAATATTCTTTTGCATTATTTTGATTGGAGAACTCTGAACTCCTGTGAAACATTTTGTCACAACGACCAGGCCGGGCTCTGCGTTAAAATTTTTGTTGCGAGTCTGTCTCGCTTTCAAAGTAACTTCAATTCTTTTGGCCAATTTAGTGCAGACCAATATCTAATTTGGCCTTCAATTTAATAATAATTTCGATATAATTATAGACTACCAGTTTGGCGCACGTGGGTGGCTTCTCAAGTGGTTCGATAGTTCCGTTTTGCTTTCCGGTGATCGTCCATCGGTATAGGTCAGGCAAGTTGACCGATTAGCTATTTGTTCGGTTGTGGTTAGGGCGATTTGGTTCGGTGCTCGCGTGTTGGCACTGATTCCAGCAAATCACCATCACACCACGAGCTAGCCACACGAGTAACCACCCGGTGCCGGTGAGCCATGCTCCATTGAGCACCTAATCACCACCTTAACCTCTCCACTTGTCCTCAATGAACATTCGTTCAATAATTCACCAGTCCTAGTGTACGTATGAATTGTTTTATGCAAAATGTGGAGCAACTTTAGTGAAACCTGTCAGCCTATATCTGTACCAGCAATTGAATCAATTTGTTCTCTGGTGGCATTGTTTCACTTCCTCCCCTTTTGCCCTCCCACAGCCATTAATTATCTAATTATCTGCACCAACACCAATCAGCGTCTCATTTTAGTATTCACAAGTTCCGTTTGACTTTGGTCATGTGGCACGCGTCAATCTTTGAGTGAGCCATCTGACCTGGCCTGAGTGATTCAAGGTTTCGCAACCGTGTGCCATGGTCATGAAGGCAGTCGACTTCGTTGTGTTGTAGTTGCAATTGCTTCGCATCGCTGGTCACACTTTGAAAATTAATTCTGACGCACGTAGGCTGAATATTTTTGCAGGTCTGTTTTGGTTTATGTCATTGGGCATGACACCTAACCTGAAGAGCGGACCAGGTTATTGATTGGTGCCAGTTGAGTGTTGTGCAGCACTCGAAGAGCAGTTGCTTAAACCTGGTGAAGGGGCACTTTCGGCCAGGATTTGAATTGACTTGATCCTGGTAGGTATTGCTGACATCTGAATAGGGAAGGACCACATTCGGATCCTGATTTGTCAATCGGGTTCGCATCTTCATTCATCGAAGTGGCATTTCCATCCTGAGCAGTTAATTACCCGCACCTCGTCCATTACCATGCTCACCAAAGGTCCATTAGCTTCATTTTGGTTGCTTGATTGAGCAATATAGTTTGTAAGGGAAGGCAGCGAGCACTTTGTTGAGCACAGGCTTGTGGCCACAAAGCAAATGGCTGCTTGCCACTCGCAAATTGCTTACACGACTTTGCACTTACCCTGTGCACTATAGAGGCAATGGCACTACTTGACTCGAACCTAATTTGCCGGTTACGTCTCGGCGAGGTGACGAACATTCGTCCGAATGGGCATGAACTTTCTCTTCCACCGAAATGTTCTCATTCTTGTCGATTTGCAAATGGAATTCATTTGCTCGATGCCTCTCGATTGAGCCTCTCGATCCTGTGGCGTCATTTGTCTTGGACTCGATTGGCAACGGACACCTCGACACAAATGAGTTGACATTTGCACTGCACAAGCGAATGATTTTCTCTTTCGATTGCTAGGTTCGATTTACTCTTCAGTGCCTCTCGAGTGGCATCGCATTCATAATTCATAATTTATAATTTGCCTCTTTCGGTATTGCACGAAGAGAGTCAAACTATTTGCCTGTTTGTGGTGTCACTGATTGACGGTGTCAGATAGTGGAAAAGGAGTGCACTCTGCCTGCAATGGCACCGAATGCACTCTAGTGTCATTTGCCGATTGGTGATGCAATTGACACATTGGCAAGTGGGCCACCTCTGGTGCACAAGGCTCGGTGTTTGGTGTCACATCCAGCCTGCCAAATAGCAAGCAAAGGCACAACGTGCACCTCAAATGTGCAAATGGAGATCATAAATAATAACAAACAGAACACTGGTTGTACTCTTGGCTAAGATAGTACAGAGTTGACTTTTAGGTTTTACTTTAGGTTGACATCTCAAATTTGGTGTCGATTTTAAATGAGCTCTTTACTTAAAGTGACATGGATCGAGAGGTGACGTTTCGTTCACTTAGTGAATTGAGGACCTCTACTTGAGGTGATTCTAGATGTGCACATGTGCTTAGGAAAGATGTCGAGGCAAGCAATCGATTGTGAATGGTTGCTTTGTTGTAATGTGCAAATGAATAAAGCGAATGTGTTTCAAATGACACACTCGAGTGTCTCGACACTGGCACAATTGCAGAGCACTTGGAAAACTGCGGCATGGTCTCCTTCGTCTCAGGCTCGATTCATCATCTTAATTGACCGCATCATTTAAACTAATGGATTCTCACTTGCTCGTCCTTTCTTTCCACAACAAGAGCAAACACAATTCTTGGATTTGTCTGCGGCCACAATTTGGTACTGTGCGATTGGCACCGTGGTTGCTACGTTAATTGACTTGCTCAGTGATGATGATAAAACACTTTAGCAGGACCTTATAGGGCCACCATGGTGCACTCAGCAGCATCACATTTGTGGCTTTCTTATCAAACGTTTTAATGCTAATGAAAAGATAATGAAGCTGTTCTATAACATTGCTTGAGTTGAGTTGATGAGATGATGATGGACTGCACTGGTGAGTATGTCAATGTATATCAATGTATATCTCATGCATCAGATATGATCTATCTCAACATTTAATGCAACTCTCAGGCCACACTTTCACTCTCACTCTTACTCTGTGGCAACCTCATTAGCTAATGTCTGCGCTGCACCGAGATGAATTAACTGTGACATCTCGCAAACCACAAAAGCGCCAAATTGCAAATCACATTATCGCTCTGCTCGAAGGTGTCTCATCTGAGTGAAAGTGCACTTTGGCCACTTGACAGACCACTCTGCCAGTCCCTGAAGTGTCATCACGTTAATTGACATTCGAAAATGCAATCAATGCTTTGAGTGTACTGTAGTGAAGTATACTTTCACTCAAGTGATTGCTTTGTCCCGTTGTCCACAACTGTTAATGAAGAATGCGTTATTGGTAAAAGAGTTTTACTTCGTGTCTAAACAGATCAGTGCCAATTGATATGCATTCATATAGCTAAGTCTTCATTGAACATTGTTTAATATGTTCGCTAACTGGGATTGCACTTGGGCCAAATGACTTGGCCATTGGCCATACACGCCATCTATGGACAACATTACTGCTTGTCACAATCGAATTACCTTTGAATAGACACTTCTATGAAATGATAGTTTTGAATTTCGAATTTAAACTTTAGCTACGGAGTTATTCAAGTTTTGCTTTTGCGTTGAGTTTAGTTGAATTTGAACTATTTAGACAACTTGCTACAATGGAACAACAACCTAAAGTGAACAGCAACGACAAAGACGACCCTAACAAGTCTAGTGACCAGAATACAAAGCAAGATGAACAAGATGTGGCTGTTAACGCAAATGCCTCTCCATCGTTCTCATCTTCCGCAAGCCTAAACGACACTTTTCAAAATGCCCAATCTAATGAAACCCTCAAATCAAATTGTGAATCTGTGACCCAAACTGGCTCGGAAAGTCAACCCAAGTGTGACTGCTCTCAAAGCGAGATAATCAACAGTACTCCGACTGAGATTTTTGACACCCGGGACACTGCTAAGTCAAGTGCACCAGTCCCGAATGAGGACACAAAAGAAACTTTTACCAAAAACAAAACCTCAAATAAAGTGACCACTACACAAATTCCATCAATCCAGATCATATTGTCTCCAACCAGTTCTGGTCCTCTGTTCCGTATGCGGCAGCCATTTAAAATACTTTGTGACATTTGGGGCGTCTTGACCTCGTACAACTTTAAGAGTGAACTTTCCAAATACATCGACGATCACTTAAAGGAATTTCTTCTCACTCACATGGACAACGAAGAAATTCAAGAGTATGTGGTAGATTTGGCCAACAAAACTTCGGAACAGCTCACTAAATGGCCCGACATGCCTGAGGTGGCGAAGCCTATAATGAAACTTGACAAAGAAACGGTTGTCAACTCGGCAGTGGCAAACTTGTTGTATCGACGAAATCATAAAGATAAGAGCCTGATTCTGCCTTTTATGCGCATTTTTAATCACATCTGGAACCAAGGGTAAGTTCACATCATAGATCGACTTTTTACCTGGTTATTCTGTTTAATTAGCTACAAAAACAAGACGTTGAAGACTCATGTCTTTCCAGACGTGTTGCCCAACTTTAGCAAGTGGCACTACCAACCATTGTTCATCAAGATCTACACATTCGCCACTGGTTCGGACGAAGAACAGAAACAATTCCTTGGCTCTTCGAAGGAAGGTGACCTGTCTGACTTTGTGGTGACTGGATTCAACAGCCGAGGTCAGCACAAGCGAGACAGCTATCGATTCAAGCAGATCGTTTCAATTTTGGCAGAACGAAATGCTGAGAACTTATTCTACTTGACCGATAACCCGGTGAAGGCTGAAATGGCCAAAAAGGCAGGACTTACCGTATTTATTGTTTGTCGTGAAGGCAACAAGCAGTACAAGCAGGAAGACTTGGACAAGTTTACCATAATTAACTCGTTCGATCAGTTCGACTTTTGGCCATTTCACTGAAGGCACACATGAACATTTAACTTTAAATAAATTTTAATATATGTGAGATCTAGGTCATAATTTTAATTGTCTGTCAATGGATTTAATTTAGTACTAATTTAGTGCAATAATAATTGAAAGTGACTACACTCAATGTGTAGATGGAAAATTGATCTGTCGGCAGAATTACATCGACGAAGGAGATGATTTACTGCCAGAAGATTTGCGACTGACGCCACTCATTGAGCGGCTAACGTGAGCCATGCTCGAAGACTTGCTTGGCCAGAAAAAGGCAAAGATGAGGGCCACGATGACCAGCCCCAGAACAACAATTAAGAAGATGGTGAGCACATTGCTCACGTCGAGCGGGTTCACTATGATGAATAATAATAATTAAAGATGAAGCAGGAGTAATGTCATTTACAGATAGCGTCAGGGCTGCACTTGAGAAATTGGGCCAAGTCGATCTTGGTGCGCTTTGGCATTGGGTTGGTTTGCATTTCCTTTTGATCGAGCACATACACCGAGTCCGAGGTGACCAAGTAGACATGGCCATTGAAAATAAAGCCAGTGCGAAGCAAAAGCTTACGACTCATCACCTCGATGAACTTTTGATCTTCGTCTTGCACTTTGTTCAAACCATCCACTTTGAAGTACTCCATTTGGCGGTCGAGTGCATTGAAGGCAAAGTACCCAGTGGAGTCTGCCTTAGTGAAATCATTGCGAGCCTGCATAGTGAACACCTGGATCTGGTACAGGTACACATTATGACCGTTGTCGGAGAAGTATACGAACGGAAACTGGTTCGGCACAAGAGCCGATTCCGTTTCAATACTCATCTTCTTGTCCATGTCATATGAAAAGCCTGGAACGTTGGGGGACTATATGAAAGTACGTTATATTGGTAAGATTAAGAGTAAAAAGCACTTACATCTTCGGCAATCTTGTCGTTGGTCACCACGAAGAAGACATTGCGCGATAGATTAGTAAAAGTGCCATAGACGTTGCGAATTTTGTTGCCACCTTTAAGGTAAACACCTTGGAAGTACTTATCGACCGCTATGGATGGATTCTTGAGGTAAAGTGAGTGCTGCTCGGCTTGAGTGCTGAAGTCGGTCGAGTCAAATTCAAACACTCTCTCGGTTACAAAAAGCAGCCCACGTTGATTGTCGGGAAAGATGACAACTCCCTCAATTGAGTGTTCCTTTTGAACGATCAAATCACACACAGTTTCCTATTTTCAAATAAGTTGTTATAATATTATAAATATTTTATTTCTTTTCAGGATCAATTCAATTATGCATATACCATATGGTACTCACCGCAGAACAAATGCGGACATTAAGCCCAACAGTCACTAGTGCTAGAAAAATTATGCCAATTGAGGACTGTTGAGTCATTTGCTTGACTGAGGCACTTGAATAAGTTTGGTGGAATAAGTTGAGAGTTGAGAGCTTAGACACTGAAATAGAAAGAGCTAAAATTGAACGAGTTTGACTAGGATGCTAACTTAAATAGTTCATTGAGACGAGTGTATGTGTTCGAATGTAATAACTCACTAGTGATACGAAATGTTCGATTATATTATATATTATGCCAATGTCATCTCATCGACTATTTCTGGTGACCGAACTAGGGGATAGGACACGGCATTGTACAATAATTCGGTAAATAAACAGTTTCCCGCGCATCGAAATCGTGAAAATAATATATAATTGCAAGTAACGTCATCTGTGAACACAACTATTCTTTTGGCATTTTGTTTTGGTCAGTCAGCAGAGAGGCACAACAGCAGCTCTAACGCAAACTTGACAAACTTAGTTTAATTTCCTTTTGGACCGTTTTGACTCTCAAAATCAACCTAATCTAATAATAATATTTATTGCAAATATGAACTTTTCCTATCTTCCACGAGAAAACTGAGCATCAATACAATCAACAAACATTGGCCTGTGTTTTCGTATTTTTAATATTATTTTTTCTGGTTAGTATTTTTGAAATTTAATTACTTTATTTTAATTTTTTGTGTTTAGAATTTACAATATTGTCAATTGAGTGTTTGTTAATATCTTCTTGTGTTTGGCTGTGTGTGATTCAATATTGTGAAAATGTCTCAATTGCCGAATAGCGCTAATGTAAACTCGAGCAATGCCATTAGTTTAAATCCAAACACGGGAACGGCAATATTGATTGGGACTGGTCATCAGAATCTGCAAGCACATCCGCAACTTGGTCAGTTGAATTCGACCACAATGATTCAGCTTCCGACCAGCATGAATCCCATTCCGTCAATGGCAGGCAACACGTCAAATATTCTAACAAGCACCAACCCAAACAATACGACTACATTCATACTGAATCCCTCAGCCAATGCGGTACAAAGTTTGCAACAACAGCCACAAACTCACCAACCGACAGCTCAAATCATAAATACTTCACAGATTAATCAGATGATTGCTGCCTCACCATTGATTGCCTCTCAACAACAAACGCCTCAACCAATGCCACAGCAATTTCAACTGCAATCTCAACCACAAGCACAGATTAAACTAGAAGACCAACCGATGTCAAATGGGATGCGTATTCCCACTATGGTATCCTCCAATGGCTTCACTAACAGCCAACAGCCGCCTATGGTGAAAACTAACGGAACTTTAGAACATGCAAAAAATGATTCATCTAATTCTGTCCATAATGGTCCCATTGAGCACCAAGTGAAAAGCATGAAAAATATACATCCAATTGTTGTATTGGATAAGCAACGCCTTCAGGAATTGGTACAAGAGGTTGATCCAAATGAACAACTAGAAGAAGAAGTGGAAGATGTGCTTTTGTCTATTGCGGACGATTTCATTGATTCACTCGTGTCTACCAGTTGTATGATTGCACGACATCGAAAGTCTTCCTCCTTAGAAGTGAAAGATGTTCAATTAGCATTAGAGAAAAATTGGAATATGTGGATTCCAGGATTTGGCGTTGATGGCGTTGTTGGGGTTCTTAGTGGCACTTCTGGAACTGGTCAAGGCTCAGGTGCTGCGGCTGCTGCAGCTGCTTTAGCCAAACCAAAAAAGTGTATTGCTACAGAAGCACACAAACAACGAATGGCACTGATTAAGAAAACACTCAAAAAATTTTAAATTACTCGTTTTCATTTTTTCACCAAGGTTTCTTTCGATACAATTCATTTTGTCATTTTTGTCAAGGCGCGTATTCTTAACTCAATTTTTTTGAATCCCCGTGTATATTTTCGAACCTGTATTTTCCTCATATTATGTCCCTTACAGCTACGATTGTTTAACAAAATATAACATTAAACAATTTAATAATTGAAGCATACATTTGTATAATTTAGAGTTGGAAAATTCATCATATTCTACCTGTGCTTAGGCATTCGCATTATTTTTACAAGTTCCTGAAAAATCGCCAAATGAATGATCAATCATTTAGAAATACCTCAAATGCAAAACTTACTAAATACGGAAACAGTGGCAATTATAATCAAGAAGAATGCAAAGAACAGTGCCATCCCAATGGAGACATCACGAAAGCTTCCCCAGAAGTTCTTTTCAATGAACAACAGTTGTGATGCATTCTCCTCCCAGTGATGATGGTTCGGGTCAACTATGTGATTTTCGCACTTTAGGTGCTCTTTGATTGAGAGCTAAGTTATCAAAACATTAGTAATTGCTGAAGGTTAAACTTTCTATTCTCTTACCAACGAACTGTTTTGATCAAATACCAGCGATTGATAGTCTAATTGAATCACTTTACAGTCCCCGCACACGTTGAATGCTTGCTCAATAAGTTGCATCGAAATGGTGAGTACGTTGTTTTGTTCGTCCAACAGGTGAACCCAACTATTCTCACCCAAGCTTTGATATCCAGCAATGATTGATCCCATAGTTTCGGTAGGATGTTCTTGTTGTTTATCTCTGACTTTATAGCTTTGTCCAACAATCACTGCTCTGTACTGTACAATTGGGTCCATTGGCTCGTCCAAATGTTGGAACGAACGATGACGGATGGGATCATTTAGTTTGGTCAAAGCAATGAACCTTCTTTCTCCGTCAAAATGGGACTCAAGCAAAGTAATCAACGATTCTTCGCCAATGTTCATGACAATGAATTTTTTCGGAGCGGTGAGCTTGTCGTATTCGAGGGTCTCTGTCTCCATTTGATTTTTGTCCACTTTATGGCGCACATTGAAATCTCTATAAAGAAGATCGGGCTCGAAAGTGTCTTGGTCCACTTTTCCGTAGCCAATTATTCGGTTTATGTAACCACTCTGGTCGGAAATGCTTCCAACGATTCGAGAAAATGTTTCTGTACGTTATGAAATGCATTTAGTGTGTTGGTCAGTTTGTCATCACTCACCATTTCCTAGTATATCTGAACACTTTACCGAATGATGAATAAACCTTTGTCTTTTCAACTCAAAAATATGGTACAGACAGCCCCGAAGTGATTGCTTGGAAGTTACCTCAGTGCTGTTGTCTTCCAAGCTGGTAGGCTTTAATTGGTCTTTTGAAGGTAAGTCATACTCGAATCGAGTGTACAGGAAATGGTTCATTCGGAAAAGTCCTGTCAATGATTGGTTATTTCCACTTGGATCGAATAGACAAAAGTGAATCTCAACATTCGACCCACTTGGACGGTTAGTTTTATTCTTGGGAGTAAAAGATAAATTGTGCTCTGTGAGGTTTAATTCAGACTCCACCGAAACGTTCGAAACTTGCAATGTCCAACTTGAGGCCAAGCAAAGAATAAGTTCTAGTGTAAAGCAAGTCCACTTGTTCATTGCAAAGCGATAATTTAGTTCAAAATAAACAACCTCAAATAAGACCCTAAGTATAGAGTGAATGTTTAGATCAAGTGTGCATACCAAATATGAACAATGACGAGTCATGTTTGCTAAATTCGCTTAAGGAATGGCTGATTGTCGCAATGTTTGTTCGAATGTTCATTTGCTTGTAAGTGGAAATTGAAATTGACCTTCATTTCGCTTATTGTATTCATTTGTATTATCGTGCCAAATTGATTCTGTAGAAATGAAGTTTCCTTTTGACATAAAATTTTATTTGTGTGCATTTGTGGTCACTACATTGTTGACCCTTCAAACCAACATGGATGCTTTGGGAAACACTAAGATTGTCGAATTAAAAGGCTCCCTTTTTTGCAGAGAGTATCCCCGAGTAAACCGTCTATTTCGACTTTACGACAAACTGTACTTCGAGACGGCACAATTCCCGGGAAAATACATTATCTACTATCTCAACAATGGCTCATTCGCCTCAGAGCTGCTGCAACACGAACATTTTATGGGTGATTTGAATTGTAAGTTACCATTGACTTTAACCTTTGCAGTTTAAATAATTGTAATTGTTTTTATTCTTAAAGATCACATATTCTCCTCAATCGTTAGTATTTCTTCGTTGGACGACGATTACTTCGATAAGCCTCGACGACAGACGGCCAAAGGATCCACTAAATCGTCACGTCAAGTGACATTATTGCCTATAAAGGTTAAGTCTTCGATCATCAAAACCAGGATCACTGATTTTCGGAAAAATAAAAGATCTAAAAGAAATAATAGTGAGTTATGTATATATTTTATGACATTTAAATTACCTTAAAAAATAGAATACGCATTGCAGTTGGATGGCGATTATGATTATCACGAAGAGGACATTATTGTTGATCGTCGAAAAATTCGTAATTCGGTCAATCGTGTGAACCACGATTACCTCTATGATAACAATCGACAAAACATTGTTACCGATAAAGTGCCATCCATTGCAAAATCAACTCCAATGAACGGCAACCTCTCAGTCCGTATTTGGGGTTATCTCGACACCGGCTCTTTTCCACTGGAATCTGAGTTATCTTATCAACCAGAGTCAAACTTTTTTGCGCAACTCGGTTATGAAGATTTCTACCTGAACTTATTTAATGGTTCTTTACAACTCAACAAAGGAGATAAACTTGACTCAGGTTTATGGCAAATGCGCCGAACTCAGTTCGAATTTGACTGTTTCATTTACTTTCCTGGCTTTGGATCGGTGGCAATAACTCACATCAAATACAAGCAAAAAATTTTACGCCATCAATTGGAAATGGCGCGTTATCGTCCGAACCAAGCATCGTTTGACGCGTATCTAAAGGTATTCTACTCGGAACAAAAGTTTCGTTCGTGTGTTGACCTGGGCAAGGTGGTGGCATTACTGCACGACTATAACCAATTGACCATCATAGATCGTGATGATTTACTTTTGTCTTTCCGTGCTAACAATTCACAGATAGTTAACTTTTTCGAAGTATGAATGCTAATATATCTCATAATGTAAACAAACTAAACTACTTTCTTTTTTAGTTTAATGACTTGAAACAACTCATGTGTCTGGACAATGACAAATTGTTAAATCATCTTGATGAGTTCAAGAGCAAATTTGAAAAAGTCAAACTACACTCGATGCAGGCCAAACCAGGCAAACCAGTATCTTTGGCATTCCAGTCGAGATTAAGCACTCATCATAATGGCACAAAGATCACTCAGAACCATAGCATTCAAAACCGTAAACATCTTGTTCAATCTTCCCATTCTGCACCACCAGAAGGAAAACCCTTGAATCGAACCTTGTTTGTGGTGGTAAGTGTCATCTGTGCTGCTTTTGCAATTGCTGTCATTGTTGCAATTGTTTTTCTCTTCATCAAGCGTAAGTGAATATTAACAATGAATTGTTTCATATCAACTTATAATATATTTTTTTGGTCAGCTCCTGTGCCAGCTTCAAATGATAACAAAAGTAAAGCTTCAGTCACAAAGAAAGCATCTAAAATTTCTTTAGATTTAAAATCCGATTTGAAGCCAAATGGGGTCCTCGTGCCAAAGTGATTTTATTCTTACTCAAGCCGATTTTTAAAATTTTTCACTTAAAATTTTAGTATTTTTAATGTCTTATTTTAAACTTAAAGTTGTCAATATTAAACATTATGCTTTTCATGATTGCAATCTATTTATAATTTGAATTGAAATATTAATTTTAATATTGCAAAATATAGGATATAAAACAATTTCAATCCAGCATAGGATTCCAGGTATTGTTAGATGTCAAAGAATTGAAGTAACGTGCTCTGTGAACATTGCACAAATCATATGTAGTTTGTTTTGGCTTGATTTTGGTGTTTATTTTGTCAATTTATTTTTTGTTTTGAAAGGTATGACCGATTTTCTATATCTAATTCTAATTTTGCTAATAACTTTGTAGAGTATTAAAAATTTGAGATTTTTTAAAAATGGGCTCAAAGAAGAAGCTTTCTTCAATGAAGAAGTCATCTTCGAAGGAGCTAAATAAATTCCTAAATCAATCTGCCTCAAACAAACCTAGTCCTCGTCGATCTGAATCTGCTTTCAATTTAAAATTTTCTTTTCTCGTTTTACTTTGGATTTTTCGCGTTTTGGTTGTACTCTTACCTCAGAATGGATACATTCAACCTGATGAATTCTTTCAATTTACCGAACCAATTGCTGGCGATGTGTTCGGCGTTGAAAGTCTTCGTGTTTGGGAATTCAACCGAACTGCACCTTTGCGAAGCATGTTTTTCCCTGTCCTTTTCTCACTGCCCATATTTCAGTTTATGAAGAATCTCTACATTACCGACGATCCAATGACATTATCTGTGTATTTTCTTCTTGTTGGACCTCGACTATTAATGGCATTTGCTTCCTTTTTGGTGGACTTTTGTGTTTACCGGCTTTGCCGACTGCTATATTCGCATAGTTCCAGTTGCAAATCATTATTGACCGCAAAGACATTGGATACTCTCTTGGCTCACGCTTCAAGCTATTTAGTATTCGTCTATTATACTCACACATTTAGCAATACGATTGAAACAATTCTCTTTGGACTTCTAATGGTTACGGTGGTGGAGTCTCTTAGACAGCATAATTCTGGCATATTTACTTATTGCAAGCTAGCGTTAATATCGTCCTTTGGTTTTTTCAATCGTCCAACCTTTGCAGTGTTTGCATTTGTCCCTTTACTATACTGGCTGGCTACTTATTCCACCAATCACTCGAAAGCATCGTCCAAGCTATCTCGTTCGTCTTGGAGTTCATGGTCGTCTTATTGTTTGCGAAACATAATGACCAATAGTATCAATTTATCAATTCCATTCATTTTGTCATCAATTGTTCTTATACTACTCGACACTGGTTATCATTACGGCTTTGGTGAACTTTTCAATGCTATATCTGAATTATCAATCACCAAATTGTCTCAAAATATTGTATTAACTCCTCTCAACTTTATGGTTTACAATTTACAAACGAAGAATTTAGCAAACCACGGACTTCATCCCGTTTGGTTTCACGCTTTGATTTGTATGCCATGGATGTTCACGATTTTGGCTGTAATTTGGTACATTGATATAGTCATGAAACTGAAATCACAACTATCGTGGAAGTTACCTCGAATCTCAATGACTAGTCCTATTGTGGCCATTCTATATATGTGCGTGATAATATCTTTGCTTGGTTTCTCTTCTCGTCCACATCAAGAGCCTCGTTTTTTGCTTCCTTTAATTATTCCGATTGTTTGTTTGTTTGGACATCGTTTGTTTACTTTCAGAACAGTTGCATCTCTATGGTTCATTTCTAATTTCAGTTTGATTATTTTCTACGGTCACGTTCACCAGGCAGGAGTGATTCCAAGTTTGTTGAAATTACAGTCTAATGTGGTTCAGCCATCCTCCAATGTCCAAGTGAAGCTATTCTTTGCCCGTCAATACCTCCCTCCTCGTCACTTTCTTACTATCTCTAAACAAAAAATGGAGCGTTTCCAAATTTACGATCTCTCAATTTTGGAATTTCCATCATCTTTTGAAGAGCATTTTCGGTTGAATGCCACTGACGACAGTCAAATTTATCTCACAATTCCGAGCTGCCAAACTCGCCAATTGAAACAGTCATTATCGATGCACTTTCCCAATGTCACTCTAAGTTTGGTTTATCAGTACTTTCCGCACTTCTCAGCGGAGGACCTGGAACACTCTCTCAACAGCTTCATGCAGAAATCAAGCAATGAGTCATCAGCTTTTTTCGTTAGTTCTTTATGGACTAAACTACGTCGAGCATTCAGCATGAATATTTGGAAATTGAGTTGGAATAATCCACTACGAAGTATTTAAATACATTGCAGCCTCACCTGGTTTAGTGAAGTCTTCTCAAACTGTAGTGTTTTAAGCAATAATATCCCGATGTTGTACTCTGTACAAAGTTTCTAGTCTTGTTTAGTATTTAATACATTGTAATTGGCAATTTGAATTGCATTTTACCTCACTTTAAGTTGTATTGTCAAAAAAGTAAATAACATTGAGGTAATTTTACCTGTTTGGTATAAAGATATATGACATTCTTTCCTGTGTTCAATGGTTGTCACTGTGATAATCTTTGCCATATTGAGTCATAAATCAAGACTCTTTCCATGGAAACTTTTGGGATGTAATCAAATCAATCAGCAGTTGGCTGTGGTGCGCAAAGTTTGCATTAATAACAATTAGAACAAGTGAGGTGTGGCCAAGGAGTTATACTATTGTAGTATTGTAGTATATCTCTCATTAGAACTGACTAATGCCATTTTGTTTGTTTGTTTTCCTTCCAAGTTTCATTCACTCCATCCATCTATTTGGTTAGTTTATATTTCTCATTTTTCTCCAACTCAACATTTTATTGTCATCAATATCTCGTCTCATCACTATTTTCATTATATCACTCAACCTTTCTATTATACGCCCCGTTAATTGTAAACACTGTTGTGCTCACCACGTGCATTACCACCATAGTCATCATTGAAGGAAGCAATGTCTAATAATCGCCAGCATTACAGTTATAGCTCTTTGAGAATCGAGCACGAGTCATCTTTATCATTGATTCGAACGTATTTCTCTAATAGAAAAAGACTGGCCATTCTATCAATTGTTTTGTTGGCGTTGCTTTATGTGCTCAATCACATTTACATTTTTCGAGATCTAATCTATATTATTAGGTTCGTTTTGCTTGTTTTTTAAATTCTTTATGTTTATGTTTATTTTAGACCTACATTTGACAAAGATGTTGGACAGCAATTTGTGGAGTTACCACACTTCCACAATCCGTCACTAAATTCAACTCAAATCTGTTCGATTCACGGCTGGAGAGAACGCATCGAAGAACACGACATTCGAGTGATTGATGCAATAATCTTTTCAGTCGAGTTGGATTTACTTGAATTACGACTTCGAGAGCTATGGGAAGTGGTAGATGTGTTCATTGTGCTTGAGGCAGACCGTACATTCAGTGGTGAACCGAAACCATTAACTCTCAAGCAGAATCTCTCTCGATTCAAATGGGCACAAGCGAAACTTCGAGTTGAATCAGTGACAAATTTGACTCCACTAAAACCACGTGAAAGTCCATTCAAGAACGAAGAAAAAATGCGCGATTCAATGAATCAACTGGTGAAAAATGTCGCACATGCAGGCGATCTCATTATTATTTCTGATGTAGACGAAATTCCACGAAGTACGACTGTGGCGCTGTTTCGAAAGTGCACAGGCTTTCCCAGTCCAATGCACCTTCGATTGAGGACATATTTTTACTCTTTTGAATTTTTTTTCTCCAACAACGATTCGTGGCGTGCCCGAGTGCAACTTTATGAACCAGGATTATTCGAATATAACCATAGCAAAATGTCTGCTTATATCCTTGCTGATTCTGGTATGCCTTTTATTTAATGTTGCCTTGTCCGTATAATTACAAATTGGATTAATTTCTATTTAAGGTTGGCATTGTACATTCTGCTTTCGATATTTGTCTGATTTTCGATTCAAAATGACATCATACTCTCACAACGATCGACTTATGGGTCGCACCGAATTGCTAACTGACGATGAGATCCAACGGCGAATATGTTCAGGCTTAGATGTGTACGACATGTATCCTGAAGTCTATAGCTTTAAAGAGTTAGTCCAAAAATTTGGTGCTATTCCCAGAACAACTTCGTTTGTCGATTTACCACGAGGCCTGATTGAACATCGAGATCAATTCAATTACCTACTCAAAGGAAATTGCATTCGAGGAGATTACAAAGGTAAATATTTGCCATCGTGATATATCACTGATATTTCATGTTATGGTAGATACGATATTTATTATTCATGTGTAAATATACATGTATTTCTGTATGTCATTCTGTTTCATTTATATTTAGTCAACTCAATTTGTGATTTTTCATTTGTTTAATATTTTACTAATGAACTCAATAGCTTGCTCAATTTAATTATCAATCAATATTTTTGATATGTTCCAATGCACTTAATGTTTGTCCTTTTGATTTGTTCTATCTATAGATATAATTGATACTTAATTTTGTTAGAATGGACTACTGTATGAATTCAATAGGTCAGCTCGATTGCTGAATGTTAATTGTTGTTAATTAAGAATTTGTTTGCCATATTTAAGCAATTGTCAATCGAATGCTCGACATTGGTTTTCTTGTTCCTAACCATGAGTGGTCCTCCAAACCAAACGAGGGCTAATCCAAATTCGGCTAGCGGAAGCTGCCAACTCCCTCCACCTTCGCCATTATCACCACCTTCGCCTCCAGATGACGAAACTTCAAGCACCACTCCGGCTAACCGATGTCCGATCTGTTTGGACGCGATTGAGGACTCGACAAGCGCACTGGAGTGTCGTCACACTTTCTGCTACGAATGCATCTCTCATTGGGTTCGGCAACGTAACCGATGTCCACTCTGCCGACAATTGATTCGCAGCATTCGACACAAGGTCACCAACGATCAAGGAGAACAGGTGGACCGAGACGAGGAGATCACTCCTCCAGCGGACACGATGGGCTACACTGTCGACCGAGGTCTCTTTACCATGGTTTTCGCTCCGGTGGATTCTCCCCTGTACATGATCGAGCCAGTTCAAATGGGCGACTCACTCCTGTACCGTTACAGCGTTCGAACCCTCGAGGCAGACCACATGTTCATCATGTTAAACACCATACCTGGCGTTTTGTTTGTCATGCCTGATGCTCTGAACGAGGTGACTGCGGCCTTGCACTCGCACGGAATTACTCGGATCGACAATGAAGTGCACAGAGAATCGATGGCGCGTCATGCTCATGCCTCCTTCTTGGACCTTCATTCCAAGCATGCACCCGCCACACAAGCACGACCACCCCAATCTGGTGGAGGCAATCCTTGATGGATTCCAACTTGCCCACTAGCATGAGCACATATGCAGACTGCCTTCTTAATACTCGTCCTTTTTATGACAATAAATATTTGAAATGCATTCAGCAATCACTTTCTTTCAATGATTGGAATTTCATAAATAGTCTTTCTAATTATAATTGCAAACATTTTGGAGCCGATATCTTAATAATATTATTATATTATTATAATTCATTATTTCAGTAAGCATTTCCAATTTTTTCTCCAAAGAAATTAATCGAAATAGTTTGCTTCAATTTTCTCTTCTCCTTGCAAAAGGAATTCAAAGAACAAGGGGACAAACTATAATTCAGCTAAAAGCATAGCTAAATTAATTGTCATGTGTGTCTTGCTATTTGAATTTCATGTTTCCCCTGATATGTCGACAAACAATCCTATATACATACATTATGGTAGTTGATGGATAAATTGATTAAACCACTTAAACGACAAACAGATCACTTTCATTTGGTTTCCAGTTGAGGTTAACAAAAGTGAAAATGTTTTCTCTGGTTTTACAATTCCTAAGCCCAGAAGGGCTTTATTCATCAAAAATTTGAGTAAGCTTATAAATTAAAATCGGCAACCTAATTGTTGAACAGTCTTATAATTAATATAAATAAAGTGTGTAACAAGCTTTACATTAACTTATCTGTATCAAGTATTGAAGTAGTGATGTTATTTACGAATATTCGAATATTCGAATAGGATTTTCACACAGTATTCTATTACCAAGATATTCGAATAATGGCCAGATTTCAAAATTTGATATTCGAATATTCGCGAATAATATTCGAATATTCGACAAGTATTCGAATACTTATCATAATTTTTTTATCAAATAAAACTTGTTTTTCCGCTGTTTTTTTTATCGTTAGACATTTTCCCCAATTTGAAGGGTGGAAGGATTCTCAAAATGAGTTTGCAAAATCTTATCTTCCAATTGTTCTGGTAGTTTTCACCAAATTGAATCATAACTCTCAAATGACCTGGCTTGAGGATTCCTCAAATGAACCGTAAAATTTTATTCCACAAATAGAGTTCGGGAAGTTCCACAATTAAATTGGTAGATTTTGTCACTCAATTGATTTGTCGTGGCGTGATCATGAAGCACATTACAAAACGAAGAATAGAATAACTAAAGCTATAGAATCAAATGATGGATTTTAATCCAAATTTATCAATTATTAATTGGCTCCTATTTCACTGACCGACTGGTAGATGCTTTACACCGGACAGAACAGACATTCTCCTTTCCATCCTTGGCAACAAACAACACTCGACACGGCACGGGTTATGGTGCAATGCCGATATTTGTCACATAATGACAGAAAACAATAGCCCGAGATGTGTAGAGTCTACACATGTACACTGTAGACAATTAAAATATCAATGATTGGATTATGGTAGAGTTGTGTAATGCTTTTTGTATGGCACATGTGAGCTCTAAATGTTCACAGAGGTGTGAATTAGATGATAATAATTCCATATCGGTGATGTGTTGCGATAAACTAATGATATGGGCAAACAAAGAGAAATATCTAGTCAGTTTTCAATTAAAATATCAATGATTGGCTTATGGTAGGGTTGTGTAATGCTTTTGTAAGGCACATGTGAGCTCAAAATGTTCACAGAGGTGTGCATTTTATGAAACAAATTCCATATCAGTCAATAAGTATAAGATAAGTTTAATTCGATAAAATTTACCAACTCAATTAGGAAATCCCAAGCCTAATTCAAAACTCCTCTATTGTAATTTGTAATAAATTATTCAGAATAAGATTTTTTAAACTCATTTGTGGAATCCTTCCATCCGGCAATTTGGGAGGTTTGCCTCAAACGACCAATTGTGGGAAATGATTTAACTAATGAATCAAGAATAATCCAAGCCATTATTTTGGAATCACGTTCCAATATTCAAATTGTCAAATTAACTTCAATCGGACCATTTTCTAACTAAACTATCTAAATAAGCAACATTACGGTGCCTCATTTACCAGCCTTAATTGCCTTTCTTGAACGTGTCTTCACAAATTCCTAGAAATGCACCTTTACTTTCATTGTCTCACATCATATGTAATGACTCACTTTCAAATTATCGACTAGTCCAACTAACTTCATTACCTTGCTATGACAATCAATTTAAGCAGATTTCACCTTTCTGATAAGAACAACAAGATTATTCGTATATAAGTTATATTCGATGATCCAATTGGAACATTTTCCAAGTAAATTATCTAAGTAGGCAACATTTATGGTGACTCGTTTGTCAGCCATAGTGGCCTGTTTGACGTTAAAAATTCCGAGAAAGACACTTAAACTTTCATTGTCATTGTCTTACACCACATGTAATGAGAAAACTTGCTAAGGTGAAGGTGGCAAACAAGCTCTACACGAGCTGGCTATTAATTTGCCTAGACACTTGATCAAATCCGACAAAAATGAATTCAAGTAATGCTAACAGGCACAATGTGTATTTCAAAACACTAACTAATTAAGAGTAAATTGACTTAATTTGATTGTGATAATATTCGAATATTATTCGAATTATTCGAATACCAATAAAAGCCATATTGAATATTCGAATATTCGGAAATTTTTCAAAACTGCAGTATTCGAATAAGAATATTCGAATATTCGCGAATATTCGAATGCCGTATTCGATTTTAACATCACTATATTGAAGTGACATAATTTTGATGACAATTGGTCATATTTGAATGTGCAATAATGCATTTGCTGACGACTGCGCTGTCCAGTGACATTGACAACAGGCACTAGTGTCTTCATTTAGTCTTGAAGGAAGTGATCGGCTAGTGGCAATTGCAAATCTCAACACTTGTCAGTCTCGTTAGGATGGTGTGGTCAGTGCAATCCTCGGTGCTATGCCACACATTCCTTCGAGGTCCTCCAATGATTAGGCATGCCACTAGTCTCGATGTCTCGCTGCACTTCACCTGTACTGACCAAGTGATATCGGCATGGTCGGATGAAAGGTCAGGTCCGCCTCTTGCCTTCCACCTAGAGGATTGTTGACGTTAGCCGCCTGCCACTGCCACAACAAACCACTTGTCTCACTCAACTTTTCTCTCATCGTTTTTTGCTCTCTCCTCTATCTTGTGTTTGTATCCAAAGCGAATCTGCGCTGTGTTCCTTTTGTCGTTTGATTGGAACTTTGGCACACGACTGTTCCAAAGCCATTTGGGAACAGTTGTGAAATGCTACCCAACCAAGACGGTACACTTGATTCGTCTTGTCGCTTCTGTGTGAGACAAACACTAGCAAGTTTGCCACTACAACTGACACTCAAAGCAACAATTGTGTGTTTACGTGATTTGAATTTGAACATCCACTGAGACAAATTTTACCCTTTTTTGATTGGTCCAATTAATTGCTAAAATCAAGTGTGTATACTAAGCAATTTGTGTGGATATACACGTCTGGAAAAACATTTAAAAAGTGAATGGTAAATATTTTTTTGTATTATTTTTAATTCATTTGATTCCATAAATATCTTATTTTCATGTTTCGTTCGATTGTAATTGACATTTCAACATATATCAGCACAAAGTGGCTTATTATTCAACTAAATTTCAATCGCCTTATAATGGAAGAAGACGACAAACTTTTGTGATGGTTCTTTGTGTCTCTGTGCATTTTTCGTTCATTAAGGTTTGTTTTTAAATTCTTTGGAATGTAATTAATTGGTGTTTGCTTTTATTCTTAATAGAAGTTTGAAAAACAGAATCTAATTATGTATCCAATCCATACACATCTGCACAATCTGGCAATTGTGTAACAATTTCGTCTGATCAAACCGAGCCAAATGACCAATTTTGCCATCGTCTAGTGGTAATGAGTTTCACACATGTGTACTTTTGTGATTTGAGCAAACGTGGAAAGTTTCTTTCATTTCGCCACTTCCAAGCTTGATTTCGACGCCAACATTGAAATATCCGAGCAAACAGTGATGTGATATATTGCCTCCGTTAAGTTTAATTTTCGATTTCACAATCGGTCAATCTGGTTGGATGGAGACATTTCCCATTTTCTGGTGATATAAACTCGACGTGATATATTCCTTTTAACTTCCAATTCGAAATCTTTGGCCATTCCGTTCGCACACAATCGCAATAAAGTACGGCAACAGCAGCAGTTATTTGTCACACTCGAACACATTTGACAACACTGGCCCTAATTGGAGTACATTTCTTTTGCACTTGACCATATTTCTCGGTAGATTGGCAATTGATTTCAATTAAATCATCATCGAGCCATCGATCACACTTGGTCAACGTCTATTTATCGTTAGATCAACATCCGATCAGATTGGTGCCAACATTTCTCTCAACTGGCCTCAATTACTTTCGCTTGGTTCGGGAAATACAATTCGGCACACTTACAACAAGCACACCGAATTTGTTGGCCATTTGAGTCATTCGGCAGGGCTAAATGAAGGCCTTTGTTTGGTCGTGTGTTGGTGTGTGGACAAACAAACAAAAGCTAATTAGATTATACATCTATTGACACTTTACAGTGTTTTGTCATTGGTCAACACCGACAGACTGCTTTCTCTGGAAATGACTTTGTCAAATGTTGTAAACTTCAAGCACATTTTAAACATTGTTGTTTCACATTTGAAAACACAATGAAGATTTCACCTCATTAATGTCAACGTCACACGTAACTCGATTTGATCCTACACCAGCACAACAATAACTCGCACGAAACACAATTGAATTTGTATGTTGTCTGGTTAGAAGACCTCAGTTGACTGTTAGATTGAACATCAAAACATTGGCATCAACGATGGCAACCGAAGAGCTAATCCCCAAACTGGGTGAGTTGATTTACCCTTTTATCAGTGTAGATTGTGTCAAATTAGCCCGTTCCGCTAATTGACAGATATCTTTTTTGCTCTATTTCTGTGCATTTTAATGTTTACTTGGCACCACTTTTAATTACTTTTGTCTACCATCAAATGGACCGTTTTCCTTTGACAGATGTTTGAGTGAGTGCAGTCTGATTGAGTGCCGCTAATGCCATCATTTGCAAGTTGATTACCTAATTGAACTCAATGTGATCAATTTCGATCTCGTGTCGAGTTTGCCGTGAAAGTGAAAGTTATCATGCGAGCTATGCAATAAACCAAATGTGGTCTGTGTGTGTACATTCATTCGTGCAAATGGTAGCATTATAATGCGCGATATCTCGTCACCTTGCTTTACCTTTCGCTTAGGATTTCCATATTAAGCGATTGTGACGATTGCGGTCGGCTGTTTAGCTCGTTGCACTGCATGTGATATTGAACAGACTTGGACCTGCACTCGAAAGCTTTGCCAGAGTCGGTGGAGATGTACATGTGCAGATTCAGTTCGAGTTGCACTTTGCGGCTTGTGCAATATCTCATCAGTCGGTTGTTTACGATCACAAGTCGATTCATTCATTTTCACCGACCTTTTTGTCTGTTGATTTCTCACAAGATAGGAAGTGTCGAGGATGTGAGCAAAGAGTTGCTTAGTGGCGATGTGTTTGGCGTCTTGACTATTGTGCTTTAATTTATTGCTTATTCAATTGATTTGTGCTCACTCTCGATTGATGATTGCCCATTAGTTGCACTTCCATTTGACCATTCGTGTTTTGCCGTCTAAACGAGTAGATCTAATGGCCTTGATATGTTTGATTTGATTACCTTATATAAAGGCTCGAGCGTAATTGGTTGTGCGATAAAATTATTGAATAACGGTAGGCCCAACCAGGTCAATTAGGAAGTTACTTTTTTCGTTTATTGAATTGACATTTGAGTCTATTTTGTCACTTTTGAACATTTTGGACTTGCCATTTATTACAAATTTCAACTTCAATTTTGAATTGGGACAAACACTCAGCCCAATTCGGGGAAAATGTTCTTAAGAATTAAACTTGTTTTGATAAAATATCAAATTCTGTGTTTATTGTGTAAACTCTTCCTTTGGAATCATTTTTAAATGAAACTTATTTCTCCAAATTAGTCGACAAATAAATTCGCCATTTTGGTTTTCTTGTTTATATAGCCACTTAATTTTTCCTTTCCTCTTATCTATGTTATGATAACATTCTTGATTTTATCATTTTGATTTACGCAATCTCTAAATTAAGAAGCGAGCCTAATCAATTGCTATGTGTTTGAAGGACTTTGAATCACGAATCCCACTCAGACACCATTTTGAATTGATTATAATCATTCAATTGATTGGTGTCATATTTTGTCACTGCAGTGCCAGGATTGGCTTTAGTGATTTTGCAGCCAACTGGCGCTAGTGCACTTTTGGTGCACCGTGGTGTGTGCCTTTGTGGAAGCCTTCCGCGCCACCGATGGCGCCCAGTTTGTTACTTTCAGTGCCATTGAGGATAATCAACAAAATGACCGTCTCTGTCGGGCCACTTGCCGACTACCTACACTTTTAATATCATTAGGCCTCTCACAGAGCTGCACTGTCTACTGTGTTGCTGCGAGTCTGGGATGATTTATTTACTTTTTCCAGGCCAGTGTTCAGTTTAGTTGGTGTGCATGATATTGAGACAAAGCCCACACATGAAAGATTGCAGATTTACATTGTTTGTGTGTCTCATATACATTTGACAATGCATAGCATGCAAGCTAATAATTTGTACGATTTTAATTTGCCACATCTGGCTTGTGCATTTTAATTTTATCATTACTCTATTGCTTGGTGGGTAATGCTGGGTATATGCTGCTGTTTGAGTGAGTGCCACTTTGCTTGTGCTCACTCTGTTATTCATGAATTCAGCATAAAAAATATCTTTCCGCAGATGCCATTCTGCATGAAGAAATGAAGCAAAAGAAGGAGAGAATATTCCTTTGAGGAAGGATAGACCTTGGCGGCACTGACTCGTTAGTGCAACATTCACTCGAGATTTATTGGAAATTGCTTTACTCCTCTCTTCGGGTGCTTTCAATTTCGGTCATGGTGAGTTCAAGTTGCATTCTGTGCTTCGAAACTAGTGCTAAATGTCAAACTGCCCAAGGTGGTTGTGAAGTTGACTCAATTCAATGTTCTCATCCCGTGACCTCTTATGATATCACCAAGTGATGATTGCATCTCGTTTGATTTGAAGTGGCACAAAGAATTTTAATTCTTGCCAAAAAGATGATTATATCACTTTTGGATATGACGAATGACTGTTCATGTGTGGAGCTATTGTACAATTGTGGAGTTGATGTAATGACCGTATGATTAATTGTTTGACAAAATGAGATATAAATTGCTTAATGGCCGAGACTTGCAACGATGAAGGTTGGCAAACATTTGGACTGCATTCAGTGGCATTGTGTGCCGTTGAGACTTGCTCGCTTCAGTTTGCTTGTCTGTGTAGTAGTGTTGATTAATTCTCATTGAAATTACATTCTGCAAACTATTCCTCCCTCACAATTTAATTTTTTTGTTGGTTAATTTAAATGTGCATCACAATTTGCATATAATCCTCCATAGACATTTCTAGACATTATTGAACTTAATAAAGTCACTTTACAGCTTACATTTGCATAACGTTCTTTTGGGATTGATGTAACATTTAGGTGCACTTGCAAAAGTTAAATGAACAAGTTTTGATGTTTTAATGTTTCTCTTATTGCCACATTTGGCCTTGTTGATTCTTGGCAATTGCCTTTAGATCATGAAAAGTATTTGAAATGTCGTTTGCTCTATTCAATGGCATAAATAAATGTCTAAATGTCAGTTCATTGAAGGCACTTCTCCAAATCATAAAGCAAGCTATCGAACACCTCTGGTCGCTTCTTAATTGTTTGCCAACCTTTGGTTGCCATTACTTGTGAAAGATGACTAGTGGAAAGAATTGATTAATTCGTGGTGGTGTTGATGTGTGGAATGAACTCACAAGTTGATGTACTCGACTGCTTTAGTCTTCAAGTGATGAGCACTGTACGTGTCTGCGAGCACTAGCAGGTCGGTTGCAGTATCGGGCGACAACTTGCCACATAGCCATTGTTCGCACATTCGTTTCAGTGCATCCAATGCGTACTGAAGTGTCGATTGAAATTAATACAGTTGCCAACTAGATTCAGTCTTACCTTGTCGGCAGCAATCAAAAGATCAGTGGACAGCCGTTCACTCGAGGACAACTTGCCCGTATAGATGAATGTCAACATGTCCTCAAACACGCCAACATCCACATCGGTGATATTCACTTTGTTTGATGTCCTTTCTATGGTGTCATGCTCAAACATGGCGGCAAATACAGTGGAACGAGCCCCGAGAATTGCCTTGTGTGCCTCTAATTCTTGACCATCAATACTTCCAATGTTGAGCACTACGTCACATAGTTCTCTTTTTTGCCAAATGTTGTGTAATGCTTGAGATATGCACAATTGTGTTTCTTTGTCAGTTTCACTTTGTGTTGGCTTAACTATCGTTTGAATCTGCCAATAAAGCATGAAATAGTGCAAGTGGTCATTTGTTTGTCATACCTCACAGAATAAGGTGAATCTGTCCTTTGGCAGTAATGATTTGGACTGGTCTTTCAAGTTGGCATGTGTCACATACTTGGGCCATTCCCAATGCTCACTAAGTCTAACAATTTTTGAGTCTGTTTCCAATTGAATTATTATTTTTTGTCATAACAATTGATCATACCTTCTGTGTTGCATTTATGACCTTTCCCATTGATGATGGACAATTTAATTTGAAGACTCTTCTTTTGATTATTAGTCTCCGATGCGAGCAAGTCTACCACCACCGAAACATGGTTTTTATTGTCTTCTGCGCTTCCTTTCGGATAAAGTCTCAACCGAAATTGCACTCGTTGGTTGTCAGGCAAACCGAATTGGTTTGATTCGATATAGGGATATTCAGTTTTGTGGTCGTTCCAGTTCCAGTAGTGACTCATGTTGTCAATGGTCCATTTGTGCACCAGTGGGACCAGTTTTGTTTCGTTATGAGTCCTACTTTCGGTCAGTTCACTGGTCAATATGGAATTGACTTTGCTGTTGTCCAGATGAACATTACTGGCCAGACGGTAATATATTTGCTCGAATAGATTAGGTCTCGCTTTGATTGCCTCTCTCAATGAGTTTCTTTCGGTTGCACTGAACGAATTGCTAAGAATAGCTTTGTGTTAGAAGCCATCATGTGTAGGTCAATATTGACCCATTTCTATACCTGCAAATGTATCCAATTGCATTCGCTTTCAGCTCATCAGCACCACGGGTGTCTGCCAACACTAGAAGCGTGCCCACATTTTGCACTGTCAATTTTGAACTTAGATATTGCTCACATAACCACTTTAACCGATCCAGCAGATACTAAATGAACAGATTTGAGTGTTGTTTGTGCAAATGTTTTCCTGCATGTCAACATGTCAACTCACTTTGTCGGCAGCAACCAGCAGTTCACTCGCCATTGACTCGATTGCCCGAATCTGTCCACAGTAGATGTACCTGAGCATTTCCTCACAGACATCTGATTCGATGTCAGTTAGATGGACTGTTTGATGCTGTCCAGCTTCTATATGAACTTCACTCTCGAACATGACCGCAAATACAGGTGATCTGGCAGCGAGAATTGCCTTGTGTGCATGCAACTCTCTTTCTCCAACCATCAGCACAACGTCGTGTAATTTTTTGCTATGCCAAATATTTTCTAAATCCGTAATGAGACCAGTGTCGATGAATTCAATCTCATTTTCACCTGATATTGTCACTGGCTCGGTTAGTAGTTTTAGCTAATTGAGAGTCAAGTTAAGTTCATTTCCGAGTATGAATTATGTACCTCACAATAGATTGTCAATGTGTCGTCTGGCAGCAGTTGACTTTTATGATCGAGGAGATGTGCAATGGTGATGTACTTGGGATATCCCCACCCATCGTCTTTGTTGGTTTTGAGCACAAATTTCTTTTGGCTTTCTATGCATGTCAAATAATTGTCATTATTTGATTCTTTTTGGTTCAATATTAGTTAAACTAAGCTCACCTGTGGTGAATTGTTTCTCTCCTGTTTGGTTGATCAGCGAAATGTTGTACTGAACAGTGATTTCATTGGTTCTGCACGACTTCAAGCACAAATACACTGACAAGTGGTCTTTGTTTTCGGGTTTGCTTCCTTTTGGGTAGAGTTCCAAGTAGAACTGACTGCTGCCAATGTTGGGTGAGAAAGTTGACGAACAAATTGAGCTTTGTTCATTTTGGTTGACATCGCACAAGAAACTGAAATTGTCTATGGTCCACGTGTGGGCAAATGATATCATTTTGCTTTGAGTGTGAGACCAACTTTTCAATGCTTTGTCCTTCATTGTACAGTAGAACACGCTGGTTGGCAGTTGATTCTCAGGTACAATGTAGTCGCTTAATAATTTGAACATTAAAGGCACTTGAAAAGTGGTTTGCACGGTTTCAAACTGTTTGTGCGTGCTTGACATTACTTGTTTACTTACCATTTGATGTGGCAACTCATCTCATTTTTATTAACCAATGATAAGAAATTAAGTAGAAACAAACATTTCGTTCATACATTCACGCAGTTGCACTTGGAAAGTTTAATCATTTTATCATTGATTTGCCTCTGATTCACTCACTCAATTATTTTGTTGTGTTATCTTTTCTAGTTAAATTATAAAAAAAATGCTAGCAAATATGGTTTGGTTTTATTTGGTTCGCATGCAACCTTTAATCAAAAGAAATCAAGACATTGCTTCTGTGCCATGAGTGCGTGTGTGTGTGTGATTAGATTATTATCAATTGGCAATTGCAAACCAATGCGTGTCGTTGAGTGAGAAGACAGTTACCGTAAATTCTCAATTAACCGCCGCGGCGCTAGTCGGTTTCAGGCGAAGCTCGCTGCGGCGTTAATTCGAGAGCGGCGGTAACTGAAGTGCGGCGCTTATTTGTTTGGGCTAAAAATTAATAGACGGCGGATACCTAATTTGGTCACTTTTGACTAAAAAGTAAAGCTTTTAGGCATCAAAATAGGTATTTTGTGTAGTAAAACTTCTTTCAAATAACCACTGCGGCGGTTACTGGAGTGCGGCGCTTATCCGTTTCAAGACATACTCGCTGCGGCGCTAATTTGAGAGCGGCGGTTATCGAGAGTGCGGCGGTAAATCGAGAATTTACGGTATCTTTTCTTTCCCACGTATTCGAGTGTACACGGTTCATTTCTTGGAAATAGATCTTTTGTTCAATGAACTTTTTGTACTAAGCAATTTGTCTAGTTTTTGTACATTTTCGTGAATCGACTCATCAACCCAATGAACAGCTCAGGTTTGTCTTTGATCTGTTTTAAAGAATGACCACTCATCACTTTTCTCACATTTCTGTATATAAAGTTTGTATTGATTAGTTGTGTTGGTCGAGTTGTTGGTTACTTTCACTTACAAATAGAAGCTTTCCACCGCATTGTCATTTGCATTGCTCAATAGAACCAATTTGCCACACAAGCACTCTTCGCACTTAGTCTTCAACTGATGCAGGTCAAACTGATTAGTGCAAATGTTTGTTTGTTTAATTGATCGATTAATTGGTTTGATTTGTGCATATTCGCATACATTACCTCATGAGCAGCAAGCAACAGTTTGTCTGCCATCTGTTCGAATTCGAGTGAGTGCACTTGTCCCGAGTAGATAAATCGAAGCACTTGTTCGAACACATCTGCCTGCAAGGAATCGGTCACTTGCTCGTGGCCCTTCTCCGCAATGTTTGCCAATTTGACCGATTGGGCAGTGAGTATTGCTTTGTGCACTTTGAATTTGGTTGTACCGACAACAATTTCACTGTCACTCACTGTTCCACTTTGCCAAACATTTTGGTCATTTTGGCTCTCATATGGTTTGTCTCTCTTTGGTTGAGTTTGTATTGGCGCCACTTGGATGGGTGCCACCTGCATTGGTGCCACTTGACTTGGATTCAGTTGGTCATCCACTATTTCGAGCTAAATTGAATTGATCAGCGCATGGCATATTAGTTGCTGAATTACCTCGCAAAATATCTTTAAATGATTGTCACACAAGTAATTGTTTGCTGGATCGAGAAGATGCTCTCGACTGGCAAGCACATAACGATCGTCTCTTTTGTTTCTTTTGGTTTTTGAAGTATTTTTCTTGAATGTTTTGAATCTATCTGAATAAGTGGGTTGAATGCAATAGATTAAGTGAATGTACTCTAGTTTGTAGAGAAACAAACCTTCAATGAGACATCGCTTCCCTGTGGAATTGATCGCACCAATTTTGCATCTGACTTTCACTGCATCTCGTCCAGGGTTGTCTTGGAAGAACAAAGCACATTCAAAGTAGAGAATAATGGAGACATCGTTGACGATATCTTCCTTACTGCCAAGTGGATACAGCCGAAAGTAGAAACTCAATCCATTCACTACGAACGATGGTGATTGGATTTCGGGATATGCATAGCGTGCCGGGTAGTACTCGACAGGTCGCCGGAAATTGTCGATAGTCCAGATGAACTCTTTGAATTCAGTGATCACCTTCTTGTGGCTTTCCACGAAGGAGTTGCTGTGTAGGGACTGGAAATTCATTCTGAATTAACTTGAAATGCGTCGGCTTATGCTTGAAGGTTTGTGCTCGAATATATTTGTCATCCAAACAATTCTTACCATTCATGCCAAGTATTGCCGCGATGCAGTGCAAAATTACTAAGAAATTTGTTATCATTACAGTTAGACGATAACTTTGTCTACATTCGATACACGCGTAGATGTAAATGTACTGCGAAAATATATTGATTAATTATAAGAATGGTTTTATTGTGTTCTCAGTGTGAAACAGTGTCAAACAATATTTGCCTCAACAACTGGTGCTGTGGTGATTCGATTGGTGTTTTCAGTTGGCGTTGTCCATTTGAGATAAATTTGAGGAACGACTTGAGTAGAAGATATGTGCCCACAATGATTCGCTTGCCTTCGTTCAACTCAAAGTCAAAGCATTTGTTGGTGAGTGTATCGTTGGTCAGATTTGACAGTCCAACTGCCTGTATCATCAACGATTCTCGGTAAATTGCTTCCTTCTTGCTGATGCCCGAAAAGCACAGCAACCAAACCGGTCCTTTGCTCTCAGCTTGAATTTGGTTTATTTTGTCACACTTTTTGGCGTTTGTCTTGCTTTCATGGTCCAAATTTAACTGATTCAGTTGACTATTTGTACAGTTGCCTATGAAGAATATGGAAGAGACGAATCGTTTGAATATTTCCATGTTGACCTGCTCGATCGCTATTCGGTAATAGTTGTCTCTGGTCAATTTACTGAACTTGAAGAACGAATTGAATATTTGAACTGCCACTGAATTACCGGAGCCAAAGTCCTCCGAAATGAACGGATCTAAGAGGAGGTACGTGTTGTGGCTGTAAGTGCTTTCGTCCTCGAAGTGTTTGAGCAGTCTCTTGTCTAGGTCCATTGCTTCGTTCAGCGGAAACTCATTCACGGCTATACTCTTCTCGAATGTGAACTTTTTTGTTAGTTCTACTTTTTCTCTTGTACTTGTTAATGGCGATTTGTTATTCTAATAAAAAAACAATCTATTGATTTGTTTAAACATGCAAGACAATACAGACCTTAATATCGATTGGCTTGTTGGATGTGCCACACTGGCCAAAGTAGATTCGTTCGATGTGTTGCTTTACTTTGTCCGGGTCTTCGTTGGTGTGATATTCCTTTTTGTTTGCTTTGAGCATTTCTGCGAAGTATGGATCACTCACCAGGAGAGAGCGATAGCCGTAGATTTTGGTCCCTCGAGCACAGATGATCACATCTCGAAGTTTTCGCAATAGAACAATGCTATAGTCAGTGGAATGATCTTGTTGGCTACTGTGCGACATTGTACATCAATCAACACATACACGCACCACTCGGCAAACACGACTCTTGTGAGACATACAAGCAGACACATTTCGTGGAAGGCTGTACATTTCCATCCTTCCATCCACAGAGCCAATTAAGTGAGTGCTAATTGATAATCACAGGTTGTATGACATTTGCTGTCTTTGATTATGCTTTGTTGTTGTCATGTAATTCTTCCTGCGTTATCACGTTGTCGATTTGACTTGGTCACGGTGACAATTTTGGCAACACTGGGGCAATATACTTTGCTCAATTGAGGCTGCTTTATTGCCCTATGTGAAGACCTTTGAATAATGATTAAATGAACACTTGGGTTAATGTAATTAACTGGTGCTTTGCTGGTGCTCTGGCACTTTGCATTTAGGATTTGACTTCATTTGAATGCACTTCCGAGACTGCACAGTATGATGTGTTCACTTTGCAATAATTTCACTCAACTAATTAGTGACTTGTCTTATTGGCCTTAAACCTCGAGTTTCATTCATTTGGTTGTGAGTGGAGCAAGTGCATTGTGCCACTACTCAATTAAGAGTATCACTATTTGTGCAAGTAATTTGTGATTAAGATGTTTCACTTGAGTCGATGCACCGAATCTGTGCTAAATGCGTGTGCTGTGCAAACAAGCTGGCATACCGTGCCAACATGCACCGAGAGCAGTCCATTTCACTCTCCCTGGACAGATTGCATCCTTAGGCTTGTCCACTATTTATAGCCTCTCCGTATATGCTTTTCTATTAAGTACCCATCAGATACTGTGCACTAAATACCGAAACTACTGTTTGGTTAGTAACATTTCAATCCACTGCATGCATACATTCCCAAGTGCAACTTATTCCATTTGACTTATTTCACTCAACCTGACTTCTCACTCGACTGTCGACTTGTGAGCCAGGGCTGCAGTCAAGTTTGGTTCGGTTTGAGTTGCACTTTTGATGCAAATGCATGTAAATGTCTCAATATTGCTCAATGCTGACAAATTAGAGAATTCGCCGAAAGGCCACCGAACCAAATTATTCATAATGTAATTGAACTGCAGTGGATTATGCAAATTGAGATCAGAGTGTTTGCTCCTGTACATCGGTGCAGATTGATTCGACTCGCGTGTTGCCTTTTGGGTTTACTTTGTTGCTAGTTGATTGAACTCTTCTTGAGCAAATTGAACTGTGAAAGTGACATGAACTGGACCGAATTGATGCTAACTCCAAAAGGGCTAACTTTGTCAATTCAACTAATTGACGAGGTGAGTGTTCCAGTTTGACATAATGACGATGACAAATAGTCTGCTCGAAATGGCCCCTTGGTGATAATAGTGCGAGTGTGTCGTCATTCAATTGACAGGGTGCCACACCAAGCCGACACACGACAACTCTTTGTGTGCAAGTGTTAATAGTCAAGTGCTTGTGCAATGAAGTGTCATGTTTGAATAAAGCGGTCTCTTGATATAGTGCGGAAGGACTTTGTGAACACTTTGCACTGCATGAACACTTTGCATCATTAGGAATGCAAATGAACGCATTTCAATGGTCACACAATAGATTGACCACCTTGTATTACACCAGTGCCCGGCCAAATTGGCAGCTTCAATCACTTTGTGACTTTGAATTCATCATCACTCCATGGGCAAAGTAATGATGATGGTGTTGCTGGTGATGGTGCAAATGATGAAGTCACACTGATGGATTGTGAAAGTGAAAAGTATAATTGTGCCACTAGTCAGCTAGTCACTAGTAGCTCTAATGCAATCGGTCCTCTTGCAAGATATGTGCGGCACTGGCCAATTGACTCCAACTGACTCCACTCTAATGAAACCTGTGGGAAAGTGTATTTATTGTCGTGTGCTGACAAGTAATTGATATTAAGTGGTGAGCTCTTGTAAGCAGTGCATTCATCATTGATCATTCGGTGCACTTTACCGGTTTCACTTTTGCCATTTGTGCAATCTGAGCGAATTTATTAAGACAAATTGAATATGTCTCCTTGTCCAGCACTGCAAATGCTCTCAACCCGATTCCTCGAATTGGTCTGTGTTTTTTGTCATATTGCGATAGCAATCTGTTTGGTGTAATGCCGGCCAGTAGGGAATGGACAGCTAGCTCATATCTCAACGTGTGCATGCTTAATTGCGTATGATCTAATGAATGCCATTTAAATTGTAAATTTGAGCAATTCATTATGCATAGAATTCAAATTGATTTGAATGTTGAATTAATAATTAGCCGGCTTGTGTGAATATTAAAATTAATTACATTTGCTCGGTTTGTGTTATGTTTGCACAGCATCGTGGACGGAAATGATGACTGTGGACAAGCACGTTTGTGGTCTGGTACACCAGGCACAATGTCATATTTCATCTTGGCATGATTCACTGTTTGTGTACCGTAATTTCGCGACAATAGCCCGCGGGCTATACGGGTTTTTTACATCTTGGAAGCCATTCTGGGCCCTGTTAAAACATTGGCAAATTGCCTAAAAATGCGGGCTATAGGCGTGGTGCGGGCTATTGTCGCGAAATTACGGTAATATGTCCGTTCGAAGAATGATGCATTGTTTGGTTTGTGTTGTTGATAATTTCGTTGAATCCGAACGAATGTTTTATTGATGAATTGTGTGCTCTACA
Source organism: Rhizoglyphus robini (assembly GCA_023373905.1). NCBI lineage: Eukaryota > Metazoa > Arthropoda > Arachnida > Sarcoptiformes > Acaridae > Rhizoglyphus > Rhizoglyphus robini. The sequence continues at coordinate 1,509,552 of JAKIJQ010000001.1, read as the reverse complement.
ATGCATCGATGACAAATTGTTTTGGTCTATTCTTATGGTGGTGTTTCCATTTCTCGCGTAATCGAATATGACCAAATGGTCCATCTCGATATCGCTTACCTGTGGAGCGACTTACTGAACACCTGGTGGGTGGTGTGATGTGTATTTGCATTGAATGGTCAGCCCAGTAGCCAATAATTAGGCAGGCCTGTAGGCACTTGGCTTGTTTGCTTAGTTTGATCTATCGCGTCTCACTGCAGTGACCAGTCGAATGCCACACATTTCTGACACAGTGCACAGTAGAACATTCTCACACACACGCTCACTGACCCATTGGCCAAACCGCACTCGCACTCTGCACACGAACATGAACCCCACAAGAGAAGCCACATTTGGAGGTCACAGGTCAAAGGTAAAGTGTCCTGGCGATGAGGCATGCCATTAGAGCAAGTGCGCTATAGCGCTCACTGCAGTGCACTAAGTGCCTGGGCCATCGCTTTGACCCTTCGAGCTAGGTTGCCTCCAGTGGTGAGTGCGATTGTTGCCGTTCGCTGGTGCCTTGGCTTCGTCGTCGGCTTTGCCCTTCGGGTCTTGCCGACAAGCGCAGGGACTCGACTCAGTGAGGGGAAGAGTCCAGTGAGGGACACTTTCGCACTCTATTCACCTTTCACTCTCCTTCTGTAGCTTCTTCAGATTTGTTCAGTCTTCTGCTGGCTCGACATGGTCGCGCGATAATTTTGCGCTCGTGAGAACTGAAATCGAAACAGTGACGGGGGGACAGACACCGGCTGGCTGGCCTACACTCACACAAGCACTTGCATATGCACAGGCGATTCGAGGCCTAGATCTCTGGGAGACCGTTCTCCCAGTGCCACCGACTCCTCATCACCCTGCCTGTCTCCTTCTTGGGACTCTCCAAGGAGGTTCTCTCACAGTGGCCTTTGTGTTTGGGGTTAAAGTTCCCTTCCACCACGGCGAACCACGAGGCAAGCCAACTTGGACTGGTACCATGGCGCAAAGTGCACTCACAAGTGAGAGGTCACCTGGGCCTTTTAAACTTTGACTCACTTGGCCACTCGTGAGTTTGTTGTCGACCTGCTAACGAGTGCCAGTGGTTGTCTAGGTCCGATCGTGGTGTGTCGTGCACTTTGGACTCGAAACTCTGTGCAGAACACTTTCTCTACTCGCCAATTGGTCCCAAACTCAAATCGATTATTTTCAGTTTGAACTCTTACCAACTGGTGTCGGTCAGATCACATGCAATTCTCGTGTTCGCGGTGATGTTTGTGAATTTACCTGTGATACCTTTACAGGTTGCCTTGTTCTGTGTGTTATCTTACCTCTACAATCGTCTCGTTTGTGTCGTTGACTTTCACTGCCGTCACCACTACCAACATTGACATTTCATCACGATCTTGTGCCCGAGTGTTGAGTGTTTAGTGTTTATCTCAAGTGCAACATGACTTTTATTACAGTTTTCCCCATGCAAAACAAACAGGTTTGTCACTTGGCTTCAATTGAGGTATATCCAAATTGATCTTTTGTTATGAATTGTTATAAACAAACCTAGTCAATAACTCGATTAAATAGTATTTTTTAAATCTTAAATCAATTTTAATTTCATTTTAGAAAGCTTATCAATTCTTTCAGTACAAACAATGGACATTTTCGTATAACTGTACATTCTCATTAGCAAAACGGCATTTTCATTCTTAGTTTATTTAGCAAGAATCAATCTGTATGAAATGTCGATGAAATGAGTTCTACGAAATTGGAAATGCATTTCGATGTTGTGTGGAGAAGTGTGCCTTCATGTGAGAACTATTTGAATGGAATTATGTTTGGTGTTTGCTTTAAGAGTCTATTTGAAATGGTGTTGTGCTGCCTTACACTGAAAACAATCACCAATTATTGGGCAAGAGCCGAGTTTGGTAAGGTTTCAATTAAATTGACTCCATTCGTGGCCATACCAATCGAATACACGGAACCGAACTTGACCTTTGCAAGTGATTTCCTTTTGTTTGTGTTTATTTTGCGCTCATCCAATTACTCGGTACAGTCGGGCTGGGTCTCGGTCGATCATTGGACTTGGTTATTCGGTTATCGTTATGGTGATTTATGGCCACTTCTCCATCAAATTGACCAGTGGCCACTGGTCAGTGTCTCGTTAGTCTGCACTTGGTCAGCACTTGCTCCCATGGGACTATCACATTTCTACACGGTTTGTTTGTGTTGTCTCTGTTCTATTTGTTGTCTCTCAATGGTAAGCGGTTTGACCACTTGACTGGCAGCAGTGCTGGACCAATGCTACCACGGCATCAACAGCAGCACTCTCTCCGCTGTGGCTCGTTTGCCATTGGCTTCATTGGCCAGTGCACGGCTTGTCTGTCGCGCGTTTAGTGTCCTCAGTTACAATTGGCTCATTCGTTGAGGGACTTCGTCCGAAGTGGACTCTCGATCATAGATTTGTTGTGCAGCAGTGCTAACTGCACTGTCAGATCTTGGACAACTTTTATTAGCCTTGTGCGGCAGTCGTACCGCACACCAGTGCATCTTATTTCGGTGTTGCAGTGCACAGACAAATTCCTTTCTCACACGTTCGCAGATCGGACCGAAGCTCGGTCGAACACTTAACGCACCGAGCATCTCCAAATGATCCTCTTGTGTAGCGCTTTTCTTCTTGTCACAGACATCGAGACGCCGACAAATGGCGCATCTCAAGCTCACCTCGTCCTGTGCCTGACAACATTACTTCGAACCTTACCTTATGTCCTGATGGCACTGTCTTTATCGCACAAGAATGTGTCTTGTTGTTGTTGTGTCCTGTGATGCGGTGCTAGTTAGTTCGTTTGTCAGCCACAAATGTGACCCAACTCGATCGCACACTTGTTTCTCTTGATTTTGTTTCGAACTAAATCGCGCGCGACCTTTAACATTGCGCCTCTATTGCCACCAGCATCATCACCACCGACATCATCATCGAGTTGTGTTGTTTGTGAGCTTGGCAGTGTCACCCTGTGTCGGTAAGGCATCCTTCACACCAAATCTCCGATATGAAGCACATTCTTTCTATTTTGTAGATATTTGTCTATTAGCTCGCTTCCTAGTAATAAGTTTGTGTTTGTCATCACCATTACCCGTATCAGTTTATGTTTAGGCTCATTCTCCCGGTGGCTACTGTTTTGTGGCTGTCGTATGTAAACAAACTGCACATTGCAGTGCATTCTGTTGGTTGGCTAGACTTCCTTCCTTTCATTGGGCCCACCACCAAAGCATCGTTTGTCTTTATGACTCGCACTGAATGTGCTCACTGGCAAGGACGAATGTAAATGACCACTGGCCATTGGCCATCTGATCAATCATTATCGATTGTGTTATTGTCTTGTGTCACTTGTGCTCGTCCATCGATTAATGCAGTCTATTTGATGCTATGATTCAGTGAGAGACCATTTGCTGTTCGGACTAAATTTGTGGTCAGAGACATGAAAATCCCGGAATTTTGCCTCAAAAAGGATCTTCTTGTCTGTTTGTCTGTCCATTTATCGATTCATTCACTGTTGGTGTTTGTTCACCCACTAAGTCGCATTGGCACCGTTTATCTAGTGTTGATTTGTCTGTTTGCACTGGCCATTTGCATAACAAACAATGAATCATCTTCCAATGAATGCACTTTTCATCATTCTCCTTACGCAATGCACAAGCCTCACTGTCACTTAATTACAATTATTTACGGTCCAATTGAGCCAAATTGCTCAAATCAAAGATCGATCGTAATAATTTGGTCGAGTGTGTGCATGCAGTGTTTGAATATTCTTGTTCTTGCCAGAACGACTTTTGCTCGTTCCTCATTGCCATCGAGTGGTACTTTCATTAAGTTGTCTGCTCTGCCAGACCGACTGTCCACTGGGGGCTATTTACTCAACTGCTCTTGTCGTTTGGTGTCGTTATTTTTAGTTAATTCACCTTCTTGCAAAAAATCCATTTTAGCTCAATTTAGTTTACACTTTTGGAGAGAAGAGAAATTAAATTGCCTTAATTTGGAATATTTATGGAGTTAGTAACATATGGTTGGGATGAATGATTCGTGGCATTTACTGTTTGGTTATTAATAAAATGGATGCATGATAATACACATAATGGTGCACAGAATATGATGAATATTTCATGCATGAGTGCTACTGAACTAAAGTGCTTTCCTCATTTGTGGTACTTGCATAATGAGAAGAGCCAATTTGCGCTAATTGCACACAAAGTGCCAGCAGTGTCCACTGGGACCTAGGTGATGGTGACATTGTCCTTTGACAACTCGCCGGTGTTTGTATTGCTCCGCTGGGTTAGCAGTGGCAAGTGCCTGGCGGTGTGCTGCCTTATGCCTTGCGGACAGGTTCACGTAACTCTTTGTTGAGTCAATGTCATTTGGCAGTGGGTGGTGTTGTGCTTTGTTTCAGTGCGCCAATTGCATGTTAATATATGCCATATACGATGGTACTTTGGCTGGATGGCTCACTTAAGACCTTTCACTTGTCCCCTCGTAAATTACCGTATTTGAGGGTCGATTGTGTGCACTGCCGAGAGCATCATTTAATAGTGTCTTTGCAGTGCAAGCTCACAAATCTACACTTTTACGACAGAGCCCAAGTGATCTGTTGTAAGCTGTCTGTCCCATAAAGTCACTTTACGAGCCACATGTGGCCAGTGGCAGTCTGGTCATTCGTTGCTGAGCAATGGTCACCAATGGTCAGTACGGATCGAATGTGGTGTGTAGTACAGCTCACTTGTGGCACCCTCACTCCACACGGTCGATGATTTGCATCGTGATCGGTGACCGAGCAGGTCAATCGACTGTTCGTTTGTCATAAACCAGTTTCAATAATAATCGTTTATCGTTCAATTTAGTTGCAAATATCGCTGCAACACTAAGTAGCTGTAAGTGGTGTGGACTGCACTTGGTTGACTGGTCTAGTGGCAATTGATTCCCGACTGGTCGTTTGCTTAATTTATTATATTATTATTATTACCACTTAACCTTGCACACAACGAACCAATCCACTTGAAGGCACTTTTCTTTGTTTTGTTGGCTCATTGGTCGTCTCGCCGTTTGTGTCATATTCGTGCGATAAGTCCATTGCAGGTCTGTGCAAGTGAAACCTGTCCCAGACTATAGTCATAACGATAAGGTTCACTTTAAAGATGTGTCTCTAGAGGCACTTTGCACTTTTGTGTCTGTTTCGGTAGAGTCTAGTGTGACACACCTAACCAGTCTTGCCTAACTCTAATCTGTTGTTCGACTTTGGAAGAATTGAATTTGGATTGTGGTTCAAGGTCGAAGGATGGATGAATTGCACTACTGGGCTGCTAAGCCGTTGCAGCTATGCAAAGTACCACTTGCAAGTGATTGTCCAACTCGAATTACGTTCGGTCCGTTTGTCAGTTTGTTATGCCGATTGGCGCCTAATACGGTTGATCGATTCGAAGCAGTGGAAAGTCCTTCGGAAGGATCATCCAAGTTGGCCTCGCTGAGACGAGATGAGAACAACATCGTCGCCTTCTGTGCTTTGTTTGTCTCACTAGGCGAGTTTATGTAAATATTTAGTCTTGAGCGATGCAAGTTTGTGTTGTTTGGTGTTGACGCTTTGAAGAGTTTCGTCTTTGACTGGCTCACTGAGCATTAGTCTCGTATTACTTAATTCGAATTAATTTGATTTGTTTTGCTCCACGACTGCCAAGTCAATTGGGATTTGTCCCACACGTGTGTCATGTTTACGGTCTTGTTTGTATAGTAATCGAGTGGTTTTGTTTGGTTGGCAACGATTCTCGGAAGGGGAAATGGGCCAAAAGTGAAAGCCAACTATAAAGAGGCATTGGTGAGAATTTGTGTGAAGAGTTAGGCACTTGGCAAAGTGTCATTCTGCTAATGCATCCAAAGAGTGCACTCATATGCTCATTAGCAATTGTTGTCTGTTGCTCGTAATGCTCACTTGGCTTGTCATTTGAGTGCCACATGTGGTCACTCAAATCAAACTCAATCATAATAATACACTCATCGAATGACACAATCGATCACTGCACTTATTGTATTCCTGATTGTCCTTGTTTGTTTGCCTTGAGTTTGCATCGAGCCATTTTAAAGCAATACTTAAAGTCGAGTGCAACGCAACTCGATTATCATTCACTCGAATACTCGAACAGATCACTTGACCAGTCAACTGACCATCGTTTGTTCATTTGTTTCAGTGTCACTCAATTCGAGCAGCAGTTCCCTCGGCCGATCGAGTCCTCGTCCTTCGTCGTCTGCAGTGGCAGCAGCTACACCCTCTCTGTTGAACCTAATGTCGAGCACCTCAGTGGCCGAGTACTACAACGACCTCAGTGCGATCATCAGCAAAAGCCCAAGCAGCAATGCCTCAAGTCGAGTGCTCAGTCCGAACCCATCCACCTGTCACCAGCAACAACTGAGCAAATCTAGCAGTCAGGCAAATACGCCCATCAGTCGAGATTCTCCTTTCTTCTTCAGCGACACTTCATCGTGCATTCTTGCCAATCATAGCGGTCAGCCACTGGTCGAACATCGCCGTTACCCTTCTACTTTGTCCAATGACGATCGACTACTGAGGAATTGTGGCAATTCCACCAGTGGGCTTTCCTCCAACAGCACCTCCAACAGCAACAGTATGGTTGCCATTGATTTTTCCGTTTTGGCGCGAAATTCGCCTGCCACTGTTGGTGGACTCAAGTCAAGTTCGAGCACCAGTTCGAGCATTCATCTGAACCACCATGCCAATCAGTATCACCCCTCCCCTGCCTATGGCTCGTCTCAGTACAACTACTCGAGCCACTACAATGGGACCAACTCTCTCTACTCGACCACCGGCACTACCAGATCACACGAAGAGGACATCTACGAGGACTTATGCTATGTCACCTTAAGGTAAGTTTGCATTGACCAGCTTGATTTTTCCTAGAAAAACAATGTCTTAATTGCACTTCTCGTAGGTCGAGTCGCGAGCGAGAAAAGGCTTTAGGAACGCTTCTGCTTGAGCCAATCGAGAAGCGAGACTATTGCATTAAGGAACTTGTCGAGACGGAGAAGAACTACTGCGAAGCACTTCGAATGATCATCAACCACTTTTATCAGCCTCTGTGCAAGGTGTTGCACCTCGAGGACCGTCGACTCATATTCAACAATCTCAAATCGTTAACAGACCTGCACAGCAAGTTCTACAACGAGCTTTACCGTGCCTGTAGTCAGAACCCAAATGGACCTTCTCCCACTTCGAGCTCAACTCCGGCCACAGTCACCCAGCCTAGCAGTCCCACCAATCTGATTCCTTCTGCCTCGATGCCTTCCCTCTCGATGATTGGAGCCAATGGGGCCATGACCAATGGTGCCTATGTCGGTGACTCGACCACCACTCTGGCACCAATGGCCCCTACAACCACAAACGGAAGCTCCTCTGGCTTTGGCAGTCTCTCCTCTTCCACATCAACCCTCTTATTACCTTCTTTGTGTGGCAATTCCAGTTCCACATCTCCACCACGTTTGTCTGCCTGTTTTCTGGCGTTTAAGGATAAATTCTTAATTTACGGAGACTACTGTGCCAACCTGCCAAAGGCACAGTCTCTGTTGGACGATCTCACCACTCGGGACGAAATGGTCACACAGTGCGTGGCAAGGTGTCAGAACAAGGCCAACGATGGCAAATTTAAATTGCGTGATCTTCTCTCTTTGCCCATGCAACGAATACTCAAGTACCATCTTTTGCTGGGCGAACTGATCAAAAGCACTGCCGAGACGCACGAAGACTTTGCTGGTCTCAAACAAGCACACGACGCGATGCTTGACATTGGCGGTTATATAAACGAGGTTAAACGGGACACTGAGACGCTGGACATTATTCGAGATGTACAGCGCTCTATCGTGGACCTATCAATGCCAGACAATTACGAACTGAAGGACTATGGTCGACTGCTGAAGGATGGCGAACTGAGGATGCGAGCCCACGACGACCCAAAGATGAGACTCAAAAATCGATACGTTTTTGTCTTCGACAAAGTGGTTCTTATGTGCAAGGCACTGAGAGGACTACAATACTCATACAAAGAAGCTATTGTTCTCGAGGAGTTTAAGGTAAGTTCATTCTGTGTTTGCAATGCAATCTTCAATTTGTCACCAATATTTGTGTTCGTTGAGTCATTCAGTTACATAAATCTTAGTTTATCGAGACAAAATGTGTGCACTAAACTGACAAGGCAAACATGTGCACCACATTTTCCGGTTTATTATCTGTTGGTCTACTGTTGTGCTCTACTTTGCAGACATTAGCATTAATTAGTGTGGCAGAACTATAGCTATTTCCCCACGCTTATTATTGAACCCATCCAGGTCTGATCTTGTGAGAGTGACTACTTTCTGGTCGACAATCTGTCGCTTGACTGGTCACATGACCATTAGATTGGTATCGTACCGACTTAGGATCATTACTCGATCATGTGAGAAGCAGACGGTCAGTTAAGAGACACTGTCAATAGCGTTGTCTTGTGCTAGTGCACTCACTGACCAGTGGTCATTCTATTCACCTGTCATACTATTGACTGGGAAAGTCATTCCAATCACAGAGTGATACTTCTCATCGTCATGCAGCTCGCAAATGTAATATATAAATTATCCATTTATGTTAATCCACAAGGCTATTCAAATAAGCTGCTAATAATGTTAATGATCGGGCGCAGTGCTAATTGGTCTTGTTTGGTGCGTGTCGGACATGCTCGCCTCTATTGACTCCTTGTCACCTTGTTCCCAACCGGTGGTCATGTGTCCACTTGATACATTCCCAGTGCATACCTGAGTCGATCGTGTGTCTTGTGTGAGTTCTCACAATTAAGTGACACTATTGTTCGACACGAGATTGAGTTGCTTTCACTCGAATGTTCCTAGTGTAATGCACTTCTCTACTAAAACAAATTGGGGATTTTCGGATTTTGGCCACTTTTGAATGTTATTTTTAGTGTTTGACCAGATGGCTTGCAAATTGACTCGATTTGAGGATTGGCACTGGTGGGAGAATTGGTCAGTTGCTCACTGGCCGACTGTCTCGTCCCATACGACTAATGACTGTCACATGTATTGTTTCACTGACCAAATTCTGAGCTCACTTGGCAGCTTTTGATTTGGGTCTATTAAACGCGACACCACTATGGGTGAATTGCATTACGCCGAAATGGACATTTTCTCATTGTCCACCAGTGGAGCACATAAATCGAGTGCAAATACTCTCACAATGACAGCTGCATTATGTGTAAATTGAAATGTATCCCTAATTAGTGAATTAACACTTGAATCCAATCTCGACAAGTCTATGGACTGTCTACTGTCGTTTGTCTGTGCTATTCATATGCTTTATCATGTTCCACCCGATGGTATTCTCATATTCCAGGACATATTGTTCTGTGTCTTTTAATTGAGATTATATTTTCTTATTTATTAATTTATTAGATTCAATCTATTGTCTTGGTGATATGAAAGTAGCACTCAAACCGCGACCACTAGAACGCCCTGCATTGATGCCCGACCACAGACTGGTTGAGTGGACGTGTGCGATGCGATGTGATGCTCTACCATGTTGGTGGTCTTCCCTGCTCGGCAGTGATGTAAACATGTCACTTGTGGTTGTTGGCCCGTTTGGTTCTCTAATTAAAACGTTGTCCACGTTGCTCTGTGCAGTGTACACTTACTCAGTCAGAGTTTATTGTCTGTGACGGCACATGAGACGATGATTAGCAGCAATGATTAATTGTGCCAGTGGAGTGTTGCTTTATTTAGTTTGGTGCTGCAGTGAAATGTCACCGCGCGAGGCACTGGCCTAATGTCCTCCTTTGCTGACCCTTCACTGGACACAGTTCACTTCGCTCATTTCCATTGAGTTGTGTTTGTTTTGTTTGTGACAGTCTACTTGCACTTTTTTCCTACTAACTAGTCAACAGTTTTTGTAAATAATATTTTAATTGTCTCTCTCGACAGCTGACTAACTAAGGTGGTCCTCAATGAGTGAATGCAACTGGATAAAGTGATACAGGACAATTATATTCGAATTAAGCGCCGTTTGCATGTGCGGACAAGTTGGCTGCACTTTGGTACAATGAGTTTGTAATGTATTGCCCAGAATTTGCACATATACAAGCACGGTTTTGACTCGTGAATCCACTGGAACTTGTCAGTGTACCGACTCGAGGTTAATGTGAGTGCACTTGGCTGGTTTATTGTGTCTTGCTGATGCTAACTACTCATTGGCCCGTGTCCATGTAATTTACCAGTAATTCCAATTTATCTCCTCCCGAACACAATTCCGCTAATTGGCATTTAAAGCACAACAAATGGCTCGAAAGTGATTTATACCGATTACACTTTGTGTTTGTTCAGTGTTGGTCCAATTGCAACACTGCTGCCATTGAATGCTGGTGCATAGACCAATTGCTTTGGTGCGTGTCTCTTGGTCTGTCCGTTATCGGCGAGGACAGATTCGCTAATTCCAGTCTCGTCTGCTTTTATGACATCACCCCCTTCTCTCTTTTTATCGATCCACCAGTGTTCGAACAATTTAATAGTGTACATGGTGGTTTTGTAAAATACATTTAAATCTAAATTGAGATAATTTTAGTTGTCATCTAAATATAGCAACCACTTGCTGTTAGGTTAATCTGACTGGCTAGTTAGTGTCCATTTCCAGGTTGGCTCTCCGTATTGGTCAATGAGTAATGAATGCAAGAATAATTGTTCACTATGGTGTGCAATGTCTGTGTCCTGTGGTCTCGTGTCTTGTTTTGCCAGTATTGCATTCATACAGTCTGTTCATTGTTGTCTTGTTGTATAATTGTCGACTATTAACTTAATTCAGTTTGATTAAAAGGATTGCAAAGATGGCGAATAGATAGATTGATTGTTGTATGGCATAATGCGTCCTGGTGTGGCACTCTCGACATTATCCTCCAATCCAAAGATGGTGCATGCAAGGAGGGCCACGTCTTGTACAAGCACCATAAATTACTATTCTAATGTCTTGCCATGCGGACAGTGGCTTGTTATTGTCCGTCCCTACAAGACTCATATTTCCGGACCGCTCGTGTTTGTGTCATTGGCGATGTTGTCCATAAATTAAGGTGTGCACCAATTTAACGCTCCACTAATTGCACTAATCGATCAGTTAATCGATTATTTATTGGCAATTGCTTAGACCAACTGGTCGCATCACCACTCCGCACTGTGCCGAGACGCTAATAACTCGTTTGTGCCAGACTTGTCACTAATATAATCTAATCTAGATTGAAGCGACTGCGCCGATCACTATTGCATTGGACTCTAGTGCATTTCTAACTGTCCGCACTGGCTCTCGATCTCGCTCATAAATCTGTCTACGAATATATGGATGCTTTATTTGATTAGAGTGTCCATGGTGGTCATTTGCTCAGTGGTAATCAGCTAATCTATTAATAAACGAATCATCTCCTTGCCATAAGTTATCACTTGATGACCTCACTTGCCGTCGTCAATTGATCGATTTATCGCTTTAATTTGGTTTGATCGATCGCTCTTTGACTCGTCCTTACTCGCGATTTATTTTGTAGCACACTTTAGTACGTCAAGATTAGCGTAATTTTCGGTTTGACTGGAACAATTAAATTGCTTTTAAATTATACAAGCTGTATATTTCAAGATTTGCTTTAAATTAATTGCTTTTCATTCTTGAGAAGCCAAAGTGTACCATTTTCACCCAATGCCTCAGTCGTTAATTGAAGTTTCTAATCTAATAAATCTCTCTAGTCTTGTAGGAGGCTTTCCTGGAATTTGCCAGTATTTCTATTAAAATCTTAGCTTTTTCTTATCGCATTTTGAATTATACGAAAAATTAATAATTTCTTGATAGCACAGGGTGTGAGACGCAAAAGTTACTTTGAGCACAATGCGGCTAGTTTTGGATCAACCAGTTTGACTTGTGGTGCTCCAAGTGGCATCTGGTCTGACTTGGTATTTATTATTTTCTGGAAAATTTTTAAAGATTCTTTTTAAGTTTTATTTGGTTTAAAAAATGAAGATGTACAGGATGATTTAATGTGGACTTGGTTACTTTGGTTAAGTTGACATTTGCAGGTTTGATGGCATTTGAGTTCGATAGTCTCGATAACGAAATTAGCTTCAATTTTAATAAATCAAAGTCTTAATTGATGGGCAGAAAGGTCGACTGGCATTCACTCGAATCTATACAAACCCACAATTCCCATCGTTTCCACCTTGTAAATTCGCGATTTTCACTTTTATTTAAATCAACCTAGAAATACATTCCAAACATGTAGTCACTTTATTTGCACTGTCCAGTTTGACCCACTTTTATGGTTTATTTTATGGACTGGTTTTGTTCACTTGATTGATTCCATGTTTGGAGGCTAAATTGCAAATGTCTTTGAGACTAATTTGGTTAGCTGTGAATTGTATTTTATTTCGATTGTATTTTTGAGGCCAATTTTCATGAGTTTGGAAATTCTCCCCAAAATTCCTCGACAGACGAACATAATTCGATTTGGTCGATTGTGATTCCACAAACGAACTGCATCGAGGAATGGTGTGAGAAGTAAGTGGACTGCAATGAGTGCAGTTATTGCCTTACACTGGCTCTAACACTAACCAACTGATTGTTCACTTCATGGGTTCACTCGGTTGATTAAAAAGCCACAAGACCGCACTGGTTTGGGTGTCACAATCCATTGGCTCTTGTAGTGATATATCTGATGCACAAGGAAAGTTTCTTTCAAAAGTGTTTGCCTTTTGATTCTAATTGAAACTTGCAGCTTATTTTGAGATCATCTTCAATGGCCGAAAAGGAATTTCTACGCGGTGCTATTGTTTTGCGTGTCTTATTGCTTGATCGGTTCGATGAATGTTGTCGAGAGGATTTGAGTGTTGACTCTGCTGTAGAGTCTCAACATGTTTACTATTGGTCCAATGGCTCAGGACTCGAGTGGAGTGTCGGTGCCTCGCCATTGAAGTGTCTCTCCGGTCTGTTGGTGACAGTGGACTTGCATTCGCGCAATATGAATTATTCCTTTGAAACGATTCTAATTTCTTATTCATTTTTTCTTGCCCCATTCTCTAGCTGGAAGAACTGTGCTCTCAAAGTCCCATCTCGAAGCTGACCAAGCAGTGGTCGCATGGTTGGGCTCTGGTGAATCGGTGTACCAAGCACATGTACTCATTCTATGTCAAAACGGAAGATGCCAAACGCAAATGGCTCGATGCGATTGAACGAGCTCAGGAGAACGTTCGACCGAAGGACTTTGTTCGCACGGACCATCGCTTTACAATGTCCACAGTCCCTGTGGCGACCTATTGCGCCTGCTGTTCGAAAATACTTCGTGGCACCTGGTACCAGGGTTACACCTGTTCAGTTTGTAGTGTGTCCGTCCATAAAGGGTGTATTGCCACAGTAAAGTCGTGCGGTAATTGCTCAATGCACCCTGGGACTCAAGCAATCTCGGTGCGCAAAGATTCGTTAGTGTCTTCTGCCGAAGTTGCGGAAGTAAATATGCGTAGCAAGAGTAACCCTCGACTGAGTAGTTGTCCTTCGTATCGATCTCAAGTGACTCGGTCACTTTACTGCGGGGCACCACCGACGCCTTCCCGAACCAAGAGAATCATCGCAAAGGCGAACGCGACCAACTACGGTGGCAATGGACAACTTTCCTTTGTGCCCAACGACACGATCATTGTGTTTGTCAAGCACGGCACTGAAACATGGTACGGCCGGAATGTGCGCACCGAGGAGGAAGGCTCCTTTGCTGCCTCGCTGGTCACCGAACTTGCTGCAGACTCACCAGCCTCGTCCTCGCTCGAGTCGCCCACAGTCGGCCCAAGTGGCCCATTACGATTCTTCTACGAGGATCCGTTTGGGCCAGTGGCCGATCACTTTACATTTCCGACAATTGCTGCAACCCTGCCCCGAAAGTTTCCCACCAATTCGTGCGCCACCAGCAGCACAGGAACGCCCTCTCCACAGACGATCATGATTCCCTCATCTCCACTGGCGGCATCAACACCCACACTGAACCAGACCGCAATATGTTCGGGAAATATGTTTTTTAACTTCAATTCAGCCAGCGAGGACAATTCTCGCTTGATGTTTGGCAACGGATACAACTTGGAGGAGTATTTCTGGTTTGCTGGTACAATGGATCGGGACACTGCCCAGAGCACTCTGGCCACCCTGCCTCAAGGGTCTTTTCTGGTGCGAATTAGTCCTAAGCAAAAGAACAACTACGCAATTAGCATTAACTACAACGGACAAGTGAAGCATATGAGGGTTTGTGTGACCGAACAGACTGGAATTACGCCAACAACTGTACACTCTCGACACACCACCGACACAACACCAGACCAGTGGCCCTACAAGACGCATTTCTACCTTTCTGAAACTCGATATTTCCGCACAATCGTCGATCTGGTCAGGTGGTACGAGCTGAACAGTCTCTCCGAGTCATTCAACATGGTCAACACAAAGCTGTCCAATCCATACAAGAAGCATTATTGTCCCGAAGAGCTGGGTCATGCAGTTGCCTTGTACGCCTTTACTGGAACGAGTTCGGCTGCTTCGAGTTTCTTGACGCTGCGCAAAGGAGATAGAGTGACTGTTTTGTCCAGGCAAGCTGAGGATAAAGGCTGGTGGAAGGGTCAAATTGGCGATCGCATTGGCTACTTCCCCTTCAAATACGTCTCTGTTCACCCTTCAACTCCCGAGCTGAGCATATTCAACAGCCCAGATGGCAATCTTTCCACTGGTTCTTTACCCAAAACCATAGTCCCAAACATGGAAGTGTTGAATGTAGCCAACACGACCCAAACAACAGCTGACTCGATATCGATTTCCTCTGCTCTCACCGAAACGTCGAACTTGTCTCCTACCACGGACCAGTCCTTCAGTGTCTTAACGGCGCTACCATCTTCGGACATTGTGAAAGTGTCACCCTCTGTGTCGCCTTCATTTTCCTCCCAATCCACTTCTTCCACTTCATCCTCGCCCACAACCCTTTCTTCCCCGGTCAATTCAGACACCTCTTCCTTGCACTCACGGCAAGCATCAAGTGACGCGGGCATCGAAGTGCCACCATTTTCGGGTGCCAACCAATCACCTCCCCCACAATTACCGGTCACCTGTTTCAATTCAATCTCATTGACCCACCCACCACTGAACAGTGCAACCACAAATCTGTCCAACCGTTAGTTTGCCCAGGCATTCTCTAAAGCTCTCTCAAACCAAATCTAGTCAAACGTCACGTTCGCCGCGGCCTTGAACCGAACACGAAACCTTTCTCGATCTCACACTATGAACACTGTTGACAGTTCCGGTCTGGTGGGTCGAAGTGACCCTGTACTGGTCATAGGAACCAAGCACAAGCAAAGTGATTACAACACGGCAGTCACCACCGCACCGAGCCGTACATTAATGTCAATTTGGCCAACTGAGATGCCACTGTTCAAACCTCCTGGGAGATGCTCCAGCCAGTGTTCGTCAATTGCAAGTTGCAAAATTAAGTACACCAATCGATAACTCTGCTGACATTAATCGACTGAGCAATGGATGGGCACTGCATTGGGCAGACATGCTGCCACAAGCAACACCAATTGCACTCCAAATGGCTGAGTAGTTGTGCAAGGCGTGCAGCACTGTCTGTTCGGTTCGTGGAAATTATTAATTCCACGCCGTACAATTTATGATTCTGTCCATGTCCTCTCCGCATTCCTCATTCCTTACTCTTCACCTGTGAATTATTTTCCCAATAAAGATTGATTTCACAACTTAATCAAACTGACTGTTTTTGATGTTGTCTCGTTTTGGTTAGTTTCCTCGAGCAAAGTTGCTAACTTTGAAAAGTAAAAATTGCTTACTTTGCAAATTGCTACACTCGAGTCTCGAGTGCAGCACTGCAGTTTTAGTGCACCGAACAATGTCTCGCCGATTATTGCGAGATTGACTTCTAATAGGATTGACTGTGAGCGAGCTAAGATTACTGAACGTGTACGGAACATTCCACCCTACGGTACTACTCTGTTGTGTAGTTTGCATGGGGGCACAGGAACAGACAGACCAGAGTTATCCACTGCGAACAATGAACCAACTAAACAAACCAATGTCATTGGCCTGAGCCAATTGGAAATTTCCCGTCAAAATAGCGATTCAACCGAATTATCAAGTAATAGAGCTTTAATTTAATTCTAATAATACAAGGTGATGCTCAAATGTTGCTTATCATCAAAGAATCGTAAGTACATTAGATTAAAATGTCATTATAGTGATTATTTTGTATTACTTTGTGGCTATTCGTTCTGTATCTGTAAAAAGCTCAATGATGGAATGATTTTTAGAGATTGTACCAAATGAAATAAATGCACGTGGATGAGTACTAAAGCAAAGTAAATGCGAGCATTTTTGAAATTCTCAGTGAGAATGTCGTGGCTGGTGCGAGACGGCAGAGCAAGCAAATCACTTTGTAGGCAATCTAAAGTCTGTGAAGCGAGTAACAAGCAAACCAACATCGAATCAAAGTGGAATCGATTACACACAGCATTTGCATAAGGCTAGCTCATTTTAATTGGAAACCATCGCCACGGTTACAGCCATCACTGAAGTGTGGTTCTCTATGGCACATTCAGGCAGGTTTGTTGCCATTTGATTCTTTTTGAAATAGAGTGCTGTCTAATTGGAAATGTTTGCGGGCTCGATTCGGTAAAGCCGACCAGACTGCATTCACTTGTTCTTTGTGAAATTACATGCGATGAGTAGGGCCGATGTCTGAATTTTTCGGTAAGGTCAATTTCTAAGCTAGTCCGAATCCGCTTTTGAGAGACACTGTCTTAATAACCGAAACCTAAGCCCATCCAGCACAAGTGAGCAAAGAATATTTCCCAGTGTGAAACCGAACCTAATATGGAATCGTAGAGTAGTGCCATTTAAATATTAATCTATTGAAAGGTTGTCATTTGCTGAGTTCATTCATAGTGAATGCTATACCATTGATGATCAAAAGCATATCTTTTGCGCTTGGCCGCGGGAAGTAATGTATTGAAAGTTGACTCGTTTTGTCGGTAACTGATACATTCACTGAGTGAATTGCTCAATTCTTCTAGACTCTTTCGATTTAATTCCATTTGAGTGAACCACAAAACTACAACAAACTATATTCTAAGATATTTCAAAAATTGATTCAAATATACATTTTTAATCCAATTCCAAGAATGGCTGTTTAATTGCTAAATTGCAGCTTTCATGCAGTACTAGAGCTCTTCCCAACAAGCATCACTTTTCCAAGCAGCGCACCCAAATGAAACTAATGCAAAGCATTGTGGCCAAATTGAACATTGCAATAATTCCATGGCCCACTGCATTAATGTCGCAGCATCGCATTAGAACTGAATTGTCAATTAGCATTTCTTTGCTGTAGTTTTGTGTCATTTGCAAATTGAATTCGAGTGCAAATGAATTTTGCCGTGATTGATCGTTCATTAAGTGCGTCTTCATAGCTGGAGATGTAATTTCACAAATTCCAAATATGAAATATTTATTAATTATTATTGCTATTATTTTCGTGTAATCGCCATTTTGGTGAACACATTTTTCTGGGAAATCATACACTATATTTTATGTATGCGGGTAATCCATTAATTAATTAAAATTTATCAAGCAAGTCCAAGTGAACTTGCCATATTTAATACCATTGCCGTAGCTATATTTGCAACTAATAAATAAATAAATGATTGTTTCATATTTTACAAACTTTTAACAAAGTTTTAAAAAATAGTTGGCTGGAATGTCAAATCCAATACTAGTTTAACTATGTTAGGATTACTTGAGAATTTGTGAATAATATTCAAAAGTTACGGAAAGTATAAGAGGAAAAAGTCGACTTGTACAGTAAGAAAGGCGTTGGAAGGAATGATGATGAAATTGTTTCTGGTGCCAATCTAGGTCAAGTTCAACATGAATATTCCTAATTGGCTATTCGATCCATTGTCGTGTTTGTTCTGGGTGGCATAAATGCAAGTTATATCAAATAATGCACAAACAAGTGCAAACTTGGCCTAACTCAACTAGAATTAGCAAACTAATTTAAGACTATATTTACATTGACTGTGTGCATCGGTTCTTGGAATTATTATAAACACAAGCCCAGGCGGGCAATCACTCAACTGGGGAATTATTAAATCTTGATAAATTGTATTGATTGAGCAAGCATTAAGGGCATTAATTAACAGTTGCCATTAATAACAAGAACATGTCTGCGCAGTTAACTGGGAACCAGAACTGGTCCATCCTGTATTTGCGAGCCTTGACATTGCGAATAGATTGACAGGTTGAATGTTTTCAATTTGGAGTGGCAACAATCCTTGGATATGAACTGTAATGCTTGTGTATAAATTTATTTGTTTTGCTTTTATTTCCACCAATTAATTCTCCAATTTTTCAGATATTTTTCTCTTTTCCTTTTGTTTTTCTTAGCAATTTTGTTAATTAGTTGAAAGTTGAAATGTATTTTCCAGTTGAATGTCAAAATAAATCTGTAATAGTAGCATATTTAAAATTAGTGCGCTTCATTATGGTCAAATAATAATATAACTGAAAATATAATATAATATATACTGGAAGCAAACTAATTGGCATAACCACTATCGGCCAAATAATGCTTGCTCATCATCATCGGTTATTACCGTAAATGAAGTAGATCGGAGTCATCATAAAGTTGTCCATTTGATTACTTTTGTCCGCTCGTGCAAGTCACACTCTGGATGCATAAACTTTAGTTTTTATTTCTCAAGACTCAAGACAGTCATTTAGAGGCGCCTCAATTTAGTTTATCCAACATTTAATATAAAATGGGAGGCGGTGGCCATTGTACGAATCCAACCAGAGCCAGGCAACAAATTAGTTCATGAACGAATTTTCAATGTCGAATTCTTTAATTTTGAGGAGATATTTGCCGTGACTAGCGTAACGAGACTGTGTAAAGTAGAACTTTGAAAGGTTCATTCTGCGCCACCAATGCTAGCATCCAGTTCATCAACAGACACTGAAAATTTCTGGATCAATCTGGAGACAATGAAAAACACATGTAAAAAATAAATTAAATAATCAAGCATACCTATTTTGCTAAATAAAAATAAACGAGGACTTCGCAGAAAGCTCGTTAGCTCGTCAGCAGACTCCAAAATGGGGATGTTATATTTTGGCCAGAGTCCATTTTGTGACAAACGCGCTTGCATTCAGGGGGAAAAAAGTCGCGGCTCGCGAGAAAACAACAGTGTTGGATTAAGGCTTTAATTGGCACTACGATAGAATTTCTGTGGACAAATTTCGTGTTTGGATTCGATGAGTGCGCTAGACAGATAGGTCACTCGGGTAAGCCTGCCACTGAAAGGTCGAAGTAGATCTAACTGACTACTTGGAGTGTGAGGCGAAATTTCAGATTAATGTCAGACTTTAAATAGCTGCCCGAAAGCATAAGTTCGATGCATCCATGGCACATTCTATTGCGATTGTCTAAAATTTAGACTCTAAATGTCCGCCTAAATTAGCCAAGCGAGCAATCCTGGCTGCCATGACCTGGCACGAGTTCGACTATTGGCACATTTCTAAAGATGGGGTAAAAAGGTAGAAATAGCATCAAGTCCCGTGATTACTTATCGCCGACAGAGCTCACAGAGGTTCCAACGCGTCGCTCGAAACGTGCATCGCGTCATCGCGTGGTGCACTATCCTCAGACGTTACTCTAAAGTGAGAGTAGACATACCACGTTCGTGTGTTTTCGCGTGTTGGTAACTCTTTTTAGCAATCTGCGGTTGCGCAGTTGCCACACAAAACGTAAACAAAACCTCGATCAAAGTTAGACGAATTGCTGCCAGTTTACGGAAAATATATATTTTCGGTAAATAAACGATCCAGACCCACAATTAGTATGTCCCAATACCAAAATATCCCAAATCCAGTCCAAAAAATCGGGCCCACGATTAAAGGGAAATTATTTCGGCCTCACTGAACTTTGCATACTGGTGGCCTAGTGGTCAAGGCGTTTGCTTTACAAGCGTAATGTCATAGGTTCGATTCCCGGTTACGGAATATTTTTTTGAATTACTTTGAGGTTTTTTGAGTTGAAACACTTATATAATTGATATTTAAGCAATTTTGGAATGTTTTCCAATGCAATTCATTATTATTTTCACATTTATGACTCAATTTGTAAGTACTTCAAAGGTAAGATTCAATTCGAATAAAAGTCACCAAAACTAAACTAATTTGAACAATTTGATGTTTTTAACTTAATTTGAAGTAGTTGTGATCATTTCTAGTCTAAAAGAAATTTAAAATAAACCGAAAAAATTTTCCGTCACCGGGAGTCGAACCTGGACTTTACGCTTGCAAAGCAAACGCCTTGACCACTAGGCCACCGATATTGAAAGTTCAATGAGGCCAAAATAATTTCCCTTTAATCGTGGGCCCGATTTTTTGGACTGGATTTGAGATATTTTGGTATTGGGACATACAAATTGTGGGTCTGGATCGTCTATTTACCGAAAATATATATTTTGGGAAGTATAATACCGGTTTTGTTGAGTTTTGTCTAGCAAAAACACATTCGTTCGCCAACAACTGGCCGTTCATAGCCTATTAGCGGTGCCGTACCTTCCAGCAGTAGAGTAACGTCATATCTGTATGCGCCGCCTCGTTTCACGCGATGGAACCTCTGTGAGCTCTGATCGCCGATAACAAAATTCCGTTTTTTTGTTTATTTCTGTGATTTTCGGAATTTGCCAACAAACTTTGACTTTAAAAATTGCCCGTTTAAAATATTTCTGTCTTTTGAAGTTCAGAGAAGTTTCGATAATGATGTTCCACATTCAGTAAATTCAATACCGTATTCACTGAATACTATTCAGTCTAGCAACAACAGTTGGCCATCAATCTTCAAAACTGATTGGTCACAAACCTTCCGCTCAGCGAAACTCCTGTAAAGGCGATAATTTCTGAAATGATAAATTCTTAATTTACAGCCGTAAGAAAAATGAATAATTGGTCCACCAAAAGGTTCCAAAAATAGAGAGACCAAAAGCAAATTTGAATTGTAATTAAATTGAAGGTAATTAAATCATTTGTCTATTGGCTCTATTTTAATCTCGGTTTTATTATTTTTATTTTTGTCATAATAGAAAACGTAAGTGTCAGTTGCCCCAACTCATTGCATTTTGTCATGAGTTGATTCGTGCCAAGTTTGATGTCGCAATCGTCTCGAATAGAAATATCTAAATGTATTCTTTTCGTCATAAAACACGGCACATATATTTGCGAGGCATGTATTTTTTATTGAAAAATATTGATTGGCTCAATTTTGTTATATTTCTAGTTTTGTTCTCATTTCTCAACAAATTCAAGAGAATTTTAAAATCAATTCACAACAAATAGGCAAATGTCGGAACCATGCATTCCATTCTGAATATTCGATGTATGTGCAGTGCACTTGTGACGCTCGATAACTATTTGCAAACACATGGTGCCGATTCGCCAAAATTGGAAATTGTTTGAATTCCATCGAGAATGATTTAACGAGTACTTTTGCGGAAATATAGTCGAGTTAGAGCACCTTTCCACGCTGATTATTATAATTGACAAAGAGCTCTTACATTTCCAGAACATTCTACTGCTAGAATATTTAAGCGGAAGAGACTAGTAATTATGCGCCTTATAAAGTTTATCTAGGCCGTGGTTTTCATCTGTAACAAAGACTTTGGACAGAAAATTAAAAAATACGGGTAAATAGATAAGAAACTCTTTATTTGAATACTAATTTAAATATATTTGCCAACAGGGCAGACTTGCCACGAGAAAGAAGAGAAGCATGTTTTTGGAACTATTAGATATTACATATATAATACCAAGGTATAATATTGAAGGTAAATGTGTGCTTGTTTGGGTCTTTATGAACAAATGCCCAGATAAAACATCCAAGACTTCAACATAACCTTTCAAAATTATGGAAAACATGTTAAAATTTGAACACATCATCTAAAATTGAATTAATGACTTCTCAAACCATTAGGTATAGAGTTCTTTTAAATGATTAGTTTTAATGCTAAAATCTTCTTATGAATTAATTCAGTGTACAAGCATTGTTTAAGAAAATTTGCAATGCATTTGAACTGTGAATATGCAGAGTGACTCCGGTAGACATATTGACAAATGGAATGGCAATATATATTTAGACATTATCCGATTGAGAAGTATTACTATGAAATGGCTAAACGTTGTGACCACGGCCGATGGAAAACAATGCTGATCAAAATCAATCACTGCGAATCATTCTACCATTGGTATTGTGGTCAAATGAAAGTTGCTAATTCAAAATATGACCTTTTTCGGTTCAATGGACTTGTGTGCTAATTATTAAATATGGCACACAATCTAATTGTTGGTATATCAGTGGTAAGTCAAGATATTTGAGAATTAGTAAAATATATTAATGATAATAATAGGCATATCCTACAATTGCTCAAGTTTGTAGCTCATACGTGGAATTTTTGTACAAGATATTGTATTTTAAGTGAACTAGGCCAAAAACGAAACTAAAATTCAATACATAAATGTAAATAATGACTACTTATGGTCAGAACATTCATGAAGTATCGCCATCTATTTATAGGGAAAGTAACCAACTTTACTCTAACTTGTCAGTGACAGCTCATGAGCACTCTGTGCCACAAAGCATTGTTTACTTGTTCACTTGGCATTCCTCGTCGGATTGTTGGTTTTCGTGGCTCTCCAATACTCTGTTTCCCCTTTAGTATCGTCACCATGAGCTATGTTCCAGAACAATGTCACATTACCCGGCTGGATGACCTTGTCCTAATGCTAATATTTGACTGTTTGCCATTGCTGGAACTAATGCAAGTTGGACGAACTTCTAAACGATGGCATGATTTGCTGCCGGTAGCCTTGCGACGAAGGAAATCACTGTTCTTGCAAGGACAAAATTCTCGGCCTATTTTGAGATCGCTTCACTTTGATTACGGTCTTACATATTCTCAACTAGACCGATGTCCTATCAATCCCGATAATTTGACTGCCCAGTTTGCTCGTAAATTGTCTGAGACCTTTTCAAATATAACCCGATTGGAGATTGCTCTTAGCCCCCTTGACCATTCCATGTGGTTCTTTTTGAAATCTCTTTTAGAAGCGCAAGTTTGGAAGGACAAACTGACCAATTTGAAGATTATTTTGGGCGGCCCAAATTATTTCCCAGGTCGAGCAAACGGACGTGGCAACTTGAACGCCCAATTTGTTCAAGACAATTTAGAAGGCCTACTTCAGAACCCGGATCCAGAGTTTCGTCAAGTTCTGATGCATGACTTTTTCAACAACCTTCGCAACGACGAATTTAACGGTGCCATAAACCACAACGATCCTCGTCTTTCCAACCACGCTTATTACTGGAACAATTTATTACAACAAATTATTTCTCTGTGTGGCTCATCACTGAAGCATCTCACATTGTATGACAAAAATCTTCTTTTCAGACGACCGAATTCCTCAATTAAATTGGAAAGACTTGGTACTTTTACTTCTCTGGATGAATTGTTTTTTGGTGTTCAATGTCAGAACCAAATGGAGATAATTATACAATTGCCTCAACTCACTCGATTGCAAAAGTTTGCCATCATCCATGATTGGCAACGAGATCGTTATACTCATCGAAACATTGGTCCAATACAGATGGGACGGCATGACATACCGAACCTTCTACTGAACATTGACCACGATTACGGTCACAAAATATCAGAGATTGTATTTATCTACTCGGAAAGTCGTGCTCAACAAGCCACTGAATACTTCCAACGATTTTTCATTCGATTCCCAAATATTACGCGTTTACATTTACTTTTGAATACAAATGTCCGTATCGAAGATTTATTTGCACATTTAGAAAAACTTCCGCGTTTGGCATCTTTGCGATTGAGTGATTGTCCTGAGGGATTTTTCATCACTACGTCAAACAACTTGCCTCATCAATTGAAACAAGTCACTGAATTGCATATTGATTTAGACAATTCAATTCAATACGAAACGCTAAAGTCAGCCATCCAACATATTTTTCCGATATTACAAGTCTTCCAAATTAGCTACCGAAATGTGCGAAATTGTGATTTAAACTTGGAACAGTCCAGAGCAGACAATCTAGACCAGTCAATAATGCGATCTCTGCCTAAATCGTCTTGCGAGGATGCTGTCACAATAATTTCTCCTCAGAAGCAAATCAACGTGGACTTACTCAATCTATATATTCCACAAAATAGCAAAGACCAATTATCACCTACCACAAAATTGCGGCTGAATGACTGTCATTTGCCCCCACTTGAGAAATTGTTTTCAGTGCTTTTTCGACATCAGCAATTGATCTACCTAAGAATGAACTGTGTCCACAACTACTTCCATAAAGTGGACAAATGTGTTGAACTGCCTCAACTCACAAGACTTACTACCTTACATCTTGATCTGCACTACCGCGACCACATGGTGATTGACAACTTTGACCGAACCAGTACCATCTGGCCCAATCTGGAAGTGCTCAAGATAGACGCACTCAATATTCGGCTGAACTGTTTCGAATTGACCCCAAACGAGCTTTCCTGGTTCAGATCTCTTTCTAGACATTTTCCTAATCTTCGCAAAGTGTTCTTGATCATCGATTCACGAATGAAAAAGTGTTCACTGAAAAGAACTCAAAATGTGTTGGACGTGTATAGACCAAGCGCGGTCACTGACAGAGACTTTGATTTGAATAATCGAATTAATAGAACACCAAGATCTTCTTTGGAGACAATTCCTTTAAAGCGGGAAACTGTCTGGGAAAATGTACGCTATTTTTTCAGTAAAAATAACCAGCGACTGTTATTGACTTTGATTCAGCGAGTTTACTGTGATTGAACACTTTTTGTGTCAGTTTTGTTATTATATCTATATTATTATATTTTAAGTTTTATTTAAATATTAAAAATTCTCTCGGCTTTGGTCGTTTTGTACAAACACTGTTAATAATATATCTTGCACTATTTGGCACTTTGCAATTTCCTTTACTTCACTCTTGGCAATTGTTTGCTTTTTGATACTAAAGGATGTCAATATAAAAGGTAGCGCTACGAAAATTATTTGCTTTGTGACCATTACATCAAGTACCTGCGATTGGTCAATCAAGCGAATCATGGCCACACTGCACTATTTGTCAACATTGCACAAGCAATTGAACGAAACTTTGCGAAACTTCTCGAAGGTACGCGCTGTGTCACCGAACTCTCCCGAAGCAAACAGTCCAACTGCGATGTTTCCACTTGCACTAACGGCAATGGAAAGGCGTGGCATACCCGGCTTGCTATCCATACCGCTACGTTCACTGCACCCGAGTCTATAAAAGCACGAGTTTGTTTTGACGATAGACATAGTCAATTATATCATTGTGTCACACTATTTCACTGTCCACTTCAAATCGAACTGCTTTTTTCTTTCTGTGTCACCTCATTCATAATTGAATCGATCCCGAAAATAATAAATTGACAACGTTTGATATCAATAAACGTGAGCTAACTACGGTAATTTCAAACCAACCGCATCCATTTCACTGTCACATTATTTGGTGCTATTAAATCTTTTATCTCCATCTGGCGATAACAAACGATATTAGTGGTGCTGAGTTTGTATATGTTTATGTTGTGTTGTTTATATTGCGTATCGCATGTTGTATTGCATCAGTTCGTCTCGCAACTGTATTGGCGCAACACCGTGCATTGCCATCACCGATTGATTTTATCTTTGCTTTATCGCTTTTTATGCACTTGTGATTTAGGTCATCTCCTGGGACTCGTTGTTATTCTTAAAAGAGTCCAACTGTCAATTTTGGCATCAAAATCGTTGTTTACGGCCTGACCAGCCTTTAACAGTGCCGTTATGTTTGTGTCCTTGACCATCTGAATCTAACCTCAGCACGGTTCTGCTTTGTGTGTTCATTTGTCTTCTTCGAACTTGGCTTGATGGAATATCATGGATCTACCAAGGCTTCTATCGCCACCGCCTATTTTTGATCATCCCCTCAACATAAACGATCTGGGCGATCCAATTTTGGTGTTAATCTTCGATCACTTGCCTGTGGAAGATTTACTCCAAGTTGGAGATGTGTGTCAACAATGGAAGAAAGCCCAAGGAATAATCTGCTGTCGGCGCAAGTCCCTGTGCCTAATGGGACCTTATTCAAAATATACCACCGTGTTGCTTTACGCTCGTTATGGCATCGACTACGACCAACACAACTGCTATCGACTGGAGTGGGCTGACTTGACTCTCAAGTTTTGTCGATATCTTTCTGCCACTTTCCCGAACATTACTCAACTTGAATTTTCAGGCCATAGCGACGAACACACGTTCTACTTTCTAACCCGATTGTTCGGTAAGGAAACGTGGTTTCCTAGATTAACTGCACTCAAGGTAATCATCGGTCCCCTTTCGTACGCAAATAACGAAGAAGATGACAATGAATTTATGGCCCGAATTCAGAACCATTTTTACAGCTGGAACGATTTGCTGGAAGACATTAATTTTGCACAATTTGCGCCTCAACTCAACCATCTCACTCTTTACAACGCAAATATTTTGCGAGATTTTCGTAATGTACCATTAAATATAACGGAAAACTTTTCAAATCTAACCAATTTGGAAGAACTATACTTCGGAGTACAGTGCGAAAATATTGCTGACATTGTTGCCGAGTTGAGACACCTGAAACATTTAAGAAAATTTGTTATTTTTGACGATGACGCTCATTTGGCACAAGAGCGAAACATTCGAGACGATCTAACTGCTATTGATCCCACAGTTATGCACCAGTTGACGGAGTTGTGTTTGGTATATTCGCACGAAGAACCTGAGACTAATTTGCTCTGTGTAGACACAATAACTGAGCGATGCACTTCGTTGACTGACCTACATCTCTTCTGTTCAGACGTATCAATCACCGATTTGTTTACCAAGTTATCCCGTCTCGAGCATCTTGGACATCTTCGACTTAGTGGATTCTGTCAGTCCTTCTTTGGCAAGCCACTAGATGTACCGCCACTTCGGTCGGTGCACACGTTGCATCTAAACTCTCATCGTCTTATCAACTATTCACACCTGAAGCCTTTGGTCGAGATGTGTCTTCCTAATCTGGAGATGATACAGCAGGACGGATTAAGTGGGCTCTACTTCATGGACGACTTTCTGTTTCCCGAAGAAGACCCCTACATAGACGACTCAAAGAATCGTCTCGTGGTGATGTCTCCAAATAAACGAATCAAAGCTGAAGTTGAGCGATATCAGAATTTGCACAGATCAGCAACTGCCCGCTACCGAAAGACTTTTTTGGCTAATGCCCAGTTGGAAAGTGCTTCTTTGATATTTCTCGAACAACTTTTTCCTCTGTTGAGTCGATTTTCACAGTTGAAACATCTACGAATGGAATGTCCAGCTGATAATTTTGCCTTTCTCGGGGAAAATATTCTGACACTACCGGCATACACCGACGATGAGCATTCTCATCTGGACACACTGCAAACACTACATCTCGACTGTTCGGCCACTGGCGATCTTCCATGTTCCAGCAAATTCCCGAATACGTCACTCTACTGGCCTAATGTGCAACTGCTCAAACTGGATGGTCTCAAGGCCAAGTTGAACTATTTCTACGACCTGTCCCCATCTGAGTGCGCATTTCTCAATGCACTCAAACCTAGATTTAAGCATCTGCGAAAAGTGTTGCTTGTCAAAGACTGCACATTGCCGCCAAACCGAAACAGACTGCCACAAATGTCGCAACAAAAGAAGCCTCGGTCAAACAGCTCCTCTAATCGCGATGTCAATTTTTACTGTGTTCAGTATTTGCTGCACAAAGATGAAGTCAACTCATCGATGCCTGAACTATTTCTGATGATTGGTCAAAAGATAGTATTCTGAGATTTTCATCGACTTTATTTCTTTATTACGACAAGATTCAATATTATATTGACTATATCTTACCTTATTACGACTGTTATAACCTCATATACATGAGTCTTATATGGCATTTATCGTTTGTGTGCATAACTCTGTAGAGTTCTCACTAGAACTACATTACGAATGTATTTTCATTGAACTACAGTTGATTCAATAAATGTTATTCAATGTTTTAACGAGCATGTGTGACAGCCTTTGTTCTTACGAGTTGCGAGTCACGTACTCCACCGACTCCGGTGACCGCTCTGTGACCGTTGCCGCTCTGTGACCGCTTGCTCTAGAACTCTCTCGATTGCCCCATTGAATCGAATACACATTCCCAACCAAGCACAGTGAACGCAGGTTTACCTATCAGAGCAAGTCCTGTGACTTGGTCCATTTGTGATTACATGTAACATTTGACAAGTGTGATCACCGGTGCGACTGAGCCATAAGACATGTTACATCGACGTGCAATGGATTTTGTCTATTTGTGTTGTGCGCTTAAAAACTATAAACTGAAACAACTGCAACTCATTACACGCAGAAAGTCATCGGAAGCTTAAACTGTCATTTCTCTCTACTGCTGCATTCTAAAATTATAATATTTTGAAACCTAATTTGTCTCTTTACACATCGATGTTGACCACAATTTAAACTAGCATAAGCAATCTACCCATCTCAAAATATCGTCCTGTCAGCTCTCCAATTTCAAGCATGTCAAATCAAAGCAGACATCTACTGTAGTGTGATTCGAGATGGTGTTGCTGAGAGATGGGCCGAAGACAAATGGCTGTACCATCAAATAAATTGGTCAGAAATCCTTTCTAAGGTAAATTGAGAGAATCCATCAACTAAAGTTATAAAACTAACCACATCGCAAACAAAGTTTGTAGCGCATCCGATAGATGGCATTACGGCATTCTAATATTTTACAATGTGAAATTTACATTAACATATACTTGGCTATGTATTTGTAAAATAAAAATTCTCGTGCTGCTTGCCACCAATTCTTTATTTACAAAATAACTTTAATTTACACAATTGTGAGTGCTCGATGACAGCAAGTTTGTTTCATCACTAATGTCAGTTTTATTTGAAATGAGCGCAATGTTAAATATCATTTATCAGTGCCTTTAGTAGAGCAAACTCATCACTCGAGTCTGCAAAAGTCGACTAAACTTTGCCTTCATCATGATGTGACAATCTATTCGTTTCAATGCTACCAATTGGCAATCTTAAATCGATTAGATTCGCATCAGCCTTACATTGCTCTATTTGACTGCAAACTTTGCACAAAAAGCATCACAGCAACCACCAGCTGAGTTCGTTTTGTGTTTCTTATCAACAAAACACATTCTGACTTGATAAGAAAAGGAAAGAACCAAACAAACTGAGAAAACTTGAAAACGAATAAGAAAATAGATACCCAATGTTAGCAAAATGTCATTTTGAGTTCGCCATAGTTGCACCCTTTGATTGGAATTTCCAATGATTTAATCAATTGGAACTTAAACTTTAAGGTAATCTTGCAATTATTGTGTCAATCTATTTTTAATAATTATTCTTCTCTACACAACAGGTGAATTAAACAAGTGTCGCAATTAATGAGCAAACTTTAATGATGGTCAGTATTTTCCAGTGGAACCAATCATCGATTGGCAAGATAACGACGTAGACATGTAGTAAAAGCGACTTCGCCATCTACTATCAACACTTTTTTCCTGGTAATCAGTTGTCGAATCGATTTTCTCATTTTCCTTTCAACCAGCCGCTCTTGTCACATGCATGTAAGTACACACTTGTAAGTAGTAATGTCCCAGTGTTCTATCCTACAATGTCGCCGAATGTAATCGAATAGCCTCGATCGATCAATACTTTGATCACATTTGTGAGAATGCTCTACTTGAATTGACCAGCATTGATTGGCGCAATGAGGTCTACTGTAAATGTGATCACCCTCACCAGCGAGAGTACACATCCAATCAACAGGACACCGTCACCGTCACCGTCACCACACCAAAACTTGCTAGCAGACAACCTGTACAGTGCACGTCATTCTTCCAATGACTCGAACTTTTGCTCAATCTCTCGTGGACACTTTCCATCGCTTGGGGATGTTTTGAGCTTTTTGGATATTCCAAGCTGCTGCCGAACTCGAAGTCGAACTCACAGACACACACACACACACACACACAAGGGACTATAGTTGCGCACAGATTAGTTGCTTAATTGGAATGTAAACATAAAAGTAAAACTTAAAATCACTTTATCTCAATCTACTACACTCTCACTCTAACTACCAATCGACGATCATCAAATATGATCAAATCGCATGGCCATCAAAGAAAGCATGCATGCCAAATTAGCTATGCTGATCAAGGAAAAGTTAAATTTGCCAATTAATGTCATCAATAGATAATTCGTATGGTTGCATTACATTTCCTTCAAATTTCGCATTTTAAAGTATAATAGACAAAATAATTCCAAATGGAGACATTTGTTAGATGTTATTTTTATCATTAAGTAATAAGCTTTTTTGGTTGCTACCTTAGAAATGGATAATTATCGAGGTAATTTACTATTGATTTATTGATTAATATTCTTCAAGGTGTTTGCTCGACTAGTTTGGAAAGGAGGTATTTATGTGCTTTTACGATGATTTGTTTGTTCATTTGTACACCATTGAGACCACATCCCGGTAAACCTTGACAATTTGGCCACTGTTTGTGCATGTCTTCAGTCGGGCGCCCATCAAGTGGTTTGTATGGAAGTGGAGATGATGTCGATCTTGTAGATGTAAAGGTAGGTAAAGCAAAAGTAAAAGTGCACATTGCGTGTTGCACTAGTGCACTGGCAGTGAAGGCGTTACATCTGGGCGCCATCAATTGAGCCTTCATGCCAATGCCACTGCCACTGTGGCCAGTTGCACTGCACTACATCTGTCTGCATCACTACATTCATCTCGTATGATTGGAGTCAAAGTCTCAGCATCGTTTGTCCTAGCTCGTTAGTACTGCTTCTTGTATATTCGACAAGTGATCATCACTGAGCCTCAGTAGAGTAGTGTGTAGTGTGTAGTGCCAATCGCGGTGCCATCAATAAATCATCACTGCCAGCGTCATCAGCATCGGCACTGGCACCAGCATCACCAGATTTAGTAGCACCAGAAGGATATAACTGTAAAGTCGCTCTGTGTCGTCTGTCACTTGTTGGTGTGCAAGCAAGCCGGTCTACTCGCGTGTGCATCTCTTCTTCCATTGCTTCAGTATCACCTGTCTCAGTTCTTACATATCACCATGAAGCTGCCTCTCTTGAAGAAGCTCAGCGGAACGATTCGATCCAAACGAAGCCACAAATCGAAAGGTCCAATAACAGTTGGCTCAATCTCGCTGGCTGGAAGTTGCTTCCAACAAGAGCTGGACCATCACATGAAGAGTTACGAAGTGCAATTTAGCCACCAACTTGGTAACAGTCTCGAAAGTGTCTATTCCTCTGAGTTCGAATTAGGCACCAGTGATCGGGCCAGCAGTACTGACTCGAGCGGATCCACAGGCAGCAGCACCTCAAGGTCCTGTTCGATAGTCACCTCAGGCTCGTCCTCGAACATGCTCACACCATCCCCCTCAGAGACATCACTTGACCTGAAGCCATATCTTGAGGACCACAAGACACTGTTTATTGGGAAGCAAGCCATCTTACTCTCCTCTGCACCGATCACTGTTTGAAGATGACTGTGATGGACGAGAAGAGGAACCTCTCTAGTGGAGCTTTCCTTGAACCACTGACTCACTTGTGATATATTCGCCACACACTTCGCTTGTCTATTCTATTTATTGCTCTCATTCACTCACTCACTTGTCTTGTCTCGTCTTGCTGATGCGAGGGGCGTGTAGCAGATGATCTGCTTACTATTAATACTCTACACGTGACCTCAGCACAACACACCAACCAAGTCATACATCAATTCGTGTGATTCTTATACTAATTCTTATTTTGTTTCTTGTACGCTTTACGCCAATTATTATTGTCATTTATCAAATGTACAAATTCTACTGTAAAAGGCAGCTTCAAAGTGATAATAATAAAGGTGTCTGCTTACTTTCATTGAATTCTGCTTCTATTCTATTTGGTTTATTTGCAAGCAATGGTAGTAATCACTAATTAGCTGTGTGAGCATAGTCTCTAATGAATTGGCCAGCACACAAACCATTTCCGCATTTAGCACTTTACTCATTTCATGTGTCGTGTCTGTTAATTAATGAAGCGAGCTCAATGTATGTATAGGTACCTGCTTCTAGCACTGCACTGAGACTCAATAACCATTCGAAACCATTCGAACAGGACCTAAAATGGATGACTCAACCTGAATCGCAATCATTGCCTAATTGATTAGTTTAGAGTGACAATCGTAAATACGTAAAGATATAACGTAAAAGGCCAACACATAAATAGCAATACTACACGTCAATGACGAAAGAAGAAAACTATTTGGCTATTTTTATCAATCTGTCGATTGATTTATTGTACCATTTATTGTACATTGGGTTCATTGGTATTTGAGTGTGCGGTCGATCTGTTGATATGTCATGAACAGTAGAATCGAGCATAGTGCCGAATTGCACTGACAATTGTAACATTGCACCGACTGTTACATGCACAATCAATTAGACCACTCTTTGTCCATTCGGTGGTTGCATCATTGCATCACCAAACCCGTTTTGGGTAATATGTTTTGGTCTTTGTATATTTAATCTGGCGTGCATTGCTTCATCAACACGATATTGTGCTTTAAACTTCCGTTCTGATGCAAAAGGGGAATTCATCATCGATAAAAGAACAAACATATGATTGATTAAACTTGGTAAATGGATAAAACAGTTTAGAGTTTGTTTTTATTTTGGCCGCAAGTTTGATTCGAACATTGCTGCATTACTCTCTTATAATATATTGATAAGGACAAATGCTACATTGTAACATTTGAATCGAACGCTCAATTTGTTTGTGTTAAGTGTTGATAGATGCGTCGATGGAATATTATCAATTGTACTCGATTGAGTGACGATAAAAGATGGTGTGATTTGTGGGTGGGCGTGTGTGTGCTTGTGTATGTGTGCCATGTGTCACCACAAATTAGACTCCACATTACAAGTCCAGATTCTCGTGGATTGTATCATTGAACATATGCTTTCGAGCAAGTACTCATACTTGCACTCACTCACTCAGTACAACAAAATTTACTATTGCTCTCACACAAAGCACATTGCAAGCAACTTGTTTGTTGATTATAATACTAGAGTGTCACATCATCGAGAGCGCACTTGGCGGGCAATGTTGATCCGTTCATGACCGTGCTGATGAACACTTGCAGGCACTGAGAGGTGTAGTGAGGTAGTGTTTAAAAAGGCACAGAAAGGCAGTGATAATGCCGCACAGATTTATGATCACAAATACCACAAGAATGCCACTCAAATGCAAATACTGTGCAGTGAGTAATCGTAATTAGACAATTAAAACATTTGATTTACTTTGAAGTGACGACCACCGCTGCATAGATTACGCTCTAAGAGATGCTCGTCGCGAGTGCGAACCATGGACAGTCGTCCAAGTCCAACAGCATTAGTGCACCCACATTTGGACTATGCTCGTCACCGACAAATGTCAAATGGAATCTCACTGCAGCATACTTTGCGCTATTTACACAAGCCACAAAGCTAAAGAATGCCATTTTGTGTCTGTGCTTGAGTTTGACTGTTTGAGTGCTTGACAAGGTTAATAATGACAAAATGTATACAGGTGAAAAATCCTTCAGCTGAGTTTGTTAGATTCAAATATTTTAATTATTACACTGTTTCCATTCAATCATACCCAAGCAAAAGGAAATTTCAAGTTTACATTCCTCGAAGTCGTACCACCAATCGTTCGATTAGAAATATTTTTCAATTAGCCCTTGGCTCGTGCCAGTTTGCAACACAGTCATTTTATGATCCTTTACGTGTTTCGCTTGTATGCAAATGTCACAATGTACGCACATGTAAACATTGTAAATCACCTCATTGAGCTCACGTTTCTTGTGCGTTTTGCTGACCTCAACGGAAAGGATTATTGATAACAATGCAATACAATACAACTGTTAATTGGCATTTGCGAGATAGTTGTATTTTTAGAAGTTTCAAAGTTTTGTCAAAGCTGAAAATATATAAACGAAAGTTACGAAACTCATAAGTAACGCCATCTTGTGCAAATGTAATAAAGTTTTATTTTTAATATTATTCGCTCTAATATAACTTTGATGGCATTAATGCGGATGATACATAAGGATGCACTCGTTATATGCTTCAAATATTTACGCACCAAATCGGCGCGGTTTTATTGTGTACTCAACATGACCACCAGCCACTACAAAAGTCCAAATATTTATGTAAAATTAATTGAGCAATTTAATATAGAAATGAATGACAATGGCACCGATGACATAACTAGTGACACATACCACCGCGTGTGGAGTCATTCACTTTTATTGCCTTTTATTGTCACTCAAAGATCGCAACACGGTCGTTTTAGTAACACATCACTTAGCGATTGCTCTGTTTTGTCTTGTTAGTCAATTAGTTAGATTTGTTAGTGCAGAGTGCGCCTGAAACCAGTTTGGTTAAGTTTGCTCATGATCATACAAAAACGATTTCATTTGAGTTAAGACTTTACACTGACGCTGTCTTAGGATCCTGGTCACTTGGATACTTGTGCCTGATAGTAGTGCAAAGCATGAGATGTCTAGCTAAAGGTTGTTGTTATGTAATGCTTCTACGGAGTATAATTGAGTTTTATTCGACCAGTGTCGTAAAACATTGCACTGCACTTGATTCAACAAAAGACTAGCTATGACTAAGACGCTCACTTCATTAAACATGAGCACAGTGCTTTTGATCTACTTTTGATCTGGTCAAACGTTAATTCAATTGCGTCCAATTGCGTCCACCAGATAATACAACAAATGTCCAACCATAATCAAGCCCCAAAACCCAAAAGGCCAAACAAAAGGAATGCAATCACAGTGCAACGAAGGCAATTGGCAGCCAATTAGGAGTCAAGAATTGACTGTTCCGGTTTGAAGTGCAAATTGTTTCTTAATGAAGCCGGAATTTTTCGATTATTTGCAGCTTGGAAAGAGTGTCGAGATACTCAAGTGGAGCTGTAAACAATTGCCGCACAAATTAGTGACTCACTGTGAGGCCACAAATTGTGTGACTCCATTGAGGAAGCACACTTGCGAAAGGAGTAAATATTTGGACGCTAATTGAATTGCTCTCTTTGGTGGCGTCTTGTGCACCACAACTCTACTGCACCATTCAATTTGGCTCATACGCATTCCGAGTTGTATTCTTGTTTGGCTTGATTCAATCAAGCTACAACCCTTCCGTGTGACAATCGAATTTGGTCAATCGAATTCGGTGCTTGATGACCAACCGAAACCACAATTGGTGATGCTGTCTTCCTGTACCAAATCACTGCACAGTAATTAAGCGTTACATAAGTGCTCAATAAGAAATATGCAATCTACTTGAAGGATGAATGAGATGCATTAAAAAACTGTGCCGCTCTGGAGAGTAAGAAAACCAAAGTGTCATAGAACTGTTCTGGTACTGCAACAAAGAAACCAAAGTCAATTGAAAACGTATGACTTACTTGCAAGGGTTTATTTATTGGCCAATTGGCATGATTACTGCCATTGGTCACAAATCTTACTTGTGACCCCTAGTCACTAATCGTTAATTGGCCAACAATTATTCCAACCATAGTATTCTGTATTGTCCAAGTAGGGTCAACACAATAACCAAACACACTTTAGATTAATATTTTTTAAAATAAAATTTATATTTATTGAAATTTAAACTCAAAAAAGTAAAATAAGAAAGAAAGAAAATGCACACAGTAAATGTCGATTGATGGTTTAGTGGTTGTATAGAGTGGATGAATTGATGAATTGGTGCTTGATGACTGAGTAGTGCACTAGTGATGAGTGATGATTGACTATTGGCTTGTTCAATGAGGGATGAGGGTGATCAGTTGGAAATGTTACAAAATGGATCGATGCAAGTTCAGGTAGATACACTTAAGGTCTAGTTGTACAGAATCATTCGAGATGAGTATCTGTGGGTG
Source organism: Rhizoglyphus robini (assembly GCA_023373905.1). Lineage (NCBI taxonomy): Eukaryota > Metazoa > Arthropoda > Arachnida > Sarcoptiformes > Acaridae > Rhizoglyphus > Rhizoglyphus robini. The sequence continues at coordinate 1,473,337 of JAKIJQ010000001.1, read as the reverse complement.
TATTGCAATAGCACTCGACGACTCCAGTACAGGTTTAGTGGCATACCACAATACGAAACGATCGCAATAAATTGTATACAAACAAATAACTACAGTTTAACAAGATAATAAGAGAGAGGAATACTTTCGAAGGAATATTTCGATCATCATTGTTTGATGGATTGCACCTTGGTTCGTTGATCGCGCTCCGGTCAACATTCATTGCAATTGCTTCAAGTGGATTCCTCATTCGCCACAAAGAATCCTATTGCTCAAATCTGACTCAATAGTATGTTTCACAGTGCTTCCCAACACTTGAGGCAACTAACTGATAATAATAATAAGAAGTAAATCTTTGAGAATTGGGATAACAATCAAACACATAATGCATTCGATTTGATCTGGGTAAATGAACATCAGATGAGTAGATAGGTTTGTGTATGTATGTATGAATAGATAAAACTCTGTTCAAAAATAATAACAGGGTCGTTCGATAAAATGTACGAAAAGTAAAACAGCGATTATATTGTGGTGTGTCCATTGAGTGGAGAAATGGTCAATGCAATGACCAAACGAAACATGGCGAATGATCAAACACAAAACATATAACAAAATAAGGTTCTCGGTAAGGTCCCTCGGTTAGAGTGGCTTTGATTGGTGTGCAGCAGAAATGGCATATTTACACAATGTGTCTATGTGTGTGGGTGTGTGCGTCTTGAGAGAACAAAACATTTCACTGGAAAGTGGAGCTCGCAGCTCTAGGCTTATCTAACTAGTAGGTGCAAGTGAAACGGCATAATGAACATGTACAAAACATATGCTCGATGACATTTGGTTAGGTTGAGATTCGCTTGTTGGAATTGGCTCAATCGTAAATGTGGTTACTGTTGTGTGCGTGCATGGATGAGTGAATTTGGAATTGAGATGCAAAGGTGAGATCTCACAATGTGTTCAGTGGTCAAGAGAAGAGGTGAATCAGGCCGTGGTGCGAAGTCATTCAGTGAACCTGGAGCATGCCTTCTTCCACTTGCACTGAGTGCACCACATCTCACGATTGTCCATTCCGTAGACCTTTCGGCACTTGCGGCTCTCTCCCCGTGGTTTGCGTCCACTGCTGGTTGGCTTGAGACCAGTTGCCGCGCCATTCGATTGAGCAGTAACGGCGGCGAAAGCGGCGGCAAATTGACTACAGCTTAAGTGGTGGTTCATGTGGTCACCGCTGGATGGCGCCAACAGGCCTGCGGAGGTAATAAACGGATGACCGGCAAGTGCAGCCGGATTGAGTGGTCCCCCATTGGTTGGCATGAGCGACATTGCACAGATCAATTGCTGTTGTTGCTGCTGCAGTTGTTGCTGAAGCTTCTTCTTCTTGTTGGTCGATCCAGGAGGACGACCTCGACGACGTGGAACGGTGGGAATGCCGTTGGTGTTCATTTGAGCTGGCTTGCTGTTTGAGTTCGAGTTGACTGGTGCCGTCAGGGGCATAGGCAGAATGGTCCCTCCTGATGGGCTGCTGCTGTTCACCGTGGCCAAGATAGGCTTGATCTCAGGCAGACTGGTGCTGGTGATCACCGACTTGGTCGGCATCTGCAGATCGAGAGGTAATGCCGTCGGTAATGTTGGGAGGGGTGGCAGAGGTGGCAGAGAAGAGAGACTGGACAAGGTTGAGTTGATGCTACTGGAAATGACTTGACTCGAGTTCTTCTTGTAGCCATATTTGATCACATTTGACTTGTTCAACACAACCACTGACCCGTCACCGTAGTGATGATTGCTCGAGGGAGGGTCGTGACTGAGCAAATGGTTCACCGAGTGGGTCACCAGGCTAGGGTCTGGTTGACTGGACGGCATCTGACACAGCAAATGACTCGTTGTTTTAGACTCGTTGCCTGACAAGCAAGAACCCTTCATGCCCACACTGCTCATCATTTCATCCAGGTGAGACCACGACTTGGTGGACGAAGTGGGCGATGAGGAGAAATACGCTGAAGAGGCAGACGAGGCAGATGAATGGGATGAGTGCGACGACAACGAAGATGGAGAAGTAGAGGCTCCGTTCAGACTGAACTGGAATAGCTTCTGCTGAATCAATGATGCTGCCGATGCGGTCAGATCAGTCAGTGGTCGGTGGTGGGTGTGTGTATGAGGGTATATGGTACTAAAAGAACCTGACAGGAGCGAGGAGTGTGACGAGACCGGAGAGATTGGAGTCACAATCGAGGGAGTGCTCACTGAGCCGGAAATTGCGGAAACCAAAAGTAAAGGCGAGGTAAATGGAGAAGTGATTGGGTATGATTTTGACTGTTCGGTACTGTTCCGGGCCATCAAAGGTGACTCCAACAAGGTGGCGGGCACTTGCTTAGACCGAGGCGATAGGTCTATTGGCAAATCACTCTCCATGTCCACCATTTTGGAGCTGAGAACAGAGTTGGTTGCCGCAGTAGAGCAAATGACAGGCGAACCACCGATTAATCGGTAATGACTACTGGTGGCGATTACCGGACTGGGACGATGAACAATTGAGGAAGAAATAGGCAAAGAAGTCACCACCGAGGTTTCCATCGGGGTGGGTGTGACTACTTGGATAGAAGACAATGGTGCGACTTGAGATTCAACTGTGGTTGGTGGGGGTGTGAGTGATCCCGCCGGAGACAGAGGAGAAATTGCTGAGGACACTGCCGAAGACGAGGAAACTGAGCACGATGGGGAAGTTGACTTGTTTGAGCCGAACGCTGAGTGGTCAGGCAAGGAACTGCTCGTGGAAGAATCGATTTCGATTTCAGTGTAGTAGAATTCTTCTTCGCGGTCACTGTCCTCGTTGTCGACTTGATCCGATTCGGAACGACTGATGATGAGAGTAAGGATGGTGTCACCAAGTAGCAGTACGGGATTCGGTGGATTTGGTTGTGGTTGTGGTGGTATGCGAAAGAGGATTGGCGAATGCAAGAAAGAAGCAGAGTGGGAACAGGCGAGGAGAGAGCAAAAAGAAAAAAGATAAATTAATTAAAATGTCCATAAGCGATATTTTGGGTGAGGGCAAGAATGGAGGCGGGCAGGACACCAAATATGTTTGTTGATGTTAACTGTGCAATGCAAAGTGTGCATGCAAATTATGGATTGACAAGAAGTCGCTAAACGCAAGAAGTAGTGGTCTGTCGTCACAGTGATGGACCAAGCACACCGAAACGCCAGTAAACAGCGCCATTCGGAAGTATCACACCAGTGCGAAGCTGTATTTGACAGTTTTGAGCAGTCCAACCGAAAAGGTCCTAAAGCCTCAAGATTAACGCTCACTCACCCAGCGGAGTAAATCACTCGCATCAACCCAACGGTGAGCAGAGTGGCACATTGATCAAACTGAGACACATCACAGCCAACAGACCAGAGAGAATATGCAAAATAGCCAAAGGTGGCAAAGGGATAAACAATTTATATGATTTTGGACTGAGCGAAGAGGAAAAGAGGTATTGGCCAGAACCAGGGAGACAACATTGAAGCACTCAACTGGCGGCCTGTCACTCGAGCCAAAGACAATGTTCGCTCAAACCTTATCACACAGAATGTATTTCACTGATATACAATCGCCAATCAGTACAAAGTGGTGAGCAATCTGGCCAGCAAAGTCACCATCACTCGCACCGACCAACACCGACCGACACTTTATGCAACGCAACAAATGAATAGGAAATTATATGTCGCCAATCCGGTCACACATCAAAAAGTGATCACAATTCGGGATGAAATTTAATGAAACATCACACACTTCCTCACTGACTGATAAGGTGACAAGCAACACCAAACACACCAAAGAACTGCATGACACTTGCAGACATGTTTGCAGACAGAATATGTCCAACTGCATTCGACAGATGTTCTGACAAACAGATTCACTGGACAAATCTAATTAGTTTGCAACTTTCCTAATTAATCCACCAAAATAAAAGTACAACACAAACAACACTAGGTCAAAGTGTTCGCTTCAATACATCAAATCCACATAAATTCAGCATCAATTCTACAACTAATCGCACAACTTTTCAATTAATAATTCTCTTGCATTATGCAAATATAATTTAGCATTATCGTAATTAATATTAATTGAATTAATTGGACAAAGTTGGCTTTGATTTGACAAACAAACAGCAGAACAGTGTTTACACAATTGTGCAAAACTAGCAGAATTCATTTTTAGGAAATGAATTGTGTCGAAATACTGTTGGATTGTCGCCAAAAGCGTCAAACAGTGCATAACTAACGTCAATTGATCATGGAACAATTAAATAATAATAACTATCGAACAAATAATCGTTCTTAATAGCATATAATCGGATTCATTTTCGAAACTTTCCAAAATTGAACATATTAAGACAACTAAAAAAGTTAATGACTTTTAATTGGCAAAATGTCGTCATTATTTGTCGTTATTTCACAAATTCATAATTTTGAAAGGCTTCCAATTATATTCGTCTTAAAGTATTACCAATTGATTCAAGTACGAATTGGTGGACAAACGACGGCACCTCACATCCAAACCTTTCGTTTGCGGGCCCACAAACAAAGTGAAAATGCACTTGCAACATGGATTAAAGATTGTGGCAACATTGTTGCAAACTTGTCAACGGTGCAACACAGGTTTGCACTGCTCCATTGGTTCATGTCCTCAGGCATAACACCACCCATACCAATGTTTCAACCTGTTTTGCTCTCTTCCAAATGATAATGTAATTAATTTTTTTGTGGATTCTAAATTTAAAATTCCTTTTGTCTACACTTTGCTGACAAAGACTAATTTAAAAATTTAGGTTTAAGCAGAAAAAAAATTTAATAATCCTCTTCGAGACAAAGCGAAACATCCACAAACAAAAGATAAATTGAATTATAAATTAATAATTAGCTCGTTCGTGTAATGCCAACACAGACCAAATTGCACAACCAACAATGTCAAACCATATTATTAAACTATTTTAAATTGTCCAATCCAAACATTTGAGTTTTTGCACCTAAGGGCAATGCTAAACTGTCACAATTTGTTACGTTTGTTGGCTAATGCTGCAAAGCCTTAACACAATGAACAATCAATTGAAACAACAAGACCTAATTCGCTAAAATTATCAATTTGTACTTGAAATTGTATTAGCAATTGTAAATTGGCGCATTATGTTTTTAATTTAAGTATAAAAAATTGTTTTGTGATAAAGTAATTTAATAATTTATAAAATACTATTGGATTAAAATATCGGGACAGAATTCTGAAGAAAATTGTATTTGGAAGTTTATTGAATTTAGATTCATGAAATGCGATGTCAACGAAACAAATTGTCCAATTATTGTGGCGTTATCTTTGTGAGAGTTTACTTTAAATCCTTACTTCCAGTGCAAAGTGTCCAGCATGGGAGCATTGCAAGAGAGTCAACTAAACTAAACGATCAGTATCGACGCGTGTAAATGTTTTTGCCAAACACAATTCAAAGCAAAGTTTAGTGAATTGTGCGTGAGTTTGCTTGTCGGTGGAGAAGACAAAGACGAATCGGGTCTCGACTTTGGTCATTCTCACTGGACATTGGCACTCATCCCAGTTGGCTTGCTGCTTTTGTGATCAATCAATGTGGAGACAGGCGAAACAAACAAGTGCCAGTTAAGTAGTGCGGGCCAAAGGAGCACAAGAGGACGAATCAAGAAGACAAACTTGCCAAATCAAAAGCAGACACCTCGCCGAACTCAAAGCCGAAAGCGATAATCGAGATTGTGCTGTTGTTGTTGTTGTTGTTGTTGTTGTGTTTTGTTGGATCGATCAGTGTGCTTTGATTCGGCGCCCACACATAATGCCCGGTGAGATATATCGCTAATAGATCACCAGTGGCCAAATATGGCCAGAAGAAGCAGTGACAAAGTGAATCTAAACCGATAATGACCGAACAGACCGGGAGCCTGTTAAACTAACACAAGTCAAGACTATATTTTGGCGGTGTCCGGTCGACTAGGTGCCCCAGCGTGTGACCAAACATGGTCTGTATATGCAGTAAACTACCTTGAGGGAGCAATCCCTCAATCATTGCCTCAATCGATCAATCAGCCTAATCGTGTTGCAGTAGTGCACCAGATTGATCGAGCTCTCCCGTACTAACTAACTAACTTAATAAGTGCGCCAATGGACACTAAATATCCGGTAGAGCACTAGCTATGATTATATGACTATATCTATGGCACCAACACTGTGCGATTGAAAGACAACACAAGGAGACAAAGCCCAATGGCTGAAAGCAATCCGGACAGGACATAACTGGACTAAATTAAGTTAAACAATGTGGAAATACTGAACAGGGTGCAAGAGATGGCTCGACTGTGCTAATGAGTCTCAAGGTGATGCTTAGTGTTGCAAAGTAGCGAACCGAACACAAACAAGCAAGCAATCGAGCCAAATCCTGCCAAACAGATCCATTACCACTAAACTGCAATAATTGCACACACACCACCACACACTCACTCTGACAAACATGTTCCAACTGGACCACTTATGGAGTAGTGCAAACACATACAGGCTGCATCTATCCGATTGTAAATTTCAAATATTTCAACAACTGCCCCACACGGCAACAAAAATGCCTCAATAAATTGTCCTGATGGAGCCAAACCAAAAAAAGCAAACTATACAGAGTGTGTCGATAAAACAACAAATGAACGATCTCAAGTTATTGTTTCGTGCCAACAGAAGGCAACTGAAAAAAGATATTGGAAAATTATGAGATTATACAACATTAGACCAATCGAATTGTATTGCAGGCTATTAAACTGGAGAGTGTCTGCTTGCCTGGCCGAGATTTATTGCAAGCCAAGCCAGGAGACTGAGGGCGCGTAGACAGTTTTAATGGACCTTGCCTGAGTACCGCACTAGAGACACTCTATCTGGATGGACCTTAATGGCCTCGCCGTACATATGGACACATTGCGGACCACCTCTGTGTCAATTCAATTTCAATTATTATACAATGTTGCAGTGCGGTGCAATACGAGCTATAGCTGGGGACTTACGTTAACCCATTACGGACATTTACTGCAGCCAACAGACTGCAGCATAATATCATAAAACTAATTTCTGCAAATAGCCCAAATTTGGTGCTTTTGTGCCATTTAGACAATTGTACAATTTTCCCATGGAGACCTTGTGTGCATGGACAGGCATTCCACTAACGCCATTAGCAATATCGAGTTGGCTAATCCTACTATAGCAACACTGCTCCTGCATTTGTGTTCAAACAGATAATTCGATGTAATTGGCAGAATAAACTTTGCTTCGTCCTCGCTTGTTAGCAGAATTGTTTTCTACTTTAAATTTATATACACAAAAACAATCCCGATAGAGTTTCGCAAGCTCCACAAGTCCAATCGAGCGTACCCTTTAAAATTTGTAACTCAAACTCAAACAAAATAATTTTCATGATTTGCAGAGTTGAACTGTTAACTGAAAGCATTAATGAATTAATTAAGGCATGAACAATTAAGATTATTGAATCGCACCAAGAAAAGGAGTTAACGAATATTCTTGGGATTACTTGTCTATGGAGAATATTGAGACTTGCATTTCCCAGGCGGGGTTCTTTCCACTGGGGTTTAAGTGCAAAACGCTAAATCAACCATGAGAGTCAGGAATCGTCAAAAAAATGAAGCCAATCATTACGCATTAATTAGAGCAACTAACGAAATAAGCACACAATTTGAAAGCAAAAACTGAAAGCACCAAAGCGTTGCGCCAATAATATCGCTTCAATGAGCCATTCGATTATAATTATAAATTCACATTCAATTGAGCACACATTGTGTAATGTATGATGTTTTGTCATTTTTAGATTTAACAAATCTAGTTTACTTAGTACACTTTCCGAACACATTAGCAATTCGCGAGTGGCGACTTATTTCGCAATTGTGCACTTCTCTTGGTCTGTTCAAACAAGCCATTCAGTGATTATATTTAACCAACGTGCAAAACTTGCTACTCAACAACAACAAAAACAACAATTAAAATAGGATTAATTGAAGCAGACTGCAGTTGGAAAAGCAAACAGGACTACTCGTGCTAATTCAAGTGCAATCATAGTTGTACTCATTATTGCTTTAATTATTCACAATTAATGTATTTGTTGGGGATTTAAGGAAATGTGAAGATTTTCCAGCTGATCCATCGATCACACTTACCCAAGATGCTGCGCGCGGACATGATGTTCGATGATTCGTTGTTGCATACAGCGGAAGTGACACTGAGGCCATGTGCACTGGTAGAGGACTCTCCGCAATGTATGCACGGCAGCATTACCCTGTGGAGAGCAAAGAAAGCAATTAATTTAAAATGGTTCAATTCAACACAAATGCTATACACTACAATGCCTAGTGGGCACAGTAGCTTTGTAGTGTTCACAAGAATATTATAGTTTGATTTACTTGTGTTTGTGTGCATTCATTTTTAATTCCTAAACAAACGGACAATCTATTGGCAGCGAGTGTAACACTGTGAGAGGGACAAACAACAACAGTGTTGATTTGCATACGAGTTGCAATAGACCAGTAAGGCCAGTGAATGTTTGCCAGAGCGAGTCGGTTAGTGTTCAACCCGGATTATTAATAATTCATCGATAGAGTTCAGATAAATCATCACACTAATGAACGAGCACTACAGCAACCACACTGGCACCAATCAAGTTCATGCAAATTAGCACACGAACGCCCAAATTCGTACCTGTGCACGAATGTACAAACAAATGACCGAGAGAAATCATGTTTCAAATAATTAAAAATTCCAAAATGTTCCAACAACAAGCAAACAAGAGGCCAACAAGCGGCACTCAACGTCAATTAGGTGACAATAGTAATTAAACAAGTTCTCTGCCTCCTTCTCCTATTTTGGTTTGACTTCACTCTCAAAAAGTCCCAAAACAGACCCAAACGTACCCGATCAATCATTGGCCAGGCTGACACTGATCTATGAGCGTCGTTTATATTAATTGGAACTAACAAGTCTACTTCAAACAAAACAACGAGCTTGTCCCCGCGCGGGACATACTTGAACACTTTAATTGGCCACGTTAAAACACAAATTACACACATGGAGACAGCTATTCGAGACTGGCACAACCTCAAATGGACAAATGGTTAGGTAAACTATTCTCATATTGATTGGCACTGCAAACTGTATACTTTTGGATTGAAATTCAAAGTTGAAGTGACACTTTGGTTGAAGCAAACATTCAACTCCCTAACTTGAAGTTACACACCTGCAGGACTCGAATCAGTCTGTTCCAATTTGCAGTCATAAATGGGTGTATCCAATTTAGCAATTAAAATAACTCAGTAGTATATGTAATGAATATATTCAAATGGTAAGTGGAATTTTTAAGGAGAATTACTCTAATTGTGTGTATATGCGAGCAAAGTGAACTAGCGAGAGTATTGCCAATGCTGGCCAATTACTAACGGTTTGAAAGCAATAAAAAGTTGTCCACTAATTATAACCTATGGCAGGCAGCAAGCTCATCATCATTTGGTGGCACAAAACTGTGAGATATTATCATTACCATTATCGCCATTAACCCGAGCATTGCCACAAGCACCACAGAACAATTCGAACAATAAATGGCTAATTAATTAAAAGCAATCGTCGTTATTGAGATTATTATTAGATAATAAAATGAAATACAGTTGGCCCAGACGAGGACGAGCAACAATGGAAACGATCGAAACACTAAATGCATAAGCAAAATGAAGAACCAAAATTGATATTAATTGGAGTCGGATTTGTGCTGGGTGGTCGGAGTGGCAGTCAAAGGCACCACCACCAATGCCGGTGGACAAAGTCATCGTTGTCGGCTTGGTGGTGGTGCAGGCCTGCTTCTAAATTGGCTTATTGCGTGTGTAGAGCACATATTTCGAGCGTACCATCGATGGTCCAAGCCGGCTATTTTTTAACCAAACCAACAGAAGAGCAGGAAATAATCGCAGTGGTGGTGCAATGCAATGGACTCAATGTGTGGGGTATTTGTGCAATAGCCTGCAAATTGGTGCTCGCTCCAAAATGATGGCGCAATTAACGATAGATTGCCAGGACCAAGACTTATGCCACAAGCACGGCCACCGCCGATAACCGACCAGCTCGCAATCATCATCACCGCTCCTATAGGTGTTTGTGCTGGTGCTGACCGACAAATTACACAAAGTTCGAAATGACCAAGAAGCGACAAAGGTAGAACTTGCAATGACAAGAAGAAGAGCAGCAAAAACAAATGATGGCTAATTAGCAGTGGAGAAACGATTGGTGCCAGATTGGAAATAGTCACGAATGCACTGACATCGGTCAAAACCAGACCGACAACACTCACACACACACAAACAGACCGGACACCTGGCTGAAAGGCGGTCAGTTATGTGTGCCACCTTTTACTGCCGGGCGGGAGAACATTCTAGTGAAGAATTAGTGCCACTTTCAACACATTCATTTGAACATTCTCACACACTTGAGCACATTGCAAATATAACACACACCAATTGCACTAAGTGAAACACTAAGAAGTACAAGAAAACATACAAGTGACAGTAATGGACAAACTGAAACAATTCTCCAGACTGAGCAATGTTCATCGGCAAATAAGCCAATCTGATCAAAGCATCATTTCAAACACAATTTCTCAAATATGATTACAGTGTGGTCTAAAGAAAGTATTCCTTTAATACCACAGTCAATTTATTATTCAACTCATATGCAGGCACAATCGTCAACTATTGCTTTATTTGAACTTGAATTCATGACTTGTTTTTTGTTTCAATTTGTCTTTCTCAAACACAATAAAACAACAACAAAACTAACCCTTTTCTTAAAATTCTAGATCTATCACATAACGGCAAAAATCTAAAAATCTAATAGTGCACGCTTGGCAAGTTAAATTGGCCATCATTGCTCAACACTTGGCACTGATCGAACACAATTAAGTGTTTTTGTTGCGTTTCGCTTTTATTAGTCTCGAGAATATATAAATTAAAATATAAATTAATAAAGTGCAACTCCATGATCAACACAATCAAACATTTCCCAACAGATTCATTGCACCGACAAGAAGACGAGTTGGGAAATGGCCCTTTCGGACAATGTCGAGGAGCAACTTGGGTGACGACGATGTTCACCAACACGGCAACCGAACACCACAGTACACCTCGGCATATCATCGCACGGCCTCACTTGGCCCAATGATCGCTCAATGAGCCAAAGCACACTTCCTGGCTCCGATCAAGTTGCAATCGAAGTTTGCCTGTAAATGATTGCACATGATATACTTAAATACTTTTAAAATTATTAAAATGCACTCTTTTTATGTTGGCCATTGCCGTACGGCTGCAGCGATAATTGAAATATAATGCATGCATGGCAATAAATTAAAAATTATACACTCAAAACATTATCAAGTAAAGTGCTTTCGCAGAATGTATTCTCCTACTCGAGTGCAAAGTGCGAAAGTTGAGAGACAAAAAGGAACACTAAACTGAGCACTAAATAATAATTTATATCTGTCCTGGTGCATTATTGTCAAGTTGCAGTGTGCGGCAGTAGTATCAACTGACTGCTATTTACTATTGATGCGAGGCGACACAATTTAGAAAACACTTAAAAAACGATTAGATCCAAACCAAAGTACACCACCCCTCTGTCTTCCAATCGATCCATTCCATTTAGATATTTGATAAAATGTAAATTCTATAATTCCAAAAGGGTAATAAAGTTTGCAAATATTTCACGTTGATGCCAGTGGTTTGAAAGTTCCCCCCAATTGGTAATAACCATAAATTCGGGATAAACTTCGGCTCGATGAACATCACGTAGTTTTATGGCTTGAGTTTTGCCCCATTTGCTTTACTTACAATCATTTTGATTGTATTGTATTGATTTAATTCTATTCTATTCGAAGGTGCTCCAACCCAGGGAATCACAGACTCCTTCCACTTCCTTCGGTAGGACCACTTTAATGAGTCATTTTCATATGAATGGTCACTTCAATGATTCCTTCGGAAGGGTGAAGTCCTTGCGAAGGAGCTCTTAAAGGGTCCTTTTAGAAGGGTCACTTCTAAAGTAGTCCTTTAAGTGTCCCTTCATATGGGCCATTAAATGAATCTAAAAATTATCCTTTTTGGATCATTGAGTATTTTTTTAAATTAGTTAATCAGTTTGTGGTTTCTGGTTTTATCCCACCATTGGGGTCTCTGGTCTTAACCCACAATTGGGTTTTGTGGTTTTAACCCACCATTGGGTTGTTGAATCATATCCCACAATTTGGGTCTCTGGTTTTATCCAAGAATTTTACTGATTTTAAAAATAAATAATTCGATTAAGTGACACATCGATTGTCACAATCGATTTCATATTTGAATTTTGAATGAACTGCGCATGTGCATGATGACACCTCACTCAACGTATGCTGTCTGACCGGTGTGTGTGTGTGCGCGCGCTCTGTGCTTTGTGTTGTGAGCGTGTATGGCAGTTAGTAAACAGCGCGATTTGTCCGTTGTGTTACTGCTGCTGCCTGCCTGCCTGCATGCAGGACTTTGTGATATTTCGTCTAGTTTCTTCGTTTCAATTGATCTATTTCTGATTTAATTATTCTGATTCGTTATGTTGAGTGTGATTTGACATTGTGCCTGTGTCTACCGCTGTGGAATCACCACTACTGAAACAACAGGGAAATGTTATTTTGGCCTCCACGTTCCTTAACTTGAAACGTCTGAAGAACAACAAACATTTGCGTTTTATTTTCCGATGAACCAGTGAATTATTCCAACTTCCATTTAACCAGAAAATATTCAGCACTGCTAGACAACTTTACTCATATGTGGCAACCGCTGTTTAAGGTAAATATCCTGAATATATAATCTGTGTATTGTTTTAAATATTTCTAATCTAAATCTATTTATTTATTTAGAACTTTCTTGGTATAAAGTGGCATGCCAATCCATTTAATGTAGAAACCGCAACTGACGAAGCTGGGAAATCTGGAACGACATTTTTGAAATGTTTACAACATTGATACGACGAGGACCTGACCAGTGACCACTGTGGCGAATGATGGATGCCGGCACTGCAGACAATTTCTTTACCTGAAGATCTCAAGTTTATCCGACACGAACACCAGTGTGTATATGGATTCTCCCTCCTTTGTGGTCTACTGAAAGGCGCCCGAAGATCAAGAAAATGGCTGATAGCGCGTTTGGGGAAACTAGCCGAATAACAAAATAAGTTTTTTTCTAGTGAGACTGAATAATTTTTCATTTTGTATTATTTTGAGATTATTAAATTATTAAAGTGATTATTATTTGTATTTAAATCTCGAGGTTGAATGGAGGAAACGGAAAAAGGTGCCTAGCTAAGGACCCATTTGAGTGCCCTTAAAAACCACCCTCGAAGGTACACTTTAAGGACCTCCTTATAATGAGTCCTTCAAAACTGCTTCCAGGACTCCTTGTTTTTGACCCTTGAAGGCCCACTTCAAGGAGGCAAAATGGTTCAGTGGGAATTGATGAGCTTATCAATGAACAAATGAAATACTTTATAAATTAACGGCTTTAGTAGACCGCATTGTCCTAAACAGATTCAACCGGAGCACTTTGTGATTAACCCAGCTGAATATGTAGAATATTTTGTCCAATTGGCGCTCCAAACCGAATATCCATTCCAGTGTAGCACACCCCTACTTTAGGTTGCTAAAGCGTTCAATGTATAATTCACAGGAAATTCGCAATAATTTTGAATTTTATAATTTGAAAGCGAATCTACCAATTTAGTGTAAACGAGGCATTTGGCGTAGTGGCAAGTGGATTGAACAACATTACGGCTGTGAATGCCTCCCACTCGGAATAAACGAGCACGCATTAATGTGGATGTGTTCGATTGGAATGAGTCTCCTCGTACAAGTTACCAATCAACTCGTTAGTAAATGAGCCCTTCATTGAGTCAACTGAGTACATTTCGAGTAGTTAGCACTCATCTCTGTTTGCACAACTCCTGGGCCTCTCATCAGTACTAATTTACATTTTATAAATTGTTTTAAATGAAACAACAACAAAAGAACCTCTCACTCTAGAGGATGTACTTGAGAGTAGAACAGTCTGCGATATGAGCTGTATTACTGAGTAATGCAATTAACCAGTTGCCAGATGTTCATAAAAGCATTTACATTTGCATCTGTCGAAACTCTTCCACAGGCCAATTGATACTCTGCATGTATACATATTATAATAAGTAAGTCAAAGAAAGCATCAATTGGGCGTATCAAGAAAGCATTTTCCATGCACCTATCCACAAGTTCATTGTCTCATTCTCGGATCGAGTTTCAAACAATTTCACATAAAACAGTTGACCTGTGAGAAGTAGCCTCTTGCCAGATTGATTGAACAAGACAAAACATTGCATCACCTGCTTGTTGGTCCAATGAATTATTCTCTGGAATGAATTGATGAATTTTTCGCAAAACTTGCTTGTGCAGCTGTATCAATTAATTGATTAATTATTTGATTAATTAATCATAATAAATCCAGACTTGTGTCTCTATTTGATCATGCAAATATTCAGAGCTGCTTGTGGATGGTTTGTTTGTAGTGCACTCTATTTACATGACCAATTAATGGCCAAATCAATTCCCAATGTATTTGTCCGAGTGTGCTAGACTTTTGCTTTTTGATTCGTTCGCTGTTTGTGTGTTTGTCTAGTTTGCGCAATTTGGGTTTAGTTTGATAAAGTTATTAGTCGAGAGCAGTGTCTATGTGCGTATGTGTGTGTGGTGTAGTGTTCGGTGCAAATTGAATTGTCCAATTGAGTGACTTGACTGATTGGATGCGGGCAGTGCTCTACTGGCACTAGTGGCACTACTGCACTCACTACTCCCCATTGGCTATTTGCCAAGAGTTGATAGTTTTAATTTGTTTTGTTAATTTGTTACAATCTCTTCTGTCCACTCGACAGTGCACTGTCCACTGCATTGTGTATTGTGCATTGTACAGTGTACTTCCTTCTCCTCCTCTTGATTTAATTTGCCCATTTATAACATCTCGCTTGTATTCGTCTGCTCACACTTGCTCAGCACTGCAATAGTGTTTCATTCAAATGGCCAGCAGTATATCTTCGGTGACTGTCCCTCAGAGGACACTCATTACAGCAATTGAGTGAACAAACACAGTGGGTGGAGATGGCTGAGTGAATGGACAATGCCGACCAGGGTACTACTGATCGAGATCGATATTTGCATAATAAGCACAAAATGGAGGACAGATTGGAGTGCACTGTGCGCTGCACAGCCACCAGCAGAATTGAACCTAATTACTTTGATTGATTGCTTAATTGGCCACTGCGCTGGACTGAGCAAGCAGCAAATAGAGCACTTGTGCACACAGTTCCATTCGCCAGTCAATTGAGAATCATCATTACCGCACTAAGACAGACAAATGTTCACTTATCAGACTCGATCAAATGCAAATTGCCGGCCTTTACTCTTCCATTTGTGTGCTTCCATGCAAATTGGATCAATCGTTACACTTTACAAGTCATCACTATGTGGAATTTCAATTGAGAAGGAGTGGCAGTGAGCACTGTGCACTGTGCTCGGTGTCTATTTCAATAGATAAAACTGATACCGCTTGTGAGCATTCGCGTTAGTCCAGACACACCGCTAAATCACTCAATTCAACAAACCGAGTTCTAAACCAAAGCGTACTCTCCACCTGACATTTTATTTAATTTCTATATTCATTGGCATGACATCAACATACGATAATTTGCAAGTAGCATTAGCACTATTTGCACACCTCAACAAAACTGTCAAAAGTTTCCACCACTAAATTCCAGAATGATTGAAAATCAAACATTTAGCAAATTCAATAATTCTTCATTTGGGCAGACAATTTAAATTCAAGCAAACCACCAAATCGATCCACCAAGTCGTGCAGTAAACTTGCGTCAGTCACAAAGGTAGTGGAAAGTGCCGATCACCATCGAACAGACGAATGTACCATGGTATTAGGCGAGTATGGCCGCATCAGGCGAACACATCAAATCTATTAATAATAATTTGTTTGCTTTGTCACACATCAAACACAGCAGCAAACAGTCCAAATCACAAACACAACACAAGCCTGCAACAATTCAATTTAACATTTCGCTGTATCACCTAGTAATGCTTACCATAACGTACCGACACGTCTCGTTTCATACAAAGTTATATCATTGCGGAATTATGAAAAAGTTCGACACTAAATTTGTTTCAAAAATATGTAAAAAGTGAATATAGAATATACATTTGCAAATGAATGTAACTTTGCAGGAATATGTTGTTTTGTAGTTGAAATAAAATTTGCTAATACTGTTGGCCAAATTGCAATTTAATAATTTGGTGTGAGAAAATGCCCTGTAGAAAGTCGAGAATTTGGCACGGTTGTTGGGTCCGTGCAGCATCCATTTTAGTACCAACACACACACCACACGCATTCACCTCTCGGAACGTGATTCCAATTTTGACATCTCAGTTATTGGCCTATCCCGCCGAATCGAGCGATCCATCCATTGATGTATTCGTACATGTATATGCAAAGCCCACTATTTCTAGCAGAAACATTTGCAAATATTTGACCAATGCCAAACCTGAACGTATAATTTATACGACACCCAACCAGTAGGTTCGATATATTTTGGCTGTAATTTGTATTCAAACCACAGTGACGACCTAAGGAAGCCGGCTTGGCCCACCAGACTAATCGTTTATTCAAATAGAGCAACCAACAATTGGCATTACTGCAGAATCACTCAAATCCGCAATATATCTCCTAGCCGACACTGTTCGATATTAGTGAAACATTATTTGTTAGCCGCATAATAAGAAATGTATATTTCTTGTGGCAAACAATAATCCAGCAAAATAGCATAAAATTGTGAAACGTTTTAACCAAACTCAAAATGATACATTCACCGACCGACCGTACGTATGCGGCAATAGTTGTGTGCTTGCCACTGGTGAGCTTTATTTATTGCTCCCTGTCATGAATCCAGTCCTGGTGGCTAACAAGAGAGGAGTTGAGCATTTTGCAATAATTCACCAATTCATAATTCTGGTCTGGGAATCTTGTGCCGCCACCGTGCAACCTATGCGTACGTGCTTTGCTCCAAATCGAGTCGTGTCCGGTCGTATTTGCACACAGTTGGATATGTCCAAAATGGACATGCAAATAGGGCCACACACCACACAGACATACACCAAAAATGCCGACAATCAAAATGTATCAAAACTATTTGCCTGCCTGGTCTGTGAATACATTTTGGTCTCAATTCGGCACATAAATCAAATGTCCACAAGCTATGCTAACCAGTAAGACAAATCAAATGTGCGCACAGCACACAATGCTTTGGACAAATTGAATTTATTAGCCCAAAAAGTAAAAAGATAATGTTTATACAACAACGACAAAATACATAGCCAGTCAGTGTCAGTTGCGTTGAACATTTCACAATGCACTCCAAAATGACCACTGGCTAAATTGGTCTAAGTAAATTATGCTACAGTTTAAATCAAATTTCAATCTCAAATAGACCCTCCAAATGGATCTAGTGAATGTGAAAATGGTCCAATGCAATCACAGATGTGCACATTAGATCATCATCGTGCCAGTAGGCAAACTAATGCATCTCCACCTATTGCACTTGTGATCTATAAATTGAATTTCGATAAACATTAAGGGCATGGATAGGTTTAGCCATGCACAGACACAGAAGGAGGAATTCGAGATAACTGAAATAAATAAATAAATACATTTAGGTCGTCATAAAGCAGCCTTATTGACCGTGACGCAAAATACAAAAATGTAAATCAAATTGTCTAAATTGGATTGCGCCAATATTAGGGACAGACATAATCTATGAGTTCAGTATATCACCTGATCAATGACTGAAGTGCATTGCTAAATTAAATGTTCACAATATTGTCTTTTGGCTCACAATGATCAGGAATGATGTAGGACAATCGAATTTGTAGATTTTATAAAAAAAATATTGATCAAAGATGCAAGTGTCTTACATCTTTTGGAAGCGAATCTCTTGAACACCCCCACCATTCTAGAATGCATGGTCATGTCCCGGTGATTATCCTGATCAGGACGATCGCCTTCTCCTTCCAGTAATGGTTGATGTAATTGGTTGGCATTCATTTGGCAAAATTTCTCTATTCTCTGTCTGACCGAATTGACAAGTCAATATGCCATTATGAGCAAACACACCAAAAATGGTAGCTCAAAGGCAATGCACTGGGAGGATGTATGGCATATTTGTTCTCCAACGCCCATCATCAAAGCATCCACACGAGCAAACCCCCATTTCCCAGTGAACCAGTTCCAGGAAAAGAGCACCAACATTGAGGAAGAATGGCAAGCAACCATAAATTTGCGAGCCATTAGATGCATGTTCCAAAGGAAGAGTGTTGCTGATTTATGTCAGTGTCCTCTCTCACTTAGTTGCCTCTTCTTCTCGCAGTGATGAACGAGTGCCAGTGGGAGACTCCCTCCTCCCTTCCAAATGCTTCATGACGCCCGCCGGTGGTGAGCAATGGCCTTGAGCCTTGATATGAAAAGGAGAAGAAGAATCCAGGAAGTGTGCAAAAGGAGGTTATGAGGAGGGAGTGTAACGCGGGAGTTGTGTTAGTGGGCCAATTTATCTGGCTTTGATCGTGGTCTTGTGACTTGTGCCAAATGGCACAGCTTAGAGGGTACGTAAGTGACAGGGATAGCACTGCACTGCACTACATCGGTCAGATGGACAAACGCGTGCAAGCAGAGGGGTGGTGGGTGGTGATGATGTCGTCGATTGCGATCGCACTCATAATCACTCGTCCCTTCTAAGTTTTTCCAGGAATTGTGGGTCATTTGTATGAGCGAAAGCACTGGTGATGAGGATGTGATGATGATGATGGTCGTTGCTCGTTGGCAGAAGACATCAATCCAACCGAGAACAACGATATGCCACACTAATGCCAGCAAGTCATTCACATTGCCGATGGATTCGTGGAAATTTATAATGAGATTTGTGCTACTGACTGGCGGCCATATAGACAAACGCCACGAGATGGTGACCAGTGATAGATTACGGATTGAAGTGAGACACTGAGCAAACCTTGCAAATGGATACAAGCACACTCAGTGGCACAGTGCAACACGCTTGTCCTGCAATGGTGCACCACCAATCAGCACATTAACGCAACACAAATGAGCAAAACAAATAGAGCACTCCACTCGACACAATCACTCACCACCGATCTATTATTAACAACACACGGAGCCACTTCGAATGTTCATTAAAAAGATACATCACAATCACTAGAGAGCATTACTTTGGCGCAACACTGATAAACCACTAACGAACTAACGAACGATGGCTCATTGGCAATAGCTCAGTGATAAGACCACTTGCATGTTCAGTGCAGAGCTTAAGCTTCCACCAAATGGCAGTCATTAAGCCGTGTGCAATGCCATGTGCAAATAATGCATTTTTCACACTTCTGGTCAACTCATTTGACACTGCACATTTATAACATACATTGGACACTTCTCGGTCATTCGCCCAACATTTTGCTGCTCACAATTTATTCCACACAAACAGACTCCATTCGGTTCATACCATTTTGTACTTTGTGGAATGAATTTAAATTCAAATTTTCTAGTAAACATTTATCATTTGAATCAAATCTATTTTGAATTGAACATTATTTATTGAAACAACCATTTTGCGAAACATTTTGTATCCCAATGGCCTTAGAAGGTTTCACGTACAACCCATATTTCGCAAAGCTCTCTGCAAATCAATACAAAACCCAACAAGTGCATTCGAAACATTGTAACGTTTGTTCCAAACAGTTTGCACTATGTGTTTGCTTGTTCAATTAAAGTCCAACTCCTACTAGCAACATTTCATATACAGAATATATGTCTCTGAATATAATTGAATCATTACGAATTTTAATTCAGCAAACAATTGGGAAATTAAATCACGAGATGGCAATAAATCATTGGTTGAAACAATTGGCCGGGGCACCCAAATCCAGGACTAGAGACAACAATCAGTGCACACATTGATGTTGCCGAGTAGAGCAGTGGACCTTTGCACTAGTCATTAATAATGTTGCATGCCGACTCGAGTTGAGTTTCAAATTCAAACGTCAAATGTGCTCATTCGTTGGGTGATTATTAAAGTTTAATTATTGAAAAAGTAAATTAATGATGGGCAAATACATTGATTTAATCGTATTGTGTTGGTACTGAAGACAATGCACTGCCGAGCAGAAACATCCTAATTGTTTCCTGTCGATGAGGGCACTAGGCACAAACAATCGACCATTTGTCAGAGAATGATGCGGACTATGCGTGCCAAGGGAGAATCAACCTTGCTCGGTTGACTGGCCAAACGAATATATTTGCAATTGTGCTTCTTTGCACCCATTACCGTCTGTTTGTGTGTGTGTGCCTGGATGCGATTTTTCACATCATCCAAATAGATACAACCCAATGAATGCATGAGGGCCAATTTCGATTTCACAATACATTCCAATTGAGTGAGACAACAATTGGGCCAAACCAAGCAATTCCCACCTAGAGGTTAATGTCTTGAATATATTCACAACATGTTTCCCTTCCTGCCAGTCCCAAAATGTCCCAAGATGTGCAATTTCAACACAAATCAAAAGTCACAACTAAGCTAAACACAGTTGACACATTGATGGTAATTACCGAAACCGATTGATTTGACAACACACGTTCGTGTTTGGCAATCATTTTTCGTGCAAATCATATTTGGGTAAAATAATTTTAAATTCCCAAGCTTGATTCAGCCTAAATCAAATCAAGAAAAAATCATTTCGATTTATGAATGATTTAGCCATGTTTGCATGATCAAAGTACCTCAAAGATGGCATGTCGCCCAGTTGATTTTGAGCATTAATTTCAACCAATTTAATGACCGAAAGAATGAATAATAGTCAAAGCTAACCCTTTAGCTACTGTGAAAAGTGAAGCAATGTCAAGTGGTGCAATGATGCAAGGTGCATTCGTGGACATCACATGCAGCTCATCTGTCCTGACCGGTGAGCCAAGCACAATTCGCAATAATTAAAATGATTGATTAATCAAATTAATTAT
Organism: Rhizoglyphus robini; assembly: GCA_023373905.1. Lineage (NCBI taxonomy): Eukaryota > Metazoa > Arthropoda > Arachnida > Sarcoptiformes > Acaridae > Rhizoglyphus > Rhizoglyphus robini. The sequence goes on along the minus strand of JAKIJQ010000001.1, from coordinate 1,452,169 downwards.
TATTACCTGCAAAGAGGTTCAATTGTTCGGTGTGTCAGTGTTGAGGTAGCAGTGTATGATGGCAGGTGTGTCCCATCCTGTGTGGGTCTGTGGGTGCTGTCATATGCAAAGAGCGTCACTAGTGAGTGCTCATATCCTGTGTGGCCTAATACACACCTGATAGATAGTAATTAATAGATTTCGGTTAATTGCCCTAATAGCGGTGTGAGTATGGTGACTCAATCATGAGCGTTCACACAAAGCATAGCAATCAAGCACCGAAGAACCGTCGGGAATAGACATTCAATCAATTATTAATTAGCCACCGCCATCACGGCAGCCATCAAATATTGCCCAACTGTATGTGAATGGCCCTATTGATGATGGCCAGGATCATACTGATGTTGATGGCGATGGGCTCGTATAATAATAATTGTTGCCACAAAGTGTCAAATTGAGCCAATTCACGAATGGCAGTCCAGTGGCACCGTGCAAAGCGCGCAATGCAGTGCAGTAAAGTGGTGCCCTGCACAGTGATTGCGCTCAGTGAAATTAGCCAAATGAGAAAGCTACCAGGAAAGTGTCCACTCAATTCGACCGAAATTGGCTGTTCCAATCGCATAATTAGTAATACACTTTGTTCGCTCTTTCGCGATATTTCCCCACAGATTGTGCAAAGTAATTTGCCAAATTCTATAATCAAGGAAAAAGCAACAAAAGCAACCTAATTGATTGACCTCGCACTGTGCAGGCACTAATTCGTAATGACCTCAACGTAATTACCGTTCCAATACAAGCGCGCCAAATCGCGGATAAATAAATATTGCTGCACAAAACAAACAAATTAATTAATTGAAATGTCCAAATTGCGAATCGTTTAATGGATTCGTTTCGCTTTGTCGCTTTCAAGCTCGCGAGCGCGCTTTGATTCTACAAAAGGTTAATTAGCGCACATTCATTTCAAGGTGCAAATAGTTTATGGGAAGGTGCAGAGTGCAGTACTCCATTAAGACCAATTCATCGAAGCAACATACACTTTGTAACTGTTTTGTAGACAGCAAAACCATTTAGACTAAATTCGTGGAAAATCTCGATATTTACAGTAAAAAATTTCTAGGGAAAGTCTGGCCAACTATCTTCTAAACAAACATCGTACCAAGCAATGTGAGTTGTCGATAAATCAAACACACCAAAGCGATTAAATCAATTGGGATAATTGTTTCCAGAAAAAGAAGAAAAAGCAAAACGATTTGCCAATGCGACAACGTTTGCTCATCTGCCTGGCACAGTTCGTATATAGCCAGAGAAGAAGAAAATTTGCACTGTATTGTGCTGATTAAGATATTGCCACTTGATAGATACTGATCGAACCATAATTGCGATCATTCAGTCTAACAACTACAAATCCAATTACGCTAATTACTGTGGACAAACATCTGCAAAAGAACACAAATAATTGGAAGATGTCGAGAGATTTCGAAATGAACACCAAAATGGCACAAATTTGCGAAAAATGCAAAAAGGTCAGCAGACAAAGAAGCAAAACAAATATGGACAGAATCGATTGCAGTTCTTGATTGGTTGAACAAACATTGGCCGACACTGTTTGCGAATATCTTGCAATTTCTTATGCAAATAATATATGCTACAGGACAGTCTTGCAAAAGACCATTAAAAACGGAATTTTCATGAGAATTAAAAAACAAAACAATTTATTTTTCATCTTGAGTTCGGCTTGACTTTTTCAGGCAGATTATCGTTTGTGGAACAAGCCCACAACACAGTCCAAGCAAGTCGATCTGATTAGCTTCGATTGCTTCACAATTTGTACCACAAAATTTGCGCCCAAAAGAAGGCAAAACACCGAAATATGCTAATGCAAGCAAATAGCCATCTCGATGGCGGACCAAAACAAGTGGCGAATTGTCATGGGGAAACTCGACCAAATAGATTCCGCTGATGGGCTAATCTTTTTGGTGTACAAGTGCAGTCATAAACAGCAGTTCGGTTCGGTCAGCAATTGGAAAGCCAAACAACTGATATTTCTCATTCTCCCGTCAGCCTCAAAACAACAGACGAGGGGGCGAAATCCGCAAATGCAAATTAAGAAATCATTCTAGAAAATAGAAAAATTTCGCAACAAATTCCAATAGAAAATCGCCGAAGAAAATAAAACTATTAATAAATCGCTAAATTGACAAAACATTATTTCGGGAAATATTATTTATAACAAGAAATGCGTCCACTCGAATATATATTGGAACAACAAAAATCATAACGCCATCAAGGAGTAAGAAAGAGAATTTATTCGATCTAGGATCGATAGATTAAATTCATTGTTTTAGTTCAAGTCAAATACAGTCCAACTTTTTTCGTGTGCAATTTACAAGTCATATATTACCCAAATGCTTTCAAATTGCACATAATTTGTTAACACATGTTTATTCATCTATGTATCCGGTGCTAAACCTAATCTTATCTAATATCCGGAGATAAGGCTTCTAACAGTTTGAACGGATAAGTAATTGGAGTAAATGCAAACTGCAATCTGGTCATAACATATTGAGAACCTTTCATTTGTGGAATTAGAAAGTTTATTATCAAGGTTTGCCACGAATCAACTAATAATATCAATATATTTGCCCAACTAAGTTGCCTTGACTCATTGCACTTCCTTGCAGTATGCAGTCCTCAACAAGCGGATATTGAGAAAGCACGCATCTGCACAGTTTTTCATTAAATTTATGATTATTAATATTTGATATATTCATAAATTTAAAATGTTTAATAGATTTCATTACAGTAATGTACGCTCCGCAGTAGTCAGTTAGTTAGTGTTCAGCATTAATGTGTTGTTCCGCCGAATGATGATTATGGTCATAATGATTATGATTGTTAGTATTATTACCGAACACACACACTCACACACATACACACACATACTCACACAGCATTGTGCTTTACTCGATACCCCTTTGCCGTATTTATAAATTATCGAGCGAGAGTGTGCAGTGCATCTTGGCAATCAAACAATTACTGCAGTGATGAACAGAGTGGAGTGGGACACTCGATGCTGCCAATGTTTGCCAAAGTCGGACTTTAATGACTTTAAACTTTATTGCCCAGTTATTAGTTTAGTGTATTATCAATTGGCGTGTGCGTGTATGTGTGTGTGTGTGTGTGTGTGTGTGTACAGTTTGGAATGGCATTAACACCATGGTGCACACCAAGCTGCACTTGGTATGACCGAGTTCTCACTGCCTGGTCCCGCTCGGTCTGGCAATTCGATTTGGCACGTACCGAGCGAGTTGCCGTCCATAGGATAGATTAGCTAAATCACTGCTGGGCTCGAGTGCATGCACCTAGTGCGATACGGTTTCAGTTTCGAGTGAGTGTGTGCGTCATTTATATGCAAATTTCCAAGAACCACACCACACACCGAAGCCACGTTTGGCATGCCATACCAACTCGAACCCTCAACAAAGTAAATGCATCAAAGTGCCAAGTCGATACATCTGGCATCTTTCCGACTGATCATACACACACCAGAGATCATCATCAAGCCTCGATATCATATTTCAACTATGCTCACATTACCTACACTGCACGGCAGTGTGAATAACCCTGAATGACTAGATTTGAGTCAACTTCAATAATAATTCACATGCGGTAAATGATAATAACAAATAAGTAATATCTGATTTCATTTTAAAAATACAAGGAACAGTAAAAGAGAATATGAAATGTCAATGATCAACAAAGCCTTTAAAACACAAATTAATTAAACTTAATTACCTGGAGGGAAAGCTATATTAAGACCTCAGTAAGTTCGTTAACAAAGAAGCCATTCACTCTGTGGACATTTCACATCGCCCAATCATTAATCAAGAAGGACGATTTACCACCAGAAAGAAGCGTCAAAGGAAATGCCAAGAAGATCTCGCAAGAGAATGAACACGCAAGCCAGTGGCATCATTATCGACAAGTGACGTTCCACGAAGTATGTTTGTATTTGACCCTTTGATCGAAACACAGACGACACCTCAATTAATATGTTATTAAGTGTTCACTTTGAATGTGACTTCATTCGCAGATGAGAAGTCAATTGGGCTCAATTATTGCCAAACAACAAGCCAACGAGCGGACATATACAGGCCGGTCTCGGTGTGCACTTACAATAGATTGAATAGCACATAGCACACACACTCACACAGACACATCTCGATGGTCATCATTATAGGCTATAATGTAACAATTAAAGCACACGTAATACAATCGAGTACAATAGAAAAGTAATTAGTGGCGGTCAATTGCGTCAGTACTGTGCGAATGTGTTAATTGTCTATAATTTGGCCAAAGTGACCAAACAGAGGAGAGGGACAAGGCCCGAGCCAGTGAAGCCTTGTACTACACATCCTGCACACGTACCAAACCTGTGACTGTGCCACGGAGAGATGATCGCTCTCTGAACAGGTAATTACACATTGGCAGAAAGCAAGCTAGCACGGCCAAAGGCACACACATACGCACATACAAAACAAACAAACCCAAGTGCTATCGGGAGCATATGCAAATAAGGCTCGAATATAATTATCGACCATTAGACGGTGAGACAGAGTCATTCTACAGGGCCATTCTTTGTCAGTCCGGTGTGGCGGTTGTAATTAGATGATCTCGCTAGTGAGGGTCGTGTTCGACTCTGGCGGTGTCGAATGTTGCTGGCTTGTCCAATTGTCCAATTGTGTGACTGTGCGATTGTGTCGGTCGGCCAGGTGGATGAGATCCGAGTGATACGAGATCGTATCGTATCGGTCTCACTCACTGCCCTGTCATGATATGCCTTCACCATAATGGTGAGCAATCTATTTATATGGAAATGAAATTGACGCAATTAGCAGACCAACTGATAAGACCTGTCCCACTCACTCACTCAGCACACATCTGATTGGGTGATTAGTGATTTGGTGAGACTTGCCTGTGGTGAAACAAGATTCACTGACAAGACTAACAAGGTGAGCCAATCGAGGAATTAGTAGAAACATTAGTGCTAAGGCGATAGTGATAATACACTGAATATCGTGATCATATTTGACAAGTAATCATCAACCGAGAGAATCGTTACATCACACCAGTTCACTAAATGGTGCACTAATTTGCTCTCAGAATCATGAGTCATTGAAATAAAGTGATAATGTAAATTGAGAACTTACATTCTGCTTCAGCATGGGCGATGAATGGTCTTGCTTGCCACCACCAATGGGAGTCGTTGGTTCATGTGTAAACAGTCCATTTTTGTTGCATATCTGCACCAAGTCCTGCAAGAACAAAAGTAAAACATTAGTACTCGTAATCTGATTGTCTGTTGTATGTAGTTGAGTGCAACACTAATATGAACACTTAAAAATGCATTAACACGTAAATGGGCCGATTGTGTCAAGTCGATGCAGTGTTTGGTGATAGTGCCCTGAACACAAATGGAATAATAAGCCTAAATGATGTCCTGTTTGTGGGACAGAGAAGAACTGGCCAGTTTAGAAGAATCAATATTGACAGACGAGCTCATGCACAAGATCGACTGAGAGTGATGTCACCGAAACGCGCTTAGGTAAGTCCATTTGGCCACTTGGTGTGTTTGCACGACCGGGCCAGAGCAAACATGTGTGCCAGTTGGACTTGGCGAGACAAACAAGTCCGACACTCGACTCGTGTTGACACATGTTCAGCCAACACACTCACACTTGTCCTGATTCTCGGAATCATCTGCACAAACAAACAAACACACTACTGACCGTTCTCTGCTCTGCACTGCAGACAAGTTCAACTTGGGGGCGTTTGAAAAAATTTGTCTGCTTTCAACAACAATATTTGCACACAACTCTCACCCTCAAATGGATCGATTAAGGTTTCAAATGAAAATGAACATCAATTCACTTTGATCTCAACAACAACAACTGAACATCCAAAAAGGGATCAAATGTCGGTGCCGATGTGTTTGCTTTGCTTGACAAATCTGCTCCATCAAATACGAAAAAATACAACAAAATTTCAGGGATTCTACAAAATTTTAAACAAATGGACTCAATGTGCTTGGTGCGCACATCGGAACAAGAAAAGTAATGGATTGTGTCTTAAACCTAGTCTAAATAGAATAAATAGAATTAAAGTGCGCACTATCAAGTCTCCCAGTAAAGCATTATCAGTGAGCAAACGCAAATTGAGCAATGAAATTAAGCATCACGTCCGTCATTGTCCAATTGCCTTATTTGAGGTTTGTCTGTCCGTAATGGCAATTCAATTTGGTAATCTCTTGCTTCCTTTAATTTAATTCCATTTGTTTATGTTTAAACTCACATTTCGCAATAGCAACTTTAAACACAACCAAATTGGTACTAATGCATGCTTGTCTATCCACTGCACTGGAGCAGAACAAATTGTGTGGTGCCAGTGGAAAGGGAGGCCAAATCTAATCTCGAACCAAACAACATCAAGCCAATGCATATAGATTGCATCTAATTAAAGTGATCTTTTCCTGTTTGGTCAGCAGCATAATATTTCTCAGAATGATTGTCCGTATGCTTTCAGTTAGTAAATAACATCCATTGAGATGATTCCATGAAACTGAATGGTCATTTTAATTTATTTTCAAGCGAGCACACAGAAAACCGCAATTTGTGTTTGGATACATTCGATGTATATTTAAATAAGAAACAAATTCAAATTCTAAATGCGTCCAAATTCGGTGCAAGTGCAAGTCAACATAACACAGTTGAATTATTAATAGTTGACATTGGGAGCGAGTGCTTTAAAATTGCAACTACTTTTGGTCTAATTTGGATTCGATCATTAATAATGAATCCACTCGAATGATCACCGTCGAGGCACAATAATTAAAATTCGCATTATTTGACAAATGTGTGTGCTTATTTAAATATTGTCTACTGCACAAATGGGTTAATTTGCCTTTTGGGACATTTCAACAAGGTACATCGGTTTATTATTTTGGCTTCGGTGGGCTAGGCTTGCTTGTGCCTTAAATCTGGTTTGTTCCAAAAAAATATTTACAATTTTGCTTGAAGGTTGTAAATTTGTGAGAAAAAGAAATAATATTTGGACAAATTTACTGAACTATTGAGTTGAGGTGTATGTGGACATTGCAACAATGGTGTTTTAGTATGCAACCACGTAGAGGCAATAAATAATTCATTTGTCTCGGCTTGGGATTGTCTGCCAGAGATCGAGCACTTTGAGACTAACTACAAACAAGCAGAGGGGGAGCACTTGCATGTCTTGTCTGGTGGTCACATTGGGCCAACTAGTGGCGAAATGCAGTGAGCAATCTACTCGATTCATTCATTGGCGCCGGGTTACTACCGACCGATGTGACATTTATTGCCCACTTCGGAGTGTTATTTATGTTTATGACTCGAGTGAATTGTTCTGCTAAAGTCGAACCAGACCAGCGAGATGAGAAAGATAAATGAACGTTTAATTCAAATTTTATTCAAATTGATAAGCCGTGTGAGGCGAGTGAAGGCCTGTTAGGGGACTAAGTGGTCGAGTGCTCGAGTTTGGGTCGAGGATTTACAGATTCATTAACTCTGGCTAGATAAAAAAATACTATAATGGACAGATAATGGTTCTGTATTTTACATTTTGTACAAAAAGATACAATGTACTTGCAAGTGAATACAAAACAAAAGAATCAAGGTAAAATTTAATGACATTTAAAGTGGCACTCTAAGTGACTACAATTTCAGTTCGAAATCATCAAGATCTGTTGATAAACAAAAGCTAGGTAATTAACACTGCAGTGGAGAGCAAAAGCCAAAGCAAAACAATTTCAAGTTCCTTTCCCGGAGCCTTTGCTTGCTAAACCAAGCAAATCCAAATTGGCGCCACAATTGACGACTGTTCGCACCACCACCAATTGACAAATGGTGCTGTGCTGAATGTGCTCAACTGTTCGGCCAGGCTTGATCTAAATCGATTAGTGCATAAAAGTGCAAGTGGGCAATATCATTAGATTTGACTATGTTTATAAAGGAAGAACACACACTGCATTTGTATGGCACACGAACCTGTGAAGATGTGTAGACCAGTGAGAAAGACATCAAGTGGCACTATAGGCACGGACAAGTCTGTGAAGCCATAAAGTACTGACACCAATGCAGTCGACCACCTCGGTCGTCATTGACACACGATCTAACTGTTGCCAGCGAGACGAGAGAGACGGCCACTCCTGTCAAACACCTCGTCAATATAGGCAGGTGATAAACACTCCAATGGACATGCAGACAGGTGAGGTCAACTGGCAAAGGTCAAGTGGCGTGCTTAGCACTTCATTCACCAACACCATGCCAAGTGCACTGCTGTGTATTGCTCAATGCGCAACTGGTAATAAGTTGGCTAATTCAGTAGTTAGCTTTATGGAGTCACAAAATGCGAGTCATAAAAAGTAAGGTGAGGCAATAAGGCGAACATTTTACGAGCTCAAGGTTAGGATGGAAATGTGGTGGTGGTACAGGGTGACTGGCAGAATGAATACACTTTGTGTGTTTAAATATAATTAGATGCTAATTATATACAGACAGGAGCCACTCGGTGGATACACAGTGTGACTCAATGTGGGGAAATGAATCGCTTAATTTGACTAATTGCCAAAGGAGAGGAAAGAAAAGAAACGACTAAATTCACTCACAAATCGGTGAGGAAATTTGAGGAGCCATTTTTAAAGCACCAAATGCCGGAATGGGGAATTAACAAAGATAAATGACCTCAAATTAGCGTGACACTCGGGGGTTAGGTCTGAGACTGAGAATGTGAGATCAACAGGATTAAGGTGGATCAGAGAAGTCGAACTCAAACCAAGTGCGATCATCAATCAATTGAGTCGACACGGAATCGATTTAAATCAATCACAAATCAATCGGTTCTAATCGACACAAGTCGACACACTGGCACATTTGGCAAGAGAAAGGAGAAATCGAAGATAATTAACCAACTGACAAGCAAACAAGCGGCCAAGTAAAGTGCCATCTCAGTCTAATTACCGCACTTGATGAAATGTGCTTAATGATCGAGTGGTGCGAGATGCTCGATGGCGCCGATTAATCGATCGACAATTACTTGAACTAATTACCTGCAAACAAACAATTCACAAAACAAGTTCAGTAAGATTCCACACCAAAGTGAGTTCCAACACGATGACATCACGATGATTGTATCAAGGGGACCGGTATGAATCATTTGGGGCAATTTACATATCTCACTAAATTAATTTGTCTGTCTGTTTATGTTTGTCCTCGAAATGAACCACCGAAGTATTGCACCCTCAACCTGCAAGTGGCAACAGTCTAACAATCTGACAGTCTCCACTACCAGCTCACTACACGAACAAAAGCAATGAAGCGTGTGGTGCGGTGTTTGCTGCTCCAATTTCACAGTAAAACTGAAATTATATCGACTGTCTATTGTCTAAGATGACTCAACTCGACAATAATAGCCCAATGTCATCATAGCTGACAGTGAGCAATGTGCCATAATAGTGCACACAATTAATCACCTTGTAAAATTCATTGGAAATTTTGTTGGCGCCTCGATATTTTCAAGTGAATTCAATTCATCTCATTCAGGCACGGTTCAGGTCTCAAGTGATAATTGCAATAATTTAGCTTAGCATTTTTGCTGTGTCCAATACAGACACAATGTACACATATCATAATGCAATTATTTGCATACATTAAACATGGCAGAGTCATTAAACCATGACGATTGAGTGTGTGAGTGAGTTTGCCGACAGAACGAGCATATCGATTGGAGAGAGATCGACATGCAGATGGAGTGCTGGCCAATTGAAACAAACTACCAACGGACAGATCGAATTGAACTGGCAAGTGCAGTTAAAGATCATCACCATAAAATTGGTATTATCAAACAAGGCTAATACATTCGGACCACTTAATGGATTTACAGCACACTAAAGACCGTGCTGACCAAATGGAACATTTCACCACAAAGTGACCCAAGCAAGCTATTTGTAAATGTCACTAAGGGAAGCCAAGTTTGTGCGAAGCACCCTGTGTCCAACACAAACACCATTTGCACCATTCACCATTTTTGAATATTCATGCTTTTGCAGAATTTTATTGTGTTAATTAATAAAATATGCAAAACTATACCGAACACATGCAATAATAACACAGAGAATGTACTTTGAGTAGAACAGTCAAACCGACAGACAAAATTGCGACCACTAAAGTTGTATTTTATTTTATTTATTTCACCCAAGAGATTTTACTACTGTAATGCCGAACCGACTGAGTGCCCAGGCAAAGGGTTAAAGCACAAGTGAGCTAATCCATTTTGGTGGGCCTGTCAGACTAGAGTCAGCTGCAGTAATGGTTCGTTCTGGTTGTGCGATAAGCCAGACCGAGAATAACTCGCGGTTCAGGTCGAGAGACAGAGCAACTTTGTGGGTTAATTAGAATGGTTCACATAATAACAGAGACATAGCAGCACAGTGCTATCTATCGACAAATTATACATTTCGCCATCGGTCTGGCCAACTAAAAAGTCATTAAATTCGTCCTCTAATTGAATTGCATTGTTGGCCAAGTGAGTGTACTACTATTTGTTCACCATCTTGACAATTTGTGAGTCACCTCGTGGGTTCGCATTTGTGCGTCATTAACACCAGCCAAGTAAAGCATAATAGATTGAGACATTAGGTTGTGAACACAACAGCACAACAACACAGCAACACAACAACAACACAAGACAAACCATAAAATTGTATTCCTATTGCTGCAGTGCAACAAGAAACAATTAGCAGTCGCACTGCAACAAGACAAAGCTTAACAACAAGGGAAAGATCGTTTCTATGCTAATTTGACAACTTTTCTCTCATCCAACAGTGACAAACAATCGAATCCAAGAGTGTAATAATAATGTGTAATAAGCAATGCCAAATTGACACTTTCAAATTAGCGACTTTCAGTTTAGCAGCAGTGAGGAATGCAGTACCATCAAGTGGTGCGTTTGGTGTGTGTGTTTGTGTGTGTCGAAGGAAGCTGTAAAAGCCCTAAAGCTGCTTCACAGGTTGGGGACAAATTGCCTCAATTGACTCAGGTGGCGGTTGTTAAGTTGTGTTATGTGGTGTTACACTAAACTCGAAAGGGTTTAATAATTAGAGGAAATTGAGAAATCATTCTGTGCGTAGCTGCAAGCCCGAATAGACTCACGTTTTGCGCAGTGCTTCAATTGCTTGTGAGACTATAGTGAGTGAATTGGCTGGCTATGAATGTTGACACTTGATTTATGGGCAGACACACAAGTTGACACAACACACCGTCAATGAAGACATACAGATAGACACACAATGCACTCACAGGACCGAACAATAGATCGCTGGTGTATGCGCTTGGTTGGTCGTCCAGTCGGTAGTCTTGGTGTCCTGTCCATGAGACAGTGCGCCAAGCGCGATTGGATGGTCATAAAAGGACAGTTTGTTGAGTATACCTCAGACGAACCCTTCCCATCTCACTGATTATCCCGAGTGAGCTAACCTATCCATAGACCGGTTATGTCAACCAGCCAAATTGCAACCATTTCGTAATACTAATAAAAATTAAACTCCATGCTCGGTGACACAACCAAAATTGCATTCCGTAATGAAAACATGAACAGACTAAATAGCTTAAGCTGCTGGGAAGCTGAAGGTGGTGAGTGGTGAGTGAGTGGAAAACTTTGCCGTCGCCATCTCGTCGGCGTCTCCACTGGCGACGCCATTCTCGTGTTCGCTCATTTGACTCGGTCAGGACTTTCTGTCCAAGTAAGCCATTTGCTCTGTGCTGTGTTCAGGTGCACTAGTGCAAGCACAGTGAAATTATAATTCAGGAATATTCTAATTGCACCAAATCATCGGAAATTATTCATCACAAATCAAAATTATTCAATTGAAGTCGGCAGCACAGCAAATCAGCAAAGGCATTCGCTTCGATGCAGGCCGCTTAATTTACATTTCCACTCGGAATTACACTTGATGCGATTTATTGCGCAGTTCAATTAGTTTTGCCATTGCACCAAACAATAGTCCGATAATAGAGCAATCCACCAAATGGGCACACTTATTGAACGAGTCAATTGTCAAATCTATTTATTTGCTAATACTTCATGCATGCATTTGGTATATAAGGATTTCACGCCATTGCCGGCTTTGGGCGCATTATAATGAGTGCACGTTTGTCAGGCAAACAATAAACAATTAAAAATATATAATTAATTTAAACGCCCCAATTGTCGTCAATTGCTCAATTTGGTACGTCTGTGTGAATTTGAATGCATAACCGAGTTGAAGGCAACAAACAATCGAGCGCACTGCACAAGCATCGCGGACATAACGAGTGAATGCCTCACTGCAGATAGCAGAGGAATATTCCCGGGTGCACTTTCACAACCAAACCAACGAGGCAAATTATATTCTCTGGTGCCGGATGATGACACTTCGTTGAGGATAGTCACTCTACACTGCACAACACAACCAGTAAATACCGGTGCTTTCTGGTGGCACTAGAATTGAAATTTAACTCAAATAGAGCAGAGCAGTGCTACAGTTGTGATGTTCCGCACTGGACACCTTGCTTGGTGACACATGAACAAAACTATCTTAAACCATTTCCATTTGATGAGACCACGATGCAACAATGGCTTACTTAGATTAACAGAAATTGGGTTTCAATTCTCTCCTTCAAATTGACATTTTATTTAATTCAAGCTAATTAAGTGATATTCACAGAAAGACATATCACAAGTCGATACAAAGTCAAATGAACGCAGGCTGTAACAGATTTTGTATTTAATTTGAATTTAATTTGTCATTTGTCGTATTAACAGACAGGAAACACTGCTGGTCCATCAGAAAGATTTCCTGGACAAGATAAAAAATGCGAAAAGACAAAAGGTAAATACAAATGCGAAAGTGAAAGTAAAATGCATGGGCAAATTGAATTACAGGGTGAGGAGAGGACCAGCTAACACTGTCACTGGTGCAATGAACCACTTTCCAATGACATTCGGTATAATTGAATAGTTTAGTAAAGTTATTAACGAGAGAGGACGCCGAAAGCGGCACTGAAGCAATGGCCAACTGAAGAGCATACGAGCACAATTGCAATTTACTACAAGTCAAACTGTGCGAGAGCAAATATTTGCACACTTGCTCGCTACCGGGACTTGGACATGAGGACATGCGAACACTGTGTCACTGAGTATGTGTACAGCACTCTACACACCACCGGGCTAGTTTGGTCCAGGAGATGGGCAAAGCCTCTCTCTGGTATCTCGGAGGAATTTGCCACAGCCACAGTGCAACGAGTACTCTCTCATGCCGTATCGAAAGAACTCTGTGCCAGTTTTAATTTAAAATTCTCTACTCAAAGAATGCATTGGCTCAAGAGCAAATATTGAAGCTATGTTGCAGTAAATTAAATTTTATTAATTAAAATTAAATTAACTTAATTTGTCGATCATCGTGTGTATAGTGAAAAGGTGGTCAGGGCAATGAGTGACTGTAGTACATTTGCCATTCAGACCAATGAGTACCTTCGAGACGAGTCAATTGTCCCATGAGACTTGCACCTCTTCACAATTCGACAACACCAAAACCAAAAGAGTCGAACTTCTAAGAGTTTCGCAACAAGACTCACCCAACTCAAGTGACTAACATTCAATTGTAAATTGAATTAGCCAAACCAAACACGAGCCAAGCAAGTAAGTAAAGGAAATGCTAAAACAAGAGGAAACATTCAGTGCTCAGTTACTAGGCAGGCTTAATTAATTAATTAATTCGCCAATTTAATGATTGACATGTTAATTAGTTAATTAAACATTTCATTATAACACATCGCAAGCAGGCGACACAGTCAGTGGACCAGACTGGCACAGAGTACACTTTCAAATACACTATTTCAACATTCGATTCGACTAATTTGGCATAAATGAGCAAATCAATATAAATCATAGTGCCACATGTGGCGCTATTCATAAATTATCATTTCTAGTTATTGAGCATAAATAATTGTTTAGATAAATAAACAAACCATTCCATTGCGCCATTACCATCTAACTACATTCAAATATTCGTTTGAATATGTGCCACCAGGTGGCGCTATTAAGTTTACATTTTATTTTTGGCGAAAGAAATGACTATTTCGGTGAGTAAAAGGAGATAAATCGATAAATGAACATTGACAAATGGACATTGTTTGGTGTGTTATCGGCTGTTTGTCCACCTTGGCACTGTTGGGAGTGGCCATTTATGAGATAACACCCAACCAATGCAGTTGGTGTGCCATTGTGAACTTATTTGCCCACTGTACACAGAAAGATAGCAAACAGGCAATCTATTACCTTCCACTGGTTTCTTTGTGCCAACCATTTTGCTTGGTTACCGGTCTTTTTACATTTGTGTGTCTATTGTCGGTGCTGTACCCTTGGCTCAGTAACAAAGCAACAAATAATGCATCATTTTTGTTCCGGGAAGTCAAAGTTCTGAAAATAAATATTTCAGATCAAGTCCATTTGGAGTGCTTTCCTGGACAATAAACACCGAAATGGGAAAGCTCACAGGAATAGATCAAAGATTGAACTTGAGTAGAGATTGTTTAATAACCAGTAAATTAGTGAATTAACACTGAAGCAATCAACAGTGGGGCAAAAATAAATTATTTGATATAAACATTCAATTCATTGGAAAATTCTCTGATGGCCACAAGCAAAGTGCTTTATCATTAGAACAAATTAATATTTTAAATGCGACCAAAAATTTCCAATCAAAGTCAATCTAAGTCTATATGTTTATTTATAGTAATTCCATGCTTTATAAATAGATTCGGTCCAGGAAAGTTTCCGGTCATCTCAATGCACGCTAGCACCAATCTATAAGGGCAGTAAGCCTGAAAGCAAGTTGGCCTAATAAATTTAAAAATTCAAAAGTGCCCAAGTGGACAAAAGAAATTGTTTTCCAACAGTAGAGAAAAGAAATGTAACAAAGCAGAGTGAGTGGCACTGGTGCACAGTGGTGTCGTCTAAATGAAGCCACTTTTCTGGTGCGTCCAAACGGCTGCACTCGCACTGAGCCAAGTCGGCAAGTCTATAGAAAATATCGAAAAATTCCAGAATGCATCATCGAAAAGAGTTTGGTGCGTTGTGTGCCATTCTAGCCTGACCCTGGCAATCATTAATAATAATCAAAACATAATCAAGTTAATTTATTTTCAATCAATTATCGAATCAATTCATTTCGGTGCCAGTGAGAGCGGACAGCCGGTCCGGTCCGGCCTCGGTCCAGTCCGGTAATATATATGTCCTGTAGAGTGTATATTCCGTACATATCGCACACTCGGATCGACTGCTAAATTGACTGGCTCATAGTGGCTGGAGGAGAGCAACTTGATGGTCACCACTCAGTGTTGGACACATTTTCAATTTAATAAATAAAACAACAAATACACCATTCTATTGACAGCCTTCTAATTCCGGGCTAGAGCCTCTTGTGCGTCCGTTCACATTGTCCTACACTGCAAATGTTGTGACACGCACAAATTAACTGTAAAGATGTGCGCCACTTTGCCACTGAATGCCTCTGCCTTACTGGTGTCAATTCATTGGTCATTAGATGAGACGATTGCATCGAACCGGGGCCAACTCGATCGCTGCCTTGCTTCCTTTGCCTCCAACACTCTTAAACCCGAAATTAATGGAATGCTACAAACAAGACAATCTGGCCATTGCAAAGTGCATTGAAAAGTTTGAAATATTTGTCCAATTTATTACTGAACCTTTCATTGGTGAGTAACAAGAGGAAGGACACACGCCAAACCAACTGAAAGGAAGCAGATGAACCCCAAAAACATGCCCAAACACACACAAGCAAGTAATTAATTATCCTCAATGATAAATAAATAAATTGTGCGAGATAATTTGAAGCAAAGCACAAAAGTTGTACAAAATGTGTAAATTTAAAAGCGTAAATCAATAATCTCTCATTGGAGGAAGGCAAGCAGGCCACATGTGACACTCTTGGACTGTGCTTTCCAAATGACCGAATCGCTTTGGTCTGTCGGTGTATTGTGAGTGTAATAAATCACCAGCAGCCATCATCGACATCGAGTCACCAAATAGAGAAAGCAACACAAGCGCACACAATTAACAAAACAGGTTTCAAGCGTCATTAGTTAATGACGCTAATTTAATTTGTCACAAGCCGGACTATTGGCCATTGGCAGAGTGCACAGTGGCAGTCTGGGCAGCACAGTCCATCATCTTTGGACCTTTAGTCAAACTAATATAATATATATTGCATTATTAGACCAGACTGAAGTAACATTAAGAAAATGTATGATAAATCAACAACCGCGAATACTTCCAAAATATAATCACTAAAATATTTTATTGCCAAGTAAAATCAAAATAATTTTACAACTGGCAAGCAGCAGCAGTAAGTTTAGTTTGAATCTCATAAATCTCGCTGCATCCCAATCCACTCAATTGTGTGGATCTATTGTCAGTTGGAAACACAAGTCGGAAGATATATGCGAATTACCGAGACACAATAATAAAGACATTAGCCTGTGGTGGCCCAGGCTTTGTTGTGCCCTGTCCGGCGAACCACTGATTTAGCGGTCAAGTTGGCTTTAAAGTCTGGCTGGTGATGACCATTGGCCACTTTACCAATAGAACCACCAAAAGCAGTAAAGCATTCCAAAATAATTTATAAATTAGCCTTTGCGCGGCCGGTTGGTTTGGTAGCGAGAGCAGAAAGGCGAGTGGCAAAGCTTTGGCTCTGTCTCGAGATGTCGTTAATCATTTTTTATTAATAAAAAGATGAATATATTCTATATTTGAGAGCATGTTTGCAAGGCAATACATCCTTCCACTATGGCACAACAAATAATAAATATAAATTTAAGTTCAATAAGTAGAATGTGGGTGAGTGTGTAGTGCAGTGCAGCCAGACGGAGCCATTCTGCAGAATGGCGGTGAATGGGCAACATTCTTGGGAGTGCACTGCACAATTTAATAATAAAATGTTGCTCTGTCCTGGTCTTGGTCGATCTTTTATCTCTCTATTTATAATTTGTCATCCTCATCATCGAGTCACACTGGACAAATTGTTGTGTCCGAGCACAGTGTCCACTGTGCACTACATTTGGGCTATGCAGCATTCAAATTATGCGGTGTGACAGTCTACTGTACTTCTGTGTGTGAATGTGTGATTTGCACCACAAAAGCTGCTGCCAACGTGTCCACCAAGGCGCCAGCCAACACACAAATCCTGAAGTGGCAATTTGAATATGAACAACCAAGTGAGAGAGGATGCGGAAAGTGTGGAAAAATATGTGACAACAAATTACTGAAATGGACAAATTCGAGAACAAAAATGATAAATGATTCCTCGGCTAGAGAATATTCATCAACTGCAGAGAAAGTGTACATTGGCAAGAGATGAGATATATTTGTGACCAGGGCAGATTGAAAAGGTTTACTATAGTGAATGAGCCATGGAGGCATGCCACCCAACCATGGTCACATCTTTCACACAACACAGCACACGTTAGTAGTACTGATACATTGTCACAAGTGTGAGTCCCACCGAGGCTGGCTGCACAATTCATTTGAATACAAATGACCACCACTAAATGAACATATAATGCATTCAATAATATCCCCATAGTATCATACACAATATTCGCTATCTTTTCTACCAAACAATCCATTCATCAATAAAGTTTCAATACAAAATTGAGTCTTGTGTTCAATATTTTAATTTTATAAAACAAACAATCAATATTTATGAGTTTACAATCAAATCATATTCAATATTTGGCGAAAGGTTCAATTTGAAATGTCTAAATATTTAATAGAAAATTTGAGTATTTCCCATTTCTATTAGATATATTTGCAATATTTGTCAATGCACAAGTACAATTTGAAATGCACCAAATCATATGATTCTCCATTGTGCCATTGTGCGCCATTCGAATCCCAACAGAGTAGTGTTGCACTTTTATGGCAAACAACAACAAGCAAAATATGTTTGAGGTATTGTGCTGCTGTATCTTATTAGGCAAATAGAGCTCACCTAAAGTAGGTGTATTCTTCTCGTGTCACACAACTCACTCAATGCACACTCAAAAGTGAATTTATGAATCTGATTCGAGTGAATCAAATATTAATAAACACAAATTGAAGAATGTAACTTGACAACTGAGGCAAAACGGAAGAAAAGGCAAATTTTAAATTCAAATTTCAATGTAAAACATTCACATTGAGCAATATTTACTTTTGAATTAAGAAAATGTGAATTTCCTGATTCGCAACTGCAAACAAATTCAAATATAAACAGAATAACATATTAGACTATTTCCCAATTGCCAGTGGTCATCTGATCTTACTGATGGCTCATACATATTTATTGACACATTTATGGACAAATGAGCTATGCAAACAAGTGCTACAAGTGACACTGTAAATGTTTGCTTTTGGAACACATTATGTGTTGATATTTCGAATGGATTGTGCTCATTAAAATGTGTTGAACAAAGTGTACTTCAAGTGAGCTCGGTGCCGGGCTCGATTAATTAATTTGTCTCAAGCACCTTTTGCTGGTGAGCTGGGATTTAGTCCTCGATTGCAAGTGATGTTTTCAATTTGACCCTAAGAGCGCACACCAGAAGGCATGACAAAGTGTGCAAACAGTGTTGAATTGGACCCAATTGAAAATCAATTAAGCAACTGCCGATTTGTACAATGTTGAGTGTGTGCAGCAGGCAAGCGAAACTAATCAAGCCATTCCAAACATCTCTCCATCTAGTCAAAAGCAGAAAAATGCACTCGTTTTGATTGAAAATAGACAAAAATTAATTGATCTATTAAATCTATCAAGTCCACTTGTTCCAGTGAATTAAGTTTGAATAAAGCACAAATTGCATTTGGCCCAATTGAAACACTGTCAAGAGGGCCAGTGTGCCAGTCTGGTGGAGGCCATGTCACCAATGTGCTCACAAACAGTGTCCCTCAATGTCAACCCAAAACACCGTCGGGTTTTAAGGTTTCGTTTGTCGGCATTGAGACAAAATCAATTTGTGATTAATTGACAGGAGGTGCACAGACGCTACTGGACAAGGAACAAACAATCATCAACTCAAATCAGCTCGCACCTTACATTTCGTTTGCTTTCAAATTGTAATTAAATTAAATTGTTGTACAACTTGAAACCAGTACAAATATACAATAAAATCAATAAATTCCAAACGGAGCAGAGAGAAATAAATTCTCAAATTAATTGAAACAATTTGTAGATACCAAATTGAACCAAGAATTTGTGTTCGATGTGTCCGGGCACAATTCAATCAACAAAACGAAATCATAGCAAATTTCCGGCCAAGTGAAAATTGGAATTTAATTTTGAGTGAAATTCCGTGGACAAACTCGCACAGGCACACTCGGAGAGACACACACATTCCGAACAATTCATAATTGGACAACAATTAAATTGTACAATCGAAATTAGCGAAACAAATATATTCTGTGTCTGAGAAATTAGTAGAAATGTTTCCCATCTCGAGTCGATGCAGCATGGTGTTCAGCAGAAAGTGTGCAGAATGTGCTCGGTGTTGGCACATTTTCTCACACACTTGTGCACCAGCAGTGGCACTGATCACTTGTCCGACCGGCAAGTCATTCACACAAGCGAACTACTTGTGCACCTGTACTGCTCATTTCGCATTTTGTTAATTTTTCCTTCTTTGTGTGTGTTGCTACATTCGTTTTCGTTAGTTAGCCTAATGTCTCGGAGAATTACAATTAAAGACAATGAAGTAATGCAGCAACCGGCGTACGAGACAAAACGAGCGCACAGGATGAGCAACTGGCTACATACTACACACACACACTACATGCACTGGCACAGGCAACACAACTCAGTCCTGCGACACCTGTTATTAACAATGAATTAACCCCCGGCTTCTGCTCAGTAACCAGCACTCTGCATATGCACATTCGGTTGCACTTGCACACACACACACACACGCACATACATTCGTACAAGAAGAATCACACAAGTCAAGCAAGCAAAAAGAAATATTTAAAAATGTCACAAGCTAAATTAAATAACCATCAGAACAGGTGAAATGGAGAGGAAGAAATTGGAGGGGAATTTGCTCCGAACAGAACAGACAGACAAAACGAAGCTCGTTGAGACAATGAGCAAATTTATCATTACATAACATTGAGAAATATCGCGCGCCAACAAAAAGATTTTAATTTTCACCTCACTGCAGGAGGTAAAAATATCTCATCCATGGAGAAAAGAACGCGAGCGAGGTGCATGAGTCAAATAGATTGTACAAACACAGCAAAGTGCTCTCCGAACTAGCAAGACTGAGAGTCAAGGAGAGAATGCTTCCCAATGTGACTAATGTGACTAATTGCCGTGAAGTGATCAGAGAGATTAAAGATTTACAATCGAAAAGTTGTGAATCGCGAGTGGTGTGAGGAAATAATCAATTTGAATTTGTCATTTATCAATTGTTGCTTTTGTATTCGTTTGTCCGTGTTCGTGTTAATGTTAATGTTTGGCCAGGTTTGTGTTGTAATGTCGGCAGTGTCGACTAATGGTGTGTCAGTAATAGAGGCAATAATCATACCGGCATGTGATGAGACAAAACCATGTCATCTAGGTAATGGTGCACAGGAGCGGTGAATGTCGTAGTGGCAATCAAATGAAATGATGATTACTCCACTGGCGCACTTCGTGCTTCACTGCTAATAGTCACCGGCTCGGTGGCTCACTACCGCCAGCTCCATACACCACTCGCCCGATTATGACCATTCAACAATTAGGTTCCACACAAAAATGGACTCCTGACAAGAGTGGTCATACCTCAAGGTTAGCATTTGGCACTGATTGCGCAATCTGTTAGCCAGTTAACTAAAACAAGAGAGTGGACGAGTTTGAATGCACCGAAAACACACGCGATCATCAAGGGGTACTATTTGGTCAGGCTTGGTAATTGTTTCCAGGGCTAGTGAGCCAACATATGCAGATGTACAGTGCTGGTGATGGTGGTGATGGCACTACTGATGATCAAAGTCTTTATGGAAAATGAATGGCATGCTAATGATGAGGCGGTTGTGATGACGGGTGATGAGTCGAGACTAAAGGTGCTGGTGCCGGTCCCGCTCAGGTCATCTCTAGTGCGAAGCAATTTCCCTTTCGCTCTTATCCAAACAGTGGCTCGAGAGGGTTCAGGTTGAGGGATGAGCACAAGTCAGACTCGAATGCACTGCGCGGAAGCGACACACTCACGGACATACGATTCAAAATGCACTGAGAGACGAATGGTCAGACACAAACGACAAGTGAACCATGGTTGCAAGTGTGCAGTGCACAGTCGAACTCGAAACGCAACAACCGACGGTCGGACAAGGAATGAGCGCGGTGTCTGGTGGGACACAAGTCACATAGTCACTCATCGACAGTCAACAGAGCACTGAATGCAATGATCGCAACATGTTCAGCGCGGTGCGCGCGGCGATGATCGTGATGGACTGCTGGCGGTCGCGCGGTAGTCACAGCTACCGAGAGGAGAGAGAGAGAGAAGAAGCCTCTGTTGCGATGTGTTAGCTAATACCAATTTACCGGTTACTGGCGGTGGCACCGACCAAGGCTACACTACACTCCAACTACACTACTGACTCACCAAAGGTAGAGAGGCAACTGACAACTAAGACAACACAAGTCGAGAACGAGCGCGGTATGACTGAGCCAATGACACTACCGAGTGAGAGCTGGTCATTTGCCTCGTGAGGACCATTTCGAAACTTGGATAATGACTCGGGAGACAAATGCACACTGTGCACATACACTGCCCAAAGGACCGCCATGGTCCCCGAACATGTCACTTGACGAACATTCAGTGCAGTAAAAAGAAGTTTGTACAAATGTTTCGTCACAATTTAATTAGCAAATTTGCAAATACGAGGAAGAAAGAGCAAAGAAACAAAGTCATAAATTGAATCATATTTGTTCATTAGACAAATTAATATTTAATGAACGTGGTGGGAGGAATGTTCGGAAAATTTTATAATATTCTTAAGTAACAACTTTTAATGATATTCTCTGCATTATTAATACAATTCAATGGTAACTCGATACAAACTAAATGCTTGCTTCAATACTTACAATTGAAATTGAATAACAAATTGAATAATTCGATAATTAATTAATTGCATCAAAACATCAATCAAACGCATTAGTAAGGAATAATCAAATTGGAGACAGAGAAATTCAATTTCGCATCAAAAATCATGTTGCCAGCTCATGTCTAAAGTTACCAACAAATTGTTGCGAAAAAAATCCGGGCCTGCAAAAGATGCGAATGAAAAAGAAAGAAAAGGACAAGCTTGTGATGCATTTTGGTAATAATAGAATTAGCAATTGGGACTGAGACAATACTACATCATACATCAATCCATCAATTAGTAACTCGAACTGAGGCGAACCAATTCGGTTGGCGCAATTTGTGCTCAGGAGAGGAGCATGCAGTGCAGTGTGGGAAATTCGATATCGACCAGGCAGACATAGGAGACAAGCACAAGCCGATGTCCATTAGATTGATCAGAGACAAAGACAAACCGAGCAAAGTTAATCTAATCTCAATTTGTGTGCACCATTCTGGGACATTACATTTAAATTGGCGGAAATTATATCACCAACAGGGTAGATGGTAAGATGGCCAAACGATGTCCAACCATGTTGACCCGAGCGAGTGTTGCTTTCGGTGCACATCTTTATTGCGACTCGTCCCGAGCCGGAAACAAAGTTAATGTTTTAGAAATGTTGCCACAACAAGCACAATGCACAAGGCGGGATGCATTGAAGCGCTCAATGCTCAACCCAAAAGTGACTCTATGAAATCCATAAATTTGTAAAGCTAATGTAATTAGGCCCAATTGGGCTCAATCTGCCATCAGTCAGATCTGATGTAGAGCGGACCAGTAGTGCACTGTCTGTCTCGACCAGTCGTTATATTCAATTAGCCATATAGCTCAATTATAGTCTATTAAATTAGTTTTATTATTTTCCGACCAAATTATTATTGCCAATTGTGTTTGTGTGTCTGTGTGTGCATTCATCGAGCGATACTTGACACGCACAAATACAGATTGCCCAATGGACGGCATTGAGACAATGTTGCGAAGCTGTGTTCGCTCATTAAGATGTTGCTCCCAATTAAGTCCTGTTTGCTTTGGCTCGATACATTAATTTTACGGTAACTAAATACCGAATTAGTTTCGACTATAATTATATATTCTTATTGCACCAGAAATGCTACAAACTTGTATGCACACAGTGAGCTGTCACATAAAGTAATCCATAAAATTAAGTTATTTTATCAATTGCACACAACTTCCAAATGATGAAATCGAAACAAAATCGTACATTTTGGTAAAGTTCACAACAGCAGTGAGAAATGTCTTGCAAGAAATGTTTATATGGGTTAAATGTTTGTTTACATTTGTGAAGCCAAAAACAATTTAGTGTCCGAATTTGCCGTACCTCCAGAAACAAACAAAACAATTAGTCTGCCTTTGTGTTGTGTGTCCACTGTCCATCATTGGAAAGTATCTCATTTATATATTTGCACAAGTACCGCCAAGTTAGACATGTGATTTTTAATTTGTCCCAAGCAAAACACAATTTTGGGCCATTACGGCAGAGTGAATCACTGGCCGGACAAACAAATACTATTTAACTAGTAATTCTTGTTTACGGCTTGTTACCGAAAATAAAATATTTATTTTTTGGTCGAAAATGTATTGCCACAAACAAAGCAATCATTGGCCAAGTTTGCAAGTAGAGTAGTGCAGTAGTAGCGGTGCAGTGCTGCGCCAGTGCATCTCATCACATCATTGCTCGATGCACTCACTCAGTCCACTTTCGAGTGCAATCAAGTCATCAAGTCAGTGCAGAATAGCTGTGAGTGGGCACAAGGTTTCACTTGTATTATTTATATTATTTATTATCGTTGAAGTCTTGATTGGCCCTACGAGTGTATGCTTGGTGCTTATTATGTGCCCGATGGTAGCAATGTTGCACAACACATACTGCAGTGACCACTCAGTGGCACTCACCACTACTCATCCACAGTGGACACAGTGGATTGTCGCACTAAATGATAGCTTGTCAAGTGTGGGCAACGATGACGATCATTGCACCAGAAGAAAAGTCCGAGCCGAACCAAGTTGCAAGTCAGTTTTGGTCAATCATATCACTAACTCGACTCAATTGCTACCTGTCTTAATTGTTCCTATTCTTCGCTGAATAATACACATCACACTTAAGAGAAAGACACACAAGTCGGCTCGGCCTCCCACTCGGTGATGACTCGGTGAAACAAGGCCGTCCGAGTGAAGTGACGTTATGCACCGGCTACAGTCAACAGTGATGCCGGTCTTTTCTGTCAATTAGTGGGACGATTGTCGACTCAACCAGAGAAGAGAAGACGATCCACTGGATAGCGATACTTTTGACAGATAGTGGCTGTTGGATGGCGCCTATGAGTATGTGTCAGCCGAGTGGAGAATGCATAGAAAATTGCTCTATCACACTGCAAAATTAAGTAATCAAGCCAAGTCGTGCACAAGAACACATACTCATACACACATAGAGACACCAATTAGTCATCAGTGGTAGTGGTGAGGTGGCTTCGAACCACCGAACTTTGAACGAACTCCAAACGAGCCCCACCGAACAGTCACAAAATAATTAGCCAAAATGCACCGACTAATTAAGTCAAGATGTTCTGTTCAGTTGTTCGGTTGTCGGTGGCTCGAGAACGTCAGGCAAGACGTGAAAGGATGTCAAACGATCATTGGAGCAGATGAGCGGCAAGTGAGTGGT
Organism: Rhizoglyphus robini; assembly: GCA_023373905.1. NCBI lineage: Eukaryota > Metazoa > Arthropoda > Arachnida > Sarcoptiformes > Acaridae > Rhizoglyphus > Rhizoglyphus robini. The sequence continues at coordinate 1,427,226 of JAKIJQ010000001.1, read as the reverse complement.
CCGATGATGAACTTGCGCGACAGTGCGAGCAGCTCAGCATAACACAAGCTCAGTAGAGTGAACATTATCTTAGCGCGCGGCGCCGCGCAACAACGATCCACGGCTCTGTAATTAAGTAATTGCTAGTTTCCGTTGAGGCAAAGACACCGAAGGGAGTTGTGCTAAGTCTTTTGGGACGTTCATGATCGAGCGGACTGTGTCGAGGACGAGGAGATGATCTGTTGCTTGTTGAGCACCAAACGACCGAATGAACCACCAAAGCGACTCCCAGTGAGGTTCCACGCACATTCTCAATTTCATCATCTGCCCATTTACATATCAATTATTGCTGCTAATGGCGTGCAAATTGACAACAAAATGAACACACAAACTAGTTCACAGCCTGAACCTCACGTACGCCAATGGCCATGGCCACAGCACCCAAAGTGCAACTCTTCACCAAACTAATGAAACTAATTGTCAACTTTACTCGTTGTTAACCAGATTTCACTAGTGTTAACCAAGCAATAGGTGCGCCAACCTATATGACAACTTATGTCCCCACTTGTGGATCTAGATCATACACCTGGTTAGGTCAATTAACGCACAGGTGAGGGCACAATTTGTTTAATTGTTATAAGACAATCAAGCTAACCCTGAGAGAAGCCTCACAATAGTGAGCTCAATTTGTGACTTAGTTACGCGTCATGAATGTGAGCATTGTCACTTGTGTCAAGTGGGCAAAGAGTTACTTTGTGCTTGGCAGCTTGGCAGATTGGTGATTGAATTACATCGCTTCTGTGCCAAACCAGACTTGACCAGATTGAACCGATATGGCAAGTTCCAGATTGAGCTCACGAGTCATGTGCTTGTCATGAGTTTGTGGTGGCCAGTAGACGAGTGCTGTGGTGGCATGGCCTGCAGCCTGCAACTAATATAAACATTGGACAATTTGCACAGTGACATAATTATACGATGTACTTGGAAGACAAGGAGGAATTTCAACGTGACAAATGTGGAGTCATAAATATAAATGTCACTTGGTGTGCAGGAATGAAATATATTTTACAGGTAACGAGATGAACATTGTAATTTGGGTTCGTTCATTAATTCCTATTGTCAATGACATGATTTGATACTGCGAGTCTTTATAATTAGACACATGTGAGATGTCATCTCATCTCAAATGAGACAACAATTAGGACGCTTTGACAGTGCACTGGTGTCCACTGAACAGTGAGGATTCAATGAAATACGAATTTGTTTGATATTGTTGAAAAGTAACAATTTGAGTCATTATAAATTGGAGCTAATTTGCATGACCATCTCGTTGACCCTCTTTGAACTCGTCCAACTGTCACAAGTGTGTGCCGAGTCCAATTATAGCACCATTTTTGTTCTTTCTTTACCGTCTCGATGCAATCAATCGTCAATATTCTCGTTTATCGCTGTACGTCGTTATCGTCCGCAATGGAAAATGGTCAAATAATAAGATTACCAACAAGAGAAAAGGTGAGCAGAGTGACTGCAGTCGAGCGACCTAATGACACTCGGTGGTCATCGGGCATTCGTTTGTTCTTCTTGTCCACCGAGTGATACTCGAGCAGAATAATTTCATTGCAAGTATAATGGTCATTTAAATAATAATAACTGCAAGGAAATAGTGTTTGTGTAATGATCGAGCTAATAATAGAATCATTCCACCACGAGCCGCGCATTCAATCACATGTGCACAAGCAACTGGGCACTAGTGCAGTGCACCGGGCCGCGCACCGCCGGCAGACGTCATAAAGGCCAATGCAACCATCACTCGCATTCACCTGTTCAAATATGACGCCAACGTCTATTAATGACCGATCGAGACTTGTCTGTGGCACTGCAGTGGCACTGGCCCAATGGCCACCACTGTGGCCACCAGGTAATAAATCGATGCTATTGCCTGCCAAATTAGCCGGCAATTAGAGCTGCAACTGCCACTGGAGCGATGGTCAATTGAAGAGGCGGTCAACGCCGACAAGCACCACCACCACCAGCACGATCATCCACTCAGCAGTGATCGTGCTCGCCATCTCGATCTTTATTGACCGCCACTTACCACTCACCACCTTATTTACTTTGTCTGTCCATCTGATATGTTTGTTTGTTTTGCCGTCAATGATGAGCCACCGATCATCACTGGGACGATAATCATGATGGGGACACTCGTGGTGGTGGTGATCATTGTGATGGCAATTGGCCTGGCAATGTGATGACAACCCAGGGCGCTCGTTACCACCACGTTCAGTGATACTCAGCAGAGGTGGTACTTTTAGCATCTCGAGGTAATTTAAGAAGCAACCTTTCAACAAGTCTTTCAATTCAATCAGTATTAAAGTGAGAACAAGTCCCAAAAGTGACAAACTTATTGAAGCTGTCAAGAGGAGTCAATCTGCCAAAGTCTATTTAGAGATCAATCTGACGAAGCGAACTGCTACTGTCGATTATGAGGAGTGTAATACGGTAATACATTGGCGACCATTGTGCCATCACAATGATGATCATCTTGTTTGGCCGATAATAGACACTGAGTAAATAGATAGATTTGCCAAAAACGATGCTAAATGAGTTTGGTGATGGTAATGGCGCTGATGACCGTGGCAATGGTGATGGTCGCGGTGATGGTGATGGCCCGATTAGGCCAGCTAACGATTAGGCACACCACTCACCACTGAGTGAGATGTCTGAGATGCCTGAGAACTGCCTGGAGAGAGGCGTGATGCAAGTGATGGCACCAGTGCACCACACTTAATGCATCTTGTTCTATTGATATATCGTATATAGAGTTGCTAGTCTTGGTGATGCCATGCCATTCTTGTGACTCCAAATTAGCCAAAGCACAACGAGACTTGTTGGAATTTAAATTCGCCTCTCGTCTAATGTCTCCACAAATAAAGGACAGTGGAGATGGCAAAATCCAGACACATCTCTAAATCAATCGATGGTATCGATTGCTGAGTACCGATCGGATCAATTAATCGATAAGCCGAAATTGTATCGATTTTATATAAAGAGGGCCAATCGCATGCAGAGGTGTTGTTCCTCTTTGAATTTGGCTTTTCCACTTTGGCGCCAATCTTTGCCAATGCTTAATTTTTTAATTTTTCAATTTTTTAACCTTTTTGTGTAGCCAGGCCAATTTAGTGATGGTCAAGCAGAATAGATTCAGTGAGACAAGGAAAAATAAAACGAACCCATTTGGGTGCAATTGGAAGGGGTGACATAGAGGCTGAACAAATACAAAGTTCACATGTCGTTCATTTACATGTTGGCAATTTGGGGGACAATACAAATGTGACAAGTTTGAATGGATTGCACTTGCAGGGTAGAGCCGGTCGAGGTCCATTGGTGCAGTCACTGGTATCACCCTCGTGTTTTATTGTTTTCCGACTTGCTCAATCACTGCTTATCTCATCATGTTTAGTATGAAAGGATTGGTCTTATCGGTGGTAATCAGCACAAATGTATATGTACATGTGCGTCACATGATACTGACCATGCACACAAGTGCGCCTGTTGACAATCGCACCAGAAGATCTTCGAATAACCATTCGAGTGATATCTTTTGGTAATTGTTTTGTTTTTGTTGTTTCGCGTCTTTCGCCATTCCACCGGATTGAACAATCAAGTGCAACAGTCGCTCCTCTACTATAAGCGACAACAGTCATCAGGCGCGTCTTTAATGAAGCAATTTGAATAATTTGCAACCAATCTGCACACTGACTCAACACAAAGTAGCACTTTGGCTTATCACCTGAGAGGATTTCACTGTGCAAGCTGTCTTCCTTATCAGACCCCTTTCCCTGCATTTCCCCTGTTCAGTCAGTGTTATGCCTACGACTGCACACATTTATCATGTTCAATTTGGCTCTATTAAAAAGAAATAAAACAACACAGATTGGTTATCTACCGAGAAAACAAGAAAACTTAGGCCGAACTCATTATAATGCGCTTTCCCCACTCGTCTTGTTCACTGGTCAGCCATGCGCATAAGCACTCGGTGCACACATATTCCTCAGGTCGACCTGAGTACTGAGATTACCACACGCTTATCAGCTCCTTATCTGTGCTGGCTTTCATGCAAATCTATTAGTGTCATGACGCAGACGTCTCACTTACAAGCCTACAAGCAACTACCAATGTACAATGTACAATGCTGGCTTAATTGGCCAATGGCCACACTGCACAGTGTCGAATGACACAACTCACACTGTCAGTGGCACTTCTCATACCTGGACAGGTGTTCTTATCGGGCCTCAGATCTCGCCATCCTCAGGCCTTCTCCCTCCGCTAATAATGTGATCATCGTCGTGGTGGCACTTCACTTAGCAGTTTATGTTGTTGTTTTCACTTCATTCCCTCATTCCGAGCTTGATTGTCACACTCGTGGTTGTCCACAATGACAATGACTGACAGTTTCAATTAGCCGACGGGAAAACTCTCCACTACTCAAGATAAGACAAACCATCAAGAGGCTATTTCTACATGATCGTAAAGTTGATCTGCTCTTTTATTGTTTGTGTACTTTTTGGGTTCAAATAATTGTTGGTTGGAATATTAATCAACAGGTTGCAATGGCTTTAGTGTCCATTGAATGATTGATCAGTTGTGCAGTGGTGGTGGCAAAGGAACAGTCTCGTGTCAATGGATATCTCATCACATTGGTTTAACCTTTAATCAAGCGTGTCAGTGAGTCAATGGGAGAGTGACTGTACTAGTACACCGAGCAACATGCACAAGCCACACGTACATCACGGTTAGTTAATCTCGGTCTATATAGGCTGTAGTGCTGTTCAATGTTCAATGTACGAGTGATATCACAAGTGGCATATTCAACCACTACAGTACATGCCTCTGCATATGATGATCGCGGGATATAATGGACCATTTAACAGGCCAAATTATTATTGGTCACATTATTATTACATTACACCGAACAGGCCAGGTTTACGCTAAATAAACAAACGTGTTCATTGCTCTTGGAGAGACACAATGGACTGAGCGCGTTGGCTACTGCTGGCACCGAGTACTTGCACCAGACACGTTCGAACCTATTGAGGTGCTGCAATGAAACCACTTGGGCGTACTGTTTACCAGTTTAGTGAGCGTCATCAAAGGTACTCTCTGTGCATTGTGCGGCACAAGTCGGAAAAGACCTGCAGCCATTTAGCTGAGCGACAGTGCACCTGGTCACGAGCAAACATACCTGCAAGCAGCAACAAACCGGCGAGCGCTCTCAACAAAGCACCAGTGCTACCTGAGAGAAGGCAAACCAGTGGTTGACACATGTCAAGCCATCAAGTGGCCAAAGTGGCCGCACGAACCCACTCGATCCTGCCAGTAAATCAGAAGCACCCGGTAATTGAGGGAGTCAGTTCACTCATTGGCTCGTTCCTCCTCACCACATCCGTCATTAGAGTGTGTAATTAAATAATTAATAAATAATACAGAACAGTACAACGAACCACAATGGGGACAAACAATGCAACAGCAAGGCCGATATTAATTATTATGATCCATCATTAGGTCGGTAATGTACGAGTAATAGGGCACACACTCACTCACTTGTTTGTCGACTGCTCCAACCGCGTTCCTATTGTAATGGCGAATTATTCTAATAACATGCTGCTGCATTATTAGTAATGGAGTAATGGACATTAAAATGCATGTGTGTGTGTTTTAAACAAGCTCTAAATAGCGATGAGCTGGTCCATTGCAAGCCTGCCAGATCGTTGGCTGCTTGCTTCACAGTGATCACTCACAAATGCGTTCTTTACATATGTCTGGGAATTTAAGCGAGCCCCTTAACTAACTCACCAGCAAACAATCCGGTGAAAGCACACAGGCACTGGTAAATGTGGTTAAGAACAATTTATCACGGTGGAAATATCCCGGTGGTCGGGTCGTCCGTTCATTGGTTTGTTAGTTAGCTAGTTAGGTTAAAAGGATTCACCGGTGCAATAAAGCAGACCCAAATGGTCTTCTCACCGGCCTAACTACCGAGCAGACCTTAAGACATGACGGCAAAGGCTTCAAATGGAAACAACAACAGCAGCAACAGAATGCAGCTCGAGCACTTCGGCAATCTCATCTATAATAAATGGCAAATTAATTTGTAATTACAATTATTAACAGACTGGCAAATGGATTCATCTAGTGTACACTCACAGACACACTCTCGTGCCTAGTGTTTGTCCTAATGATTGTAATGGCACATTCGAGTTAATAGGTCTACTAGTGGTCCATTATGAATTATGCTCATGATGATGGTGATGGTCATGATTGGAAAGATACAATGTGCTCACTTGGCCACCGATCACACTGACATACCAATAGAGCCAATACGACCGCCAATACTCCACATACTAACCGATGGAAAATCACTTTGCTCATAATGAAGAGATGAACTGACAGCACACAAATTCACTGCAGTCACTGCACCCAATGAGCAGGCTAACAAACTTGACAGACCCAAAGTTTTATGACACCACCGTTCGATAGATAGTGGTCCTACTCGCCAATGTGCTACAATCGATTGCTCACCATCGATAGTATTGATTTCAATTTACCCCGAGATGTGTGCTCAATGTATTACGGGCGTTATTAGAATAGTGCTCAAAGCGAGCTCAATTACCAGGGAGAATTATTCTCAAATTAAAAAGTGACACAATTTAGGCCGCTTTTGCTTTGCTCAATTTATATTCCAACCGGCACCATCAATGTCTGCATTAGCCCGGTTGAGTTCGGTGCTGTGAGGTGCGCGTTTGCTTCGCATTGGGATGGTTGCTACAAATTGCAAGTGCAATTAGCATTGAACACATTTTGTTTGGTGACGATTAATGCCAATTTGAATAATATTACGATTTGTAATAATTATTTGGCTCGATACTATTGTCCATTCGGTTTGGTCGGTGGCCAACTGGTTAATGAGCGTACAATGCGACTCCTATGCTCCAGCGCGACAGAACTGGATTTGAATTTCAATTTGATGACGATTTCATTGCATTTCCAAGTGTGCTCATCATGTCAAGTGGAATTAATATTCAAGGTGTGATAAGGTTTTACAATTTATTCCTCCAGTGACCGAGAGGGACAGTGGCACTCCGGTGGTGTCCCACTCGGCGGTAATGATGTTTGGTGTGTTGCGGCAGTATTAGTCGTAATGGACACTCGTTTCCACTCCGAATTGACCACCGCACACTGTGGCACTGCGAAGAATACTTCAAATTGCTGAACCCTGGTTGATAGCTGCCGATTGTGTGCCGTGGTGGTAAAAACAATAACGCTGTACCACAACAAGCGACATCGACATGGACAGCGACAGCAACACCGACACCGACCAAACAGATAAGCGTTGTCGCTGAGTTGGCTCGCTTGGATGGCTCGCTCTGTGTTGAGGCTGTCTGTGTGTTGAATGATTTGCATTTTATCATCATTAAATTGTCGTTAAGGCAAACACCGCTGCTGTGTGCCACCAGCCAACACAACACACTCAACACAACACCGGCGAACTACTGAAAGGAATAAAAAGTGAGCCGAGACAGTGCACTCCACAGGCACTGCTCGCTCTTGATGAATTAACTTGTATATTGGCGGCAATTGGCGCCTTTTGCACTTTAGGACTACACTCACAAACAAGCAATGCACAAAATCAAAAATACTCGCCTCTCTATGGCCAGTCTGGTATGGTAAGGTCGTGCTGATGTGCGTGCCATCATTGAGCCACACTGCCTCACCCAGCACACCGCCGCCATTGTTTCTACTGCTTCTCCTGATCCACTGCATAACCAGACAACTTGACAATTTTTAATTAACATCAACAGTCGACTACCACACTACTGGGCACAGTTTGCAAGGCCACTAATGGGAACAATTAATAGGCCATACATTTTTGGGCATGTACAATAAATTAGCTCATTATAATAAGCAAATATATCGATCAAGCCTTTCATCGCCAAAGTTGGTGAGTGAAAATAATGTTGGAATATTTCAAAACTAAACAAAACCAACACACAGCATGAAGTTCAATTGAATAATGGTTGAGGTTAATTGCAAATATAAACTTGAGTGCAAACCACCAAATGATGCTCGTTGCAAAATGATCACTGTAAATAATTACTAATGAGCTTTCCATTGAAAGGGTACGTCGAAATAATAATTAACCGCTGTAGTAATGCCGGTTTTGTTGATGCTCATTTGATCAGTTGAGTAGTTCATCATTGAGTAAGCAAGCCAGAAGATAGTAATCAAGTATTCAATAGCGTGCTTGATTGAAAGTGAATTCACACTGAGAAAATTTGAATGTCGTGCAGTGAAGAAAACTTGGCTTCATTAATGTGGAGATGTCCAATGAATGGATGCAATTGACAGGACAAGCAAGGACATGTCGAGAAAGGACCGAAGGCCCACAATTAGGCACTGATCAGTGGCACTGGCTCTGGTCGATTGGTTTGTCCAATTTTGCATCCCCACTGACTTTTCACCCTCATTCTGGCTTCTCTTGTGTGCACTTTTCAATATATGGCAAACCTATTATTATAACTATTCTTCGGCACAGTCAGAATCGAATGTGCAATTGAGAAATTGTACCCAACCAATGAGTGGACACCAAAGTCCGAACCGAACAAAATGGAGCAATCAGAGAAATAGATTGGCAAGGGACAATAAGCGAGGCAGAGGGCACAGTACTGACCACTGCTCACTGCTCTCAGATACAATGTATCACTTGGCAGAGGATCATAATCATAGAGGCTCATTAATGCTAATACTCGGCCGCACTATCTCAGTTTGGTAATACTCAATTCTGGTGGAAAAGATCGAGCCACTGCCAGCACTTATCAATATCAGTACAGAAGAGAGTTGAGGGAGAGGAGATTGCACTCGTTCAATAAGTTGCAAACACCAAGTCAAAATATAAAATTCAAACAACAAACATAGCTCAAACTCAAAGATTTTTCGGCATGAATCAAATGGAAAGGTAATAAATGGTTCGATGATTTATAGAATCGACATAAAAAATGAATTGCAATTATGAATTGCAAGTCTGGTGTGGAGCAATCTTGTGAACGGCTAATGGTGGATCAACTGCACCAACTGCACCAACTGAATCATGCTGGCATATTGTGGCAATATCTCGATGCAGAATGTGTGAATGAATGCAATGCAGTGATAGTTTCCTAATTTGTTCGTGTGCACATTCTTCCCATCTCACCGAACAAATGTCCACTGCTCTAAAAGAACACATTTTCCTTATCTATTTTGCAAGGGAAAATTCCTGGAGCAGGCAGTAAAGTTAATTAGAGCATAAACTGGGCCCAACACAGCTAACGAACCAGCTAACCAAGTAAGGTCATTTCACAATCAAAGCTCCAATGCAACCCAATAATTGAGTCGGGCCCGAGTGCATGTGACTAATCGTGTGTACGCCGATATTGTTGCTTTATTAATACAGCTAAATTGAGCATTTTATTGTGCACAAATGACCACCACCACCACCAACGTCGCAATTCACTTATTCGTTTGCTCTTCTTTTAATAATCTCAATTGTGCTCATTCCTGGCGATGATCTTTCATGATGATGATGATGATGATGAGCATGGCTTTATTGCATAGACTCTGCTGTGGACTCGACTTTGGATTACTAAGTAGCCCAAATTAAGTCCGCCAACTGGTGATGCCAAACAAAATGGACCAAAGCAAAGCTTGTTTTAATTTTGCGAAAATTGTTTCGCCTCCCTCCCACCGAAGAATGCATTTGCCTCGGTGTGTGATGGTGCAATATATATTTCCATATTAAAATAATGACCAGACAAGTAAGCCAGATAAATTGTACAAATGGTTCGGTGGCAAAAGAAATATATTTACCAAATGACCAGGAAATATGGCCAAATGAGGGCGCAATCCAAAATGACCAGTTGAGCACTTGATCCGAGCTATAGGCAATAGCAGCGAGCCGTCTCCCACACATGGCCATCTCATGAGAAGCCCAATATTGACTCAACAAGCCACCGTTCATGGTCATTATCGTTATCGTTAAGAATGGCCAAATAAATACACAAACCATCCCTGCAGGCTTAAGACCCACCAAATGAATACACTTTGGCGCACATCGCAAATCACAAAATGACCAATTTAAGATTTCCTCTGTGATTTGTGAAATCAGCAGTGCTCTGGTCTAATCACAGAGTAAGTAATATTAATCGAAATGTCTTTCCATCCTATCCACACGTAAATCAGTCCGTAGGTGGTGTCCATTTGGCAATACACTTGCCAGTCTCGCTTGTCTGTGTTCATTAAGTTGTTGGCCAATGTCATCCTCAAGAATTTGTCATGCTCAAGTGCAAATATTAGTTCTCCATAATGGTCCAGCAAGAATGAGTCATAAATAAGCGCGAGTGAGCAAGCACAAACAAATGTCCCACACTTATGCCGTAAATTAAGTTAGATCGCAATTTAATTACGTTTGTTTCTCAAAAGTTCATCACAATTGAGGGTTAAAGTGGAGTCAATGAGCATTAGCCCCATGAGCAAGTTCGACTTTCTCAGTAGTATTTGATAACTCAATGCAAACAAAGTACCAAACAGTGCACTACACGGAGCTAATAATAGTGTAACACCAGAAGTGATTTAGATGGAGACGATCATCACCAGAAACGACTATCGCCAGTGCACCACCGCGCTCCACCAATAAAACGAGTGCGCGCGCAATTTAATTTAATTATTCGACTATAAATTTTAATGATGTTCATTTAGAGTGTCATTACTGACGAGGGCCCTACCAGTCAGTGGTTAGTTAGTGGCAATTGTGACGGGGCTAAGTAAATAAGGCGTCAGGCGTCGGCGTAACAAGTCAGGACGGACAGGACGAGACGAAGAGACAAGACGCAGTGACGAGATGAGACAAGACATGACATGACAAGATGGCCTGCGATTGCAATCACGACCAACTGAGCAAAGAATTGATTTCGACACCGACAATAGACACACACACACACACACACCGAGTGACTTGCCTGCACTGAGTCATTAAGTGAGCCCACAATTATACCTGTCACTGCTACTAATTTGGTGAATGAGCCATTCGGGTGAGTCGGTGAAGCCACAAGAGGAGCCTCTCTAATGTGATCCTCGAGGAGCCAAGGATTATTCCAATATAAATTTAAATAGGCAATTAATCAATTTTGTGAGGAAATATCAGTCGTGTTCCTACTTTTTCTGCCATTATGGTTATGATTATAATTAAATGTAATAAATGTAAAATGGTCAAATCACATGGCAACAATTATCTCGAGATTATATGAATAATTTTATGTGTGTGCGCCACAGGGAAAGTAAAGTAGCAACAAACCGAATTCAAATCGAAAGTACATATGTACATTCAACACAGAAGAAAGCGACACTGGGAGATAGTTTGATGATAAATCGATGAGCAGACCAACCAGAGGTGGAAAGTGCGACAGACAGAATTGAGGCAACTCAGCCAAAGACCAATTAATTAATTAAACAATTAAGAGTCTGTCTGCATGCAGCTACGTTCACTAATGTTTGAAGAGACTATCATTGAGCAAGCGGCCACGGAATAGATTTACACGACAAGCTCACAAGAATGATATCATACAGGGTGGTGAGCTGAATTGAGAGGCAAATGAACGCCACGGAGGGAAATGTCACAACGAGCGGAGATGATAAGCACAATGCAGTGCGAGCATTGGCCCGACGGTGTCTTATCGCACCACTAAGTGAGTCAGCCCCCATTTGTGGTGTAGGAGGCAGCTGGCCCGATGCACAACCTTCCTCAAGCCATCTTATTTGTAGTTAGTTATTGTACCTGTGTTACGCCTGTGTCGACAAATGCATTTCCTGGCTAATTACACAAAACCAAGTGCCTAATTAAGACACAGAAAGCACATGCGAGAGCACAAATCGACTCAATACGCACAAAACTCAACCGTTTCGCAATTACTCATGCCACTTTCTGTGCACTTATTAATATTCGTTCATTAATAATCAATGTGTTTGCAATCGAATGATAATTTAAATTCATTCTGAGAAGTATTCATTCATTCACGTTTGGTTCATTTGTGAGTAATCCTTTTGAACATGCTCGGAGAAAGGCTCAGAGAAGAATGTCACTTCAGGTCAATTCATTAGCAGTCACAAATGTCCTAAGGTTGCACTGTGGCCGAATTGAGAATAGAATATATTCCTGACAGATTGGTGATAAGTTTACTTAGCGTGAAACACAAGTTCGTGTATGACTGTGTGTCGGCAAATGAGTAATTAATAAAGCGTCATTACTAATTACAATCGTGTTCGGGCAATAATAAAGTTGTTAAGTTAATTGTCGCCAAGTTGTGGTACAGCTAGTGCCAGCAATGTATCGAGTCACATTTGGTGCTCAAGAAAGAAAGGAAACAGTGCTGTGTTAGGAGAGGACATCGGCTGTAGCAACAATTACAGTTGTAGTGCCTCTAATAACACCACTAAGATGGGTAAAGTGTGAATAAAGCAATTAATTGCAAATTGGCTCACTGCATTGAGTGAGCAGACCAGGCCACATAGCACTAGCCAATTTGCATACAAACAACTTTGTTTGCAGAATAACTTGATTATTCTCATCAAAATTATTATTAATATTAAGACAGTGATTGGTGCTGGCGACAGTGGCCATCAGTCGGTCTTTCCTCGAGACATCAATTATGTAAATCCACAACAGAAGTGCAAGCAGCCAAATCACAATGTCACCGTGCCAGGCGGAGCAAACGCCGAAAGTGATAAGAAAAACAAAAACAAAAACAACATTCACGCTTTGTTTCCGTTATCAGTCAAAGGTCGTGTCGAGTTCGTATTTGAAATTAAAAGTCATTTTAGTCATAACTTTTGGCGCGTAGCTTAAGTTTCAAAAAGTAGACAATGTTCGAGTGTACAGTAAAGTGTAAGGTATCTATTGGCCAGTGGATAGATTGTAAAAGTAGTTAACCTTGTCTGTCTGTCCATTATCCAATCTGGTCATAAAAGAACACTATAAAGTGCTCTACCGAACCGAATAGATGAATAACCCGCAATCTCATATGCAACTCACATTCGAACCAGTCAATGGTGAATGGCTAGTTGCTTTTTGTTTGAAAAGTGAGCGCACTTTTAGGCTTCTCCTGTGCAGTGGCGAGGACCTGTGATTTATGAGTGTTTGTATTTGCAAATCACACCACCGCCATCGCGGTGATCACACTGCCACCAACACCGAATGGCTATTTCCACACCAATTTAAAGCACATAAAACGCACACTTGATTCAGTGACTTGAACGATTCGAATGCATTGCAAGAAGAGCGCGGCCCGGGACAATTAACAGTGCAGGCCCGTGTGCTGCAATGTACACTTTATGTGTGTGTTGTGCTATTTCGACTGCCACTCAATGTGATGCACTCTAATTAGTCGCCATAAAAACAGTCTAAGAAGTCGTATTATGAAGAAAGTCGTAATAAAATTTGCGGTGAAAAAGAGCAAACCAAACCTCGCGAGGCTCCACTAAGTGCGCGCCACGCAATTTGGGGTCATCCACCAATGACATGGCGATGAACCTCGGGTAGAACTTGTGCTGTGGAAGTGAGCTCGCGAGTGGCACAAGTTTTTCACCATTTAAAATTCAACTCTCGCCAGCAATGAGATTAAGTCATCAAATGTCGTTGGTTCGTCTCGTTTGCTTATTCCGTGCTTGCTTCCTTAATTAAAATGACCGAGTCTTAAGGTCTGCTCACCTGTTGTGGGCCACTTAATTGGCCATAGGTCGTAAAATCAAACAAACGAAACGAACCAATTGGAGGAGACAACAACCGAAAAGGTCTACCGGGACGAGTTAATTGACGTCAATGGGGCATAGTCGGTCGATGGACACAAAGCAGATTAACTCGCCGCTGTGTCACCAGTCAGTGCACTGCCCTGCATTGCCTAATGTCCACTGTCCTTTCGGTTTGATTTATGTCCCTGCCACAAACATCTCCAAACACTATCAAACCAACCTTTGTTTTGTAAAAAAAAGTACAACTTTTAAATAAGTAAGCAACTCAAAAGCATTCATTCATATTTTGTATTCTTCTTGTTGCAACTCACTAATTAGGACAAAGTTTAGCCAATAAAACCTTGCACCATCAAAGTAAATTAATTTAATACCACACCAGAGGCATTAATTATACAAAGCGACGAGGAAGTTGTCTGTCAGCTAATACACCGGAAACAGCATCATTGCACCTTGTGCTGAGCGAGTATTACCCAAATCGAATGTGTTTTATTATTTTGGTGCTATTTTTCTTGGTTTTGCGGTGCAAAGTGACTAGCAGTGAAAGTGACGACTCGAGAGTACCATTTTCTTAATTAAGTCATTAGTAGCACACTCTGACACAGTGAGACACAGTGCAGTCATCAGGGCCGAGTATGTAATAAATAAATCCAATCAATAAGAACATAACACGATATGTGTAATATTACTATTACTATTTCCATTAGCACCACTCATAACAAGCATGTCCTAATTAATTAATTAAATGAATATTACCGAAAGGCACTATTAGCCAAGTAAACTGCACTAAAGAAATCAACATAAATAAGCAGACAAATAATGAGGACAATATTAGTAATGCAAGTAATGCTAACCGGTAATTTATTGTCATCATTAGAACACTCGCACTTGTGAATGGCTTGGTACAACGGAAATGGAGAAATGAGTAATTGTTTCATTTACAAGGAAATGATGATCAAACATGACTAATTTTTGACGTTTCAACACTTTTTTTGTTGGTCCACTTAATGTGCAACCAACTTGTGGTGTATTGAAATGTCTGTTTGTTGGCACGAATGCATTCATATAGAGAGCTGTTTATACGAACTCAACTGGGTCTATTAGCACACGTGCATCTTCGGTCATTTGGCTTTGTCCCATGCAGTGCCATTAACAGTGCAAATGGAGTATAATTTAGAAAACTTTCCAACAACTTGCAAAATGCGACAACGAAACAACACTCGAGTTGTTGTATCCAATTGTATGCGTATGGTGTGTTTTATCAATGGCGGCACACACAAGCACACACTCACACTCACAGCAGTAGAGGAATGATCGTCTCTCCGGTGGAGTGTCTGCTCTCACCATGCTCTATCCCACACGCCATCGTCAGTATCCTCGTCCTATACCCAAACACCAATCGAAGGAGAAAACGGAGAGGCGGCAAAGTGGCAAAGTGAGACAAGTGAAGACACACTAAACACTTGGTTGAGGAGAGAAATGATCGTCCGTAAGCAGATTGGAAGGAATGTACCTCTACTGCAGGACAACGAGCACGACAAGACAAGTAAGCAACCAATGGAGTGATCCACACAGCACCAATCGCACCACCGACCAACACATGCACACACTTAAGGATCTTTCCATTTGGAAAATTAGCAAACACTCGTCGGACACTGATGAAATGCTTGCAACGAGTGGCTGCTGTACAAGCCCCTTTGCCTCTTTGCCTTCTTGCCTCCATGTACAAAGAACAGATTATTACAAATTGTCACTGGCTAAATGAAATCCACGAGTCGAGCCTCAGCCTAAACATTGCTGTCCTCGAGAGGACATTCGGACATTGGGACAGACGAGCACAAAGAGGACGATCGAGGGTGATGTCAAGCGTGCACACACTTAAGGATCACTCCAGCCCAATAAAGAATCATTAATTTGCTATTATAATCAGCCAATCGGTTGGGCTAGAATCAGCATCAGTGCCGGTGTCGCCATAAACTGGCCATCTCCTCAACACACTCCATGTGCATACACACGGATGCACACATTCCATCAGTGGCATTCACACTTCAATCTTCCCAATTGGCCTCTCTGGCCTTTTCTCCTTTTCATCATTAATATTAAATGCGATTATTGATTTGAATACTCGTACATGCATGTATAAGACAGAGCAGTGCTGCCAGTGGCAGCTCGCACTTGGATAATTGAGTACACAATTGTTATGAAGAATGTGACACAATTGGAAGCAACTAAAAGAGAGTCAATAAAAGAAGCATGCAAATTCATTAACACCATAACACCCACACAGAGTAATTTTGCCTTGATCAATCAATTAGTGAACTACAATTAATAATATTGAGAAATGTACTGATGAAAGTGGCATTGATCTGTTTCTAATGTATTGGTGTGTATTAATATAAAGTCAAACAAGATTTATTGAAAGTGCTCTTGATAGTCAAACAGATTATTCAAACATGTGACACTATGAATGGACCATTTTGAAGTGCTTCGGAATGCATCTGCTGCAGCATGTGTGCACTTCACAACTGCCAGTGGAATGTTCCGAGTCGAATTGGTTGTCACTTGGCGTGGAAGGTGTCGCCAGGCGAGCACATTCTGCACCTTTCCATTCTCTCCTCCTACACCAAATGGCCTCACTCAAGTCAAACTCCACTATTCCACCATTTACTAGTTGACATATTCATTCATTAGCTCACTGAGTGATTCAATTCATAATTCATAAACAAATTACATTGTAAATTGTTCCATTCCCGATTGCTTTAAAACGATAAATAACCTTAATAGTGTTTGCACTGCATTCAGTGTCCCTTCTCGAATGATAATTCCTAAATAGCACTTTAATGAAATTTAGTGTCAAGCCATTGAGACCGGTGTCTCAATAGCGTTCAAATAGAGTCTTCTCACAAAGGTATAATGTCTCAACTATAATTAGTGATCATTTGAGTGATTCTCTCGAGAGGACAACAACCAGTCACCTCAGTAATGTATTCACGAGAATCATAAATTGCTTTGACTTGCAAGTGAAACAGTTGCAAGGTATTTTAAATAAACTTTTCATTAAACAGCTAATGATTTGTGTGTTGTGTGTGTGTTGTAATGCAATATGACAAGCTCACTGTGAATGTGCCGCGCGCTGTACTCCGCTAGCTTTAGCTCTGTCAAGGTTTGCTGTACTGCAGTGTCGCTTAATTAGGAAAAGAACTCAATTTAGCCATCGCAAAGAATGCTACATTCGACAGAGCCACAGCATAATTGCTTGATGAATTACGACAAGTGATAATTGAACAGTAATTTACATGAAAAATGTTCGGAAATAGATTTTCCGCACTCAAACATAGATTATACGCACTTTATGGATGAAACCAAACTTCCTAGCCCAACCACGAACACGACAATCGATTTTTCCCATTGAACTAACCTTGCCTCGACCAAGTAGAGTTATATTCAAGTCAAATTTGCAAGCTCAACACACAAAGGGCAAAAAATCAAATTAAGGACATTAAAGAGTCAATTTGTGCGAGTGAATGGCAGTGCAAAGTGTCAAAGAGGCCAAGTCGAGTTTGGAGAAGGTTTAAAGGCTCAAAGTTGAAGCAAGCAAAAAACAACAAGCCTAACTAAACTAAACAACCAGTGGAAGAAAAGCAACTCGAGAATGATTGATGAGCCAGTGCGAGCATTGGAGATAAAGCTTGCCAGCACCAGAAGGAGAACAAGAAAGACTCTAGTCGAAGTCGGGCAGCCGTACAAAGGACAATTGAAGTGAGGATGAGCACCCCTTGCCTTCGCGACATCTCAATGGACATGTCAATTAATTAATCAATCGATTAATTAAGCCCACTAGAAGTGCTCAATTTAAATTAATAAAACGATGCCATCAGTGAGTCTCAGTGCAAGTCTCCTGCACAACAAAAAAGGACAGCGGAGTGGCAAGCCACCGTCGGAGGGCACGATGTCTTTATTAGGACCAGCACCGGAGAGGACAATATCGACTGGGCAGAGGGCCAGGGCAATACATCATCATTACATGTTGGATGCTAATTAGCATCGACGCCAATCCCATGCACCGACTAGCTGCCCAATTGAGGCAACCTTCACCACCACCAAGTGTGCAGCCCAATTAATCAATCGATTATTGCAGCTGTCTCTATTGTCTATTGTACTCCGTTTGGAACTATTCCTGGCCGATGCACAGTAGCACAGTTCATTTAATAGAAAGCCACTCACTCATACTCACACACACTCGCCACTTTCACTTCTCACTGCGGAACATTTAAATTCATTAATTTTAATAAGTCCATCCACTTGGTGAGTGTAATTAATAATAATTGATTATCAATTATGATCCGAGTTGAGTTATCAATTGCGAGTCCATACGTTCATCAAGACAAGTCAAAAAGACCGCCAGTGTGGCACAGTGCAAAAACGGCCGGCCGGGAAGTATAAAGGCCGGTTGCATTAGTCTTGCCTTAATCCACAATAAATAATAAAAGATGCTTATTAAATATTTAAAGTTATTAATTATTGATCGAGGCCAGCAGGAAACACACACACAGCCACACAAAGGCACGCTCTAATTTAAAGTTTTCAAATTGAAAAATTAAAATTTTCCAAATTAACAAACTGAGCCAAACTGTTCGGTGGGAACTGATCGAGAGATATTAAAAGGCAATGGAATGGAATCAAATGAATTGACTTAAATTGCTGAATTATTAAGTTTAAAATTCAATCAATCAAAAACAAATCTTAACTCTTATCTACGCATTTATTTTTCCTTGTTTTGTCTTGCTCGAGTTATGAGGCACTCAAGGTGCAAATGCTAACATAAATTAACTTTTAACTGTAGTGTTCCGAATGTTCGAGTGCAATAATGTCATTTGAACCCAGTTCGCAACAGTTTCAATATATCAACTTGAGTTAATGGTCAATTTGATTATTGCTTACCAACAAGACAGATGCTTATGCTTGACAAAAAGGTCAAAATACTCTATTAGTACAAATCGATAGATCAATCAGCCAGAATGAAGCCGAATTCGGTCACCCTGTATGGCCAATTGGTTAGACAGTGCGTCAACGAAATCAATGAATAAATACTGACAAATGGAGCAATGATCAAAAGGGCCATGTACCAATGGACCGCCATCGAATGTATCACTTGTGTCGGTGGACATATTTTATTATATCGACCAGTGGTCATAAGCGTCCAATATATTTCATCGTTTGATTCTTTAGCAGCTAAACCAAAAACAAGAAGGAAGCAAAATCAAGAGCGAACATGGACATAAATTGGCGTACAGCTGTAGAAGTGCCGTTGGAGATCAAGCAGAAATATGTCAAATGTTGAGCTGTGTTGGTGGCACAGCGATGCGAAGTGCATTGCATGACAAATGTATTGCACAACTGACAGTGCACTGCACTGCACTGCACCCTCGCCAGTGGACAAATATGGCCATCTTTCTATTCTCCCTGCCGAATGCATCACTTTGTTGGTGTGCCACTTGCGACGCTGTTCGTTCTGTTAATCTTAATAATCAATTTATGAGGTTATAAATAATAGATAATGTTTATCATTAACAACAAACTAACACAATTTAGTGGCTTTGGGCTTGCTTCTTGCTTCGGATCGCTATTTATTTATTCCCGCCACACAGCAACAGAGTAATGCAACACACAACATGAAACAGATTTTAGCCGTCAAAAACATCGAACCGACGGAAAGAGCGAAAGATACTTATGAGGACGGAGTGATTCGGGACCGGCACCGAACAAACCCGGCTTGACAGACGCTCCTCGCCTTCACTAATAATTAGATTATTCAATTAAAAGCAAATGCACACATCACAACACCAAGAGAGGAGAGAACAACAGTTTTGAGCACAAAGTTTCTCCACAGCCAACAAAGTGTATTACTAAGTATGAATGGCAAAGCCAGATTTGTCAGGCACAATATTTGTCTGACCACCACAAAATCAAACAGAGAAACAAACGTCAACGGCCAAATAGTCCGCTTGGCCTGATAATAAATACATGAGAAATTCCTCAGTGGACAGTGTCCTCCTCCCCTCCTATCCTGTGTTGCAGAACAGTCAATAAAGAAGAGACTGCATTTGGA
This sequence comes from Rhizoglyphus robini, assembly GCA_023373905.1. NCBI lineage: Eukaryota > Metazoa > Arthropoda > Arachnida > Sarcoptiformes > Acaridae > Rhizoglyphus > Rhizoglyphus robini. Next base: position 1,407,308 of record JAKIJQ010000001.1, on the reverse strand, counting down.
GCAGAGAGGAATCAAATGGGCCTTCGAATAAGAGAGCATCATCCTAACTAACTAAATCAAGTTTAATTGACGTGAAATGATTTGTGTAGTGTGTGCAGGCAAGTTGCTTGACGCCGACTGGTGTGGTGGGGCCGTCTTGCCAGTCAACTTGACCACCACTGAAATTGCGAAATTGAAAAGGACAATTTATGGGCTGCACACAGCCCGTGCCCTCTCTTGACCACTCATTACCGACTTGTGACTGCACTGTCTGTCTGGTCAGTGGCCACTGTCCACAGTGTCCAGTCTCAATTAACGCCACAAGACGCGCCACCAACTTTCACTCAGCTCAGCTTGGTCCTGTCAGATGATTTATGCCGGGAATGTATATAACCCAACTGCATGGACATGCACCTCATTACGGCCAATGTGTGATTCGAGCAGCACAATTTGACGAGCACACCAGAATGAACACAGCACGGACAAATTGACTGATAACACTTGTGGCCCGTCAGATACTTTGTCGCAAACACTAAATCTCCAAGTGGTAATTAAAACCGAGTCCAATGGCAATAACACAGTCAATGCTAATGCACAACCATGGCGCAACACTTAATGAAACCAATAAATCAAACAAAGACTTTATTACCGCCACTCGCACAATTAGCCATACTCTGGCCCTACACCAACACCCAACACAAACGCACAAGTCGCTCTACTTGGTGGCATTCAAGAGAAAAGTATTAAATGCACTAATAATTAACTCTCAAAATAACTTCAATAATAAAATATGCTAATTATTATTATTACCACGAGGTTCAATTTGCGTTAATTAAATACAAAGTTTGTGAATGTTTTATAGATTGACGTTTTGTGAAGACATTCTCGAAACAACCATTTCAATACTGCAAAGTTAAATATTATACGACTCAAGTTATAAAGAAAGTAATGCATGGCCAATTCAACAAATAGTTGTACATAATAATTACAATCTACTTGAATATTGTTTGGTCGACTTTGTGAACATACCAAGATGGTCCGTATTTGGTCGGCTCGGCAATATAAATTATAATAAGTTCATAAATTTAAAAGGCTCATAACGTAATAATGGAATAATCATAAAGCAAACTGGCTTGCTTGCATTGCAGCACATCACCCGAACAATCCCAACTGTACTGTACAATATGAGCAATATCGCAATAATTGTACAAATAATTATTGCTCCATAAGGTCGGGCCATAAATATGTCAAGGACCCAGTTGGACCTGATGGAATGAAGTATGAAAGCACACAAGAGAGAAGAATGGCCATGCGGACATGGTCATGAGAGCACAGTTATGAACTCATAAATTGCGCCCGTCCGAACATTCTTGAACTTGGTCGTATAAATTGAGTTGCACGTCCTCCGTCCGGACCGAACATGACCAAACATCGTTGAAAGGTTATAAATTCACCATTCACTGACCATCGTGATGACCAAGACCGAGAGGCAAGCCGTCAACAGAGTAACACAAACTTTCACAACCGAATGGAAAAATTATAACCTCGTAAATTGTGTCTCCACAGGACCAAGTGCACAGAATGCACCAAGTATGGCGGGCTGCCGAGAGGGACCGAGTCAAATGCTGCTGACGACTCACTGTGCACTCGTAAAGAGGACAATTGTGACTTTGTATAAGTCACCACCAAGTCAGTCACTGGATCATAATCGTAATCGTAAATTATTGCGCACACACTCCCACCATAAAACAGTCACAAGCACTCTGGCAGTATTACTAATTCTATTAATAACTTGTAAATTACAAGAAAGATGAACAAAAAAGAGAGAATTCTCAAATTTAATTTCCACACTGTCGAACGAGCACAGAATTTCGCAATTTGTGTGCTGCTGAACTCTTCCGAAAGGAACGGAATTATAATAATAAAATTATTATTAATAAAAGTCATCGTAAAATATTCCTAGGAACATTCTGACAAACAACAAAAATGGAGATTTCTTGCAAAATGTCATCATGGAAAGAGGAGCGCAAGAAGTGCAAAGCTAAATGTTTTGTACAAACACACTTGCCACAACCTTAATTTGGTAAAGAATATTTGGCAATTGTTCTATTATGGCAAATAATGATGTTTTCAAATGTAAATATTTAGAGTGAACTGCAAGGAACAGTTCAACAGTGAAGCCCTATTTGAAGAGGTGCAAATAAAAAGCAAACCCTCAAACGGTGGTAAATCTGTTTGCAATTGTCACACTTGCAGATTAAACTACTCTCGGAGATCGGAAAGCGAAAGTGAGCGATAACTCGGATAAGTGGAAATAAGGCGCGAGTGGAATGAATTATTTGGCATGCTTACTTGTGTGTACAGTGAACAGTACAATGCCGGTGCCATCAATAGAGATGCAATTGAAATCAAATCAAATAAATAAACAAGCCAAATAGAACACTCGAGAGGGGCAAGTAGCACAAGTAGTCAGTGAGTATCGCTGTCAATAATTCCAATTAAGTTGCCAATAAATACACAGCAAACTGTCATCAGACTGTTGGCAGTTTAAAGCGAACAGATAAATCGATGGTGATCAATTCAACGGTGAACATCACTCGAGCAAAGCGCACCCACTTTACTCGACATAAAGGATTTCGATGCTCAATATTATTAGGACTGGAGGGAGAAGAAATTTGATTGCGATGAAAGTGAGATTAACCGTGCAATGTGCGTACCGAGTGATTTGGTGCTCTGTGTCAACAAGACTCACATCGGCAGTATTAAAAAGCGATAATATTGCCTGCAATCTGCAATGCCCAATCCGGCAAACACCGAATAAATGTGCTCTGTCAATGTGCGCCTATGTAAATCACCTCATCACATTTGGGTAAATTCCCTCTTATCAAGCCATATCCACACTCACACGCATTCGTAAATATTTAGTGCCAGCACACACGCACTGTGTTGGATGGATTCCTTTTGGAACGTCGTCGACAGTTGAGAGAGAAAATGTCATAAATTTTCAAATACACATCCGATGCCGATAAAGAAAGGATGTGTGTAAGACGATTCGGTCCGGCCAGTGAAGTGAGTTTAGAGGCAAAAAAGAAAATATTGTCAAAATCAGATCTCAAACAAGAAGAAGAATATATTCGCTCTGCATACGAACCAAATGGAAACGAACAGCCGAATATAATGGAACAACGACGACACAGGAGAAGAGAATATTCCGCGCGGCACGACAACGGAACAAACAAACATAACCAACAAGCCAGGGCTCGCCTTTCTCCTCGTCTTAACGGAAGTTTGAGTATTGACTTTTTGATTTAATTCTGTCATTCTATGAACGCAGACACACACTCACACCAGCACTGCAGACCATGGCCGATGCATCCACCCGGCCAGTGAAGCCGTCAACGAATATTCTTCAGTGGCACCCAAAATGGCACACACACCAAATCGTCGATATTCCTCGTTGATATATTTATTTCGAAATAAACTCTTTCCACTCACTAAACACACAACAGCAGCACAATATTCCAGATCTATCAAGGCAATATATTAAAAAATGTGTTCTTCAATGGCTGAGTGCGAGTGTGAGTACGAGCCACGAATAAATCACCAATTGAACATTCGTAAACCGATCGCCAAACCGCAAGCCCGACAACAACTTGTCAAATAGGCAAAATGTCGAGAAGCAAAAGTCGAAATGTCAAAAGTTTGCTTCTAATATCGAGTGCCTCCCCTTGCCCCCCTTTCCAACTCAGTGTAGGTGTATGATTTTGTAATTCGGAAATGAGTCTGTCTGCTCAACTAAAAACGACAGGCGGCTAAATTTAAATTTAAAATTTCCCGCGCGCTTAACTAACACGCAAACATGTCGAGCCTAGTAGTTCCATTTAATAATTTTACGCTTTACTTGTTAATCACTGTGTTTGGCTTGGACTCTTTCCTAATTTGTACAAAGTTGCAATTTTCCCTACCGCGAATAAATCAAATCAAATTCAAAATCAATCGACAAAACAAACAAATCAAATTTCAGGAGAAATGAGGAAATTTGGTAAAATTACGATCGCGCACCGATACATCAAGCCAACCGATTGATGCATACTCAAGTGTGTCGAGCTATAGTCGAAACATAAGCAAAAGTTCACATCTATTTCCAATTGGATTATAACACTTTTCTGGTTGCCTAAATTGAATAATTGCAGCGCACTGTTTTGGTGGCCCGGCCAAGGCTCCAATACAAACTCGCACAGTTCTCAAAATGTTTGGACAAATAAGAAAATTTGAAAAATGCAAATTGACACTTTAAGCAGTTTTACGTATAGTTGATGTATATTGTTGCTAAGTCGGATTTGAGAGTACAAATATTGCGTTCCTAAATGTATGCCATTTGGCTTTTTAAAGCTTTCCCATCAGAATGTACAACAGTGGAAGGCACAAGTTTAGCGTTAAGAGCATAGAGAAGAATTGCATTAAAACGTCAAACAAATTAGAGCAGTCACATTTTAGAAAATCAAATATCGCCTCCAATAGCGCACTGGCTCAAGCTCACCTCTCCTTGGGCTCACTAAGCTATTATTTCCATACCGGAGAATTTAAAAAGCGAATGGCGCGCTCGGTCGCGCTCAGACAGATCGGCCAAACCGGCAGAGCAATCAAATCGACAAAGTAGACAAAATATCAGTGCGAGGGGAGAGAGAAGAAATCAAATTACCGTAAAAACCTCTCAATCAATTGGGCGAGTGTGTGGCGCGATTGGTTTGATCGCTCGAAATCCATCCACTCACTGGTGTCCGTTCAATAATTCAAATTCCCCTGGCCTCCACCAGAAGAGCGCGCGCCAGCCAGCCAGGCCAAACAAAACAGTCAAAATGAATCAAACTTGACAAATTCGACTGTCTTGCCATGTGAGAAGGCCAGAGAAGAATCATTGAAAGGCATCAAATAAATATGATGCAAAGAGAGGCCAACCAAAGCAGCACAATCACAGCCAACAAATACAAAAAGCGTCAATGTCTTTCAGAGTTGGCAGTCAGTTTTGTTTTGTTTGTTGCAAATGGATGCAACCAACAAGCCATCACACACGTACACGCACACGAATCAATCTTTCCGCAGTGTGCAAAGTAGTGATTCGCTGGGAAATTATTAGAATGCTTCAATATATGCACAAGTGAAGTGTGTCAGTATGAATGAGATGAAATATCGCGAGCATTAAATTCATAAATTGCATCATGGCGCAATAGCATTTATCTTGAGCTCAACTTGCAACGTGCACCGCATCTGTGCAACATTTGAGAAAGTCAACATTGACACTAAGCAAACAAACCCACGACAAGTGAGAATGCATTCAAAGTATTCTTCAATGCACTTTGCATCTCATCCATTGTGCAACGACATTCAAATGGCCATTTACCTCGTTCGAGCTCGTGTCGAATGTCTGTTGGTCTATTTAAAGCACATTTCCCAGGATTATTATTGCACTGCACAATGTTCGTTTGCTAGTCATCAGAGGTCACACAGTCACCAATTGGGGCAAATCAATGCAAAAAGTCGTGTGATTGTGTGTGCCGCATAAAAACAACAACACAAGCCAAAGTAAAATGTAAAACAAGTGTATCGCCCAATTACGCACACGATCAGAGTGCACCAAGACGGAAGACAAAACAGCTATAGCGAGAGGTAACAATCGTAAATAGTAACACATTGTGTTCAAGTGCAAACCAATCAAGCCGGAAAGGAGATAGAACAGATCAATTGAACATTGATTACAATTGAGCAATCGGCGAATTAAAAAGAACAAGTTGGGTACTATCGAACATCAACAAACATACATGTCGTCAAAGTAAAGTCATTTAACAATCACTCAAAAGTTCTAATAATTTTCATATAAATTAACACAAACAAGTTCTAGTGCTCATTTTATTTTATGGTTTGATTTTGTGTATATCGAAACTTATTGAACATGCGTTTCCAATTCTGGATCATCGGCATCTTGACCGGGCTGATCATTATCTTCTCCATTTGGAGTGCTTTCAATGTGCGGCGCAATTTTCCTCAGACCAACCAGACAAAAGGCAACTTCACCTGCGACATTCCCGAAATGTCGGATCCAATCGGTTGGATGTCAGGCATAGTTCATCTTGGCCTTAAAGAGCGAATCGAGTGCGGACATGCTGACAATGCTCTCGACCTTCCCGTGGTGGTCGAGTATGTCCAGCCGAACCAAAGCCGCGAACATCTCATCAAGCGAGCAGGCTTCGAGCATGCCAAGTGCGAGTATATGCAAGTGCACTACGATGGCGACAACTCCATTTATGAGCACGACACCTGGCGGGAACTGAACGAGTCGAGACCGATCTTGCTGGCTGATCTGCACAACGACGACTTTGCCCAAGAAAAGAGTTTGTTTGTCAAGGTTCGTTGTCTAGTGGACGGCTCAACCATCTACGAGGACATTCACATGTTCATGCCCCAGCTGGACAAGTTCAAGCCAATCCAAAACGAATCTCTCAAAAAACCAAAAATTTTGGTGCTTTGTATTGAGAGTCTTACTCGAATTAACTTTCTGCGAAGTATGCCAAAAGCTGCGAAAGCACTCGATGCTCTCGGTAATGTGTTCTACCTGAAGGGCTTAACCAGGATTGCAGAGAACACTTTCCCGAACATGTTGGCCTTTCTCACTGGTCGCATTCGTGAGGACTTTGAGAAGGATCCCATGAACACACCACTCGAAGAATTGCCACACATTTGGAAGTTGTACACCAATCGAGGATATCCCACTGCTATGATTGATGATAATCCATATAGCATGGACTCGATGCTTAGTTACGGCTCTCAAGGTAATTAACAATAGCCTAAAAGGCATAATGCATTAACAACATTAATCCACCCAACAGGCTTCACTTATCCGCCCACCACTTTTTATCCTCAGCCATTTTGGACTTATTGGACAAGCAAGGAAGAGCTCGAGTATCGAAACTGCTTGAACAATTCCAAACCCGTTCCAAAGGTCATGCTAAGTCAGATGGCACGCTTCCTAGGTCACTGCGAACGCCATCAACTACCATACTTTGCAATGTCTATGCTCATTCGGACCACTCACAACGGCTGGGTACATGCTCAAATGGCAGACGAATTCTATGAGGCGTTTCTGCGAGACAATGCAGAAATACTGAATGACACGGTGGTGATCATGATGGGTGACCATGGAGATCGATATTCGGAGGAAATGATCGATAACTCTTGGGGACGAATTGAGTCCATGTTGCCTCTCATGGCCATTCGACTGCCTGACAGTTTATTGCGGCAGTACCCAACGATGGGCTACTTGCTACAGGTCAACGAGAAACGTTTGACCACCGTTTTGGACGTGCACAAGGCACTGGTCGAGCTAGCCACACTTGGTGAAGAACAAAGTCAGACCCACAACGAAACGGTCTACACCGAATCTGCTTATTCGGTCATCAGTGAGCAAGTACAGCTAAACCGAACATGCGAGGAGGCTCGAATCGATGACCAATACTGCGTGTGCGACATGAAGCCGTTCTCCGAAATGGACAACTCAAGTTTGGCACACGCTTTGGCCACTGAATTGGTCTCGCAACTCAACTCGAATCTTCCTGAGGACAAATGTCGACCGCTTGAGTTGATTGATGTAGAGTCTGCCATTTGGCACGCCAACTCGTACTGGATCGACGAGTTCATCCAAAAGGAAGACATCGAACTGACCGTGCGAGTGGCACCAAGCAATGCTTTACTGCGCACCAGACTGACCCGGAATGCAGTGAGTTCGTGGGACAAGGTGACAGCCCAACACAAGATTCAACGACTCAACCAGTACGGCAACCAGTCGCACTGCATCGAGGATGCCAACCTGAAAAAGTACTGTCTCTGCTATGACAATTCCGTGCCACGAACGGTTGGCAGAATTACAGTTCCAAATGTTGCACTGGGCAACACTACCGCCGTCTTTAATTCAACACAGGCCTTGTCCACAGATGGAGTCTCGACTCAAGTGGCGCCTAATTCAAGTTCCACAACTGCGGAACCATCAGCTAACTGAACTTTCTAGTTCTCTATCTGCCATTCAAGGCACATTCTCAATTGATTGTAACTAAAATAAACAATCCAAATTCAATTTAGTAAAGGTGCACACGTGTCGAGGGTGTTTGGCATTGAAAAATCAATTGCCCGGTCGGCTGAATGACCACCACTGCAGCTTCTCGCCCGGCTAGATGCTACAAGCCAACAAATGTGTTCATCCTCACTCGAATCGACACCACTTTTCGAGCTGCCAACTAGTTAGTTTATCTGCTCGTGCCTCGTAACAAACTCCCCCACTCGAACGCAATCTTGTTTGCTTATCACAAAACCCATTTATCACAATCCTATCTCTCACCATACGCCACTTGATTGAATCGATCACAAAATCAGTGAACGATTTAAAACAATGCACCATTCTTGCAATATGGGCAAACTTTCCGAAGAGGATCACTGCAGCATTCGAAGGAATAGACCATCCACCGAACACGAGATACCGACGAACGTGTCTTATCGCACTGACATGACACTAAACTAGCGAGAGATTCAATTTGGTTTAGAGGAAAATTTTCTCATCACTCCTCAATTGATTAAATGCAAAAACTCACCGGCACACTGGGTACACCGAAAAGAGCCAAAGTCAAAGTTTAATTAATTAATTAATTCAAAACAAAACCATTCAGTAATTTAACCAACAGAATGTTCTAAAGTGTTCAATTTGGCAATTTAGAGTAAATTAAATACAGTACCGAACAACATTGGGTGTTCGCAAATTGCCGAACCATCCACGCAACCTTGAAGGCGGTACTGCTTCACGAACGAGTAAATAAATAACATAATTTGAATAAACCAAATAAATGATTAATAAATAAACACAAATTGACAGACGAAATATGTGCGGGTGGTGGGAAAATGATATTACCACTAGATAAATCACTTAACCCATTCACTACCTAATTGCATCAAGCTCTACTTTAGAAAGGTAAATAACATGTGAATGGCACTTGAAAGGTTAATGCATCCTCATTGTGGCTCAAGCAAACTAGGTAAATTAGGTCGATCCAGAAATGTCACCTATTAACAATTTATACACCCAAAATAAGTACCTCGAATTAAATGAGCAACTAAATTAAGCGGACTTTTCTTTAATAACACACCATACACATTCCACAATGCAACACTCCACACCAAATAGCAGCAAAAATGTCAAGAATTCATTTATTTATTACTTGGAAGCGTCTCTCTTCTTTGTTGGAACACCTTGGCGACACTCAATGCAACTGACCCAGACAGAGAGTGAGAAGCAGAATAATAATAAAGGTTGCTGCCGTTCAAATGAGACTGTAAAAATAAAAACCGGCAATCCGGGCAGAGCAAAAATGGCAATGAAAAGAGAGGGATCAAACATGAAGAGAAATTAAATGAGTTAATTAAGAAATGAAAGGAGCAGGCTAGCAGTGCGATCAAATGACCAAATGCAACTTGCTAAATTGCCCAGTTGTAATAAAATCAAATACAAAATAATTGACAAAAGTTAAAGCAAAATTCTTGGAAAATTTCAAATTATTTGTGAATTACCAACAGAGTTAGATTGAGTGAGTGACACATTTGGTGGCAAACAAACAATCAAAAGAGACTGCAGAAACATGTTCAATTGATAAATTATCCTAAAATGTAGGTAAACAAACATTGGCACTATTCGATTGCCATTGAGCACTGAGTTGGCAAGTAGTGAAAATGAAAAATCAACTTTGCTTGTCCAAATGTAAATAGAGAAAAATTCCGTAAAGTAGTTGAAAGGAATGAACAAAAGTTTTCATTTTGGAGATAATTAAGAAAAGTGCAACACTAATAAAGCGGTAGAGTAGCAGTACGGCACACATCACGACCGTCGCACATCTCGGACCGGCTAGACTCGAAATTGGCAATAAAACAACAACAACAACACAGCACAAGCGAACAATATCTACTGGTACCGAGTTGACTCACTCATTAGTATTCCACACCAGTTCAAAGCGGCTCGCGCGCGCTACCAAAAAAAATATATAAAGATCAAAAACTCACTAAAGAATATTCTGCTAACTTGGCTGTGAGTGTGTACAAAGATTCTTGTCGATTCACGAATGCCAAACATTAGCATCAATCAGAAATTTAGCAACACACACACACTCGGTCGTACTAGCGAACGACTCCCAGGAGTTGCGATAGCGATAATAATAAAACTTACAATCAAAGTAATAGAAAAATTACAGACTCCACTGTGGAGTGGTGTGCGATGTGATTCAATCAAAATTCCGCAAGGCCAAAGTAGAGCAAACAGAAAGAAACACAAGAGATAACAAATAAATAAAGACACTCCAGTGCAGTTGAATGGCCAATTGAGATGTGTGGCCAGCACTGGCAGTGCATCATTGAGCTTTAGCAGACAAATGTACTAAGTAGAGCTTTGGCGCTATTTGGATTCCAATTTGGATTTTCTAATTCACACAATGTTTGTTTTAATTAGAAAAAAAGTTTAAAAGTTTAAAATTAGTAAAGGCATTGTTATTTTAAGTGTTCAACACAAATCGAAAGTTTCTTTACAAACTTTATAATTGATTAATCAAGTACGTTGCTAATTGGCAATCAATGTGAACATTTTCATAATCGGACAAATGATCGGCGAAACATTAAATCGAGAGAAGAAGCGTGTGTCGTTGCACATATGTTCAACACACTTGCAAGTTGCAAGTGAGCACTTAGCAAAGAAAACATTTCGCCTCGTTTGAGTGCAAGCAAGTGAAAGCACCATTCTCCCAGTATATGATATGAATTAAAATGCATTTAAACACAGTGAACTATTAAACATTCGACATTAGCACAGAAGCTTGTGCATCGTCAAGTGTCAGTACCCGGACCGACACAGACACGAGCAGTAAATGACGATGTTGGCCCAATGAGGCACAAGACTCACTAGTGACTCACTCACTGTTCACTGTGTTCAGTGCTCACAGACATAGGAGAACTCATCAGCAGAATCTCGGCAAAAAACTGAACAACCAAGAGAGAAGCACAGCAAAATTAATCAACGATTCAAAGCGTGATCGTGAGCACATTTAGCAGCAAAGTGCGCCAGAAGAAAATGAGCACCGCTCTGTGGGGCAATTGCAAGCCAGCAAGGCACCCTACAACATAGACACAACACGTATCGCCCTGGCCTACCAACTACTAACGCGCGCACTTATCGTTAATTAGCGCGTCAAGTTATTAATATATACGGCAGATAGTTACGAAAGACGATAGCGAAAGAGGAACAGACAGGCCAACTAATATATAACATCAACTAGATCATCTATTGGGCTAATGATGATGCGGGATATGATGAAGCACACACAGACAGGAGACACAAATGGAATTACTAAGTAGTACACTTGTGTGTGTGTGTGTGTGTGTGTGTGTGTGTGTTGTGTCCGCGACTGTTGTGTGCAAATAGTGATCGAGTGAACAGATTTAAACTCGGCATGATGAGTGCCAAATGAGAGATGGCCATGTTAGTTAGTTGCTGCGAGATGGAGATACACCAAATAGTCGCCGCCATCATGATCGTCGCTAAGCGCTAAGCAAACATCACACACAACCCAAATGATCATCATTTGGCGGACTAACCGTAATTAGCCGTGTCTATTTGCCGTGCTACTTGACCAATCAATGCAACATCAACACATGCACCGTTCTGAGATAGTGTTGCACTCGTCAGTTATCTTGTGTATTAATGCAAATTAAACCAAACTGTAACTTACATTATCCTTGTCTCGCCGAAGTCGTTTCAGGCTCAAATGTGAGCAATATTCGGATGCGTCCAGTTCCTAATCAAATTCAAACAAACAAAAACAATTAGCAAATAAAATCTATTTATTGTATACTAATTTCTATAAAGAATATATTAAGTATAATTAATCCGTTTTGATAAAATCAACTTTGAACTTTACAGCAAGTTTATCTTTGTTCATTTTAAGTTTGACTGTGAACACAATGGAGTGATTACTTTTGTCCGCTTTGTGATACTATTCGAAGACACACAGAAAAGTGTCAACCTTTTGTTTGTCATTTACAAATATGAATATTTCCTCTTCACTTTTGTGCACAATGAATGGCATATCAAATCTCGAGTTATTATTTTTCCCATGCTTCTTTCCTAAACAGACTCGAATCATTTCACTGTCGAGCAAAAGTTGAAGTGATTTTGGTGAACCGGTCACATTGAGTTGACAGAGGAAGTGGTCGGTAAAGATGTCCTCGAGGGTGGCAGGTTCGTGTTGGGCTACACTCGGCTCACTTTGCTTGGCTTGTTCGATGGTTTGTGCCAGAAGATCGTTGATCAGTTGCCATCGCTGCCCACTTCCGAGAAGCCATTCGCCAATCTCGGACTGCAGTCGATGCAACTCGTCATGTAAGTCTTCAAGTGGACTTTTGGTTGATCGGTGCAACAGATCTTTGATTCGGTTATGAATTTGTTCACTGTTCAATACATTTTTTGATGACACACAATCCGAGCATGCTAATATGTTTTCTTGTGGTGTATCGAGAAAACCGTCGAGGGCAAACTGTTCGGCAAGCAAACTGTTGAGCAGATCCATACGGAGTGAACCACCGAAAAGCCATTCACTGATATGGTCCATCATCAATTTAGATTTGTCCATCGTGAGGTTAGACGAGTGTTCGTGTAATGAAAATGAGCTTATCGAACAAGGACACAACAAGTTAAACACAAGACAAAGCAAAGTACCATCACTTCACAATCAAGAATGACCGTAAAGACAACCCGATTACATGTTTTTGTAGTCATAAAATTAAGATGATCAAAAGCAAAACTGAACCAATTCAAGTTCAAACTGATTATAAAGTCAATGTACGCAAGCGAAGATAATAAAACTATGAGTAATGCGATCAACAGTGACACTCGAATAGGTCAACTTGATCAATGCATCGATGCACTATTTCCATCGGGCCACAGTGCAATTTGTCCCCTTGCCTAACCAATTCACACTCTTCACAAGTTCAGTCACGAGACACAAATCTCCACCAAATTAAATATCTCAAAATATTCTTAAAAGTTTGATCGAGTTGCAAAAGAAAATTTTTTTATTTTTTACTTTCGGGACATGGTAAGTTCATCACTGGCCTCAAATCCCCAAGCACCCTTTTGGTCGGCTTTCTTCTTTGCTCTTCTCGGCAATTAAATAAATTAAGTTTTTAATTAACAAACTAAAGGCGAATGATATTTGAAAGTGCGTGATAAGATGAATGAGTGGCACATGAGAGTGCAAATGTGTGCACACGCGTGCTCTCAATTAATTCAAATACAAACTGTCTGGAACTCACACAAATTCAAAGAAAACGCATAGAGTTATAAAATGAACAGAAAATAATTCAACAAAACACTAAGCTTCATACTTGAAAATGCACAAAAAAGTTGGAAAAAGTTTCGAACACTAAAAGTACGGTAAAACTAAATAAATTAATCCAATTTAATTTAATTAAAATTTCAAAAGCCGAACCGAGCGAGTGAGTGAGAGAGTGAGTGGACTAAGTGAAACACCGCACTACTCTAAATCAATCAATTAATTAATTACCAAAGTGAAACGAGAGAAGCAACGCGACCAGCAGCAACAAAACAAACTTGTCCATTAAATCACTTCATTTAAGACATTTGTACGACGGTGCTCGTCGCACTAATAAACAAACACAAACTGTACTGCTGTGTTGTGTCTCTAGAAAGGGAGACGACTGTCGCTGGTGTGCAAGCACTTTGAGGACATGCCCCATTCCACGAAAAGTCCTTAAATCACGTTTCTCGAAACAAACAAAAACAAGAGCAAAGAATCCACTGGAACTGTATGAAATGTGACAGTCTAAGAGGAGCGACATGAAGCGGCTCACTTCACTCGTTGGGACACGTTCATTAATCTTGAAAAATTTTTAATTTCAACTAACTTGTGATTAGATCAGAGAACGAGAGTAAAACAACCCTCTTGTTACCTTCTGGGAAGAGAATGGCCCATCTTTTGGAGCAAGTCCGAAATCTAAGTAAATTTCCATTGCACTTTTGTTTTGCCATTTTGGGAGAAGACACAAATGGAATGAAAGCAGACTCCGAGTGAATGGCTTCGTCACTGGCCAAATGACAACTTGCCCTAAGAGTTCTTCGGGGACAGATCGGACATGGCGTCCAATTGAGTGGTCAAAAGTGTCGCTTCGGATTTGGTAATTAAAATAATCGACAACACACTCACTCACTGGCCCACTTGCTCACATGCAGACCAATAAATTGATTTCAAATTGACAATTGAATTAATTTTTCGGTGGCCACTCGGTTTCGGTTTGACTCGATTCGTTTGGTCGCTTTGGTGGCTTTACGCAAGGGATTCCCCTGAGTGACTCGACTCGACTCGAGACCCACAAGAGATGAAGATAAATTTAGTCGGACAAAGAAACGATAGCGAACCACATTAGTCTGTTGTAATTCGATTAGACACTAAAGGACAATGCCTGAGACTGTGGACAGTGAGACACTTGCCGATGAGATGCATTGCTTCATTCGAACACAGTGTAATGATGATGCACTCGTTCTGATTTATGTCCGCCAATTCCGCAAATTAAACCACTCAACATCAGTGTACTATTTTTAGCAACTCCTCAATTCTGTTGGTCTAATTGCAATTTCAATTTTTGCTTGTATTACTTTGGTTTGATAATTCTCAGAATAATTATTATAAGCGAAAATGAATAATGTGCTTTAATGGTATTTGTGGTTTAAAGTAATTCAATTTGAATGGACAAACCTGTTCTCTGGTTAGTTGGCTTGAGTATTGTGGAATTGTAACAAAAAGTATGCTAAATTTGAAACTTTTCTCTTTGCTCATCTCATGTTGAGCTGTCACCGATCTCATGTTCAACCAAATCAAATTATTAATGTGATTATTTCCATGAATTTGCAAAGCAACAAACCAACAAACAAGTCCATTCGGAATTGTCACACAGTTGCAGTCATTTCGGATATGACAAGGCAAACTTGTCACTCAAGTCAACAGGGCAACAAGCCCGCTTTAGAGCTACATTGACATGCACGGATCCTAAAGGCTTTTTCAATGCAATCTCCCTGCATTACATGTCTCAAGTCTTCAAATGTTTGTGTCGCCGCAAAGCAGTCAACAACAACACTACACAACAACAAAGTTTACCAATTGGAGCGAATCGCGGTAAAGTCCACGAGCAGAAGTGTAGTGCTGTCACCGTGGATGGCCACCAATTATACAGTTTGCAGTAGGCAGTAGTGCCCCCAAAGCCCATCCACTACGGCAGCTGCCCCAAAAGGCACGTGTCATATCTGTGTTAGGCGCGCAACTAACTACGCCATCAAGTCTAACGTAATCGGTAATGCCTTCAGTGCACCACACGCAGCACACATCTCCATTGGTCCGCATCATGCACTGCACTGCACTACGTTTCTCTCAAATCTCAAGAGTTTTCATCAAGAGGAATACACTTTGGTCTAAACTGAAATGTGGAGCGACAACAATTTGGGATTGAAATGACACAACCAATGAGTGCATGAATATACGGACCAATCTAATTAGAAAAGTGAATTAATCGAGACACACCACTGCATCGGACACGTTTAGAGAGTCATCTCCTCCACTGGCCATACACTCAATGCAAGCGACAAACTTTGTGTCCACTCTGCTCCACTAAACGATCCATTAGGGTCCAATTGGCCCTGCTGCACTCAATAGCTCTGCCCGTCTCCACTTCACTTCGATCATCATATTAATTGGCGCTAATTAAAAATTCAAATCTCGATTCATTAGCGAATGTGCTAGTTGCAGTTTGGTATAGGATGACAAGTAAAAGCCATTAGAAGGACAAGTTGCAAAAATCAAAATGTTCAACTTGCACAGCAACTTACCTACAGTGCATTACAGTGCAAAGCAGTGCGAATGTATTTCAATAATGACACAAATATCAATCACCCAAACCAATTAGAGTTATATCGCAAGTTTATTTGTCCTAAGCCAACTAGCCACAAGTCAATGGCAAACTGTCCCAGCTGAATTGTCCGTGTGCCACATGTGGCAGACACTGTTCAGCTTGTCAGCTCAAATTGACCATCAACTCAAGATTTATTATGTATTTTACCATAACACACACACACACACACAGCGACTAATTAGAATTTTCAAATGGCTAATTTAGGAAAGCCTTCAAAAAGAAAAATGAACAGAATTTGGAGTGAACCGAACAGACACGCGATAGCCTGAAAGCTTTCAATTAATTCCAATCGAAATAGAGAGAAAATGACTGGAGTGAGTTGCCTTGAGATGAGACTCACTCGGTGTATATGTGTGCAAGTGATCCAAATGGAACAAACTTGCATATTTGAATTCAAATTAACTCAAGTGCAGCAGTGCCTTCACTCTCCTTTCCTCTTCCCTTCTCACTCTCTCTCTCTCTCTCTTTCATTCCTCAGTGGCACTTTTCGTCTAATTTATTAATTCATTAAACTCTCAATTTTTTCTCAATTCATCGTAGGTCCATTCTCTCTCAAATGGCTTTCACACAAGCCAAAGCGCCAATTAATTAGCGAGGCAAAACAAAAGACCAAGAAAAATCTTAAGCAATTTCAAAGCGGACCAAGTGTGTGCACTGCGGTGCACATTGTCCATTCAGTGCGAGTGTAATTCAAATCAAAATTAATAAAAATGTAAAACTTTTCTTCTCTCGCGTCGTGCCTCGGCGAGTTTCGACTTGAGCGTGTCATCGATGAATCATTTCATTATTGCATTATTTCCATTTTTCAATTGCCTCTCCCTTGCCACTTGAACAATTTAGTGTGTGCTCTCTGCAAATCGATCTGTGAGCAAATTCAACTTGGCTTACTGAGAAAATGTTAAATTTGCTTTCAATTAACTGGAGAGACTAATTCAAATAAGTTCGGCACGGCGGCCAATGCCGCAAAATTATTCAAAGATTCAAAAATTGCGAGTGGGGCAAAAAAAGAAGCTACTAAGAATGGCGCTGAAGCGAGAGTGGGGCAATGCTGGTGTTGTGCTGTCGCGGCTCGGTGATAAATGAAGTGCTCAAAAGGCGTGTAAATGTGCACAACACCAACGGGAATGGAAAGAGAAAGCGCCAGAGAATAACCGGACAAGTGTCGGCGAGAGGAAGTGTCAGTGCCACGGAAAAGGAAGCCACTAAATAGTAAGACCGAAGAAAGGCACCCTCAAACCGATGAATTAAAGCAATTAATCGATCGGTACAGGGTGGAGACCAAACAGGCCACCATCTAATAAGCAATATGGAGGAATATTCCTGCAGTCAACAACATTCAAACATAATCGTCTATCGACTTGAAAGCCGTACTGTGTTGTTGATCTAATTAAATTAGCAACAAAGCTTCAAAGACAATGCTGCTCTATGCTAATCTCAACAGTAATTGATCAGTGATCAG
Source organism: Rhizoglyphus robini (assembly GCA_023373905.1). NCBI lineage: Eukaryota > Metazoa > Arthropoda > Arachnida > Sarcoptiformes > Acaridae > Rhizoglyphus > Rhizoglyphus robini. The sequence continues at coordinate 1,389,814 of JAKIJQ010000001.1, read as the reverse complement.
TCCAAATGGTGCATTGGTGTCAATCTAGTGAGGATCACTCGATAAAGTGTTGTGGCCAATTGTATTAATACATTGTGCTTTAAGACAGCCACTAATCAAATGATCAGGAGAAAGGCACCGAAAGACATTGCGGCACAGACCGCAAACCAACCTAGTTGGTGAGTCTATTGAGGCACACAGTGGTTGCAAATATTGCGAGCAACACTGGATCAATTGTGAGTGGAAAGCGAGACCGGCCAGGAAGCGAGTCCGATCCACCATCACCAGCCCTGACCGGAATCGGAATTCTCACTGTGTTCGGACTGAATTCGAGATCAGTTCACTGAGTAGATCGCGCCGGGTGGCGTGTGTGTTTGTGTGTGTCTTGGTCAATCGGCATTGAATCGAAATTAAATGATTTTTCAACACAAACCAAACAAAAGTAAGGCAAAGTAAACTCTCCGCCAAGCAAAGGGAAAATTTTTCAAGTTTAATATTAATTCTGTGATGGAATAATTGACTTTTATGATTGTGCGGGCTGATGGTAATGTTAAACGCCATTATGGTGATGACCATTGCAAACTCGGTGCCAGTGTAATAGTGTTGCCTCCTGATGTGGACGGCATAATTACCAAGGCCTAGTTAATTGACTGTCTGCTTGGTGAGCTGGTGGCCACTGGCCACTGGCCATGGTGCAGCACTGGCACCACTGTCGAGACTCAGTTGATAATTGCAATTCGATGTTGTGCCAGTGCAATGAGGACCTTAAGTGCTCTCGCCACACTCGCACAAGTGCCTTCCGCCACGTTTGAGCAAGTTGATGGTCACAATGGTGGTGGCTTGCTTTATTCATCCCGCTAATCAATTAGCGAATTAATTGATTTAAATGGCCACCATCTCACCACCACTTGGTTTGTGTGTGCCATATTACTCGCTCCTGTTCCAACGTTGACGAACAATTGTGGACAATAGAATGTACAGTAGGACACAGAAAGCGTTCCGCACGCCTTCTCAATGTTAGTCAGTTGGTTGGACGGTTGGCTGGTTGGTTAGTTGGTTAGGCTCAGTCTGGCAGTCGCACAGAGCATCTGTCAAAATATCGAAAAAGTGATCGATTGAGCAGAAAATTAATTCCAATCAAAGCGAGAGCACAGGCAAACACACTCACACACGCCAATAAACGCAAGCCAAACAAACCGAACGCCAACACACTAAACACTGCACTAGCACAACTTTAAACTCAGTCAATCAAGAGACCGAATGAACAGTTTGGCAAGTGCAGCTAATTAAAAAAGGACTCTCTCTCTGTGTTGTGTGTGTTTGACTAGCTGTTGGGCTAATTTGGGTTAATTTGGCAAACTTTGCTGACTTTACTGAGTGGCCAGTTGAGAGTTGGCTGAGTGAGTTGCCACAGATCGTCAGTTGACTGACCGGCGGTACGTCCTCGCCGCCAAAGATGATTTGCACTTCTTCATTGCACTTCACTTGGCCACCAACAAATCATACAGCTGAACTTTGACTCACTTCACTCGGCCAGTGCGGGCAATTAGCGAATTTAACTAATTCACTACCCACTAATTGGCCATTGAAGACGATCGCGCCCCACTGCTACTGTTTGGCTGCCTTTGACTGTCACTACCGGTTTTAATTGTTTAATTGTGCCTCTATTTGGACTGACAATCTGGGCCACATGTGGCCAATTCAACCACTACAAATTGACCTACTAAATTGATTCAGTAATTGGTCAAATAAAAGTCACGGAGAACATCCCAAATTCCATACAGAATTATTTCAATCAAACTCAAAATAGTCTAAACTCTACAGAATCACTTGCAATCCGCAAATGGTCAAGCATTAATTTATGGCGGAAAGCATTGAATGAATGATTGCTCTGGTCATCTATCCACTTGCTTATCTAGTGCAATTTATCCGATAATGGCCCGATAATGCAGTGATGCTCGTTGGTGAGTGAGTGAGTGAGCGAGTGCTTGGTGCAGGTCGATTATCGTTGCCACGAGTGGCACGACTTTCCATTCCTACTCGACCACAGACGGTTTCGGGCTGGTCACGTATTGCCAATTTAGCACGTCGATTCGCATTTGGTGCTGCTCGCGCACTTGTCCACTCGCTCCAAATGCTCGAGGACTTCTTTCAGGGATGCGAACCAGTCGATCAGTCCGACACAACACTGTCCGCTCACTACTGATACAGTCTGTCTAATTTGATCTACTTCGAGTCCATTTGTTTTGATTTCTCTCATGCACTCTCCACCAACTAAGCTCCAGATTGAAATTTTACTGCGAAGAAATTGGACGGAATCGTTTCTTTTCTCCACATTCGACTTTTCCAAACTCGCCAACTAATGATCGAACCTCAGGATATTTTCATTAATCGCATTTCCTAGAATATTCCGTAGAAATGGCTTGCAATGTACTCAAGAATAGCATCAGTATCGACGATTTATCGCAAATATACTGGCAATTTATTCAATCTCGAGAATCAACAAATATTCATGAATTATTGTGTAATCTAGTCTAAACTTTATTTAATTTTTCAAGAGAAATATATTGCAAATGCAAATTCAAAAATAGCAAAATGTCAAGTATAATTGAAACGCAGTATAAATCGATTCTCTTTGACTCAAATGTGCATAATTTAATTTGATTAAATAAAACACACATACATACACACACACATGAAACTGTTTCTATCAGTAATTTGGTCGATATATTAAGATTTAAATTAACTAACTTTGTCTGGCCCGAAAGAATCCAATTCTTCACTTTTCTTTATTCCTCCATTCTTTACGTTACAAATTGCACCAATTTACACACATAGAGAGACACCAATGAGCGAGTGTAACGAGTAAAGAGTGAAAGTCGGCAAGTAGGACCGGATTGAACACATGCAGCAATAAATCAAATCACCAGCACAGCACACACCACTGCCGTACTCTCTCGCCAACTACCGGATCCAAGCAACATTGATCCTACAACATGCAACACATTTCGCCAGAAGGAGTCTTCACACACAACCCTCTTAATAATATTTAAATCAAACTTAAATTTAATTAAACTCGTCCGTAGCGTGAAGCAAAAGTACAAGCAAAACTGTACAGACACGCTCAAGCACACACACAAAACGGGTCCCGAAAAAGATTGCAAAATTAATTTGGAAAAGGCAAATGGGTGTGTGAAGGATGCAGAGAAGCAGCAATGTTTAGAGTCGAATTTAAATTGAATCAATGCACAAATAATACAATAATAAACAGACTAGGAATAACACAGACTGCCACTAATGGGCACACAATCAAAATCGAATTAATTAATTCGCACAAACACGGACAAATCACTCGATTTGATCAAGTTGACGGTTTTAATTTAAAATTTATTATTAAAATTGGAATCAATGCGACAAATACGACAACCCGATAATATTGCCGGTACATTTCTGGCAACTTTTGGCATTGCACAGTCAGTTCATTATATTCGATTTAATATTTAACGTAAGCTGTACTTTTTGTCCAATGAATAGGAGTGTACGCCTTGGCAATGAATCATTTAATTTGTGATTAAACCAAAAAAGCAACAAAATTGAAAAGTTGGTTTCATTGCTTTAACGAGTCCAAATTCAATTGAGACTGTTCCTCATCCTTCTCTCGCCAAAAATCAAACACGAAATTCTGGTGGATTTCAATTGGCTTGAAAATAAATTCTTTCCTTTTTACTGAGTACTAAAATATTTATTTGATTATTTAATTTAAATTTAATAATTAAAATTGAATTAATTTTTTCATTTACTTTTGTGTGCTTTATTTTACACAAATCTTATATATTCTTAGTAACAAAATAAAACGACAAAATAATATTATTAAATTATTATTATTATTTGGTCCTAATTCGTATTAAATTATATTCCTCCGACGAGGGACATTAAATTATAATGATTAGAGAATAGTCGAGTGTAGAGATAATATGGAGAGAAATTTTCCAAAGAGAAAGAGTGGAAATGTTCGGAAATGCAAGAATTGAGGTTTCAGGTAATTCGCCTTGAGTTGGGCCAATATTGTTAACAACTGTGAAGACACCAACCGAACAAATCCGGCTAAATTGTAATTAAACTGTCGACATGCTAACGAATGGTTAGAGAAAGTCACCTAGACTGAAGACTAAAAGCAGAAAATTCAATGTACAACTTTCGACCAGAAATATATATTGTGATAGTCTTTGCTGGAGAATATTGTGAGATGCATTATTCGTGCAAACTGGGGCCGACTCAAATATGACACAACTCAAGACAGTTTTGCTAAGTATTTAATCACTTATGGAGAAAACAAATGAATTAGAAATATGTTTGGTGGAATAACGATTCTATTTGGCAGTACATACAAACCCACGCAAACAAACACCAAACAGAAGGCCACTATCTCCATGTCAATTGAGGCTCATTGCTCTACTCAGACATACCTCCGTGTAAGTCGAAATCTGTTTTCCCAGGGTACACTTTCGGCGCTCGGCATTTATCAACTGGCACAACGGTAACATAGCAGCACGAAACAAATCAAAATGTAAATACCCGTACATCCGGTAAATAAATAACCATTCGTTTGGTGTTGGAGGTGTTTTCCTGGCGAGGTAGCCAAAGACAAAAACAAGTTCCGATTGAGGACTCATGTTAAACCAAAGTAAAAATAAAATTTGCGATAATTTACGAGAAAGTGCAAAATAACATTAGTCGAACGTTTGAATGTACAATTACAGGGTGACGGACAAGGAGAAGGACAAGTAGAAGAAGAAGAAGAAGAAGTAAAGCGAAATCAGTGGCAAATCCGATTAGGCCAGACAAGACAAAAAGCATCGTTTAATGTGCAATTAATTGACGGTTCAGCCGAACTGACAAACAAGTTGGCATCAATTGGGCAATGAAGTGCTTTGCATGGTGGCACACACAACTCCGACTCACACGCTCAATTGTTTGCTTTCGGTTTCAGTGCTTCTCCCGTTTCACGGTTTGCTCATCATTTGTCGGGCCGCAGTCGGCATTAGTGTTGCATCAAGCCGGCATCGTCATGTGAGTCAAATGGCGTCCATCTGCATCAACAGTCAGTCGGACCAGTGCATCAGTAGCCTACAGCATTCTGTTGGGCTGTCTGTCTGCAGTTGCACAAAACAGTCGATTCGAATTTCGCTTTGCCGCCAAACCAAGAAGCCAACTTTAGCAATCTCGAGACATTCGCACAGACAGACCGAGAGTGAGTGAGTGCGAGCGAACGTCATCATGACCATCTGCATCATCATCAGCAGCAGCATCGAAACACAAATGCAATTATTGCCAGTTAATTAGACACATATTCAAGTTTGCAGCGAGAGTCGTGCTTTCTCCTCCCGATCTGATCAGCTCACTAGTAGTTCTGAAGTTGGTGATGCTAAAGGCCGGTTAGCCCTTGGTTGGTTGATGCGGCGTCGGCAGGCGCAATTTGAGACAAATTAATCACCAATCAATACTACTGCACCAGGCAATGAGCACTGAGCACATTCACACACAGACAGTCAGACAAATGGAAATCCGATCTATCAAGAGTGACCATTGCCAGTAAGTTAGTCGGTGTTGGCCAGTGGGCCTTCTATTATATTACAATTACACCGATACACAGGGCAGTAGACATTGGTTCACATTTGGCTGTGTACATCAGTGTACAATGCACATCCCCTCTGCCAGCAGTCTGCTCCGACATTCATCTCGATATATGAGAGTGCACTAAATAGATGACCATCAATTGATGACCGGTGCCATGGCAAGACATGAGCACCGACACAGACCAACCATTTACAAGGTCCCAATTAGTGAGACACAAGCAGACCGACAGAACCTTAACCAGAATTGTGTCGAAACAAGCAAAGCCATTGAGCAATATATTGGAGCCAATGAGGACATTGATTGAATACTAAACCAATGGAAAATCATGGACACAACACAAATTCACCATTCGGAAATCAAACAGCCAAATTAGGCCGTTCCTAATAATGCAACACCAAATAATAAATAATATAAACTTTCATTAATAATTGCTAGACTATTTTTCGAAAGATCAAATTCTCTCTTTCAAAATTTATTTGAAAACAACTTAATCTCCAAAGATAAATAAAAATGAAAAATTGTAAAATCTCTAAATCATAAAAAATTATTCCTTAAAATCTTATTTATGAGTCTCTCGGTGAACGACTGGACCAGGTCGACTTGGACTTAAGAAGAAATAAATTTAAACAGAAAATATATTAAAAATCAATTTGCCAACAGACAGGTAAGTTGAGAGGAAGACAGGTGAGCCAATAAATAAATCACCGATGCAATGTTGAATGGCACTGTGGAAGGAGGACACAAGTCACAAGTCACACACGCACACACACCGTGGATCATAAAAGTCAAAAGTCAAGTGTGCATGTAAGTCGTAAATTAGTGGCGAATCATTACTCGGGCGCAAGCCACATGTGCACAGTCAAAGAACAATCGCATCAATTGGTCTGGTCTGTCTGCAGTGAATCGATGAGTGACTGTCCATGATTTGACATTCGGCTCACCACTGAGTAGACAGACAAACTGTAAGTATTACCCAAACTAATTTGCACACATTCACCATCAACACAAAGACATTTTCGTTCAGTTGGCCTCTCAACGTGCCCATTACCGCGGCCAGCAAGCACATACACACACGGGCCATCCGCAATCAAAGGACACACAACACACAAATGTTCGGTAATTTGTAAATAATTCATTGTCCGCACACAATGACCAGTGTCAATGGCAATTGTAATACAATCTCGGTGCTCCACTGGCACCAGTAGTACACCTTGCAGCAAGCATGCAATAACCTTTGTGCAGGGCAATCAGCATCAACGCCATCAGCAACATCACAGCCGGCGTCATCACCGCAGACACTAAAACGGGCTCAACATGCCGAACACAAGAAACAAGTAAAAGCACAATAAATCAATAAAATAAAATATCGAAACGAAAATAGATGAAACGAACAGAAAAGTAGAAAAGCCGGCAACCTAAGGAAAAGCAGCTCAAAGCTATAATAATGATGATAATAGATAGCTCTGGTCAGAAGTTCAGAAGTAAAAGAAAAAGAAAAGAATAAAAGACGGCAAAACAATTTCCAACGACAAATTGATATCTACACTTAGACTGGCGACCTGCGAGCAGAGGAATTGCCACAGTGACAGCGACACAGATAGCACTGCGAGGATGCGGTTACCCTCGAGTAGAGTCCGAGCCGAACAATCATTGCTATGTGATGGACACAAGTTGAGAGATGGAATGAGAGTCAAATTAAACTTGCAGATAAAGTTACACAGAAGCAGTCGACAATTGAAGTGCAATGCAATGAATGGAGCACACAAAAAGACCGGCAATCATCATTGGCCGGCCAATCATCGGACAAACTTTCAATCAAAGTGCGCGCCAATGCACCGTGGACTACTTCATCATTGATTCGTCATTGCGCCACTTGGCAATTGTCATTGTCAGTCCGGTGAATCTACTGCATATTGCCAGTCAGTGCATGCATTAATAACCGAACGACATCACAAACTGGACAAAACAATGCAAATTGCAAATGGACAAACCAAACGAAACTAGTTCGACGGCAGAATGCACAAAATAGACACGATCATGTGGAAAGAAACACAAATTGATGCATTTTGCTGCTTATTGTTGGCTCGATTGTCTGCCGTATCAATTTAGGCCAACAGAATGATGCGAGATGCGTGATATGCAAATAGGCTTGTTTAGAAGTTTAGAGCAGTGAAACAATGTGCCAATTATTGGCCACTGACGCACTAATGCGTCACAGATATTATTGACAAAATGTTGCCAAATAAATATAAACAATATGTTGCAATTAATGCACTCGAGAGAGTATTTCCGTGACAAAATTTAGTGCCAATCCAAATCAATATTCTTCTGTGCCCAATCATTAAAGTGGACGTTCAATTTATTATAATTTCTAGAGAGTCCATGTTGCTAATCAATGCGAGTTCAATCGAGTGAGTCGGCTTGATTCTTTAGCAATTGCTTGATTGCCATCGTGGACGGAATCGAATTCTGCCAAGACTGAGAATCTCAATCTCGACACACAATTGAACTCGATCAAATGGCACTTATTTCACCCAACTAAATGATGATGAACTCAGTTGGGTGAAGTGAGTTGAGTTGCAATGACAAATATATCTTCGATCATTATCTTAATGACGATTATGATGATTATTTAGCCGAAGAAGTGAGATTTCGAATAGAGACACAAAATGGAGAGTGAGCAGAGCAGCCCATTGCCAACGCACAAACCAAACAAATACAAGTACATCAATGTATGAAGTGCACTAGTGCGGCCAATCATCGGCCAAATCGAGTAAATAACTCTTTCCCCAATTGGTTACAAATGTATCCTCCTAATGAGGCTAATCAATATATCGTCGAAATGTATCGCCGTCCGAACTGGCAATGGCATAATTAGTCCGCGTTATGACTCACTTGCCAAGGCAGGCAGACCGTGGCTGTACGAGTTGTTCGTTTTGCCTCTTTGTCGGCCCACGCCATCAACTCGTATTTCATTCTCAATCAATCAAACAATCGCCAATCTTCGAGCCCCCCATTTATGTGTGTGTGTGTGAGTGTGTGTGTGTGTGTGTGTGCCCTCCATTGAGCGAATCAATAAGAAAACGTGCAATAATCATTAAAGACTGCACTCTGCCAAACACACACACACAACACTCACAGACACAGTAGCACTAGATGCACTGACTAATATATCGATACATCGATAATATTAGCATATTATTAGCATCATAATGCGAGATGAGAGTGGCGGCAAGCGAAGAGAAGACAAACAATTTGTCAGTTGGATGTGTGATCAGTGATCACATTGCCGGTCGGCAGTCCACTCCACCATGCCAACTGAGGAACACTCGAGCCTATCGATCGCATGCCAAATTGATCATTGCGAAATGATTTGCTTTCCTTCCTCTCAGGCATTCTTTACCACACAAATTCAACAGTTTATTACAATGTCAATGCGCATTGCATTGCCTAGAATATTGCTCGAGCTTACAGTATTCCGCCGAAAACCATTAAACCACCAAGCGGGAGGCAAATAGCAATCGTTAGAAGCAGAATTCACGAATGCAGAATAAATGTCCACACAGTTGCAAGTAGCACTTTGAGTAAATTAACCAATTTTTCTTCTGTCATCGAGAAGTGCAACTGAGACACAAAAAGAACAAATTCAGTCTCGTACTCGACCAAAGCAGCGTAACAACAAGAAATGGTTTGTGTGGAAAGCAATCGAGGATATACTTTGAAAAAGATACTTTGAGGCAATTCTGGCAGACAGACGACAAAACAAGCACAAGATTAAGCTCGTTTATGATGGCGATGTAACTGTGCAAGTGAGGCACAATCAAATAATCAATGCATTTATTGATGAGACCCAATGCATTCAATGTGCGGCTAATATTCAAATCATTCATTTATTGAACATTATCAATAATTCAATGTGCATCACTTGATAATATATATTCGAAATGTCTTTTCAATTTACTTTTTATTTTGTTTCCGTATTATTGCGAATCAAAAATTATCAATATACTGCCAAACACAGTAAACATGCCGGATTGGTTCAATCTCCTTTCTCCGGTGAGGCAGGCATCATTGTGGAATATATTTTGTCCGCCATTCGGTGGGCCATTGTCATCGGACAGTGTTTGTGCAGTGGAGAAAGTCAATTTTCCCACCATTCAGTGTTTGTCTGACTGGGTTGACTTCAATACAGACGACTTCACTCGGTGGCACAGTAGAATGCAAGTTTTTGTTTACTGAACAAAAAGCAAAAAAGCGATCGCCGCTAAAGCAACCAAAGAAAGGAAAAGAAGCGAGCGAATTCATCTGGCTTAATCTAAGGAAGGGAGAGGAATATTCGATATTGCGACACATCACACTTTGGTGCATTCGGGCCAGACCACCACCGCACCATAGACACTCAATCAAGCAGCAATAATTGTGCGCCTTGGCCCACTGCCGCACACACCGACAACACAATAAAGTGTCCACCAATTGGTGTATTAGCGAGATGGTCAGTGGCAATAATAATGACATTCACTTGGGCTATCATTTGAAAATAAACAAACTTGCAGATTCACTTTGGTCGGCAGTGGCACTGAGGACTTGAGTCGAATGGTGGTGCACTGGTCCATTGGAGCAATGCACCATATATTCCTATTTCGTATATTATTAGATTAACCATCGACCAAGAGAGCAAAGAGAAGATATCGCTCAGTGAAGAAGTGTCCATTAGAGAGTGTGGCTGGCTCTGGCCCTGGCTCTACTCACTGCAGTGGTTAGTTGATATTGTAGCTATTGTAATGATACCGAACAACCAAAGGCAACAAACAGAGCAAATAACGCTAAAGTCGTCAATTCGGGACTTAATCGAGGCACAACTGAGAACGAAGACGAGTGAAGCTCATTATTAACGCTCGATAAATATAAAACAGCAAAGAGCACTGCAAAGAAGAATATTCTACTCGGCACAGTGCAACCCTTCCAACTGATCCACTCGGACAAGTCTCACAGGAGAGGCAAACATGAACTCAACCGCGGTCTCAATTGCAAATTCAAACAATACCCTCCAGAATATTCACTCGATTGTGATTGCACTTGGATTCGGTTAATTGAGAAGAATTCCAAATTAACTCGTTGTCCAATGTGTTAATTACTGTCGAAACGAGCGAGACAGCAAACGGACAAAGACATACAGACAAACCTCAACTGGGACAGCAAGCAGCAGGCAGGCAAACACAGACTAACTATTAGTAACTAACCAGTCCACACCGAATAATGCCACTTGGACAATGTGTTGTGTAAACTGTGGTAATTCCTCGGCCCGAGCAACAGCAGTCGAGAGAATCGATGTCAAAAGCTATCAAAATCAAATGTGCTCACCGCCGAGCAAGCAGAGTGGACAAACCGAACACAGACAGACCGCACTTGATTGAGACATTCGAACTGGCGGCGAACAATTTGCACAAGATGTGTCCACCACTGCAATCTAATCTCGCTTGACAGTTAACAGAGCACTCTGCCTCACTCACTCACTCACTCAGAGTAACCAACAATTGTCCAGTGCTTGCAATGTGTCCCATTCTGTCAATTGGTCTTCCTTCCTCCAAATCGGCCCTCTCCCAACACACAACAGCAATCCAATCAAGAGATCGTTTATCAAAATCTCACATTTCGGAATTTTGCCAATTGACGCGCCAAACAAAACAAAAACTATGCCGACTCATTTCAATTCTGGCTAAAGTTAATTTGTAAATACCAATACAAATAATAGACAATTTGGTAGGTCAATATTGCAAGACAACACATTCCATGCAGAGGCAGCCAATCGCGACAATAATTAACGCAAAAATGTGTACAAATTCAAATGCAACGGATGAAAAGTAAGGAATATTGAAGCGAGTGCAAGACAATGTAATGCAATGTCAATAATATTACTATTTCCCAATTATTAATGTATCAATTATGAATGGCTTGTGCACAAGTGCTTGCAATAACATCATTTCGCAAGACTTCATTGAGTTGGACACAAATTAAATCAAAACAAGCCACCATTGTATTGGGTGCATTTACATATTGGCCATTTGCATAATGCAGATTGTCTCTATTTGTACTAATATTCTCATGTGCCAACAAAGCATTATTAGTATTACAAGTATTGATGTTATGCACCGCCATCGACCGTTTCACCCCCAAGTTATGCAGACAAATTAATTTCTCCTTTGTATTTGGCCGATTATTCCACACCAATTGATTACATCCCAAGTAATGCATCCAACACAAATCAAGATGATTGTCATGCTGCAGTGTCAGTAATGTTGCTAATAATAATAATCATTTAAATCGACCTCATCACACCGGAAACTACTCTAAACACACAAATAGGCAAATACATTGCACAGCCCTAGAAATATGCATGCAGTTGAATATAAAAAGCATTGCCGAATGAAAGAATGCATTGGTCGGCAGAATTGGTAGAATCAAATATACTTGGCCAACACATTGACGGTGAGTGCCATTTGGCATACTCTGCCCCATCATACTACTACACAGCCAATTAACTAACAACATTTAAGCAATCTTGGGAGAAAATACTTTTAATATAAATGAAACATTCAACAACAAAAACCAAGACAAACTTAATTTCACGAAATACACATTGAACAAATTATTCAAATGAAATATAAAATATTATCACTCAAACAAATTCTAATTGTTGCTTGAACCCTCGCCCACATGCGCAAATATATCGAAAATCTGCCAAATTATTAAACCACTTAAATTGATCAAATTGAACATGTCATTTTTGCATTTCATCGAGATTCATTTCTGATCGAATGTATTTGATTAGCACTATGACAATCACTTACTAGTTCTTCTTAGTTACCATATAGATAGATTTTGTTTGTGTGATAGTCTTGCTGTTTGAGTAAAAGTCTTATTCAATCTGATCTTATCCACTAGCAAAGTGAACGAGTCGTAAAATGAAAACAAATTTTAATATCGATAATAGTTGCGATAGTTCGATCACCGCCACTGCAAGCAAAGGCATAAACTGATGTAGAGAAGTCTATGCCAGCACGTTCTACCGAATTGCTCATAAATAACCTCGAAATTGTTCAGCAAACTGTGTTGGCAAACCGAGGCATATAAGTAACTTGGTGTAGCCGAAAGTGTTTGACTTTTACAACTACAACCAAACTTGGCTCATTACAAAATTCCAGGAACTGAATGAACCACTTGGGCTAAATGTGGTGGTGGATTGTAAAGAGTAGTAAATAAAATAGTAAAAAGGTATTAAATAGACAGGGCTGAAAGGGAAGATGACTTGAATGGGATGCACAGTTGACTTAACCCAGCCAGTGGCTCACTTGGGCTCGGTTGGGCCTATGCCTAAGTCATAAATTGTGACGCGTCACACTACTACGCACAAGTGGAGTCCTATTCTTGTTCTGTTTGCATCGAATCTGGCTGTGTCCATAATTTCATAAATTATCACAATAACAATAAAACGCGTGTCAAGCAAATTCGTTTGTGTTGTGCCTCGTGTTAAGATTGCAGGCTCATATGATCATGGTTGGCAGTGCACTTTCACTTGGCTTGACTTGCTTTATTGTACTAGCAGACACACCGCAAAATAGGTTCAAATGCATAAATTATAATTTTAAACATGTGTGCTTCACATTCGGTTCGGTTCAAGTTGGACAGTGGACGTATTAGTGGAAGTAGTCCGGTGCAGATAAGCGAAACCTTTAACTTTGTATCGAATGGAAAGCAAAGCAAGCCAAACGCGACACACCAAACACACAGCTAGTGCAGTGCAGTGCACCGTTCCAATGTGTAACATAATAATAACAGTAAATAATGGCACAAGACAATAAAATTGGACTTTTATACATTCAAACGGTTATTATTGCTGTGTTTGTCTTGTTGCGATGTGGACATATTTGAATAACGATACAACACGATCAAATGCAATAAAACCTAACAGTGAACATTTTCATAAATTGTGGCCCACTATCGCCCGGGACTACTATATTTGTGCTGAACACTGCACAAATGGCACAACCAGAGAAACACAACACAACACAACACATGCATTACATACAAACACAATTGGACAACTACCACAAAAATTATGAATGTCATTTGCTACACTTTCAAGAGTAAAACAATAATAAAATTAGTATATATTTCAAATAGTTTAAAGTCCTTTTGGTCGCGTGGCGCAAGTCACCACTTGCCTTATCATTTGGTCTCCTAATTTATGGGTAATTAACAAAATTGACATTGTCCTTCTTTCCAAATGACTTTGTTGAAATACGAATAATATAAATGTCTCAAGACAATAAAACAAAGATTCTACCAAAATACCAAAATAGACTAACTTGCTTCTCAGTTTGACTTTTTCAAGTAAATATCGGAAAGTTTTTGCAAGTTTCTCTGTCTTGTTTAGCCATTTTCTGAAAAAACGACGAAAATATGCAAATTAACCCTAGTGAAATGACATCGTGTGTTTGGTTCACCGAGAAAAAGTAAAATCCACACACGAAACAGAAAACCTAAAAGCTTCTGGAAATTAGTATCTGGTTTCGAGGATTTTTGCTGCATTCCGGCAAGGAACAAGTGAACTCATATAAAGTCAAATAAAGACGCTTGCTTGAGGTTTGTTCTGTTCGTCTGCAAATTGCAATTATTAAAATTCAAATTATATTCGTCGTCCGGAATGGTGCTGCCCTGCACTACTGCTGACAATCGCAATCATATGGGAAAGTACATTTTTTATTTCATCTCGACATTATTTGTTCTAATTTGCCATTATTGTAATTTGCCTCTCTCTCCCTCTGGTCGTCCAGTGTAGATATATTAGATTAGATTAGAAATAGAAGAAGAGCTAGAAATTTCCTATTATTACCATTGGGCTATTAAGAATTAACATTTGTGCACAGAGACAAATTGAGAGCGAACAGTGCGCCACTGGCAGCAGCAGTCCACACTGACGTAGTCCTTCTTGTCCTCGGTTTGTCGGTTTTGCTGTCTTGTAGACTTCGAAATTCAGAGTCCGAATGGAAACAAAAAACGAGCTCCGCAATATATATTGCTTGGCTGCTTCCAGTGAGAGTGCCTGTGCAGAGGGTCCCGAAATGCAATAAAAACCCGGTCGTAAATTTAAACCGTTGTCCTGATCATCGTACAGAAGCTGGTCGTCGTATAATTTGTTCCTGACTAATGGAAATACTGTATAATAACGGCATGATTGGACTTGCACACCAATACCGCGGTGCGAGCACACACACACACACCACCACCACCAATTGGAATAATAGCGCAATTCATTGTACGAGTGCAACACAGTCAAATGTAATAATTACAATACGTCGAGACAGTAAAACTCGGTCCCGCTGTTGGCTGTTTGCATGAATCAGCACTGGAATAATTCACAGACAGATTGTATCATTTTGGCTGCCCTCACCCCAACCTTTGACATTCGAAATAGAGTGATTGCAATTATGGCCAAACAGAGTGAAAGAGATGCAATCTAATTAATAAGACAATGAGTTCAAGGCCAAATTGGCAGGGAGGACAGGTCATGGGATAATCGAGTGCGGATTAGGTAGTACAGGTTGTTGTGCTAAGTGAAATCAATTAAAAATAGTTCAATCAAAGCTGTCAGTATGCGAATTAGCCGGACAGCAGTGAGAGGACGAACGAACACAAATGCTTGGTTGGTGGCTAGTTGGCCATGAAATCAACGATGTGTACAGCCGGTGAATGAAGCAAATTGTCGTACATGCATACAACTACACACAACATATCTATACAATACATATGTTAATAACACACAGGGCCACATGTGGCACTCAGCTTGTGCATATTGTCTGCTGCTGTATTGCAGCTTGCACCAAATTAATGTGAGAACATATTAATGACACACTTACCGAAGAGATCCTTTTCAGGTGAGAATCCTGTAATGACAATAAACAGATTGATTACAATTTTGAATGCAAAATGGAGGATTTGTGTAGCGTAAATCAATGAACAAACATACAGGGCATTGTTGAATTAAAGGGAACTCATATTACTTGTGCCTATTGTCTAGTAACGTGTGGGTCAACTTTATAAGAAAGAGCAAATTGGGTTTATGAAGGAAGTGGTCTGGTTGAGTTGGTTGACTGGTCGCACAGCAAACAGACTCTAGTCCCGATCGATCATCATTGTGACCATCAGCAGCACAACACCAGCAAGACCTATAGCTCACCTCGGCACGGCCATCAAGGACAAATGTGCCAAATCCATTTTTCGTGACTGGCAAGTCCTTTGCCACCATGGTGGCGCTATTGCTGTTGTGCTCACTTCATCTGGGCACAAATCACAATCGAGCAAATCAATCACGAGTGAATACAAGCGCGCCAAAACGTATCACCGAACACGAACAGAGGACAAGATCGACTGGTGGGATGACATTAGGACAAGCTCACCGTACCGTACCGTGCGTGGAACATGCCCGACCAATACATCACCACTCGATGACACATGCTCGACGATGAGTCCGGTGATAAGGCACTGTCACCAGTGGTGCCGAGTTATCACACCAACCAATCTCCTCCTCACACTCCTTGCCGATCATCATCGTCCTCCTCATCAAGATCGTCAATCTCAATTTCATCTCCTCTTCTCCTTGGATCAGTGGATGTGGACAGGATCACACTCAACTCACTCTAAGCTCAATTATCAAGTGTGGTTGTTGTTGTTGTTCCCCGAATGTTCAGTATTCGAAAAGTTTCAATACCAAACAAAGTGCCTGCAAATTATTCCTTAATATATGGCAAATATTCTTGGGAATTGCGTCTGATATTGGTGCAAATGAACTAGTCATAGTCTGTATGTGTCAAGTATGGTAATTTAGTGAACAGTCCGTGCAATGGTCGGTCAGGAATAATACTGCGTGTGCTCGTATTTAAATCTGCCTACAAGACAATTGAAGGCAGACCGACAAACCGACAGACGGTGATCATGTCTATCGGGCTATTGCCTCGGCATCGACATCATCACAGAGCTCTAAGTCCCCATTAGTCGGTATCAGTGCAATCCGTCATCATTAAATGATGATGGTTGAGCTCGGCTGGCATAGTGACTGCTCGCCACTACTGACGAAGCTGTGCACTTCCATGTCCATCTGCATCGTTCGGTGTAATCATCAATTTACCCCCTAGTCTGTGCACAAAGTGCATCACCACACCACACCACACACCACAGTGGCCTTTGTCTCTTAGCAGATCATCCTGACCGCACATGACGCGTTGCCTTCACTTAGTACTGCTTACCTCATCTTTAGTGGACAATGGTCGGCACTAGCACTAACACTATTAGCCAAATACATTGGAGATCGTTGTAGCTGATTGCGACATTTGTCTTTGCTCAGACACAGAGCCGCACTGTCTTAATTCTAGCGAGCTGGGAGAGAGCCAGCCAACAGCAAGAAGCAATTAAAAGGTTGGTGAGTTACCAGGCAAACAGTCGGTCGCATCACATCTCGCTTCTGCGGCAGCAATTAGTAGCTCTTAGAGATGGACAGACGATCTAATCGGTGCAAGGGATAAGTGCACAAGCAACCAATACTGCACTAAAGCGTGTGCCATCTTGCCAATTGGCAGACAAACAGACAAGCAGACAGATGCACTGGACTAAGCTGACATTTGTCATACACTGCAAGGTTCGCTTTAAAGCACCACCGACCCATTTGCCACCAAGGAACCTTGCCCCTCAACACTACACCACTGCAAACATCTCATCTCGTAAGCCTCTTTCTAGACCAAATTCTACTCTTTATAATCATGGCCTACTATTTCATACACTCCATATAATCGTCTAATGATTATCTCCTCTCTTGCATTACCGAGTCATGTTCAAAAAGAATCAATATTTCAATTTTGTCAACACAAAATGGAATTTGCGCACCAGAATCTTTCTGCAAAGCCTCATCACAACTCGCAATTTATGGATTAAAAAGTATCGATGATTTAGTACTTTATTTTGCACCCAAAATGGCCAATAATAAGCTTAATCTGATAAGATAGCATCGCTTGTTCTGTTGGATGTCGAGCATGTCTCGACTCCTCCTTTTGGTTGAAAGGCAATTACACCAAATTATTGCGAAATGGTGCTTTCAATTAAAGCTCCAAGTAAGAGGGAAACTTTGAAATGTAGACGATTTGTGTTGTTATTTACGATGGCACCACCATGAGCACTTCAGCACCTCGCACTAATCCAAGTGGAGCACCTCATCCCGCGAACACCTAACCAATGATCGGCAGTACATTTATGGATTAGTGGCAAAGTGCACATCCCAAACGACTGGCCCGTGTTCCACTCTAATTGAATGTAACACATGTCAATGTGAAAATTATAATGTATCTCTTTCTTGGTTGCTTGCACGAAGTGCCAACAAAAAGTCCACCTTTCGGCAAAACAAGAGGGTCCAAATGAACATAACTTGCACACCAGACACGCCAGAGGTTACAACATTATCAGTGAGCATTATTTATTATTATTTACAATACTGAACAATGATCATATTGGTCATACGTATGTCGACAGACCACTGACCAAATTGAGTATTAACACAGCAAAGAAGTAAATTTATATGAAATTGTGCAACTGACCGAGAGATTACTGTTAAGTCGAGTGGAGTGTTGAGAGATAAAACATTCAACTGAGAGAATGCATTACTCACGATAACCATATCGGATCAACTAGTTTCGGACCTGCCAGACTTGGGGAAGGCGTGGATCGAGCTCAAATGCGATATAATTTACTCATCAAATACGATAATATACTTTAATCTCTATCCTTAAATTTTCAATTAAACCAAAAACAATTTCGATTAGTGCTTTTAAGTGCCATCTGTAAGGAGAGCACAATTTGAGTGAGTGCAAAGTCAACTCGAAGGTAGCACCGTAATCCCCAGATTGGTGACGCATCTTGTGCACTCAATCGGGCCAATCAACACAACGGCACAAACACAAATTCAACTCAAACAAATAGCAAAAGTAATCTCTAATCTTCTTATACACGCACACACTACAAAGGGTAAACACTGAACAAGTCTACTGAAGGTGTTGCTTCCAAAAATTGAGAAAAACAAATACAAATGGCAATTGTGGCAAAGGAGATTTTATTTTGAATTTAAAGTAAAATTAAAGTAAAACTGGTGCGAACAGACAGAGACATTAACACAGTGAGCTTGTGCACACACTCGATAAGGAGATTTACTCGCAGGGGATTTGGTTGGTGGCACTGTGTGCTTCGTTTGTTACCTCATGAATTGAACCAGCCAACCACTAATTAAACACTATTAAAGACATTAAATTGTTTAATTGAAAAATTGCTAATTCCAATTAGGAAGCACAGAACCAAGAAAGTTGCACAATACGAAATAGTTTAGTTCCATTTCAGCTTCTGCCATTGTTGCGGCAATAATTAAGAAATATTCGTGTGCAACGTGTGTGTGAGTGCAAAGTGCAATAAGAAAAATGTCAATTAACCACAAATGAGCAAACGAACAAGAAGCAAGCAAGAATTGTAGAAACCAAAAGGAAAAACAAACAAAAATGCAAAACGGGCGAACGAGAGATAAAAGAGCAATAAAAATAGTTCATTAAAATGCAGCTGTAAAAGCATGCGAGCAGTGCAAATGCCTCACTTCGGTACCAACTGGAACAAATTGCAATTAAACCATGTCGAGAGCTTCTTAGGGTGCAAACAGAGTAACAAAAGCAAAGAATGAACAAACGAGAACTAACGCTCTTTAGCACAAATGAGACTCAAGACTGAGAGGAGCGATCGCTCGAGCTGCAGAATGGCGAGAAAATAGCAACAAAAGAAGTGATTACAAGATAGTAACAAGTTTTGTTGCTGTTTGTGCTTGTTTGCCATTGCACTTTCGCCATCCTCATTGGCGATGCACTCTCAAGAATTGGGTGTGCAACCTGAGAATTCATGGTTGGTTAACCAGGATGGTTACTCATCAACTTGTCCAATGCTCACAATCAATTGTCAATACTCGACATCACTTCTCGTCTTAACAGTTCACATGACTCTCAAGTACTCTTTGGTCTCTATTCTCAAAGATGCACAATTGTTCAACTCAATTCTTCTTGTTTATGAAAAAATTCTGTCCTCAAAAAATAATGATAATAATACCAAACTAATATGAAAGCACATTAGCCTTTTGCCTTTTTGACTTCTGGTTTGAGTATTTATTTTACACTCACAAACCGACAAAAAGAAATTGCAAGAGAGAATGGAGAGTGGAGAGTAGTGTGTGAGGATGCGAATTGAATTGAATTCTCACAAAATAATAAAACAACAATCCCAAAATCCCAAAAGAATTTCCAGTGAGAATGAATGAGTGAATGTGTTCGATTGAGTTGGTGTTGTGTTGTGTTGTGTTGTGGTGCAGTGTGGCCAGGCAAAACAAGCCAATGAGATTCGATAGTGTCGATAAGGACCTCTCCTGTGGCTCTTCTCGTTTGTGTGATCATTCTTTGCTCTTCGCACTGTTCCCTCTCCTCGTTCTCGGTCTCGATTTTCCAAACAATTTCGCAATAAGCCTCACACTCTTAAAATATCTTAATTATAACTCTCGATTCTGTTCGTTCACTTGCTCACTGTTCACTGGTTGTTGCTAATACTTTTTTGCCTGCTAATTCTTGCCTTCTTGCTACTTCTGGTGCCTTCTCGGCTGTGCTCTTGTTTTCAATGGCGTTTATAACATTCGGGTAATGTTTTTGTTCGTTTTGGTTCGTTTAAAATTGTACAATTTTAATTAAAAGTGTGAAGAACGAGAAGAAAAAAGAAGAAAAAGACGAGATTACGAGGGCGAGATAGATTGCACACATTGAAATGGATATAAATATAAATAGATACGAACCGACAACGACCTTTGCCAAAGACCGTATTAATACTTTGGCTTGGCTCGGGTTCGGGTCTATGTGAGGACAGGATCACCGTTCTTTTGGGTAAAGCCAAAGGCACAGTGCAACTAATAGACGCAATAGTATCGATCTGACACACTCATTGAGAGGCAGTAAAATAAACACACAGTGCCAAGCAGAAAGGACATTATTCAAATTGATTGGCGCCAAATCGATTACCACCACAGCAGTGGGCCACAGTACAACAAGGCGCATTACATGGCGCCCACAAGTACTGGGCGCCACCATCCCAAGCCGACAAACCAAAGTATGCACTCAAATACATACAAGCACACAGCACAAACACTTAACAAGTCCATTCATCATTTTGCAACAGTGCTACATTGTGAAATCAGGGAATATAAAAGAAAGACACCGAGAGGAATAGACCTCGAGAAAATGGACCGATTTGGTGTGTTTGTGTGTGTGATTGTGAATGTGATTGTGATGGTGTGATTAATAGTTGCCAGTCCGGACCACAAGTGTGGCCGGTGGTGTGGCTCTATGGGCCACCGAGCAATGCACTGGCCCATTATCACCGGCCAAATGGCGGACAAATTAGTTTTAATTACCGAACCATGCAAGACCTAAACATGAGATCGAGCCATTACGAACCAGTGAGGACACATTGGGCACGTATCGCCATCAAGCAGTATGTATCACCATCAAACCACAAATTACCCGTTGCCTCCTCCATTGTGAAAGCACACGCAACCCTTCAATAAGTTGTAAGCCCATTCCGAGCCAGTGCAGTGCACATTAAAGCAAGGTAGATTGTGTGATTTATTGAAAGAAACAATTAATAGTCCATTTAATGCAACTTTGCATATATTAAACAATGTTCAATCGGTAGCATATTTGGCTTGTTGTGCATGTTCGAGTGCAATAGTGACGACAAGTAGTTTCGTGTTACGCCGAAATGGACATTTGAATAATTATCACCGCAACACAAACTCACAAACAGATAATGTGCTTTGTGACGGGGCCAAGCTGCAGTCCACTCGGTATCGTCCTCAATGTGGTCCCGAATGCGAACGTGCCTTGCCGGATCACAAGTTAAATGTGCAGAGGTTGGACTGGACTATTGCACCATTGCATTAAGGTTGCATTACCAGTGCACCAATGCCCACCGATTCGGATGATTAAAGCCTTCAAGCTCGCAATGCTCACCGACTGACTAATGCTGTTGGTTTTAATTACAAAACAAAGCATAAACATAAAGTTCAACAATTTATTTTTTGATTATCGAATAAAGAGCAAAGAGAAATTTATGAAACAAACCAAATAGAAAAGAAGATTTAAACGATCTCGCGCGCGCCTTCTCCTTTTGGTTGAGTGGCTGGAACAGTCAGAACAGAATGAAATGGGATTAATTAAAGCTGAGCCATCCAAGTGACTGACTGACTGACTGACTGGACGAACTGTGGACTGAGGTAAACACAGACAAAGCTATACATGCAAATTGCTTTTACGTGAGCAGAGGCTTTGAGGTTTCATTCGCTTTTTATACTCACCATGGCACTAGTCCCTTGCGATGTGGAACCGTTCCAAAGATTGGCCAGTGATATCGAGTTTCGGTTCGAGGTTTGCCGGAGCGAGTCGGCACACACTCACACACACACACACACACTCGATTATCGTACAGTTGCACTCACCAAAGTGAACAATATATAACTGGTAATGTACGTGTGTAAACACATGTCAAGACAAGCAGATAGACCAATAGTGAAATATATAAAATGTAAATAAACACTAAACGGGGCACGGCCACTGAGGCACACAAGATTCATGTCAACATTTGCAGATTATATGCCTATGCGAAAGGCTCAATGCAAAGTCAATTGCAATTGTACACTGGTGGCAATGTTCCACTTGAACCCAAATTGCGTAACCGAATCCTAATAGCGCAGCATGCGCCACACAGTAATGATCATTAAAATAATGTGCATATACCACCAGTGGCTCGAGCACAGTCGCCACTGCAATGCAATTGTACACTGCTCGATGTGGCCCACAAACTTGCACCCAACTTTAATTATTCGTCCTCATTTATGGTCGTCATTTACGGACTGTCCTAGACCGAGAGGGTTTGATCACCATTAGAGTGGCTTGTGGCACTGTCCCGAAATGCGATATTCCTCTAATTAAATCACCAAAGAGACAAATTGTTAATTGAAATCCCCGCGCGCCTAAATTTTTCTTCTTTTTTACGTTGCTTCACTAGAACATATGCACCGAAGAAATGAAGAATAATAGTAAATTAATATTAATAATAATAACAAACTTTACACTGAATCAATATGGAGAACAGTGTTCGACTGAGGTCCGGACAGAAATATCAATGAAAATAAATGTGACCAGAAACAATGATTCAACAACAATGATTCAATTAGCGAAATGTAGTGACGAGAGCACAGGCAAAGTGAATAATTGCACACATCCACAAATAGTTTGGTGGAGTGAGAGACAGTTGGGTCACCTTCACCTTCACCTTCACAAGCACATCATTGATGTCCAGTGAGGTATTGAAAGGGGTGTCCGTAGGGAGTCAAGCATTGTGCAAGTCAAACACTTTTAAAGCCTAATTGACCTTGAGCCAACTTTTGCATCACTGATAATTTGTTCAAATTTATCATATAATTTTAATTGGTTCAACTAGGTTCACACAACAATTAGAGTCGACAAGTAAGTAATGACAATTTTAATTTGAATGTTCATCATTGGTCTGAGTGTCACCAAAATCGATACTATTCTGTCGGGCACAATCATTACGCACTAAAAGTGCTGCAGTGAGTGGCAATAAATCCTCCTTCGAAAGTCATATGTTTTGCCAGACTCGATTGCGAAAGTTTTTTGTTGGTGTGTTTCGAGTTAGAATCGATTTACTCCACAGAGGGGGAGAGAGCGAAGGGAGCGTTGGCAGTGAGAGTGAAACAAATTGTCTCTATTGTAGCAACATTGTGTCTGGTGGTTGTGTCGGTGTGTTGCACAAGTGATTTTACCGGCACAAAATTTGAAAAATAGCAATTACAGTTAAAGCAAAGGAAGAGCAAAGGAATATAATGGCTCAACAAATTGGAGGGGCGAGTGGGTCGAAGGAAATGTGCTTTGTACAATGTACAATGTGCACATGTATGGGAGGGGGTTCATGTCGGTGGCATGGTTCGGCGCTGGACGGTGTGCGGCGTGCCCACAAACGAGGTCTCACCACCACCGACGGGCCGAACCAATGGCTGAGCTCAACCAAGCATTCCTAATCAGCCGGTCATAATCATTTCCTAGAAGCGATGGCACACACTATTAAGCTAATAATAATTTTATTAATAAATAGCAATCATCATCAACGTAAAAGCTAGCACAGTGGGACCAGCCAGTGAGCGGCACAAATGCAATTCTATCATGGAAAATGGCAATAAAAACAAAAAGGACCGAACGAAAATGAACGAACCAAGCGACGATGACGGCAACAAAGTGCTTCTTTCCACGAGCGAGACAACTTGAGAGTCGGTGAGAAAAGGTCAAACTTGGCCGAGAGGAAACACAACAAACCAACACTGAATGGCGACGAACTAACCCGGGAGAGAGTTTCCATTCTGCTTGATCGCGCTTCATTAAGCGCCATTGCCATTTTCAATGGTTGCCCGTTCAACTCGCTCACATTCTCTCGAATCGACACAAAATGGATAGAGCACCACACAATTGATACAATGTGCACATCACACTCAACAAATTGAAATACGGTAATGCATTGGCCAGGCTGAGGCCCCATTCTCCAAAATGGGCTAATATACCGAAATAGCCCACCACCACTGGCACTGAACCGCGCTTAGGGTTAAGAGCAGGCCAGGGGAGGAAATGTTGGAATTAAATCAACGAGCCAAACGAGCAGTAACAACAAGCAAGCAATCTCCAATTACGCGTACGTGCAATCAACAACAACAAACGAGCAAACAAGCCAAATCTGACAACAAATCTAAATAAATTGCTTATAAATTTTCCACTTTCAAAAAGGTTTTCTCAATGTGTGTGATGATTGCAAAGGAACTGACGAACACTAAAAACTACTACTGCACTTGATGATGATGACCAAAGTGGTCGAGACAAACTGATCAAACAACTAACAATTGCAATTGATTGCCTATTGAGAGATGAGGCAATGTATTCAAACAGATTGGCCAACAATAATAAGTACCGAGACAATCAATTAAATGGCCTTTGCAAATTAACAAAGCAAACAATCGAATCATCCACAAACATATCGATTGTCCTCCATTTTGGTTTGACTGCTAATGAAGTCACTCAATTTGATATTATCGCTAATTTTGCCATCTTACGCAATTGTCTGCTTAATTATTAAACTATTGTCAAACAATGTAAATTTAAGCAAAATGCATTTTGAAAGGAAGTAATTAATGTTCATTCATAAATTAGTGAATAGTCCTATTGATATTGGTGCTGCGTGAAGTGACTCCAAACTATTCACAGGTATAGCAGCACTGGTTCGTTAATCGATAATTAAACTTGCCTGGATTGCGATTTTTATTGATTATTTCTGTTGTTATTTGCATCGACGGACAATTTAGTGCGCTCGAGAGTGCAAAGAGCAACAGCAGAAACGCTTGTGTGAGAAGAGGCAAACAAGGGCCAACAAGCGAGAGCATTACTAATTGCAATCAAATAGCTAAAAATAACAAATTCCAATCAATAAATAATTAATCAATCAATTAATTCTGGTGATGGTGTGTGGCAGAGGGCAACACCATCACACACTCTCAATGTAGCTTCACGCTTAACAAGTTCAATCATCAATTAATTATTTGGCTGCACGATTAGTTGTCGGTGGGTTGCAAGTGTTAAATACACTTGTGCCACAGCATCGCGCACTACTCCATCGAACGGCAACACTTTCAATCGAATCGAAAGGGAAAAGAACAACAAAAAAGCGACAAAAACGACGATGAAGCAAAGAAAAAATCATTTAAGACCAAATTCTTAAGTTGATGGAATTTTTTTAAGTTGAAGTATTAAGGCACAGACAAAAGACAATGGTCTGGCTTGGTGCTCTTGCGAAAGGCGGCAAAAACGAGCGCGAAGCCGAAAAGCCTACTTAAGAAAATTTCCTTCAACTCCCGAGAAGATCGATCGATTAGGGAAAGCGAACAGCGAAAGAGAGGAAATCGATGACGAAAGTGGTGTTTGTTGTGTGTTGTCGAGTTGGTGGTCCACAAATGGACGAGCACGAGTCATTGAGAACTGATCCAGGCGACACACCGAACGCAACAAATTCCAAGAGATGCCATCATTTAAAACAATGACAAATTAACAGCAAACAAAATTGATATCAATTCTGAAGGATGAAGCAGTGATTGGCAAATACAACTACAGCCAGTGACCACTCCATAGCGGTGGACACACTGCACCGAGCTTGTGCAACTTGACAATTTGCCATATTCAAATTCATCATCGAAACAAACAAACAAAAAACTACATAATGACACAAAAATGTGAGTTTGTCATCACAAATGTATTGCACTGCTGCATCTTTACCATTACATTGTAGCAACAAAATAGAAGACATTTACAAATGAACATGGCTCAACTTTAGTAATAGGTTCGCACTAGACTGGATTTTTTTTCTTATTAACACCCAAATGAAAGTTATATATTTCCAATTTGGCAGTTGCAATTGTAGTCATGCAGACTAAACCTTACCAACCAATGCAAGTTCAACTGCAATTCATCTACTAGTTTCCTTGCTATAAACGACAAACAAAACAAACATAAATAAAATAATTCAACATTTAATTCTCAGAAGAATATTCTTCTCTCGAATTGCAAAGTCTAATTTGAATATAACAAAAGAAGAGAATATTTTTTCGTGGATGCGTTGTGAGGCTAAATTAGCGATGAAATGTATGAAAAAATGTACAGAACTGAAATGAAGATAAATCTCGAGTGCTTCTCATAACGATAGAGTCCAAAAGTTACCACGAAAATGGAACTTTCCTTTCTGTACTTTCAAGAACATGACTTGGACTGTGTGTGTGTCTGTGTGTTTCGCCTGGAGCATTCTTGTAGGATTCTTCACTGGGGATAAGAATATTTTGGAATAAAAAGAAGAATATTCCAAATGTAGTAAAAGAATTTGAAAAGCTAGGAATAGAATGGATCGATTGGATCGATCTGGTGTATGTGTGTGTGTGTGGAAAGCTTATACATTTTTGATAAGCTCGATTTGGTTGGGAGAGGGCACATTTACATAAGCCCCCAGATATATGAAATATGTCTTGATGAATTGGCACGAGAAGACATATGCAGTTTGGTGGATGGCTATTAACGAGCTGCACCAACAGAGAGGCTCAAAGTGCACACAGCCACACCAGACCATCATCATCAGCGATAATAATGACAATTAAAAATTGGCAATTAATTCGACGATCATAATAATTAGCGCTTTTATTGATTGGTCTGGTGGCTGGCCCCGCACACCAGAGCCACCAGCCGACATAAAAGCTTGGCCAATGGAGAGCTGTGCAGAGCAGTGCACTAAATGGCCAGTGTCAGTTAGTCCATCAAGCAGGCCACTTAGTCCGCAAATTGGTAAATCATAATTGATTATTGCGGTGTAGCGAGTGAGAAGGAACAAGCCCGCAAACAAACAGCACACAACACATTGAGTGCACACCACCAGAGTGTATCACAATGGTAATTAAACTAGACCGAGAACAACATGCTTGTATGGTCATACTATGGTGAGAGTGGCCCGCGGAGGTCGGCTCACTGGCTTGGTGGTATAATAAAACTCAAACACACCGAGCGGACCTCATTGCTCGTTATGATGGTGGTGGCGGTTATGGTGATGATAATAATCACGACTAATTAATTTCTAATTAAAAACATCAAACGAACGCACACGGACAAGAGAACAAGAGAACTGGCAGGAGGCACAAGGTGAAGGAAGCAATGGCCAATTGGCGCAATTGCAATAATCGTAACGCTCTGGCAAAGCATTGCCGCCCGACACAACGCTCAACAAGCCCCTAGGTTTCGTGCGATGTCACAATACTCGATAATTTATGGCTCTATTGGCCTCTCAAACGATCACCAGGTTCAACAGACACTCACTGGCAAGAGGCTCATCAGTCCAGAGGTTTGCATTGAGTGGATAATGGTGCCGGGTGGTGTGCTGCAGCACAACCAACCAACAGCTCACCGGTAGCCGGCGAAATTGAAATCAAACGCACAAAGCGCATCAGAGAAGGCCATTTGGATTGAATTGAATTCACGTGAGTCCATCAAAGGGCATAAGGAATAGCAATAAAGCATAGAATAATGCCGTGTACTGTGCCGCAAGTGTTAATGCTAAACTGCGCTAATCGTAAACAAATTTGCATATACTCTCAACAGGCAAACGAGGCAAACAACCTTAGAATTGGCACTCGGCGAGAATGTCCTCTGCCTGGTGTAGCTGTACGGCACGACACACCACGAGACTCCAATGACGGCAAGGATTTGCATAAACAACCAAAATGGCAACCATAAAGCAGAGAAGCACAGCACATAGGCACAGTCAATCAAAACAAGAGCCATTAACAATCTAACGCGGACAACAAGTAGAGGACGCATGTGGCATACATTAAAACTACTTTGGCTTGATGATTGCATGGTAAGTCACTGCGGCTGCTGAGGATAGACGCAATCTGCCATATTTGTTCGTTCTATTGTTGGTAGATAGGTTATAATTATTATTAAAAAATAGATAGATTATATATGTTTGCCAGTGTGTGTGTGCCATCATCGCAATGTGCCCGTGCACTGTGCGGCTGTCATTATTATTAATGAAAAAATTATGGAGCCCGCATGAGCGAATGTACAAAGAATACAAACAGTGCAATAGAAAACATATGCACACAGATATTAATATTAATTTAGCACCAGAAAACGAGCGATATGGATGATCATCATCAATCGAATCGAGTCATCAATATGTCCGACAAATCACACCGAACACATTCGATCAAAGGCGATGGCACTAAGTGTGACTCGAGTGCGCCACCGAGAGTTGAGGCAAGTGCTCTGGCGAGGCTGTACCAGACAAATCGTCATCACCGGGCGAAATCATCATCAAATCCGATGAAAGCAGCACAGAGCAGCCAAGGGAGAGGCGCCGATACCGAGCGAAAGACACACAAAGCAAAGTAAATTTATCACGCACACCGACCGGCATAAATGACTTATTTGTATGCAAATTTGTCCATCACTGGCTTTGCGCGCTTGTGCATTAGCTTGCTTAATTCGAGCTCACTCGCACTGAGAGACTCTTTGTGGAGACAAAAGTTAGACACAAACCAAACTGCAAAGTTACTAAATCGAATGTTCGTCACTGCTCGTAATGCACCTGATCGTTTGTGTGTGGCCAATACAAACACCCATTTGCATAGTCAGTGCACTCACACACTGAGCATTGTAACTTTGCATGAAATGATTGCAAACCTTTTTGTCACCAAACAGACAGACAAGCAAACACAACATTAATGTATTCATATGCACACACAATGTAATAGTAATCGATTACATTAATGATTCCAATTCGTATTTCAGTACGGAAAAACCTCAACTAAACGATGCACCGTCAGGTAAGACACAAACATTAATACAAGTATTCATACGAAACCAAACCAATGGCCAACCAGTGTCCACCAAAAAGATTATGAATTAATCATGACTCTATGAGAAAATGTGTGAACACTGACAGTGAGCTCAAAAAGGAAATCAATTTGTCTCAAAGTGTTTGCCGCAGCAAGTAATTAAAGATGCTCGTTGTGTTAATTACAATTGAAATACTTTTAAAAGCAATAAAAGCATAACACTAATGCAAGCCTAATGACTTTGCAAGATGATGGCAATACATACAAAATGGCACCATCATGATTAGATGTGTAAGATTAGATAAGATGTAGTTATTGATGATGATAATGCAAATGACCAGTGGAGAGATAGCGATCTATATAGTTCGCTCTCGTGTGCATGTGATTCATAATCTACAGCAATGAGTCTGTGTGTGCATTGTGAGTGTGTTATATAGCGGACATATTGGGCCAAGTTGGTTCGAGTCACGACGGTGGCTTCTCTAATCAGGTTATACCCAACAGGTATTGAGGTGACCGGGCACTGGCGCTAATCTCGCGTCTAGACTTATTTATTATTATTAGCATTATGAGCGCATTTGATGTATCGAACTAGGTGTAGGACATTCCGATGCGGAGCACAAGTGGCCACTGGCCACAGATGGTTGGCCACAAGGCGCCACGAGAGTGGTGAGTGAGTCAGTGATCAGTGATCGGAGATCATTTCCAATTGACCACTGCATGCAGTGAGTGAGTGAGTGTGAGTTTCGCTTGGTGTAGTGCACTAAATGTTGTAGTGGAGCAGTAAAACAAACATGTAATGCTAATTCTACTGTTCACCAGTCGGCTCATTCCCTCCGGTAAATCACATTGCATAATAAACACCTTAAGATTAACACCTCAGCTCGGCGTGGTGTGCGGTGGATGGTGTGATGGTGCACGTCAATCATTGTATGGCCACAGAACTAGCCAAAGAGCGATCCTCAATCACCACCGAAAGTAACTAAACCAACAGAGGCACATTGAAGGCATTCAACACACCGAACACATTCACTCGAATGCGCACCGATGGCTAATGGGCAAATGCAAATATATCCAACATATCCAACACACCAGCACAGATAAATGCGTCCTGTAATGTGCCGATATAACACAACACACAACACAGCACACAGCACTCAACACACCTCTAATAACACCTAATAACGATCATCATTATTATGACAGCGCGATAAAACAACAACAAATACTACCTGGCCAGGTGATATTACTTGTGCTGGTGGTGGTGGCGGTGATAATCGCTGCTGTAATCGCACCAACCAAAACACACTGGGTGTTCACTAAATTACCCCGTAATAATAATACGCCATAATTCTACCCTGAAATTATCGAATTTTGTTCAAATTGTTTCATAAAAAAGCATATGACAATCTTTCCAAATCGGTTCTCGCACTACACTACAATGCATTATGGGCAAGTTCATTTGAAGTACGAAAAGAGAACATTCAATTTGATTGCTTTAGTGAATTGTCTGACAATGTGCAAAGTGGTGGCGAAATTAAATGAACACTTGTGCCGTGTTATCATATTATGGTGGCTCGTCAGTTGAAATGTTCGTCATCTCACAGTTCAGTGTTGATCGCTTCACTATGATCGTCATGTGTGGTAAATTGCGCGCGCGTTCATGTTGTACTGCATTATGTAATGCCGGTATGTAGTGTCCGCATGAGTTATCGTTCTTTCGACAGCTCCAAATGCACACCACCGCACACCACAACTCACCACAGCTCACCTCGACCCATGCCCCAAAGGAACCTAAAGGCAGGGTAGAGCATTATTGCCACCATTGTCTCGCAATATCGTTCACAATCGGGCCAATCGGGTCTTCGGCTGATCGACCGGCCGGCACAGGCTCGATCATGTCCATGTTGATGATGTCGATCATCGTAATCAAACATTACATGCACTGAACACACAGATCATAAATCTTCTCGCCGGTAGACAGACAACACACTCTCACACACACCAAATCACGGGGATAAAGTCAAGTTCATACTCAGCTCTACTTCACTAAACGACAGAACAAAAACGTAAATCGCAAATTTGCGTGTAAACTTGCAAACACTCAGACTCAGACGACCAGACGATCTACATTACACAAGCATGCAGGGGTGGCAAGGGTGGTTCAACAATTTCATACACCAAAATCGATCGAATGCTCACTTAAAACAAACGATAGTAATTATCCTGTGTACAAGAATAATGTGGCGAAATAAAGTGAACAGGCACAATAATTATTCAAATATATTCGTCCAATCTGTCACCTGGGAACAAGGAAAGTGCACCAACAAGATGGTCATGTGTGTTGGGCATGAAGGGATTGACAGAGACCAGTCCTACACCATCCACTCTGTTACTCTCCATCCTAATACATCTGTTAAGGCCAACTAACAAATGACACTTGGTATACTTGTTATCTGCTTGCACTAACCACTTTGCTCATTTACTCAAGTCAGACACCTAAATTTAAATTTCATTTCAAAAGCATTACTTTTGTTTGTGTTGAGTCTGCAGTTTGTTGTTCTTGTTTGGTGTGATCAAATTGAACAGCATGTATACCTTATGTGTGCACTGACAACTCGAGTGTCAGCACTGGATGGAAATAACTTGCAGCAAAATAAATGATAATGAGACTGTGTGTGTGTATGCTTCAGGGTGAGTGTGTAAAAACAATTTGCACAAATGACGATTGTGACACTAATTAATGACACTAGTGGAGTGGACCTTACCTGTCGAGAGGAGACGCACTGGCCCTGACCATACAGTCCCACCAGTTTATTGGCCAATTGCTCACTGCCAGACGACAACTGTCCGGCCAAGGGATTAGCACTGCTAACTAACCAACTTCAGTCATGACTTGTGAGCAGAGGCGCTCAGCAGAACGTGCTCCACTCCAACGAGACGCTCAAGTAATGACAATCGTAATGGGCTAATTATAAAAGCACAAATCAAAAATGAGACAACGACACAAGGCAACAAAATCAAGGCGCAAGGCTGCATTCGTGAAATGGCACTTCAAACCAACCAAATGTCCATCCAAAGTGACTAAATTGCGACATTTTCTTTTTTCGATCGTCGCAAGCAACTAGATTAGTGTCATTAGATCGGTTGAGCACTGAGCGCAACACTTGACAGCTCGCCATCAGAGGCGTCACATTGTCGGGCGCCATCACTGCCATTGGAAATGAATCGAGGTGACAGAAGGTGAGTGCAAACATAATGGGCCGAGGACGCAATTCTCACTCGGTCATTCTTTGAGCGCCAGTGAAAGGCCAGTTCCTGTGTGCACATTCAATGCACCATGGTGTAGGCAATAAATTTCGCCGGCCGGCACTACAACCCTGCCAACACAAGCGTCACACTTGAGTCGATGTACGAGTTGGTGTACGTCACTCAGTCAGTCATCCTCACAGCCTCCTCACATGCCACACAGTGCACTGTACAGCAAGCCAAACAGTAGTACTGAATGAAACAGCAGAATAGCTTCACTTGAGCAAAATCAAATAAAAAGCAAGCAACAAAAATTGAGCAAGCCGGCAGCTGAACAAGAACACAAATTGACTCCAATCACACGCACACGCACACACACTCAATTCAATTATCGTTATTAACACACACAACGGACATAATAATAAAATTCCATTTTGTCAACAACACGATGCGAGGAATTTCCATGTTCCAAATAGCTTTGGTCGTGTCTTCTTTCCCTCCGAACGTTCCATTATCGCGCCGTACAGGAATTTTATCAACACTCACACACACACACAGCAAGAATATTGCCTTCCTGAGTGAGCGTCGTCTGTTTGTCTATGTCGTAAGTAATAGAGCACAACAAGCAAGTAAACGTTATAGATAAACAGATAGGGCAGAGATGTGCCACCAGATAAAAGCATGCACACACACAAGCCAAATGGAACAACCGAACAAATACAATGAAATTCAATAATGCACTGTGAGAGGACATACCTTTGGGTTCGCTGTTCTACTGGGAACTGTCAACATTTCAATAAATTGTTCATTAGCATTAACACAATCACAAGAGCACTCTGCACACTAACTGGCCTGTCTGTTCCAAATGGCCGCCAAGAACAAGCCAAACAGACATTAGTTGCCTATTTGGTCACTTGCGCAATCACTGACACTCAACACTGCACCGTGTACACTCATTTCCTGTCAATCCAAGACGTCTCAAATAGAACAACACAAAAAGCAAAAGACATTTATATTTGTGCTTTTTAAATTGAGCAAATCATTAATTTAATCAAGTGCACAGACACCACCGAATGGACGCTTATCGACAATTCGAATCAAACTGCACTGCACACCGAGTGAATGTGTTGACTCAATCTGATTTGAAAGAAAATGCACACACAAGTTCTATGAATTAATTACCAGTGAAATTATATTATTTTTATAAATTAAATTGAAGAATGATTTAATTAATTGGTCTGTGATTTGAAGGGCTCACCCTATGAGACACCACTGGACATGTGTGCAAACGAGATTGAGACATGAGATGTCTCGCTTCTACACCCAAATGTTTAGCTTAATTTTTGCCTGCAAATATACTCAATGCAAATTGGTAGTGACGTAAATAAAGGCGTCCAAGTATGAGCGAGGTGGCATTTACGGTACAACACCTGATCATGTCTCGACATGTTCATATGTCATGGCGAGCATCGTCTAGCATGGCACATAAATCAATGCTGCTCACAGTGAGTGAGTTCATCATAGCTTCAAGCAGTGAGAAGATTGTCCAATTAAAGCATCAATCGCCTACACTCGCTCGACACTCGACACTATATCATCGCAACAAATAAAAGTGAATTGAAATGAGAAATGCTCAACATCGAGGTAGATTCATACTGAGTGATAGAGCAGCGGTAGTTGAGCAGATGAATGGAAAGTTGCGATGGCTGAGACAATGCGCCACGGAGACAATGTGTCTGCTTGGGATAGGTTACGTTAGGAACAGTGATCGGTACTAGACAGACAGACCGAATAGAGCGAACAGACAGATCGCAATTCATCTCAATTTGGTTGTGTTTGCACGCTTGGTGAGAGATGCCAGCCGACTTGTGGTCTGTGCTCGACCAGTGGCGAAACACAATGCACTAAATCAACACGATGCACATGCAGATCCCAATTGGCAATTGCAATGAGTACTACCTGGCTCAATGTGTGAAAGTGGCAAGTGCCACTAGGTTGGACCTGTCTTGCTCGTATTCCGCAGCCACCGACTGTCATATCACATCAAATCGTCTAATTGAACGATTCACAAAGCACCATATGAAACAAAGACAGACGGACCGAGATGAAATGAGATGAGCGCGCCAGCGAGCAGCAGCATCAGTGCGCAGTTGGCATTGCACTAGCAGGAGCAAGGTGTAAAACGATAATAGCCAACGCTAATACATCATCAACGCTTAACAAGCGTTACATTAAGCATGACTAAATTTTCATATATGCCAAGTGGATGAGAAGTTCGGCAGAGGGAGGAAACAAACCAATGAGAATGAGATGATGAGAGTGAGATGTGAACAAACGAATACAACACTGGCAGCAGCAGAATTGCATGGCAGTGTGTCGGTTGGCTGAGGCACCAGTCTGGTGTGACATAACAATCAACTGAGCCAGCAGCAGGTAGCTTGTAGACGATGCGCGCACATGATTGACCATGAAATTAAAACGTGCGCTTCGAGGTACTCAGTCCGCCACTGGACGCCTCGAACAAAGCCATACAGCAATGGTCTAACTTAGGCTACCACCGTAAGGAAGGCATTTGACCGGCACAATGCCGGCAGCGAACACCGAATCACCTTCATGCCTTCACACCGAACCGATCACCTAGTCAGATGGAGTGCACACGATCACCCGACAGCACGGACACACCATCAGCATCATCATCCCCATCAAACAGTGATTAGCCATCGCCTATCGATTAAAGACACATTTACACGGCGCGATGCCGCCTGCCCGATGCCAAGCCACCATCCGCATCAGCATCGCCAACAGATGAGCCGCATCACACGTTCGGCACACACTACACACTACGCACAGATTACACTAGATTGGCTGATTGGGCTGTCTGCCAGGCCGAGCCAGTCACTCAGTCAGTGATGGCAGTGACAGACCGGCAGACCGGCAGCACACGAATTACCTCGTTAGCTCATATTTCAACGGACAACACTAAATCGCTGCATTGTTTCACGAGCGCGCACTTGCACAAAGCCAAATTCACACACGAAAATTAAAATTTCCATCGCTTTCATCATCATCGGGCCAAAACTTCATCATGATCAACTTCCCCCACACGCCAACAAATTTAGACCCATTTGACACTTGACACAGCGAAAATAGATTAAAGCCAAATTGAATGTGTAATAAACTAAAAATATGTTTAGACAGGTAGAGCGATGAGCCAACTGAAATGAGATCGGTTGAGAAGGAGGCGAATTGAGCCAAGCGTTCGAACAAACACAGACACAGACAGAATGCAAAGTCCGCTTGGGGCTAGGCTGGCTTCACGCGCAAATTGCAAAATGTCACACAATTGGTGTGTGCTCGTGTCAGGTGATATGCTTCCAAATGAGACCGAACAAATAGTAGTGCCGCGATTGTGCACACCTCAACACACCACACATCTGTGCTTCACCTTGAAACAATGCGTCTCCATTTGCATTTGTTCAATTATTCAATACGAAACAATTTGCATGGCCACATTTGCACAAGCACAACACAATCCAAAATGATTCTTTGTTGCAACATTGTTGCATAGTCAAACAGAATATTAACCATAATCACAATGAAATACTAAATTAATTTTACACAAAAAAATGATTATTTTTTGCATTTCATCATCAACACCATCATCATCGGATATTCATTAAAAATCTATCTAACCAATATGAAAACAATGAAATCATTTTCCCCCTAATAATGAATTTCTGCAAAATTCGAAAAATGTTCATAAAAATCAAAATCTAGACTCGGAAAATAAATTTGAAAATAGTCTAAATTAGATTTGAGAGGATATAATGAAATTAATTTATTATTATTATTATTATTATTATTATTATTTGAAGGTAGCAGAAAAAACTGCACTAATTTGAAATTTCTATTTTCCCATGTGGAATCTTATTTGATCCTCTCCTCTCGGAATTACCAGGAAATGCTTTAAAATTAGCTTCTCACTGCAACCAAGCTGGGCACACACACAGACACACTTGAACACCTTGGAGAAGGTGATAACAATAATTTATTATTAGTATATCAAAGTGCACTCTTAATGATTATTGCCTTCCAAGGGCTCATTACACACTTGGCTGTATTAACCAAGTTTTGAGTGCCAACAAATAATGACAATACTTTGGAATATTTTAATATTCCACTTTAAAAGACACAAATTCTAAATTGTGCTTTGTTGTTGCAATATAAGAGACGACAACAGCAACAAAATGCTTGGTGCTCGATTATTGTTCAGTCGAGATTGATCGAGACTTGATCGAGCCAGTGCTTAATTCAATAAGAATGAATAAGTGAGACTGTGCATTTGGTGAGAAGCAATGAACATTGCAGCAATTAATAACAATAAGGCAAGCCAAAGTGTATGTCAATACATCAATCAAGGTTTGCATGAATTACTCCGCACCACAGGATTATCGGCGGCACCGGATAATGTCGAGAGAGAAATGAGACCAGAAGAAGACCGGGCAATATTTGCAATATGAAAAGCGTAACAATGTGCATTTGCATGCTTGGTGGAGGGCACGACGTGGGCAAATATAAACACATTAGTATTATTTGAGTATTATTATTATTAGATTGGGAATGCCGGCACAGAGGCGATAGTATCGCTATTTGGGCACCGAAATATGTTTAAAATATAATATATATCGTGGTTTTGGTTACGCCAGTCGAGCAGAAACAAAGCCCAAATGAAGAATGAAGAATGGCGCACACAATGTACAATGTATCTGTCTAGAACAGACCGTTCTATCAGTGTGCTGCAATCTTGCTGGCTCGGTCCCCTCACCACCGAAGCACCAATGCATTGCCAAAGAGCAAATACACTTCGCAGGGACTTGCATGCACTTTTCATTTCATTTCATTTGATTCAATTTCATTTCGGTCTCGTTCTCCATTTCGGTATAGACTCTCAATTGTCTCCTCACAGTCAAGTCAACTTCACTCTCACGGACAATATGTGTGCTCTAAGCCGGGAAAATAACCGACAAGAATGGAAGCACAAGAAAAATAAAATAAAAGACCGAATATGCACCAATATGAAAATGAATGAGCAAATTTATGAAAATATGGTCTCAAAAGGCCTACTTGGGGGCTATGCTCTGGTGCCGGTGCTTCCCAGTGATGACTGCCTGTGCCCAACACAGTGGCCGGTGATGCCGACCACCAGATAAGACCGAGCCGAGACAGAGCGACCACCGACTTACCGGACCGCTTCTGCCACCGCACCACCAACGTGCGTGCCACATGTCAAATCACACTAAACGCCACTAATAATTCATACACAAACGATGCATATGAATGCCTATGAATGCATTACTATTGCTATTAGGAGTTCGATACGATGCGATACATACTGCACCATGATGCACTGCACTGCATTCCAATGCTATTGCCAATTGCAGTCCAATGAAGACTTCGGGCGAGTAAGCGAAAATGGAAATTGAGCAGATCAGAGCAAAGCAAGACAAAAGAATCAACCAAACCGTACAATGCAGAATGAGAATATCTTTGCTGAACAAGGTGCTTGCGGGATGCAATCAATGCAGTGTTCCACTAATGCTCATTCTACTGCAGCCAGACCGACACACTACACCCGGTATGTCTTATTAGAGCGAGTAGAATGCTCGGTGCCGTGTCTCGGCTTTGCATCACGCAAGCCAGCACACAACGCGCCGAACAAAACCAACTGACAGCAAATCCCACACTTTGAGCAGCAATAGCAGCCATAGTCAAAAAGCCTATTATATGCCGGTCTCCGGTCCGGTCTCTCTCACATTGCCTCATACCGAAGCCCACAAATATTTGCTGGGACTTGGACAGACAAACCATCAATGCAGTGGCTAACACGTAGAGCACTGGTGAACATTTCAATATATTGTTCAAATCATACAACAGCACCAATACAACTAGCACTTATTAGCCAAATAGTCGAGCGCCCATCTGAGCCGAATACAATCAAGAGCACTAAATTTGGTTCATATGGATATTTTGGTTTTAGCAGACGACAGCGACAGAAATAGAAAAAAACAAAAAAAGCCAAAGTGCATAAGAAGAAAAAAACTGCTGCTGCCAAAAAATAATTGAAATCAAATCAATTATTATTATTATTAGATTGCCATAACCACCATGTCGGACAATGAATAAAATTAATATAAATCAACAACAGGCCCAAATGAACTGTTCGGGGCAAGTACAGACCGAAGCAGGGTAGACGGGCACAGCAAAATAACAAGAAAATGTCAAATCAAATTAACGTGCAAAGAGGCATTTCAATGTATGGACATTGAGAGACTGACTGGCACAGACTAACCACCCAAACAGAGATTTAATGCAAAAGACGTTGGCCAATGACCAGTTAAGTGGAGAGAAGCAATCGAAAGGAGGAGATAACACAGTTGGATCACATTGGCTGGACAAAAGTGCAAATATAAATAGAAAGATTCAATCAAATTGCAACACCAGTGGCTAATGACAAATGATAATTAAAGAAAAGCCAAATTAGCTTCCGTTTCTTGTTGGACACTTTCTTGTGCCACCAAAATGTGGTGCATTTTTTAATTGGCACGCAAAGTTTGCCAAAGCACTCGAAACTTTGAATGAATGATCATAATCATTTGACGATGTGGAGAGGGGAGAAAGGTTACATTGAAACTTGACTCAGTTGACTGTGTGAGTGGCGGTGTGGTGATGTGGTGAGTGCAATCTAAATAATAGAGACACTAATAATGCTATAATAGTAGCATCTTGTGCATCGAGGCCATCGCACATTCGCTTGCCCAACAAATGGTAGGGTAAAATTCCTTGGATACTCACGAGCACCAGCAGCAGCAGCAGCACGACCACAAACTCTTACTGGCAGTGGTGTATGCCTTATTGGCAAGTGTGCACTCGATGCTCACCAGGCCACTGGACAATGTCTCCTGCAAGAAGTGAGACTTTACCCTAACCCTGTGCTTCAGCAGCATTTCTTCCGAAACAAATGACGATAATGATAATGATAATGGTGGCAATAACCAAAATCGTCATCAGTACAGCAATGCATAGGCTTTAGAGGCAAGCGAGGACAGCGGCGGCGGCAGCATCATAATGATAATGATTATGATATATGGATAGATTGTTTAGTATTTGCGAGATGATGATGATGACCACTGAGTGATGGACAAATGTGAGCTGACCAACTGGCGACTCTACTAATGCAACACAGTGACGTGTGAATATACACTTTTTGTGAGTGACAAAGGCGAAATGATGGACCACTGCAGTAGTGCTCACAGTGCTCAGTACAGTACTCCACCAGTGGACACAAAGTGTTTAATGAACTGTACCACCGAGTGTAAGTCGACAAGTGTTTATTAGGCGACTCCAATCAAATCACCATGGACAGACAGTGGTCCCTCTGTGTGGTCCAGAAAGACATTATTTTAATAGAATTTACTGGCGACAATGTTTGCTGATAATAATTGGACGCACTGCACAACAACAACAACAATGACACCAATGTGTCCTTCTGTCCACTCAGTGCACTCTGCCTCAGCCAAAGGGTTAAGTGTAGTGCGAATAGACAAGTGTGCTAGTGTGCACTGTCCATTCACAGTGCGAAATGTATCCGCTCGGTGAGAGGAGAGTCATTGCTCAAGCACAAGTACAACCAGATACAAATGGGTTCCGGTCACACAAGGGGACAAAATTATTAAAAATTAATCAAATAAATATGACCACCATGAAGGGAAAACCAATTAAACGAGAGTGCTGTAATTTATTATTGCACAGTGCATTATAATGGACATAGCGGCACTGATCGGGTTAACAGTTAACACCACCAGACAGGCTGCGAGAGAGAATACATCTGAACACGATACGGAACTACAACGAGGTGATAATGCTCCACAGCGGAAAAGGAGACAACTGACACTCAAAGGGTTATCAACAGGGTTAATGAGTGCATAATGGGGCTACTAATTGCTCTACTGATAATTAGCACTATTGTTTGATTTACTACTATTTGTAATACTAACAAACGATCAACCTTGCAACTGCCCAGTGGGCACTGCACTATTCCAATGTCTATTGGGCGTCAATGTAACTGAACTGACCTTGCTTGGTGTTTGCTTGTTGAATTCGTCGCCATCCTCCATGTGGATTCCATCATCAGACGAGGAGAATTGTGAAGGTGACTGAGGGTCTCGGGCACTGGCAGCCGAGGATGACTTGCTGCCAGGCAGACTGCCGTAGTCAGACGAATCCGACTGCTGCTCGGTGGAGGAGGATGACGAGGATGCGGCGGATGAGTTCGACAAAGACGATAATGGTGATGACTGAAGTTGGGCTTGAGGTTGATTCGGTTGAGGTGGTTGAGGTGTTTGTGGTGGTTGTCGTGTTGGTTGTGCTTCACTGCTCGTGATGCCCAAAGTATTCCCACAAATGGCATTTAATGTCTCACTATTGTCTGTGGTCATCGAGTAGAGGAGCACATTCTCGCCACTGTTAGGTGATATTTCCGGTGCGAGCGAACCAGTGTTTGGACACTCCGCCCCGAGCGAGATCACACGTCCGGTTGATGTTGCTTGCTGCTGCTGCTGCTGGTGGTGGTGGTGGTTTTGATTGTAGCCGGCTGTGCTAGCAATAACGGGCACATGGTGATGCTGACTGCTCATTGCCTCATTGACGGTGGCTCGCTTCACCAGGTCAATGGCTAGTTGGTCGCGTTCCATTTTGGCCTGTTGCTCGTGCTCGT
Source organism: Rhizoglyphus robini (assembly GCA_023373905.1). Lineage (NCBI taxonomy): Eukaryota > Metazoa > Arthropoda > Arachnida > Sarcoptiformes > Acaridae > Rhizoglyphus > Rhizoglyphus robini. The sequence goes on along the minus strand of JAKIJQ010000001.1, from coordinate 1,348,574 downwards.
TCACTTTGGATAGCATTGCCAACTGAGCGTTGCTCGCAGGTGACTGAGCTAATGACACTTTCTCACTAACCGAGCCGGAATTGATTGGATGGTACATTCGATAGAAGTTGAAGGGAGAATTAAGTAACGAGTGAATGTCACCATTTGTGATGGTGAGTGGTGGGCTCGAGTGGGACAGACTCTCACTATTGCTCACATTGATCGGAATTGGTGAGGATGCGCTGCTGATAAGAGGTGAGAGGCATGGGGTCATTTGGGCTGATTGGGAAAGGTCACTCGGAGAGGTGATGATTGTCGTCGAGTCAACTATTGTGTTGTGCTGAGGCTCGGAGCTGGAGGACACAGATGTGAGGATGCCTCGATGGTGATGCGATATGACCGAGGATGAGGCAGGTGATACAGGTGAACAAGGGGAACGAGGAGATGGTGGTGCAGAAGAGGACTGCTTACTGAGGCTAATGCCATTGAGATGAATGCTACTGCTGCCGACAGTAGGTGATGGGTTGTTGAAATGAGAATCTGTCAAGTGACAAAACAAATCAATATATTATAAATGGTTCGCTTAATGGAAATAACTCTCGGCTTGTGCCACGAGAGGAGAGAAACCAGAAACAAAAGACAAGAGTACAGCCAAAATGGACCATTAGACAGTAGATGTAGTAGTCAAATACAAATTAAGCGACACAATAATGTGTGTGAGTGTGTGTGAATAAATTGACTGAAAGCAGACAGAAGCGATGGCCCCAAAGTAAATATTTCCAAAGCAGTTGCACACCAGTCCAACCGTATAATATGTATTAGTCGAGCCGGCAAACCAAAAGCAAAAACTTAACCAAACACAAAAGTTTCAAGTGTCATTGTCACACACACACACGCACACACATTGGATTGCAAAACAAATTACGGTATGGTATCGATCGAGTCCGCACCGAACAATGCCCAACAGCACTGCCGATGAAAATGAGCAAAAATTCAATTCAAACACCGAAAAATAGTGCAAATAGACTGACTCGGCCATACAGACGGACGAAGAGACACACGCGATAATTAACACTGAATTAAAAGACAATTTAAACTATTGACGCCGGCTATTTGACAAAGCGAGACAAAGGGAGCAAGCAATGGCTACAGAATGAACTTTGTATGAACTGTGTGTTGACAGTGAAACTAACACAAACGGAAACATGCTCCTCCGTTTGGTTCGAGTGCGAACTGTGCTGTTTCGTGAAAAAGACTCAAAAGAAGCACCGGACAAATTGAAAACAAGTTCATTTCGGTGTGTACATTGTGCGGCACTCGATTGTATGAATGAAACTATCAACTACTGCATCTACTGAACAAACGGAGACAAATTAAACATTCGACCGCACCAGCACAAGTGCTCTGTCTGGTTAGGCAAAGAGTTACTAATTGAGTTGCGACAAATGTTCAATGTAATTACTGTGCACTGAGAAGAAGACAGGCCACTGCACAAAGACTACAACAAAGACATATCGATAACTCAATAATGGCACATTTTCATCAAACAATGTTCCGCAAACAATTTATGCATTAAAACTATTCTTTAATTAAAGACGAAAAATTTAATTATTTGTATTTTTAAAACATTTAGCTTCTAGATTGATTGGACAAAATATTAATAAAGGTCGTTTCAAATGTCAATTTTGTGATAATTTGCAATAGCATTTGTGAATGCACTCAATTAGCATTGACTCACATATGCAAAATAAGCCAGTTTGCCCTACAAAGCGTACAACTTGCCGTATGGCATCGTCACTTGTCGTGTTTAGCCATTGCCAACTGCAAACTAGGACAAATTTGTCAATTAGTCTAATTGATTTTATGCCCGAGTCTGACTCGAGCAAAGTGAGCCAGTTGGTCTGTCTGGTCTGTTTGTTAATTATAAATGCGTCATCGATGAAAGGGTGCAATTAAATTTACAAATGAACATTGTGCCCAACAATGGAGGCCACCGTATGATTCATGAATGGTCGATTGAATGAATCAATGGCTAATTGATAGTTTGTCTATGCACACAAGCAGAGCCACCACCAGCAGTAGTACTGAGTCAGCTCGATTGTGTTCGCTCCAATCAAGCCAATCATCAATTCCATTGGATTCTATTTGGTTTTCGACTTTCTTGCAGATAATTCACACAAGTGCCAATTAGGAGGACAAGGTCAGGCAAGGTCAGGCCCGACGCGGCTAAGAGTTGAGTCCTGTGCGATGGTCCTGAAGACCAATGAAGAGTGAGACTCGTTGTGAGAGAATCGGTAAATAAATCATAACATCATCGCCAGCAGCCCGTCATTAGCTAATTATATTTCACTCGAGTCACTCATTCAATGGCACATTCGTCCGCTCATTCATCCTTATCTCACTTCGGACGAAGAATTTGGGAAATTTCCAAATAGAAAAGAAATCTATCCTGCTGCCCTAGTAGGAAGAATCCCAGAAAATTTCCGTCTCCACTTGCAGAAGCTCAAGCGACTATAACAAAAATCCTAGTTCTATCTATCTACTCGACGAGTCTTACGAGAGAATAAATCTATTTCCCTTAAATTGTACTTTCGATCAAACTTGAGCGAAAGAGGAACAAAAACATTAATGACCAAATGATCGACAGTCGAGAGAAAATAGATTTAAAAATTAGTAATATAGAGATACTTAGTGGTGAGACATACATAAATAACGTTTCGCGGCGGCGGTTGACATTTTTTGGTTGTGTGAATTGTTTGGTCCGTTTGAGTTGGTAGTTGAGTTGAGTGTTGGTGGATGTTTTGCTTGCTAAATGACGATCGTTTGCTTTATGGGGACGATGTTGCTGTGGATGGTGTGCGAGTGACGTGATAAAGTACCGATGTTACTCACAATGATTGGCCAACACCGAAGTATAGCCCAAATGAAATAGATAACTTTATTATTTTACAACACAACAAGCCGGCCAACACAAGTGCACTAGGCACGAGGCAATAGACACTTTGACAGACACGCAGACACGCACAAGGCAAGCCCAACACACACACAATGCAATTTATCACAGAATTATTGTTCGGTTGAATTATTCTTTTTTAAAGTGAATCGTCATACACACAGGCAACAACAAAATCACTAAGCTTTCTAGTGGAAGTAGAGGCGATGGTGGTCATCCGACATTCACTAGAAAGATAACACACTGGAGCAAAGTTTGAAGCACTTGAGCACTTTTGAGAAGTGCAGTCCACTACTGCACTGCCGCTGCTTGAACACTTGAGATTGCTGCCGTGGCGCTCGCCAAGCAATGGATTCTGTATTTTCACAAAATATACTTAAAAATATAATTCAATCTCATAAGCGTTATTGTATTAATCAATTGAGCTCGGTCTTGTTCCAGCAATGTATCTGCTCGTTGTTTTGTTGTTCGGCTCGACGCAACAAACAACCTTGCTTCTTTCTGTGGCAAACAAGAATACGGGTTTCAAAGATTAGACTCGGGTTTGGCAAAGAGGCACTGGACTCGATTGTTCGTGTGAAATGCACCGAGAGGCAATCGGGCAAGGATTCGACTGCTCGGATCTGGCCTTGCTTCAGCGAGCCCACTCACCACATACACATTGAGCTACTGCAAGTAGTGCACTGTCACTGGCCGATCCTATCAATCTTGGTCTATTTAATAAGTCTCATTCTGTGTGTTATTCTTTGCTGTGGCGAAATATTAGAAAGACTGATTTGATTTCACTTGTGTCTCTAATAATACGTTTGCACTTGCTTACGTTCAGCACACACTTGAAAGTATCCTCACTTGGGCTTGAATTGAAACATTGTGGTTTCAAGTGGCCAGCCGGTCGGCTTCTTTTCTCCTCTCCTCTGGCTTTCTTTCTCGGCAAGAAAATTAAAATTTGTCAAGAAGTCTTAAGTGGTAATGGTGCAGGGAAGGCAGCCAGGACAATCCATTCCGACTCCATGTACGAGTAGATTGCCTTCGTTATATATCAAATATATTAATTATTGCACTTTCACCGACGACCGAAGAAATTTCCGTGATGACACTTTTATTATTATTGTTTTGTGTGTGTTGTTGACTTCTTGGATAATACTTGAAAGTGGTGCTCGGTGGTTGTGGTGGTGCTGGCGCTGCTCCACATGAAGAATGGTCCTCACTGGTCCTGGCCACACTTAAGAAGTGCTGCTGCTGCTCAGAGTGCCACCAGGCAAAACAATCCACATGGCAACCAATGGAATGGAATGGTTCCAGGAAACAAAGCCAAATGCAACCGTTCCCGGTCGGAGCACAACAATGGCACAGTGTGTCAACAAGAGGACGATGTGTTTGCACACAAACAAACAATCTTGAATAATAATTTTGTGAAACAACTATTTGGACTATATTACATTTGCACTAGTGGACAGAAGTAGAATGGCGCAATAATTTGGAACATTCTTTCTTCTTCGTTTTATTTGCACAACAATTGAACATTTGAGTGTAACGAGATGATGATTACCATCACCAACGATAATTGGCAATAGACCGTTCAGGTTGGTCGCGCCTGGGGTTTCATTTGGTGCGGGTCTATTTCCACACCAATGGGAAAATGGAGATTTTCCGCCATTTGAAAATCAAAGCATATGCGAGCGCGGGAAAAGTGAAATGAGGAGGGTGAACTGAGAGAATAGTGCGTTTCCCTCAGTGGAAAATTGCTCTCGTAAATTGATTTTCTCGCGTTTTTTTGTTGGTTAGGTTCGGTTGGTCTCTTAAAAAAGGTTGGAAAGTTTTGATATTGGTTCAGAAAAAAGATGACTATGGCATTGGTCGAAAATAGCCATGGTGTAGTCAAAATTTATGAGCACGCTATGTTGTTAAAATTGTTTTGCCGAGAACATGCTCGTAAAGAGTGGATTTACTTGGAAATGGTGGTCAGCAGAACGAGAATCATTATGAGATTCATCTTGACGGGATGTTATGTGTTCCAGGAAGAGTACGATAATATTCACTGAAAGATTTCCATAAATAGAATTTGAGGATCGAAAGAATCAGGTTTGTGCTGGAACTGGTTGCAAGTTTCCGTTTGTCCTCGTTGCTTTTGGGTGCAAGTGAAAGTATCAGTGTCTGGTTGGACTCTATCACATAGCCATAATCTCGCAAGTTGGTATTTCGCGAGTGGTCGTCTTGTGGTTTGTGCGATGTGGTGAAGTGCAAACTCGTAAAACTTTTTGCAACCAACGTTAAATCATCGGACTGCGCATTGCTTCAGCAGCACAAAAATTCACTTGAAGAAGTGGCTTTTGTTGGGTGGCTTTAGCAGTAGACTTGGTTTGTTGTTTTCTTCGAAAGTCATCAAAAGTTTAAATAACTTTCTTTCTGTTTGTGGAATATATTGAGAGTGTAGCAGGACATTCAACACTCGACACAGACTTCAGTGCACATACACACACCATCACTTAGAAGTTGTCATAATAATTCATAATTATGACTGACTGAAGGCGAGATCAGTTCGCAGAAGAAATGTTGCTGGTGATGAAATGGCGAAATGGATGTGCTAAGTGTGCAGGCGAGTTTGTAGTGATCACTCCTTGGTGGTGGTGGAAAGAACCTTTCGCTTGGTGCAAGGACACTGAGCTCATAAACCGGGATGTGGATTGAGGGAGTCGCAGATGTTCGCACTCGGTGCAGATGATCGTGCAATGATGGTGGGAAAGTTCGAGGTTAGTCAACAGTTGAGCATGAACGAAATGAATGAAATGAATGACTGCGAGATTGAGAGCTTGATTAATGAGTTGATTGGCGTGGGCGAACACTGGACCCAGACACCCAGTCGAGTAGTGAAGACGACACTAATCCCAACAGAGATGCATCAAACTCATTGATGGTCACATTGAGTTCACAAGTTCAAGTCGAGTTCGAAGTGGAGTTCAAAGTGAAGTTCGAATTGGAGCAGACCAGTGGCCCGACTGGACACCACCAACAAATAGACGTCAATTTATAGTGAGTGAGCCTTGCTCGGCGTCGGTGCTGTATGGCTGTGGCTCGGTGGTGGTCTATGCTGGCACCCGATTGGTTGCTCGCCACTCTACCCAATAGCTGGCAGATTTTAATTTAAACAAATGACTAAGATGGAAAATTTCAGTTCTACTGACAAGTGTACTGCTCTCTGCAGAAGCTCAAACTGCACGCGCTCAACCTGACTGGACGACGGACAGCACCGAACTGAACTGCATTGACAACATTGCGGACCGATTTACGAGACAAACCAGTGGAGGAGAATGCACAAGAGTGGGCCAGTTTCGCGCGCGTTTAGTTCGTGTTCAGACGAACAGACGACACCGATACTAGTGGTGCAGTCTGAGCTGAGTCTGTCAGTTTCTCAGGTGCTAGTAGTCTGCATCAGAGAGCTCACCTCTCCTCATCCGGGAGTAGAGGCATCAGAGTACTCACGTGCGGAACTTTTTTCGGCGGTATCCGCATAAGCCGACCGGCGAATTGTTCCTTCGCACTGTATTGGAAAGCATTTTTTCATAAATTCGGCTGGCGCCTTCGGTCACTGCTTCTACCCATGCGGATCGGTCGGTAGTGTCGGTGGCCGGAGTGCAACACGCCCACTACCCTCTGCCCGTGCTGCGTCCACCAGATTCGGAGTTAAAAGAATTTCACTGCTAGTGGCACTGTGGTGAGGAGGTATCGTTGGCCGGTGTGTAGATACCATCAGCCCATTAGAAGGCGGATCGAGTGCGAGGGAACTAGTGAGAGATGCGAAAAGGCGACATTGTTGCAAGTTACGCTCCGATGCGTTCTCCCTGGCACTCGCTCACTCACACTCGGCATCAACGCTCAACGTGTGCCAGACAAGCAAAGCTGGCCGTTTAACTTTACTGATCCAGAAACACATTGGGGCAAGCAAGGAGATTGGTTCGCGGCGTGGAAAGCATGTGGACTGACGGGACAGAAAGGACACCGCGCACGGCACCGATCCATACTGAAAGGATTTCCACTGAGTGACGCATTCCTGCTGATTGCGATTGGCCGAATAAATCGAGTGAAAACAAAGCGAGCACAACTGAGACCGAACTAGTGAGCCGGATCAAGTGATGCACTTGCCGGTATCGATACGATCATACTGAGACCGGCCTGAGCTAGAGCAACTATCGATTGTGAGACGAGCACACAGTTGACTCACACAAATTACCCAGATAACGGGCTCATCAGATCTAGTGGAGGCAGTTTGAGAAGCTAATGCAAGTTCCTATTTGGCCAAATTCATCGAATCAGCTTCAATCTAACTTTGGGAGTTCCAACTCAAAAATACAAACAAACATTATATTGACCAAAAATAATTCAATTATTTATAATATAAATTAATATCACATTTTAACAATCTGATATTAATATAGAGTACTTTGGTTATTTCAGAAATTCAGAAAATTATTAAATTTATTTTAGCAATATTACGTTGGAAGCAATTTTTAAATTAAAAGTTTATCAGCTACAAGTAACTCAGTAAAAGTCGTGATAAATAATTAATTTTCTTTCAACCACAAATTAATTCTTCTGACAACAACAAAAATTCCGTATTGTCGAAAATTAATGGACCCAATGAATCGAACAAATATGATAAAGCGATAGATGCAGGTCAGGCGAATAGAAATGAAAAGTTGAAAATATCAATAGTTATTGGAGTACTAAACAATTTAACAAATCTTATCTTATCAAGCAACAATTTGGTAATTCAAGTTTTATGTCATTTTAAAAATGAGCTAAAAGCAAAGTCAATTTAATTAATGCTCATTTGCGAATTAAGTTTAATCAAACGCACCAATGATTAGAAACCTAACAAACAATGAGGAAGCGTAAAGAAGGAAGTGAAAGTGGCTGCAGTGAGCGGCACCAGCGAAATGTCCTTTTGGTTAAAACATATTCCATATGTTGGGAGGGGAGGCAGAGGGAGGCTGCAGCAAGCGGCAAGACATAATAAACAACATTTTAATTTACCACACTCTGGCAATGCAACATTGTGTGCAGTAGTCGTCTGCTAACCAACCGAGTAGGAAAAGGAAACGGCAAATTAGAAGAATGAACCTACAACAAAGGAGACCTCAAATAAGAAGAACAAACAAGCAAGAAAGACCGAGCCGAACACAGATGAACAACGACAACAACAAACAAGCGTTCAGGCGAACAACAAAGTAGTACAATAAATTATAATGATAATGATAAATAGCTCAAGGCAACAGTGTGACGAGAGCGAGATGCACAAGAACACAGAGCCAGGAATTTGGTTGCTTCGGCTTCAATGTTTGCTGGTGGCTCGCATGACAAATGACAACAACATCCACAAACGAGACAAACACACACACACTCACACACACCGAACAGGCAAATTAGCACCGATAAAGACCGAAGGAACGGTGAAGGTGCCACTGGTTAAGGCTTGCCACAAGCCAAGGGTTGAGACACCACAAATGAGACATTACATTACTGCAGTATCACTGGCTAAATAACATGACAGTTGCAAAGCCACTGAGATGAACATGAGAAATGTGCCAGAGAAAATGAATTTTCCCGCCAAAAGGCAAAATTATTATTTCGCACTTGCGAAATGAGCAAACGAGATTGAAGCAAAGATTGGCAAGAATTTAAACAGTTTTGTGACAAATTGCATGACTGACAAGTGCCACTGAAAATTGGTTGGCCACTTCATATCTGTACATATAGATCACTGAATTTTATTATTGTTGTATTATTCTGTAGAATATATAGACCATTTTTTTAAATTCTCGCAAATATAATATTTGTGAATCACTAATTTAGAAATTGTTTTAATTTTGATTTGCACCTAAATTTGGCTCATTTGTTTGATGTGATTTTTCATTAGTGCATTTGCAAAGTTTGGATCATTCAATATTTGCTCTTGCTCGATTGGAGTACTTCATTTGCAAATAGAACTGGGAGGCTTGCAATTTAAAATTCACAATCGCCCTAATCCCCATGGCCGGCTTCACTGGCCTCACTGGTCGAAACGTTGCTTTGTTTGTGCAATGGTGAATGGGTTGGTTGCAGCAGGCCAACTGTATCGTCATCAGGGTGACCCAATCAGGCAAGTAACCCTCATCAGGCGCACCATTGCTCGTCTTGATGGCAACAGTCGAGTTATGTATTAGTTGGTGGTGGTGTACACTGTACAGTGAGATGACGAGAGAATGTCAACTTTGCTCGAGTCCGATTTTGCACAGCCAAATACTGAGTGATAGTGAGTGAGTTTTTGCCCCACGCCAGTTCTTTGGTTTGAAATGTTAATTGAGTGCGCACACATTGGCATGACAAGCCGAGACAATTTGAGTCGCCAGGAGAGTGTGAGAGGGACAGAATGTTGCTGTGATGCTGCTGCTGGTGAACTGGTGATGAAGCTATTCGGTGATGATGAACATTTGGTAGTGAAGCGAACAGTGCCGCCGTGTTGCCATTGCACCGCGGAGCATTGCCGCTTCTCGCGCTCGTCTTTGGCTTGACTCAACTCTCGGCTCGGCTTGTCACTCATTCGTCTGTTTTGTTAATTTGTTCATTTTGCTCGTCGTTTAGGCGGTAGTGGTGATGCTGTCGCCCACCACCAACATCACCATCACCATCATCGTTTGTCGTTCACATCGTTTGATTAACTAACTAACTCTCGCATGTCGCTAATTAGCGCCAACTGCCAGCACCGACACATGCACATGAATGAGTGAGCGAACCCTTGGCCTTGTGTCTGTCCCAAGCTATATCACACACATCACACATATCACATAGATCACATATATCACGCACTGACTCGCACCATCGTTTGTTGTGCCTTATATTTCATCATCATTTGCCGCACACTCTTGGCACATTCACCGACATCGTTTTGTCATCATCGTGTAGTAAAGCATCATCACCGGCACCAGCAACAACATCGCGCCAAAGCATCACGTCCACAAGTTTTTTTTTGTTTTCCTCTGCCCCACAGTTGAGCATTAGTTCACCCAGCTTCAATATTTGCACGCTTTAAAGAGTCTCAACGAGAATAACACGACATGAGAGCAGTCGGTCGAGGGACTGTCCCAACACAAATCTCGACCAGTCTCGAGACGAACGGCAACACAGTGCCACAAAACAACAACAAAACCATTTTTTAGCCGCATCAACTCAACTAGGCTCAGTGGCACATCAAAATTAGTGCGGCACATTTCACCTTTTTTTGTCTAGCTCATTTGCACCCCTCGACGTGTGTCACGGCCGGCACTGACACCGAATGTATTTATTCCTTCTGGCTCCTCTCAGCCAACCAACTGAATAACCAAAAAAGATGAGAATGATGAGATTGTTACCCGAATGTCAAGTGGTGGAAAGTTACGAGGTCGATGTTTGGTCCAAAGCGTTGATGAAAATTAAAATAACAAATTGCAAATCTAATGATAAATACACAGTTGAGATTACAAATTTATATATTCACAGAATTGTGGCACGGCATCAGTTTGTTTTGACCAAGTAGGAGGACGAGTTATTTTTTGAACAGGCTCGTGCACCATGGTGTTTTGTGGCCTCGAATGCTAACCCCAAGCCAAGTCAGAAGCAATTCAAGTCCATCTATTAGATCTCTTTTCGCATAGACTCGCCAATTTACGGCAGCAAAATTGATGGTTTTCTTTGCCGGTTAGGTTTTATTTGGATTTTCACTGCTCTCTATTCTCACTGGTTGTTGGCTCGCTCTCGGTGTGTATGTGTTCCCATGGTAATTGGGCGTAATAATGATGGCGCCCGGCGCGGTAATGAAAAAATTACCGGTTTACTACATTCGACGTGGGTACGGTGATAAAGTTTGCTTAAATGAAGTGTAGTTTAAGGAAAGCAAAATAAGGCAAATGCGAATATGGACTGGAAAGATGCAAATTAGATTGAGATGTTTGTCTGCGCTTTGTTGGCCTGGTTGAGCTTCGTTTGGGACTTGTTTGGTTTGGCCGCCTCTAACCGGGCGCCACCATTTGCGGCACTCGTTAGTTAATGGTGCACCGAACATGGCCAATTTGGCTTTACTTTTTATTACTGTATGAATGTGCTTTCTTACACTCACCAGAAAGTGGTTCAAACTTGTTATGCTCAGCTCGACTCTTTCTCTCTCTCTCTCTCTCTCTCCCTCTCTCACTCACACTCACTCATGTTCACTTCACATGGAAAATTAAAAAATTTGCACACTCAAGGAAATTTTGGATGGCTGGAAAGAACCACCAAAATGGAATTGATCAATGAGTATGTGTTGGTGCTGGTGCCCATTTGGTGCTGGCTGCACTGCAGTGCCATCGTTGGGATGTGGTCCGGCCAAATACCGAATTGGCGGTTAAATTCCTCTGTGGCTTCCTCAGTCCTTCTCCTGACTTGGATTCTTGTGTTTTATGTGTTATTAGATTTGTAGTGTTGCCAGCACAACTACTCAACATTAATGTACATTGGCCATTGCAAACTGAATGTTCTCTTGTGAAAAAGCAAAGAAGTTACAAAATTTCGAAATTAAAAAAGACTTGCATTAATGGCGCACCGAACACCAAAGTGGAGGCAAACAATTTGCTCAATTTGTGAACAACTTGCAGCGAGTGGTCGAACTGAACATGGTCAATGCTTCAATGGGAATACACCAAACACATGCCCGAGCGACAGTGTCCAACCGGACAGAAAGTATTCATTTATTTATTTCATTACCGCAACAAGCCGACCACAAACCACAACCGAACCAAAACGCGCAAACCAAACCAATCCGAAAGCACTCTATTGCCTCTGGTCATTTCAATTTGTCGGTCCATCCCAAATGGCCAAATGGCAAATGCAACTGCACTCGGCCAAACAGGACGAGACGGCAATGGACCGAGCCAAGCCAAGCGAACCAACTAACCAAGCAAGCAGTCAAAAGTCAATTGCACCGATGCCCAATTGGATGCAATCCAATGATTCCAATCCAATCGAACAGAGCACGAGTGGTAAACATGCAACCATTGCAACAATCGACAGGGAAAATTTGCTACAATTAAATTTACAATTATTCCGACAGGAAAATGCAATTCTCAAGTGATGCTCCACAGGGCAAGCAACCAAGAACCAACAGAATATTCCGCTATCTTGACTCCCAAGAATAGAATCGATTCATTGTGATTGAACATTCTCGGAGGTTCACACAGAACTCATCATATATATTTTGGAACTAATTCAAAATTCTTTAAATAGTTAAATTTCGAAATTCAAAGAATTTAATCATAAAATATAGTAAAAACAATCGCTCACAGTCAATAATATCATAATAATTTAGCCATTAGTCAACAAAGTCTAATTCCAAATTAGCATTGCTCGTAACCTCAAAATTCATTTAGTTAATTCAATATATTTCCACACAGTTATTCTGTTGCTTGTTTTCGCCATTTTCATCAAACAAATTACTTTATTACTACACACAAACTTTTTAAATTTAATTAAAATTTTAATTTTTAATTAAATTTTAATATATATCCCTTGCAAAAGGGCATCCAAAAGGACAGTAAGAGCAAAGAGACAGAATGATGTTGATGGGAAACGAATGTTGAAGAGAAAAGATTAAAAATTGGTAAATATTTAATAATTAAAATTAATTAATTAATTATGAGCAATTCAAAGCATTCAAGGGACAGCAGTGAAATTATATTTTAATCTTATTATCAACTTTATCAAAGGCTTTCCTCCCTCTCTGGCCTGTTTCAACTAACTTTGACAACACAAATTACGCCAGGAATTAGCGCGTAACATTTTTGGAAATCCTAAATAATTTTCAACTCATACACACATTCATTAAGCAACATGAAAAGAAGCAAAATGTCCGGATGCCGGGTAGAAAATGGTACAAATTAGCGAGAATCAACTGGGCGCCATCATGAAGGCTCAACTCTGGTGTGGCGGCCGAGAGTCTTTTGTACAGTCATTCGCTTTGCACTGGTTCAATTGTCTCGCTTCACGAATCTTCTTCTTTTGCTGTGCTTTTTTGTTGGCGCCAATTTTGTTGTTTCTCTAATTCTTCCTCCTGTTTTTTGTACATCTCATTTTGGGTTTGACTGACAGGGACGTGACGCCCAAGTGAGGGTGCCTGTAGAGAAAGATGCCACCGAGAGGAAGGAAGGAGCCAGTGAACGAGCATAAACGCGTTTGGCGCCACAACCGAAATTGTCTGTTCAAAATTTTGACATTTGTATTAGACGAAACGTTTCTCAAGCCAAGAGGCACTGGCGCCCGGCATCACAGAATTTTCCCAACGCACACCAGCAGCACCAGTAGTGGTAATGGCAGCGAGGCTCGTTATAACCGGCAAGCAAACATTTTTTCACTGTGTTCCTTTGTGCACTCATTTGAGCATTCGAACTAAAAATATTTGCAAGTTTCCCTTTTTGGGGGACAATTGTTTTACAAGCAGACTCACTTCGCCCCTTCACTCGCACTTCAGTACAAGCAAACTTTGTTTATATTTGGAAATTTTTTGTACACTTTGATTTTGGGTGTCTGTCTGTCTGGCTGTCTGTGTGAGCACTGACTGGCTCTGGTCGAGATGTTTCATTGTTACGGTACAAATTGTCAGCCTGACTGAATTGAAGTGAATTGATGAAAACAAATCGACACAACAGCAGCCAACTGCACATCACCACCAAATGCACAGAATGCAGCAAAATGTGCTCAAACGAACAGTCAAAATCGAATCAACACACAACCAACAATATTGCCGTTCGGGTTAATGTTAAGCAAATTGTCTGGCTAAAATGAATTTTAAATAACGCACCAAACAGCAATTGAACCATTGGAGGCGAACACAAGTGCAAGTCAAATGAAAAAGTGTGGAAAATTTAAATCAACAGTAAACAAGAAAATTACCGCATGCAAGAATTGACAGAATTTGCTGTTGATGCCCATGCTGATGCTGCTGTGCTCAATTTAACATACAACTCAAAGAGGCACAGGCAAAGACATTGACTGAGCGAGAATAATAAATTCTGCCAAAAGTCAAATGGTGGAAAATTTAAAAGTCAGGCCAAAATTGAAATTAAATTTAGCCATGCAAAAATAGAGACCGGCGAATGAGAATTGTTTGAATATATTTCGCCGACGGTTACCTGATTCAAACACTATTCGGCGCTTTGCACAAATGTACACAGAGGTGATCGATTGAGGCAAAGGGTTCTATTCTGTTTAGGTAAGCAAAAATATTATCAATTTGTGACAAATTAATTATATTCTTATGCAAGCAAATTAATTTTAGAAAATGAACACACAAAATCAGAAAATTAAAGCACAATTGATAATGAAAATATCTATTGACAAACCTTAATGTGCAAGAATAACGCAAAAACAGTTTCATTCAAAATCCGAGCCAAATGTTGAAACGAATGTATTATAAAAATTTAAACTAACATTATGTTGTGCTCTAAATGACTAGTCTCCCATTAATTATTAAAGGAAAGCAATCATTTGTGAGTTTTCATTTCTCGAAATAGTTGCCTCAAATGTGTTTATGTGGTAGCTAATTTGGCAGGCAGTGCGACATTGCGTGGTGGTGAACGGGTCAAAAGGATCGTTCACACACACACACACTCATACACACACTCACACAGGAACAGTGCAGTCCAATTAATATTAATTAGAAAGGAACCTTACAAGGACTGAGCAATGTGTGCACAATGGCAAATGGAAAGGGCACCGACTTGAGATATTTGTCTGTACACTTTTGCAACCTTTAAAATTGTGTGGCACTTTCACATACACAGGCGAACAGAAACAAGTAAGCAAAGATTCAAGCAAAAGAAACGAACCAAAAGGCAACGAACGCAGCAATCGTTATCATCGAAGGCATAAATCATACAAAAATGGAAGAGAAAAGAAGAAGAACAGCTAAAGTGAACCAAAGTGAAATGAGAAAGAAAGAATTGACTCGAAGAAAAGATTCTAAATTTATAAGTGAAAATTTATTGCACAGAAGAGAAAAAGAGAAAGAATAGTAATTTTAAAATTAGGATGGATGACTGGTGTGGCGCAGTGCCGGTGGGAACTAGGCCCGAGTTGGGTTAACTGACCTGCAACACATTCAAGAGACGATGGGAGGTCATCGGGATGAGCAAGGTGACACTGTCCATTGACCAACAATAAAACCATTCTATCAACGTTACTGTTGAATGGCATTACATACCAACATTAATTGATAGAGTCATTAAGTGTCAATCGAAAGCTACTTTCCGTAAATGTCACTCCATTAAATGTCAATTAATATTTTTCAAGGTTAAACTAATATCTTTTCAATTTGACGTTCGATAATTTGCACCGCTTTAAATTAAGCTCATTTCAAACAATCAATTAGCCGATGTTTTATATTGATTTGATTCGATTGAAAGGTTAAACTGATCATTTGCTAATTGCCAAACACAAAACAATCTTTACTTTCACATTTTATTTTGTAAATCTTATATTGAAAAAATATATTGAAAATGTTTTTTTTATTCACATTTGAGCTAGATCATTATTTGTTTGTTATCCTCAAAATGTTGAGTCTTTAAATTATTAATACACCGAGCCGAATTCACTTCAATAGCATTATCGATACACGTGTGCAGTGAATGTATCACTTCAGAACATACAGGGCTGTTTGCAACTAGTGAGTCTGCAGAGAAACTATTGTAAAATTGTTTGCCAATTTGTACACTCTCAATGTCTTGGTTCACCGTGTAGAATGCATTTCGGACATTAGACGTTAAAAGAGGAACAAATTTGGCTGAATGTTTTGACTAAATCGGAAAATAAAAAAGCCGGTCATTGAGAATTTTCCACCATTTGCAAGAATATATTCGAATATTCAATGAATTCAGTACTTGCAATGTAAAGCTAACTTCAACTTGAAATAATAAGCAACACAAATGGCTTTGTGACTGTAGTGCCGAGCTTGTTTACTTATTCATTTGTGTACGGAGCAGATGATTTACTCAGTTGTTGCTGTACATAAGTGGTCATTATTGATATGGATCGACTTGAAAGTACAACTTTTAATAATTCAAGCCAAACAAGTTTGGTTGGCATGCCAGGACTGCACCACTGCACCAGACAAACGCCACTGTCCACTTATTAGTGAGGCATTATAAATGTCCATTTCGGATTTGTCTCCACATTATTTAGTATTATTTGGGGACTTAATAATATTTTCATTCTTTGCGAGGATTTTTAATTTTTAACAAAACTCGCTTGTTGTGTTTGTGTTGTGTGTGAGTGTCTCGTTTGTCGAGAGAAATCGCCTTAAAATGTATCATGCACTATCTCTCAGTGTGTCCACCGGACAGAGTATCTCTAAGCCGGCATTGCATTTGGCGCCATTGTCGCACAACCTAACACTGTCCCAACTAGTGACTCCAATGCTTGTCAAGTGTGTTTTGAATTTTTCGGACTCGGACAAACCAACGAAACTGAACTAAAACATGACGAAATCCGATTAGACGATCTGACTGCAGTGAGAGGAGAGAATGCAAGAGAGCTTTGTTCAGTCCTCAACACAGATAGATTGTCAATGGCCACAGTGCACTGCACTGCTGGTAATGGATCGAAATGATGACGATGATTGGACAGTGGACAGATTAGTTGCTTCACTCTGTGTATGTGTGAGTGTGTGTTCCTTGTTGAAAAGTGTCTCACTGTTTCCGTGAATTTGTTGTTGCTTCTCCAATGTATTGTCTCCTTTCTCTTCTTTGTAAAATATATTTATAAATCTTTTAGTAAAACAAAATGGCAATAAGGTTGATGAATGGACCAAGACAGTGTAATAATAATCATTTAGGCTTGTCTTTAATTTATTTTTATCTTTCGAGAAAGAAGAAATAAACAAACATTTCAAATCATAGACACCAAAACTGATAATCATTTCATAGGCAACTTTCGCAAGCCAAAACAACAAACAACAAAAATCCCAGACGAGCATCTTTCATCGAGCTTTATAAATTTTAATTTCCCGACTCCAAAAGGCAAGACAATATTCTTTTTTATTTTGAGACTGTTTGTGCAAGAGAATCTCACTGCACAAAAGTGATAATTTTAAATTAAATTGCAATGAACTCAACAGTTTCGAGTTTAATTTAGAAATTGAACAGATTCGATGTGCACCAGATTGATTCAATTTACACTGGCTCCAACTGTGTTTGAACTTGCAGGATGAAAATATAAATTTTAAATTATTTTTCGTTCAAAATGAAATTATTGGCAGACAATTCCGAGGCAAACTTAAATTAAATTAAACTAGAAACAATGTTTGTGTAATTCGAATTTAGTTTCACCAATTAATTTAGCTTTTCTCAACTTTCACATGATTTTCAAAATGTGCGACCTATCAATGCAATTCAACAATAAATTTAAAATATTAATATTTCTGCAAATGATGAAAGGAAATAAGTATTTCAAAATAACGAGTCAATGAATCACATTTCAAACCGTACAAATCAAATTACTTGTACACAAACATTGGCCTCTGTTTTTGAGAATTTGAAAAATAAATAACATAAAATCACGTGATAATCAAACTTGGGTTAATTTACAATTTGTCTTGGCTTTCTTCCACTTATTGGATAAGGAAATTTAGTGAATTTAAATTGTAAATTGAGCAGAAAGAAGTGCAAAGTGGAAGGAAACTGTTTGATTACAAATTAGAATAAATCAACTCACATCACATCGAGTCCCAGTTGAGGGATTTAATCAAATTTAAAGAATCTCAATGTACCGGAAATGCTGTTTCTCCGCTAAGTTTTGGCTTTGGCTTTGGCATGCGTGTGTCAGTGTGTTTGTGTTAGTTCGCCCTTTTGGTAATAAATAAATTTTCAATTACCTTTGCAAATGATTTCTCTATTGGCCAAATGTAAATGAATTTAACCCCAAACCGACCAAATTGTAAGCAAATGAAACGAATATATTTCGCAAGTGTAAATGAGCGCGAAAGGGAACAGAGCCAAATCACCAAAAGAGAATTGAAATCAGAAAGCGAATAATTTAGATTGATATTATTATTGACGTGCCCAAAATGAATGAACCAAATCGAAGAAGACCAAAGAAGGCACCGAAAGAAAGAAGTGAATGGAATCAATTCTCCAATAGGAGGAGAAGAACTGAAGCCAAATTGAGCCGCCAAGAAGATAAACGAAGAAGAGCGAGACATACGTGCTATTAGACTAATGATTGGATTGGAGTGAGATTGCACCACTGACAACCGTACAAAATGATGATGATCATCATGAGACGATACGTTTACGGTTTGGCACGTCACCATTTAGAAATTGGTCCACAGCTAATGAAATCTATTTGGCCAATTCGGCGAGCAGGCCAATTGACTCCACTCGCGGCCGATGATGAGTCACATGTGGCGCACACCCGGCAAAGGCCCCTAAAAGGCCAACACAACACACAAGCAAGCAACCGGCGGCAAAGTGTACTTCACTGCTACTCAAGTAATCTATCTATCTTTCCTTCTCGCTATAAAGTAGCAATTTGATAATTGGCTATATTATCTAAACTGAGCAACGAAAAGCCCAACTGAACGAAGATGAACAAGAAACAGAAGAAACAAAATCAGAAAACTAAATTGAAAAGCTACACTCGAACTGTACGAACAGAACGATACGATCCGACTTGGGTGCAAATTAAATTATTTTTCGATGAACACAAAGACCGAGACCAGACCGAAGGCGAGAGCAAACTGGTAGAAGAGACTCAACTTATTGAGTGTGTGGAATTGAAAAAGTGAGTTTAGCACTGAGAACACAAACACCATTAGGGAGATAGACAAACACTGACAAAGTACTGATGACGGTGGTGTGCCAAATAAATAAATAAATTCCCAATGAAAATCCATTATATTTGAGAGATTGTGAAATTCTTTACTTTTCTTCCTAACTTTCTCACTCACTTGCCTCATTCGCTCATTGAGTCAATTCACAAGTTTTCTAAAGGACAAACAAACAAAATGTGCCAATAGTAAAAATAATCAAAGATACAAATCTCATCACAACTCTCACAACAGCACACTGAAGTGTTCGATCCAAAAAGGCCAAATTAAATCGATAAAGTAGATTGAAATGAAAGATATTCGAGTTTAAAACAGCGAGGCCAACATATGGACAAAGGATTGGGCCCCGATTGCCACTTGAGTTGATCAAAATCATTCATCTCTGTCCAACCGTGCAATTGATGCAATCAACACATTTCTCACTTTTGTGGCACAACAAATGCAAACATTGCCAATTAAAACTCGATACAATCTAGTAACATTCTTGTTGAAATCATGTATACAATCTTGATATTTGAAAAGATCAACATATAAATACACAAAATTGATTTACAAGTAATCCGAAATGAAACGGTTAGACTAAAACATATTAATTGCCACAAAAGAATAAAAGTATAGAAGAATGCATTCAAAATAAATTCAGTCCTCAGAACCAAACCAATTCAAATTATTGTTCAACATTTTTTGAGTTTTACTCCTAATGGCATCCTTACCATTCACCAAGCCGTAATTGAGATAAGAAAGCTTCAAAAGCACAACAAAAAGGAATATGAAAGGCGATTGTTGTTGCACGAAATGCGCAAGCAAACGATTCGAGACTGGAATAATAAAATGCGACAAACATTTTCCCACTCAGAGTGGAGTACAAAAATACTTTTCGCCGGGCAG
Source organism: Rhizoglyphus robini (assembly GCA_023373905.1). NCBI lineage: Eukaryota > Metazoa > Arthropoda > Arachnida > Sarcoptiformes > Acaridae > Rhizoglyphus > Rhizoglyphus robini. Next base: position 1,328,892 of record JAKIJQ010000001.1, on the reverse strand, counting down.
AAAATAAAAAAAATAAAAATATTGTTGCTCGAGATGAAACCAAATTCAACTCAAAACCAGAACAAAAAACTTTTGTGCTGAAATGTTTAAGTTTTATGTTAGTTTAGCCAGAAAGTGAAAAGCAAAATGTGCAGTTTTAAGAGATGTCTGTGCACTGTGCGCGCTTAATTAAGTTTGTCCCGCTTTGACCGTTCACAATTGAGCAAAGAGTTTTGTGTCACAAGCCAAGTAAATTGCCAACTGTTAATTAAAATACAAAATAATGTTTGCACTCGCCACTTTGAGTAAGAATGTTACTTACGCTCTCGCTGCACTAAGTGTGTTATTAATTTCCCGGCTTTTCTGACTGGGCAAATCCTAATTCTTTTAAGTAATAATAATAGCAACAATTACCGGCCGAGAGTGAGTGAGTGAGCTAAATGATAATAAATTATATTATCACCGAGAGTGAAAAATTCATTGCGGCAAATTATTATTATATGTCAGAAGGGACATATAAGAAAAAAAAAGATAAGCTGTGTCGACTATTTCCACCAGCACTACTACTCCCGAATATTTCCCGGGATTTTAAGTTTCGGTAATTTATGGTGCGTATTTGATTGTGTCGCTTTATAGATGGTGGTGCCGTATTAGAGCCAATCTGTCCCCGGGTACTGTACGGACAGTGGTGCCCGCTTAATTTGTTGCGTTCATCATTCTGTGCGCTAATTAGTTTTCGACTAACTAGCGAAATGGAGTCAGTCACTGTTGTGCCTGCAGCGATCAGTGTTTGTCTCACTCTCTTCCCGACTACTCGGGTATTTAGTTAGCTTAGTTTGGCATGGTCTCGACGCTTCTGTTTGGTTAGCTGCACCAGTACATCATATATTAGCTCCACACTGAATCAAATCAAGACCAGGGCACAGTATAACACACCAATCACAATCATGCCATAGACAATGTATAAGCCTCTGTTCAATATATCTTTCAGTGTTATCTTTTTGTTTAAAATTAATTACATTCAATATGCGACGAAACTGAACTAATTTTAATAAATTTGCTAAAAATTCTGCCTATTAATGACTTGCAAAACAATTAGGACGTTAAAATATAACACAAACTGGAAATTATTGATTTTAAGATATTGAACCAAAAAGCAAATAAGTAAATTGAGAATTGCACAAACATTAAAGTTCGTTGCCGAATTGCCCCATTCATTCATATTTTGAGCATCAACTCGCTTGATCATGTACGTACATGTTCGCTATTTACATAACCGAGATGTAGAGTGCTTCAAAGTTTGCAGTTAATTTCTTCCTGGTTGTGCACTTTATTCGGCTTGTCCAATTTATTAACGGCACCCGCCATCATGAATCCTTGACAAGTCTTTCTATCTACTAGAGATTGAGTCAAATTCAAAAACGTACGAGAAGTAATCGAGTTCTGTCCTATCTGCTCAAGTGATGTAGCATGGTGGTGCCAAATGGTTCTCTGTTTGGTGCAATCAACTGCTTGGTAGACCAACTAATTTCCTGTCCAGTTTAGAGCATTTTAGGTTGAGCACACAAATATGTAATAAAATAAAATAATTCAATTTTCTTTCATAATTTAAATTACCACGTGAAAATATACTTTTGATAATTAAAAATTAAAAGTTCATCACTAAGCAATATCAAAGGGTGAGACGTGATTGGAATTTGTTTAAACTAAGTAAAATAATAATTTTAAAAAAATAATCGTTAATGGCATTAATAATGCTGATAATAATAAATTGATGACAAGAAATATTTCACAATTTAAAACAATTTGAAAAATTGAACAGATATAAATAAAAACATATTTGTGAATTGAAAAAATTTGCAAAAATCAATTTAAAATTCATCGACAAATCATTGCCTCCATGAAATTACACCATCTTCAAATAAAACAAAGATTGTATTGAACAATTGAAACATTTTCTGTGTGAATATATTATATATTGACATATTGATAAATTGCATTGGTTGATGCGAAAACCATCAGTGGTAGAAGGAAGAAGAGCTCTATATTTACTCAGAGGAAGGGTTCGTTCAATTATGACTCTCAAGAATAATTCCCGAGCACTAAACGTGAGATGAATTTGGGTTTGGCTTTACTTGGCAATCTGCAAAATTGTCAACCAATCAAGAGCATACCGGGCAAACTTAATTATTACTCAAATCTCGAGATTGACAATATTACGAAATGAAGATCTCTTGCTCGTCTTACAGTGGAATGTTATGTGAGGATGCTCCAAGTAGCTCAAAGATTAGCCAAGGTTTGCTGCATGAGTTGGGCTTAACTAAACACAGCTTCAACACGCCACGCATATTAAATCAAATCAAAGATTCCAACCCGACCGAAAGTTGCCTCAATACTTTCATCATTGTAAGTTGGAGTCAAGCCTCGCTAATTTCTCTCACTCAATTTCGCAACTCAATTCTGGTCTTAATTTACTTATTCGAGTCTTTTGGCTTGTTTTTGTCTTAATTAAACTTGAAACTTGAACTAGTCAAGATCAGAATATAAACTTCAATTCTACTTTTGCTAATTAAAAAGTTTAAATTGAAAACATAGAGTATCACAGAATTTCATCACTTGGAGGATGTAATTTAAAATATTTATAATTTTATTGTCTCTCGATTCTGCCACCAGTTTCAATAATCAACTACAATAGAAGCCATTCTAAGCAATTATTAAGAATTAAACTAAACTTTATTTATATTTTTACAACATTTTATCAAGTTGGAGTCTCCCGAGTGTTCCAACTGAAATTAACTTTGTGGACAGTACAAGTGTAAGTGAGAGTGTAAGTGCAAAGGGTAATTCACTTTGATTGTAAACTTTACAACCAAACACACAAATAATCATCAGTTGAGATGTAAGCAGAATTTTAATTTCGATCATATTCGCTTGGTGTGTGATGCACCTAAGTGTGGGCCTAATGATCTTATGATTCGGTGTGCACTGTGGCTTGATGACGTCACACTATGGACACAATTTCCCCATGGATTGTTCCCAAGCAGCACCATCACACAGACCAGTACACAAACACACAAACACAATTGCATTGAATATAAACAAAACAGCAGTCAGTCAGTCAGTGGCTTTCCATGGCGAATTGTTTAAATATTAATACTCGGCTCTGCTGTGTTGTGCACAAGTGCAAAACAATCTTTTCTTCGTTTGTTGCATTGTTTAAAAAATGTGTTTCATTCTGTGCGCTGTGTTCATGTGAGGATTCATGAGTTTGATAGCGCCGGGCGCCACCGCCACCACCAAATACCCAGTTCGACCAAGCAGCCATTCCAGAGAGAGCCATTAACACAATAAATGTATAAATAAAGTCTTTTGCTTTTGTTTTGTGTGAAGAAATAAGACTGTTTCGGATTTTGTTGTTGTTGTCCTTTCTTTTGGTTGCAAGAATAATGTTGCACTTGATATTATATAAATATAAATGGCCCAAGCGCGGCACATGACGCCCGGCGCCGGCAATTTTTAACGTTTGAGTTTATTTGCCTCTTTACATTTTTCTTGTTTACTTCAAAACAAAGTGTCTCGGCAAAGAGAGAAATAAATAAGAGTAATAACTTTTACTACGAACATATTTTCGAGTGAGACAATTTCAACTTTGAAAAATAACCCTCGAAAGACATCTCGGGTGTTGAAAGTGTGTCTGTGAATTGGCTTGTACGAGTGTGTGTGGATTGTTTAAAAATTCAAACAACACTAAAAGTCTCAAAGCAAACAAACAAAATTTTGAAGCGAGAAATGAAAGCGAGGAATTTAAGAACCTCAAAGACGTCATGAAGCAGGAAACGAAGTAGTAAGAAGAAGGATCGATGTATTAGCAAAGCCAAGAAATATTGAGGCGTCAAAGTGGGCTTCACGGCATTTCATTTTTGTTTCTTATCTTGCCTTGGTTAATTTATTTGTTTGTCAAAATTTAAAATTCTAAAACCTTTGCCGCTTGTAAACGAGGACTGTGCCAAACAGTGAAATCTCCTATGATCTTTACTTAAACATACACACAGGGTGCTCCTGGTAACTATTTATAAAGCGACATATTGCATCTAAGTGTTGTTTCAACATTGATCGCCTAATATAAGAACGATGATAAAACGACTTAATTTTATTTATTTATAAATTAATTTATTATTAATACATCATATTATCATACAAAGTCATTGTCTCGAAGGTTTGTGTGTTTGGGTCGGCACCCACACTGGCTCACTATCTTTGGAATACTAAATGTTTTGCAACCCGAACACAAATAATAAATTGCCGATTAAAAATTTAGCCCAAACATTGTGTGCAAAGTGTAGCAAAGTATTCCGACAATATGGTTGCGAGATAAGCGATGCGCCAAATAAAGAAGTGAAGGCAAAGGGAGAGAAGAGAGGTTATCGATAGGAGGAGGGGAAAGACATTTGCAAATAGAATGTGACAGGATTTACATCATGCCGGTATTAACTTGTTCCACAGACGCGGTCTTATCTTGGCTTGGGCTTGAGAACAAGCTCGCAGTGCCAAACTGGCTTGATTAATCTCAATTGATGTCTTCTCAAGTTGTTCGGAGTGGCTTCCATATTATATATCGAGCCTTTCGATCTCATTTTGCAACTCAAATTCGACCTAATTTTTGAGAAAACATTTCTAGCACATTTTCTTAGATTTATTCTGTAAAAAATACTTCTTACAGAAAGTGCAAATTGAAATTGAAAAGCCGTAAGTGCGTGTGGAATTTCTGTGTTACCCGTGGAAATTTTTAAACAATTTAAAATCATTCGACAACTCTCTGAATCAAGAGAATTCTTTGAATTTCACACAATTTGCTCTCAATACAATGAGTTTAGACTAAAGGATTTTTGGCCAAAGCAGAACTAAAAAAATAAAGAAAATGATTTAAGATAATAAAGTTAAACTCGCATTTGGTTTAAAATGTTTTCGTTCAATGTACATGCCCGAACTTTTGGTGTTCTTAAATTGTGCCCGAATGTACTCTTCCTGTCCCTTTTCAATTCGATATATCTTTCGAAAGTAATTTCGTAGAAAATCTCAGCCCGAACCAATACCACCAAATTCATCATCTCCACATTTGAATGACAATGAAAATTTGTTTAAATAATCAAAGAGTGTATTGCCAATTTGCATTGAGCTTAGAGCACCAGTTTGCGTTGACACAAGATTTTCCTTCTAAAACGGAGAAAAAGTCCACCAATTTTGTTGTTACATTGTATCGAGTAAAATAAGATAAATTGAAAATTTCCAGTCTTTATCATTTAAATTTGAGCTAAAGAACAACTCGAAATCTAGTAAGAATCAAACTCGCAAATCTCTTAATTTGATTTCGCAATTTAAATTGGTTATAAAATTGATTTTCAAATCTAATTTTTTTGTGCAAAACATAGACATAATAAGGTGTGCTAAAATTAGCAAAGGGTGAAGTTGCCGATACCAATTGATTCAAAGTGCAAATATTGGAAATGAGTGTCTTTGTTACATTGAACACCACTCTGTAGAAGGTTTCCTCACATTTGGCCAAACGATACCAAAGTTTTAAACAAGAATGTAACGATTTAATATTTGATGAAATACATTTTTAATAATTTAAAAGTTTAAACAAGAAAGGTCTGTCTGTGCACACAGCTCTGAACTGGTCGAGTCCATTGGGCGAGATTGTCAAATTGGACAAAGCAAGCAAGAGAGACAGGCAAATTGATTCAATTTCAATTTGTGAGATTTGTGTTTGTTTTTAAGATTAACTCGACCAAAAGTTTGCAAGTACCAGTTTGTGTTTTTTTGTACCAGTTGGCAACTGTCCGAAAAGGTCTATGTCCTAAATTGTCCAAATATAGATCAACACAATTGAAGAGAATTCAATAGAAATTGGTTGGCGACGCGCGCCTAAATACAATCGGTGTCTAAGTGTTTTAATTCATTCTTTATGATGTATATTCTTTGTGCTGGTCTGGCGATTGTATGCGAGAGTGTCGCATTCGGGACACAAGCTAAGTGCTTCATGGTCTGTAGATGTGCGCCACGAAAAATATTGCTTTTTAATGTCCACCAGTGCAATGGCAGAAAAACACTGTGCAAGTGTTTGTGTTTGACTTGCTGTTCGGTCTATTCTGGTTTGAAGTGATCAGTGCTCAATTCTCAATTGATTTGCACTCTCTGTGACATTGTTTGGTTTGGTTTGTGGTGGTGGTGCTTGGCTAGTGTCGATCAACTGACCTCACTCAAATGTTCCTATTGTCTGTTGAGTTGAGCTTGTGTTATGTGCCCACCAAAACGCTTGACAATAGTTGTCCTGTGTTTACCTAAGCATGAGTCATCGGTCAATCGATACACTCGAGCACAATCGATTGGTCTTCAATATGCAAATAGTCACAAATCGTTTGAAAGGACAAAATTGATAATGCATGACAATGCACCAGATTGAGGATTGAACGACAATACACTTGAGCTCAATACACATTTGCATAGTTTGGTGTGAGAAAGTTTTAGTTTGATTTGGTGATCTGTTGGCAAGGACCACTTGAGATATAAACCAACCAACCAGGATTTTGCTGGCCTGTACAATCGAACCAAGTACAATACATTTGTGATCTGCCTGTCGACAAAGATATGACAATGTGAACACTTAAGATGGATGCATGGATGACTCATTGCTCGAGTGTCGCTCTATGTGTCAAATAACAAAACACTTGTGACACTGTTGGGTGCACTCGAGATATGCGCCAAGTAATTGCTGGATTACATATGCAAACGCAGATTGATTGAAACGAATACGTCTTCATGGAAAGCAATCTTTTTTATTTGTGCAGTACAGATGCTCAAAATAACTACAAATTATGAACATCAACGACTTTCCCGACGATTGTCTAATTCAGATATTTGATAAATTACAAGTGAAACAATTGTTTGTTGTTGCTAGAGTTTGTCATCGATGGAATGCCATTCAACAAATTGTCTGTCGATTCAAAAAGTCTTTGACTATTTACAGTCGTTGCTCAAATGAACTGGATGCTGATGCGGTATCCGATAGACTCACCTTTTTCGGAATCCCAATGCAAAGTATTAATTGGGAAGATTGTATTAAGATCGCATTTAAGCAAATAAACAACTATAGCATATATGCAAACTTTTCTAAACTCGGACATTCATCAAGTATACAAGATCATGAAGAAAATATATGCGATAAATTAGTTGAACGTTTTCCTAAAATAAAAAGGTTGTCAATATTTAATTGCAATTTTTCAGCCGAACAACTTGTGCATTTGCTAACAAAATGGCTAGATATAACCCATTTAAAACTTATTACTGATAATTATAATGTGTTTGGTAAAAAAATCGAAAACATCATTATGCCCGCAATTGATTCATTGGCATCTATTAAAAGTTTATCGTTATACTACCGAAGTTATGAAATTCCACACCTCAAAATAATGTCCCAACTGCACGAATTTAATTATGGTTGTCCATTATCAAACAGACCCGAATCTGGCTTATTCAACGTACTCAGTCAACTCTCTGATGAGCAAATTGCATCAATTGGTCTGTATAACCCAAACCAGATAACAAAAGATTTCAAATCAGATCTAACACGTCTTGGCATTGAACGACCGGCCTTGGCAAAACGAATTTCCCGAATAAGCAACTGTCCAAAAGATGTGTTGCCATTTGTTTCAGTAAATTTTTCACATTCAATTACTTATTTAAATATTCATTTGGGAAAAGAAGTGGACTTTATAGAAATATGTCCAAGTTTATCCCAATTAAAAAGCCTTGATGAGCTGCGATTGACTATTCTATCATACAAAATAGGTAGAATGTTCAAAGGACCACAAACAACGGTTGACTTTAACAATCTGCTTCAGTGTGAATCGCTTAAAACATTGAAAATGTACTACGGCAGTAGCTATGTACACTGGGCATTGCAGAAATTTCCTAGTGCTGCAGAATGGGCCACACAATATATGATGCCAGCACATCACTCAAATTATCGTCAACTAAAGATTATATTTCCAAATCTAGAAAAATTTCAATGTACAAGATGGTTTACGCAGCGAACAGATTTTAGAATGATGGCTTATACCAAGACTTCTTTACCAGCTGAAATAATGGTGCTCGAATGTGGCCAAAAAGGCAAACAAAAGTCGTCGATCACCTGCTTTAACAATTTGGAATCAGTATTCAAAAAACAACAAAAGAACAATGAAATTGACTTTGGGTTACATCATCGAATGCGCAGGATGCGATTATTTTGAATAATGGTGATTCAATTGGGAAAGTCACTTTGCAGCCACATCATGTTGCTCTCTCGTCAAAATTTTGACTAATATTTGCAATTACAATCGATAGTACTCTCTATGGAAATAATGATACGTAAAATAAATGGTTAATCAAATTAATTATTGGTAGGAGTTTTATGCAATCTCGCAGTCATTTTGACAGCCAAGCATTTTATATATAGTTACATAGTTTAAAAAATTGATTTCAATTTACATGTCAAAAATGATTCTCAGCTGCCTTCCCGATTTGTGCATAATATCGATCCTGAGCCACTTGTCAATTCGCGACCTTCTATCAACTGGTTGTGTATGTCGTCGCTTGCACTCGATGCAGCAAGTGGTTTGCCGCAAGAAAAGTTCTCTTCGCTACTTCAACGGAATGTCCCAAAACTTTGATGGTTGTTGGAGTTCGTATTTCTACAAATATTGTCATTCATATGTGGCATTAGATAAAGACATCTCCAATGGCTATTACTGCTGCTCGAACGTCAACGAATTTGTTGTGGCACAATTATTTGGAATTAAATATTTTAACGATGAACAGTTTCACATCTCAAAACATTTCAAAGCGATTCCTAGCATTAGACAATTGACCTTGTTCAACTATACGGATGATAATTTGCCTGAATTGTTATCAAATTGGAACAACATTACTGAATTGAGATTTAAAAGTGGAGCCAAAGATCCAAACTGGGACCAATGGATTGATTCCATTAATAAGCTCAAATCGTTGACAAGTTTGTCCCTAGAATGTCCTGATTGGGTTTTGGAAAACCTAACAATTTTACCTCAACTGGAACAATTCAATTTCAAATTTAACGACCAATGCAAAGATGAGTATAAATTGTTTAACATTTTGATTAAATTGAACGAGGACAAACTGACAAGTTTAGGAATTCACATCCCAAATCTTCGCTACGTCATGCCTCCAGACATGCAAACAGTCCAATCTAACCTGCATAAATTGTTGGTCAACAAGCCACAAATAGCAAACAAACTAACTCGATTAATTTTGAATGAATTTGACCTGCCATTTCTCAAGTTCGTTTGTACCAATTTTGCCACTTCAATTCTCCACCTCAACATTGGTTGCGATGATGACTCTGTTTCGATTGAGCAAATCTTAAACCCATTGGAAAAATTGATCAACTTAAATGAAGTAACACTTCGTTGTGGACACGAGATTCACGCCTATTGTGCATATGCTGATTTAGATTTGACCAAATTACCTAGATTGGAGTCAGTCCAAGTGGTAAGTCTACACTTGGGACAGATTGATCTGGCGGAAGGCAACAAAAAGTGCGTGTACGATCTCATCAACACTGTCTTTCCTAATCACAAACAAGTCAATTTGTACATCGTGTCGAGATAATCGATGCTGGCAAAAAGATGTTGTTGTACTGATGAGGGCGTTGACGGATAAATGCAATCAAATGAACATAGGTTATGATCTGTAGGTACATTCAAAGTGCGATCGTTTTATACTAAGTTGTGTACCAATTGTTAACTAATAATCGATTTAACTTGTTAATTATTTTCTTCACATGTACAACTGACACTAATTCGTTTCGAAACTAAAATAAACATGAACTGGTTATGCGCAAACAAACCGACCTTTTGAGCAAATAACTAATTAATTGTTTTTTTAAAATTAAATATAAAAATAAATGAACACATGTGGCATTTGAGAATCAAATAGAATTGAACCAGGAAATGAGCCATTTGGGTGCAAGCACCAACATGAAAGCTCCCTGGACACCAAGCGAAACAATAACCACAAGAGTATTGTGAGCCCAGTGAGCAAACGAATAGCAAACGGACAGAAAGCTTGTTTGAAGTATAATTCGGTGATAATAACAAGCAGTAATGAGAAACTTCAAATTTGACCATTTGCGCAGTGCAAGGTGCAGAGTTGGTGCAGTGTGCCCCTTGGCTGCCTTTTTCTCCTTCCAGATAAGTGCTCATCAGTTTGTTTTGGCCTAATCCATAATCGGCTTTTGCGCCATTCGGCAATGTTTGTTAGTTAGTTGGCCCAGTTGGGTGCGTTGCTTGTTTGCCCACCAATCGGTCATCGGACCTAATCGTCACTGTCCCCCAACTCGGTCTGTGTCTGTGTTCGTTGCCGGCAAAAAGAAAAGTCCATTTATCGGGTTACGGTGGGACGCAGTGTCGTTACTGAAATGCAAGCACAGAGCACACAAGAATAAACCAAACACCGAGCCGGCATTTATGTGTGGTAAGTGTGGCTTTAGTGTCCGTCAAGCAGACATTTGATGGCTTCTAGTGTTTGCCTGGACCACCTCGACACACCGCCACCGCAGCCACACATGCACCCAACACAGTGTACACTCAGGCATATTTGTCGGCAAAGTCAAACAGCAAAGCGCGACAGTGCTATGTCTGGCAGCAAGTCGTCTGCCCCATCATCGTGGTAATTCTGTTCCTTCCACTTCACTTAGTGTAATCGAAAACCGGCATCAATTCTGGCGAGACTTTTTTTGCCAGCTGAGAGCATGCATCAACCTGAGAACAGGCTTGCCACTACCACCATAGCCTTGTGCCTTCGCAATTTTTCCTTTGCCCCATTCTTCTCTCATTCCTCAAAGAATATTCTTTTCTCTCCTTCTCTCTGCATCTACCGTTGCAGGTGCTTGCCACTACACATGGCAGTGGCATGTGCCATTGTTATGCATTAGCACAGCACTCTCACATACATCTCACAGTTAACAAGTTTGTAAAAAGTTCCTTGGCCTTTAAATTTCGCAATCGTTCACTACAGAGAGGGGCAACAACAAAGTACCACCGAGGGGTCTACTTTAAAATGAAATATAAACCGTCACAAGTAAAAAATCAAAAGATAAAATTGATAAATTTCCAATTGACTAAATTAAATTACTGAACACACAGAAATGTATTGCAGCAAAGATAAACTTGGACAATACAAAACAAATAATGATGCCCCAATCTAATAGAACATATTCTCGGTGTATATTCGATCATTTGGCCTGTATTTCCTATGTGTCTGCTTAGTATCACTAACCACCGAGTGAATGCACAATAATAATAACTCGGAACGTTTTTGGGTGATATTCAGCATTTGCTATTGTAATTTTCAATTACCACACGGCAATATTGAATTTTTCACTGTGCCCTGTGCACTTCACTTCATTCAACCTTTTGCAGTACTCTCTGGTCGGCTTCGAATAATAAATTTGCCGCGTTTTTGAGTAATCAATAAGTTTTCCATAAATTCGTGCCCCGAAGAAACGTGCAGGTCCGTTTGTTCAACGTCGGTGCCGAACACAAATAATAAATTAAAAACAACTTAACCTTAGAGCAAAAGTGTACTGCAATGTTATTGAATGGCAATTGGTGGTGCTGCTGGCCAAACCAAAGGCACAGACAAATCGACATTCGATAGTGCACAGACAAGGAGGAAAATTGGAAATTCGTTTTGCTGCTTTAAATGGAACAAGAAAGAGTACAAATATTCTCAATTGTTCGAACTAACTCGAACCAAGCCGGTACAGACCAGAATACAATCAATTAGCTACACTCAATTGTGTGATGAGTAATCTCATATGAGAGATTGTACAAAATTCGGTCAAAATAATTAGACAACTTTGGAATGTTCAAAACTTTTTCAAAATAAATTAATTCAGAAGTGTGAAATTTTAAAATTGAAAAATCACCCGAATTTGTTAAAATAAGAGTAAATCCATGTACACAAATAGGGACATTACAAGTTTGTTTAGTTCGGCACAAAACAAACAAGTGAACCAAGTCTGCAATGCAAATATCACTCGCATCATTTGCATTGCCGCAATTTAATATCCGAACATTTTTGTGCTGTGCATCAAGAAATGTCCACCATTTAGCCACGGAAAGGGTTTGTCGAATCAGTGCAGTCAGAGCGGCACCGAAAATGTCCTCGTTCCATTTGGTGCCGTCTGAAAGGGTCGTTTTGTTGTTGTCTCTTGGTCCAATGTGGCACACACATAAAACCTAAAATACCCCGCCAAAGTGAGAATCAGAAAGAGAAAAATGCCGAAAATGCCGAAAACCAGACACTTTTAAATATGCAGACATTAACTTTATTATTATTAGCATTCATTATTATTATTATTATTATTATTATTATTATTATGGATGATGCAAAACTGTATCCATTACATTCACACACAAGTGCAAGTATGGAGACGTCATTTCTGGATGGCGAAAGTGAACTAGGGGATGGAAGAAATATAATGCCGGCACCATAATAAAATATACACAAAGTGTATGTTTAACTTTAAAATAACTGCTCAAATTGGTCCACCAAGAATGGATGCCACTGCCTGCCTGCTGTTGGTCCAGTAATGGACTATTGCACCAGAATGGGACCTAGCCCCGAACGTATACAGGGTTAATAACGTCATGATGTGCTATTGCCCCGTCCATAAAAGCCAACTAGAATGACTTGACATGGCGGCACACGCACCAAATGGGGTATAAAAGGGGACAATATCGGCACAAAACGAGGATATTTTGAAGCGATTTTGTAACAAAGTAGCCCTTTACATGGCACACACACACGCACACTTTATTGCCGGTCATTAAAAGTATTTCCCGTAATACTTTTGCTCAATACTTTGTGTCTCCTTTCGTCTTCTCTCTCGCAAAAATCCTTAAATAATATCAAACATAAAAGTTTGTTTAAAATTGTCGAGACTGTCGAGTGTGTAGAGCAAGTGCAAGAGAACTTAAAATTTCGGGGCAAAAAGCTAATAATGACTCGGTAATATCACAGAATATTCCTGCAGTCGCAAGATAAGATGAACATTGGAAGAGGCACAGAGAATTGCGTGAAGCCAAACTGAGCCAATTGCCATTATTTATTGAGTTTCAATAGAGAATATTGTATATTGTATAATTCTATAATTAAATTTCAATTTATAATTTAATATAATTTAATAATGATCGTTTGTTGATCAGAGTGATGTCTTATTAAATTATTTTCACCGGGGGCTAAGTTTGGTCCGACCATAATTGGACACGACCAAGTAGTAGGCGGACACAATTGAGCAAGCGGATAAAGAAAAAATATTTTAATTTAAAAATTCCTTAAATTCAATTCTCGAAACACAAACTGCACAAGACACAGCAACAAAAGCAGCTCAAAGTTGAACAAGAGCACAAGCTTTGCACTATGGACAATTTCAATTTGACAATGAGCAATTTAAATTCGATGAGATTGTCTGCTGTTGGGCCAATTGGGTCGGGTTTGGTAGAGCAGACTGACTATTACACTAACAAATTGGACTACACAATGTTCGGTGGAAAGAATGGAAATTACAAACATTGAGCACAACATGGACCAAACAACAAACGAATAAACAACTTCTTAGTGTGTGCGCTCAGTTGTGCTCGGTCCTGGGCCTTGTTAAATGGACGGAAAAATGAAGCAAAAAAGACCTCATTTGCAGACATTTTGCAGTCCAAATTGAGTCCTCTATGCTGCATAACCGGATTGTGCCCGGTTAGCCGGTTATGCCGTTTATAATGCTAATAATAATAACCGGGTAATTGCGTACCAATTGAATGCAATTTATTTGGCAACTTTTATGTTTTTGCTTATTTTTGCTCTTGCTCAATAGCAAGAATTTGTTCACTGTGGCACAACTCACATTCACTTATCAGAAAACGGCAATGGGAAATTGTTATGTCTCTCTGTATGAATATTACTTGCTAAATCCGGTAAAGTCGAGACTGGCCAATTTAGTCGTGGAGAATAATATAACTAACGAGAATAACAAACATTTGAAGGCATTCGCGCCCGTCTCAAATAAAGAATAGCACATTTAGGTTGAATGATGTGCAAGCTCAATGATGCACCACATATGTCTGGCTTATTGCCTTATATATCTTAATATATTTGATAATTATAAAACCAAAATGATAAAACTGAAACCGATCAGTGGAGAATTGAACATTGCAAAGCACATTCGAATCCATACATCACCAACAAATAGTTCTCGATACAGTCAAAACCTATCTGATAAGAACAAACACAATTCACACAAAATTCGAATTCTATGTTTTGTACTAATACAAAAATAGAAATTATTTTTCCATCCGTACAATATAATAACAACAAAGTGTTTTACTTTTCTCTCGATTCAATGACACAACAATGGAGCAATGGAGTCTTCAATACGATGAAATATTGCCCTCCTGATAAGATCCAGCACAGTAAAGTTCTTATCGAACTGAAGGATGCACAAAGAAGAGTCTTGATAGAATAATAATAATAATAATAATAATAAATGCTTATCAGATCAATGACAAATTTAGACATTTCGGGGAACTTATGAACGAAATACAATCAATTCGTGGAAAAACTATTATTTGAAATTTTATATAAATTGAATGTGAAAATATTTATATTCTTCACATCCAGAAAGTGACCGAAAAATTGCCAACCTAAATAATAAAATACATCGAAATTTATGAAGAAATAAATTGGTGATTTATAATTTAGTAAAATAACTCAAAATTAGATTGAATGTCTAGCAGCAAGTGCAATTGCATAGAATTATTCAATATATTCAAGCCAATGTGGACACTTTCAGTGCTGTGTTTGGTATATTTTCTAATTCTACATTGCCCCATCCTCTCTTCTCAAATAGCAATAACATAAAAGTGAACACACTAAAACTATTATTATTATTATATTGCTCCACTCTTGATGGGCAATAATAATAAATTTGAATTTTCAAAGCTCGCGCGAATCACACACACACACGCACACACAAGTAAGTATCCGAGAAAGGCCCAGCAGCAGGGCGCGACAATGTCTACGCGGCAACAACAAACAAACAATTTCGTATATTATTTTGCAGTGTGCGGCAGTAAAGAGTGCACATATAGAAATAGAATAGATGATATAAATATAAATATAAATTGTAATTTGAGAGCACAAAGTGAACCAACAAGAATAAAAGACCAACACTAAATAATGCTGCTTCTCGTGCATACAGAATGTTCGTACAAAATGCAACGAGCACACACAAATTACCGTTCTGGTGGCAATTGTGGTTGAAATTGAGTCATTGTCCAGTGGCCACATTGACTCACCCTGTGCCACAGCAGCCATATAAGATATAAGTATATTCTGGACTGTGAGTGCGATTGTATATATTTTAGTATATACTTTAGAGTCTAACTAATAATAATAATAATAATAGAATCACATAAAAGTTTAAATTTGGCAAATAAAATTTAATTTAGTGTATATAATTTCAATAAATTAAGCATAAATCATTGCTGATGCTGGTGGCCGCGGTGGTGCTGAAGATGAGGCACAGCCAACTGATCATAATGGACAAATATCACTAAAACATAACTATTGTCTCAGTATATAGCTTAAAGCTCCACACTCGCAATACACCGAGAGATAATGTCAATAATGTCAATAGTTAATAGTGCACCGAGATTTGAAAGTTTTCTCGATAAATGCACAAAACAGATTTCGCTGTATGTTTGTTTTTCTTTTGTTGAATTCATCAGCATGTTTTCAATATTTAATATAGTATCTGTTAAGCGGTCAAATTTAAAATCCAAATTTAAATTCAACAACAAAAATCATGAAATTTATCAGTTTTTTAAATTCTATTTGATTAATTCCACTTTTGTAATTTTTCTTATAATAAATACAAATCATTTTTAACAAGTCATAAATAATCCTCAAACTTATCATTAAGACTACCAAGCTTCCCAATTTGTGCGTTGGTGTCCAAGTTATCTAACACATTTTACACATTCTATTCCATTGGATTATTATTATTTGAAAAAAAATGCAGAGTTCGGTAAAAAAAAAAGATATGCGCGTCCATTGGCCACAACCAACAAAAAAAAATTGTCGTTGGGCACTCTGACTGACTGCTCGGCCGCTTTGGGACACAAATTTGGTGATGTGACTCACAATGGGCCCGGTTTTGTTGTTGTTGCGGCGCGATTGTTGTCGGGCAGGCACAGTGCGAATATGAACCAAGTGCAAACTGAATGCACAGTAGAGAGAGCTACCGAGCAAATAAAAATATAAAAATATCGCTCCAATGGTAAGCGGATGATAATGAGGTGATTAGAATGTGGAATCGAAAACTGGCAGACAGACAGAGGCCCAAACGAGGACTAAGATTGGTAGGACGCCACTTGGTCCAATGTATTATGTTGCAGCCAAATATATTCCCCTGGCCAATACCATTTACAAATGTATTGTAACAATGTGTTTCCACCGAGTGTGTGTGTGTGTGTGTGTGTGTGCGAGTGGGCAAGAAAAGAATTGTGAAACGACCAAAACGAGCAAGGAAATTGCAACAACAACAAACAACAAACAAGCAGCACAAATATATTAGTGCACACAAAGACATTCTAATAATATTGTCGCTGTGTGTGCTGTGCGATGCTAATAAGCAAATTATGAACCGAACAATGGAGCCAACATAACCAGAGCATAATTCTCGCCAAATGGCATTGCACTAATATGCAGACATCCATACATTCGTTCATACATTCTGATTCGCTCATACATTGAGTCATACTCGAGTCAGCACACTCAAGTCGGTCATAATAATTTGTTTGCTCCACACACCAATATTATCATAAACATAAATCCTGCCAACTTCCATAAGGCACTTTCTCTTTTGAGTTGAATTCGCCATTCCTGGAAATATAAAAGCAAACAGTGAAAATTTATCTTGATTTTATCTCACAATATATAAAAGTGTTGTGAAACACTTGCAAATTATTAAATAATAAGTAAACATATATTGGTAAGGAATTATAAATCACAACCTTTTTCCTGAATGCAACACTAATTTGCAGTAAAGCATACTCATTTTGCCATTGAATAATAAATTGAAAATTTCCTCGAACACTTTCATAGAATATTCATTCGTACAGATCCACTATAATTTAGTTCCCGAACTTACACAAACACAAAACAAATGTCTTCGATGTATTTGAATTTAAATTCAAAGTTGCTACTTTAACTTCATAAATATTTTATTTTCTAATTTTACTGAAAACAAAATGAAAAATTCATGTACACAAAGATTTGAATTAAGGATTGTGAACAAAAGAATTTGTGGAATGGAATAATTTAACAAAAAAAGTTCAATTAAAATGCCACTTTAAAGCGACACGCGACCCGAGTAGAGTCGAATATTCTTGGGACTGCTTCCAATCCAAAATCGATATTCAATTTTAATTTGCCCCACAGTGCTTGAAAAAATATATTCTTGCATTGAACTTTGTAGATTCAACAAAAGAAATCAGTGAGTGAGCACATAACCCTGTAGTTTACTTTGTCGATAAGTTTATCAATTGACTTCAGTCCGACCAACAACAACAACAAAACACAAAAGTTTAGTTTCGATTCCATTTGGCGCCAATCTTTGAACAGAAACACAACACAAACCCAAACATAAACTTTTTACAACGTACAACAAGACAACGGAAGAAGCGATGTTGCCAATTGAATTGGCCCGAAGTGTGAGTGAGCAAGTGTGTGTGTTTCGATTAGTTTCCAATTGGGCCGGTCGAAAGTGTTTGCCTGGCTGAACTTGAATAACACTCGGCAGTGGCCATTGTGAGACTCAATGCGTGCCCTCAATATATCGTCAAGTACCGGCCGGGTGTTTGCAAATTTCCTCACACACAGCCAACACAAACAAACCATTGCACTGTGCCTGGTCAAATACATTTGCCTATTAATACTTGGGTTCTCATTTCCAATCGAACTCTTCCAATCAATGGAAGTTTTTTCTGGTTGCGAAAATGCAAGTTGCCTCTCTTGGCTTGCTTAGCTCATTCATTCTCCCGTGCAGATACTTTACGATTAGTGGATAACTCGATTCTACCACCACCGCACACTCACACTCACAAACACACACAGACACACACACACTCTCACTCGGCAAACTCGATTACTTGATTTAATTCAATTGGTCTAGCTGTAGTGCAGTGAAGTTGTGTCTATCTGTTCGGTTAGGTTGGGCAATGCAAACAAACTTGGTTTGTAGTGCTACTCGACCGGCTCCAAGCACCGATCCACCAACGCCAAAGTTGAAAGTTGCAACTTTTTTTGCCTTCTTCCCAATTGCTATCTGTCCGGTATTGCGGACATTCATTTAATTCCGCCAGTCGGACTCGATCGTTCAGCAGCCCTCAATCGTTGGGACCACTATCGGTGAACAAAACTCGATTATCGCAATAGTCCGGCAATAGATCGAATAAGCCAAATAAATGTGTGCCACAGGAGTGAGACAGTCAAGTGCAGTGCAGTTCAACATTGGCACCATTCATCCCCCATTTCTCCTCTTACTTCAATTGAGCTTCTCCTTCTTTATTAATCAGCAGACGATTTCTTCACACAAATTCCTCTACAATCCATCCTCTATCTATCCATTATCTAATAGTTGTTCTCAAAAAGAAGAAAATGAAATACTATTTATGTTACTTGATCTTGAGTGGTAAAAGTAACAGGAAAAAAGAATTTGTTTGAGACTTTCGTGCTTGCACAAATGATGAGATGGTTGAGTGGAAGAATAAACGAACAAACGAATAACGGGAAATTGAACGGGAACAAATAGCTAATCTAGTGATTGAGAGTGCGCTCGTTGTCATTGGCTTTAATGGAACCGGTTGCAGAGAGAAGTTGCTGCCATTCGAGCAAATATGACTCGATCCAACAAATTGGGCAGCTCATTAACTTTTGACTGTTCAAATTAATTTAAAACTAAAATTAACAAAAAGACATTTCTAATAATTCTCTGAAATACCTTCACTAAAAATATTGCAACATAAAATCGATCCGCAAAATGTCAAATTGAATACTTGCAAACTTCAATTTCCTGTGACACAGATGTTGAGAAAAAAACAAGAGAAATTCAGAATAAAATTAATTAATGCACCAAAGCGAGTCTTATCTCTCAATTCAATATTCGTTCAAATCTTTTCAATATTTCTGGGAATTTTAACTTTACCCAGCAGTGCAAAATTAAAAGTTAATTTAGTAATTCTCCGGTCATTTTCTGTTTGTGTGTCAGTGGAAATTCTTTGCCAGCTATTTGAAATGTGCAAACTCGAACCGAGTGCCGTGCCAAGCAATGAGGCAATGGGTCGCATTACAATTGTCATAAATGTTGGTCGGTGGCACAATTAATATAACATTCACTATGAAATATATTGAACTCATTAATTTTGTGCCGAGTTGATTTTCTCTGTTTCTCTTTTTCTTGCACTCCCCCAAACGAAATCTCGTTTTCCAAATTCCAATTTCACTGTGCCGCACAAATCAAATCCAATTTGGGCAGCACAACACACACTAACACACGAGTGTAATATCGCACGAATCGGTAATCGATAATAAGCAAACACACGAACCAACTAAAATAGTAGTGGAAAGCAATGAATGGATGGAAACAACAAAATGGTCCAGCACAAACACATAGGAAAAAACTTTGCCGGCCGGCAGTGAGCAAGGCAGTGAAGCCAGGCACCGATGGCTAGTGAGCCAGAAGGGGCGAGTGGGCCTTGCTACGTGAACACGCTAAATTGCAATTTCGTTTCTCACTACTCAACACACAGACACACAGACACACGACATCGAGAGCTGTGTCCGTCCAAACAACAAAAATCCGATCCAAATGGATCGACAGATAGAGCAAAGGAGGAGTACAAAGTTTACGTATTTGGCTTGGTGTGCACGGTTAATAGTCGCTTGAGGACGGAAAGAGTGTGGCACATAGTGCCAAACGAGACTTGCCAGACACCACAGCCGAAAACTACTAGACTCACTTCAATTTGCTTCATTGTTCAAAATGTCCGACTTTGGAGCAAATTAAAGATTCCTCACAAATTACACACACAAAGTGAGTGACGAAAATATATCGCACTGCCAAACTTGGAAATGATCATTGCAACTGAGGCTAAACAATGCATCGGTACATGATCAGTGCCATTGGACTGTTGCAATTGGGTGTGCAGAGAAGAGACACACGGATTCGATTCATTTGGCTGTGGTTCAGTGGCGGACGGTCGAAATTATTGCCTTGTGATAAGGCGAGAGCATGAAGGAAGAAATGAAGAAACCAACAACGGATGCAGCCAAATGAACGAAACCAAAGTGAATGTGATTTGTGAGCATTTGTTTTGTGTGCTCCACAAATAGCACTGGCCGGCTATTGCCGATTACCAATTAAAATGATGAGCCTAATATTGCGCCTCCACTGGCTGTGACCATCGATGGGCAATTGTCCCGTGCCGGCTATGACCAGCCAGACCGATCTATCAGTAGTAGGTTCCATCGGGTATCAATAAGCACTCGGCACAACAACCAAATAATATCGTTTACATTAGAGCTATGGGCCAACAGTGCACTGATTCAGTACCGTAGTACCGAGCCGAAACTCGCAATATATTAGATTGATGATTGGCCATTAAAGTTATGGCAGGCAATTGAATTTATAATAATAATAATGTTCATCAATATTTCAACATGGCCAACTCTACTGTATGAATGTATCGGCTGCACTCGGACATGGGTCACGCGGTTTGAGTGTAAGGGGAAAGGGGGTCCTACCGTGCCGGAATCCATTTCCCGCCAAAAATAGCTTTTGACCTCTCCAAATATCACACCAATAAAATCACTTCTCAACAAAGACAATTTTTCTTTAAAGCAAAATAAGCTAAAAATAGATTTCAAACATATTAAGAAAATGAACTAATTGGAAAGCACAGCAATTGATCCAATTTGGTGTCCAATCTACAACACAGCCACTCTATTTATAACAGATTATGCCAATATTACTCATCTTACTTTACTATTTTTACTAATAATCACTTATTATTGATTATCATAAATGATGGATGGGGCTTTAATTATTTATCAAAAATAAGTAAACAATGCTTTCCGCTTAAGGTTTTATCCAAACAACAAATTTTAAAATCAAATAATTTAGAAAAGTCATAATTTACATAACATAAATTCGATTTTAAAGTGTACTATTATTTCGCAAGTCAACAAGTCTGCAGACTGGCAAAACTGTGAATCAACAATTCTTAGTTTCTAGCTAAACTCAAACAAAACTCAGATAAATTATTATAAGAATATTCCGAGAAAGAATCCAAAACCTAATAAAGCAAATTAGCAATAACAGGAAGAATGAATCCCTCAAAATGAGACAGACTGAGCACACTGGCAAATAAGCCAAAGCCCAAACCGAAAACCCGAAACCGGTGATTGATTGCCCCATTGCTTTGGTTCGTCTGAGTCCGGTCTCACTGGTTCGTTATATTATTATTATTATTATTAAGAATAGTCTCAATTGGATTGGTAATTTAGAGAAATAGAAAATTGACCAAGCAAAGACGGAGAAGAAATTGCCGCAATTGGGGGAAAAACAACGATGAAGGAGTGAGCAGTGAGCGAGCCAATTGAACTGATAGCACAATCACACAAATAAATCATACACCCGACAAATATAATAATTGACCATACTGGAGTGACCCCTTTGTGTGTACTTGCTTGACCGTTCAAATCAAACTCAGACATGGACAGACAAATTATAAAATGACAAATGTGTGAGAGCACAACTGTAATGAAGCAAACAGTCCACTAGCGGCCTTGCTGCTTGCAGCTGACCGCGGACGACTCAATTCACTAATTTGCCTTGCAGGAATTGTTATTAATTATTTGGAGAATTGCCAATTCGAGGGAAAACGATTAGAATCGAGTTCGAGTGCAATCCAACCGCATTTGAGGCCAATTGAATACGTTCAAACAAATGTGCCTCGTTTGGCCAATTGGAAACAATTCCTAATTGACATTTGAGTCCAATTGTCTTATTACCAGCCGACCAGCTCAATCATGGGAATTATTCTTCCACACACACATCAACACAGAATGTACACAACATTCTCAAGGAAGTCTTTAAGGTTATTCTTTGCCTCTGCCCAAAGTTGCATAATTCTGTGAAGGGCAAAAAAAGGATTTAGTAAATGATACTTTTGATAAATTGACGTCGGGAGATGATTTATTTGATGAACCAAAAATGGTGACAAATGGGTAATTAGGATGACATGATACAACACTTTACAGAGCTAATTCCAACTTAAGGTGAATGCATTTATTATTATAAACATTTTAAATTGTGCTTTATTTAGGCCATTCTAAAGTGAATTCAGTAGTGCTCACAAAATGTGAATAAGTACAATTTCCAATTAAAAGTAACCATCAATTGTGTGAATATATAAGAATGTAACTGACGTTCCAATGGATTGATACAGACCATGGTCATGTACATTGTGCAGCCATGTAGGTTGTATATGTGTCTCACAATGGTATATTGATGTATTGGCTCATATAAATCAAGTGGACAAATGTACCACAAACTGCCGTTTGTCCGTTACAACTCAACGTTGGCAATGTACCAATTTGTCTCAGTACTGTCCTTGTGACAAATCGCCATTGGCCGCCACACATTCATCAAGCCCGTGCATTGTTGCACTGAGCGATATGCAAAGCACACCATTAGTGGCATTGTCTAATTGCCATGTTATATAATGATTATACATACTGATTGAAGGACCAATCAGAATGACACAATTGACCGAATCAGAATTATATGAATTAGACTCGAGCACTAGTCAGGCGAAGACGCTGTATTGAGTGTATTGACTCGTACTATTGCTACTGGTGGACATCAGAACAGAATTACTCCCTAGCAGTGATGTGATGAGCGAGTGCACACAGTAAGAGAGAAAGTGAACAAGAGAAAGCACAAAATTTTGATCCAATTAAACGAAGGAAATAGCGCTTTGGGGCGGAAGGAAGAAATGTGTCAAATGTCAGGCCAACACAGACCAACTGATCGACGAAAGTGCCATGCCAAGACGTGCACTGCACAACACCATCACCATTGACGACCTAAGAACATTGACGTACAGCAGCAAATCAAATGGATTCGACTTGGTCATAATGTAAACACTGAACACAGTGAACAGTGCAAATAGTATTCGAAATGTACATGCAACTCGTCGTGTAATCACAAAAGCGAGCAAATCTTGTCAAGTCCAATCGTGGACATTGAAAAGGTAAAATTCACTTCAACTCGAATCATATTAAAATCAGGAAACGTAAGACTCCTCAGTTGCATGGGAGAGAGGAAATATCAAACCAAGGAAAATGAAGTCAAAACGACTACAAATGTAAGAAAATTATGCTTCAACCCACTATCACTATTCTGTATCTCAATGTAGGATATTTTAAAATTGAGCTCAAAGCTCATCCCTTCTTGGTGGGTGCTACTTTAAGATATGCACACAAAGACATTCTCGTAAATTTCAACTAAAAAAATTCACCGAATTTATGTTATTGATAAAAAGAATAGGAATTTATGACACAATGGCACAATGTTGTCGTGCGTATATATCAATTACCGGCAGAGTCGGTACACTTTCCGGAACAGATTTAAAGCACTGGCTTGCAGTAAAGTGTTCCGACTGGTGTCAACGACCAGTGACTCAAATACCGACAAATACCGGTTCCGGTGGAAAATACTGACCAAACGCTGGCGTACGGGAATAAATAAAATACGAGATAAAATTAATTTAAATTGAATTATACATTCAATTCTTTCAATCTCCAAAAACCGAAATAATCCTAAACTGTATATCTAGTACAAACCGCATACCAATTCAATTTTGCATTTTCTCCCAAACATTTTTTTGTCAGGAAATTCATAGATACTCAAGTACCTATTTCTTAAAATCATCGATAAATAACTCAAATAGAACGCAAATGGCACAATAAAACATTTCGAATGCAAACCAGTAGTATTATTTTCACTCGGCACGCAAATTAGCAAAATACTGTCCTGGAAAACGAGCAGCAGCAGCATCACCAACAGCGGCAACAATCTTCTACTGTGTCTGCCTTTAAAAGCTAATAATAAAATCATCTCTCAAGTGAACATCATAATCAGAAGAAAATTACCCCCTCGATGCTAAATCTAATGTGGAAGGATGAAGGAGAAGTGAGAGAGAAAAACATAGCAGAGGGAGAAATGTGAAAAATGCCGGTTGGCTGTTAATATAATATGGCAAATGGAGTGAGTGTGAGTGTGAGTGTGTGCCAGGCCGAATCAAAGCAATCGACATCGAGATCCATTTACGGATCCATTTATCATTGAGATGGCGAGCTTTGCTTTCAGTGTTGCTTTGGTTGGCTCACTCGCCGGCCAATAATATGAAGGAGAGACAGAGCCGGG
This sequence comes from Rhizoglyphus robini, assembly GCA_023373905.1. Classification (NCBI taxonomy): domain Eukaryota; kingdom Metazoa; phylum Arthropoda; class Arachnida; order Sarcoptiformes; family Acaridae; genus Rhizoglyphus; species Rhizoglyphus robini. The sequence continues at coordinate 1,304,285 of JAKIJQ010000001.1, read as the reverse complement.
ATCGAGTCAATTCATCGACATCAAAAATGTAATTTTGTTGTGCCCATTTACCACACTAAAACATAGTTTATATATTGACAACATTAAATAACCATTTATTATAATATTCGCTTGTTGTTCGAGTTCGGTTGCACTCTCCAGTCTGCACTCAGTCTCACTGCAACACGGAGAATATTCTTTTTCAAATTGCTTGTGGTGGTTCTGTTCGAGTTGGGTTCGATCAGTGAGACATGTTTGACAACACACTCACACACCGAATGGCAATTGTGTTGTACTACTGCACTCCGGTCTCATTGTAATAAGTTCAATTTCGATTGTTTGCCTGTGTTCGGACCGAGTGGTGTTGTGTTTTGCTATGTAGCCTGTGTGCACTGTGCTTTGTTTGCCAGTTGTCTCAAGTTGCAATAATTCCAATTCCGACGGTAATGGACTGTGCCCCACACACACTAACTCACTCATCAATTGCCTCAGTACTGACATTTACACTCCAATTTATCCGAGCCGGTACTAAATTGCGGTTTCGATTATTCTTAACAACAAATATTCTTTACTAAATTCTCAGAGTAAATAGAATATTTCGCCAAATTGACGCAACAATCAAAATTAAATCGACATTTTAAATTGTCGATAATTTGCAGACAAAAAATCAACAAAATGGTCAGTCATTTCAAAGAGCAACAAAACCACATCCTCACTAGTGCGATCTATCGATAGTATCGATGTGATAAGACAAACAATTCCTATCAAATGTTTTGTTGTTGTTGCTAATTTCCTGTCTCCATTTCAGCTCCCAATTTCCACTTCCTATTTGCAGTCTTGGCCTGTCCATGCACTGATCTAGGTCAGATTGTCTTGAACACTGCACACAGACACACAATCAAATAAAATAAGAAACAATACTGCACCCAACCAACAACCGACCAGACCTAAACTAACTAAATGTTTTACTTTCAATTTCCAAGTGCAAAACGCAGGCCGAATAGTCGATGAGAAAAATAACAAGAGACGCGTTAATTTATGATTATTGCCCAGTGAAAAGAGAAAAGGAAAGAAGAGGAAAGCTCGAAAGGAAAGGCCAAAACCGAAACCCGAAATCCAATCAAACTCCACATGGAATGGACACAGCAGCAGCAAGATCCATCAATATCACTCGCAGCAGTGTTGCTGGGCCGAGTCTGGAGTCCCGAATGCTCTCATTGGTCCAACAATTGATTTGCCCGCAAAATTAACCCACGACCAATAATCAAGCAATAGAGGAGGTGCAGCAGCACTTTGTCGTTGAGCCCCAGTTGTCCTCATCAAAATCACATCAATCACAAGCACACTTCCTTGCCAGCTTTAGCCCATGTGCACAAGTCTGGCAGACAAAACCAGTAGAGAAAGAAAGCAAAACAGCAAAACACTTGCAAAATGCCGCTAAATAAAGTCAACTTGCAATCTATGGCATATTCGTACATTCTGCATTATGCCAACTTAAATAAACGCAAAAGAAAAAAAGTTGCAGACAGAAAATTTGCACACCAAAAATTAATAACTCGCTCATTGGCTCAGACACTCGGTGGATCAATCAAATTCAAATTGAAACTTTCAATGAGCGACAAAGTACAAAAAACAACATAAAACTTTGTACATTAGAGAAGAAATAAAAAGGACAAAATACCATCTTAACATGAAATTCCAATTTACCAAGAATTAAATAGAATTTTTAATTTTCAAATTTTCTCCAAATCTCCAACCTTTGTTAGTGAGCCTTGCAAACATCTCGACAATTAAGTTGAGTGAATGTGCATTGAGGCTATCGGTGGTATAGATAGGCCATTGTGTCCGGCCAGTGGCTCACTGACAAATGGCTCAATTAAATGGCGCTCGGTCAAACAAAACAATGCCATCGCATATATCGAGATTTAATTCACTGGGCCTTGTGTGTGTCTAATAAGGCATGCCTAATTTGTGTTCGGATGAGGTGAGTCTGTGAGATAAGGCAGGTACGAGTGCCGCACACACACCACACACAACACACACACCACACACTGTCCGCATCGCCTAATCTAATAATGGCAAATTGAGACACGTTTCGCACGAGCACTGACTAATAGTGTGCTGTGAGCTGTGCTAAGTAGGCAACCGACCTGACAGACCGACTTACCTGACAGGTACAGCTTGGTGGTTAGTGAGTTAGTTAGTGAGTTGGCTGCTTAGTTGGTGTAATTCGCTTTGTTTGCTCTGTCCGCTGTGTCTGTATAAATCATTCACTTAGCCAATATAAATCATGATAAATTAGCACCGATTTACGACTTGGCACTGGCACCGACCGCGGACTCACACCGCCGACTGACCAACAATACCGACATATATCCCACACTCAACACTCAAGCGAGAGTTCATTAAGTTTCGACTAAATTACTATTTGCAAATTGCTATCTACAGAGGCCATTTGCAACGAATCTTTATTGAGTAATAAAAATCAACAATTGGCTAGACTTACTGAACAGTGCAAAATGATTTAGGTGTTTCGGTAGGTAACCGGCCGGCGGTGGTGATGCTGCTGAGTGTGCTCATAATTTGGCAGTGTGGCTAATTGGACAGAATTGGTGCTGATGCGATGCTCAGAATGGAGAGAGACTGTTCAGAAGGTAACTCAAATGCAGTCAGCAGAGAAGTATTACTCGAGTGTCACTTTCTTTCGAAACACTCCACGAGAGATAACATCTCGGAAAGACATTTATTAGTGGTGAACTAATGTGGAGGAAATAAACACACCTCCCCCTCGCTCACTCACGACATTCACGACCAACGATGCTCGAGGACGAGCACTGGGGACGAGGCGATTCTTACGCAAACGCATCCACACACACACGGCACACTCGATGAAAGCTCATCACGCAATTAAATCTCAATTATACACACACAAACGAGACTCCAATCTAACTCATATTTATAGAATGACTTCAATAAGTTCACCAACTCACAGCGACTTCAAATTCCGCACCGGTGAAAAGAGAACCCAAATTCTCACATAGAATACGACAAAGAAGATATTGTGGAGAAACTTGTGAAAGACCTTTTTTTGCTTTCGGAGCAATGTTAATTGTGTGCACTCAGTAATAGCATCTAAATATGATCTAATCGGTGATTAGGCATTAGCACAATGTGTCAGGTATTATGCAATAAAGCTCGATTGACGAGATTCGTGACTGTTGGTCCAATTGCCGGCTAGTGCCGTGGCAAGTCCATTCTTGTATTTTGTTTTATCTCTCTTTGTGCTCATACTCCACTATTTCAAATATCACCACAATGAGCAGTGCAATTAGCATCTCTCAGACCGACCAGCCAATCAAGTCGCACATCACTAGAAGACCCAATTGTCCTGCTGGTGGTCCGGTGGAGTCCACTCGGCTACAGATCAATCTCCCCAAGTGGTTAGTGTAATTAATTTATCCTAGTCAATGATACCACTGACAATTAACAAAGCGAAACATAACATAAAGGCATGTAATGCAATTAGACGGCCAATACAAATCATATAATAATGCTATTAATCATTGATTGATTCAAGCGGACGATACTGACTTGATGTATTAGCTCTCCATTGGACACCGTCCAAGAACTAAGTTTGAGGATATTCCAATCTAACCAATGAACTCAAGTGATAATGCAGAGAACAGATGAATGTATATTTTATATTTTCTTGTCATCAAACATCAAGTCGCCAAATAAATTCTTTCAAAAGTAATGTAGCAAATAAAACCAAATCTAATACCAAACCAAACCAAGGGGCGCCACCCTGTGATGGAACTATCAAGTGATCCAATTTCAGAGTTCACAGCGATTGTCCAGTAGTCCTCACTAAACATGTATGTGGTTAAACTAATCAAAGGCCCCACTTCACTCTGGCCCCTGTTCCCAGCACAAGTCACATGAACAAGCAGTTTATCCAAAAATGTCCGTCAAGCTATTTAAGGTCAGGTGAAGCCATGGCTAAAATGTCAAGTTAAACTTGTTTTCATCTATAATTGGGGCCGTATAGAGCTAGAGCCGATCAAATTACCATGGTATATGTACTTTTCAAACACAATTCATTTTTCTTGATTTTCTAGTCATTAATCTGCAATTAATTGAACATTGGCTAACTGCGCAACTTCAAATGAACCAGAGAACTACACTGTATCACTGTTAGCAAGTTGCCCTAAGTAATAATCAATAAATAATAACAAGGAAACAACATAAAAAACAATTCAAGACTTTGACTTTTGTTGCCGAGTGTAAAAAGACACCACAACTGATCGATCCAAAATGTATTTCAACAGTTCCCCTTCTCCGAGTCTCCTAGGGACGCGACAGCCACGTGTCGGCAATCGGTTATGTCTCATTACGGTTCTGGAGCGGGCCAATCAGTAATGGTAACAAGGACAAGTGCAAGGAGACAGACATGCTCGCTTTTAAGTTATGTCAGCAAATAGTTCTATCTGTTGGGTATATACCTTCATATGACCTTGGCACATGCATTTCCTTTGAATTGTAACTTTGAAACGAAAAAAGAAAATAGTCTAAATCACAAAATACAAGAAAACACTATTCACAATCTTAATGATTCACAGTCACACAAACACACGCCAGCAGTGCCAGAGTGAGTAATGCAAGGAATTACACTCTGCCGAATGCAATCATTTGGCACGCATCGAGAGAAGTAGCGTAATTAATTATTAATTAATCTAATCGATTGCTCGCCAGTTCATTATCAAAGTAAAACCAAAATTAGGTCTCCAAAAGATAGGACAAAGCATAAAAGCATACTACTTAATGATTGGCACTCATTGCCACAAGTGACTCAAATGGACAAGTATACCATTTCACAGTTTGCCAATGGTAATTTATTTCTTTAATAATTCCCAGAATTTAAATTGAAACATTGAATTTCTTATTTCTTAATTTTAAAAATAGCAATTCTGAGAAAAGTTCGATTTTGTTGAATTAAGAATTATTCAATCAACAAATTCTGACTACTAATATTGGCTGCAGTCGTAAATAAGCAAAAATGCAATTTTGCTTTCTAAATTCTTCAAATTCTTAAATTTAACATTAAAATTAAAAATTAAAAATTCACAGAATATCTAAATTAAATTAGGAATGGGTGCAGTGAATCTTTTCGTCTAGGTTCATCTCGGTTGCCACACCATCGGCATAGCAAAACAAATTAATGACTTATCAAAACGCATTGTGAATTGTGTGTGCCTCGCCTGAAATACAAAAGTTAAGATTATAATAAAAAATAAATTAAAATGCATGTAAATACAGATTCTATCTAGAGTATATATTTCTTAATTATAGTTGAAAGTATTGTGAAGGAACAAATTAAATAATGAACAAATCGACAACAAGACAAATGCGCAATCAAAACTGCAAAGTGCAACATTCGCTACATTCTCCACTCGAATACACCGAGAAAGATTCCATTAAGGCACACGAAAGAAAAGTCTAAAAAGTCATTAAGTTGAGAGAAGAGAAATGTGTGTTTGAATAAACTTGCAAACATATATAATTCATAATTACGAAATTCATGTACAAAGTATTCAAAGAAGAGAAAATTCCGATTAAGCAACACAGCGCAACGTACCGACACCAATTCTGTGCCCTAAAGAACATAAAAAGACATTGCACAGGGCTCAATTGGTGCGGCATTGCAAAAAGTAATGTTAATTAATCACTGCACAGTGCACACACACAAGTCAAAGCAAATATAATTTGTTTAAAATTTGCATCCAACAAATGAAACATCAAATTCAACATATGCAATGCACAAACATTTCGCACACAAACCCAATGGGCGTAATGGTCCAATTGGAGCAGTCATTCGATGGTGTCATGTTTTGCACCACCACAAGATAAATGGTCCACTTTTCATGTGCCGCTCCATTCTGGGTGACATTCGGGAATTAGACAATATTCCCATGTTCCACAGAATGACGAATCTATTGCAAACAGCATTCTCGAGAGAACTGTCTTAAAAGTGTCTAAACCATTGGAAGAACAAAACATTAGTTAGATTTTAATTACAATTTAAATTGAATAATCAAAAGTGTAATTAAGATATTCAACTTTGGGTTGGCTTGTTTGTGTCAAGTCCCAATTTATCTTTTGCCTTGCACTACCACCGAGTAATTAAGTGTTCCTGGAACTGATTTTTATGTAGGACAATCTTCCGAAGCCATAAATCCATAACAAAAGGACAAAGCAATATTGCGTTCACATGTACAATTGGACAATTTCACAATGTTGACATTAAGTCAGTGCAGTGGCTACAATGTCGCAATTACGACCGATCAAATCCCGGGAAGCGATTCGGAAAAGCAGAAATGTTTTAGTCCAGAGTGCTGTGTTAGGTTAGAATGCATTCTCCTTTTGGACCTCTGTCCCACTAGACTCGATTATTCCCCTTGTAATTGGATTACCATTCAGTGTAGCACAACAGGAATATTTTCTCTCTTTCTCCACACCAATTCTCCTAGGTGTCTTTAGTTCGATTGAGCCAACCAAAACATAGACAAGTCTTTCAGTTAGTTGTGAAAACAAAATCTAACAGAATAAATATAAATGCCTTCATTTAGAGACGAACAAGCGGTTTGAGTGCTTGGATGCCAATTCTGCAATTGGAGAAGCAACTCTTCCCAGGGATGTTTTCGACTATCACCAACCGAGAAGCCACCATTTACAGATGAAGTTAATAAACCACCACAAATGCGTCTCCTAACGATTGTACTCATAAAACATGTACATTGTACATACCATAAAGCAGTGATTGTACAGTTAGTTACACAGTTGCACTTGATCAAGCACATAAATGTTGTTGCCACTTGTACACAATTAAAAGTGAAATTGAGCGAGCACCAGCACATTGGTCCACTTGTGGTGATGCTGAAGGAGAAGAGATGGCATCCAGGGTCAGAGCATTGTACGAGCAAGTGTGTCGGATTGTTTGCCGCGGCAAATAGCTCGTAATAATCATAATCATCATCATTACGGTAATTGAGAGCGGCCAACAAAAAAGAACAACCCCAACCAACCAAACACAACACAACAATAAAAGCAACTTTAAACTTATTGGTCCAAATGGAACCATTCGAGACATTGCAACATTTGGTCTGAGAGTACAACACTTCGCACTGATTGCTCACAGGAGAACGTTTATACATTGATCCGGAACTGAAGGCATAGAAGGAATAGAAGGCGACGAATATTTCACAATAAGTGACCAGAAACGTTTGTCGAGAGGAAAAGTGCACAATTAAGTGAGGTCACATTGCAATGAGTTCTGTTTGATGTGCACATTTGAACTCTATTCAATAGTCGATATTCATCGGTCAACAGTTTTCGTATCTGTTTATAGCCCAATTCAAAAACACACAATGTGTCTCCCTATATTTCGTAGTTTCACATCATATCATCCGGAAATCAATTTTCATTAAAGTGCCTCAATCCTTGTCCCAATTTAAAACTAATTCTCAGAATTGTTCCACCCCAGTTTGTGGCCCTCCTGGCCAAAGTTGAACCCGTCAGAAGCCTATTAACCGGAATTATTGGTAAATGTAAATTATTGTGTGTTAGGCACACACAGACGCAATTTGTCTTGTGCCTCACTGGGCAATATCACGCATGCAACCCCTTTTCTGCTCATTTGCCTCAACCCGGCCGCACTCTTAATAATTTGTTTTCAATCTTTCGCCACTATGTTTCAATAATAATTCTCAACATTTTAAAATTTGTCATGCCGAATTAAGCCTAAAAAGAGTGGCGCGCCAAAGAAGAAGGAGAATGGCAAAATTAATATAATGTTTGCAGTTTAATTAAAAGTCAGTGAAGCGTAGTATGTAAAGATGCGGTAAAGTTGCAAATACACCAACCAATATATTAAGGCCAAATGAGTCGAGTGGCAAATATGAAAAGTTTCCATTCGATTGGGCAAACGATTGTTTTCGTGCTTACGAACAAACCAATGCCAAACATCACTTGCATCAAACACAAATCTTTGCACAAAGCTATGTTCAAATCAAACACAAGAGTCCAACAACTGCAAAATATAAACAAATCTACAAACATTTGCCATAATATATCGAAAAATACATTTTAGGTCAATTCAATGTCGAGCAACAAAAAGTACACTTCGAATCGATAGTGCACAAGAGAGAACACTTTATTATTACAAGTGAATTCTCACTTGATTTCATGCTCTACAATTCAAGTAGGACAGATTAAATGAGAATGGCAATTAATTAATTACAAATGATTAAACAATTGCTAATTTGAATGTGAAATCATTGGCCATAGTGGACTAATTGCAGGACATGCAGCACTGACTATGGGGACTTACTGCACACAAGGACACAAAGCAAGTTCACAAAATCAATTAGTCCCTGCATGCAGCATCATGCAAGTTGTAAATTTTTCACAATTCACTAACTTTGTCCAAATGATTTTTGCCTCCCACAACTCGACTAGACTCGACACAGCAAAAATGAAACATTGACAAATTGATAACACACACACATACACACATTGAGAGAGATAGAGTGTTTGTCGCCATTTCGCAAGGCAAATTACAAGTTTTCACGTCGACAGGCAAAACGAAGAAGAGAATAAATGTTTGGTTAATTGAACCAATAAAGCAGTGACATATGGACAGTAGTGAGTAGAGCAGACTACTGCACTAATAGTGTCTAATGAGTGGCGACTTGCGCCACAATTAGAGCAACAGCAGAGGAGAGGGAGAAGGACCCTGCCAGTGGCACCGATCAACAATCGTTGACTAGCTCGTACACGATATGATCACTACTAATCACTACTACTCGCATGTTGATCATTAGTGATCATTAATAACCGACTTGTACAATCTAACCAGTGTAATTATATGCAAATGAACATATACATTTCTCAACACACAGGCCATAATGATGGACGCGCACTAATGAGACTGATGAATGATTGTGTCCGTTCAATAGGACCAACACTCGTCTACCATGTGCAGTGGACAACACCAAAAGGACACCACCTTGATGCACACCAGACAGGAACAAATTAAAACACTAAAGACCTACAAATACAAAATAAATTAAAAATTAATGTTTCTATTTGAGACAAACTTTGAGTGTGCTTGAGTTGAGTTTCAAGGTGAACCGAGCTTCTAATTCATATTGTACAAGCTTATTTGCTACCTAACGAGCCTAATAACTTACAACCCACAGACTATCACTTTTTTGGTGATGTCTTTTAGATGGACAGACAAACACACAAGTTTCGATGCAATGGCTAACTACTACATTTGAACATGTCGAATAAATGAATTTGGCAACTGCATTTACCACCAAACACGTACGCAGTAAACTGCCGAATTAACTTTATTTCATTAGATTCACTACAAATTTGCATTTATAATTTTATTAATATTATCTAGCCTTTGTTCACTTTTAATTTGTCTTGTAGTTGCAGTAAATTTTCCACTCGTTTTATCATCATCCGTGATGTGTTCAACTCGTTAATAATATTAAGCAAAACTGTAGGTCGAAAAATAAGCAAGCTAAGCAGTCTGATGTGGGGAGGAGAAGGCAGTAAAAGTTGGCTAGTTAGTGGAATCGGTTCAAACGGCATCTAATCGAGACTAACTAACTAGTGAGACAAACGTTCATTCACTAGTCGACTACTGATGACGGTCATTACCGTGGTGATGAGCAGCAACTAAGAATTTCCAAGACAAAGACCGCTCCACGGACAAATGTGTTCGGAATAGTTAATTATAATATTCAAATTTAATTGACTGCTACATTCTTGCCAATTCATTGCTCCATCTCACTCACTTTGTGTTTGTTTTAGTTTTACATTTTTTGCTTCGCTCCTGCTGTACCACTTTGGTACGACTTTGGTGGATGGTGGTGGTGTGTGTGTGCCATCTTGACTTGACTTCTTTCATGCTTTTAATTACATTTGCTACCAAATGAATGAATGAGAGTGAAGCAGAAAAAGAAAAATATGCTCAGAATGTCAAAGTGGTTCTCAAACCGTTGAAAAATACATTGAAATTAGAATCTCAACTTCGCTCCTACCCCATTTGATACACAATTGTTCAATTAATTAGCCTCTCAATATTGCAATAGGCCACCACCGTTGCCTTCATGGTTTGGAAACACTAAATAATGAGTTTCATTTTATTTTTGATTTAGCCGAGTCTCACAATAATTCCCAAGTTCATATTTACCATAATGAGTGAATTGTTCAATTATTGGCTGGTTCAGTTGCGAAACACCTCGTTGCCTTTCACATGTCTGTCTGCAGCAAATGAATTTATCTATCTTCTCAGTCAAATTAAGAATTAAAAAGAAGCAAAATTTGGGAAAGTAACAAAAAGTAGTAGTCTACAATGTAACTAACATTAGGCAAATTAATGGAAATTGGAGACTGGAGAGTTCGGAATGGCGCTACTTTGGATAATGATTCTAATTTGGTTAGGCCAAAGTGATCACTGAAGTAGTGCACTACTGGCAGCTTATTAATTGGATTTGACTCGAGCGCTCGACTAGGTCCAAATTTATTAAGCTAATATTTGACTGGCAATTTTAAAATGTGACTCACTCAAATGCCTATTCGAATGCATTACTCAGCTAATGATGATGATCTATATATGTAGATTGGACAGACACTCGATGCATAGACACTTCACTCATGCTGATGATGATGAGCATGATTAAAGCTATTCCGCTAGGCAGCCAAGCAAGCACGTACCGAGACTTGTTTATCCAATATTATTCAGCTAATTTAGACCGAAAAATAATTTAGACTTGATAACTTTTAATATACATTGAAACATTGTAACTCAAATGGGCCATGGGAATATTTTCCAAATACCAAGACACAATTATGGCCAATGGGCCAAATGTATTTATATTCTATTATATATTTACCGAATGGTGATGAGACCGAACATATACATTGTGCAGTGCATGTGCACATTATGTAGTGTCATTATCGTTTAGTGCCAAATATGACAATACATAAGGAATATGCACTATTTATGCAAATGAGTGATGCGCCAAACAATGTTGCAACTCAATTATTAATAAATGTTGCTTCAATTATTCAATAAGCCAAAATGCACCAAGTTGCGCAAAGCTCATCTATTTAAGTGAGTACTTTCTTAATTTCAATTCGGGGAATAACTTCCAGCGATGCTGCAGCACTCTCGTCTGCTCTTCACTGCTCTACATAAATGAGATCAAAAGTAATTTCCAATAATAAGTAACATCGATATATATATATATTTCCTTTATAATAGTTATGAACCTTATTTTGTAATTTCCAATTATGCCATTTCATTATCGGAATGCGCTAAAACGTAAATCGCTTACTAAAAAATGTCCGAGTAAAAATCGAACAAGACGAGCCAAAGCCATGTTTGCTCTGTCAAATAAATCCGCCAATATTTATCCGGCATCGTGCATGCAGCATAGATAATATATTCAAAGAACACACTAAAGTGCTGATTATTATCATGATTATCATGATACTGCAAATAAGAGTAATTTAGTCAAAGAATATATATTAAAGATATTGCGGTAAATAGTGCAGAGGCAGCACTGCACCCAAGACTCAAGCATGCACAGCCGATATGAGATATAACTTTAAACTAGACATGCTTGTCCTAATAAGACAGTGTCGGCCAATGTGCACACCAACTGCCAAGTAACACATGACTCGATTATTAGTGAAAGTGTGAGTCTGTAAATAAATACGAAATCAACTTTAAATGGACATTTTCCTTCATATATTTTGCTGGCCGCCGAACGCTTCATTATGATTTGGTGCTCACTTTGGTGTGCACTGTGCACAAAACACTCAACTTAAATGATTGCGAACTGATGCAAATCGAGTGAAGCAATCGAGAGTCGAGAGTTAACGAGAGTAAAGCACATCGAGAAATTAGCATCTTTTTGCAATCTAAGATAATAGTATACCCTGATCTAGTGTATTAATACTAATGGAGGGCAAAATTATTGAGACTATACAGCACGGTACATTGGAAGCTTGTAATCAAGTTTAGAAGTTTTACTCAAAATGTACTTGAAATGCGAAAATTATTAATAGTTTTGAGCGAAATGGAAAATTAAAAGTTTAGTACTGCATTACAAATAAATAAGATAAGATTGTATCGTTATAAGGCCTTTATACTTGCAAACTATGCCGAAGAGTCAATGCCCAGTATTCAATAATTAAAATCATGCAATTTTATTGTTCGTAATTGTTCATGTTTTTTGAATGCTCAGCAGAATGACTAGCTAACTAGCAGACGAACAAAATGCGCCGCGTAATGAACAAATGATACAGTGGCTTTATGTACAAAGACAATTGTGCTCTTTTTCTAAATGTACAATTGTCCGTGAACAGTGATTCACCGTTGGTGGACATTTTCATTTGCCCCATTTGAATGAGTGATATATTAATCATTGGCGCCATGGCCCAGCAGTGGGCTAACGGCACCAGCAGCACCAACAGTACTGCAGTATTGCCTGGTCTGGTGGCAAGCGTCGGTCTGTACCTCCTGGAATTGCACGATGGGACAATGATTAATTGTCTGTGTGAGAGAGAGACTGTGTCTAGGTAACGTATTAACAAACAATTAACCAGACAGACAGACAAGCGATACACGAGCTGTTAACAAGCACTGGCACACAGCCAGGTGAGGCATAGCGACAACCACCGCAAGACCAGCACACACTTAATTAATTGATTTCTAATTGCAACACCGAACAAACCTGTCTGTTACCGAGCCAGTGCACTGATAGACTGGTCGAGTTGTACAATGTACCAAACAGAGGAGTGATCTGATCAAAGCGAAATTAATTTCCGGCAATACCACAAACAACCCAACAACACCGTATTGACAGTTCACACATAATCCATCATTCTGGCCAACATGTTACTCGGCCAAATCTGGTAAATGTAATCTAATGCCTTCATAAGAAAACATACATTGTACTTGCTTGCAATCAAACATCAAATATCAGCGAAATATACATGTAATGCATTTCACACACTAGTTTGTATTAACAAACATTTCCATTGTATGCAATCAATAGTAAACCTCGAATAGTTCGTTAAACCGATGAAATTTCTTACTTTTCATGCAGTAAGTAAATGTAAAGTACTGAATGGCAGCTTTGCAATAAACACAAACAAAAACATTGCCATTGATGTAATGACTATGAACAGTGGCTAATTAGTGACTAATTTATATAGAACAAGTGTAAAAGAAAAGTGGTGAATTGGTAGTGACAACACTTGCAAATTTGGCACTCGAATCACAAATGTGCTTGCTCTATAATGGATTAGCAAACAATTAATAATCGCTAATGAGTTGGCTCGTAGTGCATTGCAACGAGCCATAATCGGCAATAGCACGCACTTTTCAAAGAATAAGCGCGCGTCTCATATTTGAAATAGCAAAACACAATCTACCCCAAATGTATGCTTCACCATTGATTCAACAAATGACCATTTGATACAAAGCTATCATTAGTGACAATTAATATTATTAATCGACGGTAATTAATTACTCTGTGAGTGTTTGTCTGTGTTTGTCTGTGTCTGTGTACTAGTCGACGTCACAGTCACAGAGTACTTTTAATTGCTCTGTGCTAATTCGAGAGGACTGCAACGAGAATTGTTTTAAGGATAAATCAAATCAAAATAACTATTTTTAAAAATTAACAAACTATCTGAACTAGTTCTTTGTATATGGAATAGTCAAATGAGTAACTTTCAAAAATAATTTCAAATGTATTTCAAATGGAACTTATGAATCAGTGCTAATTGAATATTCGTCGTAATGAATATTACAAAGATTGATCACAAAATTTGAAACTTTTGATAATGTCTGAATTATTGGGAAATTTATTAAATGTCCAAAATGGTCCGGGAAATTTAAATTATCTGGGTAACTGATTCGAGTGGCGTGGCGTTCAACTTGGGATGGTGAGTGGCCGTGCCAATTGGTGAACGATGGATTTAATTTAATTAAAAATTGGTGCACAAACTTTCAAACTTGCAAAATTAAATTATAAACTTTCGGCTACGCTGAAATCTATGAAAAAGCGAAAAGAGAGTAAAACTATAGTTTTAAATCAAGAAGATTGTTTTGCCACTCAATTCTAACATCAGTCAAGTATTATGCTCTGTTAGTAATATTCCCACTGCTTTCCCCCTCTTCCTCCTCTCATGTGCAGGATAACAATATTGTGGAAGTTTCAATGACTGAAGATCATGAGTACGAATCAAATGACATATTTGATATTGATAATTTCATCGATGATGACAGTCCAAGTATCTTATCAACTCAAGAAAACTCAATTAGTGGTCTAAGAAGTATTCTTCATTCAGACGATCAATCAATATTATATAAAAAACTATATCTAGATCTGTTTTTTACAACAAAGCCATAGTAATCTGTCTGATAAAGATGTTATGATTAATGCAAGGAGGCATGCCTTACTTCATCAGCTCGATGAAATTCCCCGATCTTACGAAACTCTGAAGAAAAGAGCCAAGATTTTTCAGCCAATTGTACATAAATATTTGTACAACAAATGTGGTCTCATTGGTCCACTCACTGCTGCACAAATCACAGCAAATCGAACAATTTTCTGCACTAGAATTTGCAACTGTCCTATTATTCCATCTGACCTAATGGACACTTACTTTTGCTATGTAAAACTCAAGGATTATCTTCAGCATATAATTCCAGAAATCCACCATTTACTTAATTTCGATCATAGTTTACCCAATGACCAACCTGTTGAAACTATTCACGATATCGTTGATGGCTCAAGATATAGGAAATTGGCTGGAGAAAATACAATAGTTGTCTACTTTGGCTTTGATGGCGTACAATATGAATCAGAGAATCCATCCAACAAAAGTATGTGGCCTCTTGTGGTCTACATTTGTGAGTTGCCTTTCAATCTTAGGCAGAAGTTTGCCTTTCCATTAGCAATCCATGCAGGTGAAAAGCAACCAAAGAACATCATGTTGCAGCCATTTATTGACGAATTAGTTAAGCATTTTACCGAACCAATCGAAGTTGCCGTTAAAGTTGACAATGAAATACAAACAAAGAAACTGAATGTCAAGCTATTGATGGCCATTTGTGATGCACCTGCACGCGCAAAAGTATTGAATATGATTCAACACAACGGGTATTATGGATGTAACTATTGCAAAACTCGTGTTACATCTCATAACGACATCAATTGCAGAGTGTATCCAATGAACTTAGATTTTGAATTGCGGACCGATGAAGAATGGAGGTCATTGGCACTCAGAACTGAACAAGTAAAAGTAACAAAAGGCAACGAACGACAATTTTTTTGGTATTAAAGGTACCACTCCGCTAATGGATTTGCCTTATGTAAACATGGTGTCTGTTTGTCCCCCGAATTTATGCACAGCCAATTCTTAGGGACAGTGCGATTACTACTTAATCATTGGTTAGGAATTCGAAGTTCAGATAAGTCGCTCGATTCAGGATTGCTCAATTTAAGACTAAAAAAGTCTAAAATTTCCCTCGAAGATTCTCAGAGTAATGCCGGCAGATATTACAAAGCCTCTGAAATCAATTGAGCTCGAAAATTTGCTCTACTACTGATTTGTACTGCTTGAGGGGCTAGTACCAGAAGAGGAATTTGCAAATTTCAAGTTGCTCTCTCTAATTATTTCGACACTCAGTGGCAGAGAGATTTCTCAAAGCCAAATCGATAAATGCGAAGAATGGATCAAAAAATATATTTCCGACTTCAAAAGAATTTTCCCCTCCGAACTTTGGAAATATAATATCCACATGATTTGTCATTTGCCTCAGGTGGTTCGAGAATTGGGTCCATTGATAACTAATTCAGCTTACCAAGTAAGACTTTTTGTAATTGTTTATATGTTTCATTCGTTTCCATTTAAGGTAGAGAACTTGATGGGCAAAATTGCGGCACAAGTCCAAACTGGAGTTAAAGTGCCGGAACAAGTGATGAACAAGACGTCTATGATTTCATCAACAGTTGTAAACTTTTTTGCCAACATTGGCATTTTTGATCAAGCTTTCACCGATTACATACTCCAGCAATATTTCCCATTTCTGATGGAAGATCAAGAAAAACTAACAGTTGCTGAAAAAGGATATAAGTTGTCTTCATCTGAAATTAATTTACTAGCAACGATAGATCCTATTCAATTGAATACACGGACGTTAATTCATAATATTAAGAAGATTACATTCAACAGATTTATTGTAAGCACAAACAACTACTCGATTGAAAACAACGAATTAAACAATAATCAGTACATTAAAACACGATCTGGAAAGTATTTTCAAGTTTATAAAATTATCAGAGTAAAAGACAATGTATATTTATTGTGCTACGAATACACCAATTTACAACCATACTCTGTAACACAAGGGATGGAGTTTCAACATGTCAAATACACTAAAGATATGTCTCCATTGCAAATAATCAAATCATCAGATATCGAATGCCCATTTTCCCTTGTCACATTTCAACGTACTTTTATATTATTTGATCTTTTTAATCGACATATATAAACTCACATTTCAAAATAAACATAAAACTTTAATCGATGTAGATCTCCAAATTATTTATTTATATTTATTAAAAAATTTAAATCACATACAATATGATTCATATTTCAAATTCGGGAACATCGCAGTGGTGTAAAAGACGCGATTGGATACAGTTTAGACAGTAACAATGTAACAGACACCGATTAGATGCAGTTTAGCAATAGTAATCTAAACTACATCTAATCGGTATCTGTACTCGAGCGCAAGCTCCGATTAGACACCGATTAGATACATCGATTTGCGCGTGGGACTGTTATTGGGCAGAAACAGAATGCATTTCAGATCAAAAATGGATTACTAGGTAAACAAATGGTGTTCATTTGAGATTGTACCAACTTTGAGAACTTATTAGTGGAGGTTGATGTAAGAATTTCTCAAAATATAGTCAAGGTTGACTGATTGAGAACAATCACAAACAATGGCACATCATCACTAATTGTGTTGTCTCATTGTGATTTCATCTCTTCATTGCTCCTGTGTCTACAGATATAAATGCTTGTTTGGCTAGGCATTCGAATGGAGATCTCTCCTGAATGTTATTGTGAGCAGTGCTCTTCTGTTTGGTTGGCTTTTGGCTTTCGTCAAGATAGATGAGCTGCCATCTCACCGCTAATGGTGGACATTAATCAAAAAGAGCGCCAAACGAGAGAATGCATGCTCGCCGAGAGGAAATCCAATCGACACTGGAGACTACGTGGTGACAAGTGAGGTCGCCCAAATGGGCACAGATGAACATCGCCCACTACACACTTCACTACACGACACACGCATTTAGCTGAATCAGCAAATTAGCACCAATTTGCCGATTGTCTCACCAATGCAATGAGATGCATTCCCGTACAGATAATGCGATCATCTCATCTGTGGATGACTCACTGTCACTAATGCACTGTGCACTGACCAATGGCCACACAGAATTAGTGTCACATCACACACAAATTAGCGTGTAGAGACAATTCATTTGAGATAAGTGACTAATTCACTGGGCGCAACACCACAGAATTGAGGGAGATGGACTTACTTGATATGACATGACGACAATTGCTGCTACATGACCACGTTCAGAATTGCGGAATGTCGATGCGGAAGAGACAAAATGAGATGAGTTGAGCAAACTTCAGAATTTGCATCAAAGAATCTTTCTAGAAAAAAAACTATTGAATTAATGAGATTAGAAATTATTTGGATCGATACAATATCATCCGTGAAAAAATAGATTATCTATGTATAATCAAAGGTAGATGGATTTATTAAAATTATTGAAATCATTGAGCTCATGGGGCCCAAGCAGACCATCGATCGCCTTTGACCTCAATTTGTTATCTGCCCGCCAAAGTGTCAATGATATAATTTAATTCCGGCAATTTTTCTTTCATGCAAGTCTCACTCCTCGGCTCAGTAGATCTTAAAGCCGGCAAAGTGCGACTCAACATAGTCTCACAGGCAGTAGCTAAATCCCTGTCACCAAAAGTGAAAGCTCAAGACAGTGTGGTGGTCTATCCAGGCAAGACAGTGTCGACTCGGCCTTGTCTCTAGCAGCATCGGTAATTGGCAATCTAAGCCCGACATATTAAATGTCCTTCGGAGGGAGATGTCAATCGAGTGACAACACAACACGCGGCCCAATTAATTCGGCCCATCAATTCGGCCACTACATTGGCCACTGCTGACCCCGACCATAATTAATAACCATTTGCGGAGAGGCTCACAGTCAGAAGACGCACTGCCACCAGTGGACACTGGAATTAATTCACTGTGCGGCCAATACATTTGTCCAAACAATCCAATTGCAATCGATAAATAAATAAATAAATTCACAGATTAATAACAAAGTCTTTCGGTGTGGGCTTGTGTGCTTGTGTTCAAGTAAAGTAAAGTCTCATAAATTAAGTCCAAACAAAATGTCTTTAATTGACTGTTAATGGCCAACAAAAGTGGGAGGAATATATTCTGATGTACACTTAAAGGCATTGTCAATTAATTTATGACCAGTTTGGTGGCTCCAAAGCAGACAACCAAACAACCAAACTCGAATCTGTTAATCATTTGTGCGTTTGATTCATACAATTACACTCACGTGTACATTGTGAGCCACTTGTCCAATTGACGCCACAAATCAACAAATATATCGAGACCAATTTGGCGCACTACCAAACATCGATTTACAATTAACCCGAAACATCACAGTCATGAATCAAATGGCTCATTTCATTTTGATCGATTTCGTGCTTCGCGTCTTGTAGAACGTGTAAAATTGTTTGTGTACAAATCCAATTGATATGACCCAACCAGTTTCAAACTATAATGCCCTCAATTGTGTCTTTGTGTTCTGGTGCATTAATCGTATGTGTCAAGTGACAGATATCAATTTTAATTATTAATTAGCTTGTCATCATTAGCTTTATGTTATTAATTGGACGCTCATTGGATTGAGGGAAGCTTACACTGTGGACAGGTTATAATTAGCAGCTCAAATTAACTTGTGCTGTTAATTGGTCACCTATTAAGGTTGCCGTACTGTGGCTGTGGTTGGTGAGTCTCCACGCAATGACAGATTAGCGCCTACTTTCCAATACACTTTCTGTACAGCTACTTTGATGCATTCGAATGGAAAGCAACCAATGGAGACGAGAGCTTACTAATTGGAGTCATTTAGTTCATTTGGAAATGGCACTGGTCCACCGCGGCACTGACGGTAGCAGTGGCTTCGATCGCCCAGGTTAATGTGTGTGCAATTGTGTGCAGTGACTGCGGTCGAAGTCACACACAGCAAATGCACCTTGTGGCAATGATTAATTTAGGTTCGTCCTCGAGTGGCCTAACTGAAAGGTCGAGTCATCATGTGTATACATTGTTGCAACTAAATGGTTATCAAGTGACCGGTTAAATTAAATAATTGCTACATCACCTCATTAGGACAGTTTGACTCCAAAAAGCACAGACAGCCACACACAAATATAAAACCCAATTCATCATGAACCACTCTATCTTTGAACCAAGACACAGGAAGGGTCACTCATAAATAAGCAATTATAAAGCATTTAACGGAGAGTAATCGGCGCACTCTTCTCTCCTACAAGAGACTCCTAGCACCAACAATGCAATCCATGGACACGTGTTTGCAATCACTCCACCCTGTGCAATGGACTTCACCTAGATGAATTTGTGTTGTGCTTGCAGGGTTTCCTCCACTTTGGTCATAATTTATTATTATTAATTAGCAGCAAGACAAATCATTCAAACGATTTAAACAGTGCCCCATTGGCAACATTTTAATTTGCAAAATGATCAAATAGAATACATCAAGGCTAGTGCGTCATTCGCTCCAACTGGATTGTTCCATCACTATGGAGGTAACTCGAGCACACACCAGTTGGGCGCCATTTGTGAGGCGTCATTGAAGGGTGTTACACAAAGGATAACTAACGATAGTAAATTTCCAGATTGCTTCTAGTGCCATCGCCAATTCAAAGAGAAGAACAACTTACTGAACATCGCCTTGTACTGACCTACCCTCCATCATTAGGTCCATTTTGGGACACGTGAAGCAATATAAATGCAAATGTTTTAAAATGTGGTAACTGGAAACCATAAGCACCAAACCAGGGCCATCCACACATTACGTGACGCAAACAATTAACCCAAACCAGGATACACGATTCCTATACGACGTACTATGCGTGTTCTGATCAATATGGACATTCACTGACTCCCAAGTATTCCTTGCAATGCGCGCGTGTGTGTGTGTGTGTGTGTGTGTGTGTGTGTTAATGAACACATTCCATAAATGGCGTAATACCATTTGGGTGAAGTGAAGAAACAATTAATTGCCTCGAATTATACATTGAAGCCAAGGACAGAGTGGATCGATACATCTGCCCGTTTAGAGACATAAATTTAGATACTAAGTTTGCATACTCTTCCAGTGGAGGGTGCTTTAATTGGTGATTTAATTAATTTAAATTGGTAGAAATTTAAATTTACGGTTTCGAGGGTAGTTTGGCACGGATACTGTGTTGAAATAGCTTTACAGGGTGCCTGACAAATGGAACAATTGAACAGTCAGCAATATACCAAACAACAACTCTTTTCTAACAAATAGTGCACAGAATCATATTGGATAAACATAATGTATTGATCTATAAAATGAATACAAATTAGTAATCAAAAATATCTAAATACTCAACCACTTTTGGCATAAAACTAAATTCCGTTTGTATGAAATAATTTTTATTGTAAAGCACCCAGTTTGTCACGATTAAACATATGCCTACAGTATTTCACTGATTTACTCTTTCACTATGCGATGCGGTCGTGATTAAAATAATAACAATAAATAACAAAATTAACCGAATTAACCGCGCGCACTCGGCCTGTGCCATCATTGGGCAGAGTGATCCTTTATTTATTGAGCGATTAAAAACACAGAGGACATTCTCAATGAAAGAGGCGAAGCCCTAGCCAGGCAACACGCGGCCGCATTCGAAAGCATCGAGCATCTGTGCATGTGGATGATGTTAATTACTAGTGGCACTGTTGTGTTTTATGGCAGAGATGTAATGGATAGTGCGGTGCAGGAGAACTGCTGGCATGGTACAATTGCCAATTGCATTCATTACGGGCCATAATGGCAAGATGGCCACACGGCCCTCTGCCCACTCGGTCACATGGCCATCCAATCCAATTGCATTTGACCCCCAACTGCAGCAGCCACTCGCCTCCCTTCTTCTATCACTGTATCTGCGTCTATCTCTGCACCTAAACAGTGTTTCATTGTTCCACTCACTCCATCTAATTATTATTAGCATTAGTTTGCATTTCAATTAATTGCCCCTTTGCGCTAGTTCGGCACACTACCCAACACTATCGCTTTACTAAACCTCACTTTCGCTCAACTCAATGCAATCTCATAAATTTAGCTACCAGTGATACAAATTAGCCAACTTTGCCATCACACTCGGATCAGGACAATGCACAATACACTCGCATCTACGTTTTTTGCTAAACCATAAAGTTTATGATTATAAAAAATACAAAGAGTTCAATGCATTACATTAAATCCATTTCAGAAAATAAAATTGCTAAATAGAATATTATCTTCCATAAGGTTGCCATAAAAATAGACAGAGATGCTCTGCCAAAGTGACTGGTAAAGAGTCATCCTGAAATTAGAGGTTGATTGCTCGCTAGGTTGACTACATCAGTTGTATTCATTTATAACGATTCATTTTAAGGAATTTACAATAATTCCTCCAAGTTGGCGCACTAAATAGTTCAACACAAAACAACTCTCTAAAGAATTGATTACGAATAAGTTCGAGTGAAAGTGTCTCTGTATCCAAATGTGCAAACGCATGCATAAACATAGATCCAAGTAAGTAAGTTGTCAGTGACAAGCAAATCCCTTCTTGGTCCGCGTTAGTTTCGGGCACGATTCGTTGCCATAAATAAGCGAATCATTGTCAATTGATAATTAATAGAATGGAACAAATTGCCTTATGTGTCCAGGGGTGTTATTGCACTGGGGGATCCACAAGTGGGGTAGGACTACAATTTATTACTATTGTGATTGCATCTCGATGGATCGAGACCGTACAAAGTCCGTTAAGTGCCCACTAATGATCGAACGGGCAAGACAAATAATTATGGAAATAACCACTGACTGAACGCTGTGCACTTTAAAGCACACGAGCTTAATTGAATTCGGCCAAGATGCAACCAACTTGGTGCTGGACACAGGGAGAGTACAGTGGCATGACGCATTGGGCGTAATGTTCACATTGCTATGGGCACAGTGGTGGCAGAGAGGGCGCCAATTAAAGCACTAAATGCACAACAAGCGCCATTCAAAGCAGATGTTTGTTGGCGGTGCTTCAGTGCTGAGGCTGTGTTGATGCACTCGAGTGCAGAGTCATTCGATTTATAGGATCGCACTTTGTGGAAGCGATGGATGCACTTTCCACAATTGCCACGATGCTCTTTCATGAACAAACTCAATAGCGATCCTACGAATGCACCAACGAAAAGCTTTCAATTGGTCCAACAATTATTCCACACAATTATTGAACAGCATTCAATTGTCTGTCAATACAAAACCCAGATTTTTACGACGCCATTACATGTTTGTACAATGTAATCATCACATAGAGACAAACCATGTCGAATCGATACAGATGTACAATTTGCTCTTCTGTTTGGCTTCTACATTAGTGCCATTCACAATAATCATTCAATAATTCCTGGAATAGTACACAAATCGTCTATATTAATTCAATGCATTGTGTATTGCTTAAATGTTCGCCAAATAATTATAATTCTCATAAGAATGCAAAGCAATTAACTCTGAAATATATTACCGAAAGTTATATATTAAAATTAATTTGTGATGTAAATTCTTAAATATCTCAACAACTTTTTGAGATATAATAAATTACAAGTAGCAACTTAGTACCAAACAAGTGAGGCGCACACGAAGTGCCATTAGAAGTTATTCAATTGAACTAATTAATTCATTTATTATTATACAACAACCTAACAGCATCTAGTCATACAGAATGTGCTCGTTGTATATTTTGTTTTAATATACGACATCAACCATTTGAGTAGAACAGGTCGAACATATAGAGAGCAAATCCTGTAAACATCTCAAGTCCGTGTATGCCCTTTACTGGTCGATTAATTTTAATTACTTTCAAACGATTAAAATTAATATCTCTTGAATTTTATTATTTGCACTTCAATTTTGCTACGCAACTAATTCATAACCAAAAAAGACACTATGTGTTATAATGCACACACTTAAGAACGCACTTTAATTAATTAATTTAGTTTAATTCAATTAATTAAAGTTTCAAAATTGCAGTTGTTGAGAGAGCAAAACAAACAAACTCGTGTGGAGTAGAACAGAGAATGGCCAACACTTGTTCGGGTTATTAAATGATTGGAATTTATTAGTGCACAGGCACAATGTTATTCTAGCCAACTATACTTTTACTTCGAATAACTAAATAACGTGATGGAATGATAGAATTTTCCATAAAACAAACAGTGCCAAACACAAATATATCAAAAAGGATTTGAGCAATGGCCAAATTTATTGTTACTAATTTGGGATATTTAGAAATTCTATAAAACTTGCCATTAAAAGTAATCTTCAAAATTAAATTTAACTTCAATCCTTAAAGCTTAAGCAGTAAAATGCTTCAACCAGCCAATGATAGCTCGAGTTAACTGCGCACTAGATGCAGAAATACGTCGAAAATGTATTGACAGTTTCAGTGATGTGGATAATCTTTGTTTCCCAAAGATATATTTCAACAATTCAACTCTAAACAAAAACACCATAAATCAGTAAGGTGCAAGTAATCCAAACATAGAAGTCTTAATCTAAGATATAAATAAATCTATTTCTATTTCAAAGCCCAACGACAAATTGAATCTAATGAAATTAAGCGGGCTGCCAACAAAGCATACAGACATATATCGATTGCGTTATAAATTCAACTAGTTGAGAGCTTATTGAATAAATCCTTAAATGGCTAAAGAAGCAAATGAATTTCACTAAGAATATGGAGTCCATTCTGTAGTTGTACACGTGTGAAGAAAATAATAAAGAACCGATTACATTTAAAGCCAAGAATGCAATGCTTCCAAACGAATGTAAATTCCAATTACTTTGCAGACTCAACCAGGACTCGATAGGCCAGACTTATTCGAATGTGTAAATCCTAATTTAATTTGGCA
This sequence comes from Rhizoglyphus robini, assembly GCA_023373905.1. NCBI lineage: Eukaryota > Metazoa > Arthropoda > Arachnida > Sarcoptiformes > Acaridae > Rhizoglyphus > Rhizoglyphus robini. The sequence goes on along the minus strand of JAKIJQ010000001.1, from coordinate 1,279,876 downwards.
ACATGCAAATATAAATATATACAAGGTTGGCGCTAAGAGTAATCACTGCTTGAGTAAGTAGTACAAGAAACTAATCCAAACTTTGGGCGAACCCAGTAGAATAAGGCACCAATAACAAATTTAACCCAAGTGCAAGTGCAGGCAAATTTGCTAATAAGAGAATGCAATAACACGTGTCCAAAAGCCAGCACCACAAAATTATTGTTTGGAGGCATTGTAAGCTAACAAGAGCAAATAATAAAAACGTCCAAATGTTTTAAATCATTTAGGTCTTTATTGGCAATGTGCTTAGCCTAGAGTTGAGATTGGATTAAATTTAATAACACAAACTAAATACATAAATGTACAAAAAACAAAGTGAACTTTTATTTACGAGCATAATAAAATTGTGGCAATTTAATTTGGGAGGACACATAATAGGACACTGCAACAATGTTCCATGATGGTGACTATGCAGTCAAATGCTTCATAATTGAAAAGCATCAAACAAATTAATTTATCACTCAGCAAAGTTTATATTTTGCTGTTTATAGCATTCACAAAATCACGACTTGAATTTAGCAATGGCAAACTTCAAAACTACACACCGTCAATACTCTAAAAAGAACCTTTCAACTTCATTGAAGGTCTAAATGGCTTTCTTCTTAATTTGCTAATTATTTTTCCTAGCCAAAAGTAATTTAAATCTCTGAACAGCATCAGTCGCGCTTAAATATTCAACGGAAATCGTCGTATTTTACGAATTTATCAGGAATCACAGATCAGCAGATCTTCTGGTGGAGCGGTTGCCGGCTTGCGATTAAAGTGAAAGTTTTCAGGTCGGAAAAGCTCGAGAAAATAGCATCGACGCAATTGCATAAAGAGCACTCATTCAGAAGTGACATTGCACCGCATGTCTCCCGGTAAAGTTGTCTCCAAAGTTGAATTTTTCCGCACGCGGTTTCTTTCATTCCGCAAATCAAAGAACAAAGAGATGCCATTGAGTTGTTTTGGATTTTGAAATTTGCCTAATGATTTAAGATCGTTTTTAGGCTAAATAAATTATCGCTCACACACAGGCAGAATGCATTTCGGCTCGTCTGTGTTTCAGTGCGACCGTTGTGTGTGCAATTCATTTATAGAAACGTAAATCATTAAGACATTGGCATTCTGTCAAAATTATATAATTAATTAGCGAGAGATAAATATAGACTCATTGACAAAGTGCCATTCGACGAGACCATTAATTAAAACATTAAACAGTCTGCTGAGTTGATGCTGGTTTGGTGCTGTACACGGTGGCACTGCTTGTCCACTCAATAGCCATGTCCAATTAGGACTCGTCATGTGTCGGGTCTGTCAATCGTGTGCCCAAACTAAACGACATCTAATCCCGAGTGAGTGACACCAGCAGGACAACCTCGAACAGCTCAATACATGTAACACCATGGTAGTGCAGTGTCACTTGATGCATACACAAGATGCCAAACAACCAACAAGTGATCAAACAGTCACACACATCCGCGATGCTTGCGGACAACACACCGAGCTCAATGTGCAACAAGCACAATCCAAACCAAAACAGGCGACAACAAAATTAATGACTTTTGCATACGCGCTCCGATGATGACAAGTTCGGCCAAGTGACAAGCCCAATGTTATAACACTCATGTACACAATGTTGCCCCTGTACGATTGTCACAAGGTTGGGTTACATAACTCATCATATTTCGCAAAATATGACAATTCCTCACATTCACTCGTACAATATACACATTTGTAAATATTCTTTTTTAATGCTATTCCACGAATATGGTCAATTAATACATAAATATAGTTTATTCGAAGAGCTTTGCTAACATACATAACTATTACAAGTTACTGATGCTTTTAGAGTGAAAATGTGTTTTGAGTGATAATTGTGAAAACTTCTTTAGTGTGTTAAATCGAACGAAATTCATTCCAACTTTGAAATTTCATCTACTGTAATATCTCAATTGATTTAAATCTTTCTAAAAAATTGGGTAAATCAAAGTTAGAGGTACAAATGACCCAATTATATTGTGCACCAATATATTGAACACCTTTTATGTTCGCCATGTCCACTTGCCAAATGTGACGCCCAGCGTCAAAAGTCAACGTGTGACAGTGAAGCTCTCCCTCAGTGTGAGTTGATCTCTCTAATGTCTCATAAACAGGTAGCAGGTGGAACCTGAGTACCGGTAAATGGACCTGATGGGTGTAAAAGGGCACTGGGACATTGCGGCGATCGGAGAGTATTGGCAGCCGGCACCGTTGATACTCTTTTGATCGTGAGCGCGGGTCTATTGGACTGTTTGCTGGTCAAACAATTGTGCACATTCTATTTGTCCGAATTCACTATGCAGACGAGACACATTGATGACCTTAATGACCTTTTGATTGAATTCATAGGAATTAGTTGGTCGGTATAATTATTAGGGAACCCTCGCCCCCTCACCCTCACCCTCTCTCTCTCTCTCTCTCTCTCTCTCTCTCTCTCTCTCTCTCTCTCTCTCTCTCTCTCTCTTTCTCCCCTCGCCCTCTCTTCCCCTTATTCCCTTTCTCCCACTCTCGGTGATGATGGTTGCCGAGCGAGTGCTTAATGGCACCGCGGTGGTGGTGCTTGGGCTGGTAAGGGCCAGCTCCGTCGGTCGGTCGATTGATTCGTATCGGATTACACCGACGGGTGAGGAGCGAGCACTGCTTCGATCACGTATACGTTGCGTACCGATGGTCGAGAGAAGACACATGTGTTTAGCCCGGAGCGGCGTTCGCTATGGTCAATTAAAGGCAACTTGGTGCCTCAACGCAAACGGTAAATCTTGGGTTGTGACAGTTTTATTGCTTTAGTGATCCCGGTCCCACGGTCTTGGGTTTTGTATTCGATGTTCTCATCGATGGTGACTAGGGGGAAAGGTTCTCCCCCCCCTTTTCTCTTCTTCTTCTTTTTGACCTCGTGATAGTCCGCCTCCTTGTAGTCGGTCTCGAACTATTCTACCCAACACCGTTGCCGTGTCCACTCTGTACGATCAACCAATCACTGGCTGGGTAAGGCCTGGTACCGTCCCTAAGCTTGCCTTCTTCCCTTTGTCCCAGATCCATATTTAAGGATGCGCCCGCCCGAATGCTGATTAATTCTGAACCACCGACTTTGAGTGTCCACTGGTTGATCCAGTCCGCTCTCGGTTCCCGTTCTATGTCCTGTCTGTGCTGACTTGTGTCTGTTGAATCGAGTTCTGTTGTTTCCGGTCCAGTCCGTAGTGCCCCGAATTGGTCATCGCGCCCGACTCCAACGCCCTTGGTCTTCATCTAGGCTTCCCGTTTGAACGGTCCTCTCGAGTCCCCTGTGTCTGGTCTTCCCGTAAATCGCAACCCGAGCTGTTTGGATCGACTTGATGTCGATTAGTCATTGTTTGACTTGTGTGCCGCCTGCCCCGTGGGTTCGATTGTTGTTCTAGGCCAAGGCCTAGTGTTGTTTGATTGCAAAGGTTCCACAGTTTTCCCGTTGGGTTTGTGGTTTTCTCCTTGCCGTGAAATAAACTGTTTTAAGTTTGTGGACTTCTCTGCCTTTCCTTTCTGAGCCGTGACATTTGGCGCCCAAACAGGGACTCTCCATCGTTATCGTCTTCTGTGTGATCTGTCGTAAGTAGTCTTTTGCCTTTGCCTATTGCCATTGCCATTGCCCTTTGCCCTTTGCCCAAGTGTTGGTGTCGTCCTTTTCTTTTCGATCGTTTCACGCTCTGCAGTCTCGCCCTTTGATCTCTGTTTTTTATCTGTCTCTCGGCTTACATCTGACTTCTATCATGGTTAGAACTCGTAGTACATGTTCCGAACGAGCTCAGGCTTCACCCGGTTCATCGGGCCACAATTCTGGTTCGTCTTCTAGCGGCAGCCACGAGCCACGGTCTACCACTGATTCTATGAGTTCGTCCTTAACTTGTGGATCGACATTACAGTCGGACTTAGCCTGTGCTCGATCTCTTTTGGAGATCAAACCTGTTGCGTTCGATGAGTCGTTGCTTCTTTGTTTGAATCGACAACTAGATCGTCTTGGTGCTCATCAAGAGCATCCACTGGATGTTTCTCTGTCTTCCGAGATAGAAACTTTGGTCGTGCGACTTTTAGGTTTTAAGCAGACTCTTTTGTCACTGTCTTCTGCCACAGGTCATGTTCTCACAGGCAGTGTTATTGGCTCATCTCAGTCCGACGGTGTGTTCCGTCTGAAGAAGAGTGAGTTGCCACGGTTTGACGGTGACCCGCTCAAGTGGCCCCTCTTCTGGGCTTCTTTTTCTGCTATGGTGATGAGTGATGCTCGTCTGACCAATGTCGCTCGATATGAATATCTTTGCTTTTGCTTACCCCCAGAAGTGGCCAATAGTGTGAACTACTTTAATCCAAGTAAACCTGACTTGGAGCGAGCAATCTCGATCCTCAAAGAGAAATATGAAAGTGGATTCATATTGAGAGGATCTTTGTTCAAATTGGTTGATCAGAGTCCTAAACTTGACGAGGAATCTTCTTACCAGGATTGGTCGGCACTTCACCGGCTTTGTGCGGACATTGCGAATCGAGCCTCGGAGGACTTACTCAGTCCAGATGTGGTTAGGGATCTGCGTCTTGCTCTCGATAGCAAACTGCCGGACGAGGACCGGTGGGAGTTTAAATTGAAATCGAAACCATCAATCACTGATTTGCTCGAGTTTGTTTTTGCTCGTTTGGATCGAGCAATGCGTAGGGAGCATGAGGAGTCTATGGCCAGTGCGGCCCTTCGTAGGTCCTCTGAATGGAGTCTTTCTGGACCTAAACGTTCGTTGGTTGAGTCGGAACAGGAGGATGAGCCGAGCATCAAGGTCTTGGTTGCCTGTTCCAGTTCGAAGTGTTCGTTCTGCAATGAGAAGCATTCTCCTAGCGACTGCCCTCAGACTCTCCAAGAACGTCGAACCACTTGCTTCCGTCGTAAATTGTGTTTCCGCTGTCTTTTGGACTTTAATGCTCAACATCGATGCTCGGACAATTGTTCTAGATGCGGTGGTAAGCATCATGATTCGCTCTGTCCGAGAGATAACAATGACCGCGATCCCGACTCGGATTCGGATCCATCTGGCTCGCCTGACAGGTCGGTCCATCCGTCCCAGGCTAGTACTACTAGAGCGAACAAAAATAGTGTTCCCCCGTACCGTGCGTCAAGCAATAAGGCCTCGGGAGATCATGGATCTCGTTGGAGTGCTGCTACATTTGGGGATTGTATTGTGAGCGACGATCGAGGTGATGGGACAGGGACACGATTGGTAATTGATGGGCTAGAGAACAAACATATTGATTATGGTTTGATGAATCTCTGGTTGGGCATTTATGGCTTAGTTGACTCAATTGGGAGTCAGTGGCAAAGCGACTACATTTCGGCACTTTGGGCTTTTGACGGTTTCGAGGTTGGGTTACGTGGAGAGCCCTATATCGACTCGGTGGAAAGAGATTTGGTGCGAGAGTTACGCAAATGCAGAGCATTTGTTTTGGCTTGGTTGGCTAACCGCGGAGGCTTCGGTGAGCTTTACTCAGACCAATGGCTGACCTGGAAGGTCTTTTCCGACGATTCGGCTTTCGATCAACTATTCATCCGAGATCCTCGGTCTCAACGCAAGCCCGTGGTGCTTCCCCAATCAAATGGAGCGAGTGCGGACAATCGATTTCTTCTGCCTTAATTTCACACCGCTGAAACGTGATCTTCTGGACGCGCTGACTAGATCTTTTCGTACTCAACCCTAAATCGATAAGTTTAGTATGCCCATGGAGGCTTATTCTTACTGTCCTAAACCTTTTGTCTTATTACAATCACTAATCCCATTAAATTTGTTTTGCCCGGAATCACTGTTCGCTGTGGCGTTGGTCACAGGATTCAAATTGCTTGTGACTTGGATGGTCAGGGCGAGCAATTTGGGGCCCAGGCTACACATTCCGAAAATGCTGGTCCTAGGTCTGGCCTTTCGACCTGGTCCGGTGTTTCCGGTTGAGTAGTACTGCCGAAGATGAGCTGAATTTGCTGACCTTGATGGTCTGTTCAGGCGACTCTACGTGAGCGCCGGTCAAAGGTATTATTGAATTAAGTGCAAATCGGATCGAACAAGTTTGTTTATCCGAGGTTGCAGTGTGCGATGGAGGCGCGTGCGGTCATCCAGCTCTGGTGGTGGGAGGATGTGACGCCCAGCGTCAAAAGTCAACGTGTGACAGTGAAGCTCTCCCTCAGTGTGAGTTGATCTCTCTAATGTCTCATAAACAGGTAGCAGGTGGAACCTGAGTACCGGTAAATGGACCTGATGGGTGTAAAAGGGCACTTGGACATTGCGGCGATCGGAGAGTATTGGCAGCCGGCACCGTTGATACTCTTTTGATCGTGATCGCGGGTCTATTGGACTGTTTGCTGGTCAAACAATTGTGCACATTCTATTTGTCCAAATTCACTATGCAGACGAGACACATTGATGACCTTAATGACCTTTTGATTGAATTCATAGGAATTAGTTGGTCGGTATAATTATTAGGGAACCCTCGCCCCCTCACCCTCTCTCTCTCTCTCTCTCTCTCTCTCTCTCTCTCTCTCTCTCTCTCTCTCTCTCTCTCTCTCTCTCTTTCTCCCCCTCGTCCTCTCTTCCCCTTATTCCCTTTCTCCCACTCTCGGTGATGATGGTTGCCGAGCGAGCGCTTAATGGTACCGCGGTGGTGGTGCTTGGGCTGGTAAGGGCCAGCTCCGTCGATCGGTCGATTGATTCGTATCGGATTACACCGACGGGTGAGGAGCGAGCACTGCTTCGATTGCGTATACGCTGCGTACCGATGGTCGAAAGAAGACACATGTGTTTAGCCCGGAGCGGCGTTCGCTATGGTCAATTAAAGGCAACTTGGTGCCTCAACGCAAACGGTAAATCTTGGGTTGTGACAGTTTTATTGCTTTAGTGATCTCGGTCCCACGGTCTTGGGTTTTGTATTCGATGTTCTCATCGATGGTGACTAGGGGGAAAGGTTCACCCCCTTTTTCTCTTCTTCTTTTTGACCTCGTGATAGACCACCTCCTTGTAGTCGGTCTCGAACTATTCTACCCAACACCGTTGCCGTGTCCACTCTGTATGATCAACCAATCACTGGCTGGGTAAGGTCCGGTACCGTCCCTAAGCTTGCCTTCTTCCCTTTGTCCCAGATCCATATTTAAGGATGCGCCCGCCCGAATGCTGTATCATTCTGAACCACCAACTTTGAGTGTCCACTGGTTGACCCAGTTCGCTCTCGGTTCCCGTTTTATGTCCAGTCTGTGCTGACTTGTGTCTGTTGAATCGAGTTCTGTTGTTTCCGGTCCAGTCCGTAGTGCCCCGTATTGGTCATCGCGCCCGACTCCAACGCCCTTGGTCTTCATCTAGCCTTCCCGTTTGAACGGTCCTCTCGAGTCCCCCGTGTTTGGTCTTCCCGTAAATCGCAACCCGAGCTGTTTGGATCGACTTGATGTCGATTAGTCATTGATTGACTTGTGTGCCGCCTGCCCCGTGGGTTTGATTGTTGTTCTAGGCACTGGCCTAGTGTTGTTTGATTGCAAAGGTTCCACAGTTTTCCCGTTGGGTTTGTGGTTTTCTCCTTGCCGTGAAATAAACTGTTTTGAGTTTGTCGACTTCTCTGCCTTTCCTTTCCGATCCGTGACACCAAACACGAATTGCTGCTGTGCGTCTGCTAATCATCATGATCAAGTGCGCCATTCACTCGCCACTGTGGTCGGCCAGTCTTTGCCCATCTAATAATAACATACATGTGAAATTAATTTCCATTGGCTCAGCAGCACCAACACAGACTGGTGTAGCTTCGATGGTGGCGACAATGTCTCACTGGAGCCCGCACTCGTCGTCCAAATTATCGTATTCATCCTCTGCGTGGTAATTAATTGAAGTTGATTACAACACAACTGGGACCTTTCATAAATGTCTCCACAGTTTGAATCAACACTGCTTTCAATCCGAACAACTGCTCTGGTTAGGTGCAGTCCAAAAATAGCGTCCTCTGAAATAAAACATTTAAACTAGAAACAAACAAGAGATGAACAAAAGTTTCCTTGTTGACTAGTTTGTCCCTGCTTGTCTATTACTTTCAAATTCAGCGATGGAGGTCTTCGTAAATAGTGCAACAAGATTATCGCATATGTGTGCAGTACTATGTTTGGTCATGCGACCAACTGTGAAACCTAGCAATTCAAAAGGAAACAAATTGGAAAGAGCTAGGAATTGAAAAGTTAGGTATGGTGTGCAATTTACTGAACACAATTTGCTCAAGGAGAAACATCAATAAAAGCATCAATACAACAAACAAACCTATTTGGCTTAGCAAAGATGGGCGCTGCCAGACTAACAAGACGCGCTCAAGAGGCATTCAACAAAACCAACATACAGACAAACTGTCGCGTCAGTTCACTCGATGATCATTGGGTGCACCAGTTAATTATAGTGTCCCAATCGATTACATTCATCTCAGTCTAGTTAACCAACTCGAATTACCATTACAATAATTAGCCAACTATCTGTGTAATTAATTTAAATGAGAAATGAAGGACAAAATAAAAGCAACAAAATCGGACACAAAACGGCAATTTTCGAATTATTTCATTTGAGGACAGTTCGGACTGCGCAACATGTTAACAGACAAGGCATCATTTAAGGGGTTTAAATGAGGGCGTTACTGAAAGCAATGAAACTGTTGATGTCATTAAGTTTGTATAACCCTTGCCTCAACGACAATCTACCCGAAAGGCCTTTTCTTCTTGGACTGTCTCACTCAAAGGTCAAGCGCGACCACTTGCAAGTAGTAAGAATGTATGCCAGGCAATGTATTAGTGTGAACTAATCATCATTACCTTGATCGGTTGGGCGTCATTAACGAGGCATGACGCCCAGTGCGCAGTAGTTGGTCCAGCAGCCTGCCACTATCTAATCTTGATCGTCATTAGGCTAAGTGTCCATTGTCTCCACCGTAGTCGTCATTTGTCCTCGTGTGGTAATCGATTTCGCAAAAGGCATCTATGCAGTCTTGTGACCAGGCTACCTTCTACTACTTCACTAGATTTATCCAAATGATCGTCCATGCTGGTGGTCGCACGTACATGTTTGTAGTAATTAACACTAGAACATAAGCAACAACAAGCGGAACCGGGAGCCGGCAAAGAAGTAGCCGCCTAAGAAGAAGCAAAAGACATCAATGGCGCCCTATGACACCCACCGCCATTGTGCGATGACTCCCACAACGTGTGTGTTCCTCTCCCCGCACTTCTTCATCTTCCGAGAGTAATTGCGCAAGTCTTGCAAACATATAATTTCGTAGTAGTCGGTGATAATAATGAAAGAGGACACTTCTAGATACGAGTGTAACAAAGAACATTTCCAATGTTTAATTAAGCGTTTATTAATAATTAGTGCAATATACCGGGCATATGCACACCAACATGTTCTCTAAATATTGCCTGCAAGTAAATCCATCTTCCTAACACCCTGTACACATTTATTATTGATAAATGGCAAATACATCTCACATTGTCTGTGTCTGTGTGGCCAATTATTAATTGGTAGCATTAATTGCTAATTCATGCACAATAGTAATGAGCATCATTACCTCGTGTCTCACATCACTGTGAGTGTGTTTGATCAAGCACATGTTGATTAATATCGGTGATTTATATGCAATCTAAATCTGATACCAAACTGCTTTAAACTTTATTGCAACAACAAAGCAATAAAAGTCTTCCTTGTCAGGTTTAGTCAAGCAAGATGAACCAAATATTAGTAATAGAAACACACATAATTTAGTAGACTAACATGACCCTACGTACTGCGTAGTAAACAAGTGCATAGCATTGTACATGAGACATTAGCATGAGAAATCGCACTACAGCAGCAAAACTGTAAACAAAGCACTCAATCCGAAACAGACACGAGTGCCGCTAGAAAAGAGACGACAACAAATCATTAACCAAGCAAACAACAAATGTCTAGTGCTAATTGAAATGCACCTCAATCCTAATCCTTCGATCCACTTTCAGGCAAGAGATATCGCCAGCATGGATTTATTGCAAGTCATGTTCAGGCTAGCAGAACAAAACATTACACAAAAGACAAGATAAATAATAATTTTATGTTTGTACTAATATAAAAGGATTTATATTGCACTAACCTAAATTAAAGCATTAGGCAACCTAATGCTTTAAAACCAAAACTACTCGTAAATGATCAATTAAATATTCCAAATAAAAAACAATTTTAGCCATACTTAAAATATATTGCAAAACATTCACCTTTCATTCAATTGAACAAATGCATTTGAACAAAATTTCTAGATCAACATAGATTAACACTATTGAGATATAACCGAACTAGATAGCCTAAAATGCATATAGGAGCAATTGAACAAATAAAATACAAAATCACGAAAAGCTACCTGTAAGTGACAAGTAGGCTTTAGTGTGGCAAGTTTGGTGTTGCAATTGACACACAAGTGATCACACTGGAGTAGACAGTTTGGGGAATGGTGAGACCAAATCGGCAGTTGAGCACATCTCAATGGACACACCTAATGATGAGTGCATTGTTTTGTATGAGATGGACAATAGGCATCACGTTCACTGCAGCAGTGAGCATCTCAATGCAATGCAAACAAACAAGCAGACATTGAATGACACTCATCAATGGATCGAGCTGGTGCTCGTCACGGGGTGTGTGAGCTTAATTGAATTACACTGCACATTCGTTCATGGCAAATTGATTTGTTCCGAGGCATGACACACAGAGCAAACAGTTAACAATGCCCACTGATGCAACTGTATCGATGGTGGTCACCCTGTAATTAAGCCTCATTTGGAGACAAACAGCTTACCATCACTGGCATCTTCCTTTCGAATTAACCCTCTTCTAGCAGTGGAGGCGTCTCTGCACCAAAAGCACCTTTCACTGTTCTGGCAAGCAAGACAAACATGCAAATAGAAGTATGCACAAAGGACATGCCTCAATAATGACCACCGACCGGCCATTCCTCCAGTAGTCGGTCCGGAATTATTATATTCACATTAACCCTGACCGGATCAAGTGAGTGTGTATGTGTGTATGTACAGAGTGAAGTATACAATTGACAAACAAATCCAAGCCAATTTGCATATGTACAAAGCGAAGGCAGTGATATGATGAAATGTGACACAATGTGCAAATGGAAAGAATGAGCAAACATCAATTGTGTGTCACTAAATTAAATGGCAATTAAATTGGACACTACACAAACGCCAATATGCAAATACATTCGTGATGATGTGCCACAAATGTGATCCTATAAAGGCAGATGAAGCAAATGTACTCGACACTTCTAAAAAGAAACGCACAATTCAAGTCAAGTTAAACATATTAAAAATCTCGTCTGAATTTCAAACTTTGAAACAGGCAAAAGCGAATGCCACGAAACAACAAGTCTAGACATATTCGATAAATAGTGGAAATTTGATGGCCATAATCACCATTACAAGTGCTAAGCAATGACGAATGTAATTCATAAATCACCGAAATGTCCTAAACATTCATTCTTGCATAATGAACAAATGTCTTTCGAACAAAAGAAAACAACGAGAGTTGTTTTCGTTTAAAATGTTTCATAAACAAGTGACTAAGTGTCCTTGTTGACTCGTTATCACAGTAAATGTTTTAACAAGTGTTGCACAAAAGTACTAAAATGACTACACAGGAGTACTAGTGGTGGTCACTGCGTATACGCGTAGTTTGTCGCGTAATTGATCACTCACCCCCATCAAGCAACAATTGACAACATTTAAATGTTTCGTCTTTAGTGCTACCAGCCAAAATGAACATACAAAACAGCCGCTTTATCGTCGGTCATAATCGTAATCGTTGGTTTGTCTCGATTATTGTGTTCGCGTTCACTAGTTAGAGTTCTCATCGCTAATGTTTAGACATTTTCGACAAACTCTCAACACGAGTCTAAACATCTGCTTGCATTGTCTTTTTACTTTCAAGCAACAATTTGTCGTCTCAAGTCTTAGGTGCCCATGGTTAGTGTTTAGTATGAGCCTAAATTATATATTTTAAAATTAGCAGTAATAGATTTCAATCTACTCAGTGTGTAACTAGCCAAAAATGGTCTGTTGAATGAGCTGCGAAAAAAAACTAAACTACAAAGCTATATTGAAATTAATTAAAAATAAATATCAACAAAAGTGGCCACAGACAGACAGAGAAATAAAATGTTAATTGGAAGGTAAGGCATGGTCTGAAAATTCGCATTATAATAAATGACTAGCCACTGTGGACATAAATCACTGACCAAATGGCAAATGAGTTATAACAATCGGTGTGAGGACAAACAGACGCGACCCGACTAGACTCATCAGAGGAATAACGAGACAAATCAACAACAACAATTTCACTCAAAATGTAAATGTTTTCATAAGTAGGAAAAATGTGTTTTGGCTAGACCAAAAGTTCAATTAGGCAAACGGAATGCACCACGAGTTGATTGAATGTTCAATCCATTAATCACATGAAAAACACTTGGAATCGAGGTAAAAGATAGACCAAATCAATTTGCCGCTCACGACCATCACGCAAAAATTGCATCAAACTAGCACATAAACACAGCTCAACAACAGAAATATACTGACCAAAACAAAGTTAGCATGTGTCACTGTGTGTTTGCCACATATATATTCTTTATGTTCCCAATTGCAAATTCAATCAAATTAAACAAAGCTAATTAGCGCACAACAGAGCACTCAACAGAGCGATGATTGAAGTGATGAGTGTGCTAATTTAATTAGTCACAGTTTCACTGTACATTCCGCGAGAGGTGTCAACAAAATGGTGAGAAAATGAGGTGACAGATTGTGTTGATCACCGTCCTCCAACATACTATATATTTTCATGACAATTCACACTACACGACAGTGTGCACAAGCTAATATGTACTAACCGTTAAAACAAACCGAAACAAGTCAATAGAGAAAGAGTTGAAATATATTTAAAGTGAACAAAGAGGTCAAGCTAAATGAACAATAATAAATGACAAAGTATGTAAAGCATGCAATCAATTAACAAGAGAAACAATGTAAAAAGAAACTGGTAGTAAACTGGTAATCCGGTTACCAACAGGAATGAACCGGTAAGTGTGCGTGTGTGCAAAGATGTGTAAAGTGTATATCTCTGTGAGTGATTTAGCCAAAAGTAAAGTGATTTATAATGAATCGTTGCCCGAATCATTAGTCACCATGTATTTAGAACGATTCACAGGCGAGGTAACGTGATGACTAAATGAGTGAATAGAAGTGAGGTAAGGAGACATTGCGCAGTCAAACTAATGTGTCGAACTAAATGTGTCCTCAATGTGATCACATGACAGCTAACAACTGTGCACTCTTCAGTGCAAATGCAAATGTGTGCAATATTGGTGTTACACGAGAGAGGACATTAAGAAGAAGGATTAAAGTTTAAGTATAATTTCTATCAGGAGAAGGTAGTGGTGTAGTGAGTCAACCAAACCAACAACCAAAACGACAATAGTCATTCTGAAGATACAAATATAGTCCTGAGTAGAGCTGAGTCACCGGTGTGCCGGTCACTTTCGCAAAGCAATGGCCCGCATTAAGTGTGCACAATTAGCTGAACTACAGGCCCAACTGAAGTCGAGTCAAATTCACTTAGAATCAATTGTCAACCAACGACACACACAAATTAATTTCCACTTGGGCAATACATCTCTGACTGTATTACAATAATTGGCCATTGCACAGTTGGTTCGGGACGAGACAAGTGGAAATGTTCACTATCTGTTGGTTGGTTGGTTGTCCATTTCACTGACTCATTAGCATGTCATCATGCATTCGACTCTCACTACTGACAGTGGCACAACCTGGACATATTCCATAGTGACGGTGCACAGTGCAGCAGCAGTCAAAGTCAATCCTGCATGCTCCGTTCATTGCTTTCTTCATTCTCCCGCTCCCTTTGTAGATAATTACAATTAATCGTGTAATTTACAATGTAATTTGCAAGAAATTAGTCCCTCAGTCCACAGTTTCTCTACTCTCGGTTTGTCGAAGTACTCATTCACCTGTATCGTGTCATAGGTCAAGTGATGTCTGTGAGTACGCGAATCTAAGGATCTGTGCAGGTGTCGACTTAAGTGTTCGTGGCTAGTTCATTGATATCGCTCAAGCTAAAAGCAACGAAGTATCACACTTGAAGATAATCACTGAATCGTTAGACAATTTTCATTTCGAGACAATCAAATCAATTTCATTCTTATTTCGTATGATATTGGAAAATTTAAAGCTATTTTCTAATTAAACGTTGTATAAATTATCAATCTGTTTTATCATTTAAATTGAAAAACTGAAACACAAAATCACACTCCAATTCACTGGTCCAATGACAACATCGAATAATAAAGTAAAAAAAGATCGAGCAAATGACCAAATGAAGCAAGCAACAACAATTTCCAAATTAAAGGGGCACCCTTAAAATTAGCAATGGCATGGCAAACACCTAATTTAGAGAAGTAAAGTGAAGTGAGTCAATTTGCATTTACATATTCGCACTGATCCACACGCGTGCTAAACAAACACGAACACTCAATTTGAGTGACTCAAATACAAACTTTGGCAGAGTGTACAAAGGGGTCTCGTGTGTTGATAATGGCCAAGTGAGCATTCACTCGTCTTCGAGTGATCACTAATCATGCATACAGAGTGGCAAATTGGCACCATTTGCAGTACGCAGTGGAACATCTTGTTCCAATTGAGTTGAATTAATTTAAAACATTTGCAAACTGTCTGCTCGTTAGTTGATGTGCCGAAGAATCGAGTGCACGGGGGTCACATGCCGTCAATCTCGAACCATGCAAATCAACAATCATCAACAACTGAACTCATGAAAACTTTCCAATCCCGACATTTTGGCCTAAAGCTTTTTAGTGTTGCTCCAATTAGACCTAACGCAAATCTGGCCATTTGAAAATACATTCCATATTACATGTGTTACCGACTAAATACAATGGAGTAGGCGTATCTAAAGCTCAAAATTGCTTTGTTGTTTGAATGAAAATCCGCAAAATATCAAAATATAAAAGTTATTAAACAAAACATCAAGAAGATTGAATTTTTAAAATATACTTTAATAAATCCCAATCTGAAAGAAGCCTCGACCGAGTATTAACTGTGTGTTCAATTTGGAGGCTAAATTGGCCGTTTTCGTGTTGGAGTGTGAGAGATGGCCATGGTGTTGCTGGTTATGATGGTCTGTCCACCGCTTGATTGATGTTGGGCGAGTCCAAGCGCACACAACAATGTTACTAAATTGGCCGGCTAGGTTTATACTAAATATTTTCTCGGTGACTGTGGCCGGCAAAGCACGATCACAATTAAATTGGATCGTCCTCGACAGTCTCTCTTGTCTGTAATAACTGGAGCCGGTCATATTTGCACACCGACTCAGTGAGTATTAAAAGACCAAATGGCACGGAAACAATTAGAATCCACCCATTTGGACCAATCTATCACCAAGAGCGCCAAGGCAAAATTTGCAAATTGATGACCATCAAGCACCAGAAGAGAAGGCTTGGGTAGGTTTGATCAACGAGTCACCAAATCGAGTGAACAATTTCAATTCAATTAAATCGATTGTAATGTATTAGTTAATCGATCTATTATGAGCTAATCAATCTACATACTGTGGACACTCCTTGAGAGGAGGCAGCAAGAGAGGGACAAACAATATTTAATCAAACCCAAACCAAAATCGATTCAGTCATACCAATAATTCAATTACTCAGCAGTATGATTGCCACTCTCCCATTCGTCCTTGAATCACGGTAACAATCAATTCTAGCTTAAAGTTGGATAGTGTGAATTAATTATCACTCTACAAGCACAGTGTAATTTAGTCTAATTAGCACAGACCAGGCGAGTTGGAAATATGAATGCCAATGGTCAATTGGCGGACTTTAATTTGGGACACATTCGCCAATCTGTGGCTTGTGTTCACCTCAATGTGAATACTTTCCTGACGAGATATAATTGAAGATATATCAAATTACGATTATTGGCATGAACAAACTGAATCGAGCCTCGTGATGGTGTGAAAATATATGGCGCGCCGGGACAAGCCACACAACAACACCAAACAGATCACACCGAACACACCTAGTTCATCCTCGTCGTGATTATAGCAATTAATTACAAACCAATTTAATTAGATTAGATCCTCACAGTAATGACCATTAATACACCTGGTGCAATAATCGAGCGAAAATTTCCCATAATTCCATTCCCAGGTTCTCGCACAATCTGAAATATTTTCATTAAAACTACATTTTTCATTAGTACGATTAGTTGTATACAATAATTATTTTTAAATTAATTCCAATATGAACACATCTCGAAATGTAAGATTTGCAAGATCTACACAATGTAAACTAAAATTTTAAACCAAAAACAGTGTTTGCAGAATTGTAAGCTTAGTCCATTGTTGTGTAATATGTCTTTGAAATGTTTATAATTTGCAATCTAAAATGAAAGAGTTTCCTATAATTAATAATAAAACCCCTCAACCCCAAAACGGCCACGAGAATTTGAAGTTACTTTGGTGTGATTACTATGAAAGGGAGGTCTTCATATTGGCTGAATGGCCGGGGCCAATCAATCAACCGAACGCGAACCCACACATCGAGGCTGACAATCGCAAAGCCGACTGCAAGCAAACTGACCCATTCATCATCGTGTATGACACACAATTGACTTCAATTCGCTTTCTCTGCCAACAAGCAACACAACAAAGCTAATTGAAGGCGTTTTTCTCTTCTGCTTCTTAGCTGATCAGTGATCTAGTCCCATCTCATCTCATCTCGTCGTCAATGATCATGATCGTTCGTGGCATACACACACACACAGTTCACACTAATCGGCATCGTTACCTTCTCCATTGCACATTATTTAACTGTTTGGTTGTGGCAGAGAGGCAACAAGACACGGCAAACCTTTGTCTTTCAATAATTTGCTCGTTTCCCTCAAACTCATCTGAACACATACATACGCATACAACCTCCTCCATCTAATTTATTACAATAGCATTTAATTTAATCTAATCTTACAGTGATGATATAATACAATGCCCAAATGGTCAGTATTGTCATAAATAATTACTCGATTAGCACAATAGCCCGATCTTAAAAGTCTAAAGTATTTTTTTGGCAGCTTTGCTGTCGAATAATAAACACAATCGAAAGGAACCTTGCCGCTGTTGATGATGAACAATTTAAATTCAAAGATACAAATAGTCCAAGCAATGGTTGAAAATAAATAATTGGGGTTTCTATAAAGAGTAATTAACATTATAAAGATTATTACATGACCGAGCAGGCAAGCAAGTGTGCATAAAACAAGAAGACGGTCACAGCTGAATAGATACATACACGTATTCATGAATTCGTGATACCAAATCAATTGGGCCAATTGCGGCACAATCACTTCATTCAACACTCTGAACGAGTTAACCCGATTTGCACCTCAACTATATACAATAATATTGAATCAATTTGTCATTATACTAGAGAATAACACTAAAAAAGCTGAGAATAGAGGACACTTTGCATCTAATAAATTTGCATATAATTTCGAGAGCGTCAAATTCATTCATCCGAATTGGTTTAGTGTAGTGTGATTTAGTAAGAAAGCGAGTTATATTTAGTCAACTTCCTTGAGTAGTGGCACTAAATATTTCACTAATAAAAGGTAGTTAATTAAATCTTCTACACTAAATAGTTTGTTAGTTAGCCAAGTTGAGCAGATCTTTTAGTCTGTTTCGTTTCGCAAATAACCATCATCGAGTCGACAGTCTAATGATGATTGTTGATGGTAATGTTATTAAAATAATGGTAAATGATACTACACACTACGACTAACGAGACACAAATGTCGCTTGTCGAGACATCGAAATGTCAACAACGATTATGATCAATCATAACTACAGACGAAACTAAAGTCAACTAAGTAATGACAGATCAATGTGTGTGAGTTAGCAAAGTACATACTCGGTACTCAGTGAGTGATTCTCTCAAAAGAAGCCTTTCTATGAATTCGATTCGCTAAAATAAAACAATAAAAACGCATAAATATAAAATAATTGGCTTTGAAAAATATTCTGTACATAAACTACCGAATAAATGGTCTGGTTGTGCTTCATTTAGCATTGAGGCCTTTCACGGTCTAGACCATAACTTCTCGTCATAACGATCATAATTTCCTAATCTAATATTTTCATCTTCAAATGACATCTAGAAACAAAAAAAAATATAAAAGATGCAGTGCCTTTCAAAAATGTTTTAAATCTGCTTCACTCAAAAGATACATCAAAATTCAAGCCAAAAGGAAGAGACTTATTTACCGGAACATTAGTTTTTCTAATTTGAACAAGACAGAAATAAGATTGTTCTAATCCAATCAAATAACTCATTCTGAAAAGTCATGATTATAAGAAGAACACTATACAAAATGTCAAATTGCAAAATAAGTAGTCTGTGGCTTGCATCTTATTTTCAAAAGTAATAAACGTATGAAGCAAGTAATAATTTATTTATTATTAGTATTTCAATTTGTAAAAATAAATATGCTTCCATCTAACGGAGATCTAGTAAAATGTCGAATCCAACTTACTTGTAAGTGTGGAAATATAGATGTTATCGGATAACCGTTGTCCCCAAAATGATGAAAATATAGTTTTAAAAATAGCACATCGATGAAATATTCATTTAATTAGTTGTAAATTCAAAAACGTTAATTTAATTTTAAATGCAATGATTTAAACCATCAACTCCGTTAATTTATTAATTTAAATGTGCCAATAAACTGATCTAAAAATTAAAAAAAATTAGAAATGTTCAAATATTAAAATCCCAAATAGACAACGTTCTGCCATCTATTGACTAATTTCAATATCCAGCAATAATTTTCATATACAGTTTTGAATTTTGAAATGCAGCTTATAATTTCTTCATAACAAATGATATGAACTGTTATGAATTAAAAAATTAAAAACGACAATCAATAAAAATGTTTCAAATGCAACTTGTAGTGCAAATCCTGAATACAATTGATGGAGCCTGAGATCATGGAGCTAAACAGTTGGGTCGAAAAAGTGGGTAGTGATTTGTTGAATGTTGAGATATTTAACACCAGGATGCCCAATCAAAATATTAATTTTCCATCTTCATTGAGACTTCGCTGAAATAAAAGTTTTTAAGTCTATCATTAATGATTATAAGTCACAAGTCAGGAAATAAATTTGATTATGAAACGATACTAAATGAACGTTGTTTTGGCAGATATCTGATGTAGACTGTCACATATTTTGAGCAAACATTCATGAATTCACTTATCAACAAAATGAATTTAATTTGTCTATAAAAGATCAAAATAATTACAGATTAATTTAAACTTACCTAGACTTGAAGCGGCTTACAAGTTAGACTTTAGGCACAAATGAAACAAATTCGGCCAAAGCAAGGTTCGCCTATTTCTACTAAAGATGTTGGCTATATCAAAATGGACGCTGCTTTTAAAAAATGAGACTCATTTTATGAGTTTTTAATTAATACCTTAGAAAGTACATGCGATTCTTTTTGCTTCTTCTCTACGAGACGATTTTTAGAATATATCAAAATAGACATGAGAAGTTAATGAGAATTAAGGTTATGCTGAGAATGAAACAATCAGGATAGCGCTAACAAATTTAAGGTTACAATTAGGCGTTTAAGGGGTTCACTCAGAGTACATGCCTAGTGTAAATTTGTTAACTCGCTCATCTTGTGTTGATAATAATTAAGATATAAATTAATTTATTAACTATAAATACTAAATTTTTAATTATACATTAGAGTAAACTAGATTACAAAGAAAATAACTCATTGAACAAGTTAGGATTGTAATTAACAATAGCTTTGAGAGAATCGCTTTTAAGAGTGGACGAAGTGTGGCTGAGGAGTGAAAATATATCAAATTAGTTAGCTCCAGATGGCATAAATCGACAACTGACCATTTTATATACTCGATGACTTTAGCCTTTAATCGAGTTGCATTATATTTATCAGCGAGAATGAGAAGATCCACCTTCGACATGGTTGAGAACTGCCAGAGATATGCTTCACAAGTTTGCTTCAGTGAATCCATTTTGTACTGCATCAAAACAAAATGTCAGTTCGCTTCAACAAAAGCCACTTATACCTTGTCCGCTAGTGACAAAAGCTTATCAGCCAATTGTTCCAACTTGCAAGTGTTTGCACGATATACGAATCTGATGAATTGCTCAAACACATCAGCATCTGTCTCGTCAATCTCCACCAGGTCTACTTTAAGCTTGTTGTCAAACAAGGAAGCAAATACTGGCGATCGAGCACCAAGAATTGCCTTGTGTAGGCGAAGGTGTTTCGAATTCACAACAATAGTTATATCGGTAAGTTTTTCACTTTGAAGTAGCTTTTCAAACTGAGTCGCCATGGTATATTGATATAATTGTTCGCTTCGTGCCCCCACCGTAACAATGTCGTTGAATCCATCTACGTAGGACACTTCACAGAGCAACTCCATTTTATCTTCACTGATGAATTGTTTGGTCTTGTCACGTTTTATCAAATCTCCGTGAATATACATTGGCCAGCCACATTCGTCACCTTGATTCATTAACTTTCGGATCTCTTTTGGTAATATTACAAAAATTACTTTATAAAGAAAACAATTTAACAAAATCAAACCTCTAGTATAGCGACACATTCCATTTGCATCCAATATTGAAATCTTCGCATGAATGGCAATTTTTCGTCTCGGATTCGACTTCAAGAACAAATATACAGACAAATAGTCCTTGCTATCGCTGTCAACTCCGTTACGGTAAAGCTTCATACTGAACTGAACCTGATCGTCAAGAGGCGAAAAGAAAAGTGAAGACTCAATTGGGATATGGACCGCAGTTTCGGTGCTGTTAATGTAGTAATAGTAGTAATAGTTCTTGTCGTATGAACTGAACTGGTCAATTGTCCATTGATGACAACAATGCACTGGGCGGGACAGAGTATGAGACCAACTGTGAAATTTACTAATGTCAATTTGTTTGGCACTAAACCATTTGCTCTCACGACTCAACAGAGCGGAAAACACTTCAAAGAATAACTTGGATCGATCTTTGAGCAACACCTGCAAAGCTTTAGCTTTCTCATCAATGGTTTTTAAGTGACTATTAAAAAATACAACAATTTAAACAAAATAGCTCATGATGTTTACATGACATTACTTGAGCATTTTAGTTGAGATATATTCGATGGCAATGGTCTTTAGTTTTGATGCGCTGTGTTGACCCGCTAAATAGAGTAAATCTACAACCGTGTCATGGGATAACTTTAAGAATAAAGCCAATTCGCATTCTTCTTTCAAAGAATCAATTTGAAACTATAAAACAAATGATCAGTGTTGACCAAAAATAAAATTAAAGCAAACCTTGTCAGCAAGTGGAAGTAGTTTCTCAGCAAATTGATTCAAATCATCACATTTTCCGGAATAGAGGTAGTGTAGAAATTGTTCACACACATCAGCATCGACATCGGTCAATTCAACCTTGTTTGTTGCTTTCTCTTTCATGTCATGTTCAAACATTCCGGCAAACACAGTAGACCAAGCACCGAGAATTGCCTTATGTGCATGCAATTGTTTTTCTTGTTCACCAACAACAAGCACAACATCAGAAAGAGTTTGGCAATCAAACAAACAGGCAAAATCATCAACTAGCTGAATCGTAGAACTTTTATCTGCTTCACTTGGTTTAGGAATAGTAACTTCGGTTTCGAGTTCTTCATATATTATGTCACAACGAATGGTCAACGTTCCGCCAGGCAAGAAGCCATTTCTTGGATCCAAAATAAAATCCCGAGGAATAAACGAGAGAGATCCCCATTCTTCACTATCATTTTGAATAAATTTACTTCGATCAACTGTAAGGGAGCTCTGATTAATAAAAATACAATATAACCAAACGATAAAAAACATACAACCGTCCGAATAAAGGTCTTCCCCGTTCTCCCCAAGAATCACAAATTGAAATTGAATTGAAATTTTTGAATAAGTTGATTTTGGTTCTAAATTCAAGAATACACCCAAAAAATCTTTGTATTTTTTCGAACTACCATTTGGCCACAAATCGATGAAAAATCGAAGCTTTTCATCAGTGGGAGAGCAAAAAGTGCTAGACTTGAGACGTCGACATTGAGGTTCTCCGTTTCGATTTTCGATTGGATTTTCATTATCACCATTAATGTTGTCATTATCATTATCAGCGTTGTTAATACCATTAATGTTCACATCTACTACGGGGACAACTATAGCGATAGGTTCAGGATGCGCTTCAGGTTCTAAAAGTTCATCTTCGTCCAATTCTGAATCGGAGGAATCAGAGGAATCAGCGGCATCTTCAATGTCATTTGCTTGTTTGTCGTCGTCTTCATATGGTTTGTCGAAACAGAAATAAGCAAAGTTATCAATCGCCCATCGATGGCTAAACTTGACCGCTTTAGTAATCGTTCGACTGCTAGCTGACTTAGTACTCAGCACATTGGCGTCACCAACAGAATGACATTTGTATGACATTGCACTCTAAAAATAAGAAAATTAGGTTTCGGAAATAATATTAAAATAATCCGCATAAATCATTGATCTTAGATCAAAACAACATTGCACAAAATAACAACTTTGATGTGCAAGAAGGGACACCGCCGAAGTGTTAAAGACAAGTAACCAATTTAAAATTTCGTTGCAATGCACTTTAACAAACATTTTGTCGAATAGAAATTAACGAATTTGGGAATTACTTTTGTGAAGAGTTAAATGCCACTGCGCACGCGCGTGCTTTCTTGATTACTGGGCTTACGTTTGCCAGCCTGGTCCTTAATTTCAGGTGCACTGCTCTAGTTCTGAAAATCTGAATTCATTCATTTGTTCATTTGTACACGCTGCCTTGTTTTATGTTTAATTATTCTCTATTTTGCCTTTTTTTTACACTCGGTGTATTCACCGCTAAGCTACCAAATCATCCGAACATGCGGACTTGAACATCTTGACTACATCTACCACAAACCAGAAGGTTGGTTGCTAAATCAACTGATGGTGTTGCGTGAACGGTGCTTCCAACCTGCTCTTGAACCAAAACTTGCACCATCACTGGACACAAGCCTTCGGGATTTCCAGGATGTTGTGGTTTCTGACTGTAACTTGACTAAGGCTTCACACCCCTCAAGCGACATCTACTCGTTTCCGTCTGCTGATTAGCTTTGACTGATGACAACGAATATGGAGATAAGATCACTTGACTTTTTAATATTTTTTTATTTCATAATTGATCATAATGACATTAAAGAAGAATTTGTATTGCATATTAAAAAATGCTTGTCATTAAGTGAAAGTTCTGTCTCCACAAGGTTAGTAACAGCCAGAATTGGCTTTATAATTAATTATTAATAATTATTTATCACACCTGTTCAGCTGCCTCTCGATGCTTCTCGATGGGGAGAGCAATTGGGTCATTAAAGTTGTCTTTAGAGCCCGTCTCAGTAGTAAAATTAAATCGGTAACTTATTTGCATCAGAGCAAACAACGCAACCAAGATAAACACAAAAATGACCAAAAAGCCACGAATTCCGAGGGAGAAAGATTTCCAGATCGAATGCGAGTCTTTGGTCGACTTGGCGTTGTTGTCGAGAATGCTTCGATCATAACTTCCCTGACTGTAGTCATCGTCATCGAAGTCCGCGTAAAGTGCTCGTTTGGGGCGAGGTGAGTTGTCCACATTGCTTCAAATATACAATGAATTAATAATAGTCAATGTATATCGAGCATCGCACTTACCTATTGTTAATACTAACCGAATGGTCAGAATTGTCGAATCGATCTATTTCAATAGACAAATTTCTGCAAAATAAAATTTGGTCAGTTCAATTCAAACTGCCTTGACATAACAAACTCACCTGAAAGCAAATTCATATACATCATTCACTTGCAGATAGAGATCGTTGGTCATTTGTTCCCGGATTGCTTCCGCTTGAGCAAAAAGTTCACTTTTCTTCAAAATGACTTCTTCATTGGTCGAAGAATGAGAATGGCTTGTAGAAAGCTTTGTCCATACAGGTGAAAGGACCCCTAGGAAGGTAATCAGAGTTACTAAATAAGTCGGAATTGAGTTGATCGATTTGAATTGAGACATGTCATATAAGGTTAAATCACAGATGGAAAGACACATTTTATCACAGTGAACTTGTAACTTTTAAAATAACGTATAATTGATGTTTCTAATGCAATTTCATTGATCGAGATTTAACGGGAAGTCAGACTTGATTGAATTCGAAAATAGACTGTGTACTGTAAATAAAAACTCAGTAATATGCGCTCAAATGCCGCTTTTCTTGTGTTGTTTGAAAATTGTTATTAATGAACTTGCCTTTCTCTGATCCATTGTGTTCATTTTTGACAAAGCCCTCTTCAACCAATTTCCACCAAAGTCAAATAATTAAAAAGTCACTGCAAATGAGCAAAGAAATTAAGAAAGGCGATACGAAGAATAATCGCAAAGGCAGTTCAAAGTCAAGAAGAAACCGTTCAACAATTTCGAATAGCAAAATGAGCAAATCAAGTCGAGTCAAATCAAAGACTGGTCGTAGTGTGACTACTGCGAAGGATAAAAGTGGCAAGAGTAAAGCAAGGAAAGACAAAACACGTAGAAGAGACTCCAAGAAATCGAAAGTTCCATCGGTGATCTTGACTGTTGACCCTGAGATAATTTCCAAAAACCAAGAACAAGTGGACAAGATTGTGGCATTGATGGATGCGGTCCGAGCCGACTATATCACTCGAGACACAAAGGACGATCTCGACAAAGTGCAAACCTTGATCAAGAACATCATTTATCGCGAAGCTGGTGAGAGAAGACGCATTCGCCCTGTCTACTTCACAAGACATCAATCCGCGGTAATTAAAAAGGTGGTCAGACTGTCCGAAGATGGTGCCATCGAAGAGGAAGATATCGTGTCAGTTAACGAGAGCGGTATCATTGGCTCCAAGCTTACATATCCGTTTGAGAAAGTGGTTCTGGTGCCCACCAAAGCCTCAGTTTTAAAAAAGTATTAATCAGCGTGTTCCATATTGTCAATTTGTTGACTTTTAAGAAAACGCGCTATATTATTGTTAATACGAGCCCTACAAATAAATCTATCTGTGCCATTCAGTACTAGTTCAACTTTAATTTATTTATTTATTAATGTTCAATTATTCTTAAAATTCGAGTAGTTGAAACAAATTTTTTATTAGCAACAACATTCAGTACTAGTTTTTAATTCTTTTCTAACTTTGATCGTTC
Source organism: Rhizoglyphus robini (assembly GCA_023373905.1). Classification (NCBI taxonomy): domain Eukaryota; kingdom Metazoa; phylum Arthropoda; class Arachnida; order Sarcoptiformes; family Acaridae; genus Rhizoglyphus; species Rhizoglyphus robini. Next base: position 1,254,425 of record JAKIJQ010000001.1, on the reverse strand, counting down.
TTGGTTGTCAAACACAGAAGGTCTTGCATTTGGTAAGTTGAAACCACTTGTGGAATGAATGCATGTCACTTGTTCACTTTTGTCGATACTTGTTTCACCATCGTTTGTTTTGCTTTCACTAAAGTCCGAAGATGTGGCGGAGATTCAGCTTCGGTGGATTGGTCTTGTTCTTTGATGTCATTCTCGCTGTCGTCATCTTGTTGTCATTGATATTATTGGCAAACTTAGGGTCAGCTCAGTTCTGGGCCCCCACCTAATTTTGCTGTTGTCTTGAAATATCAAAGTCTAAAAGAATAGAATAATAAAATCGTAATGACGATTTAATGACAATTATCTTTAAAGGCATTCGAATTTCACACAACCAGATGGCAGCTGTGCATCAGTGAACATTGATTGAACATTTATTAAATACTCGAGGCTCGAGCAATGGCGCTCGACTATAGTCCTATAGAACTGTCAAATTAGGACATCAAATCCCGTGATTAGAGATGGCGCCACCATCGCAAAGTCACATTCGAATTTAAAATGCTTACTGCTGTATTCGTATAAGTTATATAACTAATAACTAATAAGCCAAACTAATTAGGCTAAATTTCTAATATTCGAATGCAATTGAAACTGAAGTTTAAACACTATGCAAGTTTTGGTTGTAGTTGTAGCTTCAATACTGAACGTTCCTACTTGTTTATGGCTATCGTCATTATTGTACAAAGACTCAATCAAGTGTGCATTCTTTCTTGAGTTGATTTGAATATCGATTGGATGGCGAGTAACAAAGATCGTCCTACAGAAGGCAAATCAACCGAAACCAATTCATCACAAGATGACTCATCTGGTGAAGTCAATAAAAAAGTTTCACCTAGTAGCACTGGTCAAACACGCAAAACTCCCCGAGTGGTCTCAACCAAGCAAACAGGTGGTAATGAACGATCACCTTCAACTCATCCTACCACAAGCAAAGCAAACATCAATGACAAGGGTGCCGCCATTATTGATCAAGGTAAAGCTTCAAAAGTGGTCGCAAACATTCAAAAAAACATTAAAAGCTCTCTGGAACAGTTTTCAACTCATTTCATGAAATCAAGCGTCAACAACGATCTTACAGAAGGAAAGGTCACCGAAACTAATTCATCACATGAGGATCAAGATGGCTCGGATGGTAAGGTCGATAAGAATGTGTCACCAAGTACTGTTCAATCCAAAAATAAAACAGATAAAAGCTTTTTGCCTAACAAGAAAGGGAAAGGACAGAAAGAAAAACTTGAAGCAAACAAAGACACGAGTACTAGACTTATTGCCCCGCCGGATTACAAGAACCACTTCCACGAGGATATACCAGTGGACCAAAAGAAGAAAAGAAAGAAGAAGGGTCGATTTGCAGTTCCTTCTGATGCGCCGCCATTGTTGGGGAAAAATATCAAGAAACAACACAGATTGTACAAGTTACGCCGTCAAGATCGTCGACGAGGGGGCAAGAGAAGAAAAAAAGGAAGAAAGGGCTCAACAAGTGAATCGACGTCAACTCAAACTTGTTGGTGTCAATGTTGTCTGATGTAATACTTTTATGTTTAGTTACATACTTGACAATAAAATGTATTCAAAACAAGCAAATCTGCTTTTCAATTCATATAGCCTAATTTATATATCAATAATAAAAATTACAAATAAAATTCCTTAATATGATCATAAATGATCATAATATATTGGAAATAACTTTCACCCCTAACTTACCATTTTCATTGTATATCATTGATATAAAATCAAACAATAATTTTTCCATAAGTCATTCTCAAATAAAATGTTAATGAATTGTCAAATTTAAATGACAAAAACATAATAAATTTAATATGTCAATTATAAAAAATAAACCAATTATTTCGTAGAAATGTACTGTATATTGGTAATGTATGATAGTTGAAGATTGATTGTCATTGAATTACTAAATAAAAATGAAACATTGCAAGTAAATCATCTAAAGAAATTTTTCAATCAATTCTTCAAACCGTTCCTGAATCTTCTTCACACGTCGAATCAATTCACGCGTCTGTTTAGTATCGGTAAAACGACCTCGGCCATTGTAAATTTCAAAAGGACGTATCATTTTGTAAAAAAGTTGATCGAATATAAATTGGTTATTCTTTCCAAAGCGCAACTCCAAAGTAGTCAAAACTTTTTCTGAATAGTTCCAAGCCTTGTCGAAATCGCGACCAAAATTAACAGACACATCAGCGGCATATTCCTGTGAGTATAATCGCAATTTTTCGTATAAATAAGCCAAACGAAGTGAACCACGATAAAAAAGTGGAACCATTTTCTGGTTGACCAATTCTTCGAGCTTGACTATCATTTCAAGAGGGCTGCGTCGCGAATTGAATTTGCTCATTTCAAAGCCATTTTGAAGGTAATCGATGATTTTAGAGGCCTGACCGTCAAACAATCGCAATTTGGCATAGACCGACTTAATTTCACCGATTGTCACTTGTCGATTACAATCGACACATTTAAACGGATTGGCAGTACTAGCACCTCTGCTCACTAGTCCACCACAGTTACCACATCCAAGTTGAAAGTTGATTGCATCTTCTGCATCTGGATCATCTCTGCGTAGTTGTTGACAATATCCGCATTGGCACTTGATTCTCTTTTCTTCACGAGCCATTTTTTGTTCGTTCATGCGCTTCAGAATATGAGCCCCCTGATTACAGCCATAATGAGGAAGGAATGTCGCGCATACTTTTGAACCAGCAGGAATAGAACGAATAGCCTTAAGTTGAACTGCAATGTTTTCATTACAGCCAAGTGCATCCACAGGAACAATGTATATGTTTGGGTCACAAGATCGAGTGACAAGTCCAATAAGAGGATCAACTGATGGGAGATAGTCCAACTCGTACTCTTTTTGAATCTGTTTTTTGTCAACAATAAATTTTGATCTTGCAAATATAGTTTCGTTTACACGAAACTGAATTAAATGGCGAAGAACAATTTCGGCGGCAAATAATTCTTCCTCTTTGTTTGAATCCTAAATAAAAAATATTAAAAATTTTAAGAATTAAAAATTAAACAAACTTTTAAAAATTCTCCACCAATCTTTGCCAAATTAACAGCGAGACAAGCCGTGATAGAAAGTTTGATAAGAACTTCAACGCCCAAGGTAGAAGGGTCTGATTTCATAGCATAAACATGTTCATAATCAGCAAGATCGGTAAACTCAATTGAAGTTTTGCTGTTGAATTTCTGAGATACCTTGCGAATCGAATCGAGCCCACCGGCAGTGAAAAGTGTGCGTAGTGCAAGATGTGCGCCAGTAAAATTGTACAAAGTGGGCAGTATGGAGCACTCGAATCGATGATAAGTGTTCCATGCTTCAGTACGACAATTCTCAGAACAGTACAGAACACGAGTGCACTGTAGACAAGAAACTGAACGGATCCATTTGGAGGGAACGTCTGGTGGAGAAAAATGTTCTTGGAGGAGAATTTGCTTGTCTGTCAGTCGACTCAAGCAGTGGTTGCAATAACGTTGATTCTGGTCTTGATCCTTGTTAAAGATTGCGGCGTAAGGCTTCGTTATGGCAAGGGTTGTGCCATATGGAAGATCTTCTGTGGTAACTAAATGATAGCCTAAAAAATATAAGATCAAAAGCAATTAAAATAATTTTATTTCGAAATATACATACCATTTTCAGAATCATAACGAATAATAACTTTAGTGCTTAGAGATGCGAGTTTTGGTTGGGCTTCAAATTTACCCGCATCGGTAAGATATTTCACAGCTGAAGCATAATCTGGCAAAGGAATATCGTCTGGGTGCACTCTAGATTGATTGACTACCTTGTTAGTTTTTGGCTTAACATAAGCTTTCATATCTTTGCAGATGTCTTGATAAGCCTCAGTCCATTCAGCAAGAATATCACGTTCTTTCAAGTCAAGAGGTTTATTCTTTTCAAGGACTTCTTTAGCTTCTTCAAAACGATTAAGTTGTTTAAGACAATCAGCCTTTCGAATCAACAATTTCAATGGATGCTTGTAGCGAGCATAACCGTGGAAAATGGCAGCTTCGATGTCTTTGATAGCATCTTCATATTGGCCAAGATAATTGTAAACAGCGGAACGATTTCCGTACGCAAATGGCAACTCTTTCAAAAGGTTCTGGTCATTACCCGAGGCTGGTGCAGTACGAATAGCATCAGAGTACAAGGCAGCTGAAACAGTGAACCGTTTATCACCAAAAGCACGATTTCCATTGTTTCGGAAATCGACAGCTTGTGAGTAATTTTTTGCATTTTCACAGCCGCTAGTTATGCATTCGTCGGAAAGTTTGTGTATAAATGCTGACAATTGCTCAATAAATCTACAAATAGGTTCCTGGTTGAGAACGAATTGAATACGGTCCGAATTGTTGGTAAGTTTCGTAAATGATTCTCGGAAAGTGGCAGATTTGATCAGTTTTTCCACAAGATCAGGTAACACATTTCTTCCAGATATTTTGTACTGCAAACGTTCTTTTTTAGTTAGATTTAGATGAGACATCAACACAGTCAAGTCCTCCATGATGAAGTAAAGAAAGTCTAAATAGATAGTTTATGTCAAAAACAAATTACATATAAAATATTACTGACCGGTCAAGAAAAGATTCAAAAGTTAACCCAAAAGTGGGCAAATTGTAATAATTTTGAAAGATGAAACAGAAAAACTGTAGATTGAACAGATCTTCAGATACGTTGAGATTCGAGATTTGAGTTCAAATGTGTGTGCAGCAGCAAAAAATAGACAAAGAACCTTCAAATTGAAGTTCAAAGCACAAGTGTAATAACACTTGCAAACGCACAACCGACGTTATAAATGCATGCATGCAGGTCAGTCGCAATGTGCTTTTGCAGTTGGTCTCCGAAGGAGGGACTTAATTCCCCTGATCCCACACAAACTTATTCGACACTTCAAAGCATTAAGTAGGGAGCGCCACTCTCGTTTGATGGCAAGGTCATTTCAATCTTTCCTCGAGGGTTAACTTGCAACTTGTACATGAAGAAATGACATGTTGAGACCCCGCGAATGGCAATCTCCATTACAATTGCTAAGCAAGTAGTAATAATATCTAAAATAATATCTCGCAACATTTAAAATAGTGCTTTGAAAACAATTGTTAACTCACGTGATTGCACTGTAAAGTGTTAGCCGTAATTTACTAGGGCACCCTTAAAGTGCATTCGATTGGTGTACTAAATGTAGATATTGATTACTTTGAATGATTCGAGACTATTTAAGATTTAAGCTTTTTAACTTTCAATGGCACATTGGTCATATCAACGTAAAAAACATAACCAGATTTTATATTTTATTGGCACTCGGCCTAGAATGACAAATCGCTAAAATTGATACAATGTCAATGGTTCCTTCCAAACTTGCCTCATTGGGGCTTGTTTTGCTTCGAATTTTCGCCTTCAATTTGCTGGGTTAAGTCAGCGGTAACTGGTTCCGCTTGATCTGCCTGTTCTTCGGGTGCAGCTGACTCTGCCGCTTGTGACTCGTACTGTGCTTCTTCAGGAGGCACTTGTTCAGTAACGACACCACCTTCATTGCCGGTAGCCTGATCTACACCTGGGTCAGCTTCTGCTTGAGATGCACCGTTTTGTGAACCAGCTGTCTTTGATGCTCCAGCTTGTGATCCTTGCGATCCAGCTGCTTGAGAACCAGTAGCTTGTGAACCTTGGGCCTGTGAGCCAGCTTGAGAAGCTGCAGCTTGTGAACCTTGGGCCTGTGAGCCAGCTTGAGAAGCAGCAGCTTGGGAACCTTGGGCCTGTGAGCCAGCTTGAGAACCAGCTGCCTGTGATCCTGTTAAATTTGATTCTACTTTTGTGCCAGCTTGGGATCCAGATGCTGCTTGTGAACCTTGTGAATTTGTTTTTGAGCCACTTTTGGCATTGGATCCTGCAGGTGTCGCGGATTGTTCCGATCCAGAAGCTTTGGATTGGCTTTTTTGCGAAGATTTTTTCGATGAGCTCTTCGGAGCCGATGAACCAGAAGCCGAACCTTTGGAGGAATTCTTAGCGCTAGAACACGTCGATGCGCCTTTTGAAGCCGATGGACACGAGGCTGGACCCTTGGAGGAATTCTTGGCGCTAGAACACGTCGATGCGCCTTTTGAAGCCGATGGACACGAAGCTGGACCCTTGGAGGAATTCTTGGCGCTAGAACAGTTCGACGTGCCTTTTGAAGCCGATGGACACGAGGCTGGACCCTTTGAGGAATTCTTGGCGCTAGAACACGTCGACGTGCCTTTTGAAGCCGATGGGCACGAAGCTGGACCCTTGGAGGAATTCTTGCCGCTAGAACAGGTCGACGTGCTTTTCGAAGCCGATGGACACGAAGCTGGGCCCTTGGAGGAGGCTTTGGTTTTCGTTGAGCTATTAGTCTTGCTTTTAGATCCTGAAGAAAGCGTTGTGGCATTGGTCTTTGATGCAGCAGCGCTTTTTGAATTAGATCCACTAGCTTTTTTTGACTTTGACTTAGGCCCCTTAGAAGAGACAAATGTGTTTGCTTTTGATACATGCAACGAGGCGTCAAAGGCCGCTTTTGAGTCCAACTTTGGATCCTTTTTACTTTTAGCCGCTAACTGGGAAATCTTGTCTGAGGGTGCTTTGAAGTATGGCAATTTGAGAAATTCACTTGGTGACACTCGACTTTCCGGATTGATGCTGAAGGTCTTGTTAACAGCGCTCCGCATGAGTGTATTGGTCTGATGCGTGGCGACGAAATGACGCCATTGTGCGGAAAACTTTGCTTGAGACTTTGGGTTGAACGGATAACGACGAGTTTGCATGGCCACCATGATCACGCCTACTGACCACATATCCACTCGAGATGGATCATGGGTAACCTGGAAGCACTCGGGAGGAAGGTGCAAATTCTTGCGAGATCTTCGCTCTTTGCGCTGGAGGAGCGCCTTTTTCTTTTCTGGCTCCCAGAAAGGGACAGCCTTGCTCCAACCGACAATCTTAACCTGATCCGATTTGTCAAAAAGAATATGCTGCAATTTAAGAAATCGGTGTGCCACTCCAACATCGTGCATTTTGGTCACTCCGCTCACAAGTTGAATGGTCCAATTGCGAGCAATGTCCGCATCGATTGGGTCGTTGTCGAAGATGCGCAGAAATAGAGATTTGCCGGCCACCTCCTCCATGAAGATGTAAATCGAGTTGTCAACCTTGAAGATCTCAAACACCTGAGTGAAGCAAGCACATTTTGGCTTTCCATCATCAGCTCCACCCATGTATCGTTCGATTTTAAGACTATGCTGTAACATGTTGGCTTTGTATCTTGGAGTACAGGTGTTCATGTTGATCTGCTTGACCACAATTCGTTTGGATCCTTTAGTGCCCGTGAAAAACTTGTAACACTCGTCTTCGACAATCAATCCTCCAATCACAAAGCCGGCAGTTTCAATATCTTTCATGGTTGCATTCTTGGGGCCATTCAGCTTGCTGATAGATCTCATCTCTTTTTGGTTACTTGGTAAGGCAGGAAGACATGTTGCGCAGGAGGAGCCAAGAATTGAGCCAGTTAAAGCACTCTTTCCGGTCGAGGAACATTTCACTGCACTCGAATTATTGGCACAACTTGTGCGGAAGCATGGCTTGGCAGATGAACACGAAGGCCCACACTTCGAACTTTGTACCGTACTGGATTTTGATCCACTTTTGCTTGCCGGCTTGCTTTTGGACTTACTCGAGGCAGGAGCGGCAGAGGCGCTTTTTGATGCACTTTTTGACTTGTCACTGTTAGCGGACTTTTTGGATGAAGACATACTTTTTGGCTTACTCGAGGCAGAGGCGCTTTTCGGCTTGCTTGAAGCACTCTTGGTTGTTGTCCCTGATTCAGCTGCGCTCCCAGCAGACGTCGTTGTTGTACCAACAGTAGAACCTGACAAAGTGGTTGCTTTTGATCCGCTTGAGCCACCAGAAGTTGCTTGGGATCTAGAACCAGAAGCTGCCGCTGAACTTGTCTTCCCTGAGCCAACAGAGCCAGAGGAAGCTGAACCAGACGCAGCTGAACCAGACGCAGCTGAACCAGACGTAGCTGAACCAGATGCTGCAGAACCAGACGCTGCAGAACCAGACGCTGCAGTTGAACTTGTCTTCCCCGAGGCATTTGCGCTCCCAGCAGACGTCATTGTTGCACCAACAACAGTAGAACCCGACAAAGTGGTTGTTTTTGATCCGCTTGAGCCACCAGAACCTGCTTGGGATCTAGAACCAGAAGCTGCCGCTGAACTTGTCTTCCCTGAGGCAGCAGAGCCAGAGGAAGCTGAACCCGAGGCAGCTGAACCGGATGATGCAGAACCAGACGCTGCAGCTGAACTTGTCTTCCCCGAGGCAGCCGAGCTAGAGGAAGCTGAACCAGACGTAGCTGAACCCGAGGCAGCTGAACCGGATGATGCAGAACCAGACGCTGCAGCTGAACTTGTCTTCCCCGAGGCAGCCGAGCCAGAGGAAGCTGAACCAGACGTAGCTGAACCAGACGTAGCTGAACCCGAGGCAGCTGAACCAGATTTAGAGTTAGCCGCCGAAGCAGAGCCTGAACCAGTGGCTTTACTACTGCTCATGTTCTCGTTGGAAGATTGACTTGGGCCAAATGGAGATATGAACTTCGATAGAAAAGAAAGTGAGCAATAGCAATAAGAGAACAACTTTCACTGCCAAAACCGTCTTCTTAAATGTGATTCACAAAGCAGTTATCGAATTTTTATTTTAGGTTTTATGGCTATGGCAATTATAGATAATTGGGTTCAATAGTTAATAGGGAAATTCAATGCATTTATTTAGTTTTAAAATTTGTCTAAAATCCGTCAGATAATTTTCGCAGATAATCAATTGCTTCAAAAGCAACTGCTCGTTTTGAGTCAATTTCTTGTGGTTCAGTTTTAGTAAACGAACAAAGATTAACAAATTGAATTGTTGTCGTATATAGAGATTCCTGGTTGAACACGCTTACTGTAGTCTTCATAATAATCGAGTGAAAGTTATCAGTCAGATTTTTAATTATTTCTAATGGACATTTTGATTCTGAAAAAGCTAGAAATATTAAGAAAAATTAATACACCATTCATAAAAAGCAAAACATACTTGATTTAAAGTCACAAACAAGTTCAGTGAAATTTTTGAGTAAATCGATCAATTTAAATAGTGCTTCACTATAAGAATCATGTTTCGTGTCTGCATCAGCTCTCAATTCGAAAATATCTTTGACTATCACTTTAGTGACATACCACGAAGGATTCTTGAGCACGTCAATATGAACTGTGATCAAACGCCCATTCAAATCGTTTATCTCATCCAAAATATCCTGAGAAGACTTATCCGGATCATAAACTATATAGGAAATAAATCAATTATTATTTTTAAAATAAAAACAAAAAATATGATATTACCAGAATCGAAATCGTTTATAAGTCTGATTAGTTTGTCGATAGGTTGATAGGTTGTAGATGATTCAAAGTAATTAGATGACACAGGGGACAAAGATGAACCTTTATGGCTGAATGATTGCTGTTCTTGGTTGAGAGAAGTCTCATTCTGGTTAATTTTATCTTTCTTGATTAAAGCCAGTTCTTTGTTGACTGTAGTGCAATCCGGGTGACTTGATTTAATGCCATCAACTAAAATCTGGGTTGGCAATTGAATTTGGCTACTAAGTATGATCAGTTGTGACCATTTGCCCAGTAATTCTACTGCTAATTTGAATGCAGCATTCTTTGAATCCTCAGCACTGAACTTATTAGAGGCACTAACAGAAGACATATTAACGAATGTAACTTTTGTGCAATAAACTGAACCATGGAGGTGATCTAATTTTATTTTGATAATTTTCTTATGTCGCTCTAGAAGAACATTCATTATTTCGGATGGCGATTTAGTGGAAATATTCTCTACATTCAACATAAAAATAATATACAAATTAAAAAACAACGTTGTTTACTTAAAAACATACCTTTCTTGAATAAATAAATCAATTGACTAATGGAATATAAACAATTAAATGCGTCAGTCGAAACAATTTCTTTTGATTCGTCCAATTCAGCAGACTCTCCGCTAAATAAAGCAAAATTAACTATTTCAACAGAAGAGAGATAGACATTTTTGGATTCTACATATTTGAACGAAAATTTTAAAATATCCCTATTCATATTCATATCTTTAATTACTTCCGATGGCGATTTGTTCGGAGAAAAAACTATGACAATAATAATAATTATATAAGTGTTAAATAAAATAAAATAAAAAAATTTAAAATTGATTGTCACCTGAATTAAACAAGTTGACAATCGAGATTCGATCAAAATCCTGTTTAGGTAACTTAGATGGGTCACATAAAAGTGCTGTGCTTGCAAGTTTCTTAACATTTTTCTTAAATTTGGGCTCAATAGTACGAGTTTCATGGATAACAATCTTCTTGGCTTGCTTTGCTTTGTTCTGATTGCAAATGAGCTTTGTGGAAACATTAGGCAAATTGTTTATGTTAATCTTTTCAGAAAGATCTTTGAGAAAATCTACAGCTTTAGTATATGCAGAAATACGCGAGTCCTTCAAACTAGGTTGATTATGGAAAAGGCCAAGATGAACAAGTCTAACTGTAATCTTTTCACCAGATTCAAGCAATTTAACTAGTTTTCCATGATCAAGCTTTAGTTGTTTGATAATTTCAATTGGAGGTTTGGAAAAAGAATAGACTGTAATACGAAAATTACAAATTAAAATAAGCGCAAATGTATAAGAAAACATATACTTGATTTGAACGAAGAAATCAAATTGCCCAATTCCTTCAAACGATAAAACAACATTTCCAACGCCTTATTTCGCGAGTCGGGTTCGCCAGTTGAATCACAGGAAACAGTAATATTGAAATATACAACTGTGCTGAAATATTTGTTAATTTTGGCATTAAACTTCGATTTCAATTTAAACGGTTCAATTCGAGACAAATCATTAATAACTTCAAGAGGAGATTTAGCTGAATTATCTAAAACAAGCATATAAAATAAAACAAAACAAAAATAAACAAAAATAAAATATACGGAAATACCTGAATTAATTTGCTCAATAATTTTAGCAAATTTATCAAATAATATAGCGTCTAAAAACATTGACTGCTGTGGCTGAATGTGGATTTTCTCGAAACATCTCTTTGAAATATTAGTGTTTGTAATTATTTGATCAACTTGCTTATCTTGAACATCGAATTCACCATTCGATGAAGACGAATAGTCTGATATTTCAAGCGTTGAGTTGATGGATTCCTTAGTGGAGATTAATTCGGTGTTACCGTTGAGACTTTCTAGGAAATCTCCCAAGTCATTGTCATTTTCATTTTCATTAATTTGATTAATTACTTCTAGAGTTTTATTTGGCAACATTCCAAGGATCATTTTCTCCAAATAAAACAATTTCAATTCCTTGCAGACTTCTTTGATAGCATCAATATTACTTTTGTCGGATTGTCCAAAAAACGTGCAAAATTTCGGAATATTAATCGAAGCATGGTAGATTGGTTCAAAACTAGTAGTGTCAACGGTGCTATGGCACTCGCATTTGATAGTAAATCCTCGGCCTTTTAAATCAGTTAACAAAGAATTCAATTCGTCGTCACTTGATTGAGCTACAAAAAATTACAACTTATTACAGACACATCAACTGTATGCACTTACTAGACTCCCAGTCTTCAGAATAATCGTTAAAATTCAATACAGAATTGGAACAGGCCAATTGTTCAAGAGCAGACTCATCCACATACGAATCTTCAGTTTGCAGGATCAATGATACCCATTTTTCAAGTAATATGTCAAGATTTTTTTCATTTTCTCTGTCCAAATTGGCAAGAGACTTCAAAAAATCATAAACCAAAAGAGCAACTTTATCTGTAGCTTTTTGCATACATCTATCCCTTGCAAAAAAAGAACGATTCAACATGGTGACATTCGCCAAATAAAGCACCATTTGGTTATTACAGCCTCGTTGTGAAATGGTTTCAAGCTTGATAGTTTCTTTCTCATAATGACAAAGCATTCGGAGTATATCCAAGGGAGACTTGCGTATTTGAACCCTATCAACTTTAAAAAAGACTAAATTAAATAAACATAATTATATTTTAGTAACCAAACTTACCTAAACGAAACAAAGAGATTATTCTTTCCATTTTATCTTAAGCAAAAAACATTTGAACACTCAAATAACTCAAGACTCACCGTCGGTGTCTCAAGTCAAGAAGCACGTGAATGGCAACGGAAAATTATTCCGTTTTGACAAATTTGCAATTGGTGTGGATATAGCGGAGCACTATCAACCACTTTGTTTTACTCTGAATGGAGTGCATCAAATTGATGATCAATGCTGAATGTCAACATCGCCTGCTTATGAAAATTACAAGAGAAATCATTCTCACCGTGGGAGTCCCACGACCAGATTGAAATATATTCAGATCAACACAATCAACAGTTACACCCGAAGCCATGCCTGACACACTTCTGACACTACCTGACTTCTACTACAACTAAATGGCCGCGCTAGAAGTTGGGAGTCCTTGGGAACTTTCTCGGACGGATTTATATAAATCACATTTGCAACCTAAATTTTGCATCAATATTTACTATTTACTCCTATTCATGTTTTCTCGTATTATTCTAGAAGAGTATTCCATTTGTATCATGTTAATTACCTCCGTCAATCAGTATTCAACCTTCAGGCTCGATTCCTACCAAACACTCGTCGTTCAAACGAAGTCTAGTCGGAACGTAACGCTAATCTGTTTGGTCATTTGATACCCTCCATCCAAAAAGCCATCCGCATGAGATGAAGTGTCTTTATTACAACCGTACCCAGTGCGAGAAACACAAGACTGGATGTGGCGATACGTTCCAGTTGTGTAACATTGTTATAAATATTACTTACACTTTGGATTGCAGTGACCACACTTCTCTGTTATGCCTTGTGGTTCAATACTACGCAGTATACCAGAACAGGTCTTGAAATTGAACGACAGCAAGGTCGAGTCTAATCGGTGCAATCAGACAGTTCTCCTATAGGACTCTCCGACAGGAAAACAGTTCTGCTGGTGTATCGGAAAAATGTGCAACCGAGAAATGAAGTACGTGCCATGGCCACCTACTTCCAATGCCTCCGTACACACTGAAAAATTAAACAATTTAAAATATTCAAACGTATTTTATTTTATTTTATTTCTCGTTGCGTCATTTTCATCATTTGCGCATTCAGCGCGATTTTCTTTGTTTTACGCAAATTTTTCCACAAGCCTAAATCAGCAGACGTTCCCACCTGTGAACCACTTCAAGATGGATGTAACCAGAGATATGTCGGCTTGCACTCAATCAAGCTGAATGCAATTCGAGCTCAAGGTAAATTTGGATCTGTTTGGAAAGCCATCGATGACCGCCAAAACCTGGCTGGATTTGTGAAGGTGTTCAACCTGCAGAATCGAAATTCTTGGCAGCTCGAGAAGGACTTCTACAATTTGCCCCAGATTAAGCACAACAACATTTTTAGCTATCTCGGCTAAGAACGCCGATGAAAAGGAATCGATGCGAAATACTGGCTCATCACGGAGTACCACCGGAATAGATCGCCCTTTGACTACTTCAAGATTCATACAATCGACTTGAAGCAACGCTCACTATCGTTCAGAGAATTTGCCGAGGCCTCAATTATCTTCACGAAGAACTTCTAACTTCTTCCACCCAAGGGTCGAAACCTTCCATTGTTTATCGTAACTTAAAATCGAAGAATATTCTACTCAATGCCAACTTAGAAGCATGTATTGCAAACTTTGGATCGGCTATGGTGTTCCGTTCCAACAAAGCCATTGTAGACAATCACAAACAAACGCACGCCAGAATTGCTTGAATTTTCTATCAAATTCAATCATGACTCCTTTCTGCGAATCAACATTTATGCCCGTGGTCTTGTTATCTGGGAATTAATGTCGTGCTGCTGCTATGATTGCATCACTTGTAACGTGTACCGATTACCGTTCGAAGAGGAAGTGGGCAAATACCCGAGTCTAGGGAACATGCGAATAGTGGTCCGTTCGAAAAATATACGACCAAAAATGGTAGATTCAAGAATAAGACAATGACCATCATAAGCTAATACTGTCCAGGACTGCTGGGATTTTGACGCAAAAGCCCGAATCTCTTCTTTGACCATTTGTGAGCGAATCAAACCACTAAATTGTCTCTAATAGGCTGCCTAATCCTGGAAACAACCGAATCCCTTTAAGTCTCCGTTAAACATTTAGAATGATATCGAAAGCGCATTTTAAAGAAATAATAAATAATCTATTTATATAATAATCAGTTTGTATATTTATTTTGTTCAAAAATAATTATCCTATATTTTTGATTGGCAGCAACTCGTGAGTTATATCAATAATCATATTCAATTCAACAGTACAATGTTCAACTGAGTACATGCCAAACGAGAAATGATGAAAATGGACAAAATAATAAAGAATAAATAGGTTAGTTGCTAAGATTCATTCTACAATATACTTATGGCCGACAAAAGAATGCATTCGCTTGAGAAATTCAAGCCATGACGGGTTCGTTGGTACCATACAAAGAAGTTGATCGTAAATGATTCAAAGGCTCATTGGCGTCTGCTTCATTCTGATTTTGGTTGGTGCTCGGCTTAGCTAATAATGAAACTGCTGATTTGCAGAATGAGACATAAGTGATAGCTTGTCGAATGTATTCAATGTGCTCCTTCATTGCAATCGGCTCTCGGCGGGTGAAATGTTGAATGATCGCATTGAAATCATGTTGCACAAGTTTTCTGCCCATTGTGAGCATCCTCTCAATGATGTTCAGGTTAATTTGATTAAAATATGAATCACTTTCCCATGAACCCCCACTGCAAAATGATCCCATTCGGTCCTCGGACAAATTGCTAATTAACTCAAGTCTGGTTTTAATTTCATCGGGAATGTCAAACGTAAACTGGTGATTGAGTAAAACCGGTAGAGTCTTGTGCTTTGGATTTTTGCGAAGTTCAATTAAAAACCTAACACATCCGTTGCAAAGAATTTCCAGTGGAGAAAAAAGAACTTTAGTGGCGAGTTGAAGTTTGTCAAACTTGTTTGTGTACAACTGGAGCTGTTCGAGGAATTTTTGAAGAAAACTGTTAATGTAGTAAATTGATTGAGTGTAGTTGTTCCAGTCGACGATCGTGCCAGTGTTGAGTCTACTAGTGCTGGGTAAGTGACGAATGATAGTTTGGGGAGTAAGTTGTTTCTCCAGACTAGATAGAATATCTGCTTTGTTTGGAGAGAATGCTGTCCGTGTGGGTTGAGATTGTGCACCAATAGATTGGTCGACAATTTCTTTCTTGATGACAGTTACTTTTGGTGGCTTTGGTTTTCTTGGAGCTCTTGGCTTTGTGACCTTTGTTGATTTCGGTTTGACAACTGCTGGAATTGAAGAAACATTTGCCGTGCCTACTGAAGCGGACGGCGTTTGACAAGGTTTAGAGTTTGTCACCGAAGATTGGGGCAAATAAGAATTTTGCTGGGCTTGAAGTAACTCTAAGTTTAAATTATTTATCTGGAAGTGATTTGATGGCTCATATATTGGTTTAGTATCGATAGGAAAGGTGTCCAGGGTTTCTGTCACTTGTAAATTCATTTCTTCCTCTTTTACGGGCACAGGGGCATCCAATAGTTGTATACATGCATCAAATTGAGCTTGTTCATAACAATCAAGTACTTCGACCTGTAAGTCGTTTTTCTTTTCTCTTCCAATGATCAAAGGAGGAAAATCTGATGATCGATTGACTCGTGAGGTTGATTTTCCAGTTGCTGTTGAATTCGCAGCTTGGGCCACCTTCAAGATGGTATCATTCAGTGGTTCAATCATTTGCTTGTGACCACTTGAACGAATGACATGTTCATCGAAATGCACTGACGGTCTAATCGAAGGAGGAAACTGCTCCCGTTTATCCAAAAATAATTTTACACCATTGTAAAATATAGACATCATAGAAAGAAATTTTAAATTGTGTTTGTATTCACCTTCCACTGCTTCAGGTGTCAATTCCGGGTCTTTAAAGAACGGCTCAAAATGTTTCACTTTGAATGGATCGAGATTCTTTTTCTCACGTTCCATTTCACGTTTCAATCTAGCAAGCGTTTCGTTAGTGAGGCGACCTTCGGTTAGACGATATGAAAAGGAAGCTAAGGCACGAGAAAAAAATTCGTTATTAAACGCAGACGATGTTGGAACGATGACACCATTTGCCATTGAAAGTTGATCACATTTGGGCAACATCTTTGTCAACTTATACTGATAGAACGATGGAAGTTTGTTGAAATTATCTCGATTGATGATCGTCGACAGATTAATACTGGTGAGAATCGATTCAGGCGAGTTGAGATCAATCCTTTTGCTGTTTTTCATCTCAGCAAGTTGCATCGATTTAGTCATTTTTCCTTTAGCTTTTGTTCTTTTGGTTCGAACATTTTCAGCAACCTTATTGACATGCTGATTCAAAGAATCGATCAGAAATCGCCCGAATTTTGGATCTTGATTTGCCCGACGGATCAATTTGGTCTGTCCCTCGATAGTGCCTAAAGTTTGCTTGAAATAATCCTTGTTCGATTTGATCATTGATTCTTTTCCTGTTTTGGGAATTACCACCGGGGGAGGAGCTTTCACCCGATTCGAGGGTCTGGTGATGCGTTTGTTGGAAGAGGGTGATGGTACTGGTGTGGTAGGAGGCGAATATATTTTTCGTGCATTCTTAACTGCCCGTGTTGGACGTGTACTTTTGGTAACTGGAAGTGATGGCAGTGCACGTTTTTTTGCAGCACTAGTTGATGAAGATGAAGAATCTTCGGGTTCGGTTTTGGCAGCAGCTGCAGCCGCAGCAGCAGCTCTCTCAGCTATTCTTTTGCTACCAGTAGTGATAGTCAACCCAGTATTGCCATTGCTGGTGGTAGGCTTAGTTTTGCTATCCATTCTGTTCAATTCTAACTCAAAGTTTCAAAATATTACGAAGCAAACAAGACGATCTAAAGTGGCAATATAAAACAATATATTTTAAATTTTAGAAAAATAAAAACTCAACACAATTATATCACCTCGTCACAATCGAAAAAAGCTGAAAGTTCTTCAGCAATTCAGAAACTTGTCACAATAAAAAATCAAAATTTAAAGCTATGAAGCGTGTAAGTTTAAGACAATAGGGATGTGGAACATCACCAATAAAAGATCGTATTTAAGAAATAAGTGTGATTATATAATAAAACACACATGTCGTTATCTTGAGAAATGTCTTCAGATGATCTGGCAGATTAGAAGACATCTGCACTAGACACAAAGAAGATAATATTGAAGCCAACCAAAAAGCAAAACAAACCAACTGAAAGCAAACACGATGAGTTGCACTGTTGTGCGCATGCTTAATACATACAGTGCAATTCGTTTATGTATCTTTCTCATTATTAAACAGAGCTTTACTTACTTTTTTAATTTAATTTTAATAAAATTTGTTATTTTACATGTGCTATTAATTTAAATTTTATTTATATTAATAAATATTGATCAAATAATTTAAATAATATATAATATGGTACCATGTCAGTGTTACCCTGTATTTACCGCTTGATGTCCCGTTCATACGATGCAAGTTTAATCATAACAATGCATCTGGATTCCAAATTCTTGATGGATAGAAATTACCTCTGTAATTGTTTATTTGATTGTTTTCCCAATTTCCAGTTTTGAGTCTGAAACTTTTGCTAAAAATTGAATTTCATTTGTGGTTTGTTTGATTTATTGTGCATTTACAAAATTTACAAGAAAAGTCACAAACCATTTTTTGTATAATACTTGACAACTCTCATTGGTTTATGTGATCGGTATAATAATAATTTTTTTATTAAATTAAATGTTAATAATCAATAATCTCAGTTGGCATTATTTACATATATAACGAAGTAGTGGTGCTCAAAAGTGAACATAAGTAGCTAATTTGTGTCCATCCGGCAGTTGGAATAGCATTGTAATGGTACCGAATTTGTGCATTAATAAGTGTTGTGTTGCCACAAATCATTAATGACTCAAAATGTGATTAAGGTAGCTTCTCCAAGAACACTCCTTCCGATACGAATGATTCCACTTCATTTCGTAGGGTGGTCATCTCCTTGTGGCCATTGTAAGCTCGGTTTCCAATGACCACAATTGTTTCGATATGGTAATCATCGCCGTCGAGTGCAATCATTTGTGCCACATTTTCTCTGTTGAATCCCCCAGTGGCATGTACCACTAGGCCTCGAGCAGCCCCTTCCAAAGCCATCGCCATCCAGGCAGCGCCTGTGTCGAAACTTGGTGTAGGCACTTCTCTCTTTTCGCCTTTGTACATTTGGAACTTATTTGACAAGACCACTACCAAAACGGCGCCATCTTTAGCCCATTCCCGATTTCCAGGTGCGAGTGCATCCAAGTATTGATCCCAGTATTGACTACTACGCTCGGCATAGACAAACCGCCAAACTTGAAGGTTCAACAGTGATGGTGCCCAACGTGCTGCTTCAAAGAGGGACATGAGTTCATCATGCGAGATCGGTTGTCCATTCATGTGACGAAGTGACCGACGACCCAGAATAATTGGATGCACCTGTCGACTCACTGGTCTACTTTTCACTGCTTCCATATCGTACTTGTAAATGGAGAAATTCTTTATTTTAGTGCCTGTTCAGAGAAGAAATTCAATAAGTATTACATGTCAAATCGAAGCAATAATTGTTACCATTGGCATTGTGTTGCGAAAAAAGCGCACACGAAATCAAAAGACCAATCACAATGGGGTTCATCTTGTGAAATTCGGGAAAGACTGTCCCATGTTAAGCAAAGGTGCATTTTATAAGTACGATTGCTACCTGAGTGTCTACACATTGCACAATCGGCATCGGTGCGTAACTTTGCATAACCTTTTGAATGAAATTCACTAGAACATGTGAATGTAGACATTGCACTAAGTCCATCTCAACTTGGGGATTCTCAACGGATACTAATTATAGATTGATTGCAATTAACAAACGACGGACAATTAATCAAAAACCCACGATAACGTGCGGTACAGCACGTTGCCAACCGAACTACATCGGGAAATAAAAAACTTAATTAATAACCACGAGATTAGGAAAGTGCTTTTGAGGAAAGGATTTTACGGTCTGGGATTGGGACAGTCGTCTTTAGTTCATTTTAACTATTTGCTTTATCGCTGGTGTTATTGTAGAATAATAAAATTTACAATGGCAATGTCGATCGTTGTTCATCTTAGAATATTTATTCAAATTAATCAATTGCAAATTTTCGATTGATTCAACCTAATACATTAATATAAAATCACATTGAATGGTTTATCAAAACTGAATTGTACCTGAAATGGTAAGAGTGCAAAAAAATGATTGCGTCATTAATAATAATAGAGAACAAGTTAATAGATAAATAAGTCAGTAACTTAAAGTCTAAATTAAAATCTAATAAATTATTATCTCTCGAGTCATCGAAATGAGGTGCAAAGTAAGTACAAGCCGTGTAATGGTCATGCACTTTAAAAGTTTTCTTCAGAACAATCAAATCGATCGTAGCGTGCACGATGATGGTTGTGTCTTATGTACTTGAAAATGTCACCGATTTAGGAAAATGACAATTCTTCATAATTAATTAACAAAATAACAAATTTATAAACCAATAATATAGTAATCGTCGATCAATTTTTGTACAAGACAAACAAACAAAATATGTTGATTTGACAAAAATATAAATAATTTCAATACTACCAATAGTACCTGAAAGTTCCATATTACGGGTTTTACTACAATAACTCTAGAGCTGGCACCGATCGATATCTCCAGGAAAAGTATTTTTGAAAACCATGGTTGATGCATGCATGGCCAAAATCGTCCCCTCTTCGCTTTAATTCTGTCCTTGGTGTTGTCTCAAATTAGAGAAACTCTGAACTGTTTGACCCTAGATTCAGTCGAGGGTCTCATCAACGATAAATGCGTTGATATTTGGTATCAGGTAAATTAGTTGGGAGCTTAGAGATTTAAAGAAGCTCTACTCAACATTGGCCCTTCAAGCCCTAAAATGTTGCCAATTTTGGCTAACAAGTAAGTTGCGACGGTTATGTCAATGTGTTAATCTCTTATTTACACCAATTGAGTGATAAGGTTCGCAAATTGTATTACCTCTGAAACATTCTTAATGATTTGGAATCGCAACAAGTCCCAAATGGCTTGCCTTGAATTTGTCTGCTGATACTTCTACATTGCCTCATTTTTATCTCATAGTGGACGATAATAAAGAAGTTTATTTGCAACCTCCATCGCTTGGAAAAGCGAATTTTCTCGAGGTAATTGAATTTCCTCATTGTGTCGGTTCTCTGCATCCAACTTGAGCTAACTTCGCCACTTTGCCTAGTTCGTCGACCGTGAAAGTATTGCACCCGCAGAGGTATATGAAAAAGTACCGCCTATTGATTTGTCTCAATTGGATTCTTCCCGAATTGCAAGAGATTGCAATAAGACGGCTAGATTGAATGCGAACAATTATTAATGAAAGAAAATACAAATTGACTGAATGAGACTGAATTTGTCTAAGCGCTCTGAAATCACTTCTTTACAAGGTGAGCAATGTGCGTGTTGTGTACAGCGTAAAAATTGTCCAGAATCATTGGCTAAATCATTCATCGTATGAAGCACAACCAAAACAAAAATGTCGTTATCAATGGATATAGGAAAAGCATTTTTGTATAATTTTATTTTACTTTATTTTGAGTAAATTCAAATTTTATGAACTTATACAAGTATGATGTATAAATGAATTGATGTTGTCACTAATTTGTTTACATAGACGCTTTTGTTATGAGTAAAACTAATAAAAACTGAAAATGCCAACAGTATGACAGTTGCCAGAAATCATCACTAAAGCCACTCATATTGACATTTGCGCCAGTTTACTTTGCCGTACTTCTCTTCATAGTACGAGTCTGGCTCGATACCATACACTTTGCGAATGCTCCCAAACTTTCCGTAGAGCATTTCCTTCAGCTTGTCGCAACAATTTTCGCATTCGGTTAAGGACAGGAATTCGTTGGTGTCTGGACAAATACAATAAGAGTCTGTATTTAAGTACTTGAAAATTATCTCTTCGATGTTGGGAAATATTGGCTCCAAACAGGATACTTCAGTGTAATCTTTGAGAGACACCTCCAAGTGCAGCACTCGAATTGATTTTAAAATGGGCAGTCCTTTTGACTTTGCCTTCAAGGTAGAAATGAGACGAATGCTAGGATTTTTGGAATCCTCAATCAACCGAAGATAACGCAAACGAGAAAGTTTGGTTAAGTTATGAATAATGTCCAAGTAGAGTGGTCTGCTTTCGCCAAGGATCAGCACTAGATGAGTTAGCGAGGCAAAATGAGAACAAACAAACTTAAAAGCAAACACTTTTGATTTGACATACAACTCGAGGTGAGTAATGTTTGCTACCACCGAAGGCTTCTTTTGATATAATTGGACCAGGCATTCTATTGGAAATTGCAAATTCAGACTTAATTTCCGTAAATTATCGCCTAATTGAAGCAATAGAACAATGAGAACATTAGGATCAAAACGATTCTTAGAAGTTGCAAAGTGAAATTCGTCCAGTTGCCCAAGAATGGGCATATCTTCAGGAATAACTCCAATTTGCACCAAAGCAAGTTTTTTCAAAACAGGCAAGTGTACGTTGATCTTTTGCCATACTTTAAAAGAGTAAGCAATCAGACAGCCAACTTTGTTCAAACTCAGGCATTGTAAATTTTCCCCCAATTTTGACAGTAAAAATGACAAGGCTGAAGCTAGGCGGGGACACCCATAAATGTCCAAACTAGTAATTTGATTATCTTTCAGTTTTTCCGTGATCAATTCAATCTGATCAAAATAAGATAGTTCCTCATAATCTTCCTCGTATGGCTTCAGCGTGGTGCAAAAATACTTTTTACGCGAACAAGGTTCCTTACTTGGTAAATGGACACACGGCCAAAGTAGAGAGTCAAAGCGGGAAGGAGAAATTAATTTGAGATGGTTTATTTCGATTAAATTCTCTCGCGAAACAGCATGCCACTGGCGACACACCAACAATGTTTGAAGCAATTCCTGTGTTGACAGCCTTTCAAAAACAGGCCTTAGAATATTTTCGTCCAAAACATAATCCTTTTTTACAGCAGAAATTGGCAATTCAGGACTTTTCGAGACAGTTTCTAAATTTTGATTTTCGTCAAGGCTTTCGTTTTCTGGTACATCTTCCATAATTACGGGCGCAGAAGGATCTGGATATCTAAGACAGTAAACAGGAGGATAACAACATACGTAACCATTGGAGTAGAAATAAGTTGGAGGAACCATATAATTGTTAATCGGATAATTAGGATTCATGGTGTTTGTTTCGAGATCAGTATACCACACGAGAAATCTAAAATACAAGACAGAAACATAAATAAAATTGCTGAGAGAAGTATTTGATTTAGTGAATTACCTGGAACTGATACAAAAGAGAGTTAACAATTGTCTTGAAGCGGGACAGAAAAACGACCGATTCGACTCAAAGGCGCAATAACGAACAAAGGCGTTAGTTCGACTATTTTGACCTCACAAGTTTGTAGAAATAGTCTAATTTAGATTGTCTAAAGACTTGTCTACTTTTTTTGCTAGGTTTATCTAATCTTAGCGAAACTCATGTTTTATTCAGATGAACTTTTTGACGACATTAATCATTCTTTTCACTATATAATCTAAAGCCCAAGCCGTATAAGTAAATTGATTTTTATCTTTTTATTTTTTACCAAATTAGATTATACTTCCATTAATATTGAATATGTTCTATAATGGTGATATAACAACATAACGACTCACTGAAGAAAGCCACTTTTGTGTTTGTCAATTAGTTGTTCTATATATATCTTACATTATGTTTTCTGACAAGGGCGACAATTCAGTGAAATCTTCGAGTAACGTTGCTTCTTCGTTTGAGAATTGTACCAAAAGTGGAGTGATTAAGTTCTCCCATCGATGGATGATTGACAATTTTAGTTACTTTTGCTCTGATAACCCTATATTTAATAGTTTTAAACTTCAATCGCCTCATTTTTATTCAGTCAAGAATGAAAAAATTAAATTTTATATCGGAATTTATCCTAATGGAACCACTGGACAGCCTGACAGTCTACATGCTTATTTGTATTGCTTGTGCGATGATGGGACGAATTTCAATGGATCTGTTCAGTTTCAGATTTCAATACTCGATGGACAAGGAAAAGCTTGTTTTGCTTCAAGTATGTTTTTTTAAAATTCACAATTCTGATTCGTTTTTTATTTTTTAGGCGTAAATCGAGTTAATTATTCAGCGATAGCTAATTCTTGGGGCTGGGAATTAATGCCAAGTAATTGTTTGCATAACCTTGATTGCGAATTTTTGTCTAATGATAAGCTCATCATTTGTTGTGAGATTTGTTATGAGTTGAATGAAAATTCGCAGTTTTTCAACTTATTTGAAAAATTACCTATATTGGCTGATGACATCTCTAAATTGTATAACAATAAAAAATTGTCAGATTTGGTGCTTGTTTTTGCTGATGAAGCCAAAGAATTGTTTGCTCATAAATTTATTTTATGTGCCCGATCCAAAATGTTTGCTGAAATGTCACACTCCAAAATTCTTGAAAAATCAACAAATCGAATTGTCCTCAACAATGTGGAATGGGAAGTGGGTATTGAGCTAATCCGATTTATCTACACCGGCAAATGCGACCAACTTGACCGATTTGGAGAGAAACTACTGTCACTAGCCGACAAGGTACATTTAATAATTATTACTAATTTTATTTATCGTTGCGCAAACATAATTTTTGCCTATCAGTTTCAAATAGATTCATTGAAAGAAGAATGTGAATTTGCTTTATGTTCCAAACTTTCTCTTGACTCTGTTGTGGATCTTTTTTATCTTGCTGATTTGCACAATGCTGTTACATTAAAATCAAAAGCCATTGAATATATGAAAGATTTTCAAATTTTCAGGTTATTTTTTTGTATTTTATATATTGCCTTTTAATGTTTCGTTTACAGAAATCAAACTAGTGACAGTAGAATTGATGAATTAAAAGTATTCCTCAACGACCGACCAAAACTATTTTATGAAATTTTATCCAATTCGATTGATCATCACTCAAATGAAGTAAAATTTGCGGAAGATATTCAAATGCATAGTGTTCAATGTGAAAGCTGGTCTCACACATTCTCCACTGTTATGAACTGTTCGCATTATTGGACAATTGAAGAGCTAAGCACCCACGAGAAGGACTTTTACTACTATCATTACAAGAATTGTCAAGATAAAGCTGTTTTCACCTATATCGAATCTGCTGCATTTTTTTCACCTGAAAGAGACCACATTCAATTTCATTTGAAATTTTATCGGAATGGTGAAAATGAGGATTGTCGTGATTATTTGTCATTGTTTTTGTGCTTGAATTCTATGCCAACTGGAAAACTTGCAGTTCAATTGAAAGTCTTTATTCTTGATAGCAATGGAAAATGTTGCTATTCTAGAGGTAATTTTCTGGCATTACTTTTAATTTACTAATTTACTAATTTCAAGTTACTCGAAGCCAATTGGCCCAAAATTCACTGAAATGTGGTTGGCCGAAATTCATCAATAGTAAAGTGTTGAAACGTGATCAAACCAATCGGTTTGTGACTAATGGTAGACTTACTTTATACTGCGAAGTTTCTTATATTGAGAACATTGAGAATCTTAAAAAAACTTTTTTGGTAAATGGACAAAAGTCGCAATTAGGATTAACAAAAGATTTTATCCATTTATGGAATAGTCAAACATTGACCGATGTTGTTCTTGTAATTGGGTCAAAGGAATTTCATGTTCATAAATCGTTACTCAGTGCTAGAGTTCCAAAATTTTCTTCCATGTTTGAACAACATCAAGAGGATCGAATTGAAATTGATAACATTGATGCGGACGCGTTTGAATTGTTTTTGAAAGTGATTTATGGAAACAAAATGTTGGATAAATGGACTGAAAAAATTTTGCCTATTGCTAACATGGTATGTATGAAATTATGTATTAATGTCCTGATCACATCTCTTATTATCGTAATATCTTATTTATTTTCGAAATAGTATCAAATGAATGAATGGAAATTAATTTGTGAAAATCGTTTATGTAGTCAAATAAGCCTTGAAAATGTTGCAAACTTTTTATCATTGGCTGACGAGCATAATGCCTCGCGACTGAAAGCCAAATCTATCCACTTCATCAAAAGGTAACTTATTTTCTTCTGCATTTAAGTTAAATTTTAACTAAATCTATTTTCTAATTAATCTATTTCCCCCAGTCATGTATCTTCAACTTTAAACTTTGCCAACTTCAAAGCATTGATCGAAAACAAACCTGAATTATTTTATGAAATATTCTTTCAAGATGGATAATCAAATATTTTATTTTGTTGGCTTACTTTAAGAAGAAATTCAATCTTTTGTTTTACAAAGTTGTTTGCAAATAAACATAATAGCATTTGCTTAATTGATTAATCTCGCATCTATTTACAAAGAATTATTCACAAAAGGCCAATACGGCAAAATTAAAGTTGTCTGGATCGCGTTCGATCAGTGCTTTAATGCCTTGCAATGCTTGTTGCTTGAAGTTTGCTCCATCCTGTAGTGGTCCAAGCGAGACTGGACCTCCACAACGACCATCCAACTTGTAAAGCATTCCTCGGTGCGGAACAATGGCCACAAAGTGCTTGTTCACTTTACTGAGTTCTTCTTCACTGGGCACCCTAGTTTGACCACAGCAAGCAATTTGTTGGTGCAGTTGGCTTATCTGCTGGCTGCCTGCAAAGACTTCGCCTCGTTTAGCAGAGTTTTCTTTTGCTGTTTCTTTATAGTACTGAGCGATGATGGAGCTTTGATTGAATTTTTCAGAGTCCACCGTGTTCAGGTACGCATGGAATAAAGCCACTGAACCACATGAGTTGTGAATCAGTTGTTTCAAGTGAAATAACTCGGGCGGAACTTCTTGCACCGGCTGATTGGCCTCACTTTGAACGTTCACTTCATACAGAAAGATGAATGCTTTCACGTTGTGGCCATCAAAAATGCCCATCACTTCACAATCAGCATAATCAATCGCCGGCACATCAATCAAATAGTGATTGGTGAGTGCCATCAGTCGCAAATACTCAGTCATTATGTCAGGGTCTGACTCGATAGGAATCCAGACGGGGGAAGATCGAGATGAACCTACAGCAGAGGCGGTCGGTGGATTTGAAGACATAGTTCGTTGACAAGAATTGTATTGAAGTTATAGCAAATGGTATAAAGAATATGTCGTATAGGAGCGAAACAAAGGTTGACTTTGTATGTCTTGACCAGGTTGAGGATGAGCTGCCAAACAAATTACAAATGACAATTGTCTTCATCTATGGTAGTTATATACCTATTGTAGAATGTTAAAATAATAGAGCAACTTTCAGCAATTTACAGTAATGAATCATCATTACTAGTAACGTTCGAACATGGCATGTTCAACTGTTGAACTTCAACATGCTCAAGTACAAATACTAACTTCTGAAAAACTTTTCCTAGAAAAATGTGATTTAGATATCGATTTGATTGCCAACCAATATATATTGTTTGTCTTTAATAATTAATTCCTTTTAGGAATGTTATCATAATTTTCGGCTTTTATCTCCATTGCATTGTCATTCAGTGAATCGCTGATACCGGTAAGGTCTTTTATGTTTGTTTTCAAATTCTCAATATTGACTTTAGTTGCCAGTATGCCAGTTCAAAATTCTAACTCCAGAATGTTTTTCCTGACAATTCAGGTTCTGCTCAATCGGCTCATCGTAATGGCCATCTTTCGCCCTAGAACATGAACGAACCTATAGGTATAGTTTATTAGAAAGCTCAATAGCAAATATGATGCAGAGTGATTCGTAGGTAGAATGGAAAAACAAACAGAAAGGCCTCATTCTGATCCTTTTCTAGTAAAGCTGCATGACTTTATTTAACTTATTACATCAAAATACAATTAATTGTCGATTCAATTTTTTAATTCATTGAATGCAGATTTGATTAAAGTCATTAACAATAAAAATGATTTGGAAGGAATCCCATTGTGCAGACTAGAATTTCACTATTTTTAAAATTTGACATGTCATATGTGAGTAACTCGCAGTGAGTTGGTCATACAGATTGTCAAATGTCAATAAGTAAATATTTATAACGAAAATTTGGTATTATGCAAACATTTATTATCGCAATTGGTAACTAATTTTCCGATGATTTAAACTATAATCTAATTATTATAAACAAATATTTTAGAAAAATGTTGGCTTTATTTCCGGAAAACATTCATGCTTTGGCCGACAAAGAATTATTCTCCATTTTTGATTATTTGTCTTTGTGATTTGATGCAGATGGAATTAGTTTGCAAACGCTTGCAATGGATTCAACAAATTGTATGCATGCTGAAGAAAGCGAACGCTGATTCATCAAATTATCTTTGCAACTTGAGGGAAATATCTCGATTCTGGTTTTTTACTGATTTCACTTTTTACAACTTTGAAACTCTTGGTTTGAAAATGGCCAAATTTTTTGGTAATATTTCGTAATATCACGAGCCTCGGCCTTTACTGTGTGGACATTGAAAATAATCAGTTGGTTTACCTTATTAAGCACTGGTCGCAAATTGAAACGTTGGCATTGTTGGGAACAAAGGTGAAATATCCATGGCCTGCCTTGCGGAATGCTTCGAATTATTTCATTTTCTTCAATTATAACCCTACTTGTATCACTCTACGTTAATTTCCACGATGATTTGCAATTTGGAGATTAGGTGATGGAGTTGAAGAATTGTTTGGGGAATTTGTAACTGACTTTAAACGATTGGTGATGAATCAAATTTTTGGAGCGTCCTTTTGTTGTAGCACCAACAATTACAACTACATTTACAGTCACTTCTCAACTACCAGTATTCTCCCAAGGTCACTTCGCATATTACTCATCTTGGATGGCATTCGTGGGATTTTTTAAAAAGAATGGAATTAACAAATGGACATTGACTGTCTCAAGTTTATTGTGTCCAATTTTAGTTTGCTAACTCACCTAGACCTTATACTTGGTTTACATATTGAACTTATTTCACTACTACCTTTTTTGGGCAATTTGAAAAATTTAACCAATCTTCGCATTTCTTCAGACGAAAACATTTCAGAAATGTTTATTATAAGACAAAACTATTTTTTCAATCAACTAACTTTAATTATATTTGAAACGAAAATTTCTATCAACTCGGTTCATTTACTCCATCTTGTTCGAATGCAACTTAAGAACATGGAATTGAAATTTTTACAATATGCATTCTCTCACGAATCGATTCATTTTGAAGACTGTGTTGTTTCAAAAAGGATAAAAGGTTTTTGTGCAATTATTACGCAGCTACTTTTATCTTAACAAAGTTATAATATATAATTATTGCTTTTTATTAGATCCATTTCAAACTTGTTGTTTGGGACTTGAAGAAATCGTCAAGAAAAGGTTCAAACATAGAAAAAATTGTTCTCAGCAGCTACTACTAGTGGTATTCGTACAATCTTGAGTTTGACTGCTGATTCTCCATTATCATGACCTAAGCAGGTACCAGAATTTAATTTTTGTAATGCGATTGGCATGCATGCATTGCACGTCATCTGCAGATTGTCAGATGTTTAATTTTCATTTTGTCTATTTCTTGTCTATTAAATCACAATTTGTCAAACCGAAACATTGCAGAACTTGTTTGCACTAGTAACATTTGTCTACCTGTGTCAACAATGTATGTGTTCTTGGAGAACGCTTTCGTGACAAATTGCCACTCAATCCAATCGTACAGCACAAGTTATATAAACGCACTTGTGGCCTTCACGTGTGCATGTTTGCTCAAGCACATCGATCAACTGGTGTGTATGGTTTGAGTAGATCGGTACCGATACACCTGATCCTGCGCATCTCGTGGCACTCCAAGTGAGCATCAACTGTCGACTTGAGTTAATCACTCCAATCGACCGATAATATTGCCTTCTACACTTACACTTTTATTGTGCCTTATCGTATACATTCTTTCTGTCACTAATGACTTAATGGCCATAAGTCGCAATTGTCAAACTAATATTTTAACGTTAACGTTCCGTCAGTGTATAAGTCATATTTTAGCTTGCTATATGTCCTGTGTTTATTTGTTTTTAAGTAAACTTCTCGATTCAGACTTACATTCCTTAGCAACGAATTTCAATATTCATAATGCAATGGCTCGAGGAACATCAAGTGGCACTATTGCTATTTGCATCGTTGGGCCTTAAATTCGCTATCTATTATTTGGTGAAAATAGCGATCAAAGTCGTTCCTGTGTTATTTTGCTGTCGGGCTCGTTTTGAGTGGATCACAGAAGGCAAACAGTGGGCCGTGGTGACTGGTGCTACTGATGGAATTGGCTACGAGTTTGCTCGACAACTCGCCCTCAAAGGATACAATTTGATGCTCATCAGTCGAAATCAGTACAAACTGGAACAGACTCGGCTCCGAATATTGACAAATTTGACTGCCAATGAGCCCAAGACTCGTAGCATAAGTCAAAGTAGTGTGGCCAACATCGATCTGAATATTCAGCTTCCTAGTGAACCAGTGGAGATTCGAACACTTGCTGTAGATTTTTCTCATTTGTACATTTACAAAAAAGTGCAACAATTCCTTGCCCTAGAACAAAATGATATCTTTGTCCTAGTGAACAATGTGGGAGTAGCTCCGTCAATGCCTGACAGATTTGTTGGAGAAGATAGTGTCTCTCACCAGGAGATCGTCAACGTGAACATTGTTGCCCCGAACAAGATGATGGAATTAGTGTTGCCAGGAATGGTAAAGAGGAAACGTGGTTTGGTGGTCAATATGGCTTCACTGTCGGGCAAACACTTATGTCCCCTTATGAGCACTTATTCGGCTTCGAAGGTAAGTCCCCTCAAAATTTATAAAAACTTGACATTTACTCATTGCATACTTCACAGGCGTATGTTGCCCATTTGTCGGAATGTCTGGCAGAGGAATATCGATCGGATGGTCTGACTTTTTGTACTTTATACCCGTCGAGTGTGTCAACTAAATTGACTCAATACTCCCGGATTGGTTATATGACCCCAAGTGCCGAAGATTACGTATCTAGTGCACTTGATACAATCATATATAGGAACAGTGTGCACACAACTGGCTATTGGTCGCACTCACTGGTCGATTCTATTCTGAATTTGGTTTCGAACATTTTATCCAGAGAGACAACTGCCCGGTTGATGAAGTCAAACATTGAAAGGTATCGAAAACATGTGAGCGAGCTAAAAGAATGGAATGCAAACCCTGAGAACGAATCGAAAGATGTCAACTTTTGGAAAGTGCTCAGTTGAATTTGTCGTATTAAATTTCGAATTGATTAGATTAGATTAGAACTCTCTTATCTATTTAAGTTTGCAAACAAATTTGCTTTGAAATTCATATGTACGTTTGTATATGCATCACACTGACCGCAAGTGCTATTGATTGGTAACGATGTCAAAAGATGTCAAGAAGGCGGTTAAGAAGACAGCCAAGAAGAAAGGTGGTAAATATGTGAGAAAGGGTAAAGGCAAAAGCAAGTCGAGGGCAAAAGGTTCGAAAGCGAGAAAAGGTGTCAGGCGGTCAAGGTCCAAGTCAAGGGCAAGGAAAGGATCGAAAGCCACAGGCACCAAGACAACGGCGAAGGAAGGGTCGGTGAATTCGCCACAAGCTCCCCCGCCACCTCCCCCACCCCCGGAAATAGTATCCAAGAACAAGGCCTTGTTGGACAAAGTTACTATCCTGATGGAAGGCCTCAAAGCGGATCTGGTGACGCGCAACACCAAGGATGACCTCGACAAGGTACAGGCCCTGGTGAAGAATATTCAGTTTCGAGACAATGGAGAGTATGGTCGCGTACGAGAGGTGCAGTTCACTGATCGACAGAAGGCGCTCATCAAGATGATCGGTGGTTTGGAAATTGACTCTCACGACCAACTCATGATGACTATCACTAAGGATAGTGGCAAGTCAATCGGAGGCAAGACCAACTCGGCGACCCCCTCTAGCGTTCAACCAAAGATCGACTTTCCCTATGAAAAGTTGGAATTTGTGGCCACCAAAGCCAAATAATGCAACGTCTCCAAATGAGCTCAACATTTTGTTCAATTAAAACAATTTAAACAAAATTACAATTTTTTAGAAATCTATTTATCTTGTCGGTACGCTCAACATTAGTTTAAATTTCTTTAAACGACAAAGCGACTTGAAATATAAATATAAATTTTTGTTATTAGCATCACTAGATGGCAGATCGTGTTCCGTTGTTATCATAATAAGTTATATATAAACAGTTGTAACTTATAAGTGCACTGTTAGTTTACGAACTGTGTTATTATTGGCTATAGCCAGTGACTGCATACATATTCTGTATATGATATTCAGATTTAACATTTTTTTAATTAGTGGACATCTGACGAAATGTCTTTATCAACCTCGATCTTTCAATACTGCAAAATTTTGACTACCTCCCTTTGTTGGACCTGCTTCGGGTGAGCAAAGTGTGCCAACGATGGAGATTAATGAAACTTCCTGTCATCGCAGACACTTTTTCACATTCTAATATTCTAATGAATCTTCCACCTGTCTATTGTTTTTTTCACGCACATAGACTTTGCTTTGTGTGAACACTTTTGTGACGAAGATGGCATGCCACTGTTGACTTCGAAGTATAATTCTGAAATTCAATCTGAATGGACTCGTATGACGGTCAGACCGGTCAGTTTGTTTGGCAATACTTCGGAAAGCATTGCGAACCTGGAAATAGGACAACGAAGAAATTCTTCACTACTTTTCATCGAAGAAATCATTTTTGCAATGGACCATCAAAACTAATTAATCTGAAGATATTCACTTTTTATAGGAATCCTCAGACTAGCTCAGTATGAGTACTATTGAGACGTGGCGCCTAATATAACTAGTGTGATTGTCAAGATAAATAGATTACTGTCGTTGAAACATTCATTTTTGTGGGATCATGTTTTTTCCAAATATGGTATTTTGGCCAGCGAATTGTTCTCAATTAATTTTCCAATCTTGTCACAACTTGAGGAATTCACTGCCGACTGATTTGTTTGAATCTTTAGTGAAATATTCCAGTGGAAATGGCCGTCTAGGTCAAATCCGACTAGCCAACGTTGCTTAACGTTGTTATAACATAATCGAAACTGATGAAGTGTCTCGAAAATTTAATCAGCTACAGCCACAAGTGGTCTTTTGATTTGTACTTTCCAGATTCGTATTCATTGAAAAATCCGACTACCATGATGGTTTTAGTATGCTTTTTAACTAAATAACTCATCTTTGACTTCATGGGCTAAATTATATTGCACTGTCTCAATTGACAAATTTAATAGACTGGCTCTATTGAAGAAACTAATTAATCTCGATTTTGAAATTGATTCACAATGATTGTTGCCATCATCCGAACAAGACACATCACCTGAGCTCACTCAATTTGAGTCTCAAAGAAATCTACATGCCCATTCGTGGCAACTTCACTAATAATTTTCGGAATGAATTGACGTTTAGGTGGACATTTCCTAGCCTACAAGTCGTACATGCCTTCAATGGATTGTACTAGTGCACTGACACTGTGAGCATCAATTTATTATTGACTATTCCAATCAAGTAATCACTCAGCAAGACAAATGCCACGATCGACGACAATCGATTATTATTGCGGTCGTTTGAATAATTTGCTAAATTGTACAAAATTATGTTTACTGGATTTTGTGGCTAACGGGAATGGCCTCGGGAACAGTTATGCTTTATGACTTTTATTGAATTGCATGCACTCTGTTGATTTCAAATTTAAATAAGCACTATGCTGATATTAATTGATTTGACCAATTAGTAACCATTGCAATGATCTAATCATTCGATTAAACAATAGGCAGAAAAAACCACAATGAAGAGGCCGTACGAAAATGGAAAGAGATATCTCGAGATCTTGTCTACTGCGCTACTTCGACTGGTGGTTCTGAAGTGAGTACAAACTTGTTTCCAAAAACGAGATTTTTTCGATTGATTTTTGCCTGTTTGGTTGTTGGTATCAGCGGCAACTCGAGCCGATTCCTTCTGGGCCCTTCGTTTATGTGCCATGTGCATCACGTACAGAGCAATGGCATATTCGAGCAAATTAGCGAACACAAATATAATGCAAACAATATTCCACACCTGCAATGCATACACATAGGATACGTTTAGGTTTGCTTGAACTTGTTGGGTGATCAGCGCCAGCAGTGCGGTAATTGGTAGAATGGTTCGAGTTGGCGAAATATTGGTCGGGATCCAAAAACCGAGGAAGCTCATTACCACAATTATGAACGACGGAATTAGTCGTTTAATCAGGTAATTGCCCATGTTCCTTTTGAACACAATCTGCCCGAACAAACACGAGTAATAACCTGCAGGGACAAGATTGATCAGTGAGACTTGGCTGAGTGCCACAAGAGTGACTGATTTCACTTGCCAATGTCGAGTCGTTTGGTGCAGGATTGCTTGTTCACAGAAACAATAGTGAACTCGGTTACATCGACATGACTGCCAACTCGAAACATATTCCAATCGAGCACCACTGTGCTGTTATCCTCCGATGCTACAAAGTAGTAAATTCGTTATTGATCACCTCTCTTCGTTATTCTCTTACTTGTTGTAATGTTAATAAAACACGTTTGAGTGTCAAACGGAAATTTGGCAAAGTTCATTTCACAAGAAAGTTTGAGTGCAATACGAACGGCCATAAATATTTCGGTATAGTTCTTTACGGTGAAATAATAAGTGGGTGTCAAGATGTTTGATACGGTGCCTCTGATTGCGTTTCGGAAGTAGGTGTCGGGCACCCAAAGACGATTGCGCCATGTGCTGCTCAGCTTGAACACAGGCACAGAGTCTTTGCTTGGCAGATGAGCGATCGCATTCTCGTTCGATGGCTTACGCAACCGATGGTCCGACCAGTGGTTGTGGTAGAATATGTCCACATCGAATGACTGGTCAGAAAGAAATTGGTCAGTAGTAATTTAAGATAACAAAATCATATTGCAAACATTATTACCTGATCAGAGCCAGCACTGACTTTCATGCTAAGGATTACTACGGACAATTTCACCTGTACAGGCTTTCCGTCAAGAACCGGCGCAATGTCGCGATAATAGTGAGGAGGTAATATGTCGATTTCTTCTTGTGTTACTGACTTTTTACTAAAATTGCGATGTTGAGATGAGACTTGAGAGGTGAGAGTGGACAATAACACTGATGGAGTCTGTGCTTGGTGCGGTACAAAATAACACCAAAACAGAATGATTGCTAAAATTGAGATTCTATGCAATTTGGAAGACATTTTGAATGTTCAGTGAATAAATCGAGGAAGTTCAATACATTTAATTTAACGTACAAACGGTAATATTTAATACGACAGAGTAAGAAAGAAATTTCTATTGGGTTTATGAATTTGATTGGATTGATGCATCAAATGTGGTCGGACAATAATATGAATAAAGTATTTAAAATGAACAAAATGAATGCCTTTGAAACATTAATGTTGAATAGTAGTGTAGTGCCTGCATTTCTCCAGCTCGCACTTCTTGGCCTGTTAGCGAATTTCTTTTATTATCACAATGGCAATCAGTAATAATGTCATACAATGTGACAAGTGAATGTGTTCATGTCAAATGATGTGTAGTAACGTCTATATTAAGACATAGATTACAAATGAACAACAAAATTATTCGCACAATTTAAAATGAAATCAACACAAAAATATGCACTGCACTCATGTCACTCACATTGTCAACCGATACTTTTCGGGTGTCGTGAAATTAGCGTTCAGCAACACGAGAAATCGAGCTGTTGTCTGAGATGGTGTTGTTGTTGTTAATTGCTCTTGCGAATAATTTGGGCTGTCAAGTCAAGTGCACCGAACAGGGTTAAGTGACACCGACATGACCACACCAGACTGTGAGGCATGCAATACTGCTGAGTGCACTCTTTTGCCGAGAACTGTCTCGATGCCATGGCAGACACAATGCCGTACAAATGCATTTCGGTGCAGCTGCTGATTATTCCATCTCTGTTTCGAATGGGATTAGACTGCACTTAGACGGGGCAAACGTGACGAATTCAAATAAAGATGTGAATGTGTGTTGACTGTTGAGAATTCTTCAGTGCAAACCCTGACGACTATAAATAACCAAATTGGGCGCAAATGAACAAGTGAGTGTTGTTGCACTGAAGATTGGCGAGATGACACAAATGGAGAAATTGCCACTGCCAAAGAGTAGGAGAGTGAAAGACCGACACTCGAGCCGAGTAATTAATTGGTCTAATTGAGAGATGATGCACTCTAATGAACTGACGATGTCGAGTGACGGATCCGTTCGAACGCGTGCACGCATCTTCAAGTCAGTTGGGCCACTAACCGACCAGATAATTGTATTGAGGAGCATTGTTTAAATAAGCACCAATTGTAAATATTTGCTTTAGCAATTATTGTTCGAGCAATGGTGCACAATAGTGAAGTGAACAGCCCAGCACAGTCTCGACCGAATTGGGCGAATAAATATTTAAATTCATTCCAGACCGAGTGAACAAGTCTGCCATTGTGTAGTAGCACATGTAATACTACTAATGTTACTCTACTTCAGGCATCGGTTCAATTTTTCCATTCTTTCAACTATCCAAGCACGTATGTGTTCGGTGCCAAGTTACGAATGGAAAGTTATACTGCACCATTAATGGCAATTGAACCGCAATGTCCCGTTGACACCATGGCACCATCGTGCCATATGTTTGATACTAAGCCAACAACATACATTTACTATGAAATCACTCAGGTCCACTATCCAATGGATAGTATCCATGTCGACACCTCAATTATCACTAATATCGAAAGAATTACAAGTTTACAATGGGATGGCAAAGACTACCGCAGAGTGTATCAAGTTTTAAGAAATTGTCCGAAACTGAACTTCTGAAACTGGCTAAAATATTTCGATAGATGGCGCCAGTGTTATATTGCGCAATTTTTGTGCTTTGTGACAATTGTCACAAAGCTTAAGTCTTTTGTCTCCCACTCCCACATGTACATGCTTGTTACCGCAGCTTATCAGCATTGTTGCATCATATTGTTATTTTTCACATTGAACCAAACCACATTTCTCAATTTTTTATGGTTTCTTGAGTCAAAAACTCAATAATTGGTTAAATTGAACGCCTTGTTATTCACAAGTTGTGAAATCACGGAATGACGGATTTCTCGTATTACTCTGTATTCCAAATTTCACGGTTTCGTTGTTGACACAAATGGATAAATTACTTTCATTATTGCATCGTAAGTTTATCGTTTATCGACGATATTTATATATAATTTTACAATTATTTGTTATTTAGGTTGCCCTTCTAATATATCAGCGTTAGAAGTAATTAACATTTTGGAAAAGCACTGTCAAGATCAAATTAAGATAGTGCACTATTCCGCTAGTTCGATGCTATATTCTTCAACTGTTGTTATCGGCAATGGCAAATCATTTGTAGCTAGTGATCGGTATGAGACGATCGCAAAGGAAAAAGCCTCTAAAATGGCTTTGGATTATTTGAAAGCAACTAATAACATTGAAAATTACTCTAAAGATAATGCGTTATTTATTGATTTCAACAATACTGAAACCAACTTGACTGTTGCAAACGTTTTAAGTTCAGATTCTGGTTGTGATGTTGAATCAGGCATTGAATCATTGCTCATTGAAGATAATGGTATTGTTTTTGTGTGTCTGCAATGTGAATATATTTATATTATTTTCTTTTGTTTAGCGGACATGTCTAACCATAAAGTAACGCGTTTTTTAAAAAATTTGAAATCCCGAGGTTTTCTTGTCGAAATTATGCATCGCAATTTGTTCGATCCAATCACTTTTGAGATCACTTTTAAAGTCACAATCAGCATTCCTAAAATTGGACAATTTACTGAATTTTCTTCAAAAAGTAAATGCGAGTCTTTGCGAATGGCTGCTTTGAAATTAATATCTCACTTACGAAATGCATCTCCCGAATTGCTCTCTAACGATCATCTCCTCTCTGATGGATGTAAAGATTTTGAGAATGAAAATCAACAAACTCCAATAAAATGTAATCAAAATGAAAATCAGAAAACTATTTTACCAAGAAATGGCAATATTAGCACAGCAAAAGACTTTTGTGAAAAGTCGTCGACTAATTTGAAGCAGATTTGCAATTACAAGGATTATCGAAAAATAGTCTTTTTAAATCAATTCATTTCGGGTAATATTTATATATTTATTTTTAAATATTGTTTTACCTATCGTTTATTTAGTTTACAATTTGGATAAATCTCCAGTGAATATGATAAAGGCTTTAATAAATATTGATCCAACTGTGTTTAATTTTGTTACGAAAACTTCGCAAGCAAACAACTTAAATCAACCACTTTATAGTACATGTCTCACCGTACGTGATTTTATTTCATCCACTGGCTCTTCATATGACAAACAAAATTCTTGCAACCATGCTATGCAGATAGCCTTTGAAAAATTAAAGATAATTGTATCATTTTTTGTTGCATTCAAATTGAGTAAGTTTTGCTAGTTTTTGGTTTGTTTTTGATTTTAAGAATTAATATATATTTTTAGTTTATTCTGATGATAAATCGCCATCGGTAATTGTTGATCAATTGATTGATCGAAATGATGGAATGATTCGTATGAGCACGATAAAATACGTCATGTGCACTAAAGTTTCTGCATCTATTACACACTGGACCGCGTTTTCTGGCTCAAAATCTTCAGAAAGTGAAGCACGACTTTTTATTTGCACTAAAATGGTTAATTACTTAAGAAGTTTGACTGAAAAACTTTGTTTGGGACCAAATAACAAGTTTGAGGAAGAAATTCAAAATTGCTCTCGTTATAAGATGAAGTGTAAAAGTAATTATTTACTCGACAACGATGAAAAGTCCTTAATAAGTGGTGTTGATTGCAAACATAATTTACATTCTTTCGAAAAGGAGATGAAAACTGATTCTGGTTTGTGGCAAGAGATTGGTTTAGATTTATCAAAGAAAGAATCAAAAATCACTCCTAATCTTCTAAAACACGAAAGTATACAAAGTAAACATTCAAACCATGATTTGTTTGCTTTGCATATGGACACTTTATTTTATAAACGAATTGATTTGATCAACCGATTCAACTCGGGTAATTTTAGTTCATTTCATTTAAATATATTTAATACTTATTTCATTTTCAGTTTATCCTTTTGTGGCAAGTTCCGATGAAATCATAAAAGCACTAAATGGATCGTTATTTTTGAACGAAGGTTCAGTTTACATTACAGTCAAAACTGAAGCAACATTTGATGGAACCACCTTTATAACCAAAGTGAAAATTGAGGATATATCTGCCGAATTTATTGCTTATTCCGATACCGAAAAGGAATCTGAAAAGATAGCAATCCAAAAGGCTGTCGAGTACCTCAAAAATTTGGCCAAACTTATTTCAAATTTTAAGTCTAGTATGTCAATGTTGAATTTGATTATTCATTTATAAACATTTATGTTTCAGTTTTTCATCCAACCAAATTGCCATTAAAGATTATGGACCAATTAATTGCTGGAAATCAAGAAATCATCAAAGTGAACTTTTCGAAGAACAGAGACATCAGCAATATTGACAAACAGTATTTGACTGTGATCCAGTTAGTTAACATGTGTTCTTTCGCAAAAACTGCTGCAACCGAGTTTGATTCCAAGAAGGAAGCAATGGTGTGTGCCTTTGACTATTTACATCGATTATCTAATAGCGTGAAGTAATGTCCCCTCAATTAGGAGTATCTTTTTCTTTCTCTTATTCAATTAATTTATTTGATTCGTTTATCGACCATTTGTGTACAACATACGTTTATATAATTTTTTAAAATAACAATAATATAAATTATAATGTCAATGGCTTTATTTGTTCCTAATATAATCATATAAATCGTATTATGCCATATGGCCATATCTTAGGTCTATCTCATACTTCTCTTGGCCAGTTTATCCACTATAAATTGACATTCTCTAATTTCAAAATTATATGTAAAGTATCTCACAAATGGTTGGTAGATTCCCGCGATAATAATATTCCGCTCGTTCGCATGAGGCTACCTCTAGCTATCTTCCATATAACACAATCACACAATACAAACTTTTGTCCCATCATAAATCTATCAATTTCTTTTCCGAACTACTATATAGATATCTCAATTCATCTCAATCCTATGCAATTCTTTATGTACATTTCTCAATCTCCTTAAGAAGCTCTGTATATATTTTTGTAAATGAGCAGAGTAATAAACGTATTAACTATTAACTAACTATATCAATTGGTATGGCAATGGACATAATATGAATCATATTATATGATTAACAGTTAATTTAACTGTTCGATGACCGAGTGAAAACAGTCAGTTGAAAGGCCGAGTGGGGTCCCTTTAGTACCCCAGCAAAGTTTCTCAGATAACTATGAAATAACAGAGTATTTTAGTTTTAGATAATCTATCAATAACAAGTTAATTAATTGTATGTTAAAAACAATATCATTTGATACGTTATCTGATTGCTAAACAAAAACAAACAATGTTGCCTTCACTTTAAAATTATCGATTGTGGTATTGATACTAAGTTGTGCAGTGAAAATAGGCAAATACATTACTTTTCCTTCAAAATCATTTTTTGTAAATCTTAGATATAATAAAATTAATTTACGGGCTCTATCACAAATTATTGCAGATATCCTAAAAGTCAGTTACAAAATTATTCAGATTTTTAGACTATCATGACTTTATTCTGTAGCATAAACTAGTGACTGGGGTATAGATGCAAACCCACTCGGATCGACTCGGTCATCGGCGATGAGTCATCGGACAGTTAACAAGTACGGCTATATCAACCTTAAGGTTAAATAAGCTTATTGTTTTGTATTTTGTAAAATAGTCTTCAAGCATTGATGATTAACAACATTTTCGATTTACTTTCCAATAAGTTCTTGGTTTCTGTTCGGAAATGGATTCTTCATATTCGTCTCTATGACATCAAGAAAAATGGACAAAGCGATCATTCTTTTTCGAAAACGTAATTGCTGCTTTACTGTTATTGTTTTTTATTATTATAGATATTATTTATATATTTAACTTTTAACCAGATTATTCGCCTCAGCTTACTCCACTGGAATTGATTAAAATTCTTGAAGAACACAGTCACGGCGGAGTAAAAATCTCATGTGAATCATATGGTTCTATGATTTACTCTGTGACTGTGATAATCAAGAATGTCCAATCATTTGTGGCCAGTGATCGATTTAAGAAGGTTGCCATGGGGAACGCTGCCCAGTTGGCTTATGACTACCTCACCAAGATTGAGGGTATTCTTGATTGTGAGGAAAAGCGTTTTGAAGAACCTCCACCAAACGTATCAATAGGGCGTCAAATTATACCTCTATCGCCTTTTCCGCAAGTTAGTAAAAAAGTCAGCCGTGTTTCGTATCTTGGCTCTGATTCAGGGATTCAAGATGTTGATGATTCTAAAGAGTTTTTCAAACCTTGTATGTCCAATTTAAATAATTAATAATAATTTTATTCATTATTTCTATTATAAGATTTATTGACAGATACAGAAACGAAACATTTATTAGTTAATTTGAAGGCTCAAAAACTTCTTGTTGAGTATCACTGCAAATTATATATTGACTCGGAGAATTATGAACCAGCGTACTTTGCCATTATTTGTTTACATGAAATGGGCGATTTTTTTGCGAAATCGATAACGAGTAATGATGCTATTAAAGATGTTGTGCTAAAATTGAAAACTCACTTGCAAAAGTTTTCACCCGATTTGTTTCAAAAACTTATGGATTTTTCTCCTAAATCGGAAAATATTTTTAATCGAATTGATTTTTATAAAGCCAAAATGATAAAATTGTTCAATTCTGGTAATTAAATATATTTTTTTACGCAAAATAATAATTTTAATTTTAGTTTATTCTTTGGAAAAATCACCTGCAGAAATTATGGTCAATTTTGTCAAATTAATAAAAAAACACGAACCATCAAAATTTTGTTTCTATAGTTCCGAAAGACTGGTTGAAAATACCAAATTGTATAATGCTAAATTCAAACTAGAAAAATTCGTTAAATTCTCTGCTCATGGCATAACTCCGAAAAATGCTGAAGAACGTGTTCTTAATAAAGCTTTTGAACACTTTATAAAAATCTCTCGAATGATTATTGGCTTTAATGCGGGTATGTTTGTTCTTATTCAATCTTCATAATAATAACATGTTTTCTTCTTAGTGTATTATTCAGAAATTTCAGAAATAGATCTAATCAAAGTTATGGAAGAACTCTTAAAACAGCACAAAGTGGTACTCGAGTTCAGCACTGTTACTTGTGCTGATGGATATAAAGCTACATTTAGTGTTGTTGACATGCGACAATTTAATGTTGTTTCGCCAGATGATAATAATGCAAAAATCGATGCATTTCGCAAGGCAGTCAATTATTTCAAGTTATTGACACCATTGGTATCAGTATCTCCAAAAGTATCTAAGGAATTGCTTTTAGACTCCGAAGAAGAGATTTCTGACATTTCAATATCAAACATTAGCAATTTTGAATCAAAAAACATGGAGAATAGAACTGAACATTTGAAGATTATGGACCAACCAAACAATCAACAAAATTCGTCTCAAAAACAGAAATCTTCTAAGTCTGTACCATCGAATTCACAGTGTCAGCCTTCATATTATCATAATGAAAATAGTAACATTGGGAATCAAATTTCTGATTCAAATAATTCAAAGCCATTTTTTTCTCAATCCAAGAATGCTAACTATCCAAAATTTATGAATGGCAGTCACAAAATATCTCAACTTACATCAAAATGTTATTCTAACAGCACTCATGAACACACTTCTCCAATTGTGCATTCAAATAATTCGCCTATAAAAGATATCCAAATGTCCCCAAAATTCTTAATTGGTCCTAGAAGTAGTACATTTCACTCCAATTCTGCATCATTGAAACAGCTTGTAAATAGCAGTGAGTCTGAGTTGATTGATCTGAAACAAAGCCCCAAACAACCAATTTCTGACGAATTGCTTCTCGATTTAGAATTACCAAGTCAAGAATTTATTCCAATTGAAAATCGTAAAGATATGATTTTTGTAGATAATATGTTCAACAATATGACAATGTCGCCTACGAAAAATAATGATTTGTTTGATTTTGACAATGTTATTGACACAGATATACCTATAGTTAATCTATCTTCATCAAATAAACCAAACAAGAAAAGCATTTCGAATAATATTATTGATTTGCAAGGCGATAAATTAAATTCCAACGAAAAACTGCCTTTAAGACATAAGGTGAATCAAGTTAAATCTCCATTTTTAAAGCAAGACCCAATTCGTCTCGAAGCTGATTCATATTCTCTTTTGAATTCTGACCCATGCGATTTTGGTCAAAAGTTATCTAATTCAGATATTCTTCCAAATATTTCAAACGTTGGTGACAAATCTGTCAATAAGAATGATCAATTTAAATCCAATTTACTTGACGACTTCCAAGATTTAGATCTATCAAAAGTTGACTCTTCACACTCTCTCATCGATAGCTCAAAGCCTTCTGATTTATGTCCAGAACTATTAATTGACATTTCAAATCTTGAAGATCAATGCAAGGAGCAAATTACGCCTGAAGACAATTCAAATAGAATCACTCAAAGTATTATATTGCAAAATATGGAATCCTCTCATTCTAAGCAAATCGATTTGATCAATCGATTTAATTCAAGTATGTGTTAACTTTATTAACTTTATAAACCATAACTTAATTTGCTTTTATTTTATTGGTAGTTTATTCTTTAAATAAGACGTCTGAAGATATTATTAAAGCGCTACAAGGATCTGTGTTGGATGATGTCCATCACACTTCTTGCATAACCTTCAAAACTGAACCAATGCCTGATAAAAGTTATTTAACTACAATTAAAATTGAAGATTTTTCGTGTGGTTTTTTTGGAAGTGCTCCAACCAAAGAAGCATCTGTGAATTCCGCCGTAACACAAACTGTAGATTTCCTAAAAAATTTGGCTAAAATGATCTCCGATTTTAAGTCAAGTATTAACATTCAAACATTTATTATTATTAATATTAATTATTTTTATTTTTATGATAGTTAATTCTCCAACTAAACCCCCAGTTGAAATCATTGACGAACTTAAGCAAAAGTATGGAAAGATTATTAAAATGAACACTTCGCGGAATGGTCACCAATATTTGACAATAATTCAATTCATGTACATGCACAACTCTTTTACCAAAACGGGTTCAAGTGATATTGAATCAAAAAGTGGAGCGGCAATTGATGCGATTCAATACCTTCAAAAGCTCGCAAATGGAGTTATGGTCCCCTTGCAATCGGGTTTACCATTAGCAATAAGTTTGGGCCATGGCTGGTAGCATAATTGACAAATTAATTTTATAATTAGTGTATTTATAGAATAGCTATAGTTTAATGTACAAAATATTTGGAATATTTATTATTAATAATTAATTTATAACAAATAAATAAATAATGTATAAAATATATAATTGGACATTTCAATTTTATATAATTTGGAAATTATTTGGTTTTGCAAGTTTATTTTTGATGATGCAATTATTTGATGTTTTTATCATGAAATTTTACAAATTAAATATTTTTAAATTTGCCCAACTTGTTGAACCAATTTGTGATTATGCTTCAAAACTTTTAAGATCAGTGTCTTGACACATCCAAGACTGGATTCCAAGTGGGCCACTTGAAGTGCCCACTTCTTTGAGTATGAACCAGTTTGGTAGAAATAGCGGTGATAATATAATATTTTGCCATGTGGACATTTTTTTAATTTCAAATTGAAAGAAACCTTTCACATCAAAAGAATTTTTTTCATTTTCCAGTTGTCCAATTATTTTCTAAGAAGATAGATGAGTTATCAGAGCTCAATACTATATAATAGTAACGCAAGAATTGATGAACGAAGATTTTATGGATTTATCAGACTTGTCAACAAATACATTGGTCGAGAGTAAACGATTCAAGATTGGGTTTAAATGGGAAATTGAGCAAGTTCATAAACTTTTGGTGGATGCAAATGATGATGGCCATTATTTGAAAGAATCCGAATTATTTCCTACCGACATTGAAGATAAACTACAATTTCGCATTCGAATTATAAAAACTAGAGAATTTGTTTCATTGTGTTTATTTCTGGAAGTCAGCGATGTAACTCATATTAAATTACGCTGTCATTACATGCTGTTTGACTGTACCGA
This sequence comes from Rhizoglyphus robini, assembly GCA_023373905.1. NCBI lineage: Eukaryota > Metazoa > Arthropoda > Arachnida > Sarcoptiformes > Acaridae > Rhizoglyphus > Rhizoglyphus robini. The sequence continues at coordinate 1,209,814 of JAKIJQ010000001.1, read as the reverse complement.
TAAAAAAATCTTTAATTCCAGTATGTATTTACTTTTTATAATCTTTTATTGATTTATTTAATGATCATTACACTCCATAGAAATGAAGAATTTTACAACTCTTGCTCGTGGAGATTCACTGGAATTAGAAAACAATTTTGAATACTTTGTTTCAAAATCTTTCCAAACAAATAAGTTTACTTTATACTGCGAGGTTGTGAAAGTTTTTTTCTACGCATATACATTATATCAATTAATATTGTTATTTTGGACAATTTTTAGATTGAAGCAATCATGGACAAATATCCTAATGCTGGATCAAATTTTGTTAAACTCTATAAAGAAGCCGAGCGGAAAACATTGATTGATTTTGGTACTCTTCTGAAAGATGGCAAACATTCTGATGTGATTCTTTCTGTTGGTGGCATCGAATTTTGTGCTCATAAAGCTATTCTTGGGGCTCGCTCTCCTGTTTTTTCTGCAATGTTTGAACACGAAACAAAGGAGAATTTAGAGAACCGAGTAAACATTTCTGATATCAAATTTGAGGTTTTCAATGATTTGCTTAAATTCATTTATACCGGAAAAGTTGATTCTTTAAAAACGAATGCAGCTGGTTTGTTTGCTGCTTCCGATATGGTAAGTCTTTATTCTTAATTGCTTTAAATTAAAGTTTAATGTGCAAGTTATTTTTTTATAATTCATTAGTATCAATTTGACGAATTGAGGTCGATCACAGAAGAATGGTTGTGCTTGAATATTTCCTCCGAATGTGTGGTTGAAATTTTACAATTGGCAGATATGCACAGTGCCCCCAAATTGAAGACTGCCGCTCTCAACTACATTATCAAACACAAAAATGAAGTGCTTAACACTGAAGAATGGAAAAAATTTACCAACGCTAGATTAGATATATTTAATGAAGTCTGTCTTCATTTAAGCGATAAGATGGAAAAATTGTTCACTTCGTTTGACAAATCCAAAAAAATGAAGGTGAAATAAACATGGCAGATTTTTTACTTTAAATTGTAAAAACTATTGTTGATATAATTTAGTTTTAGCCAAGATCCTTGATAGTACACTAATTGGAGCAGTTTTGATTAGTCATTCTATAAATTTTAATCAATTTTAATCACAACTTTTCATTAATTATTGTTTACATTTAATAAATATTTTGAAATAACTGTTTCATAACTTTAAATTAAAAATGTCATGAGATATTAAAGAATATCAAAGGCAATACAGAATAGTGAGCAGTTTGGAAGGATCTTTTGTTTCTCGCCACTGCTTTCGCTTTATAATGAATTGGAAAGTGTCTCAAATGAAGCATTCTTCACACAATCGGTAAATGCCTTTACTTGTTCCATGCACAAAAGAGGAGTTTTTGCGTTTTCAGTGTAACATTGTTGCAAACGCGATTCGATGGCTTTACAAGGCATCTCAGGAAACGAATACTTTTTCGCGTATTTTGTTTCCACTTCATCCACAGCAGTAGCCAACTTTTCACTGTTTTGTTTGAACAGTCGTTGGTTGAGTTGTTCTATTTCTTTGAATCGATCATGCCACTCTTGGTGACTTTGTTTCAGCTTGAGTTCATATTCGTCTCGAAGTGCACTCCCACTAGCCTCATGTCGAATGTAATCATCTTTATTCTGTTGTCCATCAGGTGCAGAATCCGCATATCTTGAACTTGAGTCTTCGGTAGATTGTACATCTGGCCATTCTTTGGAGGCATCAAGTGTAGAGTGTATGGTTGACTTGGGCAAAGATTCAGGCTCATTAAGAAGCTGTTCCGAAATTTGTGATGGTAATGCTACAGTTTGTGATCGTCCATTTTGGGGCGACAGTTTAGCCAACAACGATTCGGAAAGGCATACCAAATTACTGCTAGAGTCACTATTGACTACTGTAAAACGAGACGATTGGTGATTGGAGGCATCCATTTGCAAATTTGTCACAACTACCCACAGATATGATATATACAAAATGATTACGTGTCAACAATTGGCGGAGTAGATTTATGTACATTACACATTATTCTGTTGAAATAGTCTTTTTTAAAAAGACCTTTTTAAACTGTCAAATCATTTGACTCAAATGGAAAATTTAAATTTATTATGTATCAATTACAATTAACAATCTACAAGTTTCTTTTAAATATCATTAACAGATATATGATTTGATATTTCAAGAAAGGTAGAATGAACTATGTTTTTTTGACAATTTAAAATGTGTTAACTCGAATTCGATTTGTAAACAAATCTGCATGTGTAATATAAATAAACATGCGAATATTGTCTCCAAACATTATTGTGAGTGATTTTTTCTTTCTAGTTCTGCCCTCAGATTTTCCCGTGATTTGTATAGATCCAACTTCGTATCGTTCACTCTAATGTCTGCACCTCAACAGTCACTGTCGACTTCGTCTAACAAGCCAAGTCAGCCCGAAGCGAGTGTTCAGTCCAAACTACCGAACTCTAACGAGATGGTCAAAGTAGTCAAAGAGACTGGCGATGCGATCAACAAAGAGATCACTCAGGTGGCTGGTCAGGCCTGTCTCACGAAGCTCGAGGAAATAGTTGAGGCATTCAAGGCTGACATTGGGTTTTCGTTACCTTTTGGCCTGGCCATGACTGCCATTTTTGGTATGCATCTTTACAAGTTGTATCGATAGTTTTCTGCAGCTATACCAGAAACTTAATTACAGCAATTGGATCACTTTTTGATCATCACTTTTCAAAATTAGCTGAATTAATTAAACTTTTTGTCAACCCTAAATATCGTTTAATAATTGGAAACAAAACTGCCATTTATCAATTTGAACTGTGCAATTTTAAAAAAATGAAAACACTGAAGTCAAACCAAAATGTCTATTTGAAGCATTTAATTAAATTTAAATTACATTAAATTTATTTGTATTCTATTCGCCAGTGCAATTTTCTATATAGTTCCACTTCTAACTTTGGAGTCCTTAGTAAATTTTGGCTTGCCTTGTTTGCTGCAATAAATATTCACTCGTTCACATCTACACTTAACAATTGTTAAGTTATGTTTGCAGTGTTAATCCTTATTGTGATGTTCTCGATTTCGCTGCCATTTGTGATTGCTTTGTGTATTTGTGAGTTCTACTTTAACAAACCTCGCAATAAAACTAGCAAGACAAGTGAGCTCGTTCCACCGACGGCTAGCACCAAAAGCCACAAGAAAAATCCGCGTAGTAAGTCAGACAATCCTAATAAAGCAGTCAAGTCAAAGGATCACAAGTCTGCTCATAAGAAGAAAAAGTCTCCTCTTGAAGACGACATCCCCACTGAATGGAAAACGACTATTCCCGATGGATGCGATGGATTAGCAAACAAGAGCAAAGAGGCTCATATCGGCGGTCAATTGCATCCCACCAAGAATGCCTCGGTTGCTGCTGGCAAACATGCTCGACATCACTCCAAGGTGCAACAAGTTCCGACTGGCAAGCAAGCCCAAAAAGAATTGCACAAATGAAGTGCCATCAATCACGACGAGTCAATATTGCCTCATTGACACTTCCAAAGATTATTGAATTTATATGTGAACGGCGATAAGACCGCTTTAATGGCAATTAATAATATATTTAATAAATATATTTAAAATATATTTTAATTTACTTTTTATCTGTATTTTGCCTTCAGTAATCAAGAATTGTGACCCTGCAAACATCATTAACACAAACTTGCCCATCACAATCAACTAAATAAACAATTTGTCACGATTCCATTCGATTTATTCAGTAGCAAACAACGAATGAGTTGAATTATTAATTATTTCTTCGATCCTTTTTTATTTCTTCCTTCATTTGTTTTTGTGTTTTGCTTTTGCTGGTTCGATTGGAGATCGTAAGTCGTTTGGCTTTCTTGGCTTGTTTGGTGAAATTCATAGTGGCAGATCTGTTCTAGTTCTCCGACTTGGTGTTCCCCTTCCGAGTGGACAGTTTGAAGTTGTCTCTTTTCGTTTTCGATCGGCACTTTTTCTTGTCTGTGAGTTCCGTTGATGTCTTTGCATAATTCGTCTCTGGGCTTTCTGCCGAGACTATTGGCGCAATAGACCGCAAGACACCAGAGAAGACAAAGAAAGCGCAAATGATAAAACCACCGTGGCCATTGACCACCAAAATAGTTTTATTTTTAACTAAGTTTTTATTTGAATATTTGAATAGGGTTATTTATTACTAATAACATTAGTTACTATTACGGTCATATTGCTTCATGTTCACTAGAATTCGTCAGAATTGTCATTATCCAAATCTGCAGAATCAATGGCCACCTCTTCGTAATCCTTCTCTAAAGCGGCAATGTTCTCCCGTGCTTCGGTAAATTCGGCCTCCTCCATTCCTTCACCCACGTACCAATGGACAAATGCTCTTTTGGCGTACATGAGATCAAACTTTTGATTTACTCGAGCCCATGCTTGCACGATTGCGGTGGTGTTTGACAGCAGGCAAACTGCTCGAGGCACTTTGGCCAGATCACCACCGGGTACTGCGGTCGGTGGTTGGTGATTGACGCCTATTTTGAATCCAGTTGGACACCAGTCCACGAACTGAATCGACCGGCGTTGCTTGATGCGCGTGATGGCCGCAGTCACGTCCATTGGCACCACATCACCTCTGTATAAGAGGAAGCAAGCCATATACTTGCCCTCTCGGGTGTCACATTTAACCATTTGATTCTGTAACTCGAAGCACTCATCGGTGATTTCGGCTACGCTCATTTGTTGGTGATATGCTTTCTCAGAAGACACCACTGGGGCATAGGTTACCAGTGGAAAGTGAATTCGAGGATATGGAACCAAGTTAGTTTGAAATTCATTAAGGTCAACGTTAAGTGCGCCCTCAAAGCGCAAAGAAGCCGTGATTGAGGAAACTACCTGTCCAATCAGTCGGTTCAAGTTGGTATAACTTGGCCGTTCGATGTCCAACTTTCGACGACAAATGTCGTAAATGGACTCATTGTCCACCATGAAGGTGCAGTCCGACTGTTCCATAGTGGTGTGTGTGGTCAAAATAGTGTTGTACGGCTCGACCACTGCAGTGGACACTTGAGGTGCTGGATATATTGCAAACTCAAGTTTTGCCTTTTTGCCATAGTCCGCAGTGAGTCGGTCCATGAGCAGAGAAGCAAAGCCCGAGCCTGTGCCGCCACCGAAACTTCGAAAGATTAAAAAGCCTTGCAGCCCTTCACACAGCTCATAGGCTCGTCGAACCTGATTCATAACTCGGTCTATGGAGGCCTTGCCAACAGTGTAATAACCTCGAGCATAATTGTTGGCAGCATCTTCTTTGCCAGAAATGAGTTGGTCTGGATGAAACAGTTTGCCGTAGGGACCACTGCGCACTTCATCCACCACACTAGGTTCGAGGTCGACGTAGATAGCGCGTGGCACATACCGACCACTGCCCGACTCGGTGAAGAATGTTCCCATGTAATTACTGAACGAATCTTTGCGAACTTCTGCAGCATGTTGCACTTCCGAGTTTGGTGTCCCGTCGGGCAGCAAATCGTGCTCTAAACAGTACAACTCCCAACAGGCATTGCCCATCTGCACTCCTGCTTGACCCACGTGGATGGAGAGACATTCCCGCATTTTCTTGGTTGACTAAATTGATTAAAATATATCACAATTATTAATTAATTATTATCAATGACAACATTGCCGCAATACAATACCGAATTGAAAATATTTACAAAGAAATATTTAAGACCAAGTTATCCAAAACAAGCAACAAATTTCGGACAGACTTGAAAGAGGTGTTTCAGTTTGAGAGCGTCAACCAAAAAGCATATTTGACAATGACTGTAGTCATTAGACGAGAGGGAATAGACCACGAGGTAAAGCTAGTTGCAAGGATGATGTATTGATGGAGTACACAATGTAATTGATAGTGAACATTATCGGTCAGTTACTATGGTGATGCACTACAAAGGAGATGAGGCACTGTCACACTAAATGCCTCTATATACGGAAGGGATATACGATTGTGAAACCGTGATTACGGCCAGTCATACTGGAAATAGTTGTACATGTTTACATTCCATGAGTGGTTAGTCAATGACAACTGACAGATTGAGGTAAACTGAACCATTCTTGACACAATCCAGTGTCGGACTTATTAGGTGCTAATGAACAATGTTGGTTGACGTAGCCGTAGTAATGTTGGTAATCTTATGTGAAGTTGTTTTCCACACAAATCGAATCTCGCCTACAAGCAAAACACCGATTCCACCATTATTCATAATGTCCATAAACAGAATTGATTGATGTGATCTCAATTATTGATTGATGTGATCTCAATTATTGATGTCAGTGAGAAAATGGCACAGTGCGACTGGCACTCAACGCTTGACTCGGATGCGTTAATTACCTAGTCATCTCTTTTAAAATTTTCGCTTCTTTTTTCTTCATTTCTTAATTAGTTTCTTTTGCATAATGCACCACCATCTGTGGAATTGCGTAGGTTGAATAACATATGAGCGCTAGAGCTTCAACACAAACCAAACGATGCACTGGGTGCAGCACCGATTGATCCATCACGTCTGTCACCCATGCAAATACAAATAATTAGTCTGATCAGGATAATTAGATCGCTCGATGTGTAGCTCATGAACCCAATTAAAATTGTAATGCACTGATATTACAAAATTGCTGTCTTGACGTCATTGACAACAGAACTAGCAAAACAAAATATCACTGTGTCACTGCACCGATTTATAAATAAATTTTAATAATCTTGTTTTGATAATATATTTTTAAAAAAGTTATGCGCACAATTATGGTCATTTTGATTTAAAATACTCCATACTAGTCTAAAATCAATAAAGCAATTAACACCCAACAATTGTCACTGTCTGGACTGACCAGTGAACACATCCGCGACCAACTACTGTGCACACTGTGCAGGCCATTCGGCGCGTTCTAGCGCCCAAGTCTCCATTTCTCTCACTTTGAGAATGAGCCGCTGGACGACATGCGTGCAAAACTCGATACATTACTACACGTACACGAGTCGACATTGGATCGACACACAACACACTAACCGAGTGATGTAGTGGAAGTCACTCGTCAGCTGAGTGGCTCTCGATCGACTTACTTGACAACACAGTCGATTTGTTTTGGATACATTGAAACATCTCGCTGCGCATTAAACTTTTCTTCTAGTTAGAGCGGACTGGTGCTATTATCTAAAGTTGGTCTTACTTTGGTGCTTTGCAGAACCAAGAAACAAGTCAACTAAAAGTTACTAAAAATGTGTCTCCACATCAATGACCTGCCTGACCTTTGCCTGATTACCATATTGGACCGTCTTCCAGTTAGTGACCTTATCCGAGTCCGCTTGGTGTGTCGCCGTTGGGTTGTGTTACAGAAGGCAACCACTTTAAAGAAGACCACTCTCCGAATTGACAATCTTGACCGAGCTAGTCTGGTACCGATGGACGAGATTGACTTCTTTCAAATTGACATAACCTACGATGTGACTGTTCGTTTCAGGAATGTCTGTGCCGCACTGATGCTACCGATGGAGCAGTCTTCCAACTACCAACTCTCAGTCAACAATGAAACTGTCATGATGCTCAGCAAAACTTTTCCTCTCATTAAGAAACTGGTTGTGTTTAATCATTCAGACACTTTGGACATAGCGGCTTTGCTTTCCTATTTTCCCGAGTTGGCTTGCCTCAAGCTGATTGGCAATTATGACTGGTCACTGTTAAAAGCTCCTATTGACCAATTGGGCTCGTTAAGGCAGTTGTCCGTGGACACTAGTGTAGACCAACTAAAGAACCTGTCAGTGATTTCGCGACTGGAGGCTTTCTATTGTCGGCTTGGCCCAAAATATTCCACCGTGAGCGAACATAAAATGGAACAATTGTCCAATACCATAAATAGCATGATTACTGCAAAGGGTGCCGTTCAGTATTTTGGTCTTTGGGTTGAGGATCATACTAATCGATTTGACTGGTCGGTCGATGCAGCCTCAAGGATAACTCGTCTGACCATCAAACTTGATTCGTTGTCTCTGCTTCAATGGATATGCACTAATATGAATTCGCTCAACTATTTGGACCTCGAATTCGTACAGAAGGAAAGCACTTCGCCAATTTTGGGCATTATTTCGGCATTGTCATGCCTGAAGCACCTAACCGATCTTAAGTTGGACATCGCCGAGGACGAGTTTCACAAACCAGAAGATGAATCGGATGAAGAGGTTGCTGAAGTAAAGGAAGAGTCGTTTTTGCCTTTGCCTCAACTAATCGCTCTGAAACGGGTCGAATTGAAATTCCCTCTGGATCCTCACCAAATTGGCTCTCTCGAAGCAATCTTTCCCAATCTCGAAGAATTCAAGCTTCGCATCAACTCATGTCGCTACCAGGCTTTCTACGAATTGCTCTGTCTCTGTTGTCCCAATTGTTCTCAAATTGGCACAAGGTTGCGCAGTTGTCAAGAGGATGAGATCGATTCGGTGCTGTTCCATTTTAAGTCTGGGAAAATCGAAAAGACTTTGGTATACTTTGAGTACTTGGATTACTAGTGATCATTAGATTAATTAATGCTTGCTCACATACTCATTTGAAAGTATTACTCACTACATTCCACTTGCAATTGATAGTACCAGAATTTGTAGCTTATTCAGTGATACAATGTGATTTGTGATTTAACTTCTTGTGCACTTGTTGTCTTGTGTTTGTTTGATAACATTATAATATTATATTGTTGGTTGCACTTAATAAATTTGAATTCATATTTAATGATGACATTGTCCGATTAATTGAAAATTTCATTCATGCCAGTCACAAGGCTTGTGTACTTTTAAATTTGAAGGCTTCAAAACAATGCATGAGACTTAAGTAAATTTCCTGGCGTATTCAGAAAACATTGTTGAGAAATGTATTGCCCTAATAGAGCATATTTCACATATGACGTTATTTTATATAAATCAATTATAGCACATAAATCCAATTGGAAGGTAGGGACCATTGTTTTTATTTATATTTTCCGCCACTGTGTTTGTTGGTGTTTTCAGTGCAGTGATATGAGCCACTCAAGTGAATCAGTCTGATTATCAGACAGTTCGTTCAATATTTTTGCTATCAATATCCTAATTATTGATTCACCATGGATTCAGAACCAAGCAAAGATATTTCAAAAATTCTTATTGATTTGCCTGATGTTTGTTTGCGAACAATTGTGAAACTATTGCCTCTTTATGACCAACTGCATATTGGTTTGGTATGCAAGCGAATGTACAACATTCAAAAAAGTATCATCTGTGGCATCTGCGAAAAGAAAAAATCGCTTCGAATCGAGATCGTTGGCCAGTGGAGAGATTACTCATACGACGATGTAAACTTTTATCAGCTCGATAATAATTATGACTTACTTGTTAGGTGGCGAAAGAATCCTAAATGCGAAAATAGCCTTTATCCGATAACACTCACCAGAGGAGAAAACTTAGAATGGATTGAAAGTTCGGTCAAATATGACTTTCCAGCTGACAGAGAAACAATGGCAAATATTGTTGAGATATTTCCCAATATCGAGTGCCTTACACTAGTCTGTCTAGATTCAGAAGAATTTCGTTTGGCTGATTTGGTGGAAATTTTGGGACGTTTTTCAGAATGGCCTAACTTGGCCACGCTCAAACTTGTGGGCTATTACTCACCCGAACAAATTGTGGATGTTATTAACCGAATGATTACAGTGAAGCATCTCTCAATTGAAATGGGCATTGAAGATGTTGGTCGTCTTATGATTTATCCAGATTTGAGCCAATTCTATTGTCGATTCGATGAGGAAGATCCAAATCGAACTTCGGCATCGTGGTCAAGTTATATAAACGAATTAATTTCTAAAAATCATAATCTTGCCACTGTTGGATTTTGGATGGAGTATTTAGATTCTTTTAATTTTACATTTTCTACTGAACTTATCAAAATATTACATCGTTTGGTTGTGAGACAGCCGTTTACCCTTATCCAACTTGACTGGATTTGCTTAAAGTGGCATCAGATCAAATACCTCGACTTTGAGTTGCCTTTGAACAATTTTGACTTAACTCAATTTTCTGAAATTCTATCGAGGCTGTGCAATCTTACACACTTGGTTGAATTGCATTTGTCCTTCGTGATGCATGGTTATCCCATCACTTTGGAAACGATCACAGACGATGAAATATTTGCACTGCCCCAATTGTTTTCTGTCAAGCGAGTGCAAATAAAGTTGCCTAGTACACCACACCAGTTGACAACTTTAAATCGCATTCTCGAGCATGCTTTTCCCGAGGCCGAACAAATCATATTCTACATTGCCCAATATATAATTCCCAATTTTGCGTTGTACAATTGTCATAAATGTGTCATCTGCAAGTTGATTGACCAGTTGTTCATCAAATGTCAAGCGCATAATATGAAATCTATTCTCCTATATCTCAAGAATGGAATAATTGATAAAGTTAAGTTAGTGAAATTCAAGTGATACATCGACACTTAACTTGGGTTACGTGTTTTGCTAACGTTTTTGTATTATTTATAACAAAGTGACTTTAAAGTATCAAGTAGTAAGTGCATTTATGTCATTAATTCATTTTCCAACGCTTAATATATTTACAGATAAATGGCCAACTTTCATGACACTTAATTGGTGATTTGTAATTCTTTGCTTAATCAACTACCATGGTATTATAGTAGGCAAATGTATATTTGCATGTTGTTTATATACCTACCTAAGACTGACGTTGGATTTAAGTTTCAAATTATGGACCGAATGCTCGACTTATTCTTATTCGTATTAAGAGGCCGCACTTTAATTCATTGGAATGACAAACAGGCAAGTTGCCAATAAAGACAGAAAATATTAGTTATTGAATAGTGGCCAATGAATAAACGAAGTTTTCATCTTTACTTCAATATTCTGTGAAGGTGACTCTTTGTATCGTTTCTATGAAGTTGAATTGGAACATCAGTGAAGTGATCGTACTTTAACTTGATGAACCTGCTTCACTTACAAATCGTGCCTTCGGGTGATATTGTAGAGAAAATGGGATTTCTGGCTATTCCAATAAGTGCCATAATCGCATAATTGTGTCTGGGCACGCTAGTACTAGTTAGACCAATATTGGACTTATGTGCCCCAAAATATACAGGATACAATTGCTGAATTCCAGAATGGTTGTTTTGTGGCAGTTAATAATATTACATAACAAACAATTAAATTGCCTAATAAGATTCTTGTCCAACAGTTTGTTGTTGTTCCATTTGAGCAACATAATCGGGTTGATTTATTGTGCATTTGCAAGTTTTAAGAGAAAAGTCTCAAACCACCACAAACTGATTGTTGCCTTCAAAGTAGTGAACCCGATTACTAGTAAGATTAGCTAGCTATTTAAAATATTCATTACTTTGGAGAGTGGATTACATACGGAACTGACAATTGATATTGACGGAATAGATTGGTAAATACATAATGTGAATTGCACTGCCCTATTCGAATGGTCAATATTAATATCGTGTTTTAAACAATTTCACAAGTTGTTTGTTTAAGTAATCAATAAGATGCCATTAAATGGATCGTAATTGTGCATTACTTAATGAGTTTAACAATGGACAATTGAGACAATATCATCGCTCATAAGTGATATCAATAGTGGCAATTTTGTTTCAAGTTCAATCGTCCAATCAGTGGTCACGACAGAACACAAGCACACAGTCACATATGCACACAATGTTCCATAAATAAAACCTATCTTTAGATCTAATGCGCGCTCGTGTGTGTGTGTTTGTGTTTGTGAGCATCTGCGTTGCGGCAATGAGTGACCACCAACGGTATCGCATCAACAAAATCTTATGCTCACACAACAATTACCTTTGTGTACTAGTGGACCGGGTCATAAAAGGAGATCGAAGTGAGGTGTTGCGAAAACGAGTGCAAACGAGACGTTATAACATTATTTGACCTGAGCATGATATACCACAATCAACAGTTTACAGACATGCACTCATTTGCACGTCAACTGGAGCCACTAACGCAACGACTTAATCCAAGTGCCACAGACAAATGGCCAAATGGCACTGTCCGTGGCGATGGTGATGGATTGCTTCGCTGTTCTCTATAGTTCACTGTATTCGAATACGCTCGCATGCACATCAATCGCGACCCTTTGATATACTTTGGACATGGTCAACGTCATGGCTAATTGTTTCGTCTCAGACTTTATTGATCGTTTTGTTGTTGCCTCGTCTCAGCACTAGCACTGACCTCACTATCAATGTTCCATGTTTTGTTGCATTAGGATTAGCTAATCTACATTGCCAATAGTAGAGGTCACTCTCAGAATTGGAACCAAAGTGAGGCAAACACGCAAAGTACTCATTGGCCAATGGTCACTCACGGTATGGATCCATTTAAGGCAAATGACACAACACATTTGTCACATGCACCTAGAAGTGATACATCACAATTGACCATTTCTATAGTCCACCAATGTAGCTAATTAATTTAATGACATATATTTGATGTTATTTTATTGTTATGTGTTAGTCAACTTATGCAAGTTATGTCATCGCATTGCATAGATAAAGACATTTATAGAGTGACACATTCGATGCATGTTGCATTTCGTTAGTAACTAATGTTTTCTTAATGGTGACACTTTGAGAGATACTTTGGTGCTAAGTTATGCAAATACATGTAAAAAACGAATAGTAAATGTGATGCACCGATACAATCAGTAGAGTTAGTCGTTGTGATACAAATTCGCAACTAACTATCTAGTTCACAATTATATTTAATTGACACTATCTATTGATCAACTGTCCGTAATCGGCGATTACTAATCGCTTCCGAACTAGTTGCTAGTTCTCACATGTTCAGTAGCTCACAACTTGTGAATCATAAGCTAGAAGCATTCATTCATGATGGATGCTCATTGGAACTGTTCGATTCACAAATGAATGGGCCGGCCACAATTGCCTATTGATATCAATTCTAAGCAATAAAAAATACTTAAAAGCCTGCTTTGAGAAGGTGCGTAAAGGCAATCAATTTATTGATTTGGCTTTCTTATTCGCTCTGAAATAGCAGTTCGAGCAATTGCTTACATGATATGTTAGACTGGATTTCAGGGAGCACTTTATAATCTCATTTGTTGAACTTTACAAAATAAACCATTCAAATGTTTGAATCACTTCAACCATTTGCTAGCACTTTGCCTGTCTAGACTTGAGACATGTCATTTCGCATCAATTGGAAGAGACACACTTTATTTGTCCTTTTGCCATTTGTTTGTTTGTTCAAATCAGCAAACAATAAATCTGACACAAATAATGTCATGACTCGTCTTCATCATCATCACAACTGTCGTGCGTAATTATAATCCATTGTGCTCTGTCTCTCTCCATGCATTGTATTGCACAAGCCGGATGTATTTAACTTTCTGACTGCCAATTAGCACAATTTACCCAAAATAACTGAATTTCTCAATCGCAGCACCCTCGCCTGGAAATTACTAATTTCGACACATACTCAATCAATATGTATTATATCAATAGATAATCAATTAGTTGCCTATCAAAGTAGCAACAAGGTCAACACATAAATATAGCAAAAAGTGGCCATAAAATGTCAATTATTACTCGCTTCCAAGCATTGCCGAGTTGAGTAATTAAGGCGGCAAAACACCTGACGACAGAGTTGGCTTAATTGGCCACGAACTGTACACGTCACACTCGATCGCAATTAGACGAGGAGTGTGCCCTCACCGCTATGTAGTGGTCATTCCACAGTGAGTGACCAATTATGCTTTAAACTGTCATGGATGATCATCGATGATGCGCCAATGGCACATTCCAATGATCCATTCGATCCAAGCCACTAATCAGCCATTCAGCGCACAAAATAACAACAAAATCAATTGAGTTACAAACTAACAATTGCAACAAGATTAAGCTAAACAACACATACACAATTGCGCAAGCCCGCCAATTTACTAATGCAAATCGGTCGGACATTATTACTTGGTTCGTACATCTGAAAATTTACAGTTGAGAATCGAGAATGCAGCAATTTACAATTGCAAATCGAATCTAAATTATTGATTACATCAATGAGACAGCATTCGTCTGCGATCCATTCATCGATCGGCATTCAGTGCTATCGAGTGTTTCCTGTAAGCAGCCTACAACAACCACGGTAATTAGAGTAAATGCAGTAGGTATGAGTGAGTCAGTATGCATCAGAGGCACAAATGAGTCAAGTCTAATTATCCAAATCGATAAATATTTATAATTTGTTTGTGCGGCGTACACTATTGAACACCATCGACTACGCTGGATGGGATAAAATTAAAATTATATACGTTGACTTGGTAATAATTGAATTAATTCATTTATAATTGCTCGATCGTGTCCGGCACAGACAAACACCGTTGGAGATTGCCAGGTTGAGATTGTGTCGGGTCTGGCAAATTACTACATTTCGTCTACTCGTGAGCCAAAGTGGTGTGATGCCGATTGTAGTCACTCTCGGTGCCGGATCTACACTAGATCACAAGACAACGGCAGTGTGCAACACTGCAACACTATTGGCCATTAACGAAATACATTTGACCCTGAACTTTACTACTACTTTAAATTAGTCAACAAACATGCTTTCCATGAAAATAATGTGCAATTAAGCACGATAATCACATCCACCATCTATTGTGTGCTCTCAATTCAATTGCGTTGGCCAAATTTCAAATGTTCATTCCAATTTGACCATTTTTTGCATTGAAAGCGATGCTTATATGTACTTATAGCATATGAATAAGATGAAATCTGTTGAAAGTCGTCAACTGAGTATATTTCCAAATTAATCTTTGAATTCAATTTTTATCTTTGTTGAATTGAAACAAAAACTCGTTCATGTGCTCATTAATGTCAACATTGATTTATATGTATTAAATTATTTTATAAGCATATTTGAGTGTCTTGTAATAACAAATAAATTTCTATATATTTTGCATAGATTTAATAGTCGGATGAAAGATGCTTGTGTCAGTGGACTGCGCAAAAAACAAGAAGATTGTTTTTAATTATGTGCGACATTCTTAATTACACGAATTGCGTTAGTTAATGTCCAATGTGTCTGATGGACAGTGCCTCAGTATGCTTCAAAGATAATGAGCAATGACTTATCAAATAAATAAAACTCGTGCAAATGTCATTGGTGGAACAATGTCACTTGAGACTGGCTCATGTGGCACAATTGGCTAGAAGAGGAGACGAAAAAAGATTGTCCATTTCAGCACAAAAATGGAACGACCTATGTGCGCCTCACTGTCCTCGGGCGACATTGGCACGAGTAGATCAACAGTTTCGAGTGAGTTGGTCGTCTCTTGTCTCTTAGAGCGAGCTCATCAAATCCAAATCAGATCTGCTCACTGATGTGCTCAGTAGCGGGATGCAACAAACAAATGAACGAGCAGTGAAAGGTCACTGAGTAGAGCCTTTCTTCTTGTTCGGTTGTAGCCATCAAATCAAATCGAAATCAAACTTATTATACACCAATTAATTGCTCCTCCACTACTGCAGTTCGTCAAATAACTCCTTACAGGGTGCGCAAAGTCAATGGTCAATGGCAAAGGTAATAGTAATGTGAAAAGACTTTCTCCGTTAGGTCATGCATCATTGGCATTATTCATTGCGTACAGGCTTAATTGTATCTGGCCAAATGATGCATCTGTGATAATACAGCTCATCTACTGTCTTCTGCCCGTTGTTCACCCTGTAAGATAAATAATAAGATTACACACTGGACAAGTCCTCTACTAGTAGACGTTGATGATGTAAATTCAGTAGCCCTCGAGCTTAGCCTTTACCATTTAGTGTGTGCATGATGATAATGGCGTGGCGGTAATGATTCGCTAACTATATTTCTTCTGCTGCTGCCTCATATTCACTCGTATTCACAGAGGCAATAATCGATGTGTTCAACACATTTAGTGGTAATATATTATGTAACAACGGGCAGCAGCTGTATAAAGACCACTTGCAACAATCACACAGGTGAAAGTGAAGAGCGGCGAAGAAGTGCAGCGAGACGATACAAGGCAAGACGATAGCGAAAGGTACGGAACAAACAAACATTTCTCGATAGTGCCACTGTGAGCCTCTGCAGTGCAAACTGTGCCGTGCAGACATACATTCTGCAGACCGATAACGAGCCACACAATCGTATCGGACAAATGCCATTAGGCGCTTATTAAGTGATTGAGTTACGCAAATAATGCAACTGACAACACTGGGGCACTTAATCCTGACGCTTACCACAAATGTGCAACACTCGTCACGAGAAAGAACCAAGGCTCCCAAGAATCGCATCCGTGTAGAATCGAGCTGCAGAATGATGCAAATCACTCCACAGGTTGCGTCACCTTGTTTGCTTTTCCCGCTAATTTATTCATTCAATTCATTAAATTGAGCACACTTTAGCATTGCATCTAATTGAATTGCTCATTTTGCACAATTAAATGCACTTCAAATGGACAATAACCGTTAAGTCTTCAGCAAACCATAATAGGCACACACTTTAAAGAATGCACAAAACCAACTTTTGACCGGTGAGATATCAACTAAGTTACACTCATTTATCACAAATCTTGCAAATTATACAGCAAATTGTGAATGAAATGACCGGTTTTGCTTGTCAATATCATATAAGAAGGCACTTCAATTGAGGTTCAATTCAACTAGTACAATTGTAATTGCAATTACTTGTATAATTACTTGTTTAATTAATTATCTAGCAAATTCAACCACTGTTCGGTCCATTGTGCATTCATGAATATGTGGAAATAGTATCATTAATCATCCAAATCAGCAATGTGGTGTTATAATTAATTGGATATTTGCTTGATTATTCGTGATTCGCTACTTCAAAGATTGAACTTCATCGTTTGATTATCAAACAAGATCAAAGCAGAAGAATTTCTTTTATAGCAAAAAAAATAGAATTTATCAAACTTGCAAAATTCAAGTTATTGATCGACAAGGAAAGAACACTTGTTGGAAATGGCTCACTAACAGGTGAACTGAACAGTGAGCAGTGTAACTTTGTTCCTAATCAATATGTCACACACGGTTCACATTGACCTCCATCGTGTACAATTGTATTAATATAGTATTGTCATCTTGTCCAATATTATTTCACAACTCAATCCTTTCAATTTAAATGGCAGCACAAAACATGAGCTCACATTATAATTCCACACAAGCTCACCACTTAGATTTAAGCTAGTACATTTATGTAGCGTATTATTAAGTGACACTGAACAGTGTCTACTCGAGGTGGCAATATAAAGCTTGCACGCAATGACATTCGCTGGACATTTTAATTGTAATAAGTAAAGCAGATCAGCACAATTTGCAATTGTGTTTTGCCTATTATAGATGGATCGTTTGTGGAGCACCAACAGAACAACAATAACAACACAACACAAGGTGCCACACTAACTCCAAAAATGATTGTAAATTAATATCGCCACCGCAAGTGGCACTTGTTGATTCGGCTGGAGGAGTGCTAGTGTTTAGTGTTTGCTAGTGGTCAGTGTTGTCCACTTGTTTGTGATGTTCGTGTCAGTGCGGACAGTGTATCGTTTGATCTTCACGCCATCACACAAATGTCCATTCGTTATGATCAGATTCGACTTGAATGCATAGCATGATCGTTTAGTGTCGATTTGTTCACTATTGAAGCCTTCTGCTCAATAGGTCTTCTCGCAGTAGTCGTGAGTGGCCACCAAATGAGTAACTTCAATCGAGCAATCCTCGGTTCATCATCAATTTGGATCATTCACTTGGCTAGCCAGTCTGGCTATCTTCATCATCAGTGGAGGCAAATCGAAGATTAATTAAACCGTGCTCGCAGACAAACGAGACCAATAGCAAACAAGCAAATAACATTCGCACAAAATTAGCTAATTAATTAACATTACTCGATTGGCTTAAGATAGACTTGTTGGAGTTAGCCTGCTTGCTGTAGATTTGATTCCATCAAGCTTGATGCGTGTCCCATTGATCAAATTGGCTCCAAAGGGGGAAGAGACACTTTGCGCAAATGAAACTCGACAGTGGTGGTCACGAGCTAAGAGTGCACTGTTCTGCTTGACAGAGCATCCATGTGTGCCAGTGTGTCTGTGTACACGTGACGAGCTATTACCAACATTACGTTACATTTTAGAGTATTACACAATTGGCAACATCTCTCATTGTAGGTCTTTCCCTCATTTGTTCGAGGTCTATCTTTACCGAATTCACATTACCCAAATATGTCAAGTTTACTGCCGAACAAACAAACAAATAAACAAACACAAGGCGCGCTTCGAGCTGTTCATTGAACAGTGTTCAATCAATTGATTAGTTCATTATAATATAACTTATATATTCGTTCACGTTGCGGACTGATTTGATCAACACCAATTTGCAATTAGTTCGGCATAAGTTTGACTTTAATTACTCTAAATGCAATTAGACGATAATTGCACAAATGCTTTCGCTATCTACTCATGATTGCAAAGACTTTTAGACTATTTATTTATTTAAATATACTTTAAAGTTATTTGTAAATTACCTCTAAATGAGTAAATAAATCTAGATAAGATTGATTTTAGGATTAGGCAATAGCACTAGTGAGTACTCATGAATGATAAAGTTGTTAAACACTTTATGGACAATCAGTGAATGTGAAGCACGAGTTTTGAACAATAAAAACAATTGGGCGTGCTGGTGAGATGCGAAGTGTGATAATAAATTAAGTTTGATAAATCAAACAATGCAAAGTCCGATTTAGTGCAATTTAGTGCATTAATTGCGTGCCTTGGCATAACTAAAATATTTAATTTAAAATGGCCACAGGAGAGGCAATAAACAAAGACGGTTGTAATTATAATGGCACTTTTAAATAATTCAGTCACTCGAGTCAAGTGCAGATTGGGTTTGCACCTTGAAGGACACCATATCAGCAGTACAGTCTCGTCCATATGGTTCAATTGTGGTCAAAGGAAAGTGGAAAGTATCGAACTATAGTTGTCCTATGGAACAATTGTTCAGTGCAGTGCCATTTTCAATGTCTCGTGTCACAATGGCTCGATCGACCGCATCATCACTCGATCGGTGGTTTGTCAATCAGTGAGTCAATCAATAATCAATGCTCGCTCGTAATTGGCCATAATTGGCCACAATATCTCATGTATCTCCTTAAATGGATAATGTCGACCAGAACAGAACAGGCCACTCATCGGCCAATCAATCAATCAATCCATATGGTGAATCTCCATAATTGAGGGTGATTGATTGTGGTGAGTGTGTCGGCTTAGTGTGGTTTAGTGTGGCTAACAAGCGGTAATTGTGGCACGCCGGCTAATGAAACATGAACTGGACAGAGAACGAAAAGCCGCCAAAGGTCGCCAAAAGGATTTCGTCGCAAGAGGCGCTAGGAAAGAATGATACAATTGTACATGACCAGCGAACACACGCCACAGACCATATGCCACTAAACGTCTTCATTGTTCACTCCATTTGCGTGGTGAGCGACTTTTTACACTAACCACTTGACAATGCTTCGAAACATGATGAACACGCCAGAAAGGAAGAAGACAAAACAGCAAAAGTGAAAGTGGTCGCATAAAAAGTGACAAGTTTGCAAAGGTTAAGTTGACCCGAGTGGTGAGTGGTCCCAGCAGTGAGCCACTCACCATCATCGGATCTGTCCAGTGCCATTGAACTTGTCTCGACATGGTGCAATAACAGTCACAACAAGCAAAACATGTGCAGAGCACATACGCACGTCCTCTCCTTGACCGAAACAAAGCTCAACCATATCACTGGGCGCAATCAACCTAAGCGAGCAAATGGTAACACTCGACAAAAATCAAGTTCATCACATGCTTGAATCTTTTGGATTGAATGTGTCTCTGTTTCACCGGTTGATGTAATTCGAATTGTTCCGTCTGGAATTACCACAAGGAAACGGACTACGATGATCATGATGATCTGAAATGACTACTGTGAAACTGAGCAGGAATGTTTTACTTTCTGGCACTGGATTGTGTCGTGCACGGCCAGACAGGGTCACTGCGCAACACAACACCACCAGCTACTTCAAATCGTGGAAACGAAATCGAGGTTACGGTCAGCAATGATTACACACTGGACAAACAGAAATACACAGCGATTAACAAATTGACCAACCAGTCAGTTTGCAATCGACAAATAAGTGAATCAGTGAGATGGGTTCCGTGTGGAGATGGCACAAGTGAGACTAATGCATCTATGCATTTCGTTTCACACTCCACTCGGCAGCAATCAAACTCCCAAATTAATTACACTCGGTGAGGCAATTGGACCGAGTCTGCATAGACTAATTTTACTATCCAACAGAGTTCTCCAACTAAAAACAAATATTGCCCGAATAGATGTGGAGACAATTAAATTATGGCAGTGTAAATTATATTTGCCGTCCACACACCGAAGTGGCAAATGGCTATTTGATTGTCTGCTTATGTGCAACTTCGAGCCACTTCTCGAGACAATATAACTGGCACTAAGTACCGTTAATGGCATGATCGTTTGCGCGAACATCAATTTGATGATGTACGAGGTGTTTTGTGTACAGTGATCAGTGCCTGATCATCACAAAGGAACTCAACCAAGAAGCACCTCATCAGTAACGATGGTCCACTAATTATCAATCACAGATCCGGCTTGCCACACACGTCAAGAATTGTTCGCTGCATAAGCAAAGTTCACCTTGAAATGAGTTAGTAGATCAAGATGAACGATTGTGTCCCGGAGTAATGTTGTTGTTGTTGTTCTCGTTGTTGTCGTGTCGTGAGAGTTCGTTTCGAGTACTGTGCCAACTGTGTCCGGCACATTGGATCAGATCGAGTGAATGTGCAAATCAGTGACAGACCGTGCCAGGGCACTCACACACTCAGGCACGAGAACAAAGAACACTAGCCACTGGCCACACTAATTGCGCCATCGAGCGAATCTGCCAGATCGTTCAGTCTGGGATTCTCTCTGGCAATGATTGCAATGGCCAACTAGCAACCGCCCTCCCTGCAAATTAACGAGAAATTAGCGACAAAACAAAGAAGTGCCCCCGCATTAGTCACATATACACACCACACAGGCCGCACACGTATCGTCTATCCATTATTCATTCGATTAGAATATATTCGCAGTAATGGTGCTCACTGCTCAACATATTATTATTATCGAAAGCATTACTATGAGATTCATTAACACAGTGACGAGTGGAAGATGATGATGATGATGATGATGATGAACAAAAAGAAAGAAGAGAAAGTGTTTGTGCAATGCGCAGTGAGAGCTCACAGGCAAAAAACGATACTCTGAGAATTGAGATGCACTTGGATAGGACTAAATTGGGGCCAATAGTAGCGCGTTCTAAGGTTGCCCCAACGTGCACGCACGTGTGTAGCCATGTCTACTCAGTGATCAAAGAGGTGATGATGATGGTGTGGCCCAGTGGTGTGGCAGTGTTGCATCGGTGGGACGGAGCCACCGACCAGCCATTGGCCAGGCCGACTATAAAAGTGTCCTCAGCCAGTGCTCGGTCAGTGCAATTCAGTCACACATCAGTCGAATCATGCTTAAAGTAAGTCATCCTCAAGTGCACCATACATTGATCCATTCACTTACGGACATAACTGTTCAGACTTATCTTGTGATTTATTCAACCCAACACCAATTGCCAACATCTGATACACAACTCTTTTATTAAGGTAAAAGTGCGTGAATGTGAATAACCGATTTTTGCTTTGTCCTCACAGTACTTTGCTCTTCTCTCCACTTTGGTTGTGCTCGGCCAAGCCAGCGGTTATGGCGGTGGTATGAGTTTCGGTGGTGGTGGTGGTGGCTATGGCGGTGGCATGGGAGGAGGTTATGGTGGCGGTGGTTTCGGTGGTGGTTTTGGCGGTATGGGTGGTGGTTATGGCGGCGGTGGTGGTGGATACGGTGGTGGTGTTATCCCAGCTGCTATTCAATCTCGACACAACGTGCAATTCTACGATGTTCCTTCCACTGGTTACGTTCAACCAACAACCGTGGAAGTCGGAGCCTCCCACATCCCACTCAACATTCTCTTCCGATCTGCTAGCTCCAACCTGAACGTGCAACAATACCACGAAGGCGCCAAGGGTGGTTACCAAGAATCGAACTCCGAGGATGAGCCACACATCCTGAAGCACACCGTGAAGAAACCAATCTACCAAGAAGTGCGTGAAGTGATCTCGCCATACCGAAAGATCACCCAGGAGATCAAGCCAGTCCAGGAGGAAATCCAAACCATTGTTGCTCGAGGCACTGGCAAGAGCTATGGTGGTGGTGGTGGTGGTGGATACGGCGGCATGGGTGGTGGTTTCGGTGGTATGTCCCTTGGTGGTGGTTATGGTGGTGGCTCCCGAGGTGGCTACTAAGCACCTGGACAACACCCAAACACACTCAATCAACACACTATATCATGTACAGTGGAGACAAGCAAGCCAGTCAACTCAGTTCACCCACCAGACTGGTGCAAGCTCCAATTGCAACTCAAATCAATCTGCACTCTGCAGTGAACATTCCTTCCAGGGAATGTCTCGCCAATGTCTGCCAAAGCAATCGTTACTTCGTTGTATTTATTGTCAATTAAATTATTTATAATAAATTATTATTATTAATCAATTAATGCGATATTCTCAATGGCATTCTTCCTTGATGGAATCGATTGAGACACTAATTAATATCGACTAGCTGGTGAAACAAATCGATTCATTGTTTGGCAGTGACTGACCAATGATTGGCCACTAATAATCCACTCATTGCTCTTTATTCGTGCATCGTTCCTCATAACAATTGGCCAATTAACAAGCCCTATCCAGTGGCCACTATTCGCCTGTCAGTTGCTAATCAGCTCATTTAGCGTGCAAGTAATGTGGCATATCTCGATTTAGATAAATGCACCAAAATGAAATTCAGTCCTCTGTTCTAACAAATAACAATCATCGCCACTGAGTTTATAATTTATCAGCCTGACTTTACTGGCTTACCTCGACCATTGATGGATTATAAGTATTGCGTGACTATTTTCGGGTTTATTCTACCACTAGATATTGATCACCCTGAACAAATTAAATCAGTTTTTAAATCAAGTTAAACATGTATACTATAGTACAAAGTTATTGCAAATAATACGAATATTGTCAAATGCGTTTAAGCTTTTTTCAGTCTATTACTCAAATAATGAAACTAATAAGCCACATTGATTCATTGGGAGGCATTACATGAGTTACATGAGTGAATTAGTCATCATAATTATGATGTGAGCGACATTAAAAAGTCATAACCGAAATTAGTTCTAGGTCAGTCACAAGAGTTGACCTAGAATCGAGTAGGATTAAATCACTCATAATAATCATTAATCAGTGAATGGATTAATGTTAATTGAGATATACTGGGTCTACACATCATCAATGCAGTGTCCAATTCCATAGAGAGTCAGCCATTCACCAAGTGAAGAATCATTACGAATTCATCAATCAGACAAGCCGAATCGGTTCCCAGAGCACACAAAGTGTCGTATTAATTGTGTTGTGTTCGCCCACTAAAGGGTTAATTAAATAGACGCGTTCATTTACTACTGGTTTAATATCCTAGTGCATATTCGCACAGTGCACTCTCATGCACACGCACATTTGCCTATTGTGGTCGGCCTAGTTATCGAGTCGGTAATGATCGGTTGAGTAATGCACACAGAGCGGTGCTAATTAGAATAATACATTTCGCAGTGTGCACACAGACAATACTCCTTGATGATCTTGATTAGTACGATCCATTGATTCGGTTGTAGAGTTGCGGTGGTGCAGCTGCTGGCGATTCGATAATTACGCCATAAGATGTGGAAAGAGAAAGTGGTAAGACAAACAAACACCAACTAGATTACTTTCCTGTTATCGGTGTAGCAGAGGTAGATAATGATAATGGCCCACTGAGCCGATCATATATAAAGTTGAACACCGAAACCAAACAGACATCATCCATCGATCCTTCGTTCATTCATCCATCGATCCTTCGCTAAGTTCGCTAAAGCACTAGTTACATTTCAATCAACCTTACAATGTTCAAAGTATGTGATCTATGCCTTATCGTTCAGTGAAGTGTGTTTGTGCCTAATGCCAAAACCAATTCTCCCTAAACTTCAACCCAAAATTATGACATTTGAATTCTTCAAACCCAACTGATGTAACTAACCTTTTTATTTCTATAGCAATTTGTCCTTCTCTCCACTTTGATGGTTCTTGGCTGCAAGGCCAATTATGGTGGTGGTTATGGCGGCGGTTCAGGAGGAGGATTCGGTGGAGGATACGGTGGTGGAGGCTATGGTGGCGGTGGTTATGGCGGCCACGTCGTTCCAGCCGCTGTCCAATCACACCACAACGTAAAATTCTATGACGTACCTTCTACTGGTCACATTCAGCCAACCTCAATCGAGGTACCAGCCAACGTTATACCAGTCAACTTTGTGTTTAAGTCCGCCAGTTCACACATCAACGTTAAGCAATACCACGAGGGCGCCAAGGGAGGCTACCACGAATCGCACTCTGAAGACGAACCACATAAGTTGGTGCACCGAGTTCACAAGCCAATCTACCAGGAGGTGAAGGAGATCATCTCGCCATATAGAAAAATTGTTCAGGAGATCAAGCCAGTTGAAGAAAAGATTGAAACCATCGTTGCCCGTGGTCACCACAAGAGCCATTATGGAGGCGGCTATGGCGGCGGTATGGATGGTGGAATGGGCGGTGGATACGGCGGTGGAATGGGTGGTGGAATGGGTGGTGGATACGGCGGTGGACACGGTGGATATTAACACCAGTCACTCGCCTAAAACTGTACAGTGACACATCCCACCAAGAATGACTCGACACAACACACCGACACATCATTGCCGAATGATTCAATGCGAGACATTCGAATCCGACATCAAACACTGCAACCACTGAATATTCCTAAGCATACATTTAAATAGTATTTATTTATTAATTAAAATAATCGATTGCTATTATCGATAGCATAAACAAATTCACAAGTGCAAATTAATGATTCATATAGGACGCAATTTGGCCTCAATCAATCAACAGGTTATTTGGACGATGAGTGAGAAATTTAGCAAATGCAAATATTGCAAGATCGGAAACATTGAATGCCAAGCATGTTCAATGTTTGTGAATAATTAATGGAAATTTGCTTGCCGTGGATTAGCCCATTTGGATGGATTGTAACTGAACTGATGTGTGAGCACAGGAATTGCGTGAATCAGTGTGATCAATGTGATCAATCATCACTTTAGGCCGATCGCTTAGCTTCGTTAATTGACATATTCCATAGAGGCGCACTGTCAATCAAGTTGGTCTGAGAAAGTTATTTGAATCGTCGATCAGTGTTGTATTCCTCGCTGTCCATATTTGCCATAGTGTCAGTGTGACTCGAACCACTTGACGCCTTTCATTCGTTCGGCCGTTCCACTTAGTGACCAGAGTGGCCATTTCGAAGTGCCACTGACTGCCGTTGCAATTTGTCTGCTCATTGCCAAGTGATTGTTAACCAGTCCACCAATCACCATCAACAGCATCACAATTATCATTGGCCATTATGTGATTCTCTAATGCACAAGCTGAGGCCAATCAATAAGTATCTATAGAGTTGAACTTGTGTCCAGTTGCCACAGTTGCCACAGTTGCCATCCACAAATAGACCAGCACCGAACCAAGCCAGTTAGTTGTTGAACGACGTCTCGGTCATCACCGAACAATACTGCCTTGCTCGGAGATGATCTTAATTATTATTACGTTATGAAGCGTTCAATCATTTCGTCAAGCAATCATCGAATCATCAGCAAATCCAGTGCTCTTTCCCATTAAATCTCGGGTAGAGCAAATCGGCGCGGGAAGAGTCGATCGATTCAAATGGTTTGGTCTACTCGCGAGTATATAAGCCATCTGCCACGATGGTCAAATCATCCGACACACATCGTCCTCATTGGTCCATCACTTGTGCTTCACTCACCAATTCGCTCGCTAAATCACAATATTTGAACTCGTCAATTTTCCTAAGTTCTATTAAACAAAATGTTTCAAGTATGTGAACATTGCATTGCCAATGCCAATGTCATGTGTAATTTCCAATGTCTTTCCCGACAGCGAATTGTTCTCATTTCCACTGTGATGGCCATCGGTTGCCAGGCCGCCGGTTATGGTGGCGGAGGCGGAGGTGGTGGATATGGAGGTGGCATGGGCGGTGGTGGCATGGGCGGAGGTGCTGGTGGATACGGAGGCATGGGTGGTGGAATGGGTGGCGGAATGGGTGGTGGTTACGGAGGTGGCATGCCAATTCCTGCCTCAGTTCAGTCACATCACAGTGTGCAATACATGGACGTACCCTCCACCGGAATGGTGAAACCAACATCGATCGAGATCGGTGCTTCCCACATCCCAATCAACTTCCTATTCCGCTCAGCCAGCTCACACTTGAACGTGCAACAAAAGCACCAAGGTGCACCAGGCTCAAATCAGGAATCTGCCTCCGAGGATGAGCCACATATGTTGACCCATCGAGTGAGCAAACCAGTCTACCAAGAAGTGCGAGAAGTGATTTCGCCATACCGAAAGATCACCCAGGAAATCAAGCCTGTGCAGGAGGAGATCGAAACCATCGTGTCTCGTGCTGCCATGAAGATGGGTGGTGGTGGAGCAGGTGGCTATGGAGGTGCCGGTGGAATGGGCGGTTTCGCCGGTTTCGGTGCCAAGAGCAAATCCTCAATGTCAATTGGTGGAACCAAGTACTAAACAACAATGTCTAACAATTTAAGCCAATCACCTCGACCTTACTTATTACTCACTAAACAAACCTATTTATTTATTCATGAGAATGTCATTCGTGTGGGTCATCAGGGAATAATCGCCTCAAATTATTTGCAATCTATCGTCATCACAAACATTAGGAATCTAAGTTAATCATAAATGTAATAAATTCAATGGTTTAATCCAGTTCAGATCATTAAAAATATATGCTCAATCATAATTATGTTTAATTTTCATTATAAGTTGGCATACTTCAAGAATGCTCGATTTCATTGTCAAATGTTAAATGTCTCATGAGTGTGCCAAAGACTAAAAAAGGTTTAATTAATAATGCAGAAAGTAAGAAATTATTTCCTGGCAATTTATGTACCTAGAAAAGAGTCTATTTCGAATATTTCGTTCGATCGAGGCACATTGTAAATATTCGAAATATAAAAGTGACCATTCGAATTAGTCTCTCTAACTATAAAGAGCACTCTTAGACTGTAGTTCTTTATCTGTTCTATAGACTCGGAACTTTAATTTGTGTCTTGTGCTTGCTATACGGAGCTGTTACTGTCAACTCGGGCGCATCTCATTACTCAGTGCTGTGGCAACTGGCAGGATGTCCAACAATCTTAGCGATCTTCAGACCTGGTGTGTGTTTTTCAATGGATTATCAATCATGGGCCTGATTACGCTTCTGTACATCGGACTAATCTTTTGGAGCACTACCCAAAAAGATTCCAACCCATCTCGAAAAGGATCAAACAAGTCATCAAAGATCAAAGGAGCTAAATGAGATCAGAATGTTCGTAAGAAATAATATGACATATACCACATATGAATTGAATTAATGAGTGTACTAATAAAATCTGTTTTCTCAGTCATGGGTTTACTTCATTGTTTCGATTATTATTTTGCATTAATAATTTTTCCCTTTTATACCCTTTGAAATTTTCAAAAGTTCATATGACACTCAAGTTTTGTAATTAAACACTATTAAATAAATGCAATACTTGTTTTAAAACTAATTAGACTTGCGATTAAAGCTGAACGTTTCGAATCGTCAACTGACTCAAGCAATTTAACTCATTTGCACAGTCTATTAACTAAAAACTAAAATAAGTTTTTAATAAAGAATCTTTATATTGAAGCGATCGGAATAGACTAAAGATTAGTGAATTGATTATATGTCAATTGATTATCATCAATTGGCAACTTTCACTTGCGTAAATTAAATTAAAGTTAATTGAATGTTTATTTAACGATGCAAAGTATTAAAGCACATTACATCAAAGCCAAGTCATATTGCAAATCAAACATCAAACGTACATCACATCACGAGTAATATGCCATTTCACTTGCAGTGGCAGCACTAATTGTCCGCATGGACATCACAATGGAGTGCAGCGGGGCTGTCAATTACGGCTACTGCATCTCGGTGGTCATTACCGTGTGTGATATATTCATTGCCACGTGATTCGAGAGAGTGGAAAACGGATTGGACTGATTGAGGGAGAGGGAAAGCAGACGGAGAGAAGGCGAGATAGGATACTCTATGGATGATCTTGAATATGAAACGACTGAACCGAATGGCTCACTGGCCTATGGCGGTAGAGGTGCAGTGCAGAAGGGAGAGAGTGTGCCAGGCAGGTAATGGCCACGGTGCAGTATATAAGCCTCAGTGTCAGTGAGTGTCATCACAGCAAACAAACAGCTCTATTCAACTCACTTCAACCACATACAACACACAAGACAACATGCTCAAAGTATGTTCCTCAATATTCTTCTACATATAATATATGATATATGGTTCTGACTTTTTCCTGGTATTTCTTCCAATAGTACTTCGCTCTCCTTTCCACTTTGGTGGTGCTCGGCCAAGCTGGCGGTTATGGCGGTGGTATGGGTGGAGGCTACGGTGGTGGCCGATCCATGGGTGGCGGCGGCGGTTATGGAGGAGGTATGGGTGGTGGTTACGGTGGCGGACCGATCCCAGCTGCCATCCAATCCCGACACAATGTGCAGTTCTACGATGTTCCTTCCACCGGTTCAGTGCAGCCAACCACCATTGAGGTCGGCGCCAATTCGATCCCAATAAACTTCCTGTTCCGTTCTGCCAGCTCTAACCTGAATGTGCAACAGTACCACCAAGGTGCCCAAGGTAGCAACCAAGAATCTCAATCCGAAGATGAGCCACACATTCTGAAGCACACCGTGAAGAAACCAATCTACCAAGAAGTGCGCGAAGTGATCTCGCCATACCGAAAGATCACCCAAGAGGTGAAACCAGTCCAGGAAGAGATCGAAACCATCGTGGCTCGCAGCACCGGCAAGTCTGGTGGTTATGGTGGTGGTGCTGGCGGTTTCGGTGGTGCTGGCCTTTCCATGGGCGGTGGCTATGGCGGCTCCTCTCGAGGTGGTTACTAAATACCTACCTAATACCTAACTGTAATACTTTATGGCTTTATATTTCAAGCCTAGCCAAACCAAAGCCAAATGTATCATTTAGTTCTATTTATTATTTATTATACTATTTATTGTCTTAATAATTAATTAAATCAATTTTAAAACTCGATAATTTATCGATAATTTTCTAGTTTGATCAATTTGGCAAACCACCGCGCACCACACGACCAAAACTAGTGCAAGGCATTGCACACACTAACGGTCAATGTAGAGCTCTGTCAGCCATGGCTAGTGCACTAATTGATTGGACATCCGGTCACTTAAGTGGCAATTGCTCAGACAGTGCACCTCTCTTCCTCATCAATACATTCGATATATTCAATATCAGGTGGAATAATCGATATTAGATCGTATCGAAGTGGACCAACATGTACAAATTCATTTCATATACTGCACGAGTGCATCGGCTCTCACTAACTTTAGTGACTAATGTCTACACTTTATTCGTTGCACAAATCAATGATTAGTAATCATCTCTAATGCACACCAAATGAACTATTTATCGTCTAATGGCCCAAATGCATCTCATCTATATTGACATTAGAAGTTCGCTTATCTGATTATATTTCAATCTGTGACCTTATTAGTGGGATTCACTCGACTACTGTGCATGAATAACGCAAAGTGATCAATGATGATCGACAAGTTTGTGCACAAAATGAAGAAAACTTGAAAGAGCTTGAGTTTAGATGATTAGACTTTATGAAATAGAAACAATGGCTTTCAGAGTACAATTTTTGATGACAAATAAAACAATTTCGATATTTCATGTAAAATAGTTACTCTGTAAGGCAGAGTGATTAATCTTCACGTGTACACATAAATGAACATTGTTTGAATATACTAAATATACTTTATATACTTATTATTGAATTCAAAGCTTGTGTTCATTCGTTGCTTGCTACGGGTAAAAGTGGAGCCACTTTGGTGCAAAGCACAGTAATTCATTAAAAAGTCAAACAACATCCGATAAGATCGTGAGTCATCTGCAAATGTTAACATTGTATCACACCAGTGGACTGACACTCACTATCTTCTTGTGTGCACATATGTCAAACTGATCCCGGGGAGTCTCATCACCGTAAACATGTGATCAAAGTATTTAAGGAAATTGTATGCACACAGAGCTGATTGGTGTAAAGCGCGCGCGTAATGAGCTCCTTCGAGTGAATATATTTCGAATCACTAATTAATCGAACACATTCATGACCGAGGAGTTTGATAGTCTGTCCACTCGACCTATAGGTAATCTTTATCGCGTGCTTGACCGAAAATTATTGATTAACTTTCGATCATGACTAGGCTGAGTAATAGACTCAATCAGTGAGCAGTCAATTAGTTAATTAATTAGTTCAATTTAACGGGCGGTACCGAATTGGGATGTGTCTTGGTAAGGGGAGAGAAGGATAAATGGACTGAAGAGATTGCACTGCAGATCTCATGAGATAGTGCAGGGATGCTCTTGAAAGTGAGACTAGTGACGGGATACCGACTCACTGGCATGGGGCCTGTTGATGGCTCACGATGGCACTAATTGACAGTAGGTAGATGGACATTGCTCGATTAGATCGAGTATATAAGGCACTACCGGCCACTGCATTTTAACAAATCAATCTGTTCAGTCTCAGTCTCCACTCATCGAGAAATTCATTCACCGATCACTTAAAATGCTCAAAGTATGTTGCAAATTGTTTTGGTCTCGGTCTCAACATGGGACTAATGTGACTAATGTAATCATGCCTCTTTGGTCCATTTTCACAGCAAATCGCTCTAATCTCAACTATGATGGTTTTGGGTTGCCAGGCCGGTTACGGTGGTGGTGGACGTAGTTCGGGTGGTTACGGCGGCATGGGCGGTGGTTACGGAGGGGGACCAGTGCCAGCATCTATTCAGAGCCGTCACAGTGTGCAATACTACGATGTGCCCTCATCTGGCTATGTGAAGCCAACCTCGATCGAAGTCGGTGCCAATGTGATCCCACTGAACCTGTTGTTCCGGTCTGCCAGTTCATATCTCAATGTGCAACAGTACCACCAAGGTGCCCAAGGCAGCAACCAGGAATCGCAATCCGAAGACGAGGCTCACATTCTGCGACACACCGTAAAGAAACCAATCTACCAGGAAGTGCGTGAGGTCATTTCGCCTTATCGAAAGATCACACAAGAGGTGCAACCAGTCCAGGAGGACATCCAAACTGTAGTGGCCCGAGGCACTGGAAAATCTGGAGGTTATGGCGGCGGTGCTGGTGGCTACGGTGGCATGTCTCTCGGTGGCGGATATGGTGGATCCAAAGGAGGTTACTAGAGTGACTAGTCTCTAGACATTGCACAACACATCAAACATTCACATCATACCAATTGCAATGTGCATAGGGTCAAAACCTAGCTTATATTAAGCAACTGTCATTTTCATTTATTTATTGCTCACTAATAATAAATAGTAATAAACAATTTTTGATTGAAAACAACCAAACATTTCCATTCTCTCCGCTTACAATGAGTAATTGTATTTCTGTGCACAGTGGTGCGCTAGTTGTACTGCGCCGAACGAACAAACAATGAATTTACATTTGCAATTGGCCATTCACTTGCTTTGCTCGGAGCAGAAACACGTTTCGAGTTTACTCGTCTGAGGTTAGAGCCATTTTATTAATTTGCATGGCGAATAATTAAATAGTAGATCCGATTTAAACAAACTATCTTTGCACAAGGTTAAGGTATTATATGTAATATTGCCAGTGGT
This sequence comes from Rhizoglyphus robini, assembly GCA_023373905.1. NCBI lineage: Eukaryota > Metazoa > Arthropoda > Arachnida > Sarcoptiformes > Acaridae > Rhizoglyphus > Rhizoglyphus robini. The sequence continues at coordinate 1,177,719 of JAKIJQ010000001.1, read as the reverse complement.
TATCTACATTACATGGACACACATGCGTGTGCATCGATCCACTGCAATGCATAATAATTCAAATCATTTACACACGAGTGTACACACTAAATGGCAGCATTACAAAAGCATAGCATAATTTAAGCAAACAAACCAGCTCATCAACCGGACACCTGACCAAATCACTCTTCCTTGCTCAACTTATCACTAATGAGCACCATAAACAGCCAAACACAATGTGTCCAATCATAGTCAAATACACTCTTCCCAACAGTGAGTAGTGGTCGGAACCGCGTCCGAAGAGTGACCGAACTTGCACAAAGTGATTGACCAACACCAGCACATAGCCATCACTCACTGATCAGTAATGAAGCACAATGCTCAATACCGGGCCGAACCGACACAATTCAATTAACAATCAATTAATAAGTCAATCAGTGATGTTCATCGATATGATCGATCCCAAGAGGCATTTAGCTTGAACACGGAATGTCGATTGTTAGATTCGATCAGTCGAGTCAATCACTTAACACGTATAACATCTGGCCCGACGAAAGTGCACTGGAATGGACATCACGCCAACAAGTGAATTTCTAGTGGGCACGTCTCGAGAAAGGCAATGCGCGTTCGATGGCAATCGATATTTCAATTCGATTAATTCCACTAGGATTTGGACCACATTTTGATCAAAGAGAAATGGAACTGAAGTGTGATTGCTAATGTTCAAAGAGAAAAACACAAGATCGGCCAACGAGACGAAGTGAGAGGCGAACAACTGCACTACTCTACTGCTGACTACTTTCGGCTACTGTGGGGCCCGCTGTGAATGTGGATGCTCTTGAATATGAAATGATTGCCATGCCGATTGGCCAATGCTCGATCCTTCGCTGCACACGGCAATGATCACTCACCCATAGGTAGTGACACCGTCTATAGATATCGAGTATATAAACGAGTGCATGACACAGTAGTGTCATCAACACTCGACTCAACTTAATCGATCCACTCGTTCAATCCATTCCAATCGAATCATGTTCAAAGTGAGTACTCAACTCTGTCCCTTCTAAAGTTATATAATGCTGGTCTCATCTAATCCCGACACAACCAACACTAACCCATTTGCTCGCTTCATTCTCCACAGCCAATTGCTCTCATCTCCACCTTGATGGTTATCGGCTGCCAGGCCGGTGGTTATGGCGGTGGTTACGGTGGAGGTCTCGGTGGTGGTTTCGGTGGTATGGGTGGTGGTTACGGTGGTGGTGGTGGATACGGAGGTGGAGTGATCCCAGCCGCTATTCAATCTCGCCACAACGTGCAATACTATGATGTGCCTTCAACCGGCTATATCAAGCCAACCACCGTTGAAGTCGGTGCCAGCTCTGTGCCACTAAACATTCTCTTCCGATCTGCCAGTTCTGCATTGAACGTCCAACAGTACCACGAAGGCGCCAAGGGTGGTTACCAAGAAACCCAATCCCAGGACGAAGCTCACATCCTGCGACACACCGTTAAAAAACCAATCTACCAAGAAGTGCGCGAAGTCATCTCGCCATACCGAAAGATCACCCAAGAAATTCGACCAGTTCAAGAGGAGATCCAAACCATCGTTGCCCGTGGTGTGGGCGGCGGTTACGGTGGTGCTGGTGGTGGACTTGGTTTGGGTGGTGGTTTCGGTGGTGGACTCGGTGGTCTCGGTGGAGGTTATGGTGGTTCCAAGGGAGGTTACTAAACACAAACCTCAGCCCTCACCCAGTCAAGTCATGTCCTAGGCCATATCCTTTGAACCCGTTATTTATTACGTACTAACGTATTTATTTATTATTACAAGTGAATAAATCAATCGCAACAAACCAATCAAGCCAACTTCCTTAATTAAATTAATTGCAATCCAAACCAATCAATAGAGAGGAGAAAGTTGGGGAGGCAAGGGAGCAGATCGCCAACTAATTGAACCATGACTACAAGTGACGTAACGAAGTGGATTCTAAAGTGTGCAGTGAGTGGTGAGTGCATCAAGTGCAACACTTCACTCCTGTTCAGTAAGGCGATCGGTCAATGAGTGGTGTCCATTGCAACACCTTGATGGCACTCACTGGCACAGTCACTGCACAGTAGCACCATTGGAGGCAAATGGTTCAAACCACTGTCACTAATCAAACATCACTTCACAGAACCGAGTTGTACTGCCTCACTCAGAATCGACATCGACAAGTCTCACCACGGTAGTAATGTTCTTTTAATGTTCTCGCAGCACCACGTCAACCAAGTCCACCACTTGGCACATTGCACAACTTATCGAGGTGTTGAAAACTAAAATGGACAACTGTCATAACAAATGGCAAATCTGCATGGATCATCACTTAATTGTCAGTTGGCGAATTGTGACTTGGGAATCGAACACACAATTGAACTCCATTCGCAGATTGTGCTTTTTGGTGTCACCGAATGGGAGATGTCTCAATTGTACGACTGGTGGGATGAGCTCGGAAGTGGGCTCCAGTTGAACTCTCTCACTGGCGGCAGTGAACACTTACAATCACTGTACAATCAAGAATGAATTCGCCTGCAGTAGTTAAGTTTGCCATCTCGGTCTCACTAATTGTTCAATCTATTTGAGCAATTGGCAAACAAATTAGCTAACCAAGCAAGCACCAAACAGTGAAACAATCTGCCTTGATAGCGATCTCGTTGTGGTTCCATCGAACGATCAAATATTTGGGCATTGCGAACACATGGCCGCATTAGATTGATGACACTCATCAAGCCGTCTATCAAGGGTCATCACAGTCACGGTGATGTCGTTTTGTGGAGTGTTCAGAGTGATTGTCTTGTGCAAGTGATGGCTTGTCTTGATGTCTTTTTTATTATTGGTCACTACATTACCACTTTGGCACAGCCACTAATGGCCAATTATCGCCAATTAACATTTGCAATGCAGCTAATCCAATTGTGGCCACCGCAGAATATAAACTCAATTCCATTAATGTGAATGTGTCTAGCGTCTCTGACCAGATAGCTGCCATTATAATAAGGCGAGAATGCGACACAGGCAGATGAATTTGATTTACTCACTAAGCGATGTCACATACGATTGCAGTGAAATTAACTTAATTAATTTAAAATCAGACCGTTACACTGAACTCAGTAAACAAACAGTAAACTATTAAGATAATCTTTTGATACTCGATTAGATCTGTTTGCAGTGATATTGATTGGTCAAGTGAAGTCATACAGTACAACTGTCTACCGCCAGTACACCACCAACCGAGATTTGTCCTAAATTGCCACTCAATGGCTATTGGCCATTACAAATTCGATCGTTTCTAGAGCACATCTCGAGTTACGACAAAATGAACACATTTACGAGTACTTTTAGGAAGTCAAAGGCAAACCTCAACGAATAGATTGTGTTGGAGGTGAGAGAATGAGAGGAGTGTAGTGGCCACTGGCCAGGCCGAAGTGTAGTGTAGACGTCGGCCACGGCGTGACCAACTCACTAAGCCACTGCATCACTGCCAAGTTTGCCTCGTGCCAAGTTTTTACACATTCGATTGGTTGACATAAAGTGGTCGGTCGGTGACGGCGATGACCGATCGGAAGTGTCACTCGGAGCAAGACATCAACAAATGTGTGCACCAAGCACTCATTTATGATAGCTGATCATCAATTTGATCGATTCGATGTCAATAGTGACGTAATAGAGTTGTAATAGTGATGTGCTCAAGGTTTATCACTGCAACGAGCGAGTTAATCCCGATCTACGTTATGTAAATGCTTTCACCTGTCAGTGACATGTGGAGATGATGTTTGATCGACCGAATGGATGCTATAGTCAATCAATTAGTACTGATTGTGCCAACTGGACAGTGCGAGATGCTCACTTTTGGCCGGGCGGCCAGACAATTCATCATTAATGCCATCAATTGCTTTAAATGTACATAACTCTTGTCCACAGTAGACAGGGCCACAAAGATCTAGTGGTCAAGTATCTCCCTGGCCCAACATTCATTCACATTGAGCACATTTTAATTTGCCATTCTCATATGGCATGACTCATATAAATTGCGAGACTAAGTCGGTCGAGGTCCTTGATCGCCTCGGTGCATCATTAGCTGCAGTTTTACTTTATAAGGCCAGTGCGGCACAGTAATGGCCTGGTGATCACCGATCAACCGACCACGGCGTGCACTACACCTTGAGTGGGTCAATACAAAACCAAGTCAATTTCCCTGTTGAGCTCACAATTCGACTAGCTTAATTGGGCAAAGTGATACCTGCTGGGCTAATGAAGTGACACTCTCAGTCGCATTGATTGTGCACTAATTAATTTACATTTAAATCGAAACGATTAAGATCTCACTCGACAGTAACTTGTAATTGGATTAGTTAGTCCTTGTGGCAAATCTATTTACCTGTTCGATCCAAGTCGAATCGATTATATGGCCCACTGCGGGGCAGTGCACAATACCGAACCGAAGCAATGCCAATGCATTAAGCAATGATCGAGACACAAACAGACATCGATCGAGGCGCAACGAAGTTTATTGTTTGGCCATCATAAATTGGTGGCAAATTGGCGCCGATCAACACTCAAACAGACACAAGCCAAAGAGAGACAAAACAACGAAAACAAATACAAAAGACTAATTTGCGGCATTTAGATCCAATTGGATTGCATTGAGAGCCACTCGGGACGATCGACTACGAAGAGACGGCCGACTGCAGTGATTACTTCAATGGCGGTTGCGTGATTAATTAACAATTGCGCCCATGCTGATTACCAACCTGAGCCTGGTAAGATGATGATGTCCATGAGGAACGTTGATGGTGATGGCCATGTGATGATGGTGGTCCCAGTATGATGATGGTCTCGAGCACTTTCTGTCATAGTAACATGCTATTAAGTGGAATTCAATTAGAGTTTATTGTGCTCTACACATTGATTTGATACTTGTCAATTGTTGAGCAAACCAAACAAATGGAAAACAAATATTGAGTCATTGTGACTATTCTTAGAAGACGTACAAGTGTGTGCATGGTCTAGACATCGATTTTCAGAATCGATTCAGACATTTAGAATTCTATACCAAACATTCCTCTGACACAATGCATCAATGTCACTTGCTTGATCATTAAGTTAATGTCATGACCGTTCTAATTGAGCCAATCTGACCAACTTTTGACCAACATTTGAACAATGTGAAATTGCATTTAACTGAGTCAACCATCCACAAAGTGTATTCAAAGTGAGTAGTTGAATGTTTTATTTATTAGAAATGAAATAAAAATAAAATATTTCACTTGTTTTGCCTGTGTACATCATGTGGAATTGCTTCATCATTGGCCTAGCCTGTTTTGAGCGATTACCGTTTTGAGTTTGATTTGACTTTTGATTTGTGCGCCCAGTGCGACCGACAGTCTTGTCGAGCAGTCGTGCCTAATCATGTTTGTCCGTGTTCGCAATTTGAGTCAATTTATACGATTGTAATCTCGAGTTATCAACATGTTGTCCAGCGCCACCAGCAAAGCACCAAAACGCTTGCAAGATGATTTAATTAACAACACAAGTTAACTAAGTTGCGGTGGTGCAGTGACCACCTAACCACATCCAGCTGTAATGAAGTAATCGTATTAGTAGTTGGCTTGGCCCTCCACAAAATGGTTCAATCGTTGTTGTAGCTGTTGTAGCCAACTGTTGTTGTTAATTTGATTTTCCATGAAAGGGAATTATGGACGATCAACGAGTGACACACGAAAAGCAGAGAAAAGGTCAATTGAGGAATTGCTTTAGAGTGCAGTGCAGTCTCGCAGGCACCTTCTTGTAACTGCTTCCAAGTGGTCAGCTGTTGTCCGTGTCACTTGGTTCGATTGTTGTGGTGTCTGTCAAGATCACCATCGATGGCATCGATCTAGACTGTGCACCGAACAAAAGCAGAGGAAGCAGACAGCACGTTAATTATGATTACGTCGTAGGACAATGTGCGCTAATTACCACAAGTGATTCACCGAGTGCTCTCCAGTGGTGCTCAATGGCAAGTGATACCATCAACACGAGCAGTGTACTAAACGGTCACCCAGTGGCCACTCTGGCCTGAGTATCCTGATGCATCCTTCACAATCAATGTTTCGTTCGGTGGTGATCAATTACATGGTGATTGTTATGGCAGTGAGGTGCACTTGTGATACCGCACTTGTATTAGTAATACGCACAGCACAACACCACTTACCGACAATGATGATCCACTCTAGTTAACGGTAATTGACGTGTCTGCCACAATTGAGGCATCCATGACCACCGTTGTGGCCAATGTGGCCAAACAGGCCCATTGATCAAACAGTAGTAGGTAGGGGAGGGCATGTGGTCTGTACAACGTTGATGGCGACCACTTTAATGCCCAATTGGTCGCACCAATTGCTTGCATTCAGCATTGGGTGCTTCGTGCAAAGAACTGAGTTCTCTTCCAGTTCGACTCTTTCCTCTCTCCTCGGGTCATTTGTTGTCCATTGGACTGGCGAAAAGTGTCGAGTTCGCAAATGTATGGCCAGACAGAAGCACCGAGCACATCACAACATCACACAAGCATCACCACCACCATCATCAACACCGCCACCAACAACAGAGACAATCATCAATTCAATTCGATAATAAAACTAAATTCGCCTCCATAATAAACTTTTCGTATTTACTTTTTGTTGTCGGTCTGTCCGGGAGAGGACTTTGTCAGTCAGTCTGTCAGTTCTTCGTTGGAACAGCGGCATTGTGCACTGTGGTCACATCGTCACTTGGTCGAATCAACTCGACTAAATCTTATTTGCCGTTTGTCTTCTCATTCATGCAGTCATTCCTGTGCAGTAGACTTTACCTTATTTCTCTTTGCGCTCTCCATTTTCACGAATCCATATTTTCTTTCACGGTGCTCAGTCAGAACTTATAAAATAGCTCTATTTGGCCGTGTTGGTGTCATTGCTCATTGTTCATTGGTGTCCAGTGTCGTCCTTGTGCTCACTCATTACTATCGTCACAATATTTTTGTGCACTCTCGCCAAGTATTGTTCATTAAAAGTCAATTAACTCTCAAACTAGTGACCAACCAGTACAGTAGACCACAGCACACCACCACCTTCATTACCTTCAGCACTTCACACCAGCACATGTCATTGAGCAAAACGAGTACTTGCGGTGTCATTCTCACATTGACCAGCATTTATTTCTCCCTCGTGCAGCATCACTTCTCGTCATTTTGTCTAAACTTTGCATAAATTCTTGCTGAATTCACTTTGAAAGTGCAGTACACACAGAGTTTAATTATTGTCCACACACTATGCATCATCGAGTCATGTCTGTCGCCATCGCAGCCCGGAAGAATGTCTTTCTTCTCACGTGTTTGTTCGTCTGTCTGATTCAACTGGTCAGTGCCCGGTCTCAGGGACAAGTTATTTTGGTGACGGCAGAGTCACCAAACAACCAAATGGCCTCATCTGAGCAGTATCAATACCAACAACAGCCGTATGGCCAACGAAGTTCTCCTCGTGCTTCTCAGTTTGAAATTGGTGGAAGCAAGTCAACCGGGTTACCAGTGCAGCAGCAAATATATCAAGACCAGACATCTGTTCCAACCACTAATCAACAGTACCAACAGTCAGCAAATTCGCACCGCTCCAGTAAAACTGGTGGTTATGGCTCATCAGGCTACAGTTCAGGTGGCTCGAATTATGGCCAGGGTCAATCTGGTTACTCTGGGCCAATCCAGGCAGCAGTGGTCACTCGTCACCAAATCCATTACTATGATGTGCCCTCACAAAGCGAACCAATCAAGCCAACCACCGTAGAAGTGGGAGTCAGTGCAGTTCCCATCAACATAATTCTGCGTTCGAGTTCGAGTTCGTTGAACATTCAACAGGTGCACGATGGAGCCAAGGGTAGTTACCAGGAAACCGAGTCCACAGACGAGCCACACATGTTGAAGCACACTGTGCTGAAGCCAATCATTCAGGAAGTATACGAGCTGATCACTCCCTACCGATACATCAAGCAAGAGTTGCAGCCAGTGCAGGAAGTCATCCAGACCATTGTAGCAAGAAGCAACGGAAAGACTGCTGCCATTCCTTACGGAGGGACTGGTGCAAGTTACCAGGCGGCAGACACTCAAGTCCCAGTTGTGCAGGAGCCAGTGCAACAAGTGGACGAGTACCAGCAGTCACCATCTCCTAAGGTGATCACTCAGTCTACGGCATCAGTGGCTCAACCGCAACTCGAGTCAATGTACAACGACGAATTGGAAGTGAGCAAGCCGAACGATCTCGAGAAGCAATTAATCGACCAGATCGGGCACGATTACATGGCTGCCAGTTCGAATGCACTGCTGAGCAGCGTTTACGGAGCACCAGCATTTACCTCTCCCGAATCCACTCCCAAAATTCGTCCTCAATTGCAGGAGGCCGAAAGCCAAAATCAAATGAGCACGATCGACTCTGACCTGGTCAACCAATACCTTCCCTTGGTATACGAGGTGATGAACTCGATGGAAGACAACAACACTGTGGACAGTCCTAATCACTCATCGGACAAGTCTGCTTAATAATAGATAAATAATCAAGCCATTAATTATATAATTAATTAATCAATTAACACTCTGTTATAAGTTAATTCACTTGTCACTAATTCATTGTGTATCATTAATAATTATTATTATTTATTAACATTCTAATTGGGTTCTTTCCTGTTTTTCAATTGAATTCACTATGAGAAATGCAAATTGATGTTGACATTTATGTGACTGTGTGGTAAGCATAATAAATGGGTAAAGTGAACGACGATCACCGGTTCGATTGTGTCCACACTTAAAGTTTCAAATGCTAATTTGTTAGCTTACTAAAAGCTTATTATGATTAATGGCTTTGCTAAAATTAAATTCAAAGTTGTTTCTGTATATAAATTCTGAATGCAATGTGCAATGACAACCAAAGACGCGTTCTGTGCATATTTGAACAATATTCTGTATTTTGTCAAGTGTAAAGTTGGTACACAGAAAAAAAAATTAAATCTGACTAATTGAATCTGAATAAACGAATATATTAATTAGTTGAGAAATGTTCGCTTACCAAAGATAACTAAATCCGGAAAATTGAGCTATAAATATAAAAGTGCATTTGTTTCAATGGTTGCATTTGAGGCACTCAATTTGGTGCACTAATGGAATAATTAGTTTTTCATCTAGCAGCACAAACCTTTGTCTCTGTGTGTTTGTAATCTACCGGTGATAAGATTGGGTGCTTAATTTAATACATCACTCAATTACGAATGGAAATTACGTTCGAAAAGGCGTAAAATTGGGCCGAATTGGAAATGCGAGATAACGTTCGACTCGAGTGATGTATCTATGCGCAATTTTCACAAATTAACAGTGCAAGCCTCCGAATTCATATGTCGCGATCTCATCATGCTCCACTATCGGACATAAATCAAATTATAAAATTATTGAAATACTTGAAATACACTCGACAAAAATAGAAAATTGGACTAGTACTGGCATTAAATGTCAATCGACTGACAAGTTTAGCCAAGACGGCTCAGCTCGGCCGACCTGTGGTGTATTTGCCTAAGGAGTTGAACAAGTTGAGATTATCCTCTGGCTAGTGAAAGTGAAATGAAGAAGCAATTTAGAGTTTGATTAGACGGAGTGCAAAATTTATTGCCATGCTCACTAAAGTGGCATCGATGCGAGCTATATGCCAGCTCAGATGGACTGCTCTGATTAGTGCGCTTCGACCATACTTGTTCATTAAAAGAACATTTTCACCAACATATTTCGCATTAGTGCTCATCGCTTAACATTGCTAATTCGGTGATGTCTGTCATTTGATTGAAGCGTCCAGGTCAACAGCTTCAGTACTGGTCGGGCAATGTTTGACTCAACAGGTACACGCCAAGTGTCCAGTATCGGGTTGAGGCATCGCGGCGGAGTGCGGCTTGCTGGCTCGAGCAGATCTGTGCTCGGTATGTTCCGTTCTAGGAAAAAAGCTACAAACATCTGCCGCTTCTGTCCAACCACTGCTCGCACACGTCAAGATTGTAATCGGAAACGAGAAGATGATTTAATAAATTAACACACAACTGGAACATACTTTACATCTATACATGGACAGGCCAAAGGACAGATGTGCGATCTGGTTGATTACTTTGTTTGCACAGTGGGACAAGTGCGGAGAATGGCATTTCGCAATCAGGCCTAATTGCGGCCAGTTGGTGTGCATGAACTGCACTTGCACACTTTGCAACTCCATTGACCATGGTGATGGTCACTGGCCACTCATTAGCACATGTCCATAAGTAGAGTGATCAGCGAGAGTTGACAAAATTGAGAAATTTGTTACACTTGTGTTGTGTAAGTGAGGTGAGCAAAGTGCACTGCACAGTGTCACTCATTCGGGCAATCAATTCATTGAGCTAATTTAGAGTAGTACTCGAGGTGATGAAATAGCTCTCTCCAATATGCACAGCAAGCAAAGATTGCACGTCAAATGTCAATTGTAAATTGATCGGACAGTGGCACAGGCCTGAAAATGGCCATGCAAAGTGCATTCGAATGGGTTATTTCCATTGCTAAGTCACATGCACCACTCGATCGATGAGTGATGTAATTGTTCTGCACTTCAGGGACAGTTGAGCCATTTGCTTCCGTTCATACTAGAAGAAAAATAAAACTGGACATTACCACTTGGTGATGATTAACGTTAGGAAATATTCACTTACTCTCAAAAATCTGGGAAAAGCTGTTGATCCCCAATGACTACATTGAAATCAGGTTTGTTTGGTGTTGATTAATTGGTCACTTAATCCGAGATTTGCATAGCCGTTTGTGATATATTAAATGATCGTTCGTTATTTGTGGACATTGTAAATCTATTATTTATCGTGGAAAGATAGCTGCATACAGTAGTTCCGGCATACGAGTCATTTGGAAGGAAATAAAATATCCATGAATAATGTCATCAAAGTATACTTCTATATAAGTGGATGAATGCTGTGTTGGTGGCTCGAATAAATACAGTTCGGTATAAATAGATTACGCATATGTGATCTACTGCTCTGTGGATGAATTAATTTACAGTTGGCAACATCTGTACACGGCAACTCGTTCACCGTTCGTTCCGCAAGTAAAAAGTCTTTTTCGCCCTTGCGCACAGTTCCCGATGGAGCGAGCCCTCTCTGCCAACTCATGTCAATCAATTGATGTCATGTGATGTCATATATGGTCAACGTGATCGGTACAATTCGTTTGTGGGAAAATGAGTGAGAGTAGATCTGTGTTGGCACTGTATGTGACACTTATCTGCAATGAGGGAAATTAGTGATTTGATTTTGCATTTTATCGCTTAATTACCTTATTGGTGGCGAAATTAGTGTGCTAGCATGGCCTCAGTGGTCACAATTAGCAACAGTTGACAGCTGGCTCAGTGGCAGTCACTATGATTGATGTCCCCTTGTGTGTCACTTGTGAGCCCTCGGTGTCATCGTGCTCCCTGTGTCGTGCCTCCATTAGGCTTGATCACTTAATTCGAGTGAGTCCATCCTCAACATTCACGCTTATCGCCACACGGAATCAGTGATTTTGTTCAATTGCGCCTGGAAAGCAGTCGGTGGCGAGGTGTCCAATCGAACAGTGATTAATTAATTGACACACACGCACATCACTAGGAAGAAAATTAAATTTAAAATTCAGTCTGATTGAGCCAACACAAATTACCTCGTGTCAGGCACCACCACGAGTGTCCGGGCACAAACACGTTTCGGACGGATGAGATTCGGATCGAGTTGTGGCATCCTAAGCAAATAAATCACATTAAGATTGAGGCAGTGAAGCAGTGAGAGACACTCACATTGGCAATACGTTGTAATGCTTTCTTGGACATAAACAAGAGTTGCTGCTCGAGTTCGTTAGATTCGGCAAGGAGAGGGTGTGCTTTACTTGATAAATGCTCTGATAGGAAAGGAAAGATCAGCGCACAAGGCGACAAACCACTTGGATGTTAGTGTTGTAATCAATGGAACGCAGTGCATATATATGGTACATGAGAATTTATTGATTTGATGATAATACAATGAGGAATGGACATCAAGTAGAGATGCACGAGGTGAGGCGATGACGAGTGACGATCACGACGTATGTTGTGGATCCATTCGATGCTCTCAGAACATTCAGGTCAAGCTAACTTTCTCCTTCTGCTTCTTTGGCACGGCACACTTGACTGTTGCCCAGTAAAATGCTGTACAACTGCACCGATTCGTTGGTGTAGTTTGCTCATTAGGCTCGAGCTCGGTAAGCAGCACTGGCACTCTTGGCACTGGCGCTAGCAGTAGAGGCCTTTGGCGAGGAAGCAGCAGCAGCATAGCCACCAGAAGACTTGCCCTTGCCAGAGCCAGAGGAAGCCTTAATAATTTCAATGCCAGCTCCACCTGAACCACCGCCGATTGAAACACCACCGAGACCTCCTCCGAGACCTCCTCCGAGACCACCACCGAGACCACCACCAAGACCGCCACCAAGACCACCCAAGCTGAGGCCACCACCACCACCGAGTCCACGACCTTGATCGATGCCTCGAGCAACGATGGTTTGGATCTCTTCTTGTACTGGTTGAATTTCTTGGGTGATCTTTCGGAATGGCGAGATGACTTCGCGCACTTCCTGAATGATTGGCTTGGTCACAGTGTGCAACAATCTGTGTGGCTCGTCTTCTGAGCTTGTTTCTTGGGTGTCGCCACCGGCACCTTGATGTTGCTGAAGAACGTTCAAGTTTGAACTAGCAGATCGGAACAAAATGTTGAGTGGAATAGAACTAGCACCGACTTCAATGGTTGCTGGTTGAATGGAGCCAGTGGAAGGAACATCTTTGAATTCAATGTTGTGGCGAGTTTGGATGGCAGCAGGAATGATGCCACCACCGTAGCCACCACCTCCACCACCACCGAGAGACAAACCACCACCAGAACCTCCATATCCACCACCACCACCACCAGATCGGCCGCCACCGCCACCGTAACCACCAGCACTGGCCACGGCAACCAAAGCAGAGACTACAAAAATCTGAACAAATCCCCAGTGAACATTTGAAGCATTAATTGAATAAACCCAACCGAGACACACAAGGAAAGTGGTCGTTAGGCAATGAGTGCTTTGAGACGCTGATAAAAATGGCTTACCTTAATCATTTTGAATGAGTTGGGATTGGTAGGATCGAGGATGAGCACTGATGAAGGATGAAAGGATATGATGACTATTCGGGCAGTGGACTGACGCTTTTATACCAAACACGATGATCCCTTCTACTCTGTTCGCTGAACGACACACGAGAAGACATCCACACAGAACTGAACTAAAAAAATCGACCAACAAACAAACAAAACAAGAAAGTGGAGAACAAGATAAACAGATGGATAGACTGATAGGTGGTGAAGTGGTGAGGTGGTCGGGCTCTGAGGCAGTAGACAATATGGACTGTTGCGAGAAGCACGAGAAGACGAACTGACCAGACGGGAGAGAAAGTGGCATGAGAGACGCAGATAAGGATAGTGATACTCACTGACCAGGTGAGGTGCTTCAAGTGAATGAACCACGAGAGACGGGCTGCGAAGTGAGAGACGGACACAAGTTAATTGTGGCAACAACCAACAACAGTGCATCACACCATGGTTGCAACCAGTCTCCAATTAGACAGAGTTGCTCACTGTGCTCCACAGTGCTGCTGCACATCTACCCAGTGACAACAACACCAACGCACACATAATCATTACTAAATCATCACTGGATTATGGTCCATATGTGTCATTGCAATCCACAGGTGACCAATCAAACACTCAATTGCACATTAGTATTACTGACAATGCTGCATTGCTTATTATTATTATTCATTGCTTAACACTGGGGCCTTCAACACTGGTGTCCACCCTTAATCATTTCACCATTTTACTGTTGTTTGGGTTGTGTTGAGTTGTGTTGCGATGTGTCTAAGAAGGCACTAGAGAAGTGCAACAACAATATGAGACGATAGACGAGATTAATGACACTCAAACGAGTCATTCACAATTGGGCCAATTGGCAATGTCGGAAGTCGAAAGTTGGCCATTTTTTTGTGTTTGTGTAGCTTTCATTTAGTCAGTACTGATACAAATCGTGGTTGACATTTAGTCAGTGGAAAAAATAGTTGTTTTTGTTGGTCACTTAGTCACTTGTCTAATGCAAATGATATATATCTCACCTGAGCTTTAATTAATTGACAACTGTGAAGCTGTTCAGTGGGAGTTGATGTGTGCGCACAAGTTGGGTTACTAAGGCATTTCCACTAATGAGATGCATTGTTCATGTCGGATTATAATCTAAGATCTATTTGATATGAAACGTTCGGCAGTAGATTACAAATGAATCACACCATCAGACCATTGTCTGTGCTATCTGCTTCTTATTTCAATCATCTGATAAACAAGTAACATCGATATATAACTTTAATGATGTGCGATAATTGCACTCGACCAAATTTCTAATTTTATCGACCAAACTTGAAACGATTTGTATTATTTCTCAATTAACAAAAGAATATTCAACGCATATAATATTGCTTGTATATTTTTTCGCTACAAATGCACTATATTTCATAGAAGAAGCGCGCCTTACTTATTTAGAGATGCGATTCAATTTCGTTTACCCAGCAGTGCAAATACATTCGTTTCAATTGAACATACGTTGAATGTGCCCAAGTGTATTTATTGCCAAATTATTTAAATAAGCTACATATTATGCTTTAGCTTGATGATCTGTTTGATTTTGGGCTTTTTACTAGTTTTACGTTAGTGGTCACACCATAGTGTTGCTACATTGTGTATCATACTTACTTACGTGCATATCATACTTTGGATAATCAATATTACTAATGTTTCGTTTGTAAGTCAGTAAAATGATTAATCGTGTTACGCCCGATGTTCACAATATTTGTTTGTTTCACTTTGAATTTAAGATTTGAAACACTTTTCTTAACAACAAATATTCCTCAAATGTTCATATTTTTTAGAAGTAATAAATTCAAAAACGATCAAAATCAATAATTAATAATTGAAGGATTCGGCCTGTAAAATATGAATTTCAATTTGTCAATTAGTGTTTTATCTAAATGAACGATCTCACAGAGTGGATCGATAAGTGGACCAATCAAGTGTCCCCTAATGTGTTCGTGCACTGTTTAGGTATCATCCTCTCAGTGATTCTCCCACAGACCAATGCCGGTCATTTGACTTGTAATAATTAATTAATCACGCCTCCATAGTGTTCGTGTGCCAAGAAAGTGATTATGCCATTGATTGAATATATGCTCTGTCCTGTGAGTGCGAGATTATAAATTAGCATTCAGTCTTGTAGTCAGTTCAAACCAATCTACAACCAAACCAAGGAAGAGCAAATGGCTCAGATTAGAATGACAAACAAGACTAATGTAAACGAATGCACACAGTCGCTCGTTTGTGTGTTCGCTTGTGCTCTTTGGTTTATTTCTTTATTTCTTTTTGAACACTCGCATTATTCACTCCACTCATCCGCATCACCACTATGTTAACGATCATTATAACGTGGCTACTGCTAATATTAGTTGCACTTGTCTCGGATAAGAGTACAGGTGATGCACCACTAAGGCAACATCAGTGCAAAACAATGGAATAGGAAAGAATCGCATTTGATTGGAATGGCGTGCAGAATGTGCACTGATTGTGGCATTGGTTGTGAGATTACAGCTCATTGTTATTGGCGATAACAATACTGAGGCGATGTGCACAAAGTGTCATACACTAATGAGCTAATTGGATAATGACAACTGAAAACGGAAGGCACTGGACAATTATGTTCTCACTGGAATTCTAGTGGACACTATCCAATTGTGCCTAATAGAGTCATTGTTTGGCTGAGTGAGTATAGAACAGTAGTAAACAAAGCCATCTCCACATTATTAGATCGTGAATTTGATAACGGATTAAATTGATAATGGAAGTTTAATAAGAACATTAAGTGGATTAAATACATTGTACACAAATGAATATTTATTAAGTTATGAAAATGCAGACTATACAAAAGACTCGAACAAGATGAGAGAGATGCATGAGTGGAGACTGTTGCCTGAAGGGGGTCTCATTCCCCTGCAGGGTGAACCGAGTGAATCGATTAGGATAACGATTGGTCAAGTTTGGCACTTTATCACTCAGTCATCTCCTCCAGATTAGTGCTTGCTCATTGCTCATTGCTTTCTAATAACCTCCTTTAGTGGAGGAAGAAGAAGCTTTGGCAGAGGAAGCGTAACTACCAGCTGACTTGTCTGAAAGACCTTTGCCAAGACCAGTGCCTGAGGAAGCCTTGATTTCGATGCCTCCAGCAGAGGCAACCGAGCCACCAGAACCACCACCAATAACCAAGCCGCCACCAAGGCCACCACCAATTGAGCCACCCAAACCAAGAGAGGAACCGCCACCACCAACGAGGCCACGACCTTGGTCGATGCCTCTGGCGACAATTGTCTGGATTTCTTCTTGCACTGGTTGAATTTCTTGGGTAATCTTTCGGAATGGCGAGATAACTTCGCGCACTTCTTGGAATATAGGCTTGGTCACAGTATGCAACAATCGATGTGGCTCGTCTTCGGAACTTGTTTCTTGGGTGTCTCCGCCAGCTCCTTGATGTTGCTGAAGAACATTCAAGTTAGAACTGGCAGATCGGAAAAGAATGTTAATTGGAATGGCACTAGCCCCAACTTCGATGGTGGCTGCTTGAATCGAGCCAGTAGAAGGAACATCTTTATATTCAATATTGTGAATGGTTTGGATGGCGGCAGGAATGATTCCACCACCATAGCCACCAGCAGACCCACCACCACCATAACCTCCTCCAGATCCACCGTATCCACCAGAGCTGCCACCACCATATCCACCAGAGCTGCCACCACCATATCCGTTGGCACTGGCGCAGGCCACAAAAGCTGAGATAACCAAAACCTAAACCGAACAATTTTGAATGATTTTGAAATCACAAAATGACCATTTAAATCTACACTGCAACTTTAGACATTTTAGTCGTTGACTTACCTTGAACATATTGACTAAGTTGAGTAGTGAAGTAGAGAACAAGTGGAAGCGTGTGCTGTGATACTACTGGTTAGTGTCTCGGGTGTTTATATACACCAACTGACTGGCACCCGAACAGACAATATTATATATCTTATCGAAAGGAGAAAATTAATAATAACGATTGTACTGCAGAGATAGATCCCGTCGGAGGCATTATGGAGACGAGGTAAAGGTGAATGCAACTGGCAGGAGAGACACTCACAACCTGTGCCACAAGTGAGAGTGGCGATGAGTCGTGGAGGTAAGTGCTACCGAACGACACAACAAAGTGATTCAACCCTGTGTGAGCGATTTACTGAGTGACTGAGCGAACACATCTGCTCGAGTCACTATGCGGTAATAAATTACTCCAATTTAGGCACATGTGCTCGAAATTATCCGCAAATTAAATCAAACATTTCAATTAACCAACCTTGTCGAGACATTATCGACTTGACTGGACTGTTGCGTGTCACCTTTGGTCTTTAGCAGTGCAACTGAGGAACAGTGGACAGGGCAATGGATAATACTGTTGATTAGGTTCACCAAATCAATGAAAGCACATCACGAAACAGAAAAACTTGTGTGCATGTGTGTTGTGGCACAAAACTAATTTTTCATTGCTCAGTTGCGAGCGATTTAATTGATTTTGTCGAGTGCAGTGGGGAAATGTTTGCTGAAAAACATCATTAATTATATAATTCCCGGTTATTTGTTTTATTATCGAAAAGTCTTGACAAAAAAATGTTAAAAGAGAATCATTCTATTTGGCCAATGACTGGATTTAAATTCAGTAGACAATCTATGCATCGCTCCGAGGCCCAATTAATCAATTTCTAACAAGCAACAAAAATACACTTGTCCAACTTTACTGTAAGTGCCATTAGCCAAATTAGTGCCTCATTACGGTCAAGCACGATGGATGTATCAATAAATCACCTGTCCTTCCTCTCCAATGAATTCAGCATGTTTCTTAATTGTCAACCATCGTCGGTGCATAATTGGCCAAATGGTCCACCGCAAAGTCTTTATTGTTTCCCGATTGTGCGCCGCCGCATCCAACATCCGAACCGATTGACCAAACGCGCTTTGCGACAGTTGTTCGCGTCTGCCCGTGTTCGCGTCACGCGCACACGAACGGGCAATTTACTGGCAATGCGTCTCTTTTCACAGTGTAAGCGAACAGGTTTGTAATAGGCAAACGCATTGCATACTCAACTAACACTGCACTCACGCATGCAGACATTAGTTATGTTATTGGATTTTAAGAAAATGAATTTAAAATTTAATGTTTCTTAGTTGGCTAGATAAATTATAATTGACTGTTGTAGATCTGATCAAAATAAATACCTTGAACATCCATTTAGTCACCATGGGACAGATTGGATGTTAGTCTATCCATCTAATGGAATTGAACATCCATTTAGTCATCATGGGACAGATTGGATGTTAGTCTATCCATCTATTGGAATTGAACATCCATTTAGTCACTATGGGACAGATTGGATGTTAGTCTATCCATCTATTTGCATTGAACATCCATTTTGTCACTATGGGACCGATTGGATGTTGATCTGATCATTCAATTTGCATTGAACATCCATTTTGTCACTATGGGACCGATTGGATGTTGATCTGATCATACAATTTGCATTGAACATCCATTTTGTCACTATGGGACAGATTGGATGTTCAGTCAACATCCTTTTAGTCAAAGTAGGACAGATTGGATGTTCAATCGTTAACGTAATGTTAGATTCACGTTAGGTTAGTCAACATCCAATTGGTCCCACCGGGACAAATTGGATGTTCAAACTCAAATTGTAATCAGATGAACATCCAATCTGTCCCATAGTGACAAAATGGATGTTTGAACTCATTTAAGATAAGTTAACATTGATCAGATCAATTTAGTCTGATCAATATAAATTGTTTAAAAGGAACAGATTTCTGCGCATAGGCATTTCATCTTTTCATCTAGACTTTGTAAAAACCGGTTTATGTATGAAGCGAACAGCAACGCGATCATATGTCGGACGCGAACACATGACGGGGCGAACATCACAAACGGGCGCGAACATCTGTCGGCGCGAACAAATGTGTGCGGACCGACCAAACGCCTTTACCGGTCATGTCTGTCCGTGTGCATTTAATTATGTCCATATAAGCAAACTCCTTTCGGTGGGCCATCAATTTAGCAGTGATTAACAAGTTGGAGCGGTGTTCATGTGTGGAGCCAGAAGCCGAAACATTAGCACTGTGCCATAATGAACAGCGTTTTGCTGTACAACAACGACGAGATTAGATCAGTGCTTTGTCTTATGTACGGTGCACATGTGCGCACATGGCTACCATGGCTGGTCGTGTTTGGCAGATTTGTTATCCGCTCAACAGCATTTCCCCTTTGGTGATCCATTTTGTGGGTGATGCATTCACCAATCATCAACCCGGACGGATGTTCGTTCTTGTAAATTTTCCGCTAATATTTACTGTTTAAACCTAATCAAAGACGAATAAACCAAACGATCATCAATGAGAAAGAGCGAACAGTGATGATGATCATGATCGAACAAAACACGAATACGATACGAGCTGATCGTAAAAATAGAAAGTGAAAGCACACAAAGTACAGAACAGTGCATACAATCGGTACAATCACACAGGCAGTCATTTGCCAAAGTGGAAGCCCCTCGGTGCGCAGTTTACGATCTGTGAGTGTACAGTTTTGATTTGAATTTCGTGAACAGTGAACCACCACATTCGAGTGGACAACATAGATGTTCACCTGCGAGTCTACTTTCTATTAATACAGCGACGGTGTGTTCAGTCAGCGGTGCGAGATGATCATTTGGATGTTCATAAATCTTGCCTGCAGTGTTGCATCGATCACTGCATCGGCTCATCCACCAATCTGAACATGCATCGATCGAAGTCGTGTCCGTCGATCGGCGTGTTTGTTTTGACCAGATCAGACTTGGACTGCACCAGTCGGGCTCGGTACACAGCACACAACAGACACAGGACCAATAATTAATGCATTAATTGCCACTTGACACCGATCAATTGCATTTCCTTCATCGTCATCATCCTCTTACCGCTGCTTTCCATCATCAGCTCGAATACTCATCTTCTCTTGTTTTGTACCTCTCAACTGTGAATTAAACGCTTTCGTTTTGGCCATATTTCTTCTAAACTTTCTAAAAATATCAACTTTCAACTTTAAAACCAATCTCTCATTCGATTTTTTGTTGTTGAGCAAAAAACCATGATGACGATGATGATGATGAAAAGGACGGTGGCGAGCATGAGGAAATGCATATGTCCATGCATTCAGATGGCATTTGCGATAATCATTACATGAAGAGGTTTTATTTAGAAACGGTCCATTTAGTGATGTTCAACGACATCTTCGAGTAATGATTCTTGTCGTGTGATCAGTGAGATGCTTATAACAATTCTAATGAACCGATACAAGAGCTATACTCGATGCTATCAATTGCAATTGTTTTGGTCGCCTAAAACATTGACAGAGTATACTCATTTATTCACTCCAGAGGAATGGAATAAGATTGATTGCAATCGCTTATTGTTTAAAGTAGACAATCAACTGATCATGGCACTTTGCGCACTGAGCAAGTACCCAATTAGGCACATTGATCACGCTCACTGAAAGAATACATCTATTCGCACACATCCCGGTTAGAGGGAAATGGCAATCTAATCTTATCAGATTGTAAAATATAACTTAAATATAACTTTAATAAACAACAGAGCGTCACATCATGCCCACTTCCTTGGTAAGGCATAATTGTGTAATTGCCAATTGCTCTTGTTGTTTGTTTAATTGCTCAACTGAGCGAAGTGAATTTGAATTATACTCACAACTCACCAACCAGTGCAAGTATTGTTGGTAAGCAATACAAACTGACAAGTCCCAACTCATCAGTGATGATTTAATACGTATCCAGTCGGTAATTGCTCATTACATCTTGTTTGTTTTGCGAGCAATTATTTGTCCAATAATTAAATCATTATCCTTCTCAGTGATGAGTGCTCATCATATAGTGGCCATTTATTACCGACAGTAGTGCTGTACTCGAACCACCGTTAATAGTCATTCGAAATGCGTGCATAAATCAATTTGTGTACATTTATACATTCATTTGCATTACACGTCAACCATGTGTGCGCAAGCAATTAACTATTACTCGCATAGGTAAAATTGACAAAATTGGTTTCACTCAAATTACTTTTGATGATTAGATTTTAATCCAGATTTAATTTCTATTGAAAATTGGTTTGTCTGTTAAAAAATGTTTGCTCAAGTGAAGCCCTGTGTCGTCCTGGAGTTACAGGAATGTTTGAGTCTGATGATTTGATTGGATAGATTAATTATCAATGGTTCCAAATTTGTTTGAACTATTCGAGAGTGGACTGTAATGCAGGCAAGAGCACAGCCGACAGAACAGTTTGCACTCGTAAAAATGGATTAGTCTGATTCGTGGCATTAAATTGTGCGTGATCAGATAAGACATTAATGAAATCAACAGACGGTAAGCATTGAGTCAAGTAAGCCAACAGTGAACTCGTCCTGGTGGTCTAGACATATATACAGTATGTAGTCCACTCTATCGAGGACACTTCATTCAGACACTTTCTCGTCCGGAATTGCCATTTGCACGTGAAAGTCTAATGTTGAAATAAATGAGCGAGACTATTGTGTTGCCAACGTACCTTTATTTGCACCTGTTGGTTTGTGTTTTATTTATAATTCTATGTGTACTTTAATTAATTAAATTGATGCCATTCACTTCAGAGCCGCTTTCCTCTTGCATTTTTCTTTCTTTTCTTGTCTCTTCGTTTTCCTTCTATTTTCTACTTTCGAAAGCGTTCCTTTTATTATTCTTCTTCTTCGCCTTAACTCAATTCAAAGGACATAACAAGAATTTAATAAGGGAACACTCACGTCCAATTAAGCAAAACAGATAGACAATAGTGAAATGATATGAGAGTCGAGTAAAGGTAATATGCTAGTTAACTAGCATGACATGGCTGCACTTTGTTCAAATAAATCACTAACAAACTGAAAGTATTTTGGTGATTCATTAGCTAATATTATGATCATTCTAATAGAGAAAGTTTTGTTTGGGTACATTAAAAGTCAATTATGATATGAGATGGCAACGAGTAAATAAATTCAACTGCACTTTATTTGGTACGAATACATCTAATAAATTGATGATCAACTAAATCCCGCAAATTAGTCTTGTGACAACATGACACTTGGTGTGGTATATCGCCTGCTTTAGTGTGAATTCAGTGCACAAGCAAATGGCTGTGCGCAATTGTGCAGTTGTTGTTTTTCATTTCGAGGATCACAATCATTCAAAGCAATGTGTGCATCGGTTGGGTCGGATGCCATTGGCGCAAGCGATTGCGAACTGATTTATATCCGTGTGCGACATCATAATCAAATTAACACGGTCCAATCTTGCTCATGGCATTGTCCTAGTGATCAATTCAGTGTATTCCCAGGACAGCACTCCCGCTGGTGTATACTAACTGTTAGTCTAACAGTGTTACAAACACTTGTGCAATTGCTGCACCACTTGCACTAGTTCAGCTACTAATGCATCTTTGACGTGTGCCAGTGATCTCGGTACTGAGAGTGTATCGTTGCGGGCAATCTTAAGTGAACCACTTAAATCACCATCATCCACATTAGTGCATCAACAAAGGGCAATAGCAACGATGAGAGATCTTCGGCTAGATATTTCCCCCTACAAGTGTTTCACTTCTTTCTTAGAAATGGCCCAATGGCCATTCCATGCACGGCAAGTCTACTTAGGCTTGCATCAGTGTTGGCATCAATGTTTTGTTTGCAAATTCAATTTATTCATTAGGCCTAACATTGCTCAGGTCCCGGGATGAGCTGTCAAAATAACTCAGCACGCAATGATCAACATTCACGTAATGTATATCACCGCTAACTTATTGTACAATGGGCAATGTACCAACGGTAGAGCATAACGCACAAAGGGATCATCGATGGCGAAAAATGTTTTGCTAAATTATCAAGTATCAACGATCATCATTGAATTATACGGAATTGAATGTTATTGTGAACTGAGACACATTCAAATTGGACATATGCAAACAAATGTCATATCTTATCGTGCAAGAAGTGAATTAATGTATATTAATCCGAATTTAATTAGCATTAGCGGAATAAGCTTTATTCGATCAAGCATGCCATATCGTGCCCCCTGTCCATTCACTTTGCCCTACTACTGATCAGCCTATGTCAATAATCATAATGACATTAATACAAATCCGCATCTAATTGTAATTTGATGCACTTGTGCTGATCAAATTTAAAGCTTGCGCAATTTGGAGAACTTCCGTATCAGTGTAAACGAGTCAGGTAGGGCAGTTTGGTGGAATGGTGCGTTCAAAGTTTGAACGGTTCGTTTGCTACTGTTGCTTATATTTTTATCGTTTCACATGGCACATCAATTGGTGTGATGGCGTGCTGGTGGGGGATTCACTCAGGACGGTGAACAAACAGTGCAGTTGCACTGCATAACACAAAACTCCAAACCACAATGCTCAATTAGGATTGAAAAGATTTGACCTCTCATTTACTTCAATATTGGCAAGTGTAACACAAAATGACTCTGCAAACATTTCACACACAAAAAGATGACTCGATTTAGAGTAATCAGTAACGAATTCGATTGGGAGTGCACTTCATTGTTCATTTTGATTGTATCGAATGCGCAAGTGGTGAAGTAGCTTGAATCTTATCTTATAAGTTGGTCGCAAACCAAAGTGCCTATTACTGGCCTTATTATTTACAGAGAAAAAAAAATAATTGAAAATAAAAATATATTGGTCAGTACATATTATTGGTGATTAATTGGTCGACCTCAAGTGGGTCGATTTCTATCACTGTTCAGTTGCACTAAATAATTATAATCATTAGAGTAGAGTGACACCTTAAGGCAGGTTAATCGCTTTCAATTGACTGTGAACTTACCGTTTTGCACAAGTGAAAATGATGATGATCCGAGTTGACTCACGTGACACATACACAGATGCAGCAGCAATATTTGTCTGCTTGCCTTCTTTGGACGATGGTCACTTACGAATCAATCTGAATGTTAATTAATTCATTCATTAGTGGACAGGTTAGTTTTACCTGATATACAACACACATTCAAAGTGCCACCGTGTTCGCGATCGCGCATGTTGACCTGCCAAAGGGACATAATTCAATTTATCAAATCATCTGTCACGAACAAACATGTGTGCACATTTGTCTCGGCTTGATTGATCAACTGTTGCCACTGGCAGATCACTGACCAGTGACCACAGTGACTGCAGTGGCAGTAAAGCCCCGCTGCAATACATCCAAACTATTAATTGTTTTTGATTAAAGCTTGTGTATTCACTTGTCAACAGATTAGGAAAATTGAGATTTCCGGTGGATTACAAATAGGTACAAACTTACTAAGTGACAAATTGGCCAATCAGGAAGATTCCTAAGAAACAATACAAATGTCAAAATGTTTTGAATTATCAATTCAAATGTATTTATTAATTCATACATATTGGCTTGTGTTCAGTTGGCATAGTGCGCTACAACCGGCAACTAAAAAATCCCTCACAAGGATCAAACTCACCCTTAAAGTGGTATACCATTTATATTAATATTAATAAGTAAAATGATTTATCATAAAAGCAAAAGCACTTCAGTTTGATGTATCACTGATTTTCGACATTCTTGATTGTGCCTTATCTGTTAATTGAGATTTAAGTACACGAATTGGCACGAATTGTGTCATCAGATTACGATCTCCTCGGAAGGGATTAAGGAATTCTCAGGGAATATTCTTTTGAGTCCGTCAGCAGGAATTAGTCAAGTAATTAGTGGGAGAGAAAGTGATCTGCATTAATGACCGGACGAATGAAGAACACTAAATCATGATGTACGCGATCATTCATGATGGTTGAATTTTCATTCAACACAGAGCGTCTCTTGATTAATGTTGATGGATGTGTGATTGAATTGCCGCAAAATGTAATGCATTCATTATTGTACAGATTGAGTATCATTAATGTAACGCCATTGGATGCTATCGACAAAAGATATATCATGAATTTGTTATTGACTAGGCACACCATTTCTTCTTTGCACTCGTCCTGTTTCATAAAACTCATATAGAACTTTGCATTCAACGCTATTGGCGAGTGCACAAATAATCATAATTAATAATTAATTTAATTTAATTAGCATATTTACTAAATTTCGATGTAAATTTAATTTTAAAATCAAATTAGTTTTACATCATTTAAGGTAACGAATGTAAATTCGGGTGTTTATCTGTTTAGAGCTGTTTCTAAATATAGATACTTATAAATACATTAATTAATTTCTACTGATTTCAAAACATTTCCTGATTATTATTACATTCCATTATGCATTACTTAGTGTGAGAATTTAAAATTCAAATTATTCATGCTATTCCATGACCTTGCTCAGGTTGATTGAATTGGGAAAGTGCAAGTAAAAAGACATTATTGGTTCAACGAGGTTATTACCAACTTTTGCACGTCAAGAAAATGTTATCAACATTCGAATGCGTGAAGATAGCGAAACGTATTTACATCATTAATCAAAGCTGTAAACTAATTTAAAATGACCTTTATAAAAATGGTTATACAATGTTGGTGTTCTTTGGACATTGGTCGTTCCGTATTGAACCATTCATTGATTCATCTAATAAGTAACATCGAGAAAAACATAATAATTAAAGATTAATTATAAAAATTTGTCTTCAAATAATTACCAAAATAACTTTGTGCTTTGCTCAATGAGCCTTAACAAGTCACAGCCAGTACAATGAATTGTCTGAAAGGAAAACATGTCAATTCAATAGTCAATTAATTGTTCAATGATATACCTCAATAAAGTAAATCTCTTCGTCTTCATTAAATTCTTCAATAAAATTTCTTTTGGCGTGGATCGACGATTTAACTCCAAAACGACAAAACAAAACAAAATTTTCTCCATCATTCTTTCTTCAGCTGGGCGCACAAAGGGAAAGATATGGCTCAAGTACAACTGGCTCCACTTTCCAGGGAAATGTTTGTATTCCACTTTCTTTGGTCCCACATGTGCACTAAATGGTCCGGGAGAGCGAGGCTGCTCATTCTTTTAAACTCCAACGGCCATGACGTCCATCCATCAGAATCATGGGACTTGTGGACCGATCATCCAGTTGGGGCAGCGACTTACTCTGTCATACTGGCATGGTCCAAGGTACCGCGCCTAACGAACAAACTCCTAGGGTACTACACCCGTTTCTAGTCGCCGGCGTTGTCAGGCCTGAAGTTGCGAAAGTTGATTGCCAGTATTTGCCAGGGTAGTTATTTAGTTTTTTGGTGTTTTTGGTTTCTTGGTTTCGTTGGAAAGATGTTAAATTGGGAAATGGACTACGCGAAGTCACGAGCGTCAATCCTCGTCGCAGTGTGGCGCTCTGGAGACGGCCCTAGGGGTAGAGTACCACTTTTAGGTTGACAGTGGCTTCCTGGCAAGGTCCCAACAGTCGCGATCTGTATGGAACCACTGGACACTTGATTGTGATCGAGGTGGCGAGTAGATTATCAAGGCACTCTTTAATAAACAACACAGGTATTCATTGCTCAAGTACTTTATTAATCATCATCAATACAAACAAGTCAATCATTTACACCATTTCCATTGAACAGAAACCATTGCACAGCGTTGTCGTTGCTGGCTCTCGACCGTCTCAACGATCCACTCGCATTGCGTTCGTTTATATCTTCAAATGTGTGTCTATCGGCTTCATTATATAGAACAGGTTCACAACTGCGTACTCATCCAACTGGTACTTTGCCATTGGATTCAACTCCAACGGTACAAATCGGCTTCAAAGCAGCCATCTTGGATCCTTTTTCTAGGATCTAGTCCATTTCCGGACCAAACAGGCGACAATCTGCCTAGAACGCCACAATGAAGTAATGGCAATTTTCGCTGTCATCGAAGTAATCTAGAATTGAAATGCGAAAATATATTCAAAAATATACATGTGCACTATATGATACCTTGAAAGATTTTGCATTGGTCCGTTCTTTTAGTTACACAACAACAACATAAATTTATTGTTTAAACAAATTGCTTTCCTCTGTTTGAGGAGGTCAGTCTGTCTGTTTCTCAACCATTGTGCGAACAAATTTCTGTGATCGACTTGAATTGATTCCATTGACACTGAATGAAACATAGATCGAGGCGATAGACAGCATACCAGTCAATTTGTAGGGCAGCAGGATCGTTGATGTGTTTCAACTCCACTCCTTTCCAATAGAATTTTATTTTTCATTTTGCTTTAAATTCTTTCAACCGGTCAAAATAAAGTCTAAAATGCTACTGACTGACTACCGTCATCATATGACTTTATATTTATGGTTTCTGAGAAGACTGAGGGAGTTACATTGATAGAGTCCATAATGATGGGTGGTGGAACGCCTCGAGTGAAATAGAGACTGTGGTTGTGTGAATTCATGAAAAGTAAACGTTCGCGTAACAGAATTGTTGCAAAAACAAACAAACCCAGAGTCAATAAGCTGCATTATTAGCTTAAGCGATTTTTGATGATTTTAAAAAATAATAAATCTTAATTTATAAATCTAGATTAGTTTTTGAATAGGTGGTTTGTGTTCAATTGGTCAAATGCAAATACATTTCATGTCTTGATATTTGTTTGAATTAGCACGAATTTTAGTCTTATCAAAGAAATTTCTGCCAAAGTAGCAATATGCACTGTACAGTACAAGTTTCAAGTTCAACTACATTCTACTTTTTCCCTAGCTGAAATTACTAAATAATTAATAGGTTTTAATTAATTAATTGAATCTCACCAGTGGAATGGACATTGCTTCTGCTCTTATGTAGCGATAAAACCTACACTATGATTCCAAGCACATGACTATATAGCAGTATCACAGTGACAAGTAGTTAATGTAGTGACATTCTATCTTGTCGACAAGACGTCTTTGTTGTGGTCATTGTTGTTAACTCAGTCCAGTAGTAGACAACATTTGTCACATTTCACAGCGTAATATATCCTGCATAAATACAATTGTCAGTACAGTATAGTAAATTGATTGCATACAAATATATACAGATCTGATAAAGTGAGCCAAAGTAGCAACCAAATAAAAAAAACAAAGTAGCAGTATTTCTAGACGAATAACAATAACTTCAAATCGATATAAGAATTCATACAGAATGGCTACAATTCCAACATTGGTAACATTCTGGAGGCAAAGCAAAGCTATTGGAAACAAAGAAAAATTAAATGTCTTAAAATATTTCAAAGTAAAACAAGCAAACCAAATACTGAATGGTAATGGCCGTAATACAAACAAGTTCATTAGGGACAGTAATGTTCTTCTGGTAAAAGTACTTTTCACTCGTTTTTGCATACAAATTTCGACGATCGCAGCGCCGGCTAGTGATGCAAAATCAAACTATTTGTTGTAAATCTCATTGGAAATTAATGGTATCACTGATCAATAATTTCTTTAAAACATACGATATCAATAAATATATAATTTCATTTGTTCACTTACAATTCAGACTATTTGATGATTATAATTTCAGTGTTCTATTGTTAATGAAGGTAAGTAATCGTAATAATTGTCGACAAACTAAAAACTAAACAAACTTTAGTGATTAGCAAAAAAGATAGATGGACTTACCAATTGGATGGTTGTTTAAATAAATAATTTTATGTCAAAATTAACAATTTACTGGTACAGAAAACAAACATTCAAACTATATAGTTTAATGTTAATTTATTCATATTGATTATGCTAATTAGCTGGGGTCAAAACTTGACTGTGGTCAATTGTAAAAATCATTTATTCAGGATCATTTATGTACAAAGCATTCATTCTTCAAAACTAATGAGAACAAATAACAAAAATTGACTGCAGATCTAGACTACTGTGCAGATAATGACTCGTCTACCCTTCTAGTAAGCCTTGCTCTGAGTGGCCAAGGAGTCCTGAGGGGCAGCTTGAGCATAGTTCTCGGAGACTTGAACCTGATATTCCGGAACTGCGGCTTGAGTGGGTTCGACATGAGTTGGCACTTGAGCCGCTGCAGCATAAACAGGCAAGAGAAGATCTTCTGCCGATATTTGGGCGTACTTCATGTATGTGTCCATAAGGTTGGAATCGGCGATCACTGCCACTGGGGCCTGTGGAACTGCTTCTGAGTAACTGAATGCAGCTGACTGTTGCAATGGCGCAACGGGAGTCAATTCGGTGGGAATAGCTTGCTGAACTGGCCCTTCGACAGGACTTGCAGCAAGTGGAGCCTGTGGTGCAACTGGCTGAATTGCTTCATATGTTTGATATGATTGAATGGGCTGTTGCTCCAACACTTGGGCTTGAGGCTGAGGAAGTTGTTGTTCGATAGAAAACTGACTCACCAGGATCGGCTGCATTGGAGTATGGCTCAGTGGTTGAGCTTCCGCTTGGGACTTGATTGCCTCTGGTGAGACATACAAGACTGGCTCGATTTGATACGCATTTAGGACTGCTGGTGCTGCGCCGTATTGTTGGCCTGAGGAAGTGGCAATCTGCGTATTGATCTCTTCTTGTACTGGATTCACTTCCTGGGTAATCTTTCGGTAAGGCAGAATCATCTCCTGTACCATCTGGTAGATTGGCTTCTTCACTGTGTGCTTCAGAATGTGAGGAGCATCTTCGCTGTAGGAGTGTTTCGGTGCTGCGTATAGTTTTGCCTTCTCCGCCTGGTGCACTTGTTTGATGTTGATCTTGCTTGAACTAGAGCGGAATATTAGACTGAGTGGCACAGAGTTGGCCAACACTTCGATCACTTGAGGCAATTCGTTCTCACCAGCAAGAGAGTAGCCTTGCTTAATTGGATAATCGCGAAAGGTGAGTTGGTGTCGTGTTCGCACAGGAATTTGAGCCAACACTTTGCCCGAACCACCTTTGCGCTTGTCACCAAAGTTGCTTTCACGGCCACTGACCAGGTATCCCTCGATTTTAGGACCAACATTATTTCCAATATTATTGTCTAAACCACCGCCGAGTTTGCCTCCAAGATTTCCATCAATATTGTTTTCAAGATTTTCTCCAAAACCAATATCGGGATTGTTTGATAGACCGCTATCAATCGTAGTTTCAACAGCGCCTTTTACTACATTTGCTTGAAGACCAGAACCAATATTGGCACTATATTTACCACCACCAACACTGCCACCACCACTGCCACCACCACCGCCAAGCTTTCCACCGAGATTGTTGCCAATGTTTTCACCAAAACTACTTTCCAGAATTTCGCCAATTGTGTTCTCAAGGCCATTGCCGAAATTTATATTTTCTTTTCCACCAACGTTTCCTTCAAAATTGCTTCCAAAATTGCCTCCAAAATTGCCTCCAATGTTTCCACCAATGTTTCCACCAATGTTGTTACCATATTTTGCACCCAGATTGCCATCAATGCCAACTAGACCGGCACTGAAAGCACCCTTGACACCACCAAGGCGGCCACCGCGGAACTTGTTACCCCCACGGAATGGCCCATTATATCGGGGTCTGAAGAATCGATTCATTTTGGGAAGTCTTGATGGTGGGCCAAGTAAAGTGGCAGCATATTTTGATTGTGATCCTTTAATAGCGCCTCTTGGTGGGCCTCGCAGAATAGGCCGGAAGTAGTCACCTTGAGCTTGTACCAGAACAACACAAACCACTAATAAGGTAATCCGAAGTGGGAGCATGTTGGTCGATGGCTCTCACTGGTGATGTACAAGTGATGAATGCAAACGTTCACACGGACACTGACACGAACAGACACTGAGACACTAAGTAACACACGACGACTCCGATGACAATCGAGTGCTCCCGCCAAGTGACCATTGTCCGGTCTAGTATATCAATTTATATTCAAATCGATTGCCATTGCAGAACAACGTACCAAACCATGGATTGTGAGAGAAACCATAGAATGAATAGACGTTGGCCACTATCACACAGACACTCTCCAGCGCACCACAAAAGAGGCAGAATATTTGTCCTACTGGGAGAGTAACCATTGGTCAGTGTGGTGGCCAATGGCCAACTAGTGCACAGTAGCGCAATTGAACGAGACGAAAGACCAGCCAAATAATTCGTTCACTGCCGATTATCCTCAAGTGGCAATAAGTCAAGCCCGTAGAGGAAAAGGCAGTGGCCCGACGCAGAAGAGCATGTAGAGTGCTTGTATACATAAGAACAAAAAGCAATGCCCGGCCACTGCCTCACTCTCACTATCGATCGATCTAATTATGGACAATCGGAGCAGCTAATTACGATATGCAAGACGCACTTGAGTGCCCAGCCAAAGCTGTCCTAGCAGCATTGGCATCAACAGGTTCAAGTCACTTGTGGCGCCGACATGCCAACCGATGGGTGGCCAATTGGTGGTCCTCAGGCTGGCCACAGCGATGACCATCATAACGCCGATGCAATGCTCATGGACTACTACGATATACGATCTAGATTAGTGAGGCAAGCTAATGTGATCGAAACTGAGTTCCACTGGCGCGCCGACTGAGAGTCGCACGACGCACTACCTGGCCTGCAGGCCATTATCACAGAGAGCCAATGCTGCTCACTAGTCAATCAATCGATCAAAACGGTGATCGAAAAGACAGTCAGACACAATCGAGTGCGCCCAAATCGACACTCGGACACGACCAAACGATGCAACGTGACAATATTGACTAGTTCGCGCCATTCAGAGAAAGTGAAAGTGCAGATAGTGCAGACATGCTTGCAACTTGCAACCGAACATCGGTGACCGACCAGACTGCTCACACAGCAGTGCTCAATGTACTATCGATTTGCTTCATCAACGCCAACCGATATTTCTCGACAAAGTAAGCTCACATTAGTCATTGTGAGAACGCCGGTAGTTTGGTCAGTATAGTGCAATACCGTAACTCGAGGACTGTACTAAATGTCCACAATTGTTCCGCCTGCAAAGTATTTCTATCACTTCTTAGGTCAAATTAGACACTTAAGTGTCTAATTGCACAATACATTACACAACTGAGTACACAATTGAATTAGTACCATAACAACACTTAGTGAGCACTGAGTATGCAGTTAGCAGTTATTTTGAGTCGGTCAGCGTCGATTTCAATTTAGGCAGTAAAACTAGAACAACACTTTTTTAATTGAAACGATTTCCAAAAATAATAAACTGATTGTGCGATTTGATCAGTGAAGGGAAAAAGTGCTTTGAAGATTCAAACAAAAGCAGCGTTGATAATTACTAACCAACAGGAAGCAAGTGAAAGTGAATTCACTAATAGGATCTGCGCAGAATATTGTTCAAGTTGCTTTACATAAACACAACACAACACAATTTGCTCGCTTGACTAAACTTTTTGGGATGGTCGAGTAATAATATTCCAAATTACTAAAACAATACAATTTGCTCTAGAAGTATCTTATATATTAGGTGTTACTATATGTAATGGAAGTTTTTCCCGTCAAAAAGGCGCTATTTTCTTCCATTACATATAGGAATGCCTGATATTATAAAATGCTTAAACAAAAGAAGAATCCAAACGAATCGAACCATTCAATGCAAATTTGTTTTATGCTTGTTGATGATCTCAATTTAAAGCTCATTAATCTTTGGCACATTACCATTCCCACAAATGGACTTACCACCAATTTGTCGTATTTCATGGCTCATCTCCCCAAAGCCGCACAGAAATCATTCACCAAAGCACAACATGCATGAAACATCGAAAATGACTTTAATTTGTCAATCTCACTCGATCACACCCACTGGAAGAGATCGTTTGTTAGAGCACTTCACTATTGTTATAATAAACGGCAAACAAATGACACTGTGATTTCGTGCCATTCAAATGAGTCCGTCTGGCCACTGTCTAAGTGTGTATCGAATTGCGCGAAGTTCACTTTGTCTTCTACGACAAACGACCACTCGATTAATCATTTTGTTTGATGGCTCGTGTTGTCTCGCGTGTGTCCGTTCAATCATTGTCGATGCATAACCGCAATACTAATTAGACTGTTTGCTTTGCATTGGTTTGGTTTTGTTGTCTGCTCATTGGAAAGTGTTGTTTTTGATCCACTTTGTACTTTTCTACGAGCCGAGCATTTGTCTTCATCCTCAATAGAATCATTATTGTCAGCTGAACACTAAAGTGCTCGATAGCAATACAATAAATCAGTGACGGTTATAATTCAATTTGGAACGATAACTTCATATAATTGACATACAATTGAGCACACGTGCGAGCATTAGCTCATTAGGATTAGCTCACAAATAGATCGTGTCGGGCTTGCTTTTCCACCGTTCCACAATTGAAAGCGATAGTTTTCTTTTGTTTGCCTATTTGCTTAGAGCAGTTCCGATCGAAGCGTTAAGCTTGTCACTTTGTACCTATAGGAAGGGCAGTATTACAATATTACAATATTATGACACCGTATCGATTGATGTTCGATTGATGGAAAGGAAAGTAGGCAGAAGCAAAGGGGCTATAATTATCAACTAAATTGCCAACTTACCATTTGCCATTTTACGTTGGTGGTAGTGGTGATGAAGGAGTTGCAGTGGTGTTGGTGATGGTGGCGAGGTAATCGGCGATTAATCAAATTGAGGTAGCCCAATGCGATCGATCAATGGGTGAAAACGGAAAAAGCAACATTAAACCAAAATCGATTAAATATCAACAGCCGGTGGATTGTTGAATGGCGGTGCAGTGCCAATGGACTAACTCACTCACTCCTCACTGCATATTCCAATGTGCCAAATTAATGGTCGTGGGCATGATTTCGATTACCGCTCGTAGCTTCGTCCACCAAATGTGATCGCCAATAAGTTGCACAAATTGGACTATTTTCTCTGCACTGCAGTCCTACAGTCCTGACAAAGGCCAGCCAACGACCACTTGTGACGATAACGATGCAAATGATTCGTAACGTAACGCCAGAAAAGCAAATGTAATCAAACAAATAACCAACAAATCGGCGTGAAAATGCGCTCGAATGGTGCAATTGTGCTGCTGGCACCGCTGCTGAATAGCGAGCCAAAATAGCGCTGCTCTAGTATGTTGAGTGTATTGGCGTTCACCTTGCGGCACACGGTAAGAGGCTTTACACTTGTGCACAGTGTGATAGTATTCAGATCAGATTTCCACTTCCCGATTAAAGACTACATCCCGATGCACGGAGACAACTGTCAGGCACTGAACCTGAGCAGCACAGCCGAGCAATTGGCTAATCTAATTAAGCACCAATTAGTGTGTCAACAAATGGCCAAGTGCGAAATGATCACTCACCTGGTGATTATTGGTACATCGACATGAACAGTCACGAACGATTCTGACCACTAATTGACCGCTTACTCAACGCACTTCTTAGGTCAAGCAGAAGGGAAAGTACTCCTGTGGCTCAATGCTGGGTGCCATGACAGTCTCATGGCGTGCACAAACTGTATTGTCTGAACTCGGTCGGGGAAATGTTCATTTGTTTGGGCTACTCGTGGTCAACCTTGGGATTCGCACAATTTTGATTGATCTAGATTGTTGGGACTGGTGATTGAGAACGAGACACTTTGCACAATTCGGCACGGTGGCACGATGAATAATGAGACAATCAAACGACTAGGAAGGAAATACTGTTGCGAGACAATACAATGACACGGCACTCTGCTTCGGTGTTTAGTGTTCAGTGTACAGCCAATCAATAAATCTGACTGGACAGTTCAGGCTTGGGAAAAGGTTATTTTCGTGTTTTTGTTGCCGTCAATTGACGATCAATAAAGCATTTGCATTCGGACATGAGTAGAATTGGGGCTGAAGACAAATCAATATATACGAGCAGAAACATGTCGTGTTATAGATATTTTGTTGTAAAGCGAAGGTGCATTGCGAACAAGTGGAGATTGAGTCCGAATTAAGATTCAATTGGGCTGGTCGTGCATCAATCTTTGTGCACAGATCGAGATTAGATCGAAACCAATTAAATGACGATGATTATTAATTAACATTTCAATATTCGGCATTAAATTGTGTGTGTTGAAGGGGATAATCGAAACTGTGTGTGATTTGTGCAAAATAAATAAAATGAAATAAAAATAAGAAAAGAATTGGATTGGATTGGCCATTAAAATAAAGCGATAACAGTACGAACCACTTCCAGTTTATGGCACATTAGAGTATCTAATTCAACAATAAAAATAGACATTAGACTGGGCGAACCGATCACTGGCCGCACAAGCATCTAAACTATTTATTCATTTATTTGTCAAATTGAATGCTTGTATTTAAATTCTTGAACAGTCTAAAATGCAATCGACTAAAATAAATTTTTGCATCAAAGACATCTTTACTCTGTATTGATATGCCTATTTTGATAGATTAGTCCATTTGAAGAATTCGTTGCAAATGTGCATCTGTGCAAAACATTCGATTAACGGTGTTTATCGATGTGCACAAGTTAAATTATAATACATAAATATTGCCGAGTTCATCATACATGGACAGATCACTTTTTGATTGGTCATTTGTGGCAAGCGAGCTCATGCAAAGCTCAATCAGTCTACGATCTCGAGGCATTCAGCCATCAGACAGTGAGCAAACTAGATCGAGACGCAAGTCAATTCGAGTAGCCACTCGTTTGATTAGAATGCAAATCACACTCGGGTCTACTTCTTCTTTTCATTGTTTCGCTCAGTGTCTAGTTAGTTCACACTGACTCGTTGGACTGCACAGCGAGCAATTATCTCATCTCATCTTGGTCGATTTGTTTGATTGGTCAGTTTGGCTTGACACTCACCGCAGTCTAATTATAAATCTATTCTAATGAACCCATTAAGTCATCACAATGGCAAATTAATTTAAATTGCTAATTGGCAATATCCAAACAAAACGGAGTTTATTCGAAAAGTGTATGTCAAAAAACATCTCAAAAGCAATGTTAATGAACACAAAAGAGGCAATAGCTCCAAATGGATCAATACCGAAGGGAAGGCAAACATAGAGCGAGTCAATTAGCAAGTGTTACACTGAGCTATATCAATTCTAATCTATCTATATTATCTAAATATTATCTGTGATCAGTTAAATTGGATATAATTATTATCAGAAATGCTTATATGCCACTTCCTATGTTGAGATTGATTGTTGTATAATTATGTGAATGGACGGGACAATTTCGGGTGTGGGACTGGCGAAGTGTGGTGATGAAGCACTGGCCAACACGGACACAACCTTTCATCTCGCCATGCTCGCCATTGCCCTCGAGGAGTAGTTTGTTTGTGTGAGTGTGCAGTTATTTTCGCTTTTGATCGGATGCTGGTGATGCTGTCGAGTTGGCATTGACAGCGGTCGGGACTGACTTGGACGTGGTCAAATTATGTCCACTCCAACTGTGCTCAGCACCAGTGGACGCTTGTTTGCTACTGCCGAAGACTTCCGCTTTCGCTTTTCGTGTGTCCACATGCTGCTGTTGGTCTCGTTTGTCATCGACTGGTGCGACTGTGACCACTGTTGGCAGTGGTGGCGGCGGTACAAGTTGCGCTCTGTCGGTGGCATTACCACGAACCTGTTGTTCATTACCATCACGAACATCGACCGAGGCATCACCATCCGACTGCACCAGTGCCTTTCGAGCTACTTCGTCTAACTGTTGCTGTTGCGCCGCTTGTTCGCCACTTTGCACCTCGTTATCATCGATATGTTGCGACTCATCACCTTCAAACGATTTTCCCGCACTAGCTTGGTTATCATCACTAATCGCCGAGTAGTAAGACGAAAGAAGCCGTTTATTTGAATCACCTGCCGATTTAGTTGGTTGTCGATTGTGTGTGCGCTTATTGTTGCTTTTCGATCGGTCCCCCGCGTTGACGTCCTCGAACCGAACCAAATTGAACAAATCGTCCTCCTGCTGTTGCTGCTGTGGCTGATGAGTTTGAGTGACTGGTTCGTATCGATTCATCTTGGCTGAACGATACACATCATCAAAACTTTCATACAACTGAACTGCCGGATTTGAAATAAAAGTCCACGGGTGCACAAACTTGGGAATAGTTTTGTTGGGTTTGTGTATTTTAATTTCGTTTCGACGAGATTGTGCAATTTCGTTCGACTGAGTTCGGCCATGGCCATCGTTCGAGTATTGGTCCATCAATGCCTCGTACGAGTTATACGATGGAAGATTTGGGTCCAACATCGAGGGTGGCATTCGACGATTCTTGCGCATCATTCTTCCACGAGAGGAAGGTTGATGAAAGAAATCTGATGGAGGAGGCAACAAGGGCAGTGACTCCTGGCTAAAGTCTGGCATCATTGTAAAGATGGACTTGGGTTGCTCAACTCTAGTGGCACTACTCTCCTTGAACATAAAAGTCGGAGTCGAGCCTGATCGATACATGTCGTCTGTAAGTTGTTGTGTTGGTTTGGCTTCTCCACCAAACGATGCCTGTTTGAGAATTTTAATTAACGAACCGGAGTCTGTTCGCAGAGCAACACTGGGAGAGACCGGAACGGGAGGGGGACTGGAGATGATTTGGCTTGTCTTCAAAGTAGTTAAGTCATCGACGTATTTAGGTGCCTTCTCGAGAACTCGTTGCTCACCGTTCTGTCGGGTAATGATAGTTTGAATCTCTTCCTGGACGGGCTCAATCTTCTGAGTTATCTTTCGATATGGCGCAATTATTTCGTATACTTCTTGAATGATTGGCTTTTTCACCGTGTGGTACAAACGATGAGGCTCGTCTTCAGAGGAAGATTCCTGTACATCACCCATTGCTGGGTCGTGTTGGTGCATTAGGTTCAAAGTGCTCGACGCAGATCGGAAAACGATGTTCAGCGGAAGTGGCGATGCTCCAACCTCAATTGTGGCAGATTTGTAGTTATCTTCAGACTTGGGGACATCAATAAAGTCCACATGGTGAGAGGTTCGAATGGCCGCCGAGATAGGTCCGTGGCCACCGAAAGCACCTACACCAGCACCACTGGAACTTGTTCCCCCATAACCACCTTTGCCCGATGCAGAAGTGGGACCATAGCCATACTGAGCAAATGTTGGACTAGCACAAGATGCAAAAATGCAACAAAGTGCAAATATTGAAGACATTCTGAAATTAACAACATTGAGGGAGTGCAATCATGCTGCGGAATTATTTGATAAGACTAATAGATTTTACCTTTTAGTGGTGAGATCTTTGGTTAAGTTGGTTGTGGCAAGTATGATTAAATCACACACATGAACAGACATATGCCGCGAAACAGTCGTGTTTGGTTGAACCGAGCTCACAGACAACAAACTGACACTCGAATCAAGTGCTAATTTATATGACAAGTTGAGGTTGGCAGAATTGTTAGATGCAGTGGCAGGATGCTGTGCAGGTGACGATGATGATGCATGGTAATGGTCGTAGTAACGGAACACGGTAGGAGAGAAATGAACACTTACTACAAAGTGAGAGAGAATCGTGATCTTCATTAAACACTCGATAATGGACACGAACAAGTAAGTCGCCGACCAAATTGATGATGATTGATTGATTGATCGAGTTTGCCGCGTACTGACCACTCACACAGAATCGAACTGATTGCCCACTAGATTACGTGATTTGCTCATAACAAGAACTGTGCTCAGTGGTGTAGTGCGAGTTGTGGCGACAAAGAAAGGACAGTAGTGAAGCAGTAATGGGCAGCACTAATCTTGTGCTCGCACTATTCGGCCAACTATCGATCCGATCCGGTCCAATTGACTTCGTGGTGGTCGACTGGTCGTGTCGAGTTGAGGAACATTTCTATTTACTTGTGTTGAACTATTTTTATTTTTATTTTTCTGAACAGAATAAGGAACAAACCAATTATTAACTAAATTGGGAGGTGCCGATAAAATGATGATATTGATTTATGGAATAATATATTATAATTATAATTACAATAAAAATTAAGTATTTCCATCATGTTGTGCTCGCACATTTTGTTTTCATAAATAATGTACCACATGATATTACAAATTAGCCAGTTAGTGCCGCTACAATTGCTTTGTTATAGTCACACAATTGTCGTCACTTGAATTTACAATTTACTTGCATGTAACAGATTGCTTTCTTGACACTTGCTTCAATCTTCAAACTATATAGTTTTATGCATTTGTTGTGCCAAGACTCCTGAGAGATCTCATTGAGTGCGATATTCATTCAAAAGTTCAAATGAGATATTGATCAAACGGTTACTAGTGATGGCCATAGTTAATTAATCGATGATTAATTGCTTGT
Organism: Rhizoglyphus robini; assembly: GCA_023373905.1. Lineage (NCBI taxonomy): Eukaryota > Metazoa > Arthropoda > Arachnida > Sarcoptiformes > Acaridae > Rhizoglyphus > Rhizoglyphus robini. The sequence goes on along the minus strand of JAKIJQ010000001.1, from coordinate 1,138,222 downwards.
GACAATAATCACAAATTATTGCTAAGTAAACGACTGCTCAGTGATTCATATATGATCGTAAAAGCGAGTCAGAACGGTCATAATATTGAATGTCATAATCGAAGTGTGCGTAAGTGCAATAATATGCAGTAATGCATTTATTAATTTGGAGTAATACGACTGAATTTTGTGTGATTATAATTTTATTGAGCTGATGACACAAATGTTCATTTGTCGAATAGACACATACTGCATGCAGTGTACTGGACTATGCAAAATTGAAGTCTATTGCAATTTGCAATATCATGATTTATTACTTGCTGATGGATTACAGTGCTTACATGTGCTCACTGTTCAAGCCAAGTATTTCCTTGTAGAGATTACGAATCATAATTTACAATGGATTAAGTCGCCGTTGATTTTATATTAAAACTTAACTTGAGGATAAAATGAATTGGTTTCCAATAAATATCAATTAGACACGAACGCGAATAGTCTTGATTAATCTTTAATTGGCCGCCAAATTTTGACGATATAATGTATATGAATGGCATAAGTGGAGGTGCATGGTTTACAATTTTGAGTAGATCCATCAAAACAAAACAACAATTATTGTTAATACTTGGGTCACCGTCAATATGCAATCGTACCACCAGAATGAACCTTGAGTCCTAAGGTACGCATTCCCAAGCCTTGACCTGCAGCATAACCAGAGCCAACCACAAAACCCTGTCCAGTGTTGGGCACAGCCGCGACTGCATTTCCATATTGTTCACCTTCGAATCCGCCATCAATTCCTCTGGCCACGAGGGTCTGTATCTCCTCTTGAACTGGTTGAATCTCTTGTACAATTCTCCTGTAAGGCGAAATGATTTCCCTCACCTCCTGCACAATCGGCTTGGTCACAGTGTGTCGAAGGTGGTGTGGCTCATCTTGTGAAGTGGTCTCACGAATCTCTCCAGGCGATGCACCTTGGTGCACTTGTTGAACCCTCAATAAAGATGAACTCGACCTGAACAGAATGTTAACCGGTATTATGTTAGCGCCTACTTCCACTAAAGTTGGTTTTATTTCGCCCATTGAAGGAATTTCCACAAAGTCGATTTTGTGCCTTGTTTGGATGGCTGCTTTGATGACACCTGTGCCGGCGGAAAAGGCAATCCCAGGTTGAGCTGTTGCATACGTCACTCCATTGGCTCGATATCCACCGATTCCAGTTGGGTAGGTGAATGATTGGCCAATGAGGCATACAAGCAGACTAGTAAGGCAAATATTGCTGTAATGTTTGCAATTCTGTGAGTAACAAATGAGATTATCAAATTTTCAACCTGAACTAATCCTCTTACCTGAACCATGATTTCACTCAGTAATAGACAATCCGTTCGAATGACAAAGAAAGAAAGACTAAACAGCTTTTTCATCATCGAACAAGTATTTATACCTCGGTGCAGTCTCTTCTTCCAAACACTCAGTTCCTGATCATCTTGAACAGAACAAATTTCCGTAGCCATTAAACGATAAGTCACTTTACTTTGCCTTTATAACATTTTATTTAATAGAATCGATCTTTGCACGAAATGAAGATGAAGATGGCGACGAGAAGCAAGCAGCAAGAACTTATCGATTTGTCGTTGTAATAAAGCTTATCTTTCGAACCCAATACATAGTGATCATATTAATGCTAGTAATAATTTTGTAGTGAGTATTTCTAGCCAATGAGATTTAAAATTTGAAGTCACCCTGTACAAATGCCATCTCGCTTGATTGTGAGTGAAAAATTGTCACCGATTGATTAGCTCCATCTTTTCTTAATGTGACTCATCTTCGTAGTTAAAGTCAAACCGATTTGAAATGAAAATTATGCTTGCAGTTTCCTATCCTATAGATATCTATACTAATATATATCTTTACCAATAATTTTAAATTGTAATGACTTAGTCAGTGGTATCACTAGTTACAAATCATTTTATTATCATAAATTATATAATTATTCCAAGTTAACTAAAGTTTACTCATATTGGCAATATTGCTTGTATGAAAAATTGCGAAAAAAGCAACTGGATTTGATTATTAATATCAGTGAAATCACATATGGGAGAATATATATTTGAGTGTCAATGAATGCTATTGTACATGGGAACATACACCAATAAGTGTGTTTGGTAGTATGGTCCATGTTGTCAGTGCTGATAACGATTATACCGACAGACACAAACGACAACACTGTTCGATTGTAACCACAGTGATCCCACGAGGGGACTTTAGCAGGAAAAGCAGAATCGAGTTTATCATTGCATTGTGGCTAATTGGGCTATGGCACTAACCAAATACAATTGCCATCGTTTGGTGTTTGTACAAACAAACGTCATTTGATATTTTGGTTGGTGCGTTGTCTCATTAATTGTCTGTAGCACAACAAGCTCAACACTGGCCTTAAGTTAATTATAGACATAGACAATTTCTTATTTGTAATGAGTTCGTTTGATATGTTCAATGCATCAAGCATAAAACAATTTATGTTGGATGTTTTCTCGCAAATTGTAAGTGGCTTTTGTATGGATTTTATAATTTTAATATTAAATTCATTAATTAGTTCAATGATTATACTCAATAACTAATGTTTTTAACTCAAATAGGTTTACGAAAAGTATGCCATTGACATCTCGGGACTACGAAACCCAACAGAGTTGTTTAATTTTCTGCAAATTCTCAAAGAGATTCATCGGTTGTACCAAAAACATGGTTGTGGCAATAATCAACCGGACGATATTGAACGACTGAAAAGTGAATTGAACCACTTTTGTCGAGAGTATCGACATATTCTGCCTGAACAATGGATTCAAGTGGCACAACAACTGCATAACTCTAATACTGACTCAGTGCAATACTTTTACTTGAACATTCTCACTTGGTGGAATGGTCTCGGGCAAGGACTGTTGGTGGTGAAGGCAGTGATGTACACCAGTCAGTGGAACGAAGTGTGCCGTACTAAGGAGAACATTCAGCAGCTTATTCAGGCGGGTTATGATTACGTACATCTCAACAGTTTGAACCAGAAACTGACTATCCTCCAGGAGCGAGCCAATCGGGTAGAACAGTTGGTGCGCAGATATAGGCTCACACAAAATGATGACCAAACACTGCTGCAAGAGATTCGACGTGAACTGAGGGAAGCAAACGAAAGCGAATACAAACAGATCATGCAGATCATTTGTGAGTGTACTGCAGTTGCATAGTAATATTTGTTTTAATTTCTCCTCACTTGTCAGGTATAATCAAAATAAATTTGGAAGGCGAATCACAAAACTTGTCAAAAAAGCGTCAAACTGTGAGCACACTGGAGAAGGTGTCCTGGCTCGGTGCTATCACTGGTGCCGGGCTAGTCGCATATTCACACATCAACCAAAAGAAAAGCAGTTCGAGCTCAAGTAACAACAGCAGTCGTGGTAGTTCTATTGGTTGGACTGTTGCAGCCGCCTCCATAGCCTCACTTGGCTACACCACCAGTGAAAAGTCCAAATTGGAAAAACTAGAAGAATTGGTTAAAGATCGACTAGATCGATTGACTTCCATCGATGTCCAGTTGAGTGACGTTCGACAACGATTGGACCAATACCAAAATTGGACTAACGGCACAAATTAGCGATGCTAATGAGTTATAGTTTACTTATCACTCACTAATTTAACCAATTAAATAATTTAATTAAAGAAATTAAAGTAATCATTTTAAAATATATATTTTGTGTTAAATTACATTTAATTATTCATGTATACAAATGAAATAATTTGTTACTTTGTGTAATTTATAATGAGATTGCTCACGCTAGATATATGCAAAGTTCAAATTAGATTCAAGTGAACACTTAGTATACAAAAAATGAACACAAATATATTAAAGTATATGATGACAGAAGTAAGCCATAAGCTTTAAGATGAACGATACACAATTATGGCAAACAATGTTTGGCTAGCATCAATAGAAAAGTACTCACAAACTTACAAACTTGACCGAACCCATAAGTTTACGTCCATCGGAGAAGTGAGCAACACGATAATGAATGAAAAGCGGATCATTTCGAGTAATGGTCGAGGAGTCGTTCTTGCCGAGACAAACTTCCCGAAGTCGAAGCAGCCGACGAAGTACAGGTCTTTCAATGAAGTGGTCTTCGCACTTCTTCAGTAATTGGTTCTCTTCACGTTGCCATTCTTCGTCGTCCTTGAGTACAGGTTTGGTCGATGCATCGGCAAAAGCGGACATGTTTGGGTAACAGTCAGTTCCAAGTTTGTTATAATCGTTTTCAGGGATATGGCGACAACTCTGTTCATAACTTTGGATATTAATCTGCATAAGATTGGGCATTAATTGATCAATAGATTCAAATTCGGCGTGGGGAACAAACTCGGAATCTAAGTGCAAGTGAGTCACTGATGGCAGAGTGGGCTCACCAGCCTTTCTCCAAGAGGGCAAACCTTCACCAAAAAATAGCCGAGGAAAGTAAAACATTCGTAGTTCTCGCAGGTTGACCAAAGATGAGATGCACTCGACAAAATAATAGAAACTCTTAAAATCAGTTGCTGTGTTTTTGATGTGCAAAGAACCAAGAGAATTAAATTTTTGAGCAGCCATTTTAAGAAAATTGCCACTAATGCAAGGAGTGTCGGGGCAATAAATCAATTTGTGCACTTGACCAGACTGAAGAGGAAATTTTAAATTATTACACACACCGTCACCAGTGCAGTTGACATCCGTATAGTTAACGCCAAAAAGACCAAAAGTGCGAATCGTAATAAAATTATCCACAATAGAGAATGCTTGTGTCGGATTACCGGCTGAGAAACCTCCACAAAAGAATTCTTCAATAGAGAATAAATTGGTCAATTGGTCTAGTCGGGGGCAACCGTTATGGTGATCGTATATGGTGAGGTTGCGAAGAAATGGTGTCAGAGCATTGATGGATAAAGCAAGTAGATTCCAAGCCTCTTGAGGAGTAGTAGTTTCCGAGCCAACAATGATTACTTTCAGTTTGGAAAGAGCAGGAAAACTGACAAGAAAATTGTTAATCAAGTCAACCACAGGTTCAAGTTGATTTTCCACAATTTCCAACTGGGTAACATTCGGGAAACGATTGATGAGGAATTGGCTATTTCTCTCAGTCAGCTCAGTTACTCTCAATCGATCAGCGTTGGATGCAAACTTAATACCGTAACGATTGTGCAAAATTTTGACAACTGACAGCGGGCTGATGATAGCTGGAGGTTTTGCGGGCACATTGGCAGTAGTGGGTCGGTTTAGTCGAGCCAATCTGCCAAGTCCAGGAATATCAAAATCATCATTGTCATTTCCAAAACCCATAAATCCAAAATTCTGCGCGGGAGGAACATTCTTAGGTTTTGGTGGTTGAGGAGGTTTCGCCAGAATTGCCAATTTTTGTTTATTTGCGCAGGCCAGAATATGTATTTCTTGCCATCGTCGACATACGAGCGTCAATTTAAGTAAATCTCTGATTGATAATTTAGCAAAAACTCGGACCAAAATCAAGTCGTCGAGTTTGTTTATGTTCACCATGGTGTTCTACAAAAAGAAACTGTATAATAGAAAAAACAATTTATGAATATGTAATTTATTAAAAAAAAAGCTTACCGAAGATAATAACATGAATCCAAAAGCATTGAACAATTTGACGATGTGTAATGTTGTGGCGATCAATGACAAGTGATCAATAATTGAAAAGACCGAAGGGAAAGGGAAGTGAAAGTAGTCATACACGTTCGGAGTACTTTGTGCACTTTCTTCATGAAGCACACAGCCTGACTGTCACACTCGCCACTCCGACTCGGCACGCATTTGTCAAATCAAGCGTGCGTGCGAACTGCGCATGCGCAATCAACTGATAGGCCAACTGTAGACCTCCTACAGTTTGATGAGTCATATACTATGGTATGAACACTTGCGTTGTCTAGCGGTCATGTAAATAAAGGCTAGTTGCAATGCAAATGCTCAGATGTTCATGTCATCTGAATCTGGTGCTATTCCTACAAAAGAAGTAGTCGCACAGTGACATATCTAGAGTGCAACTCGTAGGCAATTAATGGTATACATTTATTATCATATATTGTGCCATGGTATATTACGAATAGTAATTTAAAATATGCAAATTATGCGCATGGGACAGTCACTTTATCGTATCACTACAAACTGTAGTCAATGTGGCATGAAACAATAGCACCTTGCCCAAACCATTGTCTACAATAAAAATATTAAAATAGAATAATAACAAAAAGAATGTAAGCACTAGCAATGGCACGACTCAACTGCAATTGTCGTCAAGACGCTTCCTAAGTGCTTCGTTTCACTTTTGGTCTCAATCGTTTGTTTAATTTGGCACAATATTTGTCATTTCGAATGAGACAAGAATTGCGTGGCGATTGACCAGTTTGCCTTTGTTGAAAACAAAGCATGACATTTCTTCCCATGCCAGGAATCGAACCCATGGCTTCTGGATGAGAGCAAGATAACTTCACCACTACACCACATGGGACTTTTCTTACTTATCGTTGAAGAATCTACATTTATAAGTGATTATGATGTTAATTAATTTAAAACAAAATATATATTCACAAATATAATAAAATTTAAAATGCAAAATATGTCCATGGACATGTTTAAAGTTGAAATTAAAAAATGATAACGTACGGTCGCAAAATGACATGGCTGTTCAAGCAGCTCTCACCAGATGGAGATCTAAATCAAAATTAAATTAATTATTCATATGAAAATACTATATTTGAAAGTTCATTTGTTTGAATAAATTCAACAATTGGTCCAATAGTACTACTTCCGTCGACAACTCAAGCGATTTTGTGTGAACTTTTTGATTGGTCATTTTGCATGCGATTCGATGCCCTCCGATAAAGGCGCGAATGAACTGTTTGCGGCAAAGACATTGGCGGTGATCGAGCACAAAGGCTACAAGGTGGAGAACAAGTTGGGCCAAGGAGCGTACGGGGTGGTGTTCAAGGCTACCTACAATCAAACTGGCATTCCAGTGGCCATCAAGGTGATTGACTTGGCTGCGATGAGCGAAAGAGCCCGAACAAAACATTTGACTCGCGAGATCGAGGTGCTCATCAAGTCTCAGCACCCGAACCTCATTAGAGTGTTCGACATCTTTCGAGCAGATAACAAGTTGTACATCTTTATGGAGTTTGCGGCCAATGGCGATATTTCCGGTTACCGCAGGAAGAACAAAGGCATCGATGAGATTCGCGCATGTCGATGGTTCTGGCAGGCCACTCTGGGACTGGCATACTTGCACGATACACTCTACACCACTCACCGCGACATCAAATTAGGCAACATGTTGCTCGATGGCAACTGGGTGGCTAAACTGACTGACTTCGGATTTGCCAAGCAGTGCTTCGACCCAGAAAAGAAGACGCTCATCATAAGCACCACATACTGTGGCACCAACTCGTACGAATGTCCTCAGATCGTGGACCACAAACCATATAACGGCTTCAAAGCGGACATCTGGTCCATGGGTGTCACACTATTCATCATGTTGCACAACAAAAAGCCGTTCGACTGTGACGACGACAAGAAGCTAATGCTAAAGAAGATGTTCAAATATCCGAAACACCTTCGCAAGTCATACAGCCGAAAGGACCTGCCTGAGAGTATCATCAAACTGCAGGAGGATATGCTCAATCCAGACGAAGCTAGACGAGCATCGGTGAAAGACATTCTTCAAAACGATTGGCTCAAGAGCAAGGCTGAAGTCAAGCCCAACACATAAACATACAAATCTATCGACAATGAACGTTATAGAGCATTGTCCATAACTCCCTAATTTATACAATAAATCAAACTGATTTCATTTGGGTAATTTGGGATATTATTTCAAAGGAGAAAAGATATGTTGTACAAAAGCGTTTAGATTAGACTATCAGCTTTAGCTATTTGCTAGACTTTTTCAGACAAGTGGTGGCTGGTGGTGCTCACGTGGCCTAGTTCTGCTTCTGGAAGAACACCTTCGAGGAGTCCACACTTGGTTTGATGGTAGCATCTCCTGGCTTCCAGCCAAGTGGGCACACTTCACCGTGAACATCTGTATACTTGAAAGCCTGCACCAGACGCAAAGTCTCATCCACATTTCGGCCCACGGGCAGATCGTTGATAGTGATCTGTCGCAAGTTTTGTTTGTCATCAATGATGAACAAACCACGTAGTGGCACACCATTGTCCTCCAAATAGACGCCATAGTCCTTGCTAATCTTGGAATTTTTGTCAGCCAAAAGTGGAATATTCATCGAGCCAAGGCCACCCTCCTTGCGGGGAGTATTGATCCAAGCCAGGTGAGTAAATTGCGAGTCGGTAGAGGCAGCAATAAGTTGGCAGTCGATTTTGGAAAATTCATTAGCACGCTCAGAGAAACCAATAATTTCAGTAGGACAGACAAAGGTGAAGTCCATGGGATAGAAGAAAAGGACCACATATTTGCCCTTGTAGTCGGTTAGCTTGATTTCTTTGAATTGGCCATTCACAACGGCGGTTCCTTGAAAATCGGGAGCGGGCTTGCCAATCTGGGGATAACTAGTAGAGGCCATTTCGATTGGGTAGGAGCAGACTGTTTCTGTCAAGAGAAATTATAAAGAGAAGCCGAGACGGACCAAGAGACTTGAGAGGTTGAAAAGACTAAGACGTGTGCAAGTCGATGAGTAAAGTGAGAACCCATAGCACTATTTATATAGTTTATAAACAAAGTTTGTGACTGAACGCAAGATGGCAGTCATTTGCGTGCAATGGCTGATTCAGCACTACAAAAATTAATGCGGCAGTCAAGTTTGGTCGGGTGACTGCAGAGTGGTTTAACCATGGTTTGACCACTGACCAGACAGACTAATGACTGTTCAAAACGAAAGACAACTAACGATCAAAACCATCGAATTAGTTACTACTTATATGACGTATAATGTATATTAAAAGATCACTAGTTATGATTTGCAATTATCGATTTAATTTGGTTTTGCTTGGTTAATATAGCAATCCATTGATTTGATTGTCTACTTTTTTCATAACAGAATTTCTTCTTTATTGTGAATTTGCAAGATTTACAAGAAAAGTCACAAACCACAAACGTAACAGAATTTAAAAATAAAAATCTTTATTAGTGGGTTTAAAAATTTTATTACCATACTAGATGGTATTAGATGTTAGTAAAACAAAATAATTCAATAAATGATAAAGGAGAAGATCGAAAAACATCACGAAATGCTGTTATGAATTAAGCATTGCAGCGATCTGAACCGCGCGTGAATGAGGTTCTTTTGTATTTCGTTCAAATAATCATCCTTGAAGGAGTGCAAAGTTAGATGACTAACTCGATTGGGATTACGAGGATCGAAACTTGAAATGAGCTGATTGAGGCCAGCCTTAAAATTGTCATGGTACAGACCGAAACGAAGAAGCTTGTTGCCATTTTTGAAAAACAACTTTTCGCATTCAGAGTGATCGACACCACCAATGTATAATTCATCGAGAACAGAGCAAAAAGTGCCCAATTTGATCATCTCCTGGATCAATTTATCTTGATATCGTTGAGAAATGTCAATGCGACTAAAGATGCATAAATGTTTCAGGTTAGCCAAACCACCAAGTGCGATAAATAAATTTGCCAAATTCATGTCAAGCAATCGGAAAAATATTAACTTCACCATAGTGAGATCGCTGAGTCGGGACAGAAGATAAAGCAGTTCATCAATTCCGTTTAAATTGAGAAAGTGTGCCACGATAAGTTGAGTGATGTGGTGACACTTTTTAGCCATCAATAGAGTGTTTCGTCGAAAACCCGACAAGCTAAAGGTGCTACAAAACAAAAAGGTAGCTTGTCTAAGTGGCACTGGCTGTGCTGAGGACTGGCCCAAGCATAGATCTACATATTTTTGAAGTATTTTCGCTTCACACGACGAGGACACCTGGTACAGCATAAGAGTGGTCTTGCGAGACAAAATCAACTCATGCACTGAGTTCCATCGGCGCGAAATCATTCCAACACAAAGAAGGTCTTCGAAGTCAAGTCTTTCAAAAATGCGAACCAGAACTTCGTTCGGAAATCGATCCATAATTGCACTGTAAGAAATAATCAAAATTAATTATTGCTACTACAAATAACTCTACATTGAGACATTATAGTTCACTAAAGGGAACACAGTTAAATATGGTTTACGTCTAATTTTCCATATGACCTATCGAGGAAATTCATATTCGACACTAACTTACTTAAGTTGAGTTCTAAAGTGCATAAAATATTGTTTATTGATTAATCCATATATTAGTTTATATATTAGAAAATAAACATGCGACTAAGATTTTTAAAATATAAAACGGATATCAAAGTGCAATAAACTAAAACTACATATGAACCAAAAGCAAATTTATAAAATTTGTATACTTTACTTGCCGAATTGAGGGATATATCCATCAACATATATAGTATATAGAAATATATTCCAAAGCATGATCCATTTTTTAACGAGTTATGCAAAACCATGAAGGAATTTACAAGTCTTCCATTGAATATTTGAATTTTATTGCCAAAGATTGAAATGTGGTCCATTATGTGGAACTTGTTATACAAAATAGGTTAACATAGTTGCAGTAGTGGTAGTAAGTAGTATTACATGACATAAAAGCGATTGAAAAGATGAATTAATGAATGAATGGAAGAAACGTAATTTGGTCCGGCAAAACGAATTAAAAGCACTTGATGCTGAAATCGCTAAAATGCAAAATTCTTCATTCGTATGTAGGTGTCAATAAAAATAAGCCAAATAATGCAGCACGTAGAAAATTGAATCCAAGAGTTATAAGCGAAAATACCAAAATGCGTAGTAGAATTATGACCATTATGACCCATGATGAGAATTAAAATACAGGCAAAAAGCAATCCAAGCAAGAACATAAAAATGACAAGAAAAAAGGAAAGCACACTAATTCTTTTTCCGGTTTGAAACTCCATCTTTAAAAAGCTCATAATAATGACCTGTAAAATAAAATAAAATAAAAATCAAGTAGATATATATATTTTAAAAAGTATAACATACCTGGTAAATTTCATAAAGAAAAAACGAAACATAAAAGGAAAAACTGAAAATCTCGTAAAGGTAAAAGCGATTAAAGCAGAAATTTCCAGCCAAAATACAAGTCACACCAGCAAAGCAAGCAAAATAAATGGAACAGAAATTATATTTTTCCAATGAAGACAGGTCCTTTTGAAGTCTATTGTAATGGAGACAATAGTTTTGAATTCGATTTCTCTCTTGAGTGATTTTGGCTAATGAGGTCTTGAGTTGATAATTCAATTGAAGATAACGAAGGTATGCAGTGATCATAACTATAGTAAAAAAAAGGCATTTAAAAATTGAATCTAGCACCCTAGTGTGCTTACTCAAACATCCACACGTATCAGAGAAAATTGCAATGAAACCAGCAAAAATAGCTTTACCGTCATCAGTTTTTTCAAGCTTCCATGCCCAGAAAGGATCAAAACGTTTATAAAAAGCACCAACAATAAACCTTCAAATAAAACAAAATTAATGAGTTTATTACAAAACAAATTAGAACGTACGATGAAATCCAAAACAGTGGAACAATGCAAATGTAAATGAACGGGAAAAGCCGAGACTTATTATCAAGTATGTCATTCAAAACAACATAACTGGTAGAATTCGATCCAGCATTCTCATTGTGGGTTTCATTTTGAGATAAAATTGGTAACGCCGGAGCAGAAGCATTAGCAAATGTACCCGATCTCGATTGATTATCATTTATCGGCTCACAAAGAGGATATGAAATACCAACGCAAGCATGATGTGATCGTGGTGGGCAAAAATTTTGATTTTGGTCTGAAGCCATTTTGCTTTACTGTAAGAGGGAATATAGTTAGGGAGTAAAAACAACTGAAATAAAATAAAATAATTACTTAAGCATGGGATGCTAATAAGAGTACAATGAGACGAAAAGAAACAATAAAAAGTCAGACACGTGTCTAGCCAGATCAAGAGCACGTGAGTCGATGAGCAAAATGGCCGAAGCTTCTAGTCTAATTCAATCTGGACAACAGAGCATTGTCCGCGAGTCGCACAACCGTTGTGCAGAAGGCTACAAAGGCCGCACTTCATCACACTGAATCGATAGCATCGATAGTATCTAACATGTACCAGAAAGACCGTCTTACTGACGGGAAAACTCAAATTCAAAGTTACAGTTTAAAAAATTGACTGAGAAATTGTAGGCAAATATCAATCACCAGATATATTAAATACCATATTGGTAATACATTTTAATTTTTGATAATATAATGAACTCTAATTCTTTTTAGTTCCTTTGCACAGGATTGTGATACTTTAAATTAACCAGTAGTAGTGGAAGTCTTATCTGCTTTTGCAGACTTTCGAAAAGCGCGTTTGCACATCGAGACAATTCCCAATTGGTTTAACAGATACTGTAGACTTAAACTGAGCCAAACAAGAAGAAGCCAAATAAGAAATCGACCCAAAAAGCTTCCAAAGTCTCCGGGAATTTCATTAGAAGATATTTTGGAGCTTGTGGTTTCTTGTGGCACTTGAGTATTCAATATGCTATCGTTGCCCGGTGCTTTTTCATTTGTGGAGTTTGACCATTGATAGTCATTTAAGTTGTCTTCATCTTTCGATTTTTCAAAAATGTCATTGCTTGCTTGCTTCTTGGTCATTGGTTCTTGTGGTCCGAAATATTCTTTATCGGCATTGGTGTCACCATGCGCTTGTTCGTTGTATTGGTAATTATGGTTGACCATGCGAACTTCCATGGTAGTCAACGCGAACAAAACAAAAATGCACAGACCAATTGACAAATTCCAGATGAATTTGGGCTTGAAGCTAGGCATTTAAACGAAAAGGGATGCACAAAACATTCAGTATCAAGCAACAAATAGCAAGTATTTTCTTTAAGCAAAACATGCCTTATAATTTAATAATTTAGAATAATATGGTATTCAATTCGAATTGTTCCATTACAAATGGTTTATGTTATTTATTATATTTCATTAGAGCAACAGATATTTTGGAGGTAGGTAGGATATATTGAATGTTTTCAGCCAAAGAACCTATATATTCAGCACCTCTTATAAGAATTCTCAACATTTCTATATTATCTTACTTGTTGAGTTTTTTACCAAGAAATATAATCCATATAGGGAAGGCAACAAACTCATTGCTTTGCTCGATTTAGTCCTCATTCATTGTGCATTTGCAAAATTTGCGGAGAAGCCCCATAGCACAATAACAATTTGAGAATTATTTTAGTAAAACAAGAAGAGCTGGTAAATTGTATAACAATAAAGCAGTTTTTATTAATGCTAAATTTTTACATAATAATTGATTTAATAAAAGCAATAAAAAGGAATTATTAAGAAAACAATATTAACTGTCCGATGACCGAGTGAAAATAGTCAGTTGAAAGGCCAAGTGGGGTACCTTTAGTACCCCAGCAAAGTTTCTCAGATAACGATGAGATAACAACGTATTTTAGTTTCAAATAGTCTCTTAATAACAAGTTAATTAATTATACGTTAAAAACAATATAATTTGATACGCTATCTGATTGCCAAACAAAAACAAACAATGTTGCCTTCACTTTAAAAGTATCGATTGTGGTATCGATACTAAGTTGTGCAGTGAAAATAGGCGAATACATTACTTTTCATCCAAAATCATTTTTTTAATCTTAGATATGATAAAATTAATTTACTTGTTTTATACCAAATTAAAGCAAATACTTTAAAAGTCAGATAGAGAATTATTCAGATTTTTTAAATATCAAGGCTTCATTCTGTGGCATTAAATAGTGACTGGGGTACAGTTGTGACCCCACTCGGTCATCGGACAGTTAAACAGTCAGACCTATCGTTATTAGATTTTCGAACCAAGTTAGATAGAGGGCAATTTTTTCAAGCAATATTTTCTTTAAAGAAAGCAGAGAAACAATAATTTTGAGACTAATTTGGTAAAAAAGAACTATCCAATTGTCATCCAAATTGTATTTGATTGGCTGCAAATTGACTGAATCGGAAACGGTCAAATACAAATAGAAGAACAAATAACCAATTCCACAAGAAACAACGATGCAAAATACCCAAAGTAAAAGGCTGGTTAACATGCCACAAAAACCTTTCTCTAGTTTGGCCTTTTCTCGTTTAGCCTCTTGAGCGCAATAAATCACAGTGCTCATTTCTTCGATTTCAGGAGACTTTGTAATTGCTACTGGCATGCAATAGTGTTTAAACAAACTAGATACGTGCGGAAAAGAATGCTTTCTATCAAGTGGGTTGTATAAAAGGTGAGAGAAGGCTTCATTGCTCAATACTTGCTGATTGTCTACATTGAGTAACACCGAAATGGCAGTACTAGACATCAATGATCGATTGACTTCGGTCAAAGAGCGTACATGGCTAGTAACTTCTTTTAAAAATAGTCGAAACGAATTGTAATCTGATATGTCAATTCGATTATAAAGTGAAGTGAGCCAAAAAATTTTCACACAAGCAGACGCAAAATCAAGCTGCACTTTAAATTTCCCATCAAGAAAAGTAGAAAGTTTATGTTCGAGACTTGCAGAATCATTAGTATACGATTTGTAAGCCAAAATTATTTTGATTTCTTGATAGTTCCGAGAAAGATATGCAATAAATAGCATTAAATCACTATCATATATTATGCTATAGCTCTGTCTTGTCCACTTGTCAACTTGGTGTTCCGTGAGAAAGAACTTTCCACAATTGCCTGTCTTTTTCACATAGATTAGATATGATTTTCGAAATGAGAGAATGTGCTCAGAATTATTTCTCATTCTAACGCTCAGTTCGTCTTTGAGATAATCCAACAATTGACGAGGGGGAACCAAGTGAAATATTTTTCCAAAAGAGACTGGAAATTCCTTGCGAAGTTGAAAAAGTACTTTTTCCATTTGATCATATAGTTGATAATCGCTCAATAAGAAAAGAATATTTAACGGTTCAGTACGCCAATTGTAGTTAAATTCAGAATTTATTGGCCAAAGTAGATCCTAAAGGATTAATTTAAAAAACAGTCAGATCCACCAAAATTGCAAACTCACCATTGCTTCGATAAAATAATCTCTCAAAGTAGAAACTTCCAATTGGCTAAAATCACTACCAGATAAGGTAACAGTCTTCAGTAAAAATCGATTTCCTTTTTCAGGAAAGTCAACAAGACCAGCAATAATATCCAATCGATAAGAAATAGTTGGCGCTGGTTTGTCTCTTTGTTTGGGCGGACAATTAGCATCGATGACAAATGAAATTGCCAAACGTTTATTCTTGACCATCTTGCGTATTTCCCATTTAATGGTGCGGTACAGAGGCACGGTACAGCTAGAAATCATTTCTGTTCGGTTCCACAGACTTCGCTTAAAACATTCGTTACGACGATCCTCCACCAATCCAAGGGGTAACATTCTGCGCATAGTTTCTTTGAAAATGTACATTTGGCTACCGAAACCGCAATATTCAGAATAAAGACTTTTTGTATCAGCAGACATTTTATTGGTGAATGCAGAGCTATTTTCTGATTGCTCAACATCGTTTCTTTTTAGCGATTCTATAAATTGATCAGAAAGCTTGACATACGGCAAGTATTCACTTTCAAGAATATCTTCTAACGGTTTGGAGTCGTCAAATTCGATAGCCACAGACATTTTTCAATAGTTTTTGAAGCGTTCAGTGACTGGTCATACAAATAGCCTTTCTGCAATACAATGTTAGCACAGTTTTCAGACACTTTTAGACGGTGATCATTACTTATCGTCCGTAAAAGTGTTTGCCAAATGATTACTTATCACGTTAGACGTTTTGCGTCAAAAGCTGTTTATTCACGGTCAAGCAAACATAGATATGAACTAGGCGACTTCTCTTGGTAGTCATTAAAAGCCAACTAATTCAATAATTAAATTTCACTATTTGAAGAGAGTGAACATCAGTAGAACTTGATAAGTATCAGGCCGATTTAAAAAAATAAAAACAGCTTTCGGGTCGACTTGTTTCATGAGTTCAATGTGTTTTTAAATCTACAAGCCAGAGAATGAATACACAATCTACGGATCATTGGAAAAATATCCGAGTCTAGATTAAGATCATACAAAGAACGAATGGGCCTAAATAGAGATTTTGATTAGTTAAGATGAAAAGTAAAAAAATATATTTTTCTTGAATGTTGAACTAAAGTACATAAAGCATTGATTCATTCCCAAATAAAGCAACCAATTTTCATTTTGAGTACTATAAAATTATATTATGTTTTTCGTAGAATATGAGGAAAGAATGAGCATAAAATTCGGCTGCGATTTCGTTGAGATTTTGTAGTTTTTGTAGAAAACAAATGAGAAAAATCATACGGATAGCAGATTCCAAACGGAAAAGGCTTTTCCGAAAAGGTCTCTTACATTGCTCACAGACAGTCAAAAAATAAACAAAAACAGTGGCGACATCCACCGAAACAGACCGCAACTACAATTCGGTCAATTTTCTTGATGAGAGGTCACTAAAGTAACTAGTGACTAAACTTTAGTTAAATTTAGTGTTACTTCTCGAAACGAAATATTAATTATTACAACGGTATTGATGCCTCTTCCTCAAATTCTAAGAAAACGCTGGACAATTTTCTGGTACATCAAAATTGGACGTTCCTTGGTCAAAATTTGAAGTTCATATTATGAACAACCAAAAATGACATTTTCAAAGCTTGATTATCGCTCTAAACAAATGACAATGCGCTGTTTGATTGATTGATTGGATTAATTACAATTATTCGATATTTTTGACAATAAGTTAATTCATGTAACGTAAATGAATATTTTGAATTGAACCTTTTCTGGTATATAAGGGCAACGATTGTCTATAGTTTAACTGCTTGTAATTAGAATGTCTCACAATGTTTATGGTGCATTCATGTCGATTTTTGTGTATTTCTCTTTTATTGTTATGACAAACCAAATCGATAATTTGTCAAACAAAATGACAAATTCGTTTCCAAATAACATCTTATACGCTACAGAAATCAAGCCTACTCCAGTTCAAGTCCCTTCACATGAAGCAATTATCAAGCTAGGCGTAATCTTACCTTCCTTGCTTATATTGGCTTTGGCGATTGCCGTAATCTTGATTCTGTTTTACCTCAAGTTTACCGATAATCCCATTATCGAGAAGCAACCCGAAGAACAGGCAAATCTTATTCTGTGCAATTCGGACAATGCTGAGTTTGATTACAAAGTCATCTTTCGAGTTGGTTCTCCAACCGAAAAATTCGACATGAAACATGGTTACGTGGACTTTGAAATTTTGGGGCCTGACGACATTTCGTTAGGGCCTCCAGTGAGGTTATTTTTTATTTTTTATTTAAGTATAATATAACAACTAAATTCATTTAATTTAATTTAGATTCAACTGCTCCTTATTGGCTAGCAATGGCGAAATGCACTATCAGTTTAGTCGACCAACGCGTATTCCTTCAATTGTTGGAATTAGAGCCTCTCACGGCGACCAATCAGGAGACATATTTTTCTACGATTACATCCTAATAGATCTCAATAGAGACATCGTTGTTGAAGAACGGAAATTCAATCAATACGTCTCTAATCGAACTCTTATTTATCGTGGTACAATTCCCGCTGACCGTGATTATGACGAGGATAATCTATGGACAAACATGTATATCAAGTTGACATGTACCGAGTTTCTTATCTTTGCCGTATTTATCATTTTGGCAATTGGTTTCATGGTGATGCTGGTTGAGTATTTCAATTGGCACATAAACAATGTACACGAAGAAGGCTCTCTTTTCCGTTCCCTGATGGACGTATTGTTAGTTTCTCCTATTGCCTTGATTATTTTCATAGCAATGGTTCGCTTCTACAAATACACAATCAAAAAGTAAGTATATCGCTGACAACTGTGAGTGATTTTTGAGACTAACTATTGTCATCCACAGGAATGTCATTATTTCAGAGTTTTTTAGTAGAGAAAGAAAAGTTCTAATGTGGCAAATTTTTCGTCGCATTTTTATTGGCTTTATCATCTTAACTGGTGTTGTATGTGCTATAGCCTTCATTGGTCTGAGCTCTCAATTCTCCTTCATAAAATCACTGTACTGTTTTTGTTCAATGCTTATTGCCAACATTTGTGTGCTCGGATCTTGCATCTTGTACGAGAGTTATCTCATGATGAAGAATCCTTCTTTCGACACAATCGGACATGGTTATCAAGTTAACGACACCGGTCGCAATATGTCTCTCAGACTGCTCTACGAAATTCGCAGCAAGAATATCCAAGGTCCAAAAACCACGTTCTTTTCCAATTTTAGCTCTGATTTTGCTAAGTCAAAGAGTAATTCATTCTCCTTCCCAGTTGGCCCTAAGTTTGCCAATCCATGTAAAAATCTTATGAAAAAGAACAAGCATCCCAAATTCAAGAATAATCGAAATAACACTACTAATGTTTCGATAAAGATAAAAGAGATTACAAACAATTCGAATGATTTGCCAAAAAGTAAGTTGTAAACATTGTTTTTATGTATTGTGTTTATTTTGACTCTTGTCTCTTATAGTTTTGGGCCATAAGAACTCAAAAAAGTCTCGAAGATGCTCAAAATGAAGCGCTTACAAGAAAGAAAAGACTACAAGTGTAAAAACACACCTCTTGAGCATCACAATCTCGATATCGATAATATAAGCTTGCAAGCTGCAAATTTAATTGAGGATTTGTTACTTTAATCTAATTAAACTCGATCGATTAAAATGACTAACCTTATTTGTCAAATTTATTGTTTCAGGACCGACGGGTATCATGGAATCGTCTAATATATTAATCTTATCGCTATTAAATTAATTAATGAAAGCCTGGAGCTCTAAAAAGCTCGTTTATAAATAAGTTTAAAATGGCAGATCTTTCGTAAATCCTGAAATCTGAAATCAAATTCACCATTTTGTTACTTTCATCTTATATGAATGGCCCATTTTGTTTTGACAATCAATAACACGTGCGTTTTTTTGATAAATATCTCTACTGGTATTTTTATTACATTATTATTGATTACGATAAAATTTGGAATTTTAATTTTAATTTTCTTTCGGCCTCCAATTATATCGCAAATGATTTCAATTCTGAAAAATCTTAGACCATCTCGTTTTCATCTATTACCAAGACATTATAGTAAATCTTCAATTTGTTTTCATCAATCTCAATATGACCACATCAGCTCATCTTTATCGGATAAACCAATTGGTCGAAAGCTTCGAAATGGTCCTAAATTGTCACATTTTCTTACTACAAACCGTCTGGAACCATATATTATGAAATGGGAAGCTAATTCAGTAGAACCGTATTTATGCTTAGAAGATTTGCATGGGAAAAATGCAAAAGTATTTATCAAAACTTATGGTTGTCAAATGAACGTTAACGACACTTCCATTGCATCGACTATTCTTACCAATTCAGGATATTGTGTTACGGATTCAATGGAGCAGGCCGATATTGTTTTTCTCATGACTTGTGCCATAAGAGAAAATGCAGAAGGTAAAGTTTGGCATAAATTGCGCGAGTTGGAGAGAGCTAAACGATCAGGTTATTTGAAGAAATTTGGACTTCTTGGCTGTATGGCAGAACGTTTAAAAGGGAGAGTGCTTCAAGAAATTCCATCTATCGACATTATTGCCGGTCCGGACAGTTATCGTCACTTACCAAAACTGTTGGCAATTAATTGGTTGACTGGTCAAAGTGCAATTAACGTCTTACTCTCGTTAGACGAGACATATTCGGATGTAATCCCTCAGAACTCTAGAGGCAACTCGGCATTTGTGTCTATCACACGTGGTTGCAACAACATGTGTTCCTTCTGTATTGTGCCATTTACTCGCGGACAAGAACGCTCTAGGCCACTCATCTCTATACTGAAAGAAGTTCAGCATGCTGTGAATTCAGGCATTAAGGAAATTATTCTTTTGGGGCAAAATGTCAACAGTTACCGTGACTTTTACCCAGAAAGCGGGAACTCGACTGAGGAAATAAAACTTGCCGATGGATTCAAGACAATCTACAAACTGAAAAGCGGCGGCATTGGCTTCGATGTTCTTCTTGATCAAGTAGCTCAGGTCGATCCTAATGTGCGAATTCGCTTTACTTCTCCTCACCCAAAAGACTTCAATGACAACGTGTTAAGTGTAATTGCCAAACATGATAACATTGCCAAAGGATTACATTTGCCTGCTCAAAGTGGCAGCAATCAAGTGTTGGAACGAATGCGCCGTGGATACACAAAGGAGGCTTACTTAGCACTGGTGGAGCGCATTCGACAAATTATTCCTAACTGTGGCATTAGTAGTGATTTTATCTGTGGATTTTGCAGCGAAACAGAACAAGATCATCGTCATACTTTAGACCTGGTGGAACGTGTTGGTTATTACGTCGCTTATATATTCGCGTATAGCATGCGAGAAAAGACATATGCATACCATCACCTGAAAGACGATGTACCAGAACAAGTCAAAATTTCTCGTCTTACTGAATTGAATCAACTTTATCGAAGTATTTCTTTTGATATGAATAGAAAGTTAATAGGTTCATGTCAACTGATTCTGGTTGAAGGCGACAGTAAAAAGTCTGGCGACTTTCTGTACGGGCGCAATGACGCTAATCAGAAAGTGATCATTCCGAAAAGAATGAAAACCATGGATGATTCTTCAGCAACAGAGGAACACTCATCGAGAAGAGATTTTGAATTTGGCGACTTTGTAAAAGTAAAAATCACCGATTGCACTTCAATCACACTGATTGGAGAACCAATTGCGAAGACATCGATTACTGCGTTCAATGCTGCAACATGATGTCCATTGGTATGTCCTGCACTTAACTAATTAATTACATTTATTAATTACAACAGTTATCTGTTTTACAGCGAATTGAATCAGACCGAATCAAAGCTATAGTATGGATATACATCGTTCTACCTGTACTCACTGGTCTTTTCTCTTGAGCTAATAAATTGCAATTGTAAATTATGTCTAACTGTGCATTTAACGCTCATAAAACAGTAAACTCATTTGGTCACATCTGTGTCAGTTATCATCACTCCATCTACTATTAGTCTTGTTTCATGCTATCTTTCTCACTTTCTGCTGTGTTAATGAAAGTCTGTGCATGTCTAACTAGTGAGTAATTGTACCAATGTGGCAGATTAGTAATTAGCAATTAGCAAAATATTAACAGCACGTTTCTCGGATAGTGCACACAAATTACATACAGAATAATAATACAATGCTCGACAAATGAGATATCACTTGAAAGGACAAATATTTTTATAGACTTGTCGTAAATAGGCAATTATGGATAACATTGGTGAGATGTTCAAGAAGTAAACTTTAAACTCTTTATATTAGCCCATACATGCAAACTTTTAAAATCCGGCAAATTACGAGATAAAAATTAAATAAGCAAAATTGTTGTTTGTTTGATGAGCAAATTGAATTTCTCTACGAAGTTCATTTTGTGTTGAGTTGTGTTTGTCTTAGAGAGGTTTTTTTGGTAAATATCGATGCTCCCGCGTGCAACCTCGTCTATTGCAGGACTGGTGCAATCGACTGGCCACCGTCTACCTTGTTTTATGATCATGAGGGTCACTTAAGTAATCTCATTTCGGTTATCTGCTGTCTACCTCTGGCCAGGCCACCAACATTTGTATTTACCTTTACCTTTTTTACATACAAATTAGTGGTCGCACATTCTCTAGAAAAGTACTTAACGTGGCTTCAATTCCATTTGGTTGTTGCATTTGCGATTCTCTTTCTAACCAAATGCATGTGACATTTGTTAATTAATTACCGTTGTGCACTGTTTGCTTCCCTTGCTGTCTACTGTCAATATGCGTCAAGTCACTGACCGTGTCATCGCCATCACCCTAGTGCCACAATTGCAGATCATTAATATCATCACCATCCTCAGTAGCTACTAGGCACCTGCTTGACTCCAATTCAATTATTGCTGGTATTTGATCGTTTGCGTCGTAGAGCTGTTGCTTTTGGCCTATTCTGCCATTATACTCGAAAGGAGCATTGTGAAACAATTGGTTTCACTAGTGTGGCGGTGGATGCATTATCCGCTGTGTGCATTTTTTCAAGATAAATTGTGTAGAATTTTTTGAGTTCCTTTATCTGTTGAACTACTAGCGGTAATCATGGCTTCCGACGGTGCTCGCGATAAATTTACCAACAAGATCGAATACTTTCTTACTTCATTGAGTTATGCTGTTGGCCTTGGAAATGTGTGGAGGTATGAGAGAAAGTCAATATTTGTTTGTCTCTGATAATGTTTCCATTCCACTCTGTAGATTTCCATACCTTTGCTATCGTAATGGAGGCGGTATGTTTTGTGAGACGTCATATTGACTAATTCTAACTAATTTATCCTTATATTTACAGGTTCTTTTTTTATCCCATATTTCCTGAGTTTAATATTTCTTGGTTTAACCTTTTTCTTTTTTGAATCTTCGATCGGTCAATTTACTAGTTTGGGTCCAATCAAAGGTTAGACACAACTCTCAATTGCTGTCTATTATTGTTTTTCTGTTAGTATGGCGCTTGTCTCCCATCTTCAAAGGTATCGGTTACGCTATGTTCATGATGTGCGCATATGTTGGCATTTACTACAACATGATTGTTGCCTGGGCTCTGTATTACATTTATGCTTCGTTCACCGAATTGCCGGATGTTCCTTGGTCTCATTGCGGCAATGAATGGAACACGCCTGGTTGCCTTGTGCAGGGTTCGAATGAAACCGAGGAGAACAATCAAACACTATCGCCAAGTCAGGAGTTTTTCTAGTAAGTTTACTTTGCGGTCAGATAACTACTTATAATCGAATTTCAGTTTTAATGTGCTCAACATGAGTGACGGAATTGACAACATGGGCTCATTTCAGCCTCATCTGCTTATTTGTCTTGCAATTGCTTGGGTTCTTGTGTTTCTTGGATTGTCGCTTGGCGCCAAAAGTTTAGGAAAAATTTCTTACTTTACTGCAATTTTCCCTTACGTGATGATCACTGCTTTGTTGATCAATGGTCTTCGGTTGGAAGGCGCGGGTGATGGAATACTGCATTACGTCAAGCCTGATTTTTCTCGGCTAGCCTCAATCGATGTATGGTCGGACGCCGGCACTCAAATATTTTATTCACTTTCCATCTGTATGGGTGGAGTGATTACCTTAGCCAGTTATAACCCTTACTACAACAATACTATCAGGTGAGAAATTTGTTTGGATCTATTAGCTATTACTAACGACAAATATTTTCTTTCAGAGATTCTCTGATCATTGTAGTATGCAATTCTCTAACTAGTATCTATGCAGGTCAGTGCTCTTATTTGCTCATTTTTTCACTCATAAATTGAGTGACCTTTTTGTTTCGTTTGTTTGCAGGCTTTGCCATATTTAGTGTGATTGGTTTCATGGCCAATCAAATTCAGAAACCAATTGATAAAGCGGCCGATCAAGGCGTCGGTCTGGCATTTGTCGCTTACCCAGCAGCCCTTTCCCGGCTTCCTCTTCCATGGCTTTGGTCGGTCATCTTCTTCTTTATGCTCATCACACTTGGCTTTGGTTCACAGATGACGATTGTCGAGACTGTAGTGGCCAACTTGACTGATTTATGGCCTGAGAAATTGCAACGTCGTAAACCGTTTGTGTTAGCGTTCGTTTGTTTCGTAATGTTTCTAACTGGACTGCCAATGTGTACTCAAGTAAGATGACTTTGATTGAGTTTGTTCCAAAATTAGCCTTTGGCATTAATTGCAGGCTGGTGTGTACATTCTCCAGCTGATGGACAGCTATTCGGTGCCATACTCTGCATTCATTATTGCTTTCTTCGAAGTAGTCGCCATTGCATATGTCTACGGAATTGATCGTCATTTAAAAAATATTCGTAAAATGTTGGGATTTGAAATTTGGCCTCGTGTTTACTGGAAATTTATGTTCATGGTTGGCTGCCCTGTCATCATTGTTGTCATTCTTGCTTTGGTTCTTGCCAAATTCAGTCCACTCACATACAACGATTACGTCTTTCCAACATATGCTGATGGCATTGGTTGGGCAATGACCTTGTCCTCCGTCTTGATGATTCCTGGATTTGCCATTTACGAGTGGAGCAAAGTTTTACGAGGAAGGAAGAGTTACAAAGTATGACTTTACTGGTCAGATGTATTCTCACTAACTTTGTTTGTATCGCTAGGAAATTCTAACACCAGAAGTAGACTTTAACAATGATCATGGTTCAGGTGCAATCGAAGCCACAGCTCCACTGGGCTTTAAAGATGGCGATATTACTCAAGAATTTGCTTTATCCACTATCGAAGTAAACAGCGAGGATAAAAGCTCATTTAAAGTTAAGTTGACTTCATTCTGGAAAAGAAAATAGAGTCCAACCTGAGTGAACGGCACTAAACAAAGCTTCAATGGAATGTTTCGAATGAACGAACTTAGATTGCTGACAAATAGTAATCCTGTGAGCACATTGATCTTTCCCAATCAAGAGTATTATAATTTTACGTTTTATTATTGTGACAATTGACACATTCAAATAAAAACTATTCAAATATATATTGACTACTAGGCTTGCTACTTTTATCGTAATATATGTATTAATATTAGACAAACAGTTTTTTCCACTGAACTACTTGTCCTCACGAAACCACATTTGCCATAATGCAACTATAAAAAATTTTAACATTTAAAAACATTTATTTTCTGTTATTATGTCTGTGAACCAGTCGATTGATTACTTTTCTCATGTTCCGACTTGGAAGATTGTTGAATGTCGATGGCACCAGCACAATGATCGCCACACAATTTTTGAACCTCAACAGGCATGAAGTATGGCTTGTCCTTTGAACCATCGTTTAGTTGTTGGTCAATTACTGTAAAATTATTAGTTGAAATATATTTTGTAACCAGTCTTACTTACAATAATTCAAGAACATTGTGTCAACACCAACTTCGTAGACATCCAGGTACAAATTGGCGATAATGTACACGGTAATCACTGTGACCTGTTCAACAAACATTATTTACAATTGGAATTTAGTGCAAATAATTCTCACTATGACTGGGCTCCAGACGCAGTGCAATTTCGGAAAATCGGCAATCAATGGGAAGTTGCCTTGAAAAAGAAAAAAAGCAACCATGCCGGTGATGAAAGTGATGCTCATCTTGGAGATGAACAACAAGAATTTGGAAATTCCGGTGAGAACCAACGAACGTATTGGATTGCTTACGATAATAGTGAAGCCATCCCATGCCGATTTGCAGAATGCCGTGCCATTGATGGCCGTCATGATGAATGCATTATAACTTATGTAAGAAATGATCTTTTCCAATATCTTCAAACAGCACTGGCACAAACTAAATGAAAATATTGCATGTAATTTGAATGAGTAAAGACTGACATACCTGAGAAACATAGGGGATACAGTGCAACAGTTTGGTTCGTCTTCACTAACAGTTTTCTTCACTCGTTTGTAGATGAATTGGAGCACGCACTGAATAAAGCGAAATGTGGCTATAAGAAATGAACCCAAGGCCACAGTACCAGTGTGATATCTAAAGAGAAGGTGGTAAAAGAATAATCAATCAATAATAATACAGCACTACCTAATGGTGGTCTTGAATGAGCTACAAAATGCACTTGATGGCAGTTTTCGTTTGTTGAATGTCCAGTAATAAATGGAAAATGAGCCGGCCAGAGACATATAGTCTAGTGCGAAAGAACGGTCATTGAAAATAAATACCAGCCTTTATTACGTACAGCATCCCTCAATAAATTCACAGATCCATAGATAGATATACAGGTTAAAGACCTGAATCCAAAATACTAGCTTGGTAGATATTTGTCGCAAGTCACAATCTTTGTCCTAAGCATAGAAATAAAGTGAATTATAATTTCTATAGAAAATATAGAAAAGAAAACAACATTATGAATTACCTGAGAAGAACACTCTTTCATATCGGGCGTAAGATAACGAAGGCGACCATAATTGTAAATTATCGCCATAATCACAATCCAAAATACTGTGATAAACAATTTGGCGATATACGGAATTAAAGGAATTAAAAATGAGAACTTGTAAGTAGTCAATGCTCTATTGAAACAAGTGGTTAATCATTAAAAAAGAAAAAGAAGTGAAATGCTCACAGGCTGGCCATCTCGATCATCTCAATCGATAGATTGATGTTTCTCATTAAACCAACTAGAATTAACATGAGTATCAACAATCCGATTGCAGTTATAATTGTAAGCCATAGCCACAGTTTGGGCGAAGAAAAGATTGAATAAATCTCGTGCCTCACTGCATCTTGAAAGTAGAACTGCACGTGTTTCATCATACTGCTTGGTGGTTGCATCGATAAAGAACTACGTGATTGATTATCTAACGCATCCTTCGAAGAATTTTCCAAAACTTTGTTTGTAGTATAGTATTGAGACAAGCAATGGCACGTAAAAAGAAACAAAATGATGATAACCAAAGCGAAACTTGACCAAATGATATAACGAGCAAATAAATGCAAGTTGAACACCCACACAATAGACATTAGCAAACCAAATAGAACGAGCCTACAAAAGAATTCATTCATTAGTATAAATAGTCAAATGGTTTATTTACATAAAAATCCATCCCCAAGATGACTGAATGTCCTCTATGATGTTACCAAAAATGACCCCAATAAACAATGGCTCCAGTTGTCTGCAAATCATTAAAGAATTAATTGCAGAACGACTAATCGAACAAAATCGATTGATTCATACTTTGAAGTCTCGTTAATAGAATCACTCGAGATAGTATTGTTTTTTTCGTTTTTCATTGACTTATTTTGAATTTCATCAATAACTTGGTCGTTATCCAGATTGAGCACGGATGGAATGCATCGACCGAACACTGAAATGTTAATGTAATTACCAATAATAGTTATTATGACAACTCACTTGGTTCACTTTTAAAATAGATTGCGGCACATTTGCTATCTTTACTCAATGATTTAATCTGAGTGTTAGAAATTAAGAATTAACGCCAGGCCACTTCAAACTTATAATTAAAATTGCCATGATAGCTCAATGGAACAAAATAAACATACATTGTGGAGAAAGGGTGTCACGTCATGTTTGCAAATGACATAGTTGAGCCAATCTTTTGATGGAGTTGATTCCAATTGATCGTACACACTGAAAGTGATATTGGGACAATTAGCAACGCAGACTTGTGGAGTGCTGCAACCAGTGATCATTGATTTTTCCAACTCCAGACCACATGCCATCAGATTGAAAAAGAATAAGTTGGAACGATTGCTACGATTAATATGTTACTAATAATAATTTACTTTCATTTAGACTAATTTACCTGTATTCTCCAAAACCACACGTGTTACCGTACGAATCGACTGGCTTGAACGAAGGTAATTTTCCCGTATTGGCGAATGCTGGTGAATGACATTAACACTCATTAGTGAGAGAATAGATCAACACAAAAGGAACCAACCAAATATTATTAATCCAATCCAACTGCACACAATGAGCACAAACACTATTGCACACACCACATCGGTGCAGTGACGTGTCTTGAATGGCCCTTGACTGTGCTCCGACAACGAGCTACTTTCAGTTTCACTTGTTCTGCTCCTCTTGGACCGAGATGACTTGTTGATTGCCATTTTCTTGGAATTGCTTCTCATTTTTGACATAAACAAATCATGCTGACACATGAAAGTAAAGTCACATTCTCTTATGCTATATTAATGAGTATGTTCGATAGAACAAACTTAACAAAAATAAAATCAATCAAAGTCCGAACTTGAAAGAGATCTCTAATCTAGATTATTCTGTAAATAAAAAATGATCAAACTAGTGGTCATCGAATAATAATTTATAATTAGTAAATCATTGATTGAGTTAACATTTGACTAATAAATATAATAAAAAATAATGCGTACTGGGAAAAAATGAATAAAAATAAAAATAAAAATTTAAAGTTGATAAATTGTGCTAGATTGTGCTAGAGGTCTTACAAGTATTAGTAGAAAATATAAAGTTAATACAATGGATCAGGAGACTTTGAAGCAATTTCAGAATTCATATGGTGGAGAAGATTTCCTTGAGAAATTTTTTGAATCATACTTTGATTGAGTGATCTTTTGGCTGGTTTGGATTCTATCGGAGACATGTCTAGTTGGAAGTAACGAATTGTCAAATGTTAGCCAAAATCGAATAAGTATAACTCACCAAAGGGGCAAAAATTAGGATCCTTCAAAAGTCCTTCCCAAAAGTCCACGGGTAATCGAAGCAATGAACTTAGAACGGCTTCTTGTTTAGCTGTTTCAGCAGTTGCGACAGTGGTATTTCCATTGCCTCCTTTTCGACTAATAGTGCCTCGAAAGCGTTGTTGCGAAGTGCCCACAATAGAAGGAGCAAATATCTTCACAAGAGAGTCAATGTCGATTTTTGTGACAGATTTAGCGTCAAGAAGGCGATGAAAGTGAAGAAACAAAAAAGCAAGTGAATCTCTGTTGGCGTTTGGCAGTTGGACCACAACTCCTTTGAGAACCTGAAGAACACTGGCCCAATTTCCATCCTCTAGGTCGATTTCATTAAGACAATGTTCACCGCTGCCATAATCAGAGTGGTCAGCACTATTTTTCCCTGCGAGTTTTTCGACATGTTCTAAAATAAATAAAAAATTGAGATATAATCAATAAACAAGAGATAGTTGAAGTCATACCTGAAGCGCGAACGAAATCGTTCCAAAGTATTCGTGTAACTATAGGATCGTCGAGATCACGAAGAAAAGCAAGTATAACACCACAAATAAGGTTGTTATCTTTCAATGTGGTCAAGTTGGGCAACCCAGCCTTACATTCAAGAATCTTTCCGCGCAGATTGTAAACTTCACGTTCACTTGCCGATGATTGGTAAACTCCAGTGACGGCTTCGGCCATGTTCCCATCTTGTAGCGCGAGTTCAATTCTACGCATAATCTCATTGCAACAGTGAATGAGTAAAGCAGGCACTGAGGGACGTTCATTTTGAGAGGTAAAATCGCTTATCATGACCATGTGTCCCCCAGAAAAGACGCCCGACACCATCTTGTGCAATCCTGCCTTGTTCGCCACGTAAGGAATGCACGGCTTAGGCAAATAATCTTGGCAACGTTGATGTACCACAGCTCGACAGTCGACGCAAATCATACAGCTAGAGCAGAAACCAATGCTTTTGGTGCAAGCAGAACAATCTACTGATTTGAAAGCTTTCTTTTGTTGGAAAGTGTGGGCACGGGAGTCGAGACGTTCAGGTACCAACTTGCTTGCACTTCTCATCGTGTTGAGATTGTTCATAAGCCTAGTCGAGCGACGACGATTCATACTGACCACAGAAATAGACTTTTGCAAGTTTGGAGTTTTCGTAGGAACATTGAGGCAGCTTGAAGAGGACGAGATCGGAGTCGAGGTACTAACATCATTGGGCAAAGCGGCAGTGTTAGTTTGAGAATCCTCTTCGGAGATTTTCGAAAGTACAACAGTTGTTTCGACGGGCGCTTCGGCTGAAGAAACCTTCACCACGCTACTGTCAAGGTCTTCCAAAGTTTCCTCGGACTTGTCAAACAAAAGACCGTCATCTGACTCGTTTGTTTCGTTTAGTTTTGCAACTGGCGCTGGAAGTCTTCGGCTAAAATCACTCAATATACTAAAAACTTGAGATTGTGGATGGTCAATGTCTAAATGTTCTTTATTCAAGACGGACTGAATCTTTAAAATAGTCTTACGATTATCTTCGAGCTCTTGCTCCAACTGTTTTCGTTCTTTAATCTCTTTCGTGTAGGCTCTTCTGGTAGAGTCGAGACGAGCCCCAATTTGACGATTCTCCGTTTGTGCCAATTCGAGTTTTTCTTCCAGTTTGTTACAACGTTGATATGAAGCACATAACAACTTACGATATTTTTCAAAGTTTTCCAGTAGGTAAATTTGTGCAACATAAACCTCTGTAACGAGCACAAAAGAGCTAAAAATAATAATCAAGGAGTAACAAGAAAAAACATACCATCAATCGACTTGTTGGAAGAATTATTCATACGGATGGCATCATCAAATTGCGCTAAAAGGGAAAGCTTTGGGCTCTTGGAAGGATCCATGACGAGGTGATGATGATGATGATGATGATGATGATGATGGTTGAAGAATGTCTGATGAGAGAATAAAAACGTTGACAAAGAAAAGCTGTGGTCGTCTTTGTTTGAGAGTACTTTTATAGCACTTTGTGTCACTCAAGTTGTGAACATTGCGCTGCATATGCAAACAAGACTCCATCCATAAAACATGTTGAAAGTCACAGGTTCGATTCAGTTTGCCGTTATAACTCTAACCACGATCAACAGATTGAACTCGCCTGATCAATGTCACCTCAACAATTACTAGTACCTTGTTTACTAGCTTACTACCGATAACTACTTGCAACCTTCATGGCACTTGACTCGCCAATGGCGCCATATGTCACTTGTTATGAGTCACAACAAGTTAACAATTGTGAGATATGGTCAAGTGTGCGCATATGGTCATGTCTAACTAGTAAGTAAGACTTGTGATTGCCATTTGCCTGTGCTGATCCTTTGTTTTTACCCTATATATTATGACGTTACCATATTATATCTTCCTTTGTACCTGCTAAGTCTGGTTTATTTCCCTAAATTCTGTACTTTTGTACATTATATTAGTAGTATAATAAATTTATATCTTCCTTTGTACCTGCTAAGTCTGGTTTATTTCCCTAAATTCTGTACTTTTGTACATTATATTAGTAGTATAATAAATTTAAGTGTTTATCAAGTTTTCAACAAAATATGTACATTGAATTATTGAAACTATCCAAACAATTTTGAAATAATATTTAGTGAGATAACTCGCTATTGCAATAGTTTAGAAACATCATCTGTATTTGCAGATCAATTTGTTGGATAACTTCTAGTCTAGGTACTATCAAAATTATTTATTATTCTGAGCGGGAGCGAAGACTTCAAGTGTACCACTTATGAACACACGGTATCTCTTGTAATTATTTATTCACAATAGAAGAAAAATTATCAATTTGTCTCAGTGAGAATCTACGAGAGTCAACTTGTTGTAATCGCTGAAACTGAACATTTAATGTATTATAAATTATATTATAAATTTGAAGCATATCTATTTTGCTAGCTTTTGCAGTTCTAATTTGGGCAATTTCGTTCGAACCATTTGAATACGTCTCATAAGGCTTCGATAAGGCGTAAATAATAACACAAATTATTACTGGTAATATTAATTGACTGGTTTCTAAGTAAAACGATCTACCCCAACTTCTTTGATGACCTCCTCTAAGAAACACGATCCATCGCAACGAAAGCTGGACAACTTATGCTTGATCATCGAGAAGATGCTAGGCGCTAATCCCCGACCAATCGCAACTCTCAAGGAGCATATTGGATTACTGGAAGATTTGATTGTAGATTTACCGGACGAGGGAAACTGGGTCGAGTTGGGAGACAAGTATAGGGACATTGTCGTTCGTTTTTGGCAACAATACGAGAACAAACAAGCAGCGATGTCAATCCCGTCTACAAACCAGGGCAACAGCTCAAGTATGCAAAGCAACGACGAGCCTCCGTTTCAAACTTTCCGAAAAGAGTCGGGTGTCTTTTCTCCATTTAATCGTCTTGGTGGCGATAACTTCCAGCCTCGCACCTATTCCCTCAATTTACCAATTCACCCTCCCGAGGAAGAGGTCCGTGCAGCGTTAAAGCAAGCTTTTGACCAATTGGATCATATCGACAGTGTGGAGACTGATTTCGAGACAATGAAGGAGCTGCTGTTGTTGGTTACCAAAGCTCGTACGATTATGATGCCTTACTGCAGGAATGTCCCTCTTGAGTCGGAAATCTTTAGTTATGCTTTTGGCAAGCTACCCAAAGAGCTTCGCTGGATGTACCGCAAACAATACCGAGGCAAAAAGAAGTGGCTGCTCGATTTGCGTCACTTCATTCAGAGCGTGCTTGACCAGTATAGTCTGCAACTCCAGATGGAATTGGACGCTTTCGAAGCTGCCACTGCTGGAATGAAGGATGCCACCGGAGGAGAAAATCTAACGAAACGCAAGACCTGCTTTTACTGCAAATACCCTGGTCACGTCTCGTCTAACTGCACTGTGCTCAAGTCCACTCTATGTGTCAAGTGTCTTCAATTCGGACATAGAGATTTTCGTTGCCTCAATGGAATTAAGTATGTTCGTCTCTATGACTTCTAACGGAGACAAACTTGATGGCGACACTTACGCAAATAAGACATGTCTGATCACTAAATAATATATATTTTGCCTTATTATTTATTAATTCAATATTAACAAGCATGCGATATGGATAAAGTTCCTTTGTTGCTTTCATTATCATGCCAGATCTAGAGGTCACGGTTTTAGGATATATGGTAGCTTTGTCACTTCAATATTCTTTGACCACAATTGGTTTGAATTTAAAGTTATCTGAAGTTAGATGAAATTAAAGTTTATTATAGATAAAATTAAACAATTGGAAAGTATTGCCATATCGATAATATTGATAAATATGTATGTAATATATAATAGTGAAATAGTGATTTCAAAATATAAACTAAGTTGGTCTTTTAAACGACCAAATCGTCAACTCGAACGATTGTCGCTTGGTTTCTACAACGTTGGGCTTTATGGCCAAACTCGTAACACTTTAGGCAAAGATGTGACTTCCGTTCGGTACAGTTGGTAACTTCGTGATTTAGGCGTTTGCAGTATACACAGAATTTATTTGTATCGCCTCCATCCTCAAGATTGACGTGATAAAAAATGATTTTCTCTTGCAAGAAACTTCGCAAATCCCGAAAGCATTTGCGTCGTTGGTCTGGGTCATCATACTCTTGGAGGAAGATATTCTGCATATCTTCTGGTAGCTTGGGGAAAGCATAAGAAAAAAGTTCCTTTTGTAAAGAAATATTCCTCCAGTGAGGCATAACCAAAGCGCGAGCTTTAGAGACCAACATAAGAAGGTTCTTCAGTTCTTCAATATTGGTAGAGCATTGAATGGCATTGCACTTGGAAAATGCTGCCTTGAGCTGCATGCAGAGATAATCCATCGAGTGTTGCCGATCAAGTCCATTTGAGAGAGGACAATCGATTACTTTGTGGCCAGTTTCGAAGCATTTATAGCAGATCGTTCTCGAAGGAGACGGTGATGCATCAACTCCATTTGAGATGTGACAGTCTTTGGCCTTGTGGCCTGGTTGGAAGCATTTGTAACAGACCATGTCTTTCAGGTCAGTACATTCACCAATGTTATGTCCAACAGTTTTGCAGTATACACAGAAGTTTTCTGTGCTGACATTTGCCCGACCACTCTTGATTTCTCGATACGCGACAGAATTCTTAAGATTACGTTCAACGAAATAATGATTCATTTCATTTTGTACAAATACCCGTAATTCGCGAATGGTGTGTGGTTCATGGTGAGTGTCGTCTCGACTCTTCACAAATGTGTCCACGAGATCGAACGGTAATTTGGGCAAACAATAACCGACCACGTCTGTTTGAGCTTGAATACATCGGCGAAATGGGTCCATTGCTTTTTCCGCTTTGGCCATGATGGTGAGAATATTCTTCATTTCATTGGTTTGATGGATGCTTTGTATTTGATTCACATTTGCAAGACTCGAACGAATGCCTTCTTTGATCAGATTTATCTGGCGAATGCTTGACTCAAAGTTATCGTTTGAATAAGATGGCGTATTGAAATGATTGGACGAATTAGTATTCTGTCTATACCAAGTTGGAAGCTCGCCAAACGATGATTCAGTGGAGCCTGAATGTTCAGCCTGAAACGACTTGTCAATTATTGAAGAAGTCAGTAAAGAGCATTCGCCTGTGGGCGGCAAGGAATTTGACGAATTGGCGTGCGGCAACTTGGTGGCTTTTAACATATTGAGTTCGGTGAACTTGGCCCACAGAATCACCACTATCTCTCTCCAGTCCTCAAGCACATCAGAATAATATTCAGGAATATCCGCAATGTTTTGCTCTATGTGAGTCAACTTTGCCACCAAATCAGCAGAAGGCATTGGTCGCAATTTAAGCAGATCAGTAATCACCCACTCGGGTGTTTTGAGTTGGAGAAGAATACGTTCGAGAAGTACCCACACAGGAATCATGTCCTCATCATCTAAGTTAATAAACTTGAGTACAATTAATTACATCGCTCAGACTTACCTTGTCTAATCAGTGGTGTCGCATCTAAAAGATTTCGTTGTAAAGAATGTTCATTTTGCATCAATGATTTGAACTGTTTTGTGTCAGTTAGTGACACCTCATCGGACTGTTTGCTCATGCAGCTTTGTAATGGGTAGGGTTGATCCTTGACAGTGTGCCAATTGTCCCATACCGAAATAATCTTGTTCCGCCACTGGCGCATCTCAGTCTCGGATGTGACATTGGCAGCACTTAAGTCTTGCTCCAAGTGCAACAACTGCTCCACAAAACACTTGCTAATAGGCCTGAGAGGCTGCAAACGAACCAATTTGTCGATAAACCACTCTGACGTCTTCAACTGACGAAGTAATCGCTTGAATAATTCCATCTTCCATTAATAGTGATCATGTGAAGAAGTCGAGCACCAAATAGAAACAAAACATTGAAGCTCTTCTCCCTGCAAAAGAACATAAAAGACTAGATTTCTATTTCGATTTCGAATTCTATTTCTACTTTGATAGCTTGTGATAATATATGAATCATATGATATGATATGATTAACAAATTACTGGCCTTGTGAATTGAATTTATTAGTAAAGTAATGATAGTAAAGACAATGTCAACAGCGACCAGGAAAACAAAAATGTGATTCATACCTCTCTCTCAAGTGAACTGCACTGAGTGAGTGATCGAATAATAACTTACTAATCTCAGACACCAAAACACATGAAACACTGTACAGTGTACATAAAACATTAAAAGATCTGACGTGCATATAACATGCCAGTTTTCTTTAAGTAAAAAAAATTATTTTCTTATAAGCATTTACCGTCCTCTAATTATAATTATACTGGCAAATCATATTGCGATCAATCACAAATTAAGTCTAACATTAAAATGCCAAATTTCCGTTATTTCTGTATAAAGTGGCCAGCACCAAAGACAAAGCTAAATATAATACTTTCAAACTCAATTAAGTAAATTCCAATTGGCAGTGCCAAGAGGCAGTTTGGCACCAATCTTGAATGTGCATTTAAACCCAAGTTCAATGTCGAACTTTACATCTGTTGACTGTTCTTCTCGAGTCAATCGTTTCGCTAAGTTATTCGCGGCACGGCCACATCGTCTCAAGCCACACAAGCCATTCTGTCAAGTATGCCACCGAAAGACTCTTCAAGACGATTGCACTCATTTGTGTTGCTGTTGCTGCTTGTGATGATCTTCGGTGTTATCTGTGTGGTGGCACAAAAGGTGAGCGACTTGGAATGACACTGAATGATTTACAGTTTGTCATTACTTTATGTTTCAGAAATGGGTCAAGAATCAGTTCAACAACAAAGGACCCTTAAACTGGGCTATAAGAGCCCCTGCAATTCTATGTGGTGTTGTATTCGTCTTCATTGTTGACCAACAAGAATTTTATGTTAAAATGCTCGACCTCTCCTCTAAGGCGACGAACTATGTGGGAAAAGTATTGACCTTTGGGCAAAGGTTTTCAGATCCAAATAAGTTCACCGAGGGTACCATTACAGCGCCGCCACCTGTCATGGTGTACGTCACAGTAGCGACAAATGCGAGTTCCGGTTTTAACCTCGATGCCATCTGGCAAGCACTCATCATCATACTTCTTGCCGCAATTGCACTCACCATGCTGTTCTTTTACTTCTGTGGACCTGAACACAAAGTCGATGCACTTCGATCAATTGGGAGAAACTTGATCAAATGGGTTTGGTCCTGTGAGAACTCACAAAGCAAAGATCAAGCCAAGGAAAATGTTGAGGCATCGTCAGATATGGTAATCGACATGGAGAACATTCCCGAAGCAAGTGATCAGCCAAAACAGTCTGGCAAACTAAAGCCCAAGACAGGCAAGACATCGAACAAGAAGAAGCAAAAGATGAACAACAAAGTTGACGAAGTGGTTGACCAAAGTGAAAACGTGCAAGCACAGACACACGAGGTGGCCATAGACATGGAGCTAGACGAATCCTCTGTTCAAGGGGAAAACACCAAAACTAGCAACTCGAACAAACCAAGGACTGCTAAGTCTCCTAGCAAACCAAAAAGCAAACAGTCACACCGAAACTTCGAACCAAAGAAATCCAAAGAGGGCCAGGGCAAAAGTGACAACGCAAAACTAAAGACAAAGAAAAAGCAAAAATCCAAAAGCAAGGTCACTTAGTAAAAACAATGTCGACCAACATCGACTTTGCTCTGAACGTCAATTTGTTTAATATTGACACCTTGCACACTAATTAATTATTGTAATAAAATTAATGTTACGTATATCAAATTGGCTGATAATTTTATCGATATATATGCAATGAACACTATACATGCATGGTCATCATGATGACCAAATCAAATTCAGCATTAACTCATTCATCAACAAGAAATAAAATCTAAAAATGTAATTTAAAATATAACTTTGAAGTAAAAGTTTTGTCAATATGAGTAAAGGGCAATTGTTCTATTACAGATAAAGCGATAAAGGGCAATTTAATTGCCCTTACTATGTAAAGCGGGCGTCCAACAACCGAAGGTATTCGATTTATTGATAAGAGAAGTGCAACGTGTTGCCAGTCAGTAACACAGTTATCTCTCTTTATCAGATTTGATTCGAATTCGAGATAATCGACTCGAGCTATTGTGTTCACTGCACGTGTGGTGGCAGAACAAGTCGAAACAAACACTGTCGACATCCATTTCTATTCTACGGCATTTTGTGCCAATTTCTCATTTGGTTGACTCTCGTCTTGATCTGAGATGATCAACGATCTCAAAAGCACTACAATGGCCACCAAGCAAATCAACCAACCAACCAAACTCGAACAGGCAAAGGCAATCAAACGCAAACGATTGTCCAATCCGAAGGCCATTATGCAATCGAAATTGCCAATGTACGAGCCACCATTATTGAAAGTGAGTCTACAAGCTAAAAAGTTTCCGTTGTACGATGTGGCCTTTAAACGACGATATTTGGTGGAAGATCGTGTGAAGGAGGGAAAATACCAGATCGGAGAATTGGTATGGGCCAAACTGAAGGGCTGGCCTTGGTGGCCTGCGATGGTCTCAGTACACCCGCAACGCGATGTCTACTTTCGATATCACTCAGGTTGGTGGTCCTAGTTTCATTCACTACTGATACTATATTTTCTTTCACAGATGGCAATCTCGTCTCGTTTCACGTACAATATTTTGGTAGAAAACCATATCACGGATGGGCTTCCGAGTACATGATACAACCATTCGAAGGGTTCGACAAGTTTCATCGCAAAATGAGTGCTCACATTGATGCAACCCTTCCAGAGAAATTGAACCATGTGATACAGAACTACTCGGTACATCCTGAGCAGGTTGGACAACTCAATTATGCAATTGCCGAGGCTGAGGAGGCAGTCAAAATGGACAGAATGAAACGATTACATGATCTTACTTATCGATTCTATTCGCTCAAGTATAGGCGATATTGCTGAACTAGCAGGGGCGAAAAAGGCAAATGCGACTTAAATTAAGCCTTAATGGTACATCTGGATGCATTTAATTTTATTAACAATAGCCAACAATTTAATTTAATCAATTCTGTACAGAATTATCATTACTATTTAATCATCATTAAACTTACATTTCGCCGATACGACCATGATGACTTGTTTGATCTTCAATTTTGATACATGACTTGTCAACTATCAACTTGTAAGACAAAGGAAACTTGCATAATTATAATTTAAAAGAGATATCTTGAATTCCTAAAGGTATGAGGATAATCTTGACATATCAAATTCATCAAGACAATTCAAAAATAACACTTGTCAACATTAGTCGACTATATCCACACAAAATATTCTATCTAGAATGCTGGCCCACTGGCCAATGCCGTATGCATTGAGTTGAAACTTTAACTCTCATTTGATTTGATTTCTTTTTAGTCTTTGTTCGTATTCTACCCGAAGTATCCTCGAACTACCTGGCTAGTATGATTGATCATATTATAAAGCCGGACGATTGCCTCATTGCCATTCTAGACTCTACATGCTCGATCGGATCAAAAGCGTTTTGTCGGTATTCGGTTCGCATCGTTACTTCGCACTGTTTGTCGTCGTCAACTTTCACTGACTCTTTTTCTCAGCTCATTGCAATTGATTGATTACTCTCGCTTTTTTACCTCGTTATTTGGAAGATGTCTCTGGCAGAAATGACGCTTTGACTGGTTCTCGATGTGCTCCCGAATGATCCCTATTGGAACGTGCTAAAATTTAGCAGCTAAATTCAATCAGGATGCTGCCAATTGGTTAGTGAACACTTTTCCTAACATTACTATGCCGGAAATCTCTAAAAAGGATTTTTCAATTTCAACTATTGATCAAGTAATATATTTTCTTATTTTGTGGTCACCCAGTTTAATCTCTTTTAAATTATGGTGTTCTTACAACGATGATCAAAATGTCCAAGCTATAGCAATAGTGCACAAGTGATTCGTCTCGTTAATACTATAAACTCACTTATGAAAAACTTAACATTTGAATGTAATCAATCTATTTTCGGTTCGCTTCATGGCCAGTTGCTGGATATGTCGATTTTTAAAAACATAGAAGAATTTTATTTTTATTCTAAGGATAATGGCAACATTTTGTTTGAATCATTGTTGAACTGTAGTGTGCCTAATACGCTGCTTAAACGAATATTCCATAAATCAATATTGGCATAGACAACATCGATATCTCTTGTACTGAATGAGGATTTTATGGCTCGATTATCACATCTTGGCTACTTTTCGGGTGTTATCTTTGAAACCTCAAGTTTTATCAAACAAGTCTCTTTTCGATTTTATCGACTCTCCTGCTGAAACAGTTATTGCATCTCATTTGGCTATATAATATTAGCTTTGTTTGTAATGTAGTTGAATAAATATACAAATTATCCTTTTGAAACTAATATTTTTATTTGTTTTCGCAGGTTTCGCACTAACAACAACAGCAACATATCGTGTTCTTGGCGGTTTCATTCTCTTTTAGCCCTTTATTTTTATCCTTCTTGTTTTTCTTCGACTTTTTCTTCTTTTTCGCTTCGGTCTTGATCATTTTCTTCAATATCGTTGGTGCATCTGAAGGGATTGCCATCGCACGCTTTGCTTTTTTGTGCTTCTTATCTTTGTTCGACTTGCCTTGTTGTTTGGGCTTATCTTTGTGGTAATAGTTCATGTAGTCGCTCGGGGCAATGTTCAGAGTTGGAAGCGATGAGTCAGGTAGCTTCTTTGCTTTTTTGCTTGACTTTGATGTGTCGGTGTTCTTGACACTCGTTTCCTTTTTCTGTTTTACCGATTTACACTGGCCATTTTGTTCATCTTTCTTTTTCGGGCTCTTTTTATTCTCCTCGGTTATTTGGTCCTGTTTCGCAGCCATTGACTTTTCCGGGGTTTTAGCTTCTTTCTTCTCGGACTTGTGTTCACTTGTTTTGGTTTTGTCGCACGAGTCAATAGGAGCTTTTTTTGAAGAGATGGGTTCACTTTTCTCCTTTTGCTCTTGTTTCGGATTTTCCTTGTCCTTAGACGAGTTTTGCTGATTGTCTTGTGTGACTTTTGGTTTGAAATTAGGATCGCTTTTGTCTGTCTTTTCAATTTTGACGGACTTTTCTGCCATTTCGACCTTTTCTATCTTGACTGTCTTGTTCGGTGCTGCATTAGTCTTCTCCTTTACTATTTCAGTAACGGGCAATGGTTGAATGTCTTTAGCATCTTTAGGACTTGCTGTTTCAGTTGGCGCATCTACTTTTTTCGATGTCATTTCTGCTTGCCTTCTGTAGAGAACGTTTCCGTGAACAAATTCAACTGTCAGGCCGGGCCAGCAATACACAACTTGTCACTGAAGGGTCATGCCACTTGATTGGACACTTTCAATTCAGCCAGCATTCGAACATTGCTTCAAATGATTCAAGTGCTATATGGTGGCCATTGTTTAGAAGGCACTAATCGCTTGTTCTCATAATCGAACTTTTCAATTGAGTTACTCTGATATCAAGTTAGATTACATGATGTCAACCTCCAAGGCACACCTGTGTGGAGATCTTTCTGTGGGACCAAGTGTTCCGCCAGCAATAATGCAACTGTGGTTCAGCAAATTGTTCGAGTCTACCAAGACGAAAAATATGTGGCAAAAACCCACCAACTTGATGGACTCCTTAACTAGTTAACTGATTTATTTCGAATGGCATTACTGCAATAGACTATTCTTTATAGATCTACCTCGTGTTATTTTCTGATCTATAAGTCTTATTGTATGACTTGACTAGCTAATTGACATTTGCGATTGTCCCTTTTGCAAAGTGCACACCACAGAAAAATATGATAAAATGAGACTGCCACTGGCCTTTACCATCATAACAGACAAAAACATTTTGAATTTAATAATTATTTTATATTTTTAATTAAATATATTTTCACAAATAAGGCGTCCAGTGCAATTGCCACGACCGAGTAATTGACATTAAATTCCCTTCGTGATAATGTTTGTTATTGTTTGATTATAAATTGACGAAATGCATCACTCCACTCATCACATGAGACTACTTGAATCGAATCGATTGTTACCGAAATATCACTAAAGGGGGTTTCTCTCAACACGATCACCATCGAACAAAACACGCGTGCACTTATTGGCGTAAAGTTCAAAATACAAATGACATTCTTTGGCCTACTATAAATAGCTACCATAAACATCAGTGTCCTTTCATTAAAAAGAATAAAGTATATTTGAAAACTCCATATTGCACGATGAAGTTTTTCCTCGTAATCGGACTTGTCACCATGGTAGGCGGATCTGTCCTAGCCCATAGTCGACCGCAACAACAACAACGTCAAATTCAATCGAAATCGGAAGAACAGGCCCACAAGAAATCTGGGTGTGGTGGCAAGCTTCAGCAAATACTGCAACAATACCAGCAGAACTACGGTAGCGGAAGTGGAGGTTACGGTGGTGGTGGTAGCGGTGGATATGGTGGCGGAAGTATTGGCTATGGCGGCAGCAAGTACCAACAAGCAGTGCAGCAGTATCAACAAAGTCTTAGTAATGCCTACGGTGGTGGACAAAGTTATGGCGGTGGCCAAGGCTATGGTGGGTTAAATGGAGCAAGTTACGGTGGTGGTTATGGACTTGGCAATGGTGGCGGTGGATATGGCGGTGGTGGACAAAGCTACGGCTCTAACGGTGGTGGCAGCTATGGTCTTCAAAGTTATGGCGGAAATGGTGGTGGCTATGGACTTGGCAATGGTGGAGGTGGATATGGCGGCGGTGGATATGGTGGTGGTGGATATGGTGGTGGTGGATATGGCAGCGGCGGAAATGGAGGCTACAAAAGGGCACAACACCAGGAAGGATATGGCAAGAAGGCTCAAAACGACCAAAAGCTACAGCAACGCTATCACAACATTAAAACAAAAAATTGATATAGCATAAATGTATTATTACGTGCAATTACCGTTGATTGCTACAATGTATTGTTTTGTCCAATATGCGGCATCGTTTGAAAGATGTTCTATTCATTTGAATGATAATACCAAAGTTGTTAATAAATATAGATAAATGTTGAATTGTAATTGCATTGGTCATATTTGAGTTTGTATATTTGTGAGTTCATAGTGCTTTTGGCTTGATTTATTCTGGAAAACTTTTACCAACATTATTTTAGGTCATTGAGCATTTAGGAACGCTTTTGGCTCTAAAGTGCTAACCAAAAAGTCTATGGGCTATAAAGATCTGGGTTCAGTTTGCAATTTGCAATGGAACATCTCTTTAGAGATAATGTTTAGAGTCGTTCACTATTTCTCTCCATTAAATAATCACCATTGCAGGCGTGACATTTTGCAGTCAATGCTTGTCACAATGTAAAATGTAAAATCGAAATAGCATTGAGACTGCCCTTTGCAATTTCGATCTATTCAAATGATCGTCAATATTAGAGAGATTGAGTGATGTTCAACGTCAATCAAGCAATCGAAATATGTCCAATCGATTATATTCACTCAACATTTAAATTTGAATAAACCAAATTGACATTATCCTTTAATGCAAAACTACCTGTATTACTGCCATGTCATCAAAATATTTGAATATGTTTTGCTAGATCAATCGAGCAACTATAAATAGTGGCTCGATGATTGACCATCAATTCATTAGTCTTGGGACAGTACACTGACTTGTCCTATTTTGCTATAATTTAGTTAAAATGAAGACCTTCATTTGTTGGTTCGCTATTGTAGCAATTGTGCAAGCAATTCCTTTTGGGGAACGCGACACTGCCAAGGCCGAGCAGGCGAATAATGAGATTGAAACCAAGTTAGAAGATGCGAAACACGCGAAGCGGAACTATGGAGGAGGTGGTTATGGAGGTGGTTATGGAGGTGGCAATGTAGTGCACCACAATCACGCAGTGTATGTCCCGCGACCGGTGTATGTGCAACGACCGTACCACGTCCCACAGGCAGTAGAGCACCCGTACCCGGTATACGTTCCCCATCCTGTTTACGTCAACCGACCAGTGGATGTGCCTCGTCCAGTGTATGTGCACAAGCCAATCCCGGTGCCGCATCCGGTGCCACAGCCCGTGCCAGTGCCAGTCCCTATCCCACAACCGGTGCCTGTGCCTGTGCCCATTCCAGTCTACAAGCCGTGCAGTGGTGGAAACAGCAACTCATACTCGGATTCAAAACCAAATTCTTATTCTAATTCCGACTCCAACTCTAACTCCTATTCCAACTCTAATTCGAATTCTAAACCAAATTCGTATTCCAATTCCAACTCCGACTCCAACTCTAACTCCTATTCCAACTCGAATTCGAATTCTAAACCAAATTCTTATTCCAATTCCAACTCCAACTCGAATTCCTATTCTAAACCTAATACGTATACTAATTCCAATTCCAATTCCAATTCGTATTCTAAGCCAAATTCGTATTCTAACTCCAATTCATATTCAAAGGACGACCAAAGTTCGAAGATGAGAAAACTTTTGCAGAATGCTTTGCACGGCAATGAGAAGCAAGAGGTTTTCGTGAATCTGCAGTACGGAGAGAGCTCTTGAGTCAGTGACTGCTATGTATTGAATGTTATTGCTTGCTTTGATGGAATGTTGTATCGATTCGAGATTGATATGTCAAATACAAATTGATTCTATGGTATATGCCGTTTCCCATTTATTCCCCAGCCATTTCGTTTTTTAATTGGTAAATCTTTGTTGACTTATAATTTATCACAACTTTCAGTCATCATATTTGTAGTTCTACACTTGTAATCAGTGCACTAACAATCAATGATCGATGACGTAGACTTAAATTTGAATTTAGAAACTTCGAGATAACGATCAGTGACTCACCAGTGGTCAGTGAGTCACCAGTAGTGACATGGCACAAATCATTAGTCGTCATGCTCAATAGAGTTACAAAGCCATCAACAATGAGTTTGAAAAGGCCACCTCATAACATTGATTCAGGGTTATTCTAATTTTCTGTACGATTTGGTCAAAATGTCGAACTCGTTTGTGCTTAAATGGAGCCAGCCAAGGCACTTGCTTTCATTTGAGCTTGCGACTTCGAGTTCCCTACCTGCCCTTCCTCTGTGCTCTCTACGGTCCCCCGTCTTCTCACAAGCATGTTCATCAACTGCTTGCCGGACGACTGCCTGATCCATCTGTTCAGGCAGCTGGCCTTGGCCGAACTTGTCCCCCTACGGATCGTCTGCCACCGGTGGAACTCGAACATTGGCGCCATTTTCCGAAGCAAGCAATCGCTTAAAGTATGCGGCCCAAGTGGTGGAGATGCAACCAAGCGAGGACTGCTCCTCGACCTACTCGAGT
Source organism: Rhizoglyphus robini (assembly GCA_023373905.1). Taxonomy (NCBI): domain Eukaryota; kingdom Metazoa; phylum Arthropoda; class Arachnida; order Sarcoptiformes; family Acaridae; genus Rhizoglyphus; species Rhizoglyphus robini. Next base: position 1,094,032 of record JAKIJQ010000001.1, on the reverse strand, counting down.
TCAAACCCAAGCCACAAGATTCGATAAAGGCTCGGGTGGATTTGTTCCAATTCGATATGGAAACTTTCAATCGAAATATGCCCGTGTGCTCTCTCTTTCCGAACGTGACCAATTTGGTGTTCTACTGCTACCCTGCAGCCAGCCTCTCGATGGTCAAAGACTACCCGAACCTTACCGGCCTGTACTTACGCCTGATTCCTTATGAGTGTGCCGACGCACTTTGGCCTCTTCTTCGTTCGATGTCTTTGTTGAAGCATCTACATCTTTTCTTCAGTGACTACGACTCTGACAAGCCAAATGGAGAACTTTCTTTGCTGTCTCGACTGGAACATTTTAGCTTGGTCAATTACGAGCATGGGGATGAAGGCATTGGTCCACTATTACGCCAACTTGGACCCAAATTAAATAAGCTACTTCTAGCTAACGTGGCCTGTTCTCTGCAAGATCTGCGTGACTGGGTGGTTTCAAGCACCGACATGGGCAGTAAGCTTACCCGCCTCACTCTTGGCTACATTCATCTCGATCTGCGGTTGGGCACTGAGCAAGATTCTGCCATTCAGTTCTTGGCTCAAGTTTGCAGCAAGTTCACTCGCCTACAATACCTCAACATTGTCGTATTTAACCGAATTCCTTTCTCGGACACGGTCCTGCAATTGGCTAATTTGTCACGTCTGACCGAGGTGGTGCTGCTTCTCGACCAAACTGCCAACCTTGACTATCCGCAGCTGTGCCAATTGCCTCCACTGAAGTCAATCGAAACGATGCACCTCAAGTCATTGGTCACCTTGTTGATTAGCCAACTGAAGAATGTTTTTCCTGTGGTTTTCCCTGGTCTACTCAAAGTATACTTTCTTGACTCAAACGTCGAAATGGAGGATTTTGCCGAACTGGTCAACACTTTTCGAGACGTGCCACAACCTCGAATTATGCCGTTTTCCAAATGAAATTTCTAAATTGTTCTCCTCGATCTAATTCTAACTATTAAAATTTTATTTTTCATTTTCAAAAGTTTGTAGATCATAGCTTTATTACGATACGATAATCACAATTTAGTAGAGCAAGCTAATTTACAGTATTAGAATGAGGCACAAACTCATGACATTTAACATTTTGACAACTTAGTTAGTCACGCATGATATTCAATTGATGTAACATTTTAGTTTATAATTAGCATTATGAGGCTTTCACTAATTTAAATTTCAGTAATTTCTCTGTGATTTACAGAAGCTCAGAACAATTTATTAATTGATTGACCATCATAATGGAAAACAAAATGCTAAAACGAATCATGATTGATCACATCTTTCGGTCACGTTTCGGGCAAGCAAAATGTCACTTAATGAATTGCCAATTTTGCACTGGTGATGCTTCCATGTTGCGCCATGGTGTTGTCACTCTTGTCACTAAAACCAAAGTTGTCTGACTATAAATAAAGGCTAACAGGCGATCACCTCTCAATTCGTACATCATTTATGTGAATGTATCACACAATGAAGAAACTCATTTGGTTCGTCACTGTCTTGGCTTTGCTGGTTGGGCTGATCGGGGCAGAAGAGTCTCAGCTGGAGCAGACGAAACTGTCGAAACGAGGTTACGGCGGTGGTGGAGGGTATGGGGGCGGTGGATACGGAGGCCAAGTTCATCATCACCACCATCAGGTGTACATCCCTCGGCCGTACAACGTGGAACAGCCATATCGAGTGGTGCACCCAATTCATGTGCCCAAGCCTGTGTACGTTCAGAAGCCGGTCTACATAGACCGTCCAGTGTACTACGAACGACCATTGTACATCCCGAAGCCAGTTCTGGTTCCACAGCCAGTACCTCAGCCTGTGCCTGTGCCACATCCTGTCCCAGTGCCAGTTCCCGTTCCAGTGCCGGTTCCAGTCGAAATTCCGTGCGATAATGACAAAGACAAGTCCAGTGACAAGAAAAGTGGGTCACAGCTAGAAAAAGAAAAAATCATACAAGAGGATAATCAAGTGTTTGAACGGGCAAGGAATTGATTTTACTGTAAATATATTCTCCATTCAATTGACAGTTGACTAATAAAATCATGATATAAAACTGACATTGGCTGCGTGGACATGTTGGTTGCCAAACTTTAACTTGATCAGTTTAATATGTAGTAATCTTCTGTTGAATCATTCATGTTATGAAAACATTAGGTGGATCATATGATTGATGACTCATTGATGACGATATTGTCAATGATTCATTGAACAAAAAAAATAAGTTGAAGCAAGCCTGAATTAGCTGGATACTAAAAAGTTGTGATAAGAAATAAACTTTGACTTAGTGGTTATCTCGTAAGATAAATAGATCGTATTTGCATTTGACATATGTAAACATCATTTGTGAACAGTTGTGCAATGAGAATGCGGCTGCACATGCGCTGTGGCATGAACAACTTACGGCAAGCTATACTTTGTGAGGCTGAGGGCGGTTCGTTAGTTTACTTCATTCAAAGTGTGAATGTGAATCACAGCGCATTTCGTCATCGCTATCTCAATACCATGAAGCACCTTACTACCACGCCGCCATGCGGTGGAAGCTTGCATTTCAAAATGCACCTCAGCCTAGAGACAAGTGCGGCCGCTATGCACGAGAAAAGCGCTGATGTCGGCATTTTCAAGTGCAGTCTGTGCAGTCGTCTCGTCATTTGGCGCCTTTTCATTATAACACGTGTTTGTGTTTTGGTTGTGATCGATTTGTCCAGTGCTACAATGACATCTGTTCCCGCGCCCTTGTCCAAAGAGGAAGAGACTAAGGTGATTGAAGACTTCTTGCAAAATGGGCGCAACTATACTGTAAACAAGCTCAAAGAGGTTCAAAAGAAACTTAAGCTTCCCATCAAAGGCCGTCTAGTCAAAGCTCAACTTTTTTCGAAGATTTTGGAGTTTTTGGCCCCAATAACGGACAATGAGCAGCCGACAAATAGTTTGCCGAGTGATCCTGATGTAACAGTCCACGAGCCTCAAGACCTAACATCTGCTCCATACTTTCAACTAGCAGAAATCAAATCGTTTCCAGAACTAGTTGCCGAAGCCATTGCTCGTGTCTACGGCGACGACAATGATTTTCCCATTCAAATCAGCTTTGGTTTCGCTTCAATCACCATCCCGAAGCAGTACCACTTTACCAGCAAGGCCGATCAAGTTGGCACCGATATGGCCGAGTACAAGTTGGTCCATGAAACGGTGAAGGAACACCAAACAAGAGACCAGACTAAGTTTAAGTTTACCGGTGAGTGCAGGCCTCAGATGAAGTCTATCACCAATCTCTCGAGGAAGGCTCATGCGGTCAGGGTGGACATCGACGCCAGTCGTACACTTGTTAGCGGATATTGTTCCTGTTTGGTCGGAGTTTGTGGCAGCTGCAAGCACACCAAGGCACTGGTGAAGTATGTCAACAATGAAAAGGCTCACTCGTGTACGACGAAGGAGAAGGTCTGGGGAGGCCCCAAATCAATTGATCCAAAAGGGCAGCCTGTGGTGGGAGGAATTGTCCCAGAAAAGGAAATCAAGTGCCAAGTACTGCCAGTTGATCTCCATCCACTCATTGTGGAGTACTTGCTTGATTTGGACTCGCCAAAGATTGAACTGTTCAAATTGAAGCACAATATCAAATAAACCATTAACATGTACACCATTTATGTATCTAGTCGAATGTACAAATAAAAGTTTAATTATCATAACAAAACTGTTGCATCTGACTACAAGTCATGTCTTCAATTTGGGTATCTTGTTCAGTTGGCCGGAATATTGAAGCTCGAAGTTGATCAGCCGTTTCCTCGTCCCAGTGATCCATTTCGTCCATGTGCTCATCCTCATCGTCCTCACAATCGTCGTTTGATGGCGAAGTAGACTTTCCTTTGATAATCTTGTTTTGAAAATTAACCAAAACTGCACACACTGTCAGGATCTTGTTGATGTGCGGTAGTAAAGAGTGTGGCAGCTGGTTACTTAGAATATCAAATATTTTCAACCTTTGAATGACTCGTTCGATGTGGATACGACGAGAGGCAATGGATTCGGTTTCCTTCAGCTGTTCGGCAGAAAACTGGACTATGTTTTTGTCTTTGCGGGGAGGAATTACGGTTACCACATCTTCAGCATTAATCACCGGGAACCCCTTATCGGCAAGAACAACGTCTCCGGGCTCAAGTTTGCTCAAGAAGCCAGTAAAATTCGTCAAGAATCCATCAGATGACCGCCCTCCGTAAGCATCCGAAAGAAAGCAAATCTGGCCATTTGGAGTGGCAGCAATGAGCACCTTAACAGTGTGGCAAGACTTGTAACTGCTATAAAGCGCATTAGCCCGGACAATGCTTCTTGGCTTTTCGCATCTGAATTCCGTGCAGTCTATAATGACACGGCACTTGGCGAATTCTTTTCGAAAGCATTCGGGCAAGCAAGCCTCCACATCTTTCCTGCTTGGCCAGTCGATAAGCTCTTTTGTTGATAAATAAAGATGATTCAGTACTCGGTAGAAATTTTTTCGGACAGTGGTCAGCGGCATAGAGAAAATGACAGACAGTGAGCAGAAAGTGAGAGCTAGCTTCAGTTTCATTAGAAACAACAAAAGATAATCTTGGATTCGGCGAATTCTCGGCTGAAATCCACTTTGTTTCAAAACAGCACACAAAAAGTGAAACACTTGTGGCTTTACAGCGGTCAGGCGCTCAAGTGCTTTCGAATTTTTGTTATTTTGCTGCTCGATACTAGAAAATCCATGAAAGGAAAAAATGTTTTCATTTTGACCGGCTCCGCGGTCCACTGTCTCAGGATGGTGTGAAATTTGAGTGGAGGAGTCGCATTTGAATACCGAGTGCTCGGGCATGGAGCCGCCAAAAACTTTATTCTCGAGCTTCGAGATTGAATCTTTAAGGAATTGTACTTGGTCAGCGAGATCGAGTCCTTTAATGAGTTCCTCGTGTCGTAACTTGAGTTGAGCAATTTGTTCGGTTAAATCGTTGATTTCTTCATTATATACAGCCATATTTTCGAGGTCCGGGGATTGATCCTTGATGCCCTTGACTTGACCATTTACATTGCTCATAAGTAAATGTAATTTTCCTTTTGGCTTGCTCACATAATCGGAAGGAGACGCTTCTGTTTGAATGCTTTGGTCTTTACACTTTGGTTCGATGTGGTTTGGAACAGAATCGTCAATTAAAAGGTCAACTTGTTCTTCAATCTGTTGATTAATGACCAATTCTTGCTCTGTGGCTAATCGTCGTTTCTTATTGTTAGTTCTATTAAATGGGATAATAAATAATATAATTAGAGATCATCACTTGAATGTCAGGCAAGGCAATACAGGTCATACCGATTCCAACGTTCGTTGTCAATGGGCACCTTTCGTCGAGCCAAATGAGGATGTTTGCGTAATAGCTTAACAGGATATTTCGAAGGTAGGTATCCAGCGTGGGTTGGAGAATCAAAGGCCTTGTTATCGACAAAATGTTCGGAGCAAATTCGAGAGTTGTCGGTCGGTTTCCAATCTTTGCCATCTTCGACATACTTTCGCTTCACCCACTGCACCCATTGCTCACGTCGAGAGGCATTTTGTGATTCTGCTGGAAACCGATGGAACTTTACTGGGGGTTGTTTGCCCTCAACGTTAGCCTCAGAGTTATGGCAGCCACAGACGCAACAATTTCGGCGACTTTTGATGATTTTAGACATGATTTCGGTGAAAAAACAAGTTGTTGATGCGTTTTTGCTACTCTGACTGAACAACAGCAGCGAACACGTTGCACCCCAGTCAGCTGATTTGCAACTGCCGCTAGAGGCGCCACTTACCATGGGGCTAACTCGTATTCTGCCGCTGTCGTTGGCGAATCGTTTGCCATTTTACTTACTGATTTTCTATTCTATTCTACTGTGTTTTAATAGAATAGATAATAATTCTACTTAGTGAAAATGAATATCGATGCTTTCCCAGAAGACTGTTGGATCTTAATCTTTGAGCAATGTCCCTTGCATAGTTTGGTACCACTTCGTTTGGTATGCATCCGATGGAGAGCGTTGATCGAGCAAATATGTCGCAGAAAGCAATCGCTTAAGCTTTTTGGTTCGTTTCGCGGATTGGTCGATTACATGAAACACCTCAAACGTTACAATCTGGCGATTCCTGGCTCTGATCTTTATCTTTCCCAAATTGGCACCAATGAACTGTTCTTTCCGATTCATCATTTTAAATTAGAAGCTGCACTATTGCTAACTGAACTATTTCCCAGTGTGAAATCATTGGTGTTTTTCTACTATAATTGGCCCAGTGAGGTAAAGCTGCAAATGTTGCTTACACAGTGGCCAAAATTGATCAGTCTCACACTGTTTGGTATGCCGCAATCTATCGAGTCTCAAGGCCGAATTTGGGGTCTTATCAATTCGATGCCCATTCTTCGACATCTTCACTTGTTTGGTATGAGAGGTGTAAGCATCCCTCGCCGATTGCCTATCCTTTACGAGTTGGAACAGTTCTCTTTAACCGACTATCGACATGGCGAAATTATGCATGTGCTCACCCAGCTCGGCCCAGTCTGCAAGCAACTTTTGCTTGATTCGATCAATTGTAATGTCGAAATATTGCGCGAAATATTGCAAGCGAATACTCACTTGACCACCAATCTTACGCACCTTATTATGGGACATATTTTCGTCCCAAAACCTGCTCAACCTCGTAACCAAGAAAGATTTTTTCAAAATGGCCTTTTGCTAAGACCAGACCGCATCAATACCAATAATAATCCGAAACAATTAGTTGAATTCGTCAGTTCGGAATGCCAATCCCTTCAATACTTGGATCTCACTGCTATGTTGTCTAATTCATTCGAAACGGTAATTTATGGATAACCTTGTGCATTGAACATAAGAATTAATAATTTTTTATTTTTAGATAAAATTCCATAATCTTCTGGGTCGTTTTGTTGAACTGCGAAACCTCACCACACTTCGTCTGATAATTTACTATTGTGATTTGGACCAGATCACACTATTTCAATTTCCTAAACTTCTATCTATTCGTTCTCTTCACCTCGAACTGTATCCTCTTTCAGTTGACAATTTTTTGAAGACCATTCCACCAATATTTCCTAATTTGGAACAACTAACTATTGAGTGCTACGACCAGAACATGTTGGCACAACTTCGTTTGCAACTGAGAATTACAGCACCATTCCCAAAATTGCTTCGATCTAATATTTATTACCAACGTGATTTATCTTATTATTTTTCGGGATTTGGTTACCGAGCCCGCTACCGAGGATATCTTCAAGAACACCTTGGCGCTTTAGTGGACTTTCTCTAGAACATAACTTCTAGATATGCTTTTATATTTAGATTTTCACATATATTTTACTAATTAGTTTATAGCCTATAAGGATTTACCTATTTTATCGATATATATGTAAGGATTTATTTTCAGGTAAGCCTGGAAAATTCATTTTAAATGCTATTTATATTATAGACTATTTATTTATTAATACAGCATTTAGAGTAGTAAATAATGTTAACAATTGTTACTATTACATTAATTACACAATGCATATCTGACACTATGTTATATGATTTTACTTATCACATTCACGTATTACAAATCCCATTTTATCACATCGACAGTAACAGTTGTTATAATACCACATCTCAGCTCAATAAATCATGATCCAATTAAATTAATTGCTGCTATATTTCAAATATTAATTCAGGGTATTTCAATTCAAAACACGGATGCATCATCCAAAGGCACAATGTTAACAAATGGCTACTCAAAATGTCAGTCATTTGCATTATTTGTAGTTGATCATATTTTGCGAGAGATTTGATTATTCGAGTGTCTTAATATTTCCGGCAAATTGACGCGGCTCAGTCTGGAATCTAAATCTAAGACACAAGGTCATATCATATGTGACTCATATGTCATGCAAAAATCTTTTGATCGCCTTTGCTTTTGCATCTCCTGAACACTATTTGGCATTTTTCCAAGCGAGGATTTTAAATAAAAATGAATAAACTTAAAACTTATCATTGTTTGGCGGTTTTGTTGTGGTAATGTGATCTATAACACTGGACATGAATGGCATGGGATACGAATATTTTAATTTTCACTCAAATGACGGATTAACTGAACTTATTTAAGAACGCATCATACTCGAGTTGTTAATTAAAACAACAACAACCTGTAATTCGAGTAGGTCTAAAGCAAAATCTATTACATCAATTATCTGTCAATTGCTAATTCACAATTAGCAAAATAGTATTTTCAATTCTATAATTAACAAGGCAAAATATCCCATTAAAATTCCATTAAGGCATTGATTGTGAGTTCTGAGTGAGCAAAGTCCAGAAATTGTTTTGATTTTTTTGCCAGACAAATCAATTAGAAGTTGATAAACTAAGCTGGCAATTGAGGTGCAGTGGAATTTGTTTTCCAACATCGATGTTTGATCAAACCATGGCTGAAACTACCACTGGTACGTTGCCATTGCGCATGACTCATGAGAGAAGGACAAACTTGCACGAGCATGTCGAGCAAAATACAGCCGAAGCCATATGCAACTTGCCACGTGCTTTTGGGAAAACATTACACCGAACTTGATTTTACCATCAATAATCATGCCTGTTAATTGTGTGTCAACGCGTAATATTTTCATAAGGCTGGGTTTGTTGTTCTTTTTGATGATTAATTCGGAAGCGCATCTCAATCAAACTTCAGATGTAATTAAAATCTTGCAAATGGATTATTATTTCTAAGCATTTTTCTATTTTAAAGGATCTTTGTACACGCTTACAGTCAAGTCAAGTGAACATTACAAGCATTGGAATATTGGATGATAGATTTGTGCTACTCACTGATGAGCACATGTTCAACTTGCCTATTAATTCATTTAATGAAAATCGACTTAGTTTTGGTAACCGAGCTGCTTCTTCGCTCAAAGACAAATGGCCCAAACTGTTTAAATATTGGGACAAGTTTGGACCTAAATTTGTTATACAAGATTCACGAGCTGACTACGTGTATTTAGTGGCATTTGACCACAATCCGATGTTTCCTCAATCTGACGCCGTGTACAATATCGAAGGAGACAATTACAGAAATATGTCTAATTATGTTCACATCTCTCCTCTGGTGGTTTGGCTTTCCTCCATCGATCGATTAACTACTTATTCGGTTCTTGTGACAGAAAAGAAATGGCTGACCCTTCGCGAGTATTCATTTGTTGGTGCGAATGTACTTTGGAATGTCTCTAAGGCAAACCCTTCGACAAAAGAATTTATTGTTTGTTATGAATCTAGCAAGAACAATGTTATCTATCTGGTTTTATACAAGAAAAGTTCTTCCTGTCAAAAACCTGTAGAGTGGAATATTCAGACTGGGTTTGTCGATGCGACTCGTTTCTACATGTTTGATGGCCAAACAGTTTATATCTTTGACCGGAATATATTCACCGAACCTCAAAAGCGTACCAAGTATATCAAAATTAAATACTCGAATTTCTTTCAATGCCAGTCTGAAACATCAACCATTTTGTGCATTCTAATCGGTGTAGTTATTCTATTTTCCGCCGTTGTCATGCTCCAAATGAGCTGTTGCTTGTGGCAACTAGGCATTTGTGGCCTATGGACACCGAAACAAATGACTGATTCAATCGAGATAAATGCAAATTCGCAACCATACGAACACGAATCTAAAATTTCAATTCCAAATGAAGATAAGCAATCAAAATTGGATGATAAAAAGAAACAAAGAACTGAATCATACGAATCAGTTTTATTTGAAAGAAATGATAATTTATCGAACATTACAACTAGTGAATCAATTGAAGACAATGCCTGTCCAAATAAGATTGTCACTGTGGCAACCATCGAGAATATTTGTGACGATGTTAATTAATTTGAGTTATTTTTTTACATTTCCAATTTGTACTTTTAAAGTCAAACCACAATTAATGCAAGTTAATCGACAATCAATAATTTTTACTCCAATTTAATGAAACAGCAAAAATAGTTTACTTTGTGTATTTCATTTGAAATTTTTAAATACAATATTTTTGTCCTATGGATCCTTTCTATTTACGAGATGGGTTGCGTATACGCACATATATAAACTGTTTGATGAAATTGCTTTATTTGGCGGGAGTTTAACAGTCCTCCAATTCAAAGAAAGTTTGCCTATTTCTACCCAATACTTCTCACTGTGAGTAATAGGATATTTTAACTTACAAACATATCACAGTTTTGTCAAACTGCGGTTTGCAGCACACTTTTGCTGCTTTTCAACTTCTTATTGATCATCTAACAGTGATCCAAACAGTCGACTGAAAGAGACGCCTCAATTCCATATAACTGCAATGGACACTAACTCGTCTTCTCGTTTCACGGTGGTCAACAATGACGATAGCAATGTTGTTCACATTTCATCCTCTCTGATGCGCAAACTATCATCCAAACACGAACAATCACAACAACCAACAACCTCGTCACCGAACCCGAAACAATTAGTCGGACCGAAAATGAATCCTAACGAAGTCCAGTCTCAATATGTGAAACAAGCGAATAACGATCCGGTTTATTATGACAGTCATAGTTATGGACTACGAAAAGAATACGAACGCAAACTACAAGAAAATCAACGCGAATGGCTTTCACAATTCAAACAACTGGAATTGCTCAACGAACGACTGTTCAAGCAGAACAATGAAAAGTTGACCAGCGATATTCTTCAAGTGGAGGTGAAATATCCAAGTAAGTATTCCAGCTGTTTGGAGACACCTTGCAAGGCTAACGAATCAAGTTTACTGCAATGTTACCAGGACAATGCAAAGAAACCACTTGTATGCACTGAACTAGTAAAAGCATTTGCTAACTGTGTCGATAAGACTAAAGTGGATATAATGATACAAAACAAATGATTTTTTGTTTTCATATTATAAATTCTGTTAACACAATATTCTCTTACTCGTAAATAAATTTGAATTTAATCAGTGAAAGTTAAATATTTATTAACTCGGTCCGTTTTTTTCTTTTGTATCTTTATCCTTGTCTTCCTTATCGTGACTTTTTCGTTTTGTCAATTTTACACGTTGGACTTTGTTTTGAGAGTAGATGGTAGCGCCGAATATAACATGGCAGTGATTGTCGCTGGAGTCTTAATTCCACTGGGTTCATCTTGAACTTCTTCACGCTTACACTTCTTTATTTCTTTATTTTTCTTTGACTTTGGTTTTGAGACCAGACGACTAAACGTCTTTAAGCGTCTCTTCTTTTTGCCAATTGCGTTGTCCAAGATGTCGTCATCTTGCATTAGCAAGTAGATCAAGAATGCCAAAATGATAACAAGCACAACAATAATTACATCAAACAGGAGGTCGAGTGTTGAGTAAGACCATGTGTCACTTTGGTATGTGCTTTCTTTGGACGAAAAAGAGGAAACATTAATGATTAATACAAGTTGTTGAGTTCACTTACCATTTGACTGGCTTGTTGACACGTACAAAAGTTCAATGAACAATATATTGAGACCGATGTAAAAAGCAATCATTGCAGAAGCCAAGAAAAATCTAATTTTTCGAATAAAAATAAGACAAGCCACTCGTTTATATATGATAAAACTAAAATATACTAATTAAAATTCCCAAACTTCGAATTTTTAAATAGAAACAGTAATACAATCTCAATTATATTTGCTATTCTGAGCACGATTTAGTCATTACTAATCAAGTTAACTGTAGAATGATCTTGAACATCAAAGTAACCCGAAATAAATGTCGAACATATCAAATGCAAATCCAAAGAATGACATGGTTTATAGAATTAATATTTATTAGTTAAAATATTAAATCTGGAATCACTCATTTTTACTGGCCAGTTTGATAGGCCGAGTCAGAGTGCAATAGAGGAACGGAATTTGTTTCTTGCCTAGCTTCTCATAGCCAACCATTCGAGACACCTTGGCGGCAATGGTGGTAAGATCGTACTCAGACTTGTGCAACGATATTATGCGACACAAAGATTGAATAAACCATGAACCTTGTGTTTGATCTCGATATGATTTAAATCCTGTTGAGAAAATAAAAACACAAAAAAAGAAAGAACTCACTATACTCACAATACTAAAGTATTACCTGGAAAACAACTTGAGAAGACAAACAGATTTGGATGATGCACAAATTGAGCATCTTCATCAGAGTCAGATTCTTCAATCACGGCTACACCTTCGTCTTCTTCGTCACCTTGGCATGATTGAATGAACAACAATTTAGGTGTATTAATTAATGTGAAGTTCGCATTGAGGCGCCTAATCATATCACTTCGATAAATGATGCCATTGTGACAATGCAACACTGCAAATACAAAAAAAAGTAACAACTATTAAAAATTTCTGTATGAAAAGTCTACAAACTTTGTACCTCCGTTGTCGTGGCCATGACTGAGAAAACAAAGCACAAAGCATTCGAATGGTTCATAGTTGTCATTCGAAATTAAATCAAATTCTCCAAGTGTTTCTTGTGTGGTAAGATTATTAAATTTCTTGACTTTAAAATTCAGCTCTTTAAAAGTGGTCTCTAGTGATTCAACATCCTTTTCTGTTCCTTTTCGCACCATACCTGGACGATTCTTAAAGTCCTTATAGTTAAAAATATAACAAATTCCACGATTCTCCCAAGGAAGTATTTGAGCCAATTTGGAGTTATCAAACTTAAGTTCGGATATTTTGCTGGAATTGACCAAAGAAACCAATTTTGTCATGGTTGAGTTAATGTAAGGAATTTCGTATTGATATGAGTGACTTGATTGAATGTCGTGAGATACTATTGTGAGCAATGTCATCAGATCACATTTACTGGCCAATTTTGAGTTGAGCTTTTCACACAACTTTTCGATTGTGGTCAAAGTTTGATTGGTGTAAAAAAAGAGAAAATCTGCATAAGTTGGTATTCTATAAGTTCGCCTGTGACTGTCAGAATCGATTTTGCAGGTGAATAGTTTTTCTTGCACAAAGAACACTTTTGGTTTGCCAACCAAAGAATAGTTTCCAGAAAAGTAGTTTATGATCTCTTCTCGGGTAGTTGCTATAGAAGGAAAATTGAGAGAAATTAAATAAATAAAAAACTCACTATTCTTATTATCGTCATTGGAAAATATGAATGCAACCAAGCAGTCGAAATTGTCATAATTAACGCTCGATTCTAAAAATTAAAAAATAAATAAACAACAATCGACACATCTCACATACCTCGTCTTAAGATAAAATCCAACGAATTCTTTGAATTGGCTTCAAGCTTATCGACATCGAAGTTTAACTGCTCAAATGTCAATCCAAGTAAGACAATTCCTTGTTCAATATCTTGACAGTTGTCAGAAAAATTTTGCCGAAAATCATTGGAATTCTTACAATTGATGATAATACATTTTCCATTAGATTTACGATAAAACAATGCTTCTCCCCGCATCAAAAATTTGATTCGAAGATTCGTTGAAATACTTCGAAATATTCGCTTAATCGATTTAGAAACCAACCCATCAGATTGAGGTGATTGGTCTTCAATTTGAAAAAATAGTAAATGTTTTAAAGTACACTTCAAATGCATATCTTGATAGATGTCATTCATCTTAAGAGTGACCATTCGCATTATGGTCATTAGGTCATATCTATCAAAGGATTCTTTCAAAGTTTTGCATAAAATTTTAATAAACGGAGAATTGCTTTCGTTGAATCCATTGTTAAGCGAACAATTCAAAATGATAAAATTGTCTGGAATAGTTATCTGATCAGGAAGGAGGTAATGAAATTCGTCTATTCCACTTAGATGAAAATTTGTATTTTCGCGTTTATGTTTGTTCTCGTATGGATTCTTGATGATAATTATTTTCGGTATATTTGCCAATGAAGGTGAACTTTTATCAATTTGATATAGCATCGATTTTAGATTTATTTGTTTATCCACACAGTGAAACCCTTTAAAGAAAATAAAGTGAAATTGTTCAAATAAAACAAAATAATAAAAATAAATACTCACATCCATTTTCGAAATGAGTTATTAAGCAAATAATCAAACATTGGCCAGAATAGTGCTCATCCATAGATTCTATTTAATTAATATAAACAATATAATTCATAAAATACAATTAAACGAAATAGTAACCTTGTCCAATCAAAGCTGTCAATTGTTTACTAGTAAAATCTTTGTACGACTCGATGCAAAAGCCTAATTTGGCAAAAGTATCTTCCAATAGTTCAACATCTTCAGAAATGTCTTCTGCCTTCTCCAAATGATGCAATTCCAATAGATTGAAACTCAGTATAATGCATTTACCTTTATTTATAATCAACTTTGATTGTAAAATTGGATTAAATTCCTCGTTGATAGGCTTTTTTGAAATATTTGTTGATAAGCTTAAAATAGTGTCACAAAATTCCGTACCATCAATGCACAAATTCATTTTCGGATATGCGTTGAATGATACATAGGCATTAGAATTAGTTGATATAAAATAAAATGGTTTGTGGGTAACATTTTTCGTATCAAATGTTTTTGCTCGAATATCCTAAAATAATATAAATGCAATATTTTTATATTGATTTGAATGATAACTTACATTGATAATGACGAATGTAGAAGTTGCATCCGAATTTCTTTTGAGAGGCCGAAATTTGACCTCTTCCCCATAGGTCTCGCCCAAATCCCAGTTCACCTCTGACTCAAGAATACAACTCAGAATTTCACGCAAACCCATCAACTCGTTGCCTTGACAAGTAAAGCCTAATTTTAAAAAATGAATAAATATAAGATATTCAATGAGACGATCAAGTATGCCTTGGTTATTGCAATTGGCAAATATACAAAATACAACACAAGAATATTTGTTTGTTCCATCGTATTTGATAATTTTAGATTCTACAAAATAAAGTGATAATTACAATACTAAAATAAGATGCGTATATACCTTCTCTAAGGAGATTCCTAGTTTGCACTAAAGTCATATTTAGAAATTGATGAACTTGAAAGTGCATCTTCCCGAAATTATCTAAATATTCCAGGAGACTGGCTTGTTTGCAATTTTGATAATCCAACAAGATTAATTTTTTAATAGGTTTATCAGTTGGTGATAGCTTTCTCAATGCGTGCAAATGAGATTCCAATTTATTGTAGTTGAGCAGCGCATTTTCATTGAAAAACACAGGCCTAATGAGAGTCGATTGAAGGATTGTGGTCAGTTTGGGGTAGTTGAGGTGAGCCAATACTTTGTTCAAAATGTTGTGCAGATGATTCATATCTGAATAGCGGCGAATGAAGTAAAACAATCGTTGTACCACAAAGGAATGTCTAGGAAGCGTCGGATAGTAAACTAAATAAATTTAAATTAATATAAAATAAATCTTAATCTTAAATAAGATTTGACATACGTTGATTTATTGTTAAGAATAGCAAAAAATTTGGAGGCAAATTTATGCTAAGTCGATCAAGATTCGAGTGTGTCTCCCCCATGTTCTGTCGAGATATAAAGGAAAAATTAGTGAATTGTGGCAGTAATGCAAAATATAAAACCTGAATAAAAATCAGTTTTGGTTTGCCAGCCAACGATTCACAATATTCATCAGTGAAATAGCCAAACAATTCTTCAAAATTTATTCTATCACTATCTTGATCTTCGTCTTCTTTACAATAGAATGCTAGAATAAAATTTAATTAATATGAATCACATATGAATTATTAGTCAAAGCAGACCTTGTTCAGAAATTCCTCTTCGTATTTTGAAACTACAATTTGCAATAATGTAGATGACGAAATAATCAAAATTAGAATGATCATATTTGGATTCTGTTTGAAAGAAAGCATTAAATTAAATAATTCAAATTATGATTACAACCATTTTCAAGTATCTGAAGAGTATCGCAAACGTTCAGTTCAGGACTTGGAAACACTTCAAAATGAAGCGCCTTGAACATCCCTAATAAGAACTGTACATTTATTCTAGCTAATTGTTGATCTGCTATCGATGATTGACTTTCGGAGCCTGAACCTACATAGTTCAGGATGAGACATCGACCGATTCGAGGTCGTGAGGTAGAGAGTCGAGGTAAATAAGTTGATGGTGTGTCGGGTTGTGAAGAGATGAGATTCGTGTGATCAGGAATAAATGAACTGAGGTGGAATGATGATGGGCCTGAGTCGGTTTCGTTTTGAGTTACATCCATTTTTTATTAGTCTAAACAAATTGAGTAAAGTATAATAAAATA
Source organism: Rhizoglyphus robini (assembly GCA_023373905.1). NCBI lineage: Eukaryota > Metazoa > Arthropoda > Arachnida > Sarcoptiformes > Acaridae > Rhizoglyphus > Rhizoglyphus robini. Next base: position 1,077,787 of record JAKIJQ010000001.1, on the reverse strand, counting down.
ATCCAAATATCATACTATGTATCATATCAATTACAGATTACAATGAATGTTAGAAGGCAACGAACAAGTATTCGTTATCACTTCAAATGCTACTAAAAAATGCAATCAATGTACAAACACATATTAAAAATATGTGGGCTAACAATAATTAGGTCATTCAAGACATTTCCAGGACATTTTGCTGCTTATTTTGTATGCTTGTGAGAATTTTACAAGACATTAAATATTTACTCTTTCACAATCAATGATGGTCTAAAAAATATCTAATATTCTATGGAATGTAATCTTAATAAGCTTTAATGTCGTGTAAGCAGAATGCACATTTAACCATAACTTGCGAAGATATTAATAGCTATATACTGTAGTTTATAAGAGTGGTAAGTAAGTAGTTAATTACACTTACATAAAAAATAGATGAGGATATATTGCAATTGACAATTAAATTTTCATTTGTTTAATTACATTCTTAAATACAATTCGCTGAGTAGGAAACTCGTTATCTTGCCAAATAACCATGTTACTTGCTGCTGTAAGGAACAATACAAAAAAGTGAGATGTCAGAATGCCAAATGATTGAGGTAAAAAATAGTACTGCACCATTAACTTTGAGAACATATGTTGCACAATGCACAGGCTGTGATTCACAGCTTTGCATTTATAATGTCGGCATCACGGCGTCATAATAGAGTGGAGCGAAGGGTCACCCGCAAACCTCAAGGCACCCACTCAAGGAGCGAAGGGTTACCCTCGGGTTACCCTACGATTTTTGAACGGGCACACTTGAACACATTCAAGGCTAACCGGTTCAACAGTCGACAAAGCATTCGCGCGTGTGTAATAAACACTTGTGCTCTATGCTGTCTGTTTATGGCATAAACTTTATGCTTAGCACACACAAATGTGGGCATCACATTAAATTTGTTTAACAGTATTTTGAGAGTACGATGTTTATCAGTTTATTCCGAGAATCCATTAAAGAGGCGCCAACAAGCGATATGCCGCAGTCTGACAAGTGAGTGGAAAGACTTTCCGAAAGAGGCACCCTCGTAAGAGCGCTATAGCGCCGCTGTGAATGGTTGTTATTGTTTTTAGTGCATTGCACGCTGAGTATCTTGTAGACATGTGACTCACACGATGTGAGTCATGAGCAGACGGAAAGGAAGCAATTTCTTCCAATGAATTTTAATTCTTTTTCATGATCTTCTATCTCAAATTATCTCAAATACAGCCCATCATTGCAACCGATTATTACGCTGCCAGATTCAAATCAAATTCAAAAATAGACTGCTTGTCTCATCGTTATCGATCTCGCCATGGAATCAGTGCAGACGTATTGCCACTCTCACAATCTCCGCAATTGCAAATGTTTTGCTTGTGGTCGTCTGTTGTCAACAGCATATGAGCTCGTCAGTCTTCAAAAGCATCTTTGCACATGAGTCACGTTTATTTGGCCTGTGAAGCCCTTTGACATTGCATCATTTATTTACAGCGAAATATTCTAATAAAACATGCAGAATCAACAAGAAGATATCCGCTATTTTGATTGTCAAAGTAATGGCCGATGTTTAATTCTCAATTACGATGACCTCGAAAATAGTCAAAATTTGGACGAACAAACGCAATGTCAAACATTGCTTGCATCATTTCTTCAAATGGGGTTTGTATGCCAATCTATGGAGAATAATTTGACAATTGATGAAACCGTACATTTATTGAAACAAGGTAAACTAATATTGGCATTCTCATATAATATAATTTTATATTTTAGAATCAAACATTGTTTGCGACTATAAATGTTACGTTCTGTATATTTTGGCTAATTGCAATGACAATGGAAGTAAGTATAAAAATTAATGAAAACAGTTATTAAATGATTAAATATTGCTAGAAATTACTTGCAAAGACGGAGAACAAATTTCGGTTGAGCAAATTATCAACTGCTTCAAAGACCACCAAAAGGAGTCACAAAGTGAAGAAATTAAAATATTATTTTTTATCAATGTAAGTTTCGTTTTTTAAGAATCTAAATGAATTATTTTGTTTTATAGTCTATCGTGTCATATACAAAGCCATATTATTATTTTGTACGGAAAGGTCATTTTTGTATTTCGTATAACACATATCCAGGTGATAAATTGATATTCGCACTAAATATAAAATTAAATCAATTTTTTACATTTGTACTTTAGTTTCTTGGTTTGCCCAAACTCTAACCGATTTGCATCGCCTCTGTTTGTCGAAGCCTAACTTTGAGCCATTAACACTTTTAAAGGAAATTAATCAAAATATCGAATCGTTCAATCGACCAGAATGGTTGGAGGAGCACGAAACTTTGCAATCATCGAGTGAGGATCAACTGGCACAACAACAACGATTGATCATGCTCAAACATGGCTCCAATTCAGCATCGATTGATTATTTGCCCCCTCTGCTTGTCACTTCATTTCAAAAACCAAACGAAATAATTAGTTCCACTTACGATACGAGTTATTCCAGCTGGAATGGAAGATGTCTTATATTAAATTATGTTGGCTCAAAGAAATTGGTTGAACCTCAAATAGCACAAAATGATGTCAATTTAGTCAAGGAAATGTTTGGTTCGTTGAATTTTCAAGTTGAAGTTATGAATGATTTGAGTGTGGAAGAAACCATAGGGGTACTCGAAAAAGGTTAATGTTAAAATGATTTAATTGCTATTCAATTTATTTTTATATTCTAGAATCCTCTTCGAAACATTCGGAATTTGGTTGCTTTATTCTGTTCATAATCGGCGAATGTCAAACTCAAGTTTTGCACGGAATGTCCGAAGAAGTGATTTTCTGTAAGGAACGTAAAAAGTTCCCTCTAAACAAATTATTTGAATATTTCTCAGAGGAGCGTTTTCCTTCTTTAAAAGGAAAGCCAAAATTATTTTTTATTGAGGTTTGTTTGTTTTGAAAACTTTTAGAAGTTTACAAAATTTTTATTCTATTTTTATTAGCATTGGGATGGCCACTTTTCTCAACAAGAAAGTGCTCGTAAAATGCTGCGACACTTATCAATCAAGACTGATTATTTGAATGAGTGTCATTTTGAGTTGCCAAACGATTTTCTGGTATTGCTCAGTGCCAGACAAGGTATTCCCGAATATTATAATAATTCTTATTAATATAGTGCAGGCGTTTAATTCATATTTTTATGTTTTTATATCAGCCACAGTTGAAGAACACATTCCAAATCACTCACTTTTAGTCCATATCTTTTACCGAATTTTCACTCAGTTTTCGCACAAATACGACTTGATGACTTTGCTTCAAATGAGCTTAACTCAACTCAACTTTGGGATAAATCGATTTCTTTCGAATGAAGGAGAACGTAATTGCTTTCTCAAGTCCAACTTGACTAAATTGCTCTTTTTCAACTTTCAAACACTTTTGAATTATCACAAACTGAATCGATACTATTCTTTTTCATCACTTTCACTAAATTATAACTCAACGTACTCAAGTCAATTCAATTCAGAATTTCAATGTGTGAATATTTCATCAGATCAAGTGGCAATTAGAAAATGCGTTATATTAGACAATCAAAATTGTGTCAAGCGAGAATTGAATGCAATTGGAGATATGTTTGTTGATTTCAATTTCCAGACGTTTCAATTTAAGAACATAACTTTTAGTCAAATCGATAGACTTGCTAAAGAAGGTATTTTTTCATAATCCAATTTCTAGACATATAATTTATTGCTTCCGAAAATATAGAAGTTAATTTGATTAATCAACAACAAGGTGGAACTAAATATTCGTGTTTGGTATTTTGTATATTTGCAGATTGTGTGAATAATCGAGGTAAAATTGATTGTTATGCTTGTTGAATTTTATTTTTTAATCTTGTCTTAGGATTCAAATCATCCGATGGAAAATGTGTTTTTTTGTCAAATTTGATTGATAAGTTTCTTGTGAATACTTACATGGACGATGCAACGCAGATTTTCTTTTTAATAAACGTATTTACTAGTGCTTTTAAAATCTGTTTAATAATAATTTTTCTAGGACCGAAGCAAAAGTGCTAATTTATCAAACGAATTGTTTACTCTTCAATCGCAAACCTCGAATGTTTACCTTTCATTCAACACTTATCCCGACTCATACTTTGCTAACAATCTGTGTACTATCCTTCAACCTTATAATCAACAATCTAATTTAAATGCAGAAAAATTGTTATCAGATTTATCAATCGATTTGACAAATCTAACTGACAAATCGAAAAAGGTGCCTTCTTTTACCAGATCGACAACAGTTGAAGTAGATAATCCGTATAGTTTTAATATCTTCCCCAAGACTTTAACTTCTACTTTTCGTGGATTTGTTGGAAGATCAATTCCAATATTCCCAAAACAAGAATCAAAGATTGTCCTTCATGACTTAATCAATATTTGTGCGTCTAGCTTGGAACAAGAAAATCGACCACAATTTGGACCAAAAGCGAGCCAAATGGGGAAAAATCCATTTTCAAAAACAATTCTTCAACTATCTACCAATACAATTCAAACTGACAAGTCATCTTTGGAAAATGCGTATCAAATTAATGATATTTTATTTGACATGCAACACAATCGCCGTGGAAGATGTATTATTGTACAATTTGCTTTGTTAGAATTTGATCGTTTGGAAAAGAGAGATGATATTGTTAAGGATGTGCAAGAATTGGAATTAACTTTCAGTGGTTTGGGGTTCGATGTTGAGTCTTACACGATTGTCACTATTGAACAGTTCGACTGGTTGATCAAGAGGGAGGTCAACGAACACTACTGGACTAGTGATGCTTGGGTTCTCTGTTTGATTAGCCAATTCGATAATGGATGTGAGTTTTTTATTTATTTCATGATTATTTTTCTAACTTTAAGCTTAATTTAGGGTTTCATTGTGGTGGTCGAGTAGTTGAGCTGCGAACTACTCTTCAACTGATTAACAAGCACTCGAAATCTCTTCCTGGCAAACCAAAACTTGTCATCGTTCACGATCCTTACGAAAACAAACTGAGGTCATACCAACCCATTGATGAGATTCATTATCTACTGCCGGACAATATCATAGTTCCGGACAACTTTGCATTAATCTATTCGACGTATAATCAGGTGAATCAATCAAATATTCAGCCATTTGAAGATGAATCGTCATTCAATCTGGTTGGATCATGTTTTGTTCAGACTCTTTGTCAAGTGTTGAGAGAATTGTCTGACAAGTACGATTTAATCACAATGCTTCGATTGGTTACTTTAGTGCGTAAAGTAGGAATTTATTCGAACATATATCTCAAGTCAACTCTACAGAGTCTTGTTTACTTCAAAACAGATTCCAAGTTAAGTGCATTTAATCCTCAGGCTGCCAAATATGCCACAATACAACGGTCACTTAGTAACATGAACAATATTCGATTTAACTTTCCAATCAAACTTTTTACCAAAGGGGAAGATTTGTTCTATAACAAAAGCAAAGGACGATGTTTGATTCTGAGATATGAGCAGCAACAACCGGAAACGGGAAATACTATAAAACCTCATCTAGATTCGATTGTCAAGGAGCATGATATTGAGTTACTTGAGAACACTTTTAAGAAGTTAAATTTTGAAGTTGATAAAGAATTAAATCATCATGCCAATTCATCTTATGAATTTCTCAGGAAAGAAGCTAAAAGAGATCATCAAGCATACAGCTCTTTGGTTTTGTTCATTTTTACCAATGGAAATCCTAAGGCTGGTATGTTCAGCGATCGATTTTAATTCATGTTAATTTGTTCTATCAATTTGCAGTAACCTGTCGAGAGAAGCTTGTCAGCTATTTTACCGAACATCAAAGTCTAATAGGCAAACCCAAACTTTTATTCATTCAAGGCCTTCAACCAATGGCTTACCCTGAATTATACAGTTCTTGTGATCACATCGATGTCTTGGAGACAGATTCCAACTCCGATTCTGGCTATAAAATATTTCGAATTCCCAAATATTCAGATTTTATGTTGTTTTACAGTGCTCATGTGTCGAACACAGTTCAATCGTTGTGCAAAGTATTCTCTGAAACAGCTCATCAATATGACTTGATGACATTGTTATCGATGGTTTGTGAGAAAGTGGCTGCACAGACCAACAAATCAGAAATTCCATATATCAATTCCACTCTAACTCGGCTAGTCTCTTTGAGTCATCATCAAAACGAAGAATCGTCTCATTTGTTGAAGTATGATAATACAACTGTCGCTAAAATAGTTCCATGGGAGAATAGAGGAAAATGTGTAATTTTCAACTATGAATGTTTTGATAATCCAACCTGGAAACAAAGATTGGGCACGAAAGTTGATGTCGAAACTCTTGAGAAGACATTTCTAGAGTTAAATTTCACTGTTGACAAATACAATGATCTCTCAACAGTGGATACTCTCATCGAGTTGAAAGATTTAGCAAAGAAAACGTTTGATAACATTGAATGTTTGGTTTTGTGCTTCCTCAGTCATGGCGAAGATAACGGAGGTAAATTTAGCTTGGTTTTAATTTTGAATTTAAAGATTTTATGTTATACTACTAGTTTTGCACTGCAAGGATGGCACTATATACCGAAATGATATAGTCAAATTTCTAAATGCGAACCGAACCTTGGAAGGCAAACCTAAATTGATCTTTATACAAGCATGTCAAGGCAAGCAGAAAGACTTAGGCCATGATGTGATGACCGACTCAATTGGAAGTGACAAATTTGATTCGATTGCCTCACTTCCCAAACATCCGGAACTGTTTATATTCTCAAGTTCATATCCAGGTTATTATTATTTGCGATTTGTTGCGACTAATTTTGTTCTTGACAGGACACTACTCGTATCGAAACCCAAGACATGGTTCATGGTTCATTCAAGCACTGTGTCATGCATTGGTGTTGTATGCCAATGAATACGACCTGACCACCATTGCTACCAAGGTCTGTCGAATAGTAGGTTATGATAGGCAAAGTCAAGATAAAGAGAAACAAATTCCTTTTCTATACTCTACTTTGACTAAGCCAATCAAATTGGCTCATAAAAATTTTGGTAATGTGTCGATGTGTTGACAAACTTACAAATTGTTAGAGAAATTATATAAGTAAGTAACTAAATTATTTGGTACTAAAATATGTATCGATTTATATCGAATAAACAAACATTGGTCTAAATCATGCTTTGGGTTAAATATAAAGTAGCCTCATGATCATGAGGCAAACAAAGCTCGGTGCTGAATCAATTGATTATTAATGCAACGAAATGCTGTGAGCGACTGAATTCGGATGACATTAATGTTCGGATTACCCAATTGCGCATGCGCCACTGAAATGTTCAGTGTTATTTGGCGGACGAATTTGAGTTTCCTTGGATATTAGTAGACGAAATTGTGGCTCAACTTAAGTTTTCTGTATTGCAAAAGTCCATACACATGCAGGTAAGTCGATTCTTTATTAACCTTAATTGTATTATGATAATAATTATCTAATTATAATTTATCTAAATATTCATATATAGGTATTGGTAAATTTTCCGAAGTAAGAATTAATATCTGAAAAACTACTTTTACAAGTTAATAAAGTTAGCAATTCAATTTAATCAAATGTCAATTAATATTTATTGCCGGCAATAAAAAAAATTAAAGAAAGGGCATAAACAATACGAATTATCTATAACTTCGCCCTAAATGTCACAAAAGTTTAAATGATTCTATCGAAACCTACTCAAGCTACTTCAGTATATCAAAATGATTGTCCAAACGCGGAAAGAAACCTTAAATTCTCCATTTTTGCGATTGTTTTTGCTTTATTATGGGTAAAGTATTGAGTAGTTTGTAATTTTTACTATTTATATACTTTTTTACTATTTATATAACTTTCAGTAATTTGTCAGTTCAACTATACAAAATCAGTATAAAACAACCGAAAAGCATAGTAACCCTAATCTGGAATGTCTTACTAGTGTGCATCTCCTACTATAGTTTTTACTACAACAACAACGAATTTGAAAATGAACTTCGTCGAGATGATCGTCTAAAAATAATTTTCAAACAGAAACCTCTATTCGGCATTGTCTACACGGTAGGCCTAAAATATATATTCCAAATGTCTTACATTTTCAACACGGCTTACTTCATTATGTTGAGTCTGTTCAACGGTGAACTGGCTGGTTTATTGAATATGTTTCATGTGGATTTATTCGACTCAAAAAGAAACTCGAAATTTTCATTCTTCATTGCAGTTGTGTTTCACCATATTGTCTTCATTACGACTTTACTGCCAATGATGTTGAGTATGGAATGGGGCAAGGCAAAATTTGTTCAAAATATATTTAGTTATTTCCTCTTCTACATTTTGAATGTAAACACTAATATAGTTTTCATCCTCATTCATTACTATAAATATGCGACATTGAAAACACTTGTACATCTTCACAATGGGTTGTTAGCAAACAATTTTTCAAATTTGAATGAACTTCAATATCGAATTAGCAAATTAGCCTCAATAAATCACCAACTAAATAACCTTCTGTCCTTTCCATTGGTATTCTCTATACTGCCATATGTCTTTGAAATAATCATCACCTTGTCTTGCATTTGGATTCACTACATCAAGTCGGCAAATGTGTATCTGCTTCAATTTGTTCTCCATGCTACTTGTATAGCTGTAATGGAACGGAAAATTCAAAATAAATTGAACTACATTTCGAGTCATCGGCTTAGCTTTTCTCATGAAGCACGATTTTTTCATGAGATATCATTTATTGACAACAAATCAAAAATTCAACACAATGAAACAAACGAGAGCAGACAAATTCGTTGTAAAGAAATTATCTATATTTACCAGGATTACTTTGCATTGAGACTTTTCTTCATGTGCCGAGTTGATTGGTTGTTTATGTCCAATCTTGCATTGTTTGTTCTAAATTATACTGTCTTGGTTTCTCAGACCTCAATGTAACTATTTCTTATACAAATTCTACTAATTAACTAAATATCGACATTAATTATCTAGTAATTGAGTAATTAATGTAGCAAAATGTTTTTAATTGATCGAGGTTTATTCTTAACATATTTGAAAGCTATCATATACAGTTCAATTAAACAATATTGATTACAAAATAATAACTTTCGTACCCAAGTACAATTTAGGGCTTTACTTAACTAAAAAGTCATCTAGATCTCATTTCCAAGAAATGCTTAGCTGTTTATAGTTAAAACATGGAAATACAAACACCGTTACTACGTTTGTTACTTCTGTATTACGGGTGAGTGTTATTCACTGATTAATCAAATACAAATTTGCGAATATTTTATTTCCATTTACAGAAACTTATCAATCCAACTGCGCCCCGTCTATTGGAATAACTGGCGAAGTGTAGCAAATGTACTCTGGAATTCGTCATTCATCGTGTTGATCTACATCATCATATTCAACCTAACCAATCCGAATAACGACCAAGTCAGACAAGTGATAGTTGATCTAAAGCGCAAACCACTGTTTGAACTACTCTACAAGCTCGGTCTTCAATTTGCATTTCCAATTGCTTACGGTCTCAGTATGGTTTATTTTGTCGTGTTGAACATTTGCACAGATGAATTGATTCCTCTGTTGGATTCATTTCACGTTGAATCCTTCTTTTCACAAACTAAAGCTGTCCGAAAGTTTAGGTTTATCATTGTGGTAAACTTTTTCATTTATGGAATCAATTTAATGTCGGTTCTTTCGGAAGTAGAAATCAATATCAAGTGGACTGATGGCTCAGCAGTGGAAATTGGCAAACTCGTGCTCTTCATCGTGGGCTATTACGCACTCAACATGAACCTTCCAATCGTGCTTGGAGTGGTTCAGTATTACAAAGGCGCAACACATCATTCTCTCAGGCAAATCAAAGCAAAGCTAAACAATCACAATGTCGACATTGCTAAAATAGAATTGGAACTTCGTAATTTGGCACAACTGAACAACCGACTTAATCATCTTTTATCATTGCCACTGATGATCATTATATTCATCTATGTATTCGACATTGTCATATTGCTTTCATTTTTGTCCTTTCAATACATCAATCTAGATATGCAGAATAGTCTGTACACGATTATGCTCACAGTACACTTGAGTATAATTGCATTTCGACAGAAGTGTATCGATCACCAACTGACTTGTATTGAAGCACAACTCGAAGGATATCATCTCAAAGCAAACGATCGGCAGAGTAGACGCATGTTCCGTGTAGTAACCTGGAAATGGTCTTTATATCAACAAGACCAAGAAAGTGTTCAAATTCGTTCTAGACAAATTGTTCATATTTATCGCAAATATTTCCATTTGCGATTGTTCAATTTGTGTCGAGTGGATTTGAAATTTTGGTGTTATGCTGCCGTCTTCATTGTCAACTATGTAGTGCTGGTCACACAAACAAATGTGTAAAAGCAGCTGTAATGTGTGTAATCAATTATTTTAAAAAATATTAATTAAACCGAACGAAGAACAAACAAAAAATATTTGCTTCTACCATTGCAACTGTATTTTTCATTTTGTTCGAATGTAATGTGTTGATTGATACACTACCTCTAGTGTTTAAGCTTGTATTGATTTTTATTTAACTAATTGAATATTGGCCTAAGTATAATTTTGTTAGTATTAAGTTTAAACTAACTTTTCTATGCGTTGTCTGAATTAATTATTTAATATTTTAATATCATTTGATAGCTAATATATGAAATTTTGTACGAATGTTCATAAACTTTCAATAAACAACCAGCTTTTATTTGAAAATATTTGGAGAATTTAATCAATTGACATACAACTAACATATAAATTATAATTATTTGTGGCGACAACTGCCATTTCATGTTGCTTTCATTTACTACACTGAGAAAATCCTATACCTACTCTAGAAAATTAGTTAAATTTCTAGAAAAATTTATTCTTCAAAACTTGAAGATAATTTATCGATATGTTCTCTTCTAATCAGAATCGTATCACCAATTTTATTCAAAGTTTCCAAAGTGTCTTCATGTGCGAAAGATTTTGCCAATTTGATATCCTTTTCCAGTAAAAGATCGGCCTTTTTTAAATATTTCTTTGGATAAGCCAAATAGAGTGCATCACTTTGCATTCGGTAGAACAACTTTGTGTCAGTAAGATATTGTCGCTCAAATGCCTTTCGATATAGTGACAGGTCTAACGCTTTAGCCTTGTTTGAATGGCCAAGTTCCACTACAAATAAGTTATTATATTATATTGATAAAATAAATACATATGATGATATAGAATATAATTTACACTCACCAAGCGAATTGACCATTTGTTGGACTTGTAACAAAACTACTTGTTCGCCATTTCGAGCCTTTTCAATCAATTTCAATGCAGCATTGCTAACTTTTTGTTTAAGTTGTTCGAATATGATTTTGTGCCATTTCGTTAGTGCCAACTAAATTGTAATATTAATTATTAATTATTAATTTAATTATTAAGTAATGTATGTTTGTATCAATGTTAAATACCTCATAAACATCTTTAATGGCCAAGTTTCCTTCGTCAACTTCTTTTTTGATCCAATTTCGATTAAGAAAGGCACAAATGGCATTCACTACATTGCTGCCTGCTTGATAGTCGACCCATTGATCCGAGTAGAATTGAAGAAGGTGCTCTTCGTTCAATTCATTTGCATCCTAATAAACCAAATAACTAATAACGGTAAATACAAAAAAGATTGGTACATTTTTATTCACTCACAGTTAAAATGTTCTTGACTTTATCGTCTAAGTATTGTTCAATTCTTTTGTACAATTCAAAACCAACAAACTGAGCCACGGTCATTTCACTGATTCGGGGACAGACAATTGCAGTAGAGTAGTTGTACACATGGCTAGTTGGGAGAAAAATTGGGCCGTGTTATTGTTAGATTAAAAATTGTTTTGCTAATCTACTTATACAGTTCCATGAAACGATTTTTGTTTACATTCTCCTTCTGGTAGACCTGTTCGAAGCCAGTTTTGAGATCGGCCCAAATAGCGTCAAGTTCTGACTCGATCGATGATTCCATCAGGATAATTAAAGTATATTAAAGTTGATCACAATATACAAAGGCACACAAAAAGAATTTAATCAGTGGGGCATTTATCTATATACGCACATATAGAGTGAGGCTATGTTTGCAAAGTCCCACATGATGATTGACAATCTTCAATTGTGATGAGACATGGCATATATCTAGATATTACAGATAAGTTATTGACTATAGTCATGACGACATTGATTGTATACTTATAATTGTGACCCGGAGTATAGGTGGGATTTTGTTCCATTTTCAAATTAAATGAAGTCACAATTGACCCTTCTTGTTGGTTCATTGGATCTTGATTGTCGTCTAATTTCGATTCGAATTTTAACCGTTCAAAATTGAGAAATGTCACTGATTCAGTAATATATGAATAACACAAGTTCAGTGAGACATAAAAGCTTAGAATGGTTGTGGAAGCCAGAGAACAACGAACACAAGAGTCAAATGACAAAACAAAAATATAATCTCGCAATGAGTATTTGAGCGAACAAATGAAACAAAGTAATCGTTCAGATCGGTAAAATCTTTGCTAATGGTATTCGTAGTCATAACATTTTAAAAAGTCAGGAATTCATACACAATCTGCTTCACAGATAAACAAAATAAAAACAAACAAAACCTAATCGATTAATAAAAAGTGGTTTTATTGGAAACCCGATGGCTTAGCACTTTCATGTCTGTATTCATAGATGTATTACTCGTTCGCAAATGTAATGAGCCACTAACGCCATCTATTATGTGTCACTTTCCCCTTTAGCTCGGCTCATTACTTTTGCGAATAAGTAATAGTTACGTTTATCAAAACTTGCTACACAATTGTGATTAGCAAAATTAATCTTGCTAAAATTCACCATAGTTAGCTCTTAAGTTAATAACTTGGAAATCCCATTTGTCCAACAATTATTAAACTATTATTTTTCAACAAACAATTGTTTAACAAAGTTAATTAATATTTTATATCTAAAAATTTGTCAACCCTATTGTGTCTAAAAAACTAATTGTATTTCAGTTTATTCGAATAAGTTCCTAATATCAAATAGCCCAGAAATCTATGTTATCAAAATCGATTATGTATCAGACAATACTTTTAATGGGACATTTGATTAGAACTGTAACCGATGCTGTGTTCGGCTTAAGAGTTATTTGTTCTGTTCTGTGCTTACTCAAACTTTCATCATTTTGTCCGACTGACACTGCAATCCGCAGTTCCCTCCTTGTGTCTTTAGCATGCCTTATTACCAACGAGACTGGAATGCAGTACTCGGGGACAAAGCACCAGCACCAAGTAATAAGAAACTGCGAACTGTACCTGCCACGGACCAGCAACAGCCAAAAGAACCGCCGCCGCCGATAGAGACTCATGTGGACCATATCAAGATAACCTTCAAGCGAGAAATGCTTAAGAAACAAGTCGAGGAGTTGCTAAACGCAAAGTGCGCAGAACCGGTCACGGAAGATCCTAACTTCCCCAAATATGCGATTCAGAAGGAGGCAGCCATCTTTCAAGGCAAGTATTCGTCCATTTTCCCTTGCACCAACCCCTTGTACGGAGAGAATGCACTGGTTTGTCGCATGTTCCAGCCCAAATCGATGATCATTCCCGAGAATGATCTGTTCCTCAAAGTTCTCCGTCACCTCGGTAAAAAGCATCCCAGTATCCTGTCCACCATGGACATCTATGCCGATGAAGAGAAGCACATCTACATCTTCCAGGAGCTTGCTAATCGAGGAAATGCGTACGATTACCTCCGAAGTGGCAAATCTGTGCCTGAAAAACAGATGGGTAAATGGGCTCGATCGATCTTCGGTGCAATGGACTATCTAGGCGACGTTGGCATCGCTCACCGTTCAATTCAACCAAAGCACATTCTGCTGAAGGCTTCTCCACCAGACAGCAAAGAGATCATTGCCAAGCTGTCTGGTTTTAGAGATTCTATCGTGTATTGGGATCCCGAAGCAAAGGATCTCATCGACCAGCCGTGCAAGCAGTTGTCCAAGCGAATCTATTTTGGTTTCCAAGCTCCTGAGATTTTCGGCTCTACTGGCGAGTTTTACAATCCTGCTGAAGCGGATATATGGTCTTTTGGGGCCACAATGTTCTACATCGCAGCCCGGGTCTATCCGTACAATCTCAAGGCACCGGAACCGAATTTAGATCTTGAAATTGACAAAACGGTGGCTAACTGCAAATTGAACGAGGGCGCCAAAACATTCCTCAGTGGTCTGCTTCGTGCCAACACCAACAACCGAACTCGGTTCGATGGTATCCCTCATGACGGATGGTTCAAGTCTGCCTAAGCTCCTCTGTTACTCCTCTAAATTCATCACTTGCCAATATTATGCACAAAACTTTCGCAACTCTCAATGCTACAATAAAATTCAATTTAAAAAATTTGTCGCTGCATTATAAAATACATACGGATTTTATTTTGGAAATGTAAATTGTGAATACACGAAGAAGTCAAATTCAACAAACAATATTCCATTCGGAAACATTTGTTTGGGGAATGTAAAACATCAAATAAATAATTTTTCAAACTAAAATTTTTCAAAAATCACTAATAACAATAAGTACCACAACAACAAAGAACCAATGTCGAAAAATGTTAAAATCTAATACAATTCATACGAATCATACGAACCAGCATAATTCACTGAAGTTTGAGGACCTGATTTAGCGAAATGTTTCTTCAATCCATGAACTCTAAATGGCATTCGAGTCATAAGAAAACGCAATTGTTTAACTTTTTCCTTCATTTCCACAGACTGCTTTTGACAGTCAAAAAAGTCCTTAAATTCTGCACAAAATCGTTCTGTCTTTTCAATAAGAAATACTTTGATAAGAACTTTAATCGCCGGTTCGAGTGAACATTCGTGCAGGCACAATTTCGTTCGGTGATATTCTTCGTCAATTCAACAAGCCACAATTCGTATATATTCAGCAAATGATTTTCCAGGCAAAAGTAAACGTTCACATTCCAATCTGTAAAATCGTTCCGTTTCAGACAAAAACGTTTGTTCAAACTTATCTTGATAAATATTTGCGGGATTTGATGAATCATGTGAAAGTTTCACTGAAGCCATATTACAAATAAAGAGATTAGTTAGTATTCACAAATTATTTTCTTCTCACCGTAACAAGTGAGAACATCTTTTATCGAAGCAGCATCAATGATTTGGCCATTGCGTTCTTGTTCAATCTTTTGCAAAATAATATCAATCCCTTTTGATCTGAAAGATGAGTCAAGAATTTCTTCGCGCCAAAGAGAAAGGCACATCTTAAAAAAATATATATATGTAGAATATAAAAATAAGGATCCGCCTAATTTTGATACTATGGTCAACATACCTCATAGACACTCAACTTGTATAAATGGGTTTGTTTACTTGCATCGGCTCGTGATATTTTAAAATGAGAACGATTGAGATAACCGCAAATACGATCAAGCAAAAGACACGACATATTATAATCGGCCCATTTCTTTGCATATAGTCGTAAAATATCATTGTTGTCGATGTCGATGACCTAAGCTAATCATTTTAGTAAATATCTCAAATGTTCAAAAATATTACCTTCTTGATGGAAGCGAGAATGTCTCTCAAATATTGTTCCACCCGCTTGAATAACAAAAATGCTGGTCTATATTCAGTTACGCCTGTATCGTTTATTTCCTTTACTAATGAAGCCTCATCTTGGATTTCAGAGCCGCAGTAATTAAACACCAAACTAAAAACAAAGAAAAATAATTAAGTTAGTAAATTAAATGGAATATGTTATGAATTTACTTGTACAATGTTATATAATAATTTCTAGAAATGTTTTTTGAGTTAGAAAACAGCAAATCGAAGCCTTCCTTTAGTTTAGACCATACGAAGTTAATGTCTTCATTGTCATCTTTAATTGTCATTTTTAAGCGAACTAAGACAGACGAAATTAGATTACAAAACAATTGAGAATTTTACCTTACAAATTTATAGAGAAATTATAATACTGTTTTTGATTTTTGAATTAATGAGATCAATTGTACATGATGATGCTTAGTTATTGTACTTGAAATTCAGAATGAAATATAAACAAATATGCTACAAACCGAAATGACAGCTGACAAAAAAAATTCACCATCAAGTCATTTGATTCAAATGTATAAACCATTTTGGGACATTGACACGTAAATAATAATAAGGCGGAGAGAAAATGAACAGGACTGAACTATTCGTGTCATAGAAAATGCTTATTTACATGGACTTATTTGAGTATTTGGCTCCGCCTTTTTAAATGATTCATTTATTCAGGCAGATGCAATTGATTAAAATTAGCAGAAATGTTAATATTAAAAATCATAGACAGTTATTGGTTTGCTAGAGATTTTTTACTGTTTATAAATATACATAAAAATTAAAATTAAAACTACAAAAAAATCTTTAAAATAAACTTTTGGCAATACGTCATCTGTGAAATGGATCGGCATTGTGTTGAGTGTTTTGGTTTGGCTTTGCGGCTTGTAATGCAAGCCTTGTATGACTGTTTTACTAAACGTGCTTTATTCTTTTCAACTTGATCACGAATCTACCTCAATTCTTGAACATCGTTTCGCTTTAGCAAATAATAATGGACGAACTGATTGCGATCTGTCAGGTGTTGGCCATCGACCAGGAGGAATTGAATAAGCCTTTCACAATTTGGCGCTTTGAAACTTTGCACGTTCGTGGTGTGGATCAGTTGACTTCAGAGGACATTTACAACTATTTTGGTCCAATACATCCGCATTCCATCGAATGGCTCAGTAATATATCGTGCAACGTGACCTTTGATAGTTCCGCTCAAGCTTGCAATGCACTTCAAGCTATAGCCACTGCACTGATCATACATAAAAATCAAAATCCAGACTCGGGCAACGAAGCCGCAAACATAATTCCCAATCTGGAGTTGGAAGTTCGATCTTCAGATTCGTTGGAAATTCCTGTGCCTCCAAATTATCGGTACATCTTGGGATCGAATCACGAGAAAGCAAAGTCGATCATTATTCGATTTGCCACAATTAATGACAAAAAGATTACCACAACTGCTCCTGCAAAGCCAGAACCAATGGAAACATCGAATTCAGTATCAACTGATGTACGGGAACGTATTTCAAATTTACGCAGTAATCGTATAAACCGTAACAAAGAAGAAGTTGACATACAGCGATCATTTAACTCGTCTCGTCTCAAAAGCGAAAATCCAAGTCTTCGGATGAGAATGCGTGCCGACGAAGAGGAACAATACCAACGAAAAAGGCAAACAGTTTCAAAAAATGTCTCTTCACGGCTCGGTTCAAATGTTTCTGATTTTGGTTCACGATTTCGTTCGAGGGGAGACCGTAGGGGAGAAGGTCCAGGTGGACCGTTAACTCGATTCAGGATTGGACATCACCCAAATTCAGTCTCAAAAAGCAAGAATAACATTTGGCGTCGATCAGTTACTTCAAACGGCAATGGTCATATATCTTCACGCAATGACCTTCGAGAAAGACTCGCAGCAAAAAATTCAATGGTACGAGTACGAGTTTCGTATGAGGACTGGTAAGGTTGGATGTATTTGCTTGAATTGCCTTTAACAGTATCTTATTAACACTTGATCATGACTTTATCTCAATTATTACTATTTATATAATTTCGATTTAGTTCATAAATATATACAATGTTGTACCAAAAGGCAAAGTTTATTTTTTATTTACATACAATGTCTTCATTTCGAGAAAATTATAATAAATGGAGACCAATTTTGGCGATCTCATTTGTTTTCATTTAACTTGCTGATGAGTTCCATTTTGAGGAACATCTTAAGTGTGGGATCACAGATCATTCTGTCCAGTTCTTGCTTCGCCTTAGCGCCTCCATCCTGGTAGAACTGAATCAGTTCGTCGGCATACTTCATCCAAACACAGTTGGCACAGCCGCTCATGCAACAGTTGCTCGGTGGTTCGGGTGGCTTTCGAGTTGAGGCAGCACTACCAGATCCACGGCCCCGAGTAGTAGAAGTAAATCTCTAGAGAAAATACACAAATGATTAATTAATAATTTATCAATGAAAAATTAGACAAAAATAATCCAATGCATAAAACAGTGGATGAAAAGATTTCTAAAATAAATTATTGTTTATTTTCTGGATTTACAAACAAGGAAATTACTTACGACTAGATTAAAAGAGGTCCATAGTAGAGACTTGTGCAACTTTATCACCGTGGCTGGAAGGTGCAATGAGGGAACTAGTTTGAACATTTCGAAATGAAGCCCCAAACAACATCTGATCGTATGAAAATTATTTGGCCAGTTTAATGCACTCTATCGATGTAATGTTGAGCAATAAATTAAATTTTAAAATATTCTAAGAAATAACAGGAAATAAATAAATAAATAGCCACAAAAAGCCACAACAAACACATTGTACACTAAAATACAATGTAGACTCTGATTAGAGTCGAATAATTCGACCAAAACAAATCTGTACCCGGAAATTTATACAATCGAAGTTACTGAATACCAGTGCAAAATTTGCCTTGTTTACACGATGCTTTTGTTTTGGTCTTTTGAAGGCATTACAGCTGCAACTGCGTCTTGTTTTACTTTTGAGTTGTAGTTTGCTTGAATTGATTTATGTTACCTTGAATTGGAAATAATTTGTAATTCAATTGTACACCTCGTGAACTTTCAATAATAAGTATATTAATATAACCAAACCAACGTTTATTTATAGTAAAAATCATTTGAATGATACTTTGTTCATTACGAATTGCAATTGAAGTAATTTGGCATATTTGATTAGTTTAAATATATCTTATTAATATATTTTAATATTAGGTTTTTTCACAATAGTGCAATAATGTCACAAGACTTGGAAAAGCAGTACGATGTGATTGTGACCGGGACAGATTTGACCTCTTCCTTGGTATCCGCAGCTGTTTCCCGGATTGGTAAAAAAGTCCTTCACCTCGATCCATACGATCGATATGGACAGGAGTGGTCTGCTATGAAATTGTTCGAGATTCTTGCTGCTCCTGCTTTACTTATCAAACATGAATCTGATGCTGAAAATTGTGAGTCACAAACCAATGTAGCTTCACTACAGTGTGAACCTCAATCGGTCATATCAAATGTGCAACTATTTTCCGATGTATTTG
The DNA here is from genome assembly GCA_023373905.1 of Rhizoglyphus robini. NCBI lineage: Eukaryota > Metazoa > Arthropoda > Arachnida > Sarcoptiformes > Acaridae > Rhizoglyphus > Rhizoglyphus robini. The sequence continues at coordinate 1,058,555 of JAKIJQ010000001.1, read as the reverse complement.
ATGAACCTGATTCTTGTGGCAAGTTTATTCAAGATTTTGCACGGAATTCTACAAAAGAAATCATTGATCGATTCCAACATTTTTATCCTCAACTGAAATCATGCAAATCGGCAAAAGATGCCAAAAATATTTTGGGACAAATGAAGGATGAACTCAGCTCATTAAATGTTCTAGACAATAGCTTTTCTATTGATCTGACTCCCAGGGTTTGGAATAATAATTTTCGTGCTACTCGATTCTAATATTTTTAAATTTATGATTTAAATTTTAGTTTCTTTTCTCTCTTGGCGAAATGGTTACTATATTAATTCGTTCTAACGTTACTCGATATTTAGAGTTTCGTAAAATTGCTCGAATTCTCACTCCATTGATTAAACGTGATACCGACAAGGCTGAGGACTTCGCAGAAGGTTCTTCATTCAAACTGATCAACGTGCCATGTACACGGAATGATGTATTCAAATCGACCAACTTGTCAATGATTGAGAAACGACTTTTGATGAAATTTCTCGAGTTTATCACAAGCTATAAGAAATCCCCTGATACATATAAACAATATGAATCGGTGCAATTTGAAAAATGTTTACAGGAACAACGATTAACACCAAAACTTCGAGATTTACTGGTCAATTCGGTATTAATGGACTCTCCACAAATGGCAACCCATGAAGCCTTGGAACGAATCGATCGATTTATGTCCGCTATTGGTCGTTACGCTGATCGACCTTATCTTATCCCAACTTATGGTACTGATGATTTAGTTCAGTCGTTTTGTCGTTATTCTGCAATTTATGGGGCCACCTATTGTTTGAACACTTTGGTCAAGGAAATTTCTATAGATGGGACAACTGACGATGGTCGCAAATGTACATCAGTAACTATTAATTCACAAGAACAACCAATCGAAACCAATTACGTGGTGACCAATTACCGAATTTCTAATTTGAAGAGAACCAAACGAGAACTGAAAATGATTTCTAGAGCAATCATATGCAGTAGACAATCGATTTGTAGTGATGGCCTTGGCGAATGTGACAATACAAGTGTTCTCTATTTACCTTCTACCATTACTGGCTGCAAAAATCCAGTTTATGTGTTTGAGACTGATAAATCAACGAATGCGTGTCCGAAAGGACTATGTAAGTTTGTTTCTTCTTTGTTATCATTAATCTAAATCTTTTATCAATAGATATTCAATTTTTTTGGTGTGATTCTACGGAAAGTTCCTCTGCAGTCCAGGATCTTAAAAAAGTAATCGAGATGGTGTACTCTGCTTCTATGGTGACTTCCTCCGCTTCTCAAAAGGAAACTTTAGAGAATAGTACTTCCGTAATAGAAGAATCAACCTTACCAAATGACATAAAACAACTTTGGTCCCTCTACTTTAACCAGTCATATGATATTCCTTTATACGAGCAAGACATTCCTTCAAATCTCTTCTTTGTCTCCCCACCAATCAACGAACTTGACTTTGATTTTGCCGTTCAAGAAGCTTCTGATATTTTCCACAAAATGTATCCTGAAGAGGAATTTTTCCCGCAAACCAAAGAACCGAATATAGAAAATTTGGATGACGGTGATCAGGAAGAGAAAGAGAGCCAAAAGATAGGTGAAGACAGCGGACAAGATGAAGAACACACCGAAAATGACAATGTCAACGAAATTGAAATGACCGAATGATTTTACTTTGACAATCTTTTATTATTTATTATTTTATTAAAAACTAGTTTTAATGTTATGACCAAAGCTTTATCCTCTCTAATTATTGTTTACAAGATGAATTATCTGAGATAATAAACATTTTTTGGTATCGCATTCACAGAAAGAAAGAAAGAAATGCATCAAAAAACACTTTGATATGTTTATTTTTATTTTGTTCGTCTTCTGTGAACGACCCTCAAGTGCCTCACGTGTGTTCATCTAAATCAGCTGATTTGACATGTGAATGTGTGTTAAATCATATTTGGAACGATTCTCAATGTCCTTGTCACTTCATCATGTCCACTTGTGGTCAAGTTGGTTGTTGCGAAATTCTTTGGCTAAATTGACTCGACCAAGTACTTGTCATGTTTGTTTACAGCGAGATTTTGCTTCGTCTGCTTCTGCAAAGGAAACTCGATTTCAATTTAGCAATGGGTTTGTTTTAACTTTTTGTGTAATTTAGCATGTTTATTTTTATTTATTTTTTCTAGACGATTATTTAAGATATCAAGTGGCAAATTGGCTAAACTGGCAGATGGTTGTGCGGTGGTTAGCTGTGGAGACACAAACGTGATGGTCACTGCGGTCGGCGCAAAAAATGCCCGTTCTTCAGGTGGTTTTGTTCCTCTCACTGTTGATTATCGTCAAAAGGCTGCCGCTGCTGGTCGCATTCCCACTCATCATCTTCGTCGTGAAATCGGCCAAACTGAAAAGGAAATCCTCACTTCTCGAATCATTGACAGGTCCATTCGCCCTCTATTTCCTAAGGGTTACAGCAATGAAACTCAACTTGTGTGTAATGTGCTCTCGTTGGATGGCCATAATGACCCGGATGTGTTGGCCATCAATGCTGCTTCTGCCGCGCTAGCTTTGTCGGATATTCCTTGGACTGGTCCGATCGGGGCTGTTAGAGTAGCTTTAGATTCTAACCACGAAGTAATAACCAATCCCACACGAAAAGAATCAAATGAAGCAAAATTAAACCTAGTCATTTCAGTGAATGAACTCGGTAATGTTTTGATGTTGGAAGCATTTGCCAACGAGCCTATTCTGGAGCAATTTCTCGTGAAAACCATCAGCAAAGCAATACGTGAATGCAAATTCATTATTGCTAACATCAAACAACTTCAAAGTGAAATTGGCCGTCCAAAGAGAGTACTCGAAGAACAAATTGACCCAGAGAAATACCTCGAAGCTATCAAGACACTTGCTTACACTCGAATTCATGATGTTTTGTGCAATCATTCACACAATAAACTGTCCCGTGACCAAGAAATTTCACAAATCCGACAGGACGTAATGGACTTACTTAAAGAAGAGTTTCCTAATGAATCTAATCTTTTAAATGATGCATTTTCTCAAATTCTCAAGACTATTTACGCTGAGATTGTTATCAACACAGGAATTCGTTGTGATGGTCGTGATTTGTACGAACTAAGACCAATATCATGTGAAGTAGATTTATTCAAACCAGTACATGGTTCTGCATTGTTCCAGCGAGGTCAAACACAGGTGATGTGTACTGCCACTCTCGACTCGCTTGACTCAACTTGGCGCGCCGATACCATTACTGCATTGACTCAAGGCATTAAAGAGAAAAACTTCATGTTGCACTATGAATTTCCACAGTATGCCACCAACGAAATTGGCAGGAGTGGAGGATTTGGTCGAAGAGAGATTGGTCATGGTGCTCTTGCCGAACGTGCACTTCGACCAGTGGTACCAAAAGATAGTCACTTTACCACGAGACTTCTTTGCGAGGTACTCGAATCGAATGGCTCTTCCTCAATGGCCAGTGTTTGTGCTGGCAGTTTGGCTCTTATGGATGCTGGAGTGGAGATCGAGACTGCAATGGCTGGAGTGGCAATAGGACTGATTCAGCACGGAGACGAATACCGCATTCTAACTGACATTATGGGGATGGAGGACTACTTTGGGGAGATGGACTTTAAAATTGCTGGAACTAAAAAAGCGTTTACTGCCCTTCAGGTATTTTTAATGTTTGGTAATTTGTTCATTGTATTAATCATTATAATCTATAGTTGGACTGCAAACTAAGCGAGGGTCTCCCTTTTAAGATTCTATACGAAGCAATTCAAAGATCAAACACTGCACGAACACAAATTATTGCCATCATGAACAAAGTAATTGAAAAGCCTCGTCACAAGTCGAAGGAAACAATGCCTGTCACCGAACCTGTCCAAGTGCCTCTCAACAAACGATCTAAATTTCTCGGTGTGGGTTGGTCAAATGCGAAACGGCTTATGTCTGAAACCGGAGTCAACATCACCCAAGACTTGGAGGACATAAATGTATTCAACATTTTTGCACCAAACCAAGCAGCGATGAACGAAGCAAAGGAGTGGATTAATAAAGTTCTTTCCGAACCCAATGTGCCTGAGCTGGAATTTGGTGCCATTTATCAATGCAAAGTGGTCGAGGTTCGGGAGAACGGAGTCATGCTGCAACTACATCCTTCAATGAATCCTACGTTCCTCCATCTGTCCCAGTTAGACATTCGCAAGGTGGACCATCCTTCGGCGTTGGAAATTGAGGAGGGTAGTCAGATCTCGGTAAAATACTTTGGCCGTGATCCTGTTTCTGGTCAGATTCGAATCTCTCGCAAAGTTCTTCAAGCACTCGAATCACCGGTCAAAAATTTCATCAATTAGTTTATATTGCTTCACTTGCCTCATCAATCTAGGTTCGTTTTTCAATTTTTCCCCTATTTCTACTTATTTAAATAATAAATCGCTCATTATTATTCATTTGTGTGATACAAATTATATTAAATTTAGTTAATGTGCACAATCAAGCAATCTACCATCTTGGTATCTCAATGACATGTGCATGTTTGCAGCCAAAGATATTTAGCAACTAACGTAACCTTATAAATTTCTAGCATCTTTATTTATTGATGCTATGATTCATTATGAATTTCATATTTAGCGAAGTTGATGCGTGAAATGCCTGCATCCTTTATTCAAATTGATGCATGCTAGTGATAGGGAGCAATACTAACAACAGTATCTTTTAGCTGAAATACACTCGATAGCGTGGGAACTGTGTAGAGGTAGTATTAGACTGCCACAAACAAACATATGTTTGTAAAGCCAATTGATTGTCACTCGATTTTACTCGGTAAAAAGGTTCATTTTAATTTAATTTTAATTTCAAACTTAAATGTTTATTAGACATCACGTTTTGATAAATATCAGCATTCTAATCTCAATCCTTCAGTTGCATTCGTTCGAATCCATTTTGCATCAGAAATTCTTTGGCTATCTTTTTGACCTGTTGAATTTCTGCCAATCGTTCTTCCATTCGGTCAATCTGTGCAAGCAGTGCTTCCAAACTTTTTTTCGCTTTGGAAATCTCCAGTTTGGTTTGAACGTTGAGCATCGCTCTAGAGAAGTGACCCCCACTGTCTGCTGTCAAACATGCGCTCACCGAAGTTGAGTTGCTTTTGAATGCTTTCGCCAATGATACTGCGCCCAAGATGGCATTCTGGACAATAGCAATGTTCTGCTGGGCATCCACGAATTTGAGGTTGACAATTTCGTTGCCGATTCGGATTCTCAAAGTGGCTTATATATAATGGCAAATAAGGATTGATAAGCATTAATTGTTATTGAGTTATAATACTGATTACTCACAGATTTCTTTCCGAGTTTCGATGTATTTGGTTCTCAGAGTGGTGTAAAGTGCTCGTATGCGATTTAGAATAGATTTTCTATTGCCAGCGTTGTCTGCATGTTTTGGACTATTGTGTGCGGCAATCAATTCTGCAATTCCTTTGCCCAATTCTTCCATTTCACTAATTTTGAAGTCAATTTTTGAAATCTTATCTTTTGATTCTGTTTCAATCTTGTACGCCTCTTTGATTTCATTCCAAGCCTCGGCTAATTTGAGCATCTGATGTACTGCCAGTTCGGCGGAGGCTTGATCACCGACAATCAGTGTTTGGTCGGCCAATTTGAAGTTGACTTGTTGAATCTCCTTCAGAATGGCCATCTTGTCATCACTGGTAATGACTTTCCCGGATGATGAGATCAACTGTTTCAGTGTGGCCATTTCTTTCGGATTTTTGCGATCGATTTCGTCGATCAACGTTTTCATTTGTTCAATTTCACTGTTTGACTTTTTGGCAATCTCTTCAAGAGATTCCAATTGTTTGGAGCTTTCTTTGATGACATCCAGTTGTTGGTTCTGTGGCAATGATTCGTGTTGATTTGTGGAAGACATGATTTGGTATAAATATTGTCGATCTATCGAAATGTTAAACAGATTTTGTTTTCAGTTTCAATACTTGCACGGTTACTAGCTCGTTTAAATATTGTTTGACAGAAAGAGGAGCTGTATAGCAAGTAAATCGGGTGTACCACTGCCAGTCTGCTACTGACATGGTTGATAATGAAGGAACCACCACTTGTTTTGTCTCTACATCTCAATGTTTGCTCTTTAGCTCTTCTTTATAACAAATCAAAACGTCAAAACAACGTTAGAATTGTATGTGCCCATATGTAATAAGAATCAACACAAGCGTTCAATCCCAAGTCTCTCTGTTTTTTTCTAGGAAATGAGATTATTTGCTATTACAGCTAATCAACAAACACGCCACAATTGTGGTGTCTTCAGTGAGACATTTCAGTGCATTGCGTGTGTGAGGCACATTGATTAATCGATTCCTGTGAAGTATCATGTTGTCCTAGTCTCGATGCGTTTCTTGTGAAAAGAACATCAAGTGGGCGACCGATATCACTTCTCTTTTTTATGTAAGAACTTACGGAGAAGTGGTTTATTCTGTCGTCTTTCTCTCATAGTGAACCTCTGCTCTATAGAGTGCTTCTGATAAATCAGTGAGTGTACTTATGATATCATGATTCACGAGTTGGCTTGTTTACAATGTGGCGGTGAAGGTGCCGATATTAGTGTCTAGTTATACAAAGTGTCACTCTGACTAGTCTGCCGCTGTGAGCACTATTTGCGCACAATATATTTGTTTCATAACGACAAGACTTCGAACCATGAACAATTTAGTAAGTAAATTGCTTGCTAATAATAAAATCCATTATTAATTTATAAAATCTGCAGATAGAACACAAAATATCTCAAATCATAGAAACAAATCGAGTATTTCAAAATGAGCAAACACCTGAACAGGCGAAACATTTGTTGATCGAAAGTTTACAAGTTCTGGACACGGTCATTCAAGAATTGGTAAGATACTTTCTCGCCATTTCTACTCAGACTGGCTCGAATTCTCAGCTCATCAGTGACAAAGTTGCCGAACTTCGAGGCAAATCTGAGGAATTGGCCAAACTGACCAACTGGTTACGGACCAAGGAAGGTGACACCGACCCAGAGGGGCATCGGAGAAAAGTGATCCGTCGAATAGGCGTCATTCTCGTCCAAATTCACACGGTGATCATTGAGTCAAGGTCTAAAATAGGTAGTTGTTTTGTTACATTTTATAGGCAATTTGTTAATGTTCCTTATTTAGTTTACCAAGCTGAAGCATTGTTGAATACAAACATAATCAACGAAAACTATGAAAAAGGTCCATCATTATCTATCGTACTGCTCACTATTGGCCAGTTCATTTATACTTGGGCTATTCAATGTTATCAGACCATAAAGAATTGGTTAATATTTCTTATGCTTATGACGCAGATCACTCGGGACAATCGAACAAATCGACCAGAATTGCTCACTGGACTAGCTCACCAACAACCGGAGATTGTCACCACTGACTCACCAACTAGTGATGGGCCAACTGTCCAAGTTGCAAGTGACCAAGTAATTAGGAACAATATCGACCAAATGAATTTGTTTACCAATCAATTCGAGCAATTAATTGCCATTGCCAGTAATGTCAGAAAGTGGGTTAATAATTTAGATTGATTTATTGACTATAATAAAACAATACTTTAGTATATTTTCACGAACTGTTGTTGTTAGTTAATTGTGCCACTTGGTCCTTTTTGTCCGCTACTTGGGAGACCACTCAACGAGATGGTGGAGTCAGCTTTTAGTAGACTGTTGTTGCGATTCAAAATACCGATTGATTGGCGACGATCCTGTGCACGAATGTACCAATTTGCAGTCAATATGCCAACTAGAATTATGCACACGATGCCTCCCACCACTAAAAGGAAGAGAAGAGATGAGATAATGGTCAAATATATTGTACCGTGCACTGACCTGCTAACATTTTCCAGTTGAAATTGAAGCCATCGCTACTGTTGTCCTGTTCTCTGCTCGACTCGGCCAGTTGTTCACCCAGACCATTGTCTTGTAGCTCTTTCGAGTCATATTTTATGAAATCAGAGTCGCCACCGTTTTTAATGTTGCTTGACTGTTGTTCGCTGATTGTTGGCTCACTGTTGATTGAATCAACCGAAACATACGGCCGATCAGTTTGTATGTCTGATTGCTCAATGGACATCTTCACTTGAGACAAAACCATTGCACCCAACAGAACCGACAAAACTAATGCGCTACAGTCTTTCATTGCAAAGAAAAGAACAATGAAAAACAATACGCTTAATTGTTGACACTGAGAGTGTGGCGACAAGATGGGCGATGTAAACAATTCGATCGTTTTATGTGCACTCGTCAATGAGTCGCCATGACTAGTCAATAAGGCTAGCATGCTTGCAGTCTTTTTCATTGTGCATATTCGATTGACCGCTAATTGACTTATCTAAGTAGAAAAAATGGAAACGATTTTAATGTTTCATATGAAGTTAAATTAAATGAATTTTATTGTCTAATGAGGTAGACAGGAGGGCCAGTCACTAGACGTGGGTATCGTCTTTGGCCAAACTGAGTGCTCGCTTGTGAGCAGCCTCGACGGCACCTGACACTCCAGAAGCAACGTCTGCCTTGTCCAGGATGCTCAGACCGTAAATGGCACCGCTCGAAGGGGCACAGACCTCGTCCTTGAGCTCGTTCGGGTGCTTGTTTACTTCGAGCAAGGTTAGACTGGCACACTGGACGGTCTTGGCTGCGAATTTGACTGCAGCGGCACGACTGAGTCCGGTCTTGAGAGCACCGTCCGATATGGAGTTGATGAAGTAAAAGCTGAAAGCTAGTCCTGCACCGCAGAGCGCACAAGCAGCGTCCATCTCCCTCTCTGGGATATACTCAAAGCTGGGAGCCACCTTGGAGATGAGTTCGTAGACCGATTTGGGAAACTTGCTCGAACTTGGATCCATGTCCACTGCACCAACACCAAAGCCATATGCGACCGAACAGTTGAGCATGATACGGTGCATTGACACCATGTACTTGCTAGTCTGCTCGGGATTTAGCAACACCTCCTTGATGCACTTCATATCGAATCCAGTGACCAGAGATAGCACAACGAAGGGATGCTTCATGTTTGGTATGTAGTTGGTGGTCAGCGGAGCCGGACGAGTGCCACCGAGCTTGTACAGGTTGCGAATGACGTTACCATTAACTGCGAGAAATATTATGTCGCAATCGTACTTGCCAAAAATGTCCAAATTGCGTTTGGTCGTTTTTAGGCCCGGGTAGTTCTGTTTCATTCGGTCCGTGTTGGTGACACTTGGAGCGGCCACGTAGATGCGATTTGCCTCCACTTTTCCATACACTACCAAACCATTGATGAGGGCCTCGGAGATTTTGCCAGCACCGACGAAACCAATCTTGGCATTGTTGACATTGGCCGCTTCTTTCGATCGCTTCACTTTCGACATAACTCGAGAACAGACAAGAATGACACTGATGCAAACAAAATTGGACTACAGTCGTACACTTGGCAATTTCCTATGAAAAGCATTAATAAATATAGCATTTTCGATTCGATTGAAAAGGAATTTACAATTTGGTCAACCGAACAAGTCGATTTAACGCTAATATAATTTTGCTGGAGTCATTTTGTTTTCTGCATTTAAAAAAATTACAAATAACACTTGCAAATAGTCTGTCCGATGGCACTTTTCGGTGGCTTGTTTGCTTTATGTTTCATGTTTGTCACATTGTCCATGGTAGCACTGATGAACAAGTCAAATGCCATTTCTGTGAAAGCATCAAGCATTAACGGATCACTTTCCTCGTTGGGTTCTTCATCAGTGCCACAACCAAGTGAGGAGGAAAAGGTCGGCCTCTTACTAGGTTTTGCAGTGGAAACCGTTGTTATTTTTTCCAGTGCAGCGTTTTGTCTTTGCCTTCCATGCATTTGCATTGTGGTGTGTCTCTGGCAAGGTTGTTGTGGCCAACAATATCGACAAGAAGAAGAACAAGGCATATTGCGGGCTGGCGATAACATTGACGGCGTTCGATACAAACCAATTGTGCTCAAGCAGACGCGTCTCGCAAGTAACACAAAAGAGAGTAATGAGCCTTTGAAAGTTTCGAATGTTCCTACTACATACAATAAACAAACTGAAACATCAAATCTATCAACTCGAACAAGCAAAATTCAACCACTCAAGCGAAAATGAATTCACTTGGATTAATCTTGTGGTGATAATTTAAAGCGAATTATAAAGTGATCGATCGATTAATTAAGTTTAAAATGTAATAAAAACATTTACTCACACGTTGTCTTATTTTAAAATTTTCTATATTTAGTCTTTTTCATGGATACTGATTGACAGAAGCAATACTATGGTATACCTTGGTAAACAGGCCATATAGTCGAGTAGCTTGCCCGCAATGCATTTTATTACGCAATAACTTTATTTATTTCAAGTTAATTTGATCTCACTTGTGTTCCACTTTTTTGTACAATTTTTGTTTGCTGAATTTTTAAGGGCATTAGTAAAATAAATATAAATAAATTAAGTTAAAATAAAGTAATGGAGCAATTTAATGACAGAAGTTTGTCTAGTTTGACATTGCACTTTGGTTAACTTTAGAGTCTATAGTCACTTGTGACTAAAATGGCTCTAGTCGGTTTTATCGTTGTTAGTCTTGTCCGACTTGGAGAGTTCACTGCCAGCAGCAGGGTTGCCATTGACCTCATTCGGGTAGTCGAAAGTGTTGCCACCGTGGACATGTTGACCGGTGATGAGGTAGCCAATCAAGCAGCGAACAATTGCGCCACCGATGAGAAGAGCGGCAATGTGCAAGTGCACCGCGTATCGAGTAAGAAAGCTCTTCTCACTGAAAGATCCGCCAGAGAGGAGAAACTGCAGATAGACCATCTGCAGCAGGAAAACCACCAAGAAGGTGACTAAGGCGTGAAATTCGCGTTCCACCAGCGAGCCAAGATAACCAGGTCCAGTCAGAGACAAAATTGAGGCCTTGGCCTGGAGAAACAGCTTACGAATGCAGCCAGGTTGAGGTTGAGGTTCGCTCATTGTCGAGAGATTTGGCTTTCTAATCACACTAAAAATGGCTTTCAGGCTGAGATTTCTAAAAAATATCAGAAAGAGTACGTGCTAAACATAAAAGACACTTTACATAAAATGCCACAAAACAAGTTGAGGGAAATGTCTAATTGTTAAAATTGAATTCGAGAAGCAAATTTCAATTTCGAACAAGTGTAGTTTAAATGTGGAAATTGATTTATAACTCGACAAGCGTTAAATGATTTTATTTGCAATTAATCGCAAACAAATTCTTTACAAATGTTCATCTCATTGAATCAAACTCGCCACTGCTTTCACCACTTCACACACTGGCTATTGTTTTGTCTGCTTCAATTGGCGTGCTTTTCGATGATCGTAAAGGGACAATCTGATTTATCCGTAAGTTGTCAAGCATCATCGAGTGTCTACATGTATAAATAAAATATTATTTTGTCTCAACAGGTTTGTCATAATCTTCGCACAGGGCGAGAGAACATCCTCCTTGTGGGTATGTTATCCACTCGGATTTTGCTCATCACAGACAAGTATCGCGTATTTGAATTGCCACCTGAGTCACTGGACAGTGTGACCAACAAGCTACATATGTCAAACGTGTCGCTTCTGTCTCAAAAATGGTCTCAATTAGAGCAAGTCCTCGTAAACTGTTCACTTGCAATAATGACCAGAGAAGCACAGGAAGAGTTCATTTTGGTGAGAACAAAAGAGGCGATAACGTTTCGTTACGACATTGTCAGGAGTAGCATGACTCAAATTGAATTGAACAATAATTTCAACGAATTGACAATTGCAATTTCATCCGACCAAGAGATGACATTCTACTCAATTATTACTCTTGGCAATTCAAGTAGCATCGTCAAATATACTTTCGATGGACTTTTGCCCAAGCGGAACAATATCACTCGAGTGTGGTCAAGAAGTTTGCAATGTATATTTGGAAACACGAACCAATGCACCAACATTCGCTCTGGTTTCGTTGCCGCCAATCGAATCTTTTTGTTTGACGCAAACGAGTCGGTCTACAACTTTGATCTCAGTTCGTTCACTCATTCTTCTGACAAGACATTCGACATTCGCAAAACGTCTCTCAAGCATTTTTTTGAGTGTGACAATACTGTAATGTTTATTGAACCTAACTTGAGCAACTTAAAATTAATAAGCCCTGAAGGTATGCTATACATGAAGTGTTCTTTGAATGAGTTTTATTTGTCATTACAGCAGAAGGCACTAGCGAAGCGAATACCGGCAACCTTGTGGAGACCATCGTCGAGGCGACTCTAGGTGTGATCGTGCTCATTGCGCTGGTGGTGGCCATTTTGTTGTGTTCGTCAAAGTATCGAATTTGCTGCAGCAACACAGCAAAAAATGACAACAGCGCAAAAAGGTCTTATAAGTCTTATAAGCAGAATCAATCCAAAAAGTCTCAAAAGCAAAGTATGCGATGATTGATTGCCTAAGTTCCTTTGCAATTACACCAATGTAATTGAATTTCTTTCCTATTAATTTGAATTGTTTACTTGGCACAAATATACTAATACTCAACTTACGATAGTTGTGAAATAATAAAACTTGGATATCGTTCTTACTGTGCATACTATTTATCAATATTATGAATGGCGCCAAATGTCAATACATCTAATATTAATTGAAGGCAGTGGTTGATTCAGCTTATTAAACTTAACTTAACGATACTTTCAATAATACAATGTTGCAGTGCAAATCGAACCAATCGCCAACAAGAGCAGCAAACCAGTGATCACAACTAGTGCCACGAATACACTTTGCCATCTTTTTCAATTGTATACTGGAAATCACAGGAGCCTTCAAAGATATGTGCGCCATTGGGATTATCGAACCCCTTGCAATTATAATTATAATATTATAGACAGAAACCTCGTTTTCACCACAACGAATAGTGGCGAAGCGAGAGGTTGATTATTATGACTTTCATGATAAAGTGAGAAATGTCTACAGTTGTAATATCGAAAATAATATTCAACTTCAACTGCATGCCAACCAATGCAAATAGTTCAGCCAATTAATTTATTTTTGTATTGCATAATTTAATTTGAGTACTTCGTCCCTCATAAGTAGACACAATCAAAGATTATATTTTAAATTGTCAAATGCATCCTCTGCATTCAAGCGAGATTACCCTCGAGAGAAGTGAACAAGTTCTCAAAAGTACATTCCTTGAACTGACGCAGTAGTGGCAAGTCACTGAGTTCGCACAACTCGAGCAGCAATGGCCATGGCGTGGCGTGATGTTTCCTCAGGGTAATAACTTCAAGGTGAGGAAATACATACGGGATCAATCGAAAATACAGATTGTCCTTGTTGGTGTATGCATAATGCACTAGGTGCAATGTGCGCACAGTTCTCAGTTGCGCTAACTCAAACATAACATCCAAATCGAACGACAACGGGATAGTTGAGCCCATGTTGAGACGTAACTCGGTGAGCTGCTTCAATTCCATTAAATATGGAATCAAATCAACCAGGTGAAACTGTCAAAATATTTGTCAAATACGGCTGTGCGCCTTGTTTGTAAGCTTACCGAAAGAGAAAATGAAAAATCCAGACAAGTCAATCTTGGGAAATTTGTACAAATCAAATGAAGTATTTGGGAGTAATTTGAGTGTTCAAATTTGACAAAATTTAATCGAAGACGCGCTAAGTTGGTTGACCATTTAAAATCTTGCATCTGATTGGTCGAGAGTTTCACATTGTCCAATGAAAGACTTGTACATTTTGGTCCGAGTTGATGGATAATAGTTGAGATGTCTTCGTTATGGTAACAGCTAATTGAAAAATGCTTCAATTGAGATAGAAAATGAAGATTGTGAGGAAATGAAATACAGTTTGACATATGTAGAAGGTAAAGTCGCTCGAGGTGTGACATAGAGCGGAGCCATGACCAAATTAGTTCTTGATGTTGAATCGATTTGGGCATTCGAAATAAAGTAACACTAATCAACTCGGTCCACTCGCCTAGCAATTGCAAGTGATTACTCGGGAAATTTGAGAAACAAATGACCAAATTCTGCAAATTTGAAAATAGATTCGTAATCAAATTAAGATTACTGCAAATGAGCAGATCATCTTTGTGAGTGGCCACCCGATTGATTCGAAGTAAAGTGTTGTCATGCAAATTGCATTCCACGATCGAATTGCAATATTCACGAGCTTCTCCGTCAGTGGTAAACACTTTCAAAGATCGTTTTTGGTGGCACAATTGTGTGATTACTGAACACCATCTGCCACAGACCACCCGAAGGTGTAAGTAGTGCTGCAATGGACAGTTGCGGAAAATGAGCCGGAGACAGTCGTCTGGCAAACTGTTGATGTTCATCGTGTTGAATTTAAAAAAATGAGCTTATTTCGAGGGTAATGAAGGCGAGGGTACTACGTGTGGTCAAATGGCAAATCGAATGAAGCACAATAAAACAAGCGAATAAATAGTCGTAGAAAATGTGGAATATTTTGTTGTTTTTGTTGTGATTCCTGTGAGCTTGCCAAAAATAGTTGCGCGATGAGTGAGAGTCGATCTAAACGTGAATGAGAAAGTGGTCCGTACTGCAGACAGGGATATTCCTATTGATGTGACGTAACGACGAGATAAAGCGATTGGAACAAACAAGTTTCTGTTTTTATCCCACCACATGACACTCCACGATATGGCTTGTTCCGTGATGATGTCCACAATCAAGGTTAACATCGGACTCTATGCTGGAAAAGTGTGATGTGAGCGAGCAAACAAGTTGCACTACATGTACACGTGCACCCTGCTTGCTAATGTTACAAAGAGACACTTTTGTGGTAAACAAAATATATTTAGTTTGATTGACACTTGTTGTGTGCCTTAACCAATCAGATGAATTGAAATGATTTACACAGCCGAGCAAGAGATTTATCCGATCCGATGTGTGTTATTACATTACATGTGTATGATAACGTTTGCCGGTACTGCTGAACGAATATCAATAATATGCCAAAGTTATGTCACATCTGACATTGTCGACAAGAGCTATTTCAGTGATTATGCATGATCATTGATCAACTAGTAAATGTTCGATTTGGTGAGTTGTAGTCAGCTACGTGATAGATATGATATCTAAGATATCGCGATGAAAGCGATACATACCATGGTACATACGGTTATAGCGAACTTGACAAACTACAGCTCATATAAGCTCAACCAAACTCGACCATTTGCCATGTTGCCCACCGCCCTAAGTATGCATCTATCTATTGAGCATAATGTTAGTGTTACGTAACAATGGTGACAGCCACTGACAGATTACATATCTGGTGGTAAAAGTGGTGTTTTTAATTTGGTTCAATTTAGTTATCTGTTCGAAGACAAAACACGATTTAGTATTAGTCAGTGATTGGAGTATTGGATAAATAAATAAAATTATATAATTGGGATTATGCTTGCCAAAATATTTGAGACATTGCGAAAATGTCGACTGCTTGACAGAGAATACTCATCCTAGTACATGTACTGCAGTAGTCAATTCAAATATTGTCTAACAAATAAACAATATCAATAATTGTCAATGATTCGTTTATTTGCTCGTTACGTCCTTTGTGTTTGAGCAAATTCATTGTTTACACCATTAGTTCATTAATGATTTCGCAATATTGCTTTCGATGAAAGCATATATCATATATGATTGCCAATATGACTCGTAATTACAGCAATCATTGACAGTATATCAAAACTCCCATTAATTCAATCTCATTTAAATTGCTATTTATTTGTCCCATCTTTTGACCCATGCTACATGTGCAAGGACTTCAAAATGAACATCAACAACTTACCAACTGATTGTTTGATAATAATATTAAAGAAACTTCCCCTTCAAGGACAAATTCGTCTTCGATTGGTTTGTGTTCATTGGAAATCGGTGATCGAGTTGCTATGTGATCAAAAGAAATCGCTGAAATTATTTGGTTCATTTGAAAATATTCGCTATTATGCCGGGGATTTGATTACCAATGGCCTTGATGATGATGCCGATTTAACACTGAAGAAAATTGGATTTGATGATGATCTTATAGTTAATGTTGCTTATTTCGAGACGGAAGTGTGTGACTTTCTATGCAGTTTGTTTCCCAATATCGAGAAGTTGGTCATTTACTTTGGATTTGTGTATCCGTTCACTCATGTGCCATACATGTTGACTCAATGGTCTCGATTGAGCAATCTATCACTATGTGGAAATTTTTACCCGATTGATATGGACTTGATCAGTCAAATATGTCAAGCAATCAATTTATTGCCTTCACTTGTTTCTCTTAATATTTTAGCTGCAAACTTTTTCTGTGTGTATAATTTTGATATGGTTTTCAACCTTAAAATGCCTCAAGTTCTTGCCAAATTAAAAGTTTTATCTTTGTACAATTATTCTGATAATATATTCTCAGTTCTTAAGCAGCTCAGCTTAAATTGTGAAAAACTGATACTTAATCAAGTGGATTTGTCGACGGAACAGTTAATTAATATACACAAGAGTAATTTCAATCTTGCAAACGTGAAACATTTTCAAATAACGGGACTGGAAATGAACAAAATTGATCATTTAATCGAGTTTATGTGCGACCAGTTCGGGGAACTTGAATGTTTGCATATTTATTTCTGTCGATACCCAATGGTAAGTGAACATAGTTGTGTCTTTTATAACATGTATTGCAACAATTTAATTATTTTAATTCAAATAGAGTAAATTCAACTTTTCACTATTCTCGCAAATTGGGCGCCTAACTTGTTTGACCAAATTGCGAATCTCTATAAAGTACGACGAAATCAGCAATGATGAGTCATTTGATAGGTTGCCACAAATCTTAACATTGAAAGAATTGAATCTTTGTTTGGTTGACACTTTCAAGGAAGATTTAAATGGCGAACGATTTTGTTTTACATTATCGCGAATATTTCCAAATGTGGAAAAGATTGTAATCTTCAATGACAATTCCGACGCGACAGTATTAAATGACATTCAGAAAAATATATATCAGTTTCGACATTTGCGCCAATATCGATTGTACTCACAGGAGGATGAATTTGAGTATTTGGGACGGCATGTGGAAAAGGCAAAAAAGGAAGATGTTCGAATAGATATGGAAAATATAATTAAGAATAAGTCGACTAAGAGACAAGCTAAGAACCGCGAATCAATCGATCTACGATGGCAAAGCGATGAATTTTGAATTGAATGATTTGTTAGATTGATTGACTTTTTTATGATTTGCCAATAATTGAATAGCGTGTACATCATTAATGAAATTCGATATATCAAATGAATCGTTGCTTTAAAATAGAAACTGTATCCAAAAAAACCAAGTACAAACTCAATAAACTTCTCGAATATACTTTTGAGTTGAATGATATCTTTATTTGTACTCAAAATATTCAGTGACAATCAAAGCTCATTGTTTAGAAAGTTCCTCCCAACTTGAAGTTCTTGATTTCAGAATCAATGATTGGTCGAATAATACCGGTGAGCATGTGTCGGGCCTGAGTGTTGGCCAAGGCGACGTAGGCATCAGCAATGACGTCAATGAGTGGGTCCAAAATGGCCAAACCGTGCACGTGGAATTTGACGTGTTTGAATTCGTCAATGTCGAAATCACCAACAGATGGCTTTCCATCTGAACCAATGACCACCGAGAAAAGGACGGCAACATCGCCAATGTCAGCATCGATCTTCAAGTGTGGGTGCAAAATTTTGCCAAGGTTGACAGTGACGTCCGAGTGGAATTTGACGTTCGAGTCACCAAGATGGAGCTTGGCGGCAAAGTGGCCTTCCTTGTTTTCAATTTTGGCATCGCCAACTCGTCGGACATGGCTCAAACCACTGATCACGGTGTTCGAGAGCACAATGTTGCCCTTGATTGGGATGGCTCCGAGTTTTCGGTTAATATCCATATGCTGTTCGGGAATGTGCAATGGGTCGAAGCCCTTCTGGGTAATCATGGCAGTCACAATTTGGTCTACAAATTGGTTGGCGTTGCCATCGTCAGAGCAAGCTATCGAACAAATCAGATTAAATTCAAATTACAAGCACAAATTGTGAAACACTAACCCAAACCGACTAAACAGGCGGCGAACAACAAGGCAAACGTCATTATGACAAAGGCGAGTTGTGTTTTTCCACAAAGAACAACAGGAGGAGGAAGTGAACGCACAAAGAGTAGAGTGCTACACCAGACCTACTTATATATGCGATCCGAGCTAGTAAAGGATTCCCTTCTCTTGTGAATGATTCCACATCTAATCGACCATTAAACATTATTTAGCCCGTGAGGTGTACTCTGTACAGTCGACTTGATCAAGGTCTATCATGGATATCGGTGTCCTAATGAACAGCAAATGTAACCAAATCGCTTATCAGTTATATGTGATCACTCTTCCCAACTCAAGTCCATCGGCAAGTCTGAATCCTGAATGCCACCAAGCAGTGTCACTCAACCAAATGTATTTTTAAAATACTCGTGATTTATGAGCCAATAATTGAGAAGGAAGCACTTCTCAATGCTCATTTTCACTTGTGACCCAAGTTGTCATCCACTGGCTAATTCTAACAAGTGCTTTTGGACCACCACTTGGACGAGTGATATGACAGAGTGATGTTATAGTTATCGAACTCAATGTCAGTGACGACTTCCACTCCAAAGGGGGATAAGTTGAATGTCGTAATATGATTTTTAAATTTTTTAATCAATTAATTTAAATAAATGGCATCAATTTGATGTCTATTTGAGAACTCTGTTGAAAGTTAACATGCAACAATTTGTAGTCCAAAGTTTCAATCTGGTTGCTTGTTTACTAGACACAGGCAAAGTAAAATAGAGTAGTCGCATGCATGTAATTGTGCGTGATTGTCAATTAAACAAATTTAACAAAATTAAACAAAGCGATTACAGAGTTGCCATACTCAAAATGACATTTGCCTTGTTTTACCGAGTGCATTTAGAAGCCGTCATACAGGTTAATGCTAGAATATATCACAATTGCAATCAAGGATAATGATAATCAATATACAAAGATTACCATTTCGGGTAAATAAATGATGTAATATTGCGCAATTCAATAGAAGAAGAAACAACTTTATAAAGCGGTGCTGCCCACCTTATGGTGGGTTGCCATGTAATAATTCACAATCATTGATCAAACTAGAACAATGTGCGCAATTACTAATTACAATTAATTAGTCATTTATCAATGTGGCATGCATACAAACATAATAGAATGCATAAAATAATATATATAAATAAATTTCAAAAGGGTTGCCACTTAATCCAGTAAACTGTCGGATAATTCAATTTGACAAAATGTTTGGACGTATTTCTGCCTTAGGCCAATTTGCCACTTTAAAGTTGGCGTTTGATTAAATAAATAGCCAATTCGAAATTTTGTCAGAAGTTCTACTATAAATACCATGGTACTAATTTGATCTCTGCCAGTAGTAAATTAGCTCGTTTCTAGAGTTCGCCTGATGAATTTTGGCTCTGGTGCTATGGAGAATATCGATGACCACCAGGTGAACTCTTATATACCGTCAAGCTTAAGTGGACTTATTAACGAGAAACTTCCTATTGAAGTACTGGCACTGGTGTTTGACCGAATGTCACTCAAAGATCTGCGTCGAGCAAATTTGATCTGTAAATATTGGTACATTGCACAACCAATTGCCCTAAACCGCCGCGAATCTTTGCGTCTACTCTTTTCAAGTCGCCAAGAAGCTGCGTGGCTTCAAGATATATATCCAGACAATCTGGTATGCTGCAATCTTACAGAAAATCTTTGCGAACGACTAACTATGACTTTTGCCGCTTTGAAGCGTTTGGAAATTACCTTCTGGAATGGTTTAACCGACGAGCTAATAGAACAAATTATTAATGGACTGTTCAAGTGCTTTGCTCGCTTGGCCTCTTTGTCAATTTCGTTCGGTGACATTATACGGAATCGGGATTTTATGCAATACAATCCAATGAATGAAGCCATTGAAGTCGACCTTGGTGATGATTTTGCCCAACTAAGAATTCGCGTGGAACATCATCACCTGCTAGCTCGAGTCTTAAACGTTAATGATGTTCAAGCAGGCCAAAGGATTGATCGACTGCTGCAAGCCATCGATGGCTTACCATCATTACGATCACTCGAACTAGACATCACTCCAGTGAGTGGCAAGCACCAGAAGTTGTTTCGACGATTGCATCGATTTGTGTACTTTGAGAAGATTTATAACGCACGAAGAGTTCGGCTTTCGTTTACTCGAAATGATTCGACCCAAGCAATTCGCATTGTTAAGAATTACGGCGGTGACAATGAATATCAGATTCACAAAATCATTGAGCATTACTTTGGGATCGTCCATCAATCGCTGACCAACGTTTCAGTGTTAATGACCGCGCCACAACAATCAGTGATCTGGTTGCTGAAAACGATCACCATTGCCAGTCCTTGCCTCATTCAAACTATGAGCCTGCACTTCACCAACATTTCCATCCTCCGCAAAGAAGACGATCTCCCGACTACGGAGGTGCCGGTCCGGCTAAGCATAAAGACCCTGACTCTCTGTTTCGATTTTGATGTCACAAGCCACAAAGCGCTCAATTTTGCTTACATCGGATGGATTTTCAGCGGTGTAAAGCACCTGACTATCAAGTACCGGCTGACCGGTTGTGCCGTGGCTCGGTGTGGATATACCAACGCTCGAGAGGAGAAAGAATTTACTCGATTGGACTGTGTCCGGGCACTGTTGAAGCCGTTCAAGAAATGGCAAGCTGTTTTGAAGATTAGAACCATCTCTGTAGATGATGGATTTGCATGTGAAGAGAGCAAAAACCAAGACAAGATCTGGGTACTTGGTGATTATGGTAATGTCTGACTAGACCTGACATGCATGTCATGACATAAAAGCATGTCCGTAAAGATGGCTCTAAATGGCCTGCAAATTTTTCATCATTCTACTCTAAACAATAAATTATATTGATAAACCATAACTTGCAAAATTTATTTTGTGCATTTATCGCAATTGTGGAATTAATTTGATAACTTTGTTTACCTTTTCATCGATTGTTCAACGAGCCAGTGAGTCCACCACTGAGTTGTGTCAAATCGATCATTTTCAATGTTTCATTAACTTTTTTCTCCAGTGTGTTTCTCACATTGGTTCGTATGGAGGCATCAAATTGTTTGAACAGTACATTGATGATTGGTTGCATCAAATAGTTGAGATCACCTAGGGAGGGCAAAGCAATAGTGATATTGTCGTATTGAGCCAATTCAAAGTCTTTGAGAATAGGCGGTGAAAACAATCCGGGGAACTTGAGCACAAAAGTTGTTTTAATTCTACTAATTCCTATCTCGGCTTGAATCGCCAGATTGCGACGGATAAATATGCCTGTAGCCAGTTTCACTGTGGCTTGTGTTCGTATGTTCGTGCAGACCAGTCCAAGTTTGGCCTGATAGCCATTGGCACTACTGAAATTGTTCTCTCCCAATGGTCTGAAATTTCTCAATCCATTGATATTAATGTTGATCAGTTGAACAGAGCTAACGGGAAAATATAGTGGCAAGCGGACTGGTGGTGCATCGGGCAGTGCCAGTGGATCGATTTGGTCTTTTAACTTTTCCAATGCCGCATTAAGAACATTTTGCACAAAATTGCAGTTCACTGTCAAAGCAAATGATAATTTAATTAGACAAACTTACTTGACTAATACACACAAACCAGTGGTCCAAGAAAGGAAAGCCAAAAGAAAAGCACACAATTTCATAATTTGCAGTTTTAATTTCAAATAAATAATTTATCATAAATGCATTCATATTTATAGAAATGTTGTGATGGACGTTTAATTTTGAATCAAGTCAATTCTCCTGAATTGGTTATTTTTATCATTAGATTATTCAGAAAAAGGGTTGGTTGGCAATGGATCGTTTTAATTATTGATCACTATTTTAGTGCTCACAATAAGCCTTCAATGTCAATAAGCATTTGCTCTAATTTCCTCCCATTTTGAGGTGTTTCAATTGTTGATCGAGAACTGGTCGAATGAGATTGGTGAGCAAGTGTCTGGCTTGAGTGTTGGCAATGGTCACAAAAGCATCTGCAATCACATCAATCAGTGGATCGAGTGCCTTGAGCCCGTGCACGTGGAATTTGACATGTTTGAACTCATCAATATCGAACAGGTCCACCGCTGGATGGCCATCCGCGCTAATTTTTACCGAAAACTGTACTGCGATATCGCCAATGTCGGCCTCCACCTTCAGGTTCGGATGGATCAACTTGTCCAGAGTAAGGTGCACATCGCTGGTAATCTTTACGTTCGAGTCGCCCAAGTGAAGCTTTGCACTGAAGGCGCCTTTATCGTTGCCAATTTGAGCATCGCCAATTCGTCGGATATGACTCAGCCCAGTGATGCGATTATTCTTTGTCTCGATGTGACCGTGCAAGTGAATGTTGCCAATCTTGGGCTTGATGTCCATCTTGTGCTCTTCAATGACCAAAGGGTCAAAACCCTTCTGTGATCGCATAGCTGTGATCGTTTGATCTACAAACTGGTTGGCACTGGCGTCGACTGGACGTCCAAATGTGCTAAAACAAATCGATTATTATTCTAACTAAATTATTAAACGCAAACAATACCTGAACCAACAAAACAAACAATCAAAATTAAAGAAAGAGTCTTCATAATGAATTTAAAAATATGAACAAGTAGTCATAGAACTAGTAAAGATCAATCAGTGGATTGGATAAATTTGAGAAAGCTTTATCGATGGTTATATACACTTGGAGATGTTTTCCATTGGCAATTGAACACTGTCAAATGAACAGGTCTCTCGAGAATGAAGTGATCAGACAAGATCGCTCAGATATCGCTCTCCAGTTGACTTCACTCAACTAACTGAATTGACCAATCAAAGTGTACATCACTTCACTTTGGTTTGCATTTCAATTGTAATAGAAATAATCTATGCTTGGGAGCCAAAGTTGCCCAAGTGCTAGAGTACATTAAAAATTATAGTTTCCTATTTTTCTTTTATATCAAGAACACATTTTGTACATTCAATGGACAATTATGATAGTAATAAGAATGCCTGATTATTAATGAATGTATTGTCGCATAAAATGCAAATGCAAAATTCTGCTTAAATTTGTTTTAATGTATGACTATTCATTGATGTTCTATGGATTGGAAAATAGTGTAAATATCAACAAACAAATTTAACTATAACATTTGTATTTACTTTAAGTTAAATTATCACACAAAAGTATTATGTTTGCACTTTTAATTAGCATTATTTTCTGTTTCCCTCAAACAAACCATCAAACAAGAACAGAATTTTGCCAGATTGTTGTTGGAGAGTAAGGCCCTTTACAATCAAAATGATTAATCAAAATATTTGTATAGATGTGCACGACAGCTAAAAGCACTCGTTTCCCCAATTAGCAATTAGCATCTTAGCACTTGGCCATCACGAGGCAATCTAAATCCTCTTTGCACAATCGTCCACTGATAATCAATCATTCAATCTCGATTGTAGTCAATTGATTTATTTCTTAATAGGTTCATAGGCAGTTTTTGATTTGTCTTCTCTTTATTGGATATGCTCAAGTGTTCTTTTAATGTTAAGTGAATCGAACTGTATTGACGAGTTAGTGCGAATTACACTGACCCTGGTGCAGTTGCACTGTATCCACTTGAACAGTTCACTTATAGTGAATTGCATTACGAGTTACATTTGGACAACTCATGATAGGCACATACTATCGATGTCTTCATCTTATTTATTGCATGTAAAATTTGTAAAAAAAAAAATAAAACAAACTTCTCATGCGGGTTGTCGTTTATAATACAATTGAGAGACTAAAGTGAGAGACTAAAGTGAGAGACTAAGCACTAGACGACATTACACAACATCGAGTGTTGCACAGGTACAGCTTACCGTACCATAGCGTATAAAGTGAGAGACTAAAATGAGAGACTAAATGAAGAGTGAATGAGAGACTAAATTGAGAGACTAAAATGAGAGACTAAATTGAGTGATCAGTTATAATATATCAATGTATATAATAACTGTTATAACAGATTTGTAAGATCTGTCATATGCTTGATGCTTGATGGCGTCTGTTCACAGCGTTCGTCGACGAGCTGTTTGGACAATTTAGGTTCCATCAACTTGAGCGTTTGCGTTGTCAATCATCAGCAGCTTGTGAATTTCGGAGACTGATTCTTCAAATATGGTGTAGGCTTGTTGTCTATCCACTAAGTCACTGAGGCATCTGGCTTGTAATCCAGCTAGAGCGAATGCATCTTTAATATAGTGGGAGTATCGGTCGCATTCCAGGAGGACGTGTTCCACCGTTTGACTTGGATGATTGTCACAAACGCAGGCATCACTTGCTCGTAACCCAAACCGCTTCAGATATGCTCGAAAGCATCCGTGTCCCGAGAAGAATTGCGTCTGGACGAAGGTCGTAGAAACGTAGGTGGGGATCCAAGATGCTACCGCAAAGAATTTCTTCATCACAGGGCTTCCATCTTGTCTGTATCGTTCATTTGTAGAGGCGGTTGCCCAGGCATTTGCGACTCTTTTGACATATTTTTTGTTGTATTTAAGATATGCAAAGTTTGGCCTTCTCTTTCTACAATTTCCGATTGCGTCCCGCATTACACTATTGAAGGTAGAGTCCCCATCGGCAGGTCTACGAAAAGCCAGATCACAATCTAAGGCCATCTGTGCAGACATAAGTTCTCCCTCGAGCTCAGTAATGTTGTTTTTGCAGTGTTCAATGAATCTAGACGAGTTGAGTTCATCAGTAATGATCGACACTTTCCTGGGTGGTCCCAGCGCGCTAAGGTCATCTGCAGCAATCCGTTTTAATGCCTTAGTTATTGCGAATTGTGTGCCTTGACATCTGTCGATGTAGTGTTGAAAGGTGAAGTCATTATAGTGAAAGAGCTGTCTATGACTGTACATTCGATAGGACACGCCAAGTCTGAATGAGGAATCAACTTTTCGCATGCGTGCTGAGACGAATAATTCAAAGTTGCGAGAATTTGGGTTGTTAAGTGCTGGTTGTTGCCGAGACACATAAGTAAAGTCGTCTTCAGGTAGGTTGTCGTTGTCATCGACCATGTCTGCAGGTAATATTTGATTGATGTTCGGAGCTGTGGAATGGTTGTGAGTTTCCGTTGCTGTTCCAGGTTGACTTGTATTGTGTCCGATTCTAACAATATCCGTTCTGTTGTGAATTGAGATAATTTCCTGCGAAGACTTATAGATGATCTTTTCCGGTTTCGGACGTTTTGTTGGTGGTTCATCGGGGAGAAAATACACAGATAGTGGGTTGGTTCCCGAAGGAGTTTGTGTTTGAGCCTCATAAATGTATTTTCGTTTTTTCATGAAGATTTCTATTGGCTCAATACGCGAGAGTGTCTCAACAGAAACGTGAGAGATAGTTCTGTACCCGCAAACGACCCGTCTGACAAATCGGAGTTGAAAGCTATGCAATTTCGCAATGGAAAGTGGGCTTAGTTTGTGCGAGTAAATTTCGGAGCCATTAGTCAAGCTTGCGCGCACTACTTGTTCGAAGAGAATAGCCCTTCTGTTGGCATCCATGCCATATGCGTTGGGGAATAGCCTGATGAAGGCGTTGCTCAATGGAATTAAGCGACTGATATTGCTCTTTACATGTTCGTCAAATCGAAGGTTTCTGTCTAGCACAATTCCTAGTAGTCGAGTAGATTCAACAATCGGTATATTAGATGTGCCGAACTGAAGACTGTCACCAGTTCCTAGATCCGTTGAAAAGAATGGGATAATGCAACTCTTTTCCGTGTTGATTTGTATTCCCATGTTGGCACATTCGTCATAAACGATTTTGAATGTTTTGAGAATTTCGTTGACAAGAATCTCTGTTGTAGGTGACCAGACAAGGATTGAAGTGTCATCTGCAAATGCGGACACTAATCTGCAATGAGTGTCATTACTTTCTAAAAGCTTCAACAAGG
The DNA here is from genome assembly GCA_023373905.1 of Rhizoglyphus robini. Classification (NCBI taxonomy): domain Eukaryota; kingdom Metazoa; phylum Arthropoda; class Arachnida; order Sarcoptiformes; family Acaridae; genus Rhizoglyphus; species Rhizoglyphus robini. Next base: position 1,032,480 of record JAKIJQ010000001.1, on the reverse strand, counting down.
GGTCTAGGCTGAGGTCCCATAGAAAAGGAGATAGAACCGAGCCTTGAGGGCATCCCCTGGTTTGTGGTTTTCGAACGGTGACATCTCCAAAGGTGCATTCCACTGTACGATTCGAAATGTAACTCTGTATCAATTCGATTAAGTCAAGTGGAAAGTTATTTTCGTGCATTGTTTTGAGAATAGTATGCCACCAACAGTAATCAAAGGCAGATTTGATGTCGAATGATATAAGGGCAACCGAGTAACCCTCTTCATGTTTCAAATTGGCGCGTTCCACTATTCTTGAGGATGTCTTCATCTGAGGGCAAAGAAGCCAGCTGCTTTGAATATCTTTTTATCTTACTTTGTCATGACAAATAAGATGTACAAAATGGTGCATTGTATATTTTTACTTCGGTCATTTAGATTAGACAACTTTGGATTAGCAAACCATCGATGTGAACCTTCATATAAAAAGAAAAGCAATTTGCAAAGGAAAGTAGAAATCATGCGTTAATAAACCTTCTGTTTCGAGTGCTCGTGCACGTGCAATGAAAGTAAATGTCAGCTTGATGTGTAAAATAATATTTTAATTTGTTGATCAAAATAAATTGAATTGACTTGTAAAACAGTAAAGAAATATAAAGAACTAGAATGAATTATCAAATTTCGGTTGGGATGAAGATGATCGAGTGGGCAGAGAACGAGTTGATTAGGGATTTTTAGTAAATCCTTGCTTTATAATTTACATTGCACCTGTCAGAAGCCATTGGCATGCTTCCCATTTGTATTTTATCTTGTTTGTAATTCTGTTTGTTTTTGTTGAAACTGCTTGACGAACTTGTCCTCATCCTCGGTAGTGAAGAATGTAACTCCATAGATGTTGTCGTTCGAGCGTAGTAGTAAAGTGCACCGAGCCTTGCTAGAGGAGGCCGAATTGCCGTCGTCGGTCGCAACCTTTTCAATCGACTCATTTGAGCCTGTGGAACCAGTTGTGGAAATGACCGAGTCTCGTCTTCGGTCAAATTGAATTTGATTCAGTCTGTCGTAATCGATCACAATGTATTGGTTTCTGCATTAAGAACACTCACAATTAATACACAATTGTTACACAAGTATTGGTACACTTACTTTTTAGGTTTATGTTCTGTGAGAATCAACATGTCGGTAAGTAGAATCAAAGTGGACTTGACTTTGCTCATCGAAGACGATGAGTATGACTTAAAAACGCCAGAACTGCCTTTGCTGGCGGGAATTGCTACCGCTCCACCCCCTTGCTTGAGAAAATACATCTTAACCAGTGTCTTTGACAGAATCTCACGATTTGGGGCTACTAAGTCATCAATTGTGACACCGCCAGTCAGTTGTTTTTTGAACTGAATCAAATCAAACAATTTTCGTTCGTCGTCCAATGCTTTGTTGCATTTGCCAGCGAATTTGCTTGCGTCCTGCAAACATTTCTCGATTGAAGAACGATCTATCTGCTTAGATACAGGCGAGTTGGCAGATTTGCTCAGAATTTTGTCAGTAACACCTAGAATGTTCTGCACAAGAAGTGGGTAACGAGTCACTCTCTGGGGAGAAATTAGCAAGTTTTAATAAAACAATCTATTAAAATTAAATTCAAACCTGCATTGGCACAATAATCAACGATCTAAGTTTGACCAGGTCAGGCACAGTCTCACAATTGGTCTCGTCATTGAGCAATCGATTTCTCTCCTGGTGCCCTTTGATGTAATCGATATAAGGCTCAAGTGAGCCATTCGTGAGATATTTCGATAAAATTGGAAATATTTTGCCCATGAAAATATCGGATTGAAACGAGGACTCAAATTCATAGTACAACTCATGGTTAACTGCGAAAAGCTGACGAATGTTACCAAACAAAAGGTTGCGATCGTACTTGGATATGGCTTGGTCCAATTCGGGATGTGACTCAGAAAACGAGTTCAAATGTTCTAGTTGCTGTTTTGATAAAGTGTTAATTAAATACCAATTAGAAGTAAATCGCAATAATTTAATCAATTGCAGAATAAAATTTTAATTCATTGAAAGAATTAACATTGCTTATCAAATAAGGATTTCCTGAATATGGCAAAGTGCAATGTCAATAAACTAATGAGACAAAACTAAAACTAAATTTTATTAATTCCAGGATATCAGAGAGATTGCTAAATTACTAGAAACAAGAGCGAAACACTATTGAACACTAAACTGAATCAGCTTTTACAAAAAGTGCAACTTACCGAAAGATATGACTTTTCGGTGAGAATAATCTCAAAGATAGACTCGAACAACTTCAACTCGACCTGGTCCATTGCCTGAATCTTGCTTTGGTACCTTGAATTTTGGACATATGTCTTCCAGGGGAAACTGCTCTGGAACTGTACATTGTCATTGGTACCTCCCTTTGATAGGTTTCTTTCCAAGTAATCGTTCAGTTGACTGTTTCGCTTGTAAATTGCCTTTCGCCTAGCCGAGTCCCGCTTCGACCAGATATGTCCTTTGCCATCGAAAGAGTGGTCGGCACCATCGCTCTCCGCCTCATCACCGGCACGGAGTGGCTTGCGGAATTTTTGAATAAAATTTACCAGGAATGAACTGACTAGAGCTAATAAAGCGATCACAAAGATAATGTAGTTTAGCATGGCGAGGGTGAGTGAAAAGGGTGATGAGTTGGCCTTCGACCACTGAAGGCTTACGAGTGGCTCAAAGTGCCGAGATCGCTCAAATAGTGAGATTGATGGCCTTTTGTCAAATGGATTTATTGTTGTGGACGACGTCGCCAAGGCCTTTTACTATTATTGCTGACGACGACGTTGGCACCTCAAGACGATCACTTGCAACTGGAGGCCTCTGCTTGAGGTTACTTTGTTATTACTCTTGGTTACGCCATTTTATCACTGTCACACACAAACACACACAAACACTTGCAAATACACTAGAGCACATTTGGATTTAGCAAATACAATTAGAGTGCACAACAATAATAAGCCATAAGGTACTGGCGCCAGGCGTGCAGGTGGTGAGTTTAGAGGTATATCTAAAATCAATTAATTCACAGGTATTTGGTTGTTTGTGGGGCGATGATAGCGCCAGTTGGTTGATTGTGATGATTGGTCGGTCTGTTGTGCAGAAGGTGAAACTGAGCGCAATCACTTTGTAATGATGAGACCTCACCGATTGACTCGAATGGATGCAAAGGAAGCCCGAAGCCAACGAACACATCTCATAGTGATCGTTGGCTGAGTTGATTTAACGAGTATTACTTATAAGTTAGCATAAACACACATAGTGTTTCACACACTAACCATTGGTAACCGTCGTCGGTCCGTCAGTGATCTGAGGTGGATGAGGCAGCCAGCGATCAAAAGTTGATAGCCTTGAAGCAGTGGAGAGGAGTAGAGCCGGCAGAGTGAGTGAGACACTGCTAACACAAACGGCACTGTCGAACATGAGGCGTGCATGTGTTATCATCAATTGGCATCGGATGTGTTTATGTTGAACACAAAATAAAGCACAAAAAACAAATTGGTGAATGAACAAAAGAAACTCAACACCTAAACATTGCCTATCCATTTGAGGACATTGGTTGATTTGTTGAAATGAATGAGTGAATCGAGCCGCACATAAGACAAGACTTGTTTTGATGTGTGCTGTTGGCTGTCTGACTGTCTGCGGATATAAACTGTCGTGCTCGACACTGCCGAACACCAATGAACAAGTGAGTGGTGAGCAGTGATGAGCTCGATTAGTTGCTTTAGATTGGCAATGATAGTGAAACCAGTTCAGTCGGACGTGAAAATAGATTCGACACTCCTCGGGATGAGTTACCGAACCAGTGCCAAGTGAACAACTGATTCGCGGTTAATCTCAGAGGCAAAACACACAACACTTAACACTCTCACTATTAACAGTGTTAACTAACACTCTCAAATTGATGCACTCCGCAATTCTTGTCTTCCCATGATGAGCTAGCAAATCCACACACCCTGGGGGCTCGTGCTACTTGTTCTGCTGGTGAACCATTTGCTATTCAAATATAAGAGACCCGTCGAGCCAGAGCGAGCCTGTTTGCCAACTCATATTCGCCTAAATAGACAACCAGACAAATATATAAGAAACCAGTTTTGATTTATGATTCATAAAGTCGTTTTATAATTTATTCGCATATTCTATAAAAGGTATGATACGATTCAATGGCCTATGGCAAAGTGTAATAAAACATATACTTCAATCGACTCGTAATGGTTTGCTGTACAGCGGTCTCGTAGAATAAATTAAATTTATTTAGTATATAGAAAATAAATCACAACAAATAATCTTTTACCTCATCACAAGGCAAAATGTCAAGCTATATTAAAATAGTCCAATTCGGAGCTATTTGTCGACCTCGAATCTCCATCACTGTAGTAAAGCAAATTGGTCGAAATGATACTTCGACGACTTTCCTGAATTTGTTCCCTTGTTTGACCGGAACTGACCGGCATCGACTGTCGTCGCAATGGTTCACGCAGAAGACGTTCCACAAATTCTTGCTTGAGTTTCTTGAATTGTGTGTAAAATTTATCCTCATCTTCCCTGGATAAATATTAGTATTCAATATTAGTAATATAAAATATTTAACTCAAATCTTACCCCGAGACAAAGTGACCCACGTAGATATTAGTTGAGCTGTCTTTGTTAAATCTAAGGACACTTGCACCAGTAAAGTTCGGTGTTTGCGGTGTTGTCGGGGTATTTGGGATGAAGTTACTAATCGAAATGTTGTCAAAGTCTGCGTTGTGGTCAGCAAAACCATTCGAGAAGGGTGACAGAACAGTGGCATCCGTGGGCCGAAACTCGATTTGGTCCAACTTTTCAAAGTCAATCACAATATATTGATTTCTACAAAATTGCCAATCAATATATCCACAAATTGAAATTGCAATCAAACTTACTTTTTGGGTTTAAACTCAGTGAGAATCAATAGATCTGTCAGCAAAATCAAGGTTGCTTTCAACTTCATATACGAACTATTATGATTTGGTTTGTTAGAACTGTGCGCACCGTTGGGCTTGATGTAGATCTTCCTCTGCATCTTGACCACTGATTTGAGGACAATCTCTCGGTTGGCAGTGACAAGATCGGTGATTGCCTTGCCTGAAAGTTGTTGCTTAAACAGAATCAGATCGTGCAGCTTGCGTTCGTCTTCCATTGATTTATTACACTTGACTGCAAATTGACTAGAATCGGTGAAACTTTGCTCAATGCTCAATCGATCAATATCGGTTAGTGGAAATTTAACTAAGACTTTGTCCACTTGGTCTAGAATATTCTTCAGCAAAAGCGGATATCGAGTAATTCTCTGCACACACACACAAATAAGAATACAATTACAATTATTTAGACAGATAAATATTACCTGCATGGGCACAATGAGAAGTGAGTTTAGCTTGGCCACTTCCGGCATGGTCTGCAGTAAGCTTTGCTTTTCTGCAATCAATCGGTTCCTTTCATCTTGTCCCTTTATATAGTCAATGTACGGTTCCATTCGTCCACTGGTGAAATACCTTGACAAAATAGGAAATATGCTTCCCATAAAAATATCCGTTTGAAAGGCCGATTCAAACTCGGAGTACAAAGCTTGATTGGCAGCGAAAAGTTGTTCAATGTTTCCAAACAAATGAGTTCTGTCGTAGAGGGACATCACAGCTTTGATTTGAGGATTGGACTCGGTGAAGTTGCACAATTTCTCGATTTGCTGATATTAATAAATTATAAATATTGTCAATTCATAAATAGCTCAAATAATCAAACACTTACTGAAAGATAAGACTTTTCGGTGAGAATAATCTCAAACATCGACTCGTAAAGGCGAACTAGTTCCCTGGGCAAGCCAAGAATCCTGTTGCAATGTCTCGAACTTTGAATGAACGTCCTCCAGGGGTATTCACTTTGAAACTTCATCATTCCTCCTTCGTTGGCAAGTTTAACGATATTCTTGTGTAAATATTCATTGAGTGACACATTTCGTCGATAAATTCCCTTACGACGCCATCGTTTGTTCGTGGTGAAAGCTTGTCCTCCATTTACAATCGAATCACGATGAAGAAGGCTGTTTGGCGCCAAAATTGGTGACTGAGGTACACTTGAGTTGAATTGATCGTCGTCGTGATCGATTGAGGTAGTTTTGCTATTCGGAGAATAAATCGAGTGACGTTCGCAAAATTGGTGTAATCGATTTTTCAACAAATTAAATGCTTGTGATGAGAGTTGTAGGTGATATTGATGATTCGATGAGAGGTTTTCGTATTGACTAGAATGGTTGGCCGATGAAAGCGGGTTTAGATTTTCGTCCATAGCAGGTGAGATTTGCACATTAATTTGACGATTTCTTTGAGAATCACTCTTCTTCGGACGTTTCACTCTACGACTACTAGAGCCACTTCGAATGCTTCGACTTAATTTGCGCCTTTGATTATTGCTTGTCACTTTCCTAGACTGCTGAAAAGTGCCATCAAAAGAATTACTTGAATCAACTCGAATCCAAAGGTTAATGATTGGTGATGGCAAAATGGTTTCTTTTGAGAGGACCAAATTAAGTGACTTTTTCCTCGTGCTAGCGTTGATTGATTCTGGATTGTGTAAAAACGATGATGTTGATGAATAAAAGGATGACTCGACAGTCTGACTGTGCACATTGCGATACAATGATTCGTTATTACATGTTTGCACTTGAATGTCATTTCGAAACACATATTGATTATCATCGTGTAATGTTTCGACATTTACGACGGACTTTTTCTTCCTTTTCAGTTTATTCTTATCTAACCGATCTATCACATTATTGAACAAATCATCAATGGTTAAGTCTTCTAAAGGTTGAGTAGTTTGTGAAAGTTCATGTTGTTGTTCAACAACATCAAAGTTCGTTTCATTATTATGGTCATTCTCGTGATCATGATTATCCAAATTGTCTACGCTTCTAGAGAATCGAATTTTCCGATTATCATCTAAAAGAGCAAATCATCACTAATTAATCATTTATTTAATTAAATTACAGCTATTAATATCTATTACCTGTGGAAAAATTCTCGTCTGGAAGTGTTTGAGATTTATGAAAACGATTTATTCGCGATTGTTGCCCACGACCTATTGACAAGTTTAGATTACAAGGCCGATGAGACAATAAGTATGAGAACAAACCTTTAAAAACATTTTGAGATTTTGACTCAAAGAATTTTACATTCTCCAAAACAGTCTTGCTAGGGATAATATATAAATCATTCTTGTAGACCGATGTCGAAAGTCGTCGCGACATTGAAGTTGGAATCATTGAAGTGTAGTCATGAAGGTCATCGTTGGATTTGTGTCGCTGAAGAGAAGAAGAGGTAGAGAAAGTGTCACTCATTTCCGAGAATGAGTTCACTTCGATTGGAGAATAGGCAATGTTGACTGAGAGAGGACGGTCTAGGTGTGGAACGGATTGAGTGCTCAACTCGAACAATTGACGGACTCGATCGAAACTGCTCTTCCGTCGGAAACTACCTTTTCGCTTCTTCTCTTCAACACCAAATTGCCGGTCTTTTTCTTTTACTATTTCTTCTTCTGAGTCGGACGCGGATGATGATGATGATGATGTATTCGACCTTGTTGGGTGCAGTGGTGAATCATCTGGCTGTGGTAGATCATCTACCTGTTGGGTGGTGGGTGCACTCAGTGCTTCACAGCTCGAGTCAACTCGGTTGTCACCGTCACTTGTCGCGCCATAATGATCGGCGTCAGGTGTGTGGGTGGTCACGCCAGTGTCCGAGACATCGTATCCTACTTCTTCTTCTTCTTGTTCTTCTCCGGCGCAAATGTCTTCTTGTACTGCTACCTCGTTGGTAAAGGGCCCATTAGCACCATCGTCTACCAAAGCAATGTTATCAACATCGTCGAGCATTTGTTCAGTTTCTCTTGTCGGCCGTTCCATGTTGACTTAGCCTTATTAAGAACGCCTAGCAAACCAAGCCAACCGATATTATATGACCAACCGTTTATGACAGGCTCGTTAGGCACAGTATACAAGTCTTGAAAGTGCAAAATGTTTGTCGTACAACACTCACCACTTGATTGAGCTAGTTAGGCAGTGTGTTAGTTATTAGTAGTAATGAGGAACATCAACAAAGCCATGCTCTGCATCCTTTCAACGCATCAGTTGAGCCACTCCGTGTGCAGTGAGAGTGAGAAATCCTGGAGACAAAACATATTCAATTGTTGTTACTCGTGTAGCAATTAGTGGCCATGATGGCAAGCGGATTCATTGTTGATCAACGGGGCAGAGGTAACACTTGTGACGCGCCGAGTCGTGCAGTGAATTAACACATTAATAATGCATTTGCATAATTCATTGCCCATCGGTGCACTATTACACTATGAAAATGCACAGGCTTACTTTTGTTAGTCGCACATATAGCAGTAAATGTGTCAACTCATACTGAAGGGGGTTTGCCAGGCGAAGAGGATTATTGAAAATCGCTTTTATTGGCTACAAATAGTGTGTCATACATTTTGGCTACTAGCATATAAGACATATTCCTTTATGGGTCATTTAAATATTTTGAATGCAATTGACAAACAACTCTTATTACTTTGAGCCGGCAAACCATTAATATTGCAGGATTTGACACAATGGACATTGTAAATTACCAGGAATTGTCACTAAAGCCCTTCCATCAAAATCATAAATTATAGATCCTTTTAGTTTGAAATTATATATTTCTAAAAGCTACCGAATATAAAGATTTAAATTATGTTTGGCAACAATAAGATGGGAAGATACTGATAGTAAACGTTAAAACGGTTAATTAACACACTAAAGACATTACACCAAAGTCCAATTGGTCTTAATAAATCCTGTCGCTAAAGTGAAAGCAAGTCTTGCTGTCGAGGCAATTAAGCATACCTAATTGTCCTATATCATATAATTGACCTTTATTATTAAGCCTGTCAATAATCGTCGAACCGATGGCTTTGCTTATTAGTTTGTAAGACATACCTTGTTTTAGTTTTGGTGAGTGCTCAATTCTGAGTATAGCCAAAACAGTGTTCTTTGAAGGGAAATAAATTCCAATCGCCAATCAGTTGCGATAAAACTCACTTCATAGAAACCAAATATTGACAATGATTCGGGTTGTGTTAGATTGCCCAATTCGGGTTTACATGTGTCATAAAAGATGTATTTCTAGGTGCGCACCGCAGAAAGCGTTTTCACGGGCAAACTGGAGTACAGTTTGCTTTGGTAAAGTTTATACACTTGAGTGATGCATTGAGATTGTTGTACACTATGCACACACACACACAACATACAGTTTCGCAAGTCGTTTTGAGATGCTCAAGATGGGGGATGCGTAACCTGACTGAGCAATGGCGCCTCTTGTGTGTCGTTTGACTTTGATTTGTGCACACAAAAGCATCATTGGTTATTGGTAGTCTTAGTTGCAATCAAGCATAAACCTACCGACCACAAACAAGAACAGTCATAAAAGTGGTAAATGGCACAAGACATTAATTAATATCGAGCCAAATAACTGAACTCGATCACAACAAGTGGAGTAGTATCACTTGTGGCAACTATCAAGCACAACAAGCTGTCCATAGACACCAAACACATGTCTAGACAACCAAGATGATGTCAATGGGGATGGCGATGGTGAGTAAGATTGGAGCAACAAGAGAGCTCAAATCACCTGCCGACCAAGACAATAGGCAGAAAGCACCAGAGCTTTTAGAAGAGCACAAAAGAAGGTCTATCGACCTATCGGCGATTGTCACGCTCACAGATTAGTCTTCCACAACAGTGTCTTAATCAAAAACAGATTTATACTTTTACTTTTTACAGTAATTATGGCTAAGTGGGTTAGCTTAAGCGTTGCCATGCCACGGTAAAGAGAAGAGCTCTCTCCTCAAACACAATTGACATTCTTGACATAACTGGTTGTGATCATGATGCCCGTCGTAATGATAAGTGTAAGGTAAAAAAGCATTCACTTGTGGTTCGATCAATTGAGAATACTTTAAAGGTAGAAGGTTGACAGGATTGTCACCTTGACTTACGGTTAAGTTTAACTAACTAACTATATATTTAGTATATTTAGGCTAGTGTGACATCACTGATCCTCGTGTGTGCCTCAATACAAAATTATAAAAGGACTTTTGCGATAATTAGTGACATTTCGGAAAGTCCTTAATTCGATATCCAAAAATTTGGATTATCAATAAGTTTCCATTTAGGGATTTGCAACCTGATTGATTTATTGCCTCCTTGGTATCTTAGGTTCTTCATTGATGGACTCGTTAAATACTATAAATAGATTCGCGAAAGTTCGTTGTTGAGCATTATAATTGAAAACAACTTTTAGTACAATCTACGTTTAATATATTAAAAATAAGTTGACGATATTGGTAACACAGCTCGGGCAGAATTTTTCATTAAAAAGTAGCTTTGAAAATAAATTTCAAATTAAATTATTTGCCACAGTATCGCCATCTATGATTGTCGATTGTTAATTTTCACTTGCCTGTTTTGGATGTTACTTACAAGTTAGTTACTAATCTTGATGACTTTGCAGTGGCCAACCAGGCAATTGGAACATTTATAAAGTATAAGTTAGAATCCATACCCTATGAATTATAATAATATTAATAAAAAAGTGGTCAACAAAGGCTTAATTTAAGCCTTAAACATCATAAATATTGACAATCGATATTCGAGTGAAAACGAAAATTACTTGCCTTTTTGGTAGAAAAGTTGCTTATCTTACTTGAATATAAAATAATTCTCAAGAATAAATGAATGAAAGATTAACATTAGTATTCGTAATTGTAAATGTTTCCGCTCTTGTGATAGCGTCGCTATCGATAGTCATTTTGATTCTCAATCTTGATAGTCGACCTAGCTGCTCTGCAGGCTGCCTCGAGCACTAGCCATTATTCACTATAGTGCTTGTTAGCTGAATGCACTGCGCAGTACACACTCATAGTATGAGTCTCATACAGTCTGTGTTAGCACTTACGAGGTGGGTGTGCGTGTGGATGCCCGAGCCAAGGCGTCTTTTGTATGTTAGTTCATTGTTAATTTGTTTCCCTATTGAATAGGGCCTATTCATCTCCGGTCTGACTCTATGTAACGTTGTCATTCTGAGAAAGCGTTCCAACATTATCGGTAAATTACAACATCCATCCAAAAATTGAATTAACTCATTTATTACTATTCAATTATTTTTTTAGCTCCAAAATGACTTCTCTCAAAAGTATCGACGACTCGTTTATTCTCGCTCCTTCTCAATCTGGCGTTAATGTTCCGCTTTCAAATTTGGAAACTGAAGACATTTCTAACTCGAATACTTTTCACACTTGTACTCTAACTTTGCAACGCAATTCTTCAGAAAATGAAAATTCTCAAGACGTTCCTTCTGCAATTTCTCAACATGGGCATGTACCTTTTGTGAAGAATTTATTTATCAGCAAGCCTTGGCTTTTCCCGTTGATCTACATTTGCATTGTGCCGCTGTTTTGGATTACACTGTGAGTTGATGCAAATAGTTGTTTTAATTGAGCTATAATTTTTGTCTAAACAGGTTTATTATTGGATTGTTTCGAGGATTCAAAAATCCGTTCTGGGCTTGGAAGCTCGCACACGGCGATAATGGAAAGGCTATTTTTAGTGGTTGCTTTGCAATTTGGTCTGACATTTGTGGTTTTTTAAGTAAATGTGTTTCGATTAATGTTTGTCAAGTATATACTAATATATTATTTTCAAATAGTTATTATTACTTCTTACCTTCGTTTCTGTCAACTGAACCACTACATCAAGACTTCATTTTGTCGTGTCAATCAACAAATCTCTCAACCTGCCAATGCTTGTGCTTACCTCAACAAAATTCTACTTAAGTTGGTCAAAATGCGAAAGTATAATGAAGTATCACTTTACTTTGGTTACATTGCTGGTGTTGCTTTTATTATGGCTGGTAATTTTTGCTTTACCCAAAGCCACCTTTATGATTCGCTGTATCTGATTTATTTGTTCTTTTTCTTGTTCAATGTTTGTCTTCAGGTATGTTTTATTTTATTTGAAAACATTTTTACTTTTGTGATTTGATTTTTAGGTTGATGTGATTCAGTATTTAGAAAAGAAATTTCAAACCGAAAAGAAGCCACACTGGATTTTTTGTTTCGCCCTTGTGCTTTGCAGTCTTTTTTCGTTCTATATTGTATTTTTTATTAACTCATTCGTTAACGATAAGTTGTTTACTAACTTCTCCAGCCTACTTTGGCTTCAGTTAGCATCAGGTACTGCAATTTGGGCAATATTCATCGGCACCTACAAGCGTATGAAGGGTGCCTTTCTTCTTTGGAGCCAAATCTCATTCTAGACGACATTTTATCCTTATTTCCAACACATTTAATTATATAAACATATACTATAACCTATAGTCGACTATATATCGACATTTATTTAGTCTTACTATCATTTGACGATTGATCAAGTGTAATCCACATCAATACATTGTTACATATTATACAACCATTTTTCTGTCAATAAAATGATTCACGAATAATTTTGGTATGCCATTGTTAATTTACTTTTGAATTAAGTCAAGTTAACATTCATTCATTTACTGTCATTGTGCAATTGTAATTTACAAGAAAAGTCACAAATATTTGTGTGTATCAATTTTAACATTTATATAACATAAATATAAAATACTAGTACTTCGTATGTTGTGTTGATTATTAGGAAACCAAACAACAAAAAAGCGATAATGAACGATAAATAAAATTAATCGGTAATATTATTGGGCATGATTAAATAAATTATTTGTCATTATTTGCCATTGAGGGTAATCCAAGGAATTTGACCATTTGGCCATACAGTTCATAATCAAAGTCAGAATTGAGCAAGCCAAGGTACTGCTCAAGGTTGAGTTCAATTTTGCAGGCTGGGTAGTAGAAGTTTTGTAAAAAGTCCACCCAGTTTATCCAGCTTTCTTTTATGTGGAGCATTAGTTTGGCGCGTTTCTTGAGTTCCTCCGTAGACTCCTTCAAATTCACTAGAACTTGCATTAACTCGTCATCGTCTGGTTGTTTAGCGTTTTCTCTATAATAAAGATTGGTCAATTTGTGCAACTTCTTTATACACAACACAAAATCAGCAAACCACTGTTTTAGTTGCCGTAGATTTCGAGGCTTCACTTGGAGTAGTTGATTTGATTCAAAAAAAGTTAATTCTAAGGACATCTTAATTTGATCGCTTTAAAGACATCGGTTCAAATTGAGTGGCAAGTATCGTTATTTGCGCCTTATGGTCTTACGGCATTACGTAATCACAGCATCGAAGCAGATTTATATTCTGAGCTGAAATTTGTGAGTCAAAATGTTAGAATGATATAACAGAGTAATGTTCAAATAAGACGTACTTAACAACAAATCAAAATTTTCATTTTTTACTAATTAGTATTTAGTGGTAATATGTGAATTTTAATAGATCTATCGATAGAAGATACATAAAATTACATTACATATACAAAGTAGTTAATAATCATATCAATAATAAATACTAATGGCAATATTGTTCAATTCGGCCATAATTTGGGTAAAATCTTGTCTTGGTCGCTGTTAAAGTTGAGCCCATTCTTTTTTCTTGTCTGCAATTATAATAAATCTAACGCCCAATATCGTTTGATAAATATTTCGATTAAAAATGGTAGCCACTCGCACTTGAATCGTACTTTTTCTTGCTGACTGTTTTCGGATTAGTTTAGCTTAGAGCCACTTTTACGAGCAATATTAGAATTCAGAGTTTTTTCTTTGTTTGATTTCAGATGAGTAGTATTGTAATGGGAAACAACAGAGATTCTAGTAGTGGCCCTGAAAGAACAGAGTTCTTTGCCACATTTGAAAATTCCTTCATAGTGATTCAGAAATACGTGAGTGTACAGAGACCATATATTTTTAAAATGGTTTTCGCATTTGAAACACTGCCATTCAGTCACATTGAGGTGGTCACAAACATGATCACAAAATTTGGGCCTGTAATTAATATGTAAAGTAAATATAGAGTTAAATTGCTTGTGGTTTATTACCAAGAACTAAAAGATTGTTTGCATTTTCTTAAAAAACATTGATACGGAAAAACTTTGTGCTCAGAAATTATGTGATGGTCGAGTTGTTCTTTTGTTTCAGTAACTGATGAACACAAATCAATTGGACAGTTCAGTCCAATTGTTATGAATTGTTCTTTCTTCGAGTCACTATCTTCATTATATCTCTTCTTACTCAAAGCCTTTTTCGAAAAAACTGAATTCTGTTCGTTGTTGGTTCGCTTAACACCAAGAGAATTTGTACGCTGTATTTTGTAGAATCTAGGAATAAAGTTGCATGGTTGTTTTTTACTAATATCAGCGACGATATTCTTGCCGTTGTATTCGTTAAAGTTATTTTCAGCATCTACAACTAGGCCAGATAGAGTTGAGGATACAGTTCGTTCAGGTTTGTCCAACTTCTCAGCACCTGGTGATAAATACAATTGAAAGAAATAGTCATTTTAAATGACATTTATTACCTTTTGTCCAATGAATCGCAGGATTGTGCATATGAACATACTGATTTACTTGTTTATTCGTAGAATTTGGGAAAAGTGATATTGAGTAAAGTTGAGAAGCGTTGTTAGATACAATTATTTGATCTAATTGTACTGGTTGGAATGAGGGTGGCGATTTTCCTTTGTTCATTTTTTAGTTGACACAATAATCGTGCATACAAGACCTCGTAGATCAACAGTAAATCAATAGTTCGAGTGAATCCACGAATTTGACGAAACAAAAATTATTAATCATTGGTGGCTGTACAAATGAGTCATTTCGCGTAGTCAGTCAAACGAATAGAATTTTTAATGTCGTTACTGTTATTACTCGATTCTCTCGTTGTATTGTCCGCTTGGTGGCTCTGTAGCTAGTAAAGCTTTCGTAGCAACTCTGCAGAATGGTGCTTTTTCCTGTTTCGTGCTGTTTCGATACTGCTCAATTGGCCAATGATGGTTTGTTTGAATTGTGTTTTCAGTATTGTTTGTCAACTTTCTTGATAACCGATGAAATGGACAAGCAAACAAATTAGAAGTTCACCGCCAGTCTTCACCCTCTTGTGCACAAGTTATGGTGCATCAAGTGCAAACCAAGAACACAAGTATGCTGTTGCAACTACTTCAAACAGAATTAGCTGTCGACAGATGGAAAAAATAAATCCAACATTTATCGTGATGACCGTAAAAACGCAAACGACTGTAGTTGGCATAATTATTTGTAGCGGCCTTTTTTGGTGGAAATCATCACTTGCAATATTGCGCCACATATGTTGTGAGTACACTGTGTACACTGTACTCGCTGTAAGATCGAACGTTAAGATCGGCGTTAAGATCGGATTCCAAGTTTGAAGTTTTGAGGTAAGATTAGCTAATTTAATATATGGATATGTTACGAATAATAATAATATATGAATGAACTACTCGTATATGGGTAGTTTGAAAGAATCTTATTTATTTTGTTATTTTAATTTTAGCGATAATTAATTAAATAACACCCCATTTCAATCTTTGGCAAACGACATTTGTTCATGAGCTGATCAGTGATCAGTATCGGTTCGCTAGAAGAAACAATTGATAGAGGCAGCCATTGGAAAATTGATTGATCAATTACTTCTAGGTTTACAAAGCAACATGTCAATTTTTTAATATAAATGTGATTGAACAGTCCAGAATCGATGGCCAAGATTAGAAAGCAAGTGGCCTTTCCTGTCCTGGTGATTGCGAGACGTGCAAATGACACAGGCAGCTTATGTCTACTTCAAACATTTTTCATTCTATAGATATATTATTAATATATTCAGAACAAGACTCTTTTTATTAGTACCCGAATTTTAAATTTTAAAAATTTATTACTTTTGCAAATTGAATTTATTTGAATATTTATCGTCACATTAAATGCCACACTCAAATGCAACAAAATAGCACACGCATATGATATCAGTAGTATCATCAATGAAGTGCCACTCAATAATGTGCAATATTTTCAATTGGACAAATTATCAATTCACAATCAGTCAGTGACATGGCACTCACAATCAGCACACAACATTGCGTCACATTTTATCACCATTTAGTTAGTATATTTGTAGTGTGCTTTTGCTTTTGCTCATGTTGTACTTTATTCCATCCAGCTGTACAAGTCATCTCAATGGAGGCAATACCTGGACCAAGAAAATCGCTAAAAATATTGATTCAATCAATGGATGGTGCAGGCCACGTGAATGCCTCCATAGGTTTGGGTCAGACATTGCTCAAACGTGGCCACCAAGTTATCTTCGTGATGAACGAAGCATTGGCAGGACAATTCAGTAAACACGGATTTGGCGAAATTGGATTGTGCAAAACGTCAATGCCAAAGGAAGCACAATGTCACAATCCTGTCAAAATGATGGCCGAAATGATTTTGAAGAGTGGTCGACTGTCAAACATGTCTTCTCTGGAAAAGTTCAAAAGGGCTCTGGTGGGCAAGAACATTCTCGACACGGTGTGTAATACTCTGATTGACTTTGATCCTCAAATTGAGCAAGCCATTGCCCGGGAACGCCCTGATGTTATTATTTTGGCCCAATTCCTAGTGCCACCAGCCATTGCTAGGGCAAACATTCCCTGGGTATACAACTTTCCACTCAATCCAATTGGCCTCTATACGTCACCTAAATTGGCTCCATTCTTTTCTGGTAAGTGTCACTTTTCTGCATTTCTGCAAAACATACCCAATACAGTTAATTACCCTGTCCAGGATATGCCACCTTAAGTGACCCATCCACTTGTCAAGAGTTTCATCTATTGCAACAAAACGACTATTTGTCACTTTCTCGGCAGTACCAAAACAAGCTCAACATTGCATGTCACTACGAACCAACAAACGAACTAGTGAATTCACACAAGAGTTATTTTCTCAAGTCCAAGTATCTCAACATCTATGCATATCCAGCAGAATTGGACTATAACGACGTGGCACCGTTGCCTGATAATTCTGCGCGAATAGATGCTTACTGCCCTGAAAGAATCACAGAAGAACGATTTAAACTTCCAAACAACTTTTTGGTCATGCCTGGTGAGAAGTTAATCTATTTGTCACTTGGCTCGATGGGCTCAATTGATGTAAACTTGATGAAACGATTGGTGGCAATTTTGTCAACCACTTCACACAAATACATTGTCTCTAAGGGACCACTAGCTGACGAATATGAACTGCCAGACAACTGTTGGGGACAGGAATATTTGCCCCAAACCCAAATTTTGCCTATGGTAGACTTGGTTATTACTCACGGAGGCAATAATACTGTCACTGAAACCTTCGCTTTCGGCAAGCCAATGATTGTGATGCCACTCTTTTCCGACCAGTACGACAATGCTCAACGCATCCAAGAGAAAGGATTCGGCATCAGGATTGAGCCTTATGACTTTGATGACAATAAATTGACCGAGGCAATTGACAGACTGCTCAACGACACTGAATTACACCACCGATTGAACACAGCAGCCAAACGAATTGAGACTGACAAGAGCAAGGAGAAAGCTTGTCAAGCAATTGAACAAGTCGTAGAGAAATTTAAAATCGAACAACTAAAATAAATGTTATATGCTAAGATTATATTTACAGATTAAATTAATTATGTCATTGTGAAATATTAAATGTCAATGAATTGTGCTAAATTATGAATGGCCCAGAAGATGCTGAATTCGTCGTCTGGCCTCGTTGAATGCCACGTGGAATTGGGCATGATTTGCGCCGATTCTTCTCCAGTTGAATAGATTCACATTGACGGCATCATCCACCTTGAGATAGTCTACCTCGTTTTGATCACCTCGAGCTTCTCTGTTCACTCTTGCACGAGGAAAGATGATTTGTAGAATGTCGTCACGAATAGCAAAGTCTAGGACAAACAAGTGTTGCACCGTGCCTAACTGGGGCAACTGCGCCAATTTTGGTCTGGACAAAGTGTCCAGAGGGCTGATCGAATACGGACGAGAATTGCTTCGTATCGAGAGGTGGCTCAACTGTTTCAACTTGGCCACTTCATTCAGGTCTCGGAGGCTGTTGAACACAATGTCCAGCCAAGTTATTGAGCGAAAGTGCTTGCACAGGAAAGAGAGAAATAGCTTTGGCATCATTGGCAACTTGACTCGACTTAATCGGTCGGCAATGAAAGGTTTCTCTTTGAGAAGCTTACGAAAATTTCTCCTTACAAATGGACCACTGTGCGTATGGGCAGAGAAGAAGCCAAAGCCAAAATGTTGCAAACGGTCTGGACTGAGTTGGGAAAACAATTGGTAGAGACAGGTTCGATTGAGGCCAAAATAATAATCGTGGTAGCCAAAGTTGAATGTTTTCAATTGGGACAGAACGGTCGCATTCCAGGACACACCTCCAATTAGGAAAAGGGACAGATGCTCCAGTGAATTGATGCCATTCACTGCTTGCAGCACTTTTGACCAATCGAACCCGATTTTAATCATCACTATATGCAGAGTGGTAAGCTTGTAGCGCCAATTACTACATAACTTGATAACTTCTGTCTCGGTCAACTTGCAGTCGAACACGGTGAGTTTGGTTATGTTCGGGAATGTGCTGCACAGCTTGTCCACCACGAAGTTGCAATTCACCAGTGGATACTTTCCCACTAACGATCTTCTCAGACAACCCTGTTCGAGGTCGACCCATTGTCGGTACAAACTTTCCTCAACCCCGATGATAAAATCGGCTTGCTCAGGATTGAGCTCAAAGAATCGCAGCAAATCCATCTTTTCTCTAACATTCTCGTTGATGTTTGGGTTGGTGTAATCGTAGTTGCAGTACGAGTACAGTCGAAGTGACCTTTTGCGAGCATAAATCAGTGGCTGAAGTTGGTGCCATCGGCGGCACACTCTACCCACGCGAATTAGGTCGATCAGAGGTAAATTGTCAAAGATGATGAGCAGGATGTCAGGCAGGCAGAAGATAATGTGGCTTGGGTCCATTGGCTCGATTTGCTCGCACACTTGAACATTCGTGACCGACCTCAAAGGGTACCGATTTGACTTGAATAGTTTGCATGAAGATGTTTGCTTTGTGGCAATTTTCTTGTATCCACTTGCCATGACAGTCGAAGAATGGCTTTACAGTAGCATTTGTGCGCCAATATATCAGGCCTCAGTCACAATTTCGAGTAGAAATTTCTAATTTCGAAGAATAAATCGACAGGTGATAGAATGCTTATCTTAAATTCGATCAATGTTCTATAACTGGTCTGTGGCTGTAACTGACTCATCAACTATTAATTAAACTTAGACCTTTCTAATCTACAATAGAATATCGATTGTTGCAATCAACCAATGGAGCGATTTGGTGTGCAAGTGAAAAAAAAACACTGAAGGAAGTTGGTTTTGTTGATTTATTGATAATAGATAAATTAGCAAATGTAAATTATTACAATGTAGACTGAGATTGAGGGGACAAATATTACAGATGGAATGGCATTAGAGTAGACAAGACATGTAGTGACAGCTGAATTGGAAGTGGACTATCGAGTGGTTGTAGGTGTATAATGCTTGGGTTGTATAAGGACTACTGGTGGATGGAAACTAGAATTAGGCTGACCGGTATGAGGTTCGTGTGCGACCGAGTTTATTTCGGTAGGCAGCTGCAGCACCGTTCGCGGATTTGGGCTTGCCTACAAACGAGGATGGAGTTGAGGCAAAGAATGGAACGCCACCAGTGGCAAGGGAGACTGGTTCCTCTTCGAACAGATCTACGTCGATCTCACCGTTGTCCAATTCGTCTTCTAACAATGCGGCATTGGCCACTGGTCGGGCAGATGGAACTGCTCGGCGCTTCTGACCTGGACGTTGCACAGATGGCACCGTAGAGGCGGAAAAAAAGTTAGCATTAGAAGCACCTGATGAGAGACCAGAGTAACCAGCAGATGGGCGGCTAGACCCATACCCGGATCGAGTGGATGAAGATGGGCCAGAAGATTGGGCACCTGTGCTGAGGCCTTGTTTCTTCATTGCATCTGCACCCATGGTAAAAGTCATCATTTTATAAGCCACACCGTTGCCCACACGATCTACCTGGATAGCGCCAGCAGATTGACTATCATCGGTAAATTGAGTGCCGTAGCCACCTCGGTTTTGGCTCGTGAGCTTTTGGCTTTTCGGTTTGCCGTTTCCATTATTTCCGCCATAGCCGTTTCCATTGTTGTTTCCATTGGAGTAACCGCTTCCGCTGGTGGCACCAGAAGATTGACTATCATCGCTAAATTGAGCGCCGTATCCACCTCGGTTTTGGCTTGTGAGCGTTTGGCTTTTCGGTTTGCCGTTTCCATTACTTCCGCCATAGTTGTTTCCATTGTTGTTTCCATTGGCGTAACCGTTACCGTTGATTGCACCAGAAGATTGACTATCATCGGTAAATTGAGTGCCGTATCCACCTCGGTTTTGGCTTGTGAGCGCTTGGCTTTTCGGTTTGCCGTTTCCATTACTTCCGCCATAGCCGTTTCCATTGTTGTTTCCATTGGAGTAACCGCTTCCGCTGGTGGCACCAGAAGATTGACTATCATCGGTAAATTGAGTGCCGTATCCACCTCGGTTTTGGCTTGTGAGCGCTTGGCTTTTCGGTTTGCCGTTTCCATTACTGCCTCCATATCCATTTCCATTGCCAAATCCACTGCTACTTCCATATCTATTGCCATTGGCCTTTGGAGCCTTTGGAGCAATACCGTTGCCAGTTGAGAGTCCGGTTTCGCTTGAGTAAGAAGTAGAAGCTGGTCCGTAGTTGAAAGACATGCTCATTACAGCTTGGCCATTACCGACACCGTTCAACTTTGGCTTAGACTTAGGCAAGGCAGAGGTTGGTTTTAAGTTCTGACCAAGACCAAAGCCAAGACCATTAGATGGTGCCTGTGTGCTGAAAGCGAAAGCACCAGATGAGGGACCTGGGCCATAGGAACCAGCAGTAGAAGGACGAGAAGAAAAGCCTGCACCGGAGCCGGCAGATAATCCAGAGGCACGAGCACTACCATAGCCGCCACCACCAGATGATCGTTGAGCACCAGAAGACAAAGCTTGGCCGTTAGATGCTTCTTGGCCACCAGTGCCAGCAGCAAGATCAGCATCACCGGCGGTAGATCGTTGTGAGCCAGCAGTCTCTTTAGCCACGATAGTGGAAATTTCCTCCTGCACCGGTTGAACCTCCTGTGTGACCTTTCGGAAAGGAGTGATCACTTCGCGCACTTCTTGGTAGATTGGTCGAGTAACGGTGTGCTTCAACACGTGTGGCTCATCCTCAGACTCGGTCTCGGAGAAACTTCCTTGTGAAGGCTCGTGTTCGTTCTCGATGTTCAACTTGGTAGAGGCGGATTTGAAACGGAACTGAAGTTCGTTTTGGTTGGGTTGCACTTCAATGGTGATTGGCTCCACTGGGGCAGACTCCG
Organism: Rhizoglyphus robini; assembly: GCA_023373905.1. Lineage (NCBI taxonomy): Eukaryota > Metazoa > Arthropoda > Arachnida > Sarcoptiformes > Acaridae > Rhizoglyphus > Rhizoglyphus robini. Next base: position 1,010,979 of record JAKIJQ010000001.1, on the reverse strand, counting down.
AAGGCACGTCACGGAATTCGACTCGGTGGGTGCTTTGAATGGCGGCGTTCACGGTGACTGGGCCTTGAGCATTGGAACCACCCAAAGCAGCACCGGAAGAACGAAGGCCCTGAGAAGCATATGATGGCACTGAGCCACCAAAAGATCGTGTAGCACCAGAACTGGAGGCAGAAGCAGCACCAATGCGTTTTTTGCCGTTTGATCGAGCAGCGCCGTATTGGTTATTGGCAATATTCTGAAGTTGGACACCACCGGTGGCTATTCCATTGGCAGCATTATCCTCTCCAAACAGTTCCGATTCATCAACTGGAGCAGAATTGTCTTGGGATGAGCCAAAGATTTGTGGCACACTGCCACCATAAACTGCCGCATTCTGTCTTCGTTTGCCTAGAGTCTGAGCAGCACCGCCTTGCACTCCAAACTGAGTGGATGGGCCGTAGGAACGAGGAGCAGACAAACCTCCATTGGAAGATTTTGGTTTGGACACACCATAGGAGCGAGGGGCGCCGAATGCACTTGGTCGACTGGGGCTCACCTCGGCACCACCTTCAAATTCATCAACAGAGCTTTCCTCAAGCGGGAATTCTTCGCCCAATTCATCTCCAACTCGGGGTCGAGCAGTGACACCACCAGCTGGCCGAGTTCGAGCACTTAATGGAGAGGAAAGCTCAGGGGCATATCGAACACCAGAATTGAAACCTTGTGGGGCAGCAGATTGTGGTCGGAATGTGCCATAACCAGCGCGGACTGGAGCAGGCCCAGAAGTCAAGGGTTGTGCAGGTTGTTCCACATTCTCTAACTCTTCATCGAGTGGCTCAATTTCCTCGATGGTTGAGGATGGATTGTCGTAGATGCCTCCATAACTGCCGCCATAGCCGCCTGTGCCACTTGGCTTATTCTTTTGTGAGACCGCTGAACCAGCAAGTGGAGAAGTGGCAGCGCCGTTCAAACCTGAAGAACCATAACCAGCGAATGATGAGGAACGAGGTGCACTGCGGCCGTATTGGCATGACACAGAAGTGGCCAGCAAAAACAGTGCCACAGGCACGAACAACTTGGATGCCATCTTGAGTCTGTGCCGCACAAAAACAATCCATTAATTAAGTGAATTTACATAAGCATTTAATTGATAAAACTAAAATAACTAACTATTGACTAATTGAATTTGCTAACTGTCCAATAATGTCTAGATAAGCTGAATAAGATGATAAAAAGTGTAAACTTGCTAATAATATTCATGCGCATTAAAGAATAAAAATATTATGGCTAATTGATATTATTATGCAAATAATTACCGAAATGAGATGGAACCAAAATGAAAAGAAGCCAAAAGGAAAACACCAACAACACGACACAAGACACAATCACGAGATGATCTTGATCTTGACGGGTGAGAATTGACTGGAAGTAATGTATCGAAGTGGCGATATAAACACTGATCGATTAGTACTCGGTTGAACGAGTGTTCATGCGATGGCGCCGAGTAATGATCTGTTCGTTCGTGTCTTGGCACGTTGCTTTATATATAAGTGGGTCAGTCGGGGTTGTTCTCGTATGGCCAGTGGCCACCACAAACACCGCCACCACTAGCGATGATCACCTATGGATGGATGGATCGGTGGCATCACATCCCAACACATCCCCCTTACCTTGTCTCAGGGTCGCCATTGCGCATTTGCTCCTCCTTATCGAAGGTGCACATCTCTCTAGGTTCGGCACTTAATTACACAGTACCAATCACTCACTCAGTTTGGTTTGGTCAGTAATTAACAGTGAAACACACTCAATGTTGTACTGTGAATCGAATTGTGCGTTTCACAATTTTCAAGATCACTAACAAACACTGACCAACGAACGAACCATATGTGTGCTCAGGTCGAAACAGGAAAAGTTTGCTCGATTGATTGATTAATTGCTAATTGTGATTATTAAAAGTGGACTATACATACAAATTGGTCGGAGGTGAGAATTACACCAAAGTGAAGGACCACAGAATAATTAGATCGGACAGAATAGCAAAGTCCTTGGTGAAAAGGCAAATCGCGCAATAGAATCTACACGAGGCAATGTCGGTGATGTTCATGGCTTCGCATTAATCAACAAGATGAGCTCGTGCACCTTTGTGAACGCGATGTAATTAGCCAACTCGGAATCCAAACATAATGTAATGCAAAGTGCAACAGCAAACAAACAAACGTTCATAAAGCACTCGCGTGTTTGAAGAACTGCTCGAGAATCGATTGAGCAACCCGAAACAATGCCTTATTCCCAAACATAAATAAAGCACACGTATGAGCATGCATGGATGCTCAGTGTTGCATTCATTTGTATAGTCACTATATACTATAGTGCAAATATCCCGATGTAATTAATCAATGTTTTGCCCTTAAAATCATTTCTCAAAGTCGATCAAATGTCACAAACAAATCTAAAATAATTTTATTTCGATTTATCATTTCACTAACGAAATGTTCTCCAATGAAGACTGCTATTTCAATAAATCACACATTACATAGCATAACAAAAGCATCAATTCAAGTTTTTCATAATTCCACTAAACCTTATCTCATCTTGTCAGCAGCACAGAAGAATAATTCAATAGATCGATCGTATTGATTATGTTATTAAATGGCGATTTCATGTGTAAAACGCAATAGATCGTGTAAACAATCGAAGGTCGCCAATTAGTGGAGTAATTAATCGAACCCGGTAATAATAAACAGATAGTAAAACAAACATGTGTTCAATAGGTGTAATTAATAATGCGAGTATTGAAATGAATCGTCGGCCAGCGCGTCAATCAGAACAGGACATGGTTTGTTCGTGTTTGTCGCCGTGTATCTGTCCGAAATGAGTTTTATCGATCTCTGTAAGGTCGAGTGAATCATTCGATTGGTCGGCTCGTGGCCACTGGTCTTGTGATGAGCCAAGTGAGTCAGCCTTTCGACTAGTTAATACTAGTGGCTCACTACCTCCACTGGCATCATTATGCTCATAATTGTATTTAATTATAGATCTAGAGTAATGACAACACGAGTGAGTATACAACAATGCGGGCAGTTTTGTAATGGCACTATTGTATGCTAATGCTGTAATGCACACACATTACAAACTGATCGAATATAATCTATTTGTTGATTCAAACATGTGTCAATTCATGTAAATTAAATCACCAAATCAAGATTAGAACAAAACTCGAATAATCACACCAAATAGCTAAAAACCAAAAAATTCTTGCACGATTTCAATCAACCAACATATGTTTCAATGAAAGCACCTTGAACTTGTCCTCGAAACCTAGATTATAGTTTATTACTATTGCCATTGGTATTATATTTCTCATCGCAAATTTCCTATATCCCTAAAATGAAAACAATTTATTATATAATTGAAAAGGAAAAAAATGAAAAATACCAAACCTAAATTGCTGTATAGTGTGACAGCTTTGGTACATTTTGAGTACGAATCGCACAATAAGACAACTAAACAAATAAAACATGAATATAATAATGAACAAAGCACTTTATGAAAAAGCAACCAAGCCAATAAAACAAATTAATATTTCGACAGCGATTTAATAATTAATGCTAATAAGAAAATATGATCTCGAGTTTGTTCAAATCGTAATTTCACAATTAAAATTTTAAGTGTCAATTTAAATTTGCCATTGTCCGTCGAGTTTAATTATGCTAATGTCGTCCATTATCGAGATGATCATCGTAAAATGTTCATTACCGTGCAATGTATAGCACTGAATGTATCCCTGAAAGTATATACAGTGTACGAAAGACAAGTGTGAAAGTGAACCGAAATGGCACATTCGATTAGCGATTTGTCTCTGCATGTCTGACTTATCGATCATTAAACTGTGTGATTGACTTACTAGAAAGCATCCAAAACAATATAAAGAGAAATCGTGATGTGATCAATCAAAGGTGCAAGAGCAATTAAGTGCGAATTTAGCAAGTGCGAAAGAGCAAAAATATATTCGAGTGGCAGTGATACGGGCATTGAGTGGGATCATATAAGATGACCGGCCAGATTGGAAATGCTCCACTCAGACCATTCCATCTGGACACTAATGATAATTACCAGGCTCACTCACCGGCTCAGTTGGCCACAGTAGCAAATCACGTCTCACCGTGTAATCACTCAATTCAAATAGTGCGATTAGCGATCAAATATGTTGATTGACCATTAGCGCACTACAGATTCGATAGTGCGGGCTGATTAGTAACGATTTGACAATGAACCAATAAAATGGAGCCATTCATAAAATGACTATCACTGTACACATCGTTTACAATGTAAACTTTACATCTGCCAAAGGATCGACATTGATTGAAAATGACGAAATGCTACAATGAAACATAAGGAAAACTAGACCCGATCCTATAGTTATAACAATAGTAATACCATTAGTGAGACAGAACAAACGGTGCAGCACATTCTTATCAACGGTCCCAGAATTGGACATATGAAGAAAGAAGAGAAGTGACTCCCGCAACTTAAAAGTTTGAACGATATGCTAGCACCTGTTATAGATATAAGTTGAAACTTTCAACTTGAAAGTCAACGTTAATTTCGAATTCGATACTGAGCAGACAAGGGTCGCCAGGGTGCGTGCTGTAGTATTGTCTGAGGAACATTGTCACTAAAGTTACCTGACACGACTAGCCTGGCAACAACATTCGACCATGAGGAGCATGTTGAGTCCCAAACATTAGTGCTATATCTCAAATTGACAGTGTCCATTCGTCTGTGAATGATTGACCTATTAATAATTACGAAACATAGTTTCTTATGTCACTTTTTCTGTTATTTATGCACAGTTTTTCGTTGTTTCATTCAAGAGCAATGAATTTTGTAGAAGTACTGAAACTAATAAAATATTTATAATAATAATAAATACATTTAATCATTAAATTTTAATGCACTTCGTTTAAATTGTTCTGTAAATTAAAAGTCGATTAATAAATATAGTCAAGCATTGATTAATTCATCAATAATCAGCGAAACACACTCAAAAATCACTCGAAACCGAACTAACGGTGCACTGTTGCACATCTCGCCAAAGTACATCACTTGGAGTTACTTCAAGTAGCGTCAATCTGTTTACCTCAACTCAACTACTGTGCAGATCTGGAGAAAGGGCACACTGATCAGTGATCATGTTTTGATAATTGATAATAAATAATTCATCAATTCAAGTGCATCATCACGGCACACGGTTCCGTATGTCCGTGTTGTGCACAAAAATAAAACAAATACGACAAAATAACTGCAACACGTCGATTGTGAATTCAAGTTCAAACCAATTAAGGGCAATTTGCGATATCGGCAAATCAATCGCGCCATCCAATGCTATATAACATACTCGTATGTGTGTGTCTTCACAACACAATGTAATGTCATGCCTTTGGGTGAGCAATTAAAATTGGTGTTGAAAATTTTAAAATATATATGAAATAAATACCTTGATTGGGTTGTGATTTACGCCACACACGACGATCGAGCAAGATCAAAACGATTAATTTGCAGTTAGAATGATGAGAGAAGAAGCAATCGGTAATTACATAGTACCGCTTCAGTGTTAATGATTGGCTTGTTTTCACTGATACGAGGATGTACAACTTTGGAGAAAGTACCTACTCGAATTGAAGGACAACTTAGTCTGTGGTAATTAATTTGTTTAAATCGGTTTCGATCAAAACAACAATTCACAACCAAAAGCACAAAAATACACTTTTCTGTGTAATTTTCCAAAATATTGCGAATTAGTTGAAGCTAAATGTTTACTGTCAATTAAAATTAATACTAAAATATATCGAAATGATAGGTCTTTAAGGAAGTCAGTTTAGTAAAAACTTTTTCGCTAAACTTGTCAGTGAAACTTTCTGTGAAAGTGACAAGTGATATCAATTAGCTTCTAATTGGCGTAATAATAAGTAATGCGCATCACTGATTAGTAATCACAAAATTGGAAACTGACAGATGTCAATGATGGCGATGACAAGCAAACGTGCACCGCTAATGGTGGACAGCTTCTGACAGAAAACATTGTCTTGCAATATTGAGCAATTGCTAAGTCTTAAGTCGAGCAGAAGGGATCATCAAAGTGCGATGCCTGCAGGGGCATGCCAAACAAACAGACATCGTGATCAACATAGTGGCATTTGCTTTTGTGTTTAATGTTCACATTGTTCACTCACTAATTAACTCAATAAGTCAAATAGACAGATTTGATTTAATTAATTGACATCGCCACCAAAGATGAATGGTCTGAGAATGGATAGTAGTTGGTTGATGAAGATTGATACGACTCATAGATTGATTCAATCGCGATACTGAGGAAAGTATATGTCATGTTAACATGGTAACATTGATGCAAAAGTTATCTATCGAAAGATTATGATCGTAATTTGTTCTCGTTCTTAATTTCCGTCTTTCAATCTGCAAAAACCAATAAAAATTTATCAAAATGGTATTATATAAATATGGCTTATATTATGCCATGAATCATTGCCCATGATCAATATTAGCAATAAAAAATAAATTCTGGCAATGAACATTTTAACAGGGAAAATGTTGAGAGTTACCTGGACTTTCTTTCTCAAATAATAATAATAAAAAACAATGAAAATGTAATTGACTCTGCATAATCAATGGTACTTTAACTAGTTGTCTTAAATCGAATTAAGAATTGAAACAAGTGTCATTTTGGAGCAATGAATTGGTCAAGGCAAACAAACATTAGCTAATGGCCTTTGGCTATAAAAGCTACTCACAAATAGAATTCATAATAGAACATTACGAATTGTATACAATGGTCGTGTCTATCTTGTATGAGTCAGCTGTTTGTATTTATTTTGTTTGTGTTCACTTTAATAAGTTCCATTTAAATTAAATCCAAGTTCATTGTATAATTGTAATTTGCCACATTGCGTCATCATCATCAACACCGAAGCCATCGATAATTTGACAGCTTACCAAAGTGAACACTTGTGATGCTTGTGTGTCAACACGTTCGACAATGCTTGACCCATCGTTTGGTGTTTGCAAAAAACCCAATCCGAGCAGTGACTGGTGGCTATCGTGAGGAAAAGATCGACGTCACCCAGAATGTGAAGATAAAGGAGTTGATTTCTGGATTGAAGAACGATGAACGTCAAATGCTGTACCACCAATTGCGCAACGTTTTGCTAGAGGAGGAGTGGCAGAGGGAACGAGGAACAGAGAAGAAACCACCAAGCAATGTATTATTGGCCTGGCTGTGGAAAGGGTCACAGCAATTGAAGACGTACATCGAGAAGCCGACTCGGTCCCAGCTGACCAATCTGTTCATGTACCATTCGTTACCATACGTAGCATTCGGCTTTATGGACAACTGTATCATGATTATGGCCGGGGATTATATCGAAGCAACCATTGGCGCCAGTCTGGGCCTGTCCACTTTGGGATCTGCTGCACTTGGCAATGCGATGGCTGATGCGGTGTCGATCGCGATGGCCTACCAGGTAGAACGATTTTTCACCCGGATCGTGCAAGGCCCGTCCTCGCTCACTTTGAGCCAATTTGAGTTGAGACGCACTCGAATGACCATTCAGCTGGCTCGAATCATTGGTATTGCCTGTGGCTGCCTACTTGGAATGTTGCCCTTGTACTTCATGTCCAAATGATGATCCTGCTGCGATATCACTTTATAATAAATTAATGCATTTTGTCTAATATTATTGTAATATTATTGCCCGCTGTGGGGTTCTATTTATTGTATGCAAATTAAACAATATTTTGTCAGTGCATGCTATCTTTAAGTAATCCTTCAGCAAGCGCGTCAGGAATAAACCCGTCTGCCATTAGCTTATGACCAGGCACCACAGAATATGCCTCAAAATTTGTCACTCCTTCTTGTCGGAGAACCAATTCGTCGATGAAAAAATTACCTGTCACTGATTTTGCGTCTTTAGACAGAATAGCATAGGCAGAATCAGCCATAATATCTGGTTTGCGACAGACTTTAGAGGTTTCGTCCATGCCACCAAACGAAGCCATGGCTGCTGTTAATATGAGCGTTCGTGGCCATAAAGCGTTCACACCAATGCCAAGTTCTTTGAATTCTTGAGCCATTCCGAGAACACACATCGACATTCCATACTTGGCCATTGTGTAAGCAACAGTACGACCAAACCATTTAGGATCCATCAATAGTGGAGGACTCAGATTGAGAATATGCGGATTGGACGACTTTTTGAGATGAGGCAAAGCGTATTTCGATGCCATAAATGTGCCTCGAGTGTTGATCTGATGCATCAAGTCAAATCTTTTCATGTCTGTTGTCTCAGTGTCTAAATCAGAAATGATTAGTTCACATAAACTATTTAAAATTGCTTGCCTGTGAGACTGATGGCACTGGCATTGTTGATCAACACATCGATACCACCGAATCTTTGCACTGCCTTCTCGAAAGCAGTCTTAACTGCTGTCTCGTCTCTTAGATCACACTGAACAGGTAAACATTTGCCTCCTGCTTTCTCGACTTAATCAAATTAACCAACATTAGAATGACAGAGAGAATCAATGAAGGGTCAACATACTTTCTTCGGCAGCAGTAAAAATGGTGCCTTCCAGTTTGGGATGCTTTTCAGCAGTTTTAGCGGCAATCACCAAGTTTGCTCCATCTCTGGCAATTTTAAGTGCAATTTCTTTACCAATTCCCCGACTGCCTCCGGACACAAAGACAGTCTTGCCGAGAAAGGCTCTAGTTGTGAAAGAATAAATCGGTAAATAGTTAAGATTTTAAAAAAACCTAATAAATACCCGGTGTTGGCAATAGTCATTTCAATACAAAAGGTCTTTTCAGGTACATGAGACACTAATACCGAGCACGCATGAGACAAGAAAGTGATCCTCCATGTGTTTACAAACAAATGCACTCCGATTTGCAGTGAGAGAAGTGATGCGCTATGCTTCTACCTCGACTTTGACTCGAGAAGTGGTCGAGACATTAGTTAAGTTCGACGTCTGTTGAAGAGCGTTGTAGTACGATGAGTGAGTAATATTCACTGACAAGTGAGTATACAATACCATGTATATAACATGCTATTATAATGCAATATACACTGTAGTAATGGTAAAGACGCCTTTACATTTACAGTCGTCGACACATGCATTTAACGAAAGTTAACGCAAAAGATTTGATTTGAGCAGTTAGATTCCGAAATGAATTGATTTTGATTAATTATATTATTATAGATGCAAATACGGTGTCATTAAATTTATCTCTTAAGGACATCGAGAATTTCAAAATTGATTCAATCTTAGAAAAGAAATTCTCAGGAAATAGTTGGCATAACAAAACAATGGACATTAATTGACGGTGACGCAAAACGGTCGTTGACATCTAACGAACCTTACGTTGTTTATACCACGTTACCTATCTTGTTTGTAAGAGTTTAGTGCAAATCGCCAATAGCAATTTCGATTACCCGACTATGCTTGTTCTTGTAGTAGATGGAAATTTTCCGCAATGTACTGAGTACATTGTACTCTTGAAAAGCAATCTAATCTTGACACTTTGGCTGAACTCAAAAACGATAAATTGACTCGATGTTCAAATGCATATAAATGGTAGATTTTCATTTCGTTTACTACGGACTTGTTGCCAATACTATGTAGTGTTTGTTCCACATCACCAATTTTACCATGAACACAACCAAACCTAAAAAGTCTTTAAAAATCTTCATCCAGTCAATGGATGGAGCAGGTCATACAAACTCTTGTGTCGGCCTTGGTCAGGCATTGCTCAAAAGAGGTCATAAAGTTATTTTTGTGATGAACGAAGTGATGGCTGGAAAATTCGCCAAAGAAGGATTCGGAGAAATATTGTTGAAAAAGTCCAACTCTGCACCTGTAGAGAAACAAAATGAAAATAATCCATTCAAAATGTTTGCCGAAATGATTAAAAAGGCGGGACTTATCTCGGGCTTGTCTCCATTGGAAAAGCTGAAAATACATATTTCGGGCGAGAATAACTTTCTTGAGAGTGTGTGCAATACTTTGATCGATTTTAATCCTCAAATAGAGCAAGCTATCGCCCAGGAAAGTCCAGATGTAATCATTTTGGCACAATTCTTAGTGCCTCCAGCCATTGCAAATTCAAATGTTCCGATGATTTATCAATATCCATGTAATCCGATTGGACTATATGTTTCGCCTAAAATTCCACCGTTCTTCTCAGGTACAGTCGAACAAATTTTCAATAAATAACAATTTCGGTTTAAGGGTTCTCAATCGAAAGCGATCCATCGACATGGCAAGAGTTCGCTCACATTCAACAAACGGAATATCTTCCACAATTTGTTCAATATCAAAAACGACTCAACGCGGCTTGTGGTTATGAACAAAAAGATCAAATTTTCAACCCAGAAAAAAGTTATTTTCTAAAATCCAAATACCTTAACATTTATGGTTATCCGGCAGAGCTGGATTACGATGATATTGCTCCTTCTCCAAGCAATTCCGCTCGAATGGATGCTTTCTGTCGAGAGGAGCTCACAATTCCATTTGAATTACCAAAAGAATTTTTGTCCAAGCCTGGTGATAAGTTGATTTATCTAACACTTGGTTCAATGGGCTCGATCGATGTAAACTTAATGAAACGATTAGTGTCAATCTTGTTTACAACGCCCCACAAGTATATTGTCTCAAAGGGACCGCTGGCAGAAGAATATGAATTGCCTGACAACTGTTGGGGAGAGGCATACTTGCCACAGACCAAAATTCTGCCTCTGGTAGACTTGGTAATAACTCATGGAGGAAACAATACGGTTACTGAGACATTCTGCTTTGGCAAACCGATGATCGTGATGCCACTCTTTTCTGACCAGTACGACAATGCTCAACGCATTCACGATAAAGGACTAGGCATCAGAATTGAGCCATATAACTTCGAGGATGATCAGTTGACTGAGGCAATTGACCGACTTCTCGACGACACAGAATTGCGCCACCGATTGGATTTAGCTGCCAAACGTATCGAGACTGAAATGAGCAAAGAAAAAGTCTGTCAAGCAATTGAACAAGTAGTGGAAAGGCTTCAGATGGACTAAAAGTAAAGTTTAATCGTTCAAAATTAGAATGATAATAAAGAATAATAATGAAATACAGCTATTTTGTCGATTTGATGTATTTGGCTGGGTCACGAGTGTCTACAATATTTAGACGGAGTTGTTCAATTTGAGTTTGTGGAAGATTAAAATGACGAGTGCGAACATGTCGAAACACATTCGATCGAACGGTAGAAGCATAAGAACATTTAGGCCACAAGCAATGGTATGGTTTTCCGGCAATGTGAATGCTAGCATGCCGATCCAAATGAGTTTGGTAACGAAATTTCTTGTCACAAATATTACACTTCAATAGTCCGTTGTCTAAAACCTTTTCTTTATCAATTTGGAATTGGGATGAGCAGTCAGGGCAGAACCATTCAGTCAGCTTAGATTCAAAATTGATGCCGACACAGGCAAAGTGAAACCACTTTCCATTTTGACAATCTTTGTTGTCACAACAAATCATCTTGCCACGCGATGCTTCTTTACAAATGCAGTACTTTTCTTCTCGATTTAATTCCACTTGTAGCTTTGTGACAGCTGCAGGTTTTGTACCAGACTCTCCGCGTATGCTATGCGTATCTGACTCACTATTGTCAGTGCTCTTGCTTAAAGAAGAATGAACAAAAGATTCAGCCTCATTTCGTAGCTCTTCATCGATAAACACCAAGTTTTCTTTCTTTGGTTCGACGGAAACTGATTTAGTACTTCGAGGTGATTCATGGGCATAATGCAAATTTCCATCAGAATCAGAATCAGAATCATCTCCAAAATAACTATCATTCGAGTTCTGCTTAATTAATTCATCATTAGACAAACGTGTAATAGTTGAGTCTGTATCCAAATTAGAATCATCATCACTTGATAAAAAGACATTTGTGGCTTCTGTGTGATTAAAAAATTCAAAAGGCTTGGTAGAAAAAAATTCTTGTTGATTAAAGTTTGATGAATTTTCTGAAACAAACTGAAACGTTTCGGGTTGTAAGCTAAATAAATGATCAAGAGTGAAGAGAGATCGTCGTATTTTCTGGTTAAAAGGGCGAAACCCTTCCGAATTACCAAGAAACATATCCTTCAATTCAACCAACGATTTGACGGCCATCTTCAGGTGTTGGTTCTCCGTTATAGTCGAATGTAGTATTTCATTTTGTATACCAATACGCGTTTCATAGCATTCCTCTAATTTGTCCTGGTTGCTAGACATCTTGAGGGGCAAAATTATAAATCCTCTGCACAACACACGTGCAAGGTCTGCAGCAAAATGACAAGCAGCGTGTCACTTCAACAGGATATGCACCACTAACAAAAGAGAAATGGCCCGTTCAGAAATGATGTACTACCATTCACCACTAACATGATAATTTGATTCAAATAATGTACAAAATGCGTCTTTGATTCAAATACACTCGAATTAGAATTTATATTAGCTATACATGAAATGATAAAACTATAAAAGATAGTAATAACATATATGAACAATGTTCATTGAACATGTAGTGAAAGTAAACAAAAAACATAAGTTATGAATAGCACATAACAGAAAAATACTGTAAAGACATCACATATCAATCTGAACAATAAAATCCTCAGGATTCTTCTGATTTACTTTATGGTCAACAATGTACTTCGAAGGCCGAGCTGGTTGCTTGAGGTGCTTAGTTCGTATATGATTAATCACAATAGCACGCTTAGTGTTAATAAAGTCACAATGTGGCCATTGACATTGGAAGCGTTTCATTTTTGGATGCTTGTTATTTGAGGGTCCACATTTGAATGGGGACAATTGAATGGAATGTTGTTCGGTAAGAGGGTGTGTTGCTTCGTGTTTTTCTAAAATGGCTTTATAGCCGAAAGCTTTAGTGCACCCGTCGAAGGAACAGGCAAACAGTGGATGCTCTGCAAAGTGGGTCAGTACTCCAATGCGATTTCGGGCAGAAATATTACAATTCTCTTTGGTACATGTAAAATGACCCTCCTCGTGATGCAAAAGTGTGTGGAGTGCCAAATGGGAATAATCTGCCTGTTCTAACTGACATTGGGCACATTTCCACTGAACCAAGTCGGAATGAGCTACTAGCAAGTGATGGGACAGGTCATCTCTAGAGTAAATTAAAATAAAATAAATATATTATAACAAACAATAAATTACATACTCTATGGGAAATGATTGTTTACAGTCCACATGAAGACATCGATACGGTAGCACATTATGCGAAACCTTTAAATGTTGATCCAGAATTTCCTTATTTTGAACGATTAACTCGCAGTAGAAACATTTCAAGGCCACAGTTTTGAACTTGGGCAAGCAATCTACGTTCAAATTGCATTGATTGCTGCAGGATGATTGTAACGAGACATTGCCAGAAGTGGAAGTGTTCACATTAGAGCCTGGAATGAGTAGGTTATGATTAGGTTCAACTTGGCTGTGAGAAATGACATTTGTCTTCCTTGGGCAAGAGATTTTTCTTTTCTTTTGTACTTTCATATACCCTTTACGGTTTGTGGTAATCTTATTTTGATTTACCTTCTTCATGATTTGTTCATTTTGAGTCATTTCTTCCGAATGTTTGTTCGGTTTTGATGGTTCGGAAACATTTGTGTTGTTCTCTGGCATGTCTTCGTCGTCGAGGATATCAATCACAATTGGCTGATTGAAATGTGATTTTACATCAATATTAAATTCCAAATTGGGCGATGGTCCTCGAATGGGTTGAGAGATAAAATTTGTGTCGATATAAGTTTGCGTTATTTGCTCATCAATGCCAGTAACGTTAAGTTCGGCTCGAAAACGGTCAAACAGACAGTCGACATTTCGACACACATCGGAATATATAGTTTGCTTCAATTCCTTTCTGGCTTTTTCGAATCGTACAATAAATTCTGATGACACATTCATGGTTGGTTCAAGAGGAAAAGCAACAGTATAGAACGAGGACAACAAAATAAACTAGGCAACGTTGTCTAGTTGAAATAACGTTGACTGGATGTCAATTCAAATTGTGCACTTATGAGTTATAAATGCTGTACATTTTACTAGTCATTTGATTATCTAGCTGACTCCAATCGACACCAGATGTCGACTAATTAGTATTTTTTTAAATGATGAATTATCATTTTATTTACTTTATTACTTTACTTTTTTGTGATTAAAATCAACTTTATTATTTTATATTTAGTTAGTTTTATCGCGGAAAAATGATTTTGTTGAAGTAATGAAAATAATAAAACATTTGATTTAAAAATACATTTATATTGATAGGCAGACAGGATAAAAATATATATTCAATATAATGAAATGTAATTTAAAAATTTTAATTAAGGTATCTGTTAAGAATTTAATAAAATCGATTGTTCTGAAGTAGTAAAATATAAATATGATGCAAATCAATTCACATGGCATGCTTGCGAGTCCATTCTCTGGCCATATCGTTGTACTTGTCTCGATTTGCCTTGTACATTCGGGCACTGTCAGGTTCAAGCGGGTCATCTGGGTTCGGATCGCACAGTAAAGAAGAAATTGAGAGTAACACCTTGGATATAGTCAAGGCAGGCGACCATTGGTGCTTGAGAATATCCAGACAAATGCTGCCTTGACTGTTAATATTTGGATGGTATATTCGAGTGCAAAACTGAATCTTCGGTGGCTTGAACGGGTAATCAGTGGGAAAATTTATGTTCAGAAAGAACAGACCTCCTTGGTATGGACTCTCCCCAGGACCAGCAATAGTTGCTTGCCACCGATACATGTCGTCACCAATAGGACCAGCTGAACATTGCGCTGGTGGATCGCGTTTTAAGTCTTCGAGTTCTTTAGTGATTCGTTTGAGAGCCATTTTTGTGCTGCGATAAAAGATTCGATTGGCGAAGACAGCAAAACGCCTGACTTAAAACGATAAAGTAAACTGAAAAGAAACCAGCCAAATTGAATTAAACAGTCGCAAAAGACTGCATCAAATAAGCAAATGCGCATTTATTATAAGAGCCGTTTCGATTGAAGACTTCGATCTAAACTTTAGATTTGAGCTGAGCTTTCTATAGAAAACGCCTCAAATGTGGTTGAAATAGTCGGCTTTTTTAAACTTTAAAATTCAAACTTTACACAATCGATAAGTGTTCAAAACTGAACTTTAATTTTTCAATCTCAATTCATCCATTCTCATCTATAGATGTATGTACATTAGCTGATCTAGCCTATGAGTAAATTTAATTTAATTTATATGCTAGTATTTATTTATTTATTTTACTTCGCTCGTTTCAGATTTGTTTCAGATTTCAGATTTTAATCTTTATAATATAATTTTTATTAGAACACAAATATTAATTCTAAACTTAAATTTAGAGTATTATTAGCGATATCCTCGCTTTTGACAATGCAGTCGAACTTCCTCGTCGTTATAATTATAATTATTATATAGTCTATAGCAGCAGTGCGGAGACTTTTTAAGAGAAAGTCCACCCTGCTACCTTGGTAGTTCAAAAATAGTGGACCTTTTGGAGCAAAAGTGGACCACGGTCTCCGCACCCATGGTCTATAGTAATTTGATTCTGAATTATGTGGAATTTTCAATTATAAATTATAAAATTTATAATACAAATAGAACTATTTTTATGGTTATAACCCGTACATCAAACAAACCACATTGTATCGTTGTATCCGTTTTGTTCTTTATATCTCTTTCTCAGTCCCTCGACGTCATCATGGAGCTTACTTCCAAATGGAGTCTAGTCACTGGCAGTTACCGTCATAACCAGGCACAAGGATTTCTTTTGGGCTTTACTTCGAAGAAGACGATGCTTGTTGTTTTTGTATTAACTTTACTCGCTTTCAGACAAAGTTATGCTAAATATGCCAAAGTTAACCAAAACAATCACAATGAACAAGAAAAGGATGAATATGAAGACGCCAAGAAAGATGACAAGCAAAGGGACTCTCCATCGAATCAGGAAAAGCATGTTAAAGAGCATCGCAAACACAAGGCCAACGAATTCTCTAATTCAGGAACTCGGGAACGAGAAACTGAATTAAAAGCGGAAATGTCTCCACAAGTTAATAGCTCAGAAGCTACAGGGATTTCTGCCCAATCAATCAATCAGCCACAGTCAATTGAGATGCATGCAGACGTGTCGTCTGTTAAGAATTCAAACTTTCCAGACGGGCTGCAAACTATTCAAGGGAACCCGGAAAAATCCAAGAACTTTGCCAAAAATGAATCCGATGGCATGAGCACAATTAAGAAAATTATGATTGCCATTGTGGTAGTACTGGTCGGTGTAGCAATGATGTACGGTGTCCTCATCATTATAGGGCTGATTCGTCACTCGAAACAAAAGATCACTTCGAAAGAAAGTAAAGATGACAAGAGCGAAAAACACAAAGATAGCAATTATCTTATGGTTGGTACGAAAGTTGGATCGAAAGATGAGGAGAGCGTCCAGAACGATTCTTCCACTGCATTTGCTCCTCTCATTTCGCCATCAGTTATTGAGTCTGTAGAAGAAACCATAACCAAAAGCAAAAGTAAGAAAGGCAAGTCGAGAAGTAATAGCAAACAATCTACCGAAAGCGAGAACAAAACCAACAAAAGCGCGAGCCAAGGGACTGAACGGGGTAGCAAAAAGGAAAACAAACGGAAGAGGTCGAAATCAGCTAGTACACGGGAAAAGAAGTCAAAACTGAGGAATAGCTCCAAGAATCATTTCAACTCCTCAAATGGGTCTACTTAGGCAAAGAATTCAGATGTCATGTCCAAGTAATGACTACATGCTAAATGCCTTATTTACATTTTTCAATCACTTTTGTGGTTATGCATTTTGTATACTTTTTTTCATAATAAAAACCAAATGGCAAACCAATTTGTAACCTTTATTGAAACGGTCCTTTTAGACTCCCATTTGGTGCCTCAATTCGTGCACCGAACAGCATGTTGTCAATCCTGCATGCTTTTCGTTATGTTTGTTTGTATATCTAACTGGTTTACATTGGTGAAAAAGCATTCCATATGGCGAGCGCTTACAAGAGAAATTATTTTTTCCAATCATAAAGTTGCAACAATAAAGCTCGATTTAAACAAATTCAAATATTGTATAAAAGCATTTCATTAATGTTTTCTTGTTTTGCATTATAAAATATATAAAATCATGACAATTGTACTAATAGCGAACGTATTCAATGAAAAATTCCAAGTAACCCTTCACCAGTCATCATCGCTGTTTGCATAGTAATATCGATGATCATCATAGCCATAGCCAAAGTCCGAATCGGAGTCATATCCGTAGCCAAACAAGTCGTAATCATCGTCGTCATCAGAATCGGTGCTATATTCCAAATGGTATTTTGGCTTCGTCCGGAAAAAATCCTTCATCGTATTCTCAACTATAGCCTCTTCCTTGTCTCGGGTTATTTTACCAATCTCCAACAATAGTTCATTATTTCGGTAGATGCGCTTCAGATTGGTAAATCGCCGCAAAGCACGCAGCAGCATTAGGCGACGACACAATTTCTTGTTCTTCCGTTTTCGCTTGAGAGGAAATTCACAATTTTCAAAATTAATCCTTTCCACGTTAGTAAAAATGACACGAAAATAATTAAAAAGATCCCATCGAAAAATATCAAAGTTGGCCAAGTAGAGAAAACGAATCGATTCCAATTTGGTGGTTAGTTTTTTCGTGTATGTTTTCGGAGTAAGATCAGAGAAGAATCCATGAGAACGCATACTCCCGTAATTTTCATTGTATTTATTCTTGTGATTTTTCTCGCCAATGTTTGGTTCAAAATTTTCCGTGTCGGAGGGGTCGTAGTTAGAATCAACGTCCTCATAATCCATATCGTCTTCCAAAGCAATACGAAGGCTGGTTAGCTGTCTCAATTGAGCTAACAAAGGAACCATCTCCACTAGTGACAACTTGAATTCGACGTCTATGCTTAGGTGAGTGAGTGAGACGAATCGGTTACAAATAAACCGAAGCATTCCAAAGTTTAATCCAGAAAATTCAAACTGAAAACCAGCATTTGTCAATTGAGCAAAGACGTTGGGTTTTTTCTCTAAAAGTGATTTGAACTTATTTTCCCATTCACTAATATTATTGATTCCACTATCAAAAGGGTCCATTTCCAAATTTTTCAGTGTAAGATTCTTCAAATTTGGTTGAATGCAGTCAAACATTTCTATAACAGTTTTTGCATCAATGTCACAATCAACTGTGATGAACACAGATTCGAGTCGAGGCCAAACTTCACTTTGACATAAGGATTTGAAACCATTGGGCTGGTGGTCAAATTCAGGTAAAGCTAAATGTTTCAAAAATTTGAGCTTGTTCAATGCTTTCCAAAATATGTTCCAATCTGCGGCCTGCCAATCAGACGGTTCAAAATCGTCAAATACAAGAGTAATTCGCTCCAAGTTAGACCAATGCTTGAGTAAATAATATAAATGTTTTGCCCGTATTTGAACACCATATACGCTAAAACTTTTTACATTAGGGAATTTAGCGACAAGTAGCTGACATCGTTTCTTGACCAAAAATTTATTGCTAATACAAAATGCATAATTTTCGAATTTAGATGCATAAACGCTGTTCGACCAGTATAACAGACCAGACATATCGCGAAAATCATTTATAAATGACCGAGAGTAAAGAGATAAATCATTCTTGCTACGACATACAATGTCATGAATAATTTTCCACCGTTTGCAAACCAATTGCAGCTGCATAAAATCTTGAAGTGGTAAAGAATTGAAAATAGTAAACATTTCCTTGTCACTCAAGGTGTTAACCTTGGCAATATCGTTCACGGGTTCAGACATTGTGCTGGTTTAATTTTGTTCAACCAAATCTAGATATGAAAAAAAACGATTAGAATAAATAAAAATAACGCCTAAATAAATATACAAACAAATGTAAACACAAGCATCAAAGGTGGTTGAGAGTTGTTGAGGGGTCTATATCAATGTTGGGACCATTTGACTTTGTCACCTGCTGAGTAATTCTGACCAGTTTTTGCTACGTAGCAAATGACCAGATGCTCCAAATTAGTGGCGTAAATCAGAGTGTCAGAAAGAATCAGAAAAACAAACACGAGACGAGGCAAAGGTTGAGTTCAGTGCAGAGGCTCTGTTACAACAGCTGGCGGCCAGTTACTAGCACAACACAAGACTGTTTGGCAAACAGTGTTTGCCTTTTGCTCAATAGGTGTGGCCTAATTCAAAAATACCAATGGTATTATTATCCATACATAGATGACATCCTTCGAACTGTTCGTCGCAACTACCGTTTGTAGACTACAGTTTGTAAATTGTAGTTTTGATTAAATTTTGGATGCAAGCAAAATTTCACATAAAAAACAAACAAACAAACAAATATATGATATGCCACTTCAGTGTCATTCAGAATGACTCATGAGCAACACATGTCAATTACACATGTACATTATACATGCACAAAGTGATGGTAAGTTCAACTTCTTTCATTTTCTGCACGTCCTACAGAGTATAAATGTAATAAATTTCTGGTGCTCTTTCGGTCAATTTTTATTTGTTCTCTCGACTTAAGCGAATTGACATCTCCGCAAAGTTATTGCAATCGACCTTATCCTTCTTTTTATCACACTACTTCACTCTAAGAAATGTCTGCTCGCGGCAAAGGTGGCCAAGTGAAGGCGAAGGCCAAGTCTCGTTCGTCCCGAGCTGGTCTTCAATTTCCGGTGGGTCGAATCCATCGTCTGTTGCGCAAAGGCAATTTTGGTGAACGTATTGGTGCTGGTGCTCCAGTTTATTTGGCTGCTGTGCTCGAGTATTTAACTGCCGAAGTGCTCGAACTCGCTGGCAATGCTGCGCGTGACAACAAGAAAAGCCGCATCATTCCGCGACACCTTCAGTTGGCCATTCGCAACGACGAAGAACTGAATAAATTACTGTCCGGCGTGACCATCTCTCAAGGCGGTGTTCTCCCTAACATTCAACCCGTTCTGCTACCCAAGAAAGTCGATAAAACCGCGGCCTGATTTGTCTTGTTGGGCAAAGCTAATGTAATTTCTTCGAATATTCGACAACTGCTGAAATATTCAAAATGTGCATATTTTTGTTTCATTGTAAAGTCATAGACAATTGTCAATTGTGTATTAATATATAGCAAATAAGCCGAAGTAATTCTTTTTGCACAAACGTTTATCAATAAATCTATAGTCTTTGGGAAATATTCAAATTTAGTTAACAGTGTCGTGCCGCACACGGAACCACAACAGTTTTAGTTTTACATTTATTTTTTAATTAGCACCACTGCATAAATGAATTTATGTGTACATTGATGTGCACAAATCATTTGTAATATTTATAAACGAAGTGTATCTTTTCTCATGAGATCTAGGATGCACATTCGCTTGTACATTTTGATGTACATTGACAATGCAACATTGTAGAGAAACATTTGATATAACCTTATACCGCAATTATGCCATATTTGCTACAAATTTGAATTCAATTCTTTTTGTAACTTCTTTATATGACACCTGTTGTGTCACAGTGTTGTCTTTCATTGTATCGAAATAGCGACAAACATTTTTCGAACATCACAACGACACGTTGAATATGTTTGATGTTTTCCATGGTGCATGGCATTAATATGACTTGTAATTGCAAAATATTTCCTTCTAGACTCGTCAATGATGGCTATGTTATTTAATTCAACTTGTGCGTTGCTGCTCTGGTTTATGGCAGCAAGTTTAGCTCACTCCGAACCGTCGTTCGAGCCATTTTTGGCCAAATCGATCGGTTTCCTCACTCTAATCGAGCGAACGGAACCGTTTGTGTTTCTTCGTACCAAGCAAGGCATTCAAATACTGAACGACAATGGCACCTGTTTTGACAATCTAACTTCGATTTACTACAACTCCGAATCCGAAATCAAATACTTAAGTAGCAGCTATTACGATAATTTCATCTTCTTTATTGCTTCTCAAAGTTGTGTGAAAAGTCTTTTCAACAGGTATGAAAAACAGATCTTAGTTCAATATCAACGTTTTCTTTCTCTAGTGAGTGGAATACAGGCATTTATAGAGACATCAAAGGTGAATGTTCACAATCGATCCACAAAGACGATCAGCATCACTATCTTAGTCCAAGCCGTCGAATGATATATACCCTTAACAAGGCTGGTAAAGTGGTGGTCACCTCTATCAAAGATCCAAATGTAAACGCCGAACTTCAATTTACTGGCAAACAAATCACCTTCACTAACGTTACTGCTTTTCACATGACCGATTTCGAAGATCAATCTCAAGACCGTATTTTGATTGGAGATTCTACAAGAACTAAGGTGCATGTCATCTCCGTTGGTGGACACTACCAAGGTTCCTACGAACTACATAAGACCGACAAATTACATTCAATTGCAAGTAACCACGAAAAACACTATTACTTTGCGGTTCAGCGTGATAAGAACGCAGTCGTTTTACGTGTGAACATCACATCAGATCCGTTTTCCGATCCGATCGATTCACACATTGACGAAGTCTTCAATGAAATCAACCAGTTGGTGGTGTCCATTAGTATGTCCAATCACTTGATGGCGGTGCTGCTTGGTGATGAAGGCGACACTTTCAGGCTGCACATTAACGAATTGCCTGGTAAAGGTAGCAGTCAGAAAACGATGTTCCTTTGTGAAAAAGGTGGCGGATTGTATGGTATCCACTTGATCGATTCACGGGATAAATTGCTACAAAAGTACATCTGTGACGCGAAATATAAAGAGTTTCCAGAAAATCTTTGCACCAAGCCTTTCAATCGTTCAAGTATTATCTACGAAGAACAACTTCATCTTAATGCTACCGAGGTGCACGACGAGTTGTGGCTCAAATCCATTCTAACTTGCATTCTCACCTTGCTATGCATTCTAGTTTTGGGACTATTTCAAGTCATGAATAGTGCTCAAAATAGCGCTTAACCCTGAGTTCACTATAATGATTGGATTTAATGTCAACAAAAGTTCGTTGTATTTTATTTTATTGTACAAGGCGTTCACGTCTACAAAGACAAATATCATTATAATGAATTAATTAATAAATTAATAAGAGATACTTATTCATCCATTTTCCAATACTCTTCAAATTAATCAGAAAATGGACTTAACTTTTGGTATGAATTAGACCAATCGAAAATCTTTCTCAATTGTCGTAAACAATAGTAAATGGACGGAATATAAATGGATGTCAGGATGCATTCGTTATTTCGCCACACTTCATTTAGAAAAGTAAATTCAGTTTCAATCATTTTAAATAAGTTTCTTGGACACCGACAAACTTGAGGATTTAATTTGCGAAGCTGATCACATTCACAATGGAATGCACAGTTGCGAAAATATACATGTTCCAGACGAGGAAAAACTTTGGCAAAATGAACAAAATCACTCATGTACAAATCGTTGCTAAGATGAAGAGTGTGAACTTGTGGCATTATAATCAATTTTGCTTTATTCAAGCCAGAGAAATGCTCACGAAATCGTTGATTATGCACAGAAGATAAACGAACTTCAGACAATTTGGTGAGTTTTCTTAGGTGAGGCAATATCTGGCTCATAGTAAGATCGTCCGAAAGTCCAAGGTCAAGTCTGGTTAACCCAACAAAATTTTTCACAACAAAAGACAGATCTAATAGATCAAATTCAATGCAATCCATTTCTGGTTGGATGGTCAATTGTTCAAGGGAAGATGATAAAAATTTGTGTCCATTCTTCTTCAAGTGAACACCTAATTCTTTAGGTGCAATATGGTGATCTGAAGCAAGAATTAATACCAACGTCTTCATCTTGGGACCAAGAAATCGAAACAAAGTTTGAACAGAAGATTTATCATCAAAATTGCGAGTTTCGATGTATAACGATTCAAGTTGTGGTATAAGGGATAATAAACGCTGATTGAATTTTCCATTATAAGTGAAATGTTTCAGTGACTTTAAACCAATCAATGCATCGATAAAGAAATTCCAATCTTTGGATCTAAACTTGTTTATATGCCAGTAGTCAAAATATTCATATACTTCACTTGAGAGGAATGAAAAGCGCTCAAGACAAAGCCAGTGCGAAAGAAAAATATGAAGATGAGCCAAAGTAAAAGGCACTCCGTAGATTTCGAGACTGGTGACCTTGGGAAATTTCGCAATCAACCGTTTAGCCAAATCTAATAAATTAATATTATTGTCAACCTGAATACCATAACGATTTAAATATTTTTTGGTGGGCAACGAAAGATTAGGAGCAAAAGTGTTCTTTATATAATAACCACGTAGGTTCGAGCCAAGCACATCAAACTCTTGTGTATGTAGAATCAAAGTAAATCGATTTTCTTGTAGCAAAGATTTCCATCGCTTGCAAACAAGTGAAGTAGTAGTGTAGTCGTTCCATGAGTCAATTGTTCGGTTCAAAATGGTAACTATACATTGGTCGGGCAGGCAGCCAAATGTGGTTTTGCTGCTTATTGTTATGGACCTAGAAAAAAAACTAAAATTAATAAATAATTTAACAGTGCTATATTAATAATTACTTTGGACGGAGCTTGGGCATTTTTTCGTTTACATTATAAATAATGTTGATTTCTAAATAAAATAAAATGATTAAAAGTGTAATTGATTGTCGATTTAAATGTGTATGATTATTTTCATAGAAGCATACTTTTTTGTGCAAATGAAGTAGATTTACAATACTTTTCGGTACGACTAGAACTTCTAGTAGAAGTGCACGTGTTTAACGTCGTGTTACATGTGACATTACAGAAGCAAAGTGAATGAGACTCTTAATAGATGACGTACGGACGGACGGACGAGACTGCTTCAGTGAAATTATTTCAGTATGAACATTTATTTTGTTGGCATGTGATTAGTCTTATCAGATGGTCAATATGGTTACATGTGTCTTCTGTTTTATGTAGACTTTTATATTGAATTTCGTTGTACCTTATTACCTTATAACTTAAAAATAAAACAGCCAAAGAATTCAAACTAGAATCGAAATTTGTAGTTCGAAAAATATCAGCTGAGTCCTACTTTGAAAATGACTTAACTCAACAAGACAGTTCGTTCTATCGGTCTTCTCAACGTAAACCTAACGATTTTATACTTTTTGGTCGTTTTCTAAAATGTCTCGTTTTACTTGGACTTTGCTGTATATTATTGGGTTGGCTTGCCAATGCACAGCTCTTGTGGACATCGATGTAAGTTGGTTTCCAAATTGTTTTAATTTCTAACGTATATTTTATTTTAGGAATTTTGCCATCGCATGCGAACTGGAACCGAAGCAATTGCAACTATTGGAATTCTTTCTGATCGTATTTTGTTGATCACTTCGAATAATTCTGTATTTACCTTGCCGACCAAATCACTAAACTCCCGTTTTGACCGACTCAACTTTTATGGCCGAGGTGCTTCTCTAATGGAGCAAAAATGGCCCAAACTCTATGCTCAACAATCAATATTTGTGTCTAAATTTTTGATTCAAGACAATTCTTTATCATTCTTGTATATGGTGGCACACAACAAATCAAAAGATGCAGTGTTCAGAATTGATTCACCTTCAAAGTCATATGAAACTCTTTCGATTCATATCCCTCATTCATCGAATGAAGTTTGGCTCTCTTCTAATGAACCATTAACTACCTATTCGCTCCGATCAATTGATGGCCATACCATGATTCGCAAATTAACCTTTAGTGGTTCTAATACGATGCAACTTGCTTCAGATGCAAAGGTTTCTGGCTATGCCAAAATTTGTGAAACCGCAACTCAGGTCTATTTTATCTTAAATGGTGAAAAAAATCTAAATTGCAATCAACCTGCTAATTGGGCTATCACCTCTGGCTTTGTCGATCAATATCGATTCTATCTGTTTGATGGCTCTTATGTCCGAATATTTAACCAGGAAATATTTAGCCAACCAGGAAAGAAAAGTGACCTACATAAAGTCGCGTATTCTTCTTTTCTTGATTGTGATACTCAAGTTCTAGGAATTTACTGGGCGATGATTTCGGTGGCATTGATGTTTGCCATGGTTGTATTGGGAGAATGTGCTTGTTTCATCTATGCACTATGTGGGGGTCCGAAACGAAACGCTAAAAAGGTGATCAAAATAAATCCCATCAAAAAAGTACGAAAAATGAAAGCCGAAAACAATTTCAGTAGTACTCAGTCTTCACTTAAACCCGCGGAATTAATTGTAAATCTTGCCAGTAACGCCAAGCAAGGTAGTCCATGAAGATATAATAAACAAGTAAAATACTATAGTGAAATGCAACGAATTATTATAATAATAATATATTATTATCACTATTATAACCATAGTGAATTTTTATTGAGATTTTAAAACTATTGAATAAATGCGTTCACCTCGGCTAAATTTGAAATGTCTCACAATCAATGTGGCGCAAATTGGTAGACTACTGTTGGCTACGTTGAGGCAAAAAGAGGCGCCTTATGTGCTTCACACGTGGCAGGCCACACTGCTCACATTGTCAGCTGCACTGCTTCACAAGAAGTTCGCACAACGTGGCTTCGTGCTACGGACTCGGTTGACTCGACGCCATTTGTTTGTGCTTTTGTTTACAAATGTTTTATGTGTCTCAATTTGATCATCAGTTATATCTTCTTTTCAGTCAATTTTGCAAATTTTTGTTCACAGCCGTATGGGCATTCGAATACAGATCTATTGGCCATTCATGAATCATGACTTATCGTTAATATTCTAGTCTATCTATTTTAACCGCACCATAATTCTGACTCCTTCACTGTGATCACAATCTTGGTAAACTTCGAAAATTCTATTCTATTTTCTTGTTGGTTGTATTGCTTATTGTGTAAACAAGCATCATGGATACAATAGAGCAATTCAAACGAGAGGTATGGATTTCCATTGGGCAAAGTATCATCGAGTCTATTCTGAATTTTATAATTTTCTCTCGAACAGATGGAATCTCTACTACAGCTAGGCTCGTCGCTAACTCAAATCAAACTGGAGCTAATAATTCACATTGTCACTAATGCCTCTCCTCAACATGCCCCACAAATTGTTGAGTCGGTGGAGCGATTTTCCGAACAGGTAAGAAATTTCCGAAATTTCAAGAGTTATTTAAGATGAATATTATATTTACTGAATATATTTTATCCACTTTAGTGTGCATCTGAAGCAAAGTACACTGCACTGTACATTATTGACGCAATTTTACATCACTCAAAAATTAAATTTGGCTCTCAAGATGTATATACATCGCTC
Source organism: Rhizoglyphus robini (assembly GCA_023373905.1). Lineage (NCBI taxonomy): Eukaryota > Metazoa > Arthropoda > Arachnida > Sarcoptiformes > Acaridae > Rhizoglyphus > Rhizoglyphus robini. Next base: position 984,622 of record JAKIJQ010000001.1, on the reverse strand, counting down.
TTTTCTACCAATCTACCGATTATAGTCACAAATCTATTTCTTACTTGCTTGACTTCTGACAAGGTAAATATCAATACAAAATCACCTTTTATATTATCCTGATCAATTTGGAATATTTTGTGCCATTATTTAGGTAAAATTTATTGACATATTGTATAAATGGCAAAAAGAAAGTTTCTTCTCTAACAAAGTGATTGAACCATTGCTTCAGTTGACTAGCGCGTTTGTTTCTTTAAGTAATTCGATTCAACAGAATCTTCAACCATCATCTTCAAATGTTTCTGGGGACAATTTATCTTCGGCCGAATATTCCGAAACTGGCAACTGCACACCAACTCAGGATGAGTCTCCTTATTTTCACGAATATTTAGCAACTAAAAGGAACACCAATCAAAATGCCTTTGCAGCTAATGGTCCACATACCGGAACCAATATGTTCTCGAATGAAACTCAATTAACCTGTGATTATAATCAATCATGGACACCAGAAGAAGATTACATTCTTAAGGAACCAAAACAAGATTATTACCCGACCTACTCGAGCTATTATGACCTTTCTCAACTTAGTGGCACTTCGTATGCATATTTTAATCCAGAACAAAGAACGATTACAAACCATCTCAATTCTAATAATGTTTGGCAAACAAATTCCAATGCTTGTTCAACTGATTATTCTCATTACGGACACTATCATTATCGAAGTCAACGCGGTCGAATGAATCGCTCACGATCTCGGTCTCGTAGTCCTCATTCATTTCGAAGGTTTCGTAATCACGAGATGGACCCAAGTGATCCGAGTGGACGTCAACGTTCTAAAAAGAACAATCCATCTCGAATTCCTGACCACCTTACTTTATTCAGTACCACTTTGTGGATTGGCCACTTGCCTCACACTATTAACACACTTGAACTGGCTGATGTTTTCTCCACTTATGGCCCAGTCGCCAACATAGTGGTTTGTATAAATGGTTTGCTTTTTTATTTATTTTTTTTAACCCAGCTTTATTTTGTCTAGGCTGTTCGTGACAAATTTTGCGCATTTGTTTCCATGAAACATCGAGGTGCTGCGGAAAATGCTTACGACAAGTTGTTTGTCAACAAACGATTGACGAAACTTTATGGTGACAAAGTGAAGGTAATTAAATACAATTAATAAAAAATCTATAATATAGCATTATTATTTGTGATGTATTTATTATACTTTCTAGCTTGCCTGGGCTCCAGGAAAGGGTTTGAAAACACTAGAGAAGTACCGAGACTATTGGGACTATATTACTGGCTGTGCTTATGTACCACACGCCTGCATTCAATCTAAAGGTGATCTCGCTATTCTGCAAGATGGATCGTTCATTGACGAGCTCTCTATTCCAATCAATTTGAAAGGTTTGTTTATTTATCATTAATAAATGCATTTATTTCGATTTCTTTCTTTTCAGACACAATATCTTCAACAGATGATACAAAGCAGTCGGATTTGACTGTATCGACCTGAAGTTATATGAACATCATATAAAGATAATAATATAGTTAATCGAACCTATCTAATATATATCTTAAGATTAATTTAAATAATGAATACTGTATAAATAGTTTTAATTATTTATTTTTCTCAGAATAATTTTATTTTAACGTTATTTTAAAGTTTTTTTAAAGCGCGGAACAGCTATAAATGCTTAATAATCTTTCTAAGGCATGACAAAACATGACTGAGCAGGTTTTATTGTATTATCTTTATCATATATATCTTTCCCTCTCTTCCGGAAGAGGATGGACCCATTTACATTTAAGGATTTCTAAATAGTAAAACATAACATGGTGTATTTGTATTGTGTAGTTATGTTGTGTGGTTATGTTAAATTTAATTAATTAAACATTTATGTTTCATGCATTGGATTTTTCCGAGAATATCATATGCGCGACTAGAGATAGAAACATTCCGTACAGTGCAAAATAAAAAGAATGTTGACCAGAAATTGTCGTATTGCTTTACACTTGCAAACTTTAATGCAAAACATTTTCAAATTGGTTTATGCAATGAAAATATCATCATGATTAGATGACTCAAAAAAAATTAGTCAAGTGGTCTCTTCCGGCGAATGGTTTGGTTTATTGGTGGCACACAAATTGCAATTTTATTATGACGTTGTGATTAAAGGAGTTGCAAAATAATTTTGGCCACTCATCGAATTGCCAAAATCGTTACATGATTCGATCAGGTTCGAACATTTTCTTTATAATCTTTATTAAAGCTTTATAAATAATTTTTTGAAACTTGTTCGCAATTGTATTCGCGTCTTACTCTGCTTCTACTTAATTTTGTGCCTTACGATTTGATCGTTTTGAAATGACTAACAAGAAAAACGACAAGAACGAAGACCAAAAGACAAGCACCAATAAGAATCACAAGACGACTGGTCACCATCAAATTTCGAGAGACAAGCAAAACCAGTCGAAGCAGTCGGTAAAGACCAATGTCAGCCGAAATGGAAATTCAAATTCCAAATTGAAAGTCACCGGTGTCAGTGCCTCGAAACAGAAAGCAGTCAATGTTCGTGCGGAAGATGTCAAGTCGGTTAAGCAAGCTCACTCTGCTGAAGATGGTCTTACTGCACCGATTGCTCCAGATGATTACGTTCTTGTTTACCCGGCTGGCAAGACCAATGCAAAGCAAAAGGCGACGCAATTTGTCAACAGAGTTCCGTCCGATGTGCCCACCGTCTTGATCGCACCAGCGGATTATGAGCACATCTTCTCGAACTCAAAGACCAAAGTGGCTGCCAATCAAATGGCAATGCAACAGAAAGACGCTCCCGTTTTGATCGCTCCTGATGACTATCAGAATCTATGCTCAAGCAAAAAGATCCCTGGAAAAGTGCAGAGTGGCAAAGAAGCGCCAAAAGGAGCAGCTGGGCTCAGTGTACCATCGGACGCTCCAACTGCTTTAATCGCTCCCGATGATTATGAGCACATCTTTGCCAGTACCAAGAAGAAGGAGCAACCCAAAACTTCAGGCAAAATGCAGAGTGGAAAAGAGGCCCCAAAAGGAGCAGCAGGCCTCAGTGTACCATCTGACGCTCCAACTGCTTTAATCGCTCCCGATGACTATGTGCACATCTTCAACGGTCAGAAAAAGGAACAACCAAAATTAAATGCCACGAAGAATGGAAATACTACTGGCGATGTTGCTCGAATTCCTTCTGATGCACCAACTGCCCTGATCGCGCCTTCGGACTATGAGCACATCTTCAAGGCTGCACCAACCGAACAGCAGAAGACAAAGAACAAGCCCAAGTGAATGAACATAAGTCATATGCTAAATGACTGAAATGAAACATTAAATTACTCTCCGAATGTAAACTAAATTGTTAATTTTCTTTACTTTGCCTTATATCGCATCTTTGTGTACCAATACCATGCCCTTTAACTCTCAATGGTCTCAATCAAAACACTCTGTCAATATCAAATATACAGATTTCATAAATTAAAAAAACATTTGTTTTAATTAGTAATAATTTGAGTGCAATATTTGTCGCAATGTGCATTTGCAAGTAGCTTATGTTTCACTAGAGGACGAAGATCTACTTTCCCTTGGCTTGTGGTTGCTCCTGTTTTCCTTTAGCTGGTTCGGCACTTTGTTTGGGTTTAATTTGCTGTTTTGCTGGTACATCGCCAACGCCTTTGACACCCTTGCCGATGTTCGCCTGTATTGCCTTAGACAACTCGCTCATTGAGTTACTCTTGATGGACTTTTCTTTTTCGACCGACTTCCCTTTGCTGGTCATCTCCTTGAGCACGATTTGTTTAGCCACCGGAACTTCTTTGACCGGCTCCTCTTCGGTGTCGGTCTCTTCGGTCACCTCGTCAGCGGTATCTTCTTCTTCTTCACTATCGTCGGACTCTTCCTCGGAAGAAGTATTTGGTACTTCTTTTGGCGCTTCTTTTGGCGACTCCTTGGCGTCCACTTCTGGTGTAAAGATGACCGACCCTCCACCAGTGATCTCGAAATTGTCAATGTCCTCAACCGATTTGGTCGACTTCTCGACTTGCTCCTTTGGCAATAAACTGACGAGAAATTCGTTGATCTCCACACGAGTCATCTTTCGGTGTTCGGCAATTTCCTTGTTGACGATGTCTTCGAGTTTGGCTTCGATCGCTTTACCTTGCTTGCTCAACAAACTGCCAGGTCGAGCCTTACGCTTACGCTTCACATTGCGTTTAGTTTTCTTCGGCATCGAATGATACGACTAAAGCACTTGGTGATAGACTGGACAGAAAGCAAACTTGACAAAACAACTAAACAACCTATGCTAAGCAACTCGACTCGATTCGATTTGTGTTTTTATAGTGACTCGAGTTGACTTTGTTCATTCGAGACTCGATTTGATTAGTTGATTAGTTGAATGATTCAACGCGAGACACGTGATGGCATTAACCAGGATTTCAAATCATTGCAATGCATAGCTACACGTGTGCATTGTATTGGTAAAGGTAAATATATCATTGATATATAAAGCTTGTGCATATGTGGAAAAACATCTACATCAATAGTGATAACAAAGAACTTAATCGTAGGCATGTCACAAAATAAAGTTTTATATAAACAAATTCTACATTATTTTTCAGGGAAATCATTAAACAACTGTTATAGTGATATCTAATTCTAAGTACAGCTGTATTCTATAATCTAGATTAAGCAATCAATAGTGCCGGTAAGGCGATGTTCCATACAAACACAATCGTCGCTTGAATACTTGCAAATTGTTGTAATCTTCAACATTGTCTCTCAGTTGGCTTCTATCAAAAATGACATGAGTGTTGCGATAAAGTTTGTGCAAACTTTTGATTTCACATAGAGATTCAAATAGGTTTTCGGGGCAATCACGACAGGGAATACCCATAAAGATTGCAGACAGGTCTTGGTAACCTTCCTCAGAAACTTCACAGTTGCATCGATAAACCTGTCCAGAATATTCAAAATGAAGTTCCTGTAAATACGGAAAAGTAGGAGAAAGATCATTTCGGTAAAAGCTAGTATGAGGCGCCACGCCGACAGCCAAATGCAACCGTTTCACAGTACACATAGGGAAACCATCTGCTCGAAAAACGTTGTTAAAAAAAGACGATTTGTATCGATATACATCCGTGCAGTAGAACCGTAACGATTCTAGATTACTTAAACGAGCCAATTTGAGAACAATATCCTGTAAACGTAAATCATGATGAATATGAATGTCGAGGTGTTTCAGTAATTCAAAGTGATTCTGGATAAAATTCAACAGACGCCAATGTACCACATTGTGTTGAGAAACATCAAAAGGTCCTGCTTGAATGGTCAATCTAGTAATTTGATTAGTCAACCTTCTTGCGAGGTTTGGATTCTTCTTGAGTTCAGCTTCAAAAATGTGCAAATCTTCACTATTGAAATCAAAATTGGTTAACGAAATGCTTTGAATAGTAGGCCCGATGTTATAAAAGATATCTCCAACCAGTGGGCGGTAGAATTTATTATCTAAAAACAAAGTTTCAAGCTGTGAGAAAATCGAGTAATCCGATGGTCGAATACTGATGCCATAAACAGCCAAATGTTTAAGTGATTTCATCGATCGTACCAAAGGCCACCAAGCCGTCCAATCAAATTCCTGGGCATCGCCGTGAAAAAAGTTCAATTGAGTTAATTGACTGCTCCACGAGCTGGAGAATAAATAGTATGAGGCTTCATCGCTAATTATAGTCTCATATTGACAAAATTTAACCACATTCGGCAATTTACGAACCAAATAATGAGCAATCTGTAAGGTAACTTCATAGATACGAACTGATTTACGATTGTACAGAGGAGAGTAGTTTAAAGGTTCAAAAAACATTAACTTGTAAAAGTCATCGTAGAACCAGGCAAATTGGTTTGTGTATAAAGTAATCGAAGTAATCTGAGCAAGACATAATTCATGCACTGGCTTCCATCGAGTGCATACTAACTCAATTTGAAAGAGATCGCGCAAAGGAAGACATTTGAATATCTTTTCAAGAAGCTCGTTTGGCAGGCAATTAATAGAGTAAATCATAGTTCGCCAATTTATCTATAAAGAAAACCCAAAATTAAAAAATAATATTAATAATTAATGTTTTAATAGATCACCAACAAATAGTATTTACCTCCGGAAGATATCAAAGTAAAAAAATACCAAGAAACAATACGAATATTTACAAATCGACAAATAACAATGTCAGAATCTGGTCATAGCAAACAACAAGTTGAATGTTGAACGTGGTAGAACAACGCAACAAACGCTATGGGCTATTCATAAATGAAGTAAAGTTCAGGAGTTTTTGTTATTATAACCATGTTATATATCGCTTATAAGTAATCTATTTTCTTTGTATTTCATTGTTATTGATTAAATTAAACTTGATTTACTTAGGTTTTTAATTAGTAAATAAGATTTACTATTTAACAATAATGTTTAACTATTATGTTATTCTATTTTCATGAACACCTTGGAAAGCACCGTCAATATGATTGAACACTTGAGCACCGACAGTTTGAAGTGTATGGAAAAACACCGACGGCAACAAGCGACGACAGATTGAAACAAGCTCGAAACAATTGACAAATTGTTGCCCCATTTTGCCCAAATTGTCGACAAGGTTTGCTTTACTTTGGTCATTTAATTATATTTTAACTCTATTACTAAAGTAATTTGATAAAGTAGACAAGATTTGTATGATAATCTATCGGAATATATGGTGCACCAATTCTTGTATGCTTTGGAACAAACATGAAGCCCCAAAGATGGAGACCAAAACAATTGCGTTTTCCAACAGGTTTACTTCAGTACATTATTTGTCAGTTTTATTAATCAAAGATTTTATTAGTAACTTTTAAACATTAACCAAGAATGACTGAAACCATATCGACAAATTTTCCGAACAATTTTTTATTCACTTTGTTATTATATTTTGTCATTTCTACAACAAGCAATTCTCATTATTTATTAGAATATTACAAACAATTGCTCAACTTTTCTCTTCCTTCAGCGTTTGATTTAGTACGCTAATTGCCGTAATTGCCCTACAATTAACTTTGTAATGACTCATGACGCACACAGTGCCACATAACTGACTTTTAGGATAAATAATATTATCGCAAATTATATAATTTACGCACTACAGATTACCGCTTAGCTAATTGACAGTGAACGATGTTTGCACCGGAAGGAGCTTTTCATTTTTAGAGATGAGTTTGTCTAATTAGTTGAGTTTGGATAATAGTTGTATCTACTTGTACAAACTGAATTTCAAACATATCATTTGCAAATATTGTTTTTGGATATAGTTGTATTTGGTTTTATTATTAAAACTATTACCTTAGCCTATAAAACGTACCAGCACAAATGCATAATTGAACGTCAATTGATTCCAAGTCATAATGATCAATATAGCTTCGAAGCTGCTAGCTAATCAATTAAACCAAATTGCAATTAATCAAATAGCCAGGGCTAAACTTTAAGTAATGACAAATAAGTTGTTGTAAGAATCTGTAAGCCTTAGGTGCAAATTAGATATAAGTTGTAAATTGTTTTATTATTATTTCTATTAAATATTAAATGATGATTCTCTGCGTGATCATTAATGTTGTAATTAGGGTCTCATTAGCGAATTGTATGCAATTATAACCAGAGTTATGTGGTAGCTAAGTGATAAGATGAAAAATGTGCAGACATTGATAAGGTGATAAGACCAAACATTGATTCACCATTGGTCCACTCGTGTGTGTGTGCGATCTTGGGCCATTTGAGAGGCACTACAATAAAAAGTGGACAAGAATTATTTTATGGTGGTCTGTGATCATAAAGATTTGCGATAACTTCTGATGTACTTGACGATGCGTTACAGATGTAAAGGTTACACTTTAATGTAATGTAATGATTACAGTTGAATTGACGAAATCATAGTCATAGGTTGAACTTGAGCTTTGCCTGTTCAAATAATTTCTCTTTTGGTTTGCTGCTTGGCGTTAATAATGCGATTGTATTGATTGACTTGCCTCGCTTGTATATGAAGCATGTCTATTTCGCTCATTGCAATTCGTTACATCTTACAGACAAATAGAATAGTAATCACCGATTATGGCCCTTTTGCACTGAATCGTTTGTGAATGCTAAACTTTTATCAAATCCTACATTTACCATATACTGACAGGAATGCATATTGTACTGATTATGCGCAACAGTGAATATTTAGTGCACGTGAAGCCATTATGGCGCGACCTCTATTATAAATACATTGTCTCTATGTCACACTACTGAAATACACAATCGCCTCTTTGACAGTAGAACCTAATTGTAATACAACTTTTAAATGCTATTCCGAGGTACCATGGTATATAAACCAGTCCTAATTAGGGATGATGGAATACTTGTTGTTAGACGTCTTGATGATTACACTGCCGCATTTGCACTCTTCTTTACATTTTTTAAATAATCTCTGATATACCGCTTTAATGCTTCACGGTGCTTAGTCGTTTTTTAAATAATTTTAACTTGGTAAATTTGAAACTATTATTACCAAATCAAACTTTGATTAACCGAATGGCCGAAGTGGAAGCACAAGGTCGTGACAAGTTCAAGAACAAACTTGAATTCTTTCTCACTGCGCTCAGTTCTGCAGTCGGTCTTGGCAATGTGTGGAGGTTTGTTCGGTCCATTTCAATTAATCACTTCAAGATCTCATGTTATTTTTGTGACTCATTAGGTTTCCATACTTGGTTTACCGTAATGGCGGAGGTATCTTTCATTGGTTCAACTTGTTTTGTCTGGATTCTCATCTCTCATTTTCTATTTAGGTTCCTTCTTTATTCCTTACTTTCTCAGTTTGATCTTTCTCGGTCTGACCTTCTTCTTTTTTGAATCGTCTATTGGTCAATACACTCAGCTGGGCCCTATCAAATGTAAGGAAACACTTTTTTCGAATGTCTTTAATAACGCATTTTCATGCTAAGTATGGCGTTTGTCACCAATCTTCCGAGGCATTGGCTATGCAATGTGTATGATGGGCCTCTATTTGGGAATATACTACAACATGATCGTCGCATGGGCTTTTTATTACGTGTACGCTTCTTTCACTGCACTGCCTGAGGTACCATGGGCCAATTGCAACAACTCCTGGAATACTCCAAACTGTGTGGACTATGGAGAAGAGCATCCAGATGGTTTAAACAATACAATGACTCCCAGTCAAGAGTTTTTCTAGTAAGTTAGTTTTGATAATTGCGAAATTTTGTTTGCTAATTTTATTTATTATCTATTAGTAATGAAGTACTCAAAATGAGTGAAGGAGTGAATTATATGGGTTCTATGCAAGGTCATTTGGTACTGTGTTTGGCCATTGCTTGGGTGTTCATCTTTTTAGGCCTATTGTGGGGCACCAAGAGTTTGGGAAAAGTGTCCTACTTTACCGCAATATTTCCCTATGTTGTAATCATTGCTTTAGTGATCAATGGTGCAACTTTGGAAGGTGCCGGAGAAGGAGTGCTGCACTATATCAAGCCTGACTTTTCACGGTTGAGTTCAGTGGATGTGTGGTCCGATGCAGCCACTCAGATATTCTTCTCGCTCTCTGTCTGCCTGGGCGGAGTGATCACACTGGCCAGCTATAACCCTTACTATAACAATACAATCAGGTAAACACACTTTACACTTTAACGACTGATGGTTTGAATTTTATTCTCACAGGGATTCGTTGACAATTGTCATATCGAACTCATGCACGAGTATTTTTGCCGGCTTTGCCATTTTCAGTGTAATTGGTTTTATGGCTAACCAAATTGGCAAACCAATCGACCAGGCAGCAGACCACGGTGTGGGACTGGCATTTGTAGCCTACCCAGCTGCCCTTTCTCGTTTACCCGTTCCTTGGCTGTGGTCACTCATATTTTTCGTCATGCTTATCATTCTCGGTTTTGGCTCACAGATGACCATTATTGAAACTATTGTAGTTAATTTTCTGGAAATGTTACCTGCCAAGTACGCAATTCGGAAGCAGTATGCTTTGGCAATTATCTGTGTGATTATGTTCTGTTGTGGTTTGCCAATGTGCACACAAGTAAGCGCAAAGTGATTGTTTTTGAATGATCCGACTCTACCTAATTACTTCTAACAATAGGCTGGTGTTTATATTCTCCAACTAATGGACAGCTTTTCTGTGCCATATGCTGCGTTTATCATTGGTTTCTTTGAAGTGGTAGCTATTTCGTGGGTCTATGGCATCGATCGTCATCTTGCTAACCTTCGAACAATGCTGGGCTTTGATGTTTGGCATCCTCTTTATTGGAAATTCATTCTCAAGTACGGAAGCCCCACTCTAATTGTGGTTCTTTTGGGATTGGTTTTTGCCCAACATTCTCCACTGATGTACAATGATTACGAATTCCCACTTTACGCAAATCTTATTGGTTGGGCATTGACGGTCTCTTCAGTGATGATGATTCCTGCGTTTGCTCTGTACGAGTTGAGCAGAGTATGGCGAGGAGAAACAACTTACAAGGTATAACTGCAGTGTTATCATGAATATTTGTATTTGTATTAATTTTTGTCATTTCTAGGAAATAACGAACCCCGATATAGTGTTTGACCATGAACACAAATTTTCCAATGCAGTCGAATTTTTGAAAAGTGACCATGTCAATAGTGTGTTCACTGTACCCAGTGAAACGCACGAGGATAAAAGATGACCAAATGAAGCAACTCATTTGGAACTATCGAAACAATCCATCGAAGCCGTTCAATGTTTGTTTCCAGTGGGCTTCAATGGTTTGTCTCGTTTGTTCCTCACGAATACATCTCAACTGCTATAATTTGCCATAAGAATATTCATTTTGTGTGAATCGATAATAAATTATTTGTATTTGAAATTAGTTTTTTTGCTCACTTATTAGTAACCTTGCATCTTCATGCAATCTATCAATGGTTATGCATCAAAATATTCATACCCATTGTATCATAATGTAATGCACAACCAATTTAACCATCTACTTACCACTAAATAATCATTAATAATAATGAATTTTCGATGTGATTACTCAAATTTATAAATATATTTCACATAATAAAGTTTCGTTTGAAAAAGGAAAATTAAATTAAATTATAAATCATAAATAATGTAGCTGATGTAGAGATGATATGAGTTTTTACTGATTATAAGCGAATACGATTTAAAGTAAGTTCCGGAACTTGTGTTGAACAAAATATTGAATGTCAACTTGTCTCCGTGTAACAATTGTCGGTCCGTTCAGTGAGAGAATTGCTCTCACAATAGTGAAGATTACTGTTTTCATAGATTTGTCCATTTTTTACTCCGTTAGTTGATCGACTTTTTTGTGTTTGAGATTTTTCCCAGTCTTGATTCTCAGCGGAAGCAAAAAAGAGAAAGACCAGTCCACCAATGGCCTGAATGATTGCGGAAGCGTAGAACACACGGTTCCATGGATGAATCGACTCGGAATGACCACCAACAATTATGGTCACCAGGTGAGGCACACCGAAGCCAAACAACATCGTAATGGTGCTCATTATTGCGATCAAAGTGCCTGCATAGTCGGAAGTCATGTCTGCAACAAAAATATACTACAAGTAATCGCATATACTAAGGTGTAAATTACTTACCGACCACAATTGTAGAACTTCCACCGGTAGAAATGCCCGCAAAAGCTACCGATGAAGCCATTACAATGACGAATAAATTGCGATTGCAGTCACATTGTGCAAGTAGTGCCATGAAAAGACTCATTCCAATAGCAGCTGAAAATTATTTAAATTATTAATAAATTCTAGATATTGTCGTTAATAAAATCACTTACAGACACTCTCGAAAGTTTTCCGTACACGGTTCTTGCTACAGTTTTGGTTGATAACAAAATCGGCTAGACATCCACTGATTAATGTCCTAAATTTCAGACGATTATAATTATGGATTCAAGTAATGTGAATAACTTACGTGACAAACATAACAACATGGAACATTGTGTTCCAAATACTAGTCTAGAAAGGTGACGTTAATTATTTTACTTTTAACACAAATGAACTAACTTGTTCGAGGTCCATGCCTAAAACGGCTAACATATACTGAGGTACTTTCGTTTGTAGTACATTGAAGTACCAGGAGTGGGCTAACTTGACGAAAATGGTTGCTAGCACTGGCACTGAGGCAAACATTCGAAGAAAAAGCCAAAAGGTGACAGGGGGTGGTGTTGGATTCTTTTGACTGGTGTTTCGTCCAATGTGTAGCAACTCATTTTTACTGATGAAGTGGTGTTTCGAGGGGTGGTTGCTGGCCACAAGGAACCACATAACGAGCCATACGAGGTTAAGCAAACCTATATAGGTGCACGATTAGGCATGATTTTGATCGTTACTGCGCAGTATCATGATATTCATTTCTTGTTGCTTACCTGAGAGGTAAAACACGGAAGGCCAGCCACCATCGATCCCATATTGGCACAAAAATCCCGACACCAGGTTTAGACATATGTTTGCTAAGGAATTTCCCACGCTGCATGCGGCAATGGCTTTGCTGAAATTGAATTAATAAACATAATTAGTTTGGTTATTATTATATATTGATCATCATCAATGACACAAACCTTTTCTCGTTGTCGGGAATCCATCGTGCAATGATGCAGAAGAATGCAGGCACCATAGCGGCACCAGCCATGCCGAGTACCACTCGAGCACTGAACAAAAACCAATAACTTTGTCTGGCTGCCCAAGGTGTAATCAGATTGAGCGAGGTGTGCAGAACGCCTCCCACCAAGGCCACCAACTTGCCACTGTATTGCTCACTGAGTCGGCCACTCGGAATCAACCAAACACCATAACCAATGAAAAATGCTCCCTTCAGATGGTCTTGCTCGGTCTCGGACCAGTCAAACTCGGATTTTGCATTGGCAAGCGTTTGTTGAGCTACTTGATCATAACCACAAAAAGATTTGTCTTTGGATGAATTTGCATTGACAGATTTATCGATAAGGATGACCATGTCTAGGTTAGAGTCTTTATTCGACGAAATGTTGATACTTCTTTGAGGTGCCATAGAAATGATCGTGGTTGACATGTTGCCACGACTCAGGGTTGAAGTGAATGCTCCCAAACAAAGCAATCCGACAATGATGTGACGAACTGGCACTCGACAATGGCCAGAAGACGAGGGTGGTATTTGTGGGAGGGAGAAAGAGTTTCTCGATCTATTGATTTGTGAACCATCTGGACGTTGGACATCTCCACTCATCGAATTAGACCACTGAGGAATGAAGGTGATGAAGATTGCCGATAATCTTTGGAAAAACGAAACAAACTTTTCAAATGAGATTGTTTATATAGAAAAATTGTTAATTCGATCCTATGTTGTTATGACAACCATTATGAATTTCATATCTAATTTTGTTTATACTTAGAGAACAATTATTTATTGAGCCGTTTTAAGCACGCCGGCATAACTCCAATTCACCAAACTGGTGAATGGCACCATAACCTTGAAAGACGTAAATACGTAATTAAGGCTTACTTGTTAGTTACTAAACGTAGTTTACTTTTTCTACAATGCATTTGATGGCAAGTCTAGCCATACATGAATAAGAGTAAATATAAGGTTAACCTTTTCAAATATAAGTGTGTCAATTTATCAATGCAATCACAATTTTATTTGCAAAATGGCTTTACTTTTAGATTTGTTTGTGCTAATTTTATCCTCGAGATGGCATTGGCAGCTGTCAGCTTCAAGCTTGTGAAGTTTCACTGTGAAACCCTGAGAAATAACTTTCATCGAGTCTGACAGTTGTGAAAGGCCCACTTGTCACTTGAGACTTGTCTCGAGACCATTAACTGCAGTTTTTGCACCCGTTTTGTATTTTGTACAATATACATTGTAATGTTTTCTTCTTTCAGTCGCTTTAGAAGTCCTGATTTGTCCTTTTTTAAGACACGAATCATCAATATCGCTTGTATTATCAATCTCACTTCTTAATGTGATTCTATCTACCATCATCCACAATTAATGTTGTTGCAATTTTTTTTATTCACTGTGAGTCATAAATTTTTCTAGTTGATTATTTTAATGATAATTTTTTTAGAAATAGATACAATAATTATATTTGAACTGTTTCTATCAACCCGAAAAGTACAGTTATCTCGTCCAGAAGTATCACTTCTAACGTTTCTGCTTTATTGCCTTCGTCTTTATCCAAAAGAACTAAAAAAGAACTGGTAATGTCGCAACTCAACAACGATTGTCTTTTGACATTATTCAATTACCTTCCTTTGGAGGATTTACTTCGTTTTGGCATTTTGTGTACACGTTATCATATGGTTCAAGGAATGGTGTGTGATTCGAAGCGCTCAATCATTTTATGCGATAACTATTATTTGAAGAGTCGATATAGTTATTACAAAACCTTTTTTAAATTCACCAATCTCTCACCTTTCAATCACTTTAACACTTTGCCATTCAACTATTATCTCGGTGATCGGCGAAAACAGTTACTGGTTGACCAATTTCCACCGAATGGTCATTTGAATACTTTTTGTTGTTATGCTTGTGATATCAAATCAGAGGAATTGATCTTTCTTATCAATGAATGGTCTAATAATTTGTTATATTTATCTTTGGTATTCGACACGGATACTTTGGCATTGCAAAAGTCCGATCTCAAATGGAATAAGATTCTAGAAGCAATAGCCAAATTGAATCATTTGAAGCATCTAACGCTTACTTGTGTGGACAAACTAATTCAACTTGAAACTGTTTTGGATAATGTGGAGGAATTCTGCTTGGCGCATTACACCGGTGGCCCTTGGATTTATGTTCTCAATCAGTTGGGTGAAAAACTTACTCGACTGGCCCTGATTGATAACCCTTGCAGTGCACTCGAAACTTGGGAATTTAGACATTTTGCAAAGTATCGCAAGAATATATGTGCTCACGTGACTCATCTCACATTCTATCCGCTCAATTTCGGTTGTCTTACCGCAATCTGTGCAGCTTTTACTTCGCTTGTATATCTCGATTTACAGATTCCTTCCCGTGGTGGTCGTGTCTTTATTGAACATAACTTTGAACTTGACAACGATCAAGCAAATGAAGACAATCAGATTGTCATTAACGATAGCGAACTTCGACTTGACCATATGACATTATTCCTACATAAATTAATTCAACTGCGTGAATTGAGACTTCATTTTGCCCACACAATGGACCCATTTCTGAATATCAATGTGGACAATTACGCAACCGTATTGAAAGCATTGCCCGGAGTCACATCGCTCCATTTTGAATCGATTCTTGACCCAGAAAAGTTGTCCTACTTCGAGTATATATTTCCCAAATTAGAAGAATTGCGTATCAAGCGATTCAAAATTATTTGCGTGTGTAAGAATAAGGTACCCATTAAGATGCCAGAAGATGTTATTTCAAGAAATATAAATTTGAATAAGAATATGACCGAGAATGATTGTATCATTTGTCGACAAAAGTTATTTTCCACTTTAGTCGGTTTTAAATATCCCAAGAAGGTTTACTAACTACTATTAGTATAATTGAGTCCTTTTGTTTCATTTTTAAATCAACATGCTTAAATTACATTTGCATTTTTTATTTTGAAAATAGTATTTTTTATTTATTTCATTTGATATTTTGCCAGCAAGACCAGTTGCTTTTGCTACCTTTTTCGAATGCCCGCGAATTGACCATTTTACCTTGCGAGAACCTAGTAGCTTTCTGTTAATTGTGACATTGAAAAGTATTCGTTAAGAGTTTAATTGAATGGATATGAAGAGCATCGTATGCCAGACAAAAACTAGTCTCGATAAGGAAATGCATTCAAAGCGAAGAACATCTTACTCTTCAGTGGGAACGCGACTCGTGTGACCTTAACTGATTGACTATCAGGTATCTCAAATTTCCATTTGGTTTAATTTTGATTTTTCTTATTTGATTTATTTATTGCTTGAAGCTAATGCATTTAATTGAAAATGTTTTGAGGCGAAAAGAAGCGAATAGACATGGATGGCACGCGCCCCACCAAATACGATACGAGTACTAAACACAAGTTCAGTATACTAATTATAATTTATAATGACATTTCATCGGTCGGATATCACTGCTTTAAAACAATTGTAACACCACAATTGTCAATTGTCATAAGAAATTTTTTACAGCAAAATTAGTTCACTCAGTACACCATTCTTAAATTTGATTTGCTAACTTTAAGTAATTTCAAGTTGACACTACAAGTTGTAGCACAACTTGTACAGAACACCTTCTCATACCTAAACAAACATGTTTGACAATATTTCAGTTTTTCAGTGTAATTTATTATTTATCGACACTACATCAAAGTTCATTTAGGCTTGTGACACCAATGTCATCAACATGAACTAGCTAAATAGAAAAAAGTAAAGCATGTCAGGAAGACCCAATTGTGTGACATTGTGTGACTAGAAGAAACATTTGCAGTGCACGGTGTGTTTTCAGAAATTGCTAATTGACTCGACGGTAAGTCAGTTCTTTATCGGTTTGCTCAATCTGTCAGCTCATTAACCTCTTCACTCGGTTTTCATTTAGACTCAAACAGATGCAGTCATTAATATACTATGTGCAGTGTGCCAGTTTCGTTCTTTTTCTCTTTTCGTCACCAATTTTTGAACAGATTTTTCTTTATTGCAACTGATTGGATTTAGCCCAAAGTGTCACCAAGATGTAATCAACTCAACAAGAAACACATGCAAATGAGTGAAGAACAACATGTTTGTCTGTGTCTTATCGCTGATAAGTTAAGCTCGATTATCACCATCGAACCGAATGCATTTGGGTTAGCATTCACATAGTTTCACATCGAGTCGAGAGCGAGTATATAAGCTTCAACATGCCATTCATCTAGTGCAATTCATCATTGTAATCCCAATTCGCAGTGCAACTCGTGCCCGCGTTTCATTCGAGATGATCCAAAAAGTAATGTATTCGCTGTACCGCGGTTTTCATCTCTGAACTC
The DNA here is from genome assembly GCA_023373905.1 of Rhizoglyphus robini. NCBI lineage: Eukaryota > Metazoa > Arthropoda > Arachnida > Sarcoptiformes > Acaridae > Rhizoglyphus > Rhizoglyphus robini. Next base: position 967,584 of record JAKIJQ010000001.1, on the reverse strand, counting down.
ACCCCAACTAGAATTTTGTGTGCACTATAGACCATAGTATAATATTATAATTAATATAATTGACAATTTACTTTGACTTTAGACCTCACTGTTTACATTGTTATTTGCTGTGGCGGTTCAATGCGTACCATATGCCCCCAACACTTACGGCCCTGGTTTAGTTGCTCCCTTGGTTGCAGGTGGACCACTTGCAGCGCCACTGCTCTCTGGCCCGAATTTGGTTGAAGCACCAGCAGTTGCCGCTCCAGTTTCTCCATCTCTTTCCTACTTGAATCCCGCATATTTCGCTGCTTTGCCACCTGCAAAGTTTTTGCCACCAGTTGTTCATGCTCCTACTCCTGTAATGTTTCCAGCTGGAAACATTAATGCCGCGGCTTCTCTGGTTCCATTGGTTGCGGATGCCGCTCCAGTAGAAGCTGCCGTTGTGCCCAAGTATGGCATTGGCGCTCCTCTTGAGTACGCTTCAAGATCTGTTGCTGCCGCAATTTTGAGCACCAAACAAATTGGTTTCCGCGAATTCATCAACAGTCCTTCAGTGAGCAAGCCTACCAATATTTTCATCGATTCTCCAGTGAATCCCGTTAATCTCGTATATCGATCCCTGTCCAGTCCAGTCAGTGTCCAACAAACTCATCTCGGTCAAGCTGGCTCATTCAAGCAAACCAATTCAATGGATGATCCACACCACTACATTCACACAGTGACAAAACCAATCATTCAAGAGCTGCATGAAATCATCGCTCCAGTGCGCAAGGTGAAACAAGAAGTATTGCCCGTACAAGAGGAAATCAAGACTCTTATTGCCAAAGGGATTGCCCCAAAAGGTTCGCCTGCGGCAGTTCCAATAGCTCCGATTGTTCCGTTTTTGCCGGACCCTGTTCTCACTGACCCGAGCCCACTTGTTGCCAGTCCAATCTTGCACAAAGGTGCGCTAGTTCCAACTGGCTTGGTTCGCACTTTTGAGCCACAAACTGACTATGAGGAAGATCTCTTAGCATTGCGCACCAAGAATGCCGACCACTTTGATCCACGAAGTGTTTACCTTGAACGCAAGAAGGCGGCTGCCAGCAAGTAAGTGAACATTTAATCATTTTATCACAACTAGCGAGTCATTGTGTCACATTTCAAGCATTATTGTAATTGCGCTCTATGTCTGTACAGACACGTGTGCTTTTAATTAATTGTTTGATTCATCGATTCATTCATCCATTGATTGATTTATTAAATTATTTATATTTTGCAATGTCGGTCAATGAGTGCACATTTTCGGTTAATCAATTTTGAGTATTTAAAAATCATAGCTATTTCTTTTGAGACACGTCAGTTTTCCAGTTTTCCAGTAACTGCTAGAGTTGTGTTGGTCTCGGGGATATTTCGTGCTATCAGTTACACTCGAATCTAATAATTAAATGCACCACATCCTTACAAGCGTAAACAGTATCCGCATGTTCAAACAAGTTTCGTCATTTTTCTTTATCACCAGAATCATTTCGATGAGAATCTCTAATGTTGCATTGCGATGAAAACTGGTTGGTGGCAGTTGAATGAACTTGTCCAATGTTCGATTATGAAGCGCAAACAGTACAAAAATTTATTTACAAAAATTTATTATACATAAAATAAAAGATGATATTGACTTTGAAGTAATCAATAGAGGTATGTACACTGTACAAAATAAAGGTGTATTGTAGTGCTAATTTAGAAAAGCTTTTCACAAGATCGTAATAAATTACGATTAAGGTTATTTTAGATTACTCGTTCCTTCTAACGAGAATGCATCCATGCATGGTCTCAAGCAGCCCACTGTACAGATCAACGTGGATTATTTTCTTTTCTTCTTATCGCCATAGATAGGATATGTGTTGCTGATGTAATTGATCATTTGGTCACCTGAGTTGTAATCGGAAAGATGTGTTCGACCGGATGAAGTCAATTGGTATGGCCAAAGTTGTATTTGCATGGATGCACTTGCTGCCGGTTGGGCAGATGGTACTTGCACCGACACTTGTGCCACTGGTGCTGTTGGACTGTGTACATAGGTCCGACTTTGATGGATTTGTTGTGCTTGTTGTGGCTGTGTTGACCTTTGATGCATTTGACTCTGTTGACTCGCGGCTTGGCTTTGTGTTGCTGCCTTGGTTGCTTGGCCATGAAACTGAGATAGTGCAACAGGTTGTGCTTGCACTTGGGTCTGCACTTGTACTGCTGCTGCTGGCGTTTGAACAGCTTGTTGGGCTGGCAGTTGCACATGCACCGAAACTGGTGCAGGTTGTGCTTGTCCTGTAGCTTGTAATTGAATTGGCGCCATTGCTTGGTGCATTTGAATTGGCGTTTGAACTGGTGCGTATTGCATTGAGATATCCCCTATTGGCGTTGGAATAGCTGACATTGAACCGTACGAATGCATGGGTGGAACGGCAATGATGGGCGTGTGACTGTATTGTGTATATTTACCATATGTCATTATGGGTACGATTAGGGCAAGTGGAGGATATGGAGCTGTGTGAGTGCTTGAGTATGGGGAAGCCATTGCCACTTGAGCTGGGTAACTCATTTTGGACATTTGCCCATAGCTTGACATCTGTGCCAGTGCTTGACTCGATGCAAAGCCAGGAGCGGCTGCTGTGTTGGCATATGCTGGTGAAGTGATCATTGAAGTGACTGGGTGGGCGTATTTGGAAAAGGGTGTCATTGGAATTGCCGAAGTGAGTGAAGTCACGGCATACGGAGAAGAAGCTGCAAATGGAACCATTGGGGCATAACCGTAACTTCCCGGATACACATAGCTATATGTCCTCGGCACTAATTGAGCGATGCACGAATAGACGAACATATGGACAATCAATGCCATTGCCATCAGGTAAATCTGAATTTCGCACCAAAATTTTAGATTAATCTCAAATAAATAATTCTTACTTGTAGGACCATGCTTTGCTTATTTGAATTGTAAAAAGTTAAACGCAATTTTGAAGTCTACGAACTGTTCAATATGATAACTGGCAAATTAATGACTGATTTGTGCAAGTCTTTTATATATATTGCAAACTGGTTTTAATTGAATCATGAGGGACAGCCGACTCTGCAAGACATTATGGAGACACTAGAACACGAGTGCAATCGACCCACTGAAAAGGTTGCTTTGTCCACCCAAAAAGACACTATTTATATTTTTAGAGTGCCAAAAAAATCTAGTTTTCTTTTTATTTCACATCTCTCATCTGCACACTATCTATTTCTGATTCATCACGTTGAAGTTAAATCTAGTCGAACCATTTTTCCGTCGGGTCTTACATTAATTATGACCATTTTTGTATAATATGATGTGATTAGTATGTTTTCTAAACTAAATTCAATGAGTTTGCAGTGTATATTTAGATTTGCGACAAGTTTATGGGGGAAACATTTGATTTGAAGTTGGAAGGCAAATGACTGTATTTGCGATAGATAAGTGTAGATGTTCAAACATGACAAACGTTTCGGAACGTGCCTTTTAGATAGAAAGTGTTTCATCACAGATATTCGCTTGCAAATGGTGGATTACAAAAGAAATGTCACTGGAATTATTTTTGTACAATTCCTAATAAACGATTAACGTCAGTGAATAGAGAACTAACATTAAAATTAATTGCTTCGGTGGCCTTGCACCAAAAGTGCATAAACAAATTGGGTTGCAGTACACTAGCTAGCTGACAGTGCCACTGTGCACCAATTCGTAATGGCCAATCGCCCGGTCTAGTTAGCCGACTACAATCGAAACTGTCAAATGAATTGCAATCAAAACAATAACGGCGAAATTTTACCTAAAGTTTGGCCAAGTTAAGTTCGTTTAGTGAAAGTGAAACACGCAAGTGTTATTATTACTCGACTCTGAAGGCATCATTTGCTGCTATTTGATCTGTCTAACTAGTAAGTCATTTTTCTTATTCAGGCTGTTGAGGGTTTTCTCGGCTTTTGGCTAATTGGAATAGCAATGAAATTTGTCGTCAAGTAATTTGCTTTATTGATGACTTCATTGAATCATACAACCACAACACCAAGTCTTTTTCATGGTTGCCTTCACCTCAAGAAAGGCATCATCAATTGTAGTGGTTTCGGGTTTGAGTGATTGTGTTGGCCTCGTGCTTTGGGTGTAGATAAGCTGAGTATTAAGAATGTCTTTGTCTTCGTCGCCTTCTAGTTGGTCTGGCTGCTTTCGAGTTTTCTCCACCAAAAGGAAAGAATTGGTGCGTCGAGGTGCAAAGAGAGCCGCCATTGAATTCACGTCTGAGTGAACGAACACTTTGCACAAGTTTAATATGCTATTCTGCCATTCGGGACAAATATCACATTTATCCTGGAAACTTAGCAGCTTGCCGCTCTCACTAGTTAGCAACATTTTCGGAAACTGACAGAGATAGGCTAGTTTTAAAGTTATAATTATTTTGCTTGGTGCATATTGTTGAATGGGCGATCTAAGACAACGAAGAAGTGGCATGGGTTTGTTGTGGTGCTTGATGATTCTATGGAGACATTTTCTATTAGACAAGAACAAAGCAACTTAAGTTACTTAACATGTAAACTATAACACTCACCAGAATCAGACTGATGATCCATTTGATGACGAACCAATTGATGAGAAACTATTTGAGACAATTAATTGGAAATAACCCAGAAGTGGGTGTGTGGTCACTAGGTGCTTGTCTTCCTGCATTGACTAAACATTGTTAGTTAGAAATATAAATTATCAAAGAAAGTTTGTTCTCTTTGATTTGATTCTCTCAAATTGTTCCAATGTCATGCATGAACGAAAGTTCATTGGTTGTCTATCGAATGATAGCTTTCGTATATAAAAGATATGGTCCGACTAATTACAAGCGTGTGTTCTCCCACTCTTCGCTACTCTTCCACCAAATAGCTTGTGAAGCTCAAGTCACTCAACAGTCGTCTCAACTGTTACCCGATGGTGGTCACCAATTGGATCTGTCTCAAGTGTGGTGTGGTCAATCAAAAGGCCCAATTTAAGTGTCAGACCTGTCAAGAGCCGAAACCGATCTTCTGGGAGTGCTCCTCGTGCAAGAAAAAGAATCCCACTATCAGTGTCAAGTGCAACGGGTGCAATCGCAAGCGTCCGGCTATATTCTCCAACGCGGTCAACATCAAAGAGTTGTCCAACACAAAGTTCAACGACGATAATAATAAACCTCTGGTTTTACCTGCACCACCGCCACCATCATTGCCAGCACCGCCGCCCCAACCACAGAGTTCTGCCCTGCCTGGTCCTATCGCAATGGTGAACGCTAACATATCGAGCAGTGTCTCTTCGGCCGAACCTGGAACATCTTCGATTGGATCTACTCTGAGCGAACACGTCTCCAGTTATGACATATTTCTCAAGTTGAACAGACCAAGCAGAACGGTGAAGCAAATCAATTATGTGGACAATGGAGAAAGATACGCTCAAGCGATGACCAATTGCCAAACGACCAACACCCAGTATGTGGATGCAAGTTTTCCCACCAGCTATCGATCACTATACTACGCCCCAAAGCAAGTCAAACCAGATCAACTGATTCGAGTGCATTGGCTACGTCCGAAAGACATGCGACAGCCTGAGTGGGGAACACTGCCGTGGTGTGTGGTACGTGACCCAGTGGTGAACGACATTACACAAGGCATTCTCGGCAACTGTTGGCTCCTGTCTGCTCTGGCCGTACTGGTGGAGAAGCCGAATCTGTTAGACCGAGTGCTGGCCACCCAAACACTGAGTCCATTTGGCATTTATAGAGTTCGACTTTACCGCGATGGCAAACTGACCTCGGTAATGTTGGACGACCAATTTCCGTGCTCCAGTAAACGACTGCTCGTCTACTCGTGGTCTAAGCGAAAGCAACTTTTTGTGCCCATCATCGAGAAAGCAATGGCACGGATGTATGGCTGTTACGAATCGCTTGTGTCTGGCCAAACCACAGAAGGTCTCGCTGCACTTACTGGTTATCCGTGTCGGTCCATTCGCACACAAGCTCCAGTGGTGGTGGCACAGCCCAGCAACACAACAGGCCCGGCAGGGTTTCAAAACGATCGATTTGATGAAATCATGCTCGAATCAGACTTCATTTGGACACTTCTCCTGAGCTACCACTCGGCAGGATTCTTGATGGGAGCTGGCTGTGGCTGCAACTTGGAGTCACAAGTTCAAGCGGAAGACTACGAACATCGAGGACTCCTCATGAATCACGCCTACTCTATTATATCTGTGATCAATGTTGGCGAAAACATTCGATTGCTCCAACTTCGAAATCCGTGGGGCCGACAAACCTGGAATGGTGATTGGTCGGACGAAAGCTCACTTTGGACACCTGAATTACGAGAACAACTTCAACCGAATAAGGCAAGGGATGGAATCTTCTGGATAGCGTTCTCTGACTTTCAACGCTACTTCGAGAAAGTGGACATCTGCAAACTTCGCGACAGCTGGCACGAACACCGTTTTGAAGGCTATTTCCCGAGCTCCTGTGCCGATACTCGGTATATAAGTGTATTCGAGGTGCACGTGGAAGAAGCAGGCACTGAACTGGAGTTCACCCTCTACCAGGAGAGTCGACGCTCGTTGTCGCTCTACAAGACACCTTTGTTGCCAATTTGTTTGGCCGTCTTCCAGCTGAAGGATCTTCAACAAAACATTGCCGGCGATTTGGTTGACTTGAGTGGTTACAAGATACGCGAATTTGTTGGTTGTGATGTTATGCTGGACAAGGGCGTGTATCTGGTGGCACTGTACGCTTTCAATCACTGGAACTCATCGAGCATGGCAACCACCAAGACGGGCCATCCCCTTCGACCTCGACTTGTGATGTCGCTGTTCAGTTCACGATTCGTTACCGTAAATTGTCACTGTACATCGGCAACAATCGTTGGGGACACGCTCATCGAGATTGCCACAGCAAAGGGACGCAAGAAACAACACGACGATGACGCCAATGTGGTCAGCTATTACCTGCAAGACAACTGGTCAGGCCTGATGGTGGTTGTCGAGAATCGACACCCCGACAGTTACCTCGAGATAATTATTGACGCAGCTGAGTCCACAAATCTACACTCTACTCGAGGCAATCTCTTCACCAAGGACACTATTCCACCAATGTCACGGTGAGTACTAATGAGACCTTCGCATTCTGAATACTAATCTCAAGCTACACAGACAACTGGTGAACATCTTGTCGCATCTTGATCCCTCCACGCACTACTATCTCTCGTACCAGATGTCGTACCGTGTGTCGAACGAGTCTGTCTCTAGCCATTCGCCAGAACTTGGTCAAACCAGTCCTCTTCATTCACCTCGGACACTTAAGCAATTTCGTGAGTGATCCGCGTAACCTCAAAATTGCATCAAATAAATCAATAAATTACATTTAATAAAGCGCCAAAATGATAATGTGATTGATTGATTTCACTGTATTCCTTATCTAAATTGATTAATTTTCAAACGTCGGTTGTTGCTTCAAATCAATGTGGTCAAAACTCTCTACCAGGACGATTTGTCTACCTTCTGCCACTAACACATTTATGTCATTAAATTAATATTTTAATTGTTAATTTGCTGAGAGTGAATTTTTATGATGTTTGTGGCGTGCCATAAGTTACTCACTGTTCACTGACTTGTTAGCCAGATAGTTGGCTTCCTCTAGTATTATCGGAAACCATCGATGTGCGCATACTTTTTGGATGAGAGGCCGTTTGGCAGCATCAGGCTCCATCATGGACTCAATCAATTCCTTGACCATATGAGTGATCTTGCGATCAACATCCTCTGTAAAGTGATAGTCTTTGGCCAACTGTTTGACGAGCATCTCGTTTCGATCATCCACTTTGTTGTTTCGATCACCCACTTTGTCGTTTCGATTAACGAATGGTCGCTTCTTGTTGAGCATGACGAACAACATTATGCCTAAGCACCAAATATCCACCTTGAAGGGGTCGTACGGGACCTCTTGAATGATCTCCGGTGGATGGTACGATAGTGTGCCACACCAGGTTGTTGAAAGAGCCGACTCGTCTGTGACGAAACTAGATAAACCAAAATCGGTCACAATCGGGTTGTAGTAAGCATCGAGCATAATGTTCGACAGTTTGAGATCACTGTAGATAGAAATGAATTAGGTGGGTCAGAATCAACAAAATGAATTACTCTGCATGGCACTTACCGATGGACAACCTTATTCTCGTGCAAGTACTTGATCGCCCGAGCAATCGGAGGAAACCAGCACTTAGCATGCCATTCGCAAAGTGGGCCAATCTTCCTCACAAACGAACTAACAGTATTGTGGGGGAAAAAGTCCATGACAATGTACAATCTCTTCTTTGTGCGGAATATGTCCTTCACTTTGATACAGTTCGGGTGACGCAGATTGCGAATTATTTGCAACTCAACTTGTTGGTCTTTGCCCAACTTGAAAAAACTTTGGCCAGACTTGGTCGATTCAATTGGGGACACTTTGATAGCATACGCTTGACCATCCTTGAATGACTTGTATACATTCGCTTGACCACCGGAATCCGCCTTAACAAACCCTGTATAACCCCGCTTGGTAAGCTGTTCGAGTGGATTCATTTTGGCCAGTGGGTGGAGGTTCACTAAATGAATGAAACAACTAACAGCTACAATTGGTTTGGTTAAATATATAAGTGAGAGCCGAAGAAAGGCAAGTGATGAACAAAATGTTCGAAAACAAAAGAACAAACAATTTGTTGGATCGAATAAACTTAATTGAGTGTGTAATTTGTTTGGCCAATGTCAAAGACCGATCTGTCCCAGGATGCTGTTGAGAAACGAGCCAAGATCTCGAGTCATTCACTTGTGTTTAAGTAATTCGTCTAGTGCATTTGGGGCCAAGCTTGGGAGTGAAGCATTGCACTGATTAGACGTCCTCAACCTTGTGATTCGAGTAGGTGATCTTTTGATTGAGCATCTCAAACAAATACCACTTTAGCTTTAGCATCGCACGAAATAGTAATAAGAATAATCAATATGAGAAATGTGAAATATTGACATATCTAGTCATATCTAGTGTCTAGTCTGTCTAGTGTTGCCCAATTACTACCTATTCTTTCATGAATGATCAGAGAGAAACTATTTATTAGATATATATACGTACAATTGCCTTTTTTTGGTCTCATCTTCTTGCTTCTTCTATGGTATTTGCTGGACATCGACTTATGTTACCTTTTATCTTTGTTAAGCCTTCATCGGCTTTCTCTCGTTTCATCTGATCTTGCTCCTTTTTAGGTTCGCCTCTCCTTTTCTCCTTTGTTTGCGTCAATGCACTGTTTGTAGCCATCTTCTTCTTTGAACAGCCATAGTGACAACTTGAGATTAGCCTTTAGCCAAGTGTTGAGAATAATTTGGTGTGCATTGTGCACACTGTGTATTGCCCACAAAAGGGTCGTTCATAGATAACAGTTTAATAAAACATCAATGACAAGCATATTTTGTTGGCAGCTGCAGCCCACCTAACACAAGCATTGCTAATGCCACTGCAATTTGTCGAGCGTAAGCAGAGGCACATGTGGATTACCCATTTGTAGATGTCATTTTCCACGGTTGAAATAACGCGCTCTTACGCAACGTCTTTGTTTGTAACGCACCATCTATTCACGATGACTGATAACGCAGAGTTATCACCCACTAATGGTAAATCCATTCTTTAATAGCTAAATTGTTTATAACTTATTTACAAATCTTTTAGCTCTCCGAGTATTATTGAACTATTGGAATTCTAGGGAAAACATTGAATTAGCATATTTGGTGTGTCAAAATGGTCCGATTTGGTGAGTATTTTGATATTTATAATTTTTATTATTTTCAATTTTTGTTTTAGGCATATTATAAGTGAAGTCATGTCAAGTAAAGTCACGAACTCACCTTTGACTGCTCGCGAGGCAAGACCGGAGAATTTTTACAGTGCCTATCTTTGTGAAAAACAGTATAATAACTTGTTATTCAAGAATAATGTTCCTCCGTATGATTGATAGATTTTTTACTATTAATTATTAATATTATTTACTTTTTAGTGAAGGACATGACATTCAGTCAAAACAACTTATCGATATACTAAAAAGTCAACGTAAGAAGCAATTGAAACAGCAATTGGAAGAAATGTCAGATATTTCTAAGCTGATGGAAGTACTTAAGCTTAATCAGAAATTAAAATCAAGCCAATGTCAAACACCAGAGCTTCAAACTTTATTTAATGGATATCTTCAGAAGAAATCAAGTGCGATAAACCAAAGAAATGAAAAAATGTACGAAATGGTCCAGTTGATCAAATGCGTGGAAAAGGCTGTAAAAGCTGGGAAATCTATTTCTATTAATACTTTAAGCGAATGTGTCATAAATACAGAGAAGAGTGATATTGATGCCAAACTAGAGGAAAAATTAGTTTTGCCAAAATCGTCAAATGTTGAGGAAATCATCAATGAATCTATCTTAAAAGTTGAGAATATACATATTAATCAATCTGATATTTCAATTATTTCTACGACTGGTGTTCTCAATGAGATTAGTGATAACGCTAAGAAGCTAAGTCAAGAAAGCGAACCTATTGGCGACATTGACCATGAAAAAGCTACAGATAACCACGACCTCTCATCGCCTCTTCTTAATTCTTCAGCAAGTTTAGCTATTGAAAATGATGCTTCTAATGAATTGTCTGTTGAATCACGGCCGAAAGCAATTTTATTAGATCTTACCAGACGGAGCACGGAAGAACCAAATGTAACTATAAATCAAGAACCGTCACAACTAACCTCAACTGACGATTCATCTACAATTATTGAGACTTCAATTGCTGAAAGAGCGAAACTTCGAGCAACTCGTCGAATTTCTCGGCTTTCATCTATTTCTACTTTCACTAAACCTGAAGACGTAGCCAATCAAAAAGGCGAAAAGAAAGCGATTAATATAGCGAATGATGGCGAGTTTCGTGGTAAGGCACAAAAAAAAGAATTACTGGCAAAATCCGAAAAGGAATTCATCACTATCGGTGACTTAGAAAGTGTTTCTACTGAAGTGAGCGATTTTCCGACAGGAAATAAAACACCCTCAACTTCGGTGAGTTACTTTACGGCGACAAGTGATGTTGATGTGATCGAACTCGATATTGAAGCAAGTCAAATGGAAAAAGACAAGGAAAAAGAAAATGAAGACAAGCATAAGATAGATACATTCAAAAGAAAAGCACTAGGAATTTGGAATGTGATTTCAAATCATAGACATGCTCACTTGTTCATAAATCCTGTTTCGGACAACATCCCAGACTACAGCAAGACTATAAAGAAAAAGGTTGATCTAAAATCTATTAAGAAAAGAATCAAAAATGAACATCTCCCAAATGGTGATAAGCCAATTACCTCGTTAGCAGAATTTAAAGCTGAAATTTTAAACATGTTTGTAAATGCGCAAATGTTTAACAACATCAACGATCGTATTGTAAAAGAAGGTTGGGATATGTATGATGACATATCCTCTTATTTTGATTATGATTTGACCAAAACTCCCGGTGATAAAACTCAAAAATCGTTCATTGTAAGTATAAAGGTTATTGTTTTTATTGATTTTTACCTTTATTTATATTTAGTGTACCAGACAAAATAAACGAAAACAACAAGAAGAACAACAAAAGACTCGTAATTCTATTTCTACATCTTTTATCAAGACTGAAATGGAATCTTCGTCCACTCTTATTACTATTGAATTGGATAAACTTGAACATGACACCCCCAGAAAGAGTGTCTCGAAAGCAAAGGTAAGACGAGGTTATTTTGAGAGATATATTAATTAATGTATTTTATTTGAAGAAAACACGATCTTCAAAGATATCACAAAGCTTGCGTACCAATCGTTCCAGTGTATCTCAGAGTAAGATTCAACTGGCACCCACTAGCGAAGACATGTTTCAGCTTGTAATTCCACTCGAAAATGAAACAAATCAAAATGGAATCATTCAAAATGAATTTGATGCCTTCAAGGTAAATGTGAAATTACTAATAATTATTATTGTATTATTGTTAAATATTAATCTTTTTATTTATACAAAGAATTCAACTCTACCTCCTCCTGATTCAGAATCTAAGCAAGATAGTTCACCTATCACTTTAGATAAAAATGAAAAAAGTCTCGAAGAACCATTGGTTACTACTCCAAAAGTGAGAATTTTTTACACTTAATGTTTTATTATTAATTAATAATCTAGGTGTCCAAACGAGGTCGTCCCAGAAAGTCCGAATTATCTCGAAGCAACTCAGAAGCAGCAACCATTCTAATCGTGGATAGTGTTAATGCTGGGCCTGTTACGGCAATCAATGTGCGAAAGTCCAATCGTAAAACTAAATCAATTTTTTCCGAATTTTCTAAGCGCAAAATTAAATCTGAACCCGATGATGTAACCGAAAAAATTATTGAGTTGGGACCGACAGAAACAAAAGTTGTAAATGCCGAAATGGTTACAAGAAAAGATAATGATTCCACTCAAGAAATTGCTATCATAACGCCAAAAGTAATTTATCTATTTGATCTATTTATATTATATTTGCTTCATCGAATTTTATTCAACAAATCATTCTAGGCATCTAAAAATCGAAGAAAAACGAAAACGGCTCCTGTTCTGAACACAAGTTTTCAAAATGATATAATTACCGATAATTCGTTGGTGAATTGTACGACAGAACCACAATCCAAGTTACCTAAGGTACGATAATTAATATATTACATAGAAAAAATTAATTTGTTAATTAATTAATTCTAAAGGAACAGTTCCGAGATAATTCGATAACTTCACCCTGTTCGGATCTTCCCCGTCGTCGTGGTCGCCCGCCTAAGGCTAAAGCTATTTTACTTACCGAGAATATTTCTCCTTCAATCAACAATAGTAAATTACCTAAATCCAAAGAAGTTGCATCAGACTTTAAATTGAATGCTTCAGAAATTCCTCAAAAAACTTCTAAGGTACACCTAATTATAGTTATTTTCATACGATTTAAATGATTATTTTCAATTGGTTGTTTAGGCTGGCAACAAAACTAGAATGACGCAAAATTCATTAAACACAAACCCGGAAATGGAAACGGTTATAGAAAAACCTTTTGACTTGCCCGCCGGTGTTAAAGTTAAACCGAAATCAGAGGTTCGTGTGTCAGGTTTGTTCAAACGTGGAAACTCTGTTAAGAAGACACCAAAACGAGCTAAAAAAGAAATTGGCCAAGAGCCAATTTCCTCTAATAGTGTCAAAACTTCCTCCAGCAAACCAAAGACCGACAAACCAAGCAAGTTACAAACACGAGACAAAATTGTTCCGAAGTCTGAAGTAATTATCATTTAATTAATGTTTGAATTTCTTACTATGTTTTCTTTTATTTTAGGTTAAAACTCCAAAAAGAACTTATAAAAAACGCAAACCTCAACCTGGCACAATTTAATTTTAAAAAACTGGCCATCCTTCTAATCTCGTTTCATGACCATAATTTTATATTCTGATCGATTATAATTAATCATTGCTGTTGCTTAATTTCACACATGCACATTTATTTTAACATTTATATAAATTTCTCCAAGTTTCGAGTTATTTAAAAGTTTACAGAGATGTATTGGCAGATTTTGTTTGGGATCGTTTGCACCAATCGATTCAACAAATTCTCTCGACACGTTTGTTGCCTAAGCAACTTATTTATTGGCATTCCATGTCACAACTTTACAGTAAATTTTGTCGGGATCCATCTGTATGATTCACATAACGCAGTTTTAAGTGAGTTTATTTGCTCATTTTATCCAAATATGCATTTTTGGCGATAAATCTCAACTGGTGAGACATTTCTTTTCCAGTTTTGTCTACCAGAGAGGCAAATATAGAATCTTTCCTGGAGAGAAGATGGTGAGGAATGCCGTATTCCACAATTCGTCCTCCTTCGAGCACCAAAATTTGATCACAATCAATGACTGTGTTTAGCCGATGAGCCACTGTAATTACCGTGCAATTCACGAACTTGTGTCGAATTACTTGTTGAATTGCGTGGTCAGTTTCGTGATCGATGTTCGAGGTGGCTTCGTCCAGAATCAAAATTTGATTCCGCTGGAGCATTGCCCTGGCCAAACACAAAAGTTGCCTCTGACCAACACTAAAGTTAAGACCGCCTTCATGAACAGGTGAATCCAAACATTTGTTTGATTGAATAAGATATTCCTTGAGCTGAACCTCTTCCAGTGCTTGCCACAGCTGTTTGTCGCTAAAGCAACCAAAAATGTCAATATTATTTCGAATTGTCCCGGTAAACAAAACGGGGTCTTGAGGTATTGTGGAGAGATTACTACGCAGCATTTCTAGGTTCAGATGACTAATTTCCACGTCATCGATGTATATGTCTCCAACAGGCTCCACCAATCTAAACAAAGCTGCTATGATCGAACTCTTTCCTGCGCCAGTTCGACCAACAATTCCAATTTTCTCCTTGGCATTGATGGTGAAGTTGAGATGCTTCAAGACATATTCATTCTGGTTGTACGACAGGGAAACGTCGTGAAACACAATTTTCCCCTTTGGGAAAATAGTTTCCTTTCGATTGATGCTGCTCTTTGTGTCAAATTCTATGGGCAAACGAGTGTAATCGGATATTCGTTCCACAGAGGACATGTAACTTTCAAGATCTAAATGAAAAGATCAGATTTCGATGTTATCAAATTGACAAAAATACACTTGCCTGCTCTACACTCAACGCCCCACGAGGTGACACCCACCAAAAGAATACACGAGGACAGTGATAGACCAATAAACGAACTGCTAAGGCCTAAAAAAAAGAAAAGAATTCAACCAATTCATTCAGATACAGCCCAACAAATCGCACCTATGGAAAGCATTATGATGATTGTAATGGCGCCAATGTAAAGCACACACAGCCACTCTATCACAATGGCAAAGCCTCTGGTTGCACAAATATGACTAAAGTAGACCGAAGTATGAAAATCTTGAAATTTATAGTACAACTGCTCAAAGTAGCGCTGCTTGTGAAAGCACCGAATCACAGTTAAACCATCAAAAGTTGTGTTGATGTGAGAAAATGTTGGATTTCTTGCTGACAGAAATACAAGCCAGTTAGTGTGAATTATCACTTTCAATTAAAAAAAACATATACCGATCCCTTCCAATCGTTTCAACTCTTTGGCAGCTCGCATGTAAATCGTAGAAAATGCAAACATCAGAACCAGAAAGACGATTGCTGGAAAAACAAACGACCAATCGATGATTATTTCAATTATTAACGTTGCCACCACGTCAGTCATTGACTAATTTTACAATGATGTATTAGACGTTCGTTTTATTTGATTATTCATATGAAACGCTACCATTTTGAGTTCAAATGCTGTCACAGGAATGTAATCGTCAATTATACCAATGTCACGTGAGAAACGATTCAAAATTCGCCCTATTGAGAAAGTTGACATTAAGTGACATAAGTGAAATGAAACAGTTAGACAAGATTACCAGATGGATTTTGATAGAAAAATTGAATTGGCGTTAAAACCACCTTGGTGAATGATCGATTGTACATTTTTCTAGATGCCGACATGCAAAATTCGAAAAAACTAATTGAACGCATCAAGGTGCTCAAAAATAGAGCGACGATTACACCAGTGTAGACATATGCGAACAGATTAGTGTGAGATGGGTCGTGGCTGAATGCATCGGTCCTTAGATCAGTCAAAAAAAAAGGAATTAATAATTTTTTTAATAATGGATGAAAACGAAAAATTACCATTTAGAGAGAAGATAATCACTGCCTTGAGAGAGCACTTGCGATACTATAATTGACGATAACACGAGCACAAAGTTAAACCAGTGGAAGCCACATTTGAAGTATTGCATATAAGGACCAGATTGACTTGCCACTCCTTGCAGACTACTATTTAGTCTAGTATTTGAGTTGTCCTCGGTTGCCTCATTATCATTATCATGTTCCCTTTCCTGTCCGTCCAAGTCATCGTCAAAATAACCCTTTAGCACAATTTCTCTCAATTCATTTGCTTCACCTTGGTTGTACCTTACAAATCGAACAGGCTCGCCTTGTTTATTGAGAATGAGCACACTTGACTGTGTCGGAATGAATTGCACCTGGTGAGTGACCAAAATGCAAGTCTTCCCTTTCAGATACTCCAATAAGCATCTATATAACAAATCATTGCTAATTAGTAATTAGTAATTCTGCATAACAAAATTAACCTCTGAACAACGAACTTTGCCACTTTGACATCCAACGCCGAGATTGGATCATCCAATAAATACAAGTCGGCATCAGCATAAAGTGCTCGGGCCAAATTAATTCTCGCTTTTTGTCCGCCACTCAACTTGTATCCCTTCTCTCCGACTAAGGTCATTTCTCGACGAGGCATTGAGCTAAGATCCTCATCCAATGCACATATTTTCATCACTTTCCAGAATCGAGTGTCCTCATAATCACTGCCAAACAGAATGTTGTCCCGAACAGTGCCCATAAAAACCCACGCTTTTTGAGGAACATATGCGATTTTGGCACCAAAAGTGCTAATATTGCTATCTAAGTTGAGTGGTAATTCTTGCATTAAAGACAATAAAAGAGAGGTCTACATGACAAAATAATTTATCAATCAAAATGCAAAGCAGAGAAGTTTACTTGCCTTTCCACAACCAACTGGCCCAACAATGGTGAGCATTTCTCCTTTGTGTAATGTAAAGTTCACTTTGTTAAATGCATAAATGACCTAAATGGAAATAGTGGTATGAGAAATTTCAGTTTGCTAATTTATTACTCATGCCACCTCATCCCATGATGCTGATCCGTTCTCTAGTACCACAGTGAACTTTTTTTCATTATGCTTGGATGTCTCTTGGTTAACGTAATTGAATTGTTCTAAAAGAAGATATTTCTGTAACAGACAATTTGAATAAAAATAGCAATTTGAAAAATGGCAAACCTGGATACGTTGGCAAGCAACCATCACTTCAGCAGTGGCAGCAATCGATTGTGGCAAATGCCTAGTTAACGGAATACGAATCACATTGAACAAAGCCATCGAGACAAAGACCTTGTGAGCGGTCAACTCTCCCCCGTAAAGGTAGATGTACACAATGAAGCACACAAAAAGAATAATCCTTGTGGTAACATAATACATGGAGAGGTGCACTCCTTTTAGATAGCAGCTGTTTCGAATCTGTGCAACTTCTTTGCTTTGGGAAGACAACAAGATTTAAGTCAAAACAATTCAGTGGCAATATTTACTTACATTCTTGAATCAGACATTAGCTTGATAAACACTCGTTCCCATGAGTACATTTTGATCAGTTTAATTCCGGATATAATTTCGCTAATAATCCGAATGCGCTTGTCAGTAAGTGGAGCCGTCTTGGATCGAACCAATTGAAATAGTTTTCCCATAACACCCTGGATGGGGATGAATAAGAACAAAATGGCTAGTCCCGGGAAACAACTCCAGTTTAGTTCGCGCCACAATAGAAAAGTAACAATTGCTAGCTGAAGAGGGGCTACAATGGGAGAATGTGCAAAGTATGCATACTAAATTATTAAAATTAAAATTAAAATCAATTTTAAAATGTTATACAAAAAATTATAATGTGTTTACGTCAATCATTCGGTTCACGTCGTTAGCCATAAGATTTGATACTTGCCCTACCGAGGTTTGATGTAATGACTTTTGACTCAGCTGCAGCGACTGCAATAAACAATTTCAATTCTAATTCACAACACTGACAAACCTAACAGCTCCAAACCTTTTTGTAAATCAATGCCAAACAAGCGGTTTTCATTTGCAACCCAACGTGATCAGTCAAAGTCTGATTGAAGTGATTCATCGTGGCTCCCAATGCGGCACAAGCAACAAATCCCACAGCCGACCAAATTGCCCTGCTTTGAGGGTCACTCGAACTTTCATTATTAAAGTGATTGATGATATTTCCCAAAAGATATGCTTGACCAATTCGAACTACCAATTCCTGCAAAACAAAATTGATTATTAAGATATTTATTAATTTGTCACATTAAATAGCTCACTTGAAACAAAAATGACAAAACAATGGGCACAAATTGTCCCACAAAACATCGAAACAGTGCTCGGCGAAATTTGACATCTTTCCTTGAGTCACTCTTTTCCCTTGTCTGCTCCTCGTTCCATTTTCTAAAAAATCGCAGTATTAATTACTCAAATATTAATCAAACAATTTAAAATACTTTTCGAGTCTATCAGCCAACTGTTCAGACTTGTCCTGTGGAGGACATTCGAAGACATCCTCAAATTGAAGTCGACTTTTCCCAACGGCCTTGTAGTAAAGAGGCCATATCCATCTAAATCAAGTAAACATTAGTAATTTCATTAAATTTAACCAATACCAAACTAACAGGAAGAATAACTTGGAAATTGGGTTGACTTTATCCCATTTGGACTTCCTCAAGCAATAGTTCGACTCTTCAAAGTCCGTTTCCATTTCTCAATATGAAGTAATATAAATTTCCTCTTGCTGTCTATCAATTGACAATATGTTCGAAACAGATACTAAATGTTTACAGTAAAGTTTTATCCGAAGTAACTTATCCTAATGGTGAGCCTCGAGTTAACTAGACATTTGTCAGTCGCCATCCGGTTATTTGGTAGTCGACTGCGTCGAGAGTTAGCATCACATCAATTAATTGCCTTCTATTAGTGGCACATTTGCTGATAAATTGGTTTATGACTATAGTTATATATGTCAAGACAATGTTTTCAATTTGGCGAACAAGGAGAGACAAATGTGTCATAATTGCAGCAAAGTTGTAAATCTCAGTAACATTTATTACACTCTTGCGACTGGCGTAGTGAGGCACTACTAGTAACACTCAACAAAAGTCACGTTAGCCTCGAGACCATTGTATCAACGATAGTACGCCACAAACCAAAGTCTTCTCGACAAGGGAAATTCTCAATTGATAAATAGATAGATAACATACCAAATACAATCAAAATCTTAATTTGTCTTGTTTGATTCGATATGTTTGAGTTTGTTGACATGCGAGAAAGAATTTCAATAATTCTACTTGGTTCAAAGAATCGCGTAATTCCGACCAAAATCACAATGCAAAGTAGCCGAAGTCAACTAAGGGCAATAAGAGAACAAATCAATCAACTCAGAATTTCAGATGCTAAAACGCCTTCATAGTTAACAATATTCAATATTTTTATTTTCGGGAATTTACTTTTGAAGCTTTGCATTGTGACATTGCTCATTGAATGATTGCTGATTATCAGATCGTTGTTGTGAAATCATGGTAGGCCTCTCCATCAAGTTCATAAATGACTCTTCTTATTTGGTGATCATTTTGAACGTATTACGGTCAAAGGTCATTAATGGTGAGTAGAAATTCAACTTCATTAACGGAATAAAGTCTATTATGGGCTCATTCAACCAGAAGAAATAATTTTGAACGGTATATTTTATCCGGCAGGATATATGAAGTACATTCCACCTCAGACAAACCAGTAAGACGAGAAAAAGGTCACTAGTGTTAAGCCACGAATAATAATAATAATAATAAACACAAGTCGGGCATCATGGTCAAGTCCATTCTGAAAAAAGAGATATTTATATAGGAAAATAAATCAAATATGAAGTACATAATACAAAATATTACCTGAAACAAAGTACACTTTCATAACGTCAGTCGTCGTCTGATGTAAACAGTGCTGTCAGTGCAATATTGACGGCAAAAAGAGTGAGTTTGCAGTGCACTGTTGTCACTACAACTTGTGAGAGCACTTATTAGCTAAAATGTAAGTACATATATATATGTAACGATGGACTATCGTTTGTTGGCTGTGATTTTGCAACCTTCATCAAAGAATGAAAAGATGCAATAAACTTCGGCTAAAACATTTTTTGAAGTTTTTTAATTTAATTAATGCAGTTATAATAATTATATATAATAATTACAGGTGATTCAAAGCCACGATGGAGACTACCGCCAAGCCAATGTTCAGAGAGAATCCCGAATCAACTTTGCGGGTGTCCACAAGTTCTTCTAGCTTCTTGAGAATCTACACGACAATAGAGATAACGCTCGAAGTCACATGAGCAACCTTCTTATATATATAACAATTGGTAGCCATCTCGCGGGACTTCGCTACCTTCGGCTCTTCATTCGCACTGGACAGTTAGACCGACTTGGACTGAGCATTTGTTCGACGCTGGCCACCATCCTTGACCAACGCGGCCTTGCTTCTGCAACTTTGGCACTGTGCATTGCATATCTTTAATGATGATAAAAAGTGCTGGTGGTGCTATCTTACTGGATTTGGACTAGCAAAGGCAAACAATCGAACTAATAAGCGGAAAGTTTAAACAAAGTTAATAATAACAATTTTACTCTTTCACAATTACCTTGTTGATGAATCATCTACATTTATACTCTTAGAGCAATCAAGCAAATTGATAGTTCGTTGAAACTTAACAAATTGCATTACCGTTGAAAAAATCCTTAGAGAGCAACAAACACAAAGAAAATATTATATTAAAATGTTTATTAATCAATTCATTGTCAATAAATATACATGGAATGGCGATTGTATTATTTATTTGAATATGAAATTTAGAAGAAGCATTACGAGAATAAGAAATGATAATGGAAGTAGAATGTACGCGGTGATGTCCAACAAGTCCATTGTTGAGCTTAGGAGAAGGTTAATGACGAGCGGTAAAACCAAATTGATGCAGTGAAATGACACCGAGCACATCGAACATGGACTGGTTTTATAGCGACCAAAGGACCATATTATGTACTCTCGTGTACTCTTTTTATTAAAATTTTCCTTGCTTCTACAGAATGTTTCCTGTTAGTAATTGAAGCATTTGATGTCATTACACTAAATTAAGGAAAGTACAGAACAGTACAATTAAATATGAAGGAAAATAGCTTACTTAATTGAACATTAAGAAACATTCCACAGCATACAACAGTTTGCCATAATTTGTTTGCGAATCCATTGTATAATTAGTTAAATGACCAAATAAACCCGAACCAATGACGATAGTCGTATCGATATATCATCAATTCATTGACCACTAAACGTTCGAACGTCAGTAACTAAAATAGTTCCTGAATCGACACACATGAATTTCAATGCCAATTGGTGCAACCCGTTTTTATATATCTAGATTGGCAATTCAAATTTGATTTTTATTTGTGAAATGAACTATTTTTTTTTCATATGCATAGCTCATACTTTATCTCATGAGTCATGACTACTAGCTAATATTGTGTGGGTAATAGATTTATTTAGTCTAAATGATGATGGTACGCGAGATCTCCGTGAGAGGTTCTAGGCATGCCACATCTGATTTGTTCCTTTGGCACAAAATAGGAATTCCCCAGTGGTGTGCGATACAGCAAGAATGGAATCGTCACAAACGCCGCCATTGTAGCTATTACACACATCGATTTAATTTATTCGACCACATGTGCTGTAGTAAAATAATTAGTTGCATTAGCAAGTGCATTACCAAATAATTTGCACAATAGTCTGATCAATTGAATAGACAAGACTCGACGTAATTTTAAATTAATTTTGCTAAAGTTATAGTAGGCGCATCATTATTGAAACTACACAGTTCAACAATTGTGAATTCAAGAGACGGTTTAAAAATTATTGAAAATAAATTATTATTATTAATAAAAATACAAAATATCACATATCGATCGTTAAATTATTAGTACCAGTTTCATAAAACACATTTAACAGCTCACAAAGAATTTGAATAAGATTTATTAAATTATCAAATACATTGAAGTAATAATAAATATTTGTATTTAATGATTAATGATCCATTAATGACCCATTGGTGTACTTCATCTGAGCAAAACACTGAAGATCAGTAAGACCAGCACCACAAACGACATCGCAATGAGTATGTGAGCGGAAAAGTCGACCGGGTCCATTCTGTAGCGAAGTGTTTGGCGCGCTTTCGGCTTACTCCAAACCAAAAAAGTGAACACAAAGTTGACACACAAAAATGCAGTTGCAATTCCTTAAACTTTGCCTCGAATAAAGTCCTTTTTATACACTTTACAATGCTTTTTAAATTTGATATATACAATGCAGGTCAATTTGTTTTACCTGTACTGAAGGCTAACTAATTTCATATAATAAATTGTAATTAGGCTATTATTATGGGTTACCGAACTAACAGATGTCGATGTAAGGAAAATAATGGAAAATTCAATTCAATTAGATGAAAATATAGTCGCATAACTCAATAACAGGATAAAATTATAGAACAAATGTTTTATTAGTTTTGTAAGGAAACTGGTGACGTTTGAGGCAATGATATGGCAAAGTGACTCTTGAGGTGAGTTGCATTACCCAATTGGTACTTTACCCTTTATAAATTTGAATCAAACTTTTTTCCTTGTTCAACACAAACTACATATTAAATGGACGATAATTGATTTATTCAAATAAACTAAACATTTTTATTTAATTCTCTCAAATAAATAGTTAGTTGTAACTAGTAAGAGTCAATCATTTTGTTTCAGAGTTTCATTGTCACTAATTACTTTTTTGTCCGCTTCATGTAGGTAACACTGAAAATTAGTAAAGCCAATATTGCAATGGCAATCAACATTAATATCAATACTAGAGTGGCCATTGTGTAGCAGTCGAAGTATCAAAGTTGGTCGATGTCAGATCAAAGTTGTGTAGAAAGCGTAGACAAGTTACAAATGCAAATGCATATGAATAATTGTAATGTCAAATAATTAATTCTCGTATTATAAAATATGTTAAATCATACATTAAATCCTACATAACTAGAAATCAAACAAAGCAAGCGCCCAAACGAAATTGTTTGCACTAAATCAGTCCTCAATCATCTCTTATCTCACTTACTAGTGGAGAATTGCTTTACATTGAATCATTATTTATGTTCACCAACTATTTATGACTTTGATCAATGCTGATCGAAAAGTATCCTTGCGAAATCATCATGTCATCCGAGCACAGTATGTCCATTTACTTACTGACAATTGGATGTTGTATTTGTTTAGCCCCTACCTCAAATTTATGAGATAACGCTTATCGCATCCTGAACAATAAATGTGATTTGGATTTTATTGCATAAAGTATGTACAGAATGTAATTTGCTTGAAGGTCAAGGTTTGACATCGGCAACATTGATGTGTCTTAATTAAGACTCTTAATTAACATTTTGTTCGTGTTTTAATTCGCCCGTTATTTCAAAGTTGAACAGTAAATTAATTAATTAAGGAGAATTGTTTGAGATCAAGAATTCATTGCATTTCATGATTCTTTGCCAAAATTTAGTTTCCATAAAATAATTCATAAAAGAATATTTTGAATTAATGCAATGAATGTAATTTAGTCAGCTACAAACCAGTTTATGTCAAACTACAGTAAACCCAAATAGACAATGCAAAGACTGCACGTCTACTGTTGAGTCTAACCAACGGTAGAACAGGATCAATCAAGTCTGCACACGATTAGATCAATCGCTAATCGCACAATAACTTTCAATAATTATTTTGGCTAAAGTCCAATAAACTATAAATACAAATGTACTCGTTATCGTTATCAGTGGTCACATTTGCATATAAATATAGGCACACGACCGACCTGACAGATCATCACATGCAATAGAAATATTGATCCAGTAAAATCATAACATCTTCCCAAATTATATCAAAATGAAATTGTTCGCCTGTCTTATTGTCTTGTTTGTCTGTTTGGCCGGTTCGGGTAAGTTAATATAGACAATCAATTGACAACTATAACCTTGTGCACTGTTCTTTTGCAGTTCGGTCCGATGCCCGAGCAAATCAATTTGTGGACCAATTGGTGAGCGCACTGAACCAGAAAAGTTTTGATCCACTAGTGCTGCCTCGATACGCCACCAATGTAGATCGTTACTTTGGCATGGTGCACCTTAACGGTGAATTGGTTGTTCATTACATTAAACTGACTGGTCTCAATAAGGCGCGTCGAGTGGGCGAAGTGACCGTGGAGCAAAACCGAGCCACCAACAGCACTACCTTCAAGGCCCAACTGCAAATGGGTGGTTCGAACGTAAAGGCTTTCAGCTCTGTGAGCGCATATGTGGGCAATCACTTCCATCCCGAGTTTCGAGTGGAGACCGACATTGGCGATATTGCCACGCACTTCGCCGTGGAGATTGACCGAGACGGCAGTGCCTCACTGAGTGTGTTCGAGATCGACCAATTCAAACATGTTCGCTTCCATCTGCAAGGCCCATTCCTTCCACTGGACCCAATGGTCGAACTGGTCGGCGATGTCCTAGTGACCATCTTCAACACTCAAGCTCGCCATCTGTTGAGCACTCAGGTGCAACCAATCGTGCAGTCTGAACTAGCCACTTTCAAGTTTCACCCATATCTCTAAGTTAATTTAGTATTACAAATTAACATTTAGCAATTAGCAATTGACACTCAATAGTATGGTATTATTATTACAATAGATTTCTTTCAATTATTATAGTATGTCACTAATAAATAAATAAAAAACAATCCAAATTGAAACTGTACTAGCCTTGGTCTATATGCTGTCTCGATCAGAGCTGGTAGAACAGTACAAACTGCACTTTGACCATGCTCTTGGAGACGATTCAACTTGAAAATCCGGATGGCCATTCAGAAGGTCATATGCAATATTGAGACAAGAACTGTCGTTGATTCGCGTTGACCATACTATACTTTACAATATTTGTGCTAATTGAGTCATAATGGAAATCAAATGTTCTACCAGGTAGCAATGCCACTGTTAACTCATATATATGGGCAATAGAATTTCTCACTGACAATGACAATGTGAGCAATGTTAATGTTCACGCTTTGCTACAAACTCTACAAACTCTAGTTATTATTCTCTGATTCGCTTATTATTCGCTGAGTCTTCTTTTTTGGACAGCAAATTGCCCCAATTGGTCAAATAGCAAACTAAACGGCCATTCACTAACGCATACGTAGGCCACCGTACTGTGGGTTACGTAAAGTTGTAATCACTTATCAATGAATGAATGATAAATAAGTTGTCAATGGTAACGTAAATTAACATCACTCAAGACATTGCCGTAATGCAATACTGGCTGATATACTAACACTGCCACACATACACGGACTAAAGCACATTAGTTGTCACAATGATTGCCACGAGACGTGAGTTGAATGAGCAATTTTGACAAAAAAGCAACACCAAAGTGAATTAATTTGTCAAAGTGAATATTACAGTGCAGTATTTCCGCTTGTTTTACAAATGTATCATCACTCAATTCCTCACCGTTTCACGGCTACCATGAAAATTAGCAACACGTGCAACATATGCGCCAAACAAATATTCTTTGGCGGCTACAAATGTCGCCACTGCAAATATTACTGCCACTCGGACTGTGTGCAGCAAGCAGCCAATTCGTGTGGACTGCCCGACAAACTGTTGAGTGAGTTCACTAAATTGCGAAAATCCATGGACAATCTTGATAGCTTTGATGACAACAACGATCAATTGACTCAAATGAGCATCACTTCCATAATGAAGTTCAATTCGAGTTTGCAAACTGAAGGAGGAGAAGTGGACAAAAACTCAGATGAAGGTTACTTGCTCAGCCCAAACCAATATTTCTACGAAGACGAGTGCCGACCAAAATCTCTTATTCCTCGTGAATGGAATATTTCTTTCGACGAGCTGGTCATAGAGCAACTGGTGGGCACAGGACGCTTTGGCACCGTGTATCGAGGAAATTGGCATGGCGTGGTGGCAGTGAAGCAGCTGCACACAAGTGCAGTCAGCACTGTCCGCCAAAGTCTAGCCCTGTTCGAGTCATTCCAGGAAGCAGTGGCCATCTATCAGAAGACTCGTCACGAGAATCTGGTTTTGTTCATTGGTGCCAGTGCCAAGCCGCCACAGCATTACGCCATAATAACCGCCTTCTGCGCAGGCTCTACTTTGTACACATACATTCACGTTAAGCAAGAACGATTTAACCTTAACCGAATCGTGTCGATCTGTAAACAAATCTGCCTAGGCATGGGTTATCTTCACGGTCGGGAAATTATTCACCAAGATCTCAAGACCAAAAATATTTTTGTAGAAAATGGAAAAGTGGTCATAACCGATTTTGGAGCATTTGCCACTTCAGCCTCAATTAGTGCAAAGTGCACTCCCACCAAAGAAACCTCCATCTCGATAGCTAAGGGTTACCTTTGTTATTTAGCTCCGGAAATCATTCGTAACTTGGATATTTTTAATCAGAATAACGTGACATTTACATTCGCCACTGACATTTACTCTTTCGGAACAATCCTCTACGAATTGCTGTTCGGTCAATGGCCATTCAGTAGTACACCGGCCGAGGTGGTAATATGGCAAGTAGGCAGAGGCATCAAGCAACCACTCAACAATCTACAAGCGTCCAAAGAGGCGAAAGATTTGCTCGCACTTTGCTGGTCGCACCTGCCAGACACAAGACCCGACTTTGGCAGATGTTTGCCAGAACTGTTGAGTAAATTGCCCAAACTTTCTTCATCGGGCTATCCTTCACATCCAGTCAATTTGTTCAAGTCAATCGCTATTGAAATTGCAAGCATTTGATTGGTTAATCAAAATATCAGATCGATATGTTAGAAAATTGTAAAACGATGCAAATCAAATCAAGTTGATTGAGTTTCATTGAACAAAGAGATCAACCGCAGTGTGCTATCGAGTGTAAGGCCAAAATGGCAAATGGGAAAAAATTGCAACTAATTAAGATGGAATTGTTTGGTGTCAAATTAGTGGTCAACTGGACAATGTAGAGAAATGTGTCACTCAAGTAGTTCATTGGGCTACAGCAATATTTAAATTATTAAATGTATAGATTCCTCGTCTGCCTCTAAGAGTTACCTTGATTGAGTCAAACAGACCAGCAACAGACGTATGTCGCACGACCAAAAGTCAATTCAAACAAAAAGCGCACAAGAGCACAAATCGAGGCCATTTACTGTGAAAACAATCTTTGTAATGTGCCATTTAGCAAGCCAGAATACCTCAAACGGTACAAGTTCTCCACCGAGGATGTGTGCGTGAGTTCTATTGTAGTTGTAATGACAGGTTGCTTTAATTGTTCTATTCAGTCCATAGTGCTTCGCCACATTGACGTTCATAACCATTGATCAGACCGAATCCAATAACACCAATAGCCTTAATTTAACAGTATTTCTCGAAGTAGTGCCTTTTCTTTTGCTTTAATTCACCATGATTCTTACTGGGTCGGTTATTTAATTCAAAATATATTCCATACTTCATTAGCTATAATAACCACATGTCATTTATAAACCCAAACTATAAATATTTGTTATTGCCTTTTAAATCAACTGCAAAGAGACCTTTATTGTCTTCAAAGAGCGAGAAAGAAATTCTTTTTCGCTAGATAAACACTGATCAATAGCCACATGAGCACACCAGTAATGTCTTGGGCGAGAGGCCAGACGTGTGAACTATCGTCATCCATGTAGAAAAACGGAAATACATTCTCTGTAAATTCGTGACCAATGTAGAGAAGAATGGAATTCATTCCCGGGTAATGGAACGGGTGACCACAAGGCCACACTTTGAAGTGATCTATCAATAGGTAGAATAAACTAAAGATGACAATTGCCGTTGCCCCAGTCACGCAAATGAAACTATACGACCACAAGTTTTTGTTGATGGGCACAGTGCCAGTACCTGCTAGAATTGCGGTCACAGTGCCTGCACAAAACAATCTATAATGCTAATATCAATCTAAATAAAATAAACTTACTCAGAAGTAAAGCCCAGAGAATCCATCGCGCAAGTCGTTGAGTTGAGGCACTGTAAGTGACGATAATTTTGCCAATTTGAAGGCCGATGAGAGTGAGTACAATGCTGGTTGTAAAGCCCAGAAGGCCTTCGCACTCTTGTCGTAAGCCAAACTTTTTGTGTTTATTGATTTCAGGATCGTAAAGAGGAGCCCCGAAAAAGTCGTCATAAATGTGATTTTGCCCAAAAACCAAATCGTCCAGTTTTCCAGCAGCACCACCAACACAATGCGGATAAGAGGCATTTTCAGAAAAGCCACCAGGACCTAAAAGATAAAGATATCAATTAGGTTGCCCCCAGCGAATGACCCATACCCAAGTATCCACGAGGACAATTTGGATCAAATTCCCAGAGAAATGTCACACAAAAATAAACAACCGACATGACCCCCGCGAGAATCCAATCAGGCCAGTATGGCAGAATGTCATTCATAAAGCTAACTCTAGCTGTAAAAACAAATTCGAGTGCATTATAATCTATATTATTGCCAACATTACTGAAATACGTACAGTAAAGTTTCTCTCTGTTGATATGAAGAGAGAAAATGTGCACCGAAGCAACCACAAGATATGAAATGCTGAAACGCTGCAAAACGCCAGGAATGCGAAGATGTCTGATATCTCCATGCCCAGATCCTTTTGAGTTGATCACAAGTCCCAAAAAGAACAATTTAATAGCTCGCCAGACTACATTTAAATAAATCGACTGTAAGGGAATGTTCTTCTTGATTACCAAGTTTTTAAGGCTGAAATAATTGTTATTTATAAATGAATGAGTCAACGGATTAATTAAATGCACAATTAAATACAGTCCAGTCGACAAACCTAATAGCCATAGTCGTGCCCATGATAAAAATGAACGAGGGAAAAATGAAATCAGCAAATCTAATTCCGTTCCATTCGACATGCTCTAAAGTGTGATATCCTCCCGAACCCCAGTTAACAAAGATCATACATAAAATGGTCAATCTGTTAAAATATATTCATTACAAAACAAAATACATCATGCAAGATCAATTTAGCTTACCCTCGAAAAGCATCTAGAGAGTTGAGTCGTTGACTTAGTTTATTGTTCAATTCTTCATTTTTGTCATCGTTAGATTTGTTCCTTCTGTAATAGATGAATCGGCCAGTGTAAAACGCAATTGTCAAGACCAATAGAATGGCAAAAGCAAATAGCGCAGGAAATAGATTGTTTCGACCTTCTTCCACTGTGACAATCGTGCAATTGTTATTTTCTCCTATTCTATAAGTACAAATCCATCAAATCAAGAAATGTAATAATAATATATTTAATATATTTATAATTATATAACGAAGGAACACTTACATCAAATTATGGATGCTTTGGTCAAGGGCATGAATTATGCCTGAACACAGTTTGGTAGAGTTGATGTAGTGAGATCCATCTGTCACTGCAAACATTAAAGTAAAATGTGTTGTAAACTCTTGAGTTTCATTCGATTCGGACGATACTTGAAATGGGTCAAAGTAAGGACACTTCAAGAGAATGCGAATTAGACACAAACTAGAAAGACTCCACCTGAACTCACCTTGTAACATTCTTCAAACTGAGTGTACACAAACAAGTCTTTGTCGAGATTGTTCACGAGATTCACCCTGGTTGTGTCCATAGACAAGTCAGCCATCGCGGCAAATGACTCGCCTAAGAAATAGCTTAAAATTACATTAAATTAAAACACTAGAAATGCCCACCTTTATAAATTCAAATTAAGTGATCATCGTGTGCAGTCGATTATCTACCTTATCGTTTAGATAGATTATATCATAGTGTCAATTGAATTTAGAAAGCTTTCACTTAAGTGTACAGTGTACACTTTATGTGAGGCATGCATTGATTGATTAAAGGAATGACAAACGATTGACGCGGCGATTGTCCCAACGTTCTTATCTGAGAGCAAAGCTTTAGAGGAGATAAGGATTGAGTGCACTTTCGATTTGAGTAGTGCTATCATGTTCTTGACAAAATGACGATAAGTATTGCCAATACAGTTGACTTAGTTTGTGACCATTTGCATTTGTTAACGGTTTTAAATTGCTAATATCAAACCCAATCAGTAAAAACATAAAAAGCTATATTAATTGTGCAGACGAAGAAAGGTTAACTTCAATCTGGATGTATCATAAAGTAATTAAATAATCTGAAAATAACAAAATCAAATTATAAATATAATCAAGTATAGTAAAACAAATCAACTTACCAAATATCTGCTCAATTAATTTTCTAATTGTAAAAGAAATTTATCATTGAACTTGATTTAAACTTATTTATTAAATTATTATCAATGCATTGCACACATATACAGACCAAGTTGTAATCACTTTGGCATAATCTTACTATGAATCTAACTAAATCCAAAGTCCTACAAATAGAGCAAGTGTAATTAATTTCACGCCGATTAGATTGCCAAATATTTTCTGTGAGAAAATACGGATTAGAGTTGAATATAAAAAAATATCCAATTATTTACTTAAATACTAGTTAGTACTTACAATGGACCAATTGAATATTGCAACGCCCGTCAATATGGACATCGTTTAGTAGTGGCCAATTGATGGTAAAAAAGAGGCCACACTTGATCGAAAAGCGCAAATTAGTACATTCAGAAAATTCACATAACCGAGGAGTAAATCCTCGATGGTGTTGTCATCAGAAATCAAAACAATAAACCGTTTTGCTTTGCGAGCTCAATCCAAGCAAACTTGTGTGTCAAAGCAAAAACAAAGTTCAACTCGTTTCACTGATTCAAGTCAAACTTCGTTTAATTCTCTAAATTGTTCGTCAACATTTTAATTATTTTGAAATACTCATATACGGTGAGGCCAAAGATAAATTCTGTCAAATTGAGCAATCTACTTAAACAGCCAAGAATAGCATTGTACAATTCTGGAAGCTTGATGCATGATAAAACTGGATAAGCCAACATAGCATACAAACAGTTGTAGTGACAAAATAAGTTACAGAAAGCATAAAAATGGAAAGAAAATAATCCGTTTGATTTTGAAAAGAATATAAAATACTTGTGCATACTTATAGATATATATAATAGTTTATAGAAATTGAAGCACCTAACTATAATGTTAAAATTGACTTGATATAAAAGGCCAAAACAATAAAGATATAAATACAGATGCAATGTAGAACAATTTGCCCGCTAAAAGTATTTTTTGAAGCAACATGCATAGAGTGTAAATCAATAACAAACCACACGAGGCGGATCACGTGACTTTGTGGTGAATGAACAGAGCTAATTCACAAAGTGCAAGTGCTTCATTATTAAGAAAAATTATACATTAGGGACTAATTAAAATTGAAATCTCAATCAACATATTTGTTAGCAACTGATTTAGGTGTTCTAGGCGGTTATTCTTAGCTCGGATATCACAAGAATATGCCAAGACCATGGACCTTGCAAGAAAGGAAAGATGAGAAACATCGTGTAAAGCAGTCTCACTTTTGCACTTTCTTGTTTTGTACCCGTCGTCTGCACTGTGAGTGAGAGCGAGAGCCAGTGGCCAGTACTGTACAGTGCCAGTGACAGAGTGTCACTTGAAAGTCGAGTTTGCAGTAAACTGCTGATGTTTACTTGACAGACTATGAGTAATTTTTTACTTTTTTATTAATTAAATAGGTAAGTTTTGTTGAATAATACTTTTGCAATGTACAAATCTAACTGGGTTTTTTAATATCTTATAGAAATAAAATATATTAGTTTGCTAAAAATGTATTGAAAAGTCAATTAGTTCATTTGTTATTGGTACCTAATCATCACAAACATCGGCCTAGAAATGAATCTCGACCATTTACCTGATATTTGTTTGATTTCAATACTATCCCAATTGCCGATTCGTGATTTATTGCGTATTGGCACAGTCTCTCGTCATTTTTATGAAATACGGAAAACAGTTTGTGTCCAAAAAACTTCACTTCGAGTTCTTAATTTTACCGATTGTAAATATTATGGCATTTACGTGGAACAAGACGAACTGGACTTTTACCGAATTGAAAATTTTGATTTGCTTACTAAGTATGATACGAGCGAAGGAACTCATGAAATTTCTATCCGACTTGGTGCCACTTTCAAGTATGACGCTATTCTCAATGAACAGACCGGGGTCATTATTGCGAGCATATTTCCTAATGTTATACGCTTCACCATTGTGGACAATTATAAAAAGCCTACTACGTCCAATCAGTTGTCTATTTGTACCATGATTTCCAATTGGAGCCAAACCTTGACTCACCTGACCATAATTGGTCAATTTAATGCCCGGTTGCTGTACCAAGCTGTGGATGAATTGCCCTCATTGAAACATTTGTGTGCTAATATGCCGATTCACCGACTTGGCCAACTGTCGATCCTTCCACAACTGAAAGAGTTTATCTGCCGCTACACTGATGATTCACGAGGAAACGATTTATGCTCAACACTAAATGAAATTATTACCGAGAACGACGACATTACCCGATTTGGACTTGATCTTATCGACGATTCATACAAACTGTGGTTGCCATCTGTGGCTGATCGTGTAGCTCGTTTAAAAGTGCATGTTGCAAATATATCTCACCTGGATTGGATTACCACTCACTGCTCGTCAATTTCGTATCTGGATTTGGGTTTTGGCACATTCTACTCTGGCGAGATAGGATGCATTCTTTCATGTTTGTCTCGCTTAAATCGCCTGGTGGAGCTCAAGTTGAACATTCTTTTCGACGCCTTCCAGCTACAACCAGACAATTTATTCACCGAACCAAATTTGCCCCGATTAGAATCGATCAAACGAGTCGAGTTACGTTTTCCATTTGACCCACATCAGTTGGCACTGGTGGAAGCGGCCTTTCCTTCTGCCAATCAAGTAACATTTCGCATCTCTGCACGACAGTTTGTATCATTCTACACTCACCTGTTCTGTCAGGCTCATTGTAACAACTGTCAATCGCTTCGCTCAGTGATTACTCAATGCGGGGACAATAGAGCAGGTGGAATGGACTCAGTCTGCTTTCATATCCAAGGAGGCCGTATTCGAAGCCACGACATTGTTGTGCCCAAGTAATGGAGCCCTCTTTGACATACATGTTTTATTAAACTTTTTGTTGATATCTTCATGTTTAGTTGATATAATAAAATTTTTTAAAAATCAGTTGGTCGTTGTCATAATTGGAATATAGGTAAATAAGGAAAATAGTTTAGTTTAATTGCAACCAAGCGATAATAATGAAAATTAATCAATAACATAGCAAATTTTAGGTTATTACAAATAATATCACAGAGATCTATTGAGAGCAGTCGGTGTGGGTTAGATGTGCCTTGGTGAGCCAATGATCAACTGGCCACCGGTCAATTCATCTAGTTGAGAGAAAGATGCCCGTTCCAATGAACCACGAGACCTCGATCTATTCAGTTGTTGTCGTCGTTCTTGTGGTGCTTTGGGCGTTGTTCGTCGTGTTCGGGTTCGATGATTGAACGCAGAACCATTGTGCAATGTACTAAGTAGCTGGTCCATCAGTCCTTGTTTGTCTTCGTTGTTCTCTTTCAGCAAACTCATATCAATCTTGCTATGTCTTCTTCTGCTCTGTTCTAAACGTTCTTGACGCAACCTTTCAGCTCTTTCTTTCTGTTCCTTGGCCAGCCTTTTCTTCTCCTCGAGTTCACGGCGAGATTTATTGTCTGTCATGACTTGAACATATTGGTCTTTAAACAATTTCAAGTCACCCATGCACTCATCCATTGGATATTTTTTCTCATCGAATGAAAAATACTTTGCAAGGTTTTTATATCTAGTCTCCATTGTTTGGTTCATTCCTTCTAAGAGGGAATATTGCTCCGTGACCAACTCCCTGAAATCACTCATTACCAGATAGAACTTATCCTCCTCGCAATGAGCTGTGAATAAACCGAGATAAGCATCCAATTCTCGTAGACTAGACTTGATCCAGTTAACATTCTTCACAATCACTTCAGGAGATTCTTTTGCAGCGCTGTCTAGATGACGTAAATCTTCGTAAAACTTCAGTGCTTCAGGATACTTTTCCTCCATCAAGGAAATAATTACATGCAATAGTGTGCTTTGGTTGTCGGCCGATTTGGTGCTTGTCAGCTTGGGCAAAAAACTTATCTCAAAACCGATAGCACGAGCATTCCGCGATCCGGCATTCATATAGTTTCCAACGCCAAGAACCAATTTAACGATCGTGGAGAACTTGTTCGATTTATGCACCTCTTCACATGCGCTTGTGTAAGCAACAATTGCTCTTTTTGCTTCAAGGAGAGATTCCTGAAATTTCAACTTGAACAAAATAAATTTGATCCTTTTGTCGAGGCCTTTGATTGCGCCCAATGCTAATGCAAATCGTTCTGCAGGATGAAATTCCTCAATTGGAGCATTTTTCGCCTCTTGGTTCAAACGTTGATATTCCTCTTCAGAAGGAATATAATTCACAACTTGAGAAAGAATGTTATCGGACAAATTCGCCTCATTCATACTGAGCAGGTCAATAGTAAATTGTTCGGGCGATATTTTCAACGACCCCAACAAAATTCCTAACTTGTGAGCTGTCTTCTCGTTCAACACTCTACAGGTAAGAGCCTTTTTCTTTCGCAAAGTGCCGCCCATCGAATTTGACACACCAGGTTTATTTGTTTCATCAACTGATGAGCTCGAAGAATGCTTAAGAGGCTTAAGTGAAAAATTTTGCACCAATAAACTGACGACATCCTGTGATATAAAAGTTTCATCTGATTTCACTTCCGACCAAATGGATTGTTCGTTCACCTTTTGCGGGGTCAGTTTCTTCCAGTTGGGCTTCTTTAATTTTTGAGGAGGGTCAAAATAAGTTCGTTTCACATTAAATGGAAATTCCGATACAGGAGTTGGAAAGCTACCAGGCGGGGGAGGAGGCATTCCGAAAGGTGGAGGAGGTGGTGGTGGAATTCCAAAACCAGGTGGAGGAGGAGGTGGGGGTGGAATGCCAAAACCAGGTGGAGGAGGTGGCGGCGGTGGAATTCCAGAACCAGGGGGAGGAGGTGGTGGTGGTGGAATTCCAAAACCAGGTGGAGGAGGAGGTGGGGGTGGAATGCCAAAACCAGGGGGAGGAGGTGGCGGCGGCGGAATTCCAGAACCAGGAGGAGGAGGAGGCGGCGGCGGAATTCCAGAACCAGGGGGAGGAGGTGGTGGCGGTGGTACACCGGGAACTAAAGGTAAAATATTCAAGTTGACCAATGGAGGTGAAGAGATATTCGACAACTTTTCATTTTCTTCCTTAAGCCTGTTCACTTCCAGAGCTAATTCCTCAATGGTTTTTTCTTTCTGACTCAATTTTGTTTCAAGTTCCATCTTGGCAGTGAGTACCTCTTCCATTTTTTGATTCATTTCAACACTCATCACCTCCTCGTTATTTTTAAGTCGTTTCACTAGTGTATCTAGCATCACAGCAGGTTCAATTCCATCAAACCGGGAACGTCGATTAAAATCTGGATCAACACCAGATTTGTGAAAAAGAATATGAATAATACATTCCTCGATGAGCATGTAGAAAGCATACTTCTGGTGAGAATCATCTCGAATGAAAAGTAATAATTGGAAAATTGATAAAAGTAATGGTTCGACGTTGGTATGAGCGATCGTTTGGCGAAGCATCGAGTAACAATCGTCTAAATTGTCAAAATCAACTCGAACCATGTGCTCAAAACGATTAAGCATTTCATCAAAATCCTCATTTTTTGAAAAAAAGAAAATATGAAAGAATTTAAGTAACTTCTTTTCAGGTACCAAGGAAAAATTGTCGTTGCTTTCGATTGAGTCATTATCGATATTTTGGCACAAAGGTTCTATAACCTGTACAAAGTTACGAAAGTCAATAGATTCGGCTCGGTCTTTGGTACGGTAAAGTTCGCTTCGCAGATGCGTTCGCATTTCTAGTTCATCCTGCATAGTGATTATTGAGTTGATGAGCTGAATTGTAGAAATTGCCAGAAGAGTGCCTTCCTTGTCTTTGTCCCATCGTTTCAAGCCTTCCACAATTGGAGAAAACCTCTGTGAATGGCCTTCGGCAGCATCAGAGAAAGCACCAATAATTCGTTCGGCTCCATTCTGAACTAGTGCAACCACTGCTAATATTTCAAAAGTTCGTGTCATGACCGCTGGCATTGATGGGTCAAGAGATTTGATAAAAACTATAAAAGCCTCAGGATGATCAAATATTAGATTAAAACCAGCAGAATTGTTCATGAAAGAATGCACACAATGAATGCATTCATGCATAAGTTCAGTTGGCTTGTCAGTCAGCTTGGTCCTGAACAGTTGAGAATATTTGCTGATAATGGTCAGTAAATAAAGATGACCATTTTGTTCGCCAAATTCTCGCACCCATGAGACTGGTTGATATGTGAGATCAATACGAAGAGACTTAATGCATTCAATTAGTTCCTTTGAAATAAGCACTCGTGGCCAGTCTTTTATTTGGCAAAAGTATTTCAGATAATCAGCGACACAACTGAACTTAATTTTGCTTTTAAAAATAGAAAAAGGCGAGTCGGTCTTCTTCACAGGTGTTATTTGATCATCGCATAGTTTCAACTTCTGCTTCAGCATAAATTGTTTTTCTTTTTTTGTCTTCTGTCGAAGTGGTGCTTTTTGTGGTTCCTTCAGGTTCATTTCCTCTAATATCAGCTGCTCAAATAAACGATTAATGTCATCTTCGTTTCCTTGTTCGACCTGCCGGATGATATTTAAATCAATTCCAGAAGGGCAATTTGCCGGTTGTAAGCCTATCTCATTTCTGGATTTTTTAGAAAATGTCCCACTACGGCCAAATGCAGCCATAGTAAATGCGAGTTTTGTGCAATGCAAGGCAAACGATGAGGCAAACGATGATAAACACAAGTGAGTTGAAGTGGCTTACATTCGTTGAACCTATGTTCAATAAAAAAAAAGAAGGAAACATGAATAGAATGCATTTGACAATGACAAACTTACCATTTGAGTAGCAATGTTTATTGAAACAAACTCGCGTCGAAGAATGATAATAGGTCATCAGCTAGAGTCAATTAATTAATTGGACATTGGACACAATCCACTTGTCACAAGCGCAACAGACAAATAAACCAATCAACAATGTAAACAGTGTGACTGTCAGTGTCACTAAAATACATGCACAGTGGCGTTATAGATCAGAGTGGAGGGTATGCTCCAACTTGTAATGATAATATAAATTCAAACTATTGTTACGTACTTTATGATTAGGCTTTTGAGGGAAGTAATGCCCAAATAATTTTTTTTCTGAATATGTAAATAGTTCAATTCAAATGCAAGTGTAATACGAATAGAGTGGCACTGTGCAAGTTGTGCTATTTGTTCGAAGCTTCCTTTATACAGCGAAATGTGTTCAATTTACATTCGATTTGTTTAGCGCAAACAATATGTTGCATTCAACTTCAATCGTTCTACACTTGCCATTCGATCCACACTGGTTTGGTTGCTTCTTTCTCCTTCTGATATGCTTCAATTGCATCCAAGTCAGTTATTTTATTTTATCGTTTATCTTGTGACATCTGTCTATGGCCATTCCACTACTTCGGTACGTCATTCTGACTGAATCAGTCATTCTTCAAAGTTTATAATTTATTCAGTTTAACCATGTAAAATTTTATTCAACAGGTTTGTCCGACTGTGAATATTTCTAGCGGAAAATTAGCGTTAGGTCGTTCTAAAAGAGACTTGTCCAATGAAGGACACCAACGAGGTTCGTTACAATAATTAATTAAGTCTCACTAATGATAATCAATTGTAATCTATTTAGGTGAAAATTCGTTTATCTTGACTGTCTTCACCATCATAGTCTTTCTAATCGTGGTAGTTGTGGTCGCATTTGGATGTTCGTGGTTTGGCTCAAAAAGCTCAAGGAAGAAAGGGTTCGGTTTCGGGAAAAGTTCCAAAAGTAAAAGTAAAAGCTCAAAATCCCGTCCGATGAGCCAACAATCAAAAATTGATTACAAGAGAGCTGCTGTTTTTTCATAGACATTTTTTGCCAATCAAAAGGCGATGATGAACATAGGATATAATTAAAATGGATTTTTGCAACACCAAATGACTAACAGATTCAAATGTTTGTTGATTAGTCGTCTGCTTGTCACTTCCTTGGTGTTGTGAGGACACTGCAGTATTCATAATGACTTATCCAGCCATTTAGTTGTGAACCAATTCTGTTGTTTGCCCATGCAGGCTATGTATAGAATTCTTATAAAATATTATTTCGTTTTATACCTAATACCTTAGCTTACCTTTAACTCAAATTGTAAGCAATTTGTTTTTGGTAAACTTTCCAGGAACAAGCTGCGTATAGCCATATTGCCTTGTCTGGGGCTATACAGCGCAAGTGTACATTATACAATGCCAATTAAAACAACAAATCGCCAATAAATATAAATGATTTTTTAACGATTTGACGTCATGATTTGATCAGCATGATTGAGAGGATAACATATTTCAAGCACGTTCACTATTAAAAAGTAAATCATTCATATAAATTTAGTTTAATAGTTTATTATCATGATAATTAGTACTAAAGTATTACATGTGGTGCATAAATATAACATAATATGTGGAATAGTGTTAAATTATTAATTAATGTAAATTACTATAAAGTTGGCGTTTGAACTCAATGCATTTTAAGCTCTGCCTTTCGTGTTGGGACAAAAAGTGGAAACATGACCAGACTGAGAGCACTCTATACAAACCACAGTATGACAGTGACGAGCTTTATGGCCTTGGCGGAAGCATTTGAAGCAGATAAGTTTCTTCAAATTGGGACAGTCATTGCAGTAGTGTCCCATCGATTTGCAGTAGTAGCAGAATTGATTGTTTTTGACATTTTCGTTGTTCTGTCGGAATGTGTCGCTCATCTTTTGAATTTGATCGTTCTTAACGAAATTAAGTTCTTGATAATATGATGTAATGTAAACTATAATGAAACTTTGTAAATCATACATGGTTTTATAAAATCTAAGTGCAGAACGTTGTTGAGTGTATTTGTGTTGAATGTCAATTGGCAATTTGGCCAATACAATCTCGAACAAGTGGACACTTAGTTGGTCGTTTGGTGGAAATGACCACACCAATCTCGTTCCTTTGGAAGCAACATCGAGCAAATTCTTGAGTCCATCAATATCGTCACACGTTTGCATGTTTTCACACTGCATCAATTCATGTTCCATCTGTGCGCGAATCTCTTCTTTGGACAAGGACAGCTTCAGAGCAGTGTCTTGGTTGGCCAATTGGTTTGCAATAAATTTGCGCAATGTAGATAACGACTGG
The DNA here is from genome assembly GCA_023373905.1 of Rhizoglyphus robini. NCBI lineage: Eukaryota > Metazoa > Arthropoda > Arachnida > Sarcoptiformes > Acaridae > Rhizoglyphus > Rhizoglyphus robini. The sequence continues at coordinate 928,368 of JAKIJQ010000001.1, read as the reverse complement.
CTCAAATAAGTTCGCCCATAAATATGTTCATATTGTTTGTGTAATTGTTCGGACAACTTAGCAAATGCACAGTTGAATATGCGACGGTGAAATAGTTTATAATCGGGATTATTCTCATGTGACACTATGTTCACCGAATTGGATATGGCCAATAGCAAATTGCGCATTTCTTCACATTCACTGCTTACCACGCGAGGTAAACTGGCAAATTGTTCCTCAATTCGAGAGCTAATCGTTTTGCTTATCTTCTCTCTACCACTAAGCATAGCCATTTGGTCGGCGATAAATACAAACAGATCACATAGTGACTTCTGTTTAGAATCGTAAAGTTCGCTATATTTATGACGGAATTGGAGAGGCAATTTGGGAAAGGCCAAGTCAAACATTTCTTTTAGCAGCCAAGTTTTCTTGTAGAATTGTCCAGTCAACAGACGAGCAGCATGTACAGCTAAATGTAGTTTCTTCAGTCCTTCCAGGTCAAAAGTACTTTCCACTTGGCACAATCGGGTAAATACGCTTTTCATCTGATTTCGAATTCGGTCGATAGCGATCAGTTTCGCATCATGTGAAATATGATCATGATTAGAGATAGCAGAATTAGGTCGAGAGAAGTGGTTGACTTGGTCGACTAAAAAATTATATAAATCGCCTAAGGATTTTGCTCGTTGGTATCGATCGAGAAGTTGTTGGTAAATACTGCTATATGTTGGTGACAACTTTTGAAAAGCTAAGTAGAATAATTTTTCTTGAAGCTGAACATCTCGCCAAAATGGGAGCGTCAAAGCACGAACACGATTGATGAGCTTAATTAGCTCTTTTAAAGCATCTTCCTGGTCGAGACAAACATTTTCGATTCGATCAAATCGGTGTTTAATCTCAACGCAAATCGATTCGTTCAACAGTTCCTTATCGATTATACTTGGGGAAGGCTTGAAATTCGATGAACCATAAGAGTTAGGTAAATCCAGAATATTTGGTGAATTTGAAACCTGTTGCAAATCACATAAACAAACTATTAGTAAAATTACCTATAATTATGACACATACCAAAGCATTTTCGTCCTCTTTTGAAGATTCAGAAAGAAAAGTAGAATTTGATTGTTTTTCCGATTGATAAAGATGAATGGAACAATCGCTCACATCATTCAAAGTAGACTTTGGTTCGCTATTTTCTGAGATTGAGTTATCTACATTCGCAGCTTCAACATATCGTCGCCACCAGAAGGCAATCTTGTGACTCCATTCTGTGTAGAATTGCTCTTCGAGGTGAATTGGAATGTTCACAACCATCTGTTGCAGTTCGGATAACTTTTCCTTGAGAATTGCCGGCAGAGGTACCACAAAAAACAGTTCCTGGACTACTCGTTCTTGGGTTACCAACTTGCGTACCAATTGGTTAAATTCGGTGGTCATTTTGGAGCAATCATAGAAGCTTCTTAAAATTTTAATAATCAACAGGTTGAATCGAACTCGTCTGTTTATGGTCTGTGACCGTCTCGCATAAGAATTTCTTGTGTAGTAAACTAATTTCGACTTGTCCATTGTCTATATCAACAAAACAGAGCAAATCGAAATGATGATGAATTTACTGATAAGAGATATAGAATAGAAAATAAAACATTAAGGTCACATTATTGTCATATTAGAAAATGAGTCATTAATGATTATTGCTCTAATGTAACGTAACGCCCCCCTCAGAGATAAAATAAGCAGAAAAAAATTCAGCTCGTCTCGAATTCCTTCATGATCATAAAGTTTTCTTCTTTGGTGTCAATTTCAAGGCAAATATTTTGCTAGCATGCATAACTGAATGCCCAATTTGTTGACAAGCTATATGCAGCATTATGCTGCATAATATTATTATAATTTATATGCTTGAAGTAGCTGAAAATTTGATCATAAAGTTTATGATTATTACATAAACATACTTTGAATTCGGTATACCCAATACTCATATTTTGACCGATTAAGGAAAACAAAGCATAAAATAGTAAGCACCTACTTCGAGAGACTAACGATTGTGAAATCAGATAAGGGCACATTCATTTGCACGTTTACAATATTAAAGAGACAACCTGCTCACAATTGTCAGCTGGGTACCCACGTACGTACATTACAAATGTATACATTCGTATATATACAGTTGGCTCGTGATATTGTGTTCATTCTCACTTGCTGTATACTGCAGTATGAAGTTCAGTCTGAACAGCTTTTAAACAAACTGTCCAAACTGTTTTCAATGCATATTCTGTCGCACCGCATTCTAAATGAATCGAATGCTAAACAGCTAACGCGCGTTAACGAATTAATTCGTCTGTCTTCAAAACAACACTATAACCTTCAATTGAAATTAAAACACAAGCACGTCTGTGAATAAATAAGTATGCTCATGTAAATTGACCAATTTAACCATTAAGCGCTAATCTCATTTATATATTTTACCAGACTTGATAATTTAACTACTCATCAATTTGTGTATTTTTGCATTCAATGGTATATCGATTCACAATTAACAATCTGAACGTTACAAACAGAAAGCCAAGAGATCAAACTGAGGACGACGACCACATGGGGGTAATCGCGACGATTGCCTAGATAGACTTAAAGTGAATTTCAGAGTGCAACAAACAATCAACTCGAGTATGTCAATCGTTTTATTACAAGCAGAGACTAAATTGAAGTGCAATACTTCAATAGTGCATGTTTTACAATATAAGAGCCGGGCAGCCTTTGTGCATACATAGCTGGCGTGGTCACTTGCCGTTGGGCTTGTGAGGGCATGTTCATTTGGCGGTAAAAATCAACAGTCAAATACGTCGCGAGTCGCGACAGATAAGTAAGGAGTATTAAATTTTGCAAGAATTTAACACAGACTAACAGCAAAGGGCCGGGCAATTGCCTTAAGGCCTAGAAAAAGGTAATTGGGCAAAGTGGCGTTTAAATTAGCAGAATGCATATGATAAGTTATAGCTAGTTTAGCTAAGACCTTTCTTGTCACACTTGTTTTAAAACGTCGTTTTTCATTCTGAACTAGTCATTCAGAGTTTGTTACCTAACAGTTAGAGCTCATGAGCATGTGAGCGAACATTTGTACCAAATTGTCATATCGCCTGTCTGTTCCTTTTTTAGATTTGACTTATTATTCTCTTCATAATGAATTCTGCATTGCCCGACTTTCGCATGCAATACGTGCAAATGATCGAAGGCATCAAGCATCGCGTGATAGAAGAAGTAAACCGCGCTGTGTGCCAAGAAATCGACACCCAAGCGAATGCTCTGTTCAACCTGTTCATGGCCAAACTCAACTCGCATGCCGGGCAGACGGTAAATGCTAATGGAATGAATCCAGGACTACAAACAATGCCCACTTTATTTATCCAGCCTACGCAAATGTTCAATCCACCGACTTCAAATATTGGTTGTAATCGTGTCTTGGTTATGCCTAATGTTGAGCGGTCTTCGTTTGTGCCACAGATCATCACAAGTCAATCAGGAGGATTCACTCACTTAATTGCCCCTCAGCCAAACCAATCAAATATCATCGAACCCCGAATAAATATACAACACAGTCAGTCTGTGAATATCGATTCTTGCGATATTGGCGACGACACAAATCTTCAAGATCCAATGATAGTCGACGGGTTACAACGATCATCCGAACAGAATCTAAAATTAAACGAACAAGACGTCGACCTTTTGAGCAATGATGACGATTCTCACTGTGAACCAGAGTCCAAAAAGAGACCAAAGATAACTACTGAGATCGAACGTTCTGATGAAATAGTGGCCAGTATTGGGGTTCAATCCGAAGCTATTCAGAAGACAACTTGCGACGACACTCAGGTCAACGATGTCGATACGTCGAATATCACTTCCACCGAAAACCCGCAAGACTCTCGGGTTGACGATGAGATAGCCGAAAAGCCCAGAGAGAAAAGGAAAATGTACAAAACAGTCACATTATCCTGTCTTTTCAATTCATGTTTTGCCAAGTTCTACACAAAATCTCAACGCAAGCAACACATGAGTCATTCCCACGGAATATTGTCTCGACGTTGTCTCCTGCCTGACTGTGATCGATCCTTTGAACAACAGTGAGTACAATTTGATTGTGCACATATGACTTGAATCCTTAATCGATTTCTTCATTACAGACATGAACTAAATGACCATATTCAAGCGGCACACAGCCAGGTCACAAAGTGGAAATGTGGTCAATGCAGCAGACATTTGAAAGATCATTCCAAGGCACATGAGCACTACTATCTCAATCATCACGAAGGAAGCTTTCAATGCACTGGTCAAAACTGCAACTACATGGCCGATACTCGTCAACTCGTAATCAACCATTATCGTTGCACTCATAAATCCAATGCTTTATCGGAAGATAATGAAATTAACCGACAAAGTGAAGCAACTGAGGAAAAGGAAAGAGAAAGGTCTCCTTTTACTTTTGATGACAACTCATCACACAATGAATCTTCCAAGCGAACAATTCCAATTGCTCGACCCTTTCGATGCAAGTGGCAAGGTTGTCAATTTGATACCAAAGTTCGTCCATATGCGATCAATCACATACGCACCGTTCATTTCAATTTGCCAGCAACGAAGAGAGAACAACGAGAGTTAAGAATCGTTGATGTTCGAGACCCGAGAGACTATCTCGAGGTGCTAAGTACACAATAAAGCCTTATTTCGTTTATTAAACATTTTTAAGCATTGATGTCTAATTTTTTTTAAACTAAATCAATAAACAAGATAAGATAAAACTAAAAATATTTGTTTTATTTATTTTAAATTATTAACTTCAGGTCACATTTACAGAATGTGAAAATTCAAAACTAAATTCATACAAAACTTTTTTGAATTGCATTTATTTGATATTCGATAGAATGTAGTGGAAAGGTCCAGACAGCGATGACACCAACATGGCCATCCTCTACAATATTTGATTGATTTGATTTTGATTTGTGCGCATGTGCATTCCACATTGCCATGGCAGTGCCACTGATGAGCGCTGCTATAGGCGCCTGTTTTTGCGATCGCACTCGGAAGCTTTGTGACGCATTTTTAGTCTCGATTCTTGACGATGAAAATGGCAGACTCGAGCTTTTTGTTTCCTTGCGTCTCTTCACATTCTGATCAAATTTGGGTTATTGACAACTTTAGTGCTTACAATCAAAGGGGCAACTATGCAGATTCATGGAAGTTTAGCCCTGATGAAGATTGTCGATTAAAATTTTCACTTCGTGTCCATCCCAAAGGGTTTGGTCCTACTTCTGGGGCAAATGCAATCACTTCCGATGATGGTGTCTTCATCAGCTTGAGATTGACCAATCCTGGCGAAGCTGTGGACCATGAAGTCACTGTGCAGTACAAGTTGAGTTTTCTAGGAGCCGATGGGGAAGCTAAATATATCAAAGGTTTGTTTTGTAATTTTTGAAGCTAATTTTCAATTAGGGTGCTAATAGATTCTCGAGCAAAGTATATCTATGGAAAATGTATCTGGGGCTCGCCCGAATATTTTGCCCGTGATTTTGTTTTAAATCCAGACAATGGCGTTCTTGTGAACGATAAAATGATCATTCGATACGAGGTTTGAATTTTTTTTTCTCAGAATTCTTCACTAAATTGTTTTTATTATTGATATAAAATCTATAGATCAACTTGCTTCAAAATGGAGTTATCCCTTCAAAACCTTTTTGTGTAAATACTTTAATTGACGAAGCTAGTACAAAAATTCTTGATGACTTTTCACGACTTCTTCAAAGTGGAACGCTGAGTGATGTGAAGCTTGTGGTCGAAATTGAAGGAGAAGAAACGAAACAATTCTCTGTCCATAAAAGTATTCTCTCAGCTCGTTCACCAATATTCGCCTCAATGTTTAGCCACAATACTACAGAGCAGACCGAGAATATGGCCAAGATCATTGATATCAAAGCAGATGTGCTTGAGCATATGTTGACCTACGTCTACACTGGAAAAGTTTGCAAGTTGGACCAGTTTGCCGAGGGTCTCTTTGTCGCTGCTGATAAGGTTGGTGTGAGTTTTATTTATCATATAATAGTTTTCTTTCTTCTTTGTGTACAGTATGAATTGGACTTATTGAAAAACATTTGTGAAGAATCTCTCTGTACTAATCTTACTATTGATTCTGTATCGAATCTACTATTGCTTGCAGACATGCATTCGGCTCCTAAATTGAAATCAAGAGCAATCAAATTTATCAATGCTCATGCAAGTGAAGTGATGAGTTTGCCAGAATTTGAGTCGATTCGCAAAGAACTGTTGCTCGAAATTTATCGAAATTTGGTGGAAGAACTTGACAAAAAGACAGAGGCTGACAAAATTGTCAAAACGAAGAAGATTTAGATATCTACATAACTCATATTTGATCAATTCAATGAGTAATAATAATTCTGAATAATATCAAATTGTTCATATGATTATATATTTTAGTACGGCAATAGTGAAATTTTTGCTGCAGTTTAATGAATTGGTTATTTGGAAATTGATATTACACTAGTCATGGAACATTTTTTTAGCTAGCTTCTCCTGTATGTGTTGATTTGATTTCTTTAATTTTTGTTGTACTTTTATTAATTATAGCATTTGTAGATGCTTAATTAGTCATGGAACATTAGGTTCCTTAATTAGAAATATTAATGCTAAACGATTTTTCTAAATGTTTGCATTAATTCTTAATTTCATTCGAATCATGCAAATTGATTCGTTGCTTTAAATATTAGAGAGATTTTGATCTAGTTCATTTTTGTTCATTTGATCGCCCTCCAGTCGTTGCCTCTCGTCTAGCCGCTACAAGAAAGGTCATCAAAATGTTTCCACATCGAGGTAAAGAGCCCCCAGGTGGTAAAAACAATGCTCTTCCAATGCCGAAAGGGAAACTTCCAATTGAAGGCGCCAAAATGGCAATTACTGCTGGCAAGTTTACCGAGAAAGAACAGATTGACCTTATGGTGGAGCGATTCACCCAGACGTACAACTACAAGTCGTTCGCCGAGATGGACCGCCAGTTCAACTGTCACCAGTTGGAAGATGCCATCCATGAGAGTCACCAGTCTGTTCTCGACCAGTTGCGCCTTCAACACCGCGAGTATAAGCAAAAGGCACTCGCTAATCGACAAAAGCTATTGACCGAGTTGGCTCACTTTCGAAGTTCTATTTCGAAGCTTATTTGCGAGGATGTGCCCAAGCTGGTTCAGATTTATCAGGCAAGCTCGGGAAACGCGTCAGCTCAACCTAGCGCAAATACTCCGGCAATGCAAGAGTAAAGCTTTGTGAGCCAAAATAAATTATAATATTATTAAACGCTACCATTTTCAATTTAAAATTAAAATTTACGTTATTATAATTCTTTATATGTATTGCAAGTTATTACAGCAAGTATTGGATTATGACTAATTATGAACAAACAATTGCGCTAATAATGGACACTTTGACAGTTTTCACGACTATAATGATCCAAAGACGATTCACAATATCAAAATAGCCTTCCTTTATTTGTCCATCTTTCACTCTCTTTCTCGATACAACAAGAGTGCAACAGGATTCATGTTCATACATTTTGAGTTGACTCACTAGTTGTGAGTTTGATTTAATTGAAATTAAAATGGACAATCTAATTTCTTTATTTCGTCAAAGTATGCTTGATTGATTGATTTTATATAGTTGACAACCTTTTTTGATAGATTTCTCAACTGATCGTTCTCCACAGGATTTTGTAAATATGCTTGGCGAAATTGCGAAGGATGCTATCAAGATTGTAGTTATTCCACTGGGGGGCTGTGAACAACAATCGATCCTGTATTCTGCTAGTGTCATTATCCACAATGATAAATCATTTGTGGCAAATGATCCATGCAAACAAAAGGCAGAGGAAAAGGTTGCTCATATGGCGTTTGACTATCTCTTCGATGTTGCCAAAATGGGACAACTCGAAGAAGATGATGGAGACAATTCATTGGTTGGTTTGAGTGAGAAGTTTGAGAAAAAATTGAATATTTTGGATGATGAATTAGTTGATGTCAACTCGAAAAATGTGTCAAGCCAATGCTACGATTCTGATTGGGGATTTAATGTTCCTTATCTAGATGTCGAATCAGGTAAGTGTTTTAATTGCATCAAAATTTTAATTTATGTATTGCTTTAAATTTTGTTTTTCATGTTTTTATTATAACATAGTTTTTGCTTCCGACAATGACACATCGAATAAACTAAACTATTTGAAAATAAATGGTTATCAAATCGAATGCAAATGTCAATCTTTTGCGGACCATTCGCGTGAAACTCTTTTTCGTGTTACAGCAGAAGTGTTTTGTTTGGGCGAATTTGTTGAACAAACGGATAAAGAGAAAAATTTGGCTATAAGAAAAGCTGTTTTAAATTTATTGTTAAACTTGAATGGTGTTTTTCCTTTCGAAGACAACGATTCGAAAGATCGATCCTTTGAGGATGACTTTGTTTATGAAGATGCTCACCAAGAATTGGTGGTACAAAAGCCTGTTGAAATGAATCCAACTGAAACTGAGCTTCAGGAGAACACTTTTCATGATGAGACAACATTATTGCGTGCTTGGAAACTAATTGAGATAATCAATTGTTTTAATTCAGGTATTATTTAGTTTTATGACTTAAATACTTACAACAGTTTTATTGATTATTGTTTTGCTTAGTATGCAATTCTAACAAGCATCCCCTGGAAACTATTAAAGAGATGATTAAATTACATCCCAATCTATTTGAATTTCAAGTAAAACATCATTCGAATCACATCAGAACTACTTTGAAAATAATCAATATGTGCACATTTACTGGAGCAGGATGCACCGAGTTGGACTCACAGCATCAAGCTTATTTACTAACCTTTGGCCGTTTCAGAAATATCTCACTATTGTTGAATAGTTTTAAAAGAAGTTAGTTTTATTCATTTTGGTATTTAACATTTAACATTTTTTCTAGTCCATTCCTCTGGAGATGTGAATGAAACCATGCAACAACTAATCAACGAAAACCCAGATGTTGTAAAATTTTTCCTTTTTAACCCAAATACCACCAGAATGTGCTCAAATTATCATTGTACGATGGTTATTGTCGGATTTTGTTCCTTTACCGAAGAAGCGTCTAAAAAGTATGATTGCAAATTATCAGTATTCAGAAAAATGTTTGCTTATCTTAAAGCTTTACTCTTAATGTATGAAGAACCAAAAATTTTAAATGAATCTTCACAATTTCCTCAGTGTGCCTCTGAGCTCGAGCTTTATGACACTGATTTGAAAAAGATTGAGTTGATTAGAAATTTTATCATTGGTAGGTCGTCATTCAAATTGACAAAACAAATATTCAATGGATTTTTATAATTATTACTCCGAACTAATTTCATTTTTATGTCTTGTTAGTGAACGACTCAGGCAAGTCGCCTTCGTGCATCATGAATGAACTGCTCAATATGGACCGATCATCGTTTACCTTTCGCGCCAATTTCATTCCAAATCTTGCTTTAAATCCATATAAGACCACTCTTAAGGTATTTGGTTGTTCATTTCAGGCAAATGGAAATACGAAACAATCGTCACGAAACAATGCACTGGCTCAGTTCTACACTATTCTTTTCAATATTATTCAATTGTTGGCTAATTTTCAATCAAGTAAGTTTGCCTCACAGCCATTAGTCATTGACATATATTTGTTGATTTTCTCATTTGCAGTTTATTCAGTAAAAAGGTCAAATTTGGAAATCTTGGATGAACTTGTCCAGAAAAATGGACAAGTTTGTAAAATAAATTTCAATCAAACATCTGAAGGCAAAATTCATCATGCCAAAGTTATCATTACGAACATGAGGAATTTTGATTCATTTGAAAAGACTTTGTATGAATCGAAAAATTCCGTTTCCAAACAAGCAATCCAGTATCTCAAATCTGTGTCTCAAATGGTAGAAATGCAAAAAAGTGATTGATCTGTAATAATTAATTTGTATATCATAAAAATTTTGGCAACATATTTATTAATAAAGATTTAAAGTTGCATTAAAGTGAATGAAAGATACTCTTAAATGATTAATTACCATCGGCTAGTGCATCGTAATTGCGCACAAGCCAGAGTACTTCGCACATGGTCTGCAGATCATCAATGGTAATGTTCAAGTTCTTGAATGTGGACAGTAGACTGGCACGGATACGGATGATGTCCTTCCCGTCGTTGTAGTAGTAGGGCACCTGATAGATCGCGCAAACCTCTGCAATGATCCGTTTCACAGTGACAAGGAACTGGAAGCTGTCGTAGATGAGGAGGCTGCAACGGGTTACCATCGATTCGGCCTGCTGCTCGTGAGCTTGCACTTGCACTTGGCGGATGATCTGGCGAATGCTTTTGATCATTTCAACGCTTGCATCGATGCGCTTTTCGGCGTGCTTGATCAGCTCCAAAAGGCACTCACAGATTCGAACTTCGCTTCCGCAATCAGCCAAATTGTATTCAAATTTGTTCATTTGTTCAGTAGACATGTTGAGCGCAAAGTACTTTCGGAGATTATGTTCAAGAATTTCCAGATTGGCCACATTCTTGTTGCTAAAGGTGAGTCTTTTGTGCTCCCGAGAGTTGTTTGCTTGAATGTCGGACACAAGGTTGTCGAACTTGCTCACAGCCTCAAGGATTGGATCCATTGCAGGTTCAAAATTTGGTGCGTTGGCAACTAGTTGAAAAAACTAAAAGACGAAAATACATAGATTGGAACTTTATCTAGAAACGAAATAGGCCATTGTTGATTCAAATTTGGAATTCGAATGTTAAATTAATATTTTACTTGATCAATGCTGCCTTAATGTCAAACAAAATGTGAATTTTTAATGACTTCAAAGACAAATAATAAATACTTTCAATACTTACCATGCAAATTCATCCAATTTAATTTTGACGACATACTGTATGTCCAATATGTATCAATTGTCCATTGCTGCATGCTATTTGAAGTTTGGCAATGTTTTATTCCGCCAAGTTCTTAAGTGAATACGCTAGTAGTCCATTTGTGTACTATATTTTGTGCTTATTATTCCTTAATTAAAGTCAACTTTTCGTTGCGATTCGAAAAGGCTTTATTCTTGATAACAGATCAAAGATAACGATTGACTATAGTCAATTACCGCGGTAGCCACAACAGAAAAAGTGAAAGTTCAAATGACTCACTTCACAAAATGGTCAAACATGTTTCATGCAAAAAAAACTAAATAAATCATCTACAATTATAATTTAATTTATAATAATTTAATAATCATACAAAATGCCAAAACAAATCTAACAATATATGACTAGCGACGTGACTAGCGACGTGCAAACATGATGAATATCTGTTCGAGCGTAGTGTCCGACACTACATAGTCCTCGAAGTCAAACTGCTTGTTGAGTTTGTTCATAACGGTGAACAGTTTGGCCCAAGTCTCCTTTTTATCGGTGATATGGTAGTGCATCAAGCACTGGTGGTAGTCCTTCAGCACGGCCGAGCCAATCAACTTGGATATTTCTTTGGTCACCTTGGCCACGTACAGTTGGTCAGACTCGTGCTCACGCTTCAGTCGAATGGTCACCGAATAGCCTTGTCCGTACTTCTGGCGTAATTGCTGTGTGGAGCCAAGGCAACAGAATTGGCCATTTACCATAATTCCAATTCGAGAACAAAGAGCTTCACATTCCTCCATAGAGTGCGAGGTGAGCACAATAGAACTATTAAGCTTGCGTTGAATGTAGCCTAGAGTCTGCCACATTTTCCGTCGTGCAGCAGGGTCAACCCCGGCAGAAGGTTCGTCCAGGAATATCAGTCGTGGAGTGCCAATCAAAGCGATTGCAATTGAGAGTTTGCGTCGAGTGCCACCACTATAGGTTTCGGTCCGCTTATCAATGTGCCCTCTCAGACTAATCATGTCCACCAAAGTTTCAATGTCTCGCTTCAGGAGCTGGGTTGGCACTCCTCGTAGGCGGGCAAAGAGGTAAAGTGTTTCTCGGCCGGTCAACTTGTCGAGTAGTGCGTCAAATTGGGGACAGTAACCGATGTTGCGTTGGAAGTTGCTTACGTCGTTCAAGGAAATGGCGCCTCGTTTTATATAGGCGTTGCCAGAACTTGGGACTAATTCGCCAGTGAGCATCGAGAAGGTGGTGGTCTTGCCGGCCCCATTCACTCCGAGCAATCCGAAGCACTCGTTGTAGTGCACACCAAATGAGAGACCTTTCACCGCGGTAAATTGTCCAAATGTCTTGCTTAATTTGTGCACGGTGAGAAGATCGGTCATACTTTTGCCACTGGTCACCTCATCGTCAATGCGAGCCATTTCTTTCACCACTAACTGATCAGAGGAAATTTCCGTCTGATTATAAGTTGGTTTATTTCGATAAAATTTCGACAAAACTTTATACCAAGTCTTGATGATTGTCAATTTATATGCTAAACAAATGCGATTAGTTGGTATCGGAGAATTGGTTAGAGAACAAACTTACACTCATACAAAATGATCAATGACAAGAAGGTTAGACCTGTTAAAAAGAGGTAGAGCAGTTCGATTCCAGAACCGCTAGAATAAAACTTTAAGGCACTCTCTGGATGGTAACAAAATTTTTCACATGTTTCTATACAACATCCTCTCATTAATGCCGAAATACTGTCTTTATCCGAATCAGCAAGCATTTTGCACATCTCTTCGCTTTTAGGACATTTCATTTGATACATTGTTGCTGAAATAGAAAATTTTGAAATGCCTAACAAAAGTGAAAACAGAGGAATTGTTCGAGCAATATGAAGTGCTGGCTTGAACCATAAACCAGCAACAAATATGTTATATGCGTCCAGTAAATATAAAGTTATAAATACTGGCGAGATGACAACACTGATGATAAGATTCATTATGGTAAACCAAGTGAAGCCGCTGGAGGGAGATTGAAAATTTAAAGAGAATGCATAGGCTAAAGGAATTACGCTAAAGCCGTATGCGAATAGGAACAAGAACATTGGCAAAGCTGAAAGAGCAACAACATGAACATTTATGTACAACACACAGGGATTACTCACCCAACTTGAAATCCTGGCCTAGAAGTATATATTCACTGTCTAAGAGGTAGATCACCACAAAGAATGCGAAAGTTGTAAACAGATGAAGCACCAGGTCGAACACATAGGTGACCGTCCAAAAGACCATAGGACGCAGTCCGGTCATGATTTGCATTAGTTTTGACTTGGATGCATTCTCCATTATGGGAAATAGAACGTAGGAAGAAGCCAAAATGGAAAACGCAATGGGCAACATTAAAATGTGAATCATAAAAAGTTTAAAAAACAATTTAACTATTTTCGTATCATCTTCATGTTTATCTTCACGGATGCTCAAAGGAATACTGGTCACGCCAATATTAACTTGATCCTTTAGGTTTTGTGGCAGCACACGACGTAAAAGTGACTCGTATAGAGCAATTATGGACAGAGGCAATGAGTGAAGTTGTTCATTGTTGAACCAAGCCTTGAAAGTGCCTTCTTGATAAGTCTCGAGGCCATATAGAAATTTGTTCTCATAGTGCCACAGACTATCATTGGCCCGCTCTAAAAGCCATTTGTTGACTGAATGTGGGCCATTACCGGTGGAATCAACCTTGAGCACAGTAGCAGCGTATTTCTTCGAATTGAGTGCCTCGTAGTCCTGAAAGTACTGCTGATCACCATGATAGAAAACTGTAATATTTTTGCCGTAAATATTTTTGGGATTTAGTTCAAGTCCAGAATTTAAATTCGAAGGCGAAAATATATAAATTGCCAAGGCAATAATTACAGCAGGCAAGACCAACTGCAGAATGAGCATGGGCCAGTAACGAAGTGAAAAGTAGAAGCGTTTGAGAAAGAGTCCAGTCAGTTGACTGTAAAATAGTGCGGTGCCAGAAAGGAGGTCAGATTGTGTACACAAAGTGAGTTTTGACACATTATAGTTGTCAGTGCTAGCCTCAGAGTCTTGATTCGGCGACAAATTGACATCGGAGCCAACAGACAGAAAGACATCCTCTAGTGAAGTATAAGATAAACCACACGAGTCAACGTGATACTTTTGCTTGTTTTGTTCAATGTCATTAAATAATTTAGGGAATGTTGCCAAAAGACGGCCCTTGTCGTCATCGAGGTTGAACACCACCTCGGTTTCCACTTGAGAAATCAGTTTAGTGGATGGGATATACTTTTTTAAGACATCGACGAACTTAGTAGCATTGAATCCGTCTAGCTTGGCCACTCGAAGACAATAACCAGTGCTGTAAGCGTTCTTCAAGAAGTGAGGAGAACCCCAACAGCAAAGTCGGCCCTCGTTCATTATAACAATTCTATCTGCCAGAACCTAATCAAGAATATATTCTAGATAGTCTAAACACGGATAAAAACGTAATTTGGTATACTTACATCTGCCTCCTCCATATAATGAGTGGTGAGCAAGATGGTTCGTTGGCGACGAATTGAAATCAACAAGTCCCAAATGACCCGTCGAGCATTAGGATCTAATCCAGAAGTTGGCTCATCTAGAATCAGAATTTCAGTATCGCCAATGAGAGCAATCCCAAGTGATAATTTTCGCTTCATGCCTCCTGAGAGCTGAGAAACGAGAGCATTTTTCTTGCTTTTCAGTTTAAGCAAGTCAAGCACATAATTGATTTCTTGATCAACCTTGCTGGCCGGAAAATCTTTAAGCATTGCGAACAATTTCAAGTGTTGTCCCACTGTGAGTTCATCAAAGACTACATTTTCCTGAGGACAAAGGCCAATGTTTCGGCGGGCCTGGCTGGTGTTAGTGACCACGTTGTAACCATTTACATAAATAGAACCAGAAGTAGCAGCAAGCATTCCTGTTATCAAGTTCATAGTGGTACTTTTGCCTGCCCCGTTGTGGCCCAACAGAACTGTCAACTGCTTCTCATAGATGTTTAACCATATATGATCGACTGCAAACTTTTTGCCTTGTTTGTTTTTGAAGGTCTTGCACACATTTTGAATCTGTACTTTTCGGCTCAATCTTTTAGGTTCTGGTTCGAATGTTTGAGGGTTCATTTTGGGTATTTCTCCTTTGACTTTGGCAATTGAAGGTTTCCAGAAAGAAGGCATAAAAATAAAGAATGGAGATTTTGGTACTCCAGGCTGAAAAGGCCAAACATTGTCCAGGTAGAAAATAAGCAGAGAATACAGAAACAAAGAGAAGAAACTGCTTAATAGGACATAGAGCACTGTGAATTCCCCGTAAATGCCATCAATGGAATTAATGTTGAACCAATGAAGACCAATTTTGTTAATCTCTGATTGACTCATCATTGTTAAAAACCAGACAGCGGAACCAGTTGGAAGAAATGAAGTTAACAATTGAACTGCACTGTTTAAACTGGCAGAATTGGCAATTTTAGACTGATACAAATTGTATGACACAACGCATAAAATAATCCACAAAATAGAGGATACAATCACTCCGAGAACAGGCCTATAAAATAAAAACATAAAAAAGAAATACATGTTAAATATAAATTCACCTGTTGAAAACGGTAGTGAGAAGCATCGAGAAAAGAATCATTTGAGCCCCAAAGACGAGGAAAAAAGTTATGAAAAGTGACACCGAAGAGTACTGTAATAGAGCATATTCGATGCCGAATAACAAATAAGCTAGAACAAATGCTTGAAAGATTATCAACACAAAATAACTGACAAAGTGCGATGACCAAAACACAAAATCAGACATGCCCATCATTCGGAGCAATTCTTTTGCCTTGCATGCTTTTTCGTCAGTAATTCGCTTCACGACCAAGGGGCACAGTAAGACATAACCGAGCAGCACCAATAGCGCATTTTTTTCTAAAATATGGTCAGGTATATCCATCTCATTTTGTACTTGAGTAAAACTAGGATAAGGCATTATCCATATTTCAATTTTTTGGTCTTGAAATTTATCACAATTGATATTAGCTGAGGAATGTATTTTGCAACACTGTTTGATGTATTCACGGTTGATGTAAGCGGTGACTTGAATTAATCGATAGTATAGAGGATGAAAAGATTCAGCAGGGCCTTTCTCTCTAGTCTTCGGGAAAAAGGCTGATTCACTATTAAGCTTGAATTGGTAATTTGACGGTAAAAACAGGCGGTAAGAAAAGCTGCCATTGAAATTAACGTTGCCATCAAATGAGATCCCCATTAGCGGGAAATCGATGTCAGAAGAGTCTCCCCATTGCTTAATGGCCTTTTTGAAAGTGTCTAAAATCACCAATTCGCTGCTCACACCAATGAGGAATACTCTCGCGGACAGATTGAGTGAAGAAATAACTTTTTCTACGTTTTCACTTTTAGGCGAATAAAGAACGGGCAGAGACTTTTGATCAACTCTCATATCAAAGAGGTCCTTTTCATCAAAAGTAATATTAAACAGAGATTCGTTGATGGTGGCTTCCATATAGCTCACATGTCTTCTAAAAATTTTTTCGATTAAGTTGTTCTTATGATACATTGTAATTATAAAGGCACACACGAAAGGTATGATAAGTGGACCAACAAACTCGAAAAAGGTAGACACATAGTGCACTCGACGAATAATGACACTTTTCCATAAAAGAGCTTTCAGTTGCTTTAAATAAAGAACAATTGGAGAAGATTGAAAACGATCATTTTGGCTGACATTTCTTGACTTTGAACTAAGCGAACCGACACTTGAGTTGACCATTTCTAACCAAGTATACAAATAGTTTAAAGATTGACAATTGAACAGAAAACCTTCAGGAATGATTTTATCCACATCGACGTGTGTAAACAAAATTCGATTCGAACAAGAAAATCGACTATTCAGAGATGACGATTCTCCCCAGTGTCCGGAGTTAATAAAATAAAATCAAAAATTTTTAATTTAATTAATTAATATTTAATTGGGTCAGTGATCATAATCAAATAGACAATACGTATTTGAATGTTTATATAATTTGATATGAAGCATTAATATATAAAAAAACATATAGAACGTGGTGTGTCATCAATAAAGTAGGTCTGAAACATGTCATATATCATATCAGTTGAAGTCAAAGATTTTCTAGTTTCTAGATTTAAGGTCGACTTTTGTTGTTCGATTCAATAAAGCAATATATAACCGCACAGATGTCAAAGTAATTCCAGGTAATTGGAGCTTGATGTTGGTAGAATAATGAACGAAACGCAGGAAAACATCTATTCAGTTGTTTAGTTCCTCGAAACGGCACCCATCGCTCTTTGGGCAACATTGAGGTGACAAAGTGGCCTTCGGAAATAAATCTGAGATAACTGTACTTGGTGGCAGCACTGGAGCTAATCATGCGATGCTTGGTTGGTAGAGTAAGCTTCTCTGTCAGCGCCATCAGCAGTAGATAGTCTCCTTTGTCTGCATGCTGATTTACATAATCAGTTCCACCAAGTTTGTTCTCAATAAATTGTTTGTAACTTTGTTGCATTGATTGGGTATGATGGATTCTATTTGCTCGTTTCACATCATCAAGTAAAAGGCCAATTGTGCAGCTAAATTCATGAGGGTCTGAACCATTAGCCCTTGACACTGCCCGCAATAACTCTGAGTAATAAAGAGCAAATTCGTTCACATTTTGACGGAATTCGCAATCGGACAAAGCTTCACGAACATTTTTCAGCTTTGGAGATCGAGATTTTAGCAAACCTCGTTGAACATCTTCTAAGTGATCACGGTAAAATTCGGCCGAATCATAAAATGACTCTGGTGGGCAATGAACGGGTGAGTAGGAACTATATGCGTCGCGAAAGCCCAACGATTCACTCCACTGGCAACGAATAAATTCAATTACATCCACCACAATGGGATACTTTCGTCGTATGTCTTGTTCAATACGATACAATAGATTATCACAGTATTGCACGTGAACAAATTCTTTCAATTGAGTCGCTTGTTGAATGTCTCGAATCATTTGGTTCATTTCGAGTTCTGGTTCGGTGATAATATAGGCCAAATATAGCTGAGCTTGAGCCATGTAGTCTCCTTGTGGCCATAGAAGTTTCTATGGAATGGGAAAAATAATCATTTCAAAAATATACTTATATAGATCTTTGAAAGATATACCAAACAGTTGAAGAACTCTTCACGAAAGAACTCATCAGACAGATCATCGGTAGGACTAGCCAAAACTTGTTTCGCTTTGAGTAGATATTTTTGTTGCACCTTACTACCAGTACGATCAAAAACACCCACAATGACAAAGAGATAGTCGAGATAATAAATTTCATTGCCTTCAAGTCGTTTGCCAAAATCATCAACCTGTACTTTGAACTCATCAAGAGTGAAGGAGAGAAATACTTTACGACCAGCGATGTATTTGCGAATTTGAGACATCATGTTTTCATACATCGGGACAAGGTGCTCCTTTGCCATTTCTCGGCCTGGTTCTGGAAATTGTCTGAATACTTCTTTGGGCAAATATGGCAAGCATGAAAAGAAAATACGATTTATCGGCAAAAAATTCCAAATACACTCAGAAATCAACAAGTCGATCTTAGCTTTAATGGACACATCATTGGACAGTTGTGCTATCTTTTCACAAATAAGTTCACTTTTAGAATCCAGAGTTTTGCCTGGATGCACGTCAAAATAAGGACTTTGCTTGATGTGCTTCATAAACCAGTATCGCTCCATTTGGCGGTGAGGTTGTGGAATGTTCGACTGTGAACTATTGGTTCTGTTTATCAAAAAAACCGACATGTTCCAAGACAATCTGTTGTTGGTGCTCATGATAAATTTAGGGGAAAACGAAAGATGCCGCAATTGATGCGATGAAATCGAAAAAAAAAGATTGCGCTCATTCAATTGATATCAGTAGAAACAAAACAAAGCCAAGTCGGCATGCCTGTCCACTATTGTGACATGCTCAAGTAACATTAGTCGACATAGGATCTGTCTAAACATGGCGATTCGTTTATTGATTCGACTGTCAAATTTCGATAGGACTGACAAATTCTTACTAATTTAAAATTGATTATTATCAGTATTGAGTGTAGGAAGTAAAACTAAAAGATGTGAACTAAAACACTAAAATCGTAGTGACTACATCATATTTATTTATCATCATAACAATTAGCCATAATAATTCTTCTAAATGTCAATCAATGCCATTTCATGTACTATTCATTTATTGTCAATAGTATTGATAATTAGTATTGATAATGAATTGCTTCGATTTAGTTTTTTTTGTGTCTCATTATTGTTCTCGGAAAAATGATTAGTTGGTAATATCATTTGTAGATTTCTTGAACGGAATTAACTAACAAATTGTAAATTAAAAAACAATTAAAATGCTTTTGTTTAAGTTTAAGTTATAGATTTTTAAAACTATGAGAAAAACAGCTTTTGTCATTGCCCAATGACCGGGCAACTTTAAAGTCTAAATTTGTTAAGACAATGCGCATTCTTTTAAGAATGTAATTACATTCTAACATAACATACAAGTCGTTAACGACGTTGTCATTCATCGCATTTGACTAAGCTTTTTGTAAAAATATATACAACTTCAGTCTTTTGCCTTTCATTTACTCGAACAAGCACTTTATATATTACCGTTTGGTAGAGTGCACAAGAATTGTTTTGTTTTTATTTGACCATAAATCACGTGTGATTGTGATACCAAGTGGTAGATATAAAGTAACTAGATTCTATATCAATATACACAAAAAGCCAAACCCAATAGCGGTATAGTGCAATGTGTAATTTCACCTATGTAGCACCTCAAAAGTAAAAAATATTTTATTTCACTTAAATTCGTAAAGCTTCCTTCAAAGTTCGTCGTGCTCTTTTTCTAATGACGACTTTGATAAAGAATCATCGCCACTTTCTTTATAAATTGTCACTGTTTGTAAATTTTTCTGTGAGAAGAAATTGGGCACTACTTTCGGATAAAATAGATCGTCAGATAAGTGAATAAAGTGAACAAAAGAACATCAGACCTGTTTTGCCAGTGTGTGCTTCGCTAGTAGTGAAAACCACACACTCGTCAATGGTAGGGAAAGTGGTGGTGGTGATAAAAGCCAAGTTCTTGATACCAGTTTCAGCGACAACCTTCACTTTGGTGCCAAACTCGTAATACTCTTCGGTCACTTCGTCTTGATCATCCACTTTGTGGCAACGATATTGAACCATCAAGGAGCTTGGATCACTAAAGAGTATAACTAAAGTGTTATTCATTCAAATCAATGAATTAAACGTACTCAAGAGAACACTCTTCAAAAACAACTACTTCTCCCAATTTCATTATAGCTGCCTTACATTTCTCAGTCATAGTGCCAGATGTGTTAGTGAACACTCTTGCAAAGAACGATTCATGCTTCCACATAATTTGCTTACGGTGGATGTGTTCTAAAGAATCGACTTCAATGTCTATAAAGAAAAACAAGTTTATGACATATCCATGCTAATTGGCAATTAGCCAAACAAAGTAAAAACTATTTACCTGGATCTTCCCAATCAGGTACGACAAACAATGCAACCTCTTTAGGTTGGTCATCGAGGTCCCTATTCATATATGTAATAATTAAGTTATTAGTAATTTGCTAATTCAAAATTACCCTAAACCTGAATGAAGGCACAGCACAACCAAAGTCAAAATTAAACAAAATAGCTTCATGTTTGACAAGGAAAATGTTAAAACTACGAACGTTCTTGTAAACTCCACTTAAATATATTGTTTTATTTCAAAATGTACGGTTTCGTGTAACGTGTCAGTCCCTGATTGGATGGCAAAAATGTCTTGTATAAACGATACCAATGGCAAGTTCATACAAACAAACCAATCAGGATACTGTGACACTACTAGTTCCCTGTGCAGAAGATCCATCTGTTTGGGGCATCTATTTATGAGGTGTATGGTAGATGTATGCTCACCAGCCAAGTTACTTTCGTGTCGTTATTTGCCCAAAGTGGCTTCAATGGCAAAAATCATTCGCAATAGATGGGACACTTTGCATCAACTGTACTTGCTATCACACTTTTGGTTTTTGTTTTTGTTTTCTCTCACATGATACAATGTTGCCATGCTCATATTAGTGCGTGCGCCAACTGGAAACAACAAAAACATAATCAAGTAGATGTAGATTCGTGCATTAGTTCGTTCCTAAAAGACTGTCTCAAGCCATACACTGCAACTGTGAAATGTCTTAGTTCGTAAGTAAACTTCGTTCGTGCGCAATCCTTAATTTACTTTCATTACATTCTCTAAGAGATTCATAAAATACTCGCATTTTGCGCCGTTTCACATTGATTTGTTTCCCAAAGTGCGATAAATCATAAATCATTAATAAAACAAAAATTGCATTTGCGGCTGTTTGTAATATATTTTTTTTTTGTTTTGTTTTGTGTTGGCATGCCGGCACTCCAAAATGTGCAAATATATTCGCCCATGAAAATAGCTAAATTTAGCTTTCAATAATTGGAATGTAATGCCATCAATTCGAATAACCAATTGTCAAAATAAAGTTAATTTCTGAAAGAATTTCAGTTTATCTATTTTCCATTATAAAAAAATAACGTTCGATAGGTCTAGATAAAACTTGTTTCAGCCTTCCATTAAAAAATTGTTGACCGCCCAGCTGGGAAAGTTCATGTTGTCGAACAATTGTCAGACGGACAATTGTCCATGAACAACTGTTTGTCAATAGTTCAACAATAGTTGGACCCTGTTAAATGATAGTCAACAGAACAATTGTTTAACCATAGTCAAATATCTATAGTTTGGCAATTGTCAGTTGAACAATGGTTTACTGACAAGGTATAAACTATTGTTAAAATATTGTCAGTAAAATTTTATAAATTAAATCCACATATAATTTTAATTTTTTAATCAACAGGCTCTAAAAAAGCATACTTGTTATTTATCATAATACAATACTGCTTATAATCGAATTCAATGTAAAAACATTTTTCTACAAAATTCTCTATGTTGACGATCACTAACGGAGATGAAATTTTAACTTCATGAATATGAGGTAAAGTTAGATTATAACTTCCAGTATTATCCTTGAACTTAATAGAAATATTTTTTGAGGATTTCATTTCCACGCCAATTGCAAAAATCTCATTGTTGATTTCGGTAAAACAAGAAATAAAGAGAAAGTTTTGATTTTTCATTCTTACTACGGAATTACAACTTTTCTTTTCTCGGCTATAGGACTGAGATGTATAATAAACATTTCTATAGCGAAGAGTTGCGAATTGATATTTGAAACGATTTTCATTCACGATGGCATACTTTGAATCAATAGGTTTTTTAAATTTCAATATTGGTTTTGTGAGTATTGAAGTTACAGTTGAGTTGTGATGGATTCCGATCAATGACATTTTGCTAGAAAACTTCAATTCACTCTTTTTCGCGATTTGCTTTCCCACGTTGTTGCTGCCGCTTACAAAATTTCGCAATTGGCCATTCATGCTTTCGAACGAATAACCATTTATATCAGCAAGTGAACCTACGTCTTTGACCACTTCAGTCAAATGCAACAATAGGTGAGAGTTATGCGTCAATTGCTTATTACCGTACAAATTTTTGAGCTGGAAGACAAACTTGTTTAGTACTCGCTTTGTTAAATCAAGTTCAAATGAAGTAATGTTTCGTTTGAGAAGAGTTGACATTGCAAATGAGAGTAAAAAAAAGTGATTATAATATTTTGATGTCAGAAATTTGTTCATTATTACTGGAAATATGTATAGCAAAAAACTATTCCATTCACTTGCTTTATAGTTGGTCATGTCAGTTTGAGGCCGAACAGTTCGTGGAAGATGGTCTGGTGGTTTGATTGTCTTGAGTGCTTGATTCAACTCTTCTCGTGACTTGGCATTAATGTAAAATAGTGATTTAGTCCTCAATCAGTTTATTGAAATGACAACAAAAAGAGAGTTGAATACAACAGCCCTCAGGCAGCTTGAACAGAATCCTCCGAGTGGAAGACCCTGTAGATAGTAAGAGATTCACGGGAGACTAGATCAATGATCGAGCCTATCCGTGACTTTGACATGCCTAGTTGTGACAATAAGTTGAAGGTGGCAGGGTTTATGGCTCCTCTTGATCCGAAGATGAGTCCAAAAACTTCAATCGATCCTACTTGATGGCTTAGTTCGACAAGTTTGGCGTAAATTGCGGCTGTAACCGATGCGTCGGAATATTTGTTCCGCTTGTCTTGATCTCTCTCGTTTAGAACTGATTTGGAGTTCTCGAATAAACATTGAACATCCAGTACCAGTGAGTCAGTTCCACTTGGGTCGATAGCTACAAGATCTGGAACAAATTTGGCACCTGCTCGATTCTTGACCGTAAAGTTCTTGTAGACTGTCCAGCCGTTGGCTTCAAGATGATCCATGATGATGTCCTGCGCAAGATTGTGCCGACGGTGATACATGCCTTCCATACTTTGGCATTCATTCAGAATGTGCTGCAAAGTTTCAATCTTGTTAGGACAATTTCGATGGCAGTACACAGGATCAGATTCGTAGCCAGAAGCTCCAATCGAGTTCGTCCGCATCCTAAGATAGCTTACAAAAAGTCGACCAGAGAACCATGTCTTCCCGCTCAAATGTCGATTGACGAGACCTCCACAAACGCTGACACAATTTTGACCTTTGAACCGGTTGATCTGTTCTAAGTCGGTCAGTAGCCGAATTCGATTATTGCGGTGGAGAGGCAGTAGTCGTTCGATACGACGCAGGTTGTCCTTGAACCTTTTTGAAGTAGCAATATCTTTTATTAGCCAAGAATCCGAATACTTCAATCTTGCGAGCTGCTTGTATGCTAGAATCGGGATTTCGTAGCGAAATTCAGGAAGACCGAGTCCACCATCCTTGATTGGCAGGTGAAACCATGCGCTTGCAACTGAATCTGGCAAGTGGAGAAATGCCTTGGCGCAATTCCGTACCGCCCTGTCTAGATCCTTCAGTATGGTGGCAGTAAAGTCCTCATGGACTAGACGATGAATATATTTCGGGATCAAGTGAACTCGCAACATGTACAGTTTCTGATTTGGTCGGAGACATGAGCGTCGCAACTTATCGAGCAATGGTGAGATAGTTGATCGAGTCATTCTGTGCTTATTATCTTCATCGATGGTTACGCCCAAATAGGTCAGCTTATCGTCGCTGTTGATAGTCGATTCTCCAATTCGCAACTGCTGAGCATTACCGATGGTCATTGACTTGCTAGAGTTCGCGCTCAAGCCAACTGATTGATAGAAATCATTCGTTAGGTCGATTAGTTTTTGAAGGTCGTGATCATTCTCGGTCAGCAGCAAGAGGTCATCGGCATAGGCAAGGACTGCCAATCTTCCTGATTTGAATCGTACTCCGAGTCCGGTTAAATTAGCTTTCTCGAGGAGTTGATCCAGCACAAGATTGAAGAAGAAAGGTGAAAGGGGGTCACCCTGTTTTACACCCCTCTTTATGCAGATGTCATCACTTTTTCATTGACCAAGTGAGAGGAATGTCGTACAGCCAGCGTAGAGGTCCCGCAAAAGGTTGACACTGTCTTGGTTGAGCCCACGGTTGAGACAAGTGGTAAATATGGCATCTTGGCTGAGGCTATCGAAAGCCTTGGAAACATCCAGGGAGGCAATCTTCGCCTTTGGGCAGTACTTGATCACGTGATTTACAGTCGTGATTGCCTCACAGATGCCATCGTGGTCCACAAAGTTTTTTTGGAACTGTGACAGTTTGATCTCCTTACTTAACTTGGAGGTAAGTGCGGCGGTGTAGCATCGATACATCAGACTGCTAACTGATATAGGCCTGTAGTCTTGCGGTCTGTTGGACCTTTTCTTCGGAATCAGTGTTGTCTTCGATTTCCGCCATGCATCAGGGATTTTCCTACATCGGAGACACCAGTTCAAGAGAACTTGAAGCTCCTTGACGAACGGTTTCAGGTCATCTGAAGTGACACCATCGATCCCAGGGCTTGATTTTGTCTTGTTATCTAAAAACTTGTAGATGAACTTTTCGTCGATAATCGTCAAAATAGATTTGTCATGAGGCGAGTGACTCTGTTCAAGAGTACAATTTGAAGGCCTTGAAAGTATATCATTGAAGAAGTCATATAAGTTAGCTTGGTCAATTGGCTCTGGATCGATTGGTCCATTCGCAATGTGTGACCACAGACCGCGAGGATTTGTCCTGAATAGGCGTTGGCACGTTGCAAATTCGGTCACCCTTGCACGCTCTTGTTCGGAAACTTCAACTTGACGCCTCCCACGACCACGTTTCTTTTTGGGTCTCTTCCGGACTTGGTGATCACTTGGGAACAACTTGCAGAATTCATCAAACATTTCGTTTGGAGATCCATTGTTGAGCAAAATATGGAATGCACTACTTTTAAAATCAGTATCGGGTAAGTCAAAGATTTGGAACTTAATTTCATCGTCAAGTGAGATTCCGTCATCGGGTTGGTCACAGATGGTGGAAGGAGATGCAGTTGGCCACGAAGCTACCAGGTCTTGCCAGATTGTAGTAAATGATGGACAGTGAATCTGATGGCCCATTGATTTGTGGATTGTTGCAAAGTTGGCGCGATGGCAGTAAAAGCAGCCAAAGGTCACGTTGATGTTGTGTTGTTTAGATTGCAAATGGTTGACAAGTTTCTTTGCAGACTTCTGGTTCGTTAAGCAGAAAGGACAGATCCACTGTCTCGGGCGTCGTTCGAGTCCAACCGGCTTTGGCTCGATCACAACCTTGCGAATGTGGGTGCAAGAACGAAGGTCACCACAATTGAAGACGCAGTTCGAAAGGCATGTAAAGTTGACAAATGATTGTTGAAGATTGAAGTCTGGACAAGTTGTGACCTGTTGTTCATTGGCCAT
The DNA here is from genome assembly GCA_023373905.1 of Rhizoglyphus robini. Lineage (NCBI taxonomy): Eukaryota > Metazoa > Arthropoda > Arachnida > Sarcoptiformes > Acaridae > Rhizoglyphus > Rhizoglyphus robini. Next base: position 902,492 of record JAKIJQ010000001.1, on the reverse strand, counting down.
GGTTCGTGTGTTGAGATCTCCAATCGGCGTATTTCTTCAATTCTGGACATTTCCGCTGATCAAATGCTGAGTGATTGGTGTGCTTTCGTTTGGCTCGAACACAATTCACACAGCAGAGAGCTTCCGCTTGGCAATCGGCTCCTTTGTGGTCGTCCAGACTACACTTGGCACAGAGCGGCTTTGGAATCTTCTCTTTCCAATGGCAGTTAGCAATACTATGCCCTGGCTTGAGGCAGTGTGTGCAGATCGGGACATCGTTGCATTGCACAATTCGACAAGCAGAGAGCGAGGGCAAGAAAACTTGGCTACCAACTAGATTGACATACGATTCGGAGTCAACCTCATATATCAAATTCTTGAACCGCCAATCAGGTCGCTCAATGGTCTTGAGATGCCGCAACTCTTTAGCGTTGACCAACTTTTCCACAGTGGAGATCTCGGTACTGTTCGGTACAAAAAAAGAATTTTTAATGCGCGGCTTGAACTCTACCTTGTCCATGACCTTTACGTCGGGAATTTTTTGGAGAAATTCCCGGAAACCGTCCACCTGGTCCGTGTAAATGACTTTCGAGCCATCACCTGTGCAAGTCCTGTGAGTGCCTTTGTGTCAAGAAAGTGGAGTGCTTGATTCAACTCTTCTCGTGACTTGGCATTAATGTAAAATAGTGATTTGTGATTACTAGATTTGAACCACTCTCCCACTAATCGATTAGTCACTCCTAAGTCGACGCAATGCATGAAATCGATCGTTGTTGATTTGATTGCATCATAATATGGAATTGGTGATATCTGAGGTAGACCAAATATGCCATTATGCTCGGAGAAACCTTTTCTTTGCATTTCATCCATCCAATTCGGGTAGTGATCAACGGATCTTAATATCAATTTATCGGTGTGACGAAAAATTAGATTAGATTCAATCTTTTCAGCTGTGATGTAGCACCGTGGGCATGACATTAAACCACTAGGATGTTGAATGTTCAAAAAAGAAGGTTTTTGCTTGCGAATCAAATACACCGAAAATTGTTTTGACCTATAAAAATATAAAAATTATAATTAAATATTTATATATACAAAATATTCAAATGATTACTTTGGTATTTTTCATAAAGGACATTTCAAGTGAGTCCTTGGAGTCGTCTTGAGATAACCAATTGATTCCACTTATAGCCATCTGAGAGAGATCGTCTCGAACACATTCAATCATAAGTTTGCCACTTGGTTTTTTAGGTCCAAAATAGATAACCGCAGGAATGACAAAATCATTACGCAAAGATGAGTGCAACTCGTTTATGGATAATAAAGCTGGCCAGAAGTCATTTGAAGATGATCCAAACACTTTGACACCATCCGCAAAGAATGTCAAACTTAGGTCACCATCCCTCATAACCTCTTGATAAATACGCCCAGAAGTGAATTTGCCGAAATTGTCATTTTGATTTAATTCTTCCTCGTTGCAAAATTTGATTCTTTTGTTGACAAATGGGTTCTCCAGTAATCTTCGAATTCTACTAGCTGGATCGAGGACAACAAAGTATCCTCTTTCTCCGTTAGTTTCCGCAACTGGATCAATTTTGTTCTTACATTCCACATTTTCACACACAATAGAATCATAACTTTGCGATGCTTGACGATAGATAACCTCAGTCAATTTGCCACATTTGCAAATGAAACGCATTCCTGGTGGACTGGCTGAAATATTTTTGGTCAATTCGTAGTAAGTTTCAGGGAAAAAGTCAGTCTCGCATCCTTTCAGTCTGGCACAATAATTAACCATTTTAAGCAGTTTCTCCACTGCCGCTTCTGATGTATTTGTAGCTATTTGATAATCAATTATGAGGTTGGCAATAATTTCATCGACACATAGTGGATGATTTTCTTGTGAGAACTCTGAATCTTCTGGGCGTATGTCGTCGTTATCATCTGGAAATAGTGGCGACATCGGAAAATCATAACTCAAATCATGTTCCTGGTGAATTATAGGATTTAATCCAATTGAACTTTGATTCGAAACAATTGAGGGCGATAAGTTGATAGCATTTAATGATCCAGATGAACAAAAAGGTCGACGATTAACGGATAACTGATCTGCATCATATTCAGCTTCTAGAGTACTGGAATAAGTGTTAGTTGTAAATATGCTCATTATGCTAATTTATTGTTTTACAGTTTACGAAACTCTGTCCGGCGAGGAGTGGTCATTGTAAAATGTTTTGCAATAAATCACATAAAATGAAATCGATTTGTAGAACTATTTTTGCTTGTGCATAATTTGCATGTTTGCATGCTAATTGAATAATAACAACAACATATGTGCATAACATCATCTGTGGACAGTGTACAGCATATGCACTATATACGTACTAATGTATATATGGTATATAATATATAAGCTAATACATTGCTTTACAAACACTAGTTTTACGTAATAATAATAAGCTTTGAAAACAACACTGACGATAGCGCGCGTGAAAGCAATGATATCATGTCTTAAGTTAATTTTTGTTGATTTCAATCAATTACACTATTTATTTTGCGTTTGTTTGTACTGTCCTCTACGGATGACTAAATGTGGCCTTTACCCTTTTACCTGTGATAGCTGCCTTTTAGTAAAGGAAGCACGCGACACATACATGCCGTCTTCTTTTCCTGTGTGTTCAGTGTTCACTTCACATTGGCTGATTTTCTCTGTTTTGATTCGCATTGATTCGTCTCAATCGCCTTATCTCATCTCACTGCAACTACTGTTTATTCAAATATCTCATCACTCACCTACCAGAATGGATAAACCTGATTACGGGCTAGTGTATTTTGAAGACCAGCAATCATATCAAGCCTTGCGAATGTGTCTAATTTCTGCACTATCAATATCGGATGAAATAGTTTGTGGAAATATGGTCAATGCTCGGAAACGAACTAACGGGAAACCCGAACAAGCAAAGCTTTTATTTCTTGGTAAATATATGATTTATTATAAATATAAAGATTTAGAATTAAATTTTTCACATTTATCTAATGTCTGATTTAATTTAATTTAAATTAGGATCTTTGAGTGAATGTAGCTCCAAACGCGAAGAGGCTCTCAAGGAGTTGACCAATGGCATTGACACGAGATCCAAAAAGATTTCAACAACTAAGGAAGTTCTCGCGACAGAAAACTCTGACCTCCAAATGAAGTTAGAAAAAATTACGACTGATTTTGACTCGCTTCACTCTCGATTTGAACTGCTCCAAGATAGTCTTGTAAAAAAAGACCACGAAATTCATTCCTTAAAGTGTCATGTTGATGAGCTTGCCGATAAGTTGGAGCAATCAAACACCCAGAAATGTTCTGATATTGTTTCGCATGAGTCTCAGTTCGAACTTTTGGGTCAGGACATCGCTGAAATCAAAGCCACGCTTGGATTTGTGAAAGAGCAGTTCATTCAAATCGTAAGTTAATTTTATTTTATAACTTAAATTTTATTCATTAATATTATTTTCGTATTTGTTTATAGAATTCAAACTCTACAAGTCTGGCAGGGTCTGACAAGGTCTTTTTGGCAGATCGCTCTACGATTGTGGTTAGTCGTTCTCGATTGATTAATGCCAAAAGCAAAAGTGCGACAAGCTTCGTAATGAAAATCCTCACTGCCGTTTTTGAATACGACGAAATCATTGGCGCGACTTTGACCGGCAATTCCCGTGCTGACAAGCGAAAATCTATGGATGATTCCGGCGACTCATTGAATTTTCTTAGTGTTACCCCAACTGACGCTTCAACGCCAACAACATCAAGACAAATGAAGAAAGGTAAAGCTTTGCCAGATGGAAAAGTAGCTCAGTTTATTGGTAAGTAACTACTATTAATATTGGAACATTTTGTAATGATTTTAAATATTTTTTCGTAGAAGCTATTCAAACGCGCTATACTGATGCTACAACTCAAACGATTAGATCTAGCATTACGGAGAAGTTGTCGAAGATTAATGCTGGAAAATTTACGCGTTTTGATCTCAATGATTGGCCCGGATACAACGAAGATCGACACAAGGCCTTATTTGGTCCTGTGAATTTCGATTTGGGCGGTGAAAGTTCATCTACTCAGAAGGATTAATTTGGTGATAGCTATAGCTATAGTTATAACTAGTTCACAATTATGTTGTATACAATATATCATTTTTGTATTATTTTTGTATTTATACATTTATACAATTATTAAATTAAATATGTAGGCATGAATTTGTTATTTAATCTATATATTCGAGGTACCAGAGGAACCAGAGAATATAGAATAGCTTATTGTTTAAAAACAATATTTTGACAATTGTTTAACAATGGTTAGTAGAGAATCCTTCATTTAAAATTGTCGTCTTAAGACAATGGTTGGACAACTGTCAAACGCTTGTTCAAAGACAATTGTCCATTGACAATGTATTGACAATTGTTAAAATGGCCCAATAACAATTGTTGGACAACCTTGTTAAACTATGGTTTGACAATGTTTTAACAGTACTTTTTTCCGAGCTGGGCGCTTGCTTGATGTAGTTTTGTTGTTGTTGATAAATTTGATTCAACCAACCTATTAATAATAATCAGGTGCCAATTGAGAAAATCAAAGAAATAAATCAAAGCAAAAATAAAATACTTAAGTAATTATGAAAAAATGGAACCTCAAAGTAGCGCGCGGTTGCTAAAAATCTATAAAAAAATGTAAAAATGTATTGTATAATTATAAAATTGAAATGGTAAAACATAGCTTATTTCTTTCAAGATGTACGTCGTTTTACGACGTAAAGTAATGCAATACAATATTGTATGATGTATGTCGCCATGATGCATCACATGTTGATTATAATGTATCATTTGGTTGTTCATAAACAATCGATTGTCATTCGATTGTTATTGTCAATACTAAATCGCAAAGATCAACGTACCTTCTTATTCAGTAATTGAAAGCATCAATAGCAACAACAAACCCTTTCAAGGCCATCAATGGCAATGAGGCGAAGTTGTCTGAAAATAAACAGCAGTACTGGTAACATGCGATAAATTATCATACAGAGTTTGTATTACAGACTGGTTTCACTCACTCTCTCGTGCTGCATATGCACGAGTGTTCACTGCGATGATGCCACCCTGACAATGAGATGAGTCTTAACCAAACTTTTTTTTGTTCGGAACTCTACTTCAGACTCATTTTCAAACTGTGTAAATTTCTGCCTTTTCTATATCAAAGCACAAGTACCAAGTAATTTCCCGAAGTAATTCCGAAATTACACACATCAAACAGTCAACATTAGAACTCGATGTTACGTTGTCTACTCATCCAAATGTCGGCCTAACGTCAAATTTGACTTGAGCCATATCATCATAATTAGACATCGATTATTAATTATCAAATGATTTTAATAATAACAATATGGCAGAGCCACTTACCAAAAGTTATTCTTCAACTAAATCTATCATCAGTTCGCAAGCAAAAGCTATTTACTCCGATGTAAATAAAACTACAATGACACTGAAAGTGAAAAAGATTAACAACGAAGAAATCATAAATTATAATGCAAGTGAGGCAAACGAAATCACAGAGAGATATATGAAAATTAAAATATCTGATTTAAATGCAACTAGCGATGCACGTGGAGACTCCATTGGAGTTCCAAATCGAGCTGTGGCCCAATCTTCACTTTTAAATCAAGCTAGCTCTAGCATAGTCACTTCATTAAATAAACCTTTAAATACCTATCAAGAAAATCTCCATAGCAGCAACTTGGTAGAATCAGATACTGATTCAGAATGCGCAGACTGGAAAGAATACTTAATTTCATATTTCGATACATTATTTCTGACTTGTCTTCTTCCTGATTGTTATCATGTATTTGATAGCAAGGAAAAATTGTATGATCATATGAAAATTAACCATGAAATGGACCGGTGCAAATGTCTTCAATTCAAATGTAATCAATCATTTGAAAAAAGGTTTTTTAAGTACTATTTATTTATTAGTTAATATTTTTGAATTATTTTTCTAGTACTGCTCTGGCGGATCACATTAATCAAGTCCATAGTGACATTACTCGATGGCAATGTTCGCAGTGTGCAGATGCATTCGATAAGTACGACTATCTATCACACCATACTAACCTGTACCACAATGGTGGTCTATTCCAATGTGGCTTGGATGATTGTTGCTACCAGGCAAAATATCGAATTGAAATGATCAAACACTATCGGTTCGCTCATGATGGATTTATCTGTCCTCATGAAAACTGCGAGTTTTCTTTCAGTGATGAGTCAAATTTGAATCTGCATCAAACTTATCACTTGGGAAATCGTTTTTTCTATTGTCTATCGGATAAGTGTGACAGACAGGAGTGTGCACATAAACTTTATCAATGTGATTGGGTCAATTGTTCGTTCAAAGCTCTCAATCGGATGGTGATTGTTTCGCACGTTCGACTGATTCATTTGGATTTGCCTTCATCATTAACAATAGCTGCTATGAGCATGCATTACAATGAAATTAATCTTGCTTATCGAGAATATGAAATGCTCAATGACAAACGACAAAATTTGAATGTTCCAAAAAATAAAACTCAAGAACACAACCAACGCATTCAAAATGACACATTAATATTAAAGTGCCAGTTCAGTCAGTGCAAAATGTTATTCTCGAATCAAAAAGATTTGGAAGTGCACGAAGTGGAAGATCACGTGAGGGACAAGCCATTTCGATGCACATTTGAACAGTGTGGCAAGGCATTCGAACACAAACATCAACTCGACTACCACAAGAAAATTCATTTGAATCTGAATCGATCAAGAAGACCAAATTGACTCAACAAATTACTAATGAAAATATCGATTCAGTCCCGAACAATTACTTTTTCTAAACCAATTTTAAGGCCAATTTCACCTGCGAACAATGTCATTTGGCCAATAGTAGACTTGAAGTGGTTAAATCTTCAATATCAATTCATCGATCTCATTCAGCCATTTACTGATCTTTGTAATTTATTGTGCATTGTGCATTTTCAAAATTCGATATGGAAACCACAAGTCAACAAAATAACTTAACTTGTGAGCGCAATTAACATTAATTTGCGAAATCGTCAATCAATCAATTAGTCAAAGTGATGTTCATGAACGCATCACTAGATGCCACTTACACTTCAATTCAACACGCCAATACATCTACGTCAACACGTCGTCGTCGTTTATTTTTTATTAATTAGCCTAATTAATTTTGCTTTTTCAACTATATCAACGTCAGCTAATTTAAAGTTAATATTAATTAGAAACATGAAGAGAAAAAAACAAAACTAATGAGATTGCTTTCCATGCACTAATGAAGACCATCGTCATCTATCATCATAAGTCAATTAATCATGCAATCAAAATAAAATCAAAATCACTGTTATCATTCAATCAGACAGAATTTTAATGACTGAAATGCCTTTTGCTATTTCTTGCTATTACTAGTCTATGATAGTCTGTATCAATTCGGCTCACATAAAGCACAAACATGAAGAATTTATATCACGAGTGACGAAAAGAAGAAATAAGCAAGCAGTTCTTCAATTGACTTGTGTTCAAGTGTACATTGATACAACAAAAATTCTCTTTTAATTTTGTACAAAGTATCATTATGATCAAATCATGTCGATGACGACAGAGGGAACATTTATCTTTAGTGAACAATCTTAGCCAATGAACAGTCAGTGGACAATTGGCAATTGTAAAGATTGATATAACTGCAACTAAAGACAATAAATCATGTCATAACAGGTAGGTTTGCCGAAATGGCCAAGTCAAATGCCCATAAACCAAAAAAGGCCAACATACAAATCACTCCATTCTCCTGGCAACGAAAGGCAATTGCGAAAGTATCATACTCGAAACAACAACCAAAGGCGCACTCGTGATCCGTGATAACAGATGGGTCAAGTGGAACAATAAGCCAACTTCATTGTATAGCATGGCATTCGGTTTGTTTTCACAAATGAGCTTTGTGGCACCCAAAATGACACTCGTGATAATCCCTCTCAGAAGTGATAAGATTTTATCATTGAACGCTTCTGCATAAGTGGACTTGTATAAGGATCCTTCTGGAGAGCGCTTTTGATAGTAAACAAAATTATATAATATCTACGTGCGACATTGGATTGATGGGCGCATGACAATCGGGAGACAAAAGTGATTGAATGGCCAACTTGATGGCGCCATATTATTCCACCATAAAGACTTAATGGTTATCATGTGATAAGAATTGTGCACACAATCGACAGAGCACTTGGGTTTTTTTGCATCCGTGTTGTATTATTTGTACAATAGATAAGTAGTGGAGTATGTATTTCGTTTTATATTAATATTAATATTCTACATTGCTCACTCCCTTGACTGCATGCATAACTCTTTCCCCTTACATGTTAGATGTTTTGGTGTGGTGTGGTATGGCAACAGACGTCTTGTGCCATGTCAACCGTGTAGTGCTAGTTTAATTGCTTAGTTACATCTAAAGGGAAAAGGAAATACAAAAGTGGTCTCGACAGCAAAGTATGATCATAATCAGTGCTCGACGCGTGCCACCAATCACTGAACGACACGTCGCCTTGGTGCACCATGGTAGTCGATGTATTGGTGATGAAACCTTGAAAAACTCATAAACTCTACAAGAATCACTGCAGTACAATGAATGGCCGAATGGTTGAATGGTAACTCTACAAAGCACAAACATACGTGAAGACTCTCTCCACTCTCCACTGAGTGATTTGCAGCGAACCCCTGCCACAGCACTATCAAGACATATGTCTGCTAAGTACCACTACATGAGGCCAATTAAAGAGTAACATCACACCGCACCGCCCCCAGTCAGTCAATGCAATCCCACTGGACAAATTCTATGATTCCATCACATGGGGGCACACATCCTTTGCTCGTCATTAGACGAAATGTAGGGCGAAATGGAAAGAACTTGACTAAAGAGAAGCCAAAAATAAAGTAGAAACAAGCCAGCAGCAGCAGCCACACCACATCTGATGATTATCGCATTGCACCAGTGACACAAACGTCGAGTCGAGTCAAGAGAAAGAAGAAAACATTGCAGTGGAGCAGTACTGGTGCTGTGTTCGATGTATGATTGACGCCAAAGTGAAGGTGTGTGTCTGTGTGTCCGTATATTTTGCCTGCATATTCGCGGATTGTTTCTCTCGACTGTTGATCAACTCGGTGGCAGTGCTCGAGCAGCAACTGTCAAGCGAGAACACTACTGCACTGCAACCAACGCATTCAGTTATTATAACTTGGAGTTTAGTTTGCGCGCGCGTTTGTCAGTGACTCGTTCGCTCGCAGCTGTACATTTGCAATTTAGCGGTGAAATACTAAACGAATCGAATCGAAAAAGCAGCACCCCACACCACAAGTGGCATCACTGCACGAGCGAGTGCTCCTGTTATCGACGACAAACGCCCAATTGGACTCCAAATTGTATTTAATGCTGAGCTGGCCCTGATCATTTGGTCATTGAACATGTTTCGCTCCACAAGTTGATGGTCACATACCTGTCACACACGCACACATTCGTCCGCCATGCTGTTTGATCATCAATTCGAGAGTTTGCTCGACAAAGAGACCGAATTACTGAAACAGAGTTTATGTCGCGAGATCGACTCGTGGAGTGGAGGTCTCAAGGAGAAGTACCGTGCCCAGCTTAATTGCCGAGCTACACTTCAAACTCCACCGAGTGATCTCGATAACGCCAACGATGTCGCACCGCTGGACTCTGTGCCTGTCCAGGATGTGCCACTGAATCTCGCCATTAAAAGTATGGTAAGTTCGATTGGTCATAATCTTCAGTCATCATTCCAGTCGGACGATCTGCCATTCGATCTGTCCATTGCAACTTCATCATCATACCAAAGCATAATAAAGTCAACTCCAAGTCCTGCTGCTGCTGCTGCTGCTGTCAAGCAAGAGATTGCCCAAATTACTAATAATAACGATGCCAATAATATTGACAGCAATAATGTAAAGCATAATTTAGTGGCAAAGCAATCAGCAAAAGATAAGATTGAAGAACACAAACAGAAAAAATGTATAAGCATTCGTGCGGTGGAATGCAATTCCACTCGTGATTGTCATGGCATCTTTACGAACCAACATTTAAATGGAAGCCGAGAATTAAACGATCCTAAAGAAGACACAAATGAATTCGATGATAATAATTCCATTTCTATTCCTGGAGTGTTCTTTCCCGGGGAATCAAGAAGTGCTCGTAATGTGAAACCAATGACACATGAAAGCAATGTACATAAAACCAAAACTCCGCCGATTCTGGCAAGCACTCACCATCAGCCATTATCTCAGCTTTGCAATCCGCCATTGAACACAGCCGTTCGCAATAACACTGCCAACGACAAACATGCAAACAAATCGGTCGATCAGTCAAACAGCTCAACAAGCACCAAAGCGACAATCGACCTAAGATTACAATCAAAGTTAAGCTATGACAATATGACAAATATTGAAATTAAAGAGGAAATTGTTGATGACGAATTGACTTCGACATGTGACAATACCAAAAAGCTCGATGCACGTCCAAATACAATAAATAAAAGATGTGACATGAAAATTCGAGATCCGTCTAACTCGCCTAGACGAGCCTCGAGCAGTTCGTCTTTGGGCTGTTCATCCGAATGTTACTCGTCAGATCAAACCAACAAAGAAACTTCCCAATCATGTGAATCGAATACAACTAAGGAGACTGTCCACAAACAAACTACATTGAAAGTGAATTTTACACACGACGACGATGCTTATGACGATTATGAGCCATCTTTGTTGGCGATCGGTGAAATACATCAACAAGAGTCTAATAAACCAAATTGTGATATTGACGATGCGAATAAAGATGAGTGTAAAAAGAGCTTGAAAGATAAAGCATTGACCAGTAAAACAAAAGATCAAACAGAAACTGTGGAAAGACAATTGAAACGACAAAAGACCACTACAAAAGCAAGGTCCGACAAACAAGAAGAAACAAACAAATCTGAGTGCGACTCAAGCAATGATGACAAATTGAAAGACAATTCTGAAGCCAAAAACGAAACTGTCGCACCGGCTCGAGGCAAATCATACTGCTACTCGGGCAAATTCCTTAAGAAGTACTCAATCCCGAAAATAGGAAGTCAATCAGATAAGAATGAAACTGTCACAAACAACAAGGCTATACCATTCAAGTATAAAGATGATCGATCCGAGAGTATGATTGGAAAGAAGTTCATCACGGCGTACATCAACTGCCAAAGAAGTAGCTGTGATGAGACATTCCAGTGCAGAGACGAACTGGACTTGCACATGGAACGAGCTCATGACCTTGAACCATATCGATGTCCGTTGAAACTGTGTGGCGAACGAGTGCGCGATAGGTAATACATATTTGATTGATTCAGTGCAAACTGTCTAGACAGAATCATCAGGAAATTTCCTAATGCAACCCTCTTTGTCCTTTCCTTTTACATTTAGACAAGCACTCTTTCGCCATTTCCGCTTCGACCACAAGAATGTGACTAAGTGGAAGTGCTACGAGTGTTTCACCATATTTCCAATGGCTGACTTCCTCTATCGTCACGTGATATTCGAACACTATGAAGGACGATTCGAGTGTGCCAAGAAAGGCTGTGACTTTGTGGCCAAGCATCGGGCCACTGTGATACAACACTTCAAACGAGCCCACGTCAAAGGCTTTGTGGACTATTACAGCAACAGCAACTATCATAATAGTAAATATAAATCTGATTACAACAACAACAACAACGAGATCGGAACAAACTATTATGGAGTTAGGTCCGAATACTATCCGAACGAGGACAGTGGTGGTCGGGCCAAGTACAAAGTGGTCACCAGGAAATGCATTGACGACAAGTGCCAGGTGTACTTCTTCACCAACGAGGACTTGAACAAACACCTGCTCGAGGTGCACTCCATCTTGGCTCATCGATGTTCGTTGTCAGGATGCGGACAGTCATTTAAGCTCAGGTAAATATTTATTGCTTATTTCACATTGCCAGGCGATGAACAATGTACATTGTAACATTGGAATGTTGCTTTCTCCCGGGTATAGGCAAGAATTGGTGGACCACATTCAGAAGACACACCACGATGTCACTATCTGGAAGTGTGACAAGTGTCCTCCAAGCAAGGCCGAACAATTCAGAGATGACCACAGCCTGTACCGTCATCTGCTGCTGTTCCACCACGAAGGCCTGTTTCGTTGCACCAACGAGCAGTGTCACTTTGTGGACAAATATCGGTTTAAGGTTTTTGAGCACTGCGAGAGTGCCCACGAGCCACAAGAGGAGCCATCGTCGTCCTCGTCATCATCTTCATCATCTTATTCGTCTTCACCATCGTTTTCAGTATCTCGGCAATGTTCGAGCAATAATGAGGACAACAAAACTAGTGCATTCAAGGCAGAAAAAAGAAAGGCCTTTTCGTGATTGATCCTAACTTGCACTCAATACGACCTGCATTTACTACCAAATGGCCTCATTTATGTGAGATGTACTAATTTGCAATTAATGTTTTGTTTTCTTTGATTTTATTATTTATTTATATTTTGTGTCATTTTATAAAGTATCAAGGATGACAATTTTTTTTATTGACAATTGGCACTAATCAGCGAAAATCCTGACGTGTTTGTCAAGTTTCTATAGAAACATATATGTGATATCGTTTATTATTATTATTATATTGCTATTTATTGCAAATTATATAAAAAATGATATTAAATTATCTATTTTTTTGATGATGCACCGAGGAACCAAAATAGCAATTGCTGCTGACTAAAGATAATTTTTTTCGAAAGATATCGGTTAAAGGCATGATTGGACTTGGTTTGGCTTGGAAAGTGTTTAATTGCAATCGACATTTATCGAAAGTCACTAGTTTATGGTCAATTAGTGTGACTTCTAATGTCAAATTGATTTAAATTTCAAATTAAAACTGTGTCTCTAAATGTTATCAAATGTCTTTTTATGCAAAGTTGATGAATAGTCAATTATGTCCGAGATAGATTTTATTAATAAAATTATATATTATTTGATATCGAAACATAGGCTGGCCACCTTTATCACCTGTAATGCTGACATAAGAGAATGATGTTTGCCAAACACTATTTGGCAAACGTCATTGAACACATTCGTATAATCGCAACGCTCAATGATGAGTGCTACACTTTTGGGGTTTACTTGACATTTGATTCATCTACATGGCTGATTATTGTAAACAGAGAGTCCACTTGCTAATTAGTTCATTTGTTTGTTGATATCAGGAAAGATGGTGTAAACTTAATGCTGCAAAATGAATGTGACCTTTAGTATTATCACATTAAAATGACTCTAGTAGTGGCCTAATAAAAAGGATCGATCGAATGCAACAATAATGCATATAATGCACTTTAGTGGCTTCAAAACCCAAAAGTCCGCCAAACGTGCCAAACAGGTGAACACTGTTTAATTGACCATCTGTTACTGTTAAACCAGCATCATTGCTGCATCATTTGTGCTGGCACAAACATCGAGTCAAGTGGTCACATCATGTGCGACAAAACATTCCACTAACAACAAACTGTCGCTATAAATGCACCAAAGTTGACCAAATGCATTAATCACTCCAAAGGCAATTTTGGTGCCAAATGGAGAATTGCAACCGGCACTACGAGCAGACATCAACAAAGAGGCTACGATAATGACAGCTATATCTATCAATGACAATTAATTAAAATTTAATTATTTTAATTATTTTGGTGACAAATAATGGCGGCAAACTAATTCGCCAAAATATTTCAACAACACGACACGCCACCTGGTGTTGCAAAAATATATTATTTGCAATGAGCATATGTTTTGGTGTTTTGATTAGCAGCAAGCCTTGCAAGCACGCCACTTTCTGATTTTCTATTTCTTTCCGTTTTATTCTATTCATTCAACTTTATTTTTCAAAAATCTCGTTATGGACTGCTGGTCTTCTTTATTTGTGGAACGCTGCGAGCGAGCCAAAAAGCAGTACAAAGAACGATTTCTGTCCGAGATTGATGCCACAATTGATGGAATGTTTGCTTTCTTTATGGGAGAATTTGATCTGGCAGTGAAGAAGGCAGTGGAACAACAAGTTGGGACACATATTAAATTTGTTTCACAGTCTCATGTGCAAGCAGAAACAAATCAACACGTTTCTGTATCAAATTCACAGTCAAGAAATATGGTCGACCAGAGCCACGACAAAAGCATTCATGTGGCATTATTTGAGAATATGACATCCAATTCTGATTCCAATTTACAATCAATCTCAAGCCCTGTTATTAATAAGCCAATCAATGTTGATTCGCTTAATTCAAGTCTCAATGCTACTCTGAAATCACCCAACAGTGGTACTATTAAAATGGAACCCTTTGCTGGTAATTCGAATAGTTTGTGCCAAATGAATTTTGGCGAAGAATCTGAATCTGATTGTAGTTGTCCGGAATGCGAAGGAGAAGATTTATTTCAGAATGTTCAGGTCAAAGTGGAATTGATTGAAGATGAGCCTGTCAAAAATGTAAAAAGGCTAAAGACCAACAAGCAGCCTATTTTTCAAAATTATCCCGAAGCGAGTCTGAAACATCGACACCGACACTCGAAATTAGTTGCCAATGATAATAATGAGAATACTTCATTAGCTTGCACTAACTTTTTTGCCAATTCTTCCATTTTGAATTGCTCGAATCGAGTCCTTTCGCTTGATGAAAATATTTGGCAAACCGACCGCTCGTTGACAACCAAAAACACCTCTGCGGCAAATGCCAACATTTTGGAGCAACAATTTGATAGACAGCAAAATTTTTCCGATTTGAATCTCAGTTTGGATCGTCCAAATAAACCAAATTATGAATTTGCTTGCCGTTTCGGGGGCTGTGAACGGATATTTCACAAGAAGCGCCACCTTATTGACCATCAGCGCGCTCACATGGGCATTAAACCCTTTCGATGTAAATGGACCGATTGTCAATTTGATGCCACTCAACGCTCGAATGTCATCAAACACATTCGGAATGTGCATTTTAATTTACCAGTGCTACAGAAGGCTCAAAGAGAGTTAAACATTCGTGATGAACGTGACCCGAAGGATTTTCTGGAAGTAGTCCAAGAATTGTTATAATACTTTTGTAAATGTATGAAATTTGGTCTATTTTTAGTATTTTTATGCTAATTGTGTGGTTTTATTTCATTTTTTTAGTTCCATTGACGCAGATCAAAGCGTTCTTTTCGTATGGAAGTACTTGCCGCAAACGAAATTTCTTTGAAATTGTTTTATTATTTTTTATGCCACTTGAAATGTTTACATATTCTGCGTGCCGAAGATGGAGGAGGGAATCGAAATGGTTGCGTTCTCACTTTTTTGCTAAATTGATCGTCAATGAGTTGCGAATTTGTTTTGCTGAATTTTTTGTTTGGTAAACATCTGCAAATAGTTTATTTGGAATGTAAACAAACGATCTCTGTTTCAAGTAAATTGTTTCGACAATCAATATCTAGTCTAGTGCATCACAACTATTTCTTATTTGAAATTAATGGATAGAAGTAATTATAAATATAGAAGATTCATCAACATATTTTAACGGTACAATATAATTGTACCAGGTACATGATAATTCACCTGGCCTACTAGCACATATACTTTGAAAAGGTCTATCCACAACAACAGGACCTATATATTTGAATTGAAACATTTTCCTTTGGTGGTCTGTAAGACCCACTCTAACGGTCTATCAATTACCTGGATGGAGCTTGATTGCCAAATTTATACAATGCTTGCCGAGCATTGGCCACACCTTTTGTTTGGCTTTTCTAGTTATTCACTACCCTCATCAATTGTTTAGCACTTTCTGCATCGCTCTTATTAATCTAAATTATTAATCAAACCATGAGTGTGTCCTCGCGGTTTTTACAGCGATTCGAACAGGCCAAAGATGATTTCAAGCAGACTATGTGTCGTGAGGTGGATGCACTGTTTGGTCGATTCTTGGATGAACTCAATGAGCCAAACAGTAAACTTGAACCACCCACCTTGGATAAAATTACCGCTAACATCGAACCAGAACTACCGTTCAACCCATTAAACCTTGTTCAATCAGTCTACTTCGATTCATCTAATTCTAATTCAGCACTTGTCGATAAAAATCAGACTGAACAATCTCAAATTGAACTTGAATCGAATATAAAAACAGAACCAGAGGAAAGTTTCAATTTGAATCATATGCCTCAATTCGACGAAGCTGAGAATAATGACGAGGAAGGAGGCCACGAGTCAGACTTTGATTGCGATTGTTCCGAATGCAACGGAGATAATTTTGTTATGGTCGACCAATTCAAAGAAGAATCTGAGGACGAAGAGGAAGATGAGGTTTCATTTGTCCAGACATCTCCAGGAAAGAGACAAAAAATGAATTTATTTTCAACTAGTCAAGATTGTGACCTTCAAAACATGGTTACCTGTCCTCCACAAAATGTCGTAACTCAAAATTCTCTGTCTTTGACAACAAACTCAAATTTATTACGTAACATTCATCCAAATTGGTCATCCACTTCGAATTGTCATTATAACAATGATGAGTGGCGATTTAACTTATTGAACCAAAATATGACCGAAAAGATGCGACCAACCGAGGAGACCCCCTCGAGGACCACTAAAGTGAGGACCGTTAGCCTGAACTGTCAGAGTGAACAATGTGAACTGTCATTTGGCAGCAAGGAACAGATCGATATGCACATGAAGAATGATCATCATATTTTGCACTACAGATGTCTTGCTGTCAGCTGTCGTCGATCGTTTTCTAAAAGGTGAGTGATTTTAGTTAATTAATTGATTAATTAGCAAACTTTGTGTAGAAGTGAACTCGATGACCACATTCGAGTGGACCATTCGGGCATAATTGGGTGGCAGTGTGAGAAATGTCCAATTTCAAATATCTCCGACCACAACAGTCTAGTGCATCACAACTATTTCCATCACGCAATGGGAAACTTTGAATGCACACACGAGAATTGTCACTTTTCAGCGGTCACTCGACGGGAAGTGCATCATCACTATTCGCACACCCATCAACATTATATTTGTCACTTTCCGGGTTGCGAGAAGAGCTTCAAGCACAAGAGCTACTTCGAGTTGCATGAAAGAATTCATTCGGGAGAGAAGCCATACTTTTGTAGTTTCTTTGGTTGCGACAAGTCATTCGCCCGACAAGATATATTGCTCAATCATGAACGTTCTCATCGAGGTGTGAAGCCTTATCGGTGCAAATGGGATGGTTGTCAGTATGAGGCCACCAAACGTGGAAATGTCATTACTCACATTAGGTCGGTGCATTTCAATTTGCCGCGACTGGTGCGCGATCAGAACCGACTTAACATTGTTGACGAAAGAGATCCACGGAATTACCTCGAGGTCATAACTGAGTTGTTGATGTGAGCCAATGGTCAACTATAATTTCATATTTTCGTGCTAATGTCAATATTTATTATATAATTATTAATGAAATATACAATTTGCTAACCATTTGTATTACATTCCTGTAATTCATTGATAAAACTGATGACACAATTCGTTGATGAAATAATCGTAATAAATTAAGCTTATTAAACAAACAATAATTCAAGTAACTCTCATGCGCAATAACTCTATTCAAATAGTTTATTGTAGCAGATTGTTCATCCTTTTGGTAGCATCTATTCAATCCATTGGTCTTTTACGCTTGAGTTCAGTCGGTTGTGTGTTGCTGTACGTTAGGTTAGCCATGTGAATAGGTTCTGGATGGAGAATAGCCAGTGCAGGAGCGAATGTTCGGGCGAGTGTGTGCGAGAACATTGGCCTGTCCCGGTTCTTCATGATCGCATCAATAAGCGGCTGGCAGATGTCCGACTGTACTTCCTCTGGAACCGTTGTTGTGCTGCTTGTACTGGTGGTTCCACCAGAAGCATCATTATCAACAGCACCAGTCCCTGTGTCAGTCCGCTCAGCTGCAGGCGATTGCTTGGGCACTGATGGAATTGATGCAAATGAATGGTTCAATGCCATAGTGTGCTTCTGGGCCATTGCTGTAATCTTAATGAACATCTGGTCTTGCTCCATCTTTTTGAGTGCGTTCTCACACTTCTCCAGAAAATCCATGTTCACTTTACGAGTATTGGTAAGAATTTGGTATAGTTTGCGCAATCGATCTAGTTCTGAAACTTTGCGTCCGTCCGTTTCGAGCATGTTGATGATTGTGTACAGTGGTTCGATGTACTGTTGCATGGATGCAAGTTTGTCCATGTATAACGTCTCGGCATCTTTCTTCGCGGTCGGTTTTTGTATGGAAGTGGGTGCTTGACCGGTTGAAACAGATGTGCTGAGATTGCTTTGCGGTGAGCAAGCAATGATTGATCCAGATCCGCTTTTACCTCCCAGAGATGGCATGGTCACCGAAGCTAGAATTGTCCCGTGGAATGCATTAGGAGAGTTATTTGGACCAACCGGATGGACAGAGATGCTCGTTGCAGGCACCGATCGTAGTTTCTGCTGCTGTACAACGAGCATTTTGTCCACAGGTCTGGCATCGCCCATTGTTGGGTTCTATGGTTGAATGAGAGCGTTTGGGAAATGTACCGACCTGCAGCCTGCCCATATGGACAACATTCGGTGGGGCCGTATACTGGCTAGCTCTGTTAGCTCAATTTGAGGCTGTTGAGTCAACATTGTCAGTGTTGACAGTTGACTGTTTGCGATCTGGACGTTGAAGGCTATATACTTTATAGCCAAGATTTTTAATCATTTTTGTAAGTCATTGCTAATTGACTCTTTGGTAATAATGTCAATGACACAATTCGTTTAATTGAAATATAATAATAATAATTAAATCAAAATAAACTATAGAAATCGTAAATAATAAGGGCAGCACAACACCTAGTAATAAATTCATCAAGTAATCCACATATACCATTACTCTGTTTAAATAGTCTAACTTAAGAGATGTTGGAGAATATTGCCCAAATGTTCAGTTTGTACAGATTAGTTTACACTTTTATGACTTTATACTGTGACAAAACAAGCACTGCACGTTTGTGTTGAGCTTTGAATTTGCCTTTGATTTTGCACAAGTCTGCTTGTCTGAAATTATTTGAATCATACCCGATTTACCAGGATAGCCATGCCTCGCTTTGCACAGTTGGTGGTCGGTCCTGCTGGTAGTGGCAAGTCAACATATATCTCGGCAATGCTTCAACACGCGGAAGCATCAAAACGTCAAATGTTTGCAGTGAACCTTGATCCGGCAGCTGAAGTTTTCAACTATCAACCTGCGGCTGACATTCGCGAGTTAATTCATGTCGATGATATTATGGAGGACCATGAGCTTCGGTTTGGTCCAAATGGCGCATTGGTGTACGCAATGGAGTACTTGATGGAGAATCTGGAATGGCTCACCGAAAGGCTTGGCACTATGGACGACGATTATATTTTG
Source organism: Rhizoglyphus robini (assembly GCA_023373905.1). Taxonomy (NCBI): domain Eukaryota; kingdom Metazoa; phylum Arthropoda; class Arachnida; order Sarcoptiformes; family Acaridae; genus Rhizoglyphus; species Rhizoglyphus robini. Next base: position 882,976 of record JAKIJQ010000001.1, on the reverse strand, counting down.
TTTGACACTCCAGGTCAGATCGAATTGGTATCACATTTTGGCATGATGAAGAATTTTGTTCGATACCTTGAGACATTGAATTTCCGAGTGTGTGTCGTTTTTCTACTCGACTCTCAATTTGTTTCAGACATGTCGAAGTACTTTTCTTCTTTGATGGTCTCGCTGATTACTCTGATCAATCTCGAACTACCTGTAGTGAACATTTTGTCCAAAGTCGATAAAATTCCTACCGAAACAAGGAAACTTATAGACGATCTTTTGGAGCCATGTGCCAGTTTACTGGAACAGGATCTTCCTTGTTTCCGAAGCTCTCAACCTCAAGCCAGTACATCATCATCCTCAGACGAGCCTGGGCCTTCCCAAATCAGAACTGCTACCCGAACTGGGCAAAAGTTTTACCAGCTTTCGAAAGCATTCGCACAAATAGTGGACGATTATTCTTTGCACAAGTTTTTGCCACTTTCGGTGCTCGACGAAGATATGCTCAACGATATTTTGATAGCCGTGGACAGCTGTATTCAATACGGCGAAGATGCAGATGTCAATGTACAAGATTTCGATTTGTAAGTACAACAAACTTCGAAAACAACAAGACCATAATAAAACATTTGTAAATAAATCAAATATTATTTTAAAAAATTTGACATCGAAAGCCATAATGTTATTTACAATTTGGGATAGCAAGCTTAAAATATGAGTCTGCTTGTTAATAAACTTTGATACTAAGCGTAATAATTAAGGTTAGCCTTTTTCTTCGAGGCAACCTCATTGATAGCATCCATAAAATCTTCGTGGTTGACCACCGATTGATTACGGCGCAAAGCAATCATACCAGCCTCGACGCACACCGCCTTGCACTGTGCTCCGTTGAAATCGTCAGTGCATCGTGAGAGTTCGTCAAAGTTGACATCCTTATCCACGTTCATTCGACGAGAATGGATCTCCATAATACGGGCTCGAGCCTGTTCGTTTGGATGTGGGAATTCAATCTTACGATCCAATCGACCAGAACGAAGAAGTGCAGGATCTAGAATGTCCACTCGATTGGTGGCGGCAATGACCTTAATGTCAGTAGATGAACTGAAGCCATCCAGTTGGTTCAAGAGTTCTAACATGGTACGTTGTACCTCACGATCGCCTGCCTTCTCAGAATCAAATCGTTTCGTACCGATGGCATCTAATTCATCAATAAAGATGATAGCTGGGGCCTTCTCCTTAGCAAGTGCAAAAGCATCACGAACCAACTTAGCACCATCACCGATAAACATTTGCACAAGTTGAGGGCCGGCAAGTTTCAAAAAAGTGGACTTGGTTTGAGCAGCACAGGCACGGGCCAAAAGGGTCTTTCCAGTACCAGGTGGACCATACAAAAGTACACCTTTGGGCGGGTCAATTCCAAGTTTTTCAAATTTCTCTTTTTGTGTCATCGGTAAAACGACCGCTTCAATTAGTTCAGTGATTTGCTTCTCCAAACCGCCGATGTCATTGTACTGTTCAGTAGGTCGTTCGTCAACTTCCATTGCCTTCACCCGTGAGTCATATTCAGCGGGAAGTGTTTCCAAAATCAGGTAAGAATCTTTGTTTACACCGACTAAGTCGCCGGGTTTTAGCTTTTCCGCATCGACTAAACCAATGACTGGAAGAAAGTAAGTCTAAATAGATTTTAAAAAAATTATAACTTTGAAAAACAATACTGAACCAAACCTGTCGGGTAGAAGTCTTAATTACTGCGGATTTGCCTTTACGCTGAGAATCCAGGTCCACATTAGCCCCATCCTCTTCGCCCAATTCCTGTGGATCAATTTCCAACAGCTCAATCACATTCGACACCAAATATGGCAGAGTCTTGTTCACTTTAATTTTTTCGGTATTTTCCTTGATCTTCTCCTTCTGTGCGGACAATTCATGATTGATACGCATCAACTCGCTTTTCATAATTTTGATCTCATTGTCTAATAGTCGAGCGCGACTAGTAATCTCATCACGGCCCATACGCATCACTTCTTCAGGCACATCCTAGAAAAATACCAAAACATAAAACATTTAAAAAGCCGATTTAATAACTTACATCAGCGTCTTCCATTTTGACATCGTTGGATGCAGTCTTTGCAGGACTGGCGGCCATACTTGCTTTCAGATAGATCTTTCAAGAGAAACACAAATTTGAGAAATTAAATAAAAGAAATCAACGCGCAAAGACTTTTCAATAAGCCGAATAATATGCTCGTTGAAACAAAACAGCCAACAGATGCATGACAGTGCAGAACTTTTGTTTTCTCTTTTAGGTATTGCGACCGTTCACAGAGTACGTGTCCTGGTTATATTGTCAATGTTGACACTGTCAGTTACACTTGACAGTTAAACTTAGTTTTTGACAAACTCACCAATTTGATGAGATTCAGTTGAATTAATTTTTAATAAAAATAAAAATAGAATAAATATAATTGGTTGTTAATTTAAAATCTAAAAATCAAACTCGATCCAAAACTATTAGAATTCATTATCAACTTAATAAAAATGGACTAATAAAAATAATTCAATAATTGCAATAAAAATTTTAAAGATTTTATATTTGTAATTGAATCAAATTGCTAAATATTTATCACTGCACTTATCATCGGTTAAGGCGTACCCTTTGGTAATATTTCGTGACAATAACATCGTCATTTATGAGTACGTCAGGTAGACTGTGCTCGCAGTGACCTTTTAAATTTGCGAATTTGTGGTCGGGCACGACCAAACATAGAAGAATGTACTGCGGCTTATGGTAGGAATGTCTCTTTGAATGTCCATTTGTGCCATTTAAAGGTGCCGTGAGGCCCAAGCCCTGGTCTTCTGAACACGCCATCTGTGTGAACCTGAACGACAACATCAACAACATCTGGCAGACCGACTGGCAAGATTGTGTCGGCTGGTGAAACTGTGAGAGTAACGGCTTTCTGTTTTCTGAGTTTCTCTGAGTGACAGCATCTGGGAATCTGTCTGGGTTCATCCGGATCGAGGTCACTCCCAGGCTCAAATTGGGTCACATCCAACCATCCGCATTCGTCTCTTTTGTCGACTTGATGTTCACCCGAATCCTATTCACCATCTGTCATCATTGTGATATATTCTCAATTGCATACGGCACTTCTTACCTCTCGCTTTGAAATACCGATTACGCATTCATCAAATTTATCAAGTCAATCATGTAATCAATGCGCAATATGAATCAAGTCCTATGAATTAACTGCAAAGCTACAGGAGAGCTATGCCCTACCCCTTTCAACCCAACAACCAAAATGACCTTATCAATTATCACCATATTGAGTACTACAGCTTTGCAAATTCAATGTTATCGTCATCTCCAAAGTCATAATTATCATTGACCGAGTAATGAACCGTTTGGCATCAGGCATTACAAGTTGCACCTTTTCCTCAAACTTGTATTATTGCATTCTTAATTTTGGGTAACCTTTTCCCTTGCTTTTAATAAAGAAGATTTTTAATCGAGTCAGATATTTCACATGTTATTGTTATTGTTAATATTTTTAAATTGACATTTTTTGAAATTTTGAATTGGTAAGATTATTATTTTATTTTATTTAAAATATTTATTTTTGAATATTTATTTTTAGACACATTTGTTTTGTTTTGGGCTTACGCGATTCGCTCACGTTGATAACTGCATTATTCCATGAATTCAGATAACGACGCCAATAGTTCCATGATGAACAAAAACAAATTAAAACTGACATTACCACCAGGAAGTGTCACTCCGGTGGACACTTCTTCGTCTTCATCACCAGCCACTAACGATGAGTCAGTTAATGTTTCTAATGTAAATCTGAATTATATGGTTTTTTAAATTTTAGAGAGATTTCCGACACAAACTTTGAAGCGCTACAACGAACTTTAGAAGGTCTCGAATTGGACGATCAACAACGAATTCGTTTGGAAGCTTTTTTGTGTCAAAAACAAAAAGTTGGTGAAAATCTTAGTTTGGAAGATTTGAAAGACATGGGCGAATTGGGTTTTGGCAATGGAGGTGTGGTAAATAAGGTTTTGCACAAGAAAAGCAATTTGGTTATGGCTCGAAAGGTGAGTGATTCAGTCTATCAAAATATAGATTACAACAAATTATTTATTATTATGATTAGCTTATTCGGCTTGAAGTGAAGCCATTGATTCGAAATCAAATTATACGTGAGCTGAAAGTACTTCACGAGTGCAACTCTCCACATATCGTCGGTTTCTATGGAGCTTTCTATTCGGAAGGCGAAATTAACATTTGCATGGAATACATGGTGAATAGTCTTCCGTTCTACTCTATTCTTTTTTAAAATTATCGTTTTCTTTTAATTTTAGGATGGCGGATCGTTAGATTTGGTGCTTAAAAAAGCTGGCAAAGTCTCTGAACAAATTATCGGCCATATAACTATTTCAGTGATCAAAGGACTGAACTATCTCCGTGAGAAGCATCAAATTATTCATCGAGGTTTGTTTAGTGAGATAAAATTTGTATATCTGAATTATTTAATAATTATATATCATTTTTCATTTTAGATGTAAAACCATCTAATATTCTGGTCAATTCACGGGGTGAGATCAAATTATGCGATTTTGGTGTTTCTGGTCAGCTGATTGATTCGATGGCAAATTCGTTTGTTGGAACTCGATCCTACATGTCGGTATGTTGACATGTTATTTAGGTGTATGTTTGATTATTAATTTTTTTATTTGTAGCCTGAACGTTTACAGGGCACTCACTATACTGTACATTCGGATGTATGGAGCTTGGGGCTTTCCCTTGTAGAGATGGCAATCGGTCGTTTTCCGATTCCTCCAGCCAGTCAAACTGCGCTGAAGAATATATTCGGTGCCCTATACGATCCAACTTTGGACAACACTGTGTATGACCCAATTTCACCTGGTTATGGCGTGACCAGCCCAATGAATCGAAGCACAGGGTCGCGAGATTCTGAAAATGGACCACCGTTGTCGATCTTTGCATTGTTAGATTATATCGTTCTTGAAACACCACCATCTGTACCATTGGGCGTGTTTACTCCTGAATTTAAAGATTTTGTAGACTCTTGTTTGCGAAAGGAACCCACCGATAGGCCCGATTTGAATGGCTTGATGGTAAGTTTGAAAAAAAATAATTTATGCCAAGTATTGACAAATATTCTTCTTGGTAGAATCATCCTTTTATCAAACGATCTGAGCTGGAGGATATTGATTTTGCAGGCTGGATATGCCAAACAATGGGCCTGAAACCGCCATCGACGCCAACTAAGAAGAAACCAGCCACTTTCATGCCTTTGAGCGGTCCTCATCCAAACGCGCAATGCTACTCTATCGCCATTTCTCAAGGCCAAACTCATTCACCTACGTTTCTCGGCAGAAATGCCGATCATGCAGAAGCTATCTTTTCAGCAGCACTTGAACCGAATGAGCCAACACCACCACGGTCACCTGGCACTACAGCAAGCACCACTGCGTCTTCTTCGGCCACATCAACTCCCAACTCTATCGGTCCTTATCAACAAGTTCATGGTTCTGGATCAGCATCTAACTAGATAGTTGGCACATGAATGGTCCAAATTCAAAGTCATCCATCTCAGATTATGCGAACTTTGTCATAGAATTAAATCTTGTTGAATTTTTTTTAATTCACAACTTTTAGCCGCATACATACATAATCGAAATGTAATGGCCATAGTTTATCACCAGAACAATGAACCGGTTATCCTTCAAATTTGCTCCAACGATCCCGTCACCCTCATGCTTGTTTACTCTTTATGGCATTGAACTAATCTGAACATGAATTTTAAAAATTCGGCAGTCAACAATTATTATGTTTTATTATGAATTTATTATTTTTTATTATTTTGACAATTTTCAAACTAACTGACAAAAATGAAAGAATCAATTGTCACGTGTGCGTGTTAGTCATTGTCTTATAAATGTTCGGGTCTGAAATGAAGTGAAAAAATGATAAAAGCAAAAATATCAAAATAAATAGAAATAAATAATAGATATGTGATCGAAAAATTAAGAATTATAAGAGTAAAAAGCAATGAGATCGAATTGATTAGAATTAGATTACGTGGTGAATGGAAATATCATTTGGTAGGCATCTTTACTTGTCGCTCTCCGTTCAGCAGAAGAATAATGAACGCTTTAAAAAGAAGGTAGGTGCCCAGAATGTTTCGTTGTCGTCGATTCAACTGGAGGTCGCATCGATACTGGCCCGAGATTTGGTTGGTCAGATTGCTCAGTGAGAGCACCTCGATCATCAATGCTTCACGGGTGAATGCTTCGTCGCTGTTGATTCCTTGGAAGCAGTGCAACGAGACAGGCCCTTTGCCTTGTTCCCAAATTTTTAGAATTCGGTCAATCTTAGGAGTATGATTTTGTAGTTGAGTTGTCTTTGAGCTTTTTACAACTTTAAGAGCGTCATAAAAGTGTTGATACGACCGACTGTTGTGTCCTTTGCCAACATAGAAAATGGACAAAAGAAAACTGGCAAACAACTTCGGGTCGAGAAGTTCCAGCAGTCCTGAACCAACCGAGCCACCAAAGTTGGACAACATCCTTTCTAGACAAACATTTGCCCGGTCGGGAAGGTTATCGGAAATGTGTGGGTCTAGAATGAGGTAGCAGAAATAGGTGTTCCGAGAATCCTTATCAACGTTTTCGAACTGATCAAATTCCTTGATCAACATACTCTCATATTGAATCGCCTCCTCAAAAGGAAACTTCTTTTTGACTAAATTGTTGAATTCCAATGGATAATTGGTCAGCTGTCGGTACAGAATTTCCTCTTCCGAGTCAGAACGTCTTTTTCGGCCCTCATTCATTTCATCACGAATGGCATCAATCAAAGAATACTTGGTAGGAGTTGAGTATGGTGAAGTAGGCTGATTTATCATTCGATTGGCCTTTTTTTCATACACCTTCCTTGTCTGACTATTGACAGGGCCAGGTTGTACGCCATGCTCCTTCAAATGACAATAAAGTTGAGTATCGGTCATCTTCAGTATCAACTCGTCAATGGTAGACTCAACTGATTCACAGGAACGATTGAACGATGAATGACCAGAAACATCGGTTTCGTCTTTAGAACGATTCTGTGACAAAGCGCGTTCTGTTTTATGTTGTTCATCGATAAGTCGAGATGCACCACGGAATCGCTCTTCAATCAATTCCACGTCCATTGTTTGGTCATGGTAAGTGTAGATTTCGGTAGCAGTTGAATCAAAACTTTCATTAGGCGTTCGTTCATATTTCACATCGGATACACCAGAAAGCCGTTTCGAGTCAGAATGGTGATTATCCTGCTGATACTCTTCGGCTTCATGATAATAGGTTGTATCACCCTTTGAAACAGAATCCTTTTGTGCGTCTGTGGAAAGCCAATTTGTATGACCCGAATCTGAAACCTTAAAAGAATCTTTCATCAAGTTCTCTTCATGTTCGTCATGGCTGTACGAGTCTTTACGTTTATCATTACAATAGTCATTTTGGTAATCACTATTCCATGACAATTTATGTCCATTTCCATGGTCTTCATGACTATTAGAATCCTTTCGTTTCATCTGACAATAATCGTAATTATGATCATTTTTGTGCTGGTCATCATCATCGCAAGGAGGTTCATTCAATTTAGGATTCTCTTTTTCCACTTGGCAGATCGCTTGACCATTATTCCAATAATCCTCAGAATGCTCTTGATTATGACGACTGCCAATGCTGCATTTGTCTTTATGTTGTTCATTCTTATCCGAATCGCCATTATGCGCAATTTCATTTGAACCCGAACTCGGTTTCTCTTGATTATTCGGACAATAATTAGAATTTTCATTCCAATCATTCTGAAGTTTATCATCTTGATTATTTGTCCAAATATCATTGTTGCTGGCTTTATTATCGTTGAAACATTTCTCCTTTGCGTCCTCTCCATAATTTTTATTCCAATCATTATACGAGTAGTTATCATTCTTGTCGGAGCCTTCAGCGTTCCATTCTTTATCGTAGCAGCTCTCATGTGCTTCTTGAGTTTCTTTTCCTGAATCAATTTTCTTATCTGCTTTCATTTCTTCGTCTTCTTTGGTATGGTCATGAGATTCTCCGTAATGTCCGTTAATGGAAGTGATAGAATTTAAAGAATCTTTAGGAATATCATCTTGAAAGTTCGAACAATCATTTCGTGACTCATGATTCAATGAATCTGTTCCTTTCTCGTGTTGGTTTTCACACCAATTATTGTTGGGTTGATAATTCAATTCGTCCTTTGATTCATCGTTGTAGTCATGAGTCCATTCATTTTGAGCTTTCGCGCTGCCCAAGTCCTTAGGTTCCTCGTAATTAGTATTATTATTAAAACCATTCTGTTCGTGATTGCTCCAATCATTCCTTGATTCATCACGATTATTGCCGTTTGTGTTGGTCCAATCATTATGGTGTTCATCAGTAGTCCAAATATTTTTTGTTCCTGAATGATCGTAAGAATTATCATTTGGGATATTGTATGTATTGTTAAACAAATTTGTTGGTTCATCGGCATGAAGAGAGTCAGAAATGGACAAGTTCTTTGTACTTTGACTAGAAATACTTTTATGTTCGTAAGAATTTAGTGAAGATTTCGAATTATGATGAGGAATGGAAGAAAATTTTATAGATTTTTGTCTAAAAGGTGAGTCTTCTTTGGCACATCGCGGATACTGAAGAACGGACGTATAAAGATCGTAATGAGTATCAAACCATTTCGAAATTCCCAAGTCAATCAGTTGTATGATTTCAATGTTATTCTCTTTTTCGGCCCAATCCTGTACATTTTGGCCATTTGAGTCGCAAATCAACAGGTCACAGTCGTAATCAATTAATATTTTCAAAACAGGTACATTAATCCACTGAACGGCAATATGTGCAGCTGTAACTCCATAATTAGAGTCGATCTTTCCAGTGAAGTTTACATCTATGCCCGGTCGATCCAACAGAGTACGGACACAAGATTCAAGAAAATCAGTAGTGGAGCGTAGTTTGATACCAGCTAGACCATGCAACAAGTTCAATTGAGTACTCTCGTCGTCTTGAATAGCATATCGATTGAGATCACCGTCCAATTCACAATCCATATAATGAAGAAAGGCACTATAGAAAAAAATTTCAACATCAGTAATAGAAATTCTACAGAATCAACTTACTTCATATCCTTTCTGGTGATGATAGACCTGACCTTTTCCATTACGTCTCTCACTTGACGAACCAGGACGGTCCGTTTCTGTTGGTTGGATCCAAGTTAAAATATTCAGTATCACTGAAAGGCCCAAATGTCCAACAATGAACAATGCGCGAGGTGACCAGACAACGAACCGTTCTTGTTACCGTACGAGATGTGGTCGAATCTGTGCGCGTAAATAAAACAACCAAAAACACAACGTTCATAATAAGCCGTCCTTAGATGAAGTTACGCAATACTGGACATTTAATTTATATTAAAATGCTTAATTTAATTAAAATTAAAATTAAAATTAATAAATATATTTATTAAAATTTATTGTTGTTTTGATGTCATTTTTTATTTTCCAAAAATAACAAACAATTAATTAATTAAAGTTGTTTTTAATTTTTATTTGTACTAAATTTTGTAGCAGTCATCGTGTAACGTCATCTGTGAATGTTAGCCGCTGTCATGCAGTTGTGTGTGTCTGTAGTGCGGCCTGTAGCACAACAACAAAAGCTTTTTAACCAGAGTCTCATTTGCTTATTATCTAAACCAGATTGGCATCACAATTTGAAGCGTTTCAAGTCGCATAACCCGTTTGGAAAAATTTTCATTTCAGTTTGCACCAACCCATTTACTTGTCATTCTGAAATGGCCACAGAAAAGGCTTTACACCTAATCAAGCAACACTCAAAAGAAGGTATTTTGATATTATTTTATTGTTTGAGGTCGTTTTAATATTGTCTAAACTTGTTATATTCTTAGGTCAAATTGAGCAATTGATTGAGATCATTACCAGCGCTCATGATGGTCCGTTTCGGAATCCAAGTTTCCTTGATGATTTGATGCAAAATCTTGACATTCAGGAACACAGTGCTGCAATTATGTGTCTTCTGTTAGTATATATGTTTTTTATTGGGATTATAATCTTTGTTTGATTGTCGTCATATAGATTAAATAAGCTTCAGTTGCCTGGTATTAACTTTGAACAGACTTTTGGTCAGATACACGAATTTATCAACGAATGCAACGAAGATCAAGTCAGAATTGCTTCTAACTATTGTAAGTTTTAAGAAATTTGTTTCGATTTTAAATTAAAATTTTAAATATTTGTTTACTTTAGATGCCATTTTATTCCATTTACTTACTGATTTGTTGGTGGACTCGAAACAGTATCTGAAAGGCATTGACTTGTTATGCAAAGCTATTGTTAAAGTGCAGCAACAGCCGTCTCAACTTACCTCAATCCATTCAGATCTATGCAAACTTTGTTTGTTAGCCAAGTGTTTGAAACCGGCTTTGCCATTTTTGGACGTAGACATTAGTGATATTAGCAAAGAGGTAAAATTTTATTAACTATTATGATTATTTATGTTTTCTTAAATTTCAGAACGATTCGTTTGATGTCAAGTACTATCTCATGTATTTTTACTATGGAGGCATCATTTATTGTACTCTTCGAAATTTTGATCGAGCCTTTTACTTCTTTCAATCGGCAATTTCTACCTCAGGTTCTGCAATTAGTGAAATTATGGTTGAATCATATAAAAAGTACATTTTGGTGTCTCTGTTGGTGTACGGTAAAGTTCAAGGGCTTCCCAAACAAAATCAAAACTATCTTAATCGATGTTGTAAACCATTGGTGGCCGCATATTATGAACTGGCGAACGCTTATTCAACCGATTCGGTGAAGGCAGTGGAGAAAGTGTTCAACAAACATCAGCAAATGTTCGCGGGTGACACCAATCTTGGCTTGGTGAAACAGGTTATGTCATCCCTGGTCAAGGTGAAAATTCAAAAACTGACAAAGACATTTATGACCCTTTCTCTGGATGACATGGCTGCAAAGGTTCAGTTGGAGAATGCTCAGGTTGCGGAGAAAATTATTCTTCAAATGGTGTGTTTAACTAGCATAATTGGCTGGGGCTTTTAATATTTCTATACTTGCAGATCGAAGACGAAGAAGTATTTGCCGCTATCGATCAACGTGACGGCATGGTGCAGTTTTTGGATAAACCAGAGAAGTACAACACTCCAGCCATGTATCGACAAATTGAACAAGAGGTATTAATTTTTTTTAATGTAACAAACTTGATCTAATAGAATTTTTTTAGTTGAACAAATGTATAAAGCTGAATGAAAACTTGAAACATCTTGACCAGGAAATTGCTCTCAGTTCAAAATACCAAAAAATTCGTGCCTCTATGGAATAGTTTCTATAGTCGAACGACACACGAGAATACGAATGCTATTCGGTTCGGTTCTCTTCATTCATTGTCAAATTTTGTTTCCATTTCATATTTGTCCACCCTCTTTATTAATTTACTTTGTGGTGATACATTTTTGTAATTGCTCCCACACCCCCATTAAGTCATTTCAATTGTGTTTCTATTAATTAATTTTGTGTACATTCTTCAAGTTGAATAAACATGATTATGTCTTTAGTGATTGAAAATATCGGACACTTTGTAATTTCTTGTTATCTAATCTAGCTAGTGTTGTTTGTCAGTAACTTGGTCGGCTAATCAAAATCTTGAGTCTCGGTAATGTTCGATGTACAGTTTATTTGTCCCAGCTGTCCGTGAGAATCCACATAATGATTTACCACAAGTTGACGAAATTTAGCAATAAAATTACAGTTTTCCCAAGCACATTTGAAGTGTCCCTCATAATGCCTCCCATACAAGTGCTTGTGTAACCGGTAGTTGTCGGGCAGTACACGTTCACACTGGGCACATTTCCATTGCGTCACATTATGATGGTCGGTTTGAATGTGGTCGTCCAATTCATTCCTGCAAACGATATCAATGTCAATAATACTAAAAATAATGCATAATATTGAGCTCACATTTGCTCAAACGACCGACCACAGTTCAACAACAAGCATCTATGGGGCAATAAGCTGTGCTTTTGTCTCAAGTGAACGTCGAGAAGTTCTTTACTTTGGTGCAAACTCTCTTGACACGTGCTGAAAAGACACGAGAGTAACAAAGTCTTCACCATAGATAATCTGTTTACACTATCTGGTTGTGTATTTTCTAGTACACATTTAACCGCAACATTCTGATCGTTTTTGTCACTTGTCGAATTATTTTTTCGCTTGCACTTGATATGATATCTCTTGTGATATTGGTATTGATGTTCATAGTTGAATGTCTTGGAACAGCCCTCAAATGTGCATCGAAACGGTGTCTCAACATAGTTGACTTGTTTGGATAGTATTTCATTTTGATCATGACATAGGGCCAATTGAAGTACTGCGCCTTGGCTGTGCACATTTGATTGAATTTGTTGACTGGAACCATTTTGATTCTGATTGTTGGTCGGCATTTGATTGTATGCAAATTGGCGGAAAATCAACTTTTGATGTGCACTGTGGAAATGCCGAATCACAGTAGAACGCAAATCGCTGACAAAAGGGCAATTGGCGCACTCGAATTGGCCGCGATAGTGATAGATGCTCATATGTTTGTATAGCTGTGAGTAATTCTGCATAATCTGTTCGGTATTTTGATTATTGAAAGTAAATGTTCTGCCACATTTCCAACATTGCCAGTCAGCGGCATTGTTATGGTCCACACGAATGTGCTCCAATAATACCGTTCTATAGTAAGAAAGACAATAAATAAATAAAGTTTATTTTGGAAATAATGTTTGATGATCAAACTTTGATCACTTACTTATTTGTAAACGATTTGATACACCCTCGTAGTTGACACTGTATTGAGTTAACTCCATGAAATTCTATCAAATGTTGGTCCAATTCATTCTTGATGACAAACATTAATTGACACGAAATAAATGGGCAGAACAGGCCCACTGTTTTTACGATCACTTGACTGTTCGAAGTATCATTTGGAATTTGCATTTGTGCGCTAACGTTGGAATCATTCAAATCACTTGGCTGCTGCACGTGAGCAACATTTTTACTTTTGGGAGATAATACAATAATTTGATTCCACGTTTGATCTAAGTCTGATTGGCTTCCTTCATAATTTGATGGCTCAAAGGAGTTCAAGTCAGTCTTTTGCCTTTTGAAAGATCTCGGAATCGAATTAACGAATTGCACTTCACTATCCAATTCGACTGCTTCTTCGCTGTTCAACTTGTCTGTACAATCTAGACATTCACACTCAATCGGTTCAACATCAACAAGTTCGTCATCCGCATTTTGTTTGAGTGAATTACCATTTGAATCATTTATCTCGCGCGTGTTATTGGCGGCTAATTCTTGTACATTCAATAAAGCTTTTTTCGAAGTTTGACTTGTCTTGTTTTTAAGAATTGAAGGGTTTGGAACATTGTTAGTTTGATGTTGGTTATACACTGAATTTTCTTTCCAGTGAATTGTGGCAACATTTTCATTGGCAACGGCAATAGATTGATTTACGATTGGGGGATTGCTTATAGCAACAGGACAAATGATAGGTTCGACGATAGTTGTGCTCGGTTTTGGTTGAATTGAATTGACAACAATCGGAACAAAATTGTTACTTGAATTGAAATCATTCAAAAAATGTTCAAATAATTCTCTCGCTTTAATATCAATCTCCCGGCAAACATTTTGTTTGATATCGTTGAAAACTTGCTGAAATAATCGAGGAAAGTCTTCAGGAACGTTATTCATGGCGAATGAGCATAGAAATTAAAAAAACCAAACATGCATCTGATTTGCAAAGGGCAAGTTTCATTCAAGAAAATCATTAAATGAATAAATGAATCCACTAAAAAACTAATTGATGATATTATTGCCAGTGGACTTAAAACCAACCTGGTACCAAAATGCACATCTGGACAGCAGTGATGGTCAAATTTGAAGGGCGATAGGGAGATACACTCGAGCAAAGTACAATGACGAGTGTGCAGTGCACAAAAACTCGTTTTATCATGATGTCATGAGAAAAGACTGCAATGTTGCATTATATAATTTTAGCTCCACTCATGCTGCAGATAACTCTACAGAAATTTCCTTGCTGTTCATGGCAGCACAGTTCTCTTCAATGCATACGAAGATTCGAATTCGCCTTTTTGATTACCATAAGAGAGAAACACAATTTATTGAGACAATGAGTAAACAGTATTCGTCGAGTTGTTTGGAACTATTTGGAAAGTATTTTCAGCACCTGGACTCACATTTAGTGAAATAAATAAACAAGGCTCTTCAAATGCATTTAAAAAGTGGCTGTCATTTGTTCCCGCCAAGTTGCTTTCATCAATGGATAACACTTCCAGATATTCGTTTGGATTTTGGCTTTCCACAATATTCTTTTCTAGCTGTGCTTTCTTAGATCTGGGCACTTTAAAATGACGACTTCGTATGTGTTTGACTACAATTGACTGATCGTTCGAATCGAAATGACAAACTTTACATCGATATGGCTTTATACCGAGATGGCCACGTTCATGACGGAGCAAAACATGCTTGTAAGAAAATTCTTTCATGCAATATTGACAAGCAAAACGTTCGTGTGTTCGTGTGTAGTGCGCACTAACATCTTTTCTTAAATTGGAAGTGAAGGAACAATCTACTTTGGTACAACTAAAGCAACCTTCGTTATGGTTGAACAAATGATGATAAATGAGTCGGGAATAGCTCTGGAAAACTTTCTGATCGTCTTCACACAAAGTGCATTTCAATTCAGTCCATAGGTGAGCATTTTCATAATGCTTATAGCGAAATTCTCTAAAAAATAATTAAAATTAGAACAATCATATTAAATATCTTATCAAATAATAAATTACTCTTTGTCAAATGAGAGATTGCATCCTGATAAGAGACACGGATAGGCAAGCTGATCATGTTCGCATGACATGTGTCTGCGTAGAAGGTCATTGGTTTGAAACATTAATGGACAGTCGGGCAAAAGACATTTCAAAGTGACAACTCGGAATTTTCGACAATGCCTTGACCCATGGTACGCAACAGTTGATTTGGCAAGAGATATACTTTTAGCTGTTGAATTTAGTTCCTTATTCGCAACAGAATTTGAGTGTTGTGGAACTTCATTCTTGTGACAAGGCAAAAATACTTGATCATTCTCTTGTGAATTTCTTTTGATTATTGAATTGGTTCTCGATGTGGTAACAAACTTAATTACACATTCATCGTCGTCATTATCTTTCTCATCAATTGAAGTGCCTCTTACTTCCAATATTTGGGGCTGAAATGATTGAGGGATATTTTCCACAATGGCAACAAGTTTCACTTCATCGTCGTCATCTTCATCGACACATATTTTCTGCCGTTGGTGCAATACTTGATGGGCACCGGGAAAATTATTCGAATGAGGTCGTTTTCGATTGGATTGAAATTTCGGATTAGATTGGTCCGACATATTATAACAACTTGGCGGGGAGCTTGGGAAAAGAATCGTTTCCATAAAGGAACTATAATTTGAATACATAACGTTGAAGTTGACCAAGAAGCGTCAACAAGAACTTCAACGGTCGGACCAAGGTATTTTCAATTGATTAAACCATAAACAACGTACTTCACAATATGAATCGATTGACTTCAATTCAAATTGGGTGGCAGTGCACTTCAGTTGGGCATTACCGCACAACACGATTAGTTGTTGGGTAGTGGCAAAGTGAGAAGAAATAGCGCAAATCACTAGTCTACTTGAGGGAAAGACCTCTCCTCCAGCTAGCTAAACAGATGATCTGTCCTCCTTGTGTGACAGCAACGTGTATTTTGCTCTCGATCTCGTCTCGGTTAACTAACGTTAGTCTATTTTGTATTTCCTATTGTTTATTCTGCACTCTTCATTCTGGTCCACAATGAATCAATTGCTCAGTGCTTCAGTCTTGGTAGCCCTCATTACCGCCATCCTCATTCCTCCGTCCGAAAGCTACTTTCTGGTGATCGATGCTCATTCCGAAGAATGTTTCTTTGACCGGGTTACGTCAGGCACCAAAATGGGCCTCACTTTTGAGGTGGCTGAGGGAGGCTTTCTGGACATCGATGTCACTATCACTGGGCCAGACCACAAGGTGATTCACCACGAAGAACGAGCTTCCAATGGAAAATACACGTTTGCGGCTCACATGGACGGCGACTACACTTATTGTTTCAGCAATCAAATGTCTACAATGACACACAAGGTGCTCATGTTCTCAATGGAGATTCACGAGAAGGATGCCACGCACCCGACTGATGCAAAGAATGACCCCAATGCAGTGGAACACAACAAACTCGAAGAACAGATCACCGAGTTGACCAATGCATTGACCGCTGTAAAACATGAAAACGAGTACATGGCTGTACGGGAAAGAGTACATCGATCCATCAATGATAGTACCAATTCACGGGTGGTCATGTGGGCCGCTTTCGAGGCACTGCTGCTCACGGCCATGTCTTTGGGACAGATATTCTACTTGCGAAGATTTTTCGAAGTTCGGCGAGTTGTCTAGGTGAGAAAATGCTATAAACTGACATACCAACATCAAAGTCTCCGGTTTTTATTTGTATTTGTATTAATTATTATGTTAATATATTATATTATCTTTACATTATTGGCAGTTCACAAAAGTTCATTGAGTACCTCAACATAATCGGTAGGACGCCGATCGTCTACAATGTTTAGTAGTTTCTGAATTTTTAATGATTTAGGCAAATTGAAGTGTCTCATTCGGACGTGCTTAATCACATCAGATCGTTGTGCTGCATCGTATTGACAATTCTCCCAACGACATCGGAACGGTCGTGCACCTCGGTGAATTCGTTCGTGGTCGATTTGGTGTTGTAGACGGTAGAACCATTTGCCACAACCACTGTACTGACACTGGTAAGACCGGAGTTGTTGCTGCATGTACATGGCATTATCTGGCTGCATCATATTTTGGCTACTAGTAGTACTACCAATGATTTGGTTGACAAGTTGCGAATTTTGCTTTGGAGTTTCGTCCGGTATTGTGGATGAGGTTGAGGCATAGCTAGAGACAGAATCACCCAAAGGGATTGTACTTGAAAATTGGCTATGTGCGTTTAGCAATTGATAATTTGCAGAAGAAATCTTTGAATTATGGCCATTTGGATTAGTATTGGGATCGGTCTTTAATCTCTTTGTGGATTTCGGTGTTGGCACTTCATTATTATCATCACCCTCGTCCTTTACATCAATTCCTTCACAATCGGAACAGTCACAACCATCATCTTCAATGTCGGCCGCTTCAGCCAATGCCATTTCATTTGCATCAACATCGAAGTTTGGTTCGATTTTGATTGTTACCTTTTCACGGTTGTTAGGTGGAATTTTCATTTTTGAGATATTTGATAATGGGTTAATTATTGAATTAAGTGAAGATTTTGAAGAGATATTCTCTATTGAAGGATTGTGAACTTTGGTATTTTCAATATTGATATTGTCTGGAGGTAGTTGGTCAGTAATATTGGTCGAAATGGGTTCGCTGTGTTGCTTTGATAATATTGTTCTAGAAGTTGTTTGTAAATTAGCCGACTGAATATTGATACAATTTAGGGTGGGTGTTGATTCCAAATGTTCAAAACTTGGTTCTGTTGATGCTCGGGAAGTGTCCCATTCTTTGTTTGGTCTAGCCAGTTCGTTGGTTTGAAACGTTTTTAAAGAAGTTAAAGAATGTATTTGCGATCTGCACTTGGTAGAACTTTGTTTGACATTAAACTGGTTATTTTCAATTTGATTTTCAACTGCACTCTGAACGGCGAAATTAAGCTCATCCATAAAGAAACTGAACATGTCATCAATTGTGGACTCGATCTCGGTCCGAAGACGTTGTTTACACTTTTCTTTAGCTCGCTCACAGCGTTCCACGAATGTAGGCGACAAAGTCATGATGAATTCGAAGAATATATTATATTCAAATTGAACAGGAGAATCATTCAGTCAGATCGAACAAAAATTAGTGACACTGCATCAATAATGTAAACAATAAATTGCTCGCCGTGTAATCCACTTTTCTGCCACTAGGTGTCGACACTAGAATTAGAACCGCGAATTATAATTTTAATTATTCGCGATTCATTCATTATACATTCATTGTACATGAATATGAATAGCTATAACTCAAATTGAGTTCAATCGTACAATGATTCTGGATCAATAAGATTTTGATTGCGATTGAAGCTTTAATAAAATACGATCAATAATTATTATAGTTGCTAGATTCTAATGCGTGATATATCAAAGTTATATTACAAATTGGTGTTTCTATAGTAACTCGGCAACTACCTCTACATAATCTTTCGGGTCGCGATAATCGATAATATTTCGTTCCTTTTGCTCTTTTCGTGAACGAGGCAAATTAAAGTGAATGCCTCGAATGTGATTTATGGTGGTGGACCGGTCGGTGGCATCGAAATGACATCCCTCCCACTTGCATCGATATGGCCGAACACCTCGATGGATTCGTTCGTGTTCATGGAGATGAGCCCTGTTACGGAACCATTTGCCGCATCCATTGAATTGGCATTGAAAAGGACGAACTCCAACGTGGCTCAGTTGATGCTGCTTGAGTAAACATTTCAGTCTAAATGTTTTATTGCAGTTGCTGATTTCACAAGTAAATTGAGGTTTGCGATTTGTTAGGGAATAGTCTTGTGAGTGATGTTGATAATCGTTTTGAAAATTATTCTGAGAATGTTCTTGACGATGGTCAAATGGTACAGTGGAAGTTGAGGCATGACTAGATGAAAATGCATTGCTTTTTGAATTAGCGCTCGAGGTCGGGTTGACATGAGAAGATGAAAAATTATAACTAGAAAGCAAATTCGAGTCAGAGTAATTCATTTCTGGTTGAGTAAGTTGCGTTTTAATGCATGTCCTTGCTCGTTTGGTTTGCACATAAAAAGGCATTTCCACTGCCTCTTCCAAGAGTTCCTTCTTGACCATCCTATCGGGTATATTGTGTCCAAAAGATAAGTTCAAATCGAGATGATTCAATTTTTGATTAATAGAACTGGAGCTAGAATCTGAATTTAAAATTCCGGAATTTTGTGACAAATAAACTTCTTCGTCATTGTCATCGAATATCTCTTCTTTAATGCTCTCTTCATCGAGTGACGATTCGTCGAATAAATCATCACCTTGACAGATAGAACAGTCACACTCAAATTCATCCACATCGTAATTCAATCGGTGGTTCACTTCGGTGCTATTCCTTTCATTAGCACATTGGCCTGGATTAGTGTTAATATTAGTGTTAGTTTTAATGTTGCCCAGCTGAGATTGTCTCGAAAGGTTACATCTTGCTTTTGCGTCATTAGAGAGAATATCAATATGTTTGGTCAATTTGGTGCACGAATTATGGACATTGCCGTGAACTGTGGCAGAGAAACCTGCAGGCAAATAGTTTAGCTGGTGTGACTCAGTGAAATGATGAGATTCTGCTGGAAGAGAACTGAGCGATTGAACATGACGTGAGACAGCGTCTTTCACCGCCAGACCAAGTTCGTCCATGAAGAAAGCAAACATATTATCAATGGTGATATCAATCTCAGCTTGCAACCGTTGTTTGCATTGTTCTTTGGTTTGAGAACAACGCTCCACAAAAGAAGGGGACCAGCTCATAATTATTGGAGAAATCGGCTTCAAAAGAAAAGATTCAAAATGAAACGACACAAAGAAGTCAATGCGTTGCAGTTACAGTTGTAACCAACAAATAGGCCAAACGACGAATGAACTGAATACAAACCAAAATAAGCTCGCTCTACTGAAGCTTTGCCACCAGAGGCCTCTCATTCATGAATTCAGAATAATCAGAACCGTTCTGACTGAACTTTCGAGAACATTCCATATAATAAAACCGCGAATTTTGAAATCTAGTGAATTTCATTACAGATCATTTTGTCAGATATGTTTTTTATTTTTTGTCTTATTTTGAATATTTCCAAAAATGTAAAACTAATAACATTGAGGTTTGTTTAAAGATATCATGGTAGTATCTCTAGAGAATCTAGGGCAGAGTAAATTGTAACTAAATAGAGGTAGCTTGAAGCAATATCATTTTGAATTGTCTGATTCTGATGATTGACCATGATGTTGTTCTTCGTAGTGTTTGATTACATCAATGCGGAAATTACTTCTTATATTACAATTAAGAAATGTGCATTGAAATCTCCCTACCTGGTGAAATGTTTGGCAATGATGAAACAATTTTGAGTAATTATGAAATATTTTGTCATTGCTACAGTGGGGACACCTAAATTCAGCAGGATTTTTATGGTCAACCATAATATGATTGTTGAGGGCTTCACTGAAAATAAATGATTATTAAAAAATGATGAAATGGCTTTAAATTAATTCAAACCGACAGAGTATTGCGAGATTGTCCACAAGCGGGTAAAAGACACTGGAATGGTAAAATACCATGTTCCCTTTCGAGATGTCGATCGTAATGAATTTTTCCAGTAGTAAACACTGAATTGCATCCTTCTTTAATACATTTAATATGCAACACTTTGAATCGAAAGAACCTTGGCTTTTCATAAAAAGAATTATCAGTCGATGTGTGTAAAGACTTGTTCTGGTTATGATTCAAATGAGTTTCATCGTAATGAGCAATAATCGACATTCGAGTATTATCCTCAAAGTGACAGTCTTGGTAGGAACAACCAAACACACCTTCAGCGTGTCTGTAGAACACATGTTGATGATAGCCAACGTAGTCTTTTAGTCGTTTGCCGCATTGATAACAAAGCCATTCGTTTGGATCTTTGTGATCCCCAAGAACATGTACTTTGAGCTCTTCCCTGAAAAGTAAATTGTCAGCAATCGAATAGAAAGTAATAATTCAACCTACCCAGTGTTAAATGATTTAATGCATTTCTGAGCCAAACATCGAAATGCCAAAATTTTATGCACCGCTGTTTTGTGTTGAGTGTACTGGTAGCTATCGTCAAATATCTCATTGCATCCTTGAATACAACATTTATACTTGAGATAAACGTATTTCGAGTCGGCGGAAATAACAGCTTGATCGGACTTAAGTAAGCTTTGAGAAAAATTTGATTGACAATTCTCATTTGTTTTACTTTTGGCAATCAATTGATGTTCATGAACATGTTTATGGTGGTTTATCACAGGACCACGAGTGTCGGCTTCAAAAGTGCACCTTGGACATTTGTAGTGGCCTTCCTGGTGGTCCAACAGCGAATGTCTGTACAGTGATTTGAAAGTTGGCAAGTCAAGTCCACAAACAGCGCATTCCCACTTAGTAATACCAAAATGATCATCTGTGACGTGATTTATCAATTTGCCCCTAAATTGAACAAAAACATTATTTAGTGCAATGCATAGACAACGTCAACGCACTTATCGTAAAACGACCTGTTACATTGAACAAGTGGACAAATTATCGGCAATAGATTATGTTCATTCTTCATGTGGAGATTATGAAATTTTTTGTTAGAAAATTTCTCACAGCACCCACTTTGGAAGCATTTTATAGCAATTATTTGAACGTCTAAAGGACAATTACTATTGCCGCTTGTTGAATTGTGATTTGAAGTGGATTCATTTGGCTTAACTGAAGTATGTTTTGACTTGTCAAGTTGGTCCGCATTCAAATCACTGCTTTCTGAAACAGAACGGAGTCGGCTAAAGCGTGGAATTTTTATATTGTTTGGTGTTGGAGGCGTATCTGGGGTGATGATTGTTGGTTCTACACAATCATTGGACACTTTGGTAATCGATTTTTGAATATTTAGCCGATTATTCGAATTTGCCGAAATACATTCGCGATTAGTTTCAGAGACAATGTCGTTTATGGTTTTGTCAGACATGTTATTTGACAGGGGGAAAACGTCCGAACTAGAGAATTGTTCAAATTGATTGTGAAGATTTTCTTCAAACGAATGGTAATCATCATTCAATGAAGCATCACATGCGTTCATAGAAGGAAAATTTAGTTCGTTAATAAAATCGCCATTTGGAGTCATGGTATTATTCTGATTTGGACTAGTATCATCTACATTCGCTTCATTTAAGTCAAGCCATTCATTTTCTCTTCCCGGAATGACTTGCCCATCTTCTGAATCGGCGTTATTGACTTCTGGTTGATCAAATTGAGTTTGGTGTTCATTTAGACACGAATCGTTACATTTGCCACACTGACAAGGCGAAGCGTCATTGTTTTGAAATTCATCACAAGTACTATCGACAATCTCTTTCTTGACAGAATCAAGACAAACATTCATCTCTGGTTGACTTTTTGTAGTGATAGTGAATGCAGAATTTTGTGCTGGAACAATTAGAGTAACGATCTGAGGTTGGCAGACATTGGATGAATGAGTGTGGGGTATGTCCTTTTTGGTGGTAATAGAATGTGAATTATTCCTTTGCCTCTTAGAAGAAGTTTCGGAGTACAGTCAACTCTCTGTAATTTATAACTCGCTAACTTAGAAACCCTTCATAATTTATAACTTGGAAAAGGTTTGATTTAAAATTGGCATAATTTAGTACCTTTAACTGTACAAAATCTCTTTGTAATTTAGAAAATCCTTTATAATTTATAACTTAGAACAATATTTGGAGCTTATTTAGAATAAACGTATAATGGGGGACCAAGGTAAGTTTATGTACTTGGGATTTTTGTTAGGCAAAGTGACCTAGAGTGAGAATAAGAAGCGATATTCTCTGGAAATGCGACCAAACTTTTTCTATGATTTAGTCGTCATAATTGAGTTATTTTTCTACAATCACTTAATTATGATATTTGAACTTCAAATTGTGAAATCGTTAGGTTAATTATTGAAATTTGATCAAATTATTTGCATTTTAACCCGAATTTCACCCCTTTGTAATTTATAACTTAGAAAATATTTTGAGATTTTACTCCCAAAAATTCTAAATTACAGAGAGTTGACTGTATTCTTGGTTCGATTCATCCTGATATAAATGTTCAATAGCCCGTTTGGTACCCAAAAGTGATCCACAAGAAGGACAATCACAAATTTTTCCTATTGATGCCAGGCATCTATTTGCATTTTTGTTGCATTCAATTTCTCTTAGACTAGACTGACGAAATAAAACATCCTCGTTAGTAACGGGTAAGCCTTGTTCATCTTCATCAAAAATTTCTTCTTTGATATTAACTTTATCGAGATTCAAATTAGATCCGAAAACTTGGCTATTAAGAGCACAATCACTTGGCGTTTGTTGAGAATTTTCGTCAATATTATCAAATTGTGAGATTGCATTTGGCAGTTGAGCCCCATCAGAAATGGCAGAGAGATTAAGTAGCTGGGCAGATTCATTTTGAGTGGGAGTTGAATTGGGATGCGATAAATGACGAGAAATCGAATTAATAGAGGTTTGGTTCAAATTAGGATTATCAATAGTTTCAATTATAGCAGAATCTTGGCCACACTGAGAAGCTGAGTCAGTTACTTGGTCATTGATTTCGCGGGAGTTAAGTTCGGTAACAAACAAATCAAATAAGACATCAACCTCACGACACATGGTTTGTTTGAAATTATTTTTGGCTTGTTCGAGTTGATCCATTTTAGAGGGAGAATGGGATCCTTCCATGCTTATGGAAAAAATCAGTTGGCTACGTAGTAAGGTAGTGTATGCTAAAGATCACCTGAAAAAAAAACTGCTTTTGAAAACGTGTGTTTTAAAAAAAAAGGTCATAACAAGTCATGCAGCCAGTCAATAATGTATTGATATAAGTGCGTCTGGCTGGTTTGTTCATCGCTGTGCCGCTCCTCCCCTCACTCTTCTCCAGTGACTCCACTCGTCCGTCGAGGTATGAGTGCATGCATCTCATGAGATCCGCTAGTAATGCCTTTCGTTTCTTTTCTTTGAACGCTTGCCTTATTTAGCTTCGCGCCTCATTGATGGTCTCAAGGCTTGAGGCTTTTGCCGCGCAAAACATAAATAGGTCATTCACTCATACAGTGCAATTGATAATTACAAAAATTATTTACAATACATGAACGATATATCGTTTAATAATAATCATTATTATAATGAGATATACGTAAAATAATATAATATTGTGGTGGTTGCGGAATAGCATAAAGATGAGCATCGTGAATATATAAAGTGACAACTTATAAGAAAATATACTATTTCAAAAACAGTTTGAGGTAAATAAAGTGGACAAACTCAGAAAAGGTGTCATCACTGCATGTAATGCATTGCTTGTTGAGATTCCAAATGATGCACATTAATCAAATGCATAAATAAAGCTGATTTAGCTTTGAAAATTTCCGTAGTGCGGCATTCTGGTTGAGGACATTTGATACGAGACGATGGTTTTGGTGTGCCTTTTCCTATATTAGGTATTTGTTTGTTGTTATTCTTTGTTTTGCTGGGCATGATCGGTTGTTGTCTGGGAGTATTTGAACTTAAGCCAGGCAAAGTATAGACTGGCATCGATGGCTGAATAGATTGAGGGACAATTTTGGGGCTAATTGTGATAGATTGCGGCTCCAGTTGAGGCTCGTTGTAAGATCCTTCTGAATCTGCCTGTAGTTGTTGATTTTCAGAAGATTCGTCTTCATTGAGAATGACTTCGATAAAATCAAGGACATTATTGGTTTCTTCTGAATCAGTACAATACAAATCGGGATTAACATCTTCAGGTATCGGCTTTCTGGGACTATCATAAAAACGTTTTTGTTCTGTAAAATCGTTTGGTTTTAATTGAACCAAAGATTTTATTCCATCGGGAGTAATAGAAGTGCCATTCGTTACAGACTTTTTCTTCCTGCCGCGTTTTGATTTGGGTACAAAAATACCATGCGAATTCTGTTCGTGTTGCTTGAGTGCATATTTGTTGTTGTATACTTTAGTACACTGTTCGTCTGAGCAAATGAATTGATGTCGCACCAGAACATAGTGTTCAATTAAGCGTTTGCTGTAGAGATGCATCAATAAAGGAGGACATTCGATTAGCGCGTGATGATGCAAGTGGTCAAATTGATCAAATTCCTCGGCACACTTGTGGCATTGCCATTTGATGATATCAAAGTGAGCCATTTGAGCATGGTTCAATAAATCTTTTCTAGAAAATAATTACGTTAATATAATATAAATAAATAAGTAAATATAGATTTACTTGTCCATAAATGATTTTTCGCATTTATCGACTAAACATTGCCAAGGAATTGGTTGGTGTGCAGTAAGCAGGTGGCAAAACAGGGCAGATTTTGTCATAAACATTTGGAGGCATTTAACATCCTCGTGGAGACATTTCATTAGAGACGGTTTCTTTGGATCATAAACAACTGAACGATTGGTAGTTGAGTTTGAGTTATTTTGATTGGAGTTATAAATTCCTGGTACTTTGGGAAGTAGGGTTCGCAATTTCTTAGCTGCCAGGGTGCAATCTCCCTGTGGTTTTGAAGATCGTCTCTTGCAAAGCCGCTTAGCCTTTTTGCCAGTGAAATTTATTTGCGATGAAGTTGATGGTAAATGTTTGTCATTAGTGGCATCGACATTCAAACCATCATCTTTGTGTAAAAAATCCCATGAGTCATCATCTGCAGCACAATCTGAACAATCGCATTCAGTCTCGGAATTATCGATATAGTCAAAGAAATCTAAATTGAAACAAAACAAACATAATCAATAAGTAACTCAATGTAACAACAAACCAACCATTAGCACGTTTTCCGGATTGAATTTCAGATAAATCTCCTTCATCGGAATCAGAATGTGCTTCCTTTTTGATAGTTTGAACACTAAGCGGAATACTCTTATTAATTTCATCCCCATGTTTGAGTTGTCCTGGTCTTCTTTCATCTACGAGTAGCTTCTTTACAATATCAATTTGTTTGCTGGCGAAAGAATCTAAAATGTCCGTTGGTTCAGATCGTTTCAATGGGGTACTTGTCTCTGATGACTGACATGATGCTGACACACTACTTGGACAAGATGACTTTGGGGAAGAATGTCGATTAGATTTAAATTCGTCCAAGAAGAAATCACACAAATCGTCTACAACCGAATTCAGAACTGAATCAAGTTCGAGGTGAAGCCGCTGTTTGGCTGCTTTCTTTCTCTGTTCAAAACGTTCCGTAAAATTGTCCCTTTCTGATTGAGCCATAATTGTCGAGTTCACAAGTTATTGGTCGAATTAATACATGGCAATATTCTAAAGGTAATCAGATAAAACCCAAAATAAAGCATTCAAAATAATTTGAGGAATATTGCAGCCTTTGTCAGAGTGCGACTGCAGCTGTTCAACTGATCACACAAGACACTACCACAACTAGTGACACCTGGTAGAGAGAAAATGAAGAATAACATTAAATCGATTCTAGGCATACAGAATTGAACAAATTTGTCGATAATCTCGAGAAACCCCTTCGGATCTTTCTGGTCGACAATATTTCGTTCTTTCACCAAGCCAGACACATTGACTGGCAATTTCCACTCGTCTCGAGGTACATTGGCGTGAACGTTTCGGATGTCCTGTGAGTAGTCGTCTGAAGAAACGATAAACGTTGTGTGACACTTGTCTCGTGCCGAGCCATTCTACAATATAATAATATCGCATTTAGAATTTATTCAAATAACAAACAAGCAGATTGAATGAATTAATCTAAATAATACTTTATAGCAACAAAATGATTAACAAGTCAGTATTAAATACCATATAGCATAATTGAAATTGTATTGATAAAAAAATATAGTCGAAATGCATTTCGCATATAGGAATAAGTGAAATGTGTCAAAGTGAGTATTTTAGTATATTAGTTGAATTTTGTTAGAATGTGTTAGAATAGAAACAAGCGGGCGAATGTGTATAGCCATTGACCAAAGTAGAATGATGACAAAAAGCATTTGCAAGTTATAAACGCTGTTCAATTGGCTTCTCGATCTGTCAGAAACACAAACATGTATTGGTAAATTAGTAAAGTAAATCAAACAAGTCATACCAGGGACTGTTTACAGTAGACTTATGGACCGCTGAACAACCAATTGCGAAAAATCAGTTTTTTTTGTACATGATGAGCCAATCTAGTGAGTATTGAGAATGACCGACAGAGTGAGGAATCCGAATGAACATAAATGCAAAATTTCCATAAATGGCAAAAAACAGATGAGTATTTAAAGGGATAATAATATAATCTATAAGGTTCACTGGGATAAGTATAGCTGTACAATTCAGGTTCAGGCTAGAGCAAATACACATTAATTGAACGTTTGTCATCTAAATTAAGACTTACACTTCAGGCTACTTTTTACAATCAAGAACATTTCAGTTGAGATAAAGTGATCAGGATAATTCTCAGTAGAATTTTTTCTGAAATCATTGATATGTAAATTAATATGAGCTCGCACAGTAGACTCATGGTGGGAATAAAAGCTGCATCCTGCCCATGAACAGTAAATAAACTCTCCATCGTGAAGAGATTCATTTGTAGTTTCAGTTGCCGCTTGGGCTTGACTTGAAGCATCGACAAGCTGAGATTCCTCAGGATCAATAATAGTATCCTCATCATTATCAACATCCACTGCACATAAGCTTTTTTTGGACTCTCTTTCCTTATTTGACTTTTTGGCATGTTTTTTTCGTTTAATTTGTTTAGTTACAGTTTCAATTTCATCTTGCAGCTCAAAATCGGAGAGTACTGTAGTATCACTGTAGTAACCATCGTAATGGTCATAGGAATCCTCATGAAGTAATTGCGCAACGTTTTCATCAGGGTATTTAAAAGAGCAAATTGGTGAAATCATGTCCTCAAACAAATCTGCTCGAGTATACAAATTTTTATCATAACAAAGATCCTCTTCTTTATCATATGAATTAATTTCCTCTACGGATGAGGATGCCAAGTTGAGGTGAGTTGCTTCAATGTGGTTGTACGCTTCGAAGAACGAATTAAACTCTAAGTTATAGCAACCTTGCCACCTGCAATGGAATTTTCTTCCATGCTCTTCACATTGATGCATAATCAGATCAGAAGATTTGCGAAAAATAATTCGACACGTGGGCACTTGACACCTGTAGAGTGAATTTCGATAATGATTAATTACATCACGACGAGTTGTTCCTGTAAAAGTGCATTCTTGCTTGGAGCAATAGAATAAGCCCTTGGAATGACAGGATAATACATGAGATTTGAACTTAGTGAGTGATTTTGCAGTGAAAGTACAACAATTGCACCGAAGTTGAGTAGAATGGTTGCTGTTGTAGTGTTTGTTCAATAATTCTCTATTAAGAAATAATTTAGCAATTAGATAAATTAGATAATTATTCTCATACCTTGTTTGGAAGGATGCACTGCACTTATGTGAATAACATGAATACGGTTGTTTTGAATCGTGTCGGTGATCAGTTTTTAAATGTTTTTGATAAGATTCTTCATCATCAAAAAATAGCAAACTACAAGCCGCCTCATTAGATTGTATTGTGCAAAAGTTGAGTCCGTCCTTATCATAACATTTCACGCGTTTTATTCCGTCTTTGCACAGTACAACATTAGATTTAGCCTTTTCTGAATTTTTACTTGGTTCTGTACTTAAAAGCGTCAAAGAATCATTAGTCATATCTTGATTGTTGTTTGTTTGGTTGGACAGAGTGATATCATTCGCATTGTGATGATCCCTTGAAGATGTAACTAACTTTGACACATTCTTAGACTCTATAATAGCAAGACTGGTGTCTTTATTGGCTGCATTGACATTTTGATCAAGTTGTAGTGCATTTCGGTTGTCTTCAATATAGATCGGATCAATAAGTATATTTTCAGATATATCATCATCGTGATTGGAAAATGTGTCGTTTCGCTTGGGGCCCTCCGCCAGTCCCTCTGAAGAGATTTCGGTTCCCTTTACTGAATTGCAGCTGATAGGCAAACAAGTGTCCTTCTGAACTGGCGAAGTGATATAATTAGTTTCATTCACTTGAGTGGCCTGTTTGTTTTGTGACCCAACTGTGACATGATCTAAAATTTTCCCATCAGTTCTACTGGACTTAATAGCATCAGTAAGAATAAACTTTTTTTTGCAAGGCAACTCCGATTTAATAGATGAAGCCACTTGATTTGACTGAGAAGTGCCAACTGAAGAAGTGTCTACAGAAACATTTGCATTTAGTTGTCTCTCAGATTGTTGTCGAAGTATATTAGAATGTTGGCCAATCTCAGAATTCTCATTTTGATTAGACCGATGATTAATACGATGGTTTCCCTTGTTAATTCGTTTATTGGCTGATTGTGCCACATTTCCTCCAAAGCCAAAGTCAAAGTTTATTGGGCTTATAATCACCACATCTTGGTTTTCATTATTGCCAGGGGGTCTCGGAATACCCAAATGAATTTCAACTTTGTTTGGCCCAGTCTTGCGTATTGCGTATGACCCGTATTTGGAATTTTTAAACTCAAATTGTTCAGTCGCTTGTGAAGTAAATGTTGCTTTTGTTGGCATATGTTGGGAAAATTGTGGAGTTGAAGATTCCTGGCAGGGAAGAAGTCCATTAGCGGCTGGAGAACTCATTTCGGCAATTAGCGGTACCAAGTGCCCTCTGGGTTCCTCGAGTCAACTGTCGTCGATGCCTGGACAAATGTCCCCCTAGGAAGGACAGAAGGACAAAGACGGAGATGATCGATCCAAGCCGACTCACAGTGCGCTACCATATGGCACCACCGCGCATGGCTACTCTTCACCCTGCTTAGAGTGATCAAGGCCTGTCGTACTGGTCACTCGGTGGCAACCCAAATTTGATTTTAATTGTGCAAACGCATACCAGGCCATGCATTAAACAACCACCGGTGCAAACCAATTTTGAGTTATCTTCGAAGATAATCTGGTTAATAGGAACTTTGCGCTTTCACATAACCTTGGTTGCGCATTACGTCCACTCTGAACGTGCCTACACACAGTCAGCTGATGCACATGACATTGTTTACGTCTTGCTTGGGCACAGTGCACCAGTAGTGCCATTCTTTGTTGTTGTTATTGCTTGTCTCAACTGAGTGTATATCCTCGGTGGATGTGTCCAGGCGAACACTAGCTCATCACCAGTGTAGCGGCATCATCATCAGCACCGCCACCACAATCCGCATCGTCACCTTCACAAGGCAACCTCACCGTATCGTATGAGCAGCATCATCAACACACAACAACAACAAACCAAACACGTACTCTGCCGTATGCAGTACAGTACGAGTACACTCTAGAGTCTATCAAACAGGCCATCCACAGCCGAGACTTCTCAAATTTGCCACCAATCAACACAGCCAAACGACCAAGTTTTGTCGTAATTTGAATTACTCTTGCCAGTTGGTTTGCAGCTGTGTGAGTCAGTGTTGCCTGTGCGTGTCGCGCATTTGCAAGCCCACCATTTGAACTTATTGTCTCAACAGTACTACAGCGCAGACTGAGTATCGAATGATCACGTAACGCATTGAACGAGACAAGAGTGCAGTCGTCGCCGTAGTCGTTGTCGTCATATTCTTCGTCCTCTTTAATCAGCAACATCAACACCATCAATCACACGATCGAGGCTTTTGGCTGGATGAGTGCACTGGAGAAAAGACTGAACAGCCAGTCCCGACGACATGCAGACGAATACATACGTACCCTGATAACACAGCGAAAAATAAAATCGTTTCTATCTTGCAAGGGAAGCTGTAAGTACAATCTTATCAAGAGCTCTTTTTTTGCCTCCTCCTTCTCGTTTGTTTCCAAACTTATCGCCCATCAACACGACTAAACAAGCGCGCCACGAGTCTTTCAGTAATCCTAACAACCAAATCATCAAACTCTGTCAGACAATAAATCTGTCATTGTGTGCAGTTTGTGTTGGAATAACCTCGTTTTTCTCTCGAGTCAAGTCCTCTTATCACAAGTGTATCACATTGTTATTCTCTCATTCACCCTCTTCCATCACTTCCTCCTCCTCCTCTGCCTAAAATAGCTAAACCCAAATCATTAAGATTCGTTAGTTACGACACCTTCATCTATGTTCTTGTTGCTGTCATCAAGTCATCTTTTACTTAATTGTCACTTATCACTATTATTCTCATCAGGACACAACGCGTACGCAAGAAGTCATTAGAGAACGAATCGCAATCACCTCTATTTGCAAATGAACGTTTTCTTATGTTCATCCAAATTAAACAGTCTTTCTGTTTGGTTTCACTTAGCACAAACCTTTACACCATAACCTCTGTCAAACGTGGTTGAGTCGTCATTAACCACTGCATGCACATCAATCACTTTGGCCATATCTCGCATCACATAGCAATCATCCACATCATCCTAAATTGTGGCTGTATTAGTGGCCAGCATCGTTCTAAGTATTGCATCGCAATATATCGATTGCTTCTATTCAGTTCGTCTTCTATTTCTGCAAACATCGGCAAAAGTGAAAGTGTCACTTAACCCAAAGCAATAGTGAGTATATAATAAGTTTACTTTATCTTCTCGCTCGTTTAAGGACTATGTGATTAGATGTCATCATCACATGTAGTGCACTACACTACGAGCTCAAGCCCATCCAAATCAATGTCCTTTGATAGCGGTAGCAACAGCACAACAGTACAGCCTTTTGTATAGACTGTAGTGTATTTTCCTAATATAAAACAATTACAATTAATTAAAATATCTCATTAATACATCATTTCCTTTCATTTTGGTAGATTGGCCAAACTGTATACGAGACCGTGGTCACATCACTAGTGAATATATAAACCAAAACATCATCTGACACTTGGCCAAAGCCGTGAATCATCTCACCCCTCCGCTTTGTCATCATCATTAACATCGTAATCAGTGCCAATTTACCTCTTGGGCAATCAATTTAGTCTTATTTATATAGAACGCAATAAGCACGACCTCATTACGATCCATTCCAATTAGCCCACCATTAAGTAACTATTTGCACCATCATCGCATCATTTGCCGTACTGTCCATCCACTCGTTAATAATTAATAATCAACAAATATTACGAAGTTAAGACGTTTCGTCACTCTTAGTACAAATATAAGACGGACGTTGTATTCTTTACTACATTACGACTATAGACATTTACAATTGCTATTTTTGAATCTAAAGATTTTCAATAAAGCAATCATGGCGGATGATACGTAAGTTGAACTTTGCCTTTGTTTATATGACTAACTGTTTTACTTGCACTAGGCCTTACATCGAATATGGTTCCGATCTAGTGATCATTCGTGAAATATTTGACGGTGCTCATGAGCTATTTGAGAATGAACTAGAACATGCACTGGACATAGGCTGTCAGACCATTGTGATTGAACCCTGTCGTTTGGGCGAAGAGACAGCTCGTTGGATCTTTGTCGGCGACTGCTTGTCTAAGGCTTCAATTGTCACTGGGCTCGGTTCGGTGGCAAGTGCAATGTTGTTACCAGATCGACCTGTGGCTCAATTCTCACTTCTTGCCGCATCACTTTTGAGTAACACAATGCATACGTTGAGTTGGCAGTCGGACATATGTTCTGCTTACCGTGTGGAACGCAATCCCGATGCTTGGTCCAAATTGGTGGGCAACACGAAGCAATTCCCTGACAATGTCTCATTGGTTACATCAACCGAGTATCTGAGCACATTGAATAACAATTCTCGACAGGACAAGCTGAGTCCGGTGATTCTATGCAGACGGTCCGACAGGGAAATTCGCCGTTCAAACCTGTTGAAAGCGGCAGTCAGTTTGTTGGCCTTTGCCTTTTCAGTGTTTCGACTGTTCAAAACATCTCTTTACGATACTCTAAGTAGTTCCAGTTCGATGATAAAGTTCACCATGTTCTAGTGGACTGAAACGCTACCAAAATGCATCAACGAAATGCATCTAAACAGACGAACGAACCTGCACCCCACTCTGTTCTGTTCTACCCTCAAATGTCTTGCTGCTACCCTGTATTCTGTACAAATGTTCCACCAGCCTTTGTTCGAGGTGTGTGAAGACATGCTGGAGGCGATCACACCCGGGCTATATCAAACATAAAACCAATCGACAATATCAATAACCAATCACATGGACATATAACCTCAATAGTGCTTTATTTTATTCACTAGATCTTGCATTCATATCCATTTACGGTTGACAATGTCGGTCTTGCGTCGTTCATTCATATCCATCATCCAGAAAAATTGTTTTTGTATTTTTGTATCTTTTCGGCTCATTCTCACTTTGTACTTTGTAATGTATAAATGAATCAGAGTATGACCTTTTTATGAGACGATAATGGGATAAATAAAAGTATAACAAGGTAAATAAAGCTATAAAAACAAATTTGGAATTTTTCCGAAAAGTTGATTCATTTCTTGGCATATTTGCTCATTATCCAGAAGTAAAGATCAGGCGCAATGGCCCGAAGAACTATGAGCAGTTTTGGTTTCCAGTCTGAAATCACGAGTTCGTTTTCCTGGTTGAGCACTGCTTCAATCACATATCGTGCAACCTCGGAGGGTTCTAGCCCATTTTCAGTAGTCTTGTCCATTTGAGCATATTTAGAGCCGTTACTGGTCAGTGCATTCAATGAAAGGTTTGTGCGGATGTAGCCAGGTGACACCACGGTTACTTCAACAGGTCGATCATCCGGGTCGGAGCGAACACTCAGTTCGGCGCGAAGTGAATCGTAGAATGCTTGGAGGGCGTGTTTCGAAGCAGAATATGAAGACCGATTAGGAATGGCAAATCGACCTTGCACAGAACTGATTGACACAATGTGGCCAGGTTGTTGTTGACTAGAGAATGGAGGTCTGTGCCTCATCGACTGAAGCACCACCTTTGTGAGGGCAATCTGGTTGAGGTAGTTCACAAACATCATCTGTCGGTCGACCTCAATCTTGGTATCGATTGCCTTGGCACGAGAACTAATCCCTGCGTTGTTTAACAAAATGTCCACTCGACCGTAAATATTCACTAATTGCACGGCATTCTTTTTCAGAGCTTCTTGATCTTCAGTGCCAAGATCGAGGACTACAATTTCTGGTTCATACGTTTTGGCAAGCGATGAATGTAGCTGCAAAAGTTCTTGTTTGACACGTTCCAATTCTTCACGACGTCTTGAGGCAAGTATGACTTTGCACCCATGTTGATAAAAGGCTCGAGCCAATTCTAATAAATCAAAATATAACCTAAAAGTGTCCCTTTTATAAATGTTACAGACCTTCACCGAGTCCCGAAGAAGCGCCTGTCACAAGCACAATTTGATCCTGAAGACGATCCAAGGCTTTTTTTGAAAGTGAACGAATTCTCCTGAATCTGCGCAGCAAACTAGTCAACAATATTATTATCACTACAGTACCAAGACAACTCCAATGCAAGTTGCACTGATCGACCAGACCAGACATTGTGCGTTTAGTAACTAAACTTTAGTTGTGCAGACAACAAACTGACAATAAAGAGTGTGAGAATAAAGGCCAAAGAGTTATGTTTTATAATCACAAAGAATAATAAATTTACATTTCAATTTGTTTGACTATAACGAAGATTAACGATGGCGAAAAGACGAATGCAATCAAATAAGAGCAGATTTAGTGTTCCGAGTACTTTCTCAAAGTACCCAAAGCAGATTTGATTTGTTTTCAAGTTTGCTTACATGGAAGGACAGACTGACCACCGCTAAAACATGAAATGGGCACTGCGACACGCAAAGCTGCACCCAGCATAATTCATATAGAGCATATTGTAGTATGAGACGTTAGATTGATTAAGTTTGTGGGCCGTGCTTTCCCATACTTACTCAATCAGTCTAGTTGTGTACACTATATTTTTGTTCATTTCCCCCACGCAGTGGTTCTTGCTTAATCATGATTATAAATTAACCATCTATCCATTCCAAGAATGTCCTCCATCACTATCAACAGCCGTAACATCGAATCTTTATACGTGTTCGTAGAGCACATCAAACAACAGCAAGATGATGCTAAAAAGCAGTTACAGCAACACATCGTTGATACTGTTGACGATTTGTTTGGAGGAATAGTGACCGGCTTAATGATTTGGGCCTCGTCAATTGGCTTGAAGGCTCCCAACAAAGTTACACTACCGAATGGCGCATTACAGTCACCACAGCTCTCACCACTACCTTCTTCAGTGCCACAAACTCAAATACCACAAACACAAACACCATCTACGTCAATAGTGAAAGCCAGTTCAAGAATTGCATCACGTAGGTTGAGCATTAAAAAGGAATTAATTGAGGATGACGAAGTAGATCAAAACAGTCAAGCCAATGAACATGCACAGGATCGAACTATCAATTTTGAGGACTTTGATAATGAAGAGGAATGTGAATGTCCAGAGTGCCAAGGTAATCAGTTCATCAAGGAGGAAGTGATCGGTATTGATGACGACGAGGTTGATTCAAACAGTGACGAGGATGAGGAAGAATATCCCAAGGACGGAATTATCTCACAAATTTCTGAGACTTCGCTTGAGGATAGTTCAAGTCCACCGAAGAAATCAAAACAAAGCATACTTTCTCAGGGAAGTAGAGACAGTTCATTTGGCGTTCTTCAACAACAACAACCATCCACTTCAGACACTAATTATCACCAAATTGACATTTTTGAATTGGAGGATGATGAGAACGAGATTGAATTTTTTGGAGACAATGAGCTTGATGGAAGTTTTTCACAACAGCAACTTTCGAATCATTCAAAAAGTCAGTCTTTTGATAAGGAAAAGGAGTCAAGCAATCGCAATTCGAGAACTCGTTTGTCTAAATCGCAAATAATCCAACTTCGATGTGCACATTCGTCAAATTGTGACGGAATTTTTTATTCTCGAGAAGAACATGCTCAACATATGACGAATGTACACGATATTGGACCTTACCAATGTTATCATCGCAATTGCAATCTATCATTTGGCACTTGGTTTGTCTTTTTATTAAGTTCTTAAAGTTTGTTGTTTTAACCCACTTTTATTTTAGCATGGAATTATCATTGCACCTACGAGTATTCCACGAACACACCACCGAGTGGGAATGTGCTTTATGTTCAAGGCACTTCAAAGAGCACGATGGTTTATCGAATCATATGCTCCACAATCATCACTTGGGCTTATTTGCTTGCACCAAAGAGGATTGCAACTTTACCGCTTCATTTCAATGTGAAGTGCAACGACACTTCGTACAGACACATTGCAAGTTTACTTGTCCTTTTCTTCGATGTGGCAAATCTTTTAGCTACAAGAATGTTCTTGAAACTCATCAGCGCAGTCATATTGGTCTGAAGCCGTACCGATGTCGTTGGCCCGAAGGTTGTTATTTTGCCTGTAGCGACCGGTCCTCTATTGTGAAACACATTCGAACACAACATTTCAAACTGCCTAAATCGAAGAAAGCTCAACGAGAAATGAACATCGTTGATAATCGAAATGTGAACGATTATATCAATGTGGTCATGGATGAGCAACAATCTCAACACGTAGCACCAATTTCTCCACAAGTGTCAACATCACAAGCCTTTTTAAGCCATCAACAAGGTTCATCATTGCAACACAATTTTAATTATAATCATCTTCTTTCTAAACGACTAAAAATGAAGTTATTTCGATGCAAATGGGAAGGATGCGACTATGCATCAGAACATAAACACAATGTGCTGAGGCATATTCGTGCAATCCATTCAATCAGACATCATGCTCATGTATAACTAAATGATTGTTTCTATATGCCATGATGATAATTGTTGTCAAAAATTACACTACACTGAAGCATACCACCAAGCTTTTTTTTATTCAAAATAGATGGCACAAGCAATAGCACATTCTTGGCTGTCATTGAACTTGCTTTGATATTGAATGCTTTCCTTGACAATTCTCAGGTATGATTAACTCGTGTTCATTCTTAATATGATATCAACTCTATTTATTTCAGGGGATTTATTATTGTATAATTATGAAGCCGTTTACCTTGAATAATTCAAGTTGAATTGCCTTGAAATTCTTTTGGCATTGTGCTCTCAAGGATATGAGGTTCCCGCCCATCATGAAGTTTTATTGCTTGTGGGCAGAGTGCATGCTGTGCACGAGCTTGAGACTATAGTCAAAAGTGTTTGAGAGCAGTACTGCGATGGCTCACTACTTATAAGACGGACATAGCCTAAAGTCCTCAACCTCTGTATGTGACCTAATCTCAGCTGATTGTATCCTTGTATAGAATGCTTCTCAAGTAGTACACGTCGCATTTCATTTTTACTCTCTAACATCCAGTCTCAAGCGTGTGTGTTTGCTTTCGCTCTCTTATCCTAATTTGTTTATCGTTCTCCGAAGTAGTCATGTGTGTACAAAATTAATTGGCTCATCTTCAGAGTAAATACTCCACGTGCCTAACATTGTCAATCAACTTGAGGATATGCTTGACGGACCGTGACCAGTTCGATAAATATGACATACATACATTTCAATTGAGAATTTTTCCACTTTATCTACGTACATGAAAAACGAAATTATTCTAAGAAGATAATAATATCAAACATCTATTTTATAATCAATCGTTTTTATTTGTGCCCAATTTGACTCGACCTTTGTTTCACTTTATTTGTGTGTCCTATCAACTTTTACAATCGACTTGCCAATTCTCAAGCATTGAATGTACCAAATGTTATCACCAATTGAGATGGATAATGCATGATAATAATCTCAACCATTGAATATTTTACTACTCGACTGCTTGACAACGAATGGGATGATTGGTATATCTGCCCCTCTGCAATTTGTGTGGTGCGATGTGTGTTGCTATGCAAGTCTATAATTTGCTTTGATTATTAACAAGGCAGCTCGTAAAGCATTGCAAATTAATAATTAGTTTTGGCGTGATATATCATATATTGCTAACCTGATGCATACAAGTCTAGGGACTGGTCGATTGCATGTGCCCCAAGATTCAAAAATGTTTTTCATAATCACGAAATTGTTTTTTCAACTCTAAATATCAATCAATCAATCAAGATATTTTGTGTTTTTTGGCAAATAGAAACTTACTAGTTTTATTATTTTTGATTCGATTGTCAACGTCACGTATGTCTCTCTTCTTCGTTTACACTCATAACTAAGCCATAATGGACCAATTCAACTTGAATCCTCATTTATTGCAACGATACAAACAGGCCAAAGAGAATGCCAAAATCCGAATGAGCCGTGAGCTTGATTTTACTATTGATCAACTGTTTGGCATTATATTTACAGAAGTACTATCTCATTGTGAGTGCTCTCAGTTAACTTCTTCAGCTCAATCTTCATATGAACTTTCGGCAAGATCACTTATTGGCAGGCATAAAGATGATTTGCCTTTGGATCTTGTGGTGTCAAAGGCTCTGAATATCACTGAGCAATTTAGTACCGATATAAACGCAAATTGTCTGCCAGAACAACAGCTTGAAGAGCAGCAACTTGAAGCCTCGCAGATTCCAATTAATCTTGTGGTTCGATCCTCAATAGACATCCAGCCCAGTGAGCAGCATCACCACCAAATTGACTTCTCCTCTCATGTCTACAAAATTCAGCCTCTTTGTCACACAAATGCTCTTCCTTCAGCTTCTCAAGTTAATCATTTGCAATCTATTGAAAACCCAACTGTAAAGCAAGAATTAAATCAAAATGAGATGGAAACATTCGAAAGAAACTTATTTGCTCAAAGTGTTACGGAAAATAATGTTGACAATGACGAAACCAACAACTCAGATTCCGGTTCAATTTGTCAATGTGCCGGTTGTATGAATGAGGACGATGAGGTGGCGTTGATTGATAATTGCGACAACACAAAATATAAAAATATAATACGGCCCACCGTTAGTGTGAACAATGCTCAACAACTACAGAATAGGAGCGTTGCCCACGAAATCACTTTAAATCAAAATACTACCAATTCTGATTCATTTGAAGAGGAGCCTAATTTTGACTTATTAACAAGCCAAAGCAACCCACCAACACAGTCCATCACTGTTCAACCAATTGACAATCATCCAATCAAGCCAACACCTAATTTTACTCAAGATGAAGCTCAACAGCAATCACAGAATAATTCTTTTGAACATTATGCCGATTATTTGTTGGATACACGCTTGGTCAACAATATTAAACAAGAGGTTTGTGAAGAAGATGACCAACTTCCGATCATGCCTGCAAAGAGACGAAAGTTGATTGTGAGTACTGAAGATGCCACCGAAAACAATAAAGTTACTTCTGAACCGTCTACAAGTTTGGACCAAAATCTCACCGCAGTGCCAATTGAAACAGAATCTATTCTGCCAACTAATGAAACAACTTCTAGACTGAGAAATTCTACTGCTTCAGATGATGAACCTCAAATTAGCCCACAAGTGCCGTTGGTGACAGAGCAAATTGAGCCCAAATCTGTGGAGGAGGAACCAAAACAACAACTTTGTTCAAAAACTCAGTCTACCCGAAAAACAAGCAAGCAAAAGAATTCAAACAAGAATGTAGAACCCAGTTCGAATGGCCGCATAAGTAGAGAAGATGGCGAAATTTCTGATAGAGATACAAAGGCGAAAGACAAGCGCAAAGAACATAAGTCTAGCTCGACTTGTAAGCGCAATGAGCCATACCGAATTCCCAAGAGGAGAAAAGAATCTCCTGATCGTGACGAACATTCGAGATCTCGAGAGTCTAGTCGAGAGGTTCCAATTCATTCGGAAAGGAGAGGTAAGTTTAAGCAGATCTACCTAAATTGTCTTCGCACTGGCTGCAAGGAAAGATGTTCCACCAGAGAGACACTCGACCGGCACATGTACGAGGCACATCGCATCAATGCTCACCGGTGTCTCTTTCTCGACTGTCGGGAAAGTTTTCACGATAAGTATGTTTGCTTGTGGTAACTGTAACGTTAGCTATAATGCATATTTTTTCTTAGAGACGAATTATATCGTCACGTACGAAGCAAACACTTTGATGTTCACAATTGGGATTGTTATGCTTGCCCGGAAAGTTTCATTCGACCCGAACATTTGTGCCAGCACTTCTACTTCGAACACAGCGAAGGAAGATTTGAGTGCATTGAGCCTGATTGCGATTTTGTTGGCTCTAATCGTTCGCTTGTGATCAATCACTATAACGACAAGCATCTCGATATAAATCGAAATGGCCAACGCAAAATTGGTTTCAATCGGTCAACCAGTCATTCGTATGGATCGTCATCGGACGAGAGGACATCTACTACCGAATCACTTGCTAAGCCATGGTTTCGGTCTACTCATTATTATAGTACTGAAGACAACAAGCAAACAAGTACTGATGGTGCCGAAAGCGATGAGTCT
Source organism: Rhizoglyphus robini (assembly GCA_023373905.1). Taxonomy (NCBI): domain Eukaryota; kingdom Metazoa; phylum Arthropoda; class Arachnida; order Sarcoptiformes; family Acaridae; genus Rhizoglyphus; species Rhizoglyphus robini. The sequence continues at coordinate 842,574 of JAKIJQ010000001.1, read as the reverse complement.
AGTTCTTCGACCTGTGAGGCTCTCAACTCATCCAAATACAAACTTACCACTATCAATTGCACGCGTAATGATTGCCAACAATTCTTTCTTAAGATTGAAGAACTGAATCGACATTTAAAATTTGTGCACAACCAGTTACCAGTCCGATGTTTGGTTCGCAAGTGCAGAGAGTCATTCGAAGAAAGGTTTGTGTACAGTGTGTGAGTGACTTGATGGAGACTAACAACATTTTAATTGTCAGAGACCAAATGGATCGCCACATTAGGTACGATCATCCTGATGTCACCCGGTGGCAATGTCCCATATGTGAGCACGTCTCTAAATACCGATTCGACCTGTACAATCACTTGCGTCGCAGCCATGAGGAGGGAATTTTCAATTGTGTCTCTAAAAATTGCGAGTTTGTCGGAAAGTACCGTGCCGATGTGATTGCGCACTTTGACATCATTCATCGCCACTTGTGCAATGACCGAACATCGAAATGGTCCAAAAACAATTTAAGTCGTACCTATTCTTAGTATTACTAAATTAGTAACTCTACTTCCTAGAGTTCTTGTGCCAATTAGTGCTACGCACGATTTTATTGTACTTAACCATTTTATATTGTACTTGATGCATTTTGTATTTAATTTTATTCTGAATTTTAGCGAATGACTTATGATCTTATCAATAAACGCACTTTCTATTGCTTGGTGGACACTAACTGAAAGTGGAATGTCTCACAAGCCTAAACATACATTCATTTCGTTTTGGTTCATTAACTATTTCGAGGGAACAGATTGCACATTGCAGTATTACCATTAAAAAACACCATGGTACCAATTGAAATACATTCCAGTTGTTCAATTTAACGATCTATACTATTCTCAAATATCTAAACAATTCGATTTGTCAGCCGGCATGCCATTTGTTGTGTTTACATTGGTTTGTTTTAATCAGCCATTGGCATTCAGCTAATTACAAGCAATGTCTCATTACTATTCTGGTAGTTACATCTAATGAACAATGAATAATGCTAACCATTTGTTAGTATGTTTACGGTAACATTCACAAATCCACTGTGACACTGTATACAAGCACCATAAAAAATAAAAATGATATTAATATATCCTTTGGTATTTGAACTCATGTGTGACTATGACTAGCAATATTATTTATGATTATCAGAGTATATTAGCGTACCAGCTAGCCATTAAGTATGTGAAATAGTGAAAGTAAAGTGAATCACGAGCTTTGCTCGCCAGAGTTGTTTGTTAAATCCTAAAATTATAATAACAAACATTTTGTAGGTTCAATATTTCAAATAGTAAACAAACACCTAACATGTGGCGGAAAACTTGACTGTTTGCATTTTGGCTATGGCAATATCAAGCCAATGTCAAGTGCAATAATACTAGTTGGTCAGTGTTTTTAGTAAAGTGTCAAATGTTATACAAGTTAAGTTACAGTTAAGCATGAAACAGTGAGAGTTCATACATGGGTTATTCCATGACAGTTTGATTTATAAGTAGCGCTACAGTGGACAGCCAACAAGCCTCGAGATCGATCTGTCTGTGCCGTGGCAATAACCAATTTGGCTTTTGTGAATCATTTCGCGGCGGTCTATGTATCTAGAAAAACCTAGAACCTCACTACAATTGCGTGCAACAGATCAAATCCGAATCTATATATTGCTTCTCACGGTGTACACGATTGGCAAAATAGCCAATCGGCTCGCATCGAGGAAACTTAATATCGCGCTATATCTTTACATTGAAACCTCTACTAGCTCGCCTGGCAAATAAAATGTTCTCAGACGCTTCAGTTCTCGCCCAAGTCTACTTTTAGTGTATCATTGCAGTGATATATTCGTTGGCACTGCCAGTGCCATGGCACATGAAGTTTATGTTATAAATGTCAAGTGCAAAGTGAAACTTGTTGAGGTCTTTAACTCTCTACTTCACTGGTGTCCGATTTCACCCGATCGGGGGCGAGCTCGCCTAATATATTTCATTGCTTTTTTGTCGTTTTGCCTAGAATCTCGGTAGATTAGTACGGTCTCGGTAAAGTAGTTTTTAATTTAGAAAAAAATATCTAAAAGTCTCAACGTTAATGAAGTTAATGTTGGCACAGTAGTATTGAGCCATAGGTACTGTAATAGAATTATAATTAAATCAATTAAAACTGCACTACTTGATAACTTAAATCAATGATAAGCACATCAAGCATTGCAAATACTCAATATTTATTATACAATGGTAATAGAAAATGACCATTATAACTTATGTTTCCCTTGAGCTAATGGAACCCAGAACGAATAAAAATAATAAGCAACGATACCACAGACAGGGAAAGCACGTGCACGTATACCGAGGAACACATGACCCCATCACAGGTGTTAGTAATGCCACTAACCTTCCCATGGTTACAAGCATGTAAAAAGCGCGCGAGTCTTAGTTCCAGCTAGCAACGCTGTACAGTACTGATTAGTGTCTTATAAGGAAAAAAGCGTTGACTGTTTTTATCTTGCCAAACTTGCCTTACTTGTTTCGGCAAAATGACCTAATCTCAAATAGCAGTGGTCTAACAGACGCCAATTGGGCGGTCGTCTTCTAGAAGTGGACATTTTGCAAACTCAGTCAGTTTTACTCGCTCACTCGCTAACACACAACTTGCGTGTCACCAAGTGACTTGGCCCAAGTCGCATACAATATATATTGTCGTTGCGCTGGCAGACAAGAAAAAACGTTTGTTGTAATCAGCTTGAAGTCGCGTTTGAAGAACGTCTTGTCTGATTGCGAAATTTGACCAGTATAATCAATCGATTATCAGCAAGATCATTCAATGTGACTCGATGGTTATGAACTCGACAGCAAACGAATGCGTTTGTGCCACAATCTTTACTCAGTAGTGTCTGCTTCCAATTGGATTAATCCAATTTGAACATTTTGGCTGAACGGTGTAACTTATCAGTGATCACACAATAGCGCCAAATCATCGATAAAGCGTTCGTGTGGTAGTGGCTAGAACTGGTTGCCACAGAGTCACAGACTGTACCCACAGTGGTACCGCGTCCATGTGTTTGTGTTGTGTCAGCGAGTGAGCCCCTTCCTCAAAGTGCACACACACAGCCGTGTCGGCTCGCTATCTGTTGCGCTCTCCCCACTAGCTCGTGTGCAGTAGTGCACTTCGGTGTTGTGTTGATCGGCTGTGCGGCTTTTAATCACGTTTGCCTTTCACATGTGTGCCGACCGCTTGAACTACGCTTCATTTCCCGCACTTTGCCATCACATCACATCAACTCCATCAGCACCATGGATTTGTCACCAGAACAGTTTGAGGACCTATGTACCCGTGTGGAAGAGTACGCTAAACAGAAATTGAAGAGAGAGGTGGATTCTACTGTGGAAGGCATCATCTCTGTGTTTCGTAAAGTCTTTGTCAAATCGCGAAAGACCGCACCAAGATCGCAACCACCATCGGGTATTACAAATGGCGAAAATTCAAATGATGTTCCACTCGCCACTGAGTTGTCTGCTCATGTAAACAGTGAATCTTCAGTCTTGAATGATCATTCTAGTAACAACGATGGCGAACAAATTGCTCAATCAGTCAGTCAGTGCACCAAACAAAAACAAACTATTGAAACCGAATTGGACACTTCTGTTTGTGGTGATAGCGCCTCTGGATCTCAACATAATTCTGAAGAAGGTCGACATGATGATGCTGGAACCCAAGAAAGGGCAACTAACTCAGCTGTTACTCAACTCGAGCCATATCCCGACGATGATACTTCTGACGACGAAGCACACACAACAATTGACGGTGTTTCTACTTTGGACATTGAACAGATTTTGAATGTGACATTTGCTCAATCAAGCACACCTTTCGAATTGGACATTCAAACTCCACGATTGCCAACCAAACGAAAAGCTGATTTTATCTTGTCTGATGATGCTGGGCAAAGCAAAAGACAAGCAAACATTTTGTTGAACGAAGTTGAAGATAATGTAACCGGACAGGAAAACGGCACGGATCCTTCCTCTTTCGAGAATGTCTCTTTGATTAATCGAGAGAATATTGACAATGATACTTACGAACAGGATCAAGATGAAAGTCAAGAACAAAGTTCGAATGAAGAAAATGCTAATTTGAACAATACGAGCAGACGTTCATTGAAACGTTCACTCAAAGAAGAGATTCAAACACCAAAACTACCACCGAAGAAACAAAAGGCTGACTCGAACGTTGCAGGACAAAGCTCCGAGCTAAATAACAGTTGTAATGAGCAGAGAAAATCTTTAAAGAGAGCAAAACCTAACAGTCCCCCAATGTCTCAACCTGTAAATAACGAAATGCCGAAAAGCAAAATGCCTAAACCGAATGGACCAGACTCTTCTGCAAATGCTGAATCAAAGCAAACAGGAAAGTGGCAAGAGAACCAATTCTACTTGAACATTATCTCAATGAAATGTTTCATGGATTATTGCCATGCACAGTTTTCTTCTAAATTTGATCACGATAAGCACATGAAAGAGGAACACTACTGCTCACCTGTGCTTTGTCCTTTACTTGGTTGTTCCGTTTCAGTACTCAACAAGTATTTCTGGTCATATTGCCCCATTCATTATTCTCTAACTTTTTGTCTCATTTCTAGAGTTCAATGGATGAATCATGTCAAATCTCTTCACCGCAATGTCAATCGATGGGTCTGTGGAGGATGTTCTCAAGAATGGCCGACTTCGCACGAGCTGTACTTTCACAATTTGCATGACCACCAGGAAGGCATTTTTCAATGTGCTCAGCTTGGTTGTCGTTTTTTGGCAACCACTCGCGGGCCTGTGTTTGAACACTACCAACGGGCACATATTCGCAATTTGTCTCCTCCACATTATAACTTCCACGAGGATGGCTCCAATTTGGGAAAGGATGGTCATCCGATTTACAAATACCGAACCATTAGCACCCTTTGTCCTGAGGAAAACTGCCGGGAGGTGCTTATCACCAAAGACGAATATGACCGACATCTCAAAGAGGCTCATGAAGTGTTGTTGTTCAGATGTTTGCACAAAAATTGTAATCAATCGTTTAACCGAAGGTTTGTTTTGTGAGGAATTTGTTCAATTTTAAATGCTTGATTTTTGTTTTATAGACGAGGACTAGACGAACATATTCGAGTTGCTCACAGCAATGTTCGTGTGTGGAAGTGTTTCCAATGTATGCAATCCTTTAAGGATCATTCTTGTTTGCACTCGCACGTATATTACAGTCATTACTTTGGCCATTTTAAATGTCTTCTGCCCGAGTGCAATTTTTTCTCTGAACACCGTGCCGATGTGGCTATTCACTACCGGAAAATGCACCGAAATAATGGACCACCACGAGCTCTCACTCCAATGCCTATGCCACATCAGCAGCATTACTTTGACGACATGCCTTCACTAGATTTCAACCATTCTGAGTATCCTTATGCTCAAGATGAGCCTTACGTTCCACGGTGTGGTATGGGGCCAGAGCAACAGTTCGGCGATTTTGACCAGCGGCGAAATAGTTTGTTGCTTGCACCATTGCCTCTTCCACCTCCTATGTTCAACGGGCCAACCTTTGAGAACCAACCATACTTTATTGATTCTCACGATGAACAATACTCTGATTTTTATTGAAATTGCTAGACAATTATCGCGTTCCTACTTTATTTCTTTATTTCATTGGTAAATTTTGTTTATAAAACTCACCGATTGATCCTCTCTTTCGGTGTTTTTACTCATATTTTCTAACTAATAATTGTAATTTTACAATTTGTAACTATTGGTATGCACAAAGTTAATTGTTTTTCGCTTTCTCCATTTTCTTTTGGTGACACTTGATTATACTTTTACATTTGATCTGTTCTTTATTGATATATAGTTTATTATTAAAATATTTTTAATAATTAATTCAATTAATTTGTTAATCAACGAACGTTTGATGTATCAAAGCATCAAACTAAATCATCATTCTATGCATTGTTGTGTTTTCAGTGCTCTATCTCGAATTTGTCTAATCGGACATATTTCAGTAGAATAGTCAGTAGAAAAGACAATTTGGCAGTGCTTCTAAAGTTCTAAAGTTTGCAGACTGTCTCTGGGACCAAAGTCATGCCGAAAATCGTTTCGGAGTGCCGGCCAGCCGAGTGGCCACTCGCGAATTATATTTTATTGTTTATTGCACATTCTTCATCACCTGAGAGGGGTTTCTTCTAAGCGTGTGATTATTAACACACCAATTGGACATAAACACAAATAAAGACGTCGATATTTACCACTCACTGTTCGCTTGCTTGTGTATTTGTCATCGTCGCACTATTTGTCGGCAAATGTCTGTTGTAACAAGACGGTCTCACGCAGTGGTAGCAACAGGATTGGTGCCTCTAAAGTCTGTCAATACCATAGGGTCTAGCCCAGCTAGACTGGCCCAAGCCATTAGGCCAGTCAAAGTTTCTGCCTTGATGAGTAGTGGGTTTTAGTGATGGGGTTGTAAAGTACAGTGATATCTTCCATATGGCAAATGTTAACATTGCCAATGGTTCTTAGCTTTACTGTTGTTTGCGAATAGTCATTTGAGTGCCTAAATCAAATCTGAAAAGGAGCCGCTTTCTCCAACGAAAACGAGTCTAAAACCTTGATGAATTACAATTAATACTAACACTAGATAAACATTCATAGCCATGAGTTAATTTGTGCTACAAATTTCGCAGTCACGGGTTGTGCACGTGAACGTTGCCTGGATTGCGAATAAAATAAAATTTCATTGAAGCTACAATGTAGTCAAACGTCTCCATGGAGGCAATTCAATATCGTAATTTGATATGTTAGCTGCTCATCAGCAGTGCCCATCTCCATAAACAAAGACATAAATCTCCGTTAATACGAATGAACGTTGCATCTTGATTAAATCACTTTTGACGCCGATCCTTGATTGGCACAGAACGCGATTGGTGCCTGCTGATTCTGATTTATCGGTTATTGCGCAATGGATGGTCCGAATTGCTGCGCGCCTCCAAACGATACACTTGTTTCACATGTTCTCTATGGATTATACCTCTATGGTAATGTAATTCTTTTTAAGACTTTCACTGAACAATGTGCATTTTCTTGGAAACCATAAATGTCACTTTGATTTATCTCGAACTCGAGCAGTTTGAGTATACAGCACATAGTAGTTTTCCTCTTGTGGAACATACGAGCAAGTTTCAAAGTGCTAGGCTATGTATCTGTTGGTCTATTTAACATCTCCTATTCATGCCACAATACGAATTGTAATTATGCATCAATCTGTTCACAAAGACCTTGAGAAAAGCGATTACTTACATGTATGTTAGATGTTGGACTTTGGCATCTTCCAACTTTGGATGGTGGTGTTTTTATTCCGTCTTGGCACTGACGATGTCCTTGACGCATTGTACGGGACATCGGACAATGCACCATGCGCGTCTCGCGTGATAATCAAAGAGTAGCAAACAAATAATAGATAAATTGTCACGGGGGTGTCAATTGCGATTAAAAATGTTTACAAACGGCCTATTTAAATTTGTATGTGCGCCCAGCACTGAGTATCACAGATTTCAATCTTACCCTGTCCTGTATTCATCAAATATATGTCTGGGTATAACTAAATTATTCGTTTTTAAAGCGATTTTGGAATGGGTATAAAGTTTGAAGATATTTGGAAAATACCTCTCCATGCACTTTTCAAATTTGAATTTGATGCACAATTGGCTAAATAAATGTAATTTACCCACTTAATTCCGCACTGACTTGTGAGATGCCTCAATTGATTAAGCTCCAATTTCATTCATTCAAGGTCTGTTTATTCTTACCCTTGTCAATTATAAACAAATGCACTTAATGTGAACTCACTCAGATACAGTGTTGATTGTATAGCTTGCCAAGCTAAGATTGGATATTTGCGTGCAACTCTGTGTGCACAAGTGAAGTGAATGCCCTTCTGCCAAATGCCTTCTAATTAGCAGTGTCTTTCGCAATTGCGTACTTAAACTTGTTTTGGCCGCATTCGCATATAAATTGGCGCACACTGCCACTTTCACTCACTGTCCCCTTTCTATTGAACCTGAATGTACACATTGTAAGTGTTTGAACATTTTGGCATGTGAAAATGTGGAATATAACTTTTTGATTGACTTTAAACTCAAATCCTAAAATATCGAACATTCAACAGTTTGACCTTACTTAATAAGTAATACTTATGACATCACGTTGATCATCGCAGCGGCACCATTTATTCTTCAAATGAGTACTTACAATATCAATTAATATCAACATTAATATACACTTTATCGGTAAGTAAAATCTATTTTATTTCAAAGTTTGTTCAAATAGTAATGAGCGAATAATAACTGCGATCGCCCTTTGTGTTGATCTATCGTCGATAGTCTATCTAGCATACAAACCAAACCTATCGGCTGTTGGGAGAATGTTTTGCTGAAGATTTGAGAGCTAGCTTGTGGTTCAATTGTTTATCGAGAATAATCACGTTTATCAATAATAAGCTAATTTGTGATTATCACATTTTCTCAAACATTTGAGACTTTGAACTGTGCGTCTACTCCCCGAATGTTTCCATATATGCGAACATGTTCCCAGTCACAGACTCACAGTCGACTTATAAGTTATATTAGTATAAGTTTTTATAAGTATTTATAAGTATTATATCATATCATTTATTTAGATCAATAGAATATTTATAATTGACAAATGTATTTTATTATAATTATATTGAAAATTAATTATATATTCGTTCTGATTTTAAAGCCTGTGTTTGTGAGTGGACAAAGTTCCACAATGTTTCACCAGAATCAATGATTCAATGACTATAGTCAAGTTTGTGACAGCAAGAGACTGTAGCTTTTGTGCACAGATGGCTTTAAATATCATATACTCGTACTATCAATTGATTGCAATAATAGTCGATCAATGATCAATGATGTGCAGTGGAAGGCCAAACCCCCAAAGAAGGCAGTCACAACACAACAAGCAAGTGGAATCGTTATAAATGAAGTGACACTCGCTGGCGCACTCAGTACTGAGCCCGTGCCGCTCACTCATCATGGTGCTGCAGCACGACTTGATCAACATCACAGGCTGTGATTCACAGCTCATGAGCTCATGCACGACTCATCGCCACTAATTTTACCTTCATCGACTGCCGTTTTCAGGCAAAGCAATTCTATTTCTATCCTGTCAAATTGGCTTCTTTAACGATCATGACATGAGTTTAACACCTGAACTACTGGAGCGTGTTATGCACGCGAAGCAAGATACCATCCGCCAGCTCAACATTGAATTTGCTGAACACCAGTCAAGAGTGGAAAGTATATTTAACAGCTTCATTGCTTGTTTGACTTCTGAAGAAACCGAAACTGAACTTCAACTACCTTTAACACAATCTCCTCCTCTGAGTGGTGCAGAGAATAACGACGAATTCGATATTCCACTAAATCTTGTGACTCAAAAGACCGAGCTTGACGGATTTGCAACAAATGACCAAAATAGTCATGTACAACACCCTCTTGCTAATTCAAAGTTTATTCCCGCATCAAATTCAGCATTTTCTGTCTATACGAAGCCTCAAGAAAATCCTAACTGCACTGGTGCTGTCAAGAAAGAGATTGCCGATAACTTTAATAATGAAACGTTTTTACCTCCAAATGATATTCACGAATCGCTTACCAGTGAAAATAACAATATCAATCAACAAAAAATAGAATTTGACATTCAGCCCCAGTCGGTTAGTGTTGAGAAAAACAACACGATGCCAACGGTAAGTGTGAACAATTTTTTTTCAATTTATCGGTAAATTGCTAAAATGTTTCTGCTATCCAAGGATGGAAGGATCGAAACTCATCCGGATAATCAAATCAATCAATTAAATTCACTTTACTTGAATTGTGTTGCAAGTAGTCATTCAAAAGGCCAAACAATACTAGGCAAACGCGCGAATGAAAATGTCACTGTGGCCAATTTAGATAGTGCAACGAAAAGGCACAAGACTAAGCCTCTTAAAGATACAAGTAAATGTGTCAATGAAACAAAAGATTTGATAGAAGTAATTGAACTTGATGACGACGACGAGGACGATGTCTCATTACAGCAAGATGAAATGAATATTCAAGTAAAGCCACTTACGGAATTAGAGCAATTTTGCACATTGACAGATTTGTCGAATGAGACTACTAATCAAACTATAAACGACAAAGCTTCCACTAGTTTAAATGAGTATAAAGATAACTCTATAGTTAATTCAGACAAAACCAAACCAAAAGCGGCCAACCAAGATTCGGGCCGTTCCAAATTGAGCACTTCTGTTTTGGTAGATCCGCGTTTGAACAAAACTAGATCACTAGATAATTGTAAAGAAAGTACTGTCCAGTATGAAAATTTCAAATCACAAGACCGAAAACCCACCAATATTCCATTTGACGTAGACATAGTTAGCATAAAATGCTTCAAAAGTGGCTGCAATGCGACATTTTCTATCAAACGACAGCAAAACCAACACATGAGGGATGCTCACAATATATTGCCGATTGTTTGTCCTTTGGCCGAATGTAACCGAAGTTTCCATGATAAGTACGTTGTGCTGTCTGTGTTAATCTTAGCTATTATATCTATATCTATAAATCTACAGGGGCGAATGGACAAAACACGCAGTTGATGATCACTCTGGTGTCACTCAATGGGAATGTGCCATTTGTGGCATGGACTGGCACAGTTTCAATTCACTGTACACGCACGCACTGATTAATCACCAGGAAGGTCACTATAAATGTAGCATTGAAGTGTGCAATTTTGAAGCCAACCTTCGCGGCCCTGTGATTGACCACTATAGACGAAATCATGAATATGTCATCAAAGATAACGAACACAACCAGACCAAACTTGATCAAGTCGACAAAACAGAAACTCATCCAGATGACAAGTTTACTTGTATCAAGTTGAATTGTCCCGCACCTAGTTGCAATGCTGTGTTTGAGAACATGCGGCAATATGGCCAACACAAGGCAGACATACATAATATTTATCAATATCGTTGTTTGGTCGATAAGTGTGGAAAATCATTCAAAACAAGGTATGTTTCATTGTATTTTTCTGTGTATATTTAACTTAATAACCAATAACTCCACAATGATAATCTGATTATCAGCGAAGAAAAGAATGCTCACTGGACAAAAGACCACCAAGACATTTCCAATTGGCGCTGTCACCATTGTAATCGACAGTTAAAAGATTGTCGCGCCTTTAATGAACATATGTTTTTAAGTCACACTGAAGGTGTCTTTGGTTGCACAGAAAAAGGATGCCACTTTAAAGACAAAACACGTATGTCAATCATTAAGCACTACGATCAAGCTCATCTGAACCAAAGCAATTCTATTGCCAATAACCCAGCAAAATATTCATTGCCTGTCAAAGCACCAACGAAGAAGCCCATTCGATTTAAAGAGTTGTATGTTGATTGCATTCAAGATGGATGCATGTCCGTGTTTTCTTCTGGTAAAGTACAGTACAATCGACATCTGCTCAGTGCCCATGCCATTCATCCATACAGTTGTCTTCTGGCCAATTGCACACAATCGTTCGATTCAATGTAGGTTTAAATTGATAATTATGAATTATTATTACACACAGTCATTTCATATCATCACTTACTATAATGCACATTTATTTTCAGCGATTGTCTAAAACAGCATATCAAAGTTGACCATAATGATCCAATCGAATTATACTGTGTCCACTGCAGTGACAATAAGTTCTATGACTACGCCCTACTGTACAAACATTGGACTCTGTTTCACCAGGAAGGTCTATTCGCGTGCATCTCCCCAAATTGTCAATTTAAATCCACTTATCGAATCGATGTGATCAAGCACCACGATACAGAGCATCATGAATATAATCATGTTTGAATGAATAGTAAAGAAAACAAATCCTATTTGGCTGTTTTAATCAATGTAATATAATATAATAATAATGTATAATAATATAATAATATATCATCGCCCCTTAAAAGCTCATTATTATTAATATGAGTAATAAAACCATTTTTACTTACTTTACTTACTTATTCTTTATTTGCTTTCACCAATCAGAATTAGTGATTTCTCGTGCTACTTTGAAGCCTCTCTACGGAATAATTGGTTTAATTGACTCGACACATTACAAGCCGGGATGGAATCCTCATGGTTATTGCAGCTCTGTCAATTGTCGTGAAAGCTTTTAGCTTACCGCCGATAACCAGCACATGAACCTAATATTGGATCAAATGGTCACAGATGGTCATATATCTTAATGGTCGAATCTCTGTACTACTTGACCTAATGGGATTGACTCGAATAACTTATTTCATCATGTGCAATCTCATTGGAGAAGCCTTGACCGCACAGGCATTGTTGATCAAACACAATGCTTGTGCAAGACTGACTCTAGCAATCATCTGCTAAAGTGATGGATGGTCAATCAATATGTGTGATTGCTGTACGACGATGATGGGCGTAAGTTGTCTATGCATTGGTCTCGATTGGAATTGTAATCATGTGACATTACAATCGAATGACTAAATCTTAACGGCATACAAAACTTGCATTGTGTATCCATCGATTGAGTTGAAGTGGTCCGTTTGTGGCGCTGCCACAGGCACCCATTCCCAATTGGACCTGATTATGAGACCTAGCCTGGATGCGACAGGATTCCGGGATTAGTCGCAAAGCATTGCATCAAGACTTTGCCGCATTTTGCTAGCATTTCATCATAATACATGTTTCATCATGGAATGCAGCCGGAGCATTCCATTGAAACCCCTCTGCAAAGTTCGACACGTTTCTGACATGTTAATATATAAGCATGACATAATAATAACAAGAATATTCCTTAATTGAGAAAAGTTCCGTTGCCAATCTACTTTTGCCCTTCGTTCGTGTACAGGAGACTTAATGGTCTAGGTACACGTGGAGTGAGGCTTGTTTACCTTAATTAATTAATTATGTTTCGATCCTCTTGTCAATAAAGGCGCCCAAGGCTCATTCGACACGAGGCCTGTCAGATAGTAACTCGAAAACATGTCAATCATTACCGTTCGTACTTTCTCTTTTGGAACCGTCGCGTACATAAGGAGCATCCGTATTGCCTTCATTCAACAACAGACACTCAGTGCCGCACCGGCATTCCACCCACTGAGAGATCACCATTCAAGCTGATCGTTGTCCTGTTTTAGCCATTGTCGTTCTGTTCTAGTCCCTTTACTATTTCTAACTACCCCTTGTTCTTCTGCATTCAAACTGACTCAATAAACCATATTTTATTCTAAATTTGTATCCATTTATTGACACTCAAGTATTCCCGGGCTGAGGCCCAAGAGCATGGGCGTTCGGTACGCAATTGCGGGGGCGTACTGGCGCTACACGTTCATGGTGAGGAGAGTTCGTTGATCGTATTTGGAGTCATATTTCCGATCCGGTCGGTCGAGAACTTTTGTAAAGTTAACGTTTCCACTGTTCTAGAAACGTTACAGATGTCATCCTTTTACGATCGTAATTGATCAGGGTGAATTTTTGCAGTGTTATTTCCCCAGGCTCGAAGCATCAAATTCTTAGGAATTAGATAAACTAATCAGGAAAGAATACATGCTGTGCAATGATAGTGCATACACATTCAATGCTCATTAGTAAATAATGTCTACTAGACATAAACTATTTGAGTCAAATTTAAAATACTGTTCTCTGCACTTGTGTCAGCTCTAGAGACAACATTCCAGTGTCAAAGGCAATCCCCCGTTTAGAATGATTTGGTGTGCCTTAAAATACAATATTTTGAAAAAGGCGAAAATAGTACTTGCTGGATGCATCTCATTGGATAGAATGTCATTATTAAAGTAACGACAGTTGTTTGTGTCCATGCAATTCGAAAGACTTACTTGAATATCCCGTGAAGTGAATCAGATCAGTCAGTGCCACTCAGTCAATAAAAATTGTTGAGGATGCCATGCATTCGGCGAACATTACTCACCTGTCAGCTCACACACTATTTTTTGGATTCCATTTGCACGATTTCATACATTATAATGGCACGAAAGGCAAGTGATACATCCAAATTAGTTGATGTAATGTGATTGAAGATTCTTACCCGAAGGGGGACATATATTAGCGCTTATAAGCAAGTGGCCATATATGGCTATAGCCCATTTGGTTCAGTTAAAATGCAGGGGGCCAATATCTCTAATGAATTCTAAAACACAATAGACAAAGTTTTAAGTCGATAAGCAAATATTCCTGTTTTCGCTAATTAACTTAACAACGAGAACGAACATTTCTTTAGAGCAAAATAATAAAACAGCTCTGTGTCAAAGTTTGCATTACGACCGAACATTTTGACCGTTGCAAACCAACTAACGATCTATAGTCAGCACAGTGATGATCGTAATTTACGATTCACAAAAGTCACGATTGCAATCGGCGAATCAATGGCTTTAATAAATTCAGTGGCCGCGCTCTCGCAATCGTAAATCAGAGTTGGGCTAGCTTTTGCTGTATGTCTCATTAAAATCAGACGTATGCAGCTGCTCTAGTGTAATAACCGAATAAAATGACATTCCACAAGCTACATTGTTGCGCAAAATAAACCACATTTTCAATTTAGCGAGTTTATCTTATCTTGATCTCATTCCGAAACTGCCCTGCAAACAAGACAGCAAAATTAAAAGTTTTTCTTAAAAGAAATTGTGTGCATAGTCCTGAAAATGATATGATATGAGTGTTATTGACGTTGACGTTCAAGCAAGTGAGGCAAACTGCAGTTCACCGAATATTTGATAGTCTGTAAATTCTAAACTTGCAGTGTAAACTGTTCAGTGGTCCTGACAATGGACGAAGACAAGTTGAATCGTGTGGTGCAGGCAAGTTTTTGTCGTTTCTATTCAATTTCAATATGGTCGATATTTATAAGGCACCGGTGCCACTGCCAGTCCATTCATTTCTGCCCGCAACTGTCAAGGGCCGAACTCGTCTATCCACGCTAGAGGACTGTCTCGAAGATGAATTCAAATGGTTGGTTTCTAGCAAGTGTGTCCCATTGTCACAATGGCATTGTGTACCAGACCAAGCTCGGTGATGGTCATTGATGGATCTAATTGGGAATGGCACTTGAAGGCTTCGGACACTTTAGTTACCTCGCTCAGTTGTTTCAATTCTCCATGTTGGTGCTCATGTGGCGCTTTCGTGTGGGCTCGTTGGGAGCAGTGGCCACGGGCTAGGAAAAAAAAACTTTAACCCTTGTGGTCCTCCAAAGCAGCCAACACACAGTATGCGGTGCAATTAATTGCCTATTTAATCTCGATAATAAAACAGAATAAATTGGTTGGCTATATTGTAGCTAATACTACTGGACTCAATAATCCTCTAATTAGACTTTAGCATCTGAAGTGCTATGAACGATTACCTACACAAGTGTTTGTTAAACTCAGCAGGAATGCAAAGATAGCTATAGGACACTAACAAGAATCGTAATCACATGACAGATGTGAATTTTTTATATAAACAGTCTTCATGTAAGACACAAATATCGCCGACTACAGCAGGACTCCACTATAGAGTGACTATAGTCAGCCATTTTAAATTCAATTGGTAAATATAGCTTTATAGGCTTCACAAGGCACATGTTGACAAATGAGTTGAAAAATGGATTTTCATAATTTGCTTAAGATTGACAGTCACGTGAAGCATGTCACCCTACCAAGCAGAGGACATGAAGTTCATGAACGCTCCTTCCTCAGGCAAGTGGTTGTGGCGCGTTGATTCCACCAAGCCAGTCCCACAGGGCAGTCACATGTGCACACAGCGCACTTCAATCAAAGCAAGCACGAAGCTGTTGCAGTTATCGCTCTCGCATTTTGTAGTCAGACTTGACCGAGGTCGCATATTGCCGTGGTTACTGCCAATACATACAACTTATTATTGTTTCAGTTTTTATTTGTTTTTTAATAGTCCACTTTGACAACAGCAGTTCATCGCTACTGGTTATTCACCAGTGATTCGCCACAGCACCCAACATGGCACTACCCTTGATTGAGCTTATAATGCGTGCTAAGGAAGATGCCATTCGACAGCTCACTTGCGAATTCACTGAACACCAGTTGAGAGTGGAAAATATATTCAACTCATTCCTGGCACAGCTGACCACAAAAGAAACTTCGATTGAGCAACCACCTTTACCACAGTCGCCTCCGTTGAGTGGCGCAGAGAATAACGATGAATCCGATGTGCCTCTCAATCTTGTGATACGTTCATCGCCTTGTGAACTAAATCAATTTGCCGGCAATGGCCATGCTAACAATGTCACTGGTTCATCTGCATTTGCTCAAATTTTGCCAACACCAACTTCAGCATTCTCGCCTTATTCCTCATTCAATTATCAACCAGAGACAAATAGTTTCTGTCTAGCTGCTGTCAAGAAAGAGATTGTTACTGACGAATTGTCCGTTTCATTGACAACTGATGGTAGCGATGGTGTCAATGAGTCGTCTGCTGGTGCAAATGACGGTCCGTTTTGTAATTGTGTTGAATGCATCAAAAAAGTTAAAGATCAACAACAGCAAATGAAATTCGACCAACAGGAAGACAACGTCTGTGTTAATGAATTGCGAATATCTCGTGCATGTGAGCAATACAACCATAATCAATCCGACAAATTTCTACTTATCGAGCCGATACAAATTGAGCGCGACAATCAACAGCCAGAGACGAATGGAAGCATTTTATCGTGGGTAAGTGCAATAACGCGCACGGAGAGCAAATAATGTCTCGCCAATGGAAACTTTATTAACAGACCGTTTGCTTTATCGAAGGATTTGCCATATGGCCGAAATGCGCCAATGCTTAACGTTGTCAACGATGCCGACAAACAAGTGCACTTAAATGAGCAAGATAACACACACCAGAGCCGTCACACAAATCGTGTGAACATTTGTTACTATAGTCAAGTGACTGAGTCAAGTGGCATTGTAGCATTAGGCAAACGAATCAAGGAAGAGTTTATTGATAACAGTGAGGAATTGTTTGTCATACCAGAGAAGAAACAAAAGATCAACGAAACAAACGAACAGGCCAATCAGAATGAACAAACATTCAACTTAAATGCATCAACCGATAATGTCGCGAATTTAGATATAACGACAAATGGCAATGTTTTAGAGCAACAAATTAATAATCAAACTGAGTCGATTGATGAACCGAGTACCTCTCAGATGAACGCAATTTACACAATTGATGAGCCTATCGATGATTCAAGCAATGAAAGTTTCGAGATAATTGACTCAATCGTGGATGATCAGCCAAATGAATTTGAGGATTATAGCACAAATGTTTTCTCTTTGTCAAAAGATATTTCGAATCAAACCGTGGACGACACGACTTTGGACAAAAATGCTCATGTTTTAACACTTAATAAATCTATCAAAAGGACAAAGCATTCCGAGGTCAAGCATTCAAAAGAGATAGCAAAGACAATTAAATTTCCGAAAATACCTAAAATACCTAAAATCAATTCAGATTTAAAAGAAAATATTGTTAACGACAAAGACTCGAGACTTGAAACTAACTCTTCTAAGAATACCTCCGTGAAACATTCAAAAGACAAACCGAAAACTAATTATGACGACAAGCATAATTCAAAATCGGCCAAAACAATTAAATCTAATTGCAAAGACACAAAGAAACAATTGCATAGCGTCAAATCAAGTTCGAGTAAAGACAATGTTTCAAAAACTAAAAACATAACTGAAAAATCAAAAGAATCTGTGAAAGTGCATCAAAGCCCCAAACCAAAATCAAACAAATCAAATTACACCATTCCAAAGCGGCAAAGTTGTAGTTTTTCTCGAGATCACGATGACGTTAATATTGTGAAAATGCAATGTTTTCTTGATGGATGCGACGAACTGTTCACAAGCAAAGAACTTCATAATCAACATATGAAAGATCACGATCTATTGCCGGTGCTTTGTCCCGTAAAGGACTGCACTCGGTCATTTCACGATAAGTATGCATTTACCTTGTTTCGATGCACTAATTACATTTTGTCTGCTTTTTAGAAAAGAATGGACGGATCATGCCAAATTTGATCACCGATCTACTCGATGGCCTTGCGGAAAATGCGACAAAGTGACGAACAATTCGTGGGATCTCTTTAAGCACGCCACGCTCTATCACCAAGAAGGTGTTTATCAGTGTTCCAAGTTAGGCTGTGATTTTATGGCAAATACAAAAAATCCCGTCATTGAGCATTTTGAACAAGATCACAAGAATCACATATACTCAATCGTTAGCATCAAATGTCACGTTGAATCGTGCAAAGAGACTGTTTTGAATAGCCAACTTGAAGCGCACCTTAAGACTCATCCTAAACCATTTGGATGCCTGGCTTGTAATCAAGCATTCCAAAGCGAGTATGTTTAATAAGTTTGAATATGGAACTATTTATTGATATTTTTCACTGTAGATTTGATTTAAACGATCATGTCAAAAAAGATCACCAAGATGTAATAACTTGGTTATGCAATACTTGTGGAAAAAGCTGGAATAAACATGATCATCTCCAATCGCACATAATCAAGTACCACCAGGAAGGAATGTTTCGATGTAACATGGACAATTGTCCCTTTTTGGGTAGCACAAGGACAGAAGTGGTCGAACATTACGATAAGGATCATCCGAATCAACCAAATCAAAACCAATCCAACAAGAAAGAAGACGAAATCAAGCCATCCGAAAACAAAAGTCACTTCACATTTCGCCCAAGGATCATCGAAATCAATTGTCCTCGGAACGATTGTAAGATGACATTTCCAGCTGGAAAATGCCGATACAATGAACATCTGCTGCAGTGTCACAAAATTCTCCCATTCCAATGTATGATGAAAGAATGCAACAAATCGTTCAATTCAATGTAGGTTTATTTAATTTTAAGTTGTCAATTATATTTATTATTCGTTTTAGGTCTGAACTGAATCAACATCTTGCGAAGAATCATAATGGTGCAGTGTTTCGTTGTTCGAAATGTCCTGGTGTGCGGAAAAGCCATATTTTATTGTATCAACATTGGATAGACGCTCACCAACAAGGCAAATTCGGCTGCACTCAATGCACATTTGAAGCCACATTTAGTGAAACAGTGATACAACACTATGCTCAGGTTCATTCTAATCAGTCACAACAGCAAAGCAATCGACTAAACCTAATCGGTACATGTGCACAATTGAGGTCACCTCAACCATTCTTTTCGGAATAGAACAGCAAAAATTACTCAAACTCAGTCTTTTTACGGCTCTTATTACCATTGGTATATCTAATTTTTTATTTTTGTTTTTAAAACGCGATTTTAATAAATATATTTGTCGTGACTCGGTTTGAGCTACTCAAAACTTATTGGACTTATTTACATTTGTATTGCGATTTATATTAAAACAGCAAGACTAAGAAAATCTTTCATAGAACCATGAATCGGGATCTCCAAAATAACACCACGTGCAACATTTGTCAATTTCAGTGAACATGTGCAATGATAGCATCAAGCCTTGTCAACTAGTTAGACTGGCTATGAAGTGGCGTTGGTACGAAAATTGATAAATATACTCTATCGATATGTTGCTCTTTGCGCTTATATAGGCTATAGGCTTCCATATTATTAATTATAATTCAACTGCATGAATCATCCGCAGTGCATGGCACATATGGATGGATTGTCCTTTGTTGCCACCGGGGAAAGTGAATGTACATGAACTTGATCACTGCTCAATAAACAGGCTTAAATATTCACGACCAAGTCTAATAGTCTAGTAGTTACTGAAAAGTGAAAGTTTCGCCGTGAAACGAATAACCATTCGAAAGATCAGCTTCCATGGTTTTGTGTTGTCTGCAGCATATGCCATTCTTTGTAAGGTATGACTCATTAATGAGCCATTTTTATATGTATACTGTACAGTGAGCAGCGTTGACTCGAATGTCAGTAGCTACTAGTCACTAGCTAGTCACAATAGTGTATCTGTAAGTGAACTTTATTAATCCTCTTGCACACTGAACCCCTTACACTCAAGGACAAATTCACGTGTGCCGCATTTAGCAGTAAAAGCTAAACAGAAGTTTTCCTCATAAAAACGCCTCTTGCAATCGCTTCTCTAGAGAGCTTTATACAGAGTAGAGGGCAAAGTGCGCGCACAAGTGGCATGCCATGTGCACTTGCAAGCATGTTGCATTTGGACTCTAGACTTTCGTTTATTGCTTGATTGGAAAGTAATCTGCTCATCTGCTAAGGCATAGCTTATCACGAGTACTCAATCGCAATGTCATTCCAATTAATCGAATACTGTAAGCGCATCAAGCAGGATGCCATCCAGCAACTGAATAGTGAGTTCACTCAACACAAACACCGCGTGGAAAGTGTATTCGACCGTTTTGTGGCCAAATTGACTTGTCAAGTCAGTTCTGACCAACCACCGTTACCTCACTCACCTCCATCAACTTCCAATGATGATATTAGCGATATTCCACTCAATCTGGTGTTACCTTCTCGCACACGTGCACCGAATCAAACAATCAACAAACAGCAAGCAGATTTTTCTCAGAGTAGTTCTACTTTACTTAATGTTTTGCCCACTTCTGCCTTTTCCATTTATTCAAAACCAAACGAAAATTATTCTTCTCTCGATTTTCTCAATATCAAACGAGAAATTGGCAATTGCACAAAAGCTATACCAAACATTGTAAGACATTTGCAAATTTCTGGTTTCGACTTACAATCTTTTTGTGGATGCAATGAATGTACTAAAAATGAAGAAACTGGACAAACTGAGGCAAATGTTGTTTTTCCAATTGCCAACGTTATTAATAATATGAACGCAAAGGTGAATAATGTGTCTAGTGAAGTAATTAAACATACCAAAGCACTTGAAATTGTAGAACATTCACCGATGTCGGCCGGCAGTTTAGTATGCAGTCAAACCAATTGCCCAACTCAAATGCCAAACACTCATGTCAATGCAAATGTCATAAACATTAATGAAATTGACCTTCAAAGAAGTTTTTATGTGCAAGACATAAAGCAACCGAATACTCTGGAGTGCAATGAAACGTACACACCGATCGAATGTAAAGACAATCAACAGGTTGGAATACTTTCAAAAAAGCAAAAAGATGCACACTCTGAAGTAGCAAATTCATTTCTCAGCAGCACTGATTCATTAAAGAATAATGTGGTTAGTGCCAAGGCATGCAAAGCAGTGTCGCCAAAGACAAAAGGCCAATATGTTTCAAGTCACAAAGCCAGTTCTACTGATTGCAATCCTAAACCCGAATCCAGTAGCATAGTGGGCAATACAAAACTTAAAGAATTGTTTTTGATGGGCACTCGAACAAATTCGACAGAGTCAAATCTAAAATCGATCTCAAACAAACCACTCAATCTCATCAAGTGTTTTCACTATAAATGTGACAAATTGTTTCCAAATGAACATTCACTCGCCAAACACATGAAAAATGTTCACAATTTGCTGCCTATAATTTGTCCATATGACAGCTGTGTAAGATCCTTTGCCGATACGTAAGTGATGGACTTTTAAATATGTAATTTAATTGAGTCGAATATATTCTACAGAAACTGTTGGAAAGCTCATGCCCGAGCCAAACATAGTAAGGATGGTCGATGTGATAAGTGCCGGCGAACGTTCAGTCAGTATGGCTTGTACAAGCACGTGGAGAACTGTCATCAGGAAGGCCACTTTGGATGCGTCAAGAATGGTTGTGCTTTTGTGGGTAAATATCGAGACGACATCGAGCGCCACTATCGAGACAAGCCTCATCACATGAGAAATACTTCACGACACTCACACAATAAGCAACATGAAAACGAAACTCAACGGCAAATAAATTCTTCAATGTCCTACAATCTCGATGGCGCAATGCAAATGCCACTGCCTTATGATCCTTATGAATCATTCGCACCGTGGACCACTGTGGATCAACACTCTTCTTCAATGCCACTGTCCAGCAATTCATTTCAAAGTTATTATTATTGAAAGCACTATATATACCTATAGGTCTGCAAGTTCATGGCCCAGCCCGGGCCTATTGCCCATCGTCCAAATGTTTTTCGTTAATAAGGTATGCTCAATTTACTATCTCAATATCACTTTTGACTTTTGGTCACTTCTATTATTGTTATACTAATTTAGCCAACTAATAATAATATTTTTTGTGAATGCAAATCTTAAATTATTGCAATGTCGGTCGATGACTGACTGAATGGTCAGTCGTAAAGACAACTTGTTTAGTAATTAGTACACCAGAGAGACAATGGCACAAGTAAATTTGATGGCAGTATGCAAGCTGTCACTTGGCAACGAGATGACGACTCAACGACACTTGTGGTATGTTTGAATAATTCCTGGGAAGATATTGTCCACTCCAGATGGACCAACATCTTGATGTTGCACTACTAGGCAATTAGACATTAGTGCTTGCCGTGCATTGCACATGCATATATATGGGGGAGTCCCCGTTTCATTGGGGACCAGTTGCCTTGTTAGCTTAGTTACGTTTGGCAACCAATTTATATTAGCTTAAGTGAAATTGTAACTCGATCGAAAAAAGTGGAAATGGCCAAGTTGTGACCCGTCTTCCCTGTTCGAGCACCTAACAACCACACCGAAGACCATGTGTTTGCAATTGTCATAAATTATTTGCAGTCACTTTGAGTGCTTGTGACACCAATTCGGTGCCACAATCGAATAGACCAATGGCTATATTCTTTTTTGAATATGCCCGTGAGTAGAGTTGGCCTGAGAAGCAAGTGGCTATGTCACTACAACCATGGTATGATCTCTCGAATAAAAAGAACCAACTAGGCTTTTTTGCTTATTGCATCATCGAATCTCCATTTTACAAGCGTTCCATGCGCATTAAAAGAACCTGCCCAATTGCTGAGTCAACCCTTCTGTAGTGCCACTAGGGAAATGGGTGTATTGATAAATGGCATTGATAGCGATTATTACTTATGACAGTAGTACCAGTGTTTTATGGCAATTAGCCAAACCCCCGGGCACTGTGGTGTACTGGAAACAGCGCAGTGTGAGCGCGGCAAGACACGTCGCCTAGTTCAGTGCTAAGTCTCACGGGACGAGCAGTGTTCAGTTCAGCAAGTACAATTTCGAAATGATTTGAGCGATCGCGATCGTGCCACTTGTCCATTCTTCCACCGGCCGCTCACATTGGCGGACTAACTGTGGTCAGTCAGTGCCGAATTGACACGTGCTTGTGTGATACCCTTTCGTAATTTTTTCTATTGTGTCTTGAAAGTGGCCCCTCCAATATGACTTTGTCTACATCATTGATGCGGATGCTCAATCGCCTTAGAGATGACATTTCGCGCGAGATCGATGCCGAGGTAGATCTTCACCGAGCCCGAATTCAAGATTTGTTTAATTCGTATATTGATCAATTGAATTCGTCTCACAATTGTCAACTAATTTCAACACAATCAAGTGATAGTGACTGTGTTGACCTAACAGTTGCACCACTCGACCTTGTGAAACGCTCTGCCAAAACAGACCAACTCGGCCTGGCAACGGTAAGTGGTCAACTCGATCTGGGTTATCACTCGCCAGATGACCCAATGACACCAACGCCTAGTGTTGAGCCAACTTTTCCCTTCTCGCAAGTTTCTTCGCTGCAACAACATCAAACACACGATGTGAAGCATTCAATTGCCAATATTGTAGACAGCGATTGCAGTGTAGACTCTATTGAGGACCGCAGTGCTGATGAAGCAACCGAATTGAATTCACCATCAGCTAGTCAAAACAGTGACTCGGAGAGCGATATTGCGAGCGAATGTGAGCATTCTTTAATTGATTCACTGGAGGAAACTCATGTCCGATTGGATGACGAGTATGCAAATGGTCGAGTGTCGCCTCGAGCGAGATCTCCTCCGTGTGAGTATGATCTACTTGAGTCACACCAAAACTCTCACCAAGGCAAACACTTTCAATGCAAACAAGAATTGTCCAGCCGTGCCTTTCAACCAAAACAGGCGTGCAGTAATTCGTCGGTTGAGCTCATTTTGGAAACGAACCTCGCCGAAGCACAAGACAGTATTCTAAATAGAAACGATTTGTTGTGCTCACAGTCAAAAGCAATTTGCGCTAATGACAAATTGCACTTAGCTGAGCCGATTAGTCAGCTTAGTTGTCCTACACTGACTGACTCTAAAGCTAAACAGCCGAACAAAAGCAATTATAAGCCAGAAGTTATTGCTTGCTTTAGACAAAACAACCAAATGGCTGTAGACTGTATTGAAAAAATTACACATGCAAAACGCATTAAAGTGAAGGAAGATGATAAAGATATTGAGGTAGAATTGCCTGCAGTGAAGAGACCGAAAGTGGATTCGCAAATGCAAGATTTCCACTACATTCCAGGTGTGTTCTTTCCTGGTGAGTCCACTGAAGCATTCTTAGAAGAAGGAGAAATCGATTCCGATCAAAGCAATCGCCCAAATGCATTAAAATGTGAGCAATCGATATATCCACTTGTTAATGCTGAAGAATCGAAAAATGTATCTCAAGTATGTGATGACAAGAAAACAAGGATAGATGAGAAAAGAACTAAATGCAAAAAGATATCAAGCAGCAATGCATCTAGTGATAAATCTATTCGCCCAACTAATGACACTTACATCACCATTAAGCTAAAATGTTTGAAAAGAGATTGTCTACAAATGTTTTCTGACACCAAACAACTGAATGTGCACATGGAGAATGAACACGGCATTTTGCCAGTGATTTGTCCCTTGAATGGTTGTAGCAAATCGTTTCATCTGAAGTAAGTTATTGCTCCAATATTGTTGCCGCATCAGCAGCAGTC
Source organism: Rhizoglyphus robini (assembly GCA_023373905.1). NCBI lineage: Eukaryota > Metazoa > Arthropoda > Arachnida > Sarcoptiformes > Acaridae > Rhizoglyphus > Rhizoglyphus robini. Next base: position 817,634 of record JAKIJQ010000001.1, on the reverse strand, counting down.
AATAGTAATAATTTTTGTATTTTTTGTTATTGTAGACCAACATGGGATCATCATGTTGAGATGGAACATCGAGGCGAGACCAAGTGGAACTGTGAAAAGTGCTCCAAAGCGATGTTTCGACCAGACAGTCTACTCAACCATTGGGTGTTCAAACACTACGAAGGCCATTTTCAGTGTGCCTTTCAGGGATGTGACTTCTTTCGTCGGACCCGCATTCCAGTGAGAATGCACTATCTGGAGGAACATTGCAATATTAACGGAGAGAATGTGAGACCTGGCGAAAACAATAATAAGGACAACCAAGTGCGCAAAGAAACTCCAGTGGAATCAAAGTACAAGACAGTCAGGTACAAGTGCACATTTGAAAAGTGCGATTTCCATTACACGGACAAAAGAAAGTACAGTCGCCACCTGGCCACAGTTCACGATTCGTTGCCTGAGCCGTGCAGAGTTAGCGATTGCGCCAAGTCATTTGAAAGCGAGTGAGTTTGTTTGAATTTGGTGTAGCTGTACAAATGACAATTTTATTAATTTGTTTAGTCAAGAGCTGGAAGCTCATATCAACACGGACCATCACTACTCCGAATGGAAGTGCAAAGTGTGTGCAAATCGCCAATTTGACAATTACCCTGCCCTCAATAATCACCGACACATTAAACACTTGGAAGGCATATTCATGTGCAATAGGAAGGATTGCAAATTTATTGGCAAAACACGGATGTTGGTCATTTTGCATTACGACCAGATTCATATCAAGCAAGAAGCGAACGATGACAAATACTTGGACTACACTAACCAAAGTTTCACTCGATATCGACTGATCCACAGCAGGTGCACTCAAGCCGGCTGCAGTAGCACTTTCTTCAGCAAGGAACGCCTTTTGCAGCATCTCCTGGAGGCACACCAAATTCATGAATTCCAATGTTTGGCTAGTGAGCATTGCAAGCAATCGTTCGATCACATGTTTGTTTTATTTCTATACACCAATTCAACTGCTAATCTAACTCAATGTATTTCCATTGCAGAGATGACCTTTATGATCACATTCGAACAGCGCACAAAGGACTTCACCACTTTGTGTGTTTTAAATGTGACAAAGTACTGAAACAACACAATCGACTGCATCTGCACATGTCCATCAGTCATTATGAAGGCAAGTTTATGTGCAACCAGGAGTGCTGCCAATTCACAGCATCAACTAGGGTTGAAGTGCTTCGACACTATGACCAAGTCCACGTCGAACAAAACAAAGAACAACAGCACAAGTCATTGCGATGTTCATAAAGTTATTGAATTCTTATATGTCCGTTATTTATATAATCATTGTTTACATTTGAACTACTATTTGGCGGTTTTACTTAACATTTTTATTCAATTTTAAATTGACGACTTTTTGATTGCATGCTTTCTGGCCTAATGTTTCTTGATTGAAGTTGATTTGAACTAATTGTTGTAAATAAGATATAATCTTAATTGAATTGGCTGCAGTGCCATTTCATGCCATACATACCAGTACGTACCATTTTGATAATATCAAATCAAAACAATTCACTTTAGAACTTTTGCCTCAAATTGGTTTATTGGAGTTACGATATAAAATTATCATTGTTGGCTTTAAACTGTTTTTATTAATTTTTATAATTATTACAATTATTATTAAACTTTCTCATCTTTGTATCGAAATTTTGAATTATTGGCAATGGCTTTTATTGACATGTTTTGGTTTGCATTACTAGTCAGTATGACTAATTTGGCTTCGGTAAGTTTTCTTTAGTTTATTATTATATTTGACTAACTAAGGTATGTTTTTGTTTTGCAGTCTCTCGATGAGAACAAGGCAAGGAACACTTTTGTGCTCGGTTGATGTCTGGCCAGTTCAACCTGTTGAACATTCAATCGTTCTACGTCAACAACAATGAGCCATTCGTGTTCGTGATGGTGAAAAGCCATCAAAAGTACTACTTCTACTCAGGCACCTTCAAGGAGAAAGAGTTGATCTTTATGAACGAACCAGAGCACAATCAAGTGCTGTGGTATGGCCGCGAACTGCAACAAGTCCGTCAACTAATCGATCCACCAGACCAGAAAAATTTTAATGGAATTTACTGGTTGTACGATTCACTCGTGCTCACTCGTACGACAATGGACAATTCTGATTGGCTTCAGAGAGTTGCCAACTGGTTCAATGCCAATTAGTATCGACGTACATATCGATGCGATATTGTTGATTTTTAAATTTATTTTACTATTTGCGATCCATGGAGATAAAATGGATTATTCAATTTTGAATAGCCAATTCTACCAATCAATCACTGCTGTTGTGCAAATAGCCATGATGCACAATGAAGCACATTGAAATTCAATTTGAATGAGCACAGTGCACACTGTTCAAATTACAATCAAAACGCAATTCGCCTCTTGTTTTAAATAATTTTAGTTTATTTACCTATTGTTGCAAATTTTGATTTTATCAATATTTTTACTTTTCATCGTGTCATCTGAGTTATTAGAAGTCATTTTGGTTTGTTTTTTGTTTCAGAAAAGAACTGAACGAACATATTAGAAGTACTCATGGCAATCTTCAATGGTTTCAATGCGCCAAGTATTCTCAATCATTTAGCAAACATTTGTACAAACCATCATCAGGAACTTCCTGACAGGAAGGCAGTTTCAAGTGCGCTTACTTCAGCAGTAGCTTTATTTCCATCAAGTGCATCGATGTGTTTAGTCAGTCTGACCAAACTCACTCCATCGAGATGTTCAATCGAGTTGAACGAAACACCAACGAACTCCATGCCTCTGCTACACTCAATTCAACCGAATCTGTTCATGTCTTATCTGGCTATAATACTTCTGACTTGAATCAGTATCTACATCGATATCTCACACCAAATAGCCAATCCAATTAGCTGCCTCTTTATTTATATATCAGACAATAATATGCCATTTTAGAATAACTGAAAGTGCATTTATTGCTGCTAAAGCTATTTTGATAATTATTCAATAATCTCTGCACTAATCTATAATATTTTTCTAGTTATTTCAACTCATCATTAACTTGAGACAGAATGCTATTTGTGCATGCTATAGTCGTCGATTGACTAGATTATGATATCCTACAATGCTTTGTGCTTGTTGCAGCACCATGGTGCTTTGCCCTGACTTTCAGTACACTAATGCCAATTTTTTCCCCTGTGCTATTTTTAGACTGTCGACCCTTCTCAGACCAAATGTCACCCTCTTGGCCTTTTCTGCCCTTGCCCAATGGTTGAGATAAATGGCCTCAATCTGGCCCTGTTTGTGAGTCTTTCAGTCAGTGGCTATATCCATTTTCATGATTTTGAAATTAATTTATCAATGTGCTAGTTTGTTAGTTTTCCTTTCCTCAACGAATATTTTTTTCTGTCCAATTGGCAATTGATAAACAGCAGCAAAGTTGTTAGTTTACACTCTAGCATACATCGATTCTCATCGAAAGAGATAAATAAATATCAGTGGAGTTTTGTTTTTGTGACCGTTAGAGATAAAAAGTATATACTTTGCTGGTGGCCACTCACGATAAAGCAACATTTGATCGTTTCCAAAAAAAAAATGCGAGCAGCATAATACAATGTTAGCGTCTTGGCGAAGGTAACGATTTAGACTGGCAACATGCCACAGAGTGCACTAACACTACTTACTAGTGACTAGTGACTCGACGTCGAGTGTTTATGCTCGTGTTTACTCGTGTGTGAAGTGCACTGTGTACAGACAAAACACTGATTTCACTGGTGTACGTTGCCTTTTCAATGTACTTTTGGTTTAATATTGTTTTCATTTGGTTTACTTGTGTACTCTTATTTTTTTACTACATCTACCATGTCAGCGAAACTATTGGATCACATACATCAACTCAAAGAGCAGCTCGATTACGAAATTACTCGACATCGTTCACAAATCACAAATATATTTGGTGACTTTTTCAGTGAGTTGACTTGTGCTGACAATGCCGACCATCAACCACCAATCGAATCACAACAATCTAATACAACCGAAGATGGTGTCACGGATGTTGCACTGAATCTCGTTATACGTTCACCGAGTTGTGAATCGTCCAGAAATGCTCAACTCAACGACCAAGGCAACCTATCAGCTTCTACTCCAATTAGTGTTATTCCAATCACTAGTACTTTGTCTGCCAATTCTCAACAACAGAAACAAACGAATTTAGCACTTAATTGTAACGTTAAGCAAGAAATTGTCAATGACTACAACGAAGTGCCAATAAACAATTCAAACTCCAACCAAATCATAAGTGAACATGTTTGTTCGATTGATTCCAGTGAGTGGTGTAACGAATGTATTTTACTTCAAGTCAAACAGGAAATTATCGAAGAAGAAAATGAACGTTCAGCGCTATTGGCAAATCTTAATGAACAAACGCATAATCAATTGTCTTTTTCTGACGAAACTTCTCAAAATACTCAAAAGACGATAAATCAAACTAAGATATGTAAGAAACTTAAACAGGCAAATCTTATTAATTCTACTCAAACTACTCAATCCAATTCCGTACACCCTGGTCAATTGACTGACAGTGGTCAATCAGAACAATTAGTTCAAACAATTTCGGATGTACTCGATACAAACCACCCAGTCATTACAAACAAGCCTGCCATTCTGGAGCTACACCCAAACCCAAGTGATGTAAATGAAAATAATGATCAAGAATTGAAAATATCAACAAAGAGGCAAAAGACTGATTCAAGTTTGCTTGTTGGCGATATTAATATTTCTAATTCTGAAACAAGTTCAAATGCTCAATACTCTCCCGATAATTCAAATCCCGTCGATGAAAATAGCGACAAACCAAAGAATGCCACTAAAACAACTAATCAATCACATGCCACTAATTCTTCCAGCACCCCTTCATCGAATTTAATTGCCACTGTTGCCGATAAAAGTAAATATACCAATGGAAAATCACAAAATAACAACCAAACTGAGTTGCAAACAAAGAATGTAATAAAAGAGCAGGCAAGTGGTAGTCAAGACAAGAACAAGCCAAACAAAGAGAAGAAATTCTATCCTGAGAAATATCAATTCCGTTTCAACACCATAGGCATCAAATGTCCAGTCAATGGTTGCAATTTAGAGTTCAATAAAACTCAATACTTCTTTCATCTCCGTAATGACCATCAAATTTTATATTATCAATGTTTACACAATCATTGCAATAAATCATTTAACAAAGGGTTTGTTTCCATATTAAAAATTGATTTAATAATTATAACATAATTTATTTTGAATTTTAGGAAACAGCTTGATGACCACCTTCAATCTGCGCATTCAAATGTACGCTTGTGGAGATGTTTTCAATGTCAGGAGAAATTTCCGGATCATTATAATCTCTTCAGGCATAACACAGATTATCATTGTGAAGGCACATTTGTTTGTGGATTTCATCCGTGTGATTTTGAGTCAAAGTATCGAATAGATGTAATTCATCACTTTGATCATTTTCATTCTAATCAAGGGCATTATCAAGCGCCATTTATACCTGAACCCGCTTATAGAAATATGGAATATCTTCCATATGAACTACCATACGCAGCCAGGCCGTATGTCTCCTGGGAGCAACCTCCGAATGAACTTCAATTTCAGCAATTTGGTGCTCGACCTAACAATTGGTAATTTGGTGGTACATGAAAAATGAATTGAATTTACACTGCTCTATTTAAAAGAACTAGACTAGAATGTAGACAGTGTGCATTAATTTCAAATGACCAAACGGACACATTCGAGACATAACATCCGTTTAATTGGCCCAAAATCGTCGGTGAAATAATCACAATATGAATGTGCTCACTGACACGATTGATTAGGCAGTGGTCATGTAGTCATGTACTGCATATAGCGATAATTTTTTTTATCAGATTTAGTTTGACTAACAATCAGATTATTCACACCGCTGATTTGCTAATCTTATTTGCATTTTAAAAACATAATTTGTTATATATAATTCAATAAACTAATTGCATTCACTTGAATTTGAAAGTCAACAGCATACTTATTAATATTTGTTATTTTAATATTTATTGCATTGGTCATCCAAGACTTTGATTCTTTGTCTAGTGGTGTGGTCATTTCTAGAATTGCCTGATTCAGAGCCTTAAGTGTCCCTCACAACGAAAAGGATTTACAAAGAAACCCCGTCGTCTGTTGAAGAACGTGAAATTGTGATATGAAGAGACATTGAAAGATTGCGCAGTGGAGGTCGTTCGCAAGTGGCAATATACGCCACATGTGTTAATCTTATGCGGCTAGCTAACACTCGCTATAACGCGGTAATGTTACACATGCTAGCACTCTTCTGCCTGTGGCCGACACCACTGGTCAACTCATAGTGAGTCATTCCTTACATTTGTTTTATTCGTTTTGCCTAATTTGGCGATGTCCTCTTTGATGTCAACATGATTACCATATCAGAACATGACTTGGCTCGTTTCGAGCATGCCAAGGATCATTTCAAGCAACAAGTATGTCTCGGTGTGGATAATTTGTTCGCTACCTTCCTCAACGATCTCACCTCTCGTCAACTATCAACACCACCGAGTGACACCTATCACCCTTTGTCAGGTGTTTCACACTCAAATCAGCCTCTAAATGTATTTGCAGACAGTTTTGTGGCACAACAACAGCAACAATCGGCTTCAAGTGAAAATGAATCTCTCACAAGCCAAGAACAGTCCGATGAACACGATCATAATCTATCTGCTTATCAACCGGCGCTAATCAATGTGAATCGTTTATCTACGCCAAATTCAAATTCTCAAGGTCATCCTTTGCAAGAACACAATTTATTTCACTCGAGTATATCAGGCCACATAAATCATCCACTTCAAAATGACCAAACTCTAACTGACTCAACTAATATATCAATTCCGATTCATACAAACTGGCAGTCGCAAAATCAGCAACAACAACCACAATCTCATTCAACTATATTTAACATAAAGCAAGAAATTATCGATGATGACGAACAGCCAATCGAAAGTGAGTTTATTAATGATAACGATGGTGATACTTTTCAGGAGAGATCCGAAAATATAGAATCTGATTATCCATTTAATGATAATGAGTCTAGTTTGCTCAAACAAGAACTAACACACAAAAATCGAAATGAACGCCCTTTTGACTTGCCAAATGAGACAACCAATAACAACTTTCAATATCTTTTGCCTAATACTCAAATTGATAATTTTCAAGTGCTTAACGTTCCGCCGACTGACACTCAGATAGACAGACCACAAGTCTCGTTTGTTCAATCACACAATCTCGTTGCGAATATTATTAATCCTGTCAGTTACTCATATGACGATGATATTTACGACGAAGAATTACTTCAGGAAGTCAAAGAAGAAATTCTTGAAGACGAAAGAAATGCATTGGCAAAGAGACGAAGGGTCGATTTGAATGAAAATGACCACAATGAAACAGTGGACGTTATGATGCAAACTGTCGGAGATCAAAATGTTGATCCGAATTTTAATTGTACTTTCGATTCGACACCATCGGACGTGAACAGTTCGACTCAAAAAACAGTGGTTGTTGAGGCTGTAAATGATCCTTCATTTCAATCTTTCGATGATCAAAATATAAATAGTGAACAAATTCAGAACGAAATTCGCGTGAATCAAAGCGATGAACTCGAGGAAGGCGAATTGATCGATTCTGGAGATGATGAACGCGATATTTCTCCGAAGAACAACACTGCGAAAACATTTGATAGCAACAGAAATTGTCCAATGAACGATATCGACAATGAAATTCGCAATGATATCATAAAAGCTTTTGAAGAGTCCAGAGACGAAAATAAAAATGATGAGTCTGCTTCTCGTGCCTCATTGTCTGATCTTAATTTTCCCTCGTTTGAATATGACAAATTTCGAATCATCAGTTTGAACTGTCCAGTGGAAAGTTGTCAACTGCCATTTGGAACCAAGGACAAATTGGACTTTCATATGGCGGGCGCTCATAAACTATTGCCATTCCAGTGTCCTTTTTCAAATTGTGACAAAGTGTCTTTTTTAACCAGGTATTATTTTGATTATTAAGTGAACAATAATTTATCGATTTTTATTTACGATAGGCGCGATTTGACCGACCATTTTCAATTTGATCACCTGAACGAATCACGATGGATTTGTTACCAGTGTGGCCACCGAATGGACGGCCCATTGGCACTTTACACTCACATGATTGAACAACATTACCAGGGCAAGTTTGAGTGTGTCAAGGATAATTGTGGACACGTGTCTCGCTTCCGAGAGTCGGCCATTCGGCACTACGACAAGGCTCATCTCTCCAACCAAACCGGCAGCCACCAATGGTCATCTGAAGTGGGCAGACGTAGTATTCGAATGAGAGCATTTAGCGAAGCGGACGAAGGAGAGAATAACGAAAAATATCGCACTATCAGTCTGAAGTGCTTTAAAGTCGATTGTTCTTCTGAATTTTCTAGCCACATTGCACTTGACGATCACTTGAGAGATATGCACGGGATTCTGACTAATGTCTGTTTAATTGACAATTGCGACAAGTCATTTGGATCGAGGTATGAACGTTTTTTGTTTTTGCATATAATGTAGTTTAATTTATTATTTTAATTTATTGTTAAATTTTTGATACAGGTACGATCTAAATGTTCATGTTCGAGTTGACCACAAAGAAATAGAAATATTTCACTGCAGCAAATGTGATTTTCTTCACCAAGACTTTGATTGTTTCAATCGACACAACTTCATGTGTCACCACCCGGGTCAGTTCAAATGTACCAAAGAAAACTGTGGCTATGTGGGCAAGAGTCGAAATGAGACCTTCAAACACTATGACAATAAACACTGGTATGGAAGGTGCACTTTGTGCGGACTGACAACTACTTCGAAGATCAAGTTCAATAGTCACCAGTGTGGACAGTTGCCAATCGTTTCTTCAAATCTGGTCACACTGCAAGAGGCTCACACTAGACTTACTCATCAACCGACGTCCTATGACACCAGTGGAGAGTAACACAGATTGGTCACACTACTACTTTGATAACTGATCAGGCTAAATGGTATATACTCTTATCAATTCTATATAAGACATTTTGTTTGTTCTGTATTTCTAATGTATTTTGATAATTTCTAAATTTTCACTTTTATGCTTTCGTGATAGTTAAAATTGTTTTACACAATAAAGTCATATTTTCAATCAATATTATTTATTTGGCACTGATTTAGTAATCAATTCAAATTAATTGGAACATTGTGGCATAATTTATGTGCATAAATGACTGACGTTAAACTGTCAAACCGATTTGTCCCTGTCACTTCTCGTCATGGGCAATCAATCAAGCATCAACAAGTTGCTTGACAGTCCACCAAGCTCGCCTTCCAAGAAGAAGTTCGCCAAATCACCAAACTACAAAACCTCACCAAAGTCAAAGCCTAAATCACCAAATCTCAAAAGCTCGCCAAAGTCAAAGCCAAATTCGCCTGGTGTTTCGAAGAAAGCAACAACAAATTCAAAGCAATTCCCCAAGTAAGTGCACTAAAGCTTTGTCTTTTAACCTATGACGTAATCTACTTCTAGCTCCGCAGGCAAGAAGTCTAGTAGTAAGAAAAAGACTCCTACTAAGTCTGTCTCGAAACCTTCAGCCTCTCAAACGACATCGACATTTTTGAAAGCGAAAAACGATACGTCTGGCAGGCTCGGTCTCGATAGTGCACTGCATGGCGGGAGTTAGTCGGTCGGCCTCATTCGTCATCGGTACGGCAACATATTCATATCTGATCAGTAGCTTTGTGCTCCTAGCCTCACAATTTCTAATCTTTTAGCATATCTAATGCGTCACAAGGACAAGTCACTGGAACAGGCATTCCGTCATGTGAAGCAAATTCGTTCTATAGTGACGCCCAACATGGCTTTCCTCGAGCAGCTCAGTCAGTATGAGCGCAAGTTGAGGCCCCAGTCGGAATGCTCTCCGTGGCTTGCGCACTCAAACAATGGAATCACTAAACAATTGCCAGAATTTATTATAAACAATTACATCGACGATTACAAACATGAATTCAATGTAAGGATGCGTGTGCTGTTGCTTACTTTCTAACATATAATTTCTTTTTGTAGAAGCGAGATTAAATATCGATTCATGTAGATTGAGCGATCTGTAGATAGTGAATAAAATTTACACCATTCAATGTGGATGACTTAAATTATTATCGCTTATCGGCAGCATCAACTTGATACAACTATCAAGTCGCTGCCCGAGTACCCTAACACTGTGGCCAATCGAGCTTATGCAATGTAACTCTATTTTTAAATGTCCTTTGTATAATCATAGTTTGCTACAAATGAAATGGCGCACATCAAATGTCTTTATGATGGTTACGCACGTATTTATTTGTAATAATTGTAATGTCAAAATGAACAACGGTGAATTTGAATAAGTTTAATGAGAGGACTTGTATCACGGTTTTGCACCGCTGGCTCAATGTTGTCACTTTGCATCATTGCTTGGTGTAGTTGAGGCAGTAGAGTCCTCTTTGGCCTGTTTGGAGACAGCCTTGGCAGTGGCATTGTGGCTGCCCATACAGCCAAGATCCCATTGTTGACACACGAACAGCACAGCTACGCCGAGAAGCACCAGAACGAGCCACAAGAGAAAGTGACCACTCGATTCGTCACTTTGCTTGTCCGAACTATTTGCTTCAGTTGTGCTTGGGACAATGCTCGCCGCCAAAGTCGTAGTGCTCATCGTCGTCTGGGTCTCGTTTCCATTTGGGGCCAATTGAGCTTGCCTGTTGAGAACCGCTTGGTAAACTGGTTGTTCGCCTTCGAACGGATAGTCCAAAGACCGGTCGGCCGGCAATGCTTTCTGGGACTTGTGCCACCTATGCCCGTGAATCGCTCGAGAATATACTGGGACAAGCAACAGGGCCAGTGCAAACAAAACAGGCACACCGATCGACATGTTCCACTTGAAGTTCTTGTCTAAAGGCATCGAGCCAAACAGAAGAAAGACAACAATGCTCAAACTTGACCGACGGTTCATTGACGAGTGGCCATTCAACAAAACTGTACTTATTAATGGCACTTTAGAATTCTACATTAGTCAATTAATCAATCTTTAACTTCGATATTACGATTTAATCATATTTGCATATTAAGCCTGCTATTAGAGTCAATAAAATATTGGTTGACTATTCAAATAACTTAAATTTAAATTAAATGTTCTGTTTTGGGTTAGGGCCACTCGAGTACTCCAAGTACCTCAAAATGCATCAATTACCGAATTATGCATAAGCCATATAAAGGCACTGAACTCGACTCAAGAGAAGCTCACCCATCTGAAAATCCACCCTCCTGCATTTTCCGAGAATTGGAGCGCATTAGTCATGTTATGGCAGTGCACGTGTATTAGCACAGGAAACCATTATATTTAGCGTTTTCAGTTAGCTTGCCCGACCAATGATGCAACACTTGCGACATTTGCTTTGCCTTTTGACACTGCCATTCCTGCTGCCTCAAGTGGTTGCCAAATTAGCACGTACGTGCATTATCGTTTGAGCTCACTAGTCCCACCGTAGGACAGAGAGGCTCTATACCGAAGCATATATTTAAAGGACCAGCTTTACAGTCAGCACTGAAGATCGGGTGTCTCAAGTTACATGGTCATTTGACAACAAAGCAGAAGAGAGACATGCAATGCATTCGTGAATGTGCACAACGAATCTCCAATGTTATGCCCTCCCACAAACCTGTTGCTTGTTCTAACGAATTCGCTATAATACGACGCTATTCAACCAAGTGGTGTGCAATGTTCTCACTGCGCATGTCACTGACAATGTCATTCAGGTCAGTTGACCAGTCAGACCTTGGTTCTTCCCAAGAAAAACCGTTTTATTTTGTTTGAACGCATTCATATTGTCAGTGAATACTATTCTCACAGAAAGAGGCTAACAAGTTTACAACTGATTACTCCTCATACTGATTACTACTATCAGTACTGCTTATTGTGTTAAGATGGTTCGAACCAAACGAACTGCTCGTCAGTATTTGCATTGCGACACTGACACAATCAAAACTCCTCACAGTGCTAAAAAACTCAGTAAAACTACACCGAAACCATCTTCATCACTGTCATCGTTGTCATCATCAGTTGTAAAGCCATTTCGTTACCGTCCCGGACAAAAAGTCTTGCGTGAGATTCGATTCTACCAGAACTGCAGCAGGCTGTTGCTTCCAAAACGGCCATTCCAACGGTTGGTCAAAGAAATTGTGAAGAACATGAGAGATGCCTTTCGAATACAAATCGTCGCCGTGGCCGCATTACAAGAAGCTACCGAAGCATATCTGGTTGGTCTATTCGAGCACACCAACCTGTGTGCCAACCATGCCAAAAGAATTACCATTTCGATCAAAGACATTCAACTTGCTCGCCGTATTCGAGGAGAGTGTACATTTTGAATGATTGTTAAATTATACCATGGTATTTTGATTTAAATGAATTTTAAATAAAACGTTGATTCTATTTTATTTACATTTTTAATTTGTTTGTCTAGACTGTTTATGACATTTATCGGGCATAACAGCTTGTGACCTTTTGCGGCACCGTCGCAATAACTTATGTTGTCAATTGTCAGCTTGTTCGAACCAGATTCCTGCATGCAGACAAAGCTTTTTTGAACAGTCACAGCGAAGGCCATTGAAGAGCCAATCGAAATGTTTACATGGCTTATTCATTTAACGAAATGTGTCTACAGGAAAATTAGCAGAGATCGATTGGAATTGACATTTAAGTTAATTGACAAACACCGACAATGCTACTGTAATGCGGTTTTCATTATGAAACATATGACTGCATTTATGAATGCATTCTGCACCAAATCTAATCGATGTCTATTAGTAATAATAACAATAACAAGTGGTACATGATGTTATGGCAGTTCATTTATTATTGTTTGTTGCCTCAATTGCAAACAATTCAACTAAACTAGTGGGACACATTTGTTGATTGATCAAAAATAGTTCAAAGGCAACTTACCATGTGAGTGATCAAAGACTGAGCCGAGATGAGCGAAAATAAAACAAGCCATTTGTGTCTGACACCTCTGCTTCGGCTCTTCACCGAATTCTATTGGTAACTATCTTTATTTGATGACTTTACATTAATTTTGCAATTTAGTATATTAGGCATTCCTGTTCGGAGTATCATTTTTAAAGATCGAGCAAACATAATCAACTATTGCTGGAACACATGTCTCAACTTAATGATCTTCTATGCTCTCTGCACTGACGATCCATTCGAATTCAAATCAGTGCATCGCCTTTGTGGTTCTCCACCGAAACCACTATTTGTGTTCTTTACCCAGTTCTGCGTCATCTATGTATACCCGATTGTTTTCGCAGTCGATTCTTTCTATTTTTTCGTGTTTGGTTGGAAAATAGTTAGTCTGCTTGATTCGGCCTGTTTTGTGGCATTCTATCGAAACGCAAGAACGGCGAAAATAATCTTCTTTACTATTGTTGGAATGAATCATGTATTTGTGGCAGGATTTCTGACCTATAAGTTGCAACTGTCCAGTCTGGCTGGCAGATCACTTTTGGCCGATGTGATAAGCTATGTGTCCGTGTATGTCATTTGTATGTATAACTTTCTTAACTGGTACATTGTGCACTACTACCAGTACGCGACCTTGCGAATATTGCAAGACATCAAACACAAGCTATCATCCAAAGTATTGACCGTCGAAGAGGACCAAGCAATGGAGGACATTCGCACATTAGCACTGGTCAATTATCAACTCAATCAGCTACTCTCCCTGCCAATGATCATATTCGTTGTGCTGAATGTGTTCAACATTGTTCTTGCCGCCACAATGGCAGTAATATGCCAATTGAACATTGCTCTGCTTATCCACGGCGGCTTCACTTGTCTCTACCTGATTTATCTCGTCAGTCTAAACCGCAAAGTATTAGACATAGTAAACGAAATCATAATTCACATTACCAGCCGCTACCGGAGTGAAACTAAAAGAAACCGTGTATTCCAAACAGTATCCAGCTTTCCTATCAAGCAAAACAATTATTCCGAGGTAGAACAAAGTCGTCATATGAAGTTTAGTGAGATTGAAATCTACCGTGAACACTTTGAGGTGAAGGTGTTTCACTTGTGCACAGTAAATTTGCCATTCCTATTTGAAATCGCTCTGTTGATGCTCAACTACATTGTGTTCATTACACAGACAAATTGACATTGCATTAATTGAATTACATGAATGTCATTAATTAATTAGAATTATTAAGTAGACTTAATTAATTTAATTACAGAACTGTAATGCTAACTAAATTCAAGCAATTGACTTCGATTGACATTTACATCAACAAGAACGTAACCAAATTAATAATGGCTAAAAGTTTCCACTTCATGAACGACCTTTGCACATATTTTCTAACACAATGAATTTGCAGACCCCTTTACTACGGTTGTTTTACAACTATTGCAAGTAATATATCTATAGTACAAGCAATTCGAGAACCATTTAATCATTATTTTTTTGTATTTAATTTAAGTTATTTTGGAGTTCAATTTCGTCCAGTCTCGAAGAGTCATTGGCCTAGTCTGGCTAATTTCGTCTGGAACATGTCCCTCAATGTGGCTGTGATCTACTCACTGCTAACCATCGATCCGTTTATGATTCGGTCCAAGATAAGCCAGTGCAACATGAGCAAGCCAATGTTTCTTTTCTTCTCCGAACTGAGCACCTTGTACATCTTTCCGGGCGTTTTCTTTGTTGACATGGTATATTTTGTCAAGTACGCCTTGCCAGTATTACAGCTGCTTGATTCGAGTTGCTTTCAAAGATTTTATCAAAATGAACGAAAATCACGAACAATCTTTATCACAGTAATCGGAGTGAATTTATTCATATTTCTTACTTTTCTGGCTATTAGATTGAAGAATGGTCTATGGAATGAAAAGTTAAACATTATCCAGAATGTAATGGCCTATGTCTGCGTGTTCGTCATCGGCTTTTATCAATACCCGAATTGTTTTTTGTTGCATTACTATCAGCACGCTACCTTCCTAGCTCTCAAACATATAGAAACTGAAATTACTTCATCGATGCGAATGTCAAATGAAGAGGAAGATGCCATACTGAGGCAGATTCGAACACTGGCCCGGGTCAATGCCAAGCTCAATCAAATGCTTTCCTTGCCGATGGTGTTGTACGTGGTGTTGCATGTGTTCAACATTGTACTGAACACATGTGTCTTTATGGTGTGTCACATAGACACTCTGCTTCTGTTCCATTCGTTCATCATCTGGGCGTACCTCGCCTACTTGTGTGGGTTGAATCACCAAATCATGCAAACACTCAAACAAATCATCCATCGACTTAGACTGAACTATCGGAACAATGCCATCAACAATGGAGTAGTAGTGTTTCATCCGAGCACAATATCTTCCCAAGCCCTATACTACAAATCAGTGAAGCAAACCAGACAGATTCGAATCGAGCAAATGGACCTTTATTCGACCTACTTCCGAATTAAATTGTTTCACATGACAACCATAAACTTTGCATTCATACTGCAGGCTATACTTTTCATACTCAATTATGTCGTGCTCATCACACAAACCAATTGACATTTTGAATGTTTTGGACTGTTAATATGCCAATAAAACTAGTTTAGCCCCTGCAAATCATTTTTACACTTTTTCATGAAAGTGCACTTACTGGCACATATATGAGGTGCATCAAAATAATAATAGACAATGATCCTTAACTTGAAATTTAAAGTTTAATGTTTAATAATTGCGCTCGAAATGAGCACGTTTGCTTGGTTGGAGCGCCAAATTAGGCAGTTTCTGGTTAACAGAACCAGAAGTTGAAGTGGAATGTGCTGCAGTGCTACTTGTCCAAGGGTTTTTCTGGCTTGGTTGAAGTTGCTACTGGTGCTGGCACTGAAGGGTTTTCAGGACCTGTCGATGGCTTCGCAGTCGACGTCTGCGCAGCTGAGTTTGGCGTCGTTTGGTTGCGTGTAGTTTGCCGAATTGGAGGTCGATTAGAGGAAGTCCCATCTGCAGCACTTGAAATAGGCGAATTGGCCGATGGTCCAGAAGCAGGAACACCTGAATTCATCGAAGTTGACTGCTGTCCAGAAAGCTGACTAGTCTCAGCTGGAGAGAGTTGCGTAGGCACTGGACTTCGAGTTGCCGGTGGTTGACTTGTCGAAAGAGGCACTTGAACAGTAAATGATTGACTTCTTGGAACCACTTGTGTGGGTTTGCGCTTGTTCGATACACTTCTCGGCATTGAGAAAGGACTCCAGCTTGACTTAGAACGCCCAGATCGTCTGGTGGATGGTATCCAAGCGGAATATCCAAGTGCAAGGGACGATCGACTGGGAGGTCGATTTCGGCTGTTTCGAGAACGACCGGAATAGTTTCGGTCGGAGGCTTGACCGCTTTTTCGGCTTCGGTTTCGACTGCCACCTTGACGACCTTTTAATTTGTGATTTCTGCCACGACCTCGACTTCGGTTGCCACGACCACGGCCTCGACTTCCACGACCTCGGCCCCGACTGCCACGACCTCGGCCTCGACTGCCACGACCTCGGCTTCGACTGCCACGGCCTCGGCCTCGATTGCGAGAATCAAAGTCAGAGCGAATGTTCGATGATCGACCACCTCTGGAACGGGCACCAGTGATACGCTTTGGCGAACGTCTATCAGTACGAGGGCTAGGAACCATGTCCAGTCGAATTGGTGCAACAAGCGAACAAACGTCAGTAAAAAGTCACTTCAGCTATTTGCCAAGGAGGCTAAACTCTAAACACACAACTGAAATGCTTCATATAAAAATGAAACATTAGTAGACTCCAGTGCGACATTGTTGCGTGTGATAAGTTAAATAGCTCAACAAAAACCAATCAATTCGAGCTGCTTGTTTGGACTTTGTTCTAACTTGAGTGTGCCTATCCACAACTTTACATGGGCAATCCAAAAATTGAGAACTAGAGAGATTCGTCAATTAATTTAGCTACTGAACTCCTTTCAATCATATCTATCCGTCTGCATAATCAAAGTCTATCTGTTCTGTAATATGAATTGGACTTAAAGCAGGGTGATACACAATATAAATAGAGTGACCACTACGAATTGAGTGATTCAGTTGAGCGACTGTTGATTTTGTTTAGTGCTTCTAGTTGATTCTTAATAGTTTTTTGCCTTGCCTTTCGTCTCATTAGAATTGAAGTTTGCGGCCAATTGTGCCATACCTCTGTGCCATTTATGAATAGTAGCTAAAAGTCTGTCCAGTGCCAGAGTCCTGACCAAGCTCACTATTCTGCACGTTGCTTTTGAGGTGTCGGGAGCGATCGAAACTCAAACTGTTATTATTTCGAATGCGCAAAACATCGAATCGCTGAATAGTTGCCAAACAGTAATCATGTTTGCACGTTTCGCATTGAGATACTAAGAAAACATTGCCCTAGTTCGGCGTCAGAAACAAACTTGCTTTGCATAGTAATTACTTAAATCTCGACAGACAATTTTTTTAGATTAACAAGGAGTTTATTAATTAAAGTCCACAGTGGGACAAATGCCATGGCAAACTAAATTGCCTTAGTGAGGGGCAGCCGGAGCTGTGGAGCCTGAAACGAGCTTGCCCAGGGAATTTTTGGCCTTGGTTGCCAGATTGAGCATCGACTCATGCAGCTTGTCGTAGTGTGGCTTAGCCCGGGCGAGTCCTTCCATGCCAACCTCTTGAGCAACACTGGCCACGCGGTAAGCGAGCTCCTTTACGTCGGTGGTGCCCATGGCTCGGAACGAGTGATACAAAGCAATGCGGACGCCTTCCCAAAGGATAAAGCAGCTGACCACGTACAGGACCATGAGCGTTTTGGACAGGGCGTTGTACTGGTCCCAGTAGGTGAAGCACAGCATGTGCACGATGTGCAGCCATTGCAGCGGGCCAAGAAGCAGGTACAGCACCAGCTGGTTCCAGTAACGGTCCAAGAGGAAGTAGGCAGTAGTGCCACCAGTCAACTGACCCAACAGGTAGTGCTTCAGTTGTTCGTCGAAGGAGAACATTGCCACAGGAAAGACTGGGGGGAGAGAAGACTTCGAATAGACTTGACAGATGAACTGGACTCGAGCACAGGCAAGTAGCACAATCGACTTAGGTCACAATAAATCTATTCACAAAATATAACCAAAAACTGGCCTGATGTCGACAATTAAATATTACTTGGAAAGCATTGTGCACGGTTCGAATAGAATGTTTCAATTTTAACAGTTATGTATTTTGATTACGTACACAAAAGTGGTAATTGCCATTAATGATCAATGCTGGATAATATTTTTGCATTTTGGCATCAAAATCAGGTTTGATATATTCGTTAGAAATTGAAGAATGGCAGTTGCTCCTTTATTACTTTATATTCTAAAGTTTAGAAAGCATTCCAATGTTTCTACTAATAATATCGCCGAGTGGTGATGCAAGTTGGCACAGCCAATTTGGTTGTCACATTATGTATTGAACGCGGCATTTAACCAAACAGGCTAAGCACAATTTGTTTGGTCAAATAATTACAAAATCACAGTTGCAACTTATGAGTGGACTTTATTTAAAAATGGCCAATCATACATTAGTTTGCATAGCTTGTTTTGGTGTGATGTGAGCCAAATTAAAGAAGTATCGGTTGGTCATTTCTTATAAACTGAGGCTCTGGTTGGCACCAGACTCAGTTTCTGAAGAGGAAAATTGCGTCGTCGCGACATGAATTTGTCTTTTGCCTTCTTCTCCTTCGCAGCTGCCTTGTCCTGGTCCAGGCCGGTCAACTTCTTGATAAATTCCTTCTGTTGCTGGGTGAAAGTGACTTGGCGAACGCGGACATACTCGCCATTCTCACGGTAAACAATGTTCTTGATCAGTATCTCAATTCGGTCAAGGTCGTCCTTATTGACGCGAGTGACGTGGTCAGCTCGAACCTGTTCCAACAGTGATACAATCATGTCTATCTGTTCTTGGTTCTTTCCTACCGTGTCTGGCAGTTCGATGGACTCATCGGTTGACTGGATTACCACTGGCTTTGGTTTGGACGCTTTTTGGGACTTTTTCGAATTGGACATTGGCTTAACGGACTTCTTCGACTTTTGATCCTTTTGCTCCTTCTTGGGCTTCTTTGACTTGTTGTCTCCTTTCTTGACATCGATTGTAGTTGCCTTCTTCGAGCTAATGCTGGTCGAGCTTTTGGATTTGTCCATCAAAGTCTTCGATTTTGATTTAGACTTGCACTTAGACTTAGACTTTGACAAGGACACGGACTTGTCCTTCTTTTCTTTCTTCTTATTCTTCTTGTCTTTGCCTGTTTTCTTTCCGTCGCTCATTTTCAAGAATTGTCACTGTTGTCGAGTTAACTAATTAGAGGGAAGTATGTATGAGAAAATAAAATAGCACAAGAAAAGAGATAGACAATCAGTTCGAATTGATTGTGCGAGTGCACTAAATAATGACTTACATTTGGAATGTGTATAAATCAACAATAATGTCAAATTAAATTAATAAATTCAAATAAGTCTAATATTTGTGTGCACTTCATCAATCAATCCTGGTTGCAAATTTCCATCAACAAATCAATTTAGAACTTTAAGAATTTGGCAACGTTAAATTAACCATTTATTTTATTTTCATTTCTGACAAAGTATGATACTCTGTACATTTGTAATTAGTTAAACAGTGGCGATACTGAAATAATAGTTGCATAAACTCAACTTAACATTCAAATAAGCAAAATTCAGTAAGAATAGACATTTGTTTCACTCTTTAGCCAAAATCTCTTGAATGACATCGTCAACATCCCTAATCTTGTTTGAATGATCAGTGAAGCAAAGTGTCTTCAATCGGGAACATTCTTTCAGAGGTTGCATTAGTTGGTGTGCACATTGCTTGAGTCTTGCTTGGTCTAAACACGAACCATACTTACAAGTGGAGCATTTACTTTCAGAGTGGCGAATAGAAATTATCTCCAAATTGGGGAATACCCAGGGAATGTTCAGTCCCGATAAATAAGTGTGAGACTTCATCCCAGACAGAGTTCAAATATTTTTACAGATGACACTGGACCAATGGTGCCATTTCGAAAGTTGTTTTCTTCTGAAATACTAAGAATTGGTATCATACCGTCGCACAAACACAATTTGAAATGAACCAATTGCTTCAGTGATGACAGACAAGTAACCATTTCGGGGTAGGTTATGGTGCGGTCGAAATTAAGATACAAAACAGTCTGAGAAGGAAATACAGAGCAAAAGGCGGCTAGCTTTTTGTTAGAATATTTCAAAGGTGCCACCAAAATATGAGTGAATCGAGATCGCAGTTTGTAATCCAATTTTCGGAAATAATCAAGGTGTTCAATGTATACACCACTACTGGCACGAAAATTGATTCCAATTTGAGTCAGGTGGCTGTTTTGTTCACCGTACAATTGAAGACTATCAAAAAGAAATTCAGGTTCGTCAAACGAAGAAAAATAAAAGTGCTTCAATTGAGACAAAATTGGAAGAGAAATTTCCGCCTGTTTCGCTGGATCTTGCATATAGTCACCTTTTACAACGAATTCAAGTTTTTTGAGTGAAGACAACGAGTTGAGAAAGCCCAAGAGATGCACACGACTGACTATCGTAAAATTGATCAATATCATAACGTTTCCAAATAAGCAAGCCCAGTCGAAGTGCTACCAATTTGGGCGACCACTGGTGAAGAAGAAAAATCATATGACCAGTAGTATATGGAATTCTAGTGCCAGTGGAAATGGAGACACAAGACAAGTTTGGCAATATTTTCACCAGCCATTCGCACAATTTGACACTCAAATAAGAATATTTCAATTGATGTTCTTTGTCCTGGTAAAAAGAAGAGGCAACTGTTGAAGGCAAATTTGAACGAACTTCATTATCGAAACAAATCTCCGAATCGGTACCAACAAGCAAAACCAGTGAACGACGTTGGAGACAGGCCACTAAACGGAGAGAATTCCACCGACGGCAAACCAGTGCCATATTTAGACCAACAAGGTCCGCCAAAGGGACACGATTAAATATATAAACTGTACAGTCGTCAGGTAACATGTTGAAATCCATTTTTGCGGTAAAAAATAAAGTTTGAGAAACAAATTGAATTTTATTGTTAATATGAGTAACTTGTACAAATGGTGTGTTGCATGAATTAGTTTTGTGTGTTATCTTGTTGTGCTTCTGCGGGAGTCTCCTCCAGCATGGCCATCCAGTTTGACACCTCTTCCTCGAGCCAGTCGCCTCTACTTCCTGCCCGACAGTCTACCAGAATGGATTCGCATGTTCGTTTAAGTACAACCGACTGGATATAGGCCTGCAGCTTTGCGTCCACGTCTAATTGCTTCATGTAGCGCTTGAAGTGACGAGTTACGAGGCCGTCCCAGGTCATGACCACCGGAATCGTAGTTACAGTTGTTCCAGGATGGATGCACTTGAGCTCGTTCGCTAGCAGTTCATACTTGCGCGATTTGGTTAACTCAGTGGATGGTAAAATGTCCTTGTTCGTGATGCCCACTTCGATCAGCATGATCTCCTTGGTCCTCAAGTCGTGAATCAGAAGGTCAGGCTTGTTGTGCTCGATTCGTAAATCTGTCAAAATCGGCACGTCGGACTTGATCTTGACCCGCTCTTGAATTGAAATTGAATAAACGAAGAAAGAAAATAACGATCGTTCGAATACGGCGAAGCTGTCGTGTCACGTCGATACAAAGCAATGAACTGCTGCCTATACTGAATACTGGTCATAAATGTCGTGTTCGTTACATTTATTGAATATTTTGATCATTTGCAGCTAGCTGATTGGTCTCAATAAATCGCTGTACAATTTGAGGTATGTTGGGGTCTGTGATCACGAGATTGTGTCCATAGTTGAGTTCGGGAGCAAAGTCGACAAAGATGGCTCGATTGCGCACTTCGTTTGGTTGCATTTGCAGGGCAGATTCGTACAACTGGCGACCGAGCTCAAACGGAATGATGTGGTCGTCGCGTGAGTGCATCATCAACAGGGCACACTTCACCAGTGGCATCAGTTGGGTGGAGTTGAAATTGAACTCGGGATTGGTCACAATCGGGCGCACAAAGAAATAGTCCGCAAATGGAAAGATGAGGTACGGGGTGCGAGAGATTAGTGCCGAGAGGACTTGGCCAATGTCGGGAAACGAAGTCTCCAGCACTGTGCCTAGAGGATTGGTGGCCATATCGGGTAAGGTGCTGAGGAAACGAACTGCAACTGCAGTGCCCAGTGAATGTCCCCACAGAAGAATCCGTTTGGGTGAGACTCCATTGGCCAGCAACCATTTGTAGACCACCCAGGTGTCGTTGATCAAAGCTGATGCGCTTGGTGGAGCGAGGGTAGAGTCGCCAAATCCGCGATAGTCAAAAGTAACCACATGGAAGTGTAACGAGTTGCTGTACACTTTGTAGCGAAAAATTCGGTTACTTGTGCCCCTTGAGCCCTTAATTCCATGAGTGAACAAAACTACGAGTCGCTCATCGGAGACAAGCCAGTGTTCACTTGAGCGGTTGTTGATTTTCATTTTGTTCAGGGTGCAGTTTTGTTCATCTGGAGGAATATACCACACGCCCAGCTTAATGTCATCATCCGATTGGAGAAAGACCTGTTTTGTGCACTGGTTGAGGCCAACATTAAGTGGGTTCGGTAAAGTGTCCTTCACTTGGTTCATGAACAACAGATAACGCTGAAGCACAGTTGATAGTCGAAAAAGAATAGGAATTGCTATAAAGAGGAAAATCACCAGAAGCAGCAGGCAAAACAGCGACACTATAACCACACGAATCCATTTGGGCAATGATTGCAATGGTCTCATTGGCTTTCTCTTCTTCTTCCTTTTCCCTAATTTGATCTTTTTGGTAATGTACTGCGAATGATAATGTCACTATAATAGCAGATTTGAAATATGACACTTACCGGAGAGACCGATGGCTCCATTGCCAACAAATAAACGAACAGTTCGAAAATTTCAAAGTACAGACACATTATATTATTTAAAAATATTTGTTTTATTGAAATAATCGAATATGACAAAATGAAACAGAGGACACATCATTGAAAATTTAATAAAATAAAGTAAGATTCATAAAACTAGTATTCAAATCAAATTAAATTAAAATATAATTGCTCAGTAAATATAATAAGTCAATAACATTATGTTTCCGCGGATATGCTCAACAAAATCCTTAACAACTGTCGTAATATTCGGGTTGTAGATCAATCTTTCGTGTCCATATTTGTATTTAGCTTTAAATTCAATAAATACGAGGTTTTTGAAAATTTTCTCAGCAGTTTGGTAAAGCTTGAGACCAAGTCTGAATGGAACGACCGTGTCATCTCGAGGATGTAAAATCATCATAGGACAATTGATTTGAGGTAAAAGTGCTGTAGAATTAAAATTGAATTCGGGATTGTCCATAATTGGACGGACAAAGAAAAATTCAGTAAAAAATTCAGGGAAGATGATATAAGGCGTCCATTTGACCCAAACTCTAATCACATCGGCTACGTCAGTAAAAGGAGTTTCGAGGACTGCGCCGAGAGGACTTGCGCTCGTATTAGGCAAAGTGCTCAGCATCCTAATTTGTACGGCACTGCCTAGTGAATGTCCCCACACGATGATTCGGCTGGCTGGCACTTTTTTAAGCAACCAGTTGTAAACCGCAAGAGTATCGTCCGACACTCCCTGGGCACTAGGTTGCACCAGTGTCGAGTCACCAAATCCACGATAGTCAAAGGCAATTACATGGAATTTCAACAAATTGCTCCAAACCTGGTATCGTTTTATTCGGTGAAGAGAACCACGCTGACCAGAAATTCCATGAGCATAAATCACCACCAGTTTCTTGTCGGATGTAAACCATTGTTCACTGCCATTGTTAATGGATAGTTTTTGTTCTTCATTGCAAATTTTCTCATTTGGCGGAATATACCAAGCACCCAACTTGATATCATCCGAGTTAATTACAAATTGCTTGGTGCAATTCAGGCCGACATCCCTTGGCAGTGGTACTTCACTTTTGTATCGATGTTTGAACATTAGGTTACGTTGCCATGTGGTGGATTGGCGAAACACAATAGCCACGATGAGAAGAAACAGAAAAAATAATGCCACAATAACGACGACAGAAACAAGAGCCCATTTTATAACTTTATAACGAGAATCGGAATCGCTTTGGTTTGAGCGATCGCTTTCACAATAGGTGGTGTCATTGCTCTAGACGAAAGAGAAGTCAACAGTTTTCTTTAAAAAAAAGTAAGATAAAATTAAGCCACTTACCTCCAAACTTGATTCAGCCATTTTTTAGGTAAACTGTTTTGGCAAACAGCACTGCTAGAAGAATGCACTTGCGTAACAAGTCTGGTCTGCTGGACGATTGGCGTAAAGTGCTGACAAGTGTCTGCAGAGTTAGTGCAGACGGCAAGTACAACAAATGGACAAAGATGTGAGCATTGGGGCGGAGTCAATTGCTGTGCTGCACTTTCCATGGAATTGGTCTCATATGACGAGTGCGAACTGGCACAGCTATTCGTTGGATTTAATCAAATTTCATTCATTCATTGCCTTTCACTGTGCACAACGAGTTAATGAACATTTCACTAAACAAGCACTGTTGACAATTTTGTTTCGCTCAACCTTTGGTAATTGAAGTGTCAAATAACTATAGAAACGATGTCATTAGTTGATTGGTCAATTTTCGTAACATATGAAGCAACAGACATGTTCAATGTTAAGGTTAATTAATAATTTTAATTAATGGAATCGTCACAAAGGCAACATAAAAAATCAATAATAAATGCAAATCATATCAAATAATCGTACAGTGGAATTAACAGATAAATAACAATAACAAGATAATCAAGCAATAATTCTAAATATAGGAGAGAATATAAGTGAAATGCAAAAAATCACATTAAAGAAAATACATTTTGTGTAGAGGGTGATACAATATAACCGAATGAAATTGAAGCAATAATTAAGTAAATGTATGAATGTACTCTAAAGCACAGTTAAAACAAAATTGATAATAAAATCAGAAAAAATAACAAATGAAGCTCTTGATGTGTAGATTTGCAATTAAGTTATTAAGTTAGGTTGAGATGCGCGTTGATTGGATGAGGGATAAAACAAAACATACCTTTAGAGGTGTAGCTTGGCTTAGGTGCCTTAAGGCATTCTAGTCCGCTATTCAATATAATGCACCTCGTCGGGTTTCTTACGCAGCTCAGTAAAAATGATTCCACTCTTCTTGATCAGCAATTCTTTGATAGATTTAAGCGTCACTTCAATGGACACACACGAACCGTACACAATGAAATACTGCCGAATATCAAATTTGGGTGTCTCGATGTGCACATTGTGAGTGGTCTGAAGATCTCGAACGATACGACCATTGCGACCAATCACTAGACCAACGTAACGAGTAGGAATGAATAGTTTAAAGGCGGTTGCACCTATAAAAGAAGAAAGGTAAAAGCTACAACTTAGCAAAATAGTTCATTAAAGCAACTTACTTTGCCCACTCATTACAATGGTCAATTTGTCCTGTTTCATCTTTTCGATTTGCATAAAGTGAGTAGCAGCAGACTGAATCTCCTGCTTGACGCTGTAAACATCGGCGCGTTTACCACGAATCACAAAGACTGGCTCTTGATCCATGTTAGGAGTACGGATGCGAATTCCATACTTAGACACCAAATGCTTAATCTTTGCTCCTTTCTTGCCAACAATCTGTGCCACCATGGAAGCATTCTCCACCGCGACTGTATCACAAAAGTAGTCTTTTGGGTCAAAGTTTGGGTAGTAATTCACACCAGGAGCTCGCAATTTTGACAGTTCGAGAGGTGGCCAAGTCAAAGGGGCATTAAAAGCAGACTGAATAAAGTCGGCAGCTTCTTCGTTCGGTGGTGACAAGGTGCCCGAACTTGGGGAAAAAGTAGAACGCCAACTATCCTGACTACCACCGTCTTGATTGTACTCACAACATTGCTTAAGCTCGGAAAAAGTTTTGAAGTAATCTTCGGGTTGAGGCCATCCGTCTAGGCTGTCCTCGCCAGATGAGAGAATCGGGGAAGAGCCAGAAGATGAAGATGAAGAAGATGAAGGCCCAGACAAGGACATAAAAGACGAGGACATAAAAGACGAAGACATGAAAGACGAAGACAAAGACATGTTGCTGTCGGATGAGCAGATGAGATGACAAATTGAAGAAAGAAGCAAACTGAGAATGAGGACTTCCATGAACAGACGACGCGTTAAATACAACAGTCGACAACGACCCCTGTCTGGTTGCCCTGACCGCCAATGCAACTTGACTCGAGTGCACCGCAAACATGTCATGGCACTCACACACTCTGTGGACAGTGCTTACTGTAAGCCGTACAGTTTGAAAACGCAGTTCTGGCTCTTACCAGAAAGGACTTCGACATCTGAACCTTTCATGTATTAATCAATGGCAATTAACTAATGACTTGGCAACGAACATAAAGTTCAACAGCAATTTTCACTTATGAATTGACACAAACGCGCCGACACTAATAGTGTCACACTATTTGAAATTCAAATAGTTTTGAATACTGAATTCATCGATACTATCGATTAAAAATTTTGTTTACGTTCGACAAGAAGGTTAAGCAGTGGGGGCATATTATGGCAAAACATTGGTCGCATTGCCCTCTTTCGAAATTGCCACTATCAACCACTGGTAATAACGTACTTTGTGTTTAGCTCAACTGTGGGTAGAACAGTAATCAAAACATTTTCTGAATACTTGATGTTTAGTGGGCGAGTTTAATATTAACAGCTGACAGTTGCCTGTGTGTGTTTTGGTTTTTCAATTTGACAGATTTGTGTTTCAATTTGGAATATTCATCTCAGGATTCTCGTATGAACTAAGAAAACAATCATATTGCTGTACTGATTGTCATCATCATGGCATCACTGTTTGAGCAGTACGAAAAGTTTGCCTCATCCTCTGGCACGAATCCGATTCCTGTGGAGGAGGTACAGGCCAGTAAGAATGAGGTACCTTGTTGTCAACGTTTAATTTATTTGGGTTTAATTGATTTTCTGTGATTTTAGGGGATCATAAATCTACGATCAAATGAGGACGAAGCGATATTTGCTAAAAACAAAATTGATTTCAAGTAAGTTCGCGTATTTATTTGTATTTAGCTGTTAGTTTTAAGTTCTGGATTTCAAAATATATTGGCGTATTTGGGCTTTATTTTATTTTTGGTTTAAATTGTTGGAATTTCATTTTTCTTCAGACCTCCACATCCCATTACCCACATGGTGGTGTCGAATAATCAGCTTTTGATGGCAATGAACAATCGTACTTTGCTCAAGATTGATTTATCAAATCCAAAAAATCAAATCGGTATTTTTAGTTTGTTTTTATTAGCTAATTTAATTAAATTTAAATAATTAAAATAGAAATCGACCTTAATCTCTACCTAAGTGACAAATCAAAACCCACCGTCATAAGTGACATATTTATCGATCCGACCGGACGTCACTGTATTATAAGTTTATGTTTAAAGGCTGATGGCGGTAAAAATTCTTTGGGATCTTCAAATCAGCAGGATTTAGGTGCTCGAGTGCCACATGAAAATTTTTATTATAACAAAAAAGTTCATCAACTTACTAAACTGAAAGGTTTTATAATTACGGCTGTTGGTTGGAATAACGCAATTACATCCTCTGCCACACAAGACCAATCAACAGGTAATATTTTGATTGGTACTTCGGATGGACGAATATTTGAGACACAACTTCAGCCTGATGATCGATTTTTGGGTTCAAAGGAGTTGTTTTTGAAACAAGTTTGTGAATTACCCGACAATGGAATGAATGCGACAAATATACCTGGAACAGCAAGTCCCGTTCCTCAGTCAGACCACCAAAAAGAGCCAATCTGTGCCATCAACTGTTTCCGTCTGCGCTCTCGAGCTACCTCACCTTCTTCTGTTTATTGCATCTTGGTTGCCACAAGCAATTTTTTATATAATTTTATTGGTGACATTGGTGCTTCGTCGGGATTGTTATCAGATTCTGCGTTTCTCTATCAAATTATTCAAAATCCTAACAATCGAATGCACAAAGAGATGCCTGGATATTTGCCAGCAAGTAAACTTGATTTATTTTATCCTCCTCCAGTTGGGTCTGGCTCGTTGGTAATGCCTAAATCATTTGGCTGGTTGACAAGTGAGTTTGTGCAAATAATCTGGTTTTGAATAATAATTATTTCCACTTTACATCAGAACCAGGAATTTTCTTTAATGACATTCCAGCTGATCTAAACTCTTCGAACTCAGTTCGTTTATTTGATGAAGCCTTAATGCTTATGCTGAATGACCTAACCTCACCAACCTCAAGTTCCACTGCAAACCTCAACGAAACACCGCTCTCGTTGGTGCTCACCAAATTCCACATTCTTCTTTTGTATCCATCAATGTTAAGAGTTATTTGTGTTCTCAATCAACAAGTAATCATGGAGGATAAGTTCACTGAAACATATGGTCGAGTGTTAGGCATTTGTCAGGACGCGATACGTGGCACTGTTTGGGTCTACACTGAGTATGCAGTGTATCGGTACAAGATTACTCAGGAGGATCGAAACATTTGGGAGATCTATCTCAAAAAGAAGGATTTTAACCAGGCTAGACTTTACGCAGGCGATGATATGATCAAACAGGACCGAACCATTTGCGAGGAAGCGCTGTACTACTTCTCTCTGGGCGACTACAAAACTAGTGCCAATTTGTTTGCCACTTCTCGATCGAAATCATTCGAAGAGATTGCACTTAAGTTCATTGAACTCAAAGACAAAGACCAAGAAGCACTGAAAGAGTATTTGCATTGCAAGTTGAAAACACTTTCCCCTGTGAAAGATCGTACGCAGATCATTATTTTGCTGCTTTGGTTGTTTGAGATCAAATTGAATCAACTCGGATCGCTCAAGAATCGGATGGAGGATTGTGATTTGAGTAAC
The DNA here is from genome assembly GCA_023373905.1 of Rhizoglyphus robini. Classification (NCBI taxonomy): domain Eukaryota; kingdom Metazoa; phylum Arthropoda; class Arachnida; order Sarcoptiformes; family Acaridae; genus Rhizoglyphus; species Rhizoglyphus robini. The sequence goes on along the minus strand of JAKIJQ010000001.1, from coordinate 788,521 downwards.
CAAGATGTGCTCAATCTAAAAGTGGAGTATAACCGAATTGAAGCAAACCTGAAGCAACTCATTTCCAATTCTAACTTTAAGGTTTGTTCAAGTGGCACATTAGTTATCTTTCTAGCATTTGTTTCTCTACAGGCTTGTCTCAAGAAAAATCGTCAAATTATCTACAACTTAATTCTGAACCACAACAATCAAACCATCTTGATCTATTTTGCGGAACACATTGACGACTTTGAACGGCTTCTCGACCATTATCTCCAACTTGGTGAATATGATCAAGCCCTCTCGATACTTCGCAAAGAAGAGTGTCTCGCTTTATACTTTCGCTATTCGCCAATCATTGTACAAGAACGACCTGCCCAGCTGGTAGCACAACTTTTGCCACTTGCCCAACAGATTGACTTTGCCAAATTGATTCCCGCATTGGTGCATTTTGATAACAGTTCTAATCTGGAGGAAGATGGTCGTGCCAAACGCGAAGCTCAATGTCGAGAGATTCTTCGTTTTTTGGAGTTTTGTGTTTTCAACCTGCAAACTGATAACTCACTGGTACATAACTACTTGATTGCCCTGTATGCACAATATCAACCTGAAAAGCTATTGACTTATCTTCAGTTAAAGGGGACTGATGCATTAGATGGCACAATGCAAGCATCGGTTCCTTACGACATTCGGTATGCAGCTCGACTTTGTACTCAATTGGGACTTGGGCAAGCCACGGTCTTTCTATTGGCTACAATGGGATCTATTGAGGAAGCGGTGGAACAAGCACTGGCGGACAATGATGTTGACCTGGCCAAAGCAACAGCGGAAAAGATTTCCACTGTGCAAAAGCCTGAACTTGCAAAAAGGCTTTGGCTAAAAATTGCCAAGTATGTCATTATCAAATCTTCGAATGCAAGTGCCGAAGATCCCAAAGGATCGTTTAATATGAAAATGGCTACAAACATATTGAATGAATGTCCTCTGCTCAAGATTGAAGACATCCTTCCGTACTTTCCGGAATTTTCCACAATCGATCACTTTAAGGATGCAATCTGCGGTTCGCTTGAGGAGTACAATCGAAACATTGAAACACTGCGAGACGACATGAAGATTGCCACTGAAAGTGCTCAGGAAATAAGAGAGGAAATTCGTAAGTTGAGAAATCGATTTACGGTAATTTCTGCTTCGGACAAGTGTTCCATCTGTGACTACTTTGTCCTCACCAAGCCTTTTTACTCGTTTCATTGTGGTCATTTGTTCCACTCCGATTGTTTACTTGACGAAATACGACCACACTTAGCACTGGCTGACAAGAAACGACTGGACGAGTTGGAGAAGTCACTTATGAAATCGATCTCACAAGTAGTTGGCTCGAACAACAGTTCGGCAAACATAAGCTCCAGTGTGGCCAGTAATTCCACCATTGAACAGCAAAATATTGCCGAGGCCAATCGAAGGGAGGACATTTATGCCCAAATAGATGACATTGTGGCAAGTGAGTGTCTTTACTGTGGCAACTACATGATCTCCACCATTGACAAACCATTTATCGATCCGGAGGAGACCAATGCACTCAAAGGTTGGGACTAGTACTAGACTGTTTGTTTTTTTATTATCGTGTTATTCATTGTAAATTCTATATATTCTTTTATTTCATTAAATTTTTCAAATTATTCTGACTTAAATTTGTTACTGGCTTATTTACATTTTATCTACCATATAGTTGCATCATGCAGTATATATTATATATCATTCATTCTGGTGGATTAATCCAATGCAACTGCAAGCTGCAATTTGAAACACAAAAAACGAATTCCACAATGTGAAGTAGAAGATTGAAACCTATCGTCTTTTGACAAATGTTAAATGCCTTTTATTCCTAAGAGTCTCAATTGGAAAAATTGGATGTGGCACTACAAAAGCTCTTAAGCCGTTAACAGCTAACCATCGTGTTTTATTCGAATCAGCTGTTTTTATTCACGTTTACTTTTCAAGTTGAACTGTGCAATCAACTGGTGCTGTTTGACTTCCATTTTATGCGACTAAATCGTGAATTTGTCCGTTTATCACTAACGATAATTTTGAAAAGATGAATATTTTATTCAACCGCATGTCAACTATTCGACTGGTCCTGAACAGATCGAACTAAACATAAACTAAACGAAGAAATTTTGTCTTTTCAGTAAACAATTGCTCTACTGGTAACAGTACTTGAATTGTTCATTTCTCTCCTATCGGTGTCAATCTGTTTCATTGCCAATGAGCGAGTGCAAGGATAACTCTGACTGTAGTTCCAGTATGGTGAATCTCATCTCCGAACGAAGCGACATCGACGACCATTGGTTCCTAGTACTGAATCTGTGTGATCAGCGCAATCCAACGGACTTTGGCATTGAGTTCCCCAGTTGTTCTTTTGATAAATTTGAATATCTCGACTCTGGCACCTATAGTCATGTAATCAAGGCAATCGACCGCGAACATAATCTTCCTATCGTATTTAAGGTGAGTCGCAATCGTTGTGACCAGTGATCACTTATTCGGTTCTGAATTCTTTTTTTAGGTCATTAAAGTTATGCAACGCGTTACTGCCGAGAGATTTTGCAAGCTACCCTTCAAAGGTTTCGAACTGTATTCAGATGTCTTTCAGGAGATTGTCATTACTAAATTGCTATCAAATCTGCATAATTCAGTTCACGACAACTCTGGCTGCGAGTATCTAGCACATACATTTCCCAAGATTTATCGGACTCGAGTGGTGCGTGGCGAAATTCCCGACTATTTTAATGTTAAAAAGTGCGAAGAAGCTACGCGGAAAATCAAACCAGTGAAACAATTCGATCTCCTTGTGCCCAATGAACATTTGGTCATCTTGATGAAGTTTGGTGGCGATTCGCTTTGGCATCGAATTCAAGCCAGGCACAAAGTGGGCATTAGCCCTGATCAATTGCTTTCTGTATGCTATCAAGTGATGCTAGCTTTATCGGTGTCGGAGATGGTCTACCAGTTCGAGCATCGAGACCTGCACATGTGCAACATTCTGGTCAAGTCTACCAAGCAAGAGGACATCATCTTCAAAGTGCCCTCTTCAACGTACCGTGTCAAGTCGTTTGGCATCAAAGCCTGCATCATCGACGCGACCTTCTCTCGAGTGTCAGTTGGTAACAGCATTTATTTTACTGATCTGAGCACTCGATTGAAACGTATTGGTGAAAAACGAAAACCTAACGGACAGGAAGCAGTCTATCAGAAGATGCTTCGCATGGTTGGCGACCGATGGCACGAATGGTTCCCGCAGACGAACATCTTTTGGCTAAAGCATCTCTTTGACGAAATTCTTGACAGTGATGCTTTTGTTCTGAAAGCGGACCATCAGCAGACTAAAACACTGTGGAAATTGATTAACAATGTTTTGGACTTTAAAACTGTGTCTGAATTTATCTGCGTTTTGCGCGAAACTGACTATCAAGTACAATGCTTCACAGATGCTGCCTCAGTGTTGACTAATTCAAAACATGTGCAGTGCTAATCAATTGTCCAACAAGGTTAAATTATCAGATTGATATTTAATTTGATGTTTGGTAAATCGAGTTCAACTGTTTACAGCTGAAACATTGATGTAGATTGTCCTTATTTATATTGCGCACAAAACAGCTGAGCAGCTTATACTTTAAGCAGCAGCGGTGCAAGCAGGTCGACTTTATGTTTGGTATCAGCGCTTTTCACTTTTAATTTTTTATCACATTTTAAATGTAAGTCACCTGCGCCCATCATGCATGAAATTAACTAATCGTCTTTTCTATTCAGGTACGAATCTCTAACCATGAGCGAATTTCAAACATTTGGTTCAAATCAACCCTCGATTAGCAGTGCAAATGTGTTATTTTTGGGAAATCAGTTTAATATATTGATTCTTTTGGCGAGTTGGCAAATGTTCGCCTTCCCTGAGTTAGTGATGGCAACAAGAGCTCATATGAATCTGCCGAGAAACTATTACGAAGTGTTGGATGTGCCACGCTCGGCTGATCAGAAACAAATAAAGAAAGCCTTCCACAAGCTAGCCTTAAAGTATCACCCCGACAAGAATAAAGAACCCGGCGCCGAGGAACGCTTTCGAGAGATTACCCAATCGTACGACACCTTGTCGAACAAGGCCAAACGTAAACAGTATGATCAGTTTGGTGGCGAACATGGTCAACCTCAAAAGCAACAGACTTTCCAACAAGGCAATGTCAAGGACTTATTTGACTCATTTAACTTTGATGATATGTTCAACAAGTTTCACGAAAAATACGACAAAAGTCACCACCAAAGCAATCACCATTTCTCGTTTGGTTTTAGCAACTTTTTCGACAACGCTAACTTACGACAACAAAAAGCGGCTTCTGATGAACAAAACGAACTTTTTGGGAAATTTCCATTTCTCATGATCAAGAATATGTTTAATATTGCTGCTGATTTTGTCAATGGTCGACGTGAACAGGGGAAGAAGAACTGTCGTCGAGTGACCAAACAAATACAAGACACTATCATTTCGCATATTGTTTGTGACTAACCAAAAAGTTACATTGTTGAATTGTCAAATCAATGCATTCGTTTGGTGACATTGTGAAGTTGATTGATCAAATATTCGAAATAGTACTCTTTTCATATAGTGTATAGAATTCGTTGAAGCTTTTAAAAACAATTGTAATTTTCACTGTTGATTTGATTATTTAAAATATATTAAATTATTGTTAAATATGTAACAATTTATTCAATAATTTAGTAGTAATTAGAGGTAAGTAGATTTAGTGACTAGTATTATGATATAATATCATGCGCAAAATGCTTTTGGTTTGTATTTTTTCAAGTGTCCAATTGATCACTGGATCTTGAACTCTCAAAGCGGTCATTCTTATTACAAATTTTGTTATGACAAATGGCTTCAACCGACAATTACTCAAAAATTGCATAGAACAATAGCATTTATTTGAAGATTTCAATAATCTAAATCTAAAGTATTCAACCGAAAGTAATATTTTGCTAGAAATGTTAAGATCTAAAGAATTTCAAATTAATTAATTAACATTACATTAACTTGTCATTGGTTATCACCTAAATAGCAATAGGTTGAGCTTGAAATAATTAATATAGACAAAAATCAAAGTGTCAGAAGTGGGATTCGAACCCACGCCTCCCGAAAGAGACTGCGACCTGAACGCAGCGCCTTAGACCGCTCGGCCATCCTGACTGAATTAGTAGGGAAGCCTCTCAAGAGTGCCTATCACACAGTTAGCCTTAATTAGGTAATTAGTTAATTGGTTCATTAAAAATTGTGCAAAAATCGTATGTCAATAGGCAATAACTCAAACGAAAACAGTGGTGCAGTGAGAGATTGAGAGATGATAATCTGCATATGAAGAGTAGATTGACTCAATTTGTCAACAGACAGCACCTGTTGACCTCTAGTGATTTTTCCAATTCAAATAAATGATGAAGCTCGTATGAGTATGGTGGACCATTGGTGGAACATCGTTTGTCTGTGTTTTACATACGGGTTTGGGACATTTTAAACGAATCTGTTTGCCTGAATGTGAAGAAGCTAAACAAGTTCATTAAATTAAATTAAATTACTATTTAAAATTTAGTCACTAAATGGCGCCAGGCACGTTTTCCCTTGGATGTCACTCACTTTTGAATGCGCTCCGAGACACCTACCTCAATGTGTAGGCGAAGTTGTGTTTGGCCGTTCATATACTATTTGCTTTGTATGTGAGCGGGAAAATGAGTGTGCGAGCGTGCTGCGTTCACGAGTGCAGTCACTGCAGTGCGTTTGCGGCTGTGTGTGCATGTGACTCAGTATTGTGAGTGTGCTCGCAGTATTACATGTGCATTGTTCATTTTGTTTCTTGAGTGAGGTTCTGATTTGTCAATAACGAATCGTTATCGTCATCTTCGTCATTTGTCCTATTTCGATTTTTCTTTTTTCATCTCGTTACAATGGACCTTCCTAATTTCACCGCTCAGTTTCAACAGTTAATCGAGGACCTCAAACAGGAAGTGACCAAAAATGTCACTGACTTGGTCCATCGTGAGATCGACCAAAAGTCCAGTGACCTGTTCGCTATGTTCTTGAAGCAACTGTGCGAAGCGGTCACAAACGCCAATGACCAGTCCGATGGGAACACGGTGGCCAATAGCTCAGAAGCCAATAACACCGATGAAAATAACACCGATGAAAATAACACCGATGAAAATAACACCGATGCAAATAACACCAATGTCAATAGCGCTGAACCGAGTTTACCTTTGGCCCAACCAATTGATGACCCCGAAAAGCCAGATACACAGCATAATGATAATCCCCAAGATAGCTCTCTCAGCAAACCAGCGTTGTCCTTTGATCCGAGTAAACGTGAAGTTATTCATTGGACATTTGACGACGAACCCTCTGATAGTGAAGACTTCTTTGAAGAATCTGACTTTAATGACTTGCCGCAGGATACAGAAACTTCAGTAAGTGAAAAATTTACAGATCAAGAGGATGAGGATAATAATGAAGTTAGTGATAATGATAATGATAAAGATTATAAAATTGAGGACGAAGAGGAGGATGAGGATGAGGATAATGAAGTTAGTGATAATGATAATGATAAAGATTATAAAATTGAGGACGAAGAGGAGGATGAAGAGGAGGATGAGGTTAATGGGGAGGAGGAGGACAAGGACGAAGAAGAATTGAAAATACCTGTGCCACCAAAGAAACCACGCTACATGCCCCAATTAGAACAGGTCCAAAAGAAGCTATTGACGGAGAGCAGTAATAATGTTTCACTGGATAAATTATCTAAATTCCGCACCATCCGTCTATCTTGTCTATTTGACTGGTGCCAATTCGAGTTTCCCAACAAAAACTTTCTTGATAAGCATTTATTATCATTCCACAAGACTACTTCCCTTTGTCCGCTCAAAGGTTGCAATCATCATCTGCTCGACAAGTAAGTACTTTTTTTCTTTGTCAACCAATTTACAATTATTGAATTACCCTAGACAACTATCGGAGCACATTCTGGCGAACCACAGTGAAGTGACCCAGTGGGAATGTTTCAAATGTAACATGAAACTGAACGATTACAAATGTTTACACAGTCACGTGGTAAACTATCACTACACGGGAAATTTTGAATGTGCTGTTCAAGGCTGTCGCTTCCAGGGAAATAGTCGTTTCGTGGTAATCCATCACTACAACAAAGCGCACATGGAACATCGGTTTGTTTGCTCTTATCAGGACTGTGACAAGAAATTCTCCTGCAAGAGCAGTCTTTTAACCCACCTGAATTTACATCGAGAAGTAGTGCCATTCCGGTGCAGTTTGGCTCAGGCCGGGCCAAATCGTGATTCGTCACATTCGGATGGCCCATTTTAAGCTGCCCGCCTCACAGAACGAACAGACGGAACGCAATATCATTGATCAACGTGACCCTAAAGAGTTTTTACTAGTACTCACCGAATTGTTGTAACATAAACAATTTGTATAACACAAACAGTAGCTATCAACAGTACTAGTATAGTATAGTATAAGCAGTTGTCATTTCCATTACGATTAATATAATTGATATATATTTGTATTCATGTTAGCACATGCAACATTATAACATAATCACTACATTATATAACATTGATTTGTTATTTAATACACTAACATATTTGATCTCGTTACAATGAACATATATTACAATACTAATTAGTAAATAACTCATAAATCAAGTCATTGTCCTTGAGAATATTCATTCTGAGAAGTTTCAAAATTAAATATTTCGCCAAATGGCTTACATTGTGACATCTATTTTGGTCTTTGATTCCAAAAATAAATTCTCAGAAAGCAAATGGAGACGATCGAATTATTACTGTAAAGTTCAAATCAAATCAAATTGACGAGTTTCTTTGTGACTTCTCTAAATCTACAACGTTGTCAAAACAAAGTATCTAGAAAACGGTAATATTTCCCTTACCTGCTCATATTCCATCAGACCATTTCTCAAATTGAAAATCTCAATGTCTTGCTGTTGCCACTATCTCGGTAATGCTTAAGTTGGTTAATGGACATTCTTAACAATGAAAATAATTGTTATACTTTTTATATTGTTTAGAGATTCCATCAAGGATCATTTTAGGTACTTTATCACAAAGGGACGTTCCATTGGATGTTCTGCAGAAGTTACTTGCCGAGAAAGACTGCCACAAATTGTTTATTTGCCTTTTTCTGCATCATAGTCTAGGTTTGTTTCAATGCACCAAAGAAGTGCGCCATTTTGAAGCCAAATATCGAAGTATGCTCATTGAATACTATAACAATTGTGGCGTCCTTAAAAATTACCGTAATATTACATGTTATAATTTAAATAGTTTATGTATATTTGCATTACCAGCACGGTGAGTATGATATTTATCAATTTATTCCAAAACATACGAACTTGAATGAACAAATATTTGGTCAAATATAAAATAAATATAACAAATAAACAAACTCATTCAGCCTGACAGCCTGTGAGTGTCGTCTACAACTCGTCTGACTTGTGGTCAAAATGTTGTATATTGTCGTAATATTTTGGTATGCACAGTCGAAAATGAACAGAGTCGAATATATAAAAGCTCCTAAGTACACCAAAATCTGTCAAGCATCAAAATCACTAAAGTTGGCGGAGTTTTTGTCCTCATCATCATCGTCATCGTCATCGTCTTCACTGTCAGATTTGGCGGACACATTCCTAATCTGATCCAGTGTAGATCGAAGCAAACTGTTGTAACTACTTTCTGCAGATGGTGGCGCTTGACTCTTCGGGGGAGGTGTGTCCTTCACCGATCGAAGTTTGGTTCTCATTTTGAGGATTTCATTCAAGTCGATCATCGCTGGACCTCCATTGCCTGATCCGTTTGACTTTTCACTTGTCGATCCTTTCGAGAGATTATTTTTCTTCTGATTGATCAAATCTGCCAACGATGATCCTCCCGGTGATGGAGGACTTGATTGCAAAAGTGCGGCAAAAGATGGCGGAGGGGGTGGCGGAGGAGGAGGTCCTGAACCAAAAATACTTGGAGGAGGAGGTGGTGGTGGTGGTGGAGGAGGAGATGAAGGTGAACTAGTATTATTAGGAGTTTCCTTCTTAGGTATAGCTTCAAGGTTATTTGAATTCTTTTTAGAAACAAAATCTGTCTCGACCGAATCATCCTCAGCTGTGATGGCCTCACCCTCTTCTTGTACTGGTTGATCGTCGTCAGATTCCATAATCTTCCTCATCTTGAATCGTCTCAATCGATTCAAAGTTTCACGCCTGAATTTGTTGAACTTTTGATCCTGAGTTGAGTTGGAGGCAGAAGACATTTTTGATTTGGCTGATATGGCAGAGGTTCGTGATGAGGTTGAGGACAGTGACGACACCGAGTTAGACCGTCTCAGAGTGGAAGAGGTCATTGAGGAATCCATCAAAGAGCCCTTGCGGGCGACAGTGTCGGGCAGTGCTTGTTGCTGTTTATCAAGCCTTTGTTTGATCAATTTCAACTTTTTCGTCCTTAGGCGAGCTCGCCTCTGTGCGTTTTGCACTAGTTTGTGTTTCAACCCTTTTATTCTAGACTTCAAGTCCAAATCCTCAGTGTTCAACTGTTGTTCCACCGCCGGCAAGTCATCGGGACTTTGAACGGTGTCGTAAAACTCAGTAGGATCGTCCGAATCGAGTTCGGCTCCTAATTTGGTCAGCTGTTGTTTGTACAAGGTTTGTTCCTCCACCAAAATAGACATTCTCACGTCAAGCAGTTCAATTTGAGTTTCAAGACTAGCATCCTCAAAGCCTGATTCGTCGAAAGCTTCTTTACTTGAATTAAGTGAAATTGTAGTAGTCAACTGAAGATTGTTCAATCGACTTTGAATCATCTTTCTTCTACAGTTTAGGTATTCAACATTTTCCTTTGAACGGTGTATTTGCAATTCTTCCAATCTGTTTTTGGCTCCTTTCAGTCGGAACGCGTTCTTGCCATATCGTTTCTGGTCGTCCAGCGTTCTAGCGATCTGTTGACTAAACAATTCAACATTCTGTCGATGAAAATCAAGATTTATTTGGTGTATTGCACCTGTGGAAGTAAGGTAATCGCTCATTGATTTCTCCAACTGTTCTTGAGCTTCTCTTTTGACTCGCATTCCAAAGTCGTCTGTCTCCAAAACTGATTGCATCTGTTCCATTTGTTCAAATGCGAATTCTCGCATAATAGTAAATGGCTTCAGTTGGAACGAATACAACTCTGACAGTGCTTCACGATACTCTGTTACTATTTTGTCTTCCAATTTGTACAGTTCAATCATGTTCATCAAATTAGACGCCTTCTTACGAAGTCGAAGAATTTCGTTTAGGTCACGTTCAGCCTTAGCCACCAAATTTTCGTACCCTTGAAGTTGTAAATTCTGAAGGTTTTCTTCACAGTCATCCAGAAGATGACGTTCAAAGATCATTGTTTTAGCCAACTTAAAGCCACACAGGTCGACCACTCGGTAAAGATAGTCCTGAATGGACCGTTCAATTCCTGCTTCGTCAATCACCGATGTTAGTCTACAAACAAGCTCATTTTATTATGATTTATTAGTTTGAAGTTGATAAAAAATACCCGAAAAGATATTTAATGAAATATATCCGAGAATTTGCATTCGCTTGAAGTTCGGCAATAAACCGACGAACTTCGGAGAAGTGACCAGACACATCGGGACAAATCAAAGAAAGGTCTCTGTCAAGTTCGAGTAGCTGTTCAATTCTAGATGAAATAAACCGGGAAATTAATTTATATTACAAATTGTAAATGATACTAACCTCAAGGAAGTGGCCAACGAAGTTGGTCGATCGTGTGTGACTCGTCGACTTTCCTCTAAATAAGTGACCGCTATGATGTTGTCAATTCGATTGAATCCTACCAAGAATTTGGCACGATTTGTAGAGGCGAGATTGTACTTAGTACTGTTTGGGATGAATTTGTTTCGAGGTCCTCGATATTTAGTGATTGTTGCGTTGGATGTTGTGACTGGTGTGTTTGTGTTGGTCGGAGTATCGTCCTTGAACAAGTCTGGCTTGAAAGCAATCCACTCCTGCAAGCCATCGTCCTGAATAGGAAGACTGCCTCGGTTAGCATAGTCCGGACTGGAAGACCTAGCAGAATCGATGGTCAACAGACTAGTGGTTGTGGTTAGGTCGTAATTGGACATTCTTGTTTGATTCACATGAACACAGTGGTGAGTCATCCAGCCGTCATCACAGGTGAATAAACAATTAAACACAGTAGTGGTGTCCTTTACAGGTTTGGCAAAGACAAGACGTCAGACTGGCAAATGATGATATCATCGTTGCGCGATACGGCCAGCCAGTCTTAATGCGCTTCTTGTAGCTGATTATAGTGGATGCAAAGAATAGTAAAACAAATATATCAATATACTAAATTAATTGTGATCACAATTGGGTTCAAGTGAGGTGATTAGTGATTAGTGCCCAGCAACGACACAGCACCGTTCCAGGAAAAGCAATGCCCCACTGCCTGTTGTTCACTGTTTACAAACACAATTCTAATGATGTAATCGAGCGAGACTGTAAGGAAATGTGAAGAGATGCGCACTTTAGGAGAGAGTGCTCGCAATATAAACTCAGGAGAGTAATCGCAACACGATATTGAGAGAAGTGTCTGCTCGACGTCGACTCCACTCTTGTGTAACTTGTGTTGTGCTACTGTTTACATCTGGTCACGTCACGTGACCTAAAGCACTCTATCGTGTCGACACCTAGTGGGGTGAGTTGCCACTCGAAATAAGGCAATCGAGCCTCCAAAGCAAAAAAAAGTACCAATATGAAAAGATATATAAAACATAATAATCAATGTATTTGCTTTCACTCAGATGTCAGACATAATAAAAATTATTGCATCAGCATCATTTGATGCTTGAAATGCATTACAATTCACTGATCATTGTAAAATATAGCAAATTAAAATTCACTAATAAATAAATATCTCAAACCGGATATTGGAATAATCTTTCCAACAAAAAGATACGAGTTAAGTTCCGGGAAGATGCGAACTAAGAGAGAATTAGAGCAAAAATAAAAGACAGAGAAAAATCAAAATAATAAACATAAGAAACATGTGAGGGTTTTGTTTTGTACAGGACGTTAATTTACTACCTAAATGATCTTAAATAGCTTCTTCAGTTGCACCATCAATTGCCAATCTGTCTTTTCGAGGTCATCACGGAAGTATTCCTTCATTACGTCGATCGATTCTCGAGTAACACGCGAGTAAAGTGGATCGGCGAGGTCAAAATGTCTGCCGTACAGTTTCGGTGCGTCCGATGAGACATGGTCGATCTTGATGCATACCTCCTGACCTTTGCGGGCACTCTCTACATTCTTGTGGTCATGCTCAATTGTGCTAACTCGGCCAATCATGTCCAATTCTTTGGTCGGCACAGCAATAGGAGTGCCTGGTACGAGGACTCCATCCTCCACAGAGACACCAACTACGATGGGGTCTCGCTTGTTGAAAATGCAGTTGGGAAGAATTCGAAGTTTGCAGGGATATACGGCCAAATGTTTGTTCGCCTCCTTTCGGTCTGCTTTCAATTTATCTTTGTACTCAGTGAATCGGTCGAAGAGGTGGTAGATGATTTCTGCAGAGAATATCCTCACACCCAACTGGTCAGCCAACTCTTGGGCGTCTCGTTCAATCTTGACATCGAATGCGAGAATGACCGCATGATCGGGCTGGTGTTCCAGCATAACCGACGCCTTTATCACGTCCTTCTTCACTACAGGACCAATTCGAACACCACAATACGGAATTTTCGAATCTTTCAAGAACTCCAACAGTGCTTCGAGCGATCCCAGAGTAGAAGCTTGCACGTAAACACCCTTGTCCGTACACTTGATGGCCTTCATGGCATGTGAGAATTGCGACCAACAAAGTTGTTTGAATCGTTCAATGTCGGCATCGTTCTGAGCAACGTACAACTGCAAGCCAGCAACAGCCTTTTCCAAATCATGGGCGGCAATCTTCACGCCCATAGAACCGTAAATTACCTTGAGTTCTTCATAAGGACTCTTGATACGAAGTTCCTTCAGTGGCTGAGGCACTAGGAGGGACCGGATATGCGTTGCTATAGGACCGTCGTGACCTGCCAACACAATCTTGTCACCTTCCTTTAGTTTGCCGTTGATCAGAATGACATCGATAGTAGTGCCTAGACCAGGAATTGCCTTTACTTCAAGTACGGTGGCGTCGAGTTGATCGGGGATATATTGAATGCGTTTGGCTAACATGGTTTGAGTGAGGCCGACGATCAGGTTGAGCAAGTTGCCCATTCCTTCACCAGTGTGTGCAGAGGTTGGCACTAACGAAACGTACTGCCGAGGGTCTGGATTCTCCCAGAAGAGTGCTGCGTTAATCGACTGTTCCGCAAGCTGGACAATCACCTCTTTGGTCCGTTTATGGAACTCCAACTTGGTGTTGTTCGACTGGCTGTTTACGTGATCTTCAACGTCTTTCCTTATATTGGTTCGCCACTCGTACAGTCGGTCAATCTTGTTCAGTGCTACCACAAATGGAGTCTTACGAGCTTTGAGCAAATTGATTGATTCGATTGTTTGCTTCTCAATTCCGTGCATAATGTCGATCACTAGAATGGCAATATCACATAGTGACGAACCACGAGACCGTAGATTGGTGAAAGACTCGTGACCAGGAGTGTCGATGATTAGCAGACCAGGCATTTGGAGTTCATTTTTTACCTTGACGAATTTGGCTTGTTCGTGGACAGCGGTAGGAGGCACAAAAGTAGCACCTATCTGTTGAGTGATACCACCTGCCTCGTTGTCCTGTACGTGACTCTTTCGAATAAAGTCAAGTAGTTTTGTTTTACCTGTGTCAACATGACCAAGCACACAAATGATTGGCGAACGGAAATGTTCCGGTGGACGTGAGCATAATGAAGCGAATGATAGCGGTCCAGTGTGATTCGGTGCGGCTTTTGATGGGGCAGAGACTGGAGCCATCATTGAAGACTCAGTTGGAGTTGTTGGGGCTTTAGCAAGAGCAGGAACAGCTGCAATTTTTCCTGGGGCCGGTGCAGGGGATAAAGGCTCTTTTGCTTTAGGCTTTTTCTCAATCACCATTTGCTCCCAATCGTCGAGTACTTCCTCTAGAGGCCCAACCACTTCCTCGTCCTCCAAATCATCATCAATCGGCTCAGATGGTTCTTCGTCTCCTTTCGATTCATCAGAGCCCTGTTTTTCCTCAGTCGATGTTTGTTTGGCTAACTTGCCAATTTTCCGTCGTTGCCGTTCTGACAATTTGCCTGCAGTTTTGCCACCGACAATCACCTGACCAGACTCTTGGGCAACTTGCAGTGAGAGTTTGGCTCGTTGCTGGTCTGCTTTTTGTTTGGCAGTCAGCAGTTTGCCTTCTTTCTTCAGACGTTCTTTCCGTTCCTTCTCCTTTAGTTTCCGTTTATCCCTTTTCTCCTGTTCAATTCGAAGTTTTTCCAATCGCTCCGCTTCAGCTTCCTCTTCCCGTTTGATACGTTCCTCTTCTTCTCGTTCGAGTCGTTCTTCTTCCTCTTTTTGTTTGCGAAGGGTTTCCTGAATCAATGCAATGTGTTTCTTACTGGGACCTTTACTGGCAGCAGCTTTTTCTGCTTTCGCTGCCTCTTTTTCCTTCTTTTCCTTTTCACGTTCTTTTCGTGTCTTTCGTCGATCCTTATTCTTTTTGGACTTGCCATCGGCATCCTCAGCTCCGTCGTCCGCATCTCCAGCATCGTCATCGGCTGCATCATTTTCAGGAGCAAGTTCAAGTTTTGGTGTTTCGAGAGGTTCAGGCTTATTTTCAAATTCTACCGGCGCAGATTTTGGCATACTTTCAGACTCGACTGGGGCAGGTTTGGGCTTAGGTTGTTGTTTGGCTTTGGCCGCTTGTTGAGGTTTCAGGTCTTTATCATTCTGGTTTGCCTTCTTATTGTCTTTTTTATTCTTTTTGTTATTCGCTTTGTCATTTTCAGCGGGTTCTGGATCATCGGACTTGTTATTAGTGTCTACATGATTATTCTCAGCAGAAGTAGGTTCAGGTTTGGGTACTTCAGCAGACGGTGGAGGCTTTTTGCCCTCAAACTCGAGTTGCAATTCGGCCAACATCGCGTCCAGATCTTCGTCATCATCATCCTTCTTTTTACGCTTTTCCTTTTTACTTTTCTTGCCACCTCCTTTTTGCTTAGAGGCATCACTAAAAATAAATAAATAAACCGAACGTAAATAAAACAAAAGAACCAACACGAATAAGTCTTACTTAATATCAAGATCATCCATATTTGCGAAATATGTTCAAGGTTATAAAAATAAAATTGTGATAAATTTCAAATTCGAGGAGGCAACAAAACGATCACAAAATAAGACACAATCACAGGAGGAATAAGCAGAATTAATGAGAGATACTAAAATAGATTGGCTTTGGTACAAAAACTTTTCATATATCATCGAGGGTTGTTGAATCGACAAGTTCACAGAATGAGTAGAGACGAATAAAATACCAAATGGAGACTATATAAGATGACAAGTTTCGTGCGTTTCAGTTCGAGTTCGGAAATTGATTTGTAGATTTGTATGAGTAGTGTTGAGTACGAAAAGTAAGGAAGTGTGCCAAAATGCGATCTAGAAAATATAGAAAAATTACATTATTCAATACGAACAACTTTTGGGAAGGTCTTAATTACAGAAAAGTGGTCAATCTCGAGTCAACGCAAGAGAGAAACACGTCCAGGGGAAAGGTCAGTTTCGTGTCTTTCAGACAAGCTTCTTCTTATCGACGATTTCATAGACTTAGATTATGTTCCAGTGGACAAATAAAACAAAGACCCAGCAAACTTATGTGCCAGGACCAGAAAAAAAAAGAAATATCACACAGAGAGACACAGTCTACCGAATAATATCCGAATAGACTTGTTAAATACTAAAACACTAAAATATAATCGCAAACAAATACGATTGCCTCGCGTATGCGGCAAGCAGTCAGACATGTGGCAAAGACGGACAGATGGACACGTTTCTCTCAATACACAGCACGAGAGCAGGTTACGCCATCTAAGGACGGACGCTTCGTTTGTTTTGCTCACTCAACTGTGCTTCTACTTTTACTTGTGGTCGTTTTGGTGCTATACTTCACCTACAAAATTACAGTAAACCTTCGATTTAATCATTATTATTTTATTTAAAATTTAATTTTAAAAATAACATTTCAAAAAACAATTATTTAAGAATTTAAATTAAAAATGTCAAAACTAAATAGTCATAAAATTAATTAAATTTAATTTATACATTTTCATCTAGTCAACTCCAAGATTTTGATAATTTTGAATTATGCAAAACACATTTAATCAGTTTAATGTATTTATTTATGTATTTCGGTAATTGGGATTGTTTCTCATTATA
Source organism: Rhizoglyphus robini (assembly GCA_023373905.1). NCBI lineage: Eukaryota > Metazoa > Arthropoda > Arachnida > Sarcoptiformes > Acaridae > Rhizoglyphus > Rhizoglyphus robini. The sequence goes on along the minus strand of JAKIJQ010000001.1, from coordinate 772,064 downwards.
GAGATTACCGTATTTAGTACAATCCAAGTTACCAATTGTCCTATTGTTGTTACCGAGTTGGAACGGTAGAACGATCGACACTGCTGCCATCCTAATCACACACAACGTTGCCTAGCAAGCCTACTTTGCCTGTGTCTCTCCATTATGTTGTTGTGCTTCTAATATACCGAGAAGTGCTATGAGTTTTGTTGTCATTCGCTGTGGATGGTTATGCTCACCTCTACTTCACATTCACCGGCAGGCTTAATTCCCGATCTTTCCGGACATTACTGAACTTTTCGGTCGAATTTGTGCCCAGTATTCTTAATCCATACCGAAGAGCTTAGGCTCTAACCCCACCAAAGGTCGACCTGATAATGTCTGGCCGTTTTCCTGGCGGTTATCAAAATGGCCATCAGGGTCATCCTCATCACCACCGCGGACACCATCATGGGCCACCTCGGCATCATGGACCCCACCACTTTGCACACCACTCGCAACCCCATCCTCGTCACCACTTTACTCCGATCCATCGGCATCGGCACAATCTACCACATCATAACCCGAATCAGCAAGTTGCCGCGGCCGCGGCTGCTGCTGCTGCGACTGCTGCCGCTCGAGCTACCGGCGGTACCGCAACCGCTGCTGCTTCGGTAAACTCGTTCGGGTATGTACAGACACAAAGGAACTTAGATCAACTCAGATCTGCGCATTAACCCATTTGTTGACTTTCTGTTTAATTGGTTATATTAATATTATATTAATATATCGTTTTTGCAAACAAACTCTGCAAAAGTTCCGTTTTGAATTTCTTCTACCAAAAAAGAAAGTGTCTTTTTCTTTTTTGATTCCCCTTGAAGCTTATGTCAATCAACTGGTTTATGTGCCATGTACTCTCACTAATCTTCTGCTTCTTTTCTTAAAGTTCAACAATTTAGCTTTTCTCATATTAGTATATTTAACGAATTTAGTCACCTTGGCAAAGCCCTCAAATTGATAACATTTTTGATTTTTTTACTGTAGCAGCCTATCGACATTAATCACTCCGACTTGGTACTTGTTCTGACTGACTGATCTCAATCGCAACCTGAAGGTTTGTTGTTGTTGTTTCTCACTCGGTTTGTGTTGTGCTGCGATCATCTACAAGCAATTGATCCGAATCGGAACTGAAACGCACGTAACGAGTACCACAACCAAACAAACTACAATCCATTTGCCTGAATTAGTCAATTGGCAATTGGAGAATGTTTCTTCATGGAATACGAATACTGACAATTGTGATGGCGCTTACTAGGACTCCATGAGATTTGTTTGTGGTCGGTATTGCGTGTGTTACCTGTTCAACGCTGCCATCAAACAGTTAACCTAAAAGCGAACAAATGCATATCACTGCTAGTATCGGTGCATTGTTTTTGCCTTTTATGGTCTCTCTGTTGCTGCTTATTCTTTCTATTCTGACACTTGTTTTTGAACTCAAGTGTGAACTTGATATCATTTGAGCATTATATTTCATCAAGATTGGCCTCTCTGAATGAAGTCTCTTGATTATCAAGTTTATTCTCTATTAAAATAGTTTGTTATATTGTGTTGAACCTTTCAATTCTGATATGTTCAAGCATTCGACCATTTACATTGTCCGCCGTGTTGAATATTTATTGGATGATCTGGAAATACAGAATCATGTACTACTTGGTGTTTAGTTTTGTGTCTTGATGTATTTGGTCTGTTTTTAGTTATGTAATCTTATCGAAAAATCTGTTCAGTTACTTTTGTTTAGCTTATATTGTGTTGTTTTATTATTTTTTCTCAACAAAGCTTGCTTCAAATATACTTTGCAATAAATGCTGCAAAGTATATATTGGTTGAGAACTGTTATTTTAGCTGTGATATAATTGGTTTTATTATCTCTAACAAAGCCAACTATGTATTTTTTGTTACAAATAATTTGCTAATTCGTGTTTGTTTATTTGTTTTAGTGCCTTTGGATCCTATAATCAGTTTGGTTATACCCAGACTTATGCATACTATGCTCAGCAAGCTGCAGTTACAGCGGCGGCTGCTGCTGCAGCCGCATCGAACCAGCACGCCACCAATGCTCTGGTATCACCTTCAGCTTTTGTTCAAGATGCAACCTCGACTGCTGCAACCGTTACTGCAGTCAATGCTGCGCAAGCTTATGCTCAGTATCTGGCAATGGCAACTAATTCTGGAAGTACTCAGGCTGTTTATGTAAGTTAATTTTGGTTATAAGTTATTGTTTTTGATTAGCTGTCATCATTAGTCTGGCATTCAACCCGTGATGTATCCAGTGGCTATACCTCAGCAACAGACCGAACAAGTTATTCCTCTGCCTATCCCTCCTCCTCCTCCCTCGATTCCTCTTCCACCTCTTCCTCCCACGATTCCTCTTCCACCTCCTCCCACGAATCCACCACCACCTCCTCCCACGAATCCACTTCCACCTCCTCCCACGAATCCACCACCACCTCTTCAGATGCATTCATCGCCAGTACTTAGAATTTCCAATCCGCCTGTTCCGGATGTGGATGCCCAGGAAAATCAGCATCGAGAATGTAACTGCTTGACTTGATGCATTTAGTTTGCATTTATTGATTGTTTTTTTTATACAGCAATTATGGAAAAGAATCATATTATCACCAAAGGGGCTGCTACATTATTTCTTAACGATCCAGGATCAGCCGTCCATATGCTTGCCGATGAAGGTTCGGCATCTTTTATCAATTCTACAGGCTATCAATCTCAGCATGCGCAGAAAACACTGCGGGTACCTAAGAATATTGTCCGTGGTGGTATCAATCTACCCAATTCAGATTCACCTGTCACTCGATTACAATCAGAGGAATTGTTGAAGAAGTTGAATGTTGGACCAACTTCTAATTCAGTTTCTCCTTTGATGAGATTTTGTGATATATGCAAAGTGAGCACGATTGGTGAAATTAGTTTTCGTGAACATCTCAAAGGTCAGAAACATTTGAAGAAGTTTTCCACTACAAGCAGACCGGTAGAACAATATGGAGCAAATGCAACAGCTGCCAATGTGGAAACTTTGAATGACTCTACTAGGAATGGCACAGATTTTGAATCACAATCACAAATGGTAACATCAAGTTCCATGACTGAAGCAGAAATTGCAAATCAACATGAAGTCCCGCATAGTTCACATTCAAACAATAGCAGTTTTTCCAACGACAATCTCAATCGCAAGGTAATCTCTTCCTCCAGTCTAGTCCTTCGATGTCTGTTATGTGACATTTCCTGTGTCAGCGTGGATTCGTACCGAACTCATCTTACTGGTTCTAAACATGTTAGAACGGCACGACTTGAGAAGAGCTTAGGCAAAGAATTGCCTAGTCTTGTGCCAGATATTATCTCGCCTAATGTTCCGGAAGTAATTAAATTGAAAGTGATTTCCGAGTTTGAAGCTATGGACTTGAAAGCGAAAAAAGGACCTGCTGAAGCTGCCAAAATGCTTGCCAATCGACCCACGGCATCTGAATATGACGAGGATTTTGACGAGGAAATGTTTGATTCTAAACCAGTTGGAGTGGACTTTATCGAAGAGGTGATCAACGAGGGTGGAAAGACAGTTTGCTACACATGCACTCTTTGCGAATGTCGGTTTAATGATCCGAACGCGAAAATGATGCACCTTAAAGGGAAGAAACATCGAATCCGATACAAGAAAAAAGTAGATCCTCTTTTGATCGTTAATGTGATTAAATCGGACATGCGAAAAATAGAAAGGCACAAGGTTCGCAAAATAAGTACATTAGAAAATCCAGAAGTTAAGCGATACAGCGTTGACATAGAGTACTTCTTATTGTACGCTAATCGTCATTTCAGTGGTTTCGGATTTAACACTCATACCAATGATCCTGAACCACAAATGGCCAACAATCAACGTGTGGATATTATGTTTTCGAAAAGCATACCAAGAACTACCATAGATGCCTTGATACAATACAAACATTCACAGATTATTGCACCCGTCCAAATTGTGCGCAAAATACACGAAATGGTGCTTATTTTGGAACGAGCTTCCAGAACTATAGTTACATATGCCAATAAAACCTGGATGAATATTCAAGCTGAGGATTATCTTTTGACGAAAGCAACAAAATCTGAGCAAATTGATTTGACCAATTTGCAACATCTCGACTTGGAGTTGGCACAGACGGAGGCTGAACTGTCCGATAAGATAAACTTGGCTAATGAACTCCTCTGCGTGCTTCGTGTTGGCGCTCTCGGAAAAGGTTATCTTTTGCATGATGACAATGAGGTGGAGGTGGTTCTTCTGTGCAACTTCTTTCCTACTCAACAACTTCTGGATATTTTTGTTGTCTATCTAGTCTCTCTGATGAACAAGAGTACGCAAAAATATTTTTTCCAGATGGAAAAGAGTGAAATAGGATTCCGACTTACTGTTAACGAGATTGAAGTTGCAAAGACTACTCAAAGTGATGAAGCTGAAAGAGCAGTGGCTACAGAAAGCCAGGTGGCAGTTGAAGAGACATCCCAATTGTTGTGTATTATCATCAATGTTTCATTTACAAGCAATCTCATTCGGCCAACTCTCGGTGATGACGAGAATGCCATCAAAGGTGAGCTCAAGTTATTAACTGTTATTTTTAATTCGAACTCAATTTTGCTTGCCAGGTTTAACCAAACTACTCAATCGAAGCCTCTGTTTGGAAGCCTTATCAGAAGTCCGTAGACTAAATTTCTTCAGAATTAAGCATACTTTCTACAAATACTCTCAGATGACTATTCGAGTTCTTCGCAGTATATTAAAAATCAAACCGTGGAAAAATATTCCAATTTATGTGAGTTTCTAAAAATATTTCTATTCTTTAATGTTTCCAACTTATTATTCAAGGTGATTGAATTGACTGTGGACCGTATTTTGACCTCGACTGGCATTATTTCTGTTTCTTGTTTAGTTCGACACTTTTTCGAGTTTTTCTCTTTCGGATTTGTAATGACTTTTGGTACTGGTCTTGGTGATCCGTGTGAACGTGCTTTTTCCGATGTGTTTTCTTTTCTATCATTGCAAGAGCGAGAAGACTTGGTTGCGTCTGCTCAGGTAAGAACTTTTGATTTTCTAATTTATATTTAATTTATTTTATTTGTTAGCATATTCTTCGATTGATTGCGATGCGTCAAATGCACAAGGTGCTTGATTTGAACCTCGAAGAAATGCAAGAAAAAGGAATTGTGTCCAAAAAAATACCAAAAAAGAACCGAAACCCACCTAGAACGTCCTTTGGGCTTGAAACTGAAAGTGGAATGGTGCCAACTTCTGGTGCCCAAGATCTTTCTGCAGGAATGCAACACCCACAAAATAGTACAAGTAAAAATTCTATCCGAGGCGGCGGCAGCAACACTCAAGGGTCACGAAAAGAAAAAAAGAACCGACCAGGACACAGGCCTGAGGACTTGGAACTGGGCCACGTTCATATGGCGAATCCTTTCCCTTATGGTGGTTCAATGCGAGAAACAATGGGGCCTTCCAGGATGCCACCACCGAAACGTGGCCCACCTGGTCCGTATTACCAACAAACGTCTGGCAAACGAGGTAGAATGGGGTTTGCACGGTCTTTTAATGGAATCGATCCCATGGAACAATATGGTTCATACAATACTCACAATCAAATGGGCCCGCGACCACACTTTTAATATCTTATTGACGATAAAATAACTTGTTCTTGACTAAACTTTTATAATCCTTACCTAATACTATTTAGTGTTAGACTAAATCTAGCACTGCTAGTGCTTGCGTTAATTATTTAATTGTTCAGCCTTGATAGAATTTACCTATATTAATTATGAATTTATATATTAATAAATGTTTCTAAATATTTCCTTTGGTTATCTCGCAAGAATGTTACTTTCGCATATCACAAAATAGAAAATAATAATATGCAAAATTGCTTAACAGTGGTCTATCATTATAAGTCGTTACATGCTTGTTTTAAACAAGTAAATGAATGCTATGGGGGAGCAGTGCCCAAGAGTGGCTAACTTACTCATTGAATAGTATTCATCGATGACGTTACGCATTTCCACGTGTTTTCGCTTTGAGCATATGTTTGGTTGTTTTGGTCAACGAATAAACTTTTTTATATTTTGATTATTATTTTGCGCGTTCCTGGACTTTATTGCAGATCAGGGCTGTAAACACCATCTAAAAGATGGAGTATATGAACGAGGAACAGGTGATGGCCTCGGAAACACCCGCAAAAATGTATGTGATCCCAATTGAATCTGACGAATAATATATATATAATATACTATTTACTATTTAGCCTTTGCTGTGAATGCGGCACTTTGATTGACCCGAACCCATCCAATCTTTGTATTGGTTGTCTTCGATCTAAGGTGGACATCACTGATTCAATTCCCAAACAAGTGGTCATTTATTTTTGCAAAGGATGTGAACGGTTTGTTGCTTTTTACATTTGTAAATTTTGGATAGCAATTTTGTTTTTATTTTTATTAGATATCAACAAGAAGTGGGTCGTTATGTGATTGCAGAACTTGAATCCCGGGAATTGCTTTCTTTGTGCCTAAAAAAGCTCAAAGGCCTAAATCGGGTTAATTTGATTGATGCCACTTTTGTTTGGACAGAGCCGCATTCTCGTCGCATCAAAGTGAAACTAACTGTTCAGAAGGAGGTTAATGGAGGTGCCATTCTGCAGCAAGTGTTTGTCGTGGAATTTGTGGTCAACTCTATGATGTGTGACGATTGCCACCGACGGGAGGCCAAAGATTTCTGGAAAGCGGTGGTTCAGGTGCGACAGAAGGCAACCCACAAGAAGACATTTTTTTACCTTGAACAATTGTTGCTGAAATACAAAGCACATGAAAAGTGTGTCAATGTGAAACAAATTCACGAAGGAATTGACTTTTTTTATAACCGAAAAGATGATGCCAGAAAGTTTGTCGATTTCTTACAACAAGTGGTACCATGTCGTTATGTAACCGCTCAACAGTTGATTTCACACGACACCCATAACAATACCTACAACTACAAATACACTTATGCAGTAGAGATTGTGCCTATCTGCAAAGATGACGTCGTCTGTCTGCCTTTGGCCACTGCTCGGGCTCTCGGGAATATTGGACAACTGTGTGTGGTACTTAGAGTGACGCAACAAATTCTATTGATTGATCCTTTCACACTCAGAAGTAAGTTGATTTTACTACGAGTATGTTATATTTTTAATGTCAATGCTCTGTACAAAATAGCTGCTGAACTGACTGCACCAAACTATTTCCGAGCTCCGTTCCGTTCTCTCTGTTCAGCTCCAAAGTTGGTGGAGTACACCGTGATGGACATGGAAGAGATACACGATGTTCCCGCTAGTAACACCGCTGCTGGCTCTAAACTATCACAAAAGGTTGGTCACTTTATATATTTATATTACTTTTCTAATTTATATCTGCATGAATCATAGCATATTTTGGCCGATATTTATGTTGTCAAGTCGAACGAAATTGGCTCTAGCGCTCCTACCCACACACGTACCCATCTTGGACATCTCCTTCATCCGGGCGATCTTTGTCTTGGTTTTGACATTCAAGCCGCCAATCTGAATGAGCCTCACTTTGAACAATTTGAACAGTCGAATCATGGCAAATTTCCAGATGTAATTCTGGTGAAGAAATACTTTGGTAATCGTGCCACTCGAAACAAGCGACGACAATGGAAATTGCGACGAATGCGACTTGCCGCTGATGACAGTGCTTCCTCCGCGGATGGACGCGATTATTATGATTTTATGGAAGATTTAGAAGAAGATCCAATGTTACGACAGAATGTGAACATCTACAAGGACAAACAAAAGGTGGAGAACGAAATGGCCGTCGATTTGGACGATCTCGAGGCTGATGCCCCACAAATTACTTTACAAGAAATGCTTGAAGATTTGGTCATTGAGGAGTAGGTTTAGGTTGGTTTTTTATCATATTTTATTATTCAATTGATTATATATTAATAAATACTTATTATGTCGCAATAAGTATATCTATATTGCAATTATTAAAGTATTCGATAATACGATAATTACTCACTAGTGGAGACACAATTCCTCCTCTTCGATAAATCTCTAGTGGCGACAAGCCCAACAGGGACACTACAAATGGCTGCACAAGAGAAATTATTTGCATTGCAAAATGGTCATTTTTTGTTATGTACCTGTAAACCCGCTTTCAACGGTTCATCTTTCAAGTCCCAACTTTCTCATGTACCTGTTCATTTTTTCAAATGATATTTCAAATATAACTCAGATTCAATAATATGGATCGAATTCAATTGATTTTCACTATTCGAGTTCAATTCAAATCAAGCCAAATTGTTCAACGCATATGTGCTTGTTTTAGATTCTTTTGACCGATATTTCAAATTTGTTAGAAGTATACGAAAAATTGCAGTACAAATGTAAAAATGGAAAAAGTGCGATCAAATCATTTGAAATTATTCATTTCGGAAACATGTGATCGAAGTGATGCATTACTCAATATTTGAACTAAGGCAATTATATTGATCAAATAGGTAAATATGTGAATGAAATTCGATATATCACTATAGTGCACAATTAGTAATGTCTAGTAAATGTCTTACATATTATATCATTGATCAATTTATTTGCTCACACTGGGGCAGTACATCAAGTTAATTGCCAATAGATCTTGTGATCTTCGTGGCTGCATTCAACATAACTTTGATCTCATCCATTATTTATTGATGCATCAACAATCGTTGACAATAGTCAAATTGAATTGTATAAATTAACTTATATTGATCTCAATATTCTCTAAAGATTAGCTAGTATTACTAAATATGTACCTACGGTACCTACACATTCATATATGTTTGTATGATTTGTCAATTTGTTTCTCAACGACCAATAAGGTTTCCAATATTTGCTAGTGGGACGGTACCTTGACTTATGTGAACGCCCGACTTTGTCGACCGACCATTTGCCACTGTTAACTGGCCAGTGGTCACCGAGGGGAAGTCCTTCCTAGCCACTGGAATGGCTTCTCTCTACACGAGCCCATATGCCCAGTCGACATTGTGGCTTTACTGCTCGTCGCTCTATGATCTCATTCATGTCATTAGTTTATTTGTCTATACCTTACCATTCTGTTCACTTGCAAATCTTTGTCAAATGGATTTGTGTATTGACAAGTTGAGTGAACTGTCCAAAGTTGCAAGTATGTTTCAGAACGCAGAAGCTCAACGAAGTATGAACTTGTTGCATTCAATGAATAAGTCACCAGAAGCGGCCTGTGTGGCATCATCTTCATCACAGGTCACTCCGACCAGTCCCATGGAGCAGCCAAGCTCGTCATCACTGTTGAACACGTCGAAAGTGCCAAACCATCAGCAACCTATGCCTGGGTGCTTTGCAAACGATATTAGCCATTCCAATCGACTGTCTTTGAATATGGCCTCTCACAAAGTGGACAGTTCAATTCATTCCTCATTTGTGATGACTCCTCCATCGCCATACTACAGTGAGATGATGCCCTCGATCCCTGGCAGTGATAGTTCCTTGATTTACCCATGGCATCAGCAGTACCACCATGCCCATGTTAACTGCAACACACGCACCCAACATGCCGAGTCAAATGCAAATGAATGGCATGCTTCTTTTAGTGCTAACTCCTTCTCAGGTCACTCAGCCAATTCTTCCTTGTCGGCCTATCATCAAATACCTGTGCCGAGTGTGTACCCAAACAGAGTTAACTCTATGATTCACCACCACACCAACTCTCGGCCTAACCAGGAGGCATTCTACCAGAACGTGCGACTAAGTGGACCCTACAACTCGCACTCATACTACTCAAATTCAATCTTCAACTTTAGTCCCGAGTCAAACCTGTCTGTGTCAAGTGACGGTAGTGACTCTTCTGCCAATCACCACAGCCATTTGAGTTCCACCGGGCATGCACCAATGTCTGCCACATTGACCGAATCTGCAATCAGCTCAAGTGGCACTTGTTCCTTAGTCATTGGCGAGGAAGAGGACACTAAACCGAACATTGCCGAATTGCAACATGCCAATGCCGCCACTACAAGCTACTCGGCCGGTGATCACTCGGGCACTGGTGCCATCAACCTCAACTCGTCCAACTGGTCAAAAAAGCCTGCCAACTCGAGCACAGTCTCTGGTAAGTGTGTTTTCTGTTGTTTCGAAGCAATTTTGATCAATTTCCATTGAACATCGTCGAGTCCAATGCGATTCATCAAAGTTTTACTTGTTAGAGTCACCTTGTTCGTGATTGCTCAGCGCAGTAAGATTAGTGGCAATGTCTGGTCAATGTTTTCACTACTAATTTGGCTAGTCTCGCTTTACCTTTTCTCGCCACTGAGTGTTCACTTTGGAAGGTAAAGATATATCAAAGTAGCTACCGCGATTGCCTCAGTCTTTTCGGTGCACTTGTCCATTCGGCCGCACTGTCTCCAATGGGACTCCCTGGCACGTCACATTTCACGTTTATTGCCGTAGTGTGTTGATTGCTGCTGCTGCACTTGACTCGGTCCACTGTGCGTTTTATGTCTTCACTAATGCTGATTAGGCAGCCGAGAAGAGGCAATTTTGGCTGCATGACCTACGGGCCGAAGGTCAAAAGTCAATTGCTCGTGCGCCTGTAGTATGCATGCTAAGTGCTTTGTTGTGTGACATTTGCCGCACGATTAGTGTGTTGTGCCAACACAGGCAATCTGAACCAAAGTAAACCAAAGTGTTATAATTAGGCATGAATGTCAATCGAAGCCATTTAATATGGCGAATAGTCGAGTGATCACTGGCTGGTCCCAATATGTGACAATAATGGTGATGTGGCATGACTGTTCAGTAGTCTCAAACCTCTGTGTGTTGCATGCAAACACCCATTAGTGTGCATGTATCCAAGTGGAGTCATTCAATTGTCGCATAAGTCGGTCTAATTAGCGCACAAAGACAATTCGTTGCCGCTCGAGTTACACTATGCATGCACTCTCGTCAGTACGATTGGACTCGTGGGCTCGTGTCTAGTCGTCGGTCGGTCGGCCTGCTTGCTTCGAGCGTTTGGCCACTTGGGCAATTAGCCAATGGCACTAGTGCTCTAAAGGGAATGGGTTCCCGAATAAATGTGCTCGTGCACTTTCGTGCCAGTTCGGTTCACTATAGGCCCTTGTGTACTCGCCTTTGCACAAGCTCGCGCGGCTTCTTCACTCGATTGGAGCACTCACTCAGCGTGATCACCGTCTGGAGGCACCCGACCCGCGCTCGTGTCCTTTCTAGCTTAACTACGGCGGCTATCTTTGAGATAGGCCTCCGGTGGCGTCCTCCACTCAATGTTTGCTTTGCAATTTGGTCGGCTCGAATTTCGTTAATCGCTTTATCAATTGCCCGCGAGTGAGATCACTAAACGAGGCTAATGACAACGATGAGGCAGATGACATTGTTTAGTGAAAATTTAAGAATGACAATTTAGGAGGTGAATGAATTTTAGAGCTAGTTAGGCGTCGATCAATTGATTATCCATTGATTGCTATTTCATTTATCAACCACTGTTTTGCGATATCAAGCGAGACTTGGGTGAAAGTTTGTTTGTGCTGTTTAAGTGTTGTCTCCTTTTCAACATGTGCCTTGGTGGCACTTTATGGTTTCAATTAGCCTTCAATGTAAGGCGATACTATTTGGCTTGTGAGCATGGTGTCATTATCACAGTGGACCCATAGTCAATGGTTCATTTGTTTGCTAAAATAATACACTACTTGTTGACAGCTAACAAACACAAGTGAAGAATCAATTAGACTAGAGTTGAGTTTCACATGCTGAGACAAACCTCGATTTCACTGTTTGTGGGCAAGCACTGTCGATAAGAACGATCGCACTCGAGTACCATTGAAAATTAAAATTGATCTAAAGTTGCACTGATCAAATGGACTCATTAGCGCGATGACTTGTTCGTTAATTATCAACTTTCTCATTAGACCAAACCATCTAATCAATATATTATGTACTTTACAGGCAAAACTCGAACTAGAGACAAGTATCGAGTGGTCTATACGGATGTGCAACGAACCGAACTCGAGAGGGAATTTCACTTGGCTAAACGTTACATCACCATCAGCCGTAAAGCAGAATTGGCCTCGCGATTGATGCTATCTGAACGACAGGTACGTGGTGATGCATTTGATAATGAGTTAATGCTAATGAGTCCGTTCTTTATAGGTGAAAATATGGTTTCAGAATCGACGGGCAAAAGACCGCAAACATGAACGTAAGCTTAGCCGAGTTGGCAAGAGAGACAACAAGAATGAAGTCGCTTTTCGACCCGAAGTAAACTCGAATGCTACCTATTTTGCTTCTAAACGTACGGACGCTTTGGTGGTGGACACTTCTCAAGACAATGTGCAAGTCAATGTGAGACAACATTCGGCAGGCAGCAATCTGCTGATGCCTTCATTGTTTGGCAATACGATTGGCCATGGTCACTCACCAGTGCAACCATTCCATTTGACTCACTCCGAACACCACTCAATGCCCGCGATGACACCAACCCAACACTGTTCTACTTATTCGTCTATGGACAGCCGTCAGTCACCCAAGATGGGAGCCGTCATGCCAAATGGCTACCACGACAAGTTCAGTATGCCCAACGGTCAGATGGCACTAAGCCCTTCCAGGACGGTCAACATCAGACACTAGCTTTGACCCCTCTAACCAATTGCACTCAGTTGCGTCCAGTCTTGCATGATCCATTGCTGAATTTTATTTAAATCATTTCATTTGTCTGCTCTACTTGTTATCTACTTGACTATTTCCTATACTTTACCGTATTGCCTTTTTGTGAATATTTTGAATTGTCTTAATTATTTGATTAATAAATGATATATTATTGCTAAGCAAACAATTATACTACTTTAAAGTAATTTAATAGGTTTTTAATAATAATGATGATGATGATGTTTGCCCTTGCATTTGATCATTAGTGGAAATGCAATTAATACAGTTTCAGTGCACAATATTCTAGTTGGAATAATGAGTTTGTCAGTCGATCCAATTAAGTTAATTATTAACAGACTCGGACATAAAAGTATCCATGCATTGAAAGTAGTGACCCCATGAGTGTATTGAGGAAAGGTTATTTCGATGCTTTCGGCCTTTGAGTGCATTTGGGTGGGTCTTAGGGCAAACCAGTGGAAGACATCACTGCAATCATTCCATCGTCACTACCAAAAAGTGTCTCTCTTTGATAGCTGGAAGAGGAGACATTGTCAAGATCGATTGATTCGTTCAGATCCAGGCTTGAAGTAACCAAGTCTTGGATCTAATTTGAGGGAAAACTCTAACCTTGATTGTACATCAAGACTTGATGGTTTATCATCGAATTGCAAGTTTTTGCCCAAAGTTTGATGATCGTGGGTAAAATTGGCCACGTATTTGTTCTAAAGCGACATCACAGCTTTGAGCACACTCTTCGAGACGAGGGCCGGCCCAAATGAAACTATATTTGGCTGCCACTGACAGTTCCAGCAGCATGAACCAAAGTCGATTTGAAATGTTTGCTCATTCGTGACAAATGAACCATTAAGAAAATAAATTAAATAAGCAAATTAAGAGCATTAACTACTCAAGTGATGAATCGAACTTATTGTTAAATTAAAGCAATCGGACACATTCGACAAGTGGCTTTAATGGAATATTCATAATTCATGAAAAGCAACAAAACACAGCGCATGCGCTATACAAATTGAAACTGACTTCATTTTGACTCGAGTGATCAATGATCACTGATCATGGCTGATGATGTGCAAATAGACCACATCGGCGTTGTTTGAATTTTGATTTGGGATGTTTTGGTATTGGGACATGCAAATTGTGAGTCTTGATCGTTTATTTGCCGAAAATGTATATATTTTGGGAAGTATAATACCGGTTTTGGTGAGTTTTGTTTATCAAAAACACATTCGTCCTCAAACAACTGGCAAACGACAATGCCGTACCTTCCAGCAGTAGAGTAACGTCCATCTGAGTGTGTCGCGCGGTTTCACGCGTTTTTTTCCTCTGTGGGCTATGGTTGTTTCGATTTCGTTTATATGCTTCTCGAGCTTTGTATCTTCGTCAAGCAATCTTTTTTTTCGGTCCTTTCGTTTCAATCTTTTTATCTTCACTTTTTTGTTTTCGCATCAATGGACCCTCGAAAAAAGAACCGTATAACCGACCAAGACAATAAGAAGAAACGAATTTGGATACCAGAATATGTTCCACCAACTGAAGAAGTCACGCTAGTCACTAAACCGATGCCCCTAACCGACTATAATGAGTACATGAACGAACCGGTTGATCGAGTTTTTCTCACTCGAAACTTGCCTGTCGAGGATGGTCCACTCAAAATTGGCGACCTGGTATGGTCTAAGTTTGGCAATTCTCCCTACTGGCCAGCAATGGTGGCAGTCGAGCCAAATCGTGCTCAGTATTGTCGCATTCCGCCCGGTAAGTGAATTTACTTCTGATTTGGTTCAATTATAATACTTTTTGCCGTGTTTCCTATAGGAGTTCATTATTCTGCATACGACTCCTATGAATACTTTGTACAGTATTTCGGTCGAACTGGCAGTTTCGGTTGGAATTGCTACCGAAAGATGATTAATTTTGAAGGATATGATCGAATGGTGAAACTGATAAAGCGCCAGTCAAAAAAGGCTGATTTCGACTGTGACAAGGATAAGGATAAAGACAAAATACCGAAAGCAAAGATGACCGAAGCAGAGAAGAATGACTGGAATTACGCGGTGTGTGAAGCCGAGAAGGCGCTTCTGTTGACCCAAGAGGCTAGAATTAATCATCTTACATTTATGTTTTCGGTTAGTGACACGAAAAAGGAGGAAGAAGACGAAGACACGAAAATGCATTTGATCTAACCATGATGTATTACCAACAGAATATACTCACTTTGCACCAATGTATGTTAATCATTTTCATTTATCAGTGATAAATTATCACACACGTTTATCACATTACGCCATTTTTAGTAAAACATCATATATATTTCAAATTTAAAGCGCCACTCAACTAAAATCTAAAGCAATCGGGCCATTTACAAGTTACATGTACACGTAGTTCTCATAATTTGTATTTAGTTAATTTTCAACTTTTAAAAAGTGCTTATTCTATGATGCCTTGTACTGCTTTCTGGAATATCTAAATGCTTAAAACAAGTAAGGTATTTTGATGACTAATCGTCGATTATTCGGTAGAAAGATTGTTTTACTAATTGCACAAAGCATATATCCATCCAGTGGCCATTATTGCAAACTATTATTCTTTATTATATTTTAACGACAATTGACCCAATAAAAGTGTGGCATCATCAGCGTCATCGCTGAGTCAAAGTTCTTCTAGTGATAAAACAACCAAACAGTTTAGATTAGACAAATTGTGCAAATATTGATGTTAGTGTCCTGTACACTCGTGGTTGGTGTGTGTGTAAGTGCGTGCCTGTGTGTCCTCTCAGTGTCACATTCATAAGTTCAACTGTGATTAACTAATTGGCTGACAATTGTGAGTGATGAGGCCACTCAATCAGCGAGGGGACGAACAATAAAAAAAAGTATCATCATTTTATTGGACACATCTTGTCGCCTCATCTTCCTTATCGCCTCCATACAGACGTTATTACTAAATGCTAATTGTGATTATTATTATTGTTAGCTATTACAGTATTAACAGTATTACGATTGTGATTACTAACAAGTAAGTAATGCACTTACTATGACCACTGCTCGATTAGAGCTACTGCACTTGTTGTAAATTTAATAGTTTGCTGAGATGGTAATCACTGATTTGGTGATTTAGGAATAAACTGGTCATGCGGTAGGGTGGAAGTAGTTGTGGCCAGTCGCTTCTAACACACAGTCCGTTCACTAAGTTTGCGTTCACATCCATTACGACATTAGTGCAATATCGCGTTTCTTTTGGGCCTAAATGTGAGCGACTTGTTGAAGAGGCGGCTTATCTGATTGAGACGACATATAAAATTGTGGATCAAAAGATGTACATGGTGTGTAGCGGTAGATGCGAATAGATTAAATGCACGTGAAAAACAATAAATACCGTCACTATCTCACTATAGTTGTGTTAATACATTGGCCATTTAGAGGGCACATTGGCGAATTGAATTGCCCCCGTGCTAAATACCGTAAATGCCTGGGTTTGGTATAAAAGAGACATTCAATGAATGGACAGCTCCTAATACGGTCTTACACTTGTTCGAGTGTGTTTACTGGTTGACTGTATGAACATCGACTCGGGCCATTTGCACAATTTGCACCCAATGAACAAACAACTGGCCACTAGACGATCGATCCATTGTCTGAAACGAGATCTTCTCCTGCGATATTCGTACATTGATGCCCTTTAGTTTGGCGCGTCTCTTTCGAGCATTGTCTTCTGGTTCAATATTAATAATTGCCAATTTGGGAAAATGACCGAAGTCGTCGAGAGTCGAGACAAGTTTACCAACAAGTTTGAGTTCTATCTCACTGCACTCAGTTCTGCAGTCGGTCTCGGAAATGTGTGGAGGTTTGTATTGATTAATTGACTTGTGCATCCAAAAACGAAGACTAACTTTGTTTTGCTTAGGTTTCCTTATTTGGTCTACCGTAATGGCGGAGGTAATGTATCAATGCATTGACTTGTCGTGGGCAAACATTCGAACCGATGCTTCTTTTTAGGTTCCTTCTTCATTCCGTACACGTTCAGTTTGGTTTTTCTCGGTCTGACTTTTTTCTTCTTCGAATCGACCATTGGCCAATACACTCAACTCGGTCCTATTTCATGTATGTCTCTCTAATGCCTCTCGTTAAAGACATGTTCTCAATTGTTTTACTCTCAATTTTCTCAGTATGGCGAGTGTCACCAATCTTCAAGGGAGTTGGCTATGCCATGTTTTTAATGGGCATCTATGTTGGCATCTACTACAACATGATCGTCGCCTGGGCCATGTATTACGTGTACGCATCCTTCACAGCACTACCTGATGTTCCATGGACTCACTGTAACAACACCTGGAATACCCACCACTGCGTAGAACAGAAAACAATGGGTCAAATCGATAACAAGTCTTTGTCGCCAAGTCAGGAGTTCTTTTAGTGAGTTTGATTTGCAGAAATTGTTGGTTTCAATTGCTAATTTGTGCCATTTACCTTACCAAACAGTAACAAAGTGCTTGGGATGACTGATGGAATTGACGAGATGGGCCCAATTCAAGGTCATCTAGTGCTATGTCTGGTAATTGCCTGGGTGCTGGTCTTCCTTGGTCTAATGTGGGGAACGAAGAGTCTGGGAAAGGTGTCTTACTTCACCGCAATTTTTCCTTACGTTATCATCACTGCTTTGGTGATCAATGGCGCCATGTTGGAAGGCGCTGCCGATGGTGTGATCAACTACATCAAGCCGGATTTTTCGAGTATTTTCTCGATCGATGTGTGGTCCGATGCGGCAACTCAGATATTCTTCTCACTGTCCCTGTGTCGAGGTAGTGTGATCACACTCGCCAGCTACAACCCTTACTATAACAATACCATCAGGTGAGCAGAATTGTGAATTGAATGAATTAACAATGTTGTCGTTTGCAGAGATTCGCTCTTCATTGTGATATTCAACTCACTGACCAGTATTTATGCCGGCTTTGCCATCTTCAGTATGATTGGCTTCATGGCACACCAAATCGACAAACCATTCGATGAAGCAGCTGACCACGGTGTGGGTCTGGCTTTTGTGGCCTACCCAGCAGCACTGTCCCACTTACCAGCACCATGGTTTTGGTCTCTTATGTTCTTCATTATGCTCATCATTCTCGGTTTTGGCTCTCAGCTCACCATTGTGGAGACCATCGTGGTCAACATGATGGAAATGTGGCCCTCCAAGCTACAAAATCGCAAGCCATACGTATTGGTATTTGTCTGTGTGGTTATGTTCCTCACTGCCTTGCCAATGTGCACTGGGGTAAATACATTGTGCACTAATATGAATGCATTCAGTCTAATTGTCTTGGCTTATTTGTTGTATTTGCAGGCAGGTCTATACATTCTCCAACTGATGGACAGCTACGCTGTGCCATACGCAGTCTTCGCAATTGGCTTCTTCGAGGTAGTGGCAATTGCCTGGGTGTTTGGCTTGGACAAATACATGGCCGCTCTCAAAAGAATGATGGGCTTCGAGTTGTGGCATCCAATTTATTGGAAATTCATGCTCAAGTACGGATCTCCCGCTATTCTGCTGGTCTTGCTGATACTGGCAGTGGTGCAACACAGCCCACTCCATTACGACGAATACGAATTTCCACTATATGCCAATTTGATTGGTTGGGCCATGGCCATTTCGTCCATGTTGATGATTCCCGCATTTGCACTGTACGAGTTGAGCAAAGTGTGGCGAGGACAGGCCACTTACAAGGTTTGTGCTGGATAAAATGTCCAATTGTGCTAATTGTCGGTTGACTCTCTCCTGTAGGACATATTCAAACCAGATATAGAATTTGAACACGAAAATGTGACCAACTATGCAATCGAAGCAGTGAAGAGTGGACAAGTCAATAGTGCTTTCACTGCCTCTAGTGAACTATTCGAGGAGAAGAAATAATTAATATAATAAATGAATTAACAAATATAATAATTAATGTTTTGTGATAATTTCTTATTTAGTTAGCCAGCATGAATGTCACACTACAGTAATGTAAATATATTTTTATAAGAAATTGATGACAACATTTTAATTAGAAATTAAAATAATTTATGAATTGGTGCCATTCTGGCCCGATTGCCCAGTCTGTTCGCCCTCAATTTCATTGCAATTGTCATTGCTGACAGTACGAGCCACATTACCACGAATAGCTTGGCCCTTCAGTTTGAGCAGTTCTTTCTCGAGGGCCTCTTTCGCTTCGACAGCTTCTTCCAACTCCTGTTCCGCCATTTTTCGTCTGTTTCTTTCTGTAGAAAGCTTTTCTTCAAGTTCATTTAGCTGGTCCTTGTAGGTATTCAGTCTGTAATTGATTTTCTCCAACTTTATCTTTTCGTGCTGTTGTATTCGCTTTTCTTCCTCCAACTCGGTGGAAAGTTGCTTAACTTTTCTCTCAGCAAGACGAGTGGCTCTGTTCGCCTCGAGCTTTGCTTTGGTTTCGTTTTCTAGTTGTTCTTGTAGAGCAATATTGGTCGCTTGAATTTTAGCCATTATCTTTTGGTGCTGGTCTTGGTGAGAATTATGCAACGTATCAAACCGAGACTTGAGTTTAGCGTTCATTTGTTCGGAAGCTTGTAATGATTTCTCACTTTTGAGTTTTTCTTCTTGTCCGAGCTTGTATAGAATCTTGATTTGGTCAATCTCACTCCGCAATTTCTGGGCATCTTGAGACTCGATCTCTAAGTTGTTCTGAGACAGTTCTACCTTTTCGTTGAGCTCATTTACCTTAATCTCGTATAGTTTCTTCTCTTCAAGAACTTGTGCCTTGAGCTGTTCCAAGTTTTGGGCCGATTCTTCAGCCATATTCTCAATGTCTCGTCTCTTGGCTTCAGAGACGACCAGGTACTTCTGCACCTGAATAACATCTGAGTTAAGTTTTGAGTTTCGTTTCTCCGAAGCAGTCAACTTAGCTTTGAGTTCTTCACTGGCAACCTCCAGCTCATCTGCAATTTTCTTGGACTCTTTAGCATCGGTCAGTGCTTTTTTGCACTTTCGATTGGCATTCATCTTCGATTGCTTTTCTTGGTTGAGCTGTCGAGTGAGCATGTTGCGCTCGTTTTCAAAAATTCTAGCCTCTCCGAGTGAAACTAAATGTTGACGTCGTTCCTCGGCCAGTTCGTCCTCGAGGTCTCGAATTCTCTTGACAAATGCCCGTCGTTCCTCCTCTGCTTGCTGTATTTTGTGTTCTATCTGATTCTCGATTAATAACTTTTGCTTGACATCAGCACGATCCGATAGGCTCGTTTCGTTCTCTTCTACCTCGTCCGAATCTTCACTCTTTGGTTCGTATTGATGAGCAGTGCTGTCGACGTTTCGCTTGGTTTTGTTCAGTTGATGCTCCATCGATGATGTCTTGTTGCCATCTTTGGCTGGAGGGTCTTTCTCGTTAAGCGCCATTGGTTGAGGTAGAACAAACGTTCGAGCAAATACACTGACTGCACACGTCAAGTGTTCTTATGTTGCAAAACGAGTATTTTCATAAGAGTTCGAGATATCGGTTTATCTTGTTCGAAATATGTGGTCGGTGATAGAAGTTCATTTTTCGAATGTATTTGGGCATATGGGAACAAACAAATTCGTAATTAACCAGCATCATTGATGCTGCATCAATAGAACTTACTGTATTACAGTTGCAACCACATTTGTCATTCGGTTGTCCAATACTCTTCTAAATAAACGAGCTCTTGCCAAGTTAACCTAATTGGAACTTGTTGCAACTTACCAAGTAGGTTAATACAATTGCTATTACTCCATTTAATATTATTACATGGGCATCGTCATCGTCTTCGTCTCGAAATGATGATAATATATACAGCCACAACAAGTGTTAGTGACCCATCCATTATTATCAAACTCTGCTGAACTTGTGGTAGTTCAGACAACCATAGAACCAGTGGTCTGGTCTGACTAAGGGAACCAATGAAACCAGTGGACCACTTTTTGTGATTTCTTTAAAACTTTCGTCAACTTGCCAACCCGATTAATTCCATTGTCGTTCAATGCTAGCACACCCTGAAGTAGACAATAAATATAAATAAACACTACCACTCAGACAGAAACGATCTTTCCATGGAAGGAGGTGCATTTTTGCTTGCCATGAAAAGAAATAAATTTCATTTTTTTATCCATAAATAGAAATCTACTTTCTTGCCATGGATAAAATACTAAATCTTTCTATGGCGGGAATATTTTTTTGAATTCTATCCATAAAAAAGAGAAACAAAATTCGATTCATGGAAGGAAAATATTTTCTTTCCATGAAAAGCATCTAAAGTTCTGAAGCATTCGAATATAATTACATACACTAGCTAGTAAAATATAATGAAACGATAAACTTGATAACAAAATAGATAGTGTTTATTACAACTTATATAAAATAAAGAAAATTTACATTAAACCACGAAATAGAAACCGAGTTACATCTTTGGAATTCAAATTTGATTCTTGGGATATTGACATAAAATCTTTGCGATAATGCAAGTGTCTAATGTCAATCAAATGCGTGTCTCCAACATTACTGTATGGTTCTAAATGTTCAAACTTACAACCTTGAATTGTATTTACATTTCCAGTTAAATCTCGTTTGCTTCCTTTTGCTAATTTGAAAACATTTCCTTCGGCATAGATGTTTCTGTCTTTGTCAATCCAAATGTTATTAATGTGAATCCAATAATCAACACGCGAAACCAACAACTTTCGCAGTACATTTTTGCTTGGCGAAGGAATATAATACTCATAAATTTTCAGTTTACTATGGATATCTTTTGAGAGAAAACTTTTAGGTTTAATATGAGAAACTTTTGCTGTGTCAGTAAGCCCGGCAAAAAGATCTCTTTCAAAAAAATTTGTCTTCTCCAGAGTTAATACCATAAACATTTGGTGTCGTTTAGCAAAAGTAAAACATGGGTTTTTGTAATTCCTCATAATTGACGCCAAATTCTTGAAGAAAACGTGTTTTCTCTCGTATTTCAATGTCGAAAATAAGACCAAAGGACCATATCTTCTTGTCAAATCACTGTAGTGCAGAAGAGTGTGAAGCTGAAAGAAAAAATATATAACACAAATATATAAATGGTATGATCAAAACAGTAAAGGCTGAAAGTTTACCTTTGAGTAGACTGCATGAATTTTTCTTTTCTTTATTAATCTAGAAGTATCTTCACCATTATCGTCCAATTCCGAGTCACTGTCACACACTTCGTCTTCATCTCCTACTAGTTCTTCGTCGTCTAATAGTTCTTCGCTTCTAATAGATCGAGTAAGAAGAATCAATTTCCTCGCGCAACGATTCATAATTTCCAATTCGCGTTCGTGAATTTCAAAACTGAATGCTACTGAACAAAAGTCGAATAAAGTACGATATAACAGATAACCAATATTGTTAAAGTCTCTTTCCATGTATGAATCGAATACTTCTTCAAGTCGAGCTAACACTTCAACTTTCTACACAAGTTTGAAGAAAAAATGTTACTCAATGATTAAATAAAATTAATTCACAAACCAAAACGGCCTTTGCGTGAAAGTGAAATTGTTCAATGCCAGACTTGTTCTTGCTCAAAGACATTTGAAGCTTTCCGTTAATGAATGGAAAAGAACATAATATTTCTCTGATTTCTTCAAAAGACAATGCCTTATTGTTGTTTCGAAACGAAATATTGCGAAGAATCAAGTCTAAAAAACGAGGGATACACCCTTGAGCCAAGTCATGTAGGACCTAAATAAAATTAATATCAAAGTACGACAATTACTATATTTAAATAGCAATATAATATAATAAATAAACTTACATCTGGAGGAGTATTCATAAATATACAAAAAGTTATTATCCTATTAAAAACACATTCACCGTCCACTCCAAATTTGCTACAAATTTTGTACTTAAGTTTCATGTATTTACTCAATTCGCTCCCTTTTTCTTGTTCGGCTTCCTTCATTTTTCGAAACATTTCATTGGCTTTGGCTACATCATTATGATATTCGGCCATGTTACTAGTATCAAACATATCGAAGTTATCGAGTTTTGTTTGAATATCGTCTAGTCCTGTGCCACAATGACGGCAGATAAATCCTGAAATATGAAAATAACTAAAAAGCAAATGAAATGGAAGCAAACCTTTGTAAAATCCTTTTTTAAGTCCTAACATTTCCACTTCGCCTTTATTATCGCCAGTCACTGCCGATAATACGCACTTGATAATTTTTGTTTCCTTTTGGCCATTTTGAGACTGAACAACCACTGGAATGCCAATCTCTTCCAATTCCTTAAGATCTTCGACCAGTCGATCCAGCAAATCGCCAACTGTAGCATTAGCTTTTTCCATTTCCTCTCTGCCAGCAACAACAACGAGAAATGTATCTTTTCTTTTGAGTCTCTCTTCCACTGGGATGTTAGTAAAGCTGCAATAACAAATAAAAAACTGACGATCGCTAGTTGTGACTGAAAAGTCGTCAGCGCCAAGTTCGATGCGAAGATTTCCTAATAATATTACTCGTCTTTCTTTACAACAAGTCAATTCAGAATTAAATACTTGAAAATCCCCACAATAAGCAGTCTGATTCTTCTCATTTAAAATACTCTGGACAATAGACTTGTTCTTGAGAATGATCGCAGCTTGTTTTTTTTATACTGATGTATTGTCCAACTTCAATACCGTTGATAATTATGGGCTCTGGTTGAACAAAAGTCTCTTTCGTCTTGATATACGATTCGAGTAAATCTTTGCTTGATGCAACTCGCTTAACACTCTCGACAACATCCTTATCAATGTTCACTTGCTGATGATTGTATGCTTCAGTCAGAATTCGGTTGGCAACAGTAGTGAGAGCTTCAATTGTAATATTGGTTTCAGTTAAAGACAATAAAATCGAGTCACAGACTCTTTTAACATAGTCCAAATTAGTCTGGTTAAAATTTTCTTCCAATTGATCAAAGAATTTTGAAGATTTTCCATTTGCATCAATATGAGAATCAGAAAGAACATTTGTAATATCCTTTTCGGTTTCGCGTTTATCATTATCATAAGGCAATTCTTGCTGTTCATGTTTCAATTCGAATGTCTCATCAGACAAATCAAACAAATGTGGAAAGTGAACATGGCCAGTCACATCACAAAGTGGAGGTTTTTCATTGTTGAAATTTCTTTTACGACTTTGTTCTGATAAACCAAGTTTACTGGATAAACAAAACGTATAAATAACTTCCTTCATAAATATCAACATGCAAACCTTTTGACATGAGCCAAAAACTCAACAACATGGACAGTCTGAATATGTCTTTCGAATTTGTAAGGTTTGTTGTATGTAAAGTTACAACCTGGAATGCACAAATTATTTGAGAACGGCTCTTCAAATATAGAATATTTGATAAAATTTTCAAAACTGACACCAGGAAACTTATGGGTCCGACAACACTTAAATTCAGACATGTTTTCCAAAATGAGATGAACAAATCGAGGTTAGACTTCGTCGAGGTAAATTAAAGAGAATGCAAAAAGTCTGTCTGCAGACGCAACGTCAACAGTCCACAAAATACCAAAACATTGGAGTATGGCCAGAGTGAGTAAAGTACGAGTAACATCGATAGTATCGAAAAAAGTGCAACTGTTGCTGTTGCTCTCACTCTTTCCCTCTCTTTCTCTCCCACGCCCGTGAATGAGTGTTCCTCTGGTCTTTTTGGCAAACTCGATTCCGAGCACCCACCTCACGTGCGTTTTCTCGGGTTTGAACTTGGAACTTTCGAGACACTCTTTTCTTTTGTATCAGTTTTCGAAGCAATAATGTCAAAACTTCATATAATAAAAGACTTCATCGCTCGCTTTCGGAAGGATTGGAATGTCTCAAGTTTATTTGGCAATAAAGGTAACAAATTATCTTGGTAATAACGCTACTAATTAATTTTTTTAAGATTTAACCGAAGCTACATTTTGTGATACTTTACTTTATAATCAATTTCACAAAGTTAGTGGTCAGAAAATTTCTTACGAAGATAAGTACAATTTGATTTCTGAGCTTAAAGACCGTGACTTGATTACTGAGAATAAGGATAAAATGGAGCAAATCTCAAATGATGAACCATATGAAGACACAAACAGTGATGCTTCCATTCAAGAAGAATTAGATAGCATTGAAAACGACATTAACGACAACATTTCGCCTCAAACATTATCTAACCCAATTAATGTTGTCTTTGTAAGAGCAGCTCAATCGTATAAGTTTCCTATTTATTATGTACTAAACTTAAAGCCAATTGACCCAAAAGACTATCCAGAAGGGACACTTCAAAGGTGCCTTGAAAATGAGCGCTTTGACATTAGTTCATTTGATATTTTATTTCCTGCTAAATATGAACCAAACAAACTTTTGATTTCTCATGCATTCTCAACAGCAGCTACTATTGTTACTCGTTTGATTTCAATTCCGCTGATGAGAATATTTCCTTATTTAGTCCCGTATGACATAGCAGTACAGGTAGCAACTAAGTTTGTACTTTCATTTGCAAACTGGACTATAGCGTTTAAAAACTACATTCGAACCTCATCGATAAAAACAGATTTAGATTTAATCGTGAGTAATTAATTTATATTTTTTGATGGTTTATTTTATTTTATTTAACTATATTATTTATTTTTACTAGAATTGGCTAGCAATAAAAATAAAACACAGATTTGCCACTAGAGCTAAAGATATTCTGATTCCGTTAAGTGTTTATCCTGGCAAAATCAAAGATATAGACGATTTAAATGATACTGAAAAGTAAGTTACTCTGTTTTAAATAATACGAGCATACATTCTTTTAAATATTCGCTAGGTTTATAAAGAAACACAAAACTCGAGAAAAACAAGTCAATGGTGAATACGAAAAAGCAAGACAATTCTACTCAGAAAAAGAAAACGGTTAAAGATCCAATCTGCCCTCAATATTTTGACTACAAATTTGCTATAACTAATTTGCATCGCATTAACGAAGATTTTAAATCGAAAAAAATGTTTAAAACAAAAAACAATTTCCACAGAAGAGGCTCGCAATGAACTCATAGATTTAATGGAAGAGCCACTTGTTACTAATGATCAGGCAGCGCTAACTCAAAGCAAGTTGGATCCAATTTCGAATATTATCAATGTCTCTGATCTCGATATCGCTGTTCCATCAGCGCCTAAAGTCCATACCAAGGTGCCAAATCTCCAGGCGAACCTATGCAGCACTTCACAAAAGGATTCTACTAATCACAAGACTGTAATCACTTCTCTTGATCAAGGAACTAATAGACCTGATATGAGATCATCATCGCTGGCCTTGTCGCAATGTTCAAGTTCCTCACTCCCTGCCGGTTCAGCGATTAAATCTACAAATATTCCTAAGGCTCCGGCAGCAAAGTCATTGAATAAGGCACCAAATTTCAATACCAAATTGAACAAAATTTCACAAGATTCCACTAATCACAAGGCTAGCGCTAGAGTCGTTGACAAGGCTACTTTTCAAGAAACGAGTAGACCTGCTTTGGAACCACCATCGGTGGCCTTTTCACAATCTCTAAGTCCTTCAATCCACCCTCCAAGAATGGCTACTAAATCAACAAACATTCTAAGGACTCCTGCTGCATCGAATAAGGCATTGGCGCGTACACCAAAGTCCCCAATAATAGCACAAAGATCGAGAATTCTATCTGCCTCAGCAGCGCCTTCGAATAAGCAGTTTCCTGCCTGCATCACAGATAACGAGGATTTCCAAGATGATGATTCTTTGGACAATGAAGAGTTTAACAATATATTAAATCCACGTATTTCTTATGACTTTAATTTAAAGTCGACTAAACTAACTAACAAAAGTGAGCCTTCTCTTCAATTATCCACTAAACCTCTGCCCAAGATCACCAATAACAAGACATTAACGCTTACTTCAAAATCACAAATTCTTCCTCAAACAACAGCAAAGTCGCCAATTCCATTTGGCACACAATTGCCTTCTGTTGGCCAGTTACCTTTGCTAAATACAAGCGCCAAAAGTTGCTTTCAAGATCTTACAAAGTGCGGTTCTTTGGCCAATGAGAAGTTCAATGTTACGAATCAACCAATTACTTATGGCTCTAATTCCAAATCGAATAATCTAGCTAACAACAGTAAGCCTTGTCCATCTTTTCAATTAAGCACTACCACTAAACCTTTCTCTTCTTTAGATATTATTAAGAGCTCAAATATTTTAAATAACAATTTTTCGCCCAATTGCAAAAAATCTAGTGTCTTGAGCAATTCACAGTCCCTCAGTGAAGACATATTAGATCTCTCTAAATCGTCGACACCAAAACAGAAACAATTTATCAATAGCTCAACTTCAAAATTGTGTTCAACGATGTCAAATGTCAAACGAAAGCAGCCCGATTTAACCATTTCTGAATCTCAACCTCAAAACATGGCAGCTCAAACTCAAGCTGAAATAAAAGACAAGAAATTTAGACCTCGGCGATCGGCTCGAAAGTAATACTATTTAAATCTTTTATTATTTAATTGAATATTATTGTAACATTTCTTTATGACAAATAAATTATTTTGACGATTACTACCAATAAATGAATGCAAATATCAAATTCAAGAATAGAAAATGAAAATCTATTCATGGAAAGAAATGTATCACTTTCCTACCCATGGAAAAGAAAACTGTCTGGAAAGGCTCACTGCCCACTTCCTGCCATGCATAAAAATAATTTCAACATTTCTATCCATAAGAAGAAATATTGTACTTCTTTCCATGGAGAGATGGGGGCTTTTTTCCTTTTCATGGAAAGAGCATTTTGACCTGAGTGTACTGCAAAAGCGAAACATTTGAAAGCCATTTTGATAACAAAGATCATGAAGTAAATAAAACTTGAACTTTGTTATTTCAATATTATCTTAAGTGATCTCTGTGTTCGAACGAATTGATCAACCAAATAATCAATTTCAAACTTCAAACTTTGGCTCGTTATCAAATTGTTAATAGCGGAATTTGATACGTCCAAATATATTTCTGTTCCGTCATGGTTGTACTATAAATTCATTCACAATTAAATCAAATGACTATATCGATGACCACAACGGAGATAACATTAACATTGACTGAAATTAACACTTAGCCACTAACAGTTTGTTAGTAAGAAGAAAGTCACTGTGGTGTCGCTCAAATCATAATAGTTTTGCACTTGACAAGTTTTACAATAAAATTACGTATGTTAAGACTTAAGTGCCTGTACGATGTGCCATTTGTCTAGTTGATTTGGTGTTCTCGTTTTTGCCAACTCTTCATTTAGCACCACTTCTCTGTGCGCTTTATTGTCACTTTAGTAGACAACAATTTATTGTATGTTTCAGTAATTGTATTGACTAGGCAATTGTCTGCCAAAAGAAGAATCTTCACATCGCCACTGTTCAAATACTTTTCAGACTTCTCAAGTCAACTCAGCTACAGCTGTCACTCCTGAAGAACTCTGTCCAAAACCGGGTACAAGTGCACAATCGCCATCGAGAATGTCGGCAACAGGGTCAACGGACACAACGACCACCTCAAACTTGTGGCAAACTATTACAAAGGAATATCCTCTCGATCTGGTATGGCACAATTATTTGCATTGTGATGAAGAGACTTGGAATTTACTCGACAAAGGCGAAGGATTGCTTGAGCGAGCCCAAAAGGCTCGAATCTCTTTGAATGGCGTTGATGTATGTAAGGGCAAGATCAATGGTTTGATGAACAAAACTGAATTTCAAAAACTAAACTTTAAAACTGTGTGTCCCGAATGCAAGTGGAACTATATCGTTCATAATGAGCACTTCCACGAAATATCCCCGATTGATGAGCTGATTGGCCTGACTGGTGCAGGTGGATGCTACAGCGAAAACATAAGTAAATATTTTACCGGAAAGAAGGTTGGGCTTATTGTGAACGCAACCTCTGAGGTGCCGATGATCATACCGAATCCGAAAAATCCTGATGAAATCTTTTCTAGTTACCGAATTCCTGTAAGTTTTCATATGTTCTTGTTATTATTGATCGATTGTCCTGTATATTCTAGGTTGACGACAATCCCAGCGAGAATCTGTACAAGTTCTTCGAAGAAGTGTTGCCCCTCATGCATGAACAAATCAACAAAGGCAATGTTGTGATCGTGCATTGTTGGCGTGGTGTCAGTCGCTCTGCCGCCATCGTTATGGGTGAGTGTTTCCTGTTGAGTCTAGTTTGTGCTAATCTAACAATTTATTTATTAGCTTACCTAATGAAGTATCAGAACCTATCAGTCGAGAATGCATACAAGAAAATGAAGCTGAAACGGCCTTTCATGCGACCATCGCTTAATTTTTTGCGTCAACTTACTCACTACGAGGCCGAGCTGCACAGGGAAGTGGTCACCAAGTGGCGTCCAATAATGAGTTCTTACAAAGGCGGTCCCAATATGGCTATATGGTTCCCTGCATGGATCGCTAATGAAATTGACAAAAAAGAATCTGGATATTCCGATGAATTTAAACATGTTACTAAAGGCATGATTCCAGTAGATAGTTAAATTATAATGTATGTAATGTAGAGGTACCGATGGTCCTATAACAATACCTTTGCAATCAATGTCTGATTTTGATTTTAAATGATACAATTAATGATTTTAATAATTTACTTAAATAAACTAATTGCAATTTTTCTTGTCGACCTCATAAAAGCATTAGAGGCTTTGTTGACACTCCATTGTATATTATTACTCATTATCAATCCTCTCAATCTTATACAGTAGGTACCAGTGAACAAAGTGAATCTTTATATCATGCTTTCCCTACCCCCTAAATCGATTCCATATATTAAAATAAAATTCTATGCAAAAATCCAACCCGATTGGTGGAGTGGATCATACCGCCCCGAGTTGCACTGAAATGTGTTGGGTACTTTTCAGGGCTACTGTCAGCCATACAACAATAATATACAGCCGTCTAATAAAACGTATTTATTATCTGCAAATGACTTCACTATCGCTATCGATATTATTGATCTATTCGCTCATCATTATCGATAGTATCTATGAGCAGCATTGTCCATCGGGCACACGTGGTCACAGTACAAGACCCTGTGCTTGACTTTGGGCTGTCATTTTGATCTCGATTGTGTAACTTGGAGCTTTGTATTCATCCCATAATGAACGGTTACATTATTTATTGTAACAATTGCTTTGGCTCGAGTTTGACTTCAAATCGTTCATTGCAGCAGTACTTCATCACCAGTTGCGGAAAAGTCATTTGCCAAAAATGTCTTCCCTTGCAAACCAACTGCAACAAATGTGGGACAAACTGTTCCCGTAAGGTGATCTCTAATCAGATGAGTCCCGATGTGGAGTTGTTTTTCAAAGATACATCCTCATTCACCAAACGAATTCTTCAAGCCGAAATGTTCCAGCAGTCTCGTTACAAGCAATTTATAAAGTATCAGCAGCAAAAGATTACTGGTTTAGAACGAATGGTACAAGAAAAGTGTAACATAATTCAGTCGCTGCAGGAGAAGCAAAATGCAATGGAATCAACGATTAACAAATTAAAAGAAAATCAACTGTATATGCAACAAAAATTCAAACAATCCCGTCACTCGCAAGTTGTCCCAAGTGGTTGCATTGGACAAGTGAAACAATCAAGTTTTACTGAAAATGTCATAAATGCAATTGGCGAGCAAATAGGCGAAAATGACACCATCGGAAATAGTGGAATCTTCCCGAGAGACAGTTCATTCAGAAATAGCCTCGACCGATCGAACCGAAGTAGCATCATTGGAATGGCTAATCCGTTGCCGAAAACAGTTACATTTGAAAAAAATTTTAATGCTCGTTTAATCCAATCGACTCCGCTTTCTGGCCACGAACATCAGGTACCTAATTTCGGGTTTCGCAATTCCCATCCATCTTCCATCATTGCTACCAACATTCATCATCGCCCAAAAGGTTCGCGAATGTTCAACTAACTACATATATCTATTTTTTTGTTAAGCTTAATCCTTATTAAGATTTCATATTTTTCAACTGTTCTTTTTTATATTATAATTTTTTTTAATTATTGCCACTATGCTTGATGTATTGACAATTGTATTTGTAATTGTATCGTTCCAATAGGCTATTTATTATTTATTATTTATAAATCATCGCATTTGTCAATTAAAATTCCATTTTGCAGTTGGTTACTTTTGAATTAATTTCAAATGACATTTATGGTTCAATATTTTATTGATTTCCTCATTATTCCTACAAAAACGTGACCTATGACTTAGCGAACATCATTTGGCCTTCTTCAAACATTTGTCGAATATAAATGATTGTATAATGACACTGATACATTAACAAGCTTCCAAATGGACGAGGGTTCTTCCCAACAAACTAATGCTAAGTCGATTCTTGATTGCAAAATAAACAAAATTCTACTTCTACTTTCCCTGTGATGAAAGTAAGAAATTTTAAGCTTAAGAGAGCCTATTTCTGTTTGTAAAGAATAAACGATAGAAATGTTTTTGAATTATAATTTTATCAAAATAAATAATTTTTGTAATTATGAAGCAATAGCAAATAATTATGGTTAAATGGTTATTAATAATAATAATTATGAATACAAGCAATAAATGAAATTTACGAAAATTAATTAAATCAAAGTTAGTGCTCACTTGTTGGCTTCAATGCTCAATGGTTTCATTCTTGATCCGTTCTCGGTCCTTTCCATACAAATGTTCGATTATAATGTGTTCAGTGACATTACGAAGTTGAACATCCGTGTATTCACAATTAGACCAATTGCAGCGATACAAAGGATTCTCGACATTGTGGCTGTTCAAAGAGCTTCTCTTGAACTTTAATTTACCGAATTGGCTACGTTTGTGTTTGGACAGGTGCAGACGGACTTGTCTTCGATTAGAGTAGGCCTCAAAAGTGCACCCATTGACAGAGCAGGCGAAGTGGCCTGCTTGATGGCAGTCGTTTAAATGTTTTTGCAAACTCCCATAAAGTTTGTACACTTTACCACACTTTCGACAAAGCCATTCTGAAACGTCGTTGTGCTCTTCACGAATGTGGATACCTAATTCAAATCTACAAATGAACGAAAGCATAATAGCAGGTAAACTCAATAATCTTTGTAAAAGTACTCACGTAGCAGCAAAGGAACGAGTGCAACCACGAAACATGCAACGATGCTGTTGAATTCCGTGCCAACGTAACATGTGACTATTAAACAGATACTTGTCTTCACACATGGTTTCGCAGTCTTCGATGGGACATTTTAAACTCAATTGACTTTGCAAAGTAATCACTTTCGGTTTTTCAATTCTTTCGTTGATCGTATTTAGTAGAGCGTACATAGGCGATTCTTCAATTGTTGCAATCTCGTGTGACGGCTGAATTGATTCATCCGAAAAGATGGCATTTGCAAGCGAAGGAAAGTCACTAAATTCGCAATTGACCGCATTGAACACATTGGTCGATTGATAGCTGTTGAAATTATGCTTTGAAAGACTCTCGACAGCTTCTTCCACAACTGAGCGTTGTTTGTCACTGGAATTAGTTGAATTGTTGCTTCGCTTGTCAGCATTCATGGTGTTGGTGGTACAGCGCAAGATGTTGGTCGAATCTCTAAGAGGTAAAATGCAACCAGTACTATGAGATTGGTCCATTGTGGAAAGAAGTGTAACACCAAATGATGAGCAAGACACAACTGTCAACTGAGTAGTCTGTCAGGCGCGTAATGTGGAATTCAACGGTTTTCCTTCAACCGGCCGCCAAAATAGCGCTCGGTCAGTGGCGCTATCTAGTGCGCTTCTCTACAGTGATTGTCAACACTAGAACTGTATTGGCAACACCAATTTGGTATTAATTATTTAATTGTAGTTGGCGACGCGTTTGTTCACTCTGCAACATTTTATTATTTACTTTAAATCTGTGTTTATTTGAAATTGATTTACAGGTTTTGTGCATTCAGTAAGTATCTGTATCCGTTTGGTTATCGGAGTGAACTAACTTTGATTTTTTTATTTTGCCTAGATACAACAATGTCTCCTTAGAAGATATTACTTTAACAAATTATGTAATAATTACTCATTACTTTTCTATTGGAATCCACAAGAAAAGATGCAATAGTAAGTTTATGTATGCTCATTGCTGTTTATTTGTTATTATTTGTCCTCATAGTTGCCACAACTTGACTGTTTGCATGTGTTTATGAAATTTTGACATTTCAAATTATATAATAAATTTTGGCCATTTTTACCTATTTAACTGTCCTATTTGCCCGTTATTGTTCCTTTGCCACAGCCTTTGGCATCTGAAGAAATGTTTCCATGTCAAAATGCTATCTCATTTCTTAAAGATAATTTCAATAGAATCCATTCAATTTGTGCTCACATGCCAAATGAACTTCAACTTATATTTTCAATAACTTTAATAACTAGCGTATGCAAATGAGCCATTGAGATGCCATTTGTCCGTTGAAAAGTATGTTTGGACGCAGATGATATTGATTAACACCATTAATAACGATGGTGGCGATCGAAATTGATAATTGGTGTTCCTGGACAAGCAGGCATACTTGTCCAGGAATTAGTTGGCAATGGCAATTAATCTGAAAGAAATTATTGGATTTGATAGTAATAATTTTACCCACGAGATGTCTAGTGCATTCGCCTTATTTATATTGAGTCTATTTATTGACGATAAGTACATTTGGATTTAGTCGGTGGCAAATTGTCCTATCTCATCATGCCTCAGCCAGTGCAAACACATGATCGATCAATCACTGCATCGACCGCCGCATGCTTCGATGCATCTCTGCAATGACGCGCCTGTGGTTTCGTTTTGGTTGCACCACCGAACCGAACCGAATGCATCACCAGACAAACAAGTTCGCCGCCAATATATTGAACACATCGAAACAATCGATTCAGATCGGTCGGTTACTCGGTTGGCTGGACATTGTAGACAATCCACTGTTGTACGTGCAGTGGGCAGTTGGCCACACAATTAATCACTCATTCTGCATGCTCACGTGTATTGTTTGTTTGCTCGGCTGACATTGTGTGCAACATTGTGTTCGGCTTGGTTGTGCTATTGGATAATGATGTTGTCATACACATTGGTCAGGGCTCGAATCGAGATGATTGATTTCGGTGTGTTCGTGTGTTGTGCCACTAGTGCCATCAAGGACACCCTCGCCGTAGTAACACTTTCAATCAATATCAATTAATTAACCGTGTCAATACATTTAATAGCATCTCGTGATTGCCCTTTTGGTTATTATTATAATTCTAAGCACAAACTTGTATGTTTTGTACTGTGCACAGTGCTCTAACATATCTCAATTTATATTGGCTCAACTGCACTTTGTTCAAACTCATTATAGAATCGTAATAGTAAATTAATACGAAATTGTTCCGACGTCAATTCAAAGTTGGATTTGTTAACGCAATTGTCTATCACTAATTAATTGACGAACCTATAATGTTTGAACAATGGTCATTGCCAATTTGGCAAATGCAATTACATTTTATAGTGAAAGATTTTAATTATTCAAACACAAGGGAGTATTTATAAAATTACATTTATTGAAATATAGTCGAGTTCACTCTTCAGCGTCTTCTTCCTCTTCTTCCTCTGCAAACTGTTCTACGCCTGATCTTCTTTTGATTTTGCTTTGATCAATCGAGATGGTACTACTCTTGAGGGTGGAGGCTTCTGGTGTAATACTTTCAAGTTGGTAAGTGTTGGAGTAGTTGTTTGCGCTTCCAAATGGATCAGTGCTACTACTACTGCCAGCGGGCTCGTCGTGTCTCATGGTAGAGATGATCTGTTTGGCTTTGACCGCATCGTTTCCGCTCAATGGACCAACACTGACGGACTTGTCTTGTGGGTCCGAGTTTTTAATCATGTACGACCGGACCTGTGGCTGGTGTTTGTGCACAGGTGCTTGATGGTACATTGGTTGTTGTCGTGCCTGGCTGTACTGTTGTTGCTGCTGCTGCTGCTGTTGGTATCGATTCTGTTGTGGTGGTTTGTAGTAGCTCTGTTGTTTGACTCCCTTCGAAATGATGGTCTCCACTTGCTCCTGAACCGGTCTCACTTCTTGCACGGTCTTTCTGTACGGCACAATGATTTCTCTCACCTGTTGGTAGATTGGCTTGCGCACCTCGTGGATCAACAGACTGGGCTCATCCTCGGAACTGGACTTTTTGGTCTCGCCCGGACTGTTCATGTGTGTTTGCATGATTTTGAGTCGACTCGATTGAGTCTTGAAGTGCAACACCAGGGGAATCTGGTGTGACTCAATGTCCACTTGCTGAATGGGGATTGGGTCATTGTTGGTGGGCACGTGACGTATTTCTAGGTTGTACTGTGACTTGACGGCCGCGTTGATCGGTCCCCCATACATGCGCTTCATCATGTAGTAGCCATCACCACCACCCCCTTGACCATAGCCACCACCACCGCCCATCTCCTCGCCATATTGAAAGCATTTCACTAGAGAGGACTGACTTGCCAGATAGATCACCGACCACACAAACACAAACCAAGAATCGACATTTACGGAGCACATTGTTGAATGTGAACGAAGCACCAGGTTAGACTTGACTCAATTGGTGCAAACTGAAGTGCACGAGTTTGTTTTTATACATTCGACAAATTAAGTGTAAATCCAATTGAAAGAGCATTCGCCAGTTTAGACATTTTCGCTTGAGTAACTCATTGATTTCATTTTAAAGTCATTCCAATTGGTATCGACTGATTCCGGGGTTAATCACCAATTAGGATAGGAAAGCTGTGTTAAATGTACGGACAAAGTTGTAAACCAGTTCAGGTGGTTCGAGTGTTAAATAAGTTTCTCAACAAGATGAGCTGACACTTCCGAATGGATTATTCAAATTGCTTCTTTACTTTGCAACAAAACCATGAGAACATAATTATTGTGCTGAGTATATATAATGTTCAGTGAAAGTTGTATAATTATAATTATTCGAACCTTTTAAAACGCAATTAAAAGGTGACAAAATGATTTGTCGCATTTGGCAAAGTGAATCGAACGAGAATTGCAATATGACAATTTTCCCTTTAGTACTGTAGCAAGTGGAGAAAAATTGTTTATTTGAGAATGTACAATATACAAAACAGAATTATTATCAACAAGATCAACACAATTGAACAATAAATACATAAGAAAATAATCAATCAATTGAACTTCCTTGTTTTGGTGGTGAGCGAAATATAGTGAATTACCCTGAATGAAGTTGTGCAGAGAATACTTGACGAGTTGAGAATTTAGACTTGTGATTGAGTGGTGCAGTGAGTGAGAATCAAAGCATTTAGGACATCTACGGAGCGAGCATGAACAAGAGTGATCGTGACAAGATGGTCGATATGAGCACCACTGAGATTCGGTGCAGGTTGTGGAACAGTGCCACCGAGCCACAGGCAATTGGGTCGTTGTCTTGCAAGATGGGCAAAAAGTCAGCCAGTGCCTGTCCGAATGTGGTGTCCGGCCGCAGTGACTGGATCTGCTCGGTGTTGTCCGAGAAGATGAGGTCCGTCCTGTTGCGGAATGTGCCTGCCAGTCGGAATGAATTGCGCTTGTTGAACAGAAATGTCTCGCTTAGTTGGTTGAGCAGTGAGAGTGCCTCCAGTCGGACGTTGGTTGGAGTGATGCTTGCCGTGGCGATGATTGGCTCGGGAATGCGAGCTATGTGACACCGATGGTAGTCCGAAATGAGTGCTTGGGTGAGGGTGCGTGAGTTGAGCGAATTGCGCGAACCGAGAATGTCATCAAAAGCCCGGTCGTTGGCGGTGAACTGAACGCCCGAGGATGGTGGGTGAGTTCGACAGAGCAACCGAAAATCGGATGACTTCAAGTCAGTGGCCCAACTAACCGGTGACCGGCCATCGGTGTACTTGAGTACGGTGTCGTGCGAGAGGAAGGCCACATCACCTCGACCTTCCACCAAGCACCTCAATGCTCCTTCTTCACCGGCATATCGTTCTCCGCTCTGCAGGTCACAAACATGTCGACCTCGTTCGTCTCCCACACATTGTTGACACAATTGCTCTACTCCTGTTCCGTTTGGGTTTATCCTGGCATCGGCAGCACCGGGCACACAACTGCCACTGAAGTAATCAACCACTACCTGGGCTCGATTGCAATTGTTGGTGTCGACCACCTGGTCTTGGATGAGTGCTCCAATTGGCACTAACCAACCAGCCAACTGGCCAAACCCGGTGTGGCACGAACGTTTGCCCTTCAACTGTCCAAACATGGTAAGGTCAGAGTTGGACTTGACCACTGCCACTCCATAACGAGGCTTGTTCGACTTCTCCACTGCCAGTGCTTGCAGGGACTGGTAACGAGCGGCCTGGTAGAATCGGTCCGGTGGAAGTACAATCAGATCTGCTCGACGTTCATTAAGTAGTTTGATGCAGGTCTGGTCCGAATCGGCCTGGTAACATCGAATCGAGGGACGAATTCGCCGGGCAAATGCAGCCTTTTGCAGTTGCTGACATTTGGTCAGTTCGCCTTCACGCGAGAGACAAAAGGTGATGTTGCGACGGGTGCAACCTTGCAGTGGCTTCTCAATGGACGGAACGTAGAATTCTGTTTAAGCAATAATATGTCAAATCTCGCAGAAATTAATTGGTTAATTCAAACCTAGGTATTTATTCCAGCGTGCCTGATTAAATGGCATCTGAACCAGTTGAGTGATGTTAGAGCTGGAGACAAAAGACTTGTCAAACCACGATGGGCGAAGTTTGGAGTAACGAGTAAAGATTTGTTGAAGTAGTCGCAAGTAAAGTTCCTTGTTGCGTTCTAAGCCATTTTGTGAGTTAGACAAGTTTTGGGTTGTTAAAATATTACAAACTCACCCCGGCCCTTCCTGATCACGAATGTGTTGGTCGGATGTTTGGCCCAGTCACATCCCCTTCCTGTAACTGACATTCTTGAGCCGTCCAAGCACAGAAATTCATAGTGATCTCGTTCTTCAGGTCGTCGAGTGAAATACTCAACAGTAGTCTCGATTGTGGTAAAGGCAACCTCTCCTCTGCCTCCCTCCACCAAACATTTCAACGATCCATCAGGTCCGCCAAACATGTCATTCTCCGAACAGGGAAACATGAACGAGGAATCTTTGCACAGGGAACATAGCTTCAGATGTGACTTCTCTGTGGTACATTTCGAAAGGAGTTTTACAATCTTTGAACACTGAACAAGCCAAACTTACTCAACTCTTCGTCCAGCTCAGCATCGGTGGACCAATTGCCAGCAGCACAACTGTCACCGAAATAGTTTTCAACCGAGTGCAATTCGCCACGACAGTCGGGCACAATCGTCTCCGAGGCCAGAAGAATGCCGATTGGCACATTCCACTTGTGGATATTATTGTACGCCCCGAGACAGGCTCGTTTGCCCTTCAACTCGTGAATGGTGCTGATTCGACTGCGACGTGGAACCACAACTGCTGATCGTTGCAGGTAAATGTCTGTTTGGATGGACACGGATGTGACACGTTGATTGACTTGATTAATGACTACAATTCACTCACTTCCATTGTACTCCTCCATGGCAAATGGCTCCAGGTCGTACAGTCGACCACCGAGGTAGAGATCTTCGGCGTCCAGATTGGCAATGTCAGCCTCGTCTTTGTCGATCAGAGTCATGCACTCAAATCTGTGTTTAGTGATCGATTGATATTACAATTTAGTAATGCCACAAAGTGGTCACTTACTTGTCCCTTGCATTTATACACGAAAAAGTTCCAGGTATCTATTTCGAATGAATTTATCATACATGTAAATAACTCCCAAATTATCGGAAACTTACATTATCGGACATTTGTAGACAATCCTCGTAGACAGAATCGGGCACGCACAATCGAATGCGAACTGCAAAATCAAATGTTTCAATTGTATGGTCAGTTGGCTGTTTGCGCGTTTGCTCTTTTGATGCAAAGCTATCCTTTACAATGTCATATTCTGAGTTAATGACATTTGTTACATTCTATAGAACAAGTGTCCATTCTGATTTTTGTGTACATCTTCGCATTGTTTATTGTGCTGCCTATTTTGGTCTTGGCATTTTCCATCCTTCAGTCTTGACAGTGTATGCAGGCAAGCGCCGTTTAATCCATTTATTAGCAAAAGTACACAAACGGCACTAACCTGTCAGCACTGTCATTGATTTGTTTGCATAACATTGAGTGAACACTAATGCAATTTATTCACTTTGTCCACTCTTTTAGTTGAATCGATAATAAATCGATTTATAATAATAATAATAAAAAATGAGCTCACAACTTACTCGTTGACTAAAGAGTGCTAATGCAACTTGGTCGTAAGTGATTGTTCAATGAATTGTTTGCTGATGCACTTTGTTTTGTTTTGAGGACAAATTCAGCGACTTTCGACATTTTAACCTAGCTAAACTTAACTAAATCTTGAATCGAAAATTTTATTATTTATCAACGAATGATTTGTTAAGATTCGCTCAGCTAATGGAGACACATTTGTGCGATAGTGCGCCATTTAGAGTGTAGATTGTATTTCCTCGTTCAACACAAATGTACTGTACTAATTTCGCAATACTCGTAAATAAATTCAATGAATACTCACAATTTTGTGCATTAGCCAGGTTGTAGAAAGTCAACACCAGAAAGGTGGTCGTAATCTTGAGGAGGAACATGGTGATGATGAGGATGAGGATGAGGTGAGATTATGAATGTTTAGTAGGTGAAAGGACTTCAAGGCTCAAATGGACTCGACTGAGAATCACAGATTTGGATGAGTTTGCCGCAAAATCTAAATGAAAAAAAGCATTCAAAGTTAATTTTACGACACTAAAATTGCCTTTTAAATGATTTAATGATTGAAAGGCAATTTTGATTGAATTCATTGCTTGTCACTTTAAGGTTGGTCTCTGTGCAATGCACTTTGCATGTTTGTTTGATTACTGAAAATCGGAATTTTCGATGGAATTTTTATGTGTGTTTGTGCTGAAATTTCAAACCTTAATTGACACCAGTGTCCAATTAATTCGATAGGGTAATTAATAGATTCGACTAACTAACAAGCAGACAAAAATGACGATCGTGGCAAAGGCAAATGAACGAATGTTGTCAACAAGTTTGATTGTTTGGTCACTTTCGATTTTGGTTGACTCACGTGCGTCAAGTCAACACAAAAAGTGAACAAATGTTTATTTAGCAATCGATTGGATTTTGGATTGGTTGTTTGCTAATATGATTACGGTACGGCGGAGATATTCAAATGTGTGTTTGCTTGTGTGTGTGTGTGTGTTGCACCGTAATAAAAGTGAAATGCAATCAATGCTGATTGGGAGAGGAGAGGAAGAGGAGATTGAGTGAATTGATACTTGAGAATTGGCAATGAAACTTTACTACTAATGCAATATACTTTCCATGGGAGAATGCTTTCTGCCGTGGATGGAACTAATAATAAATAAAATTAAGAACTTTCAATGTACTTTATGATTTGATACGAGCGCACAGTGGAATGCTCACTGTTGGTGATCTCATCGGTGTTCAGTTGAGCACAACTGGGCACGAGTGCAGTTGGATGCAAATTAAGCTGACCGACAGAGCGCCAATTGCCAAACAGACCGTTTCGTTTGGTGGTCAAACGAGTCAAGTCGCTTGCCTGAGACAATCAAAGTGGAGAAACAATGCAATTTGTCAATGAAATTATACTAAAACCGAGATTAGAACAAACCATATAATCAAACGCGCGCGGCAACATCAATTGCCATTCGTTTGGTCTTTCCTAAGTCTGGGTTTTTGTTGCATGTAATCGGGTGCAAAGGCTTTCGTGTACTTTATGACGGAATTATTGGACATAAATGCACTAGACAAATGTCGAATTTAAATAAATAACAAACAAATCAAAGGCGTTGTGTTGTGTTGCACTAGTCGTCAGTGGAATTTACATGTTGGACAGACAAAATTGTGCCCATTCGGTCCTGCACACACATTTACACATGTAATTCACATAAATGGAAAGTTTGCCAATTGTAATTTGACTATTTGTTTGTTCAAATGAGTGGAAATGAAGACAATCAGTGATACATCAACTTGATAGTGATAATGCAAATGTAAATTTATACATTTTAAAATGGTCACCAATCTAGTTGAAACTATAAAATGCATTCATCTATAATATTTAAACAATTCAAATTTTTCCCACACATAAATAATATTTATTTTATGGATTGGAAAGTTGTTGGTTGTTTGTAAGTGATTGTAAATAAACAAGCATATGCATGCTTAATGTTGGTCATTTCAATGTCAAGTTGAACTTTTCAATTGCATCCAATTGTGCAATGCTTCAGTGAGCACAAACTGACTGAACTGTGTGATCGATGGCGATGTGATGTGAGCAAACAAGTCCATTGGTACAATGGTAATCAATTGGTGCGGCTTTGTGCATCAAACTAGTGCACATGTTAATGTTGATATATTTTACTGCCATCGTCAATTGTCTAATTTAATGTTAATGTTCTTAGCGAAATTATAGTGAAATCAAACATAGAATTCAAACATAGATTCGATAGGAAATTGGCGCTAAATAAGTAAAATTCAAACTTTCACTTACCTCAACGAAATTGGCTGGTGTTGCTGTTTGTCTATTGAACTGTGCACGAATTGTGTTGAGCGATCTTTCTTCCTGCCGGCAAATCTTCAAGTAAACGTTAAAAACAAATGTTGTTTCACACCAACACAAATCCAAAACAAGAAAATTTCCGTTTCTTTCAATTTACAACACGAACAGCACACAAAAGAGTATACTTTGAACAACAAATTTGCAACACGTTTAGTAGTTGAAGTTGTGAAGTGTTTCAAAAGGACCAAATGTCAAATGTGAGGTAAATCAATGGAGAAGATGTCCGTATGACACGAGTGCAGGAAACACATGTTGAGTGACACCAGTCTGCATGGCACCGCATTCACCTGACAGAGCAGTGCAAGTCATCTGGCTGCTTGGCACACATCAAATGTGAATGTGTTCATCACCATATCGCATTGGTTCATAAGTTCATCGCACATTGATCGATCGATCGATGCACCACACAGCACAGCACAGTACCACACTCGGGCACAAGCAACCAATGCAAAGTGTCCTCTTTGATTGAATGAATTAATTCGACTATATTCGCAACACAGCAGTGTCGACTACCATCGATGTCTAGTGATCATCAAT
Source organism: Rhizoglyphus robini (assembly GCA_023373905.1). NCBI lineage: Eukaryota > Metazoa > Arthropoda > Arachnida > Sarcoptiformes > Acaridae > Rhizoglyphus > Rhizoglyphus robini. The sequence continues at coordinate 730,102 of JAKIJQ010000001.1, read as the reverse complement.
ATGTTTGCTTGGCGCCATTGTTGCATTGTTTTTATTGTCTCGGCCACGGAGATGGCAATCGACAACGGACAGTGGCACGAGCTAGCCAACTACAGCACCAGTGAAGAGACACTGTCAATGGTGAAACAGTGCTCCACCAGTGGTGCACTGGACAGTGCCACCAGCGGCATCATCACTCGCCACACTGCTACTGAGGTAGCCCAATGATGTCACTATGGTATACCAATGGCATTAGCATGCACTGCTGCACTACTCACGGCATTGTTCTTCACGTTTGAGTGTCCACTGGACATTTGTGAACATTGTCGAGAACAACACACAGAAGCGCAAGTCACATCACATCGGGTCTTGATCAATTCACATTAGTCTCGTGGTAGCGTCCAAACTAATAGAGCATTGATTTAATTAGATGGGTTCACGTTGGATTTCAATTCATTCAGATTTCACGCACTTTTCGAATGTGAAATCACAAAAAAGCCTAGGGGCGATTCAAAAAAGAAAAGGTAATTAATATAAGTTATTGATCATTGTACAGTGTGGGGATGATGTCGAGTGGAGACTTGTGTGTAGGTACTTATTAGGACAGATACACTTACCGACAGGCTAAACATAATCATGACACTGCACGAGAAAGGTCGTACTAAGTAAATCAATGAAAAATACACAGTGCAAATGGCATTTCTAATGATGCTTGGCAACGAAGAGTTTTCAATGAATTATCTACAATAAAATAGTCATTCCAATAGAATATTTCGATGTTGTGATGTGTTTGCATTCGATGGTCACGTACAGATCACTGATTGCATCGAATTTGCCGTGTAAAATACGCACACTTTGTGCGTGTGTGAGATTATTCTTACACTTGAAAACAGATACAGATGGAACGGATTTGTGAGTGTGAAGTGATTGATTGTTTGTGATTCAAATTGAGATAAGATGCTCAGATGCCAGATTGGTGCATGTGTGTTTGTGTGTATGATATTCTAAGTGTGGTCGGGCAATATCACGTGTTCACTGGGTTATCCTTATAAATTATGATGCTTTCATATATTGTAAATGATCTTAACTGTGGGTCTTAAAAGTGCTAATGACACCAAAAGTGAGTGATTATTGATGATGGGGAGAACATTTTACATTCAAAATGATGATAAATCGACAATCACTGAAATGAGTTAATCAACATCAAGTTCAACTGTAACAACTTTTGAATATACTTTAAAATGCTCCAACCAGGCTGATGTGTGCTCAGAGGCACTCAATTAGCAATTAGCACAGGTTAATTATCTTATTTGGCCAGTAATTATTGCAATTATTATGCACTGCAATGTATGGCCATTAAGGTGGCAGTGAAATTGAAGCCTACCATTTTCGTAATGAAAATAAACCGCCAAATCTAAACTAGTGATCGAAAACCGTCACAAGACCACCTCAGTGTTGGACAGCTCTACAGAGCGCCATCACAACTCCAATCAAGTGCAATCCTCAAAGTCCTCAGTGTGTACTGGTAATAGTCGAATCACGAATCGAGTGCTCTAATGTCCTTCACAGGATATTACATCGAGAGTACCATCGTCGTCAGTAATCCCTCAATATTACTTCTGAGCAGTAATACCCAATTTGGTGAATGTGTCCAAATGTGTGACAATAGTACGATCTGTTAAGTTTGTCAATGGCGTCGATAGTATTGAAATATTTGTCCAAATGACAAATCATTCGAACGCCTTTAGGATTTATCGGCAAAAATGTTGTGTTGCCATTTGTGCATTTGTTGCCAAATGAACAAATTTGCCAATTGTCCTGGCCACCACAAGTGTCACTCATCGAAATAGCTTCTGTTTGTTTATGAAACACACACACTCGAGAGTAACCAAGTTGAAGTGTCTGTTTGCCAAATGAACACTCCATCAAGAAGAAGGTCCTTTGTGGTCTGATTATAATCCACACGAGAAACAAGTGAGTGGTCTCTTTCAGTGGTCGCCATTGTCCAGTCATGACTGCAGTTAGCTAAATATACAAACAACACACACATTGATTTCACATGTTGACATAAACTTGACAGTCGGCAGTGCAATGACAACTTAATAACTTTATATCAACAACCTATATCATTTCGATGGTAAATTAAGTTTTGCACGTCACTATAAAATAAAATAAAATCATTAACGCAATTAACTAGATGCAAAATATCAAATGTACCAAATGAATTAGTCTGTAAGCCTAAACGTACAAATGACTTTTTGATGGTCTTGTTGGTAAATAGCGAACGAACGCATCCATTTCCAAGAACTTGAATATGGAAATACCACTCGTTGCAGCACATGCAATACAACTACAATATATTATATCAATGATATGATAATTAGATAATTATATCGATGTAAGATTAAATATCACATTGGAATCTTACAGTGAATTATTTTCCATAGTATATATATTTGGACAACTTGAAACTTTGAAACTATGTAGGTATCTGAAAATAAATATATTTCCAAACAAATCTAAAGACAATTGCACCACTGTAAATAGCAATTATGGAGATAATGATAAAATTATAGACTATACCGTGAGAATAGATCCAAAAATACACGTTTCACCTTGAAAGTTTTCATTTATAAATATAGTTACGGATGTATGTTGTACTAATGTCACTGTTACAAATGACAAATGTAAGTCTATCAGTAGCTTCGCTGAAAGTGTCCCTTCGCCAAAGATAAATCGCCCGCAGTCATAATATTTTTAATTTAAAAATCTAATTATTTTAAATTAAAAAGTTAATTAATTAAGTTGGCCAATTAATGATTGTTAATTGCCGTGAAAATATTTACTCGGTTTGCTAGTGTAATCAGGTTAAGCAGATGCAAATAGAGCTCATCGAAAAAGTGGATCAACTCGGCTTCGCAGCCAATCGAACAAACAGACGGCAAATTGTGATTGAAATGTGTCCCAAAAAAAATGTGTTCATATCAAAACGAAGACGAGGAAATGTACTAAAAACATAATGGAGCAGTTATTGGCGAACTCTGTGGTGAGTAGAAATGAAGATATTGAAGTATTTGTGTATCGAGTAAAACCAGTGGCGACTGCATCCTACTAAACATCCATTACCGAACAAATGCAGACGGCAATGACATTTTAATGATGACACACATTTGTCCTTAAATAATTGGTCGATCATCGATTTGTGTTGTTGTTGTCGCTCCCACTGGCAAATTACAGTAAACATTCTCATACCTATAAGGCATCGAAACTGTCTGTTCAAACGAGCATAGTAACTTAGAAAGCAATTTTGAGTAATTTCAAGAATGCATTTAATCTGTGTTGTACCTTAAAATAACCTAAATTGTACAATTCCAAATTGGACTGCCTCAGAGCATTAATCAAAGTCCTACTGTCTCCGGCAACTGTACAGTGCACAGCAAGACAATTGAGAAAAGACAGACAAAGAGCTTATACAAACAGGACAATGAAAATAATTGTGATAATTAATAACCGTATGTACAGACTGGAAGTGTGTTCTCAAGGGTGCTGTGTGTGTATGATAATTTGGTTGGACTGTATTTTTCAATTTGATAGCAACAGGAATAAGCAATAAAACAACATTGAGAGACAATCGCATCTGATAAGAACAAAGAAGCAATTGAAATGGACTTTAAAGAACTAAAAAAGAGCAAAACCAAATCCTACCGCAAGACAATTCAATTGACCAGTCGAACAAAGTAACTAATTCGCTCATATCACCTGAGATGGAGATGGAGATGCTGAGAACCTGTTTGGTCTGTACAATGTGTGTCCTCGTGATTTCCATTGAATCGATGCAATCCTCACTGGCGCCATTCCGACCACGAGACCGCCGCTCTCTCCCTCTCTCTCCCTTGTGGTCAGTTTGCAGTTGTCATTGTCGCATGTCGCTTTAGTGTTTGTTTTGTCCCGAAACAAACCTATTTGACACTACGGTGGCAAACCTTCGATACAACAGACATACATGCATTGCAACACAAATAAATGATGCTGGTCATTCAGTCAATTCAATGGAAAAAGGTTTGGTGCACAGTATGGGCATTAGATAATGAACATAAAACAACAACAACAACAGACTGCAACCAAGCAAGAAATGCAAGTGGCGCGAAATTGTCCACTAATTGTGTTCATTAAAATGCGATAAAGTTTACATGCTCGATTCGAGTGAGAGAATTGCACCACTGGACAATGGTCGGGTGCAAAGACAATTCGAGACGCGAATTACTCGAATGAATTGAACATAATGAAAGTCTAAAGGCGAGCTCACTTTCAAATTGGTTAGTTCAGAAATCAGGGTTGATGACTCATTGAAATAGACAAAACGAGATGAACCAATCATGTTGAGTGATACAGACCAATTGGCGTAATGACACAAACAGGTGGACAATTGCTCGCAAGTAATTAACAGGTAATTAGTGATTCACAAGAGGTGATTCACTTGCGACTTGTGCGGCAATAGGTCCCACTCCTAGTTTTACACTCGCCACAAATAGTGAGTGAGTCAATTTCGGCTAATTGGTCAAGCTTCTTGTGAAATAATAACTGTTCAACAATTGTCTCGTTCAATACTTTGTACTATTTGCTTAGATACTGAAAAATACTGAACATTCTCAAATGTCTAAATTATGCAATTAAAAGGTTTCGTCAATGAACAATCAGCAACATAATAAGAAACATCAATGGCACAACTGCAAAAATGTCTAGGTCTGGGACAGTCTTCGAAATGGTGTGTGTGTGACTGTGAATTTGAGCAATAATAATAAAACAATAAAACTTACAAATTGACAAACTTGCTAATGAGATGACATGAGAAGAGATGCATCTCAGGTGATGAGGTGAGTGCAGGACAAGATGAAGATTAAGATATCGTAAATGGACATTAATAGATCGTTTGTGAATATTTTGCCATTTTCACTCGAAGCACCAACTCTCGAAAGCAGTAAAACAATTTTACATTTTCACATATTTCCTCCACAATGCGAACTGGACACAACAAATAAGGACTGCTCGGCAGTGTGACACCTGAACACAGTCAAATATGGCAATTAAAAGTGGCAATAGTGCTAAACTGACAGAAGAGTGACTTTACTGGACACAATTAGCGTATTGATTGCTGAATTAGTACATGAATTGATAATCGAGTTTGAGTTGAGTCAATTCTTCATGCACGTGAAGGTCTTTGTGTTGCACAATTAAGACGCCACTGTTGTTGTTGTTGTTCACGTGCGAGCATTCCGTTATGTGTGAATATTATTCCAACGCAGATATCATCGAGTGCATGTGTGTATTTTAGTGACGCCTTGGCAGATTCGGTGAGAGAATTTCGTATGCATCAACAGGTAAATGAGTGAATGCTGTCTTGAATTGACTATAGCTGAGCAGATCGACTCACTAAACTGACTGAGTGCATAAATGACTAACGAACGGATAACCAAGTTAGTCCTGCCAGCTGCATGTCTGTTCTACAAATGTATTAGCCGCTCACATGCCTGCAAGGATGACTGAGCGATCGAGTTGGACTGCAGTGAATGTGTTGCAGACTACGTGATCCATTCGAGCGGATTGTGTTGTGCTGTGATCGAGTAAAGCCATCAAAGCATGCACACAAAGTCATCCAATCAGGGGAGAAAGTGGCAAAGGAAGACCAACCAGCAGTAGAAGAAACAAATCAAACTGAACAAGTGCAAGTCTACTCAGGCTTGACCCAATGCACTCCACTCGGAGTCACTGATCAGTCTGCCGAGTGGAACAAGTTTCTCTTCCTCTCTCTGGTCGCATTATAATAATAGACTGCAACAGCGTCAAATGGTGCAATGTCACAAAGTGGCCAACAAAAAACTCGATCACCTACAGGCACAGCTTGAGCTAATGTAATGAACTATTTATAAATGCTCAAGTCGTACATTGTACATATATTGTGCCTGTGCCGTAGTTCAATTGATTTACGTGTGGTTATTAAATATTTACTGTACGCCACAGAGCACCAAATAGACACTCGGCACATTGATAGGCCCTTTCACAAATTACGATCAAATTATACATTTACGGCTAGTGTATGACCGGAACCATTTTCATGCCTCATTTGACTCGTATCAAATTTGATATTATTTATTATAGTTGACAGTAGATAATTGGTTGCTTGAACTATTTTGAAATTTGTCATCAATTGGTGATATATTAGTCGGTAGCTTAGAAACGCACAGTAGAAAGTCATAATTCATTTTAGCCTGCTCGACTTTTAGTTGACAATTTTGACATTCGTTGGACGTGTCAAATTGATCAAAAGCTCTGAATCATTTTCAATAATTTTTTTCACATAATTTTCTCACCAAACCCACTAATTATGCCTCCCAATTGTACGACACAGCCATCAATTTGATCGGTGATTGAAGGATTTTGAAGTCCAACTTACTGGCGGTTATTGATTTCCGAAATGAAACTGACTCGACAAAGTCTAAATGACGCCCAACATTATTGACAATTTCCCAATGGTTGATAGACAAAAAAATGTTTCAAATAATAACGTGCTCAAAGTGCTTTGACCTTTTGTAGTCCGTCAATAATCTAGCAAAAAATGGTAACCTCACAATGGGACGATAGAAAAAAGTTAACAAGTTGAGTAATCTGTTTGCACAATGGACATTGGTCGAGCTGAGCGGCGTGGCAAGCCAACAAGTGCACTCTCAATGTTATTGTTTTTTGCTGCATTTTATGTATATCCCGGAATTGAACTATTTCCGCCAAGTCTGACTATGGAATTAGAAAGTTATTGGTTTCCAACACAATTGCCGTCTTTAATGAAACGTCAATGTTTGCAAGTTAACGATGACATTGCAAATGTTTGGTCTATTTAGTTCAAACGAGTCATTCAGTCAACATAAATGCTGTCACTTGCAGTAATTATTCAGATTTTGAATTGTCAATTTGAAATGTGACTTTCAAATAAATCATTAACGCCCAATTAATTCAATTAATATAAAGAGTAAATGTTTTTTCTTGTATGCAAAAATGTTGTCCCTCATCATTGATTATCATTGATCATCAATGTCCAATTAAGCGAGAGATAAGCATCGAAAATTTCTATCAAATCGAGTGAGATTTAAAGTATAATCAAATCCAATTACAGGTAAAATTACTTAGCTCGATAATGATCGTTAATTAATCGCGAAGGTAAACATGTGTGTTCATGTACTTTGGTTGGTTTGAAATGACAATTTAAAGTTAGCCAAACCACTAAATGTCAACAATGTCAATGGTACAAAGCACGATGACTTAAAAAGGCTTAATTTCAAGTAATAATCGAATTTATATCATTATTTATTTGAACACGCCATTTATTACAACAAGTTTCCATCCACATCTTGTTAGCACATAATTTTCCACGCATCCTTTCGCTTTGAAAGCACTCGAGTTGCATCTCGAATGTCTCTCGCGGCTTTATCCAAATGCAAATGCTCCGTTCATTCTCTACTTGAGCGTGGTCATTAAATCCGCATCACTGTGAGTCAATCCATTTGCACTCCTTTGATGCATTGCAACATCTCCTCTCTGTCTTTATTCCTCTGTCTAACAGCAACAGCTCATGATGTGCCAAGTGTGTGTAGTAGTTCATAATAGTTTGTATCACGCGTCAGACAGTCAAATTAAGTCTCACAGTTTGAGGTCAAGTTTCACCGTTCATTAGGGAGAGAGTTCGTGTCCGGCAGAGAAAGGTACATAAAGCGAATACAGCCGAACTAGTTTATATGTCCATCGATGCACATTTTTATCCTGGACACTATCTGGGGAATTATTCAAATTAGCATTGAGATTCTGTGTGTCGCGTAATGTGGAAATATGATTCCGCACTTAACAATGCAAGGATCATTGTGGTGTGATGTGATGTCCAATTAAAGACATAATGAGCAGTCGTGACCTGACTTGACAGCACACATTACAGGTATGCGTGTGCGCTAGTAATTGCCAAACTGTATCATCATTATCAGCATGAATATGAGCTTTACAAATAAGCGTGCTCTTTTGGATGCATTCAAATAACGTGCACAAACAGTAATTAAACATTGGCAATTAGGTGATTTCGTTTGTTATTAGTAATAACTTATTACATAGATGATGGCGAAGAAAGATGATTCGACTAAAGTCATTACTTGCAAACATGTTTGTGATGATGCATATTGACAATTAATAAAATGCAATCGAGTGCTCTGCCTTGTTTGTAAAACTTATTATTCATTCATTCATTAACATAAACCACTTAGTCCTAGTTGGGTCGCGGTGTTAGGCAAGTGATAATCTTGCAGCTATTCTACGCCTAAGAAGTGGGCACGCCAGTACGATCACAAATTTTGAGTACTTGATCTAGTCATCTCATTCTTGGTGTTTCGACTGGTCGTCTTTCGTCCGGTACAGCTTCGCACACCAACCGAGTGATTCTATCCTGAGCTATCCTGAGCACGTGAGCACATGTATACTACAGTATGGTCTCCATACCAACGCATTTGTGACATCTCGATCGAATGGAGTCGACAGTGTCGACTCGACACCATGGCTATCCGAATGCAGTCCATCTTGGTCCACCATGGTCATGCCAACAATTCGCCTCGGCAGTTTGTATTCGCGTTTGTGCACTTTTTAATATCCAGAATTCGTGATCATAGGTGAGGATAGGTTTGAATAAATATACACTGAGGTACACTGCCAATTTCGCCTCCTGGCTCAATCTGACATTGCACACTTCCATCGCCCATAACTTACGTGCCATTGCTCAAAACTAAAACTAAATCTTAGAGAGAAAATGTTGGTGCCACCTCGTGTGCCATTTTAGATTTACTTTCGACTTGAATTAATAGTTTCGGATTAAGTAAAAGTGTTGGCTTAAACTTCCAAATGAAACAAATAAAAATGGGCACTTACATTGTTAGTACAATGTGAGTGCCCAGCTTGGACATTAGATGGTTGACTAGTGCGACAAGAACGCCGATCACGACCTTCGTCTCATTCGTCAGTACCTCAGAGACCAGAAAATATTTCACCGCCAGCGAGTGCACCCAGTGTTTCGTTCGCAGCCCTGAACATTTTGGACTGCCATCAGCTGCTAGGCCTAGGCCTGTACCCAGGGTAATGTCGCTCATCAGAGTGTGCTGAAGAACCACTGAGTGTACATGCGTGCCATCTGAGCTTATGCAAATTGTCAATGTGATCACATGTGCACACAACTTTATCATTAAGCAATCGTCGAGCTATAATAATTTCTTACAAATGTTTTTTTGCGTTAAATAGTTTTAATTACGATTCACCAAAGTGTACACTTGTGACTTGGATTCATCTTCGAGTCAGGTGGACATTTGAATGCGCTTGCAAAGTAGGCCAAGTTGGACAATGGCACATTGACTCGATGCCAAGGAAGAGAGTGTTGGTCATTTTGGACACAGTTGCGCAGGCGAAACAGCTCGAAAGGCTTAGAACACCAGACCTGTCCATAAAAGAGTTATTAGGTTGTTAGGTCAACACAAACGATCGTACGAACCTTTGCATAATTGATGAAAAACAATTGATCGTGATTGTATAAAGACAATAATTGTTTGGAGAATAGGTCCGCATGGTCCGTTTGATTTGTTCGAGAATGACCAATGTGATTCTTGAAGGCGAAATAAGCCTCTCGAAGGCCACCATTGTCAGCAATGTTCTCGTTCAAAGTGCGACGTCCATTGACCTATAAATAAATAGTGAACGATTGATATTGGTTCTAAACAATCAACTGAACTAAAGTTTACTTTTATTCCAGTCCTCGGTTCGATCAACTGTCCATACTGATCCTCGAAACAAGTGGCCAACCGAACGTAATCGTGCCTCGATTGGTTACTGCACCAGTTGACCTCTTCACTGCCAAACATATCGAATTTGCAACCTTCCCGATCGAACCCGTGAGACATTTCATGGCCAATGAAAAAGCCAAGCACCGCAAAGTTGATCACTGCCGAATAGTTGAGGTCGAACAGTGGTGGTTGCAATATAGCCATTGGAATTACTGCAAAGAAGGTTACTTAATACCGCTGATTTTAGAAGCGAATGCCACTTACAAATGGCATTTTGATTACGAATGTACTTGCAATTGCCAAACGATGCAGGATTCACCTTCCATGGCCATATTACTCTTGATTAATAAAAATAACACATTTGTAGTCATTACTAAAACTGAAATACTGAGACATACTCGGGATGATCTTTAAATTTGTTCATCAAATTCTTATTTCTTTTAACATTGACCCTAGTTTTGGCAACATAGTAGTTGCCGTTGCAGTCGTCCAGTCTAACCCGATCGTGATCGTTCACTCCGTACATTTCGTCCAGTGCCGTATCGTTGAGTGCCACCTCGGGGTATGCCACCAGTTCGAGTATTGAATCGAGCTTCTTCAGTGCATATGTTCTTGTGTGCTCATCGAGCCAGGCCACTTCGTCAATCAACATTGACCTGAACGATTGTTTGATGTCTTTCACCAGTTCGGTTGCTTTCTGTTTGATTGCACTCAGTTTGGCTAGATCGCCATTACTAATTTGGTCCAGATACAGTCGCGATATGACCAATGAGTGCTCGTCGTTTTTGAGTGACTCGATGCAGTTCAACTTAGGATCTCCATACAGGTGGAACGTTCTTTCTCGTACAGCCATCTTTGGTCGGACATTCTCAAGTGCAACATAGGCAAACTGCAAATTCATGTATTTCTTCACGATTTGGTCAGGTGTGTGTACTATTGTCTGTGCAAAGCTTGACATAAAGTCCATGTTTTGAACTAATACCAGTTCGTCGTCGTTCACTCTAAAAGGAGCTTTACTTTTGAGTGCAATCTTGTTCAGTAGTGAAGTCCAATCGATAAGATTGCCAGTCTCGTGTTTGAATTGTGCCAGTGAGATTCGGTGAATAGGCGGGTCACATGGCAATTGAGCTTGCTTGGTGTACTTTAGTAAGTAGGATTAGAATATTTCATATGTTTAAATATTACCTTAGCCAGATGACTTTCTATATGAACCATTGGCTTGATAGCCTTGAAGTAGTTTAACTTGAAATACTTTTGCATTAGTTTTACCATTCGATTTTGCCTCTCAGTGTCATTGGTGAGGTAATCGTAATCGACTGGCTTGAACTAGTTTGACAAAATTAATTAAATTCTGATTATCAATTGACACTTTACCTGAAATCGATTAACCAGCGTTCCATCAGACTCGTTTCTGTCCACTTCGATTGTGATTGTGAGCATTGGTGCCATACCTAACAACCACCACTGCACATATCGATCCATCCAGTCAACTCGTGTATACTTGAAACATTTGGCGCGTCTCCTTGTTTCAAGACACGGAACGACTGTCTTCACAAAAAGCGATTCTCCATATTTCGAGTCATCCACAAATCTTTGTACAAAATCATATTTGTTTCGTGGCGAGTCACCGGTGCACATGGTAAATAAGTCAACCACAAGTTGAACGGCAGAAGGCTTGCCCCCTCGCGATGTTTGATGTTCGGTAAAGGCACTGGTAATGATCTTTTGTGATTGCATGTACACGTGGTTGAGTATGTCACTTGATGGTATTGCGTGCAATGATCTATTCCACTTTCCACAAACGTGACCGTAGAAGTCGTCACACGGGTCAATTGAGTGGTCAATCGTTTTGTTCAGTTCGTGGATGTATTCGCGCAGTGCACTTCCCGAATCGATTGATCCACTTGAAGTACTCTTTGGCCAGGCCATGAATGTGCTCACAAGGAGGCAACAAACTACCAGACAGATCATCAAGAACCAGAGTTGATATTTGGGATGATTACACAAACTTTTAGCTCGACCAAGGGTTGAATCGTTATTCGTCTTTGATTCTGTGCCATTCAAAGAATTCGATCTGTCTTGAGTTGTGCTTGAGGTGGTTGTTGAAATATTCCACTTGGAAGATGACATTTTGAGACGAAAACAAACAAACAAAAATGATAACAATATGTATGTTGGACTCGAACAAGTCAAAATCGAAATTTAATGTTTGTGCGATTTAGTATACGAATGTTAGTTCAAATTTAATATGGAAAATGTTGTTCATACAATTAATCACTTAAAGGGGCTTTTTGGCTGTTCTTCTTCTGAGACACTGTGCCCTCCCAAATATGTCTTCTTTGATGATCGACAGGGTGATCGTGTCCAATTGTTGACGCATGTAGTTGTAGTCTTCCAGTGTCCAGTAGGGACAAGCTCCAATCCTGGTCAGGAGGCAAATTCGTATCAAATCAAAATTGATTAATTAAAATCATTACCACTTGGTGACAGCTTTCACTGCATTCAATATCAAATTTTTGCCCTGCTCACTGACTCGTTCATCTTCGTAGAAGCATTCCAGGCAGAACAGCTTTCGCTCGAGTTGATTTTTGGCTTTTTCCTGCTCAGGGTCAATGTGTGGCCGAGTGTCCGCTTCGGCTTCACGAATCAATTGTTCTATTTCGTCAATTGTCAAGTGATGGCCCGAGTGGCAATGTCCATTCGCCATCGATTGTGGCTCTTCGCACGTGACAGTGTTCATTCCATTTTGAATGACTGTGAGCAATACAAAGTCAAACAAAGTTGAGTATACTTTCGATGTCTTCCAATACATTCTAGTGGAATATACTTTCACAACTTAACACTAAACAACATTCAATCAAATGTTTATAATGCTTTTATAGACATTCTATTTGGTTATATTACTACGTGTTATTGACCATCAATTGACGCATTCATTGAGACTGACGTTAGTGCTATCGATTCATGCATCGAAGCACGAGTGCGGCTTGACAATGTGTATCAAATTAGATTATCCTGAGTCCGCTAAGTGTGTCGTTTTGAAGTGTCTTTTAATAGATTGGACAAGCTACGTTCTAATAGGTCGGATGAGTGCATTGAGGCACTGGCACTGTTGTGCCAAGTGCCACAGTGACGGTGCACAAGAATATGGCGAACTTAATTTATTGACTCTTTTGAATGGCTTCATTAGCCAGTGGCTTTGCCACCAGCACCCACCATCAATGATTATTTGCGTGGAGCAATTGGAGGTGACTAATGCACTGTCACAAACAGATGAGTACTATTGGCGACACTATCACCAGGACAGCCACTGGCAACATTATCAATCATGAGAATGCATTAATGTATTGTGCACAATGTACATTGGTTTATTGAATTGATCTACACATCAAAAGTATAAATTACACCACTCTTAGAATTCATCTCGTTCGTAATTGTTGACTTTCATTTTGGCCAAAATTGGTTGAGCGATTTCTTCCAATTGTGCCCTTCGAGATTGATACTCTTCCAGCGAGGAATGCAAATTTACCTCAATCCTATAAGTAGCGATTCATTTGATTATAAGTTATAATTTATATAATTTCTAACTCAGCCACTGCACACTGTGCACCTACCATTGAATGGTGTCCATTGCGGCATTGTACACCGCTTCCTTGTCCTCTTTGTTCAGTTTGTTATTCTTCTCGATCTGATTGGTCAACCAATAGGCGTATGATTCGAGTTTGTTTCGTGCACGAAATCGTCCTGCCAAATCTCGGTCCATTTCTTCGGCTCGAGTGATCTCTTCTGCTGACGCGATCATTTGTTCGATCTCATCTTGGCTTAGTTCTTGTGATTGTTGGTTGTTTGGGTTGTCACTCTTCGAACTGGTCACAAACGCATTCAATGTCAAGGATATCAAAATCACAGATAAAATTAAAGTTTTCATTCTTTTCGTTTGTAGATTGTTTGGTTTGGTCTTTGTATTGAAAGTTATGTATGCTCTTACTGACACGTGTTATACCACTTGCAGAGTGGCATTATTGGATTGTTTGGTTTGCCAGTGGTAGTGGCACATACTCGGAATGGCACTGCGCATAGAGGATTTACAATCTACTAAGTAATATCAAACTTAATGTGTAAAATCTTGAGTGACAACTCAATCTTTGAACACAACCAATCAAACATATAATATATTTGATACATACAATGTATTTTATTTATTTAAAACTTTGTTTAATAAGCCAATTAATATTCTTTTAAATATTTCCCTCCAGCAATAAAGGAGAAATCAAACAAGGCACTCGCCGTTTTTTAACGTTTGGGTCATTTTGATTAGTTTCATCAATCACGATAAGATGAGGCGAGTTTAGTAAATGCATTGTGCGTGTCTGTGGTTCGAGTTGATTGAGCAACCAACACGAACTGAATCCGAGTTGATAAGTGACTGCGTCTAGATTGCTCCATGGAGAATCGACGCTTTCGAGCAGTGCAGAATAGTGTTTTAGTGCGGATGAAATGTCACCTTTCAGTTGATCCTTCAATTGCTTATTTGACAGTTTGCCATCGATCACGATTCGCTGAATGGCCAATACAGCGTACATTGCGACTTCGTTGTTATCGAGCTTATTGTTGATTATCATCGTTAGATACCTTAACACTTGTTCGGTGTATTGCTCACTGGGCAATGGCTCCAACCAAATCCAGTAGAGGAGCAAACAAACATTGCGGTGCTGAGCAATACTATTCTGAAGTGACTCCACTGATGCACTCACAAATGGGCCAAATAGCTGAATTAACTTTTCTTTACGCTCAACCAGTGGCAACACGTCAGACGGGTTGAAGAATTGTTCAAACAATTGATATAACTTGATACAATCCAGTTGGTCAGTAAAACAATTGACAATAGACTGAAACACTCGCAACATTGCATCTTCTTCATTCAAATTATCGCACTGTGCTATCCATTTGTTGATGTCGTCCAATGTGGTTTGCTGTGGATAACGATGGATTAAGTCGTCAAATTGGTGTTGAAGATGGTCGTTTCGAAATTGGACTTGAATTGAATCGTCCCGAGGAGCTGATTGGTTGGCCATGCTTGCACAAATGAGCCAACATGTGGAGTGTCTGAGAGCGACAAGCAAAAGGGCTAAACTGGTCTGTCTGACAGCTATGACTAGTCATTCAATTGACAATTGTATTAGCTCTACCAGATGCCCTCACTACATCTACACTATGCGCAATGTACAGTGACTGCATTGTCTGCAATTGCATAATGCAATGCAATCATCGCATAAGAAAAATCACAAATAATATAATTAAACAGGATTGTATAAAGACTAGCTAATTAGTCACAAATATTTGGTTCGGAAAAGCAATTCAAATTCATTCATAACATATTATTTAGTGACATTAAATACAATTCGAAACGCCATCTTTTGATACAAAAATGAACAAAACTGTTAACAAGTATTGTCAATTTATGTATCGCTAAGTTCACAATGTGAAGTCGTCGCCAGCCAATGGATTTGGAGCAAATTCTCACTGCTCATGTACATATTCAAAGGCATTTTGGTATTGTATCTCTTCTCTGTTTATTTTATTTTTAACTTTATTTTATTTTAGGCGTTAAGCGCACATTCAAAGCCTCTGGTTTGGCGTAGTCTTTCTTGGCGGTTCACAATGTGAATCACATGGCATGCATGGTATGGCTTGGTTTATCTTAGTCCTGATCTCATCACCAATCGTATTTGGCTTCCAATCGCATTCAAAAACTTTACTTAACCACATCATAAACTCTAGTTAAATAAATCCTTGGATTTGTCAAGGATTTTTGTCTATTTTGTCATTTCAGAAACATAATACGACCTGGGGGAACTCAACATGGACGATATTATTAAAGCACTTATTATGAAATTGAAGCTTTTTTAGCGATTTATTCTCCAGCGGATTTAATTGGAAAACTTAACCACAGACTTCTTGTGCAAATCAAGATTGTCCAGTTGCGCATAGGAAACAACTCTTCGTTCATTGTTTTTTAACGTCTGTCAAAATTGGCTCTAGCAAAATTCCGTTCCCAAAATTTAACTGCCATTATAATTCTAATAATAAGACTTGCTTGGCCGCTTGTGATTGGCTTATGGAATCGGAGAAAAAGTATTCTTCGCAACAACCTAACAAGGTAAGCAATGTATCGAAAACAAATTTAACTCTTTACTTCGCTTTTATCCGGTAACATATCGTCAAATTGTAGTCGTCGATGATCTTCTTTCTACAATGTTCTACATCTGTATGTTGTATTATTTTTTATTGATACACATACACCAGTTACTGAATAAAACTAGCTAATACCAATTAATACTCTATGGCCGTCACAGCGAATCGTGCAAACCTTATCTTCATGAAGCAATGCATTATATCTTTACAGTTTCCCAATTGGGAAATCTTGCCGACCCATTTTGATCGGTTGCCTTCCAGAGTGAGTTGCAAAAAGGCGTCGTAGTAACAATTGATTCATTGCAATTCCGACTGCTCTGCTTAGGACGAATCATATTTTTGAGTACGGTAAATAATTAATTAGAAAGTGAATTGGCTCATAAGTGAGCGCAAATAGTTTCGGAAATGCAAGTTCTCAAGGCAAACCAACTTTGCCCACAGTTATTATAAATGACTCATTAGGGCTAGAATTAATTAACATGAATACATAAATTGAAAAGTCAGTTGACATTTCTTTTTTAATGGTCTTGGTAGACGTGACCTGACAATAGTGGCCTAAATACAAGAAATCTGAGAAATTTTGCTTTGCTTTGCTGGAATTTTCGGTACTACACATAAATCATCGTGTCTAGGTTTCATGTCACCGTGCGTTCGTAACGATTCAACTAAATGTGTCCTCCGCCACTGGTAAATAGCGAGTGATTATATTTATTTATAAATTATTCCGAGATATATTCACAGTATGACCAACCAACCTCCCAATGAGTGTTTGCCATTATTTAGTATACCAACCTGCATTGTTTCGCCTGTCCCATCGAACATGTCCTCGTCCTCATCGAGTGCTAAATCGAGTTCAAACAGAAAATTAAAAAGCAAATTGGATCGTATTTTATCACCTTCGGAGCAATATCCTTTTCATTCTGTGCTTCGCGATGCATCTTTCTTCGCTGGAATCATTCCGCACGACTCTACACTACAAGCAAAATGGTTCGTCAGATACAAATACTTCCAGATCGTCTTTATGTTTGTGTTTTGTCTCCGCCGACTGGTCGAGTGTCTGCTTCCGAAAGGTTCGGTGGTATACATGTACATCGGTGATTTCAAGATGTGGTGGGGCGAGCCATATGTGGCTAACCAGGTAGTCTGGGGCATGGCCGCCATTCTAGTGCCATGCTATCAGTTTATCAATCTGAGGACACTTTGCCGAAAGGATGTGAGATGGGCAATGCCTTTCAGGTTTATCGAAGGTAAAATTTGCTGGCGAGACTTTGTTTTATAAATTTTGTTTCTTAAAATTTTGTTTCGAAGGCATCGCAACAGCACGCCAAATCAATCTTGAGGACGAATACCAAATGAATCAACTCTACCTCAAAATGCGAATGGACTATTACCACTGCTTTGCCATGCACTACAGTGTTCTGGGCACATACAGTGAGTGTATCTAATTATCAACTGAATTATGTGCTATAATTAAATCAATTATACCTTTAACAGCAATTGCCGTGTTTGTGTCTTACTTCATTCTCGTCTACGAGACATACACTCAAATCTTCACCCTTGGACTATTCTGGACTATATTTGAGGCATACTGGTCTCGCAAGATCACTCTCAACATGGGACTATACCCGGCTTGCCTCGAAATTATAACATTCTATCTCAGTCTAAGGTCCGCACTAGAGTAGATCTGAATTGAAAGTTAACTATTAAAATGTTACATCATCACTAATTGTAATTAATCAGATACAAGAAAGCAGAGGCGAAACTTGGCTCGATTCATATTCGCCCTTGTGAGCGCAAAGTGGCACTGCTGTCCAGTCTGGTCCGAATCGATAAGTGCCTGAGTGAGCTGAACTCGATCAACACAGAACTGCAGCAGTACGACCATTACTGGCGCAAGTACATGATCTCAGTCTTGGTGTCCTATTTGCCGCAGATTCTGTTTGAAATATTCTCCTGTCTATATGTGCCCATGCAAACCAGTGTGTTTGTGTTTGCAGTGACTCTCTCCATCAACATGGTCACCCTGGTCAGTCAGGTTTGCATATTTTCCGCGGTGATCATCCACAAGGTATGTTTTCGGTATGTAAATGAGTGCGAATAATCATCTCAATCAACCACAGGCATATTCAATGAAACGGCCACTAAACCATGTGTACAATCAACTTTCCCTTTACCTTAGAGAGAATGACACATTTGGTGTTGAGCACAATTCGATGGCACGCAAACAATTGATGAAGCTCAGTTTCTTCCTAGAACAGTACAACCACAAACAAATGGGTTTCCACATGCTCGACTACCATCTGATGGACTGGAACTTCTATTACAACACACTGGTCAACTGCACCATATACTTTTTGCTTATTGTCAATGCACTTTATTGATTTGCCTGTAATTACGATTAATCGGTCATCAGATGGTATACTTAATAGGTATTACCTATAGGCAAATTGGCAAATTGTAAATGCGTGTAACCAATTGCTCTAACAGTCGAAGAATGCTTTGAAATAAATAATTCATAAACGATTTATTTCTAATTCTATTCTTAATTAGATCATTTAAATAATATTTGCTGTGTGTCACTTTGAAACGAAGAATTGTTGAATGATGGTCGAGTCATGCACTTGTACAATTGTCATGGTTGTAATAAATTACTGTATAATTAAAGTGATAATTTTAAGAACGATGAGTGCAAGTGTATGTGTGGAAATATATTTTTTTCTGAACTAATAATCTCGTTTACCCCACAAATGTCAAATGAATTCAGTCACGCAATTGTCGGCAATTAACGGCAATTGCCACAGAGTGCTCACTAAATGTTTTGATTGAGCGAGCTTTATTGCAGTTCACATTGTAGTGGCATTGCATTTTTTGCATAATTCTTTCTCATTGTTGGCATTTTAATTAAAATTTAAAGCCGTAATCGAATAAGTATTCTCCAATTTCACAATGTTTTAATGTATAGCACCAATTAAGGTACATCGATGGTCATCAACAGACATATCGAAAAGGTCTTTGCCCGAAATTGCAATAACACTGTTGCTGAGTAGCCAAACTGATTGCCACACAATAAGCCCGATCGAGACAAAGTCTAATTCCGTTGTGTCCAATTTTGTATTTGATTTGACGACCATTCAGGTAGAATGCGAATGAGTGGCTGGCAAAGTCAATCATGCAACCAACAACATCTCCACTCTTCCAACGAGACCATTTTTTTGCTCTCACAATTGGGTACTCCTTTCCGTAGAAAAATATCGACTTTCGGAAGCCATCGAATGCAATCGAGTGGCAATCACCTTGACCAACGGGCATGTCCATGTTGATCACTTCACATGCTGCTGCCCAACCGATTCTCATGGGTCCACTAGTAAGGAGAATTACTTCGAAGTAGTACGAGTCTGTGGAGGGCAATACTTCAAAGGAAGAAAGACCACTTTGCCATCCGTGGTCACTTCGAGCCGACAGTTGATCGGCGGACAATTGCAACTCACTGCACAGTGTTAGCGAACTGAGCACACGCGATTCACTGTCTTCAATGTCGTCCAGTTGGAATGAGACATTGCACATCAACTGGTTGAGGATACGTTTGCGAAGCGAATAGGCACAAAAGGCTATTTGGTATTGCACAAAATCCAATGTGTACGGATTGAGATGTCGACTCTTTCGCATATATGT
Organism: Rhizoglyphus robini; assembly: GCA_023373905.1. Taxonomy (NCBI): domain Eukaryota; kingdom Metazoa; phylum Arthropoda; class Arachnida; order Sarcoptiformes; family Acaridae; genus Rhizoglyphus; species Rhizoglyphus robini. Next base: position 710,402 of record JAKIJQ010000001.1, on the reverse strand, counting down.
CGATAGCCTCTTTAGTTTGTCAACAAAAAACTCGTCGAATTGAGCGATAACATTTGGGGGAAAGCTGTACTTGTTCAGATCCATCAAATTGAGGCAAACGAGTGCAAAGAGCAGGGCCTGCTTGTTCTTATCACACTGAGTTATTGTTTCAACAAGGAATGAAGTAATTTCATCGATTAAAAGTTGACTTTGAAATCGATATCTCGGAGCCAACAGTGAAAGTACTAGACAAATGTTGCGCCGTTTGGTCGAGTCCACATTGGAAGATTGCAAGTTTGGAAAGATGAACTCGATAAATCGTGCAATCGACGCATTCACTGAATAGTCCTCGATTAATTCAATTGATTCGAAAGTGTGCCCTTCGGTGATGCGTTCCAAGAAAGTCCACCGAATCCAATCAATCTTTTTGAAAGTCATTTGTTGACTCATTTCAACAAGTATCGATTGACCAAGTCGAAGTGGTCCAAGAGGCTCGTGAAACAAATGATTCAGTTGTGACTCCAATTTGGCCAGATCTGTTTGGTATTCAGTGGAATTGAAAGAAATGTTTTGGTCTAACTCAATAATGATTTGGTTGTATTGGCGCTGTTTCGAATCATTGAAAAATAATTCGCTCCCAAGTTGATCCTTGAACCAAAACATTTGACTAGTGTTTGTCGGCTCAAGCAGATGATATTTCTTTGTGACCAAATTACAAGTGGAGTGGAAACTTTGAATTGTGACATTTTGTGGAGGGTGCCTGAACGGCGCTTGACCGAAATTGAAACAGCACATCTGATTTTGGGTTAAACTGGCAGCGGAAAAATAGGCCTGACTGGAGAAATACACATCACTTGGCTCAAGTGAACAGGCGAGTGGCTCGCCGTTGAGGCAGAATTGAAAGACCCGCTTGGGCACATCGAGCAAACAACCCAACACATCACCCGTCTTCCAGTAGGGCACAACATTATGCGAAGTGGACAAGAATGAGCACTTATTACGATGCCACAAACATTGGTGAAATCCGTCGAATCCAATCGAGTACTGATCGATGCCCACTTGACGCCACTCGCCCAACTCACTTTCCTTAGTGGTCCAGCCAATGCTCATAAATCCATTCGACAGAATTATACATTCGTAGTAATACACTCCCGATGTAATTGCAAAAGATGACCGAACTGAGCAAATTGTGCCACTAGACGAGTTCGTTTGGTTGTTGTCCTGTAGATTGTTGGCGTTGACTTGCACTGACAGGCGATCTGGAGATAGCTTCAGTGGAGGAGCGCATATTGAGCCGTCGTTCAGTGAATCAAGAAACCAACGAAACTCAAATCCAACTCGATAATGCAAATAATCAATTTGCTCATTATTTGCCCAACAAAGTTCTAAAGTATCATTTTGGTTGAAATATTCAGCTTGCGTTTCTAAACATTTGACGATCCTTTCAAAAAGGTTCTCATTAGAAACTTTTAATTTCTTCAAAGGAAGCTTTCTAATAATCCTAAAAGCCAACAGTAAGGTTATTGAATCTTGAGAAAACTGGAAAATGTTGGTCAAATATTGAATCACATTAATATCATCCAACTCTGAGTGAGCATCGAAGTACAGACATAAATTTCGATGTTGTGAAGCATCGTTTGTGAAGGAATCTTTGGCAGCGCAAATCAGTGGCTCGAGCACTTTGTATATTTTTGATCGATGTTCAGATTTGCTTGTTTGTTGCTTTAGTTGCGACTTTAATTGGCCTTTGAGGATGTGTTTGTAGAAGATGGCACATAGCGAATTGAATTCCGACTGAACATATTCGAGATTGTCGTCTGTGCAGTCGAATGCATTGATCAGTGCTTGAACCAGTCGAAATTCGCCTTCACACTCGAATCGTTCTTCACCGCACTCAACTGTGATCCACTTGAAGATGTCGTTTTTGATGGTCTTCGATATCGAGTACTGACACACCACCGAATCGAGTTTGTGCTGAAGTTGGTCACTGAACAGATGAACATAAATTCGGTTTAGCTGGGACAACAAAATTGAGCCATTCTCTGCATTGTTGTTGACATCCATTTACGACATTCAATTTATCAAACAATAAAAACAATTTTATTATGTCTATTTCAGTTGATATACCTCGTAACGAGTAATGTACATTACACTGCTAGGTGGTAATGGCACACTCATAAATCATAAATCAATAAAAGGACATTAAACACCACAAAAGTAAATGACACAATCACAATAACATACAAGTCAAACGTGCTCTCGATATGTCACTTTAGCATTATCACTTTACTATGGACACCATTTGTAACGCATTACATGCTTTCACTAAGTGACCTTTCACAGAAGCAACATATGCTGAGAATGTGTTGCTGGGCGTTTGGTTAATGCATTGTTTGCCCAATTGCTTTGAGATTATGGTTTGGATTATTTCCATTCATTTTTTTGTCCATACAGTGAGATCTGATCAAATTTATTATTAAATAATATTTAAAAATAAAAATAAAGACATACCATTATATATAGCTTTGACAAAAAATGTTCACCACCGGTCACAATAATGCTTGAAAGGTTGAATAATAATTAAATGTAGAATTTCGATGTAGCAAATTCAAGAGAAACAAAAAGCTTATGCCGGGGGTTATTCAGGTGACACGATCTGGGCACTGGCCATATGGTCTAGTGGCATCCTCGCCAATTTGGCGGCATTTACTATCCTGTAAATTCATTCGTACTGTAAAGAGAATACTGTCAACAGTTGCCACCGTCGTTGTTCGTCACCTGACACGATGCTGCTTAACTTACTGCCCCATTGACAGCAAGACAAGCGAACGCACCGCTCACCGACATAAGCCGAAGCAACTCTCATTTGGCATGTATTTAAACATTTCAACCGGATTTATATCAAAAGTTAATTGTATCTTGGTAGACATATACTCTAAGATGTTTCGTTAACCTAATTTCCAATTTTCTATGCTGAGGACGACACCCGAATTTGTTTATATCAACTTGTTAGTGTCTAACCAAAAGGATCATTCATAAAGAGAATGACTTTTCTGCATTGTGTGTGAGACTCTGTGACACTGTGAGCCACTGCTGCTCTATGTGTGGCTTGTTGCAAATTGCAAGATAGCGGAATTTGTGAATATTTTGTGTTTATTGAATTTTGATTTCAGTAAAAATACTTCAAAATTTTTCCTTGCCGTTATTTCATGGAAAACTGCTCTACCTAGGTACCTGTCGGCCTCCAAGTTTGCGATCTTTCACCTATTGATCAAATTAACTTTTCGAGATGGAAATGGACTCTTCAAAGGAATCTTTAAAAGTAACAACTGACAATATATTTATCATTTTTATTTTATTTTGTTTGTTAATATTTTATTATTATTTTTGTAGATGTTGACGAAATGTTGTAAGGAATTTTACATGAATTAATTCTACAATTACTGAATCAATTTAAAGCCTCGAAAGCCAAATTACCTGATTTGGCTGAAAAATTATCCTTTAATTAAATGAGCAAAGCATTTTGGACATTTCTGAAAATAACTCAGAATTGTTGATTGGCAATAACGAACTACAACCATTTCGGCCAATTATTCAAGTACTTATCAACGAATATCAGAGAAAAATTAACTCTTGCTAATTATAACCAAAATGGAGCCACGCAAGCATTCAGAACAATCAATCTATCAAACGGAAGCGACTATTATTGATATTGATAGAATTATTAATTCTTTCGTACATGAGAGCAATGTCGAGAGCGATAAAGATATTTATGAAATGGAGGGTCTGATGATCGTTATTGCTCTTGTTGTGGAGTACATTAGCCAATGGAAAGTCTTTAAATTTTAAATTGAAAATGTTACAATGCGCTCTTGAGAAATTTCCTAAGCATATGATGAACCACAAGAGAAAGATTGTGAAACCGTACAGGAACTAAAATTTGTTTCTACGATCATTTAATAATAACGTATTTTGCCATATCGAAGTGAAGAAGGCTATCAAACTATTTCAGCCACTGACCAATTTCACTGATGATTTTATTTTTGACGACATGTCGTCGTTTGATTGTTCTAAGAAAAATTCGTCATCGAGATTAACATTTCGGGAGTATTTTTTCGATATAAGTCCGGTTATCTTATATCTGGCAATGCATGGTTCTAGCACTATGATTGAGAGACACCATTCCATCAATTTTCCAAACTCTTAGTGAACATTGTTAACTGAACGATTTTAATTCAATGAAGCAATTTGCAAGCAAAGCGCTAGTTTTTGACTTTTCCGGATCAATTGGTGATATTTTTTTTCGCTGCTATCGTCGGAGAATCAGCAAAGGTTTATGAATCAACACCGCTCTTTCCTCATTTTTTTAAAGTGAGATTGTTGTTTACTTTCAAAACATTAATTTGAAAATATGCCCATCACTGTTACATTTGCATTTACAGCAAATCGTGGAAAAATCGTATTGAATTGGTCTGATAAATTACTGTTACTACAACGAATTAAAATCATGCTTGAATTACTTTCAAAAAGATGTGAGAATTAAGTAATAACTAAGAAGTAAGAAGTCGCTACCAATCACTTTGGAAATGGGTCCGGTCTACTCTGGTTCAATTCATTCATTTATTGTGAACTTTCGAAAATTTAAAGAAAAGTTACAAAAGAAACTCTGGTCCAATCGCATGAATCGTGGCACGTTGATTTTTTTTCTCAATTAATTATTACATTGCGACTTTTTTGCCTCGTTAAAAGCAAGCAACTTTAATATAATCAAGCGTGTGGCTACTTTATAATTATTACAATATTCAATTTGGAAAATGAAAACACTAAAAAAATACTTGAAAGCTTCAACATTCTACAAAATCCCTGGATTTGCCACCTATTTTTCAATCATTTCACTAACATGGACGACATTATAATTATTAAAGAATTTTTATGTTTGAAGCATTCTGAGAATTATTATTCCCCAGCTGATTTACTTGAAAAGCTTTCCCGAAAAGCTTAAAAGACTTCCCGCGCAAATTCAGATCTTCCGATAGCGCAAGTGATGCTTGCAAGTCGCCGTTTATTTTTTTTACAACTGTTAAAATTGGAGGGTTCAAAGAATTTATGATAAATGACCGTGCTCAAGATTTAGCTACCATTAAGGCTTGTTCAGCTTGTGATTGGCTTATGCAAAAGCTGGTAAAAAGTATCCTTCATATAATTAACAATCTAACAAGGGCTATTCACAATTTATTCTTGGGCTTGAGGACTTGCCTCTGTTTTTGATTGCTTTTGTGTCTATAGGCTGTAGTTGTTTCGTCTACAAGGTATTTACGTCTTAATTTATTCCTGAGTTTATTTTATTTATTTTTACAGTCATTTATCATCAAACGGTTCCATTATTTTTTTGTCGAAAGAAAATTTTAATTCAGTTTGCTTCAAGACAAGACAAGATATTTGAAGAAATACTTACTTAAATGCTTATGGCTTTATGACTGGAATTTTATTTATTTCGTTTCTCTTCAAAGGCGGCACTCATCTTCTTCCTAATCTTGGCTTCAGTGGTTAAGACGATTACTTCTGCTGTTGCTGCAGTATGCTGTAATGTCTCCTACTAAGTGGAACAGATCGTTACATTCGGCTCCTTTGTTTGTTTTAAATGAATTAATGTATCGATTAACAACTAATTAGCGTGATTTTCAAATAAAGAATTTTTCTCTCGCTTGTATTCCGATTTGATACGTTAAATTGGTCCACTCTACTTGCCGCATTTGGTGTGTGTGTAGAAATTGATTATAATCAATAATTAGCATTCACTTTTGATTTAGTGATAAAAGAAATTAACAAATTATAAGAAATAATGTTCAACATTATCGAACTATTTTATGGTTTGTTCTGTACTTGTTTCGTTTGTTTTACTATAAATCTCATTGACCAATCCTGGTGAAATGAGACATCTCATTGAACTGTTTTGTGTGCCCGTTCTCGTCTAACCATCTCAACCCGCATACCAATGGCGACATGAGTAGCAACAACAAGAAACAGCTGCCTGCCGCCGAGCAGTCATCTGTCAATTCGATCCAAGACGTCCTTGATGAGGTGACAAGCGAAATAAATGTGACTCCTCAGCGTCAATCAACCAACGCTTCCATCCAAGCCCAATCGAAAAAGGCCGAACAATTCACTTCAGCACCAAAATCTTCCGAGCAAGCGAGGACAGACAGCGAGAACGACGAAGCGACCGCCGAGCAGCCGATAACTACTGGACGGAGCAAAATCTCGGACTCGTCTAGATTGTCCACTGATAGTGTTAGTGGAGCTTCGGCTACTTCAGTAGAGATTACGGTGGATGGCAACCAGGCTTCTGTAAAGATTCCACGAGTAGTTCTCTCCGAAGGATGGACCTTCAAAGAGGAAATTGGACGAGGTGGCTTTGCCAAGGTATTCAAGGTGACCAACCAGCGTCGCTTCCCGAACAAAACCCTGGCGTGCAAGATGTTCGACCTTCGACGAGTTAACTCAAGCTGGGCTCGCAAACATCTAACCTCCGAAATGAAGATCAGTAAAAGCGTCGTCCACAAGAACGTCATGTCGGCGATACACGTGATGAAGACAACTCACCACGCATTTATTTTCATGGAATTGGCCTCGAATGGCACTATATCCCATTACATGTTCAGCCACAAAAAGCGTCCCCTCAAGGAAGCTCTGGCACAATATTGGCTGAATCAAGTAATGGCTGGACTCTGCTATCTGCACAGCGTCAAAATTGTGCATCGAGATCTAAAGTTGGACAATTTTCTGCTCGACCACTCTCGCCGAGCACTCATCACCGACTTTGGCTTTGCGGTGCTTGGTCATACCGAGCCAGTGAGCATATTTGCAAAGCTCTTTTCCTCACAAGAACAAGCGATTCTGTGTGAAACCGTGTGTGGCACGCCAGAATATGTTGCCCCAGAAGTGCACTTGCTGGCCGATGGGCAAAGATACAATGCCAAAGCAGTGGACATTTACGCAATGGGCGTGTGCCTCTTTGAGATGGTCAACATGGTGAAGCCATTCCAAGACAAAGCACCGTTCAAGATGCGATCAAAGACATTGGTGCGACTGCAGCAAAATTGTCAGTTCACCTATAATCCACGAGTGGAACTGACCAAGGAGTGTTGTGCCGTGATAACCTCGTTGATGAATCCCGATCCAAAGGCACGCCCTACTGCTGAAGCCATGTTGAAAAACAAATGGCTCATCCAATGATGATATTTCATTAAATGTTACTAGCCAAATCAGTGTTACTTATTGAATCGGCACTTTACTTTTCTTTACCGCACAATACGTTGAACTAGCATGCCACGATAATAAATTGTTTGTCAAATGTCTAAATTAATTGCAAATTTTAACGAAAATCAGCATATTTGCTCTGAGAGAGGTACTTTGCTTGTTCCAATACAACATAAACAAAATAGACACAACTTAGAAATTAACAAATTGTAAATTAAAGCGAGCAATTTAATTTAAATTGTCCAATGTTTGCACAAACATTGTGAATTGGCGATGGACTGCCAGTCACTGACACATCGATGACGATAATGGCCGTGAGCTTAATTCTGTCCACCAGAGGCGTATTTGCGAGTCCACTCGCGAGCTATTTCATCGTAGCGCGGTCGATCGTTCTTGTACACACGAGCCACCTCAGGTGCAAGTGGATCGTTTGAATTCGGGTCATTGAACAGCGAACAGATGGAAAGCAGAACCTTGCCAATGGTCAACGCGGGCGACCACTGAGACTTGAGAATGTCCAAACAGATGTTGCCAGTGCCATCGATGTTAGGGTGATATGTCTTGGTAGTGAATCGCACCGCAGGAGGCTTGAATGGATAGTCCATCGGAAAACGAATCTCCAGCTGGAAAAAGCCATTCTGAAATGGACTGTCGTTAGGTCCGATGATGACCGCTTGCCAGTCAAATAGATTGTCACCAACTGGACCAGCCGAGCAATTCGCTGGTGGATCACTTTGAATTTCTTGCAGTTCTTTACGAATGCGACGTTGAGCCATCACTGGGATGTTTGACAAAAGACACTCAAAGTAAACAAGTCGTGCAAATCAGTCTTGTCAATCAAACTACTTGCAATAGAAGCAGCTCTCCAAACAAACATACAATGGTTCATTATTATGTATACTTAACAATTTCATTGTTAACAGTTAGAATTTGAATGCAATTGAAAAAGTTAGTATCACAAATTTGCGATTGTGCTCGAAGCAGCAAACCTTTACTAAGTCATTTCACAAGCCTAATTTGTTGACTAGCAATGCACAATCACATGATATTGAACACATATGCTTGATTGATATGATTGGTAATTGTGTCAAGTTTTTATTGCTCCATTGAGAAGCGCACTCTCACTTCAAATCACAATGCAATTGGAATTGTCCTTTAAAATGTCGAATTTGACCACCATCATGGTCATATTGTCTTTGCCCTTAATGCCAGTGTCCAGTTTATCAGGCAAAATTTCAGTAATAATCGCCTCAGTAATTTCGGCCAGCGGAGTGTTGCTAATCATTCGGCTTTGCACAAATTTGACCATCGATTCGTTGTCCATGCTGTTGCAAATGCCATGGCTCATCAACATGAGTGCTTGGTCAGTGGCTCGGTTGATGGGAATAGTAATAACATCTGGCTGTGCGATAATAATCTGTTTGGCAGCTTGCAGTTGGGCATCGTCTTTGAAGAAGTGGTCGCCGAACGCACGCGATATATTGATGATTGAATTGATCCGATCACCAATTATAAGTCCACCAGCTTCTGTGATTCGTTTGTTTTCGGCGGGGAGCACTGGTTTGTGGTCATGAGACAGTGGCAATAAATTGTCTTTTCGAATTAGAACACAACGAGAGTCGCCCAGATTGGCACAGTAGAAGGTATGGTTCTTGAGAAGACAAACCACAGCGGTACAGCCACTGCTAACTCCTGACTCGACATGTATCTCGTTCAGGTTGGGGTGCCTTGTGGCACGGATGATGGCCAACTCTTCCTTATCTCTCTTGATGGCATCGTCCAGTGCGAGGAAAGCCTCCTTCAGTCCTTCTTCCACCTCACCAGCACGATACTTGACACTGTTGCGTATGTAGTCAGGCAAGTGCTGTGCTGCATACTCGGCCACCTCGATGCCATTGTGTCCATCAAACACAGCAAACAGAGATGTCTTTGGAGAGCTTCCAAGCTCGAAATCGGCAATGGCCAGGTGCACATCTTCCTGCGTATCACGCCAGCCTTGACAGCAAGTCACCGCAAAATCAAAGTAATCGCCACGTTCAGTCTTGGTCTCTTTGGTGCGAACAGGTTCACTCAGAAAAGGACACGACATCTTTGAACTTTTGCGTTAAGAGAAACAGACAGTCAAAGCAAACAAACGCAAATTTTTATTGATCTCTGCAAAATAATCGATTGTTGGCAAGGAATGACCGAACATGTTCGACGAAAACATAGCACGAAACAAATTCATTCAAAATTGATTAACTTGTTGAGTATGTTTGTTTAGATTGACAATTTTACTTTGGATTCTAAGTGGTCCAATGAAAGCAAGGCCAGTGTTGACTAGCTTGCTTTATAGGATAAAGAAGTCCTTGGCTGAAAGTCAAGATTAATTAACTCAATACACTATTAAGAAATGCTGGCCCATGCTGCCAGAACCCTGAACGGCCCATTGCCCAACACACCGCTACCCGAAAGGAAAATGGAGTTAGTAGAAAATGAAAAAAATATATTAAGAAATAATTGCATCATTTTCGCTTGGTATGATTCTTGTTCACAGTGGCACCTGGTTCACTGCCAATGAATGAATCATTGGGGTGGAAGAATCGCAACCCAAGACATCCACAAGCAAACAAGGCTCGTTCGACAATCTCGCTGTGTCAAAAGAATCAGTTAACAGATTGTTTGCGTTTTCAACGCGTAGGGCCCCAACTAGGACCTAGTCATTAACTGATCAAATCGAGTCGGATATATTGAATTTATGGCACAACGAATCACATCAATACCTACGAGTGGCACTAACCAAAGAATGTCTTGCCGTTATAACCTCGTTGATGAATCCCGACGTCCTACTGAAGAAGCCATTGTTGAGTACCAATAATAGCCTCATTAAAACGTTACTAATCAGATCAATGACGTTGATTCAATTATTGAATCGGCTATGCACTCTAGTTTTGCGCGTCTGCAAGTGTCAATCACTTTGCCAAGCCATTTTTATATAAATATATTTGATTACTTCGAACGAGGATGTCACTTATTTTTGCTACTCCACGTGGCATCTATTAACCATGGTTACTGCAGTCTGTCTGATTGAACTTGCATGAGAGACCGTTGTGATATGAGTTGGAATTGGCAAATAATTCTGTGCAAAGTAAGTTCGAAGCGGTCAAGTGCGATATTCAATTGTGAACAATGATCTTTCATATAGTTAGTTAGTTCTGCTAATTTAGTCGATCTCAAGAAGGCCAAACTATTCGATTAATTAGTGAAATTAAACAAATTGATGAAGCACTATTTAAAAGCAGTCAAAACTTGACTTGATGTGACTTGTTTGTTGTGCAAATTGTACCGATTTAGTTGGTCTCGCCAGCCATGGTGATATGTCAGCCAGGACCGAGTGCGAAGTTTGACCAGTTGAACGACAAGACCAACAAGACACTAACTCAAGAGAACACTGTTGGTGGCAAAGTAAATATATTTTTTAAAATCCAAGATTAAAATGATAGATTTTTTATTTGCGCTTGTAAATGATTGAAACAAGAAAATGCGCTTGGGAATGTTGAAAACAAGAAAACTATCACTTATGTAATATGTTTGAGATGTTCTTTAAATAAAAAATCAGGCGGCGGATTACCTCAACCTCAACCACTTCGTGGTGGCATTTTGGGTAATTTGCACAGAACGAACCACAAAAGGTAGAGGTTTGAAAATGTAGGAGTATAGGTTAACACAAAGTGTCTCTGAACCATAAGAATGTTAATACTAGTTGGAGGAGCGAACTCACTAACTTACACCCGAACGAGCGGAGCGAGCAAGCAGAATTACATTTTTGATTATAAACTTCTGTTCTGTTTGGATGGTTTGTTCTTACTCTAAACTTATCACACACAGTCAAGTGCAATGATCTGCTGTTTAGATGTTAATTATAATGATAGCGAATTTTTTTGCTGAAAATGCAATTCATTAAAGTTATCAAGTGATTAAAGTATAATTCCGTTCTGAACTGTTTGTAGCCATATTTTCTGGGTTCAAATTCTTGCAGAATAGTAATGGCTTTTATTATTTTGAGCATTCAAATCTCACTAAAATTGTCATATCAACTATTGCTTGGTCAAGCCTCAAGTTCTAAAAGACAGGTATTCTTCGCCGCCTGATTTTTTTATTTGAAGAACATCTCAAACATATTACCTAAGTGATAGTTTTCTTGTTTTCAACATTCCCAAGCGCATTTTCTTGTTTCAATCATTTACAAGCGCAAATAAAAAATCTATCATTTTAATCTTGGATTTTAAAAAATATATTTCAACCATTTTCAGTTTGAAATACTTTTTCTAAATTGGATTATTATTTGCTAGAATAAATTCATCGTACAGTCAAAAACAGAAAAAATTGAATTTCAATGTCAAAGATGAAATTCAAAAGCCTTGTTCGGTCATCAGAATACAGAGAATGCAATGTGCGAACATACTATTGTAAAATTCAAATGTGTCAGTCTAAAACAACTAAATAAAGTTGCACCAAAGTGAAAAAATGCCAATGCCTTGACCAGAAATAATTCTGTATGTTCATAATGGATAATTATCACGGATTCCACTTATTCCTGTAATGGTGTAAAGACAAAATAAATTAGTTTCAGTTAAAGAAATGCATCATTTAGCATACCGTTTTAAGGTGTAAATCAAATTGATATACAGATTGATCAAGTGATACAAATAATTCCACGATGATTCCTGAGTAAATCTAAAACAACAAACAAAAATATAAAGTAGATCAAATCAAATCAGCGTAATCACCAAAAAAATCATCAAATCAAAAAATTACCAAACAAACATAAAAACAAAAACAGCTGATCGATGCAAGGACGATGTTTTAGCATGAGTTGATCTGATTTAGAGATTGAGTGTCGAGGGCTAGATGTTGAATGTCGTGAGGTTATGGTGATGAACTGGTTGGCCAATTGATATGATCGGTTAATTTTGGATGAGGAGAATACAATTCAAAATAGTATCAAAGTGAAAGCACAACAAACAGCACATAAGCACAGACACAGAGAGACACATTTGTTGACGATATGAACAAGACTCAAAGCACACGGATAAAGATTGTTGGGCCATATTGCCACCGAGATTGCTTCGAATTGATCCACAAATGTCACAAAACACGAGATCTCAATCACAATATAAATTGAATCAAAAAATCTATAAATTCGTCAAAAACGCCGCTCACAAACATCAAAACAAAACAGCTGATCGATGTGAGGACGATGTTTTGATTGTAGTACGAGTTGAGTTGAGTGCGCTGAGATGTTCCATGCAATCAGGTGATGACGATAAAATGTTTCGTGAATTGATAGGATAGGTAACATTGTGGATAAGGTGAAAAGTATGTTTAAAAACAATAACAAAGTGAATACACAACAGACAACACACAAAATCATCACACAAACACGTACACACAGCGAGCCACACTTGTTGATGTTGTGAACAAGACTCGAAACAATAGAATAAACGTTTCTGGACTACATGGCCACCGAGATTGCTTCGAATTGATCCACAAATGTCCCAAAACACGAGATCTCAATCACAACAACACACGTAAAGCACGGTTTGTACTGCTGACAGTAGACTTTCAAACTGTACAGCGAGAGATTAGCAATGTGTTCAGAAAATGCACATAAATACCATAAAGCCCATGAAAAAGGTCCGTTCATATAACTTATAACTCTACACTGAACTCTACGGTCTTACTTTCACTGTACTCCGCCAACTCCTTCTATTTTGTCCACAAAACGGATTAGCTATATTTTTTATGGGCGCTAATGCCCTCCAATGTTTTAATGGGAAAAAGCGTCACTTAACACAGTCAAAATCATAAAAAATCTATAATAAAGTCACTGAGAACAAGAGTGGTCAAGACCAGACTGGCTCGGACATTCACTCGGACAACCGTGAACTGAGTCTCGGGCAGGAGTGGCCTATTATTACCACCAAGCAGAGTGTCATCAGGAAGCGACCAAAACGTATAAATCTAAGCCGTGAAGCTGACCTTGAAGAGGCACCAAAATTCAGACAAGAACCTGACCCAAACGGGTTCAGTTTGGCCATCAGCGAGTACGTCTCAGTGAATCGAGAGGGCAACTCAGTTGGTTCGATGTCTCTCAAGGCAGTGAAGTGCTTGCACAAGAAACGACTCGAGGAGAGAGGATTTCGAATGACCAACAAGAAACTGGGAGAGGGAGGATTTGGTGCCGTGTACAAGGTTTACGCCAACAATGATTCTACTCCACTGGCTTGCAAGATCATGATCCTTAGCAAAGAGAACAGGTCGAAGAAGGACAAAAACTCAATGCTGCAGGCTTTCTCGAACGAGGTGTTTGTCATGAAGAGCTGTCCACATACGAACATCGTGTCTATCCACACTAACTTCATCTACAGCCACGGTACCTCCACCGACAACATTCTCATGGTGCACAGCTACATTGTGATGGAATACGCCACCAATGGCACTTTGTACGCAAAGATGAAGAAACAAAGTTGTCCCTTCACCGAGACCGAGTCGCAGTACTACTTCAGGCAACTATCGAACGCGCTGGTTCACTTGCACCGACGAGGCATTGCTCATCGAGACCTCAAGTTGGGCAACATTCTTCTGACCAGAAACGCATCCAACGAGGAACTGGTGAAACTTACCGACTTTGGACTGAGTCGACTGGTCAACTCACAAGCCACCGGCCTAACTCGCTTCACGAAGCCAGCTGGCACACTGTCCTACATGTCACCCGAACTGATTTGCTGTTATGTGCAATACTACACAGGACGGAAGGAGCACATTCGACCGTACGACTGCTTCCCCACGGACATTTGGGCTTTGGGCGTGTGTCTGTTCTTGATGCTGTGCAAGATGCATCCCTTTGGCAGTCCGCCACGGGACAAGACCGAGCGAATCGAGTATGCCAAGCAAATATTCGCCAAGCAGCATAACCGAGAGTGGCTTATACCTAGTGCGGTCGAACAAAGTGCAAGCTCGGCCAGCCTTGATCTGATGCGTCAATTGATGGAGCCTAAACATCGAAAACGTCTCAACATATACCAAGTGCTCGCACATCAATGGCTCGCCACTAGTAACCCGATCACTGGTCGTCTGTGATTGACCTTCGTGTCCATTTTTACAGGCATTTTCAGGCACTCAATTGTACCGGTCCAATGATGTAATGACATTCAATAAAATCATAAGAAATCAATACTTTACTAATTTGTTTGTTACATTTCGAAAGAAGCAGGTTGACCGAGACAAAGAGTTTTCTGCAACATTTGAAGGAGAAAGTCCAAGTTGCTTATCAGCGAAGTGTCAATAGTAAGAAGACACTAAAAAGCAAGAGCAACAAGAGTGTTCAAAGAGTCACCTCCATGACGAAAGGGTCTACTAATTCGCCGACAACTGACAACTTGTGAAACAAGTGAAAGTGCAATTATAATTACAATAAAAGTATTATAAAAGTAATAAATTATTTTCAATAAATGTCTTTGAAGAGCAATTCCTAGTTTTAATTAATTAACAAGAACTGGTGTTGCTCAATTCTTTGGGAAGAGATTTTCGATCAAAATCGTCGATTGTTGGCGCTGATTATTGTTTTCATTTTTTCTTGTAATGGTTAAATAAATTCTTTATCAGCCAATTTAAAATTTTAATTTCAATTTAATCGTCAACGTAAGAATTCAGAAAATATTCCGTATTATTGCCATTACAATAATATTTTTATTTTGATTTGATCAATGAAATTAGTGTAAATTTAGTCATGAATTCATTCATTCATTCATTCTCATTCATTCTCAAGACGCAACCACCATTGCTGGTGGACTTGACCGAGCCCTGATTACAGGCAGGCAGGATTGACAGGCAGTCATGAATTCAAAAGATGAGATTACAATTGACAATCAACAAAGAACATAGAACGACAAACAGTTTATTATCGAAATTGTAGCTGCAGTAAACAAGTAAAATCGTAATCGACCTAATCGTACATGATGGTGGAATTGTTTTGTGCAGTGGCACAATCGATGGTGACTACACTGGGCCCGCCATGATCGAGAGTGAAGACGTTCATGCGGTTGGCCACTTCGGTAATTGCCAGTTGAGTGTCGGCCTGAACGGTGATCTTGAACTCGGCGAGTTGACGGTCAAAAATGGTTTGCTTCACCAAGTCCGATCGAAACAGTCCTGGCCAGGCGATGGTGCGCAATGATGGGGCCTGACAGGTGGTACACTCCAATTCTAACTTGCGGATCGAGTTGACGCGACGAGCCAGTGGAAGGCAGTGAGCGTGCAGCCAGTGGACACAGTTCTGCATATGCATCAACAAAGAATTGGGCTTGGCTGGTTTGCGGCAGAAGGCACAGAAGGGATACTGCTCGGGTGCGACCACTGGTGCCATAATCAGCTTGGCCATCATGTGAGCAAATCTTTTCATGTTCTGCAGATCCTTAGTTGAGGGATGGAAGCCAGCAGAACAACGGAACAACTCTTCCGAGTGCACTCGAATGAGCTCAATGCATTTTGGTCCGCACAAAGTTCGCGAGTTCTTCATAAGTAAGTTGGAAAGTCGCGGATCTTGACTCGTTCAACAATGAACTTTGGAGTGTTCGTGGGCCAGCCATGCCAGAACTCGCATCGAAGTCCTTCGGAGCACTGTTCTCCATTTGGCCCGATTGGTCCATCTAGTCGGGCAAATGGACATCGAAATTGAAACAACAGTTTATGGCGTTTAGTGTATTCGCCCAATGGTGGCTCGAGCCCTTCTTGAAGTGGTACATTCTCTTCTAATGGAAGAATTTCTCCCAAATAGAAGGTTCGCGGTAAAACAGATTTAAGTCTTTGAAGGACTTGCACAAGATAAGTCTCGTTCACTTTGACGTCACGTCGCGAACTACCACAGTAACGACCACCTTCACGGACACTTGACCTTCCAGAAACAGAATTTTGTGGTGGTCTTTTGCGCACGGTCAGATACCTTCCGTTGATAAATAAGTCGAAGACGGGGACAATGGAGAATTCGCCTTCAACATAGCAATTGTTCACTTTCAAGACAGTTTGTGGTGCCACGTCGAGCCCCAAACTACGTTTCTGTAGTTGGAAGTGTTCGTTCTTGGCTGATGCAGTAGGAAACACTTGAGGCCAGAATAAGACTCTGCTCGAGGGCACTCCAGGACAGTCCACCTGAAAATGTCCAGATTTTGAAATCGGCACACCCTTGAAACAGCAATAGTGGAAGTAGTGGGCGCAGTTCTCCATAAAGATCATCGGTGAAGTTGAGTTCGGTACGATTGGAGCCTTACAGACTGCGCACGGATCAGGACTGGCTTCTCCGACAGGCTGAGCTTCCTTGGCTAGGATTGCTTCTGCCATTCTGCGATAGAGCACATGAATGTCTTTGGTCTCTTCGCGAGTGACGTGGATTCCTGTAACGTATCCTTCCAGGCGATCGAGATACTTGACAACTTGCTTGGTGCATGGCAGCACACATACGAACGAGGGCACACTTCTTGGGAGCTCCTGTGCGGCAGTGGGCGCAAGTCCATTCCCAGGCTGCTCGTGACTTGGTCCAGCACTGTCGGTCACGCGGTCGGTAGCGCAACTTGTGGTCTTAATTGAGCCAACACAAACAAGTGACTTGTTTACTCAAGCAAAACTAACTCAACAATAACTCGAGTCACGAGTCTGCATTTCTACTGACTTCTGTTCGATTTGTTCGACCACGTCTCAATTCGATATCGCTTCATTCTTCGAATAGCTCACACTTCGTCGTCAACTACATTCGGTCACTTCACTTCAAAATCCACGTTCTGGAGCAGCGTGATTGTACTTCTGCTTACGTAAATTTAATTAAATTAGATCTAATTAGAGCGAATACTGCCAAATGTTCAGCAAAATGCTGTTTCTAATGCTAACCTGTTTCTGTGTATCGAATGGGGCAAAATGGCCATGACAAATGAACGACTATGCCATACCATTCTCGTGTTGCTCTGTGGCGAACACAAAATACAAAATAAATCCAATTTCAATGGAACGAATTAAAGAATGAATTATTAACAAACCCTTTTAGTTCTAAATCTTCAATTCACTCCAATTGGTTATAAAATTTAATCTGTTTCATTGGTTCGCCTTGTAACAGTCATAATGTCTAATAGCAAACCAAAGAAAGTCGACAAGGACAAAAGCCACCAAAAGTCTAAATCATCATCTTGCTTTATTCAGTTGATTGCGGACACCTACAATGTGGGCAAAAAGATTGGCTCGGGTTCGTATGGTCAAATTCGCTTGGGCACCAACGTCAAGACCGGCCAAACAGTTGCGATCAAGTTTGAATCGGTTTATGCCACTGACCCACAGCTCAAGATAGAGAACCAGACTTACCAACTACTTCTGGGCAAGAAAGGTTTCCCGTCGGTGTATTACTTTGGTTGGTACATGGACCACACGGTGCTAGTGATGGAACTGCTGGGCCGCAATCTGGAAAGTGTGTTCGAGCTGTGTGCACGAAAGTTCTCACTCAAGTCAATAATATTCATCGCCCTGCAACTGTTGAAGCGCTTCGAGACGATCCATCAGTGCAAAATAGTGTACCGAGACGTCAAACCAGATAACTTCATGTTAGGTGCCAAGAGCAACACCGTGCACGTAATCGACTTTGGTCTGTCCAAGCCGTACACTGACTCAGCCAATCGGCACATTACTTTCCAGAAGACCAACGAGCTCATTGGCACCTCACGCTATATGAGCATCAATGCACACCAGTGCAAAGAACAATCTCGTAGAGACGATCTCGAGGCTTTGGGCTACGTACTACTTTACTTCCTTCGAGGCAAATTGCCATGGAGTGGCCTCAAAGCTTATGGTATTAAAGGTCACAACAAGATGATCTTTAGTCTCAAACGGGACATTCCAGACGAAGAACTGTGCGCTGGCTTCCCAGATGAGTTTCTCTTCTACCTCAAGTATGTGCGTTCTCTCAAATTTGAGCAAGAACCTAATTATGAGAGACTCCGGAATATGTTCAAAAGACTCTTCACTTTACACTTCAAGGACGATGGACTCTATGACTGGAACATTGAAAAGAAATGCTGACAAATGTAAACCGTTGAGCACACACGTTCGTTGCCTTGTTTCAATAAAAGATACAATCAATTTCAGTTAATCAGAGTCTTCGGTAGTCACTACTAGTCAGTGAGCGTTGAGTTTTGCGTGTTGATCCAATGCTCTAAGCAATCGTCTTGTCAGTACTCGAAATTAGTTCAAATAGAAAGCTTCCAAGGCTAACGATTATAATCGAACCGAAGTCGGACTGGCTCGAAGGGAACGCCTTTATAGACCGAACAAGTGCAAAACTGCATTGCACCCATTTGACATGGCATTTTATGGCATTTCTTGGACCACAGCAAGCACTCTGCAGATTGTCAGTTGATCATGAAATAAACTTTCAATTGATTTAATCGTTGTCAATTAGAAATGGTGGAAGGGTGAACAAATAATTTAACACTTCAGAAGCACCACAAGACAAAAAGAAGCTACTAAGCCTTAAGACTTGATACCTCTTGAATTGGCAATTTTGTCTGAGTGTGAGTGAGAACGCGTTCGACTTGTCGCCGGTAGAATTTGCCGCTTTGCCAGACCTGCTTCCAGTCGAAGATTTCCCTGACACGGGAGACTTGGCTTTTACAGTCAAAGTCTTTGTGCCAGTTTTGGAGCAGAAATCGGCTGAAATAGTACTGCCCGTATTTTAGTTTTTGCCTTTTGCATATCCATTCACAAAGTTGGAAGTGGCTGCAACATTGGTTGGTTTCTTCTTGTCTGATTTGGACATGCCTTTCTTAGTGGATGTTGTTTTGTCTTCAGGACCATGAGTCTTATCGTCGTGAAGCTTTTGATCATGACACACAATGAATATGATACCGGCAATGAGCACTCCAATGACCAGGAACAGAATAATTGCCACAATGAGGGGCGTGTGCGAGGGACTTTCCGCTAGTATGTGAAGAAAATAGATCAGTTCAGACATGCAAATTATCAAATTTGTTGAACTCACTGGCGTCGTTGATAGGCAATGACATTTTAGTAGTGCCATTTGTGCCATTGGTGCTTGAGCTGTTCACGGTGGACGGTAGTGAAGTCGAACTCAATACAGCGGAAGGCTCATCAGCATAGCCAAGTGGGAGCAGAATGATCATCACCAACAGGAGAATGATCAGTTGGTGCAAACTTGAAGTGACGCAAGCTAGCGGGCATGATGATTGAGGAGACATCTTTTGGAGGGCAAATGGAGAAAAAGGCATACTTGGTGCTGTGCAGACAAAACTCCTGTCATGACAGTAATTGCAGGTTTGCGTTTGAAGCTTTTAATTATAAACAGATGGATCGAATGAAATGAAATCGATAAATATGTTAATCATATTCACTCGGACTCGTTTATTTATATGTTTATCAAATTAAGTTCATTAGAAATGCTTTGTAAAACGAACAACAGTGCAAGACTGCTTTACTTATTGATCAATTGCTTCGAGAGCAATGGCATGCCAGTTTAAAGCAACAATTGTTATTAATTGTGCACCATTGGCACACTTTTGACATCACATTGAATTAGTTGTATTTTAGAATTCAGAAATTTTTAGTGTTGAGTATAAAAGCCTTTAGTGCAAGTGAAATTATCATTTTAAGTTTGAATATAACAAATCCCTTCCTCGAAATGTCTCTTGCCCAATTTCTGATCATAAAGTGTTTGTTTGTTACTTTGGGTGCAGCTTTACTGAAATGCATTTGGTATAATGTTCTAATGTGGCCGCCTACCAATAAACTTCGGTATGTTCTTATTTGTGCTTCGAAGCAACAAAATATTTATCTTTGAATTTTAAAGTGATTCTCTAGCCACCAATGGATATCCAGATTATTGGGCTAGTTTGCACGATGTGCAACAGATGGTGGTGGCTCTCAATGAGTCAACACAGCATGATCTCTTGTACGTGCATGTGACCTTTGCCGTTGCTTATGTTGCATTGCATGTTATGCCATCTGCAGATCAGTTCTATATGGTAAGCTAATGATAATATTCGCCTACAAGTCTAATCTATTGCTTATTTTGTATAGAACCTAATTGCAGGCGCAATCTATGGCAAATGGTTTGGCTTGATTTGGTGCACTCTGCTAAGTGTGGCTGGATCTGCTGTCAGTCTTTGCCTCAACCAAGTGATCTTTGGCGAACAGAACGACCAAAACGGTGATGATGAAGGTCTTGGTAGCGATCAGGCAAATGGAACTGTCACTTGTGATCGATTTCGACAGTCTCTCCCCCAACCGCCTGGCCAATCGCATCAATATGAACCGAAAGAATTGCGTCAATCCACGGAGATTGAACTATCAACCAAGCTTCGTCGTAAACATCGCGATGACCAACCTGATGATTTTCTGCCGGATGTGTCTGTTGGCAGAATCAACCACAAAGGGGCTCTCCTGGTGGGGCTCACTCTTGTCCGTGTTTATCCCTTTCTGCCCACTTGGCTGCTCAACGACATTCTCTCGGTTCTGGTGGAATTGCCATTGGGCACATTTGTTCTATCCGCCACGATTGGCTCAATTCCATACTGCATGTATGGACTATCGATGGGACAGATGCTCATGACCCTGGACGATGTTCACCCTGACTGGTTGTACTCGCTCACATATTCCACTGTCTGGTCACTGCTGATTGGAATCACTGCTGGAGTTTTTGTCAAAGCTTATTCCAAGTAAATGTCAACTCGACACATTATCATTAACTTCTCTGCATTGCTTTGTCAACACTATTCCACAAACATCGTCCATTAGTGCCGTCGTCGCCTGTCTGCATTCCACAGGTGCAATCAACCTTTATTCCACTTTGCATTATACTGTAACACTCGTTCTTCTTTTGTCTATACCTCGAATGCGTCATAATGCGCTTTTATATGACTCAACATTGAGCGCGTGCATGTGATCTCAAGGGTTAGAATACGTTCGTTGCCTTCCTATATACAATGAAAGCACTAGCTAGCAGTTAGATGTAAACAAGTTTTACAAACACTGATTTGAAATACACAGAAAGATTGCCTAGATTAAGGACATACGCCAAAGCACAATCTGTACAAGCCATATTTCAGATCACTGTTGTCTAGTACGACGATGGAACAAGAAGCACTGCTTTGCATCATCTTTGGACTAATGGCAATTGTGATTCTATTCTCAATATCGGCATTGCTGTTTTACCTCAACAAAGTGGACATTCAAATACAACACGGTGAGTATATCTGACAGTAATTTAACAATGATTGTGTCTAATTTCTCAAAAAGAAGTACAGATCAATGAAAGACCCGAAAATGCTTCTCAAAATACACACAACATATGGTGGCAATCAGCTCCATTGCCAACCTATGATGAAGTGATGCAGAGTGAGGCCAAACATCGAATTGCGAATGAATCAATTGTGCCAGTTGATTGGTTGAACTAACTTTGGAGTACAAATTGTCTTATACAACACACAAAAATAAAGTTTTGCATCTAAATTGTTTCAAACCGTAGTTCAAAAGTATGGGTTTTGATTGATGGTTAAACAGGCACAAATACAATTAAACATTCCTTAATTTTATTGATTACTCAAGAATCAAATTGTTAATACGCCAATTTCATCACTTAACTTTATCACGCGAATATGCAAAATAAATCATAATTCTGAGTACATTGATAGATTAACTTTATCTCAGATTTCATACAAATGAGATCGATTTGATTGTGCAAGTAACTTAGCAATGCACATGGACATGTCGGTGCGTTGTGTTAGATGGCACACAGTGCACTGCACCTAGCAAAGCTTATCATGTCCATTGCCAATAATGTCACGTTTGTTTACTCTCGTTTGGTGGATTGTGTAATCAATTTATATTTTATTGCCGCACATTCGACTGGATATTTTATTGTTGTTTGGTCTAGACTAACGGAATGAGTCTTATCGCCATCGCCATCATGTTGTCTCTGTTTTGACTGGCGCTTCAATCTTTTGTCTTTTGAACAGAATTAAAACTCGTGACATTTAGTTGCATCACATACTGGTGCACATCTACTATCGCGAGTTTAGTTAGCATCATAAAACATTACCCAAACTAAACCGGAAAGTTACGGCCATTGGCTTTTGGTCATGGAATTGACAATTGAGTTTTGAGTGCACATTCAAATATGTGCCTAAAGCACACAATGAGTTTCAATGAGAAAAAGTGTGCTCAGCGTCATGTTGAGCTAATTATAAATCGGCATCACTTCATAATTGCGTACCTGCACATTGCAAATAATCCAGTTTGCATGTGCTTTTATTGTGCGAGCAGCACATAAGATTCTTCTTTATAAAAATTCCAACTTAACCTAGTTCGCACTTTTATGGTACAGGGCAATAGCAAATGCAAGTCAATTAGATATAAAGTCACCTCTGAGTATCCATTTCGTTTGTACCTGTTTGACCATCTCACACACACAGACACACAGTTGACACAGCTTCGCATACTTTACCACTGGTGTTGCGATCTGCGCGATGGTTAACAACTACCAACTGAACAAAGTTGATTCCGACCAAGCAAAGTCCTTTTCGTCAATTTTGGCACATGCCGATATTGATTACATCAATGCACAAGATGATGACCGAATGGTAAATATAACTCGATTCACAAATGTGCACATTACTAACTAGAACGCGCTTTTCAATCAGCAAATATATGGATACAGGCCTAATTGGCTCAAGATGGCGCTCACCTGGGCCGTGATCTTACTGAGCGCCGGTGTGGTTCGTTTGGTGTTCCACTGGAAGCCGCACTGGATGCTTCAATGCACACACAGCAGATGTGCACTGCAGAATGCAAACAAAGTAATTCTCATTGTAAGTGTTTTTTTTGTTGGCTTTAATAATTAATTGATCGTTTGTTCTATTTGAGGATCATTTTGGGCAAACCTTTAGTGAGTCAATAATTTGCATGTCAAATGATGCCAACTGTATTGAAGTGCCCAAATTGAATGGCCACTTTGAGGCTGTCAGCTCGATTACCTATTTTGACAACAAGAAAATTCGCTATTTGTGGTGCGAGCAGAGTAAAGAGTTTTGCAAACTTCGAGGTTTGGACAAGGAAATCAATTGCACACAGTTTTATGCCATGAACGGATTGAGTGCAGCACACCAAAAGAAAAGGTAATTTTCATTTGACGAATGTTTTAGTGACTTTGTGCGTGCTTCGTTTTACAGACAAATCATTTATGGCTTCAACGAGATTGTGGTGACAGTTCAATCGGTGATGTCTGTGCTGTTTCAGGAAGTGCTCGAGCCTTTCTACATCTTTCAGGTGTTCAGTTTGATTGTGTGGGTGTTCGAGGCGTACTATTACTACGCGGGATGCATTGTCATCATGTCCGCACTGTCCATCACCTCCAGTGTGATTCAGACTAGACGCAATCAGAAACAACTGAGAGACACTGTGCAAGGCAGAGATTCGGTGCAGGTCTGTCGTGGCGGTGACCTCTACGAAGGTATCGATTCCTCTCACCTCGTGCCTGGCGATGTCATCGAAGTGCCTTCATTTGGCTGTGTAATGCAGTGTGACGCAGTGCTCATTTCGGGCAATGTTATCGTCAACGAATCGATGCTAACCGGTGAAAGTGTTCCTGAGACAAAGACTCCACTGCCGCACACGTCACTAGGCTTGCTTTATGACTCGAAAGAACATGCAAAGCACACTTTGTTCTGTGGGACTAAGGTCATCCAAACTCGGTACTTTAACAATGCCAAAGTGCGAGCAGTGGTCATTCGAACTGGTTACCAAACATCCAAGGGTGAACTGGTGCGATCGATAATGTTTCCAAAGCCAGTTGACTTCAAATTCAATCATCACATTCACAAGTTCATTGGTTTTCTTGCGGCACTCTCCTTCCTTGGCTTCATCTACACGATTGTACTGAAGACTCAGAAAGGAGTCGACTGGCAGGACATTGTGCTCAAAGGACTTGACCTGGTGACCATTGTCATTCCTCCGGCATTGCCAGCTGCAATGACCATTGGTGTGGTGTTGGTTCAGTCTCGACTTGCCAAATCGAATATATTCTGCATCTCGCCTCGAGCAATCAACATCAGTGGCTGCATCAACTGTGTCTGCTTCGACAAGACTGGAACATTGACTGAGGATGATTTGAGTTTTGGCCAAGTGGTGCCAGTTGATTCAGAGCAGAATCGATTTTCCCAGCCTGTGCACAGTCCATCCACTCAACTCGAGTATGGCTCACTGTTGATAAGTCTTGCTGCTTGTCATTCTCTCACATTGATTGATGATCAAATCATCGGCGATCCACTTGACCAAAAAATGTTTAATTCAACTGAGTGGACATTAGAAGAACCAGAGGTTAATGACTCAAACAAATATGACCTATTGGCTCCTTCGGTGGTGAAACCTAAGAATGGACTTGAAGATCAACAGGTGGGCATTCTTCGACAGTTTTCGTTTTCTTCGAGTTTGCAACGAATGAGTGTTGTTGTGAGAGAAGTGAAAGGTATGCTTCATAACAAAACGCCAAACAGTAACTTATTTCATCTTTTGCAGGCACTCACTTTGAACTGTATGTCAAAGGTGCACCCGAGATGATTGAGTCACTTTGTGTTGCAAGTTCAATCCCACTCGATTACTCGAGCACTCTTCAAGAGTACACTGAGAAGGGCTATCGAGTACTCGGTCTGGCTTACCGTCCACTTGACTCATCCATTTCTTATGCCAAAATGCAATTAGCTGCTCGCGAAGAGCTAGAGAAGGAACTGACCTTTCTGGGTTTGTTGGTCATGAAGAATATGCTCAAGCCCGAGACAACACCAGTTATTGAGACACTACTGCTGGCCAACATTCGGCCACTGATGATCACCGGTGATAATATGCTCACTGCAATCAGCGTGGCTCGTGAGTGTGGCATGATTCAGTCCTGGCACAAGGTGATCCTGCTAGAGGTGAACTGCACTGAGTTGGATGCCAAGCCACAACTGGTTTGGCAGTATGCAAACGCCAGTTGTATCAGTACAGAATCAGCCAACTTCAAATTAGCCTCCTCTTCGGATAAAGACAAAATCCACATTGCACTCACAGGCAAAACGTTTGCCGTACTGCGCGAGTTCTACCCCGAATTGTTGAACAAGGTTGCCATCAATGGAACAGTGTTCTCACGAATGGCACCCGAACAGAAGCAACAACTGATTGAGTTGCTGCAAGAGCTGGGATACTACGTGGCCATGTGTGGAGATGGTGCTAATGATTGTGGAGCTCTCAAAGCAGGTCAGGACAAAACATCATCCTCTCTAGTCTATTTCACTTTCTATTCACTGCAGCACATGCAGGCGTTTCACTGTCTGAAACAGAAGCTTCGGTTGCATCGCCATTCACCTCAAAACAACCAAACATATCATGCATGCCTACACTAATTCAAGAGGGTCGTGCATCGATCGTAACTGCTTTCGGCATTCTCAAATACATGGCCTGCTACAGTATGACTGAATTCATTTCGGTGCTCATCTTGTACTCGGTGAGATGCATAAACTTTATGAGCAGCACTTAACTTCCTTGTTCCTATAAGTTGAATTCCAACTTGACCGACTTTGAATTTCTATGGATCGATTTGTTTTTAATCACACAATTTGTAACTATTTGTAAGTGGTCTATCGAATCAAACAATTGTCTGATGTATCGTCTTTAGTTGGGCGCAACCATGCATATCCACACCTTCACCCGAAGCCACCACCATCTTCCCTGATCGGACTCACGCCTCTCTCCTCGATTGGCCTTCAAATTACACTTGCACTGATCATGCAAGTTGTGATGATTGTGATCGTGAAGGCACAAGCCTGGTACTTGCCCCACCACACTACCGACCCGAGCGAACTTGCAAGCCACGACAATTACGTAACATTCGCATTCTCGGTCTTCCAGTACATCACCTTGGCAGTGGTATTCTCCAAAGGCAAACCATATCGCCAACCACTGTACACCAATCGTATGTTCAACCACCTCTATTGCATTAATCCCCAACTAACCCACATATATTCCTCTCAGGACTATTTCTTTTATCTCTACTCATCATGACAGCAATCACTGCCTATCTGGTGGTCTATCCACCACAAGCTGTGGCAGACTTTTTCGATATGGACATGATCGATGTGCCCATTTCCTTTCGAATACTAATTCTACTTTTTGCATTGGTCCATTTTCTATTTGCAATTCTCATCGAAGAATTTATTATAGATTTTATTCTTTTCAAAAAGTTGAAGAAATGGCTTCCTTCAATGTTTCAGGACAAGCGAACGTTTGTGGTGCTTCAAAATGACACACACAACAGCACTGTTTGGTTGCCCAGACAGGCAAAGGCATTACTCGCCAAATAAAATGTACTTGAACTTGGTTCTTTAGGAACTATTTATTTAAAGCAATTATTGATCATGGCTTAGGACTTTAGGTGTCAATGTGCTCCACGAAGCTGGTGCTGTCTTGAGCCTAATGCCACCATAGCGGCACACGACAAATCGCCATCTACCACTTGGTGGTCACTCGAGTGTTGATAAACAATGTTTACATATAGCATTTATTACAGAACACGTTTGTTTTGATGAAAATCAGCCGAACTAAATTTCATTTCATCTTTTAACGTTGCATCAATATCAAACTTTAATGCCTTCTTTTATTAAATCATGATTGATCAACTGCCCTAATTGTCTCTAGAAAGTCCATCTAATAGTCTATTACTAATAGAAACCGGCTATGCCAAACGACATTTGAGTTGTATATTTTTTTGCAATGGTTTAATTGTTTTTAACTAATATGAACGAAACAAGAATGAGTTTATTTTACATCACATTAATGTAATTATAGCAAATAAGACAAGGCCACAACTTGCACCAAACAAACAATCTCGGTGCATAATGCATAATTATAATTATGTTGTTCCTCTCAGAATTTTCAATCATTGTTTTCGAATGGAACGAACAATCATCTAGTCGGCACTATAAAAGGCACTCAGTTTGATAGCTCAGGCTGACCAATTTAGTTCTCTAGCTCTTATTTGCACTGGCCACTGCTGACGCCAATTCGAACAAGTGAGCTAACTGAACCAAGCGATGGACAGCAAAGTAAGTTTCTTCTTTTGAAGTCTAAAGCACATTCTAACGACATCTCTTTGCAGAGCCTCAAGAGTAGCACTTCGAACAGTCCCAGTTCATCGGCAAATTCTCCTATGCCAATGCCGAATTTGGCTTCCAGTCGTCCATCGAGTGGCATTCCTCTGAAGCCCGCCTCTGAAAAAGATCCACTCAATGCATCGAATGAGTCAACTGCTGCTTCTGATGGTGAGGAGTTGAACAATGATCAGTACATGGTCTATTACCTACTTGGGGAACTATACCTCAGACCTATGGGAATCATTACTGGTGAGTGACACTTATGAATTGGGTGTTCTAGATTTCAACAAATTATGTCTTTGCAGGCGAGATTTCCACTATGTACCAAACTATAGTGCCGTATCCTCTGCGTCGAAGTGCAGGCGAAATTAAGGTGGTGCTTTACGAGCCGATGAATACGATGATGATGCACGACTACAACTACGTGATGGAGGCCGACATTGCCCCACGCAACACCTCCAACATCACCATTGTGCTTAGTAACCAGGCCAAACTGAACATGTACGGTGAGATGTTCGCTGGTTATGGCTTCGACGCACCCACCCTTATCGAGATGAAGGGAATGCTCAACATGGCCTACTGGACCACTGACGGATTGGCCGAGGAACCGCTCAACTGTAACTGCTATATCGAGGTAACCGAAGGTGTGGCCAGTCTGTTTGTGTGCGATAACCAACAGATCGTCATTCTGTACGACACCGATAGCAAGTACATCATCAATTTGGAGCAAGAAGAGGGCGAACAAGCAGTGGAGGAAGGTGGCGAGGCAACCGGCAAGTCTGGCCAAGCTGCCAAGATTCTTAACCGAATTAACTCGTCTGCCCAGCCTGCTAAACAAAATGCGATGACCAATTCGGCATCGGGCTCTGGATCAGCTTCTCTGAGTAGTTCGGCCAACAGTTCCGACTCCGACATGCCAATGACTGGGCTAACCAAAATGAACATCAAGCACAAAGAAAGCAAGTCAAAGGCAAGTAAGCCCAAAACTGTTGAATTAAACGAGCCCAAGCGAAGCGCCAGTCTGGCTCAACGAATGATTGATTCGCTCGTCAACTATAAGTCAAAAAGCGGTGGCCCAAAATCGCTTCCTGATGAAACTAATAGTTCCAAGTCAAATTCGCTTGATGACTCTAGTGGCAACTCGATGCCAAAAAGTAAGCCACAGAAGAAGAGCAAAATCAAAATCAAGTCCAAAGTAAAGGCGAATGCCTTCAAGCAGCGACCTAAGGTTGAGCCTACTGTCAAGTTGGGCAAGTCAAAGTTTGCTGTTCCATCGGCCACTCCGAGTAGTCTCAAGAATTCGTCTCAATCGAGGACCGCCTCTGACAGTGATCGTGAGGCTAGTCAGGAAAAGTCTCAAGGCAGACCAATGGCTCAAATGAAACGATCCAAGGCTCAGGATGTGTCCAAGTCGAGCGTTAATGTTAATCGACCTTCTTCGGTGGCCTCGATCAAGAGCAATGCTTCTCTGGATGAGAAACAGGTTCGCAACAAAATGCAATTCGACAATGCTTGAGTGGCGAAAAGCTGTTGCCAAACTAGTTGCCAAAATCGATCGATCGATCGTTATTTAAATATATTTCTCAAAATGTATTTCTCAAATAAAATTGTTTTTTGACCATTTATTTCGACATCGCTTGTCCGAAATGCCAATCGATGTGACAAAATGTTTGTTCATAACGAAGCTCGATATTGTGACTGATTGCACAAATTGCACTGCTCTTGATCGATTAGCATTAATATTTTTTTCAATATGGTCAAATTTTATTTATAAAAAAGAAATACAGAAGAGAGTAAGATAGATTAAAAGGTAGAAATAGAAATAGATAATTAAATATTTACAAAGTGTATAATACACAAGAAAGTTAGACATCTATACAAAGGATGTATCTACATGAGAGTATGGTCACGTGATAGGAGGGTCCCAGTTTCTGGACTCCAAGATCATGTCATGGGAGTCACAAGCACAGTCAACCATAATGTTTTCAATCACTCGTGGCGGCATTCCATAGGTGTCCTTGAGAATGTTCAGACAAACATTATGAATTGCCCCACGAGAACCGAAAATCAAACCGTAAACCAGAAGCTGATTGACTTGTTCATGGCCTTGCTGTTGAATCCACTCGATTATATTCCTCTCGATCCGAGTGTATTTCATCCGCTTGTCTTTGTCGTAGTTGTCCAAGCTTCCGGCATTGAACTCATAGGAGACGCCCACATCGAGGCACCTGGTAATCTTTGACCCGGGTTTGATGACAATTAGATCCGGTATGAGATACTTTCTTCTATTTTCGTCAATGCATTCCCCAGGAATGACCAGATCTTCGAAATAGATCCGTTCTTCTCGATAGACACACATGTAAAGGGATCTAATATGTGATTCGACTCTATCTAGAATCCGGTCATGGCGAGCATTCTGTGCTGTTCTGGTCAATGGACATCTGTTCAGTATGTGAAACATATTTTTCTTCTCTTGACAATATAAGCACCATTCTTCTCTGTCGACCATTGCTCCTGCTCGGACATGCAGCAGTTTATTTTTCTTCTCTTCTGGCAAATGAGTCATTCCGGAGAGGTGCTTGTTTACTATCGATCCACCAATCAAGAAGTTGATGTGACCATCATTGATTCGTCGGATATCTCTCAGCAATCGTTTTTGATTATCGTTCTCAGCTGGGCACAATCGATTGATTCTTGAGATCTCATCGTGAAACCACCTTGATAGCGTGATTTCTCTAACGAACTCCGAGTTGGATCGAGATAGTCTGTTCATTCGGTTTAAAGCGATCCTCGGGAAATCAAACCGTACTTGAGGCAACTCCAGGCCACCAAACTTGTGCGATAAGTAGAAGAATGATGTAGGTGTTTGCGGTGGGAGTGAAAGTATTCTCTTCACAGCAGTCCTAATGCGCAAATCAATGGCTGTTAGTGTAGAGGCCAATGTTTTTTCGTGTATTAATCGATGAATCAACTCCGGAACCAGATGATTCTTAATTAGATAAAGTTTCTGGTGAGGATTCAGTGATGCTGTCGTAATCAGATGAAGCTTAAAGCATATGTCGGTTGCCTTGTATCGATGAGAATCGTCGCAGTCGATGATCGCCCCCAAGTATCTGAAGGAGAGGGAGGCTTCTATCGATTCAC
Source organism: Rhizoglyphus robini (assembly GCA_023373905.1). Taxonomy (NCBI): domain Eukaryota; kingdom Metazoa; phylum Arthropoda; class Arachnida; order Sarcoptiformes; family Acaridae; genus Rhizoglyphus; species Rhizoglyphus robini. The sequence goes on along the minus strand of JAKIJQ010000001.1, from coordinate 679,806 downwards.
CGCCAATAACTGCTCCATCCTGGGATCCAAAGAGAACGGTCTTGTCAGCATTTATCGATAACCCAACTTTCCGATAGAACTCTATCGATATGGCTGCTAGGACTTCAATCTGTTGACTGTTCTTCCCCGCCAGAAGTGAATCGTCTGCGAATGCGAGGCAACGGAGAATCCGACCGCCAATTGGGAATCCCAAATGAGATAGGTCCAATGTCCGAAGTAGTTGATCAACGACCAAGTTGAACAAGATTAGACTGAGTGGGCAGCCTTGTTTCACTCCTCTTCTTATCCAGATTTTCCTTGAGATTTGGTTATTGAACTTCAGAACAGTTTGTCCATCTCGGTACATGTTCCGTAAGAAGTGTATGTCTTCTCTACACAAACCGTTTGCTCGACAAATCACAAAAATAGAATCCTGACTAACACTGTCGAACGCTTTGGAAACGTCAATTGCTGATAGAGTGACGTTTTGGTGAGATAGGAAGCGGCACACAGTGATAGCTTCATGTACTCCATCTAACGGAAGAAATCCTTTCTGGCACTGATGAGGCTCTAGCTGGTCTTGCAGTCTACGGGCTAAGATTGCAGTTAGGGTTCGATAAGCAATTGATCCAACGGTTATCGGACGATAATCAGCCGGGTTGGTGGATGGCTTCTTAGGAATGAGCGAAGTCGTGAGCTTTCTCCAGTCGTTCGGAATGTCACGTACCCAGACACATGCATTCAGCATAACCTTGAGTACATGTATGTGGTAGAGGAAATCGGTCGCACGTATTCCGTCTAGTCCTGGAGAGGATTTTTTCTTCGCTCGCAGATGATAAGAAATGTCTCTATGGTCGATGTATTGCAGGACGCTGATAGATTCAGGTTCATTTACTTGAATTGGATCGAGGAGGTTGGCTGTTTGTGTACCAAAGATCTGGTTGAAGTACCTGTAGGCTTCCTCAAGGTTGAGTTGCGCGTTTACCTCTCCTTTAACCAGGTGACTCCAAACCTTTTTCGGATCTTTTGCCCAAACTTCCTGTATATCGTTTGCTGGGGACGTTGTTGGGCTTTCTGGTTCGGGTTGAGTTGGTAATGTCGAGGGGTTTGCACCATTCCTTCTTCTTCTTATTCTGCGCCTCTTTTTACCAATGATGCGGACCACCTCGTACCACAATTGATCCAACGTTGCTGACACTGCTCTTGATCGATTAGCATTAATATTTTGATGTTAACGAAAATAATGTGTTTTTCAATAAGTCAAGCGGCGCGGATAGGATTGGTCCAGCTGAATGAGCAATTAAGCAAATTCTTTTCTCTCTAGAGAAGTAAATTCAAACGATTAAAATGGATTTTTTCTAATTATTGTCTTGATTATCTCTATGGTCGTCTTATTGTTAATAGTGCTCGGCGTGGCTTACCCGGTAGAACCGAATAATGCACCGAAGGCCAATCGAATCATACTGAAACAAATGGATGAATTGCAAGTAAAATTGTCTGTAATAGTAAAAATCAAATATATCCAAACAGTGCTAAAGAAACGAAAAGAATTGGACAAACCTGAGGTGGAAGATAAGTCAAAAGAATCACACGTAAGGTGTTGAAGCGAAAAAAAAATAAAGAAACGCAAAAAGTTGTTGGACCTCAAAGATAAGTTGCGAATAGAGTATTCAATGCTCAAAGATAAAGTAGCAAAGAGAGACCAGCAGAAGAATTGGACGATAGAAGATATCATGATAGTTCGATTGGCTCGTCATTGGAGTCCAGCGCGTCTGACAGTAAAAGTAAAAGACGGCGACAGTGACGCTCATTACAGACATTGCCACATTTAATGCATTGGCTTTATTTAATAAAATCTATTATCGAGTTGAAATAAGCATTGTTTGACAATGGTTGTTGATTGGTTTTACCGGTTAGAATGAGTGCACTTTCAACTCCTTCAACTGCTGCTCAATGATCGGCTTCAGATTGTCGGTGAGCAGTTGTCGGGCTTGGCTATTGAACAGAGCCACATAGGCATCTGCTACTACATCAATGAGTGGGTCCAGTAGCAGTAGTCCTTGCACATGAAATCGGACATTCTTGAATTGGTCCACTTCGAAGTGATTCAAGACGGTCTTTCCATCAGCGCCCACATCCACGGAAAAGTTCACCGACACATCGCCAATGTCTGCTTCAATGCGCAATTCGGGATGAGTGTGTCCACCCGCATAGATGCTCACTGAGCCGAATGCCTTCACATTGGAATCGCCCAGTCGAACTTGAGCGGCAAAGGAGCCATTTTTGTTGTCCAATTTGGCGTCCCCAATTCGATGCGCGGCACTGAGTCCAACGATTCGTGTGCTGTGGACCACCACTTCGCCGTTCACCTGGTGCAGACCAATCAGCCGGTGAAACTCGTGTTTGTGTCCACCGCCGATGGTCAGTGGGTCGAGATTGTGTTGTCTCTTCAGTGCGGTCACCACCTGATCGATGAACTTGTTGTTATCCACCACTTCCGAGGAAACTGTACCGAAAAGAAGAATGATTTAATACAAACATTAAACATTAAATCACCCAATTACCCAAAGTGGCCAACAAGGCAAATGTTATGGTGTAAATGAAAGATTTCATGATGCGTTTACTCAATTGACAATGTAAATGAAATAAGTGAATTGAAACAATAGAATGCACGATTTGCTCATACCAAACTGAGCTTGGGAGACTTGCTTTTATATTGAACTGGTTGATTACGGAATTAAGTGGATTGAGCATGCAGATTACAGTACAGCTGTACTTAACCAATCGCCACTTGTACTTGTCAAATTGTGTCCTGCTGTTATGTAGTGAGTAAGCAATAGCACGACATTCTTCTCTCCATTTAGCAATGGCAATTAACCATATCAATGAGCAACTTATCAGTACAGCTGTCACGAGTCGAGTACAAAAGTAAATCCAACATATATTGTGCTATTCATGAGATATAGTTTCCACTGGAGATTTCTCACACTTTACAACACTGATTAATTGCACTGAATTGATCCGAGATTAAGCAATTAACAAGTCACATGCACAGTCAATAAAGCATCTGTCACCAATTGGAATAATCTGGTACCAGTGCACCACAAACACGCTGCTCTGGTCTACCTGTAACGTGCCAGATCACGTTTCATTACAAAAATTACTATTTGGCGATTAACAAAGTACATTGAAATGCAATCACAAAATTTAGATCGCTTAACCCTTTGCCGCCTACTGGGATATAAATGTCCCAGGTGTTTGGAGGCATAGAACTTATACATTTTTAAACCTTTATAGTTGAATAAACGGTTTAAACTGTTCATAATATTGTGGTTAACAATAATAACAAAGAAAATCCCATCAAAATCTGTACAAATTTGAGAAAACGGCAGTAATTATCATGTAAAAGTCGAGTTTTTTTCAAAAATAAATGTTTTGGCATAAACATACATTACAACTCGTCACAAACACCACAGATGACTTTAAGGATAGTGTAGATTTTTTGTACTGATAGTCCATGAATCATTGAGTAAAATGCACCCGAACAAGTATATTTTATGTCAACAAGCAAATAAGATAGGAAGAGATTACGATCTGTGTCACAGATTCTGTGACATAAATGTACCAGCAGGCGTCTAGCTCACCAGAGTCTGGTGACAAGAGAAGCTCTGTATGCAAAACCAAAACATTAGAATTGCGCATGCTCACAGTGCACTTGTTTTGGCGGCAAGAAATTTGGCGCGATGTCGATGAGTCACAAGTTAGTCAATTTAATTTTGTCTGCACTGAATGCATTTTGTGATTTGTTGTTGTGTTCAAGTGTGTCCCAACAAAATAACATTTTCGGCGTTAAATTAATTAACCCTTAAGGGTTAACTAAGCAACCTTTCTTGACCTTTTCTATTTTGGCCGCGCCAAACAAAAATTTGGGGGGAAACTAAGTTACGTACTTTAAGAATGGTTCACAGTAGGCATGTGTTTGTGAGGGCGATCGGCGGCTGCATTCACGTCTGTGTGTGTTTACAGCGCAGTCGAGCTCACAAGTGGTTGGCCAGACAACACTTGGAAGCGTTTCGGTATTTTGATTTTGTCGACCCTAGTCTAGAATCTTCTGTATTGTTTTGACAACATCGTTATCTCCTTGCAATCACCATGTTCTCCGACGACGAGGATGCTCCTCCAGCTAAGCGGCCATCGCTTGAGCCAAAGTCAAAATTCAAGCCCCTCACAATGCCACAGCACTATTCCAGTGCAAATACTCGGGTGACCACTTTGTATCATCAATGGATTATTGAGAATTTCAGCTACCATTGCTTGGAGAGTCAGAATGGCTCCGAGTGTCCATGCATTTATTCGCCAGTGTTTAATTCTCCCACTAACGCAAAAATTCAATTTCAACTTTATATGCGCACACGAGGTGATGGGCAGAAAACAAACGCTAACTTAATTTCGTTGTTCTTGAAGATGTGCGAATGTGACCGCAAAGAGGTGACCGTTAATTTCGACATGTGGATACTTGATTCCAATGGAGACCATCAGATCTATACAGGCAAGTGCTTTTGTTATTATTGGCCTATTAATTAATTTTTATGTTTTGATTATATATAGAGAACAAAAAGAAGTTTACTAAAAATCAAACTTGGGGATACAAAGATTACTGCACTCGTGAAGAGATTCTTAATGTGGGAAAATTGCTTCTTCCTGGTGATGTGCTAACTATTTACTGCAAGATATGGTACGAAGAAATGACCATCGAACAACTTAAATTTGACCAGGAACAAATTGACAAGTCGGTCCAATTTCAGCTGCACAAAGATTGTTCTCGTTTATGGAACGACATTAAACTGGCCGATGTTGTGCTTGTCTTTGGCAGCGAAGAAGGAGTTCAGCAGAAAATTGAGTTTCCCGCACACAAAGTAATTCTTGCTGCCCGTTCGGCCGTGTTTGCTGCTATGTTCCAGCATAACATGCAGGAGAAAACAAATAATCGTGTGGAGATGACCGATGTGGCCGTCGAGGTGGGAAAGCAGCTTTTGAAATATATTTACACTGATGAAGTGTCCAATCATGGCGTGTTTGCTGCCAAACTGCTACCAGTTGCAGATAAGGTTTGCACTTTCAATGTTTTTTGAGAATTGTTCATACTAATTGTTGTATATTTTGTCGCAGTATGAACTCGATACTCTCAAGACAATCTGCGAAGGGTTTTTATGCTTTCGACTCAATCCAGAATCAGTGGGAGATCTTTTGCTTTTGGCGGACATGCACAATGCAGTCATTTTAAAGTTGAAAGCTATCGAATACATTCACTGGTGTGTTTTTTGTTTGTTTCTATTATCAACTACATTGTTTGTTTTTTAGCCATGCTACTTTTATTGTGGACAAAGAAAACTTTAAAAATCTGATTATTACTCGTCCCGAATTGTACTATGAATTGTTCAAGTTCAACAGTCCACAAGAGCCATCATACACTTGGGCACCTCCTGTACTGTCAACTGACCCTTTCTTGGAGAGATGGTCATACACTGGCTCGAAAGTTATCGATTGCTCACAACGTTGGTGCATTGAACAGTTTGGTACTAATCATCTGTCCGCCGAAAGTAAGGTTAAGCACGACTTCGTTGAATCGGTACTTTTTTCTTCTCAGCCAAACAACAGTTCAGTACAGTTCAGTGTCAAGTTGTTTCCTCGAGGAGAGAATGAACAAACCAAAGACCACTTGTCGCTTTATTTGCAATTGAAATGTGCTTCGTCGAATAAAATAGGCGTCAAGTGTCGCGTTTCGATTGTGGTCAACGCAAACAGTGCTAAGTGCCATACAATGGGTATGTGTTGATGCGAATTATTAATTGGAATTGAAGCATTTTTTGTCTATTTGCAGAAATCAATAAGAAATTGTGCAATGGTGAATCTATTGGCTGGCCAAAGTTTATCGATCGAGAGCAACTAAAACAAAACAGTACACTTTTGCTCGACGATACCAATGATCGACTTGTCTTGCTGTGTGAAGTGTTCTATATTGAAAACATTGATGGTCTCGTGACCAAGGCAGGAGCGAACACTTTCCACCAACAACATCGACATCGAATGGCTCGCGACTTTGCCCAACTTTACCCGGCTGACAAGTTCACCGATGTTGTCTTTGTACTTGGCGAGAAACAGTTTCCCGTTCATAAGGCCATTCTATGCGCTCGATCGAAAGTGTTTGCTCGCATGTTTGAATTCACTCATCGAGTGCAAATCGACGATGAAGACCCCGAGGCATTTGAGCAAATGCTCCGGCTTGTCTACGGACAAACTGACAGTTTGCAACTATATGCGGACAAACTATTGCCACTGATGGACAAGGTTTGCTCTTAGCTCTTTCTCTATATTTCCATCCAGTATTATAATTTGTTTTATTTTCAGTATCGATTGACTTTGCTCAAGCAGATATGTGAAACTGTTTTGTGTGGCAAACTTTCGCCCGAATCGGTTGCCACTTATTTAATTCTGTCCGATAAACACAATGCACCAGGGCTCAAAGCTAGAGCATTCGAGTACGTTCACACGTACGTAATTTACTTTTGATATTCATGTTCAGCTATTAACACAAATTACTCATTCTTTTAGCCATCATGCCGTTTTGACTGCAAACGATACTTTGAAAGTGGTGCAGCAAGAAAATCCTGAGCTATTCTATGAACTATTGTGCTTCAAGTTAAGGAATTGGAGCGACACTCGAAAGGCTGAGCCAAAGGCTGTTGTACTCCCTGTGAAGTTGAAGCAGACTTGAGTGATAGGACACTGACATTTTCGTCATTTAATACTTACTTTAAATTACTCAAAAGTAATTGTATTGACATTTTTTACGATTAGTATTATTTAGTATTTAGTATAATTATTATAAAAACTACGACTTTAGAGAGTTGTGGGTAACTTTTAGCTCCACTCTTTCCAATTATTATATCATTAACTCATTCATAAACTGAAATTATTTCAAACAATAAACCGATGTATTGCAATTGATAACCTGGTTTATTTGTAATTTAATTTCTCGCTTGTTAGTGGTGAATTGACATTCGGCTAAAGTTTGAGCTAAACAGGGCTAGTTTTTTGTTGTAAATATATAGTTGCAACTTTCGGTCAATCAATCGCATTGAAAGTGACGCCATTTTCAGCCAGACATGTTAGTAGAGCCATCTAGAGGTGTTTAATAACATAAAAGTAATTGCGTCTTACGAGCATGGGAGCAATGCTCACGCTGTTCACTCGAGTGAGGCACTCTTTTCGTTAACAATTGTCAATATCTCAAGTTTTCTGTTTGTCTGAATGGACTAGTCTTCAAGCAACAGCTGCCGTAATGTCAATTTTGGTGACGTTTTAGATAGGTAACGCCATTGGAGTTAATTCGGAGCGAACGATGTCGAATATCAGATAATATATTCAAAAATTCAAATTCAAATATTAAAAGTAAAAATATTCCACAGGAAATCCATAGGTTGCGATTAAGTACAACTCTACATTGAACAGCAAAGTACAAGACTTGCTCTATTGTCCATTGCATTATCATCAATGGTAGTTGATGCAATATTTTGCTTACTTTCTGCGATGATGGTTTCGACCAGCTGGTTTACCTGTACGCGCGCGTATATAACAATGGCACTAGGGTTAGCCAATTTAGCACAAATGTTTCCGGCGCACGGTCGCACTACTGCCACTAGCCAAATGTTAAAACATTAGACAGGAAAAGACTTGTAAACAGTGAACGTTTTAAAGTCATTTGGCAATGGCAATGGTAAAGCTCATTGACCAAACAGCCACAGAAATAGCAAACAGCATCAACTCGAATAAATCAATTTTATAACTGCAATAAAAAATACTTAAACCAAATGTACCATAGTATCTAATCAAATGCATAGAATGCAATGTGTCTGTAAAAGCTGTTTGATTAATAAAATATCTCAAAGCAATCAAACTCAAATGCTTGATATTGATGCAAATAAAGTTGATTTGGTAAAGTCTAATTGTGATTATTGACGAATGAAATGCAACATTGTTTCACAACTGATCGAGTGACCATTCGCATTCCTCTTCAACTGATTGAGTCATTATCAATGTCAGTATAGATGGACTCTGGTAGGTGGAAGGTTGTCAATTCATTTGTGACTGGTTTCCACGGCACACCAGTAAGCCGCAATATATATCGAACCTCATCTCTGCCATAGTAGCATTTCAGTGTAATCGCCAAATGAATCAGATTGCTTCTCAAAATCACAAACTAACTGATAGAACGAATGAATGAAAAACATTAACATGGCTTTATGATTAGATACTGCTTGCATTGAGTTGGATGACCTTGTCTGTGGAGTTTATTTATTTGTCACTTCAACTTCAGCTGATTTCATATGATGCTTCATCAAATCAAACACACAAATTCAATTTTAAATAATAATTGTTAATTATATTTACCTTCCCAAATGGCTTTGAATGGGCAACTTTTCATTGCACTTATGCTGATCGTGCCAGCAACCCTCCAACAGGTTGCACGAGACTCAATCTCGCTATATCCCCGCCCAACCGAGACACGTCAAATTCAATCTCTTGATGGTGTTTGGAATTTTCGATTGAGCAATTCGTCAAATGACGGTTTTAAGAGTGAATGGTTTCGACAGTCGCTCGTATTGGTGAGTTTGTTTAGTCAATGATTTTATAACAATTCACGTGTGTGTCTCTTTGGTTTCAGTTGGACAATCACTATGAACGAATGCCTGTTCCGTCGAGTTTCAATGACATTACAGAGAAACGGGAAATTCGTGACTTTTCTGGCTGGGTATGGTATGATCGTGAGTTCTTTGTGCCAAATAATTGGATGGATGGACAATTTTTGTTGCGATTTGGCTCAGTTAATTACATAGCGGTGGTTTATGTGAATGGACAGTGGGCAGTGAATCACACTGGAGGACACTTGCCATTTCAGGCTGATGTGACCAAATTGTTGAAGATTGGAATGGCCAATCACATCTCGGTTGCGGTCAACAACGAACTCTCAATGAGCACTTTGCCACAGGGCGAAGTGCAACATGCAAAAGACTCTCACACGAATAGAAACTTCAGTGAGGTCATTCCACGTTTTGACTTTTTCCCCTATGCTGGAATTCATCGTTCAGTACAATTGTGGTTCGTGCCTCCAGTTCGAATAGTCGATGTGACAGTGCAGACAAGTACACTGTCCGATTTGACTACTGGACTGGTCAAATATGAAATAGTCACTAATGCAGCAAGTAACAAAAAGTATGTCTTCAAAGTTGAACTATTCGATCGAAATGACTCTGTTGTGGCAAAGGCAAACTCGGCCAATGGTCAATTGACAGTGCCAAAGGCAAACCTGTGGTGGCCTTTCACCATGTCTGATCAATCGAAAGCAGGCTACCTTTACAAATTGGCCATTAAACTCACTCTCAACGGCCAACTAGTGGATTCTATCTACCAACAAGTTGGCATTCGTAACGTTACCCTCACCAAGAGTGCACTGCTGGTCAATGGCAAGTCTGTCTATTTGCGAGGTTTCGGCAAACATGAAGAACAAAATGTGAGTTTATAATATGTCAAAGCCCATATTCTTATTATTGTGACATTTCAAGGTACGAGGTCGAAGTATGGACCAATCTATGATTATGAAGGATTTCAACCTGATGAAATGGATCGGTGCCAACTCGTTTCGCACATCGCACTATCCGTACTCGGAGGCCATCATGGACGAGGCTGATGAACAAGGATTCATCGTGATTGATGAGGTGCCAGCTGTGTCACTGGACATAGCATCCAACAATGAAATCTTGTTGCAACAACACTTGGTGGCATTGGCAGAATTGATAGAACGAGACAAGAATCGTCCATCGGTCTTTATGTGGTCTATCGCTAATGAGCCTGTGCTCAATAGGTTTGGAATCAAAGAATATTTTGAAAAGGTAGCAAATCAAGCTCGTCAACTTGATCCGAGCACACGTCCAATAACGGCGGCAATAGCTGGCAGTATTGAGGATGATTATGTTTCGTTCTCATTGGATGTAATAATGTTGAATCGGTATGAGGCCTGGTACAGTGACACCGGCTATCCACAGGTCATTCAAGGCCAATTGGTCAGCAGTTTCGTCGATTACTTTGCCAAATTCCAAAAGCCAATCATGATCTCCGAGTACGGTGCAGACACCATTGCGGGCATGCACTCGGAGCCAACTTTTGTCTTTTCTGAGGATTATCAAGTCGAGTTGATGCTCGAAACGCACAAAGCATTTGACATTCTCCGGTCTAAAGGATTCTTCATCGGAGAACACATTTGGAACTTTGCAGATTTTATGACCCACCAAGGTATAACTAACCTCAAAGGCACGTTTTGGCATTGTTGGTCTTATTGAGTTATTGTTGCAGATATCACACGCGTAGGTGGCAACAAGAAAGGAATCTTCACCAGAGAACGACAACCAAAGACCTCAGCTCGATTGCTTCGATGCCGCTATTGGCTATTGAGTGGAGAAACGAGCGATTCAAATCGTGAGGGATTTAGTTTGTGTCCAAAAGTGGTCTACTAGAGAAGTGTTCTATTTTACATGCATTCAATTTTACTAAGTCTTATTTTGTCTTTGTCTTCTAAACGTAACTTAACAATTCTTGTAATTTGCTGATTGCATAATAAACTATAATTAAATTCACTATTCCAAGGCATAAATTATTCCGCTGAGCTAGCTTGAAGCAAAATAAAAAAAATTTATTGAAAAATTATATGAAATTCTTATGCAAAATAATCTCTTAGGCTCATCACTACAAAAAATCGTCAAACAAATGTTCTTGTAAGGGTTCATCAAGAATGTCATTCTGGACTAGCTCTGGTGGGTCGTACTGGTGTAGGTTTTTGCGCCATATTTTTATCTGTTGATCCCACGAGCGTCGACTGTATTTAATATACTTATTCGGAGGGCAAATCTCACGAGGCGAAAGGTGTTTGGAAACCTGTTTCAGGTATTCCTGATAGCCGAGAGTGTTCTTGCCAAAATCAATTTGTTTCTGTCGACGTGTAAGCACCTCGAGATCGGTTTCGTACTGAATCGGTTTCTTAGGAGCATTAACCCTTTTGAGTACCCGTTTCGAGGCAGAAAGGTGACTGGTGATGCTTTGCTTTGAAAAATCATCGTAGTTTCGCTTTGTGGATTTTCGTGAAATTTGTCCCATAAATGGAGACTTTTCTTGTTGAGGACCAGGTTCTACTACACATGTAATGGTCTTTGGCTCATCTTTAAGATGGTCATTGGCTTGTTTGACAGAATGAAGTACAGTGTTTTGAGGTTCGGGCAGTTGCCGGCTCAAGTTGACCTCGTCCCCTTCGAAATGTTCTTGTTTGATAAAAGTGCCACTGATGGAATTGACAGTCTCGGGCTGTTGCCGGCTCAAGTTGACCTCGTCCCCTTCAAAATGTTCTTGTTTGATAAAAGTGTCACTAATAGACTTGACAGTCTCGGGTGTTGTTGGTGGTGTTGTGTTTTGAAAAGAGTGCCCTTCTGTAGGAATCGTATCAGGACGAACATAATCAGAAAACAAACATGGAGACCGAGTCGGAATTGAAACAAATCCAAACGCTCGATTGACAAACAAAGAGGCTGCTTTAAAATTGATTCTCTCTTAAGAAGAGACAAACAGAAATCTATTAGATAAAATAATAATTAAACAACCAAAACAAACCATCAACGTCGTGCTGTGTGTTGATTAAAGCAGTCTCTTTGAAGTTGACTGTTTCGAGTTGTGCGTTTGTTTCAATAGGAACGGATGAAATTTGATTAGGGGAAATAGTGACACGATCATAAGAACGACTTCGAGAGCGAGATCGTGAACGGTCTATATTCTTCGTTATGCGCGTACTCGTTTTTCGAAGACTCGAAGACTGTCCACCACAGTTTCCATGAGGTATGTCCTCTCGAAGCCGAATACGACGACCATAAAATTCAACACCATCCAACTTGTACAATGCAGCCTTCATGTCAAAGTACGACTCAAAGTCCACCAAGCCCATATTTAGTTGAGGCTTGTGAACATCGGCATAGATCACCTTGCCAGCTTTACGCATGAAATCCTTCAAATCTTGCCAGCTGACACAACTGTTCAAATTGTCAACAATTAGTCGGTACTTTTTAGGACGTGATGAAATAGATCGATTGGTTCGGCAAGGGGACAAATGGCCAGGTGTACTTTGAAAAGAGTTCAAATTACTGCCACCAACAAAATGGGCACTGTTGAAGACACGTCTTTGACTGTTGGAAAACATGTTGAACGGCCATAAAAGATAGAGGTAATTACATAAGGATTCAATAAGTGACGGTATTCAACAAGGAAAGAATTATGAAGGAAGAAACAATAGGTAAATCACAACAAAAAATGTCACAAAATATTGCAAAAAGTGAACAAGTGGAGCAAGTGGTAAGAATTGTTAACATTAATGCACGTGTAGTTATATAAACAATTGTTTATAGTCGTGCTTTATGGCTTAATGGCCACAAACTTGTCCTGGTGCAATCAAAACAATAACTTGACTGCCTGGATAAGTTCAATCAAAACACGTGTCTGCCTCACAAAGAAGTGCTAACGGAAGGGGTCATTAACAAACAAAGTTTCCCTCCAAAATTTTCCCTATTTAAGTTAAATAATAATTTAACCCTTTCAGTCCGGCTACATGAATCCGTGGAAATAGTTTCGCTAGCAACTGATTTTTCAAAAGACTTCGTTATTGTGAACAATATCTTCAGAACAATTTTTGAAATTTTAACCGATATGCTTGATCAAAATTTTGATAAATCGACAAATGGGTGTGTGTCACGCTTGCCAACAGTTGTCTGCAAACGGTATGCCCGCATGTCACTTGCCCTCCTTTGCTGACCAACCTCTCTTTCAAGACACCCGTCCTCACTTTCCGTTATCCCCGGAGACTCACTCTCCTCATCGACGCCATCGTCATTTCCTGGTCAGGACATCTTGTCCTACCATACCTTCCCGCATAATCCTGATAATGCCCAGCTCTCTTCGGCGTCCCGCCATCAACTTCAACATATCACCACCTTTAAAGAAAATTTTCTTGTATTCCGTCATCTTTTATTTTTTTGTGAATTTCATTAATTTTGTCAATCGATTCTCCCGGCCATACGGCCTTAGTATAAACTAACTTTGTACTCAAATGTACAACCGGTATTTTTCTGTGCGTCCCACGGCCCACTTTCGGTCCTTCTCGAAATTTCCACCGCATGGTGACAAACAAATCATTTATATGCCATTTCGTTTTATCGTTGTTATGAAGCAAAACAAAATGAAAACACAGTTTGATTAGATCAAATTTCTTTTCGATGATGACTAATTGTCTATACCGATTAATGACAAATGACGATTGAAACTTTCAGTTTAATGCCTTGAATGTGTTTGCTCAGTGAATTATGTTCGCTGAATTGAATGATATACTCACTGCCACACTGTCACTTCAATTGCAACTCCAATTACAACCGAAAGCTCTACACAACGAAACACAAACTCCAAGTTACTATCATTGTCCTGCGGAATGGCTCCAGGAACATTGAAGCGAATATGGAACATGTTCAGTGTGCAAATTGGCAGTTTGTCCGTGGCGAGTCATGTTCGCCACCAAATGGCCTCCAGAGAGCCATTGCACTTGTGGTTGTATCGTTACCTCAGTGTTCGTTTGACACTAGCCATTGCGGCATTGTACCTCATTCTGGCCACTCACTTCGGTACCATTCGATGCGAATCCAGGAGCCAAATGAATGAATACATGCTCGATCTGCTGTGTTTGTTTGACTCAATCTATGTCTGTGAGAATAGCAGTTTAATGACAATGCAATACAACTCACCTGAATGTTTGCGAAAAGAACAGTTTCAGCTTTACTATCCGTACACTCTGCTCATTCTGTTGGGAGTGGTGAGTAGACCGTTCAGTAAATGGCAACTTCATTCAACTCCCCCATTACAGTATTTAATCAATCTAACGGCCAACTTAGTGCACTACAAGAGCAGACTTTATCGCCTCAAAATGTTCAATTACACCCTGCACAAGTGTCACCCAAGCAAGCGTTTCGTTGGCTTGTTATTGGATCTTGGTAATTTGTCCAAGAAAGGCACTTCGGGGAGTGTCACTCTCAGTGCACTGTACTTGCTTGCCGATGTACCACCAATGTTTGCCATCTCGAGCACATTCTACTTGCTCGACTTGTGTTTTCAAGGCAATTTTGTCAATTACGGTTGGATGCTTGTGCAATACTACTTACTGGCACGAACAGATATACCCGAGCCTCTGGCTTATGTGAGTATTCACTGGAACCTTTGTTCACCACCATTACACTCGAATTGTCTCTCCTCGTAGATGTTTCCAACTGTGGTTCATTGTGACATTGATTACATTGGCTCTGCCGGAACAACGATGAGAAACACCAATTTATGCATTCTCAAACTAAACTACGCCAATCGAGTAACTTTCGCTTTCTTATGGTTTTGGTTCGTTTTCGTGTTCGTCTTGTTGGCCATTGCTTTTCTGTGCAAATTATTAATCATAATGCCGATTGCCCCACTGCGAAATATTATGCTCATACATACACTGAAAATTAAAAATCACTTAGATCAAGATGAGAAATATGAACTGAATCTAGTACAATACATTCTGCTGATGAATGTAAGTTGAATTGATGAAGTCACCTAATTTGACAGTCGATTTATTGTTATTGTTTAGATTATTGAGTTTGCAGATGTGCAACTGGCCAGGAAGACAGCCAACTTGTTTCGTCAACACAAACATCACTGAGGATGCACTCGACATTGTAGCCATAAATTTATAAGAAATTCAATAACCAATCGCTTTTGAATGAAAATCCATGAGTTATAATGCATTAGACAAGAAATTATGTTACAATATATCATGATAATGATAATCAAATATCACTCGAATGCCACTTTTGTGGTTTGTTTGTCGTTTACCACTCTGCCAATTGAACTCTATCCGACGAAACACTAAATTCAATTAACTCTCATTGTCCAGTGCCATTTTCTGTAAATTGCCATACAACTGCTACTGACAGAAATGGTCACGGAATCGAAATTTAATCATTATTCTCAGTCCTATTTATATTCGAGTCCATTGCCAATATGCTGTTCATTAGTTGCAATACATTTGTCGACGAGACATAGCTTGTCTTGAGTTATATTATTATAGTTATATTAATATTCAATTGAAATGCAGTAAGTTGCGCACGAGGATTCATTCAACTCAACTGAAACATTTTTGGACAATAAATCAAATTTATTAACTGTTTCAAGATGTTTGATTGTAGAGTGGACAAAGTGGCAGCAGTGTTCAGCAGTTCCAATCGTAGACACCATCGTCAATGAGATTTTGTCGTTTGAAGAGTCGTCTGAACAGCAGTTGCAGTTTGGGATAGTCCGGCTCTTCTTCGAACTCCAAATGGCGCACATACTGAAGATAGTTGCGAAACTCTAGTGGAAAGCCTTTGCACAGCTCTTCCTCAGGGAAGTCGCGCTTGAGATCACAAATCATCTGATTGTGTTCTTTGGTGCTTGCCGCTTTGAGACCACTCCATGGGAGGCTGCCACGAAGGAAGTAGATGAAGACGTAGGCAAGAGCCTCGAGGTCATCCCGACGAGACTGTTCCTTGCACAGGTGCGCATTGATGCTCATATAACGTGAGGTGCCTATGAGTTCGTGTGTCTTTCGGAAGACAATGTGACGCTTGGCCGAATCGACGAACGATTTTGACAGACCAAAGTCAATGACGAACACTGTGTTGGTCTTGGCGCCCAGCATAAAGTTCTCTGGCTTGACATCGCGGTACAAAATGTTGCACTGGTGGATCACTTCGAAGCGTTTCAATAGCTGCAGGGTCAGGTAGATCATCGACTTGAGTGTAAATTTGCGTCCACAAAAGTCAAACACGCCGTCCAGGTTGCGGCCCAGCATCTCCATCACCAGAACGTAGTGGTCCATGTATCGGCCAAAGTGGTAGATCAGCGGAAAGCCCTTTTTGCCTTTCAGAAGCTGATAGGTCTTGTGCTCCATCTTGAGTTGCGGGTCACTGGTAGAGATTTCCTCGAGCTTGATCGCAATCGTTTGGCCAGTCTGCACGTTGGTGCCCACACGAATTTGACCATAAGAGCCCGAACCAATCTTCTTGCCCACCTTGTATGTGTCTGCGATCAACTGGTCGAAAGAAGCAGACGAGGATTTCGACTTTTGAGCATCCCTTTCGGTGTCGGCTTTCTTTGATTGGCACGCGTTAAACATGATCAACTAGTTCGAAGGGGAGCGGATACGGACAAATTGAATAAACAATGCCAACATGCTTTATAGTAAATTATGCAATATTGTTAGTAAACTGAGCTATTTTCGAATTAACCTCAAATGCGGTCTTTGGTTACCAAATTTGGTATAAACTTTTCTATCGAATGTTGTAATCTTAATTGCATATAGTTGTTGAATGGAATGGACCCAATCGAACTCTCTCTGAAATGTCAGGCGAGAAAGTTTAGATATAAATTGTGTTCTCTCGGGCTTGTAAATTTGTGATTAGTTTTTGTCTTTTGCCTGTTTCATAGTACGAGCTACATTCGTTTTTACAAGGCTTCACTTTACAACAAGTTCAAATACTTAGCTGATCATGAGTGAAGAACAAGCTGAGAATGAGAATGCCTCCCAGGATGTCAACGACGATGCCACTGAAGAAGGTTCGACTGCGAAATCATCCAATGGCTCCAAGAGTGTCGCAAAACCCGTTAAAGAGTCTGCTTCCAAGTCCAAGGAAAGATCTTCCAAAAAAGGATCAGCGGCTAAGTCAAATTCAAAGTCTGGGGAAAGCTCTGCTTCGAAACACAGCCAATCATCAAAGAACTCTCACAAAAGCAAGTCCAAGGAACCATCTAAAAAGTCAGCTTCCCAAAAGTCGAAAGAGAACTCCAAGTCAAGGATCAAGTCTAAATCGAAAGACAAGTCTGTGTCTAAGGAGAAATCCAAGTCAATTGAAAAGCAGAAATCGAATACAAAGTCAAAGAGCACCTCGAAGCAAGTAACCAAGTCGAAGGTTAGCATTTCAAAAAGCAAGAAAAGTAGTTTGGATATGAAGAAGTCACAGGTCGACCTCTCAGGAGCCAAGATTGGCTTTGTCGGTGCCGGAAAGATGACCACCGCAATCGTGCACAGCCTGATCACTTACGCTCAACTCAAGCCGAAGAGAATGTTCGTGACTGCCAAGACCAACAGAAACTTGGACCATTTCAAGTCGAAAGGCATCCACGTGAGCACTCGGGCTTACGACATCTTTGGTCGCTTTGACTGTGACATCGTGTTCCTTTGCATGCATGGCTCCGTAATCCGTGCCTGTTTCACCGCTGGTGGCACTCGTCCTCTTGCCTTCACTGTCAACTACATCCCCAACCAGAAGCACCCGATCTATTTGCTCTCCTTGATCGGGGGCGTAAGTCTCAACGACATCCGACTCACCCTGCTCAACCCCGAAAACCCTGAGAAGTACCTGCTAATGATGCACCGAGTAATGCTCAACATTGGCATTACCTATGGTTGTGGGATGGCGGTCCTCGACGTTGAAATCGATTCGTCCAAGTGCTCTTCAGTGGTGCGCGAGCTGCTCTCTTCACTGGTTCGGGACAAACAAGTAGAGCACCTTCCCGAGCAAATTATGGACACTGCCTGCGTCATCGGTGGCAATGGTCTCGCCTTTTGCTATTACTTCATCTCTGCACTGGCAGACGGAGGATTCAATATGGGCCTCAACAAGGTTGTGGCCACTCGACTGGCGGCAAAGTCACTGCAGATTGCAGCTCAATCCGTGATTGAAACAGGCAAACACCCAAGCGAATTGCAGGACTCGGTCAGCTCCTCGGGCGGTCCGGCAATCTATGGTATCAACGCTCTGGACAAGGTTAGCTGTGCTAATAGCTTCAAAAGTGCCATTGAGGCTGCTTTCCGTCGACTTAAGGAGTTGGTCAACATCGAGCCAGGCACTGACAAGGCTTAGGCTGAATCTAATCCACTCTGACTCCCGTTCGACCTCTAGTAACTAGAGTCTAGTTATAACTAGTATACTACTATTAGAGTTTACTATATTAAAAACTAATGATTTATCATCTATTATTATAATTATATGATTTATACTGTTGGCTTGTCGTGGTGTATCTGTCAGTCGGTACCGCGAGGCCAGAGAGATGACAGATGAAGATCTGCCCGTTAACATTGTCAACCACAGATGCACTTGGATTTGGACTAGTTATTGGTAATAGCTAATTGTTTAATGATTGCGTACATGTGCAATTATCTTGGTTCAAAACAACAGTACCGATTGGCAAGGTTTGGTTAAGTGGTACGATAAAATTATTTGTATTTATATGCTCGCTTCCTCGAAAAGTGCTTGTATCGATGTGATTTGCAACCTTCATTGACAAACATTTCTACACTGTTTAACTTTGATGTTTATGTTGTTGAAAGTAACAAAACAATTGAGATATGTTATTGAGATTGTCAGTTAGTGGATTCTAATTATTGATTATGATCGTAATGATTGCAATCATTTGAAAGATTAAAAAGAATGTTTTAAAGAAAGGGACGATCATATACAGATAAAAAGCTCTCAACTAGTGTTCCCGGATTTGATGATTAACTCTTGTCTAATGTGAATGATTTGCTTCAATCGATATACGATGCCAAACATGTGTTTATGCTTACATGGTCAACATCGAGTGGACTCGATATTCGTGGAATCGTGCACATTAGTATAATTTGAAAATGGTATATATAATTGGCTCGACAAAGTTTGGTTCTAATAAGGTGGAATTTGGCTTTAAATTTTGGATTAAAACTTTAATACAAAATGAATTGTTCCGTTGTTGGTCTGTTGGAATTGGCATTAATTTCTGTTGTATTTGTAAGTGGTCGCCAAGTGAGCGCACTGAAAATTGCCGAAATTCCATATGCAAATTTAACTCTTCAAGGAGGACCGTCAGACGGCTCCATTGACGTGACTGGCGAGACATTTGCACTAGACTGTCTCTTTACCGCACAATATGACAGCAAGTTGTGGTCACCAGTGATAACATTTTATCTAAACGATTTCATTTTGGGCAATTTCTTCTTGACTAAAAGTAAGTAAAACCAATTTGATTAGTGTGCATTAACAACACATTAACAACACATATTTATCAATTTGGCCAGAATCGGACAACACAATGGAGGTGCATTGGGACAACCAGGAACTGATTGCCATGGTGAATGTGTTTGCTAAATCTGATCTTTCCACTGTCTCCCAGTCGAGCTACTCCATCTGGGTTCAAGCACAAAGAGATGTCGCTGGTAAAGGACTGTACAAGTGTTCGGTGACCCTTGAAGATTCCAAAAAGTACTCCAAGGCGAGATACTTTTCCAATGTGTTGTACTTTGAATAATTCTTGTTAGCAGTACTGCAAAATAGAATTATTTTGACATTGATTCATTAAAATAATTTGCATATGCCGTTCAATCGAAATCATTTGATCTGGAATATGTTCTATCCGATTTAGCAATTGTTTGTAATCTAGTTGACTTGCAGTTAGAGAATAAACAGAAATCAGGACACATTGAGTCGATTCAAACTGATTTCATTCATTTGAGCTATAAATAGTGGACACATGTGACACATGCTGCAGTTCAATACAATTCGATAACATTCATATTGTTCGGTGGACAGATTTCAATTTGCACTCAGGTCAGCTTCAATCGAAATTAACTTTTAGCAGTAAACTTTGCATTAAAAGCAAGCAACACAACATGTGCAATGCTTATTCTTTGTTCAGCACAATTGGTAGAAATAAGCATTGTATAGTATGTCCACTTTTCGAACGTACCAAGTTTGTTCTACTCGTAGTTGACCGATCCCTCGATGGATTTATTATAAAAGTTCAATGTTCTTTGTTTCGCTTTAGTTTAGTGCGATTGCTATATTCGGTCGACTCGGCATTATTTGTTGCACTATGGCGATGGCATTTACTGTCAGTTGGAAAGCTTACCTTTCCGTTGCTTTGTTGTTGGCCGCTTTCGCTGTTGATGGCTTACTGGTTATGGCCACTGATGAGCACCCGAATTCTTTGTCGGTGAAAAAAGTTGCTTCCCAAGATTCACCATCTCAAGTCTCGCCTATATCGTTGCCGGGTACAATGGTCAAGACTGGAGAGAAGGAATTGAAGAAGCAGTCAAGTAGCACTTTGTCTCCGACCAGTTCAAGTATTTCGGCTCGACTACTTGCCACTCAACGCTACCTAATCGCCATTCTATTGGCCGTGTTCGTCTTTGCTCTTCTGCTATGTTGCACTATCAGCATTCAAGGAGTGATTGGCAACGAACACTTGTTTAGTCAACTGTACACGACCACTTATGTGGTGAACCGAGACGAGACTTTGTTGGCCACTGTCCACAAGCCTTACCAACCCTCACAGGATGGAATCTCGAACATTATCACCACGCCAGATTACTTTAACCAATGGTCGAAGCAAAAGCCACTTTCAGAAGCGCAAGTTCAGGCACCTGTGGGCCAATTGAATTTAGCAGCAGCTTCGGGCACTAAGTTTAACCACTCATTGGACGACGCCCACTACCGACTAATCTCGGGCTCGAACATGTCTCCCACCAAGTATAGCATCTCTTGCACCGAGTCAGAGCAACGATCAACTGGCGAGAATGAGACCGACTTGTCGAGCAGTCCCACTCCGCCGACACTATTGCTCCTTTCACCTAAACCAAAACGAAAGCAACATTCCCAAATGGTGGCCACTGCCACTGTCAAAATCCAAGTGGACCAAGAGGAGGATGACCAGGCACCATTGGTCCAAAGTCCAAAGGCTAAGTAGAGGATCCGTTCACTGGACAATGTACCAAAAAAAGTATAAGATTTAATTTCAATTAGCATTAATTAAACAATTATTGTTTGATTGTCCACACAATTCATAACAACTATACACAAAACATGTCTGTCTACACTACAAGGGCAGTTTGTAAATCTCCTGAAAGTAAGCGTCCTCATCAAGTCCGGTATATTCGAGATAATTGTGATAATTGACGATCAACGATTCGCGCTCTTCTCGTGTTTTTCGGTAATGTTGGTGATTCTTGCGTGTTTGGTTCACAAAAAAATTTGAGAAATACTGTCCAACCAGTCCTGCCCGATAGTCATGATTGATGTGACCAGAATGGTTATTGTACACCCAGTTGAATTGAGCCTTCTCCGGATGCCACTGACTGCCATAGATTGGATACTTTCGGTGCTCGATTGTCGACACAAAATGAGTGCCAGCATGGGTGTTTGTACTGATAAGGATAAAGTTTGAGGTTAGATTGGCGTTCCGATTAAAATCCTTAGGTGTCAAACAGAAGGAATGGTAATTGGGAGTGACAGGGTATTTGGCCAAAATGGGCACAATCTCGTGACCGTAGTGAAACATTTGTGTTTCTTTAAACAAATCCAGGCCCGGTGTGAAGTCCAGTTTGAGTGCCACATTTCGACACTTGCACATAGTGATCCAGTTGGTGTCCCTGTTGCCCATGTAGTAGGTGATCAACTTTTCAAAGCCCTGGCAAGTGGCCCACATTGGAAAGTGAATTCCGCGATCATTTTTGGCAATTGTAATTTCAAGAAGTAAGTCCGCAGTTTTGGCATAGCTAGAATCCAACAAGGAAACGTCTCCCCCGGTGAGCACCACTCCGTTGAGTCGATTCATCAGATAATGGTAGTAACGCTTGTTTTGATTGATAAATATTGGTACCTGTAAATTTACAGTTGTCAATGGTCACTAGCTACCAAAATAGTCATTGCACACTCACCACCCGTGCTCCACCGGCTTCCATCGACTTGACATAGGCATTGGCCAAGTACTGCGACTGATTGTCTTTGTATTCCTGAAACAAAATACCAACAATAGGGCGATTGTTCAGATGGTCAAGA
This sequence comes from Rhizoglyphus robini, assembly GCA_023373905.1. Taxonomy (NCBI): domain Eukaryota; kingdom Metazoa; phylum Arthropoda; class Arachnida; order Sarcoptiformes; family Acaridae; genus Rhizoglyphus; species Rhizoglyphus robini. The sequence goes on along the minus strand of JAKIJQ010000001.1, from coordinate 657,811 downwards.
GATTCTTCTTCGAAACAATGGACCATTTCACATAAATAATTGAGAAGAATCAACACAAATAACTTCAAGCTAAGTGACTTCATGGTAACCAACTGGAAAAAGTCAGCAAACTATAGTTGGCAATACTAACCAAATATTAATATCACAACTCATCACAATCTACTTTATATAATGATACACGAATACATCCGAAGCACAATGTGACCTTGTAAATATCACAAATTTTGAATGTCAATATTGAAATTATTTCATAATACAGTTTGATGAATGATCAAGCAGTCGAGGTAAATGCCAATTAGTCTTGACTCGTAACATTTGAAATAGCAATTATAAATCTCTTTATAATAATCAGTGCTTTTTTCTGTCCAGTGTAAACCAGATAATTGTGGTAGTTGTAAATAAACGAATTGGTTTCTTCGGTTTTATTCCCGAAATGGTACGAATTTTAGCGTGCTTCATTGACCAGAAAATTAGAAAAAATAATGTCTAACTAGCATTACGGACATATCGCGATATGGTGATTGATGTTGCCCATCCGTTCGTTCGTCACCCCATTCCAATTGATTCTCTCAGGATAGTACTTAGTGCCATACTTTCGTTGCCCGATTGTGGATACAAACATCGTGGCATCGTGCCAGAAATTGGCTTGACAAAATTTGAAGCTGTGTTTGAAGTAGTCCTGTTCAAGGCAACTGATCAGTCAACCGGTCACACTGATGTGACCGGGCGGGTAGGCAGACTGTTCATAATTTGCCCAAAACCATCCTCGAGGTGATGGAAATATTTAAATATTAGCTGTATACAACCTGTACCAGTGATTGCCCGTGCACTGCGGGAATCGAGTTGAAATTTTGCACAAAATTTTATATATGTAATCGATCATTGGGAGGTAGATAACGTTGTAAGGATATTTAGGTTCACTGGTAAATCTTTGAATGCAAATATTGGTCCCCAATAAAAATTCCATTTTCAATGCCTTTTTCAATATATTGAAAAACATATAGCCGCTAGTCACTAGTTAAAATTGACGTATTCAGAATAAACAGTTTGTTTACATTCGTTCAGTAATATTACAGTACGTGGTTGCTTTACTGAGTTTTTGTTTGTTTGACACTTTTTTCGCTTTGTGTTTTCATTGACTATTATCAAAATGAATATAAGCTAATATGTACCATTATATTACAAAGTACATTAACTAATTGCCTCTTCATATATACAAAACCCATGCTTACAACACTACTATCATCAATAATTGCTAATATAATGCTGCATTAGAAATTCATGCCCGATTCGATGCAATTAAAGCACTATTGGTTCGAATGGAGTCAACGGGCAGCCCGTTACGGGCTATCGAGCCACGTCAATTGAGAAATATGAACATGCAAGTGCTTCGTGTCTTTGTGCAAATAAAATGTTCAACGGTGGACTTAAATATTAATTCTATTTCTCAAATGCACCTTCGAACACTTTAACATTTAATACAAGTCCTCCTATTTTATTGGTCATTTCTTATTTGTCTGACCTGCCAATGGATTCCTCCAGCCAGACCAAAGCATCTTCCGAGGTGTCGTCCACTTCTGTGATTGTTCCCGGTGGTGATGAGCACTCTCAACTTGTGGTCGAAAGTGTTTGGCACAACTTTCTTGTGAATCTCACACCCAAAGAAAAATATCGCGATTCGGATGATTTGATGACCACTCCTGGCACTACTGGGCACTCGCCTTCGTCTGATTCAGCCAACAAGTTGGTCATTGATCGTAAACAAGGCACTACGGTGCACTTTGCACTTTCGGGTGATTTCGACCAAAGTGGTGATAGCAAAGACGATACCGACGAGTGTGATCACCGGTGGTATCAGTTTGACGAGAACGACCTGATCGAGCCAAAGTCATCGGCATTGCTATCAGCTGGCAACACCACTTCCGAGCATACTCATGATCATGGTATCGATGCCAAGCAAAGCTTGTTTAAGGTGTACACTCAAAATGCGGTCAAAATGTGCACCGAGAATCGCTTCCGAAAGTCGTGGGGCAATTTCATCAACATCTTCGACGAACATGGACGACAAAAGAATTGCATCGATAGGGCTGAACTGAGCAACTATTTGGTAATGTCTCCGCCGAAAGACACTCCAGATGGTCACAAACTGAAGTTCATTGTTACCTTGTTCACGGGAAACTATCCGAAGCCATTGTTTCGTTCAACCTGGAGTTGGCGTATGCGATGGAATGTGTTTGTGGCTGGTCTGTCTGAGGAGGTACTCAGTGCTGTGCACATGTGCAGTGGCGTAACCCACGAGGAAAATAACAACGACGAGGAAGATGCCAATCAAAGAGAGCTAGAAAAATTGGGCTTGGTGCCACCAAGGCCTCGTATGCGATATAGTGCGCCAATCCGTACCGAAATGGTTGAGAAGCCAAAAAGTTATGCCGATAAATTGTTGCATCTGGGCGAAATGCACATCTACTTTCATGTGGAACGTGGTCGCGATTGGCCAGTCTACCAGAATTTGTGTTTCTTTTTTGACCCTTCACTGATGGAGATGAACAAGAAGTTGTCACTCGAGTCAAGCGTCAAAGAGGAACTGGAAGCGGCCGCCATTCAGCTCAAGTGCCAAATGGCAGTGCCTGAGTTTGTGTCGCAACTTTATTTCCCGGTGCACAAGGATCGATTCGATGCGGTGGATCAAACTGTGGAGTACTTTGTTTTGCGTCAGAAGGATCTACAAGCAGCGATCGCAATTGCCAACCAAGAGGTGCCATTTAGCTTTCTCCATCGAGCACCCTCTCTGTCACAATTCGGCTCACGTCCACCAAGTGGCAACAAGGCCGCGACCAATTCGCGTTCATCTCGCTGTTGGTCTTCATCTTCATCTGGTCTCAGTCTGTCAAGCGCAAGTCAGAGTGCACTTGGTTCACCACAAAGTGGCCTATGCCGTGCCAAATCGCTCTCCTCAGGTGCAAGCAGTGCCCAATCGTGGCGAAGGCGAAACAGCTTGCAGGATTGAACCTGTGTATTAATGAATGCTCTTACGCCAATGCAACACTCGACAAAGCCACAATTTTTGCATTACATTTGCAATTTGTCTCAAAACAATTACAAATTAAACCAACTGTACGAATGATTAGTTTGGTCGTACTTATTTGTGCGCGTTGCCACTGACCAGTTACTTATTGAGGGCCAACTCATCAATATATCGAAGGTGGCGGATGCGAGTGCTAAAAATGAAGACCAATCAAGTGGTTGATTTCTAGTGAACCTGTAAATGGAATGAACATTATTTTGTCGCACTATTCGCTATTTAGCCTTCTCACACATCACTTGCAGGCACAATCATAATTTTGCGTTTCGGCGAGCACAATCACTGCAATCACTTCAAAATTCATGTTAAAATATTTAATAATGCTACATGTGAGTAGACATCAAGTGTTAGTGGCTGGAGCACAAATCAGTGAGTGCCATGAAATAGGCTACTACTACTGCTTGCTTTGACGTGCGTTTCAGGCAAGCTGAGTGACACAAACCGAATTTGGCTTGGCCGACGAGTGATCACAATGGCGGCGGCATCGTTCTTGAAATCGTATATGTTCGTGCACGAGAACACCGACAGGCAGCGGTTCTTGAAGTTGACCTTGAAGCCAGTCTTGCACACACTGCTGCCTCGAATCAGATACCGCAAATGGTTGAGTTCCATAAACTCGGAGAACGAGTTACGGTCAAAGGTCTGAGAATTGTCGAGCTCAGATGGATGGCCAGTCTTTGACGAGCCGCTGCTTTTGCTTTTTGAATGGCTACCACTGCTGTTGCTCTTGTGCAACGAGGAACCAGACGAGGTTTTCTCGTGACCTGTTGATGACAAACAAATTATGCTAGTGCCATTGATCAATTGGCATTACAAACTTACTGTTCGAGTGACTGCCATTGTGGTGGTGTCCTGACGATTTCGAATGTGAGTGGTGATGCTCTTTCGACTTGTTGTGGCTCGAATGAGATTGCTGTGTAGTCAAACTTTTGGTGTGACTCTTCGAATGACCGGTGGTCAGAGACTTGCTGTGATGTCCACTCTTGTGATTATGACCACTTCCACTTTTAGAGTGATGTGCGGTGATGCTCTTCGAGTGGTCACTGTTGCTTTTAGAATGATGACCGCTTCCGCTTTTGGAATGAAGATCGCTTCCACTTTTAGAGTGATGTGCGGTGTTGCTCTTCGAGTGATCACTGTTGCTTTTAGAATGATGACCGCTTCCGCTTTTGGAGTGATGCCCAGCATTGTTCTTTGAGTGGTCACTGTTGCTCTTGGAATGGTGATTGCTTCCGCTTTTTGAGTGTTTCCCAGTGCCGCTTTTGGAATGGCCACTGTTGCTTTTCGAGTGTTTTTCACTCTTGATTTCGCTTGACTTCAAAACCACTTCTGAATAGGACAGTGAGTCGATTGAAGTGACTGAAGTTGACAGTGGGGCGGAATGAAATGCCAGGTCACCGTCTCGGTCGTCCATGAATTGATTGGCTACGGTCTTGCTGTTACCAACTGCGTGGTTGTAACTCAGTGGGAATCGAGTCAAGATATCGTACACAATTGGGGCTTCTTTGTGTACGTCCATGATCTGATTGGGCAGTTGAGCCAACTCAGAGATCTTCTTTCCTGAGCGTGGAATTCCCGAATGTACACAGAGAATGCTCTCGTCAAGGACTGCTGCAACGGGCAACTTGCTGAATATGTCGTTGAATGCCTCGAAAGCTTGACTGCCCTTCACTCGACCGTATTTGTTGAAGCACTCATTGCGAAGACTTTTGCCACTCTGTATGCGTGTTTCGGCATTGCCACGTAACAGGAACACCTTGCTCGGTGCGAGGATCTTCATCGCAAACAGATAGACCAAGCACTCCACTCCGTATTTATATTCGCCAGTGTAGTTGCCAAGGAAAATCACGTTTTCCGGATTGACAGGAAATGATCTGAACAACGACTCTTCAATGGAGATCAGGTCGTCCAAATTGCCTTGAAGGTCACCAAGTACAATTGCGGGTCCGTTCAGTTTGACCAATTTAGGCTCGTTCACCAGAATTCCATTCAAATGACGACACAGCTTGAGGAGAAAAGCAACAAATTCTTTGCCTTCTTCCTTGCCACTCGTTGCTAACATTCCAGAAGGTCCATTTGGAAGGTCTTTTTGGCGGTGGAACGCCTTGACCAAATCGAGACACACGTTTCCAATTGATTGGTAGGTAAAGACATAATCGACTGAGTATTGTCGATTATCTGGGTTAACAGACTCCTCCAGCCAGGCTATCAAAGAGAAAGAATCGATTAAAAACTGAAGCACAAGCAAGCACACACAGACACTCACCTTCGTTGATGATATTTGGCTCAATGCACCGTCCGATGGTGTCGATGGTGACTGAGTGCATTCCATAGTCGTAAAACTTCTTCTCACACCCGAAGCACTCCACCCCATGGTCGTCCACTTTCTTCGAGCTTCTCAGTTGATCACTGGACTTGGGCACCACCTTATGGCCAAATCGAGGAGAGGCCTTCGACAGGACAGAACGAGCGAATCGAAGCAAATGAGACACATCAATGTCGTGGTTGTTCATGATCGCTTTGTAGAACACTGCGAAGGTGATTTGGTCTGCACTGGTCACGTTGAACTGCTTCAGTACATGACTATGGTCGGTTTGCTTGTGAGCATGCATGTGTGCAACCATTCGATGCAAATTCTCTTCGGAGAAGTGACCAATCCCATCGGTGTAATAGCGAAAAATGTATCGTAGGCGAGCTTCGCATTTGTCCTTGCAGCTTGGGTCCATAACCACAAGTCCAATGAACAGCTCATGGAAGTCGAGATAGTCGGTCTTTGAATGGTGGAATGACTTGAACAAAAGTGACAATTCCTTCAACGCTGATTCGTCTTCTTCCTTTGAAGGTTGAGATTTGATTTTGCTTTCGTTCGAGGGTGACTGGTTGAACTTGTACTTGGTCAGGTACATGCGGAACGAGTCAAAGCACATGTAAATTGAAGGGTAGCAGTGCTTGATATAGTCCTCGTACAGGTCGACCGCGTGTTCCTGTTTGAATTTGAGGCCTGCAAGGTAGGACATAAGTTAGTTAGTGCATCTTAGGGAAAAGTCATTCGAAAACTTACCTAACAACGCTTTGTGTTCAGCTTTCTCCGCGTGTTTAGTGTCATAGAACTCCAAAGCATACTGAATGGCTCGTTTGTGTAATAGTTTTCTTGGTTTAGCTGACTCTTTCTGGTTCAAATACTCGTGCAGCTCGGCGGCCCAAATGCGCAGCTCTGGTCCCCAGTGGTTGGTGTGTTTGTTTGGGTCATCATGTGGTTTGACCAGCTCGGCCAGAGGGAACCAATCAAGTTTTTGACCTTTGGTGCAGCACTTGAATCCACTCGGTTCGAGTGTGACCAGCTGACAAATTCGGGTGATGTAATTGACCGATGGCACCTGAATCTGAGTGACATCGAAACACTGGAGTTTGAACTTGGGGGCTTGCTTCTCCGCCTCAACTTGGTTCATCTCCGAATCTTGACGACCAATGGTGAGTTGGATGGCATCGAGAGTGCCTTGTGACCAGGACACACCTTCTCGCAGCTGAATGAACGGAGCCCAGATAATATGCTCACGTCGAGTGTTCACCACTGCAACCTTTTGATGCTTGGGACAGTAAACCAGGAGCACCACACAGTCATAAAGACGATCGTACGGGTTGGTGAAGCCATCCGGAAGAATAGACTTGAGTCGACAGGACGCTTCAGATGAACCGATACCGATGCTTTCCACAGTCGAGATACTTGACTTGCTTCGGTGACTGTCGGCACTGTGCGGTTTCTTGCCGGACATGACCAAAGCTTGAACACGCAAGGCTCAGTAGAAAGAGATTAACAATAAAGGCTAACTAGCTTGTTGGAGAGAATAGGAACAAGAAACAAACAACTCATGCCAGGCTTTGCCTGTTTTATAGACAAATTGGTGCTCTAGTGACACGCAATTTTGAATTTGTCAACCATGAAAACAATGACACTTTGGTCATTCGAAAAAATGTTCAATTCCGAAAGTGTGACTGTTAGACTCGTTCATTCAAAATCATTGAGAGTCGACTATGTTTGTACAATGTGCACTCTGTTGCAAAGTTACATTTAATCAAAAGTTACATTCGAATTAATTGCGAAACAAGTTGGGTTCTATTGAATAGTGTTGCCATCTAACGATAAAGCCAATTCCGTGACTCTTTGGTTGATTGCACCAAGAGAAGTGCACGTGATTGAGGTTACTTTTGTACTTGTTCCACTGTACCAAAAGAAAATGTCAAATCAATCACCACTACACCACCAATCACAACGACCTCTATTCTTCGACAAAGTGGATCGCATTGTAAATTTTCCGAGTCGATGCCAAACAAGCCCGACAACAAATCCTGAACAAGCGAAAAGTAGTGTAATGCACAGTGTGATGTACTCAATTCATACAATTCAATAAAATTTAAATACTTTACATTCAGTGTCGCAATCTATTATGTCTCCAGAGTTCATTTGAAATCATTACACAAATGCTCGATTAAACCGTGCAAGATGAACAGTCATAATTGAACGCAAAGTAATTTCTTTGTTAAAAGATGAAACAGTTTTAATTTAAACTAGAAAGTGACAATAACAAGTCACTGAGAGTAAGTGATATGTGCAATGCACAAGTCATATGGCTCTCAACCGTCAGTCGAACTCGATCTGGTTGAAGGTTCGGACACGAGGCATTTTTTTGCCTTTCTCGTCCAACTTGGCAATGCTCGCTCGGTGAGTAAGACATAGGACCACCATGAGACCAGCCTTCATTGCAGCCACTCCCTCCTCGGCGGATTTAGTCAGAAAGAGCACCGACTGTGCCGGTTCGTTGAGCTTGTGCACAATCTTTCGGAAAGTGTCCGGATCGGTGAGTGCTCCCAGTGAGGTGTCATAGTGGCCATCGATCAGCAGATTTAGGTCACCGTGGTTGGTGTGCGACAAGAATCGCTTGGTTGCCTCGGCCCAGCCATTGCTCAGCACATTTAGCTTGATCTCGAGATCACAGCGCCATTTCTGAATTTGAATGGCCACATCTGAGAAGACAGGCGTCTCGATGTAGTTTCGCTTGTAGGCGTCGAACCACATGTGGAATCGCAGCAAGGTGATCGCACGAGCTTCCTTCTTGTTGTCCACACAGTAGGACACGTAAGCCACCGTGGCATCGATCACCGCGTCTTTGTCATCGCTCGTCGGAATTTGGGGCGCGTCTTGGTCTTTCTCAGCCTCGGCACGGAGATGCTCCAAATCGATGCGAACATTCGCTTGGGCCCAGTTCTCCTCGAGATACGTCTGGATGTACTCCTTCACGTATGGCATGAGTCCATTCTCGATGAAGTACTCCTTGATGACGGTGCCACTCAAGTCAAACAGAATGGCTCGAGGTCGTTGCACTTTCAATTGGCCCATCGTGCGAGTGTGGACAGATTCAATTCAAACACAAATACACTTCTGACGACACGTTGCACACGGTCTTTTGCAGTCACAATCAGACATTGTTCTCTTTGTTCGTTTTAAATGTTCATTTTAAGTTCTCTAACAACGTTGTTAACCATAATTTCGAAATATTGTAGGTCAATATTTTAATTGCTTCATTGTTATTTCAGTTTACACAATCGAATCAAAATGACAGCTGGCATTTCGCATTCAAAAGACAAATAACACAAGTTTACAGTGCAATCAACTCAAATCACAAGTCGCTTATAAGCTATAATGTTATTGCTTTAGTTATGTAACTTCGTCTTCAGTGTAACCGCGTTGTGCATGTCCGCCAACAGAAGAACATTAGCTGCCGAATCTATGGACAACAGTTGTCCGACAACTTCGACAGAATTGACTATTCACAGAAAGACTTGAGGCAATCTAATTGATATTGTATAAAAGTGACAATATGAATATTAAGGGATCGCGCTTTTTGGTGAATACTACAGTTTCAGTATCAGTGCTACAAAATACCTACCTGGTCGCACGGTAATCTGTGACGTGTTTCATAGTGATACCGATTAGTCCACCGCGCGATATTTTGGTTCAAATAAGCGCGAATAAACAAGTAAACAAGGCCAAAGTGCCGAAAACTACACCGTTAAAAATTTTGCCTCCAAAAATTTACGAATTCGTAAAAATAATAGTACGCGTTTTCGTATACGTAAAATTTTAATTTTTACAAACTCGTAAATTATTCTTAGTTAAAATCTACGTATATGGGAATTTAAAATTCACGAATTCGGATATATTCAATAGGTGCAATCCTGCCCTGCAGGTCCCCCACTTCCAATAATTCACGTATTCGTACATTTTTTCATTATAGTTTATTTGCATACAATTACAATACAATACTTAGTAGTTTTATAAAATATGAAATTACAACAACTCGTATACGATTTAGAAATACATTGATCTACCTTAAGTATAATACACTTACGTATTCACACCAAATGTAATCATAGGATTCAGCCTGAATGATGATCGGTGATGATTTTGACTCCGGTCTTCGTATACGAAAGGTTATCTTCTACGAATGTGAGTAGATACATTCTCCAATGATGCTTTCTTGTCCATACCAAACCATAGAATCGATTATCGGCAGGTGATTGGGGAGTTACTTGTTGCGATGTAAACATTTCCAAAATGTCATACCAGACATACGGGTCGTTAAATTTGCCCGTTGTTGTTTCTACGTTGCCACACTATGACCAGAACGTCCTAAATAAATGAAATAGTTTAAAATTAGAAATATGAAAACAAAAAACAGATTATAACTCCGGTTATTTACCTTAAACAGCGGTTGCCTTGTTCGTCGAGGCCAAAATTACAGATTTCGGTGTTGATTCGGTAGTAGCGGTAGACAGAGGCACAATGATAAATCACACTCAATACATAATAAATTGTTGTCACAGTAGTGAATCAGAATTATTAAATCAGAAATAGATCAATTGGAACGAAGAAACTAGACAAAACAAGACGAATCGTCTTAGACGATCACCAAGTACTGCACGCAGGCAGCAGCAGCAAGCAAACGGACAAAACGCGCTATTTCCAACTGCCATACACACTCACAACACAAAGCACACAGTGAGCGCACAGGCTGTGTCGCCGGCAGCACAGCACACACAGCGCTAGCGGACAGACAGACACCAACAGTGGCAGTTGAGTGAGTGATGTCGTCATCAGGAGGGACGCATGCGCAGTTAACTCTAAATTCAAATTCAAATGTAACAATTCAGAACAATTGATGATTGGCTCATCGTTTAATTAGTGTTTCCTAATTTGACATTCTCAATCAAGGTTTATACTTTTTCTTAACCTGAAATAATTAAATTTGATAATTTTTAATTATTTGTTGATAATTTGAATTAAAGATAGACTGTTTATCGGATTAAGTCAATTTGATAATAATGATTATTCTCAACAAAATTATTAAAGTAAATACAATTTCAAATTAGATTATAAGAAAATTCATAACCAATCAGTGACGACACCCAATTCACTTTCTTATGTATTCGTCTCAATTTGGTAACAAACTATATTTAAAATTTTACATGTTCGTGAATTTTAAATTTACAAATATATAAAATTCTTGAAATTCACGTATTGCCATTTTTAAAATTCTATGAAATTGTAAAATTTGGAGAATCTATGTTTTTGTGAAATTAATGTGGTTTGAGGTCATTTCGTTGACTCATGTTATTTCACGAATACGTGAAATTTCATAAATTCATGTTAACGTAAATTTTCAAATTTATGGATATGTAAAATTTAATAATTTTACAATTTTGTGAATTTTGGAATGTACGGAAATGAGAAATAATAATCAACTAAAAATTTTACGAAAACGTAAATTTTTAAATTCACAGAATTGTAGAATTATTAAATTTTACATATCCGTAAATTTGAAATTTTATGAAAATGTATAATTATTAAATTATGCGTATATATGAATACGAAAATTTACACATACGTAAAGTTTTTAAAAACTTCCGTACTCGTAAAATATAAATTCATGTAATTGTAAAATACTACAAATTTTACGAATTCGTAAATGCAATCTTTTACTGTGTACAACTGCGCGCACTGCCACTGTGCACATATGTGTGCGTTGCACCGATGAACGATTGCACACGTGTTTGCCTTCGAAGCGTGCGTTTTCCTTGGAGTTTCATGAATGTTGTTGTTTTTATGTGTGTTTGAACATTGTTGAATATAATCGTTACATCGAATATAATTGCCTTGTGTTCTTCAAGTGTCATTTTCAATGAATCAATAATTCACATAATTTATTTAATCTTGTAGGTATGACTGTCTAAAGCTATTATTTCATTACTGATAAATTTACTTTCTTTGCCGTTTATAGGTTATCACAAAAATGTCACTCAAATTTTCCATTGCGAACAATCCCAACTACAATAAAGATCCAATGCGGCTATGTCTGAATCGTCTATTCTCCTATCGACAGCAGCTCTGCCACGAATTATGCTCTAATCCTGATGTTCAAGATTATCAGAAGTTTTATGATGACTTCCGTAAAGCACTTTGTCTAGCTAAATTGCATTGTATTCCAAGTATTCCACTTGCATCGGAATGTCATCACGAACTGAACGAGCTCCTTACAAAGATGTCAAGCCCTTTAGAGAAGCTACTGTGGAACCAACGAATACTGAAAATATATAAAGCTTTTCGTGATACTTCTGAAGCAGTGAAATTGATTGGCTTGATTTATGTCAAATTGAAGTCGAAAGCTTTCGAGAATATTACCATTGAACATTTGATTGAACACGTTAGCGATCTTCGTGAGGCATATTTCCGAATTGTCAACTGGTTCAATGTATTTCTTCGTGCCAACATTGACGACCACTCTGTGTTATATCGACATTATTTGCAGATAAGCGATGAATGGAAACACAAGTTAACTTTGTTGGCGGAAGATCTCTTTGTTTGGTCTTTTGAGTCAATCAAATGGCCCATTGCAGTCACTTCGGAGTCTGTTGGTTATCGCTTATCGGAAATACATCCCAAAAATGTTCGACTATTTAGTGTTCTATTTGTATTTCTCCTCGACCTTCAAACTGGATTTACTTATCAATTGCACAAAGATAATTGTATTAAACAACTGAATTTGTTTAAGCAAAAAACCGAAGACTTTTATGTGCCAATTCAGTTGATGTCCACTCCACTGGTGAAACGTTTCCATTACCATTTTGTTAGTTCTGTCAGTAAGTTGAATCAACTTGACTATCCCGAATGGTATCTTTGTCAGGTGGAACAATGGATTACTCTAAATTTGCCATTTTTGGGTCGTTTTGTTTACCCGATTTTGGAGAAATACTTTGGCGAATCTAATTCTACTTCAATTAAAGCCAAACATCAATTAGTTGGTCACCTAGTGACTTTGGTTCGAGACAAGCTGACAAATGACATTCCACTACTGACCGAAGACCGAGTGTTTATCCATACTCTCGATGAAATTATAATCTTTAGCAAGCAAATTGATTTTATCGCTCCAGGTTTATTCCAGACCAATCCCGAATTGAGTCCTCTTGTGAACTTTGTAAAGCTTCCTTCCAATTTTCGCCGATTCCTCCAATTGGAAAGAAGTCGTATGAATATGTATGTGGACGACATATTTCGCTGCAAAACATCGTGGAATGTAATATTTGATGATAATGACCATGCAGACGATCGATTTATTATATGTGAGGCGGTTGACAAGTTCTCCTTGTTGCTCACTATTCTTCTCGAACGATGTGCTCTGTTTGGCACAAATCAAAACCGAATTTGCATCATTGACCTTTTGCTTGAACAGGTTGATGACTTTCGACTTCGTTTAAGCCAACTGGTTCATGTCTACGACCAACGGTGGCCATTTACCCAGCAATTCTACTCAGTGCTCAACACCTTTCACTATTTGAGGGTGTTGCTGCAGGAGTGGCAACAACAGCCGACATTGATTAATGCACTGCACGAAGTGAACCGAGATTTGAATGCATTTACCAATTTGGCTAAAACGTTCGAGCATATGATTGAAAAGATTCTTGAACGAATTCAAAGTGCAATAATTTCCGATTTATCGGTGGACATGCTCGAGTACCAAAAGCTCAACTGGCATGCCATGACTACAGTTCCGAAGCAGCAAATGTGTCTATCCAACTCGGGAGCCAGTTTGATCTACAATCTATCTGTGAAGATCAACTTTGTGCAAAAGTATATTTCATCAGATTTATTTAGAGCATTTCTGCATGAAATCGCCCTCAAAACGCAAGACCTTTTCTACGATCGACTCATAATGTCCAATCGATGTCACTTCAACATCGAAGGTGCGCGTCAGTTGCAGTTCGATGTCAAATATGGTCTGTTGGGCATTTTTCAATTTCATCAATCCTCTACTAAGCAGAAGAATATGTTCGAATGCACTTTTTCCAAATTGAACGATGCTTTGTTGGCTCTCAACCTTAACGAAGACAGTGTGGCCTACTTCAAGGATCTTTACAGTCGAAGCAACAGAAGCAGCAACGATAACAAACAAATTGAATTCCAAATGGCACTGAGAAATATTGGCATTTATTCAATTAAACCAGGAACAGTCATGCAGATTGTTAATAAACGAATATAACGAGATATAACAATGATATGACAGTGGCCAATGTCACGTGAGTAAAAGTACTTTATTAAATATGTATATTGCATTTTATGTTTACAGTATTAATTACTACATTCAGAGTAACACAGTCATAAGAAATGGAAATTAAATTTGGTTTAATAATTGCAATAACGTTTTGCATCACTTTTCTTCTCGATCTTTTTTGCCATTTGTCTTGTTGGCTTCGTTTTGTTCCACATTTTTTTGAGAGTCTGTACTTTTGTGTGCAATGTCTTTCGTCACTGTGATGGCCGATCCTTCAGTAGACTGTTTTGCAGGATTATTTGCACTTTTGAGAGATTGATCTTCGCTCTTGTCACTTTCTTCGTATTCGGCAGAACGAATCTTTACCTCAAGCGAGAGACTTTTCTCAATAGGCGAAATATCATTTGTTGAAGACTTGGGAGTCAGCTTCAACGAATCACTTTTCTCTTGTTCGTCACTTTTAGTCGATTTGAGATTTGCACTTTTCTCCTGTGCTCCATCGTCTGAAGATATGTGTGCTTCAGCAGTAGTCTTAGGCCTATTGTTCTCTTTGCTGGAATCGTACACTTTCGATTCAGGCTTAGCAGCGATCAACTTCGTTGTGTCCTTTGTGGTTGTCTTGTCCTGGTTAGACTTCTTTTTATGTCTTTTTAGTCCAATTGTTATAATAGTCGCTTTCTTGTCATCAGTTAGTGGCTTTTTCACTGTTGTCTGTTTACGGATATTCTCTTCTTCGCTGCCTTCACTGCTGAGTGAGCCAACGGAGATAGATCCACTTTCGTCGCTCTTCGATTTGGACTTTTCTTTAAATTCGTTCGCTTTAGTGCCATTTGTCATCCATATCGGAACAAGCTCTTTCTTAATTTCAAAGTTTGGTGGTACTGGCACATGGACAATTGAAGAATTTTGAGGAGGTGGTAATGGCAATGGGGATAGAGCTTTGGTAATGGTAAAGGAACTTGATTGAGTGTCCTGTCTTGGGGGAATGGCACTTGATGGTGCATTGTCGGTGGGTGCACTAGCTGCTGGTGGTGGGAGAACTGGAGCCTGCAAAAAGTCACAATTATTTTTATGCTCTACTAAAGGCAAAGGAAGGATTGATGGCGCATGGAATGTTGTTTGAGTGCCACTTTGATATGTCTGTGAATGAGCTGGAATAGTCTTGTTTTCACTTTTAATTGTAAATGAAGGAGGCGAACTAAGAAGAGGTGCTTTCGCAAATTTTCTACTCGATGGTGGTGGTGGAGGCAGTCTGGTGCTCGAGGACGTCACATCAAGAATCACATTGGTCATATTTTCTCCTTTGATTAGCTCAGATGGACAAAGTTGCTTTTCTAGTTTGGGATTTAGTGGCGTCGGCGGCAGTGAAGACTTTGGGTCGGACTTTGTCTCACTTTCAGTTGTGTACGATGAAGATTTGCTATCCGCTTTAATGTCTTCTGGGCACTTTTTAACCACACTGCTAGAATCGGGATAAACACCTTTGTTTTGTATCGTTTCATTGTTAGTTGTTGATTTAGTCTTCTTTGGAGTAAACTTTTGCTTATTGCAAGTCTGTGCCGAAGTCTTCTTCTGTTCTTCTGTTCTCTTCCTTGTGGACTTCTTCTTTGGTTGTAGTGCTTCATTGATTGTGTCCGTAATAGCGACCAGACCGGTGTCATCATCATTGTCATCATTTTGGTTCTTATTGCTCTTCTTCTTCTTCTTGGGACAACAACTGCCCATTGTGCGAAAAATTGAACACTTTCACGGGCTTCTACGTAAAGTCTTTACTACAGTCAAGAGAAATTTATGGGCAGAAGCACATAAAAGAGAGCGATATAATACATATTATAGTGTGCGATTTAGAATATATTTACTTAAGGGGAACGTGCTCAATCGATTCATTGGCCGTCACCAGACCAATCGAATGCCGTTTGCAATTTGGCCACTGGCCGGTCATACTAATAAATTTTGGTTGTGTATGCAATTGTCAAGGCTAACTAATTAATAGTTTACCCGAAATACAAATCGTGTTCCGAACAGTTTAAACTGGTTTAAACTCATAGTAGGAATATCTACGAAATTAGTGCACCGTTAAGTTGATTACTGATTGTGCTAAAAGTAATTAATTGTTGTTTGTCGTAATGTGCTTACCAATGTCATTTACTCAATGAACAAATGTGCCAGCAAATGTATAAATCTAGAACTGAGACGTGTTAATAAGAATTCCATTTGATCGTAACCTTCGGCTCGTAAGCTATGTCCTTTAAAGCTAAACTTTTTGCTTGATAATCAAATTCGATGGTTATGTTTTCCATATAAATTTCCATTCGATCAAAGGACAACATTCATTCGTTCACTCAGTGATTTGCTTTGTTCTTTTTTCAATTTTCGCATCTGCTCTAACCGCCTTTTCCCTTCACTCAATGGTCGACTACAGCAAATGGAAAAAGATCGAAATTTCTGATGATGAGGATGACACTCATCCCAATATCGACACTGCAAGTCTATTTCGCTGGCGTCACAAGGCCCGACTGGAGCGTGCCGAGACTGATCGCAAGACTCGCGAAGAGTTGGCCGAGAAGAAGGCTCAACTGAACAAGAAGCTCGCCGAGGGCATCTCTATTGAGCAACAAGAAGTGCTCAATCGTGAACTGGCCGAGTTGGACGAGAAAGTGGCCAAGTTAGACAAGCGCTCCAAGTTGCAACCGTGGAACGTGGATACGATTAGTTCGGACGGATGGAGTAGCACTGTGCTCAACAACAAGTGTCTTGCACAGGACCAGATGAAAGAAGACACACAAGAAATCACCGAAGAAGAGATGACTGACTATGAGGAACATGTTCGGAAGTACGAGGCACAGATCAAAGAGTTTGCTTTCCACTCTCGCTTCGAAGACTGTCGCCGTTACTTGTTGGCTCACCCGGACCTGGTTAACTCTTTCACCCTGGATTACATGAGTCTGTGGTGCATGCAGCTGCAGTTGGACAACAAGAAAGCCCTGCTCGAGCACGTTTCCGGCCAAGCTGTGATGATTCAACTGATCCTCGATATGGCCAAGACTGTCGGTGGTGGTATTGACCCTCGCTCCTGTCTTACAGTCTTCTTCGACCGTTCCGCTCAGTCAAAAGCTAAATTTGATCAACTCTTTGCAGAAGAATTGGATCATTTCAAAGGGCGCATCGACAAGGCAGCCCAGCTTCGCATTGAACGCGAATTCGAAAATCAGGAATTGAATCCTGAATTACTTGTCGGACCGGGTGGACTGAATTGCCAGGAGGTGTTCGACTCACTTCCTCCCGAATTGCAAAAGTGTTTCGAGTCTCGTTCTCGAGAGCAGTTGCTCCAAGTACTCAGCCAAATGGAACCTGAGCTTGCCAATTATCATTTGAAGCGTTGCACCGATGCCGGCCTGTGGACCATCGAACGTGCCGAGAGCGACGAGGACGAGCAAATGTTGGCCAAGATTCTCGAAAAACAGAATCAACAACAGCCACTCTGCTCTGCTGGCGATGTCGATCAAGGTGATCTGCATGACAGTGAGGACGACTACGAACTGGACAGTCCTTAGACATTATCACCTGCAGATAATCTATTGTATTCTCCATTGCATGTGTTGAATGTTGTTATTTTATTAATTAATTTGCTTTATTATGATGTCATTTGTTATACATTAAACCTGACAAAACAGCCAAACAGAAGTCGTATTGTACAAATCGAGCCAAAAGAATTCAAGTGGTCCAATCTGAGTTGGTCAAATTATAATTCGGTGAGCGCTACTGACAAAATATTAATTGATTAAATCACACGAACTAATTATGAATTGTCTTTCAATGTTTGCAATGTGAGCAAATTGGGCTGATTCGAACAAATATCAAAGAAAACACCAACTTAGCATAACGGCAGAAGTTATTCGCAATATGAACTAATATCGAGCTCGAGTCAATTGCCACTCACTTTGGTCAAGGAGGCTCACATTGCAGCCATTGACGTGCACGGAAGATCGTTGAGATTGAGTTGAGTCAATTTTTATTTGTTGCTTCATGTTGAATTAGACAAGCATCTTCCTGAGGTGGGACACCTCTTGCGTGACAGGTGTGTTAAGTCTAGCTGAACTAGCTGGGCCAGTATCCGTGAACACACGAGTCTTGGCAGCCCGACTGTCGAACGAGTCTTGTTTGCTTATTGACAGGTTCGATTGCTGGCGCGATGTTGATGTCGCTCGAACCTGCTGAATGCTTCCGCCGCTTGTCCCAAAGTTTCCTATGCTTCCTTGACGGTCATTCTCTACACTAGGTTTAGCAGTAATCTTCGACTGTTGACTACTATTAGTAGTGCTAGCAGCTCGTGATGGCATGGCTTGTTGCATCGAAATCGGGTCGTTCTGCGATCTTCCTGATGGATTCTGGACAAAAGAACCTTTCGACGCCTTTGAACCAACGCTGTATGCGTCTTTAGTGGAATGCTTCTTTTTATGAGAGCCTCGGTGAAAGTAGAACCACCAAATAGCCACAGCCAGTAGTGCAACCACCAATAGGACCGCCAGGACTATGATGAAGATTATCATAAATGACGAAGAAATCGGCTTATCGGTTGAGAGTCTCAATGAGACGTTGACAGACATGTCACGTGGCACTTGTGAGGACGGTTGCACGGTTGATTCCTGGTGCACTACTGAACTCGGGTGAAGTGTTGAGTTCGGGTCCACAATTGAGTCTGTCTGCACTGGTGAACTCCGGTGCTGTGTTGTGCTTGGTCTTACTGTCGAGTCCGGTTGCATTGTGGAATCCGGGTGCAATGTTGAGCTTGTTTGCATTGTTGGGCTTGGTTGCACTGTTGGGCTTGGTTGCACTGTTGGGCTTGGTTGCACTGTTGGGCTTGGTTTCATTGTGGAATCCGGGTGCACTGTTGAATCGGGCTCCTTGTCGGTGAGAATGTCCACATCCACATTCTGGCACTCGGAGTTAAACTGCTCGATCGTTTTCAAACATTCATTTTTGTACTCGTCTCCACAGTTGTCGTTATACACTTGCTGGTCGGCACAACCATCCATGTGAGGATTGGTACGACAGACGGACGGATAACAGTGGCACTTGAGAACTCGACCGCAGCACTTCGGCATGCCCATTGATACTTGAGGCACTTTTGATAATAGCCGTTTCATGCATTCGGTCTTGACATCATCAGCAATACTACGAAGAAATAAGTAAAATTACCAACAAACATGTGCACAAATGAAACATTTAAAGTGACATACCTGAGTGGCACTAACCAGAGAAGTGCAACACAACAAAAGACACTGACCGACAGGAAAAAGTGTCTGGCCATCATGAAAGGCTGTTCAGGACCAACTCAGGACAATAAATTATAATGATCTTGCTCATGAGATATGCCTTGTGTAATATTAATGTGATCGTCATTGTTTAAAAATTGGCGAATTCTATTTGGCAATACTTGAAATTAATTAATTAATTATTGCAAATTGACCGATAAAGTATGACTGATTTATTCTATACGACCTAAACGGAGTGGCGTTAGGCATTGTTGCTATTGCATTTAGTATTTTTTAATAGATAAATTTATATTGAATATTATACATTTTTGTATATTCTGAATTGCTGATTTTATTATGTTTTTTGTTGTTGCCATTAAACATTCACCGTTTGATCAATCTGAAATACAATGCAAAATGCCACCATTCGTCTAAAGAAATATGTTTTTTAATGCAATGCTGTACATGATTTTTCCTGTGATCGCTACACGAAATCTCAAGGAATTAGCAATGTTTATTTTGTAGAAATTGATTTCAACATCCGAAATGAACGCAATTTAAGTATTGCATCATTTACAACATCGATATCTCTCGTATGTCACATCGATTCCCAACTACAAATCCCGCCTTCCTCCAGTAGCTACTCCACTGGCTCACTATAGCGAGTGCACTTCGTTTGCTTGTGCTGTTTTTCTTTGGCGTCTTTTCTATGCTTTATCCTCTATATCTGATATGGATAAGATGGCTGACAATTCAGCTCTCAGACCAATGTCACAAGGTGTTTCAACTGATAATAAGATCACAGTCGAAGAGAATGAACAACATACCAATTCAAGCATATTACAACCAGTGGACAATGAAGGTAATTTTATTACATTCAGTGACGCAACGCTAATATTTTTTTTATATTTCGCAGCATCTGGATCAATTTCAAGTGAAACTTTGTCATCAGCCTCGCCAACACTGGAGACTATTCATTCGAACGTCGAGGACAAAGTTGAACAGGTGGAACAGACTGGCCAAACTGACACAGGCAAACGTTTAAAAATAGTTTCGTTCATTCCTCCACCTCAAGATAATATTGGTATGCATTGTTTTGTATGTCAATTAACTTTAATGTATTTCTGCGTTCTTTCGGGCCACCAGGCCAATCAGCTCAACTAGACTTATTCAGAAAGAGCAAGATGAAGAAGGTGGAGAATATATACTGTACTGTGGCTGTGGCAAATGCAAAGTAATACGAATTGTAATGATTGAACCAAACGAACCTGATGCAACTGAGTATGATCAAAACGAAAATGTTCAAGGGAGGGCTTTTATTAATGGTGAACAAGTAACTCGAAACAGTGCACAAGTATTGCCTTCTCAATCAAAACCTTTGGAAGGTCAATCGAGTAATGAGATTTACATTAAGGAAGAGTTCGATGATGATCATCAGGAAGTTATTATAAACAATATGCAGCAACAAGGTAACGCGAGTTTGAAATCTTGTTTATAATTAATAATTTTTTTAATTTGTAGAATTATCTTTGCAATCTCCCCGAAACGCCTGTATTTCCGGTGTTGCATCCTCATCTGGCTCTATCAATCACGTGACTGGATTGGTGCCTATCTCTGCTCAGTCCCAGTCGTCGTCACAACATTCAGTTCAACGCTGCACTGTAGTCAAGGTTGAAGAAGACGAAAAAAGCGTTCAGGTCTGTCGCTGTGCCGAATGTGGACTCCATTGTGCACCGCAATGTGCAGTAAAACGAGAAATAAAAAGTGAAGATGAAGAGGAGTTGCTTGAAAGACCTGCGAAAAGGCAGATTGGTGAAGAGGTTGGCGATGGTGAACGGGACGAGAATGAAAGTGAGATGGGTCAAAATTCCTTCCTTTCAGGCGATGAACAAATGGCCCGAGACCATGTTCAAGTTCCTGTCCGATCTAAGAAGCAATACAAATGTACTTTTGATGGTTGTGACAAAATCTTCAAAGGGAAGAATCCTTTAAATCGACACATTTTAGTTCATTCTGGAGAGAAACATTTCAAATGTTCCTGGGATGGTTGCGATTTATCATTTAAACGGAAGGACCACATGCTTCAACATTACGAAACGCACTCAGAGGAAAAGAAATTCAATTGTAACTGGAAAGGTTGCAACTTGGCATTTAAACGCAAAGGAAGCATGCAAGACCACTATAAGTTGCACACGCCTGAACTGTCACATATCTGTGACCAATGCGGAAAAGGATTCAAGTCTCCTTTTAGATTGGCTCGTCACACTTTATCTCATGCCGAAGAGAAGTCATTCAAATGTGACAATTGCAACTTGACATTTGCACGAGAAGAAACCTTGCGTGAGCATTACAAATCTCATACCGGAGAAAAGCCATTTAAGTGCCCCTGGAAAGGTTGAAATTCTGCTTTTCCACGCAAAGCTAGCATGCAATGCCACTACAAACTGCATACTCCAGAATCGTTGCATCCCTGTGAACAATGTGGAAAAGGATTCCAAACAACAACCACTTTGGCTCGTCATGCTCTTTCTCACTCCGGAGAAAAGCCATTCAAGTGTACCTGGAAGGGTTGTGAGAAGGCATTTTCAACGAAGGAAAAAATGCAACTGCACTACAAAAGGCACACCAAAGAATACTCTTTCTTCTGTGAAGTGGTCGGCTGTAAATCAAAGTTTATTACAAAAGGAAATTTGCGCCAACATGTTCGATCACACACTGGGGAATGTGCTTTTGTTTGTGACTGGCCCGATTGCGGCGGCAAGTTTACTCGCAAATCAAACCTCGACGATCATCGTCTCAGTCACACAAACCCAGGCGAGCGATTGTATGCCTGCAAATGGTGCGAAAAGAAGTTCGCGTGGAAATGTGTTTTGAACAAACATTACAAACAAGTGCATAATTCAAATGCGTGAACTATTTTCATTCAACCATCCTGCTCATTTTTGAATCTTTTTGCATTTAATCAATTGCATTTTGCATCTATCATTAATCTAATAAAATTTGTCTAAAAATTATTATTGATTTGTGCAACAGTTCCCAAATGCAAACAATTCAGTAACCGACTACCAGTTGGGTGCTAGAAACAAATTCTATCTGGGTTTCTATAGAAACAAAAATAGCTCAGATTGTCAGTGCAATTCATTTATTGTCATTCGGCTGTTCGATGATTAAATGGTAAATGTCCTAACCGTTTATGGTCATGACAACACCAGTGTCGGTTATTTCCATTCACACGCCTTTGCGAATGATCCAAGGATGTTTCAATGCCTGGGCCATCGTCATTCGTGTAGCTTCTTCAACCTCGAGTAGTCGTTCTTGGAGATGTACCAAATCGGCGGGAAAGTGTTTTGAATATCTAGTCTTGAGATGATTTGGGTCCATTTGCTCTTGATTCATTTGTATTTTGTCTTTGTGATGAAAGGGGTATCTGTCGTTGAGCATTGCGAACAGCATCACTCCCATTGCCCAACAGTCGGCAGCATAAGGATTGTACGGTTTTCGGAGTAGCAGTTGAGGACTGTAGTACATTGAAGTTCCACAGTTGGTCTCGGACAGCTTTGGCTTGTTCGCTTCGTAGTCCCAGAACTGGCATGCAAAGCCAAAGTCCGACAGCTTGGTCACGTCATTGTGCAGCAGAACATTATTGAGCTTAATGTCTCGATGCGCAATTCGGTTTAGTGGTCCGTGACAGTAGTCCAGTGCATGGCACAGCTCACTGAACCAAATGGCGACCATCGACTCGGTAATGGCACCGTACTTCTTGATCACTCCACAAATGTCACCACCGTTGGCATATTCCATGAAGATAAACAATTTGTAATCCATTCGTATGATGTCGTAGATTTGAATAATGTTGTCGTGTTGGACTTTCATCAGTGCGGCCAATTCGCGAGCCAAAAACTTGATGCAATAACGCTGGCCCACTCTCTCCATTGGTATCACCTTGATCGCTACCTCCGTTTTATTATTACTAGTGTCCATTTTTATGCCTTTGAATACAATTCCAAAAGCGCCTTGGTTCAGTTTTGCGCCGATTCGATATTGCTTCTTTTCGAGAACCGCCAATGTTTTTGAGCCCAACTCGATTTGAGCGTCTTTGTCTTTGACCATCCTCGCACAAGCACCGCACACCAAAGCACAAAAGTAAACGCAAGAAGGTAGAGTCTTTGGAGGAAAAGATCAAACACACGCACACAATTGCAACACTTGTATACATAGAGTTTGGAGAGGAACAATCTTTTATAGAACTCGGTTGGTCAATATAATTGAAATAGCAAACTATCGAACGAACCAGCCATAATTTGCATTTTAGTTTGAAACAAATCAATATATCAGCGTAATTACTTGTTTCTTCTAAATATTTTGTTTTCAATTGCCATTTCAAATGGTCGATTTGCCAACGATGGCCCGAGTGGGCTAACTTGATTGGAGTAATGGCAATAGAAACCAATGGAAATGCAAACAGCCCACAAAATAAATTGTCACTAACTATGTGGCACTGACAGTGCCATGTGACAAATGAGTGAATGTCCCATTGTAATTGACAGGACCAAACGAGATACTGTTGTTGATTTGTTATTGAAGTGTGCGAGAAAATCACTGGTGTAATGGAACATGTCAAGAACTAGGTGGAACAGAGCAACTTGATCGCAAATCGATTGCCAAAAAATGAAGCAATCCATCGCTGCGTTATTTGCTTTAATACCTTGCACGCCTAAGTGTATACTAATAAGTAATTAATAATTAATAATACTTGTAAAAGCACTCATTGGTTTAGTCAATTAGAAAGGCAAACAATATTGAAAGTTGGTTACTTTAATTCATTGATTAATCTTTCTCGCAACTGTTGTTCGATCACTTCGAGATAATCTTTCTGAGTGGTGATCACGTTACCATCTGGCCCGATAGAGGTCTCAGCTTGTGGTTGGTGGTCACCAACAGCTTGGCAGAAATGCTTCGAAGCAACGTGCAGAATGGCGTGCAAACGATTCTCACTCACGTATGGACACTGGAACCATTTGCAGTGATTGTACTGATTGGTCTTGTTCGGCTTGGGCTTGATCTGACTTGTCTGATTTCGCTTCTGGACCACTTGAGAGAGGAGGTGAGATCGCTGATGGGAAAAGCACTCAACAGAGCTTGCAAACAGTTGGCCACAGTCAGCAAATTGGCACTCAAACTTGCTGCCACCTTGCATTGACGACTTGGTGAGAACGCCACTTGAAGTAGCCTCTAGATTTAAGGTCTTGAGCTTCTTCTCTAAGTTTGACAAAACTTTCTTTTGCCAATCAAGGCCTCGCTTTCCATTGGAGTTTTCAGGTAATTGGAAAGAATCTGTTTTCTTCTGGCTTTTCTCTTTCATTCGCTTGCTGTGAGGCGCAATCATGTCCTTGGATCTGTGGCCAAATTGTGCACTCGAAGCTGGTTAGAAACAAAATTCATTTGAATGCCCAAACTTATTAAAGGCTTACCATCCGCTTGTGAGTGAGAGTTATGACTTGCATGCCCAGTAGAGGAGCCCACTTGACCCTTTGGAGATTTAAGGCATTGTCGCGGAGATACTCCTTGGCGGGTTTGTTGCAAGAGAGCGCAATCCATCTGCTTGGCATTGAGACCGATTCTTGAGTTACCGGAGACGAGTTTGGGTTCACAATCGTTCTGTCCACACGCCCACTGGCAGGTCTCTTCATGGTTAAGGTCGGACAATGGCAAGGACATTATCTTACACAAGATTATCAAACAATACTTTACAAACTTAAACAATTTAAAGTGAGCCACTAGAAATGTGCTACTTTAAGGAAAATATTTTTGAATTCGAATTCGATAGAGTTACATTCCAATTTGGGTCTAATATTAATAATTAGTCTATTCGGTATGACTAAACTTCAAGAAAATGCAAGTTATTCGACGGCCATATAAAAATTAAATCAAATTGCCAGTAAAATAAAGTGGCAACAAACAGAATGCCCTAACAAATTACCAAAAAGGCAAACGGACTAAATGACGGCATCATCATTAATCAAATGTGGTTCCCCCATGTATGTGACATATGTTTGAAACATAGAATAAACACTGTTTTACTAAAAGATCAAATTAATGTTTGCATCTTATTCAACCTGAAATAGGCTAAAAAATCCCCTCATGTACGCGTATGTGTCGTGTGTGTCTGTCTAAATAAAGTATAAAATGTTTGGACAGACTATAGAAATAGAAATAATAGTTTGATTTGTTGTGTTCAAATTGAATTATTTGTTATGTTGGCAGTTTAAATTTAAACACAAACTCACTTCATTTGAATCTGGCCTTTGAGCATATTTCAACTCAAATCCAATGTCTGACAATTCGAGTCTAAAGTCTTGGCTCAAGTCTCGGCTCAAGTGGAGGGTAAGCACACTATTATATTATATGTGACAATGTTAATAATGTCTTTGCTTGTGCCCAGGTGGAATTGCATATCCATTTGGATGGTTCAGTCAGACTGGCAACAATAGTCGAGTTGGCCAAAGCCAAGAAGTTTGCCATCACTGCCAACAACACCGAGACTGAAGTAGCAAAAGCAATCTCAGTGGACAAACCATCGGACCTGGCTTACTTTCTGTCCAAGCTGAACCTGTACATTCCCTTGCTGGTTGGTGACTTGCAGATTATCGAGCGAATCGCCTACGAGCTATGCCAAGACCAGGCAGCTGAATATGTTATCTATTTTGAGACTCGCTTTTCCCCGCATCTTTTGTCGAACACAGTGAAACACTTCTTCGTAGAACAACCTGTCGCACAGGGCAATCCAAATGCGGTCTGTCCCAAGGAAGTGGTCAAAGCAGTAGCGCGAGGACTGAAACGTGGAGAGAACGACTTTGGCATTATGGCCCGTATGATTCTGTGTGCCATCAAAGGTTTCGCTGGTTGGAGTAGCGAGGTGGTCCGTCTGGCCAGCGAGTTGGCCAGTGAGGGTGTCGTCGGTGTGGACATTGCCGGCGAGGAGGGCACTTACTCCAAGGAGGAAACCGATGCCTTCCAATGGGCAATGCAGCACTCGATCCATCGAACCGTGCACGCAGGCGAAATGGGCCCTGCAAGCAATGTGGCCCATGCAGTGGAAGAAATGCACGCAGAAAGAATAGGACACGGGTACAAGGTGCTGGGAGACAAGAACGTATACCAAATGTGCCGAAGCAAACGAATCCACTTCGAGACATGTCCATACTCGAGCTACCTCACCGGCGCGGTCAAGTCATCCGACAAGCACCCAATTGTGACCTTTACTGAGGACAATGTCAACTTCTCGATCAACAAGGACGATTCTACCCTGACCAAGCACACTCTCGACCAGGAGTGCTACTTGATGATGCAGAAGGGGCTCAACGATTTTCATCTGACCCGAGCGGTGAGCCAACTGACTACTTGTGCCTAACTGTACAACTAATTCAATGTTTAATTAACACAGAACATCAACGCTGCTCGATCGTGCTTTTTGCCTGAGACCGAAAAGAAAGTGCTTATAGATCGACTGCTCAAACTGTATGGATTCAAAGAGTGAATGATTAATGGCTTACTGAGCACTTACCACACTGTTCACTTTGAAATAAACAATTAACAGTATTGACTTACCAAATGATTATTGCAACCGTAAAACATCGATCAAGCGGATAAGCGCTTATCTCTGCACTATTTGCGGCTTTATATCGATTATTAGATTGAATGTACACCACTTTCATCAAACGACAGTGTTGCAAATCGTACCCTGAAAATTATTGATTACTATGAACTACTAATTAATCTTCCGATGTAATATTATGTTTATTAAAATTACTGATCAGATGTTGTGCCTAGATTTAATACGTCGTTGGTTCTGGTCTCCTTTAATCTTCCTCGTCTTGATCATCCTCATCTTGGTCCTCCTCGTCTTGACCTTCCTCATGGCGATCTTCTATGTTCTGAGGGAAATGTTTGTGCAAATAGAGAACCAGCCAAATAGTGACTGAGCCAAATGATGCCACATAGCAAAGCCAGTTGTCGAGTGTGCCATCAGCCGAATGCAACTTTTCCATTCGAGTGGCCTCATTATTGATGCAAAACCAAGCGTAAGGCAGGTAACCAACGGCAGTCGATGTCATTATGGGACAAATTATAAATAGATACACGGACAATCTTCTGAAAATATTGCCACCAGGTGACATGAATGTTACAATGGTCAAATTGAACATCCAACTTGGAAAGCACGAGAAAATGACCCGCAACTTGAGTAGTACAACAAAGACGACCATTTGGATGAGAATTAAAAATTTCCATGATAATCTGCGCAGTAAGAAGAATGGAAGATCAAACCGTTGAGGTACAAATTGGAATATTGGCCAAATGTGCTCGACATGGTCCTCAGGTTGATCAATCGGGAGTTCTTCTATGTGACGGTCGACTTGAGTCGAACTTGCCGAGTAGTTTGAAAGAATCCATATGGCAAAACTATTGACCGTAATTGAAATGCCTATTGCAATGGAGGCCAGGAGACAACACACCACCACACCGAGCCATTGGCCATAAAGTGCACCGGCCATTGTGTTGAGGTAGAATTCGTGAGAATAGCCAAAATATGTCTTGAAAGTGACATATTGTTCTATGAATAATCCCTGTTGGTCAAAAAATAAAATTTATTTACGCAACTGTTCAATTATAAGACACTAAACACTTACCAAAGCAACGGACCAATCAAATGGCGGCAGCAAATGACGATGAATGAAATTGACCCCAAAGAGAACGTGCACATGCACAGGATTGGTGGCTCTAGTTTTGTTGAGAAGTGTCACCAAGTGTTGCACTTGTGCCAGTGAAGAGTAGTCCGTGGGGAAGCCTGACAAAAGTGCCATTCTATGTCATTGATTAAATAGAAATAATTGATTACATGTTTGGCTGGATAACACTACTTACCCAAGCTCATCATTCGGAGTGAAACAGGCATTAATGACGTATGGAAGATATGTGGAACAGACTATCCAAAGTAGTATTGCACTCACATAAAGCACAAACTTGCCCAAAGAGAACATTTCGAAATGAGCCAATCGTTGCAGAGCAACTCAAGTTAAGTAAATGTTGTCTTATATGGCTCAATCCGATTGACAAACTCACTCGAATTGACTTTCGAATCGTACTTTGCATTTAGGCTAAATCACTTAATCAAAAGACAAACTATTTGAGCTTCCATTCGTTAGTATTCAAATTAACCAAATAAACATTGCAAATTGTATGTTAGTCATATGAGTTATATATTCAAATTAGACATTCTGGCACACTACAGTTATTCTCCTTCTGACTGATGAGCACATGTCCATCATTGCCCAGTAAATGAATTTTGCATCAATAAATACGTGGGGTTGTTTATCTCACCATAGACAACAGCCGAAACTTGATGAACAATGTTTGTCGAACTGCATTTCGAGTGGCAGTAAAATCAATTCGTTGCTTGTCCGTGGCTGTACCGAGCCATTCAATACTTAAGGATCATTTGGGGCAATCTGTGTGAAAGCGGCCAAGTTGACTGATTTTTTGCCTTTTGCATTTCACACTTTCCTTCAACGTCCAAGTACGGTCCATAATCTAGCCGTGGAAAAGCCTACATTTTAATGATATACATTGTATTGTATTGTATCTTTCTAATGGCGAACCATTGGAGATGGCAATGCTGTTCAAGCAAAGACTTGCACTATATTGCTATTCTATTAGTGCACCGCCACTCACTATGGGTCCATTCGAGCACTAAGCAGCGATAAGGTGCAACAATTCCTGCGGTGCCCAATTTCTCACCGGCTGGTGATGGTAGCTAGTAGCTCCACTGGCCATTATCGCTCTGATAGTGGACATCTTTCTGGTAAACAGATTTAGCTGCAAAAAGGTAGAATTCACTGCATTGCCGCTACCATTGCCACCATATTCAACTTTTATAAATAATAAAATAAACTAAACTTTTAGATTTAAAAATGTCTCCTTTTATTAAGCAGATCTTCTTACCTCTCGAATCAGGCGTCTACTTTCTTCGTGTCTTTTCTTTGTCGCGCTTACTTTGACTACCTCTGCGTGGCGGTGGTTTTCGTTTTTTGTGACTCTTAAGATAATCCGAGACTGCCTTGATGTGCTTCAACTTAGAGGTCATCGTGTTGTAGTATGAACCACCGGTAAAGGATCCAGGCGAAGTAAACGATTCACTGTTTGCTATATGTGATCCAGTGGAAAAAGTTTCTTGTGCCGATCTTGTTGGTGGCATCGCTTGAGACTTGTATTTGTTGTTTCCTTCAACTGCTTTAGACCTTTTAGAGTGTTGCATCTGATCGACAACATTATCGTTCTGGTTGTCATTGTCGGCTTGCTGTAGTGGTGGCTGTGGTTTTGCATTTTGCAGAGGTTTGAAATAATCGGAGACTCCCTTGATGTGCTTCAATCGAGCCTTCATCATGTTGAAGTACGAAGTTCCAGTAAAGGAGGAATTGTTCCACTTCATTTTACTTGCCACCGGACTGACGCTGCCAAGAGAAGATTGCACAGAGGAAGGTGATGAACTTACTACCATTTCAACATTGCAATTCAGTTGCCCTGCACGGGCAACTACTTTTCGTCTCTTTCGATAATTTGGACTTTTCCTGTGTTGCGCCTCGTTGGTGGCCACGTCCTCATCGTTCTCGTCGTCCTGGTTATATTTCTTTTTGTGCTTCTTTTTCTTCTTCAACTTTCCCTTTAGCCTTTTCTTCTTGTTGGAACAAAGTATCACCAAAGATGGAATGACCGTAAAGAAGACTACAAGTTGAAACATAGAGACACGTTGGCGTTAGCACTGCTGAAAAGGAATGGCACGAGACAAGTTTGGTAGCACTTGCTGGTGCTTTTCCAATAAACAAACTAATGTTATAGCTGCTGCCTTGAGCTAATTATGTTCCATTTGGAACTATGCAATATCTAAGTGTTGTACAAATTATAGCTTCCATTATTCGCGAGAGTGCGAAATAATTGTAAACCCCAAAAGATAGTTAATAATTATGAACGATTTAGTAATAAATCATTTTAAAAGAAAGCCATGTTGATGTTTAAAATAGCTTTATTTGATCATAGTCAATTAGCGTTCAGTTTGGCTTAGAGTTTGGATCATCTTTCTTTGAACCTTTCGAATGCTTTCCACTGGGTTCTGGACTCTTCTTGGAACTCGATTTAGATTTTCTCGAATGCGATTTAGGAGAGGTTGCCTTGGGGTCTTTCGAACTGGCGGATGAAGGCTTTGTTCTGGTCGGTGAATGTTCTGCTTTTTTGTCCAAACCACCAGAAATTTTTGCCTTTTCTGGATTCTTTAATGTCTTGGAACTTTTCTTGTCGCTTTTGTGTGCAGAACTAGGAGGAGTAGACCACTGAATCTGTGATATTGCGCTTGTTAGACCATTCAGTGGGACCGAGGATGCATTTTTCAAAGATCCTTTTTCGTGAATCTTACTGGAAGTTGCACTACCGGCACCGCTCTTGGAACTTAGTTTCGAGTCTTTAACCAAGGTATCAGCGATGGAAGAACTACTAATAATGGCTTTAGTGGATTTTAAACTTGAAGGACTTTTGGACTGAGAATGGCCACTAGATGATTTGACTGTGCTCTTAGAAGTCTTTGTCGAACCGCTTGGATTTTTGATGCGAGGACTATCCACCGACTTTGCCTTTTTGCTTTTAGATATTGCTTTATTGTGCGCTGCAATCAACTTGTCTACAGCACTGAGTAGAGCATCTTTGTGAGTGTGTGCCATTTTCGATTTGTTTTTGTTGTTTTGTTCAATCAACTTTTGCACTTGGGCAGTGGAAGAAGTTGCTCCAGACTTGGTAGATTGATTTGTAGACAAAGCCGAAACTCGAGTTGAAGGTTGCTTGTGACGAGCCGAAATGGTGCTTGTGGAATTGGCAGTGCCACCTTGCACTGTGGACATTCTCTTGACTAGTTGGATCACATCTTGTTGGTTGGACGAAACAGCGTTGCTGTGTGAGGACTTGCTAAATACTTTCGATTCGGTCACCGATGATGGTGATGATTGAACATTGAATTTGGGCGAGATTGGTTTCGGTGCCTGAATTGTCACTCGAGACTGTTCAGCTCGTGAATCATTAGGCACACCCATCATAATAACGCTGGGAGCAGGAGCTCCGTGGACTGTGCTTGTGGAAACATCGTTACTGCTTTGAGTTTCATCTTGACTGAGAGTTGAAGATGATGACTGTTTCGTGTCCAACTCATTGTTCGGGTTAGCACTTTCCACCGTTCGGTTATATTCATTCTTTGAAGTCCTCGATCGCGATTTGATTTTCGTCGGTTGACCAGGCTCGGAAGCTGATTTACTCGCTTTACCTTGTTTTGATGAAGATCTTTGAGAAGATTGAATGTCATCAGGTACATTTCGACCAACCATCGAATCACCCACAATCACCGTTTTTGTGTTGTCAGAAGAAAAGTCCTTTGCTGAATTGGCACTTTTGGTTGTCTCTTTCTTCTTGTTCCTCTTGTTTCGCTTCTTCCCGCGACACATTGATTGATAGGAGCACTTCAAGTGGTGGCCAGAATGAGGCAAGAGTGGTTAACAAAGAGAAAATCGTCAAATCAAATGAGTATGGAAAAACTTAATTTATAGTCGAGGCTGTTCTAACCAATGAAATGTACAATGTGTCCAATGTTCTCAATGGCATAGAACAAACCAATCACATGAATTCATTAATGACTGACAAAAGTGAAAAGTTCTCTGCAGCTTCACGCACTTTACTATAAACGGGCCATAACTAGACGTGTTTATTCATTTAGTGCTCTGGTCTAGCTTTGTGACTTTCTGTGCCTCTCCACAGTCTCTTCACCAGTCCATCCTCAATGACTTCCTGTCGCGGCACTGTGTCCAAAGTGGTGCTGTGTGTGGTCAACATGATATGCCTTCTCGTGGCACTCTCCATCATTCTTTTGGGCTTTCAGCTGTACGAGTCTGGTCCGAATGGTGATGGTACTTCGACCAACTCCTCCGAGTACCTCTTCCTGGGCTTATGCACCTGGCGCACTCTCTCCATTGCCATTCTCGTCATTGGAGTGGTCATATTCTTCGCTGCCATTTTAGGTCTCTGTGCCGCCATGTGCGAATCCCCAGCTGTGCTCAACTTCTACGTGTACTTAATCGCTGTGGGCTGTTGCGCCGTGATGGCTGGCAACTTTTGCTTTTGGTTCTTCTCGGAAAGTCTAACCGACAAGGCCTCAAACTACTTTCACCAATTGGTGGTAAACTCCTCTTCGGATGCTGATGCGATGGATGTCGTGCAGAAAGTGCAACTCTGGGCCTACTGCTGTGGCGAGAAGACCTTTATGGACTGGCAAAACCAAACCTTAACCAATCGAAGCATCGATTTCCGTGTTGGCTTGGGACAATTTCCTGAAAGCTGCTGTGGCAAGTCGTCGTCGTCGATGAGTCACGGAACTAACCTGACCCTTGGCCTGTGTGATGGCTCCGAAGTGTCCTACTACGATGGCTGCTTTTCATCGGCCCAGGTCTCCCGGTACCAAGTGTTTGGCCAGAATCTCTTCATCTTGGTGCTATTCTTCAAGCTGCTTCTGCTGGTTCTGTCCTGCTGCTTGGATCGGGACCGTCAGCTGGAGGCCTCCAAGCTGGTCAACATTCAGTACGCGGCTCATCTGCACGTCTGCCGTTCTCAGGGTGGTGCCGCAGCTTCAGCCCAACACTACAACTCAATGGGTGTATCTCGCCGACGTGAGTCGTGGAGAGTTTGATCTGGATCTAATGATCCAACATTTCGTGTGGGTCACTTGATGTGACATTTATCCCACAGCCTTAGGCGTATTTATGCTAAATTCTTAAATTAATCATTAATGATTATTACTATTAAATTATATTTACTTTTTATACTAAACTCGCACAATGTCATCAATCACTTGTTGTTGTAAGACATATTTTATTTGCACACAAACATATCAGGGCTCCAAATCATCATCATCAGGATGAGTTTTTGGCTTGTCTGCAATATCCGACTCTTGACTGGAGCTTGTTAGCACTTGAGTGATGTCATCCGGGTCAGATGGGATCTCAGTGGATGAGGGATGAATGCTCACCGCCTCTGGTGACTTGAACACATTGAACAGTGATTGCTGTGATTGGGTCATTGCTGAAAGGTTGTTGATTTCCGTGTTTGACTTGTTTGATTGCATACGAGCAATGCTGCTGCTGTTGGGTGCTGCAGATGTCGTCTCGGACGATTGTTCAGCGGCTGAAGTGGACACGTGTCGTTTACTTGATGGAGTCTGACAAGTTGGTGAGTCGGGTCGTGTTATTCGTTTGTCCCATTCTCCTTTGATAGTTGACTTTAATGATGGGCTTGGACTGGCGGGCGATAACACTGCTGATGATTGCGAACTGAAGGAACTGATGGAAGGAGTACTGCTTGTCAAAGTGGATGGAGTGATTCGTCTCAAACGAGTACTCGAGGTAATTGACGAATTCGAGACACGTCTACTACTCCTCTTCTTTGGTGTGCCAAAAGATCGAACACTAGATCGACTAGACCTGTGTCGCGCTTGTGGCCTCTTTTCTTGTCCATCAATTGAAATAGTAAATTTACTTCTCGTTCGAGTCTTCTTCTCTTGTGCTTGAATTTCGCTATTCAAGTTCACCATCGCCTTTATTTGGTCCAACTTCAAACTCTCGATTTTCGTTTTGTTTGCATCCGAGCTTGGGTTAGGAGCCACTCTTGACAATCGCGTGCGACTCTTTGATCCCTTCGGAGGAATCGCAACGGGCTTTGTTGTCGGTTGAGCAGAATTAACACTTGAACTTGGTTTCTCCTCGGCCGGCAACTGCACCTTCTGCTTAATGTCCAGCAATGCTTTGTTCACACTATCACGGTGCTCGGTCCATTTGAATCGGAACGAGTCTTCTGTCATTGGCATCAGTCGGCCTTTAGGTAACTTGATCGTACGAATGCTGCCATCGGGAAGATCAGACAAAACTGAAGCCAAAATCTTTGGGGAAGCTTTCTTTTTGTCGTCTCGAACAGACTTGTCTCTCTTCTTTCCAGGTGGGCCTTTTGGAGTCGCTTCATTCTTGATGATATTTCTCGGTGGTGAGTCTTTCGCCACTGGTGACGTAGCATGAACGTTGATATCTTTGTTCGGTTGTGGCTTGTTCTTGAACTTGTTCTTCCATTTCTTTTTCGGATTGCACATGTTCACCACAATATTGAGACGACAAATTGAACAATCTGTCAGTAGCGATTATAAGAGTTTGGTGCAAATTATTATTGTTCGAAATATTCAAATACGAAATAACAAAAATTAAATAATTCATTCGAGTTCAAAATAGGAGAAAAACATTGAAGCTGAAGCTTGCACTTCAGTAACATTCAACAAAAAGTACTGCAGAAAATGCTAATCAACCAATGCTTTTTGTTAGTGTCAAGTGCATTGTCAAGGGCGTTGTATGTGCAATACTAGAGTGAATATGCAAGAGGATTTTAATTTGTTGAACCATTTTTAGAACAGAGCTGTAGTGTTAATTGATAAATTTGATCATCCAAACTTGTAATGTGACAAAGTGCTATTTGCAAAAGTGTGACAGCTTAGCTAACATGTTAATCGGCCTATTTGTGAAAAGTTACTGTTTTATTTATATCATCTAATAAGAGTAGATTGGCCTATAGATGCAAATTGATTGTGGTCGATATTAGTATGGGTTGATAACTGATGGTTAGTATAAGTCGACAGAGTCATTACGAAATAGTGAGATGGTACGAGTTGAATGTATCGGGTGCAAATGAGAAACAAAATAAGCAGATGAATATAGACATACAGAATGGCCAATAATTTTTTCTTGTCCTGGTACAGACTGTACTGATAGGCACGACTGCCATCGACCAGCTGAATCTCACGAGCAAAACTCTACAGAGGGAAAATGAATTATTAATAAATCATAATATAACTATTATTAGTTAACATGTGCACATACCAAAACGAATATTAAAAAGGCAAGATTCTGTCCAACCATTGTGAATGTTTGATTGTGGAAAGCAAACCCAATGGCAAAGCAATTCAACATCAGAACTAAATGCCCATAAAGTATGACGAAAAGTCTATTTGAAATAGATGACCATGACCAAGTCAGTTGTGTCAAGTCGATCTGTTTTGTAAAGAAAATTAGATTTAGCAAACTCTACTGCGCAGATCAAATGAAACGACTTACCGAGGTGAGTATGGCAAAGGTAATTATAACAAAGAAACAGAACAATGACAAAATAAGTGCACAAATAAGGGTAAAGATATCCCAGAGATAATAATTTTGAGAGGCAAAAGTTAAAGCGCCAATCGATAAAACTGTATACAAATAGAGAAAAAAAGCATTAGCAAACAGCCATGAGGTCTCAGTCCAAATATGGCCGCGAACTGAAGTGTTTTTGGGAGATTTGTTTAGTTTCGCCAAATTCCATTTTAAAAACTTCATACGAAACTTAAAGCGAGGACTATTTGGCATTTTATTTGAAACAGATAAAACGAAATGAAGAGATTTAAAGGGACAAGGGCAAAACAAATGTTTGGTTAGGACAAAAGACACACTGACGTGCTGGTTGGTAGTGGCATAGCAATGCAAAGCACTTCCACTTGTAGTCAACAACTTACGTAATTACGCAGTTCTTGTCACTCGTCTCACAACTTGTGAGTCACAAGGAACGAGTCGTCTGGCAAGCACACATTTGCAGTGACAAACATTGGCCTTATGTTTGCAATCATTTTGCATAATCAATTTATTTCTCAAATACAAACATGTGCACGTTAACTTTTATAAAGCATTGTTCAATTCAATGCACGTGTTTGTATTATTATTATGGTAAAATTAGACAGTGATGCTATCGAATCATGCAATGGTATATAATCATGTATGTAATTCATTGGGATTAGGCAAAAAAGATAAAAATATGATAGTGTTCAAACAATCGATTATTATCCAATAAAAGTGTTCTTGTGTTTACAAAAGAAGAAATCTATATTCAGTGCACACGAATTCAATGGTTATTTCGAAAACCATAAAAAGATGGACCAACAAAAAAATAAAGGAAAAAAACCAGAACCACAAAAACAGATAGTTTCAAATTGTACTGCTTGGCTCAACCAACTTGAATCTTCTGAGCAAACCCTCTAGAAGAAATAGTAATAAAAATGAAACATATAGTTAATACATGTCTAGATGATAGGGAAATATAATAAGGTTGTCAGCAACAATACTGAATACTCGGTAGCCATATTACTGGTGCATATTGCCACTCCCGCATAGCCCGATCGATCGTTATTTGGTGCACAAGGTGACACATATTAAACTTGCTTAAGCAATTGTTTCGCGATCAACTTACTTATACTTATGATAAGTTATCACTAAGTAATCTGTGAGGATCTCATTAAGAGCCTTTTCATAAGATTGTGAATGTCAAGAGTTCAATCCTTCTGATGGCAAGACTGAAGGTCTTTTGATTTGATATTTTTGATATCTTTTGTGATACTGAGTTCAATTTCAAATTAAGCAAATACTATAGTATTTATAAAAGTTAATTATTTTATTTTATTTATGTAAAATCATGAGTAATAAGAAACAAGATGATATTTGAATTATCAACAGACAAGCATTATAAAGTGTGTTATAGTAGTGTGCTATTACACATAAATCATACATTTGATAAAAACGGTAAAATTTTCTAGAATTGCAAACAATTCTTAGATTATAAATACATGAAAATATGTTAAGATTTATAATTTAATATGTTGTGTTGTGTGGTAATAGAAATAAGCGCTCAATTAATACCGTTGGCCAGTTTTCTTAAATACTGAATCAGATCCGTTGCAACAGCATTTTTCGAAGCGACCTCCTCATTTTTGGTTCGGGAAAAGGAAACCATGTTGGATAACTGCAAAGTTGAGCAATACAACTTATTCGGAAGTCGTTTAGCGCCATTGATGATGAAAGTATTGAGCTTGATAGTAATTGCACTTGCTTGTCGTAATTTGTCAACAATTTCCAAAGCCTCAAACTGTTGAGAGTAAACTGCAAGTCGAAGAGTAGTGTTACAAAAAGAATAAAAAACAGAACCGAATAAATTCTTCATTAATAGACTTACATGAATTAAAATCGACCACAAGCTTCATAACGTTCCGAATAAAGTCGACTGCACTATGAGCTGCATAGCGTTCAGAATCTTCTTGTTGCTCCATACACGAATAAAAGGTCGCAATGTTCCTCAGCTGTACAGCCGTGATATACGAAGAATCACCACTAAGGTTAGTTGTCATCATGATCCCCGATGTGTGAGATTCATTCAACTTTTGTATAGCATCAAGTGGGGCAACTCCGGCGAGATCAACTAGAGACAAATAGAAAAATTGTAAGGAAATTACATTTAGCAAGTGACAATTACCTTGTTTGAAGTCATTGACGAGTTCAATCATCTTCTGTATTTTGTAATCGACATTTGCAGAATCAGAGAAAGTTGAAATACTTGGGTCAGGCGCCAAATTTGGGGTGTGAGAAGATATATTCTTTAATATACCACTCGAATGACGAACCCTAAAAATAAGTTTTAATAATAATGTTCACCATAATTCAAAATTGAAACCAAACCACCAAACCATACCTGGGAGTAATTGGTGTCTGTAGATCTGAGGCACTTCCAAAAGAGACGGCCGAGTTATTTGGCATTGAACTATTATCTTTTTCATTTGGAAGAAAAGGAGCCACTTGTTTCGCCTCCATCTCAAGTTCTTCTTGAGATTTCGAAATGTTAGCAATCAGCAGTAGCATATAGTCAATCAACTTTCGGAAAGCGATAATCTCAGATTCTTCTTCCACTTTCGAATCGCCGTGAAAATCACAAAAGTGTACCAGTGAAAAGGTTGCTTGATAACCCAACTGACCACGAGGGCGAACTTTCAATTTGAGAACAACTTCGTAATGGGTGACAATCTGGAGTTTAAAATCTTTGAGCTTTGTCACGGACATTCCAGGATAGTATTCTGAAATTAATAATAATAATAATAAATATTAATTAGATAGATCATACATCAAAATAATCACGAATCGAACCTTTTCTAAAGTAGCGGAACAAGCCGGATATATCGAGCAGTCGTTTGTAAACGGCGTACAAAGCATTATTTCGCGAGTCAGGTCGAGTGTCGGCATTGCCAGTGAAGATGGCACTCATAAAGCTCACTTTAGTTTCATACATTCGGTCACCCTTTCGATTATAAGTTCGCTTCGTTTCAAAGTGAAATACTTCGTGATCAAGCGAAATAAGATCATCCATGACTGTTTGGAATGGCTGACCGTATTTATACACTAGAAGATTGAGACAAAAGTGTTAGCACAAGTTAAATGAACCTTTTAGTAAACCTTTGTTGAAGTTTGATACGAGTTGCATCAGTTTATTGCACATTGATGAAGGAAGTGCAGGCAAATTAGGACTTCCCGCCCGTCCCTGGTAGTAGCTGTAGCCCTGGCGTGAACTTTTACTTGCGCCACTCTTTTGACTGTTAAAGCGGTTGAAAAGTGGATTGTTTTTATTGCTTTGTGGTGGTTGAATTCTGGCAGAATACAACTTGCAATATTCCACCAACAGGCCAAAGGCTTCACATTGTGCCTGTTCTTCGGTATCACCCAGTGCATCGAAATGCTTCAATTGACCCACCGTGATCGAAGCTTTGTAGAAAAGTTTTGACACTGGCAATACTTTAACGGTGACGGTCTCACTGTTGAGTGCAATGAAAGCATCCATCAATGGCATCTGAAAACCATCATTCGATTGATACACTAAAAGTAAATATACCGATTAGAAAATGTAGGCAAGAACAATGCATAATACTGTGAGAATCATTAAATGCATTGAGAAAGGCAAACTTACGCAAATTAAAGCTCGAAAACAATCCTGACAGCTTCAGTAAATACTGAAATGGCTGGGCAAGAGCTTTCAGTCGAGATTTAGAACTATTCATGTCTACTCCATAGAATGTCCCCAAATTATCATGTTTAACCATCGTGACATAATTATTTTCTTGGTCTTCAGAAATATGAAAACTATTGGAAATTTTGAAGGCATTTGAATCCTTCGCAATCAGATCCTCCATGTTAGAGATGGGAGATTTGTTCGAATCGTACACTAAAAAATAATTAATAAAGTACATATAAAAACTGTAATATAATGTAATACGAATATTCATACCTGAATTAAATTGATTAATTAGTTCGATCCATTTGAGATCACATGGCGATAGTGTGGGAGTGCACATGTTTACCATTTGAGAAGAAATCGGAGTTGGAGGCAAAGAAAGTTGGTTCACCTGTTCAACCAGGGGAAAAGCGTTTCGATGATCATCTTCAGGATTGATTAAATTAATCATATTTTGAAGGGATTGAGATGGTTCAAAAGGCTCGCCAAAAGTCTGAACATAACAATTCTTAAGATCTTCACAGGCATTCCTTAGTGATTCTGAATTGCTTTTAAATGAGTGGCCAACAAATTTTTTAAAATCTTTGATGGCAATAATAGAACAATACGTGTGCCCATCATGATAATTTTGATAACTCGCTTGGTAACCAATTGTTTTGAAAGCCGCCAAAATTTGCTGCAGCTTCTGGTCCTGTGGTAAGTGAGGAATTTGTTCGGCCGGACCAGAGTCCAGTATTGACGAATGGTCACGGTCCAAGTTGATTGCCAGTTGCTGCTCTTCCATTTTGGTACAATTCTTTTTCGGGGAAAATCCATTGCTCTTGTCGTCAAGAATCATATTTTCGTTGTTCTCTATGTCATGTTTCGCAGATTCCATTTCAAGAAATTCATAAACTTGAGCCAATGCTTTGTTCGTAGCCTTTTTCTTCAGGCGATCCATTGCTACGAAAGGTGTATCTGCGATATAGATAGTAATCGAATACATAACAGAAGCCCCAGATGAACTGTCGACCACCCGTAGGGGTTCCTGGACAACACGAATTTGTTCAGAACATTGGTCCAACAGTCTGTTGACCACATCGGGTGGTGAGCTGCCAGTTTGGGAAGCATTTACTAGTAGAAATTAAAATTAAATAACTAGATTAAATATATTTTTCAAAAATTAGAGGATCAACTATAAAAAACAAAACAAAAACTTTATCGTGTTAAACGAATAAAATAATTTGTATCTTAAGTAATTTTGTGAAGATATCTGCAGTACAGAAAAGTTCTATATCATCACTATCTTTAAACCTATCGTTATGACAGTAGTAATCTGTGATTGCTACGGCTTACAAGATTTATAATATTACCCATAAGCTATGAGTCATAACTAAATAATAATATGACAATTTCTAGAAGGATAAATTTTGAATAAAAGTAACATTAGCTCTATTACTAGTCCTATTCTAGTGAGAGTATCTTTATATTACGTTTAAATTACATAGAGAATAGCGGTAACGTTAATCAAGCAATCTGTAGACAAGCAATCTTTACTAAACGCCATACTACAAAATAAAAGATCCCAAATATCACAGCAAAACTCGTACTGGTAGCTCTAGAATTACTTTGGGAGTATTAATCTGTTTGCTGTTCATTAATACTACAACTGCAAGTAACCAGAGAAAGCAATCAATACAGACAATAAAAATTGGTGGAAAAGTAGGCTCTTTATAAAATAGAAAATAGTTTCCATTCAAGGTATACTTACGCTCTCGAAAGCGAACGAGCACAGTGTCCATCCTGGGTTGTGGGAAAGCCGGTAGTTTGATAGTCGGACAATTGCTACTAAACGATACCAAACCACATTGTCGGTTCCGAGGAACTTGAGTATTGAGGATATGGGGACTGATGATTCTAGCCACTTGAACAGTCGACGTCAACCACAAACTGACTTGTGAGAAATGCGTGCGGGGACAGGCACAACCACAAGAAATTTCTCTAAAGCGAACTTCGCTTAGCGAACTCGCCTGACTGACTCATGCGTTCGAACTATTTCGAGCTAGTGACGTCACTTGGCCGTTTGGGTGGAAATTATGAATTAACCTCTGAATCAGTGAGAGGCTCTGATTGAGTGAAGGTCGCCTTGCCGGCATGGCTAATGGCCGCCATCATAATGAATTTCAATGCGGACAATTAATATATCCACCAGACAAGAACAGAATTATAATTTTATTGTTAAACTCGGAATTTAATGCTATTGCAAACAATACAATCGATTCTTAGTATAATTATTGTGCCCATTAGGATTGAAGTAGACATAATTTATTTTAGTTCAAATGAATTACACGAGTCCACTCAAACATTTATGAAACGTACAAATACAATTGATAAACTTTGACAAATGACTACTTATTTTTGTTTGCTTTGGGACAATCACCAAGGATGTGTCCATCCTCAAGACAATGGAAACATGAGACATTGTATAATCATACGTGCGAAACAAAGGGCAAAAGAATGATTAGTGTACAGTAAGAAGTCCAGGGGCTACACTACAGCCGCTACAGGCTTGTTTTGTTCAACTTGTTCTTGGAATGAGCCTTTTGGCACAACTCAGGTGTTATTATATCATGATATGATATGATCAGTCACCACATAAAAGCTACCTTTGCCCACAGCTTTCTGCACTTAGCACGTAGCCAAAATTCGACACGATCGACAGTGAACGATAAAATAGTTTTCAAACACATCGAACCAGTCTCTTCAGCCAATAACGGACATCCAATTAAATTAGAATTAAAATAGAAGTTAGATGGAGACACGACTGGAGAAACAATTGAAATAATACAATCATTTCGCCATACTTAGAAATAACTCATAATTGAATAGATGTAGTCTATAGACTAGCTACTAGTCTATGTTCCGCAAGGCAAGAAACATTCCACACTGCCTCCATGGCATTCTAATAACAAGGCAGAGGCAAATGTTTACTTTGCCGATTATT
Organism: Rhizoglyphus robini; assembly: GCA_023373905.1. Taxonomy (NCBI): domain Eukaryota; kingdom Metazoa; phylum Arthropoda; class Arachnida; order Sarcoptiformes; family Acaridae; genus Rhizoglyphus; species Rhizoglyphus robini. Next base: position 615,913 of record JAKIJQ010000001.1, on the reverse strand, counting down.
TAAAGCAAAGAATATTTGTAAGTTTAGGGTTGCTTAATTATCGAATGCACTGTTACTAATTGACTGACAGCAGACGGCACAAAGTTTGTCACTTAATTTAATAATTGATTCAAATACTTTATTGGCTACCAGTTGTGGTCATTGCGACATTATGTCTTATAGTCTTTTAGCTAATAAGACGAATTGGTCGAAATTGGAGTTTGATGGCCGTGGTTGCCAGTAGCCACAGAAAACGTTGGTTCACTTGCAAGTGAAGCCGAATTAGAAGCAGTCAAACTTGGACCACCACGGTCAGCAGCAGCAGGGTTTGTTCCCTCGGTACGAAACTCGGAGAAAGTGGCAGTTCTTTGCAGAGCTTGATCCTTGTGACGAATGATCCAGAAGACATCTGCGAGAGTGGCAAAATCGCTCATCACGGTGAGCAGATTCTTGTAGGTGGTGAGGAGTGATGAACGAATGCGAAAGCACCTCTCTTCGGTATCATAGTACATTGGTACGTGATAGGTTCGGGTTAGGTCGAGCACTTGCTTGCGCATTGAGCGAAGTATGCCAAAAGAGTCGTAGACTACGAGCGAGCATTTCATGATGACATCTTCCTTGAATTCGCCCTCAGACGCACTCATCTGCTTGACCTTGTTCACCACCTCGAGTATGTCTGCCATCAGCTTGATGTGCGTGTCCAGATTAGCCTCGATCAGGTCAATAAACACGAGTATGAGTTCGCAGATGCAACTCTCAGTGTTGTAATCTTTGATACGATCCACAAGAGTGCGGCACTCGGCATCAGGCAAGTTTGACTTCAGATAGTCCAGTAAGATACTTTTGGTGTTCTCATAAGAGCGCAAGCTTCGATTGACAAACTTGAGTGCGTAACGTTGCGATTGGAAGATGGCACCATCTGTAGTTCGCTTGTCCATTAGTTCACGCATGATGTCGGAAAATATTTCCAAGTTCGGCATTGGGTCGACCGCTTGAGTAGAGAGTTGGCAAGTCATCGTGAAGGTCAGTCAACAAGATGAAGTGGACAAATGAACATTAGAAAGTAGTATGTAGTTTTGTGAAATTATTGTTTCTTTGAAAAGTCATTTGTTCTATTTGATTCTAATTTTCCTTTTCAGTATTTGATACTTTTGATATGTTCAACAGTGGTTGCATTCGAATGCATTCGTTAACTGCTTAGTTGCACTATTGAACATTTTAACGGATTAGCTCAAATGACAGTTCGATCGATATCGGGTGATTGCCAATGGACCATATATATGACCATATGGTCATATAACTTTGTCGTTCGTCTCGTCTATGTCGGCTGTGTGTTAACATTGCCTTGTCAACTTGGTCATTGGTTGAATCATTTTGCAAAATGCCTTGGTTACTGTTTTTATTACTTTCTTTATTTGTTGTTTGTGGTAGGCCGGATTAACCATTCTTGAAGGTTTATACTAAACATGGCAATACTTCTCATCCAATTTGCATAATTTGATTTAATTCTACGTCCGCTTTGTCCGAATATTTTTCATTGACCTTCTGGAATGTCTTTCTACACGCAAAAATAAACATGTCTTAGAACATCTCGATGATAGCGAAGTGAGGAATTTTTGACAAAGCGAAATAAAGTAACTGAAAATAGCTGAATTATTCAAGTTAGTCATAAAGCAGGCATACCCATATGACGGACGATTGTAAAGTAATATTTTCATTGGAAACTTTTCAGCTACAGAGGTGCAATGGCCAACGTGATGATAATTATTTAAATGACAAAATCTTTCAGCATACGTGATATATAAATTAATCATAAATTCTTTAGCAAATGACCAATGGCGAAATAAGTTTCGGCGATTAAATTATAATTTGGTGTATTGAAGCGACAGTTTCTGTAAGTTTTCATCGTGTTAAGTAATAGGAACAATTTTCAAATTAAACAAACGTAAAATAAACTTGATTTCGGCGAAAATTCTTTAATGTCACATTTTGACAAATAATGCAGATGATCTAGGAAGCAACATAAACATCTTGAGGAAGCAATGAGATAGAATTGAAAAATAAGTGTGAACTGCAAAAGCTACAGAACAGTAGTCAACGTTATAGGAACAGCGCTGTATATTTTAAATTTTAAATTTTAAATTAATGCTTCGGAAGTATAACAATCTCTTTTTAAAGAAATGAAGATAGGTTTCTAAGTGTGGGTCGTGTTGTTTCCTGATTCTCTGACGATAGGAGGGAAAAAAGTGACAAAAAATCTCACAGGAAACCTTTTATCTGGTAAAAGCGACACTCGAACTTTAGCAAACAACAAATAAGGCCAAAGAATCAACATTGTTCACGGGTTTCAACTTGACTAAATCGATTGCTTGTTCTGAAAGAGCAGATACTTGTGTCGAACCATTTTGGTTAGCGGAAGAGTTAATTTTCTACAATTTAAGTTTATATATCGATAGTGATAATATAAATACTCGAATAACTGAGCCAAAGGATTGCGGTTTATTCTTTCCAATGGTTCAACAATTCTGAGTCATTTTCAGATATGTCCGAAATGTTTTGCTCAATTCAGGATAATTCTTCAGCCAATTCAAGCAATTTTATTTTGCAATTTCAAATAGATCAAATCTGTAATTATTTCAGAAGTATTTATCAAAAATTCTTGTTAACATCTACACAAAAGAAAAAATATTAATAAACACAATTAAATACAAACAAATCATAAATACGTAAACAGTTAGTTGTCACTTTTGGGGGCTTAAGGAATTCATTTGAAGAGTAAAGTTACACCACGGCAAAGGCAATGTACATTGTACAATGCAAGCTCCATAGTAGGTAAGTGGAATCAATTCTTGTGCCACATCACAACTATCATATCGAAATATAGTTTCGAAGCTCATCAATGCCATCATTTTTGCTAATATCGACAATAGATTCATTAAAGTTTTCCAACAAAAAATTGCAATACGGCTTCAGATTCAATTTCATCAATTCTGGAATAATATTCTCTAAATGCATAATTTTCTTAAAATTCTTTTGAAGATGACCCATGATGATGTCTATTAAATGTGAAAATTTGAGGAAAAGGGTCAATAGAGCCATTTAAAAAAGTACTTTTTCGTGGCCATCGCTAGGAAAGAGTGGTCCCAAATATTAAATGCACTTTTATGCAAGTTTAAGGATTTATTTAGACACTTCATTCTGAGTATAACGGATATAAAAAATTTGTTGCACTGGAATTATCGAATTATTAGCTCACCACGAAGACAGACCACCAAATTGGGATATTACAGATACAGTAATTTTCCATAAAACGAAGACATGGAATGATTTGAAGTATTTTTCTCAATCAAAATAATCGATGAAAAATTTGAAAAACTGCGCAGATAAGAAAAGTCTAAATATCATTTTTTGCTTTATAATAACAAGATTTGTTGGCAAATTGATATAAATAGTAATCAATAATCAACAAATCGACTACCGAAAATTATACGTCGTGAGTCGTGAAAGAAAAAAATCATTCTCTTTGTGAATGGTCCATTAGGATGGCTTCAAGGCTTGAAGTTCAAGCGCAATGTCAGTTTGCAGTGCTTTGCACTGCACAAGTGAGTAGAAGTAATGTTATTTGTTATTGATATCGCTGCGGTTGCATTTAAATGAATTTATAAGAATTCTTCAACAATCGTCGGATATCTAATGTTCTTTGGTCTCTTTTTCCGCCTCACCATTCCCTGGTCGATCATGTATTCTCAATGAAAGGTAAACTTCCTGTCAGTTCTGGCAATGTTAATTGTCATACTAAGTCAAATATTCCCAAGTTTTACTGATTCTCAAAAATATTTTTTTACAGAATCTAATTTCAAGGCATTTAAGTGAGCGTACGAATTTTACCTTGGCATTACAAAGAATTGCAACCGAATTCAAAAAATTGATGTCACCGATTTATATACGTTTATTTTTTTTATCAGCACTACTATGAAAGTGGCCACAAACAAATTATCAATAAAACAAACAAGAATCAAAGAAATATGTTTGATCGGATTTTTTGACGAAAAAATAATACCATAAAGATGTTGGTCTTTTCTTGGCTGGCATTTTAATTCCGTGGTGGATCAGGAAAGATGCACTCAATGTTTCACTCTTTGGAAGACGGAATTATTTTTTGACACAAAAGACTTAATGGACATTTGGAAAAGAATGAGAACTGGAATGTTAATTTGTTGATGTCCTATTTGAAATATGCAATGAAACAATTTACTATCTAAATTCTGGTAAACGATTGACTGTTCAAGGCTCATCAGCAAACAATTTTAACTAATATATATTAATAATATATTATATAATAATGCAACACTATAGAAACCAGCACTCAACCGATTTAAACTCATTCACGTTCGCGTGCCATTATCGCACAAGAGGTCATAGCTAAAATAAAGAATGCACTTTTTAAAGACTCAGAAATGATTTTTATTGATATATTGACTAGAAGTAATGAAAATAACTTGAAGTTGCTAATATGAACGATTCATTGTTGGCCTTAGCAAATGTATTTACGCCTTGGCTATCAAAAAGAAGAAATTTGGCTTTATTCCATACCGTATTCGAAGCTAACTATGATACTTCGTGATAGTTTAGATGATAAATGCTCAGCAATTTAATTCATTTCTCCATCGGCATCTCATTATGCGAAACAAACTCGCTAATGGAAAGCTGACCAAAAGTAACTAAAAAAAAGGTTCTTGAAGCTTTGCCGTCTTCTTTGCTTTATCGGTCACTTTGCCAACGAATTCGACATTTGTCTTTGCATAATGATCAATTGTCAAATCAACAACTGCTATCTGAATATAATAATTTCTCAAATAATGCCAACTGGTAGAGTAAATTTTAATCTGACTGCATGAAAGCAAATTGAGCATAGTGGATTTAAACCATGTCAGATGAAGTATCCTCAATCGGATGGACACTGTCGCTTAAATTGTCATTATCCTGAATCCAGAGCTTGTTGAGAAAAATCTGTTCGAAGCTTGGGCGTAGGCTTGGATCCGGTTCGAGGTGAGCAGTGATCATCTCGACAGCAGCCTGAGAGAGTGTCTTGTTGCGTAATTCATATTGTCGTCTCATTTGTTGATCGAACAACGATTCAAAGTCGTCTTTGTTGTCCTTGGAAGACAACACAAAGGTCACTTTTCCATTGAGCATCTGGTAGAACATCACTCCGGTGCTCCAAACATCTGCCTTGAGGGGACAGTAAGAGCCTTCGCCATTAATTTCAATGATCACCTCTTCAGGAGCACGAAAAAGTATTGATCCAATTTGAGTTTCGGAAAGTTGCTGTTCTCCAGTGGAAGGATCGTACGCAGCTTTAGCGGAACCAAAGTCGGCCACCTTGCACACCTGCTTCGAACCGTCCAGAAGAATGTTTGCCGGCTTTATATCTCGGTGAGCATATCCCAAGCGGTGCATGTGCCGGAAAGCTTTACCAAACTGGCGATAATAATGAATTGACTGTTCTTCCGAAAGGCAGTTGTTGTCAAGTTGTTCGAGATGACTCTGCAAATCACCACCCTCAGCCAACTCCATAAAGATCAGCAAGTGAGACTTGTCATCGGTGATGAGCACTTTGTGCACGGGCAGAATGTGCGAATGAACCACTCGTTTGAGCATGCACAGTTGGCGCATTATATTCTTCAGATTGACAGTCTTGAGTGAAATAACCTTCACAGCGGAGGGCACATCTCCGTAGCTTGCACGGTACATCGCACCAGAAGCACCACGTCCCAGTGGCGTTTGACCATCGTGCACCTGAAAGCCATAGACAAAGTCCAACTTGGATTGTTCTTGTTGGGACAGTTGCAGTTGGGACATTTGTTGGTCAAAAGACATTGAGACAAAGTGTAATAAAAAGTCTAGAACGTTTATCGACTAACAGATCTGTTTATATCAAATACAGACTGCTACTGCGAATTGACGTTTAATTAGAACAGTCGCCATTGCTGACAAATTCATTTTCAAAGGATTCGATGCCAATTCGAGGAAAGAGGAATTTCTTAACGCAAAACAAAACAAAATAGAACATTAAGTATCAATCGAGCGATCTTTCATTTGACAAGGTTGCAAGCAAATTTTGCATTAAATATAATAATAATTTAACAACGAAATTAAGTCGCACTGTGCATCTAGATCGACGATCGTATTCGAATAGCGCAAAGCATTCTAAAGCATTTTTTGCTGAGCTGGACTAGTTCGAATACCCTTCGAGTCCCTTTTATCTATAAAGCAAATGTCCCTCTCTTAAGCTTCACTTGAGCTTTGCTTTTCTTCCGCTCAACTTTACTCTTCTCGCTCATCGAGTTGCCTAATGAACTTCACAAGTTATCATTGGTTCATCGTCATAGTCACCACGACACTGTTCGCTTCATCGCTCATTAGCACAGTCGACAGCGAGTACGATGTAAGTCCATTAATGGCAATTGCCTTCTCCATTCTCACTAATCATTTATATCCTCATTAGCCAAAATGCAAAGAGCTCGTGAACAAAAAGTTATTCATCCGAATGATTTCAATCACTTCGGGCTCGTTTGCATTGATCACCACGCAGGGTAACATCTTCATAGGGGACAAGGCCGAAATGTTCAACCCGAAAGAGCTACTGTTTCGTCTCAACACCAAATCAACTCTCGTAAGCGAGTCTTTTGTTGGCTTCAATGTCGATCTGAGAAAGTCCCTCCCACGCAAAAATGAAGTAGAGGTCTTTATGATGATCAATATGCTTCCACATATGGTGGTGCTAAACAGGACTTCAGTACAATCAAAAGTTTGCATTCGAATGTACAAGTTCGGCGAGGACAAAGCCCCTCCTGAAGCAGATTGTTCATTGCCTATAACAAGTCGCTTCAACATGCTCCTGAACGATTACTCAGATGACAACGTTGTCGTTGCCTTCAATTTTGACAATGGCGAGTTTCAAGAACAATTTAAACTCAAATGGAACAACAAAAATGCCAAATTTGAATACATTTCTTTGAGTGTTCAGTAAGTGAATATTGATTGTGGCTTTATTATTGTTATTATATTATATTCTAATATCTTTGCTTCTTCGTTCACAGTGAAAAGACCGTCCACAATAATCGATATTCTCCAAACACCGCATTCTATACTAGTCATTCTCAAGTGGCCCTGGTCTGGGAGGTGAATACTGCACAAATATTCCACATCGGAAGCAAAGAAATTGGAAAATCTTCCCCAAAAATCAATAACATTATCAAATGCGAACCGATCATACACGGCGCTGGAACTGGCACTCCTCCCCAAATTAATCAGCACATGAATGCTTGGACTATTTATCGGATAACCATGATTTTGATGGGAATTGTTATTATCATTGGCTCGATCTACTTTGTGGTCAAGTGTCGACAGTGTGATCAGGGGGATAAGGAGAAAATGGATAAAAGAGAAACGACGAAAAAGAACAAAAAAGACAAGACAAAAATTAATAAAGACAAAATGAAACAAGTAAATATGAGCCCGATCAAAAAATCTAAGTCGCTAGAGTTGAAAAACATGACATCATCGTCACCTTTATCGGATAACCGAACCAGTAGCTCGCCCTCGGAAGGTGTAAAGAAGAAGAAGAAGAAGATAACCAGGAAGACAGACACCCTTGGGTCTACTGAGAATAATTCACAGTAATCTAACTCAACGACTAATCGCTTAGCAGCTCACAAAGTCATTGTTCATTCGGTACTCTCGGTAATTGGCTGTGCTTAGCTTGCAATAAACATTCAAACCCATGTATAATGTTCAATTTGCGATTATTACGACTGAACAAATCTTTAACCTTATTTTGCCTTTTCGAAATTACAATGCGAATAAATCAATCGTCGATATCGAATTGCCAAATGAAGTGCTATAAATACCAATTCAATGGACACTTTCAAATTGTTCTCTTCTGGTTGCCCTTTTCTGGTTGTCCTTTCTCTCGTTCAAGTGCCAACAATTTTCTCCTCGCAATGTCTAACTTGGGTGACTCAAGCAGTAGTAGTTCGAGCAGTTCAGGCAGCAAATCAAGCAACAGCATTGGTGGTGGTGGAAGTACCTCAAAGAGCAAGTCTAGCTCCAGCAAATCGAGTGTTGGTGGTAAATCGCAGCCAAGCAAGTCCCAGTCAGCCTCCAAATCGGCGAGCAAATCGAGTGTTGGTGGCAAGTCGCAGCCAAGCAAGTCCCAGTCAGCCTCCAAATCGGCGAGCAAATCGAGTGTTGGTGGCAAGTCGCAGCCAAGCAAGTCCCAGTCAGCCTCCAAATCGACGAGCAAATCGAGTATTGGTGGCAAGTCGCAGCCAAGCAAGTCCCAGTCAGCCTCCAAATCGACGAGCAAATCGAGTATTGGTGGCAAGTCGCAACCAAGCAAATCCCAGTCAGCCTCCAAATCGGCAAGCAAATCGAGTACTTCAGCAATGAAGTCGAGCAAGATGAAATCAGTAAAGAGTGTAAGCAAGAGTCACTCAAAAGGAGGGCACTCAAACAAATCAGCCAGTCACACCAAGAGCAGCAAAAGTAAGTGATAAATATTTCTGTTGAAGATTTAAGTTAATTTCATTTTGCATTTGATAGTGTCGAGCAAAAGTTCGTCAAAGTACAAGTCTGGTTCAAAGTTGGCACATGGCAAGTCACAGGGAGGCAAATCGAGCAGCAAGGTCAAGTCCACTTCAGGCAGTCACCTCAAATCGTCATCGTCGCACGTCAAATCGAGTGCAAGTCATGCGAAATCAAGCATCAGTCAAGGCAAGTCAGGTTCCAAGCACTCGAAGTCCGCTGCAAGTATGACTCAGTCCAAGTCGAGTGCCAGTCACGCGAAATCAACCACCAGTCAAGGCAAGTCAGGTACCAAGCACTCGAAGTCCGCTGCAAGTATGACTCAGTCCAAGTCTAAGACGAGTGGCATCATCGGCCCAAAGTCAAAGGGCCATCCCTCGAAAGCTTCCGTTTCGTCTTCTAAGTCGGCTGTCTCTCACTCCAAATCTGCTACTCAGTCAAAGGTTAGCCATTCAAAATCGGCAAGCAAGTCAACGACTGCTCATCCAAAGTCAGCCAGTCACGAAGCAGTACCGAGCGTAGGCAATCCACCAGTCAAGACGGAACTGGTGAAAGGCATGACCGAAACAGATGACGATGGCTGGGAGTACGTTTACATGTGGAACTATGACGATGGCCACACGGAAGTTGCGGCCAACTTGCCCCCGGTTTCCATTCCACCTCAAGCACAGGCTCCTGTTATGGCTCCGTCAGGAACAGTTCCTGTTCCGATGCCAAATCAGCCAATTGCACCCCAATTTTCTCAAGCACCATCTTCAGGAATACGCGCCGTAGTCATGCCATCTTCAACTGCTCCCGGTTTTCCTGTGCAGAATGTTCCAATGCAACCTGACCCTATTATGATTTCTGCAAGTCAACAGGCGCCACCGTCAGCTTCTGTCATTCCTAGTAACCAATCGACAGACAGTGGTCATCCTTCAGCCAACTGACCACAGCAACAACAAATGGCATTCAAGCGATGTTGCATTGCAATTTCCACTTATAGCTATTTATACAATCTTACTCAAATTAATAAAACTTCCGACAAAGCATTAACAATTATAGATTAGCAACACCTCGCGAACTTTGTGGAGTTGGCCATTGGTTATATATATGTATTATATTGGTTAGCTGAAATGAGGAAGAGACTGTTTGCAAGATAGGCAGCAACAACTAGTAGGCTATTATATATTTTACATTTCTACAAGACAGAGATGGCAATCTTTAGCAGTAGCATTCTTACGAGTTGAAATGCTTTGCATGGCCAGTGGCCACTCAAATGGACGTGTTCTCAAGCATTTCGAATGGACGGTCATTGGCAAACGTCATTTTGATTGTTAGCTCTGGTCATTGCCAAAATTGAGTCAAACAAATTTGGGTGAACAAATTGGACCGGTAGAAGGTTGTGCCGAAGAATGATCGAGTGAGGCCAACCGAACCATCTATGCACACACACATGCAGCAATTAAACAGGTTCAATGAGTGTTCATTTAGGATGCACTCTTATGAATATCAATATTGCCACCAAAGACGGCTGCTGACCGCGGTCAATTCACGTCGCGACGATGTAACCGTGACAAGCAATAGCTGCAGCCAGATTCAATCACTGACACACAATGTCAACAGAGTTAGTCGGGCTCGCATCACCAAGTAGTTTACTAATTATCGCGAGTGAACGATTGACCAAATAATCGAGGGATAAAAACACAGGCTCAGATAAGGACCGAGGCCAAGACACTGATTTTTGCATGCATCTTACTGAGCACATTCATTAATGTAATTACTACAATTAGAGGTCATAAGCAAATTAGCACGGGCAAGTGGCAATTCACTGGTGTGCGAGTGGATTCGATTGAGACCTGTTGACACAAGCGATTACTCGACCAGCACTGTGCAGTGTAATGTGACTGTGTTAGATTTCGATTTTGCTTGCTCATGCACTGAGTTCAACTCAATGTTGTTCCAATTTTCCCAATCGAACAATAAGCACTGTTTGTGTCATATAATATATGTTTGTTATTGTCCACTTGTAAGTTGTTTTGTGTTTTACTTTTGAGTAGTCATTTGCACCTGATTGATCGCACGGGCTGAGCACTGTTACGATGTCACAAGGTACTGGACACGGCTTCTCTAACTCTGTCGACGCTCAAGATGCAGGATCTGGCGGTCAGCCTGGTGAAGGAGCTCCTACTAGAAGACTCAATGGCGGTGCTGATCAAAGAAATGGTTCAAATGGCAGTCAAGGGCCGCACCGCGTAAATCAAGCTCAACCGGCAGAGGAATCAACTGCTCGAGGACCTAATTCCGAGCAGGTTCGTCAACGAATCAACTCTCAAATGACTAACTTGCGACGTCATCAGAATTGCCAACGTCAACGATTGCAGCACCATCAACAGAAATCGCTTGTGCCACTTCGCACATCACAATCACAAGTCTCGATGCGTTCACTGCCATTACCGCCAGGTGTGGGCATGCCACGAGCCAATGAGCGTCGCCCAATTTCGAACGACACTTACGTGTATGACGACGAGGACGATGGAGTCATGTGGAATGCAGCCATTCCTGCCAACCCCTGGTCTCCTCAGTACAGCCCAGCACCAATGTTGGTTCCGTCGTACAATACAATTCCAGTGATGCCTCCCACCAGGAACCATTCTGATGTTGGCAAGTTCTACCAAGCACCATCACGTCCAGCATCTTCTTTTGCTCCGACCACTGGACACTTGCTTAATTCGCAGTTGGCATTTTCACCTTCAATGTGTCCAGATCATTGTCCATCGATGACACCAAAAGATACTCGCGCCACTCTACCAAATCGTCGATCGGGGCTAACTGAGCAACCTTACTCCACTACAGGCAACCAGTCCAGTTCATCTGGTAACATACAAGGCTCATCTCAGCAGTCATCATCATCTCCTGGTACACCTTACCCTGGACCTACACCACCGAAAGCCTCTTGGATTTTGCGCACCATAATGGGAGGAATGCAAGGACAAACCAATTTTAGCCAATCATTCCTTCCACCACCTCGGGGTCGCCGAAATTCTTATCATTCGAAAGGAGCAGCTGCACAAAATGATCTGGATTTTGATGCCAACGATGGACAGCAACAGTACCCGAGAGAAGACGACGACGAAGACATGCAGGACGACGATGGCCTAGAAGCACTGTTTGATCGTCACTGGCGCCACACTGAAGATGACAATGAGGCCAAGTTGGCACGACAAAATGCCAATCCTGGTGGCAAATCGTACCGTCATTGAAGACTAACAAGCGTATGCAAAGTAGAGCAGAGATCACTTTCTATTGTATTTGAAAGTTGAACATTAAAATTGACAACATTTATTTGACATGCACCTCTTTCTGCACATAACACTTGCCCATTGTGACATTTTACTTTTTCTGCTTTGGCGGTTGCTTGTCAGACTTTGACTTTTCGCCCGGTTTTTGTTGTGCTGGAGATGCTTGAGAATTGCTTTCAGTGGATTCCTCTTCGGAACTTGAGACCTCACTACTGCCAAGGTTCGATCCAGTCGTACTGTTGGTAACCACCAGATCATGAATCAACACGAACGGAGGTGCCAATGGGTCGAGTTGTTTTGTTGGTTCGACTTTATGAGGCTGAGATGGAGTTGATTTTAGCTGAGGTAATGGTGGCAGAACACCGGTTGGGCGTGGTGATGGGCAAAGGACAAGCATAGTTGGGTCTGCGTCGAACCCATTGTCGAATATGACTGGTGGTTGACTAGTGAGATTGGGTGAGCCTGGTAATGGACAAGGGATAAGCACAGTTGGTTCTTCGTCATATCCATTGTCGAAAATGATTGGTTGCTGATGGTGTGGTAAAGCATTCAAATCGGGTTGCAGTATTGGAGCTTGCATTGAGGCTTCCAATTCTTTTCGAGACAACTCTTTCGGCTTCTTCGGCTCTTTCGATTCATGCTCTCGAGCTTGTTGGTTCTGACCGGTACTTGCTGAACCATTGTCGACGGTTTTGGTTGATTTTGGTAAGCTTATGTCAGTTGTTTCTTGGGTTTGCATTGGCAGTTCCTTCTGTGCATGGTGCTGTGGGCTGACATCTCTTTGCTTGTTGAGTCGCTTGTCATGAGAGACGCTCTTCTGTACAGGACAGTACTTTCCCTGGTGATAGTGTGCATTATTAGTTAACCAGAGAGGTAGTGCGAAAAAGCATTACTTACAGTTGAGGTTGGACTTGTGCGTTGGTCAGAAGACGGCGACCGTCGTTTACAATGAGATTCGCGAGCTGGACTTTGATTACGACCATGGGAACCAGATGGACTTGGTTGGCTACTAGTTCTTCGCCTGTGGCGGTCATCCGAAGAATGTCTTTTGCGTCTCCCCCGATGGCCATCATCAGGCTGGTCCCGATACTCGAAACGTCTTCGTCTATCTTTAGATGTTCTTCGATCACGGCGAGTATCACGGGATTCACGTCTTCGGTGATGACTCGATGATCGCCGACCATCACGATAGCGTTGGAAATAACTTCGCCTTAACTTTGACACTTCAAGCGAGTCTTCGTCGCCAAAAGAAGCTTCCACATCACGTCTACTCTTCTTTCTCTTCTCCGCTTCTCTGGCTGCAGCATTCAGTTGCATTGCCTCTAGGAAACGTTGATACTGAAAATAAAAGCAAATGCAACAAATCACCAAAAAGATGCCAAGCGCTACCAAAATGATTATGAGCACTGTGGAATAGAATGATTTAAAATAGTGAGACAAGCATGTACATTGTACTTACCCTTAATGAGGCTTGTGTCCGAATCCGACAGTTCTGCAATTGAAGACGAATTTAATTGTGGCTCATACTCGGAAGTCATCGTTTCACAATGCGAACTTAAAACTTGCAAGTCTCTAAAATGAAAAACTTCCTTCAGTTCACTGCTTTAAATGATATAGGCTACATTTCTGCCAAAACTAATTAATTACAAAAGTTTAATTGAATAATATCCTTTCAGGAGCCACGTTGTTTATTCGATGTCTAAAATGGCTCATTCATTCAAAATTTCTTCGTCAACTCAACTCAAAAACTACTGCCGAGGCACTTGGAATTATTCGTTGAAGGCACAAAACATCTAACACTGGCTGGAAATTCAAATGCAAACATGGCAATGTAAACAAGGCCATTTACCGTAATACCGACATATCCGAGCAGGACAATATTGGCGACCTAATTTATGACATGGACTCGAGTCAGTCAGTACTTTCAGTTTTATCCGCATGCGACTGTGCCTTTGCATTGAAGCGCCAATCGAAATCAACAGGCAATGGCGAAAGTCATATGGTCAGAAAAAAAGAGTGCCATTGTCATTTCGAGCAAAATTAGTCGATCAACAACTACTGTTCGGGTATGAATTGAATCATCATTATAATGTATACTCGACAGGCACTTGTCAATTGTATCAGATAGATTGGCACAATTGATCAACAATGTGACTCAACATGCACTCTGTATAATTAAAACGAACCAATAAAGTCGAACTGACTGCTTGCTCACTTGCGAATTTGCCTCTGCGTGTTTAATCGAACCAAAGGTACTATTTAAGCAGTGCTCTCTGCTAGTGCCAATGTCGTCTGTAATAGTTTTGTGACCTGTCTCTTTGCACCAATCTCCACCACCGCCAACGATGCCATACGCCACTCGGAAGATGATCGAGTTTATGAAGGAAAATGGCTTGAGCAGTGAAGCCGACGATTCGTCCAGTGGATCGGCCAGTGACTTTGTGTCAGCTGGCTCAAGTGCCTCCAACGATGGCCCTGGCCCCAAGAAGAAGAAAAAGATTCGTGAGCTGCCCAGTTCGGTGGACCCAATCGAGGAGGACGAATCAGGTGGCACAAGCAAGTCAAAGAAATCGGCAGAGCCCGTCAAGGACAGTACTTCTGGTGGTTCGAAAAAGTCGGTCTCGTCCAAGAAGAAGTCATCCTCTACTGACAGCAACAAGTCAAGCAAGCCCGACACTGGCAAATCCACTAGTAAAGCCAAGTCTGTCTCGTCTAAGAAGAAGTCTTCTTCCAGCAGTAGTGCCAAGTCAGGCAAGAGTCAAGACAAGGAAATTAATGCAAAAGTGATCAAAGCCACCACGATGGCATTGAAGCCAGTGGACGTTGACGGGATGGAAAACATTGATGAAACGATGACCTACGATGAGAAGAAAGTCAAATTCATTCAAAGTCTCCTCAAGTCGAACGTAAAGCGGCTCAAGTCGTTTGTTGCAGCCGATCCGATCAAGGAGAATCAGGAGGCATTCGACAAGTACAAGATCAACGAAAAGAAGCCGCTGGCGGCCAGGCCGCACTCTGCAAAAGCTTTGTACGAGAGCACCCACAATGATTTTCCCGAGGACTGTCTGATGGTGTGCAAGCTTTACGATAGCGACACAGTCGACCCCAAGGACTCGATTTATCTCAAGATTTTGCGTCACCTCGGCAAGAAACATCCGAACATCATCCAGACATGGGATGTTATGTGCAAGAGCAGCAAGATCTACGTGTTCCAGGAGTTGGCTCCGTACGGCAATATGCAAGATTACATCAGCAAGAAGGGTGCACTCACCGAGACGAAGACTCAGTCTGTGGCTAAGCAGATGAGGCTCGCAATGGATTTCCTCGGCGACATGGGCATCGCTCACCGTGCCATTAGTCCCTCTCACGTGCTGGTCATCCACTCGGATTTACGGGTCAAGCTGACTGGCTTCCGATCTGCGATCATTTACTACGACGAGGAGCGAGATGACCTCAACTTCCAACCGTGCATCGCTCTAGCCAAGAAAGGCAAATCTGCACTCGACTATCAGGCGCCCGAGGTGTATGGCAGTGCCACTAAGGAGCAATTCGATCCGGTCACCGCTGACGTCTGGTCTTTTGGGGCTTCTCTGTACTACTTGCTCAGTCAGAAGTATCCGTACAACGCCACCAAGAACGATTCCAAAGTTGGCGACGAAATTCAGAAGAACGTTCTCACTTTGAAGGTGTCCAAGAAAGCGCACAGTGCCATTGGTCACATGTTGCGAATCGAGTCCACCAAACGAATTTCAGTGGACAAACTCAAAGATCATCCATGGCTCAAGGAGTAGTGACACACCTTGAGAATTAAAGCATTTCATGCAATCTGATTAGTGTTCGCACACGAGTACTCGTACCCGGGTACGAGTACCCGGTAATCGCCATATTTTCAATGTACTCGTTACCCGGTTTTTGAGTAACCATTTCCCGGGTAATTGTAAATGTGAAATTTTGTTGAAAACCCAACATATTAAGACATTTAGTTTGATTTTTTATTATTTCATTATTGCGAATGATTAAAAATGAAAAGCGCGATACCCCAAAGAACTACGAGTGAAGGAGTTGATTGATTGGAATTGTTATATTTGAACTCGTTTTCCTTGTTTTAACCTGAAAACAAAAATTTCTATAAATACCGGGTATTACCCGAGTACCCGTTTTTATCTAACGAGCTAGTACTCGTTACCCGGGTAATGGAAAATGGCGGGTATTTGCGATCACTAAATCTGATTGATTGTTCCTAGTGATTGACTTATATATACCTTGCTTTTATTGTTTGGTTTGAATGAAATGGTTGCTGATTATACAAATGACGCACAATGCAATGATATGACTCGAGTCAAGTTATGCAGATTAGCAGATAAGCCATGGCAATTGCAATTGAACAATTACTCACAGTTTTCATGGTATTTCTAAGTGAGTGTTATTATCGAATTGCAATGGTCAACATAAACCGGCCAGTCAAGAACATGACAGCGTGTTCGATTGAGTCACATTCGTGTCATGATTCATCATTTGATTTTGTAACATCGCAGTGTCAAATGCATGATCGAGTTAAGAAGTCATTGATTCAAGTTCCATTGAACTTGTGCATAGTCACAGCTTACAAGTGAACAAGTCATTCGAGTGCCAACAATGAAGTATATCAACTGTATGAGTTTGTGCACTTTTGGTTGTTTTCTGATTATTGTCTCTGGGCCAGTTCGAATTCCCTTTTTGTCATGTTGGCCCCAAACCTTCACTTTACGGTGCTCGTCCTGGCTGAGTTTTTGCTTTTAGTTTGTTGCAGCACAACATTCTTCTCAACAAGCTCCACTACTCCACCCGAAGGTGATTTAACCGTGCTGATAGTAATTCTATCTATTGTGATGGTGATCGTGCTGATTGGTTTGGCCATTCTTCTCTACTGCTGCTACTTTCGAGCCAAGCCAGTGACAGTTGAAGCCAAAGGCAAGAAAAATACAAGTCTCAAAGAAGGTGCTTCAATGGGCGGTGCACAAAGAGAAGAACAAGAAGAGCCGGTGGAGGAGGACAATGGCGACTTTGACCAGGATCTGGGAGACAGTAAGCAAGGTGGCGGTTCCAGTGCCAACAATCGCACTCTCACCAATACGAAAAAGAAGAAAAAGAAAAAGCCAAAGTTCTCTATGACCAGTGGGAGCAGCAGTAACCAAACTCTTCAGACGAAACAACGACGACCACTGAAGCAAAGCACTTTAAAGCAGAAACCGCTCAAAATCAAAGCAAAAGTCAAGCCCAGCCAGGACAAAGGTAGCCGAGTGAAGGAACGGAAGGGTAGCAAGAAAGGAAAGAGTTCAGCTGGAAAAGGACAAAGCCGCCAGAAAGCAATCAACTCTAAAAAGGGACGCCAGGACAGTAGTAAAGATGGTGGTCATAGTCAGCAGAAAGATGCCATGCCCACAGTCTATGGCGAGGGTGTCGACTTCTACAAGAATATCCTCAAATCGTTGCGCTCGGTCAAGTCGGTGTCACAGTATTTTGCCAAGTAACACTGAGCCTGGTTTCATTTATGTTGCATATTAAATCGCTTATAGTAATTTTGTGGTTCACTCATTTAGCACGTGCAGCTGCAGATTGATAGAGCAAACGAGCAAATTAAAATAGCTTTCAAGTTATTTTATTGCCATTGCTACTGTTAACATTGAAATGTAAGTCGGAACTGTTTTCCGTGCTTTATTAGAATAGTTTTGGCATAACCGTAATGAACACACAACTATTGCTATCTCGGCATGCCGCAATGCGATCAAACAATAATAAGAAGTTTTGCTTTTAATGATTTAAAGGCAGTAATGGATTGGCTGTTTGTCTGTTTAAATTATGTGCGATTGACAACAAGTGAATGAATATTTTCATTGTCTTTGTTGTTTTCGGTTCTTTCTTTGTTCTTTTTGTCGATACTTTTGCCAATCGACATTTGTTATGAAAAAAAACTACTGTTGGTTTTAGTGGTCCGCTTGGTGGGCAAACGACTGTTCTTGCCATTGCCACTTTTCATGGTTCGTGCCGAGTTATTTTGCGACTGATCGACTTTTTGCTCGAGCTTACATGCATGACCATCATTTGTGTTTGTTTTGACTTTCTGACATGTCAGTGCACTGCTAGTGAAGATTTTTTACTTAATTTTAATTAACATAGAAAATAGTCAGGGCAAAAGTACTCTATGTGACTCGAGTTGCACAGTTGTCTTTTCTGCAGTGCATTAATGCAATGTTATTGCCAATGTGAATTCACCTATAGGCATTGGCTTATTGTGGCTGTTTGTGTGTGTATGTGTGTGTGTGTGTGTGTGTGTGTGTGTGTGTGGTCGACATTCACAAAGCCATCACTCTGAAGACTAAGTGCATCAGTGACACGCTGACTCATACATGGCCACTTTTTATCTAGAAATACAATGAAGTAGTGTAGCTATAGTAACCAAGACAATGTTTTTGTAATGGTCGCTGGTCAGACTATTTGTTCATTTGCTTTCAGTGAACCGTCTTTGTGCTGCGCTAACTAATACATTGGAGCAGACTCTCATGCTTAGCATGTTCAAAGAGGTTCTTTGACTATGGCTATTCCAATGAAGCTAAACTATTTGTCTGCATTGAACATTGTCCATAATTAACGCCGGTTAAGCAAAAGTAATCTAATTGCTAATGTTTTTATCGATTTAACTTTGAATTTATTAAATCTTTTTGTTTAATCAATCAGTGTTGAGTGTTGTTGTAATTGTTGGGTTGGGAATTCATGTCCGCAGCATTGGAGTTTGGTTGCTCATTGTAGGTCGATTGTGGTGCCTGAGATTGAGCTGCTTGAGAATATCCAGGGTAGACCTCCGATTGAACCTGAAATTGGCCGTCTGGGTTGTACGTTTGGGGATATGCATCAAGTGGCACATTGGTGGATGGAGGCACTGCAACATTCGAATAGTCAACTGGGAGAGTACCGCCAGATTGAGGATAATGTTGCATGGCTGCTTGATATTGCTGACTGCCATCCGGATAAGCTTGCACTGGGTTGTTGCTCTCGAATATTGAACTTGAGCCACCAGAAGTGCTTTCTTCCCAATTGGTGTTCTGACTATTTTCTTGACCATTACCATCACTTACATCTTCCATGAATTCTTCATCTCTCTTAGCCTCATTCTTTTTAACATTCTTAGGCGACTTCTTTCTGCGTTTCTTGCTTCCTGATTTACTCGGCGATCGAGTTCGCTTTCGTGCCGGTGGAAGTGCAGGCAAATTAGTGGGAAAGCACACTTCAAATGCTCCCAACAAGTAGGCGAATTCAAGCAGAAGAATTGAGCCAAATATTCCTAAGACGGCCATGAACATTATTTCTTTAGGCTCTGGCCAGAAGGAAAAAAGAAAGTTTAGTTTAGAAGTCAACTGGACAGAAATGACACTTACCAAAATGTGCATCCTTCATCATTGGATCACAAACAAACAAATCGTGCAGCGGGATTCGATTCACCAGAGTACTGCCATTGAGCACCATGTCCGACTCGGCAAAGATGTAAGCGAACTGAGTGTTGGTTATGATGACCGATCCACTGTGCACAAAGATTTGCTCTCGAGGGTCGTCGGGATTTGCGCGCCACTGCAAACGACAATCGAGTTCGTTTGGAAAGGTGACGGTCTTGTTGTCAAGGAAGGTCATTTGGAAAGCGCCATTGGGCATGAGTGTGGCCCGCTTCTGACAAAGAGTGAACTGCTGTAATTTGTTGTGAAATTCAGCTCCAGTTCGATTGTTGAGCAACTTTTGGTTAAAGTGCGGATGCACCTGTCCATTGAGCAGACTGTAGCAGGTGCCAGTCATTTCCTCGGGATAGTTGTGAAGACAGAAGTAAGGTTGAGTGTCTTGGTCGAGTACGATGGCATCGTTGTGGCGAGTCACTGGCAGGCTGGCAAGTGTAGACCATCGCGATACGATTGTGCCATTCTTGGCACTTCGCAAATCTATCATTTTGCGGCCTGAATTGACCGACAGATCAATAGAGCTCGACTCGATTTCGTAGTACATGTTATTGAAGTCGAGTATGAGAAGCTTCTTTGGGTACGAAAAGATGAACGCAATTGGAATGCGAGTGTACGTTTCCACATTCGTTTGTGCATCTTTTTCTGGCTTAACGTTGAGGTAGTAACAAATGCTAAGTGGCTGCAGAATGGGACAAAAACATTTATTCAAAGATGACTCTTTACACAACACAACAACACAACTCACCTTGTGATCGTTGCATTGAACAGCAGTGGCTAGAGTAGTAACCATCAACATCAAGGCGCACAACAAGCTAAGTTTGAGTTTGAGCTCATGTTGAGCAATTGACGAACAAGCCATCAAATGATACACCAAGAGGGTGACTCAATACTGAAAATAAAAACTAGCAAGTTCAAAGTCACAAAGAAAAATAAAACCAAGTAAACTCGAGATGATTTGCTAAGTGCACAGCTCAAATCAAATTTGAAATAAAGAACTTTGATTGATTTGCACATTTCGAAATGGTTATAGTGAACAAGAAGAAGCAAAATGCTGGCTGGCACAGTTTCTATTTTGAAAAGCAAATATGCCACCGTGTTTTTCAGTTAATGAAGTTCGAAGGCCATTTCCCTTGATGGTTGTCTAGATTATCGTCATTCTGATTGGCAGTGCTCTCTTTAATGTGCCCAGTAAAGCCGAACAATACAAGAAACAACTTCATTTAGGCAAAATAGTGAATATTGAGCAGTTGCACCAATTTCTCCACTGAACCACTGAATCTAACAAGTGTCCGTGTTGTTCGTCTGGCTGTGCACATGTCGTCAACACTAAACAGTGTGGCTCGCAATGTCTGTGCATTTGTCTTGTTTCTCAAAGCATTGGTCATTGTTAATTATGTTCACCATTTTTAGTGACGGTCGTCGCGTATCTAATCATTAACAAATGCTCTGAATCTAAGCCTGCCGCGGAACAAAAAAAACAACTAGAATAATCTGCTTTCGACAACTTTATTCTCTTCATCAATTGATTGTTTGCAAGCAGCAGCATCACCAAAACCAAGACTATCATTGATAGTATCCATCAAAACATGCTTTCGTTTACAAACAAATAATTGAATATGTTCGCAATAAATAATTAAAAGTACCACGGCATTTTGTTTTGAGCATTTGAAATACAGTTCGTCACATTACAAAGGAATTCTAATTGATTTGCCATCAGACATATAGCAATCGATAGTCGTGAAGTTTGCTCATTTTGAGAGTATTGAAAATTTTGAATTGTTATTAATTGCTTGTTTGCGTGCTACAAATGAAACTTCAAATCATCATTTCCACTGCACTGGTGGCAAGTGTGACAGTCATTTTGGTCACTTTCTGGACTTGGTTCGCTGGTGCTGGCGATCCACGCTGTGAGTTGCCCAGCGAGTTTATGGACTCGATCCACTGGATCAACGAAGTGATGAGCCTTGAGCCGAAGGAAAAGCTCAACTGCACTGGCAACAACTCTCAAGTGTCGCCGATTGTGATGGAATATGATGAAAGCAGCAAGCAAGATAGACTTCGCAAGCAACCTGGCTACGAACATCTCATTTGTCGCTATGACCAACTGCACTACGAGTCGGACAATGTCAACTATTATGACGAAGAGTGGCAGTTGCTCAGCGAGACTGACATTCTGACACGAGAGCTTCTTATAAATTGTTCCGAAGACGCGCCTAACGATGGCCTCACCAAGTTTGTCAAAGTGAAATGTCTCGACTCGGACAATGTCACTGTATATCAAAATGTGCATATGTTCATGCCTGATTTGCGCGAGTTTCAAGCTCAAAAGGATGGCAACTCTGAGGACACTGCCTTTACGAAACCTTCGGTTCTGATCCTGGCAATCGAGACGATGACTCGATTGAACCTTCTGCGAAGTATGCCCAAAACAGCTCAAGCACTTCGCGATATAGGCCCAGTGTTCTACATGAAAGGATTCACTCGTCTGGCGGACAACACCTTTCCAAACATGTTTGCACTGTTCACTGGCAGAAAGGTAGAGGACGAGGACGAAGGAGTGTCCGACCGGCCACTGGACAATTTGCCTACAATTTGGAAGATGTTTCAGCATCGTGGCTATCCTACAGCACTGATCGACGACAATCCGAACATCGTTGGTTCCATCATGAGCTATCGCAACGATGCTTTCCTCAAGCCACCGACCAGCTTTTATCCTCAGCCATTTTGGACATATTCAAGCGATCCGGAAGATGGACAAGAAGGCTCCAACTGCATTGGCACTCAGCCTGTGCCTGAGCTACTTCTCAACCAGGTGGGACGATTCATGCGACACTCTGACATTCATGGTCTTGCTTATTTTACTTTGGCCATGTTGATTCGAACCACCCACTATGACTGGAGAAATGCAGAAATTTTGGATGATTTCTACGAGCCATTTATTCGTCGCATCTCTAGCCAATTGAACAACACCATTCTGATTGTGATGGGCGACCATGGTGATCGGTACTCGAGTGAGATGAAAGATTACGAGGCCGGCAAGATTGAGTCTCGACTGCCACTGATGGCTATTCGCCTGCCACCAACACTGCTGGAGAAGTGGCCTCAGATGGGCGATGTTTTGCTCAAAAACAAGAAACGCCTCACCACCATGTTGGATGTACACAAAACCTTGGTGGACATTGCTCGACTGACCAAGCCGGTGAATGAATCTGAGCAGACGGAACAAGTCTACACCGATTCTGCATATTCGCTTGTCACCGAATTGGTCCCACTCAACCGGGACTGCATTCAGGCACGCATTCCCGACCTGTTCTGCGTGTGCCGTATGAAGGGTGCTAGCGAGGCAAACATTTCACTTTTCGAGTCGGCCGCAGAACATTTTGTCACACAGCTCAACTCGATCTTACCCGAGGACAAGTGCCAACGTCTTCGTTTGGAACGAATCAACTCGGTCACTATGTTTGACAACAACTGGCTCGACAGTGTTGCTCAAAAAGAGAAAATCGAGTTGACCGTCACGGTGGCACCAAGCAACGCCCTGTTACGAACCAGGATGAGTCGAAGTGCGAAGACCTCGTGGAGTGCCATCACGGTCAATCACGAAATTGAACGACTCAACCTATATGGCAATCAGTCGCACTGCATTGAGCACCGAGTGCTGCGCAAGTATTGCATTTGCCACGACATTTCCGTCACAAACAATGGCTTTTCCAATTCAAGCTCGACTCTTAGCTCTACTTGACAAGCAATGCATCGTCTACTGACAGTTGCTCGCAAATGACTAAGCAGAATATTGAATAAGCCAATTTGATATATTAAAATTAAACTTTATTAAACTGTTATTCTAATATCAGGTTTGTTCGACTACTGCTTCATCACTCGCAACCAACGTTGATGTAGTGTAGTGTCAGTCTCTTTATAGACTCATTAATTTATTAACATACGGACTCATTAAAATAACACAAAAGCGCAGATGAATGCTCTGGCAGAGTGATGCAAGTTTATCTAACATAGTGTCCACTTATCACTTTGAGACATTGACCGTTCTGGGCACGATTGTCACTTTGCTCGCTTTGTTTGTAATACAAATTGTATGCCTGTCGTTGAAAGTAGCTCTCTGGGTTGAAAAGGTGCCAAAGTGATCCATTGCCGAGTTAATTTGTTTTTCCCTCCTGAAAACAGTTTAGTAAAAGAATTACAAATGACTATTACAGAGTTAAATTGACTTGAGGGAATAAAATTGAGCAGTGATAATACTGAGCACACTTGTCGATCTTGCCATGACAAATCAACGACACTGTCAATTCGATCAACTCAATAGAAATTGCCAGTGAACGTTTGCGGTCAGCAATGGCATAAATAATACACGCAAAAGAGCAAATGGCCAATTAATTTCGAGCGTTCGATGCATTTTATAGTAAACACTTTCACAATCAACATTAGTATTGCTACAAGTTCGCTATGAGAAAATAATGCTTTCTGGTTATCTCTGATCGATCTCTGAACTAATCTTTAATGTCACTCTGATGGCCAATAAACGAGTGAAATTTGATGAGACATTATGCGTTTTTTCCTTTCTTTGCCATTGACACAGATTTGGATGCCTGAGCAAACAAAACTTAAGTTTGACCTGTCTGTCCCTAGCTGAAGAGGATGATTCTTCGAAAGACAATTCGATTGAGGATTTGCATTTGCTGAACTAAATGAACACTATAGTGAACATATATGTGAACATGCAATATTACTGTGCTCATGGCTTTCATTAGAGCAAACAAATTACGAATAGCCAACTCAATAGGAGGTACACACTAGATCAGTCAGCTAGTTTGTTTTTTACTTAGTCGGACAAAACAATACTACTGGAACGAGTTTCATCACAAACATTATCAGATGTTATTTATTCTATTGGCACTTTGATTGTCACTTTCGCAAAGTTAGTACTAAAGTAGTATTAAAGTGTACGCACATAACGTTAATAAGATTTGAGTAATTTTATTGTTTCTTTCGCACGTTCTGTCGATCGAGTTCAATGAGCAGTAGATCGGGACATTGGCTGGGGTAAAAGTCAGGCACGGTCGCCGTTCGGTTAGTCTGTCCGTCTTTGTGTTCAACCATTTTGGTACTCGATTCGCCGTAGAGTTTGCTTTCAAAGTCAATCAACTTGCGAAAGAAGCCCATGTTGGGTCGAATGCAGGTTCGAATGGACTTGCAGTGAACAAATGCCTCTTGAAGTGTGAGAGAGGTGTACTTGATGAGATAGGCCAACATGATGCTGGCCGAACGGGAAACTCCTGCCGTGCAGTGAACCACCGAATTGGCCAGCAGAATACGTCGGTTGTATTCGATTAGATCGGCAGCATCGTCAAAGTACAATTCAATCGGTTCCATGTCACTGTCAGCCATAGGAATTCGAAAGGAGAGAATAGCACTTGACTTGCTCTTGTACAGTGGCAACTCGCTGGTGACGTTTAGGATGAGGGTGATATTCTCCTTGTCGATTGTTTCATCGGTCATTGCGTAGAAGCCTGTGAGGTACAATCCTGGCACGATCAGGTTCACGTTGCTGTAGGGAGGCATTGCTTCAGTTTGAGAGAAACTTTTGAGATTGTTTCGAGTGTAATCGATCAACTCTTGAATCGTCTTGAATTGGTTGATGTATTTCAGGACTTCCTTCTCGTCGGTCATTGTTCGAGTTTGGTTTCGATACAAATATGTGTCTTTCAAGGCGATAAGCATTTGGTCTTGGGGCTTGGCAAACAATTCACACGGACGATCGTCGCGAAAGTAAAAGTTCAATTTGGCCAGATTTGCACTGAGGGTCACTGAAGGACTGCCAAGTGAGCATTGTTTCAAAGGCACCGATGAAGAGTTTGGGTCTTGAGTTTGCGAGCCACAGCAACAGGAACCCATTGACAGGCGGGCAGAGAGATTAAGGAGAGTTTGAACAAAACAAGAGACTAGGCAACAATGGTGGAGCCAATGGAAAGACCGACTGTGATATATCGGAGGGAATGAATTGGCGGGTCTCGACACTAATCATCGAATTCTAGAAATTTCTCGAAGTGTTAACACTTGAATGTGTGTTAACAGTAGCTCCATGCACAGTCTGACACCCCTCTGAAAACTGTTCACGTGGCTTCTTCAGCAGCGTCGAATACTATACTATTGGCACTTGTTTGCTATTGAAACTTTAACCTGATTTTAACCATTACCATGGAATTTAATAGCGCTTTTTCAAAGAATGACATTTTGACAATTTTTGTTGCAAAGTGTCATAGATCTATCGAGGGAGCATGATGCATTGATGATCTTCTCTCGAGATATCTTTCACACAGACAATCACTCGATCCATTTGTTAGGCTTGTTGTCATCAGGAATGGGCAGCTGGTTTGCTTTAGCTTTATTAGTTAATTTCTGTTTTCATTTTGGCGCTCGAGATAATAATAATAATAATTGCTATTGCAGAAAAAGTATATTATGGCAAAAAGTAAATTTAATTTTGTTCAATATAACAATGAAGATTTAATTGCAATTATGTCCTCGAAAGCTGCCTGGCAGCGCTGGTAGGCTCAAAACAAGTGAACTTGCATCCCAAGTGGTGGTGGCTCGAGTTAGGCAAGTAGTGCGCGGTGTTGACAGAAACTTGTGACTTGTTGGTCGAAGCCATCCACCAAACGAACCAAAACAAACGACCTGCTTACTTGCCAATAAAGTACGTAAGGCAACCTTGGGACCACTTGACGGTTGAACGTGCTTGACACTGCCACTTGCGATAAAGTAAGAATAAAGCAGTCTTTTGTCTCATGCCCAGGTCAAGGCGACAAATCGGCCATTTGAGTCACTTGAGTGTAACACCACCAACAGAGAGCACGAGTGCACTTGGAGCACTAAGAAACATTGTTTCGCTTATAACATCTTAGGTATTGATGATTGATGTGCACTCGGGAGACTGATTTTATATTGTATTGGCTGCAAAAAAAGAATTAGAAATGCAAATTAACTTAACAACTGTGCATGTCAGTATAATGTCATTCGAGTTGAATTATGTACAAATTCGGCATCATAAATACACCAATGACGAACAAAGTGCACTCATAATACTCAACTTGTCACATGCCTGCATCTCGATGCAAATTACAGAATTCAAGTAATCCCACCAATAGACACACAGACGAATTGGCAATAAATGGAGTATTTCGAGTGGAGAATCAATATAGAATGCCACAGGCAGACAAGCAATCCTTGTAGTGGTGCCCACGCTAGTTTCACTCGTTATTGAATGGTGCAGACTCGCACTGCAATGCCTCGAGATGCCTTGAATATGAGTGCGATGACACTCGTGTGTCTACACGATTAACCTGTGGCAGTGACACTAGTGCTATGCATTGTCATCACTTGCCATATTTTAA
The DNA here is from genome assembly GCA_023373905.1 of Rhizoglyphus robini. Classification (NCBI taxonomy): domain Eukaryota; kingdom Metazoa; phylum Arthropoda; class Arachnida; order Sarcoptiformes; family Acaridae; genus Rhizoglyphus; species Rhizoglyphus robini. The sequence continues at coordinate 589,174 of JAKIJQ010000001.1, read as the reverse complement.
ATATAGAGTCAATAGAATAATTACGAGGAAACATGATGTTGCTTGCAAATGTCCAGTGCAAGTCCACATATGGTTGTGCCATTGCTACATTTTGAAAAGGGTCGAATGTGAATACTAAATTAGAATTTAGCAGATATATTTAGTATGCAGCAGTGCACTTCAATTTTTTGTTGCCGACATGACGGACAATGTTGTTGCCCGAGAAGCTATTGCTCAAGCAAACGTTCAACGTGAGGCAATGCAAGCCCAACTGGAATCGATTCGACTTCAATATGGCCAGCGCCTGTGTGCCATTTTGGCACAAATCCTAGGCGTGGTGTTTGGCATAATCTGTGTGCTCAATCTAAAGTATCACTTCTTTACATCACAAGTTCTAATGATGGCCATTGTGGTAACATTGATTTGCTGCTTTTGTGTCACTATCCTGGCCATGTGTATCAAGGTAAGTTTGAGGTGGTTCATTCATTCATTCACTTAATATGTGTTCTATTACAGTTTGATTTGACTGAACCATTTGGATATCCACAGCTGCAATCTTTCCTGGCAACTGTTGCACTGTTGACTGCACTGGAAATAATCTCCTGGTCACTCATTGCCGATCGACAGGTCAAAATGTTGGCCTTTGGAGGAATTATGCTTATATTTCTATTGCTGGTAAGAATTTGAATTGCAACAAAACAATCAGTCTCATTTGTCTCTTTCAGACTCTAGCCTCTACCATTCAGTACGTATTAGGTGGTCCTCGGCAGGCACTAGCTCCAATGTATTGCACTCGAGCCGCATCACTACTCGCCGCCATTGTGGTCACCATTTTGCTCTACACCTTAATGCTGAGTGACATCATTTCTCAAATATATTCAAACGAGGACTGACTCACACATTCCAACAGTGCATTTACATATCAAAATCTCACCGTTTCGCTTTTCTCTATTAAACTAAAGTCGGTTGGCACGATGGTTGTTCGCAATTTGTTTTCACTGTTTGGAAATCACATCAACAGCATCGCTGTGCTAATGAACCGATTTGTGACATGACTTTTGGTGCAATAAATATTTGCATTATTCCCTTAATTTATATCTGTTTTGATGATGTTTTGAGCTCGCAAGCAATGAATGAACTAACAGTCACAGAAATGTCAAAAGTTATTTGTACGGTTGCGAGAGCAGTGCATTGCTACAGTGACATGACATTTCAATTCAAGTGAAAAAGTTGCCCTGGCTAGATTGAGTGCACTGTGTTGAACGCAATTCGAATGCATACATTTCAGTTTAGTCAGTCAATGAAGAAGCAATTGCTTTAATGATGTCAATTGACATTAAGATTCGAGTGTTTCTCTACACTAAATTGATAAACGTCATTTGTGCCAATTATTAAATTTATTCGAGACAGTAATCATGTACTAATCATGCTCGTATAATTATGTATTACAATAAAGTTGTAAAATATTCGTACAGTGAGGCACTTGTCGAGAACAGCACGAGTTTCGTTGGGTTCTGTCACCGGTAGAGTAATATGGTTGGGCCAATTGAGCATCTGAACTCAACTCGTCAATACAGACAAGTGCTAATGTTGAACTGTTAAGACATTCAATTAACTAAACACTGTGCAGATGTGAGATAAAGAGAAGTTAAGCGCGTGACACAATGACGCCAATTTAAGAATTGATTGAGTGCACAAATGGCCAGGACCTTATGATTACGGTGCGGCATGTCCACTCAGTGCCATTCATGTAGCTTCACACTCTGTCAATGGAGCGAAACTAATGGTGACCGGTTCGACAACTCAACAAGCCGACCCACAGCCCACTTCCAGCAGAGCACCGCAACCCTTTTGTTGTTGCGTCCGTTGGTGACTGCAACTTGTGTTGCCATTCCTACCAATCTCAGTCTCGCCTACTTGTCCAACTTACTGTGTGCCGACTGTGAGCAATGAACGAACAGCGATAGATTGATTCGCAATTGCAAACTTTTAAAGGTAGTTGTTTTGATCGACCGCACTGGCCACAGTTTAATTGAACGGTAATGAAGCAGTGTATTGCAATTTGCAACTCAATCCACTACAAGGGTTATACCGTGGTGCACTCAGACAGTGCCAATCGTCATTATTTTGAGTTCACACGTTATAATTCAGAATAGTTGATTTAGTAAATTTCAACTATTTATACCTGTTTCAAAAAATTGACCTGATTTGCAGAGTAGTGTAATCTTTGCCATCCTAATGGCAAGTTTCAACGTTGTGTTCGAGTATGTTTGCTTGTTATTTTGTCATTGCTCAAGTCTCACTGCCTTTTCTGTCATGTTACTACTGAATTAATTAGAAACAAATAAAAAACAGCTTAGACTCTAGCTTTAGCTTGTTAAGTAAATAAATCATTTACTTTAGCGAATCAAGTGGGGCCACAAAAAGGAGTGCGCAGCTGCGTAATAAACTTGTTTCGTTATAGCGTTACTGCGCTCACTTGTTTGTGCAGTGTAATGACAGAAATAGTCTCCGCCTCTTTCTTTGTGTTTCTGTGCAGAAGTGCCATTTCTAGTGAAGCACCAATCAAGGCAAATGCGTCACGGCTCATTTCTACTAATGGACTCTGAGTCCTACAGTCGCCTTACTGCTTTGTCCAATTTCGCCTTTTTCACAAACTTTTTGACTACCGAATCGTTTCATTTGACCACCTTTAGATACCGCTTACGACATCTACATTGCTTTTTTCGACAACATCATTTATCGAGATGGCTCGCACTAAGAAAAATGTCAAATCTCGTATATCTCGACGTTCAGCATCGGATAACGAGAACGCTGCTCCGGATGACGATGGCAATCAGTCGGACACTACCAATGTGTCCACCAATTCGGCTGCAGGACCTTCATCTCGAGCAAATGCCCAACCGGCACATCCACCAATTGCTCGTATTTTGGCCCGGAAGACTGCTCGTAATACTGCCAGCAAGATATCGTCGCCTAAGAAAAAGTCCAAAATAGTGGAACGCTTTAAGGCCAAAAAGAATGGCCGATATCGTCCGGGTGTGGTGGCTCTCCGCGAGATTCGTCGCTATCAACAGTCCACTCATTTGTTGATTCCACGACTGCCCTTCCAACGGGTGGTCCGTGAGATTGCCATCAAATTCAAGGAGGATGTCAAATTTCAGTCTGCGGCACTGGAAGCGCTGCATTCCGCTGGGGAGGCTTTCCTTATTGGCCTATTCGAGGACGCTAATCTTTGCTGTATTCACGCTCGTCGGGTCACCATAATGCCACGCGATATTCAACTGGCTCAGCGTATTCGTGGCGATGGCTTCAAGTGAGACGCTTTATCCTCAAGACGAAACAGAGAATCATCATTCTATCTTACTTTTATTGAATTTTAATTTACCTACAAGAATGTCATCATTCGATTTTAACTCATTACTTTATTATCAACACTCAATACTCGAATATGTGTGCAACATGAACATTAACACGACCATTATTGTGGCATTATTATTATTACACCTTTAATATATTTCATTTACGGAATTCCATTGTCAGCACATAACACATTACATTACAGTAATAATGGCATTATCAATAGTTTTACATAATATATTTTAGATAATATAATGTTTATAATATGATGTTTAATAAACATTCAATAAGTAGCAACTTGCTGAAGCAATCATAATTTCGGGTGACGCCAAAATGTCAAGATTTATTGATTTATTATTAAATTGAAACAATTCTCATAAGATTTAAATAGACTGAATATATAGACATTGTTTAGAACATCCATTTGGGATGATCGGTGTGTTTTACAATCTCGATATGATCAATGATTTGACCATTCTATAAAATTAAAATGTGAAAACATTATAACAAATGGCGAAATATTGCTATTTGGCATTACCTTTTCGTCTGAAGTTTGTTCCAACAGAATGTGCTGTTTGTCCTTGAAGGTCAGTCGAGTGTAGCCATAATCGTGATGATGGCTGGCGATCCATTTGTGGGTGTCCACTGTTGGATTGAAAAACGAGTGCAGTTCCTTGTTGCCCTAAATTAACAAAAATAAACATTTTTATAATAATGTTAATATTAAAATTCACTATTATCCATACTGCACTGCCGGTAACCACAATCAAGGGTCCCTTTGGATTGTCATACGGATTTGTGGTGCTTGGTCCACTCATGACAGTAAAGTTGTACAGTGGCAACAGTCGTCCATACAAATGTTCGTGTCCGTAAAATTGTAGATCTACTCCGTATTTGAAGAACAAACTTTCGAGTCCGTACTGAAGTGCCGATTGTTTGTTGTCGTGCATGTGAATGCCTGTGCGAATTTCTTCTCGCTCGAGTGTGGCCAAATTGCATGAATCAATTCGTAGACAGTATAGTGGCCTGTGTCCCATCACAATGATCCATGGTCGTTCAGTTCGACTAGCGTTTGCTCGCTTGAGATCCTCTTCTAAAAAGTGAAACTGTCGTTCAATCTGTTCCCAGCCATATTTGGTGTAGTAGTAAAATTCGGTCGAGAACATGAGAATGTGTGCCGGGCCAATGTCCATACTGTGGAAGTGATTGTTGACTCGACTGGTCAAGGGAGCATTGTGGTTTGGCTGATGTCGATCACCGATCATCGTGAAACGGGCATCGTAGTGACTAAAGTTGTTGTGATTCTCGTGATTGCCCGGACAGCTCATGTATGGCACTCGTGCAGACACCTTCTCGATTGATCGCATAAAATTGTTGCCAAGTTCACCATTGTCCTGAAAAGTCGTCCAGATCATTAAAATTATTTACATTTGCATTTGCTAAATTATTATATCATACATTGTGCAAATCATAGCCAAAATCACCAACATGATAGACAACATCATACATGCTTTTGTCTACATCTTTCACCAAAAACGGCAACGACTCCTCATTCTGATAACCAAGATCTCCATAGATGGCCAATCGAGGATTCCAGTTGGCTCCACTTGGAAGTGTCTTGAAGTGATATGTCATTGACCAGCTGCTTCCTTTGCTGCCAACTCGATAATCTACAAATTGTCATTTACAATGTCAATCATAATAAATTTTTCAATTTTTCAAAATGGTCTATCCACATATGACATTACGCATTGACTCGCCTAAATAATTTAGGCTAACAAGGTTAGTTGCAAGTTATACTAATTAGTAACTGTTAACAAGTAATTACTAATTAAGGTAAGTAAATTACATCTAAAAATTAACAAATTCAACTTACAATAAAGTGTTTCTGATTTCAGGTGTGTCATCAATGCTCTGAAGGTATAGAAATCTGCCTCATCAGTGAAATGAGTTACTTCAGCTTTCACCTGCAAATTGAGTTCATTTTCCTTCAAGCCATACTCGACATGTGCCACATCGGGAACGGCCAGAATGGTGGCCCAAGTGATGACCATCTCAGTTTCATTTGCTAAATACAATTGTAAATCAATTTCAAATCAAAAGGTAAAGTGTTTGTAAGTTTATGTTATTGATGATATACTCACTTCCCAACGACAGATGCAACTGCTCGGGATGGTTAGTCTTGGTTGCACCATTTGCCAAATGAGACAAACTCGTCAGCACTAGCACGAATGTTAAACATTGAAGTTTCATTTTACCTAAATTGACATTTCTCTGAAATCGTGCATTTATATATAGAGAATAATGTCAGTACAACAAGTGCAAGTGATTATTATCAATCAATCAATCAGTGTACTAATTTATTTAACGATAAGAGCACTTTAAAATTGTGATCACATCCTTAAAGTCTTCGTCCAATTTAGGCACAATCAAATATGATCTATAGATTACTTAACTACAATTTAGAGCAAATGTCCGTAGATCATCTTTTAGATAGAAACAACAAAGTCATAAGTTTCAATTTATTTTTCCACAGTGATCTGAAGTGAACGTAAAGTGTCCACAGACAAAATGAGTTAACATCTGTCATATTGTACATTAGATATTTATTGATAAGATGTTCATTGTACTAATTGGTACGTCAATCATTGCCCAATTATATGATCAATTTGTATCATCATTACCATCGATGAATAGCTAATTTCGTGTTTCCAAATATAGCTACAAATATCACTGATAATACTCCAAGCACATGTTGATTGACATATTTAGTTTGCTTAACTTTAAATATAGATTTTTTTAAGGTTAATGTCAATTTCTATTTCAAACATTTTTGATCAAATTTGGTATGGCTAATTCATTATTTAGTTTGTACGTTTATGGTTCAATCTTATGTGCAGCTTAGCTTTTGTGCAGTTATTGCTAAATTAATGTTTTGCGTTTTGTGTTTTGATGAGGTGCTTAAAGATGTTGTACATTGAATACATCCAATATATACTGCATTGTACAATGTACAAATACATTGTGTACGCGACGCGTTTGAGAGCAAATGAGTATATGAGCAAATAATAACGTCACACGTACGTTCAACAATTATACGTTAACGTCTATTGCAGAGTCTGCAATGCAGACTGCAATTTGCATTCCATTGCTTTAGCATTATAATTGCTCAATGTACATATTGAGCACATACCAAGAGATGCTTACTGACTCAATGACTTGTCAGTAATACTGAACAGTTAGTTACTGTGTTTGTGCGTTGAGTTTTGCTAAAAGAAACTACTTTGAAAATATTTTGAAATATTTACAAACAAGTCTTATTGAGCATCTACATTTTACAGGTTGTTGAAGTACATAAAAGTATGAAGCACATCAACTCACTGCCCGATCTCTGTCTTCGTCACATTTTCTCTCGCCTCTCACTGTCAGATATATTCTTTTGATCGGTCACGTTTGTCGCCGCTGGGAAACATTGCAAAAAAGCGTCGCTTGCAATCGATTTTCAATGACACTTTTATATGGTAAATATATATTTAGTATTAGTTGAAATGATTGTATTTTATTTTTACATTATTTATTACATTTTTAGGAGACGATGCCGAAAACCTGATAAAAATTTCCAAAATGAGTATTCTTCATATGGAGAAAGTATACCCAAGTGCTCGTGAGACTCCATTCTATGGCGACATTGTAGAGAAATGTGATTCCAAATGGTCTCAACTGGAGTACGATTGGTTGGACAGCCATTCGGCCATTGAACTAGTGGAAACCTTTCCAAACATTTCAACACTGCAAATTTCAGTCAACGAACTACCAATTTGGATATCAACAGGAGAGCGCTCAATGCGTGCTTGTGTCAATTTCATCGACCAATTGATAATTCTGCTCAAGGCTTGGTCGTCCAAGTTGTGTACACTCAATTTGTTTATTAATTTTAAATCGAAAAATGTGCCTCAATTTTTGCAAGAACATTTTCGCCTATTTCACCCACTAAATCAAATGAACTCACTTCGGCATTTATCGATTTCGTTATATACAATTTTCTATTACAGAGACAACGACCAAATCTCATTTCACTTGCCAGTAATATTGCAACTCGAACAATTCTACTTTGAATGTCACGAATGGATGGAATCGATTGTTCCTTCATTGAAGCGATTTGGGGAGAATAATCCAAATCTAGAACAAGTTGGCCTAGGAAACATTTACACAACAGGCCAGGATATCTTTCAACTGATCGGCAATCAACAGTTGGCCAAACAAATTACTCGATTGCCTGCTTTATATTTTTCTTCTTTCGACTTTGAAGGAATGCAACATTTTTGTGATCGTTTTTCTTCATTACAAGCACTCACCATCGACACGGAATCTCTTCGATTAATCTCCCAGATGGCCAACTGTATGCGATCGCTCGAACAATTAATCCAATTGAGTATTATATTTTCGAGTAGAGAACTTGAAGAAGGTGAAGATGTCATTCAGGAACAAATAATACAACACAATTCAGTACCTCAATTGAAATCAGTCAAATTGTTGACATTATTCCCAACTGTGCAAACACACGCCGATCTATATTCTCTCGACTGGCCGGCACTGTTTCCCAATGTAGAAATTGTACATTATCTAAATCAATTTAGTATTTGCTCTATTTGTCATAACAACGAAGCCAACGAACCACACGATAACAACGATGGGCAATGGAAATTGAAATGTTTAAAATTGGCCTTGAAACCGTGGAAGTTGTGTCCAAAGTTGAAAATGATTTATGCCGAATTGGACCAATTCGAGGAAAATCAATGCTTGAAATTGACGCGCTTTGATGATTTGTGATTTACAATTGAATATTGACAAATGAAACACTTAATGACATGTTGTTTATTTTATTAAAATTATTTAATTACAATTGTAGACAATGTAAAGAGAGTTACGATGCTATTATAACTGTCACAGTCCAGGAAAGCTCAAATGTGCACTCATTAGTGGCATGCATATGAGCCATTCTCTCGTGGCAGTAGCATTTCACTGGACAATGTGAACAATTGCTTTAAATTGAAGCCTTCAATTGTGAGTTACCAATTGTATTATATAAGAGCCTTTCGGCAATCAACGATTTTGCGATTTGCGAAAACGTAGAGTTGCCGTTTTGGTATTTCACGGAAAAATTTCATGAGCGGCCACAACATTAGTGGACTGGCACAGTATAATTTAGCCTTGCCCGGGAAAAGACACGCATGTGCACATTTGCCACTTGCAGTCAAGGCCTTGAGCTCACGTCTTGGCGTTCACTTTGACTCACTGCTTTGCAGACATCTGATCGCGATCTGCTCACTGTGTTGACATTTAATATTTTGTTTTCTTTTAGTCCAAAGTTTGGACTCCAAACCAATCGACTTCACGACCACCACTCAGTGATACTGTCTTGTTTGTATTAATTAAAAATGGCCTCTTCAAATTCTCCTCTGGTTAAAAAGTAAGTCGTTTAGTGTTTAATTAGTTGACTATAATTCTTATATTGTTTTTGTAGATTTTTATCTGAAACCACCAAGATTGAATCGATGGTGGAAGCAGCTGCCAAAATGCTCGACTCCACTATGAACAACGAGAAAATGATTCGAGCTTACTGTGAAGGTGTCCGTGCAATGGCTTCTGGCCTTTCATCTCATCCTTCTGTGCCGTTTTATTTGTTTGCTAAAATGCACAAAAAGTCGATCAATACTCGAGCCAATGCAATTCTGATCGAGAATGCCTTGCAGGACATTGTTCAGCTGATGAAGCAGCACTCGTCCAAGCCGAGCAAACGACAGTTGAAGTTTGTGACCGATGAATTGGAGCGTCACATAAAAACGCCAGGTTATGAGTTTAGTTTTGCTCGACTCCGTCAGGCCTGGGAAGTGATGGGATTCGACAAGATTGCCCAGTTTGCCGATTTGGTCGCCATGGACTATGGACTGTTTCACCAGTTTTGTCAACAGTTTCCTGAAATCAAGGACGAACTGGTGGAAACTTGTGCCTTCTTCGAAACTCTGTTTGGTGGAGCCAGTCGTGCCATATTTGTGATGCCTAATGGTGAGATTAGACGATACTAAATGCACATATACGTGCTCTGCAATCTTTAATGTTTGACTTATAAAATAAATTTTGATTTTACCTTGAAGTAATTTTAGTTATAACGAACGAGTTTAAAAAACAACAACCAAACTTACCAAGTCAGTTTTGCAATTATTATTTTCCAAACTTAAAGTCAAGCTGATCGAAGTCAACTGGTTGTGCAGTGGCGGAGCAGGAGCAGGCCCTGGCCCAGTGAGCCATGAATTGTCTCAGACACAGTGTATACACAGGGTATACCTGATCGCGATCAGCCCTTCAGTGAAAGCATATAATTTGCACTCATTAAGCGAAATCAAACATACAAATATATTAAATAATAAACGATATTATTATAAAATATACAATAAAACTATATTTGTCTAGGGTTTCTGAAAGTGTCGTGTCCACTTTGAGTTGAAAGGACAGTGTGGTGTTTATTGTGTAGATGTAATATACAAATAAGCATTGTTCGAGTAGTCTATTTCATTGGCGAAGCAACAGGCTGCAAAGATGACGACTAGTTGAATTAGAATGATAAAAACAGTGGCATAGATGACATTTGCAGAAAGTGTTTGAGTGACAGAAGTATCTTTGCTGCTTGAGGGGTATTCTCTACAAGATTGTAATCTTGATGTCTATTCCAGCCACAGCATTGCATCACGGTTTGAATTTTCTGCAAGCTGTAAAACAACTTCGCCTATCTCATTTCTTAAAACGGACCATTCTGTAATTAACTATCGAGTTGAATTGGTTGCTCAATTGCTCCTAGTACTTATTGAGATAGTACATGTCACCACCAACATAACCACTTAGATAGCACTGTAGAATTTGAACAATGTCGACGATTCACAACGAGCTAGCACCCAAAAAGCCGATTACTGCAATTAACACCAAAGTGCAATTGACGATAAACAATACAAGGTTGTGGAAATTTGGTGTCGGTCTGCGAGTTCGGTCCTCGTTAAATCTGAACAATCCAGACAACCGACAACTTTACAGATGTAAATTATCGTTGTTTCGTATTTTAATATTTTTAAAAAATCTTTATGCCTGGATAATAAACCAAGCTACTAATCGAACATTGTTGCATAGTTGCTAAACAGGGAAATTTGACTTTGCATCTCGAAGGGTCGAATAAGTTAATCAATGTTCGCTAGTTCCGAACAAAATGGGCTATTTAATGACCCGTGCCATTTGGGTCTATGCCACTGTGAGTCTATTTTTCTTGTTCTATGAAAGACAAAGGTCACGACTCAGCCAAGAGTACTGTCGAGGAAAGTCCCCAAAAGTTGGCAATGACCGAACAAAGTCAACTTGACGGCAAGACTGGACGAAATCAGAGCAAGTGGTCACCGCGTGAACGTGAAGACTTCGAATTGGCCATCAGCTGTGCAATTGGTAGTGAATCCGATCCAGTGCGTGCCAAGCACTACTGTGGCCTGTACGGTTTCCCGGAACAAGTGGACTACCTTAACGCGATTATACAGCTGCTGTACCACAATGACATCTTTCGCCTCTATGTGGATGCAAATTTGTCCCAAGAAGTGATGCACTCATCAATCTCTCAACTGTTCAACCGAATGGAGATGATGGCTTTGACCTCGGCAGACAATGTCCACTCCACTTTACTAAAGCTAAAGCCACAGTTCCACAAGAATTCCAAATACGAAGCTCAACAATTGTTCGTGGCACTGGTTGAGCTTATGCAGCAAGAGGCGAATCAACTAAAAGTGCAAAGTGTCACTCCTCTCGAGAACAAGTCGGCAGACCAAGCCTGGGACTATTACAGTGAGTGTGTCAACAATAGTCGTCTGGTTAATTTGATGATGAGTCAAGTTGTGACCACTCAGAGGTGCCTCACCTGTCGTCATCAAAGTCTCTCGTGGAGTGTTTCTTGTCTGGTGCAAGTGAACATCCCTGAAAAGGCCAACATCTACCGCTCTTCACTGAAGGCTTGTCTCGACGACATGTTTGCAGAACAGGTTAGACTCACATTTCTATTTACATCAAGTAATCTTCAATTTTAATTTCTCCTAGACTTTGAAAGCAGACTGTGTCAAGTGTCAAAAGGCTCAACAATCGAGCAAACGATCGTTCATCAATCGATTTCCTCCATTGCTCGTCTTTCACCTTCCACGAGTGTCTTCTGTTGTCGGTGTGGACCGACCCCTCATTATTAACGAGTGTATCAAACTCGAAGGTCGCCAGTACCACTTGACCAGTGCAGTGTTGATGAAGAAACCCCTTTATGCTACAAATTACTGGACTCTTGTGAGAGATTCTGCCCACAAATGGAATTCACTTTTGGATGACCATGTGAACGAAATTTCACCTTGTGATGCGAAACAACAGTTGGACTCTTTTGGATACTTGCTGATGTACTCTCATGTGCCTAAGACCGCTAAGTCTGAAAGTGAAAATGCAAAGGACACTAAAGTGGATACCTTGAAGCAACCATTTGAGTATGACGAACTTTATAATGAAGACTTCAATGACGCCATAGACTACGATGACGATGGCCATTGGATTACTGCTGACTACACACAGGACACTAACAAGATCGGCACGTACCAACAATGTGCGGGCAAACCGTTTGGCTATTGTGGCCTTGAAAACCACAATCTTACCTGTTATGCCAACTCGTGCCTCCAGCTGTTATTCACTTTGGAAAAAGTGCGCCACAGCATTATCGAGCATTCTAAATGCGGCCATTTCCACCAGGAACTGAGCACACTGTTTGGCGATATGCAGATTGAGGCCAACAAGCCGATCACCTTTTACAGTGCTTGTATCAGTCCTGTCAACTTTATGGAAAAGTTTCGCTCTGCCAAACCTCAATTTCGAGTCAATCAAATGGCGGACGCCCAAGAGTTTCTAGCCATTCTGCTCGAGACGATCCACCAAGAAGCTAACATAGCCAAAAAATCGAGCCTCACCGAAAAGCAAGTGGAGCCAAAAAGCGCCAACGAAGCGTGGAACTATCACTTGCAACATGTGGATCACAGCTATCTGTCCGACATGTTCATGGGCCAGATCGAGTGCTCTCTGTTTTGTTGCGTGTGCAATCACACAAGCTTGTCGTGGAGTTTCATTTGGCAATTACAAGTTCAGATACCGAACACTCAAGAAAAAGCCCAACAAAAGGCGTTCACTCTACTGGACTGCATCAACGACTACACCGACACTGAGGTAAATAGGCACTCGTGGTTGACGCTTTCACACTTGACTAACTATCTTCATCATTGCCAACAGATTTTGAACAACGACAGTGCTCCATTCTGTAGTGAGTGCCAGTCACGTCAACCAGCCACCAAGGGCACCTCAATTCGCCGGGCGCCACTCTATCTCATGGTGCACCTTAAACGCTTTACACCCGATGGAAGCAAAATTTGCGTTCCTGTGGTCATTGATGAGCGATTGAACTTGGCAGGCCAAGAGTATTTGCTTCTCAGTGTGGTGCTGCACGCAGGCAACGAAAGCACTCACGGACACAACTTTGCCATGCATCGAGAGGGCGACAACCAATGGATCGTGCTTGACGACAAATCTGTCAACAAAGGCCTTGCCAACTCATACGCCAAGGACAAGTTGCAGGACAATGCTTATGTGTGCACTTATCAGGCAATTGCACCAAAATGAAACAAGCGACAAAGCGACCAAACAATGAGCTGTTCGCCTTACATTCGCACAATTAGCCTGACATAATTAAACTAATTTCAACTACTTGTGTCAATCATTTCTCAAATGGCAAATGTGCACTCGAATTCAATTGCTTTTTGTCCATTAGGAGGAGAGTTTGGTAAAGTGGCAATCGGGTCAATGGACAAGTCTAATCGAACTCAGCAGCTAATTGGCCTATGTGCCACTGTGGAAAATTAGCCAAATCATTTAGCAAGTTTCATTTAGTAGAGTCACATAGTTTGGAAATATGATCAACTGCAGAAATGTGAGTAAATGCGACAAAGTAATTAATAATTACACCGTGTCATCGGTGATAGATGCAAATGCCAGCTAACACTGCTCCGGCCAGTGGCCGAGTAAAGTAGAAAATCACTGCCGCACTAATTATTATGACACTGTTAACTCAGATGGAGTGCAATCATCACCACAGAATGACCGTTGCAATGTAAAATAAAACATTTATCAACGAGCAAACCAGGCTTTTTAACGTTAGCGTCAATTGACCAAACTCGAACAACATTCAAATAGATTGAAATGTGTTGCCCGGAAGTGAATTCAGTTGCACATCGATGGATCGGTTGGTTGGTCTGTTAGCCTCGGTTCGAGCGGCAAAGAGTTTGCATCGGCATTAGATTGGCCCGTCTGGCTGAGTTGAGTGACTAAAGGTGGCCTGTTTTGAGCAAGTGACTAGAGCTCATTGGATGGCTCGAGCCACTAACGATCAGTGGCTTCATTGCCTTGCCGAGTCTAGTGGCGAAATCTAATTTCGCTTTAATTCTATCTTTACCAGAGTGAATCAGGTCTATTAAGACCGAGAAAAAACGATATAAGTGAATTTGTCAGTTTGACAGTTGTACTACTGCAGTTACTGCAAAACTGAACGTTGTCCTGTCCGATTTTTTACAATTGTTTATTGTTTATTAAGTAATTGAAATTCACTGGATACGAATCGTGTCTTAGCACGTTAGCATGACTTGACCCTATCGCTTGGCCCACCTATTGGACCACATGCATATTTCTCAATATTTCCACTATTTCGGTTGCACATTGCAATGCACAATAGTGCTGAGCTATGTGCTCCTCGAGACAGTGTGGAAACTCGATCGGACCTAATGGAGATTGCCTTTTGGTATTATGCCCTGGTCGGTGCTCTACTGTCACTCTCGATTTGGCCATCAGTGGTATGTGCCAAATTGACATTCAAACAATGCACCTCGAGGATTCTTGACGGTCTGCCACTGTCTATGATCCATTTGCTTGTCTTGGATACAACCAGGCAGAATTTAACGCCAGTCAGCAAAAGATGCATTGGTGACACTGGCACCAACTGTGACCACCAACTCGGCATTAATGCACGTTGAGTAAATCAATGGCGACAATCGACAATCGTGTTTGGTTGGTTGTGTGCCATTCAGTGGCCAAGTACAGACCAAGTTGAGAGCACCCAAAGGATCGTGTTTGTGCTGAGCCAGTGTACCAATATGGCCTGGTACAACTCGATTCCACTGACACTCGTAATGGTGATATTATGCCACTGATGGTGCACTCTAATTAGAACTTTAATTATAATTGTACTCCTTTGCAGTCATTCTTGTCTGAATACCTCCCACATCTCCCTCTCGTGAAACTTACCACACTAAATTATCACCGAAACAATTACCAACACCAACAACAACAATGTGCTCTTGATAGTAAAACATATTGTAATGTACAAAACGCACTAATGCAGTCACTAGAGTCTAGTCTAGAGACACTCGATAGTGGAAAACAATCGGTCAACAGAAAAGTTGACTCAGTAAAGACATTAAATTGATGTCAAAATGATTTAATAACATTTATAGCAACATTAGCATAACAGCATTAATAGCACGTTTCCCGGTCAATGAAACCACCGGGATGTTTTCTAATTTCGTATCGGCGCCACTCGTCGAGAATGAACAAGTTGAGTCCGAAGGGAAGTCCAAAGGTCCACCAGACCCACTTGAGTGGGAATAGCTTGAGCACCTCGGCCATGCCTGGACAGTAGCACAGAAAGATGGCCATCGATGTCTCCACAATGAGAGCAAAGTTGAGCACCTCATTGGTCATGCCTTGTTGGAGGATTGAGTTGCGACGAGTTTTGCAGATGACCAGGTCAAAGTACTGCGTGACCACAATGGCGATGAGGAAGGCAGTTTGGCAGGTGTGCTCCAGACGTTTACGTGCCGCATAGTTCCACTCCTGGCCATAGTGATCGAGCAAGTCGTCACAGCCCACCGACTGCCAGTAGTGACGAATTCCTTTGAGCTGAGACCAGAAGAAGCCGTGCTCGGCCATGATGACAAAGTAGGACATGAAACCGGCTGCCATTGAGGTCACTCCCACATAGCCGTATGCCATCTTGACCATCTTGAAGCTGACCAATCGATCGCGTGTGCATCGAGGCTTGCGCATCATAATGTCACTCTCGGCTTGTTCATAGGCCAACGATATGGCCGGAATGATGTCCGTGCCCAGGTCGACACACAGAATGGTGATTGTGCCCATGCCCAGTGGAATGCCAAACAGAATGTACATCAGGAAAGGACCCATCTCGGGAAAGTTTGAGGTGAGCGTGTACGCGATCGACTTCTTAAGATTGTCGAAAATGATGCGACCTTCCTCAACGCCGATCACGATCGAGGCAAAGTTGTCGTCCAGCAGGATCATGTCCGCCGCCTGTTTCGACACATCCGAGCCTGAGATGCCCATTGCGATGCCAATGTCAGCCTTTTTGAGTGCAGGTGAGTCGTTTACTCCATCACCAGTCACTGCGACAATTTCGCCTTTCCGTTGAAATGCCTCCACAATTAAAAGTTTCTGTTGAGGCGAAGTGCGGGCAAAAACGATTTCATCGAAATTGCAAATCACTCGATCGAGTCCTCCTTCTGGCAGTTCGTTTAGTTCAGCTCCAGTTACCACGATGGCTTTGCAGTCGCTTTGAGATGTGCCATCGCTCTCAGTGCTAGGCTCGCTTGAGTGGAATACTTTGCTGTCTCGCGAAATGATGTTCACAGTTTTGGCGATTGCTTTGGCCGTAATGGGATGATCTCCGGTGACCATGATCACCTTGATGCCCGCAGATCGACATTTGTTCACCGCACATGCCACACCAGGTCGAGGTGGGTCGATCATCGAGATTAAGCCAACAAAATGTAAACCTTTGTCCGGAAAATTGAGTTTCTCCGTTTCAAACGTGTAATCCAACGGGAAATGGTCTTTTGGCAGTGGGAGCCAAGCCATACCAAGTACACGTTCGCCCTTGCCACCGAGAAAAGTGTAAGCATGATTGAAGTCTTTTTGAAAAGCATCATCAAGAGGCCTTGGTCCTTCATTGGTCACAAACCATACACATCGAGACAAGATTCGTTCAGGTGCTCCTTTGATGCACACAATAAAGTTACAGTCGTGCCAATTGACTCGGTGAATGGTCAAATGGAACTTGTTGGTTGAATTGAAAGGAAGCTCGGCCATCTTGGGGTGAGCAGTGCGAATGTTGGCAACACTCGTATCGCTAACGAGTGTGGCTTCCATGAATTTCAGTATTGCTGACTCAGAGGCGTCGCCAATTGTGAGACGTTTCTCGATTGGAATGTTTTGCTGGTTCGGTTTGAATTCAGCCTTGCTGCACAGACAACAAACAAGTGCCGTAATCTCGAATGCATTTTGCGGGGCATCGTTTCTTGACAAGGAAATGTGCGAATGTTCGATATCGCCTGCGTTGAGCGTGTTCTGGGAGACCCACAGATGGGACACGGTCATTCGGTTTTGTGTCAAGGTGCCGGTCTTGTCACTGCAAATGACCGAGGTTGATCCTAGTGTCTCGACAGCAGGAAGATTCTTTACGAGACAATTCTTGCTGGCCATTCGTTTGGCGGTGAGTGTGAGACAGACGGTCACGGTTGCTAGCAGACCTTCAGGCACATTGGCCACTATGATGCTGATAAAGAACATGATCGAATCGATGGGAGCAGTGCCCATCATTAGTGACACAACCAGAAAGACCGTTCCGAGCGCTATGGAGACCACCGTGAGCAAGTGGATAAAGTGCGATATCTCTTTGGCCAGAGGAGTGTCGTCTTGTTCGAGGGTGGAGGTGAGCACCGCAATTCGGCCCATCGCTGTTTGGTCTCCAATGGCAATCACCAAGCCTTTCGCCCAACCTTCCACACAGTTGGTGGAGAAGAAGGCCATGTTGCGTGACTCGAAGAATATTTTGTTCGACTCGGACGGCACTCGACTTTGTGGGTCTGACTCACCAGTCAGCGAGGAGTTGTCCACCTTGCAGCTCGACACTATTGAACAGACACAACATTAGTACGAGCTGATTGACAAAGGACACACTTACCACTGGTGACACGAACATCGGCAGGCACTATTTCGCCGACTTTGAACTCGACCACATCACCCACCACTAGTTGTTCTGCGTCAACTTCACACTTTTGCCCATTCCGAATGGCGGTGGCATGCTGTGGGACCAGTTTGTTAAAGGATTCCATGATGGCACCCGACTTGGCTTCCTGCATGTACGAGAATATGCCCGAACAGATGACCACCATAATGAGGACTATGCCGAGGTACAGCTGGGGAGGCGATTGATGAATGGGTGAGCTTACTCAAAAGAGTCAATTAAACTTACATTGTCGACGTCACTTCGGTTGGACAAGTACATGGCGATGCACAGCACTGCACCAATCCACAACATTGTGGAGAAACCTTCAAAGATATGCGAACAAAACTTGACCCACTTGGGCACTGTCAGTGGAGGGGCCAGTCGGTTGAGACCAAACTTCTCTTGACGTCTGGTAACCTCTTGGGGGTCAAGGCCAGTGTCGAGATTTGTCTTGTGCCGTTCGCAGAGTTGCTCGAGTGAGATGAGATGATCGTCTGTCTTGACGCATTGCTTCAGTTGCTCCAAATGAGAATCACTTTTAGTTGGCTTGTTGAATCGTTTCCAAAGTTTCTCAAACATTGTCAGTGGAAGGCTTGAAAGTTTATGTTGGCGATCAAAGTAGTACTGAACCGAACTTGAAGTAATGCATTTTTTTGGTTTATGTACTCGAGTGAGAGAAAGTGAAAGTTCTACCAAACTTATCAGACTTGTTACATTCAAATGTTCGACACTAACCAAATACTTCGATTTTAGTGAGCAGAAGTTGAAACACTGCCAATGCATTGTCATTCGTTTACTCTATAACTCTAATAAAGACTTGTCAAATTCGACTGAAAGTTCAATTTATTGATATAAATATTCTAAAGAAGACGAGGCTTTTTGTGCCTTCTTATTTGTGCCCTCTTATTTGTGATCTCTAATTAGTGACCTCCTCCATTTCGACTCAATCGTTTTCGTCACAATAGAGTTGCTGTTTGATGGCCAAACCAAAAGCTAAAGCGAAAGGTAAAGTTAAAGTTAAAGCTAAAGCTAAAGCTCAATCTAAAGCCAAACCCCGAAGTAAATCGTTTCCCTTGGAGAAAGGCCCTACTCCGTCCAAAATGGAACCAACCGACATCACTCGACTATACAAACTGCCGGATGGAAAGCTCAAGACAATAGACGATGTCATCAACAGTCGTGGTTACAAGCTAGAAGAGAAACTGGACGAGGGCGGATTTGGAGTGATTTTCTTTGCCCGTGACATCAAGAAGAACCTTAGAGTCGCTTGCAAGATGATGGAACTTGGGGTGGACATGAAGGACTCGCGCGTGGAAGACATGAAAAACGAACTCTTTATCATGGAAAAGGTGAAGCATCTCTATTTGGTGAAGCTATTTACCCACTTTATGACACAAACATCCGAAGGCAATCGATTGTACATCTTCATGGAGTTGGCCGATGGAGGAAACTTTGCCAAGTTTTGCCAGAAGAAAGGCACAATGACCGAAGCCGAGTGCAAACTATACTTCGCTCAGATCGTCTGCGGCGTAAACCACATGCACTCACTCGGAATTGCACACCGAGACATCAAATTGCAAAATGTGCTTCTGCTCAAGAACGACAAATCGATCAGTGGCGACTTTATTCTGCTTATGTCCGACTTTGGTCTTAGTCGAATTCTGCACCACGACAAGGGTGGAGACGTCGCCCTTAACCGAACCGTCTGTGGTACTCCTTTGTTTATGGCGCCCGAAATACTGCTCAGAAAGCCGTACAATGCTTTTGGTGTGGACATTTGGGCACTGGGAGTGACAATCTTCATCATGATGACTCTGGAACTACCGTTCGATTTCCGTGACCAGAACAAGGCAGTTACGGACATGGTCTCACGCAACTGGTGTTGGCCCAGCTCCAAGATGAAGAGCTCTCCTTCGGCTGACTTGAAATTATTCACTTCTGGCATGATGGAGCCTGAGGGTGGAAAACGACTCACCATGCCACAACTATGTGACCACAAGTGGATGAGCAATGAGTTCAAGAAGGTGCAGGCAATGGCCAACAAAAAATGAACTACTGAGACATGAGTAAATAAACGAATAAACTCAATAATTCATTTGAATTGTTTCACTTAGTGTGCCTTTTGTGAGTTCTTCCACATGATTCTAACAAAGCACATGTGTTTGAAGAATTGCTAATGAATGTATGTAAAATAAACTAGTAAATCATATTTACCACAAGAAACATGACTGAAGTTTGTTTTTAGTTGAAGTTACACTAACTAAGACTTGATCAAAACATTGTGTGCATAATTATTTAGACAAGCAGAGAAGTTAAGATAAGGCACACAAGCAACTCAACTAGAAAGTGTACTAGTTTGTTCGAACGTGTTTTGCTGATCGGCAATGGCATGCCACCGAAACGGGCATTGTGCTACAATGAGTCACTGAAGGAAATTGGCATTTGTAATGAATTCCTACATTCGAATTGCAAGCAGAAAAGTCTATTTGATTTGCTTGGTCTGACTAACACAGACTTGGTGATCGATCACTGATCACACTTAACCACCGGAAAAATGGCAAAGTGCATGTGACATACAGCATGTATCAATGAATTTGGGGCTCTGAAAAGATATACAACTATATCGAGATATGAGTGACTTGTTCAGATCACACAATTCGACCTGTTCGACGTTTATTAATAGTGTTTATATTATTTATCGTATTTACTGTGTGCGTTTGTATCTGTTCAGTAGCCACCACTTGACTTGTTCCAGTGGTGGAGATTGCAAGACTTGGTTGCAAAAGTTTCGCTTTGTCATGTTTGCTCAGATGTCGATGCACAAATGTTTTTGAACGACTTGACCAACTTGATACCGGGCTAATCGGATGGTATTGACTGCACCAAACATTGGTCAGTGTTGACAGAAGTTGTCGCTGAACAGTTGCGAATTGCGGCACAATTGAATGGCAAGTGGCCATAAATGCAGCTGCATTACTAGTAAGAAAGACAAAGCTTTAAAGATTGTGCGATTAGCAGACATTTTATTACTGCATTTGGTTGTCATTGGCTCATTGTGCAGAGTGGTCATTGGTATGGCTTGTCTTGCTAATCAATGCACACAGTCACTGTTCAGTGTTTGGTGGTGGTGGTGATGGGTCAGCATCTTTCACCACCTCATGAGGATCTGCCTTTTGGTCGACAATCTTGGCCGAGTTGCGCTTTTGTCTCAGTTCAGTGTTCTTGTCTTTCAGCTTGCGCACCACATCGGACAATGACTTCTCCTCCACTTGGTCACCTTTGGCACCTTTACCTTTCTTCTTCGATTTGCTTCGAGTTGGCTTCGGCTGGTCAGACGCTTTCTCGGAAGTGACCGGTCTAGGCTCCTTTTTTGAATCCTCCGGCTGGGCAGGAGATTTGGCCTTTCTGTCCTTTTTCGTGGACTTGGACTTGGAACTTTTCTTATCTTCGCCACTGTTCGACTTGAGATTCTCTTTCGTGTTTTTCTTTTTCGACTTTGAAGACACTTTCTCAAGTGTGGGAGACTTTGCCTTTTTGGAAGACTCAGAGGTCTCTTCTTGGTTCGTGTCGGCACTTGCATCCTTTCCATTGTCGTTTTTCGACTTTGACTCTTCACTGGGACTGGTGGTCTTTTCCTTTTGGGTCTTGCTAGTTGACTTTGACATTTCTCGAGTGTCTTTATTTGAGCTGCTCGAAGATGGTCGCTTCTTGTCAATTTTCTTTTTCTCCTTGTGCCGTTCACTTTTGCTCTTCGAATGCGACCGTGACTTGCTCTTAGACCTTTTGTCTCTTTTGCCCTTTTTCTTCTTATGGCCAACCACAAACTCCTCAGTCGACTTGTACTTGACACGATTTCCTTTGTTCTTGTTCTTCTTGGGAGTGTCTTCCACCATCGTTTGAATGCCCCGACGGAGTCGACCAAGACAGTCACCCATCAGTGTTAGGCTTGTGTGATGGCAAACTTCTCGGTGAAGATGGTTCGAACACTTGAAGCGAATGAGAGACAAAGACGATCTGGACACTACAAACGACTAGTTATCAAGTAGAATGCAACTTGTCTCAAAACTGAGTGACAAATGACTGCTTCGAATGAGCCCAATGTGATTACTCTACTTATAACGTGTCAGAGTATTGTTTGTTGGGAATTCGTTTGTTTTACTCATGAGTCACGAGTTGTGATCAAACGAAATCTCAAATTCACCAAACAAAATACACTTCACTTCAACCATGAACCATCGCGACAACCAAAAGATCATTCATTGTTAGTTATTTGTTTGCTTTTTATTTCTCAATTGATTTTTTAAGCATTATAATTACTTTACAATCGCTTTATTATTCGAGTTTGAATATTTTTGCAAGAGCGCTGTTGTCTGTCACTCTCACAAGCCCATGTGCTTGATTAATGTCGACATAATTAAGTGTATCACACTGTTTACTGTGCAGCAGCTACCGCTGCTACACTACCCAACATGTAACTGCAACTGCAACAGTGTTGGCCCAACACTGAATATATTGATTCATTTGGCCATCAAAATTTTCTTTTCACCAATTGAATTCGAATTAATTTTGATCGTTCAAGTTAGTCCAACCAGCTACACTCAACACAGGCCCGTGCAGTGAATATTGTGCACGCTTTCCATTTGATTGGCTTAGTGGCTGACAAGCGGCTAATACCTTCGAATGGTCGAATGTGATTCAACCGTCCAATCAGTGCAAAGTTAGTGCGCAAACAGTACGAACATTTACAAAGCAATGAAAAGTTAAGTGAATTCACTTTAGTCAAAGTGGAGTAGACCAGAAAAGCAGCTCCTTTGTGCAAGCTCAAGCGCAGTGCACTTTTGAAAAAGTATGACAACATGAACACAAATGGTGTTTAATGGATTAATGGGATAATTGCAAATTTGAGTGCAATTGTGCATAGGCTTTGTGCACACGTGCTCATTGTGATGCCAAAAGATGGCCTAGTTTGGTGGCAGTCGTGCCTTGAGTTGCTCCATGTCCTTGGCGAGTAACTCGTCCGACTTGGAGAAACGTGGCACTGTCAGAGCTTTGTCGATGACCTCACAGGCCTCGGCAAACTTCTTGCACTCGACCAGGAGATAGGCCAGGGTGATGTAACTGTCGAGCAGGTTTGGGCTGAGTTCGAGTGACTTGCGAAGCTTGGACTCAGAGGTGGCAAAGTCAAACACTGGCACTGGCAAATTGTGCTCATTCAAGTGCTGCTCGATGGCGGCTTTCTCTTCGGGGTTTAGCAAGATCAAAGCCAGGTGAAGGCGACCTTCCATGAACAAGACCAAATGATGCTGAGCATTTAGCTTGACGCAAACAGACAAGTGCTTGAGGAAGGCAGTAAATGACCTAAAAATGAGATCAAATGTTACAATAGTGGCAGGTTAGCGTAAAAAGAAGAATATACTTGACGTCAACTGACTTGAGTTTCAGCTGCAAGTCACTCTCCAAGAGAGCCAGTTTGCCAAGAGCCGAGGTCAACCACAAATTCGCTTGGAAGTGACTTTCGTCCTGGTTGAGTGCCTTCTCCGCATAGCCAACCACTTCTTGGGTCTTTTCTTTGATCGCCTTCTGGTCAAGTACATTCAAACTGACCAAGTAAGTGACTTTGGCCAGGCGCCAGAGAATGTCCACAGTCTCCACCGATGACTCCTTGTTGGCTTTGAGCATCTCCTGGTAGAGCTTCTCGTAATTGGCATTGGTCAAGGCCAACTCGTCATCCCAGGCTTGCAAATTGATTGGAGACGCACTTTGGGCCATTTGCAGATTAATGTCAAAGGAAGTTAGAAGGCAATAAAAGATCAGTGGAAAGTCAAACACAACAGCACAACTAAATGGGGCATAGCTCCGAGTTAACTCCTTTATATGGCCACCGAGGGCATGCAAATTGTTCCACTCGAGCAAAATAATGATTGAATCACTACAATTTTATGTTTCGAAAGAAAATCTGATTCGAACAGTCCAGTTGACTCGATGTTTTCAATTTGGGCAAGTTGCAAATTAAGAACAGCATAATCATTCTAAAGCATCTATTAGTTGCCAATTGGCACATTTGGTGTTCTGTGCAGTGCCACTCGACACTAGTGATCCTCAATATGTCGACCAAACAATAACTTATTGTCAATAAGTCACTTAAGAGAAACGTTTTAATTAATCAAAAAGTGAAACACGATGTCTCGTTGTTGATTGACTCAGTGACTTTGTTCACTCAATTGACCACTGATCATTGACAAATTATAATGCAATCTGCACATAAAACATGAGACGACCATGTCAATGCACACTCTACATTGTACGACATGACTAGTGACGGTGTTTAGACAACCAAGCACTTGTTGCATTGCTCTTTGAGCATTTGCCCAAATAGCCAACAATGCACTGATGTGGTATGTGAGTGAGTTACCACTATAACCATTATTGTCCCATGCAATCTCTGTCCAACCAAAGTCATGTTTGTCAATCAATTATTTGTTGTCAATAGTTTGTCCATTGGTCATTGCACTAGTGCTGCTCACGCCTGCTCAAGTCCTACAAGTCACAGCAAAGTAAAATTTCCTTTTCATGATTTGCTTCGTTTATTGACTTTTCACTTATCTTCTCTCTTGTTCTACCCAACTGCAGTGGAGTATTAGTCGAATGCAGTCACCGAGGCACTGAACGTGTCCCTTCTTAGCTGGACCTGTGTTGTTTTCGGTATTGATAATCGATCTGAGATGTCGTTGCATCAAGGCACTGTGTGAGAATATGACAAATCGGACCAAAGTCATCTGTATAACTCTGAGTGTTTGAATGAATACCAATGAGTGCCAACTGTCAACACTACCAAGACTCGTCCTTTGCCTCAAAGTGCAACAACACTCCGGACTTGACGACCAATGACAAGAATTCTTCGAAGGAGACGCGCGAATCGGCTACAGTAGTTCTAGCTCAACTCTCAAAATTGTGATCGTGTTAGTGGTGATTCTGTTGGCACTGATTGTCGCTGCTGTTTGGTGGTTATACAGTCGGACACGGTCAAACGAAAAGAAGGGCAGTTCAGATAAAGCCGGACATAGCCGAGCAAGTTCGGGCAAAGTGGTTTCGGGCAAGCAAAGCGGACCAACTGGCTCGAGCAAACAGCCGTCGAGTGCAAAGGCTCAAAATGTCAATGCACATACCACTTGATCAAGAGGTGGCTCAGCCAAATCGTTCGAAATTACTAACTGCTAGAAAAGGCGATGGAAAGAGTCGAAGCTCAAAGAGAGGCAAGGCATCTTCATCCCAAAAAGGAGGTTCGTTCAACAGTAGAGAAGTGAGCACTCGGATTATCAAGGAAACCAACTAACCGAACAAAGCCACATCCAATCAATGCACGAAACAAATGTTGTGCAATGATTTTTAGTCAATTACGACAGAAATAAATTAACTTTGGAAGCTAATTTTCAATAATTTATTTTGTCTTGTCGCGCAAAAAATACATATCACTTTGCACGAGACACTTTGTACGAGTGAATGGCCAATGTGAGCATTGATGCATTCGCCAAAATCAATGAATGAGCTCATAAGATCATTAATATAATAATAATAATTAGAATTAGATAAATAAAGATTGCACTCAACATTGGTCTCAGTCGTGCAAATTGGAATGTCACATATGATGAAGGTATATTGTTGTACGTAAATGCCACCACCACCATACACTTGGCTCATATAAATTGCACACGTCAATAAAGCATTCTCAATTAGCATTCACTAAATTAGCATGCACCAAATCAAAGTATTCCGATTGAAGTAAAATGGACAATTCGTTTGACAAATAGATTGCATTTTAATAGACAGATTGCGTTGCGTTGCAAAGTAGATTGTTAGTTGGAGCGAATTGAGAGCAAACTGTGTTTAATGTCCGCTTATGCTTTGTTTGTCTTTGCTTCTTGCTTGGTGGCAGGCGGCTTTTGTTCTTTGGTGGTCTTTCCTGCTTTCTTTTCAGCGACACCCACTGCATCGTCTTTTGGCGAAGAGCCACAGCAACACAGCCACGAGGAGCAAGCACCATCCGAACCAGAACAACATGAAGAGAGGCGACAGCAGAAGCAGCAGATGCCACATATGCTCGTGGTGCCAAGTAGACTTGTCAACACCCAGAACCACCACAATGTGTAGAAAGGATTACCAAGAGGAACGCCCAACCCATTGACACCAACGAGGGAATTACTGCTGTAGGAATGGTTGAGTAATCGATTCGGCTTGTTGCTGGTGAACAATTGACCGGACATGGACCCCGCGCCGGAGACAGCAAACACATTCCACTGGAAGAGCATCAGCAAGAGCACCATCGAGAGACAGCATGCATCGATCTTTCTGGTAGAAGAACATTTACTTGAACACAAATCAAAGAGAGAAAGCTTTAAGCAACGCATCATGGAGTGGTCGTACTTGTTGAGCTGAAAGAAAATGCAAAGTACACAAGTAAATGAAAAGCTCAATTGGACTTTATTGAAGAATAAAGACCACTGCACCGAACTTAGATTAAAAATATTTTAATTATATACGACCATTCGAAATCTGTGAAAGCATAATACAGTAACAAAGTTTTCTTATTGGACCAACTAAATATCTGCCATCAATCAAGCAATGCCAAATTTACATTAACAGTCATTTTCATGTTTGTGCGTACAGTTCGATGTTATTATGTTTATGTCTTATTATTATAATACCGATTTAAATATAATTAGAGACTATCACTGTTAGGAGTTGCTTTATTTAAGTATTGAAGTATTTGCTCAAGTAAGTTGGGTACAATTCAACGGCAACCGTAGCTATTCGGTGGATAGTTTTCTTTTAGCAATACTTGATGACAATAGCCAGATGAGCAGTTAATTTAGGGCTTGATTAATTAATTAATTAATAATTATTAATTACCTGTTAGTGATGGCCATTGCGAGTGGCCAATGGGAGTATGCATTATAGTTCGATGTATTTATGTGACATTGCACTAGTATAATTTCTAGCAAACATGATTGATTCGATTCGATCTACCAGAGCACTACAAAAGTCGTTGTTTCCTTCACACAATTTGTTATTGGTTCAAGTGTCTGCCTTTACTCTCTTACCAATGGTGCAAGTCAAGATCAAAAAGCCTAATGCGGTCTTGTTCGACGTGTCCGGCACTGCGGCCCGTGAGTCCTTTGTGGAGAAGGTTCTATTTCCGTACTTCAAGGTGGCCATCAAGGCGTACTTCGATAACAACTGGACCACTCAACAGTGCAAAGACGATGTGCGGGCACTTCAAGCGACTTCGAATGCTCAAGAAGGGGCGCCCAAAATCGATTTGAGTGCAGCGAAACCAATGCAAATTCAGACACTTCAAAAGTACATCTTCTGGGCGTTGGAGAGTGGCGCTGACCAAACCAGAGCCTTCTCGCTGTTCCGCTTTCATGTTTGGTTCGATGGTTACGATCGGGGCAAGTTGACCACTCCTGTGTACTCAGACGTGGCGGTGACCATGCAACGTTGGCGCTGTGACCTCAACGTCAAGCTCTATGTGCTCAGCAATGGATGGTCGGAGGCAACCAAGAAGTTCATGTCCAAGACCAGCCACGGCGATCTGAATCTGCTGATTGAGAATCACTACGACACCACTCTGGGCTCGCTCACCGAACCAGGCACCTACCAGAAAGTGATCGAAGCCATCAAAGAGACGGCCACCGATGTTGTCTATCTCACCAAAAGTCCTGAGCAGGGTAAAGCGGCTCGTGATGCTGGCCTCAACGTCATTCTGGTGCTCACTCACCGACAGTCGGTCGACCAGGCCCTGTCCCTGTGCAAAGACATTCCCATTGCGCGGACTTTCACTGAAATTGAATTCATCTAGCATTTGACTACAGATAGATGCTCTATTGTCAATGTCTGGTGCTTTACTAAAAGATGTAATGCTCAAAAATTAATTAAATTTATCATTAAGCAGATATCTCTTTGTTTTGATATACTTCAGCCATGGCGAATTAGTGTTGAGATGCAGGCTATTATTAATGGAAAGATATGACCAAATAGAACACTAAACAAAAGCAACAACTTGTCCAATGGACGTGCACTCGTGAACCCGATCGACAGACCAAACGATCGTAACAATAAAATTATTCGAATCGTATAACACTTTATTTGCGATCTTTGCGGAAGGGACAATCAAAGTGCAGACAGAATGAATAACATCTGACCATTATGGTTTGTCGACTTTTTATAGTAAGAAAATATACATTCAGTAATATACGTGCTTACACGAAATGTTCTCAATTGTGGTATTGCAAAATCTATCGCATAGGTCAACCAACTCGAATGTCGTTGTGATAACATTCGAATTGACCAACATAATTTGGCATCCCTTTACCAAATGCATATCACTTGTGACACGCAACTATAATTATCGCTGTAACTGTTCGACATCAGAAAGACTGAAAATGGAACTGGGCGAGCCGCTGTTCGAAACTGACAGAAGCAACGCCACTTAGCAGCCATATAAACGACTTCAATGCAAGTCTTTTGACACTTTGTTTGCTTGCTCTGCCCTATCTCTGCAACAATGTCCCGAAAGTCGTCTTCGAGTGTGACCTCATCTACAGACAAGTCTTCTATGGTTGCAAGCGTGCCTCTTGGGCCCAAGCTCTTTGCTCGTCCGTTGATGATCTTCTACCGCTTCCTGGACGTGATCAAGGAGAAGCACAACCTCGTGGTGGAGATGATGAACTATGTTTCAGCCAACCTTGCTACCTTTCTCGATCAGCACTCGGCCAGCGCTGACTTAATCCGACTGATTAACACCATGCGAGACGAATCCCGCAAAGAAGGCGAAACCGATGAGCTGGTGCCCGTCATATTCGAAGGCCCACAGCAAGCTATTAACGACTCGGTCTTTCTCTACGCCATGTACAAGTGCATGCGACAGCACCAACGACTCGACATTGGCCACAACAACGAATCCATTCGAAATCTGGTTCACTGGGTGGTCTTGGAGGGCGTGCTCAATGGCACCTTTCGCATTGCCATCAATCCTGCCTTTGTGGACACTTTCCGACACTGGCAAGAACGACGTGTGCCCCAACTGGTGTTCTCTTCGGTCACTCACGACCTTGGCTCGTGCCGACTGCTCTCCAACACCCAGCAAGGCGATCTCACTCGCTACTTCCAATTTCTGGACTTGCCCATGGACACTCGTCGCAAGGAAACCTTCACCGAGCTGGCCAAAAATTTGAACATGTCCCCTGCCAACCTTCTGCTGGTGACCTTCAGCGAGACCGAGTCACAGAAGGCCGCACGTGCTGGTTTTAAGGTGGCCAAGATACGACAGCGCCATCAGCCCAAGGCTGCATACACTTCGATCACCTTGGTCAACGATCTATCTGAGATCCGAATGACCTAACACTCGAATTCACTTTCATTTGAATTCGTTGTACTCAAACTCTTTGCCATTAAAGCAATTTTAATCTTTAGTGTTTTTGTTTACTGCATGCAGTAGCTGCTATGACTGTAACGATTCAATGACATTTGATAGCAATTACAAAAAGTACACGTGCAAGTAAATAAAGTACAACGTTATCTAACTAATTTTTCTATTCAATGACCGGCAATTGGCGAAACTAAGCAAACGAACAAGACGAATGAACGTTCGTCCCTCTGTTTAGCGTGACAATGAATTTGGTTGCCTACAAATCGAAATAAAGCTATTGACCGATTTTAAATGTTTGTCTGGAAATAAAAAGTCTTGCAATTGGTATTATCTACAAGCAGCTATAAGCTTTAGTCCACTTGAGTTCACTGTCATGTCCAACCAAGTCTAATTATTCAAACCAATTGGAACAATCGTGCTCATTGCAACAATCGATGAGATTATACTTTAAGAAATGCGACTGATCTTGTGTGGACTTATTGTGCTAAGTTTAGTGAGATTTGAGTGATAAATTTTTTGTTGAATCAAGCCTTTGATCTAAGTGCTCTGAGCTTTTAATCAACTGCACTCACACCCACTCTATCTTACCCTCGGCCTAAAATGAGTATTCCGTGCAAGACTGGTCTCGAAAGCGTTCAAGGTGCTACAACTCGCTGGTTTCCGGTTTCGTGGCAACAGTCGCTAACTCCGAAGGCCTTTACCGGTTTCGCGGTGCCAGTAAGCGATTCTCAAGATTACGCTGACCCTAGTCCTCAGTACCCACCATCATTCTACCAAGGTCCACTGGAGCAAGTCATGGGTGACCAGCCTGAAAAGGAAAATCTTGGTCCCCTGCAAAACATCAATGCTTTCAAAATGAGTCCGTTTGCTGCCGAGTTCAACTCAATTCCTCTTCAAGATCCCTTCCTGGATCACCAAGCGTACTTTAAGTCATACGAAGAGAAGACTAACAAGTGGAATTTTGATGCTGAAGAATTTATCCCTCGTGCTGTCCATGAGCAGCAAGATGGCAAGTTTTGTCTGAATCTAAATGCTTCTGAGTTTAAGCCACGTGACACCTCAGACAATCAAGGCCGGCGAGACCAGCAAGTATCAACTGATCATCCGATTGCCACCATCACTGAGGCAAGTAAAGTTGACAAAATTTGTGCGTTAAATCCAAACGCTATTGACTTCAAACCGAAATGCCCTCATGCGATGTCTGTGCCATCGATGATCCAAGAAAATCCAGAAGCCAAGGATGAGGCACCTGCTCCAGTCGAGGTTTGCCAGCAAGTTGTACACAAACACGAAGAAGATGAGGAAAGTGTGGCTCCTTCCCACGAGGTTGTCGAAGCGAAAAAACGTCTCATCAAGCTGGTTCGGATGCATCAGCAAAAGTGTCCTCAGTCGATCGAAGCGTTCTGTAGTGATATTCGCAACTCCACCTGCAGTAACCACGCCTTCATGGAAGAGTATACATCCGTATACGGAAGCCTGATCCATCTGTTTGGACAAGAGGTGGATAACAAGATGGACAGAAGTGATCGACGAAAGCATTTTGGTGTGCTTCAGCCTAAACCGGACAAGCTTTCGATCGGGAACACTGCGAATAGAGCAGAACTCGATAACGGCACAATCAAAGTTCGTGAGCTGACCAAGCAAGGTGAGGTGGTTCATGTGGAACCGATTTTGGCGTTCGTGTCGAGTACTGGTCAAAACAGTCACTGTGTCAACTGCTTCAAGCAAGTTGCCTCTGTGGTGCAATGCTGTCGTGCCACTTTTTGCTCAGAAGTTTGCTCTACCGAAGCCATCCAAAATGGCCGCCACAATTCAGTCTCAGGTGGACTCTTTCCCGAACTCAGCAAGAACGCCAATTTGGTGTACCAGTTGGTGGCAGTGGCGGGTCTAGACCAAACTCGAGCCATCATCAGGTCCAACTCAGCTGAAGCAGTGACGAGCTCTGTGGAACCGGTTCTTTTGCTGGAAGCCATCTATCTCAAGGTGGTGCTCGAACGAACCTTAGCTGGTGGCACCGAACAGGACCAATACCACATTCCGATCCTTTATTCGATGTTGGCCGCACTCAAGTGCAACCCTCTGTGTTGTGATTCACTGGAAGAGTGGCAAGCCCGAGTCCAGTCAGGACCAGTCAAGTCGTTGCAATCAACCCAGGTCCGTTGTGGTTATGCCCTCACCGAATTCTCCTCTGCTCCCGGAGCACTGGCCTTCTCATGTGCGCCCAACACATTCCGCCGACTGAACCATGCTGAGGGCGTGATCGAGTATGTGGCACGTCGAGGACTGCATCCAGGAGAGCAAATTACCCTGACCTGGGGCCTCAACGAGAAGCGATTTCCTGTTGGCGAGAAGCGACGCAAAACGGAAATCAAGAATCGCTTCAATGTAATCTGCCAGTGCGTCAAATGTGATCCAGACTGGCGTAAAGATTGAGACTAATGAGCTTGCATTATGTTAGAAAACACCTCTACTAAATAATGCTACATTAATTCAATGATTAAATCTTGAAACACAAAATTAAGTTGTTGTTGTTGTGAGTATGCTTTGGCACGCGACGGTTCACATCAATTGAATCGAGTTCATTTAGTTCATCAACATACAACAACAACTCGTCATGTTCTGCAATTAGCCAGAGCAACTTGAGTTCACAAGCGCACATCATCTCGACTTGAGCATCGCGTAGAGTGCTATGCCAAAGGACCACACCAGTTTTCAGTCGTACTCGTTGCCAGACTGAATTTCAGATGCAACTGTCTAGAGAGTGTAATTGTGTCATTGCAATTTGACAGGCCACGTCTCAAAGTTCTCAAAGTCAATTGAACTTTCGTTCTGTTAAATTGTAATCCCTTGCTTCGAACTCGTCATCGACAGTCAACAAAGCTTTGATTTGCACTGATCAGTGATCACTCACCACCAACTGACTGACTGTGATTGTGACTCGCTATCTCTATCGTTACTTCGGCTGCTTTTCTCAACTAATGGGACACGCCAAGGGAAAGAAGAAAGGTGGTCACAAGTCCCACTCCCACAAAAAGAAGAAAGGTTCCAAAGGCTCTAAAGGTAGAGGTGGAAGCAAGCACAAGTTCGTACTCAAGGGCAAACAGCCACCGACGACCAACAAGGATGGCATTGTGGGACCTTCACGACTGCTTCCCGACCAAATGACCACCATCTACTCGATTCCGAATGAGCATTTCAAGACCGCAAAAGATGTGTGCGACTTCAATGGCTACGAAGTGTTGAACCAGATCGGCAAAGGTGGCTTCGCGGTCGTCTTCAAGGCCAAGAACAAGAAGGGCGACATGTGCGCTTGCAAGACCGTCCAGATCAAAAACCAAGAAGCGATCCTCGAGATGAAGAACGAACTCTTCATCATGGAAATGGTAGACAATCCATTCGCAGTGCGTCTCCATCTGCACTTTCTGGTCAACCAAACCCTATACATCTTCATGCAACTGGCAGATGCAGGCTGCTTTGGCAATTTGCTCGAAAAGGATGGCGCCCTCAACGAAACTGACTCAAAGTTTTACTTTGCACAAATGGTCTGTGGAGTGGAGCACATGCACGACAAGAACATTTCCCATCGTGACATTAAGCCGGCAAACTTCCTTATGGCCAAGCACCCGAGTGGCAAAGTGATTGTGCTCATCTCCGACTACGGGTTGAGTCGAGTGGTGCACAAGGATGACAACGGTGGCCCCATGATGTACACCACCCAGTGTGGCACTCCAGCGTACATGGCACCAGAAATTATCACCGGCAAGGAGTACAACTGCTACCTGGTGGATGTCTGGTCTTTGGGCGTCACTCTGTACGCAATGCTCAACCTGCGAACTCCTTTCAACGCCAACCAGAAAGATTATGGCGCTGCACAGATGAAAGCTGGTCAGTGGGAATGGACCAAAGCTATGAAGGCACCACCTTCCGATGGACTCAAAGACATCACGAGAGGAATGCTCTGTCCGGACACAAGCAAGCGACTCACCATTCAGAAGATGTCCAGTCATCCTTGGCTTTCGTCCGACTACGAAGGTGCCAAGAAGCTCGTCAAAAAGAAATGAACAGACTTGGCACTGCAGTGGCACTACTGTTCGCCTTTGTATAATTAAAACGTTTTTCACTCCCTGCCACTCACTTGCTCCGCGTACAAAATAGTGACAATAAGATCACTAGTGCCGACTGCCGAGCGACATTGTGCGCCTTACACCACAAATGTGCAAACATGTTTGCAGATGAAATTGCACTGATGCACTGTGCACGAATGATCGCTAGGTTTTGTGCTGGGCACTAAGCCCGACTTAATCGAAACTTGATTGACTGAATGACGAGATGCATTTGCAAGATGTCAACAAAGCAGCTAAACTTCAATGGTTCAATGGTGCAATGTGGTTTAAAGACTCACAAACACATTGTTGAATAGTCCAAATTGTTCGAGACTCTCACAACCTACACCGAATGTGTACGTGGAAAAGAAAAACGAACGTGAGTCATGTGACTCGACAATTTTGAAAGCAGTCGAGTCAATCGATCACAAATGCGCTACAGATTTGGAACTTTTAAAACTTGTAAGCGAGTCGGAAAGGTCGTGGTCAGAAGTCTTGTTTAATGCTACAAGAGTGGACATGAATGAGCTTTCACAAACTCGAATTGCTATTTGACTGGTCGTTTGCTTGAGTAGCTCAGTGCACTTTAGTTGTCAGTAAACGATTCGATGCATCACATGCACATGCAAATATGGTCAAAAGCGGCCAGCGTAATTGGAAATGAAGCAATGATGATTTGCAGCCAATTAAATAAGTTGCAATTGCAAAAACAGCAAACACAAATAAAGAGACAACTAAGAGGATCAATATTTATTGATCAGTCAAATGTCGCCTTTGGTCACACTGAACTAAAGTGACTCGCGACTATCCTTCGTTTTCGTCAGTGTCGCCCTCTGACTCTCCTTCTTCAGTCTCTGTTTCGGTCTCTTCGCCTTCTTCCTCCTCTTGGGCTTCCTCAGCAACGGTTTCTTCACCTTCCACCGGCTGAGCTTCGCCTTCTGCTTCTTCGGGAGCAGCATTCTCGGCCATCTGTGACTCGTCTTCTTGCGCCACCTCTTCAGCCCCAACTGTGCCTCCTTCATCGCCTGTGGCATTATCATCCACTCCGCTTGGATCGTCGGTCGCCTGCTGGGTATAGTCTTGGTCCTCTGTTTCGGCTTCCTCTGGTTCAGGTTGAACAGCAGCGGTCTTTTTGGACGAATCCTTCACTTTTGGTGCTGGAGACTTGTCCATTTGTTGGCTGGTGAAATCGATCGCTGACATACCACCAACACGAGAGTCCTCACGCATAGATCTGAGATCCGCGGTGCAGTTGATCTTTGCTAATTTCTCCTCGGACACAGTGAAGTACTTGTCCTTAAGAATGGTCTTGCTCGAGATTCGTCGTTTTGGGTCGATGATGAACAATTTGTGGCATAGATTGCGCACAAAAGTGTTCAGTTCGTGCTTCTTGACAAACTCGCGCCATTGCGATGAGAACTTGGTCTTGCCGTCACGGACGTTGAAGGGGTAACGTTTGGTGCACAAGGACACGAGTATGATGCCGATCGACCAGATGTCCCCTTTGGATGGGTCATACGAGCCAAGGAAGGCCTCCGGTGGCATGTAGTAGTTGTGACGGACTCGGCGCTCCTTGCGTTGCATCAGGATTCGTTTCTTGTGGGAGTCATAGTAGAGGACTGACTTGCTCCAGCCACACAGCTTTGGGTTGGACTCTCGGTCGAGCAGAATGTGCTGCTTGATCCCTCGGTGGGCCACTCCAAGTCGTTGCAGATGGTCCACCCCAGAAGCGATAGCTTTGGTCCATTTTCGGATGTGCACATGGGACTGCTTGTCCTTGGACTTGACCAGGTCATACATGAGGCGGGAAGAGTCGCAGGCGGACATGAATACGAGCATCTTGGCTCCACCAATCACGAACAGCTCGTAGATCTTGATGAAGAGAGAACAGATGGGCTGGCTCTCGAGTTGATCACCACCGCCAGTGTAGCGCATGATGCGAGTGGCAGTTTGCAGCAAGTTGGTGCGCAGTCGAGGCGAGCACTCGGTGAGATTGATCATCTTCACAACCAACTGATCATCAATGGACTTGTTCTGGGCACGAAACACTTGTGAGTATTCGCTCTGGAAGAAGTGCTTGTTGGCTTGAATGACGTAGCCGTTCGAATGAATGGTCTCCTCGGAGGTCACAGCAATGGCACCCTTGGTGGCTTCCACTTTGCAAACTTCGTGGCTGCTTGCTGGTTGGTTCGATGCTGGACAGGTCTCCAACTTTGATTTCTGACTCGATTTGCTTTGTTTCTTGTTTCGATCCTTGGAGCGCTTCTTTGACTTCTTCTCCTTCTTCTTGTGACCGCCTTTAGGCTTGGCCTTTTGGCTTGATCCAACAGAGGAACCGTCCGCAGACTTGGCTTTCTTTGACTTGCGATCTTCAGCCGACTTTTTGCTGTCTTTGCTCTTGCTTCTACCATGGCCATGACTGTCCTTTTGCTTGGACTTTTCTTGTGACTTTGCGGCAGACTTGTCCATTGACTTCTCTTTCTTGTCCATTGACTTCTCTTTCTTGTCCATTGACTTCTCTTTCTTGACCATCGACTTCTCTTTCTTGTCCATTGACTTCTCTTTCTTGTCCGTTGACTTGGATTCTTTACTTTTGGTACCGTCCGAACTCTTTGGTTTGGGCTTGGTAGCGATGGCACTTTGTGTGACGGCACTCTTTGGCTTGCTTTTCTTCTTGTCCTGTGAACCATCGGTCGAGGAAGCATCCACTTTGGAGATAATCGACTTGCCATCGTCCGAAGAACTTGACTTGCTCATCTTGGCACAAGTGAAGTCCTGAGAAGTAGTACCAAAAAAGTCAACTCAAAAACGACCAATTGAAGCAAGCAACACCATGTTTTGTGTCTTCTGTGGCAATTGTTGAGCGTTCCTTTTCTAAATAGAAGTTCGGATGTGATGAATCACTTGTTTATTGTTCTCTGAATGCAAACTCATGATACAATATTGCAAGTCATTGGGCACTTTCACTGATTGTTAAATTAGAGCATTAGACATATTTCTTTCAATGGAAAATTCTGTTCGATAGCGCTGATTTTCGCCGTGATATGTCCAGGCAAAAGTCACCAGTTACAACACCAGCAGTGTGCCAAACTGAAAAAGATTGCCCAGTCAAAATTATCTCCAATTAAACCCGTTTAAGACCGGCATTAGTCAGTCAGGCGACATACACTATTTAAATTAAACAAACAATGAAGTAATCTGTGAGAAGTTATTTTGTGTGACAGAGAGATCTCAGAGAGATCATCGATGGCGGGCAGAATGGTAGAACGAATCTACACAACTTCACAATATTGAAAGTCTTTCGGTCACATGAAAAGGCACGATAGTTCAAAGTCTGCTCAGAGAAATTAGTTCCATCTTTATTATTCGAAACAAATCTATTTCGAAATAGATCGTCATAAAACTCCCTCAACACGTATTGGCGCAGTTGTTGAAACTTTTAAGTGCCTCTTATGTCTAGCTCATGACCAATCCATGATGCCACCATAAGTTTTTTCATCGATCATCACCATCACCAAAGTCACCTGTGAAGCAGTCCTTTTGTGAGAAATGTCCACCAACCGCAAGTCTACCACCAAAGTGACCAAAGTCGACGCGAAAGGCAAATCTGTTCAAAACAATGATCATCAGCGAGCCTCAGTTACCTCGATCACCACCATTGGTTCGATTCAATCAGGCAGAACCAGTCTTGATGAAGGCCGTGGCGAAGACCCGATTGCATTTCTCGATAAGCGCGGATACCAAACTGTTCGACTGCTCGGGGAAGGTGGATTTGCCAAGTAAGTGTCAATAGTGATCGAGTCAATTGAAATGTAATTCCGCTTTTGAACTTTTGTCAGAGTGCACGAAGCGAAAGAGAAGGCTAACCCCAAGAATCGTTATGCCATAAAGATATTCGACCTGAGCAACGAGGCGAACGCATACTGGATCAAGTTGTGCCTCAAGAATGAAATGTACATCTCCACCTACATGAAGCACCCGAACATTATTATGACTGCCGAGGTGCTCAAGACGCACTACCACGGATTCATTGTCATGCAGTTTGCGGCTCGTGGCAACATTCAGAGCGAACTATTCTACCGACTCCGTCGACCGTACACCGAGGAGGAGACAAAGAAACACTTCCAAGAACTAACTGCCGGACTAAAGTATATGCACGAAATGAACGTAGCTCACCGTGACCTCAAATTGGACAACTTCCTGCTTGACGGGAACAACATTGCCATGATTGGCGACTTTGGTTTTGCCGCGCTTGGCCTCCGGCAGAATGCCACCGTGTTGACCAAGTTGATTCGAAAGACTCCATGCGGCACGCCGGGCTACATGGCGCCTGAGTTGTTCATGAAGAAAGGAGCTGCCCACAGTGGCACAGGCTACAACGCTAAGGCGGTGGACATTTACGCCATGGGCATTTCGCTGTTCGAGATGCTCAATCTGACCAAACCCTTTTCAACCACCACAGACGAGGCCACAGTGCAGATCATCCGACAGGACATTCGCTATGTGGTGGAAGTGCCTCAGGTTGTAAGAGAGCTCATTGCTTCGATGGTACAAATCGATCCGGCCAAAAGACCAGACCTGGACGAGGTGATCAAAGGCACATGGCTCAATCCCTCCGTACTCACCAGCATTGTCAACAAATTGTTCAGTTAAATGACCAATTCAAATGACATTCTACAGCACGATCATACACGATTATGACAATAAAATGCCATTCAAATGTGCAATATCCGTTTAGCAGCAATGTTCTATAACTCATTTATTTAAAAATACAGGTCAATTACAAATTGTATCAATGACTCAATAGGAATAATCGTCATAGTCACAAAAGTCTTCAAGATCTTCCACTTCATAGTCATAACTAATTCTTGACTTCCTATAATAAGTATTGTTCTTTTTGTCGTTGAGTCTTTGTTTGGCAGCGAATGACAATTCTCGTGTGAGCACCTGAACGACGTTCTGAGCAGTTATTTTGTGACTGGACAACAGATTGCCAACTGCGGATTTCCACTGGTTGAAGTGGTCAAGATCGAACCCAGATCCAACATTATTGGTCGACTCGAATGCGTCCTCAATTGCAATGTTCGAGTAGCGAAACTGTGCACAGTTGTCGGTCTGAATGGAACGATTCTTCCTGTACATTTGGTCTTTGTTCAACTGCTTTCCTGTGCGAATGCAAAGTCCGTAGGTACGAAAGTCGAAATTGGAATAATATCTAGAATATCAAATAGTTTTAGGAATTATATTATTAAAAGCATTTTTGTTGTACCTGAAAAATTCCACCAACAATTCAGAAGTAGATTTTTGATTGGCACTTTTTCCCACCAGCTGTGGATCATCACAAAATTCAAAGTTGTAATCGGCAATCTTGATTGGTTGTTTTGCCTGTTTATTAGCCAATTGGTGCAATCGCTCTACCGATGGCAACACCACAGGATCGGTGTTTTGCAAGAAGAATACAACCATCAGTGTCATTCCATAACTGCACACACCCAATCGTCCAATTAGACCAATCTTTTTGGCCCAATACTTGAGAAGCATGGTCATTTCGTAGAAACGTTGATCGTACTCGGTGAAGAATTTCAACAGCTTGCTGTTGTAGTATCCATACATTGATCTTATGCTAGAGTGAATGATTTCAATAATTCTTTCTATTTGTCGCAAGCAATGTCACTTACCTCATATCGCACAAATTAAATTTCAATGTGCCCACTCCAGAAAGGTTCAGCTTGGCAACTTGAGACTCAAGTCCAGGAAGACATTCACTAAAGTCCAACTTAATAATTGGACACCGTCTACTTGGCACCAGAAATTTGTCGTCAATTTTTAAGCCCAATTTTTGTTTCAAAATAAACCGAATAACCTGCATTGCCAAAAAAGTAGTCTCATAATCGAGAATATTCTGCTCG
Organism: Rhizoglyphus robini; assembly: GCA_023373905.1. NCBI lineage: Eukaryota > Metazoa > Arthropoda > Arachnida > Sarcoptiformes > Acaridae > Rhizoglyphus > Rhizoglyphus robini. The sequence continues at coordinate 550,216 of JAKIJQ010000001.1, read as the reverse complement.
ATTGACTCAAACTTGAGCACTACATCCAGGTCCGAGTTGAATGTTGCCAAGCCATTAGAAAGCGATCCAAACGAGTGCAATTTAGGACCGAGAGAGCGCAAGTCCGAATCAGTTAAAGCTTCATTCAATGTGACAAGCAATTGGGTCAAATTAGCTCGAGCACTGTCGGAAAGACGAATTGCGGTTAGGAAAGTTTCGATTTGTGATTGACAATTGTGATTATATTTCAGTTGATTGATGACATTACTGCAATATAAAAAGATTGATTACTGCTAAGTGATTTACTCTTTGACAAACCTCAAGTCAACATCCTGAAAAGTAACCAACTTGTGGTCAATTGTACTCGCCACTGGATTATTGTGTTGAATTTTGCTTGACTTCAACTGATCTCGTCGAATTGCCAACAATTTATCCCTCAAATTGAGCAAATCTTTAGGAATAAACTCCAGGTATTTCTCAATCAATGCCAAATAATTGTCCACAGTTTGGTCATTTAAAATAGATTTTGCTTTTCTGATGTAATCAGATAGAAAGTGACTGTACAAACCAAGGTTTTCCTGTTTGTAATCCAACAAATTCAAATAGGTCAGATTGGCAATTTTCAATTGCTTTTGAAGGTGCTCAAAGTAGGTTTTCAGAATTGTGTGGACATGTTTGGTTTTGATTGAGTCAGTGCAGTTCAGAGTGCGACTTGTGCCTTCAACCAGGTCTTGAATGAGTTCGGCTATGATTTCTTGCTTTTGTTTGTCGCTCAAATACGAGTAAGACATTTTGGCAAAAACGAATTTGAGCCTAAATTGAATGACATTTGATTTGGCTTTTATACACAACGATTTGAACGCATTGGTATTTGAATCAGAATTGATTATATTGTGCAATCACCTGGCGCGAGTGACAAGACTAGACAGACACTTGAGAATCGAGTGACACTCACCAAACTATACCGACAACCAGCCAATCTGACACTGCACAAAGGACTTCCACCTTAGCAATACTTTTTGTATATGAGATGAATACTAATGAAAGTCATTATCTAATCATTGCTGGCTACTTCCGAGAAATATCAAACCATTTGCCATTAATTTGCTATCTTATTGACGTGAGAATTTGCATTGTGTGCAATTTGTTGTTGAGTGTTGACGGAAATGCGATAGCAATGTTGTTGGATATTAAAGAGCTTTCGCAAGTGAAACTATAAGATAGATATGGATATTGCTAGGCCATAACATTGCATTGAGGCAAATCCGACGAAATTATTAAAAATTAATTCATAAATGAAGCACATTCATTTTGAGTAAATAATATAACATTAACATTTTAATATAGAATCTCAAGTAATATCATAATGTATGAATGTCCTCACGTGATAGCCTGCATCGTAAGACATCCGTCCATGTTGTTTCCATCGCACCACGTGCTACCATGCATTCAATGTCGAATCGCATGACACCATTATCTTTCTCCTTATCTTCAAAGCATGTAATTATCCCAAACAAACCAATTTAGGCAGTTTTGTTGGAATGGGAAACATAACAAGCGGAACCAAGCGGAGACCAGTGACTCAGTGTGGCATAGGTCGATGCGATTCCACCCACGAATCCACTCAGCACAATGATGCCATACACCGCCAGCATGTAGACCGGAATTGTTCTACAAATTAATGAATATTATTAATAAATCAATCAAAACAAAATAAAAATCACCGTTTGGGCCAATTGGGATCAGACTCATCGCGGCACAATTTAATATAGAAAATAGGAGGCAACACGAATGCCATCAGTGCCACAGTGCTACCGCCAATCAGATCTAAGATCTCTCCAAAACTTGGAAAGGTTTCCCCGATGAAAGTCATCAGAAGGAGTAGACCAGTTCGGAAGACACATCGTTTCCAGTTGAATTCTATGGATTGCACAAATTATTTTGTTGAAATAAAATTATTAATCGCGTTGCTCACCTTTAGGAATTCTCAACACTTCTTCGAGATCAAGATAGACTGGATTGATGATGATCATGATCACAGTGAGACAGTGCACAAAGAAACAGATTAGAATTACGGTGACCAGTCCGTCCGATCTGAGACTGTCAAGAATGCTGTCTTTTACGCCCAGACCAAATGCACCGTATCCAAGGCCGGCAGTTGGGAGGTACAGCAAAATCAAACCTAAATTATACAATACGGTTATTAATAAAAATTAATGAAAGATAGCTTGTTGTGGCAATTCCATAGATTGAGACAAACAAACAAAAACCTACCAATAAAACCAAATACGACAGCCAATGGAAACTTCTCCTTCTGTTTCATGTCATTCTGAAAGTTGGGAAATGCCGAAGCGCCACCGAATGCAAACAGAATGGTCCCAAAAGCTCCAGAAAATGATTCAAAACTTTTCACATGAAAATTGTCACTCGGTCCTTTTTGAACAATCTGAATGATAATGTCAATGATGAGCAGAAACGAGCCAACTATTGTGGACACCATGGCCAGATAGGCGATTGGCCAAAAGTCGGCCGGTGAGCCGAGCCAAAATGGGATAACCAACACTGCGGCCACAATTGGAATCCACTGACAGATGGTGATGCTTGGCCAGAATTTGGTGGTCAGCGCTGAGATGAGTTTACTCGTGAGAATGAGAAACACAGTGGACGCGCCAATTCGGGTGACATTCAAAAGAATGGACACAAGCACACTCATGGCCGGTCCGAAGGCATGACTTCCAATGGTGGCAAATGGCTTCCTCGTGAGACCTTCTCGGTACTTTTCATATCGCTCTTCAAGTATAATCCACGACTTGGCCAAACATAGACCTGAAATGCCTGCACAAGCGGCACAGTACAAAATCATCACCAGGCCAGACCAGCCGGCTTGAGCTGTGGCAGAGGGAAGTGACAGAATTCCGCCTGTTGAAAGCAAACAATTATTGATCAACTAGAAAACGGGAAAACACACAAAGTCGTACCTCCAGCCACTTCACCAATGATGAAAGCTGTTGCAGTGAACAGTGAGAAGCCTCGACCAAGGGTGGCAGGTTCGATGATGGTTGAATCGACATGTTTGTATGACATGACTTGATTTGGCATTCAATATTTGACCAAACAATAATTAAATGTTTCAATTGACTAAGTAGATTGGCTGTGTTCAATTGACATCACACAGTGCCACAAAGCGAGTGTTAAATACTTTGAATGATTTGAGCAATTTGTTGAGTTGGATGCAGGTACAAAGTACCAATTGCCCCTCTATCGCTCTCATTCGATTGGTGTCAATTGCATAGACGACGACAACGGCAATGATGATTAGCATACAATTGAATTGGTAGGATTGATTGGATTAGATGCACGAGTTTGGGTCGATTGGAGGCAATGAGCTAATGAACATGACATCATGGTATTGCACACTGAATTTTGAACCAATCTAAATAAATACACCCCATTCGAAATAATCACAATCACACAAATTAAATATTAACAAACATTTGATTAACACCAAACAAAGAGTTTGTAATCTGAATCGAACGAATCCATCTTTGAAATAACCGGTGTGCTGTAGTTACTAAACAACATGAGACAATTAGACAACAAAACATAACCAAAACCAACCCTCAAAGTGAAAAGACCATTGCATGCCGTAATGTAATACCTGTGTGTGTATGTGCTAATCGATAGCTCGACTTTATTGATTGACTGATTGTGTGATTAATGCAACATTCCAAGCACTCGTCGTCCATTGTCTGTTCAATATCTCGTAATGGCACTGCCTGTTGAAGCCTGTTGGTTGGTTATCAATCGTGCCAAAGGTTTTGCTCGATAATGCAGATGCGTTCAGACAAAGCACAAATGGTACAACTTGAAAAGACCAATAAAACGGGTTCAAGAGAACACTTTATTGCTGTTCGCTCGGTTGATTGACACTTTTAGTACATTACTTTGATAAGGATAATTGTGGTCACTCGAGCGATTATCTTTGTCCTAGAGAAATTTAATTGAGACAAATCATTACAGATGGAGCCAAATGCCTTTATTGCTGTACGTACAACCTTTTAGCGATCACATTGTAAGGTTAAATTAATTTATGAATCAATGTTTGCTGAAATTTTTTTTTTCAAATGAAATGAAATGATAACAATTCTTTTATAAATAATAAAAAAAATTAATAATCAACTAAACAGCAACATTTTGCATATGATTAGTCTGAAACAAATACTCCACTTCGTCCGGATCATCTGGCAAATTAGTCTCCGAATCGGAGGCACTTTGTGCCACTCGCGCTATTGTGGTTGTGAGCATTTGTGCTTTGGATTGATCATTTCTTTGCAATTGCTCGTAGTGTTTAGTTTGTTCAATGAATGCATTCATGAATATTCGATCAATCACGTGGCCCAGTTTGATTCTACTTCTGTTGAGTTCGCTTTCAACTGTAGATTCACTACTGGCTGAATGATTATTATTATTATTATTATCGATTTTAGCCTTTTTCATGATATGTTCAATTGGAATTGAGTTGATTAGATCAGCTGGGTGTTGGGCAGTTTGAGCTGTCGGTTGGAAGGGACTGTTTGGATTGACGAAAGCATTTATATTAATATTAGTATTGTTATTGTCATTCGTTTCGGTTTGACTGCTCGGACTTTGTTTGTCGTTTGCATGCAAGTTGGCAAACTTGCGCTTCAACTGAGCACGTAAATAGTTGTTGAATTCAATTTTGGTAAAGTTAGGTCCTAGTTTGGCGCTAAGAGACTCATTTTGCACTATTTTAGGTTCGCTTGGAATTGTTATATTATTATTTTTGTACAGAGTATAGAATGGATTGTTCTCAGGGCTCAAAACTGGGGGTTGTGGTGTCGAGGTTGGCGTAAAGTGTTTGTTCAGAAACATTGAGTGCGTTTGAGGCGTGAGGCGAATTGGAATTGGTTTGATTGGAAGTTTGGGAGCTAGTGGTGGATTGCTGGCAAGTGACAACGGAATTGTGGCAGTTATTGCAGGAATTGGTGTCGTCTTCTGGTAGTGATAATATTCATTCTGTCGGTTGTAATTGTTTACACTGAATGACCGGCCTAATAGTGGCGATAGGTGATGCAGGGTGGAAGTGCTTTTCAATTGAGTGTTCGGATCGGTGAGAAGATCGGTCAGGATTAGTGGTCGGTTCGGGTTTGCATTGGTGGGTCGGGGTGCTGGTGCTACTGTTGGTGCTACTGGCTCAACGAAAGAGTTGTTTGTTTCAATTGGTTCTCTTCGTTTTACTAAAGTTATGACCGAAGTTGGAATTGAAGTTGGCATTGGATGTGGCGAGTGCACGTGGCTGCTAAAATGTGGCGATGCAGCTGGATAGACTTGATTTGCCATCATGGCGATTTGAGTTGAAAGTACACGATTATTTGATTGACACAGACAAAAAGCATTTTGATCAAGACAAGTCACTTATATATGGCACTGGTTGGCCATGAGAAGGAGCAGGACACGAAATCACAATGCAATCATCGTGACCAAAGCACAAATGTTTACAAGTGTTACATGTTTGAGTGGAGCGTTCATGTGTACAATTGCACCAAACATGTACGAACGTACGGACGTAACGTATTTTTAGATTGAGAGATAGTACACTGAAGAGTAGATCAAACCAGCTCGATTGTGCACCGACAAATGAGACACACAAATGATGTGACTTTGCTGTGCAGCAGCTGCTGCTGCTTGCTGCTTTATAGGAGGAGACATTCCGAGCTGTGCCAATAAATAACTGCAGTGGAACACCAAACAGGAGATATCGTACATTCTCAAATAAACACCGCACAACTTTGCTTTCGCTTTTGTCTGATCATTCTGGAACAATCAAGGGTGTACAGTGAGGCATCTCACAGACGAATAAGATGATTTTAATGTTCGATTTGAGTTGAAACTGGTTGTTGCTCTCTGGACGGAACCATTCCAAGACGACTGCATCCCAAGGCTCAATTGCAGTGTGCGGTCTTTATTGAGAATTGCCGGTACTCTAGCAAATACTCGATGATAGTATGGTGTTCGCCCGAATGCGTGTGTGTGAGTGAGTGTAATGTTTGCTGATAAACTTTGCACACCAATTGTCCGTTCGAGTAAGCGAAATAAGTACGCAAATAGTGATTAGCCAACCAAATGTTTGATAATGCTCCGCTTTATCATCCCTCAAAGGTCGTCCTGCGTACAGCTCGTATTTTCTCGCAGGCTCACTCAATGTCTTTTATGACATATGCATTAATGGCGACACGTAATTGAGTACTACACTCTGCTTTGCTCTATTATCACACTGTTTGAACGCGTGTTTCGGTGTTTGGAGCGGTCGTTTTGGGTCTAATGTGCCCGAATGCGTCATCAGACCTTTATCGCCTTTCTGTTTGAGTCTTTAGCGTTCAAACGTGTCCAATTGGCTTTGTTGGCCTGTCCGGGCCCAAACCACCTTGGACACGCTCCAACGTTCATTACTGGTTGGGCATATATATGCGATTAGTCCAATTAATGTCAACTATTTGGGGCATAGTCCAATATAGTATTCACATGAACGTATTATCATGTCCGCAAAGAACTATCTGCCATATCACATCTTACAAGTGCAAAACAAGTTCCCGTGTCGGAATGCACATCAAACATTCACAGCAAACAAAACTTAACTTACTATTAGGAATTACAATCAATTTATCGAAATGAATGAATTAGAAAAATATGCGAAGCCAATCTAGATTTCAACTGAAGTGAGTCAAATAGCATTAAATAACGTTATAACTTCCATGTAATATGAATTGAACCATATAAATAGAAATCTCTTGTATTTGTGTACTGAATTTGTCTGTCTGTCACTAGTAATTATTAGCAATTGTTACATCATCATAGATCACTCAACTGATAAGAGTTACACATGTGTTTTGGGGTATCTCTCATTTGACTAGAAACGCAATAACACACTTGTGTCTCATTGTAGCTAGAATGCAATATTATTTACATCTGTATTTATTGTTAATTTGTACTTTCGGTTTTGGTCATATTCCTTTATCACTCAAATAATACAACAAATCTGTCCCAATGCTTAGCAGTGCTCGAATGAGACATGCTTCTTGCTGGCAATTCCACTGTTGTGGTTGCAGTACTTTCCCATCATGGGTGCAGATTTGGTGGTGCTGGTCGACGAGGTCAGTCCGACCACCTCAATACTGTCGACGTGCATTTTGAACAGATGGAAAATGTCCAAATTGTCAATCAGTCCACCGTGGTCCCATTCAAAGTCAATCTTGGCCAGGTTTGCTGGGTCCATCGATAGGGTGCCAGGGTGGGTGTAGCTTTGGCCCAATTTAAAGATGGCCGAACTGTTGAAATGAATTGTTGGTTATGAATGCGATTAGCAGATGGCGTGCCTGTCTCTACTTACAGTCCGGCTTGGTCGTTAAAGTGGAAGTCTTCCGAGTGGCCACTTTTGTCAACGAATTTGATATGAACCTTACTGAGCTTGTCAAACTGTTCCAGACCATTTGTGGCCATGTGAATGTGCAGAATGTATTGGTACTCTATTGTTGGACAATATAGTTTGGGTAAGTGTCTGTTGCAAATGCAAAATGGACAAATCACTTACTGCTGAGAAGTGGTTCGTGTTGACTGGTGATCATAAAGAAACGTTTTCCATTGACTCCATCTACGCCTTTGTTGATGTCGGCAACTGAGTTTTTGTATTCAATGTCTCGTGGTCCAAGAATGGCACAGTGCTCTCCATTAGCACCACAGTCTGTGCATTTGCCACTAGTGAAGTCATCGAAACTGTGACATTCGTATGCCTTGGGCAGAGGCATGTTCGGGTTGTACGAGTCGATCATGTAGTCGACCGCACGTTGATGGTTGCATGCCACCAATCGACGAGCTCTATTGCAATTGAACAAATTGTCACTTCAGTTAATGTTCTCGTTACTAAATGTGTCTATCTTACCCTTCGAAAATTCCGTGGAACACTGCAGAGGTCAATCGTTCATCATCACAGCCAGGTTGATTTTTACCACCATTTGGATAAATGTCCACGTGAGAGCAGGTCTCGTACATGCCAAAGCCAACCTCCAACAGTGGTCGAGCATCGGTGTGAATGCTGTCCACATATTTGGCATCGGTGTGCCAGAGTCGAGCTGCAGGTGGAAGGCCTTCGAAGAATGGTCCAGCAGGGTCCAAGCCAGTGATACGGCCCAAGTTGCCCTTCAGCCACTTGCCTGCATTACCGGCAATGTGCGAGCCCAACGAGTGGCCCATGATGTGAAACTGACCTGGGTTGGTGTTCTTCAGTTTGGACAACAGTTCAATCTCAATGCCCACCATGGCACCAACCATTCGAGTGTTCACACAAGCCTGACCATATGGGAAGAAGTTGCCCTTGTGCCAGTCAATGGTGATCACATTCACATCTTCATGATCCAAAATGACGTCCTTCAGTTTACGCATCCACTCACCAAACATTTGATTGTCAATGAAGCCGTGCACGAGCATCTTGGTTGGCTTGGTTCCATCGAAGGAGGACGACATGATCGTCTCCGAATGGTTGAAATGCAACTTGTGAGCATGTTCTCGGTCCTTTCGGGTGTACAACAAAAATTCGGGGTCAATATGTTCGGGCGATTGAGGCACGAACAAATCGGTGAATGGTCGATGCACGGCATCGAAAAAATCGTGCGAATCGAATGTACCGATGCCGGGGTAGGTTACCGACTTGGCGGTAATCACTTTAAAGTAGTTTTATGATTAACAATCATGACTTGTACAAGGAAATGAACAACTATTTACCTGGAATGATGACTGCGAGTGCGCAAAGTGATAGCAGAGAGAATTGAGCCATTTTGGTGTTTGGTCACTCGGCGGGTGATGAAACCAATCTGTGAGTGAGAGTTACTTATATAGCGAAACACACAAATCAGAACCAGGATTGTCGATATATTCCCAATGCTAATGCTCAACCAGTAACTCAATTAATATAACAATAACACTACGCCTACACTTACCTGCTTGTTTACCAGTTAGCATAAAGCCAAGTTGGACTATAGCCAAGCGATTACCTCGACCATCACCTCTTGGAGTGATATCCCCGGTGGATTGATTAATTGGAATCCACTTGTAGAGCACAATCGCCTCTTTCCTCTCCCCTTTCCCTATGCATTTGTCAGTTGTGTAATCGTGAATCTACCTTTGTTTATCACACAGGTATCACTCAATTTATCTAACCTTTAAACACATCTTTGGGTACAAGGCAGGACCAAAATTGTTTGGTGTTCAATAAATTTAAATATTTTCCTCAACATTCCAACCGTCTAATACAAATCACTTTCTTGTTGGACCACCTAATGATCCAAAATTGTCACAATGAAATGAGTTGACACAATTGATTTGTACCCAATATACTTTTGTTTAGCGCTATATTTGTGTGCCTTGATTTGAACCTGACATGTCTGTAAATAAAACACGTGCATCATTGTGCACAGTGTTAGGAGTAACATTTTTGAACGGATTTATTGTTAATACCACAATTGGCATATCAAATGATGCACATTGTACAGCAGACCGAGTGATCAACTCTGAAACAGGATGCGCAACAAACAAATGCTTTATCGTGTGGCAAATCTATGACTAATTGTACAGTGACACTCGCTTTGTTCGTGTTGATTCATAAATTGACACCGTAAATAGCTAGCATTTCAAATAAATTAAATTAATTTTGTTGAATCTCTTGAATGAATTGTATTGTTTTATTTGCAATTCTTTTTGGAAATAAATGTGTCATAAAATGAAAGCCATAAATGCAAATAGACTGTGCCTAATTGATGGTGGGAAAATGTCCTTTTGTACTGTTCCTGAACTCAGAGTCAAGACAAAATGACAGTAAAACAAACTCGTCGGTACATTTTGTATTGTGTCACAATTGTAACTTTCGATTGAAACTATTTCGCACACTAATACTACTGAAACATATGTCAGATAAACAAGTAGACATAACTCGAATTAGTTACCTCTTTATTTCAATAATAAAATAAGCCACAACTGATTTTACCAAGTATTCTTCCTGTCCATCAATGTAGAATGCAGTGAGCATATTAACAAGTTTAGTAGCTAAGTCAATATGTTTGAGTACAAAGTAGTAAATGACCACTCTAAAGTATTCCAAGAGCAAGAACATAAAATGCTTCAATTTCTGCCATTGATGCTTCAGACATAATAACACAATTTAAATCCATCCACAATCAAATCACCATCAATCTGCATATGTCACTCATCCACCTTATAAACTTAACATTGATGTAACCTCATTAAAAGCACCAACGCAAAATCCTATCTCAATTGCAGTGCATCTAAAGTGTAACTGAATTGCAACATAAAACATGCCAGTGAAACACTGTGGCCATCATGCAAAGTCAATCTATGTGAGCACACCAAACCTTGGTTGTTTTCCCATTGACTACTCAGGTGCGAATCATACCTCGGAACGAATTCATTTAAATGTAAATCACATTGTTGTTGTTGCAATGTCAAACACACATGACGATTAGCCTAGTAAATATTTTGGAACGAATATTCCATATGTACCACAAAATGTGCTAATGCCCAAAATAGCTAATCGTCAAGATTAGAGCACTTTGATTACAATTATAGGCTCGTTCCTCGCGGCTATCTGGGTTTATTATTGCTTACCAAGTTGTAAATTAAACTAATTATATCAAATAGCGAAAATATCAATTCATTTAATTGCAATATATTCGAACGGTTATATTATATATCAGTTATAACTTAGCACTACAATGTTCGAGTTTACTAAGAAAACCATTGGGGCGCGCTTTGAGTTTACTTTGCTTGCATTGAATTTCTTACTTGATCGTTACTTTCGTTTCGCTAATCCACGATGAGTCGCCTCTATGAGCAAATCATTATCTTGGCTTTGTTTTTGCTCTTTTTGAAAGTTGGTTACGAAGTTCGACTAACTGAAGTGGTGAGTAAAGATGTTTTGTTTCATTTGACTTACTTTGATCAAACTTATCTTTCAATTATGAAAAGCCCAATCCGAATCATTTGTGCGACAAAGTGACGAAGGGCGACTTTGATCGAATGCGTCTTCAGTCGATCTCTCCCTACCGCACTTCTTACATTGTCTTTCTGGAGAGTGACTACAAGTACTACACTTATCCAAGCACTGGTTCGAAGAAAAGTTACTCGATCGAAATCAAGGCTCAAGCTACAGGCGACAGTTTTCAAGCATGGGATGCACACAATTTTGTAAATATTCCCAATAAGTGCATTCAAGATCAAGACAAGTTTCGTAACATAAAGGCAATTTACACGTTCAAATATAATGAACATAATGAAGATGAATATATGCTCTTTGTGGGACAACGTAACGAATATTTGATTGACATGAGCAAGAAGAGTAAATCGTGTGTCTCTAATGAAGGCATGCACAAACAGTTCAGCATCATCAACAATTGGCTATTAAAAGGATTCGTTATCAGTGAAGGTGAGTTGTGGCATTATGTTAGAATCACTAACCAATTGTCACTTTACAGACATATTCACTCCATCATCGGACTACGTCATATACGAACTAATGTACCGATGGGACACCAAATACCAAGTACACTTTGACGAGCATGAAGCACAAAAACAAAAGGACTTGATTGCGTACTACTTCATGGAATTGACTGACAATCCGAATGAAGTGTTGTTTGTGAGCAAGGCCAATCGTGCACAAGACCAAGATGACCACCAGCCGAGTGCTCGCTTTCTACAAAAGCAACCAGTGGGCTATCTATTTGAAGGGCAGATGTATCTATTTGATAGCAAATTTGGCTGTGTCTACATCATCGACAACATGGTCGATTATGCTGAATTCAACACATCCGCTGATGGCTACATTCGACGTCGACGAGAGAATGTGCCCTTTGAGGATTTCTTCAAGTGTCCAGATTTGTATCATAAGAGCACCAAACAGTGGAACAAAGCTCGATGCAATCGAACCAGAGAAGATGCCAATCCAGTTGTTGAAGGCAGTGGCGGGGCACACATACAGGGACATATGTTCAGCGAACCTTGGCACTACTTTTTGGTGGTCGGCATTGGCACTGTGCTTGTGCTTCTACTTATTCTTGGAGTGATCATTTGCAAGTCTCGCAATTCAAGCAAACAAACAGTGTCCGCTTCAGCATCATTCTCAAAGGGTTCATTCTCTCATTCAAGCAGTTGGTTCAGTGGATCAACAACTAACAATGGCAGTAACACTAGCCAAAGCATTGCCAGCTCGACCAACAGCAACGCTTCTTCCGTTTCCGTGGCTGACGATCGCAAGAATAAGAAGAACAAAAAGAAATTAGATTCAGACTCGAGTAGTTCCAATGCCGTAGACGAATGGACTCGTGGAGTGCAAGCTTCCGAACTGTGGAGCAAATCTGCATTACCTCTTTCAGACAAGAAGAAAAATAAAGGCAAACATACTCCAAAGAAAGACTTGACCGAGGCCTTTTCTGACATGTACTCATCTGCCAAGAAACCAAAGAATTTATCTCGAAAGTCTCCTGCTGGAACCAAGTTGACCGGAGCAATGTACAACTCACCAGGCTTCAACAAGAAGAGAACCACTCCTCGAGCTGGGCATTCAAAAAAGCGCACGCCTCGATGATCACTTAATAAATTTTAAGTTTATTCCAATTAAAAATCCACAATTTAAATTGTTTTATTTCAAAATTCATGGATGACCATTAGCAACCTCGCACTGTAAATCATTCGACCAATACAATTCTCATCATAAAATGTTACTAAATATAATTTCATTTAATTCTAACCATCTAATTTATTGATTATAATTCAAGACATTTTGTTAGTCAATAAACAATTTCCCATTTCTATAACTCAAAGTTTAATCTTTGTGATGATAATGATTATGCTGGTGGTGTTTTTGTTCTTCACACTCACAGTGATGCTCTTTGTGGTGATGGTGGTGGTGGTGGTGATGATGTTTATCGTGTTCTTGTGGATGATGATGGTGGTGGTGTTCGGTTTCGTAACGAACTTCTACAGGCTTGTAATAGCGCTCACCCTCGTATCTGCCATATTGAGCATTGCCATATTCAGTGGAAGGGTAGTAACCTAAAATACATTGAATTGTAACAATCACTAATTTGCAATATTTGAAATACCTTGGGGCTGATTGTTGTTGTAATAGTATGGATTGTTCATTGTTCTTCTAGATGACAAAACTCAACTCAAATCAAATTGAATAATTGACTCAAACATTGACTCAATTCAACAAGTTCTGAAAGTGTCCTTTTATAATATTGCCAATAATGAAGTGTCATCTTATCGATTGCTTCGAGAGCGACATCAATTGTGTCAATCGATTTGCTAAATCACTTCAAATTGCAATCAATGTGTACTTTCTGTCAAGTAACCGGAATAGTCATCGAGTTGTCACTCGTTCAAATGTGTTTCAGTGAAATTCAGTGTGATTAATCTTGAAAGAAAATGCACAATCATTATGAACTAAATCGAAATGAATTCATTTTAATAAATCAATTTATGGTGTCACTTGTAATAAAGAATGATTGAACAGTGTTAAAATTGTTCTTTTGGATTAGTTTCCATTTAGCAGTGACTGAATTTGGAATGCTTCTTGGCTTGAATGCCACTGTTGTGGTTGCAGAATTGTTGCACCATTGGGGCAGACTTGGTGGTACTGCTCGAAGAGGTCAGTCCGACCACCTCAATTCGATCCACGTGCATCTTCTCCAAGTGCAAAATGTCCAAGTCAACAAAACCATGGTCCCACTCAAAGTCAATGCTCTCCAGGTTGACTGGGTCAGTGGCCAACACTCCCGGGTGAGTGTAACTCTGGCCAATCTTTAATAGTGCCGAACTGAACATGGATTAAAGATTGTTGGGTTAGGTGTTTGGTCAAGTAAGCATGAACAAGTGATTTACAGTTTGGCTTCGTCGTTAAAGCTGAATGCCTCTGAGTGACCACTTCGATCGACAAATTTGATGTGCACATGAGCGGTCTTGTCGAACTGCTCCAAGCCAGTGCTGCTCATGCGAATGTGAATCACATACTGGTACTCTATGGCAAATCATTTGACATGATCATTATGAAATAAACAAACAATTCTTACTGTTGAGAAGTGGTTTGTGCTGACCGGTGATCATAAAGAAACGTTTTCCACTCACTCCACTGTTGATGTCCGACACTGAGTTCTTGTATTCTGGGTTGCGTGGACCGAGGATGGCACACTTTTCACCATTCACTCCACAATCAGTACATTTGCCAGCGGTAAAGTCCTCGTAACTGTGGCATTCGTATGCCTTTGGCAATGGATTGTTCTGTCCGATCGAGTCAATGTAGTAATCGACTGCTCGTTGATGGTTGCATGCCACCAGTCTACGGGCACCTTCAAAAACTCCATGGAAAATGCCAGCAGTGAGTCGTTCCTCATCACAGCCAGGCTGCACCTTGCCACCGTTTGGATAAATGTCCACATGGGAGCAGGTGTCGTACATGCCAAAGCCAACCTCCAACATTGGTCGAGCATCGGTGTGAATGCTGTCCACATACTTGGCATCGGTGTGCACCAGACGGGCCTCAGCTGGGAGACCTTCGAAGAATGGTCCAGCGGAATCTAAGCCAGTGATGCGACCAATTTCACCCTTCAGGAACTTGCCTGCATAACCTGCAATGTGTGCACCCAACGAGTGGCCAAGAATGTGAAAGCTAGCAGGAGAAGTATTCTTCAGCTTGGACAGCAGTTGGATCTGTATTGCCAACATTGGGCCAACCACTCGAGTGTTCACACAAGCCTGACCGTACGGAAAGAAGTTGCCTTTGTGCCAGTCGACAGTGATCACATTCACATCTTCACCTCCAACATTCTCTCGCGCATCTTCTTCATCTATTCACCGAACATTTGATTGTCAATAAAACCGTGCACAATCACGTTCGTCGGCTTTGATCCATCAAAGTGAGACGACAAAATTGTTTCCGACTGGTTAAAGTGCAACTTGTCTGCATTTTCTCGGTTGGCTCGTGTGAAAAGCAAAAATTCGGGATCAGTGTGTTGGGGACTTTGTGGCACGAAAAGATCAGTAAAGGGACGATGCTTGATATCGTAGAAATCGTGCGAATTGAAGGTGCCAATGCCAGGGTAAGTTACCGACTTGGCGGTAATTGCTACAAAAGACAAATTTTAAATACAAATTGCTAAACACAATAAAACATACCTGGGACAATGACTGCTATGGCACAAACGAGCAAATTGAGATGAACCACCTTTCTGTTTGTTGTATTGCAATTGGAACAGTACCAAAAGTTGGCTTGAAAATAAATCACCAATTGACATGTTTATATACAAAAAAAACTAGTAAAATACCTAAACCATCTAAACACCTAAACCTATAGCATTGGTCCAGATGAATACAAACCAAAGTCACACCTTCTTTACCTACCCAAATACATTCGACCAAATCAACATTAAGATTAGATCAATTGTGATAAAGCATTGCAGTGTGTAGCATTATCAATCAGGATATACCTGCATGCATGTTGCTGTTTTGGCGAATCTCACTTAAATTGTTGTGTTCTTTCGTATCGATTTGAGCACAATCCTTGGTTGTACCCAAATGGTACTATTCAATGAATGGACTATATTATTCTAATTGGATTATAATTCTGAGCCATATGGACTCGACACATTATTAACACATTTATCGATTATTTATTAACATTAACATTAACATTCAAATTGGCTCAACAATCCACCAAAACCTGCCATTGACATTTCACCTGAAAGATATAATTATCGCACTTGGAGTCCATTTAAAGCCTAAATTGTTTGTCATTCTAACCGACACCAATCATTGATCACCAATCGACAAATGCAATGTTGGACCACAAAGTCGACTCGAGTGATTATGGTCTCAAATTGGCAGATACAAAAGTTCAAATAAACTCACTTTGACTGCACTCACACAATAGACACACATACCTTTATGGCTCAATTTGGCTTATCTTGCAAGGTTTTCCCACGAGCTTATCGAGCACAATTGTAGTTGGGTACAATCCAAACCGAGGTACGCGCCAACCAGCAAATGTCAGCACTATTCAATCAGTCAATCAATATAGCATAATATACCTGCAATGATAATCATCTTCATGTATCACCTAGAGATCTATTATTTTATAGGCCAAAATTATTCGCAATTAAAATACATTGCCATTCTAACATTGTTTACGGTAATTAATATTGGATTTAATTATCAAATTAAATTGAAATAGATTTTATGCCATTCAAGAGTAGTTTTACAATAGAATAATTTTTTGAACGAACGATTACTTTGAAACAACTTTCATTCATTTCATAAATCAACTTTTATTTATAAAATAAAATAATAATAATTAATCAAACATTTTGACATAATTTCGAATCATTAATCAAAAGATGTTTCTCGGTACCATAAGTGCAATTTCCGAATGAAACACGAATAAATTGATTGCACACGATCATGTGAGAAATGTCCGAAATCAAACAGAATTTGTCCTTATATATGTTTAAAAGTATACTTAGAAAGATTAATGTAGATTCACAAAATTGGTAGACAATTTGAATTGTTAATTGTCAATTTGTCACATGAGATTTATAAAATGTAGTAGCTTTTACAAAAATTACCTTTAAATAGTTTTCAAAACAATTGCGAGTTGTTATTCAACAAAATGGCCACAGCAGCCAAGTCATCTAAATCCTCCCGAAATATGAGCGAAATATGTCTAGAAGTGATCTACCACAATCATTTGATCCTGTCCAACATGCGCCAATGTATGGATTACTTCTTTGAGTGTTGGCTCACAATTCACCATCGATCGCCACTTGAATCGAAAGACCGAATCCACAATGAGCACCGTCGAAGTGTGATAATATGTGCAACAAATTCAATTTCAATTGTAACCATAATTGGAACTGTAGTAATGTTGTGTCTGGTTCTGATTCCATCGTTCAATCAACCATTTTGGCGCACAATTCTGTGGGATCAAATGTTGTTTCAGGACGGTGTCAGTCCGAAGTTAAACTTGATTTGGGTTTTGTGTGGACTGTTCTCAACCTATTTGTACAATCGAATGTATTACTATCGAAATCAGAAAAAGACTGACCGAGAAGCGATCTGGTTGACGATGCAATTCCTGCAAAATGGCGATCCGAGATACACAAAAGAACATTTGATGCAGATTGACAATGAAAAGTGCAGAAAATTGCTCAAATTGGTACTCATGACTTTTTGGTCGAAATATTTTCGTAAGTTTGCTCGTTGTGCGTTTTACGTTTCACGTTGTTTTCCTTAGTTTGTCTTCAGCTCTACTATCTCTATCAAGTTGTGTATTACATTTATCAAAATTCCACTTTTTTCTTCTTCACATTTATTGGATATTTAAGTTTGTTGATTTCACTTTTGAGTGGAATAATTTCGTTTGTATTCATCTATTTGATAATGATGGAATTTCTTCTCAATACGACTATTGGTTTGATTTTTACCTATGCCACTTTTGGTAGATTGAGAAAAGTGAATCGATTGATTGCAAAACGCCAAAGTATTGCACGATTGTTTGACTATGTCAAGTTTTATCGTCTGCACACAGTTCTACTGTTGGACATATTCGAGGCAAACCGTCTGTATGGGGTCCTACTGTTGGCGTACATGGCAATCGCTGTGCCAACAAGTGCGTATCAGCTGGTGTTGGTGTGCACCCGAGCTCGATCAATGCCTCCGCTTGCATTCGTGCACTGTTGCAACATTGTCTACTACCAATTAATGTCCTGTTTTGGATTCCACCTCATTGCCGCAATGTACAGCAAAAAGATTCACTTCTGTGGCAAAACACTGTTGAGCCGAAACATTGAATTCAACCGTGAAATGAATCACAAGAAGAAGAATAAGAAGAACAGGCCCAATTCTAAACTTTATGCGAATCTCAAAATGTTGCTTTACATTGAAAAGTTTCACTGCAAAAAATTGTATGGCATTACGTATGCCAGCTTTGGGCTCATTTCGTTTTCCTCCTTCTTTAAGGTTTGTCTAATTTGATTTAATCGTTTAAAATTGACTTCTCTTTGTTTCAGTTTGTTTTAATATATTTCGAGTTGATCATGTACTCGTACAGAATGCTTTATCTTGTTTCTTGACTCGTCAATCATAATCTAACTTTGGGGACTTCTTGTCTCGGGTAAGTCATCATTTGAATCGTTTGTTTGTTAGCTATGACGACAAAATCTGTTCAAATAATCATAAAACCTACAATATAATCTCATTTTAATTTAAGTCATAACTCATAACCCAAGTTTGATAGCAATCGTTCAATCTATACACAGACACTGTCCGACAGCAAAGCGTACTCCAAACAAAGTGCAACCATTTGAACTTGTGATCTAAATTACATAAAGCAAAATGTCCTTTTTATTATATGACATTTCCGGCAAAGTGTTCACTATATGTTCATTTATAAATTGACAATTCTTATGTGTGGCTAATTAGTGATCTCAATTGCTTCAGTCATTTAGTTCAAACTAGCTTGAACCGATTATTAGAGCTCAGGCAGACGAAATGGCGGAAACTTTTGGTGCTTAATATCACTGGTATTAAATAATTATTAAGACATTTATTATGGTTACTAAATTATATTGTATAATTCTATTTGTCAAATATAAACCTTGGTGGCCTTGTTTCGAAATTAATTCTTAGTATATGCAAAATGATACTTTGTATGTAAAATTGTATTTTGTCAATCTGTCAATTTCAATCGTGTCTAAGGTATTTAATAAATAAGTGATTTTGGTATATTCAAATGTTGCACAAATCGAACAAGCACATTATCGTGAAAGAGCATGGATACTCTCTGTGGACGGCCACTGTTTTCATTATTGGCGAATTGTGTGGAGGTTTGTGATGAGTTTGGCAATTACTTTGTTCCATTTGAAACATTAAATATACTTTTGTAGGTGGAATCATGTCACTGGCGTACTCTGCCTCGCAAGCAGGCTGGGCTTCTATTGGCTTCATTGTATATTGCGCCTTCTGTGCTGCCACTTCGGGAATATGTCTGGCCAAATGCTGGTTGATTCTCGAGGAGCGATATCCCGAGTATCGACTCGGTCTGACTCGCAAGCCATTTGCCGCTATTGGCTTTCATTCGTTTGGAAAGTGCATGAGGTCTGTGTTGAAATTGAAATTATTGATTTTAGTTTATTCAATGACTTTGTAGTGTTTTACTATCTGTACTAATCATCATAACTCGAATTGGCTCTGGGACTGTGTACCTCTTACTGGCAAGCAATCTAATCGAATCTCTTCTTTCCGAATATGTCACATTGTCCCTGTGTGAATGGATTCCAATTGTATCAGCGGTGATTATGATTCCACTCTGGCTTGGATCACCTGCTGACTTTTGGCCAATTGCCTACACAGCAATGTGCTCGTCACTGGTTGGAGCTATTATTCTGCTGGCTGGCATGGCAATGGAATTACGAACAAATGGAATTAGTGATGACTTTCATGTTGACAGCTTCCAAAGTTTTGCCTCGTCCTTTGGAATCATAATTTTTGCTTTCGGAGGTGCTGTTGCTTTTCCTAACTTTCAGAATGACATGAGAAGGAAAGATAAGTTTCCGAAAGCTGTTGCGCTTGGGTTCATTGGTGAGACTTTTTGGGCTAACTGAAAGTGAATTGATTACCTTCAAAATACTTTGATTTCAGGTTTGATCTTGATATATCTGCCAATCGTGATATTGGGTTATCTCAATTATGGTTACCACACTGCCAGCAGCATTCTCGAAAACCTGCCCAATGGAGTGATAATCAAAATCGTCAAGATTTGTTTCGTCATTGACTGTGCATCTGTGATCTTCATTGTCATCAATCCAGTATTTCTAGATTTGGAAGAACTGTTTAACATTCCTAAAGGTGCAATCACTTTGTATAATTCTTGGTAATAATATTTTTAAATTTAAGAATTCAATTGGAAACGATGTCTTCTACGGAGTTGCATTCTGGTATTCGCCGCATTCATTGGCGAAACGTTTCCAACGTTTGGTAAAATTTTGGACCTAATCGGAGGATCGACCATTGCATTAATGTCATTTGCACTGCCACCGGTGTTTTATGTGAAATTGGTGCTCGATCAAAAGCTCAATCTTGCCTGGCCTCAAAGGTAATATAGTAAACTCAAACTGTATCATCCAATTTTATTAATGATTTTGTTGTTGTTGAATCATTTAGACAAATTCCGCTGTACTTACTAATTGTGTTTGGACTCGTGGTTGCCACTACTGTGATCGGTGGTGTTGTGTCCACTTATTCGACAATCAGTGAATGGACTGCACTGCAATCGGCTTGTTATATCACTAAATCAGCCTCAACCAACACTACTTTACTAAAGGATTTGTAGATTGTTTTGCCATTTACGAGATTGACTGTTGAAACAAACAGATTTAATTAGTTTTTAATATTTTATTTAACATTTAAACATTAGGTAAATCTAATGTACTTTATAAAGTACTTCTAATGAATTATTTTTTCGATTATTATGGGTTTGATATTATTGGAATAATTCATGTTCATCATACTAATGATGATGGTGGTGATGGTGATGCTCGTGATGTGCCGGTGGTCCGTGGTGTCCATGGTGTCCGTGATGATGTGCTGGCGGACCGTAGTGTCCTGGGTATCCATGATGATGTGCTGGCGGACCATAGTGTCCAGGGTATCCATGATGCGGCGGGTGGACATGTGGTGGGTGGTGGGGTGGGTGATGAGGTCCATGGTGAGGTCCATGGTGGTGATGGTGCTGACCAACACCCAACACTTTCGCAACCACTTTTCCTACGATTCCTTGACCGTGACCATCTGAACAATCACAAAATTAGTAAATCGCTACTCAAAATCAATGTATTTACCATGATGGTGGTGGTGGTGATGGTGATCTCCCATGTTTTTGTTGTTGTTCAAAGTTGATTTGCAATCAAAGTAATGCAAGTGCAGTGTGATCTGGTTTGGCTGTGTCGCTCTGTTTATATGTTCATGTGTGCCAGGCAAACATCATAAAGGGAACAAATCATGTGATGAATCATGGAGCAACAACAAGATCGCCATAAAATGTCTATTGCAAACATGTGTAATGAGTGTCCTGTTGTAAGCAATCAGTACACAAAGTCATAATCTTTGTTTACTATCATTACTCGGGTTATTGCAATGTCATGCCGTACCAGTGTAACCAGACATTGTCTGATTCACACAGTCTGCTTTGTTGTGCATAAATTAATTTATTATGATCATAATTACATAAAGATGGGCGTTTTACAGTGAACAACAGTGATATATTCACTGATATCGCACTGAACGCACAATGGCCGAAAGACCTTGACTCGAGTTATTGATTTATTGCATGCACCTGGATACAGGGGTAAAAATAGATTCCGGAGACCGGGAGATGGAGAATGCTGATGAGAAAGTGGAAATTTAATGATGAAATGTGTTAAGTAATCGATCTGGGGAAGAGCAAAGGGCAAAAACCTAACAAAAATCAATGAATTGACATTATTGATCGAATGAATGCTCAAATTGATTGATCGATTAGAAATTATTACCGAGACATGTCTGACTGAATGACTTCACCTGTGGGTAATCGACGAACCAACCAATTACTATTAAGTCATAAATCCAATTCAAGTGTCCGAATTTAATTTGCTTAGTTCTGGTTTAATAGTTTGAAAATTAATGCACTAACATAACTTCAATTAAGCCAAAAAATACTTGAGCACAAAAATATCGTACCTAAAACGTTTAAAAATAGAACGACCAATCGATAATTGGCCTAACAATAGTTTTGATAGGCAAATGATGATTAGATCAAATTGGTTTGATTGTTCAACTAAATGAGACTTTTTCCACTGACATTATGGATGTTACAAATGTTGTACAATATTATGTACCCACAAAATGGATGATCCAATCATCTCAGATTAGTCAAACAGTAATGGAACATCTTGACATTTGTAGGTATATAAGTCAGTGAATTGGTGCACAAATGACATCTTCAAGTTTTGACTTATAATCAATTGCAAACCTTGACCTGATATAACTGAAAATGACGCGGTTGATTTTGATTGTTTCTTCAATCGCACTAATTTGTGCACAATGTAATTAATTTCATTTTATATAAAATATATTAATATTTTGTCTAAAGCAATAACCAGCAGATCGGTCATTTACCCCGGCATTGGAACCTTCAACTCGCACGATTTCTTCGACCCCAAGCATCGACCCTTTACCGACCTGTTCCTGCCCCAAAGTCCCGAGCACATTGATCCAAAATTTTTGTTGTACACTCGACATAATCGAGACAATGCAGATCATCTACAGTGGAACAGTACCGAAAGTGTTCGCACATCGCATTTTGATGCCTCCAAACAGACCAAAATAGTGATTCATGGATTTATTGACAATCAATTGGTTGGTGAATGGATGCGTGTGCTCAAGAGTAGATTGTTGGACTATGAAGATGTGAATGTGATTGTGGTTGATTGGCACAAAGGCAACTTTTTCCCGTACGGTCAAGCAGTGGTGAACACTCGAGTTATGGGACCGATGGTGGCCATTCAGATTCAAACTATATGTCAGGTCACACATACAACACCAGCCTCGTTCCACATTATAGCTCATTCATTGGGTGCTCACATTGCGGGTTATGCGGGCAAAGTGCTTGGGCCTCGAACCATTGGCCGAATAACAGGAATGGACCCGGCTGGACCATTCTTTGAGGGCTTGCCCAATGAGGCTCGACTTAGGCCGACCGATGCTGCCTATGTCGACAACATTCACACCGATGCTCGACCAATGTTGGAAGTTGGCTTGGGCATGTATGAAACATGTGGCCATACTGACATTTACCCAAATGGAGGACGAGTGCAGCCTGGCTGTGATCAGGAAAGAGTGACTGCCGCGATTTTCCATGGAGTGTTCGAAGGGTGAGTGATCTTTTGCAGACTTAAATTGACAATTGTCCTTAATTTAATTCACATCCGACATCAATCACGAAGTGGAAGGAGTCAATGGAAAACGTTTTTTTATGATCACCGGACAGCACGAACCACTGTTGAACAGTAAAGATTGATTGAGTGTTTTGAAAAGTATTAATATTCGAGTAACATTGCAGAGTACCAGTACATAGTGCACATTCACATGACCTCGCACGGGCTGGCACAGTTCGACAAGTTGGCTCATGTGCACATCAAGTTTGTCGACCGAACTGGCCACTCGGGAGCTTTCAACTTTAACGACCAAGCCAAACTGTAACATTTTTTTCTTTAAATCTACACATCTTTGATTAATCAATTAATTTAATTAGTTCAGCAGTCTTTAAAATAGGTCAAAGTTACACTCACCCTGGCGTGATGGCAATGGACCCAGAAAGTCTCGAGAGCATCGACTTTGAGTGGGACCATGGTGCAGTGGAGTTGGACATTTTGCACTTGGAGAAAATGCACGTGGACCGAATCGAGGTGATTGGACTCACTTCATCCACAAGGTAACACTCACTGATTCATTGATTAATTAACTGTCTAATCAATTGAACCACCTTCTCAAGCACATCTCGTTCTGCCCCACTGGTCAAGCAATACTGCAATGGCAACAACTCAATCCCAAGCCAAAAGCACATTCAATTCATCCAATGCTAATGTAACCTAAACTATGCAATAACTCGAATGCCAACCAATAAATTAGCACTAAATACAGATTATTATGTAAATATTTAATTGTGAACCAATCATTCACAGACCGCAAGTTGACCTAACTCGATGCCCAATTTGGTTAGCCAAACGATTATTAATGGCCAAAGTATTAGAAGAATCTGTCGGCGAGTGTGAAGTAGTGTCGAGTCATTGGTCAAATTGATGTGACACCTCGTGATATGTGAACTAGTGAAGCTCGGAATAAACCAGTGTGGAGAAAATTTTCATAAATTAAACTCAATCTGAACGCGTGTCTCACCTTATGTCCGTGTTCAAGGTGAGAGTGACAGTGAGTGTTCACTCGTTTTTATCACTCAATGGCCTGTTGATAAGCAGTGTCAAGCATAGACACTCGCTATTAATAGTTTCACTGTGCACATGTGAGAATACATTTATTATTGACCGGGCTCACAAATGATCAATATAAAAGAATGGAATAATACAAGCAAAATGTGCTTAGTCAATCGATTTGATATAATTCACGTTCTTCTCAATTTATTATCTATTGAATATTCAAATTGAAACATTTGCTTTATATATAGAACTTCATATAAATAGTGTGGAATTTTGTCTCACTTCAACTCTCAACTCCGAGTTTAGTTGATCTCACAAAGTGAGAAAGACACACAAATTTAACCAACAAGTCAACCAAAACCTTGAATCTTAGCTATGGTCCAGTCTTTGATTTCCTATCAAGTCCAACCCTACCCAAGCACAGAGCAACAACAATCGAACAGCATTATTCACCATTGCCAAGGCCAACAGCAGCAAGTGTACACTGTCAATGAAATGTATTATATTGCAAACAATCTTGTTCATATCGATTTGATTCGTTTTGTTTGATTAATTATAAAAGTAACATTCACCACAAATAAACGTTCCTTGATAAACAAATTGATAAAACAAATATTTACATTAGCGACACATTATCAAGACTCACAAAGAGCAAAACCACGTGAGCCATTCAACCATTGAACGAACCTCCTTTCATCACTTATCGCGACAACCTTTGATCATTCGTGCCTGAGTTGATTTGATTCTGTGTGATTGATCGAATAACAAACCCATTTACCCATTTACATATATAATCAAGTTTTTACTATACGGAAATTTAATTGTACTAACTGATTGGAAGAGAAACAAAATGTCTATTTTGGAATTTGAGAAACAAGTGCCACGAGCTCATGGCTATTCGCTATGGACAGCGATGGTTTTCATTATTGGCGAATTGGCTGGAGGTTTGTTTGACTTTTAATGTTTGCTTTTTAATTGAGATTATAATGTTTGTCTACAGGAGGTGTCATGTCGCTAACAAACGCAACAGCACATGCAGGTTGGACCGCCATTGCAATGATCATCTATTGCGGCATCTGTGCCGCTGTGTCTGGTGTTTGTCTGTCGAAATGTTGGTTGATCCTTGAGGAGCGATATCCTCACTACCGCTATGGACTCACACGAAAGCCATTTGCCGCAATCGGTTATCATGCATTTGGCAAATACATGAGGTGAGTTGTGTTTATTGTCAATGTCAATTCTGTACTATTGAAATATTGTAATATTGCCAGTGCCTTATTATCGATACTGATCATTATCACTCGAATCGGTGCTGGGACAGTGTACATTCTGTTGGCAAGCCAGCAAATCACCTCACTCACCAAGCCATTTGTCTCTTTGACTCTGTGTCAATGGATTCCAATTGTGGCTCTCATTGTGATGGTTCCACTGTGGCTTGGCTCTCCAGGAGACTTTTGGCCAATTGCTTACACGGCAATGTTCTCTGCTTGCCTCGGCACAGTTCTACTTGTGGTGAACATGGCGATGGAGTTGAACCGAATTGGCATTGCCGAGGACTTTCATGTGGAAAGTTTCGAATCGTTTTCCTCCTCATTTGGAATCGTAATTTTTGCCTTTGGTGGAGCAGTGGCATTTCCAAACTTTCAGAATGACATGAAGAACAAAGAACAATTCTCGAAGGCAGTGGTTTTAGGTTTCATTGGACTAATCATTCTATATTTGCCGACGGTCATTTTGGGTTACTCTATTTTTGGTTACTCCGCAAGCAGTAGCCTTCTCGATGATCTCACGCCCGGACCAATGTTGACGGTAGTGAAGTGCTGCTTTGTTGTCAACTGTGCCGCAGTGATTTTCATTGTCATAAATCCGGTTTTTCTTGATTTGGAAGAACTGTTTAAAGTTCCCAAACGTAAGTGTGATTCAATTGAAATTTCATGTTGACATTTGGCAATTTGTAATTGTAGCATTCAACTGGCGACGATGTCTTCTCCGAACGTGCATTCTAATATTGGCCACCTTCATTGGCTTAACCTTTCCCACGTTTGGTCAAATCCTTGACCTGATTGGTGGCTCGACCATTGCGTTCATGTCTTTTGCTCTCCCGCCCATTTTCTACATCAAATTGTGCCGTGATGATGAGAAGGAGAAAAGGTTAGTTTTGAGGATTTAAATTATACGTCAAACAATTAATTGATTGATTTTAAAGACAAATTCCATTGCATTTGATGGTGCTTTTCACGACTATTGTGGTGACTACCGTGATTGGTGGTGTTGTGTCCACTTACTCCACCGTCAAACACTGGACTCCACTGGAAGAGGCATGCTACATTGGTGGCAATCAAAATGCTACTGCAAAACAATTTGTGGCTTTTATTGAGGATAATTTGTAATATTCAATAATTAAAACATTAAAATCATAATATTCTGTATAATTTAAATTGACGTATTGATTGTTTGATAATAATAATTTGCATAATCGTCGAGTGGGGAAAGACTTCTCGGCCATACAAATTAAATCAAGATGTCTGCTAACACTGATGATAAATCTGGAAAAAGTAATCTATCACTTTGCTTCAAGCTGTTTTGTTCATAATGCTATGACATCAAACCAATGGCTTTATCAATTATTTTAGCAAGGGGATTAAAGGGAAATTGAGCTCAATGATTCGGATAATGATTAGGTGGATATGGCGGAGGACAGTGACCAGGTGGGTGGATTGAAGGTGGAACGTAACCGGGAGGGTATTGTGGAGGTGGCATGTGAGGTGGATGAATTCCGGGCGGTGGTGGTGGAATGTGTGGTGGGGGAATGCATGGAGGTGGAATGTGGGGAGGGTAGTGGGGTGGTGGAATGTGCGGTGGAGGAATACTTGGTGGAATACATCCAGGTGGGTGATGAGGTGGGTGATGCGGCGGGTAATGAGGCGGCTGATGTGGTGGACAGTGTGGTGGACAGTGTGGCGGACAATGCGGTGGACAATGTGGAGGGTACTGGTTAGGGTAATTCGGGTAGTGATTCGGTGGTGGATGTTGCGGACGACCAAGGATGGCATTGATTATGTTGCCCAATCCACGGGACTCTGTTTAGTTTAACAAACAAATGAACAAACATTAGCATTTAGCAAATTCTTCTTGCCAAACTTACCAGGATTATGGTCACCCATATCTAGTATTTGTTGAAATAAATTAAACAATTATGAGAAAATAAAAGCAAGAAATAGTTTTACAAAATTAAATATAAAACCAGAACAGGTATATTTATAAGGTTGGTCGCGGATAATGGAGCAAAGTGATCTTGCCACCCAACGAGCAACACCAATGACGATGGCACAGTGCAGTGCAAGTGCTGTATAATGTTCTTTTGATGATTTCACTGGAAGGCAACTAATGTTTATGACATTTGGTAGTAGTCATTTGTGTTGTTGAGGTTCGTTTGCAAAGTTATGGCTTGCCAACTGGTTGCAGACATGACATGACTAGTCGAACGGTATGTGTGTGTGTCTGTGTATGGCAACAACAAGGTGCAAATATATTACGATGATATCAGCACAATTATACTTTATACATCCGATCTAATCGCGTAAATCAAACAACCGTTTCTAGTCAAGTGGAATGTCGATTTCATTCATGTGCAGTGCTAATTACTGTGTCCACTTTATTCTTGTTTGAATGGTGGTTTACAAAATGAGATTAATTTATTCTCTCGTTTAGATGTTCATTCTACTGAATGTAATTATTTTATGTCATACCACATTCATATACGATCGCATAACCAGTAATCAGTAAATCTGTAGGTAATAACTAGGTATCACATGATATTAACGAAATCATTAAGTTCAGTTTTATGATATTAAATTATTTATTTTAAATTTTGATTACATCATTGCATTACATCACATATATGAGTAGTTGGAATAACAAAGTCACTTTAAAAAATTAAAATTATTGTTGAATGTTAAAAGGTAGTTCATCATCGTGGTTATTTAGTCCAAATTGGTTTAGCCACATGATCGATAATATAGAAAGATAGACTGAGAATAGATTGTTGATTTTCTCTTCTACAAACATGCTATTATGGTGAGATAATCTTATGTTTTTCTGATCACCTGATTAATTGATGGCCTCAATTTTTAATGATGTGGAGGGTGAGGACCATGATGATGGTGATGAGGCGGGGGATGTGGTCCAGGAGGATGGTGTGGAGGATGATGAGGTCCGGGTGGATGAGGACCTGGGTGGTGATGCGGTGGCGGGTGTGGACCTGGATGGTTTGGTCCTGGAGGGTGAGGTCCGGGATGGTGATGTGGTGGTGGATGAGGCCCTGGGTGATGGGGCCCAGGGGGATGATGATGTGGACCAGGTGGGTGGTGATGCGGAGGAGAGTGACGACCTGACATGATGCTTTGTGACTTTGCAATCGAAATTATACTTTGTCTTAAAAGTAACTGTGAATGTATGCGTCTCGACAATCCTTTTATATACAAATGGCGATCAACTGATCAAAGGCACATTAGTAAATAATGCAATAAAACAAAGCCAAAAATAAAATGTTTCGGTCACAAGGCTTACGACAGTTGCACCGAACATACGATATGAGTTTGTACTCCAATGGAGCAGTAAAAGCAGGTACATGTACATCGGACGTGTTCAATGGTCTTCATGCAAAAGTGCAAATACCGTTATTCTTGCAACTTGGGCATTTACATTCGGAAATCGTCCAAATAAATATTTACTAGAAATATATTATATTCAATTTATTAAATAAATTTATTAAAGAAACCATATCTTGCGAAATATGTTCAACGAATTATTCTTTTTCAAAACAAAACCCAAGAATTGATCAACTCAAGTATGACTCAGCACTTTGAGTTGCACCTTTGAGTTGATGTGTGCCTGTACAAACAAATCTCATTTTAATAATAAACGAGCATCGGAAAGATTTTCATGTTTGTCATCTCGAGTAAACAAAGTTGAGTTGTGTGTTTAGTCTTGCTTGTAAGCCCAACAATTTTAATTAACTCGTCCCAGTGCATGAGCATTAAGTCAAAGGTCATCTGTTCGAATGTGCTAAACAACTGAAAAGTCATTATTTTTCATTGAACCTCTCCAATTCAATAATAATTCAATGCCTCAATCACAATTACCTTGTCTAATTACACGTGTTCACAGCTTTATAAGATGTGGAATTTTCTGTCTTTATTTGTCAGCATTTTTCTCATTTATACTAGATTTTAGAATCAAGCAAAACTAAGGATTGCTAAAGACTAGTTTAGTTGTGTTTTGCTTTCGGGAAGAAGACGAATATTTGTTTTCAGATTGTTCAACATTTCTACTCAACCATGGGCAAAGTATTCTTTATCGGTAAATATTGTTCATTTTAATTCACTATTAATTTTGTCAATTGCATCGCAAGCGCATCACTAGTCGGCAGCACAATGCTTGTAAAATGACATTTTGTGACTGTGATTGTCTGCAAGCATTGCAATATATCATGTGTACTACAAATGGCCCAACAAGCGATGTACCACAGATTATGATCACACCACTCGAGCCAAAGACAATACTCTCGTTAAGGACAGTTGTCGGTGCATGCAAGCCAGTGGTGCATCAAACGAGCACTCGAATTATTCATAGGAATATTGTGCGCTAAGTAATGTGCAAGTGTTAAGTGTCCCGTGCTATTTGCGTGTGCGAAAGACGATTCCACTCTCTCATCCGTACATGTACAGTTACACTCGCGGGGGCAGATTATCGAGACATTTACATCCGAGACAGCACTTGCGAGCACTAGTGCACTCTCTGTACATATCGTTTAACCTGAATTCTACTCAACCGTCTCACTGTGCGAGTGTACCTCTATGTTTGCTTCTATATATTTTGGTTACATTCGATGCTCACGTACACGATTCTCGGAACTGCACCATGGGATATATTAGGATGTATTAATAGCTAACCTCCTTAGATTTAGTGTTTTCTCATCAAAGTTCGCCTCACTCGACACTGTTCGATAAGTCGATACACTTCCCCATTGACAAAGTTGACTCACAACCATATTTGTGTAAATAAATGATCACGGTTCAATGGAGCGCCATTTAGTCGAAACAAAATATTGCGACCATATTTTAAATCTCTTTTATCGGACATATCTAACGAATGACTTATCGCCGATCGCAGACAGAAATTAAGCAAACTCAAACAAATGATTCAATTAGCCCAATTTCCCACGAATTGCTATGCACTTCATGTACCCTAATTAATCTAATTGGTAATCTAATATGCACTTATGCCAGAACTTAAGCGACTATACATTAAATTAAGCATCTAGATTCTAGACGCATGTAGATTTTCCACTGGAGTCACCAAAATAATCTTCAATCGCTGTTTTGTTCTTTCAATGCAATTGATTTTTACATTAATCCAGTAATTTGTTGTCAAAATAGAGTGACAGTACAATTGAATATTGTTCAAAACATTTTCCGACTCTTTGTGCTTCTGTTTGCGTTTCCGTTGAAATAAATGATTTGTTTTTCTAGAAACAATGGCGTACATGTCATGTGATATTGGCAATTATATATGCACACACACACTCACACACACTCACACACATTCACTTACATAACTTTGCAAACGCTCTCCCTCTCGGCAGATGTTTGTTATTAGGCGAATGTTCATGATGACGCCAGAGTGAATGAACGCCGGCTGAACTCATCGTTCCAATGTTTGTCGCCTGTGTTGATTATATAGCAATTGAAAGGGATCACGGGGGCAAAGAGGCAACTGAACATAACACAGAGAATCGGGCAAGATAAAACCGTCTAGACGGCTATAACAAACGGCTCTGTTCGGGCTGCCATCCCTAAAAAGGAAACGTTCGTGTGTGTGCTGGTGCGAGTAACATTCGCTTTTGGGTTAACGAGAAGTTGGTGTGAGTGTTCGAGTGAGTCAGTGAGTGAGTGAGTGCTCTCTTTGTAGTCTTTGTAGTCGGTGTGGCGAAACCGAGAGAGGAGACACGTTGCTGGTTATGCAAGAATCGACTCGCAAATATTTGTTCTACTTATGTGCTTAATCCAATCATTGTCTTTCAATTCGATCACCACCAACTCATCCTACTATCGTCAGTAATCAATCAATCAATCAATAAAGCCATCAATCCACCATGTCTTACCCCCGGACCTTCATCTGTGACAAATTCATACCAGGTCAATATATTGAACACCCATTGCCTTCCATTTGCTTTGTCTGAATTGCTTTGTTCGGCCAGTCATCTAAAAATAGATTTATTTGTTTTGTTATTCTCCTTCCGATGCACACACTGCACTGCACACAATACGAAAACAATATAATTCAAATGGAGTCACACAAATCACGAACAAATGATTTGTTGTGGTGATGAGTTGTTGTGCAAGTTCAACTCATTCTGCCTCGATTGAGATTGTTCCATCAAATGATTTCACTCGCTCACAGTACCCAAAAGTGCCGCACACATTCATAATCGCTAAATGGTAAATTTCCTTTGCTTTTCTTTTCATGCATACTATCGCCATTAACCTATTGAACCTGTTTCACCCGTTGACACACTACCATTACATCACATTGTGACACTGAGACCGCAAGATTGACACTTTCTATGTCAATATCTCTGTCTCAATTAATTAGCACTCGTCTAATCTGTGACTAATTGTGACATAATTCATTAGATGTGAGTGCAACATTAACATTTGCTCACTTTTGCTTTAACATCACTTTTAATTAGTGTCAATTTCAAATTTGATTTACTAACTCGATTTTAGGCCTGTAACTATTTTAACCTCACCCAAGAAATGATATGGAATCGTGCTTTTCCGGAACATAGCTTTACCTAAATTCATAATTCGATGAGTGCAAACGTTTTCTTGTTTACATGTAATTGCAATTTACTTTTCCACTGACTACGCACACAAAAACTTTGTTCATTTGCTAGATTTGTTTGCTCGCAAGTCTAGTAGACTCTTGTATAACTAGAGTTGGGTTGCCAGATGAGAATTAATTTAGCACATTCTTTTTTAAATATTTGAACTTTGACTTTACCCAAAACGACACAATGTGATATTTTGTACCTTAAAAACTTTAAACTATTCCAACTGGTTCAAACCAAATTGAATCTGGTCAAACTGGTCACCTGTGCCAAAGTTTACAGTACACAAATTACATTTAGAAAACAAACAATTTATGCACAAATAATCAATTGGCACGATGAACAGGTGAAGATAAAGGTCAAAGAACACATCACAGAACACTGTGCACACAAAGTCAACATCAATGTGCCTGACGGATCTACAGCAAACCCCATAAAGCACTGTTTTGTGTTTGCTAATCGCCGATCATCTCACACACTCGTTGCGATAAGATATGCCCAATTAATTTGTGCCTCACAGTCTCGAGATAGTGTCCTACAACACATACATTTGTCCTCGATGTTATTACAAGTTTAAAAAGTTTAATTCATTTAAAGTGGCAAATTCCATTAATTTGCGTCACCTTTGTGCGCTCCTCTCGAGCAGGACTTTTGAAACGCGCCATTAGCAGTAATGCATGTTAATGTATGAAAGGTAATTTATGTGACCGATATTATGCAAATCATTTGAGCTATTTTAAAGGTTCGATGAATGTAATTTGCAAGTGAGTGCACTGATTTGTTGACTCGAGTCTGATTGCTCGACTTATCATTGGACAAACGATACTAATGTTCACACCAATGCGATCTGGTTTGGTGTTTAGGTTGTATCTACCGCAATGTGCTCGTGCACGGCTGTCTGTGGTACTTTAAAATGTGTCACTTTTGACTGATTACGATGTTGAGGAATCTTTGAACACACAGGCCAATACATTATACTGTACACAATTGAGTGTATCCATGCAATCAAGTATGTTTGACTAGCCATATAAAAGCATTTGCCTCACTTAGAAGATGCATAAAACTTCTATGTTCCTAGACAACGAACAACCTGCTAATTGAGTGACACTAGTTATCATCAAGTATGCGGCAGATGTCATCTACTAATAATAATAATATGACGATGATGACAATTGACTAATGTCCGGTGCATTCACTCGCTCTCTCTCTCTCTCTCTCTCACAATCCCAAACACTCTCAGTACTAAGCAACCCAAATTTGTCCAAGCCTTTAAAAAGGTCTTTACTTTGGTTGCGGTTCGAATTTGTGTTGATGCGTCCAAGTTGCGTGGAGTCAGTCACTCGAGCTGGTCACGTCGCCCACCTTGTGCTCAATCAACACAGGAAGTTCATTAAACTATTGTCAACAATAACCATTACAATAAGATGTGTTAATGACATCTATAAATGTATTGTTCCAACAGTTGTGTGCAGTGAGGTGTGTGTGTGTGTGCTTGATGAATGCTTCCAGCTCAAGCCACCAGCGAAAGTGACAATCCAGTGAAGTCAATTGTTTGCACAAACTCAATGACAACAAGCCAATTGCTCCCTCGTCATTAATTGAACACACATACTGTTCGCTCTATTATTTCGCACATCCCTCCACTTGATCTTTATGAGATAAAACCATCGACTCTTAAAATCGAGTCATAAAATTGAATTTTGTTGTCATTTAATAATCAATTTCAAATTGAGTCAAACTCACAGTAATCTCATTTAACGCGCACATTAAGTAATGTTGAGTTGGTTTTAATTGATTTAATTAATTTTTTCCCCCAATTTATCTCTTTCTCTAGATCTACTTCACTCGGTAAAAATGTCATCCAAAGATGAACTCAAACTGGCCAATTCGCACTCGGGCAAAGGATTCTCCTTCTGGACGGCTACCGTCTTCATTGTGGGAGAAGTTGCTGGAGGTTTGTGTTCTAATTGACATTTGTCGCTTTTAATTTGAGTCTTTATGATTGATTGTTTGTTTAGCTGGAATCTTATCGTTGCCTCATGCCACTGCCCAAGCAGGATGGTCTGGACTAGCGATGATTGTGTACTGTGCATTCTGTGCAGCAATTGCGGGCATTTGTCTCGCACAGAGTTGGTTGATTCTAGAAGAGCGATATCCTCAGTATCGACAAGGATTGACCCGCAAGCCTTTTGCCACCATTGGATCACATGCATATGGAAAATATATGAGGTCAGTTGTGTTGGACATTAATTCTAAATTGATCATAACCAATATTGTTCTTTCATTCAAATCTCAGTGCTTTGGTCTCTGTCCTGATGAACATAACCCGAATAGGCGCGGGCACAGTATTCCTCCTACTTACGAGCAGTCTCATTCAAAAGCTCACCTCCAAATTCATTCACCTGAACCACTGTCAATGGATCCCGATTGCTGCCGCGGTCCTGCTGGTGCCTCTCTGGCTTGGATCGCCTGCAGATTTTTGGCCAGTCGCCTATTCGGCAATGATCTCCTCCTGTGTTGGCACAATTCTACTTATCATCGATCTTGCAATAGAAATCTCCAAAAAAGGCATTTCCAATGACTTCCAGGTGGATGGCTTCGAGACCTATGTCAGTGCTTTTGGCACTATTTTGTTTGCTTTCGGTGGCGCGGCTGCTTTTCCCAATTTTCAAAATGATATGAAAAACAAGGAAAAATTTCCAAAAGCTGTGATTCTAGGCTTTAGCGGACTACTGCTACTCTATATCCCAATTGCGGGTCTAGGTTATGCGGCAATGGGCTTTCATGCCAGTGCCAGCATCATCGATGACCTCTCCCCAGGCGTGATAATCACAATTGTGGAAGCGTGCTTCTTCATTCACTGCGCAACTGTGATTTTCATTGTCATCAATCCGGCTTTTCTCGATTTGGAAGAACTATTCCGAGTTCCAAAACGTAAGATTTCTTTTAACGTTGAAAAGTGTTTCAAAAACTTGTGAATTGTTTAGATTTCAACTGGAAGCGATGTGCTGTTCGATCATCTGTGCTCATCTTGATCACTTTCATCGGACTTTCATTTCCTAGTTTTGGTCAAATTCTTGACCTCATCGGTAGCTCAACCATTGCAGCAATGGCTTTTGTGATGCCACCAATCTTTTATGTGAAACTCATCTACGATCAAAAGCAAAATCCAGACTGGCCTCAAAGGTAAACCACAATAAATGTCATTTAGGTAAAATAATTCTCACTTTACTCGTTCACAGGAAAATTCCACCCTACCAATTGGTCATTTTCGCACTGATTGTGCTGACCGCAGTGGTGGGCGGTGCCGCGTCTGCCTTTTCTGTGATCCGTCACTGGACTAGACTTGATTCCGCCTGTTATATCTCATCGAGCTCACCACGATCAAACACTACTCGAATGTATCATTGAATCGAATCTAATCGATCAAATATTCTAACATATATAATATAACTATAAATAGATATATCATTGGTTCTGTGTGTGTATTTTCATATATTGATATTATTCATTATTGATTAAATATAATTCAATTAATTAAATGTTCATTAATTGTCAAAGTGATCTAGGTGATTCATGTTGATTTGTGCTGACTATCTATCAAAGTCTATCAACCAGATGCCACAAGCCACTGCTCTGATTAACCGATTACAACCAAATACTCATAATCGTTTAGAATTGGCTTCTATTTCCATTTACAGACAAATATTGTCACTTGTTGATTTAGTGTATGTCAAGTGCCATTTGGTTCACTTTTATGTAGCACATTATCAATTAACCTTCATATTAGTTATACACCAAATTGTGCAAAACGATTCATCAGATGTGACATTAATAATATTATTTTTTGTTTTGTTGCTAGACAAGTTCAAGCATAATAATTTAGATAAACTGATCAGACTTATTTTGCCACTCAACAAAGTGCACTAAACAGTATTCTACCACATTTAGGTATTGTTAAGTTTTACAATTTATGATTTCAATGCTTTTGCGCTCAAAATGTTATTGAACTATAACAATTTATGCCGGCAGATCTGCTCGATTTGGCATTTGTTTGCTCACTGCATAAACAGTTCTTTTAGTTATATGATGACATTTTGCAAACTATTTACAAATGAATTGCGAAATTATTCTTAATAGTATTAGTTTTAATTTTACACGATTTCAATTATTACTTTAAATCACACAACTAATAATGATTAAACGAAAGCTAATTTGACATGCCCTCACAGGATGAGTTCAAATCAGTTCGAAGTGAGCACCTCGATGGCACGTGGGTTTTCCTTTTGGACAGCGACTGTTTTCATCATTGGCGATGTAGCTGGAGGTTGGTCAATGTCTATTTGAGAATTAATATTATATTTTTACTTTAATTTTTTCAGGCGGACTTTTAGCTCTGCCGTACGCCATTTCACAAACAGGATGGTTTGGAATGTTGATGATTGTTTACAGTGTCATTTGTGCAGGCTATTCAGGGATCTATTTGGCTAAAAGCTGGTTGATAGTAGAGGAAAAATATCCGCAGTATCGGATTGTGCTCACCAGAAAGCCATTCTCCGTTATTGGGTTTCATGCATACGGAAAGTATATGACAGTGCCGGAGCAAGAATTTTTCAGCCTGTGCGAAATGTGAGTGTTTGCACATTTGACATATTGGAGAGAGTTGTGTATATTCTTTGTGGATGAATAATGGAAATCACAAATATACCAATATCAGCTGTGATAATCAATTGAGGCAGGCAAATTGGCATTTTATTTAATTGAAATCAAAATTTTCAAATCTGACAAAAAGACGATGCAATTGTAAACAAACAGTTTCAATGAGTAGGTACACTTGCCAATATTTGAAATAAAGCTACCAAGCATGAAGTACCATGATGATAGTAGTATGATGAATACTGACCGTGTTGATTTTGGTGTTTGTGGCTCATCATTGTACAATTAGTTTCAATTGGATCTTACACTCCGTACCTGAATTTAAATAGACGGAGGAGGCCTTTGAAAACGACTGGGGAAAGTCAAAGCGAGTTTTGAGACGACTATTTATAAGTTAAATGGACTGAAAAAGTGGAAATAGCTTTACAAAATATTTTCGTATTATTTTGTGCCAATTGGCCAGTGAGCACAATATTTCAATGAACATGTCAATGAGATTGCTCAAATTATGCAGTCGTTAAATGAATTGACACTACATTGTAATGTAGGCTTTCGAATAATTTCTTTGATTTTGACTATAGTCGCTAGTAGCTAGAGCAGACTAGTCTCTTATTCGAATTCGGTTGTTTGATTCACTGGCACTCACGTCCAACTCGTTCTGCTAGCTACATTTTTACTAATTTGCTGGCTTGAAAATGGGAAATGATTGCCAATGACCGTTATTGCTCGACTCGCCGATTGAAAATATTAAAAACAAACAAAAGGGCAAATGACCATTTATTAGATTGGTCAAAATTGTGACAGCTTTGCAAAAGAGGCAAACTATTCCTCGCTGTCTTCGGCGGCATCGCCTTCAGCCTCTGCTGCAGCTTCGTCTGCTTCTTCAGCGGCTTCGCCTTCCGCTTCATCGTCCGGGGCCTCTTCTTCAGCAACGGCTTCATCGCCTTCCACCGGTTGAGCTTCGTTTTCTGCTTCCTCTGGAGCGGCATTTTCGGCCATCTGAGACTCGTCCTCCTGGGCATTGTCTTCTTCGGCTCCAACGGTGCCGCCCTCTTCGCCAGTGGCATTCTCGTCCATTCCACTTTGGTCATCCTTCTCCTGCTGGGCCCAGTCTTCCTCCTCTTGCTCGGGTTCCTCTTGTTCTGGCTGGACGGTAGTTTTGGTCTTTTTGGTCGCTTCTTTCTTCGATCCTGGAGACTTGTCCGGTTGTGGGTTGGTGAATTCGATAGCGGACATGCCACCCACTCGAGAGTCCTCACGCATCGATCTGAGATCCGCGGTGCAGCTGATCTTGGCCAGATTCTCCTCGGACACAGTGAAGTACTTGTCCTTCAGTACGTCCTTGCTGGTGATGCGTCGGTTTGGGTCGATGATGAACAATTTGTGGCATAGATTGCGCACAAAAGTGTTCAGTTCGTGTTTCTTGATAAACTCGCGCCACTGAGACGAGAACTTGGTCTTGCCATCACGAACGTTGAAGGGATAACGCTTGGTGCTCATCGAAACCAGGATGATCCCAATCGACCAGATGTCCCCTTTGGATGGGTCATACGATCCCAGGAAGGCCTCTGGTGGCATGTAGTAGTTGTGGCGCACTCGGCGTTCTTTGCGCTGCTTCAGTATTCGTTGCTTGTGGGGGTCGTAGTACAGGACCGACTTGTTCCAGCCACATAGCTTTGGGTTTCCACGGTCAAGCAGAATGTGCTGCAGCTTGATCCCTCGATGGGCCACCCCAATGCGTTGCAGATGGTCAACACCAGAAGCGATTGCTTTGGTCCATATGCGAATGTTCACGGGGGACTGCTTGTCCTTGCTCTTGACCAGATCGTACATGAGACGGGTTGAGTTGCTGACCGCCATGAATACGAACAGCTTCGCTCCACCAATCACGAACATGTCGTAGATCTTGAGGAAGAGAGGAGATAGTGGTTGGTCACTCTCGGGTTGGTCAGCTCCGCCAGTGTAGCGCATGATCCGAGTGGAGTTGAGCAGCAAATTGGTTCGAAGTCGAGGGGAACAGTCGGCCAGAGTGACCATCTTGACCGCCAACTGACTGCCAAAGGACTTGTGCTTGGCCCGGAACACTTGCGAGTACTCGCCTCGGAATATGTTGTCGGCCAGAATGACAAAGCCGTCCGAACGGATGGTCTCCTCTGAGGTGACAGAAGTGGCACCTTTGCAGGCTTCAATCTTGAGCACTTCACGGCCAATTGAGTTCGCGTGGAGAAGCTTTGAGGCAGAGCAGGTCTCTTGGGTTGACTTCTCACTCCCCTTGCCTTGCTTCTTTCGGTCTTTGGAGTGCTTCTTTGACTTCTTCTCTTTCTTGTGCTCTCCTTTAGGCTTGGCCTTTGGTCCCGAAGCATCCGCAGAGCGGTCAGCAGACTTTGATTTCTTCGACTTGTGGCCATCCGTCGACTTTTTGCTTTCTTTGCTCTTGCTGCGATGGCCTTGGCTGCTCTTTGACTTCACTTGAGACTTTGCACTCGACTTCTCATGTGACTTCTTTTTCTTGTCCTTAGACTTGGTTTCGTCCGAGCTTTTCGGCTTGGTTTTCTTTTTCGCTGGCACATCGACACTTGGAGAGGAGGAGGACGATTTACTGCCACTGTCTGGCGAGGAACTTGACTTGGAGGACGACTTCTTGCTATCCTTGGTCATCTTGGCACAAGTTAAAAGTGACAGAACCAACAAGAAAGTCAAACTAAACTACAACCTTTGAGCCCGCATATGAGCGCCTTTTTGTGTCCAGTCGGTCGATTGTTGCTGCGCTTGGAAAAAGAATTCCTCTTGAAGCATGACTAGTCACTTGTTTGTTGTATTCTAAATTCAAATTCACGTCAGCAAAGTCAATTGAAACGTTCGTGACACGTAATTGTGACACGTGTCGTTCGTTGTTTCGTTCTCTGGCGTCATTACTGCTGTTACTGCTGTTACTGCTGTGCGAGTCTTTGATTATAATTGATTGTAGTTGATTATACAATTGCAGGCAAATAAGTTCTATTGTAAGTTAGGCTGTCTCTAATTGCCAATTGTCATTTGCCTGTGTTGAATTTACTGAATTGATTGGAGTTGGAGAGCGGCATATTAATTTCGATATGATTCAGCAATTGCAATTGCAATGGCATGCCAAACATTCTAAAAGGAAAGCTATGCAGCAAAGCAGTCGTGTTCGAAATAGAGTGTCACCATTGTCACTACTGTCAAGAGGCTAAATAAACTTGAACAGGCAAGCACTTGGTCAATAGTGCCTAACTTTGTCCACCGCTTGATCTTGAACCTAGCTCTGTGCACACTTGGCGAATGCTTTCAATGCACATCACAGCCCCAGGAAACGGCACTGGCGTGTACAAAGCTGCTTTCGCTCTGTTTTATATTTGAAGATTGTCGAACAATTCAGTTTGTACATTTAAAAATTTAGCTCAGTTTTATGATCACATATTAGTAATAACTCCACTGCACAGTAAACAGCAGTGTTGGCCAAACTTGCCACAAGCGTAGTTGTAAATCAACAAATAAGTAACATCAAATTCAAAATTGCCAAATGTGTTCAATTGAATCACAGATGGCTTGACCGAGCGCAAGGCAGGATAGAGCCATGCATTTCATTTCAATGTTATTTACTAAAGTGGCAAATTTAATTCAAGTGCATTTGCACTGAAGCATATGGTAGGCTGAAGAGGTTGAAATGTAGCTAAATTGAACAAACAATTACTTTCTAGTGGTTTCATCTCCATCCTATTGTCGCTCGCCTTGGCTCAGGTGTGGTCTTTCTCCTCCTCACCACGGACCTGTTGCATTCTTTAGTGCACAATTACCTCAACCTCTCCAACTGTCAACTACCTCCCCTACTAGCAGTCGTCATTATGGTTCCACTCTGGCTTGGATCGCCAGTAGATTTTTGGCCAATCGCTTACTCGGCAATGTTTTCCACACTGATTGGGGCCATTTTGCTGATTGTCGATTTGGTGATTAACTTGTCTAATGATGGATTCAGTCGCAATTCCCAACAAGGAAGCTATGAAGAGTATTCCATGTCTTTTGGGACAATACTGTACGCGTATACTATGCGCGCATTCAGCGGGGCGATCATATTTCCCAACATTCAAAATGATATATAACAAAAAGAACAATTTCCATGTGCGGTCAAACTTGGATTTACTAGTATGACAAATCGTGCATTTATAAATCATTAACGAGTTCGTGTCCAAAATAGGTTTAACCTTATTCTACATACCAATCGCTGGTCTGGGCTATGCAGCATATGGAGCGAACACAAAGGAAAACATCATCGACAATGTTTCCTCTGGAACAATAATCAATGCAGTGAAGCTGTGTTTCTTCATTCACTGTGCCAGTGTGATCTTCATTGCTCTCAATCCGGTGTATCTCGATTTGGAGGAATTTTTAAACATCCCCAAACGTGAGAAAATCTACTTTTGTAAATTATACAAATAATTCCCAATTATAGGTTTCAACTGGAAACGATGTCTACTCCGAACCGCAACCCTGATGCTTGCCGTCTTAATAGGCGAAACCTTTTCCAACTTTGGTCAAATTCAATGTCTGCTCGGCAGTGTCGCAACCGCGTTGATGTGTTTTGTGTTGTATTGCTTGTTTTACATAAAACTATCCAACGATCCAACCACTCCTGAAAGGTACAATTATATATATTATATAAAATATAATTAAACAAATTAATTAATTAAAATTTCTCAACTAGACATATTTCGAAACAAGAAATGACATTTATATGTGTCATAATTGTGACCGGAATTGTCGGTGGCTTTATTTCCGCATATTCTGCACTCAAAAATTGGTTTTCAATTGAGTCGGCTTGTTACCTGGCTAAGGCAAACAGCAGCAGCAGCAGCCACTACACAACCATTTGAGAGATTATCGAACAAGAATGCGGACTTGGTCAATAGTCTGCAAAGATGATAATTCCCAACTGTTGTTGCATACAGACACAATCGACTCCATCTCGATTATAAAGGGAAAAATAGTCTTTTCCCTAGAAATATTTTAAATTTAAAGCAATATATTTACATTAATCTTACATTACCAATTAGCACCCACAATATATGAGAGATTGTACAGCCGATAGTATTTTGTATCACAAAGCGATCAAAGCCATCAGCCCCAAAAGTGATCATCACAAGCCAACCAATCATCATCAAGAGCCAATAAAATGCGATCTTCAAAGCGGAAACAATAAAATGATATATTAGATATTAATGACGGCAATATAAGATTGTGTGTTTGCATGCACTCGAGCCAGTGTGCCACTTGTTGCTGGAATCATAAAAGTGCCGTTCAAAATATATCTGCACTATTTGGCACAGTAATCATTTACACTGTAATACTTACTTGTTAGATAACCACAATTTTGTGCAAACACCAATGCACACAATCACAATCTAAATAGTTCCTAACTAATTAATCGTAACTGTTTCAATTGAACTTTATCACTCAACCATCATTGCAATCATAAAACAAATTGATTGTTCTGCGTTGTATTGTTGTTATTGTCTCTGGTGCTTTATATATGTTGCCAAATGGTGTCCGTTCTGATCTTGTTAATTACCAAACAAAAGATTTTCCAGCGAAATTAATTATCATTATTATTTGATTATATTTATAATTGGTGGCATTTTGAGAATTGAATGAAAATTGTCTAGAGCAAGTATTTTCTTGACAATACCACTGAGTAAGATGGACAAATCTTCACGGAAAGAACAAAAACAAGATGAGACCAAGCGATCTCGACGAAAAGAATATTCCTTTTGGACAGCCACTGTGTTCATCATTGGAGATGTTGCCGGAGGTGAGAAATTGAAAATAAACAGTTCTGTTGATTATATTTTGTTCTTCTTCATATTTTTGCCAGGCGGACTTTTATCACTACCCCACGCAACAGCACAAGCAGGTTTGTGCCGTTTAGAGTTTGATAGAATTGAACGATTGAATGTCTTTATCTTATAGGATGGTCTGGTTTGGCAATGATTGTGTATTGTGCATTCTGTGCCGCTTACTCGGGAATATGTTTGGCAGAGTGTTGGATCATATTGGAGGAGCGATATCCACAGTATCGTGGATGCTTGACCAGGAAACCTTTTGCCACAATTGGACTACATGCCTATGGACCCAAAATGAGGTTGTATTGTTTGCTTATTAGCAATTATTGACAATTTAGTTTTCAGTATTTTCATTTCAATTATGCTCGACATCAGTCGAATTGGTTCGACCACTGTGTTTCTCCTTCTCAACTGTAATCTGTTGATATCACTAACCAAAGACTTTATCCATCTCACTATTTGTCAGTGGATTCCAATTGTGGCCGCAGTGCTGATGGTGCCAATGTGGCTCGGTTCACCGGGTCACTTCTGGCCTATTGGCTACACGGCAATGTTGTCCACTTTCATTGGAACCATACTGTTGCTTGTTGATTTGGTGATTGTAATTGCCAACAATGGATTGTCGCCTGATTTTCATGTGGAAAGCTTTGTCGATTACACAGCTGCCTTTGGAACCATTCTGTATGCATACAGTGGTGCTGTAGTTTTTCCTACCATTCAAAATGATATGAAGAGGAAAGATAAATTTCCTAAATCAGTCATTGCTGGATTTACGAGTGAGTTAATTGAATTACTGTTTTGGAATGGAATATCTTAATCGATTTCTTTATTTGTAGCTCTCACCTTTTGGTACCTTCCAGTGGCTGGTTTAGGCTATGCAGCATTTGGCTTCG
The DNA here is from genome assembly GCA_023373905.1 of Rhizoglyphus robini. NCBI lineage: Eukaryota > Metazoa > Arthropoda > Arachnida > Sarcoptiformes > Acaridae > Rhizoglyphus > Rhizoglyphus robini. Next base: position 506,838 of record JAKIJQ010000001.1, on the reverse strand, counting down.
CCACTGCCCAGAACATCACCGATGCTCTGTCCACTGGTTGGTTGATCACCGTTGTGCGAGCAATGTTTTTGGTCCATTGTATGAGTGCCATCTTCATTGCCTCCAATCCAGTGTTCCTTGATCTCGAAGAGCTGTTCAATATTCCTAAACGTTTCAATTGGAAGCGTTGTCTCCTTCGGACCTGTCTCATGTTGTTGGTTGTATTAATCTGTGAAACATTTCCCAGTTTTGGCCAAATTCAGAACCTAATTGGCAGTGTCTCCACTGCTCTATTGTCTTTCGTGCTTGCCTGTATATTCTACATCAAACTATGCCTGGATTCAAAGAACAATCCAAATTGGCCTCAAAGGTTCGTTGCTTTCAATCAATGTTTAGTGTACTCAATCCGATTTCATTACCACAACAGACAAATATCAAAGTACACCATCATTATTTCTGCAATAGTCATCGCCACTGGCACTATCGGAGGAATCATTTCTGCATACTCCACCCTCAGAAAATGGACTCCAATTGGATCGGCCTGCTATTTGTCCCACTCAAAGGCTAATGCTACACATGCTTGAACACTTTTGTAGTTCATTGATATATTTTAGTTTTATTTTTTTAAAAGCATAAATCAATGTTTTCGTATAAAATAGGGCAACTTCACAATTGGAGCTTGAACTGTCACCTCCACTGGACCGTTGAATTGCTTTCCATGTTGATCAAGCCAAGTGCCAGTGGGCAGGTAAACTTGGCGCTGGTGTTGCGCCTGAGTCACAATTGGAGCCACCACAATATCACTGCCAAGCATGAATTGATCGGAGATTTGAAAAGTTCTCGAATCATTTGGCTTAGCATGCCACATTGGTCTGATTATTGGTTCGCCTGTTTGAGTTCGCTCTTTAGCCAATTCAATGATTGTTTGTGAATGTTGAGCGTGTAGTTGTGCGTGCTTTCTGGTTATGTTTACGGCTAATTCACTAAAACTCCATGGAGGCACTGAGAACTGCATCGCAGGGAGGAATGTAGTTGCTTGAACCCAACGAATGTAAAGCTCTTCCGTGGGATGTCCATTTCCGCCAACCATGTCGGGTAGAATAAACGAATAGCCAGCCAGAGACATTGTGAGCGCAGTTGGGATCAAACTCGCAAGTCCATCGTTGGCAGTCCAATCAGACTCCTTGTCCATCATTCGGACAAATATAGGCAAGTGCTGAGTTCGGTATGCGGTGCGAACTTCAATCAGGCCGCCCAATTTAGCCACTGTTTCTGCGTATTTGGTTGAAAGCAGATTTGGATATTGTTGAACGGTTTGGTTGTGAACCACAAAATGTGAACCAAACCAAATTAATTCACCATAATCAAATTTGAATGAATCAACTCCGGTTTCGCTTTTGAATTTCCCCAATCGGTTGACATACCTAAGATTAATTATGATTAATCAGAAATAAAATCACCATAAATGATCTAATACAAAAACATACCATTCAGCCGATTCTGGATTGGAAAAGTCCACGACTGCTTCATTTCCCTAGCCAGCAATCAACGTATGCCCATGCTGATCTTTGACAAAACGTTCTTTATTGCCCTCAAAAGCACTCGATTCTTTATTCGCATACGGATATGTCCAAACTGTTACTCTAAACCCCAATTTTTTCAATTCTGCGATCATTCGTTTATGATCGGGAAACTTTTTGGCATCGGAAACCAAATCTCCGTAACGAGGTTCTCAATGAACATCGATTTCAAATTGCGAATTACTGAAATTGTGCTTCAAAATGTCATGAGCAAATTGTATACAATTATAATGCCTTCTGTTGGTTGATGTCCTTCTTGAAGTAGGCCCAAGTTGACCAAATTGGATGTTTGAATATCTTTTCATCAGGAATTGCATTTGGTTTGGCAATCATCGCATGCTTTCCGGTAATATAACTTTTGTACAAAGTCTTAATTTCACTAGCAATTCGAATGCTAAACACAATATCCTAATAATCAAGATTATCATACTTTTCCAACTTGGGATAGGGTGATTGATTCGACACAGAAATGCACAAAAGTGCTTCTCCATGATTAGAATCTCGTCTCAAAAACCAAGGATGTTTATCGTTAAGCAGAATTCCAATTCCATCCGAATTGATGAACAAATACTCAATTATGAAGCCAATGTTGGAAAGTCGTTTGTGGTGAAACTGAGCGATTTTTTAAATGTTTTAGCTACATTCAGTGGCCAATGCTGTTGCTTCTCCTCGTAGGTTCTGTACCTGAATTTTGTAAACAAAAAAAAACAATAAATACAATACAAAAACGTCAACCAAAAGACATACCAACTCGCATTCCCTCCATAATGAAAGCAAACTTCATGACCATTCGAACCAGCATTTCTCCAAACAAATCGATACTCGTCAAAATCGTTTTGTCCATTTTCTGTCACGTCGATAATTTCAATCAAACTCTCTACAGTTCCATTCAATTCAATACGCAAAGTGTTTTCGTTGAGAATATTCGGTTTCCCATGAATTTCTGCTCCGACAATGAAAAAATTCAATGTTAAGTTTGAGCGCTGATGATTGTGAAGATTAATTTGACTTTTAACGAATTCAAAGTTGGAAAGCCTAGATATTGCTTCGACATTGCCAATTTCCAACAGTAAGCACAACACTAAACAGAGTAGTAATTTCATTTTAATAAAAATAACTGATTGGTAATAAATAAAAATTAAAAACTATTTATATGTGACAGGCTGGAAATTAAACAATTTTAAGACACAAATTGAAAGTTGACAGATACTTTGCTTCCAAGAAGCTCGCCATTAAAGTGGAACTAAAGGTCGGTTTCTAAATTTTGGTTTTATTATCAGAAGTCTAAACTACCTTCTAATCAAACTAAATGTAGGATTAAATGTCATTAATACCAAATGATGGATAAGATTCACATTGATGAGTAACATTCACAAAGGCATAATAAACTGCAAGAGGCGCAAAGTCAACAAACAGTTGACAAATTGTGAGATTTTTAGTGTAATGTCGGGGTGAGCTCGAGACTCGAGTTGATCAATGATCAGCCATGGCTACGTGATCGGTAAGATATGAAATAAACAAATTGTCACCATTGATCTGTTCAAAACATACTTAAAGCGCGTGAATTGACATTGATAGGAAAAGTATCATCCTAACGATAAGATCTAAAGTATCACACATTACAATCTCCTAACCATTAATGATTAATCTTAATGAGAATAAACCATTTTAAACTGCAAAATAACACGCCTTTTATGAAACGTCCTTCTATTGCCCATATGTCCAGGAGATGCCAATAAACAAAGCATGTTTTGGTCGATGTTTCTTCTTCTCTTATCGCATTTGGAAGTTTCTTTATTGACTAATCAGTTAGTTGAGCGATGTAGATAGACATAACGATAGTCGAATGCAGGTGCGATATCATTTCTATTTTGTGATAATATCGCGTGATGATTTCTATTTTTTTTTTCGTTTAGCTTCGAACGATATTCGGCGAGAAACTCGATTTTTGCTTTCGACTTTTCTGGCTAAATTGATGCTGTTGGATATTCTGTTAATTAACTTTTTTGCATCATCGTAATCATTATGGCTTGGCGTCCTGGTAGTGATGATGGTGTTAATGTTCCTCGGGAGTCTCCAATTAAATTTGGCCGAGATCGAACCAATCTGATATATAGCTATGGTAAGGTTATGCCGAAGGATTACGATATTCCCGACTACTCGATGAATGAAGACTTTATTCCGGAAGCTAAATCTACTGAAGATGAAATTTTATCCCAAATGACCCGTCTGGCTTATGGTACTCCCGAGGTATTTGAGGGTAATTTCTATTTCTAGTTTTAAATTGTCTTTTTTGTTCTTCAGAGCCACGAATTCTCGGATAATGATGATGAGTCATTGGATAACTCGATGGAATCGAATTTTTGTGAGCCTAGTGTGGAGGTCAGTCCCAGTTCGGATTCTCCACCAAGTCTTAGTTCTTTACGACCGGACTATTGCTTCAATTCGGACCACAATAACTCGGATTCCGAAGATTCTTTTGATTCCTCACCTGAAGAGCTCGAACAAAAACTCACTGAATGCCTTCCCGCTTTTACTCCCCATAATCCGGTTATTATGTCTCAACCCGAAGATATAGAGAATGAATCTGACTCTGATGTAATATTGTCTTTCACTTATTTTTGCATTAATTAATAATAGAAGTCTTGTTTTTCCATTTAAGAATTTTTTTACCATCGACGAATTGTTGTTGAAGATACTCTGTCCATTTGTTCCACCATCAACCGATCATCAATCCATCGCTAAACGGAAGGTAATGATTATTATGCTTTTGCATCTATGGATGTTTTACTATTTATTTGCACTTGTAGAGTCTTGAACTGCCGGAAATTTATAAAGCCAGCCGTTCAGCGTACAGTTGTGCATTAAAACTTTATCCTAAAAAGGACAACGAAACGCCCGAAGAAAGGGAGAATCGTCTTCAGAAAGTTCGTGAACATGCTGAATCTATAAAACTAAATCCAGATGTTATTGCGTCGAAAACATCTCCATTAGATTCAATGGTAATGGTGCTTTATGGATTATCTTTTGGTTTGACTATCTTTAGTTTTATAGGACCCTTCAATAAAGACAGAAATCCTTCAAGTTCGTAAAGTCAGACGCTCAGTGTACAATCGTGCATGTAATCTTTATCCTAAAAAGGACAATGAAACGCCTGTAGAACGGAAGGAACGTCTTCGAAAGATTTGTGAACATGCCGAATCAATCAGAGCTAGCGAGTATCCTGAAACGATTACGGGTTTGATGAAAATGCCTCGAATGCGCCTTGCAGAATCAATGGTAAGGGCATTGTGGCTTATTTTTGGAGCATTAATGTTGAATTTCCATTTTCTAGGACCCTGAAACCAAGGCAACAATCTTACAAGCTCGTAGGGAACGGAAGGCTGCTTACAATCGTCAAAGAAAGGCAAATGAAACGCTCGAACAAAAGAAGACTCGCCTTGAAAAAATGCGAGAATCTTATCGGGCAAAGCATCCGCAAAAAATGAAGAAGACCACCAGGGTTCGAAAAGTACGATTTGATTTTTGGAATATCATTGGATGGATTCTTTCATTATTATTTTCATAGATTCCTTTGCCTCCAGAAGTTAATAGAGCCAACTTAGCTTACCTTAAGGCATATCGCAAATATCCGAAGAAGGACGCCGAAACACCTGAAGAACGACAAGATCGTCTTGGAAAAATTCAAGAACACCAAGAATCGATCATAGCAAACATGGATCCAGAAATGGCTCTGAAACTGCTTCGAATGCGTTCTAAAGTACCAATGGTAAGGGGATTAATGATAATAGCTTTGATTATAATTATGAATTTTATAATTATTTTAGGATCATACAACCAAGGCAGCGATCTTAAAAGCTCGAAGGGAACGGAAGGCTGCTTACAATCGTCAAAGAAAGGCAAATGAAACGCCCGAACAACGTGAAGTTCATCTTCAAAAACTGAAAGGCTATTATAAACAAAAATTGGCCAACGAAACATCTGGTCAGCAGGAAGATCGAATTGCGAAGAAACGTGAGCAGTTTCCGGATGTAAGGAAAACGGACAAGATCATCGAGATGGATGAGGTTGTCGATGATGATCAACAATATGAGAAGAATTATCAGGAGTTGATTAGTTCAATGACCGCCGAACAGGTTGCGGACGTCGAGAAGACATTTCACGAGTTTTATGAAACAGTGGCTTTAAAAAAGGAGCAATTTTATCAAAAGCACCTAGATTACATGCGAGAAAAGTATGCGTCAATGACTGAAGAACCGAAAAGAAGACATATTGAAGGGAAGAAGGCCAGACCAGATGATCTTAAGAACCTCGAAACGGATGATCAACGATGTGATCGAAGCGAGAAGGAGTACCAGAGGATAATTGCTTTGATGACCACCGAACAGGTTGCGGACGTTGAGAGGACGTATCTACAGTTCTATGGAACGGTGGCTTTAAAAAGAAAGGAGCAAAATCGTCAAAAGCACCTAGATCACATGCGGGCAAAGTATGCGTCAATGAATGAACAACAACGCCAAATCCATCGTCAGTACCATCGTGAACACATGAGAATGCACAAGGCCAACATTATCAAAGATGAACGCAAGACTGCACGAGAAGAACAAAAAAGAAGATATGAATGGAAGAAACCTATTGCCGATGATATTAAGGACCTAGAAACGAATGATCAACGATGCGATCGACATAAGGAGAAGTATCAGATGATGATTGGTTCAATGTCCCCTGAAGAGAATGATGATATCGAGAGGATGTGCCATGAAGCAAGACCCAAAGTTCAACATCGGAAAAACACCGGGCAAGAACTTCGAAAGGCAAAGCTGGGTCCTTCAAAGTCTGTGAAGAGCTCTCATGGTGGTTGGCAAGTAACGAGATTTTAATGTGATCACCTAATGTGAAGGGAAGTGGATCTCATCTTGATACAATCTATCATTTTATTTCAATTCATTTTATTAACTATTATACTATCATACGATACCTATTAAAAGACACTCATTGTTATTAGAATAATTCATATTCTCAATGTGTTCTCTGAATTTGTTACTCTTGAAACTCCATTCAAACGCGTATATTAATATAACAACGTAGAAGTGAAAGTCCGGTAAGTGTTACACCTGAATTTCATAAACAAAACAATCAATTTATAAAAGCTATCGACCAGGATAATTGCGGTTGCATGTACCAAATAAAGGACACGGTTAAGGACACAGACGAGCTATCTTGTGAATCTATGAGAGTGAAATACAAACATCTTGTTGCCAGAAGCCGGCCCCGTTGAAGTTGTTGTTGAACATCGGCCATAAGTGATTAGAATTGATTTCATCATTCTGTCAGGGCAGTAGTAGTTTGTTGATGATTAAGCGTGCAAATGGACAATAAGAAAGTGAACTTTGATCGATGTGGCAACTGCCATTAAGTCGGATAACTTTCACCGAGAGGAAAGTGGCCATATACCCTCTGGTCGATAAGAGACTATGAGAGTGAACCTGCAAATGAAATTGCTTGTTGATTAAAATTCGGTAAAAAACTGAGAATACTCACTTTTATCTACACTCGACAATTTTTAGAACGCAAATTATTAGGCACAAACATTTGTGCATTTTCTTGTCTATTAATTTCAATAGACTCACTCGAGTGATCATTACCATTGTACGCAGATATAAATAGATTGTTTTTCCTTTTTGGTATTTTGAAAGAAAATAAATTCTTGAATTATTTAAATAAAAATAACTTGAAATTGACAAATAAACTTACGTACATTCACGAATTAGTGGCTTTGAAATAAATAAATAATATTAATAACAAATTATATGTTAAATAATTTATTTTAAAAAATTTATTAAATCATATCATAGTCTACAATAAATAGTCATTTAAAATGTTCCACTCGATTATATTTTCTCTCGAGTCGTTTCAAACGAATGCAATATGAGATTTCATAAAGAAAAAAAATTATTCTTATGTTGTAAATTGAAAGTGCGTTAATTGCGGATGAAGCATTAATGCAACTGTTGTAACAATTGTTTCTATTCGTGTTATGTTTGTGTGTAATAATTTGTTTAATTTTTAATGTACATTATTTCGTGTAAGGCAAGTGTAGAATTGTCTGTAAATGCATCAATTTGTTTTGTTTCATTTGAGTAAATGTTATTGAAAATGTTATTGAAAATGTTATTGAAAATTAATGACACTTTTCTGAGCCTAGTACTAGTATTAAATCAAGCTATAAATTCAGCTTATAATTATAATTAATTGAATACAATTACAATCGAACCAAAAAAAATAGTCGACAATTGCAATGAGTCATTCAAAGAATTTGTGAGATGTATCTCCGGTGTGTGATTGAAAAATCATTCGAACGCACACCGGAGAAACATCTCACAAACTTTGAATCAGTCAGTCAATTTGGTCGCATCATTTCATATTGAGTGAGCTTTGCTGAAAAGAATTGCACCCTTATTCGAAATGCTCTCGAAAAGGCGATTTCTAGATCTGGTATATTCCAAATTACAAAAAATAATTATCAGATTTATCAATTGCCCTTGCTAGAACATTTGAACAGGACGTTCTCATTCAAGAATGTTCTTCGTGTTGTTAGCTTAAGCGAAACCTAAGATTTATTATGATAATCATAATTTGTGGTTGCGATTATGCTAAAACTTATTTTGCCGAATGCCTAGGGCCACTACTGTCGAATGTGGGTCATACTGAAGAGAGTATCAATCGAACTACAAGTTTTGCTTACGAGGACTTGCAAGAATGCATGTATTGGCAAACGAATTGGCATTATAAATGAATTCAATTGTATCGATGGTCAAAGAAACAATTGCAAAATGCTTTGAGGGTTCTCCATTTATTAACTAACATACTTTGCAATATCCTCGTTATAAAGAACGAGGCAGATCAAACAACACAAATATGTACTTCTTAATTAACAAATTGCAAAACAATTCGATGATAAAAACGTAAATATTTGTATTGATTGATTTTTAAGAATGTTAATCAATAGAAATCAATAGTAATTCACAGTTAATTGATTCATGAAATGGCTCCTTCCACAAGGATATTGAATTGTCCGCCATATGTCCCATTATAATAATGATTATCAGGCACTATGCATTATTGAATTAGCTTTTAAAAACGCAAAAAGTGTCATCAAAATTTGGCCAAATGTAAATGTCTGTGTGTTTAAAATATATAAAAAATTACCAATATAAAAATTATATTAGTAATAAACTGTGTTTAGAATGTGTATTCTCAAAATTTTACCTAATAAATAATAAACAAAATATCGTAAACGATTGTGAGACAAATAAGTGACGAGTGGAACTTACATTTGATGTACATTGAGCGATTAAGTAAACTTTACACTTTAAAGTGACAAATGATTAATTTAATAAATTAATTTCCATCGACAAATTATTATCGCGATATATCCAATTGTCGATTAAATTGGCGATTCTAAATTTAAATTAATTAAGTAATTCAAAGTTATTTGATAAGTAAATACCTGTCGAATTTTTAATATTTTCTTTAAAATAATCCGCCGCGAAGTTGGGTGACATGGCCACGGTTAATTGTTACCCAAAGTTGAAATCAAGCAAATTAATCGACGTTCGTTAACAAAAGTTGACGATGTCGAATGTTGGTTCACAAATGATTTTGTTGTTATTCGAATTGCAAGCATTTGGTTTCAGTTACAAATCCATAAATGACCTTTGAAGTTGAGCATAGGATTAATGTTATTGAAATGCCGATTTGAATCATACCTTTTTAGTTGAAATTGTATATGTTTACAAATTGTAGATGTTGGCAGTTTTGGTGCGCTTTAAAAACAATTAAAATATTTGGTTAATTAATATATTTTGAATGTTGATCGTAGGTACATTTTATTATTTCGCCGTCATTTTTGCAAACAACGCAACAGCTAGGCAAACAGCCTGCTGGCGTGTAAACGCCTGAACGGCCAAATACACAATGGAGAATAGAAGAAGAGGAAAGAAAAGACTGGCTTTGATCAAAGTGACTGGCACAATGTTGCAATGTCGATATGTACCATGGTAGCTACAATGTAGTGGGCCACTTGGTGGCTGTGCTTTGCAATCAGTGTCAGTTGAAGAGAGAAAGTGCCTTAACGAGTAGTTCAACTAAAACTACTAATATAGAGAATTGCAATTTAAGGAAAGTCCATTTAGACTGCCATTTTTTAGGGCTTGACGATTATTTAGTTTAGTTTGATGGTTGTAGTCACAAAGCGGGACGGAAGACGTCCATAGGTTGTTCAATAATAAGTTCAATATGCTGCGAAACATTTTGTACGTCCTTTAATTGCACTTGGACTTGCATTGAGGAAACCGAATATAAGCTAATTTGCCTTTTGAAATTATAACTCAATTGTCTTTGTACTCAAGATCTCATATTGAGGCATGCCTGCAGAATAAGCCAAAACACGATTTAAGATTGGCTAGTGGCAAACACTGAAACACAAGTGGAATTATATGTGACTATGTGAGAGAATGCGCGAGGCAATAGCTATTTGAGCTGAAATGTTTTTTTGCATTCGCAAAATCAAACTGTCGTTCCGTCTAGAAATACGAACGCGCGAAATTCAATGCGTTATAATTATAATTACATATGAATTTGTCGAAGTTGGTCACAAAGACACAAGCAAACGTCTGCACCGAGAGTCTAAATAGTAAATGCGACCTGGTAAATCAAACTCAAACAGTCGTGGTTGTATCACAAAATTATAGTTATGTGCCAACCATGTCAAACAAACGAAACAAAAGATGCAAAAGTAATTTGATCTAGTTTAATCAAACATTTGTAATAAACATATTAGCTGATAAACTAAAATTGAACACACCACTTTACAATATTCAAATATTTGCGCAAATATAGATCTATTCTAGAATTATAGCTAAAATTCGATACCGTTCAAGAGAAAATGTTTGTTTCAAGTTCATTTTGTCTGAATTGGTCTCTGGTCAAATCGACTTTCTCAGCCCCATCCTAATGTTACTAGTCATTGTAATTTTGTTCTGTTTGATTGTCTCAAGGCAAGTATATGGACAGCCTCGCATCATTGGAGGCATCACAAGTCAACAAGGCGAATGGCCATTCATGGCGGCAATCTTTTTCGATAACCGTCTGGGGATCAGATGTGGAGGTGTAATCTGGAATCAAGACACAATTCTCACTGCTGCTCATTGCTTGTAAGTGTCTGCTGCAGGTATGGCTTGTAATGATGGTGTATTCTTTTTAGGGTATTCGATACTATAAACAAAGAAAACGATAAAATTTTTGCCTATCTTGGTCATGCAAACATTTCCCAAGCGGACATGACCTATCTGTTTGGTGTGAGAGAGGTAATGTAAAGTGAAAGCTTTGTCGTTGCATATCATTTGCTTCTTTTCACCTAGGTAATTCCACATCCCGAGTACGACCCGTCAACTTTAAAGTACGATATTGGTGTACTTCGTCTGAAGCGTACAATTGACTTTGAAGGCGATAACAAACTGGCCAGTTGTGTGTGCGATCCAGAACCACTCGAACTACTCGACACCAGTAAATGTGTTATCTTGGGCTGGGGTGCCACACGTCCTGGCGACGAAGGGTCCACGACCACTCTTTTGCGAGAAGTAGTCGTTCCACTGTTTTCCTCAGATCACTGCACCCAACACAACGAATTGTACAATTCACACTGGAACGTGTGTGCTGGCTATGAAGAGGGTGGCAAAGACACTTGTGTTGGCGATTCGGGTGGACCATTGCTGTGTCCGTACATGAACAAGACATCATCAGGCGCTATGTATCCACTGGTTGGTGTCACCTCGTACGGTAAATCATGTGGAAATGCGAGCAGTCCTGGTTATTTCACCAGGGTTGACAAATTGCTGTACTGGATTGCCAAAAATGCAGGAGACATTTGACACTTATAGTCATTAAAAGCAAGCTCACTGTTTAATAAATCATTAAGCACAATTTTGCAAGTTCAATGTTGTTGGCGTATCGATTTTATATATCGCAATTAGTAGTTCGCAATTATCTTGCACTTCAACAGTGACATTTGTCAAAGTTAGGGACATTGTGGGTTGTACCGCTCCCGACAAGTGATTTCCTTCAAAACCTGTTTGAATTTCAAGTCCCTAAATTGGGCATTACTTACCACTGGTTCACTAGTGTTTGGCTTTCTGAATACGTAGTTTGCCCATGCCAATAATGTTCATGGTACCCTTCGCTTCTCTCACAAACAGCTTTAGCTTTGATTTCGCTCTATGCATTTGCTATATGGTATGAGCCACACAGAATAGCAATGTGATGGTATGCGGCGCTGTTGGCTGTTTGTGAGCAAACATAACAACACGCGAATGGGAAAGACCTCTACACCTAATAACTGACTAACGGCCAAATATTTGCTCAAATGTCCCTCATCTGTTGGCAAACTTGATTTGACTTTGCTGATATCGATTTGATCAACTGTCATTTCACTAATCACACGTTTATCACCAGCGCACACAATCATTACTCAACACAGCACCACTCCGTGTTAACATTGCATAACATTTGGTCATATCATCTCCGAGCAGCCAGACAAGAAGTGGTTAGTAACAGCTAATAAAGTTGATGACGGTGAGTGTATTCCTCAAGGACAAACCTTCACTGACGAATAGAGGCGTTGTCCCATCTACCTACCACTTTTGTGTGAGTTTACTTCAAAGCTGTTTCCACACATAAAGCATCTGCCAGTTTGACATTTGAGCGAGGTAATTTTTAGTTTTGTTCTCTTCTTGTTACACTGTCTGACTGCCTGTCTGTTCATTAGTCATTGTTCATTGCCCGCCGCCGGTCTGTCTAGACTGAACACAAACTCTGCCAACTCATTCCCACTTGTGAACTCATTCCGTTGAAATCGCAACCAAAACCTTTCTCCCGAAAAGATGGCATCTACTCCTGTTCTCGCTTATTGGGATATTCGTGGGGTAAGTTACTTGACAGTCGATTGTTTGTTTGATCTAAATTAATATTGACATTGTCCACATTGCACATTGAAACAGCTTGCCCAGCCAATTCGTCTTTTGTTGACTTATGCTGGCGTGGATTTCGAGGACAAACGTCTCACTGATCGGGATGGTTGGTTCAACCAAAAGTTCTCGCTCGGTTTGGATTTCCCCAATGTAAGTTTTGTATTGAAACAACAAACAATTTACGATGACATATCTTAATTAAGACATGTCAAATAGATTTTACAATTTATCTAGACTAGACATTTTGTAGAGCGAAACAACGTATTTAATTTTAAATTAATTTAAACTACTTTTAGTTGCCCTACTTCATCGATGGAGATGTCAAGTTGACTCAAACTCTGGCCATTTTGCGGTACATTGCTCGCCAGAACAACCTCGCCGGCACCAACGAGGAAGAAAAGATTGCCATTTCACTGGTGGAGCAGCAAGTGTCCGACCTGAACACTGCACTCGGTCGCGTGTGCTACGACCCAAACTGTGACAAACTCAAGGAGGACTATCTCAAGAATCTGCCTGCTCAGTTGAAACTGTTGTCCGCCTATGTTAGCGATCGTCCATTTGTGGCCGGTGCAGACATTTCCTATGTCGACTTTTGGCTGTATGAGTACTTGAAGAAGGTTTCTACTTTGGTGCCGGGCGCTTTGGCTGAGACTGCCAATTTGGGCAAGTTGGTCGATCGAATCGAATCACTGCCACAGGTTTCGGCTTACATCAAGGCAGCCGAACCAAAGCTGTTCAACGGGCCCAGTGCCAAGTGGAATGCCACTCTCTGAGCACGCATTTCCAATCAACATTTCCATTATTGAGTCACAACAGGTCTGTGGGCCTATACTTTGATCTTTTTTAATATTTCTATGTGTAACTGAATTATTTTAATTTATTTATTTTATTGTGACACATTTAGCTTGTTAGTATCGCATCATATGGCGAACAAATTCTTTAATAGAGTACATTCAGATGTTTAGTCTAAAAAGTGTCGAAATAGCCGTAGCGTAAAGACGTTTCAAAAGCACGTGCTCTAATATTACCCGATTAAAGTTCTGATTATCCCTAATTATCTCACCCTTGCTCACCATGACCGAGCCTCTTGAAGCTCTCAAGAAGGAGATCGGTGATGTGGAGACAAATTTCAACATAGCCATCACCACAATCGAGAAAATTACGTCCAGCTCCAAATGCAGCCAAACGAATAAAATCAACCTCAACCTGGTCGCGGGGATTTTGGAGGTTGCGAAAAAGGCCTTTGAATATGTGAAGAAGTGTTCGGAAGACCACAACAACCTCATTAATTCGATCTCCACCCAAATTGCTACCTCAATCCAACAACAAATCACAAATGAACTGTCCACAAAGCTCACTTTCGCTGATGCCTGTAAGCAGCACACCCACCACCCTAATCAAACTCAAGTCTCAGTTTTACCACCACCTGTAAGCTCCAAAACGATTATAATCAACTCTAAGGACACAAACACTACTACAGCAGCAACAATCCAAGAGTCGGTTAAACAAAAGCTCAACAACAAAACACGGAAAACGAACATCAAAAAGACCTTCCCAACCAATAAGGGAATAGGAGTTGTTTGCGAGAATACCGAGGACACTCAAAATGTGATTAAGGAGGTTGAGAAATTGACTGGACTTGGCACTGTTTGTGACATTTATGAGTCGAAACCATTGCTGCCGGCGCTTGTGTTGATGGGGGTGGATAAGGAGGTTGACATAAACACAATCCCAGACGAACTTATTCGCTTAAACGATCTCCCCCAGGACAGCATTAAACGATTTTTTGCAATGAACAATTTTCACAATCCAAATTCACCAACTAGAAACGTTTACATTCGTGTCACGCCCGAGTGTTTCCAGCTCATTGTTAAGAAAGAATTTTATCTGTTCATCGGAATGCAGCAGTGTAGATTGCGCCGTCGGGTCCTCGTGGACCAGTGCCAGTGCTGTTTGCATTTCGGCCATACCGCCTCCAAGTGTAATAATAAGCCGCAGGTGCCTATCTGTGTTACATGTGGAAAGCAAGAAGATAATCACAATTGTGATGGAACTGAAAACTGTTTCAACTGCTCCAAACACCCATTCTTTAAGAATCAGTCCCTTGCCCATAAGGCCAACTGCATTGACTGCCCAATATACAAGCAACGACAGGAACTACTCGAAAAGCGTACTCAATATTACTTCACCTCCTCCACAGTATAATGGCTTCGTATCTCACTGTATTTCAACTCAACCTAAATAAAAGTCCAACAGCTTCAGGAGAACTGCATCACAAAATTCACACACACAAACCAGATATAATATTAATTCAAGAACCTTCAGTCTCATTCAAAAATAATTCTTTTCAAATTAACTACCTATCCTTACCAGGAGCCAAAATTTTGTTCGACAGCCATACCAGTGCACCATATACGGCAATTATAATCAACAATCCTAACCTAGTCGTCACTCTAATCAACACTCATACAAACGAAAAAACAACTACAATCAAAATTCAGCTCTCTCATCTGACATTCATTATCTGTAATATTTATATTCATCCAGAAGACAAAGTGGAGTTTAAATCAACCCTCACAAAACTATATACTGATCCATCACTGCAAAACTTTCCAATTATACTATCTGGGGACCTTAATGCACGGCACTCATACTGGCACGACACAGTCACGTCCACCAGAGGTTCCGAATTAGAAAATATTATGTCATACTTTGATTTAGACCATCACAACCAAAAGTCCGCTTTCACATGCTACCACTCTGGAGGAAAGAGTGTGGTCGACCTAACAATAACAAACACCAAAGCAAGGGACAAGGTCTCGGGCTGGTGCATTATAGACCAAATTACTAATACTGATCATAGACTCATCCAATTCAAGCTACTCATAGGCAACCATCAATTTCCAGCCAGCCAGCACTTCTCTACACGAAAATTCATTGAAAATTCTTCCACAGACTGGTCACAATTCGTAACAAATATTAACATCCCTAGAATTAATCAAGCTATTCAGTTAATAATAAACTCACATACCTCAGCAGACATAGACAACTGTGTTACAATTCTAACGAACATAATGAAAGAAGCTGCCTACCTTTCTCTTCCCTTAAAAAAGCCCTCCAACTTTACCTTTACTTTCACTCACTGGTATGACAGCGAACTGGCTAACATGAAAATAAATCTCAATTACAAGTTTAACAAATACATTCACGAACGGGACACTCAAGCTAGGGAGGTTCTTCACTCCGACTACAAAATTTTAAGAAACAAATATACAAAAACGCTCAAAAAGAAAAGATTTCAAAGTTTTAGGAATTTTATTGAAGATTTACAATCGACCAATGCATTCGAGCACAACACTTATAAAACAATCAAAAGGAAATTGAACCATACCATCAAAGCAGTTCCCTTGCTCGACAATGTGGACCCCCAAATTTTGAACTCTACACACAGCCAACTCATTGACAATCTCTTTCCCGACCAAACATACGACTCCTCTGCTTCATCAACTATCCCTACACTTTCTATTGACCACTCATTCTCCCCGGTTCAGCCCGATGAACTCGAGAGCATTATTGCGAAACTTAGCTCGAAGAAAGCACCTGGCACAGACAATATTACAAACAACATGATCAAACAGGCATTCCCACTAATCAAAGTCCTGCTCATCAAACTATACAACAAATGTCTTGAGCTGAAGTATTTTCCACTTAACTGGAGACGGGCAATAATATGTATCATTCCAAAGAGTAACAAATCAGATTACACCCTCTACAACAGTTATAGACCAATAAGTCTCCTATGTGGATTTGCTAAGATTCTCGAAAAACTTGTCAACAACAAAATTCTCTCGCATTTAACAGATAATCCACTCTACAGTAAAAATCAATTTGGCTTCACTCGAGGACAATCAACCATTTCGGCGCTTGACACTATTTCCGATACAGCTCTAAAATACAAATCCGAATTCTCGACGTGCATTTTGGCGATTGACATAAAAGCAGCTTTCGACAACGCAAGTTGGCCACACATTATCCAAAACCTTCACAAACTAAACATACCAACTCACCTCATCAACATAACTGAAAGTTATCTCTCGGACCGTTACATTACATCTCATTACAGCTCATCTGTAGTAACAAAGAAGCTTTCAAAGGGATGTCCTCAGGGAAGCTGTATATCACCTACTTTGTGGAACATTTTACTCAATAGTCTGCTAACAGAATTTCGCATTCCAAATGTGCGGTTGTTTGCATTTGCGGATGATGTCTCGGCGGTTCTTTGGGCTTCCAGCATCCAAATGTTACACTCGTTAATTTTAAGAACTCTTGAATTCATCAACAATTGGTGCTCTAAATACTACCTAACTATTAGTATTGAAAAAACTCAAATTCTTAACCTTAACAAGAGTCCGCTTCAACATGTTATATTTCAAGGCCAACAAGTGGAACAAACAGATAATGTTAAAATCCTGGGTGTAACATTGCAGAACTCCTTCTACCGCAAAAAGCTCAAAGTCTCAAAACACATCGATAATATAGTTAACAAGATTCAAAAAATCAAAAATATTTTATTCTCTCTGTGCCAAAACACCTGGGGCATGAGCGCAAAACTCAGAATAATCTTGTTCAAGGCCTTCATTCGACCCGCCATCACTTACGCATCCCAAATCTGGCTTGACAGAATCTCGTCGGCTGACTCAGGCCGTCTGATTGGTCTCCAGCGCACCATTTTGATCCGCTCCATTATGGGCTACCGAACAATATCGACTCCAATGGCGAACGTTCTCTCCAACACACCTCCACTTATCCCATATATGAAATCGCTTCAACATAAATTCCAAGTCCGACACTGCAGACCAATAACCAACCCAGAATTTCAATCGTTCATTCCCAAAAGGGGCAGCTTCGACACTTTACATCAAAACCACGACAATCCAGCAAACCTCCAGATAACACCAAGGTTACAATCCATCTCTCCGAGCGTTCAAATTCACATAGCAATACACTCAGACGTGGACAAAAGCTTCGGATTCTTCAACGTAACTAAGGAAGGCCACCCAAACATCTCGGCTAAATTTAAGTTCTACGAGTTTACGAGTCTAAAACTGATCACACAATTTCTGATCAGGAAAGCTATGACCATTTTGTCTTCACAGACCGATCATCTATTGGGCTCGGCGGTGGTGGTGGTCTTCTGTAGACATATAAATTGCTTTAAACTTTCTGGCACTCCAAACTTTATCAACAAAAGCACAAGGAAAGTTTACAATCTTTTGCGAAATTACCCACAAATCAAAATGATCATAACTTACCCAGAGGTCAATAATCCAAATACTCAACAGTCACTCAATCATTCAGCGCCAACCCGGTCGGATCAGTTTAGGAAACACAGCTACAAATATTATGACCTGGGCTTCATTGACCAACAAAACTTCACCTTTTTGATCAACAAACTCCACAACGATTACACGAAATCCAACTCTAACTTCAAAGAATTTTTCCCTGATCATCATATTTACCCATACATCAGACACACATTTGAATTAACACAATTTCTCACTGGTCACGGAACCTTTGGTAAATACCTAAAACACATGAACATTACTCAGGATAGCACCTGCAACTGTGACCATACTACACCTCAGGATAACAAACATATCTTGTTAAACTGTCCACTATACACACAGATTAGAAATAACATATATGGAAACGACACAATAAACTCACTAAATGATTTCATTAATACTAAGAAGAAATACAAGAAATTTATCAAACTTATTAATGAAATACTACCTCACCTACGAACACAGCACACGTACTAATCAGACACATTAACTATTTGTATATAACCATTTGTAAATTAACCATTATACAGCACACACTCTTCTTAATATCATGTCCGACATTAATTCTCGCTTGAGAGTTACCTGGACTTTTCTTTTCAAATAATAAAAAAAAAAAAAAAGATGTTTAGTCTGCAAATTACATTTCGCTTGATTATTAAAATTTTAATTGACCATTTTGACTTTGATTTAATGCACTTAGAGTCAACTTTAAAACTTTCTAATGTCCTTGGCAACTACATTTTCGATAGTTTAGTTTTGCACTGCAAGTGAAGAGATTTTACTGAAGTGGTAAACAAACTTGAGTTTGACATACCGCAAACAAGCAAATATGACATTTCAAGTGCAAAATACAAACATTTACTTAGAGGATTTGTTCCATTGAAATATACAAAATTATTTCTTGATAGATCAAACTAATAATTAAGAGCAATCATCAGTTAGTTCTTTGTTAACAACATTGAACTGCTTGACACACAGAACAGAATAATTCGACCAAATGTAACATATATTCAAACATGTTTAATGTTTAATAAATAATGTTCAAAAAATGGATACTTATGGAATGCCAAACTTTGAATGTACACATGGAAACATGTCCAAATGATCATGCATATGATAAGGTGCATACGTGCAAAAACTCCATTGATTTGACATGTTTGATTGATGACACTTTTTGGGGTTAGATGCATTCGTTATATGACTGTGCACTGTACGTTATCACGTAGGGATATACTCGAGTACTGCAATATAATATTATACTCGGCTGCATTCTCTCGAGTTCACTATCTAAATATCTATGGATGAGCCATAAATGACAAGTTTATCGCTTATTTGATGTGGTTGATAAATGATATGACTTGCATTTATATTCGACATCATTTTGTAATGATATTTTGAACTTGATGATTTGATGAACAGGACAGGTAAAGGTCGAGACGGACAATGTCGGATAAAATTAGGTAGAGTTCGATTTATATCGAGTAAACACAAATTGAATCCACAAAAGTACTTCAATTTATATCAAAAGATAAAATCGATTTAAATGTCAAGCACAAATAACACATGTAACTATTATGCCCAAACTAATAAAATCTTACAGCTATTTCACATTCCCACATTTCTTCAGGGAACGTTGCCATCAAATCGATAATAATGTTGGCACATCACAGTCACAAATGGTCACATCTACATGCACATTTGAGTGTCGTTCATCGAACGTATTTTACTGCAAGTCAAACCGTGTAATATGTGAACGGCATCTATCGATATAAACATGTTTGCACTCGCATCGTTGTTGATACTTTAGCATTACTTTTAAGAATGACTTCAAAACCTCTTCTTGGTTATTGGGATATTCGTGGGGTAAATAATGACAGTTTTTCATACATATTTGCATGTACTAATTGATAATCTCTAGTTGGGCCATCCAATTCGAAATCTCTTGACCTATCTTGGTGTCGATTTTGAAGACAAACTCTACTCAACTGCCGAAGACAAGCGAGATTTGTGGTTTGTTAAGGACAAATTTTCACTTGGTTTGGACTTTCCAAATGTAAGTCAATGTTTGTAGATGTTTGTTATGCTTTATTATTATTGTTCTTCTATAGCTTCCATATTACTTTGATGGTGACGTCAAATTGACTCAATCTTTGGCTATTTTGCGATACATTGGTCGTAAGCACAATTTAGCTGGCACCAACGAACAGGAAAAGAACTCAATCTCACTGGTCGAACAGCAGGTGAACGATCTAAATGAGGCGATTGTGAACATCAGCTACGACCCAAACTGTGACAAACTCAAGCCCGACTATCTCACAAATCTACCCAATCAACTGAAGCCACTTTCCATCTATCTCAGTGATCGACCATTTGTTGCGGGTGTCAACATTTCCTATGTAGACTTTTGGTTGTATGAGTACTTGAAAAAGATTGCCATCTTTGTTCCTGGTTCGTTGGACGAGTATTCGAATTTGAGCAACTTTGTTGCTAGAATCGAATCGTTGCCACGCATTTCCGATTATGTCAAAAGACAAAAACCGATTAAGTTTAATGATATTAGTTCGTTCTGGAATGCGGAGGGTTAAAGTTTAATTATTACTGGTGCAATCAATTATCATTAAATATTCTGTTTTGACTGTCGCTTCTTACAATCATTTTTACTTTTCCAATCTGCCCACCAAATGTCAAATAATACTCCGTCACAACACAACACATTATCAATGATAACGAGAAGTAATGTTATGTGCAGACTTGTGTATTGAGCAACCTAATGACATCTCAGTGTGATTTTCCCAAACGTGACAATTTGCAAAGATATTTATAGCAAATCAAATATTTGTATGATTTGGTTTGGGGATTGCGGATTATCAGTGCTGATGGTAAATAAATGTGTTTACAGTGCACTAATTAGTATGGACTTGTTAAATTAAACGTTTATTTTTTCGATTCATTTTCTTAACTTCTATGTTATATGAATTTTTGAAATTAAAATACATTTTGTAAACTCCGCTATTAAATGGCGATAAATCAGTAAAATTAATAGAAATCAATATCCAATATTTCGTTCCAACAATGATTACACAACCGTGTTTGCACAGCACAAACGCACACCGACAAGTACCACTCAAGTGCAACATGCCCAACATGATTCTGTGTACAAGAATGTATTGACCTACAATTTGTCATTGAAGAGCAATTGACTTATCAGTTATAAAGTACAATATACAAGAGTTAGTACATGCATTTGATTGATCGATATATATTCAAGTGTGCTTGCCAAACTGTCAAACTCGATCGATAAAAGCGCATCACTCACGTTTTATGATAGCTCAATTGCACTTTTATTTTTATGGTTTTCAATTTGCCGATCGAATTCTGCGTAAAGTCTAAGACTGACGAATTGAGTAAGTGAGCAAACCAAACGCTAACCATTAGTCATCTGCACCAAGGCCGAATCGTTCGCATACAGATTATCATGACCATATCCAAAGTGGCCAATGTACGAATAGTTTGACATGGCTCAGCATTGTTCATTGAACGCAAAACGCATTCACTACAACTGCACAACAAACCACAATTGAACGAATGTACCAAAATGTTCTTTCTCACTTTTGTATGTAATTTATCATTGAGAATTAAATTAATCATTAATGAAATATATCCAACCCACTCACATAAAGTAGTACACTAAAAATGTATGGCTTCGTAAAAACCAGTTCTTGTGTGCCACTTGACTGGGGTGAGTCTAATCATGAATGAATCACGTGAATCGATGTATTTCTCGTTATTATTTCACAGCCAATTTGTTCTTGATCTGTGTTTTTAGATAGTAAACTTTGTCGCTTTCCTAATTGATACAAACATTGATTTATAAAATAATTATTAATGTTATTAATTGTAATTGTCTGTTCAACAATAGCAACGACAGCACAACAACCCAAACCAGGAAATGATAATTCACCAACAAACAGTGGCGTTAAATGTTATCACTAAGACAACAGATATGCACCAGTTGGAATATTAACCAGAGTTTGTTAACCTGCAAAGCGCTCACTGCAAACAAACCTAGTGCATATATACTCGAATGTGCACTTTGAATAGTGAGTTATTTTCCTAAATATTCAACAACACAATAAAATTGACAATAAATGGAACATGGCATGGAATTAGTCTCTAGGTAACCAAAATGACAGAAAAGTAGGCCAGTTGATGTACACTTTTAAATTGAATTGAATGTACAAGTAAGTGAGCATTTGAGGTTTGAAGTTTGCTTCCAATTGACTGTCGAATTGCAATCCAATTTTTCTCTTGTGCAAAAAAATGTCCAAATCAGTATTGAATTTTGTATTAATATTAATAATTTGTATTGCCTCAACACAAGCATTTGTGGTCATAAAGCCATCGAAATGGATTCTCGAGAGTGCAATGGACAGTGAGGTCACTCTGTACTGTCGAAGTTCGTACAAAAATCAAATCTACAAAAATACAATGGTCATCTTTCGGATCAATGGAACGGTGGTGTACAATTCAACCAGACTTGGGATTTTCGATAAATTGGGTAATTTGTAATAATCGAATACAATTTATAATTAATTATGTTTGACAAAGATGACAAAGTGCAACCACTGAATCAAACGGCAATCATCTACCCCAAAATCACCTCAGGCATTGTGAATGCGAGTTGTCAGATGAACGAGACTGTGTCAAACTCAATCACTGTGCCTTACTTGGCAAGTATCGATTTTAGCGTTGAACCGGATCGTAAATTTGCGGTCAACAAATCGTTCACCGCCAAATGTGCTGTAAAAATTGTTCCGGAAATTAAAATGTACTCAATAAGTTTCATGGCCAATGAATCGAGTTTTGCCGAATGGAATGTTTTGCGTAAGTTTAAGTTGATTTTTCTGTTTAGCCAAATTGTTTATAATCTTTTTAATCCAGATGACCAGAAGCCAGTTTTTAGTGCAGGTAGAAAGATATTTCAATCAATGAAAGTTTCTCGAGGAATATCCAACCATACGGAGCACACTGTCATCGTTCGTCCACTGTCCACCGAATTCACCACCAAATGTCAATACTTTTGTTCGATCACAATTTCAATAGCACAAAGTTCAATCACGTTCGCATCGAATGCAGTGAAAAGTGCTGCACTTGGCACTGGCCCATCTGTTTGGACAACTGTAATTGTGTTTTGCATTTTGGTCACTCAAATTTTCCACCAAATATAACTGATTTCGTAAATAACATTATGCAAATTGTCTGGAAGTTACACAATATTTGCATCGTTGAACAAAAATGTCAACAAATTGTGTCAGTGGTTCAGTAATGCTAAAAATCGATCGATTCGTTAACCAATTGGTCGATCTTGGACTAATAAAATATTTAAAAGACACAAATGATACATTGATTAATTTCACAAGTTTTCAATCAAATAATTTGATTCAAATTGACCAACTCATGCGATAAACATTAGTAGACAAACGCACGCGTGCTTGTGTATGTCTCATTGACCAAAACAAAAACAAAACCAACCATGGAAAAGTACACCGATTGGTATGGTTGCGTGAATAAATGCCTTACTTGAGACACGATCGCCAATTGTGGTTGTAATCAATGTGGCCGGCAACAAGCAGACGGGGGAGAGCACCACTTCAGTGCAACCAACCCATGCACCACAACACTTGTGGTCTCTTCTCTCTCACTTTACTCACTTCACACCACATTGAATCACGTTTCTCTTGCTGGCTTTGATCAATTCCGTCAATACAACCAGCAAGTCACGTATACAAACTGGCACATGCACGTCGTCCTTGGGAAATGCATCCAAACAGTGTTGACTGACAACTGCAGTCTGTCTGTGATTATAAAACAGCTCATCGATGGTCTGTTTGGAAACATTGCAAGCTGTGCAGTGAAACCGTGTGCTTGTGTGTTTGTTTGTGTTTGAAACTTTTCCGCGTCTTTTTTGTGCATTTGTGCTTTAGTGTCCCTTTCTGTTACAAAACCGGCCTCAAAATGATGAGCAACCCTGACCGTGAGACCATCTTTCCCGAAAATGGCAAATTACATTTCGGTGGAACTGGTGAAAGTCATTCACATCTCTTCTCGAAAATCAAGCAGAATCCAATTTTGTCACTAGGTGAGTCAAGCGCCCGGTGCGCACTTTCCTCAAGGAAACAATGCATTGTGCTTACGTGACTGTGGTCAATTGTGTTCGCTTGTACAGTTTCAGTCATTTCTTCTAAGTCAAACAGTTTAGATTAATAAATGCAATTTCAATACATTGCTTACATTACTTCTCCATCTCTTGTAGCTACTGTAAGTTTCCTCGGAATTGGTGGTTACCGAATCTATCACATCCAAGACCGAGGTGGCATGAAGATCTCACACTTTCTCATTCACACTCGTTTGGCTGCACAAGGTTTCGCGGCCGCAGTTTTGGGCTCGTTGGTCCTCTATTCCCTGGGCAAACGAGCCTACCAAAAAGCATTGCATATCGAAGAGGAAGAACATACTGAATAGTGTGTGTCTGTAAATATATTGAACAGATGTAATTGCAACAAACCAATTGATCTTATTTTGATGTGATCCTAATCCAAATCAACTATCTATCAATAACCAAATTTGTTTTTTGTTATATTAAACTATTTTGATTTTTATGTTATGTTCTTATAATTTGTACGTTTAATAAAATTATTATTGATTATTGATTTATTTGCACTTGAAATTGTATGAACTTGAAAGTGAGTTGAGGAACGGGAGACTTGAGTCGGAACTTTGATATAATTTGATTGGACCAACTGTTAAATGGCCTCTTGTTTTAGGTTTGTCACTTGATTGAGGGCATTTTTGGTTTATGAAATGTGCTTATTTCAATATTTACGTTGATTTATGATACACTCATATTGAGTCACACAATCATGAGATAACTGTGCAATTGTGTTTGTTTGTAGTGAATCTCCAAGGTGAATTGCTTCCGATGTGTGCGTGTGTATATTGCACAGGAGTTATAAATTTAGTATTGCAAATGCATTGCAGTCAATAATGTCAATGTCCGTGTGTCAGGCTTGAAAGGGTTTTTGGCTATATAAACTGGTGATTAGATGAATTTGGCTTTGTGTTATTGAGTAGATTGAGTAAACGTGAAATCGACTAAACACACGAAAATGCAAAACTTAATTGTCCTTGTTTTGGGAGCAACATTTGTGTTGCATCATGCGAGTGCTGCTTCAATTGTCACATTGAAATTTAGCCCAAATGTCACGAAACTCGAGAACGGCCAGCCATTCACTGCTAAATGCGAAATCTCCAACTTTGAAGCAACTGGAAAAGATTACAAAGTTCAATTTATGCGTCTCGATGGCTCGTTGGCTACATTCCAAATCAAACGTAAGTTTTGCTCACATAGATCGATTCATATAATAAAACACTCAATCTACTCCACTAGCACCTGCACCAAATCTGCCCCCACAACCAATTTTCATCATGACCGATCGAAAAGACATTACCACATCGCCTGAACAGTTTGCATTCCCTTCATTTGCCGTACGATTCGAACCTAAATCAGTGAAAACCGATGATCAGTATTACTGTTCACTGGTCACAGGGACTGGAAGTTCATCGGTGGAGTACAAATCAAACAAATGGATGACAAATGCTAGTCTACAGAGTATTCCATCGGTGATGTTATTCACATTGGCAGTATTGATTTCCTTGAAGTATAGTGTCTCAAATTGATCTACAATTTATGTTGAATTCGTACATTTTTGTCAAATTAAAATACTTTTTATCGAGCTCGACTGAACAGTGAATAAATGTATTAATATTGGCCCTATCTTTTTGTAGTACAAGACTTGTACCATATTCCGAATAAAACATTTAGCCAAATGTACATTTTGAAGGATCGGATAAAGTATTTCACATTTAAACAATCTTTTTAGTCATTTAAGCATATTTTGGTAGATTACTGATTTATTTCGGATAAAAAGAGTGTTACTTGTATGACGTAGCGATGGTATTCTATATTTGAGTTTGATTGCCACTTTAAGGCCTGGCGGGCCTCAAAACATTTATGCTTCAATTTATCAGTTAAAGCAATTTTATTATTTGATTCATGTTGAACATAAAAAATCACAATTGAAATATTGCCAAGTACTTTGATTAATATAATCTCATGATAAATGATAAAATCAGTTTTACTCTAGACATTCAATTAACCAAACTAACCATTTGTTTAGTTGTATTCCCCCTAGCGGAAATAATTTTCAATGGCCAATGGCAATGACGGTTGTGTTACAACTTGTATACGCATAGTTGTGCCTTTAGCTACTGCTGTAGCCCAGCCCTCTTCGTTGAGTTAGTCTGCGGTTCAGCACGCACCTTTAAAAGCTCTCCTCGCAGCAGTGCAATGCTCATTTCTCGTTTGTGTTTTGACTCGTTCACTTCACTCGCAACTCAATCTCATCATGTCTGGTCGTGGTAAAGGAGGCAAGGGACTCGGCAAAGGTGGCGCCAAGCGTCATCGAAAAGTTCTTCGTGACAACATCCAAGGCATCACCAAGCCCGCAATCCGTCGTCTGGCTCGTCGAGGTGGTGTGAAGCGAATCTCTGGTCTGATCTATGAAGAAACTCGAGGTGTCCTCAAGGTCTTCCTCGAAAACGTCATCCGCGATGCTGTCACCTACACCGAGCACGCCAAGCGAAAGACCGTCACTGCCATGGACGTCGTCTATGCCTTGAAACGCCAAGGCCGTACTTTGTATGGTTTCGGTGGTTAAGTCATTCGCCATCTGTGCCCAGCACCCAAAACGGCCCTTTTCAGGGCCACAAACTTTGTTGATCAAAGAGCACTGTTTGGTATTTGTAAATATTCGAGTTTTGATAAATAAATTACTTTTAGACTGCATAGATTGCTGTTTTGTTTTGCATTCTGTTGTATTTGGCTTTATCATTTGTAATTATACTTAAGTTTAACTGATCCATAATCTATGATGCACATTTGTTTTGTGTATTGAATTTTGATTATGTCAGTTATTAATAACACGATCATTTATGCAGAGGTTGCCATGCTCAGTGGTTTAAACCAATCCGAATTGATCAATTATGGTATTCAATTGTGGTCAAATAGTTTCGCAAGTAAAAATATTGAGCGCCATTTTGTTCATTTCCCTCCAAAATGAATGCTGTTTGTCTAGTTGAGATAGACTCCTCCCCGCATGTTTGTGATTTGTGTGTGTCATATAAATAGTTCGGAGAGCACTCGTTGCGATTCATTTGCACTCGTGCTCTCGTCCAACTCACGTCTCTCACCATGACTGAAACCGCTACTGCTCCAGCTGCTGCTCCCAGCACGCCAAAGAAGGCAAAGTCTCCCAAGGCCCCGAAAACATCGAAGCCCAAGACTGCTCCAACCCATCCACCGGTTGCTTCATTGGTCAAGACCGCCATCGGTGCTCTCAACGAGAAAGGTGGTTCATCGCTGATTGCCATCAAGAAGCACATCGCTGCCAACAACAAAGTCGATGTCGAACGTCTTGCTCCTTTCATCCGTCGATTCCTCAAGTCTGCCGTGACTAAAGGAGCTTTGGTTCAGGTGAAAGGTAAGGGAGCTGCTGGATCGTTCAAGTTGAACAAAGCCGTGAAGGAAGCTAAGCCGAAGGTTGCCAAGAAGCCCAAGGCAGTCAAGCCAAAGGTCGCCAAGCCAAAGAAGGCAGCTGTGAAGAAAGTGAAGAAGGCCACCACTCCAAAGAAACCAAAGGCAGCAGCAAAGAAGGCAGTCAAGCCGAAAGCAGCAAAACCCGCCAAGGCTCCAGTTGCAAAGAAACCCAAGGCAGCCAAACCAGCCAAGTCCCCAAAGAAGGCCGCACCCAAGAAAGCAGCCCCTAAGAAGGCTCCCGCCAAGAAGTGAACACTCACTTGACCTCATCATATTCACCTAACTTATTCCAAAAGGCTCTTTTCAGAGCCACCAATCTAACGAAACGAGCATTTGTTATTCGATTTATTTGGTGTAATATATACCGTATAATCTCTAATAAGCGCCGCAGAAAAATGCACTGTGGAAGTTAAAAAATAACGGTTTTTGGGCAAAAATTAGGGCTTAAAATCTATAAGCGCCGCGGCGGTTGTTTGGGCTTTTACGGTAATAGCTATTACAATAGCTTCATTCGTTTTTCTTTCATAGTCGTTTTCATTGCAATAGACCAGAATAATTATTATTTTACATTGAGATGATTTAAGTTTAGTATTTGTTTTCATATTTGTCATTCTTTAGCAATGTATGCTGCACATAGATTGCTCGGTAAACGAATTGCTGTGATTTGGTTTATGATCTACGAGGCAGCTAGATAGCTAGCATCGAACTCGCGATCTATGACAGAAATAGTTAACTTGTTTCAAATCGCCACCAGTGGCGTAGCCAAGGGGGTGCCTTGGGTGCACCCAAACGGATTTTTGAAATCATATGAAACCACAGAGGGGACCCTTCTACATTTGGAATCCATGATACAGAAATGTGTGGTGGTGCACCCAAACCAAGTTTGGTCTGGCTACGCCACTGATCGCCACCCAAATGAGCTAAAGAATGAAGGTATGTGATGAAATTAGAAATGGAGCTAATAGATTTAATATAAATGAGTATCGGGTAAAATGAATTCTTTAAAGACAGTAAATGATATAAATTGCTCAATTTGGTCAAAATTAGTGGCCCTGAAAAGGGCCGTTTGAGTGGACTAAAATGGTCAATTTACTTGCTGGAAGTGTATTTGGTGACAGCCTTGGTTCCTTCGGACACGGCGTGCTTGGCCAATTCACCGGGCAAGAGAAGTCGGACAGCGGTCTGCACCTCGCGGGAAGTGATGGTGGTTCGCTTGTTGTAGTGCGACAGACGAGAAGACTCGGCGGCAATTCGCTCGAAGATGTCGTTGACGAAAGAGTTCATGATGGACATGGCCTTCGAGGACACTCCAGTGTCGGGGTGCACCTGCTTCAACACCTTGTAGATGTAGATGGCGAACGATTCCTTGCGCTTACGGTTACGGCGCTTCTTCTTGTCCGTGGCTCGGACAGCTTTCTGGGCCTTGCCAGTTTTCTTAACGGCTTTACCGGTGCTTGGTGGGGCCATTGCGAATGAATTGGAATGTGTTTACTGAGAGAACGATTCAAACAGAGTGATTATGATAAGTGGCCTGTTCGCGCTTTTGTACTCGACCTGACTGTGCTTGAGCGGGCAACCAATCAGCGCACAGGGACTATCACGCAACGCACGCTGATTGGTTACTACCGCATGCACGCTTTCTCCAAGTATAAAAGCAGTGCGCACAGCAATGCAATCATCATTCTGTTTGATTTTATTTTCGCGCTCTCTCCCAACTCAACTCATCAAAATGTCTGGTCGTGGTAAAGGAGGCAAGGTTAAGGCCAAGGCAAAGTCCCGTTCGTCCCGTGCTGGTCTTCAGTTCCCCGTTGGTCGAATCCACCGATTGCTCCGCAAGGGCAACTACGCCGAACGAGTTGGTGCCGGTGCTCCAGTCTACCTGGCCGCTGTCCTCGAATATCTCGCCGCCGAAGTACTCGAGTTGGCCGGCAATGCTGCCCGAGACAACAAGAAGACTCGAATCATCCCCCGTCACTTGCAGTTGGCTATCCGAAACGACGAAGAGTTGAACAAGCTCTTGAACGGTGTGACCATCGCCCAAGGTGGTGTCTTGCCCAACATCCAAGCTGTTCTCCTTCCCAAGAAGACCGAAAAGACCGCTTAAGTATTCACTTTCGGTTTTTACTCATCAAAACGGTCCTTTTCAGGGCCACTTATTTTGAACGAAATGAGCATTTTCTTTTAATAATAATGTAAATATAAATCAATATAAATGTTCCAACTTGACTGTTTGAATTAATTCACTTGTCTAGTAGAAAACTTTACCATGTCTTATACTGTCATACTGAGATTGACATGTCAGAGTAGCTTATTATTATGTTATATTATAACAATTAGGAATTAGTTGCACGACACGAGAATTTGTGGATTAAATGCACAAAAGGTGAAATTGATGAATATCTAAATGACTAGTTTTGAGCAATAATCGACATTAGCTCTATGACATTTGATATATTCAATACAATATTGTCGATTTTTGCATTCATAATTTGTTTATAAAATGTCTGCCAATGTGTAGTTTATGCCAAATGTGTGATTTTGTTTTGGCGCCAAACTTGTTATGCGCGCGTTATTGTGAGTTAGTGCAAGATATGAGCTCACAACGGCAGTGCACATACGGCCAGCTCTGATTGGCTGATCATATTGTCGGCTCCGCTCATTTGTCTCTGACAGTATAAAAGTCAACAGCGGTGATTACTTGGCTTCCACTCGCGTTTTAGTAATCGTCTCGATCACTTCGCTCTCTCTCTCAACTCGCAATGGCCCGAACCAAGCAAACCGCTCGTAAGTCAACTGGTGGTAAAGCCCCACGAAAGCAACTGGCAACCAAGGCTGCCCGCAAGTCTGCTCCAGCAACCGGTGGCGTGAAGAAGCCTCATCGATACCGTCCCGGTACCGTTGCTCTCCGTGAGATCCGTCGTTACCAGAAGTCGACCGAACTGTTGATCCGCAAGTTGCCCTTCCAACGGTTGGTTCGTGAAATCGCTCAGGACTTCAAGACCGATCTTCGATTCCAATCGTCCGCCGTGATGGCTCTCCAGGAAGCTTCCGAAGCTTATTTGGTTGGTCTGTTCGAAGACACCAACTTGTGCGCCATCCACGCCAAGCGAGTGACCATCATGCCCAAGGACATCCAGCTCGCTCGACGAATCCGAGGAGAACGTGCCTAAGCACTTACTTTTGCATTGACTATCAAACGGCCCTTTTCAGGGCCACATTTTGTGACGAACATTGAGCATATGTTGACGTTTGTAAATAAGCTTATACAAAATAATATATTCATTTCCTCAGTATTTGGCTCTTTAATCAGAACCGAATTTAACAGCGTGGCTAATACTTTTGGTGGTTTGATTTGCCTTATTGTAAAGAATTTTATTTTTTGAGTAATAAAGCGGATACCAAGTTAGTCAAAGTCTTTCAAGGCTAAAATTGAAGTTGGTTATACACAAATTCAACACCCGAATGTTTACAATTGAATTTATGTTGGTTGGTTCGAAATGGACCTTTGAAGTGATTTTTACTTTTCTCAAACTTATGATAAATTCTGGTTTAATCATATTTTGGTTTTGAATGAAAATGACTATTAGATTTTATGTGAATTATTTGTATTATTTCGATTATATTTCAGAGTAGACCACTGACTGGTGCGAAAATGTCAAATTTGACAATTTAAGTCAAAACATTTGTGAAATTCGTGTATTTATATTGCATTTGTATAGTTCATTCTAGTTTTGGTAATACGATTTATTTCCCAACCTGAAAACTCAAAACAATCTGCCATGTTTTGTCCCCTAGCGGACACATTTCCAATGCCCAATGACGGTTGTGTTTGAGTAGCCAAGCCCAACCCTCTTCGTTGAGTTAGTCTGCGGTTCAGAACGCACCTTTAAAAGCTCTCCTCGCAGCAGTGCAATCCTCATTTATCTTTTGTGTTTTGACTCGTTCACTTCACTCGCAACTCAATCTCATCATGTCTGGTCGTGGTAAAGGAGGCAAGGGACTCGGCAAAGGTGGCGCCAAGCGTCATCGAAAAGTTCTTCGTGACAACATCCAAGGCATCACCAAGCCCGCAATCCGTCGTCTGGCTCGTCGAGGTGGTGTGAAGCGAATCTCTGGTCTGATCTACGAAGAAACCCGAGGTGTCCTCAAGGTCTTCCTCGAAAACGTCATCCGCGATGCTGTCACCTACACCGAGCACGCCAAGCGAAAGACCGTCACTGCCATGGACGTCGTCTATGCCTTGAAACGCCAAGGCCGTACTTTGTATGGTTTCGGTGGTTAAGTCATTCGCCATCTGTGCCCAGCACTCAAAACGGCCCTTTTCAGGGCCACAAACTTTGTTGATCAAAGAGCATTTGTAAATATTCATTATCGTTATAAATAAATTAAATTCTTTATATTTTTAATTTCAAAACAATTTAACAGTCTATTGTATTAAATAGACATTTATCTAAATTAATTGTGTCAGAGAGATAGTGACCACATTTTTAGAGGTTAAGGGATATTTGTTTTTAACATTTTGATTGGCTAATAAAATATTTTAATTCAATTTAATTAATTATAATGCATATAGACATCTGAGTGACTAAGACTTAGTCACTAAGTCTCAAACTCTCAATGCAAGCCAATTCAAAAGCTATTGAGCCTCATGACAAGAAAGCCATTTGTTGAACAAATCAGACAGAGACGATTAAATTGTTTCACTAATTTCATTAGAGCGCCATGCGCGCTAACTTTCTTTTTTCCCTCCAAAAGATTTACGCGCTCAAATAGACTCCTCCCAGTGTGTTTGTGATTTGCGGGAGGAATATAAATAGTGCGCGAGGCGAAATTGTCACCACTCGATCTCTCTGTTTCTCTACGTGTACGCCGTTAGACATGGCCAGAACTGCAGTTTCCCCGGATGCTGCTGCTCCTAGTCCTTCCAAGAAGGCGTCAAAAGCCAAGGCCCCCAAAGTTGCCAAACCAAAGGTAACGCATCCACCTGTTGCCGCACTGGTATTGGCAGCCATTGGCGCCCTCGACGAGAAGAATGGCTCATCCCTAATCGCCATTAAAAAGCACATTGCCAACACCAACATAATCGACATGGTTCGGCTCACTCCATTCATTCGTCGATTTGTCAAGTCTGCAGTGGCCAAAGGTGTGTTGGTGCAAACTAAAGGCAAAGGTGCTGCTGGCTCATTCAAGCTAAATAAGGCACTAACAGAAGACAAGCCCAAAAAGCCCAAGAAGACTAAGACAGTCAAACCAAAGGCTGACACTCCGAAGAGGGCAAAGGCAACAGGTGTGAAGAAAGCCAGGAAGGCCACAACTCCTAAGAAGCCACCAAAGAAGGCAGTCAAGCCGAAAGCAGTGAAACCAGCAAAAGCACCAACACCTAAGAAACCTAAGGCGCCAAAGGTGACTAAGCCGAAAGCTGCGAAACCCGCCAAGGTTCCAGTTGCCAAAAAACCAAAGGCAGCCAAATCCCCAAAGAAGGTCGCACCCAAGAAAGCAGCCCCTAAAAATGCTCCCACCACGTAAACACTCATTTGACCTCGAACCGTCAATAACTTATTCCAAACGGCTCTTTTCAGAGCCATCAATTTGACCAAAGGAGCATTGTTTCGATACTCAAATGTCATCCAAGTAATATTACATTGCAATTGGTCTTATTGGCATTTCGGTTTGCCACACGTTTCGCACACCAGTGCATGGATTGCAAACAAAATTGATGTTTCAGGTACATATCTGATGTATATGTACAGGCAGAACATTACTAATAATAAAAATTATATAATCAACTAACAAGTTGAACTGAATGTACTCAAGTTTGCATTTTTGTTGTTTGACATCGTAATGAGTGAATGACTTTAGTGTCCCACTTTCCCTTTCTAGTGATTGATTTCAGGTAAAAATGTAAAAGCAAACTGCTTACATGATATATATATTTCGACTTATCACTTTTCCTATTTTGGGTTTGCTAAACTCATGGCCGATGAGTCATTAACTTTCAATGTTACCTATCATACAGTTCTGATAATAAACAAAATAGATGAACTAATGGTTTATTTACAAAGAGAATACAAGTGCTCGATTTGGTCAAAATATGTGGCCCTGAAAAGGGCCGTTTGAGTGGACCGAAATGGTCAATTTACTTGCTAGAAGTGTACTTGGTGACAGCCTTGGTGCCTTCAGACACGGCGTGCTTGGCCAATTCACCGGGCAAGAGAAGTCGGACAGCGGTCTGCACCTCGCGGGAAGTGATGGTGGTTCGCTTGTTGTAGTGCGACAGACGGGAAGACTCGGCAGCGATTCGCTCGAAGATGTCGTTGACGAACGAGTTCATGATGGACATGGCCTTCGAGGACACTCCAGTGTCGGGGTGCACCTGCTTCAACACCTTGTAGATGTAGATGGCGAACGATTCCTTGCGCTTACGGTTACGGCGCTTTTTCTTGTCCGTTGCTCGGACAGCTTTCTGGGCCTTGCCAGTTTTCTTCACGGCTTTACCGGTGCTTGGTGGGGCCATTGCGAATGGATTCGAAGTGTTTACTGCGAGAGCGATTCAAACAGAGTGGTTTGTCAACTGTTGCGTCTGTCTATTTTATACTTGTCCAAAGCGTGCATGACGCGGTAGCCAATCAGCGTAGAGAGCCAAACGAGGGAAGCACGCTGATTGGTTGCTGCCGCATGCATACTTTCTCCAAGTATAAAAGCAGTGCGCACATTGATGCAACCATCATTCTGTTTGATTTTATTTTCGCGCTCTCTCTCAACTCAACTCATTCAAAATGTCTGGTCGTGGTAAAGGAGGCAAGGTTAAGGCCAAGGCAAAGTCCCGTTCGTCCCGTGCTGGTCTTCAGTTTCCCGTTGGTCGAATCCACCGATTGCTCCGCAAGGGCAACTACGCCGAACGAGTTGGTGCCGGTGCTCCAGTCTACCTGGCCGCTGTCCTCGAATATCTCGCCGCCGAAGTACTCGAGTTGGCCGGCAATGCTGCCCGAGACAACAAGAAGACTCGAATCATCCCCCGTCACTTGCAGTTGGCTATCCGAAACGACGAAGAGTTGAACAAGCTCTTGAACGGTGTGACCATCGCCCAAGGTGGTGTCTTGCCCAACATCCAGGCTGTTCTCCTTCCCAAGAAAACCGAAAAGACCGCATAAATTCACTTTAGTATCTTTTCTACAAAAGGCCCTTTTCAGGGCCACTTATTTTGAACGAAACGAGCGTTTTCTTGTAATATACTTTGATGTAAATAAATGTGACTATTTTTAATTTTCCTTGTTTATGTAAGTAGTTTGTGTCATTCGGACTTATTGAACATTTTAGCGCTTCTCAATTCGAGTATTTTATGGGCGGTCACAAGCCCTTTTGTCTTTGTGCTCATGCGCTTTATGGTTTCGTTATCCTAGCTGACAAAAGGCAAACACGTTGCCTGTTTACTTTTGTTGAGAGTCACTTTTGAGTTGACATTGATCAAGCCAATCCACCAACTCTTACCAAAATGTCTATCTCCACTTTACCCGATCTGTGTCTTCTCTTCATATTCGACCGAATCCCACTGTACGATCTTTGTGCCAATGTCAATCAGGTCTGTCACCGCTGGTACTCACTTCATTCCTCTGCATGTCAGAGACGACAAACGCTAATTGTACTTGAAGAAGAAGAAGATTTGCACTACTGTACGGATATTTCAATGGGTCAGGAATATCACATGAATGGATTTGATCACATCACAAACGACGATGGCTCACCATTTCTTGTTCTTCCTCAAAAATCTCAATTGAAGGACCACTCTCTCGTAATTTCACAGCTTGAAAAAGACATTTGTCACAAGCTCTTGGCTCTCTTTTACAAAGTATCTTCGCTTAGTCTTATTTGTTCTTTTAGAAACTATCGTCAACTTGGTTACATTGGACGTATTTTGAAGCACTTGAATGGTAATTTGAAATATCTCAAACTGAAGATAATTCTGTGGGGGAACGAGTTTGAAGATAATGAAGATGAAAACATTAATTCTATTGATAAGTACCAGAAAGGTTTCGATCAACTTTTCGATTCGATGACTAAACTGACAGCATTGAAGAATCTGGATTTGAATTTTGATTTTGAAAAGAATACTAAATGTCCAATAGTTCTTAAAGATTTGCCAATCGTTCAACGACTTGAAAAATTTAGATTCCAGTTTTCTGGATTTTCGGAATCACAATACATCACCACACCAGATACCGCTATGTTTAATTTGTTGAATCGCTACGAAAAGGAAAACAAGCTGGCCAATTTGAACATTTCCTACTACAAACAAACAAGTGTTGAACAATTGTTCTTGTTGGATTCAAAATTGGCCAACAAACTTATCGAATTGTGTTTGCCATTGAATTGTGACTTGAATCGTTTCTGTGGCCATTTCAGTTCGTTGACTGCTCTTAGTTTGGTCTCTTTGGGTAGCATGTCACTAGGCCAATTGACCTCTGCGTTGGTTCAGCTGCCTCGACTGTATTATTTGGGACTTTACATCGATTTTAATGATTTCAATCCGTCTAAAGTGCCTCACCTACAGCCATTGCTTTCGATCAAAGCACTGAATCTTCGAGTAACGAAAATTGCATCTCAAGGTTTTGTCAATTCGCTTCACTTGTCGACTATCTTTCCTAAAGTGCAAGTTATTTGGTTTTGGGCTTCTGCTGATGTTTGTTTGCACTGTGAGATTGGATGGATTGCTTATGATCCCGACGATGACCAGGAACAATATGAAAATTGTCTTCGCCAAATGAGAGCTCAATTCAAGGACTGTCTTACCTTACGCAAGTTATACTTTACATTCATGTCTTACACCACTTTTGCTGCTGCATTTAATGCTGATCGTCATCGTTATCCGGGCAGTCAAAAAGTATTTTCACACGATCAACTCTAGTTTTATTATCTTTATTTTTTTGTTGCAATTTGCAATATTCCCTAAAAGAACGACCTCCAAAATGTCATATTTTAGCCTGTTTTCCTTACAAAATTGAATTGCATATTTAATTTCTAATTTAGTAACTAAATTATACGTTAGGATTATTAAACGTGAGTTGTATTAAAAGTCATCTTTTGTTTGTATAATAATTGTCAATATTTTTCTCTCTTTTTGTAGTGAACAATGTTCACTGAACATTGCAATTTCGTCATATTTGTAAATACAAAATAAATTATCTCTACTTCGATCATATCGCCCTCTATTGCATGGCAATCGAAGACTACTTTGTTATGATATTATGTCGCCTGTTTGGCATGAAGAAAGGCAACTGACGGACTTGGTATTTTGTCTGAATAACTTACAAGTTAATCAATATATTGGTCAATGCAGTCGATCGAAGCATTCAGACATTCTCATTTGGCCAACCATTCGACAATTTGACATAAACCTCGTCTCCTTTCGATGCTTTGACGAGCATTTCACCTCAAACCAACTGCAAATGTAAATTATTCTCTCTCACCAAAATAAATGATTAACTCATGCGAGGCACCAAAAATTATCAAAATTGTCTAACAAAGCACAAAACCCTTATCAAAACCTTTATATTCATTTTTGGCAATATCCCGAGAACCTGATGCTTAGGCCACTGTAGACTAGATTCGGAACTAGCGTTAACTGAACAAGATAGACCTATTGAGATTCAAGAAAATAAACAGAGGAGTTACCCGAAAAATTGCTACTGTGACCACCAAATGGACCATTTAATTTTGATTCTATTTCCAAACAACAGCTCACAAGGAGGTATATGTCACAAACCAGAGTATCAATAAACTCTCAAATCACTTGCAGCTATCAACCTCAAGAGATTCTCAACTCATACCGATCATGATCCTTGAAGTAACTACAAATGAACTAATACCAAATGCAGCTTGAACATTGATAATTAGGATAACGATGACGTTGAGGATTATGATTTTAATGATTGTCTCAATTGGGGAATTATGGTATTAATGATACGATACTTCATGCCGCACAACTTGCCCGTAAAAATATTTACGATGAAGGAATTTAAAAGTGGAAATTTCAAAATAGACTCTAATAACCATTTGATCATTTGGCCACTTATTGGTTACCAGTAGAAACGGATCTGTATCGATCAATTGAACCTACCAGCCACATGACTTATTAAGCATATCAATCAAATGGAGATTTGGATAAGTTGGGTTTAATAATGAAGACACGAGATGAGTGTAAATTTAGATTGGGGCAGAGTGCTTTGTCAATAGAGTTGGGTGAAAATACTTGAGTCGTTAGTTGGACAGAGGCAAGCAAAGAAATTGAGCTCCTAGGAGATGTACATCGAGACGAGACATCAAAAAGAAGATCTATTTGCAATGTGGCATTGTTGTGACCTTTTCATTGGCATTACTAATTTGGTCAAATTGAAAGTATAAAATGAGTAAATCAACCAATTGTGAAGCTAACTCAAATGAACAACAAAAATATATCAATTTTCATCAAACCGAAAATGAACAACGAAACTTGATTGAGTCGAACAGTATGAAAGAAGTCAATCGGAACACATTGGACAAACGATTGAAGTTGGTGCAACGAGTGTTGTGTGTTGTGTTGATTGTGTTGGCATGTTTTGCACTCGGATTGTGGTCTGTGCACATCATAACCACTTTGATGGTACACATGGAAGGTGGCCGGGACATTGGGTCCAATCATTCAACAGTGCAACAAAAACGTCAATTTATTGTCTCAATGGCACGAGAAGCTTTTCAGGCCTATTCCGCACACGCCTGGGCAGACGAATCTCTTCGTCCCGTAACTTGCGAGCCATACAACCAGTGGTTTGGACAAGGTTCGGGTCGAACCATTGTGGCTTCACTTTCCACACTTTGGTTGCTTGGACTGAGGCGCGAATTTGAAGTGGCCCGAAAATGGGTAGAAACCAAACTCGAGCTCAGACCAGAACAAATTGGCCACCAAGTGAGTCTACACTTTGCTGTTGGTGAATATGTCGGAGGACTGTTGTCCGCTTATGCACTCACAGGAGATTGGATGTTTGTGCACAAGGCGAGACAAGTGGCTGATGCATTGCGACCGGCTTATCACAATCAAACAGGTGCGTTCGGTGATTTTGTTTTACTGTGACACATTAATAATATTTATTCTACATGCACATTTTCAGGTTTGTTGTACCACAATTTGAATCTCACCTACCCGACCAGTACATCCGTGTTTGAGTACAACATGTTTCTTTGGAACGCAGTGCAAAATCTCGAGTATCACTACTTGTCCAAATTGACAGCAAATTCCGAGTACCGAAATCGAGTGTTGGAAGCTAGAAAAGTTTTACACAAAATTGTACATTCCCCAGAATCATTCAACAATGCAGAAACAAACTATTTACTTCAATTTGGTAAAATTTTGGCTCAGTCAAATGGAAATGATCATGATGCTGAGCAACTGTACTCGAAAGCAGTTGAGTTGTTGATGCAAAATGCCATTGGTAAGACCAACAATTGTTTATTAATTAATTGATTAGAGATTACGACAAATTGTTTGTTTACAGGACAACAAAATGGACTAATCTATGTGAAAGATTACGACTATGGCCGAGGACGGAGAGGACAGTGGATGGATGCGGACAGTTGCGCACTCAATTCAGCCATTCTGTGGGCCTGGAGAACGAGAAGACAAATGTTGTGGAGGGAAGGTGGAGACGAACAAAGAAGAACAATTGAATTAGCTCAACTGGAGAAACAATGGAATTTGGCCGTTCAACTCACGGACACATGTCACCAGGCCGAGGTAAGAAGCAAGACTGGACTGGCACCGGCGAGGTTTTACTTTACCAATGCAGATGTGGCCACAAATGAACATGGAGACCAGAATCTCAGACAAGCTTTTCTTAAGTATGAGTACATTTTAAGTATTCGTAATTTACTAATGTACTTTTACGTTTTTTGTTTAGCCCTGAAATAGCGGAAAACTTCTTCCTCATGTATCGCCTTACTAATGACCACAAATACCGCGACTATGCCTGGGCAATGGCACTCGCCATCCACGCCCACTGTCGAGTGGCCCAAACTGGTGGTTACTCAATCATTGGCAATGTTGACCAAATTCCCACTGTCAAGTCATCTCCCACCAGTCCACAATTACTTGACCCCACCACCACCGACTCATCCCCACTCGACCCACTCAACCACCAACCAACTTATTTCCTCGGTGCCACACTCAAGTATTTGTATTTGATCTTTACTGACGATTCAACACTGCCACTCGACAAATGGGTCTTCAACGATGTGGGACAACCATTGCCCATTGGTTGAGACAATGGTTGAATTGAATTCAATAATATTCAGTGACGATTTCAACTAGCAATCAAAATGCAACAATTCTAGTGCAACCAAAATTAGGTCTCATCTTTCCAGACAATCACAAACTAGTTGATGATTTCTCCGAACTCGCTTTTCTCCCTTGAACAAGTTCATCAGACAAATTGCCTTGAACTTGTGGGGAAAGTTTTTTAATCTTACGCCGTGTAGTCGCATTTTCAACTGTCGCACTTCACACTAGTTAAGAACAAGAAGAAACACTTGTCCCAGTGCTTGATGTCCTTGATCGCACTTGAACTTTATGTTTATACATAGTTTTGTGCGCTTAATAAATACATAAAACATATTCAGAGAACAAACATTTTCACGTACATTTGTCCTCTCATTTAGATTCGACGCTGATTTAATGATAAAACGAAAGAGAGAATGCTTTATAAAGTGTCTCCGTCGATTTGTGGTTGGTTTGTGAGTTTGTGGTTGTTCTTTATATAAACGAGATTAGTTTGCCCATTCGGTGATTTGTCATTGCATAGTTTGTTTGTGTGAAAAGTGATCGTTTCAATTGA
This sequence comes from Rhizoglyphus robini, assembly GCA_023373905.1. NCBI lineage: Eukaryota > Metazoa > Arthropoda > Arachnida > Sarcoptiformes > Acaridae > Rhizoglyphus > Rhizoglyphus robini. The sequence goes on along the minus strand of JAKIJQ010000001.1, from coordinate 466,392 downwards.
TTTATTCATAAAGTTGTAAGTTGTGTTTTGTTTATGTATGTATTTATTTATTTATTGATTTTCATTTACAGAATCAATATGGCTTTGTTTGTTAGGAGAGAAGCAACGTTTCTTCTGTTACTAGTCACAATTCACTGCATCAACGCTCAATATGGAGGCGGTGGATATTACCCACAACCAGGTGGCGAATATGAAGGAGGTGGTTATGGCGGTAATGGTTATGGTTACGAAGAACCTCCACAGCCGATAAAACTCAAATTGAATCTCAATTTGCCATCAATAACGATCAAGACGAGAGCGATGGAGTTGCCAGAAGTGAGTGCGCGAGTTGATTTGGGTAGTAATCCAAAGGGACAGTATGGTGGTGGTGGTGGTGGTTATGGTGGACAGGACGATTACGGCAGTGCATCAAAGCAACAACACAACTACTACTATCCACAGGGACAACCACAAGCAGTGTATGGTGGGCCAGGACATTACCCAGCACCAGCACAATGGACACCACACGGACCAGTGCCACCTCAGCACTATGGCCCACCCGCACCACCTCAATTTGGTCCATCTCCATATCCCCACCCTGCATACCACCAACATGTACATGCACCCCCACCAAACAGACCATATTATCAATAAATGAACAATTTATAGTAAATTGTATATGTCGATATGAATGAATTCGTGACATTGGAGTTTGCCATCGATGATGTTGATGGTTGATGTCAATTTGACTGTCAAATGTTGACATCGCTCTTCTTCGATAGTATCGATTGTAGTTGTGAGTGAAATGAACGTTCGATGAACGTTCGAACGTTCACCGAGTGCAAATGGGCTTTTAAGCTTACTTTTTAAATATGATGGTCATTGAGTATTTCGTTGAGTGGTTCATTGCGGTCAGGTCAAGCATTTCATGAATTATTAACAATATCAATTTTCGCTTCTTTTATTTTAACAAAATCAATCGATTATCATTGAAGAGCATGCAAGTGCATTAACATTGGCGGGTCAGCAGAAACACAAAACTTGGTAGACCAAACAAAAATAATTCAATTATAATTATTTGATTTCATAAATATTCGACAGGACTCGTTTAGTTCGATTACAGCTCTTTTAAATTGTGAGTCTCAGATTGACTTTTGTTTGGCTCTCTTCTAGCTAGTTCACCGAGCAATGTCTCTTCAAGACCTGTCTATTGTCTTTTTGCGAGTAGTTTGGGTCTTACTTGTGGCACTGTCACCGACGTTTACCCAAGGTCTTTATACCCCATCTGATTTGGCCTTTCTCGAATCAGTCTCGCATGTGGCCAACAATTTTAGCCAATTCTTTGACTACACTGATCAAGTGAACGTAAGCAGCAAAATTTCCGGTTCTCATGGTAAGTCAATGAGTTTGCATCTCATGTTGCATGAGCACTAAGAACAATTATTAATTATAATATTTCTACCTGCAGGGTCTAATGTCTTGCCTATTATCACCATCGTGCTTCTAATAATTCTATTGATGCTTTGTGGTGTATTCCAATGGTGCTACTTAAAAGAAACGTCTAGTACAAATTCCCTGTCCCAAGGAGAAGGTCTTATCATGGACAGTTGGGATCCAAACTTGAATCAAGACAAAGACAAAGCAAGCTCCAAAAGGTCGAAAGCGAAACGGACTGCCAGTGACTATTTGCCCGCATCGTTGGACAACGCGACTCAACTGCCAAGTCTCAAGTCAGAAGAGTATTCACAGCCAGACAAGAAGACGCTGCTCGCTTCGAATCCTGCCACTAAACGGTCATCTTATAAAGGATCGTCATTCAAAGGGTCAGTGGTGAAAGGTTCAAAAGGCAAAGGGTCAGTGACGAAAGGATCAAAAGTCAAGAAATCAGTGGTGAAAAGACCAAAAGTCAAGAAGTCATCAAGGAAAAAATCCAAGAAACCAAAGAAATCAACCAAGAAGAACTATACCACCAAAGCTGTCAAGTTAAAGTTGGAAAGTGCCAAAAGCAAATCCAGAAAGCCTAAGACTAGCTCCCACTCTAAAAGATCGAAGCGCCACTCCATTAAGAAGAAAAAGAGTAGTCGAAGGGACAAACGTAAATCTGCTAAATCCAAGAAGGCCAGCTCTAACAAACCTTGACATGCTCATTCAGTAGCTCTTTCCAACTTGGCTTTCCACCCTACCATTAAATGCTTGACTGAAATGTTGCTCACATTTATTTGATTCAATTTGAGCTGATGCAAACATTGAACCTTTTACCCAATTCTCAATGATAATTACAGATATTATTAGTTCTTGTACTCAGGTTTGTTGATCACACCCGAGAACAGTGTGAGCTGATGTTGATTGTCCCGAATGAAGAACATGAACGGGCGATTCACTCGGAAATCGACTGGTTGGGGTGGTGGAAAGACGGCAGACATTGGTACCATCACCACCCCTGTTGCAGCCGCTGCCTCTGAGCCTTCCTCATTCACTTCGATGAATGTCTTGTGCACCACCTTGGACACATACAAATCCTTGTGACCATCAATGTTGGAAAAGTCCGCACTTCGATCGAACGCAGAGGTGATGCCCAACTTCATCAAGGTGTCCTTCAATGAATACGAACCCTCAAACTTGAATTTAGGCAAATGGATGATTACATCGCGGGTGTGGAGTTGATTGATTCGTTGTTCGAGTTTGGTGGCACTCAACACCGAACTGATGGCTCGGTTGTGGCCTTCGTTTGGCAAAAAGACAAACATACTCATTGTTTGATTCTGGTATGGAATCTCCACCAGTTGGCCATCTTCGAATTGACCATAGTGCAGATGACCACGTTGCATCATCAATGGCACCGATTCGGTGAGCTCTCTAGTCACCTGGAATGGACCATTCTTGGTTGATTTCGCATCGAACTTGTGCTGCCAAACACCTTTGAAGTAGATTGCATTCATGAGCACCATTGCTGTGTCGGATGGCAAGTTTGAGTCAAACAGTTTTGGAATTTTTCCATGTGTCTGCTCGTTGACCCAGTGGTTGAGTTCAGATGTTGCTTTGACACTTTCCTTCTCGAAATCTTCCACAAAAACCTGCGAACCAAAGTTTGTTGTGATTGCGCTCATGAAACTTTCCAAAACAGCTCGATTCTTTTGAATTGCCAACGAGTTAGCAATGCTCAGTGTGTTTCCAGTGCTCTTGGTCTGGTGGTTCAGCTCTGTCAGCAACTTTTGGTATCCAAGCAAAATGTCGTTGTTCGAGAAATGCGAGTTGACGTATCTGTGAACACAAAAGTCACTTAATTTATTTATGTCAATCCTCAAGCCAAGGTGGCATACCCAAGAGTATTATAAATTTCTGAATATGTCTTGGTGGCACCACCTGCCATCAGCATGGCCATCACAGTGCTCACACTGAAGGCAGAGACAAAGACATTCTTGCCATTGGCCTCTTGTTCCAGTGACTGCATCAAGTGCATGCCAAAGTCATCGTTGGCCTGACTCACTTGAAGTAGCTTTGCATCTTCAACTGGAACACTCAACGCCTGCCCAAGCAAGAAAGAAGCTAAAATAAGAATCTTCATTTTCTCAGTGTCGTTCTATGGTAATCGGTATATACCAACGTTTTTCTTAGCACTTCCAGCGGTTTTATATCAAACAAATCAAGCACAATAATCAGCAATCGCCACTTTACTGGTGGTAAATATATTGCCCCTGTCAAGCTACATAATCAACTCGACAGCTATTGACAGTCAAATTGACTATTTAATCCATTAGATATTCCACTACAAATCACTGATTACAATCAAACAACAACTTCATTACGATCCAAATCGCACTTCGATTTAATTTAGCTCTCGACTGGAGGGTTTCAAATCTTTACGTTGGTAAGCTAAAAATGTGCTTGGGAATTGGCATTAATACAACTAAAAATGATTTATGATTTTAATTAGTTACAAGTTACTGTTTAATTCCGCCACCAGTTTCGCTTGTAATAATTGCTTATTAGTTCATAAAGTATAGCTTGTGTTTAAGTACTTCAAATCAACCATTTGTACAATGTATTATTCGCATTTATGACAAAAGGTAGAAATGTTCTGTCAATAGCATTAATAAACTTGTTTTCCATCGATATTAATTGAAACACAAGTGTTTTAGTGGTTTTGACAAATGTATCGTAAATGGAGGTACCATTTAATTAGGTGCCAACAAAGTATAAAAGCAAACCACAATATTCTATAATTTATTGTAATATCTAAAACATTGAGCAAACTGTCGCGACAAACATGAACAAGTCGTATCTGTTGATCTCAGTCATTGCTATTTTGTTTGTCACCCAAGCCAATGCCACCGGTGCAAGTGAAGATAAAGTCACCACAATTGTTAAATTTACAACCAATTCTACTAAAGTTGCAAAAGGCAAGCCTTTTAAGGCCAAATGTGAGATCTCCAACTATGTCCCAGGCGAAAATGTCGCTTACAAGGTTCAATTTATGCGAACTAATGGCTCATTGGCGACTTTTGATTCGAATGGTAAGTTTACGTATTTTTGTTTGCTTTTCATCAATTTATTTTTAATCTATCGGCACAAAGTTGTTCCACCCTTCAAGACGACCAATTTGTCCGACATGACCTCAACTATTGAAAATGGGACTTTTCCAATTTTCGTGGCACTATTTGTGCCAAAATCAGCTCAGACATCGCAAGACTATTACTGCTCTTTGTCTGTTGACAATAATGAATTCAAATCGGACAAAATTTACATGAGTTCAAGTTTGACAAACTGTCCTTCAATGGCACTTTTATTAATTTTCACTATTTTAATTTTTATGTAACTTGGTGCGTTTATTTGCAAAAATTGATTTCAAACAAACTTGATAATAAAATATTATTTGAGCTGATTTAGTCGTTTCTAAGGGACACAATCGTTCATCTCAACCTCTCAATTGTAGACCTTCAGGCCTGTGTGTGTGTGCACAAACAATCCAATCAAGACATTTTGTGCATTAGTAGTTGGATCATAAGGCGATAAGATCGCAAAATAAATACGGAGACAAACACTCACCTGATTGCACACTAATTGCACAATATAACATATTATTTTCATTCCATATAGAACGGACCCCATACGGAGCTCAAGTAAAGAGACAATTTATGCCACTTGCCACATCAAGTGTCTGTGAATGCACAATTGTTGGGCATGCACAAATAAAAGTAAATCGGTTTGTATGCTCATTGGTAAATTTTATTAAAGTACTGCACACTTTTAGATCGAATGTTGCATTGTCTTAAAGGCCAAAAGATGCTTTCAACATTGTTTCGTCGGCCATTTTGTGTCATGGCATTCGTTATTGAGAGTTTGTAATCTAACTTTTAGATAAAATTAAATTTTAAAAAATAATCAAACAGTTGCTAAGCATAGTAAAGTAACTAAATTAACCTAAAAATTTTGATAGATCACTTACATATTGTTTTATGATTTAAGCATTGCAAAAATGAGTCACAATCTATATTGCCAAATTGGAACATTAATCATCAATAAACATTGTTTCATTGAGTGCAATAAGATTGAATACGATTTATATAAAAAGATTTACTTTCCTGTGTTGTGTCCAATTAAAGAACAATTCATTTTTCTTGTAACACCTATTCGTTAATATCACTCAAAATGAATCAACTCTACAGCATCTTGGCAAGTTTTGTGTTGATCTATGGAATTGTGTGTGCACCTGCAATTGTGTTGAAATTCAATGTCCAAGTTCCTAAACAGGAAAATGGCCTGTTTACCTCGACCTGTGACATTGAAGGCTTCAAACACGACGGTGACATCTTCTATCGAGTTGATTTCTACCAGAACAATCACTCACTCACTCATTGGGTGCATAATCATTCGATTCCAGAGGTGAAGCTCACTGGTAACGGAAGCCATCTAGTGCCAAAGCAAGTCACCCTTATTAGCGATCACAGCTTTTCTACCACAGAAAGTGCCAAAGATGTTAAGCCAAAGGACGAATTTTGGTGCGAACTGAAAATTGGCAAAAATGCCGATCAAGATTTTGATGTTATTAAATCGAATGTTTGGCAGTCGTCAGAACAGAAGAGCTCGAGTTATGGCAATGTGCCTTCGATGATTTTGGTCACTGTTTTGATTGTACTATCTTTCAAATATGCAAACATTTGTATTTGATTATTCCATTTGTAAAGTTATGCGTAAATTAACTCTTTTAGTAATATAATAATTATTTCATAAAGTGACACATTTGTCGGTAAAGTTAATTTAGTTTGATTGATTTGATCACAGATAGTCTAAAAGCCAAAGCAAACAATATGATCGCTGTATTAAAGTAAAAAATGTGTCTGCTTTGTTGCCAAGCAAACTTTGAAGTGTTCACAAACAGTTTGAGCCAACTTCTTTGATGATCCATCTAATCGTACATGATTGACGTTGACTGGATTGCAGCCACTTCATCTAATTTGATCACAATTTGTGTGCTGCATTCCAGCAAGTCCATACAAAAGGAATGGATAGTACATCATTGTACTTCATTGCAGCCCCGGTAAGCAAAAAGTCATAGAAGCACTATATTGTTTCGTCAAGCACAATAATGAAATCAACTTTGATCGTCGTTTTGTTCTCGTTGGCTTTTGTCAATGTAATATTGGCAGACACAACCACTGCTGTTCCCACCACTACTGGTACACCGAGTACTGCAGTCAAATTCACATCTAGTGTGACCAAAATTGAGAAAGACAAAGGTTTTACTGCAACTTGTGAAATTATCAATCCAAAAGAAGGCTACCTTTACTACCAAGTAGAGTTCAAACAGACCAAAGAATCACTCGGAACGTTCACTTATGATAGTAAGTTTTAAGCCAAGTAAATCAATTTTATTTAACCAACAAATGTATTTGCAGTACACGACAAAGATTATGCAAGTATAAGTGTGAAATTTGAAGGTTCTCATGTTGAGACCAACTTTCCAGTTTCCAACACACAATTTAATGAAACTGAACACAAGTTTTGGATGACCATTACTGAGAAGAGTGTCAACCTGAGTGACGAGTATTGGTGCACATTTAAGGCCAATCCAACTGACAAGCCTATTGAGTCAAACAAGTTTAAATCTAACGCCAGTTTTGCCAACATTCCTTCTGTCATTTTTGTTGCGTTTACCACATTGATTTCATTGAGATACAGCATTTATGCTTAAATTGGGATTGTTTGTAAATTAATAAAATAAACCAATTATTAAAATTATAGCCTATTTTACGCTAATATCTAATTTTGCCATCTCCAGGGACGGATTTTTGTTGCCAACCACTGCAGAGACTCACGTAAGCAACATATCGCTTGTTTGGTGAGTAATATAACTCTTGTAATTATGGTCTCTAAGCACTTGGCAAAAATCTATTGATATATCATACAATGTTCTATAAATAATTATTGCAAGCATTTGTTAATCACCCGATAAAATCATCAAATAATCAAACTGATCGATTTGCGTCTGCAAAAGTTTTGGATGCACCTAAATGGTTGATTACTTGATTCGCCTTAGTTTAACGAAAATATTTAAAATATTCCATAATATTGTTTGCAAATATGATTTCAATTTAAACTAAATAAACATCTTAAATAGTTTGACTTACTCGAGCAAACTTAACGGTAATTTTCTATTGTACACAAGTTGAGTCACCAGGCAATTATTTTGTTTGCCCATATGTGCACAATCAAGTATGCTGCTGATAAATAATAATATTTGTGCTTTGGAACTGATGAATCAGCCAAAATGTACTAGTATACTGCGATATGAAAGGCATTTGCTCAATCTGGACCATGAACTTGCGAGATTAATTGGCATAAGGTAAAGTGCAGACGATAATCATTGAGGGTGACTTCATTGTATGCAAACTTGGAGGGGATTTGCCTCTATTAATTATTGGCACTATTGCACAGAGAGCATTACCCAAAAAAATGCATTAATGAGTCACTCTAATTAGTCGCACCGTTACGTGTGCATTTTAAGTGGATTATTGCATTTAGTAATATCATTTGCAGCACGCCATATGTTTTGCATGCACACAATTTAATATCCAGGATGGATCAATGATTACAATAAATGCAATAATGAGTCATTTGACAAACATTTTTTGCAAATGATCTTATACGGGTATATTGCAATAATAAAATCGATAATCTCTCAATAGGTTGACATTCCCAATTTTCAATATAAAAAGAGTTGCGATCTCTTTGGTTCAATCACTGGTGCTAAACATTCAAAGTCAAATAAAACAATATCCATACCTGTTCTCTTTGTGCAAAATCATAATCAAAATGAATCAACTATTGAGTTTGTTCGTTGCCTCTCTGGTTCTGTTGGAGGGAATCACTGCCAATCCAGCACCCATCAATGTGAAATTCTTTATGAATGTACAAAAGATTGAAAACAACCATCCATTCGTTGCCACTTGCGAAATTTCTGGTTATACTCCTGCTGCCGACGCTACATATCAAGTCAGATTTGATCGTTCTGAAGGATCTTTGGCTTCGTATGATTTCAAAAGTATGTTTATTGATAATTTTTTGAATTAATTGATTAACAATTATAATTGTTACTCTACTTAGGTCCAAATGAAGCCAACAAGCAAGCTCACACAATGATCTTTACTGCTACAAACAATGCTGACATTGTTGCCACTGTAGGCGATCACCAGGCTATTCCTAAATTTGAAGTGAAACTAGATCCCAAATCAGTCAAAGCTGACGATTATTCGTGTTCGCTCATAATTACAACTGGAAAAGACACCCGAGACACTCATGACTCAGAGAAATGGCATTCCAACTCGAGTTTTGCCACATTTCCATCAGTGATTTTTGTCGCATTTACTGCGTTGATTTCGCTGAAGTATGCCATTTTGGCTTAAACTTAAATGTAGTATTATTTGTATTCACACATATTTTGTTCATTAAATTAATTCTTACTAAACTGCGATATAATTTATTTAAAATAAATAATTTTCCTTAGTGGAAAATTTCAACGTTAGTTAGAAAGAATAATGTGCACTGAGTTTAGCACACTTTGGTGTATTAAACGACAGATTGCATTTAGCACTTGCAATTTAGGTAAATGAGGATTTTCTGGATGAGCAAGATCTCGTCGGTGACGTCGAGAGAGGCTTGTGATTAGCCTCACGAGTAGAGTAAAGCAACAAATTAATTTAATTAATGCAATTGCACCTATTACCTAAACCGCTTAATATTTTGTTGTACCACAATGCATTTTGAATCACCTTATAGAAGAGTGCAATACACGTGTGTTCATCCAGGAATTCACCTCATCCTAGTTGACGTAATGTTTCGTGAGAAAACACGGAAACATTTCAAAACATTCCGTCCTTAGTCATGCTTTCTTCGACAAACTCAAATTCAAATTACTTAGCACAAATAGTATAAAAGTAGTTTGCATCCAAATCGAACGCTCTTAGTTCAAACTCAAATTATTTTACATTTTAATGATCATATTTATTATTATTCAAACATGTTACTTCACATTCTCTACTTAAATATACTGACAATGTCGAGTTTATTTTCGATAATTGTATTCGCAACAAATTCAACGAATCTCGAATCAGACATTCCATCAGCCAACCTCACTCTTCTAAGTGAATCGAGTCAATTAAAAGTTGGCACACCATTTACGGCTAAATGTTCGGTGGATGGTTTTGAGCCGAATAGTGTTTTTGCGTACTTTGTCACTTTCTATTTGACCCCTTCGAGTGGTGCCAACAAGAGCAAACGTATTCCCATTGCTTTCTATGCGATTATGGGTGAGTTATTTTTTAATAATTCAACATAAAAATTATATTGAATATTTAATTACTCAAATTAGCACATCTCAACCATTCCTACACGACCGACTTTGTGCCCTTCCCAATTCCTGGAATATCCGTCAGCCAAGGATCCGTATCGAGTTATCCCGAATATGACGCACAGATAGAGCCAACCACAATGGACGCCATAGGTCGCTATCAATGTGCACTGCAAGTGTTCGCACAGAACCGCACCAGACAGAACAAGTACTACTCTAATGAGTGCCAGTGGAATGAAATCATTAATTGAACTCCACTGAGACAGTTGTAAACATTTTACAATTACCAAACCACATTTTCGGTCTACACTTATCTTGAAATCACTCAAAGAACTTTGATATATACGATGACGGTCACACAATTCTTAATTTGTAATAAAGTTGCACATTTGATATTTTATTGTACATGCGTCCATTCTTGGAAAAAGCTATAAAGTCATCTTTGGAGCACTATATTCTATAGAATAGAAAAGTACAGATTTATAGAGTGCATAATAGTGTTCAATATTGAACTAAATTAATTGTGTGTTCAAACCTAAAAATGAGAATGAAAGCGAAAATAATTGTCAAGAACATTTAATTAAACAATTTTCGCATTTGTTTGTCGATTACACCTCATATTTGCAATATGATTCTCATAGATATTTGATATGCCAACATTGTTCAGGGGTTTCTGCTAATCATATAAATTGTTTATAGCAAATACGAGACAGAGGGAAGAAAATTTGGACGAGTGTGAGAGTATAATATTATATTGCATTACCAAAAGTAAAGACTTATTTTGCATTGCGCCTTTGCGGCAATGCATTTTTGTTCTCACTACAGTTCGAATTTCTCACTCATTCGCAAGTCGATTTAGTCGTCCTAAAAACGACCGTTGACTAACGCTGATTATGTACAAAAGGTTAGAATCATAAACTAATAAATTTGTGATTGGCGCAATGGTCGTCTGTGTGTTCGGTAAAAGGTGTCTAAGAATGTAACGATGCCGTAACCAGTAACAGTAAGTTTGTGAGCATTGGAATTTGGTCAAATTTGGCCATATGAGGCACCGTCGTTCTAAATAGATAAAGAAGCAAAGTCTTTGTGAGCGTTGTTCCGAAGTGTGATTGTATTCCAAGATTGCTATATAAACGATATTTGATCTCTAAGTTTTACCAACTTGTGAACATTTTCTGTTCTTTTATTTAGCTTTGCAAATCATTGCCAAACAGACTAAATCATGAATCAAATGTCTACTTTCCTGTTGGGCGCTTCGCTTGTTGTACTACTTCAAGTGGCTTTCGCAGCTGATCCAACTGCCAAATTCACTCCACCGAGCAGTTTTGCTGTTGGCAAAGAATTTGTGGCCAAATGTACCATTGGAAACCTTGTTCCCAGTGACCTTCCCGCTGATATAACTGGTTTAGCTGGAAAAAGTTATGTCGTTTTGTTCTACTTTACCCCTTCCGACAAAACACTCAATCCAACCGGTCAAACAATTCCACTAGCAACTTATTCAGTCACTCTTGGTATACCATTTAATACTAAATATAACGTTAAATATTAATATTTCAATTTATTACAAATACAGAACCTGACTCGAAGACATTTGTGGGCTTCGATGTTCCTCTCTTTGAAGTGTCAGCTGCCCAAGGAGATGTAAGCGTATTTCCCGATTTTGAAGCCAAAATCAACCCCAAAGGAAACAAAGCTAAAGGCCAATACTATTGCGCAATTAAGGCAAAGAAAAACGCCGATGATCTACTTCAAACTGAGTACAAGTCCAATGTGTGGAATGGTAGCTTTTCGACCATTCCATCAGTTGTGTTCTTGGCTTTCCTTGCGATTGTTGCCCTCAAGTTTCAATGGTAATCTGTAGTTTAGAATATTACATGATCACATCTTTTTTAAACGTTTTTTTACTGTAATCTAAATTATTACCAATTTATAAAATTACATTAAAATAAATTGATTGATATTATTATTTGTTGTTTTATTTTATTAAGCAAAAGTTCAAGCTTTTAAAAATACTTTAGTAGATTATTTTACCAATTGCGCGAATCAAGGCCGCCTTTGCCTAAAAGAGACTCACATAAAACTGACAGAATATCATAAAAATGAAGGCAAAACTGATAAACAAAAACATAGGTAAGTGTGCTAAAGCAACTTTAGTAAACAGCAATAAATGTTTTGATTGATATATCACTTCTACGTGTTTCCTAAATGAGCCACACAACGGTAACCTTTGTATAGGAATTCCTTAGTATTAGTCTAAGAAGGCCGACATTTATTTACTTTGGTCGCTTTCCTAGTTTATTCATTTGTATATCAATAATTTGTAGTTACAATGGCCAAGCTGATTTTCTTTATTTTGGCAATTGTTTTCCTGTTCGTTTCAGCAGCTGCAACTGTCACAAAACATTTTCTCAGTTGGAAATGAATTCATCGCTCCTTGTATACAATTGGCGCCATGGCTTTAGTCCCCGCCAATCTATTCCTTTGTGGTCACTTATATCAATTCAACTGATTTTACTGCTAATGCACACAAAATACCGATCTATTTCGGTATTTGAGGTGCAATGACAGGTATTTGTTAAAATCATTTTTCATAAACATTGGAAAACTATTATTTATCTTATTAGCACACCAAGATGAATTCATAAATATCGGTTTGACAGTTTTCAAAGGTGACCAAAAAAGACATTTTCCCACTTTGAAGCTAAAATTCTTCCGAAAGTGATAAAGCTAAAGGAAAGTATCAGTGTGTTCTTCTAATGTTCAAAAGTGCCACTGATAACAATCAAGTCGAATTCATGTCTAACGAGTGGGATTCGTATTCTGATGCTGCCGTGGGCTCTTCAATCATTCTTTTGCTATTGTACTATTATAGTAATTGTGTTTTAATTTGAAAATGTAAATGTAGTCATTGACAATAACTAAACTAAATGCGAATTTGATTGACAATTTGCACTTTCAGTTACAATTTGTGTATGACGAATGCGACTGTGGAATGACTTGAAATATGTGTTCTTACTTGCGTCAGTATAAAATAATTACTCTGATAATTGTCTGGACAATAATAAATTGGGTTTAAAGAAATATACACAGCTACATTTCACTTCTATTTGCATAATCCTGGATTAAAAGATTATGAACTAATTGACTGGTGATTAGCTTGAAAGGTTGAGTCTAGCTTTGTCATGTTATATTTGCATATTTGTAATGTTTTGTGATCATTCAGTCTACATTGGGAAAATGGCTAAATTGATCTGCTTGTTCCTTGGAGTAGTGTTTCAAACTGTTTTGTTCGCAACTGCTGATCCCACTGCAATATTTAAACCTCCAGACGGGTTTTCAGTAGGAACCGAGTTTGTGGCAGGATGCACCGTTGGTGGTTTCGATCCAGCTATTGATAAAGGTTATGCTGTTGGCTTCTATTTAAATTCGGCTGATTTGACTGAAAATCCAAAACAAGAATTCAACGCAATTGGCGGATGGGGTGCCGCGAGAGGTATTTAATTTAATTTAATTTAATTTAATTTATTAATGTAGAAACGCAAATTTGGATTAATTATTTGCGATAATTTAGAATCCTCTTATCAAGTAGCATTTGTAGCAAACAATTCAATCAATCCTGGTATTTCTGTTTCTCCTGGAGATGCAAAAACATTTCCTTACTTTGAGGTAAAAATTAACCCCAAAACCGATTACGCAAAAGGCAAATATTTGTGTTCTGTTCGGCTGATAGACAGTATAAATGATGTGAATGCAGTCGAGTACAGATCAACTGAGTGGGACGCTGAGCTGGCTGATTCAATTCCAACGTCCCAATTTGTGCCTCCAAGCAGTTTCTCCATTGGAACTGTATTTACAGTTACATGTGTTCTGGCTGAATTTAATCCATCTGACACTTTGGGTTATGACATCTACTATTACTTCAATTCGGCCAACGAAACTGCAAATCCAGAACAGGAGTACACCGAAATTGGCTACTGGAAAGTGATCAACAACGATGGATCCAATGGAAACCAACCTGATTTTGTGGATAATCCATTGTTTGTTGAGAGAGATCTTGAAATGCAGCTTGGAGTGGTGACCAGTGAAGGAGAGCAAAACAGTTTTCCTAATTTTGATGTTCAAATAGACCCTCGAAATGAATATGCAAGAGGCATGTACAAATGTTCGGTGAAGTTGATTGGAGATCCAAACGAGTATGAATCTAACGAATGGGACACAGAGTATGTGGAAGAACCTGCAAACTTGACTGCCGAGTTTATACCTCCAAAAAGTTTTGCCATTGGTACTGGATTTACAGCAAAATGTGCTATTCAAGGCTTTGACCCGGAAACGGTTTTCTCGTATGTCATTGGGTTTCACCTGAATTCGAGTGATCTGGATGCGAATCCATTGGGAGAGTATATTTACCTTGGAGGTTGGAATTATGTCTCGGGTATGTTTGCATATTCAGTATTCATTAATTTAATTTAACTCAAATTAGGTTTGGACCCATCTCAATCAATATTTTCATCATCAACCAACGGAAGCCGAGTTGGTGTTTCAATCTGTGCCGGTGATCAAAATGAATATCTCGAATTTGAAGTAAAAATCCATCCACAAAATGAATCTGCCAAAGGAATCTACATTTGCGAGGTGATAGTGATTGAAGACATTTCGGTAATCAGTAGCCCTCTTGAAGCACAATCAGACAAATGGGACACTGAATTGGCGTTGAACATCTATGAACCAACTTTGTCAATTCAAATTGCAAACAACGATTCCAAAGTTGGCACTCCCTTTACGGTGAAATGTAACGTTCAAATTGAGAATGGCCATTTGGAAGATGATTTCATTGTGAAGTACTATTTTGCTCCTACAAATGATTCGTGGAATTATCAGATTGCTCAATGGAATGTAGACCGTAAGTTTTCTCTAAAAATTAAATTTAAGAAAGATTAATCTAATTAAATTACTAAATACATATTTCTCAATAGTCAACTCAAACAAAACCACCTTTACGACTACCCAAATTATTTCCTCATTGACCATTTCGAGAGGCGGCACAATCTTCCCCGCATATGAAGTCGTGATCATGCCAAACAGTGTGCAAGCAAGTGGAGCATACGAATGTTCGTTTGTCGATTCAAATTATGAGGCTAGAGAATATTCTTCCAACGAAAAGATGGTTCTCATTTTAGAAACTGATGCGGAAAACAATTCTGGGTTTGCAACCAAGCTTCATTTTAATATTCTTTGGTTGTGTATTTCAATGGCATTTGTGATTTCGTGTTTATGGTAATTCGAAATACATTTGTCCCAAATCAAATTAAACTTTCGATAGCATAATAAAATAATTCCGTATTCCAGTTTTATAAAACAACTTAATTTCAACATTTTGTATTGTGTTTAAATGCATACTTAAATACCTCCAACACTTCAATGTTAGGGGACTACAAGATAAGATGTATCCTTACAATAGAACAATAAAATGTTACCAACCAAAAGCAGTAAAATATGATACTAATCTTGCCAAGTGGATTTCAGTGTGCTTTTGATGTCAGACATTTGTGTCTACCAGTTTGTGTAAAATGAATAAATCACTTTGTGTGGTGATATTATTGTTTGTTCTTTTCGCTATCGTCGCAACTGTTGAGCACAAAGTCAAATTAATTCCACCAGATAAATTTACAATTGGAAACGAATTTGTAGTGAAGTGCTTCATTGAGCAATTCGATGCTTCTAGTGTTCATCGTTTTATCATAAATTATTATTTCAATTCAAACAGTCCAATCATTAATCCACATCAAGAATCGCCATTAATTGGGACTTGGACTGTGGCTGGAAATGGTAATTAAATGTTGATTTTTATATTATTCAAAAATATTTCTTAAAAAATAGAAAATGCAACATTCGAGAGTAGCAACGTTGAAGAACAAATAGGTTTGATAGTTTCAGAAGGAAACATTAAAACGACTCCACATTTTGAAGTGAAAATTAAACCAATCAATTACAAAGCAATTGGCAAATATCAATGCTCACTGCAAGTGTTTGCAAATGAATCGAACGCACACTCAATAGAATTCAAGTCCAATGAATGGATTTCTGTAGAGGAAACGGAATCTGATTCAACAATATTTATTCTTTATGTTCTATTCATATTTGCAATAATTGTCATTTGGTTTTGATTTTGATTGTAAACAGAATGCAACAGAATTAAACTTCCAACATTTTGTGTTGTCTTTGAATCAACTTTTTCTATTAGCTAACTAATTAGCGCCAATGTCACCTCATTTTGACAGTAAATTTGAATTGCTTTACCTGACTTTAAAGTCATTTCATTTATCGGCACGCAATAAAAATAACTCACAAGCTTGATTGTACGGGCATCTCTATATATATTGCATGCATCCGGTATCCTAGACAACCTTAATGAGACAGGCAAATAAATTGAGATCACATGAAAAAACAAGAGCAAATCAATTGCATTGCTATATACGAATAAGTATTTGTTTATTACCATTTCCAATAAGGAGAGAGTGCGTGCATGTGCTTTGTGAGATGGCTAACATGGAATTTGCCCAGATCGATAACTCACTTTATCCAAACATACGTTTCGGCTTCATCCTAACCTTGTGCACCTTTTGGACTTATCATCAACCAAACCAATTGAACACTTGTCATGGAAGAGTGTCTCATCACTGAAAAAATAATGAAAAAGATCATCGGCAAACGGATAGTGAACGACACCCACTACGAGTACAATGTCGTGTGGAGGCACATGCCATCAAGCGCTGCCACATGGGAAACAATCCAAGACATATGCTTGGATAATGACCCCAATGGATGTGATGATTGTGCGATGTTCAAGATAAGCAAGTTTGAAAATTCGAAAGTATGCAAAAAGTGGGAACAAGCAAATGTGGAAATGATTACACGAATGCACAGAAATTTGAATGCGATGTTGATGAATGAGGGAGTGAAGATTTGTGAATGGCTTGTTGTGAATCCAATGAGAAGACAGAAATGCTGTATTCTTGAGAATGGAATTTCAATGTGGCTCGACAATGATCACCCGTACTATGGCAAAATGAGCGACGAGGAGAAAAGCAAATTGACCGAGTTTAAAGAAGAATTGAGAAATAGAGCTTGCTTGGCTGTGGGCTTGAAGTGATTGTCGCAGTTTGATTGCATAAAGATTTCGATTGCACATCTGACAATGGGACATTCATTCGTGACAACTCTAAATCACTTTTACTTTTAAACAAATAGTGAGTTATTCAGTGTTTTTTGTATTCATTAAATAAACGAAATGCTATTTCTTCCCAAGTGGCGCATTTCTTTTGTACAACACGTGTTCCACTTTATCGTATACTGAGGTATGTATTCTGGCAATCTAAAAATCAGGATTAATGTATCATGATAATGTACTTTTCTGAGATTTGAAATATAAAGATTTGCTAAACTAATTTAATTTTAAAATTGTATTTAAATAGTCAAGTAGATTGAAATTGAAGGATCATACAATAATAATGTAATGGATTTTGGTGTAATTTTGAGGTATGATTCATTTGTGAGAAAAATAGTTTGAATGAATGAAATAATGCAATGAAATAATGCATTGTGCAACATGTGACAAATGTGTATTGTTTAGTGACGAAATTGACATAGGTTGCTGGCTTAAATGCCAAATTAAGAGGAGACTTTCGACATGGAACTAGTCTTTGGTGGACGACCTCGGCCTCGTTTCGTATTAGCCGTAGATAAAGTTCCAGAAACGGAAAGATTGACAACACGAGAAGTAGTGGTGGCAGCTGACGATGAATTACCCACCTTTTGAAGGTTCAATGCACGTGGAACAATTGAATCTTTGGTCTCTGATTTGCGGGGCCGACCACGAGCACGAGTTGGAATAATTTGAATTGGGGTGCCATTGTTTGCAGTTAAAGCAGAACTGGTCGCAGCCGTTTTGGTTTGAGAATTATTCTAAAATAATTAATTAACTAAATATCATCAAAACATTATAAACAGACTCACAATTTTAAAAGTGTGTTTCCCATTTTCTCGAGTATTTTTCTTTTTCATTTCTTGAGCTTTTTGCACAGAACTTTTGGCCAGATGATTTTGGCTTACAGATTTTCCAATTTTACCGGTCTCAGTAAGAGCACTTCCATTAAAGTCGACATAATCACGGGAATTTGTATCAAATCCCGCCACTCCGAGTTTAGCAGCAGAACTCTTCAACGAATTCATCCGTTTCTGTTCCACGGTAACTTCGCCTTTGTAGATAAACTCCAGAATAATCTTCAGATCTTGGATCGAAATCGATTTGTCAGACACAACTGAGTGCTGATCAACAGGCAAGGCGGTAGAAAATACATTCTTGAAGTAGCTTGAGGCAGCGGCCAGAATGAGCCGATGAGCCTTCACATGTTGACCATCACAGCAAATGGTCACGTCACACAGAGACTCTTCCTGGAGCATCAACTGCAGTGCATCAGGCAGCTTCGCTCGCTCATCACAACGAATGACTCGAACATTTGACGACGATGACATTTTGGGCGAAATTGACAAAATAGAAAGGTAAATCAAACAGAAGAAAAACAATGAACAAAGCAAGGTTCAACAAGCTCCAGATTCAGCATGTAGAGCGAGAAATTATTTCTGAAAAGTTTCTCATTGAATATTCATATATGGAAATATTTCTTCATTTTTCAATTTGGTAATATATGTAATCCTATTTTTATCTATCAATCTATAATCATATCGTTGATAGCAAAAATTTAGATTATTGATAATAAAACTTTATTTTCAAGCAATGTACTTTTTATTTTTGTTGAAATATCTTTACTGAATCGCAGCATTATTCATTGCGCTTATGACACGCCTTAACTTTTGGAGGGTAACTCGTTATGTGAACAATGGCACATAATTCTTAGTTGCGCTCACTTGAAGTCAATTCTCAGAAGTGGCCTTCAACCACCGGTCTGCTGGTGAATTAGAATTCCTTCAATATTCAAACTCGGACTTTATCCACAATGGTCAAGTTCTACACTCTTCCGGACGACTGTGTGCAGCTCATCTTTGACCGCCTCTCGACCCAGAATGTTCTTCTCATCCGGGGTGTATGTCGCGTCTGGCAACGACACCAACAACTTAACTGTCGACGTCGAAAAACTCTGGTTATACTACGATCTCGTGATGCACAATTGAATATCATCCATTCTCACTTCGATGAACCATTCACCAAGCATAACATAGACCAGAATGGCAATGCACTCAATAACTCTGCATACTTTGAACAACATCGAATTTATTTCTCAATGTTCAATGCGCAATCTGTGAAATTCTTGATCAAAACATTTCCTCACGTGAACACTTTGTTTTTGGCTCATTGTTCTGGTCCTTTTCGATATATCAAGAGTCTTATTTGCTTACTAAAATTTTATTCATCAAAATTAATTACATTGAAACTTTACCTTTCTATATATGGGCTAAAAACAAGTGACATTTTCAAGCAGTTGATTGTGCTATTGAACTCGTTCACAGTACTTGAAAATTTAACTTTGGAAGGTGGTTCATCTTTTGATCCGGAGAAAAATGATTTACAATTTATAACTCGACTTAAGCAATTTTACTGTCATTTTTATTGTATTTCAAAGAAATGGTTTGAATCTCTTAATGAGCTTGAGCAAAATGGAGAATTGACTCGAATGGAGAAAATCGGTGTTGGAAAACTGTTCGTATATAGAAACTTACCTGATTCCTGGCCACTTGCCCGCCTATTCACTCATATGCCCTTGGATTATATACTTTCGGAAGAGCAATTTAAGAAACTGGTGTCATCCTTTCCTTCGTTGCTCACTATCAATGTGTTTAATATACACTTTCGTTCTTTTACCAAAGTGGCCAATCTTTTATCTTCACTCACCAAATTAATCCACCTGGAATTGCATATTGAGTGTCCAATGATCACTGATTTGCATGATCGTTTCTCCACCCCTCAGCTACACTCTGTCAGATCGATCGACTTGATTCGAGGGGGATATGCTTGTTTCAAAGTTTTGAACGAACAAGTGGAGACGTTCGCTTACGTGTTTCCCAATTTGCAGTCCATTAAAATCATTAACAAAATTGGCGGTTCAAATGATGATTCAAATAATTTCATTGCTAAGGATTCTGCAGATTTCTTCGCTAACCTGAAGCAAACATATGGAAGAACATCTCTGAAGACTGAGTTTATTATGAATGATTGAAAATTTATGATTTAATTGTAGATTTGTATTTTTACTGAAAATCTAATAAATATAACTGAAAACTGTACAATTTGTGTATAAGCAATCTTTAGGGCATTGCTTATGTGCCATTACAAAAGTTACTTTGTTTAAATTCAAATGCGACCTATTGTGGTTATCCTGCCAACTGGAAAGTTTTGGTCACTTTACTTTACTTCTCTATTAAATGAACAAAGAAACACACGATTTACTCAAGACAAATATCTCAGCAACACTTGTCCGTCTGTATAGTAGCTAGGATGCTTGAAAGTTCAAGAATGTAACCTAAAAATGTTTACAAAGTAACCACACTAGTGCTCAAAACCAAAAATAGTGTTCCTGTTTGTACTCGCACAATTGTAATTGCATTACTGCCTAGTTACCTTTCACTCTAACCAAAACGCATTAATCAAATCAAACCAATTTAGTCTTTGTGGTCAATTTGCTGTCAAACCTAAAAGTGAATGACTTAATATGGTGTCAATGTTTGGATTGTCTTAAAGTCTTTATTTTGATTATTGTAATAAGTAGTCGTAAAGCCATGCAGTACTTTTCGAAACTTCAAGTTTGTGTCTCAATTTTGTTAAACTATCTCATTTTAGTAGAATGTGATCTTCCACTCGGAACTCTGTCCTTTTCTGCTGATCCAGAACGATTTCAAATTGGGCGAAACTTTATTGCAAAATGTGAGGTACAACTGCTGCCGTATGATCGGAATTGGCGGTATCGGGTGGCCTTTCTCGTGAACAATGTTCCCATTGGAGAGTATCAAGGTATGATGTGCTTGTTGATATCACCAATTGAACCCACTTCCCTCTAGTAAACGGACTAACATCAATCCCAAGCTGGAATTCAGTGAACTTTATTTCCGGTGTAAACATCTACCCGGAAGGCATTTCAAAGTATCCATTCTTCTACGCGATGGTTCAACCCCTGACATCTGAAGCCCAGGGCATTTACCAGTGTTCAGTGAAAGCAGACTTTATTCCAACCTTTCCAACCGTTCAATCGATCTACTTCTCCAACCGATGGAACAGTAACAACAGTTTGGTTCAGTTCATTCCGCATGGAGCTGCTCAATATTCGACTACATCTTATTCGGGTGGACAGATATCTGCTGGAACACATGCGTTCACTGCACAATGCACTATTTCGGTGTCACCGAATAATTATGATTATAAAGTTTCGTTTCTGATGGGAAATTTGGTGCTGGGGGAGTTCATGATTACACGTGAGTATATTTTGAAATACTGTTCCTCAATCACTTACATTCTTAAATTTGCAGAAGAACAAGGTCCTATAACATTTACCAACATTCGTTGGCAAACTCCAAATCAGATTGGCGGCGTAAATGTTTTTCCCAAATACGAATCATCTGCATATCCGAACTTTCTCGCCCTAGTTCAAATAACGACCACAAATTCGTACCATTTAGCAAATATGATGCAATGCTCCGTTACCATGGAAGTGCCACGGGGCGGCAGTGCCACATTCTACTCTGATCGATTACTAAATTCAGGTTCGCATAACAATGACAGTCTGGGAGTGCAATTTTCAGGTATTTGTGCTTTAGTCATTTTGTTATTTTGGTTTATGAGCACTTTTTGATGTATTTTAATGGGCTTTTCCAAGACATGCTCGCTATTAGTCATAAATTACCGTCCTGCTTAATATCCTATGTGCATTCCATTACATGAATCCTACAATAAAAGCTGTACGTCTAAAGTATTACTCTTGTGGTTTAAACAACTAATTTTTTTTGCATACAATCCTCAAGAAAAAAACAAACTGCCTCTTGGGCAAGTTTGACCAAGTTTTGAATGTGTGTTACCTCAAAGGTGATTCACAATGATAGTCGCCATAGCCACCCAGCATGTTTGAACATGTCAAATTGATTGATCATGTACAGTTTCGTATGATCCATCACAAAAGTGGCAACAGTCTTTAGTCATTCTGGATGTGTAAGAAAGTAATAAATTCCTTAGGCCTATTAAATGCACACTGCAATAGTACAATTTACAACTTAGTCTTTTGTTTACATAAGTCATAAATGATCTGTTGCACCGTTACAAGTCCGCATAGTCGAAAAGGTATATAACATGACCTTAAACCCTGTCTGGTGGCTACTTCTTCTTTTACAGGCATTGATTTAAGTTTGCGGCAAAATGATTTCCAAATTTCAAGTCATTGCAATTTTGGTTGCTCTCCATTGCATTTTCGCTGTTTCCGATGCGACAAGTCTGGGCATCACATCAACCACCGACAATGTGATCAAAGATGTGCCATTCATTTTGACCTGCGATGTGCAAAATTTTGTTTTGGGAAATTCCACTGTTTACGAAGTGAGATTTGCTTACAGTTCTCAACGGGTAAAGCCTGCTTGGAATAACAATACTGGCTTCTATACAATTGGTAACGAATCTTTATTAATATAAAATAAATTTAATATTTATAATTTGATAGATCAACAGAATGTAGTATCTTTTGTCCGTCAAACGTCTTTAGTAATCGACATTACCGAAGGCTTTACAAATGTGTCCAGTGGACAATTTAGCGTTCAGGTCAATCCAATGAGCGATTCTGCCGCAGGTGTCTACATGTGCTTTGTACAAACAAAAGAAAATCCACCTTTACAGAAATACGAATCGAACCTGTGGAGATCGGCAATCACCTACACAAGTGATGATACCGCTTTGGTGCCTACTGTCGATTTGAAACGCGAAATCAGCACAGTTGCCAATGCCAAAAATCGTTACGCCATCAAATGCACAGTGGACGTGGCACCACTTTTGAATTATGTTGTCGGCTTTGTTTGGGAAAATGACCGACAAGTTGGCTACTATTCTGTGAATCGTATGTTGATTGTTATTGTTTACTGTACTGATAATTGTTTTATTATTTCATAGATGAAAGTCAGGCAAGTATTTCGTGGACAAGTTCTCAGTTAGTCAATGGAATCAACATCTTTCCCGAGAAGATCACCAACTATCCCGTATTCACAGCACTGGTTCAATCGAGTCATGATTTGGAATACATCAAATCTAAATTGCAATGTGCTGTTACGGTTACCATTTCCTCTCCTGTTACTGTTAGGGCAATTTATTACAGTGGCGCAGCCTTCTCGCTGGTGCTTCCATCAACGTTAATGTTGCTTGTAATTGCCGCGTTGACTCATTTGTCATGGTAAATCACACACATTCGTAGCTGGAACAATAAACTGTACTTTTTGCTATTAAGAAACACTGTTTACACTTCACACTTTATTATTGCACAATCCATTTTATTACTCAAATTAGATTTATTGTCAATTTTCCCTTTCTAACATTAAAATGAATTGGCAATTTCTTTCTAACAAGACCCTTGTGGTGACTAAAGTTTGAATGGACACATATCTGGCGAATCTATTCTCAAGAGATATGCATATTAGTCGGGGTTGATAAATGGTCGATGACTGGTTTGATTTATTACAAACAGCTGTTCAGATGGTATATAACTTCTCTTTGTCGCATTGAAGTCTGGGTGTTTTTACTTTAACCTCGTTTTTATATTCATTTCATAAATCATCTTTTTAACTTCATCAATCTAGTTTCTTATCTCTGGACAATGTTACTCACTGATCTTCCTGACCTTCCTGTGCTCAACATTTTCGGACGCCTTCCCCTTGTCGATCTGCTTTCGATCAACAAGGCCTATCCACCGTGGGAGAAACTGAAGCAAAGTGCCTGTTTATGTCGACGTAAAATGACTATTTTGCTCGGAGAAGATCCTTCGAAGTATGTCAAGCAAGCTTCATTCAAAATTCCATTTTCAGACGAACTGATCAACTCGGATGATGGAGGTCGTTTGATTGTGCCTTCATTGCTGCTCAGTCCAGCCACAGAATGGTCCTTCTTGCGATATCCCAAACTGAACGACGCAATCGTTGAATATCTCGCACGGACTTTTCCCAACATGGTTCAACTTGATATCGCATTTGATACAGTTTATTGGTCTTCTAACACTTCGGTGGAGCTCCTTTTGGAACTTTGGTCCTCAAATTTGGTCTCCTTGAAGATGTGGTACCACTTTGCTGATGAACATTTATTTCCAAGCTCCAACTTGGAGCAAATGATGAATTCGCACATGAAAGCGATCAACTCGCTCAAATGCCTCAAGCATCTAACCCTTTACTCAAATGACCACATGTGCAACCCATTAGACTTGCCAATTTTATCTCAACTCGAAGAATTTCGTTTTCAAACGAATGATCACAACGGGCTAGGGCTTATTTCTGATTCTCTGAAAGAGTACGCAATGTCCAGTCCAAACCTTAAGTGGATTGTATTGAACAATCTAATCGTCAACGAGCGCCTTCCTGTGCTCAATTCCGAGTTTTACTCTTCTCGATTTTACCACATATCGCTGCACATGTTTATGAACTTGACCATTTTGGCAAACTTTACTTCGTTGGTCTCACTCAAGCTTCACCACTATGTTACATCAATCTCACAAATAGCTCATCATTTGGTTCCACTCAAGCAGTTGATTCATCTTGAATTCTGTTTCGATGAGAAGTACACGCCCCGTGACCGGTCAATAGTGCCACAACTGGGCTCAATCAAAGTGATCGCAATCAAATTGACCATTAAGTCTCACTCGAACCTGTTCTCAAGGCAAACTCAACTTGAGCAAATCTTTCCCAACTTGTATGCAATTACACTGCATAATCACGCAAATAATTTTCAAGGAATCGTGTGCGCCCAACGTTGCATTTCACAAATTGACAAGAAGAAATGCATTCATCAAATGTTGAAATCATTTGAACTGTGTTCAAAGTTGCGCAAAGTTTGTCTTACAGAAGTGGTATCCACTGGCGAGTTCAAATGTGAATGGTCAACGGATTCGAGTATGATCTGATTTGTAAATTGATTTTCATCGTTTTTAAGCTCTTTGTTTTAATCATTTCATTGTATGTTTTTAATGTCAAATAAAATTACTATCATGGGCTAATGTATTGATTTTTGATTAATGTCACCTTTGAAGAGTACAAATCATGTTCAAAATTGACTTTAGCTGTCTAATATTTATTTGGTATACCAGACAGTGTCTATAGACCTTTCTATAGAATTTTAGTTGAAGCAGAAATTGGCAGTAATCACCAAATTGTAAATTTGGACATAGCATTTCAATTGGTGCCAACAAGTGCGAACCAAAATAGATACGTTGAACGAGACAGTGACGATGATTGTTGTAAAATGGTACCAGAGTTTATTCCTATGATACAAAAAAATCAAATTGAGCTAGTAATTATAATTATAATGCAACACGCAGATGAAATATGTGATGAAATATGTGATGAAATATATAAACTAGCACAAGGTTCCGCCAGTCTGTTCCTGGAAGGCTTCTACGACGTCGTTCTCTTCCATTTCCAACGAAGCGGGAGTGTCATTATCGTCAATTCGACGACCGTCAAAAAGGAATCGAAGAGAATTGAGTGGCGCTCCAATGCGATCACTATATGATTTTTTGAGCTTCATAAAAGCAGTCACCTTCTTGACACGAAAGTGAAGTTCGTTCGTGTCCTGGCCCACAACCTTAATCTTGATGAATTCAGTCAATTCTTTAGCTTCGTTTGACATTTTGCTTATTCAAAGTTTGAAGTTGTGGAGACAAACAGGTAAAACGTTTGAACTTGCAATACAAGGAAGTTGCAACGAGCGCTCAAATTTATATGCAGAAACTGATAGTAGCGCCACCCCAATGACCACTTTGGGTCACTCACAACAAGCATACGCACGTGTTTAGGCATTGCCGCATGCTTGCTCAAACAAAAGCATTACACGCTCACTTTGCTTTCTTAACGGTTAGCAGTTAACCTTTGGACCATTTGACTTGTCCTCATTTGCCAACTCTCACCCAACAAACAAAAACAAATCTTCATAATGTCTTCCATCATCAAACTCAAGAGTAGCGACGGAGAAATTTTCGACGTCGAAGAAAAAGTGGCTCGTATGTCCGCGACCATTAACACCCTGCTACAAGACCTAGGAGTCGTCGAGGGTGACAAAGAACCTGTCCCTTTGCCCAATGTGACTGGCACAATCCTCAAGCTGGTGCTCAAGTGGGCAGAACATCACAAGGACGATGCAAAGATTGCGGAGGACAACGATGATCGCAACGAATATGGCCCCACTGAGATTCCTGCCTGGGACGAAGACTTTCTCAAGTTGGAGCAGAGCACTCTGTTTGAAATCATTCTGGCTGCCAATTATTTGGACATTAAAGAACTACTCGATATGGCCTGCCAGATTGTGGCCAATATGATCAAGGGCAAGACTCCAGAGGAGATACGCAAGCATTTTAATATTGAGAATGATTTCAATCCCAAGGAGGAGGAAGAGATCCGCAAGGAGAACGAGTGGCTCGAGGAGAAGTAAATTTTCCACTTACATTGTACGGCCTGTATTTTGATGTTTTTATTAAAGTTGAATAAAATAATACAAGTGATTTTAATGAGTTAAATAAAAGGTATGACATAACCTGCAATTATTATTTAAAAAGTTTGTGCCATACCCATTACCCTTTAACTTGTAAATTTTCTAAGATATATCTTTGCACAGCATCATTTGGAATAGCTCCAACAGTATCCAGTTTGACTACCAACTTCGTTAAATAATTCATTTCATATTCACCCTAAAGCAGGAAACATAAGTTTGTCAAAACAGTGACATTCACTCAATGGAATCACTTTGATCACGAATAATTTCTACGCCTTCGTCCGAGAGAATTTTCTCTATAAATACACCAACTTGGTTGTTAAGCTTTGACAAGAAGTTACACTTTCGAGTGATTTGTTTTGCTGTGTACAAATCGTCTTTCTCAATTTTATCGTCCTCAGACTCATAATTATCTGACAATTGTGCGATAGATAGATGGCCTTTTCCAAGAACTTGCTGTATGAAAAATAAATAATGCTCAATCGGGTCAAGTCCGTCATTCAAAGAGTGAAACCAATCGATTTTCTCTGCTTCTAACGTTTGCATTGGAGCGCGAACTTTGATGAGAAAATCTTGAAGTATTTGATTCTCCTGGTCAGGCTGAGCTTCAACAGTGGCAATAGCTTCTTTTAGGGCATGATCCTCTTCAAAAGCAATTGTGATTAAGTTGGCCAATTCCGTAGCTTTCTCAATGGCTTCTGAATAGAAACGTGTGTATTCAAGAAAGGTTTGCATCCTTTTTATACACATTTGCTTAAGTTGTGGGATTTGGCGCTAATAAATCATAATAAATCAATGTCATTGTTCTCTATTCAAATCCATACCTCTACAGCAATATTCAACAGTTTGTACGTGTATTGCGTCGCTAACTTTCCAGTAAAGCAGAACTGCATCAGTATTTCAAACATTCTACTGGTCAAATAAGATATTTCCACTCGATTTTCTGTTTGCAATATAGCCTCAATATCGACACCGAAAATAAGCTTGAACTCAGCTGCTCGGGTTAGGAGAATAGTTCGGTTAGATCGAAACTCATTGCCATTAACCACCAGGTAGACATCTGCCTTAGTGCCAGCATCCAGAACCAATTTCAAAGTATGTATCATTGATTGTCTTGAGAGCAATCGTAAGTCATCAAAGTTGATCGATTTGGAAACAACAGTCTGAATTCTCATCTAATTAAAAATAATTAATGTTAATAATGGATTATAATCTCAGAAAAAATATCATTCAAAACATACCTCACAACTGATAGAGAGTTTGCCCTCAACCAACAGTTCATTAAGTGGATTCTTCACTTCATTAAGTCCAACAAAATCCAACGGACCACATGTGTGACTTTGCGAATTAAACATGTGTTGAAATTCTATAGATAAATATGGAAATTATTTCACAGTCTAAAAAAATAATAATCGCCCCATTTCATCACTCACCAGTAGAATACCGTTTTAGTCCGTTTGCGTCAATCAACGAAATTGTACAATAACACGATGAATTGTACTCCTCAATGAACTCACGAGCACTCAAACTTAACAACAATAAGGAATCGTCATTACCTTCTTTTGCATTGAAACGCAAGAAAAATTCGTGTTGTGGATTTGATAATGATGCAAAGTTGGCAGATTCGAGTTGGGTTTCCATTGTAAGCGCGCAAACATCGACGATCCATTGGTGAGAAATGTAATCCGCTTTCCCAAAGCAAGTGTGAGTAGTGATCTCTTCGAGTTGGTCCTCCATGATTGAGATGGGCTCTTAATGTGATTAAAATAAATGTTATTAACGCAAACCAAAATTGCCTTAGGCACCCTGAATACCTTTAGAGTAGATAAACTAAATAGCTCACACTATCTAAACAATTAATTGTTAACACAGAATTGGAGCGAAATTGCGAAAACAAACTCGAAAGTCTTGAATTAATAAAAATAACGCACATAACAAAAGCACGATATTACTGAATAATACGTCGCACAAAAAAACTTTCTTGAAATTCGTTAATAAAAGAAATTTTCCCGAAAATTTATCGATTCAGGCTGCTGCATGTAATCTTGCGACTCAATTATAATTATTGTCGGTTTGTGAGCATGTTTTGACATTTAAATTGCTATTCTGTTTTGGTTAATTAACAAAACGTCTGACAATATGTTGTGAGAGAAAAAATTGGAAGAATTCTTCGGTTGACTGCACGAATCAACGCTGACAATATGTGAGCCGATTGCAATGGTAAACAATAATTTCGATATACACCTGGTATGGATGGTATTTGTGAATTACTAATACACTTTTGTTTTTTTTGACGATATTATTCCCGTTTTATTGTACAGGAAACGTAACTATAACTATCGGCAAATTCATAAATAGATTAACCACCACTACTCATCTTTGGACCAGAGACTTTAGTAATGGCCAAATTGCGAGCAATTATTGAGAAAACATTCCCTATTTCAATTGGAAATTTCTCGGAAATATATGTCTAACTGTATGTTATCGCCGTAGCGACGCCGTTAGCTACACGGTGTAGCCTACACCTGTTGAATCAACATGATTATGTATTTTGTATTTCAAATAGGTTTTTAAACAAAAAGTTTGCCATCAGCCATCAAAGATGTCATCGAATAAATGCACTTCTATTACTTGGGAAATTGCAAATTTTAAAGATTTTTCTGTGACACAAGAGTCGCCATACATTTGTCATGAAAATGAACCAAATGCATTTTACCTATTTTTAGAACCATGCCACAAAGATCTGCCTTATATATGTGAATGCATTTTAATCCATTTGCGCCATTCTACTGGTAATGAAGTCAATGTTTTGTGTTCGATTTCAATCGTCGATCAAAATGGCAGCAAAAGTAATACTAAAGGTTTGTGTTTGAATGTTAGTTTCGGATAACATTATTATTTATAATTTTAATATTTTTCTAGTAAGTTCAATGTTTTTTGATGGACACCAATATTCGCCTATTAAGGATGGATTGTATCTTATTTCAAGAAGCTATTTGCTTGACCCGAAAAATAGTTTATTAATTGATGGCAAATTGACTATTCATTGTGAGGTAAAGAAAATGACTACCTTTTGCTGTAATAAAATAATCAGATTTTATTAGGTCGAAATTCTAGGCGACGAAGGCGTTAACAAATTGAAAATTTCATATGACGACACCAAAATTAATCTGGTCCAAAAGAAGGCTTTTGAAAATTATCAATCACTACTTGAAAGTGGCAAGCTAAGCGATGTTGTGTTTGTGTTTGACCAGAAGGAAATGAAACTGCACAAGACAATTCTTTCTGCACAGTCGCCAGTGTTCTCTGCCATGTTTGAGTAATTTCGAAGAGAGCAAACAGAATCGAGTTGAAATCACTGACGTTGATGTGGAAGTGTTCGAAGTGATGATTGCTTTCATTTACTCGGGCAATGTTGAACGAATCGATCAATTTGCCATGGAATTGTTTGTCGTTTCCGATAAGGTTTGCTTCGTTTGTTGTTAATTGCAATTTAACTATTTATATCTTTTTTAGTACCAACTGGACTCACTGAAGGACATGTGCGCGCAATCACTTGGTTCCAATTTGACCGTGGAAACTGTGGCCCACATTTTCTTACTGGCAGATATGCATAGTTCGAGTGATTTGAAATCAAAATGCATCCATTATATCAGCCAGAATTGTACCGATGTGATGGTCAGTGATGGCTGGAAGTTGATTGGCGAAAATATAAAATCAGTTGAATTGATGAATGAACTGTATCGAGATTTGGCTTTGAAATCAAAACATACATAAACAATAATTTGTAAGTTTCTTTGTTTGTGAATGCGCTCATGATTACAGTTTACAATGATTATTTCATAATTTACATATACACGCTAACCTCATATAAATCAAAAGCAATAATAATATGCTTTATGCGACTTTGAGCTAGTATTTTATAGTATAGGTAAATATTTAATGCACTGCAGTCGACACTTATCATCTCTGAGTTATGTTTCATTTTAAAGTGTAAAGATACGATTTGCCAACAAAATATAACGCGACAAACAAAAAGTCGAGGAAGATGTTGCCCGCATGTCTGTTACCATTGACACGATACACGTAGGACTTTGTGTCAACCAAGACAACGAAGTCTCTCTTAGGAATGTGACCGGTGTCATTTTCAAGCTGGTGAATAATAAATGGTGTCTCTGGCAAGGGTTATCCAAAAATCCCAGAGGGCAAAAACGATTCGGAATACCAACACTTTTCAACTACATTATTCGTTTGGGATGTTGAATTTTACAAAATGGACAACAGCACACTACGATTTTATCACTACCAACAACTAATTGGATATCACCACTAATCCATCATTCTTGTTAACATGTCGCCAACATAATTCGGACTGAAGAGTCCTTAGGAGGTTCGTCAGAGCTTTGACATCGAAAATGATTTTAATAGAAGTGGAAGTCTCGATCCGACAAGAATTGATGCCTTCAAATACGAAACCTCGAAAGGTATGACTTCAAGGCAATGGCACAATAGATTGATATACGTTCTGTATTTAATGAAATCTGCTTAATTCCTACAATCTTTTCGATTTTATATTCATTTTTCAAATGAGATTTAGCAGATAGTCTATTAAATTCTACACATTTGTTTCGAATTTTCCGTGCTAGCTCAATTTTAACAAACAAGCCAGCCAAGAAGTCGGTGAGCGAAGACTCCAATAGAAAGCTATTGAACATAATAGCGGTCACATACAACAATCTATACACCAAATTATTATAATACAGTATCGCTTGTACAATGTTCTCTCAATCGTCTTTCTATTTGTAGTTCGTTCCTTCGTCTACTAGCTAGTTTGTTGCTACGTACAAGAACAGAGACACAATTTAACCTAGCCTAACTCTGACATGATAAGACCTAGTGACTTGGGATTTGTCATGGAGATAGAAGTAATGTGGTCACAAGTATGACCCGAACCTGGACCTTATAATCGCACCAGAAATGAACCAAAAGTAAATGCCAACCTATATTCAAGGTCGGTTGCTCTGATCAGTGATCACTGCACAAGCATATAGCAAGTGTCTGTGTTATCGCTGACAACACAAATGCTCACTGGCAGTCTGATGAAAAGGAGCAGTTGTTTGTTATTGTGCACGTCATATGATCAGCAGTGTTGATAAGGCATAAATGTGCAAATTGTTCGACGATTGGTCTTCCACTCTGAAGCAGTTTCACTGTGAATATCAATTTCGTTTTAGTAAGTACAATTTTTTTATATTGATGCAAACCAGATCTCGGAGTGGTGATTGTGGTGGTCAAGCTCGAGGTAGTGCTCGAGTAACATCTGATCCTGTTCGTGGCTCTGGACGAGGCCGTGGACGTGGTCGTCCACGTGGTCGAAGGGGCGGTCTTGCAGCCATCAGTGAAGATGAACATCGATTACGTTCTGCTTGGACACAAATGCAACACAAACACGATTCACTCCAACAAAGCATTCCACAAGAGATTCAACCTGTGCGCAAAAGTGAGCTGAATGACGCAAACCAAATTGTCACTAATCAAGTTCAACCAGAAAGCCGACCTAGAGCTGAACGACCTGTGAGAAATAACTTAACAAATATTCAATTGGAAAACATCCTTCCACCAGAAGCATTTACTGCTGCAGGAAACATTTCAGTGACCGACAACAGTGACACCCAAGAAGAGCCTTTAGACCTGTCTCAGGAGCATCACACTCGCAACAGTTCCCACGAACAAGTCCCACAGCATGGGAATGTGCCTTCCGAAGAATTTGCTCAACAAATGGCTCAAACATATGTTCGAATGATCTACATCCTATGGCTACAGCGACTGGCAATGGTTGCACAAATGAATCAGGCAAATATGTAGCAATCAAGTTTGTGATATGGCTCATTAATTCAATTATGAATTATTTTCTCTAATTTTATTTATATATTTACCACCAAACATCGATCTCACTCAAGATTTCAATCAATTTGGCCAAGCTGTTTTGCTCACCAAAGTATACAGCAATCTAAGCAAAATTGTATTTGTCTATAATCCATTATCAATTAATAAATCCAACGAGTGATAATAAAATATTTATTGGTCACGTAACGAGTCAGCAAGGTTCATTGAATTTATTAATTTATTAATATGATATTTATTTGTTTTTAGGAAACAAAATTATAATTAATATTACAAAAGTGTGAACATGCGTGAGATGTGATGTGTGTACAAAAGTAAAAGTGTAATTGCTTACATGAATAGATTAATATGGAATATGAATTAAAATAAATAAAAAATCTATATAATATGCATAATCGAAAATAGTAATAGCACGTGTCTGGTATATAAAAGTAAGTCTTAAGTATTACATCTTCATTGACCGAATATCTCTTTCAGATTGACACATTCTAACCTAAACAGAAAATCGGACTTTTTTCTTCTGTCTGTCGGCTTTTTCCATTTCCTGCAACATTTGTGTAAGCATCGGTCGTTTATTGTAGCTTGAGGATGTTTTCGGAGCAGTGTTGAGAGGTCCTTCTGAAGGCTCATCATCAATTGAATCAGTCACTGTTTTGCTTTCCACATTCAATGCATGCATTGGCAATGGCCAACCAAAAGGCAGTGCAGCTCTATAAAGCGTATCTGTAATGTTACGTTCTTCCTTGACTCTTTTTCCAATTTTCTCGATAAACAGTTTCATCTCTTCATCACCCGAAGAATCGCTTATTGATAATGAATTGAGCACATTTGGACAAACATTTTGAATCTGATCTTCTTTGTCTTCAAGTTTGCAAATGTTTGGCACTGATTCGATCTTGTTCACTTCATTGTTGAAATTCTCAGTACTTTCGGATGACTCAGGTTGAACTTGATTTGATATTGACAATTTAAGATTAGCGTATTCGTTGCTATGATTGATTGAATCAAACAACAACTTTGGTTTTAATTTAGTCTGATTTGGCGAGGAACAAAGCTGAGAAGAATTCTTTTGAGCATCTACATTATTGGTAAATTGAAATATTTCTGCCATAGAATTTAAATCCGTAATTCCAGAACTGGAAAACAGAGATGCAGAATCAACATTAGAATCAACGACAGCATCATCAATTGATGTAGCATTGGTGCCACTGTTGCAATCGTCGTTTGCATTCAATTCGGGTGTATGAATAAGGCCAACAGAACCTAGTGGATGGCAAGTTTGTGCTTGTTTCGAAAATGGGACTAATGGCGCAGAGAAAGGCATATTAGCGTTGGGAGTTGTATTCAATATCTTTACTCCAGTGGCAATTGTACCAGAACCAGAATATGAATCCTGAATTTTGTTGGTTGACTTGGGAACAGAGTCACTAGAAGAATCGACTTCATCCAAATTCGATGTCGCTTTCTCAGCGTTGTCTTTAACTATTTGGATTATTGGTATTTGGTCTTTAGAGTTCAATCTGGTAATTCTGATTACTGGAATTTTAAGCTTTTCTGGTTGTGCCACTGAAACACAAGGAATTAGGGGGAAACTTGCTGAAGCAGTTGGTTGTACAACTGGCATTGGTTGGCAATGATTTGCACTCGCTTGGATGGGCAGATCATTGATGATAGCTGGGAATGAGTTTTGCTGAGATAAGACATTCTTTTGTTGCAATAAATCTCGAGATTGTTCATTTAAACTTTTGATCGTTTCTACGATTTCCAATGAATTTGGTTTAATGATCTCAGCCTTTTCAGCAGCTTCTCTTAAATTCGCTTTCCAGGAAACGCAATGGTCACAATCATCGTGTTCGCAAATATAATCGTCCCAAGAAGAGAGAATAGATGAACTTGACGACATTTCATCATCGTAAATTTGGCTACCAATAAGATCTGCCAGACTTTGTGGCGATGAAGTAGGACTAGAGAGTCCGATTTGGTTCTGATCAGCAAGAGTATTGCCTTGCGAAAATCCTAAACATAAAACATTCATCAGTGTTATCAAACAAATTCGACTGTCGTAGGTAGTCACCAGAAGATGAAGGAGCCAGAGAATTTGTCATTTCGGTTTGTTTACGATTTTCAGATACTCTCGAATTAGCATGACCATCCGCACCTACTGGATCGTGAATCAGCGAGCTCATCCCTTTCCGATCTTGAACTATATGTTTGTGTAGCATATCTACAAGTTGTTCGGTTTCTAAAATAACGAGAAATATTACAATATTACAAAGAAGCATACTCAAGTAGAACATACGAGATTTAATATTTGTCTGCATATCCGTTTGTATAATTTTAAACATATTCTTGTTCAACACGTTTATTGGAATCCACTTTTCTCCGTCGATAATACGACCACTTTTGCTATTATTTGCTTGAGATAGAAGTAGATCAATTTGTGTTTCCAAAAGCATATCAAACATATGGCTAACTTTGATAGTCAAGAGTTTCTTCGTCTCAGTGCGCTGGACGTCTAATTTTTTGAGGATAGCATAAAGTGGCACCGGCCGGGGATTGGGGATTTCATTGACCATGGTTTGAGACAATCGGTGAATCGGTGCAGGAGTTAAACAACGCGCTTGGCTCTGTATTTAACGACGCGAGTCTCGTCATGAGACTAAAAGATAGGGTAAAACTAGATACACAGATACGCTTATCAGTAGAGAAACAGAAACAGAAATAGAAAATAGAAACTTACGTCACATGTCATCTCACATGTAGAATCTATCGAACAAAATAAATTATTCATGCGAATGTATTAATACATGTAATTACTCACTCCACCTGTTGCCAAACAAAACATTGGGGCAGCACTGTCGTCTTTGTTGTCTCTTTGTTGTAGACATGTCTGCACTGCGGCACACTGCCACTGCCTCACTCACTCAACGAGATTTGTGAAATATGAGTGAGATATTTACGATATTTACGTGTTATCTATTTAACCACTGTAGTATTCTTTTCCATTAGTGGAAGTAGTCCCACGTGAGCATGGATTTTTTGAAATACTATATTGCGTGTCTATCTTGTGATTAACAAAAAAAAACGTGTACGTATTATGTTTTTTACATCAACCCAAAAAGGATTAAAATGAAAACCAAATGGTCATCACTCTCGACTCAAGGTTTGAGTTTATTTTGTACAGTGGTATTATCTACCGCCTTGGATGCAATATACAATCATAAGAAACATTACAATAAAAATAAAATAATGAATGCCATATCCGATAGTTCGCATTCTTTCTCAAGAAGTTGTAAAACACTTTGCGCTTACTGGTTCTGCTGTAGTTTTATTAGTACTGAATATGTACTACGATATTTTATGACCTTTTGACAAACGGTTCTAGAGTCTAGACGTTCTATAGAAAGACAAATCATTTGCTATAGTTAATCAAGTAAAATAATAAAATGTACAAGAATGTGCACTTGTTTGCTTTCCATTCCATAAAAATAAGTTGGGCAATGTATTGTCTTGTTTTTATTGCGTTGAGCAAAATTTTGTGTTTTGTGATTACAGTATTGTAGTTAAGGAAAGGTGAATTTATTATGGCGCCTCGTCATTTTTACCGCTTCACGAGGACAATTGAAATATCTACCAACATATAAATGCTTTTTTATCTAATGATTTGGTTTATCCTTTTGAAAAATTCACTTAACTTTTTTTTATTTTATTGGAAATGAATTTTTATCATTTGTTCTGCTTGACACTGATTGGGGCTTTATTGATTGCTGTTAAAGCAGAAGCAGAAGCAGATGTTTTCACTGGGAATTTCACAGATCTTACACCAACGACAACTCGCCAGCCATCAACGCCCCAGCCATCAACAATTACTACGACCCAGCGAACATCAACAACACCACACCCAATCAATGCAGTTGTCAAGCTTACCGCAAGCACTACCACAGTGGTAAACGGTCCAATCACTTTGGAATGTACTATTTCGGGAATAGATTTTGTATCTTTTGGTGCCTGTTACATACAATTTTATCACAGCAAATTTCAACAAACAGCATCATTTTACGAAAGTGCTTATTACTATATTGATCGTGAGTATTTGTCTAAAATAGCTACTGTAAAATAAATCTAATCTGTTTGTAATTATAGGTTGGCAGGCTGTTTCAGGGAACTCTGTTTCAACTGTTGATTACGACATGATTCTTGATTCAGGACAAGGCAATCTTCGAGTGTTTAGGGCTATCGTTAGACCTAAAAGTGCAAATGCAGCAGGAATCTACCGTTGTTCGGTGCAAAAATCTGTAACTGCAGAATATTTTTCCAATTCTGTCTCGTTCGATGGAATCTTTCCAGTGGGAAACAAAGTCACCTTCTCGGCCACAATCAACAGTGCCGCACTGCAAGTTGGAAAGCCATTCTACACTGAGTGCTTAGTGAATTTCCAAATGGCTCCCACTGCCCATCGGGTTAGGTTCTATCAAAACGGAATTGCCTATGGTGAATATTATAATGCTGGATTTGACTTAACACCCGCCTGGACATCTTTGGGCACCATTCGAGGAGTGAGTACGCTCAACGATCCCAGCTCATTCTATCCAAAGTCTGTTACAATCGTGAAACCACAAAATGAAGTGGATGCACAGGGCGAGTATTATTGCACGGTTATAGTTGAAAATGCGAGAGGAACAATGATTTTTGAGTCAAACCGATTGAATCTGAGATATAACAGTTTGGACCTAAGCCAACCGATCATTCCTGATGTTCAAATTTCTCATTCATTAACACAAACCGACCCAAACAATACAAAATCAAACATGGAGTCAAAATGTGTGGTTCAAGTTTTGCCTAAAAATTTAAACTATCAAGTATCATATCTATTTGATAATGTTTCCTTGAGCGAATATTTAGTGAAACGTAAGTCTGAATTTAAAAAAATACTGTGCACAATAACATTCTAAAACATGTAGATTATCAAACTGATCAAATCACCTGGAATCAAACTGCTGTAAACAGAATGGCTGGCATCAACATATTTCCAAGTAGAATTCCTTCTGTGAATCAAAATTTCAATGCAATCATTCAATCAAGACTCGGCTTCAATCGCACACGATGTGGAGTGCAATGTTCAGTGACTGTACAAATTCCAAATGTGGGAAATGCTGTTTACTACTCTGACCCGTACGATTCGGTTGAATGTCAAGTTGGCAAATCTCTAGCCACAAGGATTCCTTCGTTGCTTTCACTTGGCTTGATTGCCTTTTTATTACGTTTGATTTAGAAATGTGCTCAGTTTGTTTAGAAAGATATTTGTAGAATAATAAAATGAATTAACACTAAAAATATATCTGAAAGTAAACTGTCACCGTCAGATCCTAGACTGCAATACTAATGTATGATCTTTTTGTTGTTGTTCAGTACAACAATCTTATCACTTTTATGTTGCCAACAACCTAAGAAACACTTTCCGTCCTAAGAAATGTACAATCTGTTGCTGTAGATCAAATAACAAAGACAACTCAAACAAACGTCAAAGTTGTACTTTGCATTCTCCAAAATGTTTCGCTCAATTTGCTTGCATTCAATAATCGAAGCAATTCTAATTGTTTCAACATTTTGCGTGAACCAGACAATTGCCCAAATTGAGCACTGTGTCACTCTCAAGTCCAACACAAATACAATCACAATAGATCATCCATTCATTTTGACATGTGACATATCCAAGTTGGCGCCTCAAGGTCAATCGGAGCTCTATTTTGTAACATTTGAAATTATGTTGAATCAAGTTTGGCTTTCGATTGGCGAGTACAAAATGGATCGTAAGTTTCAACAATTTGACTAATATATATATATTAAACATTTTTTTCTTAATAGCAATTTCATACGAACAAACTTGGAAGTCATTAGAATCTGTTCCAGGAGTAAATGCTTTCAAAATTATTCACGATCTGCAAATGACTAAGCCGATTGCATTGATACATCCAACTTTGCAATCGGCCATCAGTAGATATCGATGTTTGTACAGGCAAAGTAATTTTCCAAATACGGTTCTACAGTCGAATGAAGTTGATTTTGACAACAGCACAAATGGCAATATAAAAAAGAAGAGAAATTATACAACAACAATAACTACGCCAACAACGACAAACAATTTCACCGTTGACCTGTCAGTAATATCTTTGTTGGTCATGCCGTTTCTATTAATTTAGAATCAACATTTAATAATTAAATTTAAAAGTTGACTTTTCAAGTGTTTACTGATCTATTGATAAACTCAAGTATACTTATCAAATCAATTTCTCAAAAGTATCTACTCGCAAATGGGATTCATTTTTCCTCTATTGCACAAATTCGTAATCTTATCGAGTAGTTTGGTTTGGCAATTTGGTTTAAAGTTGAAACATCATATGATCATCCATAGTAGCAAATGCCAGGAGCTTGCTGCAAATGATGTTTCTTATCTCGCTTTGTAAACATACACTAGTTTTATCTGTCTGAGGTTCAAGTCACACCAACTTTAGGGCTTTTTGTCCAGTCTCCCTTCAGACATTCCTGAAAATTGCTTTATTATTTGCGGTCGTCTAAGAAATCACAAGACAGACAAACGACTGTAAGGAAAGTATTGTGGTCGTATAATACCTTTCTGTGGTTACTCATCAAGACTCAAGCACGAGATGACTTTATATGCAAGTCTATTAGCACCACCAACTGTATTTTCACATTAACTGACAGTTTGGACTGGCAAGCAGAAGATTGTTTCCTGGACGACACTCACTTCAAGCGTTGATACACTTTATTACGGTGCAATAAGACAAAACAACATTCTTCTGTGCGTGTGTGTGCATCGGTACATCACCTTTCTAGCGTCACCACAATCCTTAAGTCGCAATTACCACTTTTCATCACCAAAATGGAACGTAAACACGTCAATTTTCTTGTTGTTTATCTTGTGACAATTTTCGCAATTGTATCTATTCTCGATGCTACACCAACAATTCCTGTTCCAGATGTTAAATTTAAGTTGAATTCAAAGACATTCACAGTTGGTAAAAAATCCCTAGTGGATGTTACATGTGACGCCTCGATCAATCCTAATAAATTTGCCGGATGGAATCCTGTGGTTACGTTTTACCACAACAACAACACACTGGGAGAATATCGGAGTTCCGGAACTGAGCCTGATAAGCTAAATTACAATTGGGTTACTTTAAATTTCACTCCTGGTTTAAACATTTTTGGCAATAATTCATTTGTCACATACCCTAACTTTTTAGTGACGCTTCAACCGTACACTGAGGAAGCAAAAGGAAATTATCGTTGCTCAATCACTGTAAATCTTCCAAAAGAGGCCAGTGCTAGATATTATTCCGCAGAATGGAACAGTTCCGATGCACCAAGTGGAGGTGACAATGATGGAAAGTCAATTCCTTGGGGCTGGTGGTTCTTTTTCCTGTTCCTACTTCTGTCTGCAGTGGTTGGTGCCTATTGGCTCAAAACTCGTTACTACCCGAGTAGACCGGTGACTGGTTTGGCGAGCAGTGGAGGTGGCGGCAATCAGAGTTATGAAAACATGTCTTAATTCTGCTGTAATTCTTTTGTATTACGATTCAATAAAATGCATTTTATTTTACATTTGGCATCAAAATTATCTCTGCCGGCAAATTATTTGGCGCAAATAAATTCAA
Source organism: Rhizoglyphus robini (assembly GCA_023373905.1). Classification (NCBI taxonomy): domain Eukaryota; kingdom Metazoa; phylum Arthropoda; class Arachnida; order Sarcoptiformes; family Acaridae; genus Rhizoglyphus; species Rhizoglyphus robini. The sequence continues at coordinate 426,257 of JAKIJQ010000001.1, read as the reverse complement.
TGGAGACTTTGGCTCCATCTAGTGGTTGATATACCGATTACTGCTTTGAGTCGAGCAATCAAAACAAACCTCGAGATGTTTTGTACTTATCAGAGCACTAAAAATACGTTTCATTTTATCAATTTCATTTGACAATTGTCACTAATGATTTAGGATTAATTTGGTAAGTTTAAATTGTCATTTAACGTTAACTAAAATGCCTGTTCTTTACTTATTTTATCAGAAATACGATTTTTGGAGTATTTTTATTATGATAATTTACGAAATTAAAATCATCTCAAAATGCGATTATTAAGTGCTGCAATATTTGTCTTCAAATTTATTAGTATAATTGAAAATATTCCTGATGTATTTCCACTAGAAATTCCAACTCCAAATATTGTCTTTTCTGTTGAATCGGACAAATTTTCTCTTGGTACTAATGTTGCAGCCACATGCTCTGTTTGGGGCATCTCTGAAGCGTTTTATAATGCATCGAGAATGAATGTCACTTTTTATGTCAATAGTTATCAAATTGGAGAATATACAAGTGAGTTTTACTAATATTTACATTTGACTTTATATTTTGCATTTAGATCATGAAACTTCTTGGCGAACCCTAAATCTCTACACCGCCCTGAACATGTACGGTGCCAATAAACTTGTGAAATACCCAAATTTCTCTGTCATACTTCAACCACTCGACGTTCCTCAAATTGGTTCATTAAAATGTTTCGCCACAATTGAGTTTCCTCATCCCCAAGGTGGCAGAGCACGATTCTTCTCGAATCAATACAATATCACAAGGACCAAAGGTCAAACATTGCTATCAAAAAGTTATACTTTCAAAGACGAAAATACTGATAAAATATTGACCTGGAAAGACATTCTAGATTGGATCGCCTCATGGATTTTATATCCAATTGGTATTATATTCCTGATTAAATTATTTCCTGAATTTTCATTGAACATTGGAAGAATTGTGATCAATGTCGTGGTTGTGATTGTTTTTGGTTGCTTTGCCATGCATTTTGCGAAATTGCTTTACGGCATTAATAGATAACAAATTGCCAGCTCATAATTTTAATTAAATTAAATGATATTTGACGTCGAAAATATGCTCGAACTAACTGAACAAATTGGCATTTACATTTTCTCGAAAGCTATTTGAATTTAAAATATCAAAATAGAAAAACTGCCATGCTACCACGATGAAGATTTATGACTGTGTGAAATGGCCAATTGAAGGTCGTGATGTGTTGGCGCAAAGGCAAACATAAAGTTGTAAAAGACTGAAATACTTCACGTATACTTTTCAAAAATGCTAATTTATTAAAGGAAACCACAAATTCCTCGTAGAAATAAAACAACGATAATAAAATTTTCTGTGTTTTAAAATATACATTCGTAACGAACGAAATGTTATGTCCGATGTGCTTTCATCAACATTGAAATATATTCTTTGAGTCAGTGCCAAAGAGCAAATTGTAAATAGTTTAAGAATATAAAATGTATATTCTGAGATATCAAAATCATTTGTATTTCGCTAACAGAAGAGAAAACTAAATCTAGAAAACTCGAGTTGGCTCAGAAATAACATGAAAACTTTAATTTTGATTTGTTAAGATTGGGCTTATTTGTCTGTTAATAAATAATATCAAGGTTAATCATAACGATTTTATACCAACAAGTTTTCCTTATTGACCGAAATGCTGATTTCTAACGTTATTTTGTTATTAAAATTCAACGTCGACTACTATCCTTTTGTGTTTATTGTATTGTAAAAAACGTCTTTCAATTTAAAGCTAAAGTTCAGTAAGTTTGATCACAATAATATTTGTTCTATCTTTCAAGTTTGATATATTTGAAATATTTGAGTACAATACAATGCAATGGCAAACAACAATAAGATTGGCCAATCGAACACAAACGCACTGAATATGACCCATTCCTGTCAATGCTATGCTTAGCATAAGAACAAGCTCAATCAACAAGCGCGCGCGCCTTGCTCTGATCCTGTCGTATGACAAAATGGGCAATGGGGACAATGCAAATGATCAGCCAAGTGGTTTCTGGTTGAGTTCATGCTTCAATAAAGATGTGTGCAAACATAAAGCCGCTTATAGTTAATGTGAGAAAGAGAACAAAATGTGCACGAAATGTCCGACTACATGGAGCTAATGATTCGTTATTGAGGCAATACTGCAGCAGTGGACTGGAAGGTTGTGTAGGATGCGGTGCTAGGGGACAAATGAAGAACACAAAACAACTTTGATCGGAAAGTTTGGTTTGAAAATGAGAGAACTCGTACTCTCTACTCTCAGCATAGCAAAAGGACATTGAGTATTAATGAAACGTCAACGCACGATCGATTGCGCCTCCCACGGTGTTTGTTTTAGATGTTTGAGGAGAGCTTTTTTCAGTATCTCAATCAGATCGATTATGCACACATGTGCGCGACTTGAGGAAAATGGATTCAGTATAAAGTCGTACTCAGTTTCGAATAGGTCGTGCACAAGACAATTATTTAATTATCAATCGTGCGAAAGTGATTTAAACCCTTCAAAGAAACAATCGACAATTGTCAGTTATAACGCTTAATTAATAAAATGCACAATAAAATTGACGATATCTTGGAGGAGCACATTCGAGTCCAACTAATGCTCTCTGAATATGAATCAAAGGAAAATTCACCAAACAAGCACCATCCAACCGAATTGACCCAATACGAACAATCTCTCATGTTTGAAATAGACAACGCAATGGCGGCTTTCGATGAAGTGTCCAATCATGATCCAAACAGTGTACATTCGTCAATTCGCAATTATCCAAGTGTGAGCAAAATGAAACATTTTTGTATGAAAATTTCAGCTTTTCAATACATCAGTCATGTTGATCAGTTGATCGTCTTGAAGTCGTTCTTATTTGATGTGTTGATTTTTCAATGTGTTCTTAAATTGAACGTTAACAGTCGGCCATATCATACGAACTCATTCAAATTCATACACGAACTACAGAGTGATTCTACATTACGAAATTTGGTAAAACCTGATGGTTAACCTAATGTCTTTAATTATATCATTGTTCTCTCTAACTAATAGCTAATGGCACAGTTGATTTTCAAGCCAAGCACAAATGTAAGCTGTCCCGAGTTTGTTCGATATCATCATTTTGTGTACGCAAATTTGCTTCATCGTTATCTTGCACACAAATACAAAAACGAAGATATAGCTGATGAAACATATGTCTCAATGATGAAGTTGTTGGACTATATTTGTTCGGTTAAACAAGAATGCTACGACAATGGTGTACAAATGGAATAATTTGTTCAGTAAAAAAGTCGACAGAAATAAATTATTTATTCAATAAACATGATTGCGAAATTAAATACATACTTGATATAATTTAAGGCATTTTAAACGGTTTTATCTCGAAATGCTTCAAAGATTGAAATTTTTCATTGACATATTGTGTCATTTCATTTTCGTTCATTGTCTCCTGTCGGTTGAGCAAGCCAATTTCTAAATGAGTAATATTCAATGGTTTGATAAATTTGAGTTGTGCCCGAAGTTGAGTCTCGTCCATTTGGAACACTCCCACTCGATGTACACTCGGCGGCAGAACGGACAACATATAACGCATAAAAGGATTATTAAGTCCAGCCAGATAGAATTCTTTCAATTTGGGCAATTCAGACTGTATTCTGTTAGCTACGAGTTCTTGACTCGTCTCTAGTTCTTTTTCTACATAGTGCACTCTCGAAAGTGTTGACAGGCGACTATAAATGGACAAGTGTTCGAGCTGTGGACAATCGCAAAACATACAACCAAAACGTGAAGCGGGGTCAAATAATTCATAAATGCTATCACCGTTATTGGCAGTGTGATAGAATATTGTTTTCAACATTTTCAAATTGGGCAAGAAAGGCAGCAAATTGCGAATTAGTTCAATGGCTTCTCGGTCGAACGTAAGGTTGGCCACAATCAGTTGAGTGATGTTACAGAATGATTTTGGAAAACTTTTAAGTTGGGATTTGATTTGTGCGGAAAATTTGTCAAATTGTCTACTTTGAATATTAACGTTGATACTTAGTACTTGGCCAGGAGACAAGTTCAGCTCGAGTTCACTTGATTGTGACATACATTTGGCGATGCATCTTTTCAAGAGAACATCTTTCTGGTAACAGTTGATAAAGAAACGTTTCTTGGCGGAACAAATGTACTGGTGAATTTGGTTGAAATGACGATTGACCAGCTGAAGTGAGGCGGTATCGGACAAATCGAGATATTGAAATATTTGGCTCCATATTTCGTTAGGCAAGGCGGTGACAGTTTGCACATGAATGTCCATTGTCGTGTCCATTCGAAGTGACTTCATAACCGTGAGTTTTGAGTTATGGCAGCGAATTATTTTAATTTTCATAGTTCATCGCTAGTGTCAGGCAACGATCGACGCGCGTCAACTTCATGCTCGTCACAAGAACAACAAACAAACAGTGGCACTTTCTTCAATTGGGGTAAAGCTTCCCTCTGTCAAAATCATTGCCAACATACATCAGCACAGTAATGTAATATGCGAACTACCCCTAGCAGGGCATTAACGACTTTGAATAATTTTCTGAATACGCTGTATCGTGATTATTTATTTATTCAATCCTTGTTGAAGAAATTATGTTCTTTCGGCTTTAAAGGGGAAAAACATTTCTTTGTGAATGAAATGTACCGTTGAAATATGATCATTGGCTTGTCAAATTGAGGATTCGATGAAAAATGTTACTGTGAAATTCATTGAAACACATTCGAGATTAACTTTTGAATTGGATAACTCGGTCTATGAATGCAGCTTTATTCAGTCAGTGGTTATTCGGTTTGGTATTTGCGAGCATACTGCAGTAGTGACACTACAGTGCACTGAAAGGGAAAGCGTGTTTGTGTTTTGGTGTGTTTGGTGTGTTTGTGTGCTGTGAGTCTGTTGTGAGCTATATTGGGTGAGAGAGTGCCAGTGTCCCTACTCGATGCACTGTACGGCGATTCGGGTGTTGAATCTGGTAGGACATGAAGTGGTAAGTTCTTTTGTGATATCTACTCAAGCACAAATGATCACTTTGTAATTTTAACTCAATGCACTAATACTAATAATCAATTGCCATTGTTTATATACACTTTCACTTGTGAATTTTTACTTTTGTTATTACCATTTATTTTGTTTTGGCACTAAATCAATTTATAAAACACAGCCTATTTATGGAATATTCACTAACGTTCTTTCGGAAACACTTTAATCAAACTATGTTTTGCTTTTCTATAGGGATCAGCACAATTCGTGAATGGTTTCACCATCCAGCCATTCACCAAGCAAGCATCAATGATCTCTTAATTCAAGCTCCTACGCTGGATTAGCGTAACAGCCATCATCATGAGTAATCAACATCAGTTCAATCAGTTATGGCCAACATCGAGCTTTTTATCATCGAATCCACCAACAATAGGTAGTCAAACATTGTCAACAAATGCGACATCAACAGAGCAACAGCAACTTCACCATCAATGCTCGACCTATTCGGCTGATTCCATTTATGCTTCGGACGAAGACACTAATGATTCGGACGAAACAGTCGATTGTGATGCTATGAGAAAGTTAGTCGGAGACTTGCTTGATTCCAACTCAAATCCAACTACACCTAAGGATGAATGTCCACCAGTGAACGGTTTTCATGAGGAAATCAACCGAACTGCCTCGGAAACACTGTCTCAGGAGTATCTCGAATGGCAGACATCAAAAGTTGCCGAACCAAATTTGCTGGATTTTGCCTCAATAACCACAAATTCGGAATTATGGTCAAATTCATCGACCATTGAAGAACCTGAACAGGAGAAAGATGACTTCTTAGATGAGGATGATTCTTCTTCTGATGATGAACAGGACCCATCCGAACCAGCAGTATTTGATGAATCGGCTCTTAAAGATCCTAAAATTGAGGCTCTTTATAAAATCAAATTGGAAAAAGCTATCAAACTTGGCTATACCGAAGAAGTGGTCCGACAAGCAATCGCCAAGTTGGGCTTTGAAGCTAACCAAAATGATCTGCTTGGAGAATATATTCGACTCGGTTCAGGTGGGACTTTCATCGACGAAAAGCGGAGAATCATTGTAAAACCACGACAAAAGTACACAGAACCAGAATTGTGTAGTTCATTGAAGCAGCTTTCTTTGGCTACTCTCAGCACTGCTCAACTGCCACTTCGACCGATTGTTGTTGATGGAAGCAATGTTGCGGTTAGTCATGGCAATGGTGAATTTTTCTCTTGCCGTGGCATCAAGATATGCATCGATTGGTTCCGTGTCCGAGGTCATCGGGAAATAACAGCTTTTGTCCCAATGTGGCGTAAACAACAACAACAAACTTCGCGATTCACAGATCTGGCCACTAGAGATCGTGAAATTTTGCTTGAACTTGAAAGTGAACGAGTGCTCTCTTTCACTCCATCTCGAAATGTATCTGGTCGACTGTTGGCTTGTTATGATGATCGTTATATCCTCAATTTAGCTGTTAAGAATGAAGGCATAATTGTTTCGAATGACAATTACCGGGATTTGTGCAACGAGAATGGTGACTACCGACGAGCAGTGGAGGAGCGATTGTTGATGTACACTTTTGTGGGCGATGAATTCATGCCCCCGGATGATCCATTTGGGCGTGGTGGTCCACATCTCACTGAATTTCTCCATATGCCAGACCCAAACGCGGCCAAATGTTTCAACCACCCATGTCCCTATGAGCGCAAATGTACCTATGGAAACAAGTGCAAATACTATCACCCTGATCGATCTCTGTTGCCTCACAAACCGGTGGCAGAATTACTTACCGAACAGGCGCAAAAATCACTGATGGATTCAAAACTGCTCAACACAGTTGCTCAACCAGTGACGGGAATTAGAAATCAAAAGTCGAAAATCAAACATCAAACCAGTTTACCTCTGACAGGAATGTCTGTTACTACGTGTTTCGACATTCAACCTGCAACCACATTCAAAACTAAGAAACCTCTAAGTCGAACCAAATCAATTGCTGTCGATTCGTTGACTGTGGCACCTAGCATTTTATCAATCGATTCAAACCTATCAGCAGCAAGTCCAGCAATTCCTCCCAAATCTGCAAACCACTCACCAACCCGAAATCCACCGTCTAAACACCCTTCCCACCCCAAATTGGTTCGTCAACTCACCTTGAACCCAAATTCCGATTCTCGCTTACCTCAATCTCACCCGAAGCACAGCTTGTTAACCACGCCAACTAGTTCATCTTCGAGTTTAATTGGTTCAAATTCGAATTTAGCCTCTAGTGCGGAAAATAGCCCTCATCGTAACAAGGGCAAACTGTCACAAACCAAAAGTTGGGGCAATTCGAATGTAATCACTTCATCAGCATCATTTGATAGTGAATCGATGCAATCACTCAAGAAAAGTTTGTTTTCGAAATCATCCCGAACCATCAACGATCACCAATCACCACTTCATTTTCCCTCAGCCACCCCGCCACCACCGAAAATGATGGTCAACGATGTATCCGTTCCGGGCACTCCGGCTACTCCAAATTTTCCCACAAGCCTGCCAATCGGTGCCAATCCATTTCCAACGCCAGGACACTACCCACCCTCAGTCATGCAACCATTCATTCAACTCCCATTTCCCCATCCACTGCTTCAACAGCAGGAATATCAACAGTACAATCGAATGATGATGAGCCGAATCAACGTTGGAACGAATGCTGCCGCTATTTTCGCTGCCGCAACAGTTGCCACATTTCAACAGCAACAGAATCAAAATCAACAACCATTTCAACGAAAGTCCTTACAGCAAAGCAATCAACACAAGCACAACCAAGCACATCACCACAAACTGCAACAGTCGTTGTCTTCATCCTCGATCAATCGAAACAACCACAATTCAAACTCCCGCTTCACCTACCAATCCTCGAGTTTAACCAATTCAACCAGTTCCATTCACTCCCTAAGTAACAATTCGTCACAACACTCTTCATCAAGCAGCATTGGTTCTCAGGCAACCGCCAAGCACCCGCACAAACCCCCAAAAGGAGTCTTTCCAAATTGTCCCAAAACGAACCCGAATATAGTTCCTCAACACAGTTTGGTAACTAGAAATAGATCTGCACCCGAAACTGTTGTTGTTGCTGCATCTAGTTCAGCATCTTCAGTGCCGAGTCATGCCAAATCGCATAATGCTATAAGTGCATCTAGTACGGATGCAACATCGAGTCTTGCTTGTCCCCCACAAGCTCCCGTAGCGAATCTCACCAGTTCACCCAATTCCTTGCACCAAGGAACAACTTCGTTATCTTCTTGTTCGTCGTCATTTGTGTCTACCCAAACCGGCAATCAGGAGCATCAATTAGATCAGCAATCTCTCACGATGAACAGCTGCTTTGGTCTGCCAGGCTGTTCAGCATCCAGCGCCAATGTATGGTCATATGACCAACCAGTTCAGGACAATTCGTGGGCTCAGCTTATGCAACCTATCGATTCATCAGCATCGATTGCAGAGAAACGTGAAAAGATATTCTTTCACCTATCTGCAATCTTTCCCAAAGAGCAAGTGGAAAAGGCAATGCAACAGTTGCCATACGAAACAGATCCACAAGTAATTTGCAGCGCAATTGCAAGCATGCAGCCCAAAATATGAATTTATCCTGACTTATGCGAGAATCGACATTTATGTTTGCCATATATTTATTAATATTAATATTAATATTACATACTTAAGTTGTTACGAGACACATTAATCACCTGTTCAATGATTGATTTACCCAAGTGACACTGAATTTGCCAGTGACCTCTCCTTTCTCCACAGAATCTCCATATTGGATCTTTTGTTCTATTGAATCTTGTTAATCTCCCAATTTTTACCTTTGTACTTTCATCTATTAGTTTTTCATTATTATCCCTCCCGATGTTTTTGAACTTAAACACAATTTTTCATGTTAATTCGTTTCTATTCAATCGTTCTTACTTTTATTAATAAAGTTTACTATCATAATACATGCAGAATGATTTATATGATAACTAAATAGTTTAAACTGAAATCTGGCATACAAATATAGGAAAGGTCATATATAACTATTAATAATCATTTAATAACTAACCCTGAGCTAATTGTATTACATCAAGAGACTGTTCACGTGATTGTGGTTTTCAACTTCAATCGGATTGACGCATTGCAACGGAATTTGGTCATTTCCGGTCATCACAGGTTCAGAAGTATTGATAATTAGGTCTGAGTTGGGCGCTTGTGATGGTTGCAGATGTTGATTACTATTGTCATTCGTAGAAAATGGAACCAGTGTACTACTGTCGTGGACATTGTTTTGGTTGTTGTTGTTGAAGTAAGGAGTAGAATAATAAATTGGTGAAAGTGAATGGTGGTTTGAAGTGAAATAATTAGCATGCGGCGAATTGTACACCTGGTTCAATGACGATGCTTGTAAAAAAGCTGTGTCGGAACTCATTTCATCTGGCGGTAAAGAACTGCAATGTGGAGTCGATTGGATGAGCACGTGAAATATCCTGAGAACAACAACAATAAAACAATTAGGCAATCGAGAAAAGTACAATCAAAATAAAGACTTACTGGAGATGGTCAATCAGGTCAGTCGAACTGTCGAAAGCAGGATTATTCGGACAAGCGGAACACGTGAATTTAGGACAATTCAGTGTGCTAACAGTCTCATTCAACTGCTCATTCAGTTCGTCTTCACTGTCTGATGAGGAAAGTGTCAACTCTACTACATTGGGATTATCTACGGCAAGGAAACAATAAAACTGAAACTATAAAGCAAAGGAAACAATTAAAAAAATACCTTCGTTTATAGATTTGTTTGCAGTGTCATTGTTCGATGTCTTTTGATGATCAATTTCGATATGTTGCTCTGAAGCAGCGGGGAATAAATGAAAACAATTATTATTCTCCCTAATTATTTTATCTACTTACTCAAAAATTCTTCGGTAGTGAAAAACTGATAACACTGATCACACAAGTGAGTCCACGAATCACTGGAAACTTGCTGGCTAACATTTTTGACAGGCTTAGATGTAGTTTTGATGAGAATGCCTTTTGCTTTTCGGTCAATTCGAGCCCCGTGATCAGATGAGCTCTCCTCTTTCACGTGGCTTTTCATGTGATTTTCTAAAAATAGGAGGATTTTGTATAAATGACAATAAATCACGATTCACAAACAAATGAAAACTTACTCAAATATTCAAAAATTGGATAACGTTTATTGCAGATGGAACAGACAAACTTCCAGTTACGTGGATCTAGTGGAAGCATTCAAAAAAATTCATAATACGTTCATTAGACGAGATTAGGTGCAAATATTAGATTGATATAATGAATGAAAGAGTTTGAGGCAGGTCAGTAGAGATTTTCCAATGGATCGAGTTAAAAAAGGACAGCTGTCTAGTTGCCAAAATACCAAAAAAGAAACTTACCCGAATGTTTGACCATCGTATGTCGAACTAGACCATCGAGTCGAAGCACTTGATTACATTGGCGACATTTGACCCTTTCAGACTTGTTATGCACATTGCCTAAACAGCAATAAGTAATTTGGACTATAGTCCTAATGGACATATATTTTATAACAAGAATTACCTTGATTTGCATCACCATTTGAAGATTTGACTATTGAAGAAGAGATTGGTGCAATCGTCGATTTACATTTATTATTAGACTTGTTTTTCTCTTTCGATTGTCGATAAAACTCAGCCCGGGAAAGATTTTTGGAAGGTTGGTCAGATTTTGTACTCAATTCAACTCGATGTATAGTGGCAATGTGTTTAGGCAGATTGTGCTTACGAAGAAATTGACCACATTGAGGACACTCAGCCAGAATTTCGCGGGGAATTTTCCTGTTTGCCACATGACGATTATCAGCGAGTGAACGCTTGACTACGTTCGTCATTGCTTTCGGTTTGATGCAGTTCAATGTTTTTTTGTCATTCTTCAATTTATGATTTCTAACCAAATGGCTTCCTGAAGGCGACAAAGAAAACAACGATCAGGACAAGGTACCAATAAGATGAATTATATCAAACAAAATACGTACGTAAGTAATTCCGCAAGGGGAAGACTTCGTCGCAAATGTGGCAACCAAATTTCCATGTATCCGGATCTACAAAATTGCAAATTATTTGTACCAATACGTTACATTGTTACTAACAATCAATACACTGGACATACCTGAGTGCTTTACTGTCACGTGATTTTCCAAATAATAAGAATCCAACGTTTTATCACAATGAGGACATTTAGTACGAGTTTTGTGTGCGCCTAGTTGTGCGAATAGCATCGGCATTATTAAGAGCATAAACTAATGCATTTACTTACTGGCTTTGTTTTTCTTATGGTGTTTGTCATCTTCAGTTTGAAACCATGCTATTAGTTCTTCAACCTTTTGTTTGATATCTATAAAAAATAATTCAGATATTGACTAACTAAACAAAATCTTAAATGCTCAGTCACATAAACACAAATTACAATTCACTAAAAAGTGATAAATTGCACAAAATAAAAGTTTGTTTCATTTGGATAAAAAACAAAAGTTTGAACTTACCAGTCTGTTCATCATTCGAATAGAAATGACGACTACTTGAAAGTGCATACTTAATCTTATATTGCATGGACTTGTTTTGATCACATATGCCGTACTGGTAGTTCAGTGATTTTTTGTGTAAATCTGAAGCAAAACAGAAAGATAAGTAAAATCTTGAGGCAAAACTGAAATGAAGCTAAACACACAAACCTAATTTTTTATAATAACACAAACATATATCGCACGTATTTTTAGTGACCTCAAGATTGTCTTGATTATCAATCGAGCAATTGGACGATTCGTCCTGAAGTCGTAAAAGGGATCGCTTGTTTGATTTGGTTGAGAGTGAAGAAGAATTAAAGAATGAACTTTCAGAGTGAGATTCTTCGTGGTGGTACATTGGCTTATCTAATGAAAACAATTATTTAATAATATTGTTACTAACATAAACCAGGGGATTACTAGATTGAATAGATTTCGTATGAGATTTAATTGAGGAAGACGACTTGGATCGCCGAATGACCTTAGGAGACTTTATGTTGGCTCTTGAATAACCATTTGAAAATTTTTCATCTGAAATGAATAACGAGGCAATGAAAAATTGACTGTACAATCAAAACAACCAAAACTAACCAATATGAAATTTCATAAAATGTCGCGTATAACTCTTCTTCCTTACCAAGTGATCACAATTGGGACAATTGATCATTTGGTTGTTCGATTCACTGGAAGTAGAATCAATGGTTCGTTCGTGAGATTTCTTCAAGGATGTTCGCATGCGAGAATTAGAATTCTTCTTCCGTTCCTTCTTCATTTTTTTCTTCATGTTCAGCAGTTCATATACTTTTCGTTTCTTTTTGTCTATAGTAAAACAAAAAACTTATGATAAGATATATTTAAGTAATTTCATTACCAATCAATGAAGACTCGAATTGATTGCAATATTTCAGTTTGTTTGAAGCTTTTGAGCAATTTTTGGTCGGTGCAACGATATGAAATTTTGATCTCGAGGATGATTTGTAGGATACATTCTGTTTATGCGTGATTGACTTTAGGTGATAATCTGTTTTAAAAAATGAAAATCATAAATGAAAAATCAATGGATTTCGAGACTTTAAAAATAGAATACATTCTATACTTACTTAGGGATTCATTTGAAGGAAATCGTTCATCACAAATTTGGCATAAGAATTTCCATGTTTCTGGATCTGAAAATAAAATAAAGAAGTGTCTCAATACATCACTCTCAAAATGTACACAACAAGTGGCACCAAACGATTTACCTTGATGATGTCGAGTGTAGTGTCGTCTAAAATTGCCTAATAACATAGTTTTGTGACAGGTGCAACATTCGATGTAGGTGTAATCTTTCGAGCTATTCAACGGTTCCACAATCGTGTACTCTTCTAATTTAAAGTAGAAACATAATAATGTCAAACAATAAATAACTAAAGAAATACTTTGATTCTGTGCACCAATATTTGATTGAATCGAGTTTCGAGTTTTTCGATTATCACATCGCCAAGAAACGAAAGTGGTGCAAGGAGAATTCGAAACATGTCGAGATGTAGAAAAGGAAGATGCGATAGAAGAACGTCTTCGCGTATCTAAAACAATAAATTATTATTTGACGATATAGAAAAACAATTGTAGTCACATACTGCTAGAGTGGGAACGTTGTTCCCGCTTGAATGGTTTTCGTTGTTTGAACTGTTCCACTTCAAAGCTGCAGCTGGAACTTCGTTTTAATTTCATTTTCATTCTGAAATCATTCCGAGATCAAACAATGCTTACAAGACAACATCAAAATAGATAGACAGTACATTAGAGAATTATGAACACAAATGGAAAACAAAAGAGAGAATAGCGATTCGGTAGTATCGAGAAATTAAAAACTCAGTAAAAAGTTAAACATAATATCGTAATAAATAGATTATAATAAACAATTGCTCACCCATAGAATGCCTTTTAAACTTGGTCTTTATCCTTTCACAATGAAAACCAAGAAAGAAGCGGTCCAAATGAAGCTCGTTAACAGCAATCAGTTCACTTTGATGAGGATTATCACGAAATTGGTAGAAATTTAAACAGAGCGCCGCAAAAATAGAAATCGAAACAAACCGACCATCTCTGATTATCGGAATCTTATCTCTGATGGCCATTTGTCTATTTGTTGTTGTCAGTCGATTGTTAGGTCTAGAAGAAGAAAAAGATAACAAAATTCGATTCTGTTTGATAAGCTGTTGATTCAACAGTATTGAACAAAGCATGCATTGTTAGGGAATTTTCTTTTGTTTATGAATTTATTTTCTGGAAGTTTTCTGATTTTAAAAATTAAATTCTAGATTGGACAACTTTTAAAAACTAGTTCTTATTATAGAGATTACTGAGTTTTTTTGGACATTCCACTTGGGTAGAGATATTTTGAACAACCATTGAATATATCATTGATCAGCTCTAGAGGTTTTTACACGAAAAAGATTTATTGAAAAAAGAATAAATACAAATCTCAAAGATTTGACGTCTCGAAAGACTCAAGATTGATTCATTTTCAATCAAAATCATCATTCACTATCATCTTCGTCATCATCCCGCTTTTCATTGGAACTCTCGCCAATCTCGATACATCCGACATACCATTCACAGTCCACCTCGTGCTAATCACAGCATTCACTCTCGAAAAAATTCCCAATCTCTCGATGTCCGCCATGATGTTCCACAGCGCAATGGGTCTAAAGGATTTCAACTTTCAGCCAAAAACACAGCACCGAACGATAGTTAAAACATAAAGTACTTTGTTGAACAACGTTATTTTCGTGTAATTTTTTTCAATCTATATTTAAATCAATCAAACTATAAATTCATATTAACTTATGCCAATCGCTAAAAGATGCAAAGAGCAAATGAAATTACTTAGCCAATTCCTAACTGTTAATATACCGAGATTATTGGACAAATTAAAAAAATGGCTCGATTGCATAATATAATCTTAATAAAGCATCGATGACGCAATGTCAGCCGATTCAACGAACACATGCATCATTGATTCGCAAGTCCAGACGATTGGTGTACGTCGTACACTATACTAGGCGGGAGAATGGCACCTGAGGGTCCACCTCATATATGCAGTTGTCGCTGCTACCCCAAGCCTACGTAACTGAATTGTGAGGTGGACCCTCAGGTGCCGTTCTCCCGGCTACACTATACGTTGAGTAAGCCGCATAGTAACAACAACTGTCCAGTCATTTATTGAACGGTCTGTGATGATTCTCGATGAGTTTGGCATTGAAAGTAACCGTCTCGACGCGATACCACCCGCGCGCGGGTGTCAGTGTTTAAATTAGTGTGTGAGTGCCACTAGAGTGGGTTACTAAGCGGGCAGGCGTACGTGTTTCCCTCAAGGCCAACCTTGTCATATCAATAAAGCCAAACACAAACAGTGCGCTGCAGTACTGTTTGCCTGTCTGTCAGCCTCAACCGTCACTTTCTTCTCTTCTTTCACTCGGCAGCTGCCTGCAGGCCCGAAAGCATTCATTTCCCAAACAACAACCACCAAACTCACCCACCGCAACCGTGAAAATGTCTTCTCAACCAACTCCCAAGCCTACTTTGTACTATCTGTTGGAATCACCACCATGTCAAACGGTGTTGGCCACTGCTCGTATCGCCGGTATTGAACTTAATCTCAAGTTAATCGACTACGAGAACAATGAACATCACCAGGAGCACTATGTGAAGGTATGTTTGTGTTTGCCGTACTTGAAAGATATTAATCAAGATATTATTTTATTTCCGTTGTCCAGATAAATCCATTTCGCACTGTTCCAACCCTGGTTGATGAGGATGGTTTCGTTCTACACGAATCACGAGCTATCTCTGCATATTTGTTGCAAACTCACCGTCCTGATTCGCCACTGTACCCACAGAACGATATCAAGAAACGCTTTACTGTGGACCGTTTTTTGCATTACGAACTTGGCACTTTATTTCCCGCTATCTCTGATGTTATCGTGAGTTTTTAGTTTATTATAACTGTTTCATAAACATTGTTTACTTATTTACTAAATATTATTTTTGATATTTTCCAGTATCCGATCTTTGAAACTGGCAAGACTGATTCGACTCGAATTCCTCGAATGGAGAAGGTGCTCAAAACATTCAATGATTATTTGGCTGGCAATGGTGCCAACAAGTTCATCACTGGGGATACTCAGCTGAGTCTGGCTGACATCTCGGCATATTTCCACTGGCGTTTGTTTGAACTGGCCCCTGAGATTGACCTCACTCCATATCCGGCGGCTTTGGCTTGGGCCGAATTGGTTAAGCAAGCTCTGGCTCCGGTTAACACCGATGGCCTGTTGGATAAAGCCATGGAGGGACTGAAGGCCTATGCTGAAGCGATGAAAAGCAAGGCTAAAGCATAAGTATTGAGTTGAGATACTAAAATCATGTCCAATTTGTTAATTAATTTCTATACTAAAACTTTTGCGAATCAAAATTCAAAATTTGTATTTTAATGAGATTCATTTGACACATCTAATCAAATGTAACCTTTTCTTCGCAAACTTTGCAAATACACTCTGTATTGCGCAATAAATAAATGAATCCATCAATTTCTACTACTATTACAGCTACTTTTAATTAGGCACACAAGGTGTCATCACATTCAACAGATGAGTTTAGTTGTTTTGATGGCACTTACACTTATGATCAAGAATCTGAATGGTTACAATTGTAAGTTACTCCCACTCGGTAGATTTTACTTTTGTGCATGTACCATTAATTTCGCGAAAGCGAACGATTGACGGACGGGCACTTGACTGTAACCTTAGGACGCTTGCACAAACACAAGTCAGGAGACACTGGTTAATAAGAAGCGAGTTTAATACTCTAAAACAGATGCCAATTTGGCAGAAAGAGCACATCAATAAATAGTGCTTGGCAGCAAGAAAGTTCGCTGCAATGTTCTAACGTTCCTTTTGACTCGCGAACTTTTCGCGACATTCTCGGGCCCCGGCGGCGTCGGATGCGAGTTCCAGTAGGACCAGGTTTGGCACCGAGCGGGTCATCTCCTTAGGTTGCCAAGAGGTTTTGCGCCCCGATCCTTTAACGGCTTCCTTGGCATAGATCACCTTGACCGTTCGCACAATTCCGTCGGGTCCAGGTAGGAGCTCTGTCACACGAGCCAAGTTCCAGTCTTCTCGCTTTACTCCGGGTTCTCGGACCATAACCACATCATCGACTCTGATTTCCTGTACCGTTTGGTTGCGATCCAGGCCTTGAAGCGCCAAATTCTGCAGATAGAGTGGCTTCCATAACTTGAGAAAGCGGTTTCGATCCCGTTTGATCTTGCGGTAGGCCTTTATCGAGTCGATACTACCAGCGCCATGACCGTTAGGAAGCGACAAATTACTTCTGTTTAAGAAGAAGTGCGAGGGGGTCACCACCTCTCCGTCATCCTCAAATAGTGGCCGAGAGTTGACCACGCTGATAGCTTCTTGTAAGACGTAACGAAGATCGTCTTTGGTTTTGCAGTTGTTCATTGACTGAGCACATCTCTTGACCGTGCCGATCATTCGCTCGTAGAGGCCGCCCCACCAAGGTGAATGTGGAGGAATGAAGTTCCAATCGATGCCAACCTTGATTCGCTCTGAGCAGTCTTTTAAGGCCTCGTACAGACGTCGGATGTCTTTGTTGCACCTCGTAAAGTTGGTTCCATTGTCCGAAAGGATTACATCTGGGGTGGCATTGCGGAGAAATAGTGCATTCAATGCCTTCAAACAAGTGGACGCGCTCAAGTCGTCGAGAAGTTCAATGTCGATCGCTCGGGACACTGCACAGGTCATGATGAGGGCATAGATCTTTTTCTTTTTACCGACGAGGTAAATTGGGCCAAAACAATCCACTCCTACGCACTGGAATGGTCCGTATAATCTAGTGCGATATTCGGGTAACATCCCTGGAGGTTGCTCCATCAGCTCTTTCCATTTTTTCTGGCACGTGAGGCAGAGTTTGATGGTGTGTGCCGCGATTGAATCCAATTTAGGAATGTAGTATCTCGACGATACTAGGGCTTTGGTGAATCTCTTTCCGCAGTGGAGACCTCTTTGATGGTCCAACCGAACGATTAGTCTTGCAAATCTCGAATTCTTTGGGATCCAGATTGGGGATTGCTGCTTGTCTCTGGTACGAATTCGAATGACGCCCTTCTTGTCGTGGTAGTATGGTAGCTTGAAGTTCAGTAGGTCTTTCTCACAAGCCCTTTGAATGCCTTTATAGAGTAGATTCAAGGCATCTTCAGTAGTTGGCGCCTCGCTCTGCTTTCGCCATCGAGATATCGCCTTGAGCACAATCTTCGCCTTGTTGACTGCTGAGGCCCATTCGCTACAATTTTCAAACCCTTCGAGGTCGATCAGTGAGGCCACTAGCTTCTGCGCTTTTTCGGGTCGCATCACCGCTGAGATGTCGTACCATTCGGGCGTAGGGTATATCTCACTTGTGCGCATCAACTGAAACAGGTTCACTTTGCACTCAGTTGGTTTCCTTTCGAGGAATTCTTCCACCGAGAGCGGCCGGGAGTAGGCATCTGCTGGGTTCTCTTTGCCTTTTATGAATCGGAACTCGATCTTGAACTTCTGGCACACAGCGTGAATGCGGAGTAATCGATTATTTACATAGTTGCCACATTTGTCCACGTCTCGGTTCAGTCTCTTGAGGGTTATCTCCGAGTCCGACCACGCTTTGAGAGGGAGTGCGAACTTGCGCGAGTAAAATGGTATGGCTTCGACGGCTTCTGTCAGAGCTGCCAGCTCCAAGTCCGGAATAGATCTTCCACTCGTAGGGGCAATTCTTGACTTGCCAAACACGAACACGTTGCTTTGGTCTTCCAGGGTCAGGAAAATGACATAACCAAAACCTTCAGTACTGGCGTCACTCAGGAAATTAAGCATCATCGGCTTGGCACTTCCGATATGCCTCGAAACTCGGACCGTTCTTAGTTTGACCATCTGAGTGAGTAGTTGTTCAATGTCCTTGGTGAGGTAGTTGGGCAGTTTCTCGTCCCAGTCTAATTTGATCTTCCAGATCTGCTGAACAAGCTTTTTCATACTGAGCCGAACTGGCTCGATCATTCCAAGCGGGTCAAACACTGAATTGGTTTGCTGGAGGACAAATCTCTTCGTGATGATCTCTGGGTTGGAAAATGGTTTGATCTTCACGGATAATTCATCACTTTCTACGTTCCAGACAACTCCCAAGACTTTGCACGAGGTCTCGCTGATGCTTTGTTCAAAGTCCTTTCGTAGCGCTGGGTGATTGCTCTTCCACTTAGTCAGATTGAAGCCTGCCTCTTGTAGTATTTTCTGAGCTTCTTCTCTAACCTTCTTTGCCTGGTTCACGTCAAGGAGGCTGGCGAGAAAGTCGTCCATGTAGAAACTCCCGAGTAACAACCCCGCGGTGAGTGGATAGTCTTTGGTGTACTTCTGCACGTGCTGTACGATCGTGCTCATCAGTATGGCTGGACTACAGACGAGTCCAAAGGGCAAACGAATCATCTTGTAAACCTCCAGAACTCCGTTCCTTATCCACATGAAGCGCAGCCAATCTTGGTCTTCTTTTCGGATGGTGACTTGTAGAAAGGCCTTTTCGATGTCGGCAGTCAGTGCGACAGGATTCATGCGGAAATCTACCAACCGATCGAGAAGATTTAGAGAATCGGTCCAACCTTTGTGAAGGAGGTCGTTGAGCGACGGTGAACCGGCACTGGCGTCAAATACAATGCGGACTTTGGTGGTCTCGCTTTCTGGCTTGATCACTGCTTGGTGAGGCAGATAAGATGCTTCATCTAATTGAGGAGTACTTGTGTTTACCAACACGGCGTGTCCGTTCTTGATGTACTCATCCAATTGGTTCTCATATACATCAGTCAGACCTTGTTTCTGCAAGCGGGCTTGAGTACTCTTCAGTCGACGGTAGGCCACATTGAAATTGTTTGTCGGCATCTTTCCGCTCTTGAAGGGCAGACTTGCTTCATAGCGTTTGTCTTCTTTCTGTTTTATCTCTAACTGCCTTTCACAGTCTCTCATTTCGTTCGCCTTCTCGATATCGACTGTAATAGTTTGATCGTACATCTGCTGAAGGTTCTCTTCTGGACTCGGAACACCTTCCACGGCATTAGCGACATCGACGCAACCGACGAGGTATTGCTTGGCCTCATTGTTGTTGCCGAATTTGACTACTCCGAATACTGTGTCGAAGTAACACTTTCGGTCTGGAGTCAAGGCTTGTGGCTTCATTAATTTATAGAGTTGATCCTCGCCAATGATTATGTCCAGGTCGCCCGGTAATCGATCCATCACATATGCGAAGAAGTCAATCGGGTCAGAGGTCATGGTCGCTAC
Source organism: Rhizoglyphus robini (assembly GCA_023373905.1). NCBI lineage: Eukaryota > Metazoa > Arthropoda > Arachnida > Sarcoptiformes > Acaridae > Rhizoglyphus > Rhizoglyphus robini. Next base: position 406,271 of record JAKIJQ010000001.1, on the reverse strand, counting down.
TTGAAAGGTGACAACCTCGTTAGAGGGCTTCTTTCCACCCACGCCGTCGAACATCTTCGATTGTCCCTTCCGAATGTCTTTGTAATAAGTGTTGGATCGCTTGATGAGCGTGAGGCCACTTCCTGTGTCCAACAACATCTTGATGAAACGACCGTTGTAGAAGGCCTTGACGACAGGAGAGTCCGAGTTCTTTACCTCGACCAAAGCGACACCGGTGACTGGATTGTCGTTTGGTTCATTCGGGACAGTTTCCAGAATAGGTCCCATTCGAGTTTGTTCATTCATTCTTGGGAGATGTGGTGCACTTGAGATCCCTCCATTGCGTCCGTATCTGTTCGGTCCTGGACGAGTGTTACCACAAATCATCGTGTGATGTCTGCGCTGGCACACTTCGCAATTGCGTTCGAAACGGCACTCTTGAGAACGGTGTCCAGCCACTAGACATACGAAGCAGAGGCGATGTTCGGCTGCAATGTTTCGTCTGGTTTCAGGGCTTAGAGTCTTCGGACAGCGGTAATTCGGGTGGTTCTCGTGGCAGAAGACGCACGCCCGGTCTCTGGACACCTTTGGTCTCTCTTGACGGTCATTGGCACTAGTGACCACTGCTGTAGTCGGTTTACGAAAGTTCGAATTGGTGTTCAGCTTGTTGAAAGAAATTCGGCGCTCCCTCTCGTCGTGAAACTCTTGTAGAACCTTGACTACATCCTTCATGGTAGAATGCTTGCGCAGAAAGTCTAGTTGGAGACGAATGTGCCAGCGTTCAATCAACTCTCTGGCAACAGTCTTTCGGAAGTCATCGGTGGCGGTGGTCTTCTCTTCGACCAGGCTGACAATGATCTTGGCTTGCGTCTTGAACTCGGTCACCTTTTCGTCGAATTTGTGCTGGATGAAGGGAAGTTTCCGAATACTGTCCAGGATGCTCTCCTTAATCTTGTTTATGTCCTCATAGTGGCCTTTCAATGCCTTGATCATTTCGGGATAAGCCTTGGTCTTTCCGGCAAGTGGCAGTAGGATTTGTTCCGCTTCACCACTGCACGCGCTGAGGAGGTATCGCTCTTTGTCATCGTCTTCTAAATCTGGATTTTTGTCGATCATCCGTTCGAATATGCTGAAGAATATGTGCCACCGTTGGTAAGCACCATCGAAAGTGGGAGGCTTCTCGGGTTTCAATTTGACCTTCTTCGGCTTGGTGCTCTCCTTGAGAAGGCCCTTATGCTTGCGAATGTCGATGATCTTGTCGGCGTACTCGCGCACTCTTTCCTCCTCACGGTCGGTCATTCCGTCTTCGTAAAGTCGTTCTTCAATCTTCAGGAGTTCTTGATAGGCAATGTTGACCTTGTTGTAATCGAACTCGTCTCCGGCTAGGGCGCAATTGTGAGATCGGCTAATCTGGCCACGAAGCTTGGCCTGCTCTTTCTTGAGACCATCGAATTCGCCCATATCACCACTTGTGACTATTTCGATTTCTTGTTCCCTTTCACTTAGCTGAGTTGTTTCTTGATCCAGCGATGACGTGTCTTCGAACGACGACTGCTCACTTGCTTCTAGTGACTCGCTAGAAGGGCTCGGCACTGTTCTTGAATCTGAGGGTTCCACTTGTACAGACTTGACTTGTTCCGGCTTTCAGTCACGTCTTGTGGTGTCTGGGCTCGGCGTATCCGATCTGCAATCGGGCTTTAGCGTACCAGAGTTTGACAAGGTTACTTCAGACGGTCACAAGGCTTGGTCACGGCTTGAGGTCTTGACTAGGATCCGGCTCGACGGACCAATTTCGCGAAAGCGAACGATTGACGGACGGGCACTTGACTGTAACCTTAGGACGCTTGCACAAACACAAGTCAGGAGACACTGGTTAATAAGAAGAGAGTTTTAATACTCTAAAACAGATTGCCAAATGGCAGAGAGAGCAACTTAATAAATAGTGCTCAAGCAACTAGAAGGTTCGCTGCTTGTTCTAAAGTTCCATTTGACTCGCGAACGTCTCGCGACAATTAATCTATTTATTTCTACTTTGACTGTCAATGTTTTGGTTATTGACACCAAACATAATTTGCACCAAAACTTTTATCATTGAATAGTGTCACTGTGGCGAGTATTAGTAATACTGTACTACTGCCGACAAACTACAATCGGTCATTCATGCATGATCTTGTTTGATGTTTGTTCATACATGTATCATATGATATGGTGTATTTGTTGCTTTGCTCACTTCAATCAGCATTGTTGATTCAGCAGTCGAATCAAATTTCCGCCCGTCAGTATAATAAAATCGTCCTGATCTAATGTTACCAATCTTTTGGGAGAAAATAATGTTTGCAAAACATACCAATCTTGTGTTCCTCTTTAGGACAAGTTTGATTATAGTAAAGTTACGGGCAAGTAGACTACATATGTTCGAGTAAGTTAACATTTATTATGAAATGTAATATTGTGATAATACGGTATATTAATATGGTAACATAAAAATTAATTAATATATAACTATTTTGTGTTTACGTAAGTTTGGGAATCGATTTAAATTCTGTTCAATTTCATGACGAAACTGTTTGTATTCAGGTGAATCATAAAATTTATGATAAATAGTAAAAAGTGTAAGACCAAAGTCCGTCAAGTTGGGAAAGATGATCGACAAGCCACGTGTGATTTCATCAGGCGTCAGCTTGGTGATACCACCATATGTATCTAGAAGGCCATGAAATTTGAACGTCAAAACAGAAGACAGCGGAGTGAGTCGCCGTTTTGCAGCTGCTACTTCCAATTCGGAGACGTCAAATTCGATGTACCAAAGCTTAAGTTCATCCAAGTGGGTCAGATTGGCAAGATTACCAATCACAGCTAGTGATAATTTCAAAGGTCCTGAAATTATAGCCTTAAAAATTATTTAAGTTAATAGACTATTAATAATAGTAGACAAAACAATCTAATATGCAGATACCACAGCTTTTAGGCTCAAATGCTTCAACGAAGTAGCGTGTTCACTCAGATAAGGCAAAATTTGAGCATGCTCTTTTGCTGTCCAAAATCTAATTGCTAAATGAGTCACATTCGCCAACCAGAACCGATTGATGTGCCTTTTAAACAAATCACCATAATCACGATTATAATCATGGTCTCTATCAAAGTAAAACTTGAAGCGAACACAATTTGGCCCAAGTTGAGTTACTAGTTGAATTGAGTTAGATGAGAATTTGGGATAGATTGAAAAATGCTCCAATTTGGACAGTGTTGCAGACTGAGAGAATAGGTCTGGAAGAAATGGTCCATCAAGGTCGAGTTGCTTTAGTGAGTCCAATGAAGTGATGTAAACGGAAAAATCAGTGGCTTGAGTGCGTTCTGCAAGGATATGAATTTAGTGATACAATATTAATAATAAAAATATTTACCAGAACAGCGAATTGACAGTTGTACAATGTTAGAAAATATCTTCAGCAATGAACTCAAACATTGAGAAGACAATTTAGGAATCAACACCAAACGTGCAAAATCCTTCGAGTTGCCAAATCCAAAAAATATGTTCTTTACATGTTCCTTGTGTGCGGCAATATCGAAAACTGCTTCATCATATTTCTCTCGACAACTGACCACAAACAATGACTTCTTCTGTCCACAGTAGTCCTCGACCAACATTCTCCACCGAGTGGACACCAATCGCAATCGAACCAATTTGTTTGCATCACCATCCAGTCCCAACTTGGCCACAATCATTTGCATCATTTCGTTGGGCAAACGGTTTATCGGTCCACCAATGTCGGGATTCATATTGAGTTGAACAAAAGAGGAGGCGAGGGAACTGACTGACGAGTCGATGGCATCGATAGCCATGGTAGGATTGGCGTTTGAATTAAGATTCGAGTGTCGTGGGAAAATCGAAACGAGACAAAAAGGCAACCAAAGTAGAAAGCAACATAAACCGACAAAGCTCAAAGTAAAATTCACATAAGTTGTGCGCCGTTCAAATAGGACGTGTCAACTTTAATACAAAAATAATTTATTAATAAAATTATAATAAAATTCTTTGCTAACTGTAGGCCAAGATAACATCACCTGAATTTGCTCAACTGTTTACTTTTGGAGTCCTTTTACATTATACAGATAAGTTATCTTAGATAATCTTTTTCGTTGTTTAGGATGTCAAAGCTGTTGAGTGTAGTGCTTTGTGTACTGTGTGTCATTTTCATGCAGCCTGCAGGCTGCACGTTGTGTAGTAGCTTTTCCTGATCCGGTCACTTGAATCAAGTGACTTGATGTAAGCGCTCTGTGCAAGCAAATCATGCTGTGTGCTACTTTGTAAAGAATAAATATCTGTGTGAGTTGAATCTCTTTGTGCTCGACTAGTCGAATAGCTATTCGATCTTTGTGCCTTTGTGCAACAACAAAAACGATAAAAAACACAGCACAATAAAGGTCAACACAGAATAATAATCCCAGATTGGCTGAATATTTGTGCGCCGTAATGCTCCATAGCGAGAAAGACTTACGGGTGCGCTCGATCACTAGGCCACTGAAGGTTGGCTTCACTGGCTTGCATTTGCAAGGTCCCGACGTGGTAATTCAATTATTCATCGCCCCGTCTACCAACGATGAAGAACTTTGTTCGAGTTATGGACCGTTGTTTGAATAATGCTTTTGCAACAAAAATGACTTTTCTCGTACATCATTTAGTCAGTTTATAATTTTATTTTTATATGACATTGTTAATTTAGTCTATTTCATTATGCATTGCACATATTGATAAAAAATTAATTCTCATTGGTATACCCTAAAGTATTTGTTATCAACAGGATTTTATTTTGATACAAATAACCAATTGGATAACTTTAGCTTTAGCATTATGGTGCGCTGATTAATTAATTGTTTTGCACTTGATAGTTTGAAGGTCTAAAGTCCCTGGTCAGGAGAGTTGCGCACGTTGTGCACAATGAGGAAATACAACAGATCCAACAGTACCATTTAGTATATAAGAGTGACTGAATGCGACCAGAGCATTCATCAATTGATCTACAATTGGAAACCAAAAGTTTCAAAGCAAACCAAAACTCAAAATGAAGTTTATTTTTGCAGTCGCTCTTCTTTTCATTGGCACCGTTGCGGGTAAGTTGATTTGTACGAGCATTCTTTAGTCAATTAAAATCAATTCATTCACAGCCCAAACCTCAGCACCGACCAATCAGAACCGAATTCTGGTGGAGTCATTGGAGGTGAGAGCTGACACCATTTTGCATCGAGTTCAGCAAATGCTTGTCCAACATCGAGGCAATAATGGCGGTCATCTTCTTCAAACTTTGGAGCGTCAAGCTATTCTGATCGAGGCATTGCACTTGGACCTGAAGGCTCAACTCGCCGATCCTGACAGAGTGCACCATCTGCACCACATCCACGTCATCGAAGAGGAGTTGCTCCAATTGGAGAACCGAGCTTTCGAGGAGATTGACATCATTGCACACATAACTGCAGGAAACGTAGTGAATGGCGAGTCGGGCCCACAACTGATTGCTCGAGCCCAACAGCTGCTCAAGGATGCTCAGGCCGCTGTTGGCCAAACATCCACAAGCCCCAGAAGTGAGAGAGATCAACTCGGAAATCATCGTGGTTGAGGCTTTGCTCAAGGCCATTCAAGCCAAACCAGCTCCAACTGCTGCTGACTTGAAAAAGGACGAGGAAGAATTGGCTCGACAGGAGAAAACTCTTCGCCAATGGATTGAAAAGGCAAATGCGTGCAAAAATTAAATGGAACAAATTGAAGACAATTTTAGTAATTCCGTTTGAGATATTTGTAATGATTTTATAGATTAAATTAATTTGGTTGAATTATTCAACGATTCAATTGTTAAATTTTATTGTTTGCTCTTTGATCTGCCTTTGTCTAATTTGATATTAGATTTATTATAAGCTAGTCATAAATGCGTAAAAGCATTTACCTCATCGCTACATTGAGTACACTAAATAGTTGTTAATCAATTGCAGATGCCGTAGATTCACTCAGATGCAAAACTAATCGCATTGGTCTATGATCTACATAGATATCGATGCAAAGGTACATAATGTACTACATTAAATTCAACCAAAACTCAAAAGATTGAAATGCAATTTAATATGCACTCAAATTATTGATTGAATTAATGGCTTTGCTCCTGATTAAACTCATTGCAAATTAATTAATTAATAATGCGAATCGTTTTAAGTGTGCTATCGTAGATTAATAAACTAAAATTGAAACTAAAAATTCAATTATCTGCCAAACTGTAGTAACGAACTTGTTAATAAATCTTGAAAGTTAAATTTAACATTCATAATTCATTATTGTTCAAGTGCATTATGATAATTGACAAAACTAGCAATAGAACATTCAAATTATATTCAAATTATGCTTAAGGCAAGTCGCGGCTCAATTTTTTGTTAAAAATTTCAAATTATTTTAAGATCTTAAGTTATCGGTTATCTCATTATCTATCATCTTACAAAAAAATTAGATCAATATTCCGACGAGAAATCATGAAAAATCCACATTTCCAGGATGCACTTTTCGCATTTGCCCTCTACCGGCCAATGCATACCATTTAGTTTTTCCCTTCTCCTGAAAATCAAGACCTTTGCATATTGTTTTTGTTTCTTCTCCTACAAAACTGATCCGATTTTGTTGAACCAGGGCTTTAATTAAAGGTAATAAGATTCTCTATTTGGCGAGCTGAAAACATTTTAAAAATTTTATCTTATCTGATCGTGAGTTCATCTCAATGTGTTCAAAATATGCTACTTTTTTACATTTTTTGATCTATATTCTCAAGAAAATATATTTCCATAAATGTTTTCAGATGCCGTTAAAGCCAATCAATTTATCTTTAATTTAAGCTATAATATGCCACAATCGGTCAAATATTAAAGGAGAAGTAACCTTTCAAATATCGTCTAGTCAAATGTATAGATTTGAACTAAGGGGGCAATTCATAGACGACGTTACCCGCGTCTGTCCTTAAGTTGTCCATTGTATTGGCAATGCAACTAATCAGTGCAAAGCAATTCTTACGGCCTGGTGTGATCCTAAGATGAAGGCTGATAAAGAGCAAATCGACTGAATAGTTTCGCCAAATTGGGATTATCCAACACAGAAATCCTGATGATAACAATATTTTTGTGGATATACTCGGAGGGTGAGACATTAATGTTTTAAAATCTCAAGTGTCACGAGAGCACACTTTAATAGCAAACAGTGCACCTACTGTTAATTGATTTATCAATGTTAGTAATATTAATAAACAAAGGCTTTTTCCTGTCAAATGCAAACAACATATTGCGCAAATGTGTCCTTGATTAGGACACCTTCTAAGAGTATGTCTCTAAATATTTGTTATCACAAGGAACCAATTTAATGAAGTAAATAACCAACTGTAAAATATTTTTATACTTGACTTTTATGTTTACAATAATAGCTCATAGGGAGCTGGACAGAATGGCTGGGGAGAACGAAGCACTGGCGTGCCATGGCAATTGTACCTGGCGGTGTCACTCTGCACAAGGAACTGCAGACTGGTTGCAAGTTGCACTTCGAGTGGTACGACAAGTATTATTCATGCTATATTGCATATATGTCTTTGATTTCTTTTTTGAATGCAGTACGAGACAATGTGTGCTTGTGACCTTATTTGACTGTTACTGGTAATTATGTGACATGTTACAGCTCGGCATTCTTTATTCCATTTAATTAATACAAACAAAACATTCTTGCATTCATCATATTCTTTTTCTCTGTGCATTAATATATTATATTACCATTTACTTTGAGTTTAGTTAAAAGGAGATATAAATCTGTTATTTGAATTATGGTTGCAATCACATCGGCAAGCAACATATAAAAGTCAAATAGAATGCAAAAATTCTATGGAGTAAATATTGTTAATTAAAGCTAATTCAGAAAATAATTATAAAAGTCTCACATATTAATCAATAATTAACAATTAATTACTCATTGATGGAAGTTGTGCTCAATATTAATTATCCGTGCGAGTATTGTCTTTGCAAAGAGAATTTAATAAAAAATGATTTCTAAATTTAAATTGTTACATTCAGATTGTTTAAAAACATTCAAACATTTGAATTGCATAGTATGACTATCTTTAAAGGGCAGCATAAGCAGCGCTAGCCACAGTTTTGTCATCTTCCCGTTGGCACTTGGTCTTGGCAACGATCGACTTGGGGCACTGAGTTCGAGTGAAGGTGACATCAGGGTTGCCCAAATTGTCGAGCCACTCGAAGTGCCACTTGCAACCTGCCTGCAGTTCCTTGGGCAGAGTGTCACAGCCAGCTACAGTTGGCACACCAGTGCTTCGTTCTCCCCAGCCATTCTGCCCAGCTCCCCACTGGTCAGAACATCCATTCTGTCCTCCTACACCACCACCAGGCATGTACAGATCAAAGTAACTTCCACCAAGATCACCACCACCAGATGCTTGGACAACGTAGGTTTTGCCAGGAAGTTTAGGGAATTTGAGTTCGTAACAAGCGCAGCTGAAGGAAGATGATTAAGAGAAATACTCAAACGCTAACAACATTTACCAGTCAGATTCAGTTTGTCCCTTGATGAATGCACCAACGAAACCCAATGAAAGTGAGGCATTGATGGCAACAGGTTGGTTGTTGTTGCACAGGTAGGTCTTGCCTGCGGCTCCACCACCACCACAGACACTGGCAATGTTCGAGCTGGCAGCAGCAGTCACGCCATCCTTTTCACAGGCTTGAACTGGTGCAGTGACAGCTGCCTTCTTGTCCCAAGCACACGAGGGCTTGCAACAGTCCCAGAAACGATAGGTCTTGGCTGGTTCGGTCGAGACCAAAGTGGCTGACAAGCAGACCACCGACAGGAGAATGAGTCCGTTCATGTTGTGTTGAGTCTTGAGTTGCTTTGACGATTGCTCGACTATGAATTTACAAGGCACAACAAGTCTTATTTATATAAAAATTACTGAACAAGTTTGACTTATCTGTCATAGACACAGCGTTGAATCACCAAATAACAAAACCCTTGTGACAAACAAAATGGTATGATCCTTTGATCATATGATATGATATAACATCGTGAATGATTGAACATTGGTTATATCGTCATTGTTATTCTCAATTATAACTCATTGCGGCTGTTTATTGATATTATTCCTGGTGATAGCAAAACTTGTAGACACCCTTTTCAGGTTAGCCTAAAAAAATTTGCCATTCTCAAGTATCTTGAGTAACTTTACGTCTAAGTTGCACTATTATCAACAGCACTTCTAATTGCTTTATCCAATTAAATGCCAAATTGTTTGTGATAAACTTAAAGGAAATTCAAACTTGGCAACCCTGGTCTAGGCTATCCGATCTTATTGGTCATATTGTTTGGGTGGGTATGGTCTGTTTGGTGGGGGTGCATGTTGGTGGTATGCGGGATGAGGATATGGAGATGGACCGTATTGAGGTGGTGCGGGTGGGCCATAGTGCTGAAGTGGCACTGGTCTATGTGGGGTCCATTGTGCTGGTACTGGGTAAGGCACTTGAGATGGAGATGATGCTGCATAAGAACTTGGTGTGGATGGGTAATGTCCTGGACCATCATACATTGGTTGGGGTTGTGGGTAATAATAGTTATGGTGTTGCTTTGATGCACTGCCGTAATCATTCTGTCCACCATACTGTCCTTTAGGATTACTTCCCAAATCTACTCGTGCAGTCATTTGAGGTAATTCCATTGGTCTCGTCTTGATCGTTATTGAAGGCAAATTGAGATTCAATCTGAGTTTTATCGGTTGTGGAGGTTCTTCGTAGCCATAGCCATTACCTCCTCCTTCATAATCACCACTTGGTTGTGGGTAATATTGAGCGTTGATGCTGTGGATTGTGACTAGTAGCAGGAACGTAAACGTTACTTCATTTCTTGAAATAATAGCCATGTTGATTCTGTAATTTAATAATAATAATAAATTGGCAATTGAATTTAGACTTTCAATTGGCATTAAAATGAACACTTTATAGAAACTTTCCAATCACATAAACAAACTATGCAATGGCAAATCACCGAATGAGCAAAATAGTCTCGTTTATATAAAGCACAACCACAAACACAAACCGACAATCGATGGAGACACTGAAAGATTCTCTCATTTTCGTTTAGTCCTATCTCATTAATCTACATTCCTGTAAGAGGACAAATGTGAGTCTGTTGCTTGAATATGCTTTTTATGTCTATGCATTTATTAAGCAGATTAACTATGGCATAAAGTTCAAGTGCGATCAAGGCCGTCAAGCACAAGAACAAGTGAGTGAGCATCGAAGTGTGACAAATGAAATGAAAATGCGACTCGACAGCGACATAAAGACTTAAGTTCAGGGCAACTGCTGTTGAACTTGTTCAATGCGAGTTCCCAGATATGAACAAGTTTCTAATTGGAAAGTGAAACATTGCTAATTTTGATTTATTACAAAAATTAATCTTGCTAAGAATCATATAAATAAATCAATTATTTTCTCAACCATGATAACATCGTTAACACATTACATGTTACTAATTTGTCTATTGCCATTGAATCGTCAGTAAACTTGCATAATAGACAATTGTATTAAAACATATAGTTTTACGGTGGATATTTGGTTAACATTGATCGAGTAATAATCAGTTCAGGACAGTCAACAGTGGACATGAATGGCGAGTGCCATTGCCCAGTGCCACTTACAGCGAGAATGGCCACTGTCGATTGCTGATGGTCACGGCCGAACAGATTAAATTGGCCAAATTAAATTAACGAATATATTATAGTGAGCTAAACTGTGGCAATAAAAATGAATGTACCCTTTTGGTGGTTGAAATAGCACTCAATGATAATCACTTATGACAAATGACAGTTTTGCAATAACACAAGTCAAAATATATTAACTTCGAGCACACCACGTTAGTCTTTGTCCGTGGGTGTGTTACTAAATTGACTTATAGACCAACATGGAAAAACCAACATGGGAAAAAGAACACCTTCTGCTTAAAACTAATTAGTCAATTGACGTTAACATTCTGTGGGTGTCCATTCTGGGTGCTCAGTGTGACTCACAACAGCAGTGCTCACGTGTCTCGGATCTCAACTTCGAGCAATACTACCTAACCTCACTCAACCACAGGCATTGAGCGAATTGGCAAACTGATGCTGAAAAGTACAATAAACTGTAAGGAAGCTGCTAAGCATTATCATTATTCTTTGTTAAAATATTGTGAAAAGCTGGTTTCTAGTGAAAGTACTGAATATGTAAATAAATATAGTTTAATAAAGCACAGAGAAGCTTGAAAAGAGATGGAGAGCATACAAAAACGACTATTTGGTAATTTTGCCTTTGCGCGTAGAAGTGGAACCCTTGGTCACCTTGCACTTGTTTGGTTGTTGCTTCTTCGATTGACCCGCGAATGGCTTGGTGATTGTACAAATTTTATGCTTTCCATAACTATTATCAGAACTGTCGACCAAACTCTTTTGATTATTTTTCTTGGACATGCTATTGCTGTAGTCTTTGTACTTTAAAGCCAGCGCAATTTGGTGGTCATTGTTTGTTGTGTTCCTCGTTTCACAGTAACATTCGTACAGCACCCAAACGCCAGTCATAACACCAATGGCGAGAAAAATTAGCACAATTGCAATAGTGATGTAAGCGAAAACGTGTGCTCTCTTTCTCACTGGGCCATAGGTAAGTTCAGTACCGATCGGAGAATTAGACGCCACCAGATGGTCACTGATTTGGTTCACTGTCACATCGATCTCCTGTTTCTTGACCAAGTTGTGCTCAAAGATGTACACTTTGTCACGTGAAAAGAGACGAAATGCCATGCCATCGGTGAAGCCATGCTCAATGTCCCACTGCACTGTAGTACAATTTGAATTGACATCCTCAAACAGAATGCTTTCGGTAGCATCATCGTACTTGCACACATCAACTTGAAAGTCCGCTTCGAATTGTTCACTTTCGAAGACATACTTGAACAGTTGAATGCTATAGTTTATATCAGTTGCACTGTCTTTCAGTATCTTCAAGTTGTAGAAAACATTCTTTTCACTAGATGAAATGTAATGTCCATTCACGAATGGTTCTCTATCGTCAATTACATAATATTGAAGACTTGCAATCGGTGGATCAATAGCATAGGTCACTGTATGAAGTTTTCGTTTATTTTTGAGTGGTTCTTCACCATAGACAAAGATCAATTGCTCATTTTTAAATTTGATTGTAGTGCAGTGAGATGCGTTAGTCGAACTGGGCAGCACAAGTTGTTGAAAGTCATTGTTCGTGTAAAGTGTCGACCATTTTGTCTCCAGCAATTCTGCCTGTACACCCAACAGACTGATCGACTGGTTGGTCACCTTGTAGCGGTCAATGTCGTACACTTGAAGAGGCGATTCGTTGGTGACGATGAGCAGGTGAGATTCGAATAGTCCCACAAGGAAGATCTTGGAATCGGCGAATTTAGTCACCAGTTCGGTAGCAGGCTAAAAAGTACATGTAAATTGTGAATCATAAACCAAAGTTAATCAGTACTTACATTCACACAGATGACTGACCAAATACCGAGAAATGACGTAACCAGAAGTAGAAAGGTCCAATTTGATGATGAAGAACGCATTGTGGAGAGAAATCGACTACTTCAAAGATAGTTTGCCTGACGAAAAGTGCGAGTAGTGAACAAACAAGCAAGTTGAGCGATTCGCAACATTGGAACATAAGCCAGTGATTGTTCGATCAAATTGAACCATTCCAAAAATGCCCTAATTTTGGAATAGAAAAGTTTACTATAAGATTCTTAAACTACATGTTCAAATTGAATGCTTTTGATCTTGTTTTTTTCAAGCCTTTTTTAACACTCTTACATTCAAACCTTTGTTATTGGTCAAGTGCTCAAGTCTCCTGCAGATCAGCCCAAGATTACAATGACAAGTTGGCTGTGGTGCATGTTGCCTTCCATGATTACTTTGCTTACGGTGGTTATGGCGAATGTGACGGTCAACGTCACTAGCGATATGAAGCAGACGTCTACCGAGAATTCGACCGATTTGTTAATTGGTAAAGAATGTCATCCAAGCGACCAGACCCTTCTCGAACTGTACAAAGACATGCAAGTTCCAACAAAGCAGCTATTCCTGTGGAACTGTGACACTCTCTTCGTGGAAGTGTGCAAACAGAACAATTCCAATGAGATGCTTCTGTTCACGTCGATCTTCAAAAATGGCCCGAATGGAACAACAATAAGAGCTGACTTTGAATCACTCACTCGTGCATTATTACCCGACCCAAGTGTTCTGCCACAAGAGATTCCGTGCAATCTAGTGATTCGGTTCGATCAGTTCTATCCGAATGACACGAACAGTTTCTCGATAAAGGTGGACGATGCTTCGTATTTCTTCGAGCTCGACAACAACAATTTCGGTGTGTCGGAGTACTTGATTCCCCAAGGACTGATGTACGACAAAAGCAATGGTCCGCCAGAAGTGACGGTGTCCTTCGACCAAAGTGAATTCTACATCAACACATCCTATGTGATGCTTTGTGTCAGGTGAGTGCTTTGAGTGCTCATTTAGCTTTGTCATTCTCTAAACGCTCTCCATTTCTTTTCACTAGTTCTGATGATCCAAATTTGAATTGCACTTTGGCGATTGAAGGTCTTCAAGTGGAGTGCTATTGTGAAAGGAACGCGAGCAATGGCATCGTTCCTGTGGCTATCGAGATGGTCGCTCTGTGGGCCATTCTACTTGTGGTGCTTCTGTACTACAACATATATTGCACTGGACCAAGTAATCCCGAAGTGCAAATCAACATGATTCTCTGTATGGTGGGCCAGTCCACTCACGAGTATTTGGCAATCTTCCGTGTTGGACCTGCCAATGAAGACTTTGACTTTGAATCCACCTACATCGACATTCAACTGTTGACCACTGGAGACGAGACGGTGGGCATTCCTGTTCGATTTCAGGCTTGCCATTTGCCTGACCACTTGTGCGCCGAGATGCATATGTTGATCTGTCGGATGGCGCCCCTTCCACAAATCACCGCCGTTCGTGTAAACCATTCGGGCAATTCAGGCAAGCTGCTGTACCTTCACGATTTCACGCTTGTTAACCTGCGGCAGAACATTGTCTTGCAAGAAGAAACCGTCAAGCAGTTTATCACTTCTGAGTCAAACATCTTTCGACCACTGAAAGGGCCACAGGCTCAATTGTCTCAAGAGAAGAGCAACCAACAGAAGCAAGCTTGGTGTATGCTGCTATCGATAAGCAATTTGACAATGATGGAGACAATTGCCTTCTGCTTCCTGATGGTTGGCCTTGTTGCACTCGCGACCATGATGGCCCGTGTGAACCTGCATTGCTACGAGCACTGGAAGAACATGGCTCGCTCAATGGAACAATTCTTTGCTTCTATGGCTATATCTCTGCTCGCGTTGGTGGTCGTGACTGCACTTGAGGTCTTCTTTGTGCGATACATCAAGAGAAACTATCTTCTCGAGTGTCACCTGCAAGTCACCTCAGACAGCAAGATGTTCCTCTTCTGGTTAACGAGAATGTTCTTTCTGGGAGTGATTGCCGCAGTCGGCGTTGGTTTGGCCATTTTCACGATAGTCTACAGCAAAAAATTAGACTTAATCGGAGCCATGTTCTGGAGTGGCCTCAACTTGAGCACTGTGTCGGTGGCTCTAGGCTTGTGGCTCTTAGTGAACGAGTACATTTTGATCTATATGAAATCATCCTTAGCCAAGAAAGACCTTCTCAAAGTGCTCGTTGAGTCAGGCCTATTGCCCATGAACGAACTCAAGACAATTAATTCCCGTTCAGGTGTAATGATGCCACTGTCAACAAGTGCCGTGACCCTACCGTCCATTATCTCCAACTATGGTCCCAAAATGTCAAATCCAAACTGGGTCGGCAAAAGCAAAGTCAACAACTACTCCTCTAAGGTAGAGTCATATCGGCGCTTTCTCGAGACTCGCTCCATTCAAAGTGGACACAAACAGACAGTGGCTGGCAGCAAGTCATCGATTATCAAAAACAATTCACGAGCTTAGGCATTATGAGTCTTCCGACTGATTCACAGAACAGCAATGTCTAATTGACAGAGCAAGACCCATACAGTAACCAGCCAAAGTAGTTTTAATGAACATGAGCTTTAATAAAACTAACATAAATTTAAATTGCTTTCATTGATGGTAAGGTTAGTCGCGCAGGAGATATACATCTCCTTATAGAGATAAATGTCATTAAAATTAACAGCAAAATTGGTAGACAATTTAAAGAACCATTCAGAACATAGTGCCAAATGATGTTATTCCGGGCAAGTTTCACGATCGTTTTCAAATCTACACAGTCAAGCAATCAATTAAACCATTCGAACATGGTGACTAACAATGTGATCACTCCAAACTTCGTCCGTTTCACAATTCGAAACCGTGCGGATGGCGGCACCACTCTTTCACTCTGCCTTTCGATCCTCGACTACAGAAGCCGCATGGTAACAACCATTAGGCCTCCAGCCTCCACAAAGGGACCACTTCTACAATGCCATTGAATATAGTCTTAGTAAAATAAAATAATATTAAGAAAAGCAACTGTTAATTATCATTATTACTAATTATTGCTAACGTTGCTAACAGTCAAATTAATATGAATTTATTTTGCATTCAAGGAAGAATGTCACTTTCATGCAATTCCAAAGTATTCTGAGAACTCACACGGAACATTTCTGTAGCTTTAGTTGTTTGACTTGACTTCCAAACGTATTTGAATTGATTGAAAAGATGTACCTTTATTATTTATTGACAAAATTAAAAATAATTGAAATTTGTTCATTCGTGGACAATTAATATAATTATTAATATAATTAGCACTACATGTCAACTGTATTCAGGCTATGATTTTACGCAAGACGTTGTACAAGTGACGAATTGGCCAGTCCACTATCCTGAATGCTAACTGACTCGTCGATAACTTTGTTCGGAAAGGTTGTCATCAAATTAAATGTCAAAGTGGCATATTCTGGTCTAGCAAGGCAGATGTATCGACGCAAGTCAGAGACACGTCTAGATAGATTGATCTGGACAACCATTCTAGGCAAAATTTAGAATAATCAATAAAAATGTTAAATTGAACTTGCACTTACCGAGAGCCATCGGCAAGTCTGATTTGAATTCGAGTGTTTGGCTGTGATTGGTCGAACTGCATGAAAGTATTCGCTTCCAAAAGGGCTTTGTCATTGGAAACTTGAGCAGTAGGAACAGCAGAAGCGCTCTGAGTAATGGTTTCTTGGGTTGGTGTGCCCAAACAGTGACCTTCTCCCACAAATACCTTTTGAGGCTTCTTATTTGGTGGCTGATACTCTTCGCTACGATGGTTTTCCATGCTTAGGCGCACCACATTAGAAGTGGACAGTTCGGCAGAAATCTCGCTACGACGAATAGAAGCTAAAAATTGTTGATTCGCTGGATCGTCGAAAGCTCGCAAAGGACCGTCACTGAGGCTAAATCCCTTTTGCCATAACTTGAGAATAGTTTCGTTGTCCTCATTGTCCAAGTGTTGACTTTTATCAGCCGAAGCCTTTTTTCTGGTAGAAGGTCCACTCAAAATTTGCTTTGAATTGTCAAGAGTAGAGCCTAAAGTATAACCTGAGCCAGTAAATGTAAATGCTCCAGCAGCACGACCTTGGCCTGAACCATCGATAACTTGAGAATTTTCTTTGGCCCGTTGGAATATTTCCGAAACAATTCTGTCTGATTGCTTCTTTCTGCTATCTGGACCCAAAACTTGCACAGAACCACCTGTATAAAAAGCCTGTCTACCTGTTTCGTTATCACTGGTTTTCAAGGAAGACAAAGTGGCTATATTAGATCCACTGTTAACACGTGACTGTGGTTGCTTGCTATTGCTCATCTTATCAGAAGGAACATTTGTGGGACGAACGTTAGGAGTATCGTCAGACATTTCTACTTCTGGATTATCGCCGAAAGACAGAATAGCTGTAAAATAAAGACCATTAACAGATTAAATCAACAAGCAAACATATACATACGTTTAAGTCTCTGTTGGCAGAATCAAGGTAGAAATAAACCCGAACAATTAAAAATTAGCTCCAATTAAGGTTAGTTGTTCAAATACAGTGAGAAGAGAATTCAATGGCAAGTGATTATTCAAATCGGCATTTAAGGCGATATAATATACTATCACGATTACTTGTTAGAGCAATGTTCAAATTTTAAAAGGAAATTCAGGGTGAAAGTTGATGTGGCTTAATTAAGTCATTGAAAATTGTGTCGAAAACGAAATGCAAACAAACATAAGCAAGTCAAGTCATGTAAGTCATACAATGTCAGACAATGTGGTCAATGTTTGGCAAAGTCCTTGCCGCAGAGAAGCACTGAGGTGGCTATTTA
The DNA here is from genome assembly GCA_023373905.1 of Rhizoglyphus robini. Classification (NCBI taxonomy): domain Eukaryota; kingdom Metazoa; phylum Arthropoda; class Arachnida; order Sarcoptiformes; family Acaridae; genus Rhizoglyphus; species Rhizoglyphus robini. The sequence goes on along the minus strand of JAKIJQ010000001.1, from coordinate 388,858 downwards.
GACTCATTGTCATGTTTCAATAATTATTCTAAGTGATTCACTTCGGCGCAGTTGACAGTTTAACAGTAAAATTTTTGATTAATTGAAGCTTTCAAATGTGCGCGATATACCACAATCAATAAAACTGAGCCATCAACAGCAAGTTTGCCATTTTTGCAATTAATCATTTAAAGCTTTCAATTTCTTTGTTGTTACTTGGCGGCTGACTGGGTCATTTGATCATTGCCAATATCGGTAGTAATTAAGGTATTTATGAGCAAGATCGATCGAATGTGAATATTCTTGATATCGCTGACATGCTAGAATGGCACAATGCAGCCAATCGTTGAGTAATTTTCAAGGTTACAAAATTTTCAACTCTCACTAGTTTAGTACTTTGTAGACTAGAGGCTAGTTCTCTGGGGCTTGTCTGTTGCTCTTTTGGTTTAGATAACGACAAGAGCAAAGTCGTACATGATAACAATAAAAAGTCACGGATAAATAATGATCTTTTGATAGTGCTGCTAGGTATTAAATTAAATTAAAAATGGTGATATTAAATTATGCATTGGGTATTAGTGGAAGAGCACATTTACTACATATACTGTATTCAGTTAGTCACTAACCAGTTACGATCGTGGCGAGACTTTCGGCCCGGTACTTAAACGCCTAGATCTAACATGACTAAGTCTCACCTCCACTGAGTCTGTTAGATAATGCATTGGAGGAAAGCCACAGTCGCCGAGTGACACAAATGTGCCTATGTCTCTAGTCTTCTTTGAAGAGAAGTGCTACAATTTGTTTAATCATAGAACAAATAAACATGAATGGGCGTGTCATTTTATTTGTTAATCCGCTGCCGTCATCAGTGGTACGAACAGTCATAAAATGAGAGTGGAATATGCATTTCAGCAAATAATGCAAAGTCATTCAGTAAGTTCGCGTAACTCAAACATTGATTATTCAACATATAGGCAAATATCGAAGTTTATTGATCCAATTCGACTCGAGACTTTAGTGGTACATGCAGGCACTATATTAAGACCATATCTCTTTAGTGTTGAACGTATTTCTGTTTGTGCTTTTGCCTATTGGCTTTTTCTCCGTAACCTTCACCTTCGTTACTGAACGTTCGCTTGGCAGTTTTGCTTCTGTTACGATGACGTACGATCGATTTTATCCGGTATGTACACGGCCTATACTCGAAATGACTTGACTTATCTCTTGCCTTGTTTCACTTTAGCCTCCCAAGCAGAAACAACTCATGAAAGAGCTGAAAGCCTGCAAAACTGACGAAGAACTGCATACTGTGCTGGTTAAAGTCAACTCTTGGAACTGGGGACAGGTAATATGCCTCTCAACTTACCCGTGTTAACAATGTTCATCTTTCCTAGTGTAAGCTCAATGAGTGGGGAGAGGTGTTCAACCGTTTTCTTGAAACATGTTGCACGAAGTCAAGCAAAGATACCAACGGTCCTGACAACTCGGAGTACGTGTCCTTGTCGGTTGATTTGCCCGAACAGAGCAAGGTATGCTTTCGATGTGTTTCGAATCTAGTGTTTCTAATTCTTGATTTGTCTCTATACAGAAGAAGGAGCTTCTTTTGCTTATCCTTTCGTTTATGGACCAAGTTGCTGAGAACTCAAGATCTGCCTCTACCGACTTGTACAATTCAACCATCCAGGTACGTTTACGGTTGTTAATGGCAACGTGTCACTCAGTTTGTTGTTCATTTCAGCATTTGGTCTCACTTCTAAGTTCTACTGACATGAAAATTGTCACGTTGTCAATGTCTATCTTGTACACTATTCGCTACAAAGGCATTCACTCCCACATCGAGGTGCTTGTCAATTCCTGGGCTGGAAAGACATCTGGCTTGTCGATGGATCGTTGTGTTCAAGATGTGTCATTGCCTAGTTTACCTCCAGAGCTCACTTCAATGTCGTACAAGCCTTCTGAGCAGTGTACGACTGAAATCAAATTCGAAAAGTCCCACTTGGAGTCAAAGACAATTGATTCAACGATGCAAGATTTAGTCCAAAAGCACAAAGTTCCTGCTGTGCATCAATTTGAGTTGCTACACAAACTGCGACTGGCCAAGAGTTTTGAAGTCTACAGCACTCGAATGGAATGCATCCTTGCTAGACTCTATGCTCTAGCTCTGGCTCTGGCCGGTAAGTGGTTTAAATAAATTACTGCAAATACATTCTTAATCACTGTCCATTCTTCACAGAAAGTTCCTACTCGGACATCAAAATTGAGGCGCAAGACAGTTTGTTAAAGGAACTGACCGACATATTGAAGGCCAAGAACGACTCCGACCAGATGATGGTGAAAGTCAAGGGTGCCACACTTGTGGTTATGCACAAATACATACTGTTCAAAGACATGCCGAGTGAATTGAACAGTTTGGCTGAGTTCATCATTGATGGAATTGTGCGTATTGCTGAACATAACCCAGCAAAGGTATGCTTACTCGAATTATATATCTCGCGCATATTCTTAATCTTATTTTACTTTTACAGATCAGTCAAGTTGTTGATATGTTGAATCTACTTGAACAGCACAATGGTCCGGCCTGCGTTCACCGCATTGCTGTACTTGTGAAGGAACTAGAGAAAACCTCTGTCACTGAACTCATTGACATGATCAAAGTAATTCAAAGTAATCCTGCCAACACCGATTGGATCAGTTTGACCACTCACGAACTGACCGCCAAGTTGAGCAATCGACTGCACTTCCTGGTGGTTGCTGCCTTTCAAATGCCACTTGTTTGCGTGAGCGAACTGTCCCGTTCGAAATTAATGAATGTGCTGCTCTCTCTGTTGGAAAAGCTGGTTGATGTGATTCCTCTGGTGTCAAAACAAATTGCTCTTCCCAGTTGGCTTTGTCCACTACTTTTACTAATCGATCAGTTTATGAAGCATTCGCTAATCACCAAAAGACGAATCCAAGTGTTGGCTGCTTATTCGGCAAGACAATGGAAATGGTGGCACAACTATGAATGGACAAAGTACGATACCATTACCAATAAAGTCATTGATGATGCCTACCAGAATGGCCAACTCAGCTGTCAATACGAACAGAGTGGACAAACCTTCAGTGTTCACTTTGGCAGTATGACTTATTCAAAACAGCTGACCAATTACGAGCACATCGAATGGAAACCTGTGGTGTTTGTGCAAGCTGAAATGTCCAAGTTCAGTGACAACCAATCAAACAGAACGAAACTTAACCCAAGACAAGATGCTGACAATCCTGTGGTAGAGTCATGCATCGGGGATCTCAATCACTGCCTTCTCGAAGCAATGGTCGTCTTGATGAAGCATCCACTGATCGATGCGGACACACTTCAAGCTGCCACTCGTCTCTGTCTTCGAGTGACTCGCACCAAACACGAGTTGGCCTGCAAATTCGATCATCTGGGAGGTATTACTGCACTGCTCAACATCACCACCGATCAGTACTTTGATGGAATTGTCCTGATGACTGTCTCACTGATTCGACATGTTTTCGAGAATATTCTTGTGCTGCGATGTTCAATGGAAAGTAGCATTCTTCGTGCAGTCGATCACTCCTCATCTTGGCCCGAAGGCAACCGTGAGCAACACATCCTCACACGGACTCTCAACCCATTGGCCTGTAGAGACCTGGATTTATTCGTCGAGTGCGCTAAATCAGCACTTCGAATTGACCTAGATGCCGATAATGAGGTTCGCTTTCGCCGAAATGATTCCCATGAAGTTCACAAGCTCAAATCCGATGACATGTGCGAACAGTCACAAAAGTTGATCAAACAGTTGCTGGACTTGATTCCACAGAGATTTGAATTGGAATCGTCAGACTCCAATGGACACATCTTTGGTCCAAACTATTTGCTTTACATCCTCGCTGAATTGGTCCGTTTCTGCAGGCCAAATGTGGATCTCATACTCAAACATGAGTATCATGCAGGTTAGCTTTTTCATCTTGTTATTTTGTTTCACTGTTTTCTAACAAATTCCTCTGTGTAGATTTCACTAAAGCCATCACCGAAAAGACTAGTGCTCTCGAATTCATCTTTGATCACTTGTTGGCCAAGCCGAAAAAAGCCAACAAATCAGATGATTATTCTTCGATGACGCGTATCTTGATCAAGTATTTGATCATTGCAACTGACCAAGTTCCCGAATTGATTGTTCAAATTGTCGCCTCACTGAACCGAGCTATATCTCGTGTTGAAACGCCCGAAAAGCACTATCAAATCAAAGCCATTTGTAGTCTGCTAAAGGAAGCTCTCATTTTCACCTCACCATGCCTTTCTTGTTTATCAATTTGTGGCCAAGCCGTTGTCAAGCACGCCATTCTGAGTGACAAGCTTGTGACCGATTTGGCAAGTTCGTTTCGTTGGCTCAATCTATCTTCAACGGATCTATTGATCAGTGCCTCTTCCATTCTGAGCACTCTTCTCTGGTTGATGAAAGCCCTGACAGACAATTCTCGTCATGACGACGAAAGTGGGCAGCACGGTGGCGTTGCAGAACGATACAACCGAGCTGAGCGTTGGAACAGCAGACCAAATTACCAACACTGTCCACTAGTGCATCCGTTCTTGCTGGGCATTGACGAGTTGAACAAGTTTCGCATTGGACGCAATCATTTGACCAGTGACAATCCATACTACAGGACCTGTGGTCCATTCGAAGACCCACAATTGAATTACTTCGAATTTGTGGCTCAAATGTCAATTCGCCCCAAGACTTATGATGACTCTTCCTTACGACAAAGCAATTCAATCACGATCTTTCATGGACCTAATTTTGAACAAACTCAACTTGCCACTCTCACTGTGAGCTGTTCTGCTTGTCGATGGTATCAGGAGAGTTGCGTGGTGGATGGTCTCGCCATGTTCGAATTGACTGCACTTGCCCAGCCAATGTTAATGGACTATTTACAACAGTGCAAAGAGGTGGACCTTAAGAAAATACAAGACAAGTCAGCTAAAAAGGCAAAAATACTCTTCAAGACACAAACGATCTCAAACGAAGCCTCTTCTGAGCCAATCAATGAGGTTTCAACTGAGAATGCAAAACAATTGTCAGTTCCTCCAGTTGACCGAGCCAATGTAACTGTTGAGATGCCCAAACGAGTGCCGACTAAACAAGCTAAGCAAACAATCAGAACAGAACCTTTCAAAATACAATTGAAGACTAAAGTCAATGACTTGACGGTGGTTACCGCCTCACCTAAAACCGTGGCCACAAAGGAAACAGCCAAGGTGGTAGTAATTAAGGAACCTCGCCTGCCTCCAATGAAAGAAATGCCAACAGGAAAACTCGCCCCGAAAGTACAAGCCATTCTGGGCAATCTACAAGTGCCAGAAGGGTTAGATGTGAACGTATTGCTCGAAATACCGGAAAATCTGCGAGCCGAAGCTATTCAACAGTATATTATGCTCAACAACACAAAGCAACAAGCACCGCAAGTTCAGGCCGATGTGCTGAACGAGTTGCCAGCAGACATTCGTGCAGAGGTGTTGGCCCAACCACAAGCACAACTCTTGCCACAGGCACCAAATGCGCCCAACCAAATGGTGAACTTTATCAATTCTTTGGCTCCAGCTGTGCGCGCCCAAGTATTGATTGAAATGGACGAACAAGTAATACGACAGCTGCCCCCCTGAAATGGTTACCGAAATTCGGGCTTTACGTCAACTTCCGGACTTCAACGTCACACTTTCAAATGTTGCAAAGCAAATGCAGGAACAGTTTTACCACGAACCTCAACTTTAGTCAGCTGTGGTCAAACACAAATTTGTTGATCACCATGGTCTCTGTTCGTTGATGTGTTTTTTTTTAATTGATCAAAACCATTCGGGTAACTTCATAATACAGTTGCATTCGGTTCTGAAAACACTTTGCGATCACGAACAGACTCAAAGGCTTATAATTAGTTTCCTATTGGACATTCTGCATGGCACCGAGAAATGGTTCATCAATCCGACCAGCAGCATCGACACCGTCGATCAAGTCTCTTCAAGCATGTTCTGGAAGTCTATCACTTTCAATTCGACCACTGTCAAGTTGAATGTGTTTCGATACTCGACCGGCAACGCCACTGCTCGACCTACCATCTCCATTCATCCAGAAGCTTGTGAATTTATTACCAAAAATGTCCTTGACATGATCTTCACATTGAGAGAAAACATTTATTCACATTTGCTTTCCAAAACACCAATTTTAAACGATCAATCCGACACAAAGTCTTCAAGTCAACCTACCACTTTCTTCGATGTACTTCTCTTGATGGACAAGTCAACTCACTGTGGTAAGTTTTGAAATGCATTCTTTGTTATCACCTGCTAACTGTCTTAATCATTTGCCAGATTTGCCATCCACTCAAGAAGCACCTTCAAGCGTGACTTCAAATCAAGCCAAGATGCGTTCTCATCTCACCGAATTGTTTCTTTTGTTTACTCATCCCGTGATCAAGCCCAATTCTCTGCTCAACCAGACATTGATTCGTATCATCTGTTTTATTGGTAGGTGTGAAGGAACAATCAAATACAATGCCCAACTAGAGCGTGCTCTTTGCAGTGAGGCTGAACCGAATCTACTACAAACGATCGTCGATGACATGTTTCAATTCACTCCGAGTTCTTTGAAACATATATTGTTGAAAATATTTTCCATCTTCCCGAACAGTTTGCCATTACAGTACGCGCCATAATGATAGCTCGTCTAGTAGTTAGTGCTTTTGATTTTCAATTTCTCGGGATCCATGCATTCAAAAAATCTACAAAAATTGCCCAATATACTAAAAGGTGTCCTTATCATTATCCGTTATTTAAACCTTAATCAGATATCTTATCTAGAAAAATAAATAAATAATTGCAAAAAAATCGAAATTTTTGGTGACAAAATGATAGCTCGTCTCAATCAAATGATAGTTTTAATTAAATAAATCTTCGCAATTCTTGATTTAAACTTATAAAAAAGTGTTTTAATTACTTAGTGAATTCTCCATGTTAAGATTTAATCATTTGGAAGCTAGTTATAATCGAATCAAATAATCTGATAACCTTCGATTATGAAATTTTTTTCGAATTTTTTGTTGATCACTATTATCACTTTAATCTTTATGATTACATTGTAAATTAGGTCGATAAATATTATAAGATTATTTGGTTAGCATAATTTCCAGGATATTCAAGTCCAGAGAGAAATTTGGCCAGATTACAACCTCGATTTTGGTCACTTGAAGTCAACTTAGAGATTGCTTGACAGTTTGCCAAGGTGTATTATCTTGTTTGAACACCGATTTTGGCCCTGAAACATTGTGGATTTGAAGAAGAAAAGGCTGTTTCATAAGGTGGATATAACCACAGTGTTCCAAAGTAGAAAAAACATTGAGATGTGGTAGCTTTCCATAGTACCCAATAGTACCCCAAAAGATAACCGAGCCACCACCAAATTGTATTTTCGGTTTGAACTTCTTTTTGAGCTCAAACATATTTTCTGCTATTAGATTTCCCATTTTGACATTCGAAAATAAGTTTTTTATTGTCAGAGAACATAACTGAGGACAAATCTCGATCAAAATTGTCGTTTGAAAACTTTAATCCCATCTCATATGACTCGTAGTCAAAAGCGGATTCAGATTGAGTATATTGAACTTGATGTCATCGGCTTCAATGTTGATTCTTTAAACAGTTGAGTGATGTTTGATGTCAGTTGAATTGTCCAGACATACTTCTCGATCAGATCAATCGTTTTCCGTGTTTATAAGTCACAGAATTCGCCTTCAGACACGTTGATTACTAAGCGGTTTCCGAAAAAATGACTTTTTGGTGTCATTGTTCTTGGAGTTTTTGAGATAATTCTTCACATAATATCTCTAACGACCGGTTCTTTTAGTGAATTATGATTAATTTAATCTTCTTGATAAAGAATTTTCACTTCTCTGACCTCTTTCGATGATAAACTGTGGTTCAGATTCACTATGAACGATTTAAAATGAAAACAAGTATAAAGTTTCAATAACAAAACAAAATCACCATACATTTCTGTATAACTGCAATAACTACACTAATCAAAACAATAACAACATAATTATAGGATTTATTCACATATGACGTGTTGGAATTGCAAAATTCCGCGAAAAAATAAAGAATTTAAAAAACGAGCTATCATTTTGTCACTAATTTTTTCAACTTTGTAGAAAAATATTTTTTTATTTTTATAGATAAGATATCTGATTTGGGTTTTGATAGTGGATAATGTTGAGGACACCCTGCGGTATATCGGATATTTTTTGTAGATTTTTCGAATGCATGGTTTCCGAGAAATCGATAGTCAAATTCAAAAACTACAAGACGAGCTATCATTATGGCACGTACTGTAGCTTACAAAATGGTTCGTGATGGAATTGTGCCATTAGCCGAGAAGGTTTGCCTCGATCTCGAATTCCTCATCAAGCAGTTGACTCAACAAGACAGTAAAAGCAACAACGATGCCAAGACCATCACTGAAACCCGAGATGGCTCCACCGTTGTGACCAATGAGCCACAAGTTGAAAATACTCACACGGATTTGGATCTCACTTCTCAAATTCCTATACTTGACGATGAAAATTTACAACAACCTTCGATGTTACATTCCCTCACGTTTTTCCAAAAACTTCGCATTCAAGTAAAAAGCAACAAACAGTTTGATGACAAAATCAACTGGTCCGAAGATAAAAGCAAAATAGAACAACTCGACGGTTTGTGGGACAAGCTAACCGTCTGCCTGAACTTGTTCACCAAAATTGACGACCAACAAAGTGCGCTCAAACTGAAGCCATTGATTAAGGCTTATTTTATCACCAATTCACCTGTCCGTTTGGATCGATCTGTTCTTTACGCTGAGAGCATACAGCAACAGCTGTCGCACATATTGCAAACAGCCAACCAAGTGGAGTCTGAAACATCGGCCAAACAGGACGAAACGAAATTCGTTGCCTTCATCACTGCAAACCGACTCGTGCTCAATGTACTTCTTCATCGGCAAACGTCTCACAACGATGCTTACTGGATCAGAGGCCCATTTGGTGCATTGTTGGACTTTCCGCAAATTCTTGACTTTGACATCAAAAGAAGTGTTCTTCTGCATGAACTTAAACGAACACGTGAGGCGAACCATGACCGAGTCCCTCTGAATGTCGACGTCAAAAGGAAGACCGCCTTTGAAGATTCTTTTGGCATTCTCGACAACCTGTCCAAAGCCCAGTGGCAGCATCGCTTTGAAGTGTCCTTTGTTGGCGAAGAAGGTCAAGACGCTGGTGGATTGCTCCGTGAGTGGTACGTGGTGATGACCAAAGCGATCTTCAATCAGAACTACGCTTTGTTCACTAATGCCGCTGACCAGATCACTTATGTAGTGAATCCCAGTTCAAACATTAACGAAAACCATCTCAACTATTTCCGATTTGTGGGCAAATTCATCGCAAAGGCAATTTACGATGGCCAAACAATTGACTGTTACTTCACCCGAGCTCTCTACAAGCACATTCTGGGCAAACCAGTCCAATACACGGACATGGAAATGGAGGATCCCGGGTACTACAAGGGACTGGTCGCTCTCTTGAATAACGATGTTTCCAAGTTGCTGTCCGAATTGCGATTTAGCCTCGAAATAGACGAGTTTGGAGTGACCCGCACTGTTGACCTCATTCCAGACGGTCACAACGTCATTGTGACTGAGAGCAACAAGCAAGACTATGTGCGTCAACTGTGTCATGCCAAGATGACTGGCTCCATTCGCTCTCAACTCAAGGCCTTTCTTGAAGGCTTCTACACCTTGCTGCCCAAGCGTCTCATCAACATCTTTAACGAGCGCGAACTTGAATTGCTCATCTCTGGCTTGCCGACCATCGACTTGGCTGATCTTCGCCGAAACACAAGCTACCGTGGCTACAACGACCATTCTCCACAGATCGAGTGGCTCTGGCGTGCACTCGACACATTCGACCAGACGGATCGTGCCAAATTTCTCCAATTCGTCACTGGCACCACTAAAGTCCCTATCGATGGCTTCACCTCTCGGCGCATCATCATTCAGTCGGATGAACGCTCCCCCGATAGACTGCCAACTGCTTACACTTGGTAAGACACTTTTTGACATTTTAGTTTGAAGTAACTAATTGGTGTCGTTTCTCCAATTTGTAGTGCATGTCAACTCAACCTGCCGGTCTACGAGACTTATGACAAACTCCGTCAAATGGTGCTCAAGGCAGTTCAGGAAGGCCACGAAGGATTCGGCTTTGCTTAATTCATTTAAGGCACTGTGCCCAATTTATTATTACCACATGTTGTATTATTATTAAACTGATTTTTGTCAAACCTCCGCTGAGTCCTCTATGTTTTAGCCTCATCAGGCCGAGCAGCGAGTCGCTGCCTGCGACATGTCTCCTCTCTACCTTTGCAAGCTGGGATAGTGATCGTCATAGGCCGCTGTAGTCTCTTGCAAATTATTTATCGATTGGTTCTGTTTAATCGCAAATTTTAAAAGAAGCAACAAATTGATGGCCCAACTTGAGCTATGTCAGTGAACCGATTGCAAATGGATTGATTAATTTAAGATGACGCCTCGCTTAATAGCCGAACCAGATAAACCAATTATGGCTCCGCTCGAACCGCGGTGGAAAATACTGCAGTGATCGAAAATAGTAGTTATATCACATGTACAGTGAAATGTCATTTGACAGGTTTAATAAAAAAAGAAAACACACAAACGCGAGTAATCTAACTAATTGAGAATTAATTCTCGAGAAAGCATCTCTTCTTTGCGGAAGTTTCTCTCTGCACCGGTCAGCAGTGCCACAATTCGGGCAATATCTCATTCTCAGATTGTCAGCCATTAATTATCAAAGCAGTCAAGGTAAACAAATTAGACCATCTACATATATTTCCATAGATTCATCATAAAAAGAATATTAACCTAAACGGTGAACGGAATACTTTGATATATTTTAAAATACAAATCCGACGATATAAATACTTGAGATTATTATTATTAAAATATAAACCAGCAATAGAAAGAGAAGACACAATGATCAAGATGAACAAATCATTGGATTGAATGAATAAGGATGAAATGTGGAATTGAAGTTATTATATTGTCACACTTACCTTAGGTGAGCTGTGATGCTGATGCTGATGCTGACACTCGTTACTTTTTATGAATCTTTTGAAGAGCATTCTTCTTGTTCGAGAATTGTTATCCACAATTTCTAATTACACATCGAAATGGTTTGATTCCAGAACGAATCAGTTTATGACTTTTCATATGATCACCTCGATTGAATTTTCCACAAGTATGGATTGTCTTTTTGGAATTGCATGACAATTGGTGTCTTCTCGGAGATCGAAGGGTTGCAACCACATGCCACGCGATTATAACTACAATCTTTAAAGCACATTTGAAACGACCTTCATGATTATCCATGTAAAGATGACGGTAAAGTTTATTTTGACTACTAAATGACTTTTTGTAGTAAGATGGCCAAGATGCAAGGTGGCGGTGGAAAATCAGGTTTCTTAGCAAATTCCTATGAATAAAATAAAGTAATTAAAACAAGTCAACGCTGAATTATCATACCCACCATTGAGAAAATTGTTAATTACACCCTGTGTCCAAACATCGAAAAGGTTAATTTGAAATGTTCATGACGCAAATGATCGTGCAAATCTTTTCTAGAATATTTGTAATTTTAAACATGTAACCTTCCATGGTACAATTCAACTCGATAATCTTGATGTGGTAATTCCCTCCTATCTCAAACTCGTTCATTGCATTTCCATCAGACTTTTTAAAAGTGGCTTTGTTTATTGGATGTAGTCAAGATTGATGAGCTAAAGTCAGTTTCAACATTTTGGCCCATTTGTTGGTCAACATGTGTTCGAGTTCTTCTCCATCGTCAGGCAAATCAATTTGACATTAGTCTTCATTTTCTTTTGTAATTATTATAATACCACGAATTTCGCCACTTCTACAGAAAATGAAGGAAATTTAGACTTTTATACAAATGTGGCTGGCATAATAAATATCGTATGGCTGTTGAGTGGTTTGAGAGTTGCAAGGAAATTGATTTCATTCTCGCGAGTAAATGGTTATGAATAATATGGAGCAAGGCCACCGACCGTCGGTGACCGACGAGATGGCCGCTTGTCTGGAAGCCTATAATGCAGCAAACGGTCTGCGCACTCTCACTGGGTCATTCACAAGTCCGTCTTGTTTACATATGCCAACATCAGCTGCATCGCACATGTGAACACACTCAATGTGCTCTCTCGTTTGAATAGCACAAATTCAATTTGTCTATTGTATCGCTCAAGTTCTTTTGTTGTCAAAATGAATATTCTGTTTCTTCGAACTGTCAGCCCGTGCAAATGTGTTTTGGTTGGTCCTTACATACGGCCAGAAATGGTTGTAAGTGCCTTTCACACTGGCAAACATCGCCGAAAGTATCAAACAGACACCGAACTGGTACATCTAGGAGTGCAATACGGTCGTTCGGCATATCCATCTCGACCAAACGATCCTCGTGTTCCTTCTAATACCAATTTTGGCATCACTCATCTCAGTGATCGATTGTCCGGCGAACCATCCACCTCGAAAGAACCATCTCGATCTGAGAAAAAGGACGCTATCTCCAAGGCAATGAAAGTCTACCTGGATAAGGCAAAAATGTACGACCAGTTTATGCGTGTGCAGGAAAATGAGTACGACCTGGGTCGTCGACACTTGGCCAATATGATGGGCGTACGCGAAGTAACCATGACTCAATTTGACATTGACGCTGCCATTCGATATTTGATGCCGTCTGGCCTGTTTGACCATCGTGCCCGGCCTAGAATGCGACCTCCAGCCTCTATCTATCCTGCCATCAAGGAAGCTCAATTTCAACCAAACGGTCGTCCATTTCACTCGATGTTCTACACAGGAAAGGCTAACTTTTATCAAGCTTGTTATGAATTGCAAGAAGAGATCAACCGATTGGAACAATATGAAGAGACCCAACTCAAACTGGGAATTAATAATCCTCCAGTGGAGGCAAAATTAGATAGCAACTATACTTACACTTGGTTGTCCCCATTGGAGATGAAACAAGTGTTCTTGGAAAAGGTTGATTCGAAGCGATACGAAGCATTTCTGGGGGCGTTGCAACGACTTATTGGACACCCATACTCGAAGTTGAGTGAAGCTTTTGTTGGGCGATTTCGCAAGCAACTCAAATCGGCAGCGGACATGGTCGAGATTATTCCTTTGAAGAGCGATCAAAATGGACGACCATTCATGGATGCGGTTGGTCAGTGTTTGGTTTCGTACTAACTTCAGTCTAATCAGTTTCATTGTAGGTATCCGCAAATATTGTGTGGCATATGTGACCGTTCGTGGCAACGGAACCGGCAAAGTGGACATTAATGGAAAGGACATTCTCTATTTTGACAACATTCAGGATAGGTTGGTCATTCATTCATTTATCTCAATTCTATCATTTTTTGTCTATGTTTTCTCACAGGGAACAAGTGATGACTCCACTCAAGTTTACAGGTCTCCTCTCCTCGGTTGACATAGAGTGTCGAACGATGCACGAAGAATTTACCAAACAGTGGAGCGAAGATGCACCACCATTCGTCGATTGTCAAGTACGAAATCTAGGCACTTCCGCTCAATCTGGCGCCATTCGTTATGCTTTGTCACTGGCATTGAAAAGCTTTGTTGACCGAACAACCGTCGAGAAAATGCGACTAACTGGACTGCTTACTAAAGACCCAAGGACAAGGGAAAGGAAAAAGTGGGGACAAGAGGGAGCCAGAAGAAAGTTCACCTGGAAAAAACGATAATGATCAAGTTTGCGCTGACAAACAATAGCAAGTTGCCATTTATTTAATTATTAAATCATAAAGTTAAATAAACTTAATTTTTTAAATTTTCACTTTGCACGGTTACTCCTTAAACATTTATTAGCCAAATTGACAACATAACAATAAAAGACCCAATAAATTAATAGTGTCATTAGACAAGTTTAATTTTAAAAGACAATTAAGTGCATTTGTAGAAACAGCCTCAACTAGTGTTAGATGCACTCTACAACTTGAACAAATTGTAAATGTTTGGAATGGTCAAGAGAGCCATTCCACTACGTTCGTGGCGAAGGTGGCGAACCTTAGTCCAGCCCTGATTGGGAATGTACTTTTCTACATTGCAGATTGGCGATTGGCCATTGTAGCCACCGACTGCGAACAGTTGTCCGTTGAATTCAATGGCCTTGAAGGTGCTTCGGCCTGTGATCATCGATCGCTCTTCTTTCCAGCTGTCCGTCTCAGGGTCGTACGATTCGCACGAATTGAGCCGTCGAGTGCCATCATTGCCACCAATTGCCCAAATACGATCATGAAAGTGGGCGATCGCAAAACTGGTCCGTGGACTGTCCATTGCCTTGACCATGATCCATTGGTTCTGCTCTGGGTAGTACACCTCCACCGACTGTTCAATGTGAGCGTCATTGATGCCACCGGCAATGTAGATTCGTCCTTTGTGTGCCACTGTGCTTGCATCAGAACGAGCTAAATTGAGGTCAGCCACATCAGTCCAATGATCCTCTTTGGGATCGTACCTAATTGAGGCATTATTTCATTATTAATTCATTGAAATCTGTGGTCATACCGTTCACACTTGCGGCTACGCTGATATGTGTTGAATCCACCGATGGCATAGATTTGTCCGTCAAGCACCGTACTCGAAAGGTAGCACCGGCGTTCACCCATCGTACTTTTGATCATCCACTCGGACTTGTCCTTTGAGGTGAGGTCGAGTGCATAACACGAATTGAATATCTCCCGACCATTGGAGCCGCCAAATACGTAGACAACACTGCCCACAAGCTCAAAGCCAAAGTACGAAATGGCCACGGATAGCTTGACCGAAGAACTCAGCCACAGATTGGACTGGTAGTCGTACATCTCGATAAGCTGAGTGGTTTTGCCATCCACCCATCCACCAGCGGCCAACAAAAGTTGTTTGGTCTCACGTGGACGGAATTGAGTGATTGTCTTGGAGTAGTGAAGTCCGTAACCGTCCTTGATGACCAATTTACGTTCGGGCGATTGAAGCACTTTCTGTACAGAGTGCTTTACACGAAACTGTTCATCCTGTTCCATTGCCAGGAAAATGTCACTGCTGAAGATTGAATCGGCAATGTATGTCTGCGGCAGTCGGCCAAAGCGAAGACATTCCTGAATCAACTCAGGCAGGTAATAGATTCTGCCTTGCAAATCGTGTCTGACCCATCCTTGAATAACGCCCCAAAGCACAGCCTCAGATTGAATGTTCAACTTGTCCCACTTGAGCACAGTTGACAACATCGACAAATTGAGACTCACTAGATCGAACTTGTTTGACTGCCATATCTGAAATATGAGAATTATTATTGTGGTTGTGTTACTAGGTGCGGTGAGTCACTGAAGACACACTTGCCTGTTCAAAGTTGTCTTCAATGTACTTCTGGAAGAATGCCTTGGCTGCTTTGTCGTAAAACTGTTCTTGTGAAGCGAGTTCGAATGCTTTGACCACATTGCCCGAGGAGCAGTGATCGGCCAAATAGGCCAAACAGTAGTGCACCAAACAAACGATTTCGAATTTGGCACCAATGTTCGCCATTGACATCGCGTTTGCATCAGTGAGGGCACACTTGTGGTGATACGCAAAGAATACTAGTTCGTGCAACAATGCCGAGGAGATGGCCGAGTCGAGTGTGTATTGCTTGATGAGCGTTCGCTTTTCAGCTGCCACACTCGAGTGTCCTTTGTCCAGCACTTTCCAGAATGGCTTGCTCGGATTGAGTGCAAGGACCATGTCCATGTGGACTCGCTGAACAAATAGAGCTCATTAATAATCTAAGCCTCTTGTGACATTTCATACCTCTTGTACGCCATCGGTGGCAATGAGCACTGCATCAATAAGTTCATCATTCACTTTCAATCGCCACAATCGATCTTGTTTGGTGTCTGCAAAGTTGATGACCGAGTAGTCAACAGTTCGTTCATTTCTGTTTCGAGACAAGCTGGTGGCACTGATCATGTCCTCAAGTTGATGAATGTATTCGTCAATCTCCTTGGTCATCGGTGGAATGGTTTCCTCAAGGTGTTCGTCTTGTGCGTCAGCCATTTCGATCTTGCGAGAGAGGTCAACAGAAACAAACGACACTGCAACACTAAGTCAATGAATATGAAGTGTCACTGGATTAATCTATTTATAGTTCTGATTCGATGTTAGAGTTTGACCAATTGAGTTTACGATTTATAATTACTGTTCGATTCAATCAATCAATCAGCCATTCGATACTATCGATAGTCAGCCTTGTTGGCACCAAAATTGTAACGGTAATTTGGAATTACCCAAAATTAAATGGAAATGTTCACAATGTCAAATTAAAAGACTTTATTGAACAAACATTATCTGTTCACATATACAGATTACCTCTTCAAGAAATTGTCCATATATAATTTAAATTAAATGATTAATTGCACATTCAAGTATAATTTCAGTCAGTCGATTGATTTTTGAGAGGCACAAATATCTTATCATTCGAGATTGTCATCTTAACATTGGGCGCAATCCTCCAGTAAGTATTGTTGCAACCTTCCAACCCACTGGGATTCACTTTGGCAAACTCCATTTTAGATGAGAGATTGTAGCGAACTGAATTCTTCCAACTGTTGCCCGCAGTACGAAAGAATGGATAATTCGTCTTAATCCATTCGTAAATTTCGCTCAGGGTGAGCTGCTGGTTGGGGGAGTAGTAAATTGCTTGCATGACCAAATTTAAATAAGTAAAGGGTGGACGTTCACTTGTGCCCACCGGTTCTTCATGTTTTACTTCTTCGGCCGGTTGAATACTGACATTCTTCATGTCAACCATTTCTGGTTCTGTTTTCGCCTTCTTCTTGTTGTTGCCGGGGGTTCTCTTTTGCCGTTTTGCAGGTATTTTGGGTATATTGATAGCGGGAGGACAATTTATGTTTGTATCGTTGAGAACATCTTTGACCATTGCTTTTAATGGCTCATTTGGCAAGTCGCTTACCGGCTCTTGAGAGGTGATAGTGTTGTCAGTTCCTTCAGGCAACCTGGCAGTACCATTTATAATGTCACAAAGCTTTGGGTTATGCATGAAAGTGTCCAAAGAATGGTTCTCTTCCATAACCGACTCGGAAGAGACTGGGAATAGATTATCATCAAATATCGTTTCAGTTTCAACTTTCAATTGAGATTCTTCTTGTCTATTGTTCTCAATATAATCGGTGGCAATTTGTTGGCTTGGAATTTTGGTCTCAGACTGTTCCGCCTGCTGACATTCTCCTTCGGCCAGTTTATCTGATTTATCCACAACTGGCCCTATATTCGAGAGAAATTCCAACCTATAATCTGTGCCTGGAAATTGGAAAATAGCTCTAGGCATTAGTTGAATAAAGCCATCGGAAGGTGGTATGAAAGTCGAATTCATATAAACACCATTCCTGCCGATAACTTGTACCAAAAAAGAATAGATCGATTCTTTTTTAACTCTCCAAAATTCTAAGTGTATAGGAGAGATAGCCCGAGAATCTGTGAGATGAACATCTATACTTAAATGTTCCGTTCTGCGGCCAATTTTGGTTCGTGACTCAGTGATCAAATACTCCAAACAATCATGGGACAAGGAAGTGTTTTCACAATTCGACGATGTTGAGGTCAGTTTCAACAGGGCAAAAGGACTGTTTGGTTTGTTCGGAGTTGGCGAAATATATGAGCCAGACATTTTGAATGGAAATAGAAAAAAATCGGCAATAAACAGAAACCTGTAGTAACACACGTGAGACAAAAAAAGGATGTTAAACTAGGATTGATAAACTCCTCAAGATACTTACACAATAATCGTACACAGAGGTAACACTACCTTGGAGAAATTAAGTATTCCATAAATTCCCAAATAATGGCCAAGTAACGTGATTCAAGTTGGTGTTTAATCAGCCCGAAATAAATCACAACAGGACACGTGTTGAAAGTGACTGTCCTTATCAACTACGTGTTGATTAGTTGCACGACAGCATAACAGTCTTTATTGCTCGGCAATAGATGGCATAGTCAGTTGCACAGCTGTGAGACTGTTTACATTTGCATTCTGTCTGTACTACAATACAATCTTTGTATTACAAATTGTAATTTACAATGTATATACGTTCATAAATGATTGTTTTGACCGAAATTAATCTCAAGACCACATTTTATCTCACCAAAATTGTTCATCAATCTCATTTTGTCAATTTAATTGCTGTTTGCCTTGGCCATTATGTCTATTATACAAGCTCAAGTGGTTGATCAATTGTTGGAACGCGAGAGGGAAAACACTCGCCGGTGGTTGCGATGTCGGATGGATTTTTTGGTGGACCAACTAGTGGATGAGTTGTTCCACAAACTCAAGCGAGATTTGACCGCTTCTTTGAAGGATGGTGCTGATGGAAACGTGAAGGGTCAAGGCTCTCACCTCTTATCATCCCACGAAAAGGCGCTGAATCGAAACAATCATGAACAGTCATCTAAAGTTTCACCTGTTCACGCACAAACAATTTCCAATTCGCCAAACATTATAATTAAGGAAGAGTTTTACAGCTCTGAGCGACAACTCGATTTCGTGTCAATCACAAATCAAGCATCGTCATCTGCCCAAACCAATGAACAATGGAATAATAAAACAAAAGAGGAAGATGGAATTAACTCTGGTGATTATGTTGAGGTATTGATCAACGAAGATAACCTTAATCTCTTTGAAGATGATGATGATGAAACTATTATTGACAGCGACGTGGAATATATAGATGAAATGGACAATGGCGAAGGTACTGGTGGAGATGAGAAAATGAAAAGCAGACCCACAAAAAGACCACGAACCGATGATGATGACAAACAAAGAAACACACAATTCATCACTCTGAGTCTTCAATGTCTTCAACCAAAGTGTGTACAAAGCTTTGGCACCAAAAAACTTCTCGATACACACAAGAAAGAATTTCATCGTATCGATAGATTTCAGTGTGCGGTCAAGAATTGCACTGGATCGTTTGACAGTGGGCATGTCTATTCAAAGCAAAACACTCACTAACTAATAACTTTTTGTTGTGTTATAGTCCCAATTTAGGTAAACACATCAAGTCAAATCATTCGGATCTCAGTACTTGGGAGTGTGGCCAGTGTCCCGCCAAATTGTCCAAATATAGATTCTTACACACACACATTGTGCGTTCTCATCAACTAGGCAAATTTCAGTGTACATTTGCTGACTGTCGATTTATAGGCAAATTGAAGAATGAAGTGTACTCTCATCACAAGAGACACATTTACAGGCCCGCACAAGACGAAGATCCAATTGTCACTCCGGAGGAATATATCTGCAAGTTTCCCGACTGTATATTCCACACCAAAAGTGAAGCTTTGTGGAGGCAACACGAACGAACTCACCTTGGCATCAAACCTTATCGATGCAAATGGCCTAGTTGTGGCTTTTCCGCTCTTTACTATGGCCTCACTTTGTCGCACATTCGAGGTGTTCATTTCGCACGAAAGAATGGCTCAGACCAAAGTACCGAACCGACCGGTACTCCCAAGGATTATATTTAAGCGGTACATGACTTGTTTTGACAAGACTTAACCATGTCCATGTCAATGTTGTACTGTAAAATGCACTACGGTATTAGCATTTCATTTGTACTTTCTACTGTAGCTAGTGATTTAACAAAACAAAATCTAAACTCATTTCTTAAATCAGCAAAATTCATTTTTTTAATTAAATTAAATTGTCAGTACAACTCCATCTATGAGGACTTTATGAAATTGTTTTTGTTTACATTCAGCACGCGGTCCATGTTGAGGTAAACTGCACTGCAGCACTGGCACGATAGCGGCTATCGGATAGCGTGATAAACAGTTTTTGAAACTAAATCATTCTTTTCATCGCTCGATCCATCATGAACGTTCACGCCCTGCCGGAACTCTGTATGGTGAACATCTGTCGTGTTCCACTTCGTGACCTTATCCGTGCCGGGCAAGTGTGCACCCGATGGAGATGGATCCGGTCTATTGTCACTGGAAAACTTCGTTCCATCACCATTCTGGTTGGAAAAGATGCTTTCAGTTTGATTGAGTCTTCTAGGTTCGAATACCATTCTTCCTTCTCTGAACACATTTTCAACGATGATGGCACTCCCATGTTCAAACACAAAATTCTTTCCGTCTGGTCTTCTGTGCAATTAAATCTACTCGATACTGAAAATGTGTTTGCACTGGCGAAAATGTTTTCAAATATTCACACATTGACGATTGCCCTGAATACTATTGGTCAACATAATCAACTTTTAATGGTGGCTATTTTGCTTCGACTTTTCGTTGACAAATTAGTTAATTTGAGAATTTTCTGTTCTTCAGATCATTCCCATATCAGGATGATTTCTCCAGACATTTCTCGCCAACTGTTCAACACAATCAATTTGATGTTTTCACTCAAGCATTTGACACTTGAATTTATTTACAACTTTGCATTATCAGAGGATCTCTTACGTGCGCAACATCCTCGCGCCCTTCTTACTTTGGACGATCTCGAGACCAGAACAATCGACCTGTCGATCATCTCCAAATTGGACGAATTCAACTTTTATTCTATTGATGATGAAAGAGGTGATGTAATGTTTGATTCGTTGCAACGTTATGCCCAACATTGTCAACGACCACTGCGAATTCAGTACGGTTATTCGGGACTAAACAAGCACATACCAAAACTCGCTCAATTTAAAAGACAATTTTGTCGTCGTTTCACTCGCTTTTTATCTATGGATGATTATGTTGGCATTCCTTCTGATGAAATTATCTCTTTTTGCGCTCGTTTTACCTGTGTCACTGAGGTCTGGTTCGAAGTGAAGAACATCACACTTCGTAATTTAATGAACAGTCTCGCTCAATTGACCCAATTGGTTCATCTTCGTCTTGTCCTTTGGTTTAACCGTATTTTACCAGACGAATCCGGTAATATTTTTCCACTAATGCCTTCCGTCAAATCAATTGACCTGAATATGACCACAACTAACCACGACAATCTGTCACTGCTCAATATTGCACGGACATTTCCAAATGTACAAGCGATTGGATTAAACCTGTTCAATGATTTAAGATGTCGTTGTGACATTTGTGGATATGACGAGCGGGAACATAACTTTCCACAAAACCCTGAGAACATTTTGAGAGGCTGTTTCCAGCAGGTTTTGATTCCTTTACGTCAATGTGCCCAATTGCATACCATCACTAAATTCAAATCGATGATGTTTGTAGTCGATAAACAACCACTGACCAAAGAGGACATCATGCAGACAATCGAGTTTGGCTATGTGTTTTCCAATGGCTATTGAACATGTATTTCTTTGTGTGGTGAGCGCATGCCACAGGCATGTCGCCACGTAACACCACAGTACAGTATTATAATTAATTACTGTTATGTTCAATAAAGATCAATATTAAATATGACAAGATTGAAATGGCACTGAATGACTTAATAAATTTTGATCCTTTCGATTACAATGGACTCTTAATTTCATTGATTTCAATAAAAGCCAAATCTGCTTATGTTGATTAAGCAAAATCGTCAACATCAACTAGGCCAACTAATGAAAACAACAACATAAATTAGGTGGTTTTACCTTTGGATCACCGGTATATGAGGAACAAGTCAGGATTACAATTGTATTTCGATAATTGTATTAATCGTATAATTTGAAGATAAAGTCTGTCAAAGTTATTTTGAAATAATTTGTGGTGTAACATGCCATTGAAAGTCATTTATGTTGATTTACTTAGCTAGTAACGTTCACTTTTTGTCGATACTTCAAAATGTTTTCATCTTTTACAGAGCCCAATTTACAGCGAAGATGACCCTCGGCGATGTGTTGATTGACTCTACTTTTGTTGGCATCGAAAAAGTTGCATTTAGCCCATCTGCATCGGTAGCCATTTGCTCTGTGCGATCGCACATGTCGAACAAAATCGGTCAATCGATCAAACTTGGAGCGACAACAACGACCACAAAGTGTATGTTGATTTCTGTGCACTTTCAAGTGCAATTTCAATAGTCCTTTCGTGTGGAGTGATAACTTACAGCACATGAATGGACATTCATACTCAGGACTGTCCAGACCAGTTCGGTTCTCGACGAATTTTTTGGCCTTGCGTGAATCGCCTGACATCAAGTGGACGGTCTCAACATGATGGACCACTTTGCGGTAGGATGCTTTGCCATAATTGCAGCCAGTCCACTTGCACCGATACGGTTTGAATGCTTTGTGTGCCACTCGATAATGGGTCATCAAATTTGCCTCTTGATTGAATCGCTGCTTACATTTGGTGCACTGGAACGGTTGTTCGCCTGTGTGCACGACCAAATGTCGTGCAAGATTTTGCTTGGACCCGAACACTTTCAAGCATCCTTCGAATGGACATTTGTGTTGAGTATTGGCGCCGTTTCGATGTTTTCGGTGCAATCGTTTGATGGATGACGAATAAGTTCTTGACCGATTGAAGTCTTGAGATTGACCCGATCGAGCAATATTGTCCTTGTTGTAAGTTGGTGAAAAGAGATCATCATATATTTTGTCCTGAGCAGATAATTTATCGAGTTTTTGAGAATTCTTGGACGGACTTCGAGTTGATTTGTTAACAATTGAATTTGAAACTTCATCCGAACTTGTTGTTGATAAATTTGAGTCTGAACAATTGTCCACTACTTCGCCATCATCCTCTTCATCAAATTCTGCCTCACTTTCATCTCCAGTTTCAGGTTCATAGTCAGAATCATCATCTCCTTTGTCCGATTTATAATCGTCATTATCATCACTCTCAGAGTCTTCATCTGAAGACGGAAAAGGATCATAATTCGGTGTTGAACATATCGTGTCAACTGTGTTGTTATGTGCGCCAGGTTTCGATTGATGATTACTATCTATTTTGCCATCTATTCATAAAATAAAACAATGAGAGTTAGTCAAATTGAATTATTGAACACACTTACTTACTGAATGTCTGCTCTGCTGATTCAGTCGGAATCAATGATGTGTAAGCCCTTTCTTCTGGATTAGTATTGACTGATTGAATACTGGCTCGATCTGACAACTTTTGTCTGCATTCTCCACAACCACAATTAGCTAGCCATGGCACATGTCCTGATGCAACTTGATTTTGTGTTGCACCAGCTGCTGCAGATGATAATTTAGGTGCAATAGATAAAGCATTCTTTGGTACAATATCAATGAGCATTACATCATCATCATCGTCATCATAATTGGTATTTAGATATGTTCTGAGTAATGCAGAATTGGGAGTTTGTTTTGATTTCGGAAAATGACTTGATTGACTCATTTTGATCATGTAGATGAGTCACAGGATGAAACACCGCGAATGGATTGAGACAAAATTATTGTAGAATGCAAAAGAAATCAAACGAAATTTCTTAAGTTGACAAAGAACTTTGTGAGACTGCCAAACGAAATGCTGCTTTGGACAAGGACATGCAGATCTGTCGACAGACTGAACAAAGCAGTGCACTTGTGAACGTGCTCAGCATGCAGTGTTGCGATGGCATAGTGGTCCAATGACCTTGAGGTGGGGCAAAACAACTGGACGGGTTGTCCAAAACTATTCAACTCAAAATGGGAACTGTTTCCGAAACATTCTTGTACAAGATGATTCTAATGGTGATATGATTAGAAACAAAATAAGTTAAATTGTTGCCTAATAAATACAATTCTTACAAAAATTTTTAAGTTATGACCCAAAAATGCTACCGACAAATCGGATAAACCATTTGATAGGACTGAAAAGAAAAATAACTGTTGAGTCAAAGAACAGTAAAACTAATATCAACTAATATTATTTATTTACACTATCAACAAATATGACAAACGCTCGTTTTCGATCAAAATAAGTGGCCCTGAAAAGGGCCGTTTGTAGAGTAAAAACCGAAAGTGAATACTTAAGCGGTCTTTTCGGTTTTCTTAGGCAGAAGGATTGCCTGAATGTTGGGCAGGACACCACCTTGGGCGATGGTCACACCGTTCAAAAGCTTGTTCAATTCTTCGTCGTTTCGGATAGCCAACTGCAAGTGACGGGGGATGATACGAGTCTTCTTGTTGTCTCGGGCAGCATTGCCGGCCAACTCGAGTACTTCAGCGGCGAGATATTCGAGGACAGCGGCCAGGTAGACTGGAGCACCGGCACCAACTCGTTCGGCGTAGTTGCCCTTGCGAAGCAATCGGTGGATTCGACCAACGGGGAACTGAAGACCAGCACGGGACGAACGGGACTTTGCCTTGGCCTTAACCTTGCCTCCTTTACCACGACCAGACATTTTGGATGAGTTGAGTTGGGAGAGAGCGCAAAAATAAAATCAAACAGAATGATTATTGCATTGCTGTGCGCATTGCTTTTATACTTGGAGAAAGCGTGCATGCGGCAGCAACCAATCAGCGTGCGTTGCGTGATAGTCCCTGTGCGCTGATTGGTTGCCCGCTCAAGCACAGTCAGGTCGAGTACAAAAGCCCGCGCAGGCAACTTAGCACAATCACTCTGTTTGAATCGTTCTCTCAGTAAACACTTCGAATCCATTCGCAATGGCCCCACCAAGCACCGGTAAAGCCGTGAAGAAAACTGGCAAGGCCCAGAAAGCTGTCCGAGCAACGGACAAGAAAAAGCGTCGTAACCGTAAGCGCAAGGAATCGTTCGCCATCTACATCTACAAGGTGTTGAAGCAGGTGCACCCCGACACTGGAGTGTCCTCGAAGGCCATGTCCATCATGAACTCGTTCGTCAACGACATCTTCGAGCGAATCGCCGCCGAGTCTTCCCGTCTGTCGCACTACAACAAGCGAACCACCATCACTTCCCGCGAGGTGCAGACCGCTGTCCGACTTCTCTTGCCCGGTGAATTGGCCAAGCACGCCGTGTCTGAAGGCACCAAGGCCGTGACCAAATACACTTCCAGCAAGTAAATTGACCATTTCGGTCCACTCAAACGGCCCTTTTCAGGGCCACACATTTTGACCAAATCGAGCACTGTTTATTCATTTTGTAAATAAACCATTTGTTCATCTATTTTGTTTATTAGTCAGAACTGGCAATATCTTGAATGTACAAATTCGCTTGTTTGTTTTATTACTTTTTACCTGATTTGATGTACAATTGTATACAAAATAAAACTTGATCTCATTATATAATCATATTTGTCTCTTAACGCCTTTAGTCTCTTTTCTCTTTAGTCGTGGCAAGAAACAAGTTACCCATTTCGATTGTCGGCTTAGAGGTCAATGCAACCTCGCACTTTGATCAGTGTCATGACAGTATCAATTTGAAGCACCAAAATGGTCTCTTAAACTGATCCTCAATATGTAAAACGATTTAACTGTGACTGATTAGTTCTAGTGGCTAACCAACATGCAATGGTCATCAATAAAATACGAATTAAACGAATGACAAAAACATTAAAGACAAAACAATGACAACAAATGCTCCTTTCGTTAGATTGGTGGCTCTGAAAAGAGCCTTTTGGAATAAGTTAGGTGAATATGATGAGGTCAAGAAAGTGTTCACTTCTTGGCGGGAGCCTTCTTAGGGGCTGCTTTCTTGGTTGCGGCCTTCTTTGGGGACTTGGCTGGTTTGGCTGCCTTGGGTTTCTTGGCAACTGGAGCCTTGGCGGGTTTCGCTGCTTTCGGCTTGACTGCCTTCTTTGCTGCTGCCTTTGGTTTCTTTGGAGTGGTGGCCTTCTTCACTTTCTTCACACCAGCTGCCTTCTTTGGTTTGGCGACCTTTGGCTTGACTGCCTTGGGCTTCTTGGCAACCTTCGGCTTAGCTTCCTTCACGGCTTTGTTCAACTTGAACGATCCAGCAGCTCCCTTACCTTTCACCTGAACCAAAGCTCCTTTAGTCACGGCAGACTTGAGGAATCGACGAATGAAAGGAGCAAGACGTTCGACATCGACTTTGTTGTTGGCAGCGATGTGCTTCTTGATGGCAATCAGCGAAGAACCACCTTTCTCGTTGAGAGCACCGATGGCGGTCTTGACCAATGAAGCAACCGGTGGATGGGTTGGAGCAGTCTTGGGCTTCGATGTTTTCGGGGCCTTGGGAGACTTTGCCTTCTTTGGCGTGCTGGGAGCAGCAGCTGGAGCAGTAGCGGTTTCAGTCATGGTGAGACGTGAGTTGGACGAGAGCACGAGTGCAAATGAATCGCAACGAGTGCTCTCTGAACTATTTATATGACACACACAAATCACAAACATGCGGGGAGGAGTCTATCTCAACTAGCCAAACAGCATTCATTTTGGAGGGAAATGAACAAAATGGCGCTCAATATTTTACTGACGAGACTAGTTGACCAGAATAAACAGAAAGATCTAAAGATTAAAGAACAGGCAGAGTCTAATTGTAATTGTAATTGTTCATTTCAAATCATAAAATGCCAACAAATATAATTACAAATGTTTTGATGTAAAATAGTTTGGCTTTGAACATCTAAACCTCAAACAGCAAATGTATTTAATCACTAGATTCTAGTGACAGAAAACCATTTCGTCATAACATTTACTTTTCTATTTATTGACTAAATCAGACTATATCAAACTAATGGCAACCGTCTTCACTCATTGGGCCTGTTTACACTTAAACTATCGCCAGCGATTGGTATCGCTAGGCCTACTTTGGACTGCAGAGTACCAACTTTTGTGGATCACTCCTATCGCTCGAACGATAGCACAAAACAATCAAATAATTTGATTTTTCGGTCGCTATCGCTGGCGACAGTACAAGTGTAAACACACCCATTGGCGTAAATGTACTCGTTTGGCATATGGCAAAAGATGAAACAATGCATATTAGCCTTGACAGCACATAATCAAAATTCAATACACAAATCAGATTTGAAATCACTAAACCAAATGTGCATCAGTCAGTTAATAGTCTAAATGAACTCAAATGCAACTGGAAGTAAACGAAATATACAAAAATCTATCTTCATAAGGTACTTTTTGTTTATTAAAACTCGAATATTTACAAATTCCAAACACAGTGCTCTTTGATCGACAAAGTTTGTGGCCCTGAAAAGGGCCGTTTTGAGTGCTGGGCACAGATGGCGAGTGACTTAACCACCGAAACCATACAAAGTACGGCCTTGGCGTTTCAAGGCATAGACGACGTCCATGGCAGTGACGGTCTTTCGCTTGGCGTGCTCGGTGTAGGTGACAGCATCGCGGATGACGTTTTCGAGGAAGACCTTGAGGACACCTCGGGTTTCTTCGTAGATCAGACCAGAGATTCGCTTCACACCACCTCGACGAGCCAGACGACGGATTGCGGGCTTGGTGATGCCTTGGATGTTGTCACGAAGAACTTTTCGATGACGCTTGGCGCCACCTTTTCCGAGTCCCTTGCCTCCTTTACCACGACCAGACATGATGAGATTGAGTTGCGAGTGAAGTGATCGAGTCAAAACACAAACGAGAAATGAGCATTGCACTGCTGCGAGAAGAGCTTTTAAAGGTGCGTGCTGAACCGCAGACGAACTCAACTATCGAGGGAGGAGCCTGGTCAAGGTTTTCTCACACACATTTGAGGCTCAAATTTTGAGCTCACATTGTCAATCGGAGATGCCTTCCTAAAATGTTTCCGCTGAGTATAATGAAATTAGGATGTTCTGGTTAATTAGAGTAATGCTTAGATTAAGCTTTAATCTAGGTAAAATTTGATTTTATCAATAATCAAGCAACATTTGGTAGAATTGTGGTGTTCAAATCAATCATATGATCAAGTTGTTTCATTTCAAACATGGACAAATGCTCATTTTTTTAAATATTATTTTGATCAATTGGTAAATTACTGGTAGTAAACCAGAGATCGGTTTATATAATCAGATAAGTAAATTACAAAATACCAATGGTATATCATGGAAAGTTATTTGTATATTTTTTTATATAGCTAGACAAATGTATCTCAATATGCGAAAAGACTCAAAATTCTTTTTTGATGAAACTATTTAGCACCAACACGAAATGCTTTAAAATAAAGCAAACGTTTACAACCAGATAAATCCACTCTTAACCGACAATAATTTTATTGAATTATTTTGTATAAGCTTATTTACAAACGTCAACATATGCTCAAATCGAAGATCGGTCTTGAAGTCCTGAGCGATTTCACGAACCAACCGTTGGAAGGGCAGTTTGCGGATCAACAGTTCGGTCGACTTCTGGTAACGACGGATCTCACGGAGAGCAACGGTACCGGGACGGTATCGATGAGGCTTCTTCACGCCACCGGTTGCTGGAGCAGACTTGCGGGCAGCCTTGGTTGCCAGTTGCTTTCGTGGGGCTTTGCCACCAGTTGACTTACGAGCGGTTTGCTTGGTTCGGGCCATTGCGAGTTGAGAGAGAGAGCAAAGTGATCGAGACGATTACTAAAATTGAAATGGAAAGCTGTCGACTAGAGCGGCTTTTATATTGGCAAAACAAACTGAGCAGAGCATGCTCGTACAGTCAACCAATCGGAGAAAGGTATACGTACCACACTAGACACAAGTCACTAGCGCGCATTTCAATTTAGACGGTCAGTTTTGATTAGTGAATTGGAACCTTTTTGGATTAATATTAAAAGACATTCAAAGTATGATTTTAAATTACATTATTGTGAATTATTTATTTTTATTGTGAAACAACGGTGTTATAACAAAACATATAAAATATATAAGCAAAAAATAAAGCTATGAATGTGTAAGGCTACAGTAAGCTTTAATTGGGATTCACGCGGACATACTCATTCGGGTCAGGTTCATTAATGTGTTCGGTTAGACTGTTCAATGCTTTCTCGTGAGACATACCAAGGTGCTGCCCTATAATGTGAATGAGCGCTAATCTGCGATTCGTAAAACATTGACCACACTCCGAATTGGAAAGAACTTTGAAGGTGCACTCGAATGGTCGAGCAATTACTTCATGATGCACTGCTTTGTGAGTGCTCAATTGTGATTCGTCACTGAACATTTGGCAACAATCGTCCAATGTGCATCGGAACTTTTTGCTTCGAAACAATTCTGTGGCACATTTTGAGGACAAATGGTCGTACACTTTCTGCACAGTGTCGGACTTTTTGTTGCAAACCAGACAGCGAAATTGTCCAGTCAGGTGAAAATTATTCCAATGAGTGATGAGACTTTTTGAGGACTTTGGGCAGTTGTCACAGTAAGGACAATCACGTTTACCGAATTGTCGCTTGAATTGAGGAGAGCCATTAAATCCATGATTAATTCTCAAGTGTTCGTACAACTGTGGGATAGAGTCCAATTTGGTGGGACAGTTCTTATCGGCACAATTCACAAACACAGTTGACCAGTATGTGTTGCATCTTGCGTCTTCCATTTCTGGATTCGAGTCATCGAGCTCATTCTTAATCTTACCCTTCTTCTCCCCTTCACATTCAACGTCATTTTGAGGTTCTTTTCGTTTCGTTCCGAACATTCGAGTGCCCAGATTATTTTCATCACCTTCATTGTCGATTTGCGAATTGGCCACATTGTCGAAAGCATTCTCACGATTTGAAACAGTAGACAATAACGAATGTTCTCCCATGTTCGGCAGAATTGGATGTAAAATACGATTCAACGATTGCTTAACCACAACAGAATCCTCCGGTTCAATTTTGATGTTCAACTCACCATCTCGCAGAGCGGGCTGAAGACTTTTGAGCAGTTGCATCTTCTCCTCTAGTGACTTGTTTGCACTCATCTTGAACTCGGAATATTCAAACTGTAATGCATTGAACTTTGCCATACTATCAATCTCCGCGTCGTGTTTAGCTTTTCTTGCTTTCAATAACAATCGTAGATATGTTTCAATTTCAGCAGTCAACTCTCGCTGACGGGCTTCGAGTTGTTCAATTCTTACGCGACTCGAATGCTCAATTTGTGCCAACTCGCGTTCCTTATCTTCAAGTGACTTGTTTGCATTCATTTTAAATTCGGAATATTCCACTTGCAATATGTCGTATTTCTTTTGTAGAATATTGATTGCATTGCTTGATTGCATCAACAATCGTCGACTATTCTCCATTTCATCAAGCATCGAGTGTTCATAAACGCGGCCAGATAAAGCTGACCGACTAGAAATAGTTCCCAGTTGAGCTTCATTTTTCACAGTGGCAACAGGTAACTTCTCAAGAATTTCTTTGGTTTGCGGAAAGAGCGATAAATTGTTTTGCTGGGTATTATCTATTTTATGAAGAAGTGATGAATCTACGTTAGAAGAAGTAGTTAGTGCAGTACTCGCATTAGGCTGAACATGATTTGGTACTCTAAGTGGAATTGTCGCCGAATGGACAGAAGCAAAGGTAATGTCGGCAAAGACTTCATCAGCTGCAGTGGCAGAGTGCAACGGTGGCGGAACACCTTGGACAAATTTGGTCGAACATTTGGCATCGGGCAACACAGAGTCGGACAAAAGTTGCTGGTTGGGCGACAGAGGCACATAAACAGTCTCGACACGCCAATGTTGGTTCTTCGTCTGGGCACGAATGCAATCGATTACGCCTGATTGAATGAAAGAGACCAGTTCGAGCTTCAAGTGAGACAGTTTGCTGTCCACAGTCGCGTCTACGGCACTCAATGATGTCTTCAAATCATCCTTGGTTGCATCCAATTGAGAGGAGACATATTCTACAAGACGGTCCATTTGGGATGATTTGATGGTGGCAAGAGAAGAAATAGAACAAATCAGCCGGCTAAACACGTCTGCCTTGCAAGTCACACTAATTAAACAAACAAAATGACAAGATGTTTCAGCTGCCTAAACAATGCCACTACCTCTACTCTCAACTACTGTGGTTTGTGAACATATGCCAATATTTTTCTTATCACTAATGACTTATCAGTGAATCAGTTATTACCAATTGCCATTTCAAATACGCGGCCATTCAGATTGTAATTAAAGTTGGCGACAATCATAAAACCGCGATGTCTGCACTAACTCAGGTGGGCCTAGGGCCAGTACGCAATCAATTGCCGTGTCTGCTAACAAGGATATTACACCTTTGTATTTCACTTTCTTATGTTTGTCGTCAAGTAGACGTCGTCGACTATCCCGTGGTCGGACTTTTAACTGATAATAAGTGACATTTGCGCCTTTCCCTGTGGTCGAACACGGACCCAAGACGGCAAAGTGTTATCGACACTAATTGAAACTTTCAATTTGAAAGTGTTTGTGACTCGACTGAGGCTCAGTGAGAGATGCACAATAAAACAGTCGGGTGCCAATTGCACTTAAGTGCTCAAGTGGCATTTAACTTGGCTTTTGGCTTTACCGACAGACTGGCGACCATAGTGTTTGACCATTATAGACTGGCCAAAGATGTCTACAGGTAAATGAGCTCAAGTTTATGAGGAGGGAAAGTTAGAAATACAACGAAAACAATGCCGACAAAATGAGAAGGAAGGGTAAAGTGAATTGATGACTTGCGACTGTACACGTAATTGACAAGGTGAGGAAGGCCAGACAGTGTCAAGCAATGATCAGATTGAGGTCTGCCAGAATGGTCGAGACTTGTCATCATATACAGTCCTTTAAAGCCGCTCATCAAGACGACACCTTTCCATTGTCGAGCCAATCCAGCTAGTGTTCAGGTCGAGTTGGCACTGAATTAATATTTCATTCTCTTGGCTTCTTTTCTCACTGCCATATTGAATCCGTTGACATTGTCCACAATGAGTGCATTACTTGTGTTTATTTACAGTTTGCTTGTGACTGGCCACTTGAGTCTTTTCGCTAATTCCACGCCAATCGATCATTCACAGCCTAGCGCAAATCGGACCACTTTGGTTCGCATAATGAAGAGCTGTCTGCCTGGTCAAACGATGAGACTCGACTGCAAATACTACATCGATTGCTACAAAGGTCGCTGGAGACGTAACTCTTGCGGCCATGACAAATACTGGAATAACAAGGCACACAAGTGTGACCATCTACAAAATGTGCCCGAATGTTACGAACAGTACCACAGTACAGTGACAAGTTTGAATGTTGAACACAAGTCTCAATTGAAGTTAAACAACACAAATACATTCACAAGAACCATCGCCGAAAATGGCACACTAGGTAGCATAGCCCAATCTCCAGTCAAACCCTTCACCAAAGCACAAGTTCGAACCTATGAAATGGCCGTTCATCCAACCAATGCTAATGTCGCAAAAGTCAAAATGATTACACACAATATAAACGAAAACAAAACTTATCATTTGGGTCTGTTTGCAAGTAGTCCAACTTTTGGCAAGACATGCATCGTTCGAGGCAAAGAAATGATTTGCAGTGAAATGGTCAACGAACCAAGCAAGTCCAACAACTCGATTGCCGCGGTTGTCGCCAAAGGTACTTTGGTCATATCGAAATGTGCCCCTGACTCGTACACTGTCAATTTGACCATTCGAATCGACAGTTCGTTGTTTGACTTTGTGCGAACCATCGCATATTATGTCAATTTGATCATATTTTCATGGAAATCGACATAACACACGCAGAACTGAACACACAATGAACACAGTGACACAATTGCCACACTTATTTTCAAAATAGAGATAAATCATTTGTTACTCTACATTGTAATGCCAAGATCGAAATCTTTCATTGTGTTCATTGAACACTGTTCAATAAGCTAATAAGTTGATGTAAATTGATTCATATAAATATAATAATAAACAAATTCCGAATGCACAATTGGCTAACCTGATTATACAAGTTTCTTATTATTTGTCACGAGTCATGAAATAATAAATTAATTATTATATATGGTAATAATAACCATTTAATTTAAATTGTGATTAAACTCTTTAAACCAAGTGTAAACAACACATAACCAAGGTAGCGCAGAATTATCTAAAATCTAGAGTTCATTAGATG
Organism: Rhizoglyphus robini; assembly: GCA_023373905.1. Classification (NCBI taxonomy): domain Eukaryota; kingdom Metazoa; phylum Arthropoda; class Arachnida; order Sarcoptiformes; family Acaridae; genus Rhizoglyphus; species Rhizoglyphus robini. Next base: position 355,860 of record JAKIJQ010000001.1, on the reverse strand, counting down.
TCGTGGTTTTGTGGTAATGGTGTTTACATACCTCCATGATGGAACAATATAAGTTAGTGCCTGTATTGGACCAATGGACACACTTGGAATCGCTGATTAAACGCTTGAAAAGATCGTCGTACTTGACTTTATGCCACAATTAGAACCAATTTGGTACTTCCCCACACGTTGTAGTACATTTTGATTATTTTAAATTTTGCTTTGTTTTGAGATCGTTATAATAATTGTACCAAAATTGTCCTGGTTTCCAGTAGCTATTATAGTTTCTGGTGTCACCAATTCAATTGGCCCAATTGCCTAATAGTGTCCATTGCCGTTGCATACCTTTGACATCATGTCTGGATATCATTTTCATTTGTAATTATATTTCTTTGTGCATACTTTAATTGACGAAAAATAGACCAAAACATAGATAATTGTAAAGGAAATTTCAATAGCAGTCCCAATTCAATAATAATTTGAGCCCGAATTGTGGTGTTCCGTGGTACCATCGAAGAAAACAGTTTGAACCGATTGCTGGTTCTCGGCAAGCTTCTTTGCTTCGGCTTCGAGCTTCTTCTGAGCTCGACGTTCTCTCTCCCTAAGTCTTTTCACTTCTTTCCTTTCTTCTCCTTTCTTCTCGTCGTGATAGTAATTGGTGAAGGTCTTGGCATAACTTGAACAGAGCTTTTGAGTTCGATCACTAAGAGTCACTGCCAGATTTTTCTTGTTGGCACTTTGGTTGCTGTTGCAATCGTTCTTTCTCTTGTTTGAAGATGTGCTTGATGAAGTTGGATTAAAAGACTCGAGTTCGCTATTATCTTCATTAGGCACTTCGTGCAGTTGTGCGATTGAAGGATAATCGGGAAAAGAAGTGCCATAACGGAGACCTGGATTATGGTCAAGCATCTTCCTGCAATGGCAATAATACGCTAACAAAAGAAAAAGTCATTATATTCAAAATAATGAACATAAATAATACTAATTTACCCATCAGTTCCCAGAGTCGAGACTTTTCAGGAAAATCTTCATAATTTTGATGAGAATTCTTCTTGTTTTGATCAAAATCTGGCCCAAAAACAGAACCAACAAACACTTTGAATCCGTCCAAATCGTTGGATGATGCCAAAGCAATCATCAGTTGAGAGTACTCAACCTTTTGTCGATATTGGCCAATGTATTTGCACTAGAAATGTATATTTAAATTGAGTATAGAAGAATTCAAATTATAACTTACATCGTCATTTTTCACTGAATCACATTCCTTCACCTCCGTGCGCCCCAAACCATTTCGCATTTGATTGATTTGTTCCTGTTGATCATTGAACATCTTCTTGAGTTCATCCACTTGATTCTTGAGCGAATTGACCTGTTCAACCAAAACAGTCGCATCTATCGAATCGTAGGAAATGGATTTTCGAGATATTTTCGCTTGCTCGTACAAGGAGGCATAGTTGTCACATTCTTCTTTAGCTAAAAACAAAAGTAAAGTTATTAATCTGTTTCGAAAAACATAAAAATCTAAGATTACAAAAAACTTACTGTCAATCTTGAGTATTCTACAGTCGAGATCTTCATCAGAATCGTTCAGCCAAACCACAGAAATTGGCCAATTGGATGAAGATTCTACCCAATCACGTGAGAAATGTTGCAATTGATAAACCAGTGTAACGTGAACTGATTCATCGATGATAGTTTCGATCACCGCGTGGTTTTTCTTAGGACCCATCTAAGAATCTAGGAATTATGCTAATATTACAGATGATGTTAATTTAAGACAACATCAGTTATAGATCTGTTGCACTCACTGAAAGTTATTTTGAGGTATAATAACAGAAATGAATAGATGAGATAGAAGATTGTGAATTTGCCGTTACAAATTTTAATTTTCACAGGCAAAATATCATGTGCAACATGAAGCTTTGTTTACTCTCAGCTCATAGCAATATTAATATAGTTAAGTTTTTATTCGCAAGATGGCGTCAGATGATTTATTTTTAGAAATATGCCATTTCAAAATTATCCGTAAGAAATTACAACAGGCGACAACAGTTTCAGGTCATATAATTAGGATTTAAGACTTTTGAACCATTTGGATGTCTGGGAAGGCTCATTGAAAATAGTCAAGATTCAGTAGAATCAGATACATTCATCCATACATTCCTTTAACCACTCGAGCCATTCACTTTTACAACTGTCACAGCTGTCACTACAACTCTGTGCCTTCAAAAAGCTCGCACTAACATGTGACTTCGCGATCATTGCTGCAGTGCACATGTTTGCAAACAGGCGTGCTTGGTTCGTCTCTGTCTCGTTCTCTAGAGATCTACCTTCTTTTTTGTTATCGTCTCGATTAGTACACACAATCTGATTGACAATGTCATTTGAGATCGTTCCAGACGCAGTGTATCTGCGTGTCTTTGCCCGTCTGCCCCTGGAGGATCTTCTTCGTAGTGCGTCTACCTCCAAACGTTGGTACGATAATCAAAAGGTATGTCTGTTTAATTTTTTTAGAAAGGTTTTTGTAAATGTGATTTCTATTTAAACGAATGGCTAACATAACAGAAACTTATGTATTTATTATTACATATAACTAATTATTTTCTTTTTTAGGTTGCCTGTCAACTTCGAACCGAGTTGACCATTCACCACTGTCCTGACCAGGCGAAAATTACTAAAAATCTCTCCGATTCCGAACTTATTATTCCGTATGCTGAGGAATTCGATGATCGTCAAACATTGGTTCTTGAAAATGCTATCCTTCAAACTGGATCTAACTCGTCAACGATTTGGTTCAAACAATTTTTGCTTTCCACTCGCAAAGCTCGCTGGTTGATTAGTAAATTTCCTTCGATAAAAAGGCTGAATCTGGTGGTGAAAGATGTTTCCATCTCATCTGTGCCTGCATATGTCGTATTGATCAAACAGTGGCGTGACAGTCTGCAGGTGTTGAAGATGTGGATTGGCGCTCTGATTAACAACACTTTCCCGGTTACGTATGCGGAGATGCTGATGGCAATTGTCCAGTGCAAATCGTTACGTCATCTCACAATGGACATTCAAGATGAGTACTTTATCACCGATAATTATACCAATTCGCCCGGCAATCTTACTCGACTCTTGTCAGTCATTGACCATGTGGAGGAGCTTTACCTTCAGATCAATGATATTAAGCCCTCGAATGAACCTGCTGTTTGGAATTATTTGACCCAATCGGAGTCAAAGTTGAAACAAATTGCTTTTTATCATGGTTGGACCATTGATTTCCTTCCCTGCAATGATAACAAACGGTTGCAAAACACTGTCAAACGATTGCAGAACATTCGTGATACGCCTGAGTTGGCAAAGCGATTTGTACAACTTCCTCGAGAGTCGTTTTTGGACAAATTTCTGTACAACAAAGAGGATCGAACCGAATTTCAAATTCCCGAAGGTCTTGAAATCACCAAAGATTTAACCGAAGTCACTGCCTATGGTTACATTTTGGCACCAGTTTTGAAATCATATTGCAAAGCTTTCTCGAATCTAACCAAATTGGCTGTGAATGTTTCGAAAATATCTTCATTGCCATCATTCCTCAATTCTATTTCGCGACTGAAGAAGTTGCTCCATCTAGAGATTCATCATCCCAAGCAAAGCTTCTTCTGTCACCCATCTATGGTCTCTGCTCGATTTCGTCAGTTGTCTCAGTTGCCATCGGTTAAGGTTCTCGAGTTTCAATTCTACAAACCAACCTCTCATGATGACCTTATTTATTCTTGTTTTGAATGGACTTTTCCACAGTTGAATGTTTTCAAGCTTGAAATTGACCAACTTAAATGCAACATTTGTAACACGGAAGGCAGTAACCTGAATCCTGAATGTGTTCGAAAAATGTTGCGTTCTATTTTGACTCGCTGTGGAACTAAGTTGAAAATTTTGCATGTCAGTGATGAGATACGAGAGGCATTGGAGGAAGAGGTAGATGAGGAACAACTGATGGAAGAAGGATTCCATGTGATTCGTCCCCGATTGGATGTTCCTTTTGAGGGCGACTTTTGAAGCTGTTGAAACTAACTATAATAGATTCTATACTCAATGTAATCTAATGTAAATTCAAGTTTAAAGTTTACAGTAAACACATTATATAATGCCTATTTCGCTAGTGTATGTACCCGTTTTATCCATTTCAATAAACGAGCTAATTTTTCAAATTTCTTCTGAGTTAAATATCGTCGATGAGCTGTTTGTCAACAAGTGATTGCAGTTGCCACTTCAGTCGGACATTAGTAGTTACCGAATCAGATTCTGTCAATTGTTATCAATGTAAATTGAATTTATTATATATTGATTTCTTTTCTAAAATGCTTGCGAAACACAGTGATTCTATGACATAAACCAAAAAAAATATCAATTGCATATGAGAAATAAAATAAAATGTTTGTCAATATTGTGCATATGAAACAAATACTAATAAACAAATGAACCCATCTAGAGTAGTTCCATCGACCAGGACGACGACTGTCGCTTGCCATTTTTGCCAGGACTTTTCATTTTCTTGGCTTTCTTGGATGGAATGATTTCCTCAGATTCATCCTCCTCCTCCTCTTCTTCAACGTCCACTTCTACTTTTTGTACTTTTGCATTTCGCTGAGCCTTAATCTTGGCAAGAGTTTGCTTCAACTGATTCAATTCGTCAGCAGTTAGATCACGTTCCGCAATCAAACCCTTAAGACCAGCCAAAATAGGTTGATATTGTTTGGCAAACTCGGACTGCTGTTCTTGTTGCTTTACGACCGATTTCTGTGGAACATCTTTTACTGGTACACCATTCTTGGTATCATGTCCAATGTGAATCGATTGATACTGAGCAGTGAAATGTTTCTCTATATCCAAATCTGGATTAAACAGAAGAATCAACTCAGCTGGACAGGGAAGGACAGAGTCTGGCTTAGCAGTATCCGAATCGTGACCAGAATCAGAGTCTTCTCCATTGGCAGCTTCGTCACTGTTTGAGTGGTCACAGGAAAAGTACTGATAGTATCCGTCCTTGTTGGTGTTTCGTTCACCAGCACGAAATGTGACACCAGTGTCTTTCTCGATTTGAGCCTTCCAGTTCATGAAATCTGAAAAGAATAAGTAAAATTAGAGTTAAAATATTAAATAAATATTAGATATAAAATGTAAATATAAATATAAATGTAAAATAAACTCACCTTCTTCCCAGGTAAAGTGAGAAGTCTCCCACTGGAGCCTATCCTTATAGATTCGGTCAAGAATCTTGACATTTATGCGCTTTCGGGGCGGTAGTTCAACCTTTTCAGCCACATCTGCTTCGCCCTCAATTGGCTCGGATCCGTTTTCAGCTGGTTCGTCTCCTTCTTCGTCCTCAGCAGATTCATCAGCTTCATTATCTGAAGCCTCCTCGTCTTCATTATCAGATGCTTCCTCGTCTGAGGTTTCTGGCTTATCTTCAGACATCGCCTCCTCGTTTTCCAGGATTTTGGATTCGTTCACCATGATTTTGTTTCTCTACAAAAATGTAAAACACAAGTTTCGGGACAAGAACTAGACAGGAGAAGGAAAGGGAGCGAATGTACACAAAAAACCACGTGTGTGAGTGTGTTTGTGAGGCAGTCTTCGAGGCGATCAGCTGATTTTGTACATGCCTTACTTGGAGAACTGGTCATAGAGTAGTGTACCTTAATAATTGGCTTACGTATTCAGAAATTGTGCACTACGGCACATTTTATTAATAAAAATAATAATTTAGTGCTTTCCTTATAGTAACATGAAAATAAATTTGGGTGCCACAACCCCCAAAAGCACTCACTACACTACGCCACTGCACAAACACACAAACTGATGTTTATATTTTGATTGGCATTTTGATTGTTTTGAAGTCTGCGATATCTTTCCTTAGCTTTATGCATTGAAGATCACTCCCTTATTACTTATGATTTGGTATGTGAGTTTTGTTTACTTTGTTATAGCGATTAACAAATATTTTTTTTATAGCGATGGGCAAATATAAAGGCAAATACGACATAAACTGGGAATTTGAATTTCCCACTTTCACAAAAGGCGATTCCGATTACCACGCTTATTGTATAGCCTGTCGGAAGGACGTTAGCATTGGATATGGTGGAAAGGGTACCCTGAGGCATCATGCCAAACAACCATGTCATCAGAGGAATGTTCGCATGAATGTCACTACCTCCATCGGAATTGAAATTGAGAGAAACAAGGAGAAACTGAGAAAGCTCGCACAAGGTAAGAGGATATGTTTGAATAAATGGCATTTATTAATATTTTATCAATTTACCTAGAAAGCGGCATCAATATAGATGTAGGTGTCAATCTAACCAAGCCAAACAAAAATGTTCGCATCATCGTGGTGAATGATCCCAACAAAGCTCATTTCCATTGTCCACTTTGTCATGCGGATCATGCAAGCAGAGATACACTCAACGAGCATTTGTATTCGTTTCATAAGCAAAAGGATGTGATTGTTAGGCGAAATTTTTCCACTTTACAAGGTGAGCAATTTGGCTTAATCAGTGTTAGCTACTAAATTTTTATTTATCTATTCAAGATTTTTACGAATGGAAAAAGGCAACCGAGGAGCAAACCAATTCGCACTTCATTGCCACTGCCAAGCCCATTAACAAAGTTTTCTACATTCAGTATTTTTCATGTGACAAAAATAATCAAGTTAACCAGCCTAAAGAGAGTTCTGTTCTTTCTTTCTGTCCTTCTGAGATTAAACTAACCGTCGACACGGAAAAGAATCTAATCTGTGTCAACTATCGACCGAATCATCTTGGTCACGAACTTTTGGATGGAACAGCGCCAATGGAAACTGTGAACAATCAAAAAGAAGTGATCGATGTTGATGATAATGATGAGGATGATGTTGGTGCTGACCAGGACTTGCCTCTAGACGTCGAAAGTGACCAAGACGACAACGAATATATGACTGAAGCAAATATAACTTTGGAAAAATCGCACGTTTCACAAATTTCCATTCCCCAAGCCACCATTCCTCAGCCCAAATTTGACCCAGCCAAATCCAAAGCTGAACTAATAAATTATTTCAGTCAACTGTTGGACGAATACTCAGATCAGGGCTCTCACGAAATGCTCAAAGATATTTTGGATAAATTTGAATCTGACAAAATTGCAAAAAGTGAAGATGACATTTCTTAGGACAATTGTCAATTTGTATATTATTGTTACTTTGTATAACAAATGAATGAATGAATGAATTATCTATCTCTTCTGTACAATGCCTGTAGAGTGCCTTGATATATTATATTTCTGTACAATTTTGTTTCATGTATATGTTTCTAAATGCATTAGATGCACCAAATTCAAATATCGTTTCGCAATCATCATCGACTGTTCATTCATTCAAATTCAAGGACTCAACCACGACTTCGGTAATATGATCTGTACCAAATTCGAGCATAACCTTTCGAACATTTTCCTTCATTTCCGTGAGATCACTTTTCAACATTTCGGTTAGTATGTGGAATTTTTGATGTGCCAACTCCAGATCGTTGTATTTGTGTTCCAAATATCGCAGTAATAGATGAGAGTAGACGTAGTACTGATATCTGAACAAGAACAACGAAAGTTGTCAACACTAAATCGGAAGAAATACAATCCTCACCTGATACTTTCTGGACAGTTGTAGTTTTCCAATGGTTTCACAAGTTGTAGTGCGGTGAGCTAGATTGGTAGTTTAGATTAAACAATTGCGATAAAAGTCTATATTACCAAATTGCGAATCTCATAATCGTTTTCCATCTCCAGATTGAACTGATACATGAACATTATATTACGGTGAAGTAAATTCAAATTGTTAGTCGGATAATCGACCTTGTCACAAGCCTGCACCATTAGAGCTTGGTTTCCATTTTCATCCTATGAGTGAACAATTTGGTTAATTAATGCACACAGTGATGCAAGTAACGCACCCCAAGCAACCGAAACATGTTTTGTTTGTGATTGTACTGGAATGCAGCTCGAATAGCGGCGAAATCAAAGATGAAAGGCTTGAGCAGTGCAAGTTGGTCTTCTTGATTCAACGCTTTGAATACTTCAATACTTTTGCACAGTCTAACGACTCTCCTCGAGTACACAGAAACTGTGTCTGTGAAATAAACACTACTTTTCACTTCTTCTCGAAGTAATGGCAATGTGCTCTCCTCTTCGAATACATTTGCAATTGTTCGATGAATTGCTCCAATTTGCGTTTGCTCATATGAGTTCAGTTTAAGTGAATGCTTCGTTGCTATTGTCAGTGGCAGTGTTAGGCATGGAATCGGCGGAATTGATTCAAAATTTTCGTTGTCATGTTTGGACGATATTGAGGTGATTTGATTTTGAATTCTAGACTCGAGCATTCGTTCAATTGCAATTTTGCTGTTAATTGCCACAATAGACTTGGCCGCTTCAAGTGTAGCTACTTTCTTTAGTAAATCTTTGGAATTGATTAGACTTGGAGGTTTTGCCGTGGGATTTGGTCTTCTCGTTCTTCGGACAGAGTCACTGTACTTCATTCCAATGGCGAAACACTTGTCCAGTCGACATTTGGGACAACTTTTACGTGAGACAAAGTCAATCTCACATTTGTCCTCTTTGGGACATTTCAGTTTGTCGAGTTTAGGCGCATTTCGGTGAAAGAACACACGACACGAGGCACAGGATTGTTCACCGTCGTAGTTGAAACCTACAGAGAATGCAAATTAATTAAATAAAAATAGAATATTTTAAACCAACTCACAGAGCCCTTTGTCTCCACAGATTCGACATACTTTTGAGTCCATTCTCATGAATGGTCTATTTGTCACAATGAAATTATGTTTTAATAGCAAGCGAAATGCTTATTTGATTATGATCAACGGCAAGATCAAATGTGCTTTACTTTACATCACATTATATAATAATATAAAACAATAAACATTTACTCAATCATCGAAAGCTCAAAGTTGTGTCATAAAAATGTCGTGTTGGGTACACTAAAAAGTGTGTTGTTTGTGTGTCTAGACTCGACCTGACTTGTGTGACTAACAAAATGACAAATGCGCATGCCATCGCGGTTTCTAGAGGAAACACGATAACAAAATGCAGTTCAATTGTCGGCTTCAAACGCTAAGAGATAGCCTTCAAAGTTAGTCTCACAATGATGCGAATCGCAGATTTACGTGAGGAAAGCAAATCACTGGTTCAGTGGTGGTTTTGAACTTGATTTGCACTTTCGAAGTCTGTTTTGATGCTACTCGAGGTGTAGAAGATAAGCTTCTGCCAGTTGTCACTGAAAGTTATTATTCAGTTACACTCGAAAACCGGCTTTTAATTTGACGGCAGTGGTTAGAATGTACACTATTTGCCCGAATAAGCTCAAAATAGTTCCTTTTCCAAAGTATGCGCCAATGTCAATCTAAAGCGATTTGTTAAGTGAATATTTGTTAAATGTTTGCTTACTTTTCATATCAGTGGAGAAGATTTGGTCAATGACAATTTGCCGCTCCAATTGAAAAGTAAGAGTAAATTAGAAAACAATTGCACCAATAGGAAGGATTCATAGGAAGTTTTCGTTCAGGGCGTATCAATTCGTAACAACAAAAACCAAGGTATACGGAAAGTTATTGTTTTATCAATATTTCCCCTTAGCACATTCATTGATTGCCTTAAAAAAATTAGGAATATTCTGATTGGTGACAAGTTGGGACTTTATATTGAAGAGAAGAGTTAGGCAAAATGAATTCGAATCGTCGTGGATAAAGCTGAAAACATTTCGATATAGTTTCGGTAGTGGTACAGATTGGTAAGAAACTGTAAGAAAATATTCATAAACTAGGTAATTTAATGATTAGGTTTTATAGCCAATTAGGAAATGACAATACAAACCGGACAAATTATAAGCATCGTTTTTATTACCAAAAGGTAAAAACAAGTAAAAAATATCAACGTATCAACATATTTCAAATATAAAGCTAAAGAATCGGACAGTCGCATACATTCGCTAATTCACTTCGTCATTATTTTGATTGTTCCTGTATGGTGGGACAGAATGCTCCATACCATGCTCAATTAAGGAAACATTCTGAGTGATAATCCTTCGAAATCTCCTCGAAGCTACACTTCGATTTGGGGGAGTTATTCGGCCAAAATCAGAATAATCAGAGTTTGGTGATATGTTGATGCTTTCACAGGATGATAGTGAGCGAGTTGGGCTTGAGTTTGGAGCAGTTGATTGATCACCTCGAGGTGTGTAATTGGGGCTTGAAATATTGCTCGGTCCTGCTTGGGACAAATTCAACATTCCGCTGGATCTCACTCGTTTGGGTTTATTTAAGATTCTTGTGCCAGAATCTGTTCGTTTGGGCGAACTGGCTGGGATAAATAACGATTCGGAATGCTGTGGGTTGGAATTGAAGTTTGAGGCATTAAAGATCGATGCTTGTCCAGCAGTATCGACGTTTGAAGAATTGAATCCTACTGGGGGCAAATTGGAGATTGTAGATCTCAGATCTAATGGTTCAGCATTGGAATTTGTGGTGTTGAACGATGCTTGACGAGAAATAGAACTAGAAATATTTGAAGTAGGATGTATCGGAGCACTAGATGACACATTACTAGAGCTGGGTGGTTGTACAGAAGAATTTGAAGTATTGGACGAACTTGATGGCTGTGACTGGCGGTTTGCGTTGTCGTTATTTGCCATTTGTGACTCCATGTGCCTAAGGAAACCACCGAGGCCACTTGAAGAGTCATTACTGTTTGAACTAACAAAATCCGAACTCAATCTACGATGTGCAATCAATCTCGGAACAACTACACGTCCACCTCGACGTACACGTCTACGTGGGCCTTCAAAGAAAGTCTCAGATGTTGGGGAAGTAGTAGTGGTAGTAGTATCATAGTCAACAACATTTCTTGTTACAGGGAGATGGACAGGGACTCTGTCTGTCCTTGGTGAAGATGTTGAAGAAACGGCATTTGCATTTCTAGGTGATACATGATATGAAGTTGCACCTTGTCTTCGAGTAGGTAAGTTAGTAGAAACATTTCCTGTGGTTGGAACAGCAAAGGGATTGAATGAAGTAGTGCTACTTATGCTATTTCCTGATGTTGAAGAATTAGCACTTGGGATTCCGAATAAAGGTTCCGATCTCATAATTGGGGCATTCGAATAATTAGAAGGGTTTCCTGTTGTTGGGTCAGCAAAAGGCATTTGAGGTGTTGAGGTAGTTATGAATGGAAAGTGGGACAATGGAACGTTTCTATTTGCGTTTCCAAATAAAGGTTGAACTGTTTGTACAGGTGAGCTGTTAGAAACATTATTTGCTAAGTTTGGAAGAAGAAAAGTCCGGCTGTATTCGTCCTGGACTGATCTGGAAACTGAAGTGTTGTTACTTGTGTTTCCAAATAAAGGTTCAGATCTAACAGTTTGAGCAATTAAGTTTGATGCAGTGGGAAAAGAATAAGGTCTTGATGGTGAAGTTGTGGTACTCGAGGTCATGAAGAAAGGTTGTGGCATAGTTCGGGGCATAGAGTTGGTGGCATTCGAGTTTGGGTTTGCAGTGGTCGAATTAAAGTGTCCATACGACGGTGGACCAGTCTGGTCGGCAGTACCATATAAACGATTGACTAAGGAAGTTATATAGGGGGAAGCACTTAAGTCGTCGTACAAATGCGTCGATGCTGGAGAAAGCGAAATTAAATCTCCAGGATATTGCATCGATGGTGCAATGGGAAAATCATTATTGGAATTATAGTTTGTCGAAGATGACAATGACGTCGGATTATTATGGGCCATGGTATTCGAAGTAGAGCCCATGCTTGTGACACTAGAATTCAATAACTCGAAAATAGATCCAGGTGTTATGGTGATATTACTCGATATTGGATTACTAGATCGAGAAGAAGTCATGGGTAAAGTATCATATCGGAAGGAATACATAGAGCTACGGGGTGCATTCGGGGCAGCACTAGATACACTAGTAGGTCTTCGAGTAAATATGTTGGAAAACGGGTTTATTACAGGTGCATTTGGTCTCGATACTGGGGTTGTGGTTGTGCTGACTCGGGTAGTAGCGGCTGCAGTGTTAGACCGAGCCGTAGTGACATTGGCTCTGCTCACTGTGCCCCTAGTGGCAGTGCTGGTCCTTGCAAGGATACCATAAAACTGTTCAAAACATCGATACTGCTCATCGAAGTAGTGTGTCTTCTCCTCACTGTTCTTGATCGCCTCTTTCGAGACAAGAATGCGGGGCGAGTCTATTCTACAAGTGGGACAGGAAATGTTGTTAGCATGCCAACGAATTAGACAATTTCCACAGAAATGATGAAAACAATTTTCTTGTATTCCAAAGTGTATCTTTTTAGCTGCAATCGATTCAAAACAAATGGCACATTCTGTCTCTTCTGTATTTGTGTTCTGTGTTTGGATTGATTTTCCTTTGAGTGAACACTTCTTATCAAAATCCATTATCACAAAGGCCATCTTCTGATGAAGTTGCTCTTGTTCGATAAGATCGGAAATTTGTGGATGAAATCCATCGGAGCATCGACTCAATCCACTCAATGGCAGTTCATTTTCCACAACATCCGTGTTGGCACACTGGTCAACGAGATATTTCACACAAATGTATGAAGGCAATTCTTGGAGTGTGATTTTACTGTCATCGGTCGACAGTATGTCCAGTTGATGGCCAAAGGGACATGGATACTCGGGAGATGATGTCGATTGTGACTGACTCAGGGAAGTCATTTGGTAATAAGAACATAGTGAGGTGGGATCTTCCTCAAAGGGGCATTGGAAATTCTGCAAGACCAGTGCATTTGGATGCATAGGCGATACTGATGAAGACATTTTCGGTATGGCAGTGATTATGTTGCTGTGAAGTCCTTCATATAACGAGCAATTAGTCAAATAAACCTTTTCATAACTATTTCAATTTACCTTATAAGTTAATAAACACACACGATTTACTACATCTCATCTACCACGGTAACAACAGAAGGTATTTATGCCATTGTGGACCACATTGAATAGAATGAATGAAGATTAACAGGAATACGAAAATTAAACAAAGAATGAATTTTGAAGGGAACTAGAACGTTCCTCAGTCGTTGCACACTGTGCCTGGCTGTGTCGATCGTCTGCCGAGAGGCAGCAATCAACCAAATGACAACAAAAGCACAAATTTGTGGATGACCCCCTCAAGTGAAGCGAACAGCGGCGAACACTGTTTGTTATTGTCTGCGCTGCCTGGCTGAATAACATTTGCGCGCCTGTTTGTGTCTAGTAACTTTAGTTGATTTATTCTACCGAGACATTCAAACAAATAGACTCAAATCTCAAATCACCATGTCATTCAACTCAATTCCTGACGACTGCATTCGGTTGGTCCTGGATCGTATCACTCTTCAAACCTTAATTCCACTTCGAATCATTTGTCGCCGCTGGAAGGCAATCATCGAGTCAATGTATCGCGGGAAATGTTCTTTAGTTTTATATGATCAAGCAGATTTATATCGCTGCACTGATTACTGCAAATTGACAAGATTAACTTTATCAGTTACCCAAATTTTGAACAAACGTAAATGTCCATTTGAGTGCTTTTTCTTGGCAGAATTATTTTGCAATCTGACCTGCCTGGAGGTGAACATTCGTGCTATCAATAGTTTGAAGGATATAATTCCATTGCTATTCACACGAGGTAATTGGTGTGACACTTTGAATAAATTGACCATTTCCTCTGACTTTATTCTGCCTCCAATAATTTGGCATCATGTAAATCAGATGAAGAAACTTGAAAAATTAATACTTAAATTCGCTGGGCCAAATGACACGGTTCCCGAGGGCATGACCGTTTTGGGCCAATTGAAGCATTTTTATATTTATGGAAATATAACCAATTTGTTGACGATTTTGGCACAACTTAGACCTGAAATGCGCAAGCTTAAAATTGGCACTATCCGTACACTCTCAGAAATTTTAGACGTGAACCAATTTGAAGCTTTGGCGCGCACTTCGGAAATGACACACAACATCATCAAGTTTGACTATAATTTTATTTTCAAATCTATTGAGGAACAAGTCAATTGGTTCCGAATTGTTTGCACATATTTCACTGGGTTGACTATTTTTGATTCATTCAAGTGGTTTGTTGATGATGTAAGTTGATTGATTCAAACATTAACAACTAATTCATTTATGATTTCTAGATTTCCGCTGGCAAGCTATTCGCTGAACTATCTCGTTTGCCAAATTTAACCAAAGTTATTGGACTATCCTTTGATGATAAACACATTGACATGCACCCTTCTCTGTGGTGTCCTTTGAAATCGGTAAAATATGTCACACTTTCTACAGCACAAACTTTTAACAATACAGAATCATTGATTCGAAATCTTCCTAAGTTGTTTCCTGCAATGGAAGAGTTACACGTTTGGGAATATCTATATCTCAACTCAAATCACTCACAATCTCAATGTTCGCAAATTGAAGAACTAGTTGAAGCTATTGGGAGGAACTTGAAAATTTGTTCTTATGAGTGTTATGTGGATTACTATGAGGATTGACTAATCATTTGATTTATTAAATCAATCTATTAAATTTTTTCTTAAATTAATTTTATTGTTAAACAAACAAAATTACAATCCTTAATTAAATTTTATCCCATTTCACATTTTGATTGGGCCAATTTTCAAATTCTTCTTTCAATTCGTCCAATATCCATTTGATAGTATATACTTTTCGCAGTTTTGCACATTTTTTCAATGGTTGCACAAGGTGTCGATAAATGTGCTTATGTTGACATTTATGTTCATTTTCTTCAAATATTAAACAAATAAATCTCACAACCTGTACCTCGGGAAAAGAATGGCCAAGATGAAGACAGTCTAAATCCTGATGACAGTGCAAAAACGGAAAACTCAAGAAAAGAACTTTCACTGAGCGCACTGGAGACCAAATGAGCTTGTCAGATTGTTCCACTGGATGCTGACTTTGGTTGCTATGCAACTCGATAAAAGTCAACTGTTGGAGCGATTGAAGACATTGCATCAGTTGAGGAAAAAGATTAATGTTAAATAACCACACTTGCAGAATGGTCAAATTTGGAAATGTGCGAGTAAGTGGGCAGAGTTGAGTTGGGTTGATTATATCACGACGATGATCAGCTTCTGAGACAAGCTCATCCACCATTATTATATTAGGAAGTTGAACAATTTGGTGGTTCGCATTTTGCTCGTACCGAGTCTGCATCAGCTTATTAGCATAACGCATTACTGCATAATGACGCAATTGGTTCGGATCGACAAGTTCCACTTGATTCAAAATGTTGGTAATTTCTGATATTTGATCATTGTTAAAGTGAAGAAAAAATTGCTCCAATTGGTCTATGATAGGAAGGCGAAGCTCCTTGTGAAGACATTTTGCATTGGGAAATTCAATTATCAAACGTTTCAAAATGCTGGGAACAGATTAAAGGTGTCTTTTTCGGAATAATCTTCAATAAAGAGTTTGACTGATTCAAGTGAAGATGACCAGTGATGCAGTAGATAAATGAGCGAATTTAAAGCAATTTGACTTTTTCTTTTATACCAATCGTTTGGAATTAACTTTTGAGCAAAGTAAAATGTTTTGATTTGTGGAAATTTATCAGTTAACCACTGAGCGTCAACAAGTGTAAAATTATTCTTGGTAAATCTTATTGTCGAGGAATTAGGACCACTTTGGAATTGTAGACTTTGGTAATTATTAAAATCAAAATTGATTTCATTGCAATAAGGGAATGTAAATCCACGAACGAGAGAATGGCTCATGGTGAAATAAGACTTTTCATCACTATAGTTATCTATGGATAATTCGTGGTAGATAGAGAGAACGGTTCGATTGTGGCAGGAGACTTGTTGCCATTGGTGCCAATGACGTGAAGTGGATGCACTACGAAGGAGGTCTTCAAGTGGAACACGACCGAGAATTAAGAGAAAAATTTCGGATGGAATGGATGTGATTGTGGTTGGCGACCACATGTTGATTTCGATGGAGCTTCTAAAGGGTGACTAAAATAATTAATAGAATAATTAGACGAAAGAAAAGAATATAAATATAAAACTCACTTTAAATACAACCAAAAAGTAGCAATTGTTGATTAATCGTTATGATATTAATTAATTATTTAGGCTAATTAATTTAGCTGCTAAATATAATAACAAATATTTCAGCAGTCACATCATCAAACATAACAAAGACGACAAACCGTTTCCGCACGACTACATTGACTGACAAGTTGTGAGTGAGATGTACTGAAACAACGTTACATTCCGCAGGCCTGCACTCACCGAGCGCTTTACGTTCTTTTGCGCGCCTCTGCCATTGTGCCTTTGTTTTCGCATTTTTACTTCCGAAACATTTACTCAAACCTCCAATCACCATGTCCTTCAACTCCATTCCCGACGACTGCATTCGGCTGGTCCTGGATCGTTTGAGTTCACAACTCTTAATTCCACTTCGAATCATTTGTCGTCGTTGGAAGGCAATTGTCGAGTCAATGTGTCGCGGGAAACGATCTCTAATTTTGCGTGATAAAGCCGAATTTGCTGAAGACCAAAGTTTATCTACTGTGCCAGACAGTGATGCCGCTCCTCGCTTGGTTTTGTGTGCCACTGAAATATTGAACAAACGTAAATGTCCATTTGAGTGTTACTTTCTGGCAGAACTATTTTGCAATTTAACCTATCTGGATGTGCACTTTTGTGTCGACAACAGTATGAAGGATATAATTCCACTATTGCTCTCCAATGTTAATGTGTGTAGCACTTTGACCCGATTGTCTATCCGCACTAACATGGTCCTGTATCCGTTCATTTGGCAGCAAATCAATCAGTTGACAAAACTTGAAATATTGAATGTTATTTTTAAAGTGGACGATACCATCCCTGAAGGAATGACAATTTTATGTCAATTGAAGCACTTCTCCATCTGGGGACATGTAACCAATCTTCTGTCAGTCCTATACCAACTTGGCTCTGAAATTCGTTCAATCACTCTTTCTCCCGAACAAACATTGTCGGATTTAATCAATTTTGATCAATTTGAAATATTTGCACGCACTTCTCAAATGGCTCACTATGTCACTCGTATCGATTTTAGCTTATACGGCGTTCCTGTAGAAGATCTGTTAAAATTTTTGTCAATTATTTGTACCCATTTCCGTGCCTTGACCGCTTTGAATATATTGGCGTTTGTTTATAAAGTAAGTGATTCACTGCAACTGTAATACCAACTAATTCATTACTTTTTGTTTAGATTTCAATTGACAAAATATTCACCGAGCTATCTCGTCTGCCAAATCTTGCCGAACTTGATGGACTAGTTCTTACAGATGAGTTCATTGACCAGCACCCATGTTTGTTGTGTCCTTTGAAATCGGTCCAATTGCTCTCAATTTTCACCTCTGAAACTTTTGAAAATACCACATCATTTATTCGTTATCTGCCAAAAGTGTTTCCCGCATTGAAAGAATTACATGTTTGGGAAAATTTCGAATCAACTCTTTCTCGGTCAGAATGTTTGCAAATTGAAAAACAAGTTGAAGCGATTGGGACAGAGCTGGAATTCGAGTCGGATTGTTGCAATTACAATTGTGGCGGACACAAAGAGTAATGATTTAATTGTATGGCTCAATTTCAATATATTATAATTCTGACTGATAATTTTACTCATTTTTCATACTATAGCTTACATTTGCGGCAGTCGAGTATGGTTGGCACACAGTCGCGACAGAATTTCCAGTGATCACATTCCACAAATTGAAGTGCTCTCATTTGAGTTGGCTTATCGCACAGTTGACAAATTATGACACGATTAACAAGTGGACTATTTTCTAAGTAAGAAACATTAGTTTAATAATACGTATCTCGAATCACAAAATTACCATTTGATGGCACAGAAGAAGTTTTGAGATTGAATTGTATCATCATTTTGGTAATGACATTCTACTCGTTTCCGTTTGGTAATTGATGATTCTGCTAATGAATAGATTCATGAATATATTTTTATACATTTTTGCTTACCATTTTGATCAATCGATGAAGTTGAAGCAGTCTGGCTCAAAGTTAGATTGCCCGAAATACGACTGCTGGAGTTGACCAGAAATTGAGAATTGTTTACATTAACATTGTTCAATTCATAAATCACTGAAGCTTTTGTTTCATTGGCGGATTTCATATTTTGAATGTATATACAAAAGTCTAGATAATCGATTCGTTTTGGTGGATACTTGAATTGGGACTGGCCGAAGTTAAAGTAACACTGTTGGTGATGGGCTAGGCCTACTGAGGCGTGGTATGACAATCGTTTAGAGAAATATATCTCTGCTTGGTAACTGATTGGTTGTCCATTGAGGTAGAAGGCAAAATTATCCCTCCCCGAGGTGTCAATCAAGCAACCAATCACATCGCCCACTTTCCATCGCGAATCCATATTTTTGATATCATAATCACAACCTTCATGTCGCACCACTCGATTGTATCCATCGAATCCAATCGAATATTGATCACCACCAACCGAATCATCATTGTTCAGATTAGTTCGCTCAGTTGCCCAGCCAATTCGCATTGGTCCATTCGAAAGTAACACAACTTCGTAGTAGTAAATGTCTTCATTGATTGCGCACACAGAACGCACACTTTGCCAATGCCAATCACTGCGGGCTGAAAGGAAATCTAAAGATAATTTAAGTTGTTCGGTTCGGTCATCACTGTTTAGTGTTGCGGTTACTTTTTCGCTTTCACCATCATCCTGCGACAAATCGATAATGTTGCTGAGAAAATTTGTGGCACAAATGTTGAGTTGAAATATAAAGAAATTATGGCTTTTGGCCAGCAATTCGAATGGGCTTTTGTTGACCAAATAGTTACTCCACATTTGCAATTGTTCAATCATTTTAGCATTACTCCTCATCTCCACGAGTTCATTTTCACTGATGTTAATATCCTCGAGAGCAATCAAAGCAAACAACTGCACTGAAGCATCTAATGTGTTTGTGAATGTTCGAATTAAATAATCAAACACTTGCCGACGAATATATTTCATCACATGATAGCCATAATGCTCACAGCACTTGATCAAATTCAACAGAACAATACAGACATTTCTATGTTTCACATTTTGCACACTAATTTGAGCAGAAATGGCCAATTGAAGATATGGATAAATTAGTTCGCAAAGTTTCTCTTCGTGCATGGTTTCAATTTCGCGTTTGATCATCTCTCCAATGCAGTAGGCAGCCAAGTCAAGTTTGTCATTGCCCAATCTCAGTCCCATAAATTCGAGAATTGATTGAATCAGCCGTTGACATTTGTATTTGTCGTCTTCAGTGTCATTGTCCACCTTTAACTCACTAATTTTCTCTCCATTTCGAATTTCACCTTCAATTTTTCTGATCATCTCATTAAACTGTTGCTGTCTTTGGTCAGAGAAGAATGGCTGAACACAACCTTCGATTGGTTCACGTTTGAACCAGTAGAAATAATTATTTTCACGATTAATTGATGATTTGTAATTATCGTAATACCTCACCAGGTTGGGCTCAAGTAATTGATATTTGCAAAGTGCGGCTTCAGTGAAATTGTGAAAATTGTTGAATGTGATGCCTTCCGGAGAGAATCTAAAAGGCGCCTGGCCAAAGTTAAAGTAACAGTGCTGGTTGGCTGAAAGACTAATGGCCGCAAAGTAGGCATTCGAAGAGAAGTGAACTGTGAATTGTGGCTCAATCAATCTTCCGTTGAGGTAAAAGGCAAACCGGCGATGATCGACATTGATCAAGCAGCCCACGACATCTCCGACATTCCAACTTGATTCAATTGGAATTTTGTGTTCAGTTTCATGCCAAATGAAACGACGAAGTCCATCCAAGCCGATCGAATGTTTACTGTCGCCAACTCCATCACATTGAGTCAAACTCGATTCCACTGTAGTCCAACCGATCTGCATCAGTCCAATTGTCATTAGAGTAGCTTCATAGTAAAACACACCTGAAGTGATGGCCAAATTTGAGCGAACAGTGATAAATTGTCGGTTGTTTCGGACAGACATTCTGTCTGATGATATTTTCCCTAATGCGTTCTTGTGTTGTCTATCTGTGATATTTGTCGAGGTGAGTACATTGTCCAGACACCACTGAGCACAGAATCCCACTTGATGTAGATTGTAATCAGAATTGTCATCTAAATCGCCAGAATAATGAGTGGCCAATTGGGATAGTTTGGTTTTCAAGTTATCGACAGTAATGTCATTAATGTCCCTTTCTTTCCAAAAGTAAACCTTTTCCAAAGCCGATATAGACTCAATCAGTAATTCTGTTTGTTCGCACTGAAGTATTTGGTTTGTGAGGTAAGCAAATACTTGATTGGAGAAATATTGGTCTATAATTTCAATATCCCAAGTCTGTTTAGACAGTACACTATTCCAGTTCTGGTGAGTAGTCCATTCTGATGACTTCAAATCGCAAATGTCAATCGATAACTTGTGAACAGTTTGTGTCATCATTGGTTGGATTATTTCAAGTGGAAGTTTGATCAGAGTGTCCACTGCCAAATTCACTGTTTGTCCGTTTGAGCATCTCGAAAGTAGTTGCGCCAAATAGGCAAACAATCTTTCGATGAGTGATGAGTTCAAATCAGGCATGACTTCCAACACCCAAAACATGAGCACATACAAATCCGAATGACATTCCCATGTGCTTTGTGATTGATCCATTTGATTTTTCAGAAAATCGATCAAATTGCGTAGAGCCAATTGAACTTGAGTAGATTCGTACAAATGCAATGGCAGTCCAAAGAATGCAATCATACAATCACACATGAATTGGCGAGACCAATTGCGGCCTTCACCCAAACGAACAAACATGTCTTCTCGAAGCAAAATGCAGAGAGATTCAATTTGAAACCAATCACAATCATTTGAGACCAGTCTGTGCTCCTTCACAAATGAGAACTCAACTTTGCCATCAATCCAATAGTTGAGAAGCTGTTCCAATTCGATTCGTTTGATTTCTTGGTCCATCTTGGTGTGTTTCCAAAAACGTGTGCTTGCGATAATAATAAAACACAATGGCAAAATTGCAGTTGAATCAAAGTGATGTAACAACAATGCATCTCATGTGGCAGTGCAATTATATCACAACTACAATTGTAATGTTAACATGTAAGACGTATTTTAAGGTTGTCTAGTAACAATCTCTTATTTGATGCATCACTCGATTCCTAACATGCAATGCAATTGTACGCGCATATTCAATTAGATTTTGTTATTAAATCCAAATTCAAATACCAAAGTCACAATCTGGCTGGGTACATTGTACCCGGACAACCGAACTTGTCTTTGGCGTGGTTCAATTGAATTAATTTATAATGCTTGACAAGCATTCTTGATCGGTGTGAGTAACAGTGAGCACATCGAAATGCTCTATGAATCTTGAGGTGTTCTTGAGACGGCAAAATTGATCTCTATGAATGATTAATTATTGAATAGAGAGGTTAAAACTATGTATTACTTAACAATAATTGGTAGGCACAGTGACTTATGTGTTTGTTCCTAAAGAGTACGTAATTACGACAACATCGCAAACATTGCAATTCAATTATTTAGATTGAATAGAACGTTCCCCAATAGATAGATTAAAATTTTAATTCAATTCATTTCAGTTCTCAAATGTTATTGAATTGCAGTCCTCATTGGACAATGAGAATGATCGTTTGCAACTATTTAAAAGTGCCATTTTCCCATTCATGGTCATTGAGTATTGATTGAAGATTTAAGCTTTCCTGCGTTGACCGCTCTGTCTGCTCTGTCCGTTCGATTGCTTCCTGGTGAAAGCTCAAGTTCGATCGCTGCCCTATTGCCGTTACTTTCGTATGCTAAGCAAGAGCAAGTTTCAAGCGATGTCCAAGCAAGTGGAAAGACCCCGTCGCGGCATGACAGCCTTTCTGTACTACTTGCAAGCCAGCTGGAAAGAGCAGCACAAGAATCATCCTAACGAGAAAGTGGACTTTCGACAGTTCAACAAGGATTGTGCTTTCCAGTGGGGACAGATGTCTGTTCGGGACAAGCGTCGCTACCAAGCACTCCAAGAGAAGGACAAGAAGCGATTCGATGCCGAGATGGCCAAGTACAAGGTCAAGGAGGAAGAACGCAAGAAGGCCATTCCCAAACGACCACTCTCTGCTTACCTCTGGTTCTGCAGTGAGGAGAGACCCAAGGTGCGAGAGGCCATGCCTGATGCCACCATGGTGGAGGTCACCAAAGAACTTGCTCGTCGCTGGCAACAATGCCCTGAGAAGCAGAAGATCAAGTTCGATGCGAAGGCTGCCAAGGACAAAACTCGCTACAAGAAGGAGATGGAGAAAGCTACTGCCAAGGCAGAAAACGAAGCTGCCGACAATGATGATCGTGACGAGCATTCTCTTTCTGGTTCGTCCTCTCAGTCTGTGAGTCAAGCCTCCGAGTCCTCTGGAGACGAAAGCTTGGATGCCGACAACTGAACACAATGTGTTCTTTGCACGCTTTTATTTTGAACAAAGCTTTCATTAAATTTTAAACTTACTTCGAGTTGTTCATTTTCAATTATTATTATTATTATTATCAACATATTCGGTCGATTGCCGTTAGAAGAAATTGTCAATTTCACACTTAATTTAAACACTAATACTTTAAAATAAACGGCCAGCATGATTCTATGAATCGTGCATTAAATAAAAAAATAAAAACAAATTGTCAATTTCCAATAACACTCATCTTTGATCCTATTCATATTTATTATTAATGGTTTACGTTGCTTGATGATCATTGGCAATTGGGACCATCCACCCAAACCAACCATTGATTATAATAATAAAAGGCATCAATTTGATTAATATTTTCAAGTTTGGCGTTTTGGCAGTTACTGCAGAACATATGGCGAGCACATTGTACACTGGCAATATTGCAAAACGTATGTACCTAATCACACATATATGGCTACACTCTAAGAAAAGTTATACGCGTCACGGCGTAAGGGTCCTTAATCTGTATCTAAGTATATAGCCAAGCTTGTCTTGTCTCTCATGTTGGCACAACCAAACTAGCAATGATCGAGTTGAGACGCTTCAAATGGCGCTATCCTTGTTTGAATGATAAAATATGCAAAAGAGTTGACGGAAAGCTTTATTTTATTTAAAGAATTTTAAAGTATAATTATAAGTATAATCATGATGTCTAACCAATAGCACTAGAGATAATGTAAACAACAAACAGTGTATCTTAAAAATGTAAATTCAATTAGTAAACTATATTAGTAAATTTTTCTCTCGTAAGTGTATATAAATGTCATTATAATATGAAATAAATAAATAAAATTATATCTAGGCAAAAAGATCATCGAACCAGTCGAGTTCTTCGTCAGAAGCTTTCTTTTCGGTATTGTCCTCTGTACGCGTAGCTGTGGAAACTTTAGTGATCGCATCAGGTTGCTTCTCTTTATCCAACTTGGACTTAATGAAACTCATGTCAACTCCCTTCTCGTATTCCGCAGTCTTCGCTTCGAAACGAGGCAAGTTTGATTCCTCAGATCGAGCCGTCTTTGCTCCCCGTTTAGACGAACCACCAGTGGAGAGACGACGTTTGCGAGTTGAAGATGAAATCAATTCCGGAGCCTTTAATTCAGTAGTTTTCTCACTGGCCGTTTTGGTTAAAGTGGATTCCGTCTTTTCATGATCCGAATTGGCCGAAATGCTTTGTTGACTGTTTTGTTTGGTCAATTGCACACCATGGCCCGAAGTGGACAAGACTTGGTCAGCTAGAGTGAGCATATCCTGAAAATTGCCATTAAGCATTTCCTTCTCACGCTGGATCTTTTCAATCTCAGCTTTGAATTCGTCATTTTTAAAGTTCAAGTTATTGATGATCTCATCTTTTTCAGCAATTAACTTTTCGTATTTCTCCTCTGAATCGGCCATTTTGTTCAATCTGTCGTGAATGAATTTGAAAGCTTCCTGCGATTGTTGCATGACTTCGAGTTGGTTCTCCAAATTGTCACATTTCTTCTTTGACTCTTCCAACGCTTCACTGTTTGCGTTCAACTGCTCACGCAAATTGCCTGCTTCCAATTGAAGTCTCAACTTTTCATCAGACAAATTTTGATTCTTAGATTTCAAGTCTTCCTCATGAGAATAAAATTCCTTCAGAACATCAGTCAAACTAGAGTTTTCTTCTTCTAACTTCAAAGACGACACTTCTAAATTTTCATTAACAGCTTTGAAAACATTCAAATCCTCGGTTATGTCACAATTTGCTTTCAGTTTCTCTTGAAGTTCACACTGCAAATGTTCAATAGTAACACTAAGCTCAGTGCGCTCTGAATCAAGTTCAATTTGTTTAATCTTAAGCACTTCATTATGATCATTCAGTTGGGCATTTAACAACTTTCGCTGATCTACTTGTTCTTCCAATTTGGCAATGTCCTCAATAGACTTCTGCTTGAACAACTCCAATTCGTCGATATTCTTTTGATAACAATCAATAGCCGAATGAAACTCATTCATTTTCATTTGATTCTTCTCGATTGCATTTTGAAAACTCAGAATAGATTCATTCAGCTCGACATTTTTCTGTTCAATTTGAGAGAGTTGAATCACCAGCAGTTCCTTGGAATCAAATAAACAAATCTTTTCGGATTCCAATTGGTCATGTTTGCGCTGAAGACTTTCAAAGAACGAGTCAAGTTCACCTTTTTCGCGTTCGATTTGCACAAGTCTGGTAATCTCTTTTTGGAAATTTTCACTCTCAGTGTTAAGTGATTTAAATTGTGCTTCAGCTTGGTCAATGTTATAATTAGCGTGTACGAAATTCTCCTTCAATTCTTTGTTTTCTTGAAAAACACTTTGCTTAGCATCGCTAAATTCGTTCTTTTTCAAATCAAACTCTGTGTTGACTTTACTCAACTGATTTGACAATTCTTGATTGTCATGTTCCAGTTGATCATATTTGTTCTTCAATTCTTCCAACTGTTCAGTTTTTGCCTCAATCTCATTTGAAATTTGTTGCGCCTGACAATTTAATTGGTCTCCCCTCATTTCGACGTATTCTTCAGAGTTTTGTTTCAACTTGTAATTGTCATTTTCAATAAAAGTCTTCACTCGGTTTATTTCAACAATGTTTTCTTGAAGAAAATTTATTTGACCAGAAACACGCGACATTTTAATTGAAACTTCATTATACTCGCTATTGATGCGACTCAATTCTGTACGATTCTTGTCAGACTCCAATTTCAATTTAGAACTTTCTTCAATACAAACTTCCATTTCCTTAATTTTATTTTCGTTTGCAGTTTTCAAAAATTCCATTTTCTGCTTCACGTCTTCGAGTTCAAGGTTTTTCTTCAAAATAACATTTTGGTACTGTTTCTTCAAATTAACATATTCACTAGATTTTTTGTCATCCAATGAGTTTAACTTTACATCTTAAAATAAATAAGCAATGTAAATAAATGAATTATTATAAGCCAACCATACCATTCCCAATGTTAAGGGTTTCCTCTTTTTTAGCCTTATGAGTGAACAAGCTGGAGTAGTCCTCATCCGTATAATTCATATTAAATAAATTGTGCTCGTTGGATGAAAACTTTTCGTTGACTTGAACAACGTCAGCAGTGGCGTGGCGAGACGATGCCACCTGGGCAGGTAGATGAATCATTGGCTTGACAGACTCACAAAACTGGGAAGTGCCAAAATAACTCACTCCAAAGAATGCTTTGCCCGAGTTTGACAATTTGGACATGTTGACGTAAATGAATGAGTACAATAAGCAAATCAGCTGAGAAAAGAAACAAAAAGTTGCTAGTTGACTCAGGAGAGATGAACATGAGAGATGGTGCAACCGTCCTCCTCGGAGTCTCGAGCCAGAATGAGGATAATAGTCCAGTGATAGTTGAGTTCAGTGGAATGGAGCAATCTGATTGGCTCTCGAACCGAATCTGATAGTGAATATGTTTGATGCGCATGCGTCCCATCGAATTTTAATCTGCAGGTTTGCGGTGTTATAATCTATCACGATCCTTATAATCAAATAACCAATTCTTGAAAAAAACAGTAATATTTATTTATTTATAATTCATTTTCATTATTATGGCGCCATCTAGTATTAAAGAAAAGACATATGTTTGTTTTGTTTTGTCAGCTGTATATTTGCCTTTATTCAGTCCGCTCGATATCAAGCCAATAGCGCGATTTAATTTTTCATTCCATGATTTGTTACTTTTGTGTTTTTCAAACATTCATTTGATTGTTTAAGTGTTTTGCACCGATTGTTTATCACGTTTTCTGCTTCTGAACACAATGAGTACCAAAAGCAAACTCATTCAACTCGCGGGCCTTCAGGTCACATCTCGAAATTTGCCTGTAGTTGGAATTGACACTCTCATCCTTGCCTTTGAGCAGCCAAAGCCTCTTTTTGTGGAACAAAATGCCGAGAAGCAGCAGGCTTTGGCACTGTTGGAACGGTCACTGCCTCTATTGACTGAGACATTTGCCCACCTGTCTGGTTCACTTGATTCTGACCGTCGTGAGATGGCTCAATGCTGTCGTTCTGGATTGCAATATTTGATCGATGAGTTTCAAAACGATTCGTCTGTATACGAAAAGTTGCGACCAATTCTAACTTCACCTGCTGTGCAACATGTGGAAGAATACATGGAGTTGAGCAAGGACATTCCACCTGAATATCCCGTTGCTGGAAATTCAGAAGCATACGATGCGAAACTACGCGAGAACATTCCCACTTCACATTCCTGGTGGCCTTAGGTAAGTACAATGATAATAATAATTACAATTGTAATGATAAACTCAAATTAGCTTTGTGCTTATCTACAATTTTGACTGCAAATGTACTAAATGTTCTTTCCGTTTCCAGGAACGAGCAATTTAGCAGAAAAGCTTTGACTTAATTGGTTGTGACTAAAAACATCTTTGGCTTTAGTTTTGCATTCCCCAGAATCCCAGCCTTAGCAGAAATGCATTTCGAACTGATCTGATCAATGTACAAAGTTGTTTGTTTACACTTCATCTCACTAAATGGCATTTTCTCAAGAATTACATAAATACACTTTTCCCACTAATATCCCGCGAATTCTGTTTGATAATTTGTTGTTCTCGCGTCTATGCATCGATACATGTTGCACAAAGAGAGATTTTGTAACACACTTTGTACATTGTATATTGTGGCCGTTTGATCGCCCCTTGATCAAACAAAGCGATGCACAGGAAAACGTCAAGGCCAAATTAGTTGATACATAGAGTGACTCAAACGAGTCTAGGCTTTAATGTTTTTGTATATAAAAAAGTGCAAATATCTTTTCGTAAGTGCCTGAAAACCTAAAAGCTCTGAATATTTTTTGACAACTCCAGACCAAATCGTATTTATTTTTACAACCACTCTGTATGGCACTGTACATTGTATATATTGTATCACTAGGATTGCATGCAAACACCGAAAGCGAGAGGCAACTCTTGTCTGTGCTATTTGAGTGATGCTAATTATGTGACTGCTTTCCTGGAATTGATTGTGATCGCATGAGCGTTGCTGTACTTACAACTTGTAAGGGAATAAATTAAAACTCCATAAATTTCTATACCACAAATCGCTTGTTGCCTATGCTTCTACTACAGTATATTAGGTGTGAGCGGTGACACAAACTGACGTTTAAATATTTGTAATTGGAACAATCACTCGAGTGTTTTGCATTTAGACGGTTTCATTTGATGATTCGTTTTCTACCCAACAACGTGTAGGACTGTTTTTTTGTATTTAAATAAACCAATTGGTTTCGGTGCCTCTTCATTGGCAGGCACATTTCTGGACTATCGCGTTCAACTTTGAGTTTTCTATGACTTCCAAAAGTAAACTCATTCAACAGTTGACCAAACTCGCCGGCCTTAAGGTCAATTCCCGAAATTTGCCCGTAGTGGGAATCGACACTCTCATCCTTGCTTTTGACCAGTCAAAGCCACTTTTTGTGGAACAAAGTGCCGAGAAGCAGCAGGCTTCGGCACTGCTGGTGCGGTCACTGCCTCTCTTCACTGAGACATTCGCCCACCTGTCTGGTTCGCTTGATCCTGACCGTCGTGAGATGGTCCAGTGCTGTCGCTCTGGATTGCAATATTTGATTGACGAATTTCAAAACGATTCATCTGTGTACGACAAGTTACAATCTATTCTCACTTCGCCTGCGGTGCAAGACGTGGAAGAATACATCGAACAAAGTAAGGACACTCCGCCAGAATATCCCGTTGCAGGTAACTCAGAAGAATACGAAGCTAAACTACGAAAGAACATTCCAACTTCACACACCTGGTGGCCTTAAATCTTGTGCTTTAATTTCCGATCACTTTTCAAAATGTCGAACGATTCGAAAATGCAGAAGTGGGAAGAGAGTGCCAAAAGCACCTTAAAGTCGTACTACAGTAGTTTTAGTGGAACACAATTTGACAAATATGACATCAGAACTGACAAGTCACTGTTGCTGGCCAAAATATGCTTCGCCATGTTTGGCATGCCGACCAAAGAAAGTACCGACAATGATGATCTAAGTAAAGGATACCCAGACGAACAGAGGGACAAAGCCAACGAAATCATGGAACTCATCTTGAAAGTAAGTTTGATTTAACAAATTATTAGTATTTTCATTATAAACATTTGTCTGCAGGTGTACCGTGATGTGCCCTACTCTGGCCTGTTGGTAGGCATCATCTTTGTGGCATGCAAACAAGATGACTCCGAATATGTTCTTCCCATCTTTTCGGTGTTCGCAAGTGGTGATCCAACAGATGCAAATGCATCTCGCCGCTATGTGGACACAACCAAACGTAGCTACAAGAGTTGGACAGATTGGAAAGAAAACAATACGATGCCTATGGTGAGGTATGCATACCCGAAACGGGGCTACTTTACGTGTTCCACGGGTGCACATTATGACTTTGACGAGAAGAAAGAGCCTGACATTGAGTTTGGCAATTCTCCGGCATGTGATGTGTCGTCACAAGTTCTGAAAACAACTGACATTGTAACTGCGATCACATCGCTGGGTTGTGGCGTTCTTACGATTGCATCCTTTTTTACGCCAATCGGTCCTGCGGTGATGGTTGGTTGCGCTATTGCTGGCACTACTTCCGCCGTGTATGGCACAGGAAGGTAAAGTTTAGTTAAATAATGATTAATTTTAAATTGAATATTTTGTGTTATCTTTATCAGAGCAATCAACCGATTGGTGGACAAAGGTCAACACGATGAAGATTTGGCTGACCTAGAAAGCTTTACACTTTGGTTCAGCATCGCTGCCACTCCACTCCATTTTACAAGTTCATGGCTCAATGCCACTTTGGTGCGTGGTGCCACCACAAATGGACGAATCTTCAGTAGTACTACACGAATGTTTGCCACAATATTGAACTTTGGCACACTGGGAGTTGATGGCGTTTTGTTGGGATTTGGACTGGCAAATCTGATTGAGAAGGGCAAGAAGGATCAACTCACCACTCTGGATGTGTTACAGTTTTCGATGAGTGTCTTCTTTTTCTCCAACACATTGATCAAGCCTCAGATGGCTTCGAGAATTATTGAGAATGCACAAGATGCACACATTCAACAATACGCAAACTCAATGACTGACACAGAGGCACGAACAACGTTCGAAAAATTTATTGATCAAAACAAAGGCAGTGGTTCTATTGTGGACAAGTCAAAGATTGTCCGTACGATCAATCGAATCGATGATCCTAATGCATTGTTCAGTGGATTGAAGAACGCGAACGACATTAAGATTGGTGGCCGCAAGGGCAAAACTCTGTTGGTTAATGATCAGAACAATAACACCAATAGAATCAATCCAAACAGGTAAGGGATTTATGCTAGTATATGCAACTGATTTTATTATTATTTTTTTGTTAGAATACTATTCCAAGATATACCCATGCAAGCACCAGTCAATTACCAAGGAGAAGGCTATGAAACAATGAAGAAATGTTTGAACAAAGATCCCAACCATGTCAAAGTGAGAGGAAAGAATATATTTGCCGAGGCAAATCTCAATGACCGTCAAAAGAGGCGAATCCAAACTGTCGTCAACAACACTGCACACAAGAACCAAAAGCTAATGGAGACCAGTTTGGACATAGCCGAACGAATGGGTTGCGATAACGTGGACGATGTGCTCTCGATTGTGGAGATTGTGTCCACCAAAGTGTTTAAAAAAGGCATCAACGCCAATGATGCAATTAAGGTTCTCAATGGAGATGTCAACAATTTCATCAGTGGTATTAAAAATGACGTCGAAATAGCCACCGCTTTAGCCCAAAAAGCAGACCTCAAGTTTGTCAATCCTCTCAATGCAGTCTATCATTACCGCAAACATGGCACCGAGTTTGCCGCCAAAATCAAGGCTCAACCAATTGAAGTGTATCTGTGTGATGTGCCCAAAAGACTGATAACCGATGCCAATTTGGTGCAGATTGATACATTCTCGGGTACGTTCCTATTTTGTATGACTTTTTAATAACTTTGTGCAATTAACAGGAAGGCGCTATTAGAAAATGTTACATTACAGACCAAGGCAAAGTGGCATTTGTGATCGAATCAGCGGAAGGGCGCCGCATCTGTACGATGCATCACAATCCAAATTGGGGGAAAAAATTTGAGGCAAACTTGGCTGCGAGCCATAATGCTGCCGTCAAAATACCTGACTATGTGGCAAATTTGCACAAAACAGTGTCAAACATAATTGGCATCAAAGGTGCAGACATTTATTTGAATCTATTGGATGGAAGCAGAGTCGATTGGAAGCACTTTTGCAACGGGAACTGAATAAGTCTAGATGAAAATTGATCTACATAGACATTGTCGCCAATTTAATTGTCAACAAAATTACAATCCAAAAACAAACTCATAAAAAGGAGTTATCAAATAAAATTGTTTAAAACTCTATTATTATTTCATATCATAAATCATAAATACGAATGTTAAGTAAAATATTGCAATCCAAATTACATCACGTGCACACATCTGACTTACTTCACAAATTGTCCACAAATTGAAGTCCACAACTCCGAATTCAACACACAATATTTCAAGTTTAACCATCTGGTTGATTTCAATGATTTGATGCCAAAAGTAAGAAGGAACGCCGCATCACAAATAAAATATAAGTTTTCATAGTGAACCGATTACTCGGAAGAAATATTGCATTACTCTCAGCAAGACTATACGAAGCCGACTACTGAAACCTGACCCATACACAGAATATATTTTCTGTGTGCTAGCAGCATTGATCAATGAGAAAAGGAGGAGACAGAGAGTGCACCATGTTGAGCTTTGAGGTGGCTGTTTATTTCAACTGATATTCATCGACTCAAAGCTTTCTGCATTTAAGTTGAGTTGAGTGATTCAACACAAAAGAGTCTCTCACAGCACAAAGTCTATTACTCGCTTAATCACTAAATGTCCTTCAACACCATTCCCGACGATTGCATTCGACTCATTCTCAAGCGATTTGTCTTACAACACCAAATTCCACTTCGAATAATCTGCCACCGATGGAAGGCAGTGATCGAGTCCATGTTCCGAGGTAAGAGATCACTAACAACCGAGCTGATCCAGACAAAAATAGCCATTGGCTTTCCTATATCTAACTTTCAATTCAAAAAAGACCATTGGCCACCATTTCAACCTGTAAAACAAGATTAGTGTAAATAGTGACAGTCACATGTGCTCCAGAGCACACATTGAATCATTCAATCTAGACAGCTGTGACTGAATTGCCGAAATTTGTTTTCCTTCTGTTGTTTAACTAATAATAGTTTTCTATTGCTGTTGAATCATTTTACTTGGATTTTGGAGTTTTCGCGAATTTGGTAAGCCATATGCATCTATAACATTTACCCTTTGTACACGAGTGTCTTTGTATTATCCACAAAACATTGAAACTGTATAACAGATCGAAAATTATCATTGAAATATGCCTTTAATATATGATTTATTTTGTTTCTATTTTTTATTTGAATCTGTTGGTTTCTAATAATTTTATTTTTTCTTGTATTTCTAGATCAAATCTTCATTCCAAAATGCCAATCTCTAAACTGACTGACAATTGCGTTCGTGCGCTTTTGTCTAAATTCACCCTACATAAGCGACTTTACTTCCGTTCGGTATCTCGCCAGTGGAAATCTGTTGCCGAGTCGATGTGTCTCGAGATTCGATGTTTGAAGATTCTTGGAATTGCCGATATGAATGAGCCCGATTATTGTGTGAATTACATACCCAACTTGCCACAGGAAGATCAGGCTCTGCTTAAGCCAAAACAAGTGGAAACACTAACAGAAGGAAATTTGGTTGTGGTCAGTACGAGGTTGACTGAAAAGTTTGCTAAATTTCTGGCTAGACTTATGCCCAATTTGGAGCACCTGATTGCAGGATTTGATATGAGCTGCAAAGTGGCGAGTGTAAATTATCTGCTGGAACAATGGCCTCGTCTGGCCCGTCTATCACTGTACGGACAGATTGAAATGGGCTCTAAAATAGATCTCCATCAACGACGTCATCGAGTGGTGGAATTGATCGAGACAAAGGCCAATCTGACCCAACTGGATCTATTGCTCTATTACGTGGATTTAATCACTTATCCTGAATATTGTATAATCCTCAACTACGAACTGTCCGGAGAGCTGTGTACAGTGATGCCTCGATTGACTCGTTTCTCGATTGCGCAACACGATAAACGAGCTTTTGGTATTGTTCTCAAGAAACTTGGGCCACAATGTTCGTATCTGAGAATTGATAATTGCGAGTTTGGCATAAGTGAACTGAAAGCACTGCGTTGTGCTCCGAGTTTAACCTATTTTAGAGCGAGAACTGAAGTTACACAGTTGCCAAACGTATTGCCAGTCATTTGCGATCGTTTCAAAGCGTTGCAAACCTTGGATTTGTCGATCAATCAAATCAAGTTGGATTTAAACTCGATTGGTCAGCTTGCTCAATTGTCCCATTTAAGCTCACTCAGCATTAGTGATGTTTTCATCGCCCTGGACATCAAGGCTCCAAACAAGGACTTCAAACCATTGGTTCAAGTTAACAGTTTGACAATGTACAAGCTCAAACTAACCACCGATGCAAAGAGTCAAAATGGTGATCTTCTTTGTCGTACATTGGCGTTCATCTTTCCAGCGGTTGAGCAGTTCACCTTTGATCATGGCACTTCTTTCGGGATCACTGATAAAACGTTGAAGCACTTTCCATTGCTGAAGAAACATTAGTATGTAACACTTTATTTTTTGTTGTTGATTCACTTTTGATTACAGAATTATGTTATTACCACACCTTTTATCGTTAATTTTTATAAATAAATTAGTGGCATTCTACATTAAAAGTGGCTTTATTAATTTGGAAATATTTTCTCTGATATTTAAATTAGCTGCTTCGACATTAAATAATTTATTGTGCATTGTATGCAACTGTGCAAGTCTATCAAAGTGGTGGCTTTTGAGTCTAGCTATAGCTAGGATATATCCTTTCTTGTTAGCCTCCCTTTGCCTGTGGCCACGCTTCTTTTGGTTGAACATTTGATCAACATTTGACCAGATTCTTGGCAGCGAATCGAATTCTTCAGTTGTTTGCCCGATTGGATCGACCATTTGCTGGCACTTTGTTTCAGCAAACTCTGCTTCGTCTCTCTGCTTGTCATTCTCAATTTTCCTCTGCTCGAAGGTTTTCTGGTCGGTTTTGGCTTCGATTCGCAGCCTTTACAAATGAGATAGAGTGCGACACCTCCCATAGCGATGAACGCAATCGATATGACCACAATCAATATAACCACAATGGACCAACTGCCTGTAAGGGATTAGTTTGTTATTATTGAAGTACATTGCTATTGAACTTACCATTTTCTTTACTTTCAGTTTCAGTAGAATTACTGCCATTGCTACCATTACTGTCATAGCTTGCAGTAGAAGTAGTAGTTGCCTTAGTAGTGGCCACAGTTGCGAAAGTCGTTTCGGAATACAGCAGAAAGTCTTCCAACCGAACCACCTTAAGTTGCACATCAGTGCCAATATACTGCATGGCACTCTGGTCAAAGATGAACATACTGTCACTGTTGTACATGTAGTAATTGTTTTGGTAGACAAAACCGCCATTGATAGTTTGTAGCCACGGAGCCCACTCACATTCGTTATCCTCTTTCATAATGGAAATCTTTGACGAAGGCTTCTGGCATATGTGCATATGATCGGTTGTGTCGTCCCATCGATGATTACCGATCTTAAATGTGTGAATATATTTACTATTCACGTCATAGTCTAGTTCACAAATGGTGTAAAGAAGGTCCGCTTGAGGACTTGAAAGCAATTTTACATTCGGTAAACCTTTAATAAAAAACAAGCTTGTCGTGAAATTTTCGAGAGTTGTCGTTTCTGGGTTCAGTGTCCAAATTAGAGTATCGATTTGATATTCGCTATTTGCATCATCAATGCCGTAGACGAACATTAGCTTGAGGCTGCCGGAAAGCTGAATCAATGCAGCTGAATACATTTTCTCTTTGGCTAGGCATTGCGTGTACATTCGGGTTATACCAATACTTGGCCATCTGTGCTTAATGTCAGTTGTCGTTACACCATAGGTGTCCAGCCGGTCAGCCTTGAATCGATCTATTGGAAATTCGTACACTTTCGGTGGTATGTCATCCGTGAAGAAGTACAGATAGTCTTTGTCCAGCACTTTCATTACACCTGACCAAAGAATTTTTGCCGATGCAAACGTTCTTAGAAGTTCGGTCTTGACCTGTGAATTAAAATAAAAATGACAACTGACTTTGAACAGTGACCGCACTTACATTCGTGTTGGCGTTGACACTCCTGGGGGAAGAAAACAACACCGAGAGGGTGACAAACAGGGCCACACGGCATTGGAGATATCTACAATTGAGCGAACACATAGTCATTTGAAGACGACAAATCAAATCAAATAAACTCGAGTTTGAGAATGTACTTATATTTGGACAAATGATGGAACTTGAGTACTTGTTCGAAAATGTATTCATTTAGACACATGAATATAGTCACATATGGTAAATTGAATTGCACACGACTAAACGATTACTTTACCTTTTCTCTGGCTAGTGGCACTGCCACTGAGACACATGACACACATACAGTGACATATAAATTCTTGTGCCCGTCTCAGTGTAAGCAGTACAATTGGTTTTTTTTTCGGCGGTCGCATACTCTATTGCAACAGAACTGATTGTAATCAACTACTAACTACTAACATTTGACCTGCCACTCTTCTATAACCACATAGTCTTATTATCAACTAAAATCGTTATTTCCTCTTCCTCACATTGAGCGTGTACAATGTGCATATTGGTTGCCTGTCGTAGTAATCACTTATTAGGCAACCAAACGAACTACATCAGTCTTGATATGTAAATTTTGTCTAGAGTCGAATCTTTATACACTGGACAATTCGGCACTTGATCTACTTCGGTTATACTTCAACTTATGCTCACAACAAATCATCCGAAGACGCACACAAAATCTAACCCAACTATGAACATCACCGCATTGCCCGACTTGTGTCAACTAATAATATTGGACGAACTTGAAATCAAAGAGGTATTCTTGCTTGGGCGCCTTTGTAGACGTTGGAACCAACTCGTACCGTGTGCTTGCAAACGACGACGTGAGCTGAAGATTTTTGTCAAATTAAGAACCAAAGGAAGTGTTATCAAACGTAGTGCAAATGAATTGACCATCAATGAGCTGACTGATGAGACTCCAGCGAAGATCATTGAACTATTTCGCAATGTTCGAGTGCTCCGAATTGCCGTGAATCATTTGATTCCTTTAAAGACTTTAAATGAACTTAAAATTGCAAATCCAATTGCGAATCTTCTCGCTCATCAGTGGTCATCCAAATTGGTATCACTCGAATTGAGTCATGTCCTTCAATTTCACGACTACATTAACATGAATGCCTATTACAAGTTGGTGCACTCAATCAACTCATTGGTATCGCTCAAGAGCCTCACTTTGGAGCACTCCATACCACATTGGTCAATTGTCAATTTGTCTATTTTGTCGCGATTGGAGAATTTCACTTTCAAATCTGACGTTGGATTGACTAAATTGTTCACCTTGTTGAAAGAACAATGCAGACACAGCGCGGGATTGCCTCAATTGCAATCAGTCATGATCTATTTGAATTCAATTCCTAATACTGATTACACGAAACTGAAACGCAATCTTGCTAGTAAAATTGTGGTTTTGGATTTTAAAAACAATCTTGACATTGTGCGATTTAAACAAATATGCAAGCGTTTCACCTCACTCAATACTGTCAATTTGGGCGGATGTTTTACTTTAAATCAACAAAAGATTGTGTGTAGTTTGGCAAAATTGCCACAACTCAAAGATTTAACACTGACGATTTGCCATCCAGTGCCATTGTATACTCAATTCAATCTTGCTTCGTTGCACTCGTTGACAAAATTGTCCATCTCCATTCAGCATGCGGAACCACTCAATTTAGCAAGTTTTTTTACAACCAGCTCAAACATTTCCAAACATTACTGATTTGTCACTTTTTTTTACTCACAAATGCAACATTTGTCAGGCTAAATATAACAAAATCTCTGACGATCGACAGAAAGAGTGTATGATGCACTTGACTGAGCCTTTTAGAGGTTGTGCCGTGTTGAAGCAAATTGAAGTTTGCATTGGTGGATTTAAACGTTCGATTTGTTGGCCATTTGAAGTGACCAATGTTGGACCGAGCTGTGCACGTTAAAGACCATGACGACTTTCGGACGTATACAATGGCCTAATTGTAAATGACTCGACCAACTGTAGCTGTTCTAATTGTTTTCGCATTAAGTAATCAA
This sequence comes from Rhizoglyphus robini, assembly GCA_023373905.1. Lineage (NCBI taxonomy): Eukaryota > Metazoa > Arthropoda > Arachnida > Sarcoptiformes > Acaridae > Rhizoglyphus > Rhizoglyphus robini. The sequence goes on along the minus strand of JAKIJQ010000001.1, from coordinate 318,919 downwards.
TAAATAATTGATTGTCTCAATAAAATAAACTGAAACTCGATCGAATAATATTATACGAGATATATTTGTGCCCATTCGAAATGTGTCACACCATTCGTTGTGAGCAGTCATGAGTGAACCACAAGAGAAAGTACAAGACAAATGTGAAGGCAAATGCAACTCGAACGATTGTGAGCAAGCTGTGGTTGTTCAAGTGGACAAGTCGAACCATTTCCGAATGCGACAACCATTCAAAATTCTGCTGGACATCTGGGGTGTGATCACTTCGTTTCGCTTTCAGAAGGAACTTTTCAGCTATCTCGATGAGCACATGTACGAGTACTTGATGGCCAACTATGACACTGCCAAACTGCAAGCTTTCATCGAAGAGTTGGTGATCAAGACAAAGGAGGATCGAGTGAAGTATGTCGACATGCCACTGATCGATGACTGTAGCGACATCAAAGAGGTCAAGGTGAAGGCCATTGTGGACAACTTGCAATACAGACGACGTGTCAAAGAGACTAATGTGGACTATGACTTTAGTGACATTTGGCTCGATGGGTAAATGAATGTGACATTTGAGACATTACTTTTGATTAATGTTTGTATACTTTGCACAGGTACCGCAAAAAGACCTTGCGTCCTCACGTTTTCCCCGATGTGCTGCCCAACTTCAAACGCTGGCAATCTGATCCATATTTCATCAAAATCTACAGTTTTGCCACAGGCTCAATTGAGAACCAGAATCTGTTCCTGAGTGCCTCCGTGGAGGGTGACATCACCAAGTACCTGACCTGTTCGTTCGATGCGCACGGTCAGTACAAGTACGACTCGTCCAAATTCAACTCGATCCGAAATGTACTCAGCGAGTACCATGCGGCCAATCTGTTCTACCTCACCGACAGTCCCAACAAGGGTAAAGAGGCCGCCAAGGCTGGTCTCACTGTGTTCATTGTGCGACGTGAGGGCAATCGAAAGTACAAGGAGGAGGATCTTCGTCTCTTCAAGAACATCACCACCTTAGACCAGTTAGACTTTGTTCCATTTCTGAATCCTAATTGCTGCTAATAAAACTCACCAAATTTGGGCAATATTTGCTCACTAAAAATATATTTCAATTTGTGCAATATGACAGTGAGGTAAATCACGGCTTAAGTGATTGTAATTTGCAATAAGGCTCCACCACTACTACACCTGGTGATGTCATTTCGATAGTTCGTCGATGGCAAGGAGAGGCCACCCGTTCAACGCGTCGGATCGATCCCTTCGATATGCGATCGCCGATGGCTAAGTGGTGCGACCATTACACTCAAATGTTTTCTGCTTGCGGTAATAATGCTTACTGTTGCTTTTGTCTCTGCTCGGCCATTGAGTCGGACATCTCAAATAGACACAGTTGCCAGTATAGCACTGGGCATACTACCCCTAATCCAGCCAGAAGTAGTAGTCCACCACAGGCAACACATCGAAGCATGTCTCAATTCTGCAGTTAGTCTGCCTGTTAGCTTACAATGTAAGCCTTACATTCGAGGGTTGTCTTGTAGTAGTAGTAAACATGCATCATAGTGTAAACAACAAACGAAACACTTCTTTTTTTGCCTAACTCAACCTGAACAGCAATTGTGTGAGCATAATATTCCGCGTGCTTCCTTCTTCTTGTAGGAAGTAAACTTTAGTTTGCACCACTGCAGACAGGCAATGTACTTTTCGTTGCCTTTGTGATTTTATGTGATCTAATAACTGTGCTGAAAAAGTGCTCAAAATAATCATTTTGTGACATCCTCCAATTCAAGTGACTCGCGTTTGCTCAACAAAGTCTACCATTTGTCTTGTTTTCCTGAGCATTAATTCCCACAAAACTAACGTCATCAAAAATGTCTTCCTCAGTCCAGTCTTTAGAGCAAATTGAGCTTCCTCAATGCATCAAAGTCGAACTAGACGATGGCGAATACGGCAATTTGAATTATCAAGCCAAAGTCAAAATAAACAACCGAAAGAACACAACACCTGCACTCGCCCAAAACTCTGACAATGATTCAGATGTTTTGGTGGTGTCCGATTTAAAGGTCAAAACTGAAATAAAAAAGGAAGAGCTGGAGGATTCAACCGTGGAATTGATGGCTATTGATTTTGACAACATTTCAATTAATGGCGAATTTGACAATAACGAGACTGACACTCTTAGTGAGCGCATTTTCAATTTAACAATCAATCCAATTTTGGCTATTTGCAAAAGCACCAATTTGAATTCTACTAACGTTACACCAGATGATGACGATTTCGATCATTCATCTGAACAACCCGAATGCATGATTTTCTTTGAGAATCCAACTCCGAGCAAAGTTTTATCGACTATACCAATATTTTCCACATCTCTGCAAACAATTGAACTAGAAAATGGTCGTTCATTGAAACTGTTTTCAAATCAAGCGTTTTCTTTTTTACCGAAAGAAGAATACTACAACAACGACGACGTTGAATCAGTTCAAGTGCAAGAAGAGCGGCGGAATTTATGTTGGGGCAATGAACGGACCAGCACTCGGTCATTGGCATGTTTCATCTGTTTGACTTACTACGACAATGATCACTATGAACAGTTTATGAGTCACATGGGCCAACATGCCAATGGCTTGAACTACTGTATCCACTGTGAGCAACTTTGTGTGACACTGCGCGGGTATTACACACACAAATGCACTCTCGATGCAAAGGAACGATTTGACTCAATCGTGAAAACACTCAAAATGAACACACGATGGGTGAAATCGTACTGTGCATCTGCCAGTCGCGGTGAGCCCTATCGCTTTGGTCCATTTTATGAATACTCACCAATTTGCCGAATGTGTTCTTTTGTGAAGCCGAAAGTAGTCAAAACCGAATCCAAATTGCTGTGTCCTCAAATGCAATCACTGCCAGACATGTGTAGCCACATTTGTCGCCACCTCAGTTACACTCGCTTTATCTGTATAATTTGTTTGCAAAATAATTCCATATATTTTACATCATTTGAGGAGAGCACCATCCTCGCCGAACTGTACGGCAACTGTTCAATCACCTTTCCGGAAAAGGCAGAAGTGCTTGAGCAGCATATTGATGTGTGCCACAGTGAAGATATGGCCGAAATCGAGCCACAAACAGTCATTTTTGTGCGATTCATGTATGTTGCATTCATCGAAATTCTACTCGTCAACATGCTCGGCACTGATGTGATCGAAAAAGATAGCTACACCAAGCGAGATGTCATGAAGGCTATTGATGAACACAAAGAAAGACTCCACAAAATGGCAAATCCAGAAGATGATTATCAAGACAATGCTGGACAACTAGATTTGGGCGACACATCAATGGACCAAGAAGAAGGGCAACATCGACACAAACGAATGAAAGTGGACAATACTTTCGACAGTTTTAAATTGGCCAACGGAACTGTTCAACAATCGGCAACTGAAACGAACGAACCACAAGTGCCAGTGCAAAGCAATGGAGGTTCACAGATGATTGATGATGAGCTTGTGAATAAAGTGCCAAACATACCCACACCCAACATCTTTACAACGAAAGGCAAGGAGGTTATGAAATTTTTGAACATTTTTCCAAAGAAAAGGAAATGATCATAAAGCACTGTGACGGCCAAAACAAACAACCATTGATTATAAAAATAAAAGAATTTAATGTTAAATAATAAGAATTGTAAATTGTAGCTCATCACAATGTGAGCATAATGTTGACTCAATGGAGTATACGTATATTACGTAATATGAAAGGCAGAAGGTTGAAATGCTTGCATGCGGTCTCCTGTTCGGCTCTGTTCGGTTCCACACAACCTCCAAACTCAATGTGTTTCTTCTGACAATCCAGAACCTTTTCCAGTTTCAATGGCGCCGTTTTGTTTGCACTCCACCATTGTATTGTTGGGACGCTCGTTGGCCCATTCTTGGCAGTCGTCCGTGAGAGATAGGATAGCAAGAAATTAATAGAATTTGCGAAATATTGTTGGTCCACTGCTCACACTCCTCATTGACCAAGTGCTCTGCCGCCTTGAGAATAGTGAATGTAAGTTTTCCTTATCTGTCTTTGCACTGGTCGCAAACTTTCGGAATCGTACAATCATTCGCCATGGCGACGGTATACCGGTATACAGTGACACTCTTTCTTGTCTTCGTAGTGACTGGTCGCATTCTTAGTCCATCTCACTGCAATTCTCTGTGGCATTCTTGCCACAGGCAGTGTAAAAAGAGTGTTGCCTTTCTTTGTGCACATGGCCGGGCACTTCGACTAAAGCAACCAATCGAATGACATTTAGTGCGATTCACACCGATTAAGTCTCGACTGTTTGCTCTAGTTGTCTCGGTTCAATTTAAACATGAAAACATCAATGGGAATTGATTAATTGTCGAGTTTTGCATAAATATAAATTATGTACAAGAAACAGATCGATCGACGGCATTTACCAAAATTGGCCATTTCCCGTTGCTAATTGACGAGAAAGTACGCATAATGGAAAAGAAGCGACAACGATGGAAATGATACCACGTGCTACAAAGACGCGGTCCACTTGATTATGGACTTTATAGCTTTTGATGCAGAAAGATATGCTTTGATAAATGCACCAGATATTACGCAAAACTGGTTCGACAATTTTGCAACATCGCTACTAGCATTCGGCAACCGATGGGACGCATTTGTTGTGGTACTAGTAAAACTAGTTAGATGATAAAGAATAGTCAATGTCAATTTGCAATATAATTTCATGGTGATCGGAGCCAATTGCCACTCGGAGAGTCGTGCCGTGTGCCTGCTGCCTATAATTGCAAACTTACCATATCCTCACAAGTCTTTACAGTCGTGTGGACAAGTGAGCACATGCATAATAGTAAATGATATAATATGGCACACTGGCGACAATGGCACTGTGGTATCCGTCAATGTCGAACCGAAGGTAATACGCGCATTGGTACCACTTAGTATATACCACTTACTACGTAGCTTGGCCAACAACAAATCGTCAACATTTTTAATAAACATTGTTAACACGAACCATTGAAAGTCAAATAACATTTAGCCAAACAGACATGTGTGTTGACGTAATCACAATTGATGTGTGATTTATCGCACAATTAAACAAGTGGAAAATTGGATTAATTGTTTATCGTTGGTTTACATCAAACTGCATCAACTCACTTTGCACTTGGCAAGGGTTGTGTTCAATGTGCACAAGTGAACGCACCAGCCGGTGTCTCTAGTGTGCGTGTTTGTGTCACCTGTGAAACAAAGATCTATTAGATTAGACTCAATTAGGAACTACATTTACACAAAGACCAACTTTGTGTCACTTTGTGCAGGGCCTTGTGATAGTCTCATTCAGGATTTATATAAAATCAACTAGTTTGCTTTCGGATTGATCACACAGTTTAGGTTAGTTGCCGTAATACAAATAACAAGTTAACAATGGCTTTCAAATTTATATTTGCCTTGGTTGCATTGGTGCAATTGAGTTATGCAGTCAAAGGTTTGTTTGTTCAATCCAATTTAAACCGACTAAATTTCCTTAATTCTCAGAGCCTCTGGTTGCCCCTTATGTGGACGTCACTAAGATGAGCGAAGACTATTTGGTCAAGATTGGCCATTCCACTGGTCTGTCTGCTGTGACATTGGCTTTTGCACTCGGAGGAGCAGGCGGCTGTGAGCCAACCTGGGGCGGAACCACTCCACTGAGTGACCACACAATTATGACCGCCATTAAGAACTTTCAAAAGGCTGGTGGCAAAGTGATTGTGGCCACTGGAGGTGCTGCCGGACCTTACCTTGAGGCCTCTTGCTCCTCTGCAGCATCGCTAGCTGCTGCCTACAAGAAAACATTGAATGCAGTGGGAACTAATCATCTCGACATTGACATTGGTATGACACTCAATTGAAGTGATTTATTAGTAACACATTTGGTCATTCCATCAGAGGCCACAATCTCTTTGGACACCATGAACGGTGCACTGAAAATTTTGCAGTCCGAAATGCACGACCTCACCGTATCCTTCACATTGATGATTCAAGGCGACGACTACGGCCTGACTGATCAGCTCGGAGTGGCTGTGCTTCAGAGTGCTGCCAAACATGGCGTCAATGTGGACATTGTCAATGCGATGACCATGGAGTTTGGCAGTAAAGAGGCTTCTTGGGGTGATGCGGTGATTCATGCCGCCGAAGCCACTCACAAACAGATGAAAACAGTGTGGAAGACCAAGTCTGATGGAGAGCTGTACGCAATGTTGGGAGTTACTCCAATGATTGGCCGCAACTTTAATGGCAAACAATTTCTCGTTGACCACGCCAAACACCTAGTGGCATGGGCCAAACAAAAGGGAGTGGGTCACCTTGCCTTTTGGTCACTGGGCCGTGACAATGGTCACTGTGCAGGTGGAGGCATCTCACCAGACTGTTCGAGTATTTCTCAGGGCGAACTTGAGTTCACCAAAATATTCCAAACATACGCAAACACAAAGCTGCCAACTCACTTCGAAGAGAACCACCCAACCGAGGCACCACACAACCAGCACACCACCAAGCCAAAGCCTCACGAGCCAATCGACTGTTCGGTGGCTGACAAGCACTACCCCCACGAGACTGACTGCAATGCCTACTACTGGTGCTACCAAGGCACTTCTCACTTGGAACACTGCGGCGCTGGCACCGTTTGGGACACAAAGAACAATATTTGCAACTTTCCCGCTGCGGCCAATCGAGACGATTGCCATTAACAATGCCTTGCTAGCAGGATCGTAGACTCAATTGTAAAATTGTAATATTTGCCAATTAAATCATAAATTAATTATCAAAAGTACAATTGGTTGTTTGTGACTAGTAATGTAATTTAATAAATGGGCTCGAGTGCTATTTTGATGGCAAACAATTTGTAATGTTACTCAGTCGGACATCCTATTGCCAATATTAGACTAATCGCTTCAGTCAAGTGCGCAACTAATCACTTTGATCAGTGTCTCCTGTCTGGCACATCACAAGACCACAAGTGATTGTGCTCGATTGTGATCAACCTTTGATTTGCATCAAAGACAAATCTCAATACACAAGGATTTTCTCAAGATAACCAAAAGCAATTCACTCAAGTTGAACTGTGAGAAATAATACTTTGCTTGCCCGAATCATTTTGAGGTTATTAATGATTAGATGATGATAGCTAATCGAGAGTAACTTACTACTGAACGATTGCTTTCTCATGCTCTCTAATGTGTCATTGTGATATATCAATTTGCATATCACAAGTATTGCATTTCTAGGCAAATCTTTTTTTTACTCTCATCTTTGGATTACGTTCAATTGGTGTTGTTCTTCTAGTGTTGTGGGAAGACCAAAATAGACAGTCGCGCATGAGAGTGATGATTGGTTGAGTGGAAGTGAATTTAGACTCTTTGCATTGGGCGATACGATTTGAGATGCCTGTGAATTGCTCTTTGGTTACTTTGTCGAATTTGTCTAATTCTCACCGAACCGACATATCACTTGATGACTTCACATGACAATTTGAATGCAAATCCCATCAATATGTACTTTCCTGCGTGAGCGAAATCTGTGGGAAGATCATTTATTATAAATGATCTTCCATACCAATTTGTTTGCCTTCATGCTGATTATATTTCAGTTGGTGGTCTGCAAAAGATCAATCTAGATCTGTAACTATTATCATTATGATAAATAATCAATTATTTTGGACAATGTAACTTGAGGATCGCTCTACTAAGTTGACTCTCAATGCCAATGATAGAATTGATCAAATAGATAGGTAAACTTTACCGTAAAGCAAGGTTCATGGCCATTAATTAAAAAAAAACAATTTATTCAATCTTTTTGTCTTATTCTTGCGGCACAAAAACGTAACCAACCTTCTTAACCCGATACACTTCGGTTCTACTGGTTGGCATCAATTTCGTAGATCTACTATCGCGAGTACTGCAAGTAATACAATTTGTAAATGTGCTTGTGCATTTGTTCCAGTACTTACCCAACATTGGCATGACTCATAAAGTTAATCTTCACATTTTCAATGACATGAGTTGGATTGTAATCTTCGCCATCCAGTCCAACCGCACTGGTTATCAGTTTGGTTAGTTGGTCCTTCTTGATTCGAACCAGAGCTTTCTTGATTAGTCCCAGGTCCTTGGGATACTTGATCAAGTAGGTATAGGTTGTGTTGGGCTTCACAGTTCCTGGGTCAATTTTAATTTGCTCTCCATCACGTCGGTCACCGATGAGGGTCAGTTTGATGTAACCTCGGAATGGCGCAAAGGCATCCGCTTGTTTGGTTAGAACCAGAAGTTGAAGGTGAAACATTGCGAATGGTTTCATTTCGGTTGTGTCAATGAAGTAACGAATCGGTTCGGACCAGTCATCAGGAAGACTGTGTTTCTGCCACCAGGAGAACCAACTTCCAAAAGGTACTGGATTGTGTTCTACAGCTCCACAGCGACCTTTCACAAATGCACGATACGAATCACACGAATAGGCCATACTGTGGGCTGTGGTGAGCAAGGTTTCGTTGACTTGCACCAGCAATGTGGCACGTCGATGACTGCACGCGACAGTGTCCGTCAAACCGGCAATTATCCCGTCCATCAGAATGTTTGTAACGGCATGAGTTTTCTCACAGCCCGGCTGTTGTCCACCACCATTTGGATAGAATGCATAATGTCCCAGTGGAGTAACAATACCAAAGTAGTCGCCAACAATGTTTCCACCATTGGTGTGAATAGTCAACACAAGCTTTGCATCACTTGGATCTAATCGATGAGTTTCTGGTACATCAGTAAAGGCAGGCCCCGCCGGGTCTAGTCCAATAATATTGCGAATTTTGGTTTCATTGAAAGCTTCGCCCACAAAACCGGATATATGCGAACCAAGACTGTGACCCACCACCGAAAAATCGTCAGGACTTTTAGCCAAATTAAGCCAGATTAGTTGCTTTATAAATCGAGCAATCACAGCTCCAACCACTGGAGTGTTTGCCACGGCTTGAGGATAGAAAGGCGTTTTGGAGCCTCCACTCCAGTCAACTGCGACCACATTCTTGTCACAAAAGCCTTCGCTAATGTCCACATGGTTGTCGATGTTGAGAATGTGGTCTTTCATGTCCTAACAAAAGAAAACATGCTTACTTAAAGGTAACTTAAGGTAGATGCACTTACGCCCATCCAATTCATCTCATCGTAATTATCTTGAAATCCATGAACAATAAAGATTGTTCGTTTGCTCGAATCGTAAGGAGACTCTCGCACTTGGTCATCGGAAGAATTCCAAAGCAAAACATGCGGACGATATCGACTAGAGCATGAGTACAGGTAAAAGGTCACATCAATATCCTCGGGAGATGATGGGTAGAGACCGGCTGCAGCCAAGTCGACCAATTTCAGCAAAAGGCTCGAAGGTGGAAATCGTTTAAAACAGCCCAGGCTTATGTAGCATTTTTCACCTAATCAACAACAATTAGCGAGGAGCGAGACAAAATAATACTAGTTACTCACCACTATCAAATGGGGACGCAATTGTGGGCAATTTGGGCAACTCTGGTATAGGCAAACTTGGAAGAGACACATTTGAAAATGAAGGCAATTTGGGCAAATTGTCGATGATGGAAAGACAATCTGTCTGTCCAATAAAGAGAACAAGACAAATCGTAAGAAACTTTTGCTTCATGATTTTTTGAATGTTCCACAAAGCAAAATAGATTTAAACGTTCAGTTTTTATAAACCCATTCGCAATCCGTCAACCAAGTGACAGTGTTCGTGTACCTAAAAAAGACATTCCTTCGATCAATCAATCAATCAATACTTTATTTTTGTTTATGTGTAGAAAATTTCTACTTACGATGATTCGATTGATAAAATCAGTCTGCTAACTTTTTCTGTCAAATTGAATGACATGTCGATAAAATGTCCTTGAAACGCCAAATTGGAAAGGCTTCTCTGTATAGTTGAGCAACGCAAAGTTCAATTTGTGATTATATTTTGATAATTGTCATAAAGAAACTTTAGTTTGATTTGTGCTACAAAGTGAACGTAATAAAGTGTGGACTTTGTAAATAGAATTGAATTTCGCGCTTTGAGCGATATGTCGATGAAGGAGAAAATATTTCGAGATGCACTTGTCTGTTATCTTATCCGTAAGTGGAAAATTTTCATTCAATAATTGCGACATTTTGTGTGACAAGGTCTATTAAAAATTATTATTTAATTTGATCTTCAGCTATTTGTTTTTTAATTTGGTTTATGTTACCATAATTATGTATAAATACCGATAAATGGATAACCGAATTGGCCAATCTGAGTGTTCAAATAGTGTTCTAGTCAGTAAAACCGAACACTGCCAACTATTTCAAGCAGAAAGTAATCAATCTAGGCAGACAGACCTCTCATAATCAGGTCGCTTTGAAAAGGACAAATGATTAATAAAGTACTATCAATTCACTAAAATCAATTAAATAAAGGACAATTTCGATATATATATTCAACTTATACATTAGTTCAAATTATTTTATACTAAAACAACAAATTCGTCTGTCTACTCGTGATCAGAGGAATTATCAGTCTCCAGATTCGAACAGGAACAAGTATAAGCAGAATCATGTCGGCCGACATATTCTTGCCAACAATGTCGATAATAAAGTCGACATTCACGCAGATTAGCAAATTGTTTCCGAACGTAGTCCTTGTTCACCTTGCAATCGCGATAGACAAATGTCCGTTTGCCACCAGTACCCTCAATGCCAAATTGATAATCAATCTTCTCGATACATGGAAAGATTGTGGCTAGTGCGCGAACAAGTTCAGCTCCATCGGTTTGGGTTTGATTGGGCGAGAGATTGGAAAGGTGAAGTGATTTCACACGAGACGAGGGAAAAGTGGAAGAAATGAAAAAGTCCAAGTCAATTTTCAAGTTTTCCAGACTCAATGATTGTAAATTTGAGAGTTGATTAAGAGTAGTAATCAAGTCGGAGTCCAGTGGTAATCTAGGCATCTGTGGGGAGAAAATGAAAATTAATGTCAATAAAAACGAAATTAGTACAATTGAATTTATACCGAAAATGAATATCGAAAACTTAAATCCAATCTTATCAATTTGGGAAACATTTCACAAACAAATTTGACAACGTCCAGATCAGTGATATCTGATAAGCAAAGTTCACAAACACCAATTGCCACTTCAGTTTTAAGCGATTTTTTCATTACATCTCGAAAATTGTCAAATTGCTTCAATCGAAGTGACTTCAAGTTAGGACCGAGTTTCGTTAAAATTGATTCAAATTGAATAGATTGAGCATTTTCTAATGATAAGTGCTCCAGCTGGAGCAAAACTTCGGACCAATGGTTGCCAATGTTTTTACTTAAATCCATCAACCAATCTCCATACAAGTCCAATTGCTTGAGGTATTCCAGAGAGTTAAATGAAACGTAAAATAATTTCTTAATCCACAGAGAAGTCTGTGCTTGAAAATTGTCTTTTAATTTGAAAAATAGCGACAAGCGAACCAAATAAGGCCATTTAGAGATTAGCTGGAAAAGCAGCCCTTGTGTAGTGTTTCCCACATCATGAGCGCTAATTACCAAGTGTTTAACATTCGGGAGAATAATGCTCAAAGATCGGAAAAAGCTGCTCGCCTCAAATTGATTGCCAATCCAAGAACCAGTCAACACCAGATCATGATCCTGATGGCCAATATGACGAAGTCGATATTGCTTATCAGTGTGTATGTTGAATTGAATTAACTTTTTACTATACTCTTCAACATCTTTAGGTAACACAAATAGTTTAAGTGATTGTTTGGGTGCGCACACCAGTGATTCAATGACCATCTTCCACCGAGTGCAAACAGATCGAAATGAACTGATCATTTTCTGAAGAGAAAATTGCTTCGAAAAGATCAACACTAGACAGTCGTCGGGCAGTTGGTTGATGTGCATTCTGTTGCCATTGTCTGGTGCCATCGTATGAAGCACCTCAAGTGCGTTGTATAAGTTAGTCCGAAGATGTTTGTCAGATGTGTTCATCATGTTGATAGTCTCCAGTATGAGATCGATTGCAGTGTTAGTGGTTGCGGTCACATTCGCCTGGGTACAGTCAAACTGGCCATTTGAAGCCGCTTTCGGTAAATAATTGAGGAATTGAACGCGATTTGGAGTTTTTCTGGTGTTACGACGTACATTTGATCGTGGAAATAGAGGTGGTGGTGACTGTGACAATGACATTAGAAGATTGATCTTGATTGATGATTCAATGATGAAATTGAAGGAAGCCGAGCAGGTGGCTAAACAATGTTAGTTTAGTAAACGTGTGGCAAGTTTTGTTAGCAGAACTGTTTTGGAGGGAAAGTTATTCGGAAAGACTATTTACACAAGCAAAGTTGGTTTGGTGGATGTAGTCACTTCATTAGTGGTTTGAATTTGTGAGAAATTCTCAATGAGAACACATCGGAATGATTGTTCAAATATTATAAAATTTGTTTAATTGCCTGCCTTGAGCTTCAAAGTTTGAGATAATTATAATTTTCTTGCTTGAAATATTCTTATCATATGTAAACATAACATTTTCTATTGGATACTCACAACATTGTCAGTAAAATGTGCAATGCAATATGATCTTTACAATCTATTCCAATTTATCAAAAAGATTTAGTTTATTATTGAAAACAATTGGTTGAAAAGGTTAAGAAATATAGTCCTTTTTAAACAATTTATGGCAATATACAATGTACATGTTAATGTTAGTATTCATTGTGTGAATAAATATTTGAAAGGAACAATACAAAAGACAATGTTTCCCATTGGTTAGTATTGATAAAACAAAAGATGATGATAAACAATAGAAAACAATTGTCGGATTAAAAATGAAAAGAAAGGTTATAATAAAATAAAATGTTTAAATATTGTCCGATAAGAGAATATGAACCAATAAAGAAGAATGTACTTATTTGTTGGGCTTTGGAGCGGACTTTTTAAGATTTTGATTGGCCGGAACAGAATGAAACAAACAAATCCAACGGCGAAGTAGCCAATATCGAGCGAACTCCAAAGCAATTCAAGTTTAGGATTTTCACCTCCTCCTCTTTATTCTTCTGGAAAGTTTGCTGTTTCTCATGTGCTCCAAGTTTGAGTTGTTCCGCCATTTGGAGCACCATCAGATAAAATAAAATCTTGCTGGGGACCAATGTCAAGTGAATTCCGGCCACAGTGAGACCTTAATGTTCTTAATGAAATCCTGTTTGATTCACTCGAGTGCGTCTTTATAGATTACTACATTTACTACACTACTAGATTACTACACATGAAGTTGAATAAAATGGTATTTATGATTCTGACAAGGTAACGATGCATATTTTGGGGTACAATCATCTTTCGATGTAGATAATGATCATGCAGTGCCACGTTACGAGTTATTTCCGCTGGCATACGCGGGACAGATTGAGACGTGTAGGAGAGAATGGATTTTCAGGTGGAGGCAGGCATAGCATTAGCCAAGAACCACAAAAAATAATAAAATGGTTGCAAGTTGGGCTGAGACTTGGCTTGAGGCTCGCAGGAGGAATCCAAGAACGGGGTTAGGGTGAAGTGTCCTAAAGTTATTATAGCGTTAAGATAGATTCGACTCTTTAAAATTAAAACTTTACTGACAGTAAAATCATTCCGCTGTCTATTTGAAAGTACACAGAATGGACAACATTAATTCGACATGCCTGGTATAATGCCAATTCTCGGGGATGTAGTAACAAAATTTAAACAAATGTCCGAGCCAGGCACAGTCGTCGGCACACGCACCAACTGTTGCATTCTTCAGCCCACTTGGCCACTTAATCAGAATCGTGAACAACCGAGACAATTTTCAGGAATAATCGTGGACAAACAGGAAACTTGTCGTAGTTGGTAGGAATCATTAATTGGCTCGAAGGTGCTCGAGGTTGAATTGTGCCTCCAGAAAGAATTGGTCATTGAACTTCTGCAGACCGAGTGCGTGCAGTGCGAGAGTGTGCAGTTCGCCAGATTGAGCCTGGGACGAATTGGAAAGGAATTCACGAAATGGCCATTGCAATGCCATGGCCAACAACTTGGAAGCTACCGAACGGGCTGGAGCGTTAGCTCAATCGCCTGCTTGTTTTTGTTGTGACGCGTTGAGTTTGACTGCTTTGGTTGCCTTGCGCGCCATGTCAAACAATCGGACAACAGTCTCAATACGAGCACACATTTCGTGCTCACGGATGTCGCACAGGTGCAAAATGGCCAACCGGTGGAGTGTAGTGACAGAACACCGAGTGCTCGATGATTTTGAGTGTGTCCATGAAGAGCGAGGATAGCTGAAGTGAGTCGAGTATATCGTCACAGTTGATGTACTCTCGCAGACCGATCATGGAAATTCTTGGTGACGTATTCCTCAGGAGTGGTCGAATGGTCCTTTATATGTTCGCCCACTCCCACAGAGGTAGCGTTGCCACTTACGATAAGTGCAACCGGTGTGAGTGCTTTGATGCAATTCATTTGTGCACAAGGTCGCTTAGAGACTAGAACAAATGCAATTGCACACGAACGTAGGACGTTTCAGCTTTAGAATGATAATGATGTCGAAGAAACTTGAATGAATGCGGTGCCACGGTGATGATTGGGGCAAGGCGTGACTTGTCTCGACGCTTGTCGACCACTCGAATCTGAACAGAATAGAAACCGACAAAGAAAAGGCCAGTTTGAACACTAAGGAAAAAAATGTCACGTGCCAGTTGGCGAAATGGCTTCGAGTTGATGGATAGACAGTTGAGCAGTGCGATCACCCACAAGAACACCAAGTTTCAATACATCAGCAAGCATGGACGCAAGTCTAATTGGCAATCAGATGCAACACACAATTACTCTGTCAATTACAAGGAGCAATGAAACGAAATGACGAGGCTAAACGTTAATAACTTTGCAATGAATCAATTGAGGCAATGTACCATCAAGTCTCGATATAAGAATCTAAATTGCCAACTTTTCTGGCCGATCACAAATGCAATTTAAATCACTGCAGAGAAGTCTACTTTGGAAGACAAGCCAAACTGAAGTCGAAGAAACCAATTAATTTGATTGAGTGAAATATTACAAACAAAGGAACAAGCCCATGTCAAGGTCTATCTGCGCAAAGTGGTCATTGTGCCCGATGGAATCCTTTACAGCAAACTGATCGAGTATTTTGTGCGCGCAATGATCGAATATATTAAGGATGAAAGTTTGGAGGTCGGACGACTAGGTGCATGGCTAGCTCTACCCGGTCAGCCACAGTTTGATCCAATCGAAGTGCGCAGCAAAATTAGCTGGCTTTCAGTGATGCAACTGGGCACCCATACCCGAGATGCTCTGGTACTCGCTCAACGAGGAACTCTACTTCAGGAAGGACAACTTTGACAACTTATCAGGGCGGTCCATATCTCAACTGCGATTATGGCGCTCAATGTCAAAATTAAGGACCCCGATAATGTCGTCACTTTTGACCATCAGATTTATATGATTTTTAAGACTTAAACCTTAAAGCAAAATTAAAATTGGAATTTGCTTCTACTGAATGAGATTCTTTTTGTTTCGTTTCTATCACATGTGAATGCATTCGCCCGTAGTTGCCTTAATGGCTAATTTGGCCAAATTGGTCAAAATCACGCGTGGAGTAAAAAAAGATAAATTGACTGGACGCCAATGCCTGTTTGAATCTCCAAACGGCGATGCCACTGGCAGTTATCATTTTACACATGAGATTTTTCTCGGTGCAACTAACTAACGTGTACTTGCATGTCTCATTGGTTGGACAGACCGACCCATATGTATCACATTGTAACACAAAGTATAACACGAGCATCATTACGTACGTTGCCAGTCCATAACCATATTCAGCAATAGTAATGGAGTAGCTAATTTGGCGAATGGCTTGGTCACTACTGAGTGACACTCTGCGCCCCATTAGCAAGGAGTGATCGTCTAACGATTGATGCGGTAATGGTCTATCAGAGGAATGAAGCGATTAATTGAGACCATGATGGAGATAGAGACATTTACATTGTGAACGAATGGAGCACTGCACTCCATCGGACACATTGCCTGCTATGCACACATGCTTAGCTAACTAACTAGTACACTACTGTCGCCAATAAATTTCAATTTTGTTAATTCGAGAAGCGAAAAACATAAATTGCTTAGAGCAAATGTCATCGAGCGATCGAGCAGTGATATTTGGGCAACAAAGTAGTATGCATTTGATTTGTCTTCATTGGGGCCGAGTTGGCAATGGCGCTACTAATGCCATTTGTAATGGCGATAATGCAGACATACAAACACCAGCACAGTCAGTGCACTTGCCAATCACTTTCGGAAATTCGTCGTTCTCATCGTTGACCGATCGGACCAAGGCAAGCCGAACCAACATCGCAGCAGCAAATTAAGGCAAAATTAATTGTAACATTTCCTGCTCGGTTGCTATAGCATCGAGATGCATATTAACAATGTCCACCTGTGAAGGTACAATCGAGTACTACAACCACAACCTCATCGGCTTGAAACGAAATTCAATGAACGAAGGAAGAGTTTAGGGCGTCGATTTTTGAAACAAATTGGGCAGGCAAGAGCGATTTCGTTCAGTGGACTGCACAGAGTATCAAATCAGATCGACTAGATCTAGTTTAATCAATTGAGGACAAACGTTGAACAGCTTATTGAGTGAGTATCGTCTCCCTACTCAGCAGCCACAGTCACCCTCAAACGAATATATCTCGAATAATTTTGATCGTTCTGCTGAGGAAAACAATGCCGAATCAAGTGATATCAACGCTAATTCAGCTGTTCCAACTGTCCCTGCTATTTTTCTCGTGAGCCTTTCAAACAAGTGTCTTCTTTTTTGCTTTATCGGTCTGATGGAGACTATTTGAACAGCATCTTGCAAGACAATCCGAATGCAGCAGCTACTCTAGGAGAACGTGTTTCTGTTTTGAATGTGGCGAATTAACAAATGAATAAATGGGAATATTCGTGGTCAGATAATTGTCAAAGAAGAGGAGGAGCATATGATTGAACGACAAATTGAAGAACCACTTTGTCAATGTCTTGAAGAGCCTTTGAATCTTACTATTTCGTCGGGTAATTATTTTCAAAACTTGAACGAAATTTGCTAACCTCTCATTTATCCTGACGAATTTCGGTCATATCAACAGCAAATTACTCTAAAGAATGAATAACCCAATCAAAATATGGCTCGATCAAGAAATTTCATTTTGCCAATGATATCAACAAGATGTATTAATTAATGAATAATATTTCCACAATTACCTTTCACATAAGCAGTCCCTCTTTATGATCATTAAGCCCACTACCATTCCGTTTGAATGATGTCCCAAACTGTGGTCCGTTACAAATGCACCTCTCAATTTCACAAATACCGATTGATTCATGATGTATAATGTTAATAAAATTTATTTTAAACTCTGAGCTCTGAGTGGAATTACCAGAAAGTGTGAGCTAAAAGGAAGCATTTAATGTGTTTACATGATTTAAGGATTCACGATATGATTAACATGGTTTAAATGTTTAATATGATAATGAGTCAATAGTGGCTATAGCGTTTCAAGCCAGGCGAATTTAATTTTGCACACTTCCATCCATACACTAAACGACTCTAATCACTGGTTCATTTGACTGCGTTCTGGGCTGTGACTGGGCATGTTCTTTCTTTATGTTTATAATTGTTTCGTAATTTGCTTGATTAGAGAAAGTGAAGTTGGTCTGTGCGTTGAATCGACTGAGTCAATGTGACTCGGTGTGAACGTTGCGGCGGTGGTGACAATACGTGATCCAACAAGTGATGTAGCTATCGAATGAATATTGCCACTGTCATTTGGCGAGTGCACTAATGTGACATTGAATTATTAGCTATTCTCTGACCTGCAAATTGCCTCTGCCCTGATCAGTGATCACACTTTCCACTGATCGCACTGCCATCCCCAACTCGAGTCTAATTACAAAGCCAACTAAATGTTCTTTCTCTTTCTCTTGCAAGTGAGCACAGGGTACTTCGTGAACGTTCCGTCCGTCAAGGCAAGGCAAACCTGTCAAGAGGCTTGAGTACAGTTTTGGTGTATTTCTGATTACTGCTCTAGTAGTTCGGTCCTCTCCAATTGTCGAGATCGATTGCCCCTGTTTTCTGTTGTCTTATGAATGAAGTGAAGCCTTAAGAAAGTGAACTGCACGGAGTGAATGGCTAACTAACGGATGGTTGCAACGCTGAAAGGACACCCGAACGATGGTGCCCTCAGAGGACGTTGCATTGCTTGCAATTAGGGATAACGTTTACCAATCGATTGAAGAGAAATTATCAGATTTAAATGGCGTTATTTATATTTAAAGTTCAATAGTGCAACGCAAAATCAATCTACACTGATTAATTGTGAACTATATATAGCACTCAGTAAATGTCCATTTGAAATTAATGAAAGCATTCAATTTGTGTGAAAGTGGTGAACTGATTGACTGAAATGTCAATCAGCAGTGCAATGCATCAGGCTGCATTTCAGCAATGCACACCATTTGACGGAAATAAAAAGATAATGTAATAATTAATAATGTTTAATACAAATAATAAAGTTTTAAATTAAAATTAAAAATGGCCAACATATGTGGCAGTTTGTGTGAAAGCATTTCAAAGTGGAAAGAGGCTCACTTGTCCACCTCGACCAATTCTTTGATCCGTCGGTATGAGGCCTCGACGGCGGCATGGATGCCGGAAGCGCAGTCTCGCTGCTCGAGCACATGGATTCCATAAATGGCACCACCACTCGGAGAGATGACCGAGTCCCGAAGCTCGCCTGGGTTCTTGTTAGTCTCCAGCAGACACTGAGCGGCGCACTGGACTGCCTTGGTGGCCAGCTTGGTGGCTTTCGCTTTGGCCAGGCCCATCTTGAAGCCACCGTCGGCAAGAGCCGAGATGAAGTAATAGACGTAGGCCATGCCATTGCCAATAAGAGAGCAGGCTGCGTCCATCTGGTCAGGCTCCATGAATTCGATCTTGGCCAACGACTGGAGAGTGTCTCGCACCAGTGAGTTGCATTTCTTGGAGTCGAGTTCCACATCGAGCACGCCCAGTCCAAGTCCATAGGCCACACTGGTGTTGAGAACCACTCGGTGCATCTCCACCTTGTACTTGTTGGCAGTCTCGGGATTGAGCAGAACAGTCTTCACATCTGCCAGTGGCACACCACCAATCAGGGAGAGGATGAAGATTGGCCGCTTTCGAGTGGGGATGTAGTTGGTGGTGATGGGACAGGGCCGAGTGCCACCGAGTTTGAAGCAGTTGCGCACCACGAAGCCATGCACATTGAGGAAGACAATGTCACAGTCGAACTTGCCAAACAGATCATAGGAGCGGGTGGTGGTGGCAACGCCTTGCACCTTGAAGGTGTCCAGGTTCTTGCTCGTCTTAGCGGCCACATACAGTTGCTTCGCCTTGACCTTGTCTGCCTTGAGCAAGCCTTTCACAATAGACTCGGTCATGCGGCCAGCACCGAGAAAGCCAATCTTGGCGCTCGACACGTCATCCACCTTGGAACGGCTACGTGGCTGAGAACCTCCACTCGACTTGCCTTCCACTTTCGAACGAGTCTTGCCAGATTGCTTTGACTTGACCTGGGACTTGATGCCAGATTTAGGTGCATCGGCGCCGCTCTTCGACTTGACCGCATCGCCAGGAGCTTGACTTTTACTTTTGGATCCATCCGCAATGCCACTTTTGATCACGGCTGCCGAGGAATCGTCTTGGACCGCTTCAGCATTGGACTTGGTGGCACCATCCGCCGATTCGTCCTCTGGCTTGTCCACAGACTCGTCCGCGTTCGGCTGGGCGTCCGACTCGGCCTCTTGGGTTTCGGTCTGAGAAGTCTCATCTTCCACGGGCTTGTCTTGTTCGGTGTCGCTCATTGTGAGATGAATAGAAGCAACAGTGAGAAAGGAGCACGAGAGAAAGACAGGAAAAGCTTGTAAAACAGTAAATCACACTTCAATACTGAGGCCGGTGTCCGAGCCTTTGTTTTATGGGCAAACGAACCATTGTTGCACAAGCAAGTTCGTTCCAGTTGACGACAAACTCACTAGAACATTTTAGAGCGAGTCACATGAAAGAACTGTAAAGTGACACGAGTAGTGGTGACTAGTAAATCGAATCTAAATCATGATTGTTACTGAAACATTTCTATTCTTTTTTATGATTCGCAACTCGTATGTTGACGACAAATAAGAGAAACTTTACTGTTGACGTGTTGAGTCAACAAAACTGTTGTGAATAATTGATCCATTCGATTTGCACATAATGTTCGAACGATATCGTTGGTTTTCACCGATTTAGCACTCACAGTGCCGTGACTGAGTCGTAATGGGTGATCACAGAGTCCAATTGCCATAGAACATATGTTATATAAGCAGCCCATTGAGAATGAGAACAGAAGCCTCGACCGAGAAAGTTGAACTCAATTGCTTTGCTGAGCCACTCATTCCACTCAAATGCAAACTTAATCGAGGACAATTAGGCAATTAAACAGATCGCACTGGCGAATCTAATGAATAGTGTCACTTAGAACTACTATTAATTTTATCCGATGACCATCAACACTGCCTATTGATAACGATCGTGCTCAAATAGTAAATGACTGCTACAGCAAATAATGAAATTAGCTTCAAAATGATACTTCGCTTATTGCTCGATTCCAGTTGCCATTTCTACGGATGCGATTAACTATGTGGTGTACAGTGTAAAAGATCAAATGTAAATGGCCGATTCAACACTTACAAATCAGTTCACTTTCGCTTGTACAATCTGGACAAACTGAACGAGTGTGCAAATAAAGTGCAAAATAACGAGAAGGCACTAAGCAGATTGACCAACAAATTAAACCAAACTAAATCAAGCCACAATCTGAAGTGAATGGGTCGACTAAAGTGACGAAGTGTCCATGGTCAGGTACTTTGTGGCTATGTTCGGCACAGTTTGTATATGCCAAAATCGCTTTATCACGTTTGTCTGTTCGCGTGGAGCAATTGTGAACCGTGGACACCGGCACGGGCGAAGGAATGAGAAGAGATATTTTCGAAGTCTTCCTTACTGATCAAAAATGAAAATCGTTGACAGAATGAGCATTTCTGCTTTGTAAGTGACATTGCAGACATGGCTCGATGCAGCAGCAGGCATCTTTCTAGCTAAGCGGGTTAGTCTGTCTCGGCGAGACAGTCTCGCTGCTGTTCACGTTGCAACTGTCGAAATCTGCGACACAACCAAAGAGAGTCCATGATGGCCAGCGCGCTATCGGCGATGACGATGTGGTGCTACTGGTGGCGACTTTGTCGATCAGTCCAATTGGCGACGAGCAATGGACTGGTTCCAATTGTGAGACCATTCGGAATTGAGGCTCACAGTTCTCATCAGAGACTCTACACACTCGAGATTAGTATGCAAGAAGATAAAGACAATCGCACAAAACAAATGGAAATCAAATTTGCACTAAAGACAATTAAATTTTTAATTCGCATATTGTCCGATTGTATTGTATTGTATTGTAATAAACTCGATTGTACAAATGTAATTACACAACAATCGTTGTACAGTCCAAAAGTGTCCCGATGTGTTAGGAAGCGAGAATATCTCCATTTTGTTTTAGCCTCGTTAGTTGATGGTGCTGGACATAGGTTGTATGTGTGCGGTACCAAGCCGACAATCGCTAACAAGGTGATATTGTCTTGGGGAAGCATCGATTTACTGCAGTTGTGCCGCTCACTGAAGAGACAGCTGGCGAAAAGGGGACTTGTATGTATTTTGCAATTGGGCAGACATTCCTCAGTAGATGGAGAGGTTGAGTGGAAAGTTCAGCATGATGCTGATCATGTTGCACAAGAGTACAACCTTGACCTGCTTGAAGAGTCCGCTTGGTATACGGCAGATGAGAGTCACTGAGAAATGAATCACGCCCATGTTGACCAGAAGGTGCGCGAACGCCATTGGAATCGATATCTCGACCAGCAGGAAGACGCTGACCACGACAATCAGCATGTGTGGTGGTTACTCAGGTTGTTGCGTTTCTTGAGCAACATTTCGTTCTCTTCCTTGGGCCTGATCGCTGGAGCCTTCTGCGGTAGAACACTTTAGTGACATTGAGACGAGTTAGCCCTAAGCACGATTAATCTCGCCATTAGATGGTGCCAATCAGTCGACCACTGTGCAACAAACAAATCTACTCATAACACCCACATCAAGTTGATATTTGATGTGGCTCGACTCGCCTTTCCACTAATTGAATTCATGAAATATCTACTATCTATCAAAGTCACTGCAGTCTTCCAGCGATCGAAATTTCGAAACTTAAGTCATCAACGAGACCCACAGACCAGACACACTAATCGATGGCAATATTACACTTACTTGCAACGCACAGAAGAGAAGCACTTTCCGAATGACCAAGTAGATCTCTAGAGCGGCAAGTCTGGTCGAGTAACTGGCGAGAGAAGGACTAGCCTGGTGGGCGTTTTCAGATTTTCGTTTGGTGAAAACAGCTAGTCAGCAAGTTGGCCCCCACCAAGAAAGGCATCATTGCTCTGTAAATTACACAAGCATACTTGATGGATGCTCTTTCTGTTACGTTACAAATATGTCCCATGTTTGTTCAGACCGATTTATCTGCAAGAAAAAATGATAAGCTCATTAGTACACAATCACTGACAAATGCTCAGTTGGTGTTAGTGTAGATAAGCAAATATGCATGGAATGATTCGAATCACAATTGTCCCACGGTGACGTGCCGACTGGCAGCAGAACATATGCGAAGCATGCAGGCAAATATGGAATCGTATTGCGAGGTGGCGAACGTGCACACTGCTCAAGTTACCTTATTAGAACATGCCCTGCCACAAAACGATTCAAAATGTGTTTTACATTTAATTATAATTATCGATAATAAAATATTTAAAAGAGCACAAAAATATTGTGCATTGCATCAAAATAACATTCACTGCCTGTTTGAGGCAACTAATGCCCAAACGGACTGCTTTGTGGTGGAAAGTCGAGTCAGTGGGACTTTGGTTGACATTAAGTCAGCAGTGCAATTAATTAGTGACACAATCAAGGAAATTCGTCAATTATGAGCATGCACCAGTGCACCGTTACCGAACAAATTACGGACCTGTCGGTGAGCTGAGAAAAGAAAATGACGTGTCTGGCTCGACTGGATGCAGGAAGACATCGAGTGGGCAGATAGTGCCGCAATTCTCACTGAATTACCGCTTTGCACACACAAATTAAAAGACGAGATAGACAAAGAGAGTGCACAGGAGAACAAGAGAAACATTGAAACGGTCCGGCACTGCACAAGCAGACTAACCGGATTTAGAGACATCCGCTCAGAGACAAGAAAATTCACTCATTCAAGTGTTGCTCAACACTTATTGGACAGGTACAACAAACCGAGGCAGACCGAGTAAACAAAATATGTCCATTGAACAGTGCACAACAGTAAATACCATTGTGTAACTGAAAATATCGCTGTAAATTAAGCCATTCTTATAAAAGTCAACTATAATGCAAACTTCTCGGGTAATATAATAATAGGCAAACTAATTATAGATTTTTTAGTTATTTCTGCTCGTATGACTGACGCTTTTCAATGTATTTCTCCCATTGGGCGCTAGTGCCCACAAAAATTAGGTACATTTTAAGCCTTTTGGGGACGTCATTGTGGAAGTGGAGGAGGTGTGTCTTTTGCCCACCAGCAAGGAGGAGCACTTGAATTGTAGAAGTTAGTGACGCAATCACATGTACTATGTGAAATGCCCATGTTTTTGCCCAGATGCGCAAACGACCAAAAATCACACGTGAAATCGAGTTCGCGCATGTTTGTGTGTTAAACTTCTGAATACGTTGCTGTGCTCGTGTGTGTTTGTCTTATTTGTTGTTAAATGCGTAATTTGAGTGAAAACAAACGTCATTTGTGGACGGTCTTGTTTACTGCTCGATGCTGCATAAACACATTGTTTTGTCAACAACATGCTCAAATTAGGTTATGCTTTCTTTTGTGTTCAAATTGGCGAATGGAATCGTGCTTTGGTTTGGATTTCTGTACTGGTAACGAAGCATATTGAGGCATGTGAGCAATTATCGGATGTAGTCATCTCTTGGTTTGGTACATTAATTACTTTACTTTAATTACTGCATAAACATATTGTTTTGCCTAATAGTTTGTGATCATTTGGCGAATGGAATCAAACTTTATTTTGGATTTCTGCAATGGAATGGAAAATTTATACGGATACGGAATATGGAATAAAATTGATATTAAAGGTTTGTTTTGCCGAGGGAATTGCACCACCATTAGCAGTATAAAAACCGCTTGCCACCACTCGTACCCGACAAATCTTCGGGAAGAATCGCCATCCTTTTCAAGCTGCAATGACGGAAACTTGAACATTTAATTGTGTAATTCTAGGCCATTTTAATACGCCAAAAGCAGAACCAATGCCGCATTCTGTTCCAGATCCATCTCTGTAAATAACTAGATCATCATCGGGAGGGCAGGTTGAAAAACGTCTTCACCGTACATTGGCCGCTACTGTACTTTGTGAAGTATGAACTGTAACGTCGCGTTGTGAGTTTGAGCACTGAAATTCTACCTTTAACCCCAATTACTAACCAAATCAATTGATATCTCGAAAGAAGCCTAAGCCGTAAACAAGCAAAGGAGAAGATTGACAAACTGAAGTGATGGTCTTCCTAAAATTTTTACACGATGGTAAATCGTTTATGCAAAGACGAACAAGGTGCTAACGGTGCTACACTGTTATATATCTGTGGATGTTATTTCGTAAGTTTTCTGGACAATCTATTTGCTCATGTAACAAATATAGTTTTTCTGTATGCTAGATTTTGTCTTCAACGAACTGGGAATAGTTATGATCATCATGATCATGTAGCTATATTGTGTCTTGTGAACAAATGGCGAATGGAATCATGCTTTGGTTTGAATTTCTGCACTGGAATGGAGCCGTATTGTGTCCTGCGAGCAATTGCCAAAAGGAATCGTGCCTTGTAGCTTTCCAGTGTGCTTTCGACTTGCTTTGGTACATGTTCATAACACGTATTGAAAATCGATGCAATATATTTCTGTAAAATCGAAGATTTCGACTATAGATTTTTTATTTTCCATATATTTAGAATAGCGCTTGTAAATTAATAAAACATGCAAACACACATAACGCTTTTAAATTGATAAAACAAGAAAATTGAACGGGTAATTCATTTTCAAATAAATAATAAAAAATCGTGCCCCAGGTGTAAATCCGGTCAAAGTAATATTACAATTTATGAACGTGATTCCTTGAATAAGCCAAACTGTCAGTTTCAAAGAACAAATTTGCATTTAATCCAGACGTAAAAAAGTATTATTCATTCATTTTGTGTGATTCTTCAGTTCTCGTTTAGTCAATGATTTGTTTTCAAGTCAATAACATTATCAATAGCATTAATTGTCAAATATAATGTTTTGGGTGACGTCTCCCATGACAGAAAAGAAATATCATTGATTAAATTTCAGAAACCATTTCATGAATCAAAAAAGATATAACAAGAATCGTTGATTCGAAATAGTAGCACCTTGGATTATATGCATTTATTGGATTTGTTTTCTAATTGTTTGAGCACGTATAATAAAAAAACCGGCCCAATGCTTACAACTGCAAATTTGGAAAGAACTGTCAATCGATTTGTTCACTTATTTACCTAAGAACCAATACATACTCATTATATGCAACACATATGCAACAATCTTGCAGTTACACCTGGGGCACAATTTTTTATTATTTATTTGAAAATGAATTACCCGTTCAATTTTCTTGTTTTATCAATTTAAAAGCGTTATGTGTGTTTGCATGTTTTATTAATTTACAAGCGCTATTCTAAATATATGGAAAATAAAAAATCTATAGTCGAAATCTTCGATTTTACAGAAATATATTAATCAAAAAGGCTTGCAGAGCAAAAGCAAAGCCATGTGCAAAGATGAGCACGATGAACAAAAATAGATTATGTCAGCTTCCAGGATATCCTTCGAAGGCGTGTCGCAGCAGACAGGAAAGCACTTTGGCGAAGATATTGAGTGAATGTTACATTGATCTCGCATTGGTCTCGGCCAGAAAGGACAAAAATCTCTTTTCAGTTGTTCTATAACTCCTTTCTTTACTTTAACAAACCAAATTGTACCATGAAACGTTTGGCTCGCACTCAGTCTTCTGAGAAGAGGCCATCTTTAAATAAATAGCGAGGAGACTTCTGAAGACAAATAACGTGCTACTCATACGTCATCAATGAATTGCCCTTTGAATAGTCACACACTAAGTTTGTACTCGTTTAATTGCCAACGGCAACGGTTTGTTTTATTTCAACTCCCGTCTTTTAATTTTTCTTGAATTCCCAAATATAGTCAAATTCAACTATCGCAATGTCATCATCACCAGTATTACCAATAATCACCAACAAAGCTAACATGGCCAAACTCGACCCAGCCAACCAACCCGAATTAGCTTCAAGTTCTGAGTTCGTCTGTACTCCGTCGAATGTGACCGTGACCACCAACACTGCAATCGATCTAATCCTGGAGACAATCAACACAATAAACATTAATTCTAACGAACATCATCGCGCTAAACTGTACAATGCAATTGAGGTGCTTCGCACGATGACTTCAAACAATGGCAACCGAACGCACATCCACAAACTTCCCGACGACTGTTTGGTGTTGATCTTTTCAAAGCGATTTTCCCTTCAGAAGATGATCAGTTCGTTTCGACTAGTTTGCACTCGATGGAAGGATGTCGTCGAATCACTGGTGTGCGCACCAAAACGTTCACTTAAACTGTTTGGCTCACTTCTTGATGTTCGAGAGTATGGCAAAAAGTTGCTTCAAGCCAACTTGCACGCTGATGAACAATTTCGACTTCCACGTATTGGACACCATGATCATGATCTGGTGTTGGCTTCTTCGTGGAATCTCAATTATGATCCTTCAATGTTTTGCTCTTTGGGTAAGATTTTCCCCAATGTTCAACACTTGGTCGTTGGAGTTCATGATGTGATTGGCAAAGCTGAAGAGAAGCTTGCCCTGGCACTTTCTAGCTTTCCTGGTTTGGTTCGATTGACTTTGTTCTTCAAATTTGATGTTCAATTTGAAGTATGTGCTATTCCTGAAATTGTGCGAAATGTATTTCATCTGTCAATTAAAATTACAAGTCCACTGAAGTACTTGGACTTGCTTGGTGATTGGTTGAAGCATCACAGTGAAAATATTGCCAACAATTTGTGCCGTGTGCTTCCTGAACTTGAACACTTGTCAATGGAAAATGCCAATTTGAATGGATCTCGATTAATTTTATCTCAACTCGGTCCCAACTTGAAATCACTTCGATTGGACCAATTTGAAAATTTTCAAGATTCAATGAAAAGTTCACTGAAGCCTGAAGTGACAAAAGGCGTTATTGAACTTCGCTTATCAAATATCACTGATCTGAACATTGTCACATTTGTCTGTGGAATGTTTCCATACTTGAAGCGTTTGGAATTGAACTTTAAGCTTGATCAAATTCAGGTATTTACACATCGACCTACTTGATTCAATTTATTCCGATTTGCAATGTCATTAATTTCTTATTACTCCTGTAGGGTCCTCTTTTTCCGCTAAACTCTGACCTGATCACCGCTCTAAACCAACTTCCCAATCTTCAATCATTGAGCCTCGAAAACTTGCGATTTAATTTGGCCGCTTTCATTCCAACCACTTTTCCTTCTTCTCCCGTAAAATCGCTTCATCTTTCCAATTTCTTGCAAAATCAAATCGGAACCGATGGAGGCGAACTTATTCGTGCGCTTGCTAAAATATTTCCACTTACCGAACAGTTGGACTATCAGTTTTACGTTCCGGTTAACAAACGGACATTTGTCTATCGCAATTGTAAGATGAATCGTGATTATGCACTGAAACAATTTGCTAATCTACGCGATTGTCGACTTTATTATCGCCATTGCTGGCATGAATATATCGGACGACATCAAGTTCGTTGCTACTGTGCGGAAAGATTTAAAGCGGACTCGGGTCACCGATGATTCGGACGAAGATGATGATTTCGATGAAGACGAATGGCAATTGTGAATGTTATTTTTAAATTGTGAATTAAATGCATAAATATACTTTGAACTTTGAAATAGTGTAATGGACTTCAGTGGCGTTAATTAGGTAAATACGCGCATATTATCACAATCAAAAATGGACCCATTTATGGATCGATTTTCGAGGTGTAGTCTTGTGTCATTTTATCTGCTCTTATTGTGTGCCAATGTTCGGTCTTTACCGTTAACAACAGAAGTACTATAATGATCTTGTGGCAATGGGTGGCACTTAACACTTGAACATGATTGCATGCTGATAGGGCCATCGAGAATGGCACTCGTTGCCTCAGTATCTAATTGACTACCGACAATTGTTTGAGTGTTCTTTTAATCCCAGTTTTTTATATTGACCACAAACGGTGATTGTTTCAGCTAGTCACTTAGTTGTGTCGATCTGAAGGAATAAGGCAGTAATAACTTTATGCTTCGAGCCATCGTATGATTGATGTACGGCATGTTGAACTCGTCACTAAGAACGAGCCTAACAATCGAAACAACTCACAATATGATGGCAGACCGAGCGTCATTATACACAAACACAATTCGAATGGAGTATTAATTAATTGTATTATTATTTGAATATTTATCTGTACAGGGAAGGATGATGACAATTTTGCTAATTAGCACTGGACAATTTTATCAAACGCACAGAAATACTAGGAAACCAACTAGGGTGGGCAAATATAATAAATTTAATTGAGTAATCAAAAGCGTTAGTGGGTAATAATTTGCTTGAGTGAAATGATAATCGAGATCGAGTAATTGCGGGACATGTTCAACGAAGTATTGTTCATAATGCAGACATACCGAGCACCTTTTCCACTAGTGTGGAACGTTTGGCTGGATGGGGCCCCGACATATGACATTTATTCTCCATGTTGCAATGAAATCCAATTTCCAATACAACTGCATTTACTATTCGGTAGTAGTTTTTCAGATGTCGACGATCGATCGGCAGATCGGCAGAGCACACACTTTAATCACAAATGTTTGCGAGTGTGTGCTTTGTTAGTGCAAACTTTGCACTGCAAAGTGTTCATTACTATTCAGTTCATTCGACAGAGAGCATTTAAATGTTGTCGCTTTCTATCGGACTTAATTCTAGACTTGCAAATTGGTTAGTTCGAGTAATCATTAAACATTCTCTTGAGTATTTTTCTATTTTGGAATTCGATCAGTTTCCAACTTTGTATATTTAAGAAGAAGGCTTTTGCCCTCTTGTTGTATGTCTTGTTTGGCAGCTTTCTTCCTCTTTGCTCGCTCTAGTCAAAGACCAAGTGATGGCTCCGTCCGACCCTGGCAAGACTAATGTCCCTCTCCCTTCGCCGGCAAGCACCAACGACAACAAGAACAACCCAAGTCAATCGACCAGTGAGACATCAAAGTCAGGCGAGAACAAGCAAGAAAGCGACACTTTGGATCAAGACGAACGCGATGGGGAATATATTGCCAAGTTTGACAATGAAGAGGAGGAAGAGCTTGTCCTGCGATCGCTAAGTTATGATACTGACAAAGCAAAGTCCGTTTCACCCAGCAATGATGATAGCCCCCGAATTCGCGACTTCGGGACTCAGAAGATTAATGAAGTCCTCAAGAAATTCGCACAAAAGCAGATCGACTCTTCAGAAAGGAATGACGATTACTCCAGCGAATGCCTCTGTGGCCAGATCATATGCGTTCGTGACCGATACTGTGGACTGCGCAACTGTGGCTTTACTTGTTACTCCAACTCGGTGCTGCAGGTCATATACCAGGCTGAGCCGTTGCGGACTCACATTTTCGATGCTGGTGGCTCAGGTCGATTCCATGCTCTGCTCTCACGATTGTTCAACGACATGGTGGCACGATCGATGGAGAACGAAACCGGCACTAAATACCCGGTTGCCTCACCAGAAGAGTTCAACACCGCTTTTCGGGAGGTGAAGTGCGATTTTCGTCCGAACCAGCAGCACGACGCACAAGAATTCCTCACCATACTGCTGGAATTGTTGCACCAGGAGGTGAATAGGGCCATCAAGCCGTCAATGCCGCTGAATCACTCGTTTGCCAACGCACAGGAAGCCTGGGAATATCACATCAAACATGTTGACGACAGTTTCTTGTCCGGAGTTGTGATGGGCCAAATCGAGACTGCACTCACCTGTCTCACCTGCAAACATCAAAGTATGTCGTGGAGTGCATTTTGGCAGTTGCAGTTAGACCTGGCCGAAGCACAGGCGGACAAAGCCGAGCTTTCTTTAAGTGATTGCATCACAGAGTTCACTGCCGATGAGGTAAGACTAATTGGTTCACCAGCCGAATGAGCTCATTTGTCATTCATTCTTTTTAGACCTTTTCTGCCGACTGTTCTCAATGTGCACAAAGTCGCTCCAGCACTAAGCGCCAGTCGATCTGTCGGGTTCCATCGCTTCTTTTGGTCCATCTCAAGCGCTTTTCAGCAACCGGCTCAAAGATTGGTCGCACTGTGCTGGTCAATGACTGTCTGGGACTTTGTGGCAAGATGTTTCAATTACACAGCTGCATCATTCACTTGGGCGATATTGACAACGGACACTATGTCACTTTCACTCGACAAAGTCAGCGACACTTTGCCCGTTTCGACGACGACCGAATTGCTGATGCTGTGCTCCTTCAAGAGGCCTATGAACACGAGATTTGCCATTCGGCTTATCTATGCGTTTATCAACTGAAGGACGAAAAAGAGCCAAAACATCCTGAGAAAGTGCAACAACCGAAAGCGATTACAACAAGCCACAACTGGCATCCTTCTAGCATAAAGCAATGTTACCATAAGTACGATGGCACTCCCATTGTGAGTGAATCGGTCTCGAAAACTCCAATTCTGCCCATAACTTGTCTCCCCTTCCGAGATCCATCTCTGATTGACAACCATTACAAGTACTGTGGTCTCAAGAATTCTAGTGGCTACACCGATTTCCTAAACTCCATTCTACAGGTGTGTAAACTTTATTGTTATTGTCGTTATTCTTATTGTGATTATCTTTTCCTAATGATTAGATGTTGTACATGGCATTCGACTTGCGCATGTACATTATCAAGAATTCACAACTCGGCATATTTCACCACGAGTTGTCTGACTTGTTCGGCAAGATGGAGCGTTTATCAAATCCGGTCCGGAACATGTCCATCTGTACGATGCTATTTTGCATTCAGTTTCGCCAAGCTAAACCACAATTTGGTAATGCCAAAATTCGATACGATGCTCACGAGGCATACATAGCGCTGATTGAGTTACTTCACCAGGAAGGCAATCAAGTGCCGAAACAGACCAAGGAGAGTCCCAAGATTGTGCGCCAAAGTCCAAAGACTGCTGAGGAGGCATGGCAGGATCACCTGAAATACACCGACAACAGCTATGTCTCACAGATGCTACTCAATCAGATGGAGACTATTGTGACATGTGCCATTTGTGGTCGTGATAGCATCTCCTGGTCCGTTACTTGGCAGCTGCATTTACTCTTGCCCGAGTATGGCTCAAGGCATGAAGCCCCAACTAAAGTGTTCTCCCTCAACCACTGCATTCAGCAGATGGCATTGCACAGTTTGAAGAAAGTCTCATCAGCGCTTTGTGAGCAGTGTCAATGCTTTCAGCAAACCACGGAGAAGCAATCGATCAGTAGATTGGCATCTCGTTACCTGGTGATTCGTCTGAAGCGATTATCGTCCATTTCCAAGATCACTCAACCAATCACTATCGAAGACCGGCTCGTCATAACTGGTCAGCGTTATTCGCTGTGCAGTGTTGTCATTCACCGAGGCAACCCGGACGACGGACACTATGCCACTCTGTTCCACGATGATGTGAACAAATGCTGGGCACTGATCGACGACCAGAAGATAATCTTTGGTCTGCCAAGTGAATACCTTGCTGGGATGCTGCAAAACTTTGCTTACATTTGTTTGTACAAAGCCATCGACCAAGTCAAAGGACTCTTTCAATATTCTTGAATTTTTATTTATTAAATTCTTGCTTAACTCATTCGTATAATTGCTAGTTAGTGAAACACAACAAACACAATTTTGATTTGGTTTGATGTCAGAATTCAATAAGCTCAGTGGCTGTGTGCATTTTCCATGGATTGTTTTAGTGCGCGAAAGTTCATCACCGCGCGTAATCGTTTGTTGCACCTTGCTATGTCGTTCACCTATGATCAACTTGAACTCTTAATTCGTAATAAACCAAAGTTGTCTGAAAAATTAACTGAACTTACTTACTTATTAACTGGAACGATCGAGTTTTTCACGAATGGGACATTTCAGCAGGAACGCTTCGACTTATTGTGGAAAATTTTACTCTGTTGACCTTTCTTAGTTTCAGCCCACTTTCTTCTGTAAGTTGTCTTTGATATATTTTTCTAATTATTTCTGTTTTATGGCGTTTGCTTAACCCTGACCGAACTGCGTATATTTTATCGCGGCATCAATCGACTACCAGGCTATTCAGGTTTCTGTTCTCGTTTGGTTATGCCAATATAGTCCGTTCGTCGGTTACACCTGAAGGGCTGCGTCCACATGACTGGCTTTGATCTGTGTCGAATGTTCTCGGTTGAACGACAGTTGTTGGCAACACTTGACCGGAGTGTTTGAACAGTGGCGCAAATTGACCAATCTGTCGACCATTTATTCAATTGATGAAATAGAACGGTTCGTGAGCAGGGGTTAGTGGGTTATTACGCAATTGATCATATTCCATCCTAGGATTATGATTTGATCAGTGCAATCCGGAAAAAATTTGTATTTACAATAAATATTTGCTAAATTGATAATAATTTTTATATGCGGGATATTAATAAGTAGACAATTCCGTTAAGCAAAGGCAAAGTTGAGAAATATATTGCAAATGAAAGTGAATATAGAAAAAATTCTTCAAACGATGTTGTAATTTGAATACAACTTGAAAATATGAATACAGAGATGACTTTGAATAATGTATATCTTTAAGACGTATTGAAAACTTCCAAGAATTTCATGGAAAACATTGCCAAAAGATGATAATAGATTTGCCTAATTGCCGGCTTATGATCTGGCAGCTTTATTGGCGAGACAGTTAGAAATGTTCGTGGTTTGTGATTGTCAATGGACAGTTTGACCGCATCGACCATCAATGCTTTGGTATCATTTGTGAGGTGCTATGAACAAAAAGTTTAATAAATAATTAAAAAATATAACCGTACAAACAATATGGCTTACAAACAAAAATGAACCGAATTGAACTCGATAAAAATATATGATTACTTGTCCAGTTATGGCCCACCAGAGTAAGGCACTGATTAAAGAGATTATTTGCCTTTTGATTAGGACACTTTGAAAATTGGCAAAATTGTACTGTTAGGAATAAAAATAAAAAGTAATCAAGCGGATAAAAATAAAAAATACTTACATCACAAAAGAGTCCAATCAAAATGCCGGAGAGTCCATAAATGAAGGTGTGCCTAGTAGCAATCAGGAGATCGTTCAAGTAATGTCCAGTGCGATGCCATTGTCCCACAGTGAGCGAATGCCTAAAGTAAAATTTAAAAGATTTAAAAAATGGTCTCACTGAGAATGATTCACAGCTTACAAACAGACCAGCACCGCAATGGTAACAAGAGTGTACATCAGATAATTCACTAAGCCGAGACATATTTTAATAGTACGGCTTGAAGTCGGAGACATTAGTGCATTAGTCGTAGAAGTTGACACAATCTTGGCCAACGAAAAGAATGCAAACAAACCAAATATGTGGTGACCACTAAAAAATGGATAAAAGAATATATTAGAGTACAAGACCAGATATAAGTTATATATTATAACAAAGGTCTTACAAAGAAGCTTGCATGACGGATAAAATTACAAGCCCAAATTTTATCAACGGAAAAGTGAGTAGATTCTCTATAGAGTCGCAGATTCGAGACAATAACGAAGAGGAACGTAATTTTGCCATTGAGAATGAGACTTCTGGGAGATTGCAATTCAATTGGCTTTCAGTGGAGATAACAAAGATATTGGTGCAGATTTGGGGGAAAAACAAGAGAAAAGATTAGTGGAAAAAATATATATTTAAAACACACTTGACAAACAGAAGAACACAAAACGTTGTTTTGAAAAATTATTTTCGAGTTAACGAGCACAACAAAATAAAATCAGTAATAATGGACAGACCTGTTAGGCTGCTGCAGATTGCGCAGTTATGACTGCAGTTCTCCAGACTATTACCACTCAAGTATGCCACAAATTATGAATGTTTATTTTGACAATTCGCGCCTTTTTTGAGCACATGATATATTTTATGAATAGCATTTATTTTTAATATTAATATAAACTCTTCCATGTTGAAAAGTCATCATTTATTATCACTAGGTGCATATTTGAATAATCCGAATTTGGTGTGCGTCCATGAAGAGAACACTGGCACGGTTGTTTAGGTCGACGTATACGTATACTTTGAGCAGGAAAAGACCGTCAGCACCTGTCCAAGTAGATGAAATCGATATCCTACGTGGTACACTTCGTGAGCTCGTTCTGTTTGAGTTGGTTGCGCTTGAGAAATTGAACCACCGCCATCTCGGTATGCATCATGCCAGTGCCTCGTTTGGTATTGCGTGCAAAGCCATTCGACTCGAGGGTGAAATTCTGCTCAAATGTTGACAGCCGGGCAAAATCCAACTTTGAGATAGGATCATTCCACAGAATATCCCATGTCTCCACAGATTGTAAGATTGGATTGTCCAGTGGGGAGGGAATGCTTCGGATATGGTCTATGGTGGTGACACTGGCGAGAATTCCACTATGCGCACAGTACACTTTGTCGTCGATTGTGGCTGCGATTGGCAGACGGTCAAATGCCATGTTGATGATGTCCCGCAGTTCGTCGCTGTATCGAGTATAGCATTTTCGAAAGAACGAGAATTGTTCTTGAATTTCGCGCACTTCGTGATTGCCTCGAAGTATGAAAGAATTGTTCGGTGCCTGAATCTTCATGCAGAACAGGTAAATGATACACTCAACGCCGTACGAGCCTAGATCAACATAGTCGCTCAGAAAAATATATTTGCCTTGATTCACAAATGGTGACGTCTTCCACAAGTTCTGAGAAAAATTGAGCAAATCCTTCAGATTGCCGTGAATGTCTCCGAAAACATAACACGGACTGGCAATATTGAGCACTCGTGGCTCAGTTGCAAATATCTCCTCAGCTTTGTTGGCCACCATTTTCATGTAGTTGACCGCCACACTTCTGGTACACCACCGCCACACACGGCTGGTGAGCATACTTGGCCAGGCCAATACTGTCGATTTTGAGATTAAGTTGAAGCACTTTGGTCGGTTGGGAGAATTCGTCTTTGGCCAAGGCAAGGCATTGTTCCATTGTGATGCCTGTCGAATCGAGTGTCACTTTGTGCTTGTTAGCGATGGCTTCTACACGATGACGAGTGGTAGGCAAAGTCTCGCTATTTGGCTGCTTGTCTACCAGATCCAACATAAGACTGCATAGATCGTCAATGCTCAATCGATCATGCTTGGCTGAACTGGAGTAGTACCGAAAAATGTATTTGTGTCTGATTTGATTGCACGTTTGGTGGTTGCATGCCTGTTGGCCAGTCTTGAACACTGCCAGGCCCTGCAGAAGTTCACCAAAGTTGAGATAATTCCGCTTTTTCGAATCGAATGATCTGTGGAAAGATAAGATTAAACCACCGTCCAAATAAATTCGTTCTTCGTTCTAAGTATTTGCAATTCATATCGAGCACATTCCGCATGAGCGAAACAAGCCATTACGCACTTGTCACAACCTTAGCAAACTGTCAATGATATAGAAGAACTTCAGTGGTCTTCAGTGGGGTAAAATGACTTCAAATGGATTGATGTTTATTGCTTGTAAGTCCGAACTGACAATTGTGAATTGATCTCTTCTATTAACTAATACAAAAATAAATCAATAATTATCAAATAACTAATGTCTGCTTGCCAGTATAAGTCTTTTGGTCACGATCATGATCACTCGAGTGTTCTCTCAGTTCTCTCCTCTCTATCTGCCTGCCTATTCTCTCCAGCCGAGAGTCGTACATGTAGATGAATCTTCAAGTGTTCGTAATCATCATCAGTGGCGAGCACACAATGAATGATCAGATTGACACAAAAACTGGTGAAAACAAAAACTGCAGAAGGTGCACACTTGCAGGGGCTTGCTGCAAGTAGATAAGTAGTGATCGCACAACCTTGCAAGGTATGCCTTGGTATGCCTTGGGTTGCGAGTTGGCATGCAAGCACTGCAGTGGTTGGTGGCATTTAGCGTAAAAATTACAGTAAGTAAAAAACAATGAGTTGAGTGAGTGAAATGCAGTAATTTGAATTGACTAACTAATGGAGCAAACAAATGTTTGTTGGAGCAATTAAAGGCAACCAGTAGGAACTGATCAGTGATAGGATAAAGTAGCACTAGTAGCAAAATCGTGCATCAAGTAATCCTTGAAAGAAGAAAGAATATTTTCTCACAATGAAGAGAGGCATTCTCTCAATTGCCTCTCGTGGACGACACTGATGAGACTCTGACCTTCAAATATGCGAGGCACGACTTTATATTGGATGTTTGATTGTGCTTTTGCAAAGTTATTCAACGAAATGCAACACAAATTCAGCCACACCAAAAAGTCCTGTTCTAATCGACCATACCGAGTTAGCCAATTAATTATATGAATTATATAACAAAATTGATTATTCATATGTCGTTAAATTGAAACTTTAATTTTCAAGTTCATATTCGCTTTATTATGACCAAACCAATGTAATTCGAATTGACCATTCCATAGGCACACAATTTGGCAATGTCATCTGTTCGACTCGTGCACTATATAGTCCGAACACGAACTAGTCGCCAAGTCAGTATTGCGCTCCACCAAGTCGATCTCTGCTTCTTCTCGCCCTTTTCATCTCTTGCCAGAAGCGTCACAAGTCAAGCTTGAGAAAAGTGGCAATGAGCGGTAAAGGTGCAAATGACGGCGACGAAGAGGAGGAGAAAACAAATCCTGATCCACCAGCAATCAAGGATGGCCAGACTTTTCTGATTGCCCCAAAAGACTACGAACCGATTTACACGCACGGCAAACAAGTTACGGCACCCGAAACTATGGGCAAGGTCGCGCCTAGTCCTTCTGGTGCAAAGACCAACACGTCCGCATCGAGGGGAAACGTTACCAAGACAGGCAGTGGCAATGTCAGTGCTGACAACAGTTTGACCCAGAACATTCAGCGAAACTCAAGTAGCAGCAAGTCGAACACTAGTCGAAAATCGGGCGACAAATCTGCCAACAACCACAGCAAGAAGTCGAAGCACAAGCACAATTCGCACAAGCACACGAAAAAGCATTCGGATTCAAAGAAGAATAGCAAAAGCAAACCTAAGACGGTGGAGAATGATCGATCTAACTCGAAAACCAAAATTCGAACAAGTCCTGCAATGAGTGATGGCAATTCGAAGCAGACCCAGGCAACCAATGCACAGCGGTCCAACTCGAAAACTAAAGCTCACTCAAATTCTGCCTCGAAAGGAAAGGATGCTTCAAAGCAAACCAAGCAGACTCCTGTCGACGACTGTCCTACCGCGCTCATTGCTCCGGACGATTATGTTCGTATTTACAGAACCGGAGACTCGAAGCAACAAAAGGCCAACATTCCAGCCAAGGCTCTACAGACTGGTGGAGACGGGCGTCCACCTGACAACAACATCGATCAGGCCAAGGCTGAAGCCTTTCCCACTGCGCTCATTGCTCCGGACGACTATGTCCGCATCTACAAAGCCGGCGACTCGAAGCAACAAAATGGTGGACAGAGCAAAGGACAGGGCAAAGGACCATGATAGACCTTTGTCCACGTTGATCTTGATAAGAAGTACATTGGCCTGAGCTATGTTTGCATTTCTACAAAGGCTGGCCTCCTTTTAAATAAACAATTATGCAACATTTCAATTGTGATTTTCAGACTTTCTAGTATCGCCATAAGCCATTGCGAGCAATAATGCCAAGCATCCATTTTGTCGAATGGATAGATTTATTGAACGAATAACTAATAATATAAAGTGTACTCTATTTACCTGCTTAAATATTATCGATTTATTAAGATTCAAAGTTGCCATACAAATAAGAATAAGGAATTACAAATATAAAAATATAACCGTTATTTGAAATAAAATAATATACAGGATATGTAATATAATGAAATAAAAAGCCAGTGCACAAGCAAAGCTTTGATAAAAGCATCAGATTAGGCGTATACGTGTATACATGTATCGGTATGGCATGGAGAGCTCGCGAATGGGTTCCATCAGTTCGGACTCAGCGCTGTAGACATTTACAAGTGGCCGGATAATGAACTTGGGATCAACACTGTACGGCTTTGTCGAGACAATATTCACATTGTACTTATTGTGCAAATGAATGATTAAATAAGCACCAAGACCGGCCAAAATTCGTGGAACAAGGTGAGGCATGATGTAGACTTCAGTGAGGATGTCATCTGGATGTTTAAAGCCCAAAAGTTCAGCTATCTTCGATTGGAAATAATCAGCCAACATTAGGATGATGAAAATGGCGGCCACTCATTCGAAATAGCTGTTTCTCGCAATAGTGAATGGTTGTGGATCGATATTCTCTAATGCGAGGCGAGCCAATTTCGGTACAGGTAACCGGACGGATGTTGCGAACGTTGAGTCCTGATCGC
This sequence comes from Rhizoglyphus robini, assembly GCA_023373905.1. Taxonomy (NCBI): domain Eukaryota; kingdom Metazoa; phylum Arthropoda; class Arachnida; order Sarcoptiformes; family Acaridae; genus Rhizoglyphus; species Rhizoglyphus robini. Next base: position 279,978 of record JAKIJQ010000001.1, on the reverse strand, counting down.
TCGACAATGCGACTGCATACTTCTGACGACTCAATAAAAAGCAGAGATTGGAAAGACTTACCGCTGTGGAAAAACTCGACGAGTCAGTTTTCGATTTGGCAGCTCGCTAAGTAAGCGTGGAGCAAACACTCTACGTTGGGTCGAAGCCTAATATCACCAACTTTGCGGATTGGGGCACGGTCTCGATTGGTCTGCACATTGCCAAGAGGTAGAGGAAGTTGGAAATGGCAGTGGTCAGCCCAAAGAGCAAAAGTCAAATTCACCAATTCTTAAGTAAACTTGTTTACAAAAAAAATGGACTGAAGTGTCATTCCAACAAAACGAACGTAAGTTTCAGTGGGACGATTACTGCATTCTATAGCATTATGCGCTTAATGATCGAGATCTAACAAAAGGTCGAGTTCAGAGTTGATTATAATAGAGCGAATCGAATCGAAAAGAGGTTTGATTCGGAATGTAATCTAAACACAAACGAATGTGTCATTTAAACAATCTCAAGATAAGCCATACCTTTAATTGCCTCGTTGTTTATTTTCTAGGAGTCAGGCTCTTAAATAAATTTAAATTTAAATTTATCCCTCTTCGACTATTCGGTCACGATCGTGTTCACCAGAATAACAAGTAAAAAACATCGATAAATATATTTAAGAGTTGTCGTTCGATTTAACAGGTAAATTACTTGTCCTAATAATCAAATAAATAGTAAAAAAAACAACCCAGATTAAATATTAAGACCGGCATAATCATTGATTGATTTACCTTTGAACTTATATTTCGTAACACTGTATACTCTACGTAGAGATTAGATTGAACACTGCACAGTAGCGATGATATTCAACTTTGGTTGATGCACCGAGGATGTGCTGAATGAACAAACAATTAATTAATATTAGTCATCCGGAGAAAAGATTGTTTTGCCGAAATCGGTCTGCAAGAACTGGTGTGGCTGAAATGTCAGTAGTTGAGTAAAGTAGTGGCTATTTGTGTCAGTAGAGGGCGACACGGGACTTTACATAGCATTGCGGCCATATGGACAATAACGGACAATATTGTCATCAAACCTAATAAATAAACAATAAAATTTTTCTTTCGATAACAATGAAGATAAAACTGACAGAACTGTAAATAAATAAATAAAATAAAAATTAAATTAAGTGAGGCAATAAATCTGATTAGCTTACTTTTATACGAAACTAATGATTGTCACAAAAGCAATCACTAATCGAACCGCAGCAACTTCAATTAGTTTGAGTTCATTTTCGCATCTTTTGAACCATCTTGTGAGAACGGGAAGTCTATTCGTTGGTTGAATTAAAATAATTCCACAGCATGAGAGACAACGACCATTAGAGACTTGATTGCATAGGGATTTTCATCACTCTCGACAATGCTCACTTGAAAGAAAGCTTTAGTAATTTGAGCATAATAGTTGCTTTCGCTTGATTGTTCTGATTCGTTAAAAAGTACTGGAATAATAATTGGTCCATATGGTTCGTCCAGTCATTCAGCAATTCTGATTCATTTTTAGAAATGTCTGAAATGCTTTGCTCAATGGATAATTTTTAAGCAAAATTGAGGCAATTTGGCTTTGGCAAATAGATTAATTCATTAAAATTTGATTCATAGGCATTTAATTGAAGTAAAATTCTTTTTCCCATTTGGTTTAACATCTACACATAAAATAAAATATTAACAAATGATTAATTACAGTTAATTTTTACTTTTGGGGATTCCTTTGAAGTATGGTTCGATTCCGCCTGGGCAAAGTCAAAAATAAGTGGCAGCTTCTCCATACTTGTACCAATCAAAATTATATCATTTCGGCAATGCCATCATTTTCATCAAAAAGTTTTGTAACCAAAATGCGGTCCGGTTATTGATTCAATTTCAACAATTCCGAAATAACATTCTCACAATGTCAGTAACGGACAATTTGATTAAAAATCGCCTAAAAATATCGCCTATGATAATAACAAGACAAAGAATAAGTCGAAGAAAATATCACAAAATAATTCGGAACTGCTAATTTCAAAACAGTTACTTACTTTTTGTTGTCAAATAAACTTCTCACTTGGGACGAAAGTGGTGCCAGAGCCGTGACCAAACATCAAACCCGAAGATACTTTTAGTAAATTTTGAGATTTTAACGATTACGCGCGCCAAATCACCAAATTAGCTGCTGCTTTGTGATCAGTGATCACATGAGCTTGAAGCTGCTTCAATGAAGCACGCTTGTTTTGTCAACTGTGCGGGGCACATAAAACAAAAACGACAAAGGAAAAGTCATTCTCTTTGTGAATGATCCATTGAGAATTATTTCAGTGCCATTGTTGTTATCGCTGACAACTCCCACAAGACAAAATTCTAGTAAGTCATATTAATACCATGGTATTCGCAACCTTTATCGATTATCAAGCATCTTTTCTTTACAGGCTCTAATGAAGGCATCACAGTGCGCGTTAGAAGAATCAAATTGCAATCTTCAAATATATGCATTGCTTTCAAAGTAATGCTTTGGACTCAAAGGTTTGGAGAGATCGCTATTATTAGTTTATTATTCCACGATTCCATTTAACGATTCCATTTCAAAAGAATGGCTGTAATTATAATTTCGTTTCGAAAGAAAACGACATTTTGTCATTAATCGATGGAAGCCACCTAGCGATGCGTCGTATGATTCAGAAGAAAACTCACATGCCAATTCTTCTGGCAAGTCGATGCAAATGTTTCTGGTGTTCAATGACCTAGTTTCGATCGATCAAGTTTGACACTGAGTTTCCAACTCTGCCGATGGAGTGGACGAGATCTCGACTGAATCATGCGAACATGTTGCAACACTTTCGAAGGAACCGAATGCTTCCAGACCGATCTGTCGATCTACTTACCTGACCACAGGGATGACGGCACTATTCGCCAATATGCTTTGCTGTATTCTCTTCAGGTACTTTTTCTTTGCTCTAACGAATTATTATAATAGAAGCAACGTTGTCAGAAAAAACAGAACATGCAATTGTCCTCGATTCAGTGCGACAACAATATTTCCTCAAGTGAAATTGCACCTAGTGTGCGCATATTGTGACCAGCGGAATATTCCCCTAGCAGATTTCCACATAAACGGGCCACCAAGTAGGTTTCTCTATTGTTTCGTTTTTCAATTAATGTTTTCTGCTTCAATCCAAATTATTTTGCGCCAATTGCCTTAGTCTTATAGCTCTTCTTTGCTGGCAAGTCATCTTCATTTGGTTCATATCAGCCCTGCAAGACATCGTTTACTGTTGGCAAGTGGACCAAGTTGTCTTTCACATTAGCCCTCTACAAAGCCACATTACCGGACTGCTACATCGACCGGCTATCGATCGCTTGGAAGCACTGGCCATTTGGTCAATGTCGCTCTGGTGGTACTACTCGACAGAGAAATATGTTTGTGTTTTGATTTGACAGTCACACGATACGGTGCACATTTGCAAATACACTCGGGTCGAATGGACTCAGCAGTCTCAATTGATACCCATAATGGGCCAATCAATCATGTCAATAATATATAAGCTTTATCTAATTGGGGCAGTAGCTATTGTCATTACCATTACAAGGCAGACCATTGTGAGTACTTTGCGCCTGGTCATAATTCGTCGTGATTGAGCAATTTAGTGTGGCTGGCACGGAGGCCAAACCAAAATGATTTGAATGTATGTTCTTAATGATCGAACGATCGAATCAGAATTTTCTGCACCAATTATGTCGATCAACTTGGCTTTTGTGTATCATTTTTGGTGTCGAACTTTGTAACTCAAGGCGACAATTCCGTATTGCTTTTGGTCACCAATTTTAATTGTTTCTATTAGGATGGAAATGACGATGAAGATTGCAATTGCCTCACTGGTTGCGATGATTCTCATCGGTGGTGTCCTTAGTGGTCCAGTGTCACTCAACCACAAGGACAATTCTGTCGCGACCCGCGGGTAAGTCAAAGTTTACCTAATCGACTAACAAGTGACTAAGTTTGCTTGTCTGTGTTTCACGCGACTAGTTCTGCGAATGAGCCACTTTCCAAGTTCGATGGCAATTACAACCAAGCATTGGTCCGTATGAAACGATCTCGACTCTGGGCTCGTCGTCATACCGCTGTCCGCAACCTCGGTTCTTCCCCTCGTCAACTAGACCCATCCGAACTTAGTGAACTAGCCGCCAAACTCAAGAAGTTTCTAGTCGAGGCACAGAAATCGGCGAAACAAACAAAATCGATCTCACAGAGCATCACCAAGTTGGCCCAATCTGTGGGACTTAATTCGTTGATTCTGTTGGGCAATAAAATGTCTCAGTCCCAGAAGGAGGAGATCCTGGAGCAGCTGGGTGAGAGCAAACTTATTCCACAAGGCGATCTCAAGCAGCAGAAGCCACAGGACCAGAAGAATGAAGCGGGTCTGCAACGTAAACTGGAGCCTGTAGACGACGAGTGAGCAATCGAATGCTTCGTTTAAAGTATAACTTTGATTAGTGTACACATATATGTAAGGCTATATACTATATAGCCATATAGTTGTGCCACACCGCCACAGCACTGGCAGAGTTGTACTTTTCATTAAAAGTGCACTGTAAAACTTGCTGCGTTTTGATTGCTCAATTTGTCACCACTCGCTAGGACCGTGGAATTGGCTGGCGGTGGTGATGAAACCTCTCTGGAACCATTTACTTGTGTTAGTGAATTGGTTGACCATTATATATTGAAGTTAGATTAGCCGAGATAATCTTCAACTCAAGTAAATTTAACATGTACGCCAGTTAAAACTAATTGCGAATTACATTTTATTTAGTATTTAATTATTAGTGACAACAGTCTTTGATTGATCAGTTTGGTTGATGTTCAGTGCTAAATGATCACTTGAAAACGTTCATTGACCGACACATTCAACTGTCCGGCACATTTGCCATTTGGGTAAAAGGTGAGCTTTGTCAAGTTTGCATAACAGAAAAGTGCATTCGTGTTTCATTGATAAATGGTAATCGATAAGGCGAGAGGTGACTAGCATTGTCCCAAGGTAAGCTAGTTTAGCAGTCTTGACATGTTCCATGTCGTGAGATGGGAAGATGATATCCTCGTAGCTAGTTAGGGCAATTTTCATTGTATTCTTCTTAAAAGACAAATGGCATGAAAGCTTTTAAAAGATTTTACCATAATTAATCGATAATAACAAATTATTAACAAATTAAAAATAAAAGCTTTATTAATTCTTAGTAATAACAAGAATCTATTAGAATCTTCTTGAAAGCAGAATTCACTCATTCTTGGTCGGGTCTTCAATAATGCCAATGAAGAGCACCTGTTGTTGGAAGCCCGAATCTTTGGTGACCAGTGCAAAGAGGAACGGTTGATTGGCGTTAAAGTCCTCTTCCTTCGGTTTAGTTTGAACGCATCCGATAGGGACAGTTAGGGCAGTGGCCTCAACCGCTTTAACGCACCGACCTCATTCACCTCAATCATTGCTTTCTGGATCACGGCCGAAACGAACAGCAGAGCTTCGGCTGAGAGACGACTGAGATTTGCTTTTGACGGATCGAAAATGTCATGCAAGCCAAGCCGAGTCAAATGGGGCACGAGTTTGTGAGTGGCGCTCAGTTTGAATCGAGGCAATGTGAGGTTGACAGTGTTGCCGGAATGCAGGCCGCGGATAATGTCGTAGAAAGAGGAGGCGGTCAATTGGGTGCTGACATAAGTGTCAATGGGCACATCTTCTCGAGGCAGAATGAGAACCATTGCAATATTGCCTTCCTTCGATCGGTAGTCAAGTTGGACTGCCTTAGCGCCGGTTGCTTTGTCCTGATAGAACGGATAGCCACTACGTTGGTGCATCAATGGAGCGGTGACAGTCTGTCCCGAGGACGGTGAAAGGTGCCAGGTCAGCTTCTTGTTGAACGGTTTGGTCCAAAGACCCTTGAAGTAGATGGCATTAACCAGAATGACACGAGTTAGTGGATCAAGGCTTGTGAGCAGCTGTCTGATCAGACCATTGGTCACACGTTCCACATCTGAATTGATCGTTTCGAGTGCCTCTGCAGCATCACCAGTGCCAAAGTCCAACTCTTTGCCAATGGCGTTCAACTGTTCACCCAAAGTGGTCACATAGTCCGGCAGAAGTGGATAATCTTTGTGCGAATACAACAGATTGGCCACCTTTAGAGTGGCTTCGTTCTTGGTCAAATTGGTCTTGTTCAGCTCGGCAAACGCCTTCACCTGTTGATCTGCATCGTCGCTTTCTAACATAACACTGGCCAATTTTGCCCGACTGTTGCCATCCGCGCCAACCAGTAACATCACCAGAGCAGATTTGAGTGAGTAGGGCGACAGTACCAGATTGGTGCCAGTCTTGTACAAATCATTGGTGAGGTTGAGCACAAATTTGATTGTTTGTCGTAGTTGATTGCTAGTGGGGCTTGTGGTGGCCATAATCTTGCAGGGAGTTGAGATGAGCCTAAAATAAACAAACAAGCAGAACACAACAAAACTGATGGCGAAAACCAAACCAATCGATTTATACACACGACAGAATAATCGAACAAATTGGTCATGTTAACATGACTTGGTGATGAAGTGATTGACACTTGCAGAGCAAAGTTGCAAAGCTCTAGTGCAATAAATTCACCGATTCAATAAGGGAACATTGTAATGAGACTCTGCATTGGATGAACCATTTGTTGCTCAACATGGCTTCTTCAGTTGGACGTGTCTTTAGACCGGGGTTCATTTGAGATGTTATAACTGCAAGACGAGTGCTTGGCGAGAGTGGTACAAAATTGTCCAATGCGATCGCGATGCACGTGAAAAATTTGTAAAATTTTGACGCGTGTAACATTATAATTCAGTTAACTTGCGGTTGTTGCTCGAAATATAAAATTGCCAAGCCTGATGGCAAATGAACATTTAATAACTGGCACCTCAATAGATTGCATAGATGGCTAACTTCAATTGAGGCAGTTCAGATTTTGGATTTAATTAAAACTTTTAATATAAATGTCAACGTTAATTCATTTATGACCACAGTGCTGGAGTGTCACTTAGATGATCTCAGTGGCGGACACATTAGTTGAAGTGTCAATTCGGATGACACGTATCAAAGCACCTTCGACCAGTATCACAGCACATTGAAGCAATAGTCATTGAGGCAATAGTGCGAACATGAGATGCTGCTCGTCGTGCACTTGGGGTCAAAGTGAAACGCAAATCCAATTCTTGGCACTTTTTGTCCACGGATCTGATTGTCCGTTAGAAATTTGTTCGCCCCCGATGTCGGTGAAGAGATACGCGGTGCCTCGTTTCGTGTTGATTTAATTTATAACTTATTTTTGTCAAAGAGTATGTTACTTAATTTCTTACGACCAACAAGCAATTCTCAAGTAAGCAAGACTTCAAGCATTGCTCCACCACCCACTTGTGGGTTATTGTTTGTCGCACCTCGCACATTAATTCATAGTGCATTTGCATTCACCAGCGAGGCAATTCCACTTCTGCGAATGGCCTGATCCACAGCTAATAGTGACAGTTTGATTTGACACTTCCTTGAATCATTGTTCACTGACTGTCGTTATCGTTTAGATTGCAGTGCATGATCGTCGCTAGAAATGTTCGGAATGAAACGGCGTCTGTGACTGATCATCTTCACGCGCGCGTACGTACGTACGAGTTGATAGTACAATCGCCAACACGATTCGTGATTGACTCAATTTTTGCGTAATGCGGCAGGAAACTTTTCTGAAATTCGGTTGCCTCCTCTTCAAGACTTGTGGCCAATGATGTGTTGTCTATTCCGTAGATTATACCGTAGAAAATCTGTTTGGCCTGTTTTCACATCTCGTAAATGACCTACTCGGATGGAATTTCCTTCCAACTGTCTGCAATTGATATGAACACATCACCGAAAAGGTAGTTCAGCGTTGCCAACAAGACTGCTCCTTGGTGTAGTGAGCTAACATGCGAAGGTCCAATTGAGAATAGTCAGCACTGACTAACACATTCTGGGAATATATTTTCTTGCGAATGGTGGCTGAAGTGGTAGACAACAAACTGGTGTGCGAGCCCTGCGAATCACCTGTCGCCGATTCGCCCAACTGTTGAGTAATGGCGCCATGGCTCTCACCTTGAAGTCCTTGTCCACGTTGAATAGGCTTTAAAGCAATTGTTCGTGCATCGAGATTCGACCTGATCAACGCTGCCGACCACTCTTCACTTTGGCAATAAAATGACATGGTCTCCTGTGTCTCTTGATCACTGACCAAACTGCTCAAAAGAAAATGCTTTTCAAAGTGCCACCACCGAGTTATTAAAAGCGTGGTTGACTCGTCGTCACTGGCTCGTCAGTCCCTCAACAAGGTAGGCAGGTATGCTGTTGCCACAAGCCTCTTATGACATATGTCACTGCAGTGTAAAACGACTCCGTTGCTGAAAACAACAGCTGACATATTCAGCAAAAGTAAAACTACAAAGCTTTATCGCCATTACATTTTGTTTAAACAAATTTGTGCTTTGCATTCAAATTTGATATTTTCTTTTCATTTATCAAATTGAGCGGAGTGATTTTATGCTGTATAACACACTGGTCAACCAACTTAAATTTTGTTTGTATATCAACATTATTGTTTCAAGTCACTGTCCAAATCATGTCTAGCCCTGTTTTGGTTTGCAAAGTTCGTTTCCCTGGACGTCAACTCAACTCAAGCCATGCAAAGGAACTGCTAGAGAATGATCTTTACTTTACCGATGTCAAAGAATTGGGCGGTGGCTCGTTTGGAACTGCATTCAGCATTCGAAACTGTGCAATAGATCTAAAGCGTACTTTTGTGTGCAAAGTGTACCTCTTTGGTGCAATTAGTTTACATTCATTTGAAAATTTTTACAAAGAAGCATTATTGTACAGGAAATTTAACCATCCCAACATTGTCAAGTTTCACACATGTTTCCAACTGTACAGCCGAGACAATGATCAGTGGGATTTGATTAGAGTCGACCATGAAAACAAGGTTGACTATCGAGTCTTTCAACTGTTGATGTCAGGTTTGATCATTGATAAGTTCGACTGTACTTTGTCTGACTGGTTGACCGAACACAAACTTGGACCATTATCCGAGGGCTATATACTTGAGATATTTCTTCAGATTGGTTCTGCGCTGCAATATCTCCACCAACAGCATCACATTCGTTATAGCGATATTAAAGAGGAAAATATAGGAGTAAAAGTCCGCGAACGCAACCAATTCCCTGATTTGTTTTTGTTTGACTTTAACATCTCCGAACAACTTTCCGAAAGTGAATTCATTGAAGCCCAAAGTGAACTCTCAGTTGGGTCAAACGAATTACTCGAAGAATCGTTCATGTTTGGCCATTTTCTAATGGAGCTGGCCGTTGATGGGACGACAAGTGAAGTGTTCAACTACCAATCAACCAGAACAAGGTTTGTTGAGACAAGCCTAAATTGGCACAATCAACATTTAGTAAGTGTTTTGCTGAAATTGGTGCCACAAGATGGAAACATACTTTCATTGAGTAGAGCTATTGAAATGTACTTGACAATGACAGATTGATATGAATTATTTCAGTGTTGCATCAATTGTTTGTTGGTCGTTTTTATTTATAATTTATTATATATGCTAAATTAAATAAATTTCTTTTACTAAATTTGATTGTTCATTTGAATTTAGAATAAAATACAAGCGGAATTGCTAATTCTGAGTGATAGACAAAAGACATTCCAACTTGTGTGACCAATGTTGTTTATCACATCGATTTACACATTGACATAGCTCTTCTACCAGAAATGCCCGATTTGTGATGACATGAGATTGCACTAGATTAAGTCACCTGAGCAACGGTTCCTGTGTTAAATCAACACTGTTGATGCACGAGCAAATAGTGTCCACAGTAGAATTAGTTTGAGCGACATTCAGCATGAATGATTCATAGTTGGTGACGATCCTGAATGGAAGAAAAATAATAACTTGGAAACAATCTCAAAACCATGGAATAATGACATTACCTTGATTAGTGATTTTCACGCTCGATTGAGCTTGTGACTGCAAAGACGATCCTGTGCTTGTTGGAACTGATTGCCCTGAGTGATGGCAGCTTGCAATTTGGCCTTGCCATCACACAAACCTGTTTGAAATGCGGCATTATATTTTTGCTGAAAGTTGACAAATAGTTCATCCATTAGTTGCTGAATCAACTTCTTCTCGTATCCTTGGAGTGGCTTTTGGTCCATTGCGGTGAGCAACAGGATAATGTGGTCAAATGGGATGTTTATAGTTCTTCAGAAAGTATATCAACACAATAAAACACATGTGCTTGTTTTTGAAACAGTCACGTCATCTTTGAATATGATCGGAGTTCATTTGACTTCATTTTGAGTCTCATTCATGTCTATCGTCAAGTCTACCGCCAAAATTACTAAGTTACTTTTTTCTTTTGTTCATTCCCGGATTGATTGAAATAGGACAGTGAGTAATTGAAATGTCAACTCGTTTAATGGGCCGATCGATCGGCGTGTTGGTTTGGTGAGTGGCTCAATTGAGCAAGTGAGTGAACGCTCAGTGAGTCAAAGCTCGTTTCAGTGATCACCAATTTTTCCTCGCTATCAGCATTGCCAATTGGCTCTTTTCGCGATGATACTCCGGTGGTTACTTTTTTCATTCAAAAATTTTCAAAACAGAAAGCGGCCGAAAAGAATGCATATGCATTTACGCAATGAAATAGACCCGAATTTTCTTTCGACTTCTGAAAGTCCCAAACTCAAACAACAAAACGAATCTCGGTTTACAAATGTACGACTAAAAGGCCGCCACCAAAGCACCAAACAAGTACACGTGTAAGTTATAAATTAAAATTTAATGATGCTCAAAATCGTTTACATGTGATACTCATTAAGCCAAATACGAACGAACCATTCAATCATTCAGCTGCAATTGGTCTGGTTGTTATGCATCAGAATTCTTCTTCGAAGAAAGTACCTACGAAGATGCAACTGCAAGCAACATTGTCGATGACCCAAACCATAACGTGCTCATGGAGTTGGTCAATCTTCGGCTTAAATAAATGGACAACTTTGTTTATGTTCCACACGGGTAATAATTGAACAGGATGTCCCTTCAAATTAATTGATTAATTAATATTTCAATTATATTCCACTTCGAATATCTTATTTCGATATTTTTTCAACTATTAACATTTGCGCAAATGAATTATTTACTAATTTATTTTGTCTATCAAAGTGTGCTTGTGTTGGTGCAAAGCACTGCAAACATTTCGCAATGTCGACTACACTTTGGCTCACTTTTTCGCTTCTGACCATCAGCATTGCCTTTGCCTCTGATGACCACTTTACGGTAAATGAGTCTATTGCTTTGTACACTGTGATCTAATTAAACTTTCCTAGAATTTTTGTAAGCAGATAACCTCGCACAAAGTTCATGTGATGGCAATGGGAGCCGCTTCTAGTCAGCAGTCGTTTGTCATACTGATGGACACTTTGAGCTACGCCAAGATTGGCCTCAGTGACCTCACCATTCCGCCAACTTCTTCGACTGCTCCCCATTCGCAACATTTGTTCGATTGCACTCTTAAAATATCACACGACACCAAAGTGTTGAAAGCAATTGAGTCAATTGATAAACTTGGCGATAATCTAGAAAAAACCATCACATGGAGTATTCCAATTGGAATATTCAGTATTACTACTGGCAATGTCGATTATTGGGCGGTGAACTTTGAGTCCAATGGGATCATTTACCAAGTGTTCAGTAGGATTGATGGCGCCGTTTCAGATAAGATCAAGTTTGCCAAACTTGATTGGTTCAAGTCGTATTCGACCGTAATTTCAAGTAGCACTCCCTCGGTGGTGTATGTGCACCTTAGTGAGAATGGCTGTCTCAATCGAATCGAGTATAAGGATGACCAACTGAACAAAGCACAGGATGTCACCTTGGAGACATTTCTAGACGAAATTGGCACTGGCTTTTCCGCTAAGATGGGCTTGAACTCTTTCCTCAACAATGCGCCCAGTCTCAAGTAAGTTTGTTTCTATTTATAATTTAACCATTTGTTTATCACCAAATAATTTGTAGCATCGTCGAAACAAATGCCGTCATCTGCATCAAGACGCCAACTGTCATCAGTGGCGGTTACTACAACGACAGTGCCGATCTGTTGATTACGTTCAGCAACGAAAACGAAGGCAAGTTGTACATCTTCCGTAACGTGAAAGACCAATCGGCCTCTTCCCCATTGGAGCCAACCTTAACGTTGGACTGGTCCGAATTTCTGATTTGCCCCGAAGGTGGCTCCCTTGAACTGCCACCTGACTTTCGTTCAGGAATTTACAAAATTTCTCAAAATTCTGGCAGGCAATCCTTCTTTTTGACTAACTGGTTTTGGCTCGGCTCGGGTGGCCTGGTTATCCTTATTGTTGTAATCATTTTGATGGTCATTTGGACAAGGATGTGTTCAAAGAAATCCAAGAAAACTACATCTACTAAAGCAGCTAAAACAAAAATTGGCAAATTGGCCAAGAAATTGAAGAAGAAGCTCCGAACACGAAGCTCGTCTTCCAACAAATGTACCTCTGTCTCTTCAGGATCTGCCATACATTAGTATTGCCGATTAACATTATAAACTACAATTTACATTTATATTAATAAATGATATTATTTTGTATTGTTAATACAGTATTGATTTGTTTCAATTTTTGAATTGTTCATACTAATCAAAATAGCAATCACCAACACAACTGTGAGATAGTATACTATGTATACAATGCACAAATTATTATAACACCGAGTCATCAGTTAATCATTTCAATTTTGAATGTAGACTTGATGCTAACTTTTAAAAGGTACATCTAAGAAGGAGTGCATTTAGATCTATAGAGGCAGCAAGTGCTCGACCTGTCGAGTCGACAGTGATCTGTGACATTACGGAATGGCCACCAGTCGGAGGCATAATAAAAAAGGAATCTAAATCAGTAATGCTTCCATCAATGACGATAGCAAATATTAATGTCAGTAGTAACACTGAGAACATTCTCACTTCTTTCTTTGCCACCGTCAGACCGCGCATAGAACAAAGGCAATAAATAAATGTCCCATCACGGCCAGGGCGATAGCAACTCACTTGACCCTTATTGTGGGGCAATAAATTGCCGCCAATGTGTCGGTCGTCCTTGCTTGTTAGATGCAAGCAACAAGGGAGATGGCTAGTGAAAGCGCTCCCACCAACATCCCAACCAGCACCACTATCGGTACTGTTTTCATTATCTTCATGATTATTACGTTTGATCTTTTAATCAATAATTGTAAATTGGCCATACATTACTGCAATGGCCAGAGCTGAACAGCCCATTTAGCTTGTCTTACAGTGACGAGATGCCGATCTATCGATCTCTGTCTGGTCAACTGAGCCGCTCTGTGGATTATTGTGGTACTCTCAATTAAGTTTTTTAGCGGACGAAGGCAAGGTGGAATGGTGTTAATCAAAATCTGTTTGAATTAATTAAGGCGGCAGGATATTTGCCGAGTGATAGTGGCGGAAATTGTTGAGGCGAGTGATTGCTGGACAGTGGCACAACCTGAATGCGGCGGATTGGTGTGCAGACGAAGCTACTTGCGGGTCGCCATGGCGTGCACGCATCGAATGCATCGAAATACAGACATTTAGACTCCTTTATTATTGACATTCGTGTGAGACAGGCTGTTTATTATTATTAATAGTAAGATTACATTCGCAATTTGATTCGAAACAGCCCTTTTAGTCTTCGAGGTCCAGACACGCACACAACCCAAGTGCAATCAATGCCTCACTTTAATTTATTTAGTGAATTAATGAGGCTCTTTTCACCGGGCCAAATACAAACTCTACGCTTACCAAAAGTCATTGTCATCGCGTTTGACCGCTTTCTCTACACAGGACCTACAAGTTGACTGACGACTGTTTGGTCAACTCGGTGAAAGTGCTCTCCATGGCACAACTCTACTGTACTGTCAATTCCCAACAAAGGCTGGTTTCCTGTCTGGCCCATCAAGAATGGTCAAAGACGACCCGTGAAACTACTATATCATCCAAAGTTGAAATAAAATTAATCTGTATCTGGTATACCAGTTTTTAAATCGTTATTTATGATTGACTGAACAGACATTTCGTTAAGACTCATGTGCACATTTGTCTAATCGTATTTCTCAATACAATTTCAATCATTCGATCGTTCTTGATGATAGAACATTGACCAGTGGACTATAAAACGCAATATAGCTCCTTAGTGCAACACCGTTTGTTCGAGTCCCTTCTACTGCTCTGCTCCAGTGCATCTTTGCATCAAGTCATGTCCGACACTGGCGAAGCGCCAAATGAGAACGAAGATTCTAAAGATTCAAGTTTTACTGAAGAAGGTTTGTTTCTGTTCATATCTGCTTGATGTAAACTTATAAACTAACTGTATATTTGCAGAGTCTCGTGATTCGACAGCCAAGGAAAAAGGACCAGACGAAAAGGCTTCTGGTCAGAAAGAGACTGCTACTGAAAAAGAGGGCACTTCTGCCTCATCTGCTCCTGGCTCATCACAGCAAAGCAAAAATTCGTCGGTCTTTGGAGAGGGCAAGCGGTTCAAATCTAAGGACGACACATCTGGCAAATTTTCAATGCAACTCGGACAGTGTTCCTTCAGCAACAACGAGTTCTCCACTCAAACTGCCACACACGACCTGAGCAAGGTCAACCCTGACCGAAGCAAGACTGCGGGCAAGAACTATTCGTCGGTCAGTGGCACTTCGTCCAAAGCTAAATCCAAACCAGTCGACTACAGCAGCACTAAGCCAAAGAGTGTTCCTTCAACCAGCGGTCAGATGACAGAGAAGAGCAAGCCTAAATCAAAATCAAACTTAAGCAAGCCGAAAAGTGGCAATAGTTCGATCAGTGCGCCCAAGTCCGCGTCAAAAGATGTCAGTGTCTACAAGAAGACCAAGTCAGCTGACAGTAAGGTCAAGTCAAAAAGTAAGACCAGCAAGGCCAAATCGACGACCGATTCTAGCAAGAAATCGAGCAGTCAAGTAAAAGCCGATGCTGATGCGGCACTGGTGGCCAATGTGGCTTCAGCCTCGAAAAGTGCCAAATCCAAGCCGAAGAGCATTTCGGGACGAAGCAAAACCACTGCAGGTTCGACTGCAAGCCAGTCAAAGGGCGCTTCCTCAACTGGTCAGAGCGGCAGTAGCAGCCAGTCAACTGCGAACAAGTCGACTAAATCGAACAGCTCCAAGTCGAAGAAATGAAAACTAGAATGGCAATGTTGTTGCCAATGACTATTTGGAGCAAATAAAATTATTTTGTTTTGTAAACAGCAAACTACACTGTACTATGTAATTTTAAGAGTAGCCAAGCCATGTATTTCAATTGAAGTGAATTTGCCTAAATGAATAGAGGCAAGCGTATCGCTTCTCACACTTGTGTATAGAAAATAAATGCCTTTAACATTGGATTGGTTTGTGCATAATGATGACATCTTATTAGGCAGAGGCATAAACAGTGGTCCTCTCGGCCCGTTAAAAACGCGTGTAAAAGGTCCACTGTTTATGCCTCTACCTAATACATCAAAGTGATTGGCCAGTGCCGGTGCCACAACCTGAGAACATGGTAATTTGAGATGTAAACAAGTCTGCTTGGCACTTTTATCATAAGTGTCATTCTAATTTTGTTTTGTTGCTATTATGACATTGGTATCTCTTCCTGTTGTTAGGTAGCAGTGGTTTCCGCGGTAAGGTTCACTAAAGACGAGACGGCACCGAACCAACTTCATTTTGCCCTCGCTCGAAAGTTCACATCTCCATGACCCCGGGCATGGGGGCAGGTTGCTTGCCATGCTTCAACAGCCATCTGTTTGATAAACTCTCGTCTTTGCATATCGATTTCGGTGTAGTCCACAGGATCCACTAATACAAGTGCACGCTTAGAAAATGACCCTTCACTAAGATGGTGTTCATGCGATTCCACTTGCATGGATGATGGATCAGCTCTGATAGATTCTGTCGAGGAAGAGGCAAGCCAGAGACCAGGTAGAGTTGATTGAAGTAGATTAACCAACTTTAGGGGAGAGTCACTGAGAAGCGGTGCCACACTCGGTACAGCCCGGGACATTCTGACAAGACAAGGACCGGTTACTGGAAAGGGAAAAGTGCTTGATTGATTTGGTTTATCAGTAACAGAAAATTGTGCTTTTGAATTTGATTGCATTGTAGTAGCGGTAAAAGAAGTAGAAGTGGCACCATCTGCTTCGGTTGTTCCTGTGACTTGGATTGCCTTGGACATGTTCTGGTTAGCTGGTTCAGTCCTAATTTTCTGATCGGTTTTATGTGGAGCCAGAGTCGATAATGGGATCATTGAGCAAAACATTACAATATTGCTAACAGTCGAGTTACCATTGGGCCAATGGCACATTGTTTATTGTTTGCTAATTTAGTAATACTAAATGATAGCATTGCTAGTGCCATCTATTGAAATAATCAAACGCTTCTACCAAACGCATTACTGGTAAATAGAGAAGTTCTGATTTTCATTATGCAGCAACGTATTTTGTTTTCATATTTCATATTTCAATAAGAGTATTCGAGTAATTTTGCAACGACTCATCGATTACTTCTCTATGGCACGCAACTCCTGTGCACGCAAATTTTCCCTGGTATTATTGACTTTGCTACTCATCACTCTGTTTGGATGTATCATCATTTTCGTCATAAAGCTCTCGAGTCAAGATTCAGCTGAAGATTTAAATAAGGATTTCATCCGAGCCCAACAGATGACCCACCAAGAAGTGCTTCGGATTGTGAAGAATGTGCAACACTGCGCTGTGGACAAACTTAATCTCGACAGTCTTGAAGGTGACTGGAAACTGGCATACTGCAGCAAGAGAGTGCCAGGAGACACACAAGTGAGCCTTCGATTTGTGTCAAGTGGGCCGAATTGGTTGATCGGTTTTGTGGAGAATAGTGCCAAATCGGACATGTCATACATTGTCAATTTAACCCGTCCTAGCGTCATCGTTCCTGGATTGTTTCTAAACGTGATACAGTGGAAGAATAACATTTCGAAACAAATTGTAGTACTGGTGGTGGCCACAGTGCCTGACATGTTCCTTTCGGTCTGGCAAGCTGGCACTGGAACTGTGGACAGCATTGATTGGGCCATTTATGTACGACCTTCGGTGGAGTTACTCAGTGACCAAGAATTGAAACAAGCCATCGAGCCCTTCGCATGTCTACAAATGGGAAATCGAACTTTATTTAAAGTTGATATTGATGCACTTTAATAATAAACTGTTCATCTCATCGTAATTTTTTCTTAACTGTTTTAATAGAGCGATTACATCAACTTGTTATTACAAAGAAATGTATGTGAATTTCACTTTACCCTTCTGAAATCGACATCGTCAACAATGTGCCATAGTACTCATATGACGCCATTTAAGTGATAAAATTGCATTTAATTGCCAAATCAATTCAAAATCAAATTTTGCGGCACCGGCGCTATAACAATTAAATTAAATCTTATAGGCCGCTGCCATCTAAATATTTATCTTAAGAATATTCTGAGTACTTTAAAGTTTACACAATAACCAAAGGTATGTCTATTTAGTGATACAATTTCCTAGATCAATCACTAGTCAGTTTTCTCTTGTTGCCATACATGTATGATGAGGCTCGAGATTTGTACAGAGAAAAGCGCATCAATTAATTTTCAACATACAGCGATGTAGACATATACCAGAACTGTTCATGTTCATAAGTGACCTTTGTGGGCAAATGTCCTAGCTTTAAAGCTTTTAAATTTATTTGCCTCTTATCATGCATGGAAAGGTAGACTGTGTGCTGTTCTTTGTGGCCAACTGTGCTGCTGCGCAATGTCTGGCAAATTAGTATTAAGTCAAGCTGTTTTAATTTAAACCTACAACGACTACCACCTGCAACGAACCTTTAGTAGAAATTTCCACGGTCCAACTTGATAAGAGTTGCAGGTGTTAGCTCAAAAGAGCTAGGCTAGCCAGCGATGTGCACCGCCACAACTTATTTCACTCGCTTTAGAATAAATGCTCAGAGCAGTTAGGTCTCGATCAATCTTTTAGTTGTTCTTGCCTGCAAGGCATTATGGTCTGTATGGTTTCGAGTCCATCAAAAGTAAAGTGGACGCAAAAGTAAACTGCACTGCTTTCCCCCAAGCATACTGCATAAATGTGGCCTGTTTGTTCTCGTGGGCCTCACTTTGATATTGCTTCTTCAAGTGATCGCTTCATTTCCCCACTAAACATTACCAGCCGTAACATGAATTCGCACTACTATTCCATGTTTGCATCCCTTTGCGCCTTCTTCGACCAAAGACTTGATCAGAGTAAAGAAGTCCTGAAAGCTCAACTGAGACAAGAATCCGACGCAAAAGTGGAGCAAATGTATTGTCAAATCAGGGGGGAAACATTGACAATGCTTCGCATGTGGTTTGATCAACAGGCAGCAGTCCTTCAGTTTGCTCACTTTAGTGGCCGTTTTGAAGCACCTTTTCCACTTGAGCCTGTTCCCAAGGAGAATGCTCATTCGTCCTTGTCTGTCAGTTCAATACCAACTCCGTCACCATCTGGCTGCTCAAATGATGATGAACAATTGATTTCTTCACAAGACGAAGCCAGTGTCGGATCCTCAAGTTCAGTGCAACTTGAAGTCGATACTGGAAAAGAAGAATGCGAAACATCTCGACTTCCACTGAAAAAGCGAAAAATCCAAGAAGTTGAAGGAGAGGAGGACGCGGAGAAAATTGATGTTGTCAATATTGATCAAAAAGAAGAAGAGAATGTTGATTTGGCGAAGTATGGTTACCATAACCGACGGAATAACACAGTGATCCTCAAGTTGGAATGTCACCAAAAAGGTTGTAAGATGCAGTTCGAGAGCAAGAGTGGCCTGCTTGAGCACATGTTAACTGTGCACAGGGTAGAGCAGTACCGATGCCAGGTAAATCAATGTGACCATTCGTTCAAGCTACAGTAAGTTTAACCTTGTCATATGTTACCTTTGATTAATTATGCTTTATTCTCCTCTACCATAGATATGAACTGACCAATCATCTTCAAAATGCACACGGTGACATGACCAAGTGGCTTTGTTCCGCGTGCGACAAGTCGTACACCAAGTATGACCAGCTGGTGCACCACATTTACTTTGTCCATCACGGTGGCTTGTTCAAGTGTGCCACTGCGGACTGTACTTACACCGATTCGTGTCGAAAGGGCATTGCGCAACACTATGAAAAGCATCACCGTCTCTACCACTGTGGTTACCCTAAATGTGATCGCAAATTCAAATACACTGGTCATTTGTCGATTCATATTTGCAGTCACCTTGCCATCAAGCCCTATTGCTGCAAATGGCCCAACTGTGACTACAAGTCCGAGAATCGGTCACACGTGATTAGTCATATTCGGACTAAGCACTTCAAGCAGAGTGCCAAGAAACAGATCAAGGACAAAATCGACGACAAACGAAACCCGAAGCAGTATTTACAGATTCGGGAGGATTTGATCAAGATGACTTCCGCTTATCAGACTTCACATAAAGTTGATTTTGATTCTGATCTCACATTATAATTATTAATTGCATTGTGATCAGTGTATATGTACATATTTTGAAATTAAATGATAAATAATACCTAATGGATCACACTAGTCATTACAGATGATACAGATCATTTTGTTGTCTCGGGCAGCCTCACAAAGCCACACCACCGAAGCAATGTGATGATCGAGTGGCGGGCCAGCGATTTATTGTTTGTTTAGATTGGCCACACAGAGAGGCAAGTTTAAGTCTAATCGGTTTAGCTCTTTCTATAAATCACCAAGTGTTGGCCAAATACACCAGAGAACCGGTGCCAGCAGATGATCCGAGGAGCAGACCTAAGCTCAGTCCTTCGACGATGACGATTGTCTCTTCCTCGTTCTTCCTTGCCACGGTTTTTATATAATTCGACCTCTCAGTCTCGATTGGCACTTATGAAGTTCTAGACAAGACGTGAATTTAGATTATTGGATCAGTGATAAGCAATAAACTTGGTGAACCGTTATCGTTGTGTTCTTCATTTTGTTTCAGTTGTTTTGATCGTTTGTTTTGTGTACGACAGGTTGACATTGTGTCGCAATTACTTTCTGTATGGCCATTGTCGGCAGTTGATTGGCAAGTTAATTTTCTCACTTCTACTTAGTTTTGTGACACATAATTCAATGTAGTGACAAGTTCACTTTCACTAATACTATTTGTATTTTGGTTTGATTTTTCGTTTGAGCTGTTGACTAATGCTATATACAATGTATATTATACACATATATAGCGATCGAGTGAGTGTTTGCGAAACTCGGACTCGACGTCCTCAGGATGGTGCTGATAAATTAGCAATGTGAAAAATGGCGATAAGACCGTAGTCATTGCAATATTGACGAGTCGTGAGCAATTGACAATTGTACTCAGTGGTATTTGGCTTGGTCCATTCGACTAGCTCAACCAAGGCACTGCTTGTCTTGTTTGGCAAAGGTTGAGGCAAAGGCATCTTTTCGGTTGGTCTATTCAAATTGGTTTTTGAGTAGACCTTTTATTTGAACAATCAATACATTCGCTTTGTGCTCTAAACTAAAATTCCGGAAGAGAAAGAATATAATTTTCAATTCGCTCGAGATTTGATCGAAATTTCAGTGTAGGTTTGTCTTTGGAAACATTCTTACCATCGTACCAAATTAATTAATGAACTTGTTCACTCAATACAATATTGCGCAATGCTCTGTCAACACTGACTTTGGCATCAGTGACATTTTCACTTGTGTGGACTCAATCAGCTTGATATTTACCAAACCAAGTGGTTATATTCAAATTAGTGTCGCTTTGCTTTGTCCCACTTATGTCATAACGAATCGACTCAATTACAATTGGTTCACTTTGTCAGCAGAACGGATCGATGCAGTTGGCCTAGTTGGTTAATCTGTTACTGTTTGTGTTGCCTTTTATGCAAAGCACAAATGAATTTATTGGTTGAACCTGTTTAAGTTTATATTTGTCCCCAAAGTGGATTCATAATTAACAAGCACAAGCACTTACCAGTAGTCAACATTTGACTTTCGAGATTGACAGGACATTCCATTTTGGGCAATTGTATTTAGTTCTGCATTGGTCAAATGTAACTTTCCAATGCCACTGACTTAGTTATGAAGCGATCGTTGACAGTTGATCGAATCAGTG
The DNA here is from genome assembly GCA_023373905.1 of Rhizoglyphus robini. Classification (NCBI taxonomy): domain Eukaryota; kingdom Metazoa; phylum Arthropoda; class Arachnida; order Sarcoptiformes; family Acaridae; genus Rhizoglyphus; species Rhizoglyphus robini. Next base: position 258,693 of record JAKIJQ010000001.1, on the reverse strand, counting down.
CTCGTTCATTGCCCCAAAAGCATCATTGGTTGTGGGCAAAATAATTCATGTTTAATTACACTCTCGGTGCCTTCTCCCGCTCGGCTTCACTAGTGCCAACATTAGTGGCATTGTTCAGTGCTTGTCCCGCATCTAGTAGTTCAGTATTGCCAATTAGGCTGAGCATTGCCAAGCATTAATTAATTGTTCAATACATTTGCTCACATGTATGCGACCAACATGTGGCCCTAGCTTGCTTTTCGCTGAATTCTCAAACCCATTTCTTATGTTGTTTGATTGAATCTAAATGGTCGAAGGCTCGTTTCTGTGCTGTTTGTTTGTTTGCCTCTCGGTTTGGTTCGACATGCCGAGATTGAATCAAACGTCTGGCGTGAATGAGACAGAAAAGACAAATGCAGCGAATTGACTTGTCAGTTCCGATCTTGGGTCTACATTAAAAGCAATTAAAGCAATCGGTTTGGTTGCTTGCATATTTGTTTCAATCGCGTCAGATTAGTGCCCACCAAATCAAAATATTGCTAATTTGGTTGCACACTGTGTACAATGCACAACACTCAGTAAGCCGGAAATTACATGCAGGGAAGTGGCACACTGCTTTGCTCAGCTTGATTGACGTACTAAGTTGTACTTGTACTACGTCGTACGTTACTATAGTACGTATACGTCGTACTTGTCAAAAGGCAAATTGCTCTTCCCAAAGTCGGGCTGAAACTTCGCTTCACTGAGGCCCTAATTCGCTCAGTGTCGGTTTGCCCAGGCATGCATTGTGAATTTCTCAGGGCGGTCATATTACACTTCACCTATTAATTCTTTTAAAGCACCATAGTATTGATACAAAGCAATTGCGAGAGCATTTTGAGTTTATACTGCCTGTTTCGTAATAATTTGTGCTGCTAAATAAATTTATTGTTTAGGCTAAACAGTTTAGCGTCACTGTGCAGCTTATGGTTTGGTTACTGTTAGTGCTACCATGGTATTATAATTCAGCACAAATGAGAGTTTTCAGTGCAGGAGAGTAATTACTTGAAAGGCAAAAGTGTGAAATATTGCTTATTATGCTTGAAATATCAGCCATCACGTGCACTCGCTCATCTCATGTATGACAATTTGCCCTTGACAATATATCAACTCACACATTACTATGTCCGTCAAGTGAATACATAAATAGTTTCGATTAATTAGCTGATAGCCCTAATCGAGTAGCTGCAATCGCTGCTTCAATTCAATTGCCACTAATTGCTTACAATGTCAACTTAACTCAAACACACATTAACATTAGAGACAACCACATACGTTCATACAATAACTGCAACATTAAATAATGCTAATTGTTTCAATGATTCTCTATTTGTTGTTTCGGAAGACAACCAGTGTGGTAAATTAAAGTACAATGGTCTGGTTTATCGACTCACTGCCAACACACGCATAAAGGACTATATATGACTTGTCAAAATAAAACTTTATTATGCAAACAAATTGTTATAATGACATTGACAAATGAGAGATCAAATACACATAAAAGTACTGTGTGTGTGTGTGTGTGTGTGAAAATATAGTTAATGACTAATGGTAAATGCTAATCGAATTGACTTCTTAAATGGTTGGACCTTGCTTGTTATCGCCAGCAGTGAATGGATGGTCTACCACGAAGGGCCGGTGTGGGGAGTTTGGCAGCCCTTGCCCCGATTTGGTTTTCTAAGAATTTTTCCTTTGTACCCCCTTAGCAATTTTTGTGAGAAGCCCATCGCCGCTCCTTGGCCAGACCAAATTCCGACCTATTGGACCTTGCAAGATGGCAGAAAAAAATGACCTTCCGCCGGCACTTCCACCACGACCGTGGTCACCACCAGACATGACATCTTGTTGGTACAACTTGCTATAAAAAAAGATCGGACTGCAGATAGATTCCAACTCTTTGCGCTGATGTTCCAATTGGCCCTTCTCCGCGAGTGAATTATTGTCCAGCCAACGGATGATCTCGGAGATTTTGTGCGTAATCTTGTTTCGGTCCGATTCGGAGATCTTTGACTTGTTGGCCTCCATGTCCAGAGTAGATTGCACATGGTAGGCATACGACTCGAGTGCGTTACGGGCGACAATTCGTTCTCGTTGCTTCTCATCTTCGTCTTTGTATCGTTTGGCGTCGTTCACTATCCGATCAATGTCCGCCTTCGATAGACGACCTTTGTCATTGGTGATAGTGATTTGGTTTTGCCTGCCGGTGCTCTTGTCCTCTGCTGAACAGTGCATAATGCCATTGGCGTCAATGTCAAAGATCACCTCAATCTGGGGCACACCACGTGGGGCAGGGCGAAGGCTCAAGACAAAATTACCAAGCAGATTGTTGTCCTTGGTCATGGCACGTTCACCTTCGTACACAACAATCTTCACTGCAGTTTGATTGTCATATTCGGTAGTGTACATTTTGGCCTGTTTCGCAGGAATTGTAGTGTTTCGTTCTATCACTGGGCTCATCACACCACCAACAATTTGAATGCCCAGTGTCAACGAAGTGACATCCAACAGAACAAGATCTTGAACAGCATCAGATTTGTCACTATTCAAAATGGCAGCTTGCACAGCAGCACCATAAGCCACAGCTTCGTCCGGATTGATTGCCTTGTTCAACTCTTTGCCATTAAAATAGTCTTGAATTATTTTCTGAATTTTCGGTATTCGAGTCGAGCCTCCAACGAGGACAACTTCGTCGATTTGGCTTTTGTCGAATTTAGCATCATGGAGAGCCTTCTCCACTAGGACCAGAGTCTTACAAAACAGGTCAGCACACAATTCCTCAAATCGGGCACGAGTAATGGTCGAATAGAAATCTAAACCATCAAAAAGTAGTTCAATTTCAATGGAGGTTTGGCTAGAGAAAGAAAGAGTTCGTTTGGCACGTTCGCAAGCAGTACGAAGTCTTCGTATGGCTCGTTTGTTGGTCGATAGATCTTTATGTTGTTTACGCATGAATTCGTGTGCAAAGTGATTTACCATTCGGCAGTCGAAATCTTCACCACCCAGGTGAGTATCGCCCGAGGTTGACTTCACCACAATATGACCACCATTAATAGTGAGTACCGAAACATCAAATGTTCCACCACCGAGATCAAAGATGAGCACCTTCTTCTCGCCACTGGTGTCCTTCTTATCCAGCCCATAAGCGAGTGCTGCCGCGGTTGGCTCATTTATGATTCGCAACACATTGAGACCGGCAATGGTACCCGCGTCTTTGGTGGCTTGACGCTGAGAATCATTGAAATAAGCAGGCACTGTAATGACGACATTGGTGACCTTAGTGCCAATATAAGCTTCGGCGGTTTCCTTCATCTTAGTGAGCACCATCGAGCTGACTTCTTCCGGAAACAATCGCCTTTTCTCAGCCTTGTAATCGACTTCAATTTTTGGATTTCCAGCATCGTTCACCACATTGAAAGGCCAGTGCTTCATATCGGCCTGGACAGTGGCATCACCGAAACGACGGCCAATCAGTCGTTTGGCATCATAAACAGTGTTGGTCGTATTCTTGACAATTTGATCCTTAGCGGCATCGCCAATTAGTCGTCCAGTATCGGTAAAGGCCACATACGATGGAGTGATGCGGTTGCCATGATCGTTGGCAATGATTTCCACTTTGCCATGCTGAAGAACACCGACACAGGAATAGGTGGTGCCCAGATCGATTCCGATTGCTGGAGTGGAGCACATTTTGATGAGATAGAATCGCAGAAACAAAATTAAAGCTTGAGTACAAAGAAATAGGATAAAAGAAATTTGGTGGGTTTCGCTGTCGTGTTCAGACAAATAGTACAAAACTGTCACCTTTGATCGGAATTACGGCCTTTGTTGGTAGAATAAAACACCATCTAGAACCGGGGCATGTCTGTGCACATGAGACTTAGTCGATGTAAACGAGAGGAAGGAAGAGTAGAGCACCAACGGTCGTTGTGTGTTTGCCAAACTGGTAACGATGCCTCTGTGCGTGCGAGTGTTAATGAATGTAGCAACATCTAGCGGAGAAGGGTCTGACTAGTCACAAAACTATGGACACAAGTATAGAGACGCGCTGAGCTGATCAAAACCAGTCGTCCAAACGAACATTGCATCTCACAATCAAACAAATAATAGCCACAACTGACAGCTCAGTCGCTATCTATGACCATTCAAAATGTTTAAAAGTAATTTTATTGCTAGCAGGTTAGCAAGTTAAATTGCACTTGGCAAATTGTCGAGAGTACAAATGAAACATTAGTTTTTCTTGTTTTGACTCTCCTTGGAGCGAGTTTGAGCCACCTTGGTCTTGCTGGCTTGCTTGGTTCGACTCTCGGCCAGACGAGCTTGCGAGCCACCGGCAGCTTTGCCCTGACTGCTGCGACTAGGTCGGCGCTGATTGATCTCACTGTTCGATTGCTTCATGGTGACCTTGGTTTGGCTCTTCTTCTGGCGACCGTCACCAATTGAGTTCGGCTTACTTCCCGATGGCTTCTTGCTGTGTCCCTTTCCTTTTCGGTGGGTGCCTTTCGTGGTGGCCTTCTTTGGCGTGCCGCTGGTCACCTTTGACTTGGTGGTTGACTTCTTTTGGTATGGTGGAGGCAATTTAATTTTGTCAAACGAGCCAGACCGTTTGTTCTTGGTAGCGGTTTTGGTGAACTCTGGCAGTTCGTCTTTGCGGCACTTGGTCTTGGTGGGCACTTTAGTTCCGCTTGGTGTAGTGCTGTCTCGCCAAACGAACACGTCATCTTCCACCTCCACCGGAGTGTCGTTCTCGATGTGAATCGATTGCACCGCAGTCGATGGCAGATCGCAAATGGCAGACTTGCTCAGTGTGATGCCCACTTCTTGCAGCTCGGTGTCATCCTCCGGGACTTCTTCAACGGGATTCTCTTTAGCGGGACTGTCCTCCTCTTGTTCCTCAGTGGGAGTGTCGCTGTCGCTGCTGGAGTCATCTTGCTCAGGCGTATCGGACATCGTACTAGATCGAGATGCGGTGCTTGCACAAAAGATACTTTCTCAATAATTGGCAGATTGACAATTTGGAGCAACCAATGTCACGCTATTTATAGACACTCGATCAAAGCATTATTTTAGAATGTTTCAAATCGACTCTGTCAATATGATTCGAATTAAGCAATGGTGATTGCTGATTTGCAGTGCAAGCAAAACTGAAACGGTACCAGAACAAAAAGAAATTCGATGTATTTGCAGTCACAAAGTTGTATATGTAATATGACTTCAGTGGTAGTTTCATTCATTATAGCACTGAACTATAACAAAACTAGTCACAGTAGCAGTCGAGTTCGAATCATTGAATAAACTCATTGAATGAACAGTGCTCTGCCAACAAATGACTTAACTTGACTGAATCAACTGTCTCACTCACCCAACGACTTGCTCTGCAAATGAACTTGTTTACTGAGAAAATCTGCTTCGATCGAACATTGACGGCAATCGAGTGTGAACTACTTTAATGTCACATTCGATTGGTTCGAATGATTTCACGGTTTATTTTTATTAGCCTGTGCCAATTCGTCTCCTAATATTTCAATAAGCGTTATTTGGCAGTGTACGGTTGCAGCACTAGCCAGAGCTTGTCTATCAATGAAATTCCTCACAACTCTATTGACAGCAGTTTTAATCATCGATAAATAAGTAAATGCACAAAACAGGCACAAATATAGTTGCAAAATTTGAAATACTGGAAATGATTGAATTTGGTTTTAAAATGCTTTTAATAGAATGTTTGGTGCAGAGTAGATCTGCATCTGCAGAGTGCATCACTCGCGGATTTGCTTGAAAGGGCGAGGCGAGTGCAGCAAACTGAGTTGTCCAAGTTCAGACTGATGATTGCTGGCGGATTGGGCCGAAACTCGGTACGACATCTGGTACGACAGGTAGTACGGAGTGGACGGGTCAAAGTGGGATAAAATGTTCACCAACTGTCGAGACATCGGTGGAATTGTGTCCTGAGTGCTGAGGCTGCCTCGGGTGGTGTGCAAATTAGTGGACTCGGACGCGTCAAAGATGACCTCGAGATAGTTGTCCGCGTGTCGATTCTCGACCGCCACCAGAAGGCCTGACCAGTTCTCGAGCAGATAGTAGCTCACCACATTGTCGTCGTGCTTCTTCTTGCGTCCCTTGGCGGTGGTCAACTCGATCAAGGTGTCCCCGATGATGGTCGCAGAGGGACAGACACAGTTGACGGTCACGAAGCGAGAGCTGTGCAGTGACATGACGAATCGAGGGCGCAGGGGTTGGCCAGTTTTGGTCTCGGTTGGTGACGAGTTCCAGTGGTTGAACGCATAAGTGGCCACCAAGTAAACTCCTTTGTCCACCATCACGTCACAGCCCACGAACTCTCGAATCTTGTAACCGCTATAGTCGACCAGGTCACCGGCAATGTTTCGCTGAAGGTCTTTCATCTGGAAGACAGCGGCGCAGATGGGCATCAGCGGGGTCTTGTACAGATTCAATGACCGACGACTCTCTTGATGGAGAGTGAACTCGAGCTCGGTGCCTGACTCCTCCACATGCACCTCGAACACGGCCATGTATCGCGAATCAGCCACCGATCCAGGAAGGTAGCCCTCGTAACGGTATTCGTGCCAGCTGTCTCTCAGTTTGCATATGTCCACCTTCTCGAAGTATCGCTGGAAGTCGGTGAAGGAAATCCAGAATATGCCTTGTGATGACTTGTTTGGCTCAAGTTGCTCTTTCATTTCGGGCGTCCAGTGAGCACTTTCGTCCGACCAATCGCCATTCCAAACTTGTCGGCCCCACGGGTTGCGCAACTGAACCAGTCGAGTGTCTTCGCCTATGGTGGCCACTGAGATGATGGAGTAGGCGTGTTGCATCAGTAGGCCTTTGTCTAGGTATTCCTCTGCAGGAATGGGTGAGTCGAGGTTGCATCCACATCCGGCTCCCATCAAGAATCCGGCAGATTGGTAACTCAGCAAGAGAGTCCAAATGAAGTCCGGGTCGAGCATTGTCTCCTCTTCTCGAGAGCCACCAAATCGGTTGGTGCTTTGTTGAGTGGCCATGACAGCTTGAGTGCGGATGGAACGGCACGGGAAACCTGTGAGCGCGGCCAGTCCTTCTGTGGTTTGACCCGACACCAACGATTCATAACATCCATACATCTTGGCCATTGCCTTCTCAATAATTGGCATGAACAATTGCTTGCGTTTGGCACACGAGTACACCAACAATCGCTTTTTGTTGCACGGAAACTGATCGTCGATGATGACTGAAGTGAGCTTTCCATCACGGTACAGGCGGACTCGATACGCTCCTTGGCTATTCAGGTCCTTGGTGGCCAGCACTCGTTCCAACAGAAAAGGCTTTTCCACCAGCACGGCGAGAGCGGACAGAAGCCAGCAGTTGCCTAGAAGGCCTTGAGTGATGTCGCTTGCAATGGGCTCTCGTACTACGGACCATTCAAGAGATTGCACTTTGGGGTCTGCATCAGCTGGCCGCATGTCCTTTGGTCGGAGCCAAAAAGCTTTGAGCAGCTTTTCCGGTTTGACCAGTTTAGGGTTGAAGTAGAGTGCCTTCAGACCAATCGGGAACGAAGTGTCCGAGTGCGGGGTGAGAGTCTTGTTGCAGTTAGCCAACACTTGGGCGTACTTCTCCTCGCTGTCAACATAGTTGAACTGTTTGATGGTTCGGCTTGGCTTACTCAGCTTGAGGAAGATGTCATAGCTGGACACATGTTGACTCAAAGCGGACACGGTCGAAGTGGCACCAGGTGTAATCTGGGAGATGGTGCTCATCTGAGCAGTGCCAATGCTGCTGCAAATAGAGGTCGGGCCCGAAGAGGGTGGAGCAGGCAGTGCCGATGACTGTGGAGCCGAGTTGAGATCAACCGAGGAGTGGGCCGCTTCAAAGTTGAACTTCACATTTGACAGTCCTTTGACGTTGACAGCGTTCGCGAAGATGGCCGGACGTTTTCGTTTACATCCACTGCATTTGAGGTTGGCAGTCGGGTTCTTGGTCTTGCACGGCTGGCACTCCCAAAAGATTGGCTTTGGCTCCTGACAGGTTTGACACTTGAAGAAGGTCTTTGGGTTGGTGACGCCACACTTGAGACAGTTCCAGTTGGTCACCACCATTGCGGCACAAGGCTCGAGTAGCAGAAGATTGACTTTAAAAGGTAAATTGGCTTGACAAGTCTAAGTACTAACAAAACAAGAGACAACTCAGACAACAACGATTTGGTAACACCAAAAGGTTGACCTTTTAAAGCTGGCCAATTCGATTGTTGTCGATACAAAGACGAATTGAGTGGCTCGAATTTGGCCAAAGAAACTATCGCTTTGATGACTCCACAACAAATGGTTAATTTGTTCGGAAATATTTTGAGTTTTACTCATTAGTTCTTTGAATGCTAAACTGTACAGTGCACACATTAAGGCATTGATTGATTGAAGAAATAATTCTTTTGGCCACCATTACACGATTGACTTGTTCGATAGTGTGCTTGAGAATTGATGTTTCTAGATGTAGGCAAGGCGCACATTCGAATGTAATGATTATAGTGACTCACACACATCCGAGCAAATTGAACTGATTCGGACAATGCTCAAACACAAATTGACATTGGCGCAAAAATAATTATTGCAGCATGTTTGCTCGTCGCTAGTTCTAGAAGTGATTGAGCTTCACCTAAATGCGCGCGCCTATTGAAGTTTTAATGACATAGAAAGTCGAGAATTGTTGAAATGATTTGACTGGTACTAAACCAAACCAAGACCAAACTGACAAGATAGCGCACACTTGTACCAATTATGTTTGTGTGCAGTTAAACTTGCCAAACTGAGTCATCGCGCCATAAGTTGATTTAGATTCAAAACACAAATTTAAAATTAAAACTTTAATATTCACTAGTGAATACAGGCATAACTGCTCAGTTGGCAGTGGAGTTAATGCGGAACATGTCCAGAAGGTCAGTGTTGTACGCCTTCAAAATAGTGGTGACCACCTTGGACAAGTCCTTGATCTGTAGGCCAATACAAAAATGAATTAGTTGAGAAGAAGGGTGACCAGTGTGACTGAACTTACCACTTTGAGACAACTGGTGTACTGTGCACGACTGAACTTCCAGTCGCCTTTCTCGTACACATCACGCAGAAAGTAGCCCTCGCCTGGGAAGAGTGTCTTGAAGTGGGCCATGGCCACATTGATTTCGTTCACTTCTCGGAACAATTCCTCGAAGACGCCGTCCCGAGAGTGACCATCCAGGAAGCGGTCCATGTTGTACTTGTGCTCGTAGTCCACCGAAACTCGCTGGCAGATGTCGTCGATGGTTGTCTGTGCTTGTGTCTCTGCAGTGCCTCCAGTCTTGTTGTTGTCGGCAGCAGTGCCAGTGGCAGTGGTCACCGGGGCCAGTGCAGCTTTCTTTCCACGTCGGGTCTGCATGTTCATTAGTGAACGAATGATGCTGCCATAAGAGTGGCGCAGAGTTGCGATCGAAGTGTTCAAGTCGGTCAACTGCAACATAAATCAATTAGTTATGCTCACTGACATGTTGTGCACAGCACTCACCTCGTCGTTTAGGTCTTCCAACTCATCGTTGGTCGGTGGCCCTTCAGTGACATTGACAGTTGGGCCCGGCAATGTCTTCTTCGTTTCAGTCTGTTGAGCAGTGTCTTTGCCAGTTGGACCTTCTGCTTGTTTCGAGATTTGAGCAGTTTTCTCATCTGCTGAGGCTGAACTTGAGTCATCAGCATCACTCGAATGCATCGGAGCAGCTTTGGTCTTAGTTGACTTGGTTGACTGCTTAGTGCTCTTTGAACAATCTTGGCCTTTGTTGACTTTTTTACTTTTATACGATTTGGTGATCTTGGTCTTCACCTTTACTTTCATCTTAGTTGCCTTGTTCTTGGGTTCCGGCAAGAATGAGCGGTCGCCAGTTTTGGTCGATGAAGCCGAAGTGCTTTCTGATGGTTCCACGTCTTCATCGTTTGCATTTTGCATCTTCAACTTGGACAAAATATCACTGATTTGCGCCTGCATCTGCTTGGCACTTGGGGGCTTTGGCTTTCGAACTGACTTTTCTGCCACCTCAGGTCGATTGGTCCCTTGTCCCTTGGACTTGACTTGACCTTTACTCTTCGGTTTGGGCGTCTTCATGGTGCGCCCAGTAATCGGTGAAGTCTTGCCACCAGTTGGCTTCGAAGGTTTGTATGAGGTCGACTTTGATTTGGTTCGACACGGATTTGCAATTGGCTTTGACTTGACCCGAGAGGCAGGAGGCTTGTACGATTTTGACTTGGACTTGGTTCGAACTGGATTGGTCACAGGCAACATTTTCATAGTCTTGGTCGACTTCTTGGTAGAGTTCTTCAGGAGAACCTCCTTCGATTTGGGTCGCTTCGAAGAAGTCACTTTGCCTTTAGATTTCGGTTTGGCTGGCACAGTGGTTTTCTTAATGTACGGGAGATACTTGTCGGCCACCTTGGGAATGGTCATTGCTGATGGAGGATTCTTGGCGTTCCAAGTGGCGATCGAATCCGACGAGTCCGAGGACTCTTCTGAAGGACTTGAGCTGGCCATCGAATCACGAGACTTTGGTCGGGCTTTGACCTCTCCACCGGATCCATCCTTGACAACCTCATTGGACGCAGTGTCAGCTTGCTCAGAAATGTCTTCACTCGAGTCGTCCTCTTCTTCGGTGGCGTTCGATTCATCTTCACATGGTGGCGGCTTCTTTGGATCGGGGACAACCATTCGAGAAGGAGGGCAAGTACTTGTTGAAGGTGATAAGTAGTCGAGTCGTTATAGCAAGAGGAAGGAGCAGAAAAGATAGTCAGCCCAATCAAGGCAGGATGCAAGTCTTATATAATCACCAGAAGCAGTCCATTGCATTCGAGTCGAACAATAATGCATTCTACATGCATACGTGTATTGACACGTTTCAAAGTGCCATTCGAATGTAGTTGACGTGTGTTGAGACATTTACACTTCTCTTTTACGTGTCAATTGTTTTCCAAATGACACATCAATGGAACATTGATAATTCACATTTCAATTCTAATGAAAAAAATTTGGGAAATACTTAGGAGAATTAGAAGCAAAATTTAAATTTTAAATAGTGCTCTTGCCATAATGCCTTAGTGCTAGCAACATGTGCATCACGATTTTCTCGTGCTCTCACTACTGTGGCAACGACAACGCCTGTTCGTATGTGCTTGCCGATAACCAATTGCTCCTTGTTATTCGCCTGGACACCGTCAACAATGGCCCGGCCACTGATTGAGTGTGTGCCAGTTAATAAATTAGTAATGATGATTTGATCAGTGATGTCAATTAATTTCAAAAGTTGCACCTATTGGAATTGAAATTTTAAATGACTATTCGCTCAATGACTATGCTTAATAGTTATGCAGTCGATCAAGTGTACTCACATGCAATTCATTGCTTTACCTATTTGCCAATTCAGTTGGTGGTTTACACCATCGCTCAGATCGATAAGCTGCTTTTCATTTGGTTGACAAGTGAACCATCTTGGTGAGTTTTTTAATGGCTTACAAGTCAACTCGTAATAATTATCATAATAATATTGCTATCTCAACCAAGTGCACTTTTCTCTCTGTCACAAGCTAAATGGCCAACCAGCTCAATTAGTGCACTAAGTGGCCATGGCCACTTGGGCAGAGTGACTGTCAAAATCATACTTGTAATTACCGTAGACAATTGGAGAAAGCCTTTGTTGTCCACATGATCATGTGAAACTGCACAGAACTGCATCTCTGTAGCAATGGCGATTGAACAGCCGTTTGGAATGCACCCAGACAAATTAGACAAATTGTTGCGAGCAACTTTATTGAGAGATCGTTTGGTCTAATGGAACTTGGAACCATGCATGACATGTCAATTGAAAACTATCAACAACATAGAACAAAAACGTGTTTAGTTGATAATTTATTTAATATATTTAATACTACAAGTCGAGTTGTTCTTGTCTTCGTTGTCGATTAAATTTACACAGCATGCTGCAGTCATAATGAACAATCGGTTGCAATTGTGGTTGAACATGCTTTGCAAAGGCACTTTCTGGACGAGTCTTATCGCATCTTTCTGGAGCAAGCCATGTTCAGCTTGTCCATTCCAGAGAAGCTTGATAATGACAAACATAACGAGACTCGTTTGCTTTTTACAAATGAGCTTCACAGTGCACTTTGAAATGTATGGCACAGCATTTGAACGGCAACAGCTCGAACTTTATCGACGAGTGGCTTTTGCAGTCATTTGGCCAATCGGCGAATGACACCGAAATGGAAAATGACCACAACTCATTATTGTTATTATCAATATAATATTAAATTCGTTCTCAATGCTTGACAATTGTCTACATGAAATTTGTAACACGACTAGTACAATTAGTGGTGGAAGGCTCTGTGTTGGCACATCGAATTTGTTCAGACTCTGAATCAGAGGGACTATTCAGGCAACGTCCAAGTATTTGTAAACGACTGAATTCATCAATGCAAAGTTCGCTATACAGTCGCCAATGAGCTGGTGTTCGAATTATTCGATATCAAATTTGAAACATCTATTTGACTGTGACTATATTAGCCAACCACTCAAAAAGATTTGTCATTTTCAAGTCACTTCTCTCCTCACCTCTTCTCAAGCAAGCTCAATGGCGCATTTTTGGTCTGAAGCAATTCTGCTCAAGCGCTTCCTCTCGATCCTGTTGGTCAGTAGTGCCTTAGTGCACGCAGTTGATGACGTCGATGGCCATAGGCAAGAACGAGCTCAAGGACTGCATCGTGAAAGTCGCAAATCGCGAATGTTGAGCTATGACTACTTCGAGCCAACCATTGAAGACCAACGTGAATGGGTTGCCCCTCCGGTTGTGCCAGTTGTACACGAACAAGCTCACAACATGGTCGAATCTTCGCCGAGCGTTATTCAGACTACATCCAAAAAGATTGCTTTGGACAAAGTGCCCAGTGCCAGTGGCAATCCCTCTAATTTAGAGTCTAAAGCGCAACCTGATTCGTTACTTTTGACCGACTTAGAGGTGGACAGCATTGGTTTGGAACATGACCTTACCGATGATGAGCCTTTGGTTTATTCAGAAGAGGATTCTGACAAACGCTACAGTGAAACTCAAAGCAACACAGAAGTAGCTGTTGCGAACCGTCACATTGACAACCAAGAGGACACCACAAAGGCGGAAGTTGCATACTTTCTGGTCAAGTGGGGTTTGATCGGAGTGCTCGTGCTCATTCCACTGGTTCTTCTGCCAGTGCTGTTTCTCTATGTCCAAGGTGGCAAGACAAATGGAGACTCTTTTGCTGATGACAATCCTCCCCCATCAAGCGAGGGCAGTCAAGACCAACAAGAGATCATGCAGTTCATCACTCAGCCAATGTCCCTTTTGGCTACCATTCCGCACCGTGACTCTTATCTCGCCGATCACTCCAACTGGAGGCAGCCTCATGGTTCGGTCACAATGGACGAGCAAACAAGTGATCTATTCTATTTGCTCACTCCTGTGAGCACAATGGTGCACAAAGCCACCGGACAACTGTACCACCCAAGCACTGGACTATGGTTCAATCCAATCCAAGATTGCTTTTTCGATGCGGCAATTGGTGCTTGTGTGAATCAGAAGGATCACGTGTCCGCCAACCCTGACCCTAACCTGGTTTACGAGCCGAGCACAAATCGCCTTTACGAACGATGTCTTTCGGTGTGCTGTCACCCAAATGAAGCAGGCACAGTTCGCTGGTCTCTGCCGGCCACTCTCAACGCTTATTATGGGCGACCAAAGGACGCAATTCGGCGCGTAAAACCAGACGAACTGCCACCATTCATGGCCGGACCATACTCGAACCTGTTGATCGAATGGTTGCAGCAACAAGTTCCGATCAAGCAAGTGCATCAATCCTCAGAGCCGAACCTCTCTCCAATGATGACACAGCAACAGCAGCAGCAGCACAATCCACTGGTGCTCACTAAACGCGACTTTGACAATCAGTACGTGTGGGACTTAGAGCAAGTCACTCCGCGATGCAGTTTGCAGTCACAAAAGCATTTGTTCAAGATTACTGCCCCACCAGCAGCAGAGGCCAATCTCAAGCCGAACTCTGCACACGAAACGCCTCTTTCTCCTCGTGAGCAACCAACCGTCTACATGGACGCACTGTCTCGAGTCGTTCCATGCGACTTCTAAAGCAAAATGCAAGCCCGTTTAGTGGCTCTATTTATTGACAAGTTGTGCAATACTTTGCATATATGACCAATTGCGCATAAAGCATTCAAAACATTGTAATTAAAACTAATTTCCACTTGAGAAAAATATTTAATTGTCGATGTGTGATTGGTTGTGTGATTCGATAATGGCAATGGCAATTCAAATCTTTTGAACAATTACCAAACCAGCATCTTTATCAGTTTAGTTGAGTTTATTACCATAATTTTCAAAATGAGACATTTAGAATGTTTTCTTGTCGACTTGCTCAAATGTAGCAAACAATGTTCTGTTTTGGTATATCAACCAGTGCGCATTGTTCATTATAGAATTAGCACTTGTACTCTGCCCCCTCAAAGTCATGTTCATCAGGCAATCATTTGCTGTCCTAGGTTGTCCATTGGACCTGGTCTTTGCACTGGTACTGCTGCTGTGTGTTCAAGTTGTGCAAGTTACTGCAGAGTAAGTCTTCTCTTTTCGTTAACAATTTGTTATTAACTTTGTATTTGTTCTCTTGTCTATTAGCACTGGAGTATTTGTCGAATGTAATCGTCGAGGCAAAGAGCGTGTTTCTTCTCTGGGCATGTGCTGTTTCCGATACCTCGGTTGTCGTTGCATCAAGGCACTCTGTCTCAAGTCCGACTATGCCAAATCGGAGGAGTGTGTTAAAAATCGACTGTACAACTCGGAGTGTAACACCACATACAACACCAACTGTGAAAGCTATCAAGACTCGAGCTTTGCCTCAATGTGCAACAACACTGATCCTGACGTGACTGCCAATGACAAGTGGAAGGCACGTGACACCAGCAAAACTAGCTCTAGCTCAACTCAGACCATTTTGATCGTGGTGGTGGTGTTCATTCTGTTGGCACTGATTGTCGCTGCTGTTTGGTGGTTCTACTGTCGAGCTCGGCCAGCCAAAAAGACCAATGGCAGCTCAGACAAAGCTGGACAAAGATCAAGTTCGGGCAAAGCGAGTTCTGGCAAGCGAAGACGAACTGGCTCTGGCAGTCGCAAGAAACTCAAGAAACGCAAGTCGAGTGCAAAGGCTCCAAATGTGAACCCACACACTGCTCGAACTGTAGGTGGCTCAGGCAAACAGTTTGATCTACTCACTGCCAAGAAAGGTGCTAGTCGAAACTCTAAAAAGGCTTCTCACCGAGCAAAAGGCACTACATCTCGAAAGGCCTTGCCAGCAGGTGAATCGTTCAACAGTCGAGCAGTGAGCACTCGGCAGCTCAAGGACAACAACCAATCGAACAAAACGACCAGCAATGAAGCCACTAAACAGCAATTGATTAAAGCACTCAAGTAAAGTGATGCAGTGAGCCAGTCCTGTTCAATGTTCAATTGAGTTCAATGTCTTCACTGTAGACTCTACAGAAATAAATCGTCACTTTTGAAGTCATCGAATTTATTGTTACTGGCATTATTGGCAGTGCTTGTCTTTGCAACAGTGCAATAACACACAGCAATGCTTACTTGATTGATTCATTTGCATATTTTGATTTGGCATGACATGCCACTTTTTCTATGCAGACATGAGGTCACTTGTTCACCAAACAAACCATACCACTTGGATTTATTTGGAATAACTGTAACCTAATAATGTCAAATGGGTTTGCTGTTTAAATAGACCAATCGACCTGATCGACATTGACAAGTTTAGGCTGTGAACAACAAACAAACAAACATTTTGCAATTGAGTTGTACTGTCCGAGTAATCAGAACTCTTTTTCTTCGAGCCGTGAGACTAAATTCGATTTGGTCAATTTCGATATCGTCATCCAACCTTGCAACAATGTTTCCCAGTTTACTTGATCTATTCTCAAATCAGTCCTCTTTGGTCATTGTATGTTTGAGTAAGTGTGTCGAGCAACTCCTCCTTGCAACTCTATTGCCTGTGCTCAAGTTAGCCAGTTTGCCTTCAATAATGTCCCAGTCCAACAAGCCTCCCCAAGGTGGTTCGACTGGTCGACCACCCTTTGCCAAACAATCGACGTCCACTTCTACCAAGAAACCATCTCCTAGAGTTGGATCGCCTGGTCCTGGTCATACTGGCGCTGGTTCTTCAGGCTCAAAGTCAGCTTCAACCTCTGGCCCAAATGGTTCAACTTCCGATCCGCCAAGTCTAGGATCTTCTGCACCTGGTGGCTCTGCTGGTTTAAAACCAGCAACTTTTGGTGCGACCCCTGTTGCAGTCGTTAATCCTAGTTCGTGTGCGTCAGCTTCTGGTTCATCTTGCCCAAAGGCAGGCCATACTCCTTCAAATCAACCTGCACCAGCTGACTCTAAACCTGCAGCCAATTCTGGTTCAACACAGTCGAACTCAAAACCTGATTCTTCTGGTTCCGCTACTTCAAAAGGCACCGAAAACGATCCAAAACTTGTGGCCACTGTTGCCCAATCGGGCGCTTTCAACAAAGCCACAGACCCTCCAGACAGCACTCCAGCATCGTTGCAAGAAACTAGTGCCGCCAGTCAAAGCGATCAATCTCCAAGCTCAAGTAGCGCTGATTCTGATTATGCTGATTATGCTGATTATGCAGCGGCCTGGCAGCCAATTCCTGTTCCACCATTGGCGAGTGACTCTGCTGAATCTTCACTGGGAAGTATGTCCTCTTTCAGTCCTGGTAGTGTGCAAAGTCTTCAAGGCAGAAGCCGAAGCCGTTTCAGAAGTATTTCCGCAAGCCGTCCATCTGCTTACAGTCGCACCGCTGGTACCTCGCTCTCCACTGGTGGTCGACCACTTGGCCCATTTGCCTTTTTGCAGACCACCCCACCGATCATCTGGGCTCATCATCCCTTGAGCTTCCAGTTTGCGATTATTCTTCGGGCTTACCTCAACCGCACTGGATACAACGATGGCGTACCCAAAATTCGGCGAACCATCGTGCATCAAAGCAGTGGCTCAAGAGCCGGTTACCCGACCGGAAGTAGCGGTCGCTGGAATTCAGCCCACTCCCAAGGTCCACAGAGAAGATTCGCCCCACCTCAACCACCAAGTCCGTTCGACATGGAAAGCAGTGGATCATCATCATCGATGAGTTTCAACCGGAACATGCCTGCAAAGTTCCGACAGATGATGCTTCACCCTGCACCTCCAACTCCTCCAATCCAAAACCGAGGGAGTTTCGCAGGATCAAATCTTGTTCCATTCCGTCCTCAGAGACAACCTTTGCCGGCAGATGCGATGCAAAATGGTTCTGGTTCTTCTGGCGGTTTTATACCAGGCCAACTCTCTGGCTTCATTGGACCGCCATCCTCCACTCCACAAGCCGCAAGCGGACATTCTGACACCTTTCCAACTGGCTCCTCTGGTTCAAAACCAACAACCTCTGGTTCGAAATCTGGTGCAGTCCCGAGTCCGGCTGCTGTTGTTGGTAGTGGTGGCTCTTCTCAAGCTTCTGGACAAGTCAATGGTCCTTCGGCTCAAAACGCAACTGCTCCAGGCTCAAACAATGGGCCATCAGGCGCTCTCTAAGCAGAATTCCGAGCCAAGCGCCGTCAAACGATCTTTAATTTAAAGATTCCTCAAATTATAATTTTAAGACGATTTATTAAACTATAAATCTTTCTTTCAATGCTAATTAGACTTGTAAACCAAAGCGAATCATTTATCAAATGTTTATTTCAAAATGCAATGCAGTGAAGTCACTTGTGCCATTTATAGTGCCAATCAAATAAATCACCAGTGACTTGCACAAGCTCTAAAGTTTTCTCTGTACACGAAAACATCACTAAGAACAGCCATTCATTCTAGATGTTCATTCATTTAGTGTCGAATATTATTGTGTCTTCCTTCTAGATGCAAATTTGCATGATATCTTGCTGTGGCACATCAAGTTCGCTGATTATCTGCACGTTTGCCATTTACAGAGCGACTTAAGAGTGCCAATTGGCACGGGCTCGACTTCTGTTAGTCACACTATATCCCAGCTAATTCTCGCCGATGTCCAATTGGTGACTCGCAGCATGATTAACGAGAATAATGTATCCCAACTTGTTGGACACTCATTTGATGAATATTACTACATTTTTAGAATTAACCTCTTTATTGATCATTATTATTAAAAGTATTGTTGACAATTAATTGAGTCAAAATAAGACAACTGTTTTAATTGTTTAAGAGATAGGGACAATGAGATTGATAGTAATTTAGCGGTGAGACTTTAATAAGTCGTGTCAGGTGGTGCTCAGTCGGTTCCATAATCCTGCTGCAGAGCGTCCAACTTGATAGCCCGTCCTGCAAGTTCGAGCAGTCGTCCCTTCTCGTCCGTGTCAGTCACCATTCGACTCCAAACGAGAATCCGACTTGACACCGTACGGCAAGTTGGACAGCGACGGCTGAATCCATGTTCGTACCATGCGATGATACACCCGGCACAAAAGGCATGTGAACAGTGCTCCTGAATACCAAAAGGACGGTTCGAAGCGAGCACATGCTGAAAACAGATGGCGCATTGCTGGTCTTTGCTTGCCACCGTTTTGGAAGAAGTGGCCACACTCGGCAGTGCAACTGGTTCGGCAATGGAAACAGTGAGGCCAGGTATGTTCTTGTCCGGCAAGGCACTGCCCATTGAGAAGATCACAGAAGCCATCTTGTGGTTGAATTGTTCCAGATCGATTAAATCGGTCAATTTGGGATGAAAGCCAAAAGCACAACGGGCCAGATGGTGATGGTCCTCTTTTGGGGAGTGATGGTCTTGATCATGGCCAGATGAACACTGATTGATCAGGTACCGGGTACAGATGTATGGAGGAATCTTGCGAAAGCTTGGAGACGCCGGTCGTCTGGCACTAGCACCTGGAAGGTCGCCTTCATGTCCGACAATGTCTTCCACCAGCATGATCGCGTGACCAAATGGACAGAGTCCGCCAAGAGTGCCAACAGCCTTCAGCGAGCAGTACTCAGAATCGTGCGTGAACTGAAATGGACATTGGAACTGACCGAGAACCATTTCTGAGATGAGCGAAGACATGGCAGAGGTGGGCGTAGTTGGAGCCATCAAAGGGTGGCTGTTGCTGGTGACCACTCTAAATCGGTCTGAATTGGCCAATTGCTGATATAGAGACTTTTATAAAATGAAATGAATTCGAAAAGAGAGACGTGGCATAATTTCAGTAACAACACTAGGGCATTCAGACACGTTAACTATGACATTCCATTCCATGTGATCAAATTGGTCATTGTCAATTCATCAAACAGTGCAATTCTATTCCACTCAACAACCAATCAAGCAATTAAGCGTTCACTCAATTTTATGTGATTCGACAAACTAATTGAGGCGGTGATGCACCGCAAAATACGCTTTTAGAGAACAACACAAACAAAGCAAACATTAAGCAAGCATTGAGTCGCAATGAATGTATTCAATGAGTGAAGCAACAAAAGAACTCAAAAAGGAAAGCTAACGACGAAATGCGATGCGCCACTTTCTGCTTGACTACCGCACCGCTGGTCAATACAAATGATATATAAAGTGACATTTATTGACATGACAATCGAGTGTAGTACGCTTTATGAATGTCATCACTGGTTGTTGCCATTAGGAATGTTCTGATCATAACCTGAACCTCCACTTTCGTGGTTCAGACCATCGCCATTCCATGGTCCACTATAAAAGCCATTTCGTCCAGGTTTACTGTAGCTGCCATTTCGTGGTAGTTGTTGAGCTATTCCTGGCGCGTGAATTGCCTGGAAAGAGGAATTCATCGGGAAAGGATATTGCATCTTGTGCAGTTGAGCCAACAGCTTCTCGTCGAACAGCACAAGACGGAGCAATAGCGGTGACGAGCACTGTGGACCGTGCACTGTTGTACTGCCAGCAGTTTGGTTGTTGTTGGGAGCTATGGTTGCATGCACAATTGAAGTGATAGTCTCCGAGGCCGTGTCCGTGTAGAGTCTACCGGTGAGACCAACTTGGTCGAGGGCGTTGAAGGTGGTAATCACATCAAGGTAACCATTCGACAAGGCAACTCGAGGATTGAGCAGGGTTTTGTGCTGCTGGTTGAACAGAACCAGGACGCCCACCACTGTGCCACTGTTGGGAGGATTGGGTGCGGGTGCGGGTGCGGTACGAGTGGTTTGGCAACCAGATTCGATAGCACCACCACTGCTACCACCAGAAAGACCAGATGGCGAAGCTTGAGGGGACTCGATATTGATGCTGTTGAGTCGAATAAACTGTACATTATCCATGAGACCATTCAAACTTGAGGTGTCCTCATTGGAGTCATACACCTGCAGACCGTACTGGTTCAGTACAGATCGAGCACAGTCAGGAGTAGCACTTGAGGGAGAAAGAACAGGTTCTTTTGCTGATTCGAGTCCATTGTTCGGTCTAGTAAAGCCAAAAGCTAATTCGTCAGAGTCGGCACGAACGGGCGGAGAAGGAGTGCCACCATCGAGACTGTTGTTGATTGAGACTTGAGTCGACTGGTTCGGCTGTTGACTGCCACTGGACGAACCATTACTATTAGGATTTGACATTACGAAGGAACAGCTGTAGAAGAAATCAAAGTGAACTAGAGGGTACACTTATAGTGACTGGTTGGTTGGTTAACTAACTGCAAATTGAGCAAAGCGATGCGAAATTGGAAATTCTATAATAAATACAAATAGTAAATGATCACATTACTTTGAATAATATAAACAAAATTACTGATAACGAAATAAATTAATGGAATTTACAGATTTATAGAGTGTTCATTTGAAAGATGATATGGCAAGTCAAATGTTGAGATTGTCAATTGTGTGCAACACTAGGCCAATAAAGTACGAGTCATGTTTGGTTTGCAAGGTAGGTTCGAGCCGATCGAGACGATCGTCGTTAGCTCGGCGGTGACTTGCACTTGGCTCTGTCGGAGTTGATTAGCCTAGCTAATTAATGGCATAGCGCACTATAGTCTGCCATTTGAGCATTCATTTGGAAACACAATCGGACTAATAAGAACTGTCAAATACTTTCTCTTTATTAGTTCTCAATGGTGAATACATCTTCTAACGACTGATCAACACTCGCGCAGTAATGAAGATAGTGCACAAACAAATTGTTTAGAGTGCACAGAACGAAAAGAGAATGCAGAATTTATGTTTGTTAAATAATATTTGAAACAGATTGAATTTGATGGTAACTAATCTTCTTAGCAGCCATCTCAATTTGAGCAGTTCAATCAAAGGAACGCATGTTCTTCAGTTGCAAGATTGAATGGCACCGAGGACTACAATTAAATTCATCATCTCTAACAATTGTAGTGTCACATTTGATAACATCCTTCTTCAAATTTGCAATAATATCCAAGGGAGAATTTGTATGTCTTTTCAAAGGCAAGTTAACAACAACTTCACGTTCTGAACAAAGTCAATTGCTTTTCTTGAAGCTTCACGTTCAGACCTTTTGCAAAGCAATGTCTCTCGGTGCTTTGATAAAGAGCCATTTGTAGATGTGTGCAAAGCAATGTCTCTCGGTGCTTTGATAAAGAGCCATTTGTCGATGTTTGCAAAGCAATGTCTCTCGGTGCTTTGATAAAGAGCCATTTGTAGATGTGTGCAAAGCAATGTCTCTCGGTGCTTTGATAAAGAGCCATTTGTCGATGTTTGCAAAGCAATGCCTCTCGGTGCTTTGACAGACTAAACGATGTAATTGAAGATTAGTTGCCTGGTTGCACTACAGGCACCAGCACCTCTTCAGCGAACATGTAAGGCCACCTTGACACCAGTGTAATCAATTTGTTCATCACCAAATTCATCTACTTCAGCATTGTCTGGTGCTATCCTTTATTGCTTCTTGAGCAATAAATTATTATCAGGTACTTAGGACAGAAGCAGTGAATGTCTCGGCCAAAATTTGCCAGGCGAACAACTTCGTGATTTGCATCTCACTACACATGTAGACATGTCAGGATACAATATAGAGAAATTACAAACAGATTTCACAATACAATGGAGTAATGTAGTGAATTGACATTGTCTAAACGTTCGAGACTTTGGGTGGAAAATTGTTGTCTCTTCGTAAGAATTAATTCGAATTTTGTACATTCTGGTTCTCTTCGCAATTGCAATGGCATTATAATGGCAACCATTCTGTTGAAAATATTCTGCTCAGCTCGGGAGTTGCAACTATCAAATGGAGCACTAAATAACCAACACAAGAATGACCGCTTTACTGCAATTTAATTAGTGTCAAGTGAATGCACATTATGTGACTGCATTTTGTTATCTGGCCATTTGGCACCGAAATGCTAATTGTGTCAATTCAATTTAGTAGTGAGCCAGACATGTTTGCTCACAGCAGCAGTTCGAATGCGCCGATCTACATCTGGCTCGAGCATCTGATGGAGCAGTTCCTTGTACTGAGGAGAGAAATCTTTCACGTTGTTGTGGAATCTCCAATTTTTGGCCAACTGAGCTTCCATCATGGCCTTGTCGTCGTTGGGGTACAAGAAAGGGAAGGTGTCGTTGGTGATGATGTAGAGGCAAATGGCGGCACTCCAGATGTCGGAAAGCAAGGGATTGTACGGCTTGGTGGCCAACAGCTCCGGCGCAAAGTACGGAATAGAGCCACAGGAATTGGTGCACAAAGTGATGCCGTCGAAGTAGGTCGCGAATGAAAAATCCGCCAGCTTGGGAATGTTGAGATGGTTGATGAGGATGTTGTCGAGTTTGAGGTCTCGGTGTGCAATCGACTTGGCGTGCATGTATGCCACTCCAGAGAACACTTGTGAGAACATTGCCCATGATGCGGGCTCAGTGAGGGCACCAATCTTGCAGATCAGTTCAGACATGGTGCCCTTGGCCGCATACTCCATCACCATGACCACCTTGTAGCCCATCTGAGAGATGTGGTACACCTTGATGATGCGATCGTGCTTGAGCTGCTTCATGATGGCGATCTCTTGTGGCAACAACTTCTCTCGGTAATGGTCACTCGCCTTCTTCAGATCGATCACCTTGATGGCCACATTCTTGTTGGTCTTGTGGTCAACACCTCGGTACACTTCTGCAAACGCTCCCGTGCCAACCATCTCGTGCATTGTTTCGTTCTTGTGGTCCAGCAGCATCTTCTTCACCTCTGCCAGTTCGTCCTTTTGGAACACCTTGCTCTTTGGTCGGGTCGACCTATAGGAGAGCGCGTCTCGGGTACCGCCACTTCCGACTAGCTGAGTCTCCTCCACCAGAAGCTTTTCCTTCTTCGAGTCATCATCGACTTCGTTGATCGCGTGGAACTGTGTTCCGCTCATCGAGTTGCCATCACCTTTCTTTCCTTTGTCCTTGCTTTGACCTTTTCCCATGATGATTGTCGCTCTTTAGACTTGATCTTGGCCGTGAACGGGGCAATAAATACGATAGACTGATAACAAGAAACTTGGTCAATTCAAGGACAATACACCAAATGACTCGGGTTGAGTCAAGTTTTATAGTGAAAAGACACCAAATGACCAAATGAAAGAAACAACGTTCTAATCGTATTCGAATTGCGTTACAAATGTTGGCAATTATTTATTTATTGCTCGTTTCAATATGAACCGAGCGTGTTGTCGTTTATAATACAATTAGAGACTGAAAATGAGAGACTAAGCAATAGACGACAGTATGTTGGCAATTCAAAGTCTTGGGCCAAGACTCTTGGCAATCAAACGATATCATTATCGTTTTAGTACAGCCA
The DNA here is from genome assembly GCA_023373905.1 of Rhizoglyphus robini. Classification (NCBI taxonomy): domain Eukaryota; kingdom Metazoa; phylum Arthropoda; class Arachnida; order Sarcoptiformes; family Acaridae; genus Rhizoglyphus; species Rhizoglyphus robini. The sequence goes on along the minus strand of JAKIJQ010000001.1, from coordinate 234,825 downwards.
CTGTGGCGAAATGAAAGAAAATTAAAAATTATCACATGATTATGATGTGATTATGATGTGATGAAAGAAAAAGAAGACTTGTGAACAATTACAAATTAGTGAAACAATTATTAAGACATGATTGGCCATAATCACATGGAAACCACGAGCAAATAGATGCTTGTAGGTACTTCGAAGAATCAATTCCGACAAGAGAATGGTTAAGCAATCGAATGAATAGTAATCTTAACCTTCACGATCACCCAGAATTCGTTGAGTGATTTCCACTAAAACCAATAGGAAAAAGTCAATGATGAGTCTATATTTGTTTACACTTTGGCAATACTTACGATCAATTATGTGCATAACAAGAAAGTGGTCCAAATGAGAGCAGACAAAAACATTTGTTGATATATGAACGACAAATACATAAAGAAACAACTATCGCCATCACTATATATTTGATGTTGAGTGTGACATTGACTCCTAAGTCGGTAATATCGAGCTTCAAGAAATCATTAGAAGGTTAGTGTTGAAGCATTAGCGTTCATGATGAATGATCTTACCTTGGTATAAATGATGACCACAATGTTGCAGATCGCAGTGGCCAGAGATGACGAGATCACAAAACAGTTGACGAGCATATAAAATGCAAAAAGATCTTGATGAAAGATCATCATGACACAATGCCCAGTAGCTTCTCTCAGGCGCTGCCTCAATAACAATTTGAATGTCTTCCCATCACAGAAACTCGACCAAACTGTCTGAAGGTAATGAATGATAATGACCGAGCTGAATGGCAATGACTTAAATAAAGAAGCGCGGCTAAGGATAACCATTTAGACCAATTGCACCAGTGTAGGCACAATGAATGCATGAACGGCTTGACCAGTACTGTTTACTATAGAACCAACTAACAAGTAAGACAAGAACCATGGTGCCTTATAAGGTGCAGACACAGCAGTGGGACCAAAATTGCCTTTGAAACGACTAGTGTAAAGCGTTAGTCTGTGGGCATAATCGGGAACTTAATCGGCCATCGGGATAAAGTCGTTCGGAAATTGGCAATTACCATTTATTTGAGGAGTCGCCCGAGCCATCTGTTTTGATAAGTGTTGGGCACAACTTGGTCCGTAATAATCGGAACTGCAGTTGCCCATGTGATTTGTTGGCAATGCCGACCGATGCAGCACATAAACCAGTCAAACGCCCATTTACCGCTACTTAGTTGGCTGAGCATGGTCATTCGATGAAATGGCTGATTTACTTGTTAGTCTACAGAGAAGCGAATGGATTTCGACAATGGTTTTTTGAAATATTGCCACAACTAGATGAACAGTTCTCGACTTAATTATAAGTAGACTTTAATGGGTTAACTGTTAGAGTTGACATAACATTAATTAAATTATACGCGATAACTATAAAATAATAAACTAAATTCTATACATTAGAATTATCACTTTCCCATAAGGAAAGAATCCTATGGTTGCATGTCCAATGCCACCTGGTCGACTTCAATGTAGCAGTTCAGGTCATGTCCAACGTCAATGGCCATTCCAAGTCGCTTCTGTTCGACCTTGTTGATTGGCACTCGCAAATGTGCACTTTAACGTAGACCTTTTGAGTCGAGACAAACTGACAGGTAGGCCATTTACAACGATACGGCTTCATGCCACCATGACTGGCACATTTGTGAGAGATCAGGTAATCCTTTCGAATGTACGATGGATAACAGCCTGCATGTTGACAGATGAATCTTTTTGGAGAGAGATTTGATTGTTTAGGTTTAGCATGTTTAGGTAAAGACGCTGGCTCGCTGTAATTCGATGAAGATTGTTCAACAGACAAATTCTGGTCGAAAGGACGATTATCAGTCAAATCGGTAGTCAAAAATTGCGAAACTTCTTGTAATTCGTTTTCTGTCTTTTGACTAAGATAGCCACCATGTTCCTGATTTACCTGATTATGGTTCATTGATGCTTCTGAATGATGAGGAAGTGGAGAAGATGCGAGTACTTGAAAAAGGTCAACTTGAGCGGTATTTTGGACACTTTCTTTTTCGACCACTAAATTTGCCTTCAAATTGTCCATCAATTTCACATAGAACTCCCGTAGAATAATTTCTCCAACATTTTGTTGATAACCATCCACATGAGGAGAGTCACAAGTGAGGTGGCCAAATTGTTCGTCAAATTGCGATTTCATCTGAGAGAGTCGGTCACAAATCAAAGAATATTCGGTGGATGAAATTGAAATCGTCATCTTAAAATACAGAGACGGGAAACTTGGTTGCAAAATAATTACTTCAGTCTTCCTCCTGACTAGTTGGTAGAAGCAATAGGAGACAAATGAAATGTATATCGGACAAATAGAAAAATCGTCTGATGTCGATTCAAAGTAGAATCGAAATTAGAATTAGAAATAACTGATAAGGACGACTATGTTAAACACAAGATTTATTATTATCAGTAAGTTAGATTAATTGATCAATGATAAAACACGGTAGTCACATTACTCCAAAAGAGATAAACTTACGCCCGGTTAGTGTGCATGTACTTCCAGTAGAGTCGTGTATATTCCACCTGAATTTTCTCACCCATTCCTCGGAAATGCTTGCGCAACTGTTCGCCAACCTTGTCAGAGAACTCTGGTCCTTTAAAATCGACACTAAACACATACAAGTGGTCCAAATTGACGAAAACTTTAGCCAACAGATCGTAGTGTTTGAAATCATTGAGATAACCTTCCCAGTCATAGAGATGCAGTGACTTGATTTTTCCCATTTGGGGATAGGCGTTTCGGGTGTTGGGTTTGTACAATGAGTAGGGCCCTTTATCTTTCTTGTCGTGTTCTTCACGGTCATGGTCAAACACTGCGACGTCGATTTTGAACACTTTCAAATGTTTCAACTTGGCAATGTCCGAAAAGATTGGTCCGAGTGGCGTCTATTGAGATTGTTAGAACAAAATTAAAAGATTAAACGGATTAAAATTTGAAATTAGGACATACATTAAACTCAAGATAAGCAGACGCATCCAAATAGGTGAGGTTTGGATAATTCTCGGCAATAATGTTCACATAATGACTGCAAGTAATTCCCATGCCCAAGCTGAGATGCGTCAATCTAGAAGCCATTCGTGGATTTTGAGCACCAAATTTGCGATAATACGGAGCATAATTCTCAGCGTCTGGTCCAAGCCGAAAGTGACGCAAGTTTGGTCCGAGTTGACGCAACACCTCGTACAGGTCACCAAAATAGCAGTCGAGAGTCAACTCTTCGAGTTGAGCAAAAATAGGCATTCGTTTGGGCAGTGGAGCAAATTTGAATTCAAACAAATGAAGTCGTTTCAGTGCTTCCAGAGAGTTGACCGGAGTCATCAGTTTAGCAATAACCGACTTGGGGCAACTGGTGGTTTGGATCAAAGTGAGCCCGGTCAATTGGGTTGAGAGCTTCGCAAACAGGCCGAACATAATTTTACTAACGAACTCGGTGATTCGAACCACAACCAGATTCTCAACATTCGGGAATAATTTAGCCACACAGCTACCAAAGTTAACAAATTTCTCCACATTGCCTAAATCGGACAGCACCAGAACATTATCCTTGGCCTTCCACCACTGGCGGAATTGTTCTTCCCATTGCATGTTGTACTCGGACAGACTCATCACCAGGGCTCGTTTGTTCTTCTTTCGTTTGTTTGGATTGAAAAATAGTTTCAGTGCCCGCTTCTCAGCACATAATTTCTCAACAAAAGTTTTCATTGAATGAGAGACAATTCGGAGTGGGATCAATTCCACGAGGGGGATGCGACGAAAAATGTGCCGGAGGCATTTGTCGGTGAGGGTGAGAAGTTCCATTTTGGGACGAAATAAAAACGAGACGGAGATTTAGTTGCGAACTGCACTGTCTGCACAATGCGAAGCCAATGAAGCAATAGCGCCAAAACAAATGTGAGCAGTGGGACTGCCAGTGGCACTCGACCACAAAAGAAAATGTGAGCGTATACGCTATAGAAGCACATGGGCAGTCATGCGTGCTGCCGACCACAGTGAACCCGTAAGTGAAGTAGAGGCACACGAGAAGGCAAACAAAACTAAACGAAAGGCGGCAATGAAAAGTGAAGTAATGGCAAACTATTCCTGTGAATAAGAGGGTTTGAGTCTCAAATTGAGTAGCACACATGTGCAGTGCACAGGGCAATCACTCTTTTCTAGTGCCGCTTCTCTGGCCTTCGCGTACCACAGGTCCTTTGGTGTCCTTGACCAGTCAATGACTGGCAGTCATTCAAGGAAGAACTAAACCGATTAGACGAAAGCACGCCACGACTGTCTCCGACAATGAACTCAGCCTCAGCGGGACAGTCCGCCACTTGCAAGTCTATTCTAGTAGACTAGACTCGTTCAATTTGGAGATGGCAGTAATGGCTCCGTAATGGTGGCACATACAGGTTGAGCACATTAAGTCATTTGACATTGAGTCATTTCTCAATGACCTAATGCTAATGCCCACTAATGGTGGCAGAACTACAGACCATTGCCATTTTATGAGTAATAAGTGACCACATAATTATGGCTTAAGCCATAAGCCAGGTCCTGGCACCTCGTGTCTACTCTCGTCAGGCAACATATGCAACATAATGCCAGCTTGGGATAGTGGCAGTCACATGGCTCGATCTGGTAAATAGATCGGCATCGATTGGTTTGCGATTTAAAACTATCTTTCTAACAGTGTGCCCACTGCTGCCAGTGCATCACTTTGTCTGGGTGAGTGTGATTTGAGTTGGTTTGTTGAAAGTTTCTATTGAGCAAAACTATGAATTGAATTGTGTCAATTTAATGCAAAATGTAATACAGTCTGCACGAAGTGTCAATGTCCAGTGGCAGTAAATGACTTGTTGTTGCCCTAATACTAGTGCAAAGCTAGTGACATGCTAGTCCTCATCGTCTTCATCGTCGTCATGCCGGCGAATTTGTCGCCTCTTCAATTTTCGGTTCTTGTCTCTACCAGGCAAACGGACACTAGAGGGTCGTCGCTTCTTTAGGCCTCTTTGTCGGTCTCGATCTACCCCACGGGCGGATCTTCGCTTTTTCTCTTTACGCTTGGCACGATCGTCCTTGTGGTGTTTCTTCCTTTTGCGGACATCATCGCCACTGTCGTCCGAGTTGTCATCGGAATTGTCCTCCTCGGCCATTCCACTTGGGCGATAATTTGCACGTTTGTTACGAAACATTCGACGACGATCACGTTCTTCACGCCCCTTTTGATGTTTTCGTTTCTTGCGTCTCACCTCGTGCCCATCTTCTTCATTGTCCGAATCCGAATCATTCTCAGAAGCTTCCTTGTTTGATGGCATTGAGAATCGAATCTGTTGTGTTTGTCTTCCAGCATGTGCTTCACCTGCTCGGGGATGCAGTTTGGTTTGTGCAACTGGGGCTTGTGGTCTGATCGATTGGATTGGTTGAGTGAGTTGAACTTTAGGTTGTTGCTTGGGTGCTTGGTACTGTGGCATTTTGGTTAGCTGTGCCTTGGTCGAGTACACAAACACGGTCTCGTTGGTCTTGGTCATTACGGTGCTCTGTGCTTGAGGAGGTGCAGTGATCGTGGACTGTTGTCTCTTTTCCTGCTGGTCTTTATCGTTCTTTTTCAAAAGCAGATCACTGTTGATGATGAAATAGTTGGAACGTCTTGACCGGATGGACTTGCCATTGGTTGGAGATCCAACTGATTGGTTGTTGTTGTTCTCAAGTGGACTGTCAGAGGTGAGTGTACTTGGTTCACTTGGATATCGCATTCGCATACTGCCACAACTCTTGAGACTCTTCATGATGCTGCCCGCCTCAGTCTGGTTCGAGGTTTCGTCCACCTTGTAGATGACATTCGTGTTGGGTGGAATTAAATTCTTGAGGGATCGAGCCACTGCCACGTAGTTGGTGTCAGGCCGGTACACCACATACGCGTATTCAGAGCCTGCTGATTTGGGCTTGTTTTGGTATGGTGGTGGTGGCACTGTTGGTGGCTGTGCCACAGGTTTGGCTCGATCAGGAAGTACAGTGGGAGTGTTGATTGGTGTAGTGTGATCGGTGTATGTCGAGGTAGGAGTGCTGGTCGCCGCAACTGTGTTCGGTTCACTTGTAACTAAACTCTCGCCAGTCTCTGACGGGGTCACTGGAACTGTACTCTCGGCAGGTTTCGTCACGGCAGGTGTCTTGCCTTTCTTGTTCTTTTTGCGAGCTTTCTTTTGGTTCTCAATTTCTTCTTCCTCATCTCGTTTGGCCTTTTTGAGCCTTTTCAACTTTCTCTTTATATCACTTTTCGACTCTGACTTGTGTCTCTTCTTGTGTTTGTCTCGTCGATTCTTCGATTCGGGAGTGCTGTCGTCCTTGGAGGAGTCTTCGGAGGATGATTCTTCTGAGTCCGAGTCCGAGTCACTTTGTTTGCGTTTGCGCCTATCTTTGTCTCTCTTGAAGCGACGACTTTTGTTGCCCTTGCCACGAGTACCATTTTTCTCCTTTCGTTTACGTCGTCCTGTGTCATTGTCTATATCTTCCATAGTTTCCCACAAAGAGCAACAACATTGGCATAGATTATCTAAGGCGAATAGAAAAAGATTAGTGAAGCTAAGGGAAGTTAGCACAAATGAACTCACATTTCTTCAACAAGCACAACAGTACAGGAATGCCAACGAAGACACTGAGCAGTATGACAAAGGTCAATGTTCCACTGGAGGAGCTTGAGTTCGAATCATCACGCTCACCATATCCTCGAAGATCTGATCTGTCCTCGGACTGGTCCTGGTACCGAGTCATTCGTTTCTTTCGCACTTGACCAACCATCTGTGTCGGCTTGGCTTCATAGTGCCCGCTTGTAATTACACGTCTAGATTTGGCAAACTCCATCGAAGAGCTTTTGATAGGAAAGCTTGTACAACGAAGTAGTACATCAAGAGAGAACAGTGTGACCATAGTCAACAGAAGTAATGTGACGAACCGCGAGAAGGACATTTTGGCAAATCAATGAAAGTGAAGTGAAGTCAAATCAGGGTAGACCAGAAAAGTTGCACAACAACAAATTTAGAACTGAACGCTTTTGGCGAGTGATTTCAAAGACTGTGACAAAATGTTTGTTGAGATTGAATTGAACCTTTAGTTCCAAAATTGATCAATCAAAAACTTTCATCGAATAAATAATTAATTAATGGTGTAATTAAGTTAGTCCACAAATGCATAGGTTTTGTGTGGCAACTGGCAAATTGTGTGCATTTGAAGTGCCACTCGATGTAATGCAGTGCTGCTTTCTTCTACTGAGCAATTAATTGCCTTCGACCAACTTGATTCAGCTATTGATTGAACAAAACGCACTGAGTGACTTATAGAAAGTGGCCTAATTAATTAATTAGTTATAAAATAGAACAAACGTTGTAAATGGCAACACCGTAAATTTGGCAATCGTTTACCAAATCCAGTGGCCTACCACAAATTCGCTTGGTAGTGTCTTTCGTCCATAAGTAGAGCCTTCTCATCATAACCACTTATTGTGTCTTCAATTTAAATCACAATCACAAATTAACGGCGTACAGTTTCGAGTGAACTTTTTTTTCATATGGTCACTGAGTGAGAGCAAGCACACTGTTTCACTCGAGCATTTCAAAATCGATGAACAATTGACCAATTTGTGAACGAATAAAATCGTCAAAAGTTTTGGACAGACAGATTGTTTTCGGTTCGATTCGAACAGTCCAGCGGATTAATTTGTGCTTAAAAATAGTAAATATTTGTGCCAGTGACCATAATTGTGAATAAGAGTTTGATAAGAAGTTATTTTGAACTGTGTTCCTTCGTTTGCTTTTGTTGCCTTCCAGTGCGCAATGTTGCCCAACAGCCGAACCAACATCAACGAGTACCTGCACGAGTATGCCTTGTTGGAAGTGTTCGACCAAGTGCCACTGCAAGCCCTCATGGAAAAGATTGACAAAGTCTGCACGAGATGGGCCGAACTGCAACGAAGTGCACTCTGTCGACGAAGAGAGTTTACCTTATTGGTTGGGGACAAGCCACTCTTGTTATATGGACAACCATTCGATGTGTTCTTACTGTCCAATAACAGTCCTGGACATGGCAGAAAGTCTTGGTTCGAGTGGCAATCAAGACCAGTGAACGTAGACTCGTTTAGCTCCTTGTGCAATCGAATGGTCACGCTCATGCCCAACATCACCAAGTTGCATGTCGTACTCAAAGCTGTACCAGCTTGGACACTGCAATCGGCGGTCTCTCTGCTCACATCGAGATGGTCGACCAAAATCGAACATCTTCGAGTGTACTTTGAATTTGACCAAGTCCGTCAAGAAGACAGTCACCAATTTAATGCCAACTTGTCAACATTCTTTGAGGCGATCAACAAAATGCCCCGCTTGAGACGTCTCTTGATTTCGTTATTTAATCGAATCTTTCCATTTGATGGCATAAGTAAGATCGATCTGCCAATTCTTTCTCGTTTAGAAGAATTCTGCTTCTTTTCCTACGACTCAGTCAGCATCATTTACGAATCTTTGAAGAAGTATGCCCAGCCAAACGAGGCACTGAAGCAAATCAAAGTGAGCAATTCTTTGAGATCAGCTGAAGTAGAACAAGCTCTGCAAGTGAGAGCTCAATTGGCAATGCGAGTCAAGTTCCTTGCTTTTGAAAATATTGAAAGATCAGAGCTGACCTCGGTGATTGCTCACTTTTCCAGTCTCACCTGTGTGCTATTGTGGTGCAAGTTATCATTGCCACAAATCATCAAGTATTTGTCGCCTTTAAAGCAATTATCCTGGTTACGCACCCGCATCAATGTTCAGGAAGCACTTCAATCGGCCACAGAAGATACTGATGACAATGGCTTGCGAACAGCTCATCAACTGCTAAACATCAAAACATTGATTTTATCCGTTTTTGGAATGAAGTCGCACAAAGATCTCGTACGGGTGCACTTACCATCGTTCTTTCCTGGACTCGAAAAGATCGAGATGAAGATACGTGAACAAGAATGTTCAATATGCAAAGTTGAACCTAATTCTTCTATCGATGACCGAATGAATTGTCTCGCAAAAGGATTTAAAGAAATTGCATTTGCAAAACTTAGATTAATTCAATTTAGTTGCTAAATACTATTTATTTAGGAAATAAATTAAACATCAATTCATTTAATACTAAAGTTATTGGTATGCAGTGCACACTATGCACAATGCAAAAGTAATTTGGTTAACAAAGTAAGCCAGCATCGCGTGTAACTGTTAGATGAATTTACAATTTGTTAGTTTATCTTCAGTGCAGTGCCAACATGTGCAAACAAATATAGCAAAGCTTCAAATGAGGGCCATGTAGCCAAATTGATTGAGCTAGAGAAATTTGCTAAATGCGCCCATTGGGAATGCATGCACTGGGCACTGAGATAGATGTCCTTCATTGACCAGGCGTGATTCTTCTTGGTGTACATGCTGTTCATATGGTTCATATGCCCTCCTGGAAAGTGACACATTCTTTGGGCACCTTGTCCAACAACTGCGCCCCTTAACGCCGGCGTTAACGCAATTGCTTGGCAGCTTCTTTAAGAATGTCCAATGCGATGCACACACCGATTTGTTGACACCGCAGCGGAGAGTAGTTGGTGGAACATTCCATATATGGGCAGTTTCACAAATAAGCTTAGGAAAAATATTTTAAGCCCGAGTTCCTTCGATGCGCCATAGTAGTAAAATCTTTGGTGCAAACAGACCAGTTTTATTTACAAATTAGGTTACCCTCACATTCAACAATAAACAGAAATGTTATTTTGCAAAGCAAAGATCAATCATAATAAAGTGGAAATACAATTTGAGAAAAGTCGATTATTAAAAATGAATTCCATCCAGCCATGACACGATTAAAATTAAAGTTTGTTTTTTTCGTTTTATTTGAACAAAAGCACTTGTTATTGTTATTGTTCATTCGACGATTTAGATAGGTCAGAGGCTTCAGTAGGATCACATTTGTTTGTCTTGCCGTCCGTGCTGCTACTGTCACTGTCCAACATGCCGCTTGCAACATTGACAACATCCAAATTGGACGATTTCGCAGAGATGTCTGACGAAGGCTTTTTGAAGGAGTTATTGCTGGCGAGGCTCGAAGTAGTGTTGCTTGAACCGCTGTTGCTGTTCTTACTGGACACAGTCGTGATGAAGTCGGCTTTTAGGGAATCAGAAGTTATCTGATTGAACAATGTAGAGTCCGGCTTGCTGCCAGACTTGCCTGACTTTGAGGACCCAGATAAGACCTTGGGTTTGCTTGACTCAAAAATCGATTTCGATATTTTGATAGTAGAACCACATTTGTCACAGATTATCGTGACCAATTGATTACCACTGTCGCTATTCACACTTTGGATCGTGCCACCGATTAACCTTTCGGAAACTTGCGATTTTGTGTTTGTTGCTAAATCTGAGCAGTCAAAATCTGATTTGTTCACCACAGTATTTCCGTTTTTGGTCGATTCGCCCGACTGAGAGACTTTTGTAGATTTAGAGTTGGCTTTGTCATTCGAGTCTTCGTCAGTACCGCTTGAAGCGCTCGACATGGCGGTGTATGTTTTGACAGAACCTGTGGTACTCCGGGCACAGTCAACAAAAGATTTTGGACCTGTAGAAAAGGAACTTGATGGACTAGAGGTTGAACTACCATCAGAAGCGCCACTATCGCTCGAAGTGTCAGATTGGGCAAGGAATGTGCTGACAGAGCCTGATGTACTTCTGGCACAGTCAACCACAGATTTAGGCACGGTGGTCTTGTTTGCAGACACTCCACTTGATGGACCAACCGAACTGCTATCCTTGCTCGATACAGAAATGCTAAAGCTTGAACTAACTTTACTTGAATCTTTGCTAGCACCGGAGCAACTTTTAGTACTATTGCCACCAAAATCCAAATCTGACGATGGATTTTTTGGGAAGTCTTTGCTGGTTAGGCCCGAAGTGGTGCAACTGTTCTCACCGGTCATAGTCCTGATGAGCTTTGCCTTTAGAGACGAATCAGAATCAGTTGCCAGTCCCCAGTATTGGGAATCAGTCTTGGATAACGATTTGCCTGACTTTGAGGATGCAGAAGGGACTGCCTCGGGCTTACTTGATTGGGACATCGATTTCGATTTGACAGATGATGAAGAATTGCCAGACACTGGGACAACACCGGTACTTGTTGATCCTGTTGAGATACTTTTCTCGTGATTTTTTGAGACTCCAAAAACAGAATTTGACGGTTTAGAACCGTGCGATTTTGTGCTTGTTGATGAATCTGATTCTGAGCTGTCATAATCTGACTTGTTCACCACAGTACTTCCATCAATGGTCGATTCGCCCGACTGAGACATTTTTGTAGATTTAGAGTTGGTTTTGACACTCGAGTCAACATCGCTGGAAAGGCTCGATTTGGCGGTGTATGTTTTGACAGAACCTGTGGAACTCCGGACACAGTCAACAAAAGATTTTGGACAAGTAGAACTGGAACTTGATGGACTAGAGGTGGAACTACTATCACTCGAACTTTCACTGGCACAAGAGCGAGTTAAAATGTTAGCACTTGTGCCATTGCCTATGTTGCTTGCAACTTTGACAAAATCCAATCCAGAGACATCAGACGATGGTTTTTTAGAAAAATCATTGCTGGTGAGGCCCGAAGTAGTGTTACTCTTACTGTTGTTGCTGTTCTCACTGGAAATAGTGCAGGTGAAGTGAGCCTTTAGGGACGAATCAGAATCCATCCTCCAGAATTGAGAGTCAGTCTTGGATAGCGATTTGCTTGACTTGTTGGGCATTGATTTCGATTTGACAGATGAGGCAGAATTACCAGTTTTACTTGTGCCAGACACTGAAACTCCATCCGTACTTGATGATCCTGGTGATGTACTTTTCGGTTGACTTTTCAAGACTCCAGAAACAGAATTTGACGGCTTGGAACCTTGCAATTTTGTGTTTGATGATGCATCTGACTCTGAGCTGTCAAAATCTGATTTGTTCACAACAGTACTTCCATCGATGGTCGATTCGCTTGACTGGGAAACTTTTATAGATTTAGAGTTCGGTTTAACACTCGAGTCAACATCGCTGGAAAGGCTCGATTTGGCGGAGAATGATTTGCCAGGGCCTGTGACATTCCTGGCACAGTCTATAATAGATTTAGGCTCGGTGGTAATCTGTGCAGACCCTTTACTTGATGGACCAACCACGGAACAGCCATCCTTGCTCGATGAGACAGAATCAGAATTGCTGCTTGGTGACTCTTCATTAACGCAAATTAGCCCTTTCACAGATGAAGTCATTATCGATTTGTAGTCATCTATCTTCGAGGAAACGTTTACAACAATGCAACCACCTTTGCTGGATTCGTCCGACCCTGAGGTCAACGTATTTGGCGACAAACTTGCTGCTGTAGAACTTTCGCTAATTCCACCAGTTGAGCTCTGAGCAGGACTGGACGATGATGAAACAGAGCCAACTGCACCAATGTTTGGATATTCGTTGGGACTCCTGAATTCTGTCGATGCTAGACGAGGTCTTCTCGCTTTGGTTTCACCCGATTTAGTTGATGCATCAAGAGTGAGAGTTATCTTCATCTGTTCACAAATGAAATCTCGATTAATGAAACTGTTAGCCATTTGGCATGACAACACGAACCTTTTTGGCCTCATTAAACCAGTCACTTTTATCAATAAACCCAATGGGCATCCGTTCGGCAGAATTGACCCTCAAGATGTCGCCAACCAAATCTTTACCAGACGAGGACAGATTCTTCAATTTCTTCACATGACGCTCGATTTTCTTCTCGAGGTTTTCCGATTGTTTTGTCGGATTGTACGGATATTTATTGGTTGCCATAAAGTAGATCACCCCTCCGTACGACCAGGTGTCCGCAATGATTGGATCAAACTGCTCTTTGCTAGGGTCACCGTACACCTCCGGTGCTTGATAATTTGGCCCATCGGTTGTTTGTTGCTTTTCGGGAAGACAAGAGAGGAAGGTGACATCATTGTTGTCAATGCTCCAGTATACGATTGCCTTTCGGAAATTGGTCAACTTGATTTGGTTGTATTCGACCGCCTCACGAAGCACCAGATTCACTGGTTGTATGTCCCGGTGCGCAATGCCAATGTCACCCAGAAAGTCCATGCCCCTCAGCAGTTGCCAAGCATAGAGTGAGTTCTCCTTCTCACTGAGGGACTTTTTCTTCTCGACATATTTCTGCAAATTGCCGTTGAGGCAGTATTCCTGGTATATCTCGATATTCATTTGTTCGTCCACGAACAACTCCCAGGTGTGCACAATGGAGGCGTGCTTCTTGCCGAGATGTCGAATAAACTTGAGGTACATTGAGTTGGTGGGATCGATGCCCGTTTGGGCACTGTACACTTTGCACGCCACCGGGTGTTTGGGGTAGTCCTTATTCTTGCCCTCATACACCAACGATTGGGTGCCACGACATAGAAGCTTATTCCGATCTACACTAAACATTTCATAAGTTTCTTTGCAATCCTTGATAGGTAGTGCACCTCGTCTCTTCTGGAGATTTCCGATCTATTCAAAGAAAATATAAATTAACCATAGCCATAATTAAGCTCACCCAGCTAGTCGATGCACATACTTCGATCTTGAGTAGATTTCGAATAAATACCAATTTATTCTTGTCGAAATCGGTCTTATATTTACTGGCGATACTTGTGTCAGGCTGGGAAGAAGCTTCGGTGGAACTCTTCGAACAACTGGTCGATGGCATGGTGCGAGTGATCTTGCTGGAATTGGAAGAAGACGTACCGCCACCGCTTTCACTCTCCGAAATGCTCGACGCCATCGTGTGCTCCAAGTAAGGCATCGTGTGCAAGTGGAATCCACACTGAACAAAAAAAAAAAAAAGAAAAGGCGTGACAATCACAAAACAACCAGGGAGCGAAATTTATAGAGGGCGAACAAACATTCGATTCTTTCTCTAAATTAGTGCCAAACTTAGATCAAAATTTATAATTATTCAAAGCAAAGTTTAAAATTATTGACTTACTTTTCAATACACACAGCTGGGAAGACTGGCAACCAACAGCTGGCACAACGATTAGCGTGATTGAGTACAGTGACTGCCAATGTTCCAATTATAACGAGTCGTGTGGGTATAATGGCAATGCCATTCAAGGCCGTTTGGTTGGCTAAAGAGTAATTTGCAGTAATCGCGGTGATTTTGACTGAGGTTTCTAGCATTTGGCCAAATAGACTCGATTTGATTTGTTTTGACAAATTGTGATTTTCGATATGGGCGAGAAAAAAATCGATGCATGGTTCCAAATGGCGATGATAAAGGTCACATTAGAATTATGGTAATAACTGAAATTAGCTAAGTAGGGTGGCCATTGTCAAAATTGGATTGAGTCGATGGGCTGATATTCAATATAATGTGGTAAATGGCAACACAATTACACAATGGCCACTCAAATCAAAGTGCAATCAAAATAAGTAAATTGTATTAATATTAACAATTACAACAAATGCAAAACGAACCAAACATACCGGCCTGCTTGTCAATAAATTTGTTTATTGAAATTTAGTTACATTCGCATTTAATAGATGGCAGCACATAAAACAATTTTGCTATTGAACTATAATTCAGCGTTAATGTTGCATGTTCCTCTGAAACCCATCACGTTCACTATGAAACTGCCCAATTTATAATTGATAATTCAATACGGTGTTGATTATATCCCGCTTATAATTTGATTCGTGACGGCAATGAGAGCAAGTTGCAATCTTTCAATTTTTGACGAGAGAAAAAGTGGCCCGAATAATCAAACTTACTTTTGGTTTATTGGCTTATTGGTTTGCGAGCACGATCAAATAACTAGAAAATAAATAGAAACACTCCAAGGTGTACAGATTAAACAGTTTTAAACAGAGACGAGTAGATGCTAGCACGATGATTTGCTTTGATCGTTCGTGTCGATGATTATTTGGTCACTGACCAGCCACTTGTCCGGTGCGATAATATTCGATTCGCTTGTGGTCCTTAGTAGTGTTCAGTGTTGTTGTTATTATCTCTTAGCTGATTTTCTTACAATTCCTCAACCTGGTCATCGTCTGTCTCGTATTAGTTAATACTAATATAGTACTCGTTCATACAATTAACCTCTAGCGCACATTGCCGTCAGTGCCATTGCCCGACAATGATCATGTATCCGTTCTACCACTGTCATCCTACAATAGTAATAAATCGTCTTTAATAACAATAATCAGATATTACCATCGCTAAAATAGAACAATTAAAGAGTCACTTGTAGTACACATGTTTGGCTCAATCGGAAATGTTTCCTTTTCCAGTCAAACCATAAAGCGCTCTATTTACCTAACTAGAGAACTGAAAACTTACCAAACTTTCAGTTTCTAATTATAGACTTCCTCAGTAACTCTAATAGAAATAACAAAAATGCAAATGTCAATTGTTTAGTCAATATTTTTATTAAGTTCTTTGATCGAGTGAGATCGTACATATGCGATAAGGCGCCTTGGGACATGTTACTTATCATACAACATGTGTTGGGAAGCAAAAGTGTAAGGAGTTTTGGTTACGATTTAATGTCATCGTGCTTAGGGTGATGCAGTCAGTCCTCGATTAATCCAGGCGGTGACCAGGTGTTTCGCTTCACAATCACCGGTTGATCAGGATTCTCTGGTTGAATTTCTTCGAGTAAATCTGCCGCCTCGATGACCTTCTCCGGCATAGATCCTCCATTTGACAGTGAGACGCCATTAGCCACAAGTCCATTTAAGAGTCCATTCGCACCAGATTTGATCGATCCGTTTGCAGCAGCAGCAGCACTGGACTTCTTTGAGCCTGCAGTACCCGGAGCACTGTCTCGGTCATGCACGACATCATTCACACTGGGCCAGTTTTCGTCGAAATTATCCAGACTGTTCTCAAAGTTCTCGTCAAACTCATCCTGACCGGCCAGAGTTCGCTTGAACTCATCGTCGAATGATTCATTTTCAGATGTCACCGATTGCACCGACTGAGTCTGGTTTTTGGAGCTCGATTTCGACAGTTTCGGTGGCTTGCCTTTGGCCGAGCCATTTGAGGAGGAAGAGGAGGATGCTTGAATCTGTTCGGTGTCGTCATTTTTGAGCGTTTCCACTGCCTAAAGAATTGTAATTGCACAGTTTAGAGAATGAAACAATCAATAAGGGGGCGTTAGATCATTAGGCTTGCAGTAGAGTTTTGTATATAAAATTAATTAATTGCCGTGCCGTAAGCCAAAGGCGATTTCGATTGCCAAAATCGTATGAACGCGTTCGAGTCAATGGCGTAAGTCACAGAAGAACACCAGCACAAATACACTTGAAACATGTTCGAGACAATGACAAGTGTATAATTGTTATGCATCGGGCACACATATCCAACATCAAACCGACTAGTCGCGCACGTTTGCCTCAATTGCATTTGCCATTGGCAAACATTGGCATTCACTATCAATACCCAAGACTTGAGTGCATGATCAATCAACCAATGTGCACTTGACTTACGGATCGAGTGTCCGCACATGTAACAGGCGCTGCACGCTATTAAAACTAATTTAACTAATTAATTCAATTTTCTTCTCAAAACAACTAAATAATTCACAAAGTAATTTATAATAAGTTATGGGAAATTAAAAAATCTTTGAAAATACTTATTTGATTTAGTGGCGTCGTTTTTATTAACGTAATAAAATTAAATCGCGATATAAAACGATTTGTTTCTAGACTCAGATTTCCAATCTAGTTTTCCCTAAAAATTATTGTTCATATGAATGATGTTTTGTCCAACGGGCCCAAGGGGGAAAAGAAATAAATATACGGAACACAAATAAAGCTTTTAAGTTTTCCACATCTACTCGATAGTAGCCGATAATTTAATTTAAAATAAGGAAAAGTTAGTTTACGAAAATTAATAAAATATCTCAAATTGATTAAGTTTGCAATTTCAAGTTATATTTCTCCTGAAAGGCAACTGCACTGTAACGCATTTACTGACCACGACAAACACGCACCAATGTACGCCAAGTTTCACACACGCAAAAAGTAAATTTTAATCAATTTAATATTCGATCTTACAGCCTAATTTATCGATGAACAATAAAAATGACTAACATTTGTCACAAATTTGCCTAGCAATTAAAATAGAAAATTTGAACAGCGCAAAGAAGCAATACTCACATGACGACGTTTCAAACAGTTCATACGTCCAATGATTCCCATTGTTGAGAGAGGAAAATGTCTGCGATAAAGCGAGTGAAACAACAAATAAAGTCAAACAAAATCTGATCAAAAAATGTTGTGTCAAAAGTTGTTTCAAAAAGTGGAATATTCACTTCGGAGTGAAGTCACAAAAGTAAGCGCGAAAACATTTGCCGGCCTTATGAGGAGGATTCTATTAATATTCGAGGGCTTAATTGTTATGTTTTGTTGGCCCAGCGTGCAGTAGGAAGGGAGGAAGGAGGAAGGAGGAAGGCTAACCCAAGACCAAATGTGGATTTGCCGTGAGAGGCTTCCAGTGAAGTGAGCTGCACATTCAAGGCCAAGAGCACGCACAAAGCACACTCAAACTCAAACCGAGGCACACGTCGAGTGTGTGCTTGCGAGTGTTGAGCCAATAATTTGCATATAATTTAATATATATTGCTTTCACCACAACCGCAAAGTGGCCAGCAGTGGCAGCAATATTGAAACAAGTCATAAAACAGCAGCACAAGACCACCACCGAAAAGGCATTAAAATTGGTCTCCCATTTTTATGAGTGTTCGGTTCTGTTCGGCATTCTAGAGACAATTCAAACAACAACAAAAAGCCCCAAAAGAGCCAGAAGGAGAGGAAGAAGAAGACCTGTCGAAACAATACGAGAGGAATATAATGATAAAATCAATTTTATAAGAAAATATATATAAACAGAAGAGAAGAGGAGAGCAGCCGAGAGCGAGAGGGAGAGAGAGACAAGGCTAATCGATTTTATCGGTAGAACGGACGGAGGCTCGAACCGAATGGGCACCTCAAGCTGTACAGGTACATCCACATCAGAGGCGATACACCGGTTGTCACTCTCGCCCTACTCTCTCTCCTCCGATCTTCATATTTTGCGTCATTACCATTTGTATATGACTTCTTGCCTACCTTGCTCCATCTGCAAGATCATTACCACCGGTGTATGGTTAGTGCTATCTTGTTAATGACTTGTGTGCCTCTGTGTGGCTCTATCAGTCAGTCAGTCTCTGTCTATTCTGTTCGCATGTGTTTGAACAAACATAAATTCTTCATGGAATTATTGATCATTTGGGGGATAGTAGAAGTAGTATTCAGTGTACAGGCACAAAACTATGTATCTTATATATCTTCTCATACACCAATTGGTTTATTGTTTTACTTAGTTAGTAGTATTCATAGACAAATAAGCCCCGCATAATATTAGTTTCCATTTCACCGTTTTGGATCAGTTTTGGGCCAAACTGATGAGCTTACAACTCAAATGAAAGACAATGTAGTCTAGTTACATTTTCGCTATTTTCCTGAGTGATGTTGACCTTGAAAATGAAAGATTTGAAATAAGGCGCTTATTAGAGAATTGGCTTGATATATCATTTGTTTGGAACAATGTTCTCAATAGTGTTTGATCATTTAGCACGCGCCTGCCTTCATTAGTCATATGATCGTTTTGATAGTTTTCCGACGAACTTTCTAATGATTCTGTTGACTTGTCAATGCTTTATTGTTGCATTTGCTCAAACTTGACTGACAAGTTGAGCGAGTGAGCCAAAATTGAGTCATTCCAAAATTGATTGATCAATGTCAATGTTTTAGTATATAGACTATACATATTGTGTTGTTGTATTTGATAACATTTATTCGAGTGACACATACACATAAGGATACTCGGGAGGACAGGAAATTTGCGGTTTGACGAAGGCGCTATTTATAATACTCGCGTAATAATTCAATGTTGAGGAACAATTGCGAGGGAAGGCAATAAAAGTTTGCTAATTATTTCATTTATGAATCGTGTGACCTTAATTGTTAATTTGATTTGTTGTTATTTCAATTAGTAATAATGTTAATTGCATTGTTAACTTGTTGATCTTGATTTACTGCAAAATCAGTAGAACTGAACATTTGTTTCCATCCAGTGCAATTTGGACTGAAACAACAAAATGAAAAAATTATTCGTTGATTTACATAATTTTTCAATCTGTTACCTTCGCACTTGAATTTGTCCTTATTCTGGAAGCTTTTCGAACAATAATAGTAATTGCAATCTCGGGCTTAGCAGAAGCACGTTTTACTTTGATTTGCTCAATCTCCACCGAATCAAGAGTACTCCAAGTACGTTTGATAAGTTTGCACAGGAACATTTTCAATTTGTCAACACTATTGCTGTACAGAAATGGGTGGTAATCTAATTTTACGCAGAAAATAAATTAGGTTTATTATCGAAGCATGTACTTTACCTTCCAAAATCTTGACATAAATCACTCCAATCAGTACTTTGTCTTTGTTCAATGATGAGCCAAGAAAGTAATCGCGTGTTCGGTTGATTTTGACACTGGGCAAATACTTTTTGCGTTTCTTTTCAAAATACTAAAAGTGAAATAGGGCAATTAGCAAACAAACAAAAACATCTTTAAAACCCACTTCAAACTTGTACTCATCCAACAGTTCTCTAGCCGGTAACACAATACGAGCTTCAATTTTCAATTTGAAAGAAGTAATAAACTTGGCTCGTGTAAAGCAAATGTACAGTTCGAAGTGGCCTGCACTCGGTTTCCAAATAAATGTGAATTTGTGTTCATTTGTGCGGTACAAATCGTGCACCAAATTGTCAGCAGTGAAATTGTGCTTGAAGTATGGAACCATACTTGATGGAGAATCGAGGAATGGTAAATCTGAAAGTAAATTAAATAAAATTATTAAATAATGTCAATGAACATTATGTTGAAACAAACCAAGTTTCTTCACCGAAATGCTGACCAGTTCATCTTTGTCGAGTGTATACTTAAAATTAGCATTATATACCACAAGCCGAAAGAATATATCTTTGTTGGCATTGCAAATGACATTTCCCAGTGCATCATTCAAATTATTTTCTTTTTGCAACAATAAACGAAAGTAGCCATAGTTTAGGTTGAACACAGGTTCTGGCTTGGCGATTAGTGAACGCTTTGGTATATTCATTTTTGAAATAAAATTATCCAAAATTGTGTCTGCATCAGGGGGTTGTTGATTAGCAGCTAAGGAATGCAACAAATCTGCATTGTTACGTGCTATTTTGAGCTGTCAAATTAACAAAAATACAATATTAATAAAATTAAACAAATAAAAATGTAGCGTCAATTACAAAATAATTTGTACTCTTACCTGAACAGTGAAACTGTCGAGTTTTTTATTGGTTTGCTCAGAGATTTCAAACTTGAAATACAACGGAATGTCCACTGCTTTGTCAATCGAATTGCGGCGAAACTGTGAACTTGTACAATAGAAATTGAACAAAAAGTTTGCCTCATGTCCTGCATTCCAGAAGCAAGATTGCTGATTAGCCGATTGTTTGTCGTCGTTGTAAATAAGTTCAATGTTGGACGATGTGACTGATTGAACAGAAGATAAAGGACAAAGTTGAAACAAAGATGGCGTCTCATAGCGATGCACACTGCACCATCGAGTGAGCAGTGCTTCGTGTTGGCTTTCATCATCGCCCAGTTGCATGCAAAAATTAACCAACAACTGCTGTTGGTGGAATCGATTCGAATTCTTTGTGAGCCGTAGGCAAATGTTTTCATATGATTTCAAGTCCACAGTCTTTGAGCTTAGATACAACACTTTTTGTCCGCTTGAAATTAATTCAGTGCAGTGCAATTTCTCTAAACCTGTTACTTTTGATTTTCCGAAATTATACTTAAATTGATGTTTTGATTGCGGAAACAATTCTCGGCCCAACTCATCATTGACTGGATTAATTGAAAATGGACCAATAGGAGATTCAAAGCCGAGCATTGGCGGTACCGCAGGTGTTGGATGTTGGTCAACAGAGAAACCAATACTTTTTGGATAAAAGTTGATTTCCATTTTTGATTTGCTCTTCAGTTCAACAGCCAGCCAAGCAATTCAGACGTCGACGTGCGTTCGTATGTGAGAGCATTCAAATCTATTCGATTATTAAGTTTGAAAATGTTAACATCAACACAGGATGTTGTGAATTCCTCTAACCCCTTCATTACTCATTAGATTGACAAACTCATCCGAAACGTTTACCTTCAACACATTCCTCTAACTTTGAAACCTGAAACCAGAAAAATATAGATTTGGTATCAATTTTTAAATTTTAATTTGCTTGCT
The DNA here is from genome assembly GCA_023373905.1 of Rhizoglyphus robini. Classification (NCBI taxonomy): domain Eukaryota; kingdom Metazoa; phylum Arthropoda; class Arachnida; order Sarcoptiformes; family Acaridae; genus Rhizoglyphus; species Rhizoglyphus robini. The sequence continues at coordinate 213,454 of JAKIJQ010000001.1, read as the reverse complement.
ACTCGTACATTTGTATGTGCGTTGAAAAGATAAGACGGTTTCCTTTACTGAGAGTGCACATATTAACAATTTATGGCTCCATTCTTGGCTCAACCAGCTTCCATTGTTTTTAACGACAATTCTTCTGGAACTGACTAACCCAAAATTATTGTCTTATTATTGACGATTGCATTAAGCACGGCAAGCAGGCCTAGGCTTGGTAATGAATTTTTATTAGGTTTTACCTAGAAAGAGCGAACCTGTGTCTTAATTGCATTCTTGCAACAATCGAGCTGTATGTTGTTCGTGTCCTTTTATGTCCTCAAACCAAACAAACAATTTCATCAGTGAGCCCACAATTGTGCTTATCTCGGGAATTTTCCACAAAGTGGCACCTTCTTTTGCCCTTCTTGCTCCTCTCGAATCATGCGGGGCCTCATCGGGAATAGATTAAAATTAATAAAAAACGAATAAAATTTATGTTTATGATTGTATACGACATTTTATGGGACGATGGGGAGAGTTGTCCTGGTGGAGTTGCCTTTTCAGTTGTCAAGCAGTTTAGGGTTGATCGTTCGGCCTGACTTGAGCTCTGGACTTTGTATCTTTTGGTTTGAAGTCGAAAAAATGGAATTATTCCGTTCTTTTAAAGCTTGTCTCAAAGGCCAACGTCGGCAGGTTCGCATCAACTGTTTATTAGGTAATATAATTAGACTAATTTATTATATCAATCACTAGACTTTGGATCCGAAGGATGTATCCGACCAAATGTTTCAACGGTCCTCAAGTTTGCCTTCGATCTCGTAAATAATAATCACAATTTAAATTTTTCAATTTTTTTTAATCTCTAATCTTTAGGTCGTCTGCTTCGCAATTCTATGTGAAAGACGATGACGACGACGACGACAGCAACGACGGATCGTTAGACAACACTCTGCAAATGAACGGAACAGTGGACAGTGTCAACGAAATTGTGGGCGTCAAGAAAAAGTCAAACTATGTCGAGGGTGCGTTCGATTTGGTGCAGAAGGAGCGATGTGCTCAAGTGATGGAAAATCCGAGATACTTTCTTCAAGGTAATAAGGTTTGAGTGAGAAAATGAACGAGATAATTGTTTTGAATGTGTTGAGTGTTTGAAATGTACAATTACGTAATAAAACAATTTTGTTGTTCTGAGAATATTATTTTTATTTATTGTCCGTTTCATAAATATGAAACGAACGGGGTGTCGTTTATAACTGAGTATATTATTGAGTATTTAATGAGTTTTGAATTTAGTTAATACGATCAAAATCATTATCGTCAAAGACCAAATATATCAATTTAATTAAGTTGATACATAATATTTTTCACTAATAATTGTCATTTGTAAAAATTAAAACATCGTTTTAAACAGTTTGAAACATTATGTTTCAAACATACAGAATGCAACGCCATCTATCTGTGAATAAACCAACTACCAATTGGTATTTATAAATTCTCATGTTTTCGACTGAATCTCGTACCACTTGCATTCGTTGTTCACACAACATATCTTCCTGAATTAACAAATCATAATTCAAAATTGTTTCCACAGTACGAATCATTCGAGTGCACAAAAGGCGAATTGATGTAAATGTTGGTCGCATCGCACAGTAATCAGAGTAATCAAAAAAGACTATTTGTGGCGTATTTATTGGAGATATTTGAATGTTAAGTGTAATATTTTAGATATTCTAATGTTAAGTGTAATATATCATATTACATTATTATAGTGATTATTAGAGTGTATTAATTGAACACTTAATGGAAATATAAAATGTAAGGCTAAAATAGGGTGTAACATCCTTGCACATAATAAAATAAAGGAACATAGAGAAGTAATGCGTTCCTAGTGCACGGCTAGATTCAGCAATAAAAGAGACGATCCCTCACGTGGGGGTGCAGTCTGGCTTGGTGATTCAGTTGGGCAATGGTAGCTGCTTCTTCTGCTTCCTGTTCAGTCTTGTCCTTGCCAGCCAAACTTCCACCACTTCGATTGCTGTGCATACTTCCAGTGTCATCATTTCGGCTCACTCTTTGGGCTTCGATGTGCGCTTTGGAGCGATAAGCACATAGGTCGGCGTAACGAACCGCAGTGGGAATGGCGATGACGGTTCGGGTGCGAGCACAACTAAAGCACGAGTAAAAGCAAAGCTTTTGTAATTCGTCAGGCGACATGTTCATCTCTTCGTGCAGAACGATATACTTTGTCGGTTTTGAAGTTCCCTAAAAATGAAAAAAAGGATTGAAAAAGTATATCAAATTATGCAAATTGATCGAGTCTTACCAAAGGTGAATTGTGACTATTCAAGTAGAATACCTTCAAGTTAGGATCCACAATCACCTTGTCCACTACGGTACCACTAGGTACGTTGAAGGTTGGTTTTCGACCAGAAGTGTCCTGTTGGTAGAGGGCAAATCTAGTGTGGTGTCTCTTCTGAACCACAATAAGGGTGAGTTTAATCTTCTTGCCCAAGTCCTTGATGGCTCGCTGAATTAGTGGAATTTCGAGTTCCATAAGCTTGTCGAACTGTCCCTCGGACACGCCATCACGAAAGACAACCATATTCTTCGGATATGAACCATTGTTTTTATGGGCAAACTGTTCAAGCAATTCGCCAATCATCAAATCAATCTGCTTAATCATTTCGTCCCTTTGTTTTTGTTGCACCCGAATGCTGGCATGGAACTTGGTAAACATTGAGTCGTACGAACCTACAGCTACTGCAATAGAAGAAACCACACGATCCCTCTCCCCGGGATGGTTGACGTCGATGCCCACCAGCATGGTTCGTTTTAGTTCAAATGGCAATGACTTGAGTGTGTCTGGTTCAATGACACAGTTTTGACCGCCAATCTTGCCATTCACTTTGAGCAATAAATTGTCGAAATAACCATTTGGTGTAAACTTGATCTTATCTGCGTTGAAACACTGGCAGATTAAGCCAAAGAGCTGATCACAGTTGTGCTTCACCGTGTTGTACAAATCAGAACTAGCGAAAATGTGGTGCTCTAAAAAAAAGTTAAGAAAAGAAAGGCAAATAGAAACAATATAAAGCAAATAGAAACACTTACTCGGAGGAATGCCAATAAAGACCAATTTGCAAATATTATTTTTGTGAATCTTCTCGAAGATATCCCTAATGTCTGTCATTTTACCAATGCGGACACAGGTAGTGGATACAGGGTCACGCAGACGAAGCCCAAATTGATTCGATTTCGACTTGAGCATGCCAGTAAATTTTTGAAGATCTCGTAAATTATATTGTTGGTCATCGAGAACAATAATTTGCCATTCTGGTGGTTTCGAAGTGGCATGATAGAACTGATCGTTCCGATTGGATGCAACGGTTCTAGGAGCAGGCAACACACGACCACTAAACCGGACAGGCTTCAGTCCCAGTTCCATTCCAAACTTCTTTAGCAAACCGTCGGAATCAGCTTCCTTAATTCGTTTGAGAATGCTTGCTTCCTTGTTAAAGTACGCGTTGGGCGAATGAGTTGACTTGAAGAGCAACTCGCGTTGAACGTTCAAATCGATTTTGCTTTTATCGAGAAATTGCGCTTCTTGAAGGTAACACAACTCAAGGGGGACATGAATGTTACCTTTGCCACTGCACTTCACCATGGGAAGATCCTTCAAGCGGATGTCGTACTCGCTCAGAAAGTAATCCTCGATAGAAATATTTTTGCCTTTTCGCTGGAAAATTTCTTCCTTTGGATGCTTGTTGAGCAAAGAGTCGACTGTGTAGGTCACTGATCTTTTCGAGTGTTGAGTGGCAATTTTCAAATGTCTAATTATTTTGTTCACCTCAAAGAATTGCCTCGAGTTGAGCCGTCCGATATTTTGACCGGAAAGATTGAGAATGTCGGCAACGAGATGGTCCAGCTTGACGTACGATTTAGAGATAATGCATGAGGTCTTTAGGTGCACATTTAAAGCCAGACCAAATTCAGTCATGCGTACAGAATTGATAAATCCCTGCACAAAGTCACACATCTTCACTTTGGGGGAATGTTCAACCTGTTGGATATCGAAAAACTTGCGCTGGTACGGTTGATAGGTCTTACCAATGATAAAGCGAAGAACGATGTCCAGAATGGAGATGGTTCGTTCAGAGACTGGTTCGGTAGAGTTGTTGTTGTAGTAATCAAGAGCGTCGCCCAATGACACGCTGGCTACCAGCTTGAACGTCACCCTGAAGAAAGCAGGCCGCCCTTCGATGTCAACTTTGAGGAGCTCGTTCACAATTTCGTTGGAGTCAGAGCCCAGTTGAAGACACTTGGTTGTGTATATATTCTTTACTCCGTCGAATACATAGGCCACATTATGGAAAATGTCCTCATGTCCAGAGATAAATTCTTTCACGATCTGGCCAGAAAAACGCTTGATGAATCGTTCCTGTGCGGTCTTCCTTTCTTCGGACAACGATTCTACTTCCCAGTTCGATTTCGATTCTTCTGCGATTTTGATAGAACTGTTCACATCTGGGGAAGTGGTAGGCAAAGAGGACGGATTTGGAGGAGAAGAGGCTGGTTTGGACTCTGCACTAGTGCTTCGGGCTTGTCGCAATTTGACAATTTCTATGTCATAGTGGAACACACTAGTGTTCGAGTGGATCAAACGATAAAAATTACCAACGAGTTCGATTGGTTTTCCTTCTGTGCCGACGGACAACTTTTGTTGCACCAGTGGTATATGTTCAATAGATTCGGGCATACGTTGAGAATCACCACCAGCGGGTTTACGAAAGCCTTCTCGATCACCGCCACCTCCACGTCCTCCGCCGCGGCCACCTCGAAAACCGCCACCTCCGCGACCACGGCTACCAAAAGAATCGCCACGATCACCGTCTCGTTGGTCACGGTGTCCGCTACTGCCGCTTCTATAATCGTCTCGGCGGTCATTTCGATAATCATCTCGGTGGTCATTTCGATAATCGTCTCGGCGGTCATTTCGATAATCATCTCGGAGGTCATTTCGATAACCGTCTCTGCTGTCATTTCGATAATCGCTTCGGCCTCCGCGGTCACTTCGGGAAAAGTTCCTCTCGCGACCTCGTCCATAACTGGCCAACGATGAATATCCATCATCTAAGTTGTCATCATACTTTCTTCGCTTGCTATTATGGTCCATGATGGAACTATTCAAAGGCAAAAAAGAATCAATTAGCAATAGAAACAGAAATTATTTCTTAAGTAGAACATATCGATTCGTACCAGAAGTAGAGTAGAAGAGTAGATGAAGTTTGTTTGACTTGTTGGTTTAGAAAAAGTGTCAATCAAACGCAATAGCCAAGCCAGTCCAGTGCAGGGCTTTATATACCATGGAAGATAGAAGCGCAAGTGAGATAAGGAAATAGAAGTAGAAGTAGAAGTCGAAGTAGAATTGAGATTAGATATATCTTATCAAATTATCGTGCTGTTGGTTGTTGTTGCTGTACAGTTGGTAACAGTTTGGTAACAGTTGGTTCGATGTTGAACGGTTCAACTTGTGTTTATGTTAGGTGGCATGCATGCTATTGATGCTCCACAGGTGGCAGGACAGGACTGTCCCCTTATATGTGGATGGGCCCCTGATATATGATTGGATAAAGTGGTCTTTTCCGAGCATATATTTTAACCGAGCAAATATTTACCGAATTTGACTTTTGATATATTAAATTAAAGGTAAAGACATGAACTTAAAAAACGAATGAATATATACGTTACATCCTGTCCTGCCTTTATCGTCGAGCGAACGCGAATCGATTCGATGCTGCTGTTAAAATCAATCCTGAGTTGTGCTTATTTGGACCAGCAAAATTTATCAACAACGATTAATTTGTTTTATTGTGACCAATTGTAAGAGGTACTTTTTTGAAGTTATAAATTAACTAATGTTATTTAATCTTTGAAGATCTCATATGGTCTTTGTGCTAATTATGGAATGCCGATAATTCTGCGCCATCACGATCGACAACTTTCAAATCTGTCTCTAGTGCTATATGCCATATGTCTTCATAGAAAGCTCTTTAACCTAACTAAGCTCGAACTTCACAACGAATCTCTTAACGATAGACTTGGCCATGGCCACGCACGATAATGTGGCCCAATTTCACTCATCGATCAAATCAAAATCGATTCGCAGGTGGATGCTTCTCAACAAGTAACCATCATAATTTGTGTATGTTTATCGATTTTATTTTTGAATTATAATTAAATTAATGTTTTTACAGGATAATGATATTTAATAATAACCATCACATACACTATTGTGGTATTGTATTATTGCAATTGTCATGATATTAAATAGAATATATTCAATGTTATGTGGTTATTTCTGAAACTGTAGAAAGTTGACTGCTATTATTTATTTAATTTCAGGCTAGCCAAATGCTGTCAAATGAAACAATTTCAAACAATAAATGAAAATATTAATTACGTTGTATCGTTTAAAATTATTTTATGGAGGTAAGATTCCTCTTATGAGAATTTGTGTTGGTCCAAGTTTAGTCGAAACAACTGTCTTCAACTGTCATGAATGAAAGTAAATGAACATTGTGGAAAGGAACAGACAACAACGAAGCATTATTTGGTAGATGAGACCTCTCGGCGCATTATTGTAAATTGTAAAAAGGAATATTTACTTTGTACTTCTTGTCGATAAAATTGCTAATATTCGGACTTATTAGTAGACTCTACGATATATTGAGGGCGAACCGTTATTGACAAAACAATAAATTAAATTTGGTGACCATTTGGACTTGGATTTGTTCACAATGCGAACTTTACATCATGATGGCTCTTATGCAATTTACTTATCTCTAGGCTAGAGTATTGCTTTTTGTTTTGAGCCAAAACTATCCAACACTGAATAGTATTTAAATTGGGTAAAGTTCATTAGCCAATTTGCATGAATTCGCTGAACCAGTATCCACCAGCGTACAAACATTGATTGAACATTGATTGTTTGGTTTAATTATTCGTCAAGCAAACAAATCAAGATCGTCATTAGTCCATAATCGTACTACATTTAATGTTTATCTGATTTCTGTTTAAAGAAATGCACAGTTTCATAAAGTGATAAAGTAACTTTAGAGTAATCTACACGACCAAACGAATGTGCCAAAGTAGACGACATTGATAATTACTGACAGTGAACATTTGCATGTAATGCATTATAATAAGTGGTTTATATTTAATTTGACACTCACCTAACAAGTAAAACCAATTTGCATATCCGTCCAATTGGCTTGCGGGCTGTGTTGTCAAATATTCCAAACAATATCAAATTACTGTTTGAACACTAAAATGGTCGTACGACACACGAAATGACGCAATGTGTAGCTTGCCTCGAGATATTGTATAGTAAGATTTTATTAATCTGGACAAGAACAACAATAATTCAATCACAACTCATCATGCGGATAGCGAGCAACTCGTTCGAATGCATCAATGGTCGACATGACATTTGCGATAAACAGTCCAGCAACATGATCAATTTGCTCCCTTCCATGATACTCCATTTCGAAGTGCTTCTTCATCTCAGCAAAACCAGAAATTTTGTCAAATGTCTGCAGAGTAATTTTGCCCTCTTCAATTGCTTTATCGATCACTGCCAATTTTTCCGCCATATAACGAGAGAAATATTCATAATCTTCAATTGGTTCTTTGGGATCTTGTTCAATCAACAGTTTGTAGTAAGCGACAATCTCTCGATAGCCATCCTGCAGAATGGAAAAGTGAGCTTTCGCTAAGGCTTGATCGTCCATTGGATTTGCCAATACAAAACACCAAATTGGTATAAAAATTAAGAGATCTGAAAGGAACAGATATTATTAATAACATTAAATTAAAGTCACTACATACACTTATTCATTTGTATCGATTCGTTGAGAGCAAACGAGTAAATATGAACTAAAAATAAACTGAAAGTAACTCGCTTGATTTGTACGGACGAATTGCTCGAATGTTTTGCTTGTGATCTATCAACTCGGCATTTGTAGTAGCATTACAACATCAACGTGGTGCAAGCTCATTGGTTGATGATTCATCTTGACATTATGCCACAAACATATTTTAATTAATTTTAATCAAATGTCATACATGTAGATCAAAGCATAAATAGTAGTAATTTATGAAAGCAATGAAGTCAATAGCGGCAGTTTTGATAAATTTGTAATGTAATTCTGCAAGTACTACATTTCGATGCTTCTCGGATGAGGACAAACGTGCAATTGCTGATATGCTGACAGAGAAATGATTCACTTGTGGATGAGGCTTTCTGTTTGAATGGTGATCAGACGAGACGGTCTGTGGTCTTCTGGTAAAGAAACTCAAGCCGGAAAGTCTCACTTAATTACCAATACAATGAACAAAACATGTAAATATAAGTAAAATCACTTTATTAGTAATAACAATAAAAAACAGTAATTTCCTATGGAAATTGAGTAGGGGATTTTAACATCAACAAAAATGTTTGTTCACAAACACGATGGTATAAGAGCCCTAGCTGACAGGCCCCACTGGGCAGCCGTTACCATCTCAATAAATATTGTTATTTATTAATATGGTAACTGCAGCGCAGTAAGGCGCCAGACCAGGGCCCCTATTTACAAACAAAAATCAGGCCCGACCTAGGTGGGGGAAGGGGAAGGAGGGGAGAAATTAGGTCGGGCCCATACGCAACTGCAAGTTAGACGTTGCAGTTACCATATTAATAAATATTAGCAAGGCCCAGTCTTTCCCTCTGTAGAGAATATTCCAGAGTTCCAGTACTGGGCCTTGCTTTATAAAATCAAAAGAATCGGGCCTGACCCAACGGGGGAGGGGATGGGAAGGGACTAAGGCGGGTCAGGCCCATACGCAACTGCAAGTTAGACGTTGCAGTTACCATATTAATAAATTAACAATAGGACCCAGACACAGGAGAGAGGTCAAGATGTGCTGGGTCCTATTTTACATTTAAGAAGGGGAAGAGAGGTCATGGGCGTGTCGGTTGGTTGTTGAAGGGAGAGTAAAACACCCAAACGAGAAGATCGTCGTTGTATTCGTTTGCCAAAGTCGAGACCCATGGTAAGATTGCATCACACTGAGACCATTCGAGAACTGTTAAAATGAAGGTGGCGATATCTAGGATAATAAAATTATTAAGAAAACGTTTAATAAAATAAAAATCTTCATAAGAGCGAGATAGGGAATATAGAGGGAAAATCTGAGATTCTACAAATTAGAAAATAAAACAAAAGGAAACTCACCACAATACATTCACCGAATCGCATCTGTACCACGAATCTTTTACAAGCGATCTGGCCACCAGAATCGAAGGTTTAATAAAAAACCTTAACATAAAAAATAAAAATTATATTTAAGGTTCAAGAAAATTACAAACTTACCAGACACTTCGAGAACCAACGAATCAAGTTAGCGGGGGTGCAATGAAATCAAGAGGGGAGAAAGTCAAGGAAGCTCCCAGAATCACAAGTTTAATAATAAAAATCTAGAAAAAAATAAAAAGATTAAAAAAAATCGAGAATTTGCTATAATTTATTATAATCCTAACGAAAAGACTATTGCTAAATAGACATTACTCTAATAATACTAATCATACTAATAAAGAAATATCCAAAAAGAATCTAAAGTATTCAAGTGCAAAGGCAAAACTTACCAAACAAAAAATTCTGCAGACAATCACGAACCGAACTCCACAAAAGGAGAAAAGGAAATGAGAATGAGCACGCGGTGGCGGCCTGCTTAACACTCCATTCACGTGTTGCATTCACAACGTATTCAGAGGATATTGGGTACTGCTACCCATAAATGTCATTTTAGGATTATTCACAGAGAATGTTACTCTATAGACACGTTAAGCATGTTCCTTAAATTTGCAGTGGCGTTTTCGTTATTTGCCCAATTCAAAGTATGATTTACACTGAACTCCATTCGAGTAACTGCAGTGGTACAGAGTGGGTGTTTTTGTGAGATTGCAATCACACAGTTTGTTTTGAATAAAGACTTTTAATATTCTTTACTTTAAAGCAACATGCAGAAATCGTATTTGTTATTTACCTGACCGAGATAATGGAGATGGTTATTGAAATCTTTCGGAATCGTAAGTTGGACTTTTTGACTTCTTTTTGAGACTTACAAATTGTAAGTTACAATCCTGCCTATTGACCGAATCTTATGTATTCTGTTTGTGTTATTAAAGTCGATAGTCCTGTTATTAACAAATATTCCCTGCCAATTGGCATTTTGCGGGGGGCATTGCACAAAGCAATGCGCTCTTCACTCGATCTGTCTACCTGGCATGCCTTCAGGAATGATTGCAAATTTGTTAACATTTATCGAGTTGTTTTTATACTATGAGACTGCCAAAAAGCATATCGAGTGATATTTATATTTGCAATATTATCTCCATGTTCTCACCGTGTCCCTCGTTGTTTCTTGTTATCACTGATAACTTATCAGCACAAAGCCAAAGTGAGCACTCTCGTTTTATGGCTATCTCTACTGGTTGAGTGCACACGACAAAGTGGCTAATTCACTCGATTCCGGTCAGGTAAGGCCTAATGCCTCAAATGGAACATTATTGCACTATTGCCGTTATTACTGCTCACTTAAGACAGCTTAAGACACTTGAGACACTTGTTGAGACGAGCAAACTGTTTGATCGGCTTTGATTCGGAGTCCGAATTGATTTCTCTTGATCGATTCTCGTCCCTAAGCACAGTTAGACGGTTACAATTGCGCTCGGTTATATTTGGTTATATTTAGCACTATTGTCTCAGTGTCATGCTGATCGAGTTCATTGTGTTTGCTTCCTGACTAATGGCCACTTAGTTCGTCAATATTTATAGTGTAATTCGACACAATAAACAATGCCAACAAGAACCCTATTGAGAGTCTGAATGGCACGGGTAGAACAATTGGACCAATTATATGACCAATCGAGATGGCACACAATCGATATTTTAATAACAAACAATGGCGCAATTGAAAGGAAACCAGTCAGACCAAACATGGAGTCATGATGATGAGGCTTGAGGTCGGTTCTACAGGACACAACAAGTTTGACTAATTTGCAAAGACATTGTCAAGCTACAGACGTGCTCGATTAAATTAATCATAATAACCAAGGAAAAAACGTGTTTTCATTCTCGACTGACACGAATCAACCGACAAAGTGATGTATTGGCAATGAGGCAACAATCGCTTCGGTAGAGAGAATAGCCTTGTCCCCTCAACAGAGTCACTGCTGTGAACAAGAAATCGATCTTGGTATCGAACGAGTTCCACTGGCCAGACGAAGTGAGGATGCGAAAGAAAATGTTGGTTAAAATGTGGATTATTTGCTCTGATTAAGCAGACCAGTGGAAGTAGAGAGCAGTCTCATTAAAGGATGCAAAGTGTTTATCCTAGCCCTGTTAGCCGAGAAGTATTCCAGATAGATGTGTGGGCCACCGAAATTACGAAAGAAAGCTTTCCGAACTGAGTTAATCGACCTCGATCAATGTCTCACATGACACTCGAAAAAATTAACAAAGTTTACTAGGCCACTTTATCTCTGGAGTCGTACAGATGCGTTCATCGAATCGATCGAGGTATGTCAACCACTAGATTACTTCATGAATAATATTAATTTAATAACAATTTATTTTAGAAAATCGATTTGCCCGAATAAACTGAAGAATATCATCATCGAATTAGATTCAATCGACTAACCAGAACCTGTACGAAAGGTCTGCTCAACTGTGAAACGAAATCTCACCGGGAAAGATTAATTACGATAAAATGTCTTCATTGGCATCAATCACTAAAGACGATTTGATCCTTTTTTACCGTGTAAGACAAATATTTTAATTTTATCATAGAGATAATAACAATTTTATCATTGACTGGATTCGAATAAATGGGCCCAAATGCCTTCATCTGGTTACCATTGTAAAAGTGGCAAAGAAATGGTGGCTAATGTGATGTGAGTGCAAATACAGTTGTGCTTGTTTGATTATTTCGATTAATTGTTTGTTTTTCAGCTAAACTTGCATTCACTAACATTGCAGCTAGCTCAACGTGAAAGAACTGATTTGGTTTCAACTGATGGTGACGGTCGATTTTCAAACTCAACATATTGAGAGTCCACTGAATGAATATTGTGATGTTTTGTAACATTCTTAAAAGACATAAAATAAAACGATTCAACTTTTTAATATAGTTATTTGTATGATGCATTCAGTTTAGTTGTGAAATGTCCATTGTGCACCCTTCGAAGAATTCTAATGATCCGTCTTTGACACCTGACTAATAGACCGATTGAAAATGTACCTTTAGAAATGAAAGTGTTTGCCTAAGATAAACCATCTCTGATCAGTTGCGTACTTTGATAATTGTGACACATAATATATTAATAAGTGAACGCAATCGATTGATCAACACAGAAGTGTCAGCTTTGATTTATTTACGAGAACATATTTACATTTGACAGCAAACAATGGATTCAATGTTGGTATTTGCATTATTTGCATCAATGCATTGATTAGCATGCTAATGTGCAATTATGGATTTGCTCATACAATCAAATCGGTATTAGGATCTGAATGGAAAGGAAATTATTCAATTTTATTTTATTAGATATAATGTATTAAATTGCAGTGCGCACTGTAAACATTTTGGTGTAACAAAAACTATGTGGTGCACAAGGCCAAAGTGATCTTCAAACTTGAAGTTCAAAGGGCAGCACTCCTCCATTAATAACTGCTTAAACGGTACTTTTGGCCAACAGTGTGAGAGTTCAAACAAACTTCGTTGCTCACGCCAGAAGTCTTCTACCTTAAGGTGCTACGTCATCTTGGTTAGTAGCGCGCTAGCGGTTTGTTACTGTTTGAATTCATCACTAATCAATGTTTACAATGTGTCTCACAATATATTGCCTATAGGCAAACAGTACGGCAGCATTATTCAAACTTTTGATATTTGTGTGGATGAGGGCAAGCAGGAATTTGCTGCTCTTGGCAATGGTCTCATACACTACATCAAGAACGGCAATCTCGTCATCGAGGCACAGATGCTACTCTGGGCTCGATCAATCTACTCGGGAAAAAACTTTTTAGGCGAGTATGGCATTTCCCACCAAGCCATTCAGCCGAAGCACATTTTCTTGTTGCCTGTTTCCACTGCCATCGATCCAAACGAGGCCATTAAGGTCAAGTTTCCGAGATTCGGTGCTCTACTGTGACAAAGTCAAGAGCGAACTGATAACCCTGCCGTGCAAACCATATACCGATAATAAAAACTCAAATTTGCTTGAAATTTGGCCTGTTATAAAATAAATATATAAATAAATGTAGAGTAAATAAATAAATAATATAAAATGTTTTGAAATAATGGCGAATAGTTTTAATGTGCACAGTTGTGAGGGGACCAGAAGCGAGCAATGAACAGTGCTCGGTTTCACTTATTCACTGCTTTGACATTTCTGTTTACTTCTTGGCAACATTCGAGCCCGCGGTGGAACCAGCAATCGAAGACGCACCACCTGCCTTTGAGCCACCGGCCTGACTGCCACCGACTGACGATCCGCCACCGGCTATATTACTGCCACCAGCATTGGAGCCTGCAATTGATGAACCTGCCTTGGTCCCACCTGCTTGGGAACCATCTACTTTGAGGCAACAGGCCTGAGAGCCACCAATGGACGATTTGTCCACTGCTGCATTACTGCCACCAGCATTGGCCATTGCAATGGACGAGCAAGCTGCAGTCGAACCAGCCTTACAACCAGCGGCTTGTGAAGCACCAGTCTGGGTACCACCAGCTTTAGATCCGCCAATCGATGAAGCTGAGACCGAAGAACCACCGCCAGCAGCCTTGCCTTCTGTCACCTTTGAGCCAGCAACGGATGGTCCGGCTACCGTTGAGCTACCTCGACCACCTTTAGTTGAACCACCAGCAGCTGGAGTTGCCGAAAGTGCGGACAAAGTAGCAGAGTTGGCATTAGAACCAACAGCAGAAGTGCCGATTGAGCAGCCAATCTTGGAAGTGATCGTAGGAGTCGTCACTGGTGCCATTGGGACAACTTGAGACATTGGGTTGACAGCGATGGAAACAGGCTTTGCTTCGGAGGCAACTTTCGAGACAGGCTTCTCTTCCATTTTGGAAGAAGCAACTTTGGGCAGTGGAATTGGAACTGCCTGTGGCACTTCAGTTGGAGGCTCGTGTGGTGGTGAATTTTCCTGGGGTGGCTCTGCAGAAATCAAAAGTGAAATTAATTAAAGGAGAACAAACAACAGCACTACTTACTCGAAGCACCGCAACCCATTGTGCAAGGATGTGATGACTCGAACGAATAGAGGAAATCACTGCAAAACGAGGTCGCTTACCCAAAAGCCAAAACGATACACATTATTCGAGTATGCAAATGGATGAACCTTTTAAACACTATTTTGGTGATTGTTGCCCAAACTTGTTAGAACTGAGCAAACTTGAACTTGCTTGATCGAATCGTAGCAACCGATGTCACTTTCGCATTTTTGCACCCGTGCCAAATATTAATGTGAAAATGACATCTAGAGTGTAAGGTGACATTCGCTAATTCACTTGCTCTTGTCATCTCAAATGTCTTTGCCTTTCGTGGCGTCATTGGTTTGTGACCTTTCTTGGGTTCCTTCGGAGATGGAGACATTTGATTTGATCACCTCCATCACTATGCAGGACTTTGTTTTGGAGCAGTAGCAATGCCTTTCTTGACAATCTCAACGTTGGCTAAAGTGGAAATTAATTATCCGTTAACTCTTAATTGTAAACGAAGATCGAAATGAATCAATTTAAATTATCTAAGTTAGATGCAGAGACAAACGGTGAGTCATTTCGAAATTGACGCATGTTCTGACACTGAAACGCCTCTGCATATGCGATCGAAATGACTCATTCATTCACTTCTCGTCGATTGGGCATTTCTACTAGGCCATCATTCTGAATTGTCTTCTCGTTTTGATTAGACCTATCAGTTTTTGTGTGATCATTTCTACTTGATAAAAATGTCTCAAAATGTGGAGCACGAGTCTCAACCATTGCCTTTTCCATCAGGTTCTCCTCTGCCACTAATCACAAAACTCGAAACAAGTGAAATAGTGCTAAAAGATATTTTGGCTACTATGCATCGTCCGGTCGTTCAAATGATCAAAGAAAGACTGTACCACCTTGTGAACTTGATTGCCGAAATTCCCGAACATCATGTGGAACTGATCAGCGAATGGAATCACAAAGTCGTGGATTTATGGCGTCAGTTTGCTCTATTCGGCGGTAATGTTGATGGAGATTTAGATTTGCTAATGACCCTGCTCATGGTTTCTACTAATGTCGGAGACAATTCGAGTGACCAAAACGGTAGTAACACCGTAACCGCTTCTGTGAGATCGCCACAATCGATGGAGAACAAATCTGGCAACAACAACAATAATATTAAGATTAATCTCTCCGCCACTTCTAATCAATTGCAGCAACTGGAAATTCTGAAACCTGTGGCGCCAATTCGAAAGCGTAGTCGCACCAGCACCATTTGTAAGTCAAAAGACCTACAGACATCGAACAAACCACAAACTGTTGCTACCAAACGACACAAAAGTAATTCAGTAAATTCGAAATCGACTGCTGCTCGAAAGTTTCACTGCAAATATGTCAACTGTGGCAAGTCATTTGGCACCGATCGGTATTTAAAACATCACGAGCACTTTCATCTTGGCATCAAGCCCTTTAGCTGTGGATGGCCTGGCTGTGTCACCCAATATCGATCAGTCGCAAAACGTACAACAGTGGAACACATTCGGATGGCGCACCTTGGATTGTCTCGTCGGGGGCAGAACAAGAAAGTGGTCGATCCGCAACAGAAAAGCCTACTCGACTACATCGTGGTGGACACGGACAAGTTGCACCAAAGACTCGTTTGAGTGCACACTTTTATTATATTTAATCTCTCGTTATTTACTTCTAATCACCTATCTATTAGTTATATAATTTAGACTCTTCAATGTTAACTATACATTACACTATTAAACAGTAATGGCAAGATACTTTATTGAGCATAATTGTAATGTGCACAATGGCAACAATTATCAGTGTGCCAAATGGCTCATTTGAATGGGGCACTACTTTTTGGTACCAGTACTTGGACCAGCCTTTGAGCCAGCTGCTTTGGAGGCAGTTGCGGACACTGCGGTCGCTGAGGTCGCTGAGGTCCCGCCAATTGAAGAGCCAGCACCCGAGACACTTGAACCAGCCTTGGAAGCGGCCTTTGAAGCAACAGCTGAAGAGACTGCGGAAGATGCACCGACGGAGGAGCCAGCTTTTGAGTCAGCCTTCGAGCCAGCTTGCGATCCTGCAATCGACGAGCCACCTGCACCGGCAATGTTGGAGCCTGCCTTTGAGCCAGCGCCGACTTTGCTCGCCGATGAAGCTTTCGAAGCGATGGTTGAGCCAGCAATGTTGCTTCCTGCTTTCGAGCCACCGCCAATGTTGCTGCTAACCTGGGAGCCAGCGACACTGCTTCCGGCATTAGATCCAGCAATACTAGACATTCCAACAGCAGATGGGGCACCACTAATCGCTGATCCAGCCTTGGAGGAGCCAACGCCACTGATTGCTGAGCCAGCCGCAGAGCTACCACCAGTGGAGAATGCAGAGCCAGCGGTAGACATGGTCGATGAGCCAGGGGCAGACAGTGCACTGCCTTTCGCCGAAATAGTCGATCCTGCCGAGCTCCCTCCAGCACTGAACACTGAGGCCACCGAGCTGCCAGTGGTTGAGCCAAGTTTGGAGCCTTTGGAAGTGACCGCCATACTAGGTCCTGGGTTTGAGGGTGGCGCGACTGGCGGAGGAAGTGGAGCCGGAGTTGGTGGATCCACTTTTGACGGAGGCTTCGGTTTGGCTTCAAGCTTGGATGGAGGCTTGTCCACTTTTTCCGATGGTTGTTCAGCCGGTGGTTCTTCAGCTGGCGGTGGTGGCTCGTGAGGGGGAGAGCTTTCAGGTTCTGTGAAAAGTTAGAAAAAGTTAGTGGAAATATTACAAGTAAGAGTTGGGACTTACTGGAACCTCCGCAACCCATGACAAAGGCGATTGAGATTTGGTAGGGGGACAAGTAGACAAATTCAGAGAACTCACAAACTATGTCACAAATGCCAAAGGACGGTGGCATTTAATCACGAAAATGATCATTGTTGGACGAACTAGTTTGAGAACTTGGTCAATGATATGACACTTTTGAATTGTTTCGTGTGAACTATCACGGTTCGATTGAAAGCATCGTCATTATTATCTTTTGGTTGGTTGACTCGTTCGAATTCATTTGCCTTTCTTTTATATTAATCGACTCTTCCTTCCCCCGAAATGTCACTTTATTTTCGCTCTCCAAAATGTCACGCTCTCCACCCTCAAGTCCCCAGTCCACCTCGAACCCAATGGGCATACTGCAGCGTCGTGGTTATTCGGGCTTTGTTCGAATCGACTCTGGTGGTCAGGCGAATGTTTACCGCTCGAGCAAGGACGGCAAATTATTTGCCATTAAGGTCACTAAAGTGAATCCGCGCAATCAGGAGAAGCTGGACGAAGATCTACGTCGTGAGTTGCTGATTGCCCGCAATGTGAATCACCCGAACTGCATCCACGTGGAGGACATGTTCCGCACTAAAGACAGAGTCTACCTGGTGATGGACTATGTGCCCAATGGCACCATTGACACTATCGTTTCGGATGGTGGCCCACTGAGTGAGTGGAATGTGTTGGTGTGGTTTCCACAGATTGCCCATGCCATCAAGTACTTGCACAAGGTCAAGGTTGCTCACCGGTATGTCACTTGGGTGCATCGTCCCTTTGACCTTCATCGTTTTATTGTTCTCACAGAGACCTTAAACTTGACAATGTCCTCCTTGATAAACATCTCAATCCGATCGTGACCGATTTTGGTTACTCGAAACTCGTCGAGCCCGACCCTGCCCGTCCTGGCCAAAGGAAACTGTCTGACACCTTCTGTGGCACGGCTCCTTACCACTCGCCCGAAATCAACAAAGAGATCGTGTACGATCCCTTCAAGGTGGACATTTGGTGTTTGGGCGTGATGCTGTTCGTGATGATCAACCAGGACTATCCATTCAGATATAAGGACGGTGCGGTGGCAATGACCGAGAAGCAGATGGCTCGAGACTATCGCCTTCGGCCCAACATCGAAGCAAATGTGCGAGCTGAATTGAAAGATCTCATTCGGATGATGCTCGAACCAGTGCCAGAGGATCGTCCTGACATTGAGAAAGTGTGCGCTCACCGATGGATGCCGCTCATCACACGGGAGGAGGATATACTCGCCCAACGGGCACAGCAGAATGCGTCAACTCGAAAGTGACATTTCATTCTAATATTCAAATATATTATTAAAACTCTGATCTTTTGATTAATGTGCTCATTGCGGGCGCGAGTGATTTAGAGCAAATACACTTGATTTAGTCAAATAGGCCTTTAATTGTCAAAGGGACAGAAGGCATGGCTGCAGCACACATGTGCAAATGCTCTTAAGGTCTAGCGATAAGGCGGGTCAGCGAGTCTTTGGCCTTGGTAGCCAAATGAACCACCGATTGGTGCAACTTGTCGTAATGAGGCTTGGCACGGGCGAGTCCATCCTTGCCCACCTCTTGAGCAGCACTGGCCACCCGGTAAGCGAGCTGCTTCATGTCAGTTGGACCCATGGCTTTGAGGGTGTGGTACACCGAAATTCGCAAGATTTCCCAGAAGATGAGGCACATGGTCACGTAGAGTAGCATGGCGGTCTTAGTGAGGGCATAGTACTCGTTCCAATAGGTGCAGTACAGCATGTGCACCAGATGCAACAGTTGCAACGGACTCAGCAGAAGGTACAGCACCAGCTGGTTCCAGTATCGGTCCAGGTAGAAGTGCAGAGCAGTGTCACCGGCGATTTGACCATTCGGCCCAAGCAAGTAGTACTTGACTCGTTCGTCGATTGGGAACATTGTCGAAGGTGCGAGACTGAAGAAAGCGCGGCTTGAGACAGTTCAACTTTAAAATCTTTCACTAAATATAAGGCAAGTCAACTTGGGGTAAGTATATTAAATGCTCTGTGCGTAGAATTGTTGACACACTGGTTCGATTAGCAATGTTCCTTATTTGTGATGGCAACTAGTGACAGCAGAGAAAGACGCCATTCGATTAAATCTGCATCAGTTTAACCACGAAAGCTCACACACATGTTGAACAGTATTAATAATCAAATTTGAAGCATTGCTTATTGGATTAGACATTTGTGGGCTTCAAGTGAGCAGTCCAACTCGAATGGAATTAATCCGTCTGGCTAGGTGGATATGTTTGTCTGCTCGAATGCTTACATATTGCTAACTCAACTAGATTAGGCAAAATAGACCTTGAGTAGTGCCATTGAGGCAATGCAATTTTCCAATTCTTCTTCATTTGATTGTACTCTTTGCCATAAAAGAGTCTTTGGTTTGGACTTGCCGTCGGACTTGGCGTTGGTTTAGCCATCGTGGCCATTACGGTGCAATTACTGTCATGAGAGCGTTCACACAGTTCAATTGCGATTTAAACTAAGCTCTCGTAAGAAGAAATGGAAGAACAGAAAGCGGACTAAATTCAATGCGCTTTAAGGCAACAAGTCACTTTTGTATTGAATTATGCAAAAATGGAAGCCGACATTTTTAATGTCAACAAATCCACTTGAGTTTACTATCTCAAGTGGCAGCAATAGATAATTGACATTCATTCATTGAGATAATTCACATGGAAAATTCACTTCAAGAATGCTTCAGGTGTAGTCTCTGTGGCTAGTAGCTGGCTACCCGGTATAAATGATAAATTGCACAAACGTTTAGCGAGGAGAGCTGTACCGTGATAACTTCGTGGATAAAAGCATAATAGGGTAACAAATAAATAAACAAACGATGTCATGTCAATAGACAGGAAAATGAGATTAAATTTAAAAGAGACAAAGAGCAAAATTAGCACAGACAAATGGAAATCTACAACAGGTCTTACTCAAACAAGACCACTGCTCAGGATTAGAGAAAGTGGTAAACGATCTTCTTTGATAATGATGGTGGTGTTGACAGTTGCGGTTATCTATGACATCAAGTCACTTGCCACTAATCGAGCTCGCTCGCTCGACAGTCATGCCCATTATTTCTATCATTTACATCGATTTATTTTTAAAATGGCAAAATAAAAGTCGTCATAACCATGTTATCTTTTGAAATTTTCAATAGATTATTACGAGATTATTACAGTCTCGTCGTCTCGATGTAACTCTAAGTTTGTTGTAATAATGAATTAATAATATAAAAATGATTGTACAAAAAACAAATTGATTTAAAGTATGAGAAATACTAAAACAAAATAAACATTCACAGTGTAATTGACAAATATCATAGTATGTACAAACAGTACTCGTGTCGCTATCTAGTGGTCAAATTTATGAACTAATTTAACTTTTATAGGAATTTAAGGTAGGACAGGACGTCGCCGACATATGTGAATGGTCCCAATGTATTTCAATGGGAAAATTTCATTTTGCGTTTGGACCATTTTCTCCTAAACCAGTGTACCGATATTTGTCTACGATATCTTAAATTAAAGGTAAATGTATGATCTTTAGATATACGATCTGATTTTTTTTAAATTTGAGTTTTGGTTAAGAAAATCTATGATCGATTGTAGAAATAACACTTTTTTGAGCTATTTGAGATAATATCATTATGAAGTATATAGAATTAGCAAATTTCAGATCGTCATATCTAAAGATCATACATTTACCTTTAATTTAAGATATTGTAGGCAAAAATCGGTAAGCTAGTTTCGGAGAAAAAGGTACAAACGCAAAATGAAATTTTCCCATTGAAATACATAGGGTCCATTCACATTTGTCGGCAACGTCCTGTCCTACCTTAATCAATTGATTGATCAAGTCATTCGTTGTTTCATGGTTGTTTCTTGTCAGTTTTTCTACTTTAAAAGTTTGATTTGTTAATTATGTCCTTTAGATCAATTACCCAAAGCATCAGTTGAATTAAAATGAATTTGAACAATATTTTAGCAAAACTAAGAGGAAAGTCGCAAAATAGCCTATTTACTTTGGTTTTAATCAGATAACTTTTGATTCCACATACCTATGCCCAATCTAAGTTTGGATTCAAATTCAAGAAACAAAAATCTACAAAAAAACCCAGATGAGCGCTTCGATTTATTATTATTATTGTGATTGTGCATATGAGGCGATTGTTCATTGGACCGAAGGCGTCGGTTAGTTTGAGGCACTATTTGCACCTTAGTGTGTGTTGCTATCGCTACCTAACTTGCTGTGCTGGTGAGACCGTTTCTTTCCTTTTTCCTTTGTTTGAGCACCGAATTGGCAAAGGCGTAATTAGACATCACTATAAACTCTCAATCTAACTCGCACCATTTTGTTCATTCAATCAAAATGTTTTTGAATTCGTTGTTCGGCTTCTCTTCAAATGTCAAAATGTACCAAAGATTGTTAGGTAAGATTTAATTTGATTTATTATTTTGATTTATTGGTTTTACTTTCACCAAACAGGTTGGAAGCAGGGCGATGAAGACGATAAGTGGGCAGAGAAGGCAATCGATACACTTGTGAAGCGGCTCAAAAAGTCAAAGGGTGCCATCGACGATCTCGAATATGCCTTGTCTCATCCTGGTGAGCCTTCCAAATGTGTCACAATTGCTAGGACTGTTGATGGACGAATGTCAGTGGGACACCGAAAAGGATTGCCACACGTGATCTATTGTCGTGTTTGGCGTTGGCCCGACTTGCAGACTCACCACGAGTTGAAGTCAATTGAACAGTATTGTCAATTTCCGTATTTTATCAAGCAGAAAGATATTTGCATTAACCCGTACCACTATCGACGTATCGAGACACCTGGTTAGTTTTGGATCACTTGTTTGTCTTTTATCTGACACCTGTTATTTTCCTTTAGTAATGCCACCGGTACTAGTACCACGTTTTCCTAACTATTACCCGACCAGCAGCAATTCAATGCCATTGGCAGTCTCGCCTAATTTCGGAGGGGTTTGTTTTAGCTTGTTTTTTGTTTATCTAACATTGACTATTCGTTTACTTTAGTTTCATGACACATCAAGGCCAATAAATGTCATTTACAATAGTAGCAACGATACTTTTTCCTCACCATCAAGCTCAATGAGTTCCTCATCGGCATCGCCTCCACCAGCTTCAATTATGCCAAGCAAGTTCAATTCTTTTGCTTTATCATAAAACTCGTACAAAAAAATTATTTTGAACTAACGACTGTATTTGTTTTTTAGTGATGGATAATTCTCCTGTGGATTATTCACAAGCCCAAGAAGGAATTGCCTCTGATTTTCAGCCAGTGAATTATGAGGAGCCCAAATTCTGGTGCTCAATTGCTTATTACGAACTCAAAACTCGAGTGGGTGATATGTTTCAAGCTGTAACTAATTCTGTTGTCATTGATGGCTTTACTGACCCCACCGAAAATAATGCACGATTTTGCCTAGGCCGGCTTTCCAACGTCTATCGCAATTCAACAATCGAAAACAACAGACGCCACATTGGCAAGGGAATACATTTGTATTCTGTGGGCGGAGAAGTGTATGCCCAATGTCTCTCTGATTCGGCCATTTTCGTACAATCTCGCATCTGCAACCATTCAAATGGTTTTATCCCGACCACTGTATGTAAAATTCCAAGTGGCAACACACTGAAGATTTTCAATAATGCCCAATTTGGGATACTTTTGTCTCAAGCTGTCACTGAAGGCTTTGCCGCTGTGTATGAGCTTGTCAAGATGTGCACCATTCGGATCTCGTTTGCGAAAGGCTGGGGCACTAATTACCCTCGACCAGACGTCATTTACAATCCGTGTTGGATTGAGATTCACCTCAATGGCCCTTTGATGTTCTTGGATAAGGTGCTCAAGCAAATGGGCTCACCAACAGACGCTATCACTAGTGTTTCATAAAGGCTTTAATTATGCAGATCAACTGTTTTATCACCGCTTACTATATTATTATTATGTGCTATTTTGTATAAATAAACTTTAAATAAAACTATAAATAATTACTTTCAATTGGCATATTATTTCTGGTGAGACTACCTATTGGGTTTGTTTTTCCGTTCCGCTTATAATCATAACATCAGTCGGCTTTCAGTTGACCAGCAGTGAGTGAATGGGTGATGTACGCATTATAACTTTTATTATACTAATTATAATTTTATATTACTATTAGGATTAAATAGGTTATATTATTTTAGAGGTAAGTAGATTTAAGATATATTGGACTACGCGTATACACTGTATATACTATACAGTTCGGAGAATGAACTGGTGATAGTCTATCACTGATCGTGAAGACTAAACTGAATCAAAACTCGGTCGATGTTTGCGTTAATGGAGGAATTGAGCAGAACGAAGAAAACGGTGACAATGGCATTGTCAAATGTGCAAAAAGCTTTAAGCGATAACACACGATGACTAAAATCAATTTGCATTGATTGGTGATGGCTATTTTAGTAGGACTCGTTCCACTTATCACATTGTTTCCTTCCAGTGTTGCTCTCAAACCACGTGGTGCACAGATCGTTGCTAGTTTGCAGTGAACATTGCAATTTGGTTTGATCGATTCATTGTTGGCCTATAATGCATTTGATTGTTTATCAATAAGTGATTATCAGTATGAAAATGTAATTTTGTATATTTAAATTTAAAAAAAAGATTACCTTTTGGGTCCAGCCGGGGTTTGAACCCGGGACCTCTCGCACCCTAAGCGAGAATCATACCACTAGACCACTGGACCTATTTCTATATTTTGCATTACGCTTGTTCTAGTATTGTCCTTGTTATAGTGTAAATCACACAGCTGATTCATTAATGTAGTACAAATCAGCACATAAAGGAGTCACTCCTTAGGAGTGCCTCGTCGCCAGCCAACCCGGACAAAGACCACATCGGTGATGGGAAACAACACACGCGAAGAAGCCAAATCGTCGAAACGAAGCTCAACTGCCATTAGTTCGCTATGAATGGAGAATGAACAAGCATTCTCATTACTTGTTTTTTCTTACACATTGCACAACTAGCACCTGTGGTACAAGTAACAATATATTAAAATTCATTTTGTAATATGAATTATTGTATTCATACTCGTTATATCTCGCAAAACATTGGCATTTCTTCTCCAGCATTGAACTTGGCAACTTCATCGTCCGGTAGTCAGAAGGGCATCCTTCAGTTGCAGAAAGTTAAGTTTGATGAATGAATTTATTTGCTAAAGTAATCGACGATATCAAGAAAGTGATTCTTAAAGCACACACAAGCGGTAACTCTGGCAGCATTGATGATTTATGTCCATGCCCGACGACCATTAATGGTAACCATTAAATATATCTGTATCTGCAAAGGCACTGTTCTTCACTGAGCGATCTAACTGGATCTAAAAGGATTGAGACAAATTAAATTAAAACTAATACGGACTCAATTACAAGCAGCCGGCAATGAAGCCAATTTCGATTTGTTTCTATATGCACCGTGCCATTAAAAGCAATTTGACATTTTCACTCACTTTACAGCTAAGCTAGCCTCGCGCCAAATCAGCAAGCACTCAGTGATGATCGAATTTCTACTGATAAACTCAGGCTAGATCGATAGTCCAAATTGCGAAACTTTACACTCGACCAAATACTTAATTGCCAACCAGACCATTTGGGTTAGGCATTGAATCGACAAGTGTACCTTGGCTTTGGCTCGCCACCGCTTTGGCTGGACGCAGTCGAGGAGGAAGTTTTCTGATTACAAAGTTAGATGGACCAGTCGATCAAAAGAATAATTGCAAGCCGAACCAAATCGAGCAATCGGACAGAGAACTAATCCAGTAAGCCAGTCTGACAGAGTGTCACTGCCTTCCAGTGAAAACGATCGATTCACTCTGTGGGCATTTGTGGCTATCAAATCTGTCTATTCGGTAGTGCAGAACAAGGCCACAGAACGGCGAATGACAGTGTATCGATTATTTATGACGTAATTGACGATGCTGACATGTGTTTTAGCGAATTTCTCTCGCTATTCTAGTAAGTTGCTATGTTCTGCTCTATAGAAACTCTGCTCTGCACTATAGTGAAACTAGGCAGAAAGATATCAATTATAGACTGTCTCATCGCCGAGATTAAATAACGTTAGTAAATCTAATGAGGGTAAGTCTGCCGAGCACACCGAATAATGCACCAATAATGGACTGACAGTGTGGTCCGGCTGATAAATAACTTGGCACCACTCGGTCCAGCTTAGGCACATTTAGGGTGGTCAATTGGCTCGACACTTGCCAATAACACGGAATGAAGCCATAGCGCTATATAGAAAGACAGACAGACCGACAAGAAACAATGAACAAATGCAGAATGACGTCTATGGCATAGACTCTATGTATTTGTAAGATAATTTGCATGTAACCCAAGAATGTATAGAGTAATAAATTAAAATGTCTATAGATTATAATGCATCCCTCGAGATAGCATTGAAAGAATACCACAATTCCATCAATAGTCACCATGCTACTAGTGAACACAAAAGGCGATCACCGAGAATGGCACTGCAATCGAAGCCTTACATATTGCCTTATGATAAGGCTCATCCAAGGAAATGTCCAGACCATTGATCACTGACAACAGCCTAAACTCTTCGGGACTGACTGCGGTTTAATCTGGTAACTTGTAAGTGCACTGCACAGCAACATCTGTTTCACGACTTCAATTGCGCTTTGGCTCGTCTCCTGTTCTAAGCATACAAAAGTCAACAACATACGATATAAACCTTTAAGCAAATATCAACGAATTGCTACTGTGATATTGTAAACTATATTTAAATATTGGCCCAATTTTGTTTGTTTTATAATTATTTATCTATTGAAAAGTATTGGCTCATTGAGCAATTGCAGTCAAAGATTTGAGTTTGTCCAATAAGTTGTGGTAAAACATTAGGCTTGGCATGATCGAAATACATTGTCACAATTCGTGACATCGCCTTCAAAGCAGACGAGATACTACTACGAGTGTTTGGTGCCTTTTAGAATGGTGATTTGAAAATGCCATTTGCTAGTGCAAACCATTTGTCCTTAAGCAACATTTTACGTCAATTAGTCGTTCAAACGTTATTTCATAAATTTAATTATCATTCAATAAGAGTTTAATTTAATAAAGGTTATAAAGCAATAAGAATTTGCAATGCCAAGCAGTGTCAGGTCAGTCCTTCTTGGAGCCTCCACCTCCGGTTTGAGAATCATCTTTGCCTCGTTCGGTACCTTTCTTGGTATCCTTCGCCTGAGCCCGATTCTGTGATGGTTGTTCTGACTGAGACTGAGTACTGTTGCCTCTGCCACCGGCTGCTTGATTCTGTGAGGCAACCACAGGAATTGACTTTGCTTTGCAAGATGGTTTTTGCCCAATTTTAGGATCCACTGGAGCGGGCTTGCAAGTGGGACACACAGAGGCAAGCTCAAAGTTTCCACTAGATTGGGCTGACGATTGTACCAGATTGCGGTGACATTTTAGTGCATCATCAAGTGCCTGGTGCACAAACTTGGGCAACCACGGCTCCGGGGTGATCATGGGTCGAGTCTCGATCACTGGGAAATTATGAGGAATTTGCCCTTGCCAGTTGAGAGTGTTCGATGCTCGTGGCACGAAACTGATGCCAGCTGCGTCGTGCCAGGAGGCCTGGTTGTCAATGCGCTCCGGAACAGGGTTGAACTTGGGCTTGATCGCATCCGGACCAATTATAAGCAGCTCCTTGGCATAGGTGTACTCGTACTCAAAGGCGCTGGGCAGCACAATGCGCATGGTGGTGAAGTGCACCGCAGGAAGACACTTCGGGTTCGGATCAAAATGGCCCAAACGAATTCGATAAAACGAATCGATCCAGAAGGGAAAGTCAGTGAGCAGTGACTCGTATGAGCTCAGCTTGAGACACAAATAGCCACCGTCAAGGAAGATGGGCCACTTGCGAGAGTCGAGCTCTATGAAACCCACAAAGTGGTCTCGTAGGGTGGCCAAGTAAGAGATTTGAATGTTTGACAGGAAGAATAAAGGAGGACTTGGGGGTGAAGCAGATTGGGCCTGAGTTTGGTCTAGAATGACAAATGATACCGAATTAATACAAAAGCGTGCAACCAGATGGACATACCAGACGCTGATGACTTTGCTTGATTTGGATCGATCGTTCCATTGGAGGCATCAGTGGGCATAACAATATTTCGGACCAGATCAAGATGAGTCGTCTGGACATACTTTGGATCGAATGAACGGAACTCGACAGCAGTTGGCGCAAAGTCGCGTGTAGTGTCCTTGGTGATGGCTCGAATGGTGTTGACTACTTGCTCCAAATTTGGCATATTCTGAGCAGTGTACAGATACACACCCGAGTAGTCTTCAATCTTCTGATCAAACGGGACAAAGATGCCGAGAATGCCCGCTCGCAGGAAGAGTGGCATTTGACGAATGCAGGCCATAGTGTACGAAGTGGCAGTGGTGGCAGAGCCGGAGACCACTTTGCGGTGCTCACTGATGAGCAGAAGACCAACCTAATAAATAAAGAGAAACTGTATTTAGAATTGTAGTTACACGTGCATTAAGACTTACCGGAAGCAAGTCCGTGGGATTGCTCAGCTGTACGTCGTTGGGATCGGAGCACGAAGCAGTGGTGATCACCTGGGAAGACTTGTTCAGTGGCGAACTGACAGGAATCACATCGGACAGTTGCTGGGCACTGAGCGCTACAAAGCGAAACGACATTGCACACGGAGAGATGAGATGACCGAAGAGAATCGAGATGTGGTGAGACGCCAAACAAGGAGCGCAGAAAGAGAAAGTGAACCGCGATTAGATGACTGTGCTCATGCACCGAAACATACAAGGCAAATTGTTTAAATGCACAACACAAATCACTAATTATTCGAATGGGAAGAGAGAAAATGCAAATCGAAATGACTCGTGTTTGAATTACGAACATAAACATTAATTGTTAATTGACTGAGGAAAAATCGCGAAAAAGAAGAACAAGCTAACGAATCTCATAATAATTGGAATAAATCTGATGAAAGGGAATTCCGTTAACCGATGAGAGGTCTGTAGAACGGTCAAAAGATTGGAATTAATTCTGATTTACGCGTATACGGGTCATATTTTGCATCGAATAGGAAATGATCGTCATTGGTGGACAGCCGAATCTGTAGATGCTCAGACAATTTTATGCCATTGCAGTGTTGTAAGAATATAAATTAATAGAAACGGACACATAATCGGACTTCATTCTCCATTAATTTGTTTATCACTATCATTTTCTATGTGCTATACATCGATTAGTAATCGACGATTACTTCCGAATAATCGACATGTGCAGCACAGCAAATAATATATTTTGACTTTGTGAATATTTCCACCACTATTCACCACTATTCTAAAATCGCAATTTTAATTATCTTTACATAATTGATTGTTCACAAAGGAACAAAATGCGTTTCTAGACAATTTGCTTAAAAGGCACTTTGAAATGATCAGATTTGTGTTAAGCTTTGAGTTTGAGTTGCAACTTTCTTTCTTGTCTCTCGTGTGCAGCCTCACCTTCAATGGATAGCAGTTCAAATTCGTCCGATGAGTCAGCAGAGGGCAACCAAGCCAAGCCTCGTCCCAAGTCGGCCAAATCGATGAAGATCAAGATCAAGGTGAAGCGACATCGTTCGCTGTCAAAGACCAGTCTGTGCTCTTCGTCACCTTCGCACACCTCCCTGACCGACGACGAGCAAGTGGTGAAGAAGTACTATCGGGTGAAGAGTCAGGAGCAACCGCACAAGCAGAAAATCAAGATTAAAAGGCGCCGAACTCCTAGTGGCATTTCGATTAAGAGCACTGGGGAAAGAACTCAAGCGGAAACTATCGGTCCAGAGCGTCACCAGGAAGAGAAGGAACCGGCTGACAAGGACAAGCCCGTTGTTGTTGATGGTGCTTCTTCCCCGAAAGCCGAATGCGTTTCTCACGAGGAACAGGAACAGGCCAAATGTGGTGCCCCGAGCACTTCACCCGCTTCAGGCCCAACCAACGGATCGGCCATACCAAACTCCCAGTCGCAAATCGATCGAGCCAACCATCGAACTACTGCTGATGGGGTGATGGACAAATTTGGCTTTCTCTTCGCTGTGTTCTTGATGGCCGTAATTGGCATAGCTCTCACTGCCTTTATGCGTGCTTAGTCCTTTAGAGGCACTTCACGCCCACACTAGCTAGTGCACAATTTGCACTGCAAATCTATGTCACACTTTGCTGTGCTTCACTCAGGCGCTTATTATTATTAAAGTCATTACATTAAACTTAAGCAGCCTTACTATTTGATGTTGCTTTCAATTATTAGCTAATGGCTTCTCCGATTGAACAACAGTTTGTCCAAGCAATTTGACTTGTTCGACAAACTTGTGAACCTTGTCCACGAATTACTACTATCAGTTATTTAGTGGATTGCTAGCCGAGCAATAATCATTCTAAAAATTAATGATTGAGCTAATTGGCCTCACGCACTCATGCCTCATGAAATGTTGACCTCCATTTTCTCCAGCACCGAGCCCCAGACTGTGTCTTCAGTGCAAAGACTGTGACCACTCAAATAACATTTATCCCGTGTCTTCTCACTTGGGTCCTGTGCATCGTCATATTGCCTTGGTAAGACCCTAGGCCAACTGGTGCGGAACGTAATTTTAACTGTTGTGTCCTTTTCAACTTCCAACTGCTGCCTTCCTCGACTACAGTAAAGATGAGAAACACCGTAGCCCAAGCTGTGACGATGTGGTCGGCAAGGCGCATTTGATAAATCTGTCATGATGAATTTTAATGTGTGACAAAACTTACTCGTAACATTAACGATTTATTGCCAATTGACTTGTGGCTGCTGCTAAAAGATAGATCATTCGAATCAATCAATGGTCGTTTTCTCTGAGTTGAACGCGAATTGGTGGATGAACTGTGCTTTCCTGGAACTTTCTTCAGTGCACCATGGTGCTTTCTTCTCAGTTTCAACTGAATATAATTTGAAAGAACTGAAGGAATTTTTTTATTTCTCGCAGTTCAAATGAATGCACTTTTGCCAGCAAAGCCTAAAGATTTTATAAATTAATATTAATTATGACAAACAACATATTGCAATAATTATAACAAATATAATTCAATCAAGCTTACTCGACAGTTCCGCTATTGTTTGCATTTGCATATTGCTTCCGAAAAGATTTAATATTTTCTTTTGTGAACATTATGCGAAGAGTCTCGGGTCGCTTGTTTTGGATGCTTTAACACATCGCAACCCGTGCTTAGCAGAAACAAACCATTTTCATGCCTCTTGTCCTAAAAGTTTTCATCTCTTAAAATATATTCGCGTTGTCGGGTCTCGCCATCGATGGAAGCCACTTGCCAGTAGGAACTTGGAGGAGCTTCTTTCGCTACCTTAGCTAACTTCACAGTCCCAGCGAAAATGGTCAACTTTTAATGTAGTTTCATTTTCTTTTCATTTTATTTTGTAGTGAATTCATACGAGATTTTAGTCAAAATTGAGTGAAAAGTCGAATAGACATCCAATTACAAAGAGTAATACTGTGGTAATCTTTTCAAAATAGAGAAAATTGCCATTATCGTCCATATATGTTATTAATATATTATTGACAAATCCAATAACAATTTCGTTAGTTCTTATGTCCAAAGACTGAAATTCAAGATAAGAATCATTTCCATTTTGGCCATTGTGTCTAATTCTTTCATCACAAATTTTCTCGACACCTGTCATATTACGCTGAAACCTTTTTGCAAGTATGTTTTAAAATTAATTAAAAATTTCTTTGAAATCATAAAATTTAGGTGTGTAAAGGTGTTCAAAAAGAAGTATACAATGCCGGTCTTTATTAGTGTCTGAAAATGTAAAAGTTGGTAAATGTTAAATATATAAATCGATTAGAATTACCATATGGTACATGTGAAAAGATTATCGCACGAAGGTCCTGCATATTCCTCAAACAAAGACTCGGATTTTAAAGTGGCATTGATGGCTTCAAGTATTACATTTCTGAGAACATCTACTTGACGAGTAGAAATTTGCTTTCAATTTCTTCTTTGGACATGATGAAGTAAGGCTAAAATGAATTATAATTAAGAAAAAATACAATTTACAAGCCGCTTACCAATAAATAAAGTAGCTAAATAATATACTTACAAGAAGACATGATATATTATCGTGAACGGTAAATTCCACTTGGGCAAACTTGAGCATATCGTTACCGTCAGCTTAGCGAACAATTAGCAATTGTCAATTATCAATTAGAATACAATTGTTTTATTATGTAAGTTAGTGTGAGGCACAGAGGAAACAAGTTTACTTGACTTATTCACCGAAGTAATAATTAGTAAGTAATAATTAATCAGCTAGTTCAAGAATTTGAACGAATTCTTCTTTGTTGAATATGGGAGCATCAAGATATCCTAGCAGTTCAATGATAAAATCGGCGATGGTGTGCAAATGCGAACATTTACTTAGATGAATGTGAATTTGAGACAAAATTTGCTTGTAACAGTGCTTCAAACGATCCAAAGGAATTTTGTTCTCTTCAAGGTCATAGTCACAAACGTCACATTGACCGCCTTCGAAAATCAGTATACTTATGACCTGAACATTGGGAAATGACCATGGAATGTTGAATTGAGAAAGATTGTGGTGGTTAGATGTGCGATATGCAATGTCGAATATTTTCACTGAAGGTAATTGACAATAAATTTCACCAGGCAGTTCATCGGCCAACATTTCGAAAACCCCAACGGACATTTTAAGATGAATCAAATTAGTCAGTTTAGCGATGGTTTTGAGAAAATTGCACATTGAGATCTCTTCCACTTGGATCCAAATACGAGTGATTGAGGTAAAATGAGTGCAAACAAGGAAAAGAGACGGATGGTAGGCTGGAGAAATTGGAATTTCATTGAAACAAGATAAAAGATTTGTAAAACGACGACAAAATTGAGGATTCAGCTGAACGAGTTTAGATATTTGAACGAATTCTTCGTTACCGAATTGAATATGCAACGGTTTTTGACTGTGTTGGGCATAGCGTCGAAACGAGTCTAACATTACATCACCTCGTTCATTATCAGGCGAATAAAAGTTGAATTCGTCCAGCTGTGAAATGATTGGCAAATCAACAGAAGTGGTTTCGAAAGTGTCATAAGTTGCAAAACGCGAAACAAAATTAGCAGCAAAATTACACTTGAATTCGAGTGTCAAATGCTTGAGTGACGACAAAGAATTGATTGCTTTGAACAAATGTTGAGAAATAAATTGAGGAATGGACTTGTTTTCTTTAAATTTACAGTACACTTTCAAAGTGATCAACTTAGGACCATAACGGAGAAACAACATATCCGCCATTAAGAGTTCCATCAATGAGACCGCATTCAAGGCAATTTTCAATGTGTCAATGTTTGGAAACATACCAATTAGACCAATAATAGTTTCAATTCCGTCTCCGAGTGATTTCAATCTCAACGAATTCCATTTGGAAACTTCTTTTGGAAAGCGCATGTCAGAGCCATCATCATTGAGAAGGTGCTCATATAGGGGATCAGGGCCAAATTTAGATTTCTTAATCAGCGTGGAAGCACTTGCGCCAACCAGAATGGTCAAGGAACGAAGCCTAGGTGTGACAACCGAACACCGAAGCCATCTCCATCTGGAGCACACTTGCCCAGCACGAATACGAGAACGAAGTGAAATACGCAAGAAAATGTTGACCATACAGTGGTCGGGCATGATCTGAATGTTCATGGTAAGGCGAGAAATGAGTGACAAAAGGGAAGATTCAAATCTTGCGATCAAAATCGAGCAAAATATGGTCACGCTGCCTGTTGACCGTCTGAGGCTATTCTGTTTACATGCAGACAATTTATGAGTTTTTATTTTCACAGAAACATGCTTTCACAAATGAAATATCGCTATGATTTCCTAGATGGCGTTAGTGGTTAATAAATTATTAAATAAAATTAAATAAAATTAATTTAAATTACTCATAAAATCCGAATTATTGTATCAAAATGAAAATCTCAATTTGCATTTGGTATATCAACAAGTGGAAATCATCAAAGATGTTGTAATGCTATTGTGATTGACTAGTCCAGCACTGATCATTGTTGAGTAAAGTACAAACCGTGTCTAATATTCTTTGCAACATCGTAAATGTGGTCAACTGCGAATCTATCACCCGAGAAATGAACGAAATAGTCACCAAAGTCTGTAGTACGAATCGTTAACGCCCGTTTTATGTTTCTACCTTATGACAATATTATCCATTCGGATGTTATTCACATGAAGTGAGAATATGTATTCACAAAATAGAGCTATTTTATTATTGTCAATTTGATTGTATTGCAGTTTACATTAGTTTCTTTTCATATAATTGGGCTATGACATAATGTAGTGTCTGTATAAATTGTAAATGTCAATTCATCATTTTTACAAGTAAGGATAATACTTATTGCAAATTGTAATCATAATTTCATTGTGTAGTAATTAAAAGTTAAGTGGTTAGCGGATTAAGGATACTTCACGACATTTGTTGCAAGCTGGCTTGCGAGGAAGGCAATTTTTGCAAATAATTTTACCACAGCTTGTGAGGAAGAATTGAATCGATTTGTTGGCCATCCATGAATTGAAACAAATATTACAGTAGATAATAGTCGAATCCATATTGAGGCGCGATGATTGAAGGTTAATTAATTAAATTTCAAAGCCATCAATGTCAATCGAACAAATTGACTCGAATCAGCAGCGAAACTCACATGAATGACAACAACCAGAAGAAATTCTTCTGAAGAATGCAAACAAAATTCGGTAAACTATCGATAGTGACGAACGAATACCATATCGATACATCGGCTTTGAAAGAAGTCAGACATGAAAAATAGGCAGGAAAAGTGCACTGGTGTTCGGTCAAAACTTTCCATTTTATACAATGTAGAGCTCAAATAAAGATTTCAGTTTAATAATTTTGTATTTTTCGCTTAGATTTGTTTGGAGAGAACGAGTTTGGCCTCGAAAATTATCATACCTATTGAGCCGCTCAATTTGAGCGGTTGCATCGTAAGCCTCACAGAAAAGCGCGCCGATGTGGTACGTACACTATGATTGGCTGATTGACACATGACTGTGTTTGCACTGCACAATCTGCACTTTGTAGGTGCGGTGCTTTCATGCCAATATAAGTAATTTGCATTCCTTTGTTCGCTTCACATTAACCTTTTTGTCCTCGTCTTCACCACTTACCGCACTAAAGCTTAACTCAACTCGCAATGGCCCGAACCAAGCAAACCGCTCGTAAGTCAACTGGTGGCAAAGCCCCACGAAAGCAACTGGCAACCAAGGCTGCTCGCAAGTCTGCTCCAGCAACCGGTGGCGTGAAGAAGCCTCATCGGTACCGTCCGGGCACTGTCGCTCTCCGTGAGATCCGTCGATTCCAGAAGTCGACCGAGTTGCTCATCCGCAAGTTGCCCTTCCAGCGATTGGTTCGTGAAATCGCTCAGGACTTTAAGACCGATCTTCGATTCCAATCGTCCGCCGTGATGGCTCTCCAGGAAGCTTCCGAGGCCTATTTGGTTGGTCTTTTTGAGGACACTAACTTGTGTGCCATCCACGCCAAGCGAGTCACCATTATGCCCAAGGACATCCAACTCGCTCGACGAATTCGAGGAGAACGTGCCTAAGCACTAACTTTTGCATTTATTATCAAACGGCCCTTTTCACATTTTGTGACGAGCCTTTTATCATATTTTGACATAACCTTTCATTTCAATAAAGTCATTTTTGTGTTTTTTATTTGTCTATCCCGGACCATTCCCCGTCACCTTCAATTTGCCATCCGAAACGATAAAGAGTTGAACAAGCTCTTGAACGGTGTGACCATCGCCCAAGGTGGTGTTCTGCCCAACATCCAGGCTGTTCTCCTTTCCAAGAATACCGCTTAAGTGTTGTGCTTTCGAAATATTTACAAACGGCCCCCTTCAGAGCTACTTTTGAAAGAAACGAGCATTTGACTGTATTGTACTTAATATTATATTAAATGTAAGGTTAGAGCTATTTTGCTAGGATGTAAAGTCAATTGGTAGACAGAAATAAACTATCAGACAAAGTTCCCATTTAAGACTATCGACAACAAGTTTTTTGGCTAAATATTCATTGGACCTATGGAAAATTATTTTAAGAAAACGATTTGAAATTAAACTACTTTGAATTGATTTATGCTAAACTAAAATAATTTAGTCTTTATTCGTAACAAATGATAAATATTAAAGTATAACACAAAACATTAATGATTGAGATTATTTATACAAGGTTATTTGGTTATTATTATTCAATTAGTCTTTCTTCTTGGCTTCTTGCTTGAGCAACACAAAAATATTTTCTTTGATCCAATCCTTCGAGAATGGAGTGTACTGGTTCGATGGACGTTGAAATCTGTGTGGAAAAGTTGTCATTAGTAATAGAAACAAAATAGTTAAGGTTTTAAACAATAAACATTCAACAAACATTCAACAAACATTTAACAAACGAGCATTACTTACACCAAACAACTCAGATCAGTAAGTGAATCGATATAATCAAACAGCTCGGTGACATCATAGGTGATGGTGCTGCTGTTCGGGTTTGCCTTCATCAGATGCTGGTCGTACATGTGACAGATGTCTGTGAGAGGAAAACAGTTTGTTTTGAAACGGAAACAGAAAAATAGTTATAAAAATAGAAACTCACATTCGAGCGCATCCTTCACTGTTTCAAAGTCCCAAAAGGTTCGAGATTCCATCTTGGTGGTTGGTTGGCACAGAAGAATGGTGTGGGCCATTTGTGGATGTGATTCGCTGGTGGAAGACATCAAAACTAGATAATTTAGATTTCAAAATAACAACTCAAACATGCAAACACATGCGAAAGCAATGTTTACAAGAAAATGCAGCTCTAAAGCTTTGTGACCAGTCCGCCATCTGTTGGATTATAAAGAAGTCGCTCAACTTAGGTTGACTTCAATTTGAAGTGCTCAAAATACAATCTATTTACATTTGACCGACAATTTACTTGTTCACTAATTTATTTAATTTGTTTTCTTTTACAAATTTACATTCTAGTTGTTTGTCAACTTTACACTATTAAAGCAAATCAAATACCTTTTAAACGTCAAACTAAAGTCGACTGGTACTGCATGTCCGAATTCTCGTCAAGTGCAATATTTTCAATCCCAACTAATTATCAAAATTTTATTATTTTTTACGATCCAATGGGTAATGTACATAACATATATGTTTACAAGCTTTTCCCATCGGTGTTACTGAGGAAATTTTTATTGTCTCGTTCGTTCGCTCTAATAATTCTGATTATGTGCAATGCGATTTCGATTAAATCAATTAGAAAAGTAAGTATTACTCAAAAGTATTTGGGTTTGATCGACTTTGTTCCTATTGTATTTGTCCTCTCGGTCTTTTGTTGCAACTTTACCGTCTCCCTCGATGTCAAACTACGCAACACAAAACTGTTCCTTTCTGGTGAGCGCTATCCGTGCCAATGCCCGAGCCGTGCAAGGGGAGATGGACAAGTGCCGAGCGGAACGTTCCTCACTGCATCGCGAAACACTCGACTTGGTGGGGAAGGAGTTTGCCCAATTGCACAAAGAACTGCAACAGTTGAACGCTCAAATTGGACTCGTGCCCGAACGGGAGTCTGGCACTGCTGTGCCCACAGTTCGTGCTCAAGTGGAACCTGTGGCTGCACTGGCTCTCAACCCAATGCCCAAGCAAACTGTGCCACAGGCTCTTGTCGATGCTGTCGAACATGCTGAACAACCTGGCGATGGCGATGAGCAGGAGAATGATGAAGAATTTGATTTTTGAGGGACACGGTTTGAGCTCCACTTTTAATACTTTCTATTGAAAGCACTTTAAATATTTTAAAATATTTTAAATATTAAAGCATCTATTTCTATCAACTCTATTTGTCATATAATTTGGTTTCATTAATCAGTGCCTCAAAACTAGTTCATCAGTTCGGGTTAACTGTTCTGTGTGGTCGTGGAGGATCTCTAGATCAGATGGAGACATCTTTTCCAAATGAACATTGTGTTTTGCACATGTTAAATAACGAAAGGCAACCTCACAACTATAACATTTGCCTCCGTGGCGCAATCGGTTAGCGCGTTCGGCTGTTAACCGAAAGGTTGGTGGTTCGAGTCCACCCGGGGGCGATTTCAATTTTTGTTATTAATTGGAAATTATCTTTATCGCTTGACTTGATACTTTCGAATGCATTTAGTGCAAAGTCAAATTAAAAACATTTTAATTTTCTTTCTAAATTCAGACAAAGCCTTTAATTGGACATTCAACGATATGATTAAGTCTTATTTTTCATGCTGTAAAACACATGTAGATGTAAATTATGTTTAGTGCTGTTGTGCTCTTATCGATCAAGTCAATTGGAAGTCTTCCAAGTGTGAAACGATGCCTCGCGGTCGTCGACCATATCGTACAACCATCAATAGTCGATCGATAATCGAACTGCTTCAACACTGAACACTCGACAATCAGTGTCAGTGGCATTGTCATCTTTCAGCAACTCAACTAATACGACATTCATATTCACAGTATAAATGCGCATGATGTTATTCAGGTGGACAAATTCATGGCTAATAAACTGAACAATGGCCACCACAGTGTCAGCGATGAGAAGACTGCTGTAAAAGATGGGATTGAAGAGACCCTGGAGGATGTTCGCCGTAAATTTTGCGAGAGTTCACCTCGTTGAACAGTGTCATCATGACAAAGGTGTTGAAGATGATGGTGAAGTGCTGCGTCTGTGATTACGTTCAGTGATGAATTGAGACCAGTGTGAATGTCAAAGAAACGATCATCACGGAAGACAAGGAAAATGATGAGTATCAGTCGGTATATAGCGTGAGCGAAGACAATGCTGCAGGACATTTTGTGAGAGATGAGTGCCTTGGTTCGGCCGTAAGGCGAAGGAGAAGTAATGATTGATAGAGTTGGCTGCTCAGTGGCCAGTGACAATTAAGCCAGATAAATTCATTAATGCCAGAGTGGCCATAATTAGTTTGACCCAAAGCATCTGCACCGCTCGAAGTGAACTGTCTTCGATAACGCGCCCAGAAAAACGACAATCACCGCCACCAGGTTGACCGCTGAAATTGAAGAAACTTGCAAGTGCCAATTGGCGATCGAGTCGTACACGTTACAACCCCCATATGACCGCTTTTACAATCGGGGAAAAGTTCTTGTCGGTAAAGAAGATGTCCGAAGCTTATTTGACCATATC
The DNA here is from genome assembly GCA_023373905.1 of Rhizoglyphus robini. NCBI lineage: Eukaryota > Metazoa > Arthropoda > Arachnida > Sarcoptiformes > Acaridae > Rhizoglyphus > Rhizoglyphus robini. The sequence continues at coordinate 175,031 of JAKIJQ010000001.1, read as the reverse complement.
AGTGCCAGCAATGTCCATTGCAAAGCCAACATCACAAGCGTTACATCAGTCAACTTGAGAGCAGGTCCATCGTTGGTGCCATCGCCGATGACGACAACCACTTCTCGGTGGTGACTCAGATTGGACGCATTAAATATGCTACACCAGGATGTACTTGTTCGTAGGTGATGAACGAGCAAACACTCGGAGTCGAGGCCTAATTTTGTCGACCAATTCTTGTGGCCACTCCATTCGAGTCACGTATAGGAGCATTTAATTTAATTTAATCTATCTTCGAGCACCAGAAAATCGTTTAGGATGCTCCTCACAGGAATGCCACACTTTGTCACGATGGTCGCCGATGGAACGAGCCGTGTACAAATTATCACCAATGACCATTCGTACCACAATGCCAGTAAATAGTAGCTAGTTATATTTGCGGATGACGTCAGGCACCTAAATAGTCCTAGTCTAGTTTAAACAAATCGAGGTGAAATTATCCATTGTTTCACAGGTATCTAGGTGACAAACCACACTGTTGTCGTTCTTTATTTTGGTGACCGAATAAGCGAATCAGCGAGTGGAAGATCACAACCAACACGGTCACCAATAATGAATCATTGATGATGAACTTGGCAAAGAATTGCATATATTTCATTGAGAACTTCTCTTGGCAGATGAATGTTTTGACAACGAATCGAGAGATGAGAATCCTGGCCATGAGAACTGTTACAGCCAAATTAAGTTAGCCTAAAGTAAAGTAAAGTAAATCCACTGTAACCAATCTGAATTGGCAACTTATTTACCTTTTGCCTGAAGGACGGATTTTTCCTTTCGCAATTTAATCTCTTCATTCGCTTTCTCCTTGGTGAGCTGTTGGTATGGCAGTTCTTTCAGGTGAGTGATCCATAAGATGTGAAGAGTAAGCACTTCCAGGCATAATAGGTTTATTTTTTTTCTTTTCTCTTTGTCATCTTAGGCAAGACCAATCAGGCAGAAGTTAATACCGGTTCAGTTGAAACAAGTCTCAAGCAGGAATGCGATCGAATATGAACACAAAACACAAATCGTGTAGATCGTTGATGTGACGCATCATGTGCAGTGAGATTGAAGTGAGCCGAGTCGATTTGATGTTATCATGATAGTGCACTAGGCACATCAGTTGTCCGCTGGATCAACTTAAATAAGACCAAGTAAAGTTGTCGCCCAAATTGGTATTTCATTTTATCCCTCAATCAATAAGTTCCTTGACAATGTTTGCACAATTGTGGTTTATGTTTATTTTGTTCGCATCACTGCACGCGGCTACAGCCATTCATGAAGAGGCACATAACGCAAGCAAGAGTGCCACATCGAATCTTTCAGAAACAATCACCAAAGTGGATCACTACATCACCCAATTCACACTCAAACAGAGTCTTCCATCACTGTCGTTTGGTGTTGCCATAAAATTGGCTATGCCGACTTGGTAAATTCGGTACCGGCCAAGACCACAACCAGATATCGATTGGCGTCTCTTTCGAAATCGTTCACCGCTTCTCTGATTGGCAGTTTGGTGGATGGTGGCTTGATGTCGTTTGATGACTTGTTGAGTGCACATTTGAGCAGTGATCACTTTCCACAGAAGTACAGGCACAACCAACCAGCGAACATAACAATCAGTGAGTTGTTGTCGCACACTGCGGGCAAATACACCGACGAGGATGAAACTGAATTCTTTCAAGATGTCATACTTGCACACAATCTCACCGAGTGCATTCCAAAGCGTAAAAATGCACTGTTGAACTTCAAACCAGGTACTGACTTTGCCTACTCCAACTATGGATTTCAACTGCTCGGTGCGGTGATTGAGGCCGTGACCAAGAAGTCGTACGCACAGGCAATGTGAATTCCTTGGCCAACATGGTCTCAATTCGACTGTAGTGGAAACATTGGAAAGCATTGTGCCCGATCGTGCTCGTTCGTATCGAACCTCGAATGAGACAAACAATCGAGGCGCACTCATTCCCACCAGTTTGTACAACGATCTGTACCTGGCCGAGGCAGAGTGGAGTGATGGTAGCTTGATGAGCAATGTTGCCGATTTGCTCAGATATGCTCGGATTGCTGTGGATTGACTCGTTCAAAGGACGCAAAACTGATCAAGCGAAATTTCTATCGCACGAAACTGCTCGTCAAATGTGGACACCTCACACCATTGGACTGAAAGGCATTGAAGGCGAATTCGATTAGGAACACATGGGACCCGTTCAGTAAGGCTATGATTGGTGCATCTCGAATGCCACAAATGGCACAACAAGTGCACACAATCAACATCGCAATTCGGTGTGGCACTCGGGTGCACCACCGTGGAGCATTTGGAGTGGCCAATTTGTTCACAATCTATCCCGAGGAAGAGATGGCAGTGGTGGCACTGCGCAGCATGGGCAATGCCGATGGGCTGGAGCTAATCACTGACTTTGCGGTTAGCAATTTTATTGATTTGGAGTAGTTGTCAATTATTTATTGATACACTTACTAATACTACAATCGCCATAGAAACAAAATATGCTTATGGACAATTATGGCACTCAATGGCAATGGCAGATGAAAGTGAAATGAAAGGCATAGTGGCCAGTTACAGACAGTATCGGTCACACTCGACATGTCAGAGTTGATTTAGCATCAAGCAAATTGTGTTAGAAAATATATGCATATATAAATAAATAGGAAATGCTGGACGGAATGACTTAATATCACATACCTTTACTTTGTTTGCCGTCATATTTAATAATCGATTCGAGCCTAGTTTATTCATATTCTTTCAGAAACATTGAGCAGCAGTAGTGGTGACAATGGATGCGTTTGGCATTCTACACAATAACATACGGACGAGTGACCGTAAGAATCTGATGTTCACGTTCAATGTTTTCATTTGCTATCAAAAGACGACCTTTTAGTTAATATCATGATATATGGTATATCGAGAAATGGCAAATAAAAGTAAAAGTAAGTAATGCTAAAGGCTCTAGTAGAGCTAATTACCTTTCTTTAAGTCTTAACAAATATCCACCTTTGAACTAAGTGACGCCAACTTTGCATGTGATTGAAACAACCCTTTTGTGGTCAATTGATTAATATTAATACTTCAATAGTAGACTCGAGTGTTTTCGACTGAGGATAGTTGTGTTTCTTATAAATTAGTAGACATTTTTTCTATGCTAAGCAATTTGGATTCTTTTGGTCGTCTAGTTTCGGTAAAGAGGCAAAGAATCGTCTGGCTTCTTCGACCTGTCCCAAACGAAGCAAACATTCATTTTTGAAGCATTTCAGTTTGTTTACTACCAAAAGCATAACGCGGCTTTAATGTCCAACAGTGCGTATTCGTACGAACCGAGTTGAAAGTATGCAGTCGAACGAATTCCATGTTCCTGTGGTAGTTTACAATTGAAAGTGGCTGTCAAACTTTGTAATAGTTCTTTAGCTCGAGGATCTTTAGGAACATTGAGAATGGCATTTGAATTTGCTTCGACTGAATGAAGGAAACGTAAGACGCGAAAGTGCTTATTGGCCGCACTGTTAGACCACTTTAGTTCAGTGCCAGTTCAAAGAGAATTAAAGATGTTTATGCAGTTGAGTGACCGAAAGTAACACAGACCAACCCTATGGCCATTATTGGTCAGGCTCGAGAAACAACGACAAAAATCAGCAAATATCAAGTAAATTAAAGATTTGTGGAACTTCAGAACTTCCTCATCCGACACAGAAGGTTCAACACCTTAATACGGGGAAAGTATATTTTGGGATGGAATGTAGGAAGCAATTATGCTCTCTTTGATTCGCTCCACTGTTTCGGTGTCTTTACATTTAAACAGGAATATATTATCCTCCACCAGCCGTCTGAACACGATCGCCTTAGGTTTCCTCTCCACTCGGTCCAATATCTCGTCGGTATAATTCATGGTCTGACCAACCAGTTTGTTACTTGGTTATTCATGTTCAGTTTGGCTCCGAAATTCAGATAGGATGGACGGTTGTAAATGCTGGACGGGAGTTGGTAGCCTTTCCTCTTTATCTTAAGATACTACTTGTGGAGAAACGGAGGGAGAATTAGTTACACTGTCATCCATGGACTCGTTTGATTGGCTATTCTCGCCGGTACGGCATTCGATTGTGGAGAGTTAATTTAATTTAAGTCTGGAGAAAAAAGGTTGCCATTGGTACTGGTTTCTGGAAGAATAACAAGGTAAGATGGGCCCGATCGATGCAGACTAATTTAGAAAGCAGCTCATAAACAAATTTGCAAATTGCTACATATCAGGTGCACCGCTTGGGCTCGGGAATAACCAATTTTGAGACTCCTGACCAGTCCGGATCGGGATTTTCGGAGTGGAACAATTCGAGAATAGTGCTATCGGAACATTTCTAGTGGGACATTGCAATGATTGGTTAAAAGAATGCATCTCGTTTGCAATGCAAGTGCCACTTGTCTTGGCATCTTTTTCTAGGTCATTCTCGCCGAGCACATTTTTTCCCTTGTAAACTACAACTTGTAATACAAGTTGATAATCGATCTGCAACGTTTTCAATGTCATCAGAGTCCTCATTGAAATGGTCACCATCACAACCTTCTTGAAACATAGGATGTTATTATTGTTATGTAGATTGAATTGGGACAATGCGAATATCACAAGGTTGAAATGGTCTCGTAGATTGGAGGCAGATAATCGTACTTTATGGCGCCGCACTTGTACATTTGCACAGAGACGGAAAAGAAGAGAGTGCTCCTTATAAGGTTTAATTGATGCTTATCAATCGGTTCATTGTGAGCACATTTCGGACTTGATCAATCACGAAATAAGTGCTAATTACTTACTCGCTTGAAGAGCTTGCAAATGAGCGTGTCAATTGATGCTGTTTAATCATTAAGCATTTGTATTGAATGGACGCTCCACCGAATCATGGCGGTCCGCATGGTGGCATTAGTAGTAATTACCATCTAGGCAAAGGTGTGTCTCGTGTGGAGAGTGGACGAATTGCTTTGTTCAATTGAATTGAGTGTTACCGCACTATACTCGGCCGGTCCCGATGACAGTAATTTTTTTTTCGAGACAAATGTTATCACTGTATGTACGGTTATTTGTAGTGCCTCTCGGTCACTCATTCACATCACAACACTCATTGCCTCCTGGCAAGTTATTCGCACTAGCTAAATTGCCGTTTCTGTCCGACTGAATATTTTTGGTGTGCTCATGTCAAGTGTCGATCACACAGAGAGTTTTCAAATTTGAAGTACTTTAAATTAAATGAACCTAACTAGAAAGCGTTTTCTTTTTGAATTCATCTTCAATTGACCAAACACCTTTCGGTCAATTTATTAGCCTTTGCCGTCTGGCCAGACCAACTAAGTGATGTGATCACTTCCTAATAAAACTTCCTAATGAATGTTATATTGTTGTTGTATGTGAGATGTACTCATTGATTGGACCAGACAAGCAGAAACGGTCTCACCAGTGGAGCAAAACATAGCTTTCTAAGTTAGTTAGTCCGGTCAGAGATAGACTGCTCAATAGAGTTGGCCAATTATTTTAATTGAAAGTTACATTGACATAGTTGTTTGATATGGCTGCAAATAACGATCGCTTTCTATTCATTGGTGGAATGGGCACTTGTCTTCTAGGCCAGTTATTGCCTTTCCTGTCAGCACACTTTGTCGCAATGATTTTCGTTGCTCACTGTATGATTCATTCGATGGTTTGGCCATTTGGTCAGCTTGTTTGCTAGGACTGATTAATAATCAGTGATTATGCATTCGATGTTGATTTTTGGTATGCTACCAGAGAGAAAAAAGTGGCAACATTGATGGTACCAACTGGATTGGGCAAATCGCAATACTTGTGCATCTTTGTGGTTGCCTTGCCCTACTGTGATAACTCTAACTTTAATTAGCAATTATTACTTGACTTTATGATCAGATACTGAATACATTGCTTTCGTTGGTTTCATTCTGTTGATATTCTCTGTAATTTTTCTGGGGCACTTTTGGCTGTGGCTCTTCGGTATCTCCCTCTTGCGTCAAGGCCGGCAAGCCAAGTCGTGAGACAAGCAGCTAGGTCTTTCAGCTAGCTTTAATTGCATCTCTTGGCGACGCAGTTACTAAGTGACATCACTAATTGGACTGCCATTACATCCAATCTGTTTCTGTACACCGTTTTTGCACAGTTTGCACCGATAAATTCTGGCAACGAGTGAGCAATAAATTGGTCGTTCAAAATATTACTTACAGCCCATCTCGACACGAGCCAATTTGGCAATAATCAGGCCAATTTGCACTTCGATGAGACAGACCAGAGCAAGTGATCTCTCGAGCAATGCCATTTGTGGACGAAACCTGAGTCCACAGAGCCAAAATAATACATTCGAGCAGAATTGTGTGATGCGAATTATTGATGCACACATGTTTGCCACCGAGATTTTCATTTCGCGTCTAGTAAATGTTTAATTAGCTTTTCGATGTGATTCCTTATCGAGTGCAATTGTCAATTGGTCTGACCTACTAACCAACCAATTAATTATTCATTGTCCTTCAGTGACATTTAACTCTCCAACAGACATGTCGACGTCCACCAGGAGTGTACAGGCTGCCATCGGGAGGACCTTGCTGCACTGAGAAATGCACCTTCGAAAGAGACAGTGCCGCGATGATGGCGTCTGTAAGTCATTGTGCGACGGACAACGGGCCAACTGTCCTTCGCCACCTGCCAAAACGAACAAGACCAGAACGAGACGTGAAAGGTGCCTGTGGAGATGAAGGACTTGGCCTATCGCGATGAATTGGACAAGTTTAGGGCAGATCTTCCAGCTGAATTGAGCTGATTGTGCAAGTGGAGAAGCCAAAGCAAGAACAAAGTGACAAGACATTGGCATAAGAGGACTCGACAACAATCTTCACGGGTACTAAGGAAACCTCTTTTATCATCGTAAATGGCAGTGTTATTATTCTGCAATGCATCCTAGCAGCGAAATGCGCCTTGCTGCCATAGTCTTAGGACAATAATTACTCTGTCTCAACAAATCGGTCGATCAATTGGCCTTTGACTGATTGTGCGCTTTGTCGAAAAGTATTCACTTGTAAACTGCTGTTTATAATAAACTTAACTTTAGTGTTACCTAATGGCAATGCTTAATTGTGCATATCATCTTAACCAGAGTTGACAAATTCGAACTCGTTTCAATGCAATTCACAGTTCAAATTGGATCAGCGTTAATCGAACAATGTCTCATTTCGAATGTTCCACTATCGCACAACCAGTTAAATAGTCCTGCAGAGATGTGCTCAGTCAGTTGTGTTTGAGTTGTGACTAGAGGCTTAATTCATTAATCCTTTTTGTCAACCTTTGTGAAGCTCTTGTTGGTGTGCCGTATTGTAATGCCTCGCAAGCCATCAAACACTGGAAAGGCAGCTGCCGCGAACGCCCAAAAGCGCATCCAACGTGAATTGGCCGATTTGAACGAAACGGACCGAGGCATCTTTGGTATTGAGCCCATCAACGATGACTTGCTCAACCTGGCTGGCTTTCTCATTGGACCCACCGATTCGCCCTTCCAAGGTGGAGTGTTCAAGCTCGAGGTGAAAGTGCCCGACGGTTACCCGTTCAATCCGCCCAAAGTCAAGTTCACTACTCGACTGTGGCACCCGAACATTTGTAAGTGAAACGACAGCAGTTCAATTTCAAGCCTTAGTTTTTATTTAATTTTATTTTTGCTCACAGCCTCTCAGACGGGCACGATCTGTTTGGACATCCTCAAAGACCAATGGGCTGCCTCGTTGTGCTTGCGCACGGTGATGCTCAGTCTACAAGCTCTACTCACCTCACCCGAGCCAGATGATCCACAGGACGCGGTGGTCGCCAAGCAGTACAAGGAGCTGCCAGTGATGTATGCCGAAACCGCTCGCTACTGGACCTATCTCTTTGGCATCGAGGCAAAGACTCCCGAAATGGCTTCTAAATTCGTTCAGTTGGAGGCAAAAATCGAGCAGATTACCAAAATGCTTCGCTGCGAACGAGTCAATGCCATGAATGCTCTGTCCTGCTCCAACTGGGACATGGCCGCTGCCATTCGACTTTTGCAGTGAACACAAAGACCGTGCACAGCACCAGCACTCGGCATCTCTACTGCCTCCTTCAAATTGCTCTGTGAGCCATCAATTATTAAACATATTAACATGTAAACTTTGTTCTCTGATTGTTCATTAATTGTCAGACTTGTGTCTTATTGCAGTTTGTGCATGCATTTGCTCACTCCACACTGGCACTGGGATTTATCGGTGCTGACAACTTCAGAGAGAACACCACTGCAATATTCGAGTATAATAATCTATTCTAATTAATTCAATTTTACTTTTCTCTCAGTCGGCAATATTACACTCAAGTTGTGTCTAACCCGATTATTATTTGGCCATTTACAAATAAATTCTCCCTGCAGTCCTTTAGGAATGTCCCAAGTGATGACAGCGTTGGTTGACTTTGAGGCCAATCTGGCAAACATTGCCGAAGAGAATTGCTCTGAACACAAGCGACTCAAGTTTGTCAATCGCAGTCTGATCGACATAAAATTGGTGGACCGCAAGTTGAACATTTTCATGGTGGACAACCTACCTGCCGAACGTATGGACAAGTTGTATCAGGCTTTGTTTGGATGTCTCGGTGAATCTAGTATTTGCGAGTATCTACTCGAGTTGATTCGTTTGGGCAAGGAGCGCATCGATGCACACGTTGAGCTGTTCAAAGAAATCAATGGCGTCTTTTGTCAGGCTCGACAGATTCATGTGGATGATGATGTGATCGAGGAAATTGCCAAACGGTGCAGCCTCGCCATCTACGACAGCATGCAGTTCTTGGTGGCGGTGAAGCGAGTGATTGCCGAGGTGGCCACCATCTACCACGTGCCTTACTACTACGGGACTAAACGCGGTGTAATTCGCATTCGTTCCAGCCTCCTCTCCACCCACAAGAATATCAACACCATCATTGACGATCTACAGGCCATGAACGAAGCACTCTCGCTAGTGCACAATTCCAAGGTTCTCGAAGTGGACGAGGACAAACTATCCAACTGAGATGGTATCGATACATTATAACGACAATTAGCCTCGCCACTGGTCACTCTGCAACATGCTTTTGTCCAAATTAAATTTTACTTTGTTTTCTTTTTAATCTCTACTCATTACATTCGGTCAATTTTTATTGATAGCCTTTCTATATGATTTTGTTGGCATTGATCCGCACCATTTTGCTTCGTGTCAGACAATGATTGTTCATCCGAAGGTGACGCCGCAGACATGTCTGTGACCAGCGGCCATGCCAGAGAAACATTGTTTTGCAAGTTGCCACCCAAAGATATAAACATTTATGGAGCTGTCCAACACGAGGTGTAGTCTAGCCCCCATAAAACGGCGAGCCATGCCATTATATTATTAGCGAGAAAGAAAGGTCATTGAGTACTTGAGTTGACGAATTTGATTTATTGTGAGTAAGCGTGCACCTCTTAGTGTGATTGTTAGTGTCTTGTTGGACACCATCTCAACAAAGGCTAACAACGATCACTCAGTGGGAGATATACATTCTTTTATAAAAGATCTCATATATTTAAAGAAAAGGACACCAGCAGTGGCAGTGACACTGTTAGGCTCTGCAGTTGATATGTTGGTCGAGAGATAGGAAGACAAACCAGAAACAGTGCTCCAATCGGTCTGGGCACTTGCATTTCAGCTAGCACGTTTCACTTATTCATTTTACTCCGTTCAATTTTCTGACTGTACACTTGCCAATTGGCGATGCTCCCCCCAAACGTCTGCCGCCTCGTTATTTATTGACTTCATGGGAACTGCTTTGGCCTCGATGGCATCTTTTAACCGTGCCTGCAATTGTCTCGTTTGACCACATGCCTAACTCGCATTAGTACAGACCAACCTCTAATTCTTTTCTGTTGATTTGTTACACATGTTCCCTTAGAGTCTAAGGCTTAGACAAAGAGCTAATGCGCCAAGTCTGGTCGAGTGCAATGTCTGCCAAATTTTGTCATCAGTGCTATAAACATTGAGCCACTTGTAATCTCTAGTTGCATAGAGACGGTGATCTGAAAGTTCTTGTCCTATTGCAACTCGATTCCATTTCTACATGGATTTTGCCTATTGGCTAACTTGAGTTCTTCGTCGGCATAAGTTTGATTGGCCACAGTTGAGTGAGTGAAGGCAGTGAGGAACTATAGTCATCACAGTTGTGGTATTAGTGCGAATCATCTCTAAATGATTGCTTTATTGATTGATTGCCTTCTCTCGGTGCCTAATGCTTTGGAAACACCTTTTAGTGGCAAGGCTTTGATCAGATGAACTTGATCTAAGCCAATTCGTGATTTTCGTACTCGTATCTCGGGGGCCATCGTAGTACGTACTCACCGTCGATATGTACGCTGGCGAGTGGATCGATCCTTTGTTGTCCCTCACTGACTGTTGCATGTTTATTGCACTGGCCACAAGTTGGCATCATAATTTAATTTCCGCCGTCGGTCTTGTTTGGTGTCTGTGCCGTGGCAATGACCACAAAGAAAATGTTAATTTTGTTTTGAATTGCATTGCATTGGTCGTGTTCGGTGTCACATTGCTTATAAGCTAATCTGCGCCCCAGATTTGCGTGCAGGATGCGCGCTAATGGCTCCCCATGGCGTTATTGGCTCTGAGTGGAGTGCCAAATGCAAATTGGACTTGATTCCAATGGAGTGAACCAAGTCGAGTGTGGCAAGATAAATTTCCATGGCTGGCCTGTCTGTTCTAGTTGAACAGTTTCTAGTTCTGTTTCTAATTGAATTATGACAATTACGGTAATCTGGCATAGTGCTGAAAACACACGAGCCATCTATCTCTTTTCAGTGGGTGCATTGATCTAAGGCTAAACATTTCCATTACCATTTGGCTCACTGGTTTGATTACCGTTCGGTACTCTCACTGGACACGTAGCAACTTGTAGGTGGCAGGCGGCAGTGTGTCAGGTCACAGTGTGGTGTATCATGTGATGGTGCAATGGCTAGACATTTTCTTGTGCACTGACCGCTGGTCTGGCCAGTGGTCTCTTAATTCAAGCAAACCATTTGCGAGGTCTAATCTCTAATAAAGCGAGTATGTGTCATCAATAATTATAATGGGCGAGCAACGAGTCGCATCATTGGTGCAACTTGCCTCGCACATATTCCCTTGGTGCAACGAGTATCCTCTGCAGACATTACATTGCTTGGTTTGCTTGTAACAGCGTTACGGACTTGCTTAATATTTATCTGTATCGCAATAATCTGGCCACTTTGTCGTTATGAAATGTTTCTTAATGAAACATTCTTCTTATCTCAATGTGCAATTATTTTCTTACCACATTGTCTCACTGTCTATTCGAATCGAGACAGTAATTTTGGGTGCCATTTTTGTGTTTTTCCTCAGTGTCTAGTTGCTTGGTGGTAACATTTTTCAAACTTGACTATTCTCCTGTCTCCCCTGGTTCCTTCCAATGCTTAAATCGGCTCTCTTTGATTTAGAGCATTTGAAAGTGGCGACAATGCATGTGTAGGTCATTATGCATGTACTACTCCGACTGTCTCGAAGCTTGATTAGTAATAACCGTTCCACCGAGCAGCAGTCTCACCTTTGCTTGCACGCAAACATATCCTCACACATTACTTATTTCATTAGACGAAGCACCTATTTACGTAAGTGAGTTAACTAGAATTTTATCGTCAAGCATCACTCGGAACAAGACACGAGTGTCACAGAGACGGTGTCACACCAGTCAGTGCCATCCAACTCTCTGTCTTCCACTGCCCACACAAGTGTACCTTAATGGCGTGCCTGTGAATTAAAAGATTATCCTATGGTAGAGTTGCTACCTCTGCAGCTCTCTTGACATTTGCTCTAGTGCAACTAATGCAGTGGCAATGACTGCGGCAGACTTGTACTCATTCGGCATCTGTCGAACTTACTCGGTCAAGTCAATTCAGAGTTACATTCACAATTGTCAATTGAATCCATCCATCGGACAAAGTGCTTTCTCCTACTATTGACCAATCACATAGGCTGAAAATATTGTGATTAATTATAATAATTAATTGGACCGTAAGCTATTCGGCGGAGGACAATATTGGCAAACAGACACTTCACCATGGTACCAGGAGATAATGCCTTGGGAATAAGTGACAACTTAGCTCGGCAAACACTGTAACAAAAGACCGCAATGCCATCAAATATACCAAGGTAGTGAGCGTGGCCGGTACCATGCACGCCGGCGGGACACTTTCACTTTCTGTTAATACAGTTTAGCTTAGTGCTAAATCCAAGTTTAAGAGGCACGATTTCAAGGAGAGGGCTTCGAAGCAAACGATAACCACCAGCACCATCACCAGGAAAGACTGCTACTGGAGGCGGCAAAAGCACACGGATCGAGTGACATCGGACTAGACTTGTCTGTCAGTGCAATTGGGTAAGCTTCTGTTTTGCTGTCATCTGGTCCTTTCATCTAGTGTTATCAAGTGTTGCAAGACGGTCTCCTCTCGTCAAACAGACTTCTTAACCGGACTGCTCAATAAATTGTGTTCGATGAATTAGCATGCACTCAGCCAATCAGTTATAATTGATTGGATAACCCACTCACACTCAGTTCCTTCAGTCCTCAGTAATTATGGAATGATTAAATACAATTGGGCACCTATAATAATGTGATGTGATGTAAATCTGATATGTCGGCAATGAGATTGACCCTCTCGGACGCCCGGACAAAGACTTGTCAGACTGAGACAATTACCGGGCAGACGAGTTGAGTATTAATTACCAAATTGACAGTGCACTAGGATGAGAGTTCACTTAAACCAACTGTCAACATGAACCTGTACGTGCACACCGCCAATAAATGACAAACTTATGTCAATAGAGCACTTACAAATTGCTTAATTAGATAGTCATTCCGACAATAAGTCATGCCACAATACGACACTGTTGCTCTGTTATTACCGCAATTGCTATTTTGGTTGAGTTTACTTTTGATATAAGTTATCTAACAATTAACTGTCATTAATTATCAATTTGCACTTGGTGCTAAAAAGTGAATGAGTTCAACCGATCAATTGGGACAAACACACAGAAGCATACACAAGTCATTGGCAAGTCAAGTCACGGGCGCGAACATCTGTCGGCGCGAACAAATGTGAGCGGACCATCCCGGCCAGGCAAATGCGTAGCTTACAAGCAATAACATATCCCAATTGGCAATTGTCTGCTTGTTAGTACAATTGCCAATGTCGCCTTGATTCGTTTCAATTGAGACAAATGCGCCAAATATGCGACACTTGGTCAGACCGACCAATTGACAGTGAAGTCTCTCCCTCCGTGCCAGTTCATTCAGTCAATTCATCAGATTGTTATAAAGCCACTCAATCGATCGTTGGCCGGCAACAGACAAGACAGACAATTAAAACGAGCGCCAATAAAATTCGTTTCTGTCTGACACCGTCGATGACATAATCTTTATTTGGCCACATGACCAGTCGACTGACTCGCGCTCAATCAGAATGACAATGAGAACGAGTGCGTAGCGGAAATCAGACCATCAGGTAATTGTTATTAATTGTTGAAAATAATAAATAAGTAAAAATAAATAGTAAGCAGTAATTGGCAATACAATCGAAGTGCATCAATGAAATGATCGCCACCAGTCATTAGATCGATCAGAACAGTTGCCATTGAGACAATCGATCACACTGGACTTGTCCCACCATCTTAGTGTTACTAAACGTTATAAAAACATTGTAAAACGATAAGCAGAATGTTTGTCCATGCATGGATAGCTAGTGCGAGTGTACATGTGAAGTGCCACTCGGTAACGGTGCTCTCAGTCTCCACTTTAGATTAATCCGGACAATTGAATGAATGAAAATAAATTCAAGCTTTTCTTCGATGGTGATATGCAGTGCATATATTATGCTCGCTCTCATTTTCTGGCCGTGTACGAAAACACGACAAAGAGCTAATAAGCCAGACCAGTGAGCGAATCAATGAGAACTTACTGTCAGTCTAGACATCTACAGATATCGAGCTGGTCACTTTATCGAGTATGAGACAACAATTAATAAATGAATTCTGTCTTTGGCTGCGTGCTTCACAATCATGTAAATCCTTCGAGTCAAGGTAAAAATAATTCATAGATTGTGCCTCAGCACACACAGCGGCAACTAATGGAACGATTGGAAACAAAGCGAAATTAGAAAAATTACGATAAAACCAAACGATGCTACTGAACGGACTGACAGAGCAGCACTCTTGAGGAGCCGCCAATGGATCGTTAACCATCGAACTCGAATACTTGCAGATTAAAGGTACAGATCGAGACAACAAAGGAAACTTTAGAGTGATTTGGGTCTCAGCGCCAATGAACTAAACGCCCAGTGAAGTGATCACCACAAAGGAGAACACACTGGCAATCGAAGTCTCGTCGTGCGGTGCTTTGGATGTCGTCTTTCTCCCCCGTAGGCCTAGCGCTCTCGAGGTGTTTTAAACTATTATTTCCAATAAATAGTATTGAGAACAAATAATGATTGCAACATTAATATTCGACCTACAATGTGCGAGTGGCAAAATTTGTTTGGATAAATCATTACAATGTTATGGACTGGCCAGTGCCGGCAAGACCAAACGGTGCACAGGTGCCGACACCACTGGCCAGTGGCCATGTCCCTCGATCGAAGAGCTAAAGTGTTACATTCAGTGGCGTATCCAGGGTGTTGCCTAATGGGGGGCACTTCCCATTGACCCAAGCCCTAGCTAAAGGCTGTCTGGAGGTCTCAAATGGCATTTTAGCCGGCCAATGAGGGGCAATGGCCCCCTGAGCCCCCTACTAAATACGCCACTGGTTACATTAGCATTAGCGAGTGCTCAATATCCACACGAACACGGCTTAGATGGCAACAATTATTGACAGAAAATGATTTGTTTCGCTTGTTGACAGTTTCCTTCGATCGAGTTTGATTGCCGCCACTGGCTTGTACTACTCGACACAGTTCCAGACCTCACAATTATCAGGCGAATAATTTAAAGAATAACAAATCAGCATTGAGGCACGTTGTCAAATGGCATTAGCACTGATAATAGCAGGCCAGGGATACCAACAAAAGCTCATTCCGAGGAGTGCACAGAACGAGGGCATAAAACATTGAAACATTGAAACAGATCTCGAGTAGTGCACAGCCATTGAACGAGGTTCGATTGAACCGTAATTAAACGTGCACACTGTGCACTGCACAGGACAGGTAGTGGACGGATGCTACTTGTCTGTGCTGTTAGACACATCTGGCCAGTAGCGTTCAATTGTCGACAATGCAATCCATTGAATGTATTGATCAATGCATGCAGTGGAGAGCACAAGTGGAGTCCATCGATATCCGGCAGCAGTAGCAGCACTGAAGTACCGATTCGTTTCCACACGATAGCGCTTTAAATTGTCGCCAGTCTAAAACATAGTTTTCAAAAATATATTTATGGTGTAAGGCCAACGTAAATAATCCAAATTGAACTGCCGTAAAGGTGTCAAAACAAGAGGGTCTGTCTGACGACGATACAAGGAGCCTGAAATGAGATTAATTTACCAGACCGATATCAGCAAATTGTCTGTCTGTCCAATTGCTTTATGTGACTTGCCATTTAATAAGTTTGCAATTGCCAATTGGTTTGGCCAAATTTTGCCACTGAACAGATTATCTATGTAATGCTGTCAGTCCGAAATGCCTTCCATTAATGTGAAAAATTGTGTCGACTGGTGTCGGCCGAGACACTCCGTTCTGGTGCAATGGCAACAATGGTTATAACCATAACTATAGTGCACGACAGGCAAATGTCAATACTGGAACGACGATAGGACGAATACAAAGAATAGCGATGTCATTCGGAGGATTAGGATTAAAATTTTTAATTAGCTTGCCATGAGAATGAGTGAGAATGCAAATTAGTGATAAGCTGTCCAGTGATGATGATGGCGAATTGGTGACGGCGGTGGTGCATTTGTGATGCGGTAGTACTTGGAGGTAATGGAGTGAACGTATTTTGAAGTACGACTAGACTCTAGTCACTAGAGCCTAAATGAGCTTCTTTGCATCAGTAACGCAATGTCCACATTGCACACGGCCTAGTCCCAATCTGGCGGTTTGTTCCTTCTCACTAGACTCGGCAGTGAACATATTCCCTCTAATTGTGACAAGCAAACTAACAAAGTGCATGCCACCACAACTCGCAATTGGCAATGCATGATTTGCACAAGTGATGCCACTGCATTGAGCCAATGCATGCATACTCACATAGCTCTACTCGCAATCGATGTATTAGATTTTCAAATGAAAGTTTAAAAGTTGGAAGAAATCATTCACTAAAATAATCACTATCCCCACTGGATTCCCCAGTCTCTTCAGACTGTGAGTCAACGTGTTTAGTTCAATTTGACCAAAGTAATTCAAAGGCAAATGCGGCCGTCACCAATGAGTTGCCTTGTTCTAGTGTGTACTGGGGGCTCGGTTGGCATGGCACTGCAGTCGCACTAAGCATCGATTACAAGCATATGTCATATTATCGTACAAGAACGGTAATGCCAATTGACTTTTACTACCTGCTTACAGAGTGGCCCGATGGCAACCAAACGATAATGAGACAATTTAGGCCAAGTCCATTCACACTCTAGGCTCCAGTGAGCACTCTGAATAAAGCAAAATTCTTATTCACACAAGCATAATCCAATGTAGATGTATAATCGCATAAGTAGTCTATTCATTCATGTTTTGCTTGGCGGACTGTACTGTGCTCGAGGCAAACACGATTGGCTTCACATGCGAAAGGAACTAGCAGCAACTAGTGAGACTTTCTGAGAGACACAAGAAGAAGGCGCTCATTCGGAACGTGCCAACAAGCGAATAAGCCATCGTTACTTTAGTGCAATTGAGAAGAGAAATTGATAAACATGACAAGCAGATAAACTCATTGCATTAAATAAACTCAAAACTAGACAAATATAATTCGAATTTTAATTCAAAGAAAGTTCAATCAATTTTCCTTTTGGCTTATCGCACTCAGAGTGGTTGTCCTTTTTGTTGGCATTTTGCTTGGCGATGATTTGATTTGCCGCCTTAGCTGCTTGACATCCAACAACATTTGCTCTGTCACTGCGAAACGGTTCGGCCGATCAACACCGATAAGCCTACTTACCTAGATAGTTGTCGTATTCGCATTTGAATTCGCATTGCCTACAAGTGAGCCGTTCCGAGCTAGCAATATTTAATAATATAAATTCTCTTTAAATAAGTCCAAACAGAGCAAAGTGAATTTCGAGTGTACAGTTGATCAAATTGAATTAAAGCCGCTTAAACATCACTGCTCATCTCATTATGTCCGTTCCAATTTGGTGTGCTTTCTCAAGTGTCCCACTAAACATAGCTAATTATATTTTCTATGGATAGATTTGTTCAAAGTTATCAATGCAACACCTTTCTTAATGGACAATTTGCCAATGAAGTATTGATGCAATGGTGGCAGCATTAACACTATAGTGTGACTGACAGAACAATGATCCCTTCGGTAAATACTGCAGACATGTCATTAGCAGTACAATAGAGCGATTTAGTAAGCGGCGCCAAAGCTACAATAATGTGAAATAATTCACTGATGATTGAACGAGCTCCTAGTCCACGAGGAAATAAATTACTTCAACTTTTCAGTGGCCTTCACTGCCATTTGCATATATCGATACTAGTGCAGACGCGTGCTGTCGAGACAGGCAAACACCGATTCGGTTCTTTTCGGTGAATGCTATCACATGGATCCACTGACCAACCGAGACATTAGCGCAATTGAAAATTTAAATTTAAAACTTATTAATTTGAAAGGGGCTATGTTTGCTTGAGAGAGACAAAATCAAATGTTTTTGATGGCTTTCGGAAAGTAATCGCTTTTGTTGATTGATTGTTCCATTGCTGACCCAACTGTCGTTGATTTGATTACTCCTTGAACTGATGAAGTTGTGCGATAGACTATTGCCGATAGTGCATAGGCAGTTAGTGCAACTGTTCACGCTGGTCTCTGAGAGTCTCCACTGGTCTACTGATTCAACAGTGTTGAGCGAACACGGATCACTTTAGGTCCCATTGCGGACCGGAAATGTGTTATCGACGATAACGCCCAACGACGCGCAACAGCGTCTGATTGATGCAACACTAAATGAGTCTGTGAAGCGATCACCGATTAGCCTAAGTTTGCAGAAGCAATATATATAATGAATTTTCTAATAAACAGCTTTTCTGCATGAGACAAATCTTCTGTTGAATCGAGTCTAATCATGTATTGCATTATCGAAGTGAGCTAAAAATTAATGTTTCCAATTATTGACTGTAATTACAATGAAATGCACATAGAGACCATTCTGAGGAAGGTTGGTTATACCGAGGCAGTTGGTCAAAGGATAGTTGCACAGTTGCACTCACATCTTTCGATTGTTTTAATGCAGCAGGTAACGATGGCCACTTGTGTGAACTTATTTGCCAGCTTGTTTGCCCTTGGCTCTAATTAATAGTTCCATCGCTACCGAGTTAGCGAGCTGACGAACTCTTACTGTGACTGTCCAAACTGCTTGAAGAACCATCGTCAACTTGTCTGCAAATAAATAAATGAAAGTGATTAGTGATTTGTAGTCAGACTGGCAGGCAACAATGTTCCACTTATTGGCATCATCTCGAATCGCACCGAGGAGAACCAGTGAAGAGCGGCCAAATCGACTGCCACTAGCAGAGCTCTGCCCTCTCACTGAGAGTCTCAGGGCATTCTGTCAAAGATTGGCAATGACTGAGGAGATGTCACCTCACCGATGTCGCAGTAAGTTAGTCATCTGCCCACCACGGCATCCGTCTATGAATTGAAGCAATTATACCTTAGCTGAATGAATGTCTACCTGAACACAAAAAAACTAGCCTCCAATCAAAAAAGACACTTCTGAAAACAATCTGAATGTAATTGCTTCCTCTAGAGTCTAGAATTTAGACTCTAGATGGCATTAGGCGCAGTCTGTCTCCGTGTGTGGTGTTCGTCGGCTGCACTGCTGGCATCAATCTGATTGATTCAATCATCTGCTCTGCAATCAATCGCTGCCAGCTGGCTCGTTTTTTGTTGGTGTTGTTTTTGGCGCCTTTTTGATCTTATTTGCAATTGAATTGAGTTTTGAGTTGGAATTTTTAATTCTGGGTCGATTGTGCAACCATTCTACCGGTTTGTTCCTCCAATACGTGTAGTTTAATATAGAATAATAATAGATTTAAATTTTAAAATAGATTTGTCTTATGAAACGATGCTTCACAAACGGACTACACTTCCCTTTCTTCTAGCGCTTCGCCTTATCAATTTGTTAATTCATTAAACTCCAATAATTCTCGAGTGTATTTGCTAAATTCCACTGTGATCACCATTTCACGTCTGAACACGTCTTCGTCTTCACTCTTCTCTCCCTTATTCCACAATCGTTTTCTTCAGTTGACATTCCTTTTCCTTTGGTTGTTTCTCAACAATATTCAACATCGCAACCAATGTCTTCTACTCCAATCATATCGTCTTCAAATGAATCATTTTCATCTTTTTTTCAACTCTCAACGACAACAATGTCAATCACACTGTGACACTGTCAGGCCCTGTCAGACACGATCTTCAAATATGCGAAAAACAGTGACAGTTTGTTTCTTTTAGTTGGGCACAACAAATTGACCAAAAAGTGGACTGTTCAATGTGACGATTGTGATGCTATCATGGCTAAACCAACGACCAAGTATGATTGCCAAGATTGATGATATTGTCGAGCTATTTGAAATAATAATTGGCAAGGCCACGATTCTTCGAAGGAAGGCGTTGACTTTTGTAAATCAATTGAGATTAATCGGGAGACTCTAAGTTTTCGCCTCAATGTTGTTTACTGTACAATTTGCCCACGCGAGTTTGACATCTGACTCTATCGTCCATATTTGGTGTATTGTGAAGCCTTGAAAGAGAAGCAACAAAAAGAAGAACAAGAGATTGACGAAGAGAAATGGCGAAAGTGAAAACAAGTTCGCGAGTCTCAATCCCGAAAACACCAACCAAGAAAATTTGGAAGATTTGAAATATTCAACTTCAATTTGCCTTTTGAAGAATCGGCCGTTTTAATAGGGAATTTTATCGCATCAACGAGAGCGATCGCTCAACACGTCTGCATGTTGGTCGCGATATAAGCAAGACATACTTGCCCGTGGTCTAGATGTCGTTCACAAAGGTATTTATATATTATGTAATCTATTTTATTTATTGTAGGTTTCAACAGAAGTCAAGACATTTGAGAGGCAATGTTCATGTTCCAATCAAAGTGCTCAAGTGATCATGTTATCAAGTTATCAAATGATCACAAATGTTTCACTCAACTGCATACAAACGGTGGCGAGTTGGCAGTCAGGCAGAACACTTCAGTTGCCTCTGGCAGACTTGTCTGCGTGCAGTACAATCCTCTCGTTCGGGCTGCCGTTGGCGCGCGCTTATCCGTTTTCATGTTGCAATCTAATCCAACGCGTAAGTTTAATTGTGCCTGTGCTTTTTTTTGGTTCAAAAGTCTTCTTCGCAAAATGGTCATTTGGATGTGTTTGCATAGAATCACTAAACAGCACTTGTCACTGTCTTGGCAGGTTTTGACGGACCATGTTTCTATTTGCAATATGAGCCGTTCGATTATGTCATTGGTGCATACTGGTATACGTTTGCTGAGCTTGAATTGCGCAAAACAATCAGCCAATGAAACACAAGGGGCTAATCTGGTTTGCTCGTGGGGAAATGCAGCCATTAGTCACTTTTTCAATTGCTGCCACACATTCACTCACATTCATTCACATTGACTTTTCATTGACTACATCTTTTGTTTGCTTTCACTGCATCATTTCAAATGATTCATTTTGCACTACAGCTATAGCTTTGGTATTCTGAGCTGAAGTTTGATTTAGGCCAAAAGTTTGGTTGATTAACTAAATTAAGCTAAATGCGGTTGGCTGGCCCCAATGCCGACCCATTGCATGTTCATTCATTTGTCAAGAACAGTTGTCCCCAAGTGTCAGCTTTTTAAAATAACCGGAGTTTTCTTACTTCGGTCAAATAACGAACAGGCAAACTCTCTTGATTTGTCCATGTGTTCTCATCTTTCACCACTGACCTCTCACTACCTGTGTTGCATGCTTTATTTGGCTTGCTTTCTTACATAGCCGAACCGAATACTTGAGTTCAGTGGCTAATTAGTCATCTCTACCATCCCTCACTATCGCATGGTCATCAATTATCATTAGTGCCTCGTATCAAATTAAGTCGCATTCTTCAATTGACATGTGTCTTTGGGAGCTCTTCGGTCAGTATCGATTTGTATGGTTCAACAATGGAAAAGCAACATTTATTTGTGCAGTAGCACATGTCTGCAAACTATGCAGAACCAATTGTTCGCTTAATTGGGTGATTTGTCTTGAAGCTTTCTTGGAAGGGCTCGAGTGAATAGTAGTTGAGTGAGCATACTATAGTGTTCATTTCTCCCGACACAATGTGCCATTTGTTGGTAATAGTTTTCTTCTGTCCAAATGTATCAAGTTCTTGCTAAGAACTTCTTGGTCTGTTGGCCACTTTCATTGTGTAGTGTCCTGTACCGTGCGATAGTAGCAGAGGCTGCTGCCATCAGCTATTTGTACGTTGTTTCAATGTTGCTCCTCTCCTGCCCGTTCGGTATACTTCGTGAGCTTAGCTGACATTGAAAGTAAATTTCACTTGATGTCTTGCTTTGTGCCAGCTTGACTGTGTGTGAAGTGTGGTCAAAGCATTCATTTTGGCGCTTCTTTTCCTTGCCCTCTTCCTCACTCGGCGAGCTCACCTTCATTTAGCCATCGATGATGACCATAGTTCGGTTGACCTTCTTATCATTTTCATGCCACAAGTAGACTATTCTTCGTCTACCCCAGTGCAGACTCTAATTTGCCTCACAAAGGAGTCAATTTGCACGCAAACATAGTCATCATCAGATTTGATCATCATTACCATTGACGCTAGTTTGTCAGACGAATCTTTCGGTGCATTGATTTGCCCGAACTGGACTAACACTGATGGCGCATTAATTCGATTGCTCTCGATTGCACCACGGGCCGCTTTGTTGTTCGACAGCTCGTTCCTTCTCAAGGTGCGACATGTGCCATCGGACACTTGCTAGTTAGGCCAATGGATTAATTGGCTACGGAAGAAGGGGTCGTTCAGTTGGACTGGTAAAGACATTTCCTTGTCTCTCTAGTTGACATGTCTCCCAAGGTGGACTATATAAAATGGTTCTTTTCCTTACTTGCCAGATTGTCGAATACTTTTAAAATGTGTCTCTAAGCGCGGTCGGCAGTGGACACTGTTCGATGTATTGAGCTTGATCAATCTCCTTTTAATCCGTTGGTTATTGCATTTCGCACTCTACCTTCGGGACTCCATTGGAGTAAAACTTGCTCCACTTTGGCGTGTTTTCCTCGGCGTTACTCATTTAATCGCATCTAGAATGGTGATTGAACAACAAGAAAAGGCTGATTTATTGTCACGAAAGGCGCCTTGACTATGTCTGTCGGGTGTTTGTCTATTTATTACTTGGTTTGGCCATTTGAAAATGTTTAATTATTAAAGGCACTAACAGGGAACTAACTTTGTTGTCAATTTGTTATAATTCGCTAATCGCACTGCAAATGGTCAGTAATTAAACATTTCACAACTGTCTGTTTCTTTATTTGCACTCTACTTGTACACGTGGTGAAGTCAGTGACTTCAAGTCACTTTGCTCATGAGTCATGACCAGCAACCGGACCGCTCTGACGACTTGAACCGACTGGTGGAGTTGCCCAATTTGACCGAACTCAGACTTGGCCACGATTATTTGTGCTCTGAGGCAATGTCAAGAACAGAGACAAATCCTCTTGGAATACAACGCCAATATCCTCACATTCGGACAGTCTATCTCACGAACTTTACCATGGAATTTGACCTAATCAACAGTCTGTTCCCCAGTCCTCAAGAGGCCGCCGGAATCATTGATCCAACTGATCGACTCTTTCTAAATGTCTTTCCAATTGTTTCGCTGAATGATGGCGAAGAGGTAGCACGTGTACGCGAGCTGTTGGAGAATCCAAATTTACTTCGAGCTGGGCAGAATGAGAGTCGCCTTGACGCTTACATCCGAATTCGAGTAGATCAAGGAAATCAACTATTGGATCGACAGCCGTGTCTATTTCCTCAACTGGAGAAGGTGATCTTTGTGTTGGATTCTAGAAGTTTGCCGGACCAACAAACTATTGAGACAGTACGTCCTTCAATACGCAATTGGATTCCTGTCCAATTCTGGAACAGATGTGCAGTCTTGGACACAGCTGTTGGTGCACTCAACTGGACATTTTTCGGTGGAGATGCACAAGATTTGGTCGATAATCGAGCATGGACACTGGTGCTGCAGCCTCGTCAGTACTTGCTCGAATTGTACGAGTATGAAAATGCTAATGCTACGAGACGTAATCGGGGTCTGCTTATATGGGACGATGATGATGAGAATCAAGATCTAGAGGAGGAGGATGAAGAGAATGATGACAATCAAGATCTAGAGGAGGAAGATGAAGAGAATGATGACAATCAAGATCTGTTTGAAGAGGATTACGAGTTTGCGAATGATCCAGAAAGAGAACGACGCGGTCTAAGTGAGTATCGAATAAGAATTGACAATCGCATATTGAAACTATGACCAAATGAACATTGAAATGTACTCAAAATGTGCTTATGGCTAAAATATTCATAAAATACAGTTTAAATGAGTTTTAGTTTAGTTTAGCTTAGAAATAAAGTTTTAAATGAACAAACATGTTTATGTTTTTTTTTAATTTATTACATTATTCTGGAACAATAAGATCATTAACTCACGTTTGCACGTGAGCAGTTTAAAGTCTTCAGTGGCCATCGCTTGTTGATGAAAATGGTGGTTTGCTTTGATGCATATGATTCGATTGGTTCTATTGCAGTGATGTTCAAACTCTTTCGGACAATAGGATAAAAATTATGCAAATACACACAAATGTGCAAATATCTCAGCAAACTCTAATCCTCCACCAGTCCATGATTGTACATGTTGGCACAATCCTTCAAACAGCCATCTGCTCGGTACCAAATCGCCACAAAATCATCAAACAAATGATGCAACTGGGCACACATTTGCAGGTTTGAGTATACTTTGTCTTTCCCTGCACTGCTTAGTATATTATCATCTCCAAGTTAAAAAAAAATTCAACTCAAGGAATTAGTATAAGTTCATTTCACTTCATTATCTGCAAGCGCCTCACGTTCCACCACAGAATGCAGCCAGAAAAAAGACAACGAAACAATTGTATCAATCCAAATTCAACAGATTTATTTTATTATTCGAATACAAAAGCACATATGGGATTGAAAGGGTTATCATCATACATCATCGATAGTATCCGTCCATCAAATTTGATTATTAGTAAAAATACATGTCACATTCATCGGCTTAATTCCATTTGAATCGAGCATTCTCCTTGATTTTGTCAATAATATCCATGATGTCGTACTTGTCGAGACAATACTTTTCCTGTCTGTATTTGATTTCAGAGTACTCTTTGGTGGAACGAAAAAAGAGAAAACCGCCGACAGACTTCCACGAATAGATCGACATGTAGCACGGAATGATCTCCAAATTATCGCCATTACGAAAGATCTTAATCACCGAAAAGTAGTTGTCACTCTTACTCTTTGAGCCGTCACGAATGAACAAATGACCCGGATGTTCCACTTGGTCAATGCTGCGGGCCGAACTCGTCGTTTCCGTCACCATTTGGGCCATCTTCTCGTACTGGGGCAAGTGGTGCATCGCGTTTGGCAGCATTTCCTTCAACAAATCAAGCACACTAGCCTTTGAGGTGCAATTTATTTTGCCATCTCGTCCATAGAAAATGCCATCGCCCACTTCATCCTCTAGGGCGTCACAGTAGGCGCGAAAGCTCTCATCCGAGCTGGCGGGCTTGAGGTTGAGCTGACGGAACAGATAGCGCACAATCGAGCCCAGCTTTTCACCATACAGCAGATCGGTTTCGCTGCAGCCCACATAGACAGTGTCCAAATAGTTGGACCGTTGAAGGCAATTGTTGCTCATTGTTGCTGTTTAGGCCCTAAACTTTAGGGTGCCTTCCTATTTGTCGTAATCAACAGAATTCTGGTGCCTAAGTAAAAAGAAAAGAAATTAAAATTTTTAAAAAATAGTGAGTTAGTAGGGGTTAATATTGATAAAGATGCCCGTTACTGATAGGAAGATCTAGATACTGATCTGATAAGAACGAGCAAGAAAAAATGTGTGTTTTGGTTAAAATACAAAATAAACGGCAAAAAATGAAATACTAAAAATAAAAGAAGAAATCACAAGGGAAAGAAAATATGAAAGGGTCTTAATCTTAATGCTGATAGTAGATAAGGTTACGGTGGTTGTGAAGGGGGCTATCTAGATAAGGGCGGTAGAGATAAAAGAGAGGCTAATCCGAACAAAATAGATACGATAATAGGTATGAAATACGCAGAGAAAAAGGAAATAGGTTTATCAGATGAAAAATAATAATGATAAGAGGAAAGAGAGATAACACACGAGATAAGGCATTGCAATGCATGATTGCATGTACCTGAGAGAGGGGAAAGCGGAGTGGATGATGGCGGCGAGTGTCCCGAATCGTCACCGTAGTATGCGAATAAGCGATGGCGAAAACAGTTGTACCTGTAATAGTAAGCCTGATTGAGAGATAAGGAATTATATTGATAATGGCAGATTAGCAGATGATATCCAGAAAAACGGCAAACAAGGCGATCAAAGGTAACGAGGCAACTGTCGATAGACACAAAGAAGCGAACCAGCACCAAGTACAAGTGGGTGCGGCGGCCTGTTTGGGTTCGTCAGTGTCGCGTTTCGGTGCGCAATGGAAAGAAGTGTACAAAAGTATCACAAAGGAAAAGAGTAACAAAAGCAGAAAAACATTAAATGAATCAACCCTGCAACAGGCGAGCCAAAACAACAGACCAAAACATCACGATATTGGCTGACTATTTTGACTTGAGCGACTCTCCGCAAGAGAGGCACCGAACAGCTAGTAGTAAAGAGGAGAGAAAGAGAGAGGAGAGGCGCTGCTCAAAGTAGGCATGTATTTTGTTTGTGCATGACGGACCCATAACACTGGGTAGCAGTTTGTTGTTTTTGGCTATCGCTACTGTGACAAAATAGCCACTCACCGCGCCACATCAACTTTCTCACTCTCACAAGGTACATGTCTTATCTCGTGTGTTGTCTCTCTTTCCTCTCTCTTATCATCCTCATTACTATCTCTATCAGTACCTACATCCCTATCAGCAACAGAATCTTTATCAGCTTACTTATACTTAGCTTAACTAATTCAGTCCTATAGTCAATATATTGTCTATTTTCTCTGCATTTATATTTTGATTTTAATTATATTCTCTGTAGATTTCTATTTCACCTTCACCTTTTTTTCCTTAACCCCAACTCATCTTTGCTTATTTATCATTGTTAGATCAGTACCTGTTGATAGGACGAAGAGAAAGTGCACCCTAAACAGCAAGCAATGAGCAACAATTGCCTTCAACGCAGCAATGTTTCGGACACTGTCTATATGGGCTGCAGCGAAAACGATTTGCTGTATGGCGCCAAGCTGGGCTCGATTGTGCGCTTTGCTTTAGGTCAGATGAACATCACTGACGGCCACTCTGGCAACCCGCAGCAGAACTATCACGCCTACTGTGACGCCATGGGCGCCAAACTGGGCGCTGGTGACCCCTACGATCGAGAGCGCTCATTCTGTAGCAGCTCAGTGGCGGGTGTGGTTTCGGAGCTGAAGAATGTGCTGCCCGACCCGATGCACTACCTGCCCCACTACGAGAAGATGATCCAAGTGGTGAAGGACGTCTCAAGTTCAGCCGACAGCCTTAGCCATGTGGAACATCCGGGTCATCTCCTCTTTCGGTTCGATTCAAAGGAAGAGAATGACAGCTACTTTTCAGTGATTAAGATCTTTCACCATGGCGATGATTTGGAGCTCATTCCGTGCCTCATGCGGATCAGATCGAAAAAGTCCGTCGGTGGTGTGCTCATTTTCCGTTTCTCCGAAAGCTCCACTACAATCAACTATAACCAGCGCAAGTACTGCCTCACCAAGTACGACATTCAGGCTATTATTGGCAAATTGCAGCAGAAAGCTCACCTCAAGTGGAATTGAATGTCCAGCAATGTATGACTGAATGTATTTTTACTATTATAATCAAAAAATTCAATGGGCGGATACCATATCGATAGTATAGCATTTTAAGCCCATTTCAATTCCATATGTGCTTTTGTTTTCGAATATTAAAATAAATTGATACAACAGTCTTTTCTTGCTGCATTCTGTGTGCAACGTTAATATAACGTGATACACAAGAATAAAAAAGTTTTAGATACTCAAGTCTTGAGAGTCTCAAGTTGTTAGCCCTTTCAGTCCGACATGAGGCAGATCATGGTGGTATATTTTTCTTTATTTAGCTCAATCTCATGCCCAATGTTAAGAATTCTGTAAAGTATTTCGGGTCGGGTAATGTGTTAAAAGTTGAGAGATTTACACGAAAATGTTTAAACAAAAAGTTGTATTGAAAGTTGTGTTGCGTTTGACTCTGTGATCTTTGTCACGTTATTATAGTCCCAATAAATCATTTGAACATACCTCAGACTACATTCGACATTTACAGACTAATCAAAACATACACACATCGAGGTATGGTTTTTTAGCTCTTTCGATTTAGCTGAAATCCGATCTGGCCGATACTAGTTGATCTGTCCAGGAAAGGACCTTGTGGCCATAGCAAAACTACAACAAAAACCTTCACAAGCGTAATTGACAACTACGAACACAACTTTGGTTCGCTAATTAAAAATAAATTGACCCACTGAGAAGAGTGAACTTTTTGTACAAACTCGAGCGAACGATCGAGTGCGCTAATGACAAATTTGTCTTTTTGTATTTAAATAGAAAGAGAATGAACATGAATATAATACGAACGCACTGTGAACCCACTGACATACACAGATGGTGCACCATGGGTGAGTGAGTAATTAACATGAATTTATGAGTGCAAAGGTTATGTTTAAAGCAGTGGACGCTTCGACAATCGTGACGAATCGAAGTGCCGAGTTCGAAGAGATCGTGATTTGCTTGCGTGCGTGCGAAGCTCACGATTTGCTTGCCGATTCCCGATTGTGACGAAGTTACCTTTTGGAAAGAAAGCCTCATCGTACTTTCCCCTTTTTCACTTCGACCTAATCAATGCAAATGGTTAACTCATAACAGTCTAGTGCAAGTTGCAGTGCAAGTCCAGCAAGAGTCAAAGTTGCAACGTGCCTAAATTTGTACTTTCGGGCAACAAACCAATAATTATCATTGCTTTAAGCAGGATCAACTCAACATTAAGCTGCCACTTTAATACAAGACAATGCAAAAGAAAAATAAGGTGTGTGATAAATGACCGAGAGAACCACTTAGCGCACATGAGAACCGTCTTGGTTCAATGAACTGCAAACTGAAATTGCTACGAAGATGGCCAACGACAACTTAGAGTGTCTCGCTGCAAACTGCGAATGTCTAACTAGCACCTGGATAAGTGCTCCACATGTACAAGTGTCTGCTAAGCACGGTCAAAGAACTTCACTAACAGCAACTCACCTACCGCATAGTGCACCTCCAACCTATTACTCTTTGGCCAGGCCAACATCACCGCTTTAAGAAGTTTAGCCATTAAAGTGAACTTTTGGGTGAAGATTGCCGACTTTGTTCCCTAGCTCAACGGTTTTGACCTGAACGCGCCTGACGCTTAGCAATCGACCGCGGATGGTGCCATCAAAGATGTATTTGACCTGGACGATCTCTTTTATCGGCACTACTAACTAACTATTCGCACTTAGCAATTTGCCTTTGTTAAGTAACAAGTCTTCAAGGAGTCTATTAATATTTTGACATAAATGCGCATCAAAACTTAAATTTTTTAGCTTAATAAGGCGCTAAAAAATGCATCAATATGTTGCGAACATTCTCTCGCGAACATCAATAAAATGATGAACCAGTGAAACAAGCAATTTAGTGGATGCATCAAGCATTGCTGACAAGCAGAAAGACAAGCAATTGCGCTTGTTGTTTTCAATGTTATTAAATTATTGACATTATTTTGCATGTTTATCTCAGTAATGACTGACTTGCTCAGATGTCGATTGACTGCCCCGATAAATGCTTGTAGCCACTATTCGGTGCATAAACAAATACCATTGAATCAAAAATTGCCAATAGATCTAATAAATGCTCAACAGTAGGCGTATGAATTGCTTTAAATGTTAGTTTTGGTATTGTTGAATTGAATACACAAGTTATCTATTGCAATGCATTGCCGAGTGCAAGGTAATAATCAACCTTATACCAAGATATATTTTATAGTTTAATAAATGAGCTTTATTTGATTAAGTTAATTGTGTAATTCATTTGTACAATGTACAGGTACAGGCCACGAAAGTTCAATTCTTGTTTGGTGGCAAAACATTGATCGCGTACTGAGTGATGAAATTGCCGGGTGGATCATAGTTGGCCACCACATAGAACGTATTGCCATTGAGGGCGAATGCGACGCCAAGCCGTTCGGTGGCTTTCCACACAATTTGAGTAAAGTTGCCACACTTGGAGCAGGCACTTTGTGGCGGTTCGGCACCGTACCAGCTCTGGCTGTAGTCCTTGCACCGTTCGTACCAGTTGCGCACTGGCTCCTCTCCACTGATGCGCATGCTGGTGCTGCTCTTCTTGAACAGATTCTCGCCAAATCTCTTGGGACTAGGTCGTTGGAGCATCTTGTTCTGCAGTGCACTCTGGTCGGCCCATTCTTGCGCATAGTTGCACATCTGTTGGGTAAAGAAAAGGTATGAAGGAAAACATCAAAGCATGACAAGTTACCTCGCGGGAGAGAGCAAGTGGTGGTACTCGGTGCAATGCTCGGTACTGATTGTGCTTCTCCAGGAAGGTTCGCTCAAAGTCGCTCATTGCACTCGGCTCCACAGTCTCGTAGACTGGCTTCGTTCGAGTGGTGATCACTGTCTTGATCACTCG
The DNA here is from genome assembly GCA_023373905.1 of Rhizoglyphus robini. NCBI lineage: Eukaryota > Metazoa > Arthropoda > Arachnida > Sarcoptiformes > Acaridae > Rhizoglyphus > Rhizoglyphus robini. The sequence goes on along the minus strand of JAKIJQ010000001.1, from coordinate 144,773 downwards.
AGTCCCGTCTGGCTCAGTCCACTCTTCTACTGACTCCTCCACAGACTCGGTACCAGAAGACATGCTTCAAGATCGCTTGTAGGCAAAGGCTTTTCTGTTCGCAAATAAGACAAATGTCTTGTAAAACAAATAACACTCTCAAATAGAATGAACAGAACAACTAAATTGATTTTGCTGTTGATTGTTGAAGTATTCGGTTTCTATTTGGTGTAGTCGGTGGAGGCGAGTGGAAGGAAAACGTCGATTTGTCCAAATTAAATATTAATTTAAACGAGCCAAAAAGGACGATTCACACGATGGTTGGCACTGATTTATTGTATCGTTCATTAGAGATCATTCTAAAATGTTCTGTGTGAGTGATTCGAATTGACCAATAACTGGCTAGGCATGACAATAAACTCTCTATCCAGAAATGTATCGCATTGTCTTCACGTCTTCCCAAGTGATCCAATTGATTTGTCCGCTATCCATATGGACGACTCTGTCTCTCGGTCTGTAAACCTAATCATAAATTAAATCACCAATTGGCAGAAACTAAGCAGACACTGAACTGAAGAAGTGGCAATAGTCATGCCAGTCAATGTGAAACGATTTTATTCATTCATTGATTGCTCCTAAGTCATCAGCCACTACTATTGCAATCAATGCAAAGGCATATTTATTGTTGATTGAGTCCCGTTGACAGTTTGTGGTGTTCGAGCTCGCGAGCAGCAATATTGCTGAACCGTTGGTAGTAGTGAACAAGACGTAGTGTTCGCCTATGGAGTGACCTTGTTTGCCAAGTCGTTCACGGTCAACGAATCAGCTACTGAATCGTGTTTATTATCACTGTCTCTTTCAAAGTGTGCACTCGATCGGCAGAACAACAATAGTTGTTTTTCTATTTGATCTGCATCTGTCCCCTTCACTCGCTCTCGTCTTGTTCTCGGTGATTGATCGATATAGCGCACATAATTAGAAGTCCGTTCTGTTACCGAGCATGCCGCACCCGTATGATAAGATAGCGATCATCATCATCATGATCATCAACCGGCCGTACAGAACCAGCAGAATCACCAACCAGCAGCATTATCGAGTTCATGAAATAACAGAAGCCGAAGTGTAGTGTAATATATGTATTAGGAATTGGACAAACATTGCACAGTAGAAGCAGAAGTGGAAAGTGGAAAGCTCAGCATAATTATCAAGTTGCACAAGAGCACAGTCAGCTTGGTGTACGGCAGATGAGAGTCGCCCTGCAAATGGATAACCCCAATGTTGACCAGGCAGGCGAACGCAATTGACCCATTGCAATCTCGACCAGCAGAAAGACGATGACTCCCACGATGGGCATGTGGTGGAGCATGTTATTTAGGTCGTGGCGTTTCTTACGTGACGTTTTGTTCTTTTCCGTGAGCAATTTGCGCCTGGTCGCTTGAGAGAACACTTTCGTGACATTGAGGCAGATTAATTTCGCCATTAGGCAATCACCCGACCACCGTGCACCGAACAAATCTGCTCCTAAGCCCGCATCAAGTTGATATTTGCTGTAGCGGGGATCAACTCGTCTAATAGAATTCATCAAATATTAACTATCGATCAGCATGTCAATGCTTTCTGCTAGCAAAAAACTGCCTAATAAACGACCAAATGAGCGGCAATAGAGGCCTATGTGCATATGCAGTCCAGTCCAATAAATGAGCAATAATGCAGTCGGACTAGAACAATTACTGTTTAATTAAGATAAATGTCACTAATTGATATGGTAAACGCAGACAGTCACTAGATTTATTCGATTACTTCAACAAAGAAATGCCAAACTGGGAGCGTAGATCTGAATAAGCAGGTCGATATTAATGACATAACTCAATACATTAACATTAACATCACACCGCTATGTCCGTAAATCGGGTCGCGGCTCTAGCCCAAAAATCTTCTGCCTCCACAAGGATCGGTCCGTGGCCACTTGTGCTACTTCGTCAGGGTTCAGGCCAACACGTCTCAAGTGCAGTGCAGGGCGATGACTAATCTCGTACCGGACGAAGTCAGACAAGCGATTAATCGTCTCAAGTCTGGCAAAGCCGCGGGAGTGGATGAAATTCGGCCTGAACTGCTTAAGGCTTTGGGTGGAGAAGGCATCGACTGGTTAACGCGAGTTTTCCAGGTGGCCTGGGACAGCGGCGAGGCTCCATTGGACTGGCAAAAGGGTGTAGTGGTACCCGTGTTCAAGAAAGGCGATAAGACCGAGTGTAGCATAACTCAATTTGAACTAATTTTTAATTAACATTTTCTCTACTTTATTACTTTTCAGAATGCTATTTTCTTTGTCACTTCAGTCTGCCTGACTGAGCAAAACAGCACTTACTTAAAGTCCTCAACGAGACCCATCGACACACTAATTAATCGATAGCAATCAATTGCACATACATACAACGCACAGGAGAAGCACGTTCAGAATGACACTGACAATGTTCGGGGTAGCTTATAAGCTATATGGTTTATTTATCTATAGATCGATTAACACGCACGATTTGTTTGGGGAAAATTGGAAGAACAAGGCAACAGCGAAGAATGCGAGCCACCAATTGTGCAGGTAGTACTGCTGACACACCGCACTCAATAGACGAACTGGTACAGTGCTAATTTAATTACAGTCGCAGCAGAATAAATCAAATCTGTCATTTCCGAGTTTTCTCAATGCAACTTGTACGGCCACTAGGACGAAGATCGTTGCTTTTTGTGCGTATCGACGTAGAGTCCAGTGCCGAATGGCAACTCTGTTGCCGGGCTGCTAGGCTTAAATGGAATTATTGCAGACAGATGCCGAGAGTTAATTAAGACTTATGAGTGTTTGTTTGGTGTGCATACGCAGACTCTGTTAGGCACTTGAATGGCAGTTGATTTGACGCATAATTGCCAGGCCCAGTAGTCGGACATTTGGACCAGCGATGGCACTATATCCTCATGGCCCTATCTGCCAGTATTTTCTATTCTCAAATTCACCGCTGCAAAATGTTTAAAGTAACAAGAGAGCAATGGTCAGGGACAGTTACCAAGATTATCTAGATTTATTTACCTAGATTGGAATTATCTGGCCAGGTTCTGTGAAGTATGTATGCCACTGCGCTCATTGCATCGGCAATGTCTCCTCACAACTCTTAAAGCCTCTTTGTCTCAGTTTGGTGGCATAATTTCCTTTCGCTCGACTCGGGATTTATTCAGCCAGACAAACGATATTTCTTATATCACTGCTCAACTTATCATCATCAAATTACTTTTTAAAAACCGTTTTTATACGTAAACTCATTCTTGTGAATGAACATGCGAGGCATTTGTTTACTAACGCAATGTAAAGATCGAATTGATCGCGCTAATGTGGCACTTATATTACTGGCCTTTGTGAAACTGTATTGTATTGTTGTTCTGCACGCCAATTGTGTTACAATCCATGATACAGATAATGCAATCAAATTTTAGAGTTGAAATTAATTTTCATAAAATGACCGAATTAGCATAACACTAGTAACACTAGAGAAATTGTGTCGAGCAATGCAGTCATCATAGTCCCTGTAACAGGCTCAAGCTTACAGCTCCATATATAGGAATATATTGGCAGGTTTTATTAAATTGCACCAAGACAAATGGCTCGGGAAATGCTCGGCACAACACAAGACAATATAGGCTCTGTCAATGGCTCAATAAATAGACCGAACATCTTGCTTGGTGTGACCTTGGACCAACTTAATTTATCAAGGCCGAGCACGGCAAGAATCACAAATCAATCGATGTCAAATAGTAATAACCACCACATTAATAGAGGCATTTATAGTGAGTTCGAGTGAACCCATTTGAGGAGATTAAGTTTGCGATGATCAATGTCAGAGAAGACACGATCGAGGTCAGACAATTGGTCACTGGCAATTGTTCCACTGGTACAATCAAGAAAAACATTACCCGGTGGGCGAGTACTGGACAGAGTCAAGTGCTCGTTATTGGACTATTGTCCGTTGCTTTGATATCACTGTCGAAACTGAAAGATGCAATTTTGCCGGGCATCGAATGAGCCAAAGCAATTGACCAATCGACTTCTGATAGAGGACGGCACGTTAGGAGCAACTGCACTAGTGGAAAACACCCATTGCTGAACACGACTGGTATTTGCAAATTTGTATTAGATAACGAGCTTACACAGCATAGAATCAAAGGGACTATAGCCTAAATGGTTCGTTCTGTGAAAGATGGCCAATCTTGGAAAGAAACACTGTAAATAATTACTCACCGGTTAATTAAGGCCCCTCAGTGACTGTATTGTGAAGTGTACTCTTGCTCGCACTTGTAATCCGTTCGGAGACAATAATTGTATAAGCACATCGATGCAATTGGTCACAGTACGATTGGCAAACTTTGGTCTGGTCGATCGATCAGTAGAATGGAGAATGGAGAAATGCTTTGGACGGCACCTTAGAAATAACAATTAATAATTGAAAAGAGAAATTCCGATAATTAAAATTATAAATTGCGACTTGTCTTTGACGGTGCCAATGGGCAAATGATAAATGAGCCACAGAATTAGGACACCGTTGCACTGTTTCCTAATTAGTGATTGATTTATTAGCATTCTGTCCGGTTGCTATTCAGACTGGTCGAGAAGTGCACATGTAGCACATTGTATTTCTAATTAATAGCACATTGTCCTATAGCATGCCGAACAGATAAGATCAATTCGATTAATTAAGCATCGAGCACGGGCGAATGGTGCCGCATAATTAACACAGTTAGAGTTAATTGATTCCACAAGTCCGCCATTAAAAATTGCACTATAAGTCCACAGAAGCCAGAAGACTTGGAGGTTCACTTTACAAACTTTACGACACAGACTACTAATTGCGATCGTCAGTTTGACGTTGGACAGAGTGTGTACATTGTATTATATAAACTGTACAGTGAACTGAGTGAACATTCAAAATAAACTCAACACAAACACGGACCACTCTGCATAGTACATTCGAAGTAAAAGCAGTCTCCCCTCTGAATGACGAATGAAGCTCAGCGCCTACTGGTACCATTCCATTCACCGAGGATCGGCTCGTCATTGGGTGTCATTGCCAATGCAAATGACAAGCAGTGCTTTTGGCAAATTGAAATGTCACCGAGGAAGTAATGCCAAATTAAAACAGTCCAAATTGATTGCACTCACCTAATGAAAGAACGAATAAGTCGAATTTGCCCTATGGTTTGCTTGCTTTATGGTTCATATTTTGATGGTCAAATTGAGTTAGTGTGGCGGTGCAAATTGAAATTATCCATTTGTCGTATTCTAATTTGCAATCGTTCAGCAGTGAAGAGTGGAGGCAAAAAGCGAACCAAAGTGGCATTTCAGAATTGATTATTCGTTTGTCATGTGCCAACTGCCAAGTACGAAAATTAATTATTTGTGATGGAAAATAAATGCTAATTACCTCGGGAAGTACAAACAGTGGAGCAATGAACCATTCTCCGATCATCACTTGAATGAATCAAATTCATTTGGAGGACAATAAACAAACAAACAGGCCAATGACAAATTGACAAGTAAATAGTCTGGAATCATTCAGTGGAAATTTCACTGTGGAATGGCATTGCCGAGGTGGGAAGTTGGTTTATTGGCAATATGAGGTTAATCGTCAATTAATAATTGATGTAGATGAGACAAAACAGGCGAGACAGAAGTGTCTTGGTCCAGAGATGGGACCTGAGGGCATCTGTAGTGAATTCATCGTGCATTGCTTGATGGACAAGGGCATCGATGATTGGTGATGAACGAGGATATCGATTGATTATGTGGCTAAAGTCCTCGCTCCATGGAATCTACTCAAAGGAGCAAGTGCATTTCACTTCATTTTACTATACTGTGGTGCATGTACATACATGTTGATGGACTGGCTGTCCATTTCACCTAATCAATGGCCCACTGAGGATCTTGTTAGTGTTCAATGCTAACGAGCTAACAATTTACTCCATTTGTTATGGCAAAACAGAACGGCGACACTTTTAATTGATTAACTTGAAAGTTTAACTTTAATTCAATCCAATTGATGCACATTGAAAGTGGCCAATCGTACTTTGTCACGTTTAGTCAGTTTGTCTTATTGTTAGTGGCGGGTTTAATTACTCATGGCTCAACTATCGATCGTTGAGGTGGCCTGCTGTAAAGTGTCTCGCGCAAAGTGGAGCACTAATTCGAATCCAATGCACGCCATTATCAATGTACTGCCAACATGGCCATTTCCATTGGCTACCATTGGCTCGGTCTGGGCGAGTGTGAGAGATTGTATATCAAATTCTCTGACTCATTAGTCGACATTTATTTGGTGAATCCTTTTGCAAGCACACTTTCGCCTGACACTTGAACCATCGACAAATCCGGATAGTCATAGAACGGATTATGTAAACTTTACATTGCAAAGAGCGACAGGTCGAGTGTCAATTCACTCAAGTGCACTTTTGTCTCTGTCCTTAGCAATGCATATAGACTGATGATACCTGACACATTGGCACAATGGAGATGTGCGGCCACTCGCCATTCTCTTGAGATCTATTGGCTCGATTCGAGACAATACACGGCTCGACTAGACTCATGTTGGACCATTAACTCGCCTCGGTTAGTTTAAATCGAAGGCGGGAGTGCTGTATTGATTTACCAGCTAAATCTGGTATCAGCTAAATTTGCACTAATGAATGAATAAATGCACTTTAATTCGTTTCCATTTGACCAGCTTGCCGTGTTGTGGTGCTGATTTAGCTCTACTTGGCCGAGTACTCGTGTTTATTCTTTTAGACTCTAAACAGTCAATTTTGTGACAATTTCTCTCGGTTTCCATTGATTACTTCTCCACTCGTCCCGGTGAAAACATTAAAAGTATTGCATTTAGGGAAAACATTTTCAGTAAGTTGTAAACTAAATGAATTTGTAATTCAAATTAGATTTTATGTGACGGACCAAAAATGTGCCACTTAACACCGAGCCAAAGTGCTCGTCCAAATGTCTCAGAACGTCTCAAACTGAGCACTAAACAAACTCGTACTCAAAGTGGCGAGCAAGGTTGTTTGCTCGGGTCTAGTGGTCCCTGGCTGAACTGCCATAATGGCGGTAATTGACGTATCTATTGGCGACCGCCAGAAAAGTAAACGATTTTCTCGAGCGCCAAATCTAAGACCAAGTAATACAGACCAAGGGCGTTAAGTGCGTGTGATGGCAAGCATGACTTCATGAATGGCGCATTTGTCGTTCTAACATCAGTCCGATACTGGCCGAGTGTTTTCAATGATTGGACAATTGATGCGGGCGCACTTATGCCAATTGAACATAGCGAATCTATTAGCCCAATGGTCGATGGCGGACAGCAACGATCTAGCACAGCACTGCTTAGGCATTCATCCATCTAAAAAGGTAGCACTATAGCCTATAGGCTAGGCTTTCAAAATTTTGCTGTGTGGCAGTGGGCCCGTGTACACTGCATACTGTGCAGTTTCATTCGTCAGTGTCACTATAATTTGTCTGTTTATGGTAGTTGGAATCTATGTTGACAATATTTCCTGACTCGCTCAGTGCCTAACTGGATAATTCTGATTGCTCCGTGGCTCTATTTGCAACGCGGAAGCACCTCTGGTACATCCTGGTTGCAGATCCGACGCCATTTTGGTTCCCAGAGAGGTCTTCGAATGCGGCGGAGCCCTCGAGGTATGCTCAAAGGCAACGACTCTCGAGCTCCACAGCGGACGCACGACCTCTGACCCTCAACACAAGACAGGAGAGAGGCTCACAGGCATAAAATGTACCTGCTGTGCTCTCTTCTCCTCATTCACGGTTTGAGTGGAAAGCAGCAAAGACTCTCACTAGTCTGTGTTTTAGTTTATATCTTGTAACAAAAGTGATTCCAATAAATATCCTTTGTGCTTGTGATATATGCCTACGTGCCTACCTTCGTCCCTTTTAACCTGAGGAGTCTCATAGTCAACCGTACAATTGATCTATGTGACGAATCCAGGTCCCCACAGCCAGCCAGCAAGCGACCGAACCGGATAAAAGAACTCACAAACGCGTAAGTCTCCCCGTGAATCCCACTATATCCTGTCTACCAGAGACGAGACCCAGAACCGCGTTACATATTGACCAATTAGAGATCGAAAGCGGGCCGATGAACTTGCCCTGAACTGGTCTGCTCAGTAGTGTCAGTTGGCGTCTTTGGTTTGTTTGTGCACTCACCAAAGGTACACCGCGGTTCACTCCATTTGAGCGAATGCACTCTCGGCCAAGCCATTGTCATTTGCAAGAAAGTCAACATTAACGAGCAATGCCGCCCAGTGTTAAATGGCAGTGCTTCGATCGACTGTGGAATGGCCAATGGTGCAATTGACTCACTCGCTCACTTACGGTCGATTAGCTCGATGTCCTCAGTCTATCATCTCCGCAGTCATAAAGAAAAATTGCCATAATGGAATTAATTCTATTGATCAATATATATCGATTTATTACGAGTCGAGTGCGGTCTGCAATCGATTCGCTTGTGCTGGAAATCACTTGCCTCCTGCGGGTTATCGGCATATTCTGTTTTCAACGAATAAATCATTAACCACTGATGTTGATTGAAGAAGTGCTTTATTTGTTTCATTGAGATCACACCTTGCTTGCACCTGAATGATTGCCCGATCAATATTGCCTCACTACTTTGTTACTCTAAACGACATCTTTTGCCTTTCGACCAAGTGACGAGCCTCACGATTGACATGTTTGCAGTCTAATAGCATTGGTTCATTTTATATTAATATTAATAATTGTTTATTAGAGCACACACACCCACACTCACTAACCATGCAAATTGACTTACTTAGCATTACCAAACGAGCAGCCTTGTATGATGCTCCTTGACCAGTAATGCAGTGGCCCCATTCGTGAAATCGTTTATTGTCCCAAGCAGCTGCTTGGGGTTGATTTGGATGGACAGCACTAGCACCGTCCACTCAACCATATTGTCACATCAATTTAACGTCAATTTTCCTTGCACTGATCTTAGCGATTACAATTGCTATTATCTCTACTGAACTCTATCACATTGCCTCATTGCCACATTCTCTCTTTCACTCGGTCAGTCGTGTTGATATGCATATTCTAATATGCTAATTTGACAGTGACTTGGTGCATTTCAGAAGTAACTGCTCAACTTGTCCTAGGCTGGTTCACCTCGAAGTTGTTTCTACTAGAACGTGATTAATTGTCACTACCATTATTGTAACAGAAAGTATTGCAATCGCAGGTAGTCGCTGTAGCGGCCACTGGATGTTCACTGGCCATTCCTACATTGGCCTGGGAAGCCTAACCTGGCCAATTAAGATATCGTTATGACAAGTTCGAGTGTACTGCAGTGTGTTTGCTTTGGCAAGTCGTGCAAAATCTCTGCAAAGTGTCTGCTCATATAGTCCATGTATAGCCTAATGGCGATGGATCACACTCGATTTGGTCGGCAGGGTCAATAATGACCAATCATAATTTATGGATTATTAGTCGGACACGGCGCGACCTCGTCGTATTCGCCACCTTTGTTCCTCTCGGTCCGATTGTGACAGTAAATCTATTACAAATTGTATTGACCGAGTGTACCACTGAGCTGAGTCGATCGATCCGAATCGAGCTCAATTGGTGTCATTTCCATTACGTGCTTGTGCGTGTCATAATCGACTTAATATCTTGTCTCTCTCAATTGCGCGCCTGTTGGTGGAGGGCCAGTGTTTGCCTTTTCACTCGGCCTTCCATCGATGGATTTATCCATCCTCTTATTCAATTGATTTAGTTGCTTTACCAACGCTTTGCTTTCTCATCTTAATTAAATAACAATGGTCTCAGTTCCATAGCCTCTCATTGCTTTGTGTCCGATCTAGTTCCGTGGCTCGATTTGAGCGTGTTTGTCTATTTGCGTTGGTACGCTACTGCGTGTCTCCTTCTAATTTGTTTGTCTTCAAATGGCTTCATCTTTGTGCACATTCACTTTATCGGTTGGTCTCACTTTGTCTTACTTGCTCACAGATAGTCTGCCTGAATGGATAATTTATTATTGACTCGAACTAGAATTCAACTGGCAGCACGTTTCTTTCAATGTTTATTCATTGCAGCAAGGCATCCAAGCATCCAGGTCAATGGTAAAGTTGTGCCGACTAGGCCAGTTGGAGAACTCAAAGGCGAACAGCTCACCAACTGTACTCTTCGCTGCACTCAACCGGTTAGTGGACACGCGTACACTCATCTGTGCCAATTAACCAAATTGGCTTGATCAATTCAAATGTGTCACACAGGCGAGAAGGCACTCCCAATGTGTTCCTTCAATGTGTTCAGTCACTCACATCGACACTTCGAGCAGCCAGTTGTCTCCCTCAGAGACTTCTCGACAGTACAGGTTTATACCTAAAGTCTTGAGTCCGAAATGGAGAACCAAAGTGGCCTCCTTTCAAGTGCATTAAGCAACTCCTTGTTCGACTTGCCATTGTTCGCCGAGTAGATGGCTCACAGATGAAACCAACAATGTCCACAGCTCATCCAAAGACATCCGAAGAAAACAGACTGTGTCGGACACCGATTTAGGTGTCGTGCCAGGAACGTGTCAATACAATGGACGCCATTTTGCTTTTCAACGTTGCAATGTTGTAATTACACTAATTACTTAAATGTGACTTTGATGGCAGCTGTAGTTTATTTGCACATTCGCATGAACACTTGGCCTAATCCCGCGGTATTGTGCAAATTGAAAAATAATGACCTCTGTCTGCCTGTTTCCTATCCCATCAGCTCATTGCAATGACATCTCTCCATTTTGCATAATCACTTATTGGCGCGCGCAAGTGTAAATCTCTTTGTGATGGCTACAATCGCCTTATGAGTGTAGTCTATTCTTAGTCGATATCAGTGACATTTGATTACAAAAAAGGCTATTCGATAAACACTTTGTCCAGATAAGCGGCGGCACTATTCTGGCAATATTGCTCCGACATACTAAATCATTCTAAATGGAGACTAACAGCGTGGGATTAGGTGCCAAGATTGATGAACTTTATTTATTTTAAAAAAATACGAATGACAAAAAAATCTATCAAGTGAGTTAGTTCTTCTATTCGGTTTACCATTGCCTGCAACTTTTCTTGAGCCTTCTTTGGGCACGATTGTTTTGTAAATATCGGTGGGAACGCGGGTTGCTTTTCTGCCTAAAGTTGCTAATCAAGTTTCGGATGAATAAACGAAGCCTGGTAGAATGAACTTTGCGATTTTTACTTTTCGTTGATGATTCGAGTTTTCGGCAGCTTGTAAAGTCAAATTGGTAGAAGCTTTTACATTTGAGACTAGTACTATAAATATAAAAATTAGTGAAAAAAATATTCAATCATTTTACTTACTGTTGAGTTGGCCATTGCAACTTTACGCGGGGATTCTTATCCAAATTCAACATTTCATTGGCATTGAATTAGCCAAAAACAAGCTTGTACAATTATGCCAAATTATTTATCTCGAAATCAAAAGCATAACACATTTCTTCCTAACGCGGGCAATCTTAGTGATCTTTTCAGTGGTTATTTTGCCAAGCGCCTTCAAGCAAGTGTTCATCTAGCCGTGGAAGCCAAATTCTGAGAAAACTTTTTTTTGGGTTGCAAGGCTAGCAGTCATATTACTAGTAGTAGAGGAAATAGTTGGAAAATTGGCATGTTTCGAGTTCGTGTAACGCCAGTTGCATCTTTTCGACATTAAGTTCATCAAATTTTCAGTGAAAATCAGTTTTGAGTCGTTCACGCCAATTCAAATCCAAATTATAAGACAGTGAATGCCCTAGGTGTTTTGCGTTCTAAAAAGGTAAAATTGCAAATAAATTAGTATTTCAAATAGTTAACATTAAACTTACCAGAAAAAAATAAGTAAAAAGTGAAGGTCTAGGGTGTAACTTTCCAAAACTTCAGGGGAATCTTTTAGGTGGTGGACAAGGAAAAATTTCAAAGTTGGCCACAATATCTTTATTGCTGAAATTCTTTTAATTAAGGCAATCTGTTGGCACTTGACGTAATCAGGCAATAGCGCGAAGACACCTGAAAAGGCAAAACTATAATTCAATAATACCAGAATACGAAATAGAAGACATACGAGACAGACCAATTAGAGTAGTAAAAGTATTAGACCCAGTGGCTGGGGAAAAAAGTCCTCTCTCACTAACCAGAAGCCTAGAATGCGAAATATAATACGAGATTAGATGAAATATTTAATAAGATTTTTATATTTTATACCAGACACATAGAGCCGAAAAAAGAGACCGGTTAGATAGATGACTAAAAAATTAAAGAACCTGTAAAGACCATTAAAGACATCGTTGAAAACTTATACCAAATACAGGTACTGGGTTTAAAAAGTAAGTTCAAGTAAAAGAACAGATCTGTCGACAGCGGGAAAAGGAGAAATGTTCTGGACAGAATCTGCGCTCAGAATATGCGAGCAAGTCGTCGACTAAAAATGAAGTGAAATTTTGCGTAAATAGCAGACAAATACAATTAAATTATTTTCATCGGTCTGTGGATGGAAAGGCAAGGACAAGAGACAAACCAAGATGTACACGGAGAATGTAGGCAGTGGAAATAATACAAATTGAGTGATATTTCACGACCAGCAAACAAAGTGGTTGGTGCAAAGTTCCGGCGCCAGGCCAAATATCACAATTGTACAATTCGAATAAAGGTAGACATCGGTCAGAAAAAAACGTGTATTCATAGTCGATTTGTCGAAAACAGAGACTTCGTTGTTGCATTGGAAACCGCCGCCGACAGACAAAACGATGACGGACGGCACCGAGTATTTATTGTATAAGTCTGTCTAGTAAACAGGAGGCCATTCCATTCTTTCCAGAACACACTGACAGAAATTTTTTTTTCTCTACTCAGCTATGAATTAGCATGAATCGGCATCGAACAGATGGCGCCAGTGCCTATCGTCAACTTGACGACGTCAAGTGTATTTACGACGTATTAGTTTTACGTGTTATAGTTTGCATTACTTTTGAGCCCAGTTTCGACTGGTGTTTGCCTTATTGTTTTGTTTCTATCTTGCCCCAACCCTCAAATCTCTATTCAAATGGATCCTAAAGCCAGCCCTACCACGGCTCTCAATGGCATCGACTTGTCAGTCAGCTCACTCGCATGCTCTATTGTTCAACTCGAAATGAATTGCAGCACTGGTGGTGGACCGATCAACCATCTGCCTCCTGAATTGATGCAAATAATTATGGCCAAGTTGGGGCTGGATGGTGATGTGAAGAAGTTGGTTCGCTTGAGATTGGTGTCAACAAGGTGGAAAGCGGTGGTCGAGGACTACTGTCGACTCAAGAAATGCTTGCTTGTGAATGTGAAGAAAAAGGATAATTCTGCATCAAATCAGACCGACATTCACACATCTCATTGCATTCATTTCTCAGATATAAAGAAGCGATTTTTTGGATTTACGATTTTGAGGGATTTTGCATGTCTCTTTTTGAGTAATGAAATGGCACTGTCTCAATGTTTGACATCAGTGCGCAATTTATTTCCCAACATCAGCCAATTGTCTATTCGTTGTGATGGTAAATATTAGCATGTTTTGATACCTTCACAACTAAATTTGCTTATTCTTACAGAACAAACTCAAATCCATGAATTACTCATGTATATCAATTCGTTGAACTCGCTGAAACAAATCCACTTTGATGGACCATTCCTTACAGCTCTGCCCGATCTCTCTCCAGTTTTGTTCAAATTGGAGCATGTTTCACTCGTGTCAGAAGAATGGGCGATGGCAGATGCGCATCGTCAACTAATCTCTCTTCTTGGGCCAAATTGTGCTCGGGTTTATTTTGGAAAATTTACAATGCCCTTACATTTTAGTCAAATTCTTCAATGGCAAGACATCAATCCCCAGTGGTTGAAAAATTTGACCCATTTACGAATTAGCATTCATTATGATTCAATGGAATGTGACAGAATTGTGCATCTTCTTAGTAAACACGCTACTTCGTTGGAGCATTTGAGCTTTGATTCTCTGGTATGTGCATTTTTGGTATTTTCCTTTAGTTAACTTAAATATTTTTTTAGCCCGAACCGCTTGAAATGACACCCACTATTATTGGTTATCTTGGCAAACTAATCCATCTGGTCAAGCTTGAGCTAATCGGCATCGGCTTGAACATGTCCGTGTTGAAACAAATCCGACATGGACTCATACCGCTTTCTTCCGTTTTGACTTGCAAAATTGTTTGCTCTTTCGAGCTAGAAGATTCGATCAATTCTGATGAATTCATGCTCATCTTGTCTATAATTTTTCCCAATCTGGTCGAGTTGGATCTTTTTATTTTTTGTGATGATTCTACTGAAGGCAAAGTGCGAAATGAAATGGTGCGACAATTGAACCGTTTTCCAAATTTACGTAAACATTACATTTATCTTTATTAGTGTAGATAATATTTCATTGTATTGTTTTCATATTCCTTTTTTCTCTCTTGTAGCCTCTCGTTAGCCTAAATGCACCACTCAATCTTCATCTTTACTCATTGTCATTTATCTTTACAATTTAACACTTAATAATAATGATAACTTTTGCACGATTGTAAGTGAATGTTTGTTCGGGTTTCAATTATGAGTTGAATCAGCTTGTTACAAGACTTTATTGTCATTTGTTCTTATCCTATACTCAATACATGATGTGTGCGGTTCGCATCTCGAAAGAAGAATCAATCGAAAACATTAATACATGTATTGTCAATATTTGTAAGCAGAACGTTCGGTTCTAATGTTTTGTATCCGCTCACCAATGTATTACTCTTCTAATTATAATTATAATATTAATGTCGATATTATCGACAATTAAATAATCGCACAAGCACAAGTAATTATCTGGTGCCACACGTGGGCACATCGTTTGTCGAGTGGAAAGCACCCGATTTTGGAAGGCACAAAGTCCTGACTGTCTGACTTAAAATGTGCTCTGCCTTATAGACCCAATCTAGCTCAATTGGCTTATCATTTGAGCTGTCTCACTTGTCAAACAACATTGGCCAATTGTGCTAACAGTGTTAACTTAACACTCGGCAACTAATTGTTGTGTTGATTTATGGAAGTTTTTACTTTACATTGTGATGACATATTGAATCGAATGGTTAGCCTCGCGAGGATCCGTTGGTATCGCTTACTACTAATACTATTACTAGTACTACTACTAATCGCTTCACCAGGTAATATTGAGTGCTGCTTGGCTGCTACTTTCTTGACCACCAACGATAGCGATTAGCGAACTTGGTCACAAATCGACAGCCATAAGAGCCAATGTTTGCGACATTGTTTTGTTGATAACTTGTGGAGGCCATCCATCGTAGAAGCCAATTGCTCCAATCAGTCACCTTGATAAAGGGTTTGCTGTGGCCGATCACTGTGGTTACTGGTCAATCAGGTAGAGGTAGAGGTTCTGCCTGTGTCGAACAACGATCCATCGAGCTAACAACACTCTTTTCGTGGCGACAGGCATCACCTGATCAGATGTGATCACGGCTGTGGCAGTCGTTCCATACCTTACCAGCCGTATAGTTAGCCAGTTGGACCTAATAGATCGCCAATGCAAATGAACCAATGGTCAGGGTCTATGCACTATTCCTGAATGAATGCCAATTGCTATTACATTAGTGCCTTCCATTGGACGCTGTTTGCGATAATGGCCGTGCACGGCCATGATCACATGACAGGCTCACTCCCATTCACTTTGTCTAATTGTGTTTCATTCAATTATAATTATCTACTGAATACAGTATACTGCCACAGCAGCGTTCACACCATCACCGAGGATGTGCCTTGTGGCCGAACAAATGACCAACTAATCGAGTGCTGGCCAGTCACAGTTCTGAACGATTCTTAATAAACCAATGCTGTTCGTTTTATTGCCACAATCAGATCCGCTCTAAATTGATAATTATCGCAGATAATTATCGCAGTCGCAGATATGAAAAATCTTGTCTAATTGGTGCGACTTATCTGACGAAAAATACGGTACGTCCCGTGCCAGTTGACTAAAATCTACCTGAATCTAGATATATAAAAAGCTTACGCCGAGGGTTATTCGCGATGATGTAGTTCCTGCGAGGCACAACTATGATTATCATCTACAAAGAATTGAAAAGTGTCAAATGTTTCTTTATCCTAAATCACTCGACTTGTTTCGGAGGATGCACCGTCACACAAGTTAAATTGTTGTTTATTTGTCTTAACATTTGTCTTGGTAGTAATTACTGGACAAGGGTGGTACCACAAACCAAAAGAGTACAGTTTGCTTCATCTAAATTTTGCTAATTTGTTGGCTCGCTAGTGAAATTTGTATTTGTATATAGAATGCCTGCAATTGATCAAGTGACGTTGAAAAATTGATTTTGTTCAACTAAATCTGCCAAAAAGTGTCGACGTCGGGAATGCTTGGCCAATAGCCTAGTACAATATGATGTGTACTTGCAAGCACTGAACGACATTCATTCAATTCAAGTTGACTTTACACTTGGGCCAATGTCGAATCGAGCAACTCGACAACATTCGGTTTGATGTCTTTTTAGCGCACATTGGATATATCAATTACAAATGCATGCTATGAATGAAGTCTAGATCAAAGCCAGGAGTAATACACCTTTAGACATATAATACAACTGATATGAAATGCAAGCGGTTCATTACAATTGGGTTCATATGACAGCACAGAGGCACAACAACTGCACACTTTGGCAAATTTAGAAGCGAAATATAATTGCGATAAGGAAATGTTGGGCTTATTAATTTGTCGGTGGCAGACTCGCAGGTAACACTTTGATGTCTCAACTCGATTCCGACATGCACATGAAGTGACACACGGACTGGCAACGGACCAATCGATTACATCCAAATTGATTCAATTGTTGACCTTTCGAGTGAAGCGTCAACTTAGTTTTGACTGATGATCGACTTGGCAGTGAATATTAGCCTCACTTATCTGTTTCTCTCCCGGTTGGCCAACTGCTTTGATCATTTCTACAAACAGACTTAGGCCGAAGTTTAGCTTCGATCGAGAAGCTTTCCAATGAATACAAAAGAAGGACATTTCTCATTGGACAAATAAATCAGCTCGACATTTACTGATTGCGAAATGATCTCAGTTCTGGACGAGACAAGCAAATTTGGTTTAAACCGCCAGTGAATGCAAATTTTGGCTTGATTTACTTTCAAATGCACTTGCATCGATCACATGGTTATTGATCAAGCTTTTAAATTGAATTGAATTTCTAAGGTGGAATGATCGGGACGAGCAACAGACAAATGGTGGTTGCGGGTGGCAATGTATCGGGCTGACATTGCTAGGGCGATAAGACTGCTCCGAGGCAATTTCTAGCAAGTGGAACTCGCCATTGAATCGATCGATCGCACCAATGTCAACATAGTGAAAGCAAAAAATTATTAATTGAAGTGATGCTAATTCAGAGTAACGGCAAATTAGACAAACAAACAAACGCAGACTTGGATAGCAATACAAATGGCCCCGACAAGATATGAGCTCGTATACGAGTACTGTGAGGTGTTTTGCAGTGCTTACTAAGTGCTTAGCACTGACAAGTGAGTGCTAGTCAACAAGTCTGCAGTCTTGCCCACGTCTGTCCGCACTGTGCGCACTTGCAGTTTTAAGCCTGCCTCGAGGGCGCACTTGTAAAATTAAAAACAAACAAACCGAAATGTGTTTTATTGTTGCACTTTCCATATTTTTGTATTTGCTTTGCTTCGAAAATGTCCCACAAAATTACCAGCGCCACCACCACGGCACCATCACACTCTACCGAGTCAATTCCCATACCGCTCCAGTACTCGAGTCAGACCCATGCAAGCCTTTCCCTATGCTCAACACTACCACAAACTGTACAGTTACATGTACGCTTTAGTTTCACTCGAATCAAGTGATCACTCGATCAGCATAATCTTCATCAAGTAAAAAAGTGGGCACTCGAATGTTTGAATTGAATCGTTTAATAATGAAGTTACCAACAAAAATTGTGGCCACTTATGGTTGCTTCAAAGAAGGCTTTCGGTCAACTACTCACTTCGGACTACAGCCGCCATCCGGAAATTGTGTTGAGCAAATGTGCGAATGTGCGTTCTCTGGCTGGATTAGTACAACCAAACGAAGATGAGCATGTATGCTTTTTGATCCTTTAATGCAGTGTTTGGCCGAATTTGGTCCATCTCTCCCAACCCATCCATCCTGGTGGAGTCCGCTTCAAAAAGTTTTACACACCCCTGCTGTAGAGAATATCTTTTGGTGTGATTCAGTCTCAGGTATGTTTAACAGTTTGGTGAAAGACTTCATATAGAAAAGCATTAATGAAAAGACTCAAAGCTACCAGAAATCCTGCATCTATCTATAGACGTAGAGGCAAAACTGCTTCGCCTCACCATGGTCCGCTGTGATTGTGGACACATTCAAGGTAGCCTGACATCTGACTTGTTGGCATATGAAAAGCACATTTGACAAGCACATCCTGCTATATTACAGTTATAGGTCACAAGTTTCTGTAGAACGTGGCCCGTAGGGCATTCATACTCAAAAATTAAATTGAACTCATAATATTAAATTAAATAGTTGGCCAACAGTGTGGCAGTTTGTACAATACGTATGGAGTTATGGTCGATATGGCCACACGTGTTGTTCGATATTTGATTCGTCTGTTGTTTGTTTAATATTTAGAATATCGATTCAGTGCCTCTCTTTGCCAATTGTCTATATAAAGTGTTTACATTTCCTCTATCAAGTGAGTTATTTTGTCAACCAAGTCCTTATCTTCCACCTGTGTTTCATTACAATGATGTGTCATTGGAGTGTCAAGATCAACTTGGGCCAAGTCTTTCTCCTATTGGCTGTACCACTGAGTCTCTTCTCTGGCGTTCTCACTGATGAGTTTGAATCTGTGCTTGAGCCTGCTGGTTCCAACACCAAGTCAAAACTGGGAGTCATCGTGCCAGCAGTGGTCAGTGTGGCCATACTGCTGCTCGCAATTCTTGCCGTGGTCTGCGAATTTGTGCTTTCGTTCTCCAAGAAAATCGATGTCGCGCCCGAAGAAAAGTTTCAGTTCGTCCTGTGCTCCGAAGATAACGTCAAATTCGAGTACGAAATAACCTTCCTAGTGGGCTGTGCAAGCAAGAACTTCTCCTTGAAGCGCAGTTATATCGACATCGAGATATTGGTGGACGAGGATGAGCAAATGCTTGGCACAACAACCCGATTCGAATGCTCCAAACTGTCCAACCCAGTTTGTGGTGAAATGTGCCTACTCTTGGGAACGCTGACTGAAGTCAAAATCAGTGCAATCCGTGCCAATCACAATCAAAACCATGGCATGATATTCTTGTACGAATACGTGCTCAAGGACATGAACGACAAAGTGATTGAGGTGTGTCAATTCAATCAGTACATCACCAACAAGCCAACCATCTACAGAGGCGATCGAATTAAGCACACAGAGGAGCACTCAGTTGGAATGTTCCCTCAAGTGCCCATCACCTGGTCTTATTACGAACTGGCAATCCTTTCCTCGTTCGGCACGATGCTCAACGCCTTGTTTATAATGTTGCTCGAATATTTCGATCTGTACGGCTTCAACAAAGTACAAGACGGATCGATGTTAAGGTCGCTAGAAGATGTGGCAGTGAGCACTGTGCTCAGTACAATTCTAATGGCTTTTGTGTGCATAAGCTATAAGTACTTTCTGAAGAGGTATGTCTTTAGTACTTTAGGTGAATAAGAGGACAATGCATTGACCGATTTGTTTCCCTAGGAAAGCATGCCAAGTAGGTTATTCGGTGCGTGATGATGATGGTCCACGATGGAGATTGTTTTCCAAAGTTTTTCTCGGCATCTGCGTCATTCTCACTGTGATCATGGCCGTGGCAGTTGTTATGCTTGGACTCGAGATCTCTTTAGTCAAGTCGTTGTACTGGTCAGCCGGCTTACTGATCGCCACGGTGTGCATGTTGGGCATCTGGTCGGTGGCCAGCCAATCACAATGGTTTAAGCAACTGTTCTATCGTCCAGTGATTCGGGATGATATGATCAAGGCATCCAACATTGGCAGCAGCAACAAACATGCATCATCTAAAGGCGGATGCAACAGCAGTGCCAACAATGTCCGAACCACATATTTCGATGCTCACAAATCAAAGACAAACCAGGACAACAAAGGTGGTCAGATAACGAACCGAGTGGTTGGACCCAAGTTGGTCAACCCAAATCAGGTTTCCGGTGGTAAAATAAAAAAGAAACAACACCCCAGTAGCCATAGCCCAATAGCGAAAGGTAAGTTTATACCTATTGAATATGTTATGAAATGCTAACTAATGTCTACATTCACTTTGCAGTACAGTCACGACCCAAAAACAAAGCACCAAAGGGCACTGCCACTGGCCGTCGTTCTTCAGCGAAGATCCGAAGCTTGAAAAAAGTCAATACCAAACAAACTTTGAATTAGTTTGTTTTGCATCAGAACAATTAATTAAAATTGTTTTCCGAAGCCTTGTTTGTTTGCATTTCACTAATTTTGGTTATGCTTTCAGTAGCTGGCACTCAGTGCACAATGCAAGTGACATACCACATATGGCTTGGTGCAAATATTTACAAATGTTTGATCGGCAAAGTGTCAGTTGATGGCCGAATAAGCAGTGTCACTTTTGTAATGACAAACGACCAATGGAGATAATGGTCTCCTTGTGTTCAATGCTCATAAGTTTCACATGTCAAGCGCGCAGTCATGGCGGAAAATTCAATCATCACTTGCAAGTACATGTATACCTGCTATTACTGGTATTACTGGTATTACTGCTTAAATGCAATGTTTTACTCGTAGAAAGTGACATTCTGAATGGGACATTATTTTGCATATTTAAGTTGTGCACAAGCAGAGAAAGCTCACTGACGCACACAAATATAGAATCGATTTTAATGTTACAACATTGTGCGTGTATGTGTGTTGTTGTCATTGCTTATAACCAGAACACTTGCTCACTTTGCTAGCTTTACTTGTGCCATGTCCACTATTCTTCCTCAAGTTTGATATGGTTGACTGTTTGGATGCTTTGGCTCTTTTGGAATGAGCACTTTTGGCTTTGGACTTCTTTTTGAGATTTTGCAACTTGAGCTTGCTGGCTGAGGTGGAACTGCCATGCTTGGAAGATCGCATCGCCAATGAGTCTTTAGCTGACAGACCTTTGGCAGACGATTGACCATTAGTTGATGAGCCTTTCCTGGTGGCAAGAGTAGAGTGCAATTTCTTTGGTGCCATCGTGGTGTCGGCCTGCGAGACCTTTCCGCTCTTGAGACTTGGCAGTGCGGGTGCGTTGTCCAACGATGCGGGCAAAAAGTCATTGGCCTTTGGTTTCTTTGACGATCTGGTGTAATGTCCTTTCTTGTACTTTGATTTCCCTTTACTTTGGTTGACGTTCCGGGTGGGTGTCCTTTTGGTGTCATTCTTACGACTTTCTTGGCCGTTTGACAAATCGTCTTTATTATTAGCTTCGTCCTTTGAACAACAAAATAGGCAATACAAAAAGGCCGCAACTACGAGGAGCACTACAAGGACGACTGCTACGATACTTGAGATTACTCTGAAATCAATCGATCCTTAAAGAGAAAAATTGGTTCATCTGCCAAAATGTAAACGCATTGACATACCTTCGGTGCTCTCGAAAGTAACATTGTCGACCACTGGAAAGTCAGAGTTGTCAGAATTTTGAGGAAACGTGGTTACTAGTGCAATGAGAGAGGTGCAAACTACCAAAAAGACGGCGCATTTGCATTGGCAAGTCATTGCTTGATGGACTTGCTCTGGTGTCTTCACTCTGAGATAAAGGCTTTAAATGATTTGCTATCGAATCAAGTGAGCCCTATTACATTGATCGACTCAATCGAAACTAGTTCTAACAAGCGTACATGGCACTACTAATGTTTCGAATATAAATTACAACCGAAAATGGAGACTTAATTGCGAAGGCCACTAGCAGACTTATGTCATTTGTTTTCTGTTCTTGAATCAGCATTGGCATTGTTCAACCATGCCCACTAAGAAAGGGAAAGAAACGTGCACTGAACAGCAATCGACACTGTTGAATTCTTTTTAGTAAACACGTTTATTGTTCAATATGTAACATTATATGTTGCCGTGTAGTTTGCTTTTGCCCTTTCCAAGTCAAAAGTCTCTAGCTAGCCTAGGCCACATAACCAGAATGGAGTTGCACCACTGATACTGACCAGTGTGCTCAATTCGACTAAATTGTTATTAACACTTGTGCCGATCATGTTTGGCTTCAGTATACCAATGGCCATTGCCAATAAAGCATATTTGTTATATCAATGTTAAATATAAATGAGTTTGTTCCTGTGTCATTCGAGACGGTGCTTCTTTAACTTTCGCTCACATATGTCATGTGTGAACATTTATGAATGTTTGTTTTCATGTTTGGTACCACTTTTAGATTGCTCGTCCATGTCCAATGTTAGAATCAATTCCATCCACTCGGCCAAAGAAGGAACTGTTTGTCGATTTGGCAGTACCATTTGGTAGAGTCCACTTTAGTTTTTAGTCGAAATGTTGGTCACTGGTTGTTCAACATTAGACTTGTCCGTAATTGTCTGTGCTGTAGAATATTTGTCGATTCGGCGCGCAGTGTCCACCACAAGCAACCATAAATGTGTCGACTCGCCAAAAGTGGACAACCGAAAAGAAGTACTCGGTGGCACTCTCACAGACAGTTTATCACTTCCTACCGGCAAACGGTCTTTACTGTCCGGGCGGTAATCGATTCGTGTCAGACAGACTGCAGCACTATGATCGACACTTTGCTCAGAACAAGAGTGCAATAATCGATGCCGCTTCATGATCGGTCTATTTAGTCAGTAGTACAGTGACTCAGTGCACATTTTTGCACTCTTTTTCAAGATCTGACCACCAGCGCCACTGTCTGCTGTACTTTTTTTGTGTTCTCATATTCTCGCAATAACTCAATTTGTCAATTTGTAGCACACTTGCCCCTCAAGCACCGCCAACTAATTAACGGTCATTTTCATGTTCATTCGGACAGTTCGAACTGTGTCCCAATCGGTATTAGTAGACTGTCACTGCTCGTTTTGGCAATGAAGTGCCAATTGTAGTGATGTTATTTTCACAGTTGAACTTGTTTCTATACAAAACTCGATTTACATTTATGTGCCATTACATGACAGTACTATAGTGAACATTACTCGATTCGATTCGATCGACCAGTGAGAGCAATACAAAAGCTTTAGTCTCATTTACGTGATTTGTCTATTTGTGTGAGTCTCTGCATATATTATCTCTCGCCAATGGTGCAAGTCAAGATCAAAAAGCCACACGCGGTGCTGTTCGATATGTGCGGCACAGCATCCCGTGAGTCGTTTGTGGAGAAGTTACTGTTGCCCTACTTCAAGGTGGCCATCAAGGCGTACTTCGACAACAACTGGGACACGCAACAGTGCAAAGACGATGTGCGAATATTGCAGGCGGCTTCGAATGCTCAAGATGGTGCACCTAAAATCGATCTGAATGCAGCGAAGCCAATACAAATCAAGTCACTTCAAAAGTACGTCTTCTGGGCCTTGGAGAGTGGAGCCAATCAAACCCGAGCCTTTGCACTGTTCCGTTTCCACGTCTGGTTCGATGGCTATGACCGAGGCAAGTTGGTCACTCCTGTGTATTCAGATGTGGCCGTGACCATGCAACGTTGGCGCTGTGACCTCAACGTCAAACTTCACGTGCTCAGCAATGGATGGTCGGAGGCTACCAAGAAGTTCATGTCCAAGACTAGTCACGGTGATCTGAATATGATGATTGAGAGTCACCATGATACCACCATGGGCGAACTCACCGAACCAGGCACCTACAAGAAAGTGATCGAAGCCATCGGAGAGGCGGCCACAGATGTTATCGTTCTCACCAAAAGTCCTGAACAGGGGAAAGCGGCCCGCGATGCTGGACTTAATGTCATTCTGGTGCTCACTCACCGACAGTCGGTCGACCAGGCACTGTCCCTGTGCAAAGACATTCCCATTGCACGAACTTTCACTGAAATTGAATTAATCTAGCACATTTGACTGTATGACTAGCTAGTCGGTTCATGTTTGTTGCTTTGCAAGAAAGTGTAATGCTCAAATTAAATTGATTAAACTAAATATTTCAGTTATTGGTGTTTGTGGCAAATGAAACGGAGGCAGCAATTGATGATTGTGCTCATATAGCAAGCGCATCATTGTGGAAACAGCAATGAAATAACAAAGTGACTCCAAAAAGAAGGCATCATTCAGTAGTTTCATATTTAATAAAATAAACGAGCACATCACAGCTCAGTGGTATTCGGATTGCCTGAGTTTGTGCTTCTGTTTGTGTTCCTCCATGAACAGATCGGAACGCGAATGTGCAGCCTCGTAATAGCTTTGAGCCCATGCATGAAAGATGACCTTGTCGAGAGAGTAACGCTTGGCGGCATCGGGTTCGAGCATGCCTTGCACCAATTCAGTCATTGCTTGGCTTGGCTTCTCCTTGCCATTGTCCGGCCACTGCCACTTGCCAACACTTGCCAACAATTGCGAATTCTGGCTACTGCTACTGCTGCTGCTGCTCTCGCTTGAGAATGGATTTGCCAGTGTGAAGATTTCGTAGAGTGAGATGCCCAGGGCATAGACATCGACCAGGTACGGATTGTATGGCTGTTCAGCTCTCAATTCGGGCGCCATGTAGTCAGGAGTGCCAAAGTATTCTTCGCTCAGCACCACTTGCTTGTTCTTATCTTGCTCTACAATCGTGCTGAGGCCAAAGTCGGACACCTTGAGCACGAAATCGCCACTAATGGAACGTTCGTTCTTGACCAGCAAAACATTGTTTGGCTTTATGTCACGGTGGGCAATGCTGAGACTGTGCATGTGATGTATGCCACAGAGTATTTGGCCAAAATACTTCTTGCACAGCAGCTCATCGGGAAGGCCATTCTTCTTGAGATGCTTGAACAGATTTCCACCATCGGCCAACTCCATGAATATATAGATTTGGTATTTCTTGGGGTCGTGCACGATGAAATAGCACTCGACCTTGATCACGTACGGATGGCAGACTTCCTCGAGTATGAGCAACTCGTTTCGTGTGTCCTCCATTGCGGAGTCGTCCATGGTTGGACCCAAATCCATCCACTTGCAGGCCACCTTAATGTGCTTGCGATTGTCCTTGACTATGTAGACAGTGCCAAAGCCGCCCCTGTCCAACTCTTTCTCGATCGAGTAACCAAAGCCTGCCACCACGTCATCTTTAGATTTAAAATGACCATGAGGCACTTTGAAGGAACGAATTACTTCACGCGAGTTCAGGGGGATAACTTCTTCAAACTTTGAGCTCGAAGTTGTGGTCTTTGATTTCGAGTGATATCTCGACTGAGTGAGAGTCGACTTGTGAGTGGTCTTTGACTTTGACGATCCACTTTGCTCTAGAGTGTTCACTTTCTTCGACGGTCCCTTTGAGGCACTAGTAGGCTTGTTAGCTTTTGCATTACTTGAACCGGATGTCTTGGTCTGAGACTTTGAGTGAGACTTGGAATGACTATGCGGGCGAGACTTGTGATTGGTCTTTGACTTTGTTCCACATTGCGGTAGAGTGATCACTCCTTTCGAAGGTTCCTTTGAAGCACTAGTAGGCTTGCCAGCTTTTGAACCACTTGAACCGGAAGTCTTGGTTTGAGACTTTGAGTGAGACTTGGAATGACTTTGAGGGCGAGACTTGTGATTGGTCTTTGACTTCGTTCCACATTGAGGTAGAGTTTTTCCGCGGTCAGAGGACTTGGTTCGAGACTTTGACTTTGACTTATTTGATGCAGGTGAACCCATGGCCAAAGAGAAGACAAAAGTAGAACAACAACTTGTCCCATGGACATGCGGTGTCTTTATATAGACAAATGAAACGCGACATTCGACGTTTCACAAAGAAACGTTCGAACACACACGTCACAATACTCGAATTGTCTCTTATTGACTCATCACTTAAAGGTTCCAATGACATGTTCCTATTTGTGTGCGTTGTTATTTTCATGTTCCTGTGGTGCAGCCGTTGGCGGCCGCTCCACTAAATTCGATGGATGATGTCACGAGCGAACACCGAACAGTGACCAGCAATCGAGATTTGCCATTCTCGAACATATCTACTATCAAATTGCTAAATCACAAATTCTATTGAACGATCAACTCGAATGTCATTGTTGTAGAATTTGAATTAAACACTACCATTGAGTGCCTCACTTTACCAAATGTATTTCAATTTCACTGAAACAAATGGCAAATAGCCCGACAAATTGTTCGATTGACTAGATGACTAAAAGCGAATTGAAAGCGTCTAGCTCAAAGCATTAATCGAATCAATCAGTCAATTTCAACCGAGTGCACAGTCAGTTATAATGTCTTATAAGACAAACATTTGCGACTTATAATTTTAATCCAAGATCTTTCATTTCCTCCTCCTGCATCACTGTATCAGTGGAGAATTCTGAAATATCTGTCACAATCGCTTCTGCTTCCTAGCCTGTAAGCAGCAATCCAGTTTATAATGCTTCGCTAGCATAATCTCTGTTTCATCGATAAATAAAACAGATATTTAGTATAAGTTCAAGTATTTCCCAAATTTGGATGGTTCGAATTGTTTTTCTTCTGAAACTCAAACTTAATTTCGAATTCTAGTTTTTGTTTAACTTACTATATGAGCAGTTGTACTCAACGATATGTTTCGACTTGTGGTTTTTATTTATTACTTTTGTGACTCCAGATCTCGAAAATGTTCTCAGTCAGCAAGCACTCGAAAGTCTATCTCGCCTTCCTGGTGATAGTCGCCTGCTTTTTGGTTGGTCAAGTCTCGATGGACAGCAACTCGACTTCTGCTCCTGACAGCCACGACAACGACATCTGTAAAGCAATGGCTGGCAATGGTGGCGCAAACAAGAAGATCTTGTGTGTTGGCCAGATCACCAAGAATCGCTTGTTGGTGGTCTCCAGAGATTACTACGTCTATGTACTGCCAATTGAGGTAAGTGATCACTTCTCTAGTTCCTAGTCCATAATCACTCTTTTCCCTAGTCCCTGGACGATTCGCTTGGCAAGCTGTACATCAACGGATCGAAGCCCGAACCGCTGAAGGAGCTATGGCCCAATTTGGCAAAGCACGAACGCTTTGAAATAGTGTCTCGAGACGTATTCAACGCCTTCACCTGGGTCAGTCCTAAAAGTGAGAACTATTTCCTCATGACTCTGCTTGAGCGAACCCACCATGATGATCCAAACGGCCTTGACTACGACATCGACAATGGAGCGGTGGTCATAGGCTATCGAGTGATGGGAAGTTTGAACGAATTCGAGATGATTGGCTCGTACATGAGCATCTTCTACTATGCAATCATCAAAGAGGACAAGCAACTGAAGATGACCACCGTGCTGAAGGATGACTGGTGCAAGAATGAGCTCGATTGCAACATGACCGTACAGACTAACGCGTGGAAGTTCGTGTGCCCTGTTGGCGATGCACAAATAACAATCGGCGATAAGGCATGTTCAGATCCGGTGGAATGGCCAATGCTCACTGGGGCCATCATCAAAGACAAGTTCTACTTGTTTGGCGACAGCTATGTGATCATCTTTCCCGAGGAGGCCTTCAAGAAGCAAAATGTGCCGGTGGAGATGAAAAAACAGGATTATAGTAGTTTTATCCAGTGCGATGGCACCATCAATGTCAAATTTGACCCAGTTCTTACTAGAGGTATACTAGAGGGGCATTCTATTGCAAACCTATTCATTTTTTATTTACCCAAAACAGCTGCACCCGTCAAATGGGGATTGATAGCAGCCATCATACTCATCGTTGTGCTGCTTCTCCTGTGTTGCTTGCTCTGTCTGCTGCGACAAGCCTTTTCTGGCAAGAAAAATAAAAAGAACTCTAAGACCTCTCACCACTCTCGGTCTACTTCTCGGGCCGGCTCAAAGGGCAAGGCCTCACACTTGCCACGAAGCACACGATCCAAGGGACTGGTCAGTGGGGGCAGGCTATCGCGTGGTGGAAGTTCAAAGGGCAAAATGTCCGTCAGGAATGGCGGCCCGACTAGTGGCAAGACGACTCGTGACACCAAGATTAGCCAGCGCATGAACAATCGCTCTTGCACCACTCATGCCACCAATCGGTCGGGCATGAAGCCACAAAGCATGAAGCAACGAAGCATGAAGCAAAGTCGTGCATCCGCACATGCCACCGATCGTTCCAGACTTAAGCAGCACTAACTCTCTGCTTTGTTTTTATTATTAAAATTTATTTGTTAAATTATCTCTGAAATTGTTTCATAACTGTTACTTTGGACATTATCAGTAGAAGAAAATAGAACGTGTTAAAATGTAACTCGTTTAATTTGCAGAACGGAGAGCCGTGAGAAGTCTTGTACGAAGGTAAAGATAATGAAGGCAGTGTCGAAATGTTCATTCTATAATGGTTGTCTAGTCAAAACGTTTCTTTAAATAAAGATCAAGTAACCACTAGACAAGACTAAGTTTGTCGCATTGCAACATTTGCATAGATTGAACAAAGCACACTTTGATTGAACTAATCTAACATGTGAACAGTAACATTACGGAAGAGCAAACAAATTGATTCTACTTGCAAAATAGTCAACGAAGGCAGAACGAGCCGAGCATATTCGGAAAAATACATTTTATTAAATATATCAGATTAGATAGATAGAACACTTTTATATCTAGTTGCCAGAGTGTTCATGGCTCTAGTTCATCATCATCTTCTTCTTCATCCTCGCTCTCATCATCCCAGCGCCTCTGTTCCGGTTCATACTGTGGAGTCAATTCGAGTCTGTTCCAAAACGGATCATAAGGCGCTGAAGTGGTCTTGAGCTCGTAGTCCAACTCAACGCAGCACCATAATAGCTGAAGCCATTGCCATACAACAGCACAGAGAACCACAATGCCGAATAGATAGAATGCCCAACGAGCCATGGTCCATACAAAGATCGCAGTGTTCCACATTTGTTCGATTATCCAGGCAAATGCGGATGGAAGGTCAGGGGAGTGGAGCTTGAGTGGATGCGGCAAGATTGAGGAATTATGGCAGTTCAGTAGAGAGGAGATTGAAACCTGAGAGATAAACAAGTGGATTAGATTTATGGATTGTTACTAAATGGTCACCTAAACAAGGTTCAAGTGTGAATACTACCTGAGTATGCTGACGGTCAAGTTGCACTACTCCAGGCTTGGTTTGCCACACCAGACAATTCATAATCGAGAAAGCACTCAAATACGGGACCACGGTGCCATTTGTAGCCACTCTGGGACATGCAAGATCGGCTCGAGCCCTTTTGGTTTCATTAAAATTGGTCTGAATCATGCCACGATAGCGCAACCATTCAATGTCCACTGTAATGTGCTTGAATTGTGGCAGCAATTGCGATTTGCTTGACTGTTCCATTTGGAACATTCTAGTAGTGAGAAAGCAATATTCTGAGTTGCAAGCGTTGTCCTCACAGACTTTGCTCTCCATTGACTGTGTATTCGTTCGGAATGTGGCCATAATGAGAGTCGATGCATTGAGAGTGGTGCAATCGGACCTGGCTTCCAGGTGACAGACAGTAAAGGTACTCACAAACATTAGTGGTCCAAGCATCTTCTGATCGAGAATTTCTGGTTGGTATAATATAAGAAAGCAAAATTGTATGCCGCATTACATAAGCATATACAGCTTACCGAAAATGTCCTCTAGCGGTATCGATTTGTTTCGGTACAATTCGCCACTTTTCCAGTTGTACACAACGAAACGCTGCTTGGGGCAACATTTTTTGTTATCATCTTGGCCACTGTTGTCATCGAGAGACATTAAGAGATAATCGTCCACCTTGAATACCGCTTCGACTTGGTTGAGTACTTTGGCGCAAAAGTGGTCAAGAATAGCGAGATCCTCTATTTTATCTGATGAAGTTGATAAATTCAAACGAGGGCGATCACTTGAATAATCTTGAAATTGCGATGACGATGACGACAACAGATCATCAGTGTTGTTATGATCGCTCTTGATGAGGATGGCGGTGGCGACGGTGCTCAAAACAAATAGAACCACAAAAAAAGCTTCCTGCTTCCATGACATCTTGCAAACCAGTGTTACTCAAATAGCAAATAGAAGAAAAGTGCTTTCGTATATTGCATAAGTAAAACTAGATTTTTCGAAAAAAGAACTATTCGACTTACATTTCCAAGTCTTTGAAAATATAGTGTGATATCAAGCTATTTATCAACTCATTTTGTTGGGCCCAGGTGCATAGTTGGCCTATTTGTTTGTTGATTTATTACTGAACAACAGTCACGTTGTACTAGTTACAGCATCAATCGAATAACCGCGTCTTCAGAATGGCATATTCGGCAATGTGCCCTAAACAGACAGTTCATTCATTTATTTCCAAAAAACGATATCGTGATGGTCAACCAACAAGTTTCGTCCATATGAACAACGGCACAGGACAGGCAGTATGGTTATTTCTGAATAAAATAAGTTCGATCGTTTCTAAACTTCTCGAGTTTAATTGGCTGGTTCCTAAATCTCAAATGCAAATCAGCCATCTAAGTGCACTGGCATGGCATCACTTTGACAGACAACCCAAATCATATCGTAAACATAGAAATGAGTGCCATTTGTGCTTGTCAGAAAATGTTTAACAGACCAATTGGCAATTGCAGCCACGCCGACAATGATGAACTTTGTATCGGTCTGTGCCATAGGCTAGCGCTGGTTTTCTCCACTTGACCTGAGACCAACACTTTATTGAACAGCAACAAGCACTGTTTTTGAGTGCAAATTTAAATTTCTTCACTTCGCTCAGAAAAGTCTCGTCTTGTGGTATTTAATAATAATGCCAGGTATTAGTTTCGTTATCGAGCAATCAACTCCTCTTCTGACTGGAATCCACTGGAAGTCACTGGATTAGTGTAGTGCTCGTTGTCGATTCAAATATAGAGTTGCATGCAGGTCCGAATTAGAGACATAGCAATGAGGCCAGTTATATTCAAAAATGTAAACTTGAGTGATTGAAATGCCTTCCATGGTGAAGTGGCGCAATCGAAAACTACAAACATGCTCTGTGGAATTAAAATCGATAGTCGATGATTTTATGATTACATGGTTCGAATAAGTTTACCTGTTTGGTTGACCACATCTCGCAAAGCATTATACCTCTGCTAAACTTCAATTCCAACAATTCAGCCTTTCGTTAACGATCAATTGATTATTGATATTGATACATAAATACCAGTGTGTCGTCACGGTCATTGCATGACATATGTCCCAACAAATGGATTTGTCACGGCGCGGGAGTTGCATTTGCAAATATTTGAGCTTGCATGCAAATACAGAAACTGCAATGCATTCCTAATCAGTGATAACGATCAGTTATAACGAAAACGCACACAATAAAGTAATTACTTACAAACAAAGATTTCAGTTCATTATGACATGTATTAATACCATATACTAATATTGTCACCATTTGTTGGGCAAACTTGTTTATATTGTTTTGAAGGATAACTTTGAGCTGAACTGTTAATAAAATGTTTTCTTGGTAATTCATAACCATAACTATTTAAGTCATTATCAAAAGTTGCTAATCAGTAAACAATGTTTAGTAACAGTTTACAAAACATATTGTACACATGTGTGACACATGTGCAATCATTGTGCATACCTTATTTATGAATGACACAATGTCATAGGTAAATAGAAAAAGATTTGTTTGTTTTTGTTTTGCTCGCTTTGGCTCGATCTCTGATCAGATGTCACATTTATCGCTTCTTGGTTAATGTGATTTATGTTGATGTGTATATTTTTACTACCTTTCCTCAAAATGGCTCCCATACGCCCCCGTACCAAACAAAGCTCATCTTCAAGTCAAACTTCAGAACGCAAGAAAGAGCCAGCTATCAATAAAACTGTTCCTATCCCAGTGACAGGCAATCAAGCGCGTTCTGAATTAATGAAAATCAAAGAGGAATTTTTGGATGATGTTTTAGAAACTCCACTTGTCTTTTGGGATTACACTCCATATGACACTGAATCGTTGCCTGACTGTGACGTACAAGCTTCCGATTTCATTCTGGATCAACCTGACCAAAAGGCGTTTGAGAAAAGTGTCGATTTAGATGAAAACACTGACAAAACTGACTGTGGGCAAAATGAAATTTCTCTTGAGGAATTGAACGAAGAGCATTCTTGTGTGAAAAAATTGGATAATTTATCTGTGAATGGACAATCGAACAATTCAGATGAGAATTTGACTTTACAGGAGGGATCTTCTGAAGAACCTGATCAAATTGAGAAAATTGAGAAATGTGTGCACAAGCGAAAACATTCACAATCTTTTGCTAAAGGTGGCTCAGTGAAGAAAAGCAAACAAATACGAAACAAAAGAATTTGTCTCACTAAGAATGGCAGCAAATCAATTTCAGAAAATTTTATCTACTTCAAACCAATCGCCGAATGGAAAGGTGTGAGCACTTTCCCAAATGCTCAAATGCTTTTCAATTTGTTTGGTTTGAACATTTTGAATCATCAACTATCAAAATGTATGTGGCGATGAACACCAGCTGGTGTGTTGAATTGATTCTACTTTGGTCTATCTCAATTTGCAGCTCTTTATGTTGTAATAATTCATTTATAATGCCATTATAATTTATATTTCCATATTTATGTATCATTTCCTAATAAAAATATGTTATTTGAGTCAAATTACATTTTATTAGCGTGTATGAATTCAACAAATAATATTACTAAACTTATAAAGAAACTAAATACAAATACAATAACAGTGACCTCGAATAATACGTAAGTGGTATATACCAAACGACTAAGTATCAATCATATAATCACTAATTCTTCATAGCAAACATGTCAAACAGTAACCAGTGCAAACAAATCGGTACGAAAGCTAACAATCTGGGCCCATCCATCTATTTCTTTAATCACTTTTGCAGTGTCGATTAAATTGAACGCATTTGGCCTTTAATTCGGTGGCATGATTCGTGCCCGCTGGCATTAAAGTACTGGCAGCTATCTGAGCGGCGAGAACAATAAAAAAATAAAAAAAGGACGTCCGAATAAATGTAACGTTCGCACTACAAACTTCGCTAAGAGATTTGAGATGATCCAACTGGTACTATACTTTAAACAGAATTATTGTTAAACACTCCTTTACGAATTCGAAGCAACATACCTTATCAGTCACCTTCAATAGTTCCTGAACGTAATGAGGAAAAGAATCCACCTAATCAGGGTAGAGATATTCAAATAATGCCTTGCACAAATAAAAGTTGATGTCGACAATCTCAATTTGATTGGTCTGCGATTCATTAGTGTAGGAGTGATCAAACATTGAACCAAATGCTGGAGATCGTGCAAGGATGGCTTTGTGCACTCTAAATATATGTCCGCAAACAAGCAGAACAGCATCGTTACCATTATGTAAAAGTGTTTTGAAATGATCATTGGCATCATAAAAGGATTCAGTTCAGTTATGTTGATTGTCACAGATTGTCGGTAACTTCGAGTAATAAAAATTTCATCTATTCAAGCAAAAGATTAATATTTTGCATCGTCCACAACTAAACTACTTCACATGTGTACCTTGAGAAGTGCCACCAAGAAGTGTATTCAACTCTATTTTCTAATAAAATATTGAGGGCTTAGAAGTGATCATGATCATTGATAAAATCTTCCCGAAATATGCCCAATTCAGCCAGTCATTCAGTTGCATATCTGTGGCCAACTGTTTCAAACAGTCTGTTTGTCCATCTAAAAATAATAATCATTATAAACGCAGTTATAAAATGGAATCAAGTAAATACCAATAGAACGATACTTTTGGCATTCACAATAGATATTCGATAGGAAATGGCATGTGGAGCCAGAAGCTTGTTCACTAAATGGCCTAAATGAATTTTAGTAAAAGAATACTATTTCGAAACTGTTTCGGAAACAAATAAAGTTCAGATCCCTGGCCTAGCCGTAGTTATTGGGTTTGGCTGCCAGCCATCTAGGGGAGGTATTTTCATCGATTACAGCCTTCATAATGCAGTTCGCCAAGTTATGGTTTTGGTTTGCAACTGTTTCGTAGGATTCTTCGTTCCTCGTCACAAATTGATATTTTCCATTCGGTAGTTTCTTATATGTCCTGCAAGACGTTATGGCCAATCTAGGGTTCACTTACTAATGGTTCGATCATCGATGCAGGCGTTAGCGCCTTCTACCGATGAAGACACTTCCATAGCGAGGTTGGCTAATGGCCAAATAAAAATCGTCACATTCGACCATTTCCTGGACTGTCGCGCTGGGCTTAATTTCGGTTCGATCCTTTCATGATCAGTGCTTTACGATGCAGTTTGCCGTACTTTCCTTCGTAGTCTACAAATATGTTTTTAGTATGCTTTAATAAAGCCTTTATTTATTTGGTTTATAGGTACGGTATGCAGGTACGGCACATGCAGTTTGCCTTCAATCCTCGTCGAGTTGTACAGGTCGGTAATTGCCATTGAATCGATTGGGAGAAAGTCCGCATTTGAGGAAAAGAAGGCAATTGCCATTATCAATAATGGTCTTCGCGTACACGTTTGCACAATATAGCTTGATATTTCACAGAGTTAAAAAGAAGTTGATGTCTCTGTCATGGCGATATCATTAGAGATTGCTTAGATCAATGTTGCAACAGAAAATCAAATCAAAGTTGAGAGTACGAAGAACGATAAATCAAAAACGATAAAAAAAATTGCCACAAAGTTTTCCTTAAAAAAATATATAAACACAATTAATAACAATAATTAGAAATATAGCAAATATTACCAAAATCGAAAAAGCAAGCAAACAAAAAAAAATCCGGCAAACTAGTGTAAATCATTGAAAGGTATGAAAATTGTTTTACACTTGATTTGACAAGAGAAAAGAGCTTCTGCAGAAAAGACAGCCTCTAGCTAGGTGCTATTTATGAGTGGAGCCACTTTCGCCGTGTCAATGGCTCAATGACATTCAATGCAGATGAGAACAAACAAACAATAACAAACATCAGCTGATGCTCTATTCAAATGGCTCATTCTATCAATATCAAGTTGACATCTTTTCATTTAATATAGTCTAACTTACACTGTAGGTTACAATCTAAATCACTCGAGTCTACCAACTATTTGGGAATAATCGGAAATGGCATGTTAATTATAATTGCGATTGTCTCCGTTCTTAATTATATATATTTTTCCAGGAATCGTCAAATTATCCATTTACATTGTTATTTGTGACATCAATGCAATGTGGCAGTGTGACTTTGCACAAACATGCCAAAATAATTTTCAATTTGGTTTGCCTTACAAAACACGGTGGCTTATTTCTTCATCGTACAAAAAGGTGAGCTTTGATTGCCATTTGGTTTGCCATTGTTATAATTACTATTATTATCTTACATGAATGGTTAACCGCCATGTCATCCCTTATTTATGATTTATGCACTCTTCAAATGGCTCTATTGTGCAAGATCATAATTGCATCCTTAGAAGATCTTCTCGTGCATTGAAGCAATATCAAGATGAACACTTTCTCATTTATGGGATATTCTAACTTGCAGTCAAAATCATCTACCAACAACAAGTCCCATGCAGAACAGAATGCACCATTTCAGTGCCAACTGTTTGTAGGTAGTGGTAAATAGCATGTAAATTATAATAACGATTGTCCCCGTTCTTAATTAGCTGTTTTTCTTCAATCTCCAGGGATTATCTAAATGTCTTCATTGACATTGTTATTTGTGTTACGCGAACAGGTCAAAAGAATTTGCCTGTTTTGTGATTTGGTTTGCCTAACGAAACACTGCGGCTTCGTTCTATAGTGTTCTTCATGCACAAAAGGTGAGTACTGATTGGCAATTCAGTGATTGCTAATTCTGTTATTGCTCTATTATTATTTTTGCACCATTCGTGAATTGCCAATGCAATCTGAGATGGCCCATCTCACAATAAACTTGGACTTCTAGTACATTAGGAGAAAAAAACTTACTATAAATCTCAGCCGTTATAACACACATTCGACGAGTACATTTTCAATTGCTTAAAACGCTGAAAGAGCAACGAGAGTTGAATATTATCGATGATTAAGATCACAATTTAATAATACGATTATGGTAGATGTTTTAAGTAAATGTCAACGATTAGCTATATTTAAGCTCACTCTTTAAACTTTCGAAAACAAACTTTACCCTCCCCCGTAGGCCAAGCGCTCTCGGGGTTTTTTAAACTCTATTATCATAATAAATAATATTGAGATCTAACAAACTATCATAATGACAACAAACTTTGATAATGATTTTATTTTTATGTCACCAGAACCAAGTCAGCAATATCAACTTGCGGCAATTTTGGCACAAAGCAGCAACTATTTCATTTCTCAACTGAACTAAAAAAGAACTCAATGTACGGAACCTTGGCCCCATTTCAGTGAACTAAACACAAAGTTGTGATTTATTTATTCACATTTGGCAAGTGGCCCCTCTCTTCTGGTCTCATTTTCACTCGTTATGTGGTGGTTCCGGTTGTGTGGTCTTTTTTTCTACCTGCATCTTCAAGATGATCACCATGGACAGTGTGGCCATTTGGTTTGTTTACTTCACTCGGCCTTTTGGTTGTTGAAATCGCATATATTTTTCTTTTCTTCTTTCATGTGCTTCATTTTTACATCATTTGCATTTACTCAAGGTTGGTTTTACAATAATTCTAATAAACAATTCTTTAAAATAAAACTGTATTTTTATACATTAAAAATGAACACTATCCTATTGGCCATTAAAAAGTTGATTCGAAACAGTCGAGCGAATACTGCCGAAACAAACAATGTCAAAGTGATGCACTCAAAAGAATATCCATTGAGATGTGCCAATTCAAGTCGTCCTTCTGGTGTCAATTTATTATTTATGTGTTTATAGTTCGTACTCAATCAACATTTTAATGTTTCTTTACTCGACACTTTTTGCAAAGTTGATCTACTAATTAAAGGTATCATTTGGTTTTAGTCTTCAATCGATTTATTGAACAAACAACAAACAGAGAGTTGAATACAACTGCCCTCAGGCAGCTTGAACAGAATCCTCCGAGTGGAAAACAATCTAATCGATCCACACTGGCACTATGCGAACACCTTTGCAGTGATGCCAGTCGAACGTGAACGGATGGAGACACTTCGGACAAAGAGTTAATACCAAGGTACAAGGCACCAGTGCCGACCGAGAGGAATCTCCTAAATTGTATTCTATTTAGGTCGAAATGGAAAGCAATGGGCCATGCAAATTGAGATATGTTTAATGTGTGTAGAATTAAATTTTAATTGAATGCCAAAGCAAATATTGAAATAATGATTCATTATTAATGAAACATGCGATACAGAGAGACATTGACAGAACACAATTATGTTTGGCACTCGTAACAAGCATGTCTTGGCATCAGACAGAACGCACACTCACTGGCTCACTGCATGGTTAGTTTTTTTCTTAGATCACTGAGCAAACATTTCAAAATCATCAAGCTAATAGCGTCGCCAACAAGCGGGCTCGTTCCAAGTCCAAGCAACAACACGTTCCACGTCGAGAAAAGACTAATTAGTGAATGGCCGACATTTCAAATTATTTAACCGTGAAAAAATAGACCGTGATTGCTATTAGGTTGACACTAACCACAATGCGAGTGAGATGGAGGTGCAACTCCTTGGTGACCAACTTGCCAACTAGCCCCATGTATCGAGTGACAAGCATCTATAGAATGCCTATAGGCATTCGTTGGACAGCAAGGTCCTAATTAAGTTTCGTTTCTAACCAAATTGATCAAATTGAGAATAGAATGTGTCAAATCATTGTGCTACAAATTGCAATTTGATTAGACAAATATTGAATGAAATGGGATTTGTTGCATTTGATGGATTTTCATTGATATAAAATATCTTGATCAATTAATCCTAAATAATTTGTAACTTGGACATTGACAGAAACTCATCGGCCAAAGTGTACTTTGGTCGAAATCGGACTTTGACCGTAGCGTATACACCGAACAGTTAATTGTCAGTCTGTTTGGTCATACCATATCATATATGACCGCCATTTGCAATGGCTTCTTTATCCTCGTCAAGAAGTGGCCCTCTGTTCTTCTGTTTCACTTTTTGGCGAGTGTGTCTCCTTGTTGATGACCTGTGCCCAACATCATTCTGTGTCCCCTAACAAGCAATGCCTCTTCTGCCATTTTTTGGCTTCCAATTGCTCGAGACAAAGTGGGCAAGACGTCGACGGCACAATTTACTACAAAACTTATTTCCGACTCTGTCATTTCACGAAACTATTCGGCTGCTTGAAGCTCGATTGCAAAAGTTATCCTTTCAACACTATATAGTGTTATATAGAGTTATATATAACTCTATTTGGTGTCTATTGGCATTGGCATTGCCATTGGCCAGTGGCCAAGCCACTGTGGCCTTACCTTGTTCACCTTACCGGACAACAACCAACACTAGACCTATCTGCTGGCACATCCCGGTGTGTAATAATGGCACTTTAGACTCACACGGAACGTTGGCACTAAATATACCGAAGAGCGCCAATTTGTGGTAGGGTGATCATTTCGTTTGGGGTGCGTTGTGTGCTAAATGGGCACTGCCAATGTGTTGAACTGAGGCGATCGAAGTGGATCGTAGTAAATTGATGGCATCGAACTAAATGACCAGCTTGACTGTTGCCACATCTCGCATCTCGCCACACACTTGACACGGTCAATTTGTCTTTCGGGTTGCAAAGTGCACTTTGCGTTGTGGCACTCGTGTTACACTTAATGTGCTTCATTACAAACTAATTGAGCAATTCAATAATGCTAATCTGGCGTCACTGAGCACTCTCCCAACGGTGCCTCACATCCCCAGACCTCTCATAGCACTCATAACAGTCACTATGGCCGCCTTGTCTTAGCTCACTGGAATTCAGTGACTGGATGGCTCATCGTTGTGAAACAGTGTAACAGGTCCGAACAGTTGGGCCGGACCGGACCCGAGCTCTGGTCGTGTGTCACAATGTCTCAATCAATATATTTAGCCGTCCATGGCTCGGTAGTTTGTCTTGTTTCATTTCACTTTGCTATTTGTCTAGCCACTTGACTGTTAAAATTCTTGCCACTGCAACTTGTATTTGGTTGGAAGGCATATTGAAGAGTATACTTGATAATAAACTCGATCAATACTTTGCTACTTGTGTACTCTGTATACACTGTTCGAGTCAAATCGCTCGATTTCAGTTGTCATTTCCTTTCAGCGCGTCTCATCTCAACACATCCATCTTGTGTCGTAAATGCATACAGTCCTATAATACAATCAGCCATGAAGCCAGCAAGTGCCAATAATGGCCTGCATAATGCATAATTGGCTTTGAGTCACACAATTAGCCCCGATTAGTCTATCCGATTGAGTTCGATAGACTCTATCGAACTCAATCCATAACATGCCTCAATTAGTGCGTCTAATGGAGCCTGTGACTCACAACGTGATAGACAAGCAAGACAACGTGTGCGTGCTCGGCGTGTCAAGAGAAATCGATCTCCAATTGGCCTCTCTTTGGTACAGCCACGAAATGCATGTAGAGAATGCACTGCACTGCACCGACTCACTATTGCTCATTCTCATTACTCGACTCAAATGACGCCTTTCTGTCTGTTGATCGTCTAATGCTATATCGAGCGAGTGATTTAATCTCATCTATTAATCAACCTGTTAAGTCAAATCCGGAAACAAGTCAGTCTGGCCAACTAATGAACAAAGAAATCCTTCATCACTTTAAGCTTTTGTCCTTACTAGCCAATAACCAGAGCAACTGTATTAAAGAAATGAAAGATGAATTGGTTAGATTACAGTTTCTAAACCAACCGACAACTACTTTCCATCCAATCTACCTACAATCGATCTCAACTCAAACAGACTCAGGGCAACTCGAATCTCAACCAATTTCGTCAGCTATCAATTCGTTATCTTCCTCACCCGTTCATGTGACGCCAAATACTGAAGTTCAAGATCAGAGCCATTTGGGTAACCAACATTCAACTCTGCACGAAGTTGGTCACACCTCAAACGACAATGATGAAGTCACTCATGCAAAACAGATTATCAATCAAACAAATTCAACGAGCTTATCCTACATTCCTAGACAAGTCATCCTTAACTCAAAGCTAAAGAACAAAACATCCTCTACTCTTCCTGCTGCTAATTGTTTGAGAAAAGAAGATCACTCAACCGTGCCAAAATCGGTTATGAACTCAAATCCTAGTCCTCCAAACAGTAACCTCAAGGAGACACTCTACCCAACGCCTGGCTTTACGGTTAGAGTCAAGTCGAAAATTTCCAACTGTGATACCTTATCTGAACTGTCCAAGCACAATTCTCCATTCGAAATTAGGAACTCATATACTAACAGGTTGGGCGAACAGGTATTCAAATTAAATTCTGAAGAGGAAGTGAATTTGATGAAAATGTCACTTAATCATAACTTTGTGGTCAAGATAGAGTCTAGTCTACATCCAGTCCTCAAAGTATGTGACGTGCCGAATGCATATGAAAACGATGTGATCAAAGGCCTTCTCGGTAATGGCACTATTGTTGACGTTATTAAGAAATCACTGTCCAAGGATATAATTGTCATTGTACGCCCAGCTATTTACCAGGAGCTGATGAAATGTGGTGGATGGCTAAAGTTGAACGACTGGAAGAGCTGCAAATGTGTCGAAAGTACTGAAGTGCAACTGTGTGGAAGATGCGGAAAACTTGGTCACGGTTCAAAACGTTGCACTGCCAAGTCCACTCGGTGCGGGCACTGCTCTGAATGGGGTCACAAAATGGCCGAATGTCGCAATCGAGCCCATCCTGCCGCTTGCAGCAACTGTATTGACCGAAACTCGGACGAAGTCAACCACAACATATTTAGTAAGCTCTGCTCATCAAGGTTAGCATTTCTAGAACGAAGGAAACTTAAAACTATCTACCGGCACTCTCAGTAACCAATCCCATTCCGCAAATGCAAGCACCATTCCACAAGCACCTTCACAATCGACTCTTTCTCGTGTTTTTGTTAACTTCACTGCATTTGTCCACTGCCATTTCAACTGTACCGACTTATCCAATTGCAGCCACTTTGATCACGTCACCATTGAACCGAAACCACACAATGATCAAAGACGGGCTCAACAAATGCAATGCCCCCGTTGCCTTACAAGACTTTCTAGTGGAGTAAAACTTGTAACACACCTTGGGACAGTTCACCAGATCACTTGCAACTTTATCTGCCATTTCAAATGTGGATTCACGGGTCCAAGCCTTGCCAAAGTTTCTTCGCACATGATCACATGCACAGGTCGTATTCAAGCCATGCAAGCACTTCTGCCATCTACATCTATTATCGACCAAGCACATTCTCATCGACCATCAGTTGACATATCACATCACGCTTTTAGAATTCAGCTTTTAACCGACATTTTTAAACTTCAGCCATCTGATTTTAAATCTAAAGCGCTCGACTTCATGAATGGCAAAGCTAACTTGAACGATCTACTTGACTTGCTGGTTGCTCTTCTCCCAGTTCGCAAGAGGAAACGTGGCAAACGTAAGAAAAAGAGGAAACATACGGACAATGAGCTGCATCCCGATCCAAACAAACCTCGAGCTTCCGAATATGCTAAGTGCCAAGACCTCTACCTCAACAACAAGCCAAGACCATATATGGCAGTACATCAAGAATGGTCAGACACGGTCAAGGACAGTTGGAAAAGAACAAGCATTCTTTGACCACTTCTCAGCTATCTTTTCCCAACCAAGTCCCTGTTCACTTTCGGCAAATGAGAATCGAAGTCGTTTGATCTCAATTAACCAGTACATCACATATGATCAAATCTATAAGTTTGTAGCCAAAAAGCGAAAATCAAGTCCAGGTCCGGATGGCATCTCTGCCAGTCAAATCACTGAACGAATCGATGAGTACCTGGTTCTGTTAAATGCTTGCGTGTTCGTCTCAGATATTCCTGACGAGTGGAGAGAGTCATCGACTATACTTCTGCCCAAGAAGGATAACTCTGATTCGCCTGGCGATTACCGACCAATTACCATCGGCTCGATTCTCTACAGATGCTTTTCGGCAGTACTCGCTAACCGTCTCACAGAATCGATCAAACTCTCGAACAACCAGAAAGGGTTCATCAGAGGCGATGGCATCCACCAGGCCATATCGACGATTCGATTTCTGCTAAAGGATCGACCGGGTACCAAGATTGCCGCCCTTGATGTTGCAAAAGCTTTCGATAACGTAAGTCAAGAGGCTCTCTTCATAGCCTGCAAGAACAAAGGTCTCGATGACACGAGTGTATACTTGCTGGAAAACATCTACAGAGGCTGCACCACACAAATCAACTTGAATGGCCAATTGAGCGAAGAGATCAGTCTATTATCCGGTGTCAAGCAAGGCGACCCATTATCACCGGTGCTGTTTAATATTGTCATGGATCAGCTCCTCGAGGATCTAAACAACTCAAACCTCGGAGTAAACCTTGGCGGTATCATCTTTTCTGCACTGGCCTACGCGGACGACTTGGCTTTGGCCGCATCTTCGGACTGTAACCTCCAA
Organism: Rhizoglyphus robini; assembly: GCA_023373905.1. Lineage (NCBI taxonomy): Eukaryota > Metazoa > Arthropoda > Arachnida > Sarcoptiformes > Acaridae > Rhizoglyphus > Rhizoglyphus robini. Next base: position 101,987 of record JAKIJQ010000001.1, on the reverse strand, counting down.
CGCCTCATCACCATCACAGCAGCGACATTGGAAACTGTAGGTCTCAAGCTGAATGAGAACAAAAGTGTGGTCATGAACACTAGTCAGGCAATTCGAATTGGTGAGTGCCAACTGAAGAAGGTAGATAGCATCAAGTACCTCGGAGTCGAAATAGACACCAACGGCGACTCTCGGACGGAAGTTGACTGCCTCGAGTCATTACTGGAGAAACTTTCCAAAGCAAAGTTGAATCCTGCTCAGAAAGTATATCTCCTCCGTCAACACCTGATTCCAACGTTTGTTCATCGTTTGGTACATGAGAACTTTGTTGGAGTGTCGCTTGAATCCATCGATCTCTGTATAAGGAAGTATGCAAAAGCGTTTCTACACCTTGTTCCTGGTACACCGAAGTTTGTGATTCATCTCAAAGTCCGGAATGGTGGTCTTGGAATCCCTCAGTTGCGCTGGACGATCCCATCATTGGCTTTTAAGCGGCTTTGCAGATTGACAATATCGAACTGTCCTATTCTCAAGTACCTTTCCTCTACCTCATTGTTCCAAAAGGAACTTGTTCGTATTTCGATTCTGGCACCGTTCAAATTGGACTACGAGCAACGGCTTCTAAACGAAGTGCAATCCAATCCAGGAAATCGAGGTTTTTTGTGCTTCTCGGTTGGTGGTAATATCGTAAACAGACATCTATCTGGATGGACTGGAATCTCTGGCAGGAACTTTGTAAACCTGATACGTTTACGGAGTGGGACTCTCGGCGCCATTTATGGTGCTCCAAATCAGCCTAACTGTCACCGGTGCCACAAGGATGTTCTGGAAAGTCTCGGGCATATTATCAATCAATGCCCAGAAACAAAAGGTCTTCAATCATTACGTCACAACAAAGTACGCGATATGATCTTTGATACCTTTTCTGAGAAGAAATGGCTAATCGTCAAGGAGCACCGTATACCCATTTCAAGGACAAGGTACATTCAACCCGATTTGCTGGCAATCAATCCTACACGGACCCGAGCGTTCTGTTTCGATGTGAGGATATGCTACGAATTTGACAAAGACTCGCTCCCTACAAAAGACCTGAGTAAACGGAGTAAGTACCTCGAACACGACAAGTACATTTTCGACTACTCGAATAACTTCCTGATTGCTGACTCGCCAAAAATCGAGTATTTTGGTCTGATCTTTGGCTCAAGAGGAAGCATCCATTCTGTAACTCTCAACTTATTGAAAGATTTCGGTTTCAGTGATCTCAGGATTGGGTCTATAATTGACAAAATAATTCTCTAATCACTCAAGACCTACAGCCTTTTCCATAGTCAAGTTAGGAACTTAAACGACGAAGTTTGAATTGTACTTAACTTAGTATTTGTATATTTATTATTTATTTTGTAAGGTAGTTATTTATTCATTGTAAGATTTTTCACATGTCATTCTAATAAATGATTACATATATTTGTCGTGCTTGTAAGCTCTCGCCTCTCGACATTTTTCCATCTCGATATATCACATGCATTTTCGCATTGCCAATGCCATTTGGTCATTGACACATTTGGATGCATACTTTGCATGGATTACTTTGTCAATTTTATACTCGAAAGAAGACACTGCCAATCAGGATCAAGTGAGAACACATTACAATTACATTACACTGAAGTGATGGGTGACTCGGAAGAGTTTGTCAGTGCACTGGTTCGATCCGGAATGGATGTGTACATTGGGGACTCGACTAGACACTGGACAGTGATGCACTGTCAATGACAATTTGTCATTGGAAACAATTCGGCATTGATTGGCAAGTTGGCCACTGCAGTAATCTGCCTTCTACTAACAGCTCAACATGCCAAAGGCCAGTGCTAAGGAGGAAGCCTTTGATTTGAACTGGCTTTGGCGGTTGTCCACTGCAATGGACCGTCAACCAATTTGACCTGTTGGATCGATTACTTGGATTGGGAGTGTTCAAGGCAAATATATACAATTTAAAAGTCGACACTTTATTTATTACGCTCATTAAACTACTCGACCACGAGCAACACAAGGTCGTCATTCATCCAGCAAGTTAGCATCAAGTCACAGGTCAACATCGAAAAGAGTGTTGCAGCTGGCATTGTCGATCATCGATGATCGTTTGGCTGTTTCGACTCATTATCACCGATGGACAAATCAAGTCTCAGGTTGCAGTTGACAGTGTTGTAGCCTCGTGGTTGGACAGTAGATTTACACTTCTGTCTAATTGCCTCAGTCGGGCCAAGCAGTGCAGGCTCTGCACAGTTCAATACTATTTCCTCTATTGCTTGTACGCCTTGTTGCAGACAATTGATAGGTAGTGGCATAATGCTCTTATTACTATTATAATTTGTCTTTGTCCTGTGATGGTGGTGCACTGATATGATAGTCTGTATCAATTGTTTTCCACCGAGGGGTTCCACGAGAGTGGTGCAAACACTTTGGTGCTGCTAAGTCGAGTCGAATGTGTTGCGCTTGTTCAGACAAAAGAACAATTTTCCATTTGTCTCGCTTCCAGCAGAGATAATTCATTTAGTGTTGGTGCTAAAGTGCCGTTGATGATGATTTATCATCAATCACTGATGATGTTGCTGTGGCTAGACATGCACTGTTGTCAGTTATTGAAATATTAAAATTTGATTACTGTCAGTGTGGCAATAATTGGCAATTTGGAGGGTAACAGGTTAGGTTGTGAGCAAGGTGAGTCCGCTGATTGATTGACATTTACGACAATACATCTCTCACAGTTCTGACACTCACACTTCCACCAGACACTTGTCCCAAAGTGAGTGTGCAGTGCACAGATGTTGAATTTTGTTGATTGCACAATTACTTGAGCTAATGTACTCGAGCTACTAATCAACCGATGCAGTTTGAAATGCAAACGACTGCTGGTCTGTAGGGATTCCTTCTAGAGAAGGTCACGTATAAGAGTGCAATGACTTATTGTAAATAGGCTGGCGCTAATTATCGGACAATTAAACGGGGGCCAGTTTGTTCAAATTTCACTTGGCCAATACGCTGAGTCAAGTCTTGGCTTTGTGCACTTCGTCCACACAGGCCGAACCTGAATTTCATATTAATAATTAGAAAGGTAATGATTGCTGACCTAAGTGAACGACTCCGTTCGACTTACCACAAAAGGTCAAATTGATGAAAGCAACCTTTTGGTTACCTTTGGTCAAAGGACTATGCTCATTTTGGAAAATTTTTTACAACAAGATTTGACCTATACCAGAATGAAGTACTCCCCTAGGGCTACAAAAAAGTCATTGGAACCTAGGGTCCACCAGGTGGCGTTTCGGTAGAAAATGACAAACAACATTGACAAAAGCACGAATAGCTATTCACGTGAAAATATGTTTTCATGTGAGCCAAAGCCGTTATTATTATTTTCCAATGGAATTCCATTTATGTATGAATTCAGTACTCCCTCAAGAACACGAAAATATATCATGTAGCTAGATGTAGCATATGGTCAGAATAAAACTATTTTGACGACATAACTCACATGAAAACATATTTTCACGTGAATAGCTATTCGTGCTTTTGTCAATGTTGTTTGTCATTTTCTACCGAAACGCCACCTGGTGGACCCTAGGTTCCAATGACTTTTTTGTAGCCCTAGGGGAGTACTTCATTCTGGTATAGGTCAAATCTTGTTGTAAAAAATTTTCCAAAATGAGCATAGTCCTTTCCTGTCTTTACACAAGTACAAGTAAGTTGTTGCTTTGCTAATTTTATAGTACGTTAGCCATGTCGCTAAATTGTAGACAAGCCAAGTGAACACACTTAAGGCCATGGGCCATGCGTGTGCACACGCAAACATGAATAAGAAGCAATACAAGCGTTACAAGAAATGTCTGAATGAACGAATAAGACGACTCGTCTTAGAAGATGTGGCTCGACAGGCACCGCTAATACACCACTAATTAACATCTAATTGAAGGCACACATGTAAAGGACTCTTCGTGCTCGATCTTATTCAAACGCACCGACTCGATCGCCTCCGTGCCGAGACAACTGTGGAACAAGTAACAATTATTAAACAAACAAATGACACTTTGTCCAAGAGCAATCAAGGCTTAATCCGAGTACACACATAATTATAATTAGGATAATATAACAATATCGCACGAGTCGCATGTTGTAGCTAGTCTACTCGATGGCAGTCGATAATGGACCACTTTGGCACTATTCGGAGTGTCAATGGGCGATTTGTCCAGGTCAGACAGGTGACTTGATTTTCTGGCGAGGAGATTATTACGTGACGCTCATGCATGCCGAGCGGCATTGAGTCTCACCGATTCTTACTGCTCGCAGGTGGGCCAAGGGGTGAACATTCAAGCCATTGGTGTCACCGAGCTAAAGGTTGCAAATCTCGATTGTGATCAGAAGCGACAATTGGTGAGACAAAGCAATCCAAGGCTTCCGTACCGCCAACACGACACAGTGCACGATTAGTTCACTAACTCTTGGGTGGTCTTTTCGTTGTTCTGTTCTTGCGACAATTCCAAACAAAGAATGAAACAGTGAGACAGTCCAGCTATGCACTGGCAGTACCGCTTGGAACGTTCAAATTGAACTACAGTGTTGCCACTTAGTCCAAGTAAACAGGTTTCAGTACAGCTAAAGCAAAACTAAATTAATCTCTTATATTCTTCAAAGAAACGACTCTTTATGAACCTGAGCCAGCATACAAATGCGAACTGAAAATGATCTGGTAATCGGTCGGCACTCGTTCTCTGAATGTTCGCTGGTTGTTTTACCTGACTCGTATTGACAGTGTTACTAGAATGTGTTACGGAATGGTTCGGTTTTTCCTGACTAACAAGGTGAGAGTGGTGTAATGCTCCAACACCAAAAGGACAGTTGGCGCGTTGTGCCGTTGTGTTGGCGATCGTTACCAAGTCTTTCATGTTGCCTAACTCCAATCAGTCAAAGCGAATGCGTCAATAGAGATCACTTTAACAGCAGTGACTGCCTCTTGTTGCCTTCCTCCCTGCCCCTCACCTGAGTAATCTCTCGCTTGTATCAGATGATAAATAGTCAGAATGGAATAATCTTGGCCAAGGCGAGAGGCATAGGATGCATTCAGTGAACTCAAGTGAAGCTCAAGTCCAGCCGGACGAGTATTGCCTGTTCAGTCGGTTGTTTTTTACGTTGACCTGTGCTTGTTTGGTGTAATGAAACGGTAAATATCCATTACAGTATATAAATGCACACACACACCCAAACTAAATCGAGACTGAGCTGATGCCTAGGGAAGGCAAAATCCACTGTCAACAAAGTAGAATTGGCGACTTACTGCAATCTGCAACAACCGAATGGCGAGTGGGCAACCGGACAAGTATGTCATAGTGCAGTTCAATACCACAACTTGTGATCTTAGATCAAGTGTCGACACTGGTTAATTCGCAGATGACACCGTTTTAAATACTCTTTAAAAATTAAAAACTTAATAATAAAATTAATTGTATATTAGAAGGCAGACCGGGAAGACCAATGCCGCCCAACTCTTCCTGGTGAATAAATAAGAAGTGATCACTGATAATTATAAATAACGCCATTGCGATTAGTGCGATTGTATGCATTAAATAAATAATCTAGTTGAAAGTGTAACGAGTGCCGAATGCATACATTGGTGAAAATAACAACTTCAGCGCGATGCAATGCCATGAGATATATGCTGCCTAGTGCAAAATAGTTTACCGCTTTGTGCAAGTGACAAAGGAGTGATATGCTCTGGTGAAAGGGTCAATGCACCGACACGTTTGCTTCTGCCAATTATTTTGACATTGCTATTTTCTAAGTCTTTCTTGCTGATCACAACACGAAAATTAAAATCGGAATGAGCGTCTTTGTAAATGACAGAAATGCAGATTCTGGCTAGATGCAGAAGCAGCGGCCGCAACACAACCAAAGAGAAAGTGCATCGCAATATCGGCGATGACGATGCAGTGTGTTATTGGTAGTGATGTTGTCGATCAGTCCAATTGGTGAGGGGCATTCGGCACTGAAGCTCAAAGCTCTCTTCAGAGACTCCACACACTAACACATTTCCCAGGCTCAAACGAGATTAGTATGCAATACAATAACAATAAGACAATTGTGAGATTAATCGCACATATACTACTGCACTATGCTACTGTTGCCTCATGCTCATTTGGCCTTCTGTCTATCCCTCGTTTTCAGGTCAGACACTAATTATAATTAGCACGGCAGTGAACGCGGTTTGCATTTCAGCCACCCAAATTAGTGTAAAGTGTAAAGGTACTCTGATCAATCTAAACTATGATTCGCATCTGACAACAGGCCAATAAGTAATCAGATAACTTAACGTTCGTAAGATAAGTTCAAGTTTGGACAGGTATGTAATCCGCTCACCGCAATGGGCGCGCGACCTTGCGCCTCAGAGGATGGCGTACCTTTATTCATACTATAAGATTATCAGTCAATTACAACAAATAATAATATACAATACGTGAACTTCATGCTATGTATAACAAGGAAGTGGTCCTGGGCTTGTGTGTGGGAAAGGGGGAACCCGCACAACCCGTACGGACTCAGATTCAGAGGACTAGTGTGAGTGTGTGTGTTCATTGTGTGTTGGTGTGGTGATATGATAGGAAATAAATTAAGATGATGAATTTTTTTTTTTTAAATAGCAAAATATGAGAATGTGTACGTAGATAAAAAGTGAGATAGGTCAACAGGATAGATAAGATAGAAAAGGTTACGTTGGAGCCGGCACGGCAATTAGCGGCAAGCGGACCCGGGAAAAGAACGATCTGTAGACATCGACGGAACGTAGCGCAGCCAGATCACAAAGAGACTGAATCTCCTTCTTGGTTAGACCCGCTTCCCTTAGAAACTCGTACGTCTTTGGGTGAACAGTACCCAGGGCACCGACAACAATGGGACACACCAGAGTGGTCGAATCGAACTTTGGGCCTAGGTACCTATTGACTACGGAGGGGATGTCTCTATATTTACTCGTCTTGAAGTCATAAGCACGACACAAACTCTGGGGGTGCGACTCGAACGGGATTGTTACATCTAAAATATAACTGCGACCGTCTCTGAAAATAAACCTATCCGGGACAAATATTTTAGGTCCATTTGGACCGAGCACCACCACACGCCTCGACTCCGTAACCTCCCAACCACGCCGGGAAAGCATAGTGTCCAACCTGGTCATAACATCGTTGTGCCGACTCGTCTGTCGGAATTTCGTCACTCGACACCCACCAAGGATGTGACCAATCGTCTCGCTGCGACCGCAGCCGTAACGACAGTAGCGGCTGTTGCATATCTTCTCGCGGAATGCCCGTGCCCTGCACCAGGCCACTCGGAGACGCAAATGCACGAGCGTTAGCCAGTCTCGAGAACGAAGATTACAGAAACCACTCAAAAGTTTGCTCGGCTTCGAAAGTTTGTCAACGAACATTTTGACCGAGTGACAGTATTTGCCCTCTCTTTCAAGTCGATCGAGCAAGTCAGCACTAGACTCGGATGGGGTCACCTGTTTGACATGGAAATATCGATCGGACAGACGGAACGAAGCTGCAGCCTCCCTGACGAAAGGAACACAACTGGTGGACATCTTCTCGTATCTCCCTAAGTGCGCATTGCCAATGAGCTGGCAGAGCCATGGAACACCAAGTCCACCCATTTTGGTAGGCAGGTAGACAAACTCATTGTGGGTGTATTTTGGGAGATGCAACATTTGTTTAATGAATCTTCTAATCTCACTATCGTACCACTCGAGATCGCACTTAAGAATATTGGATAAAGTCAATCTGTGGATAAGTCCTGGCACAAGGTATCGTCGAACTAGTTCTAACTTCTGTTCTGGTTTCAACGGAGACAAACGGAGTGCATTCAAGTCATTGCTGAATTTGGCCCTATTCGGGGTTGAGAGACCGGAACTATCGAAGCTAGCACCAAGGTAGACGAAATCGTTCTTCCTGGCAAGACCCTCAACCGGTTTACCAATCGAAAAAGATTTGTCCCTATTGATAACGAGTCCTAGAGTGCGGAAGAAGGAATCAGTGATTTCGAGTGCCCTCTGGGCCGATTCAAGAGAGTTAGCAAATATAATTAGATCATCAGCATATCCGATCGCGGACAACCAGCCACTGGGGGTGAGAATCCCCGTCTCGGCATCACGAAGCAATTGGAATATTTTATTGATGCATAGATTAAACAGGAATGGAGAACACGCGTCACCCTGTTTGACTCCCTTCTCCATGGGAATAGAGTCCAACTTTTCCTTCCTAAAGTTGAGGCGAGTCGTCGGTTTGGAATAAAGAGCTTCAATGAGCCTAATGAATCTGTGATCGAATTTACCGTCGATTAAAGAATGGATTATCGCACTATGCCTAACAGAGTCGAAAGCTTTGCGTAAGTCAATGGAAATCACGTATGCGGAAGGGAATTGACAGATCACGTAGTCAAGTGCCGATGTGGCCTCAAAACAGCCATCCGCCTGGATAAAACCGCGCTGTGACCTGTCAAGAATGTCTAAGTTTGAAGTACGTTTCGCGAGAACCGCCGACAAGGTCCTAACAATAATGGATGCAATGGTGATGGGACGGAAGTTGGAAGGATCACTATCGTTCGACTTAGGAATTAAGACTGTCCGGTTCTCATTGAGGCGATCTGGAATTCGCGTATGGAACAGAATCAAGTTAAGAAGGATAGTCAATAGGTTCGACCTAGCTTTTGCTTTCTTGGAAGACACACAGTCGGGACCAGCCGATTTGCCCATTTTACTGGAGAGATACTGGTCCACTTCTTTGACACTAATTGGATACGAAACATTGTGTACTGCCTCGTGTGAAAGTTCAACACTAGTGTCCGATCTGTTCGAATCTGTAAACAAATTACGAAAGAAACTCTGTGCCTGAGCTGGGTCAGGCTCAGCAGAAGCAACACCATACCGAATAAAGTTCCACGCCTTGGAACGATCTTTCTCGTACAGTGCCTGAATCGCACCAAATGCGTTCCTATCCTGAGTCGACCTAGGATTCGAGGGCCTGAAGGGAGCAGACCTTTGTGACACGGTAACCGTCACTCTCCTGTATGAATAATTCGGCAAGGTGAGGTAGAACTGGTCAAGTAGTGAATCAAGCAACGAACTATCAACGATAGCCCTTTCGGCTAGTTCGGCAAAGTCTGGAAATTTGTTGGCACACAAGCCAAGCATAGCGCGAATGTGGGCGACAAAGTCAAGGGTGGGCGGTGCAGGCATTGGAAAGGGGTGCACTACTGGGGGAAGGGTACCTAATCTAGCTTCCTGAAAGTGGTCGCGGAATCGCTTCTGGCATAATCGAGAGGTAATAGCTCTCTGCGAGCGCCCAATGTAGCCGTTGCCCTGAGTATGCACCCTAACCAACTCATCCGTGGCATACTTGCCACTTTGCTTCAGAACAATAAGCGCCCTAGCAAGATCGATGTCCTCGTCCCGTTCCCACCTCAGTCCGCTCGAGCGCAAAAGACCGATTTGGTCCAACTCACCTGTGTTACTAAATGTGGGAAAGTCATCGAGATTGTCTTCTTGTGTAATGTTTGGGTCGTGTGTTGGTAGGTTTGTGAAGTCCTCAGTCGCGCATCGATGGCATGATGAGTTGTGGAGACGGACTCCTCGATAGGTTGACGTGATCCTGGCGCATCCTCTACATTGATATGAGATGGAGTCCACATCATGAGTCGCTTCCAGATGATTAACCAGCATTGCGTGATTGTTGATGATGGCCTCGCAAATCGGGCAAAACCAATCCTTGCCTTCTTCAGGTAGGGAGAATGTTAATATTGTTACTTTTAGTGAATATGGAAACAGAATGAAGGTCAATCGTGATGATGAAACAATGACACATGTATGATAGGTAGTGATGGTGATGGTAATGGTTTGCTTGAGCTCGATGGTTGAATATCTATTAGTGGTGGTTATGGTTGGGTCAGTCATGTTGAGCGATCGTGTTTCTGATTCTTGTTTCAATGAAGGCAATTCTGATAGGACAGCTTGCGTCGGTGCTTCTGTGGTTGGCTCCTCTTCTAAGCCCATGCCTGACACAGTTGATACATAATAGCTTCGTGCTTGTGCAATCTTTTGTATGATGAGTGTTGCATGCACAAATACCGCATATGGGACTATTTCCGAGGTGTCTGCACTTTGATGAAGAATGGCCATGACGCTGACACTGACCACAGACCACACAGTCAAATGATTCCTCCACACGAAATGCTCTTCTCACGGATGGTACGAAGATTGCTTTAGTATAAAGCCATAGTTGGAACGGGTCTGCGTCGATCTCCACAATAAGGTCCCTGTCCCTGCCACGGTTCTTCGGTTTAGAAGCCAGCCATCTTGGTGATGCATTTGCATCGATTATAGCCTTCTTCACATCGTTCACCAATTCCCTCGGTATCCTCCTGATCACCATTTGCGGCCTGAATTTCCTCGTAATGTCTTTACATGTTGCCCTTGACCTCAGCTGTTGACAAGTATTCTCATAAGTTTCTTCATTCCTTGTCACTATTTTATAATTCCCGTTCGGTAACTTTTTACAGGACGCTATTGCCAGTCTAGGGTTCACTGCTAGTGACTCGATACAGGCATCGGCGTTTGTGCCTTCCACCAATGGACACACTTCCATAGCGAGATTGGCCAATTCAAAGTCATCGCATTCGACCTTTTCTTGGACTGTCACTTTCGGTTTGGAAGGTGGTCTAGTACGGTTGGGCAGTTTCAGTGATTTACGGTTTAGTTTGCCGTATTTTCCTTCATAATTTTCTAGAAGCTTTAGACTGTGCATCAGAACGGTGTGTAAGTACGGGACATTCAGTTCGCCTTCGATCCGCCTTGAGTTGTACAGATCGGTGATTGCCGCGGAATCGACAGGGAGAAAATCAGCATACTTTGGTATATTGGTGATATCGTAGATGGAGGAAGGTGTTCTGGGAGAATGACTTTGGTTCAGAGATGACATTGTGGTATTTTCCTTACATCGCTTCCACGGACTGTTTGAGCTCATCTCGGACGACAGACAGTAATAAAATTCAGATGATAACGGTCGTGAGTCCACCGGTGCCACGGTGGCCCACCGGGTGACGAGGATGGTGATGGTACTCTTCCTGGTTCGGGGTGGGGTGGGTAGATGAGAGGAGATGAGAAAAGTTTGATGTTTGTTTGAGGTAAAGACTTTTGTGAAGTTGTAAGTTAGAGCAAGAGGAGAGCAGAAAAGGCACGTCTTCACTCTTCGCCTGTCAGTCACCGAGTCAAGTTCAAGTTTGGACAGGCAAACAGTGCGCCATCACTGAGATGTTTGCAGTACCGAGCAAACATTTAGTGTGTGCAAACAAAGGAACGTGCGTCAAAAAGCAACTTACACTAGCAATCGCAATTGCATATACTTCTAAACTACCTCGCATTGACACATTGCACACTCAAATCAATTACCAAGATGATTAACACTTATATAAAGAGAGACATTAGTGAACACTTGTTGGACATTAGCGATAGTGCCACATGAAGAGTATCATTCCAAAGTGAAAGTTTACAATGATAACATTCACACAGTAAGAAATGCCTCAACATAATGGTAGTTGCAGCCATGGTTATAAGACAGTGAAATAATAAACAAAGTCATTGACAAGAGTCGTTACACTTTATTGAAGTGCACTCAAATTGAGTCGTCAGAATCAGATCTCTTAAGAGAGTCCTCCTTGTCGGCCATTTGATTCATAAATCTACGTACATCTTCGTACTCGGAGTGCTTCAAGCCGAGATCAGTGTAAGATCGCACTTGTTCAGCATGGTCCAAAATCTTGTTAACCTCAAGGTAGTTGTCAGCCATGAATTTCTTGAATTCTTTGTTGTTTTGGTTGTTCGGATTTAGAATAAAGAGTCTAAACACTTCGAATATCTTAATGAATTCCTGTTTGCATTCAGAAGAATTGAGCTTTTCTCGAGCCCAGTCATAGAACAACTTCAAATTGTCCATACTAGTGGTGTAGGCGCCAATCAAGCATTGGAGCTTGCGATTCTGGATAAGGTCACCAAACAAAGCCAAGCACTTGAAACGAGCATAATGGTGACATTGACCGCGCAGAGTTAAGTTGAATGCCACAATGAGTTGATTCAAATCGCGAGTGAAGGCATAAATGGCCACCTCGTTGTTGGTCAGCAGTAAGGCTCGAAGGAACTTGAAAATCTGTGCCAATTGATTTAAGTTGACATTGTTCGGAACCAACTTGAGCAGTTGGATGTAGAAAGCGGTGCCCAGATTGTTGCTCTCGTTAGCAGACAAGTCGATGAGCTTTCGGGCCAAGGAGTAATGCTCGCAACAAGCCACCAACATTTGGGCGCTTGCACAAGAAGCGGTGTCCGATGGATGACACACAAAGTGGCACAGTTGGCTGAGCAAGTAGTCATGCTTTGCGAGAGTCTCCACAAGTGGTACACGCGTTTGATACACATAGCTGGTGATGACATGGCCAAAAATTTCCACCAAATGGCGTGACACGCGCACTGACAACCGATCCAGGTTGACAATGAAAAAGCCGAACACGTCTTGTTCCACCAATTCGCGCTCCAGCTGCAGGTTGTCGAAGATATCTTTGGCGGGTTCCATGAAGAAATTGCCACACATGAAATTTCGAATCTGTTCGAGCTGCTGTTCCAGCAGTTGTTGATGCTTTTGGTGAGCCAACATAGAGGTGCGATCATCGGACAAGGCTTTCAAAAGCTGCTCCTTGAGAGCGGTCACAATCTTGACAGGATTGTGCTCACTGAGAACTGGGTCTAATTCCATAGTGGCTTGTCGAACTTGTAACTAGTGTTGTTGCCAGGAGATGTTGTTCGTTTATATATTCATAATGCTTTCAGTTGATCGTTCCACTTAATTCAATTTGTTTTTTTTTCTAAGAATTCTATTTCGATTATCGATCAATTTGGTTGGCTAAATTGTTCACATTATAACCTTCATCACTTGATTATCCGTCCACGGCGATTATTACTAAAATGGAAATCAAATTTAGCACTAAAGGCAATTGAATTTTTAATTCGTTTATTATTAATTATTAATAAGCTTAAATGTATAAATGTAATTACTCTATCTTTGTACAGACCAAAAGTGTCCCAATGAGTTAGGAAGCGACAAAGTTTTCATTTTGTTTTGGCCTCGTCACTTTGTTGATGGCGCTTGACATAGGTCATATGGGTGCCAGACTGGCACCATCCCCCGACGATTGCCAACGAGACGGTATTGTTTTGGGGCAGCATCGATTGACTGCCGTTGTACCGCTGACTGAACACTGACTGTTGGCGAACAGGGTCTTGATTTGGGAATTGAGCAGACGTTCCCCAGTAGATGGCCAAGTTGAGTGGAAAGCTTGTCAAAAATTGTCAGTATGATGATGAAGTTGCACACGAACACAGTAAGTATGGTATACGGCAGATGAGAGTCACCCTGGAAATGGATTACGCCCATGCTGACCAGAAGACGCGTCAGAGTTGCAGATCAATATGAGCACAACGAGAAATCAACAAAGAATGCCATACGAAATCGATTGAGCACTTGAAGTCAGTTGAAGATCAATTAATTGCCAATTGTGCAATTTGGTGAGCTATAATTGGACAGCTCTCACCACACTAGCGACATCTGATGGAAGCGGGCAAAGATACCACGGTGCATTCCTTTAAATTGTTCAGATGTTGTCTTTCGTCGATTTCAAATCGACGATTTGTTATTGTCCGCCATTGACTCTCATGCACGTTGTCCCCAGACAAATCTGATCCTTTGCCTTGTTTCGTTCGTTTGTCTCATCTCATTGTGCCACCATGTCACTGCCATGATTCATTGACAATGCTGTTCATTGCAGTCGCACTTGAGCTCAAATTAATGGACTCTCTTCAAATCACTCACAGCCAGTCAGTGTTGGTGCACTGATTTTGTAATCCGTTTGCATGCATCCGCACACATTCATTGAATTTTCATGCTAATTCCAATTGCGCAATTAGTCAAATTAGAGTCCACTTGCTGTAATTAGACTGGCCGATTGATTAGCACGCTGGCGTTGTGTCTCCAAATGACTCCATGCATCAAACTGTTGTCTGCAATGTCAAGCAAAATTGGCTTATTGCATCACACTTATTGCAACGGACAAGCTCGCCAGACATGCCACGCGGGTGAAGCAATCGGCCGATTCGATGCACTCTCTATAGAGTCTATACGTCTAGTTATATTCTGTGTTTTCAATTACGATTGCACGGCGGCAGTCTATACCTATAAATTAAGTTGTGCATTTCTTATGATTGTGCTGTGGCAATTACCACCGAGTGGAATGCATTCACTGGCCAATAGAGTGCTTATCAGTTCAATTCAAATAGTCTTCCCAATTTGGCCACTCGCAGCAAATGTCAATTAGTGGTTATTGTTTTAATTCCGTCCAGGACTGATTCTGCTCTATTCTACCCGATTGGCTGACTCGCTTGGTGATTGTTGTTTGGTGGTGCTGTCATCATGTTTCTTAGTGCATCGCGGTGTCTTTTTGTGCCAGCTGACATGGCATCGTCACCCAGCACACCAGAGGTGTGCATTTCATTTAACCGGAAGTAATTTGCACCTTGGTTCAGGTACAGGACAGGTACACTAAGTACCTGGTACAGTAACCAGTCGTAATAGCAAACAAGCATATCGTCGCCCAGAAAGCAGTGCTGATTTATGTGCAATGCCACCATTTATTTGACTGGCTCGTTAGTATCACCTTAATTGATCGATTTCGATATGTGGGTCTAGTGCATTGTACTGCACATTCCATCGGTTGGCGAATCACTGATGATTGATTTGTCAGTGCACACGATTCTCCGTTGACCATGGCCGAGCCGTGAGGCCAATAAATTGAACAATTGAATCCATTTGAGTCAATCAAATACAATCACATAATCATACCATTCCACAGAAATGATAAAGGCAATAAATTAATCGAGTTAGATTGAATTAATCTATTGGACTGATTTAATAAAACTTTTTAAGGGAAAGACTCGGTGTGAGAGTACACTAATTGGCATCGCTTCCCGTTGGCTCTAATTTACAATTGACATTTGTCCCCTAATTGAACTCACAAGTGGCCAATCTATTTCCTCACTGCTATTAACCAATCGCGATTTCCGCGGTTTAGTTCAGCACAAAAACAACAACATACACCTATTTAACACCGAGGCCCCTCACTTTTCATAGTGCTCAGTATTGCCTGTATCGCCATTAGCCTGGCCAGCAGCACCACCATAACTGATACAAAGCGAACAAAATTGGATCGATTATGTGAGACTTGCTGACGCGAACAAGTGACTGACACGCAGAGTAGAAGGATGCATTGCAGTGGCAAAACAAGGACTAATGGTTGATTAAAACTAAAATTTGAGCAATTATCTAATTAAACTAATCTGGATCGGGATTGAAGGCGCCGAGCCAAATCCTCATATTACAGTAGCCAATCTAGTAATCTTCGTCAAGAAAGACCCAAAATGACGCTTTTGTCGTAGCCTTCACCATTGGAGTTCATTGGAAACTGACTGCGCAAGGCTCCTCGTTTGATGGCTAGTGCGTCAAGTTGATAATTGCCATTTAACAGTCGAGTTGACAGAACAATAAACACTTTGTGCAGTGATATCCGATAAGGAAGACAGAGAGGCAAGAGCAAATGGCAGTACGCAATGGCACGCAGTGGCTGCTCGCAATGCCGAAGCAAGCCATCGATTTATCGATGATCAGAGCTGCGCTAAATCATTTACTAAATGTAATGGCACTATCGGAGCACTTAATTGCAAGCAGCTAACAGGCCTTACTGATAGAGATAATTGTGGTCTTGGGAAATACAAGCGAACTATAAAAAAACTCGATTCCAGCCGATCGACCACTACCTTAAAAGGAAAATCCATCCTTGGGTGATGCATCGAAAATTACACAATTACCACCTGACTTGGTGTGTTAATACTGCATGAGTGCTACGATGAAAGCGATATATCATTACAATGGTCACTAATGGACTAATGGACAAAGAGGAAGAGCAATTGTAGAGAAATCAATTGCCAATCGGCAATAATAATGGAGATGCGCACTTAAATATATATTGGCGGACAGTTATGTTAATCGAGCGATAGGCTACAAGGCCAATTGAACCGATTCGATTGCTACCACGAAAAGGTAAGAAGGCAGCCAACTGGTTGGCCTCCGCCGTATTCCACTTATAAGTAATAGTGCCGATCGATGAAATAGGTCGCTAAGTGGCAAGTGGTCATTTCACAATTATCTGTCCAACCGGACAGTGTACATGACGTACATGGTGCAGTGGACAGGCATATGCATCATCGATCTATTTGCCCATTCACCGATCGTGCTGGCACTCTCTCACCGACTCCAACAATCAATCGATTGACAACAAATAAATCTTGCACTGCCACCGAGTAAACAAGTCTAATTTGACTTGTGAAAGTGATAGAAATCGTCCAATGGTAGCTAGTCGCCATCAATATCGTCATAATCAACCAATTCTGAACTATTTTCGTTAAAAAATTAGATAAATTGTTTGTGGTAAGACTACAATAAGTAAAAATTGGGATAAGTAAAATACATTTAATCAAATCAAACTTAAGACGAAGACACAGGTGGTGATAATAACGTTGATTCTGTTTGAACAGTCAAAACTTGTTTGGCAAGATTATTGTTTTGTCCGTTTGCTTGCAAAATTTTGTTGCCACCTATAGAAATCGCATCGCTGCATTGAGGTAAACTAATAAATTCATAATTTTCTGTAGCCATTTCATTCTCGCCGGGCTTAATAAATAAATACTAAAATAAAATAGATTCGCTATATTATCGTAAAACTTACAAAATTATTCAACACTTCTTATTCGTGGCTTTCCATAAACGCAGAAAAAGCATTTGGATTAACAGTAGGCGGCTGAGAAAAATATGAACGAAGTGCTTCGCATACAAACTGAACTTGGTCGTTGTCGTCATTGTGGGTTTTCTGTGCTTCGGGTAAAACTACGCGATTAATTGTACAATTTTAAAAATGATAGATTGGTTGAGATTCTAAAATTAAGAATGGAAGTGCAAGATTAAGAGCCGGAATGTGGCGAACTTCGACAGGTGCACTGAGGAATTGATTGTTGAAGGTTGATGAGATGAGTTTTATTGATTGAGGTTGTTGATGTTGCTGACATTGATGGACGATGTTCATGACATTGGTTAGATTTAAATAATACTGATGCCAAAGTATTTGCAGTTTTTGTGATTACAGCAGTGAAACTTTCCTATAGAAAACAAAAATATAATATAAAAATCAATATTTTGTAAAAATCACAATGAATAATACGTTTACCTTAACGCCACTATTCACTCCATTCTGTTGATTACAATTTGTAATTGAAATTTACAATTATGGATATTCACTTGAACAATATCGCCAGATTCTTTGTAGTATCTAAAACTGGCTTTTGCTGTATGCGATAATGCGACTGATGTGACTGTGGTACTTTCGGAGGTAAGGACAACCTAGATCCATCTATTATGACACGTGCCAAAATATATCTGTCTGCATTCATCATGATCATTGACAATTTGACAATTACCCAAAGATGCTGACAAATTAAAAATGGTATTAGTAGAAAGTTGGTTATGACTCATCGGAAAATTATTGTATTTCACGACAAAAGCGAGATTGACCAAAACGGGATCGAGCTCAAGATCTTACCTTCCAATAAAGCTTATTGAATAAGCTAGACTTAAAGCCAACAGGTGGTCAATAAAATCGGCAAATTGTTGCCTGATTGTCATTTAGCCCATATGGAGATTCCTCGAAGCGATCCAGAAAGTGGTAAAGTCGGCTGAGTGAGACCACGGTGAAGAGAATCTATGGAAAATAATGAAAATAAAATCCAAACTGAAAAGATCCATTTGCAGAGAGGCTACCAGGCCCAAGCTGTAAAGGCGTTTCTATTTTGACATATATGATACAAACAATACAAATGTTAAAATAGTTCAATTGTTTTGGCAATTTTGCCTGTCGAAGTTCAGTTGAACAGAGAACAGAACAAACGACTGAGGATTCTGATGGTGGCGATCACGAAGAAGGGTCTGAAGGCTACAGCTTTAAATATGAACTATCGCAAATCGATCACAAGGAAATAATTGTGCTTGACGAGATTAACCTTGAAAATGAGGCCAAAACGTCTGACATGAATATTTCTCTGGTTTTGGTTGAGTGGAACGAGTGCAATTCAGACAAAACGACAAAAGCATGCCCGGAGTCTATAATTATTCTATTTTTTGCTTCAATTTGAAGGCTTCAATGACACAAAGCGCCAGTTTAGTGTAATGAGTCAGTAATTTAGTAATAACTGACTAACTTTATTGCTAATCGAATTGGACTTCATAGCGAATAAAGTTGGACTAAAGTGGCACATGAATTTCGAGGATTCCAAGTCGATGGTTCGTGGCTAAATTGGATTTGTGCGCAAATTGCTTGGTGCCATATTTCATTTGGAACATTATTATTGACATTTCTGTCTAGATGGCGGCTGCTGGCTTACTGCCACCGAATGTATCAATTTCGAGATCATCACTAAGGTGAGTGAATTTACAATTATTAATTTAGTGTAAAATTATAAATTTTCTCAATTAGTAAAATTATTTTAAAGCAAAATAAAGCCTTGTAAAGCTGTAGCATAGCCTCAGTCTTAAGTCTTAGTCAATGTTGCTATTGCTCTAATCGGCTAATGTCCTAACTGGTAGGACCTAACAAAGTAATCGCCGTGATCATCCAATCGACAATATTCATCGCCTTCAATGCCAACTGAACTAAATAGGAGCCATTAATACTTATGTGAACGCTTGAGTGTTACTAAACAATGTTTACATAATGTAAATTAACATTTAGCCCAGAACACGTTTGTTTTGCATAATGCATCAGCAATATAAACTTTAATGCCCGTGCTCCAATTCCTTGTTTGAGAATACTTCAATGTTGTCATGACTCTGACCTTTATTTGTTAAACAAAACTGATCAATTTGTCCTGAGAAAAGTTCATTTATGGAAAGCTGTGATGCCAAACAACATTTGGGTTAGTTCTTTTGTGATTTTATCATAATATGAACGAAACAAGCAAGAATGCGTTTACTTGACATTACATTACAGCAAATCAAGCAAGGCCTCAACTTATTGGAACACCAAGCAAACAATTGCAGTGCATATATCATATAGTAGTATGATTATAATCACGAAATTATGTTGCTCCTCTTCGAATGTTAAATCAATGTTGTCGAATGGAACGAAGATTGACTCTAAATGACAATCATTTTGATGGCCCAGGCTGACCAATTCAGTTGTCTAGCTATTATTTCCACTGGCCACTGCTGACACCAATTCGAACAAGTCAATCAACTGAACCCAGCGATGGACTGCAAAGTAAGTTCCTTTTATTGTAGTCCACTAGCTGCAGCTGCTTTGCATCTGTGGCAATTAGTTTCAATTTGCTAAATCACCGCCGCTATCTCTCCCGCTGAATCTCGTCTATTTATTTAACCAGCCAATGGCCAGAGCTTAATTATTCATTATTTATTTATTCGATTATTGGCAATAATTTATTGCATCTTCCCTATACTGCTGATCTTATTACTGTTGCCAGTTTTGTCAAACAGAACGAATGCTGTAACCAACGTGCACACAAGAACAATAGCAACAACAAAAAGCGATAACGAATTGCAATAAGTGCAAGTTTATGTGTTTGAATGAATGAAGTGTCCAACCAAAACATTTGCCGCTAAATTCAAATTTGGGTGGCAACAATTGTGCATTGTCATTTGCACTCTGTCACTGCACAGCTCGACTCGATTCACATTACCAGTCGACATTCGAAAGTGATTAACGTGTCTTGAAAAATAATTTGCATTGAATTTCTGTATTCAATAGGTTCATAATTTGGTCTCAATTTGGCCAGCCTCGATACGGACTAGCTGTGAAAGCACATGCGAACCTACACTACCCCAGGAGAACCATCGCGCCTGAACAAACAAGGGACATCAAGTGATCTTGTGGACTGTTCGTTTGTATTGTCGCAATGGGACGTCCCAGGCCAGTGGATCGCACACGCACCACACACAGTCCAGTGATACTGATTTGCATGACTCCACTAATTGCAGTACTAGGTGGTTGTTTGTCTCTGGGTACATCTCTCTGTCTAGCATCTTACAAGATGTATACAGCACCACTGATAGCTCGTTGAACATCACAGCACATTATACAATGTAATAATAATAATAATATACATGCATTCCACACATATACCACATCGCTCCATTATGGTCACTGTCGATTGCTTTAATTGCACTTTCACTGTCCTTAGTCGACTAATTAGCATTCTGTGGCGCAACATGTATATGCCAACTTGGACAGTCTGTTGTCCTCCCTACGTGTGTAGCCCTGAGATTTGAGTTTGCCTGTGTGCTTGAAATTGATCAGTGTGATCTATATTGCAGTATTCTCCATTAAATTGTCATCATCTTGTTTGCCTTCAGTTCGACTCGAATCGATCAATCTTCGCGGCCTCTGCAGAGGTATCTTCAGCAACAGACACCATTTTATCGAACTTTGTCGGTCGGTGATTGTTTTCGGCCCACTCAGGCCATTGTGGAATGTGATCGAGTCAGTGCACTTACCGAGCAAAACAATTCTGAATTTACACCGATCAAGATGAGAATGAAAGAAATGAAACAATCGGCTAATGTGACCCACCACTGGTCAAATGCAAAAGCTCTTCAAGTGCATTTATTCGATGAGCTGTTTTATATTCTCACCGAAATAGAATCGATTCGGCACTCGGCACACTTATCAAATGACTTTATGGCTCATTGACTTTTTTTTACTAATAATGTCTTCCATTCAATTGCATTGACTCGTTTGATGTTGAAATGAGCTAAGACTTTTAGTAATTTGTTGGCCAACTGTTTGTAATGTGTCTAGTGGAGTGTCTTCCTGTGTTGAGGCAATACTCAACAAACTACAGTAGCAGTGCACAATCATTGCATTGCGCTCGTCACAGGGCGCACTATAGCGCAATTGTCTAAGGCCCGACTACTACTGGCGAAATCGGATCTTATGTTTCTGTGTTAGTGCACTCGCTCGTTCACATCCACCGATTGTCACATGTTTGGTCGCCTCCGTAACGGTACAGCTCGTGTTAGGCAGACAGCCATATTCCATTCAAGTACAGCTTCCAACAGACCGCCGCCTAATTGCCTCACAAGTGATGCTACCATTGATGGCCATGGAAGTCGAACCGTTGTTTGCCTGTTTTGTTTGATTGGTTTGTTCTCTCTGATGCAATTGCATCTGTTCTTCTTATCACTCAGTGTTTGTTTGTATTGTCGCTGTATTATAATAATTACTTTTGCATTATTGTCCTCTGCTTGGTTTGCATTTCCATTTTCACTTCATTTGCTTTAAATTGTTCACTACTTTATACATTATACTACATTTAACCCTAGCTTGTTTAATGTATTTGTTTCAATTAGCCACCGAGAGTGCAAATGACAACTGACCACGGACGACATTTAAGCAGTTAGGACCAGAGTATCGGACTCCCGAGGCCTTTATGCGTCCATTGATTAATTCATTTAATGCTTGCTTTCATTGCAGTGACATGATCGAGTTTAATTAGGTCCGCTGAATTGCACATTACATTACGATTATCTTTATATTCGCCATTATGATAAGAGGGAATGTCCTATTTTATTTTCAACCACAGTCAATGTTCGTCTTTTATAAAAATTCACTTCGCTGTTTTCTCTCTCTCGCTCGGGCACTAATAAAGAAGTCCCACCAAGCACTTTCCATCTTGTGCTTTTATGTTGACAGCAGCTGCATTGCTCACTTGCTCACTTGCTGTCTTCCCCGTGTGAACTCAATCTCTATCGAATAGCTGTGCATTTTCATCTAAACAAAGCTAACCTTAAAATGCTCAACTAGTAAGAAGTATCTGGCCGCAATGTCCAGATATATTAGCATTCCATCCACCGCTCCATCTACTTGTTCATTCATTCACTAATTTTCTCTTTTATTTATTTGCAGTTTAATTTTGCCATTATTTTGGACGAATTGAAATTCCGTGGCAACCAATTGCAATTAACTCCCCTCGGACCGCAATGCGCCAAGAAGAACGATTATCCCCACAGCATATATCATTGACTTGTGCTTGTTTGTATTCGAAGCGATCTATGTAGAGTCTTACTGGGCGAAAGTATACACTAATTAATTACGAACTACATTAATTGCCAACGAATATTACTCACGTTTTTGGGCAACCGAGTGCAGTCGAAAGAAGTCGTCTTTGCTTTCTCTCTCTCTCTCATCAAGTGCAAGTAACTTGAGAACTTTCTGGTAGAAGAGAACGGAACGAGCGTTGCAACACACGAATTAATGGTTTATTGGTAATAGGTCTGAAAATGTGAATGCTTTCCTCATCTTCCTTTATCGATTTCTTACTTTAGACAATTTTCTGTTTGCCTTGGTGTGTTGCGCATTTGGCTGCTCTAGTACGTTCTGTTGCACGAACTCGTTGACTTAACCTTTACGAGACAATGTCTGCACAATAGCAGGCAATCGATCCATAGACGCCAATTTATCCACAAGTGTTCGACAATGACACGCTTTATTGATGGCCACTTGTGTGTTTGCATTCATGTCTTGTCGTTCTTCAGCTTCACTAGTGTTATCTGTGCTGATTTGTGTGCTCGATTCTGTAACCAAATTGCTCGTCACTCACATTCCTGTGCTGTTGTCCTTAATGAATATTCAATTCAAATTAGAATTTTATTTGTAGCATCCCATAATGAATGGTAGCACTATTTAATTTCAACTGTCCATCTGTATGCAGTGCCTTTCAGTGGAGCCACAAGTTTAAACTACGTATATTTAACAATTTGATTTTGAAATTGATTTCGTTGTGGACTTATTGGCCGACTGATTGAATGTGCTCTCTCAGTAGTCGTGTGCGATTTAGTTCGATCGGATTGGCCCGATTGCCATTGCAGTGAGCAGTGGCGAGCCTATTGACGTACTATTTCCATGTCTAAATTTTATGCCTACTCAATGACTGAATGTTCGCTGTTCGAGTCACCTGCTTGCCTTTCACCTCGGCTGGTGTCAGTGTCTGTCTGGTCAGCTGAGCCTAGGTTTCAATAGACATTTATACCAGTAACTTAGCCACTCTCGCCATCGCACTGTTCGCACTACGTGTAACTTCATTGGCATCTGTCCATAATTTCCTAGTTGACACCTTTGATTGTGGTTGCGTAATGCGCTAATGTTGTTGCCACTGTCGGTCAATGCTTGGTTATAACTATACTATAGTACCACATTGGTGTTGATTAATTAATCCCATTAGCATCGTTTGTTTTTGGCTTTGTGGGCATTATGCCCACCATGCACTTGTTTGACTACTTGTTTATGCTGAAGCGTTCGCTTCACTGGCAATATATATTCGATCGATTCTCCCGACTCGAGTAATGAATGTTTGTGTGGTCATTTGTATTGATTGGCCAGTCGAGGGTTTGATTGTACTCTAGAGAAAGTGTTAACTTCGCTAGTAACAATGTTGGTACACAATTATCTCTCCATTGTAGCACCATTATCGCCATTATGTTCGACCATGTCTCAAATTCGGTCATACATTGCACTTCGAACAAAAGAGAACACTTCCTCGCTCCGTTGCATTGAATGCATTGATGATCTGTCTGACTTAATGGTGACATTTGCAATTCGAACATAAATCAACGATTAATAGATACGAACGTGTCATTTCAGATTGATCTCGAACATTCGATTACATTCGAATGTGCTCATTTCAATGATGTAGACTAAATCGTGATTTAGCACGTTCCATTGTCACTATATAAAGAGTTAGCTCAGTCAGTCTGTGGTCATTTGTGCTTCCTGCTTTTTGTTCTCTTGACTTCTCTCTCTCTCTCGCTCTCCTTGTGCCAGTCAATCTCTCGACAAAGTCATCCTGATGGATCCACCTGAAAAGTCGAAATCGACCTCCGCAAAGGGAACTGGCGGCGCTGATCCTCCTGCGCCAAAGTCTGTCCTTCCTACTGGCAAGTCCTCCCGACCCACTTCATTGCCTCCCTCCCAAGGTGGTGGTGCGCTGCCAGGGCCAGGTCCAAAGTCGGTGGCCCTTCCTTCTGCTCCCAAAGATGGAAAAAGCAAGTCATTGACTGCCGAGAAGAGCAATGACTCGAAAGCGCCCGTTCCAATGGCCGTGCACAGTGCGCCCAAAGAGCCGACTTCTGCTGGTGCATCCAACGACATGTTTCCTCCGTCGGTTCCTGGCAAGACTTCAGCTCGTATGAGTGCCTCTCTGCCACCACCAACTGCCACCAAGCCAACTGCCGAGCCAACTGCTGCCCCACCGCCAGCTCCTCTTCCCAAGCCTTCAGGTCCATCGCTTCCTTCAGCAGCATCGCAGCCTGCTCCATCTTCAAAAGGTCCAACTTCACTGCCGCCACCGTCCCAATCGAAAGGTGCCATGTCTCTGCCTCCTCCAGGCGACATAACAAAGATTGGTGCTCCATTGCCAACTGCAGGTGGCTCTCCAAAAGGTCCGACATCACTGCCCCCCACCATCTTCTACTGCTGGTCAGCCAAAAGGACCAGCTTCACTGCCACCGCCTTCTTCAGCTGAGCAGCCAAAGAAACCATCATCTTTGCCTCCACCAAGTGACCACGCCAAACCAGGGCCAGCTTTGCCAACTCCCGGTGGTGTTGCTCCAGCTCCTGTCCTTACCAAAGCCGAACCCAAGAAAGAGCAATCAAAAGCTAAATGGAGTGGTGACCGAAATAGCAGCGTCACTGGTGGCACTGGCAGCAGTCTCAATGCTGCAGCTAATGACGATTCATCGACCACTTCGCTGCTGTACAAGGCTCCGAGTAACTTGGGACAGAAAACTGGAACCAGCAGTGCCAACAAAGGTGCGGCCGCACCACGTCCAACTCTTTCAGTGACCGGTCCAAGCAAGAAGCCTCCAAGCACTTCGAAGAGTGTCTCCTCGTCTACTAAAGAGGACAAGTCAAAGTCAGCATCTGCAAGTGTCCCAGCAGCCTTGCCCACTCTTTCTGCTAGCACTTCGGCTTCGTCGGCATCTTCTGGCTCAGCAGCTGCCAAATCCTCTGGCTCTGGTGGTGGCAATGAGGATGGCTATACTATTCCTCTGCCTGCCATTCCATTCAACTGTCAAGCTCTCGAGGATCTGTGGAACGCAATTGTGGCCAATGCCGATGGCATCACTTCGTACTGGGGCATCCATCTCCTATCGATCCTCACCATCATTGGTCTCAATGCGTACAAACGCAACCTACAATGAGACACTTTCTACGTGGAGCAACTCAATGCACCTTTCCACCACTAAATTAAGCGATTCCATTAATCGCATTGCACTTTTGCAACCATTTATGTTGTCTTTGTACAATTAAACGCTTTTATGCAAATAATGTTTTTGACAGAGCAAAGTGATGGCGACCAAATTGGTTCGTGAGAATGCTGTATAGGTCCTACACTGTAGGAATGTACACAAACAGCCAATTGAACTGCACTGATTGACGCCATGACCGCTATTCATGAACTAGAATGCCAATGAATGAGTGTTGACTTTTGCTGACAAGTTATTAGTGTTGTGTACAATTTGCTTGTTTGCAGGTTCGTTTCTTTCTTCTTAGCTTGACGAACCAAAGTAAGTGGCACTAAAAGTATCGCCATTGCACGATTAATGAAACACTAAGATGCAGCGAAATGTTGCGAAAATGCAACAGACAACAGGCAACCCACCAAAACCAAAGAGACGACTACAAACGACCACTAAAATGCATTTGTTCACAAGCAAGTCCATTCGACAAATGTTGTGAACATGCATTCATTCGCCAACTGATCGAATATGAAAGAAATCTCAACTGCCAATCAAGCACTAACAAGTTGAATCCACCATGGTGGGTGGAGTGCGAGCACAAGCAGACCAACCGAAAGGTTAATAGTGTCTCACTTTAATACTTGTCCCGATCTGTTTCTCATTAAACTAGATCGACAGATTCAATGATTGATGCTATGAATGCTAGGTTTTCATCGTCACTCTCGAGACGGTCATTGACTTTTTAATGAGGGAGAACTAGCTAAAGTGAGAGATTTGCTGCGAAATTAAATTGTCGATAATAAATTCACAATTGCTCTTATGAGTATGTAATGTTTGTTGTCTTATGTAATGAAAAGAAGAGTATATCGAGAAGAAGTCAGACTTGGAGTGAAAGAGTTTAATAATTGAACAGCTTCGTTCAAAGTGTCACGAAGCATACAATACACGCATTGTGTTCAGTCCTCGGCATCCGAACTTGGCCCATCTCCAGAGGACTCAGAGCCTTGTGACTGAGAGGACGAGCCCGATCGGGAATGGTGGTCGCGATGACCATGCTCCTTGTCGGCGGCTCCCATTACTGCCTGGACGGCTCCTTTCTCCATCTGGTAACGAGCCTTGTCCTTGGTAGATTTCGCCTCAAACTTGAGTTTCTGCTTCTCAGGACAGAGTTGCCACCGACGACCGAGCTCTTTGGCGATCTCCACCACACTGGCATCGGGCATGGCCTCTCGCACCTTGGATCTCTCTTCGTGACAGAACCAGAAGTAGGCCGAGAGTGGTCGCTTGGGAATGCTTTTCTTGCGCTCTTCCTCCTTGAGCCTGTATTTGGCCATCTCGGCATCGTACCGCTTCTTGTCCTTCTCCTGGAGTGCCTGATAGCGGCGCTTGTCCCGAGCTGGCATGTGACGCCACTGATGACCACAGTCCTTGGAGAACTGCCGAAAGTCGACTTTCTGGTTCGGGTGGTTCTTGTGCTGCTCCTTCCAGCAGGCTTGGACGTAGTACATGTACGACGACATGCCGCGGACAGGTTTCTCTTCGGACTTGGACATTTCTTGAAACTTGCTCTTGCTTGGCACAACAAAGTTAGTAGCAATCGAACTTGAGCTTTCACCGAGAGTCAGGAGAACGGACTGAGCAGATAGGAAGAGAGGTCTTCAGGCAAAAACAAAAATCTACAATCAACACTACCTTTGGATGGACCAATGGCACTCTTTAAATAGTGGCCAGAGTTCGTTCGCACTCTACAATGATGACCTGTCACAATTGGTCAACACTTGCGAACTATCAATTCCATTCGTTTCAGTCAACAAGCAATCGAATTGGCACGTAGGTTTCGATATTTGTGGCTATTCTTGTGGCTTGCTGCTTGTGGCTTCCTGGTACGGTCAATTGACCGTCAATTGTCCGTTAACGGACTCGCCTGGTGGCCACCATCGGGTCTGCGTCCTTAAGGATTGCATTGCTTGGCTTTGAATTGGCATTTGCTGCTTGTGCCCTCTTCTGGGCCTATTTCATGTTGGCTCCAAACACGACACGTCCCATTCGCCACTGAGCGAACATTATTCAATGCAACAATTAAATTATTTAAATTAAACCTAAGCCTTCTATTGTGCGTTGGGAGGCACTGACACACTGACCGTTGCTTGTCCCGACATCGCAGCCGACCCCTTACGGCCAACTGTTTCTCGTGGCAGCCATTCATCATTGAGGAGCTCTTTCATGTTGGCGCGTTTAAGGACATTGGGCTCCAAATGGCGACAGATGAAGTTCTTGCAATTCAAAGCGAGAGGACACTTAGTGGCATGAAGCGCCAATCAGACCCATAGACGATACATGCGCATGCATATGCCACTGTGGAAGAGTGCACTATGGTGTGTATTAGCAGCTCGTCAGACAAGACCAGGCAGGCAAAGACAGGCAGGCAAATTAACGCCGATCAATGGGCTGCATTGTAGTATTGCTCTCATTGTTACCGTCTAGCGTTGCTCTATTTTTGCAGTGTATCTGACCACTTGTCTTTTTGTCTGTGGGCATGTGTCTTGGATGCACTTGCTGTCTGTCCAATCGAATCAGTTATCTTTGTCTCAGGTCGTGTCACTCACTCGGCTAACTCAATCCGTCTGTCCGAATTAGTTTTGACAAAATGTTTTCAGCCTCTTGAGATCTGAGTCTGTGCGTGCATTTATTGGAGTAATTCACATTCTTGTAAATTTCATCCGATTGTGTTGGCCCGATTGGGAATGTGTCAAATATTGCCAAGTGAATTACTCGCAAGCTTGTGTACTTGTGTCAGAACATGTTGGTGTGCAAGGCAGTGAAAAATAATGCATAGCCCGTTTGGTTCATTTGTGGCGACACAACTAAATGATCGAAAACAAACTCACAAATTGTGGTGAGCTATAGTCTATAGACTCGAACTGGCAAGTGCATGCACACGACTGAGCAAAGTGCGATATGCAAAAGGGCGAAAATCCGATTAATTGACGTCTCGCCTCTGCACTCTGTGCGTACATAGATAGAGCATCGTCCGTTCAAATCACTTGTGGATACAATGCCTCCTTTACAGGTTTCCGCCCCACTTTGCCTACTTTGCACACCGAATGATCTACCAAACTATAACAGCTCAAATGTGGCGAATGTCATCAATTATTGATCTACCTATGTGCAAAAAGACATGCTAAATAATTAACCAACCACAAACAATTGCGCAACCCGAAACCGACCAACAAGTTCCCCGTCTGATTGAGCTTGTTGAGTGATGTTGAATCAATCAGGTCAGATTCTAGACAAGTGGGCTAATGTCATCTGGCCGACAAAGAATGCAGCCAGAAGAGCGGCCAGTTGGTATTTTCCAGTAGAGAGATTACAAGTTGGAAGCACGTTGGCGGAATGAATTGGCCCAATTGGTGCATGTGAGGTGGATAGAGAGGCTCGGACACATCTCTACTCGGTATTGTCGAGCGAGACAGCTCACCATGTAAAGAGATACAATGTACCTGATACATTGCATCGAAGCATTTACCTGAGTCAGGTCTCTTTTGGCTGTGCTTTCTTCATTTTCTCATTGAAAAATGAACGAAGCTAATCATTAGCTGCCAATGTCAATATTTGCCTAAGTTTTCGATGATGGGGATGGAAGGCAGAAAGGCCTATTTCCATCGTTGGTCTGCTTAGTATCCTCGAAATAGAGAACAGACCGCGATTAGCTATAAGAAGCCAGCGAAAGTGCACCGCAATTGCCAATTGGCCACAAGTGCCACCGAGACCTTAAGGTCGAAAGTAACAGCATTTCTGTCATCTCTTCATATTCAAGCAAATCGTTGGCATAGATTCGATGTTTGTTTGCCACTATATCCAAACAATCTTGTTGGATCGTGTTGCCTAGCACGACTATCTCGACAGTGAGCAGCAACAAGATAATAGCAAATCGAAAGGACACCGATCGAAACGTCGAGTGACTCCATTTATAACTCAAGAAAGATTAGACGTGCTCGGGACACTTCATTTGTCAATTGACTGGCAAGGCGAGAACTAAATCGAGTCAAATTTGGCTGATGTCAATCGAGTCTATCGAATAGGATTAATTTCTCAAATGACTTATTAATTTGTAGAGTACACTAATAATTTGGTACCCAAATGTCTTGCAGCCCTGACATTAATATAAAAATGAATTCGTCGAGATTAGTCTTGGACCGTGTCAGTAAGTGCCAGTATGGTAACATTGCTTTCTCTGGTGTGTTTAATGGCCCTTCAAAGGAAACGACAGTGGCAAGATGCACTCGACCGGGCATCACATTCATATATGAATTTGGCCACAATTGCCAATTGGCCACACTTGCAGGACGACGATTTTCTCCGTCTTCAGATGACAAACCACACCAATAAAAAGCCTCCCAAAAATTTTAATAAAAGCCAATTTTAACACTCGGTCAGTGGCAAAGTGCAATCGATCTCGCGTTATCGGTGAATGGAGAGATTCAATGAAAGGAGTAATCAATTAAGATGACTTCGGAATTGCTTACTGATTTGATCGAGATGGCGATAATAATGAAAACTTATCATTGATAAGTATACGAGGAAATGAAGCGCAATATACATAGAAATGCATAGACACACAGTTGCAGTGTCACTGTGGCCGTGTATTGGTGTTCGGTTTGTCGTTTGGAAAAGTGGTGCAATTGATAGGAAACTAATAGCACGGCTAGCCAATGGCAAGTACATTCATTGAACATTAAGTGCTTTACTGTAACGATTCAAGCCAAGTGAAAAGCAAATTTAAATCAGAAAATAATTTTCATTTAAATGGTCTTCAAGTCGAGACAATCGGCAGAATTCAAAGTGCTACACTGCCACGGCGACATCAATTCGGGTGTGATCAAATGCATAAAGCATGAAAGCTGAGCATATCTGACAGAAAAAAGTCGGCGTCAATTATCACTGGCCCATCCTCTGAGCCAAAGCAAACCAATCGAAGCATCTCTCCAAGTGAGCTATTGTGGCGAACATTGGCAACATGGCCACACAGACAACTGAGACATCCAACCAGATGGAATATAGCACATATCGAATATGATGATGATAACCGGAATAATCATTCGAAAATTAAAATTCAATCAGTGCCCAATCGAATCAAACTTTCCGCATATACACATTGAAGTATGGAATTTAAACATAGATATGATTTAATGATATTATTATTGATGACAATTGTTATATATTAATATAGGCAATGGCATGAATAAATAAATAACCTGAGAGAAGAAAGCCAAAATAATCCAATCTGCAATTGTTGATCTGCTCAAGGAAGGGCTTGGTGCAATGTGCGTTCGATATGATTTAGGTGTGGTCCGAGCCAACTATGAGTCAACGAGCGAACAAATAAGTTATTTGAAATAACGACCACTTACTTCCATTTTTAAAAATTTAAAAATGTATTGTCGCATTCATAGATCAAATGCGTAAAAGGATCAAATGCGAAAATGTTCTACAACAAGACTAATACGGCAAGGAAGACTTGATCGCTTTGTCTACAAAGAAGAACGCCAGAAGAACAGCACGTTTGGCATTAAACCCACAAGATAACGAACAAGATCCAGTTTTTGTTGCTTTTCGTTAACCATGCTGGCTAATGCATTAATTCCATGGCGATGAGTGAATAATTATAAATTAATCAATTGTAGTCAGATAAGATAACACAAAACCAGCAAGCGCGCGGCGATTCAAATGCACGAAGAGTCCCGTCAGGTAATGAGAGAGGGTTGAGTGGACCGAGGACTAGCTCGTTTGCAGTGTGCTGTATCGATTGTGTAGATGAAAGAATGTTTGCAAGAGTGCACTCACTGAGCCAGACATGTAATGACTTAATTAATAACAGGTTTCGCTTTCACCGTTACAAGTGGCAAATCGCACTGCAGTTACGAAGTAGCAACACAGCACAAATCAAGTGCCACATATGACATAAGGACTAACGAGCGAAGACACCAAGCCATTGCTTGTTTGGTGCAATGTTGAATAAAGCATAGCATTCCGTTACGTGCTCATATTGCACTGTACTGGCTGAGAACATGTGAGCACAGGAAGAGGTTCTGAGCGAGAAAATGGAAATGACAAGATATGCCGCTGAAGTGAAACAAACGATAAACAAATTAATTAACAAGTGAACAACAAATTGCCTTCGATTTTGGTATGTCACATATTTCCTTTTGAAAGAAATGACAATACTTTGTGATTGAATGTGATTTCGTGGTGCTTCTGTCTGTGACTGACTAGTCTGCGCGCTGCCGCAGTGATAAACTTCATCGGCCTGAATTAGCATTCTGCTGGGCAACGAGACTGCCAACTGGTAGACGCTTTCCATCTGTGTTAGGGTGTTCTTCTATGCAGCCCTAGTGAACATGGTAATGCAATTTATCGTCATTCATTCACAATTTTGTACTAACAGCAACAGTCTAACTCTTCTAATTCAGTTATAAATCAATGCCATCCACCGAGAAAGGCAATCGCGAGTGATAGTAGTGATATTTGAATTGTAGTGCCTATTAGGGCATATCTAGACTGCTGAGAATTAAGAGAAACTAATGTTTATTTTGACATTAAAGGTGTTGTTGGTGTATGACAATTACAATACACTCCTTAGTGCGCAATGAACATGAGTATACTCATATATGAGCGCTTAGGTAGAAGAAGGAGCGAACCAAGCATCCTTTGCGATGGCATCGAACTCAGTTCGGAGCTTGGTGTTGGTGCGTAACAGACCATAGAGAAAGAACTTGCACGCATCGGACAACTCGTCACCACACGAGTGAAGTGTGTTCCGAATTTCGCCGTCAACATTTTCGTCATGTTCGTTGGCGTTGAAGGGATATTTGCGAGCCACCAGGAAAAACAAAGTAGCACCCAGTGACCAGGCGTCAGCCTCGATTGGATTAAAGAATTCGCCCGCGTGGCCAAACGATTCGGGAGCATGAAAGTACATGTGCTGCAGGTTCAGTGCAGGACGACAAGGCTGGTCGATAATGTCGTTGGCGTTGATGTCCCAGTAGACCACCGCATCGCGAAATCCACTCAACTTGGCCTCAATGGCATCGCCTGTCTGTTTGAGCAAAATATGCTTTGGGTGAATGGAGCGATGTGCAATGCCAACGTCGCCCAAGTAGTCAAGTGCCCTGTAGATCGACTGAGCGTAAGGCAATAGCTGCTGCTCAGTGATAATGTTGCCCGCTCCGATGTAGGCCTTGGTATTTCCTTTGTTGGCGTACTCCTGGAACAGATAGATGTGACGCTTCTCGTCCGAAAAGATGTCCATCGTCTGGATGATCGATGGATGCTTCTTGCCTGGGCAAATAGGTCAATGATTAATTTGTTGTTCCCGCACACACCACAATGATCCACTTACCCAAATGACGCAGTATCTTTAGGTAAACTTCAGAGTCTGGATTGATGAGCGAAGTTGGAAAGAATTCGCGAGCGATCAGCACATTCTTTCCAAAGTTCGAACGGTTGGCCAAGTGAATGGTCGAATGTGTGCCTTGGAAGATGGCCTGATCCTTGTGCACCACATATTCGGCATAGTTTGAAGAGTTCTTGATCGGATCGGAGGCACGCAAATTCTGCAAGTCTTCCACCTAGAAATAGAAACATTGCCTTTGACAATCAATCAATCCAACCTGTTTCTTGAGCATGTTTGACATGTAAGCCACTCTGACCGGATCGACTGGTAGCTTCTCTGGAGGCTTCTCTTGGCCTGAGTCTGCCTGCTGTTGTTCATAATCGGTGGCAGGCACTGTACGAATGAATTTCTGTGATGATTGCTTCAATGAACCGTTGGCTTGCCTCCAACCACGCTGAAAGTATGGCATGATTGCTGTTATAGAAAGACAAAGATTAGTCGAGGGGCTGAAGTAGAGAAGCTGAAGAAAAACTTACTTCAGTTAAGATCGCGTGACGTTGCTTACAATCTGAATCGCTTGAATCACAAATGACCACTGACAAATTAACAACAAACAAAACTTTGACTCTAAATGTACAAGTGATCAATGCATTGGAATTCGATTGAGTGGAGACCAAGTTGGACAGATCGAAGGTTTAGTTTCACAAACTGTGGAACATCAATTAAGTTTGATTCGAGTTGATTATATTGTTAATATTTTATTAAAATGTAGTAAATTATGGCGCCTTCAATGTAAAGCTTTAATTGCAATCAATCAATGATAATGTCTACAAGTTGAGACTGGTCAGCATTTGAAGGACATCGATCGCCCCGGGGCCTTGGTGAGTTGTTCGACGAAGCGAGACTCCCAGCAAAAGTTCAAATACTGGCCACGAACCATCTCGGGCAATTGGCAGATGAGCAAGTTCTTTTCGGTCTGCGAGAGTTCGTTATAGTGTCGTGACAGTGGAAGCTCATGTCCACCAAGTAGCAATTTGCCTTTGGTGCACAAAGATCCGGAAGCGCATTAATGGGCTTCCCAGTGCCAGTGGCCAAATAAGTAATCTGTTTGATGGCAGAGGAGGCTTGGCTTCATTGGCCACCAGTTCCAATTGATGCAATTTGTATTGCAACTCATCTATGAGTCTTTTGCGAATATCACTCGAGGCCAGAGGGACAGAGGCAGTAGTGATGCAAATAGAGTCTTCTTCCTCGTCATCGTTCATTTCTGCTTCGGACTTGTCCTTCTATCGGGTAGACTTTGGTCCGGAAACACATTGACTCTGATCACATTGGCCATCTGGATGCACAGCGCTGTTGCTGGTCGTGTCTTGCTCACCAGTGGTAAGATCGATCACTTCCACTTTGATCTTCTCCAATTGATCGTGGTCATTGGTCTGCACTCGAGCAGCATTCGACTGTGACAAAGGGCACATCTCCAGGCCATCGCCAATCGATGAGCGATGGTCACAATCAGGCATGTTGGTAGTTTATCCTCGGTAGTGATGCGATTCGAGTGTGGCTCGAGTCGATTTCGAACAGTGACTCATCAGAATACACAAGAATGCAACACAACCAAAGGTTAGTCGGTTGCGAAATGACCTTTCACTGTTCACTGTCTATTATGCAAATTACTAATCCCCACAAATGCAATGGAAGTGCACGTTGGCGAGTCGACGTTTGTTGACAATTCGAGATATTCAACTTGGCTACTTGCACAGTTGTGAATTAATTTATCAGCTTAGTGTTTTTCCGAATTTGTTCCCGACAACAAACTAGATTGAACAAAAACCGACCAAGCCAGACAAATTGAGTGAGCCACCAAACAACAAAAAACAACAAACAAATTGGTTAATTGTCTTGTAGACATTTGCACACAACACTAACTAGCTCACTAACTCACTTCAGTTCCACCATTTGCGCCTTTATCTATCAAATCGCGAAAGCAACATTTTTGCGAAGTATTTGTAATGTTGCGGCTGCTGTTGCTTTAGACTGCAGTAATTCCGAATTGAGTCGACCATCAAATCTGAAAGCTAATCACTAAGGTCGAACGTAGACTGAACTGATTGCGATGACGATGTTCACCTCAAGGCATCCAGCTATAAGCAGTGTCACACTTTTATTAGTCATCATATTTCCTAGTGTTTCCTCAGGTCAAAAATTACCACAAATTTTCTAGTGAGTCAAATTGTCGATGAAAATCAATCGAATTTTATATTTTATTACATGTGCACAGGTCGGTCTGAATTTGACATTACAAGAGCCTTCATTGTGCAATACCACCACAACAAATTTGCTCAACTACCGTTGTGTATGCATTTATGTGTGTGAGTAGTACAAGAACAAACTTTATTAATTAAAAATTCAATTACATTAATTCAAAACACTACTGAATTCGATATATCACACTGCACTGATAAGGTGACGTAATAATAGTCAAGTTTGTCGAATTGAAGCTAGTTTGTGGTGGCCCTTTCGCAACGTTCGATTCTCTTGTGCTTAAAAGAGAGCCATTGAGTCGCTAAACTGTGTGAGTTTCTATAGCGTTCACTTTAGCAAGTTTGTTGTGTGTCCCAAGCCGAGTGTCTTCTCCAAATCGAACAAAGTTGGACGCTTGTGATGGTGGCACGGTGCTGCAACGAACCGAACGTTTCATCATTCTCGTTCGTGACACTCGAACCTATCGTGGTCTGGTGCTTGCCAATCAGCTCAAAGTGCTACTCATCAGGGACCCTACTTGCATGTCACCTGCACGATTCAATATTTCGAGTGCTTCAAGCTTTCGTTGCATTCAGGATTAAATGGTTCGTGTGTATTGCAAACATTTGTTTCGTTGACTAATTATTCTTGATTGCAGTCCTTTCATCGAAACCAATGCCCAAAATCGTAACTTGACTAAACAATTTGTGGTCGACTTTCGAAAAGCACTTGTTGGCCAATTTTTTTTATCAAACCAAGGTGGCAAACATTGATTACAGTGTTCAAGTTGATTCATCTGCTATTGAGGTATTCATTTGACATATTTATTTATTGATTACTAATTGACTTGATCACACAGATCATATTCAAAGGATTCAACCATAAATTGGACACGCACATTTATGCTTTATTTGAACAATTGATCAAATATGACAAGAGACCAAGGCCAGTCAAGAATACATTCTCTGAGGTGGATGAGGACGATGTAGACGACAACTATATTGTTAATTTTTTGAGAAAGTATTGTCATGCAATCTTCAAGTCTGAATCTAACGTTGTGCTAAATCAGAACGGTAACAAAATAAACTCGGACTTTAAATGTCAACTGTTCGCCAACTGTCAAGTGCAAGTGTTCATTCACGGCAATGTGACACACGAGGAATCGATTTGCCTGAGCAAGAAAGTCTTTGGCATGTTGAGCAAGCTCACCACCGTCATGCCCGAAAGTGCGTCCAACAAAGTGAATCAAATTCTTCACAAGCTAAACGTCCAATTGAAACGCGGCATCACAAGATTCGAGTGCACCGATCCTGAATTGAATCTCAACTGTCTCCACACGACCTTCCAAATTGATAAGCCAACCAATTGTACATCAATGGCTGAGCGCTCCAAATTGGATTCGGGTTCACAGTGGTTCAGGCGATTTCTCCACCCTCTCTATTATAACCAACTTCGCGAAAAGGAGCAACTGGCATATTCAATTGACGTGATGCACCGCGAAATGATTGTACAGTCCAGCTATTCAGTGGAGTATCTTTGAGTATCTTTGGAGTCGCACTGAAGCGTTCATCGAATCGATCGGGGTATGTCACACACCTGTACAATTCGTGAATAATATTAATTTAATAACAATTTACCATAGAAAATCCTTATCGATTTGCCTGAGCAAGCTGTGACCAAACTGAAGAATGACATCATCGATTCGATCAAATCGTCCAGCCACAACCTGTACAATAGGTCTGCTCAACAGTGGGAAGAAATCACATCGGACAAGACGTACGATAGAGTGTCCTCAATGGCGTCAATCACCAAAGACGATCTGGTCACTTTCTACCGAGTAAGACCAATATTATTTCCATTTGATAGAGATAGTAACAATTCTATTATTGACAGGACTACATTCGAGAGACTGGGCCCGAGTGCCGTCGCTTGCTTATCATGGTCAAAGGTGGCAAATGCGAACACAAGATTGCCAAAGAATCGATGGCCAATGTGAGTGCCAATGTGCATGTTTCATTATTATTTACTGATTGAGTCATTTCAATTGCAGCTGCACCCTCTGTACATTCAATTGCAATATGGCAAAACATTCAAGAGCATTGAAGATCTCAAAAGAGAACGAACTGATTTGGTCTATTCTGGCAATTGATGATGGATTGTCATATGCAGATTAAACTTTGTTCAATAAAGTAGCAATCCTAAATAATACCAAATAATACTAAATAATACCCTCGTCACTATAACTTGAACCTATCTGACTATAACAAAAAACTGATTACTTGAGCAACGATAAGATTTGGCACAGAAGATTAGTACCGAATGCACAATGGTGGTGCGATTGAGGTGAGATGTGCAATCTGTCATTTGCATCACCTAAATTGGACAACGCATGCCGTAATCGAGTGTAGCAGTCAGAGTGATTACCACTGGCATGGATAAAGGATCAATAATGGATGCCCTGTCTATTGGACGAATGGGTGAGTGGTGTGATTTTTGTGAATGACATTGATTCTGGTACATATCAGAGTGAGTAGACCACCGCAGGATTGAGATATGCTCATTGGTGCTAAATAGACAATGCACTGTGTTGGAGAGGTGCGTGTAGGATCGCTCGGTGGAAACATGAACAACATTTGTTCAAATGTTAACCTGAGAAAAGTGACTGTCTCATACACGCACACACAAACTGAGGTGCAACTGTTGAATTGGTATTGTAGACCGCAACCGATTGATTATGCCAGCCAGTTAGTCATTTTGCATTTTGGTTAAATAGACCGACAGAATGCAGTGAATGTGGTGACCATCGCGATGCAACTGTTAAGTGATGACAAATGCTTGTGCCAAATTGGTAAGTTGGCACTCCCAACTTGGCAGATCGTGCACTGTACACATGTGCCACATCGAGCTTTGGTGACTCGATTATGTGTGTTTGTTCGTTTCACTGCGTGAGACTCATTAGTGTACCGAGCTGTCTAGCCGTCGGCTATCAGCCAGTCGATCAACCCCATCACCGCAGGCACAGTTTACCTCCGATCGGCGATCGCCACTGCACACTGTCGGACATTTAAAATTACAGTACCTAGCCTATGAAAGGTCCTCCAACGCAGCGCGAATTTTTTTTTGGCTCCCACGTCGCAAGCCTTCGTTCATCATTGTATTAGAAGTACTGTTGCTACTAAGCATTGTACTAAGCAAGTTGGCATTGGAATAGCATTTGGAAAGTGAAGTGAGGTCTCTCACTGTCCACAGTTGTCCACTAATTAAAAGTTAACAGATATTAGCCACAAGAAGCTGTGAATGGAAAGTGAGACATTTATGCAAACAGTTACTAACATAGGCTGACGATTGGCCACACACACACACACACACACTAAGCAAACATTCGAGAGCACGATGGTCCAATCAACCAGCGATGTGACAATGCAGTGTGTGTCCGTCGGTACATGAGATCGCATGTATGGTAAAATGACTTGTTTACAGGTGAGGTCGTGCAATGTGGGAATTATTGATGGCATTATTGGTGC
This sequence comes from Rhizoglyphus robini, assembly GCA_023373905.1. Lineage (NCBI taxonomy): Eukaryota > Metazoa > Arthropoda > Arachnida > Sarcoptiformes > Acaridae > Rhizoglyphus > Rhizoglyphus robini. The sequence continues at coordinate 63,366 of JAKIJQ010000001.1, read as the reverse complement.
AAACTCGGAGTGCCAACACAACCAGTCCATTGAGTGTGGATGCAATGATAACGGTTCGGTACATCAGGTCGTCCTTGATAATGGATGAGGTGTGACCCCTGCCCCCACCAAAACCGGTCACTAATGCTATTCGGCAAGTGCACACAAAGCACAAAGGTCATTGTTACGATATGGCACATAGGAGTGCATGCCTTTGGTAGTTGGAAAGTCGGCCGAGTCACTTGTGACCGTATTCACGTATGCACACACATACATGTGCACATACACACACTTGATCCAAATATGCAGATTATTTATTAAATTATTAAATCATATTAAAATGTGCATATTCAATTGAACAAAATATCAATTTTAATTTTAATTGAATTGTAATCGCTGAACGCGCGCGTGCATCAAGGTGGGTCAAGCAAAGATGCACAGAGATGTCAATCTGATGTGTCACTTGCAATGGTTGCAATTTAGATAAATTGCCGAATTTCTTCGAATTTGGTTTGAAACAACACTCACTACAGTGGACGTATCTTCTCGGGACTATTGCACATGAATACTATTCATTGAATAGTTGTGCTCGTACACTTCTGAGAATCGCTGTGGTAAGTGGCCTTGTGATCACTTGGCTTGCAGCACAGCTTACTGGTGTATTCATTGAGATGGCATTGGTGTTTCAGTAATGATAAAGCACAAACAATGAGAGAATTATTGATGGCATCATCGGTCAATTGGATGTGGGTGCAATGTAATAACTGTTCGGTACTTGTAGTACTGAAGTTAATACCGATGTCAATCTTGTACAAGTGTTCACAAAGCACACATTGTGCTCACCTGTTAATTGTTACAAATGGCTATCACAGAGTCCAGTGTTCATTAGAGAATCTGTGAGCATGACAAAGTGTTTCAGTAGTGATTGGTATCATGGTGTCAAGTGATATACCAGAAATATTGGTAGAAAGATTGTCTGTCCTAGTATATAAGGCTGTGTAATCTCTGAATGAGATATTAATGCAATCAATAATGGACACCACGTAGGCCGACAGAATGTAATGCATTGTAGTGTAATTGCCGATGAGGAAGACATGCATTATGTTGCACAGAAGATATAACCGCCAACAGTAATGAATGCATTTGGTCCGCGGTGCAGACAAGCAGTAATTGTCTCATTGTGACATTCACTCGTAGGATCGTTGCCACTGTGCACTCACAAGCACATATTGTCAGTATTCAATCGAATTACCAAGTCAGTCTGCCTCAGTCATAGTGTAACCTTTGTCGCATTGACATAATAACATCTACCGATTGGCCATTGCCTCACTATAGACCACCAAGTGAAGCAACCTTGATCAAATGGAAGGCGGACTGGACTAGTCGAGTGACTGTGCGACCACTTTCCTGCAGTGCTTTTCCTCAGCTGAATCGGTTCTGCTTGTGGAAATGTCCTCGCCAGGTAGGTCTTCTTTTTTCTTCTCAATTTGAATGGCATAACTTTTCACTAAGTTAGTGAAAGCATCGCACCAATGCTGGCAAGAATCTAATTGGCTCGAGCCAAGTGAAAACAATTAGAATGATTAATTGGATCCAATTGGAAATTGGCCAATGCAACACTTCAACCCGACCAATCTGTTTAAATCTAGCCTAATTAAAGTGGGAAATATATTTGAATTAATTCGCACTGCCAAAAAATGCCACTCTCGCTGGACTGTTCAGTGTTGGGCGTGCCGGCACGGCAGAACAGTTGCGAGTAAACAAATCCTAATTGGAATTACATACAACTTGGCTCACCGCAAAGGCAAAGCGAGCCAAAAAGAGCAAAACACGTGGGACAGCATTGATTCCATATATTGACCTAGATCAATCACAAATAGATTAGACAAAGTGCAAAAGAAAATTAGCCTTCCAATTGAAGCAACTTTAACATGGCCACACTCTGGCCCAATCGCGACCAATCGATGCAAGGCGTGATTACATTGCCAACCAACCGAGAGGCGCCAACAGGCACTGGCAACATTCACTCCATCCTACATTTGCACAAACGACAATGCCAATTCAAATGTGTGATGGTGTGATAATTTTACCCGCACTCTTTTGCTCCTGATTAGGAGTGTGTTGATCGCTCTCTGCGAGGCACTTTTGCAAGACATAAAACATTGCCATAACGTTTCGTTTCCACTGATGAGGCAATGAAAGGTTGCCAGTTAAACGGAAGTGAGACCTCCATAGTGGCACTAGAACCTAATGACATAGCACATCGGTCGATCGCGTTAGGTGAAGAGAATAGATGAGAAAAGGTGTTGGGTGTGACAGGCCACATTTGACCTCATGCGTACACATGTGATGCATCGGGCAAAGCAATCAAATGAAGGTCACTGGAGTCGGTCAGTGCTAGGCAAGCAAACTAGATCTCCAATTGACCAGCGAGGTGGCAAACAAAGCCGACCACAGTCGTCTAACTACAGCGAACGAGCAATATGTGGATTGACATATTGCCAAAAGAAAGGCTACCATCAATGATCCATAGATGAATGAGAACTGAGCGATTGTCTTCCTAGACTCAAACGACCAAACCGGTGGAAAATTTCGATCGGCCAAATGGTCGAACCTCCTCTGGCATCGACTCTACGGCAGTCTTTGTCAGTGATTGATTTTGACCAGTTTGTTTGTTTGACAAGCCCTCTTTTACCAAAGTCACTTCCTTTCATTATCGAGTGGAAAATCATATTAAATTTTAATTCGGCGCCAATTAGAAGATTGCCCATACAAAGCGAGCTGCTTAAGGGTCGGCCGGTCATATATGAGATAATAGACTAATTTTGTGTGATTGATGTCTCATGTCAGGTCGAACCTAACCGAACCGAATCGATTCAATCTCGATCTCGAGAGTCATTGCACTGATGCTGACTGTGTTCACTCGCCAATTGACCCACAAATTGTGCCCTCACAGCACAAATCGCACTCGAGTGGCTCGTGCGATTTCTCTCATTTGCCTTTTGTTGCCTTATGATTGGTTCAATTGATTGCCCAATTCGCAATCACCATCTCATTAATAACTGTACGGACGGATCCGTTATCTACATTAAGTTACACTTCTGCTCAGCGCAAACTTTGCAAAACCCAATGAGACTATCGACCAGTAGGTTACACTTTGAATTAGATAACTCTGCCCGAAACCAATAGAGCTAAACCAGTTGGTGTTGAGTGACGAGTGGACAGTGCAAGCGTAACTCTATAAAGATCAACTGAAAGAACTGCATTGACGGCCATGAAAGTAAGTGAACGATCATGACTAAGCCCTTTGATGTGTAATTTGGTCCTATCTCTGGTAGTGTCGGCACAAACAACAATCTTGCCGCCATCACAACAAAGAGACAATTCGTTGAAGGGGCTTTGTATGTTCGAGTGACTTTGGTCGAATCCGCTTTACACCGCATCCTTGTGGCTATTTGCTGCTGACACGCATTTTTCTCAATAAGTGAGTGATATATGGTCATAAAGTGGCCCAACCCAGTGGCTCATTACCCGTCCCGGTGATGGTTCAGAGCCATTAGAGGCCTCGTTGAACTGTCCCCTTTACTGTGTTTTGTTCCTTTAATCGTTTTTCTCAATCCATTCTGGCTAAGTTGATTTTTTATTCGCGCGCCAATGTGCCAAGTGTAGTTCACTGTTGTTCTGCCTGTCGGTCCATGATAAATGCATTGGTAGTCTCATGGTAAATACACTCTGGTCGGTCGGCGGTTTCGTTAGCAGCCCACATCACGTCAGTCCTTTGTGTCTTGCTTGTTTCCTTCCCCGCGGTATCGAGCACGACTGTCCGTATTGCCTTCACCATAGTCTGGCACTTCTTTGGGCCATGCTACTGACAGTGAGTTGTTTTGTGCAGACACATCGACGAATGACACTCGCACCACTGGTGCACGGTGCACCGATCACTTTCTCACTCACTTGTCCGCTTGCTCACCACCGAGACTATTCTAGCCATAATATCACTCGCCAGACACTGAAACATTTGTCAATATATGAAACTTTGATGCATTATTTAGGATGATTTATAATATATGCACTGAACAGCCAACATTCAATCGGTCTCTTACTTACTCGCTAGTTCACTCACTCACTCACTCATTCTCGTGACAACTCAATCGACCTGTCAAATGGACAGACATGGCCACCAAACTAATCCTAATGCATTGCTCAGTGTCATTGATTATCGATCCCATATGCACTGCATATTATGCAGCACATCCCAATCTCAAGTATTTTTAGTGACTGAGGAAATCGCTACTGATTATCGCGTAAATCACGAACAAAGGACAGTGGGATCTACTCGCAATGAAACTGAACACACTAAACAAGACATCTAAATGAGAACATTAGAAAAGCGAGCCAGTAAATTGATCAATTGTCTGTTTGTTGGTTTGCATAATTCGGTTTCAGTCTGTGGCAAGGAAAACAATCGCAAAACACAACACACTAAGGCACAAAGAGCAATGCATTGAGTTTCAATTTGAGAAGTACATTCGTCAGTCGGAAAAGAGTACACAGACAGGAAAGGTCTGCTTGTGAGTCAAGTCGATTAGTAGTGGAAGTGCTGATGACTCCAAGTGTAGCACTAAAGCCAATCGCCTCTGGCTCGATGTATTGTTTGAAAGAGTACAGACATACGAGTATAAGTAAGGCAAGCAAATTGCCAGAAGATTTATATGCACCGAACAATATATTACCAAGCTAAATGTGAACGTTCAATGTCGCAACAATATTGATTAATCAATACACACAATAGGTGGCAATGGACACAATGAAGACCGAACAGTAGTGGTGAGGCTGCGAGTGGCAAGTTGAGCCGAACCGTGCACCTGTACAGTGAACAACTGTATAGTATACAGTGTATACACGCGTGCATATTTTGTCTAATTACCGAGCTCTGGGAAAGTAAGGTAGTGCACTAGCTATGTGGCCATTTGTCCTGATTGTGGCCTCATAATTTGAGCAACTGATAGCACTAATATATTTTTACTTGATCTGAATCTATTATTTTTGCATGCTCCCATTATAATTAATAATAGTAATTACTAATTACTGACACGGCAGACAAGCAGCACATACAACGGAGCACAATGCAGCACGGAATACCTTTAAATTATAATTATCACGCGCCTGAAGAATCAAATTTCTATTTCCGTCTAATGCTTGTACCTTTGGTGTTGATCACTGTTTACCTCATGATAGTGAGCAATCACCATGTATGGTTAGCTAACCATTGGCAGCCAAACGAGAGAGACAAGGCGGAATGAACAGAGTGAAATATTAACAAACAGATCGATAGAAAAGTCTCTCGACTGGCAAATGAGAACAACCGACTGTTCGTATCACGTGCAAATCAATCGAAACGACAACCGAACACCACACAGGTATAGGACTAGTGAACGAACCAAAGTGAACCAAACACTAATGGGAACAAGTGTATAGAAACTGTTTGGTCCCATTACATTAATGAAAACGGAAATGATATATTATTAAGAGAAAGCCGACCACAACCGGACAAATAAAGTTTCGGCTAACAGATTACCTCACAGACAGAGCCGCTCATCGAGCAATATTTACTTTTCCATAATCGTTAATTCGTTCATAAAATCATCTATAAAACGATTCCGAGTTGTGTGTTGTGTGTCGCGGTGGTAAAGAGTGAGCCCCGAATTGAGCAGTTGCCAACCAACATGTCAAACAGACAAGCCATGCCAAATTGAACCAATCGTTTGGTGTTTGGCTGTGCATTGTGTGCTGGTTCATGCCTGTCAAGCTGTGGTGATGACAGTGTCATCACTTTGGCTTTGGTTAGGGGCGATCGCAGATGACTGGGAAACTATTATTCAGGCCATTTGCAGTGTGGACTGACAGATCAAATCGAGTGTAGGATCGCGTCAAACAATAATTTCGTACTCTCTTATGTTGTGTTGTTGGTCTATTTGCGGATCACGAGACCACAAGGCTTTGAGTGACATTGTCACTGACAATGATATGTCTCCAACGTCGCTTCTGTTAAGAATGTCCTTTTGTAGTTCTCAAATTGTTCAATATATAATACTATTGATAGATGTGATTATGATTATGAAATTAAATGCCATAAAATAAATCAAACACTTACCATAGAAAGTTGAAGCAGACTAAGTTGTCATTTGCCCGTTGTTGTGAAATGGTTTAAAGTGATGGAAGCTTAAGCTTAAAGCAATCAAGATTTATGCCAGAAGAACAGTAATTAACTCACGATCATAGATCATAATACTCATTCGCAAAAGTAATGAGCCGAGCTAAAGGGGAAAGTGACATATAATAGATGGAGCTAGTGGCTCATAACATTTGCGAACGAGTAATAGATAAAATGCGTCCATTTTTATGCTTTTGCCGCATGCAAGATCAATATGCATCTCTTCGCATATCTTCTCCGATCGGATTCGAATAGTCGCTTCATGCTTCATGATTTGAGGCCAATTACAATGGATGATGATGGTGCAAATGTCTAATTGAGCTCTTCCTTAAGGCCGAGTCTGTCCTTCGTACTAATGATTGCCCAGTTGATTTAATCGGATGACGGATAGATCAGTGACATCACACAATTGCTCTCTTTTCGGTGTTGCTATTTTGTTGTCCGTTGGCTGGTTAGTGACGATGAAATCATGACCACTGTAGTACCAGAATTGCAAATAAACCTAGTTTACAGTACACTTGTTACTGTCTATTCTGGTAATTGCGCCGACGGAGTTGTTGAACGTGCACGTCATGTCGATGGACTCGAATAGGCCATATAATAGATAACATAAGAAAAGTTCAAGTATTAATTGATTGGGAAAGTGTATGCAATTCAAAGAATATCGATGAGATTGTTCGTGGTGATGGGATTAAAAAAAGATTTAAAGCCTTAAAAGTTGACGAAATATTATGAATACAATCCTAGTCAAGTGACAATAACAAATTGCGCGCAAAAATAAGCATCCAGTTTAGCTACTAAACCAGTGACGTCACTAGCGCCATCTACTTTGGGACGTGGCAACAATACTGTCGTAGTGAAATCAGTCACTGTTAGGAGACGTTCTTCAATCGACCGAAAATTGTTTTCTGATTGGTTGGACTTGTTACTTTGTTTTGATGTTAGCATTTTACCATACATAAGCAACTTGTTTGCTTTTTGGTTAACCTCAATTTGGCAATGTGTACGCTACATTGCATATTAATAATGATATTATCATTGTGTTATAATACAATTGTAAGTTATTTCTGTCATTTTCAAAGTAAAGGCAAGTTGATTATAATTATCTTGGGGCTTTTTGATTGACTTTTCTCTTTCTAGCGCTAGATTCAAAATTAAGATAAGTTAATTTACCGATTTCAAAATTTCGTCTGTCAATCACAAATTATTATCGATTTTTGTCAATATTTTTTCTTGTAAGTAATTTGTATTAAATCAAACTCACGTAGGTCTGATGTCTCTTTCATTTCAGACCCACATTTTTAATCAAGATTGCATTTAGAATGAAGATACATTACTAATATAAATCGACAAATAACTTGCTATCAGTGCTATGCATTTTATTGAGCCATGGATTGTCAGTGAAGAAATTTGTTATTGCAAGCAAAGTATCATAAATTAAATACGGAAAATACAGTAAATGGAATTGTGTACAACCAAGCAGTACATTCTTTTAGCAAGTGATCGATATCGACGTGTAAACATCAGTTTGCTGGCCCAGAACAAGTGAGTTAGTTTGATTAATGTCATATTATCATTGTATTAATTGATTTAGTTTGTTTAATTTTAAAGAATGTTCATGCCATCTGTTCGAACATGCATGTCGATTGATGATTCCTTCAAGTTGAGATTTTTCAAGTGATCAATAGTAGAACATTAAAAATTGGCGCTTAGTTATATTAAACTTTGATCAAATCAATTCGGTAATAAGCGGACAGCTTCAGCTTAATGAGTTCTTGTTTACTGAGTTTGACAAGTTAATTCGAGGGTAAGGATGGCATTTACAAAGTGAAATGCAAAATAAATTATAATATATGCTTAAATCAATTAATTCTGACTCCTTGTGTCATAGTTCCTCTTCACATTTGCCACTGTGATTGTCTCGACTAGTTTGCAGTTGAATTGTCATTGCAATTGGCAGACAAATAAGTAGTTTAGCTTGGACAAATGTAGATAACCAGAAATAGACCGAAAAGAGAAAAGATGGACCTTTTACCATAATGCCTAGATTAAGTAATACGTAGACAATTTGCGCAATTTATCAATAAATGAAAAGATGGACCTTTTACCATAATGCTTAGCTGAGTGTCAATTGGCTGTGCCACATGTAGAATTTAGTAAATACTAAATTCGCTCTGCTCATAAATAATTTTTTCTGTGCCTGCATGGCTCATCTGTTTTAATGAGATTGACCATAGGCGTCATTGTCTCTTCATAAAGTTGGGCGTCATATACCGACCGAGTGACTGTTAACAGAAATTTCAATTTGTCTAGCATTCTAACTAGAATTGCTTTTATCTTTGCTTAGTGCCAGTTAAGTGTTGCCTCAATGCGAGAAGCTATAGCTTATATATCGAGCATTGTGCCATTCTACCATTATGCCACGCCACACACAACTAATGGCCGGAACCAGCAGACTCACAATGCAGTGTCTGTCGCCACAGCGTGGCATAAGCGTTATCCGATTTTGCAGCTCCGGTTTGGCCACTTTCTCTGCCGTCTCTCCCACTCGCTCGGCCTGTGCCCGCAATATAGTATTATTTAGCAACTAATTATTGAGATGGTTTTGCTCGTGGGTGCGAGTATGTTTGAATTCTACAAGAAATTCTCATGCACTTTCGCCACTGCCACTGTATCAATTAGTGAGCCTTATTTTCGGCTAGACTCGATTCTTGCAGACTGTCTGTGAGTTTATCTAGTGTCATTTGAGCTAGTCCTTTGCAGTGCTGACCACTGATAATTCTTCAATGGAACAAAGCGTTTGAGCCTCCAAATGACCCATTTGACGTTTAACTTTTGCACACCAATTTTGCTATACTTGCGCTAGTGAGCTAGTGCAAGGGAATCTCAACGGCGGTACTGACTTGTGCGCTAGACTCTATGTTGTATGTGTGTCATCTCATTAGTGCACTGACCATGGTCACTTTCACCCATTGCCATATGCATGTTGTGTATCGGTGCTGGTGTTCTAGATGTGTTTCTTGCCGCTACTTCGCTATCATAAATCTAATTTCTATGTTTGATGTGTGACCAAGTGATGTGCAATGTGTCAAACACGTCACTTAAACGGAAAGATCACCAAGACAAGTAGTCTGATTATGGAAAGTGTTTTCGTGCTAGCAGACAGGGACTACCCATTGCACTTATTGCCATTGGTCTGCACTGACCCAAATGGTATCTATAGATATATATAGATATGTTCGCTGCAGTGCTGTAATGAATCTACTCACCCACAAATTTGCATGCAAAGTGAACGTGCACCGAGTGAGGCCTATTTGTTTCGGGATTAATTGCCACTACTTGGTGGTAGGTGTTGGTGCATTTAAATTTCAATTGCTGCATGTGGTGCTTTACGCGCGTATTAATTAGTTAATTGTTCCTTATCCGAAGTCGGTTGATAGCACAAAGCAAAGCAGTTTTTTCTTCAGCACCGAGGCATCTTCAACTAGCAGTCCATTTAGATTTAAAGGCGCAAAATGTAAAGAATTTTACGTGAATCGTGAATCACATTAGTGCAGTCCATTCTTGGCGGACTGTTTCGCTGTTAGTGCTCGAGGCACATGAAAGCTTCAATGAATTTGAATTCAAAAATAACTCAAAATGTTCGACAATTTGTGACCACATATTCCATCGCGTCTTTACAACAATTCTCGAATCATCATAATTATTATTGCATTTGTTCATGTTCTCAATACTCAATGTTCCATTTGAGCATTATCATTTAAGGTCTTGCTCGTTTGTTAGTACAATTTGTCTGCCTTTCCTCTCCCTTTCTTCGTTCTTTTGTGAAATTACTGTATCGCGTCAATGTCCGCTCACCGGAGCACTGTCTTCCTACTGTTGGCCGTCTGTGTCATGGCTCAAGTGGTTGTTTCTTCAACTTATTCCGACAATGACTATGATTGGGACGATAGTCCCAAGCCCAAGCCGTTCGGCATAATCCTGCCATCGATTGTCTTCGGTGTCGCACTGATTGCAGTAGCGGTGACATTTCTACTTGTATTCTTCTGCAAGAACAATCCCGAACAGACTGGCGAGCCCGAAGAGCAGTTCAACGTGGTACTGTGCCAGGAGGACGATGTCAAGTACGAGTACAATCTCATCTTTCGAGTGGGCTGTCCTACCGCAAACTTTGACATGCGACACGGCTTCATTGACATTGAAGTACTCGAAGGCAAGGACCTGCACATGCTTGGCAATCCGATCCGATTCGACTGTTCACTACTGCCCGATCGAATATGTGGCGAAATGCACTGTCTCATTGGACAGATCACTCCAATACAACCAATCAGGGCCATTCGAGCCTCTCACGGCGACAAGCAAGGCGCCATCTTCCTCTACGAGTACATTCTGGTGGATCTGCCTGACGAGAATGTGATGGAGGTGCGCCGCTTCAACACTTACCTCACCAACAAGCCAACCATTTATCGAGGCAAACGCGTGCCCAACAAAGACATCGAGGACGAACTGGGCATGTATCCAATGCTGCCACTGATGGAGTGGACAAACATCGAGTTGGCCATTCTCTCCTGGGTGCTGGTCATGTTCGTCGGCAGTGTCACAATGCTGTTCGAGTACTACGACTTGTATCCGTTCAATCAGAGCCAGGATGGATCGATGCTTCGTTCACTGATGGATGTGGTCTATTTCACGCCGCTCACACTCGTTCTACTCGCAGCAATTGCTATTCCGTACAAGTATTGCCTGAGACGGAAGGCCCAACGGGCTCAGTACGCAATCACCGATCAACTGAATGGTGAAGGATGTTGCAAATTGTGGTGGTGGGCGTCACTTGTTGTCCTCTGTCTTCTCTCGCTTGTTTCCCTGTGCCTCTTTTCGGTGTTCATCATCTTTGGCCTGGGCATCTCAATGGTCAAGTCACTCTACTGGCTGTGTTCGTGCCTAATCGTGTGGTCGTGTGTTTTCGGCATTTGGGCATCGGTCAACAGTTCACTGTGCTTCAAGAGAATATTCGAAGAGGATGCAGTCAACCGTGCAGTTGCAACCAATCCAAATGGCAAAGGTGGTGATGAAGCAACTGATGCTGCTGGAGGTGGAAGAGGAGGCAACAGCAAAAAGAATTCAAGAAAGTCCACCAAACAAACCCACAAGTTGACAGCCAAGCAAACAGTGTTCTTCAATTTGAGCAATAGCATTAGTACTGACGACAAGACTAACAAGAACAAGAACAAGAAGAAGAACAGTCGAAAACGAGGTAGACAAGGTGGTGCGGATAAGAGCTGCAATCTATCATCGAATCCATCCGAAGCAGGACCAAAGTTGATCAATCCGATGAAGCAGCAGAAGCAAGAACAACAACTCAAGCAACAAACGAAGATTCAACAACAATGGACCATTGCAGCCACTCAGCTCAATCCAAGCAAATGCAACAGAGCCCCGACTGGACAACCCAACAGCAAATGCATTGCCGCCACTTCGAATGCATTCAAATCGTTGAATAAATCGTCAACGGTCAAGAAAAGCAACATCGTGGCAGGCAAAAGTTGCAATAAATTCTCGAAGGGATCAAAATCGTCAAGTAACGCCAAATCGGTCAAATCAGTCAAATCAGCACCGAAGAAGACAAAGACAGATGCGAGCAAGTCGAAGCAAAAGAAACAAAAGACCAAAACGAAGCAGAACGCAAGCAGCAAAGTATCTTCTTCTAAGAACAGCAACAACATCAAGAAGAACAAGAATAATAAGTCATCGTCAGTGGGGCAGAAGAGTAAAAAGATTAATAAATTTTGTTTATGATTTAAAATTCATTTTACGAGTTATTGCAGATGCGTGAATTTAAAGACAGAGGCGGTAAAATTAGTTGGCTCTTAGTGGTCTAATATTAATCAATTAATTAGCTAATGACACCAAGAAGAGGCCTACTAAGCAGTGGCGTTTGGCATTCTCCACCAACTGCGACACAATTCTTTTCACGTCCTCTCACTATTGGCCTTCTTCGTCTGGTCTCAGTTTGTCCAGCGTAAGTCAGTGTATAGTGTACACGGAACGTTCTCATGGTTCGCCACAAAGTGTCCTATGACGTGCTATTTCGCTTTTCTAAGGCACAAGCAGTGCACACGTGCAAACTGTTTGCAGCAAACTGATGGATGTGCTGAATTACGCCGATTGCCACTGCAACACTCGTCACAACCACATACATGCTCTGACAATGGTCAACATAACCTGGCCTGAGATGAACACACTAATATTTTCCATAACCGCATTACTGTTAATTGTAAGTCAATGAACTGATTTGTTAATTATTATCGCTTTGAACTAGTAAATTTTTTTAGCGGGATTGTTGGAAATTTTTATTATGCAAAGCATATTAAAGAGCCCACTTGACTCTATGCCTACAATATTATCAAGATTGTATTGCATTTGAGCAAGCCAGAATTGCTTGTTCGGTAATATCATTCATTGGTTAATTAGATAGTATGAACGTATCAGTTCAATAATTTAATAGTTGTATAAAAGGAGAAGTACTATTTTGAAACGTAAAATGTTTGCTCGATATTGCAGCTGCCAACTGTAGATAGTCCACAAATGTCAATGCATCTCACCTCACCTTGGTTGTCGTGTTTTATTTCGGTACTGTGCCTTGGTCATAGTTTGGCCCAACAAGTGAGTAACTGACCCGAGCACTGTTTATGTCTTTATAACAAATAACATTTTTTATGTCAGTCTAAAGATGATGCAATCCAGTTCAAGTACGGTCCTGCGCCTCCTCCCGCCCTTCCTGTGTATGCTCAGATCATCATTCTGCACATGTTCGCACTCTGTTTGGCATTATTTTTCTTCTTTCTGAGACGTTATGTGGTGGCACGACTAAGCACTCCTCAACCCACCGACACCAAGCAACGTCGCTACATGGTGAACCGTGGCAGCAACAAACAATCGACCGCTGTCTCGGCCCAAACAGCCAATAAGCAATCTTTAAAACGACGAACCTAACTATTAATGGCACGTGCACGATCATTAAATTGCAATTTATAAACCAAAGTGGTTGAATAATTTCTGTGTTAATAAAACTATAACATTTGCAGCAGATGCAGCCAAAACCGAATTAGTTAGTGTTTCAATGACAGGTTATAATTATGGATCGATTGACCCAGTTGGTTCACATAACACTGAACAGTCGAATGAGGGTGATAGGTCCAGTCTGAACGAGTTCATGAACGAGTAGAAAGTTTGCCAGTGACCCCAATTACTAATTGGCAATTAGTACGTGCAGCACAAACAATGTTTTATCGTCCCAACCGTTGTGATTGTAAGCGTGCTTAATCAAATTGAAATGCGTCACAATTGACTTGATTAACAGGGTAGAGGTGATCACTGACGGTGAAGGATAACTGCGCTTTGTAGCGAGAAATGGCCATATATGGCCAAGTCATGACTTTTCTTTACTTTTCTTGTCCCATTGTGCACACAGCACACAACACATGCGTTCACTTGGGCATTGTTGCCATATCGAGTGCTCATGTCTGGATAGATTGATCAGCTCGATTATGTGATAGGTTCATTCATAGAGGCACCGTCCATGAAATCAAATGAACGTGTGCCAGCATCAAGTTGGGACACATACGCTAAAGCACACAATGTGCTCATTTAGTGGTTCATTATTAGTGCCAATTGACTAGTAATACTTACACAAAGTTATTCTAATCGACACAATCTCGCTGAAAAGATGTAATTTTGTGAATGATGATATCATTGATGGGTCACTTTATGAACTATGACAACATGACTGCTTCTATGTAATTGCCATCATAATCGGACAGTTTGTGGAAGTAATTTGAGCCACTTTAATTAATCGTGATCGCTTGCAAAGTGTGGCGCGTTGTTGAGTCTCGAGAAATTGTGAGCTAAGCACTCACACAAACACGAATCAAGACATAATATAGTTGTGTAATAGTTCACTTGGTTAGAGCTGAGCCCCTTGTTAACACAGGAGTCCTGTGACAGGACAAAACTAAACCGACCGAGCCGAAGCCTACCTCACGACAGCCAATTTAATGAACCAAAGTATTGAGAATTTATCCAAACCATTAAACCATAATTAATTCACACCATTCGGCTTAGAACACTTTCTGCGACCAAGCTAAAACACTAGTGTTCTTGGTGCTGCTGAAAAAGTAAAGTGTGAAGTGAGTGACAGTGTCGGGCTTTTACTTAGTAGGTAAGGCTTACTACTGTAGTAAATTGCTTTGTGCAAGTCGCAATTCAAAAGCTTTCTAAATTTAAAATCGATCACTTGAATGCCTATTTCAGGTTTACAATTAACTTGAATCGAAACAAAGCAAATTTGGAATTGAAATTTGGTAATTAATATAAAATATAAATATATGCACTGCAGTGAAATACGCCTTCAACACTCAACATTCAACAAGATTAATTACAAAGAGAGGAACTCAATGAGAACAGTTAAACAAATCGACAATCGACTACAACTAATTTGCACAAGAAAATTAAAGCTCTGGAGCAGTGAATGAGCTGATGAACACACGAGCATATGTCTTCACTTCTGCATTATTTATTTCTCAAGCTAATTAAAGTACAAATACAAAAGCAACTAACTAAAAAAGGTAGCCGAGAATGACACCAGATAATGCAGATAAAGACACAACTAAAGGTAAGACGAGGGACGACAATGCAACCAGCCATACCAACAACTTACCAACAAAGACACAGACACGATGGAGAGATAACAACTTGTTATCAACAAGGGACACAAGTAATGGCGCCAAATTATAAATCAAATACTTGTACAAATAAAAATTTGATAGTTTAATATTTCGGTTTACTCAACTGATTCGAATGCGTTCAGGGACACTTCGCAGCTTTTGTTTCGCCATTGCACAGATCACTAGTCATTAGAGCCACTTCGAAGCTTGTCAAATTGTTTTGTGGCGTGTCTGCAGTCTGTCAAGATAGTTTTGCAAGTATCGTTCCGCAATAACAATGAGAAGACAATCTCAGTAGAACCATAACGCTTATTCTCCGTGGGCGAAATATATTAAACAACCATTACACCGCACCGGCTGTAAATGAACCCGATAATTTGATTATTATTGTCGGATAGTAGTGATGATGTACTTGCACTCGACTCGAGTACTGTTTTGCCAGTTCATGACGAGCTTAGTATGGTTGTGAAATGGACTCAATCGCAACAACAGTTGCCTGCTCGGCAATCAATGCTTTTGTGAGATTCCCACTGGGGAACGAGTGAGCACGGCTCCACTCCACGCTACTTAAATGATCAATCCAGTGCTTTTCACTCAATTCGCTTTAAGTTTGCTCTGTCGACTGCCGTTCACAAGACTTGGACAACAGTGCTGGTCCCGAGCGTGCCTCTGCTCTTACGGCTGTTTGCTCTCGATTAATTAACTCAATGCAAATCGATTCCATTTGCATTGTACCGTTGCCAGTACATCTTATCGCCAAGTGCATATTTAAACATACGATTTGAACTTATTCAAATCATTCAGGACCAACCTTGTGGGTGATTTATTGACACCGAGTCTTTCACGATGGGCACTGATATGTGTGCACTCCATAGTGCTGACCTCTCACTAGCAGGTATGTTGGTCTTAATTGCTGATTCAGACTGTCGCCCGGCTTGTCTTAATTTTGGCACTTATAGTGCCACTTAAGTGCCCCACTTTAAACCTCCACTTTCAGTGGCATTTCCAGTGCCACAAATGGCTCACCGGGTTACTGCACCAGTCTAACTCTGGCTGCAGCCTGTTAGTGTCGATGTGATACTACTCTCGTTATATCGTTATTTGTCATCATACTCAACGAGATGACAATCGCTCATAACACCGAGCAATGTCTCTATAGAGTGAGCCTGTGTGCCACTACAGTACAGTGCCAATTGCTAAACTGGTGTTCATTATTCGGTTTCGGTCTGTTTTTTTTCAGCCCAATTAGCATGTATCTCGCTAATGTAATTTCAATAGTTGCATGCCAAATGACCGTCCGGCTTAACGAGCGCTGTAAGCTTAAGCTTAAAATTTTCGGTCATGCATGGTCAACATGATGCGGCAATGAAAATCGATTCGATGGCGCATCACAAATCTCTGTCAAGTAACATTTCGATGTGGACCAAATTATAGATGCTAATTATGGCGCGCTGGTTGGGCAGGCATGTCATGTATGCCTATAGAGGCAAGCACGCCGACATGAGGTGAACATAAACACAAAATGTGCACACACACGACACTCACCAGTGCAACAAATGCGAGAATAATAGCTCAAATGACTCCAGAATTTATTCCACACTACATGTGCGTCCGTTCAATTGAAAGCAGTTCGGTAACAATTTGCATCGACAGGTAATTCCAGTGGGACATCTCACCACCTCGCACAGACCGTTCACCGATAGTGTGCCAGTGATCGCGCCCGGCGATCCTCAGTGAATAGATAGACAGTGGGCGACATTGTCGAACCACTATAGTATACTAGCACTATTCAAGCACTACCTTCTGCCCCGACGACACTCGCCACGAAGTGATCGCTCTCGTGCCATTCTTCATTCTGTGATTTTGTCCTACCAACGAAGTGGCACTCATCACCCAGTGCCAAAGTGTCCACTTGATCGAGTGCAATGAATGCAACGGTGAATGTGTTGCACTAAATGGTTTTTCCACTCGCCACACATGTGCACAGACAAATGGACAAAGCCACTTGGCCAGTAACTTGGCAAGATATTTTTCACTGGCCGCCGATCAGTGTAAGACCACTTGTCCACACGCCCAACTAGTTTACCAAGTGGAACGAGATTTGCTTGTTCCTTACCTGCAATTAGTTTATATCTCGGTGTATTGTGTTGCGTGTGTGTTCCCGTGTCAATCAAATCTAAATCGGTGCTTCGATTAGTGCCACTAGTGACAATTAGAGCTTGACTCCCAAATGTTCACACCAATGCTCAAAGCTTGAGCCTAAGCCTTCACTTAATTGCCTCGACTTGTTCTCGGTGGAGTGTATCGCATCACGAGTGTTAGTCGAATAGCTTGATTCGAATAATTCGACTGCCATTACATGTAACAAAGTGATTCGTGAGTTTTTTTTTTCACTCAAGCCGATGATGCTTCACTCGGTCACCATTTACCTATTGCCATTAAAGACACTCATTTAAACTTAGACAAGACTAGGTACATCCTTCGTCCTGTTTGTGTACACTGTAAAGTAGTTCAACTCAGTGTTCTTCTCTGATACTGCTAACGCATTGAGTATCTTTGTTGTTTGTTGTGAAAAAATACTTGAGAATCAATTTCAGTTTGTTTTACTCACTTATATTGGTCCCTCAATGCTGCTGTAAGCAAGGCCCACTGATTGAGCAGCTCTCACTGGCAATAACTCATTGCAATATCACTGCCAGTTTGTCCCCATTCTGGACGACAGCTTATGGCGCGAGTAAGCACCTTCTCCACAGGTGTACCCTGTCGTGTCGAGGGTAAATAGCCTTCTATGCAAAGGTGTATCGGTGCGCGATTGCTTCACTCAGACGTTCTCTGTTGATGGTGTATAGCACCAATGCTCGCACAATGGTTTAGCTTTAGCCCGAGAGTGCAGCTTCATTTGGGTAGACTCTCTTGCCTCGGCCAATTAGTGTTCGATGGCCCATCGACGATGGGACTCATCAGGCAGGCATTATAATATACGGCACGGCGCACCACTGGGAAAATCGATAACAAAGCGATACAGCAAACGAGCAACGAATAGATGAGACTAGCCAATTAAGAGCATCAAAGCTAAATTGCCTACCCACCACAAGTGCAAACTTTAAATTTACCTCAATCTTAAACCTATGTGCCGAGTGCTGCCAAACAAAATAAAACTCATTCGAGTAGAAAAGTCAGTTATGGCCTCATCAGACCATCAGACCAACCGGACCGAGTGGGCATTGAGCATTAAGTATTAATTCTGGGCACACCGATTAGGTGGATCTGCAGTACTGAATGCCGCTTGGTGACTTTGTGGACACAATTAGTGGGACGGCACTGTCCACAGAACAATCAATTAGTTTGCTAACGGCCAGTAATGGACAATAAGGACAATAATGTGGTTAATGATAACTCGTCTGGGCGGCAATTAGGCTCACAATTCGGTGGCGATCAGTGATCAGTCGCTGATCGCTTTACTAGTTGGTTGCTTAACTTTCGTCCCATTGTGCCAGAGAGTGACAGACAATAATGAAAGATATCTCGGATAGGAGAAACGTGTGCTAATGAGCCAATGTCAAGATGGACAGTGAGGCCATTTGGATTTGGCCAGAGATGGAGTATGGCAGCAATACATTTGCATGGCAAAGGTAAATATCTGCTCTGACTGAGAGGACAACTCAACTGAAGGTACGCAATCAAACGTGCAAAGTACAAAGGCTTCCACTTGAGTCTGCAGAAAGCACTCTGTATGACAATGGTCCAGCCATTGCCGATGCATGATAAGCACTGAACAAGTAGTTGTGGCGATGCTCAGTGGCCAACTGAGCTATCGTGTCCGAGCGGACATCGACCGAACTAATTCTGTCCTCAATTAGCATGGAGCGAATAAATGCGTCCATTTCTTTCATCACATAATGCAGTGAGACAATGAACCTTCCAGGGTGGCACTTGTCCAAGGGACTATTGTGCCCATTCAGACACGGACAAACATGGCAGTCATGAGCAAGTCAACTCAACTCACCTAGGTGAGTGGGAGTAATGGGCAGAGCGGTACAAACCAAAATGCACACACTTTAGCAATGTTACGCTGAGTTTATTATTGCAATTTGGTTAATATTTTGAGAAAAGATTTGGCTTGGTGCCTCTCTGTGCCATTAGTTTGCCTTCTGACGCAACTGATAATGGTGTTCGAGTACTTTTGTCAATCGGCGAAACTTGTGTCCATTCTCGACCATCTGAATTTTGACATTCCAGAGAATATGTAACAAGGAGTCAGTGGCGTTCTTGTTGCGTACAGGTGTGGTGGGCTTAGAACGAAAGGTGCCAGCCGTGACTTGACTTCGGTGGCTATTCTTCTTGTTATTGTCCGCCACAGTGTTGATGGTGAAGTTGACTCGAGCGTAGCTGGTGTTGGTACTGTGGCACCACCATTTGGCTCGTTCCGTCTCGAAGCCATCCACTTGAATGATCGACTCGAGCATGATGCCTCGCAGGTAGTTGAGATATTGAATGTTCATGTTCATTCGGAGTAGATTGAAGGAGAACTGGTTTGTGTCGATTATTGGCACGTTCAGTTTGGTGGGCGGCGAGCCACTGCCCACCGAGAGCACCAGTCCAAGTGGATGCAGAGAACCATCGTCTTTGATGATGTCTTGATTCACTTGATTGGCATGAGCGAGCACATCTCGAACCGATTGATAGTGAGACAGTGCGTCTAGGGTTGGATTGGCGGACAGTAGACTGCCATCGTAGTACTCCCCAAAAGCGTTATAGTTGGCCAGACCAATGCCAGAGGCGCGACAAGCCTTCCACACTGGCATCATCCGTTGGTCAGCACTTGTTCGGCCAAGTCCAATCTTTTCGTACGCGGACTGTGAGCCGAATGAATGCAGCACTCGAAGTCTAATTGGATTACGATTCACCAAAGTGGTCATCATCATGAGGTGTTTTCCATCCACTTGGGCCACATCACACAGACTCTTCGAGCTGCCAAACATTCGTTTCAAATTCTGTTCCACCTTGGCACCGTTGGCATCACGATTTTGCATCATTGGATTTTTGAATTTTTCTCTCAATCGCAAAAAGAACAGAAATGTTTCCATTGGATTTTGGCCAACCGCAATCATGGCGCCCATAGTTGAGCCATAGCTGGAGCCAGCCATAATGTCGAAATAGTCTGCAAGGGGATGGTCCAGTCGGAGGGAGATCTCATTGAGGATGAATGCCTGAATCAGTGGCTTAATGCCTCGCTCACTGAAGCCACCATCGAACACAATCATACTCGACAGTGCTGGTTGGGGAGGTGGTGGTGTAATGTTCCGCTGTTCTGGCTGCTTGACCACACTCTCTTGGGATTGTGCAGTTGGTTCAGTCTGTGTGCTCACTTCAATGACATTGGTCGATGATGACGACTCGGACGATTTCTTGGTCACTTTAATTGATTTGGTCGATTTAGTTCGTTTGTTGGTCAATTCGTCTGTGTCACTGTCGTCAGTCAAACTTAGCACACTCATATTACTGTCGTCTTTGTCGAGGCTAGTTCCACTGTCACTAAGACTGAGCTCTAGATCATCTTTCGTTGTCACTTCAACCGATGGCTTCACTTCCTCTGTGGCTTCTTTGACTGGCATGACTTTATCCTTGTCTTCATTCTTTTCAACTTTCACTTGATTTTCTGTGCCATTTGTTTGCCTCTCTTGTTCTCTCTCACAGAGACAAATCTCGAAAAGGTCTTCAATCTTGAGATTGTTTGTCTCGCTCTTTTTGACTTTGCTTTCTTGTCTTGCTTTGTTGTTCTTGTGAGAGGCACACTCAGCTCCACACTTTGAACTCATCGTTTTGGCACATTTGCGGGCATGACATTCGATCAGCAGGTCAACGATCGTTTGGTAGCTCTGTTTGATCTCTTCTCTTTTTGCCACTATTACTTTGCTTGATAGACTTTTGAAGTAGGCCAATCGAATGGAGGCAAGGTGAAAGGCACTCTCCCCGAAGTGATTGGTCAGATTCTTGCGTGCACCAAAGATGATCAACATCATGACACTGGCAACGTCAGCATTGGCCACCGCATAATGCAGTGCAGTGTTGCCCTCTCGGTTTTGGCCATTGATTCGTCCACCGGCGGTGATGAGTCGAAGTAGCCAACAGAGTCGATCGTCTGCCAACTGATCCAGGGCTCGATTCGATGTTAAACTAAGACTTGATGTTGACTTGCTCGATGAATGGCGACCTTGTTGGTTGTTGTGCTGCTCGTGGTCGAGTCGTTTGATGAATGTAATCAGTGGAGTGTCGCCTTTTGCGTTTCTCAAATTAACCTTGAACGCTCTCAGTCCCAGCAATCGATCCAACAGGTCAAACTTGTCGGCCCAGTGCAGTGGACAACCACCGTACTCGAAAGCAGTCAGATCAAAGTCCTCGGTCACCTCCTTGGCACTGAAGCGCACACACCGACTGTAGTCCTGGTACATCTCCAGTGGATGATTCGGTGGCTTGGGTTGAGTGACGGTCAACATTTTGCTGGTCAAGCCCTGCATCATGAGTCGTTGAATGCTGAACACATAACCACGCAGAAAGGCAATATGAATTGGTGTGCGACCTTTTACGTCCACATGGCTCAGCTGTTCATAAAAGGCAGGCATGCTGGCCAACTTGCCAACCATAGTCGCATTGTTACCAATGACTGCATAGTGCATCACTGTCCAGTGTCGAATCGAGTCCACAATGAACACGTCCATTCCGGTACGAACCAGTTCACTGACAACCTCCTCATCACCGCCCATGACTGCCACGTGCAGTGTGCTCACTTGATCCTGATTGTCAGTGTCTTCGAGTGTTTCGAGTGGTAAGTCTACAAAGTAGCTCTTCCATGCAAAGTAGGCAGCAAAGTGTGCCATTGACCAGGTGGGATTGTCGCGATAACATTCGAGCAAATCAGCAATGTTCTTGAACACTTTCTCTTTGCTATACGAGAAAGTCAAAGGTTAAGGTGTGTGACTTGTTGTCGAGCAATAGACTCACCCTTGTTCTACCAAATAAGGCACAAATCCGTTGAGAATGGCCATTGCATTCGATTTGAGCTCTCTTTGGGCGATCACCTGAGAAGTAGTGAGCAGCAGTCCAAACTCGAGTCCAAATTGATCAATTTCGAAGCACAATTCGAATGTGGCACTGCCACCACCGGGTCGATCCACCTGATACACCACCAGTGACTCATTTCGGGCCAACTCTCTCACCTCTCTCGAACGATTCTTGAGTGTCTTCAACTGCGTGGTGGCCGTCCTCCGTCGCACATAGTACTCCACTTCGTTGAGCTTGATTCGCAACATTTCCACATTCTTTCGTTGTTCTTTCGTACGACGCTTGAACAGATTGGTCAACTTGTTCGCTATTGAAAAGCCGCCCATGACGAGGAGCAAGTGATGGCGTTATGGGTGTGCTACAAAGTGACTATTGAGTTGGACTTGTGCCTTTTATGGACAGGCAGTTTCGAAAATGAACGAACAAAACGTTTATGGTCAAATGTTCGCTAAATCTAAAGACTGATTTCATGTTCGATGCATTAACGTTGACGATTTTCTTATTTTAATTTGTGCATTTCTATTGACTGTTGACAACAAACGAGCTCAACAACGGCTCGTACAACAATTCGATTCACTCAATTTGACTAGCCAACTCATATCCAAATCGAATCGATTTAATGTCGAATAAGTCGAAACAATGATTTGGCTGTCAGTCTTTCTGTTGCCAAAGTCGAAACATTTTACGCTTATTAGAGACTATATAAGACAAATCGCTTTGGTGAAATTGGTCGTGTTCGCTCGCTTGTTCCCTCCTCTTGACTACTACAAGCACAGTTGTACAGTTCAATGGCGCATCACTACGATCTACTCTCCAACTTTGGTTTTCCTGTAGTTTGGGTCAAATGCCAGAAAGGACAACTGCTGCCTAAAGGTCTCAATCCAGTGTTTGGTGGACTAAGCGTGGAGAATGGCGAACCGACCTATGTGGCTCGTGCCAAACACCAAGACAACACCATTCCGGGCCGATTGGTTCCATCCAAGGGCACTTGTTACGTGGGACATTGCGTAGCCCAACATGCGTACTCCGAATACCAAGTGTTGACTAAACAGCCTGGAACCAGATTGGAATGGGTACCCGATCAGAATGGACACGTTCCCGATGGAGCAGTGGTCGGTGGTCAGCAGGCGGATGGCACCAAGCTCTACATTGGACGTGTGTACTACGATGGCTTCGGAATTTGTGGCAAAGTTCACCGCGAGCACAGAGTGCTCTACATTGCACTCAATGGCAATGAACACCGCATCGAGAAGTATGAAGTTTTGACTCTTTCCGACATGTCCTCTTTCAAGTGGATCGATTGTGAGGATGGCCAAATTCCCGACAGCCTACTCAATCCTGTCATGAGCGGAGTCACAGCTGAAGGCGAGCCAACTTACGTGGGAAGAGCTCAACACGAAACTCGGCAACGTCATCAAGAATCAAATTATCGTACTCATGCAACTACTCGCCATGGTACTATTCGCAATGTTAATACTCGACTTGGTGCTACTTATTACCACGGTACACGTACAAACCATGGGAATCGAGAAATTGTTGTGTCTCATCTGATCCCAGGCAGGGTGGTTCCCTCTCAAAAGAAGTGCTACGTGGGGCATTGCAGCAATGAGTACTCATACTCTCGCTACCAAGTGTTGACTAATCCGTTCGGAG
Source organism: Rhizoglyphus robini (assembly GCA_023373905.1). Classification (NCBI taxonomy): domain Eukaryota; kingdom Metazoa; phylum Arthropoda; class Arachnida; order Sarcoptiformes; family Acaridae; genus Rhizoglyphus; species Rhizoglyphus robini. The sequence continues at coordinate 39,735 of JAKIJQ010000001.1, read as the reverse complement.
CTAAACTGGAGTGGATGCCCGCCCGTGATGGACACCTTCCTGATGGTGCACTGCTTGGTGGACAGTCTGATGGCGTAAAGCTTTACATTGGCCGTCTATATCACGATGGATTCGCAATATCTGGCAAAATTGTTCCTGAAAACAAAATGCTGTACATTGCCAGTGATGGTACTGAATGGCGTCACAACAAGTACGAAGTGCTGGTCGACACCGAAAAGCTCACCACTAACACACGCAATCATGGTGTGACCATGTAAACAATTGACTAGCATATTGACTAGATATAATTTCAATCATAATTAAATCGTTTCACATTGACAGTCATGACGTTTGTGAGTGTTTTAGTTCGGTGCCATTTGGCACTGAGAGCGACGCTCGTTTGCCATTTAAGTGCCACTGGTGTCAATCGCCGAATAACCAAATGGTTGCCATGGCCAACTCGTTGAGCTTGCCTTTCCAGGCCCATGATGAAAGTATCATTTTTGACTGCATGATTCCATCATGGCACTGCATTGGATGCATGACAATATTCATGCCTTTGGTGACAATCCACAAAATGTGACCATTCTGGGCGAATCGGCTGGTTCGATCACAATTGGTGCTCTCATACTCTCATACACCACTCACCAAAGGAATTTATTAATTAGCACCGAACAATACAGAACGTGGCAACACTGAACGACTGACACAACACTTCCACTTTTCCACTGCACCAATATTGGACAATTATTGCACAATTAATTGCAAGTGTTTGAAAGCAATTTCTCTTGCTATCTTTATGTGTGGTGGAGGTGGCGAAATGTTTTCCCCGTTTATGGCGATGAAGTCATTCCAATTCAACCAAACAAAGCACTCTCGCAGTTTGTTGCCAAGATTTCTTATGGACTTCTTCACCTGGACAAAGGTTGACTCACGCTGAGCTGCTAACTAATAGGTCACCTGATTCGACACACCTCCATCAGTGCTGACATTGCTCACTGACCATGCCGCCTCTCTCCTCAAGCGACACTATTTGCTCTACTTTCTGGCCTGTGCCATTCGACCCAAGTCGATGATCACCCACGAAGAAGACACTTTCAATTCGGTGTTTGTGTGTGTGTGCCTGTTCGAGTGGGCCAACACATATGTGTATCCAACGTGGACACGACTGGACAATCCTCATACATTCCAATCTTTCGACACACCAGTGCTGATGTCTCCCAACGAGAAAGCCGAACTGGCCACGGAAGTCTACGTTGCGATTGTTATTGAAGTGCTATATTACTGTTTTATAGCTTTATTCTTATGAAAAATAATTTAAGCATTTGTTACAGCCACACAAAGCGACTTGTGGCTCGAGTTGATTGCACTGTAAAATCCTATCAAATGGCAAACACGATCGCAACTGCAGTGTTCAGTGTTTGAGGTTTGAATGATCTAATACACTTCGGCCATATTCTAGCTAAAATTAATAATAATAAGAGTAGTTCAAAATTTTATCGGGAAAGAGACTTTTTATTTGTGCAAATTGAACAAATTTCACTTAAGATCACTTGTGACCTGAATGTCGAATTGGTCGAGGGCCACATTGAAAGCGTACTCCTCATCATTTGGCTTGAGAGTGACATACATGCACAGGTATGCGTAGTGACAGAGTTGAGTTTCGTGTGCCTCCAGTGCGAGCACATTGTCCCGAATGCGTTCGTCGTCCAGCTCGACAAAGTGGCGCGCACTTTGACGCACCAGTGCAATGTAGTGACCACTGGCCAGTTCGGTGCCAACATGAACCACGCAGCCGTGCAATTGGTAGTGCACACCACCGAGTTCAATTTGATCGTCAATGTCAATGGTGCGGCCAATCTTGGTGCCACTTGGTGAGAAGCGCTTGAGATGAATGATCAACAGCTGTGCTGGTGTGCGACAGATCGATTGCCGTTTGGTGGATGGACGTTTGGTGCTGCAACGGTCACAGTACGGAGCACAATCGTCCTTTAGAGTTTCCTCGGACAGCAACTCGCGGATGCAATCTTGAAGGGACAGCGATTTTGGTTCGGCTTTGTGGTCAGTGGCATCACTTGTAGTGGTGGTGGTGTTGTTGACATCGGACAGATCGAGTTGTAATTGCCAGAATGAGCTCCAAGTGTGACTTTGATTGGAACAGGTCATGCAAGTCACGGTGCTCTCCATTTGGCCCATCATCATGTCGGACAGGTCACTGTTGTCCACATGTGCCAGATGATAAGTCCATGCTTCATCAGACGTCGCTGGTTGTGGAGGCAGTGCTTGTTGAGCCTTCTTGGCACGATTCACCTCTTGATGCAATAATTCGAACAGCACTGTCAAGTACTCCTGGGCATCTTGCTGCTGGTGCAAACGAAAGTCTGGTTTGACAGCACGAAAAGCTGCATTGAAAATCTCCAGATTGACGGTCGGGTAGTTGGTTGCGTAGATGCTGGCCAAACATCGAACTTCAATGTCCTGGAAGAGTTTGTGTAGATGAGCGTGGAAGGGTCCCTTGTGCGCGGCACTGTCCGACGTGAAGTATTCTCGCAATCGGTCGTACAGATAGATTAGCTGAAAGACCGAGTTGGAGTAGCAGGTGAAGTCTTCATTGCGAAGGACAATGTACCGATAGCGGACACAGGGCGACTTGTCGCATTGACAGTCGTTCTTGCCTGAATGGGCACTCGGATAACCAGAAGGATGCAGAGGCGGTAATGAAGATGGTGATGAAGACGGTGAAGGTTTTTTGGCACTCGTAAATTGATCTTCCACAGTCAGTTCGGATGGCTTATCTTCGTATTTGAGCCAGTGACTGTAATCAGCTGTAACTGGTTTCTCCAAAGAATAAGTGGAGCTGCTCTCAAGTGGATTCATCTTCCACTTGAAGGTGCTCTGAGGCTTGGAATCGCACGCAGGGACTAGACCATCATCAGCAGGCACATCTTTGCTAGTGATCGAAGTGACTGACTTTTTGGTAGCCAATTTGGCTTTCGAGGGTTGAGCCACATTTTGGTTACTCTTGGACGCCTTCGGTCCTTTGGGTTCAATCTTTGCTTGTGGAGATGCTGAAGTTGCAGCTTTTGGCAGATTTTCCAAAGTTGTGATGTTTGGTTGAGAAGATGAAATCTTTGGAGACAATTTTGAGTTATAATTTGGCACCATCGGTGGTTCTGGACTGGTGCTCGCACGATTCGCTTCTTTTGGCTCGATTTTGTTTTCCAAAGGGAGTTCACTTGGTCCATTAGAAGCCGTTTCAGTAGAAGACTTTGTATCAGTCTTGAGAACTACCGATGGAGGATCTTGTTTAATTTCTGGCTTATTGTTTGTAGGTGGCACCAATTTTGGGCTTGGAGTTACGAACTCTATGTAGCTCATGTCTCTAACATTAGGAAAGATAGGATCTTTCTTTACGCCAGGCCGTTTGACCTTGACCACCACACAACCTGCAGTGGAAGCAGCGACACATTCGTCCAACTCGGTAGTCACAAGCATGATATCTCCGGTGGTCACTCCCAACAGCTTAGCAATGTTCACGTAAGACTCGTCATCTGTGGAGGAAGAGTCATCTGTGAGTACAACAAAAGAATGACTTATTTGATTGCATACCAACTGAAGAGTAAGTGCCAGCGTCTAGGTAACCGTCAATGTAGGCACTAAGGTTTCCTTCGGTTGTCAACTCCAACAAGCGACGATTTGTGTCCACTAGTCCACGAGTCATTCGAGAGAAGACGTACTGCTTCACGCCTTCTTTGTGACGCTGCTTCAATGCATCTGCGTATCGATCGTGAATGGTGATGGTGCCATTGTCAATTGCCATCGCATAGGCCACCACCCAGCGAATCAATGTGTGATCGGGGCCAGTTCGCTTTCGACCCAGACGAGCCTTGTTGTTGACGAAGGTTCGCCAGTTTAGGTACCGACAGATTGAGTTCTGTGTCGAAGTAAATGTGTTATTTTGACCATCTTACACACAGCAACTTACCTGGACAGCCAGTGGCTTGAGTAGACTTGCCTGAGTATACCATATATAGTGGTACTTGAAAACTCTCGGTGACACGCCACGTGACGCTTTGTGGTCGTCATAGGACAAATCACAAAGTTGGTCCACCACTTTATCGAGTTGCGGCTGTCCCCAGAATAGAGCCAAAAAGTCGGGTAAATTGTTGCTTGCAATGTTGACATAGTCAAACTTGAGACCACCAGTCGTGATGAGGACGTTCAAAAAGCGATAGATCACCACCTTGGGACGGTCAAATTGGTGAGGCATAGTCGACACAGTTGACAGTTGGAGCACGTGTGCCTTGTTGTTGGCTTCTTCTTTTTCTTTGAGCAATCGTTCCATCTCTTCTCGACCTTTGCGAGTCTCTTCTTTGATCTCGTCGATTGCTTTAGCAAACGAGGTTTCCGCTGCTGGCATGTTGCCATCTACAGGAGTGCCACCTTCCTCCATTTGCTTGGCCAGTTTAGCTTTGGTCTTCTTTTCCTGCTCTTCCACCAACCGTTTGGTCTCCTCAGCTTGCTTGTCGCTTTGTTCCGAGTAGTTCATCTGCTCCGCATCGGATCGAGGCACGGTCAATTGTTCGAACGACCAGCTGTTAACACTTGAATCAGATGAAGAAGCACTTTCTTCAGAATTGCCAGTGTTCTTGCTAGACAAGGTGGCTTTCCCGTTCAATGGCGAACTGTTAGCAGAAGTGCTTGAGCCTTGTGATTTGGCTGTTTCACTGGACTTGTTCGTCTCCTTCAAAGCAGCATTACGATCTGCGTCTTTGGTCTTGCCATTGGTGGGAGTTTCGCTCATGTTGGAGACACAGCACTTGGTTAAGATGACGATTCAGGCAAAGAGTTAAAGTTCGGTCAGTTGACTAGAGTTGTAAGTGGATAGAAAGCGAATAAGGCGACGGTCACTTGTTTAAAGGTGTTTAGTGATCACAATGCACGTTCAACTCCAATCGAATCACGCCAAATGCCAAGTGCCGATTGAGGCCCGAACTTAAATAACACAGTTCCATAACGTAGAACATAGAACACGAACTAAGCGGTGACCAATTGTCGACACTGTGGCCACACTGAAATCAATATTAAAATTGAAATTGAAAACATTGTGAAAGAGAATAATCATCCTTGCTGGTTGTTCAGTCGATCAAGGCAAAAACAGATGACGGTAAAATAGAACGAACCATTACAATGATTAATTGATATAATTATAATTGAGCGAAGAGGAAAGAGCGCTGTGAAAAGGACATTTGTAACAATTTACACAATTGATAAGTCGCTTTTGATATATTTGTTCTTTTTATTAGTTGACTTGTCATTCATTGTGTCGAATTTCCAAATGATTATTATCGTTTACGTTTGAATACAACTTGTTCCATTCGATCTTTAATCGACACGTCAGCATTGCTGACTCAGCACAATGTGGCCATGGTTGAGGTTGGCACTATAAAACAAATGCTCTTTCCAGTGGAACGAGTATTGAGTATTGAGTTTGTGCTTTGTCTTGCCACTTTCGTTCTGCTAGTTCGTTTCTACTTCTCTCCCGCTTTAATCCACTTTCGCCAATTCCCACGATGGTCAAGGCATCAAAGTCCAAGTCGAAGCAAGGCGCTGATGTGAACACCGCCAAGATTGGCTTCGTTGGTGCTGGCAAGGTCACCCAGTCGATCATCAATGGCCTGGTGGTCTATGGCAAGGTGGACCCGAAGCGCATTCACGTGGCTGCTCCAAGCACCTCTAACACGGACCTGCTCAAGCAGAACTATCAAGGACTGAAGGTGTCCAAGCGCAACCTCGACATCTTCGGCAAGTTCGATTGCGACATCATCTTCATTGCTGTGAATGGCAATGTGATCCGTAACCTGTACAAACTTGGTGGCACTCGACCGGCTCCGCTGACCACTAACTTTATACCCAACATGAAGCACCCATTCTATGTGCTCTCACTGGTCACTGGTTACGACCTCAAGTCCATCAAAGACGTGCTGCTAAATCCCGAGCACCCGGACAAGTATTTGCTTGAGATGCATCGCATCATGATGAACTGCGGTTCTGCTTATGGCATGGGCGTTTGTGGCATCGACTGTGACCCGGACAGTGCCAAGCTTGCTGAACCGGTGCGCGCTCTACTTTCGCTGGTGGCCAAGCTCGAGGAGATTCCAGAGAAGGAAATGGACGCTGCCTGTGCGATCTGTGGTGCTGGACTGGCCTTCAGTTACTACTTTATCAATGCTCTGGCCGATGGCGCCCTCAAGATTGGACTCGGCCGCGTTGCCGCTATCAAGTTGGCCGCCAAAACTGTCAACTGCGCCACTCAGACTCTGCTCGAGACTGGCAAGCATCCGAACGAGTTGAAGGATGAGGTCTGTGCCCCGTCGGGCCCCGCCATTTATGGTCTCAGCGTGTTGGACAAGGCAGATGTCGCTTCAGGAGTGTCCGGCGCTGTGGAAGCCGCACACAAACGTGCCCTCAGCTTGGCTAAGGAGGACAACCCCGCCTAAAGTCTTACCACAAGTGCTCGCATGCAGTCTTGTCCATTTTAGTGACCACTAACTAGGCAATTTATGAAGGTCATCTTCAATGTGACCATTAAACTATTTAATTAAAACTCTACATTTGTCTCTAAAACTAACATCTTGAAGAAGTGTGTACATGTGGCTAGTGTTGCTAAGTTGTTCTATTTCATTTGGCCAATCGGCCCAGGTGTACTAAAATCTCCAAACGATGGCGAAGTTAGACATTGAAACATCGATTAAATGACTGCAAATTGGGTTTAATTAAGTAATTAAAACAATGCAAACGACAATTCTGTCCAGTGTGCACGAGGAGTATGTCGTCTGACCAGGTTAGCATGCACAGGCAGAACATGCTTAATCTGCAGATTGTCCATTTGTGGGTGACAAGTGCTTCTGTGTCCTCGCCTATTGATTTCGTACACAATTGCCATTGCAAACGGTGTGAATAGAATGTATTCAGTCCAATTCAATTCAGTACAATTTGTTCGTTTGCTGTGAGACAACTCGCCGACAAATGAGCTTAGCACAAGCCAATGTGAATCAGAATCAAAACAAATCAGAATCGTGACGACACCGATCTTGCTGTGAGCAGAGCAATTTGATAAAAGGTTAGCCATTGCAAAGGAATTCCTTCCTAACTCAAGTTACATTCGCTGCTGCAAATGATAACCAAACTCATCTTTCTAATGTCACGCTTGAACGCAATGAACGCGTCGATAATTCTGGTGGAGTGAGAAGTCGTGGCCTGGTTCATTCAAATGGCACATCTAATTGCTACACATCTGACTAACAATGAATATAAATAATAATTACTGCGCAGTGGCACAATTGCCATAATAAAGAGATCATTTCGCATTGGTGCCAGTGACTAAAGACTCGATCCACATATTCGCGATTGTCATTCATTCTGTGATGAGTCGAGGCAGCGATAGCCTCCAATCAGTCCAAATCGCGGTCGGCAATGTCTTCAAACTAATTGTGATTAATTTGGCCTATTGTTAAACAAAAGTCAACCATCAATTCAAACATTGCTTGAGACATCTAATGAATGGAACGAGTGCAGCCAAAATTAAGTGAGCTGCTCTACAGCAAACAATGCAGTCATAAATTTTCATTCATTTTGAATTAACACAATTGACAATATGTGCAGTTGATGGCAAATTGTGTCAAACCAAACAAACAAAAACACTAAAGCAATCATTTACGAGGAAAACAGTTTAATAATTTATATTTTCAAATTGAATTGTTAACAATTTTGCATTACAAATGAATGCTCTAACGCAATAGAAAGTATGCAAAAATGAGCGCAATCAATGCGACAGCAATGCTCATAAACATGGCACCGTACGCGTTGGTCGAATCGGTCTGTTGGTCCGAGGAATTGCTTGCAACGTTCGTTTCCAAGGTGGATACGGCAACATTGCCACTAGATTCACACGGCTTGTAGACTTTCTCTTTGAGTGGTTGAACCTTTGATGGAGATTTGAGTTCTGCACCATTGTCCGAGTGCTCGGCAGTGACTGAAGTGTTTGATTTTGGAGCAATGTCATATGCTTCGGTCTTGTGGTAATCGTTCTTGGTCGGGAGTGTGTTGACTGGCTCGTCTAGTGCACAGATTAAAGTCGAGGCAGCATCCTTTAGTTCGACATCTTCTTTCGTCAAAACTTTCGATGGCTCTACTTTAGTGTTGTCAGCATTGGAAGCGAGTGCATCGGTCAGTTTGACATTGTCAGAGTTTGCAGTGACTGCCACCTGTGAAGCAGCGATTACTTTTGGAGCATTATCCAATGCTTCAATCTTGTGGTCGTCGTTCTTGTTTGAAGGAAGTGCATTGTCTGTCACTTTGGCTTTAGAATAGTCAGAACTGGACGTGTGTACATCGGTAAGTTTTGCATCGACCGAATTTTGAACAATGCTCGAAGCTCTACGTTTCCTTCGTGGAATGTGGATTGACATTTGCTTGGGACATCTGGGGACATCATCGTCATCGTTGGCGTCAGGTTTGATATTGCCCAGCACGACCAGTGGATCCACGTCGCAAGTATCTTCTTCATCGTCTGAAGTATTATCCAAAGTATTATCTTTCTCTGGATCTTTCGAATCCTCAATTGTCAAGATATTCTTTGAGCGGTCTGTCACATCGAGATCGTTCGGTACATCCACTTTAGTATCCTCACCCTTGGCAGTAAAGGAAGGATCGACTTTCTCTGACTGAACATTGTTTGCGACAGAATGGTCCGAGTGTTCGCTGGTCGAGTTTTGAACATTCTCTGAATCGATTGGCTCATTTTGCTTTGCTTCATCAGCCTTTGATTGCCCATCCTTAGCAACAGTGCCACTTTCGTTTGCTGCATCATCTGAGTTGTCTAAATCAGCTTTCATAACAACCTTTTCTATATCTCGAACATTGTCAAGTGCTGCGGCAGTAGACTCGACCCGTGGAATACCATTTCGAGATGTAATCACACCCACAAAGGAGACAAACTCTTTCGGATCTTGTTTTCCAGTCGAGGATGGAAAAGTGAACACTGCACTTTCTTTGTCGTGCTCAGGATTGTCAAAAACGCAATTAAATTTAGACTCTCCAATGTCTTCCGGCAAAGCATTATCAAACTTTGAGAACAAAAAAAAACGATTAAACTACTTCTAAACTAAAGGCGATAGACTTACGATATCCTGGACAACAGTGGCGCCTTTTCTGGAAATGACAGTTTGCATTAGAAACATTTGCTTGCTTTTCACAAATGACTCGACTTCCTCATCAGCAATTGGCAGCAATTCCAGAAGAATGATTGCGGCATTGGAAGGCTCCACGGTACCATTCGCTGGATGCACTTGATAACGTTTGGAATCGATAGTTTTCACCTTAAACGCTATCAACATATCGGTCGGGTTGCGCAAGTGAAATTGCACTTGAACGGGCTTGTTGTAAGGACCTAAAAAAATAAATTAATTTAATATTGTCGCACTTAAATGTAAAATGACAAACAGCCCGGGCCACTTAACTCACCTCGGAAGTAAATCTCATTGTTGGGTTCAATGGTGAGCGTGATTGACTCGGGACCATCCTCTTCATCACTCATGATGACTGTACGTCGAAACTAAACTTTGGACTTGACTGTGATAGAAGCAAAAACAACTTGAACAACTCAGAACAAAATTGCACAGACAATTATGGTGACTTGAGAATTAATTCGCGTTCGAACTGATGACCGAACTGCCAGTTCGGAACTTATTTCGAATGATTTTACTGTTTGCAACAAGTTCTCTCTAGATTAAAAGTTTATAGTAATCATGGCAAAAATAAACATTTAAAAATGAACCATTTTAGGGCAGTTTCAGATTTGTTTACCACCGAGAGAACAAACCTTCAATGTACAGATTGTCAATTTAATATTAAACAAACTTCACGTTCACGTTTACGTTTAAACTTTGCGTTAGTAGTTTGCTTCAACATTGTCACGATTTTGCCACTTTGCACTAAAATCAAAATAAAGTTAGACTTTTTTAACTTATCGTAATACTTACTACCGAAAAAAAGAAATCATATCTAATCTGTTGTTGGTATTATGTTGCATACAATAACCAAATGTTTATCCATATATTATACATTCATACAGTTCATAAGCTTTAACTAGTTATCCACATCTTCACTGAAGCTGCCGCTTGTCTCACTAACTCACAAATGTCAGATGAATCAGCTGCTGAATGTAAACAAACAAACAAAATTGCCAATAAAGACGATTTCCTAAACATTGCCACACGCGTCCACAAAGTACGTGACTAGAGCAAATGCACAGCCACAGGCAGACGATACAAATCGGTTAGCGTCGGTAACGATAACAATAATTCTTGTGCTTTCTTGGTCAACGTTTTTACATTGATTGGAAACGATCTAGAGCCTAGATTCTAGACTATAGGGAAGGAATGGCATGGAGGCCAAGGACAAAAGATGAAGAGGACAACAAGCAGTCGTAAATGCAATTAATCAAACTGTACCTGTCTCATTTGCTATATCGTGATCAGCTGGAGAGGCCTCTCCTGACAAGACTCGACTTGTGACAAAGACTGAAGGGTAATCTGTGCGAATCTCTTCTCAGACAGGCTGATGCTTTTCAGGAATGGATCTTTGCCTTTAATCAGTAAGTGAGGCTGTCTGCTTGCTTATTTACAAACTTAATTAAGTGAAGGCATCTTTTTCTTACAGATATATCGCTGCAATGGATTTTTGCCTTCACTAAGAAAAAACATATTCTGTTGGTTAAAATTAAAAATTCATAAAAATGAAAACACTGATGGATCTAGCACGATTTCGAGAGAATGCACATGTTGAGAAAAGTCCTTTTAACATCATTTCGGTGAGTATCATTTAGGTTTTATTTAATAAAATAAAATTATTACTTATCTTTATTTGTATTTATTATAGGCTATAAATTATAGCTAGCCAAGCTTACTTACACGACAGTACAACTATGCTGGAGTTCGCTGCAAAAGTTAACTTTCTCGTCAAACCACAAGAAGCAAGCCATTCATCTGCCAAAAAGGTTGTAATTTTTGCTATATTTTTCACATTCATTTGATTACCGACATTTTCTCTTTTATGCTCATGAGTATTTATTCTCTAAGTCATATATACGATTATAGACTTTCTAAGAATTATAGCTAGGACGAAACGATACTTTGAAATTGAAATAATTGACAATAAGTTTTGTTGTTTTATGTTAATAGGAAATTTATTGTTATATGTTATTGGAACAGGAATTTCCAATTCAGTATCGGCTGACTTCCATTGGCTAGTGCCTGATCAGGATGAAATTGGCTTTGCCAAAGCATTGTTCGCCTAATTTATCATACCCGAAATGATTTCACTCAAATTATGGATAGATGGCCAATTGGAACTTTCCACTGCTCACAGCTCAGTGCTTGGCAATTACTCTCAGCTTTCTTGGTTGTGTGCAATGCTTGCCTACTGATGGAAAGTCAATGTTTGTTTGCAATGCGATTGCAAATTGTTTTGATTGATTTTAATAATTTTATCTTATTATTTTTAGAATTGATGATAATTATTTTGATTTGCCATATTTGAAATTGATCTGTTTGATGGGGAAAACTTTTGGCAAGATGGCATTCTTCTGATGAGTGAAATTCTTGGAAAATCAAAACAAACACTATCGGATAATTTTACACTTAATTTGATTATTGAGGTAAGAATTTTGACTTAAACGTTGTCAATGTTGTGTTTGAAATTGGTTTGCACAACTAAAGTATTTAATCTATTTCTAGATAATTGACTATTCATTATTTTTCTACAAGACCATCAAGACTCAAGATCCCTTCAAGTGAGGAAATCATACAGATTGAAAAATTGATAGAAATAAGCATTGCTTATTTCTAAGCAATAAGAAAAATGTCCTATACCTGTACTATACCAAACGTTGCTAAATCGATTGACCACTTTATTGGATCTTCACAAATTGTAAGTTTATTTTGTTTTTCCTTTGCTTGCCGCTAGAACATCTTGAATTAGACATTAACGTTTTTTCTATCATGGATTTTCTCCAATTCGCCAATACCTGATACATCGCTTCCTTTGAACGCTGTGGAAATGATTATAGCAAAATTCACGATTCAGTTTCTGCTTGTCAACTGGTAGTTTATAGTTGGTACTACTTTTTAAAAAGTAATGTTTCTATATCTAGACTTGAGACGATTGGGTGTTTGAACGATGCTTCACTGAGAAGCTGTTCAACAGATCACGCAGTCTGTCTAATCAAGCTAGTTATGTGTTGTATTTCGTGGGAACTGCTTTGGCTGGTAAATTGGAAAAATGAGCAAGTCGCAGAGATGGCGTTAGTTTGGTGTAACTGGTTTTGTATTGTAATGAAAATAGAGAAACTGTGCTCACTCGTCAATGAGTCGTCATAACAGTTAACGTAATAATTATTTTTAAACCCTTTCTAGTCATCTATATTATGATTTTTATGATATTTGTGGATAAGAAGCCATTGCCCTACCACTGCAAAGTTAAGTTTCATTCTCTGTCCATCTCGATTGGCAAGACGAACAGAGCAAGCTAAAATAATTTGCCACCTCGAACTGTTCTGCCTGTTGTCGCATCCTGTCAAATTAATCAATTGGCTACTGTTTAGTGTATGATTTACCATTTGGCCATTGATCACCGATCATTTTATTAACTATTCACACAAACACTGATGCTCGTTATTTAATAAGTCTTATTATTATAGTTATTGTTAGTTTGATCCTGTCAAGGACTTGCCATCGAGTAAGACTTTATTTTGCTGTGCATTGCACATATCGTGGTTGACAATTGCAATCCATACATCCCATACGTGCCGCTACGGACATTCAACAGCTACTTTTGCAACAGCTTAGCAGCTCAATACTTCGTCGTTTGCTGCCTCTTTCTGTCTATTATTTCTTCTCCACGGAGATTTGTTCACTTTTCTATTCGAATGAAAGTATCCGCGTCCCCGTGGCCACAAACTTGTGCAACTATTTAGCTTTCTATCAGAAATTCCACGTAGAGATGGTGTTGATTTAGATCTGTTTGTTGGGCACATGTCTGCTTTGCATGACAAATTCTTTGGTGTGTCTCTTTATGTTTGACACTTCTGCAAATTTATTGATTATCAATGTTCATACTCGAGTACATTTATCCAAAGTTTGTCATTTGTGATAATTGATTTTTGAACTTATATATGCATTTCAATACCTTTTCTCCTTATATTTATTTATTTGTTTACCTTAGAAGACGAATCTTCGATTGACTCTAAATTTCATTTGGCCGTTAACTCTTGAATCAAGAGTCTTGATCCTTCAGCAAGTCTTTTTCAAGAATGGTATATATTTTTGCAATAAACAATTCTTATATTAATTCTCCTTATTATAGACATTGAATTGTATTTTTCAAATATTTTCTCAACTTTAACTGCCGGGGTGGATCAATTTCCAGGTCTGTATTTTTACATATAAATTGTATATTTTAAAATCTTATTAAGATTCTCAACTATATCAAGAATTGCGTTTCCAGGTGTTCATTGCGTTTTGGACGAAGTTGGCATAACTATTGTTAAAATGAGAATTGATGATAGCAACCAAATGTCTGGTCCATGGATCCATAAGATATACAAGAAGGTGTCACTCAAGGTCATAACCGAAACAACTTTAGTTCTGCCAGCTCCAATTTTTCCAACATTTCTTCTGATTGTCGTAGTTTAAAGCTTCAGTACAGTGTCATTTATCATTCATGCCAACTTGAGTGGCAATGAACAAGACGATTTGGCAGACGACATTCAGGAAGAACGCCTCACTCGCGATCCAGCTATATTGTTGAGAAGACATGTCTGCAGTTTAGATTTCACTCGAGTTTCAACGTAAAGACTCTGACAAACTTTTGTTGTACGCTTCTTCTGGACACTTTGGTATGGCCAAATTATTATTATCTACTCAGAAAATTAACATTCATAAACGTGGTGCCAAGCAGATGGCTTCTTCTTTGAATTGAATCTTTAAGAAATGGCTTTATTAACATTGTGCGAATTCTCATTGAACATGGAGCTGATTTCTTCTTTAATGTACGTACATGTATGTTTGTGCTACGGGCCATTTGGATGTTTTTCAAGAATTAATTAGTCGTGGCGCATGTATTGAAGATCAAAACCAAAACGGACAGCATCGATGGAAACCGTCAGTGCTGGTCACGGAGAGGTTGCCCGTTTTTTAGTTTTAGACAGTGTCTATGTCCTGTAGTGGTGGTCATTCGCAAGTTGTGGAGGTTTTATTGAATGCAGGCCCTGACTTATTTCATCGTCTAAAAGATAACTCAACAATGCTAATTGAGACTTCAAAGGGCGGTCACGCCAATCGGCATTAACGCTTCTATATCTTTGACAAATTCTTTATCCGATAAATTGATTGAACAGTGCACTAGCTACGAAAAGAAAACAGTGACATCTCTGAACAAATAGAATAATCAATATTTTTCATCATTTTCAAACACTTCATGGTTCTTGATTCGCAACATGATACAGATGAACAAATCTTAAATGAATTAATAATCACAACTACCTTTTCGGTTCAACTTTGGAAATGGAAAGTATCGACATTGGCGATTTTCCCGATCACATTCAAACCATTTGATAAGTTTGTTTCTCAACATAATAGTCAGTTTGATTAATATAATTACTTTTTTCAGATTGTTCCGCAACTATTCAATTTATAGTATCTCAATCACAAGTTTCATTTTCGAATGAATTCAACTTTTCAGCTAACTTACACAAAAATACTATTGAAACAGATATTCCCAAGCCAACTTTTACCACCCAAATTATAAATTTAGATACGAATACTAGCACTATAAATGAGAATTTTTGAAGCATATTAAGCATCTAAAAGGCTCTGCTTCCGTTAGTTATTTTATTCCTCCGAATATTCCAGCTGCTACTTTTTTCAAGCAATACTACATCTACTGCCACTACCGCTATGTGTCGGCGCTTTGATCATCAAATTGATGTCTCAATTGGAATCTTAAATTGAAGCGACTGTATTCTCAAAAACTACGCAAATTCAACAAAATTCTACAAATGTTTCATTACATTCTTACTGCTCCAAAAATTACTTCTACAGTCACAATCAATTCTAAGGTTAAAATCAATTATGTAATCAACCAAGTCAATCAAGTTTAGATGAACTTAAACCCATCCATTAACTTGCTTATGAATATGACTATTTACCCCTTTTACTCTTGAAGTTGTCAAGATTGATAACAAGAAAAATAAGTCAAAACACGAAACTGAAAAGAATGCACACCCCCAGGAGACTGTAACACCAATACAACAACATCTCAAGCCTGAACAAGTTGATTCTCTTACAAACTCTACGCAACAAGTTCCAATCAACTCGGCCAGAGAAAAAAAAACGTCACTAGTAAAAAGACCAAAGTTAGCAAGCCACAATCTGCTACTGAAAAGAACAAAGTGGCTAGCGACAGTTCCGATGTTAGCTAGGCAAAATTGCTGATCAACTTAATCAACAAAATACTTCAGTTCTTTCTAAAAGCAAAAAAACTGAAGGTAATTCCAAACTAGACTCTACTGAGGCCAAAAAATTCAAAATCAATAATCAACTTTTAGAATCGTACGTATTAAATCATATTACTGATATTGATAGTTATTTTAAAATTATTTTTATCTTAGTGAATCTGTTTCCTTAATTGAAGAAATTAACTGGATAACTGCTTCCATAAAAAGTCAATCAAATGTTTCGAAGAATAAAAATCTCAACACAAACAAAAAAAGCGACGCTTTTGTCGGCTCAAACAAAATTCAACATCTGGAATATCGGCCAAAAGAAAGATAGGCTGGAAAGAAGTCATTTCTTAAATCCAAGAGAGTTGTAGTACCAGCAAATGCTATCAATCGTGTTATCGGGCGAGGTGGAGGTGGATGTAACATTAACACAACTCATCGTCACTACTTGTCATTCTAATCTGCTTTTCACGACACTAAAGAATCAGAGAAAGGTCTTTCTGAAATTATTCGGAAACTTGATCTAGACCAACTGCAATCGCCAATTACTTCTGCAATCCCGACTACAACCGCATCTTCAATTTCTTCTTTCACTGCAAATGAAACATCAGTGATATCTGTTTTAACAGTCACATCCATCAGTACTGTTGAATTCAGATACTTCAAATATAGAAACATGTCTCAAAACAATTCAGCTCAGCAAACTGCTACAATTAACCCTCAACTAGTCGTACTTTGCAATCAACCAGCACCAAGGCGGTAACAACTACAACCTATCAGTATTATCGCATTGAGCAATATGGTCTTCACTACTAACTTTTCTGGCTATCAAGACTCAAAACCGACAAATTCCAAAAGCTTGAGTTCATCCTCGTCAGATTCTGGTTGGACTGCTGCTTACTGCCAGGTAAGCAGCAAGTCATAAACGTAATTCTGCTTCAACTTCCAGCACAGTTTCTTACTGTAGCAGTCAATGCCAAAACTCGAAACACCAGTTCAACTAGCTCGAACGGTAAATCTACTAACGGTGTCAAATCATGAGTTCTGTTTTCCAACAAGTCTCCGTTACATTCAAATTCCAGCTATAGCTCTGTTCGAAGTCAATCATTCTTCTAAGTCTTCAGATGACAATAATTACAGTGATATACCTGTTACAAGTCAAGCTTAGTCCAGTTTCTAGAAGTGCATAATGAGCCATCGTCTATTCTGAGCGATGATCAACGCCACCATAGCAACGGTACTGCCCAAAGCCATTCTCAACAAGCCAACGCGACCAGTGAACATCATTACAAAATTTACTGGCGAAATTGCGGCTGCTACTGCTGTTTCTGGTGAATCCTTCACAAGTAGAAGACAGGCCTCTTTTTTAGGCTCGATTGCCAATTGTGTTATGTCACAGCAACCGAATTTGTCACTGTATCGGTGCCACTGTATATAACGATTCTTCTCATCAATGCCACAATAATGTAATCGACTCGCACAAATTTATTGGTACATTTTTCTATTTTACTGGACTCACTGTTCTTGACAATGAACTATTACTAGTTTAGTTTAGTGGCACTAATTTAAGGTTTATTCCTCGGTGACTCTGTCTGTCTCTGTCTCTGCACATTGCTACAGGGATGTCGAGCATAGGCTCTGCAGATGGTACCATGGTATGTTGCGAGACGTGTCTAGACTAACATGCTCAATGCTGATTGATCAAGTCTCATTAGCTGACTATATGTGTGTATGACATTGATAGCCTCAAAACAATGTCGCACTTATGACCAGTCCACGTTGACCACACTACAGTTTGATTCTGCCAGTCTCGAGACGATCGTCACACCCGCACACGCACGTCACACACACTCGCGAGGTGTGCCGTGCACAAGGTCAGGTGCCTTTTCTGTCTCTTCGTGCTCACTTGCCCGGCGCAATTGGGGTCTGCCTTGTCTGGAATGTTGACTATGTTTTGTGCGCGCGTTGCTCATTAAGCTTACAACAGCGAACCTACAACATCGAATGGCAAATGTTCAATTTAGAGCACTTTTACGTAATTACACACCGTGGGTAATTCGTGTATTAATATTGTGTCGGTTTGTGTATTGATGAGGGTAGTGGTATCAGTTTGGAGCGAGGGACACTTGCTATATCCACTTATTAATCGAGTCCGCATTGTGCTGCATTGATTGGACCAATGCTAGCAGTGTACTTATAGATACTTATAGAACTGGCTTGTCCATTCATTGCAAAATTATCGCACAGCCGCGGTGAGAGTTAGAGTTAACGGCTCGCTTGCTAATTCGATTATGTGCCGTTACAATCAACATCAACAAGTACACATACACGTACACGTTGTGTTTCATCACATTTGGCACTTTTGGCAATTAGATTGTGAAATGCCAAAAAAATGAAATGTGATTCTAGGCAATGAGAAATTTTTGTGTCTTTTGTGCCTTGGCGATGGCAAGGTAACGATCCTTAGGAGTACGAGAGACTAGTTGAAGGGTAACTTGATAAGATGGCGCCTTACTGTTCTGCTCAACCGATCGTTCTTATCGTTCTGGTGGATTGATCACTCGTTGTCAGCTAATTATTCGCTTTCTCCACTCGGTCAGTCTCAATAACTGCTCCAAATCTTTTGAAGACATCGAGATAATGGCATAATTTGTGGTGCGGTCCACGTTGATCTGGCATCACTTCATTCAATATTTATTGGACATTGTCCACTAGTGAAAGACTTTCTCATTGAGTGTAATGGTCATTTTATTCATTTAATCCCTGACTTCAGATTGAACATTTTCACTTTGACTGGCGTCGCTGGTAAAATGTATCTCACCTCAAAGTGGAGCCATATCTTTCTTTATACCATCTAAGTGCGAGGTCGATTGTCTTTATTGGTTATGTTTTCTCTTTAATGTCTAATTTATTACTTACGTACTTTTATATTTCAGACTTAATTAAGATGTATCTTACCTTTTACTGCTGATGAACCAATTGTGAATGCAAACTTTCCAACTGATTGGCCAATATCCATGTCAAAACAAAACTTCGCTTATGAATTATTGTGTATATTATTTGTCGGCCTTGTTCAGTGTTACTTGTTTGTCCAGTTGCTGTTCGGAGGCAGTCATGCACAGTCCAAGTCTGAATCTGAAGGATATCTCGACGCATTCACTTGTGTCCAGTGATATGATCGACTCGATTAAGCACAAATCGAACACACAATCGACTGTGGCCGTTCTTGGCACTCTGTTTTGCCACTTGCTTGCTCGCAATATTTATTGCACTCATTTTTCTAGACACACTCGATATTGCCACTGGCATAACGTTAATTATGTTCGATACATTGAGCTACTCAAGAAAACATTCAGCAAATATCTATTCTATAGACTTTGCTGATATTTCCCTTTGTCTTATCGGTAGTCAGACAGACACCAGTCAGATGGGCCACCGATTAATTGCTCAATTGAGCACACAAACAGAAAATTGAGATTAACGCGTTAGTTAAAATTAGAATTTAATGTCGCACAAATGGCGATAATTTGCATTGAGCGGTATTTGCTCGATGTTGTTCATCAGCAGCATCACTTTTTGTCTTTGCCGCCTGAGGCATTGGCACTGGAACCAGTTTTGGCACCACCAGCACTAGTGTCTTTTGCCCCAGTCTTGGAGCCAGTAGCGCTTGTAACCTTTGAACCGGCCTTTGAGCCACCAGCACTAGACGCCTTTGAACCAGTCTTGGAGCCACCAATACTTGAAATCTTCGAACCGGCCTTGGAACCAGCACCGGACGACACTGAGGAGGAACCGCCAATGGCAGAGCCTGACCCGGAAACGCTTGAACCAGCTTTGGAGCCAGCCTTGGAATTAACCGCGGATGAAATAGCGGAAGATCCAGCTTTAGAGCCAGCTTTCGAGCCTGCAATCGAGGAGCTACCACCAGTGGAAATAGCCGAACCGGCCTTAGAGCCGCCACCACCTACTTTGCTCGCGGATGAAGCTTTCGAAGCGATGGCTGAGCCCGCAATGCTGCTTCCTGCTTTCGAACCACCGCCGATGTTGCTGCCAATCTTGGAGCCGGCCACACTGCTCACATGTGATCCAGAGATGCTTGATCCTCCTGTGCCTGAGATTGCTGAGCCTGCCTTGGAGCCAGCGTCACTCAGTGCAGAGGTGCCACCCATGGAGAGTGCCGAACCAGCAGTAGATACGGCCGACGAGCCAGGATTGGACAAGGCACTTCCCTTGGCCGAAATAGTCGATCCTACCGAACTACCGGCACTGAGAACAGAGCCAATGGAACTGCCCATTGATGAGCCAAGTTTTGAGCCCTTGGAAGAGACGGCCATAACAGGTTCCGGGTTTGAGAGTGGAGCCGATGCTGGTGGAGGTGGTGGTGGTGGTGCTTCCACCTTTGACGGAGGCTTCGGTGGTTCAAGTTTAGATGGAGGCTTGTCTTGCTTGTCTTCCTTGGGCTCTTCCACTACCTCCTGTGCAGGTTCAGGATCTGCGGGCGGTTCTTCTGCTTGCGGGGGAGGCTCTTGTGGTGGAGAGCTTTCTGGTTCTGAAGGGAAAGCAAAAATTAGTGGTCTGCTCAGAGGAAACAGCAATCGAACTTACTGGAACCTCCACAACCCATGACAGCGGTGATTGAGACTTTAGGTGATGAAAATATGCAAACGAGAAGAACACGAGCAGGCTAGCACGGATTGAGGTCACTTGAGTGAGAACAAGTGAAAGCAAAGACCAAATAATCAATGTGACCCTTGAAGGCACAGATGTACTTAACACTGTAATAGATCATTGTTGGCTTGCTTGGGAGAACGTACGAATTGGGAACTTTGGCACAAATTGGTTAGTCGATTCGATATGTAATCTAAACTTCTCTATCGAACACACAATCGACTGTGCGAACAATTGATTGAAATTGTGTTGATTAATTGTGCAATTATCATTTTCTATGCTATTTTGCTGATGATATGTTTTTTCCATTCATGTGAACAGGCTCACCAGACTATTTATTAGGCTTGATTAGCCTGTTTTCTATTTGTGTTAATTGAGTTGAATTGCTCTATCCGAGATTGATCATGACGAGGATGACCGACATATGGCCGCCATGGAAGGTGATGCTTGTGCTGTCACTGTAATGTGTGCGCGCTTGGCAATAAAAAACTTAAAAACAAAAAACCCACCCCCTAAAAACTCAATTAACTTCTCTCCATGTCTGTTAATCTTTCTCCATTTCCCAACACAATCGTCATTTATCAGTTCATGCATCGTTCAATTTTTTACTCTATCACTTCACTTCACTCTCACTGACTCACTCTGATAAATCTCATCTTAACTGCTCGAGTGCAAGTGCTCAAAGACTTTCATTTGTGTATATACATACATATGCTGAGAAATTATCTGCTAACAAGTGCAAGTTAACTGCTGCTGTGTTTTACCGACAATTCTTGTCCGTCAAAAGACCGCGAAGAGTAAATTGGGATTACATACCAAGCTGCTTGAGTCAGTTGACTCTTCGTTCAACTGGAGCTCGTTACCGTGAATTGCCCAGTGTCAGTTTGGTGATTGGATTGACTTGTCTTAGTAGGCCCTATTCTTTTGGTCCGTTGGTGTTGCTTACTCTCGCATAATGGCAGACTGCTTTTGGTCTGATCAATTGTCCGCTTGAAACTCTTTCATGTGCTTGCAGCGCGATCCCGGTACGATGTGCCGCTCTAAAGACGGCTTGTGAACCGAGGCTGGACGAGCGAAAGTCCGTTGACTGTTGCCTTGTTTCATCTGTTACGTACCAAGAAATGCTTGGTTGTCCCATAGGTCAATGTTTTGCCTGCGCAGTTACCACAAAAAAATGATTATCTGCCATTATCGTATCTCGTTGATTTAGTTGATGACTGCGTGTGTCGATCCCCTCGTCTGCTCGTTGGATGGGTACGGATATGGGATTCTGTCTATTTTACCCATTCACTCAATCTGTCCGGTCAGTTCGTCAATTATCTCGATGAAATTTAGCCATCGTGACTACGTAGACATTTCAAACAAGCAATAATAAATGTTCAAAAGTAACATTCAAAACATAAACATAAATAAGTAGTCCGAAAAAAACCAAAACTATGTTGTTGCTCAACTCGGCGAGTCGTCATGGCTCTCCAACTAAAAGCAAACACGTGCATGCACACTTGTCGATGCGTTGCGAATTTAGTGGGCAGTTGCCAAAGTTCAGTCCAATGAAAGACTATTGCAAACAAATATTCATTAATGAAAATGATGAACTGTGATATTGAATTGAGGTAAGTTTCAATAATATAGATAAATTATTTTTACTATAGTTATAACGGTTTAAATTGTCAGACAAAATGGAAAGTATGATGCTGTTGTAAATTTTAATTGCAATGCCGAAAACTTCAATCTTCAATAATCTGTGGGAACTCTTTCGGTGGCGAGAAATGTTTGAAAAATTCAAAGATCCACAGTTTGTCAAAATTTATCCCGATTGTATCCGTAGATTGGAACACAAGATTACCAGCGGCGCTTTGTGTCTGATTTATACTTGAACAGCTCCAGTGCACACTGTCACGATCGATTGAGCTAAACGCTGGTGCTTTGGAAGTACATCCTCCGAGACGAACAGCTCGTAAATGCTTTAGTGTAGTGATCCTTCGAGCCGGTTCGGCATCCATTAGATCGAATGGCAAGTTTGCGCTTTGCTGGCATCAATGTTCAGTTGAGTCAGCTTTGGAAAGGCTGTTCAATCATTGTGCAGAATGTCCTTGTTGAGAAGGTACCGGTGCTTAAGTGATCAAATTACGCAGTGAAACTCACTGATTCGATCCATTTTGATCGTCGACCACTTGCTGGTGGAGTCGGTCCGTTCCCAGGTTCCAATCATCAAATCGATTGTGATGTATCAACCCTAGTGTATCAAGCCAGCACAAGCTTGCCAGTGGCAAAGTTCAACTTTAGAAAAAGTTCCGGAAGCTTTTGTTTTACCTCAGTATGAGTTTCTAATGATTGAGGCCCAACGGTAGCTAGTGCATCCAGAAAGTTCGGTAATCAGGAATATTAAACTTGTTGGAAGACATGTTAACACAATTTAGGATATCGATCTGGAAGTGACACCCAACTCGAAGCGCCCCAGGGGATGGCGATTTCAGACGCATACTAGCTTGTCACATAATATCTTGAGTTAAGCGAGACAAGAATTGATGATTGCTTCTTAATCCCATTGTTCATCATCGTGCTGTGCTGTATGGATAGCTTTCGGGGATTGACCATTCCTTCCAAAGGTACATAAACAGTGCCCCGATCACTCGAAAGGTTTTGGGAGCGTGTAATCGGACCGAGAGTGCCACCAAACTTAGAGACCGTTCAACTTTGGCCAAAGTTAAGCTAGGAACTTTCACAACAAGTTGAGTGTTAACGAAACCAATGTCCAGTTGTTCCCAATCACCACCGTCACAGCGTGTTCGAAAGTTTTAAGATAAATGTGTTCGTCTTCAAGATAAGCCGCTATTACATCACTACAAATGTGAATGTTTTACAATTCTTAGACCGATGTGCATTCCGTTAGACAAGGTGATCACCCACCAGAAACGAGACCAGTGAACAAAGTTATTAATAATAGATACTGTCAGGATCGTTGTGTTGAAGAGATATTCTGATCGCGGATGTCAATTTTAAAAAAGTGTTGATTAACCAAGTGTTGTGCATCTTGTTGTCTGATTATTAATCAGACCAGATAATCTTTCCAGGCCGTTCCAGGGAGCAAATGGAGTTGTGCAGTACAAGTGGCGCCAGCCGGATATCATCTCCATTGATTAATTGTCCATGACTTTCCAGTTGAACTAAGTTGAATCATACTCAAATAAGGCCAACCGGTCAATGAAGTCTTCCGAAACGGTGGATTGCTTAACCGCGTTCAAGTGATGTCAAAACACAGTAAATCATCAGTTAAGTAAATCTTGTGGTTAATATATTATGAGATCATATATACACTTCAACTAATTGTTGAACGTCTGAAAAAATAAAAAGTGGTCAAGTAGTTAGAACACGTCATCAATGAAACATATATGCCCCCGTTGAGCTCATTCCACTTGTTGATTGAGTCGCTTAAGAAAAGGATCCCCAGTTGATGTCTTAACGTTGACCTATGATTATTTCCGCTATCAGGAACTTCTTGAGGACGTCGTCCCGTT
The DNA here is from genome assembly GCA_023373905.1 of Rhizoglyphus robini. Taxonomy (NCBI): domain Eukaryota; kingdom Metazoa; phylum Arthropoda; class Arachnida; order Sarcoptiformes; family Acaridae; genus Rhizoglyphus; species Rhizoglyphus robini. The sequence continues at coordinate 16,008 of JAKIJQ010000001.1, read as the reverse complement.
AGAAACAAAATAACTTAATCGAAGAAAAAACATTACATTGCTTACAGTAAAAGTATATCTTATATAACATACTCAAAAATAGAGCGATCGAGAAATACATTGAGACTTGGTCTATTTTGAATTAAAATGATGAATAAGTCTAATCATTGATCGTTAAAAAATTCAATTTAATTCAGAAATATAATTAATTAAAACAGTTACTAATTTCATCATTTGATTCAGGTTAATTAACATTGCGTCCTTTATGTATTACGTATTTATTATTGAGCAGTTTTACAACCAAAGATTCGTTCGTTGAGCCCAAAGTAAATGCTACTCCAGTGACACTAATAAACTTGGTCTTTATTACCATTTCAGTTAATAAAGAAGCACTAACAAATCTTTCAAAGTTTGTGCCTCTTATACAGCCGAGAGTCACAGAATGTACATTAACATTCATGAATAATTTTACATTTTCCATCAGTCATTTGCCGAGTTATAAACGTCAGCCATGGTGCCCAAGAGTAAACGTTTAACGATGCTTTACCATTGGTGTTTGTCAATACATTAATAAATCATACCCAGCACATTTTATATCGTTTTTTCCCCCTTTAACAATGTGTGCCTTTAGGTTTGGGACTGGTTCTCCAGATACCCACATTCGTTGCTGATCGGTTTATATTTTGATCCCCTGCTTTTAACAAAGACCAAAGTCAAAAGCTATCTTATGGGAAGCATATAATTGAGAAATAACACTCAGTGGCTTTGCTATGTTCAGACGTTTGTACATGTTAAAAATATTAGTGCAAGAATTGTACGAGTCGCCGTTTCGTTAAATGCCCCTAAACAAATGCCTTTCCATGGCCCTAGTCCGGTGTTCTAAGAAATTATTATTAACAGGTGGTTATAAAACGATCTGCTTCCCCCCAACTTATTTGTCCGATCATTTTGACATATATATCACCACACTAATGACCTTTGAACACTCGACCAACGTATTTGATCTGACTTACAAGTGTTGGCTTCTATTTCTGTATAAATAAGTATTTCAATGCGAAAACAACTACGTTCATGGCAAGCATTGCGCCACACAGCCACTCTGTTCTGTTTTCCATTTGCCAGGAAGTTCCACAAGCATCCTCGTCAACATCCTCAATGCTCAATGGGTTCTGCAAATCTGTGATTGAGAACGCCAGCTAAAGGTGCTATCTTACTCTCGCACTATTGCCATTCAAAAAAGAGCATCAATGACCGTCAGACTGAAACCCGAGGCCCAGCTACAGTACTAACAGTGCACTCATTAACTGGCCAAGGAAGCGAAATGGAAATCACAGGCACCTTGGCACAGTCAGAGTGGTCACCGGTAGGAAATGAAACTATTCTAGGAGTTGCTCTCTTAGGACACTCACACACTTGGCTCTCCACTGTGGTGGCGATGCCGGTCTATTATTTTTCATTGGAAGGTGCCCAGGACAAGGTGTGCAGCAGCCAGTAACCAGCACAGCTCCCTGCACCGTCCCACCGGACTTTAACCAAGGTCTGAGTTTGATGCTCCTGAGAGGAGGCTTTGTAAAGTATCACCCTCGCCTCACTTTCACCACATATCAAGAATGCATGATAGGTCTTTTAGCGCTTGTAGTTGATGGTCTTCTCCACAGAGTTCTCATAAGGCGGTACGAGTTGAAACAATCAGGAACAGAAGTGGCATATGTGTTGAGAATCTTAACTTGAGATACAAGTCGTTTCTAACTCTCAGGCCAAGCCTGGATGCTGGCTTTACCCAACCCAGTGATCATTTTGAATAGAAGGCATTCTCAAAGTGCGGTGTTGCCCAGAGTGGAGTGCATCCAGTGACGGGTGCCCTCTGATCATGTAATGATCGCCATGTGATCAGGTCAAAGCTCAAGGCACATCCTACTGATGGCACTCAGTCTGGCACGGCCTTGAGGCATTCGGAGGAGCAGTGAACCGTCATCCTGCTTTCATTCGATTGTTCCAAGATTTTGGGGTAATGAACATAAAAGATGAACACAAAAGTGACGTGTCTGGACAAAGTCCTATCTCTCCAGCTACCCCCTTTCTTACTCACTTGGTTCACTTCTGGCCGTTCCACTACCTTTATTTGTTTTTATTTTTGTCCCTTTGAATCAGACTGATTTCGGACAGTTGATTAATATATGTCATATAGCGAATGCGGAGACTCCATCCTATAGACAGAAACAGAACCAACATGGTGTCTGTTAAAGATAAATAAAATTATCCATCTGATAGCATTCGTTCCCCCAAATTACCCTTCTGATCAACTTGGACAGGATATTATAGCTGCCCCTCAAGCAGGTCAAGTGCACATTGAAATAGTGTTGACTCCTTAAAGGTGAAACACGACCAGAACACACAAAATTACCTGAAATGCAAGAATGATAATACAAATAGATTTTTTTATTTGCATATGTACATTTGAGATCAAACTCTTAACGATCATTTTTCCATTTACACTCTCAAAAATTGTTTTCATAGATTAGATCACTAGATTGGTATCCCCATTAGTTAAATGAGTTCTAAACAAATGCAGGTGTAAAGAAACAGTTGCCATTATTTAAATCGAAGAAGGAACTGAAATGTTTTGAAGTGCTTCGACCTATTTTGAGACAGAGCTAAACTGAATGTTTATAACCTTCAATATAAATTTTCCCGTTGTTGAATGACCTTGTGGTGGCCAGTTCACTTCATTAGTTCCACTTCCTACAAGCCTCGACAGTTGCATCGATTGGCTTTGCCCTTATCAAGCTTTGTTCTCGTTTCTGATTTTGTTGTATCTCGGTTCAACTGCCACCAGGATGGAACATTTTATGTTGCGTCCGCTGTCAGCTGGGTAGCTCCGTGTCGCGGGAATTCTGTTTACGTTGAGCGAGCAGGATTCGAAACAGCTGTTGGGTTCAGAACATGAAATACTCTTTGCCTCATCGTCTCTCGGTGCTCGCGGCGAATCAATAATCTAACTATTCGCAGCTTTTGCCAATGGTTGCAAGAAGAATTTTTAATTCTGCGTTGCCTTGAAATTGCTCGTTGATGCGTTTATATACAATTGGATGATCATGTATCTATTATACCACTAATCACTAGCGGCACACTTGGCTACTCATCCGGATCCATATTAGTTTTACATTCGCCTAGATCGCCCTCTCGTTCTTGCAAAAGTAATATCCCTTACTCGGTTCCCCGCTTTGTCGAGCCACTGCCCAACCGGCACGGTTCGTTAACCAGGTTGGAACCCAGTCCTGACTGACGCCTAGGATACTGAGATATCCACATTGATGGTATTTATCCAACGTTCGGGCCACCGTATTGCATTGTACACATAAATTTGATTTTGTATTCTAAACACCAAAAAATTACAGACCCATTGTTTCAGCAATGTCCACAGCTTACATCACCTGAAGAATAAATCAATTTACGCTAGTGTTGTCCACATCTTTTGCGCCAACTCTTTACTTACAAATGTCGCATCGAGCCAATTGATGAGACTTGCAGATAAATAATTACTAGAATGCCCTCCAATTTGCCATCTATCAATTACTTGCTGGTGGCAGATGTTGGCAAGTCGTACAGGATTTTACCAAGGCCTCAAATGAAATCTAATGTGGAATAACAAGTGCAGATTGGTTAGTCAATTAAGTCAGTTGCAAGCTGTCAAGTGTTGTCTTAATGCCGGACCAGTGTCGAGCTCTGAGCTAATGAGTAGCCCGGTAAAGCCGTACCTAGGCAATATGCGTTACCGAGTTTGGGTTGCTCTGTCGCACCAGTAAACCTTGCCGGTCGTTGCCGACTCCCAGTGATCAAAAGACATTGTTGGTCGAGTCGAAGATTGGCGTCCGAAATATTGCGAGCCACAGCACTACAAGAGATGTTTGTGCAGATCCCGCAATGGTAGTGTCGATTTCATTGCAATATGCTATTGTACAATGCACTGTATTAATGGCAATTATGACCAATTGTTTGGTGTGAATTTATGTAAATTTTTTGTGAATGAGTCGGTTTATCTGCACAAATGTGAAGGCCCGGCACATGTGAGCGCCTAGAGTACTCAGTAGTGACGTCACGGGTTGGTTTGTTTCTTCTCGCAAATGAATTCAATGCACAGTGCTCATCACAATTCACTGTCTCACTGGTTAAATCGGGTTCAATTCACTGTTGGAAGTGGTGTGAGTGTGAGTGTTTGTGTGTCATAATGACTCTACACACACCCCCTAGTGACAACACCAGCCGGGAGTGCAATTTATTTGTTGTGTTGTTATTCAAAAATGAAGTTTCAACTAAAAACGACTATTTTACTGCTGTGACCATGTGCGATATTGACGGAGACATCGAGACAATGATTGGACTTCAGTGGATCTGTCACTTTGTCACAGACTGGCCAGGCGAATCAAAATATTGGCGAAGGCGATCCTGGTGGGAGGTGTAATCGAGAATAACCAAGCCTCGGTACTTAGGATTGTCCACACACACACATGTGGTGCCACACTGCGAACACGAGATAAAAAACTAAAAATAGTGGCGATCAAGCAGCAGCAAGCAGAATTACAAAGAGTGTACCTCACCAGAAGCAAGTAAATCGATAATGGCGTGTGAATGGCTTTTCTACTGGTAAAGGCAAGCCAGGTCCGAGACTATTTTGGTGGTTATTCTACAACATGGATGGTTATAGAAAACTGTCAGGTTGTCGTTTTTGGATCCGTAAAGGTGAACAGTGGAACAAAAAAATAACAGGACCGAGACAAAGTTGTATCCATAAAAAAGTTGACAATGACGAGATATTCGTTAGTGACATAGATGCCATTGTGCCCAATATGCCATTCACTCAATGATGATGAAGATGAGTCTCACTACCTTGTTATAAGGGCAACACTAGGCGGATGTTGTGCTTGATTTTACTAGGCCGTTGCAACAATTAATCATGAAGTATACGTTGCCATCTACGATAGTGCTCACAACTGGTCGGCTGCTTGCCAGTAATTCGACACAAACTGATTAAGTCCAAACAGAGGCAGCTCATCTACAATTGTAATAGTTAACCACTCTCGCTGAATGCAACACAAGCCATCTATGCAGCAAATAGAACGATATTGCCTTTGGGGGAAAATAACCGCGGGTTGTGTTTAATGTGAACTATTAAGGAGAAATTTATTAAAATCAAGCAGCATATTTTTCCGATTTAATTAGGTTCTGTGTCCTCATGTGGCCGTAATGACTAAATGCACAACCATGGGCGAGTTTAACTACTGAAAAAATACTGCTCAATGCGAGTTAATCTGCCTATCAGGCAAAGTTGGTCTAGGTTCTAGACCTCATTAAGGCAACCAGAAGGGAAAGTTTGGCGCAAAGGGCGAAACTCAAGTGCAAATTAAATCGAACTTGTTAAATTGGAGTACAATCAGGAAAATTAAGCCACATTTCCCACAGATAGAAATTGAACCGAGTTGGTGTGCTCAGGCGAACCAAATCAAAGCGATTTTGGTTGCCTGGTGGAAGTGACCACGTGGCAGTGTTGTCAGGTGTTGCAGTGCGCACTGACGAATGGAGGAACAATCTAAAGACTACACTCACACACAAACAAACATCAGATGGATGATGCTATTGGGAAACTGTTCTCTCGGTTGGCAGTCCAGTCCTGTATTGTAGTCATGGTCATTCTTCCTACTCGTGAAACCGATGACCATTGACTAATTGATTGAAAAATAGAGTGCTTGGTTGCATTCACATATTATGGTGAGTGCCACAAATAGATTGACTTCTATTTAGTGCCAAGTTCGCGTATCGCTCGCGTTCGCACTATATTTCCAAATACCTTTGCTTCCGAATTGACAGATACCTACAGTTACAGGTATGTAACTCTGTGAAATAACTCATGGCCCATGACAGCAGATTCTGGCAGGAACCAGTCCTTACGGCAATGGACCCAATGGCTCAACCCCTCATGTGCATCAATCACCTTTGGCACCCCTGTGCCATGTCCATTAGTGACAAACCCAACTCGATAACACATCCTTATACTTTTATTTGTAATATTATAATTCTTAATTGCCACTGAAAGATACTTTGCATAGTAAATTATTTGCTCGAGCCAGGTGCACCTCTGTTAACTGTTAACTTAACAAAGTGGTCTTTGACCACATCTCAGTATTGCCACATTCGTCCACATTTGGCACAATCATTCACTACACTCATTTATTATATGATAGCTTTTGTCAAACAACTTAAGGTGATTAAATGAGAAGAGTTGTTATGCAAACAGTTTATTATGAATATAAATGAGTTAATATCGAGAGCCAAACTGTCCATATTGATAATTATTGCCACCATAGCCTCGAGAACCATATTGTCCATCGTGTTCATGATGCTTGTTTAGGTTTGTGTCCTCCATCTTTTCTCAAAGTACATAAAGTCGATGAGAAAGGTGGCGCCCAGCAGAGTGGCCTTCATCTTCACGTCTAGGTCTCTCGGAAACTTGACTCCATATTCGTCGGCGTGAGTGTACGACTGCTTCAACCAGCCAGGATAACGACGAGTGATGGCACCAATCTTGTGGCGTCCGTCCGCGGTCAACACGTTGAAGTCAATGTCAGTGCAGGCACACAAACAGGCAGGCCCCTCGATTTTGAGCACAGTTTTGCCCCGAGAGTCGTTGATGTCAAATTTCTTGCCACCACACGAGTACACTTCGACCACTCCACCGAGCAGATGGCCATGACCAGTGGAGACCTCAATTTCCTGCACACAGCCACAACAGCCACAGCCTTGAATTTGGTAGGGTCGTCTGGCTCGAAGCACCGACACACGCATGGGATCCATGATGAGCATATCGAACGGTCTCGAACTTCCCATCATGTTCATGGTGAACACGTCCGACTGTTCCACCGCGTAGTAGACCGTGTGTCCGCCATGGTTTTTCACCGAGTATCGATTGCTGCTTTCCCAGCCAGTGAACACTTCCAACACATCAATCTGCTGTTCAACTATGAGCTTGTCGGTACTGGCCAAGTAGTGCAGACCAGGCGGACATTGGCTACTCGAACCTTTAGAAGAATGTCTGCTTGAACTGTCAACAAATTAAACATTAATGATTAATCAGTGCAAATCAAAACACCACTTACCCTCTGGAGGATCTTTTGCTGCTTCTTTTACTATAGCCCATTGCGTACACAATGAAACATAAATCAATTTGATCGATTGACCAAAACAAATCGACTATTTAGAACTAAAATGAGAAAATATAATAGAACTTATTTACTAGTTAAAGTAAATTTATATCCAAAGAACATCCTAGAAGAAAGCTAGCATGCATACTTGAAAGGTCATTGACGAAAACGAACTAAAGTGTAATTACAATTGTAATTCATTATTGAATGTAATGTTGAGGAATTAGAATTGTGACATTTATTCATTAATCAATTGATAGACCATCAATCATTGATGGTATACAAAAATACTTGTGTAAGACACCTCACCTTGTCAGTGAACGAATAGTCGCCTCTGTATGGTCTCCAGTTGTACTCCATTGCTACTAATTGCGCTACATCGACAACGATCCAAACATGCAGAGTGTTTTTGAGTACACATATGCTTTGAGTAATTTAAACTTCAATACCGAGTAATTGTGAGCGCTGCAATTGTTATCTGAAGGAATGATCTCAATGGTCATATTGTTCTTATTATTTCTCACACAGAGTCGGTGCCAAGCAATAGCCCCAAATTCGGTATTATCGTCGTTTAGTTTCAGTTTAATCAGTTGCAAGCCAAATTGTTTTACATTTGCCAAAAGATAGATCTCTTTAGCGTTATCGAAGCCCACACTTCGCCTAGTTGTTTCTTAAGCGACTCGTTCGCATTTACTGCATTAATGTCATTTGGCAGGGCTTGCTCGAGTCTGAAGACATCTTCGAATTAACCAAGAAAGCCAATGCGGACACAGTTTTCCCATAGTTGCAAGTTGCAACCATGCTAAAAAATAGCCAAATGTTGCTTAGCTGCATTTGCATATTGTCTGTGTAATTCAGTGTGATCGTGTTCTTAATCAAAGATTAACTGGAAAGCAATTTGACAATTTTGGTGTTGTTGTTCAGATTGATTGGCCATTCGTCACGTAATGACATCGATTTTGCAACACGCAGGTTCGGTTATTTGCGATCAAATACTTTAATTTTCAGTCAAAGTACTTCAAAGTCGGCAGTGATAAAATGTTCTTATGACCCGCCTTCTGATCACTTATGATCAGTGATCAGTTCAATGATTGGCGAAGAAGTTGATTTAAACATTTCCCCATAAAGAAACCAAACACCGAAGAAATTAAATAAAAACTAATAAAGCAAATGTAAATAAAATTATTGTTAATTCAAACTTATGTCCAACTTACAAATGGACGGCGTTTTCCTACGAAATTTAATATGAATCAAAGATTTGACACTCAACAGATTCAGTTCAACAAGTAAATTTTTAAATTCACTAGACCAATTTCACATCATTCAAAATGGACAAACTATGTCCCAAGGTTCGTTCCAATAAGTCCATCAATGGCTAATGGCCAAAGAAATTATCCATTTCTGCAATTCAACAAAATGTTTGCTAATTAATAAAAAAAATGTACAAATCAAATTCTCACCTCTATTCATGCACATTCGATAAAACTTATTTTCCATGTGGGAAGGGAAGAGAGGAAGAGTCTTCAGATCAGCATAGATTGGGTCAATCACCTCGTAGCCAGTAAAATGGTAGTCAAATTGTTCGTCAATGAATGTTTCCCATTCCATTCGGCACAGGCATACTCATAAAAATCATTACAAGGCTCAAAAGTTTACAGATTTGATAGACTTGGTAAGACCACTCGGTTTGATTCATATTGGATACAAGGCTTTCGCTAATGTTCAGAGAAAGCCAATTAATTGGACAGGATGAATGCTTAGTGAAGTATAATACCAGAATGACCATAGCTGAGAATAATATTTGAGCAGCACAACAATGCAGGATGGAGATATCATATGATATGATAGATGCGCCCGAGATTGATTGCCGTTGAGATGCTCATTCGTGGTCCACAAATATAGCCTTCCGACAATTGCAAGGAGAGTCGTGATGTTCTTGAGCGGGCTTCATACTTATGGTGAGCTCACCTAGACGTGAAAGATTCCCCAAGCAAAGTTTCATCTTCTAAATTCTTTAACCATGGTTAATAGAGTGAATAGGATTGAACCAAAATTTGGTTACTAAATGAATAAACCAAATTCCGAGTAGAGCCAATGAAGATCTGAAACAAGAACGATGAATAAAAATGAGTGATTAAAATCCAATCAAATGAACAATCATAAAAACTGAAGATGCTGAACTGAAACTGCAATGCAATAGCCAAAGAACTTCTTTGAAAGAAGACAATTTCATGTGTTTATAGGTCCAGCTTATAAGCTAATTAGCTAGTGTTAGACTGTCAATAGCTGCTATATAACAGCTGATTGATAATCACTGATTTGTGTTTGACCCGAGCAAAATCGGCCAACGAGCAAAACGAAACATTTACTGTCATTATTTCAGCTTGGCTTCTTTGTCTTCAACCACAAATAATGAGCTTTCAAATATATTTATATTACTTATGTATAGGTAAGTTGGATAATAAAGAGTGCTTTTCTCAAACCTGATAATGATGTTCTTTTTAGCATGAACCTTTTTAGTGGCAGCCTCTCCTGGGCTCGACTATCTTGAGGCAATAGACCAGTTGATGATTTATGTCATCGAATTATGGTAATTATGGTTACATTTCACTTCGTTTACTTTGTGAGGTCACTGGACCACACTCTGTATTGTATTGAATTGAACAAATCATTCTGTTATTTGTTTTTAATTTTTAATTTCACATTTTTCCAGTGTAAATCTTCAATGTTGAGTCACATATGCTTAATTACTAATTAGCATTTCATCACACCGGTGAAAGGATTGAATTGCTGATTACCATCATGTTCAACTGCCTTGTGATACCAACTGATTATAAGTCCGTGTATATGTTGCAAACGTATACTGGCCAAGTGGAAGATGAGTTGGTGGTGATAATTGAGAAATGGCGATTAATCATTAGAGCATTCCATAATTTAACTTCAAACCCAAAGAATACACCGAAGAAAGAATGTAGCCGCTTACAAAGAATACATCTCAAAGAATGCAAAACTATGCGAAAACAGCTACGAATTTCTCTAGATAAATAAAGTGTACATTTCTGGTCTTTTGGTAATAAACTAACAAAAATTGTTCACTCTGTCTACACGAACTCTGATTATCTCCTGCTGAATTTAAGTGCAACCCAATTATGTGTAAGAATATAATTCCATTAGTGAAACAAATGGTGGAACGTAACAAGAGAGTGATTCTGGTAATGAAAGCTTATGGCAAGTCAAGTAAGCTAATCGCCAGTGGATACCGCCGACCAGTTCAACGAAAAACCACAAAAGCAAAGCCTCTGGCACTGAGTCATCGAACGCTTCTAATGGTCAGTCTGACATTTCTTCTGACAATCAGTGAATAGCAATATCGAGTCTGTTTCGATCGACATGTCATCCTCAATCAAGTGAACAGTGCACCTTTATTTGGCTGCAGTATCACCTCATGTTTCCCAAATAAATACCACTCACTTGGGCGAGATTGTTCCTCTATTGTTGCCCGGGCAATTATTGTACGACTAACCAGCCCCCAGTGTGTGTTGTGTGTAGCATTAACAAATAGTATAATTTAAATTTAATTGTCAAATTATTATTAAACGAATGTATTGGGCATTAAGTGAAAGAGATAGGCAACTTTAGTAATGTGCTCAAGGTCTTGTTGAGGATTACCAAATGGGCAAACAGTGCGCGACACTGGTCGCGGTGATCTTGTCGCCATTGGCCAAGTTGTGTGTTGTGTGTCTTCAGCCAACATTTATTTGGACTAATTAGAGCACATTTTGTGCTAATTATTTTGCCGCTCTTTGTGCTAGACCAGCAAATTGCACTTCTAATGTAATGCTTGTGATTCCAAGTCATATTTTTTGCTCAGAAGATCGTTGTAGCCCAAATGGATGTTATTACAGCACTATACAGTTATATCGAGTGTGTGCCAGGTCAAACTGATTTTGCAGAATTAGTCTCGATTTAGTGGCCATTAATTATTATGCCATTTAGCATTTAGGACTCATAACTGCATCAGCCGGACAGCTCGTTCTCGCCCGTGTGAGTTGGATTCGATTATCGGTTGTTTGGCTTGGTGTTATCTCGCACAGTAGTGACCATTTTTGCTTGTATCGGCCGGGCCACATCTCTACTGCATTGTCTGCGCTATCTCACTGATCTGTAGTCTGTTTGTCTTGGCACCTTTCATCCTGGAAATGAGCTGACTAGTGAAATAATAGTATCGATATCGAGATTGGCGCGCGCCAATGATATTGTGTCAATTGTGCGGACAGGTCTGTTGTTGTAATTATAAGCCTTTCGATCTACATCGCCTGGGCAACTGTTTTCAATTAACCAACACTCCCTTCCTTGGCATCGAGTCAATGTGCAACTATTCTTGGTTCGGTCTTGATCTGGTTCACTATATGTGCCATTAGTCCGTAAGTTTTGTTCAATTCTGTGGAGCATGTAAACAAGAGTACATTACATTTATTAGATATTAACAGTGAAATGCAGTGTGCCAATAATGGCCAGTAACCAAATGGCATACTCCAGACAAAGCATTCAGTTGTTCACTTGTTGTCGTTTGCCTTTGTCCACTAACTTCAATGCACCGCCATCACCAAAGCTATAGTACCTCGTGATCTATTCGTTCTCGCCAACAACCGAACATTGTACAATTGAAAGTTTTTATATGCAAATTAATGAATAGTGCAAATATAACTTATTTGAAATAAGGCTTTTAATCAATAGCAAATTAATTGAATTATTATGCGCAAAATTGCCATAGGTCACTAAAGGCTTTGAATGAGATTGCTGTGCTTGCTGGCCTTAGTTGGGTGGAACTCTCGACATGAGTACTTCCAAATCACTGGCGAGTGCCTCTTCTGACTTGGTGGACCGTCGCACGTCAAGCGTCTAGTTGATGGGCCTCGGCATACTTTACAGACCATGAGATAGCGAGAGTGATTATCGATGTTGGGATTGAGGGTTCGATCGATGTGCGAAGTTTAGTCTCAGCAGAAGGCAGCTCGAGCGCCGGCACAGCCAAATTCTGTGCATTCAGGTGTTGCTCCATTGCCACTTTCCCCTTCAGAGGCTGAGCAGCGACAAATCTAGCGATTGCATTCGACCCTCCATGTGCAGCGTGGGTTCAGCTTGATGCAAACATACAGTCCTTCAGGAAGATGCCAAACGACCTAAAGGACAAACAGTTTGTTAGTGACATGTCGACAGACTCAGTAATTATAATTAGCGATAATCGACAAAGAAGAATGTGGTCGCGCCGAAAAGAGAGTTTGTTAGGTAGTTGACAACTTGACATATTTATTGCACTTGCCAACCAGTGCAGATGCATGCACGAATGTGACGAGACTGCTGCCGTACAAACTCCAGTATTGCAATGGCTCAGTTGATCAATATACCTCTCAACACAGTCTTGCCACAATTATCGGTACAAACGAGACCACTATGGCCTCACTGGGACATAAGATCAGTGACGGTGAAGTAGGATCGTCCGGACGAATTGAACGTTGACCGTTGAATAACGTTCAAACAGGCAAATTAGACAAATTCGTTGAATGCGAATTCCTCATTCACCGGACAGAGTGATTCGTTCGTGTTGAAGTGGCCCTATAGTGTGCGCACTTCAATTTGTATTCTGGTATATACAGAAGGCAATGCAATAGGGGCTCGATAATGAATGTGGGTTTCGGGACCCGAGCGAGTCGTGTATGAATAGCTCTGGGAGACAAGGTCAAGGTACATTGAATCGGCCAAAGTTGCACTGTTTGGCTCGACTCGTCATCTTCTTTGATGGCAAAATTTAATAAGGCAATACACGCACATTTACACAGGAAATCAATGTAAGAGACTTGCTCGATATGGCGATGCCAATTGTCAGTGGTGTTTCTTGTCGTGTAATCACATGCTAGAGACATTACTGTTCTGTTTAAATGCTCGGCGAAAACGGCTTATCTTTTGATCATAAATAAAAATCACATGCGAGAACACATCGCAACACATGAAGATCTACACGCCGCTACAGTAAAGTCAGGCAAACAAGTGGCCAAATGACCTTCATTGTTCGCTGGCACAAGTCAACAGACCGGACAGAGCTGCACCAAGCACGAATACCGTTCAGTATACTGCAGTCATGACACCGTCCCGATTGAAGTAACCACGCGGGCTTCATTGCAAATTCAGAGTGACTGTTTTTCTTAAGCCTATGCAAGACAAATAGTCCCGGACCAAACAGACAATTAATGAAAAGGAACCCTATCAATATAAAAACAATATAAACGAACGAGACAAATTGTAAACTTTCTAGCTTGCAAATTGAACCAAACAAGCCGCAAGAGAACATAACGGCCATTGTAGAACACTGGCAAATCGGCTCGAAATTGCACTGGCAACCCAGCAGGAATGAACATTCGCTCCATAATGACATAACGGATAGCTGAGTGAATGAATGGACTCATTACTATATATTAAAAAAATTTTATAACCACAGAGTGAAGTGCATCACAAATCACGATTAGGCACCAAAGCAAACATATGCACAAAGTCTCTATGCACTAACTGAACACTTTGTATTACAATACAACATGCGACTTTCGATCGGACCCAAATGGGGTAATGAAGCAAGTGAGCCGACTATGCAATCCATATAAGAAGCACCGGAAAATTACTAACTTTATTTATTCCTCGGGTCACATTATTTCTATAATTCTAAAGCGACCGTACTGGCGAGAACGAAAGGGGAATTTAATTGGAGACACAAATGAGCATCACAAGGAAAGCGATTCGTAGATAAATCAGTAATTACCAATGCCGGAAAGGGAAACACAGGCAGCAACGCGCAAATGCTCTGTCACACTGCAACTGACAACAGAACGATGTCTTTATTAATCCTTGCAAGACAGCCAGAACAACTGAGCCAAAATAAGACTGAGCAACATTACTACAAGTATCACTATTGGCCTATTGTTCCGTGGAGGTGATAATTTTCAATATGCCACAGTAAACTAATTAATCGAGTGAGTTACACGATGACAGTAGAACTGCACTGCACTACACGGCTTCAGCGATGACTACCGTTTTGTTTGTTTGTTTGTTTGTTCACTTTGCACACGATTAAGCCAAACTGTACTCACTGGCAAAACCAAAGTGGAAAATAGATCGCGCCACCACAATAAATCAACTGACAAATTCGCCCAATTGGTAGAGCCTGAACTGGCGTTCGACCATAGATAGTCCATGGGAGGATAATTGGTATCGTTGTGGGTGGTCAGTGTTTGGACACGACAAGTTTGCACTCCGGTCAGGGCACCTAATAATACATTGATGACATATCCAAAAATCTCAAGTGTCAAGCAAATACAAACAAGTAATCATCGATGATCATCAGGAACCGTAAATAATGGACAAGTGGCAAAAAGAGGCTATGTATAAATCAAACGGTCATTAGTGATATGAACGCCATGGTCAACCAGTTGGTCCTCCAAATCCAAGCAAACACAAAAAGAGAGCTCGGCATTGGATAAGGCGACACTGAGAGCGTTATGTCATCAGAAAATTCGTCGTCACACAGGCACATTCCTGTCAGGTCTATGCACCCATCAACACTGGTGCCAGTGCTAATTCCTTCAATTCACCCAAAAGTATCCTAAGGAAATACAAACAAATATATCGCCATTATTCGTTGCCATTTGCCTGTAGCTCTTTTCCACATTAGAAATATTAGAAAGGAAATTTTCGAATGCATACAAACAAAGGAATAGCCATAGATCGACGTAATATTGCCGAGTTCCAGTGTCGACACTCAAAATGACGCGGGCCAAAGATAAATCGATTTAGATAAACAAACGACACACGAGTGCATCAACAATGGCTTAGCGGAAAATATAAATAAAATAAATATTGAAATAAATAGAAATGCTATCGAGGCAGAGATAGATGTGCATTAACATATCAGGACAGGACAGTGGCCAGTGAATTAAGGCTACCAGATTCCAAGTGAATCATTGAAGACAACGTGTGAAAGGAACTAGAGAAAAGAGGACGGCAATTTGTTCGAGGCAAATGTAAGACTGCAAACTTGAGACTTGGGTAAGAAATTGGCATACAAGCCGACGCCCTCAGAGACCAAGAATAGTGCTAAATGCAATAGTATACAATATTTAGCCCATTGCGATAGTTATAGCAAGTGGTTGGCAATGCTGCTCGATGCAAGGCATGAGAGCAGATTCGGTGCATTGTGCATGGTGGATTAATCGTCAATCAACTACACTGCTACCTTGATAGATCCCGACCACAACAACTCTCAACAGTGGGCCATTTGTCTGGAGCAATGTTTTCCGTACACTGTTTCCATCCGTTTTGTGCTGAGTGCATCGTTGGTTTACAGGAAACTGACAAGCTGAAGCGATGTCCCGTCTGTCGTGTGCAATCCCAACGTGCTCTGGCCAAACACTGATCCCATTCGTAACGATCAAGCCAAAGGAAACTATTCCGCGGAAAGCTCGTCTGATGGGTCAACAGACCGACTAAGAATATCTCAAGATAATATAAGAAGCACTTGAAACACAATAACCAAATTTATTGTATTGTATTGTATTAATAAATCGATTTTACCTCTGATCTCAATCAAGCTCCTCTTTTGAGTTCGCGTGTTAATGCCACTTTCCTCAAAATGTCCACTTTGTTGATAAAGTGAGCCTCAAGCAAGGCATAAGCACTGGAAAAAATAAAGCATCAAACATGACACAACAACAACATTAACAAATAAATGCTCTTTTATTGAATGTTAGACATATGTATAGAAATGGTGTAAAAATGATAATGTAAT